>OW121764.1:5481200-15481200 GCA_933228765.1 Miltochrista miniata | reverse complement strand
AACAAAAATTTACTGGTCTCGATCGAACTTAAGACTGGAACATGTACACATAGGTATAAGTATATTAAATCGAATTAACATTTTAATCAATAATCTCTGTTAAGTATTTTGAAAATCAATCGGTAGAGATGTCATGCTGATGATACCCAAATGCCAGAATGGATGTTCAATTACATTCTTACTACTTAAATTTATTCTGAAATTGATAAATTTTGGATGAATGAACGTTTGTTTTTCTTGGAAATTGAAAGGAACTTATTTTTCAACGTGGCGACAGATTGGGCTACAATTTAATAGGTAGATACTTATATAAGTAGATAGGTAGATATACGGTAATTAGAAATTGGAGCGATAGCAATAGGTAATTAAATTACTTACATTAATTTATTTTATTTAGTTCTGTTGATCAACGTAAATAAAGTTAAAAATATTTAGGGATCAACAGAACTAAATTAATTAATTTTATAAACTTTTAGTAAGTTTTTTTTTTTTATACTACTTAGGTGGCAGACAAGCTTACGGCCCACCGGAAGGTTGGTAACCGTAGCCTATAGACGTTTGCAACACCAGAGGCGCTACACACGCGCTGCCGACCCGGGCGCAGGTTGTGACGACCCACAGTTGAAATTTTTCTAGCCGCCCGTAAGGCCTTCAACTTGGCTTAACGACTGTCATTTTACCGACAACCGGGACCAACGGCTTATCGTGCCTTCCGAAGCACGGAAACGCTCGTAAATAAATGTCACAAAGTGGTCCACGTGGTGGTCACCCATCCATGTCCGGCCATAGTAAATGCTGCTTACTGCAGTGATCGTTTACAGAACACTGAGTCCGCGGGGCCACGAGCGCTTCTCACAATGTCGTCTCCTACTTGTACCTACCTAGGTACGAGTGTATCCTTTGAGCTTTACCCCATCTGGAGTCTGGACCCTGCTGGTGGACCCTGGTGCCCTGCTAACTAACAGACCAGGACGAGCAAATCAGGCGGCAAATTCCGTAATTTGCCACCAGCAGTCCTCGGTTGGGAGGTCTGTCAATAGCAAAAATTAAAAGTAAAACGAACGAGGTGCTGCCAAATAAAAGTTAAGTTCCAAGCTCTAATGCAGATGGGGTTAGTAAGCTACTGGGTTTTATAGCTACTAAGACAAAGGACTTGATGCATTCTAGCTTTGTGTAACAGTGTAAGTATGCCATCGACTGACTTAAATCTTTTGATTCACTTTGTGACCTTTCAGTCCGTAATGCTATTCATATTTAGTAGTTTTCAGTATGCTCCAACCCTGAAAGCTGGTAACGAAATACATTGTCGATAAGTACCTATGCTTCAGGCTCCGAAGTACCGATATCTTTTAAGCCACTGGAAATGATAATATTTAGCTAACCATGACTTTAAAATAAGCTACCTTTATCTAAACGTTTTACTATATTATTGCAAGTAGCCTAACTAGGTACCTACTTAATACCTACCTAAGCAGTAGGAGTAACCCATCTATATCGTTCGCCTATTTATTAAAAAGATAATATTTATCAATTAATTTAATCTCTTATTTAAATTAATTTTATATTCCCTCTATATTCGAAAAACAAAAACTAAACAAGCTTCGCGTCGCGGACCGTTGTGGCGCTGTTTATGTGGATGTGACGTCACGGAGAGAGGCGAGGTACCGCGCGGGAGGCGAGGCGTGGGAACTACGGCAGGTGCGCGCGCGCCGGCCACTGATCCTGAACACTCGCACACACCGCTACACACCTTACATGTTACACTATAGACACTCAAAACACACGCACACACACCGACACTACCCCGATACCACTGATACGGTCCGTTATTGAGAAAGTTCCGCTTTTCCGATAAAAAAATGGGATTTTTAGTCAAATTGTACCTTACAGGATCCTACCGGTACTAGCAAGATCTTGAGGACAAAGGGCTCAGCTGAGGTAATTAATTTTGGCTTTGCGAAACTAAGCTTAGAGTTTCTAGAGTTCTGAGAATCGTTCTGTATATCGGCCCTATTTCAGCCTCACTTTCAGCTCTCTTGTTCACCTGCAGACTAACGAGTAGGGTTTTACCAAAAGCGCCTCTAGTGTAATGCAATTAATGCAACATATATTTAGATTGCAAAGTTTTGGCGTGATTTTTGAGGTCTAAGCAAGGCCCTTGGCAGTCATTCCTACACTAGATTGCCTCCTCCACGGATATCGAACGGTAACAGTAGTCTTGTCAGGTCTCAGTCAGCCAAACATACCTAAGAGAATGAGCAAGAACAAGTGTCATTCTATGAATGACGAAGACCTCACGAAGACAAGAACATTTTGTAGAGACCAAGCTTTTATTTTTTGTTTTACGTGAGGAAAAATCCTCATGGATACTATGCCGGACATCTACCGACTAAAAAACCTCACGTGTCCCGCCTAAAAGTCTACGGTTGGCAGCCCCGGGTAAGCCCTCGGAAGGATACCCCAGGACTGTAGTGACCAAACTCAAAAGTGTACCTCAGAGCGACCAGGACTAATACTCTGATGATGATGAAAGAGAGCCATCGTAAAGCACGAAACGAGATATTATTTATTTAAATTCCCTTCCGTTCAATTCATTCATTCATTCGCACTCGTTAATTTAAAGAGGTTCTTAAAAAAAGTTTACCGCTAATTTTAATAAGTAGGAAGGAACAGAGCCATTACTTGCTGCGTTATGATTCAAATTAAATACTTATTGACGCGTAGTTTTTAATAAAAAATGTTCTCAATATTTGAAAGACAGGAAATGAGAGTGGCATTGATACTTTTTTAGGGTTCCGTAATCAAAAAGAAAAAGTTTATCTCAACGACTCATAATACAAGAAAGGTACATTTTTTACACATACTTTTTTTTAATGTGAGGGAAAATTCTCATGAATGTTATGCCGGACTCCTACCTAAAAAACTTCACGTTACGCCCAACAGCCTATGGTTGAGAGTCCCGGGTAAGCCCTCGGAAGGATGTCCCAGGAAAGAAAGGTACCTACACTTGGTAAGATACACATTTTTGTCAACAAAGTGGTTAAATAAAATCTTGAAATAATTTTACATTACAACACCTTGTTTCATAAAAAATAAAAGAAAACGCTATCACTGATAAGTAGGTTCAACCAGTTTTCATACAAACAACGATGAAAATGTATCTACTTATTTTGAAGTAAAATGATTTCTAGATAAAATTTCCAGCTTCCAGCTACAGAACTTTATAATAAGCGTGGCTCAACTCGTACTTGGCCGAAGTTTATACTTTTTATTGTTGGCTACAACTGAATTTCATGTCACATGTAAAGCTTCAAGATATGAGGAAACTATAATAAAAAGGATATTATGCTGACAATAACTTTTTTTACGTTACCTACATCATTCTAGTTAGAGAATGTCAGACTTTTGATTTGATGCTTTCTTCCGAGCACGCTTAGATTATGGAATGATCTTCCTGCCTCGGCTTTCCCAAACGCCTACAGAATGGGGTTCTTCAAAGGGGTTCTTAGAAGGCTAGGCGGCGCTTCTGGTGTTGCCAACATCCATAGGCTTCGGTGACCGGTATTACATCCAAGACGGATTTTCCACACGTAAAAACCAAAAAAGGGGGTATATTTATAACGACATCATGAACCATTACTTTTGTTTTCTTCTGGAAGTAAACTCTATCCGCATGGTTATCTAAGAATGTGGCTAACGCATTGCAACTTTGAGGCGCTTACTCTAAGAGCTTTTTTCGACTATTCTGCTTCTTCGACAAATAAATATAATTTTGGAGTTTATCCTTTAACAAGTACAACCGCAATTATACACCTACGTGATAAGTAATGAGTACAATCGTGTGAAAATGACATTTCGACTTGGTTAAAAAATGTCATAACATTTTGTTCGTTCGTTTTTGTAATTCAATATTAATTACCTCTCAATATTATGTGTATGTCCAAAATACGTAACAAGGTAATAATTTATGAATTAAATATTATTTACTGCAGCGGAATTATTTTCTCCGGTTCCTTTTTAAAGCTTCCTCTGAAACGGTTAGAATGATATTTACATATTGATCATTGAATTTCTTAGAGAGGTAGGTAATCGTTATACAATGTACAGTACATCATGTAAATCTAATACACACTTTCATATAGTTACGTCTTATTCCCTGAAGGGGTTTGTAGCAGCATACTAACTCTAAACACCCTTATTTTATCATATGACCAACCTATTGCTGCCAACGATAGAATGGACAATGCCGGATTTCTTGTTTTTAAAAACGTTGAAGTTCGTCCATTGGTTCTTCAACTTCGCTTGACGAATACCATGTTACTCGAGGCTGGAGCCAACAATGGCTGAATATGTTTTAGAAGCTGGAATCGTTCATAAATAGAAATGTGCACACAAATGGTCTCCCATCCAAGATTAACCGTAAGATGCAATGATAGTATACAAAACACGATGCTAATGAGGCTATTACACAACTACGTATGAGACTTGACAACCACCTATTTTTTAAATCAGTTAATAATGTCATTATTTCACGTTCTAGTCAAATAAATAGACCGATGGAAAAGCAACCTTTTTCATAAAAGCCATTTAACAAACAATTAATTTTAAAAGCCCAACCGCAGTTTGAGTGAGTTTTAAAAACCCCACATAATTAACAGTAAGTGGGAGGCTGAGTGTCCGAGGGGAGGCGATATTCAATAAAAGTAGCGCAAAAATTACATTTCAGCTTCGAGGGAGCAAAAGGGAGCTTTGGTCCTTTGATGTTGGAGTTAATGAAGTTCACCTCTTTCTCGGCAGGTCACTCGCTTTTAGTTTTGTGGACTCTCATGGCCATTAGACTATGCAGAACATTTATCGGTATTTTGTAATAAAATTACAAAGCCCCTGATGCTAGTCATTATGCAACTTCTGCGAGTATGTTTATTCTTATACATTTGCGTTTGTGTATTCTAGTATGAAGGGGTCTTAAAGATTTTTTATGCGTTAGGTACCGCGACTAATTTCTGGTATGGTTGCAAACGTCCAGGTTACGCTGACCTCTTCAGGTCAAAATAATTATGTTAGCGGTTTAACAAAAAGTATTGCACTAGCCATTCTTTTTAGTTCTAAAGGTAGTGTCCATTGAAGTGAGCACTACTTCAAGGTATACTCCAAACACAAAAGTGATATTTTCAGGAACATAATATATCATCATTTAAGGCGTGGGATACACAGCAAAGAACTTAAGACTGGGACGGGCGCGAATACGGTGCGGATGGGGCATCGCGATGTAATACGGTTATCAATAAATTTTATGCATGCAAAATAATGAAAACAAATAGGTTTTTGTCGTGAAACACCTTTAGTCGTGGGGTGAACTGAATTTTGATGTGGCGAAAACGTCGCCACGCACCAGTGGCAATCTTGTAGGTATAAAAACATACCATTTCTTTAAATAAGCATTATTTTCATCAATCGAAATCCCAACCAATCTCTCAACAATAAATACTGAGGCAATAATACAATACCAATTTGTGTTCATAAATAAATATCACCGATAATTCTATAGTAACGTGGATTTCTGTGCAATTCGAGGCGTCAAGTAGCCCGGGGCGTGACTGAAGGCGGGTTACTGCCGTGATTAATTTATTGTTAATGAGCAAACTGCTAAACACCGGGTTCGAGTTGTGTAAGGCTATATACGTATAGATAGGCGGTCTTTGTTGAACACCATTCAGAAATTTCGAAACAATCTAATATTCAGTACTACACCCTTTTAGTAGCTGATTTTGAGCTTTGATTTCGCTTTTGTTAGAAGCAGTTTTGAATCGAATTTTGGCATTGTTAGGTGCAACTGCGTCGACTCTCCTATCTTGTAGGGACGCTTGTGCTAAGACCTGGTAAGCGCCTCTGTTAGAAGCAGTTTTGAATAGAATTTTGGCATTGTTAGGAGCTACTGCTTCGGCCCTGCTATCTTGTAGGGACGCTTGTGCTAGAGCCTCGTCGATTGCACCATTTGGTAGCAGGTTGGCTGGGGTCCCGAAGCTCTTAGCGGGGCCCCATTACACCCTCCTCATCTACCATTGACCCTTCTGTCCCATTAGTATATATTCAGAAACATTCGTGTGGCTTTCTTTTTCGTGTGGAACGCTTGGGGAAAGGGAAGAGTATACTCGTAGTACCCACTTCTATGAGACGTGAAGAGACACAACACCGTCTCGGCCTGCTTCTGTAAAAACAGCGAGTAGCCACATTCATATAGCTTGCCAAAGTGTAAGATGCCTTTAACTAATTGTAGAGACAAAAAGAAAAGAAAGCTTACCATTTATTACTTTGATTCTGATGATAACCGTTACTGTTTGTTGTTGTTTAAAAAACTTAGTTTGAACATGATTGATTTATGGATTGTCTGTTTATCTTAATACATAATTAGTTGTGTGATTGCTTCCGTTCCGTGTATTGATAAATAGTCTATGAAATGAAAGCAGTGAGGCATTGTTAATCGTTTGCTAAATGAAGCTGTCAAAATGAACCAAACCAGTTAGGCGGCAAATGTATGTGTAGACTTTATTATCTACTGCTAAGCTAAGTCCGAAACTATAGCCTAACTCTAGCCTAGGGCATCTTTATTTGTTTTATGTATCTAGATTTCATACGCGTGGAACCCCGTTGGGATTGATCTCGTCGGAGTTACCCAACGGTGCAATGGACATTTTTGTTTTCCGTGTGGAAATCCAACATGGATGCACCAAAAGCACACAATAAACTTTCACGCCTGCGTGATACTCGAATACCTACCGTCGAAAGTTTTGGCTGACATTCCTCTGCAGGTCGCGTGCACGATTCTTCCTGGGTCTGCTTGAAAGAGGCCTCGGAAGAATATAATTACATAATTTGACTTCACATCAGCCAGGGTAGAATTGCGAACTCATATTTATATAAGACTAGCGGACGTCACGCGGTTTCACCCGCGTAGCTCCCGTTCCCGTGGGAATACGGGAATAAAATATAGCCTATGTTCACCGCAAAGAGTGTAGCTTTCCAACAGTGAAAGATTTTTTCAAATCGGTCCAGTAGTTCCGGAGCCTATTCGTTACAAACAAACAAACAAAAAAACAAAAAAAACAAAAAAGCAAAAAAAACAAATCTTTCCTCTTTATAATATTAGTATAGACTACTGTCCGCGACTCAGCCTATGGCCAAGACTGCTATACTTGTTTATACCCATATCCAGTATAAGAAAGTATCCAGAGTGTTAGTTATTTGTATAAATTGGTTCCGTTCTACAAATATCTTCACAAACATCCTCACTTACCTACAAAATGTATTACTTACATTTATTAGCAACAGAAATACGAGTTCACGATCGTTGTGTATTGGCAGGGTTCAAACTCACGCCTCTATATCGAAAACCCGGTGCCTAACTTTTGCACTACCTCCACTTATCACTTACCGCCGTTTGATATCGAACAAAGACAGGAAACACCGGGTTGCAGAACAAGTAAGTAAAAGATAAGACAATCACTTATTCAGGATTCGATACGTTTTTCACCATTGTCACTTGCGTTACCGAAATAGATTCCGTTGCAGTAATACAGAAGGCTTTCTCTAGTTTTCACGGATACGCGGTCCGTTATCTAAACAATTCAGGTACTGTTTTAATTCCGAATTCGGAAAAGAATTTATTAATTAAGGAGTTTTTATTTATTCAAACACCAAATACCTACTACGAGTAACATGCATAACTTTTAAACGTTTTAGACATTTTAAAAACGTAGGTACTACATAAGGTCACAAGAGATTTTGAACAAGTAGGTTTTTTTACGTGAGAAAAATTCGTCATCGATGCTATGCCTTTTACTGACTAAAATTTAATTAAAAATTTTTAAAAATTTTATTTATTCTTGGGTCAAATTTAGTAATTCAAATTTCACCCTCTTCCTGTCAACCGATTAATCTGAAATTTTGTATACACTTTGGATTTTGATGACAATACAATTATGTTTATTCATTATCTTTATAAATTCAAGATGGCCGCCGCTACAAAATGGCGAATAATTTATTTATTATTAATCACATCAATATGGGTATCAAATGAAAGGGCTCAACAAGCAGAATACAATATACTATAAAAAATTGAAATCCAAGATGGCGGCCGCTACAAAATGGCGGCTAACGTAGGTTTTATCAATATGGGTATCAAATGAAAGGTCTCAACAAGCAGAATACAATATGCTATAAAAAATTGAAATCCAAGATGGCGGCCTCTAAAAAATGGCGGATAACTTAGGTTTTATCAATCCCATCAACATGGGTATCAAATGAAAGGTCTCAACAAGTAGAATACAATTTACTATGCAAAATTGAAATCTAAGATGGCTGCCGCTACCAAATGGCTGATAACAATTTTTTAACAATCCCACCAATATGGGTATCAAATAAAAGGGCTTGACAAGAAGAATACAATGCACCATACAACCTCAATATTTATGATGGGCGCAGCCACTAAATGGCGTATAATAATAAGATTTAAATTTAGAAATTGAATCTGTAATTTAGGTATCTGATTAATCCAGCCTGAATCCACCACCCAAGTCAAGATTTTGTATCGTGTTGAGGACTGTGTTTCGTTAGGGTGGCTAAAAATGATACGTCGTTAGCGGTACACCACCCAAGTTAAGGTGAAAGGTTAAAACGCGCCGAGAACTGTATGGCATTAGGGTGGATAAAAAAATAATGTTGCCTTTAATACTATCATGGGCTTCTACAATACATAAAATGCAGGGCAGCACTGTGGATCACGCAGTCGTATACTTAGGTGCGAAACTGTTTGAAGAAGGTCAAGCCTACGTGGCTCTTAGTAGAGTAAGATCTTTGCAGGGACTACGTATAGAGAAGTTGGACTGCAATAAACTAACGGGCAAGAAACCTTGCAATAATGAAGCACTAAATGAATTTTTTTTTTTTTTTTTTTATACCACTCGAGTGGCAGACAAGCATACGGCCCCACCAGATGTACCGGTGGTCACCGCAGCCTATGGACGTTTGCAACACCAGAGGCGCCACAATCGCGCTGCCGACTCTTTAAAAACCTTCTAAGTCCCCTTTTGAAGAACCCCATACTGTAGGCGTTTGGGAAAACCCAAGCAGGGAGATCATTCCACAACCTAAGCGTACGCGGAAGAAAGCCTCTACCAGATCTCACCGTGCTCGAGCGCTCAGGACGCAACGTGTGAGGATGAATACTCTGTCTATGGCGAGCGGTGCGATGATAGAATGTAGCCGTAGGCATCATATCAAACAATTCTTCAGAGCACAAACCGTTGTACAGGCGGTAGAACACACACAGAGAAGCAAAGTCTCTCCTGTCACTAAGAGGTTCCACACCACCTGCAAGTATGGGATCGTTGACAACTCTCATAGCTCGCCTTTGCACCGAGTCAAATGGACGAAGCTGGTATTCGGGTGCCCCCGCCCAGAGGTGACAGCAGTACTCCATATGCGGACGCACTTGCGACTTATAGAGAAGCAGTGCTTGCGCCGCAGTAAAGTACCGCCGCGCCCTTCTGAGCACTCCGAGCTTCCTGGACGCCAGCTTGGCCTTGCCCTCCAAGTGACTGCGGAACTGCACATCACTGGAGATGTCAACACCAAGGATCCCTATACTTTCAGAGATGGTGAGAGATGTGCTCTGAAATAGGCTTGTGTCCACTAAGAATAAATCTAATTAATGTGTGTTTCTAACGACTGTGTCCAATATATAAATAACAAAAAGTAATATAAATTGGTACACAAATTAGGTATTACTATTATTTTTAGAAAATAAGATTGGAAAAAATAGGCAGTCAGTCACGTGACATCAAACACCTCTATCAGATAGTGTGACGTCACAGTTTGCTTTTTTACGTTTGACGCACTCTGGCAGTCTCGAGTCTTGACATCTTGTGTCACAAGTCGTGTCATCTTGTGTATTATTATTTAGATTCTCATACATTTTCATAATATACAATAGATTTCATTTCATTCGGGCACTACACAACACTTGTAATACGTCGGATTCATTTTAAATTAATATGGAAAGCAGACGAACGCTAACATAACATTGTCAAACAGTGATGCCAGTGGCTACTTTTTTTTAATTAATTTATACTGGCTTTGGTTACTCAGACCATATGCCAAAGTGATGCCAGATCCTACGGAATGTTCCTCTAAAACCCAACTTCAAATTCCCCAGATTCCCCTAAATATTGATTAAAACCCCTAAACGTTTCTTTTTGTAGTAAAACTTTTAAAAACAAATCATTGAAAGGACTCATAAAAAATACACATTTTCTTTTTGGTTTGTTTGGCATCAAGTGACGTCACACAAGGAGCCATGAGCGTTTTCGATACAAATTGAAATTATTTTTTTAAATCACAAAATAAACTATGTAAATGATTGTTTAAAAACAAAATATTACATTTTTATTATCATATAGATATAAAGCTACAAAATTAAATGCTTTTTGAAATTTAGGACACAAGCCTATTGTGGCGCCACAGTGAATGGGGTCTTTTTTGCGGTGAAAACACAAACTTGTGTCTTGGTAGGGTTGAATTGGACAAGATTTTGTCGACCCCAATCGGACACTCTATTGAGAGTAGCCTCGACTTCAGACACAAGTTGTTCACGACTTTCTTCCACTGCAACCCGAGAGATACCGGGACGGCCCGTGTAATAAGTGTCGCCCGTACTGTCGTCCGCATAACAATGAATGCCGTCAATAGACAACATGTCATTGATATGCAGCAGAAACAAAGTAGGGGACAACACTGAGCCTTGTGGTACTCCAGCGTTTATGGCCATGCAGTCAGAACAGCTGCCGTCAACGACGGCCCTGATGCTTCTACCGGCCAGAAAGCTGGACACCCATCCGCATAAACTCTCGGGCAGTCCATAGGAGGGCAATTTGGTAAGAAGACCACGGTGCCAGACCCGGTCAAAGGCTTTCGAGATGTCGAGGCTCGCTGCTAGAGCCTCACCCTTACTCTCGATAGCCGCCGCCCAGCGGTGTGTGAGGTACACAAGAAGATCGCCCGTCGAGCGACCGTGACGGAAACCGTACTGCCGGTCACTGAGCAGGTCATGTTCCTCAAGGTACCTCAGAAGCTGTGTATTAATCACACGCTCCATCACCTTAGATAAAAGGGAGGTGACGGCTATAGGCCTATAATTGGCCGGGTCGGTCCTGTCACCCTTCTTGGGCACAGGATGCACGTGCGCGATCTTCCACGACGCCGGGACTTGCTTCATGGAGTATGAAAGCGTGAAAAGACGTGTAAGTACCGGACACAACTCCGGACCACACCGCTTAAGTACCACCGCGGGAATGCCGTCTGGCCCACTGGACTTATGAATATCCAGGGATTGAAGCTCCCGCCTGACGTCCCGTTGCTTGAACTTAATTTCTGGCATGGAAGTGCCACACCAAGGGATTCCAGGCGGAAGCACACCTCCATCGTTCATGGTCGAGTTGGAGGCAAAGAGAGAACCCAAAAGGTCGGCCTTCTCCTTGGCACTCTGGGCCAGACTACCATCCAGTCTATGTAGAGGTGGTAACCCCGACCGACAAAAGTTTCCCTCGGCAGCTTTGGCGAGCGACCAGAATTCACGACTTCCAGAAGGGTAGCCGGCTAGTCGCTGATCAATTCTGCCGACGAAATCGAATTTAGCCCTGGCAACCGCTCTTTTACTGGCCCTCGAAGCGGCATTCAGTTTGCGTTTCACTTCAGAGATGCTAGGATCTGAGTTAGCGCGAGCCGTGGTCCAAGCTCTGTAGGCAGTTTCTTTCAACATCCTAGTTTTTCTACAAAGCCGATTAAACCACGGTCGTTTCCTAGCTCCTGCCGGGATCCAGCGGTTAGGAATATAACATTCCATGCCCGCCAAGATCCCCTCAGCTACTGCTGCAGCGCAGGAGTCCAAATCATCTGAAGTGAAGCAAAGCCGCCTCCACGGGTACGACGCAAAGAACTCTCGAAGTCCATCCCAATCTGCTGACTTGTAGTGCCACACATGTCGCCACTCCTTGGGCCGAGGTGGTTCAGGCCTTGCGAGAGGCACTCGCGACCGAACGAGGCAGTGGTTCGATGAACCAAGTGGTGCATCCACTGATGTGGTGTATCCGTCGGGCCGCGTAGTCAGCAGAAGGTCCAGCAATGCACTCTGCTCGTTCTCCCTATCTGGTATTCTCGTATGAGATTTTACCAGTTGGGAGAAACCGTAGGTCAGGGCAAATTCGTGAGCAGCTTTCCCCGCAAAGTCAGTGCGCACGGAACCCAACCAGTCAATATGGTGACCATTAAAGTCCCCCACAATCACTATCTCCGCGGAGGGATACCGCTCAATGGCCTTGTCGGTTGATTGTTGCAGGTGGTCAAAAAGGCGAACTGTCTCCGTATCACCGCTATGGGACCTGTAAATGCACGCGTAGATCCGAGTGTGGCCCCCGTGATCCACGCGCGCCCATAATGTAGACAGGTCCCTGTCTTCCAGGTCACTGAGACGGCGACAGCAGATATCCTCCCGTACGAACATGCATACCCCAGCTTGACGCCTGAAATTAGCCTCAAGCTTATAGCCAGGGTACATCAAGTAAGATGTGTCCTTCGGGCATATCTTAGTCTCCGTCAGGAAAAATAAGTACGGCCTCGCAGATTCCAGGTGGCGGTGGATCACGTTGATGTTTGAGTGCATTCCTCTAATGTTGCAGAAGTCCACATTTAGTGTGGACGACGACGAAACCGCTGTGGAAACTTTTTTTCTTTTTAGACCTTTTGCCATGATGTTAAGTGTAAGGGGATAAAAGAAGGTAGGGGGTGCCTGTGTGTCGGTGACGCAAGAGACTAAGCGAGGCTCTAATTCCCCAAAGGCAGGCACAGGTAGTGCGGAAGATTGGCACGGCGTACGGAAGGGCCCCCGGTCCCCCCCCAATGCAGTAGCCGCGTCCACTCCGGTATCCTCCTCCGGCACGACTACAGCACCAGGGACTTTACACAGGCTGCTGGTTCAGCCTCCTGGGGCGGAGATTACGTAATCCCCAGGTTCGGGTCCCGTACAGCCTGCGGGCGGTCAGCGGTCAACCGTTTCACCGGGTCTCCCTGACCGCCGTACCAATATTCCGCGCCTATGCCAGCCAATGGAGACATATGAGCCTCTGGTCTCACCGCCACCGGCACAAAGTCACCCCAATGAGCACTGGAACCCTGCTAACCGACGGAGAACATAACCCAGCACGAAGCCAGGTTACTATTACCGCGGTCTTCTGCAGGGTGGAGGTACTGCCCCAGGCGGGCTGCTCACCGAACGGAATTCCGTTATGCCCTTCCTCCTTATGTAGGCTCCTTCGTTAATCCCTAGAGTTAAACAGAATGCGAAATAAAAACTAAAAACTAGAAAATAAAAATAGGTAAAGAAACTTTTTAAGTTAAACGGTTTTATGTTAAACATACATTGCAATGTTTAAGATAAATGTACTAAAAACCAAAAAATAATAAAATAGATACAGTCGTGGGAATTATAAACATATGCATAGACTAGACTAAAATAAAACCGTGGGGCACGTCAATTATAATCGTATCGTCAAAATAATATATATATTAATAAACCGTTTAATAATAATAATAAAACCGTTTAATAATAAAACCGTTTAAAAACCATCGAGCCCCGGGTAAGCCCTCGAAAGGCTCTTCCCCGCTTCAGATAGCACATTGGTCCTGATGATATTTGTGAAACAAAGTTTGAAAACGGCAAAAAGTCTCAACAGCAGTCCATAACCTACCCCTGTCCATTTCAACACGACACAGGTTTACCAACTAATTTGTGGTAATACATTCATCTGGTGAAATATGGGCTTATAGTAAACCTCTGCCTACCCCTTCGGGCAAAAAGGGGAAGTGTAGAAGGTAGGCCCCTTACAACTCATTCATGATATTTTTTTTACTTTCTCTGACATCTTATTCAATACATTTCTTTATAACCGACTCCTGGAGTCAACTTTTTGTAGGCTTTTTGTTGCTGATCCTAAGCTGGCCTAATCCTAATAGTCTCCATTGTCAGATTCTGAGTAGGATTTCGTTTCAAAAACAATCACTTTTTTATAAATCGTTCTAAGTATTTGGGATTTATTAAATAGTTTTAGTTGCAAGTAAGTATCACTTAATTTTAAAATGTTACTACTAAAGTTATTCAAAATAAAAAATATTGACGTGTAGTAACTTACAGAAATATAAATTAGTCTAATGATATGGTTATAGCTGATTAAACTAGGAGTAAAATATGCTTCTAAAAAAGAATTTTGGCTTTGTGTCAAAATAAGTGTGGCGCCATGTTCTTCCATATTCTTTTTAGTCAAACCTTTTTGTTTCTTTTATTAGTCATGTCAATAAAATGTAATGTTTATAGTGTAATTTTTTAAATATTAACTTTACGGCTGTAGTTTCTATCCTTTCAGCCAAATAGAATAGGAACTATAATGCTTACTATTTATTGACAGTATTGAGGTTGAAATGACGTCATTGCTGAAAATTGCCTTGTTTGAATTGAAGAATGACATTACCATTGAAGAAATGACAATAATATTGATGACAAAATGGGCTGACATTGTCAGATATACTGACTATTTCACCCCTCCACGCTCTTCCCTTTACCAAAAACTTCAGATCCAAATATTCAAGGAGTAACAAATCAACATGCTCAAAGAGCCTTTTTTTCCATATTTTTTATTATATTAATCCTGGGTGGGAATTGAACCCAAGACCACGGGTGCCGTAGTCAGGTACTCTAATCACACTAGACCAAGAGGCCAGTCAATGATGTCGGTCAAGATGTTGAAGTAGGTACTAAGCCTGCGCTTTGGGAGTTCTGGGATATCCTTCCGAGGGCTTACCCGGGGCTCCCAACCGTAGGCTGTTAGGTAAGATTCGTGTGGTCTTTAGTCGGTAGGAGTCCGGCATGGCGTCCCTGTAGGATTTTCATCACTTTAAAAAAACGCCTGCGCTCTAAGTTCAGTCACGCTTTTTTTCGTGTGGGAATCCCTCATTGATGATATGCCAGATTCTTGCTGACTAAAACCACATGGACTCCTACCACTGCCTAAGGTCGGGAACCCCGGGTTAGCCCTCGGATTCCCAACACCAACCACCAACCACGATCTCACATAGAGGTTCGGGTACTATCCCGCATTGAGTCACAATATGGAACAAAATGTTCTTAAGCGTACTTCACCTTATCGCGCACGCGTAGTAGATGCTCTTAATAAGTAACCTCAAATTTAAAGTCCGCTGGACAGATCGCGTGCATCGTTATCAAATTAATAAGGTGCTTACTAAAGGGTCTTTTAATAACTACCGCCTTAAACTTAATTAAATGTATCGAAATACAACTAAGAACGCGGTGTTTAGATAGTAAGTATAATAAATACTTTACTTAAGTAAGTGGTTACATGGGCATCCGGGATACGGGTACAGAAGAGGTAATTACTTTGGAATATACTAATCTAAATAATGTCCTGATATGTTTCCTCTAATATTAAATTAGTTAGGTGCGAATGAGGTAGGTCTAGTATTGTTTTTTTAACGTGCCGGACTCCTACCGACTAAAAACCACACGTATCCTACCTAACAGCCTACGGTTGGAAGCCCATCGGAAGGATACACCAGGACCGGAAGGATACTCCAGGACAGTTAGGTCTAGGCTAGCTCATTCCCTAATACTAGAAATCTGAATTTTTGTTTGTAAATATTAGGAACTCTACAATTGACCCAGTCGATCTAGGCCGGTTTTTCAATCAACTATTAGAGTTACTTTGTTTCTTATGGAACTCAAAAAAGGTGCAAGTTGTAATAATTATATGCGTGCACGCAGTGAGTGACGCACGCATCCGATGTTGAAATGTTTCCCTTCGTGCCCTCTTCGTGGAACTTCGGCCTCGCGAACGGGCGTGCACTAATATTTTGATTCGTATAGCATTGTGACGACTGTTAGTAAATATTCCATCATAATGGGCAATAAACATTTCGCAAATTCTTCTACATGTTTCAGAAATGATTAGCGAGATTATCTGTAGTTCAGATACTGGCCAGATTACAGCTAATAAGGGCCGTGCCTACATACTGGCGATCGCCAGCCATTGACTTACCATGACTCAACAGTTAATACTTGTTTTTTTTTTACCATTAAGATGACAAACAAGCATATGGGCTACGGCCGACCAGAGAGGGACTGGTGGTCACCGTAGCCTTTGATCGTTTGCAACAACAGACTCGCGCTGTCGACCCTGGAAGAACTTTCTAAGACCCCCTTTGAAGAACCCCATACTGTTGGTGTTTTAGGAAAACCGTGGCTGGGAGATTATTCCAAAATTTAAGCGTTCGCGGAAGAAAGTCCCTATCGGACCTACCTTACCGTGCTCAAACGCTCCGGTAGCAAGGTGTGATAGAACGTAGCCGTGGGCATCATTATCAGACAATTTCTCAGAGCACAAACCATTATACAGTCCGCATGCAAGTCTATTGCCGTCTTCAGGCACTGTAGCTATATAAATGTATCACCATTCTAGAATCTCTACCAAAAATTTTCAACAGTCAAGACCGATGTTACACATGCTCTACAAACCAAGTTTAAGTTCCTTTGGCGAAAGAGGAGCGAAACCTTGTGTAAGACCATCTCAAACCCATTTTCAATAATACACAAAGAAATTTTCGATGATTATAAATAAATATAGGTACCTACATAGTTGTAACCTGGTTAATTACAAGCGCATGTACGGTGTGAACAAAAGCGCGTGGTTCGCAAAGCACCGATGCTATCTATGGGTAGGTACATGGAGCACGCACCTGCTAGTCACGCCTCGACTGTCACCCAGATCCTACCCTAGATCCTTTCGGTCACCACAGCAGGCAGAATTTTCATTTGGCCATGCTTACTCAGATTTATTATAAAAAAAAGTTATAAAATATAGTTAGAAGGTTTTTACAGGGTCGGCAGCGCGAGTGTGGCACCTCTGGTGTTGCAAACGTTCATAGGCTGCGGTGACCACCGGTCCTTCTGGTGGGCCGTATGCTTGTCTGCCACCTTAGCGGTATAAAAAAAAAGTTTCTGTTCATCCTAATGCAAATCATCTGTCTCTCGGTGGTGTAGTGGTCGTGAATGCCGTTGCATTGCCACTGCTGAGGTTCAGAGTTCGAATCCCTGGTCGAGACAAATATTTATGTGATTTGAGTTTTTTTTATTTCTCTGCGTCATAAAATGACTCCGCACCTCAGTCAGAAAACTGGCAGCATTGCCTAGTATGCTTAATCCTGACGCAAAAATACCATGACTATATGAAAGTGACCGTTTTGATTTTGACAGTAAAATATATATTTTTAAATGAAATGAAAACCGCGTGTGACATTCCAACAATATCCAGAATCGTAAACTCCGGTCAATTAATAAATCTCATTCATTGTCAAGCGGTCATTTATTTTCAGGGATTGCTAAATTGTCTTTAATTAATTTTAATTGAGAGTCCTTAGGAGTCTTTGCGAGTGGTTATTGCGAACGCCCGCATCGACGCCATGTGGGGTAAATATGACCCCCATACTTATAAATTCACACGAATACTAACTTCACAAATCTACTATTCTGCAGTTATAAATAACTAGGTGACATACTATGAATCCCGTAGCACACATTCATTCTATACATTCCCCTTTTTTACTGTGAGGGAAAATAATCATGGATGCTATGCCGGACTCCTACCGACTAAAAAACCTCACGTGTCCTGTTAATAGCCTACGGTAGGGAGCCCCGGGTAAGCCCTCGAAATGATACCCCAGGTCTCCCAACAGATATTCATTCCACTACAATAATGTCTAGATTAGTCTAGAAGTATGCCATATTTTTTGACAACCATTATTACTGCTCCGCTCCTTTGCATAGTACCATGCACGTCTTCGACCAAAGATGCACGTCAGAATATTTAGCATTCTAATAGTGAAAGATTGTTTAAATATCGTTTCAGTAGTTTCAGAGTTTATTTCTCTATAGAATATTAGTATTGATAGGCGAGGAAATAACGAGCTTGGTACGTTTGAGTCCAGTTACAGGAACCCATTAGGAAACTTCAATGTAACGTTTACATAATGACAGATCTTCGAATTCAAACAAAATTAGCTCCTTAAAATCATTTGGCTACATTTACTTCCGCGGAAACACAAACCTGATACACAATGTATCTACTGAAACAATACTTGGGACAAATCGGATCGTGTAAAATTTCAGTTTAAAATCCGGTGACTGTTTTCCGGGCTTCCCAGCGCATCCACAATGGCGTCCCTTCCGGCCAGGTTCCCGCCAAAACAGAAATAAACTGACCCAGTTGCGCGGCCTGACGTCCGGCCAGCGCGCGCTCCATCTACGATCTGCATTTCCGTTTCTCTTGTAATTTTTTATGGCTTATGATTTTTTTCAATCCGCCTGTCAGAATGCAACACAGTGAAAATAATTATATCTCCTAATTATAACATATAATCTGTCATTTTTGTAAAAGCTGATAGGTACCTACTTCGTGTACCTACCTCGTTATTAATCTTGAGCGATAAAAACTGTATATGACACTATAATTAAAAAGTAAAGTATTATATATCTTTGCTATAATCGTATAGTATAGTTCCTAGCTGGAACTCAATGGATTAAGGTGGTCTGATTAAATGACAGTGAATTTGGAAATCAAAATTTCAGAGTTCCTCAAAACTTAAAATTTGTTGTAATTTATTTGCTGTAGCGCTCTTCGCGCAGCAAAAAAAAAACACTGGCAATGAACTTGTAGAAGCTTTGTCTACAAATTAAATTAAATTTGTACTTTTTAAAAGAGTAAAGCGAAAATGTAGTGAAAGTGAAAACGTATCTAGAAGTGAGGACTTGTAATTGGCTTTTAGACGGCTAAGCCCGAGAATTATTCGGTTTTGTATAGCTGTAAGTCTTCCATGTATTATTATAGTTTCCATTGACCAAACCCGGTTAAATCATATCATCATCATTAAAAACCCTCTCTCAATCTATTCTTTCTCTACATCACAATACCTAGTTTGTTGTCTCGACTAGTCTATTTAACGAATGGTCATAAACCATTTTTTTTGAGAACCGTTTACCCAATTCATGCTCTCTATACAGCCTGAAAGTAGCAACGTGTGATTTTAGTTCATTCAAGTCATACATAACCATCTCACCGCTAACCCTGCGCTGTGGGGTGAATTGGTGAAATCTATGCAGAATAGCACGCGTAGAAGATGGCACAGCAAGTAACAAATGTAGTGCAAGTCCGTCTTTAATCGAGTGGTTATGTGAAATAAAAGACTATCTATTTCAAACCAGCTGAAAAAAGATCTCGAACGAGCCGTCACGATGTGTACAAATTATCGGAGCGCATAATCGTAAACGTATTGCAATACGCAGTACAAATTGTCCTTTGTTACGCGTATGAAGCGAAGTAACGATCCACTAAATGAGGCCAATTATAGGTATTAAGACATTATTTTAAATTTAAACGATGACACTTTGAAAGCGACACATTATATTTTTTCAACATTTGTATAAACCACAATGTAAATAAAATTAAAGGTGTAGACATAAATATAGGCTCCTCCTTCTTACGATTTGCTTGTGATTAATAACATTATCATCATACTTATTAATATTAACTAATCAGGTACTTCAACAAAAAATAAATATCATTCGGAAACTGAACGCCAGTTCTTTGGCAATAAAACAGTCATTTCCGTTCGTCGAGGTTTTGCTATTCAGGTTCTACTTCTAATATTAAAACGTTTAAATCCTTATTTAATATACTTAGCTCTAGCAGTATAATAATTTAAATAAAAAAAAACATGTGTATAAAACGAAGTATTATACGAACAGTGCGAATGAAGCGGTTTGCATAAGTTGCGAAGTTTTTGGAGCGGAAAGGGACGAGTTGCTACACTGTGCGACCTTGCTAACCGTACTAGCATCGACCTACTATTAACATCTGGATGTTGAAAAGTGTATTGAGGATCTTTCTGTTCCACTGGGTGGTACAGAAAGATCTCCCTCTTTCAGTACAGGACGGGATTTTGACTTTCGGGATCCAAGCTAGTTTTGCAAGTGGTTCACCAGCTCGCTAATGGGCGAGGTCATGGTGAAGAGAAGTGAAGCATGAAAACCTTGTACCGGAGTTTGTACAACGGTTTATTTCTAGACAGTATGGTACAGTAAAAGCATTATGAGAGGATAATACCTCTCATAATGACGGCACGCCTATGACACTGATCATGCTTTCTGGTGAAAATTAGCCAAAGTCACGTCGCGAAGAAAAGAATCCCAAAACCAATCCTCTTCTTCGAGGCGTCTTCACAATTGCTTTCAAACTTTACCGGGATTGAAGTGCGCTTTCCGCATTTATTGATTGTTAAGCCGAGCTATTATCAATTACTTTTTATAATAGGTACACTTAATTGTCTAATCGTAAATAACAGTTAAAAGGTACTTTTCTGTCTACACCAACTAATTCCATTTTTTACTGTTCTTCGAAACTAAGAAGGTTAAAAGGGGTAACAAACTGCCTTTAAATAGTTTAAAACACCCTTAACGAGTTTCGATACAGTTTAATAAATTCCCACACAAATCTATTCCGAAGATCTCCCGATAAAAATCATCCCTCGGGTTCCGGCATTTTGTTTTGTTACAAATATCCGAATAACCGTATCAGCAACTGTATAATTAAAAGTAAAACCGGTAGTCGCCATGTTTTATCGTCTATTAAATAATGAGACATAAACATAGTTTTAGTGCATAATATATTTGTATCATTAAACGTGGCTTGATCGATGTGACACAAATGTGTTGAAATTCGGTAGCTTGGTGAAGGAGTGACACATACACTGCTGCTTCAATACTTATCGTCAAACGAATTAGTAGTAATTAACTAGTCTATTTTAGTAGCCATAAAAGAAAAAAAGAAATAAATATTTATGTGGTCTAGGAATATACTCGTAGTATACCTATGATTAAACGTTAGAATTAAATACCTAGGTGCTGTGGCAAGACAAAGAAATTAAGTTTTCATATTTGAGACTCTACATACATACGGCTTGTCGTCGTGAATAAAAATATGCAGGCTAGAATGGGTTATAATCTCGAAAAGTAATCCCCGGGATTCTGACAAGCCTTTATTGTCTAACCTTGCGACTGATCCCTATTGTTTGAGGGTTAATATCCCTTTTCCCTAATTTAGCTTTTCAAGCGTTCCACATTTTGCCATTAGTTGTGGGTCCGAATCTTGAGGTCAATTTATATGCTGCCTATCATTGTGCTACCAGAACGCAGACATGTACTACCAACAATAAAAAAAGAACATTCAAAATTTGAAAACCGAAGTTAGAACTGTAAGTCCCGTTGTCTAGACGAGCTCCCGCTCCGGAAGTAGCTGTTATGAAATTATTGTGGCTTTAATTAAATAACAAGCTCTCAGCGGCCATGTTGTCGCTACTGTCAAAATACCTACTATTTCCCTGTCAACACTGGTAGCATCAAACTATTTATGTAAATGACTTTTTTCTTTTAAATGCATACAAAATGATACACATTTAAATTAAAAATAATGATACATTTTTAAAAATAATATGTTGGCCATCCGTAATATTATGCATTTCTGTTTAAATTGATTAGTGTCAAGTTCGTAGTTCATTTGGAACTATAATTTTTTTGTGTAGTTGATATAACTGCACCTGAAAAGTTAATGCCTTTTCAATTTTTTTTAATATTTATTTGTTGTTCTGTAATGAAAGAGAGTAGCCAGATTTTCTTCTGCCATGAGAAAGATCAGACAAGACAGTCAGCGCGTAGATTTTTTGACTTAAGTTACGTAGTCTTTTTATGACCGCAGTGCAAGTTCTCAGGCTTGTTATTGAATGCAAATAAAATAATCTAGTAGTCCTTATAAATGGATCTAAAGATTTAGAAGAAAAAAGAACACTTATTTGGCAGACAAGCTATAAGACACACTTTATGGAAAGTGGTCACAATAGCCTATGGATGCCTACAACACCAGAGGTTCTACACTCGCCTTGGCGACCCTGTAAACCTTCCTAAGACCCCTTTTGAAGAACCTCATACTGAAGGTGTTCGGAAAACCGAGGCTCAAGATACAAACTAAAGCCAATGCGTGCGCGGAAGAAATACCCTATCGGAACTTACCGTGTTCATGCTCCGAACGCAAAGTGTGAGGACTAACAACAGCCCGTCTGAGGCGACAGTGTGAAGGTAGACAGTGGCTGTGGGCATCATATCAAACAATTCCTCAGAGCACAAACCACCGTAGTTGCAAATTTAATTTTAAAGTAAATTTTTACCTAAGCTTATGTTTTTAATACACATGACAAATTTAAAAACTAGCCACGAGTCATGACCTCTTTACGTCACATTTCAGGAAGTACCCAAAAAAATCCATATTTATCAACCACAAAGACCATTATTGTCACTTTGTTAGAACAAAATCGGTCTCTTGCGAGATAAGAGAGCGGCCGCGTTTGTCGGCGAACTTCAAAGGTGGTTCGCGCGTCTCACTGACATGTTCGAGGAATGAGAGGTCTGGGGATCGAGCTCTACTAATCAGCCACCAATAGGTACCACCACTAATGTTCTTGGAAAGT
The DNA here is from genome assembly GCA_933228765.1 of Miltochrista miniata. Classification (NCBI taxonomy): domain Eukaryota; kingdom Metazoa; phylum Arthropoda; class Insecta; order Lepidoptera; family Erebidae; genus Miltochrista; species Miltochrista miniata. The sequence continues at coordinate 15,458,511 of OW121764.1, read as the reverse complement.
GTTAGTTACAGAAACTAAGTAATAATGTGTAAAAGTACACAGCTACTTTGTAAGGGCTACAATCATAGCAGTACCTAATGCCATGAGGAAGAAAATTTCTTATGGCACTAGTTACTTGTTGAGCTTTGCGAGTTATTTCCATCTTTAAATGTACCTTCGGTTTAAAGTAAGAGAAAAGAAACTGAAATTAAGTTGGGAGGAACTACGCCGAACTTCACTATTAAGGACCTATGCAGGTAATCACAGGATCACAGGAGTAGAGGCATAGAGAAGAAACTTCCTACAGCATACTTCTGGATGTGCTTGTATCTCTGACAATAAGTGTACCTACCTAAGTAAAGGTTAAATTGAATGGCGGGGGGCTTGAGTTCAGGGTACCACGTCGCAATTCTCGACTATACTATTTGAAAGCATAGACGAAAATTTACTACTGAAATGTCATTTGTCAGAGAATAGCGAGAGGTTTGTAGTTAAGCTGTACGTTTGATACCTCAGAATCAGATTGATAATCGGAAAATTGATGAACTTTCATTCTCACCTTGCTATGGATGTTATAGTATACCATACAATACAGTACGTAAGTAAATATATGAACGAATTATCTAAAGAAATGTACTTACATCCATAGCGATACAAATGATAACAAGAGGATATAAAATGAAATGCTTAAAGGTTCAATCAAACACGATTGAGTGATATACTTTAATAGCTCTTGGAAGCATTCAATGGCGCGATTTGAGTGGAAGCTGTAGAGGTCATTATCGGTTTATCTGGACTCCCATCGACACGATCTCTCTACCGGCGTACCATCGACAAATTAAATACTTTTTTTTTTTAATCTAAGCGTAACCTCTAAATAGCTATCCTCTTTTAAAAATAAATCTATATTACTTACTAGATTCGGCGGGAAACTTTCAGACAAGTGTTGCATTGTGTTTTAATAATTTTTCAAAACTAGTGTAATTTTGAGTGTTTATGTGTAATTTATGGTGGATTATTAAGCATAAAGGTTCAACAACGTGCAAAAGTGTTGGAAAGTGATAAAGCGCAGTGAAACGCGAGTTTTTAGGTTTGTCGACGAATTCCACAGCAAGCCCTAGTAAGGTACCACCGCCTTACTAGAGTACAACTTAGTCCAAACTTGGACATATGAATACGCTGCTCATGAGAAGAATCACATGAAAATGATTTATATTTTCACAATGTTTATTTGACTTTGGCATACTCTCAAACCGAGAAAGTCCAAGAACAAGAAGAAATAAAATATTACTTACTAAGATATTTTGAATACGAAATGAAACCACAACTTCTTTAAAAATGGTTACTGAGAACTAAACCAAAACCTTGAATAGCTCTTCTAATACACTTTAGCACCCTCAGTAGTTATTAGACTATTAAATACTGAGATATATTGATTTTTATGACTCCTATTCCTCGCTTATACACCGTAATAAAGGATAGTCTACGTAAATCGCAATTAAAATTGGCCACTCTCTTGCAATTTTGATTCACAATAGGTATTAAATTTACTTCTGAGAACTAAACCAAAACCTTGAATAGCTCTTCTAATACACTTTAGCACCCTCAGTAGTTAGTAGACTATTAAATACTGAGATATGTAGATAGTTATGACTCCTTTTCCTCTCTTATACGCCGTAATAAAGGATAGTCTACGTAAGTCGTAATTGTGATTGGCCACTCTCTTGCAATATTTATTCACAATAGGTATTAAATTTACATATTAACTATCAACACAGGTATTACTTACCTAATGCGACAGTATGGTATCAAAATTGCTTAGAGCCTATATAAGCCTAGTATATTACGCTGCATTTTATATGTGATTCTTTAGATTGATATAACTTTTTTATTTATGAACCGATTGACATGAAACAATCATTAAATGTTAAATGGAGTAAACCGCAACGTAATAAAGAAAACCACATTGCAATCAAACGCAAACGTACAGACAAACAGACAGTTACGATTTTATTATATTTATTGGTTAACTCTTTGTGATATGAATCTAATGGTAATTAAGGAACATCAGGTGCTTGTATCAGGTACCTAATCTTGATGTCATATCAATCTTCCTGCCCTATCTTCGTAGCATGATACTATTGACTTTAGTGCCAAAACTCATTCGACCAATAGAATTCAAAGAATAACATGTCACAAATACTAAATGAGACATGTCATTGGTCTAAAAGCATCGTGAGAAAATAATCTTCAGTGTCACGCTAAAGGAGTTGATAATGAGTCATAATTAATAGGACAGGACACACCTCATTTTAAGCAATAAATATTAATTTTATACTTCGTTATAAGAGCTAATAACTCTGCTTATCCGCAATTATCCTGCAACCAGTTTTTTAGCATTAATTTCAATATTATACAGTAGGTAGATAAGTACATCACATTACTGTAAGATGAGTTTTGATTTTGAAATAAATTGGTCTATATATTTTTTTAAATAAGTACTCAATGGTATTAAGCTATTGAAATAATACTGACTTCCTGATGGTAAGTTTAACATTCAAATATAGGACTGGGTTGCTATCATCGCTGGTAAGACTACGGTCACATCACGCTCCACTTGGACAACCCGGGGTACTCGTACTAAGCTGAAAGAAACACTTCTCCTGATAATGAATTCCAAATTTGTATGATTTGGTAGTTATAATTATGACTTTTTTGGTTGCATACGATTGGATTCTTCTGATCTTGATTCGAGATCTAGGTTCGAGTGACGAAACCATTCCGTCTACCATTATATGGGAGAGAAAAGCACCACAATGGGAGGAGACGAATGGACGAGGCTTTTTTAAGGTGTGGAAATCTTTTATGGGTCAAAGACAGATTTTAATGTTTTCATTTTCTTTATACCACTATGGTGGCAGACAAGCATACGGCCCACCAGAAGGATCGGTTGGCACCGCAGCCTATGAACGTTTGCAACACCAGAGGCGCCACACTCGCTCTGCCGAACCTGTAAAAACCTTCTAAGACGCCTTTTGAATAACCCCATACTACAGGCGTTTGGGATAACCGAGGCAGGGAGATCATTCCACAACCTAAGCGTGCGCGGAAGAGAACCCCTATCGGATCTAACCGTGCTGGAACGCTCCGCACGCAGAGTGTGAGGATGAACTCCCGAGCAGTGCGGTGATAGAACGTAGCCGTGGGCATCATTTCAAACAATTCCTCAGAGCATATACCATTGTACAGGCGGTAGAATACGCATAAGGAGGCAAAGTCTCTCCTGTCGCGAAGAGGTTCCACACCAGCTGTAAGTAAAGGATCGTTGACAACTCTTACAGCTCGTCTTTGCGCCGAGTCAAATGGACGAAGCTGACATTCAGGTGCCCCCGCCCAGTGGTGACAGCAGTACTCCACTTGCGTGCGGCCGCACTTGCGACTTATACAGAAGCAGTGTTTGCGCAGCAATGAAGTACCGCAGTGCCCTGTTGAGCACACCTAGCTTCTTGGACGCCAGCTTGGCCTTGTCCTCCAAATGACTACGGAACCGAACGTCACTGGAGATGTCAACGCCAAAGATATCTATACTTTTGGAGATGGAAAGAGATATGCCCTGAAATTGCGGCGCTACAGTAATTGGGGTTTGCTTAGCGGTGAAAAAAAAAAGCGGTTATACTCGGATCCATTGTATATCGTTCGTGTCAAAACTTAGGCACCTAGTTTGGAATGACAGTTATTGTGTGTTTTTAAAAAGTGTGTGAAACGCATCTTGTAAAATATCGTCGATACTTACTAAAACTATCATTCACCACCTTTAACAATAAGAGTGTAATAACACTAATAACAATTACATGCTAATTACCACACTCAAGAGCCATAAAAGCAGGCGATTTTCTCAGGATTCTTGTTTATCGCTTCAGGTTGTTACATTTATGAGACTATACTACTATACATACATACATGCTTTCGTCTCAAAATTCGTAATACATCTTCAGAAAACCTTCTTATGAAATGTCCAAGCGATCTTCAAGTAACTGTTCAAATAAGTATATGTTAAGTCCTTTTTATGGCGAAGTCTAAGCTAGATGATGTTGAAAATATGTTTATTTATATGATTCAAGTCTCGAAACAGCAATTACGTGTACAGTTAACACACTTACAAGGGAATTATTGTTAAGTATCAGACGGCCAGGTCTTCATAGTCATAAAATGAGATGTATTAGGTATTTTTCAATTCCTCACACTTAAACTGTGAATGAGAAAATACAAAAAACCCAGAGATTTTGTTTTTATTTCTGCTTTTAGTATTTTTTGGTACAACAGCAATAGAAATGCTTCATCTGTGAAAATTTCTTGACAGACAGACGAACAGACAACTTGGGTCTCAGTAGGAAAAATTTTTTTTATCCTTCGGGTACTGAACTCTAAAACAAAAAAAAAATTAATCACATAATTAAACTGTCGTTACCAACCATAAAATAAGTAAAAGACTGTTAGTTTTTCTTCGCAAAAAAAATATTAGGAAGCCATGTTGAAACATTGCCAGAGCGATCACAACTTTCTTGTTGATATTATAATTATTTCCCTAATGTGTACTACCTTCCGGCCCATAATTAAGTGTATAATTTATTTGCTAACTATAAATTAACAGCATCATCTATAATGTAAGAATCTAAAAACACAAAATGAGGACTTGACGCAGCTTAAAAAAAAATTAATGTACGAATATTTGAATGGGACTTAGTGAAATTGAATGAACCCGTTGGCTAGCTGTTGGTGTACTACCTTCCGGTCCATATAATATTACCTATATGACTTATTTGCTTACCATAAATTTACAAATTATCTACGTAAGATTCTTAGGTTGCAGAATGTAGACTTAGCGTAGATTTAAAAAGATACGCCAAAAGGGGCAAGGAAATGAATTGCTTGGCTTAATTTGACTGAGCAACTGGGTTTATTTGTTACTCAGACTTATGTGAAATCAGCAAAATCTAAGAAGTCAGCTTTAATTTTCCTCTCCTACCCCAATATCCGCCTCATCCCATCTAAGGTTAAGATGAACTAAACCTGTGATAAATGACACGAAAAATCGGGTCGGCCCTTTCGACACCCGGTTTTCCTTGAGTTCCCTTAGTCACCAAGCCTGGTGACTCCTTAATGATATTAGGGTACAGACCCATATGTACAATAAAATAAGATATATATAAATATATAGGTATGTACCAATATACGTCAATGTAAAGTGGTACTTCGTTTGCTCATCCTGTACACAAAGGTGACCTAGAAGTGTCATTGTTTGTACCAAATGTATTGTGTAATGTCTGTTAATTGTCTTTACAGAAGTAAAAGCAAGAAAATGACAGTAGTATTGATGTATTTACTACTGTCAGAGACAAACCGCCTATTGTAGACTTGAAAGTTTGTAGGAAAATTTACAGGGGAACTTTCTTTCTCTCATGATTCGCTGTTTCTAAGAAATAAAATTTCATCTACGCTTTTAAATCTATACGATTTAAAAGCGTAGAAAAAATTTCCAGTATTGGGAGCCTGGACCGCTTGAAATTTTTAAAAAAATTGACACCGCTTGTCCGATCATATGCAACTTCATACTGTTTTTGGGCAAACGGTTTACTTTGAACGTTCCCACCTATGGAATATTTTATTTATGTACAGTAGATGATAAAACAAATAAAATAACAAGCTAAGTTAGTACCTAGTTTCCTAGTGCACTGACTGGCAAGCTGCAATGCCTAGGATTTCAATCGCTATAAAATCACATAGCATTGTGAAGGTTCTATTAAACACGGCAGCAGTAACTCATTGCCTACAGTAAAAGTAGTTACAGATTATCTCCACAAGATTTGTACCCAGACTAGGTTGGCTATGGAACTCTCAACCTAACTAAAACACAAGTACCTTCATTGAATGCATTGGATTTTAAACTTTGTTTGTATGGGTATAAAGTTTTTTATAAACTGTATTTGCTTAGAAGTTGTGTTCTTTAGTGACTAGTATGTATGACACTGGTCCATAGTACTTGGGCGGCAGGTGTTTCGAAGCAGGCCTCCTCCCACTGCCGGCGTCCGATCAATAGAGATCAATGATCTATTCCACATTTGAGCACTAGTTGAAATACCCGATTTCACTTGTAAATCGAAACTTGATAGGAAAATGCGTAGAAGCGAAACATACCTAGGTACCTATTATTTAGTTTTTGTCCAAGTTATAGAAGCTTGTAAAAATTGAGTTGTTTAGTGATTTAAATGATTTTCCGGTACATTTATTTAAGACTAGAGCATACTCGCGACTCTGTCTGATATTTGGCGATCCTCTAAATTCTCTAAAGGCGTATTACATTTAAAAAGTGTTTGTCCAGGATAAAAAGTAGGCATCGCCGGACCATAATACGTCCTCACTTACACTCTTTGAAAATTGAATTTCTTTTTCCTTCGCCTTTCTGTATAGCTTTGGGGGTTATGCCCACCTCTCATGCAACCTGCAAGTGCTGCATCTGCTGACCTGGACCTAGCTATCGTAGAGTCCCAGGATACCTGGGTGCCGATTCTCGACCACACCACATGAAAGCGTAGACCGAAATTTACAGGTGACGTTTCACGCGTAAATTTCTGTCCGCGCATTCACATCGTATGAACCGAGAATCGGCGCCCAGGAGTTGGGAGGTCCGACATTAGTCTCTTCCAACAATGCCGAAAATAAAAATCGTGGGTCCAAATCATAGTTGATCATAGCTACCGATCCACAAATCCACTTATATGAGTGGATCCCAATCCATGAAGAAGAATATTTAACATTTCAAAATCTGCTTCAAAACCTGCAAAGTCCATGACGATTGTTCGCGCTCGTAATAACTTAAACTGAAAATCCTAATCACAACATCAACCCATAAAAATACAATGAATCCCACCCCATGAAAAAGTTAAAAGCCAATCAAAATCTGCTTTAAAACCTGCAAAATCCATTTTGATTATTCACATTTTACTTACTATAATTTATCTCAAAAAGCACATCATATCTTAATACAGTAAATTCTATATTTTATAACTTATTTAATTTACAGATAGCACATAAATAACCCGCAGCATCTTGTTTGCTCCACCGCTAATATATGTATTTATTTGTAATAATTTGCAATAAAAACACCTACTTCGTGGAAATCGTTTTAGATAAGTCTATTTCACATCCTCCAGCACCAACCATTATACGCTAGAACCTTGATATCGTACGTAGCTACTGTTCAAAGAATAATATTTAAAATCGCTTAATTTCATTGATAGTAAGGCTTCTAACTGGAACACAGTGACGAGCGGAGCGACGGCGATTGCGTCGAGAGCACGCCCCCAGAGTACAAGAGAGTTTTGGGCTCAGTACACTGTCAATAATATAATATTTAGTTAAACCTGATAAATATGACTGCAAGTAGCTTCAGTGTGCGTGATTTCTTTGCATGTGGTTATGGGCTCCCGACACGGTCAAAATGCACTTGTCAAGTCTTCTGATAAATATGAATGAGGCTCATGAAAATTGCTTCAGTGTGCGTGCTTTTTTTGCACTTGTGTATGTACACATGATATTGACTCAAGTCGCTTGACCGTCTCGCGAACCCATAAGGTGGCACTGTGCTCGCACAAGCAAAGCGCGCTGGGTGTATTTGTTATGGCTTGTTCGAAGTTGCCTACTCTCTTGAACTCTGGAGCTACGCTCTCGCCGCATCCACCGCCCGTCGCGTCGTTCCGCTCGCCGCAGACTTTGAGGCCTTATATCTTCATGGTTTATTAAAAGAAGAATTAAAATTTTTCAAAATGGATTCGAGATTGGATCAGCTACTGGTATAGATAAAGTTAATGCGTATGGCTATTAATCGTTGGTTAGCAATTAAATCGCGTTAGCAATTATATTGATATGTTAACTGCGGTTTCACGCGCTTTTTACTTAGCCAATTAGGGTTCAGGATGTGTTCTAGACCTGTATGTGCCTTGGTGGCGCAACGGTTTTCGGAACGACTTCTGAAAATACCACTACGCCAGTTCATTTTACTATGAACTTGGCTGGACACGCTCCCGCGTATCTAGATTTCTCAGTTGTATATTTCCAGCTGATAACTTAACTTTGACATGATGGTGTTGTGTAATACGTCCTATAATATTTATTGTTTTAAATACTTTCAAAGATGGTACAAAAAAAATCTCTTCCAGGATCTTTTCTATAATCTCATCAGTCTGCAGATGCACCAATCTCAGATCGTATAAGGAGGATCTCAGGGACTTTACTTAAAGAGAAGAGGCATAGCATTGGGCTGCTAACATAGAGTTATTATTACTACGTAGCTGCTAAGTTAATAACCTCTGTCAAGAGTCAGCGTCAATTTGCCGAGCTGAATAAAAGAAAATCAACATTAGGGCAGGTTCCTGACTGTCGATTTTGAAATATAAGTGTAGAAGTTACGATTGACAAGACAAGTAAGCTACCTACTTTAATAGGAGGCTTATGAAACGATATGAACTAGGACAGAAAGTTATCAAATCGGTATTATATTACAATCAAAGTCTGTGGTAACTTGCTTAGGACTTCGTTCTAGTGACATTCAACTCTCTTCAGATATCAAATTGCTTCTTTATTGGTCCAGGTACAGGGTTCTGGCTGTTCTTCAAACTCCAGAGCTCCAGTTCCAAAGTCTGGACTCGAAGATCTTAAACAATCAGCCTTTTGCAATTCATTACAGGTCGTAGGCCTCACCCAATTCCTGCCACAATACATGGTCCCATGCCACATTCAGTCTGTTATGTCAGTCTGCAGTCTAGGGTCATTTTTGTATAAAAAAAAAACTTCTAATAGTGCTAACTGAAATATTAAAACTGAAATATTCTAGAAAAGTTGTGTAGGCAGTTATTGTAAAAAATATATTTCTTAATGTTCTAAAAAAATATAAAATGTCTAACTGATGTACTTACCTATTGCAGTGCGTCACCCCCACCTAGAGGTGTAATCGCTTACGATGAGTCTTCAAGACCTAGGATACCTAAATACTAAAGGTAGAGTTTCGTCAGTAAAGTCTGACATAATCATACGGCCGACTGTGGGGTATGCATAGCGTTCTCTACCTCCACCCCTCTTATTCCGGATAGTAACTTAGGGTTAAAAAAAAATACTGAACGCATATTTATACTATGTCAGTAAAATAGATTGACACGAAACTAAATGAAAATTATTACAAGTATTGATCTTCTGATTAATTATGATTGCGGAGTCTGCTAAGTTAAATAAATTAATCAACCTTATGCAGTTGATTAACAGAACAAACAATATTAAGATGCTTCAAGAAGCTACGTTGTAAATTGGCTAAAAATTTTGTAGACCGGTTTATCGCATGATCAAAAATGAGTCAGTGCAAATAATTCTATACACTCTACAAAACAACCTCATGACATTCTTCATCTGAGAGTCAATACCAATATTATAAACTATCGGACGTCACGCGGTTTCACCCGCGTAGTTCCTGTTCCCGTGGGAATACGGGAATATAATATAGCCTATGTTCACCGCAAAAAGTGTAGCTTCCCAACAGTGAAAGAATTTTTCAAACCGGTCCAGTAGTTCCGGAGCTTATTCGATGCAAACAATCAAATCTTTCCTCTTTATAATATTAGTATAGATTTATTATATTGATTGTTTGTTTACATTGAATAGGCTCCGAAACTACTGAACGGATTTGAGAAAAATTTTCACTGTTGGGAAGCTATATTATACCCGGCTGACATAGACTATATTTTCTTCACGTATTCCCACGGGAACAAGAACTACGCCGGTGAAACCGCGTGACATCGGCTGGGAATTACATAAGAATATTCTATTAGTTCAGTACCGAAAAAGAATCTCCGTGTGGATTTAGTCGCTCAAATCCAACTTACTCATCTAACCATTAGCTTCTCTGTAGTCTGTGGGGTCCATAACCACACATAACATTAGAGAGACTTACTCAAATTGATGAGAAACTGACGACAAAACCAGACATACTAAACCCAACAAAGAGAATTCCAAAAAAAGCAGAACATTGAGTATATGTCTACTAATCTATAATTTAAAAATACAATTGTATATATGATGCAGCATCCAAAGCAAAAGCATATTAGATGTTGTGAAATGCATTCAATAATTCGCTTGTTAAAAAACTTGTACCTCAACGTTATTACATATTATTAGTATTATTACGGAGCCGTTGACCGCAAACCCACTGTGTGGCGTCTATTCTGGTGTTTTATAGCAATCTAGTTATCATTGCATTGGATTCTAATGGTAAACAAATATTTTGCATTTCTTTTTTTTACATACATACATACATATGATCACGCCTTTATCCCCGAAGGGGTAGGCAGAGGCATATTATATACCCACATTTCACCTTTTTGTATAATTTGTCCCACGTAATAGGTGGTGAGCCGTATTGCCGTGTTTAAATGGACAGGCGCAGGTTGTGACTGCCTGCTGTTGAAATAAAGCCTTCAACTTAGTCTAACGACTGCCATTTTACTGGCAACCGGGACCAACGGCTTAACGTGCCTTCCGAAACACGGAAACGCTCAAATAAATGTCACAAAGTGATCACATGGATGGTCACCCATACATGGACCGGCCATAGTGAAAGTTGCTTACTGCAGTGATCGTTTACAGAACACTGAGTCCGCGGGGCCACGAGCGCTTCCTTTCGTTTTTTTGATTCTTCTATTTTCACATTGAAAAGAAAAAATTTCTTGAGTGCTAAAGTTGACTATTTCATTAAATAGGGAAGTGGAAAACTCTACCGAACACATTTTTTTCTACAATAAAACTGCTTAAGTTGTGGTTACAAGATATTCTTAGATATAGGTAATATGTCGCCATGATTTTCCATCAAGCAAGTGGCGACATTTTAAAGAATAAAACGTAAAAAGGAAAGCACGTATTAGGTACTAAATAAATCACCTGAAGGAAAATAATCAGCTTATGGGTAGAAACAGTTTGATTTATGTATTGATCCTAGTACATTAATTCCATAGCACAAGCTTATATTAGCTTAATTTGGGCTAGATGATGTTGTGTGAGAATGTCCAAAAATATTTTTATGTTTATTTATTTATTTACATTTATGTGCCTACGCCATAATTGGTCTTATATCGTTTACGTTGCCAACAGAATAGACCCCTTCGTCCTTCGCCCGTAGAGTCGTACACATCGAATTATATTTGTATCGAGGGCAAGCATATAATGAACTACCTACTAAAGCCGAGTATAATCTGATTACTCACCCACTTCAAATTAATAAAGATCCTTTAAGAAAATTGAACGACCGGTGTTTTTTCTTTCATTTTCATTTAATTTGTGAATGCCATTTTTCATTTTCATTTTCATTGAATACTGTTGATCGGATAGTGTTCTGTACTTACATAGCGAAAAATTCTAAATCTATGGTTCTGTAAATTACCTCTAAGTTAAGCGTCATACGATGTGGTCTATAGATGACCGCTGGTGTCACTTGTGTTGCATACACAGAACGGCTTTCTGCTGGCATGCCTAACTTTAATTCGGAAATTTGTACATTCTTACAAAATAACATGCCTACCTTACTTACCTTACATTACTTTCTCTGGTAAATGCTTCATATCATGCTAAAAAAAGTACATTTGACACTTGCATTACGCAAAACAAATTTCGGAAACTCAAAAATAAATGAATTAAAATGTTGCTGAATTCAGTGCCGGCTTTAGAAAGAAAAGGACCTTAATATTACAATTATGTAGTCCAGCAGTTCAGTGACATTGTATGTGTATTTATTACTAATCTGCTACTCTCAACCGCAAAGTTCTAAACACTATTCTAACAGTCCAGTAATATATTACACAATGTCGTTCAAAGGAGTAAGTGGTAGGGCCACGAGAGAACGGTAGGAGGTAATCAATCACCCTGAAGGTGTAATGCTTTTAAAATTTATTTGCGTTTCACTTCAATGACACAGCAATGCATTTAAACAAATGTTTTTACTCAGACCGCATCTGACATTTTTATTTATTATTTTTAAAAGCTTCTGTGCAGCTGAAATTGATGGTACCGCAATGATATTTTAAGTCCTGTGTACGTGGGTGTAGCACCCCCTGCCAACCCATGGTTTCATCCTCACCTTCAAGGAGATGCCTCTGCTGACGGTAAGAAGATTTAAAAGTAAGGTCTCGTGAAGAGCTTTGGTAGATTTTAGAATAACAACGAGCTTGAGAAAAAATCTTTTTAATACAGTTGCTCAAAAAGTGGCGTATTACAGGGACGTTTAGCGTTCGGGATCTGGGCTATTACACACTCGTGCTTTTTCTTTACCTTTCCCGCACTAGTGCGCGTTTCCTTTCCCAACTGTCAAAATAATGTCTGTGATTCATGCAAATATTTCAAAAAAAGATACTAACTTGTTTCAATATCAGATTAAAAGTAATTTGAAATAATTAAAATTTAAACATAAATTAATATAAGTATCGGACAAATTAAATTTATAAATATAAAAAAAGTTGGCTGTATGAAGTGCACTGCCATAGTCTCTGCTTAGGTAGGTTATTTTTTTACGGTTGCCGCCATTTTGGACAATTCAGGTTTATTGTGTTTTTATTATTTTATTAAATTGCTTAATTTTTTCGCAACTGTATTAAAAATAGTTGTTCAATACAACGTGTGGGATTATATTTCAACTCGTTCCGACTGTCCACCCTCGCCTTCGGCTCGGGTCAACATCTGTCGAAACTCGTCGTAATAACAGAAATCCCACACTTGTATCGAAAACTACTATTTTTTTTTTCACAATTTCTTTTCAGAGATTTTTTCTCTTTACCCCCAAGGGTCTTCAATTTAACGGAACGATAAAATTAGCATTGTTCACGTTACTCTACGGTTCATCTTCATTGGTGTGTATTGTAAGTACGATTTCTGAGACCGAGAGCTCTGCCCACTATTTATTCTTTACCAAAAGGTAGCGCTGGTTAGCGCTACCAACCAGCTTCACTGTTACATCTAGACATGTCTATCTAAGAATACTTACCTAGTCTGATTATTGAAACCTATCCACCCATATAGGTTTCAATAATCAGACTAGCTAGGTATTGCGTTACTACTTTGTTCGCTTCATTGAACAGACTTTTAAAGACTGTAGAGCAGCTATTCAAGAGCGCAAGATCAGAAGCAATGGATAGAGTTTTGTTGTCTATGCCTACCGTAAAATACAAAAAGCGTGAAATATTTCTTCAATAGCCAACTCTTTCATTGACTTAAAAATAGATTTAAAAACACAAAACAGAATGCCACTTTACATATTTATCTTTTTACCAGCCATTCATTGTTGTACAGTTTTTATTGAGATGGTAACATTATTAATAAGCTTTTTGATTACAATCGTGTTACAACGAGAGTACAAAAAGAGGTCATCATTTGTCCGTAACTCCGTACCGGCCGACAGACAGACAATTTGGTGTAGATACTTATCCGTAGACCATACGCTAACGGTAGCTAGCATACGTATGAACGACCATATACTTGAACACACATCGACACGTTGTACGCACACATGCAGATACAATGAATGGGATGCTGGCGATGCTGCCACCGGCGATTAACAACAGGGTTACCAACTCACGATATTATTTTTATCGACGTCAAAAATCACGAGTAATTTAGAAGAACAGATTGAATTTGATATAGTCATTTAAGAGTAGGCACTTCATTTGATTAGTGACTAACGAAAGGGATTGAATTAGCCTCATTTAAGTTGTATTCAAGATATGAGACATTCCGATTGATGTAGAAGGATTTTAGTTAAAGGAAAGAGAGCTGGGGCCCCGAGAATTGCATTGCCTAAGGGCCCTGATAGGATGAATGCGGCCCTGTGCATGTACAAGGATTTTGATGGGTTGTTTTTTAACGAATTGGCACAACCCTTGAAATAAAACAAGGTGGATTATTGCGCGTGTAAGTGTGTTTCCCACGGCGTGCAAAACAAGTTCTTGGGCCAGAGATAAGCTGAAACTACCACGAGGCCGAATAAATTAGTACCTCAGCGACAGCTTCCTGTCTCCTGGACGTGTTTTTTTTAAAGATAGATCGCTTTTAACGTAAATCTATGCTAATATTATAAGAAGGAAAGATTTGTTTTTATATAACCGATAGACAAGTTAAATCGTCCTTTTACAACTAGGTAGAAATTTATCATACTCTTTTTTTTGTACGCCGCCCGCCAGGTATATAAAAATAACACTATGTAGAGAGATTTATGCCGTACAAGAAGCAATACAATATTATAGACTCTAAAAGCGAACTCTACTAGACAACCTTGACGAGTACTACCTGTTTAGGCACTAAACAAGTAGACATAAGCCTAAGCACTAAAAATATATAAAAAATCTCATTTAGAAGCGCTCGTGGCCCCGCGGACTCAGTGTTCTGTAAACGATCACTGCAGTAAGCAACTTTCACTATGGCCGGTCCATGGATGGGTGACCATCCATGTGATCACTTTGTGACATTTATTTGAGCGTTTCCGTGCTTCGGAAGGCACGTTAAGCCGTTGGTCCCGGGTGCCAGTAAAATGGCAGTCGTTAAGCCAAGTTGAAGGCTTTATTTCAACAGCAGGCAGTCACAACCTGCGCCTGTCCATTTTAAACACGGCAATACGGCTCACAACGTATAACGTGGGACAAATTATAAAAAGGTGAAATGTGGGTATATAATATGCCTCTGCCTACCCCTTCGGGGATAAAGGCGTGATGATGAACCATCATTTAGTTTTTCTCTACTCTATTATTTGAATTTAGAACATCTAATTCTACAAACCTTCAAATGCAAACGTTATTTTGTTGCAAACAAAGAGACACAGTTTCAATCCAACATTGGCTCCAACGTTTGGTTGTGCAATCACCAACATTTGTATATTGATATTGTACTTCATTAGCCCCGACCAAGTCCAGCTGTTTCTCTCCCGTCCAAGTGCGCCACACATCTTTTCTGATTACATCTCAGAGCGGTAGGCCCTGATTGTACTAATATTTCATTCTGTTTTATTTTCAAGGCGCCTCTCTAAATGTTCTAGATAATTGAAAGATAATATTCAATGTATTCTTTACATATTTTATGTGATACAGACCATTTCTTATTTCAACATACGAAAGTATAACAAATTCGGATTAAATGACTTTGTATAAATTAAGTCTATGCGGTATTATCTTTGTGGCATCGATTGATCGATACTAATGATTAAAAAGTTAAAAGGTATATTACGACGTTAGACAGTATGCCCTAGAACCTTAGACCATATATCACGGGACTAGCCTTTGCGAACCACCGCATACAAAAATATTCTGCTAGTTTTCATAGCGGGTGAAGGGGGAAACACAAAGACATATAAAATTTCTTTATATTTAAAAATGTATTAATCGACAAACGCGTAATGGCTGTTGTGTGTTAATTTTTATTGTACAGTCAACTACAATGAAATGTACTAGTTTAATCATATAAAATGATGTACTGATGTACAGTGCTTTTTATAAAGCCAAAAGACCAAATGGTCATGTGCAATGGCAGAAAACAATGCTTAAGTAAGGCGCATCCTGTGGTTAGATGATCTAAGCCTAGAACCGATGTTCTTATGATATCAACATTTAAAAAATATATTCTTAAGTAAAATAAATATTTAGATATTTTTACACAGCGATGTATAGCCCAAATTAAACGAATCTTAGCTGTGATCAATCTAGAAAACTGATAAAAATACTTACGACCGAGATATCAATATCATTAATATATACGACATAGAAATTTTAGTCATGATTGCATTTTCTACCCAGGTTTCGACTAGGAGACCTCAACAGACGGTTGAGGTACCTACCCTACCACTGCACCACTAAAGCAGTGTAGAAGAATTAAAGAGACTGAAACTAGTTCTATCATATTTAATTTAATTTTTTATTTACCCTATTTTGGCCACCCACAAAAAATCCGTATACCAAAAATATAACTACGATAAAAATCTTTATGCCAGCCCAAAAAACTACTAACATTACCAACTCGATAGCTAAAACGAATTTCATTAAAATGTTTAAACGTTACTTCAAACAGGTCAGCGAATTGTTTCAGGGTTTCATACAACAACTGCTAATATTAATGTTCACATATTGCAATACCACGGATAATAAATTCACTGTATCAATCGATGTCTTAAACGTAATGCAATAAATAATCCTGTATTGCAGTAAGAATCGTCACAGACTGTTAGACACCGTCATCGTATCGGGCAATCAATGGAGCCTAACACAGAAACATACACGTGTACTTGAAGAGCGATCATCCGAGTAATATTCAGATCCACGCTCCAGTTACCAATCATTGAAGAAACACACACATACAACCTTACATGGAAATTTAGACGCACACGCTCACATAAAAACACGTGAGCATCAAATCTTCAAAAGCAACTTTTTGTTTTCAATTACGTATCCGAAAGGTTCATTATCTCTAAGACTTTCGTGTTCGTTTTTTTTCTTCGAGTTTGTACCGGTGTACGACTGAAAATAACCCGTGGCGACATCTCATTAAGCCCGTCAGCGCTCAAGCCGCTTTGAAAAATGTCTCATTTAACCCCGACAGTCCCTTAATAGCCGGTGAAGGGTTAACCGACACAAATAACTGAATGCGGAAGTGGGCGATGCTATCGTTCTCAACTCTACTTTTTAATAGTTTTAATTAGGAAATAGTTTAATTTTTATGTTGTGTGAACATTGCTAGAGTGGTTGTCGACGTGTCAACCGATAGCAAATTGGCGTGAGAAATGGTTATGAATATTGGTGTTGAAATCGATATCCGGAAGAACGTACTACCCGTTCGCTCATACTTTGCCGGTGGCGTAGACGCATATACCCGAATTGTTAATTAGACGAAGTAAATTGACAGTAGTAATGTCACTTCGTCATAGAAAATACGCAACATTGTATGAAGAAGTGACATTAGTTGCTGTCAATTTACTTCGTCTAATTAAAAATTTGACTTTAGTATGGAGCCGAGCGGCAAAGTTAGAGCGAACGAGCAGTGTAAAAGATATTCAGTCAACTTGTTTTTATTGGTTTGGAAACATAAATAATGAGCCCAGTGCGCAATCCCAGTAGCTGATAAATCTAAACTAATACAAAAATATTATCACCATTTCTATGCTAATATCGCCTATATTATATACTTATAACCTATTATTTACAAATAATAGCACGCTAATTTGACGCTTGGATCCATGGTGTATATTACCGTCACAAAATAAATAATTAGATAAATGTTATCCGTTTAATATCATGCAAACCGCTATATACCTACTTCCGTTTCCTCTTTGGAATTTTAACTGACAGCTTTGCTACGTTCATTGATACCTTTATTAATCGTATGGAATTAAAGTTTTTGGAATTTATATCTTATTTTTTCAAACTTAAAATCGATTAATAGCGGACCTGAGCAATAATAACATTATAATTTGAGCAATATTTTGGGCGAATGATTGGTCTAACTGTGCTACTGTGGCCAGACGGGCTGGTTAAGGGATTGTTTTTCTCATTTTCCAAACCAAACCACTCAGTAAGACGTTAGTAGGTGCAAATACCTTGCAGTAGAGACTGGCTTCGGTCCCTAATATCTCGATAATACCCCATTATACTCGGATAATTTTAAAAAAATCGCTAAAAATAATATCATATCCATTGACAAATACATGATACATCAGACAAAAAAATAACAGTCACACAAAAATGATAACGGCCTTTTTTATAACCCACCCTTAATACAACTCGTTTCTATACATAGAGTAGATAAAAGAGGTCTATATAAAAGGCAACAGTATCAAATAACACCAACTGACGTGACAGATCCTATTGGAAGTTGTCTGGTGACCACGCCTCTTCCTCCGGTAGACTGACAGTTACTTCATTATTTCACCCTTGATTATATTCGGTGATGGGGTGAAATTGACAATGACTACTGTTATGTTTATTCTTTGATAAGCTTACATATTGATATTATAAACTTGAAGTTGCTAGGGTTAGGTACACAAAAGAGCCAATGTCGTTTTATTTGTATAAGGACATAGGCGGTGTTGCTTTTATTTCTTACAATATGTACGAGAGGATTGACTATCGCATAAAATTTGACTATCGCATAAAAGTTTTCATTTAGTATTCCCAGGGAAAAATGCTTTTGTTTTCAATTCTTTTGCAGGATGAAAAAGAAGAAAATGCTTTTTTTTTCATTGTGTTTCACGACACTTATCGAGACCCTCGAGATCTCAGCCAATTTTGATAAATTAACTTACTTACCAAATAAGCCAAGTTCTGGCGCAGGTCCAGATCAGACGCCAGTTACGTCAAAAACTATCGAAAGAAACCTGCCAACAGAAAACAGTCACAGTGCAGGCAAGAGTCTGTATTGATTAAAGATTCAAAAAAATTCATCCATCCAAAAACACATCAAAATCCATTCAATCATGACCAAATTGCACTCTGCGATTGCCGATTTCAAAATCTATATTCCTTGTTCATGTAAATACAAATTTGTGTACTATAAAGCGTATTTCTATTCTGTTTCTGTTCTATACTAAATTAAGTCAAATTCATAATTTTATACTTTTTGTTTCAGGTATGTACCAAGACACCAATCTAAAGTCGAACCTCAACTTCCAAAGGTACTTACAGCACACTTACACTTCATCAATAGCAATAAAACTACACAGCTCCTAGTACATTTACAACCATACAAAATGATTTCGGATAATCCAATCTAGTGACGCGCTAGTTATGAACTGGACTTGTATTAGAACGTTCAAACCGGTCATAAGTTCATTCACTGCTTTAACAGCCACCAATGAAGATTTTCGCTCTATTGACGAAGCGAGTACAGATAGACATGGCGCTAAGAAACAGTGGCCTTATTGCGTTTTATATTTTTTGTTTGATGTTGAAATTAGCGTTGAATTATATGTTTTGTGATACCACACTATCTTTTAGTATTCATACTAGTTCTAAAGTTTAAAAAGGATTACTGAATCCATGAAGATCAAGGAAAATATATTCAAGCTTTATTTTGGATGATACCACTACGAAGAATTAAAGAAGCAGCAGCTAAAGCTAACTCTATAACTCAACAACTAATTTCATCCTGCCACCTTTATGCAGATGATTTGCAAATATACACTCAGGCACCACTCGCTTGCAAACATGAGGCCTTTTCAGTAATAAATGATGACTTAGAGAGAGTATGTCAGTGGAGTCATAACTATGGCCTACAAGTGAATCCCGCTAAAACACAAGTCATTCTTGTGGGCAGCCCCTGGATGGTCTCTCGTATACAAATTGCACAGCTACCACAAGTACTTTTTAATGGGATGCCTATACCGATAAGTGATACTGTTAAGGATTTAGGAATACATATCGATAGGAAATTATCCTGGGTTCCGCAATTGCAGGAAGTCAGTCGAAAACTGTATGCATCTGCGGGTTCCTTACGAAGACTGCGTAACTTTCTTCCAACCAGCACAAAGATTTCGCTTGCGGAGTCTCTCTTACTTCCAATATTAGATTATGCAGATGCCAGCTATCTTGATCTTACAGAGGAGCAACTCGATAGGCTTGAGCGTCTACAAAATTTTTGCATAAGATTTATTTATGGATTACGTAAATATGATCATGTCTCCGAATACCGCAACAGGCTCAAGTGGCTCCCAATTCGCCTTCGTCGGAATACTCATATACTTTCTTTACTTTACAACGTATTATTTAATCCCCTAACTCCTTCTTATCTCAAAGAACGTTTTAAGTTCTTACATGACACGCATTCGAGGGTCTTGAGGTCGTCGGAGAACTTGAGGCTACTCATACCTGTGCATTCTACAAAATTCTTCGATAAATCCTTTACAGTACAAGCGGCACGTTTGTGGAATGCACTACCGGTAACTGTCAGGCGAGCTCAATCTTTGGCATCTTTTAAGGCACAGGTAAAACAGTATTATTTATGCATGTAGATCAAAGTATGTATTTTTTCCCTATATATGTATTTGCGTATGTATGTATATGTATGCATATTTATTTTTACATGTTTGGATAGGTAAAATGTGCAGTAGGTATTTGTGAAAGTTTATTAGATGTATCTATACATTATTATTATTATTATTACTATGTTTTTTCTTTAAATAGGTATTGACTTATTTAATATTGGTTTCTTTTTTCTTCACAAAAATAAGTCACCATGTAAACTTCCCACGCTTAATTTCAATACAATCCTATCCATCTAAAGGTTGCCTGGGAGAGATAGCTGTTTGCGATAAGGCCGCCCATTGTACTGAAGTAAATGCTTAATATCTGTATTTTTTTGTGATTTCTGTGTACAATAAAGTATATTATCTATCTATCTATCTATCTAAAGCGTTCAGTTAATAATTGAATTGGCATATAAATAATTTTTAACCCTACTATAGATACTGATTTCAAGATTTTGATTGTGAAGTATGAAATCAGGACTACATACATAATCAATCCCAGTTCTTCAAAAACTGACATTTACGAAAGCACAAACTACATAAAATAAAGTAACTTTTTAAAAAGTTTCACAACATCCTGTCGAATTAATTGGTCTCTTACTGTCTCAAGCAGGTGAGAGATCGGATATTTCAACAGAACAGTTATTTTCGACACTTTCAATCTATATATAAAACTGCGGTCGAGCTTAATTTTGTGTTTTGGGAAAACAAAACGCATTGGAACGTTCTCGTGAAAAATCACCTCGCGTTTTATGATTGATCATTTCTTGAAACTTTAGAGCGTCGCCTGCGCCGGCCACGTCGCGCTGACGCGACACACATAATATTTTGAAAGCGTAATGTGTTGATTTCTTGAAAGTCCTCAAATGAGATATTGTGATGATATGACAGGCGTTTTGTTAGCAGCCGTAAATAAATGTAACTTGGCGCAAGCAACGGCATACGGCAAGGCTAGGTTACAAACTTCAAGTCGACGTAGCAAGTGACGGAGTAATACTCAGAGTCTTTTTAGATTTTGCGTATAAGACATAGCTTACAGGATAATCTAAAGATGTCTATAGAAGAACCGATGGCTGGACCAGACCTAGACAGTAGAGACTTGACCACTACAATCTAAACACACATGTGCAGGAAGGTAGGTACTAAATGAGGAGGGTTAATTATATTTTATTTGATAATAGTGGTTTGTTCAGTTAAATAGTTCTGCAAATACCATTAAACAGTACCTATATTGAATTTGATTTATTTAGCGTGCATAATTAGTGTGCAAGTCAGTATTTTTGGTGAAACTTTGAAATATTTTGTTTTGTAAAAAAGGGAATAAACAGACATCGATTTAAATAGGTACATGCCGTTTGTAATAACTGATTATTCAATCAGTCAATCAGCAGAACAATGACGGTCATTAGACCGACGCTCTTCTTTGATAAACTCCCTAAGAAGGTAGGAAGATACTTCACTTGTCACCGTCGATATTTCAGCCGCTCTTGAACCTTTAAATAGGCTTATTTCAAATGTTACTGGAGTCCCCTATAGTATGCCACGTATTATCACATTATACATAATACGTATTACTTTTATGTACATGTATATTGATATTGTGGTTACCAAAGTGTTCAATAAAAAAATCTCTGTTTACTTCAGAAACATGAAAGGATGACATTTATTAAGCGTTTATGTGACAAATCTTGAATTTAAAGCGTTAAATTGACAGGTACTCCAATGTTGCAGGGACGTGCAACACCGACTAATGACATATTTACATACCTAAAGGCACAGATGAATTATTCTGACTGCATTGTGCATCTTCTTACAATCAAAACTTAATGTTATTTTAAAGTGCATAAATTTTACATATTTTTAGTTCGGCTACATACATTGCACTTCAATTCGATCGATCACTCATCTGATATCTGAGGGCTGTTCTTCCTCTAATATCATCTTATGGGTATGGGAAGGTGTGAAGGGAAGGCTGTGCTATCTACAAATCCTGGGGTCATTCTACCGAGGGCTTCCCCGGGGCTTCCAACCGTAGGAGTTAGGTAGGGAACGCTTGGTTTTTAGCCGGCAGGACGCCGACATAGTATTCATATAGGATTTTCCTCAAGTTAATAAAAAAAAAGCTATCTACAATTTTTGAAACGTTTTTCTTCATTGCATAGGTAGGACAGTTTGTGACCAAAAAAAATCGCATTAATATTATTAAACCAAGACAATGATAATGTAGAGCTTGAGCTTGAGAGACCTTACAAGTCGGTTTTTTGAGTAAAGACTGTTTATTATTTTTGGAATCCTCTTTAATGCTATGCCGGACACCTATGGGCTAATACCCGAAAGCCGAGAAAGGCCTAGGGCCCGTCTAAAGGGCCTGAGTGAGTCTAAGGAAGGATGACAATATGTCTTGTGACAGGACAGATACCCTTACTCTATAATCACATATTTTATCATACTACTACTAAGAACAGGGGCTCACTCTCAAGCACTGTCATTTAATATGTAAAGAAGAGCAAAATGGTACAATTATATAGAGCTTCCTAACAACATCTTCCGCGTAACGTTATCCGATAATCACCTTCAAGTCGGCGTCCGCACATCGTATCCGATGTCAGCGACAAATCGCTCGTGCATCATTGTAAATACGATTTTTTATTCCACACCATTCATACACCAGCCTTGCTATATCCGGTGAGCATTACCGCCATATTGTGTGCCAGGTAACGCAGAAACATCGCTGATTACAGCAAAAATAAACCCTAAAACAAGTTTCAACTTTAAGGCCTGCTAATAAAGTATAAATTTGCAAAACGAATGCACAGGTTGCATTTCTAAGGTACCCTAAATTTGTGAAAAAAAAAACCATTTCGCTTTTGTGGCTGCAGACTGTGTGGCACCGAAACCTTTTTGTTCCAAAATTGAATGGGAACTTGTCGATTATTTCTGAGAAACGATGCGATGACCGTCCGATGCGTATAAGTTGTCTGTAATACTATACAAGTGCATATTAATTAAACCGCGATCGTATAAAATTTGATCACAATAGGAAGCAAAAGAAAATCTAAACTTTATTGTATTTACTTACCATAATAGTACATTCATATATTAACAAATAACTTATCATTTGAACGCTTCAAAGCGGTCGTATTAATGCACTGTTACTGAAAATCCGTGTACATACATAAATTTAGACACACCTTTCCATTAACCTCTTTATGCGAAGGAGTAGATGTACGATACGACCACAGTTTATTAGTGTATTTTGTCCCACGTAATAGATAAATTTGCTAATATTTTATTATCGTCAAGGATTAATCATTTATCAAGCAAAGCATTTAAAACAACATGGCTTCTCCCAGCCCTATCCCTAACTGAGAGAAGCCACTTTTTGCATAAATGTAACCCGTAACTAGCAACTGCTACTGAACTTACTCCAGACACACTATTAGCTACGGTTGCTTCTTTTACCGTGTCTTTTGACATGACAGTAAAGTACTTTCGTATCTATGGAAACTTTCTCATTAGAGGAAGATCTGTACCCAACAAAGGCTCGCAAATTATAGGTATCGCCAAGAGCTAGGACGGGAAAATAAAATGTAGAGAGCTCATCATAACGTGCCAGTTGTATTTAGGGGTCGCATTGCTTTCTGGCAGTTGCGTTTCGCCTTTGCTAGAATCTATTGTAAACGTGTACGGATAAACTTGGGCTGGGCTTCAGCAAACTTCGTCAAGCGAACAAACGATGCGCCACCATTCATCGACGAATAGGGACTCAAGCATTTAAGCCGCGTTTGTTAATGACGAATAACGCTAGCGAATTCTATATTTGACCGCCAGTTCATATGTCTAAAATTCGTAGAAAACTTGCGATGATCACACATTTACGTATAATTATGAGAAGTCCCGTTGCGACCCACGTTGTTGCCCTTTGATAACTTGATAACCCTATTCTTTTTGAGGCTTTTGAGGTGAGAAGCGCGCTTGGTAATTATTTGATGATTTTTGAACTAACATAGAAGACTGCTGAGTTTGATACGTAACCGTAACCTGCTTAGAGCTAGAACTCTCGGACTAGAGATGAGAAGTTCTTTAAACCAAGTAGTGTTACAATGTTATTCCAAACTAATTCCTGTGACCTATTTAGTTTCATTCAACGTAGTTGCTAAATATAAAATTAGCGAAACTTTCTATTACACACGTTCACGAACGATTCTATTTATAACTGAAGCTTGCTGCAGACGGCCTGCCGGCGTTACTCATGACTACCACATCACAATCTTTGATTAAAGTACTAATGAAGCTTAATAAACGTGGACTTTACTTATAGGCCGTGGGGTTTGACCCGAACTTCATCTGTTCTGAGAATGTCTCGTAAGAATACGTACATTTTTTCGGAAAACATGGCTGATAGCAGAATTAGGCTAAATGCTTCAATACTTGCCTCGCTCTCACACTCATACTATCAGATATCATGATCAGGTCACATACACTATCAGCACCAGTTTATGACATGCAGGAATCAGTAGTCTCTGTCAATGCGAATGAGGTCTAAAACGACATCATCATCATCATCGGTGGTAGGCAGCAATACATAATCTATTATTTCACATAGGCATAAAATATGAATGAACCTTTTCCCTGCTGCTCTTTTCATGATTTCTGCAAAGTAAAGAGCATACTTGCTACAAAGCCTTCAAGTTTGACTTGCTTAAATCGTCTATTGCAAATATACGAACGGCCCCGTGTTCAAATAGCAATACTGGGAACTATGAATTACATAACATTGGCGGTTTGAACAATCACCATAAATACACTTTCATATATAGCCAATGAGCTGATTGCGAAACACAGCAAATTTTAAGGCCCGCGTCTACTCGACTTCCTCTCGTTACAAAATATCCTATATTCCCATGCATGAAATCGGAAGTAAGCGTCAACTTTTATTCTGCACATTAATTAACGGATTTGTGAAAATTAGGCGAGCTGTGTTGTCAACGAAGTCCATATTTGTATACTTATATCAATTTATAAAAGTACTAACAACCAATTACTATATAATTATGCATGTACATTATACAAAGTGTAATTGCGCGATTACGCAGGAAGTAGATTTCTCTTTTTACATTATGTTAGCGCACTCAAGAGCTTTAGACATAACGCAATCGGTAGGGTTTCCATTACCTTCAAGTTTCCATAATTGAAAACCTAATCATTAGATAGACTGGATGCTGTAAGAAATGTGAGTCCATACCGTTTTTCCGGTGGTTGCTACGCGTGAATATGGCCACGAAGCGTCCGGCCAGGGGACACCGTTGACTCCATTCACCGATTACTAGACCTTCGCACCTCGCCGACCACAGAACGCGTCCCATTCACGACAAGCGAGTAAATCAAGCAAGAACCTTTGCACCTTATAAGTACTAATTGGTGCATTTCCTCAGACAGAAAACAACTTTCTGCTATCGATGGAAAAACCACTTTCGTGTGCGTTTGCTCTGAGTTACGACTTTTTACTACAGCTATTTCTGAACGCATGGTTTGAAAATGCATAAATGTTAAATGTACTCAACACGCTAGTTGAATATAAACTTTTTGTGGTGGTAGTAAAGTCTATATTTGAGTTGTATCGTTATGAGATAAGTCGTTGTAGTAGAGATAGTTGGTTTTATGAATGAAGCGCAACGTTGCGAGCGGAAGCGAACCGGGCGTAGTGCGGCTTTCCCGCGGCGCGGCGCGGCGGCCGGTTTCATTAATAATTAAAACGCAGCAACTGGCGGAATGACCGGACGTGGAGATGATTTCTAGCCGCTCTCGTACCGCGGCCGCAGCTTCTGGCCCGTCGCCGTTATACGAGCCGAATCAGCGTCTCATTATTTATATGAGCACATATAGAACGGAACATATAAATAAAAATTTGGACAACTCTGTCGAAATTTATAAAATATGCATCCAGTACTACTTGAGATAATATTTTGTAATGACGTATCATTAAACAGTAGCTAGGTGAGAGTGGTCAGCTCAATGGCGTCGCTGGGATGACGCTGTAATAACGGACGAGGTACCTACATACAAGTAGAATGTTACCATCTCATTACACAACACGCGAGTGGAATTGTACTGGAGTAAGAGACCAATATTTAACATGTATGTGCTGGAAGAGGACAGAGTTAGTGGACTAGAGCGAGATAGCTGTGTATGACAAATCTATGAAGAGAATGGGATGGATAAGGTAGCTAGATATGCGCGTCCGGCAGACCACTTCCTGTCGCGGGGTACTCTGTATCAGCGAGTGACCTGCGAATATTAATCGTTCATGATGGAATTGGAGACCACCAGTTTTCTTGATCTAAATTTTAACAGATTCTTCGTCGATATTACCGTTTCTCTGTTATATGTTCGTATTTCGATTAGGGATTCATTTAGGTCGTTATATAGAGAAGCTCTGAGTTTCTGAAAGACTCAGCGAGGAAAGACTAATTAAAAAAAAGAATTTAGATCAACATTTTTTTAACGAAACAAGACTAGTGCGTCTGTACACAAAAACATGTACAATTTATTAATAATTGAGGAAATTCCCTTTAATTTCTAAACTGCCGAAGCAATCGGTAAGGTATTAAGAGAAATCATATTCATGATTGTCTAGGAATCAGTCAGCTTTGGATCGTATTACAGAATCTCATTGCCATTGGCGACTGAGTTGCCTGCCACCAAATTGACACGACAGTATGAAATAACCCTTACTGTTAAATAGCTCATTACTTCAATGTAAGTGACTAACAGTGTATGTTGTACTGGTAGTTCCTAGAACAAAATATGTGTGTACAATGCAATAAATCTAACGCTTGCACGGCCTGTATTTGGCTTCTAAATAATGTAACGTACACATTGCCGGCATATCACATGTGGTGCCAAATTTCAGTCAACTGGACCACTTATTATGGGTGAAGCGCTCGTGGCCCCGCGGACTCAGTGTTCTGTAAACGATCACTGCAGTAAGCAACTTTCACTATGGCCGGTCCATGGATGGGTGACCATCCATGTGATCACTTTGTGACATTTATTTGAGCGTTTCCGTGCTTCGGAAGGCACGTTAAGCCGTTGGTCCCGGTTGCCAGTAAAATAGCAGTCGTTAAGCCAAGTTGAAGGCTTTATTTCAACAGCAGGCAGTCACAACCTGCGCCTGTCCATTTAAACACGGCAATACGGCTCACAACGTATTACGTGGGACAAATTATAAAAAGGTGAAATGTGGGTATGTAATATGCCTCTGCCTACCCCTTCGGGGATAAAGGCGTGATGATGATGATGATGAACTTATTATGGGTGCTATAGAGCTCTATTGAAATCTTCAATACCTAAGCCAGACTCGCCTGCGAGTAGTGCTGACACCTACTGACTAACTAATAAGGTCTTTGTGAAGACAACTCACAAGGAAAAATTGAAACAAAACTATGTACTAGCCCGTCTGGCTAGTCAATACGCCGATGACTCTCTCAAAACTTTTGGAACAGATCTATATCTGAGAATGCAATAGGTTCATCACCAGGCCTTTATCCCCGAAGGGGTAGACAGAGGCATATTATATGCCCACATTTCACCTTTTTATAATTTGTCCCACATAATACGTTGTGAGCCGTATTGCCGTGTTTAAATGGACAGGCGCAGGTTGTGACTGCCTGCTGTTGAAATAAAGCCTTCAACTTGGCTTAACGACTGCCATTTTACTGGCAACCGGGACCAACGGCTTAACGTGCCTTCCGAAGCACGGAAACGCTCAAAAAAAAAATGTCACAAAGTGATCACATGGATGGTCACCCATCCATGAACCGGCCATAGTGAAAATTGCTTACTGCAGTGATCGTTTACAGAACACTGAGTCCGCGGTGCCACGAGCGCTTCATGCAATAGGCTGGTATATTAATTATTTTATTAGGTAGAAAATAAGCGAAAGCAGAACAATCGGACCTTTTCAGTCATGGTAAATGTAACTGAAATGACGTTATCCCAAAGGAATTCTTCTAGGATAACGACATTTTAGTTATACCACGGCAGATCTTCAGTACATAGCATCACTGTGCTGGCATTTTTTTCTCACCTCTATACTCCTCAAAACTCCTCTTTGGATGCTTAGGTTTGCCTTTATTGGGTGCTAGAAGAAGGCGACTGTTGTTTGACCGGCCAAATCCTATATACCCACTGTATGCTTTATATCCAGCCTGGTCTGTTAATCCGCTGCAAGTTGCAGCATCTTGATTTTTGACCTGGCAGGTTGCAGGATCTTGATGGTGCCTATTTATTTAAGACTTAACACAATATTGCAGTCGAATCTACTTAATAGCGACCTCTAATCCTTACCTGGATTTTCCTTGGCAATTTGGAGCAGTAACGATTTGCACTTTTACTTTCCACACATTTTTATGAGCGACCTGCCATCTCATCTCCCAATCACAGTTCATATTTCTCGTCGTTTGACAACAGTTGTCCTACATTTGGGTCAGATTGGAATCCATATACCTTAGTGGAAACCCAGTAAAACAAACAGCTACAGAACCCTCAATCTAAACAAACATAAAACCTCAAATTAAAACATTCGTCGTTCAAAGCACACCTACCGTCACGAAACTTTATAATTAACTTTTTGTCGTGGAGCGATCTCTGAGTGCATTAAGCGTCCCGTCAATGGCGGAAGTGCGCCCACGCTTGCTAATTGTTCCCGCGTTCCCGCTCTTTTTGTTGTACACTCGCCTTAACTCGATTACAGCAATCAGAGTCTCGCCCTTTGGCCTGAGACGCCCTTACGTCTCGTACACTATAATTGTTACACGTCATGTCTCTTTGTGTTATAAACATGTACATTCGTCATGTGTTTGGTCTATTCTTTCTATTAATATTATGACGGAGATATTACGAGTATGTTAGTCACAATTGTCACAAAGGAGGAGCAGGGTACGTATTGTTGTCTATTATTGAAAATTCGACCTACAATGACCTTAAAGCTGTTGATATATCACAATTCTTTGACATTTTTGCGTAGTATAAACAGTATACCTTAAGATTCTTTCGGGGTTATAGTTTAAACGACATCAAAAAGGAGGTTGTGTATTTTCTGAAAACCTCCTGATCAGTTATGGTTGAAGATTTTGTTGTCATGGAGTGTGGTGTGGTGGATTGGTGACATTTCACGTAGGTATTCTACGTATGTATGTATGGGATAAATGGTAGTTACGATTCTTAATACATTTCAAGCGTAACCGTAAGACACAGCTTTGGGATTTGTACCCACTGTTCCAGTAAACCCCTCTAGCTAACCTCTAACAACAGATCCACGTCGATGATAGTACATAAACAGGAATCCCGATCGAACTCAGGGCAAGAAACTTAAACTTGTCACCTGTAGGAAGGAACCGGAAGCATACGTAATTATATTTTGTCGCTACTATATCTATTAAAATAAGTAAAATGTAATGGTATTGATTAAATAAATTGAAAAAAAAAATCTTATACTCTCTATGTCGCTTTCTCCCTCACACAGGAACATTAAAGAGTAGCTATTTCATTCTAACTTTGCCTACCTTACACACATCCTCTATAAATTATCTTAATCATTTCATTCAAGCCTGTACTCGATGCTAATGTAATATATTCGGAACTTATACCCGTTCCACTTAAAAATCAACGTAA
The DNA here is from genome assembly GCA_933228765.1 of Miltochrista miniata. Taxonomy (NCBI): domain Eukaryota; kingdom Metazoa; phylum Arthropoda; class Insecta; order Lepidoptera; family Erebidae; genus Miltochrista; species Miltochrista miniata. Next base: position 15,428,774 of record OW121764.1, on the reverse strand, counting down.
TTGCCGTTTTGTGGCCATCAGTACCGTAATTATTTTATGTGACTCGATAAACTAGTTGGCACTTCCCTTAGAACGAATTTCTAAAACGAAAAGGTACCATAGGAATCCCTTTCAAATGTTTGAAGATTACATACATACATACATATGGTGAGGCATATTATATGCCCACATTTCACCTTTGTATAATTTGTCCCACGTAATAGGTGGTGAGCCGTATTGCCGTGTTTAAATGGACAGGCGCAGGTTGTGACTGCCTGCTGTTGAAATAAAGCCTTCAACTTAGCTTAACGACAGCCATATTACTGGCAACCGGGACCAACGGCTTAACGTGCCTTCCGAAGCACGGAAACGCTCAAATAAATGTCAGAAAGTGATCACATGGATGGTCACCCATCCATAGTGAAAGTTGCTTACTGCAGTGATCGTTTACAGAACACAGAGTCCGCGGGGCCACGAGCGCTTGTTTGAAGATTGATAGCAGCATAATATATGCAGTTTTAACGAGGGCTATCTCGACAGACCAGAGGTGCTTCGAGCTGTACAGGATTTTAATTAGAATAAACTTACACCTTTTAATTCATTTCTTGCACGACCACATCCGATTGCTGCCTTTCCAGAACTAATAAATAAATTCTAAATTTAAAACATACTTCTGTTTTTTAATTCGAATGCCTCTCAGTTGCCAAATGACCTGCAAGGAGATGATCTAAGGAGTTTGCTTCATGGAGTTCAGATCATTTCTTGATCATTGTCTCTATTAAGAATGAAATTCATATTGTAGAAACCATAGAGCAACGCGAACCTTGTAAAGGCGCGTTGCTCTGTGGTAGAAATTATGTATTCAAATAATTCATACCCAAACAAAATACATGGAAAATTAAATAGAACGTGTGCTACTTGATACAATGTTTGTTCACATTTCTACTCAATTACTGCGTTTCATTCATGTACAATTATTTATAGCCAAGAGCTTCGGTATTATATGCCTAACTGCATTATAAATAAACGTCAGTATGGCTTGTTACACTAACCTGTCATACAACATTGTCGCGGCCAGCCTCTCATTTATGAATGAACTCACAGATCTAGCCATTTCCGGCTAACTGTTGAGATAGTACGACACTCTTCCTGGTTCCTGCTATGGTATCTTTAATTACGACGCCAGCGTAAACAGACCGGTGTTTGGTCAATATCGACCGCAAAAAATCGATCGTATTCTTTTAAAGTTAGAGTTCAGTTTTGCACAATACGCATAATCGATCGGGTCCATTTCAGCTATATCGAGATCGTTCGAAATATGAATAAAGATATTCTAAAAGTGACCATGCTATTCAAATCGTTTTAGCATTATGAACTTTATGTTAAATACCTTACGGTCGAGTATAGATTAAAATGTTCTCGGGTCGACACGGTTTGAACATCCTGTAGAGCACGTTTTTTCCCACTCCTTCCCGGCGTTTCACCGTTATGCAATATATCGTAAATAATTAGCGGAAGGCAAGATTCCCGTGTCTTATGGAGATATTGACGGTCAGGTTTTTTCACCGGACGTTTCCTGCCGTCCGGTTATCAGAAATATATTATGATCAAGACTTCTTTATTAGTAACTAACTTTAGTAATAGTAGTAGTAGGTTACATACAAACAAAGCTTATTCTTTTCTCAACTTATTGATTGAGATATAAATATATCATTCTATACGTAGAAATAGAAACCAAAAAACCGGCCAAGTGCGAGTTGGACTCGCCCATGAAGGGTTCCGTAGCAGCAAGTAATATACCTAATATAAAAGTTCTTGTAGTTCGTTGTAACTTTGAGTGATGTTTTATCGCGTTCACAGTGTAGTGATTTTTCTAGGCGAAAATTGCGGTTTATGACGTATTAAAAAAAACTACCAACTCGATCTCGTTCAAACCAATTTTCGTTGGTAGTTTTTATGGTGATCTACATCATATTTTTTTTTTGATTTATCATTCTCTTAGTTTAGAAGTTAGAGGGGGGGGACACTCATTTTTCCACTTTGGAAGTGTCTCTTGCGCAAACTGTTCACTTTACAAAAAAACAATGTTAGGAACCTTGATAGCATTTTTAAAGACCTATCTTGAGATACCCCACAAGTATGGGTTTGATGAAAAAAAAATTTTGAGTTTCAGTTCTGAGTATGGGGACCCCCAAAAATTACTGCTTTTTCTAGTTTTATATAAAAATCTTAATGCGGTTCACAGAATACATCTACCTACCAAGTTTCAACGGCATAGGCCTTATAGTTTCGAAGAAAAATGGCTGTGACATACGGACGGACAGACAGACAGACATGACGAATCTATAAGGGTTCCCTTTTTTTGCCATTCGGCTACGGAACCCTAAAAAGTAGCTTTGTGTAAATTTTGATATCCACAAATACAAATACAAATTCTTTATTGCATGCACAAAATAATCTTCACCTAATTAATGTCCTATACATCGCTGAGGCGTCCACACTCCACACAGTTGATACATTATGACATGTCCAAACTCAACTATTTTTGATAATCTTCGACGCAACCAATAAAAATGTCTTGGTTCTTCTGCGGTGAACCCTGGCAAAGATGCCGCTGATTTCTTCAACATGTAAAGAGCTTATAAAAAAAATATAAGCGTGCCATTCTGTGTTGAGCTCAAAGCCGCCCAATAGATGGGCATTGGCAGAATTATTGAGCATTTTATTGTGCATCACTGCCATACCGTCCGCGGTTGTACACTTAGCCATTACCTGCAAAGTACCGAAGTACGGACGTGTGCAGCCGTCTGCGGTTTTTACACCACCGACTAATTACACAAATATAACTTTTTTTTCCCACCAAATTGTGCAATTTGCTCAGCAACTTCTGCTTAAAGCACTTTTTTATCCGCTACACTTGATAACGAGATCGGATCGGACGCAATCGGCTGTGCCTAATTGAATTCGGATCTTGACCACATATCGAAACGCGGCGACGAAAGACAAAGTGCTTGTTTAAACTTTCACGGTACAATCTAGTTCATAATCTTTTCTCAAGCGATATAAGATAAAACTCGGTTAATAGATCTAATTTATTCAGTACCGCAACCACACCTATTTATGTTGATCATAAATGAGTGTTTTTACTGACCCTGCCAGATGGGTCTGAGGAGACGGGTTCATGGATAACACTTACCTTACATAGTTACGCAAGCACAAGTAGGTACATCTCAAAACTAAAATTTGAGAGCTTTGAGATGTTCTTGTGCGTGTATAACTTAACAGTGAATTAAGGGTGAATTCAACAAGTATAAGGTGTTGTCCGAATTAAATGCGACTACGCAATTATAGCGAATACGCATATACGATGCGAACATTGATCATCAACTCGAGTTGACGCAAATGCTAAATGCATCACGCTAATTCCAAATAGGTCTTTCAAGATTCATAAAGTGCGATCGCCAGGTTCAAGTAAAATGCATGGACAATGCCTTACTGTGTCAGACACAGAATCTATTACAGAAATATCTTTTGTTTTCAGTTTTCTTTAATAGCAAGCTGCGTAGCTGGCCGATGATGTTACGAGCATTGATATTGATAGGTTATTTAATTTAATAGGTATCATACAATTAGGCCTATACCCACGTAGGTGGGTGTAAATCATTTTATCATGACCGACGTAGTTGGGGCAATCCAAGTGCCGTTAAAGAGTTAAACAAGAGAAAATCTCATACTTATAGAATTCGCGATTGAAGTTCGATCCAGTGATTCACGAACCGAAAGTCCTCTCGCCATTATTATTATTATTATTTTTTAAGCTATTGCATAGCTTCTATCGCGGGCCTTGCGTGGAGACCGAATCCAGAAATTGTGTCACGAAAACGAGTCACACTCTCGGCTACCTTCGGCCACGTTCGTGTATCTCGTCTCGCACTTCATAAATTTTTTGTTTACGTCAATTATGAACTCTGCAGTCGTTATATATTATTATATTGTGTCAAATAATCCAAAAATTGATGCTTGTACCCAGAATCGATCTTGCGCCTTCTGCGTACCGATCCGCGTCTTAACCACTCGACCAAAGTTGAATTAAGAGTGCTGGTCGAATTTAGAGTTCATAATGTGAAATGACAATTTCGATGCTGTCAATTACATTAGTTGCTGTCAATTTACTTCGTCTAAATAAAAATTCGACTATAGGTGTATAGGTATTCATCATCTATGTACAACAGTGAACTGTACTCGTATAATTTGTGTAAAAAGTGTTTTAAATATGAATAAACAAAGTGCAGTTATTAATGAAGAAAGTCACGAAAAATAGTGAAAGAAAATGAGTGAGTACCATGGAGCAAATATAAGAGGTGAGTACTCTATATACATACATTTTATTATTATTATCACCAATGCAGTATTATTTTTTGTTTTGTTAATTTATATATGATACTGCTATAAAGATAACCAAACCCGGGAGTACGTTCCCATGGGAAGCGGGAAGAAAATTTCACGCTGACGTAGCCGCGAGCGCCATCTATCTCATACCTATGTACTTTAAACGTGTCATAAAAGTCACAACAATACCATACATGCATATTTCAAAGAATGTCTATTATTACCATAAAATTTGTAAAAATAGTTTTTAAGAAGAAACCTATTGTTTTATCTTTTAACTAGCTGACCCTCGCAACTTTGTTTACGTCACACAAGGTCTATGAAATTAGAGGTATTTATTAATCATACTCATCAAGTAGCGTGTGAATCTGCCCTGTTTTCTTAATCAAAATAGAGCTTAATGGTTAAAGCTATTCCTCAGTATAGAATTTTCCTCAGTATAAACAATTTACATACAAACACCGGCGTGTTAGAATTTTATTACATGTATCAATGTAGTAGACGTAACGTGTATAAAATGACATCAATCAAATGTCATCAATATTCTGAAAAAGAAATTAAAAATAAAGTTCACAAACTCTTTTGAAAATACGTACTGTACCTACCTTAGAGGATCGATAGGAAGATAACAGGATAGTTAACAACCATCCATAGAAAATAGATGGTATAATGCTGAATACCGCAAAGAACAATCGGCGCGGCATAGAATGGGGCCTATACTGATATCCTGGAGGATTTAAATGATGCCGATGTCCTGTGCCTGCTGAGGCACACACACGCCGTCATGCATGTCTGCAGGACAACGTGCAGGACAACGAGCAGGATGAGGCAGCGAATGGCTGGACTGAAATTAAAATCGACAGACGCAAGAGATGTGGTGGAGGCACTAATTCACGTACCTCGGGAGTGTCGTGTCAGAAACTGATGGGATAGAAGAGTACCTTACATCATTTCGAGTCTCGCCAAGGCCAGAACAACCTTTACACAGCCGCGCCCCGTGGGCAGTTGCGAAAATGGACACGAAGAGTGAAACTCAAAACAAAGTAAACGTTAAAACTGTACTGCTAACTGCTATACGGATGCGAGACATGGAAGGTCACTAAAGACATTTCGCACCAGCTACCAGCTATAAGTCTTCGTCAAACGCTGCCTCCAATGAATCCTCGGTACATACGGGCCCGAGAACATCACGAACGTAAGACTATTGGAACGCTGCAGTGAGACCAACAGATCAAACGTCGGAAGTGTAGCTGCTGCGCTAGATTGGACACACGCTGCAAAGGGACCACGATCACATCATACCAAGGCAAGTCTTACTGAAACTACTGGTAGGGTTTCAAAAACTGTTCGATAGTAAGTAGGTACATTAATTGATAGTGGCTATAGGCTACATAACATAATGCTAAGATTCCTGCCTTTTGGCCTTTTGGACTTTAGTCCAAAAGTCCAAAAGTCCAAAAGTCCAAAAGTCCAAAAGTCCAAAAGTCCAAAAGCCTTATTCTTATATAGAAATAATTATACTAGCATAGTCGGTAAAAAATGCTATGTAATAGCTTTACCGCGGCAGTCCCCGAGTGCCACACGTCTTTTTTTTTTTTAAACGAGACATATAGGTTTAACAGAAGACATAAAAACTTTAATAGGGATGACGGATATAAGCTCGCCGGTATGTGGAATTCAGTGATTGATAAACTTGATTGTTAAACTGTGCCAATTAAAACTGACGTAGTGAGTGTGGTGTGTCGCCGGCCTTATCCTTCGTTGTAATAACAGCGGAGGGTAGTTCGACAAGAAACAACTTCGTGGTTTTTGTCGATCCTCGCCTCAGTCCAACCGCGACCACGGGCGCTGCAACGTGCCCGAAACATCGCTGAATGTAAGTACATAATAAGTATTTCGCGTCAAGTCCCGAATTCTATAAGTATGGGTGTTAAAAACCGCGATAGTTTAAAAATAACAAGAGAAAATCTTTTAATCAAAACTGTTAGAAAAAATAAACGTTACACATCCACAAATACCATGTAGCTCTATTTTTAGAGCTACGGTATGTAGTAGATATAAGTCGTTTACAGGTAATATTTGTGTGAATTTCGATCAAACTAACAACTGAATCCAAATGTCGTTGTATAACACCATGTTACTGTGTCCATAAACGATCATCCGGAAGTAGAATAATACAAAATGTTTGTGTAAATACGTTCTCACGATGGCGCTTAAAACAGCCGACATGACAAGGTATAAAGTGTTGCAATGCACAAGACCGGTCAGCCGAGACACCGAACTCACTCCGACTGCGATTAGAAAAGAATAACGATCACTTTTTAATGGAAAGAGTATGTTAATCACTGCGGCATAGAACTCACACAGATCACCCGTCCGATAGTAGTCCGAAATCACATCGCTCCGATTATTATACCTATTTAAGTCCATAGCTACTAAGAAAAATATAATCATAATTCTTTGAGGGCATCAACCTGCTTGATCTTTGTGCCCTGTGATTTGTACCAACGGGCAATGTGATATCTATCTTAATTGAGTTTTCTTTTTATTATATTGTAAGATTTATAATCAATAGAATCGATGCATGTGCGTAACGATCAATAGATAATGTTTTCTTTGCTACCTTACTGATTTTCCCTGTTGGATATAGTTTGTCGACTTAACACCCTTAGTAATCCACGGTATTGTAAGCCTAGTCCTGGCAAGTGTTCTCTTACATATAAGAGCAAAATAAATCGAATACCTATTCAGATTTTGACCGAGATAAACGCAGTCAGCAGAGCTGCAGAGGCCGTTGCAATCTGGACCAAACGTCAGGTAACAGAAAAGTAGTCCCTGTTAAAATATACTTTCAGTATGTATGGAACCTACAATTGTTTAACTATAGTTAAACAATTGTAGGTTAAATTAACTACCGTAGTAAGGATAACCAATGAAATCAGGCGTTATATGGCGGAAATCCATCTAAGAACGATTATAAATGAGGGGAGGGTGAGGAACCTACCTCACACCCATTCCTTTCCTATAATACCTTTTCTTTCCTTCCTTTCTTACCGTATCTTTTATTACCGTAGTGAAAAGTTAAAACTATTTTCAGATTAGGATAAAAAACATTTCTAAACAGCCAAAGTCATACCTAAGTCTGTTGCTTAACGTTAATACTAATTCCTCAATGCTCATGTTTTGCAAAAACCAGAGTTTTGGTTGAACAGTATTCATTCAGATTCATATGTGATCGTAAAACGACATAAAATTAACTTCTCAACGAACATAAATCAACGTAACTGTTGCTAACTCCAATATATCTTGCGAACATTTCCGAAGATATACACCAAAGACTAACGTTACCATACCAAACAATAATTGAGTAGAGTAGTAGAGTAATGAATCATTTGTTAGGACCGATTCTTGACTAATTAACTGTGAACAGGTAGGTTCCCACGCAAAATTCTATCACCAACGAAATATATTAGCCATTTATTTTATTATGTAGATTTCTGCTCAAGATGTTATAATTTTTATGGGCACATGATTTGTATGGTAAAACAAAAATACAAATTAACCTTATTAACATATTAATCAATTTTGCTTTGGATCACAATGTGAAGCTTACGAGAGCTTTACTTTTGATCTTGGCACAAATCACACAATCCCAGTATACAAAAAGCTATCAGGTAATAAAATTTGTAGAAAATCTTTTTTATAACATATGTAGGTATTATAAGTAAATTACAATCAAATAAATCAATTTGTTCATCACAAAAACCTTTGTTGGAAATCGTATTTTCAATCTGTCAACCTAATCAAAATGTATCAAAAAAAGCAATCAGGGAGACGCTATTACCAAATCAACAGGACAGTAAATAGGGCAATAATCTCACAAGGCCAAAGCTAAAGGCTAATTGGTTTAGCAAGGTATAATATAAAATATCAGACTAGGAATATCAATGATAAAAATGCTTGGTAAAAAGTCACTAAGTCATAGATCAACCATTTCTCTATGCTCTATGTACTTATACCAATTATATATACCAATAATAAAAAATAGTACCTACCAATTATAACCTAATAGACGAATTTATTTCCTACAGAGTTTAAGGTTTTCTACAGAGTGTTTGGCAGAGTTTTGCTCATTCAGAAGTTGCCACGTCAATCTTTTTCTTATTTACCGTATATAAAAACAGAAGATTCCTAGTAAAACTTAGGTTTTAACCGAATAAATATTATTTTCTTTTTTTTATTTTAATTTAGTATGTGCGAACCTAGCCGTAATATCAATCGCTGAAGCGAACAGATGCGAAGGCGTTCTTTCAGAACATTTTCATACACTTTAGCAATGCACTGCTACATTATTACACTAAAAGACTCGTAGATCGTACCATTTTACAACTGGTGTCACTGATAAATGCCCCAGTGAAAGCTGATGCTGCACTAATTGGTAATCAATTCTATGCGAGGCAGTGCACCGGGGCTGACAGCGGAGATACTATCGAGCTTAACTGAAGATGCTATCTTGGATGCCTCCGTCTACCCGACATATCTTCCGATCTCGAAATCTACTTAAACGCAACTATATTAAGTATATTACGCACTCAAAATTAAGAGCTATTGAGAAATTTCACTCGAGATATCACTATTTTAATTTAAAAAAAACTCAAACAACACCGCTTGAAGTTAACAGTTAACATTTTTGACTAGTAAAAGACAGTAATGTTTGGTTAGACGGCTAGAAGACGTAGGATGTTAATCACTGATCAAAATGTAAAACAAATCGATATTCTAATCGAAGTCTACAGTAACCAATCTCGATATTGATATAGATGTAGTTTAACGTGACATAAATATGTCATCGGCTATAATAAGCATGGAAATTGATTCGAAATGCCACAAGAAAAATATTCAGTTTTACGAGAATACGACGACGTGTTCGTTGATTATCAGATTTTTTTCTGGTCGTTGGATCGATAATGATTCAATATGATCGTAATCTCGACTATAATATAGTAATAACACAAGAATTCTAAAATCAAAACATGTTTAAGCAAAAATGGTTTACGTATTAAATCATTAATGGTATTGATTTATGGAGTTTACGAATAGGAACTGTTGTTAATGAGTGTAACTAGCTTTTTAGAAATTACGAGTTGTGTTGAAGAAACGGCAGCTCACCACCTGCTGTTTATGTCTATGAGAATCATAAATCTGACCAACTACCCAGACAAACCGGTCAAGAATTAATGAGTACCTATTACATATTGCGTTTGGTTAAACAAGGACTCTCTTTAATTTAATTCAGAATCACATCATCTTCCAGCGAGACTTTTCTCAATCCAGTTGGGGTCGGTTTTCTACTCTGACAGCGATGCGACTGAACTTCGATATTTTTCGTGAAGCGACTGGCATCTGCGGGCCTAAAAAGGCAACATTGTAAGTTTCATAATCTTACAATTTCTTAATTTTACGATCTCTTAAGCAATCCTTGTATGAATCTGCAAATGAATCAGATTATGAATGAAACGCGCTATGTAGCTTTTTTGGCCTATCTGACCTCCAAAATGTAATTTTTTGACTAGGAGTTTTTTTTTCACATTGTTTTTTCGTATTAACAACCATTTCCTAACAAACCTAGCTAGCAAAATTAGGAAGTAACACAACCAGATGTAACATGCGTCTCAAAAATATTCTTAGTCGTAGTTTTGGCAATTCAGAATTCAGTTGTAACTGAACTAATTTTCCATCTTGCAGTCATTTCGAGCCATTCATAACCTACTCATTCATCCCTGACCTATAATAACTTACAATCACTGCCAACTGAATGCTGACTTAATGAAGTCGGTTAAAAAGGCGATACTTTGCTCTGTAAATATAATTATGGTATAGGTAATGGATGCCAATCGAATGATGCACGATAATTGCATATTAATGAGACAATAATTGCATCGCATATGTAGGTGTTGACCGTAATGTGTATAATAGCATCATTTGTAATTTATCGATACACACAAGGATATCCATACCCTGAACCAACCCCCAAAGAGCTGGTATCCTGGTGGTAGCCAATGTCTGCCGGTAATCCTGAGACATTCTTTCGAGGGCTCCAGGCTGAATGATTTGTTTGGTTTTTTATGGATTGCCGATCTGAAAAAAGTCGCAGAGACTGACTAGACAGTCAGTCCCTGCGACCTTTTTCAAGCGCAGGACTGTGTATTGTAGCGTAATTTGAGAGACGCCTACGTCAAGCAGTGGACTGCTATAGCCTGATTATCAAATCAGGTATCTTCTTTAATACTTCTACCAAGATTTTATCAAGAATTTGATTTGTCCACACATCAAGAAAAATTTGAAACCATTATGCGCCATTGTTCCCAACCCAGTTCTACCCAGCGAGTCATAATTTCACTTAAGAACTTATCATTAGCGATGACATTTTTTTAATAAGTATTGTCTTTGATTGAAGTCGCACATGTGGTTATTGTTTTTTTTATACCACTAAGATGGCAGACAAGTATACGGCCCTTCAGTAATACTGGTGGTCAACGTAGCCTATGGTTATCTTTAGAGAAGCCTAGATGCCGTTACATTAAGTGACAATCGGCTAAGATGATGGTAACTTCTTGTCTTGATCATCTTCCCCGTTGCTTCCAAACACTTCTTGAAGCTCGTAGTCAGCTTTGAACGACTTTTCCAAAATCGTTCTGAAGCCCCCGTACACTTAAGTTTAAAATATGTGTGCTTATAACATGTTGTTACATGATCATCATTATCTATGATAAACGCCAAAAAAATGACTAAAATGTCATACCCGATAAACGTGTTGACCATTCTTGTAAAAGTACAAAAGACCCCACGTGGAGCCATACTGAGAGACGAGAGATGCGTCACGGACGGTTTATGGATGTTTGAAATGATTCCGACTTGTTGACACAGCAAATAGTACAGACCAACACCTATAACGTAGATCTATACCAGAAATATGGTGATATAACATATCTTATGTATGTGTTAATGAGTCAGAGGAGAGTATAATTATTTAACAATGAGAAGTCTACGTCACTTCATTCAAAGGAATGGGAAGAACAAAGGAAAGCTTAGGTTTTTGCCGATGACCACACATGGGCTTAAAAGTTCTTTGCATGAGCTCAAAAGCTCAACTCCAGATTACTTGACCACCAGTTTATCTTTTCTTGTTTCACTAGAACACTAGATAAAGACATTATAATAGGTAGGTACTGTAGTAGGTCCTTAGAGCAACAATGACGCAAATGACAGCAAATCTAGGACGTTTATCGGGAGTAGTAGCGTTGTTCTTTGGGTATTCTCTGTAATATATAAACATCTTCATATCTCGCATTCTCGCTACAGCAAAATCTGCGGTCTGGTTATAAATTCATCAAAATAAAACTTTCAATTCAGATCTTGATAGATTAAAATGGTTTAAAGAATATCATTGCTGAAAGCAGTTGGATAGATCTGAAAGGGGACCTGACACTAATATAATTCGAACCACTTCTTCGCAGAAGAACTGTTCAATAAACAGTTGTAATGAAATATACTGTACTTATTCTAAGATTACTGTGAACGACTTCAAACTTTTTACATGTTACACGTTTAAAAAGTAGCACGAAGACAGTACCTACATTTCGCCAATAAATCTCAAAGCCAGTTTATATCTCGTATGATGAGCCAATCTTGCCGAGGGCACCGGTATACTTTCAATCAGCCAAACACGTATTGCTATAAGACTTGTTTAACTGATGTTACATAAAACAGGATGACTACGTCACTTCATTCATAGATTTGAAGACACAACCTCGCCCAGGTTTAGTCAGGCAGCGTGTCATTCACAAACGTTCTGTGCCCAATGAGGCGAGATGCTTGCGACATTGTTGTTCAAATACTCATACATCACTGCAAATGGGCATGTTCTACAATAAGAGGCAGATGTTCATTACAATAATTGCTGTAAATTATTACAACATTGAATATGAATAGCAGGTATTATATTTATTTATGTCAGATATAATGATCTTATATGTGACTGAAGTGGTCAATTTGTAACAGAAATTAATAAATCAAATTATATCCTAGGATTGTTTTAAAATTTCTATAATTTTGACATAATTTGCATATCACTGACAAAATTGGCATATCACTGACATAATTTGTGTATTTTGACATAATTTGTGTATTTTGACATAATTTATTACTATTTGGACAACATTTGTGTTACTTGAATGTCATTTGAAACCTAATCAATACTTTCTGACAGAACATGGATCTTGCATGTATACCTATCCAATGTCAAAATATCCACGTTTTGCACTGTTTGAAAATAAGCCGACCCACTATTTCTTTTGCCCTTTGCCATGTAAAACAACTTAAAAATAGATGATGCAAAGGCACACAGTCGTTGTAGCAAGTTCCGTTGGCGCAGACGATGTGTTGACACTATCGAAAGCAAGCTCAAACACGACGATCGGACCTCGGAACATGTTTACACATTGTATATTTCGAAAAATAAATTGTCTTTCTTGAGATTTCCACGAACAGGTCAATGCTAACGAGATAAACTAAATAATGTTTAAATACTAAGAAAACAACATAGATTTCATTGTAATACATACACTTCTAATACGAGTTGGTAATAAAGCGAAAGTTGCAGTCAGGAATTACTTACTAAGAGACATAATTTATTAATAAATCAAATCAGTCTATGGCAGTCCACTCCTGGACGTAGGGCTGAATTTACGCCACAACACACGGTCCAGCGCCTTCCGCATCCAGTATCCATCCAGGTCGTCGATCCATCTGGCGGGGGGACAGACGGACTAGAAATTATAAAAGGAAAAATAAAGTGTTTACCCTCCCTCTCACAAGTCTTACAACGCCAGTATTTTAAGCGCAGCATAAAGAGCCACATCACTGGACCGTCAACTTAAAAGCCACCGTCAAGAGTTTCATGGACTGTGAGCGTAGCCCTCAATTCGTTAGATGTAGCCATAGCTTTTTTGGTCCTTTTAGCAAACTTGATATTAAACAAGAAACCTGACGGTATAATTTGAGTACCTACCTAATTATCTTATGCTATTATTACGGTATATTATTTTTTATCGAACTCCTCTACGAATAAACATCGGAATAACGATAATTAAGAAGCAGAGTAAATGCTACCGATTGCAAAGCTCCGTACCACATAAATTATAATTGCTAACCGTAGAAAATTATATCGATAAAAACTAGTGAAATACGATGATTGATAAAATCGATTTTACGGGAATTGTGCCATCGGCTATCGCATATCTACGGTGCCTATATTACAATCGACCTTCGAGCTTCAGGTCATCGATGTGTAGAGAGATGAGGTGGAAATTTGTGAATGGAGATTGCGGTGCGGTGATCGCGCGATATGAACAGTCGCGCCGTGTCGCCGCGACATCGTGAGGCTTCCGCTCCCGCAAGCGACTCCGTGGGAACCGATTTATTTTCGTATTTAAATTCGACCCTCATTAAACTGGTTTGCTTCAAAATTCGCTGCCTTCTTTCGACGCCTTTTACTCAACTTTTTATGGTTCCGTTCAACATTTACTGTTTGTGATTATTTTTTATTTCAAGACAAGTCTAGACCTCGTCTCTGATCGTACAATGAGTTTGCATTGCACATAATGAGTACGAGCGGCCCTTTATTTGTGAGAACGTCGAATCATCAACAAACAAAGATAACTCAGCATTCGTTTATGAGTATTTATTCACAGATCTCAGTCGTGGGACGGTTTAAATTAAATGGCATTTTGATGTGCATTCTGTTCTACCTAAACTTTGTATATTATTGATAAGGTTAACTAATGTTAGATAAGCCGAAACATATTTGGATGATATTCGGTCGATAATGTTTAGATTCCATGTTAATTTAATTTGGGCAATATAAATTAAATGATATAAAACCGGTTCCGTTCAGTGGCCTGTTGGGAACAGAATCGTATCGGTGAACCATTATATTTAATTAATATAGGACGATTTATGAAGTAGATATGGTGTTGTGTAATTTTTTCTCAACAACCACGTAGGTACATCCATACACTTTGTTATTCTCGTATGAATTATGGTTATAGACTTTCCTCATGCTACCACATATTCTAAATACATTATTAGAAGTAGTCAAAAGTTAATTTAAAAGCTCAATAACATTTTATCGTATTAACATCTAAAAATTTTTGTAATTATTTTGTAATTTAAACCTCTTACAAATTAAATATAAGTGTAAATATATCCGAATGTATATTACTGTGAGAATTTATTAGTCAATATTAATTACTCAATCGTAGTATCTGTGGACGGAAGCCTTCGAAGGTAGTATAACATGAGATTCCTCTTAAAGGGTATTACTTACATCATTCGGGTTTGACGATAAAATGTATATTTCGATAGATAGAAGATGTTATCTCTATAGTTATCAGTAAGTTTGTGGTCGATGGCGACTTGTATCGTCGGGAATCAATTAGGAATGCGTTTATTAATGCGTATTATTGCTTTAACTTAAACATGTTAAAGGTTAATCATTTTTATTTTATTCCCTGAAGGGGTCTATAAAATTTTAACAGTATACACATATTTTTCTACAGCTATAGGTAGGTTTAGTAACTTTTTCTTAATCTCTATTTATAAAATTATTAATTAATAGGTATTACTGCCTTACAGGGAAATGTTAGAAATGACCTGGATAGTTATTTTGCTCCCCCTTAATCCGTAGGCAGGTTGATAAAGATACCATTAAAACACACTTTCAAAGTTCGATGTTGTTGATGAAGATCATGTTGTTTAGTTGTACTTACGGGACGACCGCCTTTATTTGCGCCCATTGTTTTTTAATTGGTTACTAAATTATAACCATGACATCACTATTGAGGATCCTCTTTTTACATAGTATTGGCACTGGAAATACGCACTGAAACTCCTTAGCACTGTTCTGCCCAAACAAAGATGTTTTGAGACCTGTGAACTTCACCAAATACGCCTTTTTTTATGTGTGGAAAGCCTACATGGATGCTATGCTGGCCTCCTACCGACCAAAAGCACACAATACCTAACAACAGTCTATGGCTGGGAGTCCTGGTTAAGCCCTCGGAAGGAGGTCCCAGGGTTTCCAGCAGACTTTGGCATCCCCCGCGGCCTCGCCTATATGCACCAAAACACCTTCGGAAACTACTGAGATCCTAGATGCAATACTAATAAAATTAAAAGTCTCTTTATTGAAGTACCTATACAACAATAAAAAACTGTTTATAGTTTATATAAGGTCTGAGTATAACATAAATGGATTGAACACCGTTACACGGCTCACAAGTCGCCGTGTAACGTCTATGCACCAATACAGAAGCATCTATGTATGACACCGGAAACGTCATTGAAAAGACATAAACGCGACACACTCATATTGTGCGCGTATTAAATTATGATAATAATTGTTGAGAAGATTGGTTTCTTATGATTGCAAAGGGTTCCGCTATGATTTTAAGGCATCATATTTCTTCGTAGGTACGTGTTTTAAATAGCAACATCTAGCTAAGATGAAGGAAACATTAAGCTTGTATATGGCAATATTTGTGAATCTAATAATGTTCTGATCAGAGAATTGAAGCCGGGAACTCAGCAACAGCACTGAGCAACTAATACTGATACTAAAACAGTCGCTCTGACGAACTTCGACAGCTACCTCATACACCTGTAGATCAACGTAAGGGGTTACCGTAATATATGGAGTTGGGAAATGCTGTACGCTTTCAAACTACAAATACCGCAAAAGCCCGCAGTGACTCTCTGAATAAATTTATCTAATTTCCTAGGCTCAATACTTATCACAAGATAGCGAATTATCTAAGTAGCTTTGGAGGTATACCTATAAGAATTCAAATCAATAAGATACGTTTCCTGATCAGTATTTTAAGAATGCACACACACACACACACACACACACACACACACACACACACACACACACACACACACACACACACACACACACACACACACACACACACACATTATGTACTACCCGTTCGCTCTAACTTTGCCGCTGGCGTAGAGGCGTATACCCGAATTGTTAATTAGACGAAGTAAATTGACAGTAGCTAATGTCACTTCGTCATAGAAAATAAGCAACATTGTATGAAGAAGTGACATTAGTTGCTGTTAATTTACTTCGTCTAATTAACAATTCGACTTTAGTATGGAGCCGAGCGGCAAAGTTAGAGCGATCGAGCAGTAATCAAATTTTATCATTATGACTGAAAGAATCGGGTCCACTTCCCACTTCCCCACGATATCATCTTACACCGGATAACGTGTATCCCTGCATCACCCAGTTCCAAACATCACCTCTGACATTATATTTACAGAAAAACAACCACTTTTATCTTTATCCTAAGTTCCATAGTCCTTTGAAATATTTTGACTTCAATATTTTGAGTGAAAAAGTATCTATTTGCTTTTCATATCGTAAAGGAAAAGTGACTCTATCTAGTTGGATTAAGATTTGTTTTCGAATGAGAGGATAAGATCGGATACCGGAAGGACACATTGTATAGCTACCTGTTGATAATTTCCATTGTAAGTGGTGAACTCGCACAATACTTTGTAACTAGAGTTAGGAGGCTTTTAAAAGCATTCCATCGATGAGTAATACTTTACTGACTGTCTTATCGTATGCGATAGATGGCGATTGTGTTAGAAATGTTTCTCAGTACTACCCGTTCGCTCTAACTTTGCCGCTGGCGTAGAGGCGTATACCCGAATTGTTAATTAGACGAAGTAAATTGATAGTAGCTAATGTCACTTCGTCATAGAAAATAAGCAACATTGTATGAAGAAGTGACATTAGTTGCTGTCAATTTACTTAGTCTAATTAAAAATTCGACTTTAGTATGGAGCCGAGCGGCAAAGTTAGAGCGAACGAGCTATACTTAGTCTTTGTTACTTGTGGTATAGTGTAGTTTCAAAGTGATACTTTTTATACTATCAAGGGGGCAGATATCTAAGCTTACTTCCCACCTGAAATTACAATAAATATCCTACTGTTGTGGCTTCTAAAAACCATATTTCGGATAGATGTTCTCTTTTTACCTTTTCTCTTTCGGTGTACACAGCGTCCTTAATGGTGAAATTATTAGCAATGATTGTATTTCTACTATATCAAGGCGTCCAGGGTTCTTGCAATCACACTGATACTGATTTAAAAATGTAGTTTTGTTTCTCTGGAATTATAAGTTTTTAAATTCTAATTTGTTATTGCTCCTGTAAAAGATATGTCTTACCGAAATAAAAAGTCTATGAAACTCGCAAAGATTTTTTTTCGAAGATAGGTATAATTGAACAAACAACGAACCTGTCATATAGTACACTAGATAAATCTTTACCCAAATATGTACTGATAGATTTAGACTCAGCATATTTTGTCTACGATACCCTACATATATGTACGATTTATGAGCAAGCCTTCTGCCACATCCTTTAAGTAATACATACACGTCTTAACAGAAATAATTCAACCACTCGCATCTGTCAAGCGCTCATAAATGTATACACTCTGGTAAAACAACCCTTAAAGCAAGATAATTAATGTTCATTGTCAGTCATAACTCGCATTCAAAACTTAAGTTGTCGAACTAAGGCGGGCCCTTTTCAGGCGTCACTACATGCTTCCTAAATGACTGTTCTTATGAATTAGCGTCCACTCAATTCATATTTTATACCTGCCAGTTTTCATATATTTACTACCCGTTCGCTTTAAGTTTGGTTGCCTCCTCTACATCAACTTTTATGCCAGCGGCAAACTTCTTGCGAACGGGCTTTACAACGATCTGCGCAAACGCAAATGTACACCATTTATAAATTACAGAAACACACATCTACGTTTGATCTTTACATCACGTCACAAGTACTACTTGTTGCATGTGTGCGTTCACTTCCTCTACTGCTATCTGTGTGGGTGTGTGGAGGAGCTCGGGAGGTGTCTGCGGAGTGGAGGGGACGAGGGATCACTTCCCGCTTAGCACCTGGCGCTCAGAGGCTACACGTTCGACGGGATCCCATTGATTTGTGGCAAGATACACTTGAACTTAATATACTGATTTGCCCTTTATTGATTTTCGAAACGCTTTCATTCAAACACATGCAAATATGGTAAGGAAATGTTAATAAACAGTGCTACAATAGGTTTTAGCTGAATGCCGGGCTTACCACGCATGATTGAGTCGTTCCGAGAACAACTAAGCTCTTTGTGAACTTGTACTTTGTAAATACTTGCATATTGTTAAAGTTTTACACGAATAGTTTGTTTGTTGGCTGGTGAAGTCGGCGAGTCTTGAAAACTGACGAACAAGGTTGGTCGATGTTCACCTGACGCGTTCGACCATTGCCGATGACAATGAAACATCCTCTATTTGTTTTAGAGAAAGTTGTTTAAGTCTTAACGTTTTAAGGAAACCTCTGACAGCTGGTATCGTTATATTAATACATGAATTGGCGTCAGGGTTGCTTAATAAATAACGATTTGCGCAATTTACAACTAAGGTGGTAGACAAGCTCCCTTGATTGAAAATGTTAACCTTAGCCTATGGACATTGGCAACAATTTTTTTGACAAAGACTTTATTTATCTAACATAGATTTTCGATTATCGTAAAGTTAATGTGGATAGAACTAATTAGAACCAAAAGGTTTTTAATTACACGGAAAAGAAACAGGTTTAATTGTATGATCGCTATCTTTGTGCATAGGAGAGGAAACGTCTTTTTATATAAGACACAAAATATATTGAAGACAAACATTTAACAAGACAGGTTGTAAAATAAACTGTAGACAAAACAGGAATTATATCCAATACTATAGTGAAACCTATTTTATAATTTATGCCAGGACTTAGTTTGCCTGAGTTATGGAAATATTATAATGTTTGTTGATAAAGATTCCTATAGCGTGATCTTGGACTATAGAATTAACTTTCTGCTTCGGTTTTTGGGAATGCCTTCATAACTAATTACAAAATATTTGCAAATCACCAGATTTACACAATTAAATCTGTACACACAAAAAAACCACGAGATCACCTAATGTTTACATAAAAGGTGATGTCAAAAAGTTTGTTGGCTAAGGGACTTATCCACGTGGATATGTTGGCGGCCAAACATTAGCGGCCGCACCCAACAGATAACAATACCGCGGACAAAGAGGGTCACCCGGCCCTGATCTACTCGACACACCTACATACATACTTCTACATCGACTGGGTAACGTGTAGATTCTAGACTTGTATATAAAGGTGAATAAATGTAAACTATATAAATTAATAAATTAATTCTTTATTTTTCTCATACAATTAGGTACAAATATCAAATGTAAGTAACACTTATCCGTTAGCATAATCCTAGAATAAACAAATTGACTACGGTATAATTTAATTGTGAGACTGGTGCCTATATAATATAGAGGATTGATCAGATTGTTTTTTGTTTGCATCGAATAGGCTCCGGAACTACTAAACCGATTTGAAACATTCTTTCACTGTTGGGAAGCTACATTATCCCCGAGTAACATAGGCTATATTTTATTCCCATATTCCCACGAGACGGGAGCTACGTGGGTGAAACCGCGAGACGTCCGCTAGTATCACATTTTTTTCCTTAGTATAGGAACGTGTAGTTTTTCCTGGCAAGTTCAACTTATTCATCAATTCAAATACGATTAATTTTCATTTAAATCAACTTCAATAATTCATGAAATAATGTTGCTTGTAAAGACGGGATTGAGCTTGGTCCTGGATTTGAATTTTGATTCTTTCTTCTTAGCACTAAGGTGGTGGAGGACAAGAATAAAAACGTAATTAAAATTGGCTTCCTCTTGAAGGTCAGCAAGAGTTTGAGGTGCTACTACACTTGTGCTGCCAACCCTTTTGTAATTTCAATTAAAGGTGGTGACTGAAATCAAAATAATCCTTTTCCAACATAAACCTCAAATTGAGCAAGCGTTCAATAAGCACATGACTTTACTACTACAGGAGCGTTGTAGCTTATAGCATGCTACAGCGTCAAACATTACCTTTGTTTTTTTTAAGTTTTTTTAAGTTTTGATTGCAGCTTCAATGTTGTTTGTACTTACCCCCATATTCATAATCGTTTATTAAACCTATTTTAGTTAAAACACACTTTATGTCTATTGCTGTCTCTAACCAATGACAGAGTATGGTTAGAGACAGCAATAGACTTAAAATGTGTTTTAACTAAAATAGGTTTAATAAACGATTATGAATATGGGGGTTAGTGTTTACGGCGTTATGATCTTATGTTTACTGTTGCTAGTATTTCACACCTATATGCAGTTGACACCACTTTGTACCAGTAAGAAAAGTTCGTAAGCGTGTAACGAAGCATAATAAATGACTAGTAGAGTTAGGTAGAGTCTTATTTTGAGACATTATACCGCAGAGTTTTTACAGCCGCGACAAAGTCTGTCATTCTTCATTAAGCTGTGTAACGGGCCTCGTGCATAACATCCTGTCTTAGTTTCATTCATTTGTCATAGTCACAGAATCAATTGAGGTGCTCTATGTTTGTTCCAATTTGCACAATTTCCTGCCTACCTGGCCTAGTGTTGCCACACACCACTTCCCATACACATTTATTATTAATCCATGAATATAACAAGATTTATGTTCATTTTACCAATTATTTCCACTCAATTTTCTGTCAAACCATACCTCAACAAGAATGTGCCGAATTACAAATCGGTGTAAATCTATGAATGAAGACAGTGGACTATGCCTTATGGTATCACAAAAACCGAGGCCTTTTAGAAAATACTCCCGACGGATACACGGAACGCAATATTTACTACGTCCCCCTCCCCGGACCCTTTCACTTCCTCTACGGCGACAACCTGTGTCCGAGAGAGAACGCATTACGCAAGTTGTCTGGCGGGAGCGAGATAGACGATTCATTCATAACTGAGTCCGCCATCCGATCTGCGTTCTAATCGATCATTTTATCTCCTTCTAACGCACAGTCTCCTTTCGAGTGCGAGCAGGTGGCACCGGATGCTTGACGATATAACCGAGCTTTAAACGGAAGCTTTTCAAAAAAATCTTATACTCTTTCACGTCACTTTGCCGAATCTGATCCCGCAGGATAGTGGCAGTGTCCTAGTGTGCAGTTTATGAGACACTCGGTGACGTGTATTGGCAAGACAAGTGTGTCGTGGACTCGTGGTAATGTGAAATTAGTGTCATTTAATATGAGAATAGACGCAATTGGTGATTTTTCGTAAGCTCGCTGGGAGTTAGCCGTGGCGAGCTTCGCCCCTCCGCCGAGCGCCCATTCAGCTGCGAGTAGTCGCGCGCCGGCCACTGCGACGCACGCGCGCGCCCTCACATTGCCATCCGACTCTGGACACATCTCCAACTCTGACATGACCGGTTCGGGACACGAGCGCTCGCGATCGAACTATGTTCACACAGTGTTTGCTCACCAGTGATTTCTAGTTGGTGCTTTTGAGTGAGTGACGCCGGGAATGTACGAGAACCCGGCCTGGACATCTTCACAATGGCCCAAATAGCATTAAATGGGTAATTGGTGTATGTCATTGGATAATGGATTCGGCTCATATACCTAGTACATAATATCTGTGCTTATGGCGAGCGTGGGTCGCAGTGAGTTCTGCACTTGACTCCAGCTCCTGCCATTGTTTGAAGTCATTTCCATTACAACATTTAAATTCAACAATGCAATTTCTGACCTCCTGAGATGAATACAAAGCTGTATATTTTGTAGTAATATTCCTACTTTAAGTACGCTATTTGACGCATGTAAATAGTTTGTATTGTTCGATACTTATCACTTGTGCGAGTATACAAAATAACCGCGATAATGAACTTCCTGTAATGCTCTTGTGTACAAGTTTCACGCAAAAAAGCATTGCAATACTTACTATATTAGTTGTTTTGCTTACTTACTTACAAAGCCTATTATTATGTACTCGACAAAATACTCTACATATTTGCTACCCCAATTGGAGTATTATTCTGGTCGCAACCTCCATTGTGTTGCAGGACATGTAATACTTTCTATTTTCCTTGGAACATCGTACTTTGAAGCTGTTTTTAGTTATACCAACCTCGTATTTGAAACTATTGTTTGGCATTCATTCATCATTCTGAAAGAGTTAACAATCCACAACGTAAATCACCAGCGATCGGTTGTTCAAAGAGGTTTTACATTGTAATTCTTGAGGGAGACCTGTAATAAGTAAACATTAACACTAAAGTATTTTCTCCACCTATGCGCATAGTACAAATAGTAGGGATTCCACAAGGCGGTTTCTCTTGCGATGGATGATGCCGACACGACAGGCACCTTGCCTTATCAGTTGGCTCTACAACGACCGTGGGAATTAAAGAAGCGTGTTAAACAATAGCGGACAGATAAGAACTTCGTCAGAACCCATTTAGGGTACCTTAAGTAATTAGTTGTGTTCTCGTTTATGTACGTGCTCAACCACAAAATTCGTTTTGCATTGAAAACGTTTGATGAATCATCCTTGGATTAGCCAAAAACCTACGCTCCAGTGATTATGTTAATGCGAGCGTTGTGTATTTTAGCCGTTGCTATTGATAGTAACAAATGAAAGGTGTTTGTATTGCAACTGTTTACTCAATTACGTCTAAAAACCGGACAATTGCGTATCTAACTATCGCCAGCATAGGGCTCTATCCGAAATTCTTAATTCAAAAAAGGTTTTACCAAAAAAAAGTTGTGTGGTGACTTGTCTATGACAATGACAAATTTTAGCTCTCCTCTCGATGATTTCACTTCGATTGATGACGCGTATTTTTTTTTATGGCAAAAGATTTTAAGGCAAAAACTTGTTCCTCGCAAAGCCGTAGACTTAGCGAAGTAGTTTTATTGTTCTTCGCCATGTAGAGCTGTAAGGTGCTATCTCTTGTATTGTGATAAGATAAGTATTAAGTTTTTTGTTCTTTTGTCACTTGACTAATGTCATGACGGCAAACAAAGAAACTGAAAATAATTTTTGTCAATCTGATTTTTAGTTATTAAATTCTTAACTTTAATGCAACGCATTGTTCAAATGTTCGGCATGGCTAAAATGCAGCTATTTGAAATGAACTTTATTCTGAAATCTTTTTTCGATTATGTAAAAGTCTATACGAGTTTCAGGAATGACTTGCAATCTATCACGTCTAGTATTTTCACCTACAGATGGGTCACTGATGTAAATTGACCACAAGGATAATATTTTTTTTCTTTTTGTTAACTAAATACTCCTTTCTATTTGGGCTAATTTTCTTCACTGTGTCTGTGTGTTCTATACTCTACAGTCTATCTTTACAATCAAAATCAATAGTTTTACATCGGACTTTATTTAGGCTCCGTAAAAAGCATGTTTCGCATTAGATTGTCAAATTTTCACAGCCAGCGAACCGTACCACGACTGAGTCACAAAAGAACGTTCACCGAACACTTTATTCAAATTCAAATGGTCCCCCTTCGTAATTTGAACAACACCATGCTGAATGATTCCACAACATACTGTTTAACAAGTACCATACTGATTTATTTAAACAGAATAAGCACTGTCCGTACCGCGAATTTTCACCGCACAGATTTTATTCTCGCGATTAAGTTTCCGTGATCCAACATTTTCTTTTCACGTTTTTTTATTGCCATTGCTGACAGTCTTATATCAATAATCACTAAAGAGGATTATTGACAACTTTTTCTATAGAACTTTAACGGAAGCTGAGAGCATGTAGCGCGCATAACCGCGAGCGTATACTTGTAACACAATAAAATTACAAAACCATTTATGCCTAACACATGTGGGAAGTCAATTAGTTAAGTTTTACAATAATCAACATAAATTCACGTTTTTTATTAGGTCTGATATTTTTAAAAGAAAATTAACAAGATGTTAATAGCCCACTAATGCCTCAGGCGATGTTTGGCATCGACCTAATTTTTCCGAGTAACAAAATTGAGGACCGACTGAACGATATAATGCATCAGCATTATCATTAATTCTTCCTGTATACCTCCTTGTAGTGACAGATTGGTTTATGGCGACTGTAACTTCAGCGCCAATAAAAACTAAAGTTACGTTTTACATAAAATTTAGTCAACTGGCAATATAGACGGCGTCGTCTACTAAAAAAAAAAGTAGTTGTTAGTCTGTTGTTAAAATTGGTAATGCTTCCAAATTTAAAACTGTTTTTTTTATATTTGTCGGCTTAGTTTTTCATTATAAGTACAAAAAGTAAACATGCCGAATGCTAAATGATATTTTAGCGTGCCTATTGATAAGTTTAAATTTAAGTATAGTTTTCCCTAAATGTACAATGTCATTTATATAAATGTTGTTATGTTGTTAGTGACACTGAACTTCACCTTACAACAAATGAATTAACATACAAAAGTACTGAAAATGCAATTCATTTGAATGTCTAATGAACTCGTTTCAATTTATTTTCTTAAACTAACAGTTCGCGAAGTTCATTTGAATTTTTATTACGTACCAAAAAGTTAATTGTGTCGCAGTTCTTTTCGTGTTAATTAAGTGAATGTTGCCATAATAGTAGGACGTTAATTTTATGTTGTGTTGATAAAGATGTTAGTATTTTAGTTCATTAGTCTGTAATTACACACCTATTACTTTTTTAATTTGAAACTTTTAAAGTAAAATTTAGAAAATTTTATAATAAATTTATAAATAGTAACTAAGTGTGAAGTCTGCTCGGTTAGTTGATATTTATTGTAATGTTTGGAGAATCTCAGCTTCTATTATTCTTAGCATGATTTACCTATATAGTGTTCTTAGATAAATGCAACTACCCCACACTGACGGAAAATACGATTCTAATAATAAATTTTTATGCTTATTATCTCTTTATTATACAGAAAAAAAAAATATACAAATTTTTGACAGATTGGTTGGTAATACGCTCTTCAGCTTTATAATATTGGTAGATATGTGTTCATGAAACCGCAGTCGCCATTTTGTAGTCACCAATCTGAAACTAAGCCGCCCACGCCACGTGCTGTAAACAAACATTATAAAATTTGAACATGGAACTCGGTGAATTTTCCTTCGCGGAGATTTTTCTCGCGAGAGGAGGTGCGCGCACGCGCGTAGGCGTTGGGTGGTGTTCGCCAATCGTCTACGCCCCACGCCTCACTCACATACGCCTCGATACCACTCTTAAATACTCCTAATCATATAATTATTGCCGAAAAGGTCAGCTAATACTATGATAATATATCGTTAATTATATTACGCGTTTTCCTTATCTTAGAACCGGGTTTTTCAAGCGGAGCGTGAAGAGGTACATCCTTAGCCGCCAATTTTAGGGCCGCTGTCAACAATATTGGGGTATTTGAGAGTGGCCCCTAATTAGTTAGATGTTGCCATGATTTTGCATCAGTCATGCGCCATGGCATCATTTTGCCAAACTTATTTTTTTTTAATAAATTTTCTCTCTTCACTTCTGGTAGTCAACTCTGTTGCCAAATACTCCTGTCATTTTTGTGTACAAAACTAACAATCAACAGTCACATATCACAAAGCTAAAACCATTATTCATTACGAAAAATATTCAGTAGTGCCAACAAAATTTGCGTTAATTAGAAGATTTCTAAATAAGTAAAAAATATCCTGTCGTGGCTTAAATATCTATGTTGAGAACTTAGTTTTTCTTAGTCAGACCAAGTAAGGATACATTGCTGAGTTTTTTTTTAAAGATTGAGCAACTTAAATCTCCAATGTAACTAATGTATGCCTACCTGTCTATTAGGTATTCTTTAAAAAGCAATGTACATATGTAGTTATGTACAGTAGGTGTAAATATTTGCACTGTCTATTAACACATAATTTGCGCTATTTTTGGAATATAGGTACTACTTAGTACTTTATTGATAGGTGGTTGTGGGTAGGTCAACCGGACTTTCTCGAACAACTAGTTTGTGGATATTAATCATATCGATCGTGGTAAGAAAAAATAAAAAACCTTTTCACTTCTTATGCTCGTAAAGTTCTTGTTTATGCTGGGTGTATGGGGACTCAAACAACATTTTATGCTCTAGTGCATAAAGTTCTTTTTCTTCTTCTAAAACAATATGGCCATACTAGACCGTAGAGACGGTACCATGAAGATCGTGTTACTCTATGAACCAAACACAATAAAACGCTATTAAATAACTTGTTTTTTTTTGTTACATTTAATTTGTACTTTCTGTGTTCTATATAAATTAAGAAACATTAAAAATCAGATAGTATTATGAGTGAAAAAATATTATAAAATGAACTTATGATTAGGCAGTATAGGTCTCGTTAAAGAAATTAAGAAAAATATTTGTTTTAAATAATAAAATAAATTAATTACGTTTGAATTTGTCACAAATTCAAACGCATACCGTAAATATGCCAGGAAAATCTATTACATTGAATGTACAAAATTGTTCAAATGTTACTTTTAATTTTAATTAAAGACTTTTATTTACAATATCACTATTTCATTTCCTTGCAATCGAAGTGAAAAGCAGAGTGTATAACTCGATCATAAAACCCATTTTATCCTCGACTTAATATCCACCCTCGCCTTTGGCTCGGGCGGATAAACGTCTCGTATAAAATGGCTTCTTTTATGCACTTGTAGTACAATCTACTATTAAGTATTACAATACTACACAATTGTGTGGAGTTTAGTCACAGCAAAGTTTAATTTTCAACACTTTTCAGTTATCCAACAAAAATCATAAATTGTTCGGTATTCATTTTAAACTGGAACTAAAATGAATGCCCTTTAAAAAATCGAATTCCAATAACTAGAACTTCAAGGAATGTGTTTCTCCATTAATTAACAAGGAAACAAATCACATGCTTAAATTTGATTTCCATTGCTTTTTAGATTTAACCTGTCCCTTTTAACAATTCTGCAATATACAAGGTAACTTTCGATCAGATCAGTCATATAGTCTTATCTGCTGCATTAGGTACAGCTTGGCAAAAAAGAGAAGAAAATAATAAAGGAGCCACTGTGCTGTTCATATGGCAACCCTTTAAAAAGAACCACCAATCAGTATCCAGTTGCCAACAACCGTCAATAAAACCTACCAATCAAATTGTATAACGTCATTGACTGACAGACATAATCGTTCTTGGCAACTTTTTGCCAATGTAGCCAGCCTGCAAAATATTAGTTCCGTTTCTAGACTTCTTGCCAAGCTGTAGTACCTAGTACAAAAATCCTAGTTTAAAGGCGTCAAAACATTATGTACACTTCAACAGAATGTCATACAATATGCGTCGGCAGAACGAGCCGAGCGTCGAGCTGTAATAACCTTTTAATTGAACGGTCGGAGGTCAAATCACTTGTGGACCCGCCTGACCCAGCCTCGACACGACTCTATACAGAACATACTCGCTCATATATTATCTGTGGCTGGCACACTACCATAGAGACAATGATATAGTTTTTATTGATGAAAATTGATATTGGTACTCTGTGGTAGAAGATTGTGACTGCCTCGATGGCGCAGTGAATATAAGGACTGCCATGCTGAGCTCTCGGTTTTGTATCGGGTTAAACATTACAAATATTTGTATGATCCATAATACTAATGTTTTATTTTAACCCTCTGACAGATTGTATGACGCAATTGAACACACGTAATGCTCAATCCTGAAAATAATTTTATTTGAAAACAAAAAACACTAAAGACTTCATTGCAAAATGTAATCTAATATGAATTCCTTACAATTTTTATTCAGTAATATAGTTTTAATGTTATCAAAGATAGCAATAACTCCGTGTAACATAGTTTGTATCAACTTCTTACATTAACCAATCCAAACAATAAATTCATGCGCTAATACGCAACTAATATACGTTAAAAGCTCGACAGCGCGCACGCAACAAACTGCACAATCTATCGCTATTGTTCACATAAACAACCCGCCGAATTGTTACCTCTTGTTATACAAGCTCGCATTGTTCCACATTTGAATCGTGCGTCCCACGTCACACGATTCGCCGAAGCATCCATTGTCACCATGTTTGTTGATGCGCTTGCAATCCGCGCAAAACAGCGCAAAATCTCGCGAATACTTTGGCACAAATCAAAACATGCATTGATACGAGGGAACAAACCAGTCGTCGGACGCATCACAATGTTGAAACTGGCCGAATAAATAAAACCCTTTGCTGCATTCCAGTCTAACAAGATTTAGCAAACATTAAACAAATAATGTCTCTATATGATACACCGTAAACTTAAGATACAGTACCTAAACCATAATTAAGAACAATTCAAAATTAATACAATTAAAATTGACAATATCAAAGAAATAATCAAACCAGTCAAAGATATACCACAGAATACAAAGGAACCTAAACCACAGATATGATAAGGCAAGAATGTTAAAAAAAATTCAAAGCTGTACTTAAATACAATATTAGAACTACCGTTATATGTATGAACCCCTGTGGTTATCGTAAATCCACTTAATTTAGAAATATTAAAATCTACAATCGAATTAGCGTCAGTCGGTATCTCAAATATGCGGGTGTCCACTTTCCAATTAAGATGGGGTCGAAGATGCGTCCGTTTGACCCGCGTCGGTTGACTTGTTTCATACTACAATAGACTTGACACCTATTACTTGATACATATTTGCTTTATGAACTCGGTAGACTGTGTAGACTGCCGACCCGTCAATTAGTGTCGCCCGACATTCGATTGCTTTACACATTAGCACTTGAGCGAACCGTATATTGTTCTACTTATTTGCCAATTTTTTCAACATCACTAAAACTATTTTTTGTATTGGTTTATTCTCTAATGAAACTTTTCTTTTCACAATTCCGTTTAGGACTCTATCTGTTGTTGTATCTCTTAGTTCTTCTTTTCCAGACTCAGTAGGCACCCTCAATCCAAACAAATCAGTCTATCGCAGTCCACTAAATAATGTAAGGCACTTAATTTCACTCAATAATTTTGGGGGTGATAGATCTTACTGTACCAACTGATCTGACGGGTATGTACCTACTGGGTTTTGTTTGAAATTTTCCTACTCTTTGTCATACCTCGTTCTTCATTTTCACTAACTGAAGGTAAGACTGGGTTAGAATCAATAAGTTTTTCTGATTGTAGACAAAATTTAACGTTCTTCAGGATTACGTTTCATACCTTTTTGTTTGCCTGACTTTTCAACACAGTTCTACCGGCCGTGGCTTTCGTCAATATATCTGTTGTTGGTACTGAGATCTATAGATGTTTTTTCTAGAGTCGAGTTGCTATTCTCTTCACGATAAGAACAATCCAAATCAAACCTTATAAGTATAGATGATAGGACGTGATCAAAATGTAATTCAGTAACAAATAAGAGTCAAATGTAATGCGGTCGGTGTCATTGAGGCGTGTGGGGTGACAAATTGGGCGCGACAATCGAGTTAGTTGACCCGGGACCCGGTGACCAATCTCTGCACCATGTCGTCTGATTAACCACACAAACTGTTACTTAGTGTAAGTATCCGTCTGTGTCATAAGCGCTCATATTGTCTTAAATATTCTCTGTGTTGAGCTTAAACATTGTATAAAGGCAAATGGGCATTTGGATTACTCCTAATAGTTTTACACATTTTAGCAGACTTCTTGGGATAACTAGCTAAGAACTAGCCTCTTTTCAAAACTTCTTTAGTTAATTATTTAATATAAAATATCCGAAAAATAAATACTTTTAGAAACTTTTTTTAAGCATTCGGTGACTTATTTGAATTTGCTCTTAATCTGTTCTTCTAAACGAGACGTAGAATACTCCTACTTCTGTGACTCACATATTAATCAATGTTACCCACTCATTCAGAGCCACACACGGTATCATCAGCTCAGTACTCATATAATTTAGCCTTACGCCCTGTTAAGAACGACTGTCCAGTACTTTATTCAACTATTGTCCTCCAATATTGGTGTAGCAACTAAACGTATTGAATGCGACTACTTACTATACAAAGGAGCGTTCAAAGCATCAATAAGACGCTCATTTTTACAGCCTTTTGGAATTAATGAACTATAATACCAGTTAATAGACTAGAATGATTTGATTGATGGAATAGGAACCGATTGAGGATTGTGTAGTCTGGCGTTCTAGATTATGCTTGTACAGTTTCATATGAGAATTGGTAATATAATTATCACCTTATTTGCATATATTGCATATTCAAATAAGAATTATGATTGTTCAGTGTAAAAGGACCATCTCTCATAAATCTGCAAACTAACAGATGAAACTCTAGAGCAAAGACATAGAGAGTGATCAAAGTCAGACAGGAGTTGTGTAAAATAAATCCAAAATGTTCAGATCAAAGTTGTTCTTGCAAGCACACAGCAAAGCAAATCAGCCAAATGACGGGGCTTTTAGTGTAGGAGTTGTATTCTGAAGGCGTTCGTTCTTTTACTATACCAATATGAATAAGTCGAATATTTCCAATTCCTTCTGCAAAATATCTACTTCAGTTACTATTAACACGTAACCGGCCTTCTACCAGCAAATGGCAAATCCAAGTTATGATGCAAACGTACTCCAGTGTAGAAGAACCTTTATATTCATGCCAACTATTCTATGAATGATACACGATTGACATGACAGTTATGTCTCTAAATGTGATTTTTATTGGGTTCAATTCGTCGCCCCTATTTGTGGCTACTGTTTCTGAGTTTGTAGTTGAAATTTTATGGATTGAAATTACGTTGAATGTTCTAAATTAACCTCATAAATACTTTCGTTAATATTAAAACTCACTATGTCCTGAAGAAACGAAGCAAAACACACTATGTCCATAATAAATGGAACAAAACACACTATGTCCCAAATAAATGGAACGAAACACACTTTCGACCGATATAACTTTTGGGATAGGTATCAGAAAATGTCCTCCAAATATTGCTAACCGTCTCCTTAACAATATTAACCTGAATCTACGTCTATCTTTCATGATGGCATTTCGGCAGTTTACATTATTATCAAGCACCTGTTATAGTTTTCCCTGTTCGTTTTAACATATGTAAATCCTTTAGAGTTGCTATTCCATAATCTAAGGCATTTCCCTCTAATCAGGCTGGTTGTATGCTAGTCTGCCACCATTTTAGTATACAAAAATACAACTATATACATCCAATTACACTAATGTGTGATATTATTCTACAAGCGTGTGAAACTTTTTCGCCAACTAAAACGTTTATAATACAAATTGTGATTCTCCGTAGTCTTATCTGCATAATCTAAATATTAATAAAGAAATTAACGTCTATAGTAAACTTATATAAGAATCCGTAATATAAACAGTCTATTAGCGTGTGAACTTGTGTTACATCAAAAACCGTTTAATCACTTCAACTTTAACATTTTTAATAACCATATCGACCCCTTTTTCATAAAGCATATTCAATAACGTGAAATGAAGATGTTTATTGGTACTTAACCCTTGGTCTTTTAATGGCGTTTTGTAGTGGCAAGTTTATCAATTTGTATTGCTTTATTAATATAATGTTGTACACTGTTAGCAGTGGTTATACACGGGTATTAAAAATATCAACAGCATCAAGATCAGATTACGTACAATGTGGGTTCATGTAAATTAAGTATCAATAGTGTAAATAGATTAATATGCAAGCAACGTTTTAAATGTAGATACAAAATTTATAGTTAAAAGGAAATGCTGGTTAAAATAGACTTAATTTAATTTGGGATAGTACCTAGGTATATACATAAGGTCACGGCATTTTTATCAAAAGATAGACAGAGGCATATTATATGAGTAGTCTAAACTAATATTATAAAGAGGAAAGATTTAATAGTTGGTTTGCATGGAATAGGCTCCTAAACTACAGAACCGATTTAAAAAAATCTTTTAGTGTTGCGAAGCTACACTACCCGCGGTGAACTTAGGCTGTATTTTATTTTCGTATTCCCACGGGAACGGGAGCTACGCGGGTGAAACCGCGTGACATCTGCTAGTCCTAGTACATTTTATATAGTCCCGAGTAATATGCGGGAAGTTTATCGCCGTGTTAAAACTGACAGATCCCAGTTGTACTGTACTACCTGCAGTTCATAAACTCTGTTATGGTGTCCGTTAGTGAACCCATAGTATATAAACATTACTGTAATTGAACCCACATAGCGGTCACGCACAACGAAATAAGCATAGCCAATTATGGTTCATTACAACTACCGAATGTTCACGTCGTGTTCAACAGGTTAAACATAAATGTATTTGACTTTCAAAGATAGTTAAGTCCAAAAAAAATAAACTGTACTGGAAAAAACTTTATAGGTATGATTACATTACAAAATCCACTAACTGATTGTTTAAAATTAAATTTGTTATTATTTGAAATAGAACCTCTTTAGAATAGATTCTTTGCACAATGAATTTTAAAAAAAACTGTCTTCTCGCTTGTTTCAAAATACACTGTATTCAAATAAAAAATCATGTTGGTGATTAATTTTTAAAAAAAATATTATGGGAATAAAAATATTGTCTACTTAAAAATAAGAAGATTTTTGTTTTATCGTCTAAAAAGCTACCTACTATTGTTAATATTAATAGTCTAACTATTAACATTGACATCAAACAAAGATACTTCAGATAACTACAAGAATTAAATAATACCTCTTTATAATAACATGTTCGCATTTATAAAACTAATTTATAATGACATATTTATACAAGATTTTATAACCATTTAAATACTCAGACTAAAATGTTAATTCAATATAATTATGTAAATTTAACCACAGCAACATTTGCATACTTAGAAGAAAAGGTCTTGCCGCGATATAAAATTAGTTAATACGTACATGTATTTTGGCAAACAAGTAAATTAAATTAAACGAACATTGAAATTAAACGGAAATATACTTTAAAATTGCTAAGAATATTTATCAGAAATAGTCGATTAAACGCAGCATGACATTTACGACTGAATATATTCAGGCAAATTTTATTCCTGTTTTGAAGGATGCCCATTGACTTTGATAAGTATTAAAAAGCCTTATAAAAAACTATGAAAATGAGCAAAATTATCTGTTTTGGGCGAGCGGTTTGCGTGAGAACCTTCTATACAGGGTAGCTTCGGCCAAACGGGTGGTTGTTTCGAGTGAGCGGGTGCGGGCGGTGTGAGGGTGGGAACACTCGGGGTAAATGGGGTACCGGGCCGGAAGTGCCTGTATTGGATCGTTCGCGCACCTGTGGGAATGTTCGCCAACATTCGTGTAATATAGCAACGTTGTACAAGTTATAAACAACGTTCAACAAGCTTTCTAGCTCTTTGCACAACCGTGTCTGCTGTTTGAGCATAAGTCTAAAGTTTGTTATTAAAAGTTTTTTAACAATGATATGTAGCTCAAATTGAGTTATTATAAACTTGTGCTGTGGAATCTAGACAACAAATATTGGACCTATACAGATATATGGCCATGGGGTCCATGCGCAAAAATTTTCTTTAGAGAGTTGGGAAAGCGTTTGTTCGACACTACTCGTGACCAGAAGGCTGGCATTGCCATTCAACGTGGCAATGCTGCCAGTCTTCTGGGAGCGCTACCACAAGAGGACTGCGATGCGGAGAAATTTTATGATGCATTTTAGTTTAGTAGTTTTCGTTTTAATTGTAATAATAGTGTTAGTAATTTCATTATTTTAGTCAATTTTATTTACCTAGATTATTTAGATTTAATAATTTTATCTTCTTCTTAAATAAATATATCTACCAAATGACTGGACTACCAGATGATACTTAATATTTTATACTATAAAGTTATATTAAAAAATTATATATAACCTATACATAAACAAATCAAAACACAAAGAGATTGGTCCTGAGTAGGAATTGAACCATGACTTTAGATTTCCAAATGACCCAATAAAAACTAAAACAATTATTTGTTAGATATATTACGTAATTTAAACGTTAAGTACAGCTTTATATTCATCTCAATTTAGGGTATAAAGAAATTCGTTCACAATATTATTTTGTAAAATGTGTTACAGAACTTCAAAAGAACATTAAAATAAAAGAATGAACTTTCACACCATCACGTGACCAATAAATATTATCAAAATGAAAAACAGCGAAGAGTGTTTAGACTAATTTGATAAACTGACAATCAAAAAACAGTGTGATATTTTGATCTAATTTAAAGTTTAAGTAAATAGTGTATAAAAGAACTTTGTAAATACAAGGATAAGTGTAAAACAGACAGTATCAAAAGGCCTGCTGGCAAGTTGTGATAGTACTTCAAAAGCCCGCAGCAGATAATCATCGAGGCGACGGTGGCCATCGCAGGCATGGGAATCAAAGTCATGATGAAAGCTTTCAATAAGCCGAAAGGTAAGTTTACAATATCTAGTACTAAATTGCACACAATATCAGATCATCTTACAACATTAACACAATGTTTGTGCTGATATACTTTATTATTCCAACTACAAAGTTCCAATTTACAATGTTAAGTACAGGCTTTTAATGTTCAAGTGGCAAAAGACAGATGAATTAAGGAAGAAAAACAGATAAAGAAAGAGGAGGCATAAAAGGACATAGAGAGAATGTGGCTGAAAACGACAGAGGATTCATGAAAAATAGACTCCTTATAGATGGTTGTCCAATTGCAGTAAAAAAAAGTAGAGCTGCGTTTACCTTTCCAAATTCAAATAACCACACAATGAAAATTTGATAACTATGGACTAAATTGGAGAATTAAAGGTTGTAAACTGTTTTGGTTATTGTTATCTATCTTACTTAGGTCACGTATCAATAAAAATTGCCACGCATGAGGGTCGCGAAGCGCGCCGTCCGGTGACGCAACTTCGTAACGCTCTCGGTTTCGTGTGCACTTGTCCCGAATGTGAATACGCCGTGACCGTTGGAAAAATATGAAAACGTTCATTTTCTAAATTATTAGCTACGAATAGCATAAGTTTACAGAATATCGACTAGTTTATATTTCGCTGTGTTGAAATTCTTTGAAATCATGCAGCGCTATACGCAGCAAAGATGTTATGAAATGCCTGTACTCAACATTGTAAATTCATAAATACCAAACGGTGAAGTAAGGAATTGGTACTAAATAAGTACTAAAATATAACGTTGTAATGTATTAGAAAGCTGGTTTCATTAATTTTAACTGAGTGGTTCACTTTAAGTACTTGATAGATAAGGCGTTGTCATGACTGTAAGGCTATTGATACCAGAATGTAAATGTATAAATATGACAATGAATAAATAGTTGCAACAAGGTATTTATTTTTAAGCTTGTCGTGTTCGGCGGTGTCTGTGCGTCTGAGCAGCGAGCAGTGTTGTGCAACGATGGCCATTACCGTAATTATGACTTGCTCCTCGCGCATGCTCCGGTGATCTTGAAAGTAAAGACCTTGCCGAGTGCGTGCTCATAACCTGAGAACTGAAAACAATATTTGTATACAAACACGCTGCTCGTTAATTGAACCTTACACCGAATAGACACATGATTTTAACAGTCCGTAACATTTATTTTCACATTGTTATCAAGATCTATCACCTCGTCGGGCAACAGGGCGTCATTGGTCCTTCGAACCGGACAGTTTCTACCAATGCCCAACGCAATTGCCCTAATGTAAGTGTACCCTAACTCGTCAAACGGATGACACTCAGTCGGATCGTAACTTGCTCTCAAGCTATAAAAAAGATTCATCCAAATTTTACAAAAAAAAAATTAAAGAACAGTTTATAGAATCTCATAATGTATAAGTTTCATTGAACAAAGTCAAATAAAATCCACACATTTTCATTCAAAAACTACAAATAGAAGTAGACATCGTGTTGTGTGTTCAAGAACCGCGTGCCCAAACACCGGACATGTCACCTCGGGGCTAACAAGCTGAGCTATGTAACCGGTCGAAATGCATGACTTAGGACCCAAAGTTTCTCATACGACGAACAATGCAGCTATCAATGAGGCAAACAACGAATTTACGACTCAACACATTCTTTAGACCATAAAAAGTCATAACAATTTACGGACACAACAAAGAAACAGTGGCATCTAGTACGAGAGCTAATAACGCGGAGAGCAGCACCGCGGCGCATGCGCGGGGGCGTCCATTCACGCCGCTGATTGGCCCATCCGGTGCGCGCTCAATGAGATGATGCGTGCGCTGCCGTCGCTCCGCCGCGCACGGCGCAATCGCCGCCTCTGTCATTGAGCAAAGGTCCATCGCCTACGTTCGTGATCAACTCCGCCAGAGATCACTGAAAGATAAGTGACCATTGTTAGATTCTCCACCTCGAAAGGTAAAAACGATGAGCTCTTCTGATAATACTAGTAGGAGTACTTTTAACGTAGAAAAACATAATGTATTCATATTGGTTTTGTACATCGTTGTTGAGTTGAAATTGGACATGATAGGCACCATTATAACACTTAAGAAGTATTTGAAAGTAACGAAAATTAATGTTAAAAGGATAACTCATTCGCTTGAAAGTTTATTTTCTGCATGAGTGAACAGGAAACCGTTTGAACAATAACATTTTACCGCATTATGGCATAACCCTCCTCCACGCTTCAATGAGTTGAAGGGTGCTATCGGTAAGCAAATGGCTAGTGCCTACTTAAAATTAGTAAAATAACTACTTGGCAATGAATTTATTTACTCAGTTATCTCGATTAGTTGACAGCAGTGGAATCAAACCGATGTGTGACATCGCACAGTGTTTTGGTATTCAATGATAAATCCAACTAAAATATGTGGATGTATACAATCAATTAACTACGTTTACTCCATGATTACGACAATTACACACAATTTATAAATTTAATAATACTGTTATTGCAGAAAGAACGTCTGTAATAACGTTTAGAACAATTATAAACAAAAGAAGGCGATTTGAATGCGAACCAGCGCACGCGCCGTTTACGTCACGCGACGATCCAAGTGGATCAAATGGTGAACAATGGGTTCAGTAAAAATGGTTCGAGCTTTTGTTCTGGGTGGCCATTGTGGTGCTATCAGCAGCATTATTTTGTACCTACAGATCATTTCACTTGCAACGCTGACCAGACATAACAGCCTTTCACATGAAGGAACCATTTTCAGTCATATTCCCAGTTTCTAAGTCGGTTGTAGGATTTTCTCAACCCTGTGGAAAATCCCCAATCGTATTTATGGATTAGGCCATTAGTCAATTTGAAATATTACGTTCAAAACAATTTATTATGGAGTCAGCTGAAATATTTTCTTAGTTTTTTTTTTCATAGCCAATATATCGAGAAAGTATTACCACTTTTAAAGTAAGGTGTAGTATAATTGCGAATAGGTTTAGATAAACATTTTCTTTTTACGATATCAGATGTCGATAAAGGCAACACAATGTCGCTCTAGATATCTCAATGCAACAAGTATCCGTTGCTCGAGGTTCCCCTCAAAACGACCCTTATCCAGCACCTGTTGTTCGAACGACCAAACTTTGAATAACGCACCATGTTCTTCGCTCGCTGCATAAAAGCTCGCTGCCCAGTGTTGTTTGTATTCGAATGCGTGAGCTATTTTCATCAGAAAAACATTGACATCCATTTGCAACATTATCGAAGCGTTTACTACATATGTTGGAATTCTACAGTGCGTACAAAGTTGTACGCATTCGCAACAGTATGTGTCATGTATTGGACTATGAATACCTTACTTATTGGTAACAGTTTTAGTAAATAATTGAGTATCTAAGTGTATTAAATCGTCATCATCATTCAAGCTCTAATCAAGTCAAGGGTTCGGAGTCCGAATTTCACTTATTCTGGTATCGCTGTCCTAATCCTATGAATGGTCGGTGAGAGATTCCATAAAACCAAAATTTGAAGCATTGAACTTTCTTTTAAATTTAAAATGGTACTTGCTGCTTGACCCATTCAAAGGCTTTTCACAAATCACCGTGTTCTACGATTAATTCATAAACAAGCGACCAATCATTAAAACAGTAGGCTAATTATCGCCGAATGTAGTAAGGTTGAGTCCTCGTTGTTTGACCACGACAGAGCCAGTCGCCGCATCTCCGGTCCTTTGTGCAGTTATCTACGCTATTCACAATTCTCTCCACTAGCCAAGGGAACACAACACTTACATTTTGTACATGTTCAACCTCTGCTGAAGACCTCGATGACTTGGTCGATTCTACCTTCAAATCTAACGCTTCAGTTGGTTTGGGATTGCACAATGTTTAAGTTTAATACATAATTATTATGGATGATGAAACATCGTTTTATAATATGTAGGATTAAATAGTAAAATTATAGCCGACATTGGACGTTCGTACCGAAGTAATACGAAACAAGTGCAAAATGCATTTTATTGGACATTATTGATAGGAACCCCTATGAATGTTGAGCAAAGCACTGAAGCCTTGAAAATCAAATGCGATAATGTTTAAGTACAACACAATGTAAGAGGGTGTAGTGGGGTCCTACCAACACCATCGGGCCCAAGTCAACCTCACGTGCAAGCTCGTGCACCTGCTGAACAACGGACGAGGCTCTGACGGCGGCGGTCCATTTCAACACGGCGATGGGCTCACCACCTGTCACGTGGGACCAAATTGTACACGGTGAAATGTGGGCCGGTATAGGCCTCTGCCTACCCCTTCGGGGATAAAGGCGTGAGTATATGTATGTATGTATGTATGTAAGAGAAGGAAAACTAGTATCGTAACTTTGTGAATTATTACGTAGTTTAGCTATTTACACTAGTAGGATACCAATTTATAGGATACCTAGTAAAACAAGTAACTATGCCTAAAGGCAAACTAAAGGCTTTCGATAAAACATTCAGAACTTATTCGCAACTTGTTACAGGACTGCATAATGCAACAAAATCATACTAATGATACTCTAGCATCTAACAAAGATAATATTAAATTTTAATGGTGAAATACTAATAACTAACCTTAGTTTACTTACATATTAAAGAGTATTAGGGGACCATTTTGCAATATCCGTCACAACGTTTAATTAGTTACAAATTGGTTACAAAATAACTAATTGTATGTAAAACCTGTAACCCAGCCCTGGAAGCAATCTGGAAGTAGCTATTGCCAGTTAAAGTACCGTCCTCAATATGATGTTTCTCTTCAAAAACTATATTCTTCTCTAACAGATCATGTTGGTTTCTTATGAACAAATTCTGGTCATGAATTACAACAGCCAAGGCATAATAAGCGTCACATTTGTCAGCTTATTTTTCTTTAAAACAGTTTCAAGAAACTGATCTGTCAGCTGTAATCACGGAAATTCCACAGGATAATTGGTAATTGAATTAAACGGCTCTGGGCACAGGTGGATCACTCAAAGTGACAATACCGTCAAACGGATGAATCTCATCGGATACTACGTGATAATTATACTGAAATCATTTCAGATTAATTACCTTAATCGAGGAAACGGAAATTTCGCCAGAGTTGTTTTTGTGCAACTGAAACCTATGGTATGTTTGGTATGGTCAAGTACCAGAACTTAATGTCAAGCTCGACTGTTATTCTTACAACCATTTACTTGACATTACTCCATGTATAATTACAATCAACTTCATTCATTACTCGTGAAATAATCAGAGTAATCGCAGCATATTTTTCCATTGAAACAAAGGTTTTTGTAACTTTTGATGTTAAAAAACCAAAAAGAAATCGGTTGTATTTGACATATACTTATCTTTTAGAACATAAAATTTGTGAGATGTGACTATCGTATAATTTGCTTGGAATTCATGACAGTAAGTCTATCTAGTTCGCAAATTTTATATTACAGTCAAAGGAAATTTAGCATTCGTTTCATCTTTAAACAAAATTATCTTGGTACCAACATCGATCGTTAACGACTATGAGGACTGCAATCTGTTAAAAACTTCTTGATGACATCGTTCTATTACTTTTTTAATTTAAACAGCATATTAAGTTTTATTCGTACTCTTTGTATACAAAGTTGTTTGATGTGAAACATCATCGTTAATTAATTTGAAATAATTCTGTATTTTTCTCTTTATATTTTTGTTTTTTAACATATTTATAACGTTATTCTAGAGAAAATAACACACACAGAGTGTGGGATGAAATTATAATGTAGCTATAATTTTACGAACAGAGGTGTTGTGAATACTGCAAATATAAGAGAGTAAGTGTAATTTTTCACAGTGTTTTTTGTACAGTACACTGCTCTTTTGATACTTGGTTCAGCTAAAGGCTGTATTCACACTTATATGTACAAATAATTCAGCATAATGTGACATAACTCTTAGCTTTGAACTTTATCGTTTGTGTTTAATGACGTAGGTATAAATTCTACATAGAACACCTGCTTCTATACTTGGTCTAAGATATAAATTGCTCACTTAAATGAATGCACTTATTAGTTTTATCGCCGTACGTCATGCATCAATCTACTTTGCAAGCCGATATCTAGCTGATGATAGTACGTAGGATTTTACATTTCTGCTAGAGGAATTCGTTTTTTTATCAAGCTCTTAATGTAAAACGAAAAAAAATAATGTAATCTTACAAAGTATTATGGTTATCACCTTTTATATAGTCAATACCATCTTAACAAGTGCCTAAAGAAAGAATATAACCTGTTCGTTCGATTCCTGTCTTATTCTAATATATCGTATAAAAAAGATTCCTATGCACAATGATCGTGAGTCAGGTGCAGCTGCGCAAGATGTATAGCGAGAGTAAATCACACTGCGCCGGAGTGCAACAATTAAATGACGGCGTGATTCGCAACTCGCGGCTCTTGACCACCTTGCGTATCGACGACTTTTTTCTTCTTTTTAACCTGTATAATATCACCAGTATTATAAAATAACAATGTTCCTTTTACTACCCGTTCGCTCTAACTTTGCCGCTGGCGTAGAGGCGTATACCCGAATTGTTAATTAGACGAAGTAAATTGACAGTATCTAATGTCACTTCGTCATAGAAAATACGCAACATTGTATGAAGAAGTGACATTAGTTGCTGTCAATTTACTCCGTCTAATTAAAAATTCGACTTTAGTATGGAGCCGAGCGGCAAAGTTAGAGCGAACGAGCAGTATATTGTTTTGCTGAGTATCATAATCGTAAGTAGGTAGGTTGTCTAAACCGTTAACTATAGTATAATACTTTTTGAGATGGCGCAAACTGAAAGAAGAATTTACTCGGGAGTCAGTCAGTAGTTACTGATTCTATGATTAATAGATTTATAATTTTACCGTGGTAGAACTCCCACCCATTTAAACACACTTTGGAGGGACCTCATATTGTAGATGTTCGGGAAACCTATTCAGTTGCTAAGTAAAACCGTAAACAAAGATATTCAAGGGTAAATTCAAGGAGTAACGTTATTTCCGTAAAATTTTACATTTCGTGTTTTGCTAAACACGACCTTAGATGCATTAATTAGATGTAGGTATACAACCTGGTAGGTCTGTGAAAATTTTAGTCTGAATAATCTTTCCGACAACAGCGTTAAGCAATTAATTAAAAAGATTTTACATAATTGTGATACAAAATTCGCGGCGTTAATTAAGAATAAAATGACAATCATAGAGAAAATTTTAAATATAGAACTGAGTTCAGCTAGAACAGAGCAGAGCTTAGAGGCCGAGCGGGCAGCGACCGTGGGAGAGGTGCACAAATCTCCGCATCTCAGAACTGGTCGGCAGGTGCGCGAGCGCTGCATACCTACACTACCACAGTACACGCACACATACGACACAAACCAGGCGCACTTATGAATGAAGCCTACAAACATGCACTATCTACACTACACTCACACATACTTATTATTTCAAACCAAACTCTGTCTTGCTTGTTTATCTTTGATTTACTTTATTTGAAACCATCAAGTCTCGAAAAATTGATTATAACTTTTTTTTCTTCGATGCTGGACTGCATAATAATTATGTCGATGTACTTATCTACCCAGTAGTGATCTTGATCGACAAGTATTCTGTAGACTCGATCACGTTAAGATTTCTACACCCAGGCTTTCAATGTAGTCCATTTGCTTATTACAAAATGCCAATATATGGCTTCACAGATGAGTACATTGCCATTGGTGCAATTTTTAGGGCAACAGAACTGCGGATCAGTTCGACACTCCTCGCGACAGTTAGATATATTTTTTAAAACACATAAGAAACAACATATACAAAAATCTTCATCCAAATTTAAATTATTGCTTCTTTTGTTGCAGACATCCCGTCGCAGG
This sequence comes from Miltochrista miniata, assembly GCA_933228765.1. Taxonomy (NCBI): domain Eukaryota; kingdom Metazoa; phylum Arthropoda; class Insecta; order Lepidoptera; family Erebidae; genus Miltochrista; species Miltochrista miniata. The sequence continues at coordinate 15,386,086 of OW121764.1, read as the reverse complement.
TGCCACCGCTCACCCCCGGCACTAATAAGAGGATGGCCGAGGCGCTGAAGGCTACCTTCGCCTCTTGGGAGAAGGAGCAACTGCGCCTCGGCATACCTAAAGGTTGGTAGCTTATAAACTCATTAGCTGTTGTATTTTTCCTTTCCACAGACAACAGACACATTGAAAGAATGTACATGATCACATTTCGACGAATAGAGGAAAGAAAAATTTGACTTCGCTCGAAATGAGTAAATGATGCATGCACTGAACCGATTTCAACTATTCTTTCATGATTGGCTAGCTAAAATCAGGATTGATATATTGCAGCATATTTATGATTATATTATATTAATTTAGACAGCTTCCAGTTAAAAGATGTTAAAAATATTGATATTTTTTGAGATGACGAATGCTTACCAAAGGTCAAAGAAAACAAATCAACCATAACACAAATTAAAATTTACCACACACTTTACTTTGAATTATTTTTAAGTATACCATTAACACTTCAAAGGCAATTATATAAAGGACTAATGGAGTTTCGGCTATAAAACTCGTTTAAACTATATCACTTAATATCAACAAAGCGCATAGAAAAAATTCACACATTGACAGCATGTGTTAAATCTATTGAAGAATTAAGAAAGCATTCAAGAGCGGGTTTATGTTGGAATTAGTGTAAACGTCGATGGTTCATTTTGTGCTAACACTTTATGATCAGGAAGAAAAGGCAATAAAACTGCATTAACATTAATATTAGACTTCACACGCTGACGGACGAGATCTGAGAGACGGGAAAAGCATCATCTTGTGTATTTTTGATGCAATCATTCGATTCGTGATATTAACTGCACCTGCGATTTCAAAGTAATCTTTAATTTTTTTTATGTGAATGACTTTAATTCTACCTATCTATATATTTACATTGTTACTATCTAAACTAAACCTAAATAAGGACCCCGTGGCATTGTGTCCAAAAAGACTAGCAGCATTCCCCCTTTGAATAGCAATACCTTTTCGCTGGGCGAGAAAACTGCCAGCCCTTGGGTCACCAGTCGATTATACAAGGCGAAATCTTGAAATTGATACAGAATCCTAGTGTAGTACCTAACTAACTTGATTAGTACTTAATCTGTTACCTTTCTTGTGACATGTTTTTATTGTCCTTCAATTTGCTTACGAAAAAAAGTTATTAATTTCTCATTCTATGTTACTGTTACGAAAATCTATGCGACATTGCTTTAGAATTTGTTAGTGAATTTTAAACAATCAGTTTTTGAGTGTTTTCGGTACAGTTGTCATCTATCTAACCTTTGATAATGCGTGAGGCGAAACCGGTAAGGTTATAAATAAATTTGTATTGTGGAGCAGTACCAGTAGTGTTTTTAAATTATGTACCTACATTGCAGTCAACATGAAGTTTGTTAAAAGAGGTACGTTTTACCTTGTTCAGCGCTTATGTGTAATAGTGGTTACATGCAAAAACTGTTAGCATTCGGTTCACAAGACATCATTTACATAATATGGTAATACTACTGACTCGACGATACGAATGAGGGACAGGCGCCACACATCTAAAACCTTTGTTGGTGGCAAACGGTCGTCCATCATATTTTTTAGAATATATCAACCTTTAAAAAACCCTGGAAATAATTTTGGTTCTTCGTTTGATGTAATACCTACACAAACTCGTGTAGAGAAAAAAGAAATGTATTAGACAAACCATGAAAATCATTTCATAGAAATTTCATTTCATTTAATTTCAATTTCATGAAAATCATAGCTGGAGTGACATTGACAGATAAAGTAAAGAGTAGTTTGATAAGAGAACATTGCGACATGACAGAAGATGTAGTGACTAAGATAGAGAAAGGGATGCTCAGATGGTTTGGACATGTGGAGAGAATGGATGGAAATAGGCTGACGAAACAGATTTATGAAGCGAGAGTGAATGAGCAAACTGGTAGGGGTCGACCTCGGCATACTCATGTCGATGAAATCGATAATCTTCTGAGAAAAGGCCAGGTCAAGAGTACCCTTAACCGAAGAGCATGTATGAAGACACTTATGAAAGTTGAAGAAGCGAAAGTTGTTTGCCAGAATCGTAGCAAGTGGAAAGTCATAGTCTCTCCCTACCCCGTTGGGAGACAGGCGTGATGTATGTAAGAAAATCATGCGTCTATTCATATCTAAAAATGTATTAATAAACTACGAGACAAAAGCTATCTAAGAAGCTTGAAAAGTTATTGCTTCAAAACCTTGGAAAATCACAAAATAGTTTTATGCCTGAAGAGAGCCACGGCCGTGCCGGGTCCACATGAATAATCTTTGAACATCCTTCGACCCGGCTATACGGTGAGCAGGAACACCGCGGGGTTTAGTGGGTAGAACGGCTCCTGGAAGCCCCACGCACCGTTCCGTTCCAGCTGGGATGAAGGTGCCAAATCGCATTCCACGCATCTCCAAAAAAAAAAGATTGATATAGAAAAACTGCTTTTAGCCAAAAAATTGAACAATATCTATGACAATTGAGTACAGAAAACTGTTGATAGTTTTTCCTAGGATAATAGTGCTAACAGGTGGTAGGTTCGATGCCCTAGCGGCGGAAGTGCGTGCGTCTGCCGCGCGTCTATTCGCGCTTCCGGTGTGCCCGCGCGCATCTAACACGAAATCATGCACAGGAAGTGAATAACAACTTGCTAAATCTTTTATGATTTGTGGTAAGTCATACTAGCGACTGAATGTTGAGATTCGTGATTTCCCTGCAAAATTGCCGCCAAAATTTCGTAAGAATGTGTAAATACTGCCCTGGACAGTTGTATTGAGGACTTACTACTGCTTTTGATAACTCAATTGATAGTGTTATCATTAGAAAAATAATTTGAAGATCCTTTGCTAAGCTTAGAAATTGGGCAAAAATAAGCTACGTAACAAATTCGAGATAACAAGAATCAACGGGCTAAAAAAAAAGCTAAGCTTCCACTGCAAGCTTAAAGAACTGCAGAGGCTAATATCATAGAGCCACACGACCTATGAGTTTGATCGGGAGGGGAGACGCCATACGAAGATTTCCCCCTCTGTCAATACACAAGTCCAAGCAGCCATGAACAAAGATAATAGTATTCGGAATTTCACTCAAAATACTTTCTACTTACAAGCACCGACGTTTCGGACACGTTGCATGCCGCCACCGAGGCTCAACAAAAACGGGCGCTGCAATGTGTCACGTGCAACGTGTCGGTGCATGGAAGTAGAAAGTATTTCGCGCGAAGACCCGAATTCTAAAAGTATGAGTGTAAAAACCGCAATAGGTAGTTTATATAACATAAACAAATATATGCCTATGTGTTCGATATTTTACAAAAAATATTTTTTTAACACGTTCCCGCCGCAACAAAGGCAGGCAGTTATTTATCGAGTAAACGTACAGTCAGCTGCAGAGAAAATTAAAAAGAAAATTACATACGGTCGAATTGAATAACCTCTTCCTTTTTTGAAGTCGGTTAAAATAATATCGTCGGATATAGGGTCGCCCTGTAAGATGACTTTTTTCAAAAACTCTTTCATACATTTTTATGAAATTTGTTATGGTTAATTTTGTGTAATTCTATAACTATACAAAATCTCATAAAAATATATATAAGATTTTCCGAGAAAATTCAATCCTTAAAGGGCGGCCCTGTTTACTTTTCTCTGCAGCTGACTGTACAAAGACGTCTCCCATCAATGGAGGTCGTGTTATATGGACTCTCTCAGTCGCAGTGGAACCCAGGCCCAAATTTTGGAACTTTAAAAAAAAGCCTGATAGTCACCGAAGGCCGCCATAACTCTTTTCCTTTAACTGCTGAACACTTATCGAAGGACTCGAGTTTGTGTGACAATAAATGTAGGAGTTAACCATCGACTTGATTCCTTTTAATTGTTCAACGTAATAAATTATGTCATAAAACCGAATTTGATAACGTTTGAACTGTGTCTTTGTACCTTTAAAACGCTTTTATTGTACAGTTTATTTCGAAACTAGTCAACACCCGTGACTTCTTTTGCGTGGAAAATTAATATTGAACTTAATTTTTTTTATTTATTTTCATATCTTTAGGACATGAAATTATTATGGGGATATCCTTCTCAGGGCTTACCCGGGGCTCGCAACCGTGGTCAGGAGGTAGGGAACAAGTGGTTACCCATTTAAAGTCGGTTAGAGTTCGATATAGAATCCATGACGAATTTTCCACTCGTTGAAAAAGGACATGAAATTAAAATGCCCTGAGCGCAACGCTGTAATAGCAAAACTACCTATAGGAGGAGTGGGGGTAAGTCAGGTACAAAAAAGTGCTCCACTCACTATATAAAAAGTGCTTCGCTCACACCAAAACCTTGCCAAGTTTAATGCTGTGCACTGTACTAATGCCCTGTTAGCTGTATATGACCAAGTTCCTTTTACCCTCGATGTTCTACATTGTAGAACCTTTCATTTTCTGCCCTAAATCTCGTACTGACGTAGAATCTTCTCCTGGTATATGCGATTGAACATTACAAAATATCCTATAGTTCTTTACAGGTTGAAAAACTACCCCTGTATTGTATCAGTCTTATGCCAGTTACACCAGTTAAATAACATTATTTCATGTAGTTATCGTACGTATATCATATAGTTTGCGAAACGCAGACGTTAATGATAAAAACTGGTTTTGCTGTTACGCTTTCCATGGTTTTAATTAGACTATTCAAAGACGTGTTAAATGTGCTGATAACGATAAGAGTATGACGCTCACACATTTGCATAATATAAATAAAAGGGCAGACAAGTGTCACTGTAATACAATTGTTGAATGTAATAAAATTGTTTACAATTTCTCAATTCAGTGACATATCAATCGGCCTGGAACTGTCTGCTGGTAACTGGACGTAGTCTTTCTCAATTCTCACTACTCTTATAGTGAAGGTGTTTAGGCTACCCTTAGGCGTAGCCAAAGTCTGTCGGGAGTCATGGGACACTCTTCCGAGAGCTTGCCCGGGACTACAGGCCGGAGACAGTAGCATGCAACATGGTAGGAGGCTGGCGCAGCCTTCATGAGATTTTCACACGAGAAAAGGTGGTTTGGCCTTACTGTACCATGTTGAAAAGACGACGGATCAACCTTTTTATGATTATAAACACATTTTCTTTGTTTCTTTCTTATTTTGGCATCATGTTTATAAATATAAATCTCTTTTTACAAAGTAATATTATTAAAGGTAGTCTTTAAAACCATAAAAACTAAAAAGGTAATGACGGATATAAAATATTATACGACTAACTTATCATTAAAACACAATTAAAGATATCATAATAAAACTCCTTTACGATAAATCTTGTTACCTCCATGAGAACTGGAAGTGAGCGGACGGTACGGAACCTCAAGGAGGCGTATTAACGGGATCTAAGGACATGGCCTGACTAGATCGAATGAACCTTTCAACCACCATAATTTAAAGCACCTTATATAGAACCTCCTTATTATCTAACACTAATTGTCCTAATAAATAGGTACACCTGCAAAATTTATAAAAAAAGACAGACAATTTAATTCCGCAAGATGATTTATTACTTTTATCAACATTTCGGACTTTTATCACATCTAAGCTGCTTTCAATTGCTTCCAAACCATACAAGATTTAAACTTTAAGGCCTGTAAGAGCACCTGCGCTAAAGGGAAAGTTTCCGGAAGATTGGTTGAGTTCCGAAGTTCTTAATGGCGACAACCAGTAGCCCTTTATCACCTAATTATAACTAAAATTAACTGACACAAAGCATGTTAGCTTAGTAACCCGGCCCGTCCTCCGCATTCATACCAACAATTACGTTGCTTCCTCACCACAGACCAAATAAATTAAAAATTACAGTAGCTACAAAGAACCGCAGCTTAAACACACACACACTTTAGCACGTCGTAAAGTAAAACATATATAGTTGTACGAGTTCAACTAGTATATTAAATTATATTTATTTAGTGTGAGATGTCATTTCCCTTTGAAGTTATCACGTGTCATGTTGGCATGTCTGAGCTTTCGCCTACACTCCTCGAAGACATACACTTACAAAGACTAAGCGCCAGATACCGCCCTATAGCGCTTACAGAGTAAAGGTGCTTTCACATCGTTCAGTGAGGAAGTAACTGATTTTCTCATAAGCACTTATGAGGAAAACTATTAAGGCAAACTTCAATATGACAAATTGAGGAAGAGTAGTGTAGTTAAATGTTTAGTGCCTCGATGCAGAATATGAGAATACTTTGAATTCCATAGTAGCCATAACATTCAAAGCGGTCGGTCCCATTTTGATAGCGTCTTGATTGTCTGCGAGTATTTATTTATGAATCCTGTACAAAGAATCAAAATTCCAATGTATCACGTTTTGTATTAAATAAAAGGGCTAATTAGTACTTATCAAATTTTTATTTATGCTACACACATTCTTTTGTACAAAAATAGTCGGGTTTTAGTTATAGGACTTTCATCTCATGAATTAGAACCTAGTAATCGACTTCAATCAATGTTACTCCAACAGTTAGCACACAACTTTCTTGTTCGAAGTATGCACACAGCTTTAAAGCTGCAATTAAACTAATCATTTATTATTATACAGCTCTCGTCTCCGGCAGGAAAAACACAGGTTCCGAGTGCAAGGTAGCAAGCAGGCATTTTTAGCATCGTAACACAATTTGTATCGATTTACTTTTTCTCCTCATAGTTAAGCTGCCAGCTGCTCGGTTAGAAAATCTTTAATGGCTCGTATTAAGTTGAAAGACCTGTCCTATAAATTATGTTTTACACTTACAAATGACTTCGTCACCTAATTGCATTTTATTGATGTATTGTTCTTTATATAAAGATAATAAGATGAAAAGGACAACACACTGCTGTTCAGATTTTTTTTTGTAACTTCTCCTGTTCAGTTAAACGTAAGGGCGGAAACGTCACACCAATTTTTTTTTTCAACTCTCTCACTTATTAAACTAATAAAAATACGTCATCTACCTATTGTAAAAACCTTGAATGTGTGTGTATCTATAGTTATTTGCAGTAAAAAAACAAGACATTAATTCACACATCATGATTTTGGACCGAATCGTAGCCCCACCATTTGCACCATGAGAAGCCTCCTTAGTATCTTCGTACAAGCCCGAAAAAAATAAACAAAAAAGAAACCGACTTCAAACAAAACTAAAAACTGAAAAACAAAATTTACTTAGCACAAAGTCAGTATAATCTGATTCATCAGATATCATTAAATATAATACAGAAATCGGTGCCCAGTAAAACTATGTAGGCTTAAGTAGGCATTATTAATCTCTCTCTTTTTGGCACTGACTTCAGTATTATATTTAATGATATCTGATAAATCAGAATATACTGACTTTGTGCTAAGTCAATTTTATTTTTCAGTTTTTAGTTTTGTTTGAAGTCGGTTTCTTTTTTAAAGTCGGCTAAATTCCATGATAATTGATTATAATTAATATTTGAGATAGATAATTGCTTGATTGAGTGTAGCGCCTCCGGTGTTGCAAACGTCCATATAGGCTGCGGTGACCACCAGTCCATCTGGTGGGCCGTATGCCTGTCTACCTGGTGGTACTGGTATATAAAAAAAACATCACCTCGGTTCCAATAAACTACATATCTAGCACATCGCATTAGAAATCCTTCCATCATTGTTATAAAGACAAGCGGTTACTTGGGGCGCATATATCGTGGCGCCAAGGTCGGTTGATATCCGGTGCATGGTGCAAGTTCCGTTGTTGCTCAACGCGGGCGGTTCGCTGCCCGCTAATTGGCATTGCAGCCCTAGCCATCCGGCTCCGATATTGTACGGTTTACAATAGTTTGATAAGGAGCTAAGTTGATGAACAGAGCTTGAGGTTAACTTGTATCAATTGTCAGTTGTGGTCCATATTTTCGCCTGTAACATGCGAGAATCCCGTAGCTGTCATTACATTCATACATGACCGTATTAACAGTAATACTACTACTATGGCTTCGCTCCCTTAGGTAGTAAAAGACATATTCCACCTTACTTCAGTATAATTTGAATATAATCAAGAATTTTTTTTTTAAATCGATACAGTAGTTTCAGAATTTATCGGTTACAAACTTACAAATCTCTATTATAAGTTATTAGTATAGATGCCTACATACTCGTACCAATCAATATCAATAGCAAATCACTTCGTCAGGTTTTATAAAACTCAATATTGGTAAGGCATTAAATATCTTCGTCTCGAACTCTATCTGATTTATAATCTCGGTTCTTCTTCATTCTTCATATTCAAATTCAACTTTCCTGCAATGCCAGGAGTTCCTTACATGATCTAGGTCCTGGTCATTGCTCATATCCACTGCAGCATATACCAGAACATCTCTTTAAAAAGTCGTTGTGCCTATCTCGCATACCAATAATGTACATCTTTGTTCATAGATCCCCGTCAATGGACCGAAGCGGCAGTAGCAACATGGCTGCGTTGGGCCGCGCGCGAGTTCTCCCTGGAAGGCGTCGCTCTTCAGCAGTTTGCTCGCACGCAGGGCAAGGATATCTGTGCTATGGGCCGCGAGGAATTCCTTGCGAGAGCACCTGCTTTCATGGGCGATATACTATGGGAGCATCTCGAAATACTACAGAAAGGTAAATAAAAAATCCTCATAATTATGAAAAAATTCAATATATTTCTGCATAGTAGGTAGTCTTTTTTTTACCCGCGTGAATTGTGTGGGTATTTTAGAATGATTGATGTGAAGAAGACGTTTAAGGAAAAAAATGATAATATTTGTGTACGTACATAATAAACCGGTGCTGACGCTGACTATTTCGGGACATGTATCATCTATCCTGGCTATTGGAATTTGTGAACTTGGAAAAACTGGCCCAAAGACTTGAATAGACTTGTCACTGGACCAAGAAAACTACTGGCGACATAATATATGGGTGTGTAATTCAATTCTAACTACCCCGAGCGGGTATATGCGTGATTATATGTACTACATAGTAAAACATTTGTTACCCAGATGTGGAGAAGGAGCGTTCGTTGCTGGCCAACGTGCCACCCAACATGTACGAGAGCAATGTGTGCCTGCCCGACTACAACATACCCCCGCCTGCGCATCATTACAACAACAACAACAATACCGGTGAGTGATCAGCTTTATTTTAGTTTTGTTCTTATTTCTAGCTTAACTCATATCAGTAGGAAACTCAACAGCATTATGTACAGAATACAGATTGTTTTCAGCAATGAAATCAGACTCTTAAGTTCATCACAGAGTTCTTATAGTATTTTCCTGGGAAATCACTCCAAGGGGACCGGGGTACCCATCGATAGATGGAAAGAAAGTGTGGTTTAAGTCCGTTTGAGTCCGGCTTTGGATTGCTACACACATGTAGGTACATACAACAAAACAACCAAATTGTTATTCATGTGAGCTACATATTTTGTCCAATTTTAAATCGATATTTTTCCAAGAAATGAAATGGTCTGATAGAATAACCATTTTGGCAGTGGCAAAATAAAATGTTGACTCTATGATAGAAAAAAAATTAATATTTTTATCAACGTGCTCGAAAATTACGCGACGAAATGTCGAAATACTGATTGCATTAAGCGTAGCAGCTCTACGTAAGGTCTACGGCGTCTACGAACTGTAGAAAATCACTGCATATTTTAATTTATTGATGTTCTACTATTCTGTCAAAGTAAGTGGATGAGTTATTATTAATTTAAAGGTAAATTCTCGATAAGATAGGCAGAGTATGAAGAAATATTTACAAACTTATTTCTAAGGAGTAACATCGGGAATCATAAAAAGTGTCATTATGGAAAAGTCACATTATTCAGACATCTATTGACTACATACTATTGACTATATTTAATTTTAGTGACAATAAAAGTTCAGCTTGAAAATCTTATTCATACAACAATATTTTAGACATACTTTGCTACCCAGTGACTCGCAGTGTTGTCCTCTCATAGTTACTGAAATATGAGAGAGCAAAAAGAGAGAGAGAGAGAGTTTGTATTATTTCTTTTTTTGAACTCAAGCTCCTAAGTCAGAAAGTTTTGTCAAATGTTTCGAATAGTATCAAACCATTGAAACGGGTTTGGTCTTAAGTGTAACCATGTAAGGCTACTCCATTTTTGAGTGGGGACATCATACATACTCATTAAGTATAGGGACCTCGCGGTCGCATTATACTTCTTTCGACATCGATATCCATGGATCGAAAATTCAAAGGTTAATTGCTGTCAATAAGCAGTACAATAGGCACACATAAGTCTGTAAATTTATAACAATGATGCGCCTATACACCCCGTAATGTATAAACTTTTATTCAAAGGTCCAAACACGTCGTGACAGGAGTAACACCTGTGCATCCCAAATATATACCTATAGGTAAATTTCTTTCGAAATTATATATGTATCGACTATAAGTATGTCATAGTCATAAAGATAAGGGTTAGCCTCCGTACAGCACTAAAGTGAGCCTCATTATACAATTGACGATAACCCAGCAATTATGTGCCGCTGGTTTCGAACCCCGACCGTCGCTTATTGGTGATATCATAAATGACGTTTGAGTGCCGTTATTGGTACTCTTGCTTACTAAAGAAGACAAATTTCGTTTACTTATTAGTCCATTCAAATGTTACAATTTAAGGACCGAATATTGCATTTCTTAGAGGACACAATTTTATTTTTGGGACATGTGTGGGGGGTCAATAGAAGCTTAACCTCAAGTTTGTGGGGTCGCCACCCTTGTCCCCCGGCCGCAATCTTAAAAAGGGGTGAAAACACTTTTTTCCCAATATCTCGGAAACTATGAATCTTACAAAAAAATTGTGACATCATAATATTTGTAGCAAATTGTTTTGCCTACAAATATGTTGAACAAATTTTTGCCCTATATTAAAAATTAGAGAAGTTATAAACAAAAAATTGAAAATAAAATTATAAAAATTTTCTTTGTTGCTCTGTGGCGTTTTTTTTAATTTCTCTTAAAAGATCATGTACAAGATTAGTCTGAGGTATTTTTTTTGTAAAATGTATAAAAAAAAAGTTATAGAGCAAAAAAGAAATTTTTTATAAAAAAAATCTAAAAATTTTGTAAAATTTTTTGTTAAGTTATATACACATTTGTAGGCAAAACAATATGCTACTAAATATGCCTCTACAATTTTTTTGTAAGACTCATAGTTTCCGAAATATTGCGAAAAAAGTGTTTTTTTCCCCCTCTTTTCAAGATGGCGGCCGGGGGACAAGGGTGGTGACCCCACAAACTTGAGGTTTAGCTTCTATTGACCCCCGACACATGTCCCGAAAATAAAATTGCGTCCTCTAATAAATGCAAAGCTCATGTAACATTTCAATGGACTATATGTATGTGTTGTAGGGTTGGCACTGTGTAAAATCAGAAGCTGTAATCGGAATAGCAAAAAATCATTTGAGGTTGAGCACTTTGTCTCTCCGTACTCCGTAAATATTTATTAATTAAATGAATCGTATTCTACGTAAATTAACTTACCGTTATTGTATGATTTAAAATACCACGACAAGTTTATCTTACTTCTTATTAATATTATAAATGCGAAAGTTTGTGAGAGTAGATGTGTGGATGTGTAGGTAGATGTGTGGATGTTTGTTACTCTTTCACGCTCGAACGGCTGAACGGATCTGGCTGAAATTTGGTACAGGGGGATACATTATAGTCTGGAATAAAACATAGTTTACTTAATCCCGGGAATAAGTTCCTACGGGAAGCCGGAACGGGAACAAATTTTACGCGGGTGAAGCTGCGGGCATCAGCTAGTAATTTATAATTTTAAATGAAATTTATTGACTTGTGATTGTAACACTTAACAAAACAATATTGAAACTTTCTTAGGTGTGTGAACTTGCAACAAAGGGATTGAAAAATCTATCTACATTTTCCTATCCCCGTTAAAAATAAATCACGCAAAATAAACTGCAGATCGAACTAGCTTCTGTTTATTAATTTGTTTTGACAGAACAAAACAGTAAAAGTCCAACTCATTGTGAGCCGACCATTTCACACAGACTTGTTAATCAGCACATAAATCTCGTACCAAGAACATATTTTACATTGAATTATGTAACTGGTGCAGTGATATAGTGTAGTATTCACATTGGTCGGTTAATAATTAATCAAATTTTACAATCAAGGGGTAGCTGGATAATATCACGGATAAAAGCTCATTTCCATTAGATATAAAACAGTATGTTTATGGCGTTGTAAATCATTACAGCGGGATGTTTTGACTGCGGGCACGCTCGGCTACTGAAATAATAAATTAGGTAAGGAGATGTGATGTCTTTGGCGACATCGTTAGGTCGGGTGGTCTTCCACCACCGCGAAGACAGGTACAACCAATTTACATATCCAATTGATGCGTGCAATATATTCTATCTCCTTGACTAGGCACTAAACATGTCTGTATCTATAATATACATATGTTTTCTCAGAAATAACTGTCTCCTCGTTAGATATTCTTTGCTTTATAGCTTTACTTGTCAGTGATCCGAAAAATCCTGTATTTATATCTAAATTCATAGAAGTTGTAACTACTAACGGTGTTTATAGTAAATAATAATGTTCCTAGATTTCAATGGTGACAATAATGTTAGGATTTTATGAGACCTACTTATAGTCCGCTAGTGAACTGAATAATCAGTTTATCTTGTCATACTCATCTGAGAGTTAGTCCCAACTGCATAATGAACTCTCGTTTTGGAGTGCGGGGTCCGTTTTCAAATCTCCATTGAACCAGTATTGGAATAAAATGGACCATTATGTGATATACGTATTAGTTATCTGACTGGTTCTGAGAATGGGTGACCGCTTTGCTTCATACCTATTTACCTACTAACATCTCTATTCCGTAAGTGTTGCCAGTAAGATGGCAGTTATTACACCAAGTTGAAAGCTTTATCGGCTTTATGTCTCTGCCTATCACTTCGGTGATGGAGGCATGGCAACTTCTATGTATGTTTATTACTATCATTGTCTAAACATTATTTCAATATCTGCCACCCGCCGTTGTGAGTTCAAACTCCGAAACACAGATGCGTAGATATACCACTTTCATTGCTACGGTAATTTACGGTAATTAATTTCACTTAAATCTGTTTTGTTAATCTAAAACAATAAACCGAAATGGGTATAAAAACTCTACAGGCACCGCAATACCGTCTAAGTGTCTGTTGTTCTGCACACATTGAGTTTACAGTCGGATGCGTGTGTGGTGTTGCAACACGTGACCTTGGCGCCATTTTTCCGCTCTCTTTCAGCCGAGGTCTGCTAACCTCTTGTACTTTTTGCTATTATACCAAACGTGACATCTTTTTACTTTACTAGCTGTGCCCCCCGGCTTCGCTTACTTATTTTGATAAACTTTAGCCCCTTTAGGCACTGAATTTCGAAAAATTCTTAAGGTCTCATTACAAGGGTAACCCGACTGGATGTTAATTGGTTAATGAGTCGCTCTGTAATATTTCTATAATAAACTTCGATAATACAGATCTGAAAATAGTTTTCTTTTTGGGCTCATAATTTTTACGGTGTCTGAAGAATTAACCCCAATATTACCACCACCCAATATTACCCCGACGCAATTGTTATGTACAAAATTCCCAGTGAAATTCTCAGGGATTGAATTAAACAGTTCTTATTATCTTCAAAATAAGCGTATTATGATATTATGATACCAATTATAGATAGCTTTAATAAAATTTCAGGAAAAACGACTATATCAAACTCTGTTTATTACAAAGTTAAGTTGCCAAATTACACTAAGATACGGGTATAGTTACGGTAATTTCACTAACGAAGAAACTTTGCACCTAATATCGTTAGTAATTACAGTCAACAATTATGATTTATTGTACTTTAAGAGTAGATTGTTCAACACCCCGCCCCTACCACTGCAGCACTGTGTACGACGGAACGCACTGGCCGCACGGCCTCAGCCAGTCTTCGAACTGCCTGCGTTGATGCTCATCACTTGCAGTTTTCTTCAACGAAGGAGGCACTTGTCTGAAAGTTTTGTGACTCATAAATCCTACTTCAAACCTTTTTAGTCATCACTTTTTTTTCCTAAGTTTCCATTTTTAAATTTTTAGTAAGGTAGCATTTTCTTTATCGAGTTGGAGCCGTATCTCCAGAATAGAATAAGTGCGGTGTGAATGGAGTGAGTGCTTCAACATGGCGGAGCTGGACTCTGGTTAAGCTATGTTCTTACACCCGAGCTCCCGTTCGAGGGACTCCACTGAGTTGGACCCTGTGATGGTGTGGCGTGGTGAGTCTATTACTTTACTTGCTTAAACCATAACCTTTGTAAAATAGGGTTTAATAGAATTTTACTTAAAAGTAAATTTTGTAACATAAAATGCATTGGAATTTCGTTTTGAATAACTAAGCTGAAGCTAAAAGGCTACTATTAGGTCCTGGTCTATATCTCTCGCCCTTACCTGCTAACGTACCTGTTGCTAAACGTTTGAAATTAATAAGTACCAGTAATGGTCACAAGTATTTGATGCACTTTAAAAAGTGGCCATCATGCATGTTTTGTGTAACGATTGGCCACCAAGGCTGCGACTGTAACAGTGTTCGGCAGTAACGCGCTGATCGCGTGTATTCGGATTCACTTCAATTTCTCGCGTCCTCGCGTCAACTCGAGCGTTGCAAACTAATGCAACTGGGCCGACGAAGCTGAAGGTTAACGCACAAAAACACTTCGTATATATTCAATATTTTGCAACTGCACTCGTATTAATAAACCGTGTGGTATATGGTTAATGCTGTGTTGGTGCAATTTCGTGGCATCCGCGCTGTCGCAAGGGCCAGCGATCGCCGCCGGCACATCCACGAGTTGCGCACTCGTCGACTAATCGCCGGACGTACGCCTCGGAACAATATTGCAATAGTTTTTTGCACACTGAACAATATGTCTAGTATTTTGAATAAAAGTGACAGAATTCGGAGAGAATCTTCGCCTAAATCGATCGTTCCAAAAGAATTCTCAGTTGAATCATAGACTCTTTGAACGCTGTGACAGCTCATGTGTTCCCTCCTCATGACCCCGGGATTTTCAAGCGGAGCGGAAAGAGGCACGTCTTCAATCTCCGCTAACTTGAGGGCCGCTATCAATAATACGGATTTCTACTAGGCGGGCGGCGTCATTTTGGCATACAAATTTTACTAATAATAGTAAGTTGCACCAGCCGTGGTCACAAGCAGATGCTGCTTGTGAGCACGTCACTCTCACAGTCCGTAAGTTTTCTATACAAATGACAGTGGTCCTGAAGTTAAAATAAAGCTTAGATATTATAATTCTACACATAAATCAAAACAAATTACTATCGCAGTATATCGTTGTGATGTATCAACTGCCATCTATAAGATATTAAACTAATAATGTTTATGGATACCACCCGATTTAAAGTAGAAATCAAAAAGCTTAAATAATATGCATCGTTCGTGTGGTGGGCTCGGCAATAAACCGCAGTTGGTACAGTCATCCTTATTAGCGTACATTTACGAGTTGGCAGCGCAATATATCGAGTGTATTACGTAGCAACCAATCATAATAATTCATTTCCATAAAGTGATACGGGCAGTGAATGCGATGCAGTTAACATGGCGACCTCACTGATTTATCAACTGGACAAGCCCCGCCTTACACAACCTGATATCCTTACCGTACACAATGTATCTGTCAATTTATTGACTTTGTTACTTAGACGTACTTGTGACTCTAAAATCTTCATGATAGAATTGGTACATTTAACTGTATTGCAAAATTATACAAGAAAGGAGTTAGTTGAAGCGTTTTTCTTACGATGCATGCTAGTTAGATGTTAAATCTCAAATTGTGGAGGGATTACGTATGATACATAGATAACGGTATTATGCATAGAATCCTTTTCCAAACACTTAAAAGATTATAACTGACAGTACCTACAATATGGGATCTATTCGATATATTCCTAAGAGTAATCTCTTCCAGAACCTTAAACACATCTATCTCTCCAGAGCAGTTTAGTATGAAAAAGAAACAGAAGAAAATGATGTGAATCTGCTATTGGATGAAGTGATTTCTTCCAATGGCAGAATAAGTTCTACGAAAATAGCTGTACAAATGCAACCAGTATACATAAATAACAGAATAGACATCGAATATTATTGTTAAACGCAGAAATAATATAATCAGAGTGCAGTTAGTCGCCATTAAAGTATAAACTCTGGTATTTACAATATTTAATTGCAATTTTAAAACAAATCATGCGGCGTAGCAATCCTATTGAGGCGAGTCTGTTCCTAATCACTTGTATAACTTCTATAAAACCCTTTACTGACATTCCAGAATAATGCATATTAATATTATAGTTGATTGCGAAAGTAACTCTGGCGGTTCTATCTGCTTGTTATCTACTTTATTCTACTATACTAAACCAATTGAAATACCGCGAAGTAGGTATTATAGGTATTTATTTAAAGTTTATCGGTGTATACTCCGCGATTAGACTATGCACCGCTTACTTTACATACTTTCGAGATGTCTCGCGTTATGATTTACTAATTCTATCATATTAACGAGTAAGTGAGTTACACAGCCTGAAAATAGCATTAAATGCTACTGCATTTCCTGTCTTTCCTTGCCTGTCTTGCCTACTGGCAAGACAAGCAAGGAATGCGATGGAGCCCATAAAAAATCTTTGGGCATAAACCAACCTCATCTGAGGCACCTAGTAGCTAACGGAAAAAGTTCATAGCGAAGAGATGGCACAACCTGTATTTCAACGTGAAGAAAATCCAACTTGGATGATATGCCAGACTCCAACCGATGAAAAACCACCCGTTCCCTCCCTTTTGTCTACAATTGGGAGCCTTGGGTAAGCCTTCGGAACGATGACCCCACGATTCGCACAGATTACCAATCCGTCTGGTCAGCGTGGTCTTTTAATGCCAATCACTCTGCCAATATCGAAAGTTGGGAGAGGCCTTTACGTCCAACAGTGGGAAGTTACAGGCTGATTTATTTATTTTGACTTGAGACTACTTTTAAGCTGCGCATTTACTAGAGCTTCTCTTTTTCAAAATAGTCAATAGCCATAATACTTACCATGCAAGTAATTACGTTAATAGGACAGAAGCTTATCTACCCAGATCTGTTATGAACATATCCCGTTATGCTATGAAAGCTAAGAATAGTCAAGTAATATGAGCTCAAATCAATATAATTTACATTACACTTCATAACTGTCAATCGTTCTGAAGTGTCGACAAGAAAAATATTAAGTTTTCTAATACATCAATAAAGAGATACGTGTCGTTTCGAGCAGCCACATCCGGTAGCCATTGTGCTTCACTGGGGAGCTTCCGGTGCAACCCGATACACACTCCTGCGCACGTGCGGAACCTTTTCAAATTTCGATCTACGAAAATTCGTATAAAGGGTATTAGGGATCAAAATGGGAGGCAGACGCCATCAAAATAGGCAGTATAACTATTCATTATTTATTTAATGAAATTATAAAAATAATATATAGGTAGGTTCTATGTTGCTTTTAATGCACCTAAAAATACTACTAAAATAAACCAATGAAGCTTAGTTGTGTGGAAAATTACTTTGATATTATTTATGTAGGTATATAACACCCACACAAACTGATGGGATTGACTTTATCATTATCGTTAACCATTTAGTGAACATTGAGTAAATAAAAAACGATCACTATACGACAAAATAAATAAAAAAATCAACTTAATATTAATCAAATCATAAAAAGGACGTTCTAATAAAAATGAAAAAGCACATGAAAACTAAAGTGGTCTGATCTACTTTTTTTTTATTGAATAAAAACTGAAACTTTTATTGTGCAATGAATTTTATCAAATCGCCGTTCGAAATTAAAATAGCTGTAAAATGAACACGATAAGGACAGCTTTTGAATATTAAAATCGTTTGTGTCTGAAGTGACCCTTGGCCTCTATTCGAGGACAATAACACTGACAAGCAAATCAGATTTGGAATACAAATCAAGGCCACGTGTGATAGGTGAAGAAAAAGGGCTGATTGAATGGCCACTTTGTACGAGCCCTTATTAAGGGCTTATTGGAGGACAAGGGGCCCTTAGGACTACGCTACGAGTTTGCAAGCACCCTATCAAAGCAACAACCCCTTGCTTGCTCTTTTCGGCTGTCTCCGTTCCCTTAAAGACGGACTTTTTATTAACGTTTTACCTGCCTGCACTTGAAAGGGTACTATAGTATTATGTGTTTTTTTTTCATGTTGTTATACACAATGAATGTGGTGTGTGCCTATGTGAAGGCTTATTTGAGAGCTTGAAGTAGCATTTTAAACAAACATCCGTCATTCATAAATGTGCAATGGCATTTTGGAAAGAATGACGTATTATTTTTTTATCAATATCAACTTTTCGATCTTTTCAGCGTGTTGTCCTAGATGTTTAATCTGAAGTCTTAGTGAGATTTGGTTCGTTATATAGAAAGCTTTAATGACCCTATTTTCCAACGCCTTGATCTTCGCATTTTTGGATCTCATCATTGATTACTTCGGAACTCAAAAAAACACGATATTCACGTATTAAATTTGAGACTCCCACTTCATATTGGGTATAAATTTTTTTCACGTAATATTATATTCTGTAAACCATTTTATAATTCGCAGGTGTTATAAACTATGCCATTGTTCGTGTAGCCATAGTGTCTATCAGTGTGGGAATATGCTTAAAGCAAGTTCGCGAATCCTTCAAGTTCCTTTAACACCATAGACAACCCAATCCTTCAATACAAGTATCGGGTTGCAGTTTGCGAGTCTCGAGGCGCCGACAAAGCCCGCCGGCGGCACCTTTGAAGTGCCGAATTCAATTAATTGCCCTATTTGCGCCAGTTGTACGCTTATAGGAATCCCCCGCAAAAAGACAAATATTTGCCGAGTCTTCATTATCCATTATTAGATGGTGCGTATTTTAATTTGTCTCCTGAACATCGTGTTGGCCAATTTTCATCATCGTTTTCGCTTCGGTATCCGAAGTTTACTTCTTTTTAATTATACTGAACTAAAAGCCCAGCTCAAATTTTCGGACGATCTGTGGCAGTTAAAGAAGTCTTTTTTTCTGTCAGACCATAGCTCCTAGAGCGAACCAGATTCTTACGCCAGTAACAGCACCTTGACGACAGCACAATAGTGACTCTTTGACTCATCAACGCTCAACCGAAACCATCAGTCTCAGAAAACTGATCTTTGTAGAAAAGTTTATTTTAAGATAAGAGAGGAAAGGCATTTCAGGCACTTAAGGAAGGACTAAAGATCTAAGCTTATTCTTCTATGATCGAAGTTTAAGTAATATCCTACTGCTCGAGCAAAGTAGGACGACATTACTTGCGATCAAAGCTTTATATTTCACGAGCAAAGTAGCGAGCAACATTCAGCCTTCAGTGTATGTATTGCTTTATATACTGTAACATCGTGTGTCCCCGATACGTTATCAGTATCAGCAGGGTTAGCAAGCAGGCAAGAGGGGAGTGAATCGAGGAGGGGAGGGGAGACAGGATGGCGTGGGCGCCTTTGTCCTTCGCAACACTGCCCCTGAGATATCGCTGTCATAACAATATTCCACATTCAGTCACAACTTTTTGTTCAATTTTCTAGATAAGGTTTTTTTTTGCGATGTTTGTTTAGGCTTGTCAACTGTCACGTATCTTGTCAAAGTATTTATAGTTCTGTCCAGTGATAAATGTAGTGACAACAGATTAAGTAGTCTAATATTTAAATATCATAGCAGCTTTGAACGTATATGTCGATGGCAGAAAATCGGACGTCAAAAAACCGCTTTATTCGATTAGAAAGTTCATAATGAGCAATGTTCAGTTTAACATTAGGGCAAGAACGTCTGCAATATGAAGTTCCTCAAAAGAGGTCTTAAAAGGGTTTTGTAGAGTCGGCAGGGCGACCGTAGCACCTCTGGTATTACAAACGTCGCACTTTCTATAAGGTGCGCCACCTTAGTGCTATAAAAAAAGTAAAAGGATAAGACAACAATATGATAAAGTAAAATTTATTGGCCTATCCAATAAAAAGAATATGTAGGTACCTAATACCTAATCTAAATAAAAAATCATATAAATCATGACTCCATCATGTTTGTCGATGAATGACGGACTTTTTTAGTAACTACCGCACAACACCACATTATATTTGTTATTACTTGTATTTTATCGTGTAAACATCAATGAAGCTTCAACGCGTAGATGGATCAAGAATATGTCACAATCATAATGTTCTCAGAAAACGTTCCAAATATAAATGTGGATAAATGTCGAATCACGCGCCATCGCGACACATGACGGAGGCCGAGAGAAATAAATTATTGGCACCGGAAGTGACGTCCCGAACTCGCTCCCATTTAAAACACAGTCCACTGAGTGTCTAATCTAATATCGCGCCGTACATCGTTAACAAAAATTACTATGCGCTATACCTAAAATAATAGTCGGTCGACATTTTTTTTGGTAAATATAATCATGTGTTTCGAAATTTAAAACAAATTATAGGTATAAATGTCACAGAATAACATATTGTATCCGTAATTCGCCGGAAATACAATTTTTAAACCTTAAACCGAACTAATAGAGAACATAAATTGAAATTCAAATTAGGATTCAAT
Organism: Miltochrista miniata; assembly: GCA_933228765.1. NCBI lineage: Eukaryota > Metazoa > Arthropoda > Insecta > Lepidoptera > Erebidae > Miltochrista > Miltochrista miniata. The sequence continues at coordinate 15,365,365 of OW121764.1, read as the reverse complement.
CAGTTCGTATAATCAACAGCACCGGATGCGATGCGCTTTTTAATTAGTGCAAAGGTTAGGAACGTTGCTTAAAAAAGTCTTTTGTATACTCAATGGTATAATTACATGCCGTTAGGTTGGTGCCATTGAAAATCGTTGCCATCAGGCATTCTCGCCTTGACAGTTCTGGATGAAGTGGTGTCGAACCGTGGTACAGATTTATGGACTGTTTTCAGAGTTTTTATCTAAAAAAGATTGTTTATCTTAACTTCCGTCGCCTGCCGCGGCCGATACGCTCACTAAAGCTTTATTGTTTACACTTAATGTAATTCAAAGCAGGGAATTCCTTGGTAAATTGTATTTTTAAATGTGAACACGGCACTGGGTATCGGGAGTTTACTTTGTGAATATCGATTGCCCGCCAACAGTACGTTACAATATTGCCCGAGTTTTTGCAATCGATTATACACCTTTGCCATACGTAATTTGTCTTTACAAAATACCGACTCTATGAACTTAATAAGACTTTATTTTTATGGGATCAAAAGTAACTCTTACTGCATTTGCAAAGGGTTATTCACTGACATTAGCAGAAGTAGCCTTATAAATTTAACCGCTACATACATGTTACTAACTTTCAACAATCATTACATTTTTATTTTATTACGTTGTTTCAATGCATTGTTTGCTTTAAATAATCATACGTATAGTAGGTAAGAAAGTTTTAAAAAAATGTCCGACAACTCTACATTATAGTAATTTTGTACATTGCACGACATCTTCACAAATACTTACCATTCTTAATCCCGTTTCGATTTCCGCGCACACTACTGTTACTTGGCGGGAGATTGTTCCACAATCACAGACAATATTCACCGTGTGTTTATTTCCTCGACGCATTTATTCAAATATCGAAAACTCATTTCCCGCGTCATTTCCCGGTAGAAAGATGCGCGGAGCGTTGTGCTCTCGTCTTGCTAATTACGTTTCGCGAGCGCTCTATCGATTTAGTATTCTGGCTACTAACCTATATAGGTTCGTCTCGTACAATAATCTTAAATTATTTAGAAAAGGTAAATCTTTAGGTGTGGGTTTTTTTGAACATCAGATAACCACAACTTGATACAAAATGCAAATGGTTAAGACAAAATCCAAATAGTTGTACTTATAGGTTTCCTCTGCCTAGCCGTTTGAGGATAAAGGTGTGATTATAATGTATACGTGTAAAAGAAGTAAAGAATCTTCTTACTTTTAGCCCCTCTCTATAAAATAGATTGCAGAGGGGCTTATGGCGAGACTTGTGTCTGTAGTCTTTGACTCTGTTGCATTATATTACGTCACTAGGTCACGTGGATCATCTGTTCAAAGTTTGAAATAAAACAAAAATGACAACGTCAATCGTATTGAACTTTCACCATCACAATAAACGTTAGAGGGGCAGTCGGGTGAGACCGTCCCACGGCTTCTTGTTTATGCTCGGTCAAGTCCTACTCGACGGACTAATTCCGTTCCTTCTCAATGAACAAAAGAACATAAATATCATCGTCATAAATAAAACTGATGTAAAAGACATCAAAACGCTTATTCATATTATACAATTAAGTACTAGTTATTTTTCTCCCTTATCACGTCTGAGTCATTATTATTAGTGACGTAGTTGTAGCATACTAACAAAAAATTGGCGTCGAATCTTCCGACAGCGTCGAAATCATTTCCTCCGGTGGTTAGACAATGGTTCCGTGTATCCGGTGGCACACGTGCTCAGGTGGCTATTATGCCCAAACGATCCTTGCGTACCTTTGTATCGTGGAACCCTCCCCTGTAACTTGACCCGGTTATAGCCAGCCCACTCGCTCGTGCCCTCCCATCGCATCAAGTTCTATCTTATCGTACAACGAAACGCATCTGTCTTTAGTGAAACTTTTGTCAACATCCTGGAGTATCAGGAATGTATTATTTGCATCACCTATTCAAATACCTGTCATTGCATAAAAGGTCGATAGGTAGGTACTTTTAATTTTTTTGGGCTCTCCATTTCTCTTGGAAAAAATAAATTATATACCTAGAGTTACTAGACTAATATTTTTAATAAAAAAAAAAACAATGTTGTCATTGCTGAATAAAAAAGATTTAAGAAAATATAAAAAGAAAGTTCGGGATTTAAATTCTTAGCAAGGTTCATTAATACAATCTACAATTGAATAATTGGACAGATAATAAGTGTGATATTATGTGATAATGTGTTTTTATTGTCCAGGAAAAATAAGGACAGCCGCTAACCAAAACCCACTGACCGAAATGTATGTGTCGATGAATTTCTGATGCCATCAAAAACGCAATAAATACGTGAAAAATCAAATACCAAGAAACTATCTCGATCTAAACCAATAAACACTCAAAACTGCAACAGAACATTCAGTATTGCCACAACAAAAACACAAGATAGGTACATACGTTTAAAATTCAAGTATACTAGGTGTACATCAAACAATGGGAATCAGCCCCAAGGTCGATCGTCATGGTCATTATTATAACGTAATTATAATACGCGACGTTGCCTTACCTACACGCGGCTTTTGTAAAACAAAACCTACTGTTCTTTTTTTCTCATGTTTCAAGAGATCTTTACGAGTTTTTAAACAGCTGTTGAGCGGTAATAGAGATGAGTTATAAGTGTCTGAGGTTAGAGTCAAAAAAAATAATAAAAAGACGTCCCATTTATCAAGATGTCTATTGACTTTAAATTTTGGTCTTGATAGATTTATTTGTACTTACATAAAAAATCTGGACTGAGTGACCTCTCAACGCATAGGTCAAAATGCTGGACGTGGTTGACAAAAGTTTGCAATGTAGAGACAGTGGGACCTTCAAAACTCTAATTTGCCGATATAAAAGTTTGAACCAATTTCTATGATGACCATTACGCAACTGAATTACGAAAAGGGAGTTTCGTCACCCCTTTACTGGTAAGACTGATTAACTTAAGCTATACTTGACTATGACTTAAAAATCGGTTGTCTGTGTAAAGTCGCTTTACTGACGATAGTTGAACGAGACAACTCAGAGCGAGGTAACGCCGCATACGTTATGGTTTTACGTGCGTGCAGCCGGCTCCATCGAATTATAAGACGTTGTCAAATCAAAAAACCGGCCAAGTGCGAATTGGACTCGCCCATGAAGGGTTTTGTAGCAGCAAGTAACATAATATTAAAGTTCTTATAGTTCGTTGTAACTTTGATTGATGTTTTAACACGTTCACAGTGGTACCTAGTGATTTTTCTAACCGAAAATTGCAGTTTATTACGTATTAAAAAAAACTACCTGCTCTATCTCGTTCAAACTAATTTTCGTGGGTAGTTTTTATGGCAATGTTCATCATATTTTCTATTTAGATTTATCATTCTCTTAGTTTAGAAGTTAGAGGGGGGGGGGGCACACATTTTTGCACTTTGTAAGAGTCTCTTGCGCAAACTATTCACTTCACAAAAAAATTATATTAGAAACCTCAATAGCATTTTTAAAGACCTATCTATAAATATCCCACACGTATGGGTTTGATGAAAAAAAAATTTTTGAGTTACAGTTCTGAGTATGGGGACCCCCAAAATTTACTGCTTTTTTTCTAGTTTTATATAAGAATCTTAATGCGGTTCACAGAATACATCTATTTACCAAGTTTCAATAGCATAGGCCTTATAGTTTCGGAGAAAAGTGGCTGTGACACACGAACGGACAGACAGACAGACATGACGAATCTACAAGGGTTCCGTTTTTGCCATTTGGCTACGAAACCCTAAAAAAGAGAACATTTAGACTTAATATTAAAGCCAAAGAAAAACAAAATTTCGTTTAATCCTTTGGGTAAGACATATCTTTTACTTTGCGGGGGTATACCCTTGACATAGACTGGCCAAAAAATGTTACAGTAGAAAACTCAAATCAAGGTAAGATAGCAGACATGATATTTATATATTCATTACTTGTCGCCACGTCTACTAACAACGCTTACAAATAATTGAAACTTACGAAGTAATATTCATGCAAGAAGTATCCTAAATTGCCATCCATTGTTTGCGTTAATATAAAAACTATGTACCAACAAGTAATTTGTGAATAATTCTAAAAATAAATGGCGTAGTTTTTTTTATTCACATAACAGTCTGAACTTAATGGAGTTAATTCTGAGTTACAACTATTCCTCGATATATTTTACCTTTTATGATAACAACAGGAAAATAACTGCATAATAAGAATTATGTTTTTCCAATGTTCTCAGTATATCGATGTTGATAATGGGTTTTTGAACTTGATTGTAGAGTTGCAATTTAATTTTCTAAAGAAGGACTCTATATCGGGATTTTTATTCATCCAGAGATCCTGTGGTTACTATCTAATAAAAAAAATAACCAATATACATAACGGAGAGTTTCATTTATTTCATCTAAATTATGTTTATTTTTAAATTGGTATCTACTGCTATTATTTTAGTCTGAGCCTGTGTGAAATAAGCTTGTATTAAAGTTGAGCTCGTTAAATTGACCCCACGATGTCATCACAATTGATTCAAATAAGGGAAAGCAGATATCACTTCACATTCTACCTCTGTATACAGGGCACATCCCTAACTGAGTTGGTTGCGGATAGTGGCATTGGTTATGAAAAAAACCGTGACAGCACTTCACGCGCAAACTTGGCTGAACATTGAACATACACGATAAAAACCACTAAAATCACAGTAAATGTAACTAACCCTCCTAGATTATGGTAACTGATTTTATATTGTTTGTTGTGTCTACACGGTGTAAGGTTGTGCTAATTTTCATGATAACCATCAGGAGGGTTGGCAAAAAAATCAACGGTCGCGCAACAGTTGGTCGAGTAGCAGGTGACGCGACAGGTCGCGGTCGTTCGTAGCTGCTCGGGCGAGATCGGCTAACGTCGGCAGCGGTCGTAGTCGGACCGTATTCCGCGGCCGCCCTCTCGATCGGCGATCCGCCCGAAAGCTCTCAGTCACAGATTAGACGCGACGCAACACGGTGCTACAACTCACTCTGCCGAAAAGCAAAAGCTCGCAGTCGTCATTTCTAACGCGAACTTACTTATTCAACTTAGTGAATTAATAAATAATAGTAAAAATTATAGTGTACTATAAATTTTAATAACTATACAACAGTTTATTTAAAATTATTTTTAATTGAAAGAAATTTACGAAATATTAGCAAAAATAATTGAAACAGTGCAGCGGTGTCATGTGTTGTTAACCAGTGAAGGAGTGCTTGAGGGCAGTTGCTGGGGCCGCCATGCTTTTAGTGGAGGCTCCGCGCGAAGCCGCCGTGCCTCCGTGCGCGGTGCCCATCGACTCCATGTCCACGCTCACGAAGCTTAACTTCACAGACTACAGTGCTAAAGTGAAATCGTATCCTGAAAGTCAGAACGAACAAAGAGACAATAGGTTAAACTATGAACAAGCTCTGGCTAGGTTGAGTTACGAACAAACAGTGCCTAATACAAGCAAGCTGCATTATGGTGAACAGAACAGACTCGCGTATGATCCAGCTTTGGATAGTATGTGTGACCCCTCCTTTATATTACCTACAGGTTGGTGTAACTCAAGTTTTAGTACTTATGTAAAGAAAATTAAAAGTAGAATTCATAGTGAAGTAGGATATTTTATAGGTCCTAGACAGCGTATGTGTAAATTATTTTATAGACCATAATTTTCCTTCTGTGCCATAGTTATATAAATGCCAACATTCATTTTTTTAAGCATCAGCCTATAGTTGCAGAATATAATAATTACGACTCTATACAGAGTTTCTTTGAAATTGATCTAGGTTTTGGTGGTTCCTTCAATTTGCAACTATAATCAAACGTAATATCAAGTATAATCAAACGATTTGTCTTATTATACACATTAAATTGACTCTATAAATTTTAAAACACAACACAATGTTGCAAAATTAGAAAACAAAAAGAATCATTATTATATCTATTCCGTTATTATTTTCGCTAATATTAAAGCACGTAGTTTGACATTGTCATAAATAACATCTCAAAATAATACATTAGAAAAAAACCATCGTGCTGCACAAAATGAATGAGTGTAGAAATATTAAAACAACTGTTAAATTCAGATTTTTATCTCTCGCCGTCATAAAACACAGTTTAATTCATTGAGCACAGGAAACGGACAAGGTAAATGAACGCTGACAAATCGCATCTTTATAAAAGCTCAACATTTATTTAAATCATAAACACATTTACGTTATAAATAAGTAGCAGCGCTTCATTGAGAACTCTCAAGTAGGGAGCGGAAGCACTTTCGCCGACGCCATGTTGGATCCGGCGATCCGGCGGGGTTGCGCCCGCGCACCTCGCCCGGCCGCGCTTCCGCCGCGTGACGCGCATAAAAAGCTTTGTAGTATTGTCACATAGTTTACATTTGCATACATAGATTACGTGAAAACACTTCTAAAGGGTTCATCAATTTTACAACGCCCCACGACTTTTTTTTTGAGGACTGTACAATAGTGTACAAGTAATATTGACATTACGTCAAATAACACTATGGTGCGTATTGATATCATTACTGAAAGCATACATTACAGTTATTTTGATCGCAAAACTACTGACGGTGTATCTGCTTTCAATGATGGATAATTTCACCATTCGGTTATGATTTCAACCACAAAGTGTGCAAAAATGAGCTTTTTTGTAAACTTTATGTGGTTAAAATTAGCATTTCAAAGAGACTAATGTCGAAATAAATTATTACCTAATCATATTTATAACTAAAAACTTATCTAAGTTATAGACGTATTAAAGACGATAAAATGATGCGATAAATCTATAATTTATAATAAGTAAAGCTATCTAATGCATCGTTCAGTAAATTCTAAGCACTTAAAGATTACTGTAAAATAAAATTAATATTTTTTGCACCAATAAACTCTTTCAATACAAGGTCGCTGTTCTTAAACATACATAACTAAATATTTGATCTAGTATAATTAACACGTAGGTATTTAATATTCAAACGCTCTAATATTTTAATTTAAAGATCTTCATCGAGCCGACCATCGCATTTTCTCAATATAAGATTTAGTGTGCCCTTGTAGAACACTTCAAGAAATTCAAGTTTTTAATTATACCCATCTTATTGGTAGCATAAAAATTAATTTGCAAGAAGATCACACATCCATTAGACTTGAAAAACGTTATAATTAAAACGTTGTTTATTACTATCTCAATCATTTAATAGTTTGACGCTAAATGAACTCAATACGGTGTCTTTATATAAATCTTGAATAATATATACCTATCATATAATTAACATCTCTCAAGGACATCTTTAATAAGTATACTGTATCTCTCGTTTTTAGCCAGCACCCATTTTAGCTCTGTGAGAGTTCGATATGCTGAATTTCAGTCCTGGGACAGCCTTCCGAGGGCTTACCCGGGGCTCCCAACCGTAGGCTGTTGGGCGTTTCGTCAGGTTTTTTAGTCGGTAAGAGTCCGGCATAGCATCCATGAAGGATTTTCCCTCATGTTAAAAAAATGCTGAATTTCAGTCTAGCATGTTTTGCTTTTTGAGATGAATGTTGATATTCAGTCACTCACGCTTGCCTAGTTTTATGTTTCTTCTATGAGACGTCCTTAGCTCTACCCGCTTCAGCTGCTGACCCCATGCTGTGTCCTCTAAGAACCTTAGAATCCCTTAATCTTGTTGGAATAATGAATGCTGGACTATATCTATCTCTATACCAAATCACATCGCATTAATTATGATCCTTTCACAACTAAGAGGACTTTAGTAGGCATTCATTCACCGCTTATAGATACATACTACTCGTTCGCACTAACTTTGCCGCTGGCGTAGAGGCGTATACCCGAATCATAGATTTAGGATTTTTCGCTACTGACCCGAATTGTTAATTAGACGAAGTAAATTGACAGTAGCTAATGTCACTTCGTCATAGAAAATACGCAAGATTTTATGAAGAAGTGACATTAGTTGCTGTCAATTTACTTCGTCTAATCAAAAATTTGACTTTAGTATGGAGCCGAGCGGCAAAGTTAGAGCAAACGAGCAGTAAATATATTATACGTATATAAAGTTCATGTTATTTTCAATGTTTATAAAGTTGTTATGGCAATAATTGGAACCTTCCAGTAATGAACTTTCATAGATATATAGTAGTATTCAAGTAGGTATATACATGACTGCATATACCTAGTTGAATAAAATAAATGAAGACTTTCCACATTATAGCTTCTTTTTCCCGTGTACCTACCTCTCTTCGACAATATTTTATATAGTCCATTATGATTTAGTCGTGCTTATAAAATAAAATACTCCGCCAATATTACTTTTACAATTAGGTAGACACTCATATTCACATACCTACTTAGCAACCATCACACCACCATTCTGAGAAATAAAGTAGCCTTCAATGTTATACTCTTTATTAATTACGCGATTTGCATGATTAAGTCTGCTGATATCATAAATATGCGAAACCGTTAACAAAAAATAGTGGAATAAAACAACTTATCTTGATAATTTGAGTTTAATTTTCATTAATTCTATTCGATACGGCTACTGTAAGTTAAATATCATTGATAGTGGCTCATTACACCATAAATCAATGCATAATTTTGTTTGAAACCACTACACGTAGTATGTTGAATATTCATGGGACAGCTACAGATATAATCGATGTGTAGCCGCTACAAGCAATGTGGTCATAAAACCTCAAATTGCATGTCAGCGACGAGCGGGCGAGACGGTGACAGCGGCGAAAGCGCGGTGGTACAAGAGAGTTAAGATTGATATTGGCGGAGTCGTCAACAGTGTCATCTCGACACCGCTTGCCACATATGAAAGTTGATAGAAGTAATGGGCTCGCGACATGGTCAAACGGCACTTATCCATATCATGTGTACACACTAACAACTTTTATTCATATTTATCAGGCACAACAAGTGCAATTAGTCCGTGTCGGGAGCTCATTAGGTGGCACTGCGCGTGGACACAAGCAAACCACTCTTGTACTCCAGCGGAGCGCTCTCATCGTTGTCGCCGTCACCGTCGCCCCGCTGGTCGCCGACATCTAGTTTGCAGCCTTAACGTTGACCATTCGGAGGCTAGAGGTAACGGTGCGGGTCGATCACCTTTCAGTAATAGCTTCCTTCCTATTGCAGCGTGGCGCGAATCTCTCGCTGACGTGACAGCAATCATGATACGCGCTCACTAGTATTTTTGACATTTTTAGTGAAATAATGACAATTTGTATGTATTGTTGTGTAGTCATTTCTATGGCGTGCTATAAAAATCTGGAACTGGTTAACAGATCACTTTAGCTGCCGGATTTCCCAGCTATTGCAAACAAGTTGTGTTATAGCATATTGTAGAGTCCTCAACTTCCGAGAAAAAGTATGGTAGAATCATCTCTTTTTTTTTCTAGTACATAGGTACGATATTATTCCCATGAACTTTTATATTTAGAGTCAATAAATACCTTCTCATTTTCTATGGACAAGTCTGAAATTTTGGTCAGTGTTTTCTAACAATTGACTGGTTGACAGCAACAAGCTTTCTACTACTCTCTATATTGTCATCAAGACTTAACCCTGAAAATGTATACGTACCTCCGCAAAATTATTCAACGATATAAGTTGAAACCTACCTACATCAAAGGTGACAAACAAGTCATATGTTAGATGCACCTGTCTAACGTCGCAGCTGGTGGCCTGTGACCTGCGAGGCATGTGCACTATACTAAAGTTTATCACCACTAGGTACCAATTACGTTCCAATGCAATCATTAGCCATAAAAAAACAACGCATTAAAAAGTTACTAATCGAGTCACCTCGTTAGACACAAATTTAAAAAATGAATTCTTAAAATATTTATTCCTAATTTAAAATTTATTCAAATTCACTCGAATGCAGTTCTTTTTTCAACACTAGCAAAAACATCGGTGTGTATTTTCAGTCCCAATTCCCACACACTCTCAAATGAGATTATTTTGTTTATGCATTATTCACTTTTGTTCCAAATTCAAACCCTGCATTTCAAGAATTGAATACCCACTATGATATACTATGACGTCATATTCTCGGCAACGACAACACGTACCCGGTTCATTCATAAATTAATATGGTTGCTTCCGGTCCCGCTGCGCCGGTCGCCGTAATCCTCACCAACTAGTCATCGTTTTTATCCATATTGACTTTTTTAAGAAATTGAATTTCAATTTTTAATGGACCATTTTCACCCCTTTCTTCATTATATTTTGTGATGATCAAAGTCAATAGTAGATTACTGATAACACCATACATACAACAAATTCTAAATAATATGCATTGAGCCATTATAGGCAATGTAAGCAAGCAATAAGCTTAGGCAAAACAGAAGCAGAAACTTTACTTTCCTATTTTAAATAATACGGCTGTTTTGTTCAATTATTCCTTTTTAGGGTTTCGTAGCCAAATGGCAAAAACGGAACCCTTATAGATTCGTCATGTCTGTCTGTCTGTCTGTCCGTCCGTGTGTCACAGCCATTTTTCTCCGAAACTATAAGGCCTATGCTATTGAAACTTGGTATCTAGATGTATTCTGTGAACCGCATTAAGATTCTTAAATAAAACTAGAAAAAAAGTAGTAAATTTTGGGGGTCCCCATACTCAGAACTGAAACTCAAAATTATTTTTTTCATCAAACCCATACGTGTGGGGTATCTATAGATAGGTTTTCAAAAATGCTATTGAGGTTCCTAACATCATTTTTTTCTAAAATGAATAGTTTGCGCAAGAGACACTTCCAAAGTGGAAAAATTTGTGTCCCCCCCCCTCTAACTTCTAAACTAAGAGAATGATAAATCTAAAAAAATTATGTGATGTACATTGCCATAAAAACTACCAACGAAAATTGGTTCGAACGAGATAGAGCTGGTAGTTTTTTTTAATTCGTCATAAACCGCAATTTTCGGTTAGAAAAATCCCTACCACTGCGAACGTGTTAAAATATTAGTCAAAGTTACAACGAACTATAACAACTTTTATATTATGTTACTTGCTGCTAAGAAACCCTTCATGGGCGAGTCCAACTCGCACTTGGCCGGTTTATTTGTATTACATGATCTATAGATGTTACGTCAATACAAAATTGGTGTGATATAATATTCAGGATAAGGATGTTTGGACATTTACAAAACAAGGATATCCAGTTATGACATCGGACATATCCGTTTCCTAGCGTCGTGTTAACCAATAAACTTACTCCAATCTGAATAATCATTGTTATTCTCATTTTAAAGTTTGAAAGTCACATCTGGTCTGGTCGTAGTGACGTGCACGTTACGATTATTTTGGTCGATTTCTGCCATGCCACAACTCGACTAAATTTAATTGTATTTACCTTATAGCTACTTTGCAGATATTCGCGGAAAATTCTTTTAATATCAACTTGACTATAGAATTGAAGTATCAATGAATTCGTCATCACGATGTTGCATAATTTAATGAAAAAAAAGTAATGATTTGACGTCACAGCAGCAGGTCACGTAGCCCTCCATTGATGCGCTCACGCCGCCACTTCCGTCGTCTGTAGCGCCGCTACATCCTGTCTGCAGTTTAATGTCTATCGCACAACACAATGTGTGATTTACTTGTAGCTTTTTTATCTGTTACAGTAGAGCTTTTAAAATGGTGGTGGTATTGAACCTTTGGTGTACAGGAAAATTGGTACTTACCATACTTCGGCGAATGTAAATTAAAATGTTTAAAATGTAGATAAACATATTAACATAATTTTTAAAAAAGTATTGATATTATGTTATAGGTTAAGAGGTAGGTTGTCTTATGTAAACGGAAATTACAAAATCGCAGCTTAATCACTTACTTCGCCTCAACGTAATTCGATAATTTATTTCCTTTAAATGGTCGGCTTAACAAAATCGGCTTGTGATCAGCGATCATATAATAATTCGGTGCAGTTTTATTGGCTTCCCTTATGTCAGCTATGTCCTAAGTATGACGGCAAATGTTTACAGCGTGGTGTAATCCCCCTCGTAGCTCGCGCACGGTTTTTGTAACGACTGTCGGCGCGTGCGCAGGTGGCGGTGCACCTGCCGTGCATACCGACTACTAACACCATAGACGCGGCATAATGCACGCGATTTGCCACCATTTGGATGACTGCCGTAACAGTCTGATACTCTAAAAACGCTTTAGGTTAATTTTCAGCTTAAAAAAGTACTGTCAGGCGTTTCTTGAACTTTCAGAAAGGTTGTGTAATACAGCTCTTAGACAGTAATATTGGGAAAGTACCTTTTTCCCTGTAAAAAAGCACTTGAAATATTCAAAACATAAAATTGATAGTCTACAGCTTGAGTGTGTTCCTCTCTTTCCTCTGTATCTGGCCTACAGAAGCCTAAAAAAAAGAACCTACCCTTTATGTTCTCTTATCTTCTCTGCCGATACTATGCTCTATGGTTTATGAAGTCTAGACAATGTAATAGTTGAACAATTTGTTGACCACTGCGAAGGTTTTATTGAATCACTATCGATTGCCAAGAATCTTACGACTCGTTAGAAGAACTTTTTTTTCCAAAAATGTATTTATAACCAACCTTGACTAAAATAACGATATTCGGGGACCTGTTCCATCATCACGACCATCTGCCACGACAGCACCATCACTATTAAATAAATTAATACCAACACAATAATATTCCACCGGATATTATTGTAATTTGTGATCTTAAAATTATTTTTGTTAAAACTATATTCTAATATTTTTTGTTTAAATTCGATGTACAAATAGTGATGTAAAAAAAGTATTTGTAATTATTATCATGTGCGCAATAAGCTATTTTATTGGCCATAAATATCGGTGGATCTGGTGTTAGTCGATTCTGCGTTGATCTCTCGCTGGAAAAGCGATTGCGACTCTTTATTTTTAAACGCAAGTTGAGGTCATGAGCTGTTTTATCGCATCACTGTCAGTTTTTCATTCATTCATGTATTGGTAGTCCATTTTATGTTCGCGTAGGTAGTATTTGTAGCTTAATAATTTATATATTCAATCAAATCTTAGATGTCAGGTACCTATATTTGTTTTTTCCTTTTTGAAATAAACTTTTGGTCCCTGGCGGAAATGGTGAACATTTTTCACACCTGTGGCAGCGTTCTCATGCTTGACTAAACAATTAAGTGTAAATACCAGTTGAACAAGTAGATAAAATCTTAGATAATACACAGTAATAATTAAACACAATGAGCTTGCGTGCTCGACGCCATTGCTCACACATCGCGACTTTAATTTATTTAACGTTTCCTGTCGAAAGATGTTCCAATTTTGAATTTGATTTAAGAACCAGTGCTGACAGTAATTTCCTCTTATCCGAGAATAATGTAGTTTTCAACCTATTATTTTTCTGTATTCATATTTTTCAACCGCTGTCTCTCATATGATATGACAAATTATTTATAGTTTTAGAAACGACACCTGTCTTAATAGTTTACCTCACAAAAATATTCAAAATAAATATAGCCATAAATTTTTCAAATAAATAATTCTAGGCAATGTAGTTTATGTTATGGCCATTAGAATAAATCCTTAATGATAGTCTTACTTTATTTTGATTTAAGTCAGAAGGCAATTATTTATTTATTTACTAAATAATAAATTTATTAAACGTTACTATACAGGGTGAATTTTTGAAAAGGGATTGGATGGCCAAATCCGAAACTATAAGGAATAGCGAAAAATGCTGAAAGGAGTCACGAGCCCGATTTTGATGAAACTTAAAACCTCATCATTAGATTTTTGAAAAACCCATAATCCTAGCTGGGAATCGAACTTGTTGATTTTGCAAAAAAAAACACACCCTTTATTATTACACCATACGATAGAGTCGCTGTTAAGGATCAAATTTTGCAAAGTAATGATATACGCCAAATTTAAGGAACATTTGGAATTTTAATACAATGCATATTTCATGTACCTAAATTTTGTATCATAGTTTGTTTCGTTGGAAATCCCAGAAAAGATCGTAACTATTCCGTGTTTTAAATTATGCTCAGAATGATTTTTTAGAGAATATTCTCAACGGAATCAATAATATTCCTTAGTTATTCCTTGAGGTTTCGAATCCAGCTATGTATTGCAAAGATTTTGAACAATTAATCAGTTAACGTAAGAAAAATAAAATGTATTTTGTTAAAGATGAGCTCTTTCCTGTAGTTTGCCGTATATCATTACTTCCTAGAATATGATCCTTAATAGCAACACTATCGTATGGTGTAATAATAAAGGGTGTGTTTTTTTTTTTCAAAATCAATGGATTCGATTCCCAGCTAGGATTATGGGTTTTTCAAAAATCTAATAATGAGGTTTTAAGTTTCATCAAAATCGGGCTCGTGACTCCTTTGAGCATTTTTCGCTATTCCTTATAGTTTAGGATTTGGCCATCCAATCCCTTTTGAAAAATTCATCCTGTATGTATAGCTAAACAGATACTTTGAAATGATTCAGACCGTTCACATTCACGTTCCGCTGCATAAAACTAGTCAAGCAAAATGGTGTAGTGAATGAACGTGACACTGCTAACAGTTTTGATTAATTAAGGAGGCCAACCTATTTGTGTCAAAACACTAGTCAGAGCGACGACTGGGTGACTGTGGTGTGTCATCGCCAGGCAGCACTCACCTGCGCGCAGCATTGCTTCTAATTTTAAAAATTCAAATTTCGACTTCCGTTCCCAAATGGGAATTGGCGCGATATGTTGTCTCTTCATGTGTGATTATTAAAAAAATATAACACAAATGTAGGTTAGGTTAAAATATAACATAATCGACTAAACATGCTTTTGAAGCATTTTATAAATGAGAAGTCTTAGAAGAATGATGGTCTTATATTATTGAAGAAGAATAATAAGAAAAGGGGCTGTTTCGTTATAAGAAGATGAAGTGATCAAAAATAGAGAAGAGGATGTTTAGATTATTCGGACACAAAAGATGGAGACACAGCTATTAAATCTTCCCTCCCTGCATAATTTAAAGATTGGTTAGTTCGAAAAATCGGTTAATCCAAAAATAATAATGAGCTGTTATAAAAATTATTAACAAAACCGAGCCGTTCGTTAGTCGTCTGGCGATGGGCCACCATATGGCGACCTAAGCGCGTGCTCGCAAAACAAAAAAAAAACAAACAGTTTGAAGTTTTCGCGGGTGTAGTGTAGGGTTTCGTCGCAGATCAAGTAAAAAAGTTGGAGAAGTCGTGTAGCAGCTGCTACGAAGTTTAAAGTTACATGTAAAATGACAGATTTTAATTGGAAAACGTTATATTGAGCGAATGTATGGCGTAAAACGTATTGTTTTATGCTCATATTTAGTAGGTGTAAAACGAACCTGTCAATATTCTGTTTCATCCTGATACCATGAGTCAAAAGTAATTAATAAAAACTTTCACGTTAATAAAACAGGATAATGTTTTTATTTCAATGCATTTGTTATGCCCAGAGACCTGTCCTTGGTGTCCTTAGTAGTCGTAATTTGTCATATCGTAGATAACTTTTCACTCATTTTAATTTAAGTTTTGCTTTTGAAGTGGGATCACATTAGGTAGTATGAAGATCTAAAATTAGTACGCTATTTTCATAAATATCTTTCATACTGGCATGGAATAATGATAATGTATTGCAAGTTCTATCATAGCAGTATAACACGGTGGTATATTAGTAAGTAGGTGGCTAAAACAAACCAAAACCACAGGTCTCACCGCAGGCCTGATAACTCCGGTACATTCCACGCTAACAATTGCAGGTCATCTCTAGGTCACTGAAACCTTAGAACCTCTAGCAAAAAATCGGCTCTAGCAAAACCTTTTTATCCAGAAAACATCTGCGAAACCCTACAACAGATCTCGACTAGGTACCGGTTTTTTTGCTAGTATTGAGCACTGGTATTGCATGACTATGAGACTGAATTCCATTCTCCGACTTTTGGAGTTATATTTATTTAACTTGAGGTCAGTGAAATGAGGTCAATGCAGTGAAAGCCAGAAAAAAAAAGATAGGCAAGGGTTTTTTTTCTGAGCTTTATTTGAATCTCATTTGACAGACATGATGGTCAGTCTAATAAGCAATTTGTACCGTACTGTACAAGTCATGTACAAGTAGTAGGTACTACGAGTATACGTCTAGAATTCTGACCACATTAATAACGAATAAGTAATAATGAAAAGAACTAGCCTAACACGTTTCTCAAATGTTAGAGATTTAGTTAAATATTTTCCCGTAGCAGCGTAGCACACACTATTAGCTTAATTTGGGCCACCTACGGAATGCTGTTGACGTGTTTCAAAATGTTTATTTGCTCCATATATACGTACCTACGTATAACATACAATACACATAAATAAATAATAAATAATTATTTGTGGACATTCACACTCAGCATCATCTAGCCCAAATTAAGCTAATATAAGCTAGACATACATAGAGCGTTAAAATATTTAGTTGTAGAAGTCTCTAGTCTTTAATAGAAGCCTAACAAGAAAATCTGAGCGTTTCCTAAAACTCATAAAATCTCTTAACCATAGTTTTATAAGGTGAAAGCTAACCTAAAACTCGAGTATCATAGTAACACGGTCCTCAAAGTGAAGTGTGAGTCGACCTTTCGACCCGATACAGCGAGGCGTGGCTTCGCTCGATTGGCTGCCCCGCCCCGGTCCGCCTCGCGCACGCCCCGCGGCCTACGTCTCGCGAGATGTGATGCTGTAGAGTGTAGCTGTACCACACATAGATATACCTAACCGATTGCTTTTGTTAAACGCACAAACATTTCAAGGCTCATATAACTAATACGTGTATGTATAGAGTAAATAGATATGTTGAAACTTGAAACACTTTAAAAAAGCGTCATCTTGTCTAAATAAGCTAATAGGTACTCGATCTATGCTTGTGCTACGGGATCTATATAATTGATGAAAATACTTCTTTATTTCTAAATACCTATAACATTTGGGGTTCTAAACGAGAACTTCAAAAACGAGTTTAAGAACGGCCTTATCCCGGTCTGAGTTTGATTTCCGGTTGTGAACCTGCTGTACTCTACCGAACACATTGAACTAATATTAGATACTATTCGAACAAGTGCTTTTGAATAACTGGCGGAGTCAACTAAATATTGCAAATCCCTGTTCTAGGAAGTCTAAAGTCCGTCGGCTGATACAAAGCTTTCCTCGATAAATACGCTGTCCAACACTAAAATAATATATTATTTCGAACCTGTACATACCTACACCTTGAAATTTGTACGGTCAACGTAAAAATCTGCCAAAATTCTTCACATTAGGCATAGATTACGGTTGCTAGTATTTTAGGTGCTATAAAAATTTATAAGTACAAATTACAAATTAAAAAATATCAGGTATAATCTATGCTCTAAATATCAAAGCGCATTAAACTAGCAAAAATGTGGCCAAAAGCTCGTTTACTTACTAAAACCAATTATGACTTTTTTTACACAAATATGATCTTCTATTTTTAAAACTTTGCGAACACATTACGATTAGGTAGATGTAGAGAGGCACTTTATTTTTTTTTAAATCGGCATCTAGATATATCTGTTTGCAGGCAAAGGAAGTTGGAATAGCTATCAACTATTAATATCTACATAGGCAGGGAAGCCCGATAATCTCATTAAATCTTAGAATAATTACGAATAAACACCTGAAAGGAAATTAAAAATAAGATAAACCATAAATCTGTTCGGTTACTTACTAAATTACTTGATAAGTAGGTAGATGTCTATGTAAAAAAATATGTAGGTATTAAAAACAAGTAAGTAAGTTGATGATGATAACTTACTTATATATCGAAATCTAATATTTTGTCTATTTCTTTACCTTTACCTTCTATAAAGCATTCATTAAATAATCTGTAGCGATAGTACAGTACACCACGGTACGGTATGGGGTTTTTCAAAAGGAGTCTTAGACGATTTCAAACCTCCATACGCTACGGTGCCACTTTTGCCCAAGTCCACTATTTCAATTTGATTCGAATAGGGCGGTGATTCTCTATCATGCGACCCGAGAGATGCAAGTAAAGACGTTTAAGGAAATTAACTAATCAAACGTTATATTAAAAAACGGCATTGAAGTCGAGATCGAGAATCGGCCCCCAGGCATCGGAATCGTAGCTGAATAGCTGCGAAAACTATCAAATTGTACCGAAGCCGACTAGTCGACTTTATACGGCTACGATTCTATTCTGACACAATACACAAAATTACAGTAAGTATTACCTATTATGTTATACCTACTGAAAGCACAGAATAAGTAAAGCACTACGTACTGAGAGTTTGATCCCCTTAGCATTCCAATACTTTTTTAAAGTGTAGCAAGCATCATGAATCAACCATACGTTAAACTGAGCTTACATAGATCACAAAGTAAAACTGTTTTACCTCACAAGCCAGTATTTTTGTCACAATTTATCGTCTTTCCCCCAATGTCAAGGGATTTGTCGCTCATTACAATGCCTTCATTAAAATACTTGTTTTGTTTTTTCATGTCACTTGAGTGATTTGTTCTCGCCTTTGTTCATTTGATGCTTCATTTGTTAGCATTAGAAAAATGTCGTTTGAAATTTCAACCGTACCCAACCGGGAGTAGTTATTGGTTACGAGTAAAATATAGTACAGGAGACCGACGCATTTTTTAGTACGAATGGCATTCTTTACTAAAATAATTTACTAATGTGACAACATATGTACGTAACAATAACTATATTAATAGAATCGGTGCTTCAGCTTTTTTTGGTCCGTTTTGATAGTTTGTGGCCAGAGAATCATGGCCAAAAAAAAAAGACTTTTCATTTTCTAGCTTAATTTATCTCATATTGACGACTAATGAGATTGAATAAATAAACATTATAAAAAAATAAAAATCAATGCCACTTTACGTTGTAATTTTATAACTCAAGAACGAGCTCACCTATCCAAACCAAATGTTTAGGCTTTGTTCGGGCTATTTAGTAGATGGTTTATGTGAAGTTTGCACAAAATCGGTCGAGTGGTTTTTCATTTATCACGCAAACAAAGTTGCGCGGGTCAGCTAGTTCTTTATATATTTGTACGATATAAAACATATCGAAAAGAAAATTCGTTAATATGATGAACAGAAGTTATCTGTAAGAGAGCATCATCTGTACTAACAGATACACCTTACCCAATTCATATATGGTAGGTACAGTAGGTAATTAAATAAACAGATGATATAAAAAGGTCCGTTAGCTCCGGGAGTGAAACCTACTTCACTCGTTCAAATTAAATCTTGCTGACTGCGGATGAGGCTTTACCTGTATGTAATGTGTATGTATGAAATGTCAAAGTTTGTGAAGATGTTTCTTACTCAATCACAATTTAATCCTTGAACTAATTTGACTGAAATTTTCTATCCTACGGGTAGTTAACATCTACACGTATTATCCTTTGAACAAGTTATTAATATACTTATTATTTATACTGTTGATTGACGGCACTTGGTGGAACTTGCTGCACATATTGCAAACGACACTTGTACTATTCCACAATATTTATTATTATAAACCTGACCGGTTTCGCTTTACAACATTTTCAAAGGTCTAGATGGAAGGACAAGGTATTACTGTCTCGAAAACACACCAACAAATAACAATATTAT
This sequence comes from Miltochrista miniata, assembly GCA_933228765.1. Lineage (NCBI taxonomy): Eukaryota > Metazoa > Arthropoda > Insecta > Lepidoptera > Erebidae > Miltochrista > Miltochrista miniata. Next base: position 15,345,668 of record OW121764.1, on the reverse strand, counting down.
TAATATACCCCATAACACCTCATTGTACATAGTCCACAACTAAATGAAATATGTATATAATTTGTTTGCTTCGAATATACTACGAAATTATCGAATCTACTGAACCGATTTGAAAAATTCTTTCACTGTTGGGAAGCTACACTCTTTGCGGTGAACATAGGCTATATTTTATTCCTGTATTCCCACGGGAACGGAAACTACGCGGGTGAAACCGCGTGACGTTCACTAGTACTAAATTTTCTATCAGAAACTGCCTCGGTTTTCCCAAACGCCTACAATATGGGGTTCTTCAAAAGAGGTCTTAGATGGTTTTCACAGGATTGGCTGCGCGAGTGTAGCAAGCGTCCATAGGCAGCAGTGACCACCAGTCCATCTGGTGGGCCGCATGCTTGTCTGCCACCTTAGTGGATTAAAAAAGAAACTGGGTGGAAGAAGGCTCGGTAGATCGGATGATGTTGTTCTCAGAAATAATACATATATCTTAAGTAATCACAAGCAATAAAATCTGTTTGGCCGTCAGTTATTAAGCTTATCCTACTACTAGTATTTGACTAATTAATTACGCCGTAAAGTTTCCGCCAATGCCACCTGGCGTAGCACTTATTAATTCACTAGACAGATATACCTATCTACCTATTTTGTTTAAATTAATAATATATATCAGAAAATTTCAAATTAGTCTCGTATTTCAAAGGAAACGATGTGATTTTAAACGTGTAATGATTCCAATTAAAACATAATGTATTCAAATAGTGATGGTAGGTAATAAACACTAGCTGTGCCCTACGGTTTCGCCTACGGGTTCGTAGTACGCTACGAACTCCGTAGCACCTATTTAATACATGACATGACTGTATATGAATTATGCCATATTTTTCGACATTTAATAATAATTTTATTTGCATTTAATGGGGTACAAAAAGCTGAAGACTGAAGTTACATTGTAGCACAGGCCCTTTTAGCCATTAACAATCCTCTACTAACCACGCGTCGTAAAATAAAGCAATTTTTTTAAAGGCAACTAATTGTTTAACTTTATGGAATAGACACAACTTTGGCGAAACCACTCTTAACTGTGGAACAGGTATCTTAAAATCTAGGTGTTCGTGTGTTCTCGTTTGTCGGATTGTTTTTGCAAATAAGGCAACTTTCAGAAAAAAATACATGTTTGTGTTATTACTAGAATAGAATAGAATAGAAATATTCTTAATTGTACACCAAAAAAAAAATTATTTACATACATTTATTACTATTAGGCTATGAGATTTAAAAACTGGCCAAAATGAATTCCCAGTCCACGGTTTACATCTCCCGGACATATTTATTTTGGGCTATGAAAATTCTAAATAATTCAGTTGAATTTCCCGAAACAGTAATTAAAATAAAACTTATTATTATTGTTTTCGCTTTCTTAGACAAATAGCATACACATACAGACACACACACATAGCCTATATTGTTATCTATGGCCTAATATAATAATAGCGTTCATTCACCAACTGTACCTACTGAACAAAGAACAGGGCGCCGATTCTCGATGCATACGACGTTAATACGTGGATGGAAATTTACGTATGAAACATCATCTGTCTCATTTATAGGAACGGCTAATAATGAGACAGACGGCTAAACATTTCACCGGTAAATTTCCGTCCACGCCTTCACACCGTGTGGTTGCGAGTCCCCCTGACAATGAATGCCACTAGATTTATCTTCTCGCCTCCAACTCCTTTCAACTAAGTAGTTTGTACTACCACAAAATAATAAGGTACAGAACGCAATCTCATGTAGGTATGTACTTTTTTTTTTAAATCTACCCTCGGCTACGCATACTCGTGCATAAACCAGTATCAAAACTACTATGAAAATCCTTTGACCTCGTGTCTGTGAACTCCGTGAGCTGTATCTATAGTGTGCGTCCCGAGCGCACTTTGTTTGTAGATTTCTTTCTGTACATTATTATTTTGTGGTACTACATTTACATGTACTACACGCCAATACAGGGTGATAACCTATCACACGAACGGTCGAACGTCAGACAATACCCGACTACTGACCCTACAAGCATACATACACACAGTTATATACTAACACATGCACATTGCTCTATTGTTAAATTGTTCAATTACATCATCGAGACACCGAGACGCCCGCGCCGCCACCGCAATGCGTGAACGCGAGCTGTTGACTTTTGCCAGGAAAATTACATACATTCGAATTGATATTAAAGGTCAAAAGAAAACGGTACTTATGGCAATAAGGTTATGGTTGATTTTTCAATGCTAAAACTCTGATGCAAAACACGAAACATAAAAAATATATTCTGACGATTTTAGATAAATGTCAATTGTTTTTTTCTTCTTACTTTGTCCCACAAGTAAGCAAACGTACACTGAGATTTCGTGCAATATGTTTATTTAACAAACGGGCCTAATATTATATTATAAATCTAATCCGTGAAGAATAGCAATGACCTACGAACGATCGAGTATATTGAATTTTGACTCTTACACTGACGATGGTTACTTACATTACATTTCTCGATTACACTACTTATACCTTTTGAAGAAATCTTCGATAACTGCTAAATTTATATTACTGTTATGCTTTTAGCAACGAAGTAGAACTAAAAAGGTTGGTCACTGTCAGATATAGCTTTCCAAAGATAGACACAGTTCCCTAGTCACCCTCGTCCAAGATACATAAAACAAAGTAGAGCTACGAGATAAGGGATGATTAAACATGATATGTACGCATTTTACTTATTTATAGCGCATTCATTCCTGCAGTTTGTCATCGGCCCATTGATAAACGTATTTTCAGCCAGATCTTGACTTTCTTCTTTGCAAATAATATCTATCTACCCTCGGATTTGAATTATCTCAAAGATTAAAATTTCGTGATTTCAAGTGCTAAAGTGAGATGTGGTACATGCCGGTTGTAGGGGGGAGGCGAGGAATGTTCACGCGGAGTGGGGTGTGGGGGGTCGAGGTGTGTGGGTCCGGCGGCGCACGCGCAGAACAAAGGGCGAGCCGTGAACCGCGACCGTCGCGCTTCGGTACTCGCGCCAACACGCCTCGACATACTACATGTACTGATTTTTTTTTTATAGAAATTTGTTTGACTCAGATAAAATTTCGATGTGGTATACGAATTCCTGGCTAATGGTGATTGATGGAAGTCGTTCCTGATGTCTGGCGGTTGGTATGCCGTCAGAGAAATACAGCATGTCTTTGGGTCTTCTCAGTTTACAAACGCCGTCAGTCGGAGTTAAGACTCCTGCAATATTTTGCCACGGCTCTCTCTCTCTTGGTTTTACCTGACTTCTGACTCCTATTAGGTGAAACACCCCATTATCATGAGGTATCTATAGATCATCTTTTCAGTAGAAACTTCAGATTAAAGAAAACCAAACATCAATAAGACACCTACATGTGAAAATCAAGTGACATTAAGTGAATCAAGATTTACTAAAAGTCAATTTCCAATTGTTTCAGGTGGCTACACGACAGGTGGTCCTCGCGAGACGAATGCCTACGGGTACAGCGAGGCGAGCGGGGGCACAGCGCCCGCAGCCGCCTCTCCCCTAGACGAGTACTATCCCCCGGAGTACCCGAGCGCCCCGCCTGCGCCCACGCCGGCCACGCAACCCTATCTCGACGAGTATTACCACCATGCCCACGCACACACGCAACCGCTGCTAACGCACGAGCCCAAGTATCAACCACATGCTTACAGCAAACCTTATCCCAGAGGTAAGTCTGTTCTCCTCTTAGATTTAGAAAAAAAAACTAGCTATCTAAACTATTTAGTATTTGCCAGAAAAAAAAGAAAGTAGGTGTAGGTACTTGTCTATGGAGTGGATTCACTTCGGAAGTGTAATGACCCGTAATCTCAAATGTAATTGCGATTAAAAGCAATGTATGCAAAACGATTAGAAGGCATTAGACTTTATTCCAGGGTATCTAAATGAACCACAGATTAACGATGTCGTAGATGAACACGACTGTTTAACCTCAAACCAGCTTTTCATATGTAAAACAAGATTCACATAATAGAACAGCAAATTAAGCCATCAAGCCGCGTACCTAATTACACACATACAATGTCTCTAATCCGAGAAGATCACAACCCACAGTTCTAGGCCACTCGTCTTTAATTGACGACAGTGTACAGTTTCAGACATACTCGTTAACGGTATTAAATCCTTCGCGTGGTTATTAATTTTGCCCGGATCGCGTTTCTGAACATTTTTACGTGTCATCGGCAAGCTTGTCTAATTGGTGTTGTGTCTATTTATGGAAATCATCATGCATAATGATATTTTTATATTTTTCTGCCGGAAAAGTTTGTAATAAAATATTCAGGCATTTGAAATGCAACCTTAGCTTCTGTATGATCGTCTAAGTCCTGAATACTATTGAATGAAGCCCATCCTTGATGTCGTAAGATCTTCATTATTTGCAGTATTGCCACTCATCCCAATGCCATCATGTCTAGTCAGGATCCCTCGCCCCTACTCTGGCTCGTTGGAAGTTGTATTGCCACTTAACCCTTACGTATTCATATGATCTCCGTAAGACCAAACCACTGTATGCAACTCTCTCGCACACTTTACTTTCGGTGCCATGGGTGCAGGGCTTTTCACACTGTTCTGTACAGCAAGTAATAATCGTCATTGTCTGAGCATTAGTCCTAGTTGTATCTTTAACGTTCTTCATAGAACCCGATGTCCACTTTCCTCTTTATAGAACCCAATGTCCACTTTCACTTCTAAATCGTTAAACTCAAGTGATAGTTTTCTATCACTTTGCACTTCTGCACTTCGCTTAGTTTTCTAAGCGAAGTGCAGAACCCATATTAACACTGCGAGATGGTACATCCATATCGGAGGTCGGAAAGCAATATCATCTAAGTACTAAAAGTTTCACTTGGCGAGTGGTTAGCAGCTAGGGGTCAAACGTACCATGGTCTTAGGTCAAAGTTGTCCCAGATGTAGGTGAAAACATATTCTACCCTTTTTTTTTGTTCAGGTATTAGAATGCATTGGAAAATTATGTGACGGATTCAAAATAATTAAAATTGCGTTTCTTTTGACACAGGAGGTGGCGGTCGTTACGGCGGCGAAGGTTACGGAGAAAGCTACGTCCAGGACTACGGCAGTGCTTGCGCTACCGAGTGGACGGAGTGGCCCGGCGAGCAGCACGCACTCATACCGCAGGACAAACTCGCCTACCCCGCCTCGGGGCCTTGCTTCACCGGTATATGCCTACCATTACCTACGTAGATATTCCTTTAGTGAGGTCACCGTGACCAACCAGCCGTGACCCCTTACTTTTACCATACATTTGCATAAATTTGGACTTTGCTAAGTTTTTCACGATCCACACCAACTTTAGCTCTAGGTAGCTTTTCCACCAGAGATGTGCTACGCTACGTTGCCATTAATGCGTTTGATAACCACCAATCATATTCTTCGATCCATATGTTTATTGTCAAATTGTGCGACCAACTATAAATGCTATTGGTGGATATCAATCGCATCCATAGCAACGTAGCATAGCACATTTCTGGTGGAAAACACCATAACGCTGTAATGTAACTAGTTCATGCTGTAGGTAGTCTAGTCTAGTTCTAGGTCTAGTTCGCATATTAACTTTTCTTTTAATGTAAGTTTGTGGGATAGCAATGAACGACCTACAAGTGCAAATCTGATAGGTATATTAACATCCATTAAACATTTCATTCCCACGAGAACAAGTTTACACGAAAATCAAGCTTCACCTTCACATCCTCTAATTAAATAATACCAGTAATCCAAAAATGCGACAATTATAATATCTTTATTGACGCTCGCAAGATTATTAGACAAATCGAGACAAATCGATTAACATTAGCATTATCAAAATTGTCATTTTACGCGTTTATGTGTTGAGTGCGATAAAGAGAAAAGAATATCTACGTTAATTATAACCCATTAAAGAAACAACAAGAAGCCGTGAGACGGTCTCACCCGACTGCCCCTCTCTAAAACGTTTGGTGTATATACATGTTATGCGGTCTTCTTTTTAGGGTACCGTACCCAAAAGTCAGCCATGTGACGGACAGACGTTTTTAGTAGATACTTGTTATTACAGCACCACCAGAAATAAGTACATCATCTGTGAAAATTTCAGCTGTCTGGCTGTCACGGTTTATGAGATACAGCCTGCTGACAAACAGAAACAAACAAATAAAATCTCAGTAATGAGGTCCTTTGTTTATTTTTTAGTTGCGAAACGTTAGTGTCACGATTGTTGAGAAACAGACAGACAGACGGACAGCAAAGCTTCATGAGGTCACTCTTTGGGTACCGAACTCAAAAACAGAATAAAATTAGTATTTAAAGGGGCTCTAGCGTTAGGAGACAAACAAAAAACGTGATTTCATTTTCACTTCTCTTGGTACCTTAAAATCTTCCTGGCCGATTTTTTCGGTTTCTACGGCTTAAAGGGTACTCGATGTGTTGTATATCGTAAAGCAACTGTGTGCTATATTTGCAGGATCAGGCCCCATCCAACTGTGGCAGTTCCTACTGGAGCTACTCACCGACAAGAGCTGCCAGGGCTTCATCTCGTGGACCGGCGACGGATGGGAGTTCAAGCTAACCGACCCCGATGAGGTACGTACAATGATACTATGAAACTATGCCTTCATTATGTTATTAATTTTCCTAACACTTGATAATATAATACAGAGGCTTGCGGTCTTGTTACCCTAGAGCAAATATTAATGCATCAATCACACTTTCGATATTTTTCTTTATTATGTAGATACTTAATATCCGAATTGAATAATTCACAGCACGAATCAAACCACTAAAAGCTTTTGTCCCATAATTCGAAATTATTTTTCAAGGATCAAAAATTTATCTTCAATACCCAACTTTCTATGTGACCAGGACCACCTTAATTTGTATTTATAGCTTAATCAAAATTGTACCAATAAAAGAACAGTTATCAGTGCAATTTGCAAATATTTGATTCTAAGTTTAGTTATTATATAAATATGTACTCGTATTTACATCTTTACCTATTAATTTTCCGTATTTATGTATCAAAAGTACCTACCGTGTATTTCGGCGTTATTTGGGAGAGGCCTACGTTCAGCATTGCTATAGGCTATTTTGATTCATTGATTAATGTAATAAAATCAACTCATCTAACGGCTATCATAATCAAAATTAAACACCCATTCCTCTTCTCCCAGGTTGCACGACGCTGGGGCATCCGCAAGAACAAGCCCAAGATGAACTACGAGAAGCTCTCCCGCGGCCTCCGCTACTACTACGACAAGAACATCATCCACAAGACGGCCGGCAAGCGCTACGTCTACCGCTTCGTTTGTGACCTGCAGAGCCTGTTAGGGTAACTATCTATTTTTTTTACTGCTAAAGTGGCAAACTTACGGCTGACCTGATTGAAAGTGGTGACCGTAGCCGATGGACGTTTTCAACACACGCGCTGTCATCCCACTAATAGGTTGTGACGCCCCACTTTAGAAAATTTTCAAGCCATAAGGCCTACATCTAATTATAAAAAACGGGTATTAACGCGATCACGCCTACCTAAAAATTGTGGCTCGAAATTTCGGCTGGGTTGCACCAGCCGTGGTCACAAGCAGACTCACGCTTCTGCTTGTGACCACGGCTGGTGCAACCCAGCCGAAACGTCAAGCGAAAGTTTAAAAGTTAATGTTGCTGATATTAGGAACAGGGGTAGGGGAACTGAGGTCGCAAGGGTAGATGATACATAGCTATAGCGATTTAACTCGCTCTATCTTTTGATTTTTGCTTTCGAGCATTTTCTTGTACTGGTAACACATACGTAATTATGTTTTATTTTCATGGGGCATAGAAAAACTACCTGTAGAAGTCATCTAGTGGGCTTATAAGAAATTACTAAATTGGCTATTTTCAAAGCTTTTCTTAACAACCACGCCTTCTGGTCCCAAAAGATGTGAATCAAAATCATGTAGCGATAAATCCTAAATCTATGATCAAAATATATATTTTTTTAAAGCGAGTTAGGGAGTTTGGTAGAACTGTAACATTCATAGTCGACTTATATATTGACTATATCACTATAATAAACCGTTATAAATTAAAATTTCTGGCATATTGTCTGAGACAAATATACCTACGTAGCAAGTAGGTATGTACGAATTTACTAATTTTCATGTTTTCTCTTACAGAATATCACCAGAACAGCTGCACGCGATGTACGAACCTAAAATGGAGAAGAAAGACGAGGACTGAGAGCTCCCGTCACTCCCCAGCTCACATATACTACATTAACGACCATTGAGTTATGTGTACCATGTAATAGAGGAATAATACCGTTACGATTTGTCTGTACTGTCTTGCTTTAATGGTGAAACTCACCACAAATGTCAAAAATGTCAGAATTTACATTCACTCCCTGACACTGCCAAAAATTCACTTCACTTTACACTTTTTTTTACAATACAGGTACAGATAGCAGAATATGATAATGCAACAAAAATGTTCATATCGCGTTATCCAATACACGTAGTATATGAATATCGTAAACTGTCGTATTCTTGTAGGTACATACAAGAAAGATCTCGTGTCTTTCAATTCTTCCTCCGATAATCCCTACTTAAGTGTCAATATTACTTTATTCAAGTTTAGAGTTTCATAATAATGTAAAGGATTTGATCTCATAAGCCACCAGTGGAATCATTTTCTTACCGAGTAACGAAAGATATAAAAACGTGTTCGCAGTTTTTAAAATCGATTTAAATACTAAATACCCATGCAACCAATGGTGCCTTATTGAAACACGTTATACGTAATCATTTTGAGTTCTCAGATAGTCGATTGATCGTGCAACCATGAATGACACAAATGATTCTGAAACACATTCATTATAAAAAAAAGGCTTAAAAATGAAAAATGGAAATATTATAATTATGGTCGTCGTTTATTCTTAAAAATTTTAGATTCTAATAAATAATACGTTCTAACGTATTTCGAAAACATTTTTTTAAATGCAATGTGTTCAGCACCTTTGTATTGCGACTGTACATACTGAATGCAGTATTACGGAGCACTCAATGTGATAAAATTTGCTATAATTGTATCAAGTCAATTTATCTCTATTTAAATTCATTTTTCACAAAAAAAATCATAGCTTAGTGCTAAAATAGTAAAATTTTACTATAATTTTAATGATAACTGTAAATATAAGTTAATTTTGTTACTTTATAAAATAATTAGGTATTATATTATAGTAGATATTAAGTGTTGTATGTTTAAATTGCAAATTGTTGCAATATGCGATTAAATTAATGAGTAGTCAGAATGAGGACGGACATAAAATGACTTTTTATTCAGAGATTTTAGTCCAAAGATTATTAAATCTAAATTCCCACCAAACCGGTAAGGATAATGATAAAATCAAGGGACTTCCCACGTCTCTACTTTCGAGGTAACTATGATATTTAACGTTTTTATTGACCATTGCACTCTGTCCAAAGGATTATTAAATTTGCATTACAATTCGTCCATTAAACTAGACATACAGAAACTCCGTACGTAGGTACGTTACAAGAATTATATCCATAATGAATGCGAACGCAACGCCTGTGTCGTCAATTTGTCGCTGATCTCGTGGTAAGGGATTGTAATGTCTTACTAGTTATGAAATTAAATTAGTTGTATTATTTTCAATTTTTATAGATCCTAGCGTACACCGAAGATATGTCGATAAGTTTTATTTTGTAAAATATCTCTCCTCCATCAATATAATACGGTTTTTCGTTTCGTGCAATTATTACAAGGAACTTTAATATAAATTTTAATATATCGTGGTACTCTAGAAGGTGCTGTTTCGCTTGATTTTTTTTAAATGTTGCAGTTGTGTAAAACTATGTCTTCCCCGTATTAAGAAATTGATAGGTCTGACTCCAACATACGCCACAAAACTCCTAGACTGTTCATTCATTATAGGTAGTAAATGTAACGCGAAGTATTTTTATATTTCGTTGGTGTTTAATGTGTCAAACTGTTTACAAGTGTAAAGTGTAATGTAAGCTATGCCATTACAAAGTGAGACCTATTTGTAGTTGCGGCCAAATTCTTGAATGTGTCGTTGTATGTATTGATGGAAGATGTAAATTTAAATATATATATTTACGAAATTATACATCGTTTTTATTAACCTACCCCAGTTTCTTTTAAAGGTACCACTAAGGTGGAAGATAAATATATGGCCCACCAGATGTAGGTAGGTTACTGGTAGCCACCGTAGCCTATGGACGTTCTAAGGTCCCTTTTGAAGAGCTTCATTAGTTTTAATTTAAGAAGTACCTAAGTAATTTAAAAGAATCTTTCGATTCGTTTTTGGGCGACATTAAGTATTCTCTGTTCTGTAAAACGAACGTACCTAACCTTCTTACTTACCGAATTCTAAGCGTAGATGTCAAAATAGCTGGATGATTTTACTCTATCACGCTTTTTTTTATTAACGTGAGAGAAAATCCTTCATGGATGCTATGCCGCACGCCTACCGACTAAAAAACCTCACATAAAGCCCAACAGCCTACGGTTGGGAGCCTTGGGTAAGCCCTCGGAAGGATGTCCCAGGCTCCAAACAGATCTATAGCTACCACTGCGGCCTCGCCTAGGGGGTGGTTCGGGTGCTATCCCGCATCTTTGGGGGGTTTTCTGGTGTGATCCCGCTTCTTAGGGGGGGGGCGTGCGTGAATCTCTCACGTCACGCTGCCGTCATGGGCCTGCTTCTGTAAGGACGGTGAGCAGCCCATTTACCGTCCTCAGGCCCCCGGTCATGGAGGCCGAGCCGCCGACTGCGGAACTCGGGTGGGAGAGTTCTCTCCCGCTCCGGGCGCCGCCTCTTTCACGAGCATAACCTGCTCGCAGGCGGCGCAGTCCCACTTACTCCCGCTGGAGACCATGGTCTCGAGCGAAAGAGTGTCCACGTCCAGACCCACTACGAGGACCAGGCGCTGTTGCGCCCACGTCGTGCACTCCACCAGCGTGTGGAGCGCTGTGTCATCGCTGCGGTCCTCGCAGTGCTGACACTCGGCCGTGGTTTCCCGGTGTCTTTGCCATAGATACTAACCGAAGCTACCGTGCCCGGTAAGTATCTGTGACTACCGGTAGGAGAGTGCACCGTGTCTCCTCTCCAGCCACTCGTCCATGACTAGTCTGACGGCTGCGATGGTGGCGAATCCCCCCACTCTATCACGCTCTAATGGCTGAACGTATCTGGCTGAAATGGAATGATTAATATGGTCTAGACTAGAATGATACAAGGCTGCATACATTAAATTCCTGAAATCACGAGAAGCGGGAGCAGATTTCCAAGCGGGTAAAGCCGCAGACATCAGCTACTACAAGATAATAATTATACATACATATGGTCACGCCTTTATCCCCGAAGTGGTAGGCAGAGGCATATTATTATTTGCCCACACTTCACCTTTTTAGAATTTGTCCCACGTTGGCCCACGACTTGGCAGGCAGGTTGTGATTGCCTGCTGTTGTTCCAGCCGCCTAAAAAGGCCTTCAACTTGGCTTAACGACTGCCATTTTACTGGCAACCGGGACCAACGGCTTACCTTGCTTTCCGAAGCACGGAAACGCTGAAATAAATGTCACAAAGTGGTCACATGGCCGTCCAAGGACTGGCCATAGAGAAAGTTGCTTACTGCTGTGATCGATTACAGAACACTGAGTCCGCGGGGCCACGAGGGTTTCTCGTCGATAATAATTATTATGTTGTCCGAATTCATCATAATCATCGTCAACTGAACCGATTTGATATGACACGGCAGCATAGACCTTCTCAAAGATCACCAGAACTTTCATCAACATGATACGGTCACATTTATTAGTTCAACTATTCACTCTCTATTGTTTGACTTACGGAGCCTTTCTTGGAGGACCTTTTCTTGTTTGAAATCTTACCCGGGACCCCAACCGTATGCAGTTTTAGGACACCAGGTGGTTTTAGCTGGTAGGAGTCCGGCATGGCATCCACAAGGATTTCCACATGTAATAAGAAAGTAGGTAAGGTACCTAAGAACGAAGTCTTACCGGTGCATTTAAACTCTACATGAGAAACCCGAGTTACAACTCTACATTAGTACCCGAAGTTAGATTTTATTGGCTACTAAAACAATTGGAATTTGAACTTTTTTCGGCATTATTAAGAGGGCTAACATATTTCGCCCCACGTATTGCTCAGAAACCATACTTTTCATTGCGTTTAAAGTCATTAAATATTTATCGTACAAACATGGTATTCACTAACATACTTAGTAAATTTAGCGCTCTAAACGTTTTATAAAACATATTTTACCTAACAACAGATTACATATGGTTAATATCAACGAAAGTGAACAAGGTTTTTCAAATCATACGATTTGCATCGATTTCGATGCTTATATTCATGTCAAATAACTGATAAATTTAATAAACAAGGGATACGAAGCAATTGCAAAAGGCCTAGGCTATCTGTTTGTAGAATAACCTGATATCAGGTAGGTTCTTTTTTTTGGAGAAAAATGACTGTCAAGTTTGCTCAAATACTGAGAATTTTCACCACAATAAAGTAGTCTTTTCACCAGCTTCTGTAGTTTAAATCATTATGATAATTATGTAATATTATGTCAGAACTTCTCCTCTGACAGTAAAAATATTTCTTTATAAGTAACTAGATACAGATTTTTTTTTACAAAGTATTTTGTGAACCCCTTTTTTTTTTTTTGTTTAACGTGAGGGAAAATCCTCATGGATGTTATGCCGGACTCCTACCGACTAAAAAACCTCACGTCACGCCCAACAGTCTATGGTTGGGAGCCCCGGGTAAACCCTCGGAAGGATGTCCCAGGACTCCCAACAGACCCACGGCCGCTACTGCGGCCTCGCCCAGGGGGTGGTTCGGGTGCTATCCCGCGTCTTTGGGGGGTTTCGGATGTGATCCCGCTTCTAAGGGGGGGGGGCGTGCGTGTATTATAAAGAGGAAAGATTTGTTTTTTTTTTTGTTTGTTTGTTTGTTTGTTTGTAACGAATAGGCTCCGGAACTACTGTACCGATTTGAAAAATTCTTTCACTGTTGGGAAGCTACACTCTTTGCGGTGAACATAGGCTATATTTTATTCCAGTATTCCCACGGGAACGGGAACTACGCGGGTGAAACCGCGTGACATCCGCTAGTTTTTTATAAAAGCAATTAGTATGCTAACTGATCATAAATTTTATTTTCTCGCGTACCTTATAAACGAATGGATATAGGTGCAATTCTATACATTCGTGTCGTGTAACTTTCTTAAAAGTGCTGGGTGCCTCCTTTTCCATATTCAAAAAAAAAATGAAGTCCTACGCAAGCGCCAGGATTTGCAATTTGCATTTTCAAAAAACCGATTATGATGTAGTAACAAAGAGCTTAAAACCATCAACAGTTCCTAACTTATTGTCCAATAATCCTGTTCCTAATTTATTGTCCAATAATCAACTTAAAAATACATAGGTACATAAAAATAAAATAAATAGATTAAATAACTACTTACTCCCTTTATGGTCTCCGGAGACGTTCAATGCGACTTGACAAGTCTCATGTGTACAGACTCGTCGATGCACGCACACGTGCAAAGAAAGCACGCACACTTAAAGGTACTTTCATTCACCATTTAGCAGACTTATCAAGTCACGGTGACCGTCTCCGGAGCCCATTTGACTTAAAAGATCGCCTCGCGCCGTCAGTATTACTTACCTAGTAATTTTATTTCGCTTAGACTTAAGAAGAAGCAGGGCTGGTTTATATATAAGGCAGATAATGCAACCTCCCAGGGGCCGGGTATACTACGCCAAATCGAATGTCAAATAATCGAACGTTCAAAATATCGAACTTTCAATATATCGAAGATAAAATATCGAAGATTACAATATCAATGTTCGATCATGAAGCTATAGGTAAACATGGAGGCCACACTTCGAACAACCGCTTGAGTCAAATACCTACGTATCTCTATCTCACTCTCTGTGGGCTAACCTTCTCTTTCTAGGGAATTGTGCAGTGCTGCTATCTTCTTATTAGTATCTCCTAGAAAATAATAGAAATAGACCATACTAACCAAAAATGCAAGTAAAATAATTTATAAATAGCTCTATAGTTCGACTACGATTATTTAATGCGTAAATTGAAATATTTATACCACAATATGCATGATTGGGTTGTCGATTCAGTGAATTACATTCCCATTTTCTAAGGATTCTGTAATGTGGCAACATTGGTGCTACATGTCAACTGTCAAAGTGTCAACGAACAATAGAATGGCGGTTGACTTCATTGTTTTCACACAATAGGAAACGTTGTGAAGTAGTGTGACTATATTGAGGATTTATCTGGGACTTCCTGTGTATTATTAGAAGAAACACGAATGTCATTATTAGAGTAAATAAAATAAGTTAAGTATTGTTATCGTATGTTAATGATGAATAATTGTTTTAGGTTTCCTAAAAATAGTATTCAGCGAGAAATATACCATTAAAATTAAGTTAAGATATCTATACTAATATTATAAAGAGGAAAGATTTGTTTTTTTTTTTGTTTGTTTGTTTGTTTGTTTGTAACGAATAGGCTCCGGAACTACTGTACCGATTTGAAAAATTCTTTCACTGTTGGGAAGCTACACTTTTTTTTTTTTTTTTTTTTTTTTTTTTTTTTTTTTTTTTTTTTTTAACGTGAGGGAAAATCCTCGTAGGATGCTATGCCGGACTCTTACCGACTAAAAAACCTCACGTAACGCCCAACAGCCTATGGTTGAGAGCCCCGGGTAAGCCCTCAGGAAGGATGTCCCGTGACAGGGAAGCTACACTCTTTGCGGTGAACATAGGCTATATTTTATTCCAGTATTCCCACGGGAACGGGAACTACGCGGGTGAAACCGCGTGACATCCGCTAGTTTTTTATAAAAGCAATTAGTATGCTAACTGATCATAAATTTTATTTTCTCGCGTACCTTATAAACGAATGGATATAGGTGCAATTCTATACATTCGTGTCGTGTAACTTTCTTAAAAGTGCTGGGTGCCTCCTTTTCCATATTCAAAAAAAAAAATGAAGTCCTACGCAAGCGCCAGGATTTGCAATTTGCATTTTCAAAAAACCGATTATGATGTAGTAACAAAGAGCTTAAAACCATCAACAGTTCCTAACTTATTGTCCAATAATCCTGTTCCTAATTTATTGTCCAATAATCAACTTAAAAATACATAGGTACATAAAAATAAAATAAATAGATTAAATAACTAAACTACTAAACTAATGCCTACTGAACATATCACCACTGATCATACCAGGCGCAAAGGTGCCCAATACACTAGCAGCGTTGCCGCGCTGGATAGCTATCCTTTGTACCAGGTACGACCAGACGTGGGAGTCATGCGTCTTGTCCTGTAGCCTACGGCCGATCTCCGAGACCAGAGCCTTAGTATCACTCCCGCAACTGCCCATCGATTCTACAGCTGCCGCCGCCGGTGAATGGACGGTACGAGCCAAGTGACTGGCGGCGAAAGTGCTGATGCATGTTGCGTCCCACACTAAGCACTTGCCGTTCTTCCATGGCACAAGGGTCAGACCGTTCGGTTTCTTGCTGTCTGCGCGGGACAAACCTGGTGGTTCAAGGATACAGGGGACCTCAGCCGACCCAGAGCCCGCCGGATTAACTAATTAAGAGCGTGGTTACGCGGATGCCTACCGGTGCAGCGACAACTCAAAGCATGATGACCATCGCTCTCCACCATGGCACCGCAGATGCATTCGTGAGGTTCACACACCTTGCAGCCTAAGCGGAGAGCCACACGATCAAATTATTTAAAATCTTATTCCAATGACTTTAGCACTAACATTTCTTTATTTTGACATGAAGAGACATCGGCAGACTGTGAACTACCACGAGCTGCCGCGGCAGACTGCGAGCTACCACAAGCTGCAGCGGCAGCTTACGTCACAGCCTGCCACGGAAAGCCGCAGCGCGCGAGACGTACAGTTGATTAACCTAGAAAAATAACTCACTTGGATGAATAGCTTCGTTATTCGCAATGTACCTATGCAATCTGCAGAGAATACTACCTATCAGTCTTCGTAAAAAACAGAGAAAATAGTTAATCTCGCCTTTGTACATCTAATTTATATAATAAATTTTCACCACCTATTCCGTGGGACCAATTCTTAAAAAGGTGAAATGATAATATAGCTCTGCCTACCCCTTCGGGGATAAAGGCGTGACCTTATGTATGTATGTATTGTACATCTAATTGTATTATGAATATATATTGTCTTTATTGTGTACAATAAAGAATATAATAGAAAATGAAATATCCTGGCAAAAATAAAAATAGGGCTACCCTACTTAGAAAGAGACGTAGAGCCCACACAGAGCAAGACAGTAATATACAGACTACGCTTCAAGCACTGTATACTGTAGTTTGACTCGGCCGGATTTTAGAAATAAATGCCTACAGCCGCGCGGTACGTAAGCATGCGATAGGGCTGCCCACCTACAGCATTTTAATAATATGTGCCTACTTTGACTTTCAATTTAGTATTGCGATTGTAAATATGTACATACATACATTCATATAGTCACGCCTTTATCCCTGAAGGTGTAGGCAGAGGCCATAGTATACGCCCACATTTTACCTTATAGTTTTACGTAGGTACGCGTAGGTATAGATAGTGAGCGTAATACAGTTGAAATTTTTCAATCCGCCCACAAGGCCTTCAATTTGTATTAAGGATTGTCGTTCTACTGACAACCGGCTTTCATTTCGAGTAAATATGTACCTTTTTTATTTAAACAAAAAATACTTTGTGAGTAATAATATAATATCCCCGCAATGGCTGGCGGCGCGAGGCGGCAGCGTGGCGGCGAAGCGCCCGTTATCTACTAACGATTGAGTGAGACGGGTATAGAAATTTGAAAACGAGTAAGCGGCGTAGACAATAATAATCGGCTCATCACATGTTTCGTCAGTGATAGAATCACGGAATTCTAGTCTTTATAATCATTGCGTTAAATTTTTGATTTACAAAATTAAAACTATTTTTCGATTTGAAAGTACTCGTCAGTCTCTAGTACACTAGTACTTTTCGTACATTGTCAAGTTGTGTTAAATTTTGGAAGTTCATATTTGTCTCTATGCGTGTAATAAAAATCAAAGGTAACAAAAATGCTGTCGATAAAAGTCATAGGGTTTGTTTCTTTGTGGATGACCGATGTTATAGTACACTTAGCGTGTACTGTAACATTGGTTATCCACAAAGAAATGAATACTCTTGAAACATACCTAAATCATTGCTCTCAATTAAATAACCACGAACTGACGACGGAACTAAATGTACTACCTACACGTACTAGAGTTCTGAACTAGTTTTTTTTTGGATATTGTACTAAATTGGATCGCACCGTTCACTGATTGAGCAAGCACAGGTCTAGTTTTAAACACAAACATACCTACTTCATGTAACTACCTAGTTCACTCGTGTCAATCACTTTGTTTAACTTTAGTCAACTAGTAGTATAGTACCAATTAGTACTTAAGTAAAATCAATTTATAGTCTTACCTTTCGGAGTTTCCAGGTAATCTAAAAAACGTTATCTCTGGGTGCGTTATTGACGAATTCATGCAACCAAAACGAGCACAATAGACTCTAGTTGTCATATTAAATATTTTTAGTAAATAAACCTCGCGCGGTTACTATCTAAAAAACGACACACCGTCCATTCGTCTACTCGGCACAATCGCGACTGCGGCGCCTGCTTGCGTGCTGAAAGGCCTGCCGAAAACCAGACTTGTAGGTATAGTTTGCGCTTCGTCCGTTTGTAGGGAGTTACAATACTGGTTAGTACTCTTTATACTGTGCTTCAAGTAGGTATTCGAAGTGTGGCCTCCATGTTTATCTATAGCTTCATGTGTTCGATATATTAAAAGTTCGATATTTTGAACGTTCGAGTATTTGGATGTTCGATTATTTGGCATTCGATTTGGCGTAGTATACCCCCAGGGCACAGTGTTTTATAATCGCACAGTAGCGGTCACTCTTTTTTTATGGCCAATAACGATAGATATAAACGTAGTACAGCATAATATGACACACCAAAAATTGAAAAAAAATTAGTTTTGAAATTATGAAGCTTTTCTTAAAAGGTCATTGAACTTTGACAAAAACATTTTTACAGATTTTGCTCGAAATAATCAAAATTTATTGTGGTTAAAATTAGCAATGAATGGAGGAATATATTCGTAATGATGTGCAGAAATTACAAGTCTGCACCTGCCCTAGCATACGAAATAAAAATTCATTTTCAAATTTTAGAAAAATAAATATAAAAACTTTTCTAGTGAACGGTCGCATTTTTTTCACTATCTAACTAATGTCCAGTTATGTAGCTTCCTACTCATAAATTTTTAATTTTTTTCAATGCAGGACAGCTGAGATAAGACGTTTCTAAGTTTTTTATAATTTTCTATGGAAATAGGGTTGTCACAAAAAATTTTGATGTCTGAAATTTATAATATTTAGAATGATGATACAATTGAGATATAATTATGGCTTGAAAGTTTTGGAATGGGTTAGTGATATTGTAGGTAACAATTAATATAAAAAGTGTACTTGTTTATTTTAGCAAGATTTTTAAAATTATATCTTTTTTTTTCATAGGAATTCCTTGACGGCCGCATTTTTTAAAAATGTTTTTTTGTTAATTGCGCTGATGAGTACTACCACAAAAAAAATTACGCGCTACAAGCACAGGACAGCTGCGATATTCAGTTTTTAAGATTTGAGTTAGTGTTGTATCTCAAGTCAATGGTATTGTTCAGTTGTGGTCTTTATATTTTTATGGGTTAGGAATCAAAAAGAAATCCAAATTTCTTCATTGATATTACACTTATCTTCTTGCGATATGGCAAACTGAACTATACCATAGAAATAAGTGACAACCCTTACCACTCAAAACTTTAAAATTGAATTTCAGAGCTATTCTGGGCTTGTAGCGTCTAATTTTTTTTTTTGGTAGTAGTCCTATCCACAATTAACAATTCGGCATCTAAAAAAATGCGACCGTCAAGGGATGCCCCTAGAAAAAAATAAATAAAATAATTACAAAAAAATATATTTTCGCTAAAATAGGCAACATTCGTTCATTTTTTTAAATAAAAATTCTCTCTAAAATAGTTTCGCATTATACACCATTGCGGTTATACACCATTAAAATCGTTACGACTTAGTTTCTTTTTATAAACGTTTTATTCAATTGTAATTTAGGATTGTTATTATTATTTCAGTTAAATGTAGTTTACTCTTCATATACGTAAACATATAATTAATACAAAAGAACAGGCTGCTTTGATTCATAATCATAACACATAAAAAAATTAAGGACCACAACTGAACTATACCATAGATTTGAGTGACAACCCTAACTCAAAACTTTAGAGCTGAATATCCCAGCTGTCCTGGGCTTGTAGCGTCTAATTTTTTTGTGGTAATAGTACTATTCACAATTATCAATTCGGCATCTAAAAAAAATGCGACCGTCAAGGGATGCCCCTAGAAAAAAATAAATAAAATATTTACAAAAAAAAATATTCTCGGTAAACTAGACAACATTCGTTCATTTTTTTTTTTATAAATCGATGCCACGACTATAACTTAATCATGGAAAAATGAAACAACGAAAATAATACGAATAACAAAGGAGATGAAGGGTTTCTATGGTTTCTATGGACTTTTCTCGATTTCTTAAATTTTTCTAAAACTATGGGTGATAAACATTTTGGAGTTTAACTATCTGCTTAGTTTGGCTATTATCCATCATAAAACATAAAAAGAAGAGAGTGACCGCTACTGAGCGATTATAAGACACTGTGCAGGGGCCCCGTTCACCCAAGAAGAGGAAAAATCTGTCTTCGTTTAAAAACATTACAAAAACACTTAGATTCATAGTTGATAACGGCGATGGAATGAAAATGATACCTACTATGGAAATGTATTGAACGATTGTATTATGTTGATCTAAAAAAGTAAGAATCGCTGATTCTTTGTCGTTTTTTGACACGGAACCCTCCGTGCGCGAGTCCGACTTGAACTGGGCCGGTTTTTAATTTATTGTACTTTTAGCACCGTGTGGCGACGGGAAAGAGTACCTACAAATTGTCGTCACCCCAATTCATCCCCAGGCCCAGGGTCTAAAATGACAATCGTTAAGCCTTAGACTTGAAATTTTTTAACAGAGGGTCGTCACAGCCTGCGCCTGTGCATCCGAACATGGCAATTGGCTCAACACCTATTTCGTGGGACATTATGTCCCACGAAATAGGTGTTGAGCCAATTGCCATGTTCCATCCATCCCACATTTCACCTTATTGTATTATGTCCCGGACATAATACAATAAGGTAAAATGTGGGATAAATACATGACTATATGTAGGTACTGCTCGTTCGCTCTAACTTTGCCGTTCGGCTTTAAAATAAAGTCGAATTTTTGATTAGACGAAGTAAATTGACAGCAACTAATGTCACTTCTTCTTGTAGTGTTGCGTATTTTCTATGACGAAGTGACATTAGCTACTGTCAATTTACTTCGTATAATTAACAATTCGGGTATACGCCTCTAAGCCAGCGGCAAAGTTAGAGCGAACTGGTAGTATGTACCTTTTTAGGGTTGCGTACCTCACAGGAAAAAACAGAATGGGTTCTGTTTTTTCCTGTTTTTATAGAATCACTGTCGGACGAACGGATGTACGGAACTCTCGGTGACCGAGTCGGATCCGCAGTAGTTCGGCTTTCTTAATTTTAAAATTCTCCTGGCCAAGATGCTGAACATGCCTTTTTATTTATTATTGGGTCATTTTAAGTAAAATTCGTCGCGACTTTTAAATGAGCGTCGGGGGGCTAACTAACAATATTGCGACGCATTTGTGGCGTGGCCACCTTCTGCCACAAGCGTTGCGATTCCTTTTATAGCACCATCGGGCGTCTTCTGTAACAGCGTCGTAAAGCTTTTTATCACAGCGTAATAGCACTATTTATCGCAGTGTCACCGTCGGTGTATTTTATAACAGCGTCATGACGCTATTTATTGCAGCGTCAGACGCCTCCAATTTTATCAGGTACGGACTCCTTTTGTAATAGCGTTGAATGCCTTTTCTAACTGCGTCTGGCGCCTTTTATAAAAGCGTCGGACGCCTTTTTAACAGTCCGAAGAGTAACGAGGTGCTTAAATTGCACCAGCGTCAGCCTTTATATATATAATATACGATGGGTAATTAACCTACTGAACCGACTGTCAGCGTCGAAAATTCAAAATAACCGAATATTTACGATGTATGAGATGTAGGTGCATCCATTTTGAGGTGGTGAGTAACCTTAATCAAAAGGCTTTCATCTTAACTCTAGATAGATTCATCGCTCTTAGACTTAGATCATCTAACCACAGGATGCGCCTTACTTAAGCATTGTTTTCTGCCATTGCACATGACCATTTGGTCTTTTGGCTTTATAAAAAGCACTGTACATCAGTACATCATTTTATATGATTAAACTAGTACCTACATTTCATTGTAGTTGACTGTACAATAAAAATTAACACACAACAGCCATTACGCGTTTGTCGATTAATACATTTTTAAATGCAATGAAATTTTATATGTCTTTGTGTTTCCCCCTTCACTTGTATGAAAACTGGCAGAATATTTTTGTATGCGGTGGTTCGCAAAGGCTAGTCCCGTGATATATGGTCTAAGCTCTTAGAGGAATGCCTTTATAACTGCGGCAGACGCCTTTTATAACAGCGTCGCTCGGACGCTGTTTATAGAGCGTCGGATGCCTTTTATATAAGCGTAGTGACGCCTTTTACATAAGCGTTATGACATATTTTATAACACCGTCGGACGTCTCTTATATCAGCGTCATGACGCTATTTACTACATCGTCGGATGCCTTTTATAACAGCGTCATGACGCTATATATAACAGCGTCGCACGCCTTTTATAGAGACGCGGATGCTATTCCGTTGTATAATTTAACAAACCTATGACAAAACAATACATCCACGGTCCACCACATTTACACATGCACTCAGTTCCAGTTCATGTGTAAAGACGGTGGATTCTTAACATTAAATATTCGACAGCGTGCAGAAGTGCTGGAAACTGATAGAAACTAGTAAGACGTGACTTTTATTGTATCTCGACCAATTCCATAGTCCATAATTTTTTTAACATAACTCCAGTAAAGTTTTCACCCTTACAGAATACACCAATTAAGAATGAGTTAGTGGTGGTTAATATAACATATAGCAACATTACAAAGCATGCTTTCTAAACATAGCATATAGCAAATGCTATGACTGCTATCAGTTATTGCTAAATGCTATCTACGATTTTCAAAACGCTCATAGCAGGTGTGTGCCGTCGCAGTGCGCAGCACCGGAATATCGCGTGCGCGGTTTATAGCATTTAGCAATAAAGCATCTAGCAGGCAACGCGGTCTCCAGTCGTTACAAGCACAGAGTACATTTGTATATTATGAGATAGAGACGTCACTCGACTAAGTGACGACACCAGCGGTGCCAAGCAGCTATTACAAGAAACTTTCTGACTGCGTGGCCATGAAATAAAAATCGAGTGTAACAAAATATATTTAATTAAACTTGAATCTTTTAGAAAAATTAGTTTTAAGATCGTAAAAAATAATAATAAACCACAGAGTACATTTGTATATTATGAGATAGAGACGTCACTCGACTAAGTGACGACACCAGCGGTGCCAAGCAGCTATTACAAGAAACTTTCTGACTGCGTGGCCATGAAATAAAAATCGAGTGTAACAAAATATATTTAATTAAACTTGAATCTTTTAGAAAAACTAGTTTTAAGATCGTAAAAAATAATAATAAACTACCTTGGGCAGAAAAGTAGTCTTACTTATATGACCCTATGTAACGAAACCATACCGCGATTTAAAAAAAGGCACAGTGCCATCTAGTTGTGAATTTTTAACTAAAATATTTGATTTTTTAATATTGCGTACAGCGCCAACTACCACGTGTTTCTGGAAACTCTTACGTTATAATGAAACGAAATTAAATATCATGACAAGTCTCAATGTAACTGCAACGTTGAGAACCTACGTAAGTTGGTTACATTATAATTCAATGCTCAGTTCTAAGTGATAACACCATGGTTACAAGGTAACAATTGCTGTCGGTCGCTCGGCGTGTGTTTTTGTTTCACGCACCGGCGGCGGCGGCACCGTGCGCACTTTGAATTTCCAATCTCGGACGGATTAAGTAATAATAAGTTGGTAGTTTATCGGAACTAGGTACTGTTAATACGTTATTTTGTTTGTCGTTGATCTATTATAATAATACACTTTCGCAAAAATGTACCTACGCCTATTTTTTTACGTTCATGACATTTTGTTATTTATTTATTAGTAAATGCATCAATTAAAGATAGTTCTAAGCCTGTAAGGTACAAGAGAAATTTTTATTTCACTGTATTTTATATACATATAGTCACGCCTTTAATCCCCGAAAAGGTAGGCAGAGGCATATTATATGCCCACATTTCACCTTTAAAATTTTGTCCCACGTAACAGGTGGTGAGACGTATTGCCGTGTTGAAATGGACAGGCACAGGTTGTGACTGCCTGCAGTTGAATTTTTTTAAGCCGCCTCATAAATGCCTTCAACCTTGCTTAACGACTGCCATTTTAATGGCAACCGGGACCAACGGCTTAACGTGCCTTCCGAAGCACGAAAACGATCAAATAAATGTCACAAAGTGTTCACATGAGTGGTTCTAGTATTTTAAAGAAAGAGGAAGAAGAAAGAGAAAGAAGAAAAGGCCTCGTGACGGACAGACAGACAAACAGTCACGTTTTTCAGCTTTAAGTACGAAACTCTCATAAAAAGTGCTTTTTATGTCAATATTTAAGAGTTGCGATTTAATATTAACAGTCCGTTCGATCGTGTTATATGCCCGCATAAATAAAGCATGCTATAAAATCGCATGAAATACAGCATGCTATAAAAATAAAGCACATATCATCTAGCAAGTTATTTCTTTATAGCAACTTTGAACATTACTAACACTAAGAATGACTTTAACTTATAAGGTTATAGCTATACTTGACAGGAGGTCCCTCAACTTCTAATATTGATGACTAACAATTTATAGAAGACTAAGCAGCATGGTCTCTGTTATCTTAGCCTATTCCATGGGGAAAGAACAAAGTAAAAATATTGTTGCAGCTGTCAAAGTTGTCAAACCAAGTGATTGAGGAAAGTGAGGTTATATTTATTATTGAATTGAAATAATTTACACAAAAACTGATTCAAAATGAGATTAACACAAGTTTTAAACAGACAACACATTGGTTTTATGTTTAAAAAGCATTGGTTAGTTCAAGGTAAACGTGTACCCATTGATACGGGTTTAGAAGCAAAATTAAAAGAACAGGGTATTCCAGTCGAAGACGCTGTGGAATTTGTTAAAGAAAAGCCTCAACATGAAAGGTAAAGGAGAGGTAGACAACTTGAATTAAAAGCATAAGTATACTCAACTTATGAATGTTAGAATTAGCCTTTTAAAGTACCAATTAATGTTGAAGTAAACATTGATACCTATCAACTATTTTTTACAGAGTGAACATAGTGGGACCATATGAACCAAGAATTCCATTAGACGAAAACCACCCAGACTACAAAGAAAGACCATGCTATATGTTGAAAAGCACCAATGTTCTGCTTGAAGGTATCTTACAAGCTCAGGTACTCACAAAAACAGTAATAGCAGATAATAAGTTGCCGCCAAAAATAGAAGAACTTGCAGAGGTGGCAGCACCTAGGGCCATTCATGAGAATATAAAAAAGGCTATACTCTCCGCCAATGTGTTTGACACAGAACAGAAGAAGCTGCCAAAAATCAAAGACCCAAAGAGACCAGCATATAATTTCCCAAGAATACTTGGGATCACTGATAGAAGACGAAAGTAAGTTATTTTCGACATTTGTGGTTCTAAAATATTAAATTGGCTTGCTTGTAAAATAATCTTACTTCTTACTAATATTATAAATGCGAAAGTTTGTGAGTGTGGATGTTTGTTACTCTTTCACGCTCGAACGGCTGAATGGATCTGGCTGAAATGTGGTACAGGTATACAATATAGTCTGGAATAACACATAGGCTAGCCTACAGGAACAGGAACAAATTTTACGCAGGCAAAGCTGCGGGCATCAGCTAGTAAATAAATAATTTGAACTAGTTTTAAAAGTCAAGGTCATTGCACCAACAGAGTATTTTTATCGTCGCTTACTGTGAACGTTTAAATAGGAAACATTAACTATTTTTACCTTACTCTTGGTTATCTAATTTATGACTTAAATTGTGAGAACATTTGGTGAACATGCCATACTCTATGACAGCAAGAAATGATTTTTTTGAGTTTGGTCTGGACTTATTTCTACAAAAGGCCAGGGAAAAATGATTAAGAGGGGAAGACTCACAGCGCTTTTCCCATACAAACATATTCCACTTTATTTTCCTGCCTTATTCAGCATCTAGAAAGATCTCTAGAAGATTCTTTGTTTTTTTTTTCATAAAATCGAGATCTGCTGTATATGTGTCCCATCACATCTATTAAATAAAGAGTAACAGACCAATTTGAAAAGCTTTAAAAAAGAATAATAGGAACATGGACACACAAAAATGGTGTCCAAAATATTTAAATTAATTTACTTTTCATGGAGGAAATAGGAAAATATAAATCATCTATTTTCTCCAAATAACTAAAGCTATCTTTATCACACTATGGAGTTGACCAGGTGCAATGTGATGGCAACACCTAAATTCCCAGAGACAAATATTTGTGTGACCCATAAATGTTTGTCTCAAGAGTCTGGGTGTTTCTATGTATAATAAGTATGTATTTAAAAGTATATAAGTATTAATATCCGTGGTCTGATACCCATAACACAAGCAGGTTATTCCTAGCTTACTTTGGGATCAGATAGCGTTGTGTGAAATGTTCGTGAATATTTATTTATTTATTTATAACCAGTATTTTGGGGCCACATGACATTTACCACTTGCCCCCACATCACTATGTGCCTTGATGGCAGGTACTTGATTCATAACATTATTAACAGCTTCATTCTTTTTAAACAGTGAAATTCTTACGAACAAGTTACTACAGTTGGTGGAAAAAAGCAGCGATACAGAAGTTACTCAGATGAGATATGTAGTCAATGATGCAGAATGCCAAACCGTGTTTGACAAAGATGATGAACTCTTTCAGTTTCAAGATATATCCAATATTCTAGTGACAAGCACGAAACCTGTAAAACATGAGACAGATAAAGATGTAAAATTTGATGACATTCCCGATTTATACCCTGTAAAACACACTATTACAATGCCCCCAGAACACTTTTACAGTGATACAAGCAAATACCGTGAGTATATTAAAAACTGTAATAGGCTAGAACTTTTTTGCCACTTTCTAAAGCATATTTTCATTTTCACATAACAGGTTTGTCGGTGAATAAGTGTAAAAATACTTATAAAATGTAAATTGTGCCAGAAAGCATATTATAGCATTAAAGACAAGGTTGCCTGGCAGTACCACGAATTGCTCCTTTCTACTTAAAAGAATCGTATTGAATTTTAATATAATTTTTTGAAAAAAAACCCGACTTAGTTTCTTGCAGTGTTTTTCTCAGTCTGTAGCATTTCCGAACCCTCAGTGGTCACAACAATATTTAAAAATCTTTTTTTTTAAAGATAATAAATTTTATTTTTGTTTTATTTTACATTTCAGCCATCAATCCTGCTGTGAGTGTGAGACATCCACACACCACCTGGCTCCACTACAACCATACTGAAGTGAACAACATCTATGAGACTCCAGTGACGGAACCACAAATACTTGGCAGATCACTTACACATGCGTTCGCTGTTGCCAGTGCTTACGCCAAGCAGCTACATGGGGTAAGAACTTGTTAATATTTTTTCAACTATTTACCTACTGCTTTTTGCATGACTGAAAATCTAGAGGAAATTCTGGGAGAGGCTTATGCAACAGTTAGGCTGCGTTCACACTTCGCACGTTTTTCTCGTACACGATTTTCTCGTGCACGATGAAATCGTAGTGGCAGTAGACAATATATGAAACTGTTCACATGGAATCCATACGGGAAAATCGTGTGTACGAGACACGTTTTTCCCGTATACCGCGCGGAGTTGCCACTAGGATCGCCGTGCGTCGGCACGATTTTCTCAAATACGCATCGTAGTGGCGCTTATGTACTCATTGATCGTTCACACGACTAACCCATTCATGCGATTTTATCGTAACGTTAAAAACGCGTTGAATGGTCGCCGTGTGAACGCAGCCTCGCACGTTTTTCTCGTACACGAGAAAAACGTGTGCCGTGTGAACGTAGCCTTAGTCACTTGACTGAGCACTTGCAAGCCTACATTTGATTGTATGGGCGCTCCATGGACCAGCTTCTCCTCTTCCATTGATCCCAGGAGCTGAAGACCTTATGGGTGGCTTGAAAATGTTCAACAGCAGGTATCCACAGCCTTTCCTTGTCTGTTTCAATAGGGTTGGCAGTACTCTCTTCTGGTGTTGCAAAAGAACATAGATAATGGCAAACACTTTCGATCAGATGGACTGTGTGCTTGTCATTCACCTCAGTAGTATAAAATGTAACTGTCTGTAAACACCGCAAAGTGCCAACTGTCTGTATAACACTACAAAATTTTATGCCACCTGTGTAACTCTATTATTACTTTTTATTACAGGAGGATGTGAAAGATCTACCAGAACCTGTATACATTAACTGCATTCAAACTGATGGTCAGAAGTTTCATTTCGGAGTCTTAGAGCTCAATACCCTCAACGTAGATGGTACAGAAGGCACCAAGAATGTGTGGTACTGCAAAAATAACCTTCGATTATATGAAAACAGCTGTTACTTTGGTGGGATGCCAGTGTTAGAGAATTATGATAACAAAGTGTATGGGTATATCAACGCTTTCTATAACTGCTAGCAGTCAAGTTTTAGTTATATTGTAGTTTATTAAATTATTATTAATGATTACTGTTTTATTATTTGGGTACGACTTTACCGAAACTACAAAATAATAATTGCACAGGTACATAAGGCTCATTCCTTGACCTCACGTCAGATGAAGACACGCTTGTTCGCTAGTTAATCTGAATAAAACTTTTGGAAGATCGCATCAAAACTGTTGCTGTCGTTACGGAGAATAATAGAAACAAAAACATACCATAGTTGACTGCCTCGGTGGCGCGTGTCGGTAGTGATACCGCCTGCCGCGCTTGAGGTCCAGCCGACCGATTCCCTTTCTTGGGGGTCGGTTCTACGTTTGCTACCTTCCAGGCCTTCGGCACTTACCCTGAAGAGTGGGAGAGGCGAAAACGCGTGTTAACGCTTGAGACCATTCTGCTACACATTTTTAGCACCACCGCCAGAATGCCGTCAGGACCACTGGCTTTCGGGTACTGCCGGATATTTATTTCCAAATTGTGTAGCCACAGTTGAAGATGGCGGAGGGTTGTGTGCCCCAGTCATCGACCCAGGAATTGGCCGCAAAGAGGGAACTAGTAAGTTAGCTTTCTCTTGGACCTTGTGAGCCAGCGATCCATCCGGGTAACGCAGCGACGGCAGCGAGAGTTGACTGAAGTTGGCTTGCATGGTTTTGGCCAGCTGCCAGGAACTACTGCTACCCGTAGGATGTGAAGCAAGCTCCTGACGCGACCGTGCATCCACGTCTCTTGAAGGCACTCTTGCTGGTTCTATTGTACACTGCCTTGAGGTGAGCTAGGCGCGATACGCCGTCTGCTTTTGCTCCCTATCCACGGGACGTAAACAGACGTAGAGTATCTATCTACTTACCGAATTCCATACAAATCCGTTTAATAGTTTAAGATAGTAGCGTGTCCAGAAAAATTTACACAAAATGTAACGTAAATGTATGAGTATGAAAAGAATAAATGAAATATCCTTAATTTTCTCGTCTGGCAAAAATGACTAAAATTATGTCTCACTCTGTTTTTCGTTCTTTTGATGACAGTTAACAGACAACATTTTCTACTTACTGTATAATGGGAAAATGAATATCTGCTTCTACGTATTATTACTAATTGATAGATTTAAAGGTTCAAATTTATCAAATAATCATTTTTAATAATTGCTAGCCAAAAGTAATTAAGATAATCGGAGATATTTTTCCATTTTTATCCATTTCTATAAAGATAAACGAAACAACTAGTCTTGACTTCTACAGAAAAATAATACAATAATATTAATTAAAGCTAGTGTTTAACAAAACAATCTACATAACTTTCAAATTGATTTATCTCAGATTGCTGCATTTAACTGGTTTTGGCAGAATAGCGTCGGTGTATGTATGTATTTAGAAATATATGTCTATCAGTCAAAATGTTGCTCTCAGGTAGTCAGGTATCTTAAAAGATAGACATATGCTGTCGCGGCACGTGTGTCGCGGACTTTTTTTTAGAACTTTTTGAGAGCAACAATATTGTAATACACAATTTTTACGTAACTTTAACCATTTACGCAGCGTACGCTTTGGAAGCTCTCAGACGTTAAAAAATATTTTTTCGAAACATTATTGATTGCTGCTCCGCTCCTATTCGCCGTAGCGTGATGTTATATAGCCTATAGCCATCCTCAATAAATGGACTATCAAACTGTAAAAGAATTGCCGAAATCCAACCAGTGGTTCCTGAGATCCTAGCGTTCAAACAAACATACAAACAAACTCTTCAGCTTTATAATATTAGTATGGATAGATATTATAGGCCCGGGTCTTCTAACCTGCTCTACAGATAGAACCCAGTAGTACTGTCGGGAATTAGTCCCGTGTCGATCTATTTTAACCACAGACGGACATTAGTACAACAATGCTGTAAAACTGCATAAAAAAGGAAGAAATCTATCTATAGTAGATAGTGCCAAAAAGAAAGAAAAAATAAATATCAGTGAAAAAAAAATCATTTATTAAATTCATCTGAAAGAAGCATAAAGGCATAAACGAAAGTAAATAAGTTATTTAATTTAAAAAAAAAAGGACAGCTAACATTGCACGAATACCAAATAAATAACTTTATAAACCAGAAAATTTTCGATAACTAATGGAATCAGGCGTTACATGGCGGAAATCCATAGTAGAACGATAATAAAGGAGGGGAGGGAGAGGAACTTACCTCACACCATCGACTCGTCAATCCTAATGGGTCTCCCACACGTAACGAGTACAGTGGCGAGACAGTGCCCTCGGCCGAGTGCTCGGTACGTATGAACATTTTGACGAGTGCCTCGGCCGAGCAGAGTGGCGAGAGAGTCACTAGAACTACGATTTGTTTGCTAGACCGAGTGCCCACTCTCTCGGCCTAGTATCGTGTTACTGTCTCGCCACTGTACTCGTTACGTGTAAGAGACACGGACAACAGTCAGGGACAACTATTCGTAAGGAAGGAATGACGAATCGAACTTCTCCGGAAAGGAAATTTGGATATAGGATAGGAAAATATACCTTAACCCTCCAGATTGTTAATAATGAGCAATACTCTGATTAACGACGTGACTAAAGGCGGAAAAACGTTATTAAAACACGACGCGACGCTACGTCTCGACACCCGACGGGCATCGTGCACATTACAAACACGCGATGCCACAACATAACAAATAATTTCTGAATACAGTAAGCTGACAGCAGTAGAAAAGTATGGTTGTCTGCTATGAATTTATTAAATAACCAGCGGACGTCACCGGGTTCACCCGCGTAGCTCCCGTGGGAATATGGGAATAAAATATAGCCATATGTTATAAGTTTGAAGTGGCAGTGGGCTGGTCATATCTGTAGGAGAACCGATGGTAGGTGGAGCAAACGAGTTCTGGAGTGGAGACCGCGACTTGGTACGCGTGGGGTAGGACGACCCCCCCACCAGATGGACCGCTGACCTGAAAAAGGTCGCAGGAACTGACTGGATGCGGAAGGCGCAGGACCGTGTATTGTGGCGTGATTGAGATAGGCTGATTTGATTGATTGATATGTTACACAGGGTGATTGTAGCTTTCCAACCGTGAAAGAATTTTTGAACTTGGCACAGTAGTTTTTAAGTTTATTCATTACCAACACATGAGAAGAGATAATGAAGATGTTGATAGTGTGACTCTGGTCATAGAAAACAGTACAAATTGATTCTACTCAACACGCGTTGCCTTTCATCGGATCGCGTCGCGTTTTAACAATGTGTTTCCGCCTTAATAAGTCGACACGTGTCCTACACCCAAGGCATATTCAGGCCTATATGAGAGCAAATTTTTTTTTTATTACTATCTGGAGGGTAACGGTATTTTTTTCGTAGGCGTCGTATCAAAATGCTGTAAGAAGTGTATTATTACTTACAGTTTTGTACACATACATACATTCGTCACGCTTTTGTCACGAAGGGGTAGGCAGAGACGCGAGACATACTAAGTATACGCCCACATTTCACCATTTTTTGTATGGAATTTAGAACAAATCAAAAAAAAAATCGGTGCAGCGTTATCAGATAATATTCTACACAAGGAAGAATTCTTATATTATGTACCTATCTAATATTATGATGTAGGTCAAAACTTGCAAACTCTTTAACTTATACAGGCATGACTTATCACTCTTATTCAACATTAGATTATTATATATTACCAGGTGCAGGCACCCAATGAAGGTTACGGAAGTTGCTGCCAAAAAACATTGTTGCCAGTAGCAAAAAATCAAAAATTGGAAAAATGCAACCAGGATATTGGACTGAATGTCAGATTATCCACCATTGAAGTGATCTTCTCTTAACATCTTGTTTTCAAATCACAAAAAAAAAGGAATAAATTTAACCGTCAACCTCAATTTTCATAATCAATTCATCTAACAAATAATTAAAATAGGTTCAAATTTTTCAACAGCCAGTATCCACAGCCTGTCCCTGTCAGTTTCAACACGGCAATAGGGTCGGTAACACGAGCGTATCACCTCTGGTGTTGAAACATGTATACTACGGTGAGCACTTACTATCAGGTGTGTTCTATGTGCCACCTTAGGGGCCGTCTCTAGAGAATAGCGGCTATATTATCGTCATAGAAAGTATTTCTGTTGGTTCTATTGCCTTTTTTTTCAACGTGTGGGAAATTCTTCATGGATGCTATTCTATAAAAAACCTCACGCAACGGCGAACAGCCTAGTTGGGAGCCCCGGGTAAGCCCTCTGAAGGATATCCCAGGACTCCCAACAGACTTACGGCTACCATTGCGGCCTAGCCTAGGGGGGGGGGGGGGGGGGTTAAATTGACTTGTCGCGATAACATCGCCATGTATAGGCATGTTCAAAGAGATCGTACAATTTCTCTTCCGCGGAATGTCTCTCGCTGGAAGTCGATCGTAATTTTATCCATTAATGAAGAAATTTTAGTAGATAATTCCATACACATAAGCCGTTCAAAAATACGGCCAGTATTGAGTAAAGCCTTATAATCATTTAAGTAGCTATGAACAACCGAATAACGCTCGCGGAACTTATAATCTAAATTAAAATATAGTTGTAATGTATTCACGTATATATCCCATTATATTTACAAGAACATAAATACATTTATTTCAGATAAGAATAGATAATGCTTACACATACCGGAACACTTTGTACATAAACGACAGTACACATGAAGGAATCAATCGTAACTATTAGTATACACAAGCTCATTTGTCCATCGCGAATTTTTGCAGCCGACGTCTCCTCAGTTCATCGGCATCGGCGTCAGTCTTGTCTCTGTAACAATTTAATAATTATAACTTTTATATATCTATCAATCAATGCAACCTATCCCAGTTCACTGCTGATCTAGATCTCTACCAATCATAATGGGAGGGTGATTTTCCGTGATAGCTATATTTTATCGATCCACATTGCCTCACTTGTGAAGACGCTTGGTGGGACAAAGCGCAATTTCCGACCCAGGATTGGAACCCAAAACTGAGGTCTGAACTGTAGTTGCATACCACAGCGCCACCGAGGTTTGGAATTTGCGTTTCCAGATATGCAGTCATAGCGCAAAGCATATCAAGGGTCAGCGATCTCTGCTCTACCAGCTCACTGAGACATGGAAGGTGCGACTTGATCAACATAAACAGGGACACATTACTATTGAGGCGGTGAAGTCGGTCATGGAGAAGTGGGTGTAGAAGCGCCGTGGCAGCCTCACCTACCGAGTGTTACAGGTACTTACCGGGCATGGGCGCTTCGGTAAGTATCTATGACACATGCTCTGGGAGGTAACACTCAAGTGCCAGCACTGCGGTAATTGCAGCGAGGACACGGCGCTGCATACTCTGGCGGAATGCTCAACCTCAAGACCTTGTTGCAGCCCCTTAGGTGAGGCCGCAGAGGTAGCCATAGGTCTGTTGGGAGTCCTGGGATATCCTTCCGAGGTCTTACCTGGGGCTCCCAACTGTAGGCTGTTAGGTACGATACGTGTGGATTTTAGTCGAGTCGGTAGGAGTTTGGCATAGCATCCATGTAAAATTTTCCTTGTGTTGTGTTCCAAGACCTTGTTGCAAGCTTTGGCGTGGATATTCTTACGATGTAGACTATGGTGCGAGCCATGGTCTCCAGTGAAAAAATGTGGGACGCCGCTGAATCTTTCTGCGCTCAAGTTATGCCTGCGGAAGAAGCGGCGAGGAGCGAGCGGGAGAGAATCCTATATCCGAAGTTCCGTAGCCGTCGACGAGGTTGCCGTAGGCGAAGTTCGAGAACGGTGGTGGATAAAATCTGTGTTGGAGCTATGGGCCAGTGGCGAATTGTCCATAGAAGCCCATTCCTTGTGGCTTCCCTTTTCAGATCGGGCAGTGACATGTAATATTTACTCATAACTAATAAACACAATTATATATTCTCGAACACTCATTCAAATATAAAAATATTTGCAAATTTACATGGTAAGTCGGCATTT
The DNA here is from genome assembly GCA_933228765.1 of Miltochrista miniata. Lineage (NCBI taxonomy): Eukaryota > Metazoa > Arthropoda > Insecta > Lepidoptera > Erebidae > Miltochrista > Miltochrista miniata. The sequence continues at coordinate 15,311,529 of OW121764.1, read as the reverse complement.
TCGTCTCAACCCCTGCTACAAAAGTCATAGCAATAAATTTTCGAGTCAAAGTTCAAAGACCCTATCTCTGACATCACGCGGTAAGCCCGGCTTCCTGATCATTTTGCGTCTGCTTCGTTAGTACTACGCAAATGTATATATGCGTCCTATTCTCTCACATTTTTTCAAGATTTGATTCGTGGATTTTTGCCTAAAGTAAGCCATGAGTTCGTGGCTTACACCTGAGACAGTCATATTAATAGAAAAGGACAACGTATTTGACTTGAAAACTCGACCAATTTAAATGCACCTAACGCACGTCGAAACGTTTTGCATCGAAGTGTGTTTTTAATTTGATGTGTTGTTATTACTTCATTTCACATGCGTTTCCCGTGAATAATAATAAAACATAACATAGTTTCAATTGACTTTATAAAGTATTGTGCTGTTTATTAGTTAATTATAAATAATTATCTACTTCAAGTACTAAATACATCGTGAAAGTGTGTAAAATTGTGTTTTGTGTTCTGTGTTTTGTTGTGATTTCTGTACACATGATTATTGTTTTGGAGTCACATACAATGCTCACTGATGGACGTAGGCCTTCGGTATTACGGGTTCGATAAAAAATAAAGGTCAGTTTTTTTATATTTATCAAGTAGGTATCTCAGAATACGCTAGTGATATTAGTTCAATGGCTTGGGATACCTAATAATCTTTATTTTGGCTGAATGTTTCATTAATAGTTTATAACATAATAAAGCAGTTTTGTTCCATAGAATCACTTTGTCAGATATTTTTGAAAAAATAGATAAGAAGTATGTTTTTATTTCAATTTTGTATTGTAAAATATCGCGGTTTTTAATACTCTATAGGTACTTGAAATCTTACTAATATTATAAATGTGAAAGTTTGTGTGTGTGAATGTGGATGTTTGTTACTCTTTCAGGCTCGGAACGGCTGAACGAATCGGGCTGAAATTTGATACAGATATCCATTATAGTCTGGAATAACACATAGGCTACTTTTTATCCCGGGAGTAACTTCCCACGGGAACTAATTTTACGCGGGTGAAACTGCGGGCATTAGCTAGTACATGCATATTATTAAAAACATTAGAAGTACCTATACCTATTTCGCGTCTAAGTCCCAAATTTATGAATTATTTTCAATTAACTTCAATCGAGACAATTTGAAATAGGTAGGTATGAGCTTGCAGAGAGTAGTAGAATAATTTCAAAACATGGTTAGTGTAAATTTGAATATCTTTTTAGTCATCAGTAGATAATTTATGATACTTTTTTATAAGCCAATTTATCATGCACGTAAGACATTGTTTTAAATTAAGTACATGGATCTTACGAGTATAGTACAGGTGGCAAACAAAACACAAAAGGCATTACACCGCCGCGCGCCACCATTTAATAAATACGCAAAATACCTACACTACAGGTGTGACCAACTGGATAATATTTTTTTCACCGGCTTTCCTTTTGAAAAAATTCAGCCTGCGCCGCTGCTATGGGCTATCCTCCGGGGTTAACCCGGAATGGCAAGGCACCGTGTGGTTTTAGTCAGTAGGAGTTCGGCATGGCATCCATGAGATGAACGGCTCCACACGGATGCCATAGCAGAAACTTATAATATCTTCATTTCGGCTAGATGGCGTTGTGTGAGAATGATCCAAAAAATATTTATTTTTTGGATTTAAAACTCACCTATTAGAGTCTACAGCAGTATCTGGCGATGTCTGCACATTAGCGTCCGATACCGGCGGCGTGACAGTTTTACTGGTGGAAGGTATTGGCGAGGGCGGCTTGTAACCCGACGTAGTGGGTACCACATCGGGTTCCGACTTAGCCGGAGCCTCCGCTGACGATCTTGGGGCATCTTCTGTTTGACTGTGAACAATTTATGTATTAAGGTGAAGGCCGTGTGGTCAAGTTTTCCCGTTAAGTAATCGTTTCTAGCAGGTACTTTTAAAGCATCCCGGGATACAAGCCTAAATGTATACCAAATTTCAGTCGATTTGTAGCGTGTTGGGGATTTATAGCGTAAATGAGTAGCAAACATACAATATAAGAATGGTGATCTTTTTAAAAACTGACCAAGTGCGAGTCGGACTTACGCACGGAGGGTACCGTACCAAAAAAAATGGTAAAAAATAACGTTTGTTGTATGTGAGCCCCCCTTAAATATTATTTTTCTGATTTTAGTATTTGTTGTTACAGCGGCAACAGAAATACATCATCTGTGAATATTTCAGCTCTCTAGTTATCACCGTTCCTCGTGACGTATAGCCATACAGACAGACGGACAGCAAAGTCTCATGAATAGAGTCCCGTTTTTACCCTTTGGGCACAGATTAATTATTAGTTACTACGTAACAGATACATCACTCCCATACTTAACCTCAAAAATATTAGCTATAACGTATCGCTACAGTGGAAAACATTCCCTACGACGTATTCCGAAGGTCGAGATTCGTGCGCACATCGTACGATTGCGTCAACGAGTGACAACTATTGACAACATTAGGGTTGTAAGCACGGAACAAAAATACAATATAACTACAAAAAACAATAAACACAGTGTCTGAAAAAAAAGTTAATTATATTTTATAACTTCTTCTTTACATTATAATTATATTATAACTAGCTGAAGCTCGCAGCGTAGCCCGCGTAAAAGTCTGTTCCTTTTCCCGCTTCCAATGGGAACTTATTCCCGGGATAAAAAGTAACCTATGTGTTAATTCAGACTACAATCTATCCCTGTATCAAATTTCAGCCAGACCCGTTAAGTCGTTAGAGCGTGAAAGAGTAACAAACATCCACAGATCTACAAATCCGCACTCAAACATTTTCGCATTTAATTTTAGAATATTAGTGAGAAGTAAGAGAGATGGCGTGTGGCAGCCCTCTGCCGATCGGCCACGTTAGTTCTGCTACATAATACTTAGGAGTAGGTGCATGACTTGTAGCGAGTGACGGAGGCCTGCTTTGGGTACGGAATCCTAAAAGAAACCTTTTATACAAACCCTAACAATAACAGAGAAAAAGAATTATCCAATTTGGTGTACTTGTTCAGAAGTTATGCTGAACTTTTGCTGTAAGAGTAGTGAGTAATGTATTGCGCTCATTGACGTATCGATTTAAAGTACTACAACTTATAAGAATAAGGTTGAAAACAACTAATTCGGTAATTAAAATCTCGAGGGGTCTATTGGGGGGGTTATGGTAAAAAGAAATGCCAATACAGGTATGACGGTGTCGAATAAAAGTAGTATTACTTCTACTTTCAGTACAATAAGATTGAAAACGACTTAAACTTGGCAGGAAACGTACACATGTATTAGGTCAACTTATTTACCCATTATTCGCAATAAAAGATTTGTATTTGACATCTACAAAACGCGCCGACTAAAAATCGTTCTACATACATACATACATACATATGGTCACGTCGTTATCCCCGAAGGGGTATGCAGAGGTAAGTATATTATATGCCCACATTACACCTTTTTGTTTTTAATTTGTCCCACGTAATTGGTGGTGAGCTGTATTGCCGTGTTGAGATGGACAGGTGCAGGTTGTGATTGCCTGCTGTTGAAATTTTTGAAAGCCACTTAAAACAGGCCTTGAAATTGGCTTAAAGACTGCTATTTTACTGGCAACCAGGACCAACGGAAACGCTCAAATAAATGTCACAAAGTCGTCACATGGATGGCACCCATCCAAGGACTGGTCATAGTGAAAGTTGCTTACTGCAGTGATCGTCTACAAAACACTGAGTCCGCGGGGCCACGAGCGCTTCCAAAAATCGTTCTATACATCTCGAAATATTGAGTAACTTACTTGTCTGTTTGCGTAGAGACAGTAGCGTTGTTCTGTGGTAAGTTGGACACCACGGAGGAGTACTGCTGCATCAGGAGCACAGACGCGTCCAACATCGCTTGGATTTCACGCAGCAACTGTCAAATTATAGTGCGTTCTTACATCATTATCATGTTTGTTGTCTCAAAATGAACGGATTAAATCTGGATGGTGCTGGTGGATCAGAATTCTGCAAGTATCCTTTCCTTGCAGAATTCGACCGTCTGATCCACCTTCATATGTTCCAGATTCTCTAGATTTAATCTATCCATGCCCATAGTCTCCCATCTGCTTAGTGAGTACATGGGGCGCTCAACTAGTAAGTAGAGGCTGGTCTCATCTTCTTCCAAGCATTCTGGGCATTTAAAAAAAGAAGAAAGAAAGAAACATTTATTTGGTTCGTCTACATTTGGGGTCGTCCTTCACTCCTATCACTGTCAGGTGCCTGTTCAGGCGACAATGTCCTGTGATTATCTCGATAACTAGCCTCATGTTTACATTTTGATCTTAGGTACTATACCATATCAGTGTTCCTTAGTCGACTTTTACTACATCCAGGCCACATGATGAATCGGGGTGGTGACCTTCCATTTTGATTATAAATGTTGACCCAATTACATTTCTATTATTTTTTGCAAAATACATTACTACTAAGGTTTACTAAGGTTTTAAAAGAGTCGGCAGCGCGATTGTGGCGCCCCTGGTGTTGCAAACGTCCATAGGTCACCGCAACCACCGGTACATCTGGTGGGGCCGTATGCTTGTCTGCCACTGTAGTAGTATGGGAAAAAAAACGATGCTATCCTAAATACATTACTATGGAGTTATTTGTTTTTTTTTTAAGCTAGCCAAATGGTCGTCGCCACAGCCTGATGGGAAGTCGTGGTGCATCTAGCGATTGGGGGTCACTCTGCCCTGTGATGTGCGTCTTCACGCTCCGCTTGAAGAACCCGGGATTGTAAGATGAGGGAAACACTCCGATCGTTCCAGGCTTTTATAGTTCGACAGAGAAACGATCTTTTGAAACGCTCAGTTCTGGCGTAGATTCTCTCCACTGTGTATGAGAGGCATCTCTGCCCGGCACGTGTTGTTCGTGATCGGAAAGGAGAGGTGGGATCAGGTTGAAGAGTTCTTCAGAACACTCGCCGTGACGGAGTTTATCCATTAACATTTTATGATGCTGATTCAATTACATTTCCACGGTTCTAGTTAAATATATTTTGTACTTATACTTACACTTATGTCCTATACTACATAACATACTACATACATATCATATATACTTATGTCCTATATTACTTATACTTATGTCCTAATTACATTCCTATAGTGTTGGCCTAATTACATATCTATAGTGTAGCTATATAAATACCTGTAGGCGAGCCTCAATATGTCTGCGCTCATGGCCCTCCATACGCTGTAGTTCTTCCGTGGAGAGGCTGGCTAGCGAGACGGGGCGCGGTGGAGGCGGTGGGAGAACTCCCCACGCCATCATCGCTGTCAAATGTTATGGAAATTTTAATTATATTTTTTATAGTAGATAGTCCTACGTGTGCATGAATACAACACTACAAGGGTACTATTAAATCTGAAAGCATTAGACTTAGGCAACCCTTTTAAGTGGCACAGATGAGAACGATTCAATTTTCCCATACATTTTCTGTATTGCTCAAAATTGCCCGATTGTATGTCCAAAGTGACGATATAGAAAGAAAAAGAGAGAAAAATATTTTATTCAGGACACGCACAAAGAATATAAACAAAAAGTAATCTTACTAAAAAACAAGGGGCTGTCACAATGCTACTACACAGAATAGGTTACTTCATACAAGTATTGGTCTGCTTTTTTGAAGTGAAACAACTAAATAATTGAAGAAATTAGGAATAGCTAAGTATCTTTATTGCCTCGTGTGACTGAGACTCTGGCACGCTGATGCAGTTAACTTCTTTTGTATACAATATTATTGAACAGCTATTATGAAAGTTTATTTGAAAAAGAGGATATGCAAAAGGAGACTCATGTTTCGGAAATGAATGAACTTGAGAATGAAAGCCACTTAAGTATGGAAGAAATTGTGGAAGCGTTGAATAGTATGAAATTAGGAAAGGCTGCTGGGATTGATAGAATTTCTGTCGAGATGCTGAAAGCGGGCCGTGGCGTGGTAGCTTGCCAGCTGTACCGCCTTTTTAATCTTTGCTGGCGAAATGGCAGAGTACCAGAAGAATGGTGCAAATCTGTCATAGTGCCGCTGTACAAAGGTAAAGGGTCACAGCAAGAGTGCAAAAACTACCGCGGCATAAGCTTGCTCAGTGTCGTAGGCAAATTGTATGCGAAAGTTTTGATTAAAAGAGTGATGAATGAAACTGAAGGAAAAATGTGGGATGTACAAGCAGGATTTATGAAAGGAAGAGGATGCACGGATCAGGTCTTTTCATTAAGATGCCTAGCTGAAAAATTTTTGGCAAAACGTCAAAAAGTCTATTGCATCTTCGTGGACTTGGAAAAGGCCTATGACAGAGTGGTGAGGAATGAACTGTGGTCAACACTGTCCATGTATGGAGTGAACAGCAACTTGATACGAGCCTTGAAATCTCTATACGAGGGCTCCAGTGCTTGTGTCAGGATCAATGGAGCTTGCACAGACTTTTTTCCCATCGAAAAAGGTGTGAGACAAGGCTGTGTAGCGTCACCATGGCTGTTCAACCTATACATGGACAGTTGCTTGAAAGAACTACAAGAGTGCGCGTATGGATTAAAAATGAATGAGCTAACCGTCAAATGCCTCCTTTATGCTGATGATCAGGTAATACTGGCATCATCGGCGGAGGAGTTGCAGTTGATGGTTAATATAATGAACGATGCGCTTAAAAGTTACGTAGAGGAATGAATGTTAATGTAAGCAAGACAAAAGTAATGGTTTTTGAAAGAGAGAAATGTATGACTGATTGCTCGATATCGATCGAAGGAAAGAGCGTGGAACAGGTGAAAGAGTTTGTATATTTGGGTTCAAAATTTGCAAGAGATGGAAAGTGTGACAATGATATTGAAAGAAGAGTTTTGGCAGGAAACCAAGTGGATGGAGCCATTCACACCTTTATGAGCAGTCAGAACGTCTCTAAAAAGGCAAGGATGGCTGTACATAGAGGAGTGCTTGTCCCTACACTTATGCATGGTAGTGAAAGTTGGGTGTGGCAGGAGCATGAAAGTAAAATTAATGCAGTGGAAATGAGAAGTTTGCGAAGTATAGCTGGAGTGACATTGAGGGATAAAGTAAAGAATAGTGTGATAAGGGAACATTGCGGTATGACAGAAGATGTAGTGACTAAGATAGAGAAAGGGATGCTCAGATGGTTTGGACATGTGGAGAGAATGGATGGAAATAGGCTGACGAAACAGATTTATGAAGCGAGAGTGAATGAGCAAACTGGTAGGGGTCGACCTCGGCATACTCATGTCGATCAAATCAATAATCTACTGAGAAAAGGCCAGGTCAAGAGTACCCTTAACCGAAGAGCATGTATGAAGACACTTATGAAAGTTGAAGAAGCAAAAGTTGTTTGCCAGAATCGTAGCAAGTGGAAAGTCATAGTCTCTGCCTACCCCGTTGGGAAACAGGCGTGATGTTATGTATGTATGTATGTAGTTATTTCCTGATAAACTTTTAAACATAATTCATGACAAAACAAGCAACTTGTGAATGTTACACAATAAGATAGATACGAGTAGATACTTACGTGGCGGCGGCATATTCGGGAATGGCGGCGGTGGAACTTGTCCTGCCGTAGGGGGCGCTGTCGTAGCGTTCGCGCCTTGAGCCATTTGTGGCATCTGTGGCATCTGTGGCATCTGGGGCATTTGTGGCATATACGGCATATGGGGCATATGCGGGGGTCGTATAGGCGCGTGTGGTTGGGCCGCTGGGGCAGGACCCGGGGGTGTGGTTTCCGGGGCGGGTGCTCGAAGAACGTTCAGTCGGCAAGTGGGGCACGTTTGTTGTCGTTGGAACCAGAGGCGGAGGCACGCTGCGTGGAATATGTGGTTGCATGGCAGTTTTTTCGCTCCTGTTGAATTTTAATATGTTTATTAAAAATTAGAAGACTCAGAGCACTGTTTCTTAGTTTTTTTTTTGTGTGAGTTCATAAGTACAAAAAAACCCCCGACTCACAAAAAAGAACAATAAAAAACCTGTAAAAAGTAAAAAAATAACTATTATATTATGACCTATCTACCCTAAGTATTGAACCTGTATTATTATTATAGGTAGCTATATTATTTACGTATTCATATTTTTAACTAACAGTTGGTCTCGTCGGGGGGACTGCTCTATACCTAAACAGAGACAGACGTACGGTTAGGTTATGATTAGGTGAGCGGTCCCCGACGAGACAAACTGTTAGTTAAAATATGAATAGGTAATAATATAGCTACCTATAATAATAATACAGGTTCAATACTTAGGGTAGATAGGTCATAATATAATAGTTATTTTTTTACTTTTTACAGGTTTTTTATTGTTCTTTTTTTGTGAGTCGGGGGTTTTTTAAATTTTTAATTATTTTTTTTATTTTTTGCGTTTTTAAAGGGGTTTTTAATGTCAACAATGACGAATAGTCTATCAACAATTATTCAGAGCTAATGCGAATTGCGCGGAGTGTGGTTACAGAATTAGCAATACATTCCACTATTCATATCTTTCGAATGGCTTAATCGATTTTCATAAAACTTGCGGTATCGTGATGTATAAGATATGACCTTTCATTTGATACCCAACACGGGTATATTTGAACACATTAAATTTTTCATCACCACTTTCACCCCTCATAGCTTTGAAATGGCTTAACCAATTTTTATAAAACATAGCTAAAAACACTCTCCCCTAACCCATCTTTCAAACAAAAGAAACAGAATCAAAATCGGTTCATCCGTTTGGGAGCTACGATGCCACAGACAGACTTACACACACACACACCCACACACACGTCAAACTTATAACACCCCTTCCGGGTTTCCGTCGGGGGTTAAAAAAGCATAAAAACAAGTTTGTGAGTATCGACTTGTGAAAGTTTGTTACTCTTTCACACTCTAACGGCTGAATGGATCGGGCTGAAATTAGGTACAGTGATATTTTATAGTCTGTAATAATAATAACACATACGCATGTTATTCCGGGCATAAGTGTCTCTGTGTGTATGTTCTCCCCAATACAAATTAACCAAGCCCAAACACAAGGTAACTGCTGTAAATCGTTAAGGAATTCCCTCGATTCGAGGGATTTCTTTGATTTCTCCAGGATCCCAGCATCCTATTCTGACTTCCCGTATATGGGATCACATGGGAAGCACCAGTTTTCAAATAAAAAAGAATCATCAAAATCGGTTAACTCGTTCAAGCGATTTTCCGGTAACAAACATAAAAAAAACACAGACGAATTGAGAACCTCCTCCTTTTTTGGAAGCCGGTTAATAAACTCAACTATAAAACGAATTGAACTTCTCAAAGAAATTGATGTAGAACAGGTAAAAGGCGACTTTACCCTTCAGATTGTCGGTTGAACAAAGAAATAAAAAAGTTTTAATTGTTTCGCGAGTGCAGTCTTTAATATTCATTAAATAATATCAATTAAAATAAAATTTTAATTGATATCAATTGTTCAACATGGACAAAAGTACCAGTCAAGAGAATTTATTTTTGTTGTTGGGTCAAAAGGATGTATTATGTCGCACGAACTATGATATATGGGTTAGCATCGAAACACTTTATTAGCTCCAAACATATACTCACGCGTCTTACCCTGAAGGGATAACCAGAACTTGGTCACTTTATACATTTTAGATTCGCACTTTATTGGTCACTGATTTTCAGTTGACTGAGTGTTTTCAGTTAAACTAAGTGCAGTTCGATAAATTGGCTTGACATTAATAACTCGTGAATGTTAATAACTTATGTTTCGTAATAAATGCACAAGTACATAGTTCAATGAGAACTCCAATACCGCCAGAGTCCACGTCATACTTACCTACCTACATACATTACTTTACATCATCACGATTTTCTACTTTTATATTGCAACAATATTTTAAACAGCGCCATCTAGCCCAAATCAAGCTGATATAAGTTTGTACTATGGGGTCTGGACCATTGATAAACATACTATACCGTATTTACTTAGCCTTGAGATGTAAACCACATTTTATTTACAACTTTTCACACCAAACTAAATAAAGACGGCATGTCGAAGATGCCTACTTAGTCTTATTTTACTTTCACATTATGATCTATTAAACACACAATACATTTTTCGCCCTACTCTTCTAAAAACGTTCGACAACTACTGTTTTCTTTGTTCATGTTTTGTCTCACGGCCAAATAAATACAATATAATGTGTTTCTAAATACATTCATATATTATACATAGAAAACACCCAACTAACAAATGCTGATTACACAAATATTTGTTTCAACCCGAGTACTGTGAGCACAATTGGCGGAGTTTCTCACTGTCCTTGTATATTATCAATAATTTTTAAGTAACCGCTAGTCTACTTGCCTACTATTACGTATTCAAGGCAGTGTATCGCGCGTACAATACTTTACATCGATAGGGCTACGCCGAAACTAGGAGGTAACCTGCTGAGTGATGCTCTGGCACGGTGGTAGAGACCACGTGGATTTAGTCGGTTGAAGTCGAGTACCTATGCCGTCCATTTCACACGATAAAAGAAAACCATAAGAACAGTATGTAGTACTCTTATTACTTTCAACTCTATAATAATATATGATGCGCATAAAAGGTCTCCTCCAAGGATTGCACAACAATCGGTTTTATGACGCCCGTATCCAGCGGCTTCCCGCGACCTTTATCTCGGCTAGGCTCTGCTTCACAGGTCTCCCCACTCTGATTTCTGGTACGTGGACGCCACGTGGATTATTCTAAATGGCCAGGTTGAATGTATGTACGACCAACGATATAGACAACTCACCGGTATGCATCTCCTCGCGACAGATGATACACTCGTTGTCAGCCGCGGCGAGTTCTTCGGCCGTCGCATCCGGGTACAGCGTGTTCATGTTGCGGATCGCGCGACGGGATAGCACGACGTCGTTGTATGCCTTCTTGAAACTCCTATACATTTGAAAGATTATTTTTTATTTAAGCTGTTAAGAGGGCTATTCGCTAGGATCTCCGCAGTCAACTTTTTGAGGATATATCATCTCAAATCCTACTAATATTATAAATGTGAAAGTTTGTAAAGATGTTTGGATGTTTGTTACTCAATCACGCTGTAACGTCTATATGGATTTTGCTGAAATTTGGTTCATGACACACATCTACGTAATTGTATCTTCACACCGATATTGCTCTATTTCCATTCCTACCTATCGCTTCGGTCGACAACGTGTCGTAGGTATCTGACTATGGAAGTCAAGGTGAAAAAAAATACACTTTCGCAAACAGACACGTATTTTTCGCGAAAAGGTAAGATATTAATGAAGATGGCAATAAATTATATCTGGTGGTGCTATCACAAGTACTCACCTCATAGTTTCATACATTGGCCGGAAAGCAAAGAGGGGCAGAGTGTAAATTCTGACCATGACTGCCACAAAGCCAATGTACAGTAGCACTTTCAGGAAGTTTATAGCTAGTTCTGTGTACAGGAGAACTGCAGCTTTGCTCTCCCATGGAGCCTCCCAGCGAGAGTCTATCGCGTGAAGAACGTACTAGAATAAATTATTACACAGAATATTAGAAAAAAATAAAAATTTTAAATAAAAAATAGAACCGACTTCATACAAATCCTTAAAAATAAAATTTACCTAGCACATTGTAATTTGTATTTTGATTTATCAGATTTTATTCAACATCATATTGAAGTCGGTGCCAAGTAAACTCATAGGTTTAGGTAGGTATTATTAATGGCACCAACTTCAATATTATATTGAATAAAATCGGATAAATCAAAATACAAATTACAATGTGCTAGGTAAATTTTATTTTTAAGGATTTGTATGAAGTCGGTTCTATTTTTTATTTAAAATTTTTATTTTTTTATTTTAAGTGACGGGTGGACCGAAAAGTATTTCTATCTAGGTGTAAAGTTCTCATCAACACAAATCAATCAAGCCGAAACACAAGGTAACTGCTGTAAATCGTTAAGGAATTCCCTCGACTGTCTTTCGGTTCCATCATCAGATCGACTCCAGACCTTCATTAAATTTTAGTACATTAAAGCACTTAATCAAAAAGTTAACAAACGCACTAGTTGTCCCTACAATTTTCGGTGGTTGCCCTCGATTTCTCCTGGATCCCAGCATCAGATCCTGATACCCTGGATATGGGACCACCTCAGAAGTAGCCTCTTTCAAACAAAAAAAGAATTTTCAAAATCCATCCATAATTGGCGCCGCTATCGCGTAACATACATACAAAAAAAAAAAAAAAAAAAAAAACAGCGTACGAATTGAGAACCTCCTCCTTTTTTTGAAGTCGGTTAAAAATAATATCATACCCATGGAAACAGGATGTTGATTGATTAAATATATTTGCAATTTATAGCTCTTTCAATATGGGGCCATTTAATTTATAGTTAAGAACTATTCCCGTCAAATTGACTTTGGAATAAATAGAAACCGCAGATGCATCCGTTGGGCCACTACGATGCCACAGACAGACATACACATAAACACTAGTCAAACTTATAACAACCCTTCTTTTTCGTGGGAAGTAAAATACATGCCATGACGATAATAACGCCGCGATTCAGTGCTCCTAGCCCAAAGTTAGGCTAATAACGGCTATCTAGAACTTAGAAGCAGGACTGCACAAAATTTATTATCAACTTGGGAGTTAGAATTTGACAAACGCAGTAAGGATTTATATGACACATTGTTCCAGAATAATTTTGTGAAAGGATAACCTTGCAGTTAATTAAAACAAAAAACCGCTTACCTTGATTAATATGTTGACAATCATTATTATCAATATGCTGTATTCAAATCCAAACACTAGTTGTACCGAGGGACCCTTAGAAGCGGTGAACTGATATGCATGGTGGATGAAGTAGAAGTCACAATTGGCGAGGAGTAGCATCAGGGTCAATATCCTCACATGAAACAGCAAGCCTATTACTGGGCTTCTTTCCATCTGTAACAATATTTCATTCATATTAACACAATAGCTGACCCCGCAACTTCGTTTACGTCACATAAGGTGTATGAAAGGAGAGGTATTTCTTCATCAGACTCATCAAGCAGCGTGTGAAACTGTCCTGTTTGCTTAATAATAAAAGAGCTTAAAGATAAAGTCTATTTTAAAACAATTGACTGAATTGTTTTAAAATAGTCTTAATCATTAAGCTCTTTTATGATTAAGCCAACACGCCAGTTTAGATTAAAGAAACCCCTACAATTAAAATTTTCAAAATATCTGATTCTTAAAAGTGTTATAACTTTTTTATTTATTAACCGATTGACATGAAATAAACACTAAGTGTTAAGTGGAGCAAACCTCAACACAATAAAAAAAACTGCAATTGCAATCGGTTAAGCGGTTACTGAGATTAGCGTGCAAAAACGTACAGACAAACAGATATACAAAAAAAAACAGAAAAAAATTCTTAAAATCATTGTTTAGGGTTCTATTGCGTTCATAAATCCCCCCTTTAATATTTTTTCTTATTTATCTTCCATGTACAGACAGTGGCCTGTTACGATTTTATTAATGTATAGGTTTTTTTTTTTATTGATTGGTGGTGCAGAGGTACTTGTAGTGTGGACAACTGCCACTCTGAGGCCCTGGGTTTATTTATTTATTGTATTATTTTGTGGCACTCATGTGTTACTAAGGATCTTAATATCAAATATATAAATCAGTGCACTATGTCCTACCATTTAACATGGAATATATAAATTAATTTTACAATATGGTTAGTTTAAATCTTTAAAAAATTTGGTTTATTCCCAGGTCAGACTTGTGTCTGATTTCTCTGATTCACAAATATTTGTTTGGGAGATTGGATGTTTCTATGTATAATGTGCCTATGGCATTAAGTCCACCTTTGTACAATTTTTGTGCATAAAGTTTTAAATAATTAAATTAAAAAAAAATGTGTATGTATTTTAGATATATGTAAGTATATTTATCAGCTACTAGCTGTATGTGAAATTTTGCTGAATTTTCTTTGCTATAAACCTCACGGAGCCCGAGACCTTTCTAACGAATGCAAAACCGTGGAAATCGGTTTGTGCGTTCTAAAGTTATAGCGTCAGGAAGGAAAACCCCGACTTATTTTTATATAATAGATTTAGATCCCATGATAGGCTAGATGGCTATGTGTAAATATTTATGTACCCAACAACATAAGGTATTACATCTACTTTTATTGGAATGAATATCAAATCAGAGAAAGGGTGGAAGACTTTAAGTACTTAAATAAATTTGTAGTGGGACTAGCTTTGTAATAGTTTGGTTCAGTTTATACTTTATACTCATTCATGAGTATGCCAAACTGAAATAACCACAGTTTGAGTGTTGGTAGTAATTTGACAGGTGGTAGCTTGGAGTCATGGGACATCCTTTTAAGGGCTTACCCGGGGCTCCCAACCGTAGGCGGTTGGGCGCTACGTGAGGTTTTTTAGTTGGTAGGAGTCCGGCATAGCATCCATGAAGGATTTTCCCTCACGTTATAGATCCATGAAGGACTTTCCCTCATGTTAAATAAAAAAAAGGTGGTAGCTTGGAAAAAATTCTTCTGTCAAGCAATTTTTACATGAATGTCAATCAGACATTTTGCAGTAAACAGAACTCAAATGTTGCAATAAACTTTTGCAATATAATTGCAAGGTTACTCAGTCAGATGAATGATACAATATTGAGTATCTCTCATAAAGCTACTAGCAACTGTCTACCAAGGATAATTAATTCATAAGTGCATGCTACACAATACTTTTTTCTTCTATGGGGCAGGCATATTTGAAAATATTTCATAAGAATAAAGTTTCATAAAATTAAATATTCTTAATGATTGCAGCATAAATTGTTGTTGAATGTTAGCAGTTGGCATAGCAAACAACTATGGCAGGTTCTGAATATATTGTCTTTAGAGGTTGCTCTTTGTTTAATTATTTTTAGTTACTTACATAGTCAACTCTGTCTTCTGCGAGCCAATGGAATGCTTTGAGAAACAACAGGAGAGTAAACAACGCAATAAATTTTGGATTGAAATCATCTCTGAACACAGTGAATGCCAAACATGTCTCCGTTATAGCATACCATGATCGCTCAATCAGATGCTAAAAAAATACAAAAACAATTATTACGGTAATTCGGCTTAGATAGAACATAGTGTAGGTACATGTTTTATAAAGTTACCTCAAATTCCGCTGGACGTAGTCGGCCAAAAAATATTTTCCTCAGAAGTTTGCCCACAAGTAAAACCAGTATGAAAGCTTGCAAATACATCACCTGTAATTAGACTTATTGTTATCCTACCTGATGGTAGGCTATGTGTCACAATATTTCGTCTGAGGAGTATCCTCTACGAAACATTTTGAAACATATTTCAAGTCATTAAAAATATATTATTGAGTAACTTAGCAAACCAATTCTATAGCTAATATTACGTTTCACGATGGTCAATGAGAGTGAATATATAGTGTACTTACAGCCATACTGGGATTTGAATTTGTTAGATAAACTATAGAAGGATAAAACTGTTTCTTTTGGTAATAGGCATTGCCGATAACCACAGTTGTTAGCGCAAGACTTATCACAGTTGCTAGTAAAGCCTTCATTTTGCTAAGATGGTGTTTGCCGCCGGACTATAATTTACATGTGAATTATTCAGACAAATTTCTAAGCACACCAAAATCGCGAAAATGTCAATAAATACATTTTCAAAACATAGTTTCGTTTCTTCGTAAATCACAAATCCTATTTTTGTTTGACGTGTTCACTGTTCATTTGTGTCACTCGTGACGCCACAGATAAGTAAATTATAATCATAGATTTTTTTTCAGCCACGAGTTGAACTCGAACCTGTGCTCAAACTCTCAACTTCCGTCTAGCCGGGAGAGGTGATTATTCAATTTAGTGGTTCTGTTTGTATTTCATATTTTTTGATTCTACATATTACTGCTGCACCTACGCGTGAGCCGATAAGGTTGACCCTGAACATTAATATGAACCCTAAGTAAATTATTAAATCATTATTGTATTAATTTACTTAGGGTTCATATTAATGTTCAGGGTCAACCTTATCGGCTCTGCTTGCTTTAAATCACCTTTATTAAACCGAATAAATAAATAATAATTAGTACCTGCCATGGGCTCACTACTTGTGCTTGTGCCTCTTCCAGCAAAATATTCCAAATCTATGTACATATTTTCAAACATATTTAAATTTGCAACACTGTTTAAGTAATGTCACTTTCATAGTTTTTTTAAATTCCATCCGGACCATACCATAGAGAAAAATATGTTTTTGATTTACCGTAAGAAAAATGGTTGTCGTTGTTGAAAATAAATAAACGTCAATATTTTGATTATTCCCTTTCCTTAGAAGTTGAAATGTTAGTGAGGTGTTAAAATACTTTCAGTCGGAAGGTAAATATCTTCATAATTTTTAACAAATTCTAATGTGGTTAGAATATTGATTGCCGACTTGCCATTGCCGCGCAATAGCTTCACTTTTATAACCTTTTGTTACATGTACAAATTGTTTGTTTTTATGAATGTATACACATCTATCTATCCGATGCTTAAACTATCTATTTGGATTTATCGGCATCATGCAGGAAAATTATGTACTTGCATAAAATTATCATTTTCATCAGGCATTCCTACAGGGGGGGCTAAATTAGGCATTATTTTAGTTATTGCTAAACAAACAGTAACATGAAAGTTACTGTTTGTTTAGCAATAACTAAAATAATGCCTAATTTAGCCCCACACACTGGTCTGGGATCAGACTGAAATGCTTATCTGATACAAATAAAAAGTTAGCAAGTAATTGATTTTGTGTCTGTTTATGAATTTGGTCACCAAATAACACTGAGTGTATCAATTTGATGTGCATATTGTATAGGACTATAATGTAGCCTTTGAGAGAAAGTGATTAGAAGTTAAATTTTACATCAGGACATAGAAGTATTTGTGGTATGTGGTAGGTTTGTAGATGTTTTAGTAGTTGTTCTGCTGTGATATTAACTGCAATATACGGTTAATACTTGTTTAAATGGTGTAATAACTTTTATCTTGTCGGTTGTTCACCTGAAATTGTCTTTTTAAGAGATGCAAGACACTAGGCTAGTCTAATTTTAATATTCCAAGAACATAAATGTTTACAAAATATTCAGTTGTCTTAAAATCTTATCATATTTTGCTTGACTCTTTGAGAAGATCCTGCTAGCTAGGATAATCCCAATACTCACAAAAAATGAAACAATCCCTAGACATCAATTTGGCTTCAGGCAGTACCACTCTACCATCGAGCAGGTGCATCGAGTGTGTGAAGTCATATGAAATTCGTTGGAGAAAAAGGAGTATTGCTCAGCCGCCTTCCTGGATATCCAGCAAGCATTCGACAAAGTTTGGCACAGGGGTCTACTCTGTAAGCTTAAAAAAGCCCTTCCACACAGTTACTACTTGTTGATGGAGTCATACCTTTCCGACCGTATGTTCCAGGTCAGAGTAGATGGTGAACTGTCAGAGTTTTATGACATAAAAGCAGGAGTCCCACAGGGATCTGTGTTAGGCCCAGTACTATACACATTATACACATCAGACCTCCCTGAAGCATGTAATGTTACCACTGCTACATTTGCTGATGACACTGCTATACTAGCAAGCAACAAGGACCCTGATCTAGCCTCCGCCACTCTGCAAAGTAGCCTGGATAAAGTAAATGGTTGGCTCCAAAAATGGAGAATTAGGGCGAGTGCTACTAAATCTGCACACATTACCTTTACCCTAAGAAAGGGTAATTGTGGAAATGTCAAACTGGGAAACGACGAACTCCCACAAAGTGAAAGCGTCAGATACCTTGGCATGCATCTTGATCGCAGGCTGACATGGAAGAAGCACATCAAGACAAAAAGAGATGAACTCAACCTGCGGTACAGGAACATGTACTGGCTAATGTCACGGAACTCGGTCCTGTCCGTGGACAACAAGCTACTTATTTATAAGACCATCTTAAAGCCAATATGGACCTATGGCCTTCAACTCTGGGGAAGTGCCTGCAACTCTAGCTTAACCATAATGCAGAGAGTGCAAAACGGTATCCTCCGAAACATAGCCAACTCACCGTGGTTTGTCACGAATGCTGAAATTCATGAGGCATTACAGGTCAACACTGATAAGGACGAAATTAGGCTATTGGCTCAAAAGTATAAGGACCGGCTTAGAAACCACCCTAATGAACTGGCTACTCAACTGATTAATGTCAGCTACCACAAACGCCTCAAGCGATTTGACATCCAGGACTTAGATTCCCGATACTAAGGAGGGGTGCTACTGCTGTGGAGCACCTTTGGCTAGACAATTGAATCGCAACTAATCCGCTTATAGTCAAGGACTGATTGCTGATTTTGACAATAAAAAAAAATATATATATATTTTGCTTGAGGGGATAGGTTTTCAAGAAGGCCTAGCACACCTTAAAAAATGTTTCTTGTTTTCAGGATTGGCAGATTTCAGTCACATCAAACTGTCTTGGAAAATGGTAAGTTTTGCAGTATTTGATTTAGATTATTTTGTTAATGTGAAGCAAAATCTTCGTGCCCCTTTTTATGAAGATTCTGCACACATCAATCAAGCTATATGAAGAAGAAATGCATAAATCTATTTTTTTTCAAAATCTACTGTCAAATTTGTCTAATAGGTTCATCATCACGCCTTTATCCCCGAAGGGGTAGGCAGAGGCATATTATATACCCACATTTCACCTTTTTATAATTTGTCCCACGTAATACGTTGTGAGCCGTATTGCCGTGTTTAAATGGACAGGCGCAGGTTGTGACTGCCATTTTACTGGCAACCGGGACCAACGGCTTAACGTGCCTTCCGAAGCACGGAAACGCTCAAATAAATGTCACAAAGTGATCACATGGATGGTCACCCATCCATGGACCGGCCGTAGTGAAAGTTGCTTACTGCAGTGATCGTTTACAGAACACTGAGTCCGCGGGGCCACGAGCGCTTCTAATTGTATTTTATTATTAGCTCATGGTGCAGCTTTTCCTATGTCAACATCAACACTTTTGAGGTTGTCAATTTAATTATAAGTTACCGATGAAACAGATTCGATATTGTTTGTCTGTCTGTCAGTTACTGTGCTCAACCGCTCTATTTTACATTTTATGGATGTCGGATCGCTCGTGCATGGAGTCCGTCGTGAGAGAGTTTTAATTTCGCGTTAGAGGTTTATGTGGTGAAATAGTGAATCATAAGTTTTTGCGCTCACTTTTCCGACAGAATTACTTTGGTGGTAGATAAAACTAACAAATACTAAACCAGTGGTAAGGGAATTTCTCCTTCGCCGATCAACGGGTAAGTATGGGGGACTCTTCGGAGGCCCCCGATCCTCCTGATCCTCCCCCTGACATCAGCTCAGGTAAGAGAACTCGTCAAAAAAGACCTCATAATGAGGATCTTGAGGCTTCTACCCCCAAAAAAATTATTTTTCAAACGAATCTGCATCAGCCTCCATCCAAACTATTTACAACGACCCGACAATAATTTTGGGAATTAAAGCTTACGATATGAACGATGTAGGCCCTTTCGTTATCGTTGTGACCAAAAGAGATGAGGACGTTAATGGCGAAACCAATGAAATTTGGCCAATTTTTACATCAGAACAAAATTAAAAATATTTGTCCAGGTGGCATTAGGCGTATTGGCAGGAACAAGATGTCAGTCGAGTTCAGAACTGCTGTAGATGCTAACAATTTCTTAGACAACCCAATACTCAGCAACAGTGGCGGGGCAAGACCTAAATTTGGTGTGGGCAAGACCGATTTCGCGAGGCCCTGTTCTGTGGCGCCAGTAATAATAGTATCGCCATAGGGAAAAAAGAATTTAAACCACAGAGGTTTACGTCAAATGTGGTTAGTGGGGTCACTCGTCCCAAAAAATCCAGGATAAAACATATATTGTTGGTTCCACTACCTAAATGTGTCCAGGAGTATTTGTAAATCCTGTTGGACCCCTTAGTGAAACTTAGCAGTGGAACCAACAGTCCAGAAGGAATAAAACAAGGGATTCCCCGCACTAGTCGGCGGTGCACAGTGAATCGATTCATACAAATCGGCGGACATAGGAATCTTGAAAAACTTTTTACTGTTTTTTACAAAAACTAATGATGCCAATATGTTTATATCTTAATAAATGTAATCGAAAACATAGAAACTCAATTTTGATTAGACTTCGATTTTAAAAAAATATTCGAAAAATACTGATTTTAATGTATGGAAAAGTAGGCACATTAAAAAGGGACAGACTGCGATTTTCTCGTGTTTTCTCATTTTAACGCTAATTTTCTGTCTAAATATTTCTAATTTTGTTTGATTATTGAATGTAAATAGTTTTAATTTAATTGTTTTTTTTTTTTTCAATTGTTCACTTATTTTAAGTACAATTTTTTTAAAAATGTATGTAATTCTAATTTTGTTTGATTATTTGATGTTCTGTACATCATGTTAATTGAATCGTTTCATTTTAAGCTATTATTTTTACCACTTTTGTTTTCATAAGTAAGTTTTTGTATTTATAGAACTATGATATATGTACCTATGTTTTATAAAACGTGTTATTGTTTTATTTGATTAATTTAATACATTATTTTCTTCAAATCTTAATGAAAAATACTATACAACACAAAAATGTTGCTAAAAAAGTAGGAAAAAATTATAGTCGTCTGCTTATAAGTATCTTGCTTAAGCGAGGTACTTGCTTGACGCGCTGGACTCTATGCAGCGACGAGCTATTCGCATTATCAACTGCCCTGAGGTAACAGAAAGTCTGGAGCCATTGGCGCAGCGAAGAACTATTGCATCTATGGCTGATTTCTACCGTATCTATCAGGGTGAGTGTTCTGAAGAGCTCTTCAACCTAATCCCACCCTCTCCTTTCCGTTCCCGAACAACGCGTGCTGGTCAGAGGTGCCACTCTCACACAGTGGAGAGAATATTTGCTAGAACTGAACGATTAAAAGATCGTTTCTCTGTCGAACCATAAAAATCTGGAACGACCTGCCAGCGCACGTATTTCCCTCCTCTTACAATCCTGGGTTCTTCAAGCGGAGCGTGAAGAGGCACATCATAGGGCCGCCAAGTTGAGTGCCGCTTTCTATAGTCTTACAGAGTGGGACGGTGGCCCCCAATCACTAGATGTCGCTGTGGCTTTCCATCAGGCGGCGGCGGCATCATTTTGGCGAGCTAAATATAAAAAAAAAACTCTCAAAACTCTCGATCCCGTATGCTTGTCATATTATTTTTGATGTGGGTAGGACTGTACTAAGCTAAAATGTAGTTTATTAACAATTATAACTGTAAAATAAACCGGCCAAGTGCGAGTTGGACTCGCCCATGAAGGGTTTCGTAGCAGCAAGTAACATATATAAAAGTTGTTATAGTTCGTTGTACTACCCGTTCGCTCTAACTTTGCCGCTGGCGTAGAGGCGTATACCTGAATTGTTAACTAGACGAAGTAAATTGACAGTAGCTAATGTCACTTCGTCATAGAAAATACGCAACATTGTATGAAGAAGTGACATTAGTTGCTGTCAATTTACTTCGTCTAATTAAAAATTCGACTTTAGTATGGAGCCGAGCGGCAAAGTTAGAGCGAACGAGCAGTAACTTTGACTGATGTTTTAACACGTTCGCAGTGGTAGTGATTTCACTACCGGAAATTGCGGTATATGACATATTAAAAAAAAAACTACCAGCTCTATCTCGTTCAAACTAATTTTCGTTGGTAGTTTTTATGGCAATGTACATCATTTTTTTTTTTTAGATTTATCATTCTCTTAGTTTAGAAGTTAGAGGGGGGGGGGACACACATTTTTCCACTTTGGAAGTGTCTCTTGCGCAAACTATTCACTTTAGAAAAAAATGATGTTAGAAATCCTCATTTTTGAAGACCTATCTATAGATACCCCACACGTATGGGTTTGATGAAGAAAAAAAAATTTAGAGTTTCAGTTCTGAGTATGGGGACCCCCAAAATTTACTGCTTTTTTTCCAGTTTTATATAAGAATCTTAATGCGGTTCACAGAATACATCTAGCTACCAAGTTTCAATAGCATAGACCTTATAGTTTCGGAGAAAAGTGGCTGTGACACACGGACGGACAGACAGACGGACAGACAGACAGACAGACAGACATGACGAATCTATAAGGGTTTTGCCATTTGGCTACGAAACCCTAAAAACGAATTATATATTTTTTTTTAAAGAAAATAAGGAAAATGATATTGTGTCATATAGCTCCCATAGCGGTGCCTAAAATGTTTGGCAGATATTTTGCTAACAATCCATTGAAAGTTAAAATAAGAAAATACGAGAAAATCACAAGCTATCCCTTTTTTGATGTACTCTTCCATACATTGAAATCAGTTTTTGTTGAATATTTTTTAAAATTAAGGTCTAATCAAAATTGTGTCTCTATGTTTTCGACTACAATTATTAAGCTAAACACATTGGCATCATTAATTTTTGTAAAATCTGTAAAAAGTTTTTCAAGATTCCTATGTCCGCCGATTTGTATGAATGGATACATAATTTTCACAGTAAAATTAATTTACTTCGTTTTTTATTTTAATCTCGCTTTGAAGCAATGCATAAAAATTTTAGAGGCGCGAGGCCCCTTGTACCTCGAGGCCGTGGGCGGTGGCCCACGTCGCCCACGCCTTACGCCGCCACTGCTCAGCAACCATAAATATGAGGCTTTTATCCCTACTCATAACATTTCAAGGATGGGGGTAGTTAGATCGGTTCCAGTGGATTGGTCTATGGATGAATTTGTGGAGTCCATGGTCTTTCCTACAGCGTGTACCACTGTTCTCAGGGCTCGCCGACTCAATAGAAAAACGGTAAATAGCAATAACTCCACAGAATGGATCCCTACTCAAACTGTGGTGGTAACCTTTAAGGGACAGGTTCTCCCCTCCCATATCTACTCCTACTACACCTCCCTACCAGTTGAACCGTATCAATTCCCAACCATTCAATGCATGAACTGCTGTAGGTTTGGTCATGTATCAAACCAATGCAGGTCTAAGCCAAGGTGCTATAAATGTGGACAACCACATACAGGGATGGAATGCACAATAGAAGAGGGCAAGGCATTGTGTCTGTACTGCTCGGGGACACATTACTCTATTAGTAAGGCATGCCCTGAGCAGGATCGACAAAAATCTATCAAAGCGTACATGGGTCAGGAAGGGGTTTCGTACATGGAAGCCTCAGAGTGTATCCCTAAAATATCCAAAACTTATTCTATGGCTGCCAAACCAGTCAACTTGCAGGGTTCCCAGTCTTCAGCCCACTTGAATGCAACCCCACTCCGCACATCCTACAGAAAAACAACTTTCATAACCCCTCGACCTAAGGCTCCTCTTGGTAAGTCATACGATAGAGCTGCCCATCAGGCTATCACTTCACAAGACGGGTCTTCTATGCCCAATGGGTGCGCCCTCCTTAATACACAGCCCCCTTCAACACACACTCTACGTCCGGAGCGTTTGAGCACGGTTAGATCCGGTAGGGGTTTTCTTCCGCGCACGCTTAGGTTGTGGAATGATCTTCCTGCCTCGGTTTTCCCAAACGCCTACAGTATGGGGTTCTTCAAAAGGGGTCTAAGAAGGTTTTTACAGGGTCGGCAGCGCGAGTGTGGCGCCTCTGGTGTTGCAAACGTTCATAGGCTGCGGTGACCACCGGTTCTTCTGGTGGGCCGTGTGCTTGTCTGCCACCTTAGTGGTATAAAAAAAAAAAAAAAAAAAAAAACTTTCGAAATCTCCCAATCCCAACAAAGCTCCCATAACTTCCTGTTCACATTATTGAATATATTACTATCCCTCATATCCCAAAACAATATCACCCTACCGCCCAACGTTGCCCATATACTTACCCAATCACTACCAAACTTCAACAATGGATCTCAAACTGATCCAGTGGAACAGCCGAAGCATTAACAATAAAAAATCTGATTTATATTATTTAATTAATAGACACGAGCCACTGGCCATGGCAATCTCGGAGACATGGTTAAAGCCTGAAGATGCTTCCCGCATCCCGGGCTTCTCATGTCTTCGGGTTGACAGAGCTGATGGTTATGCTGGCTGTGCTCTTATAGTTAGCAAAAAAGTTTCCTTTTCCCAGATCAACCTACCCCCTCATTCCCCTGAAATAAATATTGTAGCGGTAAGAACATGCAACATATCACTCATATCCCTCTATATTGCAAATCCATGCTCCACTTTAATCCCAGACCTACAGATGATGTTTAGCTCTGTCCCCCCTCCTGTGCTTATCATGGGCGACTTTAATGCACATCACACATCGTGGGGGTCAGGTGTTTGTGACCTGTTTGGGCGCTCCATAATGGAGATGCTTGATGACCTTAACCTTTGCCTACTTAATAATGGCTCCCCTACCCGTAGAACCGCCCCTAGCAAAAAACCTAGCGCTGTGGATCTCACCATCTGCTCTCCTTCAATGGCATCCAGAATAACCTGGTACATCTCTGCCGATTCAAGGGGCAGTGACCATTATCCCATTTTTATCAATTTGTCTATGACTGTATCCCTTCCTAGTAACCCCAACACTTCTTTCGGGTATAGGTTGCGCGACGCTGACTGGACGACATATGCAGCTTCTCTGGGGAATAGAATACGCTCGCTGCCTGCCCCAACAATTCATACAGTCGCACAATCGTACTCCAGCTTCCGTGACGCTATCATTGCATCGGCCGATGAAAGTGGTCATCCCTGTCAAAAAACCCTCTAAACAAATCCTCTCGACCCCCTGGTGGGATGCTGAATGCACCGAGGCAGTTAGGATTAGGCGGGAAAGCGAGAGAAACTACAAAAGGGAAATGACGGTAGAGAATTTGATAGCCTATCAGCAAAAAGCAGCACAGACACGAAGAATGCTGTCCACCAAAAAGAAGAATGGCTGGTCGAGCTTCTGTGCGGACCTGTCACCTAGATCCCCTGCTTCCACTGTTTGGAAACAAATTAACAGGTACAGAGGAGCTTGTAATTCAGAAAACCCAAATGAAAATGATTTGTCATCATGGGTTGAGGCCTTTGCTGACAAGTTGGCTCCACCGTGGGTACCCACAGAGGATTCCATCCCTAGCTATTCTCCAAATCTTTGTCTTGCCCATCCTCAGGTGGGCCTTGGCAGCGAGTTCACATATGAGGAACTTGAGCTGGCGGTTGATGGACTGAGGGATTCGGCGCCAGGCATGGACCAGATCCCCTACTCGTTCATAACCAAGTCATCTGATAACACCAGGACACAGTTTTTGAACATTGTGAACTTGATTGTTGGTAGTGGAGTGATCCCCACTGATTGGAAGACACAAATAATTGTCCCTGTCCTAAAGCCTGGCTACGATCCTTCATCCCCCAGTAGCAGAAGACCAATAGCACTGTCTTCAGTGTTGTGCAAAGTAACGGAACATCTGGTGAAACATCGCCTTGAATGGTATGTGGAAGGTCATGGAATTTTGGCTAATTCCCAATTTGGTTTTAGGAGAGGCATGAGCACACTGGATGGTCTCAGCATCCTCACCACTGACATTCGTATATCCTTCCACAAAAAAGAATACCTTGGAGCTGTATTCCTAGATATACAGTCAGCGTACGACAATGTCTTGCTTCCGGTACTCAGGAGTAAACTACTCAAGCTGAATATCCCTGAGAGGCTAGTAAATTTCTGTACAAACCTTTTAATGGAGCGATCTATAGTAATTAAGAACCACAATCTCCTACTTCCACCTAGGACTATCTGGAAGGGTCTTCCTCAGGGCTCAGTTCTAAGCCCTCTCCTCTACAGCCTTTACACCCATGACCTGGAGTTGGTGGTGAACCCGTTTTGCCAGATTCTGCAGTATGCTGATGATTTGGCCCTTTATGTATCATCTAATTCGATCCACGACGTATCCGATAATCTGAACAGGGCCTTGGGGTATTTGAATGATTGGTTGTCGGAACATGGGCTATCACTGTCTCCTTCTAAGAGCAAGGTGGTAGTATTCACGAAGAGAAGACAAATTCCTAATCTGGATCTCCAAGTTGAGGGACAGTCTATACCTCAATACAACAGTGCCAAGTTTCTGGGGGTCCTACTGGACTCTAAAATGACTGGTTCTTCTCACTTTGGTTATGTCAGCGATAAATGTGAGAGGAATGTTAACATTCTTCGTTCGCTATCTGGTGCATGGTGGGGATGTCATCCATATAATCAAAAGCTCCTCTATAATGCCACAGTCCGCAGTCACATGGACTATGGCTCTTTCTTGCTAGAACCTTGTAATAAAGATCCCCTTGCAAAACTAGACAAAATTCAATTCAAATGTCTACGTATCATTCTTGGGGCTATGAAATCTTCTCCAACTAATGCACTACAAGTGGAGGCTGTGGATCCTCCCCTCTTCCTCAGAAGGCAGTATCTATGTGACAGATTCTTCTTTAAACTTGTGCAAAATTCGCAACACATCCTTTTGGGTAGGCTTCGACATTTGGGTGATTTATATAACATAAACTCAAACCCCGCCCCAACCAACCTTCCCTGTCTAATAAACAGCTTCATCAAATTCACACGCCTACCGTGCCCAGTCATGCAGAGTAGGTTGAGTCCATTGTACTCTCTCCCCTTTGAGGCTCTTATATACCGCCCTCCTATCGAGATAGATCTGGGAATCCGGAAGGGTGCAGTGGACGCTAATCTGGAGTTTCATGGAGTTATGGCCTCTGATTATGAGGGTTGGCTTAAAATCTACACCGATGCTTCCAAGTTCATAGGTGAGCCGGTGGGCGCGGCCGTATGGATCCCTAAGTACAATGTGGCCCTAAGTTATAAATGCCCGCCTGTGACTTCTGTGTTCACGGGGGAGTCTGTGGCCATCCTGGAAGCTATCCGGTATATTATATCCCACAACTTAAATAGGTCCATCATCCTGTCTGATTCCAAAAGCTGTCTTCAAGCCATACTCTCTCACCCCTTCCGTTCCAAGTCCAGATTCCCCATCATTTATAGGATCCGAGAGGCGCTATTCCAGTGCCAGCGACTTAACTTGGAACTTATGTTGGCGTGGATCCCGGGCCACTCACATATAGCGGGAAATGAGACGGCCGACTCTTGGGCCAAAAATGCCACTGGAACCGGCTCACTCGAACACTACCAAGTATTTACACACGACTTGACTCAGGTAATTAGGGACAGTCTGACACGGGCTTGGCAAGTGGATTGGCAAAGATCAACAAAAATCAAGGGTAAGCATTACTGTGATATTCAACCAGTAGTCCCTACTAAGCCCTGGTTTTTTAAACATCGATGTGTTGACAAGCGAGCGGTATCGATTGTTTGTCGTCTCCGTTTAGGCCATGCCTGTACACCTGTTCATCTGGCAAAGATTAGGATAAGGGATCACTCGCTCTGCGAGTGCGGTTTGGAGGAGGGTGATGCAGAACATATTTTCTTCTGTTGCCCTCACCAAAGATTCTCACTATATGATGTCCTTCCCACAAATATCCCCCGCCCTACCTCTTTCAAATGTCTCCTATCCTTAGTTTATACTCCCTTTATAAAAATCCTTACCAATTACATACTAATAAATAATCTAAAACTGTAGAATTCTATATCCTAAATACTTTATTGTTTAAAATAGAATATAGGTATTATGTAGTCTATACCATATAAGTATATTTGTAGTCTATACTAACCAATAATTGTGTTGTCCTTGTGTTTAGATTCTGCCGGAATTGACGTCGCACTTAAGTCTACTGATCAAATCCCGAGACACTAAAACCTCCTTCGCTGTTAGCTCTAGATACGGGACATTGGCGAGTTGATGCTAAGAGCACAGAAGGCCATTGAAAGAATTGAATTGAATTGAACAGATTCGATCCTTTACTCTCAACGAGTACCCTAAAACGAGTCATACTGTGACTCGTTGAGAAAAAAACTTGCAACAAGTAACAGTGTGACCCGTTGTTGACATTTAATTCTCGTCTAGTACCACTGGGTCTTGTAGTGTGACTCGTTCTGAAAAAAGTGTCACGAGTATCACGAGTGTTACTCCGTTTGGAAAAAGAAATCTCTACTAGTAACAACCGAACACTCAATACTTATTGTTAATATCAATTAATTTTTTATAATTTTTGGGTAACTTCTCTAAAAGAAAAGTGAATTATTAATAAGTTTTGGAGAAGTTACTAAAAGAATCTTGTGAGTTAATAACAAAAATATTGATTACACATATATATATTACTTACAAGTGTTACTACAAGAGATTACAAATTCCACAACTAGTCACACTGTTACTTAGTACCGATACACAAAAAAGGTCCCAAAACCAGTTACTCAAATTACCGGCCTATTACACTTTTGTCCGCTATAGACAAAATCGTCGAAAAATATATTAGCCAGGAAATACACAAGTATTATAAAACGAGTGGGGTCATTAATCATAATCAGTACGGATTTCAACCTGGTAAAAGTACAACCGAACTCCTTTCAAAATTCACTGACGAAATAAATACATATCTAAACGATAGGATGCACGTACTGGTGCTGTTTATTGACTTCTCACGAGCGTTTGATACATTAAATCATAAAGAACTGGTTAGAAGGTTGGAAGCCACTGGAGTACGGGGACCATTGCTTTCGTGGTGCGAAAACTATCTACAAAACCGAAAACTCACTGTTCGATTAGAAAACACTTATAGTGACCTCAAGGATGTTACTGAGGGAACAGCACAGGGATCGGTGCTCGGGCCACTTCATTTTCTTTGCTACGTCAATAACATGGCTAAATGTTTAAATTCATGTACATGTTATCAGTTTGCTGATGATACATGCTTAATCAGTGCCGACAAAAACCCACAAAAAGCTGCAGAACGCTTGCAATCAGATTTTAATATCCTTTTGAGATGGTGTCACGACTCAGGATTAGTACTTAATGCAGACAAGACGCAACTCATGCATATCAAATCCCCACACCTCAAACACTCTCCATATGACAGTCTGATTGCACACATCCACAGCTGTATACATGGGTCACCGCCATGCCAGTGTAACTGTCCACTTATAAAAAATGTTGATAGCCAACGGTATCTGGGTGTGATCATTGATAGCAAACTAAACTGGGGCCGCCATGTTGAATATGTTTGTAATAAACTAAGACAGTTTCTTGCAAATATAGTTATATTAAGAAATCGTATTCCGTATAAAATCAAGCTAATGCTGTATAACTCTCTAGCTGAGTCTTATATTCAATATGGATTGAGTAGCTACGGTCGCACTTATAACACATACCTACAAAGTATTTTTAGTCTTCAGCGAAGAATTCTTCGTAACATCGTTTCAACAAAAATTAAGCAACAATTTGACAATAACGATAATGGCCTATTCAACTATTGCAAAATCTTGCCAGTCCAAAATCAAGTTCAGTATATGTTACTCAAAGAAAACTTTTTTAATCAAAAATTTCGAACCGAAATAAAACATTCTGTATATACTCGGGCGGTAGCTCGAAACCAGTTGTGTACGAGTGGCGCAAACAATATGTATGGCGAGCGAACGACTGCGTACCTAGTTCCTAGACTCATTAACGCACTGCCGCTAAAATTTCGAACTATAGACAATGTTGTACCTAATTTGAAACATACATTAAAAAATTATTTCATAGAAGCACTATTGTAAATTTATATTATCAACTATTCTTATAAACAAATAATTAAGTAGCATTAGATACAAACCGCAGAGGTTTTTTATAATGCTTAAGTACATTTTGCTATTAATAATTAATTATATGATAAATAAATAAAAAAAAAAAAAAAAAAAATACTAGTAAAGATTTGGTTTTCTGAACGAGTAACACTTGTGATACTAGATGTGAATTAAAACTTGCATCGAGTAGCACTGTTACCCAATGCGACGATTTTTTCCGAATGAGGCATACTACAAGACCCAGTGGTACTAGATGAGAATAAAATGTCAACAACGGGTCACACTGTTACTTGTTGTGAGTTTTTTTTTGCAACAAGTCACAGTGTGACCCGTTTTAGGGTGACTTGTTGGGGGTAATCCGATTAAATGCATAGTTTTCGTCTGTACACATAAGATAGCCTATCACTGGAGTGGCATATCTGACTCGACAAACACCTACTGAAAACAACTGCTTATAGTCCTTAGACTGATCACATGCTAGAAGTCAAGAAGAATG
This sequence comes from Miltochrista miniata, assembly GCA_933228765.1. Lineage (NCBI taxonomy): Eukaryota > Metazoa > Arthropoda > Insecta > Lepidoptera > Erebidae > Miltochrista > Miltochrista miniata. Next base: position 15,281,218 of record OW121764.1, on the reverse strand, counting down.
AATAAGAAAAAAAAAACTTTTTTGCAGCAAGGTCTGGAAGCTATCTGTCATATACAAATTGCTTCATGATATTTCTCCCAATAAACATATGAAGAAATTCCAGCCCAGTACTGGGCTACTCTGAATTGATTTGATAATACATATTATTGTACATTGACTATTCTTTTGTGATTATGCAGCAGGGAGACGACCCTCCATTCTTGCCGGTTGGTACAGATGTGAGCGCTAAGTATAAAGGAGCTTTCTGTGAAGCCAAGATTAAGAAAGTTGTAAGGAATATTAAATGCAAAGTAAGTTTAGTAATTATTCATCTAATTATAAAAATATTTTAATTTTATGTTACTTAGTTAAATTTAATAGTATTCAATGTATATATATATATATATATATATATATATATATATATTTTTTTTTTTATACTACTTAGGTGGCAGACAAGCTTACGGCCCACCGGAAGGTTGGTAACCGTAGCCTATAGACGTTTGCAACACCAGAGGTGCTACACACGCGCTGCCGACCCGGGCGCAGGTTGTGACGACCCACAGTTGAAATTTTTCAAGCCGCCCATAAGGCCTTCAACTTGGCTTAACGACTGTCATTATACTGACAACCGGGACCAACGGCTTATCGTGCCTTCCGAAGCACGGAAACGCTCGTAAATAAATGTCACAAAGTGGTCCACGTGGTGGTCACCCATCCATATCCGGCCATAGTAAATGTTGCTTACTGCAGTGATCGTTTACAGAACACTGAGTCCGCGGGGCCACGAGCGCTTCATATATTTAATAACTTGCTGTAAATATTCTTTATAAGTCTTTAATAACAAAAGCAAAAATTGTACATCACTGTATTTTCTTTACAGGTAACTTTAAAAGCTGGTGGAGGAACTATCACAGTAAATGATGATGTAATTAAAGGCAACCTCAGAGTAGGGAGCACGATAGAAGTGAAACAGGACCCTAAGAAGGATGCTATGGAAGCCGTTATCACAAAGATACAAGACTGTAGCCAGTACACTGTTGGTAAGTCTTGTTTGTTCTCATGCTGCAAACATGTAGGCCCAATAAAAACTAAAGAATGGTTTTGATGCGTGCTAGCAATCCGAAGCACCGCTAAATTGCTGAATATCATTCATTTGCTTTCTTTGGGTGGGTGTGTATAGTTAGAAACTTAAATCTCAAGCAAAAAGTATCCATAATATCGAAATACATACACAGCTGCTCTTTGTTATTATTTATAAAAATACCTAACTAAAAAAACTATTATCCATATTAATAATTTCATTTTGCTGCAAAAATGAGAACTAAGTTCCTCATATTTTATGACTATGAATGATAATGAGTGCAGTATAATAATGAAATGACTCTTTAATGTTTTTCACAGTATTTGATGACGGCGATATAACGACTCTGCGACGATCAGCGCTGTGTCTCAAAAGTGGGCGGCACTTTAACGAGAGTGAGACTCTTGACCAGCTTCCCCTTACACATCCAGAACATTTCTCTACCCCTGTAATAGCGGGCCGCAGGGGTAGGAGAGGAAGGGCCCAGTAAGTATTAGTATTTTTCAGAAAATCTTCATAATTTAAATTAAAAATTCATTTAGTGGGATATGTCAACCCAGCAAGATTCTTGATACTTTGGTCGGTCAGTTCGGGTTCAGGTTGGGCAGCCATTATCATCTATGATTGTGCGGCCGAACCTATTGAGGATAGAAACAGGATGGCAGTAATTCTCGGGTTACATTAAGATTTTTGATCTTATGACAGATTTTTTTTTACAGATTTCATTTATTTCGTAAATATAGGTACAATATAATACAGGTCTTATTTTGAGTAAATAGATCACTATGTTTTACCTTGAGGCATACGAAACATTCTTTAAATTTAATGAAGTGCATGCATTTGAGATATAATAATTACAGCAAGCCCATATACAATATTTGATTTATTATGTCAACTGAATTAAAATATTAGAGTCAAATATAATTTGGCATGGCTACCTGAAGGCATCACACAATGCTGTTGATTGTGTGATGCCTTCCGAAGCAAGGAAACTTTCAACATGACTAACGAGAGGAAAAGTCCTACCTATTAAACAAAAGACTGGCTTTCCATCAGGCGTGCGGTATGACTGCGTTCACACGGTGGCGCACGTTTTTCTCGTACACGATTTTCTCGTGCACGATGAAATCGTAGTGGCAGTAGACAATATATGAAACTGTTCACATGGAGTCCATACGGGAAAATCGTGTGTACGAGACACGTTTTTCCCGTATACGGTGCGGAGTTGCCACTAGGATCGCCGTGCGTCGGCACGATTTTCTCGAATACGCATTGCAGTGGCTCTTATGTACACATTGATCGTTCACGCGACTAACCCATTCATGCGATTTTATCGTAACGTTAAAAACGCGTTGAATGGTCGCCGTGGGAACGATTGCATCGTACACGATGCACGGGAAAATCGTGTACGAGAAAAACATGCGCCGTGTGAACGTAGCATGTAAACAAATATTAAGACACTTTTGCAACGCGTTTAAAAACCATTTTTTTTTGTCTAGGTCTGATGAAAGCGAAGGTTCAGGCAGCGGACGACGCGTAAAAGCCGACGTGGAGCCCCACGTAGGTCGCGTGGTGTTGGTAGAGGCGGGCAGTGGGGCTGAAAGACGTCGCCCGCACCAACCCGCCTTCCCAGCACTTGTGGTCACACCTACTGCACAGATTAAGGTCAAGGAGGACTACTTGGTACGCTCCTTCAAGGATGGCAGATAGTGAGTATTTTTATGATTGTTTTCAGTTTTGCCTGTAACGTATCTGATTAGAGGTATTATACTCGAGCTGCCTTGGGAAATGAGATAGGTAAGCTGTAATATATGCTAAATATGAATTTCAACTCGATTTTACCTGAAACCAACAGCATATACCTACCTGAAGGCATCACACAATGCTGTTGATTGTGTGATGCCTTGAAATTAACTTAACTAGCATGCTACTGGCAGTTGGAACTGAAAACTTATAACATGCCTTCCGAAACAGGAAAACACTAACTGCCATAAACGGTTACCCATTTCAGGACCGATCACATCCTAAGACACTGAAGACAGTTCTTGCTTACAAAACTCTGAGCAAGCTAAACAACAAGCGCTTCAATAATATCCTATTATTTTTCAGCTACACGGTACCTAAGAAAGAAGCCCGCGAGTTCCGCAAAGGCAGCGCCCCACTCGAGTGGACGGGCGTGGAAGCTGCACTGCAGTATCTCAACAATGCCGTGTTACCTCCGCACTGGGATAGAGATGCGTTGTTCAATGAGCCCAGGAATACGTCTGATGATGTATGTGTTTTAGATTCTAATAACTGTCCTATTTGATTCTGTCACTGTGTTATTGGACCACGATCTGTTAGATTATTGAAAGAACTACTTCCAAAAAGGAGGTATTTTAGATTCGCGCGAATATCAGAGCAATCGTTTCTATGGCGAAATAGTATTCCTTGATTCTCATAATATCCGCGGGCACTTTAAGCAAAACGTGAAGAGGCTATATCATTGGTCCGCCAACTTAAGGGCCACTGTCAATATTCTGTGCTTTTCATCAAGCAGGTGGTATCATTTTGGTGAGACCAATATTTAAAATGACAAAATTCAAATTAAAGTATATTCTTCTTAGTTGTTGAATGGTTTTGATATTATTCATATTATTCCAGTGACAGTACATAATAACAGCTTAAATACTGCCACGACATTGTTTATATGCAAATAAGGCTATTTTTTATTTATTTCAGAGTTCGGATGATGAGCCCCGTGAAGAGAAAGACCATTTCGTCGCACAGTTATACAAGTTTATGGACGAGCGAGGAACACCCCTCAACCGGAACCCCACTATTGCCAATAAAGACATCGATTTGTATAGATTGTTCAAAGTAAGTTTTAAAAATAGTAATCTTGGATGTTTCAATAAACCTTTTCACTGTTATAAACTGTGTTTTCCCATTACATTATGACCATTTTATAAAAAAAAAAAAATACCGATGTAAGTATACAGCAGCCATAAAGAAACTTGATTTCTCCACTTTTATCTCCATCCAAAAGTTGTCTGTAAAAAATATAGCTACTTAGCTGTATGGTCTCCCATTGAGTCCTATTTGTCATTTCAACATACACTAAGTAATTTCAAAATACGCTTTTTTACTAATCTTGTTCTATTATACAACGTTTTTATACCAGATTTATTTACCATTCATAAACTTACCAATGTTGTCATTATTTTAGGTGGTAGAAAAATTGGGTGGATACAACAGAGTGACGAATCAAAACCAATGGAAAACGATAGCCGATAAGATGGGTTTCCATCCAGTTACCACAAGTATTACTAATTTGTGTAAACAAGCTTATAAAAAGTGAGTAACAAACTTTTTTTTTATGTTTCAACTAACCCACGGTAGAAGTTTAACTAATTGCCCTAGTTAATTTGTCTTGCTTTAAACTAAGAAAATTGACACATAAAGACAAAGGATGTATAGTTGTTTTTGACACGATAACGTCTTTACAAATCGATGAATGCATAAAATTACAAACACATTTTTTTTATTACAAAATAATAGACACATGGTTCAGGGATTTAAAAAAAAATCCAACGTCGCTATAACAATAATTACTAAAATCAGCAAAAAAAATTGCGTGTACTTAGTGTACACACGTAAGAAGTGAAACTTCTTCATAAACTTAATTTTCACCTCACCTTAAATTAAGTCAAAAAGTACAAAAGTACAAAAGTTCAAAAGTCCAAAAGTCCAAAAGTCCAAAAGTCCAAAGTCCAAAGTCCAAAGTCCAAAAGGCCAAAAGTCCAAAAGTCCAAAAGTCCCAAAGTCCCAAAGACCCAAAGTACCAAGGTCCCATCCAAAAGTCCAAAAGTCCCAAAGTCCCAAAGTCCCAAAGTTCCAAAGTCCCAAAGACCCAAAGTACCAAGGTCCCATCCAAAAGTCCAAAAGTCCAAAAGTTCAAAAGTTCAAAAGTCCCAAAGTCTCAAAGTCTCAAAGTTCCAAAGTCCCAAAGACCCAAAGTACCAATGTCCCATCCAAAAGTCCAAAAGTCCAAAAGTCCAAAAACCCTTAAATGACATGCTATCCCTGGATAAAGTACTCTTAATTCGAATCCACCGTGGTGGGGAACAGAACAAAGATGGCGCGTAACCAAAAATCGTGACGTGACGTGACGCAAATTTTTTTCCAACGCCGATAAAGAAGTTTCACTTCAATAATAATACTACTTGAAATAATAACACCGCCTCTGTGGCGTAGTCGGTAGTGGTACCGCCTGTCGCGCTGGATGTCCTGGGTCGGTGCAAATGTTTGTGTGATCCACAAATGTTGGTTTTGGAGTTAGGGTGTTTTCTTAGTATAATATGTATGTATTTAGAAATATATAAGTATGTATATCAGTCGTCTAGATCCCATAGCACAAGCTTATATTAGCTTAATTTGGGCTAGGTGATGTTGTTAGTGAATATCCAAATTTTTTTATTTATTACCTAAGCGGGCCCCAATACAACAAATATATAAATCTTCAAAAATTTAGGTAAATTCTCTTTGATTAGCTTTTTATCAAGTATAATATCTGGTTTCCATCCTCCCCAGGTTCCTCCACAGCTACGAGGACTTCTACCGCAAGCTGGGCGTGACGCTCGTGGCCCACCCTCGCGGCGCGCGCACGCCCCCTGCCGGCCGCTCGCTCATCCGCGACCGCGACCGCTTGCCGCCCACCTCCTCGTCCGCCTCCGCCTCCGCCTCCGCTTCGGCTGGTTCTACGCCTACTGGCACTCCTACGCAGGTATGTTGATTTTATTAGATAATGTGATAACGAAATAACATCTCAATGTATGTCTTATTAAAACAGAATTGTTGAAGTTCAGTACAAACTTTTTAAGAACTGGACCGGACCAACGTCATAAATATAAAATCGGTCCGGTCCAGTTCTTTAAAATAAACGATTTCAATTGCGGGAAAATTGAAATCTTTGGTGTCTCCTAGGTTTAAAGATAAACTCCTAGTAAATAATTCCATCTGAAGGGATAGCACCAGATTCGAAATATTGGATTTTATTAGAACAAGCGCTTCACCATTTTGAGTTCTAAAATAGCAAAGAGAAAGTTCAAAAATCTAAACTATAAAACAACCTGTACGCAACGAACTCAAAATCTACTAAACTGATCTACTCAAATACTACAGTAAAGTATAAGCCCCGCACGTTGATATTGCGCTTGGCGGCCATCTTGGTAACCACTTAGTGACGTATGTCCGTCGAGCAGTCAGTACTAAAAAACTACCGTACGCAGCTTCGCGAGGCCAGCGCGCGCTCGCGCTACGTCACGATGACGTCACTAAGCTGTCAAAGGTTCCAGCGCATTACCAACTTGCGGGGCTTATATGTTATCTATAAGAATTGTGAGAATATAATGCTGGTTGACCATATGTGACAGACTCTCTTGAAGCTGGGGCCGGTCGCTAGTAAATAACAATTATAGTTTCTCAGAGGCTTTACATTTTTATAGCAACGCCCCAAGGACAAAGATTCTTCAGATAAAAGTGAGACAGAGAAAAGCGATAAGAGTGAAAAGGAGGAGAGACCAGAGAAGTCGGAGAAAGCGAAGGAGAAAGCGCGCGTCAGCGATGGCGAGGATAGTGCTGACAATCAACCACTTGTCACCACCGTTGTGCCTAAGTAAGTCTATTTATATCATCTTCCTCATAGAGACACCAACTCTGAATATCTCTTTTTCCTCTCTCTTCCTAGCTCTCCCTTTCCCTTATCCTTTATAGTAGGTGAGGGCCCTCACTATGTCGTGATGTTAACAAAAGTAGGTGATGGAAGGACGCGATAGAAAAGTGATGGAGATACTGTCTCCCTCCTTCTTTTGTTAACGTCATCCTGTTGGTGGATGAGTACCAGTTTTTTATTTTTGTTGCCACTATAACAACAAATACTAAAATCATAAGAAAAAAATTAGAGTCGTCTCACACACAACAAACGTAATAATTTGACGGTTTTTGGTAGAAGTGCCCTTAGTGCGCAAGTCCGACTTCCACTTGGCCTTTTTTCCTACTTTTTCTGAAGGCGTTCACGCCAAACCCTCGCCTGTCGTTAGTTAATTAGTGATGCAACCAACATGTGAGCTTTGGACACTTAGGCTACGTTCACACGGCGCACGTTTTTCTCGTACACGATTTTCCCGTGCACGATGCAATCGTTCACACGGCGACCATTCAACGCGTTTTTAACGTTACGATAAAATCGCATGAATGGGTTAGTCGCGTGAACGATCACTGTGTACATAAGCGCCACTACGATGGGTGTTCGAGAAAATCGTGCCGACGCACGACGATCCTAGTGGCAACTCCGCGCGGTATACGGGAAAAACGTGTCTCGTACACACGATTTTCCCGTATGGACTCCATGTGAACAGTTTCATATATTGTCTACTGCAACATATTGTCATCGTGCACGAGAAAATCGTGTACGAGAAAAACGTGCGCAGTGTGAACGTAGCCTTACACTTTGAAATTCGTCTTCAAATGTAAAGACCATGAGATGATAAACCAACCAAACGCCACTCATTTAGTTTTTATCTAACTTACAGAGTAGAAAAGGAAAAAGAAAAAGAAAAGGACCAACCAAAAGAGAAGGAAAAAGAAAAAGAGAAAGAAAAGGAAGATAAAAAAGAGAAGGAAGATAAAAAAGAAAAAGAGAAGGAAGACAAAAAAGAAAAAGAGAAGGAAGATAAAAAAGAGAAAGAGAAGGAAGATAAAAAAGAGAAAGAGAAGGAAGAAAAGAAAGAGAAAGAGAGAGAGAAGAGTTCTACTTCAAGCAGTACAAGCGAGGAGAAAGCGGTTGTCAAGCCGCGGTCACAGTCTAAAGGTCGCACGATCATGCCTATCAAGACGGAACACGAGAAAAGAACGCCCAAGCGACGCCCCATGTTGTCTAAAGGTAAGTTTCTTGAGATAAAGACCACAATCTTACTTCTTAGTAATATTATAAAATACTAGCTGACCCGCGCAACTTCGTTTGCGCCACATAAGAGAGAGTATTACCTGTTCCCGTCGCATTTACTCCCGTAGCGTCTCGTCGTTAATATTCAATAGATACTACGTGTTTGTGTGTGTGTGTGAGAGAGAGAGAGAGAGAGAGAAAGGTTTCTCGTCGCGTGTATTCCCGTCGCATTATTTTTAAGAACAAATTTGTTTATGCAAGAGGTATCCCGTGGCATTACTGTAGAAAAAAATGGATGGCCATTAAAATGGTTATTGTGCGCACCAACCCAAAAATAGACACATGCTATCGCGCAATTTTTTTAGAACTTTTTTAAGAGAAACAATTTAGTAGTAAGTACATATTTTTGACATAACTATAAACATTTACGCAGCACACGCAACGAAGCTCTCAAAAGGAATAACTTTTCCCCCGTTTTTGAAACATTTACTATTACTGCTCCGCTCCTTTTCGTTGTAGCGTGATGCTATATAGCCTATGACACTCAACAATAACGTAGCTTTCTATTGGTGAAAGAATTTTTAAAATCGGTTTAGTAGATCCCGAGATTACCCCTTACAATTTAACAAACACACAAACTTTACTTCTTTATAATATTAGTATAGATGAGAAAGTTTGTTAGTGTGTATTTCTAGATATTTGGATGTTTGTTACTTTTTCACGCTCAGACGACTGCATGGATTTGGCTGAAATTTGGTACAGAGACAGATTATAATCTGGAATAAGTTCCCATGCGAACGGGAACAATGAGCGCGAGTGCCTGTAGGTAAATGGAGTGTTTAGACAAACAGGTTGAATTTTTCAAGTGTGTGTTGTTTCAAGTTACTCTCGGACTACGCATATTACTCTTCCAATAACTCCTGATACAGCATCATGGTGAGCACAACAGCTGATTCTGATGAGATGAGATGAACATAATCAGTTGTTGTGCTCGCCATGATGCTGTATCAGGAGTTATTGGTGGAGTAATATGCCCCTTTTGATCGAGTTACCTTAAACGCGAGATGCCAATGAAGGTGTTCTGCCTAAAAATAAGATTTGCCTAAAAAGCTGTTTGCCTTAAGTGAGAAATGCCGATGAAGCTGCATGTCTGAAATGTGAAGTCGACTAAGAAGCACATTGCCTAAAGTCGTTGCCTATGAAGCAAAATATTTAAGTGGTTAAATACCTACGCAGCAAAATGCCTAAGTAGTAAAATGTTTTCAAAGTAAAATACCTAAGCGGTTAAATGCCTTATGTAATGTAATGTCTATGTCTGTAAATATTATAATTGTGGCATTGGTCACTTGAAAACTTTTCCGTCAATAATAGTGTAGGTAAGTACTGACCACTTGTAAGTAACAAATTGAGACTATTTTTTCATCATCAATCCAACCAACAAGAAAAATGGTAGGAAAATATCCGCGTTGTCCGATCCGTCCAACAAAGCACAGAGGGTTCGACCCCGACACCTGCCTAGTTTTCTATAGAGATTAGCAAATATGGTCCCAGTAGCCGTACATTGGCATCTTACTTTTAAAAAATTACCTCTACTTTTTTTCTTCGCTGCCAATTTTGCTAAGGCTATGCAGACATTAAATTTATTATAGAATTTCAGGCAATCGGCTTCCTAGTCATTTTACATTTCAGGCATGCTGCTTCATTGTCATTTCTCGTTTAGAGCAAACAGACCTCTCAGTCATCTTGTATTTCTGGCAAACTGCCTTATAGTTAAATTAAATTTAGGCAATGTGCTTCTTAGTCGACTTCACATTTCAGACATGCAGCTTCATCGGCATTTCTCACTTAAGGCAAACAGTTTTTTAGGCAAATCTTATTTTTAGGCAGAACAGCTTCATAGGCATCTCGCGTTTAAGGTAACTCGATCAAAAGGGTAATATGCGTAGTCCGAGACAATGTTGAATACTGTCTGTAGTAACCTCTGATATTGATGAAAACTAATATTATTCATCGTACTTTCAAAATCGGGGAAGTAATGAAAAAAAACTTAAGAAAAGGACTCGTTTTTAACAAAATACTTTTCTTCCACTAGCAGACGAAGGCCCCAGTACAAGCACGTCGCGAGCGTCTCGCCGTCCACAAGTGTCCACGGACAGCGATAGTTCGGGACGAGCTTCCAGGTATATACAATTTACTTTTTTGATGCATGTAAAGGGTAAAACCTGAGACAAAAATAAACTTCAAAATTCAAATAATATTTATTTCACATAAGACATACTGGTTGAATTTATAGTCGTTTTGGAACGGAAAGGTTTAGGCCCAGTTTCGATAACAGAACCGATCGGCACTGTCAATTTGAAAATCAACAATAAAAAATTACGAAAATGTCAAAATCTACATCGTTTGCCAAAATCAAAACGAGAACACCTGGTTATTCCTTTAAATTTCACGAAATACGTTTACTACGATTTTCTACTACAATTTTTCATTCAATGTCTAACGTTCCAATCAGTAACAAGAGTCACCGCGCCGGGAAAATTCGACCAATCACAACGCATGAACGCATCGGTCCACGTGGACTCGTTGCCAAGTAACGTCGGTAGGTACTCGACTAGTTACGTCTTGTAGGTAGGTAAATACGCTCGGCCGACCGCGCCGCCGACCGGCGACCGCGGCGCGCAGTTCGACTATAACTCGCACGCAGTATTGTCGTCGCGATCGACTTTTATTTGTGGTCGGAAATAAAACGATTAGTTTACACTCGAGAGTACGAATCTCGTGATGAATTACGCAGTGCGATAGTGGACGCCTTTGAAATAGTGAAAAGTGACAGAGACACATTGAATAAACTAAAAGACAATAGCCTAAAACGTGCCCGTTTGTGTATCGAACGTTCTGGACTCCATTTTGAGCAGTTGCTAAGGTACAGGGAAGTGTAAATAAACTGTGAATAGGTAGGTCTAGGTATTTAAGTTGATTATTTTGTAAATAGCTCCAATTTTTTACAAATACTCCCTATTTGTTCGTGTTCATTTTCATTATTATTACATAAACCTTATTAATTCACCGTAAAATAGAACAATATTAAAGTATTTCCGACGGTCCTAAGCCCGCGTAAAGTATGAAGGAGAAATTGGAGTCCTTTATTATTATCTAAGTACCTATTATTATCGAAACGATGCATTCGGTCAATGAACTGATCACATGGAAGCACGCGCCGCGGCGTAGGTACCTATGGGTTTCGGAGTTTCATTCATTGAAAAGTTCAATGAATAATCGAAGCGCTACTAATGTTTCAACTCGAACGAGTGATAAAGATTACATAGAAGTCATTTTTTTATTATAACCGGCACAGCTGTTTTGACACTCCGAAATGGTTCCATTATTGATTCCGAGTAACCCCCTCTCGGGTCCAGAACGACTATAAATTCAACCAGTATAGGCACTTGTAAAACATCAAGAATACAAAACAAAGGTAGTCCACCGGTTCACACAAGGTGTAACCCAAGTTCACAACGCGGCCCGCCTGACAAGAACTGGCAAGAAGATCCGCAGGCTATTCTTTTTAGTCTTCTATTTACTAGCTGTAGATAAGTCGTTTTTTTTTCGTGTGGAAATCCTATATGGATGCTAACAGATAGATATTATGTGGCTTGCACTCAATTTAACTTCACACGATTTAACTCTGACGCGAGCGAGATAGAAACGCACGATAAAGAAGAAGCGCTCGTGGCCCCGCGGACTCAGTGTTCTGTAAACGATCACTGCAGTAAGCAACTTTCACTATGACCAGTCCTTGGATGAGTGACCACTGATCATCCGTGTGACCACTTTGTGACATTTATTTGAGCGTTTCCGTGCTTTGGAAAGCACGTTAAGACAGTGGTCCCGGTTGCCAGTAAAATGGCAGTCGTTAAGCCAAGTGGAAGGCCTTTTTAGGCGGCTTGAGAGCTTTCAACAGATGGACAACCTGCGCCTGTCCTTCTCAACAAGGCCCTTCGGGGATAAAGGCGTGACATAATTATGTATGTATGTATGTAAAAACCTTAAGTATAGAAAAGAAGTGGCAAGAGCCCTGGGGTTATCCTTCCCAGGGTGTGCCCGGGACTCCCGGCATTAGGCTGATGGAAGGGCACCGTTGTTTTTACTCGTTAGAAGTCCAGCATAGCATCCATGAGGATTTCCACACGTAAAAAAAGTATAGGAAAGAATACGTGTAGCTAATCTCGGAATCAAAGTTCATCACGGCGAGCTGGCAAAGTTAAGAAGTTACCATCCCGTGTGTTGACAACGATTCTCGACCATTTATTAAAAACATACGTAATAAAACGATTACTTTTTACCCGAATATTTTGCCTTAACAACTAATTGGGTTTTTTAAGGTTTTTAAACTCACACGACTTGTACTACACATAATAATATATTTCGGGTCTTTTTCGCGTAAACATCTAACTGTTCTCACCTCTCGACGTTTCGGCTATATTGCAACAGCCGTGGTCACGAGTAGACTAACAACTAATTGCTTTAATAGTGGAAAGGGTTTCTGAAAATTATGACAAAATGAGGAATGATTTTACACCAGTTTTTGCCTAGCACAACTAGTCTATAATACCTAAATGGTCTAAACATTTTGTTACCAGATGCGGCCCCATTAAGAAGATGCAAAGTCGTCGCAGCCAGAGCGCCAACTCTGCTAGCAGTGGCAATACGATCGCTTCTAACAGTAGCAAACGACCACGAAAGAGGAAGACTACTGAGTAAGTTGAAACAAGTGATCATGTAGTAGACTATGGGAGCCCGCATACCTACAGCTTGGCAAAAAAGTCTAGAAACGTAACTAATATTTTGCTGACTGACTACATTGTCAAAAAGCTGCCAATAACGTCACATATGTCAGTCAGTCAATGACGGTATATAATTTGATTGGTGGGTTTTATTGACGGTTGTTGACAACTGGATACTGATTGGTGGTTCTTTTTAACGGGTTGCCATATGAACAGCACAGTGGCTCCTCCATTATTTTCTTCTCTTTTTTTTTGCCAAGCTGTACATCTTTTACACGATTTTCGATTAAAAGCTGTATGTATGCGGGCTCCCTAAGTGTTTTAAGTGAACAGCTATAGTTTTGTAAAAAGGTCTAGAATCAGAACGAATATTTTTTCATTAGGGCTACATTGTCAAAATGCTGTCAATAACGTCACATAAGATAATAAGTGACGTTTGACAGATATGTCAATCGATGACGTAATACAATTTGATTGGTAGTTTTTATTGACGTTTTTGGCAACTATTTTTTTTTTCTCACACGTTGCATCCGGAGCGCTCGAGCACGGTTAAATCCGTGATTCAACAGGGGTTTTCTTCCGCGCACGCTTAGGTTGTGGAATGACCTCTCTGCCTCGGTTTTTCCAAACGCCTACAGAATGGGTTTCTTCAAGTGGGGGCTTAGAAGGTTTTTACAGGGTCGGCAGCGCAAGTGTAGCGCCTCTGGTGTTGCAAACATCTTAGTGGTATAAAAAAACTGGATACTGATTGGTGATTCTTTCTAATGGGTTGCCATATGAACTTAACAATGGCGCCTCCAATATTTTCTATTTTTTTAAATACATTATAGGTATGTACAAATATTTAAAAACGGGGGGGGGGGGGGTATAAATCAAACTAATGCAGAAAAAAGTTACGGCCGTCTATATTGCAACAGAAGGATATTTCAACACCCTCATTAAAATTAATTGGATTCTTCCCATTGATCCATATTTATGAAATTTTGTGGGATGTGTATTGAATTCTTGTTATTACTAACTAAATAAAGGTACAAATATTGACACTTTGCTAATTAATTCGGTATATAATTTTTTTTTACAAAGAACATGAAAAAGCAGAAGAGACAGAATAAAGTACATTCATAGGCACAACTTATTTCCATAGAAATCTCTTCCAGTAGGCATGAGATAGGAGATGAAACCTATAAATATGTGTGCAGGTTAATAAAAAAATCACAAACTATAACTATCTACTTACATAACAAAATATATACTTACTTAAATAAATATACATATTATTGCAAAATAAAATATTTTTTATATGATGAATATTTTCTATTTTTTTTGCTTTTTTTACTTAAATATTGGTAGAATTTACAATTCCTTGTACTGGTAACACCTTTTTAATCGTCTTAAGCGTCAGTCTCCTATCGTCTACAAAATAGTATCATTCAAATTGAATTAAATTTTACGAAAGTTGTAAGTTTATTGACTGGATTTAATGATTAATGATTTTTAAATAACTTTAAATATGTACTATTTTCCATATATTTATATTTATTCGCTTAATTTAAGCGTATTACACTCTTATTTTAGCGTTTTGACACTAATACATCAGAATATTTATATAAATACCGTATGGTTACGACTTTATCCCCGAAGGAATGGATTTCAATTTCAATTTATTTATTTCAGAACAATATTACATTGTGTTGAAATGTGATTCATTCACCTTCATCGTGTTATCAAATTTAACGTAGGTACATAAAAATGAAAAATCTCACGAAATATACAGTAAGTAAGTCAATGTCAGAAAATTACAATTCTACCTCATATTAAAGACATTAAGATAATATTAATACTTAACTATTTTTATGTCAGAATTATTAATGTATAGATGACAATTAAATTATTATTCATTATTATATGTCAATAATAGGTGCTAATTTAAGTCACAAAACTTTTATACAGAAAATATATATATACTATTTTATACATGTCATTATTCATTCAATAGCCACAGAAACGCCAACCCAAGTACCTATCACAGTCATAGCTCATCCAAGGCATAAAGACATTTTTCTACCAGAAACTCTCTTAAGTTTGGTTTGAACATTCCTGTATACAATGACCTTTTCAGCTCCATTGGCAGTCTGTTAAACATCTTCGTTGCGTTGAAAAGCGAGCTATGCTTAACCACTTCCAAGGTGGGGGGTTATTACAAAACCCTATGCAGATATGCAGAATGGAAGGAAGGGGTAGGCAGAGTTATATTATATGCCCACATTTCACGTTTAGTATTTGTCCCGCGTAATAGGTGGTGAGCCGTATTACCTGTATTGGTTATACATTGTTTTGTGTGACATTGATGTCAATTATTATACGAACAATATGATTTACGTACGTCTCGCATCAAATTCTTAGCCAAACAATATTTTTATTAATTTTTAATTTATCTTGTAGTCATTTATGCTTCTTTAGTCTTTAATCATTTGTAAGCACTGCCTATTACTGTATTTTTAATGATGCCAATGGCTAGACACGGCATTTCTTATATAGGTTTACGAAAATGTGGAAATTTCAGTGTGATTTTTTTTTGTTAAACGTGAGGGAAAATCTTCATGGATGTTATGCCGGACTCCTACCGACTAAAAAACCTCACGTAACGCCCAACAGCCTATGGTTGGGAGCCCCGGTTAAGCCCTCGGAAGGATGTCCCAGGATTCCCAACAGACCCACGGCCGCCACCGCGGCCTCGCCTAGGGGGTGGTTCGGGTCATATCCCGCGTCTTTGGGGGGTTTCGGGTGTGATCCCGCTTCTAAGGGGGAGGCGTGCGTGAGTTCATTACGTCACGCTGCCGTCATGGGCCTGCTTCTGTAAGGACGGTGAGCCGCCCTCTCACCGTCCTCAGGCCCCCGGTCATGGAGGCCGATAGTCCTCGGCGAAGAATTTCAGTGTGATAAGATTTTTTTTGTAAGATTAAGATTTTTTTATCAATATTTATATATTCTTTAGAACGTCTACCAGTGAGTCCACGAGAGTCAGTGCCACAACGAAAGCTCAAGTTGGCGACAAACTGAAGGTTTACTATGGACCTACTCAATCGGAGTCCAAGGTAATAAATGTAATAATTTGTTTTTTTTTTTAAATTATGAATACTCAGTTTGCTTGATTATGTTTTGTATTATTGTTCTTACAGCACAATACTTCAATTATATTATCGTCTAGCAGACGTCACGCGGTTTCACCCGCGTAGTTCCCGTTCCCGTGGGAATACGGGAATAAAATATAGCCTATGTTCACCGCAAAGAGTGTAGCTTTCCAACAGTGAAAGAATTTTTCAAATCGGTCCAGTAGTTCCGGAGCCTATTCGTTACAAACAAAAAAACAAATCTTTCCTCTTTATAATTAGTATAGATTCCAGGATTCATAAATTTGATATGCCTTTTTCCATGTATTTATCAGTAATCTAGTGCAATTGTTTAACCCCTCTTTGAACTTCGGGTTCATCAAGCGAAGCGTGAAGAGGTCTGAGACTGTTTAGACTTGTGAACTGTTAAAGTGACCCCCAACTTTCTAGACAGAAAATGACAGCACCCGCCTGATAGTGAGCCACGGTGACGGTTCTCAATCATACGGGTGCTGTCATTTTTTGGACCATATGGGGCTCTCCAACCCTGCACCTATCTCTCTGTCAAACAACTTCAATCCATTAATATCTTAAAACGTAAAAGAAGAACGAGCAAACCCATTGACCGCCTCGTTGATCTAGAGGTCGAAATGTGCGGCTGCGGATCACGAGGTCGTGGGTTCGATTCCCACTGGAGACAAAAATTAGGCATGTATTTAAATCGATATCTGTATATTCCCTTTTTCCGAACTAAATATTTCAAAGTTAAACCAAAAATACTGACTTGCACACTAATTATGCACACTAATCCGTGAATATTTATTATTTCCCCATATTATCAGTATAGAAATTTTTAGCAGTTGTCTAAGCATACATTATCTTCGTTTGGACTTAAAAGCTTTGTAAACATATCTTCTCAATATCCTATTATGGACCGACGACCTGGAAATGGTTGCAGGGACTGACTGCCTGCGGAAGGCGCAGGACCGTGTATTGTGGCGTAATTTCGGAGAGGCCTACGTCCAGCAGTGGACTGTCATACGCTGATTTGATTGATAGATTGAATATCCTACAGGTGACGTACGAGGCGAAGGTAATCGAGATATCGTCGGAAGGTATGCTGCGCGTGCACTACACGGGGTGGAACACGCGCTACGACGAGTGGATCAAGCCGCAGAGGATCGCGCTCAATGTCACGCAACACGAACTGAGGAACAAAAAGGTAGGTGCAGCTTTTAACAAGATATTATTAAACTTAGAAATAATTTTGAAAATCGATTAGTATGTTAACTTAATCATATTATTTAAATATGGAAAAAGAATCTGTTTGGAGCAGGATTCGAACCTGCGTCTTCTCGCATACCGCATAGAGCAACATGATCTATATCGTTCACCGGGAGGGGAGGCGCCATACTGAGTTTCCCTTCTGTCAAAGCGGACTTTAAAAAGTGTACGCTTAGGTATACACACACAATTATAAGAAATATTTATGTGTATGAAGTTATGAGTGTATTGTTTTAATTGTTTTGTGTAAGTTCCAAAGTGACGGTCGTTTGATTTTGTAGTGCTGTATATGAATATGATTTCCCCCGCAAAATATAACAGACATATATGTATAGGACAAACATGCTATGTCTACTCCCCTTGTACTGGTCGCGTTGCTCTGTGCGCATAACGTGCCATAAGCTTAACCGCACGAATGTATAGAATTGCCATAATAATATAATCATTCGATTTATGATAAAACCTGGTCCAACATTAGGAATTATTTTGAAAAGCAATTTGTATGCTTACTCAATCATACATTTTAATTTTTATAAAACTTCTTCGAGGGAATCTTGAAACTCAATTTTGAAGCAAATAAAGATTTAATTGAAATGTTGTATACAGTACAGCTCACGGCATCTAACTTGGCAAGGTTTTGGAGTAGTGGGGGTAAGTTCGCGCATCATACACTCAAGAAAGAAGCTCAAAAAAGTGCTCCACTCGCACCAAACATTGCCAAGTTAGGTGCCATGCACTGTATGAAAATGTATGGTTAGCCGTGTGACGACATTCTAAATCCAACATGGCGGACTAGTTATATTTTAATGCTCTTATACCAGCCAGCATTTGATACTATAATAACAAATGCTGGCTGAGAATAACTCAGAAAATAAAGTAATGCCACTACAAATCCATTATAGCGGGCTGCAATAGATTTTCCTTTTTAATAAACTTGAATTATGTAGCATTATTTTAAAAAAGTTCTCTTTTAATGTGTTATGTTGTGATTTTATTTTTTCAGAATACCAGTATGAGTAGACGAGTAAGACCAAAAAGACCTGAAGGTAAATAATATTAAACATATTTTCCCTTTAAAAATTATTGTTTGATCTTAGAGATATTTTTTTGAAAAGCAATTAGTATGCTGACTCAATCACAAATATTAATGTGAAAAAATTTTTGATCTCGAGCAGGATTTGAACCAGCGTCTTCTGGTTTGCCGGACCAGACGCCTTAACCAACTAGACCACCGAGACACTGCTCTCGACCGTCAAATTCTTTCACCTTATTACGTCTTGGGGCGACGTAGGCACCATCTACCGGTAACTTAGTTAAGTTGCACGGCTCGAATGTATAGAATTGCACCTATATAATCATTCGACTTGCGATGATACCTGCCCAAACATTAGAGATAATTTTTTGAAAAGCAATTAGTATGCTGACTCAATCACAAATATTAATGTGAAAAAAATTTTGATCTCGAGCAGGATTTGAACCCGCGTCTTCTGGTTTGCCGGACCAGACGCCTTAACCAACTAGACCACCGAGACACTGCTCTCGACCGTCAAATTCTTTCACCTTATTACGTCTTGGGGCGACGTAGGCACCATCTACCGGTAACTTAGTTAAGTTGCACGGCTCGAATGTATAGAATTGCACCTATATAATCATTCGACTTGCGATGATACCTGCCCAAACATTAGAGATAATTTTTTGAAAAGCAATTAGTATGCTGACTCAATCACAAATATTAATGTGAAAAAATGTTTGATCTCGAGCAGGATTTGAACCCGCGTCTTCTGGTTTGCCGGACCAGACGCCTTAACCAACTAGACCACCGAGACACTGCTCTCGACCGTCAAATTCTTTCACCTTATTACGTCTTGGGGCGACGTAGGCACCATCTACCGGTAACTTAGTTAAGTTCCGTGCAACTTAACGTGAAAAATTTTTTCATCTCGAGCAGGATTTGAACCCGCGTCTTCTGGTTTGCCGGACCAGAAACCAGTCCACCATCTACCGGTAACGTAGTTAAGTTGCGGAACTTAACTAAGTTACCGGTAGATGGTGCCTACGTCGCCCCAAGACGTAATAAGGTGAAAGAATTTGACGGTCGAGAGCAGTGTCTCGGTGGTCTAGTTCAGTGATTTTCAACCTTTTTCATGATGCGACCCCCCTGGCATGAACAAATATTTCGCGACCCCCCACCCCGACTCTTCATTTTTTATCGTGTATGTATGTGTATGTTACAGTGCAACCAATATTCCTTCTATACGACATTTTATAAAGAAAAATAAAGGAAAGTACCGACCTTTGTATCTTTGGAATTTGACAAATCCACGGATATTGCGGTTTGTGCGCATTGTAGCTTTTGTGCGTTTTGCATCCAGTGAAAACTTTATGGAAGGAATACTATTTTGCAGAGCGCTTCTTACTAATGCTTGCATAACATGTTCCTTGAAGCCACTAAAGATACATACATACATATGATCACGCCTTTTATCCCCGAAAACATAGGCAGAGGCGTATTATATGCCTACATTTCACCTTTTTAGATTTTTGTCTCACGTGATAGGTCGTGGGCTGTATTGTCGTGTTGATACGGACAGGCGCAGGTTGTGACTGCCCGCTGTTAAACTTTTCAAGCCACCCATAAAAGCCTTCAACTTGGATTAACGACTACCATTCTACTGGCAACTGGGACCAACGGCTTAACGTACCTTCCTAACGTGCCTTGGAAACACTCGCAAATAAATGTCACGAAGTGGTCATGTGGTGATCACTCATCCATGACCAGCCTTAGTAAATGTTGCTTACTACAGTGGGGCCACGAGTGCTTCTGAAAGAACAGATACCAAACGCTTGTTGGGTGCATTGCTTTCTCCATCGCCACGCTCTTGCTTGTAGTCGTCGTCAATATATCAAAATAATGGAAAATAACTTCGAATATTTTCGTTGACACAATCTTTTACTGTTGAAGTCGGATATGAGATAAAAATCAAGGCATAATATATACCTGGTATGATAATAGAGTAAGATCATAAGAAGAATTGTGTCATTACTTCTCAGTGCAAGAGACATCGCAGACCACACGGAATTCAAATCTGCTTATTTGGATACTTTTTGGGTAAGGAAAGCAACAGAAACCTGGAATTGATTACTGAGGTTTTGAAATGTTTGATTCCATTGGCCACATCGTACTTATGCGATTTGGCATTTTCATTAATTTCCCAAATAAAAAGTAAGCACAGAAATAGCTTAAACTTGGAAAACAATTTAATTCCAGGTGTAGCAAATACAGATTTACGATAACCAATCGATACGATAACAAAACGATAAAAATATTGAAATAATTAAGGCCCTATCTCACCGGGAGCATTTGTTTAAGAGAAATTGATTAATCAAAAACAAGCACAATCTTCGCATTGACATGAGTCTTAGGATTTTATTATTTTGTTAATTTGTTCGTATTATCAGACAAATGTTAATGAGGTATAACCCTTTTGTTAAAATTCTTTTACCTACTTAATAAATCGGTCTTTTTAATTTTAATTTTTTTAACTGATGTAGTTCTCTCGACCTTTGGCGACCCCCTACAGAAGCCCCGCGACCCCCCAGGGGGTCGCGACCCACAGGTTGAAAAACACTGGTCTAGTTGGTTAAGGCGTCTGGTCCGGCAAACCAGAAGAAGCGGGTTTAAATCCTGCTCGAGATCAAAAATTTTTTCACATTAATATTTGTGATTGAGTCAGCATACTAATTGCTTTTCAAAAAATTATCTCTAATGTTTGGGCAGGTATCATCGCAAGTCGAATGATTATATAGGTGCAATTCTATACATTCGAGCCGTGCAACTTAACTAAGTTACCGGTAGATGGTGCCTACGTCGCCCCAAGACGTAATAAGGTGAAAGAATTTGACGGTCGAGAGCAGTGTCTCGGTGGTCTAGTTGGTTAAGGCGTCTGGTCCGGCAAACCAGAAGACGCGGGTTCAAATCCTGCTCGAGATCAAAAATTTTTTCACATTAATATTTGTGATTGAGTCAGCATACTAATTGCTTTTCAAAAAATTATCTCTAATGTTTGGGCAGGTATCATCGCAAGTCGAATGATTATATAGGTGCAATTCTATACATTCGAGCCGTGCAACTTAACTAAGTTACCGGTAGATGGTGCCTACGTCGCCCCAAGACGTAATATAGTGAAAGAATTTGACGGTCGAGAGCAGTGTCTCGGTGGTCTAGTTGGTTAAGGCGTCTGGTCCGGCAAACCAGAAGACGCGGGTTCAAATCCTGCTCGAGATCAATAGTAGATTGTATAACAAGGGGGCAAAATAGTATTTTTACGGCGAGGGCGCTACTTTGAATCACGAGCGAAGCGAAGGATTCTAGAAACGTAATAACGTAGAATCCTGAGCGCAGTGAGGGATTCAAAGTACACCGCCCGAGGGAAAAATAATTTGCCCTCGAATAATATACTCTACTTTTCATTCCCTTTTTATGAGAAAATATAAGTTTTGTACGACGTAGTTACCTTCTATAGTTATTGTTCAAGGAGTTCATGGATTGTTACTTTCATAACTGTAGTACTTTATATTTGTAGAATACAATAAAATACGTTTATCTACTCTGATACTATAATACAAAGATTATAAAATTGAAATCAATACTCTTATGACAAACATTACGCACAGGCCAAAAAAAAAGTTTTATTACGATACAGGTCTTGTATGGACACCTATATCATAATAAAACTTTTTAATCATTACGATACACCATAAACAACCTCCAGCTGGAAATAGTAGTTTTCGATATAAGTGTGGGATTTATGTTATTACGACGAGTTCGACAGATGTTGACCCGAGCCGAAGGCGAGGGTGGACAGTCGGAACGAGTAGAAATAACAATCCCACACGTTGTATTGAACAACTATTTTTAATACAGTTGCGAAAAAATTAAGCAATTTAATAAAATAATAAAAACACAATAAACCTGAATTGTCCAAAATGGCGGCAACCGTAAAAGAATATCAGAGACTATGGCAGTGCACTTCATACAGCCAACTTTTTTTATATTTATAAATTTAATTTGGCCGATACTTTTATTAATTTATGTTTAAATTTTAATTAAAATTACTTTTAATCTGATATTGAAACAAGTTAGTATCTTTTTTTGAAATATTTGCATGAATCACACATTATTTTGACAGTTGGGAAAGGAAACGCGCACTAGTGCGGGAAAGGTAAAGAAAAAAGCACGGGTGCGTAATAGCCCACATCCCGAACGCTAAACGTCCCTGTAATACGCCACTTTTTGAGCAACTGTATTAAAAAAGAAGTTTGAACCTCTACTTTAAAAAAAAATTGGGCCTCCGCAGCCTGAAAAAAAAAAGAAACACGCATGCGCAATCGATGTTTGCGCCTTGGCGCCAACATTTTACATTTAAATTAAACAAAGTTTGGTTTTGTTTGTAAAATAAATTAGTTTTTGTGTAAAAACATGTCTTAAAGCGAGGATGGTGGTAATTGTACACCACCAGACATTCTGGAAACTGCGTCAAACATGACCATGAACATGTTACCGGCGAAGTCAAGGAGCAACTTTATATCACAAAATGAAATCAGGTATTATAGTATGAGAGTAGATAAAGTAGTGTATGACACTGTACATAACTTGGTCTTATAACACTCGTGTGATACTATAAAAAAACTCGCCTACGGCTCGTTTTTTTAAAACACACTCGTGTTATAAGAACCCTTATTATGCAACAGTGTCATAAACTACTATTATCTACTCTGATACTATAATACAAAGATTATAAAATTGAAATCAATACTATTATGACAAACATTACGCACAGGCCAAAAAAAAGTTTTATTACGATACAGGTCTTGTATGGACACCTATATCATAATAAAACTTTTTAATCATTACGATACACCATAAACAATCTCTAGCTGAAAAAGAAGTTTGAACCTCTACTTTAAAAAAAAATTGTGTCTCCAGAGTACCGAAGAATCCTAAATCTATGGTCTCCGCAGCCTAAAAAAAAAGAAACACGCATGCTTGCGCAATCGATGTTTGCGCCTTGGCGCCAACATTTTACATTTAAATTAAACAAAGTTTGGTTTTGTATGTAAAATAAATTAGTTTTTGTGTAAAAACATGTCATAAAGCGAGGATGGTGGTAATTGTACACCACCAGACATTCTGGAAACTGCGTCAAACATGACTATGAACCTGTTACCGGCGAAATCAAGGAGCAACTATATATCACAACAAAATGAAATCAGGTATTATAGTATGAGAGTAGATAAAGTAGTGTATGACACTGTACATAACTTGGTCTTATAACACTCGTGTGATACTATAAAAAAACTCGCCTACGGCTCGTTTTTTTAAAACACACTCGTGTTATAAGAACCCTTATTATGCAACAGTGTCATAAACTACTATTATAACACATTTGCTCGTAAAGAGTCTCTTATTTGACCTATTTCACTAACGTAATGTATCTCATTACGGCCTAGTCCGGTAATGTAAAGTAAAACGGACGATTGCGTCTAAAACGAACGGTACTTTTTTTAAATCTTAGCAAAGAGTTTTTATGTCAGAAAAGTGGTGAACATTTTATGAATAAAATTAAATTTGGGAGATAAAATATAATAAAATAAACATGTAATTGTTTAATTTAATTAATTTTGACAATAAATTACAACCATTTATGTGAAACCAATACAAACAATAATAATTTACTTTATTAATAATACTGGCTGTTTTTGTGCCTTTGCCTCTTAAGAAATAAGAAAAAAAGAAAGCGTTGTGAACAAGTAAAATACCGCGCGCTTTATTATCGCTATTTTTTGCTACGTTTTTTTGTTAGTTTATGAATGTCCCCGTTTTATTTATTTCCTTGTTTCCTCGCAAATATGTTATAAAACGTCGTATGACACACGTTCGCTTTGATAATTACAGCCTCTGCTTTCTTGTAGCCCTCGCCTGCGGCTCGGGCTAGCAATAACGCCTCGGCTGTAATTATCAACTTACCGAACTTGTATCATAATGTACTATTACTGATTACAAGAACAACGAACAGATAAATGGCGCTCATTATTTTTTTTAGTTAGCTTAGGACACCGCGCTGTGCAGCCAACACTTACCAGCCAGTAATTCATACAGTTTGCGTTCGATTTCTATGAAATTTTCAAGTTCCAAATTCAAATCCATGGCAAAGTGATTTGAATTTGGAACTTAAACATTCATAGAAATCGAACGCAAATTGTATGAATACTGGCTGGTAGGTGTTGGCTGCCTGCACAGAATCGCGGTGACCTGTGCTTATTAAAAAAAAACTTTAGTATTTTACGATTTATCTCTCTGCTCTTGTAGTAATCAGTACTACTTTACCAAGCGAAGTTGACGATTTAGAACAGAAGTTACAAAAAATCTCTATAATCCAACGAGTTTTGTGTTGTCCTGAACTAAATTTATGAAAATGGATACATGAGCGTGGTCTGCACTCTGCATCCTTGCCGACGGTACTAATGTGATTCCGGTACCTGATGTAGGTGCAGGCGGTAAGGGATCATTCCACGCGTTCGTGAACTTTACTTGGTGGAGTATTTTATTGTATTATGCAGATAGACTACTTGAAATTATGAAAGTGACAATGCATTAACTCCTCAACTATTAGAAACTAACTACGTCGTCGTACACAGTATTTTTTCTCATAGAAAGGGAATGAAAAGTAGAGTATATTACTCGAAAGCAAATTATTTTTCCCTCGGGCGGTGTACTTTGAATCCCTCACCGCGCTCAGGATTCTACGTTAGAATCCCTCGCTAAGCTCGGAATTCTATTCTAGAATCCTTCGCTTCGCTCGTGATTCAAAGTAGCGCCCTCGCCGTCAAAATACTATTTTGCTCCCTTGTGATACAATCTACTATTTCACATTAATATTTGTTATTGTTTGAACCTTTGGGAGTATTCTCTTATAGAAACTCCTAAGCCCCAATATAGGCGCATGCTATTGGTACAGCCTCGTTCTTTAGTCAGTGTTTAATCCAACCTCGGGAGTTCTAAATAATAAATAATATAATAAATATATTAAATGCGAATGTTTGTGAGTGTGGATGTCTGTTACTCTTTCACGCTCTAACGGCTGAACGAATCTGGCTGAAATTCGGTACAGGGGTAGATTAGGTCTGGGATAATACATAGGCTACTTTTTATCCCGGGAGTAAGTTCCCACGGGAAGCGGGAACAAAACTTGACGCGGGCGGAGCTGCGAGCGTCAGCTAGTAATAAATATTTCGACATTCTCACACGAATGTCATCAAGCTCAAATTAAGCTAATATGCTATCTAGACATCTGGTAAACATACTTATATATTTCTACATACATATAAATAGTCATGCCTTTATCCCCGGAGGGGTAGGCAGAGGCATATTATTCGCCCACATTTCACTTTTCAGTAGGACATAATCCCACGTAAGAGGCGATGAGCCTATTTTTTTTTGAACCCTAAGGCACCACCCGGGAGCGAGGGGTGGAGGTAGAGAATGATTATGTTGTACCGGCCGTGTGATTATGTCCGACTCTTACTGACTAAACTCTACCTTGAGCCTCTAGGCCTTGGAGACTCATCGGATGCGATCACCCTTCTAGGGTGACGCAGAGGGAAGGGTGACGCAGCGATGAGCCTACTGCCATGAGTACATAAATATTTGGACCTCGCCGCGCCAGTCACTTACACTATAGCTTGACCGCTACCGCTGTACCGCTGCTGCGGAACAAAATAGTACGCAAGGAGCGATACAGCGGTAGTGGTCAAGCTATACTACTTCGGCGGCAGTCAAACCCCGCATTTAGAACCCGAGGGCTCTGGCTTGCTGCTAGAAGCAGCTGCTATTCCACTTCTTTTGCCTTGTTTAATCGATTGCCGGCTGAGTCTCATTCTCCTCTACAGTCAGCAGATGTACCCCTTGAGATCTTGGTGAGGTCCTAAAGAGAATGTACCTATAGTAACTTATGTTTACTAAACTGTGTGTAGTAGAATCATCGGCGCGGTCAGATTCAGACAGTGATTCTGAAAGCGATGAAGACGTCAAGAGGCCCTCGAAAAAGTCGGATGAAAAATCCAGCTTGAAAAGTAAGTGTTAGTTTGATAATTCTGATCGGGTTAGATTGATTATGAAGACAACACTGTGATATGCATATTTTGACGTGTTTCAAGGAGTCCAATTCGATGATCTGACGATCATTCATATCGATCCTTATGAGACGTCCTAAATTTACATCACTAAACTGTTTGAAATTAATTTAATTATGAATCGAACAAATCCGCAACATGCATTAAAGATATTGTTCTCCGGGGAGTGTCCTAACAATACAAAGTATCGCGTTAGTAAGAGATGATACCATCGCATGGTACAGTACCCCAGCAAACAACTTGAGCATCGCGTTAGGTGGTGGGAGAAGTTTGTATGTACACTTACGTGCAAAAATATTGTGTCATGGAAAAATTTTATTTTTTTATTATTGTTAGCTAATAACTTTTTAGTTAGTTGTATAGAGAGAAAAGAGATCACGAAAGACAAGATCGTTGCTCAAGAAGTTAACCGGTTACTGTAGCGCTCAAATAAGTCTATTACTTGGCGGGGCACCAGTTCACCATTCTGTTTTCACAATCACGTGATAGTCACGTGGTGTGTTAGCGTGATAACAAGCGATGTCGTTTTAATAGGAAAGGGCCTAACTTAACAGGAACTTGCAGAATACTATTTTTATTTTTTACCAAATTTGAAACCCTGATGTATCTTCCTTACCAACCTTAATGTTTTCACAGCTCCATCAAGGTCCAAAGACACAAAGTCCAGTGACAGCAGTAGTTCAAGCAAACCGCGCAAGAGACCCATAAGAAATATTGCAACGCCTACAAACGTTTCTCCAGCTAAGAAGTCTCGCACCAACGTCACTGGGCGGGACTACGATCTAAACGAAATTAGATCTGAACTTAAAGGACTACATACGGTTAAAACGGAGACTGATGAACCGACTACTAAAACTGAAGATGTGGACGAACCGATGCCTACATCTACTCTATCAAGCCCAAACCCAGCACAACCCCCTCAACCTGAAAAACAACCTGAAGACGTGTATGAGTTCAAAGAGCCCGAACCATTTGAACTGGAGTTACACGACGAAAAGAAAAAGCGTACCCATCGCATCTTTGACGATATCTCTCCTAGCAAATACACTTCGACGCTATCTAAGTCTTTGAGCGAAGAAATATCAGAAGATCCGATGCGAGTACGCCCTGTGCTAAGATCTCCCTCGTTATCACCGTTCCGAGATTTCGGCAGCTCTAGAGACGCAGGACGTCAGAGCCCTGAAGAGGATTCGAAAGACGAACTCTTTTCTTTAGACGATGATTCGTTCCCAGGCGACGGCAGTTCTGGACCAACCTTCGAAGGTTTCACTCCTGCAAAAAATCAAGAAACTTATTCGAAAAAGAGTAAAGTTTCTAAACTGAGAGAACTTATCGATGATGATTCCCCAGACAGCCCGGCTGATGATGAACAATCGTCAGACGATGAAGTAGAAGACGTAACTATGAAACAAGAAGAAGGAGAGAGAAATCCCACTACGGTATTAACAGGATCCGATGACCCGAAATCGCCGGAACCTAGTTTAAAAGACGAACCTATGGAGTCCGACTCAGAATTAACGGAAACAGAAGATAAAACAATAGAGTCAGCACGAGAGACGACGCCTGAACCACCAAAAACCCCGCCTCCACTTAAGCAAGCTGAAATTCACGTACCTAAAACTAGTACAGTATCAAATATTTCCAGTAAAAGTATTACCACAACTGCGGTGCCAACCACTAGCAGTACTGTTACTCTCGTTTTCAGTCCGGCTCGTATTCCTACTCCAACTCCTGCTCCAGCTGCTAATCCATCTTCTCCACCCCTAAAGGAGGATAAAAAGAAAGAAGATCCTCCAAAAACAAAATCTGTCGAAGATCCTAAGACCAAACCTGTTGAAGAACCCAAAACCAAACTTGTTGAAGAGCCTAAAAACAAACCTGTTGAAGAACCTAAAACCAAACCTGTTGAACAGCCTAAAACCAAACCTGTTGAACAGCCTAAAACCAAACCTGTTGAACAGCCTAAAACCAAACCTGTTGAACAGTCTAAAATCAAATCTGTTGAACAGTCTAAAACCAAATCTGTTGAAATATCTAAACCCAAACACATAGAACTCTCCAAAACTAAACTTTTAGATCTTCCAAGGACTCCCAAAGTATTAGATCCTCCCCAAACCAAAGTTTCAGAGCCACCAAAACCAAAAATAGAACTGCCTAAAGTGAAACTTATTGAACAATCGAAAACGAAAACTCTAGAACTTCCGCCAGAGGAGCCAAAGAAAGAAGAGGCGCCTAAACTGTCTGTCACATTACCGACTAAAGCTAGCGTTGATATGAAAATTGATGTAAAGCCTAAATTGGAAGCTACAGTCACAAGAATGGAACCTCCCTCTAGTCCACTTATCGACACTGAAGAGGATAGGTCTGAACCAGACAGCCCCGCGAGACTCGACGTGTTGCCTGAACCGCCGCCAGGCTTCTTACTTCAATCAGAAGGTCCCAAGATAGCCGAGAAACTTCTTAAAGCTATTAGTAGCGCCAAAAGGTTATCCATGTCTCCTCCACCATCAGAAGATCGACCAGAAACTCCCAAATCCGACACGGTGAAACCGAGCAAATCTGATATTAAGCTAACTCCTACGTCTTCTGACACTAAACCGATCGTAACAAAACCAGAGCTCGCAAAACCACTGGTTAAGGTCGAGCCAAAGAAAGAAAATACTACAGATTCAATATTTGGTGAACCTCAAAACTTTGGTGATTTGAAACGCGATTCGTTGGATATTAAAAAGCCAAAGCCGGATGAATCTGCAGTACCAAGGTTGCGAAGTCCTTTAAATATTTTAGAGCGAAGAAAGAGTGTGGCTGACCTGCCACTGGGTGTCCAAGGCAAGAATAACAAAGTGCTTAGTGATACGATACAGAAGCTATCGAGTCAGATTAATCAGTCTGTGGCTGCGGCCGCTGTGGCCAGTCTTCCGATTGCACCTTTCCCCACTGCCGAGGATAGAAGCGAATCCAGCGATTCTGATGACTCGGACAGACGGTGAGTTGTTCATTTAACACTATAAATTACAGCTTTCGCAGACATCGCATAATAAACTGTACATTTTTCTGTAAATATTCTGAGCTACTTACATAGACTGTCTCGGTGACGCAGTGATAATCTGACTGCAGTAATAAGATCTCGGTTTCGAATCCAGAGATATTTTATTGTAATTTCTTTTTATCAACTTTGCAAATCAATATTAATACCATTAATTTGTATGGCTCCCTTTATTCATTACATTAAAATATGTACGTATATTCCAGGCTAATAATCGACAAGCTGTCAGTAGAAGAATGGGGCTCCGGCGGCAGTTCGGAGGCCGTCCCAGCCGCGGCCGTAGTAGCCAGTGCGGCCACTCGGGCGCTTCACGCGGGCAAATCGCTCGGCGAATGGAGCGGCGCCGAGTCGCTGCTTATGTTAGAAGATGCTTGCAAGAATGAGAGGAAACATAGTACGTATATCTGGCGTCTTCTTTTCTTAATGTCATGTAAACAAGAAACAACGCTTTAGCGAGGTATGCAACCGTCGGTGTTGGAGTGTCAGTCGATTGAGAGAGGAACTGACTAGTAATCTCATTCATTAGATGTCAACGAAATGGACAATTTCATAAGGATATAATAATAAATGGTTAAAAGCACTTATAGGTCTAAGCAGCGCACTGTTTGAGTAAATAATTTCTCCTCTGCTATCGCCGCGCCGTGCAGATTACCAAGGCTCGATTCAGCCACTACAGCCAGGACGACTCAACAGAACAGGTGGGAGTAGACGAAACTATATTGCAAATGGGAACTATACCCACTTACTCAAGTCTCGCCTGTATGTTGACGTCTTTTTCTTACCTACTTAACAAAATTCACGCCGAGTCATATTAATAAGTTATTTTAAATATTTTATTCATATGCTTTATACGCTCCTACAAGTCGAAGAAAAAATCGCGAAGATTTTCTTGCTTGTGTGAACAACCAATACTTGAATGTGTGTTGTTGGCATAACACAGCCACTAACCACTTGCATATTACTATAATAAATTCAAATTCATTTCAAACCCAGGTGCGAGCGTCGTCGTAGCGGGCAGCGGTCGAGTAGCCACCGTGGCTCCAGTGCCAGTAGGCGTGTCCGCTGCGGGTGAAGAGGACAGCAACATCTCCCTCCTGCTGTGCGAGGAGACCATCCCGGGCTCGCCCGCGCCGGACGCTGAGCCCACGCCCCCGCGGCAGAGATTACACATGCCATTCGCTTCTGCACCGCCGCACCATCACATGCATTCCAAAGGTATGTGTTAGACCCAGGTGCAGTGTAGCAGTGGGCGAGGAGGACAGCAACATCTCCCTCCTGCTGTGCGAGGAGACCATCCCGGGCTCGCCCGCGCCGGACGCTGAGCCCACGCCGCCGCGGCAGAGATTACACATGCCATTCGCTTCTGCACCGCCACATCATCACATGCATTCCAAAGGTATGTGTTAGACCCAGGTGCAGTGTAGCAGTGGGCGAGGAGGACAGCAACATCTCTCTCCTGCTGTGCGAGGAGACCATACCAGGCTCGCCCGCGCCGGACGCTGAGCCCACGCCGCCGCGGCAGAGATTACACATGCCATTCGCTTCTGCACCGCCGCATCATCACATGCACTCCAAAGGTATGTAGTACACCCAGATGCAGTGTAGTAGTGGGCGAGGAGGACAGCAACATCTCCCTCCTGCTGTGCGAGTAGTATTATGTAGGACAGTTAATTGTATAATATTACTACTTACTTACTAGCACCACATGTCGACTGACTGAGAAGCCTGGCATAAAACTTTCGTCGTCATCGACCACGCGTTCACTATTTTTTTGCTGGCAACCGGGACCATCGGCTTAACGTGCCGTCCGAAGCACGGAAACGCAGAAATAAATATCACAAAGTGGTCACATGGACGGTCACCCATCGAAGGACTGACCATAGTGAAAGTTGCTTACTGCAGTAATCGTTTACAGAACACTGAGTCCTTCTTGTTGAGTTACAGGAAAGGTAAGCGTACAATTTCTGCAGTCCAACATGCGCTGCCTGCAACAGGCTGAACTCTGTGGGGTCTAAAAATAAATTACCCACCGAAACTTCACTTCACTGGCCCGCTGCGGACATCGCAACAGAATCCTATTAGAAAGAAAATGGTGCTCCAACTGGTCCGGCCAAACTGGTGCTACATATAACGCTTTCGAGCACAAAACACACCTATACGCGTGGTTGCTTGTTTCTCTGCTAGTAAGGCTGTTGTAGTGTTTATAAAAATAAATGTTTTGATAATTGTGGGTGGAACTAAAGAGCCGCAACTTCACTTCCAAAGAGCCGCATGTGGCTCGCGAGCCGCGCTTTGCCGACCCCTGCACTACACGACATTCCTCCTCTCTTACAATATCTTTCATTAACCTTGTGTTGTTTCAGACGAGAGACGAACAGCGGCTACGGCGCCGGGTGCGAGCGAGACGGCAACAAGTCGCAACGAGCCGTCGACTCGAGAGTCGCGCGACAACCGCGACCAGCAGTGGGGTAGGCAGCGGGCGGCTGACACAACGCCGCCGACCACGCCTGATAGCAGCCTCGACTTGTCGCCACACAGGTATGTTGACATATTTATATTGACTTCTCTGCGCCGCCGGTCGTCTATGCTGCACCTCAGTTGAGCTTGTAAATATAATAAGTCCACAGAAATCGTTTCAGTATTCTTGAACAACCATTCCCAATAAATATTACTATGGCGTAACATTGTAATGTATATAATGCAGTGTTCGATACGTTCTATTTTTTTTACGTGTGGAAAATCCGTCATGGACTCTCACCGACTGATAACAAACACGTTTCCCTACCTACTGCCTACGGTTGAAAGTCCCCGGTTAGCCCTCGGAAGGATATCTCCGAGATTCCCAATAGCCCTTGGCTACCACTGCGGCCTCATCTAGCGGGGGTTCCGGTCTCTAGGTTGTTGTTCGGACGTTGTCGCGCTTCTTCGGGCATGTAACGTGCGTGAATCCCTCCCGACACGCTGTCGTCTAGGGCCTGCTTCTGTAAAGACGGTGAGCTGCCCCCACACCGTCCTCTAGAAATACCCTGCATTAAAGTTAAATACAAAAAAAAGAGCGACACTCACTGGTTTAATTACATTCGCAGGGAGCGGCGAATATCAGAACGGGACAGTCCTTCAGAACGAAAGGACGACGAGGAAGAAAGTCGAGCAAATGACACGGCCACACACGATGGAGACAAATCTCACGGTTAGTGGAACTTTATGACTTTTCAACGTTGAAGATGACAGCTGTAAGTGGAGATACAGTGGGCAATAAAATTGAGTTGGCACGGGACGCTTGGCATGTTAAACACCGAAATTATTGAAGTGAAACTTCTTTATCGGCGTTGAAAAAAAATTTGCGTCACGTCACGTCACGTCACGATTTTTGGTTACGCGCCATCTTTGTTCTGTTCCCCACCACGGTGGATTCGAATTAAGAGTACTTTATCCAGGGATAGTATGTCATTTAAGGGTTTTTGGACTTTTGGACTTTTGGGCTTTTGGACTTTTGGATGGGACATTGGTACTTTGGGTCTTTGGGACTTTGGAACTTTGAGACTTTGGGACTTTTGAACTTTGAACTTTGAACTTTGAACTTTTGAACTTTTGGACTTTTGGACTTTTGGATGGGACCTTGGTACTTTGGGTCTTTGGGACTTTGGAACTTTGGGACTTTGGGACTTTTGGACTTTTGGATGGGACCTTGGTACTTTGGGTCTTTGGGACTTTTGGACTTTTGGACTTTTGGACTTTTGGACTTTTGTCCTTTTGGCCTTTGGGACTTTTGGACTTTTGGATGGGATCTTGGTACTTTGGGTCTTTGGGACTTTGGGACTTTGGGACTTTTGGACTTTTGGGCTTTTGGACTTTTGGATGGGACCTTGGTACTTTGGGTCTTTGGGACTTTTGGACTTTTGGAGTTTTGGACTTTTAGACTTTGGGACTTTGGGACTTTGGGACTTTGGGACTTTGGGACTTTGGGACTTTTGGACTTTTGGCCTTTGGGACTTTTGGACTTTTAGATGGGACCTTGGTACTTTGGGTCTTTGGGACTTTGGATCTTTGGGACTTTGGGACTTTGGGACTTTGGGACTTTTGGACTTTTGGCCATTGGGACTTTGGGACTTTGGGACCTTGAGACCTGGGACTTTGGGACCTTGAGACCTTGGGACTTTGGGACGAATGTACTAAGACTATTTGAAAAGAGTGGCCGTGAGTTTTCTTGCCAGGTTCTTCCTCACAGGCTCTACCTATTGCTTTGCGAATCTGGCAGTAAATTTAAATGTAGAAGCAAAAATTTTGACGTTCATAAATGTTACTTTGTAACCTAAATGAATAAAGATATTTTCATTTTCATTTTTTCACTTTTGGACTTTTGTACTTTGGACTTTTGGACTTTTGTACTTTTGTACTTTTTGACTTAATTTAAGGTGAGGTGAAAATTAAGTTTATGAAGAAGTTTCACTTCTTACGTGTGTACACTAAGTACACGCAATTTTTTTTCGTACTAGCGGACGTCACGCAGTTTCACCCGCGTTACTCCCGTTCCCGTGGGAATATGGGACTAAAATAAAGCCTATGTTCAACGGTGATTGTGTAGCTTCCCAACAGTGAAAGATTTTTTCGAATCGGTTCTGTAGTTTCGGAGCCTATTCGATGCAAATAATCAAATCTTTCCTCTTGTAATATTAATACAGATAAATCCAAAATTCTAAACTCAAAATTCCAATTCCCAAATTTGAATTCAGCTATCAACCCGCGACGCTGTCGCCACTAGTAAAATTCTGTTTAACCCTCGACTATAGTTGTTTCACACCAATAAATTTGACATACGCCGCTTTATTTTTGTTCACGCGAATTTAGTACTTACGCTGAAATTCGACTTATGCAATGCATACGCTAGCAGCCTCCGTCACTCTCGCTACCCCTAAGTATGCCGTTAGCCGCAGTCTGTAGCCGACCGGCAAAAGGCATGGCGCCTTTTGCCACAAACCACTAAACTAAACCAAATCGCCTTTTGTGGTCGGCCACATACTGCGACTACGAGCGGCCACGCCAGACCGAGCGAAGTGCGCACAACTTAGATCATCTAACCACAGGATGCGCCTTACTTAAGCATTGTTTTCTGCCAAGCCAATAGACCATTTGGTCTTTTGGCTTTATAAAAAACACTGTACATCAGTACATCATTTTATATGATTAAACTAGTACATTTCATTGTAGTTGACTGTACAATAAAAATTAACACACAACAGCCATTACGCGTTTGTCGATTAATACATTTTTAAATATAATGAAATTTTATATGTCTTTGTGTTTCCCCCTTCACCCGCTATGAAAACTAGCAGAATATTTTTGTATGCGGTGGTTCGCAAAGGCTAGTCCCGTGATATAATGGTCTAAGGCGCACAACCATTGTTCGTTTCCCGCGTGAAGTAATATTTCGCTTTATTTAGTACTAGCTGACCCGCGCAACTTCGTTTGCGCCACATAAGAGAGAGCCTGTTTCCGTCGTCCCCCGTTTTTGAAACATTTACTATTACTGCTCCGCCCCTATTAGTTGTAGCGTGATGCTATATAGCCTATGACACTCCACAATAACGTAGCTTTCTATTGGTGAAAGAATTTTTAAAATCGGTTCAGTAGATCCCGAGATTACCCCTTACAATTTAACAAACACACAAACTTTACTTCTTTATAATATTAGTATAGATTGCATTTTTTTTTCATCTTATTTTTTACTGATATATATACTTCTTATGTAAAAAAGAAGTTATAAAATATAGTAAAGGTTTTTTTCAGACACTGTGTTTTTGCAGTTATAATTATGCATTTTTGTTACGTGGTTACAATCCAAATGTTGTCACTCGATGACGCAATCATGCGGTTTACGCGCGAATCTCGACTCTCGGAATACGTCGTAGAGAATGGTTTCCACTGTTGCAATATGTTATAGCTAATGTTTTTGAGGTTATACTTTGTTAAAATTAGGGTGATAAAAATTTGACAGCTCTTAGTAGGGCACCCCATAGTGTCCAATCATTAATGAATCTATTCGATTATCGATTGCGTAAAATTTTAAACGATAGTTGCAAAATAACCGTTTTATTATTTTAGGTAATTAGGTAAATATAATTGCATTATTATTGTTTGTATTATACTTAGCTAATCATATTACAAATAAATATTGTAGATACCTACTTATTAACTTTACTTGCATTTAAATGAATATACTTAATTTCTATTTATTCGAATTATTTGTCTATGATCGATTCTGCGGTATTGTTGGAAGACGCTTCACTACGATAAGTGGGCGGTACTCGTCTATGTGCTACGATAATTTTTTTAAGTATACTTGACATAAACAAATCCGATACTTCAAAGGTGTGAGCTGTCAGAATTATCAACCTAATTTTAACAGAGTATAAGTATGGGAGTGATGTATCTGTTACGTAGTAACTATAATTAAATCTGTGACGCTAGTCTGTACACATTATAAGAACACTAACTTATAAGCTACTTATAATACAGCAGGAGGCTCCCGATCGCGCAAAGCGTCAGAGAGCTCAAGCGCAGGCGTGCGTGGTCGCGGTAGGAGAGCTCGCCGAGACACGGACGAGCCTCAGCCGAGCCACCACCAGCCCACGCAGCCCAAGTACAACTTCTACGTGGAATTGGGTATGTGTAATACAACCGTAGTACTAAGAAATGATGCACTCGTGGACCCGGGGACTCAGTGTTCTGTAAACGATCACTGTAGTTAGCAACATTTACTATGGCTGGTCCTTGGATGGGTGACCACTTTGTAACATTTATTGAAGTAAAACTTCTTTAGGCGCGACCTAGGGAGTAACGCTGTTTGAGCGGAAACGTAGTTTCCGCTATTCAAAATTCGAGTAAATGATATTAATATAACATTTGATGACGTCTATGGCAAAGAAGTTTTACTTCAATCGCGCGTAAAGGTTACGCGCACACACTTTTTTTTGATCGTTTCCGTGCTTCGGAAGGCACGTTAAGCCTTTGGTCCCGGTTGCCAGTAAAATGGCAGTCGTTAAGCCAGGTTGAAGGCCTTTTTAGGCGGTTCGAAAAATTTCAACAGCAGGCAGTCACAACCCGCGTCACGCCCATCTCAATACGGCTCACCACCTATTATTACGTGGGCCAAATTCTAAAAAGGTGAAATGTGGGCATATAATAGGCCTCTACCTACCCGTTCGGGGATAAAGGCGTGACCATATGTATGTATGTGTGTAGTACTAGGAAAAGTCGGAAAAAATTCTTATGCAAACTATCAGATATATTGAAACCGCGACCATCTTCAATCCGGGCTGCGAGTGAATCAGACATTCAGCTAAATCGGTTCAGGGGTCAGACAAGTAACAACCATGTTCAAAAAGCGTCGGAGTCTCCAAGGCTTCAAGTGCAGGCGTGCATGGTCGCGGTAGATGAGCTCGCCGCAGTACAACTTCTATTCTATTTATCTTTATTTGTGTGAAATGGGTAAGTACATAGATCTTATAAATATAGTGACACATAGTTCTCCAAATCTGCCAGCGGCTTACACACTATCATTATTACAACATATTAATATAAATTTAAATATTAAATCCGATAATATAGTACATTGAAATTAGGTAAATAATAGGTAAGTATTGATACTATGGAGCCATATATAACCTCAGTCTTCACAATACCACTGAACCTATCTCAAAAGCACACCACCGTACTGCTCGACCCCACATTCATGAAAAATAATTTAGTCAAATAACATATTATAAGATGTCAGTAATACGAGTAAATGTCAAAAATTGAAAATATCATGTCAAATTGAAATTGTTAGATTATTAATGTCAACGTTTAAAATGTGATAACAAAAAATATTCAAATTCAGTTACTGGATTGTCATAACAAATACAATAATTAATATGGTGCAACAATTACAGACATAACGCACTCCACTCAATCCATTTCAAAGTTGTTCTTCAGGTAATCATCTACCGAGTAGAAACATTTACGAGTTAATATTTGTTTAAGTTTATTCTTAAAAGTATCAAATTCTACAAGTTCTCGCAAGGATTTTGGCAAATGATTGTAAATACGAGCACACATACATAACACACTTTTATTCATCAAAGCCGTCTTGTGGCTTGGTATACATATTTTAAACTGGTGTCGTTTACTTCTTAATGGTGTAAATAAGTAAATATTTTTCTTTACAAACAGTACTACTTCAAGTATATAGGTACAAGGAAATGTAAGAATAGTCAATTTAATAAAGTGTGGCCTACAAGAATCGGTCTGTTTTAAATGACACAGAGAACGTATACACCTTTTTTGGGCCTTAAAGACAGCATCCTTATTAGTGGAGTTCCCCCAGAACAACACCCCATATCTCAAGAGTGGTGTTACATAGCCGTGGTATGCGACTACTGCCACAGATGCGCTCACCGTCCTACTTAGCATAAATAGGGCATAAGAGTAAGTATTCAGCCCTTAGACCATATAACACGGGACTAGCCTTTGCGAACCACCGCATACAAAAATATTCTGCCAGTTTTCATACAAGTGAAGGGGGAAACACAAAGACATATAAAATTTCATTTCATTTAAAAATGTATTAATCGACAAACGCGTAATGGCTGTTGTGTGTTAATTGTTATTGTACAGTCAACTACAATGTAATGTAATAGTTTAATCATATAAAATGATGTACTGATGTACAGGCTTTCCATAAAGCCAAAAGACCAAATGGTCATGTGCAATGGCAGAAAACAATGCTTAAGTAAGGCGCATCCTGTGGTTAGATGATCTAAGATTCAGCCTCGTACATACTGATTCAATATGCTGTTGCCAGTTTAGTTTACAATCTATTGTCACACCTAAAAACTTTGTGTTGTCAACTTCTTCTATTACTGAATTTAAATAATGAATGTCCATATTAGTCAATTTATTTACCGTACTACGAAATGTCATAAAATTGTTTTTTTTGAGATTGATAATTAAATTATTTGAAGTTAACCAATTAATAATATCGCCTAATGTGGTGTTTATGTCATTTTCTATGAATGACTTGTTACATCCTGTGAATATAATAGTACTATCATCAGCAAATAAAACAGTCTTATGTTTTGTAGTATTTGGAAGATCATTTATATATATAATGAAGAGCAGTGGTCCTAATACACTTCCCTGAGGCACGCCAGACGTTACTTGCCTGCGTTCAGATGAATAACTTATAAGCTTTTTCTCAACTGGACATATTTTAGAAATTGTAGTTATTTGCGTTCGATCCGTTAAGTAAGATTTTACCAAATCATGAACATTGCCTCTGATACCATATGTATATAATTTGTTTAAAAGTCTTTCATGATTTACATAGTCGAATGCTTTGGATATATCCATAAACAGTGCACACACCTGATTACCTCTGTCTCGATTTATTAATATTGTTTCAAGAAAAGAGTATATTGCCATGTTTATAGATCTTTTTTTCCTAAAGCCAACTTGTTCCTCACAGAAGAGACTATTTGTTTCGAAATAATTGGAAATGCTAGTATGTATCACGCTTTCAAAAATTTTTGACATTACGGGTAGGAGTGCTATTGGTCGATAGCAGCTGATGTCACATCTATCATTCTTTTTAAAGAGTGGCTTAATTATCGTCAGCTTTAATTTCTCAGGAAAGACCCCATTCGAAATACAGAGATTCACTATATTACTAAGCACATAAGATAGCCTTGTCGAGACACACTTCAGTACCTGCGTTGATACACCATCATATCCAGTACTTTTTGTATTTTTCATGGCAACAATAATATTATATATGTCCTTGGGTACAGTCGGACACATAAATAAAGAATGTAGTGTAGAAGGACATTTAAATCTAGGATCACTTAAATTAGATTTACTTGATAAGTCAGTAAAAAAAATATTAAAATAGTTAGCAATGTCTGTGGGATCAATTATGGTTTTACCATCAATATTAATACACTGTATTTCGTCTTTAGGCAAATTCAATTTCCTATGCTGGATTACCCGCCAAGCAGCCTTCGATTTATTTGTTGCAGATTTTATATAAATGTCATTTTGAACTTTCTGAGTTAATGTGATACCACGTTTCAATCGTGATGACAGCATTTTAAATTTCTCTTTATTAAACTTTGACGGCTTTTTTCTATATTCCCAAAGTAAGCGTCTTTTATTCTTACAGCATAACTTTAGGCCTTTTGTGATCCATCGTGGTCGAGTTTTAGGATACACTTTTATTTGAATATTAGGAAAACATTGGTCATAAATTTGGGTAAATATGTCATGAAAATAATTTAATGCTATATTGGGATCCTGACTATTAAAAACGTCACTGAAGCAAATGGAATTAATTAATTCTTTGAATTTGTTCACGTTTCCCACCGAATAGTCGCGCCTTTCAATTTTCCAATATTTCAGTAGGCTTGTAGGCTTGACTGGGCAAGTCAGCAGTTGTGCAGTATGATCTGATAGTGCATACTCCACAACCTTAGCTTTACACCCTTTTATATTGTGCAAAATATTATCTATACACTTTCCACTTGATATTCTTGTCGGTTCAGTAATACTTAACTTTAGGTGATGGTTACATATCATTTCCCTAAACCTTGTCTCATAGTTAGATTTGATAAGCATGTCTATATTAAAGTCACCACAGATTATTACTTTTTTGGTTTTGTGATAACAAAATTGGTTTAACAGTTTTTCAAACATATTGAAAAATGTATCCCTATCTACAAGATTAGATCTCGGTGGCCTGTATACACAGATAATGTAAATGTTGTGATCTGACAGCTCGATTCCAGAGCATTCCAATATGTTTTGTATTGAATACTATTGTAGACTTGAATATGTATACTCTCGCAATACTTCTTAGGAAATGTCGGCGAACCTCTTTGACGAACCATAAAAACTTGGAACGAACTGTCGGCGCGTTTCCCTCCTCTTCCCACCCAGGGTTTTTTGAACTTTTTTCTCTTCGGAACCTCTGTCCATAGTCTGATAGACTGTGAGAGTAGCCCCTAATCGCTTAATATTGTCACAGCTTTTCATCAAGCGGGCGGCTTGCTAGTGAAATTGGCTTGTGCCCTTGTTTTTGGTCCTCTCAAAACTTCTAAACAAACGTTGACGCTAAGGTAGCGTAGCAAAAAATAACTATATGAATAGAACTCAGTCAGAATTTTATATCTTAAAATTGTGTGCTGATTTGCTCCAGTTTCTCTTCCAGATCCTTCGTGGGATTGTCAGACCCGCATCAACATCTTGACCTCGCGTATCTCAGACCTACGTAAAGCGTATTCGTCGGTCAAGGCCGAGCTGGCAGTCATCGACCGGCGACGTAAGAAACTTCGCCGGAAGGAGAGAGAAGGTGAGATTACTACCACACACACATTCATTTGTTCAAACCAAATATAGTTTTCTATCTTTGTATTATGTTTGATACACGCACATACG
Organism: Miltochrista miniata; assembly: GCA_933228765.1. Taxonomy (NCBI): domain Eukaryota; kingdom Metazoa; phylum Arthropoda; class Insecta; order Lepidoptera; family Erebidae; genus Miltochrista; species Miltochrista miniata. The sequence continues at coordinate 15,240,345 of OW121764.1, read as the reverse complement.
TACAAGCGCACGAACTAGCACACAGACGCTCGTACTCACACACACAAACACTTACGCGCGCACGGACGCGCGCACACACACACACACGCACACACATTTACTCATTTATTACATTGACATAAAGTTAGAATTACGCTTTATTTCGATGCTTTCTGAACTTTTACCTTGATTGAAGGCATAGTCGCTAGAAGGCATGGCTATAGTACTACATGTTATGTATGCGGTACTAACAGTATTTCATTTTGCCCCACAGCCGTGAAAGCAGCGAAGGCTGCTTGCTCATGATGACAAAAGCCTTGAAGCTGCGGCAAGAAGCGCAAGTGAACGGACGTTTGTTCGTTTTAGAACGAATATCCCAAGTGTTATGTACTGTGTTTGTGTGGTGAACATATTAGTTTGACTGTTCTATTGAGGTAGAAAAGTGATAATTGTGAAATTGGGCCTGAAATGAATCCAGGACTTTTAAAACCAGGACTGCGGCCCGTATTCCAAAATGTATCTAAAAACTTAGTTTCTTGAATGTCTAATTATATTATGTGAAGTGAAAGTACAACTTTGAAAATCGCGCGAAAAATGGACGTGAAAACACCAAGTTTATATGGTGAAGAAGTGCAAAAAGCTATTTATTTAATGTATTACTGTTGAATTTGAATTGCAAAGGGTCTCTATGAGTATAATGTTGTAATACGACCTTTTAGTCATTCAAATCTTCGTCTTGAAGTTTTCATTTGTCTCAAGTAAAAAATGTGAAACATTGGCTACAAAGTTAGTCAGAGGTACTGTTGCATGTATCACTAAACTGTTCAACTGAACGGTTTTTTTTATCAACGTCAGCTATAATGACAATAGCTCAGCCATGTCAGTGATTCCACCGACGGGAAGAGGTGTTCCCGTACCCACAGAAACTATTCCTGGTATAAAAAAGAAGCTTATGTCCTTTCCAATCCATTCTATATTTTTTCCCTATTCTATCTCTGTTACTAAGACTTTGTTGCCTGTCTGTCTCCAAACTGTGTCTCAATGTGCGTTTTATGGTACGGAACTCTCTGTGCGCGAATCTTACTCGCACTTTGCTGTTTTTTTTTTCATTGCTATTGAACATGATGATAAATTAGCCGTAATGATTTTTAAGCCAAGTTTAGTAAAACGTGCCAGAATCGGTATCAATATTGTCCATGTGACTAGCTGATACTCTATGGGGCATCATCACAGATATTTCATATAGGCGTTACATTACGAAACGCTCGTGGCTCCGCTGACTCGGTATTCTGTAAACGATCACTGCAGTGAGCAGCATTTGTTATCGCCGGTCCTTGGATGGGTCCACCACGTGACCACTTTGTGGCATTTATTTGCGAACGTTTCCGTGCTTCGGAAGGCACGTTAAGCAGTTGGTCCCGGTTGTCGATAACATGACAGTCATTAAGCCAAGTTAAAGGCCTTATGGGCTTGTTTTTCAACAGTGGATCGTAATAACCTGCGCCTGCGTCGGCAGCGCGTATATAGCGCCTTCGATGTTACTAACGTTAATAGGCTTCAGTAACCACTTTAGGTGGACCATAAGCTTGTCTACCACTGTAGTAGTAAAAAAAACATTGCCTGTAAATAGTCAAAAATCAAGTTATTTTGATAATGATTGTTTTATAATTGTATAATAATATATTGTATTTTGATCCTCATAGTGAACATAAGTTTTATTAAATTGAAAGTCTCTTTGTTAATAATTAAATGATATCTATGTAATTGAGTATTTTATTTTCTGTACGTCCCTATTCCCCACTCGTACGTCTTTCTAGCTAATGGCGAATCCAAGCGCAACGAATTTACAAAAATGGCTATAAAAAAATAACCACGAAGGCTTATGCGCATCAGCCTTCTAACCTAACCTATCCTATCCATCATCGTCATTGTCATTGACTGAATAGAAATGGTATGTCTGAATGTGACCATTTTGCGAATGGGACCATTTTTGAATCGTTACGAAATGCGAATGGGATGGTATGCGTCAAACCCATACTTACCGAAGCATCCGTGCCCGGTAAATATCTGTGGCATCCAGTGATAGAGGTTGCCATGGCTCGTATCCAGCAACTCGTTCTCGACCGGTCTCTAAAGTCTCGATTGTGACGTGCTCTTCACGATCTTGAGGTCTTCTGCAGGGAGCGTTGGGTCCCTTTATGTTTGGCAACGACAGCGAGAGCGCAGTTGTTGCGCCGCCCTCAGTTTTAGAGCCAAACTTTAAAAGCTATCGAAAACGAGTCCTACATACTTCATCGAGGTTTCGATGCTAAAGGTCAAAGCCCACTTTAATGACTCCGCTTCCACCCGGCAAAAATAATATAATTCAAATATAGGCCTTAAACATTGCTCTTTAGATTTATTTTACATTGCCATCATCAATTAGCAGACAGCTCGCTTTCAGCGAGCTTACCGCCGTCAGACTGCTCGGGAGTGGACGCCTCGCTGGGTGTGCGTTGTAGACGAGCGGTCGGCGCGGTGCCCGCGCGCTTACTGCTAGCAGCCGCCGCACCGGCACCGATCGCGAACTGTGTCTATTGCGAAAGGCGAGAGCGGTCGGCGGGTGGACAGCTGGCCGTCTACTAGCTGTCGCCGCGTGGACTGCTGGGTGCGTGCTAGCTGTCGCCGCGTAGACTGCGAGCAGTAGCCTTCTTTTAGGGCAGTGTTGGGTGGGAGCGGTGGTTTTTTTTTTTTTTTTATACCACTAAGGTGGCAGACAAGCACGGCCCACCAGAAGGACCGGTGGTCACCGCAGCCTATGAACGTTTGCAACACCAGGGGTGCCACACTCGCGCTGCCGACCCTGTAAAAACCTTCTAAGACCCCTTTTGAAGAACCCCATACTGTAGGCGTTTGGGAAAACCGAGGCAGGGAGGTCATTCCACAACCTAAGCGTGCGCGGAAGAAAACACCTATCGGATCTAACCGTGCTGGAACGCACCGGACGCAGAGTGTGAGGATGAACTCCCTGTCTGTGGCGAGCGGTGCGATGATAGAACGTAGCCGTGGGCATCATATCAAACAATTCCTCAGAGCACATACCATTGTACAGGCGGTAGAACACGCATAAGGAGGCAAAGTCTCTCCTGTCGCGAAGAGGTTCCACACCAGCTGTAAGTACAGGATCGTTGACAATTCTTACAGCTCGTCTTTGCACCGAGCCAAATGGACGAAGCTGATATTCTGATACGGTTATAGTGTGCTATGACATTAACGCCCCCTACTTTCACGTGGCCATGGGCGGATTCATCCCGGTCCGTAAAAAAGACAGTGCCTGAGGTTTGTGAAGGACTATCTCCAGACATTTGTATTGTGTATATTATAGGTTAATATTTTTGACCATTTTTATTTTAGAACTTATTTATTTTGGACATTTTAAGAGATTTTTATTTTTGAAGTTTTTAAATTTTGGACATTATACTAACCCGTTATTTTTGGCTCTTTCGCAGATTGCCTTTATCGCAAAATGTCTACTGGTCCTGGTCCGAAAAATTCGCTTTCAGTGATTGTCGTTTTCGTTGTTTGTCTCTTTCACAAGAAGTAACTAGCGATAGCAACTTTGACTATAATAGTATGCTCAACTGTGCATTGTGAATCAATGCTTCGCTTAGGTATATAAAATACATGCATCAAAATTGGTTTTACCTGTTGTGGCATCGAGCTGACACTAAACCAAATTTTAAGCATTTTTATTGGTTTTGGCGGTGACGCTTAGTTCAGCATACGGTTAAAGATACTATCATCGCGAACTTTTGCGAAAGACTATCGGACCAGTAGACATTTTGCGGCAAAGGTAATCTGCGAATAAGCCTTATTTTTCTATTGGGGTAGTACAAAGAGAATATAATCACTACGTTTAAACTACATAATGACAGACCACCTCACGCGGCAACTTCGTATAGTCCACAGACGTATAAAGAAAAGGTATAGTCTGTAAGAGATAGGTAATAATTGTCCAAGTAGTGTGATCACCGGATTATTTTATAGTCAGACTGGTTTTAACAGTATCATAGAGCAGGGCTCTTCAAACTTATTTGTTCTGCGACGCCCTTGGGGCTCGGCCATTTTTATGCGACGCCCCTCAGCAAACCCCCTGATTACATTAACCAATTTTAATTACTAGTACATTCCGAAGAGCCCTAATCTGAGGGAGCCAAAAAGTGCGTGTCGCCACCTCTACGACAGTATCATTCGCTCCATAAAAGGAACAAGGAACTCTACGCAGCTGCCATTTGGTTGGGCATTATGAAACTGAAACTCCAATTTGGAAAATTGCAACCAGCACTACTTTTTCTATGTCTGGAAAGCTTAGTGAACCCAAAATATTGCTCAGAGGGGCAAGTGCGAGTTTTTGCGTAAGCTTGTCGACATTCACAGCGCGCCAATTCGCATGTAATCGAGACCCCGCCACGTAGCTGTAACCGCGGGAACTTGTCTCGATTCCATACAAATCGGCCATAACGCGCTCACCCGTGATGAAACTCGCACTTGTCCCTCAGATCATCAGAAAAAATAGGACAATGCCGCGACGCACGTTGGATCCTGTAGTATGAGCTGGTTGGTCATTAATCAAAATTAAAAAAATGCCGGTAGATAATATTTTTTCATAGATTTAGCAAATAGAGGGTATACCACATTTATTATATGTAATTAAAGTAGTATTGGTTGTCTAGTATACTTTTTATGATACGACAAAGTTGACCATATTTGTATTTTCCTTGTAGACAATTACGTTTTTTAAGTTTGGTGCAGTATTGAAACATTGTATTACTTTAAAAGTAACAGGGTATAATTAATAAAAAAAATCATGAGTGATGCTGAAGGTATGTAGTATTTAAAATGTATAAATTTAGTTCTTCACGATAAAATAACTTCTTCATAATAAATTTTTATTTAAAAACCACTTTTTCTTCAGAAGTGCAGTTTTGATACTGTTTTTTTTCGGAAAAGTGCATTTTGTCAGGGTACTAATTAGTTCTCTGTAACTCTTTAGATAGTGTATTTTATATAGCTGATATCAAAAGTTCAGACAAAATGCTCCTTTTCAAATGGCAGTGGTTTATAGTTTCACGGTAGTAGATTAAAAATATGAGCCAGTCGTATTTCGGTTAGTAATTACACTTATTGAGAGGGCGCTGCGCCTGACTAGTAAACATAGGCTCTGTGTTGCTCCGCGAATTTACTTTCGTAAAAATATTAGAAACCAGTGAAACTTCTCAAAACAAATAAAAATCTATTCGTAATACAGTGATATGTTAGTAAAAACGTTATTTAAAACATTAGTGCACTTTTTGAAAACATATTCGGAGAAGTTTATAGGATGGTGAAAGCCACCAGAAATTCAAGAATACGCAATATTACCCCATGCAAGGCTTACCAATCGATTAACCAGCCATACCACAATACCACAGTGAGTACCAACTTAATTCTAGTAACGAATTCAAGAAGTGTATCTATAACGCAGAAAATTTTTTCTCGGATAGACAGTTGAAAAATTCAAATAAGTACTCAAATGCATTTTAGAGATATCTGGACACCTAGCGGTCGAAAGTGGAACCTCAAGATCTGTCAAACTATCTAGGACACAGTAACTGTACTGGTGTTGCTACTGCTCGCTAGATGTCACTTTCAACAAACTAGAATTTGTTTATACAAAATTGGATCCATAAGATTTTTTACATTAAATTAAACTGAAAACAACTTAAAAAAACGGTCAAGAATGAATAATTCAGAAGAAAATTCCAGTCCAAATAATATAACGTTTCGCCAGAAAAGACTTAATGTGTCAATTGATTCCGTGGATTTGACTTTCGCATCACCTTCACCTCCACAAAAATTACAATACAGAAGTCTGTTAGATCACTCAGACTCAGTGGACGCAGTGTTGATCAAAGAACAGAACCAACAACTGCGAAAGGAACTGGAGAGCGCACACATAGAAATCGAAAATCTACTGTTCGAAAATAACGAACTAAAACAAAAGACAATTATTCAACAGAAACAGATATTCTACCTCAGAGAAATATGCCAGGGTTCACTGAAGACTGTTGATACAAAATCTACGCATAAAAATAAATGCCTAATGGATACATTAAGCGGAACTACAAAAACTCCAGTCTACGCAAAAACTATATCCCGTACTCAACTCCAACAACAACTAATAGATGGCGCCACCAGTCTCACACAACAAGCAGGACAAACCCGAAGTCTACCACATACAGATATGATAATGGGTAAAAGAGGGATACCTGGTGAGAGAGGGATCATGGTATGCAAAAAGACTTTGAAGTTTGTAAATAACACTACACCCACGATAAAAACTAAATCGGACCTCCAACTATCGATTCAAAATATACCCAAAGATACCAGATTTTTTTCAAACAAAGCATCTGAAAACCAGCCAACTGTAATGACAGCAACACCGCCGAAACCACAAATAATACTGCTGGGAGACGAATATCTGCGAGGTCTCTCAACACCCTTCATCAAAAGCAGAAAAATAGACAACTACAAGATATCGGCGATAACTAAGCCTCAAGCAAAGAGTTTCCAGGTATTGAACAGCATTGACGGCTTTGTTTCTACGCTGACTTGCTCTGACATTGTTATTTTATCTGTTGGTTCAAATGATAAATCCCCTTATAATTTATTTTCAGTGCTCAGTATAGCCTTAGACAAATTAAAATTGTGTAAACAAGTATATATAATGAAGATACAACATAACCCTTATTTAAATGAATACATGTTGAACCAAAATATAAAATTGTTACTAAAAAGCTATCATAATTGTGAATTTATAGATATTTTTGATAATTACAACGGAAAATTTACCACTAGAACTCATATTCATTACATAAACGCATTTTGTATCAAAATGAATGTAGAAATAGAGTACCTACAATACAAAACCAGTCTCCTTATCAACAAAAAACGGGTATATACCCAAACAAAAGCAATTCCCAAAAGGTATCAACAGACAACCATATCGCATTATTTTAGGCCAATTACATGTAATGGTAACCCTACAATACAAGCAGAGAATCTAACGAACCAACCAAATCTCAAAAAATACAATTTGCCAAAGAATCGTCCCTTTCGTGCGTAATTTTGATTTTGACATACTCTTTCAGAATACTCAAGGTTTGAATAACAAGCGAGACTTGATAGAGGCACTGACAAAAGATCAATCGTTGCATGTACTTGGCTTGACTGAAACGTGGGCAACGGACTCAAAAAGAGACTTACTAAAATTGGAAGGGTATAATTTGGCGGGGGCTTTTTACCGCAAAAAATATGACCGGGGCGGAGTAGCATTATTTGTAAAACAGAATATAGAATATTCAGAACGAGAGGACATTTCAGATATTAGCGTTGAGTATATACTGGAAACATGCGCTATAGAAATAAAAACATTAAATCTTTTGGTAGTAGTCATATACTGGCCGGAAGAAGAAAGAGAAACAGAAATTTTCTATGAGACTTTGGAAAAATTATTAAAACTAATAATAGTAAAGGACTCGTCCAGGGATATCCTGATAGGCGGAGATTTTAACGTTAATGTCCTACGGAAATACTCTACATCACTCACCCTACTGAATACAATGGCCAGCTTTAATTTCCGCCAAATGGTAAATGAACCCACTAGGATAACCGCCACCTCTTCTAAATGTATAGATTTGGTTTTCTCCAATATTCCCTACAAAGCAAACGTACAAGTTGTTGAACTTGGTATATCGGACCACAAGGGAGTTCTGACCACATTACCCATAGGAAACACTGTAGAGAAAAGTAAAAAGAACTGGCACACATTCAAAAGGAAATACAACGAGCGCCAAATCAAACAGTTTAAATCAAAATTAGGTAAATTGAGTTGGGAAAAAATCATTCACTTGGATAAAACCATCAACGAAAATTATGCCTCATTTCACAATACTCTACAGGTACTATTAGATATATGCATTCCAAAAACAAAAATAAGGATAGTACCTACAGTTTCTAAGACGTGGTTAACAAAAGGAATACGACGATCTTGTAACCATAAGCGACTTTTGAGAGCATTGACTAATACCAGTAACAATCCTGTACTATATGCTCATTATAAGATGTACGAAAAGATACTCAAAAAAACAATTATTACTTCAAAAAAGCTACAGTACATCAGAAAAATGTCAAAGTCCCTTAATAAAACTAAAGCAATGTGGCAGGTTATAAAAGAACGTACAAATAAATTAACAAAAAAGCGAACAAGTAACATTACCCTAAGCATTGGGGACAGGTTGACGGACGATGCCAATGAGGTCGCGGACACATTTAACAACTATTTTGTATCAGTAGGATCTGCAGGTGGCTCGTGCCCTCCTGGACGCCCAGTGGCAAACCCTAGTCTAAATAGTATTTATTTTAGACCCACTGACCCCAGTGAAGTAAGCTACATATTGCGAGTTATGAAAAATAAGTATAGCTATGGTCAAGACGAGATTCCTCCGTTTCTGGTTAAAGCATGTTCGGACGAATTAAAAATTCCGTTAACAATGCTTATCAACCAATCTTTGGACGAAGGCACGGTGCCCGACCTATTGAAGACTTCAATTATAAAGCCGATTTTTAAGAAAGGAGATAAGTATGACGTTGGCAACTATAGGCCTATATCTCTGCTACCAACGTTTTCAAAAATATTTGAAACAGTAGTTTCCAGACGTCTATATAGGTACTGTGAGAAATATGAAATATTCGATGACAGTCAGTGTGGATTTAGAAAAAACAGGTCAACAACTTTGGCAGTATACAGATACATACAAGAAGCATTAAATATACTAAACAAAAAAGAATACGCAATAGGAATTCTACTAGACATGAGCAAAGCTTACGACCGCGTGCCATACAAAATACTATTGGACAAGTTATATTCGTTAGGTGTAAGAGGTAAAGCACATGAATGGTTCACTTCCTATTTAAAGGGCCGCACTCAGTGCGTAGAAATAGATCACCACTCACACTGTGGCCAAATCACTCAAGTCAGATCAAAACAAGTAGAAGTTCACATGTCCATACCTCAGGGTAGTGTATTAGGGTGTATCTTATTCCTATTGTATATAAATGACTTACCAAAAGAAATTGACGCACAAACTATTTTATTTGCCGATGACATATCCATAATATTTCCTTGTAAAGACACTGCTAATTTAAATATAATTTTGGACCAAAGCCTTTCAAAAACAATAAGTTGGATGACTGATCATAACTTGGAACTTAACTTTAATAAAACAAAAATCATGCAGTACAGACCATATCAAAAAAGAGAATTAAATATAAACTATGCATTTAATAACTGTAAAATTCAGTGTGTAGATGAATTCCCACTATTGGGCTTAACAGTGGATACACATATTGACTGGAAGGCTCACATACAAAATGTTTCAAGCAGACTGTCAAGGTTTACATACGCGCTATACGAATTGAAAAAGGCTACTGACCTACAAACTGCAATGACAGCATATTATGCTTATGCTTACTCATGGCTAAGTTACGGCATTATATTATGGGGGAATAGCACGGACGCGGAAAAGCTATTTATATTACAAAAGAAATGTATCAGAATTTTGGCCAACATTGACAGTATGGAGAGTACAAAGCCATTCTTCTCTAAATTCAAAGCTCTAACTCTTACCAGTATATATATACTAGAGATCTGCAAATTTGTTAGAAAACACCCCACTATGTTTCCATTGGTTAGCGAACAACGACCCCAAAAACGTAACTTAAGGTACAACAACAAATTAGCCTTGCCAAGTTGCAAATTGGCTAAATTTCATTCAGGACCTTTTGTCATGTGCATAAAAATATACAATAATTTACCTAATGATATAAAAACAATTGACAGCGAAATTAAATTTAAAAATGAACTTCAAAAATATCTTACATCCAAGATCTATTATAGCTTAGACGAGTACTTTAAAAAAACATGGCAATAATTACGGTAATTTATTTCAACCTATGAGTGAAATTTATTTTATTTTATTATCTTGTTATTGACGTGGATTGAGGAGCGGAATATTCGAACATATTGACATGATTTAATTTGATATTGTAATGTTTTGATCGTATCTAGTACTATATAATTATTGATGAAATTGTGAATTACATTGACATCCAATTAATTAGGAATTGACATTTTGTTACTAAAATTAATGAATACTTAATAGATATAGCGTAATGTAAGTGCTTTTTTGTGAACTTTTCAATTGAATGTAACAGCATGCCCGTGTAGTGTACATGTATCATACTACTGTGTAAATGTTGCTGTGCCCGAACTGGGTCCACAATTGATACTTTAATTTTGTATTATAATACCTGATTTACATTGTGGAAATGCAATAAAGAATACAATTACAATTACTTAACTGTGAAAATTTTCGTCTTTAACATGAATGAATAGTTTTGTATTGTATTGTAGCCAATTATATAGGTTATTTTTTCGTTTTTTTTTTCTTAGGAATAGTGGATTATCCAGTAAAAAGGAGAGATTTGTGTGACAAATTATTTTTAATTCAATACAAGAAATTATATAGCAAGTTTTTAAAATTAGAGGAGATAATTATTGCAGAAACCAACTGCCCTGCTTCAGATATAACTTCCCTTAAAGAAACACTGCATATTTTTTAAAAATCTTTTAAAATAAAATAGCAATCGTCGAACAGAATCAAAGAAAGGTTTGTAAAAAATAACTCAAGGTAGCTAGATAAGACTTGCATTTTTTAAAAATATATTATTAAGCAAAGGGTGAGCCCAGGTAGGCCCCCGAAGGATTTTCAGCAGTGTAGTGTCCGCAGTAAGTGTAGGAAGACCGAAGTTTTACGTGCGTCCGGTTCTGGCAGTGAACTTCTTTATTCTGCTCAAATGTATTTTCGAACTGAAGGCCACCATTCCCAATTAAATAAATTAAAAGATATTCTATCACCGAAAACCACAGTAAATGAAGAAGAGGCAGTATCTCCTCAAACCGCTTTGTCTATGTTTAGATACTGAAGCGAAATAAAGTAAGAAGCAGTATAACGTGGTACAAAGCTACGCGCCTCATATCTTTCCTTCTTAACTTAACGTCGTAAAACTTCGAGAAAGGACACTCTAACGGATGTATTTAATTTGTTTTTAATTTTTTCGGATCCAGTAGTATCGTGCTCAAGGATTGTGAGAAAATATAAAACTACTCTTCCTAGTGAGGTGCTAGAAATTATTTTACCAGATTAAAAGAATCTAGCCTTCATAAATCCATTTATTGTGACATATATTTAAATTGTTTAGAGTAATAAAGACATTAATAAAGTTATTTTGCCTCAAAACACCTTTAATAAAGACAATTATGAAAGTTAAGGAAGCGAAAGATGTTTGCCGGGAGCGTTGCAAGTGGCAATCAGTGGTCTCTGCCTACCCCAGTGAGTAATAAGCGTGATTTTATGTATTTAGGTACGTATGAATGTATTATACACCTTTAAGACTTAGCTTAAGTCTCGGAACGTAGTTAAATAATATTGACCAACCATCCCATACAACAGGATCCACCGTGCGACGCCCCGGGGCGTCGCGATGCACAGACCTTTGTAGAGCCTTCCTCGGATCATAATCTCATATTATCCTAAGTATCATTGAAATGGATTCTGTTGTTTCGACGCGATACTTTTTCGGTTTACAGACAATACTGGAATAAAATATACCGCATGTTCACTTTGGTCTTTTGGCTCATTTTAAAATTGGTTTCGGAGCCTATTCAATACAAACAATCAAAGCAAACCTATCCTCTATAATATTATTAGTATAGACAAAATAAAAGGACTGGTTAAAAAATTAAAAACACCAAAGTATCAAGTTAATATTATTTATTTCTTAAAATATAGTCAAATATTTCACACGTTATTCATGTTTACGTCAATAAACATTCAATAATGGTAGCTAAACACTACTAAAGGAAATCATCATGAGCCACCTAATAGAGTACGATAGCAAATTTAATGTGAATTTTATAGAAAATGTCTATAGTTGCAATACCGGCGTTAGCGGTAGCGGCCCACTGAAATGACAATCGTACACTGCAGAAAAATGTAGTGCCCAGTTTCCACCACGAAAGGGTAATGAGCGGGAAATAGTCCGCGGAACAAATGACTTTTTTAATGAGCGTTACGTTTCCACCTACAAAGTGTTCGGTGTGCTGAACTCCACAAGGAAAATGATAAAGAGTGGAGCGTTTTGCGGGAATACGAGTATGCAGTTTACGTGCATTCATTTAATCTATGACTTTTCACAAAGATCTTAAAGGCTGTTGGTACTTGGTGCAATACTTGTAGTCTAAGATCCCGCTATACAACGACCTTCACCGAGATGCTTATTTAATGAGACGTATTTTTTATGTTATTAAATATGCCAATAAATATATCCTATATGGGTTGCCTAACAAATTTCAGTCCAGAGTATTTTTAATTAATAATTTAAAAAATTTTTTTTTTTAAACATTGCACCGGTGTGATTATTAAATAAATTTGATACCAATCGAAAGTTTGAAGCCCATAGAATATGCAAACGTTAGGTTGCCTATTTTTTTCCGGTCACAACCACGGGTTGCCAGGTGTAAACAGGTAAATCTATACTAGCATTTTGCAACGGTCTGATTATTGAATCAAACTTAGATAAACTGAAAGATTATTTCATAAGGAACACGGTGGTATAGGGTTGCCTGCGAAAAATCAGTCCCGAATTACGGTTGTCGAATTTTAAATAATAAAATATCGCTGCGAGTGAATGTGTGTGAGAGAGAGGTCCCACACCAACCATCCCATGCGGTAGAAAAGGACGCAGCGTAGCTGCTGTTTAAAGTCCGCCCATTTAAAGAAGGAGAGTGCGCATGCTATTTGTGCTTGGAAATGAAAAGGATAGCGATAGACTCGTATATGCTGTGCATTATTTTGGAGTAGATTGTCGCTATAGATACAAGTGAAAAAACGTGCTGCTATTTATTATTGGAAAAAATGGCCAAAAAGTGTTTTTTGTGTGATTCGGATGACGGAATAATTGATTTTGATGATGAAACTTTTAAAAACTGCATTAAAGTTAGCTTTTCGTAAAAAAAAACATTTTAAATACAATTTTGTTGAGCTACCCAGTGCGTCACTCCAATTTGTAGGTTATCATACCACGTGCTACAAAAAAGTGACTGTTTTGAATAAAAAATATAACGAAGAATTTCTTAAATTTATCGCTGAATATACAGTAAGTACATAATAATTGAATCTTTAAAATTATCTAAGCTAATACATCTTCTATATTTTTGTCATGTTGAAGTAATTGCTAGTAAAACTCACTTATGGTTTTGTTAATTTTCGACACACATATTTTTGAAGTGAAACTTCTTTATCGGCGTTGGAAAAAAATTTTTGCGTCACGTCACGTCACGTCACGTCACGTCACGTCACGATTTTTGGTTACGCGCCATCTTTGTTCTGTTCCTCACCACGGTGGATTCGAATTAAGAGTACTTTATCCAGGGATAGCATGTCATTTAAGGGTTTTTGGACTTTTTGACTTTTGGGCTTTTGGACTTTTGGACTTTTGAACTTTTGAACTTTTGAACTTTTGGACTTTTGGACTTTTGGACTTTTGGATGGGACCTTGGTACTTTGGGTCTTTGGGACTTTGGAACTTTGGGACTTTGGGACTTTGGGACTTTGGGACTTTGGGACTTTGGGACTTTGGGACTTTTGGACTTTTGGACTTTTGGACTTTTGGACTTTTGGACTTTTGGACTTTTGACCTTTGGGACTTTGGGACTTTTGGACTTTTGGATGGGATCTTGGTACTTTGGGTCTTTGGGACTTTGGAACTTTGGAACTTTGGGACTTTGGGACTTTGGGACTTTGGGACTTTGGGACTTTTGGACTTTTAGGCTTTTGGACTTTTGGATGGGACCTTGGTACTTTGGGTCTTTGGGACTTTTGGATGGGACCTTGGTACTTTGGGTCTTTGGGACTTTTGAACTTTGGGACTTTGGGACTTTGGGACTTTGGGACTTTGGGACTTTGGGACTTTGGGACTTTGGGACTTTGGGACTTTGTGACTTTGTGACTTTGTGACTTTGTGACTTTGTGACTTTTGGACTTTCGGCCTTTGGGACTTTTGGACTTTTAGATGGGACCTTGGTACTTTGGGTCTTTGGGACTTTGGAACTTTGGGACTTTGGGACTTTGGGACTTTTGGACTTTTGGACTTTTGGCCTTTGGGACTTTGGGACTTTGGGACTTTGGGACTTTGGGACTTTGGGACTTTGGGACTTTGGGACTTTGGGACTTTGGGATTTTGGGACCTTGAGACCTTGGGACTTTGGGACTTTGGGACTTTTGGACTTTTGGCCTTTTGGACTTTTGGACTTTGGACTTTGGACTTTGGACTTTTGGACTTTTGGACTTTTGGACTTTTGGACTTTTGGACTTTTGGACTTTTGGACTTTTGGACTTTTGGACTTTTGTACTTTTGTACTTTTTGACTTAATTTAAGGTGAGGTGAAAATTAAGTTTATGAAGAAGTTTCACTTCTTACGTGTGTACACTAAGTACACGCAATTTTTTTTTGTAATTCACTTAAAAAACGGTAGTTGAAAATTGAACAAGAAAATGTTCTGATTTCCTTTTTTTTTTTTTTTGGAATAATTAAATGAGGATGTTTTAAATCAAATATTCTTATCAAAAATTTTTTAAAATTTATAATCAAACATTTTCATTTAATCGCAAAAATTGTTTTTTTTTTAGGAGCATACCGATGTATCTACTACTGAAGAAGAACCACAACAGTTGAATCCTAGTGTCGATTCCTGTGCTACAGTTGCTGAGGATGAAACGAGTAATGTTGAAGACCTGCCTCAAACTTCTGGGGGCTTTGACAAGGTAATAAAAAATTATTTTTTTTTTTAGCTTTTTTAAAAAAGTGACATGAAAATCTATTAATTGAACTTGTATTTTCATTTATATTTGTTTTTTTCCATTTTTACTCAAAGAATGATTTAAATTCTTTTAGGAGCAGTCAACATCAACAGCATCGACATCAACAGCAACGACATCAACAGCATCGACATCAACAGCAACGACATCAACAGCATCGACATCAAGCACAATTATTTGTCTTTTTTGTGACCACAGCCAAAAAAGATGTGGAAAGAAGCTGGTTAATCTTACTTTCCCTAAAGGTGACAAAGTACCACTACAGATCAAAAATATCGCCGAAAATTTAAGCGATTCGGAGATTCTCTCCAAACTTCAACATCAAACTATCGCGTACCATCTGCCTTGTTACGCACTGTATCAATCGAAAAATAAGCGGTCCACGGAAGAATCTACCGATTCAACGTATAGTAAATATCGACAGTTACATCAGTTGGCTTTTCAATCCATATCAAATTTTATTGAGACAGAAATAATTGAAAACAACCAAGTTATGTACTTGGCTCAATTATTTTTAAGATACCAAGCTTTATTGCTAGAGTTTGGAAATCATGAAATTGATTTCGATGATATTCAAGATTACCGATGTGAAACCTTGCAAAAAAAGTTAATGAAGAAATTTGGTAATCTTATTACGATTGAAGCGTCAATGGGAATACGTAACAAAAAAATTGTGTACAAAACAGACATGGACGTTTCTGTAATGGCTAACAATTTTAAATTTTTGGAGACAAGAAATGATTATGAGTTTGAAAATGTAGCATATTATTTGAGAAGTTGTATTAAAAATATAGATGTTCATCCGCTTTCTCGCAACGTAACTGCTGATGATGTCATTCGTGGAGAATGTGACATTCCTAAGCAATTAATAGATTTTATGCGAAACCTTATTGAAGGACCTAATCATTCTGATGAAGATTCGAACGGACTGAAAGCTAAAATAACGTCAATATGTAGTGACGTTATTTATGCTGTCACTAGGGGTGCATGTAAGCCCGCAAAAAGTTTATCTCTTGGATTGGCAGTAAAGTCTTTAACCAACTCTAGGCAAGTAATTACGATACTTAATAGGTATGGCCATACAATTGGATATAATTTGGCAGAAGAATTGGAAACCGAAATGACGTATACATCGATCCAAGATAACAAAGTTATACCAAAAGGCATCACTGCAGCAAATGGACACAGCACCCACGTAGCGTTCGATAATTTCGACCGCTTCGTTGACACAACTTCTGGAAAGGACACTATGCACGACACAGTTGGCATTATTTATCAATTCTCTAGTAATGGAACTGATAATTTTGATGATGGTGAAGCTACAACTTCACCAGCGCCTCAAGTAAAGGACAACACAAATGAAGAAGGGCCTACCCGCAAGAGAAGGCGTTTCAATGAAATATCACGAGAAATTCGACCATATTATTCGAAACCTAAGGCAAGTATGCAGCTGATTACTGTAGATTCGTTTATCAATACAACCGAGTTATGCAAAGGTGCTACAGAAATAGCTACAGATAAAGATTTATTATGGATAATGTCGTTATCAAGAATTGATTCTGTTCCTATGTGGTTGGGTTATAACTGTATGATATCTTTAGACCACAGTGAGAAGCAAAGAGTTGAATATTTGCCTCCCATAAATTCATCACCAACGTCGTATGCAGTAGTCAATGAAACATTAAACATGGCTAAAGAAATCGCTGAAAAATGTCAGCAGCCAGAAATTATTGTGACATATGATTTAGCGATAGCAAAAATGGCTATGCAAATTCAAGAACAAGAAAAACCGCTATACAATAAAATTTTTGTTAACTTGGGAGCGTTTCACACAGAGATGGCATTTTTTAGAGCCATCGGAAAATATATTGACTCCAGTGGATTAGTGGAAATACTGGTGCAAGCTGAAGTATTAGCCGGTGGCTCCATGAATAGCTTTTTGGACAGCAAGCACTTCAATCGCTGCAAGCGCTTACATCCGCTAACCGCTGCCGCATTACAAATATTACATTTTGAACAGTATTTATCGACAACTAATGTTACACTTGAGGCGATGGATGAACTGCTGCAAACACAAATACAGAATGCATCAAATCAAACTGCTTATGACGCCAACGAAACTATCGAGTTACCAGATGTATTGAGTCGAATTGTTAACGGTTATAAAGAATTCTGCAATCAGACTTTAATCGGAGAAAAAGGGAAAACTGCTCAATTTTATTACCAGTACTGTGAGTTAATTAATTTATACCATCGGTTTTCCAGAAGTATCCGCACCAGTAACTTTGAACTGTACGTGGACTCGATTTTCAACATGGCTGATATTTTTTTTGCGTTAAACCAGCCCAATTATGCCAGATGGTCCTTGTTATATTTGAGCAATTTAATCAATTTGTATACTAATAATTCATCTTTGGTGGCTGAATTTCGTCGAGGTGCCTTTGGAATTAGACGAACTGCAGCGAATTTCGCTCGATCACCGGTTGACTTGACGCTAGAGCAAACCATCAATGCTGATGCTAGCAATCAATTGGCTGATAACCTTGCTGCGGATTCAATATCTGCACGTCAAAGATGGGCACTCAGTCATAGCATGAGGACGAAGATATTAACATCTATCAAACAAAAAATCGGATTAACGAAAGAGGATGATACTTCGCACTCATTGCAACGAAGTAAAATTAAGAAAGACAAGAAAAATCTTCAGAGTATCATTGAAGCAATAAAATGTACGATGAATCCATTTGATGACACTATTGACAAAGATACATTATTCAACATTTCAACCGGTAAAGCTGCATCGAAAGAAGTTACTGATTTTCTGCTGAACGTAAAAACAGCAGGCTCTCAACAAAAATTAAATTTTATCTCGGAATGCTCTTCAACTCCCGGAAGATTCGATAAATCAATAAAACGAAACAAAATCTGCAATTTTGCTTCTCAATGTATGACTAAAGTCTTGAGTGCCAAAGACAAGAACAAGAAAGTATTGTTGAAAATGGAACGAGATGTATTTGGGCGACTTTTGGCAATAAGTCTAAACAAAAAAATTAATCTCGAATTTTGCCTAACTTTTCCACTAGCACCATTGCCCCCTGCTCTTTTTGCATGTACTGGAGAGATGTTAAAAACTTCAAAATCAACGTTAGCAAAGGTTTTGAAATCCAAAACTAAAATGGTTGAGCCAACTCATATCAACGTTGAAATAATAGATGGTTTTTATTACTTGCATATAATCGGAGCTGCTATAGCTCAAACTTTTGATAAAATTGCCGAGTCAATACTCATAAAAATATGTTCAACAAACGCGACAGAAATACATTTAATTTTTGATCGCTACTTATCACCGTCAATCAAAGATTCCGAACGTGAAAGCAGAAAAGAATTCGATATTCCGTACAAAATTTCAGGACCTCAGCAAACTAGACCAAAAAATTTTTTGCAAAGCCTGAAAAATTATCGCTTTAAAGAGGCTCTGGTGCAGTTTCTGGCTGATTATTGGCAAAACGACAGTTTGGTAACGATAATCCAAAACAAAAAAATTTTTTTAACCGTCGACCATCATTGTTACTCTTATCAAGTTCAGGAAAATTCCGTAAAAAAAACTGAAGAAACTAATTATGAATGTCATCACGAAGAGGCAGATACAAGGATTATTTTTCATGCTTCTAAAGCGGAACCAGGCTCAAGAGTTTTAATTAAAGCCTCTGATACTGACGTTTTGATTATTTTGTTAGGAAATATGCACAAACTTATCGGATCAGAAATTTGGCTTGCCAGTTCAGCTACAAAAAAGAGTAATAATCAAACTGTTGATTGTATTAATTGCACCGATTTAGCGTTGGAGTTAGGAATTAAATTATGCCAAAGTCTTCCAGCATTCCATGCATTTACAGGTTGCGATTACACGGCAGCATTTTACAACAAAGGGAAAGTAAAACCTTTTCAGCAATTTTCAAAAAATGAAAAATATCAAACAGTTTTTGCGTCATTAACAGATGCTGCTGATATTTTCATTGGTGAAAAAATGAAGACTGTTCAAGAATTTACGTCTAGTATGTATGGTATCAAGAACTGTACCAGTGTGAATGATGCGAGACATCGCATTTTTTTGAAGAATTACTCTGCAAAAGAAGACAGCGAGCACTTTTTAAAAAAAATAAAAGGCTTCGACTCCAACTCCATACCACCTTGCTGGATATCATTAACTCAGAAAATTTTACGAACTATTTTCGTAAATTCCATGTGGCTTAATGCAACGGATCCAATATGCGTGAAACTTCAGCCTGAGAACTGCGGTTGGTTCTTAGATGAATATTTAAAACCAGTAGGATTCATTGGGGATCATACACCTTTAAAAATAGAAGACATTGTCGAACAAACTGAAACGGAGAGTGATGACGAAGAAGATTCAGAAGTTGGAGATCACAGTTATATGTCCGATGACTCGGAACCTGAATAATTTTAAAAATTTTTGTATTTTAAATTTTTTTCAATAAACAGAAGTATTCTTTTAATTGTTGTTTTTTATTTCGGCTCCCAATAATAAAGATAAAATTTGCCAGATAAGTAATATATATGTTTTACTCTAACTGTCTTTTTTACTAAAGATGTGTATATACTTTAGTGTCACATAAACAATAAACATAGATAAATAATTAATTGATTAAAAAATGAAAAATTAAATAACTATTTCTGTACATCAATAATTAACTACTCCAAAATAATGCACAGCATATACGAGTCTATCGCTATCCTTTTCATTTCCAAGCACAAATAGCATGCGCACTCTCCTTCTTTAAATGGGCGGACTTTAAACAGCTGCTACGCTGCGTCCTTTTCTACCGCATGGGATGGTTGGTGTGGGACCTCTCTCTCACACACATTCACTCGCAGCGATATTTTATTATTTAAAATTCGACAACCGTAATTCGGGACTGATTTTTCGCAGGCAACCCTATACCACCGTGTTCCTTATGAAATAATCTTTCAGTTTATCTAAGTTTGATTCAATAATCAGACCGTTGCAAAATGCTAGTATAGATTTACCTGTTTACACCTGGCAACCCGTGGTTGTGACCGGAAAAAAATAGGCAACCTAACGTTTGCATATTCTATGGGCTTCAAACTTTCGATTGGTATCAAATTTATTTAATAATCACACCGGTGCAATGTTTAAAAAAAAAAATTTTTTAAATTATTAATTAAAAATACTCTGGACTGAAATTTGTTAGGCAACCCATATAGGATATATTTATTGGCATATTTAATAACATAAAAAATACGTCTCATTAAATAAGCATCTCGGTGAAGGTCGTTGTATAGCGGGATCCTATACTATTGACTCAAAGCCGTGTACGGACATTAGTACGCGTATCCTGGAACGCCATGTCCATATATGCAGCTACGCGTATATTCCTCAAGCGTTCCTAAAAATATGATACACGTAAGTTTTAGGACACGCGTAACCGACTACGAGAATGTTGACCTACTACATTGAAGCATGAAGCAGCGTACCGGCTCTGCTTCATAATTCTGAAAAATCTTTAAGTGCACCTAGTTTTACTATTAATGAGCTTTATGGGTCCGTTCCGCTCGCGATGGAAACCGGGCTTAACACGAGTGTTGGTCGGCACGTTCACCGAGCGACAGTCGGCAAGTTCACCGAGTGATGGTCGCGTTCACTGAGTGAAGGTCACGTTTACCGAGTGAAGGTCACGTTCACCGAGTGAAGGTCCTTCACCGAGTGAAGGTCACTTTCACCGAGTGAAGGTCACGTTCACCTCGCGACGGTCGCGTTCACCTCGCGTTGTACCTCGGCGGGCGGCGCAGTGGGGGCCGCGGGCGGGGCCGCTAGTAGTAGTTGGGGTACTGCGGCCAGGGGTGCGGCGGGTGCTGGTAGGGCCCGGGCGGCTGCTGGTAGCCCCAGGCGGGCTGGTAGGGCTGCGCGTACTGCTGCTCGTAGCCGCCCGGGCCGGCCGCGGCGCCGGCAGCCGCTGCGGCGTAGTACGCGGTGTTGCTGCTCGCGTTTGTTGCGTTGCTGGCTGGTGCACCGTTGCCTTCCTTTTTCTTGGTTTCGGTTGATGCTCTGGAAAATGTTAGTGGTAGAGTTAATATGAGGATGACTTTTTAACACGCTTTATATTAGATTCGGATTATACGAAACGCTCCTAGCCCCGCAGACTCGAGCGTTCTGTAAACGATTACTGCAGTAAAACAACTAGTATTATTACTGATCCTCGGATGGGTGACCACTTTGTGACATATCATTTGCAAGCGTTTCCGTGGATAATGGATGGATGGCGTGTTAAGTCTAAATGGAAACTTAATAGTTTTCAGCAGTGGGTAGTTACAACCGTTGCATGGTACAAAAAATGAATGGTGAAATGTAGGTATATACTATGTCTCTGTCTACTCCTTCAGGGATAAAGACATAACTATTTGTATTTATGTATCGGGATAATGGATTCTCTAAACTAGACTTTCAAACACATTAAAACGTGTATATATAAGTACGTACTGCGGCGGCGGTGGTGCATCATGCTTGTCCTTCCTCTGCCGCTTCCTCAGATGCTTGGCGAGCGCGCGAGCGTGCGCGTGTGCGGCGCGAGCATTCGCCGCTCCGCCGCGCTCCTCGGCTAGCTCGCGCCGACGCCACGCGAACGCCGCGATCATCTCTAGCTCAGCTCCCTCTTGCTTCTCGTATGATGATACTAGCTCTGAGGACGGATAAAATAGATATTGGTAAAGTTGTTTTGCTTCCGTGTGAATTTGTAAAGAAAAAGTGTAAGCAAAAAGAGGCAATTATAGTATAGGCGCTGTTTGAATTCGTTTAAATGATTTTATGAAACAAAAATGTAAAGGAGACAACTAAGAGACCGTATTCTTAGCATTCCATGGATTCTCCGTGCGGGCGCCGGATCCATAGCGTGGCACAGGGGGAACACCCCGACGGCGTCTGGGACTTGCGACCCAGCAGAGTAGGTTTAGGGTGGCCACCTTACTATGCGCATAAACGATCACCTTCCACCGTCAACAATGTTCCCCCCCCTGCCCAACCAGATTTGGTAAGATCCTATCAATGCCGCTTTGGATACTCGTTTTAGTAAAGAGCTTACTGAAGCTCTTGGTAATCCAAGGTCCTTAAATAAATTATACAGGAATTTAGCTGGAATTCCCCTTGCTCCTACTTCTACGGCATAGAGTAAAACCACATAGCCATTTTTGGTTAACTCATTGGTCAAGTCAAAGTATTTATTTGTCTTCATGTTGGTCCTTCGGTATGTTGGTCTCCCACGGCACCGTCAGCTCTACGAGCACCGCACGCCTGTGTATCCTCGAAAACAGGAATATGTCGGGTCTGGATGACGAGGCACATACATCCTCCGGGATTTTGTAGTGTTTTTCATACGTGTCTGAGAGTATAGTCCAATCGGCGGCAGCCATCAAAATTGAGTATGGCTTTTGAGGTACTTTCTTTGAACAGCCTTCCTTTACACACGCAATGTCATTTCTTTTGTTTGTGGTTAATCCCTTTTTCGCTCTTGCCACCGCCAAATTGACAGCTAAACTTTTTTTTCTTTAGCGTAAATTATATGAATAGATTTTAAGAAACGAACAAGTATAAGAAGAGAGACATACTTTAGTTTTGGTTTTGGCCTTGTGTGAATTGAATTTTATGAAATAAATTGTTTCATTAAACGAAAAGTGAAATAAAAAGATTTACTTCTACCGCATGTGACCTTGTTCGGGATAGTCCCAGGTCTGTTGATTGGCATAGGCTAAATTCTCTGTAAACTTTTTAATTCCAAAGAATTTGATTTATAACATAAACATAATTCACGCGTCCAACCGTCCAACCGTCCACTGGTATCAGATAAACAGAAAATGTTAAATAGGGAGGGCCTTTTGTGTTAGAATAAAATATAAGGGTCTAGCGTCATTATGACTACTACCCGTTCGCTCTAACTTTGCCGCTGGCGTAGAGGCGTATACCCAAATTGTTAATTATACGAAGTAAATTGACAGTAGCTAATGTCACTTCGTCATAGAAAATAAGCAACATTGTATGAAAAAGTGACATTAGTTGCTGTCAATTTACTTCGTCTAATCAAAAATTCGATTTCAGTATGGAGCCGAGCGGCAAAGTTAGAGCGAACGAGCAGTAGTCAGCACTTCTTTCTTTAGAATGAACACAAAATTTTTCTTTACAAAGACCGCTGAAATTTCTCTACTCGATCAGATCAAAAGCTAAATATTCTCTAGAAGTTAATTTTATATGTGGTATGGTATTTATGAGTAAAAATTCTTACCGTCCAACACTTCATAGGGAGTATCAGGCGCATGTAACGCTAAATCCAATCGCTGCATATGAAGTCTATGATTGAGAGGGTCCGCCAATATAGCATCATCCAATATCTTCCTCGCCCCAACCGGGTCCCGGCGTATATGGAACACGAACCGAGCGTACTTGATAGCTAACGAGGCAGATATCGCCTTGCTCTTAGCTGAGCCTATGTACCCTTCGTACAGTTGTGAACATTTGTCGTAGTCGCCGCGACGCCTCTCGAGGTTCACGCGTCTGTAAATGTAAGAGCTTTACAGATATAACAAATCGTGTTGAAGTTATGGTTAAAAGTTGTTGTTTCTTTGAGCTTCTTTCTACCTAATGCCGTCTAGCCCAAATTAGGCTTATGTTTTTGGATCTAGACAACTGATAAACATACATCTCTATACAGATACACTATTAGATGTTTATTCTATAGGAGTCCTGGGACATCCTTCCGAAGGCTTACCCGGGGCTCCCAATCATAAGTTGTTGGTCGTTACGTGAGGTTTTTTAGTCGGTAAGAGTCCGGCATAGCATCCATGATGGAATTTCCGTCACGTTAAAAAGAAAATGTTTATTTTATACACTACTAGCGGTACCCTGCCACGCTTCGCTGTGACTTTTTTATGGTGGTTTTATGTACCTATGAGAAATAAGTAACAAACTAAATGATGGGTACATTTAAAAAAATGCGTGCGTGTACTATTGTACACACGTAAGAACTGAAACTTCTTCATGACCTTATTTTTCGAAAGAAATATCATGAAATATACATAGGAGTTATTAGTCCAAAAGTTCAAAACTCCAAAACTCCAAAACTCCAAAACTCCAAACTCCAAAACTCCAAAACTCCAAAACTCCAAAACTCCAAAACTCCAAAACTCCAAAACTCCAAAACTCCAAAACTCCAACACTCCAAAACTCCAAAACTCCAAAACTCCAAAACTCCAAAACTCCAAAACTCCAAAACTCCAAACTCCAAAACTCCAAAACTCCAAAACTCCAGAACTCCAAAACTCCAAAACTCCAAAACTACAAAACTACAAAACTCCAAAACTCCAATACTCCAAAAGTATAAAAGTTGAAAAGTATATAATAACTCTAAAACTCCAACTCCAAAAGTCCAAAATGTCAAACGCCCAATACTCGAAAAGTCCAAAAGTACAAAAGTCCAAAATTCCAAAGTCCAAAAGGCCATAACTCCAAAGTCTAAAAGTCTAAAATTCTAAAAGTCCAAAACTCCAAATTCTAAAAGTCCAAAAGTCCAAAACTCCATAACTCCAACACTCCAATACTCCAAAACTCCAAAATTCCAAAAGTCTAAAGTCCAACACTCCAAAATTCCGAATGTCCAAAAAGTTCAAAAATAACATGCAAAACATATCTGACCTCTATATTAGGTGCGTACTCTCTTTTATTATTCTGAATGCAAGGAGGCCGCAATCAAACTTCTCTTAAAAAACATCAATCTGTTTATAATAATTTTGTTCTGAAGCTGGCAGAATATAATTAAAAAAACAACGACCAACGCCATCTATTGGTAATATTACTTTTTAAAGCTATTTTATTCTTATTGCTGTTATGATAAAAGTGTATAAAGTAGCCTAAAACCATCTCTGAATCCTATTGTATATCGTGTCCAATTTTGAGCTCAATCGATTCAGTAAATTTTGAGTTTTTAATAGATACACAAACGCACACAACATTTTTATATATATAGATTGTATATTTATTCTACTCAGACACAGCACAAATCAAGAAGCTCATTACAAGGATACTTGTCCTGGGAGGATATTGAGCCCACAATCACCAGTTTCATAGTCAGATACTCTAAAGTCTAACCAATAGGTCATGGTGAGATTAATTGATCTCTTTTCTTGAAATGTATAAACACTCTCACCTGTACTGTATCTGAACTAGGTTCGGGCACGTTTTCTCTATCCTGTCCAATATCTCAGCTGCTTTCGCAGGGTTGCCACGTTCCTCTTCAAAGTGTGCCCAGTGCAGATGCAACTCATGCTTGTCCAAGTGATGAACGTTGCAAGCTCGTTCCAACACTTCTCGTTCGACTGGCACTAACTCCGGGTTAGTTTCTATACGCTCCTCCAGGAACTTGATGAGCTGTGGATACATGTTATATTAGTCCGAAATACACAAATACTCAACGAAACATCCAGAAAGTTACATCGAGGATTGCATCAGTAAGGCATTATAGTAAATACTAGTATGACATTATACTAAGAGCCCGTACACGCGCGTAGTATACACGCGCGAGAAAATCGCAGCGATTTATTATCGTGCTGTGTCGTATTTCTAATGCCCGCTTTCCACTGCGAGCGAGTCGGACCCATTACGGACTCCGCTATACTCGTAACGATGATTTTCGATACATGTCATGTCCGCTTTGGTGGAAGGACATGTATGAAAATCGTCGTTACAAGTATAGTGGAGTCCGTAATGGGTCCGACTCGCTCGCAGTGGAGGGCGGGCATAAGGCATCAAACTGGATGCCAACGGCGAGCGGGGCGACGCGACGGCGGCGGTTGCGGAGAGAGCGCGGCCCACGAGTACAAGAGAGTAAAGACGGAAACATATTGCTAAAACGCGACGCGATCCGATGGAAGGCAGCGCGTGTTGAGTAGAATCAATTTGTATTGTTTTCTATGACCAAGTCACACTATCAACATCTGATGCCCCACCATGCTCAGTACAGTCTACACGTCGCGTAGCGTCGTGTTTTAATAATGTGTTTCCAACTTAAAGGGGGCAATACGCTTGCACACAAGCAAACCGTGCCCGGTGCCTTTGTTATCATTTGATCGAAGTCGCCTACTCTCGTGTACCGCCGCGCCGCGCTCTCACCGTAATCGCCGTCCACCGTAGTCGCTGATATCCAGTTTGGTTTGAGGCCTATTATACTTTCTGTAAAAGTGTCTACACACGGCAATATTATCTCGACGCTAGAGCATGTCGTGCTGCTTCTCCCACTGCAGTACGCCTTGCTGTGGCTCAGTGTGTGCAACGATGTAGCCGCCTACACCAGCGAGTTAACACGAATATTCGCCGTAGCCCGCTAATGAAGCCCCAGCATAAGTGACACACTGTACTGTGGCACAGTGAGCTACGGCTACAGCTACGTACCCGCATCCAGAACTCGTCGTAGAGCGCGCAGGCGATGAGGCAGCGCTCGTGCAGCACCAGCGCGCGCTTGAGCGTGCCGTGCTGCTTCTCCCACTCGAGGTACGCCTTCCAGTTCTTCAGCTGGCAGCGCTCCAGCGGCTTCACGTGGAAGTACGGCCGCTTGATCTGTAAAAAACCATAACACATGAGATTTCCTATCAGGGTCACGGCGCCTAACATAACAGCGTCGAGGCGCCTAATATAACAGCGTCGCGGCGCCTTATATAACAGCGTCGCGGCGCCTGATATAACAGCGTCGAGGCGCTTAATATAACAGCGTCGCGGCGCCTAATATAACAGCGTTGCGGAGCTTAATATAACAGCGTCGCGGCGCCTAATATAACAGCGTCGCGGCGCCTAATATAACAGCGTCGCGGCGCCTTATATAACAGCGTCGCGACTTCTTATATAACAGCGTCGTGACGCCTGATATAACAAGCACCGCGGCGCCTGATATAACAGCGTCGCAACGCCTTATGTAACAGCGTCGCGACGCCTGATATAACAAGCACCGCGGCGCCTGATATAACAGCGTCGCGGCGCCTTATATAACAGCGTCGCGACGCTTTATATAACAGCGTCGCGACGCCTGATAAAACAAGCACCGCGGCGCCTGATATAACAAGCACCGCGGCGCCTGATATAACAGCGTCGCGGCGCTTAATATAACAGCGTCGCGGCGCTTAATATAACAGCGTCGCGGCGCTTAATATAACAGCGTCGCGGCGCCTAATATAACAGCGTCGTGGCGCCTAATTTAAAAGCCTCGCAGCGCCTAATATAACAGCGCCGCGGCGGCTAATATAACAAGTGACGCGGCGGCTAATATAACAAGTGACGCGGCGCCTAATATAACAGCGTCGCGGCGGCTAATATAACAAGTGCCGCGGCGCCTGATATAACAGCGTCGCGGCGCCTAATATAACAACGTCGCGGCGCCTAATATAACAAGCGCCGCGGTGCCTGATATAACAGCGTCGTGGCGCCTAATATAACAGCGTTGCGGCGCTTAATATAACAGCGTCGCGGCGCCTAATATAACAGCGTCGCGGCGCCTAATATAACAGCGTCGCGGCGCCTTATATAACAGCGTCGCGACTTCTTATATAACAGCGTCGCGACGTCTGATATATCAAGCACCGCGGCGCCTGTTATAACAGCGTCGCGGCGCTTAATATAACAGCGTCGCCGCGCTTAATATAACAGCGTCGCGGCGCTTAATATAACAGCGTCGCGGCGCTTAATATAACAGCGTCGCGGCGCTTAATATAACAGCGTCGCGGCGCTTAATATAACAGCGTCGCGGCGCCTAATATAACAGCGTCGCGGCGCCTAATATAAAAGCCTCGCAGCGCCTAATATAACAGCGCCGCGGCGGCTAATATAACAAGTGACGCGGCGGCTAATATAACAAGTGACGCGGCGCCTAATATAACAGCGTCGCGGCGGCTAATATAACAAGTGCCGCGGCGCCTGATATAACAGCGTCGCGGCGCCTAATATAACAACGTCGCGGCGCCTAATATAACAAGCGCCGCGGTGCCTGATATAACAGCGTCGTGGCGCCTAATATAACAGCGCCGCGGTGCCTAATATAACAGCGCGTTGGGAACTTTCATAACATCGTGACACCTTTAGAGTCACGACGCCTTTAAAACAGTGTAGCGGTCAGTTTTTTTTACAGCATCGCGACAACTTTACGCTTTGCAGTCTTTGACTACCCTAGTAACCCTTAAAACCTGAAAAATGCAAAAAACCCTCGTTTTGCCAACTTTGACCTTCGAATTTTTCACAGGCTGGATCTAGAATCTAGAGTTTCTAGAGGGACTTTTGTTGAATATATAAAATAAATGTATTATGTAGCAAAACAATCTATGAAAATGTAGTATTGTCTACGCTAAGTATAATAGTACGTTTTTCTGCCATCACGGCGCTAGATTGTATTTCGGTCTACTTCCTCTGATTGGTTTGTTAGACAAATGTAGTAGCTTTCCCTTAATAAAGAACGTGTCGTTTTATAGAAATCTTACAGGATTTTATTGAAATATTCCTCCATTCCAATTACTTTAACATTTCATTTATAGTGATGTTGATGGAATATCTCATAAGAAATTGAAGCAACAAGATACCAAAACAGTCGATCTGACCGACTCGCTTTATGTAAATGCATTGTATTTAAAACAAGCCTCCTAAGTGAAGGTCAAACTCACGCAAATAAAAGCTAAAATAAACCAC
This sequence comes from Miltochrista miniata, assembly GCA_933228765.1. Taxonomy (NCBI): domain Eukaryota; kingdom Metazoa; phylum Arthropoda; class Insecta; order Lepidoptera; family Erebidae; genus Miltochrista; species Miltochrista miniata. Next base: position 15,211,605 of record OW121764.1, on the reverse strand, counting down.
CCTTACCCCTTCCTCAAACGTCCATCTAGCAGCGACCTGTTCTCCGGTAGTCTTGTGAACCTTCCGCCGGGCTGCTATGATGCGTTCTTTGATGGACTGGGCCTCTTCTTCAGACGCCTATAAAACAAACATAATGTATATTTTCAAAGTAAATTACGGTTTTATTATCATATTTGGTAAAGAAAGACATTTATTACTATACAAAGTGATTGCTCAGAAAATCTTGTTGAAAGTTTAGTTTAACAACGATTCTGTGTGAAAACTTTCAGTAAAGAACTGTTAACATTAACGCTATGGTCAGAGTTTAATAGAGTTAGGCATCTTCAAACAAAATTATATCAAAGGTACCGAACGCGGTATACTTGTGTGCGTGCGCAGTGCCTACGGACGCGTCGCGTCAGAACGAGCCGCGCGTCACGCACACATTTAAAAATCAGTACTAGTCGGAACGCTCCCAGCAGGTAAACCAAGCGTTCAATCAGTGTTGCCGCGCACCGCGTGCGCGTGATTACGTAAAATGTATGTGTCATATGCCTGCTATCTTTATTTACATACATACATATAATCACGCCTTTATCCCCGTTGGAGTAGACAGAGGCATAGTATACGCCCCCATTTCTCATTTTAGTTTTATGCCTCACGTAATAGGTGATGAGCCTGAGATGAGTAGATGGACAGGCGCAGGTCGCCACGACCCGCAGTTGAAAATTTTCAAGCCAAGCATAAATCCTTCAACTTGGCTTAACGATTGTCATTTTACTGACAACCGGGTTACATTTTGAGATTTCCTTCTCTACGTAATGGATCTTTTTGCGAAGGTGTTCCCTTAGTCGCCTCTTACGACACCCTTGGTATGTATTGGGGAGGCGACATTTTGTACTCTTACCTGTCGCAACACGGGACCTCGTCGCCACAACCTGTCGCCATTAGATAAATATGACAATGCCTATAAAGAAGTAAGGACGATATATATTGCTCTGTTTTTGGATGCCTCAACAGTAATTTTTAAACTCCCTCATTATCTATCGTTATTCACGATAGGTAACAAAAGAAGAAGAAAGGTGAGTTTGAATAATTCACTTACGTACCTGCTACGTCCATAATACTCTCAAGGTAGGCACCTTGAGATTATTATGGACGTAGTAATATAAGTTCAATGCTTACGTACGAATTCGTTCAATACCTATTAGACTTCGTATTTATTAGGGTTCCGTACCCAAAGAGTGAAAAACAGGACCCAATACATGACCCTTCGCTGTACGTCTGTCTGTCTGTCCCACAAAATGTGTGTATCGCAGGAACCGTGATAGCTAGAGAACTGAATTTTTACAGATGATGTATTTCTGTTGCCGCTATAACAACAAATACTAAAATCAGAAAAATAATATTGTATTAGGGGAACGTTTGTTGCATGGAATACAACAAACATGAATTTTGCCGTTTTTTGGTACGGAACTCTCGCTGCGCGAGTTCTACTCCCACTGCTTCGAACCCACTCAGTTCGTTTTCGACCCCTTATAATTTCTTTGTGGATAAAACTAGAAGTTTGAAGTAAATTTAGTATCTTTTAACAGAACACTACCCGTCCATTTCAACACGGCAATAGGCTCACCACCTATTTCGCGGGACATGAAACTAAAAGGTGAGACGTGGGCGTATACTACGCCTCTGACTACCCCTTTTGGGATAAAGGCGTGACTATATGTATGTATGCAGTGAGTGAACACTGACTGACTGATAATCGAAACTTTACTTTGGTGGCACTTCAAACGAATATAGAACCTTCAAAAGAATGCAAATTTTTAGTGTTTAGTGTATGAATTAAGGAAAAGCTAAAATATTCTAGAATTTCGGTCGTTTTTAAGGTTCCCTACCCTAAGGATAAAAACGGGAGTCTATTTATGAGACTACGTTGTCCGTTTGCTGTCTTTGAACTTTGTCTGTCCTTCCGTCATGAGACTGTATCTCAGGAACCGTGATAGTTAGAAAGCTGAAATTTTCACATTAATTCTGTGATCCATAAAATGTTGCCATCATTAATATGGGAATGTTGTGCTGAGGTCCCAGGTTGGATTCGGGTGGAATCGAATAAATTGTGTGTTCCTCAAAGTTTTGTATCAGAGTTTTGATGTTTTTGTATACCTACTATGTATTTATTTAGAAATATATAAGTACATATGTCTATCAGTTGTCTAGATCCCATAGCACAAGCTTAAACTGGCCTAATTTGGACTAGATGATGTTGTATGAGAATGTCCAATTGTTTAACCTAACCTGTCATTTACGACGATTGAATAAACTAAAAGTGACAGCCCTGATACTATAGGTAAGTATCGTGCGGTCGGGGTCGGAGATACCCTACTATATATAATTCTACTATGCTATGGTGATGTAAAATAAAATCAAAATTTTGTATTAAGTACTCGCCTAGATGTCTTGTAGCTCGATCGAAATCCGACAGATTTTCATACATTATTGTAAGTATTGTTTCAATGGTCGCTACGAGCAAAGACGTGTGGTACCATGTACTATTATAGTAAAACATCGAGTATACTTACAACATGGTCGACCGGTTCATCCTCCCCCGGCGGCAGATCTAGCTGCGGCTGCTGCCCCGACGCGTCTCGAACCTCCCCGCGCAGTCGGACTAGTTCTGAACGCGACACCACGCCGATCACCGGCTCAGACATCACGTGCTCTTGGAAGCTGCGATACGATAATACAACTGTACACTCTGAATGTCAACTCAATGCATAGCTTATATAACTAAAGCCTCAAACCAAATGACAGCGACGAGCGGGGCGTCTGCGGCAAGAGCGGGGCGTCAGAGTGCAACAAAGTAAAGAACAAACGCACGAACACGAAACTATTTGCGCCAGGCATACTTTGATGTGGCGCGGTTCGTCCCGCCTCGGCACTCCGTTCGCAACAAGCAAACAGCGCTCGGTGTTAGAATCGTTTGTTCGAAGTTGTCTACTCTCTTGGACTCTGGCGTCGCGCTCTTGTCGCTGTTGCCGTCGCCCCGCTCGTCGCTGAAATCCAGTTTGAGGCCTTATACTTATTGATGAATACTGAAATTTAAACTGAAAGTCACCCTCGACTTGCTAGATTTTTTAAGTAATAATCTAGCCAAATTGTCGTCGCCAGTCTGATGGAAAGTCATGGCATGGCGCATCTAACGATTGAGGGCCACTCTCACCCACACTCACAGATGTCGCCATTGCTTTGCATCAGGCGGGTTTGAATCATTTTGCTGAGCTAATAAAAGTTGTACACAGCATAAAACGCTAAACAGTTCTGACTCAATGTAATACTCGATTATCTACAGTTCTGACTAGGGAATGCAATACCGGGATACCGGAATCCCGAAATACCGGGATCCCGCAGTGTTTTTGCGGGACCAGTCCCGCACGTAAATAGTGCGGGATCCCGCGGGATTAGCGGGATTGTGCAAAGGTAAACGCCATGTATTATTCTGTAAGCGGAAGCGCACAAACTGAATTGGTTTGACAAAGTTTTTTGTAATTGTGACGTAATATATAACCTAATAACGTACTTATTTGATTTTAGTGATTTAATCAGGGAGATTTGACTTTTCTTGTACTATAAAAGTATTCAATTATCTCGTACATTGCTTGCTGGCTATCTGACATGTAAAGTTAGGAGTCGTTTGGCAGACAAAAATTTTGATTTGCTATGTTTTCTGCAGGTAGGTTTATTACTTATATGTATATCGGTTAAATAATGTCAATACAAAAGTAATATTAAATAATTTATTTTTCCTTGTGCCCCGCGGACTCAGTGTTCTGTAAAAGATCACTACAGTAAGTTACATTTACTATGGCCGGTCCTTAGATGGGTGACCACTTTGTGAAATTTATTTGAGCGTTGCCGTGCTTCGGATGGCACGTTAAGCCGTTGGTCCCGTTTGCCGGTAAAATGGCAGCTAAGTCAAGTTGAAGGCCCGGCTCGTCTCATCTCATAATGTCCTTTTCTCAAAATGTCTTTTTCTCAAAATGTCTTTTTCTCAAAATGTCCTTTTCGCGAAATGCCCTTTTCTCAAAATGTCCTTTTCGCGAAATGCCCTTTTCTCAAATTGTCCCTTTCTCCAAATATGTGCACTACAGGATTAGCCCTGCTCTTAGATCATCTAACCACAGGATGCGCCTTACTTAAGCATTGTTTTCTGCCATTGCACATGACCATTTGGTCTTTTGGCTTTATGAAAAGCCTGTACATCAGTACATCATTTTATATGATTAAACTAGTACATTACATTGTAGTTGACTGTACAATAACAATTAACACACAACAGCCATTACGCGTTTGTCGATAAATACATTTTTAAATGCAATGAAATTTTATATGTCTTTGTGTTTCCCCCTTCATTTGTATGAAAACTGGCAGAATATTTTTGTATGCGGTGGTTCGCAAAGGCTAGTCCCGTGTTATATGGTCTAAGGCCCTGCTCAATCCGATTTGATAGGTTAGGTTAGGTTAGGTTATAAAAAAAAATAACCACGAAGGCTAATGCGGAAGCTTTGCTGCGCTCCGCTCCGGCCTTAGCCTTCTAACCTAACCTATCCAAGTCGGATTGAGCGGGGTTAATCCTGTAGTGCACATATTTTGAGAATGGGAAATTTTGAGAAAAGGACATTAGGTATGAGATGAGACCATATGCCTCGTCCTGCCTACCCCTTCGGGGATTAAGGGGGTGACTATTTTTCAGTTCTAGATGGATGTATGATACAGAATTCTATTCTTTTCTCAATGACTTTCAGAAATATGCGGGATCCCGCAAATACCAGGATCCCGCGGGACTGAGATTGCTCAGTCCCGCAAATACCGGGATTACAATCTTGTTGCGGGATTGCATTCCCTAGTTCTGACGAAGATTCGAATTAGACAGTCGCAGGGTCAAATTTGCTATATTTCTATGAGAAATGCATTACAACCGACATGTTAGCATCTGAGAAACCCGTAAACCCTTGCGTGTCGGGTCATGTGCTATGTAGGGTTTTTTAGCTGCTAATTTGTACCAAATCATTACTTGCAATAACTTTGACAAATACTTGTATACCTACTCGCAAGTATCTATTCATCAGTTCCTTATAATTTTGTTAATATCCGACTACCGTCATTTTTTAACATGTCCAGAAACAACCCTATAGAGGAAAGTCCGATGAACGATGACGATGATGACGACGAGAAAGACGATGTACTCCCAAAAAAATTCACTTTTTTTGAGAGTTCATCGTCAACCAACACTTGCGTGATCTGAATACGTCACCGATCGCAACATTCGAAAGTACCAGATTGCTAAATTATTGCACACAGTTTATAAATAGTGAAAAAAAGCACTATGAAATTATACGTGACAACAATAAATGTGATTATCTTAGCGCCACCTGGCATAAAACGAAAGATTTATTTATTCACATACATTTCACAAGGAAAGCATAATTCCCATTGAAATTTGTATTAGTACAATATTTTATTATTTTCATCTCATTTCACAAAACAATATCGATATATTAAGAAAAATACAAGTTTAACACTAAATAAGTAATATTTTAGCTGTACGAACTTGTCAAAATGAGATGTGTATCCAAGAGTGGGCGTGGCCAGCAGCCTGTCATAGATATTAGTAACGTTCAGCGCAGAACCATTTTCAGCCTCCCATTTGATGTAAGACTCCCACAGACGGTCAGAACGGAATTCTAGACCACACGCCTCTGTAACAAGCACTATTGTTCAGACACGAAGCAAATAAATAAGAAATTATACATTAAACCATTTTTCTTTATCACTTAAGTATATTTTAGATAAATATTTAGCGCCAATATAATTTAAACACTGTTACAGCAAACTTATATTCATTTTTAACACAAAAATTATATTGATGTTTTGATATTTATACTACACCTGTTCTTTTAAATAAATCTTCTTAGTTATTCTATCACACACGTTAAGCGAAGCGAAGTTCACAGCAAACGAAAAACAAATTTGATAAGATATACCAGGTCTCCCTCAGCTAAAAATTACCCATTGTATAATATAATAATTTTGAGTAAATACAAACCGTTAATGTTAAAGTCGGTTTTAGCGCCGTGTCTCACCTCTAATTATCATGACCATTGCAAAAAATATACCTATCAAACTTTTGGCGAAAAGACTCAACACGCATTGAGATACTTTGTGCTAAGTCTAGTGATGATTTTGATTACATTCTCTTTGAAAGAGAACGTTTATCTTTGATAATTTTTACAACGATTTTTTCGTTGCGCTTTCATCGTAAAACAGACAAAAGTTTAAATATACTTATATTGTTCACTTCTTCTTGCTCTGGAACACTTTAATGACGTATTTGTGGATAGTAATGTTGAGAAGTCCGTAATTAATCATATTCTTGCCTTTTCAATGTCTCATAAAATGGTAGTGCAAATTCTAATGTTGCGGAATTAAACATATCTGCAGTATCAATTCAACCAAATCATTGCGGTTCTTGCACTTCTAAATGTCATTCCTGTTTGTTGGCATTCACGGTTACGGCATACATGTCCGGCCAGACAAAATAATTAGCCGACCAAGAATACTATCTCTAAGTTAAATTATCATTTAGTTCTTACCGATTGCTCTCTCATACTGAGCTCTTATGAAGGTGTGCTCGTCAGCTCGGGTCGTCTTAATATGGTTCAGATAATGTATCCATAGGTCTACAGACAACGGTATAGCTTTGAGACCTCTTTCCAATACCTGAAACATTACTAGTATTAGACGCTTCCCTATGAGGGTAGCGGTGCGTCACATTCACAACCGCACTATGAAGCAAGGGAATATTTGAATAGCATTATAATGTGTCATTATATTTCAGTACGGATGAAGCGGGCCGCGGCGCGAACTTCGCCGTGGTGACGTCACACGGCGACCCGCTTGTGTCCGCACAATATAAAATGTGTGTCGGGCATATTACACCTGTTCACTCCCCGCGGTGACTGCTCCGGTGATCTCGCCGCCTCTTCACTACGACCGTCATTCGAACGCTAAATTTGGTGACTGGTTCGAGCTTCCATGCTATCATGGATCGGTTAATAATCTTAAGTCATTAAATCCACTCCTTAAATACGTACTTAAATAATAATAATACATGTAAAAGATATTACAATACATCATGCCAGTACAAAGTATAGTAAATGTATGCACTAGATAATAGAATATAAACCACACAACGTGTATCACTAGAACGAAATCTATGCGATTGGAACAGAACTCTCCGGTGCCAACTGACGACTTTGCGTTACGACCATCGTGGATCTCGTTGCACTGTTGGGAAAAAAAATAATTGCAAAATACCAGTTAAGACTAAAAAAAATTATATCCAATTCATCGCATTCTTTTTAAGCCGTAACATCATACCAAGTCAATTATATAATATGTATATTATTAATGAAACAAATCGTCAAAGAGTATGTGATACTCACCTCTAGGCACTTCTTTTTACTTCCTTTGCGTTTCTCATAGTCCGCGTACTTCCTCCAATAGCCATAACAGTACGGGTAGTGGGAGAGAAATGCGTCGTATGCTTCCCTAGCTGCCTCCACGTCGCTCTGCGGACGATAGTAAATACATATGTCACAAATGCATGTTACAGTGTCAACTATTACCCACACATTCACAAATAATCAGTTGGCCCTTGCCACTCTACAGTGTGTTTTCAGTTCTTATCGCTTCATAAAGCAATAAGATTAGCGTTAGTTTTCATCATTTTGTAATCAGTGAAGATTACTACGAGTAGATAATATTTTGATTTTCTATGGACACTCTGAATATTGACTCTGGAGTCAAAATAACGAATGTCAAAAACATTTTCCTCTTTGCTTTGCCAGACATTAGAACTCTTTGCTTTGCCAGACATTAGAAGTAAACATATTAGCTTTAACAGAAAACCTTAGAAGAAACTATGCCTTCAGATATGGCTGAGCCTCATTGGTGTCTGTGTGATCCAAAAGTATTTCGCTCAAGACAATATTTACAAAAAAAATAAGTATAGCAGTACCATTGTACCTAAGTTTTATGCTATGCTATGCTAAATAAATAAAAAAAAATATATTAACATTCATATCCGTTGTTCGTAACTATGATGAAAGTAGGTTAGTCCTAGGTTACTTTGAGATCAGATGAAGACAATAAAAAAAAATCACGTTTAAAAAAAATTAAAAGAAATTGGGAAATTATTCAATGATAAAAGTAGCATTTTTTACCTCTTGATCCACGTACTGCAAAAGATACGTCCAACCAGTAAAGTCGGTAGGATCATCATTTACAACTTTCCAATACTTGTCTAACTCAGGGAGGGTCTTCTTTTTCGGTTTTTCGTCAATTGAAGCTCTTTTCTCTGATGGCACTGGTTTGCTTTCTCCATTCTAAAATAATTGTAATATATTTTATTCATATGGTAAATTTCGTATAACTTTATGCACTTCTATAAATTAAACTTTCATTATATCAAATTTATAATAATAATTTATAATTTATCCGGAAAAATAGGGGTTTGCATAAATTCCTAACAACCTGAAACTCAAGGAACCTAAATTGCCCAGACAATAATTATCAAATCAAAATTAACAAAGTACGTAGAAAGAAGCCTGTATAAAAGGCCCAGTCTGAATAACCTCTTTAGGTAAGCATTCATAAGAAACCTCCATAGCAAACTCATAAACAGACACCCCTAGTATAGTAGGCGCCCTCAGATACACATCGGTGAATTAGCTGGTGCATTACCTTGCAGGTTGAATGACACTTACTAAGGTTGTTCACTGAACCGAATTTTCTAGGTTGTCCTTTAGGTTTTCCTAAAATTGTTACTCTGAGAACTATCTATTTCTAGTATTTTCCTAAATTAAACTAGACATTCTAATAGGTACACTTCATACCTTAGCAATAGCCTGCTTTTTGCTTGATGAATCTGGTTCAGAAGTAGGTGAGCCAGGATCGTACCCATCACGGTCCGCTACAGTTTTTCTTTTACGGGACTCTTTTGAATCTTTCTTAGATGCAGGTAGTTCATCTTCAGAAACCACCTTTAAAGTAACAATTTATTATGTTAGGAGATATAGTAGTTTTCAGAGGAAATGCTCATGAAGTAGGCTTTATGATGGTGAAGTCATTGTTCAAATGACCAGACAGGCTTCATCAAGTGTTATATGATACCATTTATGAGTTAATGAGGAAAATGTGATACAGTGAATGATATTATTAAACTGCGTGTATGTACGTTTTACTTCAGCTTGGACTGGACAATGCTGGATTTAGGTTTGGATTAAATGGTTATATTATGTAGATTTGTCCTGTATGTAGTGCCCAGTGACAGTAATAGGCCTGATCCCTATTATATTATGGTCAATTGTGAGTGTGTCAATGGAGCAGCAAATCTTATACCACTAAGCAGAAATAGGTTATTGTGAAAAGATGAAATGCAATCATGCTCAAGTTTACCTCCGTGTCGGCTGGCAACTCAGCAGGCTTAGGTCCAGGTAATTCGTCATCAGAAACATTTTCTGCATCTTTTATACTTGGTTTCTGTACCTCAGGCAGTTCATCTTCAGAAACTACTTCAGTCTCTTCAGCACCGCCAACCTTTAAAAAAAGTAGTAAAAATTATCACACAGGCGCAAAGAATGCAAAAAGCAAGCATAAAATATCCAGCCTGCCAAAGCCCGAAGGTTCTTATGAATAGTATTAGGCCCGCGATAATCATATTTTGATGATCCAGAAGTATTATATAAATTGTGCTTATAAGAAAAATTGACATCCCACACACCTACCATTGCAGGGCCTTTGTATAAAAGGTAAGTTGTAATTTTTAACGTTTGTTCAAGAGTGTACAACTGTAAAGTTATATATTTTGTTTAAAAGTTTCAACACAAAAGGATTATATTATGTTTAAAAAGGTTTCAACACCAAAGGCATTTTCCCATAATTCTGGCCCTCCCCTGAAATTCCTTAATTTGTCTGGCCCCCCATTAAAAAAGTTTACCCACCACAGACCTAAGGTATGGTGGTCCTTATAATAGCAAATTCTCTGATGAATTCAATGGATTAAAGAAAGGCTACAGTAGTTCACGGGTCACACATTTCTCATTATTCAGGGTAAGAAGGCAGAGGCAGTTATATTTTCTAAGAATAGGTGGTGCAATATAGCAGAGTTGAAGTTAAAACAAACTATTAACCAATTTTACAAACCTTGCTGCTTTTCTTGGTTGATGTAGAGACTTCAACCTTTTTATCTTCAGGAACATTTTCAGCAGATTTTTGGTCATTTTTATCTGTCTCGGGGTCAGCAGATATATCTGTATTCATGCTATCAGTTTCAGTCACAGTTTTATCAACAGAAGTTTTAGCATGTTCTTGTTCTGAAGTAGAATCTAGTTCTACAGCATTTTCTATTACCTCTTCTTTATCCGTTTTGTCAACTTCATCTATTATTGCTTCATCAATTTTTACTGCCTGTTCTTCAACATTTTCTAGTACAGTATCTTCATTCTCTATAACTGCAGCTTCTTCAATTATTTTTACATCGTCTACTACATTTGATTGAGCACTTTTATCTTTGTATAATTCTTCATTTGAAGGAGCATCACCGGTTTCCGTGACACTTTCAAAAGTCTCGTCTGCAATGTTATTGACTGGTTCCTCAGTAGAACTTTCATCAGGTACTTCGACGATGTCAGTCTAAAATGAAATTTTTATTATTATTACTTACATACTCACCACATCTAAAATAATATTATTTAGAAACAAGATATGAACATACATCCATTTTTTCAGGTTGTTCAACCTCGTTAGCCACAGATGTTTCTAGTTCCTCAGTATCATGCAACTGTAGAACAGAAATAATGTTAACCTTATACACAATTCATGACATGCAGTTTGATAGACTATAACTAATATTTAAAAAATTTACACAACTTAAGTCATATTCCAGTATTTTATATTACACTGTTGATGAAATGTGCAAAGACTTTCGAGGCTACAAAGCCCTTGTGCCATGCTATGGACATGAATTCACACTGCCGGGCGCTCCACTTGGTGAATCCATCCAATAAGTCCTTAATAGTGTGCATCACACTAAGGTGTGAGGGTGATTATATTATCTAACAGCATACTAGAAATTACTTTTAGATTTATTATTTTAAATGGTTAATTTCTCTAAACTAAACACAGAAAAGTCATATGAAGGGGTCACAAGTTACGCACTTATGCATTATCAAATATCACAGGCCATTACATAATATGAAACAGAATATTACATTTATAGGACTTACCTTATCACTGTCCTCAGTTAACTCCTTAGAATTTTCGATAGAAATGCTTTCCATTGTAACATCTTCCTTCACTATATCTTTGGATTCAGACGTATCTCCCGTATGTTCATCTATCTTCTGTATCAAGTCACTAATATCAAAGTCACTGTCCGCTTTCTGATTCACATTGGCATCGCCATCGGTATCAGAGGCAGTCTTATAAACAGTATCATTACCAAGTAGAGAGTCACCGTCTGTGAGCTCATTATTAAGAGAGTCACTGGGGAAAGTGACAGCATTATCGCCCACATCGAAAGGGTCAGCGTTAAAACCTGAATTATTGTGATCTAAGTAGTCGCCGGCGCTACCCGCTGACAGGTCCAGGAAACCTTGGTTCGATGTTGATGACTCGTCAACGGCCGCATCTACGCTGCTAAACTCGTTTTCGGTCAGCAAATGAGACAATCCGTTTGAATTCTCGTTAATCAAAGGTCCTTCGTCAGTATCCATTGCTCCATCAGAAAGACATTTCTACAAATAAGAACGCAATGTTTGAACTATTTATTGGCACATGCATTATTTCACATGAAGTCAAAACACAAACAACTGAACTAAAAAGGAGAACAAGACATTGTCTTACCGGTAAGTCGGAACTCGCTTCATCATCCATTTCAGTTATACGCTCGTTTTATTGTAGAGTTGATTATTAAACAACGGCGATAAATCGCAACGCCTTCAGCGACCAAACACGTGAAACGTTCAACGTTTTACACTTTCCAGATAGATACGCAGACTGCGTATCAGACATGGAAAGAAATGCAAAAATTATGCTGAACTTTTATCCTGTTGGTTAAAAGGAAATAAAGTAAATTACTGTGACGACAACGGTTAAATACATTCACAATAAAAATAGCCACACTCACTTCTCTTGACTGGATGAAATCCGAGTTTCGGAATTTCGTTTACAGTGAATGGGGGCGCCACTGAACTAACATAAGGGGTCCACACACGACCAATTGGCAATTGTCAAGCACGTTAAATATCATGTGTACATATACGTCGATGAACACACACATTCAAAGAAATCACGCATACTGAAGCAACTTCCATTCATATTTAACGTGATTGACAATTGCAAGACATGATCACGTCGGGAGCCCATTACTCTATCACTGATCTGTAATAATACCTACAGATCAGTGTGCGCGATTAATACGATCAATTGGCAATTGTCATGCCTCGTCAATATCATGTGTACATATACGTCGATGCACACACCCATGCATAGAGATGGGCGGAGGGAAAAAACCCGGTATTTATGCGGGAAAAAACCCAATAGACGGGAATTTTCATTATTCGAAGATCCGAAAAATATAAACATTCTTTTATTATCTTTAGGACAAATGCAACGAAAAATAGGTACTTTGGGATGCGCACATGCTTTGCGTCGATGCATCTAAGGCAAAAGCTGTTGCCTGTTGTTCGAAATGTCAAAATGTGTAGCAGTATTCAGGAACTAAAATAAAACCAAACTGTTATTATAAAAGACGATTTGTTGTTTATATCATACTAGCTGACCCTCGCAACTTCGTTTACGTCACATAAGGTGTACGAATGGAGGTGTACTTCTTCATGAGACTCATCAAGCAGCGTGTGAAACGGCCCTGTTTGCTTAATCATAAAAGAGCTTAATGATTAAGGCTATTGTAAAATAGTTTTATGATTAAGGCTATTGTATTATATAATAACGGGCCGTTTAGACTCATTTGATTAAGAAACGTTGAATTCTAGATTTAACGAAAGTTGAGATGCCCCTAATTTCTGAGCTACATAACCCTCAATATTGAAAATTGTGTGGAATAATGCTTAAAGTGTTCCCTTTCAGACACTAAAAAAATATTTGAAATCGAACCACGCAGTGAGAAATTATAGCTAAAAACCTATTTTGCCTTTCATCCCCTCTCCTGAAGGAACCGCGCAAAATATCGGGATCAAAAGTATCTAAGAACCTTCCTCGGACTATAAGCTTAGATCGTACAAAGTATCATTCAAATCGGTTCAGTAGTTTCGGCGTGATACTTATTCGGGATACAGACAGACAGACAGACAGACATGGAAATTTTAAATTACATTTTCGGCTTCAGTGTCGATTAGAGAACGCCCTACACTTAAAATTTTCAAAATATCTTCCATGTACAGACTCCCGACCCCCTACAGTTTTATTATAAGTATAGATTGGATTCTTTCTGCGTATCGTGGCGGAATGTTACTTGATTGCAGATTAAACTTATATTGAAAGTTTCAAGAATCTTTGACCAAAAAAAAACGAGCTATACTACCAATTATTTAGTAAACTTTACAAAAGTGCCCGCAGAGGCCGTCAGAGTGATAAGGGGTTTCCGCACGATCTCAGGTGATGTGGCATGTCTCCTAGCCGGCTAGATAAGTGGCTGGAGAGGAGACACGGTGCTTTCTCCTACGGGTTGTCACAGATACTTCCAGTCACTTCGGCCGCGTATGTAACCAGTATTCCCGTATCCCACGGGAGCTTCGGTAAGTATCTGTGGCAAATACAACGGGAAACCATGGCTGAGTGCCAGCACTGCGGGGAGCGCGGGAAACACACTGGTGAAATACATAGCGTGGGTGCAATAGCGCCAGGTCCTCGATCGTGGCAGGTCTGGACTTGGACACTCTCTCGCTGGAGACCAGAGGGAGTAAGTAGGACTGCGCCGCCTTTTCTGCCCCCCTAATATGCGGGATAGCATTTTGGATCTTATCCCTCAGAGAGACTTTAAGCATAGCTTGTTCTATCGCTCGTTGCGCATCCTTAAGGGCGTGAACTAGCCCCACTCCGAGTGTCCACCTTTTGGCAACGTAGGTCATAATTGGTAGAACGCACTGGTTGAAGACTTTCGGCTTCATTCATTGCGGTATTGGCGAGTAGAAAATCCGGCGCAGTTTGCTGAATGCTGCCCAGCCCAAGCGAATCCTTCTGGTTATTTCCTTATCCAGTTTACTCGTTTTTCAAATGTGACTACCTGCCAAAGGTAGGTGTATTCATGGACAACCTCAAGCCTCGATCGTTCAACGTATATTGGTCCCGGCACGACATGCTCATTGAACATGGACTTGGTTTGGTCCAGGTTTATGCTGAGGCCAACACGTCGAGACTCTTCACTAAGACTCTGCAGCATACCGCTCACCTGTTCCAGCGCTATTAAAACAATGTCGTCAGCAAACCGAAGGTGTAGATACATTAACCGGTCATATTCACGCCCCATCCATTCCAGTCCAACGACTTGAAGACGTCTTCAAGCGCATTAGTGAAGAGCTTAGGAGATATAGCATCTCCCTGTCCCACACCTCTAAGTAGGGCTATGGGATTGGTTTTCTTAGCGGTATCATACAAGCACCTCATCACCTCGATATATCGCCAATCAATACGACACCGCTGCAAAGCTTCTAGAATTGCCCAGATTCCTATTATACGATATAAAAGCTATTTTGCTGCCATGTCTGTGGTGTATTCAAACTATTTAGTTGGTGACTATGTATATGAGCATTCGTGCTAAATGATCGTTCAGTGGCTGAAGTATAGAGAGTAGTTAAAATACGTATTTACTCACTGCAACCCTACTCGGCATTTTGGAGTTGCAGAGTCCTTTCCACCAAACTACCGGGTGCGTTTCGGATAAAAGCCAGCTTCCTGAGCGGGCGACGTATACGGGTTCTCTGTGATGGTCAGGCTTCCTGATTTTTGCAGGTAAATGCAGGAGTACCACAGGGATCGGTATTGTCCCCAACTCTCTTTCTTCCTCATATCCATGACATGCTGTCCCTTGCTTGGATACATTCATTGTTATGCGGATGATAGTACTCTGCATGGGAGCTATTCTGGCCGTCCAGCCGATGGGTGACACGACGTGGAGGAAAAGAGACGGCAACTCGTGGACTCGTGGCCGATCTCGACCGGGACCTGGGTCGCATTGCCCATTGAGCTCATACAACTTGGTCGAGTACAATGCCAGAAAATCACAGGCGTGCGCGTTTATAGCTAAGAAGTCCCCATTTCTACCCCTACCCTCTCTTCAGAACATTACTACACTAAAGGACAACCTGGAGATCTTCGGTAGGTATAGACGTCTGGCGTGAGCTCAATCACAAAAACTACATAGAGAGTTGTGTTGGGCTGGCCTCGCGGAAACTAGGAGTCCTAAATAAGGTGAGGCGGTACTTCACGCCACATCAGAGATGTTAGCAGTACAAGACGCAGATTCGCCCCTGCGTCGAATACTGTTCTCATCATTGGGATGACTCCGCGATGTACTTAGTTGACGCGCTTGACGCTATGCAGAGAGGCAGAGCCGTGCTATCCAATTTATTGTTTGTCCTCAGATGGTGGAGGTTGGCGTTCGCGCGTTCGTAGTTTCGGGTTACTTGTCGCTAAGAGCGGATGAATACACACACAGAGACAGGCTTTTTATTTAATTTCATTATATTTGATTAGATAGCACAGAATATTAAAACGTAACTATTTATTGAATTATTAACAAGAAGCCCTGAGACGGTTTCACCCAACCGCCCCTCTGTAAAAGTGAGAGTTCACTCCGATTGACGTTGTTATTTTTGTTTTATTTCAAACTTTGAACAGATGATCCACGTGACCTAGTGACGTAATATAATGCAAAAGAGTCACAGACATCATACAAAGTCTCGCCATAAGCCCCTCTGCAATCTATTTTATAGAGAGGGGCTAAAATAAACAAAGTTAGATTATCTCGAACTAGTTAATAATACTGAAATAGTGCGTACTAAATGATATATACATGAAACTATACATTACCTAGATGTTACATATGCTAAATATGAAAAAACCCGAATAAATTCCCAATCGGGTTTTTTCCCTGGGTTTTTTCCCGGTTTTTTCCCACTTTTGGGTTTTTTCCGGGCAAATTCCCATCTCTACCCATGCAAAGAAATTACTCACACTGAAACAACTTCCATTCAATGGGCGGCTTAGACCATATAACACGGTGTTCAGTGGTTAGATGATCTAAGATGGGCGGTTTTCAAATAAAATGGCCCGTTACTTATGTGGAAGCCAATTTTCCAATGAACTGAATGTATAGAAAATCGTTACTTATTGGATGTTACGATTACTACCCGTTCGCTCTAACTTTGCCGCTGGCGTAGAGGCGTATACCTGAATTGTTAATTAGACGAAGTAAATTGACAGTAGCTAATGTCACTTCGTCATAGAAAATACGCAACATTGTATGAAGAAGTGACATTAGTTGCTGTCAATTTACTTCATCTAATTAAAAATTCGACTTTAGTATGGAGCCGAGCGGCAAAGTTAGAGCGAACGAGCAGTACGAATCGTAACCTCGAGCTATTGCCGGTATATAAAAAATGTCAAACATGAGGGATTTTGCGCGCGACAAGCGTTTTCTCAGCTAAAAAGTTTTTCAAAACTAGAGTATTTTTGAGTGTTTATCACTGATCTGTATTTTACCTGTGTTTATGTATAATTTATGGTGGACTCTTAAACATAAAGGTTTGACAACGTGCACAAGTGTTGGAAAGTGATATAGCGCAGTGATACGCGACTTTTTAGGTTTATCGACAAATTCCACAGCAAGCTCTAGTAAAGTACCACCGCTTTACTAGAGTAGAACTTAGACCAACCCAAGAAACTTATTTAGAAGTTTATGTTCCTTGGTCCAACCTTGGACATACTCGAATACGCTATTGGTTGATAATATATCGAATCTAGAATCTAGTCTTGGCATATGGTCTAAGTAACCAAAGCCAGTATAAATTAATCGAAAAAAAAGCAAACAAGACAACTGTCGGAATTCAGTCAGGGTGGAGTTTGCGCGCGAAATCGGAGACATGCGGAGCACTCCGTTGAAAATTTTCCAAAATTAGTGTGTTTCGAGTGTTTTATGAGTAAAAGTGGTGGATTTTTAAGCATAAAAGTTCGACAAAGTGCACAAGTGTTGGAAAGTGATAAAACGCAGTGAAACGTGACTCTTCCATTTCTCGACAAACTCCAGAGACACTTTTAGTAAAGTACCACCGCTTTACTAGAGAAGACTGACTTTGACTTAGGGCTGCACTTGACTTTGACCAGACTTAGAGGACGAGGACTGTGACTTGAAAAATGAAGATATAATAAATGTAAGACTAGGCTGTATGGCTCAAATTGCCTTTGCCTATCCGAAAATGAATAAATAAAACTACTACTACTACTCAGTCAGGGTGTGTGTTATAGGGATGCAATATCGTTCATAAAAAATATCGATATTAGAATATCGATATTTTTCGAAATAAAATATCTATATTGGAAATATCGATGTTTATAAACGATATATCGATATTGATGAACGATATATCGATTTATCGATTTTTTTGCTGCTCTTATTGTTTTTTTTTTAAGAATAATGATCGGACGGGAATAACCTTGATTATTCTACTTTTGTTCATAACTCCACCTTTTTTCAACCGATTGCCATGGAACAAAGCTCAGATTTAAGCTTAACTAGATCTCTCTATTAAAATACGCATAAAGTTCCGTTCAGTAGTATTTTGATAGACAAGGGTTAATAAAAACGTTGTGTGCAGTATCGTTCGTTAGATATTATAATCCAAGTATTATTTTTTAAGTATCTCCATTGTACAGACACGACCACTTTACACTTTACTAATACGAATAGTATAAACCGAAAACACTCACTCTTTGAAAAATGTATTTTGGCGATTGTCTTACCCGGGAATCGAACTCAATTAAAACAATCGGCCAAATACCTCAGCGTAGCAGTCGCATGCAGTATCACTCCGCCACACCGTGGCAGTGGCAGCCACATGATCTAGTGTTAAGTTTATATTTTAACATTTTAATAGTTTTGGTAATTGAAATTAGATATCTAAAATAAAACAATCTATCAATCAAATCTGGATGTAGGCCTTTTCAAATTTACGCCACAAAACACTTGTAAATAACACATGAAATTAATTTCATCTTAACTCAGTTTCATTTACCAAAACCTAAGTGGTTATATATCAAGATAAATACCAAAATCTTTTATTTAAAATATTCAATTCATTATAATTTTTGATTGAGTGAAATCATCTCATGCTCAAGAATAAATCGTCAAAATTTTGGGTTTCAATACGGATATTAAAATATCGATATTTCGCTCATGAAGAACGAAATATCGTCGATATTTTCGATTCCGATATCGATACTAAAATATCGATATTTATGACCGATATATCGATATTTTAAATATATCGATATATCGTTTGCATCCCTAGTGTGTTAGCCGTCAGCTGTCAGATCAGCGGCATTGAATTGTGTTGTGATTTGTGTGGTGATTACCTATTGAATTGATTCCTCTCACGGGACTTCACAGAGTACATTTTTATTCCTCTCCTGTCTGAATCTTGGCACTAATATAACGTATTCATAAATTAATTAATTTACAGATATGTTGGGAATACGAGCCTTTATTTGTAATTCATTTCCTTCGGCACAAAACTTATTACATCAGCAAACCCGGGTAAGTAAATAACTCGTCTGTATAAACCAATAATATTAAGCGGAAGTTTGGTAGAACGCGAACATGCCTAACCTCTTGAGATTAGGTACTGGTTTGTAATAATAAATATTCACGGACATCTCACACAACGCTATCTGATCCCAAAGTAAGCTAGTAATATCCTGCTTGTGTTATGGGTATCAGACCACGGTTATTAATACTTATATACTTTTAAATACATACATATAATAAAAAATCTTTAGTATGGAAGGCTTTAGGTTCAGGTTATGTCCACCGAGAGAAGTTTGCATGTACCTGTTTCCCATAGTAACTTTTCCCGGACTAAAAAGTAACCTCTTCATAATTATGATAATTCAGGGAAACTTATTACACAGTATTCCTGCTAGCTATCCGTAAGTTTCAAACATCTTCACAAACTTTCACATTGAAAAATATACATAGGAAGCTTAGGTTATTAAAAATTCTGTTACAGAACACCTTTATTTTAAAACGCAAAACACCTCCGCCCCTGCACAAAAAGGGTGGTAAACCTGCCAAAATGAGAGCTAGACATTTTATTTATAACCTTGTGGAGGATACAAATATTAGTAAGAAGCCAGATGTTAAAATAATCCTCAATCAATTTGTAGATGGTGAGCATACATTTTCTTCTTGACTTGTAAAATAAGAGTAAGCATCTGCACTGTAGATATTTTCCAACCAGAACCCAAATATCCCTCAATCAATTTCTCCATCTCTCTGACAAAGATGAACAGCCTGTACCTCCTGTATAGTCTCTTATGTCCATCTTAGAAGAACAAAACAAATGTTATAAAAACATTTCATAATTCTTATAGGCATTGGGAGCAAGGGAGACATTTTGAGCTTATCACCAAATAAGGCATACAATGAATATCTTGTACCTGGACTGGCTGTTTATGCCAGCCCTGATAACCTTGAAAAGTGTCAAGCTGATAAGGACAAACCCAAAACAGAAGACAAATTTAGTTCACCATATGTAGATAGGGTAAGTATCAATCAAGAAACCACTCTAGTCACTGCTGGACATTTACCTCTCCCAATCATTCTGGAAAAGTGATTATCCTTAATACCATGCTATGCTATATATAGTAATGGGCAGCGGAATAGGCGGTTGGATAGTTCGCCTGATGTTGGCCGGTGTCCCCCACAAAAAATAATTATAGCATGCTAGCCAGAATGGTTGATAAAAGGTTATGTTTTGAAAAAGTAATGAAATGATTTTATAGAATTCTTTTGGCTCATAGGATTCATGAAACGAAAATCTGTACAGAGTTTCCCTTCAACCACATGTGAACTCATACTTAACCCCTCGTATGTGGAAGGGGCAACAAATTTGTACCCGTCGTCTGTGGCAAGTTACACAGGCCGCTGGGAGCGCGCGACTGCTCTTCGAATTTCTCAAAATTCAAGGAAAATTTATATGAATCATAATATGAACAATGACTGTTTTAGGAAGATAAATAAGTGAATAATGTTATTCATGAACATTTATTTATAAAATCATGTTTTTTATAATATTACCGAACATTACCTGTTGCAAAACATGAACGATTTTGTCAATAAATTAGTTCACAGAATTTGGTTATTTTTATTTTTACACATTCCTAGATAATTTTCCAATCAATTGATAAGTAAACTCTCTGAATTCCAACAATAAATCACTCCTAAAAACAGATTTCAAATATTGCAAATCGGCGTTTGTCGAATTGTTAGACAGATATATATTTTTTTTTAACGATGGCACTACTGAATGGTAAAATTGATGATCATAGATACAATATCAAGCAATAAAAGAACCTATTTTCAAGAGCATTAGCGTTTTATTTGCGTAAATTTAGAGCCGGTATTCTTGGGACGGATACGGGACAACACAAATGGTGGGGTATGGACGGATACGGCACAACACGGTTGAGAGGTTAATTGTCTCCAAGATCCTGGGGAAATATAAAAATTAAAATTATTAAAGCCAGTTGCAGGGTTAGGCATAATTACAACACAATATTTTTCATTTACAGACAGTTGGCTGTTTGTCGAGAGTGGTTCTACAGATAACTATGAACAAAACTGAGCCGTGGACATTGGAACCATGGCATATATCCACATCATTTCGTAAATCAGGATTTTTTGTACCCGAATATGCTATTGAAATGCCTCCTGTTCAGATCAAGGGTCCGGATCTATCATTGCAAGATAAAGAATTCTATGTTACTGTTACGGTAAGCATTACAAGAAAAACATACACAAAATCCATTAAAAAGATCCATCATGGGTCTTTGTGCTCTCTTGAGATAGAATTACCAAATGGATTTTCCGCATTTTATTTTATTTTTAGATTTTATTTAGAGATTAGACGCAAAGTTCTCGTAACATCATAGAAATTGAAAATATTTGTCATTTTTTTGGAACACTTCCCCTCGCAAAATCTAACATCAAAAAAATTATGTTATGGTGGAAGGATTATATTATTGATTTGATGACAGTGTCTGTCCACAGGTTAGTTCTATAGAACTATATATATTCTTATCTTACCCACGCGGACGAGAAAGCCATGAGCAGATGAGCATGGCCAATACCAATCTTTCAGGTCTCTTAAATACAATGCTATTACGTGTAATGTTGTTAGCCAGAGATTATCATCATATTAGCCATATAACCATGTATTCTACTTCTGATACTAGATGAATCGGCATCTTTTAGGGCTGTTGTCTACACCTGGTAGCTTAGGGCCTTAACGACGTGTGCACCCGCAGCGGTCGCCCGCCTCCCATGCTCGTATTGGAAAATAAAATAAAATTTATTCTCTTTGAAATTAAAAATGCGTGAGAAAACACTAAGAAACGCAGTAAAATCTCAGAAAATATCGAACATAGCGCGGCTCATACTATTTCACAATACAGGCACGCAACACGGGAGTCCATCGCATTCGCACCCTTCCTTAGCGAACACCCTAAGAGCCATACTAGCTGAAGACAGCAAAACTATTACAGTAGGCGTGCCTTGTTTTAACCGTAGAAATCGTTTAGAAGCCTAGTAAATAACCCCCAAGTTGTTCCTTATTAGGGTTTTAGACAATTCGAGCTTAGGACAGTTCATTGGATGTACCTAATTCTATATTTTGCATACTAGAGGGCGCCTGCGTTATATTTTTTTTTTAACGTGAGTGAATATCCTCATGGATGCTATGCCGGACTTCTACCGACTAAAAAAACCTCACGTTACACCTAACAGCCTGTGGTTGGGAGCCCCGGGTAAGCCCTCGGAAGGATGTCCCAGCGCCTGCGTTATAATATAAGCCGAAATAATCGATGGCATACTTTGAAACAAACTTTAACTTTAACCAAGAACCGATAATGACAATGGTTAATTTTGCAGGTCAACAATAGAGAAAAGGTAAACGTGAGATGTAGAATTCACCATTGGGCAATGGGTTTGGATAGACTTCCTTGGGAGGAGTTCCACTGGAAAAAACCTAAAGAAGCTCTCATACCGGAACAAGCAGCAGTGTTGGAGAGTATTCCTCTCCCACCATAGCTACTCATTTTGTTAGGCACTCCTGTTATGTAGATATATTTGAATATAAATAAAATTTTACACTGTACTATAATACCATTCTTTAATTTTATAACGCAGTGTGAATCGCGGCACAGCTCGTCTCCGCTCCGCCGAAGTGGAACCGCACCTTAAGACTTTGGTATTAAGCAAATTAAAAACTAAACAGCAGTAAATAAATACACATTTTGCATAATAAAAACAGGCCAAGTGCGTAACTGCGTATGGAGTTAATCATAGTACAGATGTTGCTGAGATGGTGAGATTTTCAAATTTTATACTACTGAGGTGACAGACATGCTTGCGGCCCACCCGATGGTTAGTTACCGCAGCCTACGGACGTTTGCAGCGTACAGGAGCGCCACAGACGCGTTACCGACCTGGGTGCAGGTTGTAACGACCCACAGATGAAATTTTTCAAGCCACCCTTAAGGCCTTGCAACTTGCCTTAACGACTGTCATATTACTGATAACTGAGACCAATGGCTTAACGTGCTTCCGAAGCACAAAAACGCTCGGAAATTAATGTGACAAAGGTCACCCATCCAAGTCTGGCCATAGTAAAAGTTGCTTACTACAGTGATCGTTTGCAGAAAATTGAGTCCGCGGAGCCATGACCGCTTAAAACATTAATTCAGTTGCCCAAGAAAGTTTTGTTAGGGTGTCTGAATTAACACTTTGTCAAGGAAACGGATTTGCCAAGGTTTTAGAAAAACAGATTTATTTTCGATTTAATAATATATTTTTCAAAGAATTTTCCGACGATGTTCCACGCCATGGTGGGGTAGACAAGAAAATAAATTTCCACTTAATAGGACGGCGGCTACCCTAATATAAATTTACCGATGTTGGCGTAACCTATATCCATGGCAATTTGTAGCTTGCTGGCGGTCTGAGCTAGACTACGGTCAAAGTCATTAGACACACGGACGGATAATTATCCTGTTTACTAGGGAGCCCTAAAACAGTAGAAGATATTATCTGAACTATCCCCGAGACATTACGATTAACTTAACTTCCCTATGAATCTGGATTCATGTTTCTCGCATCTGGCTTTCTCATATCTGGTTGAATAACTACTCCGTCTGATTTCGGCTCAATATATCCATCTTCAGTATCCAATGCTGACTGAATTTGTTCCGAATTTTCGTAATGCACTTGATCGTATACAGGTTCCATCTGCTCCGGTTGTATATTATGTTCATATGATTCTGTATTTTCATAACCTGGCTGTTGTTGGTTGTATGCTTTTTCATATGGGTCTACATATTGTTGATTATAACTTGGATCATATCGTGATCTTGTCTCTTCATCGTCAACCTCCACGGGATATGTCTGCTGATGAGACGAACCTTCATAGTAATTTAAGTTTTGAGGTTGATAATTCTCGTTTTGTTGAAATTCTTGGTTATCGATGTCTTGCTCATATCGATAAGCTTCAGCAGGATGTTCTGAATAAAACATTTCCCTTTGCTCCGCATCAAATGCCTGTATATCCACGGCATCTGCTGATTCTTTATCACCTTCTGTAAACTCAGGAACGGCTTCTGTATAAGGTTGCTGTTCCACAGAAGGATCAACTACATTAACATAACCTTGCTCTCCTATTTGTTCAGAGTTGAAATCGGATGAGTTTTTCATTTCAAAATCGGTATGAGATGTCAAGTCTTGTAATCCAGTCCCATCATGTTCGTAACCAGTGTAGTTATTGGCACCGAGTTCAGGAGTCGTGGGATTATCATTGATCTGTTTAAGTAAATCATTACCGTGAATGACTTGTACAGACTCTGCATCCTGTTCTTCAATGTATACTTGTTCTTCTATATTTCCTGAATTATATTGTTCTGCTGAAATATCTGGTCTATATTCGGAATCATCTCTTTGATCGGGATATGCATTTTCAATACCTTCTCTATAAAAATTTTCTTCAGGCTGTGAGTTTGGAACTTCTACTGTGTCGAAATGTTCTGCATGATGTATCTGCTCAGTTGTGGGTTGTATCGAGTCTGCATAGTTATATTCTGGATGATTCGCATAATTCCCATCATGATCTGAAGGATTTTTGACATAATTTGCATCATGATCTGAAGGATGTTCGACATAATTTGCATCATGATCTGAAGGATGTTCGACATAATTTGCATCATGATCTGAAGGATGTTCGACATAATTTGCATCATAATCTGAAGGATGTTCGACATAATTTGCATCATAATCTGAAGGATGTTCGACATAATTAATTTGTGTGTCTGCTTGAGTTGGAGGAACGGGTTCCATGAAATTGTACTCAGATTGGCCTACATAATCTCCAGCTGATTGATCTTGTGTATCAGTGCCGTCTAAACGAGTTTCTTGCAATTTGTAATCAATATCAGCTACGAAATTAACATTATCAGTACTTTCAAGTACAATAGGGTCTGATTCTATAACTGTAGAGTTAGCCAATTCATTATTCGTATTAATAGTGGTATTCATGTCTTCGCTAGAGATATCCCTTTCTGGTAATTCGTTTAAACATTTGCTATCGAACTTGGAATACGTACCAACAGACATGCTGTCGCTCTTTGCGGTAACATTTTCGTTAGTTTTCAAAAAACTTTTAGAATCGTGTACTTCTGTCTCTTCTTTTTTCAAGATATTTAGAATTTCATATTTACTCTTCCAGTCAGTATTTTCATTAGAATTAAGCTGTGGTACATTATCATAAGCATTTACTGTCTGCACGCCGTTTAATGTGATATCATTGGTACCGATTGGTGTTTGTTGTAAATAGTTATTTATTATTGGTGACCTAAGTTTTGGAATCAGTATGTAATTCTTACTGATTTCCTGAATTAAATAGGCATCCTCAATTGTTTGTACCGGAGTGTTAGGACTCAGTTGCTGTTTCATAGCAGTTGAAGGTGAGACTCTGTGAGTCATGGAGTTATCTGGTTGGTATACCAGTTGACAGACTGAAGATGGCCGATTTACAACAGTTCTCGACTGAAATACAGAAAATAAATTTAGACCATTGTAAATTGATTACATAACGGTTGGTGGAGTCCAAGTATTTTCTCATTCGTTATAGACACTCACGTTATTTCTTGCAGGAACCAAAGCAGTGGAATACGCCATCTTATCGAGCTTTCCCAAAATATATTCATTACGTTCCTTTCGCTTCTTATCTTCTTCGAGAAAGCAGTCATACTGTTTCCGAAGTGCGTTAATTCTGTCCGATTTAATTCTGCAAGATAAACCAAAATTCACATTACATAAAGCTATTTTTGAAAATATTTTTAAACATATTCGGCTTAACGTTACTTTTTACTTGATTTCCCCATTAGTTTCAATAGATTCGAGTAGATATTGAACTGTGCTGCAATAACATCAGCATGGTACTGATGTAAACAAAGCAATGCCATGTCGGCCTTCGCGAAGGTTGTGTTACCTAGGTAAGTTATAAACATTGGTTAACGAGAGTTTGGTCGTGTACACAGTATGTCTACTTGGTGTGATCAATAATGAGAATGTAGTCAAATGTTTCCATACGATAACGTCGATGAAAATTACTGTATAATGGCAGTTTCAACTTATCAAGGTGTCGAAAGAAATGATCATGTAGGTATGTAGGTAGGGGAAGGTGGTACGAGATGATCCCTCTAAGGGAGAATGCCTGTAAATCTGAGAAAGTACAATCTAATGTTAATATTAAAGATGTTTTGAATAGTCAGTTTATCTATCTAGGTATTGTCATACCTTATGTTCTCAAAATTCAGTATTGATAAGAGTTTCATTAATTATACTAAATGTCTGCTAAAGGATCATCTTGTCCACACAGGTGTATAAGATGATCCCAGAGGATCATCTTGCCCCGTTCAGATCCAACCCAATCTCTATAGTCGAATTTTTAATTAAACGGAGTAAAGTGACAGCAACTAATGTCACTTCTTCATAGAAATTATGCAGCATTGTATAAGAAGTGACATTAGTTGCTGTCACTTTACTCCGTTTAATTAAAAATTCGACTTAAGGTATCGTTAAAATGACTTTACTCAAATAATTATTTTAAAATGTTTTAATCAAATATGTGTTTTGAACAATGGGATCAACCCTTAGGCATAATCAACTGCCACAGCCCCTAGTGCTTTATCATCCATAGATCCCACTGTCCACGGCTGGTCTTCCACGATACGTGACACGTGGCAATTTCCTTTTAAAAAAAAACCATAATAAAATGACATAAATGATTAAAAAAATAACAAACTCGAATGCTACTGAGAAGGTCGAAACAAGCTTGATATCAGGCGGTACCCATTTGAAAATCATAAACCGAAAGAAAATGTGTGGGTACCGCCTAATATCATGGCTTATCAAGCTTGTTTCGACCTTTTCAGTAGCATTTGAGTTTGTTATTTTTTTAATCATTTAATTTATTTTAAAATGTAGAATTGCTATATTATCTTGTTACATATAGTATATATACATATAACATACATACGAGTACATACATACATACGCGCGAATTTATTACCCTCGCTGGCGCAGCCGGGCAAAAAGACATTGGGGTGAGATGATCCACGGATCATCTTGTACAGAAGCAGACGAATCATCTTGCCCCAGAGCTTACTTTTTATTTGAAATTCTCTAACCTAACCTATACCTAAGTATCCTACAGTCACCGCAATACGTTTTTATAACAAATGAACATATTTAGAAGCTACTAATATAATAATCATTACTTATTATATAATATTTCGGTTACACGAAAAGTAAAGGAGTTTCAAATTTAGGCTTACTTTAGATTAACACTGTACAATTTTTTAAAAATCACAAAACACAGTGCTCGTCCTTCACGCAGCCATCGCGGTTTGACTGCAGTCGGTGGGGGCGGGAACCTACGCTTTTCTCGAAAAAACAACTAGATGGCATGCACAGTATCGTCACAATCGAAAAGGATCGTCTTACCTCGAGGGATCATCTTGTACACCTTTCCCCTACCCTACTTGATAACTAAAACCATTTTCATCAGCTAACGTTCATACATGCACAGACCGAGATCTGAAGAGGAAAGATTGTTTCTTTGTAATCGCTAATCTCAGAAACTGCCACCTAACTATAACAATTTTAAAAATTTCCTGTCATTTGGTAGTAAGCCAAATTATTCTCAAGTAACACAGGCGTATCATCATGCTACTACTCATACCTAAGGGAGCGGGGCAGTAGGTAATAATAAAATTTTCTTGATATAAACACGGCCGTGTATGGGTTAAAAGGGTGCTACGGAGTTCGGAGACGTTGCGCGTTGGGAACAGCTAGTTATAGTAATTTGTACTATTTGGAAGTTAAAATATTGAACACCTCCGTGCACCAGTACAAGAGCGCTCCAGACTCGTCGACATAGATCTCTGAGAAGTTAGGTATGCGTTTTTAAGTGGCAGTGAGCTGCTGGCCACATCTGTAGAAGAACTGATGATCGGTGGAACAAACGAATTTTGTAGTCGAGACCGCGACTTGCTAACGTGGGGTAGACCGACGACCTGAAAAGAGTTGCAGGGATTGACTGAACTTGCATTGTGGCGTGTGAGACAGTGAGCAGTGGACTGCTATAGGCTAATTCGATTTATCGAATCTCTAGCAGACAAGTTGACCGTACTCAAAAAAATATTATAAGTAGGTAAAGTATTAGACATAATAATTGATGAAAATATAGACAAACCCCACTGTTATGAGCAAATACTCCAAGTCTGAACGCAAACACATTCGTACCATGCTCGGTGAAGCACGAATGTTAACGTCAATGTAATAGTGCCCTGAAACGCGAACACTGTCAGCCGGATGACCTTCGACCTTGCTTTACGACCAATTTGCTCAATAAGCATGGCAGATTTGGGTGCTTCACTTTATGACGGGTGTCTTGAACTTAATATAAGTAGGCACAATAGGTATTAAATCCATCAAGCAATTCAAACATGCTTCAATCACACCAATTGATGATGCGCAAGGGTCGGCAGCTATCATTGTCCTTTGCAGTAACTCGTCAAACAAAGTACCTCTCAGCAAACCCAACAATAAAACGCTTCTAAGAAACACTGCTGTTTTGCTACCCTAGCAATTTCGTCACGTCCCCTAGGGACAGGTACCCACCGACCCCTACCTATCTAATAAAAGTACCTATTTGAAATTATGTAGGTAGATAGATAGATTAAGACTTTTACAAAAAGAATTTGTGATTCCCATAATTTGACAGTTCTCAGCATAAACGATGTCTACGCATCTAAGTCAAGCACAGGAATCATTAACACCCCGTCTAGAGACATTAGCTAATTTGAGTAGGATGGCACGCACGGGCACGTATTGCTAAAATATCTACCGGTTGAAAAGTGTGATCGGTGCTGAAGCGGCAGGAGCCAATAGAACCCGCGTGTGACGCAGATGAAGAAGCAGCAGCGGTTATGCGGAACGACGACGAGAAAAGATCTGCCGCCTTGGCAGCAACCTTTAAATTTCTGACTTTACACTTAGTCCATTGAAATGTTACATGAGCTTTGCATTTATTAGAGGACGCAATTTTATTTTCGGGACATGTGTGGGGGGTCAATAGAAGCTTAACCTCAAGTTTGTGGGGTCGCCACCCTTGTTCCCCGGCCGCCATCTTGAAAAGAGGGGGGAAAAAAACACTTTTTTCGCAATATTTCGGAAACTATGAGTCTTACAAAAAAAATGTAGAGGCATAATTTGTAGCATATTGTTTTGCCTTATATAACTGAACAAAAAATTTTACAAAATTTTTAGAATTTTTTTATAAAAATTTTCTTTTTTGCTCTAAAATTTTTTTTTATACATTTTACAAAAAAAATACCTGAGACTAATCTTGTAGATGATCTTTTAAGAGAAATTAAAAAAAACGCCACAGAGCAAAAAAGAAAATTTATATGATTATATTTAAATTTTTTTGTTTATAACTTTTTTAATTTTTAATTTAGGGCAAAAAATTGTTCAACATATTTGTAGGCAAAACAATTTGCTACAAATTATGATTTCACAAATTTTTTGTAAGTCTCATCATCATAAGGCCTCCTACATCTTGTCAGATGATTTAAACAGCGTCCACGCGAGAGAAACATCGTCGCTCGTGGCTAAAAAGACCGATCCTCGAACGACACTTTTGTCCGCACTTCCGGCACGCGAACTGCGAGTCCGCTGCGACAGAACTCCCCCTGCGCGCATGTCTATTTTCTCGTTTTTGGGACAGATTTTGAAACCAGGCTTTGTCATGGGTCTCACAGCCTTCGTGAATGAGACGTCTCCACCCATCGCGGTCAGAAGCAAGGTCCCCCCATGTGTCACAGTCAATGTTAAATGCGATCATGTCGCGTTTTACGCAGTCTCTGAAACGTAACATGGGACGTCCAACTTTGCGTTTGGCGAATGCAATTTGGCTCATCATGGTCTGTCTGGGCAGGCGAGTATTGCTCATTCGATGCACGTGCCCTAGCCACCGCAGGCGTCTCTGTTTGAGTAGAGCAGTGATGCTAGGCAGCTGCGCAATCTCAAGCACTCTCTCGTTTGTGACCCTGTCCTTCCATGTTATACTCAGAATACTCCGAAGGCAGCGCATGTGGAAGGTGTTAAGTCTTCGTTCCTGTCTGGCGTACGACGTCCAGGTTTCAGCTCCGTACAAGAGTATACTTAAGACGCAAGTTTGGTAAACGATCATCTTTGTCCTGACCGTAAGATGTTTATTATTCCATACTCTTGCACGCAACCTGCCGAACGTCGTGGCCGCCTTGCCGATGCGAATATCGATCTCATCATCAAGGGAGAGATTGCTCGATACGGTCGACCCCAGATAACAGAACTTGTCGACTACCTCCAAGGGTGCACCATCCAGCAAGATGGTCGGCTGGTGGGTATAACCCTGCGCTAAAATAACAGTCTTCTTCGTATTTATGGACATGGAGAACATGGTACAAGCGTGGTGAAATTTGTCCAGTATTACCTGGAGCTCTTGTGGAGTTTTGGCGACAAAGGCTGCATCGTCGGCAAAGAGCAAGCTGTCAGCAAATAAGTCATCTCGATTGCGGCGAGACTTAAGGAGAGCGACGTTAAACAGCTTCCCATCTGCTCGTGTATGTAGGTGGACACCCTGCTGCTCGTCACCGAAGGCAACTTTGAGCAACAATGAGAAGAATATGCCGAACAGAGTTGGTGCTAAGACGCAGCCCTGCCGGACTCCTCTACGCATATCAAAAGCGTCGGACGTTTGACCATTGTAGACAACGGTGCCTTTCATGTTCTCGTGAAAGGACATCACCAGCTTCAGCAACTTCGGGGGACAACCTATTTTCTCAAGTGCAACAAAGAGACCCTCCCTGCTAACCGTGTCGAAGGCCTTATTCAGGTCAACGAAAGCGATCATCAAGGGAGTGCTCTGCTCACGACTCTTCTCTTGAAGTTGTCGGATGGCGAATATCATATCCGTAGTGGAACGCTGGGATCGGAAGCCACATTGTGCCTCAGGATACACGCGATCGGCAAGACGTTGCAGTTTAGTCAGTATAACCCTTGCAAAAAGCTTGCCGACGATGCTAAGAAGGGAGATACCACGGTAGCAGTTACAATCGCCGCGGTCACCTTTACCTTTATAAAGAGTTATAATATTTGCATCGCTCATATCCCGAGGGAATAGCTCCCTCTCCCAGCATTTTCCCAGAAAGTTATGCAGCACTGGTAACATGCACTCGAGCTTCAGGACTTCAGCGAGTACACCATCTATCCCTGGACTCTTCCCACATTTAAGCTTCAAAGCGGCCTCATGAAGATCACTCATGGTGGGTAAGTCATCCAGCTCAGTCATGATTGGTAGGATCGGTATGAAATCCACGGCTACGGGACTGATCTCAACTGGTTGAGAATAAAGCTTAGTGTAGTGTTCTACCCACCGGTTAAGTTGACGACTACTGTCAGTGATAATAGAGCCATCAGTCTCTTTCAGAGGGGCTGTCCCTTTCCGCACTGGACCAAGAGCCACCCTAATTCCCTCATAAACCCCACGGAAGTTACCTGTGGCCGCACAATCTTGAATACCTTTGCACAGTTCCGTCCAATAAGCATTAGCAAGCTGGCGACAAGTACGCTGTAAGGATGACTTTGCTGTGCGGAGTCTATCGCGTGTGGAATCACAGGGGTCAAGGCAGTATCCTAGTGCAGCTTGGCGTTTAGTGTCCATTAGAGGCTGAAGTTGGGTTATATTTTCGGTGAACCAATCCGGTGATTTAGCCTTGGCATAACCGAAAACCTCACCAGCTGTTTTGGTGAGAAGGTCTTTAATGGATTCCCATTCCGTTTCCACTGGTGCATCTACATCCCAGGCACCTACCGTCTGTCGCACCAGCAAACTGAAAGAGTTCACTAGTTCAGGATCTCTGGTCTTGGAAAGATTTAACTTCCTCCTTCCAGCGCTCTTGGAGGAGTGAATCCTTTTGGGCGACAGGACTTTACACACTACCAAGGAGTGATCGGTGTCGCATTGTGCACTGTGGTAGGACCTCGTGTGGATAACTTCTTTTAACTCTTTTCCTTTGGTCAAGGCTAAGTCTAGTTGGTGCCAGTGACCGGACCGCGGATGTTTCCAGGAGACTTTACGCATCAGTTTGCCTTTAAAATAAGTGTTGGTAACACACAGCTGAAACCTGGTGCTGAACTCGAGCAGGCGTTGGCCATTTTCGTTCATCTTTCCTACGCCGTGGTTCCCAAGACAGTCGGACCAGGCGGTGTTATCCTGTCCTACACGAGCATTGAAGTCACCCAGAATGTAAAGTCGATCTCCAGCCGGTACATGGGCCACAATGGAGCAGAGTTTATCGTAAAAGTCATCTTTAGACTCTGCTGTCGAGGTGAGAGTGGGAGCGTAGGCGGAAATCAGAGTGACAAAGCCGCTTTTGGTATTCAGGCGCAAAGCCATAATGCGTTCACATGCACCTCGAGGTGTCTCTATGGCACTAAGGAGAGTGTTGTGGACTGCAAAGCCCACACCGTGCTCACGATTTTCGGAAGAGGCCTTGCCTTTCCAAAAGAAGGTATAATTCTGTTCGCGCAATGAGCCCTCATCTGGAAGTCTGGTTTCTTGAAGTGCAGCAATAGATATATTCAGGCGTGTCAGTTCTAGATCGATAACAGCCGTTTTACGCAGATCTTGAGCATAATCAAAAATCTCCGAGCTGTCCGGGAGACCTGTCCTCATAGTTCGGACATTCCAAGAACCAAAGCGCATGGAAGTGCTAGCTTTAGGTTTTTTATTATTTTGCTGCTTTATTGCGGGTGTACAACATTCCAGCGCCGTCTTTTGGGTTGCCCCTTAGATCCCAACACCCCAGAGGAACAAACGACGCCGAGGCGGACCAGTACCTTATTGACTGGGGGCTGCCCAGTTTGAAGCGGGCGGTAACTGGTCAGTGGGCCTACGATGGACCCTCCCACTGTCGAGAGTGACCCCTGGCGCCCGCGCTTACGCCCATACGCGCGGACTTATCACCGGTAACTGCCCCTCCCCGTGTTGTTATCCACGCCGTGGAACGACGTGGGTGAAGTGTCCTCTCCACAGACGCTGCATCGCCTGGGACGCAGTTGATGACGTAGGGTTGCCCAAGACCTTCGCCACCCTCTCGGCCTCCCCAGCTTGGTTCGCAGGAATGGCATGCCAATACGTGCAAAACCACCGGGTTGGCTGCAGACGACTACCGCTGTTCGGATTAGATCCTACTTGCGCCTAACGAAGCCATCGATTCCGGGTTTGATTTCGGAGTTTTCCTTCTCCTAGACAGGTTGCAAACCAATGCTAAGGAAGTCTCATAGTTTCCGAGATATTGGGAAAAAAGTGTTTTCACCCCTTTTTAAGATTGCGGCCGGGGGACAAGGGTGGCGACCCCACAAACTTGAGGTTAGGCTTCTATTGACCCCCCACACATGTCCCAAAAATAAAATTGCGTCCTCTAAGAAATGCAATATTCGGTCCTTAAATTGTAACATTTCAATGGACTAACTAGTTTAAAGAACCTAATCCTAACAAGCTACTGCAGAAGAGTTGACGTTTTTTCGATTCACTTGTTTTATTTTTTTACATGACCTACATTGTACACTCATGAAACAACATATATTTATACTGTGCTCATGACCTCACTACCGGGGGATGTTGAGATCTTCGGCACACAGCGAGTCTTCCACAGATAGAATTAGTTATACCTATTATGTCTCTTCCAGTCCTTTACCTACCACTACCTCGTTTGCATAATCTATACTAATATTATAAAGAGGAAAGATTTGTTTTTTTGTTTGTTTGTTTGTAACGAATAGGCTCCGGAACTACTGGACCGATTTAAAAAATTCTTTCACTGTTGGGTAGCTACACTCTTTGCGGTGAACTGACACGCTTCTAGGAAGTCCAGAGTGATCCCAGGAGTTCCCAGGCGGTTCAGTAGTTTAGGTAAGGGTATATAATTTGTCCTGAAGTCAATAACGCAACGATTACATATATAACTGCCTTTATTGCGATTTCACAAAATAATTTAAATCTATCTTAAAAACTAGGTACTCATCCGAATTCTTCCTTCAGGGATGGGATTTCCTTCCTTCAGGAATAATATGACGTAACAATAGATAATTACTCCTATATTTTCAATATTAGTTGCTTACGGGTATAAGCAGGGGATTTTTTTAAATATAAACTTGGAAGCTCATTCTGAAAAGAACAAACAATATATTTTATATACACCCTCTTCAACCATAGATTTCCCTAAACTTTCCCTTACATTATTTTTAACCCCATTTTAAAACATTTAATATACAAAGAACATTACCCCCTTTTCTAAATTTCACAAACGCCTGCCTGATAAAATAAATTTACTTAAAATATACTTTTTTACATAAAAATTACCCACAATTAATTTACTTAATAAAATTGATGAAGTTGATGCTTACCAGAGCTTCCGTTTTCACATATAAAAATTTAGTTAAATACTTGGGCTATTAAGCCACTCACTGATTATTTCAGTGGAATATATTTTACAGAATAATTTACTTTGATGTAAATTTTCTTCGACAGTATGAAGTAAAATAAAAAATTTAGTTAGTTCCTGATTTTTTTTCTATTCTACTAATGCGCACGCCTATATATAGCTTACATCCCACCATATCTCCTTCCATCAACTATCCCTACTATGACACTATTAAGGACACACCCCTTATACCGACCTAAGTATAACCATTATACCTACGCTTAATAGCGCCTAATAAACTAATTACAGCAAATCTATGATTTACGCCACAGAACATAGGCTATATTTTATTCCCGTATTCCCACGGGAACGGGAACTACGCGGGCGAAACCGCGTGACATCCGCTAGTTACAAATAAAGGGGCGGAATTCGACACAGGGGGATACCTACCTATACATGTAGGTAAGTATAATGAATGCTGACCAGTGAAAGCCAGCACCACAGTCTTAACTGCACCTGCACTAACCTATAGTGCAGGGGGTGCAGTGCACGCCCGCCGTGCCGAGAGCCGCTCGTGACACATACATAGAGCATCCACTGTGAACGCTTCACACGCAGCGGGCGCACCGCACGCAGCGGGCGCGCCGCACGCAGCGAGTGCCTGACCATTTAAATTACAAGGTGGAATTTAAAGACCGTGGTTGAAGGCGTGATGAAAGAAAACATTCCTTAAGTAAGTAAAGCTGCATTTACAGATTTTTGAACAATCACCTGCTTGAGCCGGGAATCGAACCTGGGAGATGTAAAAGGAAACCTCCTGTATTTTATGATACCAACCGAAAGAGTCTTTTATAAGCAACAATTTATTTTAACAACATAGTATCTTAGGTAGGTACTTACATTAAAGGAAGACCAAGTAAAATATGTTTTTATTGTAAAGCTTACATAACTCACTATCTAAAGAAAAAAAACAGTCATCAGGTTAGGCCTAGGCATTATGAGACTTCAGTGTCGAAAATTGCAACTATCACTTCTTTTCATTATCGGGAAAAAATTGATAATCACTTAACTCACTCGCGACGCCCCAAGGACAACGTCGTCGCGACGCCCCATCTGTATTTTATGATACCAACCGAAAGAGTCTTTTATAAGGAACAATTTCTTTAAAACAACAGTATCTTAGGTACCTACATTAAAGGAAGACCAAGTAAAATATGTTTTTATTGTAAAGCATAAGTAACTCACTAAATAAAGAAAAAAAAAACAGTCATCAGGTTGGGCATTATGAGACTCCAGTGTCGAAAATACAACTATCACTTCTATTTATTATCGGCAAAAAAAATTGGTACCTAGGTACCTAATCACTTGACTCACTTGCTACACACAGAGACAACGCCGCGACATTGTCCGCGCGTGTTTAGCGTGAAGGAAGCAGAATTTCAACACTTTTGACGCATGAATAATTGCTACATTCCCGAATTTAGATTTGAGCTTCATACGTGCATCAGGTAAAAAGATACAGCTTAAGCGCCTGATACTTTGCAATGGCAACAATTTATACTACAACAGAGCGTCATGTTCATTCGTTCATGTTCTAATCGTGCAGGCGCTAATAACCTTAAAATTTTATTATTCTCAGAATTCTCATGCGAAATAAAATTTATTACATGTAGGATTTTTTAAATATATTTTGGGACTCGTTTGTCACAGGCAACCAGTCATTCAGACGGTGGCGTTGACAACGACTAACAGATGGCGAGCCAACGGTTTTACTCGCTAATGGATCACGTACGCGAGACGACGAGCCATCAAGTCAACAACGACGGGTTATAAGACAGTGGAATAACCTTTTATAATTCCTAAATCCCGACACGAGGGAGCAACCTTACCCCCTCCTCCAACGTCCACGACGGGTTCCTCACCTACCGAGTGTCACAGCGCTGCAGACACTGCGTTCACCAGTTGCGCTTGTTGCTGCCTAGGCGTGCGCCTCACCATGATCTCCAGAGTGCGAATGTTCAGGCCTTCGCCATGGATAATAATATCATGGATGGTAAGGACGTTCTGGGTGTACCACCAGAACATACTTATGCTAACCGACAGCCTACGATCGGCGGGCTTACTGAAGCAGGTCAAAACGGCCGCATTCCTGCACTCTAAGATCTTAAAAATCCCCCCCCCCCCCCTACTAAAGCAGCTTATTTTGATATAAGAGGGCGCTGGGTTATGGATTGCACACGGACGGTACCTACATAGGTTAGAGCCGTCCCTGGTCCTAAGACCGCAATTAGGCCACGTAACTACTCTTTCTACCGCTGTTTGTTGTTTATCAGAGTCTAGAGAAAAGCAGGCCCCGGAGTGTCGAGAAAGTGACTAAGGAGAACGATAGTGATATTTAGCAGAATAAAGTCTCTAAACTATAGATAGTAGGTAGTGTTTCCAATTGCAGAGTTTGCTTGCTCCAACGTCCAGATACTTTTGCACTGACTAAAGTGTTTTGATGAGGCAATCTGCCTACATTAGAGTAGTCGTAAATATAGATCACACTGTTTAACTTAAAAATATAGGTCATCACTGTATATAACATTATCGATCGCTGAATTAAATTAAATTAGATCGCAGTCATTTCAAAACTATCATCACGTTGGAAATTCTACAAAGAGATAGCTACCTACTTATCTACACTGAATTTCGATAAAAACTTACATGCGCCAAACAGTTTTATGCTTTTTAATTCTGCACAACATTATTAAAAAATAAAAATATCTAAATGAAGGTCAAGAAAAGCCTCGATCATGGAAGAAGGAAACCGATGTGACGTTGCTCTATAAACGTCTGTACGTTGATGCATATTCATAGAGGAGGGAAATAGCAACATGGTTGTACGCAAAGAGAAAAAGTTCTCATAACCTTAAGTTACTGAGGCTATAGGCAAAGACTTCTATATAAACTGAGGTAGACATGCCCTACGCACCGATTTTTGAAACCTATAAACTGAGCTAATTAGCAGCGTTGCTCGCACTGTTGTGAGTTAAAATTTCGAAAGTAGGTGCTCGATTTGCAATCGGAGTCCATACGCCTTCTATTTTACTCTTTTTCTATTCGTATATTGCTATTGTGTGTGGTGACAATTACGTAAAAAAATATTTATATGTGAGTGTAGTCTTATTAATGTGTGTATTTGAGGATTGCTTTTGAAATCTCGTTTGTTAGAGTACGGCGCGTCTACCTCAGGTTATATAGAAGTCTTTGGCTATAGGTATCTCATAATCCGCGCACCACAAAACTCCATATCGACTCCTGACTACGACAGGGCTGTCCGTTCTGTTTGAGCAGTGTCGAAAAATGTCTCAGAATCATAAATCCAATAGCACTAACGACAGTTAAACAGGTTCTGTTCTATTATCTGTATTTAGAAATGCAGAAATATTTGACGCACTGATCTGTATTATTATAATACAGATCAGTGATTTGACGGTACTTTGAAATTGATATGAGTGAATATTTTGCATATCGATAATATAAAGAACTAGGTAATGAATCTATAAAATAACTTACCAATGACTAGGTAGCATGGTTTTAGACCATAGCCTGACACATGACAAAGAAAAGGGAAATCTGTTCCTTACTTCCTTTCAATCCAATTCATGTCAGCAAGACGTCCCTGTTTCTAGCTGATGGCTTAAATGACTAAGCTTTAAACAAATAAAAAAATTTAGGGAGACCGTCAGATATGTCAACTGTCAGTCTGTCATGTCACTTGTCAGTGCCAATCTTACGTAGTATTGTATTCTCTTTGAGTGCCAATGCCATCACTTTTCAATTCAAATCGCAAAAAGTAAATAATTCCCATTCTTATTTATTTGCCACTATAATTTTAAGAAATACATGTTATATAATAATTAAAAAAGAAATTCTTAGCGTTTAGCTACTACCTACTAATATTGTACAATAATATGTATAAGAATCGTAGGTTATAAAAATGATCCATAAGTGGTGGCACAAATTCGTCCGAAAACGGACCAAACCAATCCCTGAAGATACTGCTGTGCTATGGAAGCGTCGTCTTAGTATAGCATATGGATTGTTAGCATGGAACGCATTTGGTTTAGTCGCTTACAGTGCTTACAAAGGCAAAAGTGACTGGGCTCATTATTACGGTCTTAAAAGTGATGAAGAACTGGCCACGCGACCTGGTGAATAAATGATGTAGCATTGTACCTATATTACATAATTTAAAAATAGAATTTTAACATGATTGTTTTTTTAACAGGTCATGCATGGGCAAATACACTGGGTATAAAAAATGCCAAAGTCTATAGGATATCAGGATTAACAAAAGTTGATGAATATGATATTGTAGAAGGACAGGTAGAGACGGAGCAAGACAAGACAGATGCCGATAGTACCTATTGATAGAAGGAAGTATAGCTATAGCTGAATGCTAGTATGTAACAGATATAAATAAAGATATCAAAATTTTATTATACTTTTATTTTCAAAGGCACTTTTTGCTTACAAAATAGGTATGTCTTGTATCATTTCAATAGTAAAATATATGGAATATACTTATATTAAAAATAATAATTTTAAGGCTTAGTGCACAAAGCTGATAAATGACAAAATTTATAAAACAGTATTAATAGGTTTTATCAGACAATATTTTTAAACCAAAAGTCCTTTTTTATTCAACATATGCAGACCCAATTTATTCTTAATGATTTGACACTAATTACTCATTTTTACCTTCAAATGCTCATAGCATATTTAAAACCATTTGCTAATTAACACCTTTGACCATTAAACCTTTAAATTCTTAGCCTAACAAAACTTATTTTGTATGATCACAGTGAGAAAGGCAAATATTACAATATCAGCAGTTTGAGTGTGTATGATATGTAATAGCGGCATGTCGTCTCCTTTCAATTTCTTGTAATACAGCTGACCTGTGAGAGAAAAAGATGTAGTAACATTAGTCATTACATCAAGTTGCAGTGCAGTCATAGAAATTATAAGTGGCATGGGTGGGTTGTGTTGCCACAATGTCATTTATTTATATTAATATTTTTATTGTCTGTTGCTTGCAAGAGTGGAGAGATGAGCTGTGATTGGCCTTGTACAGCAGCAAGATACTGATAAATTGGGATGTTTGATTTAGTTGATGGGATGCTGAGCAGCTTAAAAATTCAACAGCGGGTCGCGGCGACCTGCGCCTGTCCATTTCAACACGGCAATAGGCTCACCACCAGGCACAGACGTGGGACATAAAACTATAAGGTGTGGGCGTATACTATGCCTCTGCCAACCCCTTCGGGGATAAAGGCGTGACTATGTGTATGTATGTTGATTTAGTTAGATGATTGCGGGGGAACCACTAAATGTGTCTTGCTAAGAGAATTGTACGCAAGCCTATTACTCTTGACTTGATTCATAGATTTTAAATTTGTGGGCCTTAGTAAGAGGGACTACTGTCTGACTTCACAAACCTCTGTGGGCCTGCATCAGAGCCTCATCCTTTATCTTGAGCCCAGAAGATC
Organism: Miltochrista miniata; assembly: GCA_933228765.1. Taxonomy (NCBI): domain Eukaryota; kingdom Metazoa; phylum Arthropoda; class Insecta; order Lepidoptera; family Erebidae; genus Miltochrista; species Miltochrista miniata. The sequence continues at coordinate 15,171,652 of OW121764.1, read as the reverse complement.
ATGGAGGACTTCCGGTAGACCAAGGTAGGTGAATACTTGCCTGTATTGTTCATATTTCATAACAATAAGCTGTAGCTCCTGCTTGTAGAGTCGAGTTAACATGTCAGAGTAGCAATCCAGTTCACTCAGCCTGAACATGTTCCAACGAAGTTTGTGGTCCAGCTCCTGGTCAGCTGTAAGACAAAACAAACATACATGTGTATGTTTTATTATCATTTGAAGGACGACAATAAAGGAGCGCGCCGACGTCTGACTTTTTGCCGGAACGAAAATCGGACCGACTATTGCGTCGCGAAGTCGCGAAATGTTCTATTTTACTCCTATAAAAATCGGTATCAGATTATCGGACGTCCTCCCTTTTTTCTAGGCGAAGGTTGTGTAACTTATATTACTGATAGGTATTTAAAGCTCATATTTATGCTATTATCAATATCATAAATGTGGACACACCCCATTTTTTTAGTAAAAATATACTAAACTGCTATTATGAGACGAAACAACAGGTTGGTAGTCGAGGAAGCTTTTCCGAAGCACATGCAGATTGTGTATTCAGTGGTTTTTTCCCATGAAACCCCCCCAAAGTCTACAACTGACCCTCACACCATACTTCAACATGTAAAGCGTGACTGTATACCTATGGTGTAAAATTCGTTAAGCGTTGTATCTATTTTATATACCTTACCATTTGAATAAACAATCAGCCAATGAGGGATCTCCTCAAGTAGGTAAGGCGGCACGAGAGTAGGAACGTATGGGCTCACTAAATAGCAACCACCCACTAGGCATGGATGGGCGTACGTCGTCTGATGAGTTATTTCACTGAAACAATATTTTAAGGATGAAATATAATTAAGCTGATGGTCGATAATAAAGGAGGGGAGGAGGTAGTTAAATTGTAAAGCGGAGTATTGAACATTACAGCTTGCGCCAAATTACTTTGCGTCTGTGAAGTTCGTTCATTCGAGCCGCAATTATGCGATAATAGGCATTACAGGGTAAAATATTGCGCAGCTGAGGCGCGAGGAGCTCCCCTCCCGCCTCAGCTGCGCAATAGTTTACCCTGTAATGCCTATTATAGTAGTTTATTGCATATTACCTAATAATGCATACCTAATTGCGGCGCGAACGAACGAACTTCATAAACGCAAAGTTATTTGGCGCGAGCTGTACCAAAAATCTGGATGGTAAGTAAAACCTTGATGAACCGGAACGAGTTTGCGAGTAGCTTGTAAACTCGCCCCGGATCATCGAGCCTTAAGGATATCTACACCTTTACATCCTTCTCTTTTATCATCATTCTGTGATGGCTATGTGTCATGTAACGGCCTAATTCCATTCAATAGTCAAGTTGGTCAGCTACACTGCAACATAAGGATAAACTTACATTTGCCGTATTTATATATCTTTCTTACGCTTCCAAACATCAGTAAGCTGTGCGAGATACACAGCAAATGGGGAACGCATTCTTTCGTGTCCATACCGACGAACGCACAATTCTATGTACATATCTTACAACTATTGATTGATGTGTTTTCCTTAAGGCTTACTTGAAATAATAAACTCCATGGTGAGGAGTGGAAACCCTCTGCCAAGGCTGAGGCACACTTTCAAGGGGATGAGTCCAGTGGGTTGTTTGTGTGTTATGGTCCATATAATACCGTCGGCCTCTTAACGTTCTGTCTGCAGACCACCCAGGCGGCAATGGAAGTTCACTTTCTTCTGAACCTACAAATATAAGTGGTCAAAGCTAATGGGCATATTACGCACTCAGGCTTTTTTTAATACTACATAGGTGACAGACGATCTTAGAGACCTTTTTCTTAGCATTCCATGGATTCTAGGTGAGGGTGCCGGGTCCATAGCGTGGCACAGGGGGGAACACCCCGACGGCGTCTGGGACTTGCGACCCAGCAGAGTAGGTTTAGGGTGGCCACCTTACTATGCGCATAAACGATCACCTTCCACCGTCAGCAATTTTCCCTCCCCTGCCCCACCAGATTTGGTAAGATCCTATCAATGCCGCTTTGGATATTCGTTTTAGTATAGAGCTTACTGAAGCTCTTGGCAATCCAAGGTCTTTAAATAAATTAGCCTACCTGAAGGTTGGTAACCGTAGCCTATGGACGTTTGCAACACCAGAGGCGTTACACTGTACACACGCGCATAAGGCCTCTAACTTGGCTTAACAACTGTCATTTTACTGACAACCGGGACTGCTTTCAACGTGCCTTCCGAAGCACGGAAACGCTCGTAAAAAATGTCACAAAGTGGTCACGTGGTGATCACCCATCCATAACCGGTCATAGTAAATGTTGCTTACTGCAATGATCGTTTACAGAACGTCCTGGGACATCCTTCCGAGGGCTTACCCGGGGCTCCCAACCATAGGCTGTTGGTAGGAGTCCGGCATAGCAACCATGAGGATTTTCTATCACGTTAAAAAAAATCGTGTACAGAGCACTGGGTCCGCGGTGCCACGAGCGCTTTAGAAAGGCTTTGCTAAGGTTCTGACTGCGCATCGCGCAAGTCAGTTTGTACATGAAAACAGGTAGAACTACCTTTTACACGCTTCGTGTATTTTTATTGTGTGGAATGGAAATCCACATGGATGCTATGCCGGACTCCTGCCGACTAAAACCACATGGTGCACTAGCATCATCCTACGGCTACGGAGTCTCAGGTGCGCCCTCGGAAGGATAGCCCCACCCAGGAGTACACGCTCTGAGTTCAGTGAACAGTGGTGCAGCCTGCCTGAGCGTCTAAACCGCAAAAAATTTTTGGAGGAGAAAAATCGAAATACGATAAGTAGGTATTTTGATTTTTCCTATTTCGATGTGGAGAAATTTCGAGAATTTTGGTCTAAACATGTTTAACATGTTTTCTTTGCAAAATTGAGGCATTTCAAAACCGCAAAGATTTTACAGTCATGAGCATTATCAGCGGGCATACCTATGCAGTCAGTCAAAGATTGACTTGTTGTATGCTACACTTTATAAATAAATACACATTGAGGAAAATATACTGTGAATTGTGACTACTTTATTCAAAACAGCTAGCCCCATTTTACAATAATTTATGGAAATATGCCATGTTTTATGACATTTGTTACTACTGCTTCACAGCCTTGGAGTAGCCCATAAGCCTGTTACTTCAGAACATTTTCGGCTTTCTAATAGCAAAAGAATTTTTAAAATCAGTTAAGTAGTTTTGAGAGATTATCAATTACAAACAACAATTACTTACCACTGTAGAGCAGGTGAAACCGGGGGACAACAGCTAGTTTACTTTATTGAGGCGATACTTACAATCATTATAGTTGTGCAGTCTTATAGAATGCGGGGACGGGGGATGCAGGATCGGCGTCAAACTCATGTTGGAAGACAGTCTCGGTATACTGGACTCCCTTGAACCATACTGCTGTTGTTTTTGTTGTTGAACCTGAAGATAAATTGTGATATCAGATCTGCTTCTTCTTACTAATATTTAAAATGTGAAAGTTTGGGAGTATGGATGTGTTTAGGATCTGAATGGATCTGGCTGAAATTTGGTATAGAGTTAGGACCCTCAACCAAACCTTAGTCCTTCCAGCAAACTTGGCTATTTGTACCGAATCTAAAATAAAACTTCCTTTGGTTTGGGGTAAAATAGACTTGTGACTTAAGCTAAGTGAAGACGCTGTACAGTAAAACCCCAGGCTTTATTCGATGGGTAAACATAACCGCGTAATTGGAATTCGCGTATTTTAGGGTTCAATTTTGAGTACCCATAATTACATCGAAATTGTGTTAAATCTGGACCAGAGTCTAAAGTAAACATAAACTGAAGTTAATTCAGTTCGAAATTGTCTTTGGTCAAAAACTTACTGGGAGGAGTAAAACCGCATATCTGCGAATTCGTGTAAAACAGGGTATTACGTGCTGTATTTAATTAAACTATTATTACCTGCTGTTGGTTTTGATATATTGGGTCTTCTGGCTGCTGCTGTCCATAATACCTGTAGCTGGTTTGCCGACTGAACGAGTCATCAATTTCGTTGAGGGTGACATGTGAAGCCTATCGGTGAAAACAATAAACATGTTATTGATTTTACAAGATAATACTTTGTCAAATTTTAGGTAAAGTATGTACATGTAATAATCATCCTTGCTTAAAAGAATGAACTCAGTAGGTCTGTTTTACATAGCAGTTCCGTAGGCCTATTACGACTGATTAGTAAGTTATTGCTGCTGGATGCAGCTATTGGATAAAATCTTTGTAAATAAACATGTAAGTAATTTATCACTGTTTGTTTACCCAAATAAATGGAAAAAAAATCTAATTTGTAGCTAGAGTGCCTTTTTTTTTAACGTGAGGGAAAATCCATCATGGGTGCTATCCTCCTACCGACAAAAACCTCATGTAACGCCCAACAGCCTATGGTTGGAAGCCCCGGGGTAAGTCCTTGGAAGGATGTCCCAGGACTCCCAGCAGACCTACGGTCGCAAATGCAGCCTCGCCCGGGGGGTAGTATTTTTGACTTAGTACTTTTGCCAACTTGAATATTAATAATTTTATAACTAAGATCATATTTGGTTGTTTTTATGAATGCAAATTGACAAAATTATTAGTACCTACTATAAACTCAGGAAAACCTTCACAGACTATAGTGATTGCTTTCAGGTTTATTAGTGCATGGCAAATGTAAATCTAGCTACCAAGAAGGATATTAGATGCAACCAGGCAGGCACTTTGCCGAACTCCTACCGACAAAAACCTCATGTAACGCCCAACAGCCTATGGTTGGAAGCCCCGGGTAAGTCCTTGGAAGGATGTCCCAGGACTCCCAGCAGACCTACGGCCGCAAATGCAGCCTCGCCCGGGGGGTAGTATTTTCGCCTTAGTACTTTTGCCAACTTGAATATTAATAATTTTATAACTAAGATCATAATTTGTTATTTTTATGAATGCAAATAATAACATCCATGAGGATTTTCCCTCACATAAAAAAAGGTTAGAATACTACATCAGTACCATTTATTTAACCATTCTGTGTCATTTTTATATGCAGACCTTTCTATTATTTCATCTTTGAGCATTTATTTATTTATTTATTTACACTTTATTGTACGCCAAGTAAATAAACTCCTTTACAGTTCATGCGGTTAGGCTGTGGAATTCCCTTCCGCCTAACATACAAGAGTCTAAATCACTTTCTATCTTTAAAAGGAAAGTTCGTTTACACTACCTCTCCTCCATTATGTAAACTTTTCTTTCATTCCAATGTAAATGTTTTGGTCATTTCGAACTAATTTCCTCTTGTATTTATTGTTTTAGTATAGGTTTGTTATGTATAAGTATTTACATATATCTATATATATAAAAATCAATGCCACTTTTCGTTGTAATTTTATAACTCAAGAACGGGCTCACCTATCCAAACCAAATTTTAAGGTTTCATTCGGACTATTTAGTAGATGGTTTATGTGAAGTTTGCTCAAAATCGGTCGAGCGGTTCTTCATTTATCACGCAAACGAAGTTGCGCGGGTCAGCTAGTCTATTATATAAAAATAAGTCGGGTTTTCCTTCCTGACGCTATAACTCCAGAACGCACGAACCGATTTCCACGGTTTTGCATTCGTTGGAAAGGTCTCGGGCTCCGTGAGGTTTATAGCAAAAAAATTCAAGAAAATTTTCAACAGAAAAGCGGGAAAATCATTTTTCACATACAGCGCTATCGCGCGCAGTATGTTTATAATATGTATTTATGAATATTGTATATATCTTGAGTAGGTATTTATGTATACAGTATCCATTAAATTGGTTTGTGTATGTTTACTTTATTTTGAACTGAGTTTACTAACACACTTCTACCTTTAACATACTTCTTTCTTCAAGCTATCCTTTCGCCGGACTGCTGGAAGAAATTTCTTTTTTTTAGAAATAAGCAGTACCATTGTACTTATTTAACTTTTCGTATTTACCTGTAAAAACATTGTGTGTACATAAATGTTAAATAAATAAATAAATACATTGCTATAAACAAATTTAATTAGTGGTTCAATGAGAAATCAGGAACTGCTATGTAAAACTATTTGCATTTATTATAACATCATAGATCTGAAGAACAGTTATAATACAACTTTTTTCCATTTTTGAAATAGACTCCAGAATATTATTTAGTGCAGAGAAGTGTAAAAATTAAAGCATATATTTTATGGGAGCCATGACTAATTATACCAACTTCGAAAGATTTTTCAAAGAGCCTATCACCACTGCCACACATCAGTAGCAATAAATAAAGAAATAAATATTTATGGACATTTTACATAAAGTCATCTGATGCCAAAGCAATAATAAGCCCCATAAGACAGTGATAGTATTATTATTTTCTTGTGGGGATGTAGACTTGCCACTGGCCTCATCCAAATCACAGGGCGGAAACTCCAGCTTGAATGTGTGCGTGTGATCAATAAATGTAAACAAATTGTACGTCAACACGACCATCAACTCTATTGACAGCTGTGGCGCAACAGGGAGTTGCCGATCTGTATGTAATACTATAATATTATCTTTGATCCAAATAGCAAAAGCAAGCAAAGTATTGTAAATATTTTTTACCACATTAGAATCTATTATGTATTGTGAATTATAGTTGTTTGGTGTGCTTGCTGTATCACTAGTAGACAAACTGCCAAACCTACAAGAGTAATGTTCCGTTTAAAGCAATAATATCATAATGACAACATATGCAAAAAAGTACCTAGGTAAATAGTATCTATACCTGTGTGCTAAATTTGGTACTGACTCACTGGGCGTATATTTACCAGCATGACCACTCATAGTCTGTGCCTTGCCAAATTTATTCTCATAACTTTGAGATATTCCATCATTAACACTGAACGGCTGGCTTCGAGGTCTTTTGTTATCTCTCGTCGTCCACACATTTATAACTGAAAGTTTGAGAATATTGTATTGATGCCGACAGCTGAATCTATTCAAAGATAACAAACATAGACTTCATAATACTGACTGGGTAAATCTGGCGGTGTATCCTTCTTTATGTATTTACCGACTACGCCTTCATTTACAGCCTTTTGACCTTTTCGTGATATCATTTTTATGCACAGTTAGTAAACTCAATACGTTTATTTTCAGGTTTCTTGAACTTGAACTCTTAACGAATTCTAAAAGTCGGATTATTAATCTCAGTCAGTAAAATGACAAGTGCAACTGTCACTGATACAAAAAAGGGTGACCCGCTACAATAGTGATGTTCGGCAATCAATAGACTTAGACATCATTTTAGACATGCTTTGGGGTCGTCCAATAATCGCGTGAGGTTTTTTTGGGCATTTTTGGACCCCCCTTCCCCCTTGGTGATACTTGGTGAGGTTTCAGACTACCCCTCCCACCCCTGGGCCGAATCACGTGTATTTTTAGATTTTTTAGTAATACAAAGATTTTCAAAATTTTATAGAAGTCCCTGTTGTATAATCTATCCTGGATACGAATAGCTAGACTGAGCTAGCGGACAAAAGTAGAATAATCACAGGGTCGGCAGCGTAAGAGTGGCGCCTCTAGTGTTGCAGACGTTCATAGTCTGAATCCGTGTATAATTGAAGGAGATATCGGTGAACATACATAAAAAAGCATACAGATGAATTGGGAACCTCCTCCTTTTTTGAAGTCGGTTAAAAAAGAAAAAGCAGGCAGAAAAAGAAAAATTGAAAAAAAAAAAACTTTAAATCAAAAAGACCACATGGAGAGGCTTGACTTCATGAACTCGATGGCTAACGTTCGCTACTTTAACTCAAAAAAATTAAAACAACACATTTACTTAGCTTTTTATTATATATTTTATGTCAATATAAATATCTACTTGATTAAAAATTATGTTTTTTCTTTATACATACCAATAAATTTTCATGTAACTACTCTAAATTTAACATTCTAAAGATCAGTCTATCAATTAATAAATATTCGAAGAATCGTTCAGTCGAAGCAGCGTTTAGCGACAAAAAGTTGTTTCGCAATAAACTCTTTTCGCACAATCGTTCAGTCGATATTTCAATAATCGAACATATGTCTCTCGAAATTAAGTTACGGACCCGGGGTCCACCCCCCACCCCCCTGGTGATGTTTCGTGATTTTTGTCAGACCCCCTCCCCCCCTTTTGAACCTCACGTGATTAATGGACGACCCCTTTATTTTATTAGGTGTGAAAGTGTTTTTTTATTGAATTTTAAATTTTTATTGTAAATATAAAATTTACAGTCGGTAGTGATACCTCCTGCGGCGCCTGAGGTCGTGGGTTCGATTCCCACCAAAGACAAATATTTGTGTGACCCATAAATATTTGTTTCAAGAGTATGGGTGTTACTATGTATAATATGTATATATTTAAAAAGTATATTAGTATTAATATCCGTGGTCTTATACCCATAACACAAGCAGGTTATTCCTAGCTTACTTTGCGCTAGCATTGTGTGAAATGTCCGTGAATATTTATTTATAATATCTAATATCTATTACATATTTACAATATTTATTATTATATAATATGATTGGAGAAATATGGACCTTACCAGCATATTAAATTTGCTTGCTGTAACATTATTATAAAAGCTGAGAAAAAAGCTTAAGAATATTATTACTTGTGGATATGTATTAAACAAATTACCAAAAGGTCGTAGAAAAAAATAATTTCAAGGACAAGCTAAAATGACAGTTTTAAATTTTTGTCATAAAAGTATTTTTCATGAAATTATTTTCAAGGTAAATTGGTGTGAAATGTTTGTATAAAACAAACTATGGCTCCTAGACAAGTCTATCTATCTACCTTCACGCCAAATCCATTGCGGGGTAAGCAGAAAGAACCAAGCGCCACACGGCACAGTCCATACACACCTCACTCTAGGAATTATATTTAAATGTAGGTAAATAATTATGGAGCAATCGAGATCCAAGTTGTTAGTTTACTGCATTATTGAGAGAGTTGAAATACGGTATAGGTGGTTTTATGTAATATTTAATTACTGTTTAATATTGGATAAAAAAAATATAATCTCGACTAACTTGTTATCGACTTAAATGTAAAACTCGATTCAACCACATCACTATTTATTTGTGACAAAAACCCCGCAACACTGAAAATGTCATTTTACTGACTCGAATTAAAAATCGTAGTTTATGTATAATCGAAAATTAATAAACGCTAAGGATTCAATTCCTGATTGAGGATTTGCGGATTAGCTATTTTAGCTACCACAACTTTGCCAGTGTCCGGGTTGATTGATAACATTAGGTAATTTAAATAAAAATTAAAACAAGAATAGAAAACAGGCGACTCATACAATAACTACATCATTATGTCAATGTCAAACAAATGTCAGTCACTCAGTCATGTACATGTCAAACTGCATTTTTTAAAATGCAGAGTTACATACGGAGGCTTCCGTACCAGTAGTATACAGCAAATCGGAAAATCCCCTTAAATATCACACAGTAATCCATGTTGTTAATAGTTGTCAATCAATGTAAAAAAAACCCTTTCTTGCCCGTGGAACTATGTCGTACTACAGGTACTGGTAGTACTAGTGGTCTCAGTAGTACCACTGGTAATTTAATTTTACCCGTGGTTCTGTTACTATACTACTGGACACTGGATCAAAAATAAATGAAGATCGGTACAATTGTATTGTAACTGAGGTTTTATAGAGAAATCTTCGCAAACAGGACAGGAATTGGCAGCATAGTCTCCCACCTTAGCCTAGCCCATATAGAATTAAACTAAAAAAAAAAGCTTCTATTTTAAGGTTATGTTGTTTTGGTGTTTGAATTTACTATAACCTTAAAAATAATAAAAATGTTCTATTTAATAGGTTTAGGTCTCGGAGATGCTAAAGATATTACAGTCAAGGGCCTAGAAGTAGTTCGTAAATGTGATAAAGTTTTATTAGAAGGTTATACTTCAATACTTACAGTGGGAAAAGAAATCTTGGTATGTTCTAAGCACTGTTCTGTAATAATAATTTATATAGCTAGTTTGAAATTAAATACACATAAAAACGAGTCATTTGGAACCATAAGATAGAAAACCATAGGACACTATCCTTACTAATATTATAAATGCAAAAGTAACTCTGTCTGTCTTTTGCTTTCACGCCTAAACGCCTAAACGGCTGGACCGATTGAGATGAAATTTCGTATAGGGATAGTTTGAGGCCTTGTGAAGGTCATAGGCTACTTTTTAACCGACTGCACAAAAGGAGGGTTATGATTTACCCGATAACAACTCTTACGGCAACGACTTCTACGCGGTCGAAGCCGCGGGGAACAGCTAGTGGTTTATAATCACAGGTTTTAAATTTCTAGCTGAACATTGACCGTAGTGTAAACACAAAGATGCCCTTCTGGGAATTCCGATTGATCTATTCTATTACTCAACTGATCAATTATGCTCCTGGATTGGTTAAACAGTTTGGGAGCTACGCTTGTATCAACTGCGATACTAATCCACTTCCGGTTGACCAATTGGAACCGCAAGTACAATGTTCAGACTTATTTATCATTTTTAATTTTTCTTTCCTAACATTTATGCAAAGATTTGCATTGTAGATAATTTGATGCACTTCCGTGTCCTAGCACCTCTCATAATTAACTTGAACAAAATGTCTTATCAAGATGCCGGAGCCGTTAGACCCTTTGGAAGTGTTTGAGAGGTGTAACAAAAAAAAATTAACTGAAAGAAGGCAGGAAATTTGGCTGTTCAATAAGAATCAAAGGGCCCATAGAGTATTTACATAAAGTCAATTGACCTAATAAATAAGTTTTGCTCTTTAACATTAAATCATGGCTGGATGGATCCTAAGAAATTTTTATTTGGTACATCTATACTAATATTATAAAGAGTAAAGATTTGTTTTTTTGTTTGTTTGTAACGAATAGGCTCCGGAACTACTGGACCGACTTGAAAAAATTTTTCACTGTTGGGAAGCTACACTCTTTGCGGTGAACATAGGCTATATTTTATTCCCGGAACGGGAACGGGAACTACGCGTGAAGTCCGCTAGTCAAATGTAACTTGAAAATTCTGTGCTTGTAGCAGGGCATATATTACTAACAAATAGCATGATTTTTTAGTATGAACACATTTCAGGAACAATATTATGGCCGACCCTTGGTTCTTGCTGATCGTGAATTATGTGAAAGTGCAATAGATGAAGTACTTATTGAGGCAAAAGACAAAGATGTTGCATTACTGGTGGTTGGAGATCCACTTGGTGCTACCACCCATACTGATATGTTATTAAGAGCAAAACAGTTGGGTGTTAATTCACAGGTAATAATTTTTTTTACTGGAGTAATAATTTCTAACCAAGAACTCAGTGATGTCATTCACATATTTAGAGGTAGTGCCACCGGTTACAGGTTATATTCTTCATCTGTATAACCTGGTACAGCATATCACAGTACAACTGGATAGCTTCGAAGTTGGAGAATCTGAGAGTGAGAAGATGTATTAAATAATCATCTTATTTAACAGTTTGATAGTCCTATATTGAGAATGGCTACTGTAGACTTTATAACATCACGCTAAGACGAATAGGAGTGGAGCAGCTTTCAAAAATGATATCAAGAACAGGGTAAATAGTTAAAGATTTGTAAAAATTGTGTATTGCCAAATTGTTCCTCTTAAAAGTTCTATAAATAAGTACAGAATAGCATGCTTATCTTTATGGTTCGCTTAAATAATACTTACCACATCTTTAATGTAAATAAAATTAGTTCTAATATTGCAATATTAGCGACGGGAAACACATATTAAAAAACACTAGCAGACCCGCGCAACTTCGTTTGGGTTACAGAAGAGGTAGAGAAAGAGAGAGTATTAATATTTTAATATCATGTTTAACGTCGCATTTACTTCCGTCGCGTCTTTAATATTCATCATTATATTAGAACTAGGTAATTATGATGGTTATTGTGAGCGCCGCCGCGTCTGCCTGCGAGCAGGTAATACCTTTTTCACGAGGCATGAGCTCCCTAGCTGGAAATAACTCTCCAACTACGGTCTTTGCCCAGGCTATCGGCCTCCAAAACGGACGGCGGGAGGGCTGCTCGCTGTCCTTACAGAAATATACCCAAGACGACGACGCTGACGTGATGTGAGAGTTTCTCGCACGCCTTACGCCCCAAGTAGTGGTCCAACACCCGAAACAACCCTAAAAGTACCCGAACCCAAAGATGAGGCCGCTGTACGAAATGGGCAGCAGAATAGGCGGTCGGATCGTCCTGTCGGCGTTGCCGTCAGGCCCAAGAAGCGGTATAACACCCGAAACCACCCTAAAAGTACCTGAAATTATAGATGAGGCCACTGGACGAAATGGGCGAACAGGCGGCGGTCGGATCGTCCTATCGGCGTCCCCCACAAGAAATCGCGGTCGCGGTGGTAGCCAAGTCTGTCGGGAGCCCAAAGACATACTTCCGAGGACTTATCTGAAGCTCTCGGTTTTAAGCAGTGGTAGGGCACCTTGTGGTTTTAGTCGGTAAGCATACATGAGAGATTATCACACGTAAAAAAAAGGTTATTGTGAGCTAACCTTAAAAGATAAACATAATTATTCGCGGATGTCTTTTGAAGAAGAACTATTTAACAGGAACAATTTTTACTGGTGTTCGCCCAAGAATATCGGCCTCCGTGACCGGGGGCCTGCGGACGATGGGTGGGGGGCTGCTTTCTTTACAGAAGCAGGCCCAAAAAGGCAGCGTGACTTGAAAGTTTTACGCACGTATAAAGGGAAGCCGGATAACACCCGAACCTACCCCAAAAGTATCAGAACCCCTAGCTAGAAGAATGCCAAGGTGGAAGCCAAATTCTGTCGGGAATCCTGGGACATCCTTTCGAGGACTTACCCGGGGCTACCGGCCGCAGGCAGTGGTGGTGTATTAGTCGGTAAGGCTCCGTCATAGCATCCGTGTAGGATTTCCACACGTAAAAAACAATTATTACCTACGGAACTTTAACCATTTACGCAGCATACGCAACGAAAGCTCTCAAAGTCAAAAGGAATAAATTTTCCCGGTTTTCGAAACATTTTTCATTGCTGCTCCGCTTCCATTCGCCTTAGCGAAATGTTAAATAGCCAATAGCCATTCCTAGTTAGTTACAAATAATGGACAATGGACATAGGTATACTAAATTACGCACGGAACGGCGCGGCTGCACACTCGTTAGTACCACGACCTAATAATGATATACATCTAATCTTCATTTTGAAATCCCAATCAATCTATTTATTACTTACGAGGAGTACCTAACACTTTCCCGTTTATAGTACCTATAGTATAGATAGTCCAATGTTAAATTAGGCGCTCGTGGCCCCGCGGACTCAGTGTTCTGAAAACGATCATTGCAGTAAGCAACTTTCACTATGACCAGTCCTTGGATGGTGACCATCCATGTAACCACTTTGTGACATTTATTTGAGCGTTTCCTTGCTTCGGAAGGCACGTTAAGCCTTTGGTCCCGGTTGCCAGTAAAATGGCAGTTGTCAAGCCAAGTTGAAGGCCCTTTTAGGCGGCTTGAAAAATTTCAACAGCAGGCAGTCACAGCCTGCTCCTGTCCATCTCAACACGGCAATACGGCTCACCAGTCTCACCACCTATTACGTGGGACAAATTCTAAAAAGGTGAAATGTGGACATATAATATTAATATGCCTCTGCCTGCATCTCTTCGGGGATAAAGGCTTATATGTATGTATGTTAAATTATTTCAGATCATTCATAATGCATCAATAATGAACGCAGTAAGTTGCTGCGGTTTACAGTTGTACAACTTTGGTGAGACTGTTTCCATACCTTATTGGACCGATACGTGGAAACCAGATAGCTTCTTTGAGAAAATTGTAGGGAACTATTCGAGAAACCTTCATACATTGTGCTTGTTGGGTAAGTTTTGTATTTCTTCGCAATTTACTCGAACAACCAAAACTGTGCAATCAAACTACAGCTGACCTTCGCTATCACCATTGCGATATCATAACATTATTTTCTGAATCAACGATGTTACAGTTATACAATATGTTTAAGTTGATAATTGCGATACAACGAGGGCTTTTGAAGCAAATATACCTAAGTAACACTCGCAGGATAACTATACGTTCAGGATCTGGAAGCCATGGTTCAAACATTGCAACAGTTGGTAGGCGTGCAAAAAGAGCGAATTACAATCCTGTACCTACCCACTGCTTATCCTACATACACCACAGGTAATCTTATGAGACACCTGCTCCTGTCAGGAAAAAGTCATAACACTCGCAAATTGAACTGAAGCTCCTGAACATCTGCTAGCTCAATATTCCCACGCTCGTAGCGGCGCTGACTCAGTGCTCTGTATACAATTGGCTAATCAATCAACTATTACGTCGGACAAAAATCTATAATGTAGGCGTATGTTTAGCCGCTGCCTACCCTTATAAAGGCGAGACTATATGTAGTATGTACCTAAAAAGTATGGCTTAGCTTACACGATGGAGTAAGCGGTCAGTGTAGCCTGTAAAATCTGTAAATCAACCATAGGAAAAAATCTCTTTGGAACGAGGATATATAACTGATAGATATAGAACTCGTTAGATTGCGTTCTCGGAATCTTTATTCGATCATCTTTCTTTTACAGATATTAAAGTGAAAGAACCTACCGAAGAATCATTAACGAAGAAGGTACGACAGTATATGGATCCAAAATTCATGAGTGTCAGTGAAGCTGCGTCCCAATTGGTGCAAATCATAGAACAAAAGGCAGATACAGGTGAGCAGGAGAACTCTTTTTATTTTTTTATTGTAACGAATTGTGATGAAATGCGTAGCAGTTAAGTTTTACACATCTTCGAAACTCAGAATACTGTTCATTTAGGTACAAGGATTGTATTATATTATTATAAAAAGGTATGCATAAAGTTGAGGGTAAAGGTACGTAAACTACACCAAGATGGACGGTTCTCGACACGGACACATCTCGGGAAGCGGCTGGAATTGGCTCCGCTTAGCAGAAAAAAACCCACCCACGCCGCCGTATTATTTGCGTTGAAGTTGCTTCTCCCCAATCGAAGGCGGCGTTCACATAGACAAGTCAAAACGCTCAACCATAGACACTCGGAAGAGACAGGGACTGTCGGCTTCTTATCACTGTGCTGTCGTCCGCATACCCAAAGGTACATGACTTGAGCAGACCGTTAATGTGCAGCAGATAAAGGGGATGTCCCCTGAGGGACTAGGGACCCCAGCGTTGATTGCAATTGCTCCGAAGAGCAGCTATCAGTGACCATTCGGATGATTTTGGTTGATTTTTAGGAAGTCGGTAACACAGGCACACAAACCAGCAGGTAGGATGGAAAAGGATCGATGGATTAGGCTTTTGTGTCAGACCCTGTCGAAATCCTTTTCGCCTGCAGCTTCACCTTTTTGCAACTGATATTTACGACGTTTTCCTCTAAGTCTAAAATATATTCACACCAGATTTCCATTTTGTATTTCGCAACTACATGAGGGTACTAATTCAGCTAAATTACCTATCAGCGATAACAAGTGCCATAATCTATGCTTATAAAAAAACAACCGCCAACAAATGCGAGTTAACCTCGCGCACGGAGGGTTCCGTACCAAAAACGGTTAAAAATGACGTTTGTTGCCCTACAGACTTGTGTCCACACCATTTTACCACACTAGTGTAGTGCAGTGTATGTATGTATGTGTGTGTGTATGTGTGTATGTGTGTGTGTATGTGTGTGTGTGTGCGTGTGTGCGTGTGTGCGTGTGCGTGGGCGCGTGTGCTTGTGCGTGTGTATGTGTGTGTGTAGTGTATGGGGAGCCTCAACCTCAAATATGATTTTCTGATTTTGTATTTTGTTTCTATAGCGGCAATAGAAATAAATCTGTGATAATTTCTGCTCTCTGCTATTGCGGTTCCTGAGATACAGCCAGACAGACAGACAAACGCCCAGCGAAGTCCCGTTCTTACCCTTAGGGAATGGAACCCCAAAAAGGAATACAATGATCTATTTTTTGCTGCAGGTATCACTAAAAACAGTAGAGCAGTGGGACTTTCAAGAGTTGGAGCTTTAGATCAAAGAATAGCAGTAATGACACTTGAAGCCATGCAGAACCTAAACCTAGGTCCTCCCCTCCACAGCCTTGTCATTCCTGCTCCCGACTTGCATCCACTGGAGGCGGAATACCTAGCACAATTTGAAGAAACTGACTAAGGGTTGTTTAATTCACATGGGTATTGAATATCATGTAAATAAATTTGAACGTTTAATTAATATATTTGTATTATTTACAATCATAATAATTAAAAATAATGATATTATTAACGGAATTTCATACGACCATGAGAATTTACATTCAAACCAATCATTGGTCCACAAAGCTACCACAAAATACATACTAGAACAAAATTATTCTCAAATAAGTGTTAAAAAGGTACATTAATTATTATTTGGTCTAAGTTTCACAATTATAAATAATGATAATTATAATATACAAGTAACGGAATGTAGATAGATATACCAACATTGTTATAAAATAGGTCACTAGTTATTGGTACATATCAAACATCGTTAGATAAAACTGGAAAATGGTGGGTCACATTATTATAATTAATAGTTTTATAATATGGAATTTTACATAACACTAGTTTCTTAATATAATTATACAGTCTTTAGACTTAATATAAGGGGTACATACATGATTTTAATAATATATTAGAACAAATTCACATAACTCGTGCTTTCTATTTGTTGAGTGAGAATATTTTAAAGTCATACATATTTAATGATAAAACCCGATGCTAACCACGACCACCAGCGATAATATCGGCTATTTAAAAATTCTTACACTCAGCCGAGCAGATTGACATGGAGGCATTACTCGCCCTTATGATAATTATCATAATTCAGCTAATGATGATCAACAAGAATGAGCTAAACAGAGTGGGTTTTTTATCTGGGACTCATAAGGGTAAATTCAAAACCACAGGAGATTCAAGGAAATGTCTTGGAAAACATTGCTCTTTTTTGGGATAACAATTTCAGTATAGTCAATTTATCTGTAAAAGGTCTTAGAATTTAAGATAAAATGATTGATTTTGATTTAAGTTAGAAACAGTTGACAAAGTTGTTTTAAAAAGAGCCATTTACACTGGGTTTCCTTGTTACAATTTTCCTTCTGCCCCAGTTAAACAAATCACTCTGTTAGTCTAAATAGATATAAAAATAGCAAGACTAAACAGCTGATACTTGTTGATCATCATCTTCGTCGTCGGGTGTATCATGATAATAATCATAAGGGCGGGTAACACCTTCGTGTGAATGCGCGCGACTGAGTCGTTCCAATCGCGCGACCTGCGCAGCCAACGTATATGGTGTTTGCTGCATGCGAGGCGGCGGAACTGGACGAGCGCAGCTAGCTGCGGTGCAAGAGCCATGCCCGCTATCGCTAGAAGTCGCAGAACCAGTTTTTCGAAGTGGCAAGTTATTTAATGAAGTCACACTACTGCTTTCCGCTGATAGATCCACTGGTAAGGGAGTCGGCGTATCAGAATGTGATCTCTCGTGTGCAGTTCTAGGACAGCAAATCCCTTGGCTCGGACCATCGCGTCGATGTGAGCAAGGAGAGGGCCCCGGCGGCGGAGGTCGAGGTTGATGTGGTCTCGTTTTTGCTGGTTCAGAAAGAGCTAACAATTTCCTTACTGCTTGTGGTGATGCAGTACCAAATTTGTTTCCTGCAAAACTCTTTTTGCCCTCACTGGCTGATGAAGCACTGCTTGTCGTCGACAAAGATGGCGACGGGTGGCGGCGCCGCGGGATGGCTGGAGCCGGTCCAGCTCCTTCACATTCGAGAGATAGAGCGTGAAGACGTTCCTCATCAGTTTCCACATGCATTCTATTCAAATAAGCTTTCACCCGTCGAACCATTTGTGCTTCTTCAAACATCTTCTTAGGATTAGGTACATTTGAAGATTTTTTCCTTCGTTTTACAGTGACTTGACCTTGTTGCACACCTGTAGTTAGTTGATTTAATGCAACCATAGCATTTGAAGGAGGTTGTTTCCCTAACTCTAACAATGTTAGAAGGTCATAAGGAGCACTGCACATATTCGTGAGGGCTCTAACCTCTTTCGCAATCATTCGTAACTTTTCAAAATTAACCATTCCTTCTACTTTAGTGTCATTGCCTAAATGAATGAATGTCAGATCTTTTTTTACTATAGGATAAAATGGTATCACTGGAGATCTTCCTTGCTCAGTAGTAACAAGCTGTCTATATTTAGACATATTTCTAGATGGATCCATTACTTTTTGTAAATCGGAGAAAAGTTTAGAGTATTTTGTAGGTAATTTTTCCCATGTCATTCGCAACCGTGATACTGCACCATGTCCCAGTCCTGAGATAATTGCAAACATTGAATTAAAATTTTTACACTCCTTGCAGTGCCTAGCTACTTTAATAAATTGTTTTATAATTTTAGAACGTCGCACGGGATTTTGTTCATTTACTACTTCTGTGACGACCCAAAACATTTCCTTATTGACAAGTTCAGCAAATTGTGATAGCATTGGTGTACCATATCTGCTATTTAACTCAAACAAGTCATCTACATATTCAGTACTTTCTATTTGACGGAAGATACAAAAATCTTGTAAAGTAAGTTGCACAGCAACTTCAACTGCATTTAGCTGCAGAAAATGAACAACACTTTCTCTAAGAAGTTCGGGAGCCATTTCATCAGGTACTAAGGTTTCAGTGATACCATTGGTTTTTAAATAATATCTAGAACTGAGTCCAATGCGTTCAGCTAAATTCTGCAATTGGTCAGGTAAGCGATGCTGTTTAATAATGCCACCTTGTGCCACAGATACTTCACAAAGTGAAAAGTTTGAACTGGAGTCAGTAATACCAAATTCTTGTAAAGTAAGCATCACTACTTCTCTTGCCGTGGTTTCTTTATGCACTAATAAATATTTACATGTTTGATCTGATTTATATACTTTGAGTACATGTTCTGGATAATCAGATGACTGATAATCATCATAGCATATAGATATCAAATCTGGATTGCTGTGAGAATTATAAAATGAAGTGCTTGCATTTGTTTTATTTAAATATTCTGAATTAGTGAGAACACTGTCATCAGTTGGTAAACCATCAGTGATAGTATTTTTAGGGAGTAAATTCATCCTAATTAAACCTTTTATTAGCTTCCTCTTAGGTCCCAGTGTCATGAAACCCTTTTGAGGTTCTTTTTTGATCAACTGAGGCTTTTTTGTGGGGGATGGAAAAGCTGGTGTCAATGTTATAGATTCATCACTGAGTTTCAATTCTGTGGTTGACAGCCTAGCTCTAGGATCAGTTTGCCAATTAATACTTCTTTGTCGTGGTGAATTCTCTGGCATTGACAACATTTGCTTGAAAGTTAACAAATTACTCTTTAGTGTAATGCTCAAATGTGTTGATCCTGTAATTATTTCCATTGCTCTTGCATGACTGACATGTTGGAAAGATTGGCCATTAACTTCTAAAATTTGATCACCCCTTTTGAGGCCAACATCTTCAGCCTTCGAATGTTTATTAACATCTAATATAAATATACCATAACCTCTCTCATATCCACCTATTATATTAAAATTTAAAGGTTCGTCCCTTGTAGGACGAGACAATGTGATACTTCTCGTTCGTGCTTTAGCTGAACAAGCTATATTTAGCAGCCTCAATTGGCTGTCCATCTTTTCGCAGACTAAACCTAACTCAAAATTTTCAAGAAACTCCATCATAGTTGAGTCAGTTTCAAAATCAGTAAAATGATTATTAACCCATAATAATACTACTCTTGTTACTCTGTCACGAATAGAGGGTTCAGAGAACCAGGCAAGTAATTGCTTTGCAACAACCAAAGGACTTTCAATGAAAGTTCTGTGGGTCAAAAGGAAATCTTCGACATAAGTGGAATCACGTAAGTTGTCTTCAACAAGTTGTAACATAAGCTGCTCCGCAGTGCCTCTAATAACAACATGACCTTGCTGACGTCCAGATTCACCTGCAGTTCCCCTATATTCAGTAACCAGAACAACTACACCATTCTCATTTTCATGCCTTCTTATGTTTTCCTCACCTTGATGTAAAATACGGTAATAATCAGTTTGCGTAATACATACAAACTGACAGTCATCACATTTTGTGGTCATTACACCACGGTGATATAATTTTTCAAGGGTGGCTTCAGCCATACCAAAACTGTCACCTACATTCAAGTGCTCCACATCACCATTCTGATGTTCAATATTAACATGCCCATTAATAAGAACAGACCATGAGTCATGTTCTTCTCCATCATTCATAACAACGGTTCCAGCTTTTTCTACAACTGCAAAGACCATTACTGCACATAATGCCCGACGTACTGTCAAGGTCATGTTGGTGAATGCTTTTAAATGTTGTGTAAATTCCAAAAGTATTTCAATGTCATCTTCAGTTCTTTCACTTGGATCTTTTTCAAGACATTCACGAACAGCATCACGGACTGTGAGGCTGTCCATACTTTCTTCCAAATCTTCTTCCTCATCAGAGTCTACAATGGACTCGAGGAGACCAGATAAGTCCACCTCCATATCCATGTCCAGAGAGCTATGTACAGACGTCATTGTATCACTACCACTATATGCAGAGCTGGTGTCACTAGCGTTGGAGCACTTCAGTGTGTGGGGGTACAGCTCTGGACTGTGACGGCCTCCACGCCCACCTCTCAACATCGTGAAGCTTCTACCCTATCGACTGATGTCCAGCTTCTGAAATATATGAAGAAAACATATTAGACACAAAAATCAAGTTAACTTACCATTTTATCACATTTTTGATACAAATATATGCATCAATTAGAATCATTTTCACGATCACTTAATGTAGAACATGAAACATAATGCTTCATGATAGCAGATTTCATCCGTTGTAAAATCGACAACCAGTCAGAAATGCGGGAGACTTTCTTTCTAAATCTCTCTGAAATATCGTGTAAAGATTAATTCAGAGTCAAGTCACAGTTACTAATATTAGGTGAAAACAATGGGCTTACGTGGATACTACATTACATATCGATAAATAAAGATTTCAAACCTTTTCAATTTCTATTTATTTTGCATTCATGGCGGAACTGTCAGCGCTTCCATGTTGCTTTCTAAATTAATTACCGTTCTCTTTAAACGCCAAGCAGCTTTTGAATAACTATCAACTTTTCACAATACACAGAGGTATGAATATTTACTACACATAAACCAATTTATTGATTCGAAATCGAAAACTATTTGAGGTAAGCATTAAATTGCGGAAATTTTAGTTAGAAAGCTACTTTCATCACCTCAATCAAACTGAATGAGAATTGTGAATGGCGTGAATGGGAATGAATGAATCATATCATAGAGAAAATTAGGTAATATTTTGAATGAAATGTAAAGGGCCCCACTCACTAACAGTTTACCGGACGATATCAATCTGTCAGTTAATCGCAATAGCCCACACACTAACAGTTCTGTTGAAGGTTTTGGACGGACGACTAATACGAACTGATAGTGTGTGGCCGCTCGACGATTCCGTTCAGCGCCGACAGATATCGGCCGGACAGTTTAAAACCTGGCGCACGATTGACCACACATTAGCAGGTAGCCGGCCGGCGGCCTGTCGACCGACGTCTTGTATCAGTTGCAGGCCGACAGTTTTAAGATTTTCGACTTGTTTAATTTTACCGTCAAAATGGACAGCAAACCTCAATTTGTATCTACGTTTATTGAGTTATATAGAAGTTTCCCATGTTTATGGAAGGTGAAAGATGATTATCATCACAATAAACGATTGAAGGAAGAACGAAGGATGCTTAAAACAAATTATTAGCATCTTATCAAACCACAATACCTTCAGCAACAATTGACAATGTGAAAAAAAAATCTTAAAAGCACATTCAGTAAAGATCTATAAAAGGTAATTTTGATTTTACTCTTATATGAAAATGCTAAATACGCTTTTTGGTAGGTAGCTATCTAGAGGGATAACCCTATATATCTTATACCTATCTATAATTTATACAGATTAAAAGTACCTACGTACTTTTAAATTATTATAAAATTTAAATATATATTTATTATTGTTATCCAGATTATAATAGTTTTGTCAAAAATTTTGAATAAAAATATTTATGGTACGGTATATTATTCATTAAATATCCATCTACCTACTTTCAGATCGATGAATCTACGTAATAACATGTTGACTTGTGATAATAATTCATTTATTCATTACAAAATAATTTGTGTAGAATAGCAAATAGGTGACCATTTGCTGTATGTAGTGTATGGGCCCTCAAACCGATATCAGACCATGGCCGACGGGCGATCGTACGGTGGAAAACTGCCGACTCCCGACTGTTAGTGTGTGGTCGCAAGACTGACAGCAGGCCCTTGCCGGCAGGCAAAAATCGCTTTAGTGTGTTGGCGCTATTGGTCTAGGACGGCAGGCCGTCCGATAGGATCAGAGACTGCAGGCGGACTGTTAGTGAGTGGGGCCCTTTACGGTTCGGCCACGCAGAATCCGCTCGAGCGAAATCTAGGTGCGGCGCGGCGAGCGGAACGATCAAATGTACTGAGTTGTATGAAGCATGCCACGACCCGCCGCTCCAGCGAATCCACGGCATAGACAGCGGTGTGAGGGGACGAACTCAGGGACGAAAAAATATTGATTTTTTAATTTTTATGGTAATATTGACTGGCTTTGGTTACTCACATGATATGCCATATCTTATTTCATAAAATATCTTCATTTCACATTAAGTAGACCGGTCCCAGACTCAACTCAAATGAAAATTTATAGCACAGAGATAATAACCAACATAATGTAAGTATATATCATCAGGCAAAATGAAAAAAGACATAGTCACTATTTTCTAAATATTAAGTGTGAGATAATAAATATATGGCTGAATAATATGATGACTGGAAATAAATATGAGAGAGGCCGATGTCCAGCAGTGTGGACTGCTATAGGCTAAATTGATTGATTGATTGAAATATTATTCCGCAAATAGCATTTTTAAATGAATTTAGTAAGAATGCGATTAATTCAATATTCTCAAGGAATCACGCAGTGAATAGCACTGTTTGGTTCCAACAAATAGTCAAAAGGTACGCTTCACAAATGTTCCACCACTTTTAGGGAGCAAGAAATTTTGATATAGTTGTATAACGGTCCAGTCACGGATTAGTCTGCTACCAAATTTCTTCAAGACAATTTAATATTACGCGCTTTTTTTTTTTTACGTGAGGGAAAATCCTTAGAGGATGTTATGCCGGACTCTTACCGACTAAAAAACCTCACGCAACGCCCAACAGCCTGTGGTTGGGAGCCCCGGGTAAGCCTTCGGAAGGATGTCCCGGGTCTCACAACAGACCTACGGCCGCCTCTGCGGCCTCGCCCAGGGGGTGGTTCGGGTGCTATCCCGCGTCTTTGGGGGGTTTCGGGTGTTATCCCGCTTCTAAGGGGGGGCATGCGTGAGTTGCTCACGTCACGCTGCCGTCATGGGCCTGCTTCTGTAAGGACGCTGAGCGACCCTCTCACCGTCCTCAGACCCCCGGTCATGAAATTTTATTTTAAAAAAATAATGAGTAATTCGCCAAAATTTAATTTTTTTCCTTAATTTCCATGACTTGATTTTTTTTCTGAATTAATGCCAACTTGACATTCCGTTGGATTAAAAAACTTCAACAATTTTTTGATGTGAAACTTCTTAAACGCCGTTGGAAAAAAAAAATCCGTCACATTTTTTTGGGTTATGCGTCACATTTTTTCGTTACGCGCCATCTTTTTCTCGTCCCCACCACCGTCGATTCGAATAAATAGTACTTTCTTAAATGGCCTAAGTTCCTAAAGCTAAAATCTTTTGGACTTTGGAGTTTTGGACTTTTGTACTTTGGACTTTAGGACTTAAGGAGTTTCGGACTTTTGGACTTTTAGACTTTTGGACTTTTAGACTTTTGGACGTTGGACTTTTGTCGTCCTTTGTCTCCTCGTCTCCTTACGGGGACGGCCCCAGTGTGGCGACGGGCTTTATCTCTAAACGAAATTGCGAGGGTCAGCTAGTATTAATTTTAATTGTTAACATAAAATGTAGTGGTTGCCAGTAAAATGACAGTCGTTAAGCCAAGCAGGCAGTCACAACCTGCGCCTGTCCATCTCAACACAACATCGGTTCACCACCACGACAAATTCTAAAAAGGTAATATGCGTGCATATAATATGCCTCTGCCTACCCCTTCGGGGATAAAGGCGTGACCATATGGATGAATGGATGTTAACATAAAAATTTTACACTTACTTTAGTATGTTAACATAAAAATATAGTACCTAAGTACTTGCCCATAAGTTCCCATATATGAAGTTGATAAGTATTGAGTCTGTCTCTAATATGTAGGTAGGTAGCTAGCGACGTGGGTCGTGGGTTTGTTTCTGTACTTCGTCCGTTGACAGTTAATATAGATTGATAGATAAATAATTCTTTATTGTACACCGATATTATTACAAAAAAAAATAATCTATGGCAAGCACAATTCATAAGAAAATAATCAAATGTACATTGGGTGGCCTTATTGCTTAAGGCGATTTCTTTAAGGCAACCTTTGGATGGACATAAATGATACGTGTAACCAAGCAACGCGGTGTAGTCGACTAAAATAAAGTATTTAAACAAAACAATAGTTACATACATTCAGAATTGAATAGACCTATATAGTAGAATAGAAAATAATTCATAGGTTTCATTGATAAGTAGGAAGAAAATGATTTTTAACTAGGTTTTTAAATGAATTCAGTGTTTGAGTCTGTTTAATATTCAAGAGGCAATGCATTCTAAAGGCGAATGGCTTTAACTGTAATTGATTTGTCATAGTAATTGGTGGAATGCGTCGGCATATCCAGTCTCAAGTTTTCAGGGATCTTAATGTCATGGGATTATATCACTCAACCTTTGCGTTGCCTACTTTGATATGTGTGTTGTGTTCCAAAATGAGTTTTTTGTTTCTCCCATGTACTTTATGGTTCGTGTTCGTGATGGTACTGAATGTTCTTTTCCGATATTAATAAATATAAAAGTAACACTCTTATACAATCCTACTAATATTATAAATGTGAAAGTTTGTGAAGATGTTTGGATGTTTGTTACTCAATCACTCTCTAACGACTGAATGGATCTGGCTGAAATTTGGTACAGGGATAGAGTATAGTCCGGAATAACACATAGGCTACTTTTTATCCCGGGAAAATGTTCCCACGGGAAGCGAGAACGGGGACCAAATTTCACGCGGGCGAAGCCGCGCGCATCAGCTAGTCGTATAATAAAAGAAACACTGTTTTAGTTAAGTTAAGCATATTATGGCTATTTATGACATGAAAAACATACCACTTTATGCTTACGGTTAGATGTTAAAATCTCCACTTATATTCGGTAAAATGGGCTGTGGCTGGGTAAAACGCTGGCACTCATAGGGCGACAACGATATGTACACAGACAATCGTACAATGAGAAGCTGTCAGATGTAAAATATCCAGGAACAGACTATAAAGGTGCGGTTCCACTTAGGTGGAGCGGGGCGGAGCTGTGCAGCGATTCACCAATCACGGTGCGGAGTACCTTAAGGCGGGAGGGAAACGGAGCGGAGCTGTGGATTTTAAGCCAATCACATGGTTTAAAATCCACAGCTCCGCTCCGCTCCGCCTAAGTAGAACCGCAGCTTTAGTAGGTAGTTATTCGACAAGTAATAATAATATTCACGGACATTTCACACAACGCTATCTGATCCCAAAGTAAGCTAGGAATAACCTGCTCGTGTTATGGGTATCAAACCACGGATATTAATACTCATATACTTTTTAATTAAATACATACATATTATACATAGAAACACCCAGACTCTTGAGACAATCATTTATGGGTCACACAAATATTTGTCTCAGGTGGGAGTTGAACCCACGACCTACAGCGCCGCATGCCTATGCCTATGTAATGAGTTGTTATAGTCCGTTCAGTTTACATCTCTATCGACTATACATGCCCATATTGAAGTGACTTAAATCACACACTCCCATCTCGTCACACATATTCGCGAGTCCATTTTATTAGGTAGTAAAATAAATAAATGTGTCTATAACCTTTCAAGTTTCAACCTAGTGCAAATAAATATAATATATCGTCAATATCACGCGTAAAGAAATCACGCTCACTGAAGCTTTCATTTCATTCATATTATCAGACTTGTCAAGTGCTGGGAGCCCATTATGGGCCCGATACATTGACTGCCTCTGTGGCGCAGTCGGTAGTGATACCGCCTGCGGCGCTGGAGGTCGTGGGTTCGATTCCCACCGGAGACAAATATTTGTGTGACCCATTAATGTTTGTCTCAAGAGTCTGGGTGTTTCTATGTATGATAAGTATGTATTTAAAATTATATAAGTATTAATATCCGTGGTCTGATACCCATAACACAAGCAGGTTATTCCTAGCTTACTTTGGGATCAGATAGCGTTGTGTGAGATGTCCGTGAATATTTATTTATTTATACATGGTCTAACTGCACTTGTCATGCCTCGTCAATATCTTGTGTACATACACGTCAATGCACACACATACATGCAAAGAAATCACGCACATAAATATCAGACTTGACTCAATATTATTGACCGTGTCGCTAGCCCATTAGGAATTCATCCTAACTCTATGGTTTTGACACGTTCTGAGTACGTCCACCGCCGCCATGGCGGCCATTTCGCTCGCCGCCCCGCAATTCGCTAAGACCGGTCTACGTGGCCGAACTGTTAAAATGTTATCGCGAGGAGTAGGAACTAGGAACGCGAAACTGAAAAAGAGCAAACAAGTCTCGTTTATATTTTATTTTACAAAACTTGAAGATATTTCATGTAACTGTATTAAAAACTGGAGGATTCCACTAACACACAAGACTAGGCAGACTAGGAGCCAGTACGCGTGAAGCCGGTCGCCGTTTCGGTGTTCATCATACCACAGTGTGGAAGCTGCTGAATTGCGAACTAATGCATCCGTTCCATTTCCGACGTGTTCAAGAGTTGCATCCGCAGGACAATAACGCTCGGACAGTTTTTTGTCACTGGCTCCTTGAACATCAGGACGTGAACATTTTGTGGTCCGACGAATCATTGTTTACGCGCGTGGGCGTTTATAACGTCCACAATGGACATTGGTGGGCTCACCGACAACACAACCCACATGTTACTACGCGGGACTCGTTCCAGGTCCGGTTTAGTCTGAATGTGTGGGCTGGTATCATCGGTGATCATCTACTTGGCCCATATTTTATTGACGGTCGTTTGAACAGTGCTACATACTTGGTGCTACTCCGACATGTGGTTAATGAGATGCTCGATGACATTCCACTCGCATTTCATAGGGACTTGTACTTCCAACAGGACGGTGCGCCACCTCACTATATTGCGTGTTACATGATTTTGTAAATAGGTATTTAAGCTTTGATTCTCAATTAATTCTGTAAATAAGTTGATTTAAAATTTTTAACTACGCCAGAAATGCTTCATTTCAGAATACTTTTCTCATACCTAATGTTTACTAACAGTACTTAATGTTTTTGTTTGCAATTGCATGATAAATAGCGTGTTTCTGCCGGTCCTAAGCCCTTGAAGTAGGAAGGAATCTTTTAAATCAACATAAACTCATCATCAAATCATTAATATCAAATCAAAAAAGTACATAAGGTTACGTCCGCACAGGCAGGCGGCTTGCTTAGCCTAGCGAGTCACCTAGCGAGTCGCTTAGTAAAACGGACATACTTGAATGTTCGCGACCGGCCGCACTGCGCGCTTGGCGCCTAGCGAGTAGCTTAGCGTGTATCCAAGTAAACAAACATGTTGGTTTTTTGTCGCCAGGCGCGAGGCATTTTGAAGAAAAAAATATACGAAATATTGATCGCATCCATACATACAAATAAATTCAATTGGAGTGTCTGTTTGTAATATTAAAATAACCGCTTTCTACTGCATGCATATGAATGTATTACGGTACACATACCAAAATATATACTTTTAAAATTTTTGTCTGTCTGTTTGTTCTGGCCTCCGGCTAATCTCTGGAACGGCTGGACCGATTTGGACGGGACTTTCACTGGCAGATAGCTTATGTAATAAGTAGTAACTTAGGCTACTTTTATTTTAGAAAAATTCTTTCATTTTAGAAAAAAAACTAAATAAACTAATTTTTTTCATTACATTCTACGCGGACGAAGTCGCGGACACAGCTAGGTAGTCATAAATAGATGAGAATCCGAATGAGTTAATTTTCCTTTAACTTTACTGAGAAGTAGATCAAATGTGTCTCTGGCCATACGCAAATCTTCGTAATTTTTTAGTGAAAATGATGCAATTGCTTATATAGAACAAAAAAATCCCCATGACTTGACCGTGTCTTATTTATGTCATGAACCCAATATGAAGCGCTCGTGGCCCCGCGGACTCAGTGTTGTGTAAACGATCACTGTAGTAAGCAACATTTACTGTGGCCGTTCATGGATGGGTGACCGTCTCGTGACCACTGTGTGACATTTATTTTCCGTGCTTCGAAAAGTCCTTGGTCCCGGTTGCCAGTAAAATAGCAGTCGAGGCAGTACCTAAGCCAAGTTGAGGGCCCAATTTTTAACAGCTGGCACTGCTGGCAGTCCTTGCCTGCGCCTGTCCATATCAACATGGCAATACGGCTCACCACCTATTACGTGGGACAAAATCTCAAAGGTGAAATGTGGGCATCTAAAATGCCTCTGTCTACCCCTTCGTGGATAAAAGGCGTGATCATATGTATGAACCCAATATAGAGCAGTATATATCTTTTTTTGAAAGTGAAATCTCTTCAACGTGCCGATAAGCAAATGACCAAAGCACCTAGCGACCCACCACGCAAACCACCTTCAGTGCGGCCACCGTGTATCCTAGCAAGTAGCCAGGATGCAAGCCACTAGGCGCTAGGCGCCAAGCAAGCCGCCTGCCTGTGCGGACGTAACCTAAAGGTCACCGAACTTGTCAGCTGGAACTAAAAACTCATGAAACCTAATAACTAATGGCTCCTCTACACTGCCCGCAAAGTTCATAGGCGAAGTACTCTAGAAACTTTGTCTAAGTTCGAAAAAAGTGCGTCACTACACACTCAGTGGTGTCAGTAGCCTGCGCACGCACATTGCCGCCGTTTGTAATGAACAAAGAAATTTGTGTGGCAGAGTTTCCAGGAACAACATAATTTGCTCCTGACCACTGTTTGACGCTGATAATTGGATCACATACACCAAAGCACTAATTATAGCTTAAATCACGCGCCGGCAAAGCACCGGCACACACGATGTCGGCCAAGTAGTGTAGAGAGGTACTTCGTGAACGCACTTCCCGCATCTTTGGGCCCATTGACTGAGGCGCAAAAATCGACAGCAAATAAAGTCGCCTGAGGGGAGGTATAGTTTTTGACGAGGTAAGCCGAAGTGCCTCTTTACACTATCGTATTCATTTAACTTCGTTCAACTTCGCGGGCAGTGTAGAGGAGCCATGAGATGCGATACGTAGCCGCATTATCTAGGTACCTACTATTGTCTAGCTTTAAGCCCAGGCCACACCGCCAGCGGGCAAGCGAGCGAGCTAGGCGGGCGGGTGAAGTGAGATATTGAAGTTATGCAAACTACGCGACATTGCCGAGCTAAACTATGGGGTTTACACCAAAAACTACATACGGAAGGGCGAACCGGGTAGTGCGGATGAGACTAGACACGTGGACACTGCTATTCGAATGACAAGCGACGACTAGTCTGAGTACCCGAAACGGGGAGGACGGTAGTTAAGCTAGCGAAGTGGGCGCGCCTAACGACGAAAACGAGTAGCTTCGCTCGCATCAGCCACGTAGGTTATTCGGCAGCTCGCAGTGTGCCTAGCTCGCTCACCCGCCCGCTGGCAGTGTGACTTGCGCTTTAGCGTTGGCTCGGCGACGTAAACATTAAATACACGGGTGAAGATTTTTTCTTCGTAAATCATATTTCACTAAAAACAGGATTTTTGGGGTTTTGTTATCTACTGTGTTGCTGTGTTACTTGCAATCGATAATACCTATAGTACACTACGCACTGAAGGAGACTTGTGCACGACCAAATCAACAGCTTGTATAAATACTTAGACTTTTCTTCATTGGGCGACACGACACGGCGTTCTTGCGACTATAGGCCGTCAACGACAACGTCATGCCGCCGGCGCCGGTGTCGTGTGTTGTACATTCCATACAATTATGCGTCCACAGTCCACTGATGACGGTGGTATTGGCCGTGTCGTGTCGACCAGTGAAGAAACGCCCATTAACACATATATACTTTATATTTTTTAACATAAAGACATTCAGACTCTCGGAACAAATATTTGTAAATCATAAAACATTTTGTCTACAGTAGGAATTGAATCTACGATGCGACCTAGTGATCCTCAATGACAGCATTCGCACTTTACAAGGCAGTTAAATTGAGTGCACTTTGATGACGTAGGTAAGTTGGTGAGTTCTGATATAATATTTATTTGCTACTAATACATATTACCTTTTTAAATATTATTTCATGTTCTCAGATCCTGCAAGTGCTGCAACCAAGAATCATTCCTTGTCTATTTCAGTTCCTCTCGTAGAATAATTATTTATCTGTATTGTAGTTGCGTTCCACAAACGGAACTTGCCTAAACGTTTTATAATAAATTAATGTTTTCTGAATACTTTAGCATTGTGCTGTTATGTATAGTACTTTTTTAATAAAAATTTCTATATAAATGTTTACTGATTTAATTATTATGTAGTATTACGTTATATTTGTTATAATAGTACTGATGTTGGCCAATTGAACATTTCTCTATCTCCATCTATTTTCAGATGTAGGTACTTTTGTCTGAGTGTAGCGTTTTCGCAGCAAACCAGTGATGTTAATCTTTTAGTTACAAATTTTGTAAATTGACCTCCTCACGTAGTGATAAAAGTCGCATATACTTTTGATTCACCTGGTGAAAGTGCAACTACCCAAAATAATCTTGTGTATAGCGTTAAAATGCGTCCAGTTTTAGAGTCGAAACGGATGGTGAGCGATGGCGAGAATACGGTGATAGATTTTTGGTGTTAATTTTTGCTCTGTGTCATCACCGCTATAGTTTCCGATTACGTCTAGGACAGACGATAACCGTTGTAATTCGCTGTTTTATGTGTTATAAAACGCAGATAATTAAAAATCTGTCGCGATTATTGTTATAAAATAAATTGTCATTGACTGACCGGCTGATATTACACGAGGCTTGTATGTATATGCGACTACTGCCTTCTGCTATTCGTGACACGCCTCAGAAAATAAATCTAAATTTGTGAATCGAATTATTCTTTTCTGTATTTGTGTCATTTTAGTGATCGAGGCGGTTTTAAATTACGTAACTGTTGTGGAATCTTGAAGTGTACAAAGAATGGCCTGAGTGTGACCACTCCATTACCGTCATGTGTGACGAAGGAATGTTTGTTTAGGCTCTAATATTGTGCATCTTACGGATAGTGCGCGTTCAACTCGTGGACTGGGCCAGATCATGACTCTGCTTGAATCAAAACAGTTTTCGCATTGATCGCCGTTTACCTATCGTCGTTTGGGACACTTTTATATTGCCAAAATGTCTTCGGGAACTTTTGTGGACAGAATTGACCCCTTCGCCAAGCGGTCGCTGAAGAAAAAGACTAAGAAGTCTCAGGGCTCTTCCAGATACCGCAATACGCAAGATGTTGAGCTTCAGGCACTGCCCTTACTTAAAGGTGGGTCCATTGAATTGTATCAAAAGTACCTACTAAACGATTCTGCTTTCATTGCAACAATATTTGAACTGAATTTTTGTATTATCAGTGCCTATTTCATTATCCTAATGTAGTTCATTGAACCTTTACCTTGATTTTTAATGTTATTGTGTAAATAGGTTAGAAATTGAAGAATTGTTTACACTAATGAGAATCATTGAGGTGTTTCTTGTCAGTTTCATTCTATACCATCCACTTTACTACTGAGCAACTAATGTCTATATCTGAATATTTTATATCAGATAAAACTGGTACATTTTGGATGTATTATCTACTTATTGACACTGTTTACTTGACTCAACCCGACTAGATTGGGAGGTACAAATGTAAACTAGACACACACATTATGGTGTGATATGAAGTCATGCTTGTAATATAGATTAAAATGTAATATAGTATCAACAACGAAGTCCGTCACATATTAATATGACCTTGATTCTACTTTCTTTCATTATTTTGTGCTTAAATCATAATGTTCATACTATTTATGAAGAATTAATTCTAGTTAATTTGTTGTAATCATCATTTTATGTAGCAATATCTCTATAGTTATAGCATTAGCGCCTTGTATTATACTGTTTTTTAGTTAGTTTCGTTCCATAAAAGACTGTTGTGTTACTTAAAATTATAATTACATGATTACTATCATTATTTAACCAACAAATCTATTGAAAGTCAGTCTTCCTATCCTACTAATTATAAAATGAAAAATTGTAAAGAAATTTGATACAATTATAAAATTATTGCAAGTTGTTAATATCTAGCTTTTTTGGAATCTGGTCCATATTTTTATTTGTGCTGAGGGTAAATATCAGTTAATTATCTTAGAAATTACTTGTTGATAACCATTATCTAAATAATCTACATCTAAGATAGTCCATCCGAATGATTACTTTAACTAAACAGAAGTATTGCAACATCTTTACAATTGTACAGTTAATAAGTTGTATGAAACATTGCCATAATGCATGTGAAATTTCTATTTATATTTTAAATAAGGATTACACTTATATTAGCTTAAATATGTCCATGTAGAATGTCCCACAATATTCATTTATTTATTGTATGATTCT
This sequence comes from Miltochrista miniata, assembly GCA_933228765.1. NCBI lineage: Eukaryota > Metazoa > Arthropoda > Insecta > Lepidoptera > Erebidae > Miltochrista > Miltochrista miniata. Next base: position 15,138,634 of record OW121764.1, on the reverse strand, counting down.
GTTTTGTAATGAAATGAATATATTATTATCTTGACCTGAAAACAACTATTTCCAGATGTTCCAAGTAGTGAACAGGAAGAGCTATTTATTCGCAAGTTGCGGCAGTGCTGTGTAGCGTTTGACTTCATGGATCCTGTCGCCGACTTGAAGGGAAAAGAGATAAAGCGGGCCACTCTTAATGAGCTGGTTGAGTACATCACTGGAGGCCGTGGAGTGCTCACCGAACCTGTGTATCCAGAGATTATTAAAATGGTATGAAATTGTGTTTCTTTACATAGTATAAAATTAAAATGCTTTTTCTGTCTGTGCACTTAGATTTTTTAAACTACTAAACAGATTTTCATGCAGATTTCTGTAATAGAATGATTCCAGAGGAATAGATTTAATAGATGCTCATAGTATATCTTATATATAAAATTCTCGTGTCACAGTTTTCGTTTCCGTACTCCTCCGAAACGGCTTGACCGATTCTCATGAAATTTTGTGAGCATATTGAGTAGGTCTGAGAATCGGCCAACATCTATTTTTCATTCCCCTAAGTGACCGGGAACCGGGAATAACATTCCACGCGGGCGGAGCCGCGGGCAGCAGCTAGTTTAGTATGGAAAAGCCAAACTGTAATGTTAACAAAGTTGCGGGGTCAGCTAGTCTAATATAATCTTAATGCTTCACATAATGACAACAAAATGTGATTGTTATAATAATTGCTTTACTTGATATTCTACGTTCTGATAGTGAACATACTAAGGGATACAAAAATATACCTAATTATGTTTAGTGGACCTGGTAGATGTTGGCCTAGGATCCAATCCAATTTCTGGTCCAACTATCCATTTGTGAATCAGAACCATCACAAGACCCTTTTGAGCACAAATAAAAGCAAATCAGCTCAATGGTTGAGGAGGAACCACTGACAGGAGCATATGTAGAGCAGAAATTATACATATAGAATCACATATTGTAAGACCCTGCAACATATGTTGTGTAATATAAGGAAAAAGATAAAGTAGAAAGCCTTAAGCTGTTATGTAGGTCAATCACCTTGCTATGAAGTGCTTGTAGCCCTGTAGACTCAGTATTCCTCAAACCATCACTGCAGTAAGCAACATTCCCTATGGATAGTCCTTGAATGGGTGACCACCCACCACAAGACTACTTTGCGACTTTTCAGTTAGGAGTGTTAACATGCTTCTTAAGGCATGTTAAGCCGTTGGTTGCTGTTGTCAGTCGATAAGCCAAGTTGAAGGGCTTGAAAAATTTCGACAGTGCGTAGTCACAACCTGGGCTTGACCACTTCAACCCACCAATAGACTCACGACCTGTGGGATGAAAGTATAAAGTAAAATGTGGGTGTATACTGCGCCTCTGCCTACCCCTTCGGGAATAAAATCAAGACTGTATGTGGTAAAATAAATTGAAATTATTGTTTATGGTGGTAAACTACACCTAAAGTATCCCATAGTGTTGTGGTATGCCATACTAGTTCTTTCAAGTTATAGTTGGTTTGCTGCATCCGTTTTTTCAAATGAGTGAGTGAGCGCGTGAGCAGAGATCTGTTTGTAAAACTATTTGAATTTTTGATTTTATCAGAATCAAGTCCACGCCCCTCCCACCAGCTCAGTATTCAGTGGAACATTTTAATTAAAAAAGAAAGGAAAATGTGACAGATATTAGACTTATACTTGATTAAAGAAAAGAAGTTAACTGCTTAGAAGAAAAAAATGATCAAATATAGGTACTTAAAACTTTTACATCTAATCACTCTAAAATTACACAAAAATGCCCACCCACTTCGCTATCTATATTATTATTGACATAACTTGAACCGGTTTGTGCCATCTAGTTGTGGAATGGAATCTTGAAAATCAATGGAAGACACTTGAACTCCAAAACAAAGATTTTTAAATCATGTGAATATTTTTCCAATACACAATTCGGTCCAGAGACCTCCGCAACAGACAGCAGTTTTATGAATATCATTATTTCTGATAGTGGGTTGTCTGCTCTAGCACCGTTGCAAAACTGGTATCACTATCCTAGAATGAAAATCACAATAACAAACCTGCTTTCTCTCTTTATTAGGTTTTACTGAGCTATTTTGCTGGGTAATTCATTAAGTTAACCTAATATTTATGCCTCTGAACTAATCATAACTTTTTTTAAACCATTTATTAACCTTCGAACAATAGGGTGTCAGCTCTTGGCAAAGAATTTAATAAATTGGTGCAAAGGTATGATACTCAGAATTTTACATTCTGAGTTGATACTCAGAATGTAAAATTCTTGTGAACATGGCCCGAAAATAGGACTTTGCTGAAGAATACAAACCCAGTGCAGTTTTTCAACAAAGTTTAAAATTCTGAAATGACTGTTGGCAAAGGTAATCATACCTTTGCCAACAGTCATTTCAGAATTATATTCTTCAGCAAGGTTTGTATTCTTTAGCAAGGTCCTATTTTCGGGCCATGTTCACAAGTAGTTCCCGAAAGCACTCACAAAATCCTTAGCTGCAAAACTCGACAACTTTTAGCCAAAGAAGCAAGCCGGAATTCGAAAAAGCTTCGATACCATTTACCACATCAGTACTGTTCCACAGAAGACAAGATAACAATTATCCGCTGTGTACGGCTTTTGTAAATTACGAGAAAGCCCTCAAGTCTGTCGAAATCTGGGCCGTCCTTGACGCTCTGCAGCGATGTCGTATTGATTGGCGATATATGTATAGATGTCTTAAGAAGTTTGTACGATACCGCTACAATGACCATCCAGATTGAAGTTGTCCAGGAATGTATTTACTAGTGTCCGACCGAAACTGGTTTTCCAGCCGAAACCGAAACCGAACTTTCGGCCCCAGGGTCAGTTTCGGCCCAAAACCGAAACCGAAACCGAAAGTCACGTGTTCATATTGAAAAAAAAAAAAAAAACAAAAAAAACCAGCCAAGTGCGAGTCGGATTCCCGCACAGAGGGTTCCTTTACAAAAATTGGGCACAAAAATTGGGCACAAAAATTACGTTTCTTGTGGGGATGCTTTTTTCTGATTTTAGAAGGTAATTTTTGTTATAGCGGCAACAGCACAGGGTGAGGTGGTTGGTGGTGGCAGTGTCTCTAGACATCGCCAACGCTTTCAACACCTTGCCCTGGAGCTGCGTTTGGGAGGCGTTTATTTACCATGGAATGCCTCAATACCTCCGTCAAATTGTCGGACCTATCTTTCCGAGAGGCCGACGAGATGTGTCGTTCGGTGTTCCACAGGGATCGGTCTTAAGACCGCTTCTGTGGAACATCGGTTACGATTGGGTGCTGCGTGGTCCGTTGCTCAGAGGTGTCGGCGTTTTTTTTTTATATATTTAGCTCGTCCAAATGATGTCGCCGTCTGATGGAAAGTCACAGCAACATCTAGCGATTGGGGGGCACCGCCCTAGTCTGTAAGACTATAGAAAGCGGCCCTCAAGTTGGCGGCCCTATGATGTGTCTTCCACGCTCCGCTTGCAGAACCCAGGATTGTAAGAGGAGGGAAACACTTGAGCTGGCAGGTCGTTCCAGATTTTTATGGTTCGACAGAGAAACGATCTTTTGAATCGTGTTACGACGACACCCTAATTAAAGCGCGAGGAGCAACGCACCGAGACGCAGCCCTAAAGGCCACCTGCGGGATCCAGCTTACATATAGGGGGCGTCAGCATCGGCATCGAGCTCTCGACGACGTATCTGGGGCTCGTACTCGATAGCCAGTGTAACTTCGGATACCAATTCCTAAGTTTGATCTCAAAACTGAGGAAGGGGGCATCAGCCGCACTCTCGCGGTTGTTGCCCGATATCAGGGGACCCAACGCTCCTTGCTGACTGTACCTTGGGATCATGCGGAGCATGCCTCTATACGGGCCCCCGTATGGGCGGAGATACTGATGGCCAGCAATGCGGCTAGATTGCATAGCCCGCAGAAGGCAATGGCTGTCAGGGTGATAAGGCGATACCGCTCGATCTCAGTTGAGGCGGCATGTCTTCTAGCCGGGACCCCTCTATGGCACCAGGAAGCGAGAGCCCTTGCGTCATTGTTTAAATGGCGCAGGGAGGTGCTGGAGCGGGGCCATAGGCCTCTTCCTGTGAGCTTCATGTTCGTGAAAGAGACGGCGGGGAGGAAGTGGGAGAAAACTCTCCCCCCCCAAGTTGCACAGTCTGCGGCGGCGCGCCCTATACTGTCAGCCTCCATGACCGGGGGCCTAAAGACGGCTGCTCACTGTCCTTACAGAAGCAGGCCCTAGACGATAGCGTGACGTGAGTAGCAGGATAACAACTGAATAACCCCCCAAAGACACGGCCGTAGTATGCATCATTCCGAGGGCATACTCGGGGCTCCCAAACGCGTAGTTTTAAGTTGGTAGAACTCCGGCATAGCAGCCCTGTAGGATTACCCTCACGTCAAAAAAAAAATAGCAACTACAGAAATACATGATTAGTGAAAATTTTAGGCCTCTATCTGGCACGGTTCCAGCGATACAACCTCGTGACTAATAGACAGACGGACGGCTAGGCCTCATGTCTCGTTAATAAGATTCCGCTTTAACCCCTCCGTGTGAGAGTCAGACTCGCACTTGGCCGGTTATTTTTTCATTGGTGCAGCAAGTTCCACCAAGTGCCATCAATCAACGGTATAAATCTTTTCAAGTGTTCATTTTAGAAATATCTCCACCTAAAGATGAGATTCTTTCTTTTACGTGTGGAATTACTCATCGATGCTATTACTCCTTCCGACTAAAACCACCGGTGCCCTGCTAGTAGCTCTTGGCCGGTTTTGGTTACATTCTAGAAGTGTATACCTAACTAAAACTGAACAAGAGTGAGCTGGACTTGCGCACATGTTTCGTACAAGAAAAGTGGCAAAAAAAGTCACGCATGTTGTATGGGACGCTACCTTTAATATTATTATTTTGTCCATTTTTATTATTTGTTGCTATAGCGGCAACAGAAATACATCATCTGTATAAATTTTAACTGTCTAACTATCACGGTGCATGAATTACGGCCTGCTGTCAGACAGACAGACGACCAACACAGTCAACGGAACTGACAACAAAGGGGTCGGGTTATGAAATGTCCTAGATCTTTAGGATTCAGTAACCAAAAGTAAAAACGGGACCCTAAAAAGGAGGTCTTAGACAGTTACGCCTGTGATGTCTTATCACCGGCGTAACTGTCTAAGTGTCTATACTTCTCAACGATTGTAATTGCTTGTGGTTAAATAAAGTTGTATTATTATAGCTATTGATTGAAAGTTCTTTGTAAATCTCTAAATCTTCGGTTAGTAACATATTAACTGGTTGGGCTGACCCCAACCACGTCACAAGCAGAGCCAGACACTCAAAATTCATGAACACGTGATTTTCGACCCGGCCGAAACCGAAACTGCGGCCGAAACTCGATTTTTTGGCCGAAACTGGCCGAAACCGAAACCGAAACCGAAACTTCGGTCGGTCACTAGTATTTACATACTTTGGGCAGGTTATTACTCTAGCTAGGTAAAACGAACCTGTAAAAGGAAATTGGCAGAAGGATCCAGTTCGACTGCACATCGTTCAGCAAATTGGGTCGGGTGATCCTTTCGCCTATAGTTATCCTGTATATTGTCCATTGACCACATCTGTAAAAGAATCGATGGCTGATGGAGCAAACGTGTTCATAAGCGGAGACCGCGACTCAGCTAACGTAAAGTAGGACGCCGACTCGCCTGATGGACCAAAAACCTGTAAAAGATGGTGGGTAGAGACTGGATGCGCAAGGCGGAACTCTGTGATGTGTTGTGAATTGAGAGAGGTAGCAGTAGACTGCTATTGGCATATTTGAGTGGAACTTCTTTGATAGATTGTTGACCACCTGTTTTATAATATTATCGTATTTATGCATTTGACCACATCAATACTGGTACGCTGTGACGTGAACTGCAGGGAACACGAACAGAAAGTATCTACGCGAGTGTAGCATACTCTTGGACAGTATGGCGACATACACTTGTCTAGTTATTTTAAAATATGGCTACTCTAAAAGTAGTAATAATACCTACTTTTCTTCTATTTATAATACCACACATGTTATTGCTTATATCGTGCCAAAGGGACTCGCGTTATATCATCCGAGCGTTATTCCCGAATGCATACGGAACCCTCGTTTCGGAGTCTAGGTTCCGATAGTCCGATAGCTTTTTTTTTTTTTTTTTTTTTTTTAACGTGAGGGAAAATCCTCGTAGGATGCTATGCCGGACTCTTACCGACTAAAAAACCTCACGTAACGCCCAACAGCCTATGGTTGAGAGCCCCGGGTAAGCCCTCAGGAAGGATGTCCCGTGACTCCCAACAGACCTACGGCCGCCACTGCGGCCTCGCCCAGGGGGTGGTTCGGGTGCAATCCCGCGTCTATGGGGGATTTCGGGTGTGACCCCGCTTCTAAGGGGGGGCGTGCGTGAGTGCTCACGTCACGCTGCCGTCATGGGCCTGCTTCTGTAAGGACGGTGAGCGGCCCTCTCACCGTCCTCAGACCCCCGGTTATGGAGGCCGATAGTCCTCGGCGAAGACACGTTGGCGGCGCCCAGGGCGCCGACTGCGGAACTCGGGTGGGAGAGTTCTCTCCCGCACCCGGCCCGCCGCCTCCTTCGCGAGCATGACCTGCTCGCAGAAAGAGGCGGCGCAGTCCCACTTACTCCCGCTGGAGAGCATGGCTCGCACCATGGCCTCAAGCGAGAGAGTGTCCACGCCCAGACCCACTACGAGGACCTGTCGCTGTTGTGCCCACGCCGCGCACTCCACCAGCGTGTGGAGCGCCGTGTCATCGCTGCGGTCCTCGCAGTGCTGACATTCGGCCGTGGTTTCCCTGTGTTTTCGCCACAGATACCTACCGAAGCTACCGTGCCCGGCAAGCATCTGTGTCAACCGGTAGGAGAGAGCACCGTGTCTTCTCTCCAGCCACTCGTCCATGACCGGTCTGACGGCCGCGATTGTGGCGAATCCCCCCTTTGGTTGCTCAAGTCGCATCTTCCATGTCTCCAGGGTTTCCTGGTGGAGCAGGATCCGCTGGGCCTCGATTTCTCGAGACGCAGGCCTTTGGCCCCGCTCCAGCGCCTCCTTGCGCCATCTGAACAGTGACGCAAGGGCTCTCGCTTCCAGGTCCCATGGAGGGGTCCCGGCTAGGAGACATGCCGCCTCACCGGAGATCGTGCGGTATCCTCTTATCACCCTGACGGCCATCACTCTCTGCGGGCTCATCAGTCTAGCCTCATTGCTGGCCGTCAGGGTCTCCGCCCATACGGGAGCCCCGTACAGGGCCATGCTTCGCACGATCCCAAGGTACAGCCTCCTGTAGGGAGCGTTGGGTCCCCTGATGTTGGGCATCAGCCGCGCGAGTGCGGCCGATGCTCCCCTCAGTTTTGGGACCAAACTTCGGAAATGATGTCCGAAGTTCCACCGGCCATCGAGTACGAGCCCCAGATACTTCATCGAGGGCTCGATGCCGATGCTGACGCCCCCCACCTGTAGGCTGGATCCCGCAGGTGGCCCCATCCGAGGTCCGTGGAAGCACAGAGCCTCGGATTTGTGAAGGGCGACCTCAAGACCCAGCCGCCGAATCCGACCCACGACCTGAGCAACCCCTGCCGTGGCCTTAAGTGCAGCGGCACGGTGCGTTGCTCCCCGCGCCGTAACGAGGGTGTCGTCGGCGTAACACGTTACGCCGACCCCTCTGAGCAACGGACCACGCAGCACCCAGTCGTAACCGATGTTCCACAGGAGCGGCCCTAAAACCGATCCCTGTGGAACACCGCACGACACATCTCGCCGACCCGGCCCTAGCCAGCTCGGGTAAGTTATGGCTCTCTCAGAAAGATAAGCCCCGACAATTCGACGGAGGTAGGGAGGCACTCCATGATAGATAAGCGCCTCCCTGACGCAGCTCCAGGGCAAGGTGTTGAATGCGTTGGCGATGTCGAGAGACACCGCCACCACCACCTCACCCTGTGAGACTGCTTCCTCCGTCAGGCCTCTAATGCGCATGATCGCGTCCACGGTGGAGCGTCCCTGACGGAAGCCAAACTGGCTATCCGCCAGATCAGGCCCCACGCGTGTGAGGTGCCCGACGAGGCGTTGTGCAATAATGCGCTCAAAGAGCTTGCACACCTCGTCGAGCAACACGATCGGCCGGTACCCTGATGGGGAATTTGCCGGCCGCCCCGCCTTTCGAATCAAGACCAGTTTCCCTGTCTTCCAGACCTTGGGAAACTGGCCTTTTTCGAGGCATGCGCTATAAAGACCCATAAGTCGAGGCCCAAGCTCCTCGAGAGCCAGGACCCATGCACGGCCTGGAATGCCGTCGGGTCCAGGGGCGGTGTTTCTGCGGGATTTAAGCCGCAGGACAGCCGCCCCTAACTCACCCTCGGTGACTACGGGCACGTCGTTCTCGCTGCCTTCCGCGTTGGGCGCCTGAGACGGAGCCATGCGCGGAGGAACGTGTTCCTCCGCTCTCGACGGGAACAAGGAGTCCAGGACCCCCTCCAGCCGCTCCGGCTGGAGACTCTGGGTTAGTGGGGGCGCCTTAGGGCGTAATTTGCCTCTTACCATGAGGTACGGGCGCCCCCACGGGTTCCGCTCCAGAGTCTCCATCAGCTCTTCGCGGCCCAATTTTTTGGACCGCTTGATGGCGGTCTGGAGGGCCCTCTTGGCCCCCTTGTACCCATCGTAGAGCTCCGTCTCTCGGGCTGCCGCATCGTCTGGGCGGCGACGCCTCCGGCGAAACCTGGTGTACCGGCGGCGCGCGGTAACGCAATCCGCGCGCAACTGCGCGATTTCCAGCGTCCACCAGTACACCTGTTTCCTCGCCGGTCTGGGCCTAGCCCTGGGCATCGCCGCATCACAGATGTGCGACATGGCTCTCCCGAACCACTCCACCTCGGTATCAACATCGGCAGGCCTGTCCGCTGTCGGAATCCAGGACTGCACGATGGCCGCCTCCAGGAGAGCCTCCCGATCAAGGCGATGGAGTGCCCAACGCGGTTCAGGGGGATTCGCAATCGCCAAAGACTTCTCATAAAATAAATGTGAAACGAAAATCGAATCCAAGGAATGTGTGCAAATTTTCCCTTTATAGTGCGAGGCCGCATTTGCGTTTTTCCGCGGCGGTTTCTAACCTCAAAATGTCAAACCTTGACTTAATTTCATTGAATCAAGTCAATGTTTTGATATTTTGAGGTTAGAAACCACCGCGATAACCGCAAGTGCGGCCTCGCCCATAGATAGAATACATCATTATTCAATTATTTATTTTCAAATTGTTGGTTGTCGGCAAACTTTTGCATGATCCCTGAATTGTTAATGTCTCTATACTAGACCAAGCCCCGTATGGTCCGTGTGGCGACGGGAAAGAGCACAAAATATTGTCAATTCTTCCCGAGGGTGTCGTAAGAGGCGACTAAGGGAACACTTTTGCAAAACAATCCATTGCGTAGAGAAGGAAAACGCAAAATGAAACCCGTTTGTCAGTAAAATTACAATCGTTGAGCCATCTTGTAGGCCTTATGGGCCATATGACTTGAACTATTTCAACTACGGGTCGTTACGACCTGCACCTGTCCATTGCAACACGGCAATAGGCTCACCACCTATTACGTGGGATATAAAACTATAAGGTGAAATGTGGGCGTATACCTACTTTGCCTCTACCTATCTCTTCATGTAATGTATGTCTATGAGACAGAAAGTATGTACTTTTTTTTTGCTTCATTTACTTACATAATTTTATTTTTCTGGCTTTCCATATTTATTCCCTTTAAGTCAGCACATATTTTTTTAAAGACGAGCATGGTACCTAGTATATGGAAGCCTTGAAAATAAATACAAAGAAAATAATATTGTAGACAGCTGAAAACATCAATCAAATGTATAATGAATGACACATGCTTTTCCCGAGTGCGAGATATTGTTACTCAAGATGTGTTTACGATATTCGTATTTATTCTATTATCGAGGTGTATCTGTATAATTCAGAAATAAATAGCGTTTTGTTTTGAACTGCGATATCCTCTTTTGTATCGATCGATCTACTAATTACGTTTGACCATAAATCAGTTTTGGTAAGAAACTTACATCTTTTCTGTCAAGCTTTTTATACAATACTTGGGGATGGGGACGTCCCAAGTTCGCCCGCATTCAGCTACTTGGATGTTTACTAGAAGACTTCTAGGGCTATGCCCACGTGAAATTGTGATATAGCAACAAACGTGGTTTTCCATAGGAGTATAATGATTCCCAGTATAATGCCCGCCTTGCACTGCGAACGAGTCGGACCCATTACGGACTCCGCTATACTCGTAAGATGATTTTCGATGCATGTCATGTCCGCTTTGGTGGAAGGACATGTATGAAAATAGCCGTTACGAGTATAGCGGAGTCCGTGGGTCCGGCTCGCTCGCAGTGGAAGGCGGGCATAAACCTATGGCACATTCTAGAGTTCTAGACCCACACCTTTAATATCCCCATACAATTTAGTTAAATAATGACTTCTTATTTAGCCATCTGTAAAAATGGTGTGTGAAACCCGCTTCATATACCGTTGCGTGGTTTTCAAGCTAGCAGAGAGTTTTTTTTTATACCACTAGAGTGGCAGACAAGCAATGAGGTTGCCGACGACATCATCGTTCTAGCGGAAACGCTGGAACAGTTGGGTGGAAGGCTTTTTTTAACGTAAGGAAAATCCTCATGGATGCTATGCCGGAATCCTACCGACTAAAAAACCTCACGTATCCTGCCCAACAGCATACGGTTGGGAGCCCCGGATAAGCCCTCCGAAGGATACCCCAGGACTCCCAATGGGAGGAGACTGCATGAACTTTACTAAAACCAAAGTGGTGTTCAATTTACACTTCACGCCGAAATATTTATTCTGATGACTATAATGTGTATTGCCAAAACACTTATGAAACATTTTAAAGAAATTAAATTCTTAAAGAAATGGTCGAAGAACCGATTTTATATTAATTTATTAAAATGTATATTTCTGCTTTTCCATTTTTTTCGATGCATCGACGCGTCGTCGCATGAATAAAATCATTAATCGATATTTAACAAATTATTGTTTTTTGCCTTTTTAATCGATTTATGATTAGAACAGCTTTGGCAGACATTACCATACATACACAACTTGTGTAAGTAATGAGTAACAGATGGGCAGTCCCTGCATTAATGCCAGTAAAAACTGGTTTATGCTAATTTTTAATTCACATCTACAATTACCTATCTTTTTCATTTGGGAATGTTCAAATAAAACAATATACAGACCAAGTAAGAGGAATCATATAATTCATATACAAATTTTAGATTTTGTTTTGACATTTTGTGCCTTATAACGCCCGTAATAAAACTTAATTTCAAGTAAGAATAAAAGAAAATTTTCAAGTAAGAATAAAATAGACTCAACTGAGAGTAAACATTTGGTTATGCGTTACAAGCTATTCCTCATTGTCACATAATTACTCTGTTTCATTACTCTAGTTAGAAATTTCTAGTACAGTCCATTACAATGAAATGTACTAGTTTAATCTTACAAAATGATGTATCCCTGTGAGTGCCATAATGAACTAACCAAAGATAGACAAACACTTGCCCTTGCCTTTACGCCCTAGAGCTTGTTTTAAATCCTTGACCGATACTCGTACTCTATAATTTCAATCAAACACGGTAAAGGGTTCTAATGCAGATGGTTTACGATTAATAGTTTTATTTCTATATTTTCTTGGCATAAGGATGCTCTCCGAATTCAGGGCCATCTCACAGCCCACAAGACTATCCACAGTGGCTTCTCTTCGCCGAAGACTATCGGCCTCCATGACCGGGGCCTGAGGACGGTGAGAGGGCTGCTCACCGTCCTTACAGAAGCAGGCCCGTGACGCCAGCGTGACGTGATTTCCTTCGTGACGTGATTAAGGATTCACGCACCTTAGGGACCTTAGAAGCTGGATAGCACCCAAACCACCCCCTAAGGCGAGGCCGCAGTGGCGGCCGTGGGTCTGTTGTGAGTCCTGAGACATCCTTCCGAGGATTTACCCGGGGCTCCCAACCATAGGCTGTTGGGCGTTACGTGAGGTTATTTAGTCGGTAGGAGTCCGGCATAAGATCCATGATGAGCTTGGGGGCACAATTATGTATCTCTTCACGCTCCGCTTCAAAAATCGGGGGTCGTTAGAGAAAGCAACGACTAGCGTTCGCAAAGCTTTCCAAGTTTAAAAAATACACGTGAAGTCAAGTTAAAACATTTTTGTTGAAGTAAAATGCTTTTCGAAGTAAATATTCAGATCGAATTAGGTTTTTGGCGTTTTTGATAAAAGATACATAGTGTGAAATACGACAGACTTGGTACGACCGCGAACCAGATTATTTCCTCTTTTAAAATATCTCCTAATATTGTTTTTTTTTCTAGATATCCGCAAACTTATTCCGCACTCTACCGCCAAGTGAAAATCCTGACTTTGACCCCGAAGAAGATGACCCAACCTTGGAGGCCTCGTGGCCGCATCTTCAGCTAGTTTACGAATTCTTCCTGCGCTTCCTGGAATCAACTGACTTTCAACCCACTATTGGCAAGAAGGCCATTGACCAAAAATTTGTACTGCAGGTAAACTATTTGATTTTTTTTGTTAGATTTAATTATTATATTGATTGGTCGCAAAAAATCTGTAAGTTGTTGCCATTTTTTAAACCACTAACGTTTATTGGAAATGATTTTAGAAGACCTTTGATTTGGTGTTCCACACATCAAAGTCCAAATATTTGCCCTCTAAATTAGCGCCATTCTAACATGGAAGGGTCAGCCCACCACATGCCAAACTAATAGGATAGGAATACCAATGGAAAGAATTCCAAACGAATTTCAATAGTTATAATGATATGCATTTATTCATATCGCAAGCATTTACAATATAGTAAAGTATTAAAGAGAGACTACTAAGGGAGCATTCGTGAGATGTATTAGAAATCACCAGATTTGAAGACCAGGTGATGAGTAGGATCAAGTACATCAACTGTGTCAGGAGTCAACAGGATCGGAGCGGCTCTGTGCTCGCTGCTTTATATGAACTTTTATTTTGGGGCAAATTGGCTCCTGGGCTTCCAGGTCAGCTCCCCGGCGCCCGTCTTCAGTCCGCGACCCTGGAACAGGTTAGGAGGTATTTAAGTACGGCCCGTTCGCGCTAAGTTTGCCGCTAGCGTAGAGGCGTAGTAAAGGAGGTGGTCAGCAAGTTAGCGCGAACGGGTAGTAATAGTTAAGTGCACGATTCAGGGGGAGGAGGCAGTTTTGTAAAATGTCACAGTGCATTGTAGGGGCGGGAGGGGTATTGGAACAGAAAAACATTTCGGTGCGTTACATAGGGGACAGGGAGGGTCAAATCTTCGAAAATTCCGTTTAATTAGCTACGTAATAATTGAACGCGCTCTTACAAGAGGGTGCTACATAAACTGGTCTTAAGGTATCACAGGATCTTAAAAATGATTTTAAGAACAAGATATTGGATGTGGCACAACCGCGTAGTTAATGTCTTAACATCAAAATATTATTTAATATTTAGGTAACACTCAACACAAAAATTATCAATTGTGTAGAAATTTGTAGGCAACAATTTAACAATAGAAATCGTGACGTGTAACTGATCTCCAATCCCAAAGTTCAACACTGTGTCAAGTCAAAGTCCAGTTAATTTCCTCAGTCAGGAGGGCTTATAAATCGGCGCCTTCTTGTGAGACGGTGATCTGCTCAACTGAGGGGGTAGCAAGAAACTAGATACAGAGAAGAGGTTGTAACACCGGTGATCACAGATCGCAGTCCTCTATTAGTGCGGATCAGCCGCTTTCACGCAAAACGGTTTATTTTATTGGGGATGGGCGCTTAACCATCTAATGATGTGGGAGAACCGCTAAACCTATCTAAGATACGATCGTAGGATTTACCTGGTTCTACGGCAACAAGTAATTCTATAAAAAGAGTTTGCTACAGGCCTATTTGATAGGGATTAGTCATCTACCCATAAATACCTCTTCTTGTTATATACAACTTATCTTAACATTATGTCAGTTTATGTGGTTAAAAATAAGAATATAAATATTATAACTAAGAAAATATCTTGTAGCACCGGTGGCAGTGGAAACGATGGGCTGTTGGGGGGCCGAGGCTAAATCTCTGATCTCGGAGATAGGACGTAGAATAAGCATTAGAACTCATTTCTTACACGCCCGGTCATATTTGGTGCAAAGAATAGCCATCGCTATACAGAGAGGCAACGCCGCAAGTGTGGTGTTGGGCACCTTTGCACCAGGTATGGTCAGGGGTGGGTTATTCAGTGTAGAATAGTTACTTGACCAGGTCCAACCGTAATGGAACCGTATTTTAATATAATTATGTTAAATAAACTAAGAAAATCTTTTTCTTTATTTTTTAGCTTTTAGATTTGTTCGATTCGGAAGACCCGCGAGAGCGTGACTTCCTAAAAACGGTTCTTCATCGCATCTACGGCAAGTTTTTGGGACTACGAGCCTTTATAAGAAAGCAGATTAATAACATATTTCTACGATTTGTCTATGAAACGGAACATTTTAACGGTGTGGGCGAGCTTTTGGAAATATTGGGCAGGTCAGTTGATATTTTCATGACTGGATTATTATTTTTTAAACTAGTGTAATATATTAATGGTTGTTTATTAATATTTCAGTATAATCAACGGGTTTGCACTTCCATTGAAGAGTGAGCACAAGCAATTCCTGGTGAAGGTGCTGCTACCACTGCACAAGGTGAAGTGCCTCTCGCTGTACCACGCACAGCTCGCCTACTGTGTAGTTCAGTTCCTCGAAAAGGATGCCACACTTACGGAGCATGTGGTTCGCGGCCTACTCAAGTTTTGGCCAAAAACATGTTCGCAAAAAGAGGTTTGTTACTTATTATTTTGTAAACATTTTTAAAATATTTTTAATACCACTATATTAAACCGCTAGATGGAAAGCCATGGTGACATCGATCGAATTAAGGGCCATTCTTCATCATTTTTGACTGCCTCTGTGGCGCAGTCGGTAGTGATACCGCCTGCGGCGCTGGAGGTCGTGGGTTCGATTCCCACCGGAGACAAATATTTGTGCGACCCATAAATGTTTGTCTCAAGAGTCTGGGTGTTTCTATGTATAATATGTATGTATTTAAAAGTATATAAGTATTAATATCCGTGGTCTGATACCCATAACACAAGCAGGTTATTCCTAGCTTACTTTGGGATCAGATAGCGTTGTGTGAGATGTCCGTGAATATTTATTTATTATTTATTATTATTATTATTTTCACAGTCTTAAAGTCTGACATACGATACGAAATAAAATTATATTAAGACGCGTACATAGACATGCGTCAAATGCGAAATCTTGACGTCCTACACATGCCTTAACGTCAGGCTTAGACCCGTATGTTTATGATTACGTTCATTCCCGACGTGTGTAAATCCTACATAGATGCTATGCTGGGCTCCTACCTACTGGTTTTAGTTGGTAGGAGTCCGGCACGAACCTTCCTTAGAACTGTCTACGGCCGGGAGTCACAGGTAAGCCCTAGGAAGGATGTCCCAGGGCAAGCTGAGCACGCTAATAATAATAACCACGCAAAGTGTTTGTCAGTGCTCAACAAAAATTGCACGTGACGATCGTATGGGGCGAATGCTCACATTGAGCACACACGTGTCGAGCCATTCGCGATGCATTCCTCGTGAATACGTGAAGCGACTGTACACCTTTTTAGGGTTCCGTATCCCAAGGATAAAAACGGGACCCTGCTCATGAGACATCGCCGTCCGTCTATCTGTCTGTCAGGCTGGTTGTATGTGCGTCACGAGACTGTATCTCAGGACCCGTGATAGCAAGAGAGCTGAAATTTTCACAGATCAAGAACTTCTGTTGCCGCTTTAACAGCAAATACTAAAATCAGGGGATTAAGGGAGCCCCCATACAACAAACGTTATATTGGGCAGCTTTTTGGTGCGAAACCCTCTGTGGGCGAGTCCGACTTGCACTTGGTCGGTTTTTATTAAAATTGTGTGAACAGATGGACATGAGATTTGACATGATAACATTTATATGGAGAAGATATTCATAGAGCTGTTTTTCTAAATGGACTACTGTTAAATTTCAACAAGATACGGGTCCCTATTTATATTAATCTTATTCTGCTTCCCAACTAACATCCATAGCATGTCACTAAAGAAAGACCAACTGTCTCGTTCGCGACACGTTTGTACCAAGGAATCTAGAAAATTTGATCACATAACGCTATATTCTGCGACTTCATTGGTTGATTGGAGTTGAATCTTTTGACCTAAATAGTCCAGAACATCGATCTTGGTCTAGTGCAGTGGTGGGCAAACATGTTTAATGGAGGGCCAGAAAAATTAAGAAATTTTGTGGGTAGGGCCAGAATTACAGAAAAAACGGGGTTTCGTGCCGCAACTTTTAATAATTTCTAAAAACTTTAAATAGGCAAATAAATAATGTGCCATATTTCGAATGCAAGTTCGAGTGTAACTTGGAGCAGTCGCTTGTGATTGAGTTTATCCGCAATTTCATGGTTGAAGACTTTTTCAATTCACCTATTTGTCTTATTGCTCTACTAAATAGAATCTACGTAATACTTCTGGACCCTCTATTATTATCACGGGCCATATAATAGGTAGGTATTTATGTCGAAGGACCGTCGGCGGGCCGGATTAAATGCTTTCGCGGGCAGGAGTTGGCTCACATGCCGTACTTGCCCATCACTGGTCTAGTGCAATGCTATGGGGCCCTCATTTAAACTTGAACTTTTATGTCTCTTATGTGTCTTTTTGATTGCTTTAGATGTACCATTTAAAAATATTTTGTCTTTTACTTGTAGGTCATGTTTTTGGGTGAAATTGAAGAGATATTGGACGTAATTGAGCCGGCTCAATTTGTTAAAATACAGGAACCATTGTTCAGACAAATCGCTAAATGTGTATCCAGTCCACATTTTCAAGTAAGTGTATTGTATTTTTCCTTTGTATTTGTATTCATAGAATATAGTATCATCTGATAATGATTACTTGAATATTGCATATATTATGAAGAAAAAAGAACTACGAATTGTCTCTCGTAAGTAGCATACACTTACCACTAGCTAGATAGCGCTGTATTAAGTGTATATGACTACCACGCTGGGATGCCGGGTTCAAATCCCAGGTCCGAGCAAATATTTCTGTGACCCACAAATGTCCTTTCGAAATTTGGACGTTTTCTATGCGCATTAAGTAAGTATAGAAAACATAATAGCAGTTTATGATACTGTTGCATAATAAGGGGTCTTATAACACGAGTGTGTTTAAAAAAAACGAGTTTTTTTTATAGTATCACACGAGTGTTATAAGACCAAGTTATGTACAGTGTCATGCAATACTTTATCTACTCTCATATATATAAGATAATATTGCAAATAAAACTCTGAATATAACTACAAGTTTATCCATTCCATTAACTCGTGCTAACATTTATTATAGTTGCTCCTAGATTTCGCCGGTAACAGGTTCAAGGTCGGGTGCACGTCCTACCCTATGTTTGCCAAGTCGCGGTCTTTACTCTAGAACTCGTATGCTCCATCGGTCGTTAATTCTTCTGCAGTTATTTATGGCCCTCTTACTACCACTTTAATATGGTTATTTGGCCAGTTATGTCGACCACTCCAGTTCTCTGCTGGACAACCTCATTTGGAGTTTATACTGCAAAGACATCCCGTAGCATAGACCGTTTCATAGTTCGCTGCGTAACTTTGAGGATATGAACGAACCCCACAATAAGTGTTTACGTCTCGGCACCGTAAGCATATCTGGTAGAAGGCACTGGTGGACTTTCGTCTTTAGGCATTGTGGCATAGGCGAATAGTATACGTAACGCAGCTTACTGAATGCTTCCCAGCCCTACCAGATCCTTTGGCGATTTCCTTGTCCAAGTTCTCTTCTCTAAGTGCGATAATCTGACCAAGGTGGGCATAATTCTGGACAACCAATTATTATAACTGACAAAACTCCAATCTGATTATGGACGGAAACTAATGTATTAAAGATCAGTAGCATAATTTTATGTTACGTAGAGAACCGGTGGGTAAAAACCGTAAGAGGTCCTCACGAGAGCGAGAATCTCGCCAATAATTTCTATTGGATCCGCATTCAGAGAACATGGCAAGAACACGGGGAGAATCACATCCAGATTCTCGTATCTCGTGCTTTTCTCGCGTTCTCCTCTCTCTCGTTCCCATTATAGGAGTAGAACGCTTTCGTCTATGCAATAAAAGGATCATTGGGTATCAGAAACATAAATGATCTGCGTTAATGGACACTGTTAATTTTTGAGTTTAGTAGATAGGCAGGTATTGCGCATTTTCTGGGGTTAGCATCTAAGTCTAACTGGGGCTCCCTGAATTTCTTTTTAAAGTGTAACTGTTTCCTCGACCTGAGTCAGATATGAAAAAGCAGGGCGTTTGTTCGGTTCGATTGATGATGAACGCACAAGTACCTAAGAGGGCGCGACAAACGACGGAATGGTCGATTCTGTGGCGCTCTCGCTCTCTTTCTCACGTTACTAAATTACGGCTCAGTAACAGTAAAAAAAAAAAAAGAAAGTGTGGTGCAATGTGGTCCGATGCACCTCAACCCTAAGGCGTGGTGAAATTAATTCAGGGTGTCAGGTATCTGAATGTATACCACAAAATTTCTGCAACATTGGTAACAAGCAGTTTCCTAGCGTGAAGTTTTACTTTCTTCATCTCATGTCCCTTTTCGACTCGTCAAGCCTATTTTTGAACTAAAAAGTAGTCTATATCTCCTCTCAAGCTCTATTCTATCTTTGTAGCGAATTCCGTAAGAATCTGTTCAGTAGTTCAGGTGTGAAAGTATAACAAACAGACTTTATTATTATTCGAGGGAGAGTGGCTTTTCTAGCCTTTAAAACTAGTCTCACTGCGACCATTACTGATCTATTGTGATCGCCACTGCTTAAAGTTCTTGTCTGAGTCCTGCAAATTCCAGGAAGTGCAGTATCTTCATAGCCCCGATTCGTTTGATCTCACTTGGATGCAATATGTGGCCTCCAAGTAGAAAACTGCGACTACGCATCAAGGCTGGGCATTCTGTCAGGATGTGCACAGGTGTTTCATCGGCCTCTAGACACAGCCTACACTGTCCTGTGTCACTAACTAACAAACAGACTTACTTTCGCGTTTATTTATTAGTAGGAATTACTATGATTTTGTTCCGATATACTTTTAATATTAGTAGTTGTAGTGATAAGCCGACATTCATTCGTATTTTGATGTGATTGTAATAAAATGAGAATTATGTGTTACAGGTGGCTGAAAGAGCATTATACTTTTGGAACAACGAATACATAATGTCATTGATGGAGGAAAACAACCACATGATAATGCCAATAATGTTCCCCGCGCTGTATCGAATCAGCAAGGAGCACTGGAACCAAACGATTGTGGCGCTCGTCTACAACGTGCTGAAGACGTTCATGGAAATGAACTCCAAGCTGTTTGACGAGCTCACCGCTAGTTATAAAGCGGAAAGGCAGAAGTAAGTCATTCTTTATATCTTTTTTCTCACAATAAATCTCTCTCTATCTAATAAACCGCGATATCGGGACCCTACTGAGATCTTCTTGACCCTAAAACTAGTGTCATTCATCCTCAAGTAGTAGACTTGCCGCCTAATGAACCTAGCGGACGTTACGCTCTTTCAGCCGCGTAGCTCCTGTTCCCGTGGGAACATGGGAATATAATATAGCGTATGTTCACCAGGGATAGTGTAGCTTTCCAACAGTGAAAGAATTTTTCAAATCGGTTTAGTAGTTTCGGAGCCTTTTTGATGCAAAAAACAATCAAATCTTTTGTCTTTATAATATTAGTATAGAAATAACTGTTTTGCCTCGGAAATGAAATGCAATAGGCTGATTCGATTGATCGTTGGACTATGAACGTGTGCAACATCAGAGGTACTATAGTCGCTCGTCTAAGATCCGGCGCGAGTGTCATTCTCACAGCCCGTGCGACTTCTAAATTTCTGAAAGTGGTTCTCACGTTGGCGGCCCCATGATGTGCCTATTCACGAACTGCTTAAAACCCGAGAGCTTTTCAACTTTCCGGGTTCAAGTTTTTCAAGTTCTAAGTTTTAATAGTTCGATAGTGGAATGATCTCTTGAATATCTCAGTTCTGGCGAAGATTCACTCCACTGTGTAGAAGTGACACCTCTGTCCAGCACGTTTTGTTCGGGATCGAAAAGGAGAGGTTATGACTAGATTAAAGAGCTCTTCAGATGCAGTGATACATTCGGTAGAATGCAGCCAAAGATACTATGGTTCTTCGTTGCCAACGGCTCAAATCTTTCCGTCAACTATATTAATTAGTCGAATAGCACATCTCTGAATAGCGCCAAGCGCGTCTAGTAAGTAGCTCCAGGAGTACCAAGTAGGTAGCAGTATTTGACGCAGGGACGAATCTGCGTCTTGTACATCAAACACTTCTGGTGTGGCGTGAAGAACCGCCTCACCTTGTTTGGGACTAGTTTCCAAATACAACTCTCAATATATATTTTTTAATTGAACTCACGCCGGACGTTATTTGTAAAGGATGTCCAGGTTGTCCTCGAGTGGCACCGTAACATTCTGAAGAAAAGGTAGGGGTAGGAAAGTAAACGCACTCGACTGTGTTTTTATTGGATTGAAATGGGACAGGTTGCCTTAACCTTATTGGGAGATGCGACTCGGGTCTCGGTCGAGATTCGCCATGAGTTGCCGCCTCTTTACCTCCACGACGCGACGCACTTCCGCTGGATGGCCAGAGTAACTCCCATGCAGTGCTATCATCCGCGTTATAATGAATACATCCAAGGGACAACAAGTCAAGAGAGTTGGGAACAACACAGATCTCTGCTGTACTGCCGCATTAATCTGCAACAAGCAGGAAACCTGACCACCACAGAGGACCTGTATACATCGCCCATATAGGAATCTTGCTCGGGAAGAAAGCCCACCGATGCGGTATGCTTTACCCACGGGTCCCGTCCGTAGGCAGTCGTAGGGTACCGTGTGGTTTTAGTCTGTAAGATACCAGCAAAGCATCCATCTCGGATTTCCACACGTAAAAAAAGACCCTACCGAAGCCGTATGCTTCGGTATAAGCACAAATTAGAGATAGTACAGATGGAAACCTACATACTAAATTCGCTGAGACTACGCACACATAGACAAAAGTTCACAGACACGAGGTCAAGAGATTTTCATAGTAGTTTTCGATACTGATTTGAGCGCGAGTGTGCGTAGCAGAGGGTAGGTGTGAAAAAAATGTACATACATGAGGTTTCCATCTGTACTATCTCTAATTTGTGCTTGTACTTACTGGGGTATTGTTCATGTACTTACGACCGGAGTATTGTACTTACAACTATTACCAGTGGGTAACGCTTGTGGTTCCGTTGCAGAGAGAAGAAGCGCGAGAAGGAGCGCGACGAGCTGTGGAAGCGGCTGGGCGAGCTGGAGATCAGCCACAAGCGGCAGGCGGTGGGCGCCAAGTGATGCTCCCTGGCGCGCCACGACACGCCACACCGCGCCCCCGCCCCCGCCACGCCACAACTAGTGTAATGCGATTCTATTTGTTTTCATCTATCTATTCATATTTTCTATTCGATTACATTTTTGTTAATGACGTTATTAATTTTTAATACCTCTAACGGTCGGCCGCGAGCGGTCGCCGCGACCCCGCTGACGTCACGGTCGCCGTCGCCGTCGCCGCAAATTACTAATAGTGCTAAATGTTAATATGCGTCCCAGCGCCTCCCCGCGCCATAATGTCATAATGATTATTATTATATTTTATATACGTTTACATAGGTCTCTAGTTTACTTTAGGATTTTTTTAATATTGTTAAATTGTTTAAATAAGTTAAAGTTGTATGTATTATTGATGCATGATCGATTGTAACGCAATTTCGGATCACCGATAAAATGTATTAATCGGGCACCCAGCTTTGGCTGAATATGATTGTACAAAATGAGTAAGAAAAATTTAAATTGTAATTTGTTTAGTGTCCGCGGGTCTGTGCGTCGGCCCGCCCCGTAGATCGTTGTATGAAATTTTCATTTGAACTAGAAGCTCGATCCAATAATGTAATTTCGTCGTACTATCATTTTGTATAGTTACATAGTGTAAATAGGCATTTATTTATTATAAATTAAAGCAGTGTGGTTTCTATACATAGCTGCGGGAGTGGAACACTAATTGGGCAAATTCGGTCTGAGCGAACTGGAAACTTCATGTATCATGCATACAGCTCGGTAACACTAAAACGTTCTTTTGGATTATATTGGAGTAGAACAATGCTAAAGGTAGATATAATAATTTGTAAGGGAATAGTCATTAATTTGTATGATATTATTGTAGCAATTAATTTTTTCTATCATCACTTTAGAGCGTCGCGGTCACCCGCGCCTCTGTATATACCGATACGACCCGCGCCGCGACTACGCGACTCGCGTGTATGTATGTACACTGTGGAGATGTTTGTTATGTAAAATGTATTAACATTGCAAAAATTATATATGATCTTATATAAATTACTATTATAGAACACAGTATGAAAATAAAAAAGTTGACTCACATGAATTGAATTCTTTAAGTAAAGTTAAGCGTAGGCGCCCCGCGGCGACGCGGCTCGAGCCCGCTGCCCTCAGACGTTCCCTAGCGGTCAGGTGGTCAGGTGGTCACTGACTGCTCAGTGCTCAGTTGCGCTAACTACATTGGAAATACACAAGAAATTTTCACATTACCCAGTTTTTCATTTCTCATAAACGAGGCCCAAATAGTAAGGTATATATTTATTCATGTAGTGCACAAAGTAACACTTATGTAGGTACGTCAAGATCATTCGAGTTTACCTTTACTGTCAACTCAAGTGAGAAAAGAGAAAAGAAACGTGAGTTTAAAAACACCAGTAAAAGCTGTTTGGATAGATTAATAATACTCTTGGTTTATCAATTGGCGACCTTATCGCGCAAGGCAATTCCTAAGGGTGCAAACGCACTGTCGATTTACCATTTCCATCATTAAGTGCGGGCGGTAAGCAGCAATTATTGCTTTCATATTTCAGAAATCACTGGTCCGGATGGTCGCCAATGCGTTTGGGCCCTTACATACAGAGCAACCTTTATCCATACTCCCCACTTCCGTATTCGTATTATATCAATCTAAGAGTGACTATTTAATGATAGACACTATTAGGCGTAGCCTAAATTTGATGTCTATGTTTACCCCTTTAGGACTTAAAGAAACAAGATCCATTTGGAGTACTAGATATACGTAGCGAACAATATTGTATGTAGAACCACAATCTGATTATTAAATATACACCACAATAACATTGACCTCTGTAGAAAAATCAATGTAAAGAATTTGCTACCTACCGGTCATTGGACATGAAAATATGTGGGTTCATTGAACTAAGTGTTGGATCAATACTTAACTCAAGTTCAAGTTAGTACATCTCTATGACTACCGCATAGTACAAACACGACTGTATTAAAAGGGACGAGTTTCTTCCTCATATTTCAGTTCTATAATCGACACAATCTGATAACATTGCCTTCTAAAAGAAACCTCAAAAAGAAAATAGGAGTAAAATTTAAATTCTACAATGAGGCTCACAGGTTCTCGAGCGTATTACAGACCTACACCACCTAAAATGCCTCCAGGGTTAGTGGAGTTGATGGAAGGATTGACTAGAGAAGTTCTCAAACATAATCCGAGCGATATCCATGGATTCTGTGCCAGTCACATGGAACAGTTACTGGAGAAAAGAGATGGCCCTTGTAAGTTCCTCTTGTGTTCATTTTTATAAAAAACATAGTCTAGTTCAGTTGACTGTCCGACTAAGTTCCTTGTATTGGATAGATCCGTTTTCATGGCAAAATCTAACTAAGTTAGTGTGAAAAATATTTCGCTCTCGTGTGGGATTCGAACCTGCGTCTATTCACATTTCGGGGTTACCACTCTATACCGAAGTTCTGTGGCTCTAAGCCACTGAACTTAGGAGCTGTTAAAATATTCCACAGCTTTCATTATTCTTATTCTGAATCTAAAAATATATTTGTCTTAAGTTTATATAGGCTGGTTAATTCATAATAATAAAATGGACGGATACTGGCTTGAGAGTAGCGAGGGCTAAGAATAGCTTTACTAGGTGTACAACAAGTTAGATATAAACAACGACGTATTATAATATAGACACGTCATGAACGAACATCACGGCTTTCAAAAACGGCAAATATTTTTTATATTCAAAAAAAGAATTTCTATGAAATTATCTATGGTAGCATGTATGAAAATTAAGGCAATTGCCTGACTTTTTTGTTGCCATTTTTAAGTGTTGGTAACGTATCTATAGTTTTTTATATATCATTGGATATAAAGCGATTATGTAACCAACAGTGGCACAGTGGAACACGTACGGCTGATAGCTGCACGTATATCCACTTATGCCCTTTTCACCTCGCTGCGTGTAGACCCGATATGAATTATAAATATCACTTAACGATTAAGCACGCGGTATAGCTTGCTTGGTGTATACTATAAGAACTAGTTTGAGTCATGTTATGTATTTGGTTCTCATTATCAAAATTTGATAATATAGTCATTCCTATAGTCGCGTACATGATTATAGTATTGTGATAGGTTAAGTGTTAAGATAAAAGAACTTCGGCTGCTGGCAGCCTGATATGTACAGCTGGAAATGGCTGGCGAATCCATATCCACTATGCAATAATTAGGACATATTATACTAGGAACTCCATTCTCTAATGTCTGTTATATAGATATTTTCTAACGTAACAAACATAGTTTATATAAATATTTAGAGAGAAATGAGTAGCGTCAAAAAAACCTTGAGAAATGCAATGGCAAGCAATAATGAAGTGGGAGATTTACTTAGCTATGTTAAGGAGTGTGGTTTATATAATGGTTGTCAAGCTATTGTAAACGGACACGGTTCTAAAAATACGAAAATAAAATTAACTAATAATAATATTACAGCTCTGAAGAAATCACTGACCTTAGAACAAAAAATAACCAGGGCTCAGGAAAGGGTAAGGCAAAGGGCAGAAGTTAGAAGACAAGAATATGATAAAAATGCTATTCCCATCGAAGAACAGAAGAGTGCGTCGGAGAATGACGCCAAAGATGATGTAAAATCATCACAGCAGCCAGCAAGTGTACATATAAATGAAGTTAACATTGCGCCTAATAAAGATACACCAGCAGATGTACATGTAAATGATATTAACAGTGCGCCTAATAAAGATTCTATGTTGTCTGTGCATGATAAAGTTGCTCAAAATATAATGAAAACCCCAGTTCGCCAAGAGCAGGTTTTGGAGTCCTTGGCAGAGATGGAATTTTCTCAGTCTGATCTGGGTGTTTCCGAACCAAAAGAAGATGTTACTGTAGACAAAGTCGATGAAGAAGGTGGTATTAAATTAGACAAAATTTTGAGTCGCGACAAATTAGAAAATGTGGTAGTAACGGAGTCAAATAGTGAGCCATTTGTTACTAAAATCGAGAAGGTTTTTTCTGTAAATACGAACCCACTCCTTGCTGACGCTGAAGTTGTCAATACGAAACCTCATGATGACATTGCTCTCGAAACCTCTAAATCACCATTTGCTACAGATCTAAAAGAAAATCAGCAAAAACCAATAAATGACGAAGTGCATGTGGAAAACAATGTAAGTGTTGATGAAATTAAAGAAGCAGATGCCGGAAAACCCGCAGCCGTAACCGACGCTGAGCATAAAAATGCAATTACTGTGTGCCAAATTGCGGACGACACCCCTAAATCATACAATGATGGGCAAGTAGTAGAGGTACACGAAGCTGACGTTACTAAAGAAGTGCATGAAGTTAGTGAAGCATATGAACCCGATAGTGTTAATGAAGCTCATACTAATGTAGAACAAATTCAACATACTGAACAAGTTCCACCATTGGGTAATTTCGAGGTTATGCATCAGTTGAATGATGTCACAGATTCTCAAACACCTAGTGATATTGTGAAGATTGATAGCATTGCCGACGATCATATTAAAAATGATCCCACCCTACCCATACCAAAAGTGAATAACGACGATATCAATTATGTTTCGAAAAACGGAACTGAAATTCCACCAGAGACGGATATAGATAATCCCCAAAGCAAATGTGACGATGGTTATCCATTTAACAATGATGCAAATAATGGTGAGGCTTGCGGTATTCCAGAACAATTTGAAAACAAAAATTTGAACCTAAAAGATAATGGTAACAAAACAGACAAGCCTTTAACAGAGACTGATGTTTATGTTGATTCACTCGCAACAGGAGCCGACACCGATATCCTAACATTGGTAACCGAGGAGTCTGGTAATGATATTCATGATGACAAAGTTTTAGAACTAAATAATTCGCTGGAGAGTAAATCTGAAATTTACATAGAAAATGCTGGCAAGTTAAATTCGGACACGAGTCATCCTGGGAACATTAAAGATGAGCATGATGATATTGATGGCAAAAATAATTCATCACATAAAACTAATGAGAATGATGACACGAATCAAGTTAAAATGTTACCTAGTGTGAATGAATCAGATACAACTGATAACCAAGAAAATAACATGAACTTAGAAACAGCCGCCGTAACTATACAGAAGGTATTTCGTAATTTTCTTTTTAAAA
The DNA here is from genome assembly GCA_933228765.1 of Miltochrista miniata. Taxonomy (NCBI): domain Eukaryota; kingdom Metazoa; phylum Arthropoda; class Insecta; order Lepidoptera; family Erebidae; genus Miltochrista; species Miltochrista miniata. The sequence goes on along the minus strand of OW121764.1, from coordinate 15,111,815 downwards.
ACAGAGGTTCTACTTTTGAAAGCACATCTAATGATGATGGTAACTTTTTGGATGAAGATGATAAGAATAAGGTAAATGATTTTCTTAAACTCGCTTAGTAGTTCTAAAATACTATGTAACATACCAGTAAAATTTTTCTTCCAGGAAGAATATGATTTTTCAATTGCAAATTCTTTGAGTACAGATAGAAGGGCACATGGTATAAGTAGAATGGATACAGTTTTGCAAACCGTAAATGAAGAAAAGTCACTTTCGTTGTCTACTGACGATTCTTCAACTTTGTCCAGTGCTGCTACTACTATTCAAGCTCATGTTAGGGGATATTTAGTTAGAAATAAATTAAATTCAAATAAAACTGTATCTACTAATTCTATACCCACGAGTAATTCAAACGAGCCATCTCTCACTTCTCTAGAAATTAATAATGGAAATGATCAAATTAAAAATAAAACAGTTCTTAATATACACATTGTTCCCGAAGGAGATAACTACCTAAGTAGAGACGAAAGTTTAATTACCTCAATGGATTTATCTCTAGACAGTAGTCCTCCTTCTTCTATTAATCTGCACCCTTTAGGTTACGATAAGAGTGAAAGAAGAAAACAGTTAAAGAGAGAAGACGCTATACAATCTGTTTCACCTCCTAGTAACAATAGTGGTAAGCTTAGCGACGATTTTGATTCAGTAAAAGAACTATCATTGAATGATCATGACGCTACGGAACAAAATCTATTAAGCGAGATTAATAGGACTAGCGAGATTTTGGATAAAGGAAATGGTAAAAATAATGCTCTTGAAAATGCTTCATTAGAATATACTTCAAAAGGAGTTGAAATTAAAGATAGCGATGTTGAAGACTATGATGATAATCTGCAAAAGAAAATAAAAAGAGATTCATTGAGTGGAATTAGTTCTGACGAAATGGATGTCGTAACACCTATTACGTTTAATGAGGATTTATCTAGTTCGAGTTTAATGCATTCAGGGGAGTTTCATGATGTTGTACTGCCAACCAGGGTGTCCCGCAGTGACACTACAGTCGTCAGTGGTGAGTGAAGACATCTATTATCAGGTGATAATTATTTTCATAATATCAAGGCCATCGCATGTACTGCAATTCGGTAATTCGTTGCAATCGTAGACGCTTGTTTTAATATATCATATAAAATAAATATAAAGAGTTCAATATATTTGAGTAATTGCTAGCGGGCATGCATATAATATAACTCACAATTCGTTATAGAAAATTGTACATACTATAGAATTGTATGAATGTAGATGAAATAGTAATACTATAATAACATAACTAGGGGCGTAGATATTTATGGATTATGAAAATAAAAAATAAGTTTTTCTATAAGTAGCTAGTTTATGTAACGTTTAGAGGAATAATCTACACGACGTATGATTTTCTATTTTAATAATTATTATGATAAAGTAAATTCGATGGACTTGTAAATAAGCTGAGTGATAGATGCTAAGCTGTTTAAAGTTAAAAGGCTTTACGTTATATAACCAATACATAGCAATGTACGTTAATTTTAATTATTACTATTTTCTTTTCAGACTTCAAGAATGTACTGGTGTATTTTTTGCTTTGGAATGATTCATATTAATAGTTAACTGAATACATGTATTATAAATTGGTCGATCACTGTTAATCATTATGAAGAGTAAATAAAAAGCACGTTAAATAATATAATGTGTCTTCCTTTCTATCCGTTATGGCTACCACCTAAGTCATATTGCTGCAGTAATACTTGCGCCTCTTTCTTTATATCTAAGGTGGCAGACAAGCATAACGCCCATCTGATGGAAAGTGCTATCCCTAGTCATTTACATTTTACTGACACCTCCAATGTAGGTCTCTGTCCACCTGGGAGATATTTAAAACAGGCCTAGTGCGTCTGACTCGCGCAGTGTTCCATACCAAAAAACTAAAAAAACACGTGTCTGCCTTGCACGGAGCCTCTATTTTCTGATTTTAGTATTTGTCGTTATAGCGGCAACAACAATACGTCGTCTGCGAAAATTTCAGCTCTCTAGCTATTACGGTTCCTCAGATACAGTCTCGGTGATGGACGCGGTCGGCGAAGTCTCACGAATAGGGTCCCGTCTTTATTATTTGGGTAAAGCCGGGACGGAATCTATGACTGCCTCTGTGGCGTAGTCGGTAGTGATACCGCCTGCGGCGCTGGAGGTCCTGGGTTCGATTCCTGGGTCGGTCCAAATATTTGTGTGATCCACTAATGTTTGTTTCGCAGTTTGGGTGTTTTCTATGTATAACATGTATGTATTTAGAAATATATAAGTATGTATATCAGTCGTCCAGATCCCATAGCACAAGCTTAAATTAGCTTAATTTGGGCTAGATGATGTGTGAATGTCCACAAAAAAAAATTCTAAAAATGATTGACCTGAACATCTCTCGTCGTCATCATCCTACTGCAGGATGTTAAGTGTATGCGACTGCTGTGTGCTGTCTATAGTTCGAATCCCGGATCGGAAAAAAATGCGATCCATAAATATTTGTTGCGGAGTGTTTCCTATGATACCTATTAGTTGATGAAAGCAACTTTTCCTCATTCTGTGGGAATGCTTTGGACCATTCTAAGATGTCGAGCTAACAATGAGATGATAAGGTAAGAAAATTCTTCGCAAAATGAGGCGGCGGAATCCTACGTACTCACTGCTGACCAAAGACCTGAGGCTCTGCACCAATACGATACGATCTCTACGTTGGGCGTTCTGTCAATGTGTGGAGAAGACCGGAGAAGTGTTTATGAAATAGCTCCAGCAATGGTTGTTCACTCACCCCTCATCACTAGTGATGCAGTAACTCTATAGCTCTGAGAGGACTTTTTCGCAATAAGTCCGCCAAAAAAAAACAAATCTTTCGCAGAACCTACCTGTGGCCTGAGTAACTTTTACCAGCTTCTAGCGAATTCGTACTAATAGTATTACCTACGTAGCTACAGTGAATTTCAAAACTTGATTGGGAATGTATAATACTTACGAACGTATAATATCTGTTACTCGTGGTCTTTCGCTCACTACCTAATCTGGGACGCCATGCAGGATTTGGGCACAACTGACATGATACTTTGAGCTCTTGGTACCAAAAAGCAGTCTAGTGTCTTAATTAATATTATGTCATCAACTTAGTAGTCAGCTAGAAATAACTTAAATTTTGTGAAACATTGCCCATCAGCATCTGGTTCAAATTAACCTAATATTTGTTTCTGCTTTGGAATCTAGACAACTGATAAACTTACCTACTTATAAATTTCTAATCTATACTAATATTATAAAGAGGAAAGATTTGTTTTTTGTTTGTTTGTAACAAATAGGCTCCGGAACTACTGGACCGAAAATTCTTTCACTGTTGGAAAGCTACGCTCTTTGCGGTGAACATAGGCTATATTTTATTACCGTATTCCCACGGGAACGGGAACTACGCGGGTGAAACCGCGTGACGTCCGCTAGTACATAATAAAGGAAAATAACACTCATTACACCAAAGAGATTTGTTGTGGGTGAGAATTGAACACACTACCAGCCAATTCTTAGTTAGGTCTATAACCTCTAGATAAACGGTCTATACAAATAGGCCAAGGATGGATAGTGTGTGTCCTCCACACCTTTATTAACATTCATTGCCTTCATAGAATGCTTTTTGTACAATATAACGCCAGTTACTTGCAATATTTTTAATGGGATGAGTAGAGAAAGAATGTGAACAACAAAACAATTAATGGAATTCAGTTAAATATTATATTTTTTTCTACATAAATTCACTATGGTGAAGGTGAAGACCTCTTTGCATTTGCTGCCAGAATAGCACCCGGTGCAGGATAAGGTCTCATTTGATACAAGGACCCTGTTGCTGTGGTATCAACACCTGTTTTAGTGTGCGCATCTAGGCCAGCACTCCAATTTCCTCTTGGTACTTCTGAATATGAAGCTGGATCCATAGGGTCAATATCATTTTCTTTAGTTCTTGGTCTTTTGCTTCTGTGGTGCACAGTGTCCTTCTCCTTTTCTTTCCGTTCATTTCTCTTTTCTTTGGTAGGTGGCTGAGGTACTTCATGATCAGATGCCTCACTTTCTTCATCACTCTCATCACCCTCTTTCAACACCCGTTCTTCACGTAAATGTGCCGCGCTTTCAGTGTGAACAGCTTTCGGATGAGCTGGCGGCAACCAACTCACTAAATTATTGTGAACATTCCAGAAATAGTGTTGTCCATAACCTTCATCATACACTTCTTCCCAACCTGATGGTAATGGCCATATTTCTAATGCTTTCTTTTTAAGTTCTAGATAAATTTCATCAGGTATCACTCTACCTGTTTTCCATCTCTTGACACAAAACTTTGAGCATTCGTGATATATGTTGCTTTTATTTGGACAACCTTTATGGCCTTTAATTGGATCAACATTCACGCCTTCTATACCTTCCCAAAAGTGCTCTTTTTTGGTGCGTTCATCAGGCTTGCTATCATAGTCTTCGGCAATAATTTCTTCATTAGTTTGAACTGGAGGAGCTTCAATACTGACTTCAGAATCAGGTTGTGGTTTTAAAATTCCTCGCTTTGCTAAGCGTGCAGCTAACGCCGGTGGCAAAGGCATTATAACTTAAAAGTTAAGTAAAGATAAAAACAATTACGTTCAAGAATGTCTTCTTTTCTTTTAAATTCAGCGTACTAATATCATAATCATTGTATGTATAGAAAACAAACAACAACACTCGCTGCTCGCCCGCTGATATATATAACAATAATGGAGTTTTGAGTTTTGACGTTAATGACACACGATATGACATTAAAAAAATTTTCATTAGTTTCACAGAGGACAGGCTAAGGTCCGAGTTCTTACTGCCTTGTGAGTGATATTTATAAACGGGTTTTCACTCGACACTGTATTATTATTAATTTCATGCTCATGCTCTTTTTAATAGAAGTTTCGATAGCGTTGCACCTATTTTGGTCGCAAGAAGTCTGAGGCATGCATGCACCTTTCGCTTAAAACTGAACTACTGGAGAGATTGTTAAGGCGGATTCCCACTTGAGCAGCCGCGGGGCGAGCTGCCGCCTCAACGCCTCAACTCCAGTGGAGACGCTGCCGCGGGTCGAGGCGTGGCGTGCCGCGTCTTGAGCCAAACGAGGCGGCCTCGTGACGAGCCATTTTGTGTCGGTAAACGTCCGTGCTCAAAGGCGCCTCAGTGTGAGCCACGCGAGCAGTGGAGAGTGCATTGAATTAATTAAAGAATATCAAAGCCACAGGCTTCTATGGGATCCAACGTCACCGCATCACTATAATAAGGCCTATAAGGAAGATTCCTGGAAAATTAAAAGCAAGAAAATAGGAATATCCGTAACGGAATTGAAAAAGAAGATGACGGCACTTTGTGGTTCTTTTCGGAGGGAAAAATCCCGACACAAAAACAAAGCCTCATCACGGGATCAGGTAAAAATATTTTAAACTAGATAAATTCGTTGCTCGGCTTGAAGCACGCTGCCGAGTTGCTGATTAATGTGGCTCAAGTGGAGATGCATGAAAATTCCGCGGCGCGCGGCATGCTCAGATTGAGGCAGCTCGCCCCGCGGCTGCTCAAGTGGGGATCCACCTTTATGTAAATACCAATCATGTCCTTCCGAATCTAACCCAATGACTGCTTCTACATTTACTGCCAGATTCGCAATGCAATAGGTAGAACGGAAGAAAAAAGAACCTGGTAATAAAACTCCGGTTATTAAACTACTTACTAAACCCCCAGAATAATTAACACCTGGAACCTTGGAGTATCCAGTCAAATATCTATTCGGTATATGTAACTGAAACATACCTATCTGACAATCAATTAGTGTCCGACCGAAACTGGTTTTCCGGCCGAAACCGAAACCGAAACCGAACTTTCGGCCCCAGGGTCAGTTTCGGCCAAAACCGAAACCGAAACCGAAACTCACGTGTTCATATTGAAAAAAAAAATAAAAACCAGCCAGTCGGATTCCCGCACAGAGGGTTCCGTTACAAAAATTGGGCACAAAAATTACGTGTGTTGTATAGATGCTTTTTTCTGATTTTAGTAGGTATTTTTTGTTATAGCGGCAACAGAACAAGGTGGTTGGTGGTGGCAGTGTCTCTTGACGTCGCCAACGCTTTCAACGCCTTGCCCTGGAGCTACGTTTGGGAGGCGCTTATTTACCATGAAATGTCTCCATACCTCCGACGAATTGTCGGGGCCTATGTTTCCGAGAGGGCCATAACTTTCCCGAGCTGGCTAGGGCAGGGTCGGCGAGATGTGTCGTTCGGTGTTCCACAGGGATCGGCCTTAGGACCGCATCTGTGGAACATCGGTTACGATTGGGTGCTGCGTGGTCCGTTGCTCAGAGGTGTCGACGTAAAGTGTTACGAGCGTAACGTGTTACGACGACACCGTAATTGCAGCGCGAGGAGCAACGCGCCGAGGCGCAGCCCTAAAGGCCACCTGCGGGATCCAGCTTACATATAGGGGGCATCGGCATCGGCATCGGGCTCTCGATAACGTATCAGGGGCTCGTACTCGATAGCCGGTGGAACTTCGTATAGGTACCACTTACGATGTTTGCTCCCAAAACTGAGGGTGGGGGGCATCAGCCGCACTCTCGCGGTTGTTGCCCAATATCAGGGGACCCAACGCTCCCTGCAGGAGACTGTACTTTAGGATCGTGCGGAGTATGGCCCTATACGGGGCCCTCGTGTGGGCGGAAATCCTGATGGCCAGCAATGCGGCTAGATTGCTTAGCCCGCAGAAGGCGATGGCTTTCAGGGTGATAAGGGGATACCGCACGATCTCAGTTGAGGCGGCATGTCTTCTAGTCGGGAACCCTCTATGGGACCTGGAAGTGAAGGCCCCTGTGTCATTGTTTAAATGGCGCAAAGAGGCGCTGGAGCGGGGCTATAGGCCTCTTCCTGTGAGCAGGTCATGTTCGTGATAGAGACGGCGGGGAGGAAGCGGGAGAGAACTCTCCCACCCGAGTTCCACAGTCTGCGGTGGCGCGCCCCATACTATCACCCTCCATGACCGGAGACCTGAGGACGGTGACGGGGCTGCTCACCGTCCTTACAGAAGCAGGCCCTAGACGATAGCGTGACGTGAGAGATTCATGAACGCCACCCTCAAGAAGCGGGATAGCAACTGAACAACCCCCTAAAAACGCAGCCGCAGTATGCATCATTCCGAGAGCATACTCGGGGCTCCCAACGCGTGGTTTTTAGTCGGTAGGACTCCGGCGTGGACTTCCTGTAGGATTTTCCTCACGTTAAAAAAAATAGCGGCAACACAAATTATGAAAATTTAAGGCCTCTATCTGGCACGGTTTCAGCGATGCAACCTCGTGACTAATAGACAGACTAGGCCTCGTTAATAGGGTCCCGCTTTACCCCTCCGTTATTTTTTCAATAGGTGCATTAAGTTCTACCAAGTGCCATCAATCAACGGTATAAAGCTTCTCAAGTGTTCATTTTAGAAATATCTCCACCTAAAGATGAGTTTCTTTCTTTTGTGTGGAATTACACATAGATGCTATTGCGAACTCCTACCAACTAAAACCACACAGTGCCCCCGAAAAGCGGCAAAAAATCACGTATGTTGTATGGGAGGCCCCCTATAATGTTATTATTTTGTCTATTTTTATTATTTGTTGCTATAACGGCAACAGAAATCATCATCTGTAAAAAAATTTAACTATCTAACTATCACGGAGCATGATTTACAGCCTGCTGACAGACAGACAGACGACCAACGAAGTCAACGGAACCGAGAACAAAGGGGTAGGGTTATGTAATGTCCTAGACTCTCTAGACCTTTAGTATTCCGTAACGGTAACCAAAAGTAAAAACGGGACCCTAAAAAGGTGGTCTAAGACATAACACTGGGGTAACTGCCTAATACTTCTCAATGATTGTAATTGCTTATGGATTGAATAAAGTTGTATTATTATTAAAACTATTGATTGGAAGTTCTTTGTAAAGTTCTAAATCTTCGGTTAGTAACATATTATCTGGTTGGGCTGACCCCAACCGTCACAAGCAGAACCAGGCACTCAAAATTCATGAACACGTGAGTTTCGGCCCGGCCGAAGGTTTCGGCCCATTTTGGCCGAAACCGAAACTGCGGCCGAAACTCGATTTTTTGGCCGAAACCGAAACTTCGGTCGGTCACTACAATCAATCAAATCATTTTATGGCAGTCCGATGCTGAACGTTAGGCACGGCATCTCTCAAATTACGCCACAACACTCGGTGCTGCGCCTACCGCATGATTCAGTTCTTGCTTGCATTACGCGGGCGAAGTTGCGGACACCAGCTAGTTATGTCAGATATTATCTTTGGTTGAGGATAGCATCCAAAGGAATGAACACACGAATAGTCTAGTAGTCAATGAATGCTCACAAGGGGGGGTGTGGATGGAAAAGTCGAAAGCAGAAAGTTTGACTTAGGAACGAAAAGGTTTTTTGCTTACTTCTCGAAAACGGTGCTTTGTACGAAATTGTGTTGTACGACTTATTAAAAGCTAATTAAATTCTCTACAACTTTGTCCTTTACACTTTGTATCTATCTCCAATAATTGCCTAGCTATGAGCTTCTAAAAGTGGTCGATTTTCAAAGCGCGCCTTGTAACAGTAATTTACCAAAATCATTGTTTTTTTTTCTAACGTGAGGGAAAATCCTCATGGATGCTATTCCGGACTCCTACCGACTAAAAAACCTCACGAGCGGTTGGGCCACCGTTTTCGAGAAGCAAAAAACAAAAAAACGGACCTTCTTTGACCTCACCTCGGAGGGGTCAGGACTTTTTTAGTAGGTAGTTTCTGCTTTCGACTTCTTCCACAAGTTATTCGTTTACTAGGGACATCCTTCCGAGGGCTTACCCGGGACTCCCAACCACAGGCTGTTAGGCGTTACGTGAGGTTTTTTAGTCGGTAAGAGTCCGGCATAACATCCTCTGAGGATTTTCCATCACGTAAAAAAAAAATGGCTAGAAGAATAGAAAAGAGGCTACGGGTAATAGAAATTCCCTATGCACCCTCTACCCTTTTGCTCCCTCTACGCTTTACCCACTAGTCACTCTACCCACGAGTGACTAATGGGTAAAGCTGATGGGTGAATGAGACAGAGCCCGTTTTTAACATCATACATACTTAAGGCCCGGCCTCTTGCCCCGAAGGGGTAGGCAGAGACATTCTATAAGCCCATATTTACCTTTCATTTTTGTCCCACATGGTGAGCCGTATTGAATATCGCCAAATCTTTCATTAGTACCTATGTTACAAGTCCAGGATTCGTAAGACTACGATGCACTTTGACAGTTTTCGTAGCTATTGTAATAGGATTATGATTCTGGTGACATGGGCCCCAGATTGATTCACGTATACGTATCCTTGTTGCTCATGTACCTCTCAAAAGAGTAAAAAACAAAAATGAAAGATACCCACACTGGCTTACGGTAAACACCATAGCTATAAATAAACTGAAAAATTACTATCATAGACTATTTAAACAGACAAATGAACAACTATATTACGCATTTTTTACTTACTATAGGCGTTTAGTAAAAAAGGAAACCAAATCAGATTTTTAAATTTTCACTAACCGTATCCAAACAAATATTAAGCGTGACCCCAAAACATTTTGGACTTATGTTAAGAGCAATAGGGAAAACAACACAACGGCTACCTTTGGAAATATGTCATCCCATCAGGTAACAACTGAATTATCTAGATATTTTAAAAATGTATTTCTACCTGATACCCCATCGCTAAGCGTTGATAACGCGTGTTTCTCGGCAAATACAAATGTAAATAATTTTCATGTAAATATTACTCATATTAACGAACTAGAAGTGCTTAGAACTATGTTGCGACTTGCGCCAAAAGATACTCAAGGTCCAGATGGTATACCACAATTCTTAGTTAAAGATGGTAACAGAATTTTTGCAAGCCCTTTACAATATATATTTAACCTCTCAGTCCAGACTAATGTGTACCCAACAATATGGAAAACCACCAAAGTAATCCCAGTTCACAAAAATTGCACTAAATCCGATATCAAAAACTACAGACCTAGGTATAGCTGTCCTATCCATATTTGGTAAAGTCTTTGAATCTATTTTATATAAAAAGATTTACAGTGATTTAACTGGATGGTTTGCTGAAGAGCAACATGGGTTCTTACCAAAGCGCTCCACTACTTCGAATCTTCTCAATATATCTACTTTCATCGCCACTAACTTAGACAATAAGAGTCAAGTGGATGTAGCCTATTTTGATTTCCAAAAGGCCTTCGATAGAGTTGACAACGATGTGCTATTAACTAAAATGGCTATTTCAGGTTTTTCTAGAACTTTGCTCCAATTCTTTGCTAACTATCTAAGCGACCGTAAACAATAAGTAATATACAAAAATACGCGTTCTGAGCTTTACCCAGTTACCTCGGGTATTGGGCAAGGTAGTAGCCTAGGTCCCCTGCTCTTTCTAATATTCATAAACGACCTTCCAAAACATTTAAAATATTCCATGGTTCTAATGTACGCAGATGATGTCAAGATTGCTCTACCAATAAATGATATACATGACACTGTTAAACTGTAGGCAGATATTGATAACATTTACACCTGGAGTATTAGTAACGGTCTTAATCTTAATACCAATAAATGCGCCGTTATGTCTTATACGAGAGCACAGCAACCGATACTCAAGATCTACACTTTAAACTTTGTCACCCTAAATCGTGTTTCAACAATTCGTGATTTAGGGACTCACTTCGACCGACTCTCACTTTTAATCAAAACATAATAAAGACCTGTAATAGATCCAGAAAAAGTATTGGATTTGTAATGCGACATACAAGAATTTTTAACAGCCCTCATGCTATCACCATATTGTACAACTCATATGTCCGCAGCTTATTGGAGACGAATAGCGCCGTTTGGAATCCACACGAAAATCGTATATACTCCTCATAGAAAAACTACAAAAAGCTTTCATTCGCTATTTCTACCTTAAACTGTACGGTTACTATCCCTACATGTACCCAACACCATTTGTGCTAGGGATGGTTACATACCAGAGCCTAGAAGTTAGAAGAAATCTCAACCTTGTAATTTATTTCTTCCGCCTAATTCGTGGTAATCTTTCTAATACTATACTTCTGGAAAACATATCAATAAATGTTCCGCTACCGATCAGGCGCTCATTACGCCCTCGGCATCGTCCTCTTTTTCTAGTACCTTCTTCATCTGTAACACTTACAACTAGCGCATTGTACCTAGCACTAACTCATATCAATAATATTCCTTGCATGATGAGACAGTAGATATATTCACATTTACGGAACCGAGATTCTTAGCTGCAGCTAGTCAATATCTGGAGAGTATATCCTCACCAAGTACCATTATATAAATGTAAATATTTTGTTTCTATTTTGTTTTTATTTTTCAGATTTTATTTTGTTTAAAACCTTTTATATTAGCTACTAATACTTACCGTCCGTAGAAACTAAGTAGGTACATCATTTAATTGATGATTTTTATAATTATTGTAATTGTGATAACGTGTAATATTTTCTTTATTATCTATTATATAAAAATAAGTCGGGTTTTCCTTCCTGACGCTATAACTCCAGAACGCACGAACCGATTTCCACGGTTTTGGATTCGTTGGATAGGTCTCGGGCTCCGTGAGGTTTATAGCAAAGAAAATTTAGGAAAAATTTTCACATACAGCGCCATCGCGGGCGAAGCTGCGGGCATCAGCTAGTTGCGTATAATAGTATTATAATGTCAATATAACCAATAACTTGTATGTGTGGTACTATACTGTAAGTATAAGTTGGTTAATAAATAAATAAGTATATTAAAAAAAAAGACAGCATATGGACAGTTGTATAATAAATTTATTTTCAGAAACAAGTTCGTAAACATTTCAGCTTATTTATGATTGACAGCTTATTTACATCATTTCATGGTATCCCAATATTTATTATAACCAGCATAAATCTAAACCCAATACCAGTTTCTTGATTTATTAACAATTTATTGCACTGTTCAATGTTAGAAGTATCAATATGTTACGCAAAGGCAAAATATTACATTATTGTAGTGCACTTGCAACATTTTATATGTTTGAAGTATATTTAGACCGGTTCTGTCTTATTGAACTTCTTTTCAATGATTGTGAAGCACTCCGACGAAATAGAAAAATTAACTTAAATTTATTGTTGTAAATTAAATAGATAACTGACTTTGTATATGAAAATATAGGTGCAAGATTGGCTTGTGTCTACAGTTGCCGATAGCCAATTTTCATCTTACACATCTTGGCATTTAAATTCATTTCTATATACTTTTAGTTTATACTTAAAGATATTTTACAGTATGTAGCACCGTTGGAAATACAGAGTGTATTTTTTTCAATGGCAACTCCAAATTGTAGTTCATTGAAATGCGGTTCATAGTTGTAAACTTTCGGCTAATTTATATACTTAATAGATTTTTTTTCAAAAGTAGTCTAATTGCCGTTCATGTGGTTTTCTGTCGAAATATACGCCAGTAAGTCCTCTGATGTCACAAGTCCGACTGGGCGCTGAATGGCTGTCGAGTTATCTAGAAAGAAAAATAAAGTTGTAAGAATTTTATAGACGGAAATATGTTATTGGAGTCATGGGTTTCATGGCGACAATCAATCGCAGAATGATTTAGAGGAGAGAGAAATCCGCCACACACCCTCGATACATCAAATGACTGCCTGCCGCGCTGAAGGTCCTGGGTTCGATTCCTGATCGGTACAAATATTTGTGTGATCCAAAAGTGTTTGTTTCGGGGTTTGAGTGTCTTCTATGTATAAGACGTATGTATGTATTTACAAATATATTAGTATTTGACTGCCTCTGTGGCGCGGTCGGTAGTGATACCGCCTGTGGCGCTGGAGGTCGTGGGTTCGATTCCCACCGGAGACAAATATTTGTGTGACCCATAAATGTTTGTCTCAAGAGTCTGGGTGTTTCTATGTATAATAAGTATGTATTTAAAAGTATATAAGTATTAATATCCGTGGTCTGATACCCATAACACAAGCAGGTTATTCCTAGCTTACTTTGGGATCAGATAGCGTTGTGTGAAATGTCCGTGAATATTTATTTATTTATTTTATAAAAAAAAAAAAAAAAAAAAAAAAATCTATCAGTCGTCTAGATCCCATTGCACAAGCTTATATTGGCTTAATTTGGGCTAGATGATGTTGTGTGAGATTGTCCACAAATATTATTATTATTATCATCATAAAACAGGACTAAAAGGGTAACCTCAACTAAACGTAACTGACGAATCGTAGTCCTATGGACAGGGCTATAGGTCCACAATCGGTGGTAGGTTATCTTTTCAGATTGTCAAGAATGTGTATGCAATACGTGAACAGTCAACAGTTGTTGCTTGGACTTTGAAGGTGATAGAGGGGTCCCAGAGCATTAACTTCAATTCTAAAAACCGGCCAAGTGCGAGTTGGACTCGCCCATGAAGGGTTTCGTAGCAGCAAGTAACATAATATAAAAGTTCTTATAGTTCGTTGTAACTTTGACTGATGTTTTAACACGTTCGCAAAGGTAGTGATTTCACTACCGGAAATTGCGGTTTATGACGTATTAAAAAAAAACTACCAGCTCTATCTCGTTCAAACTAATTTTCGTTGGTAGTTTTTATGGCAATGTACATCATATATTTTTTTGAGATTTATCATTCTCTTAGTTTAGAAGTTAGAGGGGGGGGGGACACATAGATACACCACACGTGTGGGTTTGATGAAAAAAAAATTTTTGAGTTTCAGTTCTGAGTATGGGGACCCCCAAAATTTACTGCTTTTTTTCTAGTTTTATATAAAAATCTTAATGCGGTTCACAGAATACATCTAGCTACCAAGTTTCAATAGCATAGACCTTATAGTTTCGGAGAAAAGTGGCTGTGACACACGGACGGACAGACAGACGGACAGACAGACAGACAGACAGACAGACAGACAGACAGACAGACAGACAGACAGACATGACGAATCTATAAGGGTTCCGTTTTTGCCACTTGGCTACGAAACCCTAATAAAAAAGGACTTATTAATAATTACCTGATTCGACTACGATTACATGAGGGGCAATGTCGAGCATTCGCGAAAGCAGTCCTAACGTAGGTTTGTCTGTAAGGTCCACTTTGTAATACTTCTTCACTATGTACTTGTCCAAGCTATCGGAGGAGGTGCCGGAGACGTTTACTAGTCTTTTTCTTACATTGTCAGCGGTGAAAAGACCGGTTATAGATCTGGAAAAGATAAAAATATTATTAAGCAACGAGAATTGGAGTATAGCAGATGGTTAGAAGTATTTAAAGATTGCCTCCACTGCCAACTTATGCCACTTGAAATAAATATATCAAGTGGCATAAGCCTCAAACTTGGCTTAACGATTGCCATTTTACTAACAAGCAGGACCAACGGCTCAAAGATCCTTCCTAAGCACGAAAACGCTCTTAAATGGAAATAAGCGGTCACCCCCGTTTAGAACCAGACATTGTGTTAGAGACTTTTTTACAGAACAGTTAAGGCTACGACCGCTGTAATTGTCACGCTTTAGAAAGCGTGTTTAGCGACGATTCTCCTAAATATGAGTCTCAGCGTTCTAGCACGGTAAGGTTAGATAAGGGGCTTTTTGCCGCACACGCTTAGATTGTGGAATGATCTCCCTGTCTCGGTTATACTAATCGCCGTAAATTTTAAAATTCTTAAACGGGTCTTAGAAAGTTCTTACAGGGTCGCAATGCGCGTGTAACGCCTATGGTGTTGCAAACGTTCATAGGCTACGGTGAACACTTTTCATCAGGTTAGCCTTCAACTTGTCTGCCACCTTTTTTTCTTTTAACGTGAGGAAAATCCTACATGGATGCTATGCCGGACTCCTACCGACTAAAAACCACACATATACTACCTAAAAGTCTACGGTAGGGAGCCCCGGGTAAGCCCTCGGAAGGATACCCCAGGACTCACAACAGACCTACAGCTACCACTGCGGCCTCACCTAGTTGTGTGCTACCTTAGTAGTATGAAAGGAAACCAGTAATTTTGACACATTCAAGCAGGATGGTGAGGAATCGCCAAGTTAATGTACGTTCACCTTAGTCTGTTCGCGGAGCTTCATGGCCTGAATATATCTATTCATCAAATTCATCTTTGAATGACCCCGAGGTCTTTAGAGTGCTATATTCCGAGGAGCGGTCGATAGGAGCCGCACCAAATTCATTTACGAACACTGTCACTATGTATATGTACGCTATTAATGACATCAAAAGAAAAATCATTAGTTTTTTTATTTAAATAATTTATAAGAATTTTGAAACATGTTTTGCTTTTTGCTGTCACCAAATGTCACTTATACTTTTTCTGTTGGTTGGAGTGTTACTTTTAAACCACAGACTTGCAATACTTGAGATATATGTTATTATACAAAACCTCAATACTTATTATACGTGAAGCGAAAGCTTTGAACACCTTTTTAAGAAAATTGTGCGAACGGATGAAAGTTGACACAGTTAAAGTTTTTATGCAAGTTTGCAAAACGGGCGCGCGGCTTAAAAAAATCCTGAATATTTTCATTTAAAACAAGGCTCACCACCTTAGATCATCTAACCAGGATGCGCCTTACTTAAGCATTGTTTTCTGCCAAGCTAATAGACCATTTGGTCTTTTGGCTTTATAAAAAGCACTGTACATCAGTACATCATTTATATGATTGAACTAGTACATTTCATTGTAGTTGACTGTACAATAAAAATTAACACACAACAGCCATTACGCGTTTGTCGATTAATACATTTTTAAATATAATGAAATTTTATATGTCTTTGTGTTTCCCCCTTCACCCGCTATGAAAACTAGCAGAATATTTTTGTATGCGGTGGTTCGCAAAGGCTAGTCCCGTGATATATGGTCTAACTCACTCACCACCTGTTTAATATCAACGTGGGACAAAAAGTATATGGTGAAACGTGAAACGCGTATGCTCTACTTACCCCTTCGGGTATAAAAGCGTGACTGTATGTATGTTACAGTTTATATGGATATAATATCTTACCCTTTATCGTTGACGACTGTCAGCAGAGGTGATCGGTTCTCCTTCAACACGGCGAGAGCGTCGGATAGGCTACTGGTTTGTGATATGTGCTTCACTGGCTGTACAACGTCTTTCGTGACTGGTTTTTCCCACCAACTGCAAAAGAGAAGTATTATTGGAATATAGAAAAAAGAACGAAAGATATTAAAACATTACTTGGTACTAGAGAAGGAAGGTGACGGGAATGACTGTAGATTTGAATTGAAGTCTGGTAGGTTTTTTTAATCAGTCCGTGCTGTTGAAAAATTTTGTACGGACTACAGATATAGACTAGAGTTAGTTTTCCTCTTTAATATAGTATCGAGTGTCATAGTTGAAATTTAAATGTAGAAGAAGTGCAGACTTTGAATGAATTACTGTCTAATTTCGGAGGCCAACGAGTCTCTAGATAGTTTAGGATGCCATGCCGGGCTCTTACTGATTAAAACCACACATTGCTCTATGGCAAGCTCTCGAAAGGATGTCAGAGGGTTCCCGACAGACTGGCTACCAATGCGGCGTCACCGGGTACAGATACTGTCCCTTGTCTTCGGGGGATGTTAGGGTGTCATCCCGGTTATTTGGGCGTGTGGCGTCCGTGAAACTTTCAAGGTCACGCTGCCGTCTTGGGCCTATTTCTGTAAGGACGATGAGTAGCCTTCCGTCATCTTCAGAAGCCCCGATCATGGAGGCCGATAGTCTTGATAAAGTGAAGACAAGTCTACGGCGAGGGCGCCGTAGACTGTGGAACTCGGGTGGGAGAGTTGTCTCCCGCTCCCTTCCTGGTGCCTCTTTCAGGAGCATGACCTGCTCGCAGAAAGAGACGGCGCAGTCCCACTTACTCCCGCTAGAGATCAAGACTCGCATAGTCTCCAGCGAGAGAATGTCCACGTCCAGACCAGCCACGAGGATCTGGCGCTGTTGAGTTATGTTGGGCAGCCGCGAGAATACCGCTGTTGCTCGTCTCAGTTTTGGGACCAAACTTCGGAGATGGTGTCCGAAGTTTTATCGGCTATCGAGTACGAGTCCTAAATACATCATCGAGGGCTCGATGCCGAAACATATGGATGTTATCAATATACATTTAATAAAATTGTAACTGTCTGTTTGTCTGTACGTTTGTGCACGCTAATCTCAGCAACCGCTCAACCGATTGCAATGCAGTTTTCTTTATTGCGTTGCGGTTTGCTCCACTTGACACTTAGTGTCTAAACACACTATGCCGAATTAACGCGACCGAAGTTCGGCGGCTGGTTTTACGTTCCAACGTATTCGGCTGATATGACACACCATAAGTGCCGAACTTACGCGGCGGAAATTCAGTTCCACAACTTTCTGTGTGTATTCAGTGTTCTCGAGCGCTGTCGTGGCATCGTGTCGTGTTATGTAATGTAACCGTGTATGTTATGTAACAGAACGTCGGTCGCGTAAATTGTATGCTCACAGAATAAGTTGCCGCTAAACTTACGCCGAGTTACGCACGACCGAAGTTACGTTGTACGCTATGACGCGACGTAATTTCGGCATAGTGTGTCGTCAGTAATTCAAATAGCATTGCAGGCGTAATTGTGCTGAGCTTCGGTCGCGTAAATTCGGCATAGTGTGTTGAGACACTTAGTGTTTGTTTTATGTCAATCGGTTCGTAAAAAAAAGTTATATCAATGTAAAGAATCACATATAAAATGCAGCGTACGAAGTCGCAGGCAACAGCTAGTTAGGAATAAATTTCTTTTATCACAATTAAATGTGCATAATTGAGTTATTTAAACGATAACACCGTGACATTTGATAACGTCGCAATTAACGTTAACGTTTGTGTATGACCCAAATTACGCAACGTTCTCAAAAATAGTTCCTGTAATTTGATTTCTTTCGAAGACCACACAGACCATCATCTGTGCGTTATTCCCGGTTATAACAGAAATGAAGAGTCAGGATATCAGAAACAATTTATTCCTCTCGGCCTATTTCACCCTCTTTTTTTCGTGTGGAAATCTTCATGGATGCTATGCCGGACTTCTATCGACTAAAACCACACGGTGACTTTCCATCGACCTATCGTCGGGAGTCCCGGGTAGATCCTCGGAAAGATGACCACAGGGCTCACGACATATCCCTTTTTTTTCTCCCGTCTTTGTAATGGACACGAACTGATCTGAATTTGTCGCGCCCATCGAATGAATGAACTCTTCCATAGTTCCGGAAATAAGGGCGTAAACGTCTCAAGGTTGGATAGTTCTCATGAAACATGAATTCTCACACGTAAACAAGTGAATGGTTACAGCAAATATATTCAAATCATTTAAACACATGAGAATCACAATTAAATATTTTAATTATAATAGCTAGATAGGTACAAACATAAATGTTGGGTAGCAGAATATTTTATGAAATCAACATAAAATTTTGTGTCAACGAGGAAAATATATGTTTGGGGTTGTTTATTATTTTCTATAATTATATTTTTATAAGAACTTGTTACTTAAATGTTAACAAAGTTTTGTATAATATCTGCAGGGGACATACAAGAATTAAGCTTTTTTCAAACCTGTTAAAAACGGAAAAATTGTTTTGAATGTCAGTGTAAACGAGGCTCGCGTGTCGTTGGCATTATGAATTCAACATTATGAATAGTTCTCATATTATTATTTATTTCCTGTAGTCTAAGAAAAACCCATTAGACAGAAAATCTGTGTTTGAGGAAATATAAAAAAATAATAGTTATTTATGATACAAGTGAGGTATGTTGGTTATTACACTCGAGGTGATATTGCACAGCCCGAGCTGAAGGCGAGGGCTGCAAGGAAACCGAGAGTGTAATGACCAAACCTCACGTGTGTCATACGACGTTTTTCAACACACTTACGAGTAAAACAACAAATTTTATAATTATTCATACTCAAATAAACAATGCTCACTCCTCACAGCACAGAGTCACAGACGGAAAGTTTGTCAAAAAGGCGCGATCCGCGCTATTTTTTTTTCTGCGCGCGGGATGTTAGCTGTTGGTGCTAAACAGCCAAAGCGCTAAATGTTCAAAATTTATTTTTTTATGTATATACTAGCTGAGCCCGCAACTTCGTTTACGTCACATAAGGTGTATGAAAGGAAAGGTATTTCTTCATCAGAGTCATCAAGCAGCGTCTGAAACTGCCCTGTTTGCTTAATCATAAAAGAGCTTAATGATTAAGTCTATTTTAAAACAATTCAGTCCACGCCTTCGGCGCGGACTGAATTGTTTAAAAATAGTCTTAATCATTAAGCTCTTTTATGATTAAGCCAACACGCCAGTTTAGGTTCACTCACATTCAAAGAAACCCCTACAATTAAAATTTTCAAAATATCTGATTCTTAAAAGTGTTATAACTCTTTTATTTCTAAACCGATTTACATAAAACAAACGCTAAATGTTAACTGGAGCAAACCTCAACACAATAAAAAAACCGCATTGCAATCGGTTGAGCGGTTACTGAGATTAGCGTGCACAACCGTACAGACAAACAGATATACAGACATACAGACATACAGACATACAGACAAACAGACAAAAATTCTAAAAATCATTATTTTGGGTTCTATTGCGTTCATAAAGCCCCCCTATAATATTTTTTCTTATTTACCTTCCATGTACAGACAGCGACCTGTTACGATTTTATTATATGTATTGATGATGATAAATTAGTTTCACGTTGAATTATTAATTAAATTTATCATATTCAAGGTGGTACACTTCTTATTTTTTACAAAAATTGTGTTATTTTTAGTCATAATGTTGAAACGAAACGTATCTAAGTCAATACTTTTTCCAAGATTTAAAAATAAAACTATAACCCAGTTAAATTAAGAGCAAATAGAATGCATAAATAATATCTTTCAGCGAGGTACCAACTTAATTTGATGGAATAAAAAATAAAACACTAGTGCGATAAAGAAAAAAAAGCACAAGTGTTTAATACCATGGTTTATGAGTGTAAAAGCCATGTGATAAAAACCACTTTATGAGCAAGGGTGTTGAAATAGTTATTTATGATACAAGTGAGGTATGTTGGTTATTACACTCGAGGTGATATTGCACAGCCCGAGCTGAAGGCGAGGGCTGCAAGGAAACCGAGAGTGTAATGACCAAACCTCACGTGTGTCATACGACGTTTTTCAACACACTTACGAGTAAAACAACAAATTTTATAATTATTCATACTCAAATAAACAATGCTCACGCCTCACAGCACAGAGTCACAGACGGAAAGTTTGTCAAAAGGTCACTTTATGAGCAAGGGTGTTGAAAAAGCCTTTTATTTCATTTCCTCAAATACGTTCGAATTTCAATAACGATAATTTTATCAAGTTAATGTGCAAAATATAATAAAATTGTTCTCCGGTGGTTAATCGTACACGTAACCAACGCAGACGTCACACGTCACACTCTAGCAAGTTATGATAAGTAGCTTCAGTATTTTTAGTTTTCAAGGTTTTAGATCAATTTTGAGACCAGAGTCACTTTGAATAAAGACAAATTTGCTTGGCTTTTTCGATATCATGTACTTTTTTTGGTTGAAAAACGTTGGCAGCGCATTTGAAGGGATCCATGCAGGCAGTATTTGCATTGCGCTGAGGAGATTAGGAGGTTATAAATATAAAATTTTTAGATTAAAAAACTCACTTTTACTTTGAATCGACTTAAACGGAAAAATGGCTAATCTAGCTAATTCTAAGTTTTGAGCATAACAAAATAACAACACGTATAGGATCTAGGCAGAGGTGACATTGATGACCCACACTTTGTCAGTATTATTATTGAGCTCCTGTAATATGTAATCGCAAATAAAATTCCGACAGTCAGGGCTGATGTCATAAATGTACAAAAAATGACTCTGCAGTCTGAGCAAATGGATATATAGCATACAATATTACCATATGAATACATTATAATCAAAGTAAATCTTACCTTAGATGTTCTTTGTTAACGAGAGGCTGGAAGTCCCGGGCTTCCATCCACTGGTCGGATATGAACTTTGTCATGTAATTGCGAATGTTGTCAGGTAATAATACGACGCACTTTTGACCTTTCTTGAGAGATTTCGCCGCTTGCACAGCGCCCCACATCGCTGAACCACTGCTGCCACCTACGAATTGAAATCTAGTGAAAAGAGGAAATTAAAACCGGTGCCAATAAATAGCGAAGAGATTTCGAAAAAGCGTAAGTATCAATACCCAAATAAAAGTTGGAAAACATAAGCAGGCTTAGGGTGTTATTCCATCAGAGATGTGCAATGCTACGTTGCTGTGGATGCGTTGATCCACCATCACAATCATTGGTTCACATGCAACGTTGACAGTTTATATTGTCAAATTGTGCGCTGGCGAATATGGTTAGTGGATTTCACACACATCTATAGCAATGTAGCATAGCACATTCCTGGTGGAAAGCCACTGGGATTAAGGCAAGGGTGTTGTCCTAATTATACGCGACTACCTGATTAATCGCTCTATCAAACGATGCGACTATTTACCATGAACCAATAGGAACACGAGCATTTCAGTCAGTTCTGAAATGGTTGTCTTCTTGTATTTTGGACAACTAAAGATCATTACAATTTTTAATCGTTCGAAAAATCGAACAATTTTTATTTCGTACGTAATTGCAATGATCGTGCATTCGTCTTTACTTATTTTCTTGTGGGGGACGCCGGCTATGCCGAGTGGACGACCCGACCGCCTTTTTGGCTGCCCATTTCGTCCTTCGCCTGAAACAAAGCAGTCAATATTCCTGGTGCATAATTACCACAAAGTAGTCCTTCATCCTTGATAAGCCTCCTCGCCATAGACAGGGAAGTTTTGTCTTCAGTCTTGACCCACCGGTCGACTACATTTCTGTCAAGCACTTTGGGCAGGAAGTCGTAACCGATACCCTCAACCTACGACAAAATATGTTGATAGTGTAATTAATATATCTTACTTCTTACTAATATTATAAATGTAAAAGTTTGTGAGTGTGGATGTGTGGATATTTGTTACTCTTTCACGTTCTAACGGCTGAACAGATCTTTCTGAAATTTGGTACAGGGATAGATTATAGTCTGGAATAACAAATAGGCTACTTTTTATCCCGGGAATAAGTTCCCACGGAAACAAATTTTCCGCGGGCGAAGCAGCGGGCATCAGCTAGTCAATAATAATTTTTAAATAAATAACACAGCGTTATCTGATCCCAAAGTAAGCTAGGTAAACCTAACCTGCTTGTGATAGGGCTATCAGACCATGGTTATTAATACTTATATACCTACTTACTATTTATGAAAATACGTACTTATCATACATAGAAACACCCAGACTCTCAAGACAAATATTTATGGTTCACACATAATTTTGTCTCCGGTGGGAATCGAACCCACGACCTCATGACCCACAGTCGCACATTTTGATCTTGAGACCAACGAGACAGTCAATGTTTATGCAAGACACACCCACAGATTTTGATCCTCCCCGCCTCGGCGTTCGTTCAAAGTAGACGTGTTATTGTGCGCTCCCGCTAATTATAAATCAAAAAGTGGTAAAAGTTACAGTAAACGTTTAAATGTATCAAATCAGTTTCTAACAACAAGACAATCGATAGAACCGTGAAATATTTAAACCAGTGTAAATACGGAAAATCAAGTTATCGGCGAAAACAATCTCCAACATTTTATATCCGTACGTTAAAAGTGTTTTTGTTTTGTGACATTCATAGCAGTTATACCGTCATAAACATAAATAAAACCGGTATTCAATTGACCACAAGGAATTTTAAGAACAGATGAGCTAAATTAACTAGCAAGTAATTAGCTAGTTTGGTCTAGCTAGTGGCGAACGTGTCCGCTTTGTAAGACTGGTAGCACGGGTTCAAATCCTAAGAAAACATAGTATACTTGTTGGACTTTTTCTTTTGTTTATTCATTTCGAATTTTTGTCGGCGGCTGAAGAGTTGCTTTGTTTTATAACAATGCCAAAAGTTCAACGCTCACCTCCCAAGTCATCTGCGTCTATTAGCCAAAGAGTACAGTCCTCACCGGATTTATCGAAAGCTGATGCCGAATTTGAAACATTAACAAATAAGACGACACGAAATAAGCGTATTCGGCCAAACTTCTCTCCTGAAAAACCGACAGGAAGTCTATTAGAACTAGAGGACCGGCTAATGAATATGTTGAATGCATGGAAAGATGACCAGAGCGCACTTTTAAGCAGAATAACTACGGACATTGCTGACATAAAAAAGCAGAATAGGGAAATAATAAGTACTAATGCTGAGATAGAAAAGTCTTTGGAGTTTATGAATAAGGCCTACGAAGATTTAAAAAATTCAATTACAAAATTAGAAAAAGAGAAACGGGAACAACGTGACTATATTAGTGAACTAGAATTAAGAGTCTCTGATCTACAGCAAAACTCACGCAGCTCAGTTTAGAAATACGAAATATTCCATATGCAGAAAAGGAGACTACTGAACAACTGACTGCAATTCTAGTGAAGACGTGCAACGCACTACAGGTTGTAGCAAAGCCAACTGATGTCAGAGACATTTACCGTATGCCGGGGAAGAAGGGAATAAATAGACCCATAGTAGTAGAGCTGGTCACCGTCCCTCTTAAAAACCAGGTAGTAGACGCGGCCCGAACTTTCAATAAATTGCACTCACATACTGAAAAGTTAAATACAGGACATATAGGAATTAAAGGGGATTCTCGTCCAGTATATGTGTCTGACCATTTGCCAAGCAGTCGGAGGCAGTTATACTGCGAAGCTCGTAAGTTTGCCAAGGCACACGATTTTAGGTTTTGTTGGTCACAGAACGATAGAATTTTTCTTCGCAAGTGTGAAGGACTGGAATCAACATGTGTCACGTCTATTCAGTTTCTCAATAATCTCATTAAAAAACTGTAATTTCGAAAAAGGCATGTTATGTTTTAAAACAAAAATTTGTTCTTCTTATTTTGTTACTTTAAATTATATTTATGTTATATCTTTTAAAAATATTTCAAACTCTTATATTACTGATAATAAACACGGGCAAAATAAATTAACAAAATACATTACACTCAACACATACCATGAATTTGGAAGCTGCTCAATACCTTATACATTTATATCCATTTTACATGAGCACACAGTGCGTTTTCTTATCTATTATGTAACTGTAACCTACAATTGGCTCCACTTAATTATTTATTGCGAACTATCTATGTTCGTTGTCCAGAATTATACTCAAATACTGCACTTAACTATTCATGAACCGCAAGCCGTCAAAAATTTAGCACTTTACTCTCAATTTAAAAATGATTGATCCCATCATAATGGATGAACTTGATTCATATGGTATTCTAAACTCTCACTTCTGCAAACCTGATTCGTGGTCCAATGTGATGAAAACCACTACTAAGTCCATAAATATCATGCATCTCAATATCCGCAGTGTCAATCATAACTTTGATGACTTTATAGTATTTTTGCAGAGCACAAAGATGAAGTGTGAAGTGATTGTACTAACTGAGTGCTGGCTCGAAGGTCTCTCGACAATTCCGACCATAAATGGATATGTGGTTTATCGCACGACCTACCCCAAAAATCAAAATGATGGGGTTTTAATTTATGTGGCTTCGGATTTGCCTCATAGGATCACCGAGCCGACACTATGTGAATCTAGTGGATTACTCTGTCACCTAGAGACTTAATACAATGTTGCAGAGTGCGTCAAAAGATAGGTGCATTATTACCTATTTGTGCAATAACAATAATAAGATACAAGTGAATAAACAAGAATCATCTGTTGAGAATCGACAAAATAAATACTTTCTTAAAACGAATATTTTTAGGTGTTTACTGTAATATAAAAAGATGAAGTGGACCTGAATGTTTAAGGTCTTAAGTTTTTTTAATTGTCTTTATAATTGAATTTTATCTGCTGTTCGTAACTAACGAAGCGCTCGTGGCCCCGCGGACTCAGTGTTCTGTAAACGATCACTGCAGTAAGCAACTTTCACTATGGCCGGTCCATGGATGGGTGACCATCCATGTGATCACTTTGTGACATTTATTTGAGCGTTTCCGTGCTTCGGAAGGCACGTTAAGCCGTTGGTCCCGGTTGCCAGTAAAATGACAGTCGTTAAGCTAAGTTGAAGGATTTATTTCAACAGCAGGCAGTCACAACCTGCGCCTGTCCAATTAAACACGGCAATACGGCTCACCACCTATTACGTGGGACAAATTATACAAAGGTGAAATGTGGGCAAATAATATGCCTCTGCCTACCCCTTCGGGGATAAAGGCGTGACCATATTTATGTATGTATGTTCGTAACTTATTTTCATTATTTCCATTGACAGTAACCTGTAAGCGTACCTTTGTAAATAAATAAATAACGTAGTACATATATTATGATATCTGTGAAAATTTTTAACTGGCTATCACCTACTAAAAAACACAATATGCTAAATTTTGGACTAGCTAGTTAGTTTTCCGTAATTTTAAAATAAAATAAAATAATGAAATAGGATTCTCAAAAGTACTTATGACACAGAATTGAATATTTAGTAATAGTAACCCAATACGATTTATATTACTATAACATCAGAAGGTAGGGATCGGTAAAAGTTAAAAACCCCAGCTGGAGTGCGATGTTTTCGATATGAATGACACCTTGAAACGAATTAAACCACAAAGACTATTTTCCTTATTATTTACTTCTTACCTTTAACGGTTTCACCTTACTTTATTTCAAAGTAAACGCAGACTTTGAACCTGTCGTAAGGCGAAACCGGTCAAGTTAAAAAATAAATAATAAGGAAAAATGTAAGTAATTTAAGATGCTTGCATCAATGAGTTTAAGCTGTTGAGCTTAAGTCAAGAGGCAAAGGCCATTCGCAACTGGTGTTTGCGAAACTCGAAATCAAAACACTGATAACTCATACACCGTCCACAGATGCTGATTATTGGACATTAATATGATGTAATCTGCATCATATTCGTGAGAAGAAAATATTATTGTATAGCTATCGTTATCGGTAATTGTTTTAGTGACGATATCACTGAAACGAAACTGGTTTTATCAGCTTGGCGAATAATGTTTGTAGGGATCGGGGTCTTTCGCGATATCTCAATCGCTGAGATTGGAACTCTTGCTTGAGATTACGAAATGATGATTGATTGATTTTGAGATGGCATGTGACGACACAAGTCATCTCAAAATGAATCAATCATCACTAAATCATTTCGATAAATGTATTGAAATGTTTACTGATGATTGATCGATGGGCAATAAAATGTACGTTCTTCTTACAACAATGCCCTGACCAGCCCCAGTGGATTTTGCTTATTGCAGAGATCATTTCAAACACACTGAGTCAGTAGGGTCACAAGTGCTTCAAGAAAATATAGCTTACATATAACATAGCATGTCAAGACTATATATTATTGTACAGTAGGATGTTAAACTTTATGAATAACTAGCGGACGTCGCGCGATTCCACCTTCGTAATTGCCGTTCCCGTGGGAATACGGGAATAAAATATAGCCTATGACACTCCAAAATAACGTAGCTTTTTATTGGTGAAATAATTTTGAAAACTGATTCAGTAGATTCAGAGATTACCCCTTACAATGTCACAAACTCACAAGCTCACAAACGTTACCTCTTTATAATATTAGTATAGATATGAAGAGGTGACCTTGAGCACTAGTCAGCGGTCTTAATGGAGCTCTTATACAACTTTATCATTGTTCGAGTTCCAGGATGCTTCCGAACACTTCGCTTCGGAGTCATTCCAGTGGTTGTTCCCACTTTTTTTGGTCTTGTGTGCCCTTGGTTGTGAAATGATCAGCAAGTGTGTCATCCTCTATGACGTCACACAGCCCTACAGCTATCAAATAAAACAATATTCTTACCTCATATATTTGTACATCAGACTCATTCAAAGTCTCAGGAACAGCCAGAATAGATCCATATGGATCTACACCAACAACTTGGCATTTTGGACAGCGCTCCTTGATTTTGTGACCAATGCCAGATATAGTGCCGCATGTGCCCGCTCCAATTACTACCATGTCGACGTCATCATCTAGGGACCATAGGATTTCTTCTGCTGTTCCATCGTAATGCGCCAATGGATTGCAATGGTTATTGTACTGCAAATATATATTATTATAAGATACTATTTACTATTACTTACTGAAGTTTGAAGATTTATTTTAAACATTTAACGGTATACAAATTATTTTTTTTGATTGATAAATAAATTGATTCACAACATAGGTAAGTCAGATTTGGTTTTTATTTATAAATTCATAATGAAAGCACATTTTTAGATACAATCCAAGGAACACCGAAACACCATTAAGTGAAAACCCTAGAACCGTTTGATACGCCCTTTGTATCAAATATCAAAGGTTTTAATTGAAAGTGCTACAACTGGGCATAATAGTAAACTCCCATCTTGTAAATATACCTGATCCAAAAGCACAGCATCAGGGATTTCTTTAGAAAGTCTGCGTGCCACCATGATGTTACTTTCCGGATCATCCCACGCAGCTTCAGTTGGGGTGCGAACAATTTCTGCACCTAGCGCTATTAAAGTGTTGACCTTTTCATCTGACATTTTTTCTGGTAAAACTATTATGCACCTGTATCCTGTTGGCAAACCAAAAAAAGCTTAGAAGCAAGATGCTGGGATATTATATTTCTCTAACTGAAAGAGAAGATTCTTCGACCAGGCTAGGTGATCACCTGCCAGATGCAGGCAGGATGCAGTCTAATAATTGATATTGGACCCTTGTGTCTTTCTTCATTGTGGAAAATCTCATGGTGCAATGTAGGGTTTGTATAATTATACAAACCCTACATTGCACCATGAGATTATATATAATATAATATAGGATTTCATATTTTCAGCATAATATAGGATTCTTAGTATTGTGGTAAGTACTTTGATGTTACGCAATTTAGGTACTTCGCTCAAGAGGGAACTTACCCTTAACAGCAGCAGCAAGGGCCAGTCCAATGCCAGTGTTGCCAGATGTAGGCTCCACTATGACAGATTTGCCAGGTGTCAGTCTACCACTACTCTCGGCATCCAAAACCATACGGTAGGCAATGCGGTCCTTGACAGAACCTCCAGGACTTAAAAATTCACATTTTGCATCTGTAAATGTAATTATTATGATCAAATTTGATTGAGTTTCTCTAGTGTACAATCTTGCTTATTCAAGACTAGCTGTTCCCTGCGGCTTCGACTGCCTAGAAGTTGTTATCGTGTAAAATCATAAACCTCCGTTTGCGCAGTCAGTTAAAGTGGCTTATATCCATGCCAGGGCCTCGAACTATCCCTATCCCAAATTTCATCTCAATCACGCCAGCATTAGTAGGGATAGTGAAAATTGGTATTAAAAGCGACAGGTAAGTATAACTTTTCAAAATTCTGTCTCTTCTGGACTTATTATAATCCTATTACCCATACAAACATTTACAAAAGTTTCAGACACTGTAATTAATTATTTATTTACAGAAATATCATTTAATACAATAACTTTGAGAGCTGATCGGTATTTCGAATAAAAATTAATTCACAAAGAAAATCATATTTTTTATTATGTGTGGCTTGAGCTAACATAATTAGTTGTAGAATTGAGATTAAGTGTGCAAATGCTTACACAGATCGCACTCAAGCCCTTCTTCTTTAGGAATATTTGTGAGTTTCACCAGTGGTGTATTTCCAATAACACTTAGGATATCAGAATACACTTTCTGTTTCCCATTTCTAAAAACAAATAATATAAAAAACTTTTAATATTTTTTATTGGTTTGTTAATCAAAATAGTCGACATGGAATAAAAAGTTGGGAATACTTACAAATTTTTCACGATGTGCGGCATTTCTTTGAGGTTAAAAAATTTCCTCGCCGCATTTTCGAGGCTGTTGTTGGACATTTTAGAAGCTTTTGTACGACGCGCACACACGCTATCAGATAAGTAGTTTTGATAAGTGATCGGGTTAATAAAAAAACTGTTTTAAAAGTACGTTTAACTTAACTTAATAAGAAATCACCAGCGTTATTATTTTTTTGACTTTACGTCAGACTGCCCGCTACTAACGGACGAATTTAAAGTATCGTATGTAACTTAATTTAAATCTAAATGAATGTGAATTTATACGAATAGAAATAAAATTTACGGCGTCACCCGCTCCGTCCGCTTGAGCAAGAGCAGTCAGCTCAGCAGTCAGTGCAGTGCCAGTGCTGACACTGACAGAGAATCACTTCTGTGTGACAGTGACAAATAATTTGACAAAATGTCACTGTCAAATTTTAAGTGTACATAGCATTCATGTATGTTCAGTTTATTTACCTCTGACAGATCGTTTTCTGTAAGTTGGTATTGCACTAAAGTCCCCCTATGAGTGCCAGCTTCAGACATTTTACCGCATATTAGGGGAGGTTATAAGATGGAACCGTTAAGCCTGAGAATTTTTTTTATGTAAATATCCATTAGTCAGTATAATTAATATTACTAAAGACGTAGTTCTGTTACTAAAAGATTCTTCTTAAGTTTCTTATTTTTATTTACTAAAAATGGATATATATGTAATTCAAAAAAGACACTCATCATCGTCATCAAGGAGGGCAAAGGTGCTGCTGCCACATCTCAAATAATTTCCACGCCCGAAAAAACGGCAGCAAAAGAAGAAAATAAGTTTCGACTTAAGGTTGGAGTACATGGGAGAAAAAAAATCTTAGACTGGTAACACGAAAATCGGAGCAGCCAACTTCACTGCTAGAGGTAAATTAACTATGAACGGACTATAATAACTGATAATAACCTCTTATCTGTGTTGGTTAAAAGTTGCTAACACCAAATCAGTGGCTAGGTCGATTACGACATCCAGGATGACCTAGACCAGGGGTCGGCAAGGCGCGGCTCGCGAGCCGCATGCGGCTCTTTGGGTGTAGATCTGCGGCTCTTTAGTTGCATACATAATTATCATATTATTCATTTTCAAGAACATTATCACCCTTTCATTTTCAAAAATACCACAAAAGTCTTACTAGTAGTTAAATAAGCAAACGGTGTTGAGTGTGCTGCGCTTGAAAGCGTTATATGGAGCACCATTTTCTTTCTAATAGGGTTCTGCTGCGGTGTCCACAGCGGGCCATAGCCCAGAGAATATAATATCATAAGAGACGGCATGTCTATTTCTGACAGTCCGTCGCGGAACCTAGTGGCCGCAGTTCTGGCAGAAATCTACCGGCCTAATACTTTGGTGCGTCAAAATGGCAAACAACCATCATCGGAAGAAATTGAAAGCATGGCGTGGCTCTTTAAAAATGTTGTAATTTAAAATCGTCATTTTTGGCTCTTTCGACTCAAAAGGTTGCCGACCCCTGACCTAGACGACCTTGATTAAATGATTTTCGTAACTTTTGTATAGTAGCTGTATATCATTTTTATATCACTAGAATCGTTAAAAAACAAGCTAAAAACAATTTCGGCCTTTAATTGTTGTGTTTTTTATTGTTTTTTTAATAAATAATTGAAATCAGAATTTGTGATTTTTTCGCAATTTTTTAGCATTACATCGAAAAAAAATTTTTTTTTGTATTTTTTCTAAAAACGGACTTGAATACTCATTTTAAAAATATTGAAATACACACCTGCTTACAATTTTTTTATCACCTAGCCTCATAAAAAAAGGTACGCCCCGTGCGGCGTCGACCGTAATTATGTAAACAAAGACTTACCACTCGATCTCCGAGTAACGGAACTTCAGATAACCTTACGACCTTTACAAAAACCAACCATCTGTTTGTATAGTTCTCAATAAACAATGGTGAGATTCGTATTAGTGTATTGTTTAGATAATATGAAACTTGAAATACAGAGCGTCGCACTTACGAAAACAAACTTTTTTTATAGGTACTCTCGAACTTTGATTCACTGTTTTCACACACTTACTGATAACTTTTTAAATAAAAAACTTCACTAATCGATTAGCACATTAAACAGGATCGCGTCACTGTACATTACTTTTATAAAATCAATTAATGTAATTTTAAGTATTATTGTATTCTCTTTGTGTAGCATATTTACCTCTAGCTATGAGGTTGGCTTTCCTGATTTTCGTGTTACCATAATAAGTTTTGGTTTCTCCCATGCTACCCATGAATTCCAACCTTAAGTCGAAACTTCGGATTCTTTTTTTGCTGCCGTTTTTTCAAACGTGGAAATCATTTGAGATGTAAAAGCAGCAACTTCACCCTCCTTAGTGTTGGTAATGAGGGTGTTTTTGGGGTTCCGTACTCGAAGGGTAAAAAACGTTACCCTGTTTCTAAAACTTCGCTGTACGCCTGTCTATTCTGTCTGTCAGCCCCGAGAATGTATGTCAGGAACCCTGATAGCTAGAGAGGTGAAATTTTCACAGATGATGCATTTCAGTTGCCACTATAACATATACATACATACTATTACATACATACATACACACGCACACACACACACACATACACATACTCACCCCTCCCCTTTATCCCAAAAGGGATAGGCGGAGGCCTATTATATAGTTATTACAGTACATTCCACATTTTACATATAATGTGTAGTCAGGTACTCCTGTCTACGGATTCGGAGGTTGTGGGTTTGATTCCCACCCAAGACAAATCTCTTCGTGTGATGATCATATTGATTTGTTCTGTGTCTGGGTGTAATTTATCTATATTAAGTATTTATTTAGAAATATATAAGTAGGTATGTCTATCAGGCGTCTAAATCCCATAGCACAAGTTTATAGCTTAGTTTGGACGAGACGGTGTTGTGTGAGAATGTCCAACAACAATATTTCTATTAATAGATACCTCTTCAAAATGAAATTGGGTAAGGCCTAGGTCTGAGCATAGTGGTAGACTGTAATAGGGTTATTTGATAGCTTTTTTGGATTTGGAAACATTAAAAATAATAAAATAAGGAAAAATATTTTTAATATGCATATTTTATAATCATTGTTTTTACATTATCTTCATCTTGCCAAAAAGACTGTTGTAAGCCACGCTGCTTGAAGATCAGGGTTAACACTTCAATTTTCAACTTAAGTATCCTGAAATAGATTACAATACAATTTGTTTTATTTCAGCTATAGCAAGCTTGTGAATTATGATTGATGATTAAAAATGATTAAAATGTGATTTCAAGATGTTGTTAAAAGGAAATGAGATTTATCTGATAGAAATATTAAATGACTGTGATTTTAAGTGTCAAACATTGATTTAAATAAATAATTTTACCAATTTTGTCAACTCTTATTTACCCACTTCATGTTTCATGGCCATTGCTCTGGCCATCCCTCCTCATCCTCATGGCCAGCCCTGTGCTCCAAATACAAAGATGTTCCTTTACGCTGATGACTTGGCGCTGGCGACTCAGACCACAACATTCCACGAAGCCGAAGATTGTCTTACTTTAGCTCTGATGGGGTTGGAAAGCTATTATACAGCAAACGGACTAAAAACCCAACCCATCAAAAACTCAAGTGTGCGCGTTTCACCTGCGCAGCCGGGATGCTAAACGCCGGCTCAGGGTTGCCTGGTTGGGGTCTGAGCTGGAGCATTGCTTCCATCCAAGGTATCTCGGTGTGACCTTGGACAGGACTCTGAGTTTTAAAACCCACTGCCTGAACACTAAGGCCAAGGTGGGTGCCCGAAACAACCTGCTCCATCGCCTCACAAGCACGGCCTGGGGGGCAGAGCCTGGCATCCTTCGTACAACTGCACTGGCTTTATGCTTTGCTGCGGGTGAGTTTGCGTGTCTTGTGTGGCACCAATCAGCTCATGCTAGGCAGGTGGATGTCGCTCTGAACGACAGCTGTCGAATTATTACCGGCTGTTTAAAGCCCACTCCCCTTACTATGCTCTACCCACTGGCGGGCATCGCACCACCTTCTACGCGACGAATTGCCGCTTGCAGGCTGGAGAAGGCAAAACAAGAAATGGACTCCCGACATTGCCTATATGGTCACCAACCACATAGAGTCCGCTTAAAAAGTCGCAAGAGTTTCATCCGCAAAACGGAAGCTGCACGCGAACACCCGGTAGCCATGAGGACCTCACTGTGGAAACAGAAACTCCCACCACCTACTGATTTCCTACAGCCCCAGGAGAAATTACCTCCCGGAAACGACCTCAGCTGGCCGCTATGGAGGTCTCTCAATCGTTTACGCACCCTGGTGGGCCGGTCAAGACAAAATTTATGCAGGTGGGGAATGAGAGACCCGGGTTTAACCGCATGTGACTGCGGAGCCCCAGTGCAGTCCATGTTGCATTTGCTTTCATGCCCCCTATGTCCTACCTCCTGCACGAAGAGCGATCTTAACGAGGCCACTGACAGTGCGGTAAAGATGGCAACGTTTTATGCCCAAACTATCTGAGAAGTCAAAAAAAAAGTGAATCATTGACACGATAGAAGAAGATGGCCATTGTGAGTTCTTCTTCTAAAGGAGAGATAGGAAGTACTACAGATGTTATGCCATGCACAACATGCATTAACAATCTTCCCTGCTATTTTGAGATCATAATGTAATGAATGTACTCTCAGCAAACATCTGCAATTAACATAAAATGGTAAGGACTTAATCATCTTCACCAAGCTTGATGATCTGGATCACATTTATTAGGGTATTAGGAGCACTGTGAGTTGACCAGTTTTGTATCAGCATTGTTAGATGTGAATGTGACTATCATCGGGCTACTCTCCAACCAACCCAGTCCTTGTTCGTCGGTGTACTGGTGCACTTGCCAGTTACTTTAAATTTGGAACCGGAAGATAGTTTGTAAACTCAGAATTTAAGTGGTCTGTTAGAATATTGACCAATTGGTAATGAAGTCTCATACTCCCATCAACATTACTTACAGGATGGGGTTTGCTTGGAATGGTACCCTACAGTAGAGTACAAAAAGTGATAGATTTTTTATTTATACCTAAGTATACTCTAATATTCCCTTATAACACCTGACTTATTTCAGTTTCTTGAGAGTTTATAGGTACCTATATAAGTCATTAGGGATGTCTATATAATTTAAAAGCTGCAGTCTCTATACCAATATTATTATGAGGAAAGATTAGGATGTTTGTTTGTTTGCATCGAATAGGCTCCAAAACTTCTGGACCGATTTAAAAATTCTTTCACTGTTGGGAAGCTAGACTCTTCCCGGTGAACATAGGCTATATTTTAGTCCCATATTCCCTTGGGAACTGGAGCTACATGGGTAAAACGAAAATATGCTGTGCACCCGGGTAAACTGGGTACCTATTTTAAATGTTCATAGAAACTGTAAAATAATAATTAGGTAAGTATATTGGGAATTGAGTGTACCTATGTACTAAAACAATAATAACTACCTACTGTAAGTATTAGAAATGTGACTTGTATTTTAGATATGAAAGATTGTATAGAATATTGGACAGTAGGTACTTACCTACTTACAGAAAATAGATGCATGTCAATTGCATACATGTCTTCATACTATTTTGCTGATCTTGTTGAGTTGGCTACTTGGAATAGTTGCCATCTATGTATCTACTAGCTGATGCTCGCGGCTTCGCCCGCGTGAAATTTGGTTCCCGTTCCCGCTTCCCATGGGAACATATTCCCGGGATGAAATGTAGCCTATGTGTTATTCCAGAGTAACCTACCCCGGTTACAAATTTCAGCTCGATCCGTTCAGCCGTTGAGCGTGATTGAGTAACAAACATCCAAACATCTAAACATCCAAACATCTTCACAAACTTTCACATTTATAATATTAGTAGGAAGTAGGATAGTAGGATAACTAATAAAGTTCATTGACCCTGCGACAACGGCTCACTCGCAGCTCTAAATTCACTTTTTGGAGACTCATTATAGCACTACGACCACCCAATGTACTATTATACAATACAACAATATATTATAAGTTCCAC
This sequence comes from Miltochrista miniata, assembly GCA_933228765.1. Classification (NCBI taxonomy): domain Eukaryota; kingdom Metazoa; phylum Arthropoda; class Insecta; order Lepidoptera; family Erebidae; genus Miltochrista; species Miltochrista miniata. The sequence continues at coordinate 15,076,680 of OW121764.1, read as the reverse complement.
GTTCTTCCATGAGGCTCCATATGGTCTTGTTTTCTAGGTGAAATAAATAAAGTCCGCTTCGGATAAAATGTTAGGCTATGTCTCACAAAGTTAATCAATATTCCTCATTTTGATGTAAATTGTAAACTTGCTTCTATTTAGTTTGTCTGCAAATTGATTTTTATGCAATTATCAATAATATTGTAGGTGTACCAAACGAAAATAACCAGCCTCACACTTTCTATTTCTAGCTGTCAAACATTCATTACCTACGACGCCGCGACGCGACTTCTAAAACAAATCCCGTCAAATATTAGCAGACTACGTATAAATGCCGAATAGACTGGCGATTCTATCGAGAGGCTATTCAGTTAGTGACTACGAAAACTGTCAAATTGTACCGATGAGCTTCTATTTTGCTACGATATCTATTCTATTCTGATGCGATTGAAATAGCAGACTCGGCCCCCAGTTCAATGTTAAGTACAATGGGCGACCTTATACGCAGCGATGACACAGCGCTCCACACGTTGGTGGAGTGCATGGCGTGTGCGCAACAGGTCTTCGTGGCAGGTCTGGACGTAGACACTCTCTCGCTCGAGACCATGGTACGAGCCATGGTCTCCAGTGGGAGTAAGTGGGACTGCGCCGCCTCTTTTTACGAGCAGGTCATGCTCGTGAAAGAGGCGGCGGGGCGGGAGCAGGAGAGAATTCTCCCACCGGAGTTCCGCAGTCAGTAGCGGCGGGGGCACCGCCGACGTGTCTCTGCTGAGGACTATCGGCCTCCATGACCGGGGCCTGAGGACCGTGAGGAGGCTGCTCACCGTCCTTACAGAAGCAGGTCCATGACGATAGCGTGACGTGAGAGATTCACGCACGCCCCCCTTAGAAGTGGGATGACACCCGATAACCCCCCAAAGTCGCGGGATAGCACCCGAATCACTCCCTAGGCGAGGCCGCAGTGGTAGTCGTGGGTCTGTTGTGAGTTTTGGGATATCCTTCAGAGGGCTTACCCGTAGGCTGTTGGGTGTTACGTGAGCTTTTTTAGTCGGTAGGAGTCCGACATAGCATCCAAGAAGGATTTTCCATCACGTAAAAAAAAAATTGGCGACCTTATTGCACACATCAATCTCTTCAAAGGTTGCCTTGCCTACCTATGAATGAACAGGAATATTTTTTTTTTTTTTTTTTTTTTTTTATATTCAGCTCGCCAAATTGCCGTCGCCACCAGCCTGATGGTAAGAAAGCAGTGGCGCATCTAGCGATTGGGGGCCACTTCTTACAGTGGTCCTCAAGTTGGCGGCCCTGTGATGTGCCTCTTCACGCTCCTCTTGAAGAACCCGGGATTGTAAGATGAGGGAAAGACGTGTGCGGGCAGGTCGTTCCATGTTTTTATAGTTCGACAGAGGAACGATCTTTTGAAACGCTCGGTTCTGGCGAAGATTCTCTCCACTGTGTATGAGTGGCATCTCTGCCCGGCACGCGTTGTTCGGGATCGGAAAGGAGATGGTGGGATCAGGTTGAAGAGCTCTTCAGAACATTCGCCGTGATACATTCGATAGAAGGCAGCCAAGGACGCTATGGTTCTTCGCTGCGACAAAGGTTCGAGGCCTCCCGTCACCTCAGGACAACCAATTATTCGGATAGCACGTCTCTGCATAGCGTCAAGCGCGTCTAACAAGTACCTCGCGGAGTCATCCCAAAGGTGAGAACAGTACTCGACGCAGGGACGAATCTGCGTCTTGTACAGTAAACATCTCTGATGTGGCGTGAAATACCATCTCACCTTATTCAGGATTCCCAGTTTCCGCGAGGCCAGACCAATACAGCTCTCTATGTAGTTTTTGTGATTGAGCTCACGCCGGACGTCTATACCGAGGATCTCCAGGTTGTCCTTTAGTGGAATTGTAATGCTCTGAAGAGAGGGCAGGGGTAGGAATGGGGACTTCTTAGCTGTAAACGCACACGCCTGTGTTTTTCTGGCATTGAACTCGACCAGGTTGTCTGAACCCCATTGGGCAATGCGGCCCAGACCCAGATTGAGATCCGCCACGAGTTGTCGTTTCTTCTCATCCACGTCGCCTCGCCCCGCCGCTGGACGGCCAGAATAGCTCCCATGAAGAGTACTGTCATCCGCATAACAATGAATGCACCCAAGGGACAGCATGTCATTGATATGCAGAAGAAAGAGAGTTGGGGACAAAACCGATCCCTGTGGTACTCCGGCATTTACCTGAAAAAAACAGGAAGCCTGACCATCACAGAGGACCCGAATCCGTCGCCCGTTCAGGAAGCTGGCCAACCAGCGGCACAACTGATGCGATAAACCATATGACGGCAGCTTGGAAAGAAGCGACGCATGCCATACCCTATCAAAGGCTTTTGCGATGTCTAGGCCAATAGCCAGAGATTCGCCGTGCCTCTCCATAGCCTCACCCCAGGTGTGCGTTATGTACGCTAGGAGGTCACCCGTTGATCGTTTCGGCCTAAAGCCATATTGGCGATCGTTAATTAACGAGTGATCCTCCAGATAGCGCATGAGCTGTTTGTTGATGATTAGCTCGAACACCTTGCAGATGACGGTGGTTACGGCTATGGGGCGATAGTTGGCTGGATCCGACCGATCCCCTTTCTTGGGGATCGGTTGGACATTCGCCTCCTTCCAAGCCTCCGGCACTTCTCCCGACGAATACGAAAGGCGATACAGGCGTGTTAGCGTTGGAGACAATTCAGCTGCACAATTCCTCAGCACCACGGCCGGAATGCCATCAGGACCACTGGCTTTCCGCGTGTCGAGTGACCGTAGCACCGCCCGCATATCGCACTGCCGGATTACAATTTCCGGCATCGTGGTTCCACAGTTGGCGATAGTGGGAGGTTGCTTGCCACAGTCATCGACCCGGGAATTAGCCGCAAAGAGCTTGGCCAGCATTTCCGTTTTCTCTTGGGCCTTGTGAGCCAGTAATCCGTCAGGATAGCGCAGCGGCGGCAGCGAGGGCTTGCAAAAGTTGGCCTGCACGGCTTTGGCCAGTTGCCAGTATCCACGGCTGCCCGTCGGATGTGACGTGAGCTCCTGACCAAGCCGCGTGGCGCGCTGGGCGTCCGCTCTCTTGAAGGCTCTCTTACTGGACCTAGTGGCTCTGTTGTACGCTGCCGTGAGGCGGGCCACATTCGGGTCGCGCACAGCTCGAGCCCTGATCCAGGCGCGGTAATAAATAGAGGGACTGTGCTCTGGTGATTAAAACAAAATACCGGATACATTTGCAGTGTCTTTAATAATAATATCTAAGTGGCGTTAATACATAACTAAACTAATATTTTATTACAATTATAACATTATTATTAATACATTTATGATTTTGTATGTTCCAAATAGAAACTTTTCAATATGATTTTCGAGTCATTTTCCTAGTAATATTTATATTTCATATAGGTATTGCTGAAGCATTTTAATTTACCTTGAAGAGCGGCCTGCTTGCCGCTCTTCAAGGTAAAAAAAATACATACACAAATACAATACACAAAAAAATACAAAACAAACACATACTGAAGTATGACACACACTGAATGAACACACTGAATGTTTATATCACTTTACAGTTACAAGGTGCACTTCTTTACCAGCTCTTAAATCTTTTCCCATATGAAAAATAAGGTTTTTTTTTATTTACTTATGTACCTATGATAAAATTGAGAAAGTTTGTGAGTATGGATGTCTGGATTGTTGTCACGCAAGGGTTGCACGGATTTGGATGGAATTTGGTAGGTTCAGGGATAGATAGTCTGGAATAAAACCTAGGCTTTAATCCAGGTAATAAATTCCCTAGAAAGCGAGCGCAGCCGCGGGCATCATCAAATAACAATAGGTATCTAAATATGTACATAGCTACCCCAAAAATAAACAATATAGGTAGTTTTACCCACATATTGGTATGTAATACCACAAATTAGAGATAGTACAGATGGAAAACTCATGTATGTACTTTTTTTCACACTAACCCTCTGCTACACACACTCGCGCACAAATCAGTATCGAAAGTCAGTTGAGGAGCGCCTGATCTCTAATTTGTGGTAGGTAATACTATGTAATAAGTATATTATTATTATCTATGATATTGGTCAAGAGTAAACTGGGGAAGACTTTCAGTTAGCCGAAACGTTGAGGGGAGAACAAATTTTCAAAAATATTAATAACACGCGAAAAGGACCCAAAAGCCATATGTGTACAAATTGTGCGAGTGATGATTATATTGTGTTCTTAGCATTAATAGTCGGAGAGAGAGGTTCTTCGTCATTGTAGCATTTACTTCTGATTCTTGAGAATATAGTCCAATACTATGTCTGATGTTATGATGCCTTGTGGAATAGTTCCTGAAAAAAAAACAAGTAGAGCAAATAAGTATTTATGTAAGTTTTGAGTATTTTTCTCGCAGGCCAGAGTGTAACCCATTTCTATGTACACTCGAAGAGGTTGGAAGCGAAAGGGCCCACATTTCGCCATTTCCATTTAAAATGTAATAGGTAGGTGGTGAGCTTATTGCTTTGTTGGACAGTCCCCTTCACCAACACATGGTCCCTCCAGCCATCTTGGCTATATAGAACGAATCATCGAGAGTTACGCGCCGTACTTGTGTGGGCTCTTTCCGGCGCACGTTGTAGACTCCAGAATGACTGTTCCAGCCCTCTCCTTTTCTGGGCGGCCTTGCCATCTTGGCGTTAGTGTAGCCTATGCGACAGACGTCACAAGTATGCCTTCGTCGCCCGCCTATATCTCGCCCTCTGTTTCCAATCTTCGCCTGAACTTGAATCAACCGTGCGCGAAATCCCTATGCTGTCAATATAATATAGGATAGGACAGACAAGAGCACCGCTCTTAAGTAGACGCACCTCTTAAGTAGACGCAGGTCGTCTACTTAAGAGCGGTTTGAAATTTTCAATAGTAGGTACTAGAGAGCTAGCTAGAACATTTTCAAACCGCCCTTAAGTCCTTCAACATGTATTAATGACTGCCATGTTAATGGGTACTGCGGTAATCTCAGGACCAGTAATAGCATAATAAGCTTAACACAGAGAGTCTCACACAACATCGTCTAGCCCAAATTAAGCTAAAATAAGCTGCGCTATGGAATCTAGACGACTGTCAGGACATTCTTATATATTTCTAAATACAAACATATTGTACATAGAAAACACCTAAACTCCGAAACAAAAATTTGTTGGAATACTGAAATATTTGTACCGACCCAGAATCGAACCCGGGACCTCAAGCGTGGCAAGCGGTTACACTACCAACTGCACCACCGAGGCAGGTGTGACTTAAGGCCGAGGCCGCACTTGCGGTTATCGCGGCGGTTTCTAACCTCAAAATGTCAAAACATTGACTTGATTTCATTGATTTTGACAGTTTGATGACATTTTGAGGTTAGAAACTGCCGCGGAAAAACGCAGATGCGGCCTCGCACTAAGAGTGTCGCTATAATCTGTGTATAAAAAATCTGTTTTTTTTAAATATATATTCAGCTCGCCAAATTGACGTCGCAAGTGTCGCCACCAGCCTGATGGAAAGTCGTGGCGCAAATCTGTGAGTAAAGTTTATCATTATACCTGTGACATTGTTGTTGGCATTAAGCTTCTCGTCTACGAGGACTACGAAGGGTGCGATGTCTAATATTCTTGATGCGAGCCCAACCGTCGACTTATAGCTGTTTGCGATTTTGTAGTACGTCTTCATTAGATGTTTAATCAGTTTGCTGTTAAAAGCTAAAGGACCTTGCCATTTAGGATTTGTGGCTTCAGTTCTTAAGCTGTCTTTTGTTACAACACCTTTGAGATATCTGAAAAAAAAAATGATAAACATTATCAAACAATTATTATTTTTGGTAAGTACCCACATCCTATACATACATTCATATGATCACGCCTTTATCCCCGAAGGGGTAGGCAGAGGCATCTTATATGTGCACATTTGTCTTTTTTTTTTAGAATTTGTCCCACGTAATAGGTGGTGAGCGGTATTGCCGTGTTGAAAATGGCCAGGCGCAGGTGGTGACTGCCTGCTGTTGAAAATTTTCAAGCCGCCGATAAAGGGCTTACACTTGACTTAACGACTGCCATTTTACTGGTAACCGGGATCATCAAGGGCTTAACGTGCCTTCCGAAGCACGGAAACGCTCAAATAAATGTCACAAAGTGGTCACATGGATTGTCACCCATCCAAGGACCAGCCATGCAGTGATCGTTTAGAGAACACCGAGTCCGCGGGCCACCAGCGCTTCCTTCAACGCCATCTAAACTTAATTAAGCCAATTAGGCTGGTACCTAGTTATAAACGTTAGGTACGTAAGTATGCAAATGAATATTCTATAGAAACATATAGAATATCATTCGAACTGCAACTTGAGGCTGGACTCGTCTTAGGAGATGCCACTGTGGTAGCTAAAGTCTGTCGTGAGTCCTGGGACATAAATACTTCCGAAGGCTTACCCGCGGTTCCCAGCCGTAGGCAGTCGTAGGGCACTGTGTGGTTATAGTCGGTAAGTATCCGGCATGGCATCCATGTAGGACTTCCACACTTAAAAAAATAGGCTAGACTAGTCTAAACATAGTGATGGATCACGATTATTGAATAGTGGACCTTATCTCATTGGCATTCAGCTTACCTACTTTGGAAATTATAGGATATACATACCCATCATCGTCTACGACAAATACAACGTCATTATTATCACCCATGGCATGTAAGGCATCCAAGCAAGTCTTGTCCTGGTTTAAAGCGGGCACGGAGCGGTTCACCTTTAACTCCGAAATTGATTTATTGAACCATCTGAAACGAAAAAAATGTAAAAATTAATTAAATAATTATTTTTTTAGGAGACTCTCAAAGGAGTTACTACCTATTACTAAATAAAAAAAATAGGACTTCTTTCCCATTCAAAACCTAACTGTGTCAAACTTCATTTTCATCGCCACAATTTTCTAAATTATTTACGTTTAATAGTTCCCTCCATGAAGGATATTTTTGGGACTTCATACAATCAAATCAATCAATGGTACTGCTGGACGTCGGCATCTCCTAATTCATCTGGCGGGTGGATGTCACTTTTAGTTTGCCAGGTCGTGGTCTTCACTCCAGAACTCGTTTCATCCATCGGCCATCATCGGTTCTTCTACAGATGTGGCCAGTCTACTAGCGAGCAATGTCTACTACTCTAGTTTTTTGCTAAATAATATATTTTCGGAGTTTATCCCTCAAACATATTCCAAGTAGGTATAGCTCATCCCATAGCTCGTTACGCTTCTTTGATTTCATGAACTTAGCAGCCCCAACGTAAGTGTTCGCATTATCTCAACATTCACACCGTATTGTAGTTCGGTTGTAGCTTTCGTTTTCAAGTATTACGATGGAGTACATAAATATTGAAGACTTGTTTATGTTCATTACTCCTATCAAATTTACGTAAGGTAAAACGACCAAACCTACCTACTTACTATCTGATAAAATTAGTGACCAGAATGACTCTTAAGTGCCTTATGAAGATACGTACTTAAATTCTCGGCCCGGGGGTTGTTTAAATAAATGCGCCTCCATCCACTGGTCGCAGACGAACTTGGTCATGTAATTCCGGAGGCCGTCGGGTAAGATCACCACTACTTTCTTATCTGCTCCAAGGTTTAGCTCTTTAGCAGTCTGTATCGCCGCGTAGGTTATGGCTCCACTGCTCCCACCTGCCGATATTCATGGTATTTTTATATCTCTTGAGAAGACTTTGATCAAATACCTAAATTATGTAAGTAACTTATTTATAATGTAAACTGTTTGATCGAAGAATACAAGCTGTGGCCTACAGTCCTAATTCAACCCATACCAAGATAATTTAACAGTATTACATACAGATAAACAACTTCCTGCCCCGCTCTTAGCAAACTTCCCCACCCCCGCTGAAGCTGTCTTAAAGTTGGAGGTCCTGTGCGCCCATACACAACCGTATTTTAAATAATTTATGGAAAATGTCATAATTTTCCTTTGCGTGATTTGTGTCTATATCTATGATTAAAAACGTCTATCACTTAGAAATAGTCCAATCAGTAATGACATTTACTATAAGGTACTGCTCCCCTCTGAGTCCCCTCCCTGGAATAGTACCATGATGATACATAGGTAGCCTAGCCCATAGTAGATTTACAATTTTTCGCTACTCTCAAGCCTATGTTACTTCAGAGTAGAATGATAAGTAAGTATAACTTGTACTTTTACGTACCACATAATAATCCTTCCTTCTTGATCATTTCCCTCGACATATTGAAGGCCTGATAATCAGTAGTATGAACTACTTTATCCACCAAAGATTTATCTAAAACATCGGGCACAAAATCTCCGCCGATCCCCTCCACCTGAAGAACATCATAATAGGAATAAATAAATAAATAAATAAATATTCACGGACATCTCACACAACGCTATCTGATCCCAAAGTAAGATGGCAATAACCTGCTTGTGTTATGGGTATCAGACCACGGATATTAATACTTATACTTTTAAATACATACATATTATACATAGAAACACCCAGACTCTTGAGACAAACATTTATGGGTCACACAAATATTTGTCTCCGGTGGGAATCGAACCCACGACCTCCAGCGCCACAGGCGATATCACTACCGACTGCGCCACAGAAGCAGTCAAGTGAGGCAGTCAAGTGAGAATAATTACTTATCATAATGTAAGTAGAAATAAATAACTTCGATGCGCCACAGAGGCAGTCAAGTGAGAATAATTACTTATCATAATGTAAGTAGAAATAAATAATTTCACAGCCGGATTGATTTTGTCAGTGGTCCTTTAAATAAGTATCAAGAATGCAGTCTTACCATACACTGTAGTATGGGCCATACTTTAGAGTTTTTAGGTCAGAGCCCATGTTGTAGGTAATTAATTTTTCGATTGAATGAAGTTTATTCAGTGGGAAAATAAATGATACGATGCATATACTTACAAAGAAAGGAGTTGTTTGTCCACCATCGAAAATGATAGAGCCTTTAGGATCAACTGCTACGATGACGCATTTTGGATTGCATTCTCTCAATTTTCTGGCCACTCCAGTTAAAGTGCCGCCGGTACCCACTCCCATCACAAACATATCGATTTCTCCTGCTGCATCTATTATTTCTTCAGCAGTATGGTCATAGTGACAGAGTGGATTTATCTCATTGTCGTACTGAAAATTCGAAATTGGAAGTGTCAGTAAAGTTTTGAAAAAACGTATGTACCTAAGTATATGTTTACAGAAGATAGTTCGCCTGATTGCTTTTAAGCTGCTAGTTTTGCGAATTTCATGAATAGAAACGTAGAAAAATAGTAGTTTTCTTCGCTAGAATAAAATACAGAGAGCACAGATCTCATTTACTTTCACTTCTTACCTGATCCAAACAAACTCCATTTGGATACTTTTCTAACAACTTTTTGACGACAGTCATAAATCCATCCGGATCGTCGTAGTGAGCTGAAGATGGGGTTTGTATGATATCAGATCCAAGGAGAGTCATGGCGCTCATTTTTTCGGCTGAGTTCTTGTCGGGAGTGACAATGGTGCAGTCATATCCTGGTGAGAATAAGTCAACATTATTGTTTTGTCGTACAAGGTATGGTTCGTTTTGTATGTGGTGGAGTGTATAATAGTAGGGTTTCCCCGCCCTAGCTAGTGTGAGGCCAGACTACTTACATCTACAAATCCACCAAGGTATTATTCGCCTCTAATCACGCTGCGACTCGGCAAAAGGATGCTTCGTTCTAGAGCTCTCTTCAGGGGGCAAGATGATACTCAAGCACCGCAGTTTATATAGCGGGAAGGAACGTGCAACGGGCACCTTCCCGCTTGAGTTACTCCTTTCAGTTTGTCCCCATCACTTCCTTTGCTAACAAGGCGAGGCGATAGCCAGCGGCCCTACACTGTGATGTTGGCTGCATGCTTGCAATGCATGCACTGTATTATCGGTCTTACTAATAGGGTCTGTACAACGTCGTTCATTGAAATCTTACGTTAAGCAGAGCACTTTAGGGCATTTATATTTATGAGTGAGTAGTTAATCCTGGTCGCCATTACGACATCGTTATGGGAAGCTCAAAATTTTGATCAGGGGGGGTAGGCTTGCCACTTATTTGTTGAAGTAGGATGCCTTGGATCTTCCTATCCCTTCAAGGATAAAAAAAGGTGCTGCTATGTATTATCGAAAGAAGTAATGGATAAAGTGCTATTTAAACTTGGAAAAACTAATAAACACCTAATAGTGTGCGGTGATTTTAATGTTAATATACTTATAAATACGCGTCAGACCAATGATATCTTAAATTTATTTAAATCACACAATCTCACTAATTTATTTTTAGAGCCTACCAGATATTGTGATACAACAGCTACTTGTCTGGACAATATATACAGTGATATGTTGCCAGAAAGTAAGAGTATTATAAATAAGATAAAATCAGATCATACTGGGCAAATAGCATCTTTCAAGATCACAAGAGAAAAAGTTAAAAGACGTAAAATATTATGTAGACCAGTAACTAGTGGCCGCTTGGAACGTATGCGAGTTGGACTTTGCAATAAACTTCCATTTTTAGACACTGGCTTAGATCCAAATGTAAGCTATAAGTTATTTTTTGATTCCTTTTACAATGAGTTCAACTCCATATTCAAGTCTAAGGAAGTCACAATCGGTGACAGGCCAGCCTTCAGTGAATGGGCCACTGAGGATATACATAAAAGTAGATTAAAACTGTATGAACTATACTCAGAAAGACAGCTTAATAGAACAGATGAATTTCTAAATTATGTTAAAACTTATTCAAAAAAGTTTAAAGCAGACTGCTTAGCGGCCAAAAGAAAGTATATAAGTAATAAAATTATCAATAGTGTAGACAAAGTTAAATCTACTTGGAAAATAATTAACGCAGAAAGAGGCCAAGCAAAATCAAATGATAATAATTTTAAACTTAAAGTAAATGGTGACATAATTACAACAGATGCCGAAGTCGCTAACGAATTTGAACAATTTTTTTCTCGTATTCCAGTAGATTTGACCAGAGCCCTAGGTTCTTCTACCCCAATAGCAGAATCCTTGTTAAAAGCAAATGTTCCTTGCTGTAATGAAATATTCAAATTCAGTAAAATTAGTTTACACACTATCATAAAAACTTTTAAATCTTTAAATATTAAGAAAACGGCTGACCTCTGGGGAATTTCTGTACATTTAGTTAATTCGTTAATTGAAATGGTTGCTCCTGAATTATCAATAATATTTAATAATTGTGTTGATAGTGGTGTGTTTCCTGACTTAATGAAGTTTAGTAAAATAACTCCTCTGTTTAAATCGGGTAGCACCTCGGATCCGTCCAATTTTCGTCCTATTTCTGTACTACCCACGTTTAGTAAAATCTTTGAAAAGGTAATGCTTAATCAAATGCAAAATCATTTTAATACAAATAAACTATTCCATACTAAACAATTCGGTTTCACGCGCGGTCGGTCGACCACGGATGCTGGAATCAAATTATTAGAGTATATATATGAGGCCTGGGAGGAGTCGTATGATGCTTATGGTGTATTCTGCGACCTATCTAAGGCCTTCGATTGCGTCCAGCATCAGACTTTAATTAAAAAACTTGATCATTATGGGATCCAGGGGACGGCCTTGGATTTAATTAGTTCTTACCTAAGAGATAGAGTACAGAAAGTAGTTATAAATGGTAAACAGTCACATGGTTCTGCTGTAACAATGGGGGTGCCTCAGGGTTCAATTCTGGGACCTTTTCTATTTTTAGTGTACATAAATGATCTCCCTCACCTTATAAGAGACGATCACGAGGTAGTTTTGTTTGCTGATGACACATCTTTAATATTTAAAGTTGAACGTGGACAGCGCGATCTTGACGAAGTAAACAATGCCCTCTCTAGGGTAGTCCACTGGTTTAACGCAAATAATTTATTGTTAAATGAAACTAAAACAAAATGTATTAGATTCACCTTGCCAAATGTTAGGCTCGTTAACACCAGTATTAAGATTAGGGATGATCAAGTAGAATTGGTCGATGAAACTGTCTTTCTGGGCATAAAGTTAGACTCCAACTTGCAGTGGGGGCCTCATATCGGGAAAGTCTCGGGCAGACTGAGCTCTGCAGCCTATGCCGTTAAAAAGATCCGACAACTGACAGACATTAGAACAGCGCGTCTTGTCTACTTTAGCTATTTCCACAGTGTCATGACCTATGGCATACTATTATGGGGTAACGCTGCCGACATCGAATCTATCTTTGTGTTGCAGAAAAGGGCTGTCCGGGCTATCTATGGTATGGGGTTTCGGGAGTCATTAAGAGAAAAGTTTAAGGATATCAACATACTTACTGTGTATTCACAGTACATATATGAAAACTTATTATATACTCATAAAAATAACAGTAAATTTATTAAAAATAGTGATATCCATAATCTAAACTTAAGAAATAAGAATAAATTGGCTGTACCTAGATTTAGGCTTAATAAAATAAGCAATTCTTTTGCGGGCAATTGTATTCGAATGTACAATACATTGCCGACAGCCATAACAGGTTTGTCAGTTAATAAATTTAAAAAACTAATAAAACTTAAATTGTGCCAGAAAGCTTATTATAGCATTAAAGACTTTCTAGAAGACAAGGCTGCCTGGCAGTGACACGAATTGCTCCTTTCTACATTAAAAAAAAACTGTATTAGATACTAAGATACTAGAAGAGAAGGGACCAGACTGAGTTTCTTGGGGTGTTCTTCTCAGTCTGTAGTATTTCCGAACCCCCGGTAGAGTCACAAAAATTTTGACAAACCTAAATATTTTTTTTAAAAATTTCAAAGGGAATAAATTTTATTTTATTTTATTTTATTTTATTTTATTTATTTTTATTTTTCGAATATTAAAGGTTTCATTTACATTATTTCTATTTGGATATCAATTGTGTGGGTCATAAGTAAATGTTACTATGAAACATCATTTCTAAAAGACATAGAATGCATTGTATGTCATGTTCTGCCTCGGTTCTCCCAAACGCCTTCAGTATGGGGTTCTACAAAAGGGATCTTAGAAGGTTTTTACAGGATCGGCAGCGAATGTAGCGCCTCTGGTGAGGCAAACTTCCATATGCTACGGTGGTCGGTGACCACGGTTCGACATGCTATGCTGCCACCTTAGTGGTATAAAAAAAAGGTAGTGTTCTACACTTACCTCGTATTGCACAAGTCAAGGATAGACCAATGCCGGTGTTGCCAGAAGTAGGTTCTATCAGCCTAGACTTGGAGTTAACTCGGCCAGATTTCTCCGCGTCGACCACCATAGCGTGAGCGATACGGTCTTTGACCGATCCTCCTGGGTTCACGTATTCGCATTTTGCCACTGGAACATAAGCACTAGTTATATTGTTTGGAACTGCCTCTTTGGCGCTGTGAATAAGGTACTCCAGATTCGATTCCAGGATCGAGTCAATTATTTGTGTCATGCGCAACTGTTTGTTTATGTGTGTTTTCTAGGTGTAATATTGTATGTGTTTAGAAATATATAATTATTTTATCAGTCATCTAAATTGCATGGCACAAGCCTTACCTACTTAGCCTAATGAGAATGAGAGATAGATGACGTTGTACGAGAATGTCCAAAAATATATCTTTATTATTAATAATCGTTTGTGTAAGCCGCTATCAACGCAAAATCATATGGTATTATCAGCAAAAATCGGTAAGTGGTATATAAATTAGGAAGATTAAGTTTGTTTACGATAACTGTTTGATAAATTTGTGCGTTCCAAATAAATAAATGCAAGGATTACACCAGTGGGTCACCTGTATAATCCTAGCAATAAATAAATAACATGTAAACAAACAAGTCTACGCTCATTAAATCAACATTAGTTCAGGAAAATGAGAATATTTTTTTACACCACTAAGGTGGCAGGCAAGCATACGACCCACCAAATGTACCTACTGGTGGTCACTGCAGCCTACTTAACAAAATTTTTCGTGGGTTCCTTATAATTTACCATTTGTTACGCATAATAGTGTCTTTATTTGTTTATTCTGCCTTCACGTTAAAATGTTTGATATATTTTCAATTTCAGATTTCATTAATGAAGACAGTCTGGTGACTGATCACTGTAACATCTTATTCGGGATGTGTAATCACTGATCGAGTCTTTATCAGGGTTTTATTCACCAAATAATATTTGCTAAAAGTTGCAAAATAGACAGAAAGATAAACTTAAGATTAACCGAAAGTATGGTGTCAAATCTATACCTAAATGCGCGAATGTGTGTTAAGTACAAACTTCCAGAGGCTAAGTAGTAGTATCGCAGCCTTGGTAGACACGTGAGTTGTATGGTCTTAATAATATAGGTAAATATACATAAACGTACTAATAAGATGAGTAACACGAACCGGAACAAACTCTATCTATTTTTAGTACCTCGATAGTAGTCGATAGGAAATAAGTACCTGCAGCATTGACGGCCTTTTTTTTTTTTGATCAACGTGAGGAAAAATCCTCATGGATGTTATGCCGGACTCCTACCGACTAAAAAACCTCACGTCACGCCCAACAGCCTGTGGTTGGGAGCCCCGGGGAAGCCCTCGGAAGGATGTCCCACAAATTACAAAGACGCATTCGAGATGAGCTGTCTTTGATCATTATCTTCAAGTATATTGATAACAGAATATGCTATCATCTCGAACACTTTATAATACAATTGATTTTGCTCGGTTAGCTTGTAGTTATTATTATGTTATTATCATCGTATAATGTTGCGATATGGTTCTAATAATTACTATCAGTCAAACGGTGGGTTCTAGATAAAAAAGTAGGTAGGTACCTATATAAACAAGTTTTATTTGGAACAAGCTAAGAAATGATTCATTTTTACATATTAATCTAAATATATAAAACAGCGGACCTCACGCGGTTTCACCCCCATAGCTCCCGTTCCCGTGGGAATACGGGAATAAAATATAGTCTATGTTCACCGGGGAGAGTGAACTTTCCCAACAGTGAAAGAATTTTTCAAATCGGTCCAGTAGTTTCGGAGCCTATTCGATGCAAACAAACAATCAAATCTTTTCTCTTTATATTAGATTACCGGGATACTTGCTCAACTATCAACGCTCTACTGAAACCTTTGCAAATAAATACTTGAAAAGTATAGAAATAGAGATAACGGGACCTTAATTCATGATCGTATATTTGTTATTCCAAGTTGATAATTTCATTTCAGCAATAATGTTGTGAGTTCGTGACACAAATGTCCTAGTGGAAACTTCAAAATTAAATTTCAATGGTAAAGCCTTCAATACTACGAGACAGTCGACACTTCGACAACCACTCAGACATAATAAGACTGAAACTTGAGTATGTTTTTATGTTTCTAAGTACTTTGAGTTAATGTAAATATATCTGTTAAACGCTGTAATGAAGTATGAATAGGTACTTGTAATATTACTTACAAAATTCGCATTGTAGTCCATGATCCTTCGGTACTCGGTTGAGCCTGACCATGGGCGTACATCCAATACATTCCAGCACATTGTTGTAGATTTTGGGTTGTCTGACACTGAAAAGTTTATAATCTTAGTTACAACTTAGAACAGACAGGCACGTATGATCGGTAATTAACCTGCTATGAGAGTTAAACTTAAACTACAATAGAATAGTAGTTAAACTCTTGTAATAATAAAATATGACTGCCTCTGTGGCGCAGTAGTGATACCGCCTGCGGCGCTGTAGGTCGTGGGTTCGATTCCCACCGGAGAAAAATATTTGTGTGACCCATAAATGTTTGTCTCAAGAGTCTGGGTGTTTCTATGTATACCTAATATGTATGTATTTAAAAGTATATAAATACCTATTAATGTCCGTGGTCTGATACCCATAACCCAAGCAGGTTATTCCTAGCTTACTTTGGGATCAGATACCGTTGTGTGAAATGTCCGTCAATATTTATTTATTTTATTTTTTACTGAACTTGGAGTTAAATGCACTGGGTAACGTAAGCTATGGATGAAGTCTGCGTATCTGATCTACATAAGCATTGATCAAAATACTGAAAGTGTATGGCCGGCTTTAAAGACATTATTATCATTAAGTGCATTTACTGGTCATGCAAGTCCAACCACCTATCATGTGATGATTTAAAGATAAGGGTGATATCAAAAACACGGGTGCATTTGAAAGCAATCTTACGCGGTGTGATAGTGATACCGTAGGATTGATTGGTTTGATATCTTATTTTCGCACCAGTGATGTCAGACCACCTGCATAGGCTAGGTTTTTTATTTCTAATGTTTATTTTTTCTACTAATTTTCATATATTTTGATTTGGCTAGCGAAACCGACTGTCGAAATTCGTTGTAAATAGATATCATCTCTGGATAAACGTTAACTTTAGGTGTACCTAAAGTTAAAGTTACGTAAAGTAAGTTACGTAGTAAAAGTCCAATTCGCACTTAGCTCATTTTTAGAGTTTCGTATCATATTCAAATTCAAATCATATATTGCCAACTAAGTGTACCGTACCTCAAATAGGAAAAAAAACGGAATCCTTTAATGATCATATTGGAAAAAAAAGGAATCCTTATTGATTATTTTGTCGTTCGTCCATCTCTGTCTGTCAAGCAAGACCCCTTATCTCGTGAACGCGTGAAGATATCGAGTTGAAATTAATACTAAGTACCTATTAAGGCCTATGGTTCCTTGAAACTGTAAATATAAACTTTTACGTTAACGCAAAAAAAGTTACGGTCGTTTATGTCCGTCAAAAACGTGTATTTCGACACAATCAAGGGAATCAAAATTAATACGGTAGGTAGGTACTTCCTATTAACTTAGAACTATGAAATTCGGCAAGTAATTACTCATATAGGAAAAAGTAAACTGTAGGTACATTTGTGACGAAGTCATACAAAAATGGTGTTTAAAAAGCAAACACTCGTCTGTCTGTCAAAACCCTTTATCTCGTGGACGGGTAAAGGTATCGGAGTGAAATTAATATCTATAACAATATTAGAGTTCATAGTTCTTGAAGCTGTAAAAAAATTACACTTCAAAGTCAACCTAGAAAAAAGTTACGGCCGTTTATATAATCAAAAACACTACACTCCCAAGGGAATCAAAATTAATAGGGTACTTCCCGTTAACCGAAGACGAAGACTATGAAATTTGGCAAAAAATGTCCTCTTGTACCACACACATGGGAAAAAATTGAAACTGTACATTTGTAACAAAATCATACAAGAAGCCCAATTGTCGGACCCTCGCACAGTGGGTTACGTACCAAAAAAAACGGCAAAACATTTAATTTGTTGTATTTAAGGGAGTCCCCCTTAATCTTCTCTTTTTTTCTGATTTTAATGTTTTTTGTTATCCGTTTAATGTTGGTTATTATAGCGACAACAGAAATACATCAACTGTGAAAATTTCAGCTTTCTAGCATTCGTGGTTCCTGAGATAATCTCGTGACAGACAGACAGACAGACGGACGGCGAAGTTTCTGTTTTTTAACCTTTGAGTACTAAACAACTTAATCAAAAACTACGAAATTAGATTCCTGAGTTTCTTTATGCTGAATATTGTAAATAATTTTTCATTATTATTATTCGGTCAATAATAAATTATTATTAATCGAAGGTTTAGACAGACGGACGGCGAAGTTTCTGTTTTTTAACCTTTGGGTACTGAACAACTTAATCAAAAACTACGAAATTAGATTCCTGAGTTTCTTTATACTGAATATTGTAATTTATTTTTCATTATTATTATTCGGGCAATAATAAATTATTATTAATCGAAGGTTTATTAAGCTATTGCATAGCTTCTATCGCGGGCCTTGCGTGGAGACCGAATCCAGAAATTGTGTCACGAAAACGAATCACACTCGGCTACCTTCGGCCACGTCGGTCGTTATATATTATGTCAAATAATCCAAAAATTGATGCTTGTACCCAGAATCGATCTTGCGCCTTCTGCGTACCGATCCGCGTCTTAACCACTCGACCAAAGTTGAATTAAGAGTGCTGGTTGAATTTAGAGTTCTTAATGTGAAATGACAATTTTGATGCTGTCTATTACATTATGTTGCTGTCAATTTACTTCGTCTAAATAAAAACAGTGAACTGTACTCCTATAATTTGTGTAAAAAGTGTTTTAAATATGAATAAACAAAGTCCATTTATTAATGAAGAAAGACATGAAAAATAGTGAAAGACAATGAGTGAGGACTCTGTATACATACATTTTATTATTATTATCACCAATGCAGTATTAATTTTTGTTTTGTTAATTTATACATAATACTGCTATAAAGATAACCAAACCCGGGAGTACGTTCCCATGGGAAGCGGGAAGAAAATTTCACGCTGACGTAGCCGCGAGCGCCATCTATCCCATACCTATGTACTTTAAACGTGTCATAAAAGTCACAACAATACCATACATGCATATTTCAAAGAATGTCTATTATTACCATAAAATTTGTAAAAATAGTTTTTAAGTAGATAAGAAGAAACCTATTGTTTTATCTTTTAACTAGCTGACCCTCGCAACTTTGTTTACGTCACACAAGGTCTATGAAATTAGAGGTATTTATTAATCATACTCATCAAGTAGCGTGTGAATCTGCCCTTTTTGCTTAATCAAAATAGAGCTTAATGGTTAAAGCTATTCCTCAGTATAGAATTTTCCTCAGTATAAACAATTTACATACAAACACCGGCGTGTTAGAATTTTATTACATGTATCAATGTAGTAGACGTAACGTGTATAAAATGACATCAATCAAATGTTATCAATATTCTGAAAAAGAAATTAAAAATAGAGTTCACAAACTCTTTTGAAAATACATGCTGTACCTACCTTAGAGGATCGTTATGAAGATAACAGGATAGTTAACAACATTCCATAGAAAATAGATGATATAATGCTGAATACCGCAAAGAACAATCGGCGCGGCATAGAATTGGACCTATACTGATATCCTGGAGGATTTAAATGATGCCGATGTCCTGTGCCTGCTGAGGCACACACACGCCGTCATGCATGTCTGCAGGACAACGAGCAGGATGAGGCAGCGAATGGCTGGACTGAAATTAAAATCGACAGACGCAAGGGATGTGGTGAAGGCACTAATTCACGTACCTCGGGAGTGTCGTGTCAGAAACTGATGGGATAGAAGAGTACCCTACATCATTTCGAGTCTCGCCAAGGCCAGAACAACCTTTACACAGCTGCGACCCGTAGGCAGTTGCGAAAATGGACACGAAGACTCAAAACAAAGTAAACGTTAAAACTGTACTGCTAACTGCTATACGGATGCGAGACATGGAAGGTCACTAAAGACATTTCACACCAGCTACCAGCTATAAGTCTTCGTCAAACGCTGCCTCCAATGGATCCTCGGTACATACGGGCCCGAGAACATCACGAACGTAAGACTATTGGGACGCTGCAGTGAGACCCCTATCCACCAACAGATCAAACGTCGGAAGTGTAGCTGCTGCGCTGGATTGGACACACGCTGCAAAGGGACCATGATCACATCATACCAAGGCAAGCCTTACTGAAACTACTGGTAGGGTTTCAAAAACCGTTCGGCTATAGGCTACATAACATAATGCTAAGATTAATAGGAGCGGTGCAGCAATGAGGAATATTTCGAAAACGGAAAACATTTAAAAGTTATAAGAGTATTCGTTGCGCCTCTGCGTAAATGGTTGAAGTTACATAAAAATAATTTATTACAAAATAATTGTTCTTCTTAAAAAGTTCTAAAACAAAATACCTTTTAAGCTATTGCATAGCTTCTATCGCGGGTCTTGCGTGGAGACCGAATCCAGAAATTGTGTCACGAAAATAAATCACACTCTCGGCTACCTTCGGCCACGCTCGGCCACGTTCGTGTATCTCGCACTTCATATACCAACGTGTACACGTGAGCGTTTGCATAACGTGGACCTATGTATATGAAGTGAAGTAGGGTGAAGTGGGGTGGGCTGAGGTGTGTAGGGTGGGGTGAAGTGAAGTGGGGTGTGGTGAGGTGAATTGGTGTGAGGTGGGTGGGGTGAGGTGAATTTTGGCCTTTTGGACTTTGGCCTTTGGGACTTTGGACTTTTGGCTTTTTGGACTTTAGGACTTTTGGACTTTTGGACTTTTGGACTTTTGTACTTTTGGACTTTTGGCCTTTTGGGTTTTTGTACTTTTGGGTTTTTGGAATTTGGTTTTTTGGACTTTTGGACTTTTGGACTTTTGGACTTTTGAACTTTTGGACTTTTGGACTTTTGAACTTTTGGACTTTTGGACTTTTGGACTTTTGGACTTTTGGACTTTTGGACTTTTGGACTTTTGGACTTTTGGACTTTTGGACTTTTGGGACTTTTGGGACTTCTGGAACTTTTGGGACTTTTGGGACTTTTGGGACTTTTGGAACTTTTGGGACTTTTGGGACTTTTGGGACTATTGGGACTTTTGGGACTTTAGGGACTTTTGGGGCTTTGGGACTTTTCGGTCTTTGAGGACTTTTGGGTCTTCTAAAGTCCACAAGTCCAAAAGTCCAAAAGTCCAAAAGTCCAAAAGTCCAAAAGTCCAAAAGTCCAAAAGTCCAAAAGTCCAAAAGTCCAAAAGTCCAAAAGTCCAAAAGTCCAAAAGTCCAAAAGTCCAAAAGTCCAAAAGTCCAAAAGTCCAAAAGTCCAAAAGTCCAAAAGTCCAAAAGTCCAAAAGTCCAAAAGTCCAAAAGTCTAAAAGTCCAAAAGTCCAAAAGTTCAAAAGTCCAAAAGTCCAAAAGTCCAAAAGTCCAAAAGTCCAAAAGTCCAAAAGTCCAAAAGTCCAAAAGTCCAAAAGTCCAAAGTCCAAAAGTTCAAAAGTCCAAAAGTCCAAAAGTCCAAAAGTCCAAAAGTCCAAAAGTTCAAAAGTCCAAAAGTCCAAAAGTCCAAAAGTTCAAAAGTCCAAAAGTCCAAAAGTCCAAAAGTCCAAAAGTCCAAAAGTCCAAAAGTCCAATAGTACAAAAGTACAAAAGGCCAAAAGTCCGAAAGTCCAAAAGTCCAAAAGGCCAATAGGCCAAAATTCCAAAAGCCCAAATGTCCACAGTCAAGTAGGTACTTGGTACTTTACTTTGTTGAACATAGGTATTATAAATGCGAAAGTTTATGAGTGTGGATGTTTGTTACTCTTTCACGCTCAAACCGCTGAACGGATCGGGCTGAAATTTGGTACAGAGATACATTATAGTCTGGAATAACACATAGGTTACCTTTTATCCCGGGAATAAATTCCCGCGGTAACAAATTTCACGCGGGCGAAGCTGCGGGCATCAGCTAGTATTCTTATATAGAAATAATTATACTAGCATAGTTGGTAAAAAATGCTATGTAATAGCTTTACCGCGGCAGTCCCCGAGTGCCACACGTCTTTTTATATTGCTGTTAGGTGTAGCGTTTATTTATTTATTTTTAAATTTATCATCTACGTTTATAGTATCTTAGCAGAATTACAGTTTTGTGTGTCTGTCTCTGTAGTTCACTATAAACTTAAAATGTAGGTACCTGCTGAAGGGACGTGCGTGAAACTTGGTATGATAATAGTTATGATGACAAAACTGCCATTAAATCCCTACTTCGAAGGTAACTCTGTCTGTCTGTCCATTACGTTTTCACGCCTTAACAACTGAACCGATTTTGAAGAAATTAAGTAGGTATAGAGCTAGTTTGAGTCCAAGGGAAGGATATAGGCTGCTTTTTAAGTGACTGCGCAATAGAAGGGTATTGATTATATACAATAACAACTTCTACGCAGACGAAGTCGCGGAGAACATCTAGTTGAATATACTTTAAAAATTAAAAGGGTGTTTTCAAAAAAAAATCTTCTATAAAATATACAACCGACTTCGAACAAATCCTGAAAAATAAAATTTACTTAGCACAAAGTAATATGTATTTTCCTTTATCAGATGTTTTATTCAATATCATATTGAAGTCGGCGCCAAGTAAATTCATAGGTTCAGGTAGGTATTATTCATGGCACCAACTTCAATATTATATTGAATAAAATCTGATAAATCAAAATACATATTACTTTGTGCTAAGTAAATTTTATTTTTCAGGATTTGTTCGAAGTCGGTTGTATGTTTTATTGAAGATTTTTTTTTCAATATTTTAAGTGACGGGTGAACCGCAAAATATATCTATCTAGGTAAAAGTTCTCATTAATACAAATCAATCAAGCCCCAACACAAGGTAGCTGCTATGTAAATCGTCAAGGAATTCCCTTGACTGTCTTTTGGTTCCATCATCGGATTGACTCCAGACCTCCATCATTAACTGTAGTACATTAAAGCACTGAAATAAAAAGTTAACATGCGCACTAGTTGTCCCTACAATTTTCCGTGGTTGCCCTCGATTTCTCCTGGATCCCTTCATCAGATCCTGACCTGGTGAAAATGGAACCACCACAGAAGTACCTAACCCCTATTCAACAAAAAATAATTTTGAAATCCGTCTATAATTGACGGAAATATCGCTTAACATACATAAAAAAAATACATACAGACGAATTGACAACCTCCTCCGTTTTTTGAAGTCGGTTTAAAACGTTACGTTTTTCAAAGAAAGATGATGAATGTAATGTAATTCAGAGGAAAGGGAATATAGAAATAGATTTATAACTGTGCATACAGGATCACTCACGATAATCACAGTTTATTACTCTATCATTTGAGAATGACTCAATGGATATTAATGGTAATTTTTATTTAGTTATTTACAAAGGTACACTAATAGATTACTGTCATTGAGAAATATTTATAATATTTAATAGAAATTAAGGTATTTATTAATTTTGAAATACTTCTCCCAATCGATGACGAAAGATAGAACCATATTATACCAATTTTAAATTTCTCTCAACATTCTAGTCGATAAGACTCGTAGAAATTTGGGCTACGAACAAGTTAATAAAGTTTTAATAAATTTGTTTACTTATCTTAGTCTTTTTTTATAAAAATAATTATCCTCTACAAATTTCTAGTAAGCTACTTATTTATAAATCAAGTAGATAAGTAAACATCTCGTTTTCTACGGGAAAACGGGGGAAAAAAATTTAAAAACATTAGACATTATTTTGCTGTAAGTATTGAAAAGTATTTACGTACCTTGTAGTAAAAGGTTAAAATATTTTTTCGCACTTACCATTCACCCATAGTGCAAATCCTTGTAAACCACTTTCAAAATCAACTTTGCTCTAAAAGAGAGCTCCTTAAGACTAGTAAAGAGCAAGGCTTTGTTACAATTTATAAACTTCAACACAAGAGTACTTTACATTATATAGTAATTTTTCTATGGTCGATAATGTGTTTGTTATCACAAATCAAAATACCCGATAGTATTTATATTTCTTATCACGGAGCTGCGGAGATAGAACTTAGGTACCTAGGTACTGCGTGTGGTTGATGTACTGCAGTTATTAACTCTGATTTATAGACTCGGTCTGCTGGTTTTCTTAATA
This sequence comes from Miltochrista miniata, assembly GCA_933228765.1. Taxonomy (NCBI): domain Eukaryota; kingdom Metazoa; phylum Arthropoda; class Insecta; order Lepidoptera; family Erebidae; genus Miltochrista; species Miltochrista miniata. The sequence continues at coordinate 15,053,147 of OW121764.1, read as the reverse complement.
GGATATTAAATATACTACGCTCATGTGACAATGAGCACAACATTGAAAATGTACTAACGTAATGTGTATTCAATAATATACAGTTCGTGGATAGTGGTACTTTAAACAGTACCTACTGAGGTCGCCTGGCGCGTCGCACGATTACATCCACAGATATCAGAAAAGATAGATTTCTTGGGTGAAAATTAGACTCAATTCTGTAATATATATGTAAATAATAAAACGTAATAAAGAAATGAAAAGACTCTACAAAATAAAATAAAAATAAGGTACTGGTAGATGCTAGGATGAAGATTGTACTGATATGTTTTATACACAGCCAGGACAAAGTTTTTTAAAAAAAAATGAAAGTATCGATCATCAATGGCCCCGTTGGAAGTCGGGCGGGAGCTTATATATTTTATTTTCTCTATAAATATAAATGATACCTTTTTTAACGTGAGGGAAAATCCTTCATGGATGCTATGCCGGACTCCTACCGACTAAAAAACCTCACGTAACGCCCAGAAGCCTATGGTTGGGACTTGGGAGTCCCGGGTGAGCCCTGGGAAGGATGTCCCAGGAGACTCTATAAATGATACCTTCCATTCTTAATTGAATTAATTGGTCCTTAATTCGTCACGTGAATGTCGTAAATGGCGACTAAAGGAACACTTTCGTAAAAGTTCCCATCGTACCCAACAACTATACACCCCCTAATCAAACACCCTATAACAACTCGTCTATACAGAATAGCACAGTGAGGACAAATGGCCCTCCAGAAATGTTACGATGAGACACAATTCTTAACTATGGTTTGAATACGAAATAATATTGGAAAAGAGTTTTTCCAACTTCTGTCTTAACGGCGCAGTATGATTATGCCGATTTCCCTATTAGTAGTAGTCTACCTAGTACCAGAATTTACGGAGTGGGAAGGCCGCCCGTGGAGGCGGTAGAAGACCAAATTTTGTAACGATTTTTAGAGGGGCACATGATGAGAAGTGAGCCTGATTTCATTTAATGATGAAGTAATAACAGCAAGATCAAGCATCCTTCCAAAGTGATATTGAGAGAGGCCTAAGGTTCCCTACCAGCTTTGGCTACCACCACGGCCTCACCCACGGGTTCGAGTTCAATCCTGAATAACCTGGTCGCTTCTTGGTGCGTGAGGCGTGCATGAAACCGTCACGTCACGCCGCCGTTTTGGGTCAGCTTCTGTAAGAACGGTGAGCAGCCCAAGGCCAGGAGTGTGAGTCTGTGATGGACTCATTTGACTGATGTGAGGATTAGTCATAGACAACTGTAAAGAGTTACATTACCTTGCTCAACCTATATTTAGTTAAGCAGTACATTTTTACATACAACTTTGTATAAAGTGGTCGTCAATGTACTTTCCAGTCTTTAAATTAATAGGTATTATTTGGGATTTAATATTGAGACGACATGTCTTGCTCAGCGTTTGCAGAAAAATCTAAAAAATACTATTTTTGTCTAGGTAGATAGACCAATTTTGATGTTTATACGCATGTCTGCCGCCTAAGTGGTAGAAAAAAATCTGCTGTAAGACAGGTGACACGATTGTATACTTAATGAGGTCCTAGGATGCTATACTTCAAGCCACACTTACCTACCGCAAGAAACCTGATATATCAGAATAACTAATGCTTATATGTACAAGGTTGCTTTAGTTCCTGTAGGCAACAGATGCGGTTTAGAATTATGTCACAAATGTCGAGGAAGCGACTAGCGGTAGCGGCGTCTTTAGCGACAGTTTTCGTAGTGAAATAATAAACAAATAACCAAAGTAAGCAAGGATTAGGTAACATGACCACGGATATTAATGGTTAAGTAAATACTTTTTGTTTGTAAATAAGTAAATAGGATGTACCTATTTGTGTGACGTGAGGGTTTCAGGCACGCTTCACGCCCCAAGAAGCGACCAGGTTATTCAGGATAGAACTCGAACCCGTAGGTGAGGCCGTGGTGGTAGCCAAAGCTTGTAGGGAACTTTGGGCCTCTCTCAATATCACTTTGGAAGGATGCTTGACCTTGCTGTTATTACTTCATCATCAAATGAAATCAGAAGACAGCAATTGAAATCAATCGCTCACTTCTGATCACGTGCCCCTCTAAAGATCGCTACAAAATTTGGTCTTCTACCGCCTCCACGGTCGGCCTACCCACTCCGTAAATTCTGGTACTAGGTAGACTACTACTAATAGGAAAATCGGCATAATCATACTGCGCCGTTAAGACAGAAGTTGGAAAAACTCTTTTCCAATATTATTTCGTATTCAAACCGTAGTTAAGAGTAGTGAACCGTATCGGAGATCTTCAAACCTTTGTCTTGTCATAACATTTCTGGAGGACCATTTGTCCTCACTGTGCTATTTTGTACAGACGAGTTGTTATAGGGTGCTAGAATATAGGATGTATAGCTGGTGGGTATGATAGGAACTTTTACAAAAGTGTTTCTTTAGTTGCCTTCTACGACATTCATATGAATTAAGGAACGGCCCAATAATTCAATTTAGAATGGAAGGTATCATTTATAGAGAAAAGCTTTTGCTCGACTTCTTATTCTGTTTCGAGGGATTATACCTTTATAGGGATGTACCTATAAAGGTATAATCCCTCGAAACACCCAGACTCTCGAGACAAATAGGTATTTATGGATGACACAATTTTTTGTCCTCGGTGGGAATCGAACCCACGACGACGAGTGATCCACAGTCGCGTTCTACGACCTCTAGACCAAAAAGGCAGTCTGCCAAATAATTCATAGGTATAGGTACCTACTTGAAAACCATACCGTACCGAAAATATAAGTTGCAAGCAATTTCTCGACCATGATAATTGGTAGGTACGATCATGTAGCGAAAAATCCTAAATCTATGGGTACGATTGTCCAGGCCTCTTTCTGCGAGCAGGTAATGTTCGTGAAAAAGGTGGCGGGAAGGGAGCGGGAGAAAACTCACCCACCCGAGTTCCGCAATCTGCAGACAGAAGTGTCTTTGCCCAAGACCATCGGCCTCCATGACCGGGGGACTGAGGACGGTGAGTGGGCCGCTCACAGAAGAAGGCCCTGCCCTAGACGACAGCGTGACGTGAGAGATATACATTGATATAGATACACTATTGTTTTGTTTTTATGTAAAATTCGTGAAGTAGTTTAGTGGTTAACTGATAACTAAATGGAAGTTTTTTTTACTTTGTAATTTTACGAATGCCGAAACTCACGTGTTCATTTAATGTCAACATACAAGCAAAGTAACCATTTATTGAGAAAACGACCAATTATTACCTATGGTGCTGAGCTGTGTAAACTTACATTGGGGGTAGTCCATATCCTTAAAGTTGCGCCGCGAGCAACCGTCTCCATCAGAGAACCAGAGTGGTCGACATAGTTTGCAGAGTCTGCGTTTTGAAGTGGTACTGGGCTTAGCTACATTATGTAGAACAACCGATGGCCGAATGAGGAAACGAGTTCTTGAGCTCGCAGCTTGGTAAACGTGGGGTAGGACGACGTACGATACGACCCCTCCGCCAGATGGGCCGACGATCTAGAAAAGATCGCTGGCTGGGACTGAATGCGGGAGGCGCAGGACCGTGTGTTGTGGCGTAGATTGGGAGAAGCCTACGTCCAGGAGTGGACTGCCATAGGCTGATTTGATGCTATCAAAAAAATAGGTACTAAAATCAGACAAAAAGGAGATATAGGAAAATACTTCATGGAGGATCGAAAGAAAAAAAAACGCACGTGCATTCTGTGCCCAAGAAGGGTGACAAGGCCGACCCGGCCAATTACAGGCATAAAGTAGTCATTTTGTCCCTTTTATCGAAGGTGATGGAGAGTGTCAACAATACACAGCTCTAATGGTACCTTGAAGAACACGAAGAAGAGTAAGGGTGGAGCTCTAGCAGCGAGTACTTGACATTTCTAAGGCCTTTGACCGGATCTGGCACCGTGGTCTTCTTGCGAAATTGCCCTCCTATGGACTGTCTGAGAGTTTAAGTGGTGGGGTGTCCAGCTTTCTGGCTGGTAGAAGCATCAAGGCCGTCGTTGACGGCAGCTGTTCTGACTGCATGGTCATAAACGCTGGGGTACCACAAGGCTCAGTGCTGTCCTGTACTCTGTTTCTGCTGCAAATCAATGACATGTTGTCTATTATTAACAGAATTTATCGTTATGCGGACGACGGGACGGGGCCGACACTTGCTATACGAAAAACTTGTGTCTGAAATATATAAGAGTACTCTCACTAGAGTGTCCGATTTCGGTAAACAAAATCTTGTTCAATTCAACCCTGCCAAGACACAAGTTTGTGTATTCACCGCAAAAAAAAACCGATTTACTGTAGCGCCACAATTTCAAGGCACATCTCTCCCCATGTCTGACAGTATAGGTATCCTAGGTGTTGACATCTCCTGTGACGTTAAGTTCCGAAGTAATTTGGAGAGCAAGGCCAGGCTGGCGTCCAGGAAGCTCGGTGTGCTCCACAGCTCTTATTGCGGCGCAAACACGGCTACTCTTTAAGTCGCAAGTGCTGCCGCACAAGGAGTACTGCTGTAACCTTTGGACGGGGGCACCTGAATATCAGTTTTGAACGGTCGACTCGCTGCAAAAGCAAGCCATGAGAGTTGTCAAGGATCCCATGCTTGCAGGTGGTGTGGAACCTCTTCGCGACAGGAGAGACAGATTATGTGCGTGTTCTATCGCCTGTACAATGGTTTGTGCTCTGAAGAACTGTTTAATATGATGCCCACGGCTACTTTCTATCATCGCACCGCTCGCCATAGACATAGTGTTCGTCCTCACACTTTGCTTGTAACCTTAGTGCTATAATAAGGGTGAGGGGAAAGGGGAAAGGGGGGGGGGCTTCCATAGAACAGTTTTTTTGCTGTTTTTGGTACGGAATCTTTTGTGCGCAAATCCGACTCGCACTTGGCCGGTTTTTTCTTTATAATTAAATTATGTATATTTTAATTGTTAACCTGCTAACTGGGGTATAAAAACTTAAGTCCCGTTTTGAGATCAAAAATAAATGGTCAGTTTAGGCATAGCATCCATGTAGGATACTTCCCTCGCGTAAAAAAAAGTACTTAAGTCTTTTGTTTTATCGATATTCATTTGATAAGTCGACCCTTGTGAATTGTGAATTGGTGGGAAAAAGTCTACCTAAGTACATGGAAATTTTAACATCCCACTTAACGCCACTGCTGCCCTGGTAGAAATCGTTAATGGGGCAAAGTGGAATCACTTTCCTAGTCTATCCAAATAGAATACAACTATTAATGTCATTATTTTATTAGATTAGATTAACAACAATAATCACGTCAATATTGCTGCCATTGAATTCTCTTCGATAGTGGCGTTATTCTTATATCGACAACGTCATTAAAAGTCAGTTAAGCATCTTGATCTACCTATAAGGTGCGTATGAATGCATGAATACGATTAGAATCCTAAAGCATAAATAAATCTTGTACTTATTACAATTCATGGTCAGATCACGACTCAGTGTAGAAGCTGGTTACTGCGACCTTAAGATTACAATAAGGATTAGCTATAATCGCTTAAACGATAATAATATAGGTCGGATGAACATATATCATATATATAAAAGCAGGTTATCGATTAGTAAACAAATAAATCGATACTATAATCTAGTGTATTCATGGTACCTGCCTTAAGTTATTAAAGCGGATACAATGTACAAGGTAAGTCCCTTGACAAAGGACCTCTGTTAGGTACAAATCTAGTTCGGCTACCCTTTAGACCATTTAGCTACTACGTAACTAAAGGTCTATGGCCCACCCCGAATAATTACTCAAACATTCTACGGAAGAAATTCTCGTGATTACTTACAAATAATAACCCTCTCTAACTCATTGTTCTGTAAATAAGCATTTGAAGAACCTCAGTGTTCTATTTCATAAACGAAAGCATCTTCATTTACGAACGTTACCGTAGTTTGGATTGGAAGTCGCGTGCTGCTGGTCACCGTTGTCAGCACCATTTGCAGTTATTATACAAATGAATACTTATATTTCCAGAGAAGAGAACAAAACTGACAATGCTCTGTCTAGGTTTCAAAGAATTTCTGGTCTGGTCTGGTCTGGTTTACCATTACCACTTACATATTACATTTACCAGTAGGCTATCGTTGTGATTCGCTGGATGATTGAAAATAGCTTAAACTACCAGATCCCAAATCGTGGGTCGCCACCCACCCAAAATGTGGGCTCTTAAATGTAGAATAATACTGCAACACTCCACGACTTACGAAAAATCTTTCCTGAATACACCTTTCAGGGGTTTATTTTTGAAAATTAATTTCTCTAAGTCTTCCTTTACAAGGAAAAGCTGCAAAAGAAAGTTCTGGATGTCTTAGAAGAAAAACATTCTGGGCTGTTGTCTTACGTGTCTAAGACAACTGCCCAGACTGTGTCTTTATTTACAGTTTGACAAACAAATCATTTATTATCGAAGACCTTCAGTAGAATTATATGATAGGATGTGCTTAGGATTAGCGCATAATCCTAAGCATAACATATTGATTACCTACTAGTATGTATCTACGCATAAAGTGAAGTAAATTTTCCATGTCCGACTGTTTGTTTATGAATCATGTCTGTTATTTCGTAGGCTAGACATTTAAGGGATTCAACGCCCAGAGACAATTTACATACATCAGCTGATTGAACTTTGGGCAATGTTCCCATACTCGTACAATCCCGGGTAGGCACGTCAAATGATGTCTTAAAGTCATTAAGAGTCTGTATGACGCCAAATAGACTATTACCTTGATCTAGATCTCAGGACTCGTGAGGTCTAATGAATTAAAATTTTAACACAGACAACTTCAGTTCATAAACTAAAAACGCACTAGGCTAAAAACACGATTGCTGACAAAATCCTCGATAGATTTATGTGTTGAAAATACCTCGATTTCTTGAAATTTTAACCTAGATCTCGTAAGTTTTAAGTTGTTTTTATAATATAAAATATTTATAAGAAAGACAATAGTAAAATCTTCATTTGCACTAGACCACTTTTTTTAATATTGGTTATAGTTTTTTTATAATTAATTTATTTCGTTAAAAACGCACAAAAACCGATCGCATCTCTCTCTGTCTTGCACGCTAAAATGTATATCTTCTATCTTCTTTCAACAGTTTGGCGTCTGGTAGGCTCGGTCACTCATTAATATAATAACTTGAATGAAACCACTTTTAATATTCTTTCTCAATTAAATTACACTATTTACTACAATATACAATACAATACTATACAATATTATACTATCTTCACGCCAAATCCCTCGCGGGGTAGGCAGAAAGAATCGAGCGCCTCACGGCACGGTCCATACACACCTCACTTGCTTCTTCAATTAAATTAGTGTTGAGTTAAATCATTTTCACGCAATTTGATATGAAGATGAGAAAATTGGACAAAAATACAAAATATCACTTTAAATTTTCGCAGAAGGACTTGGGAACTAAGAAATCATACTAGAATTTGATCGGCTGACTGTTTGATTAACAGAGTTATGTAAATCAGAATGTTATTGTATTTCATTAAATTTGACGTACCTATTGTGCGACTATGCGTCCTCCTAATTCATTACTGAAGTATCTATTCGAGTTTTCTAATTTTATCTTCTTCAGTTCTTGCAGTAGCAGCTTAGTGGTGTATTATCTTCTGTATTTGTAGTACTTACTACCTTGCCAATCAATCTTTTAGCACCTAAAGCCTATTAGCAGACGTGAGAGAGATCATTTGAGATACAAGTCAAGTGCTCTATCTAAATCACATTTCGCAAAAACAACTGCGAATTTATTATGTACTAGAGTAACGAAATCGAAAGTTTTCTTCATTGTCTAGAAACATATTGGCTATATCTTCGTCTAGTATGACACCAGAACAGTTTTCAGGGCAATAAAGGGTCTTTAGTTTTGTAATTAGTTAGAAAATGACAGTAGGTACAAGAGGATCGTTTTCCAGTCGGACCCAGATTAAAAAGTCATTCTCTTCAGAAGCTTCAAGGTGTGCAAGGGCACATTCTACAACGATTGCTCGCCTTATTAGATTGTGTTACATCCACAGAACTAATAAGACGAGCGACTATGTAGCTAATGAAAGTAGGCCTTTATAATTTTGAGATATCGCTCGGAGGGCTTTGTCAGGTTAATTAACAGTATGGGGTTCTTCAAAAGGGGTCTTAGAAGATTTTTACAGGGTAAGCAGCGCGAGTGTGACGCCTCTGCTGTTGCAAAAGTCCATAGGCTGCGGTGACCACCGGTAGGTACATCTGGTGGGGTCGTATGCTTGTCTGCTACATTAGTGGTATAAAACAATCTAAGAGTTATGTTCTGTCTGTATCATTATGATTATCTTATCACATAGAGTTTCTAGACCTTTTGATTTTGCCAGCTGTCCCTTCACATTTTTTTTGCAAACAAACTCAAGTTTAGCTTAAAGCAAAAATCAGCGTACGTCATGTTGCGTTTTGGGTTTTTTTAAACTCATTAACTTTCAGTTCACAACGATTTGAAACCTACACCTACACTTTCTTTCAGAATCACAATCATAGGTAGTTAAAAGATCAACTTGTCCTTGTCCTTGCCTAGGATACCTACAATGCTATTTCCAAATTTCCGTCGCGTGAGTTCACTTTTCGTCGTAAAAGGAAGAAACATGCACAAACAGAGGAATTGCAATAAAAATGTTATGCTTGATATCTAACAAAGGAAATTTTTCAAAGTTCCTAAAGCATGACGGTCATATCAAAAGTATTGTGATCAAATTCGTCGGTACATACCCATATTGATACGATCGATTAAATGTATTAAATGTAACTTGTGTTTGAGTACTTGGACAATAAGTAGATGTTAGATAATATTATCTAATCCCAACAGAGTATGATTGTTGTTAAATGTTGCATGATAACGGTTCAAGTGTTATTGAAGCCTACAATAGTAGGAATGCAACTCTTGTAACTCCAAGCAAAACCCAGTACCGACCAATCTAACTAGTGTGTTACACATATAGCGACCGTTGGCCTATGGTCCCTATCCAACGCCTCTTACAGGTCCCATGGAGGGGTCATGCCGCCTCTACTGAGATTGTGTGGTATTCCCTTATAACCCTGACAGCCATCGCCTTCTGCGGGCTAAGTAATCTAGCCGCATTGCTGGCCGTCAGGATACGGCGACCGTAGACGATCAGCTTTGGTAGGCCGACTTTTACACTTTTACGCCGCGACGATTTGAATTATTCAAATCGTCTCCTCCGAAGTAGTTCGTCTACGGTAGCCGTATGTGTAACTCGCACTAGTCTCCACTGGTGCGATTTTTATTTGAATCTTCGTAAAAGTATGGCACCATAAGTCGTTTGTCTGTAACAAATCAAATGTCTGTCAAATGCAAAATCATTTTAATAAAAATAAACTATTCCATACTAAACAATTCGGTTTCACGCGCGGTAGGTCTACCACGGATGCTGGAATCAAATTATTAGAGTGTATATATGAGGCCTGGGAGGAGTCGTATGATGCTTATGGTGTATTCTGCGACTTATCTAAGGCCTTTGATTGCGTCCAACATCCGACTTTAATTCAAAAACTTGATCATTATGGGATCCAGGGGACGGCCTTGGATTTAATTAGTTCTTACCTAAGAGATAGAGTACAGAGAGTAGTTATAAATGGTAAACAGTCACATGGGTCTGCTGTAACAATGGGGATGCCTCAGGGTTCTATTCTGGGACCGTTTCTATTTTTAGTGTACATAAATGATCTCCCTCACCTTATAAGAGACGATCACGAGGTAGTTTTGTTTGCTGATGACACATCTTTAATATTTAAAGTTGAACGTGGACAACGCAATCTTGACGAAGTAAACAATGCCCTCTCCAGGGTAGTCCACTGGTTTAACGCAAATAATTTATTGTTAAATGAAACTAAAACAAAATGTATTAGATTCACCTTGCCAAATGTTAGGCTCGTTAACACCAGTATTAGGATTAGGGATGATCAAGTAGAATTGGTCGATGAAACTGTCTTTCTGGGCATAAAGTTAGACTCCAACTTGCAGTGGGGGCCTCATATCGAGAAAGTCTCGGGCAGACTGAGCTCTGCAGCCTATGCCGTTAAAAAGATCCGACAACTGACAGACATTAGAACAGCGCGTCTTGTCTACTTTAGCTATTTCCACAGTGTCATGCATGACCTATGGCATACTATTATGGGGTAACGCTGCCGACATCGAATGTATCTTTGTGTTGCAGAAAAGGGCTGTCCGGGCTATCTATGGTATGGGGTTTCGGGAGTCATTAAGAGAAAAGTTTAAGGATATCAACATCCTTACTGTGTATTCACAGTACATATATGAAAACTTATTATATACTCATAAAAATAATAGTAAATTTATTAAAAATAGTGATATCCATAACCTAAACTTAAGAAATAAGAATAAATTGGCTGTACCTAGATTTAGGCTTAATAAAATAAGCAATTTTATTAAGCTTTTGCGGGCAATTGTATTCGAATGTACAATACATTGCCGACAGCCGTAACAGGTTTGTCAGCTAATAAATTTAAAAAACTAATAAAACTTAAATTGTGCCAGAAAGCTTATTATAGCATTAAAGACTTTCTAGAAGACAAGGCTGCCTGGCAGTGACACGAATTGCTCCTTTCCACATAAAAAAAAAACTGTATTAGATACTAAGATGAATTAAGAGGGACCGGACTGAGTTTCTTGGGGTGTTCTTCTCAGTCTGTAGCATTTCCGAACCCCCGGTAGAGTCACAAAAATTTTGACAAACCTAAATAATTTTTTTTAAAATTTCAAATGGAATAAATTTAATTTAATTTAATTTATTTTATTTTACAAACCAATCACCCTCTCAAAATGCAAGTGATAAGGAGTACATCTGCGGCCATCAGGAGACCCGACTTTGTGATACGAGCCATTTTCATGAAAAATCTAATCGCAGTTGGTGGGCGCGATTAACAGGTAATTAGTTAATACGGTTCGTCATCCATCATGAAAGTGACTGAATTACGTAGTTTTGATTATTTTTAGTTTTTTTATCTCTTTGCATATGCACATAATCTATGTTGCTGTGTAACGTCATATGACTCTAGACTTGCGTATTTAAATCTTACTTATCAGCACAGACATAACTGACAAACTTATTGGTCGATACAGGGTGAAATGAGCTTTAGCTGTCGTTCTTCTTTACCGAATGCTGTGTCCAGAAGTTCACTAAGTTTTAGCACCTTACGAATGACTAAAATGATATTACGAGTATAATCAGAGAGTTTTGACTTTAGTGAAAGAAACGGTTCAAAGTGTCATAGCAGTGGAGAGAATCTCTATCAGAACTAGTTAAGTCAATGACCACAAATAGATCATTTTTTTGTTATGTGACCCATAAAATGAAAACATCTTATAACCCTGAGTTCTTTAAGCAAAGCGTCAAAGAGAGGTAAAAGGTCAATAAGGGCCAATATGATTGCTCGCAGGTTTGCACGCTGTTCAGGTAAGGTTAAAATTACTCTCTTCCGAGCGTACTGTACAACGCTATACACGTGCAGCTTGTGGGCCGATTACAATAAAAGGAAATACAGTGACCTCCGTGTCCTGTATAACAATGCGTTCAGAATGCTGTTGGGACTGCCTCGTTTCTGTAGTGATTCGGGCATGTTAGCAGAGGCGCGTACTGCTTGTTTTCAGGCGACGATGCGGTCACGTGCAGCCTCCCTAGTTCGACGAGTGCGGGCCAGTTCCAACAGTGTTCTGAAGATGATTGCAGACAGGTTGGACTGTCCTTTCCTGCGGCATTGCAGTGACAGACACTTGTCGGTGCCGGTGCCGAAGAGGCAATACTGAAGCACTTGTGAATTTTTATGTACATGTTGACACTTTTGACAGTGACCTTCGACTTTTTCTGCGACTACATAATTGACTTCAAATGTATAATTCTTAATTATTATTTAAATTTTACTGACATGGAATTATATTAAATATTGAATGTTATTTTTATAGAATTTAACCCTTGACTGACTTGTATTATATTGTATTTTTATTGACATGGAACTATATTGAATGTTGTATAAATGGAATTTAATCTTTGACTGACTGGTATTGTATTGTATTATCCTATTAATTTATTATTACTATGATTTATTTGACGTGACTTGTAAATATGTTTTTAATGTATCGATATTTTTAAATGAATCTCTAATTGTATGGGTATTTTTAGCCTGAATTATAAATAAAAAAAAAAAAAAAAAAAAAAAAAGTCTGAGTTACGCTCGCCAAAAAGAAACGGGTAGGGAGTGTGAGACAATTCTCCCGTTCCATAGTAGGCGACGAGGTCGCCGCAGGCCGCTGTTTGCGCAGGACTACCAGTCTCCATGACTGGAGGCCTGAGAACGGATGGTTGCTGCTCGCCGTTTAAACAGAAGCAGGGCAAGTCAGTGGTGTGCCTCGTCGGCCCGGATAGAAGTGGGATGTAACCCGAACCCCCCCCCCCCCCCCTCCCAAGAAGTGGGATAGAACCTAAACCCGTAGGTAGAGCCTGCGATGGTGGACAAAGTATGTGTAGGGAGCCCTGGAGTTATCCTCATGATGGCTTACCCTGGGCTCCTGGCCTTAGACCAATAGCAATGCACCGTGTGGTTTTAGTCGGCGTCCATGAGGATTTCGACACGAAAAAAAAAAGAAAATCTTGTGCGTGCTGTCGATACGAGTAGTCATTGTACTTTGGGAATGGCCATCTATTCGTTAAATGCCGAATGGCTTATCATCAAAACCAAATCACTTTGCAACATGCAGAGATTAAAAAGTGGAAAATAACTAGATAGTTCAGGTAAAGATCCATCAGTGTATAAAAATCTGGATTAAGGATTAAAGTGGACATCAAATCCATCAATGGATCTTTACAATGGATTTTAGCGGACAGTGGGGTGATAGGCTGGTTTGATTGATTGAGAAACTGAATTTATGTAACGAAAATTCAACACAGATATCAGTGAAATTGATTAAAGAACCTAATCCCTAATCAGATATAGGTTATTAGATTTATTAGTGCGTAAATTTTTATGAAGTTTTTTTATTGTTATTTAGGCCCATTTCTTTTTTTTGTCAATTGGTCCAGGAACATTCAATATAATTATGCAATCCAGAGCTCCAACTAAGGTGCCCTGCCCGTATCTACTTGTTGCCAAGCTTGTAAACGGTAAATAGCAACCAGCATAATATAGTTAGGTATATTATACCAGCAAAATATAATAGCTCAGCAACAACCAGCTGAGCATTGACCTATGGCTACCCATGGCCTCTCAATTGACGTGTAACAAAAAATGAAATAAAATATCATGAAGATAAGGTATAAATAAAATAAAATAATGTTTGTGAACATTCTCACAGAATATAGCCCAAATTAAGCTAATATTAGGTTGTGCTATGGGATCTAGACGACTGATAATCATACTTATATATTTCTAAATACATACATATTATAGATAAAGTACACCCAGACACAGAACATCCTGGGTGGGAATCGAACCCACATTCATCCGTTATGAGGCACACTAACTACTTGATCCCAATGGAGGCCATTCAAATAAATCAAATAATCAATCGTTTTAAATTTTGATATTTCTATAGACCTAGTATTGTACCAAAGTGAATTATTATAATTAAGTACTTGACATACATGATAATTAATATTGTAATTTTGATTTACGTATAAACCTATTATTGAATTATATATTTGACATAGTAGGTAGTAGGTTAATAAATAAATTGGATTAGATTACTCTAGTTATTAATTGAAGTGTTTACTGGATTAATTATATCGTGCGTTTTAATGTATCGTGTCTTAGCTAATTTTGTTCTAAATTTTTAACATAGCTTATAAGATTTGTACGCTATTTTAATGGCAAAACATAGTGAAATTACTAATCATAGTAACACCTTTTGTACCTATGTTTATTGAATATATTGAATTGAATTGAATCGTCGGCGTTCGTCGTACTTGGTAGCACCAAATTAAAGATAACAAGCAAGGAAAGTACAACAATCAGTACAGTACTGGTTGTTGTACTTTCCTTGCTTGAGTACCTATTCTTTGCTTGAGAATGAAGAGACTATTCGTAAGGGTCCTCTCCCAGAGACAACTTTTATCAGTCGACGGAATCCGAACTAATTACATGCCATTTATCATGTTATTACCTGGTAATGTAACCTACTCTACAATAAGCAATGTGTACGATAAAATAACACGTTAACACAAACCTATAATCATGCTATCAAGTTTTGCTGACTGCACTCTTCATCAGACCGACTACTAATTGCGTCAACTAGCTAGATTTACAGATGGATTATGCAGTTAGTACTTAATTACAGTCTTAAAAAGGCATACCTACTTAAGTCAGATCGGAAAATATTTAAACTGTTTCTGTAGCTATGTCATCTATATACATATATTGAGGTAGTAGTTTATAAAAGTTCTGTAATAAACCTAAGATTCTGCCTAAGGGTCAGATCATACCAAACGGAAAAATGCTCGCGCACTTTTTTGATATCACTGTATAATAAACTGTATTAGCATAGACTTAGGTTCAAAATCTGACGCAGACATCAAGCGTCCAAGGCGCGTGCCCGAGCATTCGGCCGCATACGTCGTCAAAAATGCGCGCGCATCCTCGATACCGCTCGGGCAGCCCCGAGGCCGCGCGACAATTCCCGAGCGTGCGCGACCCGCGCAGCTCGCGCTGACTGCGCGGCGTCCGCATCTTCTTCAGTGTCGCCAGTGATTTCTACAGGCATTGAAGTGTTTTTCTTCTTCTTCTGCCAAAAGTGCAATATGATCATGTCCCAGTCTATCATTTTCAAGAACATCTTGACGTCTGCGAACTTCTGCGAACTGGCAATTGCACTAACCCTGCACGAAGGCGCGCGCGTCCTCGAGCAGACTCGGGCGTCCTCGCGTGGTCTCGGGCATTCTTTCCACGACGCCGCCACCGCGCGCGGCGCGCCACGTCCGTAGCGCATTTTTGCTCTCGGTGTGAACAAAATCTCAAGAGGATGCCCGCGCGCACGCGAGTATTTTTCCGTTTGGTATGATCTGACCCTAAATGTGAGAGCGAAGACTTCTGACACAAGCACAAGGCTTCCTTTTGATATTTTGTAAATCCAGATTTTATTTTGTGTAGACCAAAGTAACGATCAAAAGGGGAATCAAGTTGGACGGATTTCGAAATAGAGACATCTTCAAGCCATCAATAGAAATCCTCCAACTTGGCTTGAAGGCTAGCAATAGGGTACAGCCCGTTGGTGCATATTGCCAGCCGTCAAGTAAGTACAACGGCTATATGTCTTCTGAAGCCGAGGTCACCCATCTAATGACTGGCCATAGTACTGCATCTTGTACGACAACGTAGTAATGCATTTTCCTTTTAAAAGGCGTAGGTATGTACTGCCAGTTGCAGAGAAAAGTATACAGGGCCCCCCGATGTTTTTTTTTAAATCTTTCATATGTTTATTTAAAATTTGCTATGGTTATGAAAAAAAATATCGGGCCGCCATATATACTTTTCTCTGCAGTTGACTATACCTATCTACGCTCCTTGTTAAAGGAAAATAACCGCATTAAAAGATTATAGCATAACAGGCTAACAGGTATTGATTAAGGAAAAATAATATCCATTTATTTACCTGATATATGAAAACATTAAATATTAAATTATTTTTTTAATTCGAACGCTGCCGCTCTGTAGTAAAATTCAATTGTATAAGTTTATTGATACCTACTTACTCTTTTTACGTCTAGAAGTCCTCATGGATGCCACGCCGGATTCCTACCAGCTGGTAGGTATCCGGCGTGACTTTACCAGCTGGTAGGAATGCCTGTCTTTTTAGCTAAAAAGACAGGGATTTGTAGTTACTTAGCTTAGATTGTATTAGGGAAAAGCTCAGTTTTTGAGGCACCACCCCCAGTTACATTCGCGTTTAAATAAAAAATCGGACAGTGCGAGTTGAACTTGCTTACCGATTCTTGACAGACAGATAGACGGACAACAAAGTTGAAGTTTTAAATATGGAAAAAGAATCGGTTGCGAGCAGGATTCGAATCTGCGTCTTTTCGCATATCGATATTTTATTCAACACTAGCTGATGCCCGCAGCTTTACCCGCGGAAAATTTGTTCCCGTGGGAACTTATTCCCGGGTTAATACTTTTTAACTTTTACGCCTATGTGTTATTCCAGACTATAATGTATCGATGTACCAGATTTCAGGGGGCCGAGTCTGCTATTGCAATCGCATCAGAATAGAATAGATATCGTAGCAAAATAGAAGCTCATCGGTACAATTTGACAGTTTTCGTATTCGCTAACTCGATAGCTTCTATCTTGTTTCTAGTGAAGTGCGATTATGGTCGACCGATGGCCTCTCGATAGAATCGCCAGTGTATTTGACATTTTATGCGTAGTCTGCTAATATTTGACGGGATTTGTTTTGGTAGTCGGGTAATTAATGTTTGACAGCTAGAAGCTAGAAATAGAAAGTGCGAGCCTGGTTATTTTCGTCCGGTATACATACAATATTATTGTTTAAATTAATCAATTTGCAGATAAACTAAATAGAAGCAAGTTTACAATTTACATCAAAATGATGAAGATTGATTAATTGTGAGACATAGCATTTTATCCGAAGCGGACTTTATTTATTTCACCTACAAAACAAGACCATAAAGAGCCTCATGGAAGAAGGTGGAACATAATAAATTGTTGTACCTATTGTATTATAGTACATTGGATGGTCGTAGTGCTTTAATGAGTCTCCAAAAAGTGAATTTGCTGTGAGTGAGCCATTGTCGCAGGGTCAATGAACTTTATTAGTTATAGATACATAGATGGCAACTATTCCAAGTAGCCAACTCAACAAGATCAGCAAAATAGTATGAAGACATGTATGCAATTGACATGCATCTATTTTCTGTAAGTACTGTCCAATATTCTTTACAATCACTCATATCTAAAATACAAGTCACATTTCTAATACTTACAGTAGGTAGTTATTATTGTTTTAGCACATAGGTACTTACCTATGTACACTCAATTCCCAATATACTTAATTGTTTTTTACAGTTTTTATGAACATTTAAAATACCCAGTTTACCCGGGTGCACAGCATATTGTCACCGTTTCACCCACATAGCTCCTGTTCCCAAGTGAATATGAGACTAAAATATAGCCTATGTTCACCGGGAAGAGTCTAGCTTCCCAACACTGAAAGAATTTATTAATCGGTCCAGAAGTTTTGGAGCCTATTCCGATGCAAACAAACAAACATCCTAATCTTTCCTCATACCTAATAATATTGGTATAGACTGCAGGTTTTAAATTACATAGGCATCCCTAATGACTTATTTACCTATAAACTCTCAAGAAACTGAAATAAGTCAGGTGTTAAATGGGAATATTAGAGTATAGGTACTTAGGTATAAATAAAAAGTCAATCACTTTTTGAACTGTACTGTAGGGTACCATTCCAAGCAAACCCCACCTGTAAGTAGTGTTGATGGGAGTATGAGACTTCATTACTAATTGGTCAATATTCTAACAGATCATTTAAATTCTGAGTTTTCAAACTATCTTCCGGTTCCAAATTTAAAGTAACTGGCAAGTACCTAGTGCACCAGTACACCAACGGACAAGGACTGGGTTGGTTGGAGAGCTGCCCGATGATAGTCACATTCTCATCTAACAATGCTGATACAAAACTGGTCAACTCACAGTGCTCCTAATACCCTAATAAATGTGATTCAGATCATCAAGCTTGGTGAAGATGATTTAGTCCTTACCTTTTTATGTTAATTTCAGATGTTTGCTGTGAGTACAGTCATTACATTATGGTCTCAAAATAGCAGGGAAGATTGTTAATGCATGTTGTGCATGGCATAACTGTGTTATAAAACATCTGTAGTACTTCCTATCTCTCCTTTAGAAGAAGAACTCACAATGGCCATGGAAACATGAGGTGGGTAAATAAGAGTTGACAAAATTGGTAAAATTATTTATTTAAATCAATTTTTGACACTTAAAATCACAGTAAATCACAGTCATTTAATATTTCTATCAGATAAATCTCATTTCCTTTTAACAACATCTTGAAATCACTTTTTAATCATCAATCATAATTCACAAGCTTGCAATAGCTGAAATAAAACTAATTGTATTGTAATCTATTTCAGGATACTCGAGTTGAAAATTGAAGTGTTAACTCTGATCTTCAAGCAGCGTGGCTATTACAATAGTATTTTTGGCAAGATGAAGATAATGTAAAAACAATAATTGTAGAATATGAATATTAAAAATATTTTTCCATATTTCATCATTTTTAATGTTTCCAAATCCAAAATAAGCTATCAAATAACCCTATTACAGTCTACCACTATGCTCAGACCTAGGCCTTACCCAATTTCATTTTGAGGAGGTATTAATAGAAATATTGTTGTTGGACATTCTCACACAACACCGTCTAGCCCAAACTAAGCTATAAACTTGTGCTATGGGATCTAGACGCCTGATAGACATACTTATATTTCTATATACATACTTATTATAGATAAATTACACCCAGACACAACAAAGCAATATGATCATCACTAAAAGAGATTTGTCCTGGGTGGGAATCGAACCCACAACCTCCGAATCCGTAGACAGGGAGTACCTGACTACACATTTAGAGTTACAGTTAGTATGTGAGTTACATGTTAGTGGTTAGAGTAGTAACCACGAGGCCAGTCAAAACAACAAATTGACATTAGTCTAGCTCTAGTGCATTGGTCATTGGAATCGAAGGCGTGGCTTCTCATCATGGCAGGCTTGGATGGCCAAGATCTCTGTACATGCACATTACTCTTTCATAATCCAACATACTAGCTGTAGTTGACGGCTTTACCTGTGTCATACTATGAACCCATACATGCCAGTAAATACAAGATTTATTAAAATTATCACTGCTCAGCTTCCTTGAGTATTAACAAAATGATAGCATATTTATTTTTACTATCCATCATATTATCTATCACACACGGGCACTAATAAAAGCTGTCTGTATTGAGATTGTTTGGCTATATCACATAGTTGCTGTGGAATACCGTGATTTCACAATGATGAAATAACTTTTTAAGTCCGTTGAGTAGTTAGGTACACTAGTGTTAATCAATTTAAAAACCAACTTTCACAGAGTAGTTGTTTGTAGATAAAAACTTTCACTATTCACAATCTTGAGTTATCATGAGGTTATTGTTCAATATTTTTTCTGTAAAGATGTATTTGTAGAAGACTTGAATAAACTGCTGTGATATATGTATTTGAAAATATACAGTCTCCTGCGTTTATTCTATGAATTTTAGCATCCAAAGCCCTTTCTTCAAAATGAAATTCATTGCTGGACCAGTTTTTTACAATTGAGTTTTGTCTCAAATTTCTAGGATATAGTTCTTCCAACCGCGTCTCGGCAACCGTGGGGTACCACCCGTTAGATGGACCGACGACCCTGGTAACGGTCGTAGGCTGGGACTGAATGCAGAAGGCGCAGGACCGTGAATTGTGGCGTAAACTGGCAAAGGCCTACGTCCAGCAGTGGACTGCGATAGGCTGATTTGATTGATAGTTCTTCTGGATAACACTGTCACTCTTTGCTTTGAAGCCGTTTATAAAGTTCACGTTTGTTTATAGGTAAAGTTCACAATTTTAAATCGTAATTCTCTACAAAAGTCTCTTTTAAGTCTAAGTAATTTGTAAATAACCTAAAAAACACCTACTATTACCATAGTACTGACTGACAAGAGTCAAAACAACCAAAATAATGCCCTTGTCTCTGCTTTTGCGATTCTATTTATATTCTATCGATGTTCTATAGTGGCGATAGACAAGATTTACGCGACTAGCAGATTTAGGACCAATCGCTTTAATATCGTAATAGAATCGCACTGGACCGGCTTTTTGATGGAAAATAGCAGACTCGGCCCCCAGCTAGATCCGTTCAGCCGTTTGAGCGTGAAAGAGTAACAAACATTCGCATTTATAATATTAGTAAGATTCATGATTAAGTTAGCATGCACTAATTGCTTTTCAGAATGATTTCTAACAAAGTTATTTTATAAGGGTTTCGTTTATCCTTTTGAGGTACGGAACCCTAAAAACGTATTTTCCGGTATCAAGGGATTGGAATATTTTGGAAACAAACAGCCTTGAGGCTGCCTTGTATGAAGATGAAACACGTGTCGACTTAAAGTCACGTTGTGAAACAGCGTACTATTTGATTTGATACAGCGATGTATACTAGTTAATTGTCTGTTTAGGAGCGACTGACACAAAAACACGAATATAGCACTTCCAGACACGTTAATTGAGTGTTTGTCAAATTTTACGTCCTTGCATTTGCGTAATTTTCCGAAAATGGGCTGCAATATTTTCGTTTCACGCAGAAATGTAAAAAGAATGACGGAGATAAAGAGAAGGAAAAAGAATTAATATTTTCTTTTGTAAACTGTTTATTCTTACTTTTACATTTGATGGCTATTTCTCCTAGTTGCTTAAATTTGATGGTCACACGCTTATATTTTCTAAACCGTATGAGTTAGAAAGAAATGTTTTAAAGTAGTGGATAAAACAGCTATTAAGCTATAAGATACATGAAATTTGTTGCAATAGAAGTAAATATTCATACCAAAAATTAACACGAAAGGTCAAAATCGGGGTCATTTTTCGCATTCTACTCGTGTCACACTTCCCGATTCAGTTAAACATTTGGTTACTGCTTCACCAAATTTCCATAGATTTTTAAATAACATACACTAAATTCACCGTAATAACATACACTACACACACAGTATTACAAAAAAAATATTCTGACTATTATTTAGAACTTAAAACACAATATACATCGGTCACACGAATCTAGGTACTCTAAATTTGCGTAGTAAACGGTTTACTGTTGACCAAAACGACCGCCCCAATAACAAATCTCAACTTAACTGAACGTTATTCGAGCTCGGGCATCGCGAGAGTGCAACGTGCAACTCCTGGCTCCTTAAGAAAAAAAAATATCAGTAAGTTTCTACATTTGACACTTAATTCGAGTACTTTTCGTGGGTGACTTTTTGTACATTGTATAATAGCTATTGAAGTCAGAGTTTATTCATCGAAACCGCAAATTAATAAAGATATTTATGTAGTATTTGATTTAAAACGTAACGGCTAAACTTTGTCGGAATTTAAAAAAAAGCTATGTTTTCGTTACCTTCGTGTCACATCCTTCGTGGCGTTTTACCCACGAAGGTGAGTTTATGCCACGAAGGTGATCTCTGACTAGTTTCAGTAAGAGTGGTACTCTTTTAGATTCGTATTGTAGTAGATATGTAGCGGAATAATAGTAGAACTAATAAGTAGGTACCTACAATCATGGCAAAGGACAGAGCAATACCTATAACATTCCGTGTGAAGCCTTTATATAGGAGTAGAAATCCCACCTAACGTTATGCCAGATCCAAACCGTCTAAAACTCCCATCGTAGCTACTTACCCGTCTAGTATTAGGCGCCCCGGGCAACTCCTTAGAATGATGTATCAGGGTACCCGACAGGCTTAGGCTATCACCGTGGCCTTGCCTACGGGTTCGGGTGTTATCTTGCGTCTTTTGGGTTAGTTCAGATGCTTTTCCGCTTCTTGAGGCGTGCGGCATGCTAAGAACTTTTGAACAAAGACACAATGACCTTCGCGTCCAAGTCTCAAGAAGAAATCCTGGGAAAGAGTCATGCCACCTAAAGCTTAATCAAGGCACCTACTACCTTATACTTATATCAACTTAAATACATTTAGGTACCTAGTACTCGTCGAGTTTTCAAGCAAGGCGGTTTGTGACTACTCTCGAGAACAACTTGTAAACATGGCTAAGGAGTGAGATGGGTATATAATTCTTCAGCAAGGTCTTGTCACCTTTTTTGAAAAACAGAGCCACCGCACTCCCGCTCCACGCTTTAGGTGTTTGTCCCTGTTGGAGGACGAAATTAAAGAGACTCGTCCGCTCTTTGAGAACCAGAGTCCCGCCAGCTTTAAGAAGCTCAGTCGTTATTCCGTCCTCTCCAGGGATTTATTGGTTTTTAGTTGTTCGAGAGCAGCCCTGACCTCGCCCTGGTCAATATCCAGAATGTCTTCGGTATAGTGGCGCATTAGTGGGGCTCTGTGGTCACACGGTCGCTAGGTCCCGTCGGTCTTTTTTTCCGTGATGCATATAGTTCTCTGTAGAAGCTCCTAACTTCTTCGAGAATCTCGAGGTCTCGGTTTTGCTACCCGCTGTCTTCAATTTTGTCAGACGAGGTCTTCCAAGCTGTTGGGCAAAGACTTTAGTACCCCAATTTTGTGTGTTCGCTGCCTCTACGATGTTGGTGTTATAACGTCTGAGGTCGCGTCATAGCAGCTTTCGGATTTTGATGTTTAAATCTCTCTGGTCTGACGAAGACCTTATTTTATTGAGGTTCGCAAACTGGATTCTCTGCAACACTATTCAACATCGCTCATTTAGACTCAGTTCAGCCGAGAACTCAGTGCGAACACAGCATGCATCCTAATTTTCGCACTTCAATGAAATGTAGATGGCGTTTCTCGTCTGATTCTCATGAGCTCGAGGGTCTCGGGCGAAAGCTGGGAACACCTATTTTTGCTTTTTTCCAGACTGAAACCTTCGGGACACGTGTTGTAGCGTCCTGACTACAGTGTCGGCCTTATCGTGATCGTTGCCAGTGGTTTCCAGCAAATCGAAACGATTTTGAAGCTCCAATTGAAACTTCTCGGCACACAAAGCTATTTGGAGCGCAGTTGGTCGGAGAGTAGGCTTCATCATCCGGGCCCTTTCGACGCGGAATTCTAAATTCAGAGACGCTCTGACGATTCGGTGATCATTTCCGGTATTAAACCTGTTGATCACAGAGACACCTTCTCCAAATATACACCTCCTGTCCGACATGATGAATTTTATCTCGTTCCTTGTGACCTTGTTAGGGCTTCGCCAAGTCCACCTTCTATGGGGTTTCTTCTTAAAGAATGAGTTTATCAAGAAGAGCCCCTGAGCCTCAAGAAAGTTGATAAGCATACTGCCCCGCGGTCCCCGGTCATTTCTACGCCGAATTCCGATTCGGAAAAGTCCGATTTTCGTTTCACCGCGTTCTTGTACTTTGACAGTGAAGTCCCCTATCATAACATTGTAGTGAGTCTTGGCAGTACCGTGTAATGCTTTCACCACGTCCTCGTACACGGTCTCAACTGCCTTGTCAGTGCTTCTCGAAGTTGGGGCATAGGTACACCTGAATCACCTTCAGGGAGTCCTGTTGGTAAGTCTCAGTATTACGTATGCTACCCGAGGCGAAACACTCCTGATCTCCACAATGCTGCTCACGAGTTCCTTTTTCACCGTAAAGCCGACACCGCCCTCGGAAGAATGTCTTCCATCACCTTCCCGAAAGTAGAATAGGTCACCCGACCCAAGGGTTAGCGTGTCCTCCCCCTTTCTTCGGACTTCGCACAACACCAGTATGTGCCAGTTTATGCGACCCAGTTCTACCTCGAGTTCGGTGAGCCGATTGTCCAGCCGCAGAGTGCTTCCATTATAAGTAGCGAGGTTCGGACATTCTCACACAACATCATCTAGCCCAAATTAAGACAATATAAGCTTATGCTATGGGATCTAGACAACTGATAATTTGCCACTTTGTGCCAAAGAGATGTACTGCGTTATTTTTATAATATAATGGTATAATATAATGTGTAGGTATAGGATCTGGTAATTGTTTTTAGTTATGTAGCTGTTACCATATAACTATTCGGCAGAACTAACTTATAATTTGTACTTAAATAATGATTAATAATGTGTGTAAAGCTACTGCGTCACCTTCGTGGATCGTCGCGTCACCTACGTGGGATCAAATAATTCAAAACCTTATTCTTCCAAATCTGACTCAAAATTTAACTTGTTGACTTATATATGTTACTTAACTTACCAAACGCTTTGTGTTTGTTTAAAAAAATTGTTAAAATCATCAGTATTTAAAATTTACCATGAAGGTGACGATGAGAATCGTAAAAAGTAGAAATAGCCTGATACACAATATTTAGCAAGTAAGGTAACCAATGCATATTAATAGTATTATTTAATACTAGCTGAGCCCGCAACTTCGTTTACGTCACATAAGGTGTATGAAAGGACAGGTATTTCTTCATCAGAGTCATCAAGCAGCGTCTGAAACTGCCCTGTTTGCTTAATCATAAAAGAGCTTAATGATTAAGTCTATTTTAAAACAATTTTAAAAATAGTCTTAATCATTAAGCTCTTTTATGATTAAGCCAACACGCCAGTTTAGGTTCACTCACATTCAAAGAAACCCCTACAATTAAAATTTTCAAAATATCAGATTCTTAAAAGTGTTATAACTCTTTTATTTCTAAACCGATTTACATAAAACAAACGCTAAATGTTAACTGGAGCAAACCTCAACACAATAAAAAAACCGCATTGCAATCGGTTGAGCGGTTACTGAGATTAGCGTGCACAACCGTACAGACAAACAGATATACAGACATACAGACAAACAGACAAAAATTCTAAAAATCATTGTTTTGGGTTCTATTGCGTTCATAAAGCCCCCCATAATAATTTTTCTTATTTATCTTCCATGTACAGACAGCGACCTGTTACGATTTTATTATATGTATTGATTATTAATATGCATTGGTTTAAACATTTAATGGTATTCTTTCGTTACGTTTATGTATATTGTATCAGTTCTAACCTATTCCTTTATTTACACACTTTTTAATTTCTTTTTCCTTCTTCATGTTCTCCTTTCGCTGGTCTGCTGGGAGATATTTCTTATAGAAATAAGCTGTACCATTGTACCTATCTTTCTTTTTGTCGTGCTTCTTATATTTCTTGTGTGTAAGTACATAAATAAATAAATAAATAAAATGCAAGGAGTAGGTAGGTACCTACTACTTATTAATACAGAACTGACCTTGACGATTGAAGATCTCCTTAGATTAATTGTGTAGGTATTACAGGAATCGTATGAAATATTGTTTATGTTTTCCTGTAAAATAATGGCTTTTTTTAAGGTGAACAATAGGATAGGTGAACTTGAGTTTCAAATGTTACGTATGGGAAGTTAATATCCTTTTTTTGGTAATGTAACATTATTTTTACACAATTCATGATAAACTCAGATGCTATTGCTTATTATTCAGTTTATATACGTAGTCCATAACATCGTCACCAACTACCACGCCATTGGGCACGAAATATTCTGAAAAGAAAAAGAGAATAAATGTACAATATTCCAACTATCTATAACAATACAATCTAGACAACTAGAGCATCCGGTTGTGTAACCGTCTGCCGCGTTTAAGGCATGGGTTTGATTCCCGAGTTGGTCTCAATATTTTTGTGATCCACAAAGGTTTGTTCCGAAGTTGGGTGCTTCTGTGTGCCTATCATGTATCTTTATAAAATCAAAGCTATTACTCAAGGAAAATATAGAAATCGCTAATAATATTAAGAAATGATAGTGTCAAGTCCGCAAAGGAATTATATTGAAGCTTTTTTGTCCGTGTAGAAATTTCCATGAATATCGTCCACGGAGTAAAAAGAAAAATGAGTGTAACAAAAGTCCCAAGTGGAAAATCTCTTGAAAAATTATTGACTTCACGTACATTCAAGTAATAAATGACATTCATGTAAGTACTAAATGATTACTGAAGGAAAATAAAGGATCACTTAAAAAAATTAAGTACTGACAAGTTTTTTTGAACGTGAAAATTTCTACGCATATCGGCCACGGAGCACCGACTAAAATTACTTGGCATTTTCCCACCTATCTAATGCAGTGTACTCCAATAAGTCACTTAAAAATATAACCTCAAGATTCCCAGCACACTTTGGTCACCAAAGCAGCCCCACCTCTAGGTAGAAAAAGATCCTTACCTTGTCCGTAATGTCCCGCTTTTCCAATAACAACGA
Source organism: Miltochrista miniata (assembly GCA_933228765.1). Taxonomy (NCBI): domain Eukaryota; kingdom Metazoa; phylum Arthropoda; class Insecta; order Lepidoptera; family Erebidae; genus Miltochrista; species Miltochrista miniata. The sequence goes on along the minus strand of OW121764.1, from coordinate 15,027,068 downwards.
ATGGAGCGATATCCAGTATTCGAGACAGAAGTCCTATTGTTGGCATCCCTTTCTTCCCGTTCTCAGCCAGTGCATAACTGTCTTTAACAAGATGTTCAGTGACCAGATCTTTGAAGTTGAACTCTTCGTACAGTCCGTTGGGCAACTTCGATGGGTTTGTTGCTACGTTGCGGAACTTGTCTTTTGAAACAGCTCCAACAAAATGGCTGAAAAAAGGAAGAAAATTATTTCTTTGCAAGTTTATCTTCGAGCAATGCGATTGTATGTGAACGTCATACAATTATACATTCACTGATTTTCATCTAATCATTAAATACAAGCTGTGTCAATGTGTTTGCCCGTGATAAAGGTACTGCTGTCATAAATGCTTGTTTCGTTAACATTTATGATAGCTGTCCCCGTCATACTACTCTTGATACAATAGCCTTTGCTATAATTGGGTTATAAAAATTAATCTTAGAACCTTATTAATACACTGTAGGATACTTATTGTAGGTAGCTTAGAGAAAAGTCAGTCATTTTGAGCATTTCTGCTGGTTGACTTTTCCTAATCAATACAGGCATGATTGTAAAATATGTAAGTATGTTATTGTTTGTACATGAAAGGACTTACCCGTTGTTATCAACGATCACAGCGATGTTTGAATTGAAACTTTTCATAGCGTCGAGAGCTTTTTCACAAGTAACAGTGTTTTTAAGGAATGGATACTTATGAGATAGGTTTAAATCAGTCATTGGTTGGTTCCACCATCTGAAACATACAAGTTTGAAATAACATCAATTCTTCATAAAAACTTCTGAAACTTTCGTAAAATCCGTTAGATCAGTGATTTGAAAATGACAAATTAAATTGTAGAGAATTTTATGATTCGACCGACCAGTTGCGAGTTGAGTGAGTGACATGGCACTATGGAAGTTTGTGAGATTTCCGTTTTTAGGGTTCCGTAGCCAAATGGCAAAAACGGAACCTTTATAGATTCGTCATGTCTGTCTGTCTGTCTGTCTGTCCGTCCGTGTATCACAGCCACTTTTCTCCGAAACTATAAGGCCTATGCTGTTGAAACTTCTTAAGTAGATGTATTCTGTGAACCGCATCAAGATTTTTATATAAAACTAGAAAAAAAGCAGTTAATTTTGGGGGTACCCATACTCAGAACGAAACTCAAATTTTTTTTTTCATCAAACCCATAGATAGGTCTTTAAAAATGCAATTGAGGTTTCTAACATCATTTTTTTCTAAAGTGAATCGTTTGCGAAAGAGACACTTCCAAAGTGGAAAAATGTGATCTACCAACGAAAATTGGTTTGAACGATATCGAGTTGGTAGTTTTTTTTTAATACGTCATAAACCGCAATTTTCGCAGAGAAAAATCACTACCACTGCGCACGTGTTGTGTTAAAATCAATGAAAGTTACAACGAACTACAAGAACTTTTATATTATGTTACTTGCTGCTACGGAACCCTTCATGGGCGAGTTCAACTCGCACTTGGCCGGTTTTTCTTTGCTTACGAATGCACGTTGAGTCACATTGATTTCGTCTGACAATAAAAGGCAGTCGTACAGTCAAGTTAAAGGCCATAAGGCCTCTAACTTGACTGTACTGTGGCCATAAGGGCAGCTTGAATTAAAACACAAGGTGCCAAGCTAAGCCACAATTTGGCCCTGTCCGTGTTGACCCTGCAATAGAATCGGCAAACGCGAATAGGCTAAGTTGTTCATTTTTGATCAGCTCTACATTGTTTGTCTGCCACTTTAGGGGTACAGCACCATACACGCCTATATCCCCGAAGGTATGGGCAGAGAAGAATCACTACAAATGAAGAGTGAACTTTATCGGTAGTTTTGTTTCTTATTTTAGTATCCTACTATTATTATAAACTAGCTGATGCTCGCAGCTTCGCCCGCGTAAAATTTGTTCCCGCGGGAAGTTATTCCCGGTATAAAAGGTAGCCTATGTGTTATTCCAGACTATAATGTATCTCTGTACCAAATTCCAGCCCGATCCGTTCAGCGGTTTGAGCGTGAAAGAGTAACAAACATACACACACACAAACTTTCGCATTTATAATATTAGTAAGATGTGAAAGTTTGTGAAGATGTTTGGATGTTTGTTATTCAATCACGCTCTAACGGCTGAACGGATTCGGCTAAAATTTGGTTCAGATATAGTTTATAGTCTGGAATAACACATAGGCTACTTTTCATCCCGACAATATGCTCCCACGGGAAGCGGGAACGGTCTAGTAGAATAATAAAAAATAATCACTTCATAGTATGTTGTGGTGGATCCATGAACAGATGCGCCTCCATCCACTGATCGCTGACAAATTTACTCATGTAGTTGCGTATTCCATCCGGCAAGATGACTACTATGCGTTTGTCGGCTCCGAACTTCAGTTTCTTAGCAACTTTTACTGCTGCACACATTATTGTACCACTGCTGCCACCTGTAGTATAACAAAATATAATTCATTTCTTATTGGAGTTAGTGTTCTCTCAACTGAAAACTGTAAATTCGATAGGCTAGTTGTTAGTTAGGTTAGGTTACAAATTTTCTTTAAAAAGGTTAAACGTCCAGAAAAAATTTAGTTCAGCTATAACAAAAGGTAATATGAAATCCTATACTAACATGTCAGACCAGAAAGGTAAAGTACGATCAGAAATTCCTTGTATAGCTTTTGGAGAACCCCTGTGTTGGACACAAGGGTTCTCCAAATCCGAGGTGGGCGTTAATCGACTGAGATGATGATGGTATTGGTATAATGGTTTCGTACACCTTTAGCCTACCTATAATCCCTCATACTTAAAATGAACCACCAACCTGAATGTCCTGAATTATGAAATGAAATGATGAAACCGCCTACTTATAATGAAAATATTAATTTTCTTACCACAAAGTAGTCCTTCATTTCTCGCAAGTTCTCTAGCTGTTAAAAACGATTCCTGGTCAGTGACCATTTCAACGTGGTCTGCTAGAGATTTATCCAATACCTTTGGCACCCATGTACCCGTACCTCCGACACCTTCCACCTATGGGCAAGTAATAACATTAAGAAATGTTGAAGTCTCGGGACATTCTGAAGAGCTCTTCAACCTAATCCCACCCTTTCCTTTTCGATCCTGAACTAAGCGTGCCGTGTAGAGGTGCCACACCTATAGAGCGGACAATTCTTAACCAGAATTGAGCAATTCAAATGATCGTTTCACTATCGAACCATAAAAACTTGAACGACCTGCCCGTGTTTCTCCCCTCTTACAACCCTGTGTTCTTCAAGTGGAGCGTGAAGAGGCACATCAAAGAACCGCCAACTTGAGGACCACCGACAGAGGTTCTATCGACTGTAACAGTGGCGTGGCGGCCAATCGCAAGATATCGCCATGGCTTACTATCAGGTGGGCGGCGTCAGTTTTGGCGAGCTAAATATAAAAAAAAAACATTCCCTAATAGAGTACCTACACGGGTCTTCGAGCGTACAGTTGGTATGAGTCCGACCATAGGGCGGATACTCCATATGTGGTGGTGGGGGTGGAAAAGCTTGCTCAGGGAGGGGCAGGGAGTTGCCTATCTGTATGCAATACTATTATATTATCTTTGGTCAGACATATCTACCACAAAAAAAAGCCCTGACCGAAAATTTACTACACAAATGATCTTACCAAAAACGGAGACTCATGAGCAGTACTATCGAACAAAGTGGATCCTGCCGGTTCTGCAGCAACTACGATGCAGGATGGATGTTGCTGCTTCAGCTTCAGAGCAACTCCGGTTAATGTTCCACCGGTACCAGCTCCTAACACTATCATGTCTATTTTGTCTAAAGCCGATGCAATTTCTGTTCCAGTATTTTCGAAGTGGCTGATAGGGTTCACCATATTTTCGAACTGCAATGAAGTTGTTAACTCAAGTTAATATTTGTGTTTTAAATAAATAAATAGGTCTATATTATTATGTGTCCCAATGACTAAATTCATCACGATTTAAGCACCAACACTGTACAGAAGAGAAGAGTAAGTACAAGTAGGTTATCAAAAATGGTGGTGAAACATTGATAGTAGCGGATTCAGTGTTCTCTAAACGATCACTGCAGTAAGCAACTTTCGCTTTGATTGGTCCTCATCCTTCGTTTCGTTTTCAGCGAGACACACGTAATGTCTATTTTAACACGGTAATAGTCAACGTGTAACAAAAACAAATGATGAAATCTTTACGTATAGAACGCCTCTGCCTACCCTTTCGGTGATAAATGCATGACTATAAGTATGTGTGAATAATTATATAGGTACCTGGTTCAAGTAGACTACGGTGTCAGGGTTTTCAAGCTGCATTTGCTTCGCTGCTTCTATCTCATCACCCTTCACAGAAATCACCTCCGCACCCAATAAACGCATGGTATTCACTTTCTCAGACGCATTCTGCTCACCAGTAAGGATAGTGCATTTGTTACCTGGACATTGAGACATTATTGTATCATTACACCCGCGTAGCTCACATTTATATGGTAATACGGGAATAAAATATAACCTATGTCACCCTCAGATAATGTCGCTTCCCAACAGTGAAAGAATTTTTCGGTTCAGTAGTTTTGGACCCTATCAAATATTTCCTCTTTATAAAATTAGTATTAGATTTTATTGATGTTTTTGAACTGAATATTTTAAATTAAGTCGTAGGCCTCGGATGAAAATAAAATGGCAGTCGTTAAAGGTCAAGACCTGCGCCTATCCATTTCAACACGGCAATAGGCTCACCACCAAATTAATAATTTTAAATACGTATTTAGAAATTGAACAAAACTGGTTGGTGTTAATATATCTGATTAAGTTTAACTATCAAGTGTCCCTTAAGACATAATGTAAGCTTAATTGGGACTAGATATCATTGCGTTTGTTTCAAAATCTTTTATTTATTTATTCGTCTTACCCAAAACGGCAGCATTCATTGCCATAGCAATTCCAGTATTACCCGAACTAGCTTCTACAATTCTGGTTGTATGTTTAATAATGTTCGATTTCTTCGCATCTTTAACCATCGATACTCCTGTTCTATCTTTTATTGACCCACCAGGATTTAGGAACTCACATTTTGCATCTGAAAGCAAAATAACAGAGGTGTCAGGAAAAGAATTAAGAACAAGTAAAAATGGAAAATTTGGTTTTTATGTTTTTGCATAAAATGTAACTAGGTATAAAGAATACGAGTGATATTGATTTTTTCTCTTGTGTAGAGGACATCTGCAACCTGTAGTAACGTAAGTAAAGTAAGTACAATGCAGTAAAATAGGAGAGACATCGCTCAAAGTTGGAAATTAGTTGATACTGGAAACCTTCATACTTATCTCTAAAAAGCCCGGACTTAATATTATGACGGGTTCTGCTTTAGTTTTTATACTTACAGATTTCGCATTCAAGCCCATGTTCTTTTGGTATCCTGTTGAGTTTAACAAGAGGTGAATTGCCCACTAGCTCCAGAATGTTGTTGTACACCTTGCATCTATTTCTATCGACACTGCGAAATACAAAAATGGATATTAGGGTACGTTAAGGAGACCTGGATATACTGAATACTAATTAATGTATGTGGCCTAGTCTAGATTATCAGAGCCCAAGTCAACCTCACCTGCGAGTGGTACACCTTCTGACCAAACGGTGGCTCTGCCGCGGGCGAAAAGATATGGGATGACAGTCGCCTCTAACACCTACCACTAGCAGCCACGATGGACTCGAGACTCCAAAATCCAGGTGGGGCTTTAAAGTTTGGTGGTTAAAGAACATTGACCGTTTGTTCAACGGCTATAAATGGACAAGCATCATATTGTACGGATACCAACTTAAGTTGGTAGTTCCGTTAGCTACTTTTGTGTGAACGTTACATTTGAATTTCGTCTGTATCTCTCAAATAAAAAAATGAAGTTAAATTCAGGTGGTTAGTTTCCAAATTCCTTTCGGATAAACATGTAGGACACTTGAATTATTTCTTACCATTTATCTTCATATTGTGCTCCTTCTAACAAACTCGTTCGAACTGCCTCTAAATTATACATGATGTTTTAAAAATGTACACCTGCACTATTATATTAAAGCACTAGTTATAATTCTAAAGGACAAAGGAAATGAGACTGACTGAATCTTCCTCCTTTCAACTCGTTTTATTTAACTTCTTAAGCTCTATAACACCGTGTTTAGTTGAGGTAATAAGAACGACACGTAATCATGTTTACTACGTCTACCATTACTCAGTCTCAGTAAACTGTATTTCCAATTTTCCCCACTTGCAACGTATTGCAGTGACCAATGACGTCAGTACTAAGGAAAGGTCAATGTTAAAAATAAATGCATTATAGGCCTTCAAAAAGTATTATTGCCAATCCATCAACTACAGCACCCTACTGCTGGATTGACTGGATATCCCGATTTTCAGCCATGTCCTCGGTACTCTTTGGGAGTGTATTTGGCCTGAGGTACTGTATCGTGCAGGCGCTAAAGATGCAGTTCCACTTAGGCGGAGCGGAGAGGAGCTGTGCCGCGATTCACCAATCACGGTGCGGAGCAAAGAAGAGATGTGAATTTTAAGCCATGTGATTTTTTGAAGTGAAACTTCTTTATCGGCGTTGGAAAAAAATTTGCGTCACGTCACGTCACGTCACGATTTTTGGTTACGCGCCATCTTTGTTCTGTTCCCCACCACGGTGGATTCGAATTAAGAGTACTTTATCCAGGGATAGCATGTCATTTAAGGGTTTTTGGACTTTTGGACTTTTGGACTTTTGGGCTTTTGGACTTTTGGACTTTTGGATGGGACATTGGTACTTTGGGTCTTTGGGACTTTGGAATTTTGAGACTTTGGGACTTTTGAACTTTTGGACTTTTGGACTTTTGGATGGGACCTTGGTACTTTGGGTCTTTGGGACTTGGAACTTTGGGACTTTGGGACTTTGGGACTTTTGGACTTTTGGACTTTTGGACTTTTGGACTTTTGGACTTTTGGACTTTTGGACTTTTGGACTTTTGGACTTTTGGACTTTTGGACTTTTGGACTTTTGGACTTTTGGACTTTTGGACTTTTGGACTTTTTGGACTTTTAGACTTTGGGACTTTGGGACTTTGGGACTTTGGGACTTTGGGACTTTGGGACTTTGGGACTTTGGGACTTTGGGACTTTGGGACTTTGGGACTTTGGGACTTTGGGACTTTGGGACTTTGGGACTTTGGGACTTTGGGACTTTGGGACTTTGGGACTTTGGGACTTTGGGACTTTGGGACTTTGGGACTTTGGGACTTTGGGACTTTGGGACTTTGGGACTTTGGGACTTTGGGACTTTGGGACTTTGGGACTTTGGGACTTTGGGACTTTGGGACTTTGGGACTTTGGGACTTTTGGACTTTTGGACTTTTGGACTTTGGGACTTTGGGACTTTGGGACTTTGGGACTTTGGGACTTTGGGACTTTGGGACTTTGGGACTTTGGGACTTTGGGACTTTTGGACTTTTGGACTTTGGGACTTTGGGACTTTGGGACTTTGTGACTTTGGGACTTTTGGACTTTGGAACTTTGGGACCTTGAGACCTTGGGACTTTGGGACTTTGGGACTTTGGGACTTTTGGACTTTGGACTTTTGGACTTTTGGACTTTTGGACTTTTGGACTTTTGGACTTTTGGACTTTGGGACTTTGGGACTTTGGGACTTTGGGACTTTGGGACTTTGGGACTTTGGAACTTTGTGACTTTGGGACTTTGGGACTTTTGGACTTTGGAACTTTGGGACCTTGAGACCTTGGGACTTTGGGACTTTGGGACTTTTGGACTTTGGACTTTTGGACTTTTGGACTTTTGGACTTTTGGACTTTTGTACTTTTGTACTTTTTGACTTAATTTAAGGTGAGGTGAAAATTAAGTTTATGGAGAAGTTTCACTTCTTACGTGTGTACACTAAGTACACGCAATTTTTTTTTTTTATATACTACTTAGGTGGCAGACAAGCTTACGGCCCACCGGAAGGTTGGTAACCGTAGCCTATAGACGTTTGCAACACCAGAGGCGCTACACACGCGCTGCCGACCCGGGCGCAGGTTGTGACGACCCACAGTTGAAATTTTTCAAGCCGCCCGTAAGGCCTTCAACTTGGCTTAACGACTGTCATTTTACCGACAACCGGGACCAACGGCTTATCGTGCCTTCCGAAGCACGGAAACGCTCGTAAATAAATGTCACAAAGTGGGCCACGTGGTGGTCACCCATCCATGTCCGGCCATAGTAAATGTTGCTTACTGCAGTGATCGTTTACAGAACACTGAGTCCGCGAGGCCACGAGCGCTTCAAATTCGTGATTGGTGAATCGCGGCACAGCTCGTCTGCGCTCGTCTCCGCTCCGCCTAAGTAGAATCGCGCTTTTAGTCTCAGTCGTTCTTTCTTTATTTTCAAAGTTGCCATTTTGTATTAAATAAGTTAATCTTAAAAATAAATCTTTGCTTTTTTTGCATTTTTTTTTATTCAAAGTAGTATCGATGCAATCGGTGCATCTTTGCCAACGCAGTGGCAGGTTATTGATGCCCTTCTTGTAAAAATTTGCTGTTGTCAGCAGTGTACTACTGACAGCAGCTGGCAAAAAACATGATTTTTTTTTTCCCGCTAAAAAGTTGTCCAATATTGGAAAAAGTAATATTAGGTAGTCGCAAGGTCCGGAAGGCGGAGCTTTCAACCCCAACTCGTGCAGCTTGGAGACTGTCTGTAATCCGGTATTGGGTCACGCGTTGTCGTCAAGGAGCGGGGACGATGTCTAATTGACCAAAGCTGATTGCAGATGTGTAAGCTGTTCCGTCATTGTTTTCAGTTCTTCACAGTATACCTACATCTGTAGTGATGCTATGCTCATGCCGTTTTGTAAGAAGCTGGTATGAATCACACCCGGTCTAGACCACTAAACAATGACCATCACCTTTCTAAGGGTAATTTTTTCGTTTAGGGCATTGCTGTTGTGCTAAGGATCAATTGATACTAATATTATAAAGTTGAAGAGTTTGTTTGTTCGTTTGAAGGCTAGGATCTCAGGAACTACTGGTTGACTTTCAAAAATTCTTTTTCATTTCTCATACTCGGAAAATTGTGTTTTCTTGATCTGACTATTGGGTGGAAAATGCTTTTTCCCTCCTTAGGGAGGGAAAAACTCATACAAATTACTTCCCACCCAAGGGCCGGAATGAACTTTAAAAATATAACTGCTGACAGGTCAGCTGTGATAGTGAAGAGATTTGTGTAAAAAAAAAAATTAAAAAATGCTGCGGCCAATGCGACTTTCCAAACAGCCAGTGTGAACTTAGCGAAAATTTCTTCCGGCTCCATACACGTACAATAATATTGATCAATATAGCAATAAATTGACCGTGAATATTGAGGTTTGAACAAACTATATTCGGATGGAAATAAATATTGTGGCAATATTATTGAGTCAATAATATTGTACGTGTATGGGGCCGGTAATCTTTGCAACAATTACGCGGTGAGTTCCATATTTAAAATTTAAAAAGTCGACATAATGTAGTTGTTATTTATCTGTAACAGAATTCAAAACAATTGGTAATAATCTTTTATGGTAAGGTTTGAATCTTATTATTACTTTTATTTTCCTCGTACATATTTGAAATGAAAAGTAGAGTGTTTAACTCGGGTAAAAGAATCAATTCCGACTCGGACTATAGCCGCCCTCGCTGCGCTCGGGCGTCTAAATACCTCAGGAATTGATTCTTTCCACCCTCGGTTAACAATCTACTATTACAATTCGGTAATACCAAAGATAATATAATAGTGTATATACCTACGAGTAATACATACATTTTGTGACTCACCTGACAGGAAACAGTACACATAGGAAAACTGCATGTAGGTCATTATAAGAAGAAATGTGTGCTGTTTCCTTGTAGCACGTACCCGCCTATATAAGTAAATCATATGGAAAGGACGACCTCAGTGTTGGGTTTTACACAATGTGCACAAGAATCTGAAGGTTCGCAATGGTTCGAAGGTTTGAAGCGACTTGTTTCTCCTATGAGGTTTTTTAGTCAGTAGGAGTCCGGCATAACATCCATGAGGATTTTCCCTCACGTTAAACAAAAAAAAGAAAAAAAAAGTTGTTTTTAGGTTGGCAGAAGTATTTGTTAGGTTATATTCAATGAGGAAAAAGCTCAACGAGAAGATAGTATTTTTATATTACCTGACGAGGAGCTCGTAGCCCTGCTGACCAGCCCCAGTTCCTCCTTCCTCCACTTCGCCGCCCCCTCCCTAAATATCCTCATTTACGAATGTTGCGCTTCACTTAATTGGTACATTATACCGTTCTTTACCACTGCCAGTAACACAGTAGGTATAATATTATTGCTGAGCTAAAGGCCCAAAAATATTAGGCCGTCAGCTTAGCAAAGTTTAATTAAACTAGAAGGTCTATATATGACTTTTTTTTTATCTGAGGGAAAATCCTCATGGATAAGCGACCGACTAAAAAACCTCACGTAGGTATCTTGCCTAACAGCCTACGGTTGGAAGCCCCGAGTAAGCCCTCGGAAGGATACCCCAGGACCCTATGTACCTATGGCTAATATATGAGTAGGGCCTTTGTATAAAATTAAAAAAAAAAACCCGTACTAATCGTTCGCTCTAAGTTTGCCGCTGGCGTAGAGGCGTCTACCCGAATTTTTAATTAGACGAAGTAAATTCACAGTAGCAAATGTCACTTCGTCATACAAAATAAGCAACATTGTATGAAGAAGTGACATTAGTTGCTGTCAATTTACTTCGTCTAATTAAAAATTCGACTTTAGCATGGAGCCGAGCGGCAAACTTGGAGCGAACGAGCAGTAAGTAGGTTATTACTTACGGCCTATAAGGTTACTTCACTCACTTGGTTGTTTACAAGTAAAAAACACTTCAACACTTATTTGTATGATTTATTTCTAATAGTTAGCTTACATTACACTATTAGTAAAAGTATACTAAATCCTTAAGATAGGTACCTAAATGGTTAGAATAGAGTTAGTTATAAACTTATTATTTACATTGTAAGCAAACAAGCTGATTTTCCATTTCTTTAAACAGAATTGGGATGAGCTTCTACGAAGGTTTAAGAAAATAAGTTCACATAGCACAACACGAGAGTTCTTGTCTATGAGCACTGATTGCTTCTGCGCTTGAGATCACAAATGCTCCATAGAGTCCACTGCCGTTTACCTATTAACTTACATTCGCTCTCTCAACCCTACACACAAAATATGATAACCCATCCACACAACGATGAATCTCTCCTTCAACCGATTTGAATACATCACAGGTTTCGGTTCGGAACCAAGGCAACTACATCTGTAGTCAGGGGGGTCGCTTTTGAGGTTTAGACTGTCACTGACGCAAGCATTTGCAGCGTGTACAAACATAATTTCATATTATAATAGAAGTAGATAAATAATGAAGACGCACGATTTGAACGAAGTGTTTTTTATACTAATAAGGGTCTGGCGAAAAAAAGGGATGTTGTCACCCTAGTCTATTGACTTTTTTCATTGAAGACATTGGCGGACCAACCGACTCAGGTGGTACCCCACCTTCGTCGTTCTTCGAGCAGGTTATGCTCACGAAATAGGTGGGTCGATGGGGAGCGGAAGAAATTCTCCCATCCGTATTTCACATTTTTCGGCCAAGACTATCGGCCTCCATGACGGGTCTGAGGACGGTGGTTGGGCTGGTCGTCCTTACATCAGTAGGCTTAAGATGGTGGCGTGCCGTGAGAGTTTCACGAAGCAGAATAATGCAAGGACCAAGCCCTAATGACGTGGGATAATACCCGAAACTTTAGACAAGACCACGGTGGTAACCAGATCTGCCAGAAAGCCTGGGAAATTTTTTCGAAGAGCCTGCACATACTTTCAAGTTCGATCGTAGCTATGTACCGTCGTTTTTGAAATAGTAAACCCCTCTTTACTAAACACTTTTACGTCAATTATCAAATCTAATTCTTGGCGAGTAGCACTTTTCATAAAGCTAATAGTAATTATTCACATCGACCGGAACAGTCATTATTTGAACACTTTAATCACACATTTCACTTTCACTTTTCAACAATTGTTGTGTTTTGGTTTGATTTGATCACATAATTGTCGTACAACTGATCCCAGTACTCAACTCTTGTTGCATCTGGGTTCGTCCTCATAGTGAAATTCCCCGTAATATCAAGGTAGTTTATTTCCTCTGTGCTGTTCACTGCTGGCCATTTGAAGTCCAGAACTGACTCGTAGTCCACGGGGGGTGTCGGATTCCTGAAAAACAGATATGACACTTTAAATACATATGCAGAGAGACAGAGCAAGAGAGAAAAAGGCTGTTGAATATTTTGAAGACTGTGACTTTATTATGTTCTTATAGAAAGTCTACGAAACTTTTCTTTTGATTTACCTAAAGATGTATGCAAACTTTACCTACAATTTATTGGTTTCTACCATACTGAAATTTATTTTACTGTGCGCATACAGGTGAGATTCATGAGTGAGTTTTATTGCCAACTTCTTCTTTCTCCGGCTCTACGCTACGCTCTACTTGCGAATCTGGTCGCAGATGTAGAATCAATCATTTTGACGTTCATAGGCGTTACATTGTGACCTAAATGAATAAAGATTTTTCATTTTCATTTTAAAGACTCAATTTGATTTTGCCAGTCTATAGGTGCTTTCAGTTGCAACAAGCGCAACTACCAGTCTTCAGGCGAGAGATAAAGTTACAAAGACCTCCATACTTAACTACTACTACTTCATCTTTCTATGATCTACGATGACCTTTTTTTTTCTCAAAAACCTTAGCGATGCGCGGTCGGAAACGGTCGCGCCTCACTAATGCGGTCTCGTTATTAATTTATTAAATAATTAATTCGCGATACGCGTCGTTTACGCACCGCTGCCATTACGCCGTGCGATGGCTACCAACAAGTCGGTCATCGTTAACGAGTTACTGGCGTTCATCCAGAATGCAGTGGACACAATGGATGAGATCAGCATAATGCAGATCTGCAAATCCAATTTCAAGGAACAGGAGATCTGCAGTGGTAAGGCGTTGCTGTACCAAACAGTCGGCAAAACTGCCCAGATGCCGTCCCGAAGGAGGGATGGAGGGGAACGAAGTGTGCAGGATATCATCACCCTGCTGAAGGAAACTGATCCTGACGACGTGCCAGATTTCGTCGCGAAGGAGCTGCACAAGCTCCCACCGGTGGGATTCGACCACGTCGACGTGACAAGACTGCTTAAGGACATAACATCCCTGAAGTCCAGCCTTGCTGATGTGTTGGCAAAATTAGAGGCCTCCGATAAAACTATTAGTGGTCTGCAGGCTGAATTATTGTTACTTCGTAGCAACAATTCAATTAGTAGGTCACTCAACGAGGCTTCTAATAATGTCAATGTACGGCGAGGCGCGCAAAATGCGTCACTGTGCAGTTTCGCGTCAGCAGAATTTGATTCGCCCGAGTGTCCGGTGGCCGTGGCGTGTACTACGAACGTGAGCTCGCGCCCCGCTGCCCCCGCCGCCGCCTCTTCCCCCGCGAAGATGCCGACTACTATCACGTTGCCACCTCCTCAGCAACGTGACTATGCAGCTGCAACGGCCAGCACCCCTGCAGCCGCTCCAACAAAGGGGAAGAAGCAGGGCAGCGTCACTCAGCGCAGCACTGCACCCGTTAAGGCGCCGCGGAAGTAGGCTTGTGATGCAGAGGGTTTTACGGTAGTGATGAAGAAGAAGAGGAAACCCTCCTGCAAGAACCAGTGCGGTACTGCTTCAAGACCTATAGAGCAGCACTTCCGTGCAGAGGTCCCATCTAGTTACGATGGTCTACGTATCCCGGGTTCACTACAACGTGAAGGTCGTAGATGTCGTGGACTATCTCCAGAAAAAACAAAGTCGTGTCGACTAAACAGTGTCGGCAGCGCGTGTGTAGCGCCTCTGGTGTTGCAAACGTCTATAGGCTACGGTTACCAACCTTCCGGTGGGCCGTAAGCTTGTCTGCCACTTAAGTAGTATAAAAAAAAAAAAAACCGGTTTGGGTTTGAGGGTGGAGAAGCTGAACTCTCATCATAATGTGAGCTTCAACTCTTTTGTGGTGAGGGTTCCTACAGACCGCATCACCACCTTCATGGCTCCTGACTTCTGGCCGAGAGGGGTGAAGTATCGGCGCTTCAGAGGACGTCTGCCGACACGGGACACCCCGCCCCGCGACACGTCGACGTCAGTGCGTGTCAATTAGGTTAAGTTATATGTATATGTATTTTTAGTAATAAGGTATGTATCTATGAGCCGTAGAGTAAGTTAATAACATCTGTAACTGTCTCTAATGTTGCTTGAAAATAAAGATTTATTATTATTATTATTATTTTCCTGTGACGAAGACTGTGATATGTATACCACAGTCACCTTCATCCCCTCAATAGGATGCGGTAATGAAACATAAGGACCAGAATGCGTCCACACTGTTTTGGTAACGGTCTTAAGAAAAAGATCATAAACTTATTAACATGAACAGTCAGTACCTATGGCTACAGATCTCCGATATCGTCAATTGGTTGTGAAGATCAGATGGCGCTTTGCTTAAGGGAAAATAACGAAGATCATCATAACAGGAAAGTCGACCTCAGATGGGTTGGAAAAAGGCTCGTTTGATGATGGACGATGACGATAAATCGTACATTTCTGTCTACGTATAAACGACAGGAAAGAAACCTAAGATGAACAAGATGACTAAGTAAGTAAAAAGCGATTCTCAGTTTCTCTGTCTTGAGAATTTCTGACGCGTTGCATATTGTAAATTCCTGATCTAATAACTAAGTAGTAGGTAATTGTTACAATTATGTATACACGACACAGTTATTGTGTCGTCATTCATGTATCATACGTAATTTATGTAATAGTAGGCAATCCTCTTCACGGGTATGCCATGTCCTCTTTAAATGGCTGGTAAGTGCAGTGACTTCAACCCTCACTGTGTTGTGTTTAGTTTCTCTACCGCTGGGAATACGCTAATAAAGGAAGATTTTGTCGTATTCTCCATATTGTCTAAGGGGTATTAATATCTCTGCGTCGTTCTCAATACACAAAGTAAAAATTCCAGAACTCTATAAAAATTCAGGCATCTTTGGGATTTAAATATTAGCTTGCCAAAAAGACGCCGCCCACTTTATGAAAAGTGGCGGCATTCAGCTAATTGAGGATCACAGTTCAAAATATTGAAAATTTGCTTACCCAGTTTTAGCAAAGTTCGTCCACATTTGCACCATTCTCCTCGACACTGCTAGCTCAGTGGAATCATCGTCCAATCTGTAGTTTAGTCTTGAGAAGTAAAACAGGTAGCCCATCTCGTCCCCATGGCAAGATCCGGGGTGTGTGATGCCCAACATTCGTTTGAACAGTCCTAAAGCACCATCAAAGGCGAAACGGTAGAAATATGTTGGGCTTGTGCGATTGCTTTGCACTTGTTGGCGTATCGTTTCCAGAACTGGTCGCAGGAACATGGCATCTGTAAACAACTGGAAAACACATTCGCACAGTGTTAGGACTTGATAAATTTTGTTTTGCCGAGTGTTTTCTACATACATACAATCACGCCTGAATTGTAGAGGGGGTAGCAGAAACGTATTAGGTACATCAACAAAAAAAAAAATCTACACCTTTTCAGTAGTTTTGATGACCCCGCGTAATAGCGCGCAAGGGCAAACCTATTGCCGTATGTACTACATACAGGAAACAGAAGCAGCTACGGCGACCTAAACTTGAAGGTAACCGTCATGGTTGAAAAGGCTATTGAAAGTGGTTTTCATTAAAACGGATTTTAATTTTCTCTACCAACTTTCAGGAGATAAATCTCCTGAAACGAAAAAGCTTAACGATTAAGATTCACGTCGACGCCGTTAACTGTTATAGGATCTCCTCACCCCCGGAGACTTGAATCTTAGTCAGCACAAATTCACTATTGAAGATTAAACCTACGCATAGTCTTTTTTTTTTTCGAAATAGTTTTGTTTTACGTAATGGAAACTTTGGGTACAACAGGTAATTAAAGTATATCAATTTTTACATAGTCTTACATCTATTAAACCATCAATACTCTGCACGTCAATAGTTCTTTGCTGGAAATAAAATTCTCTAATGGAGGCAGCTATCTTGGCAGTAAGGGTATCATTCGCCTGCAGCTCTGGAGGCACCACACGTTTGAAATCCTTTTCCAAGTCCTCCAATAGCTTCGGGTCTCGTTGCAGACCTGTGGACAATTGGACAGTTGTACTTACAGATATTTTAAATACATACCAGGTGTCTAGATTCTATAGCACAAGCCTGTAACACATATTTCTAAATACTAAATAATTTACATAGAAAACACCCAATTTTTTGATAAAGGCCACTGCTGATTGGCGGGTGTCGTGAGGGAACATTTTGCTTATAACTTATTTGATTAGGATCAAACATTTGCGGAAAACACAAATATTATGTTTTTTTGTTTGACATTGGAAACCGAGACCTCAGGGCAGCAGTCGCATACACTTACCATTGAGCCAACTATACCTACTTATGCAACAAGTAATCTTACTGTCGATGACTTGGCGTTAAGGGTATGATGGAGACCCACATACTAAATTCGCTGAGGCTACGCACACATAGACAACTCATTCACAGAGGTTACGCACACATTAACAACTCGTTCACAGACACGAAGTCAGGCGGTCTCAACCGAATTTTCGATACTGATTTGTGCGCGAGTGTGTGTAGCAGAGGGTAGGTGTGAAAAAAAAGTACATACATGAGTTTTCCATCAGTACTATCGTATCTTCTAATTTTTGGTATTACATACAGATAGGCGGCTGGCAACTCCCTGTCCCTCACTGACTAAGCTTCCCCACCCTCGCCAGTCCCGCGCAACAGCTGTCATTATAGTTGGCGGGTGACGTTAGGGAACATTTGCTTAGCCTTATTGATCACACGCTCACCATCAAACTTTAGGATGACAGAATTGAAAACGAATCATTTGTATGGAGTTTCCACCCTGTGGTATGACGCTAAATGGGCTATGGCTATGGGATCTAGATCTCGAGACTCTAAATGCTCTAGCTAGACCAGTGATGGGCAAAGTACGACCCGCGAAAGCATTTAATCCGGCCCGCCGAAGATTCTTCTACATGAATAGTATATGACTCGCGATAATATATTTTACGGTCCAGAAGGTAGATTCTACTTAGTAGAACAATTGACTTATAGGTGAAGAAGCTAGCTAGAACGTGAAAGAGTAAATTTCCTCATACGATCAATTATTATAAAGAAGTTAGATAAAAAATTTCAGCACAAAATGCATTTTTCCAAAAAATCTGGCCCTCTGAAAATTCTTAATTTTTCTGGCCCCCCATCAAGAAAGTTTGCCCACCACTGAGCTAGACCAAAATCATGATTATATAGTGATAAATATCTCGATACTTTTTTTTTTGAAATTTTAACCTGGATCTCATGCGTTTGAAGTTAATTTTATAACTTCAAACGCATGAGATTTTACTATTGTCTTTTTTATAAATAATTTATTTATAAAAAAGACAATAGTAAAATCTTTATTTGCACTAGACCACTTTTTCCCTATTTGTTATAGTTCTTTTATAATTTATTCATTTATTTAAAAACGAACAAAGACCGATCGCATCACTCTCTTTCTGGCACGCCAAAATGTATATATTCTATTTTATTTCAACCAATAAGGGTCATACGGCCTCTTAAAAGTAATTAAAATTGTAGTTTCAGTTGTCCTAATTTGAGAAAAAAGTTTATAATCAAAACATTGCCCTCATCTATACTAATATTATAAAGAGGTAAAGTTTGTGTGTTTGTATATTTGTTAAATTGTAAGGGGTAATCTCGGGATCTACTGAACCGATTTTAAAAATTCTTTCACCAATAGAAAGCTACGTTATTGCGGAGTGTCATAGGCTATATAGCATCACGCTACAACGAATAGGAGCGGAGCAGTAATAGTAAATGTTTCAAAAACGGGGAAAAGTTATTCCTTTCGAGAAGTTCGTTGCGTGTGCTGCGTGACTAATATTATTTACCGACTTCAAACAAGGAGGACTCAATTCAACCGTTTTTTTTAAATTTTTTTTTTATGTTTTTTCGCGCAGAACTCCGTCGTTTATAGACCGATTTGAAAAATATGTTTTCATTCGAAAATAGATACTTCCAAGGTGGTTCCATTTTAAGGAAGCCAGGATCTGATTATGGCATCCTGGAGAAATCGTAAGGAACTTTTAAAAATTGTAGGGGCATCTAGGGCGTTTGTAATTTTTTTTATTAAGGGCCTTAAAGTAGTACAACTTAATGAAGGCCTGGAGTCGATCTGATGATGGAGACGATAGACAGTAGAGAGAATGCCCTAACGATATACAGCAGTTACTTTGTGTTTGGGTTTGATTAATTTGTACTGTCGAGAACTTTACACCTAGATAGATAGATTTTCAGTCCACACGACACTAAAAATAGTGAAAAAAAATTGAACAAAAAGAAACCGACTTCAAACAAAACTAAAACTGAAAAGTAAAATTTACTTAGCACAAAGTTAGTATATTCTGATTTATCAGATATCATTAAATATAATACAGAAGTCAGTGCCAATATGACTATGAGAGACATTAATAATGTCTACCTAAGCCTACATAGTTTTACTGGGCACTGATTTCAGTATTATATTCAATGATATCTGATAAATCAGAATATACTAACTTTGTGCCAAGTAATTTTTTTAAGAAGTAAAGTTTGTGTTTGTATATTTGTTAAATAAATTGTAAGGGGTAATCTTAGGATCTACCGAACCGATTTTAAAAAATCTTTTACCAATAGAGAGCTACGTTATTGTGGACTGTCATAGGCTATATTATTGTGGATTGTCATCTATCTATACTAATATTATAAAGAGGTAAAGTTTGTGTGTTTGTATATTTGTTAAATTGTAAGGGGTAATCTCGGGATCTACTGAACCGATTTTAAAAATTCTTTCACCAATAGAAAGCTACGTTATTGCGGAGTGTCATAGGCTATATAGCATCACGCTACAACGAATAGGAGCGGAGCAGTAATAGTAAATGTTTCAAAAGCGGGGGAAAAGTTATTCCTTTTGAGAACTTCGTTGCGTGTGCTGCGTGACTAATATTATTTAACCGCCTTCAAACAAGGAGGACTCAATTCAACCGTTTTTTTTAATTTTTTTTTTAATGTTTTTCGCGCAGAACTCCGTCGTTTATAGACCGATTTGAAAAATATTTTTTCGTTCGAAAATAGATACTCCCAAGGTGGTCCCATTTTATTTATACTTCTATACTAATATTATAAAGAGGTAAAGTTTGTGTGTTTGTATATTTGTTAAATTGTAAGGGGTAATCTCGGGATCTACTGAACCGATTTTAAAAATTCTTTCACCAATAGAAAGCTACGTTAATGCGGAGTGTCATAAGGTATATAGCATCACGCTACAACGAATAGGAGCGGAGCAGTAATAGTAAATGTTTCAAAAACGGGGGAAAAGTTATTCCTTTTGAGAACTTCGTTGCGTGTGCTGCGTAAATATTTATAGTTATGTAAAAAATATGCACCTACTACAAAATAGTTTCTCTTAAAAAAGTTCTAAAAAAATTGCGCGATAGCATGTGTCTATCTTTGGGTTGGTGCACAATAACCATTTTAATGGCATTTATTTTTTTCTACAATAATGCCACGGGATACCTCTTTCATAAACGAAATTGTTCTTAAAAATAATGCGACGGGAATACACGCGACGAGAAACCTTTCTCTCTCTCTCTCTCTCTCTCTCTCTCACGTAGTATTGAATATTAACGACGAGACGCTACGGGAGTAAACGCAACGTGACGGGAGTAAATGCGATGGGAACAGGTAATACTCTCTCTTATGTGGCGCAAACGAAGTTGCGCGGGTCAGCTAGTAAAGAAGTAAAGTTTGTGTGTTTGTTAAATTGTAAGGGGTAATCTCGGGATCTACTGAATCGATTTTAAAAATTATTTCACCAATAGAAAGCTACGTTATTGTGGAGTGTCATAGGCTATATAGCATCACGCTACAACGAATAGGAGCGGAGCAGTAATAGTAAATGTTTCAAAAACGGGGGAAAAGTTACGCGACGGGAGCAAATGTGACGGGAACAGGTAATACTCTCTCTTATGTGGCGCAAACGAAGTTGCGCGGGTCAGCTAGTATTCAATACATAGGAACCTACATAATATGACTGACTTTTAGTAGTACCGGTAATAAACATCTCAAAATGAATGAGTTATAGTGTATGTAATTTATTATTACGTACAGTATTCTATTACTTCCTAAGTTCCTAATAATATACGATTACCACGGGTACCGTGTTATTACTTATTTTGAGGTTGATTAGAGGTCACTGGCCCGATGACAGATGGTAGATAGATAGTTATACAACCCAGTCTCCACAGATTATATAATAATCGAACCATATCTTATTCAATTACATGGTTTGTTAACATTCTTTTGTCAATATAATCACGTTTCATTTTTCAAGTGACTTAAAAAAAAAAAGTTTCCTCAGAACCCTGTCACTTCTTAACTAGTTACATTTGTGACTTTCTCCGTACCCCTGATACACCCCTTCAAGATACATACCCTTTTATTCGCATTTCTAGGGGTAACTTCTCAAAATGGCAATTTCTCAGTAAGGCACGTGAACTGCTGAACCGATTTCGCTAATTATTTTTTGTTGTGTTTGTTATGATCAGTAGAAAGTTGTTATTTTGAAAGAAAATGTTAAGATAGTTACGTTTTAAAAGAAAATGTTAAGAAAATTTTGAATATTAAAACAAATGAATGACCATAGTTCTTAAATCAATACATATAATAAAATCGTAACAGGTCGCTGTCTGTACATGGATAATAAATAAGAAAAAATATTATAGGGGGGCTTTATGAACGCAATAGAACCCAAAACAATGATTTTTAGAATTTTTGTCTGTTTGTCTGTATGTCTGTTTGTCTGTACGGTTGTGCACGCTAATCTCAGTAACCGCTTAACCGATTGCAATGCGGTTTTTATTGTGTTGAGGTTTGCTCCACTTAACATTTAGCGTTTATTTCATGTCAATCGGTTTATAAATAAAAAAAGTTAAAACACTTTTAAGAATCAGATATGTTTAAAATTTTAACTGTAGCGGTTTCTTTGAATGAGAGTGTAAATCTAAACTGGCACTTTGGCTTAATCAATACATCAATATCAATCAATCAATCAATATCAATATCAATCAATCAATACATGTAATAAAATCGTAACAGGTCGCTGTCTGTACATGGAAGATAAATAAGAAAAAATATTATAGGGGGGCTTTATGAACGCAATAGAACCCAAAACAATGATTTTTAGAATTTTTGTCTGTTTGTCTGTATGTCTGTTTGTCTGTACGGTTGTGCACGCTAATCTCAGTAACCGCTTAATCGATTGTGATGCGGTTTTTTTATTGTGTTGAGGTTTGCTCCACTTAACATTTAGCGTTTATTTCATGTCAATCGGTTTATAAAACCGCTTAATCGATTGCGATGCGGTTTTTTTATTGTGTTGAGGTTTGCTCCACTTAACATTTAGCGTTTATTTCATGTCAATCGGTTTATAAATAAAAAAGTTATAACACTTTTAAGAATGTTGAATTGTTTTTAAAATGTCTTAATCATTAAGCTCTTTTATGATTAAGCAAACAGGGCAGTTTCACACGCTGCTTAATGAGTCTGATGAAGAAATACCTCTCCTTTCATACACCTAATGTGACGTAAACAAGGTTGCGGAGTCAGCTATTAATATCAATATCAATCAATCAAACGAAGTTGCGGGGTCAGCTATCAATATCAATCAATACATATAATAAAATCATAACAAGTCGCTGTCTGTACATGGAAGAAAAATAAGAAAAAATATTATAGGGGGGCTTTATGAACGCAATAGAACCCAAAACAATGAGTTTTAGAATTTTTGTCTGTTTGTCTGAACCCAAAACAATTCATGCCACGCCTTCGGCGCGGACTGAATTGTTTCAAAATAGACTTAATCTTTAAGCTCTTTTATGATTAAGCAAACAGGGCAGTTTCACACGCTACTTGATGAGTCTGCTGAAGAAATACCTCTCCTTTTATACACCTTATGTGACGTTAACGAAGTTGCGGGTTCAGCTAGTTTTCTAATATAATATAAACCCGTGATATGTTTTGAATAAATATACTTTCTAAATAGAATAACTTCTAAGGGAGCGTTTGGCATTTTTATAGTGGGGAAAAAAACTTAAAAAATTCGACTGTCACGTTTATTGACACCTCGAAACTGTAACCGGATCTAAATGTTCGAGGAAATGGTTTCTATTGCGATTTTGGATCGGATCTCAGATCTTGGCACTCTGAACCCAGAAATAGGAACCGGGAACAGGAAAACGGACAGGGAACCGGAAATTTGTAAGGCTTAGCGCACACTGGCGACAAGACTGTCTCCAGCCATACTACTGCTTTACTTAATGAATTAAACTATGAAAGTGACGTCTCACATAAAATACTGTTTTACAGTACAAGCCCACGTCCGATAATTTTATTACTATCGGTACGAACTGATCGGATTTTCAATGTAAAGCAAGTGTCAGTTTTAAGACAGTTGTGTCTCTAATGTGCGCAAATAACCAAGAAACGAGCAGGAAACCACAAAATAAGAACCGGGAACTCGGAACCAGAAATCAGCAAACGGGAAAAGAGAATAGGGAACCGGGAAATCATAACTCGTAACCCATAACCCTATTTCAATACCTATTCATAGTTGAGGCAGGACAACGTCGGTCGGGTCAGATAGTAATTAGTAATACATAAACAAAATTAAAGGCGTATACATATAAAAACACATAGACTGATTCGGTAATCAGACGATGACTGAAGCCAAATCGGTCAGTTGGATAATATTACATCATTTGGCATCATCCTATCTTATTATAAAAAGTATTACGCAAATGCAATATACGTTATTTTATGTGCAAAAAGTATGAATCCAAGAATGAAAAAAAAAGCATTAAATAAAATTGAAGTGTACCCGATTTTGTTATTATATAACATGAACGGTTTATTGATGACAGGGAAGTAATTAATCATTTAACCCAAATGCAACATAGAAAGAGATTTAGCCTTTAAAATGACAAAACCTCCAAATTATCTATTACTGAATTGACTGCCTCGGTTGCATTAGTATGCCACTGGCGCAGGTAGTAAGCATTCGTTAGTATAACCGTATGCCTGCTGGT
Source organism: Miltochrista miniata (assembly GCA_933228765.1). Lineage (NCBI taxonomy): Eukaryota > Metazoa > Arthropoda > Insecta > Lepidoptera > Erebidae > Miltochrista > Miltochrista miniata. The sequence goes on along the minus strand of OW121764.1, from coordinate 15,003,731 downwards.
CCTAAGTTCGACGACTGCAGTTATCCCTCTCAACAAATTGCCATTGCTTTTCAAACGGGGAATGCTGCTAGTCTTTTAGGCACAATGGTTAGCTACATAGAAATTGTGAATTGATATCATGTATTATGTGTTTTTTAAACAATTTATTAATAAAAAAAAAATGTTCTAAAATATGCAAAATCTGCGATAGGATTACACGCGACGGTAAACATGATTTTAATTCTAAATAAATACAGTTCAATCTAGTAGCGTAGTAGTACGTCTACATTTTACAAGTTATATTTTAGTTCGATGTAAATTACTGGAGGTGATCCTATTGTGTGTTGAAACTGACAGGGGCAGTTTACGGCCACCTGAGACGTCCTTCAACTTGGCTTCACTACTGCTATGATAACTGATAGTCCAGGCCATCGGCTTCGCGCATAAATAAATAAATAATTTTGTAGCCGTAACTGGTAACTGACATCCTATCCGTAAATAACGCTACTCAAGTTTTCAAAAAAATACGTTACATTCAAAAGAAGTCTTCTTTCCAAGCAGCTGCTTTCTAGAATGTTTTTGAAACTCACAAGTCATAGTCAAACCTTTGAAATTGCAGCAACATTGGCTTGGGTGGGTATGACCGATGACGTAACTATAAGCAAACATGTTTATTTGTATCGGTCTGTAACGTGACATAACTACATAAGTAGCCTGTTACATGTATTATTTTGGGCTGACTAATGCTGCATTTTGGTTTTCGCTTTTTACTCTCCTCTTTTGCGTGAATTATTTTATCTACTTAGGTTTTTTTTTTAACGTGAGGGAAAGTCCTTCATGGATGCTATGCCGAACTCCTACCGACTAAAATACCTCAACTGCCCAACAGCCTACGGTTGGGAGCCCCGGGTAAGCCCTCGGAAGGATATCCCAGGACTCCCAAAAATCTCAGGTTATGTGGCCAGCGTTTATGCAAATGCCAATCGGGTTGGATTACCTGCCTCCATGACCGAGCGTCTGGGAACGGCCATTTGACTACTCGCCATTCATACAGAAGTAGGCCAATACGGTGGGGTGTCTTTTTGTAGTATAGTAGTTTAATAGTACCCAACTCTAACAACGGCATAACCACCAAACCTCTTCTAGGAAGTGGTATAAAACCCAATACCTCGGGAGAGTCGGGGGCCCTCGGGTTATCATTCCGAAGGCGTAACCGGTACTCCCGGCCGTAGGCAGTTGGATAACAACCATGAGGAATTCAACACGTACAAAAAAGCCAATCTGGTTTGAACCTCGAGTTGGACTATTGATTCACAAAATTTTGTTTTGGAGTTTGGATGTACCTTTTGCTGATTTGTTACACATTATGTAAGCATTTAGAAATATATAAGAACTTGATGGCACTCACTGCTACGCCCGTGTGGAATTTTGTTCCCACTCCCATTCCAACTCATTTTCGAAATAACAAATAGCCTATCATCTATTCCTGTATCAAATTTCAGGTAGATCCGTTCAAGCGTGAAAGAGTACACATTCACACATCCTCCTGAGACATCCTTCCGAGTGCTTAACCGTAGGCTGTTGGGATTTACGTGAGGTTTTTTTTAGTCGGTAGGAGTCCGGCATAGCATCCATGAAGGATTTTCCCCACGTTAAAAAAAGATATCCTAACATCGAGACATCCTCATAAACCTTCACATTAATATTATTAGTAAGTTGTTCCTAAGAACATTTAACTACAAACGGTAACTAGGTAATCTAAGTTACCACTCATCAGGTTGACAGGTTGTCTAAGTTTATAATATTAGTAATTTGGGCTAGACGACGCTGTGAAAAAAAAACTAAAATGCGAGTATAATTCTTTACATGAAAAGAGAAAGACCATTTATTTCAGACAAGACTCGAACCCGTGGCCTTTGCATAGGTAATCAAGGATAACGCTCTGTCCTATGTAGCGTCATGGTCAAAGGCACGTCAAAGCATTGCTCTTGTTTTATTTCAACAAGTTTCGGCACGCTTGAAACAATATTGTCGAAACTAGTTGAAATTCTTCACTTGATTTCAATCGCCTTTTCAGAGGAAGGCCATCTGCACATCTGTTGCACTAATTGGCAGTTAGCACTAATTAAGTTTACTAAGCAAGATCCGCAGATGACATCGAAAGTAGTTTCCCAGAAAAATATAATGCCAGTTATTGTGAAGTATGGCGGCCTAGTGGTCGTTTATTTTTAATCTTGATCACGAGGTCGTGGGTCCGGACCCACAATACAAACAGGCTAATCCTAGCTTACTTGGAATCATGTGATTTTTTTTGTTAAGTATACTACCTTTGCTTAAAGTTTGGATGAAGGTCACGGATGCTATGCAACACTCGAATCAACTAAAACTATAAGGTCCGCACCTTCCTGTCTAGCACCCAAGTATATGTACTCTTACTGCCTAGCCTAAACTAACCTTTTACCAAAGATAATATAATAGTATTACATACAGATCGCAACTCCCTGCCTCCCACTGAGTACCTAAGCTTCCCCATCCCCCCACCAAAGTTGATGAGTCTATTGCCGTGTCAGTACTTGAGAGAGTGTCACTGCGTTGCATTACGTATGCAACGCAGCCTACGACCTAGCAGTACCTACGTACTTTGTGCTATTGCTTTGGTTTAATTTGTGTTTAGCCGAGGGTAGATTTGGAAAAAAAGTACCTACATACATGAAATTGCGTTGCTTATTATTTTGTTTCCATAGCTAGTGTCCCTAGTATACTCACACACACATTGAAGCTTGATTCATGCATCCACATTACGTATATATTAGTGTGGGTGAAAACGAAAATTTTTAGGGTTTCGAAGACAAATGGCAAAAACGGAACCCTTATAGATTCGTCATGTCTGTCTGTCTGTCTGTCCGTCTGTCTGTCCGTCCGTGTGTCACAGCCACTTTTCTCCGAAACTATAAGGCCTATGCTATTGAAACTTGGTAAATAGATGTAATCTGTGAACCGCATTAAGATTCTTACATAAAACTAGAAAAAAAGCAGTAAATTTTGGGGGTCCCCATACTCGGAACTGAAACTCAAAATTTTTTTTTCATCAAACCCATACGTGTGGGGTATCTATAGATAGGTCTGTAAAAATGCTATTGAGGTTGTGGAAAAATGTGTGTCCCCCCCCCCTCTAACTTCTAAACTAAGAGAATGATACATCTAAAAATAGTAGATTGTTAACCGAGGGTGGAAAGAATCAATTCCCGAGGTATTTAGACGCCCGAGCGCAGCGAGGGCGGCTATAGTCCGAGTCGGAATTGATTCTTTTACCCGAGTTAAGGTGAAGTGGGACTCAAAATACATAATTTTGACATATTTCGAACCAATTTTGCAACGGTATTAACAAAGATTTCACAATTTTTTAAATGGATAATTATTATTAAGTATATTGACCAGGGATGTCAGCTCTCCAAAACACGATTGAGTAAATTCGGCTCGATAGAAAATAATCCCAAAGTTCCCTCGAATCTGTAAATTTACCTGTGACCGCCTTGACTATAATCAATTTCATTCAGTAGTTATATAATGTACCACACTCATTTTTTATTTCCATGTCCCTAATAAGTTACCTCGAGGTCCTATGCAGTTATTTATTAATTAAAAACATATTGCTTTAATAAAAAAAAACCTTTTGTTGAGCGGGAGTGCATTTTGCCGCTATCAGCCACCTCACAGAGCCCGCTCAGTCAGCCGACAGGCTTCGTTGAGGACACCCGTATACAACTTTGTCACGCCCGCTGACGTAATTCGCTGCCGTAGTAACGAAAATAGGTAATAAAAAAAAACAAAAAAGGAAGTATTCAAGGCTTTAAGCTCAAGAGCGTAAAAATATCGCATCTGTTTGGGGAAGTTTCTTTGGTGTATTATATATAAGTTATAGTAAAGTTTTCATACTTTCCAATACAAAGTTTGCCTGATGCCACATAATAGATAAGTCCAGAAGATTCACCTATAAATGCGCTCATGTATGTGACGCCCTGACCGAGCGTATAATATGTACATTATTTAAATTAATATTTAAGTAAAATCAATGTCATAACGAGTATAATACTAATGACTGATAAATCAGTGGGCCAATTCTCCTAGATTTACAATATAACAGTAGGAATAAACCTTAATTGAGTATATAATAAATTAAACTTCTATCCAAAATTACAGCTTTCAAGGCACGTATTGCGTATTGTTGATATTTTCTACTCGTACGTCGTAGTTGATGTAGGTAGGTATTGAATTTGAAGTTGTAAGTATGAGTTTCTTTTTTTTATATTTAGCTCGCCAAATTGACGTCGCCACCAGCCTGATGAAAAGCCGTGGCGCATCTAGCGATTGGGGGCCACTTCTGACAGTGATTCTCAAGTTGGCGGCCCTGTGATGTGCCTCTTCACGCTCCTCTTGAAGAACCTGGGATTGTAAGATGAGGGAAACACGTGTGCGGGCAGGTCATTCCATGTTTTTATAGTTGGACAGAGGAACGATCTTTTGAATCGTTCAGTTCTGGCGAAGGTTCTCTCCACTGTGTGTGAGTGTCATCTTTGCCCGGCACGTGTTGTTCGGGATCGGAAAGAAGAGGGTGGGATCAGGTTGAAGAGCTCTTCAGAACATTCGCCGTAATACATTCGATAGAAGGCAGCCAAGGACGCTATGGTTCTTCGCGGCGCCAAAACGGTTCGAGGCCTCCCGTCACCTCAGTTTGAATTTTAACCAACAGTGAACTGAAAATAAACAGCTTACATACAACCCGATACAGTCAATACAACCCTAACTTTGTTTTTAAGCCATAATGTAAAATAGTAATTCAATGTTCAATGGATAGTGGTACCTATATGTTAAGCGCTAGAAGATGATTTTGTGAATATATGTTACTGAAAAGGCCTGATGATTTAATATGACTTACGAATTATTTAATTATGATATATGAAAGTCTGTGAAGATGTTAGTGACAAAATCACGTTCCAACGCGGCCACCAATTACAGCCAGATCTGCTCAACCGTTGCAACGGTTGAGCAGATCTGGCTTTAATTGGTGGCCTATTATAATTATTTTATGCTTTTCCAGACTGCAATGTATTCCTGGACATATTATACACTAGCTGACGCCCGCAGCTCTGCCCGCGTCTAGTTTTGTTCCCGTTTCAGCTTTCCGTGGGAACTGATTGCCGGGATAAAAAGTGGCCTATGTGTTATTCCAGGCCTATATCTACCCCTGTACTAAATTTCAGCTAGATCCGTTTAGCCGTTAGAGCTTGAAAGAGTAACAAACATCTACACTTACAAACTTTCGCATTTATAATATTAAGTAAGAAGTAAGATAATTTAGAAAATACAGGGTGTGGCGTACATAGTGGTCCAACCATCAGGGTGTGGTAGACCAGGTGCCCCACTATAACATACTACAATATCATCCAAATTTACCCAAGGGTCTCAGAAAAAAATAACTTTTTTTGAAAAATCGTCCCTTTTTTGTAAAGTTGCCTGTAGATTATAGGAAAACCGCTATTTCTGATTTCTGTTTTTTTTCTCTTAAAGCTAAATACATAAGCTATCAAAAAATAATATTGTTAATAGAATTCCACAACAAACGTTTGAAATAAATATAAGATCATCTCAATTTTCTCTCTAATTTTCAGGTATCATGAAAATTGTTCAACGTTTTTTATAAAAAATATGTACTACACTGATGCTACCCAAACGTTTAAAAATATGCTTATGTAATACTGATTTCAAAATGATACCATGTAAGGATTTCGCATAGTCAGAAACTAGTAATTTTTACTGTTAAAGTTCAAAACGGGTTAAGAAAAATTACCAAAATCAACTTACATACATCACACTTATCATGTTTTTTTCATAGTAATAGTTCATAGTCGACATTATTATTATTTATTTAAAATCTTATAACCTAGATAGCGCCCGCGGCTCCACCCGCGTGGGATTTTGTAACTATTCTCGCTTTTATTTATTTTCTATCTGAAATTCTGTTCCCATTCCATGACAAATTCCTAGCGCGTGGAACTGCGGGCGCCATCACGGTTATGATTTTTTTAAACTATCGCAGTTTTTAAACACTTCACGCGAAATACTATTTACTTACATTCACCGACGTTTCGGGCGTTCAACCGCGACCTTGATGTTGCCTGCGGTTTCACCCGCGATGAATTTTGTTACTATTCCCACTTCCGGTGGGATCATAAAAGCTAGAATAGTTACAAAATCCCACGCGGGTGGAGCCGCGGGCGCTATCTAGGTTATAAGATTTTAAATAAATAATAATAATGTCGACTATGAACTATTACTATGAAAAAAACGTTATAAGTGTGATATATGTAAGTTGCTTTTGGTCATTTTTCTTAACCCGTTTTGAACTTTAACAGTAAAAATTACTAGTTTCTGTTTATGCGAAATCCTTTCATGGTATCATTTTGAAATCAATATTACATAAGCATATTTTTAAACGTTTGGATAGCATCAGTGTAGTACATATTTTTTATAAAAAACGTTGAACAATTTTCATGATACCTGAAAATTAGAGAGAAAATTGAGATGAACTTATATTTATTTCAAGCGTTTGTTGTGGAATTCTATTAACAATATTATTTTTTGATAGCTTATGTATTTAGCTTTAATAGAGAAAAAACAGAAATCAGAAATAGCTGTTTTCCTATAATCTACAGGGAACTTTACAAAAAAGGGACGATTTTTCAAAAAAAGTTATTTTTTTCTGAGACCCTTGGGTAAATTTGGATGATATTGTAGTATGTTATAGTGGGGCACCTGTTCTATCACACCCTGACGGTTGGACCACTATTTACGCCACACCCTGTAGAATTAAGGCTATTTTATCCCTTAATATGACCCAATGGTAGTAGGGAACGCGAACAGAATTCTACACAGCTGAAGCTGCGGGCAATAGCTATGCGAAGTGAAACGTAGAATGTTTAATTTAGGAAATGGTAATCATTTGGACAGGACTAAAGCCTAGTCTAGTTTAAATAACTAGTATCGAAATTTATTCCTTTACACCCTTGCATATATGCAAATAGTAATATTCGTTTTTGTTTATTCTTCGTTTTCTTAGCCAAACGGGACCCTATTACTGAGACTTTGAAGTCCGTTTGTTCATCTGTATCTCATGAACTAGGCAGTAATACATTTCAAAGAAATGTTTCTGCTACCGCTGTAACGACTATAATAACACTAGATAAAGAAAAAAATAAGGTTACTCCCATACAACGTAATTTTCTGGCGTTTTTTTTTTGTTACGAAATCCTCATCAGTGTGCCAGTCCAACTTGAACCTCGCCCTTTTACATTTCCGTATCCAAAGGGTAACAATTTAACGAGGAGAAAGTATTGCCTTTTGAAAATTCTAATAGGCAAAAGCGGTCAGGTGTAGAGTAAATAAATGCTGTAAAACAGTACAAGTGGTGGTTATTCAATATGCGCTGCAGGTTCCACCAAGTGCCAACAGTATAAATAATCTGTAATAACGTGAGCCTATTACTGAGACTATCTATCTTACGTCTTATGCACCACTGCAATAGCTAGGCATTTGAAATTTACGAATCCTAAGAACAGAAAAAGAAATTAAGGAGGGCTCCCATACAGGTATATTTTTCAGTCTTTTTTGTACCTTTTTTCTTTTCACGAAGTACCAAAAAATATAAACAAATGATAGGGGCAGCAGATTCTTACTTTTTCAATAAACCTGGCAAAAATCGTCACAGGTAAAAAAATAAATTGAAGTACTTCTTAAATATATTATGTTCTATTCTTATTATGAAAATGAATTTCATTACATGTTAGTGATAAAAAATACATCAAAATCAATTACGAAGTTGCTCACGATTAGAAGATCTAAAGAGGTTTATCTAAACAGGGCGAAAAAAATTGTTATGTAAACTTGTACTTCTGTCAATGATTTCAATTGCGTAGTGAACGGGTTAACGCGCGAAAACGTTTCCGATGCACGGAGCGTCACGAACATCTTGCGTCTGCTTCACCCCCTCCGAATCGCTTGAGACACAATTGCACTTCGCCTTAAACACTCTACTTTTAATTTCAAATACGAGAAAAATAAAACTAATAATAAGATTCAAACCTTACCTACCATATAAGATTATTACCATTGTTTTGAATTCTGTTACAGATAAATAACAACTACATTATGCCGACTTTTTAAATTTTAAATATGGAACTCACCGCGTAATTGTTGCAGAGATTACCGGCCCCATACACGTACAATATTATTGACTCAATAATATTGCCACAATATTTATTTCCATCCGAATATAGTCTGTTCAAACCTCATTATTACCAATTCACGTTCAATTTATTGCTATATTGATCAATATTATTGTACGTGTATGGGGCCAGAAGAAATTTTCGCTAAGTTCACACTGGCTGTTTGGAAAGTCGCATGGGCGCAGCATTTTTTTTTTTTTTTTTTTTTTTTTTTTTTTTTTTTTTTTTTTTTTTTTTTTTTTTTACACAAATATCTTCACTATCACCGCTGACAAGCCCTAGTAAGGTACCACCGCCTTACTAGAGTAGAACTTAGTCCAAGCTTGGACATACATGAATACGCTGCTCAAAAGAAGAATCATAATATGAAAATGATTTATATTTTCACAATGATGAAATTTACTTGACTTTGGCATACTCTCAAACCGAGAAAGTCCAAGAACAAGAAGAAAAAAAAAAAAAATCACCGCTGACCTGTCAGCAGTTCTATTTTTAAAGTTCATTCCGGCCCTAGGGTGGGAAGTAATTTGTATGAGTTTTTCCCTCCCTAGGGAGGGAAATAGCATTTTCCACCCAATAGTCAGATCAAGAAAACACTATTTTCCGAGTATGAGAAAGGAAAAATATATGATGTACATTTCCATAAAAACTACCAACGAAAATTAGTTTGAACGAGATAGAGCTAGTAGTTTTTTTTAGAAAAATCACTACCACTGCGAACGTGTTGAAACATCATTCAAAGTTACAACGAACTAAAAGAACTTTTATATTATATTACTGGCTACTACGAAACCCTTCATGGGCGAGTCCAACTCGCACTTGGCCGGTTTTTGTATGGAGTTTCCGCCATGTGCTTCTACGAAAAAAACCAAAGTGGTGTTACGAAAGACAAGTCTCAAGTACATCAGCATATTCGCACAGGAAGGCATAAATGCCTGAGTTCGTGAAGGGCTACGCTTAGGACAAGTTCCGTTCACTTGCGACACTTGGAAATCACCGGATAGGAATTCTAATCTCGGTGCCTAATTAGCCTTTATATAGCTGTATCAAAAGTCATTGGGAAATATTTGAAACGGCTAGTTCAGGTATTCAGTTAAGTGTGTTAAGAAATAGGTAGGTACGCTCTCCGAGTTTGGATATCAAATGCTCTTTATTAGCCAGTGTCCATGGTCCAGACACTCACTAACTTTCTCATCAAGATAAAAAGGGATACAACAATTTTCATTCCTAAAAGAGGTTACTCACTTTTTTAATAGTGCATATAGCCGTATATAGTCGTTAATCGATTCACAAAAAGATTGGACATATATTAGCTATGTGTCAGAATATTCTTCTTAGAGCCTTACAGTCAATCTTATTACGTAATTACTTATTGGAGCAATTTAAAATGAAAAAGTTATAGATAATAACAGTGCATATCATAGGTGTTTAAATAGTTTCTATATATTCCACAATATTTCGTTTGCATTGGGGTGATGAGTTTGTGAAAATCTGTCAAACTAAATTTTTACTAGTAACTTTTTAAATGTAAAATACTTACATGGTCTGGTTCAGCTGAACGGGTAGGGATTTATTGCGTGTTGATGGTTTAATCTTGTCACATAACACTCACTACGTTTTAATATATATTAGTTTAAGGATTAAATTTACTGTGTTTTTTTTTTTTTTTTTATTTTGTTTGCTGTATGATATTTAATTATATAAACACATATCTAAGTATTTGTTATTGAATGGGTAATATAATTTCCCCACAACACTTTATGTATTTTTGGATCCTCTTCATAGAACGACCGTGGGTAGTGGCGCCTTCGACACTCGGCACTCTCAGAAAATCAGCGCTGTCAATGCAAATTGACAGCATATGCTGAGGGAGGGCCCAATTTTGCATAGAATGGGCACGGAAATAGATAGGGTTACCCGTCTTTGCGGTTACCTGTACTTCATGTGGTTTATTTATTCATATTTTCTATTGTTTTTCTTTTTTTATGTTTATTTCAGTTTTTCTTTCTTCTTTCTTTCTAATCTTCAAACGAAAAGTAAAAAGTAGTTTCCTATAATGTGAAATTCACTGTCCAGTAATAAACATAAATAAATTAGTTTAAAAAACACGCTTGGTAACCTTTAACCCTACTCGTTCATTATATGACTTTTCTAACAAATCCAAACAAAGCTATTATACGTTCCATCATGAAGTTCCAGTTCATATCTTCCAGCTCGATCATCAGATCAGTTCCACAGTACCAAATTATGGTATTGTCATCAGAGCTTCATAGGTACCTGTCAATTTTCATGATGTTATGATCCTTGGAAGATGGTTAAATTAGTCACCTTAGATTCCATTACATAGTTACATACAGGTCGAACTAATAAAAGCGTGAAAGAATAAAATTTCGTTACTTACGTCTAAACAAAATAATTCCTTCCTGAGCGTTGTATCCCGCAAGGAAGGGTACATCAGCTCCGGGCATGGTGTCCTTAGGTGACTGTGTGAGGAAGGCGCCGGGTGCTTCAGGCTCCAATGCCGGTAGGAAAGGCAGGGCCACGGTGCTTTGTAGGTCTACCGACTTGCCTTTAGCACCCACGAGACGCGCACCTGCCTTTACTATTAGTTCACTGGGGCTGGCGCGAAGATAACCTGTGTTAATAAATAATGAAATACTTATAATAAATATTTTAAAACATCTGAAACCCTCTCCCTCCGAGGGATTAACTACCATGTCGTGGTGTGGGGCTTATGGGTATGGGTATTAGCAAAGATAATATTATTATATTATCTTTGCTAATACCCATACCCATAAGCCCGGACCTAGTATTAACATAGTATTAGGTACTGGACCATACGTATAGACAGTTTATTATTACATTATTACGAGTATAGTCACGAATAAACTAGGAAAAAACATCAAGCAACAGAATCTCTCTCTTTCTCTCGCCCCCAATCTCCCCCCCCCCCCCCCTTTCCGTGTGTGTGTGTGTAGTGTAGTACGTTCATGTAGTGCGTGCATGTATACGTTTATGTAAAATTTTGGTTACCTAGGCTAGTCTTATTGGAGACACGACATAATTAGGGGTACATGCTAGTAAGATATAAGTAATTACGAAGGTAAGTACTTACCTAATAATTCAGCAGAGCTATTGGTGACGATGCCCAGCTCCTTGCCGAGCTCAAAGGCGCGTGCACGAGGTTTCTGCGCCAGCGCCCACGGAGCAATCGCCACACCGCTCTGTGCGATCGCTGCGTGGAACAAACCCTACGATAAAACAAATAAACAGGTTAATAGCATGGCATCTGCATGTACTGTTATGGTTATTAGCTTGTCGTGTTTCGTTCTGTTGATAGATTGATCTAATATTGACAATACAATTTAATACATTCTGTATCATTGTGAATCCAATATTCACCACTACAATTTGACGTATTACAACAACCTCAATATGGATATCAAAAATGATATGACTGACTATTTCGCGTCTTGCAACATTTGAACTGGGAGCATGCTTACCCGACCTGTCTGTGTTCAACACAGACACAGCTTAACTCAAAGTCACATTATTATTATTAAAATTGTATCAAGATCCATAAAAGAAATAAACCTAAAAGTCCTTTTTAGGGTTTCGTAGCCAAATGGCAAAAACGGAACCCTTATAGATTCGTCATGTCTGGCTGTCTGTCCGTCCGTGTGTCACAGCCACTTTTCTCCGAAACTATAAGGCCTATTCTATTGAAACTTGGTAAGTAGATGTATTCTGTGAACCGCATTAAGATTCTTATATAAAACTAGAAAAAAAGCAGTAGATTTTGGGGGTCCCCATACTCAGAACTGAAACTCAATTTTTTTTTTCATCACACCTATACGTGTCGGGTATCTATAGATAGGTGTTCAAAAATGCTATTGAGGTTTCTAAAATCATTTTTTCATTAAGTGAATAGTTTGCGCAAGAGACACTTCCAAAGTGGAAAAATGTGTGTCCCCCCCTCTAACTTCTAAACTAAGGAAATGATAAAACTAAAAAAAATATATGATGTACATTGCCATAAAAACTACCAACAAAAATGGGTTTGAACGAGATAGAGCCGGTAGTTTTTTTTTAATACGTCATAAACCGCAATTTTCGAATAGAAAAATCACTACCACTGCGAACGTGTTAAAACATCAATCAAAGTTACAACGAACTATAAGAACTTTTATACTATGTTACTTGCTGCTACGAAACCCTTTATGGGTGAGTCCAACTCGCACTTGGCCGGTTTTTTAATACAGGAATTACTTACTTGAGATGCAGGTGACAACATGTGAAGATGGACGGAGGCAGCTCCAGCAGACTCCCCAAATATGGTCACCTTTCCTGGGTCACCGCCAAATGCCTCGATGTTGTCACGAACCCACTTCAGAGACATCACTTGATCCTGTACAGTCGAATTCTTGTTTACAAGAATCCAAAATAGTCTTTACTACAAAGTATCTATTTAAATAAGTTCGATTGGTTGCAATGTAAATGCGACCAAATTGCTGATGATTGATATGGAGCAGTAAAATGCCTTTTGAAAAACAATAATCCAAAGTGGTTTGAGTTCGCTAAAAATCGCTCTACTATTAGATAAGTTCTATGTAGATGTAGGTCAGGTAGATACTTGCATTTTTTTCTTGTTGATAAAGACATGTGAATAACCTCTACAAGGTCTGATTGATTTACAAAATTTAAAAAAATCTGATTTGATACTGGAGGTCATAGGTACAATATATACAATTATCTACTGCTCGATCATTGTGCAATAAAATATGCAAATTGTTGGTACAGTATCAATTCAATTCACTACATATACATATGGTCAAATATCGACTTTTTGCGCAAACAATAATGAACTAACTTTGTGTGTGCGTGCATGTCAAGTTGAAATGTTGTGAAAATTGGTGTTTTACAAGTCATTCAATACGTAACGTATCACTTCAATGCACTGTGACAATGAGTGATAAAATCGTTACAAAGTCAATTTTATTTTAGACTATCTAAAATGGCATACCGATGACTGTCTGCCGCTTATCGAATTTCAGCCGCAGTTTTTTCAATGAGCGTAAGTCGAGAATCAATCATCTTTACTTTCATCTTTACCATGTTATAATGACTCCTCATTCAGGCTCTCATCATCCTTTGGCTTTCTATAGCTGAACAGGTCTCTCCCAATGTGCCACATAGAACTTCAAATTTTCAACACATTTATCCTTTCCCAAAACTTATGTTTACCTTTAATGCCTACGGAAATAATACAATGTAAGCCTTACCTTGAGCCCCATATTCCCAGGAACTTCATCATTCTCAAGGCTCAGGAAGCCGAGAGCACCAAGCCTGTAGTTGAGCGTTACCAACACTACGCCAGCGGCCACCAGGTGGTCGGGGCCATAAAGGAATGCGTTCCCAGAGCCCATGGCGAAAGCTCCTCCGTGGATCCACACCATTACCGCTAGTCTTGGATTGTATCTGAGTGAAAAAGAGTTGAAACTAGTGATTAATTAAGAATCAAAAAGCCCCTAACACTGAGACTGTGCATTTTAGTCAGATACCTTCATCACCTAGAAGTGTGCTGCTGATCTACAAAATCTATAGCTAAGAACCATCACAATCCCATTGGCTTTCAAACAAAAAGGCTGCATCAAAATTGGATCCATTCGTAAGGGTATTATAATAACACAGAGAAGTAGACAGACACACAGGTATAAGACTGAAGATAGCGTCATGAAAGACATATAGGTAGGTCGTTCTAGAGTCTAGAATCTAGACCATTGAAGCCCTAGCTATCATCGGATATGGATTCGAAGGTGGACTGGCTAGACCAAGCAAGAAGCAATGAATTTTAAAAATTACTGCTAACAGGGCAATACCTATAACACTGTACAACATACAATAGGATTTGACTGCCTCTGTGGCGCAGTCGGTAGTGATACCGCCTGCGGCGCTGGAGGTCGTGGGTTTGATTCCCACCGGAAACAAATATTTGTGTGACCTATAAATGTTTGTCTCAAGAGTCTGGGTGTTTCTATGTATAATATGTATGTATTTAAAAGTATATAGGTATTAATATCCGTGGTCTGATACCCATAACACAAGCAGGTTATTCCTAGCTTACTTTGGGATCAGATAGCGTTGTGTGAAATGTCCGTGAATATTTATTTATTTATTATTTATTTAATAACTATTCATTACCCCATTTTCGGCCTAGATTATTCCAAAGCAATCGCTCAATCAGAGCCAATAGAGTTTGTAATAGACCAAAAGCAAATCATATTTACCCAGTCATCTTTTCAGGCAAAGCTGGCGTGTAGACATTCAGGAACAAGCAGTCTTCATCGCCCTTGTATGTGTCGAACAACATAAACCGGTGTGGACACACCGCACCCTCTTCTAATGCATCGCGTACTCCAGTCCATGGCTCCAGCGGCGCTGGTGGACGAAACCGTAGCGCACCGCTTGGTGGCTGTGCGTATCTAACAAGGAAATTTTAAAAAAAATTGAAATCATGGGATTTAACTTGACTTATTGACTAGTATATGTTACTAGCAGCCGTGGTAATTTTCAGTCCAGCTAGTTCAAATACATTTTGAAGTTGAAAAACCTGGAGAAAAGTTGTCCAAATTGTTCAACCGGTTGAACAGATAGTAAAACATAATGAACTTATTGTAATTTTCAGTCCAGCTATTTCAACTACACTTTGAAGTTGAAAAACCTGTAGAAAAGTTGTCCAATTTGTTTAACCGGTTGAACTGATAGTTGAACATACTGGAGTAGAGGGCTTCAGTGTGCTTGCTGCAGAAGTGGCAGCAATATGGAAGTGCCACAAACGGTCATGCATCTCAAGACCAACTGTAGCTTATGATGTTAGTGATTGTGTATTATAGATTGATTGAAAAGGTGGAGCTGTGAACGCTTTAACATTGGTAACTGCATAAGCATAATGTAAATGTGTAAAGTATTTTTTATTACATAATAGCTTTGACGAGTCGGAGATAGATATACCTATTCATCAACGTCTAGTTCACTCATTTATAATCTTAAGTATCATTTATACTTTACTAGCTGTTCCCCGCGGCTTCGACCGCGTAGAAGTCGTTATCGCGTAAGAGTCGTTATATCGTAAAATCATAACCCTCCTTTTGGACAGTCGGTTAAAAAGTAACCTATGTCCTTTTTAAGGCCTCGAACTATCCCTATACCAAATTTCATCTCAATCGCTCCAGCCGTTTTGGCTTGAAAGCGTAACAGACAGACAGACAGACAGATAGACAGACAGACAGACAGAGTTACTTTCGCATTTATAATATTAGTAGGGATACTTTACTAAAACATATCCTGTCATTCATTGCAAAAACGTTACAGAAATTAAAGCAATTGTATTATACAGTACCATACAAAGTTATGATTGTGAAATAGTTCAAGGTCTTGCGAGTAAATAAACTCTTGCGCAGTACGAGTCTAATTCAAATGTCAATAAAGTCTGTACACGGCTATTCATCCTCGCAACAAGCGTCCGAATTGTTTCGGATTTGAAAAGGTCATTCTCATCATTAAAGGTTCATATTTCATCATAAGGGTCTTGCTGCAATGAATATGTTACGCTACTGTGGTCAGTGATGACAAGGACTGTTTGTGGCTTCCTTCCGTTGAAAGGCTAGCTGAGTCGTTGGTATCGGATGCTCGTCGTTGACTGTTGACGTTGGTCTTAAGGGCGCTTTTAGTGTCATCCGAAAACACGCATGACATTATAAGCGCCCTTAAACTTAACTGCAGGTAAGTAGTCACAGACTTGAAAGCATAGACAAAAGTTTACTGGAGAAATTTCTTTTGTTTTAGCCGTTTGTCATGTTAGCGGGTCGTGTTATGTTGTGTTTAGCCGTTTCTAAAGGTGAGACAAATGCTATTTCTCCAAAAAATTTTTATTCACGCACGTCTTTATTTAGGACGAAAATCACCGTCCAGCAACCAGAATCGTAGGCGGTAACCCTTTTCGATCTGTACCTATTGATAGTGTATTAAAATGCCACTTCCATAGTTAGAAAGTAAATTTCAAATTTTATTTACATCTCAATTTCCTTTTCATACCAATCTATAGTTCTTTTCCAGTACACGTTCTTTTCATTTTACAACCCAGGTTATCTGTATAACCCAGATATATCTTCCCGGCTATGACTCCCTATAGTCCTAATCACATTACCCTTAACAACAACACAAGAACGTCATTATGAAAGATTCTATATTTACCTCCAAATTGAGAAAGTGCCAGTTAGAGCCTTTTTTATGTATGGGAACCCCTAATGGATGTTGTGCCAAACTCTAAACGACTAAACACACCCTCGGAAGGTTCAAGGTTTCCAAATTCCCGGCTCCATGTAGAGCCCGCTAGTAAACATCAGGCACGAAATTGTTTTGCAGTGTTCCCTGTTTTCCAGTGGCCTATAAGTAATTTGCCGTAGTAATGACAGACAAAAACATCTTCGACTTACCTAATACCCTTAAAACTGTAGTAAGGCATTTGAGCAGTGGTTCTAGTAATAAGCCTCCGTCCTCGCAGTGCTCCCAGCTGCGTGTTGACTATAGGACCTCCTCCCACTCGCATGCGGTCTACCAACGCATGTACAAGACGCGCTGCCCTCTGCGGCACAGCCTGAAGTCGACGCAGCGCATGCTTTAGGCCGACAGATTCGCTCACTGTGTTGGATAACCGCCTCCATGCGCCCGTCACCTAAACAAAATAATACAATATTCATACTTTCATGGTCACTAACGTTAGTATTTCCTAGTGCTCATGGCGCTTGCATGGCGTTCCGAAATTATCAGAATCCACAGAAATCAGGAACAGGAAAAGTAGAATGCAGTGTGCGTGATTTCTTTGCATTTGCGTTGGATTCCCTGTTTGTCACAATCCTTGGTTAGATTTTAATATGGCACTCGTAGGGAAGGGACACATCATTTTGTAAGATTAAACTGGTCCATTTCATTGTAGTTGACGGTACACATGATATTGACTCAAATCGCTTGACCCTCGACTGAGCCCATGAGTGAAACACATAATAATTAATAATACATTGGAATTTTTCCGTCGCATATACATAGGTACTAACAATTTATGACAATGATTGCATCGAGTCCTTTTCGTACAGTATTGTCGTCGTTAGCTCTAAAATGAGCGGTGAGCAGAGTTTTAATAGATCTTGAAAATATGTGAAGAGAGCCTAAAACCATAATACCCTAGCCTAGTACGTCAAATCAATCAATCAATGCCATTTCGGAATAAGCGTAAAATTCTCCACTTTGTATTAAATTTATCTGTTGTCTAAACTGGCGCAGATTATAATCTATACCTGTACCAAATTTCAGCCAGATCCGTTCAGCCGTTAGAGCGTGAAAGAGTTACAAACACAAACTTACCAGTTATAATAGTAAGATTCCACTTGTTTTTAAATTAATACTACGAAGAGAAGAAAATGACACAAGTTTTTTTGATTTCCGTTGTCTTTATAATGTTGGTGTTTTAATTTCATCACAAGTTTCATATTATAATATTCTATATTTTTTGCTCAAAACTACATGATCACTTATCTGACATACATATCCATCCAAATATAAAAACATTTTTTTTTTACTATTAAGTATTAATAACAATAAAAAATAAAAATACATTAAACAATTAAATCAAAAATATTTACAGAAAAGGAAGAGGGGCGGGACGAAGGGAAAACAATGTGCAAGACTGTCGCAACCCTCGTCTAGGTGTCGAAGAATTCCTCCCCATCGCAATCGACTGGTAAGGTTCCCATAAGGCCGGCCGCATTGCCACGTTGGATGGCAATGCTTATTCTCTGAGCAAGAAAGAGACCAGCCTTATGGTCACAAGAAGCATCGACCAAACGCTTTACTATATCTTTATAGCAAAGCAAAAAAATTAGAAAATTACTAAAAAAAATTATATTACAAAATTATAATAATTATATGAGTTGTAGCTACACGTTTAACGTCGTAGTTACGGTAGGTATCATATTAATCAATTTTCATACAAAATTAGGGTTGAATATTGCCATTGCCAGAGATCACACGCGATCGTTGCGCTCAAGCCTCCAACCGTACAACCACGTAATTGGATGGAATGTAAAGTGGATCAGAAATTCCATTGACGACGATTACAGTATGCAAACTCTAAGATGAAGTGTGGCGTATACTATGCCTCTGCCTACCCCTTCTGGGATAAAGGCGTGACTATATGTATGTATGTATCTCTCTAATAGATAAAGGATCTGCCGGGTACCGGGGATTTTTTTTTGAAGTTAGGATCCCAAAAAAGTTTTGCCTTGTTGGTCTAGAGGTAAAGTGTGACAGCGGATCAGGAGGTCGTGGGTTCGATTCCCACCGGAGATAGTAATTTGTGTGTAACGGATCACACAAATTGTGAAATAGAGAGTCTAGGTCATTGGTTTTCAAAGTGGGCGGCGCGCCTCCCTGGGGAGGCGCGAAGACATGTGCAGGGGGGCGCGGTCAGATCAGAGTGACATCACAAGAACAAGCTATGGAAATTTTGAAAAGATGCTTAGATACAATTTTGGGTTAAATATCTCAAATGTTATACCTTTTTTATTCATATTCATTTAGCATGTAGCATTGGTTACAATAATAAAAACAAAGTTTAAAAGCAAACTAAATTTTGCTAGTAATCTGCGTTGTGCAATTTTTTTATCTCTATTATATTTCACAATCGGGAATCTTCTCAAAATCATGCAAGCACATCTATCTTTGACTCTTTTTGTAAGAAGTGACCTTTTGTAAGTCTGAGTGGTGAAGCCGATCATGGAAGAGTGGCTTAAGAGGCGTCATAGATATTTACCGGGCACGGGTGCTTCGGTAAGTATCTGTGGTGCATACACCGGAAGGTAACACCTGAGTGCCAGCACTGCGGTTACTTCAGCGAGGACACGGTGCCGCATATTCTGACGGTGCTCAGCATGGACGCTGCAACGCCAAGACCTGGTCGCAGGCCTGGTGTGGACATTATCACGCTCAAGACCGTGTTGAGGGCCATGGTCCCAAGCTGTGTCTTTCGGCGTGCAAAAAATGGTGGCGTGGTGGGAGCGGGAGATAAATACGCCCAAGACTACCGGCCTTCATGACCGAAGGCCTGAGAACGACGGGTTTGCTGCTCGTCAGTCTAAAGAAGCAGGCCAAGATGGTGGCGTGTCTCTTCATCCCTCAAAGAAGTGGGATAGTAAACAAGAGAGAGGTCTGAGATGTTTTTGTAAACTTTATTACCTTCTCTTATTTTATTTAATAATTGTATGTTTCAGGGTCCGTGTCCAAAAGGCCAAAACGGGCCCCTATTCAAGAAACTTCGGCGTCCGCGTCCGTCTGTCTGTCTTTCCGTCACGAGGTTGTATTTCAGGCACCTCGATAGCTAGAGCGCTAAAATTTTCACATAATAATGTATTTCTGTTACCGCTATAACAACAAATACTAAAATTAGAAAAATAATAATAACTGTTATTTTATTTTTAAATTGTTTGGCAAGCCCACTTGCTGTTCCCTGGGCTGAGGGGAGGCGTGGGCATATTAATTTTAACAGTAGGGGGGCGTGATACCAAAAAGTTTGGGAACCCCTGGTCTAGGTGTTTCTACGTTCGAGTATTACGAGTAGGTGTACCTATTAACAAAACAAAAGTATTTCTACATGTTTCAGCACGGTCCCCGTAGCTCTATTGGTTAGAGTTTAGAGCATAGCCCTGGTTTAGGTAAAGGTTGCGGGTTCAAGTCCCGTCTGGGCCAAGTTATCTTTTTTCACTTAATAATAAAATGTTTATTTAGGTATTTTTAATGTATTTTCTGTACTGTCTTAGCAGCTTACATGATTTCAAATAATCTCATCATTTCTAGGGCTCCGCATCTCAAAAGAAAAAAAATGTAATAGGTTGCGGGTTCAAGTCCCGTCTGGGCCAAGTTATCTTTTTTCACTTAATAATAAAATGTTTATTTAGGTATTTTTAATGTATTTTCTGTACTGTCTTAGCAGCTTACATGATTTCAAATAATCTCATCATTTCTAGGGCTCCGCATCTCAAAAGAAAAAAAATGTAATAGGTTGCGGGTTCAAGTCCCGTCTGGGCCAAGTTATCTTTTTTCACTTAATAATAAAATGTTTATTTAGGTATTTTTAATGTATTTTCTGTACTGTCTTAGCAGCTTACATGATTTCAAATAATCTCATCATTTCTAGGGCTCCGCATCTCAAAAGAAAAAAAATGTAATACTTATAGCATCAGCATCACTTTATATTATTACCAGCGTACCTATATGATATTGCTACTGTTAATTTTGACCTCCAAATGGCGGTACACAAATTGCGGTGACGCTCTGATTATTTTATAAATATGCATTCCGTACCTTTCTGTAACCAAATCTGTTTTTGAAAAGTAGATTTCATCAATGATAATAAATAAATGGCCCGATTACTCTGTCTTAGAGAATTCCGTGCGAGATTGTTTTTTATTTACACGCGTAGCTCCCAAACGATATTTTGTCCGATTCGGAAGTTTGAAACAGTTTATTGTTCAGCGGGCCTAAAAAGGCAACATTGTATGTTTCATAATATGACATCATAATATGCCTTTTTAAGCCCTCAGATTAATTACAGAAGTGCAACGCCACTGGAAGTGCCTCTTCCGGTTAGCCATAGGTTAACCAGAAGTGAGACAAATTCTCTACCAAATAGATTCATATGCAAATACGTCTATGGTATGCTACGGTAATCAACCATCGGCCTGTCTGCCACCTCAGTAGTATTAAAAAAAAAGAACATCAGTCCAAGACTACATTGACCTCAAAACCTACGTCAAAGTTTACTACATCAGTCACTAGAATAGAATGTGAGGTTCTTTACTACGAAGGCAACTGATTAAATCACAGAGGAAGTTCTTTAACTCGAGCGGCACTTGCCGTGAAAAGTTTTAAAAGGTTGCATTGCAAAATTTTATCAAAAGATTGCACACCTCACGAAGCAATCATAATAATAATTATTATTATAAAAGTGACCATTAATACCTACAAATATTTTTATATTCGTGTGCGAATGGACTTCAATTATTTTTTTACAATCTCGGGATCTCGACTAAGATATCAGATTTGTGATCGAGTCCAAATCAACTGCACATCGTCGATCTAGTCCTAATACTGTGAATTTTGTCTCGTCTGAACAACGTTGTTTTCGTTGTTTCACTTTATAAAAAAATATAGCGTATTTTAATGATATATCATCTACTTACTAGGTGATTCTGCAGAGTGAGTTACGTTCTGATAAACTTAGTGGGGGTTCGGAAATGCTACAGACTGAGAAGAACACCCCAAGAAACTCAGTCCGGTCCCACCCAAAATTCATCTTATAATCTAATACAGTTTTTTTTATGTAAAAGGAGCAATTCGTTTCACTGCCAGGCAGAAATTTCCTCTAGAAACTCTTCTGTAGAAACTCGGATATTGCCGGAACTCCCTAGGTTAGGCTGCGTTGGTAGCCGCAGTGGTACACTCTGGGTTACTTCAAAAGGTAATTTTACTAGGTACTACAATAATTTTTAAAACGGGTCCATAAAGTAATTACCTACCTTGTCAAGTACCTAAATCATTTGTGTGTGTTATATACCAGTCAAAACAAAATAAGGCCACTTGAGTATTTTGCACTTTGGAGTAAGTTCATGTATCTTAGTTATTGTTATCAAAAATGTATTTTGAGAATATTAATTAATGTGATATTTAGTCGTCCAGTAACGATCCTCTTATTGCTACCAGGTTAAATTTAAGCTCTAACATACGTAAAAAGTGAAAAATTGAATATTTTGCTTCGAAATTGTTAACGTTTGCTTAAATTCCGAGAAAATGTACTTAATTTGCCTGCATATTAGTTGTTCAATTAAATTTGAACACATGAAAAAATACTAGTGGTCTTTATTTTGTTTTTACGAGTATAGATTACGATATCTATCGCAGTTATTTACGCTGCCACAAAAACCAGTATACATTAAAATACGCACAGAGTTATGCTAATTGCATAATATAAAACCATATGAAAAAGTTATTACATAAACAAGGTCCGGTACATGTTACAGCGCATCGCAGTGATATTATGCCGATGTTGCAATCGACAATGACCTATCGAGAAGGCTTTGATCGCTATAATGGGCATAATGATCCCCAGACAATGAGTCGTTATCGTATGTCTGCGAATGGATTATGATGCTGTGATCGATTATACGCTGAATAATATGTATTTGGAACTCGTTACCTCACCCACCTGAATATGGTTGATCAGGAGGAAAGTTACTTTTAAATCACTATATGGTTTGAGTTGCTGATAGTTCGTTGTAACTTTGATTGATGTTTTAACACGTTTGCAGTGGTAGTGATTTTTCTAAACGAAAATTGCGGTTTATGACGTATTAAAAAAAAACTACCAGCTCTATCTCGTTCAAACCAATTTTCGTTGGTAGTTTTTATGGCAATGTACATCATATCTTATTTTTAGATTTATCATTCTCTTAGTTTAGAAGTTAGAGGGGGGGGGGGGACACACATTTTTCCACTTTGGAAGTGTCTCTTGCGCAAACTATTCAGTTTAGAAAAATATGATGTTAGATACCTCAATAGCATTTTTGAAGACCTATCTATAGATACCCTACACGTATGGTTTTGATAAAAAGAAATAATTTGAGTTTCAGTTCTGAGTATGGGGACCCCCAAAATTTACTGCTTTTTTTCTAGGTTTACATAAGAATCTTAATGCGGTTCACAGAATACATCTAGTTACCAAGTTTCAATATCATAGGCCTTATAGTTTCAAAGAAAAGTGGCTGTGACACACGGACGGACAGACAGACGGACAGACAGACAGACATGACGAATCTATAAGGGTTCCGTTTTTGCCATTTGGCGACGAAACCCTAAAAAAGCCTATATTTTGGGGTCGGGTTTGTGGAAGTAGGATAGTTGGGTTCAGTTCTGTACGAGCTAACCTCTTTATAGTAGCTTGAGCTTTTAGCACTTTTATTAACCCTGCGAAATATAAAAGTATGCTTACACTTACAAGGTGGTTGAACCGGTACCTACAACCGGCTAGGTTAAATTTACTGTGTGATCTTGAACTATTGACCCAGTTGTAGATCGACAATCAATTATTCCGAATTCTGATAACTTTAATTCAGGTTGCGCCAAAGATAATTGCACGTCGGAGATATAAATTTTTATTAAAAATGTAATTGATTTTGAAAATTTGCTACTGTTGCAATATATGCCATTTCGGAGCTGGTGAATGAACCGGTTTTTGGTGAGGGGTGGTACGATTGTTACTACGTCAACCAGAATAGTTTGAAAAAGTATTCCAAAGATACCTTTTGCGAAATCTGCAAGATGGTTTGAGATGATGGCATTTTAGAGACCCTATATCATCATCAATAGGGATGAATCATAGGAGTGACGTTGTAATTAACACAGTCCTTGTCCAATACTGATACCAAAGCTATATCTAGAGGTGGTCAGCGCAAAAGTGGCCTGATCCTCAATTTTACCGAATTTAAAAATGACGAAACGCCTTTATTTATTTTTTAAGAGAGACAGAAAAGAAGCAACAGATCTTTGCAAATCTGTAATGTACTGTAGGTACTTGGAAAGCAGTCTCAACGTTGATTCATCGTAAGTATCATTGGACAATTATAGCACCTTTCATAAATTGAGAAATAATGAACATTTCGTGTTAATGTTTTTCTAGACTGCAGTTGCATTAAATGAATTAAATTTGATCAATCTAGGAAGTAATTATAACGAAACATCAACTGAAGTGTAGCTCAAAGATATGATACAGAGATTGACCTAAAGTGTAAATCGAGTCGATCAATTTGCTTATTGCAAACATATAAATACGATAGCAAGAATGATTTTGAAAGTGTCTGACGAAAGTATATCACACATTTTTAACAGAATAGAATGAAGACAATAGGACAGTAACTTCGATGATTAATATTAAATTGGCTGCTATTGTAAGATCTCGGTTTTAAATATTTATGTGATCTGCAAATTTAATGTTTGTTACAAAATTTGTGAGTTCTACGACGATAATAATACCTAGGTACTCTTATATCAGTGATATTGTGTCTGGCGCAGTGGTAAGAGTATGCGACAGCGCCTTGCTTAGGATCCAAGTTCGATTCCCGGATTGAATCAAAATATTTGAGTGATACCTCCGCAAATGTTCATTTATGGGTATATTTATATGGGTGCTAATTAAACGACCTTCTTTTTAATAGCATTTTTAGCCTCCGGAAAAATACTTTGCCCCCTAAATTAATAAGCCAGCCACAATTAATGAGCGTCAGAATTTATAGATTATAGCCACCAGTTAACCTCTCTATTAGCCACTGTTAATATAATTCAGCATCGTGATTATTTTTAAGCATCTAATTTTGTGACATGCATTCAAACAGTAAGCTTCTAAAATACTAAAACATGGCATCAAAATGGACATTATTTATTAATATCATAGCTTCTAATTTCCTAATTCAGCATGTTTAAAATGTAACTCGTCCAACATTTATGGATCATCAAAGTTAAGTAAAATTGCCACCAAAAAGCAAATTATGGCCACTAATATTACCTAAATAGCTAGGACCACTTGTAGCCACTAACTCAGTCTTTTGTAAACGATCACTGCAGTAAGCAACTACCGCTATTGCTGGTGCTCGGATGGTTGACCACTTTGTAACATTTGATTTGCGAGAGTTTCCATGCTTTGCAAGGCACGTCGTTCAGCCAACTGTGTGGGGTGTCACAATCTGGTGGAAACGGACAAGGAGTCCTGTAACGGACTCGCTTGTCCGTTTCACACGGGAACATGGGACACATGGAATAACTGTCTCTGTGGCGCAGTCGGTAGTAAAACCGCCTGCGGCGCTGGAGGTCGTGGGTTCGATTCCCACCGGAGACAAATATTTGTGTAACCCATAAATGTTTGTCTCAAGAGTTTGGGTGTTTCTATGTATAATATGTATGTATTTAAAAAGTATATAAGTATTAATATCCGTGGTCTGATATCCATAACACAAGCAGGTTATTCCTAGCTTACTTTGGAATCAGATAGCGTTGTGTGAAATGGCCGTGAATATTTATTTATTTACATTTTTGGGCATAAATGCTTTTATTTATTGTTATGGGTTACCTGCAGTCTTTATAATCAGATATTTTATACAATACCTGCATTCTAAAGCTGTCTACACACCATGCCGGCCCAGCGGCAGAACCCACCGGATAAGGCCGGCGGCCTCATTTTGAAGCTGTCTACACACCAAAGCCGCCGCCGGCCTTACCCGGCGGGTTCTGCCGGCGGGCCGGCGGCTTTGGTGTGTAGACAGCTTTAAGAATACCTGCCCCAGACTCCAGATGCCCCTTCGAAGCAATTTAAGAAATGTTTTGAATAAGTATATGATTGTTCATACTTTGTCTAGTACTGTACAAATTTCCTAGGGATTGCATAGAATACCTGCTGGTCCACCGGTAATGTGTAAAATAAATAGGTCTTGGGTCACCATAAAATTATAAGTAGGTACCGCAAAATTATAAACTATCGAGGAATTATAAATTGTAACATATTGTAAAATATTAAATTTATCTGTAATACATCTGGCGCTCGGCGGCCGCTGCAGCGGCATGCTCGCTTCGCTCGCTCGCCTTCACGCGTTAGTGGTAACTGTTCCAACCTAACCTAACCTTCGCAAGCAGCAAACAACCCTTCTATACTCTCGTTATTTCATACATTGCCTTGCCTGCAAGTATCAGGTATTCTCCATAATGCCTAGACATCATACAGATTTCGGTCGGTGACATTATGTATGCATGTAATACAGATTATAGAACTAAAGACAGATACCAAACAAAAAAGTGAGACCAAAAATGCAAATACTTAACCCAAATGTGGGTAACGAGTAATTTCTTGACGACATTCACGATATTCACTTCTAGAGAGTCTACTTGTAATGTACTCAATTTTGAGTTTAGTATTTGCTTTCTTAACCTCACTCTCTTGTTCGGTAAGCGTAATCTGTCTTTAGTTACAAAGTGATATCAAATAGCGGTCTCTGATTGATGCTAATGGCCGGTCGCTGTCGTCCTGTGCACTCGCGTCTAGCCTTACAGTAGCTATTTTCACGAAAAAAGAATATGATATATCTATTTTACACGCTAAGTTATAAAAACTGATGTTGTCTGTGGAGGCTTAAATTGTAATTTTTTGAGGCTCTTGTTTTGAAGATATAAAATATAAAATGGTGATTACATGTAAAATATGTGGCTGAATTAGTAAATTAGGTGTTAATATATTATTACGGAGGACAAGTTAAAATAATTGTTGATCTTTATTTGATGCTTATAATGGAATGTTTAGGTGACGTTTTAAAGAGGACGAATTAGTATCTTAGAGGCTATATCATTTTCGCGTGGCTTAGTTATTAAATGAGAGGCTAAATGCCGTGGCCGAGAAAAACTTTTGAGGCTCGGTTTATTATATCCCTATTTATATTATAGTTATTAGGAATATATATTTCAGTTCAAATGGTCTAACTAAACTAACCTCGTTGCAAAAGGACAAAATTCCCTATTTCCTTACCAGTAGAGTTTTTCCTATAAGGGTAGTAGAGAGTTAAGCAATGAATAATGTTGAATACTTTCTTATTTCAAATAATGATTTTTTTATCTGCATAATTTTCTTTAACTTATTTTTAGTCACGTTCCTTGCATGCAACTTTTGCTTATCTCTCTCATATAGGTATCTATAACCAAAAAGTCTATTGACGGAGGTCTTTTATCCTACGCTATCCGGGTACACCTTCCTGAGTAATTACTCTGGGCTCCCGGCGCTTGACAGAAAGGTAGAAACCGTGTGGTTTAGTGGGTTCAAGTCCTGCATTGCATCGCTGGGGGTTACCAAACGTAAAAAATCTTCGCTTCCGACTCATGGAACGAATCAGTTCCTGTTTCTCTGTTTTTATCGGAGAAGTCGTGCATATGTAAGATAGCAGCTAACTCCACGTGATAACAATCTAAATAAAATCAAATAATACATTTTGATTGCGAAATATGTGTATGTAGGTACTATCTCTCCAGCTATGATTTCGTAATATTTTCGGGTCAAGTCTAAAAAGAAATTCGTAATGATCGAATGAAAAGATATTCAAAACTGGTAATCAATATCAATACATATAATAAAATCGTAATAGGTCGCTGTCTGTACATGGAAGATAAATAAGAAAAAATATTACAGGGGGGCTTTATGAACGCAATAGAACCCAAAACAATGATTTTTAGAATTTTTGTCTGTTTGTCTGTATGTCTGTATGTCTGTATGTCTGTATATCTGTTTGTCTGTACGGTTGTGCACGCTAATCTCAGTAACCGCTCAACCGATTGCAATGCGGTTTTTTTTATTGTGTTAAGGTTTGCTCCAGTTAACATTTAGTGTTTGTTTTATGTAAATCGGTTTAGAAATAAAAGAGTTATAACACTTTTAAGAATCAGATATTTTGAAAATTTTAATTATAGGGGTTTCTTTGAATGTGAGTGAACCTAAACTGGCGTGTTGGCTTAATCATAAAAGAGCTTAATGATTAAGACTATTTTTAAACAATTCAGTCCGCGCCGAAGGCGTGGACTGAATTGTTTTAAAATAGACTTAATCATTAAGCTCTTTTATGATTAAGCAAACAGGGCAGTTTTAGACGCTGCTTGATGACTTTGGTGAAGAAATACCTTTCCTTTCATACACCTTATGTGACGTAAACGAAGTTGCGGGCTCAGCTAGTGATAAATAAATTAAAATTAAAAATTCCTTGTGATTGAATGAATAATGTAATAGGTACTACCTATTCAATAAATAAAATATTCTGTAAGTAAACTGCTGTCGGTCTTATCTTGATGTCAGATTTCATACAGTTTCATTACAAAACTATTTGCAAATGATTGGTAAGATTTAAAATTTTGACATTTTATTCCGTTTACGACACCAACGGTTTGGTCCTACGAGACATTTTATGGCATACCAGTAGCATAATTCAATTGTACTATAATAATAACCTTTGTAATTATAATATAAACACGCCTTTTCACGGAATGTACAGGCAGAGGTAGTATACGCCCACATTACAGGCATTATTTGGTCTCATGTAATATAAGCACACAATTATTGCCGTGATGAAACGAACAGGGACACGTTGTGCTTAGGTTTACAAGATATATTACCGACCTCTATGTTACTTGCAGCAGGGACCAACGGCTTGACTTGATGAGTTATGCTTCTTCTCTTCTATCGTGTCAATGATTCACTAAATTGACTTTCATATAGTATAGGCATAAAACTCTGCCATCTTAACCGCATTGTCAGTAGCCTCGTTAAGATCCTTCTTAGTGCAGGGGGCGGAGCACGGGGGACCCGAAAGCAAATGCAACGTGGACTGCATTGGGGCTCCGCAGTCACATGCGGTCAAGCCCGGGTCCCGCATTCCCCACCTGCATAAATTCTGTCTAGACCGGCCCACCTGAGTGCGCAAGCGGTTGAGCGACCTCCACACCGGCCATCGGAAGTCGTGTCCGGGAGGTAGTTTTTCCTAAGGCGGTAAGAAATCAGTCGGTGGTGGGAGTCTCCCTTTCCACAGTGTAAATTGTAAATAAATACAAATGGTCACCTATCTCTGAGCCGAACATTATATTATTATGTATATAGATATATACCAAAAACTGGCTTTTTTTAGTTCTTTACGTCTTACAGGTTGCTATACCCTGTACCAACCAACACAGCTGGTGTTCTTTAGGTTTAGCGAGTTCGTTCTGATAAGTACGACCTCGCTCCTCAGTCAGCAACAGCTCATCACAACTTGCAGGTGAGATTGGCTGGCGAATCGGTTCTTTAGCCAGTTCTGCCAGATTTTGGTTTCCGAGTGTATTGCCAAAAAAATAAGTTATAAATACATTTTCACTATTATACTTTTACTGTGTCGAATTTTAGCTTCGATTCGTTCTTAAAAAGAGATCTTAGCTTTACGTATTATAATGTATTCTAAATCTCCTTTAGCTAGACGAATAACTAGATCATTCTAGCCCCTAGCACGCCCACCTCGTTTACTCAAAATTTAATAAAATACTTTAAACGACTGTGCTGGTTTTGTTGCAATAAAGGAAGTTATTGTGTTAATTCATCTTTTGACCCCGTTATTGTTCTCGTATATGGCATCAAGTGACGTGTCCAAAGTCAATGATGCCGAAATATGTGAAGTGCATACTACAACTAGATCGTTCTAATGCGACTCAGTTTTCTTTGTCCATTGCAGTACGTGAGAATCGATGCTGTTTGCGGCTAGCTTTTGTAACATAACGTGAATAGTTTCAAAAAGTATTTATTTTCTAATACAGAGCAAGGTTAAACAAGCACTGAATTTCTAAACCCTTATCAAACATTAATTATACCTAAATATAGAAACGTGTGTTGAAATATAGCTTTCTGCTCAACCTTGGCGGACCATGGCGCCAGAATTGCACAGAGTGGCCTTTGGTGATATCTCAACAATTAAGTCGAATAGATACTTATTAATATAATAGGAGTAAACAATAGAACCTCCTCAAGGCTCGTAATATTTCAACATGCATTCCTATGGCATTAAAATAATTATAAGGGACTGATTAACTCTCGTTTTCTTGAACCGAAAGCCTTGAAAGTTAACGTATGTTTTAAAGCAAATATTTTTTCAACAACGAATACATACATAAATACGCCCATTAGATATCTAATAAGGGAAGCATACATAAAGCAAGAAGCGAAAAAATCAGGCAGAGAACTAAGAACTGAGAGAGAACACAGATAGCAACTACTATTTGTGTACCAATACGAATATGGTACAAGTTAATACAGGAAGATTTATCGACGTACATTTGATTGACAATGTAATGTGCCGTATGTCCCGTACCATGAGCAAAAGTAACACGTTTGGTACAGGACATCATCTGATGGGGTTGGATTTAATCGGAACCGTGGGCCCTACAGCCACCAGATATAATGTTACAACCTACATTCATTCGTTGCAGCGGTTCATGCAGATCATAAAAATAAATAAATTAACCTACAAAAGTTATTGTAAAGATATTTTAGGTTAAGTAAGTAAATTAATTTCACACCCAACCTTACCTACAGCTGGATTGTGACGTCAGACAGTGGTTACCACTGTCGACTCCTACAACAGTGTCCATAGAAGCAACAAGGATCTATCATTTATCATAACTATATATATAACTATCATCTATCATTGTTGCTTCTATAGTGACTGTCGCTTCTATAGTCACGGTTGCTTCTATAGTGACTGTCGCTTCTATAGTCACGGTTGCTTCTATAGTCATTGTTGCTTCTATAGTCATTGTTGCTACTATAATCACTATTACTTCTTGAGTCACTGTGGCTTATAAATCACTGTTGCTAGTGTCTTACTTTACTAAAACAAATTCAAGACATTTTTCTCTTACCTTCATAGAATTGAGACTTGTCGCAGCGTTGGCGACGACATCACCAAGCGTGGCAGGCGGCAGCGCATCGCTCCGCACCACCAGTGCACAGGCGCATATCACTACAGCGCGCCACCAACGCACTCGCATCTTCTACCCTTGGTAGGCACTTAATGTCGAATCAACAATACTGGATTGACTAGTTTTCAGTCACGATTTACTGCGCCTCTTACCCCGGCATTGTCAGTTATGGACCGAACGCCGTAATTAACAAGTTGATCCAGTCACTGGAAAGAAATAAAAAGAAGCAATCGTGATTTATATCATCTTACGCAATTTGGATAAATTCATGACCTGTCAACAATTACACACGCACATACACACGAACGATGCGGTCTCGACTTTCGCAGTATTGCACTAAGGTATTGCGGATATTTTTTACAATTTCGTATAATGCAAATTGGTATAGGTTTACGTCCAGCAGAGGACTGCTATAAACTGATTTAATACTGTGGGCAAAAGACACACTGTGGTTCCATATATCAATATTATAGTTGGTAGGATGTGGTAACTGTAGAGATACTACTGTCGTATTGAAACTGGTTGAGTCACAAACTGCCTTTAATCACCTTAGACGTGACTTAACGATAAGCATATGGTACTCGTACTGGTAGCCGGTACCAACAAGGGCTTATCGTACCTCCAAAAGCACAGAAATACTCTTAAATGCCACAAACGATCATCAATCTAAAAACAAAAAAAAAACGGTAAGATGCTTAATTTAGTCCTTTACAAAACGTGAGCAAGTGGGGTTTAGTGATTCTACGTTTATTTCCGCATAAGGCAATAAATATTTTGGACATTGACAAATACTTAGATGTTGACTGAAGGACGTATATTTGTCAATACAAGACATCGCAAAGTAAGGCCACTGTTTCAGTGACACAAGCAGCGGGCATATTGCGGAGGTGAAGGCATTGCGGTGAATGTACGGTGCGGAGTGATTGAGAAGCATTTCCTAATTGGTAACAACAGGCAATAACCTTTATTTCCGTGACAGCGTCGAAATTTGTCGCTAGTATGGTCAAGTTTTGTCATAGAACAATGTTGTCAAACTATATTGCTTGATCAGAGCTTTGTAACGATCGAACTGACAATCTCCTCTACATACTCGTAATATTATATCTAAGTCAGAATGATCTATCAAAACATGCACAACTTAAAGTTACATACATATAGTCACGCCTTTATCCCCGAAGAAGCAGGCAGAGGCATAGTATACGCCCACATTTCACCTTTTATAGTTTTATGTCCCACGTAATAGGTGGTGTGCCGATTGCCGTGTTGATATGAACAGGCGCAGGTTGTGACGACCCACAGTTGAAAATTTTCAAGCCGCTCATTAAGGCATTCAGCTTGGCTTAACGATTATCATTTCACTGACAACCGGGGTTCTCTCTACGCAATGGATCGCTTTGCGAAAGTGTTCCCGCCAGTCTGTTCGCATCGCATCTAAGACACCCTCAGGAAAAGGGGGTGGCGACATATTGTACTCTTTCCCGTCGCCATACGGGGCTTAAGTTGGACGAATAAATGTATCATTATAGATATTTATAGTGACATAAACATCCACTGCGAAAGGATTCGTAGAGACTTTAAATTGGTTTACAGAGAGAGTTTAGTATGTCATGGGCAAAACCGTATGTCAAAAAGTAGTAGAAAACATTATTTGATGTATGAGATGAAGAGCAAAAACCGAATTAAAGTAGGACCGTTTTTAAGAACTAGTTTTGTTAATTTTTAATTATAAATTGCACTTGACATAAATTGAATTCAACTTACATAATCACATTACCGCGAGCGCATTGTTTTAAAAATATTATAATTATATTACAGCAAACTGTATTATGAAATTAAGTATGCCTGAGTGCATAAAAACATGTTTCCGTGAGCAGGCGCCGGGATCGAGGGAATCTTACTAATATTATAAATGCGAAAGTTTGTGAGTATGGATGTTTGTTACTCTTTCACGCTAGAACGCCTGAACGGATCTAGCTAAAATTTGGTACAGGGATACATTATTGTCTGGAATAACACATAGGCTACTTTTTATCCCGGGAATAAGTTCCCAAGGGAAGCGGGAACGGGAACAAATTTCACGCGGGCGAAGCTGCGGGCATCAGCTAGTATATTTATATTATTATATCATGTACTAGCTGTTGCCAGCGACTTCGTACGCTGTGATTCTTGAACTGATTGACGTGAAACAAACACTAAATGTTAAGTGGAGCAAACTGCAACGCAATAAAGAAAACCGCATTGCAATCGGTTGAGCGGTTGCTGAGATTAGCGTGCACAAACATACAGACAAACAGACAAAAATTCTAAAAATCATTGTTTTGGGTTCTATTGCGTTCATAAAGTCCGCCCATATTTTTTTTCTTTAATATATATTTATTTCTATAATATATATAAGGAAAAAATTGAAACATTGAAGATATATATTGTATAATATCTTCAATGTACAGACAGTGACCTGTTACGATTTTATTATATGTATTGATATTGATTGAACCATTTGCAGTTGCAGACAATAATGGACACAGTAACGTTAGAAAATTGACAGCATAATTATTTGTTTTTGTTGATTCGAGGGAATAACAATGTATGGGAAAGTATGTCTCCCACACACTTGCCTGCGGTAACGCAGGGCTAAAGAAATGAAAACATATGATAATGATGAAGGTCTTACCTTGACTCCGGCTGTCTCCCTGGTAATACTTCCCTGCAATTGTGTAGTGTATCCCTAGATACAAATATGTACCTATATAATAATAAACCATACAAATTAATATGTGTGAGTGTATTGCTGGTGCCGTCAGCTCCGCGCCAGTCGCGTTCCGCCTGGAAGACCCCGTTGGTCCAGCCGACGTCCGGTAACACCTCCAGCACTCAAACTTCGGCGGAGACCGGTTCTCAACGCCACCGATTGTACCGAGCGCTCACGTCCCGTTTGGCGCAACCAAATGTAATTAACTATTCTTAATAACTGATGGGTATCCGTAACCCTCAATCCCGTAGGCAAGCCACGCCGATGTGGCAACTTCGCAGTGCTTATCCCGTGCACGTATCTAACCTCAAAATTCACTACGCCGACCGTTTTTTACGAAGTAAGTAACCGAAGTGAAGTTTGTCGCGCTCTGAACGCCCGTTCGTTCTGAAGTTAACGCAATCATAGGTTGCGTTCCGAAATTGACCATCTTTACTAAACATCCCCCCGCTCCGGACAGAGGGATCTCTGTTCGCTAAGAAATAGGCAAACGAGAGAGTGTAGCTACCGCGCGACGCAGAATGGAATCTCCAACAGAAACCTCTGCAAACCGTGGAGTACCGTCCGAACCCGGATACAGCCGAAGAATGCGTGCCCGACGCCACTTTAAAGAAGGCTGGTTAGTGTCCTTAATGAGGACTAGATCTCCTACCCGTGCAGGAGTCGTTTTATCAGCCCATTTGATGCGCTGCTGCAGAATGTTCAGATACTCCAATGAAAACCGATGAGTGAAGTTCTGAGCCATTTGCTGAAGCATCTGAAATCTTGATAATCTACTCTGAGTAGTATCAAGATAAGGATATTCCGGTAAAGCCGTTAAGGGTTGACCAATGAGGAAATGACCCGGTGTCAAGACCTCCAGGTCATTAGGGTCCGTAGAGAGTGGACATAAGGGCCGAGAATTCAGAGTTGCCTCAACTCTGCAAAGGACCGTGGCGAGCTCCTCAAAAGTAAGGATAGTGTCACCAATGACACGCCGCATATGTGTCTTGGCGGATTTGACTGTGGCCTCAAATATTCCGCCCCAGTGTGCGCAAGCTGGTGGATCAAACTTCCAGGTGATGCCACGCTTGCCCAACATTTGACCTAACTCCGTGTTCCTATCCGTTAAGAACTGATGCACCTCCCGTAGGTAACGATCAGCTCCCTGATAATAATTAGTGCCACAGTCCGACCGTATAAGACTTGGCAGACCCCGCCGTGAAACGAAGCGCTCAAGCGTTGCAATAAATGCTTCCGTACTTAGTGAAGAAACTCCAAGTGAACCGCCTTAGTAGAAAGACAAACAAAAACACATAAGTACGCCTTATAGGTCTTCGCGTTCCGTAAATGCGAAGCCTTGACCGTAAATGGACCCGCAAAATCTGTGCCCACGCCCTCAAAGGGCCGAGTGACCGTCACTCGATCAGCCGGTAAGTCACCCATCATTGGCTGCATTGTAGCCGCCTTTAACCGATAACAGGATAAACATTTGAAAATAATTGAGCGCACACACCGACGTGCAGATAAGATCCAAAACTCCCGTTGTAAAATCGCTAGAAGTGCGTTACAACCCGCGTGCGAATTATTAATATGCCGATCTCTAACCAAGAGCTGAACAAAATCACCGTCCTTAGGTAACAAGAGAGGGTGACGCGCCCCGTAAGGCAGCTGAGAGTTTCTGAGTCGACTGCCGACTCGTAGCAAACCCGATTGGTCGAGGAAGGGATTCAACCTTGCAATCGCTCCCTTTAATCGACCCGATGACCCAACAATCCGTATTTCATCAGCGAACCGATTCGCTTGAACTCGTTTTACCCAAAACATAAGTGCGGCTCGCCGTTCGTCTACCGATAGATAAGGTGAGGTGTCCCGTACGCTCACCCTCCGACAATTCCGAATAAACCTGTGAATCCAGCCCGTAACTGCTAGAAGTTTCCCAAGCGAGCTATACCTCGCTAAGAGCGGATCCGCACCTGTAACCGTTGTTTCAGCCGCCGCAACACGAATACCAGGCAGAGTATTCGTGGATTCCAAAACCGTGGTTAGCCAGGTTTTTGTTGAATCTGCTAACCACTTTGGGCCCCACCAGAGGGGATGATCAACCAAATTGGGGGCATCACAACCCCGTGATGCCACATCAGCAGGATTGAGTTCACCTGGCACGTGTCTCCAGATCAACTTCGCCTCCGAAGCCTGTATCTGAGACACCCGATTGGCCACAAAAACTTCCAACCTATGAGGGGAAACCTGTAACCATGCCAAGACGATCTGGCTATCCGACCAGGCATAAGTTTCCGATAACTCCACCGATTTGCCCAGGGTGGAGTAAATGTGATTCAATAGCTTAGTAAGTAAGACAGCCCCTGACAGCTCCAATTTAGGAATAGTCAATCTAGTCCGTAAGGGGGCTACCTTACTCTTAGCCGTCACTAAGTGAACTGCTGTAGTACCATCCTGTTTTACGGTACGCAAGTACACAACCGCGGCGTATCCCGACGCCGAAGCATCGCAAAACCCGTGAAGCGATGCTTTACATCTACCTGATGGAAGAAAATGACGAGGCACCGATACCAATGTGATTGCTTTCAACCTATCCAAAAAATCTGTCCAGTCGGAGAAGTAATCACCCGTGAGAGGCTCGTCCCATGAGAGCTCTGCGACCCACAGCCGCTGTAGGAAGAATTTGGCCCAGAATATAACCGGTGCGATCCAGCCGTTCGGATCGAATATTCTGGCCACCGTAGAGAGTACCAACCGCTTGGTCCAAACTTTTGCAGTCACCTCCAAGTACCTGAACGAGAAGGTATCCTGAACCGGTTGATACTGTACTCCTAAAACCGAAGTGGAGTGAGGACTATCCGGGTCCTCAAATAGAAGTGGATCCTGCCTGTGATCCTCCGGAAGGTCAGCCAACAACCTTGGAGAATTAGATATCCACTTGCGCAACTCATAGCCACCCGCAGCTAGAATTCCAATTAATTCATCCCGAAGAAGCAGTGCTTCACGTTCAGATGATGCCCCGGTGCATATATCATCAACGTAAACATCCGATTCCAATATGGCCGCCGCTCGGGGAAAGGCTACTCGCTGCCGGTGAGCCAATTCGAGCAGACCCCTGATTGCCATCCATGGACTAGGCTTAAGACCGTATGTGTTTGTATTCAATTCGTAGACCCTGAGTGGATGCGAAGGATCCTCTCTCCAGAGGATCAATTGATACCGCCTGTCATCCGGATGTATGACTGTCTGCCGTAACATCATACGTATATCCGTCGCAAATACCACCAGATGTCTACGGAAAGCCGTAATTATATCCGAAATCTCCTTGTGTAGTTTAGGGCCTGAATGCAAACACTGATTAAGGGAAACACCGCTAGATGAGGGAGCCGACCCGTCAAATACAACCCGAATCTTACCACCATCAGCCTTGAACACGGCGTGATGGGGAATGAAGAAATGTTCCACCGAAGAATAATCCGTACGTGAGGGGGACATATGTCCAAGATCCTCGTATTCGCGCATGAATTGCACGTATTTATCACGAAATACCGAATCTCGTTTCATGCGTCGTTCCATGGACAACATTCGTTTCTCCGCTAGGCCGAACGATTGACCAAGTCGTGGCCGCGAAGATAAAAATGGCAACCGTGCCATGAGCCGTCCCGACGGCAAATGTACCAAGGTCTGTCTAAAATGACTTTCACATTCCTCGTGAATTGGGTCCACCCGTGGGACCGAGGGCACCTCCTCCAGTGCCTAAAATCTCTGTACTACGTCTGTCAGAGAAATACCGGTAAATGACGCTTCATCAGTACTGCGACTGATAGGAAATGCTGGGCCCAAAATCAGGTAACCGAAAACTGATGGTAAGGCCACCAACCCGTCCCGATGCAAGGTGACTATAGTACCCGAACACAGCACCTGACCTGCGACATCGGATCCGAGCAGCAGTTCCACTGAACTGGGTTTCCAAAAATCAGGATCCGCAAGACGTAAATCCGAAGCGGAATGATGAACAATAGGAGGCAGGGAAACCAAGGGATGAATGCCTATTACCTGGTCCATGACCAGAGCCGTAACCGAAATGGTGGGGGTAGAACCAGAAACCCCTGTCACCCCAAATCTAACCTGACCATAAATTGCTGTTACCCTATCACCCCCTATACCCTTTATAGTATTAAAGTCCCGTGACATTGTTAGGCCTAATTTCCTCACCAGACCAATTGTAATAATGCAGCCCTGTGCCCCAGTATCCAAAAAGGCCCGTGCCTTTACCGTGGCACCATCAGTGCCCTTGACCCGAAGTGACACCGTGGGAAGAAGAACCGTCTTCGAAAAGGCTGCATCTGGTGAGGAGGCCGCAAATACCTATAAGCTACTCGGGGGGTCAGGCCGTGCCGAACCTGAGGGGAGAACGGGCCACTCCCAAGAAGGAACCTGATGAGCGAACCCACGACTCATCACCGGTGCCCGATAATAACCATACAGAGGGGCGGGTACCTGTACACGCCTCTGTGACATAAGGGAAGGAGGGGAAGCCTCCGGTGCTGCCCGAGCAGCATAAGTTGCAGCCGTAATGTGGGCTTCCACATCCGTATGTTGACGATCCCGACCGCGACTCACGTCAACCGTTGGACGTGAACCGTAATAGTCTCGAGAGGGGGAGGGGGGACCCCCGCCCCTGCGAGCATCCCGTTGGTGAGAAGGGGGGTACTCTATGTCCCGGTGACCAGAGGTATCCCCACTTCTGGGAACATCCTGATGTTCCATTTGGGCGCACCCAGTGTCCCGATAATTGGGGGCGCCCCCGCCCCTGAGGGCTTCCCGTTTTACATAACCCTTATTCGAGGGACGACGCTATTCCGGAGTATGCCTACCTGTACGGCTTCCTCCGGACCGATCACCAACCCCACTTCCATACGTACAAAGCAAGGGGTGGTGCGGACCACCACAGCGGGAGCACGACCTTGGCGACCCGCAGTTTCTGGCCAAGTGTGCTTTCATACACATCCAGCAGTGTCCAGAACCGTAGACAAGCCGACGCCGAGACCCAACGTCAGCGTTTCTGAACTTCCCGCAGTTCAGGAGGGGATGAACTGGTCCATTACAACAATGACAGTAAGGTTCCGAATGGCCCGCTGCCATTGCGATACCCCTAGGTGAAGCCCGAGCTCGCACCGGTGTCTGACCCCCTCCCCCCCACCTTGGGGGGTGGTCAGCGTGCCTACCCGATTTGACTATAGGAGGTGTACCCGGTTCCTCCACATTGTCCAACATCCTACACTCCTCCTCCAGGAAGTGAAGGAGTTCCGAAAACAAAGGGACATCGGTTGATGACTTCCCTACAAACTGATGTTCAAATCGAAGCTTCAGTTCGGCCGGGAGCTTGCCAAGCGTTACATGAAGTAAAATAAAGGACCATTCCTTTACCGGAAATCCGAGCTTTCCGAGAGCATTGTATGCTACTGCCAGTGGGTTCAGTAGCTGTGACCTAAGCTGGGTGACCCTGGTCACCTTTGGCAACCCTAACAACCGACTGAGGTGAGCGTCCCCCAAACGCCGCGTATTCTGATACCGCTCCGTCAACAGCATACGAGCCGTCTCGTAGCTGTCATTGGTAACATCCAGGTGCGCCACCAAATCCTGGGCCTCACCAGACAAGGCCGTCCTAAGATATCCCAT
Source organism: Miltochrista miniata (assembly GCA_933228765.1). Classification (NCBI taxonomy): domain Eukaryota; kingdom Metazoa; phylum Arthropoda; class Insecta; order Lepidoptera; family Erebidae; genus Miltochrista; species Miltochrista miniata. The sequence continues at coordinate 14,964,431 of OW121764.1, read as the reverse complement.
TTTTTGTGCAGGCGTTATATCCGAACGCGTATGCACGAGGCTATCAAATAAATTAATGAAACCCATCCAATGCTCATACCCACCGGAGAAATGAGGCAAATTTAAGGATGGGAGCCGTGTGACCAATCCTGGTTGCACCCTTAGTCCCTCTGACTGGGTGGTGCTAGGTGAAGACGTCATGCGTGAATATGCAGCAGCAATCGCATCCGCGGCTTCCGAAGCCTGATCATAATCTAAGTGGTACCGTGACAACCCTACCTTGGCCGGTCCATCCTCCATGTCGACCTCCGCCTCCTGGATTTCCTGGTACGCCTCATCCAAATCCTTTAGATAAGACGCCAACCTACCATAGCGGAATTTCAACTCCTCAGCCCTATCCGTACGTCCGATCAATCCGGTGGCTGCCTGTAACCATCGAAGGACACGGCTCACGGTTGCTTTGGCTGTCGTTAACGACATTCTAAAAATAGGCCGAAAGTACACCCGTTGTACAATGGTCGTCAAATAAGAATGAATAATTAATTTACCGAAATAATAACTCTCTGTCCGTAACGGAACCCAATTTTATCCTACGGAATCCTAAAATTACCGTACGGAACCCCAATTTACCGTACGGTATCCTAAACCGAAAATAAAAAAAGTATCGTTTACCTATACGATAAAATTATGTTATGAAACAGTATACGGAACCGTACTTCCTTGGTTACTGTACCTACTGTACCCTAATAGCTAAATAAGTTTATGAAAAACACCGAATAAAATGCATACAAATTAAATGATGCTGACGAGTAGGTATAATGTAAACTCCAGTAGAATAATTATTGTACCAATATAATCATACGATAATTATTTGAAACCACCCACCGTTATGCACTTTATAACTTAAGGAAAAAAGTTAACCTACATTAACAAAATGTTAATGATATATTAATCTGAACCGTATCAGATTAATTTCCCGAAATAACCTATGTAGAAAACAAATCAACCGTATGATTTGTATTCTTGGGTACCTAATGCCCACCGGGGCCCGTAGTAATCGTATAAAACCACGCTCTGCTACCAGAATTTATGTATGGGAAAGTATGTCTCCCACACACTTGCCTGCGGTAACGCAGGGCTAAAGAAATGAAAACATATGATAATGATGAAGGTCTTACCTTGACTCCGGCTGTCTTCCTGGTAATACTTCCCTGCAATTGTGTAGTGTATCCCTAGATACAAATATGTACCTACCTATATAATAATAAACCATACAAATTAATATGTGTGAGTGTATTGCTGGTGCCGTCAGCTCCGCGCCAGTCGCGTTCCGCCTGGAAGACCCCGTTGGTCCAGCCGACGTCCGGTAACACCTCCAGCACTCAAACTTCGGCGGAGACCGGTTCTCAACGCCACCGATTGTACCGAGCGCTCACGTCCCGTTTGGCGCAACCAAATGTAACGAACTATTCTTAATAACTGATGGGTATCCGTAACCCTCAATCCCGTAGGCAAGCCACGCCGATGTGGCAACTTCGCAGTGCTTATCCCGTGCACGTATCTAACCTCAAAATTCAACCTTCTACGCCGACCGTTTTTTACGAAGTAAGTAACCGAAGTGAAGTTTGTCGCGCTCTGAACGCCCGTTCGTTCTGAAGTTAACGCAATCATAGGTTGCGTTCCGAAATTGACCATCTTTACTAAACAAACAAAATTAAATAAGACTAGGCACGCTCAAAAATATCCTCAATTTGGTAGAGCAATGGTATTCTAGGTATCTATTATTGTACCAAATCAATGTGTGATCCCACCAGTACCAACCTACCTTATTGACGGTGCGGTGCTGATTACACTCACCACAACAATATTACTCAATCAGACGTACGAATTCCGGCTAATTCTAAATAAATATTATGTTTCTCATCACTCTTACTTTCATAATGTTTATAAATAATAACAAATATATATTATTACACATATATATTATTATACATATTTATTACCTAAAGAGTGAAAACTCTAGTTTCTCAGGCGGTTTAGCGACAAAATGTTAATTGGTTTAATGAATAATATAAATTGTTCCGTGTAGTTCACTAATCACAGATCGTGCCATCCTCTTTACTCAAGTCGCAGTTACAGTGCATCTTCCTCATGTATTTTCCTTCTGTCTTTACGCAGTAATTATTGAAGACTGCTAATAGTAGGAAATTCGTGTGGTAAAATGCACACTTGCACTGTAAGCGATTTGAGAAAAGAGTGGCGCGTCTTTGTGAATGGTCTATATTGTCTTAGCGATTAGATACTTATTTGGGTTAATTAATAACGTAGATTCCCGGTATTTTCATTGGAAAATTTCTGATAGTCCGCTCCACTGCTTAAGCGATCACAAATTGACTAGTCTATTTAATAGAATACTGTTGCGCGAGCGCCGAACCACGGCGAGACGGGCGGCGACGTTCTCGATATTATTCAACAGACACTTTCACTTGTTACCTACAATCCTTCCAGAAGTTCACGCTTGTAAACAAAGATTAATCTATCTATACAATATAAGCCGTAACTTATTAATGTATGATTGTAACAGCTCTGACCGCTGAATTGATTAACCTCAATTCTGGCATACGTGTACATAGATATTTATTATGACATAGAGATAATAACGCATAATAAAGGTTTATGTAAAGGCTGTAGTGAGGTATGTATTTAAAAACCTTAAAAGGTACCTTAAAATGGTACAATAGTTTAAAGTAATTGGTACTTTGAGGTATATCCTCTTATAGTACTTTCACCAGCCGCAGATAAAAATGAAATGAAGCCTATAAACTAGTAGGTAGGTAATAATTATGTGGGAATTCCAATAATATTAGAGTGATAGAGACTATTGACAGAGATAGAGAGAGTAAGTGGACAGAAATAGAAAACGATCAGATAAACCAATATAAATCACAGTAGGAGGCTTTTGTACACAGATCTACCTACTTTTATTTATAACAAAAGTATTTTAAACTATAAGAAAGTTTTGGCTCAATATTTGTCCATCTTTATCAATCTCTCTTACTTTTTGAAGTGAAATAGAGGACACATGTACTATTGGTATGTACTGAATTAAATACATTCTAGAGTCGTTATGTGTGAATGGATAATTTAATTTCAATCAATCCACTTGAAAATAAAAACTTTTGAATACGCGAACAGTTTTCAAAAATACTTGGATGCACTTTTGTGTTTATACAATAAACCCACTGACCAAAATTCCTAAATCTAGTTTGCATAGTACGGTACCAGTATCGAAGTTCTTAGTCAATCAGATTCTCGCGTAATATATATTTTATATATATCGCGTTATATTGTTCAGGCAGAATATTATGCAGTTTATAACTTACATCCGATTACACAACTTTACAATAATTATTGTCATTATTATATTAATTACTGACAATCGGACATTTTTGTATTTCCGCGGATCATAAATAAATTGTGCGATGCGTAGGTACTAATGTGGGTGCCTGCGTGCGTTGCGTATTTGTTCGCTTCACTATAACTCCCAAACGGCTTCGACGATCCTTTTGAGGTAGATATTTTATCCTAGTAAGATTTCAGAGGAAACATTCGCTTATTGTAATTATGCAGCAGTGTAAACGGCTTCATGCTATTCTCCGACCTGAGCGCCTATTGACCTTATACCGTGTTGGCGGGATCAATTAAATACATAGTATGATTAGATTTTCCTTGAGTAGAGTCATTTTGACCTGAAAGTCTTGATTGAAATGATAATATTTGTCTTCTTATTACAAAAGACCACTATTTGCCTCTTATCTTCCTCCAATAATCTAACTAAGTATCGTATTGTCTCGTCTGTGACCAATGTCGTTATCCCGCTGCTTTTAAGATATACCTACCTATCTGACGGCAATTCTCAATCTTACAACTTTGGTGAATTGTCATTTGCCTAATATTTAGAAGGAAGGAAGGCGCGGGACCGTGTATAGTGCCGAAATTTGGGAGAGGCCTACGTCCAGCAGTGGATTGCCATAAGTTGATTTGATAATATTTAGAAAGGGAATACAGGAAAAATCATTTCACCAGTAAATTTTCGTCTACGCTTTCATGCGTATGGTCTAATATTGGCGGATTGCTACTTTTCTCAATATCCTTTTTTTGTAATTTATTTGTGAAATTTTATTTCAAAATTAGGGTAACCAAACGTGTTACACCAAATAAAAATGTATTTCTAAATTGTAAGGTTGCATTTAGAGAATACGGAAATAAGTAGATTGCTTTGTTAAGTAAAGGAAAGTATTATGAAACATTCTGCCAGCATGCAGGAGAAAGAAGTCCAAGATAACTTTGAAATGGCGTACTGAAAATCGAGATGAAGTAGTATAAAAAGCAGTAGGAAAGTGTAGGTTATTGCTTACCAGATTTTGAAATAAGTATCACTAATTTACATGCTAAGCACCAGAGCCTTTAGAGATTCAAGTTATTAAATATCACTACCATTTTGCATTTGCGTACGTTCGTCCGCACTATTTGGATGCTCTACTGTAACTCCTGATCGGCTTGGAGTATCCTAGCAATGAAGATAATATTACTGTTGAGACATTTTTGAGAAAGTTTCTTAGCCGTAGCAATTTTCGTAGTGTGATATTCTCACTCCTGTATTACGCAGCCGTTCACATCACACTGCGAACTTCATCACCATCATTCACCCGATTCGGCGCGCACTACTGGCATAGGCATCCCCCAAGGATCATCGCAACGTTTGGTCTTGTGCCGCCTTCATCCACTAGGTTTTCGCGACCTTTATCAAGTCACCTGTTCACCTTCCGGGAGGTCTTCCCTTTCTGCGTTTTCACTGTGAGCTTATTGTAACTTAATTTGACACCCAAATGAAGAAGTACTTGTACTTAGTACAAACTTCAGAAGATAAATTCGTCTGACTTTAGAGAAGGCGGAACTAGTAATTCTATAATATATTTAAATATAAACGTGTTTTAATAATGACACAACATATAAGACTAGGTTGTGCAAGAAGGCAAGCAATAAAAATGTGTACGATATTCGGTTGCATATCTTTTGTAACAGTAATGGTCAAGTTACTTGTATACCATTAAACTACATATTCACTCAAATAGTAGCTTAAATAGACTACTATAATTCAGTACTGACAATTTTATGGTACCGTACTTAAAGGGTAAAATACTTAGATCATCTAACCACAGGATGCGCCTTACTTAAGCATTGTTTTCTGCCATTGCACATGACCATTTGGTCTTTTGGCTTTATAAAAAGCACTGTACATCAGTACATCATTTTATATGATTAAACTAGTACATTTCATTGTAGTTGACTGTACAATAAAAATTAACACACAACAGCCATTACGCGTTTGTCGATTAATATATTTTTAAATGCAATGAAATTTTATATGTCTTTGTGTTTCCCCCTTCACTTGTATGAAAACTGGCAGAATATTTTTGTATGCGGTGGTTCGCAAAGGCTAGTCCCGTGATATATGGTCTAAGGTAAAATATGATTACTGTTACTGAGACTCTACTGTCTGTCCGTCTATCTTTCACCAAGACCTTATGAAAGGTTATAGCTAGTCCTGGGACATCCTTCCGAGGGCTTACCCGGGGCTCCCAACCGTAGACTGTTGGGCGTTACGTGAGGTTTTTTAGTCGGTAGGAGTCCGGCATAGCATCCACGAAGGATTTTCTCTCACGTTAATTAAAAAAACGCTCATAGCTAGATATTTTACTTACATCCGATCGCATGTAACTCTAGCTAATCTCCACTTTTTTTACTTGAGGAAAATTCGACATGGATGCTATGCCGGACTCCTACCGACTAAAAACCACACGTATCCTACCTAACAGCCTACGGTTGGGAGCCCGGAGTAAGCCCTCGGAAGGATGTCCCGAGGACTCCCAACAGACCTACGGCTACAACTGCGGCCTCACGTAGGGGGTTGTCGAATTCCACTACTGGAGGTTTCGTTAATTTTGTGAGAGGATGTTCGGTCTTCCAGTACCACTCTGGGTAGACGGGTTAGTACAGGAATTTAGCCTTAACCCCTCACGCGCCACGCCTCGATTTGCAAATATACTCCACGCGTTCACTCCTCGCATGTTTTATGTAACTATGCAGTACTTAAAGAGGGCAGGTAGGTACATAAAGCGTGCGAGGCGTTAACCCCAATCTACCAGCAGGCGCACCACTGCTTGGCTTAGGCTTTACTGTTAGGTAAGGCCCCATTGTACTCCTCAGTACTTCCCTCTTTCTTTTTTAAACGCAGGTAACAAATGTCCTCCGGCCTAACCTTGCGCGGGGATGCCTGGGTTAGTGTGGGGCTCTCTCCCACTAAAAACTTCCTGCCGTGTGCCATACTCCGCGCCTTGTCGGGGGACCGGGCACGGCAAGCCATCCTCAGTAGCTCCCTACCTTGCATCTCACTATGACTCCTTGAAATTATTACATAACGTATGTTGCGACATAGTTTCAGTAAACTTTTATTTCGCTGTCGATCACGTCAGCAATACTTACTTTTAATAATGTATACGCTCTGAGCTAAGCGATTGCATATAACTCAATTATTATTGATGTAAAAGTATTCAATTGATTACAATCAATGAACAATCGTTCACTTATTCTTTTGTTAGAGCTTTTTTAAATTATTTTGAACTATCACGCTCTCTGCAACGCAATTGCAGCAGCGTACACAACATTTCAATCAAAAGACATCAACGCGTTCTGATTTTATTTTGATGCTGCGAGATAACTAATTACATTTGTTGAATAAAAATTAAATTAAAAAAACTTACTGTAAGTTTACGCTCAACTTTTCTTACAGTAGCTTGACCAACTCAAATGTAGGTAGACATCGTTATATACGAAATATAAATAAAAGGAATTGCTATATAGTTATACATACTCGTAAAGCAGCCGTTGTACTCGCCAGATAATGTTACCTATAAGACCAAAAGCCCGGAACACAGTTACGTAAGTGGCAGCGAGAAACTTCAGACAAGTTATGTAACCAGTAATACATCCCCATAGCAGGAAGCGGTATTAGGTACCTACTTGTATACAGTTGGGAACAATAGAGATGTCTATCACTGTAGGTTTCTTAAAACAAATCTTTCTGAACTGTCTCATTGTTGTGTTATGTAATCGGCGTGTTGTTCTTGATTTTGTGTGTCAGTAATGTCTTCATTTGAGGTCGTGGGTTTGATCCCCACTCGAAACTATTTTCTAGGATGATTTGGTCTGTATTTTCATCATTTAAAAACGTTAAATTTTGTACGTTTGTATGCAGAAATTTATAATTAGTTGCTTAATTGTTCGTATGGAGAAAACTCGTAGGTACTTAATTATAAGCTGGTTTTTGTGTTATTGCCAATATCTAACAATATAAACATTGTTAAAAACGCCTCAGAGCGAGGTAACGCCGCATACGTCATGTTTTTTCGTGCGTGCAGCCGGCTTCATCGAATTTTATAAGACGTTGTCACGTCAAAATTAGCGCTAACGTAAGTACTAACGCGGTTCAACCACATGACCTCACGCCCCACATATATACCGCGGTAACTTCATCTTCGTCATACTCAGTTTCTTTTTATGTCCCTCGAGCGATAACTACACCTAGCGGCCAAACAGAAGCAAAAGCCGAATCATGGTTTTATAGACCGGTGATTTGAGATCATATACGATCCCTTGTATGTTACCCCAACTATTTCTTTGAAGGATCTTGTGATGCCCACTGCAGATCAAAAGTGTTATGGTACCATTTCTCGGAGAGCAAAACCAAAATCATTACTCGGGAGATAAAGCCTGAAAGCCTTCTGAATGTCTAGTAGTATGCAGAGGCATATCAAAAACAGTCACATCAGTCGGAGTTGGATTCTTTGAATTCAGAAGATCGGTTAAGAAGTCGGTATGACTTCCGACTCATGATACTTGAACTTCTTTGACTTGGAACATTTCTGGCGATGAGGATAGATATTACTAAAAAGACTTTGAGATGTGATACACATTATCCACACCATCAGTGCCCATCACCTTCCAGGTCCCAGCTGAGTTCCATTGGCTACATGTTCCCTAATCTTCATAAGACAAAGAACAAACTTCTTCAGGCGTTTCGAGCCGAAATCTGCCTTGAGCCTTGTTCCATTATCTTAAAATTTATTTGGGTTGAAACATTTTAGATACCTCTGCCTCTTTATGGGAGCAGGTCATGCTCGTGAGGCGGCGGAGATGGAGCGGGAAAGAACTCTCCCAACCAAGTTCCGCAATCTGCGGCGGGACACCCAGAATTGTCTTTACCCAAGACTATGAGCCTTCATAACCGGGGGACTCAGGACGGTGGCTGGACTACTCACCGTCCTTACAGCAGCGAAGCAGGCCCATGACGACAGCGTGAAGTGAAACTTTCACGCATGCCACACTCCCCATGAAGCGGAATAACACCCAAACAACCCGACAAAGACGCGGGATAGCACCCGAACATCCGTAGGTGAGGCCGCAGTGGTAACCAAGCTCTGTTGGGAATCCTAGGGAAATCCTTCCAAGGGCTTACCTGGAGCTCCCAACCGTAGCCAGGGTAGAGAGCGTGTCGGTCATGGTCGGTAAGACTCCGCATAACATCTAGGATAAAAAAATGATAATATCTATATTCGAAGCCTGCAACTGTGAATTTGGGTAAAATATCGGTCAAGTATCATGTTTTCTTACTCGAAAACATGCCCAGAGATAATAATGCTCGTAGCTCGTTCCGCAATGACAAATACTCGTAACAGTAACATCACATAACACGTATACGTAACAGTAATTAGTCACAACCATACCATGTTGTTACACCGTGAACAACTTGTTCCGTATTGTAAGTACACTATAACAAAATTATGTGTTAGCTTGGTTGTACTGCAAATGCCAAAGAGAGACTATGACGAAAACTTTCAAGAAGTACGTCTCAGAGATTTAAGCAGATTTAATTAATTTATTTTTTACTGGTGTAATCTGGAACCGAACCCCCCTAGGTGAGGCCGCAGTGGTAGCTGTAGGTCGGTTGGTAGTCCTGGGATATCCTTTCGAGGACTTACCCGGGGCTCTCAACCGTAGGCTGTTAGGTAGGATACATGTGGTTTTTAGTAGTCAGGAGTCCGGCTTAGCAGACCCTCGGAAGGATATCCCCTGGATGCTAAACAGACTTGGCTACCACTGCGGCTTCACCAGTATAGTTTTCTCTGCTAGTATCAGATATGGAAAAGGGTTTAAGCAGATACGTGTAGGTATAAAATTCTCTGTAGGATTGTATAAGTATTGAAACTTTAGCCAAAGGACACATAAGAAAGATCAATAATAACAGTGTAATAAACAAACACTAGTGTCCTTACAAATGTGCCAATAATTACATAGAATTATGAATTCCACAAACGACATTTTCCTTATTGAATATTAATTAATATTTGTACAACAATATTTGTTTGTCTTTATTTATAGGTGTGGCATTCAATGAATTATCCTATTGTAGGTACCTACTTAAATTAATTATATAATTTACAACGTTATTAAATATTAAATTAACTATGTACAGAGTAAAATATAGAACAGAAAAAATAATTAACTACAACAAAATAAAAAAAGGGGAAAATACTAATAAAAAAAAATTAATAATGGAAAATTTTGCTTGTTTCCTTGTTTGTCCTTCTACGTTGCAAGGAAGCAACGGTTTGCATATTTTAATGAAAAGGTTTTATTTTTTTGATATTGATCAACACCACTTGAAGGTTCCTTAATTTTCGCACACTACTTCTAGTTTTCGATAAATATCAACCGCCTGCTGTCTTCTGATTATTTATTATACTGTTTGATGGCTGCTTTTGCTACACAAATTGTGTGAGTTTATTTCTCTCTCCCTTTTATGATTTTGGGTGGAGGTGGGATGGTAAGAATTGGTTTTGGGATTTCAGTATGGGAAGAGTGATATAGGCTACTTGTTTATCCCTGAAAATATCTTATTGGTACATGTATTCAAAAAGTGACGGCTGCTAAAGTTAATAAGATCAAGTTAGAGCGTAGCACAGAAATCAGAAAAAATAATAGTCACGGCGCAGGTTTAGATAAGAACTATTTGCCTCGGTTTTCCCTAACGTCTACAGTATGAATATTTTCAAAAGGGCACGGTTTCTGCAGGGTCAGCAGTGCGACTGCTGCACCTCTGGTATTGCAAAAGTCCATAATATGTAGTGTCCGACCGAAACTGGTTTTTCGGCCGAAACCGAAACCGAAACCGAACTTTCGGCCCCAGGGTCAGTTTCGGCCGAAACCGAAACCGAAACCGAAACTCACGTGTTTACATTGAAAAAAAAAAAACCAGCCAAGTGCGAGTCGGATTCGCGCACAGAGGTTTCCATTACAGAAATTACGAATATTGTATGTGGATTTTTTTTTCAGATTTACATGCATACACAAAGGGGTAGGTAGAGGCATATTATATGCCCACGTTTCACCTTTTTATAATTTGTCCCACATAATAGGTGGTGAGCCGTATTGAGATGGACAGGTGCAGGTTGTGATTGCTTGCTCTTGATTTTTTTCAAGCTGCCTAAAAAGGCCATCAACTTGGCAACAAATGACTATCATTTTACTGGCAACCGGAACCAACGGCTTAACGTGCCTTCCGAAGCACGGAAAACCTCAAATAAATGTCACAAAGTGGTCACATGGATGGTGACCCATCCAAGGACTGGCCATCGTGAAAGTTGCTTACTGCAGTGATCCTCCGCGGGGCCACGAGTGCTTCTGATTTTAATGGGTTTTTTTTTGTTATGGCGGCAAAAGAACAGGGTGAGGTGGTGGTGGCAGTATCTCTTGACATCGCCAACGCCTTCAACACCTTGCCCTGGAGCTGCGTTAGGGAGGTGCTTATTTACCATGGAATGCATCCCTACCTCCGTCGAACTGCCCGGGTCTATCTTGCGCAGAGAGGGCTATGACTTACCCAAGCTGGCTAGGGCCGGGTCGGCGAGATGTGTCGTTTGGTGTTCCACAGGGATCGATCTTATATAGGACCGCTTCTATGAAACATCAGTTACGATTGAGTGCTGCGTGGTTCTTTGCTCAGAAGTGTGAACGTAACTTGTAACGCCCGATGACACCCTCGTTACAGCGCTAGGAGCAACGCACCGATACGCAGCCGTAAAGGTCACGGCAGGCGTTGCTCAAGTTGTTGTCTTGAGGTTGCCCTTCACAAATCCGAGGATCTGTGCTTTCACGGACTTTGGAAGGAGCCACCTGCGGGATCCAACTTACGGTAGGGAGCGTCAGCATCGGCATCGAGCCCTCGATGACGTATCTGGAGCTCGTGCTCAATAGCCGGTGGAACTTCTGATACCACTTCCCAAGTTTGGTCCCAAAACTAAAGGTCATCAACCGCACTCTCGCGGTTGTTGCCCAACATCAAGGGATCCAACGCTTCCTGCAGGAGACTGTACCTTGGAATCGTGCGGAGCATGGCCCTAAACGGGACCCCCGTATGTGCGGAGACTGCGGCTAGATTGCTTAGCCCGCAGAAGGCGATGGCCGTCAGGGTGATAGGAGATACCGTACGATCTCAGTTGAGTTGGCATGTCTCCTAGCCGGGGCCCTTGCATGACATCTGGAAGCTAGAGTCCTTGCGTCATTGTTTAAATGGCGCAAGGAGGCGCTGGAGTGAGGCCATAGACTTGCGTCTCGAGAAATTGAGGCTCGGCGGTTCGAGCTCCACCAGGAATTCAAGGAGACCTGGAAAGTACGGCTTGAGAAGGGTGTTTCAGAATTCCCGACAGACTTTTCTACCACTGCTGTCTCGCAATGATTGTATGGGAGGCCCCCTTTAATATTGTTATTATGTCTGTTTTTATTATTTGTTTCTATAGCTGCAACATAAATACATCATCTCTTGAAATTTTTACCTGTCTAACTATCACAGTGTATGAGTTACAGTCTGCTGACAGACAGACCGACGACCAACGAAATTTTTATAATGGGGCCCTGTTTTTAACCTTTTTGTACGGAAGCAACTACAAAGGGGGTAGGTCCATGTAATATCCGAGATCACCTTTTTAGGATTCCGTGACCAAAAAGCAAAAACGGGACCCTAAAAAGGTGGTCTAAGACATAACACAGGGGTAACTATCTAATACTTCTCAATGATTGTAATTGCTTGTGGTTTGAATTTAATGGTTATGTTACTACCCGTTCGCTCTAACTTTGCCGCTGGCGTAGAGGCGTATACCCGAATTGTTAATTAGACGAAGTAAATTGACAGTAGCTAATGTCACTTCGTCATAGAAAATAAGCAACATTGTATGAAGAAGTGACATTAGTTGCTCTTAATTTACTTCGTCTAATTAAAAATTGGAATTTAGTATGGAGCCGAGCGGCAAAGTTAGAGCGAACGAGCAGTATAACTATTGATTGCATGTCGTTTGCAAATCTCTAAATTTCAGTTTAGTAACATATTAACTGGTTAGACTGACCTCAACCACGTCACAATCAGAGTCAGGCACTCAAAATTAACAAACACGTGAGTTTCGGCCCGGCCGAAAGTTTCGGCCCATTTTGGCCGAAACCGAAACTGCGGCCGAAACTCGATTTTTTGGCCGAAACTGGCCGAAACCGAAACCGAAACCGAAACTTCGGTCGGTCACTAATAATATGCAAAGCAGACCACTATCCATCAAGGTGGGTCGTGTAAAAAAATACATGGTAAATATGCCATTAACTTTTACAAAAGTACCTATCATCTTTCGCCACCAAAAGATTGTTTCCCTGCCATTCTTTCTACCAGTAGGTACACTTATGATGAATGAAAAAAACAGGATGATTTATTATCTCACCTACCTATCTAGGTGATTTACATTAATCTAAGACACTGAACATACAAAACCGTTACATCATGCCGGTAAAATTAACGATAATGTACTAGCCGATGCCCGCGGCTCCGCCCGATGAAGAATGATGATCGCACAGAAATCAAACCTTGATTATCCTATTTTTGTTCATAACTCCGTACTACTAAACCGATTGCCATGGAACAATCGTAAAATTTTAAGACTGAACAAGATCTTTATATTTAAAGAACCGCGTCAAAATCCGTTCAATAGTTTTGCGTCCATCGCGAACAAACAGACAAGGAGAAAAAGATAAACAGACTAGAATTTCAGGAAATAAAAAACGTGTTCAGTGTCTCACTGGCAATCGAGAAAAAGCATAGAAAAAAATATTTCCGAATGTTTAGATGCAGATGCACTCCCCTGGAATTTGCTGGAGATATTCGCCTATGTCTTAATTTTATTTTAATTCTTTTTTTTAAATAATAAATATTTGTGGATAATCTCACACAACGTCATCTAGCCCAAATTATGCTTAAATAAGCTTGTGGTATGGGATCTAGACGACAGATAGACATACTTATATGTATATTTGTAAATATTTACATATTAAACACCCAAACTCCGAAACAAACATTTGTGGATCACAGAAATATTTGGACCGACCAGGGAATCAAAGCCAGGACCTCCAGCGTGGCAGGCGGTTACACTACCGACTGCGCCACGTAGGCAGTTAAATAAATGTAGGTAATGTCTCCAATGTACGAGTAGATACAGACACAATCACTTTACAATTTTACAGTAGTATACATATAAAGTAAAGTGGTCATAGTATTAGCTACGATAGGTGATAGTAGGGTGATGGCGTAATGCCCGCTTGATCATACGGATCGTGCGGTAAGAATGTAGCACAATGTCTGGCCTTGTATAAATTCTCTGAGGAGTTCGTTATACTAAAATAAATAAATATTTTTATATTAACTTTTTGGATCTAGAAGGCGCTGTTCCAAAATATTAATTTACAGATTTATTTGGTTTATTTATATCTCTTAAAGAAGTAGTTGTAGGATTGTTAAGGATTTGCTACACTGACAGCGTTATGCAGGTCCGGTCCGGTCATATTATATTTACGGACATTCACGGACATTTCACACAACGCTATCTGATCCCAAAGTAAGCTAGGAATAACCTGCTTGTGTTATGGGTATGGACCACGAATATTAATACTTATATACTTTTAAATACATACATATCATAGATAGAAACACCCAGACTCTTGAGACAAACATTTATGTGTTACACAAATATTTGTCTCCGGTGGGAATTGAACCCACGAGCTCCAGCGCCGCAGGCGGTACCACTACCGACTGCGCCACAGGCTGTCTGATACCCATCCTACTATCCTATCTACTAATATTATAAAATAAATGTGAAAGTTTGTGAAGATGTTTGGATGTTTAGATGTTTGGATGTTTGTTACTCAATCACGCTCTAACGACTGAATGGATCTGGCTGATTTGGTACAGGGATAGAGTATAGTCCGGAATAACATATAGGCTACTTTTTATCCCGGGAAAATGTTCCCACGGGAAGCGGGAACGGGGACCAAATTTCACGCGGGCGAAGCCGCGAGCATCAGCTAGTAACTAATATTAAAGGCAGCACTTGACCGGAGCGGAAACCCCTGAACTCATCCAGTGTGTGAATAGGGAAGAGCTCGTAGTCCCACTAATGCAGCTATTCGTAAAAAAATCTTTGTAGTAATAAGCCACTTTCGCTGTGGCTGATCCTAGGATGGGTGACCACTTTGTGACAATTCATTTCTTAGCGTTTCCGTGTTTTGGAAGTGTGTTGGTCCAGTTGTCAGTAACCTCGCAGTTTTTGAGCAGACCTTATGGACGGCCGTTTAAAAATTCCAACCACGGGTCGTTACAACCTGCGCTTGTCCATTTCAATTCGACTGACAAATAGTCTCAACACCTCTTACGTGGCATAAAAAAGTTATTAAGATGAAATGAAGGCGTATACGTCTATTACCTCTGCTTATCCCTTCGGGGATAAATGTGTGACTATAAAAATGTATTTATTATCTAAATTTATTATCTTAACATTAAATGGAGAAAGTCTTTTTTGTTGTAACATTGATAAAGTCTGTAACTACTGAATCGATTTTTAATATTATAATGCTACTAGATGACGCTCGCGACTTCACCCGCGTGAAATTCGGTACCCGTTCCCGCTTCCCGTGGGAACATTTTCCCTGGATGAAATGTGTTATTCCAGACTAAAAGTACCAAATTTCAACCCGATCCGTCCAACCGTTGGAGCGTGAAGGAGTATCAAACATCCACACTCACAAACTTTCGCATTTATAATATTAGTAAGATATTAAAACCTAATTCATTATCATCATCAGGACTACAACTCTTTCAAATTTTACCAAAACCATAGACCCTGCTCGTGACCTACCTAGGTCCGTAGCGCTATCGGTTCAGCTGGCTGGGGCAGTTTCACCTTACGTTTAACCTACTCGTACTTATACTTTGGAACCACGGTCCAAATAGGTGGTATGAAAAAAGGTAAAAACGGTGCAACATATATTGTTGTAGTACATTTTTACATCAATATAATACACTTTTGAATTATTTTCAGAACGCCTTATTGCTGCACTGTCTAATCTACAGCCTTACTGATTCTCAATGTATAGCCTCAACCGCTGTCGGAGCAAAAGACAAAAAAAAATTACAATCAGTAGCTTTTCAATATACAAGTCAGCAGAGGTAACGAAGGTTAATATTGTAATAAACAGTCTAGGACCATCCATTGTTTTTGGAGCATGCTGTATAGTCGTTGTAATGTATTCAACTTTATCAATTGTTGTCAACATGAACTAACCCACGATATTTATGACAATTACTTGTACAATACGTTACGGGTAAATTGGACGTACATACAGCTCCAAAGGTCCAGTAAGGACTAAAATCGCGTGCACATTAATCGTCTATCATGGAACGTAGCAGTGTGATTGAACGCGATCGCTGAATGCGATATTTTTACTTAGTGTATCACTACTATTAGAGCCGACTACTGTACGCTTTATGACGTGTATATTGTATTCTTTCGGTCCAAGCTCTCTATCCAGAGAGACACAGAAAAACTATAAGATGTTTCATTCAGTAAAGTAAACTAGGTAGTTCTTCTATGCCACAGTGGTAGGTACCTATATGAGTTGGCTCTTGATCTAACCATATTGAAATAGGTAGGCACAATACAAACTAAACTCTCTCAGCTCCATATTACTAGATCAGGCTCTACATACTTGAACTAATCATTACCTGCCCATTAAGTTACATACAAACGTAGATACGAGAAGCCTCTGCCAACCGCGTCAGTGCTAATACGCGTAAGTATATGAGTGTGTGTAATTAATGACAAAACGATTAACAAATTTCAATAATACTATGTATGCGTTTCTAAGTCAAATATCACACTTTTATAATAACTTACCTCAATAACGTATTCGCTGGCTTATTGCGATTGTTCCTAAGGCCGCACAGAACCACAGCACTGTTAACTATTTAGTAAAACTTTGTAAAAATAAAGAACTAGTACGCAACTTGCAATACTGCTTATATATACAGTGTGATTATAAATCGGTCTAGTTTGCTTAAAGTGAACGCGCACTATTCGCGACGTTATTTCGGCACCACTGGCGGTTCAGACATCGCCGTAACAGGCCTGAGAAATATTACCCAACGTCCACCACTACTTCGTAAACATACCGAGGGTCTTACATGTTTCTTTTCGATACGCTACGACTTTTATTTGTGCAAACTTTATTTTATGAATGTGCTAGATGATGCCCACGGCTCCGCCCGCGTGTATCTAATTGTGCCATTTCCACATCACATGGGAACATAAGTATTCCGGAGATAAAAGTAATCTATTCTATATTTCAATATAGATTAAAGTACACCCCCTAATCGAGGCCGCAGTGGCGGCCGTGGGTCTGTTGGAAGTCCTAGGACATCCTTCCGAGGGCTTACCCGGGGCTCCGAACCATAGGCTGTTGGGCGTTGCGTGAGGTTTTTTAGTCGGTAGGACTCCGGCATAACATCCATGATGGATTTTCCCTCACGAAAAAAAAAATATAAATTAAAGTAATCTCTGTTGTAATATAGATTACTTTCATCTCCGAAATAGGCACCATATCCCTGTACCTAATTTCAGCCAGATACGTTCAGCCATTACAGCGTGAAAGGGTAACAAACAATAATAAACATCGATACACCCGATGTTCCTAATTTCCATGAGTTCGTCCTAATTTGGAGCGTGATTCGACTCAGTCATTACAAGCATTGAATTCCGTAAAGAAGAGATCTTTTACCTGGCCTTTGCCTTGAAAATCCCACAGAGAAGGATTGGATGCGGGTAGAACACGACTTTCCAATCCAGCAGGGATTGGTATGAAATTATCAAAGCCTTCAAAAAGTAGGTCATTTTTACAATAAACGAATCTCATGGATGGGTTGAAGAGTTGTTCTAATAATTTCTTCGTATGACGACTACCAAGTAAAAAAACCGGTTTCGTGCGTGTCGGACAGGACACAGAAGGTTTCTGACCAAAAACGACATAAAATCGCCTTTGCTGTATGGGAACACCCTTAATTTTTTTCTGATTTTACAAATTGTTGTTATAGCGGCAACAAAGATACATCATGTGTAATGTCGCTGTCTAGCTATCATGGTTCCTGAGATACAACCTGGAGACGGACAGGTGGACAGTGATGTCCCAGTAATAAGTACGGAACCCTAAAAATAAGAAGATAATGCGAAAAGTCTAGTAGTAGGTACCCTATTAGGTAGGTACCAAAGGGTATGCCGCCAGTGTCTGCCAATGTAAACTGATTTAGGCATTCATCTGCATTATAAAGTCGCACAAGTCGATGTGACGGAATTTGAAATTGTCATCCGCCAGCTTTAATACTACCTATGTACAATTATAGCTCTGCGATCCCTACCGGTTTCCATTAACTGAGAGGGCGAGAGAACGGTGCGATAGCGCACCCGAGACTGTCGATCGTAGGTGTAGATGTAGGTTACTGGACTCCCACCGACTAAAACTACATGGTTGTAGTTTTAGTCGGTGGGAGTCCAGTAGAGTATTCATAAGGAACGCGTAAAAACCATAATATCTACTGAGTTCTCACGCAATGTGCTTCTACTTTATACGGCCAAGACTTTGACCAACTAAACTTGCGTAGCAAAGCACCTATTTATTAATCTGTGCTTTGACTTTTTCGTGATAACAGCGTCAGCCGTAGAAGCTACTGTTCAAATTATAAGACAACACTTTAGTAACAATTCTCTATCACTAGTGCTACCAAGTGATTGCATTGCAAAGGTTCTCATTAGAAGAACGATAGATGACAATGCAGTAGACATTCACAAGGGTGTAGTCCGTTCAGGGGCGGCTTAACTTATAGTGCAGGGGGTGCGGCGCACCCGGGTGCCGGGTGTTATGGGGCGCCAAGAGCCTCCACGCGACAGATAGAGCCTCCACTGTAACACTCCGCATAGATGGACCTACGCGAACCGACGAGCCATCGAGCCAATGGTTTAGACGACTATTGGCTCGATGAGTTGCCAAAGGATCACCCTCTTTATAATTCCTTAATCTTGACATGATGAAACTACCTCCCCTCCTCCAACGTCCACGACGGATTATCAGATCTGAAAACGTGGAGTAGGTATATATTTCGTATTGCAATATTCTGATATAAAGGGTTTGCAATTCACGTCGAACTTCTGGGTACTCGGGAACAGAATCTGTGGGGGCACCCATCCCTTATGGTAGAGTAGGGGTATGCGATTGAACACGGAAGGTGCGCTTGAGTCACAAAATGAGGACACACTTGGTAGATACTATTTGAGGAGGTGAATTGATTGTCATGAAGGAATGGCTGTAGAGGGGCTGTGGTAGCCTCATCACTTACCCAGCGTCACGGCGCTGCTGACACTGCGCTCCCCTGCTGAGCTCGTTGCGACCTAGGAGTGAACATTCGCACGCTGGAGATCATGGTGAGGCCCAGCGGCAGAAAAACGGACATCGCCGGCTGGGAGGGAGTGAAAGGGAAATTCTCTCCCTAGAGTTTTTACAGTCAGTGGCGGGGCCGTCGCAGGCTGCTATACGCCCAGAACACCCCGACATCCCATGACCGAGGACCTGAGATCGACGGGTTTACTATGTCTTGGAGGTCGCAGATTCAAGAGGTTCGTAGAAAAATGTTTGTGTCCGCTGGATCTCTTAGGCGCTTGAGAGATCTTCTACCAACTTCTACTAAAATTGTGCTATCAGAAACACTCCTTCTCCCTATCCTTGATTATGCGGATGCCAGCTATCCTGATCTCACCGAGGACCAACTTGGTATGCTTGAGCGACTTCAAAACTTTTTTATAAGGTTAATTTTTGGGCTTCGCAAATTTGACCATGTTTCTGAATTTCGACATAGACTCAAGTGGTTACCCATACGCCTTCGCCGGAATGCTCACATCCTTTCTCTTTTATACAACATACTTTTTAAACCTAACTCGCCTCCATATCTCAAAGAACGCTTTAAGTTCTTAAGTGACACTCATTCTAGGTCCCTAAGGACTATTCGCAGTACGCTTAACTCGCTTGAAGACTAGTCAAAAAGAAATGCCATTTTACCGAATTTAAATTAGCGGAGATCCTATGATCTACACTAAAAAAACTGTTTGTGCTGACGGTTGGACGCTATCGTCCAACCGTCCGCACAAACAGTTTTTTTTTCATGTCCTAATAAACATAAACTTAACTTGATTAAAACAGTGCTTCGGTGAAACCTACGATTGTATTTAACCTATTTATTTTTTTATGAATATCTTCAAAAAGCATTCACTACTATATACTAACGAAAGCGAAGTAGCTGCTTCCACAAAGTTTCACATCTTATATATCAGGGGTAGCCAACCGGCCTATCGCGATCGATTCTTAGGCAAAAGGATCCTCCAAGTGGCCATAAAATGAGGTACGCGGTTGACCCGCTAAGAGCTGCTGGAGATACTGGAACAGAACCCATGAGAGGAACTTATGATTAGGGGCAAACTTAGCCCTAAAACGCCCCCACTCACCCGGAGAGTCTGGAAATGGTCTTGGTGTCCCTTTTCTTGTCTATAACGCCTGACAATGAGGCAGTGCTTAAATCCCGCAAAAGCATAGGCCCAGCATGGGTACTGGCTCTCGAAGAAGTTGGGGCTCGATTGGGCTCTTGAGCGCATGTCTCGAAAAAGGCCAACTTCCGAAAGTATGGAAAACGTGAAAACGGTTCGGATCCGAAAGGCGGAGTGATCAGCTGCCTCAGGTACTGGCCAATCGTTTTGCTCGACGAGGTGTACTAGTTCTTTGCAGAGTGCCTCGTCTAGCACCTCACATGCAACAGGGTCCTGATAGACGAAGAGAAGCAATAGCGCGAGGTGAGGTGGTATAGGCTGTGTTCCTTGATCGGATCGGACACCGTTTCCGAAGTTTGGTCCCAAAACTGAGGGGGCCACCAGCTGCAATCTATGCTACCGCTCCTTACAGGAGACTGTCATCATGGGTATCAAGGGTAGGTACCCCAAGATCTCTATTTAGGCAACATGTTATTTGTCTAACACCCCCCCCCCCCCTACACACGCCTTTCTCTACGAAAGGAATTCTGTCTGTCCCTCTGTCGGTCTGTGAGTAGTGATGTACAAGCCTCGAGGCGTCGAGTCTTATTTCTGAAGCCTCGAGGCGGAATGACAAAACTCAGTGCGCTCGGTAAGCTCGGAGTCCCGAGCCTAGCCGAGCCGCGCCTTTTTTGAGCCATGCCTCGAGGCTTCAAAAGAGTTCGAGGCTTCAAAAGAGTTCGAGCATTCAAAAGAGCTCGAGCCTTAAAAAAAGGCTCGAGCCTTCAAAAGAGCTCGAGCCTTCAAAAGAGCTCGAGCCTTAAAAAGAACTCGAGTCTTCAAAAGAGCCGTAAAACAGGCTCGAGTCGTAAAATGAAAGCAAGCCTTCAATAAAAGCTCAAACTTATGTTGATGACATTAATATCTCCGTAACTAAGTAATCCCGTACTTACTAATAATATAAAGCTGAATAGTTTTTTTGTGCTAGAATCTCAGAAACTACAGTTCCATGGTTCATTTATTAAGGACTAGCTGACCCCGCAACTTCGTTTACGTCACATAAGGTGTTTGAAAGGAGAGGTATTTTTTCATCAGCTCATCAAGCAGCGTGTGAAACTGCCCTGTTTGCTCAAACATAAAAGAGCTTAAAGATTAAGTAATAAATAAATAAATAAATATTCACGGACATCTCACACAACGCTATCTGATCCCAAAGTAAGCTAGGAATAACCTGCTTGTGTTATGAGTATCAGACCACGGATATTAATACTTAAATACTTTTAAATACATACATATTATACATAGAAACACCCAGACTCTTGAGACAAACATTTATGGGTCACACAAATATTTGTCTCCGGTGGGAATCGAACCCACGACCTCCAGCGCCGCAGGCGGTATCACTACCGACTGCGCCACAGAGGCAGGCAGGCAGGAAGTCTTATCATGAAGCTTAATCTTTAAGCTTTTTATGATTAAGCCAACACGCCAGTTTAGATTTACCCATTTTTAGATTCATATGTCTATATATGATTCTTTAAAGTGACGTAACTTTTGTATTTAAAAACTGATTGACATGAAATCTATACATATAATAAAATGATAGAAAAGTGAAATCTGTACATTGGAAATATTAAACAAAAAATGGTCGCTAGGTGTTCAACATAAGATACCGAAGCCAAAAATATACTAAGAAAATTTTTTGTCTGTTTGCTTTGCTTTGCCAGAAGGATCTCGAAAAGTACTCAACGGATTTAATTCAAATTTTGCACAAATATAACCTAGGGTTAGGGTCTTCAAATAGGTTATATAGTATCACGCTACCTATTCTAGGGGCTAAGCAGAGAGCAATCAAATTGGCATTAAACGTAATTTTCACGCGTACGAAGTCGCGGGCAACAGCTAGTAAACACTAAATGTTAAGTGGAGCAAACCTCAACTAGGCCATACAACATCACGCTAAGACGAATAGGAACGGAGCAGCCGTGAATAATGTTTTAAAAAACGGGAAATATTTATTTCCTTTGAGAGCTTCAGTTGCGTACGCAGCGTACCTTAATGGGTAAAGTTACGTAAAACAGCGGGCAGCGGGGCGGCGGCGTCAGCGGGGCAGACTGGGCGGATTTAGACTGAACTTGATCTCAGCGGCCAGATCGCTCGTGTGGCGGTGACGAAGTGTTTGGTTTGGTGGCGATCACATCTTTCGGAACGGATTGCTTTTGTTTCGTATCATTTAATATGGGCAAAAAAAGATTACCTATTCATCCTTACATAAAAAAAGAAAACAAAAACGCGATTTCTATACTAATATTACAAAGAGAAAGATTTGATTGTTTGTTTGTTGACATCGAATAAGTCCCGAAACTAGGTAGGTACTGAACAGATTTGAATAATTGTGTACCAAAAAAACTGTGTACCAAATTTGAAGTAAATCAGACCAAGGAATTACGTTCTCCCATACAAACTTTACCCTTCTTTTTTATACCTTTGGAGGTGGAATTTGCAAAAATGGTAAAATTACTTGTTTCGAATTGTAACAAACAACGCTCGTGCTGAGTTTCATCACCGTACAATTAACCGTTTACGCAATAATTGATAATAACTTTATACAACAATAGTTCTTTAATCTCCGATTCGATTTTGATCCGCCTCCCCGAATTTGAGCTTAATCTATTTTTGAAAACAGCGAATGAATCCGTTCTGTATCTTCGGATATCCTGACGGTCATACAGACAGACAGACAGACAGAAAAGAATTTTAAAAACATCATTTTTGTACTCTATTGGTGTTTTTATACCGCCCCCGCTACTTTTTTTTTTAAATTTTCAATTGTACAGACACTCGATTTCTACTCTCTTATTATAGTATAGATTACATTACCTACAAACTATTTGTGTGCCTAATACGCTACACTTTATAAAGGTAACCGTCCGCGTCCGGACTCGACCGCAAGCAGCACTGCGGTCGCTGCAGTGCCGCGACCGCACCACCCCGGTTCCCATATACACTCGAGAGCAATGAATCCGGGTCACTTAAAGAATGTTAAAAATCTCGGAAACTAAAAATGATAGGTTAATGCAATAAATTGTATTTAATAGACAATGTAATACTCCTTAAATGAAAGTAAAAAAAATATGAGTCACCATACATTTTATTAACACAAAATTACATAAAGAAAAAACTGCTGATCTCTCCTTAAAACAAAAATAGGAAACATGAAATTTTTGAACTTTATTACGATTTTCTTGAATTTTAATACTTCGTATTGCCTCCTCGTGCTTCCATTACTGCGTTTACGCGGTTTGGCATGCTGTACACCAAGTTCCTTATACGATTTTGGGGAATATTCTCCCATTCCTCTGTGAGAGCAATTTTGAGCTCACGAAGCGTGATTGGGGGAGGGTTTCGTTGTTTTACGCATCTGCCTAGCTCGTCCAAAGCATGCTCGATCGGGTTGATATCCGGGCTGCGCGCTGGCCACTCCATACGAGTAATGTTCATCTCTTGAAGGTAGTCATTCACAATCCTACCTGTATGAGGTCGGGCATTGTCATGCATAAATATAGCATCCTCACCTAAATTGACCATAAATGGACCAACGTGATCATTGAGGATTTCTTCCACATATCTTACGCTAGTTAAAGAGCCGTTTTCTATGATAACCAGCTCTGTGCGACTTTCAGAAGAAATTCCGGCCCACACAAGTACAGACCCACCACCGTAGGCTACTTTTTCTTCGATGCATGCTTGCTTGAATCTTTCCCCTGGTCTTCGATACACTCTGTGTCTTCCATCGTGCTTGTAGAGCATACATTTTGATTCGTCGGAGAACATAACTTTTGACCAATCTTCAATACTCCAATTTACGTGGCTCTGGGCATACCTTAGTCTCAAAATACGATGCCCACGCTCCAGTTTAGGGCCGTTTGCAGGTCTAAGGGGTTTTAAGTTAGATTCAGCAAGCCGACGTCTTACTGTCCATGCACTTGGGTTACTTCCTCCGAGGCGTCGAAACTGATTGGTGAGTTCAGTTCCTGTGAGAAAGCGATTTCGAAGCATGGTGTTCACCAAGTATCGGTCTTCTCGTGCTGTGGTACACCTGGTTCTGCCCGTTCCTGGTCTGCGTAGGTTAGAACCAGTTTCTTCGTAACGTCGGAGAACTCTTTGTACTGTTGACAGCGACACACCGACAGTCCTGGCTGTATCGCGCTGACTCCGGCCGGTTTCCAGCATTGTAAGTATTCTGGTGCATTCTTCAGGCGTAAGCGACATAATTTCAGCTTGATTAATGAATATAGAGCACTATCAACATGGTTTATGTACCCACATAAATTACAGATTACAAACAAAAGCAACACCAAATGCTGTAATTTCGTAGTTCCATCTTTGAAAGTGGCCCTTTTTCAAATTTGATTTTTTTATGATATAACTTTACAATAACTAAGAAGTTTTAATACCTTCATTTAAGGAGTATTACATTGTCTATTAAATACAATTTATTGCATTAACCTAGCATTTTTAGTTTCCGAGATTTTTAGGATTCTTTAAGTGACCCGGATTCATTGCTCTCGAGTGTATTTTGTATAGATTTGTATTAGAGTACATCCCGAACTCGGCAGCAGCACAGTATATGTTGTTTATACAGTGGCAGCAGCGTCGCGACAGCTTGCTACGCGCGGCACTGTCGCCTTGCAGCCGCTGCAGACCAGTGATCCGTCGCCTCCGCACACTCGCGCATTACCCAGTATCGAAATTACTTTGAAAATTCTTTGACCTCGTGTTCCGTGAGCTCCGAGAGTGGTGTCTATGTATGTGTAGCCTGAGCGTATAAAAGATATCTAAATAAAGTGCTTTTCTAACTATTTCTGCTAAGAATGCAGGGAAATTAAACGCATTACCTTTTCTTCACATACATACTTATAGTCACGCCTTTATTCCCGAAGGGGTAGGCAGAGGCATAGTATACGCCCACATTTCATCTTATATTTTTTATGTCCCATGTAATAGATGGCGAGCCATTTGCTGTGTTGAAATGGACAGGCGCAGGTCGTGACCCTTGGAAGGATGAATAGGCCCCGTGCCTTTTTAATTCAGTGAATAGGTATTAAATATTACATTAGTCATATTCGGGCTATTACTAAAAAAATTGTTATTGATTTAACATCCTTCCCGTTGTGTGCTATAAAACGAATCTGTTGCCTTTCTCTTATTATTTGCGTTAAACAACACCACTACATCGTCATCTTCTTCCTCTTCTAATAATAAATAGGTACATAAAAGTTCGTGCTCAAGCGACATCTTGCCAACACACACAACAGCACAGTACAACGTGCAGCGCTGCACTGCTGCCGTGCTCGGAATCAACGTGGCAGGCAGCATTGCCGCGCTGCACCTCAGCGACTGCACTGCAGCGACCGCAGTGCTGCTTGCGGTCGAGTTCGGACGGTTACCTTAATGATTGCAAAGTTTCTTATATCATAGTTAGACAGCAATATGTCCGTGTCCGTCAATCGGTCCTCAAGATACATATATTATGTCAAAAAGTGAATTTGGTGTCGTGGGACACCAGGTAGGAGCGAAGTTCCTTCGGCTAATGTAGAATCGACACAAATTGCAAAAAAAATGTGTGCGTGTACTAGTTTACACACGTAAGAAGTGAAACTTCTTCATAACCTTATTTTTCAAGCCCAAAAGTCCAAAAGCCCAAAAGCCCAAAAGTCCAAAAGCCCAAAAGCCCGAAAGCCCAAAAGCCCAAAAGCCCAAAAGCCCAAAAGCCCAAAATCCCAAAAGCCCAAAAGCCCAAAAGCCCAAGTCCCAAGTCCCAAGTCCCAAGTCCCAAGTTCCCAAGTCCCCAAGTCCCCAAGTCCCCAAATCCTCAAGTCCCCAAGTCTCCAAGTCCCGAGGGAGAAAGAGAAAGGTATTATACACTACTCGCTTGTGATATGCGACTGTCGCGCATGCGCGGTTTTCCACGGATTTTTTCTTACGGTTTTACTATCACATATTTTTCAGTTCGGTCGCGCAGCAAAATCCCTATTCCCTCTAAGCCTGCCGAAAGGAACTTCGTTCCAAAAAAATCCCCCTACCCGACCCACATAAACTCACGAATATCCTGCCAGGAGTGAAACACAGAACCACCTTTGCACAACGCCAATATTATGTATATAACATTCAAACAATCGTCAACATAAAACATCTTTTTAAATTCCAAGTTAAAGCCCAGAATGGCTTATACTTTAGAACTACACTCAAACTGAATCCCTACTTACTTTTATCGCATGACACAAGTTACCATCACATTTGCCCTAACTCAAAACGCACTCACACACACACGTAACAATAACCTAAAATATTATTATTTTTATCCACTCACTGTTTACTATAAGACAGACCTCCCGCCTAGTTTAGGAAACAGGGTTCACAACTGTGAACAGCTGGGCAGAAAAAGACTAGTGCGCTGCAGAGAAATGCTTCGAGATTGATCGAACCTTCAAAAGAACCCGAACCCTCAAAAGAGCGCGAGTCTTAAAAAAGGCTTGAACCTTCAAAAAAGGCTCGAGCCTTCGAAAAAGGCTCGTGCCTTAAAAAAAGGCTCGAGCCTTCTAAAGAGCTCGAGCCTAAAAAAAGGCTCGAGCCCTCAAAAAAGGCTCGAGCCTTCGAAAAGGACTCGAGACTTCAATAAAGCTCGAGCTCTGTAAAAGACTCTCGAGTCGTCGAGCGCCATGCAAACGAGGCGAGTCCTGTAAACGACACCGAGCTCTAGGCAAAGGGACTCGGACGCCTCGAGGCTTGTACATCACTATCTGTGAGATGAAATTTGGTAAAAAGACAGTTCGAAGCCCTGGGACGGACATAGGCTACTTTTTAACCGACTACGCAAAGAAGGGTTATGATTTTACGCGATAACGACTTCTACGCGGTCGAACAGCTAGTATATTATACATGGAAAACACCCAAACTTCGAATCAAACATTTTGTGGATGACACAAATATTTGAACCGACCCGGGAATCGAACCTAATACCTCAGCGCGGTACGCGGCATCACTACCGAATACGCCACCGAGGCAGTTAACTAAAAGAAGCTTCCACCACTTATCACGTTTTTTTTTTCGTTCACTGTTACCGTGGCTTTACTGACCTCAGTAAAGCCACGGTAACAGTGAACGAAATTTATCTCATATATCATCTCATCAATGTTGGTCCCACTACCTAGTGGGACCAACATTGATGAGATGACAAAAAATCCCCCATTCCCAACCGACCAAATAATGATGGCAGCAGGTCTCTGTTACCTTAGCTTCAAATATTTAAAAAAGTTTTACTTTGTTTTCAATTGCATGTGACACTGATTGACACGTGACGTCATAATAATTATGTTTTTTATCTGTTCTTTATTCCAGTCTTCGTAAAATAGTAAAATTACTGGGCTATTTTGTAGAAATTTTAGTGTAAGATTATTGGTGTAAAGTATAATTTTGTTAAACGCAACTGTTGCAACCACATTAAGTTGATATATAAACACAAAGAAAAGCGTGATGGCGAATACCCAAGGGCTACTGGGTACAGGGCCAGGACCGTCAGCGCCCGCTGAAGATCTTCCTCCACCTTACTCGGCTGTCGTTGGAAGCCCACAATATGGGTTTGTAACGCCTGGAGCAGAGACACACGGCCCCGTTTCCGGACCTTATCCGCAACCAAAACAGTACACAGCACCGGGGGTGTACCCGCATCCTACAATCACTGTAACTACGACGACACAGCCCTACGCAGGTGACCTGCCTCCAGGGCCTCCAGGAGTGCCAGTTGGAATCGTTTTGCCACCAGCTGTAGGCACACAGCCTACTACAATAACATGCTTTAATTGCAACAAAGTTGTTACAACAAGGGTGACTTACACTACTGCCTGGCATACCCATTTAGTTGCTGGATCTGTCTGCGTTATTACTATGTAAGTACAAAGCACCATTTTTATTTTTTTCGAGTTAGTACAAAAAACAATCACTGAGGTATACTAAATACCTCAGTGATTGTTTTTTGTACTTACATTTTTTCATGCGAAGTTTTTATATACTTAATTGCTGAAAATATATCATTAACTGGCTTCCTGGTGAGTAATATTTCGACTGATAAAATTGGCATCGGATGACAAGTTTTTATACTATAGATGATTATTTTCTGTTATTCCTTTGTCAACAAGTTTACATTGAAAAATTTACTTGCCAAACTTCTAGACTGACTATTCTTCTGACTGTTCCATTATTCTAAAGTAACATAGGCCTCTAAAGTATCATCATGCCTGGATTACAGTTAGCCTTTTGTAAATTTGAAGCAGTTTACTTTTTCAGACAAGTTGAACATTGAATATTCATCGTAAAAAAAACATTATAGATAGTGTTTAGCAGATAGTTTTATTGATATGTTGCATAATATTTACTTGTTTTGCATTCCAGGGTGTGCTCTCTCTGCTGCCTCGGTTTGGTGCCATACTGCTTCGACGCATTCAAGGATGCTGAGCATTACTGTCCAAATTGCAACACTTTTATTGGTAAAAGTAGCAAATGCTAAACCATCAGGAGATATTATGTTGTTGTGTGATAGCACTAATAAATACATTTATTATGAAGAAGCTTTCAAAATTACTATACTCATATATAATAACAGAATAGTAGTATGATTTTTGATACATTGGTTTAGTGAAGTATCTGGTAATTTGGTGCCATAGAACGCCTTAAAATATAAGCTGCCCATAATAAAATTACATTTACACTTCATTATTTTTAAGCTTAATAATGAATGTAAATTGTATAATTTTAATTTTGATACTGCAAATAGATAATAAATATATTTATCATCTTTCTCAGAAAGATGAATGTGTCAAATGTCACAATATTTAGTTTAAATTTTCATCATTACGAAAAGATGGTAACCAATCAAATTATAATTCATCATTATGATTTATTTCAACTGCAAGTTCACAAATTTATCATGCTTTAGTTAATGTCATGTGTGACGAGTGATTAATGGCCTATGCACATTAAATTTAAAAATTATAATTGAAAGTGTTTGTAATGTGTTGTATATTTATGACTTCTATTGATATATTATTTTCATTCTATAGAATCAAATATGGTAGTTACATAATTAAGTTTAATACTCAAACTTATAAATGTGATAATAATTATTTAAAAATCAATTAGTAAAATATTTCAATACCAAAAGCATTCCATCCATTATGTTTAACATAACAGGTTTTTAGTAACCAGTTAAATACAATAAATGATTAAATGTTGTTATATGATTTGATTTACCAACATTTAAAAAAGAAACAGATTTTTTAAATTAAGGTTCGAGTCCTGCTCAAGACCGAGTTTTTTTTTTCGCATTGAATATGTGACTTAGGTTTCTAAAACTTTCTAAAACTGTGAATGAATAATAATGGTCCACACTACAACTAACACCAATGTTAACTTTGTGACTGAAATTAGACTGAATTATAATGGTTTATTGTAAAACTCGAAAATATGTATAGAGTATGAATATAGTTATTCAAATCTTAGCCACAAGAGTGGTTGCAGTAAGTTTTGAATATCGTTGTCTTAGGGTCCGTTCACACAGACCGGCTCGGAGAGCATCGGCCCACATTTCTTTTCACACAGACCGGATCGTAAACGCTCAGAGTCGGTCGGAGCGGAGCCGCCAACTATTTCACACAGATCGGCTGAAAGCGGATGCGCTCGGAGCCGGTCGGATACGCTCGGAGCCGGTCGGATGCGCTCGGAGCCGGTCGGATGCGCTCGGAGTCGGTCGGATGCGCTCGCAGCCGGTCGGATTCATCGAGTGCATCGATTCACTACAAAGGCAGTACCAGTATTCCAAGTTTTGTTTTCGGTGTTAACGGGTGCTTTTCGGAACATGGTTTTAGATAGCTCCGATGAAGAAATATATTAATTTTTCATCAGTCATGTTTTCGTATAAGTGCACACAACTGTTCTGTTTAAATTGTGCTATCGAAATGGCGGTCGGCGTGGGGCAGCGCGCACGCAATCGGAGCCGATCGGCTGCGCGAGCGGGAAAGAGCACGCAATCGGAGCCGATCGGCTGCGCGAGCTAGAAAAGTACGCGATCGGAGCCGGTCAGCTCCTCTTATTATTTCACACCAAGCGCGTTCAAGCATTCTTACTGACAAAAGCAGTGCGCATGCAAGAATAAACCTTACTTCAAATAATAAAAGCTCTGTTTTCAACGTGATAAGAATCTGCTCTGCTCTCCGAGCCGGTCTGTGTGAATGGACCATTAAAGTTTTCTCTCTTGTTATATTCTGACAATGCTTGATTTCTATGTAGTCTTATGATGTGTCTTATGTACGTAGTTGTTTTAGTTGAGTTATTTTGAAATATGTAGTAATGTATGGCAAAATATCACTATCAGAGGTTCTCAAAGTTGACTGAACTAAACCCATTCCCACTGTCTTAGAAAAGAGAATTTCCTAGTGACGAGTTGTAGTGCTACTTAATGTTATCTGTACGTTAATATTCTAAAGCTAAAGAGTTGTTTGTTTGAACGCTAGGATCTCAGGCACTAGGTACTATAGTCGGTTCACAGTTTATTTACCTCTGACAGATCGTTTTCTATGTGTTGGTATTGCAGTAAAGTCCCCCTATGAGTGCCAGCTTAAGACATTTTGCCGCGTAATAGGGGAGATTATAAGATGTAAACATTAGCACTAACAATTATTTTTTCATGTAAATATCTAACTGTCAATATACATAACTTTACTAAACACGTGATTCTGATACTTTATGATTGTGCTTAAGTTTTATTTTTATTGATATGGATATTTAAAAAATACATTCATTACCATCACCAAGGAGGGCGAAGTTACTCCTTCCACATCTCAAATGATTTTTCGCGCCCGAAAAACGGCAACAAAAATAAAATAAGTTTCGACTTTAAGGTTAGAGTACCTACATGGGATAAACAAAATCTTAGTATGTGGTAACACGAAAATCAAGCAAGCCAACATCAGCGCTAGAGGTAAATTAACTATGAACGGACTACATATAGTTTGAAATCACGCTCCATAATTTGTAAAGACGAGGAAATTAATGTTGTGTAGGTAATTAAGTTTGAATTAAGAAATTATTTTTGAGTTGAACAGTCCATTTATTGAGAATGGCTATAGGCTTTATTGCCATTTGGTCGTAGCGTAATGTCTTACGCTACGACGAGTTGGAGCAGCAATGAAATATGTCGCAAAAGCAGGGACAGTTTATTCCCTTTGAGAACTTCCGTGCACTGCGAATGGTAATATTATATAGTTACGTCAAAATCGTGTATGTCTATATAAATCAAATTTGTTCTAAAATAATGCACTATTAGCGACGGGAAACTAATTCGGGGAAACTTCGTAACACGGTTGCGGTTGATGTATTGTCCTACATTTCAAAGCCCACACAATCAGGGCGACCCATAAGTTTGAGAAATGCTGTACTATACTACTTACCTATAAATGTTTTGTCCGTGTATATTTAAGTTATTTATATTATTTGTAAAGTAAGAAATCGTTGGTGGTTTAAACATGACTGTATTCCATTGCAAATGAAAGCTCACATGAGTAAGCAATTTTAAAAACTTAGCAATAAATGCTTTTATATTAGGTGCTTACATATGAAATTGGCGTTTTGTATAGGAGGAACAAAAAGTCGAATATTTTTAAATATAATATATTTAATTAATCAAAGTATGAACCATTGTTTTCTATGCATTTTTGCCATCTCATAGGTAGTTCATTGATCCCTTTACTAAAAAAACCAGTCGGACGGGAATCAATAAAATCTGTGAAGGCGATTTGGACTGCCCCATCAGAGTTGAATTTTTTCCCTTGCAAGAAGTTGTCCAAATTTCGAAAAAAATGGTAATCTGTTGGAGCAAGATCCGGGGAGTACGGAGGATGTTTTAGACATTCCAATTGAAGCTCTTCTAATTTGGTAGCCGTCTGTTGTGCAGTGTGTGGTCTAGCGTTGTCGTGAAGCAGCAGTGGCGTGGAGCGATTGACCAGCCTAGGTTGTTTAGCCGCTAGCTTTTCCATCATGGTTTGCAATTGCTGACAATAGACATCAGCCGTAATAGTCTGGCCAGATTTGAGAAAACTGTAATGAACAATACCGGTACTAGTCCACCAAACGCTTACAAGTAACTTTTTTGGGGTTAATTTTCGCTTGGGGCAGGATTTGGCTGGCTGGCCAGGATCCAACCATTGCGCTGAGCGCTTTCGATTATCGTAAAGAATCCATTTTTCGTCACAGGTAATGATTCGGTTTAAAATACCTTCATTATTGTGCCGGTTCAGTAATGTAACGCAGCAGTCGACGCGCTTTTGCCGGTTTGCTTCAGTCAATTCGTGAGGTACCCACCTTTCAAGCTTTTTAATCTTCCCAATTTGCTTCAAGTGAATTAAAACAGTTTTATCACTAACACCGCAGCCTGCAGCTAACTCGGACGTGGTTTGCGATGGATCCGCTTCCACAATAGCCTTCAATACTTCATTATCAACTTGAGTCTCAGGCCATCCACGGGGCTTGTTCTGCAGGTCGACATTTCCTGAACGAAAACGTTGGAACCAAAAACGAACTGTGTTTTCTTTTGCAACATGACCGCCATACACATCATTCACCCTTCTAGTCGTTTCCGCAGCACTAGTGCCACGGCGGAACTCGTACTCGTAAATAATGCGATATTTTAAGTTTTCCATTTTGTAAAATGAGTGACGCAAACAGAAAAAAACAGAAGAAAAAAACAAATGAATGACGGTCATCGAAGGATAAATACATGAGTAAATAGCTGGGAAAATTTGAATTTGGAATTCCTTACCAAAGAGGAGAAAATCGTAATTAAAGTGGCCAGTACGAAAAACGCCAATTTGATGTGTAAGCACCTAATATTACGTTAAATCCATGTTTATCCCTAAAACCAAAAGAGCAATATTTTATGGTTCTTTGTGTAAGGTTTTATTTTTAAAAAATACATTATTGAAATACCTACATGATGTTTTAGTAATAATCTCACATACATCATCATTTTACCAGTGACATGTTCTGTTCCTTCTCTGCCTACCCTTAGGCAGAGGAGGAACGCAGAACTATACGCGTGAGTTGAATGAACTGAAAATTCTTGTCCGTAGAATCTGCTTAGTAGGTACCTACCTACAGCTTATCTTTTTATGTCTCAATCAAACCACAGTCCTTTTTATTAGTGTCGGGAGGGGGCTGACCCTAATGAGGAATGACTCATTCACTTAGAATAATAATGAATTCAATGCAAAATATCTTTTGTACCATTAAAAAAATACTATCGCCAGTAAGAATCTACTGACGCTCTCGATATTGTAACTATCATATCAAAACAATGATAAGATAGCTACAATCGCGTCAAATGATAAAGGCATAAACTTTCAGCAGTTAATCACAATCAACAATATTTTATGTACGTAATTTACCTTGTTTTATTTCAACATGGATATAAATAATGGTGTGAACCCATCTCTAAGTGAACCAGCCCAGTTGGAGTTGTACACAAGAACAGAATCCACAATACAAAACAGGGATCCGCCACCACCATACACTAGTGAAAGAATTGTGACTACTCAACCAACTAGTCAAGAAACTATCATCCCACATCCTCATTTGAAGAAAAATCCCACTTTTCACAATTGCCCAAAATGTGAAAAAAGGGTCCTCACTCATGTGGAATATGTGAATTCAAGGAAAACACATTTAGTTGCAGGTTTTGTTTGTGGTTTATCTTTGTAAGTATAACAAATTTTTGTATACCTGAACTTCCTCCCCCTCCCACTACCATCTTTTAGCCTGGACCAGCAGCAGAACCCACATCATCATCCCTTAGTATTATTCCTGTTTGTACCTCAAATATCCCCATCTATACAACCTCTTCCAAAGAATAGTATAATCTATTGTAGATAACAATAACAACTATAATAGTTGCGGTTATAACGAATGTATGTACTTAAAATATAATATATATTATGATGATTTTGTTTTAGCTGGTGTCTGCTCTGTTGTCTTGGTATAATACCCTATATGGTGAACTCGTGCAAGAAAGCTCAACATTATTGTCCACACTGCAACACATTCTTCGGGTCTTACTCAATGCTATAAAATATCACCAAATCTAAGGTTTCACATGTGCACGTTATGAACAAATGAATCATTTACAGATTGTGATATAAATATATTTGCTATCAGTTCTTTGTTTCATATCATACTTTATTGTTGTATACATTTTTTATATCTTGACATGTAATAAAACTTGGTTTTCTAATAAAACTATACAATTTTATGGAGTATCCTTATTGATAAGTAAAGTTTTAATAAATGCTAATTAATGAATAATAAGGAAAAAAATATATTTAAGACTGTAAGAACAGTAAATATACAAACTCGGGAGAGGTAAGAAGTTTGAGACTAGCTTGAATTGACCGAGTATTTCATCCAGTGGAGGAGTCACCAGTCACATCAGTTAGTATTAAGAAAGAGGTGAGTACTAACTGAATCTCCAAGATATTGTACATATCCTTTCTCAGCCAAGTAACATAAAAAAGCAGTTTTGAAAAATGAATGATCTATATTTAAATTTGTCACAGCTACACCACACATGAGGTCACTTGTGAAAAATTATTTATTTTAGCACTTCAGTTTTAGTTACACACTCTGTGTTAAACTTGCATTTGCAACCTGAAGCAATCTGATGCAATCTTCCATTTTCCATCGACAGCCACGATGACAAAGGTTTGTTGAAAAGGTTTCTTCGTGTCGTCATTCTGGTAAGTTACATCGCCGCATGCTTGAATAAGGTATGACAATTTGTTGGAGACTAAATTTTCTGCTATAGGTTGTGCATCTAATGTCTTTAGTACATGAGTACTAGCTGGTAAATCCATGAGAAATTTTTGTATCTTGTCACTTCCATTAATTCCATTTCCGTTCCATACAAGTAAACCCGTATCGAGGTAAAGCTTTGAACTTAAATGCCTGTTGGTGTCAACTTCCTTGTAAAATATTTTGGCGAATTTCTCTGCAGTTTCACAAGCATTATCAACATTCTTTGCCTCCGCCATTATTGATTGGAGCTCGCAAATTAAAATATGTAATCAGTGTAATGTAATTATGCGGAAATCTTTGTTGACGATTAATTGAAAATGTGTTCAATCACAAATCCCAATATTTATTTACAATCAATTCCGAAACGTCAGTGTCACTACACCACATACGTCAATCAATTTGTTTTTATGGCCAGCGCCGATGATGATAAGGCTTAAGTCAGTTAACCATAGCGTCCTATCATGCGATTTTTCGACTGTTGTGGCACCGTAAATCGTGACTCTTGGCAACTCTTTTAATTTTTAACACGAGGAAAATCCTACAGGGATGCTATGCTGGACTCCTACCGACTAAAAACCACGCGTATCCTACTTAACAGCCACGGGTCTAAACTCTTAACCAACTTTATTGCATTTTTTTTATTTCAATGCCGGTTAGCTCAGAAACAATCAGCTAAATTGACATTTTACATACAGGCAATCTGCGAACCGAAGCCGATAAAACCATGTAGCGAAAAATTCTAAATCTATGGATAAAACTAACCGATCACACGAAGTTTGAGACCGAGTGACCGATTTCCCGATGTTGCGTTTGCACTTCTCCGGTCTTCAGCATCACCGGTCGTAAACCAAGATATTGTCAAGTCATGTCAAGGGCCTGATCCACTAGCGAGCAAGACCGTTGTTGGTTCGCTAGCGAGCCAACGGTCTTGCTCGCCATAGGAGCACCAAAAGTCAGCCGACATTTTCTCGGCTCGCTGGCCGAAGCACGCGGACTAAAAGACCGCCTGTGGATCAGCCGAGCCGGCGAGCCGACAGACATTTTGCGAATTTTATAGCGATCGCACTCGCTGCGCATTTCAGCTTTTCACTATTTAGATGAAATCGTAAGCGCTGCGCATTCAGCTTTTCATAAAATGCATATGAAAGCAATACCTACGTTTTTTACATAAAAATAATTATTTTTTAACATTTTCAGTCTTTCTACTGAAAAACATTTATACATCTTCTTCTATATATATATAAAAATGTTGTGTGCGTTTGTGTATCTATTAAAAACTCAAAATTTACTGAATCGATTGAGCTCAAAATTGGACACGATATACAATAGGATTCAGAGATGGTTTTAGGCTACTTTAACAGCAATAAGAATAAAATAGCTTTAAAAAGTGATTTTACCAATAGATGGCGTTGGTCGTTTTTTTTAAATTATATTCTGCCAGCTTCAGAACAAAATATTATAGACAACCTATTTAGAAGGTACCTACCAGATTGATGTTTTTTAAGAGAAGTTTGATTGCGGCCTCCTTGCATTCAGAATAATAAAAGAGAGTACTTACCTATTAAAGAGGTCAGATTTGTTTTGCATGTTATTTTTGAACTTTTTGGACATTCGGAATTTTGGACTTTAGACTTTTGGAATTTTGGAGTTTTGGAGTTATGGAGTTTTTGGACTTTTAGAATTTTAGACTTTGGAGTAATGGACTTTTGGACTTTTCGAGTTTTGGGCGTTTGACATTTTGGACTTTTGGAGTTGGAGTTTTGGAGTTTTAGAGTTTTAGAGTTTTAGAGTTTTAGAGTTTTAGAGTTTTAGAGTTTTAGAGTTTTAGAGTTTAACAGCTTCACTGCCAAGCCCGCACCGGTGCGTTGAAGAGGGTTTTGCGCGGGGTGCCGGCCACGCACCCGTGCGTGCTAGCGACTCAGAACTTTCCTACCCTCAATACGCCGCCGGCATCGGACGAGAGATGTTTTGTTTGTTGTGGCACTGCGCTTGAAATTCCGAACTTTCGTATTGTGTTTTTGGTTTTTTGATAAGTTGGACGGTTGTGTTTGTGTGGACAAAATAAAAAACAATAAAAATGGATCCCGGTGAAGGAACTTCTGGTACTCAAAGAAAGCGTAAACAAGTTTTTACGATTTTAGAAGACAGTGAACAGACAGAAAACGAACTGTAAGCTGATTATTCGGAAGACGACTTCCAGCCCAGTGAGGAGTCGGCGTCTGAAAGTGAGGATGATTTTCTATGCCAAAGCAGGCCTCCGTCACTCTCTACAATTCGTTTTATAAGCACCTACTCCTAAGTATTATGACGCAGAACTAACGTGGCCGACCGGCAGAGGGCTGCCACACGCCAGACCGAGCGAAGTGCGCACAACCAATGTACATTTCCCGAGTAAAATAATATTTCGCTTTATTTAGTCTTGCTTTTTTTTTTCATCTTACTTCTTACTAATATTCTAAAATTAATTGCGAAAGTGTTTGAGTGCGGATGTGTAGATCTGTGAATGTTTGTTACTCTTTCACGCTCTAACGGCTCAACGGATCTGGCTGATATTTGATACAGGGATAGATTGTAGTCTGGAATAACACATAGGTTACTTTTTATCCCGGGAAAAAGTTCCCATTGGAAGCGGGAAAAGGAACAAACTTTTACGCGGGCTAAGCTGCGAGCATCAGCTAGTTACAATATAATTCTTATGTAAAGAAGAAGAAGTTATAAAATATTATTAAGTTTTTTTTCAGACACTGTGTTTATTGTTTTTTGTAGTTATATGTATTTTTGTTACGTGCTTACAACCCTAATGTTGTCAATAGTTGTCACTCGATGACGCAATCATACGGTGTGCGCACGAATCTCGACTCTCGGAATACGTAGTAGAGCATTTTTTCCACTGTAGCGATATGTTATAGCTAATATTTGTGAGGTTAAGTATGGGAGTGATGTATCTGTTACGTAGTAACTATTATTTAATCTGTGGCCAAAGGGCAATGTTATGACTAGCTAGGGTCCAATTACAAAGAATTATAGTTATGTTTCAAATTGTTTATTTTGTACGAGTAATGCAAGTTTTTTTATTATATTTGATTTATATAACAAATAACTGTATTTTATTCCTAATTATATAACAAATAACTGTATTTTATTCCTAATAAACCATTACTAAGACTGACAACGCACCCGTACGTTTTTCGACACTGGGAACGCTCATTCCATTACCAGTGCCGAGCACGCACCGGTGCGTGCTGTTTTCTATCCCGCTCAAAATAGACTAAAATATTATAATATATTAAATAAATATCATAATAAGCTTAACCAATCACTTTTAAAGTCAATCAAACAAAAAAGCACCCTTGGCCCCTGGGGTGACTTTCCAACTTTCCAAATGGCAGCGAAGCTGTTAAGAGTTTTAGAGTTTTAGTTTTAGAGTTTTAGAGTTTTAGAGTTTGAGAGTTTTAGAGTTCTAGAGTTCTAGAGTTTTAGAGTTTTAGTGTTTTGGAGTTTTGGAGTTTTGGAGTTTGAGATTTTTAGAGTTATGGAGTTTTGGAGTATTGGAGTTTTAGAGTTTTAGAGTTTGGGAGTTTCAGAGTTGCGGAGTTTCAGAGTTTTAGAGTTTTAGAGTTTTAGAGTTTCGGAGTTTTGGAGTTTTAGAGTTTTAGAGTTTTAGAGTGTTAGTTTTAGAGTTTTAGCGTTTTGGAGTTTTGGAGTTTGAGATTTTTGGAGTTTTATAGAGTTTTAGAGTTTGGGAGTTTCGGAGTTTCGGATTTTCGGAGTTTCGGAGTTTGGGAGTTTTGGAGTTTTGGAGTATTGTAGTTTTGGAGTTTTGGAGTTTTGGAGTTTTGGAGTTTTGGAGTTTTGGAGTTTCGGAGTTTTGGAGTTTTGGACTTTGGACTTTGGAATTTTGAACTTTTGTACTTTGGACTTTTGAACTTTTATACTTTTGGAGTTTTGGAATATTGGACTTTTGGAGTTTTGGCCTTTTAGAATTTTATACTTTTAGACTTTGTAGTTTTGGACTATTGGACTTTTTGACTTTTTGACTTTGGACTTTTGAACTTTTGAACTTTTGGACTACCTACTACTAACTCCTATGTATATTTCATGATATTTCTTTCGAAAAATAAGGTCATGAAGAAGTTTCACTTCTTACGTGTGTACAATAGTACACGCACACATTTCTTTTTTAAATTGTACCCATCATTTAGTTTGTTACTCATTTCTCATAGGTACATAAAACCACCATAAAAGTTACAGCGAAGCGTGGCAGGGTACCGCTAGTTATATATATTTAACTCTATAGTCCAATATACAGAATTTTATTAAACAAACTTCACAAAAATATCACAAAAATAAATTGGTTCAAACCTCAGTGTGACGCGAACGAATGGCGAGGGTCTTGCTCGCTAATGGATCATATACGCGAGCCGACGGACTTTAAGATCGTTGGTTCGTTGGCTTGTCAGCTCGCCAGTGGACAAGGCCCTTCATCCACTACGTTTTGATCGTGGCTTTTTAGGGTTCCGTACCCAAAGGGGGCCCTATTCATGAGACTTCGATGTTTGTCTGTCTGTCACGATTTTCACAGATTGTGTTTCTGTTGCCGCTATAACTAAATACAGAAAAATAATATAGAATACATTTACGGGGCTCCCATACAACGAACTCGTCGTTTTCTGGTACAGAACCCTCCATGCGAGAGTCCGACCCGCACTTGGCAGGTTTTTGCGTTTCACCTTTCCTACGTCGCACTGTGTCTCGTCTAGTACATGCTAGCGGGACAAAATTCATGACGTAATTTACCGGTTCCCTTCATGGTTAATCGTAAACAACCCCTCATAGGTCCTGAATCTACTAGAATTGATTTGATTATCATCTTACTAGGTTTTAATATCGGGGGTGGAAGTCACTATTAAGAAATCTTAATTTGCATCGAAAAAATTGTCACGTTATAGGCACACTTTTGACGTCATTGATTTACAATTTATAATAAAGTACCTAATACAAGTTTTTTGTGATAGATCATTTTGCTCAAGGTGTGTACTCTATTTAATAATACTTTTTGGTACAAAAACATCTATATTTTTGACAGAATTTGAGTTTGAAAACGTTTAAGTAGGTAAATCTTTCATATTTTTCCTTAACTGTAAACTTTAAAGGACGGCAACTTTTTTTATCCTCTGGTATCCAGCTAGATTTTTTTATATGTTCTAACTGCAACATTCAGGTATAGTTTAAAGCATGTTTTAGACCCCGAAAAGCCCCGCAGCTTGATTAATGTTCTTTTTTCTGAACGCCTTTTACTTTGGAGTTTTTCCAAGAATGAGTAAAACACGAAGAAAACTGAACAAAACAGTCAGATTTATTATTTTTTATGAAATATTTATGAAATATTAGAAGCTACTGACGATTTAAAGAGAAAACTGAGAAATTAAACTTCAAACTTTCTGAAAAAAATACATGAAAAGCCGAAAAAGTCTAAATGACACAATGAAGTGTTCTGAAAACATTATGTGGTTTGATAAGAGGATTGTGGCATGAAAATCAGTTTATGTGTACACCAGGCTACTATTTCGAGATCATCAGAGGGCCATTCGGCATAAAAATCCAAAAATCCATATATGACTCTTTAGTAAAAATAAGGATACGCATAGTTAGAGATCTTATGGAATTGAGAAGTGCAAGTGACCTTGTTAATGCTGCAAAACTAACTACCTTAAAGACTGATATCGCAGTGCTGCTAAACAAATTGAAAAAGTTGAAGTCGGTCTATGAAACTCCAAAGAAAAGTTTGGTTACTAAAGAATGTTGTCAGTTGACACCGGGCGAAGCTTTAGCTTATTATGTAACCTTCAAATCTATTTTTCATTCTTCCATTCAAACTAGAAAGTGTTCAATTAAAGGGGAAAACGAAGTGCCATCACTAAATAGGCTATTATATTAATAGCATAACTAAATAGCTTATATAAGTCCAAAGCTTCATGGTTTCCTTTCTATGAACACATTTTTGACACTCAATCACGAACTGTAATTAAACTTCAGGCAATTTTTAATAAAAGCTGCTAAAAGAGAAGTAAAATTCAGTTGAAAATAATAGAAAAGCGTTATACATAACATAGGCTTGCATTAAACTTTGGTAAGTAAATGGGAAGGATAACGTCTGGCCAAAGCCTGTATAAGTATATGTTTAAGAATATCAACGCCACTGATGAAGGTCTATTCATGTACTGTCTCTGTTGTTGCTGACGATGATTAATGTCAAAGTATGTAATACATTTACTGGCATACGTTGAAAACAAGTATTACATTTTTGATTCCACTCCATCTACTATGAACAAGGAGTCAAGAACGATTCGGTATTATTTAGAAAAAAAAAAGAGCTCGTAGTTGCTCTTCAGTTACTGTTCATGGTTCAGTTTTACAATAATTTTGATTTTTTTGTAATTCTGTAACAAAAAAATAAATATTCACGAACACGACAATCACGAATAAACAATTCACATCTTTGACGATATTTTTTATGATTTATTTTTCATTATAAAAAGATCATTAATTTGCCCGCTAGCTTGTACTAGACGCAACACAGTGCGTCGCGTCGCTTGAAGAACAATGTAGCAAATATGAGACATTACCACTGATCTGTATTAAAAACCGACATTACCCACGACTTACAAAAACTATAATATATATATGTCCAAACCCGGACTTCCACTCCGACCAACTAAACCGACCAACCGTTGTTCGGAATGGAACTCAATAAGGGACTTTATTCCTATCGGACCAACTCGACCTATGCAAAGAATAAAGTTATATGTGCAAAATCACGACTTTCCAGGAGAGCGATTTGAAGTTTGTCGTGGACAAAATTCAGTTTAACTTTTTTATCTATTAACCTAGAGTACTGAATCTTTTAAGATATACATGGGACTACATAAGGTAATATTTTCTATATAAATAGATAATTTTAAACTAATATTTCTGAACTTAGCAGTATATAAGCGTACATGTGACGTTTTACTGTGGAGGTCTCAAGGTTATACATGCATTTATTACTTTATTTTAGGGAAAAGTGCAAGTATCATGTGTAAATATAACTTTATTTTTTTTAAATTTAGTTTTTTCTGCAGTTACTTGTGTAGTAAAGGTTTGCAACTCATTAATAAAACTATCTATTTATGGTCGATTAATTATTTAATATCACCCCTTGAGTCTAATTATAATTTCTAACACAGTATATAACACAGTACCATAGTTGTTATAATTATTGTCTAAAAAAGTCAACATTGGTACTTAACAGTGGTATCTTTAGCATAGATAAATAATATATCATTATTAAACAGGAGACTGTACCTGGGGATCGTGTGAAGTATGGCCCTATACGGGGCCCCCCTATGGGCGGAGACCCTGACGGTCATCAATGTGACTAGATTGCTGAGCACGCAGAGGGCGATGGCCATCAGGGTGATAAGGGGATACCGCACGATCTCAGTTGAGGCGGCATGTCTCCTAGCCGGGACCCCTCCGTGGGACCTGGAAGCAAGAGCCCTTGCGTCTCTATTTAAATGGCGCAAGGAGGCGCTGGAGCGGGGTCAAAAGCCTGCGTCTCGAGAAATTGAGGCCTAGCGGTCCCAGCTCCACCAGGAAACCGTGGAGATATGGAGGTACGACTTGAGCAACCAAAGGGGGGATTCGCCACAATCGCGGCCGTCAGACCGGTCATGGACGAGTGGCTGGAGGGGAGACACGGTGCTCTCTCCTACCGGTTGTCACAGATAATTACCGGACACGGTAGCTTCCACGGCAGAAACCACGGCCGAGTGTCAGCACTGCGAGGACCGCAGCAATGACACAGCGCTCCACGCGCTGGTGGAGTGCACGGCGCGGGCGAGGGCGCAACAGCGCCAGGTCTAATTCCGTCCTCCAACAGGGACAAACACCTAAAGCATGAAGCGGGAGTACGGTGACTCTGTTTTTCAAGAAAGGTAATAAGACTAAAGACCCATCTCACTCCTGAGCCATGTTTACAAGTCGTTCGCGAGAGTAGTCACAAACCGCCTCACCGGAAAGCTCAACGATTTTCAGCCAAAGGAGCAAGCCGGGTTTCCGGGTTTACCGTTGACCACATACATACTGTTCGGCAGATTGTTCAGAAGACAAATGAGTACAATCAGCCGCTGTGTATGGCTTTTGTGGACTACGAGAAGGCTGTCGACTCAGTCGAAACCTGGGCAGTCCCTGAACTCTGCAGCGATGTCGTGTCGACTGGCGATATATCGAGGTACTTAGATGTGTGTACGACACCGCAACAATGACCATCCAGCTGAAAACTTTAAAACCAACTCCATAGAACTGCGTCGAGGTGTAAGACAAGATGATGTTATATCGCCTAAGCTCTTCACCAACGCGATTGAGGACATAATCAAGACGCTGCCGCTGGATTGGGATGGGTTGGGTGTCAACATCAACGGCGGGCGCATCTCGCAACTTCGGTTTGCTGACGACATCGTTATAGTAGTGGAGACACTGGAACAATTAGG
Organism: Miltochrista miniata; assembly: GCA_933228765.1. Classification (NCBI taxonomy): domain Eukaryota; kingdom Metazoa; phylum Arthropoda; class Insecta; order Lepidoptera; family Erebidae; genus Miltochrista; species Miltochrista miniata. The sequence continues at coordinate 14,920,975 of OW121764.1, read as the reverse complement.
CGGAATTCTGCACAAGCATTCAGTAAACTGCGTCGAGTTTTCGTTTCGCCTATACCGCAATGCCTGAAGACGATAGTCTACAACCAGTGCGTTCTACCGGTTATGACTTACGGTGCCGAGACGTGGACACTTACGGTGGGGTTGGTACATGCCCTTAAGGTCGCGCAGCGAGCTATGGAACGACCTATGCTTCGAGTGTCTCTGAGGGATAATCTTCGGAATGAGGTTATTCGACAGAGAACTAGAGTGGTCGACATAGCTCGCAGAATAAGCACTTTAAAGTGGCAGTGGGCAGGCCACATCAGCAGAACTACCGACGAGTTCTGAAGTGGAGACCGCGACTTGGCAAACGTTGGGTAGAACGTCCACCCGCCAGATGGACCGACGATCTGGAAATGGTCGCAGGCTGGGACTGGATTCGTAAGGCACAGGACCGTGTGTTGTGGCGTAGATTGGGAGAGGCCTACGTCCAGGAGTGGACTGCCATAGGCTGATATTTTGATTGATTGATTGATGTAGTACTAAAAACAAATAGCTTCCCGTACGTCGGGCATCTCTTGAAAAATGTTTTCAGCTCCTTGTGGTAACGGTGACTCTATTAACGCATTTTGGTTTTTAACGATATTTTCTGAAAATAGAAATCAGAAAAAAAATGCATTACTTGCTAACGGGGCAAATATTTCGAAGAACTTTGGCTACAAACACTGGCATGAAAATTTTATTAAGTACCATTATTTTTTGTTTAAAGTTTAATGTACCTAGTACATTAAACTTTAAACAAAAAATAATGGTGTCAATGGATAATAATAGCTGTTTATAAGTAGCTAATATTGAAATTAAATAATTTTGTCTCATTTTTCATACTAAATTTTAGTTGCAAGAAGGTTATATCTTAATATTGATCCAAGAATAAAGTAGCATCTACATATAGAACTCATATTTTAGATGTGAATTCCGCCGAATTAAGTTACTTGTGCATATATTACCGGATATTTTTACGTAATCTACAAAGAATAAAGTAGTATAGGATGATATGAATGAATTTTCAGGAGTTATATAATATTTGATTTAATGGTTTATACGATAAAAAACAGATATTGCACTCATTACTTGACATATTTTCAATGAAGCTGATCTTCCATAGAATATGGGTGTATATAGGTGTTCTAAACCTACCTATATACACCTGTATTCTATGGAAGAGGTGCGTTTATTCAAGTTATTTGCATTTAAAATATTATTTCATGATAAAATTGCCAATTAAAGTTAACAAAATTATTTAATTTGTCATACATGGCAAAATAAACATAAAACATTTACTCATCTGAAGTAATATTCATTGATTCTTCATTATTTATCACGATATAATTTTTTGCTGTTGTATGATTTAGCACTTTCTGCTTAGTAAAAAGATTTAACATATGTTTAGACCGAGTGTTTTTCATAATGGCCACCTAAATTACTAATAATTTTATAAACTAGACTTATTTATAATTACTACGGCGTTGTACGCTCGAGCGAACGACCATACGAAGAATATTAGCACATGTGTTGATGTGACCTGGTGAGAGGGTGGCGGACGCGGAGCTCCCGACGGTAAACAATGGTACCTGTGCGTATAAGTCCTTACACATTGGAACAATAAATTACATGTAACCTTATTCAATTGATATCTTCGTAACTAGTCAAGTTTTTAAACTTTTGATTTTACTAGTGCATAAAATAGGATAATCTAACACTATTTACACAAAAAAACACTTTTGCTGTTTTTGTTACATATAACTTTATTCTTTGCATAGGTCGAACTGGTTGATGACAGATGTTAATTCATGAAAAAATGTTCCACTCGGACCAACTGCAATTTTAACTGAAACGGATCAACGATTTTCTTTTTCACCTATACATACTTCTTGTTCGATAGGAATATTGTATTGATTTAGGTATGTTAGGTCTTTACCTATGAAATTACAGTTATCTATGAAAAAAAATAAAACGTTTTTTTTTTCATGTATTTTTTATTTGCATTAATCGAAGTAATCACCCATGCAATCAATGCATCTTTGCCAAAGCAGCGGCAGTTTATTTATGCCCTTCTTATAGACATCAGCTGGACGGGAGCCTACAAATTCTTCAAAGGCACTTTGTACTGCTTCTCGGGTATTGAATTTCTTTCCCGCCAAGAAGTTATACAAATTCTGGAAAAAGTAGTAGTCTGTAGGCGCAAGGTCCGCGATATTCACCATATATCGCGGTTGACGGAGAGCTTCCAACCCCAGTTCTTGCAACTTGGAGATCGTCTGCTGTGCAGTATGAGGTCGCGCATTGTCGTGCAGGAGCAGCGGAGACGAGCGATTGACCAATGCTGGTTGGAGATGTGCCAGCTTCTCCATCTTTGTGTTCAGTTCTTCACGGTACACATCTGTAGTAATGCTCACCCCGTTTCGTAAAAAGCTGTGATACATCACACCGGCGCGCCGTTGTGATGTGCCGGTGCTAGACCACCAAACAGTGACCATCACTTTTCTAGGGGTAAGTTTTCTTTTAGGGCTTTAGGTGCTGAACCAGGATCCAACCAACTTGCTGAGCGCTTGCGGTTATCAAACAAAATCCATTTTTCATCGCAAGTATGTGACAATGCGGTTGAGAATTCCTTCATTTGTGTGTCTGTTGAGCAATGGAGCACTCATTTGTCAAACTCTTTTACCTTGCCGATTTTACGCAAATGGACCAATATTGTTTTGACGCTAACGTCGAAAGCTGCTGCTAATTCAACCGTAGATTGTGTATTATCGGCTTCCACAATCGCCTTTAATTCGTCATTGTCGACCAAAGTCTTCGGACGACCGTGAGGTTCATGTTTCAGGTCAAAATTTCCAGAACGAAAGCGAGCAAACCAATAAGAGGCGGTGCGTTGGTTTGTAGTGTTAGCTCCGTAAACGTCGTCGTTGATGTTGCGTGCCGCTTGTGCCGCGTTGCTGCCACGGCGATAGGTTAGGTACTCATATTCCATAATAATTCGAATTTTTAACGTATCCATGATGACGATAAAGATTTAAATGCGATGAAAACGTTACACTAATCAATAAACAAATGTCTACTTTTGGAAAATGAATTCCATGTTTTAGCCCCTCTCTATAAAATAGAGTGCAGAGGGGCTTATGGCGAGACTTTGTCTGTAGTCTGTGACTCTGTTGCATTAAACTACGTCACTAGGTCACGTGGATCATCTGTTCAAAGTTTGAAATAAAACAAAAATTACAACGTCAATTGGATTGAACTTTCACAATAACGTTTTAGAGAGGGGCAGTCAGGTGACACCATCTCACGGCTTCTTGTTTAAAATTAAATTAATTTCAAATTAGAATTCTGATTCAAAAAAAATATTTTAATTTGAAATGGCCAGTACTGCAAAACGGCAATTACATATGGTAAGTGGTAAAGACCTATTATTTTATTCTTATCCGCAACCAAAGCTGTCACTTTGGTACCTATCAAAGCGTGAGTAGGTATTGGACCTTTTTCATTAAAGTATGGTTCAGTGTAAAGAAAGGGGTTATTGTGGGATTCAAATGTGCCGGTTTCCTTGTGGTCTGACAATATGTTTCATTAGTGGTGATGGCGAGGACTTCCCTGTCCGTCTGTCTGTTAAAACTAGAGGGGCGAGAATTAGATTCTCCCCCTCTACATATCTACATACCTACTTAATTGTTTGTATGGAATAGATTCTAGTTTGGAGTCTATGCGATGCAAACAAACAATCAAGTGTTTAGATCACAGATACGAGTATCAGAAAAGATCTTTTTTCTGATCTCTGTGGTTTAGATACTTGATTTTTTGTTTGCATCGAACAGACTCCGAAATTGATTGTGATATGATTACATATTTGAATAAGAATTATGGGAGTCAGTGCAACTATACCACTTTTACATACATACACATGGTCACGCCTTTTATTCCCAAAGGGTAGGCAGAGGCATTTTAGAATTTGTCCCACGTAATAGGTGGCGTACCCGTATTGCCGTGTTGAGATGGGCAGGCGCAGGTTGTTACTGCTTGCTGTTGAAATTTTTCAAGCCGTCTAAAAGTTTTCAACGTCGCTTAACGACTGCCAATTTACTGGCAACCTGGACGTTCTTAACGTGCCTTCCGAAGCACGAAAAGCTCAAATAAATGTCACAAATTATTTATACTGTTGATTGAGAGCACTTGGTGGAACCTGCTGCACATATTGAATAACGGCACTTGTACTCTTCCACACACAACAAATGTCATAAAGTGGTCACATGGGTGGTCACCCATCCAAGGACTGGCCATAGCGAAAGTTGCTTAATGCAGTGATATCGTTACAGAACACCGAGGCTACGAGCGCGCTTTTACCTAAAGAATTAATAGTGGCAGGTTGGCAAAACATTCAATTGGAACCGGAACATGACAGGATTGATCAAAAAAATTGCTGTACAATACAGCAATTTTTTTGATCAATCCTGGACGTTTATTTAAAAAGTTGCACAATAACATCAGATTTTACCTATTTCTCTTTTACCTTGTACCCTCACTATTTATGTGTGGACCGCATAAACAATTACCAATACACACTGAGTCTTTGGCGGAAACTGGGATCGCCAAAAGGTAAAAAAGCAGCGTTTTTGGCCTCCGCCATCGAACGAATAATGTTCTAGAAATCTAGAGTCTTTCCATTCTGCACTTAATAAATCAAAATAAAATAAAATAACTCATAAAAAACTGTTGAGGGTCGAGAGTCTGTACACGGAAGATATTTTGAAAATTTTAATTGTAGGGCGTTCTCTAATCGATACTGAAGCCAAAAATGTAATTTAAAATTTTCATGTCTGTCTGTCTGTCTGTATCCCGAATAAGTATCACGCCGAAACTACTTAATCGATTTTAATGAAACTTAGTACAATCTGAGCTTATAGTCCGAGGAAGGTTTTAGGATACTTTCTCCCGATATTTTGTGCGGTTCCTTTGAGAGAGGGGATGAAAGAGAAAATGGTTTTTTAGTTGTAACTTCTCACTGCATGGTCTGATTTCAAAAATGTTTTCAGTGTCATAAAAGGAATACTCTAAGGATTGTTTCACACAAGTTTCAATGTTGAGGGTTTTGCAGTTCAGGAATTAGAGACATCTCAACGGAAGTAAATTCGACGGGAAATATTATATTACTTAAATATGAATAACACAGCTCTCTCTTTCTTTCTCCCACGTAAGGCAAATGTAATTGTACGCGTCAGCTGGTTTATAATAAAAGGATATTGTCTGTCCAAGCTTGAATTGTATTTTATTGAGGTCCTTTGTTGTAGCTGCAAACCGTAAACTGATGATGAGATGTACATTCCTTGGCTGTGTTAGTAAATTAGGTGGTAGTGTGTAAATAAGAAGGACAAGTTAAGATAATTGTTGATCTTTATTTCACGCTTTAAGTAGGTACAGTATTCAGGTGACTTGTAAAAACTATATATTAGCTAATACAAGTTATTACATTTTGGTATTGCTAGGTCGTAAAATTAGAAGATTCATGACATGGCTAATAAACTTCGATGGTTGTGGCTCTTACTCTGGGACCAGGATGGTATAAAGTTCTTAAAGCTTTCTTTTGTGGTAAAAATAATTATGTTCTGTGGGTATCTTCTGAAGAATGATTTAACTGAAGAATGACTATTTCGAAAGTAGACTATTCTAGCCATTTCAACATCAGTGATCCGTTTTATTGTTTTAACTGCATATGCAGCAGAACTTAATTTAACTGAAAATATTTTTATAAGCGGGCCTCACTGCAGGTCATAGTAGACCAAAAATAATAGTCTTAGCAGAATCCGCGAGATCACGCCGTAAAATATTGCTTTTCATGCCATACCTACCTCAAATGCAGAAGGAAATCACGACGATTGTGCTGATCAGAGAACTACACGAGCACTTGAAGTCCATTGTAGCACCTGGAGACATTCACCGCTTCCATCTTTCATCCTGATATATAAAATGGTTTGCTAACATCGTAATAAATGTAACAATTTTCGTTAATTTGTAGGAAATTTACAATAAATGCATTACAAAATCGTCAGACAAGACTACATAAACAAACAATGTTTGGGACTGCCAGTATAACTGACACTGATAGTTTTACATAACGTCAACCTGATTTGGCACTTTGTCTTTTACGGTATACCTATTTATGGTACCTAGATGATGCTGGACGTGCGGACTCATCAACCGTGCAGGAAGCTGGTACCTCAGTCATACATACGGCCTTGTCAGCAGCACGGCAGTGGAAAGCTGCTAGAATATGAGGCATTTCGGGATGGCTGCAGGAGTTTAAAGGCGAAGCGTTTTGCGGAGGAGATAGGGCGTAGATTATGTTAGCTTCTATGCAGCGCCGCTAGTTCTTTGTGATGGTATTAAGCATTATACTATCCGTCGAAAATAATTGAATCATAGTAGTCCCCTTCACCAACCCATAGTCTTACCAGCCTCTTGGCTGATGTACACGCCGTACTTGCGTGTTATCTGTCCGGTGCGCTCTCCTCGTCCTCTCCGCATTCTGGAGCGGCCTTGCCTTCTTTGCGTTCATTTCCCAGTTTAGGGATACGGCACGATTTACAGGCTACTTCGCCGTACTGTCTCGGGATCTCTAGCTCCAGCGTGTTTGTCGTGCCCGTGAATAGTAAATGTGGTAGTTGTCACAGAGCAACACGTCTACACGCGGACGGAACGTATCGCTCTGTAGTGGTTGTTTACTATCCAGTTATCCTCTTAACGATCCTGTAAGGTACAGTACGAATTTTCAAAAGAGCTTATGAACTCTTTGTTCACCATTTTTTTTTTCAAGATTTTGATGACATTTGAATGATGTCATTTATAAACGTTACGTCTACTACAAACATGTAGGTAATAAAATCGTAACGCGCCGGTGTTTGTACGTAAATTTCTTAAATTGAAGAATAATCATAAATAAGAACTCTTACTTTTTTATTTAAAAAAATACCTTTTTATGAAATACTCGCTGTGACTTTTTTATGGTGGTTTTATGTACCTATGAGAAATGAGTAACAAACTAAATGATGGGTACATTTAAAAAAAAATGTGTGCGTGTACTATTGTACACACGTAAGAAGTGAAACTTCTTCATGACCTTATTTTTTGAAAGAAATATCTGTTAGCAACAGAAAGAAGTTTAGCGTAATTCACAATGCTTTATTTTATAATTAAAAATTACAACTGTGATACGACGACGTGTGGTAAGCAACCATTTTAGTATGTGAGTGTCTATAGACATTTTTCTTACTAAATAGAAGAATAAAATGAAACGTTTCGTTTTACACATAAAATTTTGTGTTTGGTATCAAACAGATTGGGGCCCTAGGTTAAATAAGAACCAAAAAATACCATCGAAATACAGGGCTCACAAATATAGTTTATAATAAAATTAAAAAAATTCAAGAAGTAAAAACTATGCTTCCTATTAGGGTTACAATATGAAAGTTTAATTTCTATTAACCTAGTAAGAAATACTACAATTTTGTAACTATATAATAATATAGAAAAATAAAGCATTTAAAAAGCTTACTTGGAGCTTATTTTTTCTTTAGGTACTTAAGTATACAAATTATAGAACTAAGTAACTATAATGAGTTAAAGATTACAATAGACTTATAACTAATCATAAAGTGGCAGAGGGCACACTTTCATGATGCTTGTTTGCATTATGTGACCTTTGGCCGTTTTTACAGTTAAGGCACGTACTTTGCCGTCTTTACCCGGCATTACATCTATAATGCGGCCCATAGGCCAATGCAATGGAGCTACATTTTCATTTTTTATAATTACTAGGGTGCCTATCTCTAGGTTTGGTTGGACACCTTTCCATTTTGGTCGATTTTGCAACATAACTAAATATTGTTTATGCCACTGTTTCCAAAAACTTTGTTGCATTTGCACACACTGTTTCCAAAAGGAAAGGGGTCCAATTTGTTCACCAACTAGGTTCAATTCAGGGTATGAAGTCAACGAAGCACCAGTCAAAAAATGAGCGGGCGACAGGTAAGACATGTCATCCTTATCTCTAGACATAGGAGTCAAAGGCCTGGAATTTAAAATTCCTTCTATTTGAACCAGGACAGTATATAGCTCTTCATAAGTAAAGACAGTATTACCCATTACACGCCTGACATGGTATTTAATGCTTTTAATTCCAGATTCCCATAAAGAGCCAAAAATTGGTGAATATGATGGTATGAAATGAAATAATATTCTTTCTGAATTACAAAAATCATTGACTACATCCTGATGTTTTGAAGAATTCTGTAACTCATATAAATCATTTAGAACATTCCTTGCACCTCTATAATAGGAGCCATTATCACAATATATCTTAGTAGGTTTATTTCTGCGAGAAATAAATCTCTTTAAGCATGCTAAGAATGTATTAGTTGTCATATCAGAAGCTAACTCAATGTGAATTGCCTTCGTCACAAAGCAAATAAAGATTACTACATAAGCCTTTGTAATGACTGGTTTTCTGATACGTGATTGTTTTATCATGAAAGGTCCAGCATAATCAGTGCCGACTATCTGAAATGGTCGAGAAATATTCACACGGTCTGCCGGTAGGGAACCCATAAGTTGAGTTGCAGCCTTAGCCTTAAGTTTAAAACAAATTATACATTTATATATTACAGATTTTACTTCTCTGTTTGCATTAATCAGCCAGTATAGCTCGCCTAAACTACTTAGAATTAGCTTCTGCCCTGCATGTTTCAGACGTAAATGTTCTCTAAGAATTATTAGTTTAGTAATGTGCGACCCTCGTGGCAAAATAATAGGGTGCTGTTGAGCAAATGGTAAATTCGCATTTTGGAGCCGACCTCCAACACGAAGCAACCCGCTTGAGTCAATAAATGGATGTAAATCACATAGTTGCGTTTTCAAATTACACTTTTCTTTCAACTGTTTAATTTCAGAATGAAAATGTCTTCCTTGGTCAAGCTTAATAATATCATGCAAGGCAGAAGTCAACTACGCAGGGCATAACTTCCCTTTCTTATTACTATTTTGTATTTTACAATTATTAATAAATCTTTTTACATAAGCTATTATTCTTGTAAGTTTCTCAATATTTGAGTATTTGTCTAACACACTATTAAGCATATTAGTATTACAACATGAATTACACACTGGTGCTATAGGAAAAAATTCAGGAATGTAAATTTGTGTATCATCTTTGTCCACAGTTCTGCAAGGAGTATAGTCAGGGTTCAACAAATATTCAGGACCATGAAACCATAACTGTCTCATGGTTGTCTCCAATAGTTTCGGAGAAATTCCGCGCGACAAGCAATCTGCGGGATTATCGTTTGATTTCACATAATACCACTGAAACTGTGCAGTTAATTCCTTAATTTTCTTCACTCTGTTGGCCACATAAACACCTAACTTTACCGGTTCAGTATCAAGCCAAGACAATACTATTTGAGAATCTGAGTGTAAAAATGTTTTTACCTCATATTTTAGAGACAGAGTTTCATACACTTTTTTAGACAACGTAGCTAATAATAACGCACTATTTAGTTCCAGTCGCGGAATGGTTAACTTTTTATTTTTAGGGTTAATGCGAGATCTTGAACACAATAGATTGACCTTGGCGGCCTTATCTGGACCGATTACTCTCAAATATAAACAACACCCATACCCAATGTTTGAGGCATCTCCATAGCCAAGAAGCTCTAATTTGTTGGACGACTGTACATTGATATTTCGAGGTATTGAAATACAAGACATACGTACCAACTCGGTGGCAAAGTCAATCCATTGGTTATTTAGGTCATCAGGTAAGTTATCATCCCAGCCTAAATTCGCATACCACACCTGCTGCATTAGGTACTTGGCCCTTACTAAAAGTGGCCCGATTATGCCTAATGGATCCCAAAATTTGGAAATAAAACTCAACACTTGGCGTTTAGTGTAAATTTTTGAAACATTTTGAACAGGACACTGCATATTCAATGTGTCACTAGCTATGTCATAAGACAGACCTAAAGTCTTCATATACATACAGTTCTTATCAAAGTCTATACTACCAAAATATTGTAATTCTAGTGGAATATCTTTTAACAAATCTGTATTATTCGAACACCACTTATGCAGTGAGAAACTAGCCTCCTGCATTAGTGCAATTAATTCAGTCCTAGTAGCCGCAAGCACAGATAGATCATTACTACCACATTGAACGTCATCAACATATGTTGAATGGGTTAACACCTCTGACGCCAATGGGTATTTGTTTTTATAGCGTAAAGCCAATTCGGCTAGGCAGCGAGTAGCAAGATAGGCTGAACTTTTCACTCCGTAAGTGACAGTTTGCAACTGTATGCACTGCACGGGATCATGTGGCGAGTCACGCCACAATATATTTTGTAAACTACAAAATTTATTTTGTACTAACACCTGTCGGTACATTGCCTTAATATCACACAATAATACATGTTTATAGGTTCTGAAAAGCGTTAAAATATCGAACAACTCGTTTTGGACGACAGGACCGTTCAGCAATACATCGTTTAAACACAGACCATTTTTTGATTTCATGCTCGCATCAAAAACCGCACGAACGGGCGTGGTTTTACTGTTAGGATTTAAAACAGGATGATGAGGCAAAAAATAAACTTTACCAGAGGTTAAGTCATAGTTTTGAATATCAAAAAGTTTTGCATGGCCCTGGTCAATGTATTGGTGTATAAATTCTTTATATTTAATAGCCAAGTTACTATCTTTAGCAAAACGCTTTTCTAAATTGTAAAATCTTTGCAATGCATAGGTAAAAGAATCGCCTAGTTGCAAATTGTTTAATTCTAACTTTAGAGGTAAACCAACAGTGAACCGCTTGTTATACAGTTGAACAGAATTTTTAAAATTTTCTTCAGCTAACTGGTGCTCACTACTACCTTCTATAAAAACGTTAGGTACTTTTTCATGTTCCCAAAATTTGGAAATATTATTGTTAATTTCTTCTAAGAATTTGTTTTCATGTTTTACATTAGAATTAGTATTAATAAAAGAGTTACCTGTAATGCTTATATTACATAAATTTGAAGATATAACCTTGCCGGAAATAGGCAGGCTCCCAGCGACAATGTAGCCAAGTGTAGTGCTAATTAAATATGGACCGGACGGTGTGACAGGCAAAGATTCACGCTGCAACACCTGGAAGAAAATGTCACAACCCAATAGCAACGATATTTCACCGGTTTTATTGAAATTTGTGTCTGCCAGGTTAACATAAGAAGGAATTTTAAGATTTGAAATATTAAAGGATTGCTGAGGAAGTTGGCAAGTTATATTTTTTACTACGCAGCATGAAACCTCAACAGAATAGTCATTCACTCTAGAGTATATAGTTATACTGGCATGCTTTGCTACCCTATTGGTGCTATTCATGATGCCGCCTATTTGTTTATCAAAGCTATGAAGGCTGCAACCAATTTTATTAGCTAATTGTTCTGTGATAAAGGAAGGCTGTGAACCGCTGTCAAGCAAAGCTCTAGCCTGAATAAATGAGCCATCGCTCCTCCTCAACCGGACCATGGCAGTAGGCAAAAGCACATCCTTATCCCGGAAGTTGTTAGCTGTAGCCACAATATTGTGGTCACCTCCATGCTCATTGGTAGCAGCTGTCGCATGCACCTTCTCACTCGGCTTGGCTAGCACCTTGTTGCATATAAGCGTGTTGTGCTTGCCTTGACAGACCGCACATTTAAGACGCAGCATGCACTTGCCACGATGATCATTCAGGCATACTTGACACAAATGTTTACCTTTTACAAAATTGTACCTATCTGTTTCAGTGGCCATTTTAAACTTTGCACACTCATACAACTTATGTGAATTCAGGCAGTACTTACATGTTGTGGTCTTGGTAGTTACCCCACTAACCGCCTTGGACTTTAACGGCTTTGGCACAGAAGAGGCATTGTTAGATAGTGGCTTCTCATTATCTGTGTTTTCTAATGCCAGCGCACGTTTCTCTATAAAAGTAAGAAATTCAGATAATGTTGGTACTTCTTTAGCATTGCGTTCCAAGTGGAAGCCTCTGTAGGTGTAACTATCAACCTTCTTAGCTAATACATTAATAAGTATGCTATCCCAATATTGAATGGGCTGCTTAAGGTTTTTAAGTGCAGCTAAATGTAAATTTACTTGGCTAATAAGTGAGCGCAAGTTTTGTGCTGTACACTTTGTAAGAACAGGCATGTCAAGTATACTGTTTACATGGAAATTAACTATCTTAGGGATGTTATTAAACCTATTCTCTAGTAGTTCTAGTGCCACAGCATAATTTTCATCTGTGAGCAACAGATTTTTAATTAAATCTAGGGCTTCTCCGCTCAACAATGAGCGAAGATAGTAAAGCTTCTCACAAGCTGTTAACTTTCTGTCAGTATGAATAACTGACCTATATAAATTAATAAATGGATAATAATCCACTACATTTTTACCATCAAAACATGGAATCGTTATTTTTGGTAACTTGTTAAACTCACCGTTACTCTGCTTGGGTACCGCATCCAGTACAGACAGCGAATGCGTCTTTATTTGCGAATCTAATGTTGCTATACTAGCGTAGTACCTATCCTCATATTCCTCGTAATCTTCGGCATCGTCTGGACTTAGCAATAATAAGGCCTTGTTATAATTCTCATAGCTCTCGAAAGCAGTCTGCAATCCTTTCCTCTTCGCTTGGAGCATTTCAACGGAACAGGTTTTTAGCTCAGGGCTTTCGCAAAATTGCCCGATTCTCGTGATCGCACCTTTCACGTAACCGCGATCAGAAATCTGGAATACTAATGTTTTGAGTTGGGGAGACTCTGCGGGTTGCAGAGCCATCATTCAGAACACATAAGTCTAGTTCGTCCATTAGATCTAGAAGAGAAGAAGAAACTGAGTCGATATAGTGGCAGCCCCAGAGAGTATGGTGGCAGTTAAAGTCACCTAGGACGATTAAAGGAGGAGGGATTGAGGTCAAAATGGACTTAAGGTCAAGTAGGATGTGATGGCTTGGGTGAGGGATATAAAGGGAAATGAAGGATATGTTGATGGCTCTGACAGCTACAATATTGTAGCCTAAATCATGTGGAGGTAGATTTATTTGAGAGAAGGATATGTTCCTGCTAATGAGCAGGGCACATCCTCCCCAGCCATCATCTCTGTCTTCTCGGAGGCATGAAAAGCCAGGAATCCTGAAGTTGATTCCAGGCTTCAGTAGGGTCTCCGAGATGGCTAAAAGGAAAGGTTTGTATTGATTGCATAAGAATAAGACATCAGGTCTACGACGTCGTATGCTTTTACAATTCCATTGAAGGATCTGGAGAGCCATTGGGATTGTTGTTTTTTGTGAATACTGTAAGTAGTTGTTCTACAAGAACGGAGACATCGTGCGGTAGGGCATCAGACATTTTAGATAAAATGTTTATTAAGGAGCAGAGGAGGAGTTCAACAAGGTTATCGTTAGGAGTAGCAAAAGGAGTAGTTTCTATAAGGCCGCAGCCATTAGGCTGACTCGATGAGGGGGAAAGTGTGATATCTCGATGTGCCTGAATATCATAAGATTTACCTGGTGAGGGTTTGGGGCGAGGGGACCGGAAAACAGTTTTTCTGTAGGAAATTGGGGAGGCAGTTTGTGAAGTGTGTGTAGAGAGGGGGGGGACTATAGAGGATTGGGATTGATGGATTAGGGGGTGAAGAGAGGTGTTATAAGCTGGTCTGGAAGCCAGCTCAGAATATAGAGCTTTGTTGCGTTGGGGAAAACGTGCTGAGGCCTCCATATAGCTTATGTTTTCCTCAGCCATTACAATTTTAATAGATTTTTGTCGGCTGTGTTCTGGGCACCTAGGGTCAGTTGCCGAATGACTACCTCTGCAAAGCAAACATGTAGCATTTGTGTCAGTTTCAGTACAGGAGTCACCTGGATGGGATTGGGCGCATTTATAGCACTGGGACTTTGAACGACATTGCTTAGCAATGTGTCCAAATCGGCAGCAGTTTCTGCACTGTATAGTAGGAAGTTGGTAGAGTGAAACAGGGAGTGAGGCATTAAAACAGTACACTTTTTCGGGAAGGTGCTGGCCTAAAAAGGTAAGTACAACTGTATTTGATGGAATCCATACTGTAGACTTCTCGTTTTTCGATTTCACGTTGAGGCGTCTAGCCCTCACCACTTCACCACAGTTGCCCGGAGTGGAAATACCCCCAACCAGTTCCTCAAGGGACCAGTCCGTGGGGATATCACGGACCACACCCATGCGAAATAGCTGGAAGCTAGGGATCTTTGTTATATAATTATTATCTTTTAAAAGACTTAGTTTGGCGAAGTTATTGGCCGATTCAGCCGAGTTGAATGTTACATTGACCTTGTTTCTGCCAAGATTCACTATGCTGCCTTCTTTAATATCGCGAACGTTGTTCGCATGTAAAAATTGCGCGAATTTTAAGGCCTTAAGGGTGAGACCCATCTTTGGGTCTGGTTCAAACCTCGAGACAAAGACCGAAAAGGGTCCTTTATCTATATCGGAGTAAAGGATGTTCGAGTCAGGTTCATAGCCTGGTTTAAAATAAATTAGTTGAATCGATTCCGCAGGGGAACGGATTCTTTTTCCTTCCTGGTCATTATTTAATAATGGGTCTGCGGATCTTTTAACACCTTTAGGGTGTATATCCGGAGGAATCCCACCCCCTTCATCGGGGGGTTTATCCTCGCTCATTTCCAAGGAAATGAGCGAGGAGCGAGTACAAACACTATGTAGTAAACACTAACCTTATATATCCTCCACCAAGACAACACAAACAGTAAATTTCAGAACAGAATACACAATTTGAAAAAAAAAGCCAAATATAACCTCAAAACACACAACTCTCAACCAAGCGTAGGACAAGCAAGCTTCCGCACGTTCCGTTTCGCAGAAATCTTGCCAAGTGTGAACCTTTTCAATAGTAGTTACCCTCAGATTGGAGCCAAAAATAGAAAAATTTTTCTACGTTACCAAATTATGTTCTTGAATTGATGTTTTTTGATGAATGCACCAATTACTCTTGGTTTTCGTGTTCGTGAATACCTGGGTAGTTACAATATTCCTCTTGATGAAGTCCTTTAGGAACACGGACAACCCGCCGCGCGCAGGAAACTCCTCCCAAGAGTGCACTTCCAAGTAAAATATCACGTCACCTGATGTAGTCCAATGATTTGAAAACTTCTTCGCGCTGGCTCGACGAATTATCACGCTGGCCGTGCAACGAAGTTAGGTAGCCGGTGACGAAAATTATACAGCACTGCAGCACTGACTTCCGCCCGTGTAAAATTTCTCAAATCTTCTTAAATATACCTTTATTCTCGAAGGACCATTTTTCTGTTAGCAACAGAAAGAAGTTTAGCGTAATTCACAATGCTTTATTTTATAATTAAAAATTACAACTGTGATACGACGACGTGTGGTAAGCAACCATTTTAGTATGTGAGTGTCTATAGACATTTTTCTTACTAAATAGAAGAATAAAATGAAACGTTTCGTTTTACACATAAAATTTTGTGTTTGGTATCAAACAATATCATAAAATATACAAAGGAGTTAGTAGTAGTCCAAAAGTTCAAAAGTTCAAAAGTCCAAAGTCAAAAACTCCAAAACTCCAAAACTCCAAAACTCCATAACTCCAAAACTACAAACTCCCAAACTCCCAAACTCGCAAACTCCCAAACTACCAAACTCCCAAACTCTCAAACTCTAAAACTCTAATACTCTAAAACTCCAAAACTCCAAAACTCCAAAACTCCAAAACTCCAAACTCCCAAACTCCCAAACTCGCAAACTCGCAAACTCCCAAACTCTCAAACTCGAAAACTCTAAAACTCTAAAACTCTAAAACTCTAAAACTCTAAAACTCTAAAACTCTAAAACTCTAAAACTCTAAAACTCTAAAACTCTAAAACTCCAAAACTACAAAACTCCAAAACTCCAAAACTCCAAAACTCCAAAACTCCAAAACTCCCAAAATCCAAAACTCCAAAACTCCAAAACTCCAAACCTCCAAACTCCCAAACTCCCAAACTCGCAAACTCCCAAACTCCCAAACTCTCAAACTCTAAAACTCTAAAACTCTGAAACTCTAAAACTCTAAAACCCTAAAACTCTAAAACTCTAAAACTCTAAAACTCTAAAACTCTAAAACTAAAACTCTAAAACTTTAAAACTCTAAAACTCTAAAACTCTAAAACTCTAAAACTCTAAAACTCTAAACTCTAAAACTCTAAAACTCTAAAGCTCTAAAACTCTAAAACTCTAAACCTCTAAAACTCTTAAACTCTAAAACTCTAAAACTATAAACTCTAAAACTCTTAAACTCTAAGACTCTAAAACTCTAAAACTCTAAAACTCTAAAACTCTGAAACTCTAAAACTCTAAAACTCTAAAACTCCAAAACTCCAACTCCAAAAGTCCAAAATGTCAAACGCCCAAAACTCGAAAAGTCCAAAAGTACAAAAGTCCAAAGTCCAAATGTCCAATAGTCCAAAAGGCCAAAAGTCCAAAGTCCATAACTCCAATGTCTAAAATTATAAAAGTCCAAAAACTCCATAACTCCATAACTCCAAAACTCCAAAATTCCAAAAGTCTAAAGTCCAAAACTCCAAAATTCCGAATGTCCAAAAAGTTCAAAAATAACATGCAAAACAAATCTGACCTCTTTATTAGGTAAGTACTCTCCCAAACTCGCAAACTCGCAAACTCCCAAACTCTCAAACTCGAAAACTCTAAAACTCTAAAACTCTAAAACTCTAAAACTCTAAAACTCTAAAACTCTAAAACTCTAAAACTCTAAAACTCCAAAACTACAAAACTCCAAAACTCCAAAACTCCAAAACTCCAAAACTCCAAAACTCCAAAACTCCCAAAATCCAAAACTCCAAAACTCCAAAACTCCAAAACTCCAAACCTCCAAACTCCCAAACTCCCAAACTCGCAAACTCCCAAACTCCCAAACTCTCAAACTCTAAAACTCTAAAACTCTGAAACTCTAAAACTCTAAAACCCTAAAACTCTAAAACTCTAAAACTCTAAAACTCTAAAACTAAAACTCTAAAACTTTAAAACTCTAAAACTCTAAAACTCTAAAACTCTAAAACTCTAAAACTCTAAAACTCTAAAACTCTAAACTCTAAAACTCTAAAACTCTAAAGCTCTAAAACTCTAAAACTCTAAACCTCTAAAACTCTTAAACTCTAAAACTCTAAAACTATAAACTCTAAAACTCTTAAACTCTAAGACTCTAAAACTCTAAAACTCTAAAACTCTAAAACTCTGAAACTCTAAAACTCTAAAACTCTAAAACTCCAAAAGTCCAAAATGTCAAACGCCCAAAACTCGAAAAGTCCAAAAGTACAAAAGTCCAAAGTCCAAATGTCCAATAGTCCAAAAGGCCAAAAGTCCAAAGTCCATAACTCCAATGTCTAAAATTATAAAAGTCCAAAAACTCCATAACTCCATAACTCCAAAACTCCAAAATTCCAAAAGTCTAAAGTCCAAAACTCCAAAATTCCGAATGTCCAAAAAGTTCAAAAATAACATGCAAAACAAATCTGACCTCTTTATTAGGTAAGTACTCTCTTTTATTATTCTGAATGCAAGGAGGCCGCAATCAAACTTCTCTTAAAAAATATCAATCTGGTAGGTACCTTCTAAATAGGTTGTTTATAATATTTTGTTCTGAAGCTGGCAGAATATAATTTTAAAAAAACGACCAACGCCATCTATTGGTAAAATCACTTTTTAAAGCTATTTTATTCTTATTGCTGTTATGATAAAAGTGTATAAAGTAGCCTAAAACCATCTCTGAATCCTATTGTACATCGTGTCCAATTTTGAGCTCAATCGATTCAGGAAATTTTGAGTTTTTAATAGATACACAAACGCACACAACATTTTTATATATATAGATTACACCTCCCTTTTAGTAATCTAATCTATAACTGTAAGCGTCGTGTCGTTCACTTTTTAAAGAAATATATTGACGATGAAAGTAGAAAAAATATTTAGTACGTGCAAATACCTACTAAAGACAAAAAAATTGTCTTTTTTCTTGCGGGTTCATTGAAGTAGGAGTAGGAAGGGTATTTACTCTCTAGATGATGCGTTAATAATAAGTAGGCATATTATTTCCATCGTTTATCTATTGATATCAACTAGTTACGTTAAACCAACCAAAGTTAATACAGGCAAGTGGCAACCCGGTTCATTCATGGCGACACTTGGGTGCCACGCATTATTTTGATATTGTGATTTTGCTTTATCACATGGTGATCACCAATTCATTTAATTTGTATGGTGTAAAGGACAAATTTTGTCTTCATTATTATATTCAAGTCAACTAACGTAGGTCCCTATTTAAAATAAATTACGCAATGAATCTGGCTTATTCAATATGACTCCTAAGATCCAATATCTTAGGGATCTTCGGACAAAAGAGCCTACATTAGGAGGAAGGGTATAACGGCATCCCCTTCTTTGAGCAACCCGCCTGGGGCAGTACCTCAGCCCTGCAGAAGACCGCGGTAATAGTAACCTGGCTCTGTGCTGGGTTATGTTCTCCGTCGGTGAGCAGGGTTCCAGAGCTCAATGGGCTGTACGGGACCAGAACCTGGGGATTACTTAATC
Organism: Miltochrista miniata; assembly: GCA_933228765.1. Lineage (NCBI taxonomy): Eukaryota > Metazoa > Arthropoda > Insecta > Lepidoptera > Erebidae > Miltochrista > Miltochrista miniata. The sequence goes on along the minus strand of OW121764.1, from coordinate 14,902,268 downwards.
TCCGCCCCAGGAGGCTGATCTGAGGCAGCAGCCTGTGAAAAGTCCCTGTGGTCGTGCCGGAGGAGGATACCGGAGTGGAAGCGACCATTGCATCAGGGGGGGACCACGGGCCCTTCCGTACGCCGTGCCAATACACCGCACTACCTGTACCTGCCTTTGGAAAACATGAGTCTCGCTTAGTCTCTTGCGCCACCGGTACTTAGGCACCCCCTACCTTCTTATATCCCCTTCTATTGAACAAAATCATGGCAAGGAAAAAAAAAGGTATCCACAGCGCCTTCGTCGACGTCCACGCTTCTTGTGGACTTATGCAACGTCAGAGGAATGCACTCCAACATAAACGAAATCCACAAGCACTTAAAAAGCCAAATTAGTTTTTCCTAACGGAGACGAAGATTTTTCATGCCCGGACGATACATCCTACTTGATGGCGCCCGGCTATAAGCTTGAGGCTAACTTCAAGGCTCAAGCCGAGGTATGCATGTTCGTACGGGACGATATCTGCTGTCGCCGTCTCAAAGGCCTGGAAAATAGGGACCTGTCAACATTACGGGCGCGCGGTGACGCGGACACTGTCCGCCTCTTTGACCACCTGCAAAAATTGTGAGCGAGACCGTAGAGGTAGTGATTGTGCGGGACTTCAATCACCACGCTGACTGGTTAGGTTCTCGGAAAACTGACGTTGCGGGGAGAACTGCTCACGAACACTGGTCGTCGCACACGAGGATACCAGACCGGGAGAACGAGAAGAGTTTGTTGCTGGACCTTCTGCTGACTACGCGCCTATACTACGCGGATATACTGTCTCAGCGGATGCGCCCTTTGGCTCATCGAATCACGGTGTCATTTGGGCGCGAGTGCTACGAGTGCCACAATTTTTTAAATTTGATTTTTCTGGGATACCATCATCAAATCCTGGTTTCCTTGTAATGGGACCAAACGGCGAGTAACAACATTCAAACGAAAAAAAAATCGAAATCCATTTAAAAGTTATGAGGTAACAAACAAAAAAAATCCGTCGATTTGAAAACCTCCTCCATTTTTTTGAAGTCGGTTAAAAATGAATGCAAGCAACGTTCGACTGTATCAATTTGCCGATAGTCTTTTGTTTTATTGATCTTTTAAAGATCGGTCTTCACTTGTTTTGTCGATCTTCATTTGTTTTGTCGATCTTCATTAAAATTTGTTTTGTCGATCTTCATTTGTTTTGTCGATCTTCATTTGTTATGTCGATCTTCATTTGTTTTGTCGATCTTCATTTGTTTTGTCAATCTTCATTTATTTTGTCGATCTTCATTTGTTTGTTTTATTGATCTTCATTTGTTTTATTGATCTTCATTTGTTTTCTCGATCTTCATTTGTTTTCTCGATCTTCATTTATTTTCTAGATCTTCATTTGTTTTACCGTTCTTCATATTTTTGCCGATCTTCCTATTTTTAACCAGTTTTCATTAGATTCACCGATTTCTAATTTGTTTTACTGATCTTCGTTTTTCATTGCAAAATTTCCCGTGACACGTGGTTACTAAAATTTGTTCAGTTAAGAAAGAAAACTAGATGATTTTTTAAAAGTTGTGTAGTTGGTAACAAATTTTAATAATTAAAATATTCCTATCGAACCAACTAGCGAGTTGTTCAGTTGAGAAGAAAATAGTTGTTCCGTTTTATTCCTATCGGACCAACTAAAAAAGTTGTACCGTTGGGAATAAAAATAGTTGATCCGTTTGAGTTGATCCGTTTAGTTCGTCGGAGTGGAAAGACAGGTCCAAACTACATTCTTTCCATTTTTTTTTTAATTCAGAAGTAACGTCTTTTCATGTAAGAACGCTGCTGGAAGAGGTCAGCATCCTTTTTCGATGTATGTACCTTGGTATGTCTAGGGACGAATGAAACGACGCTCTTTGAAGTGTCCCAATTTTCATAAGATCCGGTCACTCACTTGACCTACAACCAGTCTATGATAAATTGGAATCATCAGAAGTTCCACACGCAGGTTGTTTTCAATTGAAGCGCTCGTGGCCCGCGGACTCTGTGTTACAGTTTACGATCACTGCAGTAAGCAATTTTAGCCACGGCCGGTCCTTGGATGGGAGACCACTACCTGACCACTGAGACATTTGCGAGCGTTCCGTGCTTCGGAATGCACGTTTAGCCATCGATCCCGGTTGTCAGTAACATGACAGTCATCAAGTAAGGTCGGTTAAAAATCAAGTAAGGTCGGTTAAAAATCAAGTAAGTTAAAAATTTCAACAGTGGATCTTGACAGCCTGTGCCTGGGTCGATAACGCGTGTGTAACGCTTCTGGAATTGTTGACTCTGTTCCCGGTTCCGAATTCCATGGGAAGATATTCATGGGATGAAAAGTAGCTCATGTATTATTCGCTTAATGATTAAATGGATTTGGCTGAAAATTGGTACAGGGAGTCAGGGATAGATTAAACTTTAATCTATCCCTAACTCCCTGTACCAATTTTCAGCCAAATCCATTCAGCCGTTAGAGCGTGATTGAGTACCAAACAATTAAGATTCCGCTATCTCATTGCGTTTCATTCTATAACACTAGGAGACAAAGAAAGAATCAAGGATTTAGGAAATAGTTTATTTGATGTCTTTCTATTATCATACAAAGTGGCTTACATTATTATACATTTTATAGTATTACTTCTACTTTTATATGTATATCAGAACATTTGACACAGTGATTCACTACACTCGTCACACACTATTGTATCGATAAAGTAACATAAAAATAAATTCAAATTATAGATCTTATTGTTAACAAGCATTTGATTTATTTTATTACTAAACGTAAAACAGTCAGCATTTCAAATTCAAATCTTACCCTAAGGCACTGACAAAATGATTATGCACTAGATAAAAAAGGGTTTTATAAATAATAATATAATTGTAAAGTGTAAATAACATTCCTTAAAATTATTAAGAATAGAAAATGAATAATTCGGAATACTAAAAAGAGTAGAACAGAATAGGAAAAAAATTGAGAATTTTGTCTAGTTGCCACCGCTCGTCATATTCACCTAACATAACAATGATAATCGTGGACATGATTTAAATTTGTTATATAAATCGTTATACTAACTATATACTATCTTAAATAAATTTTAGAGTCGTCGATATATCTCAAATGCCACATATACGAGTTAATATATATTAAAATCATATTTTTATATTTCTTTTGATCAGGCAGCTATTTGTATCAAATTTGATACAAATTAAATTGAAGCGGTTGCCACTAATTATAATATATTATCGTATTGCCTATACAGTCCCAAAGAATCGCTAATATACGTATTAGCAATCTAGGGGCTCGCCAAACATTCTATTACAATATGGAATAATTTTTATTTACACGAGTACACGTTGTACCTATAGTCGCCTCGCTGTAACAAGGTGCGTATGACAGTTGGCAATATGACGTTGATATCTATCAGCACCACATTACTAGGGATGTGTCGATATGCAATTCATGTTTAGAATCCTACGATAAACGAGATAAATCACGTTCTGTTTGTTATTGTTATGAAAATTATTGCTATATTTATTTTTGAATTAACTAAACAGCTTAAAAAACCTGCCAAGTGAGCAGAGGTCTCCGTACCGAAAAACGATAAAAAATACGTTTGTTGTATGGGAGCCCCCTTAAATATTTTTTTTTTTTGTTTTTAGTAGGTATTTGTTATTATAGCGGTAACAAAAACAAATAATCTGTGAAAATTTCATCTCTCTGGCTATCACCGTTCATAAGGTACAGCCTATCAAAAGACCGGGTAACTTCGCAAGAAAAAAAAAGAAGGTAACCGAGAAGAGGAAAAATATTAATAATAATAACTCAATAATATACTTTTTACAATAAAAGTTGGAACTACGGACAATATACGTTTTGTTTTATCAAAATATCGACCATCCATCGTAGATGTATATAATCCCATCACTAAAGACATCTTTGGTGTTACGTTATACTCAATAATTTGTTAAATTTTTCTTCCAAATTCATTTTATTTGTAGACTAGAATATTCTGGTTGAGTTTAATTTTGTATAGAGTAGTGATTAACGATTTAATATATTATGAATGGGATGTAGCTGAAATACTAAGTTCATAATTGTAATTCACGGCAACTTTCAAGAGTGAAACGAAACGCGATCGACAACTGTCATACGCACCATGCTACACCGAGATGACTATAGTAGGTAGCGTATTGAGATGGTTGAGTATGGTAACACTGAAATTTTATATGAGTCGATTACAGAGGGTAAAGCACTAAATCTTGGTAATATTATTGATTCTTTAAGGCAGCTGTGAACATATGCAATAAGTCTGTACTTGCAATGTACGATTAAGGGGGCAATGCATTACAAAGATTTATATTATCCCATAATATTATTCTTTATATTGCATTGCCCACTCAATCGAGCTGATAATTATCTACTACATGCACACACTTGCAGCTATGTTCACAACGGCAATAGAGCACGTTGTATTTTATTAACAAAGTGAATATAGTAACGAGTAAATATAAAACTACCTATATGGTAGAATTTCCTAATAAGGTTTTGTTCTATAAAAAGAACTATAGAAGTATAAGGAAAATAATAAATGTCTTACAAATTATAGGAATGTCGATAGTAGAAAGAAACTACCCACAGAACAAATTAAATAAATTTATACTCCATACTGACCGACATCAATACGCCACCATTTATAATTATGGCTTCAAATAATTTTTGTATAGTCTAAACACGATTTTAAAATAAATCCGTTACATAGAATATAAATCTATACCTAACTAAATTGAGTAGTCGTTTGTCTATTAACGCACATACATAATAATTTAGAATTAATTATCAAACATTTTCTAGTCATTAAAACTATCTGTATGTAATTAAAATAATAATGTAAAATTAAAAAAGTTACCATACAGGCAAATTATAGGAATAATTTATAAGGAGTCGGGGGCCTGCGAGTCCGGTGATAATTTGATTGCAATAAACAAATATGTATGCATGTATGGATGTAACAAACACCATCAATGTTACCTGTGCACATAAGCAGGCACTCTACAGGAATGGCATCTTGTTACTTCGTCGCACAAACTCGCCTCTTGTTATTTTTCTTCCAGCCCCACCTAGAAAAAAATAATAATCGTTGTATAATTATACAGCTTGGCAAAACAGTCTAGAAACGGAACTAATATTTTGCTGACTGGCTACATTGTCAAAAAGCTGCCAATAACGTCACATAATTGCCAGTCAGTCAATGACGGTATATAATTTGATTGGTGGGTTTTATTGACGGTTGTTCACATCTGAATACTGATTGGTGGTTCTTTTTAACGGGTTGCCATATGAACAGCACAGTGGCTCCTCCATTATTTTCTACTCTTTTTCGCCAAGCTATAATTCATGATTAATAACTTTTTAGATTTACAGGAGGACTAGCTGACTTTGTTTAAGTTACAGCTCGGCTTTTCTGTACTACCCGTTCGCTCTAACTTTGCCGCTGGCGTAGAGGCGTATACCCGAATTGTTAATTGTACAAAGTAAATTGACAGTAGCTAATGTCACTTCGTCATAGAAAATACGCAACATTGTATGAAGAAGTGACAATAGTTGCTGTCAATTTACTTTGTCTAATTAAAAATTCGACTTTAGTATGGAGCCGAGCGGCAAAGTTAGAGCGAACGAGCAGTACAATAATTTTTAGGGTTTCATACCCAAAAGGTAAAAACGGTAACCTATTAAGAGAATTCACTGTTTGTATGGCAACAAAGCTGTATCTCAAGAACCGTGATAGCTATGGAGCTGAAATTTTCACAAATGATGTATGTATTTCTGTTGCCGCTATAACACAAATACTAAAATTAGAAAAAAAATAATATTAAAGGGGGGCTCCCATACAACAAACGTGAATTTTTTTCAGATTTTTGGTACGGAACCCTCCATGCGCGAGTTTGACGGTTTTTAAGTATGTATTAATTACTACAGTTTACCTGTAGGGGTCCATTGCGCACATCTATATTGTGTTTGTCGGAAATACTAGCCGCCATGAGCCGCTCCTGTAAAACAAAGAAAAATATTAGACTGTAGGGGATGGGGGCCATTGAAAAAAATTATTGCGTTAAGTATTAATAATATCATCAGGCGGAAACTACACAAATGATTCGTTTTCAACTCAAGTACCCAATCAAACTCCTTCACTAATAAACACGTTACGTTTGTATAGAGCTTGAATGTGTATGTGACCACTAAGGTTAAGCCAAAGCACATAACCTCAAATTCAATTCACATTATTCAGCTTATATCTTTTAAGGGTAATTTCATTAGATATATATTATTCTATAAAGAAATAGGTACTTTGATAAACTATCAATAAACAAAATAATTTCTTGATTATTAATTTAGCCATGTTCGTTGTCATGGCAACTCATACAATTGAAATTATACCGTATACGTCATGCAACGCAGTGACATTCACACTACTATCCCGTCAAAACACCCTCCAACTTTGACAGCTGTGGCGGGGGTGGGGAAGCTTGCTCAGAGAGAGGCAGGGAGTTGTCTATCTGTATGTAATCTTACTAATAGAGTATAGATGGCGCTAGCTGTCACGCTAACATCGACTCTGAGATTAAAGTTAAAAAAGAAATAGTAAATTCATGTAATTGTGCGTAAATATTGCGGAATATTGTAGACGTATATATAGTGACATTCATCCAGTGTTGGTGAAAAACTAAATTGTGTCTAAATGCAGTTAAATTGTTTTGTGTACAAAGTTGGTGTCAGTGGTATGAATAAAACAACAGGAAGTGAAAGTGACATTTAATATAGCATAATTTTAAAGACAAACATTTCTTAAAGCACTAATAAATAAATTGACATTAAATTATATATTAAATAATAAATAATTAAAAATAACATTAAATAACGAGTGATTTGAGGGTGTCTGGGCATATTTTAAATTCCTATTATACCTGAAAGCTAAAAAAGCGCCGGGGTTCCTGCATCGCATCGCGCGCAGGCGACATCTATCGTTGAGTGGCAAAGCTAACCGATAGTATGAATAACTGTGGGGGTTGTGGACGGTTCACATCGACGGCTGAAGGCGTTGCAATTAAGTGTAAGAAGTGCGCCAGTGTTTTCCACAGGGTTTGTGTGGGCATACCAGCGAAGGGGAGTGTACGACCGGAATGGCTCTGTCCAGCGTGCAAGAGTCGACCTGTGAATAGACGCGGGAATGACGAAACGCCGGTTCGCGTGGCTCATCCTAGCGGTACTTGCAGTCTTGCATCGTCGCCTGAGCCCGCCCCTACGGTGACGCCACCACTTGGTGCCGAGGAGGCGAGGGAGGCGATTTCTGGTGTAGACATGCAGGTGCTCATGGAGGAGATAAGAGCTTTGCGTGCAGATGTGCGGTCGTTTCAGCGACGCATGGAGATAGACATGGCCGCCATAAAGGAGTCTGTCCAAACATGTAACTCTCGCATGGACAGCATGGAGGCAAGGCTGCTCGCATTGGAGGAAAGAGGCGTTGACCGTGGTTCTGATGCTGGGACGGGGGGATCGATTGAGCGCGTGGTGGAGGACCTCAGGCGGGAGCTGAATGACAGGGACCAGGAGCTACTGGCCAACGACGTCGAGATGACGCACGTGCCAGAGCAGGCTGGAGAGAACCCTGTCCACCTGCTTAAGGTCATAGGAACCAAGCTGGGGGTGTCTCTAGACGAGCGCGACATAGTCAGCGTGGAGCGCGTCGGCGGGCGCCGGCTGGACGCCAGCAGCGCGGAGGGGCCCCGGGAGGCTCGCCCGCGCGTGCTGGTGGCCCGCCTGGCGCGCCGCGACGTGCGCGACGAGCTGCTGAAGTCGGCGCGCGTGCACCGCGGCGCCACCACGGAGGGCGTCGTGCCGGCCGCCGCCCCGCGCCGGTTCTACGTCAACGAGCGGCTGACGAGGACGAACCGCCAGTTGTTTCGGCAGGCGCGCGACGCCGCTGCTGCTGCTGGCTGGCGCTTTGTGTGGACGCGAAGAGGGACCATACTCGCCTGCAAGAGGTCCGGGGAGTCCACCCACCGCATTCGTACTGACGCGGACCTGTCGAAAGTTTTCAGTGTTAAAGTTGATGGTATGTGAATTTGCGGTGCTGAAATTATTGTTATTATTGTTTAATACTAATGTTGTCTCTAGTTATAAGATTTTTTTTTTAATATCAAACTCAATCATTGTTGCCTGTTCAATTTCTACTATTAACACACATTCTCGAGAACAGCAAGAAATAAGAGGTTGGAGACGTTTGTGCATGGTCACTGCAGGGAACATTTCGAATGGTTATGCTGTGTTTATTTATGAACTTATAGAGTTATTACCCTTATCAGATATATTCTATCACAGATACAAGGGATGGTATTCTAAACATTTGTTACAAAATTCACACATTAATTTACTACATACAAAGCAAATACATTATTCATTTATAATTAATTATATTAATTTAATTTACCACAGAAACAATCTTATTCTTTTATTTATTTATTTCGTATGTTACATAAATGATTACACATAGATATTTGAAATTTGGACTATTAAATGCAGGCTCTCTCTCAACGAGGCAGGAGGAGTTCAGGGTGGCTATGCTGCATCATTCAGTGGACATAATGGCCATAAATGAGACTTGGTTGAAGACAGACCAGGATGACAGGGCTCCTGCTGTGCAGGGTTATAGGCTTCGACACGTGCCTAGACCTATGAATATAAAAAAGGGAAGGGGGGGTGGAATAGCTTTTTATATTAGGACTGGGATCACCGTTAGAATAAGGGTGCACCCTATACACCAAAATGTAGAGCAGATGTGGATTACTCTCAATGTAATGGGAAAAACGTTGCTCATAGGTACCGCTTATCGTCCACCATGGCTGGACTTGGATACATTTTTGGGTAGTATAACTAACACTATTATTGCTTTGGCCCCATATGACCATATTATGCTGTTGGGAGATCTCAATGTCGACATGCTGAAGGTAGGTGAGAGCAATGTGGGGAGACTTACCGACTTTCTTACTCACATGAGTTTGAGTCAGGTGGTAAGGAACCCTACGCACTTCACAGACAAGGCTACACTAATTGACGTCATATGCACAGATATCAGGACACGTAACGTGATGGTGGATCACATCCCTGAGTTGGGCCGACATTCATTTGTTGTGTGTGATACGGTGCTTAGAAAAGCTAAGCCAACTCCGAGAACTATTACATATAGACCATTGAGAGATATACTGGTTGAGTGTTTTAAGGAGGATTGTCATAGTTTCCGAGGAATGCTGGTCAATCATAATAATGATGTAAATGCTATGGTCCTATCTTTGAATTCATATATGTTGCACCTGTTTGACCTTCATGCACCAGTAAAGACAAGGACTTTTAGAGAGCCGCCTACGCCTTGGATCACGGACAACATCCGTCTGTTGTTCCGTCTTCGGGATCGAGCCAGGGCAAGGTATCACAGCACCAGATTGGATCGACACCATAAGTATTATATTGATTTAAAGCACTTGGCTGAAAGATCATTAAATAGTGAAAAGACAGCTTATTTTGAAGCGAATATAAACTCTCGGATTACAGAACCTAAACTGCTATGGCAAAGTCTAAAAACTGATATCATGGCGAAACATAAAGAGACACGGCTGCCGGTACATTTTGACGATGCTGAAGCGGTTAATACTGCATTCTTGAGTGTACCAGGGGAGACTAAACTGTTAATCTCACACTTGACATTTTTTGAATTTGACAGATGTACACCTGAAGAGTTCTACCTAAAGCAGGTCTCGGCGAATGAGGTGCGCAGGATAATTGACGGTATCAAAACTAATGCCCAAGGTGTGGACGGGATCAGTCAGGAGATGCTCTCCATGGTTGTCCCGTCAGCACTGCAGGCGGTGACTGATATCATCAACACATCTATAGTGTCACATAAGTTTCCTGAACTGTGGCGCTGTGCAATTGTTCGCCCCATAGCAAAGGTTAATAATCCTCAGCACTACAGGGATTTGCGGCCTATAAGCATTCTGCCTTGCTTGTCCAAGGTCCTGGAGCGAGTGGTGCACACGCAGATGTCAGAGTATCTGGAGGTGAACAATATACTACCAGAGCGACAATCAGGCTTCCGCAAGGGCCGTAGCACAGCTACCGCATTGAGCGATGTGGTGGGCAATATTCTTGAGGCCAGGGATGGGGGGGAAGGTTCTATCCTGGTTCTCCTGGACTTCTCTCGCGCATTTGATGCCATAAACACTACACTCCTACTTTCAAAGTTATCGTATTATGGATTTTCCAAAGAAACGGTGGACTGGTTTCATAGTTACCTGGAGAATAGGTCACAATGTGTGGAGATTCTAGGGGAGGATGGTACCCGGAAAACCTCTACTCCTGGCCGGATAGGCAGGGGTGTGCCTCAGGGGTCAATTTTGGGGCCTCTCTTGTATGTTTTGTACAGTGCAGATGTAGTGAAATCAATAAGGAACTGCAGATATCATATGTATGCTGATGATATACAGATCTACAAGTCTTTTAAGCCTACTGAGATGACAGACGCAGTACATGCAATCAATGAGGACTTGGCTAGGGTGGTGTCTTGGGCGGAGCAAAATTCCTTAATGTTGAACCCATCTAAATCAAAATTTATGGTTCTAGGGTCCAAAAAGCAGGTTCAAACTATTGTGGCACAGGACCCAGTAATTAGCATCAAGGGTGAGAACATAGAAAGAGTAAGCACTTTTACCAACCTTGGACTAGTTATGGACTCTGAGTTGCGTTTTGAGGCACACATTAACAGGGTAGTCAGCAATTGTTTCTATAGACTAAAGGTTCTGTACAATATAAGACAGTTCCTGAGTGAGCCACTGCGAAAACTCTTAGTTGATAGCCTTGTGCTGTCAAAATTCAACTACTGCGACACTGTTTATGGCCCATGTCTGCTTAGGAGAACGGAGAATATAATACAAAGAGTTCAAAATGCATGCGCTCGTTTCTGCACTAATATACCAAGGAGAAGTCATGTAACACCCTTTTTAAATAAACTTAAACTTCTTAAAATGGCAGCTAGACGGAGACTTCATTTGGCTAGTTTGTTATTTGGGGTGGTTAAAACACAGAAACCAAGTTATCTATTTGAAAAACTTAGCTGGAGATATGAGAAGCAGCGGCATAGCAAAAGAACAAAAGTACCCCCTTTGTCACTTCCAAAGCATAAGACGGCAGCATTCAGGGGCACGTTCGCACATGCAGCGGCTGCGTGCTGGAATGTCCTCTCCCCACCGGTCCGCTGCCTGAAAACAAAACGGACTTTTGTACGTCATCTAAGGACAATGTTTATGATCGAACAGTCAAATTCGTGTTAGTACTGTCACACAAAATTGCTGGACTTATAAGAACTCATTAAAACATATATTTTTTTTTTTTACTGACAAAGTTTTTGAGACATATATTTATAATTGTAATGTACTTTTAATATAATTTTAATATTCTTCATATTTATTACTCATTATTGTGATAAATTATTTATGTACTTATAACATTTTACTTTAAAATAGAACATATCCTTGGCAGAAACAAAAAAGATCTGTTATTACCTCAGTTTCAAAGGCCAGTGTGGGCGGTGAGTCCGGACATGGTTTGGCATGAGGCAGCATGACTGTGAGGTGGTCCCTGTATGATGATTATTCACAGTATGGGTGTTTCCTTTTAGTTGTGCCTGAAATACATAATAAAAGTCATGTAAAGTAGGAATGATACCGATAAATGTAATTTATGTGTAAGAGAAAGAACTAGAGAAGGGTGTACTCTAGTGGCGATTAAAGAATGGCCTGCAGTTCAAAATTTACAAAGTGTCTTCCAGGTATAGATTCTCGACCCTCTTGCAGTTTTATTATGGGTTGTGTGTAAATTGTCAGAGAATAATAATGTCTAGTGAAAATGTGAAAGTTAAATCTGTGTAAACATGGTAAATTTATTGAAAATAAGAAAAATTTGAGACAGAGTAGGGTTCAATGGAAAGAAAACTAGGTACATGCTTACCGTCTGCAGTTGTTTTCTGTATATTGTTATGGGGGCAGCTCATTTTTCATCTTCTGCGTGGCGCCGGGATGCCTATATAGTTTTATTTTAGTTGTTACTTTAAGTGTCACAAATGGCGACATACAGAGCTTATTGTTTAATTGCATGAAGATTTTGGCACATTGATGGTCGGCACGGACACAACACATTACACGAAATAGGAGTACAACACACTTGTCATTTATAATTTTACAGTAACTTACATGAGCTAATGTGTGTTGTTACTTTGTTATGTTGAAGCTTTGGCATGGCGTCGCGTCTCGGAAGCGGACGTGAAAAAAAAAAGTTGCCAGCCCAAATAATTTTAAAAATGTTTGGCTAATGGCATATTTGTCTATCACTGTATTTTTTTTGTTTTTATTTGTTTTTTTTTTTTTGTTTTGTCTCAATGTTAATATTTTTGTGTACTTAAATAATTTGCGTGACGGCTTTTTATAGTATCACGTTACTAATATGGCATACTCTGTCTATGTCAAATCACCGTGGCCGTCTCTGAAAATCAGCGTTGTATGCCTGGACCACAGGCATACAGCATTAAGCTGAGAGACGGCCATTATTCTACATTAGGTTTTGGATTTGAAAGGTTAGAATGGGTATATGCTGTATGCACTGTATGCTAAGTGTTTGTTTTTTGTTTTTTATTTTTTTTTTCGTGTTATATTATTATATTAGCATTATTTTTCTAAAGCATGTGTTTAAGGTTTATTATTAATGTAGATGTAGAATAAAAAGCTTTTTCTTTCTTTCTTTCTTTTCTTCTTTCTAATATTATAAATGCGAAAGTTTGTGAATGTGGATGTGTGGATGTTTGTTACTCTTTCACGCTCTATCGGCTAAACGGATCAGGCTTTTTTTAACGTGAGGGAAAATCCTTCATGGATGCAGTGCCGCACTCCTACCGACTACAAAACCTCACGTAACGCCCAACGGCCTATGTTTGGGAGACCCGGGTAGGCCCTCGTAAGGATGTCCCAGGACATATCACAACACATAGGCTACTTTTTATCCCGAAAATAAGTTCCCATGAGAAGCGGGAACGGGAATATTTTTTTTCGCGGGCGAAGCTGCGGGCATCAGCTTTAATTATTATATAATCTTTGGTATAACTTACCTCAGCCTGTCTTTCTGCGTCAGCGAAAGTGTGATTGTGGCTAGATGCTTTCGCTTGTTGTAGTTCAACGTGTAACGTGTCTATTTTGCTTTGCATCTGTGTGCAACACAATAAATATCAATAAAGAACCTTCACACCAACATAGACACCTTCACCAAACATTGTTCGACATCATGATAGGAGAAATGAAAATTTGACTTGTACGTAGTAAGTCCAAAACCGATAGAAAATGTGATTTGATTACAGCCAGACAACTTTCTCAACATCACAAGTCGAAAAGAATATTACAAAGTACAAAAGTAAATATAACTATTGATTTTATAAAGAAAGATATTGATGTTTTTAATCATGCCTTGTCATAGACACTGTTCTGGAAAATGTCAGTCATGTATCCACATAACTTTGGTACGGACAAATTTTAGTGTAAAATTTGTTTGGACGAACTTCAACCTAACAGGACTATTGGTAATGATTGCCCATGGCTGTATGTGGTCACAGAGCCCTCGAAAGGAAACCCTCAGGTCATATCAGACCCAATTACAAATCCCGGCGAACTATGTGTATCGCTTGCAGAGTGAACTTTCTAAAATGACGGCCCACGGATCCTTAAATTTAAGATGGCGGATGACTCAACAGTGAATGACTCTCGAAAACCCGAAATATAGACTGCTAGAGTGACCAACTGCTATATTTTTACGATGTCAGACCATAATGAATTGTAATAGATCAAGTGTAAGATATATGTCACACATTAACAGTGGGCGCACACCAGGCGACAGTCGCGGCGACATGTCGCGGCGTCTTGTCACTTGCTTGTCGCGGAGTCGCGGCGACATGTCGCCTAGTGTGCGGAGCTTAGAACAAAATGTATGTAATTTGGCGCCCGCAGCTTGTCGCCGCGACATGTCGCCGCGACAAGACGCCTAGTGTGCGCCCACTGTTATTCAACCAAACATTTGTATTCTGAAATCACAACAGCATAACTTCGAGCTAAGTCAACAGAGGAACACAGAAGCACACAAGTGCGAACACATTTATCAGAATTATTTATACCTCCTCTATGATAGCGGGCAATGTTTTTTCTATGCAGGAGTATGCAAACGCCAGAGGTTCCTACACGACAAAATATTATAATGCAATACATTTACATCACAGATTACATAACGCAATACTTTGACTATTTAGCACAGGGGTCGGCAAGGCGCGGCTCGCGAGCCGCATGCGGCTCTTTAGGTGTAGACCTGCGGCTCTTTAGTTGCATACATAATTAATTATCGTATTATTCATTTTCAAGAACATTATCACCCTTTCATTTTCAAATATACCACTAAAGTCTTACTAGTAGTTAAACAAGCAAACTCGCCTAATGGTGGTGTGCTGCGCTTGAAAGCGTTATATAGAGCACCATTTTCTTTTTAATAGGATTCTGATAGCCCAGAGAATATAATATCATAAGAGACGGCATGTCTAATTCTGTCGCGGAACCTAGAGGCCGCAGTTCTGGCAGAAATCTACCGGCCCAATGCTTTGGTGCGTCAAAATGGCAAACAACCAGCTTCGGAAGAGATTTAAAGCTGGCGTGTTAGAGCGCGCAATGATCTCATTTCTTCTGAGGTCCTGTGTAGAAAAGCGGCACTGACATACCCACCACCTCACACAGCTCCTCACGGGGCTCGGATATTTTAGTAAATACCTGCATGATGTGGTAGGCATTGAGCCTGAGGCAACGTACCCACTGCGAGGACGGCGCCGTGGATAAAGCGCTGCACACCCTCGCTTTTTGTACGGAGTGGAGCGGCGAGCGTACCGCTCTAATGCCCGGTTTCTGAGTTGATTTTAACGGCAGTTTATCTATTCAATAGCGCTATTGGTTCGATAACTTACGAGAGCGCGTTTCCGAACACCGCAACATCAGATAAACTCCGTTTATTCTAAGTTTAACTTAACTGACGCTTGGTGGCCGTTTATCGAACCCATAACTATTTAGAATCGGTTTTTGTAACAAATAACACGAACTTTTAGGTTATATTGAAGTTATATTCATCTATTATTACTTACGTAGCTGATAATAAACGAAAAAGAGTTTTAAAATAAATAATGCAGTCAATTATGAATATGAGTAGCTCGTCAGAATCTGATTTGGAAGTTCTGGAGTGGATTTCTAATATATCAGTGCCTAGAAACTTACGAGAAAGAAGAAATCGATTTGAAATGTTTTCGGATACAGAATTTCAAGCAAGATATAGATTTAAGGTAAGACCGCACTGGGCGGAACTGCACTGCAGCGCAACTGCGCGACACGTCGCTTCATTTTTTGGTATACCGCACTACAACTGCGCTACAACTGCAGGGGAACTACAAAAATGTATTCAGTAGGTAGGGAACCTCTGAGCAAGATATACGTCGAAATGGATGACGGCCGCTATGAAACTTTGAATAGGGATGCAATATCGTTTATAAAAAATATCGATATTGAAAACATCGATGTTTATATACGATATATGGATAATCAAGAACGATATATTGATATATCGATTTGTTTGCCGCTCTTATTGCTTTTTTAACAATAATGATCACACGGAAACACAACCTTGATTATTCTACTTTTGTTCATAACTCCGCTTTTTTCAACCGATTGCCATGAAACTAAGCTCAGATTTTAAGCTTAACAAGATCTCTCTAATAAAAAAAACATATAAACATCAACATTATATCTATATATATAAAAATCAATGCCACTTTTCGTTGTAATTTTATAACTCAAGAACGGGCTCACCTATCCAAACCAAATGTTTAGGCTTTGTTCAGGCTATTTAGTAGATGGTTTATGTGAAGTTTGCACAAAATCGGTCGAGCGGTTCTTCATTTATCACGCAAACGAAGTTGCGCGGGTCAGCTAGTCGTTTATAAACATCAATCTTTTCAATATTGATATTTTATTTTGATAAATATCGATATTCCAAAATCGATATTTTTAATAAACAATATTGCATCCCTACTGTCTATGAAAATGAAGTTGGCCTAAACCGCACTGAGCCCTAATCATTTTAGTTATAATATAAATAATATATTTTGGCATAAAATAATTTTATTACATGTTTTAAACGCTTTAATAACACTACATTCAATTAACTTGTGAAACACGCCATCTAGTGAGTTGATTAGTAACTGACTATCCATCCGATAGTTATTGAAGTGGATAAAGTGTATTCAGAAACGCAGTGACAGTTAACTAAAGTTTATCTATTCCATATCTTTATCGAATCAATAGCTAACTGAGAGTTATTTGGTAACTTCAGAAACCGGGCATAAGAGTCCTAAATTGGCCCGGTCGCGTCACTGTTTATTATAGCTTACGGTATATTAGACAGCGAAGAAAATTGGTTCGGCTGTTGTTTTGACGTCAACGGCAATGAGAAAAGCGCTGCGTGTGCCAGAGCGGGGTGGCCTAACACTTCCAGTATGCCAACCTCACACGCGTGGCCGACGATCGAAGCTTTATGACAGCCGTGAGACTGACTAAGATGCACCCCTCGTGTTCAGGCGTCGCGGCAGTGAAGTTTCGGTGGGTAATATTTAGACTCCCAGAGTCGAGACTGTTGCAGGTAGCTGTTGTACGCTTGCCTTCCCTGTGACCCAACAATAGTGACAAGAAGGAACATCCCAGGGTTTTAGTGGGAGAATCCCACATAATCACTGAGATTTTTTTAATTGTGGAAATTCTCCAAACCACCCTGTGACTTACCATCTGCCTATGGCCGTAAGTCCTGGAAACGCCCTTCAAAGAATGTTCTCAGAGCTTCCGACAGACTTGGTTTGTCTCTATAGCAGACTTTCCCCGAAGTCTAGTCTATCCCACTTCTTACGGGGGGGGGGGGGGATCGTGGGATCAAGAAAGATTTTGTGGCTCTTTAAAAATGTTGTAATTTAAAATCGTCATTTTTGGCTCTTCCGACTCAAAAGGTTGCCGACCCCTGTTAGCACAGGACCCGCCTTACTGAAGCATTCCCCTATGCCAAGGCAATAGACCATTCTGCCAAGGCAATAGACCATTCGGACTAAGAGGTTTATAAAAAGCACTTGAGAATCGATTGATTCACTATCATAATCGTTATGCCTATGTGCGAACGCATGGCGTCCTCAGATTAAGGCCGATATATGTCGATTATGATAGTGAATCAATCGATTCTCAAGTGCTTTTTATAAACCTCTTAGTCCGAATGGTCTATTGCCTTGGCAGAGGGGTATGCTTCAGTAAGGCGGGTCCTGTGTTAGATGGTCTAAGACGCAATATAATATATCTGATGACTAAGAAGTAATACGGCCCCTTTGTAAGAACTATGGACACCGATAAAGTTTTGAGTATAAATGTTTGGCTTGCAGGTGATACACCAAATCTATTGTTTAGCTCAGTGATTTTCAACCTTTTTCATGATGCGACCCCCCTGGCATGAACAAATATTTCGCGACTCCCCCGACCCTTCATGTTTTATCATGTTTGTATGTGTATGTTACAGTGTAACAAATATTCCTTCTATTCGACGTTTTATACAGAAAAAAATATAGAAAAGCACTTTTGTATCTTTGCAATTTGACAGATCCACGGATATTGCGGTTTGTGCGCATTTGTAGCTTTTGTGCGTTCTGCATTCAGTGAAAATTTTATGGAAGAAATACTATTTTGCAGAGCGCTTCCTATGCTTGCATAACATGTTCCTTGAAGCCACGAAAGATACATACATACATATGATCACGCTTTTTATCCCCGAAAGCGTAGGCAGAGGCGTATTATATGCCCACATTTTTCACCTTTTAGATTTATATGATCACGCTTTTTATCCCCGAAAGCGTAGGCAGAGGCGTATTATATGCCCACATTTTTCACCTTTTAGATTTTTGTCTCACGTGATAGGTTGTGAGCTGTATTGCCTTGTTGATATGGACAGGCGCAGGTTGTGACTGCCCGCTGTTAAACTTACGCCCATAAGTCTTCAATTTGGATTAATGACTTCCATTTTACAGGCAACTGGAGCCAAAAGCTTAACGTGCCTTGGAAACACTCGCAAATAAATGTCTCGACGTGGTCATGCGGTGATCGCCGATCCATGACCAGCCTTAGTAAATGTTGCTTATTACAGTGGCGCCACGAGCGCTTCTGAAAGAACAGATGCCAAACTCTCGTTGGGTGCATTGCTTTCTCCATCGCTACGCTCGAATCTTGCTTGTAGTCATCGTCAATAAATCATAATAACTTCGAATATTTTCGTTGATACAATCTTTTACTGTTGAAGTCGTAAATGAGATAAACATCAAGGCATATATTCCTGGTATGAAAATAGAGTAAGATCATAAGAAGACTTGTGTCCTTACTTCTCAGTGCAAGAGACATCGCAGACCATCCTTACACTTGGAATTCAAATCTGCTAATTTAGATACTTTTTGGGTAAGGAAACAAACAGAAACCTGGAATTGACTACTGAGGTTTTGAAATGTTTGATTCCATTGGCCGCCACTTATGCGATTTGGCATTTTCATTAATTTCCCAAATAAAAAGTAAGGAAAGAAATAGCCTAAACTTGGAAAACAATTCCAGGTGTAGCAAATACAGATTTACGATAACCAATCGATATGATAACAAAACAATAAAAAAAATTAAGGTCCTCCCTCACCGGGAGCATTCGTTTAAGAGAGATTGATTAATCAATATTAAAAACAAGCACAATCTTCGCATTAACATGAGTCTTAGGATTTTATTATTTTGTTAATTTGTTCGTATTATCATAAGTACAAATGTTAATGAGTAAAATCCTTTTGTTAAAATTCTTAATAAATCGATTTTTTTAATTTTCATTGGTTCTTAACTGATGTATTTCACTCGACCTTGGCGACCCCCTACAGAAGCTCCACGACCCCCCAGGGGGTCGCGACCCACAGGTTGAAAAACACTGGTTTAGCTGAATCATGTTTCTGACAAAAAAAATCCTGGGACCGTCTCTGATACTTGCTGGATAAATATTGGGCGTCTATTTAGGATGTCTGATATCCATCCAGTTAAGAGATAAGTATGTTCAGTGTCTGGATTGGCAATACCACCTTTGTTAGTTAGCATTAGTATATTCTAGTTGTGAGCTTGTGACGATCAAACAGTTTGACATTGGATGTGGAGATATTTTCCTATTGAACGACTGCTTCCATTAAAACTGAGTCGTGAAGTGTTTTCGATAAGCTTTAGAAAGCAAATCAAAAAGAAATTCTTGCCTGTTTGTTCGCGATGAACGCAAAAACCACTGAAAGGATTTTGTCGCGGATCCTTTATTAGAAAGTTCTTACTTCAAATCTTAATTGTTCCATCGCAATCAGATAAATAGAATCGGAGTATATATATATATGGAGTAAACTAGAATAATTAAGATTGGATTTCAGTGCGATCGCTAATCTTTTGGTCGCGATAACCAACATCCAAGTAGGCGGAGCCGTAGGCATCCGCTAGTATATATAGATAAAACTGAAGTCTCTTTTTTTAAAATTTGCAAAATACTGTTTTTATTTGGCCGTGAGACAAAACCTAAACAAAGAAAACAGTATTTATTGAACTTATTTAGCCGATCGGGACAAAAAATGTATTGTGTGTTTAATAGATAAAACTGTGAAAGTAAAATAAGACTAAGTAGGCATCTTCGACATGCCGTCTATATTTAGTTTAGTGTGAAAAGTAATAAAAATGTAAAAAAGTAATAAAATGTTGTTGACATTTTGTCTCACGGTCAAGTAAATAAAGCAAAGGCATTTCACAAAATGTGTATAAAATCGGTATGTATTTATGATTATACTAGCTGATGCGCGCAACTTCGCCCACGTAAAATTTGTTCCAGCTCCCCTTGGAAACAAATCACCGGGATAAAAAGTAGCCTATGTGTTATTCCAGACTATAATGTATCCCTGTACCAATTATCAGCCAGATCCGTTCAGCGGTTCGAGCGTGAAAGAGTAACAAACATCCACACTCACAAACTTTCACATCTATACTAATACTAGCTGATGCGCGCGGCTTCGCCCGCGTGAAATTTGGTTCCCGTTCCCGCTTCCCGTGGGAACATTTTCCCGGGATAAAAAGTAGCCTATGTGTTATTCCAGACTATTCTCTATCCCTGTACCAAATTTCAGCCAGATCCATTCAACCGTT
This sequence comes from Miltochrista miniata, assembly GCA_933228765.1. NCBI lineage: Eukaryota > Metazoa > Arthropoda > Insecta > Lepidoptera > Erebidae > Miltochrista > Miltochrista miniata. The sequence continues at coordinate 14,881,853 of OW121764.1, read as the reverse complement.
AGAGCGTGATTGAGTAACAAACATCCAAACATCCAAACATCTTCACAAACTTTCACATTAATAATATTAGTAGGAAGTAGGATTATAAAGAGGAAAGATTAGTTTTTTTGTTTGTTTGTTTGTAACGAATAGGCTCCGGAACATCTGGACCGATTTGAAAAATTCTTTCACTGTTGGAAAGCTACACTCTTTGCGGAGAACATAGGCTATATTTTATTCCCGTATTCCCACGGGAACGGGAACTACGCGGGTGAAACCGCGTGACGTCCGCTAGTTTATAATATTAGTAAGAAGTAAGATTCTCACCTGGTTGACAGTGTGTTGCCTGAGCTCGTCCAATTCGCGCTGTTTCTCAGCTAGTTGTTGAGCCCAGGTCTGCTCTTGTTGGGACACTGTCTGTTGTAGGCGGCTCAGGGTTTCCTCCTGTTATTGGGTACGATTTTACGTTAGTAGACTGTTTTTCTATATTATTTTATTGGAATTTTGAGTGGAAATTAATTTAATTTTTTGCCCCGTGTGCGACGGGTAAGAGTACCAAATGTCGCCACCCCAATACTCTCCGAGGGTGTCGTAAGAGGCGACTAAAATGACAATCGTTAAGCCAAGTTGAAGTCCTTTTGGGCGGCTTGAAAACTTTCAACGGCGGGTCGCGGCGTTCTGCGCCTGTCCATTTCAACACGACAATAGGCTCACCACCTATTTATCACGTGGGACATAAAACTAAGGTGAAATGTGGGCCTATACTATGCCTCTTCCTACCCCTTCAGGGATAAAGGCGTGACTACATGTATGTATGTATGTATAAATTTAATGTATACTAATATTACCAAGGGAAAAGATTTGTTTGTTTGTAATTGATAAAGACTGAAAATTCAAAAATACCTTATGTAAGTACCGGCCGTCTCTGAAAATCAGCGCTGTCTACCTGCACCCGAACTTCGTTTAAGCAGAGAGACGGCCGTTGTTCTACATAGGTTTTAAATTCTAACTTTTGTGCAATTTGAAATTTTTCAGTCTACATTGTTTGAACGGTGTAGAATAAAAACGTTTTCTTTCTTTCTTTAAATAGTAGTACACTTAATTCGAAGTGATATTTATCATATACTTGAACGATTGTCTCTTTCAGCCAGCCTATGAGACCGTTGGCGAGACAGATAACGAAACAAGATTATTTCCTCGGGTAGCGATTTAACTTATTATTATTTATTTATCAGGCAGGTTGAAACAACTGATGAACCCTGTATCCAGCCAAACATTAACTTTAGGCACTCTTTTATCTACTCTCAGCGAATAAACTAAGAACATGCAGACTATTTGAAAGGAGTGGGCGAGAGTTTAATTGCCCGATTCTTCCTCACAGGCTCTACCTATTGCCTCGCGAATCGGGCATTAAATGCATGCCATATTCGCGAGGACCATCAAGAATCTGGACTTTCATAAGTGTTACTTTGCGACCTACATGAATAAATTTGTACATACATACATATGGTCACGCCTTTATCCCCGAAGGGGAGGGCAGAGACAAGTTATATGCCCACATTTCACCTTTTAAGAATTGGTCCCACGTAATAGGTGGTGAGCCGTATTGCTGTGTTGAAGTAGACAGGCGCAGGTTGTTACTGCTTGCTGTTGAAAATTTTCAAGCCGCCTATAAAGACCTTCAACATAACCTAACGACTGCAATTTTACTGGCAACCGGGACCAACGGCTTAACGTACCTTCCGAAGCATGGAGACGCTCAAATAAATGCCACAAATTACTCACATGGATGGTCACACATCCAAGGACTGGCCATAGTGAAAGTTGCTTACTACAGAGATCGTTTACAGAACACTGAGTCCGCGGGGCCACCAGCGCTTCTCTGACCCTATTGTGTATAAACCTATGTATAATCTTACCGTATTACGGATAACACTCTTGTACTTTTCCACCAGAGCCAATGACTTTTCATTTTGAAGCTGCAAGTCTTCCATTCTCTCCTCAGTGTCACTGGTGGATAGTTCTTCCTTGAGATTGTTGGCAAAGGCCTTTAGCCAGTTTTCGCCAACAGGAATGTCCGGAGTGGCCGCAGGGCATACCCTCCGTAGTATATTTGCTTCTAGCTCGTACCGAGTGACTTGTGCTTTGGTTACCGCGTCCTGTATAAAAAATGGTAACATGAAAATCTTACTAATATTCTTACTATTCTTACTAATATTATAAATACCAAAGTTTGTGAGTGTGGATGTTTGTTGCTCTTTCACAAACGAACGGCTTTACGGATCTGGCTGAAATTCGGTACAGGAATACATTACAGTCTGGAAGAACACAAGCTACCTTTTGTCCCGGGAATAAGTTCCTAAGGGAATCAGGAACGGGAACAAATTTTACGCGGGCAGCTTCGCCCGCGTAAAATTTACTTATGTTTAGAATAATTAGTCCATAAAAACATGTCATAGGCAAACCGGTGGAGCACACCTAGTAGTTTGAGCAAATGAAAATGACTTTTATTACAATGACATAAAGTTGAAATTCCGAGTGCGACGCTATAGTTTCGACGTATCGGTAAAGTAGGCTCACCTTCGGTACAGTGTTCTGTCTGAGCTCGTCTAACTCTCGCTGTTTGTCCGCTAGTTGCTTCGCCCATTTCTTCTCTTGTGACGCCACTGTCTCTTGGAGGCGGTTCACGGCTTCTTCCTATAAAGGATAACAAATACACATGATATGGGCAAAGTTTTCGTTTACACATTTTTAACCTAACCAACTAGATTCAATGTGGAAACAGGGGGATATTTCCCCTGTTCCCTGTAACCCGAAACCCGTCACCTGTCACCCAACACCTATGACAGCACGTAGTCTTAATCAGGATATACCTACCTTTTTCAGGTCGACAATCCATTTGGCCGTTGGACATGCAATCTTACGTTTGCAGAGTCGCGGTCTTCAATTCAGAACTCGTTTGAATCCATGTTCCTACCTGCTTCTTATAGCATACCAACTTACCGTATTAGCAATAACATTCTTGTACTTCTCGACAAGGGCTTGAGATTGTTCGTTCTGTAGTTGCAGATCTTTGAGGCGTTCTTGTATCGCGGCGGTATCGGCCGATGCACTTTCGCTAGCGACCAGCGCCTTGGCAAGTTCTTCCTTGAGTTTACCCGCGAACGTTTGCACCCAGGTGAGATCCGCCGTAGAGTTAGGTGCAGCGGCTGGACACGCCTCACGTAGTACGCTCGCCACTTCCTTGTATTGAGCTTCTTGTGCTTTAGCTATCGCCTCCTATGTGAAAATATTGTATTGGTAGGTGGAGAGAAATTGTAAATTATAGGGTTGTGTCGTGATCAAGCACCGAATTATATTCTGAATTACTCGAGAATGATAGACAAAAAACGTCTGTAATTTACAATAGCCCTCGAAATCAGACACTTGGATAGCATCTAATCCTAGGCGCACACTAGTCGACAGTCGCGGCGATATGTCGCCCAGTGTGCGAAGCATAGAACAACATGTATGTAATTTGGCAGCCGCTACATGTCGCCCAGTGTGCGCCTAGGGTCAGTAATGTGAGGACTGTCATGGTATTTTGTTCACAAATTACTCTAAGAAGTGTTCTCGATCAAAGCGGTGGGCAGAGCAGAAAGGACGACAACAGTACAATGATGCAAGGCTCATTAGGATGTTCATCGACTTAGCGCGGCAATCCATCAAACATGTGGTTCGAGTTGCACCGCGAGCCAATATTTGATGGTTTGCCCTAGATTAACATCACGAAGCCACCATGCAACCATTGACTTCAGTCTCCTAAGACGTTTCCAGTTCCAGTATAAATGAATGCATATTGCATCATTGTAGTGATGTCGCCGTCGCTTCCGTTTCGCTCGCCTATTCGGCTGGTTCAGATCGAGAACACGGTCTTACGAGCATTATTAAGGCGCGGATCACGACGGTTTATGAAAAAGTTAGGAACATGTTAGCCTTTGGACACGACTTAACATCAAATCTCGCTTTCCCCCGCTCGCCAAGACTATGAAAGTACGTAATCCGAGTATTGACGTACGACTGCTCAGTGTACAGATTAGAGTTACAAAGCAATATGTAGTTAAAATGTATTGGCACACGTGATCATACCAAGTATGCCAATACATCATTACAACATCAAATGATAGGTATAATGATATTAAATTAAACAAATGTGTACATTGAATAGTTCCCCCCGGTAAAATTGGTGACACGCATCTTCATAAGCTAACACGTTCCTGTAAAAATGTACTTAATGCAAACATCGACAATAAAATACATTGGATAAAATAATATACATATGAATATGAAAATACAGATGAATGAATTTACATATCGTCGGTCGGATTCATTACCGGAACATTTCCGAAATGACGTGTTTTGAGTTAAGTATGAGGTTTGGTAGAGAATCTTAGAATCTATTAAAAATCACTAACAGTATAACTCAAATTTAAAATCTAACTGTCAGAAAAGTGCTAAAACCAAAAAGGAAATATACATTTTTATGATCTTTCCGCATGCTGTATTAGATTATTTCGAAATGTTCGACTGGAACTTCAAATATCTACATTAAATACTAGTTTACCACTAGTTCATCAACGGTATATTTTGAAATGTTCCAGTATGATATTGAAATTTAAGGTAAGAAATAAGTTTTCACGTGGTTTGTGCCATTGGCGCTCTGAATGCTGTGTGAAGTATTTGGATCAAAGATATTGCAAGAGCTTTTCAAGCAAGTTCATCACTCAATTAAATCAGCCTATAAGTCCACTGCTGGGCTCTCCCAAATTACGCCACAATATACAGTCCTGCGCCTTCCACATCCAGTCTCTCTATGCGACTACCTCCAGAACGTCTGTTCATTTAGCGGGGGCTCGTTTTACCCACTTTAAACCAGTTGCGGTCTGCTTTCCAAAACTCGTTTGCTCCATCGGCCCGACGACCATTTTTCTAAAGAAATGGGCAAAGTCACACTAAAATTAGCCAACTGCGGGTGTATGAAGTCACTCGGTACTATAAAAACCTTAGTGGTATCCACTAAGGGGCCACAAGTGGTCACCGTAACGTATTCGTATGGCCCTAGTGCATCTACCGGACGGAAGGCTGGATCTCCGGAACGCGTCGGTAAGGCAATTTGGATAAAAGACCAATATAAGAGTAATTTTATGCTATAGTGCTAAACCCGGCTAAAGGACTTAGACATATTAATGAGTGTCAAGTGTCACTGCCCGTACATTGCATTGGATCACATCTGGCATTGAGTTGCCACCATTGACGAAGGAAGAGGACTGCTTGCAATAGTCGTCGACCCAGAAATCAGTCTCGATGCAAAACATTTCTGGTTTGTCTTGGGCTTTGTAAGTCAGTGATCCGTCGGCAGAAATTGTACAGCTAAAACTGATTGGCATTGTGATTGACAAGCTAAAAACATGTGAACTAAACAAAAGCAAAAGAAAAGACATACTCTCTTTTTCGACCCCAGTGTCAACCCAAGAGTCTACCATAAGTATTACGTAAGCTTTCAGGCTGCAGTTAACATTGAATATGAAGAGCTTGACTTATTTAAAGTACATACGACTCTTGAGTCAAACCACGACCAAGGGAGCTGTAACGTGTCCGAAACGTCGGTACATGTATCAAAGTTAAAGTATCTCGCGTGAAGTCCCGAATTCTATTATTACGAGTGTACAAAACCGCAATAGTTTAAAAAACAGTCCAACCATGAACACAGGCGCTGCAACGTGTCCGAAACGTCGGTCCAGTTAAGTAAAAAGTATTTTGCGTCAAGTCCTGATTTTTTTAAGTGCGAGTGTAAAAACCGCAATAGTTTAAAAATAACATTATTATATTCGTTTATATTATAAATTTTAACTACAAACGACTTCAAAACTGATTTATTTTATTAATTTTTGGCGACTTACTTAGAAATATTCCACTTGGATCTCATTTTCTCAAGAAACTCTTGATTCACTATCGGAACATCTCAAAAAAAGAATTATAACTCAAAAAATACTATTAATATTTCAATTTTAGCTGCCGCATCATAAAACTCATCTAAATAGGCAGTATACTAAATTGAAACACTCAAACATAATAATCAATTTGATAGGTAAAATAACATTTCAAAAATTCAAAAATCTTAAATCCTCATTTACTCGAAACAGTGTTTTTGGAAATGTTCCAGTACTGTTTTCGACCGACGATATATTGTTTAAAAGATACTTTATAAGTGCAACATGCATTTGACAGAGAATTAGGTTATGGGATACAGATATAAGATCATGTGTTTGTTACAAAAAAAAGTGGGCCTATCTATGATTTTATAGACAACATGCCAGTATTATTCAAGAATCTTCAACATTCATTCGACTATTGTATTTTTTATCATCAGTTTATCTGACAATGTTTAAGTATAGATAATATTATAAGCAAAATATAAACAACAAAGCGAAGCCGGCCAAAGATATGTATGAATCACAGTACAGTCCGGCAAGGAGATAAGAATGGAGGGCTACCCATTAAAGATGAGGTTATCTTAGATAAAGAAAAATTGTTTACATTTTTACGGCTTTTATAATGGTTCTAGTAGATCAGGCAATATAGTGCTGCTACGAACCAAAGGTTTTATTATAGTTGGTGTTGGGGGGTGAATCTTGATCTGAACGTAAACTTCCGATCATAATCAAATTTGTTATGTCCTGGGGATAATTTGGTAGATACCACAACCCCACATAAACACAAAACATTTGGCAAAGCCGTCCAGGTTGCCTTCCATGCAAACATTGGGCACGCTTTATCCCAAAAGCGTTTGTATAGAGGCATACTGTCCGCTCAAATTTCATCAGTTATATTTGAAGTCAAGTAATAGGTGGTGAATCCATTACTTGAAAAAGTTGAGTAGTGGGAACAAGAAGCCGTGAGACGGTCTCACCCGACTGCCCCTCTGTAAAAGTTTAATCCGATTGACGTTGTCATTTTTGTTTTATTTTAAACTTTGAACAGATGATCCACGTGACCTAGTGACGTAATATAATGCAACAGAGTCACAGACTATAGACACAAGTCTCGCCATAAGCCGCTCTGCAATCTATTTTATAGAGAGGGGCTAAAACTGTTGAACTTTTTCTTACAATGTTTAGCGCAGTAATCGTTTACAAATCACTATTTCACAAGGCACACTACACGCTGCATTTTCTTTTCGCACGCAGCGATGTTTCATCAAAATCACATCTTTTGATAGGTAGCCATTCATATCAATCTCCTCGGCCGTCTGTACAGTACTGTGCACATCGAATTATCAGTTTTATATACAGAAGCATAAAGCGGGCACTTACGTGCAAAGAGTCTTGTGACTCTCGGGCCGGCAACGCGCTTGATGTTTTCGTGTGAAGGGCCTTTTCGGCAGACTGTAACGCCTCCATTACTTTCCAGTTTTTAGTTCGCAAATCCTAAGCGGGACGAGGAAATTTTAATAAGTAAGGTTTCAAACTGAATCATGCGTGAAATTAGCTTGATGTCATCTAAAGAAGCTTTTATGTTAAAGGTGTTAAGCAACCATGCGATTCTGATAATCTTTGTAATCTGAAGAAGCAACTTTTTGTTTTAATCTACCCGACCATCTTAGAAAATGTGTTTACAAAAGACATTCTACATAGATTAGAACTAAAAATATAACAAAATCTTTGTTACAATACCATCTTGTAGATGTTTTAATTTTTTCTTCTAAATCTATCCCAAGCTCTAGAAATTGATTTAACCAATTTGATGTTTAGTTATAGTAGTAAAGTTTCTTTGCTTTCTTTAAGCTTTCTACATTTTTGTGTTTTTCGAAACACTTGCGGTTGCTTGGTGATTGCGTTGTTACAGTACTAACAGTCTATCCTCACAGACTACCCATTCCTTGCGAATCGGGCAGTAAATGTAGAAGCAATAACCTTGACATTCAGTGTTACTTTGTGACCTACATGAATAAAGATTTTCAACACCTAAGTTAAATAAAGGACAATATAAGAAAACATAAATCAGAATCGCAAGGTAGCACACATCTTATTCAAGAACACATTTTCCGCAAGAGTTTCACTTACGTTATTCTTCTCCTGGTATGTAGCTAGCTGTGTCTGCAGCTGAGCGACATTTTCGCGCAGTTCCTTGGCAGTAGACTGCGCTCCGTTCAGCTCACCACGCAACGCTTCCACTACGCTCTCCACTTTCGCTAGTTCCGCAGACTGTGAAGTACATTAATGAATGAGGGTTCATTAAAGATAAAACCGAATTGATGAGAATGAAACATCTCAACTAACCCCCTTATTCATAATCGTTTATTAAACCTATTTTAGTTAAAACACATTTTAAGTCTATTGCTGTCTCTAAACATACTCTGTCATTGGTTAGAGACAGCAATAGACTTAAAGTGTGTTTTAACTAAAATAGGTTTAATAAACGATTATGAATAAGGGGGTAAATGTTTACCAAGCATTTCATATATTTTTTTTTTTATGTGAGGAAAATCCTACATGGATGCTAGACTTCTACCGACTAAAAACCACACGTACTCTACCTAACAGCCTACGGTTGGGAGCCCCGGGTAAGCCCGCGGAAGGATACCCGAGGACTCCCAATATATTAAAATCATAAACCGTTGGTATAAGATATAGTAATGGAACAAAAGAGTGTTTAAGGCCATATTTTTTCAAGTGAAAGTCCTGATGTATGCAAATGCCGGACTCCTGCCGACTAAAACCACATGGTGTCCTTCCCTCTGTACGCCCTCAAAAGGATAACCCCAGGGAAGAAAAAGAGCACAAATTAAAGATAGTACAGATGGAAACCTAGATACTAAATTCGCTGAGGCTACGCACACATAGACAACTCATTCACAGACACGAGGTCAGGCAGTCTCAATCGAATTTTCGATACTGATTTGTGCGCGAGTGTGTGTAGCAGAGGGTAGGTGTGAAAAAAAAGTACATTGTATGCGTTTTCCATGTGTACTATCTCTAATTTGTGAAAAGATTTTAATGCAGCTTGTTAGAATTACAACAAAACAAAGTGGTCTTCTATAGTCCTTTAGTGATACTTGTATTTTGTACCAGCACACAGCAGATATAATTCTCCTGCTGTTTTTTTAGCTATATCATGAACATAACGGTTCACCTGAGAGCTATAGCTCTAAATAGTCGCATTCAAAGAGTATTCGTAATTATATGCAGCCTATGACATGCACAAATAAAATGGCCTTCTATTGATAAAAGAATTGAATAAATCGGTTCAGTGATTTAGAGTTTATCCCTAACAGATACACCTACAATATTATTGACTTAATAAGATTGCTTCAATATTTATTTTCGTCTATTATATAGTCTGTTTAAACCTCAATATTACCCCTACACGTTCATTTTATTTCTATATTGATCAATATTATCGTACATGTATGGGGCCTGTTTAACATCAAAAATTCACAATTCACAAACAAAATGGATAGCAACTAACCTTCAGTTGATCGTTGGCCGGTAATCCGTTTTGTGCAGGCACCGCCTTCAGCTGCCTAAGCTCAGCTAGCTCGGCTTCCGACTGGGACAGCTGTTCACCAAGCTTGGCCAGCTCACTGGTCAACTAAACACAGCATTTCATTATACCTAATAATATGAGGCTTGCCGATCTTAGTTTATTCCTTTGGCATACTTAGGTATATTATGCATTATCTACATTCATCTGTAGCTTGGTCCCTGTACTCGAATTCGGTGGAATACATTTTTAAATATTTTTAAATGTGTGTATTTCAATAAAAAGTAATAATAAAAATTTGATAAGATCATGCAATACAATATACCCGACATAACTGTATTAGATATAACCACTAACTCCATATTTAATTAAGACATGGACATTCAATCTGTAACACACACAAACTCTTCACTACACACTCAAATGACGGAATATGTATTTTTATCTACAAAAATAAAAAGATTTAAATTAACACAGTTAAAATTGGACCCGATATCATATCTACTACTGGTTAGGTACCAAAAACCCTTTGAAATAACCTCAACACTCTCCATATGTATAAATTCTCATCTAATCTAAGTAAATCTAATAGGTCCTCCTCCACATTCTCGTGAGAATCTCGCAGAGAACGCGAGAAATGCACGAGAAACATGAATGTGAATCGGATATACATTCTCATTCTCGTGCTTTTGTTGCGTTGTCGCGAGAATATGGAGCGCCCATAATAGGTTCTCGACGTTTTCACGAGAAATTCGCCGAGAACTTCTATTGGATCCGCATTCAGAGAACAAGGCGAGAATCATATCCACATTCACGTTTCTCATGCTTTTCTAGTGTTCTCGCGAGAATGTGGAACGCCCATAAGGCTAAAGCCACACTACAGGAGCCTAGCTCAGTGTTAAGAACCAAATGACTCACAGGATTATTCAGGCACTTAGCTAAGAACGTCGCACGCAATGCGGCCGCTATGGTAGTACATAATGCGTCTGTTCGCTGGGATCGAGTAACTAAGCCAGTCGCTTGGTTCTTAGAAACTAGATAGACTATGTGGTCTTAGCTTTAAACTTATACAAAAAGTAAATTTCTTAATTCATCCTCTTCTTTATAGCATTCTTTTCTTTGCAAATAAAACACCCGGTAAATACCCGTGTGTTGGAAATATACCCCTTTTAATCAGGAAGAGCAATTTATTTTTTAATAGAACTTGTAAGTATTGACCTAAAGAGTAGGACGAATAAGAACTAAAAACATAAGACTAAGTACAAAAACCTATTAGGGCAAATGTGGTCGTACGAAAAGGCATACCTCTGCCAGCCCCTAAGGGGATAAAGGCTAAATGTATGTTTTATAGTCACGCCTTAATCCCCGAAGATCTAGGTACATCTACCCACATTTTACCATATTTTGTAATTTGCCCAACGTTTTCAGGCCAGATTACAAGATTAATAAAAAATCCAATTATACCCGGTAGTTCCGCGCAAGGAAGTTCCGTGTCGGAACTAGTGAGACGTTTGTTCAGTACTGTGGCAGTAAATTTATTAATTTTTAAAACCAATGAAGATCAATAAAACAAATCAAGATTGATAAAACAAAAGACTATCGCCGAGTTCATAAGGTCGAAAATAGCTTGCACCAATTTTTTTGTAACCTTAATGTGTTCACCATAAAAAAAAATAGCTGCAAGCAATACATCGACAAGGAACTTCTTGCGCGGAATGATCCAAAAAAATGTAAGGAGTGAAAATACCAATACCAACTAACCTGCTGCAACTCCTTGTCAGATTCTTCCCTCACTTTGTCAAGTTGGCTCTCAGCGTTCTGAGCGCGGTTCCCCAATCGCTGGACTTCATTTTGAAGTTCGCCCATAGCTATGATAATAACAATAGTGACAAATTAAGAAGAGAACTTAGACATTGTTATAACTCTCACTCCACCCCTACTCGAGCTTATAATTAAAGTATTGGTGTGATTGAAGTACCTGCTATTTCATAATATCCTACTTCCGACTAATATTATAAATGTGAAAGTTTGTAAAGATATTTGAATGTTTAGATGTTTGGATGTTTGTTACTCAATGACGTCCTAAACGCTGAACGGATTGAGCTGAAATTTTGTATAGATATAGCTTGGTCTGGAAAACACATAGGCTACTTTTCATCCCGGGAATAGGTTCCCACGGGAACGAGAGCTACGCCGTTAAAACCGCGTGACGTCCGCTAGTTTTATTATAAAGTGAAAAAAGACAACTTGGCCCAAACCGGGACAAAAACCCGCAACCTTTGCCTAAACCAGGGTAATGCCCAACCAATTGAGCCAACGGGACTATACTGAAACAAGTTGAAATTCTTCACCTTATTGTAACCGCCATTTAAGAGTATGGCACAGAGCCATCTATATTTCTTTTTTCACTTTATAATAAACTAGCGGACGTCACGCGGTTTCACCCGCGTAGCTCCCGTTCTTGTGGGAATACGGGAATAAAATATAGCCTATGTTCACCGGGGATAGTGTAGCTCCTAACAGTGAAAGAATTTTTCAAATCGGTTCTGTAGTTTCGGAGCCTATTCGATGCAAACAAACAATCAAATCTTTACTCTTTATCTATACTAATATAATAAAGAGGAAAGATTTGATTGTTTGTTTGCATCAAATAGGCTCCGAAAGTACTGGATCGGTTTGAAAAATTCTTTCACTGTTGGGAAGCTACACTCTTCCCCGTGAACATAGGCTATATTTCATTTCCGTATTCCCACGGGAACGGGAGCTACGCGGGTGAAACCGCGTGACGTCCACTAGTAGTATTATTAAAGATATTATGAAAAAGTTAAGATACAATTTTTTTAAAAATATTTTACCTGCTATCCGTTCATTGGCCTGTCGCAACTCCTGAGCAACGCGTTGTTCTGCGTGCTGTAAGACTACTCTCTGCTGGTCAAGCTCGGCATAGGCGCGGTTGGCTTCACCAAGTTGCTGACTTAACTCGCCGACGTGTGCCTGAGCTAGGCATAGAGAGTCTCTCACTGCGCCAAGTTCCAGGCGCAGTGTGCCTGACTCATGCGCATGTGCGGCTAGTTCGGCTTGCAACGCTGCGAGTTGCCCGAGTAAACCTTGTTCCGACTGGACAAATGTGTAACGTGTGATTTACATGTACATTATAATCAACATATTATGAGCATATCTTACTACTGCTCGTTCGCTCTAACTTTGCCGCTCGGCTCCATACTAAAGTCGATTTTTAAGTAGACGAAGTAAATTGACAGCAACTAATGTCACTTCTTCATACAATGTTGCTTATTTTCTATGACGAAGTGACATTAGCTACTGTCAATTTATTTAGTTTAATTAACAATTCGGGTATACGCCTCTACGCCAGCGGCAAAGTTAGAGCGAACGGGTAGTAATCTTACTTCTTACTATATCCTACTTCCTACTAATATTATAAATGTGAAAGTTTGTGAAGATGTTTGGATGTTTAGATGTTTGGATGTTTGTTACTCAATCACGCTCTAACGGCTGAACGCACCGGGCTGAAATTTGGAACCAGGGTAGATTATAGTCTGGAATAACACATAGGCTACATTTTATCCCGGGAATATTTTCCCATGGGAAGCGGGAACGAGAACCAAATTTCACGCGGGCGAAGCCGCGCGCATCAACTAGTAATATTATAAATGCGAATGTTTGTGAGTGTGGATGTTTGTTACTCTTTCACGCTCAAACGGCTGAACGGATCTGGCTGAAATTCGGTACAGGGGTAGATATAGGTTTGGAATAACACATAGGCTACTTTTTATCCCGGGAATAAGTTCCCACGGGAAACGGAAACGGGAACAAAAGTTGACGCGAGCATCAGCTAGTATATTATAAATGTGAAGGTTTGTGAAGATGTTTGAATGTATGTTACTCGATCACGTTCTAACAGCTAAGCTCTAGCAGATCAATGTCTGCAATGCTGCCCGAGTAAACCTGGTTTCGACTGGACAAATGTCTACAAATAAACAACTTACAAGGATATTCATGTGTTATTGATTATTTAAAGATAATATTGAAAAGCGATTAGTACTTATGCTAACGAAATGACAAGTGTAATGTGAAAAAATTATCAGTCTCAAGCTGGAGGCGAAACCGCGTTTGAGTAACCGGGTCAGACGCCCTAACCACCAGGTTCTGTTTTCTCTCCGGCTCAATCTATTGCGTTGCGAAATGCTAACGAAATCAGAAGTTTAATGTGAAAAAATGATCAGTCTCAAGCTGGAGGCGAAACTGCGTTTGAGTAACCGGGTCAGACGCCCTAACCACCAGGTTCTGTTTTCTCTCCGGCTCAATCTATTGCGTTGCGAAATGCTAACGAAATCACAAGTTTAATGTGAAAAAATGATCAGTCTCAAGCTGGAGGCGAAACCGCGTTTGAGTAACCGGGTCAGACGCCCTAACCACCAGGTTCTCTTTTCTCTCCGGCTCTATCGATTGCGTTGCGAAATGCTAACGAAGTATAATGTGAAAAAATGATCAGTCTCAAGCTGGAGGCGAAACCGCGTTTGAGTAACCGGGTCAGACGCCCTAACCACCAGGTTCTCTTTTCTCTCCGGCTCTATCGATTGCGTTGCGAAATGCTAACGAAATCACAAGTTTAATGTGAAAAAATGATCAGTCTCAAGCTGGAGGCGAAACTGCGTTTGAGTAACCGGGTCAGACGCCCTAACCACCAGGTTCTCTTTTCTCTCCGGCTCTATCGATTGCGTTGCGAAATGCTAACGAAATCACAAGTTTAATGTGAAAAAATGATCAGTCTCAAGCTGGAGGCGAACCCGCGTTTGAGTAACCGGGTCAGACGCCCTAACCACCAGGTTCTCTTTTCTCTCCGGCTCTATCGATTGCGTTGCGAAATGCTAACGAAATCACAAGTTTAATGTGAAAAAATGATCAGTCTCAAGCTGGAGGCGAAACCGCGTTTGAGTAACCGGGTCAGACGCCCTAACCACCAGGTTCTCTTTTCTCTCCGGCTCTATCGATTGCGTTGCGAAATGCTAACGAAATCACAAGTTTAATGTGAAAAAATGATCAGTCTCAAGCTGGAGGCGAAACCGCGTTTGAGTAACCGGGTCAGACGCCCTAACCACCAGGTTCTCTTTTCTCTCCGGCTCTATCGATTGCGTTGCGAAATGCTAACGAAATCACAAGTTTAATGTGAAAAAATGATCAGTCTCAAGCTGGAGGCGAAACTGCGTTTGAGTAACCGGGTCAGACGCCCTAACCACCAGGTTCTATTTTCTCTCCGGCTCTATCGATTGCGTTGCGAAATGCTAACGAAATCACAAGTTTAATGTGAAAAAATGATCAGTCTCAAGCTGGAGGCGAAACCGCGTTTGAGTAACCAGGTCAGACGCCCTAACCACCAGGTTCTCTTTTCTCTCCGGCTCTATCGATTGCGTTGCGAAATGCTAACGAAATCACAAGTTTAATGTGAAAAAATGATCAGTCTCAAGCTGGAGGCGAAACCGCGTTTGAGTAACCGGGTCAGACGCCCTAACCACCAGGTTCTCTTTTCTCTCCGGCTCTATCGATTGCGTTGCGAAATGCTAACGAAATCACAAGTTTAATGTGAAAAAATGATCAGTCTCAAGCTGGAGGCGAAACCGCGTTTGAGTAACCGGGTCAGACGCCCTAACCACCAGGTTCTCTTTTCTCTCCGGCTCTATCGATTGCGTTGCGAAATGCTAACGAAATCACAAGTTTAATGTGAAAAAATGATCAGTCTCAAGCTGGAGGCGAAACTGCGTTTGAGTAACCGGGTCAGACGCCCTAACCACCAGGTTCTCTTTTCTCTCCGGCTCTATCGATTGCGTTGCGAAATGCTAACGAAATCACAAGTTTAATGTGAAAAAATGATCAGTCTCAAGCTGGAGGCGAAACCGCGTTTGAGTAACCGGGTCAGACGCCCTAACCACCAGGTTCTCTTTTCTCTCCAGGGCACTGATTCTCGCTTCACACGACATGAATGCGTGGACGGAAATCGGCGGGTGACGCGTCGCCTGTCTCATATTTAGGAACGGCGAACATGAGACGGACGACGTTTCACCCGTAAATTTGCGTCCACGCATTCACGTCGTGTGGTCGAGAATCGGCGCCCAGCTCTATCTATTGCCTTGCGAAACTAGCAGTAAATGTATATGTAGGAGCAATCATTTTGACCTTCATAAGTGTTACTTTGTGACCTATAGAATAAAGATTTTTATTTTCAATGCTTTAAATTACAATTATTGTACCCAGAAAATGTCAATTAACTCACATCTGATAATCTTTGGATATGGATTTCCATTTGAGCATGCGCTTCATTGTCGACACCAAGTTTGGATTGCAACTGAAAAAAAAACAATTTAATAAATAAATATTTATATATTTTTTTACGGACATAAACGCATTAGAAACTTAGAGCAATAAGAAGGACATTAAAATAAGCGAGTTCATCCCAAAAAAAAAAAAATTTAGTATGGAACGACATCTCACTTTTCTGCTAAATAAGCAATAAAAGGAGTGTAAAATCTCATACTCTAAATCCGTTCCAACAATGTTGATTTGTGCTAGTCTTTTCGTATGACTTTTTCTTCCAAAGAACCTTTGAATGAATGACTTACCGCTACTTCCCGCTCTTACTACACGAAGCATGGGCCGTTGTACCTGCGCGGGTACGCTCAGCGTTCAGCTGCGACCTGTACCAACGTGACACTTACCATCATCTTCTTCTGCGTGAGTTGCTTGTTATCCTCCACGACCATCTGCAAGCGTGCCGTTCGAACGCGCGGGTCGTTTTACCTGCGCGGGTACGCTCAACGTTCAGTTGCGACCTGTACTTACCATCATCTTCTCCTGCGTGAGTTGCTTGTTATCCTCCACGACCATCTGCAGGCGAGACTGTAGACCATGTAGTTCTGAACGTGCGGCGGTTACTGCCTGTTCACTGGTGCGGACCGTTGTACTTGCGCGGGTACGCTCAGCGTTCAGTTGCGATCTGTACCAACACAGCATTTGAACATGAGAAAAGTGTTCGTAAAGCTTGTCAAAATGCTGTCAAAAACGTTAGAGATAATTAAAAGTAGAAGTCAAGCTATTCAATTCCTTGGAAATCTGGCAGTAAATGTACTAGTCATAATCAGACGTTCAGTGTTGCTTTGTGATCTATATTATTTTAGATATTTTCATTTCAAATAGCACAAGTAAGGTCATAGTGAAAACTTTTCACTGTTTTCACACAGTTTCCGTGAAGTAAATGACTATGTCCCACAAATATTGTATGGTGCTTACCTGAGCTCCTTTAACTTTGCTTGAAGAGCCTGGGACGCTTCAACTTCGTCCGCCAAGGCCTTCTCTTTGTCAGCGAGTTGTCTCTTCAATTTTTGCATGGGATCATTAGGACCCTGTAACAAATAGCATAAAATTCGAGAGAGAGAAAGAGTATTCGTTTCGTTTGATGTCCGTCATACTTCTCATTCAGATAATTGGCGCACCTAGACCTCTAGAAATGACCTGTGCGAGATGGTGCTATGGCTTACTATCAGGCGGCCGACGTCATTTTGGCAAGTTAACAATTAAAAAATGCCTCAGTGCAGTCATTTCAAATAGAGATAGAATAGTAAAGATTTGGTTCAAATTTTGCACCTAAGCCTCGATGATACTGGGCGTGTTTAAAAGCTGCTAGTTGATGACTTTAAAAGCTAGCGAGTAATTAAAGTCAAAAGCCGATTGTAAAGAATTTCGATGACACGGGCGAGCTCACAATCTGCTCGCGATCTCGCTGGCTTGTAGTTTGTAAACTCGCTCCGTTTCGTCAATGCTTTAGAACGATTAGGACCACTATACAGGCGACCTTAAAGTTTAAAGTTGCTTGTCACAGGTGAAGTCGCGAGGCACAAGTATCATATTAAGATAATCACGTTTACAATGTTAAGCGATTCGATATTAGTCGCACATACATAGTTAAGTAGATAATCTTTGCCACTAACCAACTGTATCAACATTTGAACTTTGTAATTGCATTACACAATATTTTCATAGCAGTCACCGTTTCTAAGAGAAAATCCATTGGTTTTATGACGTCTTTAACATCTGTTGATACTATTATGAAAAGTAATAGAATATGAAAATGTTATTTAGCCATGGTTGTATAGCGAATGGGGTACTTGTGTTAAATCATTGCACACATAAATGTATCGTCATACACACAACCTAACCTTACACATTCTTCAAGCAATTTATTTTCCTACAGTTTGAGTACTCCGGTGCGAATGATCTCACTATCGAAGATGCTTAAGAATGATCGAATAGAAGAACATAGTATTCCGAAAGTAGACCTAACATTTACATGAGATATATTATACAACCATCTCTTTTCGAAGTAAAACTTCTTTAGACGCGACGATCTTAACTCAGATTTTTTTTCTGATGAATGATATTAATATAACATTTGATGCCGTCAATGGCAAAGAAGTTTTACTTCAATCGCACGTAAAGGCACACCCTTTTTTTTTCATTTATCATTCATACAAAATTAAAGACTTGTTGACAAAAGGCCAAGGTCAAGAGTACCCTCGGCGTCTTAAACACTTATGAAAGTTGAAGAAGCGAAAGTGGTATGCAAGGATCGTAGCAAATCTCTGCCTACTCCGATGGGAGACAGGCGTGATGATGTGTATGTACTTACAAAATACTATATTCCTCATAATAAGAGCTTGATAGGTAAAGAGATTACAAGTGTTGCAGCATAAAAGAAATCCAATTTTCCTTTGACATTGAACAACAGGTTTATTCATGAGACACTTGAGTAAACCTTACACTTTGGTAAATACACGATTTACAAAAACAGCTATATTGTTTTATTATGTTACTCGAATTTGTTTTATAGTTGACGAGATATTCAACTTGATCCTATACTCCGATCATAGGCGTGCTTTCGGTGAAGAATCTTTACTGTGCGTAAAGATTGTTCACCAAAAGCAACCAATTCAAGAGATCCTTTCTCCATCACATCATTGAAACTCGGAACGCTCTGGAAGTGTTAATCTTTCTCTTCTTATATAACCCTTGGATCTTCAAGCGAATTGTCGAGAGGCCTATCATTAGGCTACCAACTTGAGGGCCACTGTCGGGCAGACTGTGACAGTGGCCTCCAATTCGCATGATGCCATGATTTTCCATCAAGCAGGTGGCATCAATTTGGCCAGCTAAATAAATAAAAATACTTTATTCCAGGTTCCTTTTAAGAGATTCCTTTTTAAGCATAGGACCTCCTTTGTAATTGCTTTAATAGTTAGTACAATAAAAAGTATTAAATTCTATGCACATACCTCAGACCACTCGGAGTGTTCCGGCAGTGGGTCATGGTGCTTGTTGAGTAGTGCATCAGTCAAGATCTGAATCTCATTGCGGCTGAGAGCGGCTTCACGGACCACTCGCACTAGCTCTGCTACGTTGACGCCGCTGCTATCACCCGCTGCAATACACGTAATTGTATGTTGAGTACGATTTCATGCATAATACGTCATTTTCCACACATTTCTTAACACTAAGAATAACCTTAATATATCTAAATATCCTTCCGCTATTAATTCGTGGATAGTCCAACTTAAGTTATCGCTCAATCATTGTTAAATTTGAACCGACAATGAAAAAGACCTAACATGAATTTTTGAAATTTCATGAGAATACAATCAAAACGTAGGTATTTAACTATTGGACTAACCGAGAGTTGGAGGAATCTAACCTAAAGTTAAATAAAATAAGGTTTAATTTTCTTGCTTCAAGAAAATTAACTGGAGATCATTGTAGTAGCGATCACTTTCAACTTTTTGCTGTGGAAGATGTTGACTTTGATATCTCTACTAATACACAAATTCATTTCGTGTGCATAATTACTTGTGCAAGTCAGTATTTTTGGTTTAACTTTGAAATATCTAGTTCAGAAAAAGGGAATATACAGATATCGATTTAAATACATGCCATATACAAATACAGAAGTAAACTGTACTGTCTGTTACGATTTCACGCCTAAACCTCTTAAACAATTCAGATGGAAATTTGGGACAGAGATAGAAAATAGAGCTTGGACAACGACATAGGCTATTTTCATCGCGAAAACGGGTACGCTAAAACACCAGTTATAAAATAACTAGCGGGTGCCACGCGGTTTCACCCGCGTAGCTCCCGTTCCCGTGGGAATATGGGAATAAAATATAGCCTATGTTCACCGGGTAGAGTGTAGCTTCCTAACAGTGAAAGAATTTTTCAAATCGATTCAGTAGTTTCGGAGCCTATTCGAAAACAATCAGATCTTTCCTCTTTATAATATTAGTATAGAAGTACTCACCCATGAGTGACAAAACATTAGGCTCCGCCTTCTTCTTTTTCTTCCCACCAGGGGGCGAAGGGGCGGCAGTGGGCAGTGGTGGGGCAACGGCCAAAGCTTGTTTCAGCAGTTTCTCAGTGGTCAGCTCACTGGGCTGTGGAGCGTTCAGCGGGGGAACAAGCTCCTCGCGAACCACTTCAATAACCTCCTCGACGGGGGCTTTCTTCTCCGATTTTTTACCTGATTGTATAATATGAAAGTAAATAGTATCATACTTTGTAAGATATTTTGGTTTTATATGCAGACATTACGTTTAAGATTGTTAGTTTAAACGATTAAGACAGTGTTGTACAGAAAAAAATGCTACCCGCTAATGGAACAAAATTTTGTATCTCAACAAAATCTCGAATAATAAAAAGAAACCACGGAAATTGTACTACAAGAAAGCCGTGAGATCGTTCTCACCAGACTGCCCCTCTCTAACACGTTTACTGTGAAAGTGAAAGTTCAATCCGATTTACGTTGTCATTTTTGTTTTATTTCAAACTTTGAACAGATGATCCACCTGACCTAGTGACGTAGTTTAATGCGACAGAGTCACAGCTACAGACAAAGTCTCGCCATAAGCCCCTCTGCACTCTATTTTATAGAGAGGGGCTAACACACGGAAAACGGAAAACATTCATTTATATTACAAGATGGCTCAAATAGTTTTTTGTTGCCGATTTGTGTCTAATGTTCTGTCCTGTAATGTCCCAAATAATACTACCAAAATAATCACATCACAGTGCGACAGCATTGCTATACCTTTGCGCTGTTCTTTAGGAGCATCGCCGTTATTGGGTCGTTCGCGAGCGGCCTCTTCTTTAGCTGCTTCCACAGCCGGTGCAGCAGTTTTGGCGGTAGATTTACCAGACTTTGCTGGTTTAGCCGGTTTTTCTTTTTTCTCTACAACCTCTTCAGATTTTTCGGATGCCTAAAGACAATTGTTATATCTCATTATAGTCATTAAACAGCGGTGACCGAGCAGTAGACTACCTGACACGGCAACTAGATAACGTGAGAGACAATGATTTATTTAAATACCTATGAATTATGGATAACATACATAATTCATTATCAATATAAAAATATCATGCTTTAAAATTCATGCAAGTCACTCCACGAAACAAAACGTTTGCACAAAAGCTGTTGTTAACAGAAAACAATGACTGAAAATGAATTTAAAGACACTTAAATTCATGGGTTTTGATCCTTCAAATAATAAAATTCCTCATATTGTGGAACAGCCATATATGATAATGGTAGTGTACGTATAAATGGGAAAGCGTGTTAGTGTTTCTGTTGCCCTTTCAAGGTCGTAAGGAATCAATGAACTGACGTGATTTCTAAATAGCGATGGTTGTAAATGTATAGAGTACCATAGTTACTTTTAATACAGAAAAAATCGAGAGTTGCACAAAAATGGTGAAAATGTTAGCACAATTTTCGCTTTCATTGAAATCTGTTGTTTTTTTTTTAAATATCAGGTTTTCGTTTTAGCAAGTAATAAGAGGCACGTCTTTATTCCCAAAGGGGTAGAGGCAGAGGCATATTAGGTATATGCCCAAATTTCACCTTTAGATATTGTCCAACGTAACAGGTGAGCGGTATTGCCGTGTTCAAAATGGACAGGCGCAGGTTGTGACTGCCCGCTCTTGTAATTTTTCAAGTCGCCCATAAAAGTTTCTACTTCACTTAAGCGACTGCCCTGGCAACCGGGGCCAACAGCTAAACTTCCGAAGCACGGAAGCAACTAAATTTTGTAATTAATTATTTCAATAAAAACGAAGTACCTAAGTATGTTTCCATGATGATGGGAGTAAGCAGTGGTGTCACATAAAATTAATGCACATTACGTTTCAATCACTACGACCACACAACAATCAGTGTACACACGAGAAACAGAACTAGATACATATAGGGCGATATTATTACATACATAGATGGATAGCTAAACGCAACACTAGGACATATTACATACATAGACGCATAAGAGTTTAGAAACTCACTTTTTCCGCCGTGAGTGAAGGATGCATCAATTCAAACTCGTCTTTGGGGTGCATTTCCTCAAAGTGGTTGGTGGCAGTGGTAGCTGTGGCCTCAGGCACCGAGGCCGGATTGCTAACGCAACTTGGATCCTCTTTGTTTACCAGTATTGGCTTTACTTTAGGATCCTTGCCACGCTTGCGAATCTGTACAGACGTCGTCGACTTATAGTGAAATAGCCAGTGCTCACCCACTTTTCTCACGTCTTAAAGAACTAATCCCAGTGAAAATTCGTAAAACTACAGACACATAATAAAAGTAGTAGACCAACATGCCATTTTAGTTTTCATGTAACGAAATTTTTTTTTTATGTCGTCGTGGTATATGATATATATTTTATTTTTACGTCCACATAATTATATGGCGGCAAGAATAAAGTCAGCTATTAGAGTAGGTAGGTATGTGCTAGGTCAATTTGCTGACAAGAAAAATGTAAACCAATGAGTTCTTGGTATTAGCACGCATGTTTATTTGGCATTCTTCATATCACCCTTTGTCTTCCATTGAGTCTGTAGTTTAAAACCTCCAATAACAACGCAAACCAGGCTTTGGTAGTGCAATACAGATAAATAATTTAAAGATAGGCATATTTAATAAGGCAGATACCATACAAACTAACTTTGTTATTTAGATATTACATTTGTGCTAACAACCAAACCCGTATTCGGGTACACGAAAAGCGGTACCCGAATTCGGGCACCCGAAGCATTAATTACACTGTCGGTTACTGGAGCACGGGCAAACGACCCTGCGTCCGCGAACGTGCGAAGTACTGTTTTAAAGATGAAGGAAAACGGCGTCGGGTAACCGAAACGAAAGCTGCTCGAATACGGGCGTACTTGACTCGGTTCTTTTAAGCTTAGTCGTTTGCCCGAATTCCATCGGCAAACGTATTCAGGGTAACGATCAAGTGTTTAGCAATTGCGCTTTTAGGCTTTTTATTATAGCTTGCTCTTTACTATACCCAACTACAATTCTTGCAGATGCATTAAGTCCGCAATAGACATAATTTAACGAGCGATGAGCACCCCTCATGCAATTTAATTATGAAAAGACGTTTCGCATCGATACTTGTATGATATGCAGTTTTTGGCTTCATTCCGATTAAATAAGATAAAGTCATAGTTTGGATAGGTATGATAATGTACCCAGTTAATACCAATTGGATGTTTAACATGTAAGGACTTATGATGTATTGCGACTCCTAATGGACTAAATAAGAATAGCACACTAGCTAGCAATGCATTGTATGCATTATGTCAGTAATCAAACAGCCTCGACAGTTTTACAGATAGTCTACAGATCGTAAATGTATGAATCAAATTAAAAATGAACCCAAAAGAAAATAGAGAACTAAGATTATAATTATATTTAATCTTATTTGTTTACCATTATCTTCACAACACATTCTTTTAGACCAGATAACAGAATTCCTTGATAAAATAATGCTTGGGTTATTATTGTTGCTGTCCCTTATCTTGTGGACTCTGCTGTTTCAGATTTATTTTAACATTAAGGGAACAAGTTCACCTCACCAAGAATGTCTGAGACCCAAGCGACCTCCTAGTGGCGCACCTGCTGGCCAACAGACTCCCTTGAGAATTTCAGTTGGTAACTGCGGCATAAGTCCAACTGGACTAGCCACATCAAGAGCCTGCCCTACCAGCAGAGCACAATCCCGATGCTGATCATGGTACTCAGTTTGGTTGGCTCTAGTGACGACATTGCCGAAAACGTCGACGAGTCACCCCATGCAGTACAGTAAATTCCATCTTGAGTACCTCTGACCACTTTTTATGCATGCCAGCATGTAAGTGCTATCTCCATAAGCAACAGAATGACTGAAATTATCAGGCAATGTGACACTATGGGGTGTGCTAACTAAACTGTTATCCTCTGTAAAAGATTTTCCACATAAAAAATCTAAAAGAAGTACCATGTTCTGTGATCAAAAATATGTATGCAGGGTCTGGATGCATTCCTGTTTTGCATTTAGGCTCAATGCAGCAAAAGTGCTCAATGTAATGATGCTGAACATAAGAGCTTGATGCACATCATTCTAGACCTGTTTAATAGTTCAATGGTTGGTTTGTCTCATTGCACTTTATCCAATGATACGGGCAAGGTACTGAGTACAATGTGATTTTTATCTTCTAACAGTTGACTGGTGAGCAATCAGTTATACCTTTTATTACCCTATCACCACCTATTGTAACATAATCTTGCTCAATATGGTATTCTAAGTATTTTAACTTAAGCTTTGGCATTATCAGAAAAAAATTGTCTATAATACTTACTAGATACCCATTAAAAAGACAACAATTTCTTTTCAGTATAGTATTCTAAGAAATTGAGACAGGAATTATATCTGTCTTATTTGCTTACAATATGACCATTATCTAATTTAAAAAGTAAGTGACAGACCCTTGGTTACATACCAACATAGTCAAAATACTGATCAAATGTCTGATTACATACTTCAGTTTTCAGAAATATGATTGGCTAAGTTGTAAATCAAACTTCCTACAAATTCATAGAGAAGTGGCAGTTCTGTAAATAAAACAGAAGTAGAATACCACTTACCTTTACATTAGGAGGCGTGTCCCTGGGCGCATCAACCACTACGGTGGGACTAAACTCAACATGGCCTCTAGCCGCAGGCACCGAGTCATCTTCAACTCCACTTTCAGCTGGTGCCTCACTCTCCAACTCACTGCCTTGCCTTGATGCACTTTCCTTGCTCTTCTCTTTTTTAGCTTGCTAAAATATCAATATCTTATATAGATTTCAGCAACCACTCTTTCCAGAAAAAGATTGTATTGGGGTCAGACAAAATAAGTGTGTGATCTACAAGAGTTTGAAATTTAAATCTTTAGAGGACCATGGCAAGCTTTGCTTTGGCTAAGGTTTTTTTAAACCTGGTACTCCCCGCCGTAGCTATGTAGGCCACAAAGAGTCGGCAGCGCGAGTGTGGCGCCTCTGGTGTTGCAAACGTTCATAGGCTGCGGTGACTGCCAGTCCTTCTGGTGGGCCGTATGCTTGTCTGCCACCTTAGTGGTATAAAAAAAAACTATTCTATCTCTCAACTTGGATCTACAGCTCATGGTGTACAAATTTGGTAAAAATTGGTTAAGTAGTTTAGGAGTTCATCACGGACAGTTAATGTGTCACATAATTTATATATGAAGATGTTTATCAGTTGTCTAGATCACATAGCACAAGCTTTCTATTTAATTTGGGCTAGATGGTGTTCAGTGAGAATGTCCGACAATATTACCATAACTTAGCTGAGCCTAAAGGGCTATAGTTTACAAGTTTATGTGTATGAAGGTGAACTATATGGCACCCAATGAACCCAGACATACTCATATTACAATTATGTATGGAAATCTGGCAGTTATGTTGATATTCATACTCCAGCCCCACTTCCTTGGGCAGTAACATAATGATACACTGCCTAAGTCACTAAAATACCATAGCTCTCCAATAGCGAAATAATTTCTAAAGTTGATTGCACAGTATGAGTTTCTTTACATACCAACCAAATTTTCCCACAGATGTCTTTCCTTCTTCCAGGTCATTATATTTAAAATTGATACAATTTAAAGCTTGATGTGATAAATAACATATGACTACTGTTAATCCTAGTAGAAAATCTTGTACTGCTCGTTCGCTCTAACTTTGCCGCTCGGCTCCATACTAAAGTCGAATTTTTAATTAGACGAAGTAAATTGACAGCAACTAATGTCACTTCTTCATACAATGTTGCTTATTGTCTATGACGAAGTGACATTAGCTACTGTCAATTTACTTCGTCTAATTAACAATTCGGGTATACGCCTCTACGCCAGCGGCAAAGTTAGAGCGAACGGGTAGTACCACAGATATATGTATATTTTATGGGGAAAACAATAAAAAAGCAGACAAAGCTACAATCACCTTAAAACTAATTATTATTATGCTCCCAGTTAAATTCTATGTAATCAAATATACCTTTTTAATTGCTTTCTTTTCCTTCTTCTTAGGCTTAGCTTTATCCGGTGCAGTCAATGTCTTAAGATCCTTGTTCACTTTTCGTTGCATGGCCACAGCCTCTTCATAAGATGTGCCAGATGTTTTAAACAAGCTCATCAGCATAAGCATGGCTACACTAACCACCCCAAACCCGCACAGTGCTAGCAATGTCTGCAGCTCCATCGGACCTGCAGCACCTGCCTACTGCCTGTAACAAAATAAATAAGCATCATTAAAATACAGTAAGTTTCGGTGTGTGAGAAATCACTGTATTGTGAGAGACAAGCAAAACAGAGATCAGTATGTACTAATAAAATTAATATTAATTATATTTTATACATTCCAACCGCATTAATCTGGCGGTTTATTGAAATATAGACATGTTTTGAGCCTCAGACAAAATGGTTTGTATACCGTACGAACCGTAATCTACACACCGTGTACCTAAAAGATGTGCCGGTTGAATATGAATCGGATTCGGATCTGTAAAATACTTGGAATTAATTGAACAAAATGAAGGTTCAACCTGACACGTAAGCAATGACACATGTCAGAGGTTATTGACAGTCCTTTCGCTCAAAGGTAATGTAATGATGGCAGCAACAAAGTAGTAACTAACTATTCAATTTCATTAGCTTTCCTGTAACCTTCAGTCCTAATTGAAAGAAATCAATGAAATCATGATAATAGAAAAAACTCGAATTACGACATCTGCCCAATCTCATTTATTGCCCAAGATAAGATAAAATTTATTTACCTGAAATGCAAGATACTAAGCTGTGAGTATTTCAGTTGTTTTTGTTATTATTACATAGAAATATATTATTCAAATTAAGTGTATCACTGTTTAATTAATTATAATATTTGCTTTTAACTTTTCCTTTTTGTACAAGACAAGACAACACGGGTCGACAAACCGGGTCGGACACTGACTTTTCAACAGACTAAAAAAAGCCTAACAAAAGTAAAGGGTCGACTTGTCTACGGGATATTCTTTAGTCTATGAATGATCTTGTCAAACCTGTTTTGCGCTATTGAAAATAACCAATAAATACATTAATAGTAGCTAATTGCCAGCACCAAAGGCATACAGAGAGATACTTTAAACACATTTCACCTTTAGATACTGTCCCATACCGTCATAGGTGGTGAGACGTAGGTACTGCCGTGTTGAAATGGACAAGTGCAGGTTGTGAACGCCTGTTATTGAAACTTTTCAATGCGTCCATAAATCCTTCAACTTGGCTTAACAACTGCCATTTTACTCATAGATTTATTGAGAGTAGCGAAAAATTCTAAATCTATGCGAAACGCTCGCAAATTAATGTCACAACAATGAAATTATACGCTGCACGCTGATGCAAGATGCTGATGATGAATCTACAGCTGAGCTAGCACCAGTTTTACTTTACGTTAGTTTTACCTTACGTTGGCTTAAAAACAATATTGCTCCGTTTGCGACAAATTGGCAAAGTAAAAATACTTTGATAGATGGGTGCCCCGCGAACTTAACGATCGCCAGCCCAACGTACGCGTTGAGAGTAGAGATGGGTAACGACCCGGGTTAAAACCCACCGGTGGGTTAAAACCCAGTTATCACCCGTTTCAATCCACCCACTGGGTGGTTTGGCCGGGTGAAAACAAAATATATATTGCCGATAAAACTTGCAACGCGCTGCGATCGGTTTGCGGGGTGGTAGGTAGAGATGAGTAACGACCCGGGTTAAAACCCAGTTATCACCCGTTTCAATCCACTCACTGGGTGGTTTGGCCGGGTGAAAACAAAATATTGCCGATAAAACTTGCAACGCGCTGCGATCGGTTTGCGGGGTGGTAGGTAGAGATGGGTAACGACCCGGGTTAAAACCCAGTTATCACTAGTGTCCGACCGAAACTGGTTTTCCAGCCGAAACCGAAACCGAACTTTCGGCCCCAGGGTCAGTTTCGGCCGAAACCGAAACCGAAACCGAAACTCCCGTGTTCATATTGATAAAAAGAAAGAAAACAGCCAAGTGCGAGTCGGATTCCCGCAGAGAGGGTTCTGTTACAAAAATTACGTTTGTTGTGTGGATGCTTTTTTCTGATTTTAGTAGGTATTTATTTATAGCGGCAACAGAACAGGGCGAGGTGGTGGTGGCAGTGTCTCTTGACATCGCCAACGCTTTCAACACCTTGCCCTGAAGCTGCGTTTGGGAGGCGCTTATTTAGCATGGAATGCCTCCATACCTCGACTACCTTGTCGAGGACTATCTTTCCAAGAGTTCAGTGTTCCAAAAAAGGGATCGGTCTTAGGACCGCTTCTGTGGAACATCGGTTACGATGGGGTGCTGCGTGGTCCGTTGCTCAGAGGTGTCTTCATAACGGGTTACGACGACACCCTCATTACAGCGCGAGGAGCAACGTACCGAGACGCAGCCCTAAAGGACACCTGCAGGATCCAGCTTACATATAGGGGGCGTCAGCATCGGCATTGAGCTCTCTATGACGAATCTGGGGCTCGTACTCGATAGCAGGTGAAACTTTGGATACCACTCCCAAAGTTTGGTCCTATAGCTGAGGGAGGGGGGCATCAGCCGCACTCTCGCGGTTGTTGCCCAATATCAGGAGACCCAACGTTCCCTGCAGGGGACTTTACCTTGGGATCGTGCGGGGCATATCCCTGTACGGGGCACCCGTATGGGCGGAGATCCTGATGGCCAGCAATGCGGCTAGATTGCCTAGCCCACAGAAGGCGACGGCTTTCAGGGTGATAAGGGGATACCGCACGATCTTGGTTGAGGCGGCATGTTTTCTAGCCGGGACCCCTCTATGGAATCTGGAAGCGACGGCCCTTGCGTCATTGTTTAAATTGCGCAAGGAGGCGCTGGAGCGGGGCCATAGGCCTCATCCTGTGAGCAGGTCATGCTCGTGAAAGAGACGGGCGGGGAGGAAGCGGTAGAGAACCCTCCCACCCGAGTTTCACAGTCTGCGGCGGCGCTCTATACTATCAGCCTCCATGACCGGGGGCCTGAGGACGGTGACGGGGCGGCTCACCGTCTTTACAGAAGCATGCCTTAGACGATAGCGTGACGTGAAAGATTCATGCACGCCTTACTCAAGAAACGGGATAACAACTTAACAATCCCCCAAAGACGCGGCCGCAGTATGCATCATTCCGAGGGCACACTCGGTGGTCCCAACCGCAGGCTGTTAGGCAGGATACGCCTGGTTTTTTGGTCGGTAGGGCAACTGTACAGGGAAAATTTTAGGCCTCTGTCTGGCTCGGTTCCAGCTATACTACTTCGTGACTAATAGACAGATGGACGGCTAGGCCTCATGTCTCGTTAATAGAGTCCCACTGTAACCCCTTCGTGCGAGATTTCGTCTCGCACTTGGCTGGTTATTTTTTCAATTTTTGCAGCGAGTTCAACCAAGTGCCATCAACGGTATAAATTTTCTCAAGTGTTCATATTCATATTTTAGAAATATCTCCACCTAAAGATGAGTTTCTTTAATTTACGTGTGGAATTACTCATAGATGCTATTGCGAACGCCTACTGACTAAAACCACACAGATGCTCTGCTACTAGCTCTTGGCTGGTTTTGGTTAGGGTTCCGTTTTTTTTTTTATACCACTAAGGTGGCAGACAAGCATACGGCCCACCAGAAGGACTGGTGGTCACCGCAGCCTATGAACGTTTGCAACACCAGAGGCGCCACACTCGCGCTGCCGACCCTAAAGAAAGTCGTTCAAGAAAACCGGCAAAAAATCACATATGTTGCATGGGAGGCCCCCATTAATATTAGGTGCTTACATATGAAATTGGCGTTTTGTATAGGAGGAACAAAAAGTCGAATATTTTTAAATATAATATATTTAATTAATCAAAGTATGAACCATTGTTTTCTATGCATTTTTGCCATCTCATAGGTAGTTCATTGATCCCTTTACTAAAAAAACCAGTCGGACGGGAATCTGTGAAGGCGATTTGGACTGCCCCATCAGAGTTGAATTTTTTCCCTTGCAAGAAGTTGTCCAAATTTCGAAAAAAATGGTAATCTGTTGGAGCAAGATCCGGGGAGTACGGAGGATGTTTTAGACATTCCAATTGAAGCTCTTCTAATTTGGTAGCCGTATGTTGTGCAGTGTGTGGTCTAGCGTTGTCGTGAAGCAGCAGTGGCGTGGAGCGATTGACCAGCCTAGGTTGTTTAGCCGCTAGCTTTTCCATCATGGTTTGCAATTGCTGACAATAGACATCAGCCGTAATAGTCTGGCCAGATTTGAGAAAACTGTAATGAACAATACCGGCACTAGTCCACCAAACGCTTACAAGTAACTTTTTTGGGGTTAATTTTCGCTTGGGGCAGGATTTGGCTGGCTGGCCAGGATCCAACCATTGCGCTGAGCGCTTTCGATTATCGTAAAGAATCCATTTTTCGTCACATGTAATGATTCGGTTTAAAATACCTTCATTATTGTGCCGGTTCAGTAATGTAACGCAGCAGTCGACGCGCTTTTGCCGGTTTGCTTCAGTCAATTCGTGAGGTACCCACCTTTCAAGCTTTTTAATCTTCCCAATTTGCTTCAAGTGAATTAAAACAGTTTTATCACTAACACCGCAGCCTGCAGCTAACTCGGACGTGGTTTGCGATGGATCCGCTTCCACAATAGCCTTCAATACTTCATTATCAACTTGAGTCTCAGGCCGTCCACGGGGCTTGTTCTGCAGGTCGACATTTCCTGAACGAAAACGTTGGAACCAAAAACGAACTGTGTTTTCTTTTGCAACATGACCGCCATACACATCATTCACCCTTCTAGTCGTTTCCGCAGCACTAGTGCCACGGCGGAACTCGTACTCGTAAATAATGCGATATTTTAAGTTTTCCATTTTGTAAAATGAGTGACGCAAACAGAAAAAAACAGAAGAAAAAAACAAATGAATGACGGTCATCGAAGGATAAATACATGAGTAAATAGCTGGGAAAATTTGAATTTGGAATTCCTTACCAAAGAGGAGAAAATCGTAATTAAAGTGGCCAGTACGAAAAACGCCAATTTGATGTGTAAGCACCTAATATTATTAATTTGTCTATTTTTATTACCTATAGCGGCAACAGAAATACATCATGTCAAGCAATTTAACTGTCTAACTATTACGGTGCATGAGTTACAGCCTGCTGACAGACAGATAGACGACCAACAAAGTCAATGGAACCCACAACAAAGGGGTAGGGTTATGTAATGTCCTAGATCACCTTTTTACCGTAAAAATTGTATTATTATAACTATTGATTGAAAGTCCTGTGTAAATATGTAAATTTTCGGTTAGTAACATAAGTATGAACTCGTTGGGCTGCCCCACTACGTAACAAGCAGAGCCAGGCACTAAAAATTCATGAACACGTGAGTTTCGGCCCGGCCGAAAGTTTCGGCTCATTTTGGCCGAAACCGAAACTGCGACCGAAACTCGTTTTTTTGGCCGAAACTGGCCGAAACCGAAACTTCGGTCGGTCACTAGTTATCACCCGTTTCAATCCACTCACTGGGTGGTTTGCCCGGGTGAAAACAAAATATTGCCGATAAAACTTGCAGCGCGCTGCGATCGGTTTGCGGGGTGGCAAACCTGTGCCGGAGGGGGGGGGGGGGTTTGATCCGCGCCCCGCCCGTGCTCAAACTCACTCTCTCTCTCCCTCTCTTTACTCACTAGTGTATAAGTGTACTTCGCTACGCCAGTTAGAGTGGGCGCGTTTTGTGTGAATTTGTTGTTGTTTTTATTTACGACTCTGCATTATTATTGTGATCTGATCCAGTTTTACCTGAATGACCTTGGCTTGAACACCTTGAGTACGATTTGCTTATGAAATTTGATTCTGTCGACCCGGCTCTTGCCAGCTCGGGTAAGTGATTCGCTGTGGCTGGCCCTCTCGGAAAGATAGGCCCCGACAATTCGACGGAGGTAGGGAGGCACTTCATGATAAATATGTGCCTCCCTAATGCAGCTTCAGGGCAAGATGTTGAATGCGTTGGCGATGTCAAGAGACATTGCCATTACCACTTCGCCCTGTGATATCGCTTCTTCTGCCAGTCCTCTAATGCGCATGATCGCGTCCACGGTGGAGCGCCCCTGACGAAAACGTAATTGGTTATCCGCCAGATCTGGCCCCAAGCGTTTTAGGTGCCCGACGAGGCGCTGTGCAATAATACGCTCAAAGAGCTAGCACACCTCGTCGAGCAACACGACCGACCGGTACTCAGATGGGGAGTTAACCCCCCCCCCCCCCCGCCTTTCGGATCAGAACCAGTTTCCCTCTCTTCCAGATCTTGGAAAACTGGCGTTTTTCAAGGCATGCGCTAAATAGCCCAATAAGCCGCCCAAGTTCCTCGAAAGCCAGTACCTACTCTCGGCCTGGAATGCCGTTGGGACCAGGGGCAGTGTTCCTGCGGGGATTTAAGCCGCAGTACAGCCGCCCCTAACTGACTCTCCGTGACTTCAGGTACATCGTTCTCGCTGTTATCCGCGCCGGGCACCTGAGACGAAGCCTGTTCCTCCGCTATTGATGGGAACAAGGAACCCAGGACCCTCCAGCTGGAGACTCTGGGTCAGTGAGGGTGCCTTAGGAGGCCCTAAGGCACCCTCACTGACCCAGACAAACTAGGCAGTTTGCCTCTTAACATAAGGTACGGTCGCCCCTATGGGTTCCGCTCCAGGGTCTCCGGCAATCTTTTGGACCGCTTAATGGCTGCTTGAGGGGCCCACTTGGCCACCCTGTGCCCCTCATAGAGCTCCATTTCTCGAGCTGCTGCATTGTCTGGGCGGCGACGCCTCCGGCGGAACCTGGTGTGGCGTACTGATAGCACGCGGTAATACACGCTGCACGCAGCTGTGCGATTTTTGGCATCCACCAATACACTTAGTCTTAATGGGGTGGCTCTTCTGAACCACCCCACTAAGGCATGTTGCAGGCTTGTTTGCAGTCGAATCCAGGCCTGCCCGATGGCCGCCTCCAAGAGAGCCTCCCGATCCAGGCGATTGAGCGCCCAACGCGCTTCCGGAGGATTCACGATAACCGGCGGTAGGTTAGGTGGAAGGGAGGCCTCGAAAGGGATATATCGGTGGTCTGACGACGACTCATTCTCCTTCACTACACGCTAACCCTGAACACAGCGGGCGAGATCAGGGGTCGCAAACGGTACGTCTACGACCGAACTAAGCTCCCGCCGTGGCCAGGTTGCGATTGCAACATTCTTCCGTTTTAGGATTACTAGGCCACGTGTAGTGACCCAGTCCTCCAGTTTATGGACCACTGGGCGATGCTCTGGTACAGAAGATTCTGAGCAGCAGAGAAGTGGTTCAGGTTCACCTGCAGGATGCGGATATGGGTGTTCATTAGTGGACGTCCATCTATGTACCCTACCGCGAAACTGGACGCTCTTGAGCGGTACCCTCGCTCCCCCGAACGGACGGACGGGGCTTTAACTTGGAGGCGGCGCAGGCCTTAGTGCCCACCCGGTGGTCGGCCGCCTTGCCCTCCACGACACAAAAGAGAGTCGCGGAGCGTCACAAGCAAGGGTCGTGTGACCGGACTAACCACAGCGGAAGCACCGGTCTCCCACGGTGACTTCCGCTGTGCACTGCACCCCCACATGACTCCACCTGGCTTCGAGGTGCTGTAGAAGATGCACCTGCGCCTTGAGGAAGCCCACAATGAGAAGGCTCCGTCAGTCTGCCACTTTCTAAGCCACCACGACAGGGCCGCTTCCATGACGGTGGAGATTATCTTCTCTGTCGTGGCCGCGTCATCTAGACCCGTAATGCGCAGACCGGCGCATTTATTGGGTCTGGTGACGCTGACGCGTGTGAAATCCCCCGTGTCGGTGTCTCCCTCAGCTTAGCCGCTAGAGCCTCAGTCTTGGGACCGCTGGTGGCGCCGGAGATCTCGAGGAGGAGTGTTTCAGTGCGCGTCACATTGCATCGGAGCCTCCTCCTGTGTCGAGTGCCTTTAGGTCCACTAAGGCTTTCGCCTGCCTCAGGACCTCAGCGTACCCCACGCCCCTTGCCATGCACTCTGTTGTCACCGTAAGGACAACGGCGGTTGCGTGGGAGCACGAAGTCTTTTTGGCGCCTTCGTAGCGGCGGCCCTTGCCGTCTTTTTGGCTGCCTTCTTTTTCGGTCCCGCTACCTCCCAGACCCTCTCTCTGGAGGGGTTCTGGGGTGCAGCGGAAGCGCTAGCTGTGCTGGTGGAGGCGGGGTTGCCACTCTCCCCATGCGCCATCTTCTTGGGGGCGGGGGAGGGGGCGTTGGTCTTTCGCTGGGGACCGCGAGCCCAACTGGATGCAGCCGTCGTCACATACGATGTGACGACGAGTGCCGCTAGTGGTGGGCGGTTTGCCCGGTCTTCGAGGACGCCAAGGCGTCTCTCGATGGCCTCCAGTAGCTGAATCATGCTCGGTGTCACTTTGGGTGCACGAGCAGGGGCCTTTTGTGGAGGGTGGGTTGTCACACCCCAAGCCAGCTGCGTTAGCTTTGCGATTTCCTCCTGCATCAGCTGTTGCTGTTTGCGGGAATCGGCAATCTTAGTCTACAGGCTCGCAACCCGGGCCCAGAGTTTTCCTCCTCGTTGGAGATGCTCCCATCGAGGTGCTCATCCAACGCCTTAGTGGCGCCTGTGACGGCTTCCGCCACTATCTTCTTCCTGCCCGCTACATTCTTGGCGCCTTTTAAGGCGCCAGAAATGCGAGCAAGAGACGCCACTATCTGTTTTGCCGCTGATAC
Source organism: Miltochrista miniata (assembly GCA_933228765.1). Lineage (NCBI taxonomy): Eukaryota > Metazoa > Arthropoda > Insecta > Lepidoptera > Erebidae > Miltochrista > Miltochrista miniata. The sequence goes on along the minus strand of OW121764.1, from coordinate 14,847,155 downwards.
ATCTGATGTGAAGAATGTAGCTGCGTTAGCTGTCCGGCACTGTCCAGCGGGGGCACATCTACCGGCGGCCCCGATGCCCTCTCCTTGGTTCTGTAGAGGTTGGCTTTCCGACCTCTACCCGCAGTGGTAGCGTCGATTTATTGAATAAACTGCCTACTAATTAGTTCTGTTTTTAAAATATATATCTGTTTTAAGGGTAAGGAGTTTATTTTTGACTTGCTAGACTCCTCAACACTACTTCCCACTTCTTACTAGTTTACAAAACTTATTATCACCCTGCAAAATGGGTGATTATGGGTTTTAATTGGGTTAAAACCAAAAATGGGTAGATTGGGTTATAACCCGCTACCCATCTCTAGTTGAGAGCGACCCTAAAAGCCACAGAAATGCGGAAACTTGAAACTGAACTGTTAAAAAAAATACATACCTAATTATACCTACATATATAGTCACGCATTTGTTTTTATTTATTTATTCGTTTATGCACACACAATAAATGTAAAAAAAAACACAGTAAAAGAAACTTTGGTACAATGGTACTGCTTATTTCTAGAAGAAATATCTGCCAGCAGACCGGCGAGAGGAAAACATGAAAATATAAGGAAACAAAGAAAAGAAGTGTGTAAATAAAAGAGAGGGATAGAATTATATTAACACACATGATACAACAGCAAATAAGTAAATACTATTACTAACTAAGATATTTAATACTTATGATAAATATACATATTAATATATAAATATATATATTATACATATATACTCCTTACATACATACATACTACGTATAGATTTTACTTTAACAAAATGCACATACAGGTAAATAACACATATAAATGACTAGGTTTAAAGACTAGAGAGATAGTGTTTACGGACTTTTCTTTTGAAAGTTACAACAGTTTTACTGTCTCTGACATCAGGCGGAAGCGCGTTCCACAATCTAACCGCATGCACTGTGAAGGAATAAGTATAGAAGTCGCTTTTGTGCCTAGGAAGATTGAGATTCGAACGTAAGTGAGACCGACAAAGAGCACCAGGAGAGCGAACGAAAGAAAACCGCTCCCTCAGATAGGAAGGAGAAGATGGGTTGTAAAGAATGTTATAAAGGAGGCAGAGGATTCGAGTGTTCCGGCGAAGGCGAATTGGGAGCCACTTGAGTTCTTTGCGAAAATGAGAAACATGATCATACTTTCTAAGATTGAATATAAAGCGAATACATAAATTTTGCAACCGCTCAAGTTTATCTAGGAGCTCCTCTGTGGCGTCCAAATAGCAAGCGTCGGCGTAGTCAATAATGGGCTGAATCAGAGTTTGAGCAAGATTGATTTTTGTTCCCAATGGTAAGAAGCTCTGGAGGCATTTCAAAGAATGGAAGGAAAAATGTACCTTCTTGCTGACATCATTAATGTGGGTACCCCAGGATAGAGTGGTATCCATAATCACCCCCAGATTTCTAACTGAGTCCGTGTAAGGTATCTGACTACCAGCCAATAGCACAGGACTCAGCCCAGACGCGGGGAGAATGCTACGTTGATATCTGCTGCTAATAATGATAGCTTGTGACTTCCTAGGGTTAATGAGCAGTCCCACCGAATTGGCCCATTCGCTTAGTCTGTCCAAGTCTCCGTTTATTGATGATACCCCAAGAAGAGCATCATTGGCCGCAAAATGACGATACAACTGCAGGTCGTCAGCATAGAGATGGAAGTTATTGGAAATAAGACTCGTAGCAGAGTTGATAAAGACAGAAAATAAAAGAGGAGACAGAACGCCACCCTGAGGTACGCCCGCAGAAAGCCCGCACCAATCCGAGGATGTCTGACCAATACGAACACTCTGCGAGCGGCCCCGAAGGTAAGAGTCAAACCAGGATATAGTAGAAGAGGAGAAATTTTTAGACCTCAGTGTACCAAGTAGTATATCAAAGTCAACAGAGTTGAAAGCACTACTGAAGTCGAGTAAAACTAAGAGGGTTAATTCTTTCCGCTCCATCGCCCAGCGGATGTCATCTGTTACTTTAACAAGAGCAGTAACAGTGCTATGCCCAGTTCAAAATCCCGATTGGTAGGGACTCAGGAAGTTTGAAGATGTTAAGAAAATAGAAAGCTGACGGTGGACAATATGCTCAAGAACTTTGGAGAGGAATGGGAGAATTGAAATTGGTCGGTAATCAGACAAAGAGCACGGACTAGATATTTTAGGCAAAGGTACAACGTAAGCTGACTTCCAGGCGTCAGGAAAGGAGCCAGAGGATAGGGAAAAATTGAAAATATGAGTGATGACAGGAAGTATGATAGGGAGAATAGGCAGGATCATCCTTGAGCAAATTCCGTCATTGCCAGAAGCTGATGAAGAAATAGACATAAGAGATCTCTTAACGTCGGTTTTGGACACCGTACTAAACTGAAAGGGAGAAGTCTGTGGCACAGGCTCCCCTAAAAATCTTTGTAAGGTGTCATGTTTCACATTAGCATCCAAGGAGATAGGTGACTGTGAAAAGTGTTTGTTGAGTGCGTTGACGTCGACATCCTTGGAGTTTGAAACTGGAGATTTGCCTATGCCAACAGACCTTAGAAATCTCCAGGCATCTGCAGAACTCCGACCGCTAAGAGAATCAAAGAAGTGGCGTCTCCTCGCATCTCTACACATTCGACTGCAGCGATTCCGTAGCGACTTAAATGTGACCAGATTTTGCTCCGAAGGGCAGTTCCTGTATCGCCTTTTGGCTTTATCTCTACGCGCCATAAGGGTTTTTATAGTTGAATTCAGCCAAGGAGCCGGATAGTGTTTAATGTGGACACGTTTGACGGGGGCATGCCGGTCGAACAACTCAGTAACCCTAGAATTGAAAATCTTAACCATGTCGTTAATATTAGTGGAGTCGAACACCCACGACCAGTCGACAGAGTCAGCATCCCTTTGTAATGCCTCCAGGTTCATACCCCTGAAATTGCGAAGGAAACAGACTTGCGGCTTACGCTTAGGAGGGCGAACGCGATAAGAAAGATAAAGTAAATCATGATAGGAGAAACAAGCGTTTAATTGGCCATGTGTGCAGACATCGTTAAGAGAGGAAACTATAATTAGATCAAGTAATGAAGGATTGCAATCAGGGGCATGGTGGGTTGAAGAAAGAGGCAAGGCATGTAGATTATAGGCCGACAACAGAGATAGCAGTTTGCGAGAGCGGGAATCATCTTTTAACAGGCAGGTGTTGAAGTCACCCATTATGACTACGTGACTATAGGATGGGGTGAAAGTATGTAGAAGGTTATCAAAGGAGTTGAAGTAATCGATATGTAAGTTAGGGCTGTAGAAAACACCAAGCAAAAGTTTTGTATGAAGTAGAGAAATTTCTAGAAAAAGGTGTTCAGCTGATTCGGTGTAAGCAGAAGGAGATTCACTAACAACCTTATAGGGGATGTTAGCACGCAGGTAGATTCCTACACCGCCACAGCGTATTCCTGTCCTATCGTTACGTATTAAGACGTATCCTGGGAGTGAGCATTGAGTTGACAGTATAGATGGCTTTAAAAAAGTTTCAGAAATCAGGATAGCATCAAGAGAGGAGTTGCTAAAGGACGCCAGAAGGTCGGAGTAATGGCCGTTAACACTCTGAGCATTAATATGCACTAGGTTGAGATTTTTAGGATAATTAGAAGTGAAAGAGGCGAGATGATCGTGCAGGGTAAGAGAAGCAGGACAATCATGAACCGCACCACGGGAACTATCAGAGACAGAAGAACAAGAGAAAAAACTGCAATTTAAGTCACAGAGGTCATCCGTATTCTGCATTGTCCAGAAAATAAATGAATAAATATAGGTATTAATAAATATATATAATAATAACAATAATTAAAATTGTTTTAAGAGGGTAACAAAATGTCTTATATCCCACCACCTCGCTAGTATAGTGGCAGAAATTTAGACAAAACAAACGTCACCTGTGAAAGTGAATACACAAAAAAAAAAAAAAAACAGGATTCGACAAAGTAGACTTTCAAGAAAAAGCAGAAAAGAAAAAAAAAAAAAAAAACTTAAGATACAACACTAAACTCACGCGCAATCCGGCCACAAAATAATAAAATAAAACCGTATGTCCACCATAGGCTAAAAATTTTGCTCAGTACATACACCAACAACCAAAAAATAAAAATAAAATAACCATTCATACATCTTGGCAAAAAGAGTAGAAAATAGTGACGCACCGAAGTGGTAGAGTGATATGGCACGCTGACATAGTGTAACCGGCATACAAAATAGAAAATAATAATATTCCCTATTCTAGACTTATTCGCCATGATGCAATTTAACCATTCGGACGGATGTGTGTGACCGGCATTAACCGAAATGTCACAATGTCAATGTCACATGGTGATACTGATACGTCAAACTATTACAAATACAAATGTACATACTCTGTGTCTGTGATTACAATGGTGAAACCGTGAAAGTGAAATTAAAAATGAAAGTAAACAAACATTCAATTGCGAAGGAAGAATCTCGCGCTTATCGAAAGTTATTTAGCTTATTTTCCATTTGTTTATGCGTAAATAACACATGACAACCAGTACATACAAGTTACTAAAACTTTCCGGATGCGTGGAGCTATTTATTAGGTGACGAATAATATTAAAAGAACCGGAACGTGATTAAATTCGTCGACGACTAGACTTGCCTGCTCTCACAGGCCTCGGCACCCCGGCGGTCCCCGAAGATGCCACAACAGCAGGCTGCGCCGAATTGTCAGCCACGGCAACAGGGCTAGGATACTGGCGTATCAGTGTGTCGAGCTCAGCCTTAGTTTCAATCTTTCTACGATTTTTTTCTGGAGTCAGAACGATTATCCTGCCCTCTGAAGACCAGCAACTCCTCACGCCAAAATGCTGTCTAGCAGTTGTGAAAACACGATGTCGCGCCTTAGTCAGGAACTCCGAAACAGTTGTTGGTGTACCCTTGAGAACCACTTTGCTGTCCCAGACCAAGTGACGTTGTTGCACACCATGAAACCTGACAAGAACTGGACGAGTCTTCCCTCGTGCACCACCACCCAGTCTATGGCATACGTTGAGGTGCATTTCACCTTGAAGTTTTATCTCCCATATAAAAGGTGGTGAACATGTTGCCTTGTTGAAATGGACGTGGATCGGTCGCGACTACACGCAGTAGAAAATCTTCAAACCGCCGACAACCGGGGTTCATTTCGAGTTTTTCTTTTTTACACAATGGATCGTTTTGCGAAAGTGTTCGCTAAGTCATCTCTTAGGTACGACACCCTTGGCACAGTATAACCAGTATTGTAACTCCATACAAACGGACGAAACGCGAGCCATTCCTACACTCCTCGCGTTCGGCAGGAATTCAGCACGCAACCCGTCGTCCGCCGTCGCAAGTGTGCCGAGGAGGCAAATGGACGGTGTGTCGTTTTTTAAACAATAACCGCGCGATTTTTTTTTTACTAAAAATATTAAATACTAGAGGAATTCCCGCGGTTTCACCCGCGTAGCTCACGTTGAGCATAAAAATAGCCTATTTTTATTGGGAAGAGCGTAGCTTGTAGGTACTACTAGTTGAGTAAAGTTTAGAAAAGTGATTGATACGAGTGAAATAGGCAGTTATTAAAAAGTTCATGAATCATGATACAGTAGCGTAGGTACGCTTGTGCTTAAAACTAGACTTGTGCTTGCTCGGTCAGTGAACGGAGCGATCCGATATAGTACAATATCTGAAAAAACTAGTTCAGAACTCTAGTACGTGTAGTACATTTAGTTCAGTTGTCAGTCGAGGACCGTAGTTCTTTGATTGAGAGCAATGATTTAGGTATGTTTCAAAAGTATTCATTTCTTTGTGGATGACCAATGTCACAGTACGCTTAGTACGGTATGGCTTTGATGGACAGCATTTTTGTTATCTTAATTGTTATTACATGCATAGAGACAAATATTTACCTCCAAAGTTTAAACCAACTTGACAATGAACGAAAAGAACTATCGTACTAGAGACTGATTAGTACTTTCAATTCGAAAGATTGTTTGAATTTTGAAAACATGAATTTTATATAATGATAATAAAGACTAGAGTTCCGTGATTCTATCACTGACGAAACATATCGCGAGCCGATTATTATTATCTACGCCGCTTACTCTCAATTTCTATACCCATCTCATTCGTTCGTAAGTACCGGTCGCCGTAGCCGCCATCCAATTAATTAAGCTTTACATATGAATGCGGATTATTACGCTTTAAAATATAATAAAGCATTCCTCACGTCTCGGGCAAGGCGCATTTCGGTTGCAAATTTATAAGACCGATTTGTTAGTTAATCAAACATATGTTTATGTTTGGTTTTTCAATAAAATTTAGCTATCCGAAATCTACATGCATTTTATAGAGCACTTATTATTCCATTCACAAATAAAAAAGTAAGTAAGTAAGTTTTGTCTGACCAGTGTGAGCCTAATGTAGGCTCACACTGGTCATCTATTACCTAGGACGTAAAACTATAAGGTAAAATGTGGGCGTATATGCCTCTGCCTACCCCTTCGGCGATACAGGCGTGACTATATAAATGTACATGTATGTACATATTTACAATAACAAAACTTAATAGTATGAAGTCAAAGTAGGCTAATATTATAAAAATTCTGTAGGTGGGCAGCCCTATCGCATACCGTACCGCGCGGCTGTAGGCATTTAATTCCAAAATACGGCGGAGTCAAACTACTGGCTATAGGTACTGTGGCCTAGAGTTGAATTGGGGAGGCGACATTTTGTACTCTTTCACGTTGCCACACGGGGCGTAGTCACCACACCGGGGAAAATTATTACAATATGCCTACAATTAATACATTTTCCCTTAAATAAAGGCATAAGGCATAACCAAATAATAAATATTTGTAAACATTCTCCCACAACATCATCTAGCCTAAAACAAGCTAATACAAGCTAGTGCTATGGGATCTAGACAACTAATGAACATACTTATATATTTCTAAATACATATAATACATATAATAAAACTGTTGAGGGTCGAGAGTCTGTACATGGAAGATATTTTGAAAATTTAGGGCGTTCTCTAATCGATACTGAAGCCAAAAATGTACCTAATTAAATTTTTTCATGTCTGTCTGTCTGTTTGTTTGTATCCCGAATAAGTATCACGCCGAAACTACTGAATCGATTTGAATGAAACTTGGTAAAATCTGAGCTTATGGTCCGAGAAAGGTTCTAGGATAGGTACTTTTGATCGGCATGTATTTAAATCGATATCTGTATATTCACTTTTTCTGAACTAAATATTTCAAGGTTAAGCCAAAAATACTGAATTGCACACTAACTATGCACACTAAATAAATCAAATTCATAATACTGTTTAATGGTATTTGCAGAACTGTTTTACTGAACGAATAACTATTATCAAAATAGTATAACTAAGAATTCCTTAGTTCAACAAAAATATTAAAACTTTTTTAAGGTAAACTATCGCCTAATATACTCTTAGGAACATCGTTTATTCTGAGTAAAACCCCAATTTAACCAGTCACCTCTACAAAATTAAATTTTATTGATCAAAAAAATAAAAGTCTAACCTAACCTAACCCATTCCGTTATAAGATTGTACAATTTAGAGTGCATGTTGGTATTTTTGATATACAATTCGTATTTCTGTTTTACAAATTACATATTCGATGTACAAACCACATTTTTGGTGTGAATCCGATTTAAAAGGTCATCTCGTTTTGAGGAATATTTAAGGTTTTTAAGTAGGACATGTTTAGTTCATCAATTGGCTTTTTTGCACAGTATTTAATTTTCAGGTTTGCATGCAGAAAATTTGTGGAGATATCTAGTGTGCAGAAAAATTAAACAGATGTGCATTTAAAAATATCCCCTTTAGATCCCAATATTTTGTGCGATTCCTATGCGAGAGGTGACGAAAAACAAATGATTTTTTAGTTGTAACTTCTCAATGTGTTATCTGATTTCTAATGTTATTGTGGTGTTTTAAAATTCTGAGGGTTTTATAGTTCAGAAATTAGAGACATCTGAACTTGCGCAAACATAGAAATCAAGGGTTCCTTTAAATGTAAGGGCCATTCTAAGCTGGTGTGTTCGCGTAATCATAAAAGAGCTTAAAGATTAAGAGTATTGTAAAATGATTCAGTCCACCCCGGAGGCGTAGGCTGAATGTTTTTAGAATAGTCTTAATCTTTAAGCTCATTTATGATTAAGCAAACAGGGCAGTTTTACACGCTTCTAGAAATCTCACGAAGGAATGTCTCCTTTCGCAGACCTTATGTGACGTAAACGAATTTGCGGGGGTCAGCTACTCTATACATATAATTAAACTGTAGAGGGTCAAAAGTCTGTACATGGAAGATATTTTGAAATTTTAATTGTAAGGCGTTCTCTAATCGATACTGATCGCGAAAATGTAATTTAATTTGTTTTTGTCTGTCTGTCTGTCTGTCAGCTAGTTTAATACAAAACGGCAAATAAATACGTAGAGATCTATATTTTTATGTGAAAATTAGTTTACATCATGATGAAAAGAATATGATATATTTATATTAAACGCAAAGTTATAATAACTGATGATGTCTGTGGGGGCTTCAATCATAATTTTTTGAGGCTCTTTTTGAAGCTGTAGAAAATAAATTACTGATTACATGTAAAATCTGCGCTGAATTAGTAAATTAGGTGGTAATATATTAATAAGCAGGACACCTTAAAATAATAAATGATCTTTATTTGACGCTTATAATGAAATATTAATGTGACGTTGTAAAGAAGACGAATTAGTAAATTAGAGGCTATTTCATTGTCGCGTGGCTAAGTTATTAAATTAGAAGCTTCTTGCTGTGGCCAACAAAAACTTTTGAGATTCGGTATATTATATCCCTTTGAAATTGAATGTTATTTATATGAAACTGGAGAAGCGCTCGTTTACCCGCGGACTTATGTGTTCTGTAACTGTAAACGATCACTGCTGAAAGCAACTTTCACTGCGGATGGTCTCTGGATGGGTGACCACCACGTGACACCGGTTGGCTAATGTTGCTTACTACAGTGAAAGTTTACAGAACCCTGAGTCCGCGGGGCCACGAGCGCTTCATTTCCTCTATTTCGTTTAAGATCCGGGTATATGCGAGCCTTGCTGTGTTGAAATGGACATGGGCAGATTGTGACGACCCACAGTTGAAATTGTCCAAGTTGCTCATAAGGCCTTCAACTAGGACCAACGACTTAACAAATCATGGAAAAAATATAGTGGTGACGTGGCCGTTGTGGTGGTCACACAAATCACACATCCAAGGACCAGCCACGTAGGTAATTAAAAAGGGGAATGGACCCGGGAGGTCCAGCGGCTTACTTTAATAAACAAAAAATAAAATCAAGATGGCGAATGATGTAACAGAACGAATACAAAATTTTGACTGCAAGTGACCAATGACAGAAAAATTGCTGGGTCTTCTACATAAAATACACGATTTTCCGTGTTTAGAGTGTATCTACTGATACCCGCCTAATAATTGCATAATTAGTTATCGAAATGTCCGCTTAAAACAATTTGTAGTTTGCCTCTTTTTTAATCTGATTCGACTGAATCTTACCGAACGCGAAAATTCACGTTTGTTAATGATAAAGTATCTTTCATTTGAAAAAAATAAGGAATCGTCCAGGAAACCGACTCAGCAGGTAAAAAGTCATTTTATACAAAAGGCAACTTACCCGAATGCACGAATGTTATGTGGCATACCCAGCTGCTCCATTTGAAATAAAACACTACACATTATAAAGAAACACTGACACAATATAATATTATCTTAAGTACTCAAAAATTGGCTACCGATTAAGCAAAAATCTACCGATTAAGCAAAAAAATAAGCAATATTCTGAGCAACCTAACCCACAGCGTTTCAACAATTTCAATTCTTCATAACCCGCGGAAAGAAAATATGGAGATAGGTAGATGATCTACCGACTACCCTCAAAGTAGTGATTATTTACCAACTCTGATTACCTGTTCTACCACTCTACAAAAAACAAAATAGTTAAGTACCCGCAATCTGTAAAATTTATGGAGGTATTCTTTAGAGTCCGTTCACAGTTTATTTACCTCTGACAGATCGTTTTCTGTCTGTTGGTATTGCAGTAAAGTCCCCCTATGAGTGCCAGTTTAAGACATTTTACCGCGTATTAAGGGAGATTATAAGATGGAACCGCTAACACTGAGAGTTTTTTTTAATGTAAATATCCATTAGTCAGTTAATTAACATTACTAAAGACGTAGATCTGTTACTATAAAATGTTTCTTAGTTTTTATTTTTATTTACATAAATGGATAAGCATTCAAAAAAGACACTCATCACCATCACCAAGGAGGGCAAAGTTGCTGCTTCCACATCTCAAATAATTTCCACGCCCAAAAAAACAGCAGCAAAAGAAGAAAATAAGTTTCGACTACGTTGGAGTACATGGGAGAAAAAAAATCTTAATATGGTAGCACAAAAATCAGAGAAGCCAACCTCACAGCTAGAGATAAAATAAACGAACGGACTGTAGAGTAGATTATAAGATGTAAATGTAATGGTTAGCATTAAGACTTTTTTAAATATAGATATCCATTCCATTAGTCAATATACTTAACTTTAATTAATACACACGTGGTGCTGCAGCTGTTATCATTCGATTGTGCTTGAGTTTCATTTTTAATAATATTGATATTTGAAAAAGATACTCTTTACGATCACCAAAAAGGGCGAAGTTGCTACTTCCACATTTCAAACAACTTTCACACCAAAAAACAGCAGCAAAAGAAGAATAGTAATATAATATGCCACTGTCAAGCAATGATAGCTATTAGCTATTGTAACACGAGTGCTAGTTTGTGCCACGAAGCGAAGATGAATTTATAATGGGCGTAGAAGAATGTTCTGGAGTATTGCTGGAGTTGCATGGGACATTAATATTCACTTCGTTGATGCTTTTGTTTTCTATGGCATTTAGTATCTGATTAGATACTTGAACTTTTCTTTGAACTGAATCGTCAATATATCCCTCGGCCACAGTTTGTGGACCTCCACCGGCCGTGCCGTAAGACGGCAGCTAGTGATATCGCCGCCAGCATCGATTTTGACATAATAATATGTTGATTTTTTGATGACATAGCCATAAAAAAAAATTAAAAAGTTTCATTTTAAAACGGGTTTGTGGAAATGTTCATTGTAACACGAATTAATACTATTGAGATATGACTTGTCGTTATGTATTAAACAAATTACCAAATGGTCGTAGAAAAAATAAGTTTCGACCAAGGAACTTATACTTTAGAAGTATAGGTTCCCTGGTTTCGACTTCAGGTTGGAGTACATGGGAGAAACATAATCTATATTATGGTAACACGAAAATCAATGAAGCCAACCTCACTTCTAGAGATAAATTAACTATGAACGGACTAAACAGGGCAATGGGCAATGCAATGCATTATAAGTAGGTACCTTTATTCATAGATGAAAATAAAAAGAAGCCGGTCAAGTGCGATTCGGACTCACGCACAGACGAATCCGTACCAAAAGACAGCAAGAAGCCACATTTGTTTTATGGGAGCCCCCCTTAATCGGGGGAGATTAAGGGTGGGCTCCCAGTGGGCAACAGTAATACATCTGTGAAAATTTCAGCTCCCTAGCTGTCACATCACGATTTCTGAGATACAGTCTCGTGACGAACAGGCAAACAGACGGACGACAAAGTTTCATAAATAAGGTCTCGTTTTTGCTCTTTGGGTACGGAACCCTAAAAATTTCAAGTCTAGGGGTAAGCAGATGAATATTACACGCACATAATGGAGGTCAAGTTGATTTTTGTGGGCATAAAAAACCTCACGTAACGCCCGCACCTAATGGAGATCAAGTTGATTTTTGTAGGCATAAAAAAACCTCACGTAACGCCCAACAGCCTACGGTTGTGAGCCCCGACTTATTTTATCCCATCCCAAATGTGACCGAATCCGTAGTAGAAATATTTCAACTCTAAACCGTATTTTTGATATTTCATTCAAATGATTTTAATCAATGGCAATGAAAGAGCCGTGTGAAAATTGTGGATTTTAAAATGCATATATTTTAGACAGCATTGGCTCTGATCTTAGCCTGTTCTGCAAAGAACAACTGAACAGAAAAAAAGACAGATGTCAAAGTCAATATTCTTGAGTTGTGTGTGAGTTTGTGACTGTGAGTGAATGAATGTTAGAGATGTTATATTAGGTTACTATTTTGATATTCATGTTATTGAATATAACACTTTGATGATACTATGTTACCGTATTATGTTACCCAGTAACAACGAAATAACAACCAAGAGGAACGCTTAGTGCTTCTTACTAATATATATCGTTCCTATGTTCCGATACGTACATCTAGTTATGTGATCTAGCGAATATGTTGTAACAAGATAACACTGGCAGAGTAAGTATTGCCGTTCCGTTCGTTTAACATATTTTAATAAATGGTGAATCGTGAATTGCTTTTTTGTTTATTAAAGTTAGGTTATATATCTGTTTATGATTTTGCTTAGCACAATAATACGCAACAAAGGGAATGTCTTGTTTCGGAGTTTGGGTGTTATCTGTGTATAATATAATATGAATGTATTTAGAAATATTTAAGTACCTATGTCTATCAGTCGTTGAGATCCCATAGCACAAGCTTAATATTAGCTAGATGATGTTGTGTGAGAATGTCCACATATTTTTTTATACCACTAAGGTGGCAGACAAGCATACGGCCCACCAGATGTACCGGTGGTCACCGCAGCCTATGGACGTTTGCAACACCAAAGGCGCCACACTCGCGCTGTCGACCCTGTAAGAACCTTCTACGACCCCTTTCGAAGAACCCTATACTGTAGGAGTTTGGGAAAACCGAGGCGATTTAATTCAGCTTTTAGTATTTAACAGCCGACTGCCGAGGTTACACATTACGATTATTACAAATAGTAGTAGGTGTACGATATTCTACCACGGCATTTTAAAACTTAATTGACTTATGTATGTACTACCTACAGTGATTCTTTCTTTTGCGCACACCATATTGTTTTCATCGGATTTCATCGTATTTAATCGAATCCAAGTGCATACAAAGAGCGAAATATAAAGCAAACAATTTGTCTCGACTTCATAAACAGTAGTTATCTCGCTTACACATACGTAAATACTAATATTTCTGTCTCATTCTCGCCACGTGAATCGAATGGAACGGCAACAGCTACGGTACTATGCCTCTCGCGACTCACACAAAAATATAATGTCAATGCGAGAGTGTTATCTTGTTATTGCTTGTTACTAATAACAATAGTAGACTTAGATATTCTTTAAACAAGATGTTCTCAGTAACTAGATGAAAGTTACGTATCAAAAGGATAGTCAGATCGCGCGGTATAGAAGTATACTTAGTTACCCATAGCTTCGTTGTTATTTCGTTGTTATTCAGTAACATGTTATGAGAGTTATCAGTAACATGGTATAAATTTTAGCTCTCATATTATGTTACCGGTACTTGTTACGAGTATATTCATTACACCTCTAGAATGTCAGCTTTTCCAGAATCAGTTGCATTTTTATCGCAGCAGATTTTTGTCAATTAACAGCTGTCCTAATTCTATAATCATAATACAACGTATTGTGGTATTATGTAGATATAAAAGTGGTTAAAGAAAAAGTCTGGTGCAAAATTATTACACTCATGTGATTAAGTGTTACAGCAAAGGTTGTCGAAACTTTTTCCCAGTATGTCGATACCTCCACTTGTTTGTAGTACTCCTCCTCCACCAGACCAATGTGAAGATGATAAAGACCATGAAGATTTCGATTTATCATATAGCTGTAAGTCCAGCACGCCTATTATATTTTTGATCGCTAAGAATTAACATTTGAGTAATTTTATGAAAATCTTATCATTACTTGAAAATTTGTCATTTTATCCTTATGTGGTATAAGCATTGTTATCATTTAAAGCATTGTTTGTGTAGTAGGTAGACACAGGATACAATAATTCGTCATGTGTGGTGCTGTGATGCACAAAATTGTTTTAGGTAGTAATAATTTAACAAATTAGTAATGTTTTTATTGTTATTAACTAATCAGACTAAACATTGCTTATGTACTTCCTGTGCTCACATGTAATTCTATTTTCCTTCTGTTTATTAAATATAATTCCTTGCTGACTTTCTGCCGAAGTAGTTTCAGACTTAACAAAAATCATTTTGTTCTTCCAATTGACATTATTATTTGAACTTCTAAGAAACATTTTAGCTTTTGATGTCTTTATGTGATATTCTGCATGCCCTGTAACCTGACGATTTATTTCTGTATGATAGTATGTTGCAATGATAGTTGGCTAATGTCAACATTATACACATTTTATGTTGAATTTCTATTAATCCTTTTTGAAATAAATGAATGTAAATGTTTACTTAAATTTACAGTATCACAAGAGGATGATGATGATGAAAACAATAGCTACAACTATGGAAACTTTTCTTCTACCTACAACACTTTTCAAACTGCACCAGATAGTAAACCACATGAAATCCAAGAACAAGAGACAGCGGAAAACATAGAGAACAAACATACAAAAGAGGAAAGCTTACAAAATGAAATTGTGCAACAATCCCAATCTAATATTGTAGTCCATAACTTATTTGGGACCAATGACATAAATGAAAATAAATTAAAATGTGATGAAGACTTGAATATTGAAGATTTGAATTTGAAATTGGATGAGGAAATTGAGATTATTAATGCAAGTAATAATGAACAGATTGAAACTAGTGAATCACATGATGTGAAAGCTTTTGACATTCCAAATAGTTTAGATAATGACAGCCCTAGTTGTGATAATATTAACCTGCCATCTCTTGATGACAATGTAAGAGATGTAACTGATTCGTTAAAAGATTTAAATATTGCAGAGTCCTTTCAGGAGGCATTGGCAGTTGATGTTGATGAAACTCATTATGTTTCGCATGATAGTGTTATTGGTGGTCCACAAGAATCAAATGAGAATTACAAATTTGAAGAAACTGTAAGAAGTTCAGAGACTAAACTACATACAAATGATCCACTACATAACCATAGTGAAACCAAATCTGAAGAACAGAACACAGATGATGATTTTGGTGATTTTGATGATTTCCAATCTGTAAATGCTAAAAGTAATGTTGCAAGTATTGTAGAAAAAAGTGATAATCCCTGGGGAAGTGATAATTCTAATGATTTTGAATTTGGCAATTTTACAGCTAACTTTGAAGAGAATAAACCTTCTACAGTGGAATCAATAGTTGTAAAAGATGTTCCAGTGTCAGGTAACACAGAGCAAATAAATAGTGAATTTAAAGAAATAGATAATCAATCGGAAGATGATGACTTTGGGGATTTTGATGATTTTAAATCTTCTTCAGTAAAAACTGAAACGAATGAGCTAACAGGGGAAGAAGCATCTGACTGTCATGACTTCCCAGTATTCAATTTACAGTCTACAGACAGCGAACATCAAGTATTAGAGAGCATTACAAAAGTATTAAGTACTGTCTTTTTAGAAGAAATATCTGAACCTGAAACAGACTATGAAGGAAACTTAGAGACCTTATTAAGTGAAACATGGGGCCACTTAATGGAGACAGATGAGAGACAACCATACATAGTGAACTGGAACAACTCGTTGGGACAAAAAACTCTTCTGAGAGCACTGTGTATTGATTCTAGAAATATAGTAAGTACTTCTATCTTTAATGCTTCTGCATTTCAAGTTTTTGTCTATACTAATATTATAAAGAGTAAAGATTTGTTTGTTTGCATCGAATAAGCTCCGAAACTACTGAACTGATTTATAAAATTCTTTGATTTTTGGGAAGCTACGCTATCCCCACGTAACATAGGCTATATTTTATTCCCGTATTCCCACGGGAACGGGAGCTACGCGGGTGCAACTGCGTGTCGTCTGCTTGCAATAAAATAAATCCAATTGCATCCAAGCAAATAATGTGGGAGATCTGGTCTGCCCTGACTCTGTGCTAGGGACAACTTTGGCCTTTTTTTTAGGCATTTTTGAAAGCAACTACATGTGACCATGCAAACCCTACCCTACTGCAAAACCTCACTTGCAGTTAAGGTTGGCTTTGGTACTGCATTAAGCATTAATCCAATCCTGCAGCAGGAGCCACTGTTTCTCTTAGAAATTGAATGAAAGATAGTGTATGAACAGTACCTTTGAGAATGCCTTATATGAAACCGGTCAGGTTATGTATAAAAAAGATTAAATAGTGGAAAAGTAGGTACAAAAGTGAGTTTGAATAATGAGCTACTGTTTCTGTTATACATGCCACATCCACAGCGCACAAACTCTTTGGACTAGCGTGTTTGCATGCATTTTTTACCCAATTTTGGGAATCACATCGTAATTTTGGAGGGCTGTAAACTAATACCATATTTATCACTATTCCCTCATACAGACCAATTTTATATGAACTGTTTATGTTAACATTTGTTTCAGTTGTTCGGTCCAAAATGGAGTAGCAACATGCCGAAATATGCCGCAAACCTGAGCAATGCACCTCTTCAACCACACAAGCAGATCTCAGTTCCTACCACATTTGTTACCCCTAATGAAGTAGTCACTGAGAAACCGTCAAGCAAGCCCACAACTTGGAACGATCCTTTCACAACTGATGGCCGAGAATGTAAGTATAAAATGTTTTTAAATTTATTGTGTTAATAACAAATTATTTAATTAACCTCAATGATATTAACTGGCACATTATGCAAGTCGGCTAAAACAAACACAATATGCACCATCCAGTTAGCAGCGATTTGAAGTATATTTGCTGAACAAGGTCTTTGGAAATGGAAATTATCCACTGCACTAGTAAAATGGTTGATTGAGTAAAAATGGGATTTTCAATGAGGTTTTACAAAGGAAAATCTGTTTTCAAAGCTGCTTGGGTAATCATTAATCTCGTTTGAGTGCTACATTAAGCTTTTTCATTGATTTGACTCACAACGGTAAAATTCTTTTGCATGTCTTGCACTTGGATAAAAAAACCATCCACCTGTAATATATCTGCTTCGTCCTTATCCTATAGTCACATACGCTGAAACCTTACTCCTAGACCTTGAACACCTAATGGCCACCTTAGACCAAATGGCTCATAACCAATCCACCCTCAAGATTTCAGAATTACTGTCACATGGTAAGTTATATTTACATTATTAGCTGGCGGAAGTCACGCGGTTTCACCCGCGTAGCTCCCTTTCCCGTGGGAATACGGAAATAAAATATAGCCTATGTTCGCCGGGAAGAGTGTAGCTTCCCCACAGTGAAAGAATTTTTCAAATTGTTTCAGTAGTTTCGGAGCCTATTTGATGCAAACAAACAATCAAAATTTTCCTCTTTATAATATTTGTATAGATTGTACTCATCCAAGGAGAATATATTACATCAATTCAACCAACAAAATACTGAAAATGGTGACAAAAAAATACTTATAAGGAGTACCTAATACTCTTGAACTCGTAATACTCTCGAACTCGTGAACTGGTGGTAGAGTTTTTGTTTTATATTCTGGACGTTTTACAAGCGCTTATGCATAATGCCTAAGTGAAATAAATATACCTAATTTTGATTTTGATTCTGGGCTTGCCTGTCAATTTCAACACGGCAATAGGCTCAACACCTATTGTGCGAAACAAAAAACTACAAGCTGAAATGCTTCTGCCTACCCCTTCAGAGATAAAACGTGACTATGTAATCAAGTACTTTTATAAAGCAGTGTGATGTATAGAGAGATAACACTGCAGAAACTGTCGTAGCTCCTAAGCTGTCTGATTAGGAAACCTCTCTTTATTTGTCAAACAGATGAGGATGGTCAAAAAATATATAACACTCAAGTATTGCAGACCCACATATAGATTATCATATAAGGGAAGGGATAATCTCCTTACAAACTCTCCATTTTGTTGATAACTACTGCAATCTCCAGGTCCCTGCCAAGGAGGAAATCAATATTGCCAGTTCGTGTTCTATATTTGATTAATTGGTTTCCATTTTGCATATTTCAGCTTGCAATACAGAAAATGAAAGCGCAACGATTACTCCAGGCCCGACAGATCTCGACGTGTTTGAAGCAGCTGCAACTACTAAATTGGACAAAATATACTCCAATACGATAGGCGTACAACCTCTACGACAAATTAGTCTGCCTGACACACATATATTTACTCCAACCGATTCCGAAATACCTAGATCTAAAACAATTCATTACGATCGCCCGACTGTTCTAATACCTCAGTCCTCAGATAGTCAAAATCAATTAGAAAAAAACATTCCAAACAATGATAGTCCCTTAGAAAGTAGTAAAGACGATAATGATTATTGGGAATTCCAAAATTTCAAAAGCACTTCTGAAACGAGTTCTGTGCCTAGTAGTGTAAATTCTCAAATAACTCCACCAGAGAACAACTTAGAAACTGCAAAAACTGTGAATGCTTTGCCTAAACCAAATGTGGCATACCAGACAGAGTTATTGCAACCTATCAGGGTAGAACATACAATACCTACCCTCAACTGGCCAGAACCTGGTGAAGTTAGACAAACGTATGACGATTTTTCCGATTTTGTATCAATATCATCGCAACCTAGTGAAACACGAGATAGAAGTTCGTCATGGTCTGCAGATTTTCGACAAGATAGTGCCAACAAGAATGAACTGGGTAGCTTTAGTGGTGATGCAAAACCTGGAGTCAGTAACCCAGTTTCTAGTATCGTAGATGACGATTTTGATACTTTTCAATCAGCCCAACCTTCAAATATAACTAGTCAATCTTTCAAAACCAGTTTTCAAGGAAGCCCAATTACTCAAATACCATCAAGTCGTAATATTTTATATGATAATCCGTCTTCAAAACTTGACAGTATTAAGTCTGATGCCATATCATTCGAAAGTTTAGCTAGACCAAACAAAGCTTTAACTCATAATGTAGGTTTTAAATCTAATCAATCTGAGCTTACAAATAAAAGTCCCCTATCGTCTAATACACCGATTCAAACAAATATTCTTCAGCCTTCTCCAGCAGGTTTCAGTAATATACAAAGTCAATCAAAATCTACACAAATACTTCAACCGTTGTCGTTAGAAAGTTATTCACAAATCAACTGGCCAAGTCCCGGTATTGACTTGCAGGACCTTTCGAGGTTCAATCCTGTCGAAACTGTACACACGTTGAAAAGCGATTTAAGCGTTGGCTCTTCGAATAAAACTGCATCACCTAGTCATTCTGTAAAGAGCATGAATTCGAATCAAGCACAGGATGATGATATGTGGGGCGAGTTTGTTTCGAGTAAACCGAAACAGCAACAGTCTCAACCTAAGAAACCGTCTGTCTTCGTAGATGACGATGAATGGACAGATTTCATATCAAGCCCCACTGTTAAACCTATAAATGGGTTAAATACGATAAGTCTGAACGTTCATACAAATTCCAGTATACAGAAATCTGTACAGAATAAGTATGGTAAGAAAAGTAACCAACCACCTCTTGATATTCCAACTTTAAACTACATAACTCCTAAAGCGAATACCCACATGTCATACAACGACAAACATTTCCAAAACTTATAACACAATAACCCAATGATGGTCTCATAATTTATTTTAAATTATAATTATTGTACTTAATTGAATTAAGTATTACATAATGTGTATAATATTATGTAAATAGGGTGGTGGAATAAGAATAAATTTGTAATATTTTAAAAATATACCACTTATTTATATATGAAGTCGAAATTTTATTATTGTAATTAATATAATTGAGTAGAAATGAAATGTGATTACTGCAAATTGAGCGCGGGCTGCACATAATATCAATTTAGGAAAGAAATATAACGTATCGCGTCTTTCATGTAAAATCCTATATTTTACACGGCACGCTATGGATGTTTTTTTTATGTAAAAACCTATACAAATATAAGTGATTTCTGATGATGCTAAACTGAACTCATGTTATTCTTCAAATAACGCTTCTTTCTTCTCCTCTGCTGCAATCTTTCAATTTATCAAATATTTTAAAAAAATCGACATCATGACATTGCAACTGTATACAGGCTATACAGAATTTATACATATACCTAGTACATGTACAAATATATAATAATACAACTGGTCAAGACATTTACTGAGGTCTTCAATATTTTCTGTTATTATTTGCCTTGTGATCAAGCTCAAAAGCGCCTTAATCATTGGCAAGAATTACCAATTTAGTTCCATTTCTCTTTCAAAAATGTATTAGCTACTCCTGTAATCTATTACTGTACGCAATTGTTTATTTCATGGGAACCTATTATGTATATATAGTATGACTCCGAACTCGACCGCAAGCGGCACTGCAGTCGCTGCGATGTCGCGACAGCACCACTGGTCCCCATACATTCTGTATACATTTGTATTAGAATACATTCCGAACTCGGCAGCATTGTCGCGACTGCACTTACTGTTGCGCGGCACTGTCACCTTGCCGCCGCGACAGCAATGCTGCTTGCCGTCGAGTTCGGACTCATACCTTAATGGATACGACTTATATTTGAATAGGCCCTAGCATAGGTTAGTTATAGCTCAGTTTGGTTCAGCCACACTCAGGGACGTTCAAAGTTTACTTAATTCGTTTCTTGGGGTCGATAAAAGAAATCTCCATTAAAGGAGCGCTTAAATAAATGTTAGCAGTGTGGCACTTAGTGTAATTTTAAACCCGTCCTTGCATTTTTTTATTGTGTGATATCAAGTTTTCATATAAAACTTACTTAATGTATGTTATAATTAAATTCATTAAAAGCAATATATAATTAATTAGATTGTATTGTATTTGTATATACTGTGAATTATGTAGAAATTGTACATTTAGTAAGAATTATACATTTATTGAAGATCCAAATTAATATTGTTACTCTGTTTGAAGTTATATTTATGTATTATACATCATGTATTATTAGTCTTCTTACAAATGAATGCGAGTTTATGTATATAATGCCTACTTATCAAAAATATATATTACTAGCGGACATCACGCGGTTTCACCCGCGTAGCTCCCGTTCCCGTGGGAATACGGGAATAAAATATAGCCGATGTTCACCGGGGATAGTGTGTAGCTTCCCAACAGTGAAATTATTTTTCAAATCGATTCAGTAGTTTCATCGGAGCCTATACAATGCAAAAATCCAACCAAATCTTTCCTCTTTATAATATTAGTACAGATGTGTACCTAAATTTAACGCCCTCCGGAGCATGAGCAAAACTACTACACGCAAAATGTTCAAATCGCATAGGTACCTTATGAACAAAAGCAAAAATACATTAAAAATAAAGTGAGCCGTCACGAGAGCCGGTCGAGAAGAGAGCCGTCACGAGAAGCCTGGCAGATGTGAAACATCAAAATCATTTTCCTATCCAAATTCAGAGCTCCGATACATAGAGCTCTCTCGTCGACGTCTACACAGGTGGCAACTTTTTCACCACGGTAAAAATCAGTTTGCCTATAGATGTTTCATATCAAAATTCAATCTTTGGCAGTCCACTAGCCTCTCCCAATTCGCACAACACAGAGTCCTGCGCTTTCTGCATCCAATCCCTGCCTGCCATCTATTCCACGTCGTCGATCCATAGTCGTAGGGTAGACGTCCTTACGATTGCCAACTCGCAGTCTTTACTCCAATAATCGTTTGCTCCTTTAAGTATATCAGTAGGCACACATTGTGTACATTAAATAAGATTGTTTTGTAAGAGGACTAACATTACGCAGAAGATTATATTAATTTATACCAAACTGCTATATATTTTAGGTTGTTAATCGAGTGAGGTACTAAATACATATTACGTAACAAAAACAAAATACTCTTACAAAAGAATATTTTTTATCTTATCGATGAACTTTCAATAATATAATCATCGAGTATTATAGCAGAAGTATATTTTTGTCAGTATTTAAAGGTGAAAATGAAAGGATAGGCTAATTTTTATTTATTTAGACCAATGATATTGTATACTAGAGAAGCAGGAATGCGCGCCGCAGACCGTTTGTATAAAAGTTTTAAAAAAATCTTCAGCTATAGAAATTTTAACGTTATCTTGTTGCATTTTATATTGTTTTAGAAACTCTTTGCGCAGTATGTATGTACTTTATGTATTTTTTGTGACTTGCTGTGATCTCTCATTCTCATTTTCAAAATATGTAACCCTTGCGCTAGTGTATAATATCATTGATCAATAGCACATTTGTAAAACCAGTTTCAATTTATTGTTATCAGCATACTTGTTTATAATGGTTTCGCTTACGGACCCAAAAAAAGTACGGATGTGACTTATCAGGGGTGACGCATATGACCTCAAACGGGATGTCAGCGATAAGCGGAGCGACGGCAACAGCGGCGCGATCTCACGCATAGGTTTTTATTGAAGTGAACTGGATGGCAGCGGGGCGGACGCGGCGCGGGCTGCGTCCATAGATCAACACGGTCTATCGGGAGGGGCACTACTGAGACTTTCCTCACTCTCAAAGCGGGCTCCAAAAGGGGTACGCTTATACACACACATACATAATAATTATGAGTGTTTTTGTATAAGTTCCATAGTGATAGCCGATCCGATTTGTAGTGGTGTTTATGAAAACAATTTCCCCCCGCAACATATTATGACAGACTGATATGTATAGAGGAAATATGCTATGACTACTTCCATTGTACTGGTTGCGTCTTGCGCTCTATGGCTGCGTCCAATCCATGCGTTTGATCGCACTGCTGTCACCGTGTCGCTTGCTGCCGACATTAAATTTGAAGCCTAAAAGTGGCACCCAAAAAAAGGTTGCGTGTCGCTGGCTACACGATGTGTAATGGCGGCGATGTTATGTGTGAATATTTCAATACAAATGAAACTATGAAAAATATGCACAGATCACGTCGTTATTGTCACACTTCGTACTTCTTTTAGGTCCGTAGGTTTTTAGCTATCGAAAATTATTTAGTGAAATGTAAATAATGAGACTTGTATCCTTCTAAAATGTGTTTTATTATTCTGTATCGCTCTCAGAATCCGATTGGTCTGCTTCTTCAATGTGGGTGCCTATAGTGTTTTTTGCATCATCATCAAACTGCGTAACAAATTTAGGTAGATTGTTCTCCATTGTTACTCTGAATTGGCATTGTTCAAATTCTGGCCATGATATGAACCTGAGAACATATTATATTGCAATTAGCCCAAGCCGCCATCACCTAGGTACATATCCGTGCTCATTGAAGTCGGAGGCCGTCGCCCTAGGACTAGGTATTATATCAAGTATGCCCAGGGTGGAGGCGCAACATGTTCCTGTAGTCAAAGGGAAATCAATCTCTTAACAAGCAGCGCAGGGTTATTAATAGTAGTTTATGACACTGTTGCATAATAAGGGTTCTTATAACACGAGTGTGTTTTAAAAAAACGAGCCGCAGGCGAGTTTTTTTATAGTATCACACGAGTGTTATAAGACCAAGTTATGTACAGTGTCATACACTACTTTATCTACTCTCATACTATAATAACTGATTTCATTTTGTTGTGATAATTATGTAGTTGCTCCCAGGTTGCTCCTTGATTTCGCCGGTAACAGGTTCATGGTCATGTTTGACGCAGTTTCCAGAATGTCTGGTGGTGTACAATTACCACCATCCTCGCTTTAAGACATGTTTTTACACAAAAACTAATTTATTTTACAAACAAAACCAAACTTTGTTTAATTTAAATGTAAAATGTTGGCGCCAAGGCGCAAACATCGATTGCGCATGCGTGTTTCTTTTTTTTTTAGGCTGCGGAGACCATAGATTTTTTTTTTTTTTTTTTTTTTCCTTCTTCTTGGGCTCTCTCGATTTGAGGGTTTTGCCAAATTCAAGTGATTTTGTTTTTCAATACAGTTAGGGAATCATTTTATCATTGTAAGGAAGGAATTTAGAAACGTGGGAAAGGAAGGAAATTGTTGTGGATAAGACATGAAAGGTTTTTTACAATAGTAGGTATACTATGATAAACTAAATGAATATTTTATATTTTAATATTGTTAGAAGATATAAATAAGGAAAGAGATTTATAGATATTAATGTTGTTTGATGCAAGTAATATAGAAACAGATGTAGGCAGTGGAATAGAGAAAGAAATTAAGGACGAAAATAATAAGGAATGATCGTATCTAGGGCAGGAAAGTAAAATATGATTAATGTCACCCACTTCCCCGCATTCGCATGTATTGCATTCAATAATGTTTAATTTTGCAAGGTGGGAAGGAGTACACACATGACCAAGCCTCATCCGAATCAAGGTGGTTGTGGACTGTTTTCCCAGTGTGAGCTTAAAAAACCAAGGTTTTTTGGGAATGTTCGGCTGCACTGTTGAATAAACTTTACCTTTAGTCAAGCAAGTAATCGACCATAACTTCGTCCATGATTCATGCAAGTATAAAGCTGACAAAGCTGCCAGATCGTGAAAGTAGTTTTTATATGGATATATATCACCAGAATCGATAGCATCATTTGCAAGGTTGTCTGCTTTAATATTACCAGGAATACCGGAGTGACTTGGTATCCAGGCAAAAGAAACGTTTAGTTTGTGTGTGTAACATTTGTAAAGCAGATTTCTGATATCAATAATAAGTGGAAAAACAGTTTTACTGCTAAACGGAAATTTATCAAAAGCTTGAAGGGCACTTTTCGAATCTGAGAAAATTATGGTATTTTGAAGTTTTGTTAAAAATATGTACTCAATGGCTTTAAACAAACCAAAAAGCTCTCCGGTAAAAACAGATGATTCTGGGGGTAATTTAACCTTTTGTATAATATTATAGTTTTGGTGGTACACTCCTACACCAACACGTCCTGACGGTTGGGATTTGGAAGCATCGGTGTAGATATGGTGCCAATTAATCCATTTAGAATTGATAATTTGAGTGAATGAGTATGGTGCTAAAGGATCTGATTTCAGGAGACCTAAATCAAGTCTAATGTCCAGCGGAATGACCAAGGATTCAAAGGGAGCGGAATAAAGGGGGTGAAGTGATAAATGATGACATGGCGCTTGAAGTGAAATATATTTCTGAAAGCTTTTTAATAGACAAGGACGATTTTTATGAGTCCAGTAATTAGAAGACTCGACCAGATCAAGAAGTAAACGAAGTTTGGAATGTAATGGGTGATTAGACAACTGAAGACAACGGAATAAGAATTTGTCCGACAAATATTGGCGACGAAGGAGTAGAGGTGGATCACCTAATTCAACCTGCAAAGCGTTATTTGGTGAGGATTTCATTGCACCCGCAATAATTTTTAATGCTTTTGATTGAACGCTATCAAGACGCTTTAAAGCAGCAACATTACTTGGCTCTAGGAGAAATGATCCGTAGTCAAGTTGACTTCGAATGATAGCGTTATAGAGCAATTTTAGGGAGTAAGGGTGAGCACCCCACCAAACACCAGACAGACATCTTAGAATATTTAGGGATTTTTCACATCTTTGTACTATGTGATTACAGTGAGCAATGCCAGTAAGTTTCGAGTCTAAAATAAAACCTAGGAATTTTACATTATCTTGTGCTGTAATTAAATTATTATCATAATAAACGTTGATAGGAGGTGGGAGACGCATTCTAGAAAATAGAATAACTGAACTCTTATCAGGGGAGATTTCTAAACCATTAGAATCCATCCAACACTTAAGATGTTTAAGGGAAGACGATAGAGAAATGCAGGCTTGGCTAACAGAGTGATGCGAATAGTATAAAAGTAAATCATCTGCATATTGAAGGACTCTTATGTGTGAATCTAGGGAGGCTTCCAAATCATAAGCATAAATATTATACAAAATAGGACTTAAAACAGACCCTTGAGGGAGACCTCTATGAGCTACGCGTAGGCCGTGCGAAGAGCCTTCTAAATGAATATGTCTTTCCATTAATGACCTCATAATAAAATTCGTAAGAAGGATAGGGATGTTTAGGAAAATCAGTTTCTTATATAACACAGACAAAATAACATTATCATATGCCGCTGCAATATCTAGAAAAGCGGCGACCACGTGTTCGTTGATAGAAAAAGCCAAGCGGACATCGGTTATAAGTATACTAATACTATCTAATGTACTTTTGCCCCGTCTGAAACCAAATTGACTATGACTCAATAAGTTATTGCTTTCAATAAACCATTCCAGACGAATTTTGACAAGGTGTTCAGTGATTTTCATCAAAACTGAAGAAAGAGCAATAGGGCGATACGATGAGACTGAAGCTGAACTTTTGCCAGGTTTAAGCATTGGTAGCACTAATTGTGATTTCCATAAGGGAGGAATTTCACCTGTTATCATAATAGTATTTATAATAGTGAGGTAATAGGAAAGGTATTCTTCAGGAGCGTGTGTAATGAAGGAATATGGAACACCATCCATTCCAGGAGCTGAATCTTTTAAATTTGTTAGAACGCCTTTGAGCTCAGAAAGAGAGAAAGGGGAATTAAGGTCAGAGAGATTGTCGGAAATTGTAGTTAAATAAGGAAGTAATATATTATCAGGGACAGTTGGAGGAGTTAATTTATACAAAAAATCGTTTTGAACTAAAGAAGGCATTGATGTTGGAGTTGTTTCCCTAAAAGCTGATCTAAATCTCCTAATGTTTTGCCAGACCACATAAGGTTTAGTATCAGGAGAGATAGTTGCGCAAAATGAATGCCAACTTTCAAACTTTTTCTTTTTGAATAATTTGCGTGTTTCAGAAATTATACTTATTAATGCCTCAAAGTTTTGTGTGGAAGAGAATTGAGAATATTCTAATTCGGCTTTCTTACGTTTTTTTATCATTTGCGAGCATTCTTTATCCCACCACGGGGGAGAGGGGATAAAACCTTTCGCTCCAGTTTTTACGGGAAACGTCTCATTTGCTGTTTCTAACAATGTTTGAGTTAGGACGTCAGCACATTCAGATGTATTGTGTTGGGTTATTTGTGGAAGGAGTGATATTTTTTCAAGCAAGCGTGTTTGAAAACTGCTCCAATCAGCATCCTTTAATTGAAATTTAAGGCGAGGAACGGGGTTAGAGGAATGTATAGTCTTAAAAATAGGAAATTGTAGCATAATTGGAAAATGGTCACTGCCATGGGAAGAGGAAAGACAAGTCCATGTAATTCTCGAAGCGAGGTTCGAAGAACATATGGATAAATCAGGAGCACTTACTCCTGAATTAGGGTCAGTCCGACGTGTATAAGAGCCTGTATTAAGTAAACAAAGGTTGTGAGTATCTAGTAAGTCTAAGATTACATTTCCAAAGCGGTTTCTAGAGCTTCCCCAAGACGGGTGATGACAATTAAAATCCCCAAGAATTACAAAAGGCTTAGGAAGAGTCGACAAAATGTTACTGATTTCACTGAGTATCATAGAAGAAGGATGAGGGATGTATATTGAGACAAAACAAATGTTATTTATATTAGCAGCAATTATAGAGAAATCGTTAGAGTGAGTAGCTATTGGTATATGGGAAAATGACAAGTTACGTTTAATGAGTATGGCAACACCGCCATACCCATCAAAACGATCCTCTCTGAGACAAACATAACCAGATAACCTAAAAGGAAAATCTGGTTTAAGCCATGTCTCTTGGAGAGTAAGGATAAATGGATTATATTTATTAATTAAGTAAATAAGTTCCGATTTTTTAGAAGGGGCGCTGCAACAATTCCACTGCAGTATTGTTTGATCCATTATTGTTGGACGATTGGGGTTGTGATATATTATCGTTATTTGAAGAAGCAGCGTTGGACGGTTGGATATATTTAGATTGGGAAAGTGTCTTCAATAAAGCTAAAATCAAATCTTTAATGGAGGGGTTGGAGAACTCCTCGCTTTCTATAGGTTTAATGGCACAACCGTTGGAAGGTGCCGGCATATCGTAATGAGCAGTAAGAGATCTATGAGCCTCAACATCATAGCCTCCGGACGATTTTACTTTAGGCTTTGGCCTAAGAAAGACTGTTTTTCGATGTGGATATGATTGTGCCTGAGTCTGCATTGAGGTTTTTGGGATATATGGTATTTGGGGCTGGGAATTGGATGACATTAAAGCATCAGCATATGATATCTTTGATATTGGAGCATGTTGTTTTGAGGCTTCGGAATAAGATATGCAGCATTTAGCCATTGTTTCCTTAATTAACTTTTGCCTTTGGAATTCCAGGCATTTCCTACTGGTAGCCATATGAAGACCTCTGCAAAGAATGCAATTAATGTTTTCTTCTTCGACATCACAATTGTCACCAGTATGCTCCTGACCACATTTGTAACACCGAGGACGAGACCGGCACTGCGATTTTACATGTCCAAAGCGACAACAGTGAAAACATTGAATTGTTGGATAAATGTACAAACTGACGGGTAGTGCATTGTAGCACATGTATACATGTTTTGGTAATACTTGACCATCAAAAGTAATTACAACAGATTCGGTTGGTTTTATTTCGGTACGACTGTCTATTGTAATTTTTCTATTAATTCTCCTGACTTTAATAATTTTACCACAGCCATATGGAAGGTTGATGTTGCTAATAATCTCATCATCTGTCCATTCACTAGGAATATCTCTAACAAAGCCCATACGGGTTACTGTAAAAGTGGGGATGAATGTTTTATAGTTGTCTGTGTCTAATATTGGTGATTTTAAAAATATATTGGCATCCTGGTAATATTTAAATTCGATTGACAGTCGGTTCCTGCCAATTCGTTTGAGGCTTCCGTCAATTATATTTTTGAAAGGGTGCTTCTTTAAGAACCTACCGAAAGTTAATGGGTGGAGAGAGGAGTTGTCATCAGGAGACAGCGTCTTTTTCTGTATATGGACAATGAAAGGTGAAATATCAGACTGAATGAATAATGGTCTTGAAATGGGAGATGGAAGAACTGAATTTTGTTGATGGATTACATTTGTAGGTAAGCTATTATGTGGGACTTCTGGTGTTATATTTATGTTATTGACTTTGAGAAAATCTGAAGTGTCTGAACAATGGCAGTCTGTATGGTCGATTACCTGTTTGTCGCTGTGTTTACGTCGACGTTTGTTACAATGCCGACAAACACCTCGCCGGATGGACATTTTTTTTCTCTTAATGGATCCTTTGCTGATTGTGGATCCATCCGTATCCATACTGCCATCAGTGTTGATGGCATTATGACCAATTGTAATTGCATACCCAATGTCAGGGGCTGTCCCCCCTGGATCCTCAGGATCACCCATAATAAAATATTACAACTTACCCCATACACGGAGATAGGTGCACACAACTAATAATAAATAAGTAAGTATAGCTATTGAAACTAAATAAATAATATATATTTAAACCAGTATTTATAATATTTACACACTATAACTAAAATATTTACAAATAAAATGAAAAATCCACAAAATATTAAATAATGAGAAAAACCGCGACCGCCAAATCCAAAGATTCCCGCTCAGACCATAGATTTAGGATTTTTCGCTACTCTATAGACACAATTTTTTTTTAAAGTAGAGGTTCAAACTTCTTTTTCAGCTGGAGATTGTTTATGGTGTATCGTAATGATTAAAAAGTTTTATTATGATACAGGTGTCCATACAAGACCTGTATCGTAATATAACTTTTTTTTTGGCCTGTGCGTAATGTTTGTCATAATAGTATTGATTTCAATTTTATAATCTTTGTATTATAGTATCAGAGTAGATAAAAATGATAATATCACTGACGTTGAATTTGTGTGTGTGGGATGTGAAGCGCTTTTGGCCCCGCGGACACAGTGTTCTGTAGACGATCACTGTAATAAGCAACATTTACTGTGACCGGTCATGGATGGGTATTCACCACATGACCACTTTGTGACAATTATTTGCGAGCTTCTCCGTGCTTCGGAAGACACAACCTGCGCCTGTCCATATCAACACAGCAATACCGCTCCCCACCAAAATTACTTGGAACAAAAATTAAAAAGGTGAAATGTGGGCATATAATATGCCTTTGCCTACCCCTTTGGGGATAAAAGACGTGATCATATATTGAATTTATGTTCTCAAAAGTTTTGGCTTTTGACAGTGCACTTGAAGTGGCAGTGGAGGTAAAAATGAAATTGCTAGGTTAAGGCGTTGTCCTGCTTAAACGATACTGCGATCATCACGCGAACGAGTAATGTGATTTGAAAAATTTGCATTTCAGTCGCGAAAATGCTAGTTAGGACCTCTAGTTTGGTCGCCATGCACTAGTAGGATGCGTAGTCGCGTTTTTATGGACAACGCCTAACTTTACGGGAGAGAATTCGTTGTGCTCTCATTTGATTGAGCTTGAATCGACCCTTACTGCATTGTGAGTTCTACGATGGAGATCAAGTGATTGTAAGCTGTGCATTATAATATCCGGAAAGTATAAAACACATTGGTTATATATTAAAATACCAGAAATCAAAATGCCTTTACTTAAAATGCATTAGACCAAAATACCCGAATTCAAAATACCTTAACATTCAAAATACCTTATTTCAGTACACCTTACCGTAAAATGTCTAAATTTAAAATACAATATTTATATCATATAATTATTATATCAGAATTCAAAATACAAATTTTCAAATATCCTTAATTTAAAATACCGAAAATAGAATACAATGTGTCACTGTCACTCACACGTTTTAATTGGCTTTAACTTACTTACACCCCCCCCCCCCATGCGTGTGGTTTTTAGTCGGTAGGAGTCCGGCATAGTATCCATGTAGGGTTTACCTCATGTTAAAACACTTTGATTCAGAGATACAAAAGTACTACAGTGGGCTAATGAAAAATAAAAAAAAAACCACGAAGGCTAAGGCTCCGCTTCGCTTCGCTCCCGCCTTAGTCTTCTAACCTAACCTATCTGAGTCGGGGTGTTAACCATTCACAGATATATAGCATCCATGTAGGATTTAAATCATGTTAAAAAAAAGGGAATTTTGTGTTTGAACATTTTGGGATAAGGTATTTCATAAATTAATTTTTTGGGTTTCGGTTATTCGACCGTAAGGCATTTTAAATTATTTATATTATAAATATTTGCCTTTTGAATATTGATATTTCGATTTCGGGTATTTTGGGTTCGGGCATTTTAAGTAAAGGCATTATGATTTCTGGTATTGTGACGGTATACCAACACATTTTACATTGTTTAATTTCTCGCTAGAATGGGATTCGAATCTGCGTTCTTTTATTTCTTTAGAGTGCAAGGCTATCGGGCGACGCTAAGAGCCGATGAAATGTTCCTTCCTATACGTCTTCGGCGTTGTAATAACTTACTTTTTAAATACTGTGATTTTCTGGTTAAGGGTTAGGTCACCGAATTCTGTGAATATGGTCATGTGGGGCAGTTTGGCATCATCTGGTCCAGGCGCTAGCTTCCAGTTTGTATCTGGTGGGTCCTGATCTGTGATTAGCCATACCCCGCATCCGGGTATCCATTGCCTGAAACATTGTATTAAAAAGTTAGTATACACTAGTTTGTACCCCACCGACAAAATTTTCCTTACCATCACATTAAATGCTATAGTCAGGTAAATCAGGCATTTTATGTATCAGTAAACATCCAACATAAATGCAGAGAGAGAATATTTTAAATTTCCATAGATCAATTTAGTGTTTTCTGGTTACCTATTTCATATGCTGGAGACCAAATCAATTGCAACTCTAAATCATCAGTCAAGCCGATGCAACCTTTCTGTTATAGATGCCCATAAGCAGGATTTTTTTAATGATAATCCAGCTTTACATACTTACATTCACGCCTTTTCCCCGAAGCGGCAGGCAGAGTTGAGCCCACTGTTTTGTTGAAATGGACAGGCACAGGTTTTTTTTTTCATTTATAATATGCCATAGGGCAGGTGCTTGATCGTGATCATGTCACCCAAGTAAGAAAATTCTAAAACTAAAAGGCGCAGGTTGTGACTACCGAATATTGAACATTTCCAAGCCATAACACCTGCCATGTTGCTGAAAACCGTGACCAACGGCTTAATGTGCCTTCCGAAGCACGGAAACGCTCACAAATGAAATGTCACGGTGGTCACCCATCCTAGAACCAGCATTAGCGAAAGTTTCGTACTGCAGTGATCATTTGCAGAACAGTGAGTTAGCAGAGCCACTAGGCCATTTGACTTGACAAAAGGCCAAACTACGCTACCCTTATCCATACTAATATTATAAAGCTGAAGAGTTTGTCAGTTTGTTTGAACGCTAGGATCTCAGGAACTACTGGTTGAAATTTAAAAAATCTTTTACAGTTCGATTGTTCATTTATCGAGGATGGCTATAGGCTATATAGCTTCACGCTACAACGAATAGGAGCGGAGCAGTAATTATAAATGTTTCAAAAACAGAGGAAATATTCTTTCTTTTATGAGCTTCGCGTGCGCTGCCTGCGACGGGAACAGGTGATATACTCTTTCTTATGTGACGTAAACAAAGTTGCGTGGGTCAGCACGTACGTACGTAGTAAGTACATATAGCAGTAACGTTTTTTAAGCAATTTGTGAACTTGTCAAATGTTAATATTAGTTTTCAACATAAATATGTAACTAAGTTTATTCTACATAATTAATCTGATATCAACTTACTCTAACATTGGAATAACCCTTGTGGATTTAGAAAATGTTTGCGGCTTGAAGAAGTACCACAATAAAGGCATGTATTTAGGTGGGCAAGGCAATTTGGTCCTCTGTGTGATGTTTACTAAGTATAGTCTGTGTTCATTCAACTGGAATGAAAATAAGCATGCATTATTAAAAAGGACTTTCCATTTTGCTTCATAAATTATGGAGTTATGAAGAAAACACTTTCAGCCCATTATTAAGGTAGATCCTGCTACATTGGTCAGGTTTTGCTTCTTCCCAGCGAGAAGAGATATTGCCGCCTGTCGTTCCCAGGGTGCAACATATGGAGATTCCCAAGCCATATGGGTGCATTTCCCGGGACATCTTTCCGAGGGCTTACCCGGGACTCCCAACCACAGGCTGTTAGGCGTTACGTGAGGGAAAAAAAAAATGGGTGCAGACAGAGGTAGGTTATTGATAGCTATCATTTATAGATGCATGTAGCGTTATATACTGCCTAGTTGGCGCAGGCGGTAGTGTAACCGACTTCCACGCTGAGGCCCTGGGTTCGAATCCTGTGTCAAACTGAATGTTTGTGTTTTTTTTTATACTACTAAGGTGGCAGACCAGCATACGACCCACCAAAAAGACCAGTGATCACCGCAGCCTATGAATGTTTGCAACACCAGAGGCGCCACACTCGCGCTGCCGACCCTAAAAAGTTTCGACGTTTGGATGTTTCTATGTATAATTTGTATTTATTTATATAGAAATCTATAAGTATGTAATCAGTTGTCTAGATCCAATAGCACAACCTTAGTTTGTGCTAATATTTGTGCGCTGGCGCTGTGTGTGAATATCCCACAATATTTATTATTTTATAGACACCATTTTTTGAATATTTATTATAAGATACCATTTTTTGAATTAGGCTAAGTATGTCACCAAGCATAGGGGGTGGCGGGTGGAGAGACATCTATGAGGGCCTGGAACATGGAGAGCGGTTCAACCGCGTATAAGTCACGCGGCGGCGCCATCTGACTGTCCAGCGTGGAGGGAGCATGTAATCAGCATGCCTACTTGTTTGACTAATAGCACAGAACAGATCAATTTTGTTACCTACACTAAAACACATTATGTTTGTACAGAGCTTGAATGTGTGCGTGACCTCTAATGTTAAGCAAATGTTCCCTCAAGATACCCTCCAACTATGACAGCTGTGGCGTGATTGGGGAAGCTTGCTCAGTGGGGGACAGGGAGTTACCTATCTGTATGTTATACTATTATATTATCTTCGCTAATACTATGTTTATTTATTAACTTCTGTTACATTATCATACCAAAATAATATTTTTACGTACCAAAGTAACCTTTTCATTCTCTGATTGATATGTCCATGGCAGAAAATGAGCTTTAGGGACACTCATTACAACTTTAAAATCAAATAGCATCTGGAACAACGCTGGTATTGCTTTTTGTTTGTTCATCTGTATTCTACTGTCTGTAAGATACTAAATTACTGTATAACATAAACTTTGCCAAGTAATATAATAAAAAATTATACTTTGTATAAAATTTTATATACTTCATAATGATGTCCCGGCATGATGATGAAAAGATCTGGCCTTCCTAGCTGGTTTGTGGCCCCATGGAATATTAAATTGTTGATTAAATGCCTAACAAATGAAAGCCCTGGCATAGATCCAATGATTTTGACATCTCTTTCTGAAAACAAAAAGATATTATTTTATACTCTTTTGTTTTTTATGTCATAATATTGTCTTAAGTCATGTTGCCTCCAGTTCAAATAATCCAAGAGTCCTCCAAGTCAAGCATGAGATTGGGCTTATGTAGTCAGTCACATTTTGGCTCACTCATAAAAATGATAACACAAGGGAAAAAAATGATCTTTCTTCATATCTCAAAAACCAAAGCTAATACAAAAGATCTGACTTCAGATCTGTAATCAGCACTTCGAAAATATATGATATTAATCGTAATATTTCATGCAACAAAAATCATGTTCCCTTGTGTAATATAAGGTCGGAGATAGGGCTAACAAACCTTTAGCATACAAAACAAACCATGCATCCTTCAAACAAAGAAATGTAGTATTTTATAGCTTATTACCTAACACAGTACAGGTTGTACCAAAGCACAAGTAAACTTATTATAGGTAATATTATTAAAACTGATACCAGAGTTGTCTAAGCTCACCTATATCTTGGGTACAAAGATCACCAAGCATTTCTTTGACTCTGTTTCCTTGGTCAAATTTATCTTTAAAAGCCAATTTCCACATGCCAAAAAAGTCTTCTATTTTCAAAGTAGTTCGCCCTGGATATTTTTCTAGCAACTTCTGTGGAATAAGATGACGTTTATATTTTAATTTCTTTCTAAAATTGTGTATTCGAATTCAGTAGCTCAGTCCGTTCAGTAAAACTTACTGCCAAATGTGAAGAAAAGTGATTAGCTGTTTCATATAAATAAATATGATTGTTTTGACACTTTAGCAATTCTTCAGTCAAAAACCCAAATCCTGGATTGACCTCAACTATCGGAGAACTGCTGTTAATGTAATTTTTTATAGCAGATACAATTTCTAGTGCAGTTTGCTTGTTGATTAAATACATACTTTCAGGAGCTTTGTACTTTCTGAGAAGTGATCTTGGTACAGCATCTTTAATATTTCTATAAGCCGGTGTATTTTCCAAATAATTAACGACGTCTGTAGCTAATTTTGGAGGATTTTCTTTAGTTTTCTTACTACTTTTATGACATAACCTCAAACAAGTTTTCAGATGAATCCTCTTAGTCAACATAACAGAGTTTTGAAAACAGTATTTGAACACTCCCATCTTAGACATAAATAAGATGCTTGCGAGATTCAATTACATTATCTTCAATACAAATTCTATAATTTCATTTCAACTTCGCATTAGTTGTTTACCATTTTACAAGT
This sequence comes from Miltochrista miniata, assembly GCA_933228765.1. Classification (NCBI taxonomy): domain Eukaryota; kingdom Metazoa; phylum Arthropoda; class Insecta; order Lepidoptera; family Erebidae; genus Miltochrista; species Miltochrista miniata. Next base: position 14,811,514 of record OW121764.1, on the reverse strand, counting down.
ACCTAACAAGCAATTATGACGTACGCGACAATGACAATGACATAACAACAAATTGTTGTTGCTTTGTTTGTCCAAAGAACAGGTGAAGGTATTTAAAACCATAGGTACTGCCAACTCTTGTATTATTCTAAGTCTAATTAATTTACTCTAAGTCCAGTCAAAGTCAAGTACAGACCTAAATCAAAGTCCGTCTTCTCTTTGAAAGCGGTGGGACTTTACTAGAAGTGTCTCTGAAATTTGTCGAAAAATTAAAGAGTCACGTTTCACCGCGTTATATCACTTTCCAACCCTTGTGCACGTTGACGAACTTTTATGTTTAAAAATTCAGCACTTTTTACTCCTAAAGCATTTAAAATATACTAATTTTGAAAAATATTACAACGAAGTAGCATCTCGCGACTCCAATTTCGCGCGTAATAAGTACGTTTTAAATTAAATATTGTTGGCACGGTTGCATTTGGACTTTTGGCTCCGGCAGAAAGCCATAACCAAAAATAGAACAGAATTGGTGGCACGGTTACTAAAGCTTTTCTCAGCATGTCTACAAACTGTAGAGAAAAGATCTAAATCTATGGTAGCTACAGATTGTCAAAATTACGACAAAATGTCTGGAAGTAATTAAATAATACACTAGGTACAGCAGGGGTTCTCAAACTGGGCGTCGTAGAAAGTACAGAGGGGATTGGTTTCCTTTCACTTGCATCGATTTTATAAAGTGTAATTAAGAGCCACACCTAAGTAATACCGAACCTAAACCTTATCTTTCGTAGAGTTCCCCTGTATTTAGGGCACTAAGGAATCCCCGGCCCCGATTAAAAGACAAGTGGGGCAGTTTGATTACAGATGTGTAGTTGTGTGCCTAACCTTGAGTTATGTAGATAGGTACCTACCTTCTACATGAGTGATGGACTACGGAGGATAGGAGCTGGTATACCAATTCACTTTTAAGTACCTATCTTTTGTGTACCTACTTATGGGTACCTATGGGCAAGCGTTTTTTTTTTTACTTCTACTTTGGGGGCCCGTTAACCAGTACCTAATAAACAAGAAGCCGTGAGATCGTTCTTACCCGACTGCCCCTCTCTAACACGTTTATTGTGAAAGTTCAATCCGATTGACTGCCTCTGTGGCGCAGTCGGTAGTAATACCGCCGCTGGAGGTCGTGGGTTCGATTCCCACCGGAGACAAATATTTGTGTGACCCATAAATGTTTGTCTCAAGAGTCTGGGTGTTTCTATAATATGTATGTATTTAAAAGTATTTAAGTATCTATTAATATCCGTGGTCTGATACCCATAACACAAGCAGGTTATTCATAGCTTACTTTGGGATCAGAGTGCCGAGTGCGAGTTTTTTTCTTATGCGTTTGCGAGCAATTTTTCGTGAATTTGTATTCATATAGAGCTGCACACATCTAGAAACATTGATTGTGTGAGTCAGTTTTGCACGTCCTTGTCGCAAGCCCCGCCCATTGTCGACACTGGGTCTCACGAGGATGATGATAATGGCACGTCATTGGTTGTTTAAAAGTTTGCCCAAGTGCGAGTTGCAATTTTGACATTTCGTTTCGTAAACTTTGGTTTACGTGATCGAATACGCTGTCACCTATAATTTCCTAGTGAAAGCACAGTGACTACGTTTACGTGTTGTTATTAAAGCTTAAATATGATTTTAAAATATGGCTGAAATGTATTTTTTCGCGTGGAGGATGCTTGCTGTTGCTACGGAATAAGATAATCGACAATATTCTATCTATCTAACACAAGGATGGAGGCAAGAGCTCGGGCTTCCTTGAATGGAGACAGTTTGGTGTTCTTTAGGTACCTACCTACATAAAACACAAAAAAATGTGCAGTTTTTATATTCAACAAGTGCCAGAAGCGTTACCTACTGTGTACCAGAATTTTAAGGGCTATGTAGGTACATTAAACACAGCCACACAATGTTTTATTGGCCTCGGGATCAAAGTTCTAATTCCTATATAAATTTCAGAAACGTGAAAGTGATTCTAATATATATACTAATTTTTCTTTACAATGACAACAAAATATTCTATAGAAAGTGTTAAATAAAGATCAACAAATTATGGTAAATTGTCCTTCATAATTAGCTACATAATCACCTAAATTAACTAAATGGTATCTAAATATAGTGCATGAGGCTTCATTTGCGTGGAATTATGTTCCTGCATCCCATGGGAACATATTCCAGGGATAAAAAGTAACCCATGTGAATTGCAGACTGATCTATTCCTGTATGTAGGTACCAGTTTGTTCAGTTGAGTGTGATTTAATAACATACAGCACAATATTTCACATTTTAATATTAGTAGGATTGTGTATGTGTAATGGGATTCCATATTACCACCTTATTTAACTGGAAGGTGCCAGTGACTTCATCTGTGAGGAATTTTGTTCCTGTATCCCATGGGAACAAATTCCTTGGATAAAAAGTAGCTTATGTAAATTCCAGCACGGCAATACAGCTCACCACCTATAACATGGAACAAATTCTAAAAAAGGTGAAATGTGGGCATATAATATGCCTCAGCCTACCCCATCGGGATAAAGGTGTGCCCATATGTATGTGTATTCCAGACTATAATCTATTCCTATAGGTACCAGATGTCAGCCTGATCCGTTTAGCGGAGTGTGATTCAGTAATAAACGGCACAATATTTCACATTGTACCTAATATTAACAGGATTGTGTTGTGTATGTGTAGTGGGATCCCTTATTACCACTTATTTAACTAGAAGCACCTTCTAGTTAAAAACGCAGTAACCCTGTTGCTTCATCTGTGTGGAATTTTGTTCCTGCGACCCATGGGAAAAGGGTTAAAAAGTAACCAATGTGTATTATTTCAGACCATATTTTTGTAGGTACCAGATCCGCTCAGCCAAGTGTGATTTAATATGTAATGGGACCCCATTACACATTCCAAGGCCCGAACCAACCTCATTTGCAAGTTGTGCACCTGCTGATCATGGAAAGGAAGGAAAAATAATTCATTGAAAAAGGCATGTAATTAAAAGTTTATTGTACACCGAACATGGATTAAATTACAAAAAGCATGGATTAAATTACAAAAAGTATAGCTTAAAATATGTTCATATAAATATCTAGGTCCCTAATGAAAACAATTTCTCTTCAAAGAATATCTTTAAACCTGTCCACTTATGGTTCAGCCTAGTTTGTTGTCAAGTTAATATTATATTGGTGCCGGTGAGCTTGTTTTGTCATCAAGATTTCTTAGCTTGGAGATAATGCCGAGTTTCCTGCTTGATGGGGGTGGGCCTCAAACTATGTCTAGGTGATGCCCTTACTCTTTTACCATTTCTATACTCTGGTCCATGGTTTAGTTGAGCCAGATGGAGATTGTAGTGGCTGGTTCCTGTGGTACCAACTGGCGTATCACCACTGTCATCTGTAAAATAAGTAAGTAAATGAGATGACGAATTAGAGCAAAATCAAAAGAGGACAATGATTCTGACATGACATTTCTTTAATAAGTAACTTCTTAACTATATATTTATCAAAATCAAATATTATGAGGCATAATATAGACAATAATGATAAGGCTTTCATTAAACTAAGCAAGTCTTGTACTATGAGGAAGAGATATAATAGTAGGGAGAGGCATTATGGTATGTCTACATTTTAGTTTCGTAGAATTTGTCCCACATAATAGGTGGCAAGCAGTATTGACATGTTAAAATGGAGCGGCTCAGGTTGTGGCTGGCTGCTATTGAATTTTTTCAAGCTACCCATAATGACTTCAACTTGGCTTAACATTCCTTCTGCAAAACGAAAACATCTGCAAATGCAAAAGTGGTCACCTCCATCCGAGGACCGGCCAGTGAAAATTGTTGACTATATTGATCATTTACAGAACGCTGAGTCCGCAGGGTCTCAAACCTTTCACTTTTGTAGGTAAATATGGTTTCTAAGAATAATAGGGCATACAACGATAGCTTTACCTTATTAATGTGCATGTTTTATAAAGTAATTGAAGTTATTAGTTCTTTTCTACTTATTTGTTGATTTTCCTTTGAAATGAATGGAGATTTGGTGTTGTAATATCTTAGTTTATCATTCCGGCATGACTCAGGCATGTTCCGAGGTTGTCTAGCTGAAATAACATACAGATATATTAAATAATCAGTTAAACTTTTATACTATTATTATTCTAAATGTTACTTTGTTGGGATGTTGGGATTTTGAATGGTTGCTACTACTTAATGAGGTTGACATTTGGTAAAAAATTGATTATACCTAGTCTACAATAACACTTAAGCTACTTTTTGTTCCTAGAATATTATATTATGTTATAAATATTCCCATGGGATCCTAAACCGGGAACGACATTCAGGCGGGCATCAGCTGGTAGTATTATATTACCCCAAAACCATCAAAGAATCACTATAATAAAGTGTGTCTTATTGACTTGAACCTCGACTACAAACCTGTCTTCTGTAGCTTCAACTCAACAACTTTTGTCAGGATAGATCAACCACGTTGTCGATGTTGTACGCATTGTTTTGTTTGTTTAATAACTGTGTATTTTTCAACTTTCAAATGAGAAAAATAAAATATTATGTAATGATGTAATGTTTTTTGACATTGACGTAAGGGTTTCATATCATGTTCAAAAATCGAGGCGAAGGAGTTCGAAACTATTCGGCCATGCTGCCAAAGCGCTGACAGCATGGCTTATTTTGGTACCATATAATTATAATAATGTAAACTTGAATTTATTGTCGAGTTACATTTTATCAACACTGTTCTTTTTTTTTTAATTGTAATTTTTTATGTTATTAAAATAATATTAGATAAATATATTAGATTTTTGTAATGCAGTAGAGGAAAATGTACCTATATATTATTTTTATTGCAGTGTTTTTCGTCACTGTCCCAACTGGCCTTCTCAGAAAATCAGTGTTGTTATCATGTTGACCGTGAGACAACAACAAGCTGAAAGTGGGCCATATTATGGTGACAAGTCGACTTGAATTTTACTGTTTTTATGTTATTAGGTTTAAATTAATACCTAAAATGTCACGATTTTCTGTAAAATAAAACAATTTTTTGTTTGTTTGTTTGTTGTGTAAGTTTCAGAACACCTTTAATTAATAACCAATACACATAAACATCAAAAATACACTTGTTTTGAAAAATTAAAGTACGTAGTCGCTTGGCGTAAGTGTCCCGGTAAATCCATAATACATTACTTATTGTCATTTTTTATATAGATAACATGTTAAGGGTTTGCTACCCACACGGTCAAACTGCGCTTGTCATGCACGTTAAATAATAATTATAAATATTCACGGACATTTCACACAACGCTATCTGATCCCAAAGTAAGCTAGGAATAACCTGCATGTGTTATGGGTATCAGACCACGAATATTAATACCTGTATACTTTTTTTTAAATACGTACATAATTATTATACATAGAAACACCCAGACTCCTGAGACAAACATTTATGGGTCACACAAATATTTGTCTCCGGTGGGAATCGAACTCACGACCTCCAGCGCCGCAGGTGGTATCACTACCTACTGCGCCACAGAGGCAGTCAAATATGAATGGAAGTTGCTTCAGTGTACGTGATTTCTTTGCATTTGTGTGTGCATCGACGTATATACACATGAGATTTAACGTGCTTGACAATTGCCAATTGTTCGTGCCGGGGCCCCTTAACGGTTTCCGCATTCGGTTTGCTGGTCAAGAATCAGATTCGAAATCCGTCCTATGCACTGAGTTTTTTTTCTAGTTTTCCATCTTGGCTGCATGTAGTCTTGAACTTAGTGGACCCTCGAAAGGAAATCTCATGGATCCTGACCAACCGTGATCGCGTATGGACGTGCTCGATCACGACGTGCCACTACCTAGGGTTTGCCTTTGTTACGACGACAGCTAGCCCAAAGTGTCGCCCTCAGCCTCATATTTATGGAGGACGGAGATCGTTTTGTGATCTCCAACGCCCTGTGTGTCTTGAAAGAACTATTTTAATAATGAATTACGAATTCATTACGGGAATGATGTATAATGGGAAGTTCTCGAACTAAAGACTTTTAGTAGTTACTAGCTGACCCTATAAAAGGAGAAGTAGGAGAGAAAGGAGAGGTATTTCTTCATCGGACTTAAAAGCAGCGTGTGAAACTGCCCTGTTTGCTTAATCTTATAAGAGCTTAAAGATTAAGTCTATTCTAAAATAATTCAGTTTACACCTTTGGCGCGGACTGAATTATTTTACAATAGCCTTAATCATTAAGCTATTTTATGACTAAGCCAACACGCCAGTTTAGATTTACCGTCACATTCAAAGGAACTCTTGAATTCTAGGTTTAGCGAAAGTTTAGGTTTCTCTAATTTCTGAGCTACAAAACCTTAATGTTGAAACTTGTGTGGAATAACGCTTAAAGTACTCCCTTTCTGATGCCATAAAAATATTTTAAATCAGACCTTGCGGTGAGAAATTACAGCTAAAAAGCTATTTTATCTTTCATCCCCTCTCCTGAAGGAACCGCGCAAAATATCAGGTTCAAAAGTATCATAGAACTTTCCTCGGATCATAAACTAAGACGGAAAACGGCTATAATAAATGTGTTCTTCCTCCTTCTGTGGGACAACTATTTTAAAATGGCTTCCATCGATGCAGCCAAACAGCCAATGACTCCAGGAAACCCATATTTTCTGTAAAATCTACACTTACATGTTAATTTGGTAAGTATATTTATTAGAAGTAGGGTTAGTATTGCAAAGGGGATAAATGGCATGATTCATGAAGTACCTATAGTATAAACATAAGATAATACCTTTGACTAATTTCTTGCCTAGCTGCCACAGTAGCTGGAAACTTTATATTTAGGTACTAATAATATCATTGGACATTAGTGCTCTATATATACGCTGCACATTTTCTGGGATAAATGTTTGGCTACTCCGACTGGTTTCTGGTAGGACCCAGAGGCATAAAAAAATAGAGCAGTGAGCACCTGCAAACAAAATGAGTAGGTATGTAGCAAAACGATACGTCTATGTGCCTCGTAGTCCCCGGAACAAATAAAACAGTCTAGATTTTATACATACTTTATGTTCTAAAGACACACGTTGAGTGGATCTTAGATTCGTCAACCGCCTTAGCTCGATGCACAAAAACTTAAACGCACTCTTAGAAAGGCGGTAACGATTTCGAAATTGGTTTTTCGAGAGGTGTAATAACGGGTCGAACAAAGCTCTAGCTCTTGCCTGCCTTCTAGTGCTTGAATCTCGATCGTCTTGTGCCGTCGCAGCAGCAAGCATCCTCCACGCAAAAAAATACGGTGCTGCCATATTTTATATCAATCAATTATATGAAAGTAATAAGTATAGTAGCCACCAACTATGATTTGATCACAAAATGAACACTATTTTATTTTCTTTGAAATGAACTAGTTTCACTGTATACGAAAATGTTCTTTACTTTTTTTTTTCTAAAAATTGTCACTATAAAACTTATGGGCTCCGGAGACGGTCAATGCGATTTGACAAGTCTCATGTCGCACATCTGTGGCAAACTCGTGAATGAGCAGTTAAAATATATAGAAATTTATGGAGGATTCGTAAACTTCCAGACATACACAAATACGTGTACAGTCCGTTCACAGTTAATTTACCTCTGACAGATCGTTTTCTGTAAGTTGGTATTGCACTAAAGTCCCCCTATGAGTGCCAGCTTCAGACATTTTATCGCATATTAGGGAAGATTATAAGACGGAACCGTTAAGACAGAGAGTTTTTTGTTATGTAAATATCCATTAGTCAGTATATTTAACATTACTAAAGACGTAGTTCTGTTACTTTAAAATTTTTCTTAAGTTTCATTTTTATTTACATAATATGAATATTCAATTCAAAAAAGACACTCATAACCAAGGAGGGCAAAGGTGCTTCTTCCACATCTCAAATAATTTCCACGCCCGAAAAAACGGCAGAAAAGAAGATAATAAGTTTCGACTTTAGGTTGGAGTACATGGGAGAAAAAAAATCTTAGCATGGTAACACGAAAATCAGGGGAGCCAACCTCACAGCTAGAGGTAAATTAACTATGAACGGACTATAAAGAAAGCACGCACACTTAAAGCTACTTTCAAATTTCAAAAGCTCTGAGATTTATTGATGTCCAGTTAGTGATCGTAATTGACAGTCTCCGGAGCCCATTAAATTCACTTTTATTTGCTAACGACTTAAAAAATATGAAAGTGAAAAGTGGGAGGAGTTAACGCCGAGCGACACGAGCAACTTGAAGCGATTGGTTCGTCGGGTGTCACCGGTGACAATTTCACGAGACTTTATAAAAAACTCACACTAGGCACTCAGATAGCGTTGTCTGAGATGTCCGTGAATATTTATTTATCGTCGTTGCGCCTGACAAGTTCCAAATGTGCATTTTTTTGATTTTTCGATTTTTGCATATTCATAATCTCCGTCTAAATCTACACATGCTAGTAAAATCCGTTGTGTAATATCTAGCTTAGAAACAATTTTGCAATATTCCGTATGTGTTTTAACCCTTCAAGCTCCTTCAACCCCCACAAAATTTATATCGAAAATCAATAATCGCAAGCACCTATTTCCACCACCCTAAAAATGAAAAAAGATTTCTCATTTTCCAAAAAAAAATTTATTTCTCACTTACCAGTCCAAATTTTACAATTCTGCAAACGGCAACCGGATTATTGATAAATTGTTTATTTTACTGTGTATAATAATAAATAATAATGAAAACACATTATTTATAATAAAAAAACAAAACACACACGCACACACGCACTTGGTACACATGCACTCAACACAAAAAAACCTTTATTACTCTACCACCACACCATATTTTACGATTCTGTAAACACCAACCGGATTATTGATATATTGTTTATTTTACTGTGTATAATAATAAATAATAATGCAAACTCATTATTTATAATAAAAACACGAAACACACACGTACTACACAAACGCACGCCAACCATGCGCAATCCACTCTCAACTTCAACTGTTCGATTTTTGTAAAAAATTCTGGCCCATTGACGTCATTTTATAAGATTCCAAAAACAAGAAAATGTTATATACTACACATGCAATCAAACTGTTCATAGAAAAGTAGGACGTAAGGAGGCTAAATTTAAGTTTAAAGTCGTCTGGGTAGGTGCGGCGACCGGTCGCCGCGCGGGGCTCAACGGAAAAGCTTGATTATTATGCGCGGCGACCGGTCGCCGCGAGGAGCTCTAAGGGTTAAGCCTTGAAAAAAAAAACGTTATGTGCACACACGCACATATGGAATATGCGATCTTGCCAATATCGCGCGGAGAACATGATAAATATGTGACTATTGCCATCATTCTAATTAGTATTGAAAAGATAAATGTGTCAAAATTCGTAAGTAATGTGCTTTTTACTAATTTATTACTATTATTTGATAAGTTTTGTTGTGTATAGAGACCTACCAACAACATCGGGGTCACTTTCTGGTCTCAGCTGCGAGTGGTGCTCCTGCTGATTAGCGAATGAGGTCATGACGAAGAGAAGAACAAACCAAATAAAACACTACGCACTAGGTACTTAGCCGTCTGGTCAACGTCGTACAGTAAGGGCCAAACCCCTACCAATATGAAAGCTTATAAAAATAAACGGCCCCCAGTTCCCTACACTTCCGCTGTTCCGGTCGCGGTAGTGGTCGCTACAATAGCGGGAGGGAAGTGCAAAGAATTTACGGGCTAAGACAGGCTGCCATTCACGACTGATTCTGACTCCATTTAACGACGCACTTTAGGTACACTCCATAGCTGAACGAGCATCTTACCAAACTCGAGGTAGACCTGAGTCGCAAAGACATACTAGACTGGAGCGAGGTCCGAATAAAGGGTATCTTCACTTACACACTTCAATCAAGGAACACTAGAACACGCTTACCCTCACACCAGATGAAATGCTCTATTTTTAGCAGAGTGGTGGAAGGAACTCCACAGTAGTGTCGATTTTATGGTGAAAATGTACCTCATTAGCAGTGGTGTGGAAGTCAGAATTGTATCGGCTCGGGTAAAAAGTCTTATACTGGAACTTACCGACAGGAACTCTCTAAATGTGATACAGGTGTTTACCTCGAGAAGCACGAAAGAGGCAATCGAGGCTGTGTAGACATAGCGAAGATATTACAAGGCACTGCCAACTACAATGTTAATGGGTATTTTCAACACCAAACTGTAGGGTATAAGATCGCGGCAAAACCGTGATAAGGCGAATGACTGGCGCACATACCTACTTGTTGATTTGCCCTCCAATCTCAGGGTCACTTCTTGGTGAACTCTTTCTTTAATATGAGGCCCCATATAAAGTAGATTTGGTGAAACCCCGACAAAGTCACAGTTAATAGCCCAGGATATAAAGCCTGCTCTTCGACCTACTACGCTCCACATAGAATTGGGATCCGAAAGGTTTCAATTGAAACTTCGAAATCGTTTCGATTTGCTGGAAACCACTGACAACGATAAAACCGACACAGTGGTAAAAACGTTACAACAAGTGCTCAAAGAGTTTTGTCCAGCAATGGCAAAAAAGGTGTTCAAAGCTCGAGACTCTCGAAGTTATGAAGATTAGACCTACGCCTGCGTATTCGTCAGAACGGTTTGACCTTAACGTCAAAATTCTAAAGCTGCTAAGACACGACCTCAAACGTAATAACACCAGTGTTTTCGAGGCTACGATTGAGCAGAACAGGGGCACTAAGGTCTGTACCCAACAGTTCAACAGCAGCAAACAGGCACAGGAAGCAAAGTTGTACCCTCAAGGTTAATTTCATAAATATTCTCGAGGAAATGGACTGCTTTTACAGATACCTATAATTATCACGGATTAATTAGCCTACGGGGCCACGGGGCTCCATTAACGCACCAGTGTACCAGATATCGATCAGAGCAAAGTCAGCGCGGCACTCGAGCAACTCAAAAATAATAAATCCCCTTGAGAGGACAGAATTAAGAAATAACACTTTAAATTTGGTGGAACTATGGTCCTTAAAGTGTGTTCAATTTCATTCTCCGGCTAGAAGAGACAGCTAAAGCGGGGAGCGGGAGTGTGGTGACTCTGATTTTTAAAAAAAGGTGACAAGACAGGTGAGAATAGCGTCACAAATTGCCTCGCCGTAAGAAAACGACGTAGCAGGGACTAATCCTAGTCGAAAGATTGAGGGTTGTGGTTGCCCAGGAGTCTACCTACCTTGAAACCTGATTTGAAACGATGTTATCCGTCAGAATACCAGAGTTATCGACATAGCTCTCAGAGCATGCGTTTTGATGGTAGGTACACATCTATGGAAGAAACGATAGCCGAGCTTGATGAACGTAGGATGTGACGATCCCCCTTCTGATGGCTCAACCGTCTGAAAAGGTCACAGAGAGTGTCTGAATGAGGAAGACGTAGGACGGTATGTTCTGGCGTAATTTGGGAGAAGCCTACGTCCAGCATTGGACTGCTATAGGCTAATTTGATTACCTAATTAAGAATAGGCATAAAACTGAGCACGGTTTCTACAGACATAAGATCGTACGTAAGTATTATAAAGTTTCAACCAAAGGGGGGATTCGCCACAATCGCGGCCGTCAGACCGGTCATGGACGAGTGGCTGGAGAGGAGACACGGTGCTCTCTCCTACCGGTTGACACAGATACTTGCCGGGCACGGTAGCTTCGGTAAGTATCTGTGGCGAAGACACCGGGAAACCACGGCTGAGTGTCAGCACTGCGAGGACCGCAGCGATGACACCGCGCTCCACACGTTGGTGGAGTGCACAGCGTTGGCGCAACAGCGCCAGATCCTCGTAGTGGGTCTGGATGTGGACACTCTCTCGCTCGAGACTATGGTGCGAGCCATGATCTCCAGCGGGAGTAAGTGGGACTGCGCCGCCTCTTTCTGCGAGCAGGTCATGTTCGTGATGGAGGCGGCGGGGCGGGTAAGAGAGAGAACTCTCCCACCCGAGTTCTGCAGTCGGCGGCCTAGGCGCCACCGACGTGTCTTCGCCGAGGACTATCGGCCTCCATGACCGGGGGTCTGAGAACGGTGAGAGGGTCGCTCACCGTCCTTACGGAAGCAGGCCCATGACAACAGCGTGACGTGAGGAACTCACGCACGCCCTCCCTTAGAAGCGGGATCACACCTGAACCACCCCCTGGGCGAGGCCGCAGCGGTGGCCGTAGGTCTGTTGGGAGTCCTGGGATATCCTTCCGAGGGCTTACCCGGGGCTCCCAACCACAGGCTGTTGGGCGTTACGTGAGGTTTTTTGGTCGGTAGGAGTCTGGCATAACATCCATGACGATTCTCCTTCACGTAAAAAAAAAAGTATTCAAAAGTTTAAGCTCCATCTATTTTGTTCTGCACTCTGCATTGGACTCGTGTAAGGAGGATTAAGGACTTTATAGAGGAGTTTATATTGGGACTTTTAGGTATTTTAACATTCTTTTAATTTAACTTTTACGATTAAGGACAAAAGTTTTAATTAATACTTATACATTACAAAAAGTCCGACCAATAATTGTGAAAATGAAAGTAGAACACAGAATGTTTAATACCGAAATGTCACATAATAGACTAGTTTTGGAGAAAACTGTGTTAACATTATCCCTTATGTGCTTGAAAATGGCACATGAAGAATTTGCATGCACAGTGCCAAAACAGGTATGTGCAGATTTAAAGAAAAAAAATTATATCTTCAAATATATGCAACATTGCATTTCAAATGTATATCTTACATATGTAAAAAATGAATGTTCATAATACTGCATTTACAGATTTTTGATTACTTACACAGTTTTTGAAAAAATATGTTTTTTTGAGTTTCCCAAAACCTTGTAAAAATCACATCTGGAACTTGTCAGGCGCAACGACGTTATTTTATTGACATTTTTGTTTTATTTCAAACTTTGAACAGATGATCCACGTGACCTAGGGACGTAGTTTAATGCGACAGAGTCACAGACTACAGACAAAGTCTCGACATAAGCCCCTCTGCACTCTATTTTATGGAGAGGGGCTAGTCTCAAACTAAATTTTCATCGGAAAGAACATGGGTCAGAACGTACCCAGTTTGTAGCAAGTTGAAATTGGTACCATTCGAAAGGTCTTTGAAAACGTATATATTTTTTGTATTGGAGCAACTTTTTAACTTATGTAGGAAAAAAGATATTTGATGTTGAAAATACCGAAAATCCTTAGTAAAATCGACCCACGCACGTTCAATTTTTTTTTGATTTTATCGATTAGGTGGGTAGTTTGAACTATTTTGTGCTAGCGTCGGTGTGTCGTCAGTAGTTAGTACCTGTTAGGAACTGATTTTATTTGCGCTTACAAAAACTGCTTTGGTCCGTATCTCAGTAACTGTGATTGTGATTGCTAAAGAGCTAAAATTTTCACATGTGTAGGTATTTATGTTGCTGCTAAGTACAAGAAATACTAAAATCAGAAATAATAAGTTTTAAAGGGGGCTCCAATATAACAAACGTGATAAAGATGTGTGAACCCACCGCACGCGATTTCGTCTCGTATTTGGCTGGTTTTATCACGAATGTCATGAATCTACCTTCATATTTCAAAGAGTTAAACACAAGAAAACCAATTTTGGGTATGAGAACAACCTTGAACGATTTCTTTATCTTTACCCATTACGACCTGGAGGCGAGAGCCCTCAGGACCCTCAGACTTGTGATAAAACGAAGCACTGAGGCATACCTAATCATTGATCAGAGCCTCAAGAATCCGTGGCACAGAGGTCCATACTCCACCAGTCCCTAGTGCAGGCCACATGCCCTGCACTAGGGCGTGGTAAATCATAGAAGGAGCTAGGGCCTGGTGGACCCTATTGTTACATTACAATAGGGTCCATAGGGCTCGTCATGATGGATGTAAATAATCGTATCCCCTCTTTATTAATGGTAGTCTGCCACGGGAAAGTGAAAATATATATATCCAACACGAGAACTCAAGGACAATCTCTGGCTTTCATGAAAGCAGACCTGGGGTGACGCTTAAGCAAGACTGCCCGTTGTCCAGCAGAAGCACATCTAAGTGGTGGTGAATTTAATTATCTCAGAAGTGGTCATCAGGTAAATCTGGCGGCCTAAACTGCCAGGGCACCTGTAAAGATCCTCTCTAGAGCATGACTAGGCTTCGTGATATAAGGATATAAAGGACAGGGGCGCCGTGTGGTTTTAACCAAACGGGATCCTGAGACTTCCACATATAAAAAAAGACCTTGAGCGCTAATATAGGTTTTGATACATAGTTCGCCATAGGTGGCTGTGCTGTACGCAGGCTATCCATAATCTACAAATTTCTTTTTGAAAAATAATTGATAACACCAGATTTTTGACCCTTTAAAATTGGCATATTAAATGTCCACATTTCACCTTTTTTTCAGAATTTGTCCCACGTAAATAGGTGGTGAGCCGTATTGCCGTTGAGATGGACAGCATATATATTATACTAGCTGATGCCCGCAGCTTCGCCCGCGTAAAATTTGTTCCCGTGGGAATTTATTCCCGGTATAAAAAGTAGCCTATGTGTTATTCCAGACTATAATGTATTCCAGTACCAAATTTCAGCCAGATCCGTTCAGTCGTTTAAGCGTGAAAGAGTAACAAACATCCACACTCACAAACTTTCGCATTTATAATACACTCGAGAGCAATGAATCCGGGTCACTTAAAGAATGTTAAAAATCTCGGAAACTAAAAATGATAGGTTAATGCAATAAATTGTATTTAATAGACAATGTAATACTCCTTAAATGAAAGTTAAAAAAATATGAGTCACCATACATTTTATTAGCACAAAATTACATAAAGAAAAAACTGCCGATCTCTCCTTAAAACAAAAATAGGAAACATGAAATTTTTGAACTTTATTACGATTTTCTTGAATTTTAATACTTCGTATTGCCTCCTCGTGCTACCATTACTGCGTTTACGCGGTTTGGCATGCTGTACACCAAGTTCCTTATACGATTTTGGGGAATATTCTCCCATTCCTCTGTGAGAGCAATTTTGAGCTCACGAAGCGTGATTGGGTGAGGGTTTCGTTGTTTTACGCATCTGCCTAGCTCGTCCCAAGCATGCTCGATCGGGTTGATATCCGGGCTGCGCGCTGGCCACTCCATACGAGTAATGTTCATCTCTTGAAGGTAGTCATTCACAATCCTACCTGTATGAGGTCGGGCATTGTCATGCATAAATATAGCATCCTCACCTAAATTGACCATAAATGGACCAACGTGATCATTGAGGATTTCTTCCACATATCTTACGCTAGTTAAAGAGCCGTTTTCTATGATCACCAGCTCTGTGCGACTTTCAGAAGAAATTCCGGCCCACACAAGTACAGACCCACCACCGTAGGCTACTTTTTCTTCGATGCATGCTTGCTTGAATCTTTCCCCTGGTCTTCGATACACTCTGTGTCTTCCATCGTGCTTGTAGAGCATAAATTTTGATTCGTCGGAGAACATAACTTTTGACCAATCTTCAATACTCCAATTTACGTGGCTCTGGGCATACCTTATTCTCGAAATACGATGCCCACGCTCCAGTTTAGGGCCGTTTGCAGGTCTAAGGGGTTTTAAGTTAGATTCAGCAAGCCGACGTCTTACTGTCCATGCACTTGGGTTACTTCCTGCGAGGCGTCGAAACTGATTGGTGAGTTCAGTTCCTGTGAGAAAGCGATTTCGAAGCATGGTGTTCACCAAGTATCGGTCTTCTCGTGCTGTGGTACACCTGGTTCTGCCCGTTCCTGGTCTGCGTAGGTTAGAACCAGTTTCTTCGTAACGTCGGAGAACTCTTTGTACTGTTGACAGCGACACACCGACAGTCCTGGCTGTATCGCGCTGACTCCGGCCGGTTTCCAGCATTGTAAGTATTCTGGTGCATTCTTCAGGCGTAAGCGACATAATTTCAGCTTGATTAATGAATATAGAGCACTATCAACATGGTTTATGTACCCACATAAATGACAGATTACAAACAAAAGCAACACCAAATGCTGTAATTTCGTAGTTCCATCTTCGAAAGTGGCCCTTTTTCAAATTTGATTTTTTTATGATATAACTTTACAATAACTAAGAAGTTTTAATACCTTCATTTAAGGAGTATTACATTGTCTATTAAATACAATTTATTGCATTAACCTAGCATTTTTAGTTTCCGAGATTTTTAGGATTCTTTAAGTGACCCGGATTCATTGCTCTCGAGTGTATTAGTAAGATATATTACTCCTATATATATTACTATACTCTTTGATGGATAGGCGCGGGTTGTGACTGCCTGCTGTTGAAATTTAACAAGCCGCCTCAAAAGGCCTTTAAATTGGCTTAACGACTGCCATTTTACTGGCAAGCGGGACCAACGGCTTAACTTAAAAAAATGTCACAAAGTGGCATGGATGGTCAGCCATCCAAGGATTGACCATAGTGAAAGCTGCTTACTACAGTGATCGATTAGAGAGCACTGAGTCCGCGAGCCACGAGCGCTTATAATTCAAAAAAAACGGGGACAGCTTCATCTAATCCAAATTAAGTGAATTTTTGTATGTACTTAAGTAAAGTACGCTTGTGCTGTGGGATCCAAACAACTGATTAACACACTTACTTACGTCTAATCATCTTATTACCTTCTTCTATCTATTCAAACTTTGAAACAAGTTCTTGCGGATTCCGCAATCGAACTTGTTTCAAAGTTGCCTGTTTTTTTTATCCCGGTATTGAACCGGAGACCCTTGCAACAGCTCGCAGGTGGGATATGTTTAGAGCAAAATCTTAGAACTAAGAACGAAATTTTGCTGTAAAATGCATAAAAATATTATCTATCGATACTCGATATAGTAAATTAATTACTGGTAATCATCATTAATAATCATCTTTTGTCGCTATATTGCTATAGGTGCGTTTCAATGTTATCAGAAGTGATAAAAATCTTTTGGGCCGTCCAGTTGCCGATTGGTACCTCTATATAATATTCATATTTTGTAGCAAAACTTGCATTCTGTTCAATAATCTTACGGGCTTACGCAAAACAGCGTCATCATGTTTTTAGTGTGTGTAATATTGCAACTTGTTTTTGTGGGGTTCTCTGTGGCTGTACCATTTCAAGACTGCGGTAAGTTTATTTTATGCTAAGTAGTTTTTGTTTACAAAAACTAATGAGAAAATTAAATATGTGCATATTTATTATAGATACCTACCTATTTTAAAAGCAGATTGCTTAAACGTTTCCTTTTGGATCCAGTTACTAAAACACTCCATGCCTATTAACTGAGTAAAACTATCTATATATATGTAGGTACCAAGTAAGATTGAGAAAAATCGTTAAAAAGGTTTGTCTAGGTATCATTATTCGAATAAAATTACTCTGTCTAGCTATATGTATACTTATTATCGATATAGTTCACTGCTTGATTGAACAATTTTCGCTTAATAGAACTGTAGGCACACACTAGCTATACCTACATTATTGCTGAGTACGCAAATGTCGAACTAGAGCGCAAACGTCTCAAACTCGACAGTTGTCTGTCCCTAACCATCGTGCCCGCTCGCTTGTGTGTCCCTGCCTAACCCTCGCGCGTTCACTTAGCGTAGTAACTTGTTTGTGAATGTGATAATATATTGCAGGAAATTACAGTGACCAAATTAACACGCAACCTATCTTTAATTTATCTCTCCGCATTTCCATACGTAGATACATACTTACTTAAGACCCCCAAAGAACCCTTGTTCATCAAGTCTGCCAGGAAGCCAGGGAAATCCGCGGTAAGGCGCTAGACCGATAGGTAGGGACTAGGATCTAATCATAGGCAATTCCAACTGTGGCAACATTAAATTTAATTATGGAACATTTTTATACACCGCCATCTAGTCAAAATTACATCTCGAATCCGAGATGCGGAAACAACGAAATGTGAAAAACTCATCATTGCTGTGGTATCCACCAAAGCGGAGAGGAAATGAGAGAGTTGAACAAGGTCATACCGGGCCTAGCCTGAGGCTAAAATAAGGTGGTGTTTAAAACAAGTTCTTAATATACTCGTACTTACATTGTAAATTACACCCAGACAAAGAAAAACTCCGTCTGAATCAAGACGTTTTTTTTTTTACGTGAGGGAAAATCCTCATAGGATGCTATGCCGGACTCTTACCGACTAAAAAATCTCACGTAACGCCCAACAGCCTGTGGTTGGGAGCCCCGGGTAAGCCCTCGGAAGGATGTCCCGGGACTCACAACAGACCTACGGCCGCCACTGCGGCCTCGCCCAAAGAAGTGGACAAAGGCTATCTGTAGGCTCACAGCCATAGCACAGGCCTCTAGTATTGATCTCCTAGCACTGTGCCCAGACACAACGGCAAAGAGGCCCTCATTTCCAGATCCCATGGAGAAGTCGAGCCTGGAATGAACGGTTTCCCTAAAGGTACATAATTTATCTTTATCAGGTATCGTAACATGATTAGTATTATTCAACTTTAAAATCAGAACCATTGCAATCATAAATAACTGTCTAATAACATATCTATTTATTACTATATTGCTCACAGGTTATCTACTACTTATATGAGTCATAGGCTCAAGGTCATAATGTCGCCTTATCATCATAAGTGGACAATACTTACCTTATTCGTATCCGCGCACGTCAGTTCCGCCTGTCAGTTCCAGTATCTCTGTCGTTGCGTTTCGTCACTGTGCGTGTGCATGCTTTATCTGCACTCGATCAAACAAAAAGCCGTGAGATCGTTCTCACCCGACTGCCCCTCTCTAACACGTTAATTGCGAAAGTTCAATCCGAGCGACGTTGTCATTTTTGTTTTATTTCAAACTTTGAACAGATGGTCCACGTGACCTAGTGACGTAGTTTAATGCGACAGAGTCACAGACTACAGACAAAGTCTCGACATAAGCACCTCTGCACTCTATTTTATAGAGAGGGACTAAAATGGGTACTATGACGTCTATGACTTCGCCTACAGGGCGTACTCTACCTACGTAACTCCATACAAATGATTCGATTTGAATTCTGTCCCCTACACTAAAAAACACGATGTGTTTGTACAGAGCTTGAATGTGTGTGTGACCACTAATGTTAAGCAAACGTTCCCTCAAAATACCTTCCACCTATGACAGCTGTGTCGGGGGTGGGGAACTCTGGAGAAGCTCACTCAGTGTGGGGTAGGGAGTTGCCTACTATCCATACTATACTAATATTATAAAGCTGAAGAGTTTGTTTGTTTGTTTGTTTGTTTGTTTGTTTGTTTGTTTGAACGCTAGGATCTCAGGAACTACTGGTTGGATTTCGAAAATTCTTTCACAGTTTCATAGTCCATTTATCGAGGATGGCTATAGGCTATATAACATCACGCTAAGACGAATAGGAGCGGATCAGCAATCAATAATGTTTTGAAAACGGGGAATATTTTTTACTGTCTGAAAGCTTCCGAGGCGTACGCTGCGTAAATGGTTAAAGTTACGTAAAAATTGTGTATTACAACATTGTTTCTCTTAAAAAGTTCTAAAAAAAAGTCCGCGACAGCATATGTCTATCTTTTAAGGTTCGCTCACAATAACCTAATTTGTCTATCTCTTAAGGTTCGCTCACGATATTATAAAACTGAAGAGTTTGTTTGTGCTCGGATCTCAGAAACTACTGGTTGCATTTCAAAAATAGTTATACAGTTTAATAGGCCATTTATTGAGGATGGCCAATGGTGATTTAACATCACGCTAAGACAAATAGGAGCGGAGCAGCCATGATTAATGTTTCGAGAACGGGGAAAATTTCTTTCTTTTGAGAGCTTTCATTGCGTATATACTACATAAATGGTTAAAGTTACGTAAAAATAGTGTACTTCAAATTTGTTTCTCTTAAAAAGTTATAAAAAAAAGTCCTTAACAGCAAATGCCTATCTTTTAAGGTTCATTTACAATAACCCTCTTTAAAGTATGAGCGACGCGACGGGAGTAAACGTGGTCTGCAGTGGTAACCACTCAACTGAACGATAAAAACCGGCCAAGAGCGAGTCGGACTCGCCCACGATGAGTTCCATACCAAAAAACAGACGGGCGGAAGTAAAAGCGACGGGAAACATTACATCACGTTAACACCTCTCTCTTTCTCACTCTCATATAACGTAAACGAAGTTGCGCGGGTCAGCTAGTAATATTATAAATGTGAAAGTTTCTGAAGATGTTTGGATGTTTGTTACTCAATCATGCTCTGCGGATTGCTGAACGGATTGGGTTGAAATTTGGTACAGAGATAGCTTGTTGTCTTGAATAACTACTACATAGGCTACATTTACCCCGGGAAAGTGTTCCCACGGGAAGCGGGAACGGGTACTGAATTTCACGCGGACGAAGCCGCGAGCATCATCTAGTCTAGTAATATTATAAAGGCGAAAGTTTGTGAGTGTGGATGTGTTTGTTAATCTCTCACACTCGAACGGCTGAACGGGTCTGGCTGAAACTTGGTACAGGGATAGATTATGGTCTGGAATAACATATAGGCATCAGCTAGTATCTACTATTATAATTATCTTTGCTTTGCCCCGCCAAGTGGGTCTAATGTAGTATTCCGCCAAAGATAAGATAAGATATGGTAATAATAGTATCTTTCCATGCTGGGATATTCTTCCGAGGCGTTATTATATTATGGACCGTTTGGTTCAAATCCGGATGAAATCCAGTTACAATTCTACACGAAAATACGTGGTAACATCCTTTTTTTATATCACTAGAGTGGCAGACAAGCTTAAGGCTCCACCAGATATACTGGTGGTCACCGCAGCCTATGGACGTTTGCAACACCAGACAATCGCGCTGCCGACTCTGTAAAAACCATCTAAGTCCCCTTTTGAAGAACCCCATACTACCCTACACGGTTAAGGGTCATGAAACAACAAGGACGACTTCCCCTTTTTTTTTTTGTTTAACGTGAGGGAAAATCCTCATGGATGCTATGCCGGTCTCCTACCGACTAAAAAACCTCACGCCACGCCCAACAGCCTGTGGTTGGGAGCCCCGGGGAAGCCCTCGGAAGGATGTCCCAGATGACGACTTCCCCTTGCAAAAATATTATGACGGTAACCATTGCTCTCTTCCTTTTAAAATGTACATAATCCATGATGTTGAAATTATTAGATACACTTACAACTTGCCTTCATTAGACAGTCTTTTTTTTTGACGCGGGGAACGCATTTACGCTCCGTCATTCCAGATTCCCAGCTGTGGGTACTGGGTGCAGTTGAGACGGTGTGTGGGGCTCCCGGCCCGGTTCGCAAAGGGACCGTCCTACCCACTACCTAAGCCCCGCGGTGTTCCTCGTCACCCTATAGCCGGGCCGAGGGATATCAAGAAGATTATTCACGTCGACCCGGTTAGCGGCGCGGTGGCACGGCACCCTGTTAATTCCGGGCTCTCCTCGGTGGAGCCAGGTGGGTGGCTCCCCAAAGCTCCTGATAAAGCTTAAAAACACGCCCGCATTTCCACTGCTCTCGGGCGCTCCTCTTTAAGAAGAGGGAGCAGAAAGCGGCTGGCGTGGGTGTGCTCTAATGGGCGCCCCCCGGAACACAGGGAGGGTGCCCACTGCCATGTGACCGTTGTTGAGCGATGTCCCGGGAATCGAACCCAATATCTTTACTGACTGTAGGTACATATAAGTACTATAAATTTACTTTTTTTAAGCCTTATGAATTAGTTTAGTGAAATTAGTGTAAAGTGCAATGCAGTGAGTGTTACCCTAGAAGAACACATGAACAAAGTGACGTTCTTTTATGACTAGAGACTATAAGAAAAGTGCCGATGGATACGTTTTTTAATTACTTTACCCTATTAGTTTTAGCAAGTTAGGTTAAATTTTAATTACTTATTAGCCTCACGGCTAGATTGTAATTGATAAGAGGAAACTAATAGGTTACATCATAAATAAAATACCTACAAAAACTTCTTTTAAATAAAGTTTTTATATTTATTTTACTTTTATAAAGTAAAATTAATTACCAATAGTTCCATTACAATTTTCGAAATGAAAGATGATGAATAGTGGGCAATTTTACATTTTAGTCGTACTTACTTTATGTAATAATTTAGCAAGTGCTATACGTATCTACCTAAGAGACTGACAAAATTAAATTTTATTCGTTTTAAATAGACAGTTAATACTGTAAATTCACGAAATAATAAGAAACAATTTTAACTTACATTATTATTATCTTAACCGTCATGCATTTTATGGTTTTTTGCTACGTAAACAGGAAAACGTTGAAGGAATTTTTTACAGCTTATTTATAGAGGCACAAGAGCTAGCTGAAAATTTTATAATTATTAATGAGGCCACGTCCTGCACCTCGGTAGATATCGCACTCGGTTCGAGCTTGGAAGTAAGTGAATGAACTTGGAAGTAAGTCGATCCCAAGAAAAGGGTTCGGTCGAATCCGACCGACTATCGGCCCATAGCCGTAACCACAGTCATCTGCAAGGTGTTCGAAGAGCTAATCATCTAAAAGCAGCTCAAGCGTTCCCTGAGGGATCACTCGCTAATTAACGATCGTCAATATGTGAGGTGATGTGCGGCTATGGAGAGACATGGCGGGTCCTTGAGTATTAGATTGACATCGCTAAAGCCTTCTGTTGGCGTATAGTCTACCGCCTCAGTTTGCCACTGGAAGGTCAACTTCCTGCACGGGCGACGTATACCTACGGGTCCTCTGTGATGGTCAGTCTTCCTGATTTTTGCAAGTTTATGTCGGAGTACCACAGGGATCTGTGTTGTGCCCAACTCTCTTTTGCTTGCATATCAATGATATGGTGTACCTTGTGTGCATTCATTGTTATGGAGAGTCTGCATGGGAGTTACTTTGGTCGTTCAGCGGCGGGGCAATGCGACGTGGAGGAAAAGAAGAGGGCAACTTAGCGCATCTCGATCGGGACCTGAGCCGCATCGCCCAACTGCCAGAAAACACAGGCGTATGTACTTATTTATAGCAAAAAGTCGCTCTTCTACCCCTATCCTCTCTTAGGAATGCTACGATAGGTACCACTTAAGGACAACCTGGGTATCCTCGAAAACTGCAACCGCGAGCTACTTAGTACCTGCCTATTAGCCGCGCTTGATGCAATGATGAGGCGTAATTTGGGCTAGATGACGCTGTCTGATATGTGTCACAGTCCCAAGCCATTTATTATTTTTTATTTACGCTGTAGGTATATTTCTTGCACGTGTGCGTGACAAATATGTAATGTTCTAAATCTAATCTCTAACAATGAAAAGTCACGCATTTAACGTCACGCAGCATAATAAAATATCGTGAATTGCATTTCGTCGAGTAGGCAGGTACTTAGATGTTTGAATGTGTTACTTGCATTGTGTGAGAAAATCTAGAAAAAGTGTGATTTTAATGACTAAAATGAGTTATATCTTGTGAAGGCAGCATGCGTAACGTCACTCACAGCATTACGTGTAGTAGCTAGGTAAATGGTCTAAGCACAACTCTACCACAGCCGACAGATCATAGTAGTTCTCTTTATACTGTGACTCTACTATGTTAAGTAGATCTTCGATTAACATTGATCAAAGAAGTAGGTAGACCAACTTACGAGTAATACGAGTATGTGCGGTCCACTGCAGAGCTTATTTAGTATACTTACCTTAGAGCTTAGAGATAAGTATACGGCCACCCTACCAAGATTCGAGTTTCCTCAGAAAATATTTTATAAGTAGGTATATTTTATGCGTTTGTATGTATACTTTTCTCTGCGCAGCTGACTGAACATACGCTGTAAAATCCAGTGGCACATTGCGTTATCTCGATGGCAAGTACAGACAGGATAGACTAGAATTAGATATCCCTTAAGACGGGATAGAGTACAAATGTCACCTGAGCAGTCCATTCCATGACCGTGTAGGTGTCGTAATGTTTTCGACGTAAAATGGGAGTCTAATAATGGCCTGACTTGGTAAAGTATGACGAAATTCAAGGACTGGCAAGTCGATTCTTCTTCTCGCCGAAACAGAATGATGTCACTTGAGTACCTACGATCTTATGCCGATTATTAATATCCGTGTTCTGATACCCATAATACAAGCAGGTTATTCCTAGCTCACTTTGGGATCTAGATAGCGTTGCACGTTGTGTGAAATGTCCGTAAATGTTTATTTATTATTTACTAGCTGACCCGCGCAATTTCGTTTGCGCCACATAAGAGAGAGTATTCCCTGTTCCCGTCGCATTTACTCCCGTCGCGTTGCGTTTACTCCCGTAGCGTCTCGTCTTTAATATTCAATACTACGTGAGAGAGAGAGAGAGAGAGAGAGAGAGAGAGAGAGAGAAAGGTTTCTCGTCGCGTGTATTCCCGTCGCATTATTTTTAAGAACAATTTCGTTTATGAAAGAGTTATCCCGTGTCATTATTGTAGAAAAAAATTGATTGCCATTAAAATGGTTATTGTGCACCAACCCAAAGATAGACACAAATCATGCTATCGCGCAATTTTTTTTAGAACTTTTTTAAGAGAAACAATTTTGTAGTACATAGTTTTTACATAACTATAAATATTTACGCAGCACACGCCACGAAGCTCTCAAAAGGAATAACTTTTCCCCGTTTTTGAAACATTTACTATTACTGCTCCGCTCCTATCCGTTGTAGCGTGATGCTATATAGCCTATGACACTCCACAATAACGTAGCTTTCTATTGGTGAAAGAATTTTTAAAATCGGTTCAGTAGATCCCGAGATTACACCTTACAATTTAACAAACACACAAACTTTACTTCTTTATAATATTAGTATAGATTTATATTACATTCACATCAGTGATTTATGATGTTGTTTAATTTAATTATTATTATCTTGTAATTGCGCAAATCAATTTTTATAATAGGTACCTATATACCTACCTACAATGCAGATATCTATGCGTAGTATCTGCAGTTGTACGCTTGAAAATTTCTATCGAGCTTATTGCTAAAAATAGACTTTTATATCTACTCTTATCCAGTAAACAGCGATAATCTGTATCATATCTTATAATGAAACAATTATTTATGTTTTAGTAAAGACACATTTCTTTTTTAATTAGGTACTTATTAAATTATCTTTTTCACATCTACGATTTGTATTGAGGGTAGACGTTTCCCTGGTTTACATAATTATCTGAAGATGTAACAGTAACCCTATTGCTGAGCTAACCGTTGTTGTTTAGAGATAGGTAGGTACCTATTCAATTCAAAATTAAAAACTTTGATTTGAGTCGAGCATAAATATTATTTTTCGGATAAGTATAAGTTTATCTTTTATGGGAATCATATCTGTAGTACACCGGAGTCCACGTCATAATTTCGAAATAATCTGGCCGACCCTCAAAATTCCGAACGCTCATTTCGCCGATGATAAATTCAACGAATGGTTGTATGGTCGACTGTTAAAACTCCGAATGGTCATTTCGCCGATGATCAGTTTTACGAATGATTGTATGAAATTGATGTTGGTGTTGGATGGTTATAAAAAAAAATAACCACGAAAGCTATGGCTAACCTAACCTATCCGAGTCGAGGTGTTAACCATAATAAGTGAATGGTTAACACCCCGATACAATCATTCGTAAAACTGATCATCGGCGAAATGACCATTAGGAGTTTTAACAGTCGACCATACAACCATTCGTTGAATTTATCATCGGCGAAATGAGCGTTCGGAATTTTGAAGGTCGGCCAGATTATTTCGAAATTATGACGTGGACTGAGTACACCGATACATAGTTATGCGATAGTGGTATACGAAAAATATCGGTGTTTTTAACAGTACCTACCTAGCATTGCGCTACCATAATAGTGTTACCGCCTGGGCTCAGAATCAGAATAAGTAAAAGGTTAGGTTTTACTGTCTGAAAGGTTGCCTGTAAGAGATTACTTTACGCGATAAGGATGACAATTGTTACAAGTCTAATATTAATCAGTTAAAATGTAATTCCAGTGTACAATACAGTGGTTTTAACCTTTACTGCATCGTTCAATGGAGGCACTCTGCGCCTGGACGAGCGGCTCACCAAACTCGAGGTAGAACTAGATCGCATAAACAGGCACATAAGTACTCGGGTTGTGCGAGGTCCGAAGAAAGGGGGAGGACACGCTAATCCTTGCATCAGGCGACGTGTTCTACTTTCGGGAAGGTGACGGAAGACATTCTTCCGAGTGTGGTGGCTTTATGGTGACCTCGTTAACAGCATTGTGGAGTGCAGCAATGTTTCGCCTCGGGTAGCATACTTAATACTGAGACTCATCAACAGGTACCTACTCCCTGAAGGTGATCCAGGTGTATGCCCCGACCTCGAATAGCACTGACGAGGCAGTTGAGACGACGAGGACATAGCGAAAGCATTAGGTACACGTTACCGCTAAGACTCACTACAATGTTGTGATGGGGGACTTCAATGGCAAAGTGGGAGTACAAGAACGCGGCGAAACAAAAATCGGCATCTTTGGTGTGGGGCGTATGCTTGTCAATTTTCTGGGGCTCTTCTTGATGAACTTACCTATTCTTTAAGAAGAAGCCCCATAGAAAGTGGCCTTGGCGAAGCCCCGACAAGGTCACAAGGAACGAGATAGACTTCATCACAACGGACAGGAAGTATATCTATGTTTAGAGATGTCTCTGTGATCAACAGGTTTAATATCGGCAGTGATCACCGACTTTTCCGAGCATCTTTAAATCTAGACTTCCGCGCCGAAAAGGCCCGGATGATGAAGTCTACTCTCCTACAGTTAGTACAACGAGGCTGTTTGGGCTTTGGTAGGTCGGAACCTACCAAAGCCCAAACAGCCTCGTTCACGATAAAGCCGATAATATTAGTCAGGACACTACAGCAAGTGTCCCGAAGGTTTTTGTCCGGAAAAAGCAATAACAGGTGCTCTAAGTCTCGCCCAAAACTCTCGAACTTATGATGATAAGACGGGAAATGCCATCTTCGCATACGGCTTCGTCAGACCATAGGGATTTGGACCTAAGAATCCGCAAGCTGATACGACGTGACCTCAGACGACATAACACTAGTGTCGTCGAGGGTGCGATCGAGCAGAACAGGAGTACCTAGGTCTTTGCCCAACGCTTGGAAGACCCCGTTTGGCGAAATTATAGACAGCGGGTGGCAATACTGTGACCTCAAGGTACGAGATTCTCGAGGAAATTGAGCTTTTACAAAGATCTGTATGCATTACGGACAATACGGGTCATACTGATTGTAACCACCGAGCCCCACTAACGCGCCACTATACCGAGGACATTCTGGACATCGACCAGGACGAGATCGGGGCGGCTTTCGTGCAACTAAAGAACAATAAGTCCCCTGGAGAGAACGGAATTACGGCTGAACTCCTAAAGGCAGGGGGACTCCTGTCCTTGAAGAGTCTCTTTAATTTCGTCTTCCAACAGGGACAAACACCAAAAGTATGGAGCGGGAGTGCGGTGGCTCTGTTTTTAAGAAAGGTGATAAGACCTTGCTCAAGAACCACAGACCCATCTTACTTCTGAGCCATGTTCGCAAGTTGTTCTCGAGAGTACTTACAAACCGCCTCGCAGGAAAATTAGACGAGTTTCAGCCAAAGGAGCAAGCTGGGTTTAGAAAAGGCTTCAGTACCGTTGACCACATCCATACCTACTAGTACAATCAGCCCCTGCGTATAGCTTTTGTGGACTACGAGAAGGCCTTCGACTCAGTCGGTATCTGGACAGCCCTGGACGCTCTGCAGCGATGTCGTGTCGACTAGGGCTTGAACTCCGGAATTCCGGAATTGACATAATTCCGGAATTCCGATAAAATCTAATATCGTTCTCAATTCCGGAATTGGCGAGATCAATACCGGTATTTCGATATTGAAAAAAAAAAACATATTTTCGCATCTTCTTTAATTTCATTACAAACAAAAATGTAGATTATAAGCTTCTTATGCAATTTAATTACCTTTAATTACTACAATGTTGATCTCTATTCTCTATTAACAAATTAATTCGATTATGTCCGGTATTAATAATTTTATTTGATGATATTTCTAAAACGGGAACACCCAAAAATTCCGAAATATGTTTTTCCGAATTTCAATATTCCGATGTTCAAAATTCCGAAGATTATAATTCCTAAGAAACAAAGCTCCGAATATTTAAAAGGACGATATTCATTTATCCGAAAGTCATAAGTACGAATTTTTATTTTTCCTAATTTCATTAGTACGAATAATCAAAAGACCGGACTGTTATTTTCCCGAAAAACATTATTCAGAATTTCAAACCTTCTAACCTAACCTATCCGAGTCGAGGTGTTAACCATAATAAGTGAATGGTTAACACCCCGACTCGGATAGGTTAGGTTAGAAGGCTAAGGCGGGAGCGAAGCGGAGCGGAGCTCCCGCCTTAGACTTCGTGGATTTTTTTTTGTTTTGTCGTTTGTCTTCCACTCACTTGGAAATAATATTTTCGGTAGTTAGACTTGACAATACTTTATTAAAAAAACGGGTGGAATCTGGAACATAAATAATCGTCTTTAATGATAAGTTTTCGGGATAAAACAGGAACGGGTGGAAACGACATTCACCCTTCGTATTTATGATATTTCGGATTTTTGTTAATCGGAGTTCGTATTTATAGTATGGCGGATTTTTAATGATTCGGAATTCAACGGTTCGGTTTCTTGAAATTCGGCATTCTGACAGTCGGAATTTTAAACATTCGGAATTTTAAAATTATGACTTTTAATAAAAAGGATTTATGAAACATCGGATTTTTGACTTTCGGGATTTCGAATCATTCGGACTTATGAAATTCGGAATTATGAAATTCGTGATTGTGACTTTCGGAATTAAGTTTTTCGTATTAATGTAGTGTACCCTTCTAAAACCTACTAAGAAAAGTAAATCCCTAAAATTAATGGTATTTGTTAGATTATTGATGACTTTTTTGAATTTTTTTTAGTGCGAACTTAGACTTAGCTCTGACTTATGCTACGAGTTAAATTTAACTTTGATAGAAACGGCGCTGTAGGAATTTGACAGAGGTCTCACTCAGCATAGTTCTAGTAGTTCTGACGGAACTCATGGGGCCCGTACCTTATTATTAGGGGCAAACTTTGCCCCAAGGCGCTCCACTGACCCAGAGTGAGGAGGGTCCTAGGTTCCCTGTTCTCATCAAGGCGGAGGAACATAATGATTCCTTCGCACATGACTCCGTCTCAGGCGCCCGGCGCTGATTACAGCGAGAAAGACGTGCCCGAAGTCACTGAAGGTGAGTTAGGGGCGACTGTACTGTGGCTTAGATTCCGCAGGGACCGTGCCCCTGGACCCTACAGCATTCCAGGCCGAGCGTGGGTCCTGGCCCTTGAGGATTTCAGGCCTCGAGTGATGGGGCTCTTTAGGCCAGTTTCCCAAGGTCTGGAAGACCGGGAAACTGGTTCTGATCCGAAAGGCAAGGGGTCGGCAGTCTGCCCATCCGGAGATCGGCCGATTGTGTTGCTCCGTTGAGCAACTCCGGCCGATCCCCGATCGGTCGATCCCCAACAATGATACGCTCAAGGAGCTTGCATACCTCGTTAGGTATGCAAGCTTCTTGAGCGTATCATTGCACAGCGCACAGTCTGGCACCTCACACGCGTAGGGCCAGATCTGGCGGATAACCAGTTTGGTTTCCGTCAAGGACGCTCCACCGTAGATGCGATCATACGCATTAGAAGACTGACGGAGGAAGTAACATAGCAGGGTGATGTGGTGTTGAAAGCGATAGCGATGTCAGGAGACACCGGCATCGCCTTCAACACCTTGCCGTGGAGCTGCGTTAGGGAAGCGCTTATTTATCATGGAGTACCTCCCTACTTCCGTCGAATTGTCGGGGCCTATCTTTCCGAGAGGGCCTAACTTACCCAAGCTGGCTAGGGCCCAGCCGGGTTAGCGAGATACGTCGTGCGGTGTTCCGCAGAGATCAGTCTTAAAGACCGCTTCTGTGGAACATCGGTTACGATTGGGTGCTGCGTGGAACGTTGCTCAGAGGCGGCATGTCTCGAGGATCTGGCAGCGAGGCAACTTGCGTCCTTGTTTAAATTAATTAATTATATTTCTAATTTATTATTTTCTGGTGCAAGGAGGCGCTGGAGCGGGGTCATAGGCCTACGTCTCCAGAAATCTAGGTTCGGTAGTTCCAGCTCCACAAGGAAATGTGGAGACCTAGACTTGAGCGAGCAACAAATCGAATCGCCACATCACATTACACAAGGGGGGAATCGCCGAATCGCCACAATCAAGGCGGTCAGACCGGTCATGGGCGAGTGACTAGAGAGGAGCCACGGTGCGGGTGCTCTGTCCTACCGGTTGTCATAGATGCTTACTGGGCACGGGAGCTTCAGTAATTATCTGTGACGAATACACCGGGAAACCACACCTGAGTGCCAGCACTGCGAGGAACGCAGTGAGCACACAGTACTTCACACATTAGTGGAGTGCACAGCGTGGGCTTAACAGCGCCTGGTCCTCGTGGTAGGTCTGGACGTGGACATTCTCTCGCTGGAGACCATTACGCGAGCTATGATTTCCAGTGGGAGTAAGTGGGACGCCACTGCGTCTTTCTGTGATCAGTTAATGCGGCGAAAAGTGATCAAGAGAGAAAACTCCCACCCGAATTCCGCATGTCTTTGCCCAAGACTATCGGCCTCCATAATCGGGGGCCTGAGGACGGTGGGAGGGCTAATCGCCGTCCTTACAAAAGCACGCCCAAGACGAAAGTGTAACGTAAAAGTTTCACGCACGCCACACGCCCTGAGATGCGGGATAACACCTGAACAAGCCCCAAATACGCGGGATAACACCCAATTCTAGGTTAGGCCGCAGTGATAGTCAAGGTCTGTGGGGAATCCTGGGGTCATCCTTTTGAGGGCTTACCCTGGCCAACCGTAGGCAATAGTTAGGAAACGTGTGGTTTTTAGTTGGTTACGTTAAAATAAGTAATTTTACTGGGAACCAAAGTAGTTTATCACTGACTAGTGATAAACAAGATACGGGAGCTGGCAGTCCTACGTGATTACGTAGGACTGCCAGCTCCCGTATCTTTTTTTACATATCACTATTTTGTACAAAACGAAACTTGATTGAGTTCCGGAATTCCGGAATTCCGGAATTGAAATACTGAATATCGAAACCCAATTCCGGAACTGAAAAAGCGTCCGATATTCAAGCCCTAGTGTCGACTTGCGATATATCGAGGTGCTGAGAAATTTCTACGACACCACTACCATGACCATTCAGCTGGAAAACTATAAAACCATCTCCATATAACTGCGTAGAGGTGTGAGACAGGGTGATTTTATATCGCCTAAGCTCTTCACCAATGCGCTTGAGGATATATTCAAGACGCTACGCCTGGGTTGGAAAGGGTTGGGCGTAAACATCAACGGCGTGCGCATCTTTCACCTTCGGTTTGCCAACGACATCGTCATAGTAGCGGAGACGCTGGAATAGTTAAGCGGAATGCTGCACAGCCTAAATGGAGCATCTAGACGTGTTGGTCTCGGTTTGAACTTGGACAAAATCAAGGTCATGTTCAATGAACACGTCACGCCGGGATCAATTTACGTCGAAGGATCGAGGCTGGAGGTGGTTTAGGAGTATACCTACCTTGGGCAGGCTTGGAAAAAAGAACCTGGACAAGGAAATCGCCCGATGGATCCGGCTGGGCTGGGTAGCATTCAGTAAGCTGCGTCGAGTTTTCAATTCGCCTATACCGCAATGCCTGAAGACGAAAGTCTACAACCAGTGAGTTCTACCCGTCATGACTTACGGTGCCGTGACGTAGACACTTACGGTGGGGTTGGTGCGTTCCTTATTGTCGCGCAGCGAGCTATGGAACGAGCTATGCTTGAAGTGTCTTTGAGGTATAAACTTCGAAATGAGGCAGATAACTAAAGTGGTCGACATAGCTCGCAGAATAAGTACTTTAAGTGGCAGTGGGCCGGCCACATCAGCAGAACTACCGACGGCCGATGGAGCAAAGGAATTTTGCAGTAGAAACCACGACTTGACATTCGTAGGGTAGGACGTCCACCAGCCAGATGGACCGACGATCTAGAGAAGGTTGCTGGCTGGGACTTGGTGCGGAAGGCGCAGGAATGTGTGTAGTGGCGTAGATTGGGAGAGGCCTACGTCCAGGAGTGGACTGCCATTGGCTAACTTGATTACTTGAGTACTTCTCTGTGACTCGGCAGAGACGCTTTGAAAAAGAGCTCTCAGGAGTGTCAGATGTACGACAACAAATTCTAATAGAGCATTTATTATTACTTACCTATAAATTGCTCTACTAGAGTTCCCTTCTCGTCGACGGTTCTCTTCTCCTCGCTGTCGATGGCTCCTCCAAAAGCAGAGATAGCAGAGAGTGATAAAAGTCAGCCCCAGAAAACTCGTTTCTCCGGAATTTGTGAAGGACCCGTTGCACATGGACATTGTGACACTGTTTATAGATTAATTTTCTTCACCTGCCTACGAGTATTACCAACTAATTGCCGCCTTGTTGCCAGGGTAAAAAAAATGTCCTTTCTCAAACTCTATTCTATCTCTGAACCAACCAGTTCAGTGGTTGGATTCGGGCATGAAAGCGATAGACAGTCAAAGGTACTTTCGCTATAAAGGTATTAGTAGGGATTACTGACTGATAGTGATTTTGTTTTCAGTTTCACTTGTTGACGTAACGAGCGAATACGTAACCATTTACTCAAAATCAATAAAACAAATAACTTTTATCATCATAATACTTATTAATCATCAAATTTACGTAGGCACACTGCATAATGTTATTGTGATTATTTCATAGGATGTTTCCGGTATGATAATGATGTTCCGGTAATTTCCGTTCCTATGACGAATTGACGATCGGTATTCGGCCATTTCAAGTAATTGTCCAGTATTCTTCTTTACTGAAACTAACTAAATTACTTCTTTAGATGACGACACTGTTTTTACCCACGACGGAACGGAGACGGTATATGCCTTTGGATGGTGAGGATGTTTGTTTGTTTGTGCAAACCATTTTTCTCCAAAACTACTGGTCGGATTTTAAAACAGTTTTCAGTTATGGGTTCAGGTTTGATTGGTGCATGTTTTTAGATAGGAGTCACGGTGACAACTCACCAGGGGGCGCTGCAGCGAACATTATTTGTGAAAATCAATGTAGCCACCGTTCTCAAAAACTATATGGCGACCTGTAGGTATGGACGTGACTGATAGTAGGAAATTCTTATGTCATTACGCAAGTCACGTCCTGCGCCATAGCACTATAATTCATTATCTAAATATTTGAATTTGTCAATTTAGCAATAATCGCATCTTCATGTACGTGCCACAGGATGAAAATCACCCCCCGCACTACTCCTCAGTTTGATGTATATAATCTTTATTATTCTAGATTGATAATTCCATTCATCCGTCTGTATCCAACTACCTAGGAACGCTGTAGCTATGTAGCATCTCTGTGGCGGCTATGCCGCTAACTTAGTACGTCATAATGTAGTGCGTAATATAATTAATAGTGATCTGTAAATAGTCAGTAATTATCAGTAAATAAATGTGTGCACACAACTTCTGTCTCTCCCTACGAACACGCTATAACTACAAGTTTGATTTTGATATAGTTTTCAGTTATGCGTTTGGGTTTGATTGGTGCATGTTCTTAGATAGGTGTTACAGTGATAACTCACCAGGGGACGCTGCAGCAAGCATTATTTGTGATGAAAAATCAATGTTGCCACTTGTCACCTGAACTACTAGTCCTATTTGAATGCAGTTTACAGTTTACAGTTATGGGATTTATTGGTACATGTTTTTAGATAGATGTTACGGTGACAACTCACCAGGGGGCGCTGCAGCAGACAGTAGCAACATTATTTGTGATGAAAATCAATTTTGATTCGGTTTTCATTTACCCACGATGAAACAGAGACGGTATAATATGCGTTTTTTGATTGTGGTGAGAGGATGTTTGTTTGTTTACTTGTTTCGGCAAATATATATTGTTATTTTTCTACGAAATTTTCAGTCGGAATTTGATGCAGTTTTCAGCTATGTGTTCAGATTTGATTGGTGCATGTTATTAGATAGGTGTTAGGGTGAATACGAAAATTAAAATTTTGAAAAAACTCACGATGGTTAAAAAGTAATTGAAAAAAGGATAAAATAATTTAAGAACCCCCGACTTACAATTGAAAAACCCCCAAAGAGTTTAAAATTGAAAAACTGCATAAAAAATACCTCCAAATAGTTAAAAAAAAATTTCAATAAAAAATGCAACCGACTTCCAAGAAATCCTGAAATATAAAATTTACTTAGCACAAAGTAATATGTATTTTGATTTATCTGATTTTTTATTCAATATCATATTAAAGTCGGTGCCAAGTAAATTCATAGGTTTAGGGAGGTATTATTCATGGCACCAACTTCAATATTAAATTGAATAAAATCTGATAAATCAATTACGTATTACTTTGTGCTGATTTCTTGGAAGTCGGTTGTATTTTTTATTGAAAAATTTTTTTTCATTATTTTAAGTGACGGGTGAACCGAAAAATATATCTATCTAGGTGAAAGTTCTCATCAATTCAAATTAAACAAGCCCCAACACAAGGTAGCTGCTGTAAATCGTTAAGGAATTCCCTCGAATCTCTTTTGGTTCCATCATCAGATCGACTCCAGACCTTTATTAATGGTAGTACATTAAAGCACTGAATTAAAAAGTTAACAAACGCACTAGTTGTGCCTATAATTTTCGGTGGTTGCCCTCGATTTCTCCAGGATCCCATCATCAGATCCTAACCTAGTTATGATGGGACCACCTCAGAAGTAAACCCTATTCAACAAAAAAAATTGAAATCCGTCTATAATTGACGGTGATCATACATAAAACATTGAGACCTTTTTTTTTTTGAAGTTGGATCAATCAATCTAGGTGTAAAGTTCTCATCAATACAAATCAATCAAGCCCAAACACAAGATAACTGCTGTAAATTGTTTAGGAATGCCCTCGACTGTCTTTCGACTCTATCATCAGATCGACGCCATACCTTTATTAAAGTGTAGAACATTAAAGCACTTAATTAAAAATAAAAAGTTAACAAGCTCACTAGTTGTCCCTACAATTTTCGGTGGTTGCCCTCGTTTTCTCCTAGATCCCTTAATCAGATCCTGACCTGGTGAAAATGGGACCACCTCAGAAGTAACCCCTATATTCAATAAAAATTTTTTTTTTGAAATCCGTCTATAATTGACGGAATTATCGCTTGACATACATAAAAAAAATACATACAGACGAATTGAGAACCTCCTCCTTTTTTTGAAGTCGGTTAAAAATACATTGCTCTTTAAAAAGTTTAAAAAAATCAAAATTAAAATTTTTTAAAAGACCCACGACTGTTAAAAGTAATTGAAAAAAGGATCCCCCGACACAACAACGCTATTATAACTTTTTGGAGGAATTTTTCATGACGGGGGTTTTTAAATTTTGAAGTCGCGGGCGTTTTTAAACTATTTTATCCTTTTTTCAATTACTTTTAACAGTCGTGGGTCTTTTCAAAATTTTTAATTTTGATTTTTTTCTGTCTGTGCGCTTTTAATGCAGTTTTCAACAATACACAGAGTGATTTAAGAGGAAGGTGATTTAGGGATAATACCTTACAGTAGGTATATATTATTAGGTAAAAGTGTAAAACATATTTATTATAGTAGTTTTATATCATGTAAACAAAGTCGCACGGGTCAGCTATCTTATCTATATCTATACTTATTATAAAAAGAGAGAAAGGGACGGACTGACTCATCAACGTGGAGACAAACCCCCTGAACCTAGCATGATGAAATTTGGACAGTAGGTACCTTTTATTAACTAGGTAAGTAATAAGAAAGGATTTATGGAAATTCCACCATTAAGGTGGTAAAATAAGGGATAAACAGTTGTATGGAAATTCGTCAACATCAAAGTTAGTCTCATGAAATTAGGTATACTGGTTATTTATAAACTAAAGAATAAGCTGCACACTCAACTGATTAATCAATTGGATAACGAGATTAATTCTATTAAAATAACTGACGTTAGCGATGATGATGTAATTTGGTTTGCAGTCAACAAATCAAGTTGAGTAAAAAGTCATAAATTCAGCGTTAACTAATGGGCTGGAAATTATTACCTGTTCTGTCTCCACTGCTCCACGTTCTCGTATCCAGGGTAATTTTCCTTGTAGTACACATTTCACCTACCTAATATGGACGCGTAGCTGATTATGTCCACGTCTTCGTTCGCATGGAAATTAAGTTCAGGTTCGAACCAGGGACAAATAGGCAAATTTAAGGCATACATAGCTTATGGTTTATTCCAGCGTATAGTCAAACCCTGTCCCAAACTTCAGCCAGATCTTTTCAGACGTTAGAGCGTGCTTTAGTAACAATCCTCACCAACTTTCACATTTATTATATTGGTAGGATTAGGGACAGTGGTTCAAAAAGTTGAGCTCCGATCCATTTAATAAGTGTCTAATCTAGGAACCCAAATTTTGTTTACTGTCTTACAGATAAATATTGTAAATAAACACCTCCCTAATGCCCAGTCCCAACTACGAGCGACAGAATGTTCACGTCCAGACCTTACCACGAGGATCTGGCGCTGCTGCGACCACGCTGTGCACTTCATTAATGTGTGGAGCGCTGTACAGCACGGAATGCCAGAACTGCGAAGAACGCAGCGAGGACACGTGTCCTCGCTGCGTTCTTCGCAGTGCTGGCATTCAGCCGTGCTCTCCCGGTGTATTGGCCACAGATACTTATCGATGCACTCGTGCCCGGTAATCATCTGTGAGAACCAGTAGTGGAGGTTGCCATGGCTCCTCCCCAGCCACTCAACTTTGGTTGCTCAAGTCGCACCTTCAATGTCTCCATGCGTTGCAGTTCTTCGCTAGGGAGCTGGGACCACTGGGCATTGATTTCTCGAGGCTCGGGCCTTTGGCCGGAGCCTACTCGAAAGCGCCATTGAAACAAGTCCCAGCAACGAAACTCGCAACTGATATGCTTTCAAATAACTGCCACCTGATAACATACCAGTTAGTTTAAGTTTTGCTGTTGGTGTCTTCTGATTCAATATTAAAAGCTAACTTGCTTGTTTCAGGTTCTGTTTATGAGATTAAGTCTGTGGATATTCAGGGCTGCTCCAGCACACAGCCGCCATGTTTCATCACAATGGGAGCCAACGTCAGTGTTAACATACAGTTTGATGCAGGCGCCTGTACGTATGTCTCGTATGCAGCAATGATTTGAAAAAAAAAAAAAACTTTGTACCGTAATAATAAAAATATTTTTTTTTTCTTTCCCACAGATTTCAGAGCACGCAACTTAGGTCAGAATGTAGTGATCGATATAAATCAGCTGAATCTCCATACTATAGTAACACCAGGTGAGGCGTTTATACCTATATTGAGCCGCCATTAGTTTTCGTTCCTCGTAATACATTCCTGAAAATATTTCCTGAACCAGTCACAGTGTGACCCGATGTGAAAGGCGTTTATTCTCAGCGTAT
The DNA here is from genome assembly GCA_933228765.1 of Miltochrista miniata. Lineage (NCBI taxonomy): Eukaryota > Metazoa > Arthropoda > Insecta > Lepidoptera > Erebidae > Miltochrista > Miltochrista miniata. Next base: position 14,773,874 of record OW121764.1, on the reverse strand, counting down.
CACATCGGGTCACACTGTGACTCGTTAAGAAAATATTTTCAGCGTGACTCGATGTGCATTTTTATTCTCATAATAGTAGCACTGCTCAACAACGCGGTAATATTTCTCTCTTGGAATAGTTATAGAATATGTATGACAGATAAAAATAAATGTGGACATCCTTCATGGTTGCTGTGTCGGACTCTTACCGACCAAAACCACAGGGTGCCATATGCCTGCCCACGGCCAGAAACCCCGAGTAAGCCTTCAGAAACATGTCCTAGGATTAATGTTTACAGAGTGTGACTTAAAATTAGGCAAGTATGTACTTATATTGACTGCCACGTTGGTCTAGAGTTCAAAATTTGCGACTGCGGATCACGAGGTCGTGGGTTCGATTCCCACCGGAGACAAAAATTTGTGTGATGTTTGTCTCGAGAGTCTGGGTGTTTTTATGTATGATAAGTATGTATTTAAAAGTAAGTATATAAGTAGGTATTTATATCCGTGGTCTGATACCCATAACACAAGCAGGTTATTCCTAGCTTACTTTGCCACTTCCACAGAAGCAGTCTCAAATCAATACACACTTATTTACGTTAAATCACTTGACAGTGTCTGGGTATATTTATACTCCAAGGTATACCGATACTTTACTTAGCTCCGATAGGGATAATAAGTTAAGTACTTACTCGTTCTTCTGACTAATAGTCGATTACTACATCAACTAAGTGATTAGTCCGGTTGGCAAGAGTGGAATGACTGATTATGATGACTGAAGTAGGTACTTAGATAAAGTATTTGCTACTGGCTTTGTTGGCGCAGTGATAAGTGAATGCGACTGCAATGTTGAGGTCCAACGTTTGATACCCGGGTCGAATCAAATATTTGAGTGGCCCACTAATGTTTGTTTTAGAGTTTTGGTGTTTTCCAGTTGCCTGGGACTTCGTACGCTGCATTTTATATGTGATTCTTTAGATTTATATGACTTTTTTATTTATGAACCGATTGACATGAAATAAACACTAATGTAAAACACATGTTAAGTGGTGTAAACCGCTACGCAATAAAGAAAACCGCATTGCAATTGGTTGAGCGGTTGCCTAGATTAGCAGCACAAACGTACAGACAAACAGACAGTTACGATTTTATTATATGTATTGATTTAGAAGTATATAGGTATGTTTATCACAAGCTTTTTGGCCTAAATGACGGTATGCGAGAATGTCCAAAGTTATTTTTTTTTATAATATGTTTGCCAAATTAGGGAACGCTGCCAGCCTGATGGAAATCTGACATGGCCACTTGAGGACATCTAACTATGGGGATCATTATCACAGTCTCCCAAAACTGCTGAAAGTGGTCCTCAAGTTGGCGGCCATTATGAATTTATTCATTTATTTTTGTTGCATGTTTCAGAACACTGCGATGTCGTATGCCCGGCGCAGAGCTCTGGCTCCTACACGTCATTCGACAGCGTCATGTCAGTGCCCTCCAGAATAGCATTGGTAAATATACAAGTTGATAAACTTAATTTTAAAGTGGAAAAGACAACTTGGTTCAGAAGGGATTTAAAGCTGGCGTCGAAATATACAAGTGACAATTCCTTGTACACTTCTCCATTCCTCAATTTAAAGGAAATTTGGAAATGCGTGAGAAATTCCTTCAATTCATACATACATATAGTCACGCCCTAATCACCGAAGGGGTATGGCAGAGGCATAGCATATAGAAAGAAGAAAGAAAAGAAAATGTTTTTTTTATTTTGCCAAACAGGCCATACACCGCCGTACAGGAAAATCAATATACTGACTTAAAATTAAAACAACAACAACAAAAATAAGATACCACAATATTATAAATAAACTAAACTAATAAATAGTGTACATCAGTGCACATCCTATCCAAGCAGAATAAAGGCCGCCTTTCAGCATAATGTCACCTCGTGAATGTGAGCTTACGCTTAATAATAATAGCTTACATTAACAAAACAACTTTGACCGAAAATCTTACTGAAGATATGGACTACAACAGTCTACAAACCATTATATATTGTGCAGCCTGGACAACTGCTAAAGTAAATGGAGCTAAAATTTGTCTCGAAACTGGCTCAACCATACAGCAAGCACAAAAAAAGCAGCACAAACCATTCTGGCAAATCCGTTTAGAGAAGAAATTAGATAAATTACGAATTAATATAGGCCGTTTTACGCAATTCATGAATGGTAATAGGAGCAAAAACGTAGTGAAACATGCTAAAAGAATCATGGAACAATTTAAAACCCACACGATACACGAGGAACCGAACACTCAGAATACACACACACTAGATACACTCAAACAGAAACTCTCTGTTGTAACAGGCCGACTACAAAGATACAAAGCATGTACTCTCAGGAAACAGCAAAATGCGCAATTTATCCATAACGAAAAACTTTTTTATCGAAACATCAAACTTTCAACCAGTAACAGCCAAGAGAATAACCATAACAACAATCCGCGATGCACACCTACAACCGAGTCTCTGCGAAATTACTGGGCAGGTATATGGGAGAATCCCACTCAACACAATACTGAAGCGGAATGGATCCGAAACGAAGTATCTAACATAGACATAGAGACAATACCATTTGAATTTATCCCATTAGAGACTTTAAAAAAAGTTATAAGTAATTTACATAATTGGAAATCACCGGGCTCAGACCACTTTCATAATTACTGGTATAAACAGTTTACTCCCATCCACAGCTATCTACATAACTGGATAAACATTTTCATCCAAGATCCTACCACACTACCAAAATATTTGTCATTAGGTAAAACTTTCATGATTCCAAAAGACCAAACTGATCTTTCCAACCCTGCTAAGTACCGACCAATCACTTGCCTACAAACCTTATATAAAATCATCACAAGTTGCATAGCAGAATTGATTTACCAACATATTGACTCCAACCATATATTGACCGAGCAACAGAAAGGGTGCAGAAAATACAGCCAGGGCTGCAAAGAACAGTTAGTCATAGATTCCATTATACAGACCAAAATACAAAAAACCAAGGCGGACTTATTCAGCATGTACATAGACTACAAAAAAGCATACGACTCGGTACCACACTCTTGGCTGGAAAAAATTCTTGAGATTTACAAAATCAATCCAACAATAATAAATTTTCTGAGAACGTTAATGTCCCAATGGTCCACTCTACTTACACTTACATCAACCGACAGGGTAGTATCCACCCCAATCAAAATACAAAGAGGCATCTTCCAAGGTGACTCACTAAGTCCGCTTTGGTTCTGCCTTGCACTTAATCCACTTTCCAATAAATTGAACGCCACTTCAGTAGGATACATTCTCAAAGATAAATTACCTAACAGACAGACAGACAAAGACATTAGAATAAATCATCTACTATACATGGATGATATTAAAATATATGCTGAAAAGGAAGAACAGTTGAATGAATTAGCTGATATAACAGAACAATTTACCGAAGACATTAGGATGGAATTTGGCATTGACAAATGTAAAATCAATTCGGTCATAAAAGGAAAAAAGTACAAACATCAATACTGCTTGAATACAGGAGCACAAATCACGTCTTTAGAAGAACATGACACCTACAAATACTTAGGATACAATCAATCACAGCAAATACACCACAAAGACACTAAACAAAAACTCACACAACAGTTCCAACACAGATTAAATACGGTTTTGAAATCGCAACTTAACTCCAGAAACACAATTAAAGCTATCAACACTTACGCCATACCACTACTCACCTACTCTTTTGGCATAATAAAATGGACTAAGACTGAGCTCAAGCAGCTACAAAGAAAAGTCAACACCACCCTGACAAAGTTTCGGAAGAATCACCCACGTTCATGTTTACAACGCCTGCTATTACCAAGGAAGGAAGGAGGTAGGGGTATAATTGATATATCAAATCTTCACAATAAACAAATTCAAACTCTTAGAAAATACTTTTTTGCAAAAACTGAAACATCTGAAATGCATAATTTAATAGCACAGAAGGACAAACATTTAACCCCATTAAATCTTTCTGACGTTACGGAGCAGCAAAACGAAAAAATCACAGAAGACAAAACTAGGTTAACAGAATGGACCCAGAAAGTATTGCATGGAAGACATCGCCAAGATTTGTGCCAACAAAATGTCGATAAAGTAGCGTCGAACGCATGGCTTCAACGAGGTGAGCTCTTCCCTGAAACTGAAGGTTTCATGATTGCCATACAGGACCAGGTAATCGAAACTAAGAACTACAGGAAGTATATAATTAAAAATCTAGCTAATGACACATGCCGAAAATGCAATGTTCACCCGAGACAATACAACACATTACAGGAGCCTGCAAAGCAATAGTGCAAACAGATTATAAACACAGACACGATCAAGTGGCCAACATTATCCACCAAAAACTAGCACACCAATACAAACTTTTAGACACCATAACACAATACTACAAATACAAGCCGCAAACTGTTCTTGAAAACGCCTCCGTAAAGTTATATTTTGACCGGGCTATCCTAACAGATAGAACCATACACTTTAATAGACCAGATATCACTGTTATTGACAAATCATCAAAAGTTGGTTACTTAATCGATATAGCTGTACCAAATACACATAACCTACAGAAAACGATTGCCGAAAAGCTAACAAAATACACAGAACTTAAAGATGAAATAACACGTCTATGGAATCTACAGAAAGTAACAATAGTCCCAATCGTACTATCCACAACAGGAGTTATACCTAAACAACTTCACACTTCTCTTTATACACTGAATCTATCACCAAACACATATCACCTCTTGCAAAAAGCTGTAATTTTGAACACATGTAGAATAGTACGAAAATTTTTACAATCTGAATCAGACACAACACACGCTATGCCTTGTAATCCTCACACAATACATACGATATAATTTGCTAAAAAAAATAGAACTTACACTGGTGAACACTTGGCTTAGGCCCGTGCCACTAGTTTTCCGGTTCAACCGAGGAATCCAAAGGATAAAAAGAAATAATAATAATAATAAATACTTTATTGTACACTATTAATCAACAAATTACAGACATTGTATAACAACTAGTGTACAATGGGCGGCCTTATCGCTAACAGCAATCTCTTACAGGCGACCTTTAGATCCACGCGGCGACGCTGATTTTCAAAGGCGGCGGCCCTTACGAGGACGGTGGCCCGGTCTACACAGAGGAGAAAAAACCAACAAAACAAAAATAAAATTTAAAATAAAAAATTAAAATATAATAAAAAATTAAAATAAAATAAAAAATTAAAATCAAAAAAATATGCAACATTAAAAATACAAACATACAAATAATCGTGCCCGCTATGTAGATAGTAAAGTAAAGGAGTAAAGTAAAGGGGTCACGGTCAAACCGCAGCGCATAACAACCTCAGCCCGACCGCGTCGCCAACCCTAAGGACAAACATAAAAAAAAATTATATATATCAACGGTCGAATTGAGTAACCTCCTCCTTTTTTGAAGTCGGTTAAAAAAAGGTTTCGCTACATTTTTGTTCCCCGACGTTTCTATAGGGTTAAACCTATCGTAGTCCCGAGGTGACTGGTGCTGTAGACTGGAGATTCCGCTATGTGTCGGGAGTTTTTGAAGTGCCCCCGAAATGGAGTAGACGAAATATCGTTCAATCTGTGGAAACACACGGGCACACAATACTGACCGTATCCGCGGACGCGGTAACTATTTTTGGAGTTATGGAGTTTTGGACTTTTAGAATTTTAGACTTTGGAGTTTTGGACTTTGGACTTTTGGACTTTTGGACTTTTGGACTTTTGGACTTTTGGAGTTTTGGGCTTTTGACCTTTTGGACTTTTGGAGTTGGAGTTTTGGAGTTTTGGAGTTATGGAGTTTTGGACTTTTAGAATTTTAGAATTTTAGACTTTGGAGTTTTGGAGTTTTGGACTTTTGGACTTTTGGACTTTTGGACTTTTGGACTTTTGGACTTTTGGACTTTTGGAATTTCGGACTTTTAGAATTTTAGACTTATAGACTTTGTAGTTTTGGACTTTAGGCTTTTGGAGTTTTGGACTATTGGACTTTTGGACTATTGGAATTTTGGACTATTGGACTTTGTGACTTTTTGACTTTTTGACTTTTTGACTTTTTGACTTTTTGACTTTTTGACTTTTTGACTTTTTGACTTTTTGACTTTTGACTTTTTGACTTTTTGACTTTTTGACTTTTTGACTTTTTGACTTTTTGACTTTTTGACTTTTTGACTTTTTGCCTTTTTACTTTTTGACTTTTTGACTTTTTGACTTTTTGACTTTTTGACTTTTTGACTTTGGACTAAATAACTTTTGAACTTTTGGACTACTAACTCCTATGTATATTTCATGATATTTCTTTCGAAAAATAAGGTCATGAAGAAGTTTCACTTCTTACGTGTGTACAATAGTACACGCACACATTTTTTTTTAAATGTACCCATCATTTAGTTTGTTACTCATTTCTCATAGGTAGATACATAAAACCACCATAAAAAAGTCACAGCAGCAAAGCGTGGCAGGGTACCGCTAGTTATGTATATGTATATTTTGTTTTTATCAAATATAATTATATTGACCACGTTTATAGGCGGGTTGGATATAGGCGGGGAAAAAGTTTCTATTATATCGGAAACCGTGCCTTACAAATTTCTTGGCAGAAAGATAGATAACACAAAAACCTTGCTGGTAAATCTAATGCCCTCTTACAGTCATGTGATCCTTATGGGTGACTTTAACGCTTGTTTAGTTAGGAATGACTCTCGTACCTTTGCCTTTCATGCCCTTGCCAACTCCTGTAACCTATCCATTCTTCCCTCAAATACAACGCATCACGTCCCAAATTGCAAACCAAGCCTAATTGACGTTATATTAGTTTCCTCCCGTCAACACGTCGCTAAGCATGGTCAATATCCAGCTGACGAATTCTCTCTCCACGATTTGATATTCCTTTCCTACAAAATTCATGTCCCTAGAGCTAAGCGAAAAGTCCTATTGCAGCGCAATTTTGGTGGCATGAATGTGGAAAGCCTTCGTCAGGATATCAATAACATTGATTGGAGTCCTCTTACCACCTCGGGGTCAACAGATGAACAAGTCACTATTTTCACCACCAACATTATTCAAGTTTATGATAAGCATGCGCCTGTTCGAGCTGTTAGAATTAAGCACCCTCCTGCCCCATGGCTCACTCCTGACATCAAAAATCTTCTACATAAAAAAGCAGCTGCTAGATTTAAATATAAAATAAAACCAAATGAAGAAAACTACAATAAATACGTCTCCTTACGAAATCACTGTAATAAGGTGTGTAGGAAAGCCCAACGCCAACACATTCACAATAATATACAAAATGGAGACACTGGTAAAGTGTGGAAATTTCTTAAATCTTTGGGGGTTGGAAGTAAACGACAAGACACAATTCCAAAGGATATAAATGTTGATTTGCTAAATCAACACTTCGCGGCCTCTTCCAACTTTGATGGGATAACAAAGGCACAAACAATTGATTTTCTTTCATCTCTTCCAAAACCCAACTATCCACCATTCGTCTTTGATCTGTTCACTGCAAGTGATGTTCGGAGAGCTATTACATCAATTTCATCCGATTCAACAGGCGTTGACTGCATCAGTCGTAAAATGATCCTTCCCATCCTCAATGAACTCCTTCCCATTATATGTTACATTTTAAACTATTCCATCTCCAGCGGTGTCTTCCCAACTTCTTGGAAAAGCAGTCACATAGTTCCTATACCTAAAAAACCTAAGCCCCAGACTTTCACGGACTACCGGCCAATATCTATACTCCCATTCCTATCCAAAGTCCTTGAGCGTCTGGTGCACTCACAAATCAGTAGATTCCTCTGTAAACATAATGTCCTTAATCCCTTTCAATCCGGCTTCCGTCCTGGTCATAGTACAGCCACAGCTCTTATCAATATTACTGATGACATTAGGTCCGGTATGGAATCTGGAAAGTTAACAATTCTCGCTTTGCTGGATTTCAGCAATGCTTTCAATACCGTTGACTTTGATGTATTGCTATATGTTTGCCGCTCTCTGAACATATCTCCAACAGTGATCGATTGGCTTCAAAGTTACCTGTGTGGTCGCCGGCAACGTGTATGTATTGACAACGCTCTATCAAATTGGTGTGATACTACGGTTGGCGTACCCCAGGGTGGAGTTCTCTCTCCTTTACTTTTCTCAATTTTCATTAATTCCATCTCAACTCATATATCTTCTTCTTACCACCTATATGCAGATGATTTGCAAATATACTGCCAGACACCAATTCTACAGTTGAGTGATGCTGTGGAGTCTATAAATAAGGACTTGGGTCATATAAGCGAGTGGAGTAGATCTCATGGTCTCAAGGTAAACCCTAGCAAGACACAAGTCGCAATCATGGGCAGTTCCCAAATGAAAACAAAAATTGTGTGGGCAAATATTCCCCCGGTAATATTTGACAACATTATTATTCCAATTAGCGATAAGGTTAGGAACTTGGGAGTATACCTGGACTCTACGCTATCATGGGAGCCACAGATGCAGGCATTGAGCCGTAAGATGTTTGTATCGGTGGGCTCATTACGGAAGTTACAAAGCCTTCTGCCTATGACCACCAAAATTGCGCTTGCAAACGCGCTACTGTTGCCCATACTCGATTATGCAGATGTCAGCTACCCTGATCTTGCCGAAAACCAGTTAGACAAACTTGAGCGTCTTCAAAATGTTTGCATAAGGTTCATTTTTGGTTTACGCAAATATGACCATGTTTCTCAATTCAGAACGCAGCTTGGGTGGTTATCAATACGACTTCGCCGGGATGCTCACGTTCTTTCACAACTGTATAGTATCTTATTTAACCCTTCAACTCCTTCCTATCTAAAGGAACGCTTCGAGTTCCTCCACAATACGCATTCGAAATGTCTAAGGTCATCGGAAAACTTAATATTAAAGATGCCGTCTCACTCGTCTACGTTCTTTGACAAATCTTTCACGGTTACGGCCATAAGACTATGGAATAAACTTCCAGTAGGGATAAGACGAGCGCAGACGATAGCAAATTTCAAAAAAATGGTGAAGGATCACTATCTATCTGTGTAATATGTAGATTATGTATGTATTTATATTCGTACGTACGTATGTGTGTATGTATCTATGTATGTGTATTCTTATTATGCTGTATATATTTTCAATATTTATGTGTTAAATGTAGAAATTTTTATACCTATAATTAAAAAGCTTTATTCGATCTAAGAGTACGCCTAAGAACTACCACTCGTTACCTTCAATCAACTTTCTCCATCCAAAGGTTGCCTGGTAGAAATTGCTTTTTAGCGATAAGGCCGCCCATTGTACATCTTCTTGCAGTGTATTCGTGTACCTTAATTGTATTTACTTGGCGTACAATAAAGTGTAAAATAAATAAATAAATAACAGAGGTTGTACTCCAGCTTTGGACGACATAATTGAAAGTTTCATTGTTGACATAAAAAAGGTAGACCAACAACCAATAGGTAACGTCAAGAAAGCATGGATATACGACAACTATTTAACATCACGTCTGAACTGGCCGTTTCTTGTGAACGATATGAGCCAAAACCTTCTCAGAAAATTGGATGCGAAAGTTACTAAGACGTTGACGTCGTGGCTAGGGCTAGCTCAATCGGCCGACCCGACGGCATTATACAGAGCCTCTAATAACTTCGAAATGACGTTTAAGAAGCCATCGGAACTCTATAAACATCTAAGAGTTACTAAAATGCACGTCTTGGCAAAATCAAGAGACAAAATCGTTCAAACTCTTCCAAAGGATAAAAATATAGCAGAACTTGAGTCACGCCTCCAATTCCACAATAAATTCATGGTGGGTTCGCAGACTGGTCGAGCGGGGTTGGGTAGTATCCGGAGACAAACAGAGAAAGACATTACAAAATCTTTTCTGGAGCAGGATGAGAGCGATGCCTATAAGGTGCACGCGATGAACCTGGAGATGCAGAATGAATGGCTTACTCTGGGCGAATTTTGTATTCCCATGGCCTTGCAGTGGCGTACCTTATTGTACGACTGGTCGCCGGCTTTGCTTAAGTTCTACCTCAACGCGTTTCAATTGACCCTCCCCGACCAAAGTAATCTGGTCAGGTGGGGGAAAGCCACAGATAAAACATGTAATGCATGTGGAGAAGCGATTGGAACTGCTAGGCACCTGCTGGTAGGTTGTAGGACGTTACTAGACCGGGGTCATTGGCATTACTCACGCCGCCGCCGACACGATAGGGTATTGGAAATCATACGTGAGGCTGTCAGTTTGGCGGTAGCGAGAGCGAAAAAGGGATTAACCACAAACAAAAGAAATGACATTGCGTTTGTAAAGGAAGGCTGTTCAAAGAAAGTACCTCAAAAGCCATACTCAATTTTGGTGGCTGCCGCCGATTGGACTATACTCTTAGACACGTATGAAAAACACTACAAAATCCCGGAGGATGTATGTGCCTCGTCATCCAGAGTTTTCGAGGATACACAGGCGTGCGGTGCTCGTGGAGCTGACGGTGCCGTGGGAGACCAACATACCGAAGGACCACGCCATGAAGACAAATAAATACTTTGACTTGACCAATGAGTTAACCAAAAAAGGCTATGTGGTTAAACTCTATGCCGTAGAAGCAGGAGCAAGGGGAATTCCGGCTAAATCCCTGTATAATTTATTTAAGGACCTTGGATTGCCAAGAGCTTCAGTAAGCTCTTTACTAAAACGCGTATCCAAAGCGGCATTGATAGGATCTTACCAAATCTGGTTGGGCAGGGGGGGGAACATTGTTGACGGTGGAAGGTGATCGTTTATGCGCATAGTAAGGTGGCCACCCTAAACCTACTCTGCTGGGTCGCAAGTCCCAGACGCCGTCGGGGTGTTCCCCCTGTGCCACGCTATGGACCCGGCGCCCGCACGGAGAATCCATGGAATGCTAAGAATACGGTCTGTTATGTGCTCACGCTCAATATACATTTAATTAGATGAATAAAAATATTTACATGCTAATTAGATATTTTTTCTTGACTATTAAGTTTGTTATTGTTTACGGTTATTTTCGTTCATTTTTTTTAAAGTTTATTTTAGCTGATTCTTCAGTTGATAAAATAGATCCTACTCCAAAAATATTATAACTGTTCAGAACTACGAATCTTATAACGCCTATTACAAGTTCGCTTATTTTAGTAGCAAGCTGTTTTGCACTTCTATTAACTCTTAAACATTTTTTTTGAACTTTGTAACCTAACGTCGTCAGCATAATACATTTTTTATTGTAGTTGGCTTCATATACCTAATTAGGTATGAAACCAGAACGTGGATTTAACGAAGATCCGACAAGGTCACAAGGAACAACATGGACTTATCATATAAACAGAAAGTGAATTTAGTAATGTTTCTGTGATAAACAGATTTAATACCGGTAGTAATTACCGACATGATTGAACATCACTTTTAGACTTTCGCGCCGAAAGCGCCCACGTGATGACCTACTTTCCTATATACTGCGCTCTAAGTAGGCTTGGAAGTCGAAAGGTTCCAATTGGAACTTGAAAATCGTTTCGACTTGCAATTGACAACGTTCAGGATAAAACCGATACAGTGGTCGAATCGCTAAAAGAAAGTGGCTCATTGGGCCACTTTCTTTTAGCGATTCGATATTTCTTATACAAGCAAGGTAGCAGACAAGCTTACGGCTCACCTGATGACTTTTAGGGTACCGTATCTAAAAGGAAAAACAGAACCCTCACAGGATCACTTTGTTTACAGGATCACTTTGTTGTAAGTCCATCCGTCCGTCTGTCAAGACTCTTTATCTCGTAAATACTTAAACATGCATGAAGATCTTTAGTTAAAAAAACCATACATTAAGATCTATAGTTCCTTGAAGCTGTTAAAAAAATCAAACTTCTAAGTTAACACAGAAAAAAAACGACTGTTTTTGTCGCAAAAGCGTATATTCCGACACTCTCAAGTGAATCAAAATTAATAAGGTATTCCCGTTAACATAGACCTATGGAATTTGGTAACCGAAAGTACAGAACGCTCGGTAGGCGAGTTCGACTCGCGCTTGTCCGGTTTTTTCTTAGATCATCTAACCACAGGATGCGCCTTACTTAAGCATTGTTTTCTGCCATTGTACATGACCATTTGGTCTTTTGGCTTTATAAAAAGCCTGTACATCATTTTATATGATTAAACTAGTACATTTCATTGTAGTTGACTGTACAATAACAATAAACACACAACAGCCATTACGCGTTTGTCGATTAATACATTTTTAAATGCAATGAAATTTTATATGTCTTTGTGTTTCCCCCTTCACTTGTATGAAAACGGGCAGAATATTTTTGTATGCGGTGGTTCGCAAAGGCTAGTCCCGTGTTATATGGTCTAAGGGTTTTTTATACCCCTACCGACTAAAACCATACGATGCCTTAAAGCTGTCTACGGCCGGGAGTCCCCCGCCTAAGCCCTCGGAAGGATTTTCCAGGACTCCCACTTAATGGTTTGTTACCGTAACCTACGGAGGTTTGCAACACCAGAGGCGGTGCGGTGCGGTGCGGTTCCACTGAGGCGCAGCGGAGCAGAGCGGAGACGAGCTGTGCCGGCCTGTGCCGCGAATCACATGGCTTAAATAAAAATAAATAAATAAATGAAATTAATTTATTTCAGGTACTTATTCATTCACCCATATCATTACAAGAACAAATTATCTAAAATATTATATTGAAGATTAAAATAATTAGGTACATTACGCATATAAACAAAATGTATAGGTCAAAAGACACCCAAGCACAATTAATAAATAATATTATAATGCAGTATGACACAATGAAATCAAAATTATGAAATATAAATACATTACATTACGTTAAATACATTATTACATTATCATGTCAGAGAACAAGTTTGTTCAAATAGCATAAAATGCATCTATATCACCCATTAAAATCCACATCTCTTCTCCGCTCTGCACCGTAATTGGGGAATCGCGACACAGCTCCTCTCCGCTCCGTCTGAGTGGAACCGCACCTTTACACACGCGCTGACGACCCAGGCACAGGTTTTGACGGGCTGCAAATTTCGCTTCGAACACTGAGCCAAGCGATGCTATTTATAAGCACTTTAACCCTTAGCCACCTAACATAACTTTTTGTCACACAACCACGTCTATGAGAGTAACCACGTCCATACGTCTATGAGACTCCTGAGTAAAATGGTTCTTTAAAGTAATATCTTGTTTATTGAGGTACACTTTTTTAGTAATAATCAAATTAGGAAAGTATTAAACTCTTTGGTAAAGGTACAAGAGAATCATTTTTATAGGCATTTTGTCTTAATTACTATTAATCAACAATATCTCCTATTTTTAGCTTACAAACTAAGTCATTTGGTAAACGAGATCTATAAAAAATAGTCACATGGATAGTAACTTCTTTTATATTTTTTTACTTATTCAATAATCAACCATAGCAAAAAAAAACAAAAAGATGAAAATTAAATTAAATTAAAACAAAATTGCAAGCCCTGCCCTAAACCACAGTAGAAATATATGTTGTTAAACTTATAGCTTTTCACGACAATTATTGCACGCACGTACGACCTTGATGAGCAGTTGCACGGCACTGAAGGGGGGCGGGGAAAAGGTACAGGAACGGACGAGTTCGTAATCGACTCGGTCTCAAATATATTTACGTTTTAAATATCTGCTGGATCTGTGAGACGTATGGTAGGTGGTTAAGGGTTAACATTAGCAGCATCAAAAAATCCTCGTTTTATTATCTCTAATAAGTTTGTACTCAGATAAAATTGGCTACAATTTTACGATGTCCTACTGAAATGTGCATTAGCATATTTTTATTGCCGGCTTTAAATTAATTATAAGTAATAATAATAATGACCACTGTCATTAAAACTTATATTCTTAGAAATAGGTACATACTTATCATACATAGAAACACCCAGACTCTCGAGACAAACATTTATGGATCACACATATTTTTTTCTCCGGTGGGAATCGAACCCACTATCTTATGTGATCCGCAGTAGCAAGTTTCGACCTCTAGACCAACGAGGCAGTCCAAGCACAGATTACTGTCCAAGTTAAAAATTTCAACGGTTGGTGGTCTCAACCTGCGTCTGACTGGTCTGACCATTCCAATACGGCTATGGTCTTACCACCTATAATTGTGGGACACAATACAAATGCCAATGCACCAGCCTACCGCTTTGGGCATAAAGGAGTAATACATGTGTACATAGGAGTACCTGAATGCATGTCTGTTTGTCATCACAAGTTAATTTAAAGCTTAGGTACACCTTTGAAAAATCAACATCGCGCGTTGACGTCTTTGTCCAAATAAAAAATAATGACCTTCATACACTTAATACCACGATAAAAAGCCTTATTTAATTTTTATTTATTTACATATTTAAAATATATCGTGTCTAAATAGGTATGTCCATCTCAAATAGGTACATAAGGGTGAAAGAAACACCGCGGTGATTCATTTTCGACATACACTCGAGAGCAATGAATCCGGGTCACTTAAAGAATTCTAAAAATCTCGGAAACTAAAAATGCTAGGTTAATGCAATAAATTGTATTTAATAGACAATGTAATACTCCTTAAATGAAGGTATTAAAACTTCTTAGTTATTGTAAAGTTATATCATAAAAAAATCAAATTTGAAAAAGGGCCACTTTCGAAGATGGAACTACGAAATTACAGCATTTGGTGTTGATTTTGTTTGTAATCTGTCATTTATGTGGGTACATAAACCATGTTGATAGTGCTCTATATTCATTAATCAAGCTGAAATTATGTCGCTTACGCCTGAAGAATGCACCAGAATACTTACAATGCTGGAAACCGGCCGGAGTCAGCGCGATACAGCCAGGACTGTCGGTGTGTCGCTGTCAACAGTACAAAGAGTTCTCCGACGTTACGAAGAAACTGGTTCTAACCTACGCAGACCAGGAACGGGCAGAACCAGGTGTACCACAGCACGAGAAGACCGATACTTGATGAACACCATGCTTCGAAATCGCTTTCTCACAGGAACTGAACTCACCAATCAGTTTCGACGCCTCGGAGGAAGTAACCCAAGTGCATGGACAGTAAGACGTCGGCTTGCTGAATCTAACTTAAAACCCCTTAGACCTGCAAACGGCCCTAAACTGGAGCGTGGGCATCGTATTTCGAGACTAAGGTATGCCCAGAGCCACGTAAATTGGAGTATTGAAGATTGGTCAAAAGTTATGTTCTCCGACGAATGAAAATTTATGCTCTACAAGCACGATGGAAGACACAGAGTGTATCGAAGACCAGGGGAAAGATTCAAGCAAGCATGCATCGAAGAAAAAGTAGCCTACGGTGGTGGGTCTGTACTTGTGTGGGCCGGAATTTCTTCTGAAAGTCGCACAGAGCTGGTGATCATAGAAAACGGCTCTTTAACTAGCGTAAGATATGTGGAAGAAATCCTCAATGATCACGTTGGTCCATTTATGGTCAATTTAGGTGAGGATGCTATATTTATGCATGACAATGCCTGACCTCATACAGGTTAGGATTGTGAATGACTACCTTCAAGA
Organism: Miltochrista miniata; assembly: GCA_933228765.1. Classification (NCBI taxonomy): domain Eukaryota; kingdom Metazoa; phylum Arthropoda; class Insecta; order Lepidoptera; family Erebidae; genus Miltochrista; species Miltochrista miniata. The sequence goes on along the minus strand of OW121764.1, from coordinate 14,758,203 downwards.
GATGAACATTACTCGTATGGAGTGGCCAGCGCGCAGCCCGGATATCAACCCGATCGAGCATGCTTGGGACGAGCTAGGCAGATGCGTAAAACAACGAAACCCTCCCCCAATCACGCTTCGTGAGCTCAAAATTGCTCTCACAGAGGAATGGGAGAATATTCCCCAAAATCGTTTAAGGAACTTGGTGTACAGCATGCCAAACCGCGTAAACGCAGTAATGGAAGCACGAGGAGGCAATACGAAGTATTAAAATTCAAGAAAATCGTAATAAAGTTCAAAAATTTCATGTTTCCTATTTTTGTTTTAAGGAGAGATCGGCAGTTTTTTCTTTATGTAATTTTGTGTTAATAAAATGTATGGTGACTCATATTTTTTTTACTTTCATTTAAGGAGTATTACATTGTCTATTAAATACAATTTATTGCATTAACCTATCATTTTTAGTTTCCGAGATTTTTAACATTCTTTAAGTGACCCGGATTCATTGCTCTCGAGTGTACTCTACATTACGTACTCTACATTACATTCTCTCTTTTTTTACGTGAGGAAAATCCTACAGCGATGCTGTGCAGGAAACCACACGTATACTACCTAACAGCCTACGGTTGGGAGCTTCGGGTAAGCCCTCGGAAGGATGTCCCCAGGACTTCCAACAGACCTACGGCTACCACTGCGGCCTCGCCAATTTTCGGCAGCTATCCCGCGTCTTTGGGGGTTGTTCGGGTGCTATCCCGCTTCTTAGGGGGGCGTGCGTGAATACCTCACGTCACGCTGTCGTCTAGGATGGTGAGCAGCTCCCTCACCGTTCTAAGGCCTCCGACATAACATTTATTTATTTATTTATTTATTTTTACATAGGAAAACATACAGCTTATTTAGGCTACATTTACATTGAAACTTAACAACTAGAAGCCATTTAACTGTTTTCGCATATAGGTGTCTACATAACGCTTAGTTAGGTTAACAACAATATAAACAAAAATTGGGTCATAACGATAACTATATAAACTAAAAGTATTAAATGAGGAAAGTACCTATATAAAAACAAAGTTAATATAATACTGACAACATTTCAAGAACCAGGCTGGCCGTTAAAATACAGATCGGCCATCAACCGCCTGATCGCGACTGGCCTAGTATTAAACACGTCAAGTGACTGGTCAATAAGGAGCAATGAATTAAACTCTGCGCTAGCTCGGCAAATGAACGAGTTTTGGCGATAATTCGTATTGCAAGCGGGGATATGGAAAGGCAGGTATCGTCGAGGATGATGATTAGGTGGAACACAGAATTTGATCTCATTTAATAGCTGAGGACAGTCAATGTAGTTATTAATGGTTTTACTTAGGTATACAATGTCAGCTATAATTCGACGATTTTTTAGAGGAAGAAAGTGAAACCTTTTGCATCTGGCGTCATAATCGGGAAGAAAGGTGTTGGACTTAAACTGTAAGTATTTTAAAAAACGCTTCTGAATTGACTCTATTTTATTAATATATAAGTCGTACCTTGGATTCCACACTTCACAAGCATACTCGACTATGCTACGCACAAAAGAGCAGTAAATAATTTTAATAGGCTTCAGATTTTTAAATTTTGCAGTCGATCTAATAACAAAACCTAGTGCTTTCGACGCCCTGCCTACAATATTGTTCACATGTTCATCAAACATAATTTTGGAGTCAATTATAACTCCAAGGTCTCTCATCGTGTTAGTTTTAGTTAATGACTGGTTTTGAAGAATATAGTCATAATGTATTACATTGATTTTACGAGTAATAGACATGACGCAGCACTTCGACACATTCAAATCCAATCTGTTTAACTGGCAATAGCTCTGAAATTTCTCAAGATCAGCTTGCAGACGGAGATTATCATCAATAGATTCTATTTGTTTGAATATTTTGGTATCATCAGCATATAATAGAAATGACGAGAATGCAAAACATGACGTTATGTCATTAAGAAATATAGCAAAGAGTAGAGGACCGAGCAAGGAACCCTGGGGTACGCCAGATGGTACTGCGTTCCATGCCGATACGTAACCATTCATAGCTATGGCCTGGGAGCGGTTGTCTATATACGACGAAAACCAACGTAAAAGACTGCCATGAATGCCCGCAGAGTACAACTTATGCAGCAAGATCGAATGATCTATACGATCAAACGCTTTGCTGAAATCAGTGAAAACCATATCTACTTGAGCACCCGAGTCCATTACAGCCGTGATAAAGTCATTCGAAAGCACCAGATTTGAAACCGTCGATCGCGCCCTCAGAAAACCATGCTGTTCTGGAATGAACCACGATGATAAAGCCGCATAAACTTGCCTATGTACTACCTTTTCAAAGATTTTGGCAAATATACATAGTTTAGATATTGGCCTGTAATTTTTTATTTCATTTTTATTGCCACCCTTATGAATTGGTGTTATTAACGCGGATTTCCAAATTGTAGGCATATACCCTTCATCTAGAGATCGTCTAAAGAGAATACAGAGGGGAATAACTAAACTTTTCGCACACTTTGAAATAAACAACGGGGATATATTATCAGGCCCAGCACTTTTAGTCAGGCAAACAGTTTTGAGCAACTTCAGGACTTCCACCTCACTTATGTAAATATCTCCAATACTGCTCAAACTCTGTCTGATGGCATTAGAGTTAACGTCTTTATTATTAGCATCAGGTATCTGAAAATTTGACTGAAAATACTCAGCAAACAAACCGCAGACCTTTTCCCCAGTATCTGCTGTTATATTCTGATATTTCATTGTCGAAGGAAATTTACCAGAGGATTTACTAGAGTACTTAATGTAAGACCAAAATGATTTCGGGTTCTTGGTAATACCTTCTTCAATTTTATTGATGTATTCCTCATAACAGCATTTTTCCAAACATTTGGCTTTTTTTCTGAGAAAAGAAAAGGTTAAATAGTCCTCACGATTGCCATAGACCTTATACTTTAGTGAAAATTTAAATTTTTCCTTTAAAACCTTTTTGAGGGCGGAGTTATACCAAGGAGGAAACGACCCAGGGGACACCGATTTATGGGGTATGTAAGTGTCGCGCCTTTTATATAGCGCATCGTAAAAAAGCTTAATACCATCTTCATAAGAACTTTGATTTAAATTTTTGTACCAATCTATTTTGTCTAGTGAAGAGCATATGCCACTGAAGTCGCCAGAGTTGTAGTAATATTTAATCATTTTATTTACTTCAAGAGACTTAATGGGAGTATAAGATACCTCAATAGACATGGACTTATGGTGAGGTTTATCCTCAGGCACTAAAGAGTCCATACCATGTTCGATTTTTAAAATATTATTTGAAAATACCAAATCCAATTGCCTATTATTATAATTGCAAATAGAACTACGCTGATATAGACTACACTGTGTCATAGTGTCAAAGAAATCCCGTTGATTGTTATCAATCGTTCCAGCGGGTATAAGGTGATCTTCTTGAGGATGCCATTCTACCAAAGGGAAGTTAAAATCCCCCATTATAATAAACATGTCCTCAGGACATGAGCTAACATTTTCAAATAATTTATTGGAATAATTATCTAATTGGGTATTTCGTGAATTACCTTGCCCTTCTTCGCAGAGGTAAATTGTACACAAATGAATCTTAGATGTATGTCTATTATTTCCTGACGTCATACTGACAGTAACCCAAAGGTCCTCCGCAGAAGAATGCCACTCTGGGCGTTCTATGGCCGCTATGTCACGACGCACTGCCAGTAGCACGCCACCCCCATAGATCTCATTCGTTGCGCTATAATCCCGGTCTCTCCTCCAGACAATGTATCGATCATCAAAAATCTCCTGATCGCGTATCCCCTCTAATAGCCAGGTCTCTGTTATCGAGACTATATCATAACAATTAAGACATATGTTCCGTTTAAAAGTACTTGTCTTAGTGCGCAGTCCCCGAGCATTTTGATAATATATATTCAGATTAGACGCCATTGGACCGATAAAAAGTATAATAGCAAAATTGCATCAAAATGTTCAACAATTTTAAAACCTACCGCAGAGTTCAATAACATAGTCTGTTGAACCGAGTCGAGCCCAATTGGTAAACATAACAACATACAATTATTCATACAAAAATTCTTGCATGAAATATGTTTATTACATATTTTTATTGAAATGAATTTAAAGGTGAAATGTGGGCATATAATATGCCTCTGCCCACCCCTTCGGGGATAAAGGCGTGACCATATGTATGTATGTTTTATTGTGAAGGTGTCAAAACTATAAAGCTTCATGCACCGTGCATACAATGGCATGGATCTTATATCGACCACGACCCGAAATGTAAACAAAGTGCCGCTCGGCTCAGTTCCACAAAATATAAAAATATCGCCAATCAGTAACGAACCAAATTCTAATAAAAAATAACAGTAAAAAATGTGTACAGTAATACCCTCAACATAACTAATATTAACATAACAATAATAACATAATAGTAGCAGTAACAAATAAGACAAAAGGTGAAATGTGGGCATATAATATGCCTCTGCCTACCCCTTCGGGGATAAAGGCGTGACCATATGTATGTATGTAACAAATAAGACCCGCCCGTAATAAATAATGTTTTAAATTTAATTAAAAGAAGTGAGTAAAAATATAACTTTTTTGTAAACACCGTGAACCAAGTTTTCGATATCTTGCATTTATGCCATTGTAAAATGTGTCTAATAATTAAAGCAATGCACAATAGAATTGCATAATACCTCGCACAAGCAGGCCCAAGCCGGTTTCTCACTCGATGTGAATACAAAGCGACGACAGCGACGGGCAATAAAAAGGCAGGGGCGACCAACTTGCGGTCGCTTGTAAGCAAATTATACGTAATAAGAAAAAAGAAATTTAAATTAAAGACAAAAGCTGGATACTTATTATGACGACAATTTAAATTATCTTTTGTAAATCCAGTTCTGATTTTATAACAAACGGCTTCGTTGTCGGTGATTTTCTGGCCAAAATCTTGCAGTGCTTCACCCATATAAATTGAAAATTTCTTTCTTTCGCTAAGGATTTAGCACTTGCTAATAATTTCTTATTAAATACAGTAAGGTGATCATTAACATATATCTGGCTGTCTTCAGTATATCCCAAATTTAAGTCCTTTAAAAATAATTGTTTACGCTCACGGGCAGCCGCAACGAAGTCCTCCTTCTTATATCTGTTATTCAACGACACAACGATAGGTTTCGGCGTTTTAAATTGTTGAGAAGGAACTCTGGCAATGAAATTAATATCCTCTTTTTTGATAGGGCAAGCAGTTACTTCACTGATTTTCAGAACAATATTGTAAAGATTTTCATTATTCCGCAGCGGGACACCCCTTATTTAAACATTATTAGCGCGGGACCATTGTTCTCTGTCATGTAGTTCCTGCTGAATCCTAGAAAGATCCGCCTGGAGATCAGGGATGGCGTTAGTTCGTGCTTCTACTTCTTTCACCCTCAACTCCAAAGAGCTCATGGCTTCCGCGTATTTCTTTATTGAGTCATGGGCAAATTCGATAGATTTTTGCAAACTCACCATTTCATTCCTTATGGACCTTACATCTTCTGCCAGAACCTTCAACGGTGCCAACTGCTCCATAATACTTTTTAGAGAGGTCTGCATACTGTGCCAGTGCATCGGGGAGACTGGTTCCTGAGTTACTTTTGATGATGATGACCCAGATCCGCTCTTACATTCCGGACAGCGCCATGTATTTTTCCTGTCCCCGAGTTTGCGATATCCGGTTTCAGTTATACCCGCACATGCGAAGTCAAACTGACGTTTGCAAAGGGTACAGTTCACGCCGTCGGAGCTATCAACGTTACAACTAGCGCAAGTAAACATTGTTATTTTTTTTTAAATCGGAAAGCGAACCGGAGTTGGTAAAATGTTACGAACCACACAAAGCGTCTAACTTAGAGTGAACGCAGAACGCGACTGAAACATACTGTTTACATTGACGAGAATACGTTCCTTTCCCATAGCACTACCGTTTGGCACTACCAGTAGCGTCACGGGAAATTTTACTTTTCCGTGACACTACCGTTCAATTGAACTCTTTTTAATTTGATCCAGGTTGCTTCCGAACCCTACCTACATTTGGAGCCTAGAGCAGGTATTAATTAAATGAGCCTATAGCAGTCCACTGCTGGAAGTAAGCCTCTCCCAGTTCACGCCACAGTACGTGGTCCTTTGTCTTTTGCATCCAGTCCCAGCATGCGACCTTTACCAGGTCGTCGGTCCATCCGGCGGGTGGACATCCTACCCTACGTTTACCGAGTCACGGTCTCCACTCTAGTACTTTTACAGATGTGGCCAGACCATTGCCACAGAGCAGGTATGAGACTGCTTTAATTGGCTGCCTGGAAGGAGCAGCTGAAAATTGGGGTTCTTTCTGTTCGACATTATTATCAGATTCTGCGTTGCGAACCTCCACTTATTGCGTTGCGAATCCGCTGAACATGTAAATGTAGAAGCAATCATTTTGGCGTTTTTTGTTTCTTTGTGATTTATATCACCAAATATTAACAACAGAACTCTCCGTGCGCCATGCGCCAGTCTGATTCGCACTTGGCCAGTTTTTCCTTTGTTTGAATTCAATACTAATGTACTGGTGACCCACTCAGATCTCCTCGGCCCAAGCCATCCTTTAGTTGGTGTACCAGGCAAATGAAAAATCTTTATTCTTATAGCGGCAACAGAATGTGTTCATTATCTGTGAAAATATCAGTTAGTCATTGTATCGTTTTCTGTGTGTGTTGGCATTGCAGTAAAGTCGCCCTACGAGTGTCACTGTACTATACTATACTATACTATACTATACTATACTATACTATACTATACTATACTATACTATACTATACTATACTATACTATACTATACTATACTATACCATACGATTATATATATACTAGCTGATGCGCGCAGCTTCGCCCGCGTGAAATTTGGTTCCCGTTCCCACTTCCCGCGGGAACATTTTCCCGGGATAAAAAGTAGCCTATGTGTTATTCCGGACTATATTCTAACCCTGTACCAAATTTCAGCCAGATCCATTCAGCCCTTAGTGCGTGATTGAGTAACAAACATCCAAACATCTAAACATCCAAACATCTTCACAAACTTTCACATTTATAATATTAGTAGGATATGTTTTAATTTCATCAATATTTGAAAAAACACATTCAGTTCCATCATATTGGTGATGAAACTGAATGTTTCATTTCGCCTTCTTTGGAAGGTGAAATTGCACGAAGTTACACATCTGAAATAAAGGCCACGCCCGTAAAAAAACTCGTTTGACTAAAGGTTGGAAAACACGGGAGAAACAAAATCTTATTATGTTGGTTCATGAGACGGCGAAGTTTCAGTAATAAGGTCCCGTTATACCCTTTGTGTAATGAACCCCAAAAATTATATACTATAATTATGTAATGCAATGATAGTGTTTATTTATATTTTATTAAATCCCACCTGAACCAAGTTGTCTTTTTTCAACTTAAAAATTAATTACTTTTTTATGAAAAATTTAGCATACTAATTGCTTTAAATATTTATCAATCATCATCATCAATCAATACATATAATAAAATCGTAACAGGTCGCTGTCTGTACATGGAAGATAAATAAGAAAAAATATTATAGGGGGGCTTTATGAACGCAATAGAACCCAAAACAATGATTTTTAGAATTTTTGTCTGTTTGTCTGTATGTCTGTATGTGTGTATATCTGTTTGTCTGTACGGTTGTGCACGCTAATCTCAGTAACCGCTCAACCGATTGCAATGCGGGTATTTTTATTGTGTTGAGGTTTGCTCCAGTTAACATTTAGCGTTTGTTTTATGTAAATCGGTTTAGAAATAAAAGAGTTATAACACTTTTAAGAATCAGATATTTTGAAAATTTTAATTGTAGGGGTTTCTTTGAATGTGAGTGAACCTAAACTGGCGTGTTGGCTTAATCATAAAAGAGCATTAAGCTCTTTTATGATTAAGCAAACAGGGCAGTTTCAGACGCTACTGGATGACTCTGATGAAGAAATACCTTTCCTTTCATACACCTTATGTGACGTAAACGAAGTTGCGGGCTCAGCTAGTATATACATATAGTCATGCCTTTATCCCCGAAGGGGTAGGCAGAGGAATAGTACACGTCCACAGTTCACCTTATAGACCTTATAAATTTATGTCCCTCGTAATAGGTGAGCTTATTGCCGCGTTGACATGGACAGGCGCAGGTTGTGCTTGTAATGACTGTTTTTACCCGAACTGCCGAAGAAAGGAGGATAATGTTTTTCCTAACTATGTTTGTATGTATGTATGTCCATTTCTTTGTCACGTCCTACAGCCTGAACGGCTTGACGGTTTTTGACATGCAAGATGTCATTTGATTCGTCGTGATTGTGTGAGTGACACCAGGTGTAATAAAATTCCTAGAAAATCACAATGGCGGATTTTCGGCGTTTCAGTTATTTGACTGCGATGGACGCAAAAACGACTGAGCCGATTTTGATGCGGTATTGTGTGTTTATAAGGTGTTGGTCAGACTTAAAATCTTACATTTTTTTGATTGCAATCGGTTGAGCAGCATCGGAAATATGACCAAAAATATAATTATTAAGGTTGAATTTTGGTGATGACCCTTCACTACACGAAAATTAATAAGTAACTCCATTACCAACATAACTAAAAAGTTTTAAATAAACTTAATTATTAAGAATACAAAAAACCCGGCTGCCAAGTAAACATACAACTGAAAAGCAAAAAACAAGCTCTACATTTCTTTTGTGATTTTCTTTAGCTACTTACTGTTTTACTTTGTCGGCAACATTTGCAGCCACTTTTCACCATCAGCCTAAGGCTGGGAGTTTCGACTACACCCTCGAAAGGAACTTGAGCCAGTTTAAATATTAATAAGAGGTGGGGCCGCAGTGGTAGCCGTAGGTCTGTTGGGCGTCCTGGGATATCCTTCCGAGGGCTTACCCGGGGCTTCCAACCGTAGGCTGTTAGGCAGGATATGTGAGGTTTTTTAGTCGGTAGAAGATCCGTAAAAAATTTGAAAAATAAAAAATTAATAAGAGCTTACTTTATCATTTCAGAACCAACGGGGCCACTTAAGATGGCGGATGACAAACGAGAGTGGAAGACTAATGCTGTGCTTCTCGGTGCTTGTCCAAACACAGAGTCGAACCCATAGACTCGTTCGACAATACCGAGGAATATTGTCAAGAGTGACAAGCCCAAGTCAAGACCGACAGCCAGTCTAATTGTGTCTAATGTTGGTTTTCAAATCATTACGTAGTTTTATGAATCATTTGTAAATAATTTAAGCTAGAATAATAGAATAGAATAGCAATGTACCTACGAAGCGTTCGCCCCGTGGTTTCAATTTTCTGTACCGAACAACTACAGCAAGCATTTTTTTATACTACTGTGGTGGCAGACAGGCTTACGGTCCGCCAATTATTGGTTACCGTAGCTTATTTATGTTTACAGCACCACAAGCGCTGATGACCCGGGTGGTGGTTGTGACGACACAAAGTTGAAAATTTTCAAGCCGCTCATAAGGCCTTCAACTTGGCTTAACAACAGTCATATTACTGACGACTGGGACCAACGGCTTAACATGCCGTCCGAAGCACGAAAACGCTCGGAAATAAATGTCACAAAGTGGTCACGTGGTGGTCACAATCCATGACCAGTCACAGTAAATAAATGTTGCTTACTACCGTGATCGTTTAAGAACACTGAGTCCGTGGGGCCACGAGCGCTTCAAAAACTTACGTCGTGGCTGGTGCTCAGATGGGTCACCCATCTGGGGACCTGCCACGACTATGACATTTCTATGTGCGAGCGTTTCTGTGCTCCAGAGGGCACGTTAAAAGCCGTCGGTCCCGGTCCTCAGTAACATGGCAGTCGTTAAGCCAGGTTTAAAGCCTTATGGACGGCTTGACCAATTTCAACAGTGGGGAATAGTCACATTCTGCGGCTGTCAATTTTGAACACGACTACAGGCTCACCACCTATTTCGTCGGACAAAAACAAAAAGTGAAATGTGGGTGAATATTATGACTCTGCCTACCCCTTCGTGGATAAAAGCCTGACGGAAATAATAATATATTTAACAGCAAGTCTACGTTAAGTCTCACTACTACCCGTTCGCTCTAACTTTGCCGCTCGCGTAGAGGCGTATACCTGAATTGTTAATTAGACGAAGTAAATTGACAGTAGCTAATGTCACTTCGTCATAGAAAATAAGCAACATTGTATGAAGAAGTGACAATAGTTGCTGTCAAGTTACTTCGTCTAATTAAAAATTCGACTTAAGTATGGAGCCGAGCGGCAAAGTTAGAGCGAACGAGCAGTAATTTTAATTATTTTAGCCTATTCACTAAAAACGTGGTCCTAAGCAGTGAAACTGGCTTCTCATTGAAATAACCCTGGTTTTTACATCGAGTGTTAGAATTAGTTGAGGTCACCTTCAAACGTCATCATAGTCATGATAATTATGTATAATCAAGGATACCTACAGTACCTACTTATATGTCTGCAAAAGATTTTTTGTTCTAGAAAAAAAACATAAGTAGGTACCTACCTAATTAGGTTAGGTACTCTAATGTTTAATTTTAGAAAAGATTAGACCAAGGTTGTGTACCTAATTATAATTATGATCATGTCAATAAAATTCATTGAAGCGATATATTTTAAAAACAAGTTTTATTTAATTGACAGTTTATGTACACACATGATGATGAAGAGAGACAAAGAAAGTGTTAATTCGAAAATGAAATAACCCCCGATTCTGAGTGTTCTAATAACCCCAAACATGGTATATATCCTTTTATTTTCTGAGGAGTTGGGGTATCCCTCAGACTACTTGATGCAACAGCCAGTTCCAGATTACCCCGTCGTGGAAATACCGTGTATATCCAGTTTCCGATAAATCTGTATAGATTAATACTTGGATTACGAAAATATGATCACATTGATAAATATATATATTGCAAAAGACTCAAGTAGTTGCCTATCTGCCTTCACCGGAATGCTCATATCCTATCCATGTTGACTGCCTCTGTGGCGCAGTCGGTAGTGATACCTGCTGGAGCTCGTGGGTTCGATTCCCACCGGAGACAAATATTTGTGTGACCCATAAATGTTTGTCTCAAGAGTCTGGGTGTTTCTATGTATAATATGTATGTATTTAAAAGTATATAAGTATTAATATCCGTGGTCTGATACCCATAACACAAGCAGGTTATTCCTAACTTACTTTGGGATCAGATAGCGTTGTGTGAGATGTCCGTGAATGTTTATTTTTATTTATTTATTTATGTTATATACTCCATCATACCTAAAGAGACGCTTCAATTTTCTGAAGGCCTCGCATACCAGAAATTTGCTAACATCGGAGAGTTTGAGGTTAAAAATTACTGACCATATGACAAATTTTATGAACAAGTCGTTGACTGTCCAAGCGGTTCGCTTGTAGAATGCACTGCCAGTGACAATCCAACTTGCGCAATCGTCACACAGTTTTAGGACATTATGAATTATTATCTCCGTGTCAAACACTGCATAAAGCATAGGTACCTATAGCCAGTCTCCTAGCGTTTGCGACACAAAATAATAAGTACAGAATGAAATCTACATACAAAATGCGCTCGGGCTACGCATGCATAGACACCGCTCACGGAGTTTGCAGACTCGAGGTCAAAGGATTTTCAAAGTAATTTCGATACTGGTTTGTGCGTGAGTGTGCGTAACCGAGGGTAGGTTTGAAAAAAGTACATACCTACATGAGATTGCGTTCTGTACCTTATTATTTTGTGTTTGTGATGTGTGCGTACCTGTTAAGTAAGAATATTCTGGCTTGACATCCCGCAACGTCAAAAAAGAGTTGTAAATTGTGACTGTCTCCACAGCTTTTCGAGCTCGCGCCGGATGTCTATGCCAAGGATGTCCAGATTGTCCACAAGAGCAATCGTCGTATTCTGAAGAGAGGTTAATGGAAATTCATTGAAATTCTTCGTTGAAAACTTCGACGAGAACACACAGACAGACACACACGCGTGTTTATACTGTCTATATGTAACTAATTATAGTTAGGTAGGTATTATGTATAATTCCAATCTAATTGCTCTATCCGCATAATCATAAAACTGGTTTATGTGAACACTTAGACTCTATTTCTGAGACAGTAAAATCTTGAAACTAAGGAATTAATTATTACTAACTATAAAATACAACTGCATAGCCCTCCCAACCCATGGTACACCTCATTGGTTCACCTGGGTGGACCACGACCAATTAGCTATATGACGTGATCTTTCACGCAGTTGCTTTGCTTCTGGGGCATGGCGTGCGATGAACGTCAGCTGCACCTGAAAAAAAAATTCACGATCAACTAAATGTATCTATCGAATTGTCAGGTTCTATATCAAGGTCAGAAGGTAATATAAAATAGTATAAAGAGGAACACGACTATCCGCAAAAAACCAAGGTAACTGATGCTTTAAAATATTCTTTACAAAGGAAGTGGAAATGTGTTCATTTGGCTAGGTACGACGACGATAGGTGGACTCGACGATCGGTGACATGGCCAGGACCGCCGGGAAATAGAGCTAGAGGCCGCCCGCACGCTAGATGGGCTGATGAAATAGTAGCGGCAGCAGGCAGAGATTGGATGAACACTGCCAAAGATAGAGAGAAGTGGCGCACCTTGGAGGAGGCTTTTACCCTAAAGGGGTCCATACAAAAATAATGTAAATGAATGCTTATGTTTTTCGAATGTTTGAATTTAATCATTTAAGTTATTTATTTATCCAATTTATCTATACTTATAATAAAACTGTTGAGGGTCGAGAGTCTGTACATGGAAGATATTTTGAAAATTTTAAGTGTAGGGCGTTCTCTAATCGATACTGAAGCCGAAAACGTAATTTAAAATTTTCATGTCTGTCTGTCTGTCTGTATCCCGAATAAGTATCACGCCGAAACTACCGAACCGATTTGAATGATACTAAGTACGATCTGAGCTTATAGTCCGAGGAAGGTTCTTGGAAACTTTTGATCCCCATATTTTGCGCGGTTCCTTTGGGAGAGGGGATGAAAGACAAAACGGTTTTTTTGTTGTAACTGCTCAATGTTTGGTCCGATTCCAATATTTTTTTTAGTGTTATAAAGGGAATACTTTAGGGAATGTTTCACACAAGTGCCAATGTTGAAGGTTTTGTAGTTCAGGAATTAGAGACATCTCAACTTTTGCAAAATCAGAATTCAAGGATTCCTTTGAATGTGATAACGAGCGTGTTGGCTTAAACAAAGATATTCAGAAAAAAATAATTAGTTATAGGGAATTTTCTAATCGATACTGAAGCCGAAAATGTATTTTTTTTTGTGTCTGTGTATCCCGAATAAGTATCACGCTGAAACTATTGAATCAATTTGAATGATAATTGTCACAATCTGAGCTTATGATCCGAGGAAGGTTTTGATTCCGATATTATGCGCGGTCTCTTTGGGAGATGGGATGGAAGACAAAATGGTTTATCAGACGTAATTTTTCAACGCGGGATCCGATTTCAAATATATTTTTTTGGGTCAGATAGTAGTTTAAGGATTGTTCCACACAAGTTTCAATAATGTTGGTTTTTATAGTTCAGAAATTAAAGACATCTCAACTTTCGCTGAACCTAGAATTCAAGAGTTTCTTTGAATATAAGGGTCATTTTAAACTAGTTTATAAGAGCTTAAAGATTAAGTATATTCTAAAACAATTATTTTACAATAGCCTTATATTGTAAAATAATTGTTTAAGAATAGACTTACCCTCACATTCATAATCGTTTATTAAACCTATTTTAGTTAAAACACACTTTAAGTCTATTGCTGTCTCTAACCAATGACAGAGTATGGTTAGAGACAGCAATAGACTTAAAATGTGTTTTAACTAAAATAGGTTTAATAAACGATTATGAATATGAGGGTTAATCTTTAAGCTCTTATAAGATTAAGCAAACAGGGCAGCATCACACCCTCCTATTAGTCTGATGAAGAAATTCCTTTCATATACCTTTCTCTCGCTCTCTCTTATGTAATTTAAACGAAGTTGCGAGGGTCAGCTAATAAAATGTCAAGTGCCAAAACGCGTTGAATTGGCCTAAGGACGTAGCGCGTAGGTAGCTTCCTAAATTATACCTATACTCGTAGTATCAATCAATATTTGTTAAAATTAACAAGGATTTTATACCTATATTTTTGAAGTAAAACTTCTTTAGGCGCGACTAGGAGGGGTAACTCAGATTTTTTTTCTGACGGAAGTAACGCTATTTGAATTTTGAATAAAATTCGAATGAATGATATTATAATACATTTGATGCCGTCAATCGCAAAGAAGTTTTACTTGAATCGCGCGTAAAGGTTGCGCACACACTTTTTTTTGTTTGCGGAGATTTTCACACAACATCATCTAGCCCAAATTAAGCTAATGTAAGCTTGTGCTATGGGATCTAGACAACTGATAAACATACTATTTACTTCTAAAAACATACTTAATATAGATAAATTGCACCCAGACACAAGAACAAATCAATGCAACGTGCTCATGAGATTTTCCTACATTTTTTTTATATATTGAATAGGTACATGAATGTTGAATATCATTATTTATTTGTTACATAAGTACCTACTTTATTTGATTGACTAGCGGACGTCACGCGGTTTCACCCGCGTAGTTCCCGTTCCCGTGGGAATACGGGAATAAAATATCGCCTATGTTCACCGCAAAGAGTGTAGCTTCCCAACAGTGAAAGAATTGTTCAAATCGGTCCAGTAGTTCTGGAGCCTATTCGTTACAAACAAACAAACAAACAAACAAAAAAAACAAAAACCAAATCTTTCCTCTTTCTAATATTAGTATAGATTAGGTCACTTCCTAGCTAGGCGATGAAAAGATCTCCCTAAAGTCCACAGATCAGATGGACTGAAAATTTGGTAGATTTACTGTTATTTTGAACTTTGAAGGTTGTTCAACACGGTAACCTGAAACAGAAAGTTGCTGCCGCATAAGATACTCTGAAAAAACCTACATCTACCAACGCTTTCTTTACTATAGATACCTACGTTACTATTTACTTTAGTTTACATATATGGTCACGCCTTTATCCCCGAACGGGTAGGCAGAGGCATATTATATGCCCACATTTCACCTTTGCATAATTTGTCCCACGTAATAGGTGGTGAGCCGTATTGCCGTGTTTAAATGGACAGGCGCAGGTTGTGTGTCTGTATACCCAGCAGGACCCTTCGTCTGATTCGATTGAGAACCACAGTTTTACTTTCGTAATATTTGCTACTTTCCGAATAGTGTAAGTAAAATTTTAGTACCTTAACAGTTATTCAGAAAAAATTAGTTTATTTCCAGCAGGACCCTCCGTGGTTTGAAGGTCTTCAGACCTGTAGTGTATGTCTCTGCATAGCGGTGAATTAGTACCTTCAGATTATCTTCGTTTATTTTTAAAAAAGTAATTAGTTTATGAGAAATATACCTACAAAATGTTTATAATGCCAGCAGGACCCTTTTTTGTTCTGGGTCTTTCAGTCCACACACTCATATTTTCTAGCAGTATTCAATTGGTACCTTTCAAAAAACTTATCACTTAATTCAAATAATTAGTAACAATATGTAAAAAAAATCAGAGAAAATATTCTAAAAAATAAAAAATTTCCCGTGACTCTATTGGTAGTGCCAAACGGTAGTGCCGCGGGAAAGATACGAAATTTACTCCGATTCCCAAAGGCAACTTTACTTACTATCTATTGTTTTATATATGTCATACAACCAATGTAATAAAAATCTGTTTGTGTGTTTATATTATGAACGCAGTTTAATATCGTCGAAAAACAATAGTAGATTGTATAACAAGGGAGAAAAATAGTTTACGGCGAGGACGCTACTTTGAATCGCGAGCGAAGCGAAGGATTCTAGAATAGAATCCCGAGCAAAGCGAGGGATTCTAACGTAGAATCCTGAGCGCAGTGAGGGATTCAAAGTACACCGCCCGAGGGAAAAATAATTTGCTCTCGAGTAATATACTCTACTTTTCATTCCCTTTCTATGAGAAAAACCACTTTGTACGACGTAGTTAGCTTCTAATAGCAGTTAGGTCCATTCCATATCCATTCAGGAGTTAATTAATGCAATGTCACTTTCATAATTCGACGTAGAAGTCACTATACGCCTCTTGGACAACTCTAGTGGCGCCGGGTTGTGGCCGACTTAGGCAACACGCGGACGTTAGAGTGCAGTCAGCTGTACGGTTTACGTTTGTAATTCTCTCAAAAGCGTTCAAAAGTGGTCTTTCAAAAAACGAAAAATGGGTGGTACGAGATACTGTTGTGTTGTGAGATGCAAGAATTCCCAATTTCGGAATCGGGAATTGACTTTTTATTCGTTTCCGAGACGAAATTGGGAAATAAAAAAAAGAGATGAGTGGATAAAAGCCGTCAGAAGAATGTAAGTATAAATAATATAACGATTTGATAATTATATCGTATCGAATTCATGTGATCACTTTGTGACATTTGTTTGAGCGTTTCCGTGCTTCGGAAGGCACGTTAAGCCGTTGGTCCCGGTTGCCAGTAAAATGGCAGTCGTTGAGCTAAGTTGAAGGTTTTATTTCAACAGCAGGCAGTCACAACCTGCGCCTGTCCATTTAAACACGGCAATACGGCTCACCACCTATTACGTGGGACAAATTATACAAAGGTGAAATGTGGGCATATAATATGCCTCTGCCTACACCTTCGGGGATAAAGGCGTGACCATATGTATGTATGTAACATTATACAAACGTAAAATTTTCTGTTCGTGTGTCGTATGTTTTATTTTACTATTATTTAACTTATTTTATTGTACTAGCACAAATAAATATCGAAACAAGCATGCACAATGTTAATCATGTTTAATTTTTAATCTCGTATGGACATTTTTAGAGAATCACGTGCAAGTTATTTTTTATTTCCTTGTTTTATTATCTATAATATATTATAGATGAAAAACAATTAAATAAATAATACCTAAATGAATAAAATTATTATTGATTCGATATTTCATGCTTATTCTTATGAAATATTCTTCTCCAATTATTATATACATATTACTAATTTAACATTAATAATGCAAGAAAATGTAAATGTTCCTTTATACCGATATGAAAAATGCAGTTTACTGAAAATCTAATTTCAATGACCAATACTTATTCCTTCGAAACCTATTTCTATTTCTTTGATAAGGAGATACATCTTCATTTTCCATTTCTGCTTTGCATGTATATAGTTGAAAAGTTGTTGTAAATAGATTTTTTCAGATTATTATTCAACTATTGATTGATTTAATAATTAAAACATAGATACCTCTACTTTCACATCGTACGGTGGATTATTTCCACTGATGATTTGTTCTCCACTTGCTGCATCATGAATTTCGACGACCTCCTGAACATGTTGGTTTTGATATAATTTACCTATGCCCTATTATTAATAATTAATTGATTTGATCATCGTGTTATTAGTAATGCGATAATCTTACAAATATTTACGTACAAAAAATTACAATGAAATTATTGTAAGAATATCACATTGTTTCGTGTATTTACTAACGACTACGAACTTTCGATACAGATTTTTCGCGAAAGAACTCTGCATAAATATTCTGGAATCCACACTTGATTATAATTCGGCTCATAATATTACGAAAACAATTTCTTTTTACGTTAAACAAAACAATAATCTCAAATTTGTAGCGACTTATATGCAAATCATATGTTCACTGTTATGTGAAGAACGACCTCGAGTTGTCGCCGCTCACCGACAGTTGGCGTTGCCGTAGCTTCGGCACGATATCCAAGAGGCCTATACTTGCAGAATATTATAAAATACTCCACCAAGCGAAGTTGACGAACGCGGCGAATGATCCCTTACCGCCGATACCCTGATACCTTCACCTACATCAGGTACTTACCGGAAGCGCCTTAGTACCGCGGCAAGGGTGCAGACCACGCTCATGTATCCATTTTGTAAATTAAGTTCAGGACAAATCAAAACTTGATCGATTTATAGATATTTTTCGTAATATTTGAATCGTCAACTTCGCTTGGTGAAGTATTACTACAAGAACAGAGAGATAAATCGCGCTCTTTAGTTTTTTTTTAATAAGCATAGGTCACCGCGGTTCTGTGCAGCCAACACCTACCAGCCAGTAATTCATACAATTTGCGTTCGATTTCTATGAATGTTTAAGTTCCAAATTCAAATCTCATTGCCGCCCGCTAAAAAGCTCTTAACAGAAAAGAGGCAGGGATGTGACATTGTACCTACATGAAAAATCGATTTTTAATAAATCGGTTTTTTTCCTTAACATGAAAAATCGATTAATAAATAATCAATGTTTCTCAAGAAAATAATCGTTTTTTTTTATGAATCGATTTTTTCCTAATTTGCCAATTAATTTCAAAATAAACGAATTAGGCCGACGATATATTATATACGATGATTTTGTTGTTACTCATATTTTTGTGTTACTCATTTGCTACATGAACTCTATCAACCCACACTGAACAACGTTTGATTGTTAATTGCTATAGGTACCTATTATAGATTGTGGTAAATTGCATTTATTTGTTTTTATAATTGTTATTTTTTTTACGCTGATATTTACGTAGGTACCTAATAAAACATACGAGTTGAAACAGATTTTTATTTCATTGGTTGCATCATTCATCGTCAGTCATCGGATATCGGAGTAATGTTATTTTATTTTTTATGAGCTCTACACACGTTGGCGCTTGCCTTCACTCAGCCAGCTAGGCAAGCGACACCGAGCGATGGCCAGACAAGACAAATTGACTGTCCACACGTTGGCGTTGGCCATCGCTCGGCAACGCTCGGCCAGCGTGTATAGGCGTCTTAAGAATATTTTCTCTGATTTTTTTTACATATTATTACTATTTTTTTTAATTAAGTGATAAGTTTTTTGAAAGGTACCAATTGAATACTGCTAGAAAATATGAGTGTGTGGACTGAAAGACCCAGAACAAAAAAGGGTCCTGCTGGCATTATAAACATTTTGTAGGTATATTTCTCATAAACTAATTACTTTTTTTAAAATAAACGAAGATAATCTGAAGGTACTAATTCACCGCTATGCAGAGACATACACTACAGGTCTGAAGACCTTCAAACCACGGAGGGTCCTGCTGGAAATAAACTCATTTTTTCTGAATAACTGTTAAGGTACTAAAATTTTACTTACACTATTCGGAAGGTAGCAAATATTACGAAAGTAAAACTGTGGTTCTCAATCGAATCAGACGAAGGGTCCTGCTGGGTATACAGACACGCAGGTTGTGACTGCCTGCTGTTGAAATAAAGCCTTCAACTTAGCTTAACGACTGCCATTTTACTGGCAACCCGGACCAACGGCTTAACGTGCCTTCCGAAGCACGGAAACGCTTAAATAAATGTCACAAAGTGATGACATGGATGGTCACCCTTCCATGGACCGGCCATAGTGGAAGTTGCTTACTGCAGTGATCGTTTACTGAACACTGAGTCCGCGGGGCCACGAGCGTTTCTACTTTAATTTACCTATGCTTATAATGTGCTGTAGATATAGGCAGGTAAGTATTAACTTCCTTAATTATGTCTGTATATTTAAATTTTAATATTTAAGTCTGGCACGTAGGTAGTATGTACCTACTTCTATTAAAATCTGAGCAAGCAAGCGAACTAGAATTAATTGCTACTATAAAACGTACAACCTACGTGAGGCAAAAATATTAAAACACACAGAGCAAGAAAATTGAAAAAAAAAATTTCGTGTTTTTAAAATAAACCACATTTAATTGAAAGCAAAACAAACTGAAATAATGGAATTTGAATTGAATAAAGTAAATGAAAAAAAATTGAATAAAATATTTCAGTAGCAAAGTGTTGAATAAATTAATTAAAAACCGGCCAAGTGCGAGTTGGACTCGCCCATGAAGGGTTTCGTAGCAGCAAGTAACATAATATAAAAGTTCTTATAGTTCGTTGTAACTTTGATTGATGTTTTAACACGTTCGCAGTGGTAGTGATTATTCTAAGCGAAAATTGCAGTTTATGAAGTATTAAAAAAAACTACCACCTCTATCTCGTTCAAACTAATTTTCGTTGGTAGTTTTTATAGCAATGTACCTACATCATATATTTTTTTTAGATTTATCACTCTCTTAGTTTAGAAGTTAGAGGGGGGGGGGGACACTCATTTTTCCACTTTGGAAGTCCCTCTTGCGCAAACTATTCACTTTAGAAAAAAATGATGTTAGAAACCTCAACAGCATTATGGCAGACCTATCTATAGATACCCCCCACGTATGGGTTTGATGAAAAAAAAATTTTGAGTTTCAGTTCTGAGTATGGGGACCCCCAAAATTTACTGCTTTTTTTCTAGTGTTATATAAGAATCTTAATGCGGTTCACAGAATACATCTATTTACCAAGTTTCAATAGCATAGGCCTTATAGTTTCGGAGAAAAGTGGCTGTGACACACGGACGGACAGACAGACAGACAGACAGACAGACAGACATGACGAATCTATAAGGGTTCCGTTTTTGCCATTTGGCGACGAAACCCTAAAAAATAAAGAAGGAAGACTGCATGCGATTTTTAAAAATGATGTTCTTGTACTGGCGTCTACTGACGTCAAATAAATATTGTTATACTACCTGATGCCCGCAGCTTCGCCCACGTAAAATTTGAAATTTATTCCAGACCATGATCTATCCTTAATCCTTGTAGCCAGATCCGTTCAGCCGATAGAGCGTGAAAGAGTAACAAACATCCACACATCTCCACACCCACACTCACAAACTTTCGCATTTATAATATAAGTAAGGTTTAAAAAGACTAAACTGGATTCGAGTAGACTAGAATCTAGACAAGATCAGAAATTAAAAACACTAAACAGCAGATATGATGCAATTTTCTATTTGCATAAAACCGGTCGACTTTGTCTATTTCCTTACTTAAGCACTTCCTAAATAGCCTTTTTTTTTTTTTTTTTTTTAACGTGAGGGAAAATTCTCGTAGGATGCTATGCCGGACTCTTACCGACTAAAAAACCTCACGTAACGCCCAACAGCCTATGGTTGAGAGCCCCGGGTAAGCCCCCAGGAAGGTTGTCCCGTGACTCCCAACAGACCTACGGCCGCCACTGCGGCCTCGCCCAGGGGGTGGTTCGGGTGCAATCCCGCGTCTATGGGGGGTTTCGGGTGTGACCCCGCTTCTAAGGGGGGGCGTGCGTGAGTTGCTCACGTCACGCTGCCGTCATGGGCCTGCTTTTGTAAGGACGGTGAGCGGCATTCTCACCGTCCTCAGACCCCCGGTCATGGAGGCCGATAGTCCTCGGTTCCTAAATAGCCTATGGTGTAGTGTTTAAGTTCGATCCAGCAATATTATAAATATGCCGTCTGTAACATATAAGACAGATAAGAAAAAATACTAGGTATGACAGTTTTACAAATCATTGAAATTTTCACCAGCCTGAGTATTTTTAGAAAATAATCTATGAAAAAGAAGTTATGAAATATAGTCAGGATGAATAATCAAATGTAAGTAATAATGTAGATATCGAGATCAAAGGAAAGAACGGAACCCTTATAGGATCACTTTGTTGTCCGTCCATCTGTCTGTCAATACTCTTTATCTCATGAAGGCGTGAAGGTATCGAGTTTAAATTAATATCTTTTTTTAAGGTGGTCTCTTAAAGCTGTAAAAAAATCAAACTACTGAGTTATCGCAAAAAAAAGTTACGGAAGCTTTATCATACTTACGTACCTACTTAATAAAAAACAACGAAATTCGATCCCTGAGTTTCTTGTTATGTGCAACTGCGAGATTCTATTCCTGAAGTTCAGGAAAACCCGGCACGGAAGCCTCGGTGAGGGATTCCGACTCGCACTTGCCCGGTTTTATAATTCTGGTGACACATACTCCAAAAATATAGAGCGAGCTTACTTATCAAAAACACTCTCTGTATCTGGGCTTCTATTTTAATGTCTGTATAATATTCTTTAGGAAACAAGAGCAGTTCGTGGTAAAATCGGTTGCCATAACAACATTCTGTACTGGCCGACCATGTAGAACCAATGGAATTTTATGAACATAAAAACAAAAACAAAAACATGCACGTCCTGCGTTTGGCCAGTAAAGTACAACAGGTTTTAACAACCAGTTCGAGTTACATTAGTTGGAGACGCTTATAGATCACATCGGTGCATCAACACCACAAAACCGATAAAGACTTGCGGCTACAGGCATTGAAACGACCATATCTTAAGTACTATATATATTGGCAAGCACAGACATAAGTTGTTTATTTTAGAATTAGATTATAACTTCGTATAATACAAAGGAAGCAGGTTGTCGATACGCAGACTCACTGCCCGCGCTGTCGTTGTCAAGTGTATTCATCATTGTGTTGTACTTGTAACAGTTCAGTCAGACCTCAGAAGGCTCAGAAGTAACAATGGTTTCGTTCAGTGTGGTTGTGTGTTTCGTCGTGCTTGCGGTCACCGCCGCCACCAATGTGGAGCAATGTAAAGGTGAGACTATATTTACGTAAGAAACTAAAGCCCGTTAGAATACGACCTGCTTTCGTCTCGTTTTACGTTCAGAGAAAACATGTATTGGCTAATTACGTGAGTGCATTATTGCAATACCGGGCATAAAAGTTAGGGTCAGTCAATTCTGCAATTTTACAGGCCGTAGCATAAATCTTGCATGAAATAAACAGTAGCTCCATAAGAATTACATAATCTATTTACATCATTTATTATAATCATAGATTAAGAAAGTAGGATCTATGTTGATGTAGACACGATTTCTACGAATGTGCACAATTTATTTAAGTCCTCTTTATGTATCAGTCGAGTTTCAGACATGGTTTTAATAAATTACGGATAATTTATTGATGATTTATCTTTTATTAAAAAAGAATTACAGACAAAGAGTTGTGTTAAATGAATTTTTGTATAATAATTTAAATAGTTCCTGGGTATTATTATTTTCCTACTTCAGTATAGGTACTCAACCACGATAGAGCACACCCTATCCTAGATCTTAACCAGCATAGACTGATTATAGGATACGAGTTTAGCTAATATTGTTTGTACCTAGTACATAGGTACTTAATTTAACAGAAACTGGTGCGGTTATAACAAAACATAACGGTTAACAATTCTACGCGTGAGAAAGGTAATATTAACTTCATTGTATTATGATTGAACACCCGTTCCGTTGACAAAGTCCTTAAATAAAACCTCTGCATAGATCCTCATTCAACCTACCAACAATACAAAAAAAAGTTGACAATACATAAAATATCTACGTGCAGAGTCAGGTAGAGAAGTGAAGTCAAAATCAACAAACAAAAGTCATTTGGTACTGGTTTTTAACTGCATAATACCTATGTAACCCGATACACTTGTCTACGCAATTAAAGCAGGTTTCACGCTGTACACAATACATGGAACATGCAGTAGATATTTGCTCTATGGTAGGTAGAAACCTACCTATATTGTAATTATATAGTTCGGACTGGTTTCATACAATTGCGCGTTTCACAATTATCTTTATAGCAGATAATTTTATATGAACTTCAACCTTTCATTTGTGCAGCTTGGTCTTCCATTATATTAACAATTAATCGTCATATCGACAAAATTAATGCGCTATTAACAGTACTACCTATAATTTAGTTATCGGAATCAGTGAACCAGGCAAAATTACATTAAGATATTATTATTGTTTACTTAATGCAAAGAAATATGCATCACAAACTGGGTAAATTGATCAAATCAACCTATACCTACCTGTCCTCTGATGGACGTGGACGTCTCGCGAGACTAAACTGGTGTAAACTGTTGTTGTTACATTTTAGCTTGTTTCATACATGAGATAATACCACAGATTATTACATAATATATTCTATTACAATACATAAAAAAATTGTATTCTTCCAGTTGGTGTCAAGACTCTAGGACCCCTAGGTCCATAGGGTCCCAATGCGCAATATTTTTTTAACATTTTGAAAAAGCACATAGTCGAGTTAGACGGGTGACCCAAGGGTTGGCAGTTTTCTCTCTCAGCAAATAGGTATTGCTATTCAAAGCGAGAATGCTGCTAGTCTTTTGGGCACAATGACACGGGGACCTTATTTAGGTTTAGTTTAGATAGTAATAATGTAAATATATGTACCTAATAATATACATATGTTTCACTGCAACTTTTAACATTTTTAATAATAAATGTTTTGAACTTAACAAATAAATCAAATCTAAGTAGGTACCTACTTTATAGTATGTTTGTAGGCATTCCAGTGACATACCTAAGTACTTAATTAACTTCTATAATATTATATGCGGTTACTGAACAAAACTTAAGATGTACTTATCGTCATTTTTATCACATGCACCCATATCACATGAGACCACCCAGAAATGCTGACAACTAAAAAAAACACGCGCACGGGAGGGTTCCGTTCCAAAAAAAACTTCAAAAAGGAAGCCTCCATCGGCCCATGTTGTTCAAAATTTTTGTATTTGTTGTCATAGCGGGAACATGATAGTATTACCGTGACAGTACCATTTCTGTGAAAATGTTAAACTGTTTAGCCATCTGGTGGAACAGATAGATAGACGGACGGCGTAATTGGTGAGACAGCTAAATAGACGGACGGCGTAATTGGTGAGACAGATAGATAGACGGACGGCGTAATTGGTGAGACAGATAGATAGACGGACGGCGTAATTGGTGAGACAGCTAAATAGACGGACGGCGTAATTGGTGATACAGATAGATAGACGGACGGCGTAATTGGTGAGACAGATAGATAGATGGACGGCGTATTGGTGAGACAGCTAAATAGACGGACGGCGTAATTGGTGAGACAGATAGATAGACGGACGGCGTAATTGATTGAAGTCTCGGTAACAGGGTCCCGTTTTTACCCTTTGGGTACGGAATCCTAAAAATCGCCAATTTACAGCTGCTCCTTCCATCAGCTAATTAAAGCAAACTCATACCTGCTCTATGCTCCAAATGTAGGTTTGGAAGCACTAAGATGAGTTGATTCTTCAAAAAGTAATGATAGACAGACGGACAGCGTATTCTACATAAGTTATATGGTAGCGTTTTTCACCCACGGAACCCTAAAAAATACAATTTATGCAAAAGCCGTTCCTTAAAAATAAATTATCAATATCTTTAACTTTTTGTAGAGACACTTAATACTTGCAATTATTTATTTATTTCTCAGTAGGTAATCATTTACATAATTGATACATACATATCACAAAGTTCATAAAATACAAAATACTTTAGTACTTCCGACAGTTAGCGCCAAAGTTGGTCTAATACGCCGGAAGTACGATAAATATATATATTGAATAATCTGCATAGCGTTAGGTTCGAAAATCTGTCATTTTCGGTTTTCCTTGACAAGGTTCTGCAAACTACTCGTTGCGCACGGTTTATACCTTTATAACAATATTTATCGTGCCGAAAGGGTCACGAGACCCTTATTGCAGAGGCCCCAGGAGGTTGGTGTCGCCCCGTCTATATGATGATGTAGGTACGCTCATCTCTGGATAGGATAGCCCAACTACATCAAGGCCGGGGGTCCCAAAAGTGATCTGGGGGCTCTGTTGCCGTCGCAACGATTTGAGTAAATGCTGCTCATCGCGATAGCAAAAAAGTTAGGTCAAATGATAAAGCAGGTTGAAGCGCTCGTGGCACCGCGGACTCAGTATTCTATAAACGATCACTGCAGTAAGCAACATATACTATGGCCGGTTATGGATGGGTGACCACCACCACGTGACCACTTTGTGATATTTATTTACGAGCGTTTCCGTGCTTCGGAAGACACGTTAAGCAGTTGGTCCCGGTTATCAGTAATATGACAGTCGTTGCCAAGTTGAAGGCTTATGGGCGGCTTGACGATTTTCAACTGTGGTTCGTCACAACCTGCGCCCGGATTGGCAGCACTTGTGTAGCGTCTCCGGTGCCGGTGTTGCAAACGTCCAATGGCTACGGTAACCAACCTTCCGGTAGGCCTTATGCTTGTCTGCCACATAAGTAGTATAAAAAAACTGTTTTTCAAAAGGTCAAGCTTCGATAATAATAATAATTAAAATTCAGAATTAGTTAAAATTCCGAAATGCATAATATTTTAAAAAATTGCATACAGGAAAAGTATTTATGAATTATAAAAACAACACATTCAAAAAAAAGACGTAATGTTTAGTTATTTATGAATAATAACATTTAAAATATAAACTTAATTATTATGAAAACAAAAAACACGACTGCAAAGTAAAAATACAACTGAAAAGCAAAAAACAAGCTCTACATTTTTTTGTGGCTTTTTTTAGCTACTTACTGCAGACGGGAATAAGCTATGTGAAGCGAGTGGTGGTATACGAAATAGAAAAAAAATCCCATAGCTTGTTCCCGCCTACAGTAAGTAGCTAAAGAAAGCTGACGAGATTTGAAGCCTGACAAAGACCTTACAAAAAAATAAAACCGCATCGAAATCCGTTCAGTACTTATTGCGTTCATCGCGGTCAAATAATTTTAGGGCCTTAAATCCGCCATTTTGATTTTCTAGAATTTTTGTTATGCCTGGTGCCACTCACATAATAACTAAAAAAAAATTATTAAAAAATAGAACCGACTTCAAAGAAATCCTGAAAATTAAAATTTACCTACTTAGCACAAAGTAATACATACATATTTTGATTTATCACATTTTACTCAATATCATATTGAAGTCGGCGCCAAGTAAACCCATAGGTTTAGGTAGGTAGGTAGGTACCTATTATCTATTGAGCACCAACTTCAAAATTATATTGAAGAAAATCTGATAAATTCAAATAGGTATATACCTATAACTTTGTGCTAAGTAAATTTTATTTTTCAGGATTGTTTGAAGTCGGTTCTGTATTTTATTAATTTTTTTTTAAATATTTTAAGTGACGGGTGGAGCGAAAAGTATATCTATCTCATCAATACAAATCAATCAAGCCCAAACACAAGGTAACTGCTGTAAATTGTTAAGGAATTCCCTCGACTGTCTTTCGGTTCCATCATCAGATCTACCTACTCCCAATGATACCTACTCCAGACTTTCATTAAATCGTAGTACGTACATTAAAGCACTTGATCAAAAAGTTACAAACGCACTAGTTGTCATTACAATTTTCGGTGGTTACCCTCGATTTCTCCTGGATCCCATCATCAGATCGTGACCTGGTGAAAACGCTATTGAACAAGAGAAAAAAAATTGAAATCCGTCCATAATTGACGGAAATATCGGTTAACAAAAATTTTTCAAGATTTTCAGTTTGGCGCCAAATATCCGCCATTTTGATTCTCCAGAAATTTGAATATACCTAGTGTCACTCACACTCACACAATCACGAGGAATCAAGACACCTCGCATGTCAAAATCCGTCAAGCCGTTCAGGCTGTAGGGCGTGCTAAAGAAATGGACATCCTTACATACATATAAAGTCTCGAAAAACATTAACCTCCTTTCTTCAGCAGTCGGGTAATAACTGGGTAGTATTAACAGTTTCTGTTGGCAATCCTGGAACATCCTTCTGAGGGCTTATCAGGGGCCAGGGGCTCCCGATCCCGACGTGTAGCTTCAGTCGGTAAGAGTCCGGCAAAGATGTACCTAGGTCTCAGGTTTCCACCCGAAAAAAGATGTAGGTCTACGATCTATAGTTTTATGTACTATTTTTTTAAAATTTTAATACTGTGAATTGTTTGTAAAAAAAATACCTACTTAACGTAGTATTTCTAATTATATTTAGAAAAATGAAACAATTTAATTAGAATTACTTATTTTGCTAATTATAATTTTAATAATGTGAATTGTTTGTAAAAAAAATACCTACTTAACGTAGTATTTCTAATTATATTTAGAAAAATGAAACAATTTAATTAGAATTACTTATTTTGGAGTTATAATTAGGCTGCAATCACACGGACTGCATCGCAGCGAAAGCGCGCGGTCGATATATTCAACTGCATGCAGTTTTATCTTCGACTTCATACGGTTATGATATCAACTGCACGCAGTCGGCTGCAGTCGTGTGAAGTCAATATCAACTGCATACAGTCGTACCGTCAACTTCGCGCAGTTCTCAGGACTCAAATATTCCACTTTGGAAGTGTCTCTTGCGAAAACTATTTACTTTAAAATAAATTATGTTAGGAACCTCAATAGCATTTTTGAAGACCTGTCTATAGATACCCACACGTATAAGTTTGATGAAAAAATAATTTCTGATTTTCAGTTCTGAGTATGGGGACCCCAAAATTTACTGCTTTTTTTCTAGTTTTTAATGAAAATCTTAATTCGGTTCACAGAATAAATCTACTTACCTAGTTTTAATAGCATAGGCCTTATAGTTTCGGAGAAAAGCGCCTGTGACATACTGACGGACAGATAGACTGACAGACATGAGAAAACTATAAGGGTTCCTTTTTTGGCATTTGGCTACGGAACCCTAAAAATCACCTTCCGTATGGCAAAATAATAGCATAGATTCAATCCACATCCGCGGTGCACTCTGCAGTTATTTAATTCGATTACACCGCTGCCGGCGACGGCGGCGCCGTAATAATATACATATAAGAGAAGCGTCTGTGCTTCCATTTCGACGTCAAACCTTATACTAAAGCTCTTGGCCTACATGCTTGGCTTCGACTGCGTGAAGTCAGATTCGACTGCAAACAACTGTATGCAGTTAAATATAGCAACTGAATGCAGTCGCTGCGATGCAGTCCGTCTGATGGCATCCTTAGCTATTATAATAAATGTAACTACGTAACTATACGTAACTATAATACAAATTAGATAAAGTATACATTAGAAATAGCCTAGTGGCGTGGAGTTTAGTTCGACTGCCTCGGTAGGTAGTGTAACCGCCTACGTCTTCGAATTCACCGTATTTCTGCTCGGAGTGCCTTGGAAATAACATAAGCTCGAACCGACTTAAATGCTCTCCGCCGCGAGAATACAAACCTATGGAACTTAAGCTTGACTTGATTAGATTAGAACTATAAAAAAAATAGGAATCAACGGCACAATAATATTATTACAGAATAATAAGTAGGTACTTCTGTATGAACAAAAACACGAGATTAATATCAGTACAGGCTCCTGTTAAGACAAAGCTTGATACTAATAGAAATATGTTTTATTTCAAGTGCTACGGTCAGATCGCTATCACTCTATCAAACATATACTTACATATCACGCTCCACAGCACTATTTTACATACATACGTATATGGTCACGCCTTTATCCCCAAAGGGTTAGGCAGAGGCATATTATATGCACACATTTTACCTTTTTTCCCCCTTAGTCCCACGTAAAAGGTGGTGAGTCTATTGCTACTTATTGTACGTCTGTGGTCTATTGCCGTGGTGAGATGATGGTGACTGCATGCAGTTGAAATATTTCAGGCCTTCAACTTGGCTTAACGACTGCCATTTTACTGGCAACCAGGACCAACGGCTTTTTTTTTTTTCCTTTATGGCGATACTTTATTCCGCCAAAGACTCAGTGTGGATTTGGTAAGTAACCAACGGCTTAACGTGCCTTCCGAAACACGAAAACGCTCAAATATTTGTCACAAAGTGGTCATATGGATGGTCACCCATCCAAGGACTGGCCATAGTGAAAGTTGCTTACTACAGAATACTGAGCCCGCGGGGCCACAAGCGCTTCAAGCACTATTTTAGTATGCTATATATACTTGATTCTATCCATCAAAAATGTCGCAAAACCATTTTGGAAAGAAGTTCGCTTTAGTAGAAATCGTCACGTAACAAAATGCTTTGTGTGTACTAAATTTCAGCCAGATCCGTTCAGCCGTTAGGACATGAAATAGTAACAAACATCCACACATCTAATACACTCACAAACTTAAACATTGAATAATAGCACTACTTTTTTTACGTGTGGAAAATCCGTCATAGATGCTATGCCGGACTCTTACCGACTAAAAACCAACACGTTCTCTACCTACTGCCCACGGTTGGGAGCCCCGGGTAACCCCTTAGAAGGATATCCCCAGGAAATAGACCCTGTTACAATTATGTTTACCGTTCGTATATTATACTAGCGGACGTCACGCGGTTTCACCCGCCTAGTTCCCGTTCCCGTAGGAATACGGGAATAAAGTATAGCCTACGTTCACCGCAAAGAGTGTAGCTTCCCAACAGTGTAAGAATTTTTGAAATCGGTCCAGTAGTTCCATAGCCTATTCGTTACAAACATACAAACCAAAAACAAAAAAAAAACAAATCTTTCCTCTTTATGATATAAGTATAGATTCTCTGCCTCATTTGTCAGTAGGTCGTAAAATTGCGACTGCGGATTAAAGGGCTTGGATTCTATTCCCACCGAGGACAAAAATTTGTGCGATCCATAAATATTTTACTTGAGAGTCTAGGATTTTCTATATATTATATTAGAAGTAGTACTTATGTATTCACAAAAAAAAGTATTGATTTCCGCCGTGGTCTGATACACATCATAACACACGCAGGTTAATCCTAACTTAGGTAAGTACTTTGGGATCATAATATAGCATTATATAAAAATGTCCGTGAATATTTATTTTATTTATGTACGCTGTTAAGCTATCTGATAATGGTAGGATTAAAATTGGCATGCCATGTAAACATTTACGTTGACCAAGATTGTTATGTAAAGAATAAATACAAGTAATGTAAATACAAATACTTAATCATTTATGTTTCTTGGTAAACAAAGCACTTGATTTATTTTATTAAGTGTGCAATATGTGCTTTATGGTGCAACTTATAACTTGTGTTAAAACTGCGCAATATTTATTTTGGAAGTATGTATTTGCCAATAGTCTGGTTTTTTTATCGTGTCTGTGTCATTCGCTGACAACCATCACCAACTTGACCAACCAGATAAATAAAATAAATAAGTATGTACATAAAGCAATATCGTAAAAACATGTCCGTTTTAAACAACGCCGTCCTGCCCAGACTAAGATAATATTATTAGCTTGTGCTATAAGATCTAGTACACAGATGAGAGGGGAGACCTTATTCTGAGCATTCCATGGATTCTCCGTGCGGGTGCCGAGTCCATAGCGTGGCAAAGGGGGGAACCTGGAAGGAAGTCTGGGACTTGCGACCCATTTGAGTAGGTTTAGGGTGGCCACCTTACAATGCGCATAAACGATCACCTTCCTCCGTCAACAATGTTCCCTCCCCTGCCCAACCGGCACTTGGCAATCCAAGGTCTTTAAATAAACTATACAGGGATTTAGCTGGAATTCCCCTTGCTCCTACTTCTACGGCATAGAGTTTAACCACATAGCCATTTTTGGTTAACGCATTGGTCAAGTCAAAGTATTTATTTATCTTCATGGCGTGGTCCTCGTCCTTCGGTATGTTGGTCTCCCACGGCACCGTAAGCTCCACAAGCACTGCACGCCTATGTATCCTTGAAAACGAATATGTCAGGTCTTGATGGCGAGCCACATACATCCTCCGGGATTTTGTAGTGTTTTTCATACGTGTCTGCGAGTATGGTCCAATCGGCGGCAGCCATCAAAACTGAATATGGCTTTTGAGGTACTTTCTTTGAACAGCCTTCCCTAGTCACGGGACATCCTTCCTGAGGGCTTACCCGGGGCTCTCAACCATAGGCTGTTAGGCGTGGCGTGAGGTTTTTTAGTCGGTAAGAGTCCGGCATAACATCCTATGAGGATTTTCCCTCACGTTAAACAAAAAAAACAGCCTTCCCTTACAAACGCAATGTCATTTCTTAAGTTTGTGGTTAATCCCTCTTTTTCGCTCTAGCTACCGCCAAACTGACCGCCTCCCGTATGATTTCCAATACCCTATCATGTCGATGTGAGTAATGACCCCGGTCTTACAGCGTCCTACAACCCACCAGCCAGCCCCGGATCTAGGGGGGGGCAAGCCGGGGCCCATGCCCCGGGCGGCAAAATCAAGGGGGCGGCAAATCAGAGGGTGCCAAATTCAAACTTTGCATACAAATGCACAACTCTCTCTTCAGTTAATTGACCTGGACCATAGTACCTAGATACTTACCTAATTATAAACACTCCAACTTATTTAACTCTTTTCACATGAAATAATTATGCTTTAAGTACAAATCATATCAGAAATGAACTTCAACAATATGCCAGATGCTTGAAAGGAAGCGAACAATTCTTAGATCGCATCGCTTCTGTACAAACTTGCAGCGTGTTTTGGAGGGGGCTACCGCAGGGGCGGCCTCAGTATTTAGTATTTTGATTTTTGAAAATTTGTTGTGTTTTTAAAATGGCCAGTTTCCTGCACGGGTGACGTATATCTACAAGTCCTCTGTGCTGGTCAGGTTCCCTGCTGTCTGCAGTTTAATTCAAGAGTACCACAGGAATCTGTGTTGTCCAACACTATTTCTTCGGCCCTTGGGTGCACTCATTGTTATGCAGACGACAGTACTCCACAGGAGAGTTAATCTGGCTGTCAAACGGAGGGGCGGCCCGACCTGGAGGAAAAGGGGTTGCAGCTCGACCCGGTCTCACCGCATTTACCAATGGGATTTAGAAAACCTGGTAGATTTAAACGTCAGGAAACAAAGGCGTCGGCGTTTACAGCTGAAAGGATCTCCCGTTTCTTCACAATGTGATAATACTACTGAAGAACTATCTAGACATCCTCTGACCGTTCCGACGTAGTGTAAAAGTGGCGGCATTTCGTGGTGGATCTCGACCGGGCCTGACCACATTTCCCAATTTAATTTAGAAATCCTGGTATAGACCCGTTTATAGCGCCGCCGACGTGTCTTCGTCGAGGATTATCGGCCTCCATGACCGGGGGTCTGAGGACGGTGAAAGGGTCGCTCACGCACGCCCCCCCTTAGAAGCGGGATCACACCCAAAACCCCCCCAAAAACGCGGGATAGTAGCCGAACCACCCCCTGGGCGAGGCCGCAGTGGCGGCCGTAGGTCTGTTGGGAGCAGGGCCGTCTTAAGGCTGTATAGTGCCAGGGTGCGAAGCTCAGACCGCCCCCCCCCCCCCCCCGCGGCAACCAAACATGGGTCTCACTCAGTGAATAATTTTTTTATCGAAGCTGTTTTTGACGTAAATTTTTGCTTCAATAACGGAGGTTCTGCATGTAATACGTAAAAGCATAATTAAATTTTAAGTTTCTTTTTTTAAATACCTCTTTAATAAATTGATACATGTCAGAAGACGGTTTTTTCTTCGAGAGGCAATTGATCCACTGTGGCACATGTATGGGTTACCTTGAATCGGGGTTCGAGCTACAGTGGATCATAAGGGTTAGTTTGGATGGCCGCCGGTGGAACTTCTGATACCGCTTCCGAAGTTTGATCCCAAAACTGAGTGGGGCATCAGCCGCACTCTCGCGAAGTCGCGACTGATGCCCGACATTAGGGAAACCAACGCTCCCTACAGGAGACAGTGCCTCGGTTCCACTATACGGGGGCACCATATTGGCGAAGACCCTGACGGCCAGCAATGTGGCTAGATTACTTAGCCCGCAGAGGGCGATGGCCGTCCGGGTGATAAGAAGATACTGCACGATCTCAGGTGAGGCGGCATGTCTCCTAGCCGGGACCCTTACATGGGACCTGGAAGCGAGAGCCCTTGCGTCACTATTTGAATGGCGCAACCGCACAAGGAGGCGCTGGAGTGGGGCCACACAGGCCTGCGTCTCGCGAAATCGAAGCTCGTCGGTCCCAGTTCCACCAGGAAACCGTGGAGACGGGGAAGGTGCGACTTGAGCAACCAAAGGGGCGATTCGCCATAATCGCGGCTGCCAGGCCGGTCATGGAAGAGTGGCTGGAGAGGAGACCTGCCACAAGGACCTGGCGCTGTTGCGTCCACGCCGTGCACTCCACGAGTGTGTGGAGCGCTGTGTCCTCGTTGCGCACTCCGCAGTGCTGGCACTCGGCCGAGGTTTCCCGGTGTATTCGCCACAGATACTTACCGAAGCTTTCGTGCCCGGTAAGCATCTGTGACAACCTAACCTGTAGGAGAGAGCATCGTGGCGACACGTGCCGAAAGGCAAAAGTGACAATAATACCTACATACATACATACATACATATATTCACGCCTTTATCCCCGAAGGGGTAGGCAGAGGCCTATACCGGCCCACATTTCACCGTGTACAATTCGGTCCCACGTGACAGGTGGTGAGCCCATCGCCGTGTTGAAATGGACCGCCGCCGTCAGAGCCTCGTCCGTTGTTCAGCAGGTGCACGAGCTTGCACGTGAGGTTGACTTGGGCCCGATGGTGTTGCTAGGGCCCCACTACACCCACTACACTATAATACCTACATACAGTGGTAATTTAATATTGGTTGATGCCTATTTTTTTTTTTATGCATGTAGGTGTAGGTGTTTATTTGACGTAAATGTACGAAATGGGGGAATGGCGTTAATATTGTACTTATGAGTTAAAGTTTAATTAAGGAAATATCGAAATGCTTAGAGCTCGGCCAGCGCCCCCTCGGGCTCCGCGCCCGGGTGCGGCCGCGCCCTTGAACCCCCGGTTAAGACGGCCCTGGTTGGGAGTCCCGGGACATACTTCCGAGGGCTCACCCGAGGCTCCCAACCACCGGCTGTTGGGCGTTACGTGAGGTTTTTAGTCGGTAAGAGTCCGGCATAACATCCTTTGAGGCTTTTCCCTCACGTAAAAAAAAAAGAAAAAAAAAGACCCGTTTATAGCTAAAAGATCCCCGTTTTCTTCTCTTCCCTCTCTTCAAAAGGAGAGGAGCAACGGCAACCTCTTCTACTGGTTGTCGCAGATGATTACTGGGCACGGGAGCTTCTGTAAATGTCTGTGACGACTACACCGGGAAACCACAGCTAAGTGTCAGCACTGCGAGGGACGCAGCCAGGACACAGCGGTGCACACATGGAAGGAGTGCACAGCATGAGCACATCAGCGCCAGGTCCTAGTAGCAGATTTGGTCGTGGACATTCTCTCGCTGGAGATCATGGTGGCCAAGATGCCATGGGAGTAAGTGGGATGTCACCGCGACTTTCTGCGGATAGTTCATGAGGAAGCGGGAAACCGGAGATAACTGCGCCGCCCAGCCGCAGACTTGTCTTCGCCCAACCAGACAGGACTATCGGTCTCCATGACGGGGGGCCTGAGGATGGCGGGGGGCTGCTCACCTTCTTTTCAGAAGCAAGCCCAAGAAGACAGCGCGACGTGAACGTTTCACGCACGCCACACGCCCCAAGGAGCGGAATAACACCTGAACAACCCCCAAAGAAGCGGAAGAGCACCCGAACCCACTACGTAATGTCGCAGTGGTAGCCAAAGTCTGTTGGGAATCCTGGGACATCCTTCCGAGAGCTTGCCCGGGGCAGCAACGTTTACGCGGACTACTCCACAATACAGGTGTCTGCTGTACAAGACGCACATTAGAGAGGTACCTTAGCGACTGCTCTCAGGTTTGATCTACGGAACCAAAAAAAATGGGGGTGGGGGGGGGTAATGGGGGCGGCATTTTCACATTTTGCCCCGCCTAAAAAAATTTGTAGATCCGGGGCTGCCACCAGCAGGTGCCTAGCAGTTCCAATTGCTTCTCCACATGGGGGAAAGCCACAGATACATGTTTTATCTGTGGCTTTCCCCCACCTGTTTAGGTGTGTTAGTATGTTTAGTCGAAGCCGAGTCGGACATACCCACCCCATCAACATACGGGGTTAAGGCACGCACAAGATAACTTCAGACTTTCGATAGTGTCTTCATGAAGAATCGGAGGATAGTGCTCATCAAAGATAGACCGAATTATCAGAACACAGAGAGATAGTTTTAACCCTCGGTGACCTCCTGGCGTACGTGACGCATGTTTGGGGTGAGGCTATGGAGAGGCACGGCGTGTCGTTATCTATAAGCCTCGATATTGCGAAAGCCTTCGATAGAGTATGGCATGAGTCGCTTCTTTCCAAGCTTCCGGCATATGGGCTACCGCCCCGATTGTGCAGCTGGATGGCCAGCTTTCTGTACGGACGACAGATATGGGTACTTTGTGTCGGTCAGGCTTCGTGTTTTATGCAAGTAAATGCCGGGGTACCACATAGATCTGTGTTGTCCCCAACCCTCTTTCTTCTGCATATCAATGACATGCTCTGAGAATTTATTGCTATGTAGACGATAGCACTCTGCACGGAAGTTACTCGGCCGGTTGACGGTCGAGACGGCAACTTGTGACTGATCTCGACGGGAACCTGTACCGCATTTCCCAATCGGGATCCAGAAACCTGGTTGAGTTCAATGCCCGTAAACCACAGGCGTGTGCTTTTACTGCTGAAAATTCCCCTTTCCTACTCTTACCCTCTCTTCAGAATGCGACGATTTCTCTTGGGGACAATCTGGACATCCTTGGCAAAGACGTCCGGCGCGAGCTCAATAATAAAAATTATATTGAGCGATGTATTAGGCTAGCTTCGAGAAAACTAGGAGTCTTAAACAAGGTGAAGCGGTTCTTTACGCCACACCAGAGGTACTGCTGTACAAGACGCAGATTCATCCTTGCATCGAATACTGCTCTCACCTTTGGAACGACTCGGCGAGGTACTTGCTTGATGCGCTGGACTCTATGCAGCGGCGTGCTATTCGCATCATCAACTGCCCGGAGGTTTCGGAGAGTCTGGAGCCATTGGCGCAGCGAAGAACTATTGCATCTTTGGCTGCATTCTACCGTATCTATCACGGTGAGTGTTCTGAAGGACTCTTCAACCTAATCCCGCCTTGTCCTTTCCGATCCCGACCAACGCGTGCTGGACAGTGATGCCACTCTCACACAGTGGAGAGAGTCTTCGCTAGAACTGAACGATTCAAAAGATTGTTTCTCTGTCGTACCATAAAAATCTGGAACGAACTACCAGCGCACGTATTTCCCTCCTCTTACACTCCAGGGTTCTTCAAGCGGAGTGTGAAGAGGCACATCATAGGGCCGCCAACTTGAGGACCACTGTCTATAGTCTCACAGACTATGACAGTGGCCCCCAATCGCTAGATGTGGCTGTGACTTTCAATCAGGCGGCGGCATCATTTTGGCGAGCTAAATATAAAAAAACACATACACACACAGGCACACATACGCGCTAATTCATAAGCTTTACTATTTCTAAAATGTTCTAATTGATTACCAAAAAAATGGAGTTAAGGCTCAGTGTACCACATGTGGAACCGAAATAAAATTTCGATTTTTTACTAAAATATTTGATTTTCATCATTTTCATTGCTTTTCCCCAACTTCTAAACACTAACCACATCAGATATAATTTAATCAGCCAATAAAAAAAAATTGAGCCTAATAGGGTTAATAAATAAATGGCTTAAATCAGAATATCGCCGTCGCAGTCCTCTGCGGGACGTAGGTCTCTACTCTGTTTGATAGTACAGTGTAACATGTGTTGGCCAGACGCATTCATACACGGTTTATGACAGGTTCGCAAATATTTCCTACGTGCTGTACTTCTAGTTTTTCTTACCTTGACCGGTGACCCTGACGAAACAGTCTCCTGCAGGGAACGTAGGGGTTCAACTGCGCTCTCGCGGTTGTTGTCCAACATAAGGAAACACAATGTTCCCTACCCTACGGGAGACTATGCTACGGGATCGTGCGGAGTATGGCCCTATGTGGGCGGTGATCCTGACGAAACCGTCTCTTGCAGGGAACGTAGGGGTTCAACTGCGCTCTCGCGGTTGTTGTCCAACATAAGGAAACCCAACGTTCCCTATCCTACGGGAGACTATGCTACGGAATCGTGCGGAGTATTGCCCTATGTGTGCGGTGACCCGGACGAAACAGTCTCCTGCAGGGAACGTAGGGGTTCAACTGCGCTCTCGCGGTTGTTGTCCAACATAAGGAAACCCAACGTTCCCTATCCTACGGGAGACTATGCTACGGAATCGTGCGGAGTATTGCCCTATGTGTGCGGTGACCCGGACGAAACAGTCTCCTGCAGGGAACGTAGGGGTTCAACTGCGCTCTCGCGGTTGTTGTCCAACATAAGGAAACCCAACGTTCCCTATCCTACGGGAGACTATGCTACGGAATCGTGCGGAGTATTGCCCTATGTGTGCGGTGACCCGGACGAAACAGTCTCCTGCAGGGAACGTAGGGGTTCAACTGCGCTCTCGCGGTTGTTGTCCAACATAAGGAAACAAAACGTTCCCTTACCCTACGGGAGGCTGTACTTCTAGTTTTTCTTACCTTCGCCTCTTGACCTCGTCTGTTACTTATCAGGTGTATCTACCACTTGCAGTTGAAACTAGCTTAACACCCATCAAGATCATCATTACAAGCCTTCTCGATAGGGTCATTTCAATAATTTTTTTTCACCATCAAGCAAACGCTGGAAAAAAACTGTAGCTCCATTCTGTAGATGAAATAACACCCATTGTGACCGGTGATGGATCGCAGTAATTAACTTATAGTTATAACCTTTAAAACCCAAGAGTTTATGATCTATTGTGTCACATTTTGTTATAGAATAGGTACAGAATAACGACAAATAGGACAATAGGTACCTCTCGGACCTTTCATTTTAAACTAGCAGTCGATAGTTGTTTTGCCCGTGTGGAATACTGTTCCGCTCCCTCATCACATGGGAACTTATTTCGGAATTAATAATATGTATATATAATTGCGTTCCTTCAGATTAGAACCAATTCCTGTATCGAATTTACCCCATCCGTTAGCGGCTAATGGGTAAACGGAAGATGTCTCAACCGTGGCTCCATGATCTCAACCAAGCTTTAACGGCTAAACTTCGGCCGTTAAAGCATGATTGAAATATCAAAACATATGTATTATGTATGTATGGCATAGGATAGGTACCTATGTATGGCATAGGAAGCAGAACTTGTAAATGTCAGATTTTAGTTAATAGGATTTTCTTGAGACATGGTAGGTATTAGTCCAATCCTGCCCGATCTGGCAATAATGTAAACATGTCATGTTTTGACAATCGTTGTCTAAGACAGATGAGTAGAAAAATATAGTATGCCAAATCATTGAAATTTTGACTATCCTGAGTAGGTATTTTAAATGAAAATAAACTGTCATTAAAGAAGTTATTTGGTGTCCAATTGTAAGAACACTGTATGACTCCTGGATACTGGAATAAAATTAGGGTAAATATTCAATTGCAAGTAACTATGGATATATAGGATCAAATGTGTAAGTTTACATTTTTGCGCAAAGCTATTGAAATACAGTTATACTTAGTTTATAATGACTAGACATCGGATTATATGCACTATCAAAGTGCCAAAATATGCATGCAAATATGCACTTAAAAAGGGCGAAATATGCACAAAATATGCCCTATCAAAAACAGTTTAGTAAGAGAATTTACGTTTTTTTTACATTATATTAATATTTTCTTGATGAAAGTTTTTCAAAAACCAAATATCAAATAATTTACGCCTTTTTTTCACATTGCGTTATAATTATTTAGATGCAGTTTTAAATTGTGTAGGGCGCGTGAGTGAAGCAGGGTGCCACACGCTGCATCCCGTCAGCGCCTTAGCAACAAATCAACTGCGAGTAGTGCGAGTCAACACTTAAGCAGCTTGAAACAATATCGCTTGAGTGATAAAAAAAAATTGCGTGTACTTAGTGTACACACGTAAGAAGTGAAACTTCTTCATAAACTTAATTTTCACCTCACCTTAAATTAAGTCAAAAAGTACAAAAGTCCAAAAGTCCAAAAGTCCAAAAGTCCAAAAGTCCAAAAGTCCAAAAGTCCAAAAGTCCAAAAGTCCAAAAGTCCAAAAGTCCAAAGTCCAAAGTCCAAAAGTCCAAAAGGCCAAAAGTCCAAAAGTCCCAAAGTCCCAAGGTCTCAAGGTCCCAAAATCCCAAAGTCCCAAAGTCCCAAAGTCCCAAAGTCCCAAAGTCCCAAAGTCCCAAAGTCCCAAAGTCCCAAAGTCCCAAAGTCCCAAAGTCCCAAAGTCCCAAAGTCCCAAAGTCCCAAAGTCCCAAAGTCCCAAAGTCCCAAAGTCCCAAAGTCCCAAAGTCCCAAAGTCCCAAAGTCCCAAAGTCCCAAAGTCCCAAAGTCCCAAAGTTCCAAAGTCCCAAAGACCCAAAGTACCAAAGTCCCAAAGTCCCAAAGTCCCAAAGTCCCAAAGTCCCAAAGTCCCAAAGTCCCAAAGTCCCAAAGTCCCAAAGTCCCAAAGTCCCAAAGTCCCAAAGTCCCAAAGTCCCAAAGTCCCAAAGTCCCAAAGTCCCAAAGTCCCAAAGTCCCAAAGTCCAAAAGTCCCAAAGTCCCAAAGTCCCAAAGTCCCAAATTCCCAAAGTCCCAAAGTCCCAAAGTCCCAAAGTCCCAAAGTCTCAAAGTCTCAAAGTCCCAAAGTCCCAAAGTCCCGAAGTCCCAAAATTCAAAAGTCCAAAAGTCCCAAAGACCCAAAGTACCAAGGTCCCATCCAAAAGTCCCAAAGACCCAAAGTACCAAGGTCCCATCCAAAAGTCCAAAAGCCTAAAAGTCCAAAAGTCCCAAAGTCCCAAAGTCCCAAAGTCCCAAAGTCCCAAAGTCCCAAAGTCCCAAAGTCCCAAAGTCCCAAAGTCCCAAAGTTCCAAAGTCCAAAAGACCCAAAGTACCAAGATCCCATCCAAAAGTCCAAAAGTCCCAAAGTCCCAAAGGCCAAAAGTCCAAAA
The DNA here is from genome assembly GCA_933228765.1 of Miltochrista miniata. Classification (NCBI taxonomy): domain Eukaryota; kingdom Metazoa; phylum Arthropoda; class Insecta; order Lepidoptera; family Erebidae; genus Miltochrista; species Miltochrista miniata. The sequence continues at coordinate 14,717,363 of OW121764.1, read as the reverse complement.
GTCCAAAAGTCCAAAAGTCCAAAAGTCCAAAAGTCCAAAAGTCCAAAAGTCCAAAAGTCCAAAAGTCCAAAAGTCCAAAAGTCCAAAAGTCCAAAAGTCCAAAAGTCCAAAAGTCCAAAAGTCCAAAAGTCCAAAAGTCCAAAAGTCCAAAAGTCCAAAAGTCCAAAAGTCCAAAAGTCCAAAAGTCCAAAAGTCCAAAAGTCCAAAAGTCCAAAAGTCCAAAAGTCCAAAAGTCCAAAAGTCCAAAAGTCCAAAAGTCCAAAAGTCCAAAAGTCCAAAAGTCCAAAAGTCCAAAAGTCCAAAAGTCCAAAAGTCCAAAAGTCCAAAAGTCCAAAAGTCCCAAAGTCCCAAAGCCCCAAAGACCCAAAGTACCAAGGTCCCATCCAAAAGTCCAAAAGTCCAAAAGGCCAAAAGTCCCAAAGTCCCAAAGTCCCAAAGTCCCAAAGTACCAAGGTCCCATCCAAAAGTCCAAAAGTCCAAAAGTCCAAAAGTTCAAAAGTTCAAAAGTTCAAAAGTCCCAAAGTCTCAAAGTTCCAAAGTCCCAAAGACCCAAAGTACCAATGTCCCATCCAAAAGTCCAAAAGTCCAAAAGCCCAAAAGTCAAAAAGTCCAAAAACCCTTAAATGACATGCTATCCCTAGATAAAGTACTCTTAATTCGAATCCACCGTGGTGAGGAACAGAACAAAGATGGCGCGTAACCAAAAATCGTGACGTGACGTGACGTGACGTGACGCAAATTTTTTTCCAACGCCGATAAAGAAGTTTCACTTCAAAAAACCCTTGTACAAATTCGAAAGAGATTTTTTCTTTCATTATACTGTACACATGTGCAACAAAACAATAGAATCTCCGAGTACACACCATTTTTTTACACAATTCCAGATGTCAACTTATATTTTACGACTCAAATACGCACTTTCATTGAAAGTGTATCAAAATATGCGATAACGCTATAAAAATGGCATTATATGCAATTGCATATGCAAACATGCAAATGCATATAATCCGATGTCTAATAATGACAATAGCCACGCGCTATCGCATGGATCAGATAGGTACTTGCTGACCTTGTATATATAACTTCCCTTTTAGGTTAGTGTACTCTAGAAATATTTAATAATTCATGTGACATCTCAAACAACTATTAAATATTATATTCTGTACACGAGCGTGCGTGATTTCGTGATATGCATACCGAAGCGTAATGTTGACGCACGATTATTGCGCTTTGTGGGCAAAGCAAAAATGTTGCCTTTGTTTTGTCTGTGGTTTTGTTTTGCATAAAAATTATGTAGATGTAGAATGAATTATATAGATAACAATTCGTGATTTTGATCAAAACTGAATAAATATGGTAAAAACTTAACTAGATTTTTTTTCAAAGTTAATGTTATTCAAGGTACGATTAAATTTAAATGTTTTATCACGCCTTTCAGATGTTGATTAATTTTTGAAGTGAAACTTCTTTATCGGCGTTGGAAAAAAATTTGCGTCACGTCACGTCACGATTTTTGGTTACGCGCCATCTTTGTTCTGTTCCCCACCACGGTGGATTCGAATTAAGAGTACTTTATCCAGGGATAGCATGTCATTTAAGGGTTTTTGGACTTTTGGGCTTTTGGACTTTTGGACTTTTGGATGGGACATTGGTACTTTGGGTCTTTGGGACTTTGGAACTTTGAGACTTTGGGACTTTTGAACTTTTGAACTTTTGAACTTTTGGACTTTTGGACTTTTGGACTTTTGGATGGGACCTTGGTACTTTGGGTCTTTGGGACTTTGGAACTTTGGGACTTTGGGACTTTGGGACTTTTGGACTTTTGGACTTTTGGACTTTTGGACTTTTGGACTGTTGGACTTTTGGACTTTTGGATGGGACCTTGGTACTTTGGGTCTTTGGGACTTTGGGACTTTTGGACTTTTGGACTTTTGGACTTTTGGACTTTTGGACTTTTGGACTTTTGGACTTTTGGATTTTTGGACTTTTGGACTTTTGGACTTTTGGACTTTTGGACTTTTGGACTTTTGGACTTTTGGACTTTTGGACTTTTGGACTTTTGGACTTTTGGACTTTTGGACTTTTGGACTTTTTGGACTTTTAGACTTTTAGACTTTGGGACTTTGGGACTTTGGGACTTTGGGACTTTGGGACTTTTGGACTTTTGGCCTTTTGGCCTTTGGGACTTTGGACTTTTAGATGGGACCTTGGTACTTTGGGTCTTTGGGACTTTGGAACTTTGGGACTTTGGGACTTTGGGACTTTGGGACTTTGGGACTTTGGGACTTTGGGAGTTTGGGAGTTTGGGAGTTTGGGAGTTTGGGACTTTGGGACTTTTGGACTTTTGGACTTTTGGCCTTTGGGACTTTGGGACTTTGGGACTTTGGGCCTTTGGGACTTTGGGACTTTAGGAGGGGACCTTGAGACCTTGGGACTTTGGGACTTTTGGACTTTTGGCCTTTTGGACTTTTGGACTTTGGACTTTGGACTTTTGGACTTTTGGACTTTTGGACTTTTGGACTTTTGGACTTTTGGACTTTTGGACTTTTGGACTTTTGGACTTTTGGACTTTTGGACTTTTGGACTTTTGGACTTTTGGACTTTTGTACTTTTTGACTTAATTTAAGGTGAGGTGAAAATTAAGTTTATGAAGAAGTTTCACTTCTTACGTGTGTACACTAAGTACACGCAATTTTTCGTTTTTATAGGAACTTGCATTTTAAATGCAAGTTTCTATATTAGATACATATTTATTTATTGACTAAATTGTTTTTGAATTATTTTCAATTATTTTATTTACCACGGAAGATTAGTGAATTAATCATTGTATTTAGAATTGTAGGCATTGGCAAAATAGAATAACGTAGAATCACAATTAGTAAACAATGGTCAGTCATTGTTTACTCATCCATCATGATTCTACTTCTACGTACGGAGTTTGTATCCTTGATCTTGGTCTAATATGTAGTAGGGTTAGAACACGTTATAAAAGTTCCTTTTTCCGACAAGTTACCCTTACCTCTGAAGTTACCCAGATATTTATATACTGCTCGTTTGCTCTAACTTTGCCGCTCGGCTCTATACTAAAGTCGAATTTTTGATTAGACGAAGTAAATTGACAGCAACTAATGTCACTTCTTCTTGTAGTGTTGCGTATTTTCTATGACGAAGTGACATTAGCTACTGTCAATTTACTTCGTACAATTAACAATTCGGGTATACGCCTTTACGCCAGCGGCAAAGTTAGAGCGAAAGGGTAGTAACTCGATTCCTCATTCTATTCTTTCTCTATAACCCCAAACATGCAACGCTCGGCTTTTTTTTACGGATTCCTTTTACGGTTTCGTGCCTAAAAAAACGGTTCCTTTATTTTATAGTATCACTTTGTCCTCTATCTGTTAGTCAAAGCACTTTTGCCCAGTAACCCATGGGCAACAACGGCGCTATTGCGGTTGTTGCCCAACTTAAGAACACACACCGTCTGGACACAGTCCCTGAAGGAGACTGTGTCCAGACGGCACAGTCTCCTGCAGGGAACGTTGGGGTTAAACTACGCTCTCACGGTTTTTGCCTAATATAGGCAAACTTTAATAAACCCAGCGTTCCCTGCAGGAGACTGTCTTTGTGTGTGTGTTGCTATCTTACTGTGTGTTCATCGAGCGGAGAGTGAAGAGGTACTGCCGTAGGTGGTCGTAGGTACGGATGGCAAGCTTTACATTTTTTTAAATGGTGTCTCAGTTTCATCGGCTATCGAGTACGAGTCTTAGGTAGTCTTCGCAAAATATAACCAAGGCGAGTCTCCTGAAATATTTCTTCAATAATTTCGCGCGTCTACTGCTTACATTCAATTCATCTCTATACATACAGCTCCATCCTGCTTCGCGTTGCTGTATCGGCACTCTAATTCAGCGTAACCCAACAAATAAAATTCACTACTTATACAGGGTGGAATTTAAGGACCGTAGTTGGAGGGAAAGTACCCTTAATATTGATAATTGCAAGTTTTGCTGGAAGGAAACATTCCTTTATTTTCAAAAGTAAGTAAATTTGCATTCAAACATTTTTGAAAAATCACCTAATTGAGCCGGGAATCGAACCAGGGAGATGTGAAAAAAGAAACATCCTGTATTTTATGTTACCAAAACCGCAACAGTCTTTAATTAGGATCGATTTCTTTAAGAGAAACTACTTTTTGGTGGACAAATGTTACTACGAGTACCTACAGTTTGACTGACTATTTAAATCACAACAACTAATTAATTCTAAAACGAATGTGACATAGGTAGGTACGTATGACTAAGTTTAATTTTATAATTTTATAACTTCATTTCATCATTTTGGTTATGATTTTATTGAATTAATTTTGTGATTTCATTGTATGAATTAATTAGACTTAATTTTATTACTATTTGTAGGTACACCACGAAGCTAACTGTTTAATTATTATATTATTTTCAAGACCTGTACGTAACCTATGTTTCACTAATAAATAAATGACCACAAAAAAAAAGCATGTTTGTGCCTATTACTTCAGCCAGATCCTTTAGGACGTGAAAGATGGGGTTATTATTATATAAAATAGCATATAAAAACAAAAAAATTATTATCTGCGGTGATTTTAATATAAACAGGACCAATACATGCAACATCTCATGCGAGTTTGAACGGTTACTCAAGTCATTTAATTTAAAATTAGCAATAAATCAACCAACACGGTTGAGTTCTATGAAATGTATAGACAACATAGCTCATAATATTAGAGGGTCAAAATCATATGTTATAGAGTTGTCTCTTTCGGACCACACTGCCCAGCTATTATCTTGCCCTATACGCGAAAATATTAATGCAGGGCACTGGTTTAAGATGAAGAGGGACTATAGCAATGATAATATTAATAAATTTGTAGACTGTATAAGTAGTCTTACATTTTCTGGGATCTTTACATGTGATGACCCAGATGTAGCATACAATGACTTTTTCGAACTGTTTAAATTATTCTATGACTTGTGTTTTCCAATAAAAAAAGTTAAAATTGGCATTGTTAAAAGATCTAAATGGGTCAGTAGGGGAATAAAATTGTGCTCCAAAAGGAAACGCCATATGCTATGGAAAAGTAGACTCTCACCAACCCCAGAAAATATAACTCAATACAAGAATTACACAAAAAGGCTAAAATATGTAATAAATAATACGCAAAAAACACAAAATAATTTCTACATTAATTCAGCAAAAAACAAATGTAAGGCTACATGGCAAATCATTAATAACTATAAAAGCACAACACTAAAAAACGAAATTACAGAAATCAATCATAATGGGCAATTTATTACGTCTCCGGATATTATTGCTGAAACCTTTAATAACTTTTTTATCGACGACATTCAATCGAGTACAAATAAAAATATAAACTGTTATAAAAATATAGTTTATAATAAGTATAATTCACTATTTATGAAACCCACTAACCCAGTTGACATCCATAATATTATAATGAAACTCAATAACTTCAACAGCACAGGATATGATGACATACACACAAAAATAATTAAATTAATACCCCAATACTTGGCACCCGTACTTAGTCACATGATAAATTTAAGCATAGAGCATGGAGTATTTCCAAAAAAATTAAAAATGACTATTATACATCCATTGTTTAAAAAAGATGATAAACTAAATGTTAGGTCATACAGACCCATTGCATTAATACCAATATTTGCAAAAATATTTGAAAGGGTCATTTATAATAATATGTACAATTATTTCGAAGAGAATGATATTTTTACAGAGGAACAATTTGGTTTTCGTCGGGGAAAGTCTACTGGTACTGCACTTTACCATTACATACAGCAAGTAATGAAAGGATTAGACCAAAAAAAGACTATTATCTCCCTATTTATGGATATGACCAAGGCCTTTGACCACGTAGATCACGAAATCCTGTTATTAAAACTGGAAAAGTATGGAGTAAGAGCCAACTCGTTGGCTTTACTAAAATCTTACCTCACTGAACGCCTACAGGTGACTACAGTTAAAAATATAAATAAAAAATCAAAAATTGAAATAAATTATATATCCAATCAAAAAATTGTTAAATATGGCGTCCCACAAGGTAGCATTCTTGGGCCGCTCTTGTTTTTAATATATATAAATGACCTCCCAAAAACTATTAACCAAAACATGATACTATTTGCAGATGACAGTACGGCTATCTTTACTAACAATGACGAAAATATAGACAGTGAAATTGACATAAATAATTCTCTCAAAAATATAATAAAATGGATGACTGAAAATAACTTAAACATAAATTTGGGAAAAACAAATTACATGACATTTACAAACAAAAATTACACTTACAATAATCTATCACTAAGTTATAGAAATGAAATAATAAATGAAGTGAAGGTTACAAAATTTTTAGGTATTTATATTGATTCGGACTTAAATTGGAAAGCCCAGGTGGATCAGATTTGTAATAAATTAAGCTCATTTTCTTATGCTCTGTATATGCTCAGAAAGGTAGCAAATGAAGAAACTCTGTTAACGGCTTATCATGCAAGTGTTGGTTCAATACTCAGATATGGTATCTTGTTTTGGGGTAACTCAGTTCATAAAGACAATGCCTTTAAGGCCCAAAAGAAGTGCATCAGGAGCATATGTGGTCTTAAACAAACTGATTCGTGCAAACCGTCATTCGGTAGATTGAGAATACTTACCTTGCCTTCTATGTATATTTATGAAGCCTTAATAGTTGTTAGACAAAATATAAAGAAATATAAAACGCTATCAAGTGAAAGACATAGAAGTAGATTACACATAGACAGATGTAGGACTCAACAATTTAGAAATAGTGTCTTTGGAATGAGTGCAAAACTATATAATAAACTGCCAGACTATATCAAATCGTCTGAATCTATCAATGTATTCAAAGACAGACTACGAGAACTTTTAATTGTTAAGTCATATTATTCGATTGACGAATACATTAATGATAAGAATTTATGACACTTTAGTACTATTAATAAAATTTCATACCTGTAATGTAATTTAATAATTATGTAATTTGCTTTTTAGATTTTAATACTTATTGACATTTATTTTATTAACTGACATTCTGAAAAAGATACATTGTTTCACGCCAGTAAAGTATGGTAGTGTAATTTGATTTTAGAATAATGTAGGTTATTGACATTTGTATATACAGGGTGAATTTTTCAAAAGGGATTGGATGGCCAAATCTGAAACTATAAGGAATAGCGAAAAATGCTCAAAGGAGTCACGAGCCCGATTTTGATGAAACTTAAAACCTCATCATTAGATTTTTGAAAAACCCATAATCCTAGCTGGGAATCGAATCCATTGATTTTGAAAAAAAAAACACACCCTTTATTATTACACCATACGATAGTGTTGCTATTAAGGATCATATTCTGGGAAGTAATGATATACGGTAAACTACAGGAAAGAGCTCATCTTTAACAAAATACATTTTATTTTTCTTACGTTAACTGATTAATTGTTCAAAATCTTTGCAATACATAGCTGGATTCGAAACCTCAAGGAATAACTAAGGAATATTATTGATTCCGTTGAGAATATTCTCTAAAAAATCATTCTGAGCATAATTTAAAACACGGAATAGTTACGATCTTTTCTGGGATTTCCAACGAAACAAACTATGATACAAAAATTAGGTACATGAAATATGCATTCTATTAAAATTCCAAATGTTCCTTAAATTTGGCGTATATCATTACTTTGCAAAATTTGATCCTTAACAGCGACTCTATCGTATGGTGTAATAATAAAGGATGTGTTTTTTTTTGCAAAATCAACAAGTTCGATTCCCAGCTAGGATTATGGGGTTTTCAAAAATCTAATGATGAGGTTTTAAGTTTCATCAAAATCGGGCTCGTGGCTCCTTTCAGCATTTTTCGCTATTCCTTATAGTTTCGGATTTGGCCATCCAATCCCTTTTCAAAAATTCACCCTGTATATGACATTTTATAAATCTTTCAAATTATTATAATTTTAATGTAATTAACATCAAAATATTGTTGTACGCCAGTAAGGCATGTTACGGAAGGAATCATATATTTTAATTTATAACATCTATGTAACAAACCTGTGACAAACAATAAATAAATAAATTAAAAAAAAAAAAAAAAATTAAAGAGTAACAAAGATCCCTCATACAAACCTTTTCTATAGCTGTGCCTTTTTTTGTTAGAACATGAAAGAATAACCAACATGCAACAAACATTCATACAAATTTTCGGGTTTAGGTATAATAATTAGCAAACATTTGAGGACACAAGGGCAACGGAAATGAATTTATTTAAGTAATATAATATTATTTTATCTTTATATATTGTAATATTTTGTTAGTACCTACCTACCTATATTGAAATTATATTGTAATATTTTGTTATTTTATCTTCCACAATTCAGAGCGCAGTGTTTAACCAGAATAAATGAAAAACTATACATCTATTATCAGTTCCCACCCACACAAGTCCCACACTTGATAAAAAATATCTTAGATACCGATATTCTCGGTTGTCTAGCCTAGGTCGCTCCGGTGCGATCCCCAGGTCCAGGAACAAACTCATACAGACCTGTGACTGATCTAGAAAATGTTTGTTTCGAAAATAGTTTAGTACTAGCTGAAACCGCAACTTCGCTTACGCTGCATAAGGTGTATGAAAGAGGTATTTCTTGATCAGACTCATCCAGCAGCGTGTGAAACTATCCTGTTTGCTTAATCATAAAAGAGCTTAAAGATTAACCCCCATATTCATAATCGTTTATTAACGCCTACAGTATGGGGTTCTTCAAAAGGGGTCTTAGAAGGTTTTTACAGGGTCGGCAGCGCGAGTGTGGCACCTCTGGTGTTGCAAACGTTCATAGGCTGCGGTGACCACCGGTCCTTCTGGTGGGCCGTATGCTTGACTAACACCTTAGTGGTATAAAAAAAAATTAAACCTATTTTAGTTAAAACACATTTTAAGTCTATTGCTGTTTCTAACCATACTCTGTCATTGGTTAGAGACAGCAATAGACTTAAAGTGTGTTTTAACTAAAATAGGTTTAATAAACGATTATGAATATGAGGGTAAGTCTATTCTAAAACTGTTTTAAAATAGTTTTAAAATAGCCTTAATCATTAAGTTCTTTTATGATTAAGCCAACACGCCAGTTTACATAATTATGTCTATGTCTGTTAGTCAAAGCACTTTTGCCCAGTAACCCATGGGCAACAACGGCGCTATTGCGGTTGTTGCCCAACTTAAGAACACACACCGTCTGGACACAGTCCCTGAAGGAGACTGTGTCCAGACGGCACAGTCTCCTGCAGGGAACGTTGGGGTTAAACTACGCTCTCACGGTTTTTGCCTAATATAGGCAAACTTTAATAAACCCAGCGTTCCCTGCAGGAGACTGTCTTTGTGTGTGTGTTGCTATCTTACTGTGTGTTCATCGAGCGGAGAGTGAAGAGGTACTGCCGTAGGTGGTCGTAGGTACGGATGGCAAGCTTTACATTTTTTTAAATGGTGTCTCAGTTTCATCGGCTATCGAGTACGAGTCTTAGGTAGTCTTCGCAAAATATAACCAAGGCGAGTCTCCTGAAATATTTCTTCAATAATTTCGCGCGTCTACTGCTTACATTCAATTCATCTCTATACATACAGCTCCATCCTGCTTCGCGTTGCTGTATCGGCACTCTAATTCAGCGTAACCCAACAAATAAAATTCACTACTTATACAGGGTGGAATTTAAGGACCGTAGTTGGAGGGAAAGTACCCTTAATATTGATAATTGCAAGTTTTGCTGGAAGGAAACATTCCTTTATTTTCAAAAGTAAGTAAATTTGCATTCAAACATTTTTGAAAAATCACTTAATTGAGCCGGGAATCGAACCAGGGAGATGTGAAAAAAGAAACATCCTGTATTTTATGTTACCAAAACCGCAACAGTCTTTAATTAGGATCGATTTCTTTAAGAGAAACTACTTTTTGGTGGACAAATGTTACTACGAGTACCTACAGTTTGACTGACTATTTAAATCACAACAACTAATTAATTCTAAAACGAATGTGACATAGGTAGGTACGTATGACTAAGTTTAATTTTATAATTTTATAACTTCATTTCATCATTTTGGTTATGATTTTATTGAATTAATTTTGTGATTTCATTGTATGAATTAATTAGACTTAATTTTATTACTATTTGTAGGTACACCACGAAGCTAACTGTTTAATTATTATATTATTTTCAAGACCTGTACGTAACCTATGTTTCACTAATAAATAAATGACCACAAAAAAAAAGCATGTTTGTGCCTATTACTTCAGCCAGATCCTTTAGGACGTGAAAGATGGGGTTATTATTATATAAAATAGCATATAAAAACAAAAAAATTATTATCTGCGGTGATTTTAATATAAACAGGACCAATACATGCAACATCTCATGCGAGTTTGAACGGTTACTCAAGTCATTTAATTTAAAATTAGCAATAAATCAACCAACACGGTTGAGTTCTATGAAATGTATAGACAACATAGCTCATAATATTAGAGGGTCAAAATCATATGTTATAGAGTTGTCTCTTTCGGACCACACTGCCCAGCTATTATCTTGCCCTATACGCGAAAATATTAATGCAGGGCACTGGTTTAAGATGAAGAGGGACTATAGCAATGATAATATTAATAAATTTGTAGACTGTATAAGTAGTCTTACATTTTCTGGGATCTTTACATGTGATGACCCAGATGTAGCATACAATGACTTTTTCGAACTGTTTAAATTATTCTATGACTTGTGTTTTCCAATAAAAAAAGTTAAAATTGGCATTGTTAAAAGATCTAAATGGGTCAGTAGGGGAATAAAATTGTGCTCCAAAAGGAAACGCCATATGCTATGGAAAAGTAGACTCTCACCAACCCCAGAAAATATAACTCAATACAAGAATTACACAAAAAGGCTAAAATATGTAATAAATAATACGCAAAAAACACAAAATAATTTCTACATTAATTCAGCAAAAAACAAATGTAAGGCTACATGGCAAATCATTAATAACTATAAAAGCACAACACTAAAAAACGAAATTACAGAAATCAATCATAATGGGCAATTTATTACGTCTCCGGATATTATTGCTGAAACCTTTAATAACTTTTTTATCGACGACATTCAATCGAGTACAAATAAAAATATAAACTGTTATAAAAATATAGTTTATAATAAGTATAATTCACTATTTATGAAACCCACTAACCCAGTTGACATCCATAATATTATAATGAAACTCAATAACTTCAACAGCACAGGATATGATGACATACACACAAAAATAATTAAATTAATACCCCAATACTTGGCACCCGTACTTAGTCACATGATAAATTTAAGCATAGAGCATGGAGTATTTCCAAAAAAATTAAAAATGACTATTATACATCCATTGTTTAAAAAAGATGATAAACTAAATGTTAGGTCATACAGACCCATTGCATTAATACCAATATTTGCAAAAATATTTGAAAGGGTCATTTATAATAATATGTACAATTATTTCGAAGAGAATGATATTTTTACAGAGGAACAATTTGGTTTTCGTCGGGGAAAGTCTACTGGTACTGCACTTTACCATTACATACAGCAAGTAATGAAAGGATTAGACCAAAAAAAGACTATTATCTCCCTATTTATGGATATGACCAAGGCCTTTGACCACGTAGATCACGAAATCCTGTTATTAAAACTGGAAAAGTATGGAGTAAGAGCCAACTCGTTGGCTTTACTAAAATCTTACCTCACTGAACGCCTACAGGTGACTACAGTTAAAAATATAAATAAAAAATCAAAAATTGAAATAAATTATATATCCAATCAAAAAATTGTTAAATATGGCGTCCCACAAGGTAGCATTCTTGGGCCGCTCTTGTTTTTAATATATATAAATGACCTCCCAAAAACTATTAACCAAAACATGATACTATTTGCAGATGACAGTACGGCTATCTTTACTAACAATGACGAAAATATAGACAGTGAAATTGACATAAATAATTCTCTCAAAAATATAATAAAATGGATGACTGAAAATAACTTAAACATAAATTTGGGAAAAACAAATTACATGACATTTACAAACAAAAATTACACTTACAATAATCTATCACTAAGTTATAGAAATGAAATAATAAATGAAGTGAAGGTTACAAAATTTTTAGGTATTTATATTGATTCGGACTTAAATTGGAAAGCCCAGGTGGATCAGATTTGTAATAAATTAAGCTCATTTTCTTATGCTCTGTATATGCTCAGAAAGGTAGCAAATGAAGAAACTCTGTTAACGGCTTATCATGCAAGTGTTGGTTCAATACTCAGATATGGTATCTTGTTTTGGGGTAACTCAGTTCATAAAGACAATGCCTTTAAGGCCCAAAAGAAGTGCATCAGGAGCATATGTGGTCTTAAACAAACTGATTCGTGCAAACCGTCATTCGGTAGATTGAGAATACTTACCTTGCCTTCTATGTATATTTATGAAGCCTTAATAGTTGTTAGACAAAATATAAAGAAATATAAAACGCTATCAAGTGAAAGACATAGAAGTAGATTACACATAGACAGATGTAGGACTCAACAATTTAGAAATAGTGTCTTTGGAATGAGTGCAAAACTATATAATAAACTGCCAGACTATATCAAATCGTCTGAATCTATCAATGTATTCAAAGACAGACTACGAGAACTTTTAATTGTTAAGTCATATTATTCGATTGACGAATACATTAATGATAAGAATTTATGACACTTTAGTACTATTAATAAAATTTCATACCTGTAATGTAATTTAATAATTATGTAATTTGCTTTTTAGATTTTAATACTTATTGACATTTATTTTATTAACTGACATTCTGAAAAAGATACATTGTTTCACGCCAGTAAAGTATGGTAGTGTAATTTGATTTTAGAATAATGTAGGTTATTGACATTTGTATATATATGACATTTTATAAATCTTTCAAATTATTATAATTTTAATGTAATTAACATCAAAATATTGTTGTACGCCAGTAAGGCATGTTACGGAAGGAATCATATATTTTAATTTATAACATCTATGTAACAAACCTGTGACAAACAATAAATAAATAAATTAAAAAAAAAAAAAAAATTAAAGAGTAACAAAGATCCCTCATACAAACCTTTTCTATAGCTGTGCCTTTTTTTGTTAGAACATGAAAGAATAACCAACATGCAACAAACATTCATACAAATTTTCGGGTTTAGGTATAATAATTAGCAAACATTTGAGGACACAAGGGCAACGGAAATGAATTTATTTAAGTAATATAATATTATTTTATCTTTATATATTGTAATATTTTGTTAGTACCTACCTACCTATATTGAAATTATATTGTAATATTTTGTTATTTTATCTTCCACAATTCAGAGCGCAGTGTTTAACCAGAATAAATGAAAAACTATACATCTATTATCAGTTCCCACCCACACAAGTCCCACACTTGATAAAAAATATCTTAGATACCGATATTCTCGGTTGTCTAGCCTAGGTCGCTCCGGTGCGATCCCCAGGTCCAGGAACAAACTCATACAGACCTGTGACTGATCTAGAAAATGTTTGTTTCGAAAATAGTTTAGTACTAGCTGAAACCGCAACTTCGCTTACGCTGCATAAGGTGTATGAAAGAGGTATTTCTTGATCAGACTCATCCAGCAGCGTGTGAAACTATCCTGTTTGCTTAATCATAAAAGAGCTTAAAGATTAACCCCCATATTCATAATCGTTTATTAACGCCTACAGTATGGGGTTCTTCAAAAGGGGTCTTAGAAGGTTTTTACAGGGTCGGCAGCGCGAGTGTGGCACCTCTGGTGTTGCAAACGTTCATAGGCTGCGGTGACCACCGGTCCTTCTGGTGGGCCGTATGCTTGACTAACACCTTAGTGGTATAAAAAAAAATTTAACCTATTTTAGTTAAAACACATTTTAAGTCTATTGCTGTTTCTAACCATACTCTGTCATTGGTTAGAGACAGCAATAGACTTAAAGTGTGTTTTAACTAAAATAGGTTTAATAAACGATTATGAATATGAGGGTAAGTCTATTCTAAAACTGTTTTAAAATAGTTTTAAAATAGCCTTAATCATTAAGTTCTTTTATGATTAAGCCAACACGCCAGTTTACATAATTATGTCTATGTATGATTGTTTAAAGTGATATATCTTTTTTATTTATAAACCGATTGACATGAAATAAACACTAAACGTTAAGTAGAGTAAACCTCAACACAATAAAGAAAACCGCATTGCAGTCGGTTAAGCGGTTACTGAGATTAGCGTGCACAAACCTACAGACAAACAGATATACAGACATACAGACAAACAGACAAAAATTCTAAAAATCATTGTTTTGGGTTCTATTGCGTTCATAAAGTCTCCCTATAATATACAGATACATACAGACAGCGACCTGTTACGATTTTATTATATATATTAATATTAATATTGATGATTGATTGATTGATTGATTTCGATGGCCAGAAACCTAAGGAAGGACGCAATTATTGAGTCAGGATCCATCAAATTATGTAGACTAAAATCATTCCAGTACCTAGGTAAATAGATACATACATATTATATAAAAATGATTAGTAAATGTTCGTTTTATAAATAAATAAATAACTAAACATCCAAGAAGTATAAAGCCAATCATTCTAAATATCCGATTATGCAGTCAATATGTTCTGTTCTGTATTAGAATTTATTATTTGTTTTATATTATTATATTAAATAAATAAATAAATATTCACGGACATTTCACACAACGCTATCTGATCCCAAAGTAAGCTAGGAATAACCTGCTTGTGTTATGGGTATCAGACCACGGATATTAATACTTATATACTTTTTTAAATACATACATATTATACACAGAAACACCCAGACTCTTGAGACAAACATTTATGCGTCACACAAATATTTGTCTCCGGTGGGAATCGAACCCACGACCTCCAGCGCCGCAGGCGGTATCACTACCGACTGCGCCACAGAGGCAGTCGATTAGCCCCTCTCTATATAAAATAGAGTGCAGAGGGGCTTATGTCGAGACTTTGTCTGTAGTCTGTGACTCAGTCACATTAAACTACATCACTAGGTCACGTAGATCAAAGTTTGAAATAAAATAAAAATGACAACGTCAATAGGATTGAACTTTCACAATAAACGTGTTAGAGGGACAGTCTGGTGAAAACGATCTCACGGCTTTCTTGTTCGTGTATTATAATTTAATTTCATGATGCAGTAATTATATAACCTACTAGCTGATGCCCGCAGCTTCGACCGCGATGGCGCTGTATGTGAAATTTTGCTGAATTTTCTTTGCTATAAACCTCACGGAGCCCGAGACCTTTCCAACGAATGCAAAACCGTGGAAATCGGTTTGTGCGTTCTACAGTTATAGCGTCAGGAAGGAAAACCCGACTTATTTTTATATAATAGACTAGCTGATGCCCGCAGCTTCGCCCGCGATGGCGCTGTATGTGAAATTTTGCTGAATTTTCTTTGCTATAAACCTCACGGAGCCCGAGACCTTTCCAACGAATGCAAAACCGTGGAAATCGGTTCGTGCGTTCTGGAGTTATAGCGTCAGGAAGGAAAACCCGACTTATTTTTATATAATAGATTAAGGAATAAATTAAAATGGGGTATTAGTAATAAGTAGATTAGTTCATTGGGTTAGTGCGCGACCAAGAACCTAAGCAATTCAAAAACTTATTCTTAGACACTTCTTACCTGTTATTGTTATTTATAGTTTTATTTTAAAGTTTTTATTGAAGTTATTACACTAAGTAATAACTTTAATAAAAACTTATATAGTTATTTTTTTACGCAGTCAAGTTTTTTTTATTGTGAACTTGCTTTTGCCCGCGACTTCGTTTGCGTGATTTTAATTTTAACTAATAACCAAACGACTTTGCTCTGTCCAATGCATAGGGCTTCTAGTGAAACATAAGTCAAGCTGTATATCATTTCCGCTGAACCGATTCTGGATGAAACATGCTAATATTTCATCTCAATCGCTCCAGCCGTTTAGGCGTGAAAGCATAACAGACAGGCAGACAGACAGATTTAGGTACTTTAAAATTTATAATCTTAGTAGGGACTAGTAGAGATGTACCGCCACAGCTATTTTTACAATTTTATAATAGTAGAGATATTATGCAAGTATGTACTTACATATTCATAAAATACACATCATGTTATCACTTGTTTACATCAAATGCCTGCCTACATTACAAGCAATTTACAAGTTTTTGCAGACGTTCGTAAGAAAAATAAAATTAATATTGATATTTTAGTAAAACTATAGGTACCTACAGGTTTTTATTTACAAAGCCTAGTCATATTTTCAACAGACTTAAAAACCTATATTTTTTATGTTTGGTTGATGTTAAGTTTGTTGTTTATGAATTGATTTTTTTTTCGTTGGAAACCTAATATTGTCAAGGTTATTACAAGAAAGTCAAGATCTGATGATGGATTCCCGGAGAATACGAAGGAAACCTTTGAAAATTGTAGTTTACGAGGCAACTAGGGCGTTTGTAATTTTATTCATTAAGTGCTTTAAAGTAGTATAATTTAATGAAGGTCTGCACTTCTGCAGTCGATCTGATGACGGAGACGGAAGACAGTCGAGAATTTCCTAACGATTTACAGTAGTTACCTAGTGTTTGGGCTTGATTAATTTGTATTGTCGAGAACTTTACACCTAGATAGATAGATTTTTCAGTCCACCCGTCACTAAAAATAGAGAAAAAAGAAATTTTACATTTTTTTAAAGAAAAAAAATGTCTACTTTGCATTTAATAATAAATATCTCAATCAAATCAGCCTATGGCACTCCTGGACTTAGGTCTCTCCCAATTTACGCCACAACACACAATAATAATAATATATAATAATAATATCTGATAAATCAAAATATGCTATTACTTTGTGCTAAGTAAATTTTATTTTCAGTTTTTGTTTGAAGTCAGTTTTTTTATGTAAGAACTTTTTTTTTAATTATTAAAGAAGGCTTGGCGTAAATAATCACGCTTTTATTCGCTACGGGATAGGCGTGGCATATTCGGTACACGGTACGTAGTCGGTGGGTACACTAGTCAACCAAAAAGTACACACTGAACGTGAAAGTAAAAGAAAAAGGGTTTTGCGGGGATGGGAAAAGATTGCGGGGTTGTACCTAACACAAAAACGAGACCTGATGGAATCAAGTAAATATGGTAATAAGAGGGTATCTACTTAGTTATTTCAAAATTACGAAGCTTACCTTTCTTGTTACAAAATTTTGTTGACCAGTGATAAAAAAATTAGGTTCTTAAATAATTACTTATATTTCTCCGTTTTTTTAAACCGAGTAGACTTCACAACTTTACGGAGACTAGTCTACGGACTGCGAAATTGTAGGCACTTCTCAAAATAAAATAAACCGGCCAAGTGCGAGTTGGACTCGCCCATGAAGGGTTTCGTAGCAGCTAGTAACATAATATAAAAGTTCTTATAGTTCGTTGTAAATTTGATTGATGTCTTAACACGTTCGCAGTTGTAGTGATTTTTCTAACCGAAAATTGCGGTTTATGACGTATTAAAAAAAAACTACCAGCTCTATCTCATTCCAACTAATTTTCGTTGGTAGTTTTTATGGCAATGTACATCATATATTTTTTTTAGATTTATCATTCTCTTAGTTTAAAAGTTAGAGGGGGGGGACACACATTTTTCCACTTTGGAAGTGTCTCTTGTACAAACTATTCATTTTAGAAAAAAATGATTTTAGGAACCTCAATAGCATTATTAAAGACCTATCTATAGATACCCCACACGTAGGGGTTTGATGAAAAAAACATTTTTGTGTTTCAGTTCTGAGTATGGGGACCCCCAAAATTTACTACTTTTTTTCTAGTTTTATATAAGAATCTTAATGCGGTTCACAGAATACATCTAGTTACTAAGTTTCAATAGCATAGGCCTTATAGTTTCGGAGAATAATGGCTGTGACACACGGACGGACAGACAGACAGACAGACAGACAGACAGACAGACATGACGAATCTATAAGGGTTCCGTTTTTGCCATTTGGCTACGAAACCCTAAAAAGGTTATTGTAGAAATTCCCACAAAACTGCTACAAAATCCCTGCGTCGCCCGGCACTTACTTGACCGATTTAATCACAGTTTTTGTCTACTATTAGCTCAATTACAGGTTCGCTTTAAACCTTGACTTCGCCGAACAAAAAACGACCTTCAGTTCATTCTTAGTCAGCAATTTAACTTAGCAAAATACCTATACCTATTCTTCACAATAAAAATTGTTTTGCATACCAAGAATCACTAGCACATAACCAAATAAATATTATTGAGGGACATTTTTTACACAGCGCATACCTACTAAGCTAATATAAACTTGTACTTTGGAATATAGACAATTGATAAACATACACATACCGATACATATCATATCATACATACATAATTTCCTACCTACATAGAAATTGTCCAAACTCTGAAAAAAATATTTTTAAATTTCTGTATTTGATCCAACTCAGGATTCGAACCTAAGCACTGCAGCGGCAGTCACATACGCTGCTAATACGCCACCGAGGAAGTCAAGTTTCTATCTATAAATATTTACACTTTTAACAAGTTCTGCTATATATCTGCTATGGGGAAATATCTCACATTTAGTAAGTAGGTACTTACTAAATGTGAGATATTTCCCTATACCTTTATATAGAATAGAATAGAATATTTTTATTGAATAGAATAGAATAGAATATTTTTATTGATTATTTTTTACAAAATAGATTTCATTCGTAAACAAACAAAAGTCGCCTGGTCTACATTACTAAATAAATTATATTAATGCTTATACTAGACAATTATCATTACACTTAATGCGGTTCGCCTTATAATACAATTTAAAGAGGTAAATAACTAATGTAGGCCATCTTGCTTACGTGCGACAAGTCTGATCTAGGTTTATGTCAAACCTGTGTTTCAGACCCTCACTGTTCTGAATTTATCTGACTGCTAAAAACAATAATTACAATAACTAATTAATAGACTATATTTATTCATAAGTTAACATCAAAACATTTAATTAATAATCTCAACAGCTTTTCCGTGTCCTCGCGATTTAGGTCTCTCAAGTAATCAACGACCAAGACCTTGGCATCTCTATAATTTAGGTGAATAACAGTTAGTTCCTTATTAATCTTTTAATACAAATAAGGGCCTAAAAAGGTGTGAAATTTCTTCTTAAAAGCGTGTCGGGTTAATGGGGTTTGCAAACAAAATCCTTCCATCGCTTGTTCAAATCTGCTCTGGGTGAAGGAAGCTTGCTATGCTGGTATAATATAATATTTAAAATAAATAAAATAATAACTAAAAACTCTTGTACCGAGCGAACTTATTTGTTTACGGAAATTTAGATTTGTGTCAATCGTGACTCCCAGGTATTTTAAATCGTCAGTTTTAGTTAATGCAATACAAGCAGTTCTACAGCTGTGTGTGAGTATTTCTAGGTCGATGTTTTTGTTAGTGTTTCTCATTGCAAATAAAATATACTTTGTCTTATCAGCATTGAGAGTTAGTAGGTTTTTATTGAGCCAATTAGTTACAAAATTTAAGCCTCATTGTTTACGATTATATAACTCCTCGGGTGACTCTGTGGCGAACAAGAGAATTGTGTCTGTCTGTCTGTGTGTTTCCCCAGGGTTAGGATTTTTTTTTCTTACAGTCAATCGCATTACAAATATGTGTTTCTGACACGGAAAGGCTGTTATATCATCTAATATTTCATTACAACTAATAATTCCTAACATACAATAAAGAGAAAATATACCTAAGATCTAATGTGCTAAGAATGAGTTACTTTTTGGTGACGCTCCTAGGCGCCTTCATAGTCTATCGAGTTAATGAAGTTGATCTCAGCTTGTTTACGTGCCGGGCAGCTGTCATCTCCTGTTTGATGTTCACATTTCCTATTATAACGCTTACATGTAGCACAGTGGGGGGGCGAAGATTTTTTTGTGCATTCTTTATGGGAGTGACCGGCCTCTCCACAGCGGTAACAGGTGGGAGCAGTTTCACGGCAGTATTTCGCAGCATGACCATATTGTTGGCAGTTGAAGCATCTGGTCACGAGAGTGAAGTCGCGTACCGGGCACGAAGTCCAATTTATATAGACACGTCCTTGTGTTGTCAACAAATTCCTAATGTTTGGCGGCACTTCAATGATATAATTGCAAGTTGGTAGGTCCCTCTTGCCCGACTTATGGCTCAACTTGGTAGATTGCAGGAACGACTCAATGGTGCAATTCGGCAACTTTTCTGACAAGTTCTGCTCATATATACAGTCGAAAACTTCTTTCTCCGACATAGTGACTGGGACTCCGATAATGGTGATCCTTGGGCGGCGCTTTGACTGCTCTTCCACAGTTAGACCGGAAGACACCAGTTTTGAAGAGCATTTAAGCTTCTCCACATCTCCTCGATTCTCTGTGCTAATTACTACACCTCCGTTCCTCACTTTTCTAAGGCCACGTACATGAAGCTTCATTTCCTCAGGTGAAATGAGCTTCTGCACTAAGGCTTTGGTGTCGTCACTGCTTTTAGACTTATCCGTGGGATAGATGGCTATAGCGCTCAGGTTCTTTGGGGAGATCAGGTTTGCAGCACCTTTACCAAGCACAGTGGCATATGAAACAGTTCCAGAGATGGGTGTTATTTTGGTCTCAACAACCTGTTTAAATTCGTTGATAGAGTGCTCAATGTTCTGTTGACCTTGAAGATTCGAAATTTTTTCGTGGGCTAAGATTGTCTTCTGTTTTAGGGCCTGGTAAAGAACCGCCATCTGCGATGTCCCGTGTGAGATCTTACGGGATATATTTGAAACCCGCAGCTTTTGGTCCGAGTTCATTTTTCCCTCCCCAACCACCGTGCAAATTTCCTGGAGCAAACCCTCAATGGATGTCATCCATTTTTGGATTTCCTCAGTTCGGACCACCTCATTTGGCAGCTCATTTTCCATGTCCTCTTGAGAAATGGAGGCCACATGGTGAGGGTGCTGGGCTTGAGTCTGTGGGGGGCTTCGCTGCATTATTTGGCTGCGACTAAATGGGCTGGCTCCCGGACCGGACATTATTTTTCCAGTAGTGGATCTAATTAGAGTTCATTGTGGGACACCGATTGAGATAAATATAATAATAATTATGCAAACAGTACCTGTCTCAATCACTTCGATTACGACCCACTTTAGTTTTTACTTAGACAGCAATTTCACTCACGTCACAAATATGCATTTAAATTGTTAAAATATAAGCATTTTAGAAACATAGACACGTCCGATTAACTCGAGATCGTAAAAGTATCATATAGCAGAACTTGTTACTGAAACAAGAAGCACATGCATAACTTACATACTTCCCATAACTACGCCGAAATGGCGCTTTCAAAGATTATGTCTTGGCTGACAGCCAATCTCCTCACATTGAACATCGACAAAACAAGGTAACTATATGATGTTTTTCCCACCATCTAGTACAGTGTCAGAGTCGACTCTCACACTGAAAGCCCACATCTGTGGTCATATTGGCGAGAACTGTACCTGCCATGTGCTAACACACGCGGAAAATATAAAATACTTAGGTGTACTTGTGGATGCATTCTTGCGCTGGAACAAACACATTGTGTCTTTGGCCTCTCGCGTTAGAAAATTGATATACATAGTTAAAAAGCTTAGATCCTGTGCTGATTGAAATACTTTGAAATTAGTATATTATACATTATGTCAATCTGTGTTATCCTATTGTATTTCAGTGTGGGGAGGGGCTTGTAGTACAGTTATGTTGAGAGTCGAAAGAGCGCAGAGGGCTGTCTTGAAGGTACTTGCAAGTAAACCTCGTAGGTATCCCACAGGACAACTTTATCAGGAGTGTTCTGTACTGACTGTGAGGCAGCTTTTTGTGCTCCAGACAACATTGCGAAAGCATGCCCTGCTCCCGTATGTGCAGATCAACAAACGTAGAAAGGACCGCGTCTGTATAACAAAACCACACAGAACTGCTATCGCGAGCAGAAGCTTCTCAATAAACAGCTGTCGCCTTTATAATCGCATCAACAGGGCCATTGGCATTTATCCATTGCCAATTAAGAAATGTAAAATGGCTTTGGAGCGCTGGCTTTTGGGTTTAGATTATCATGAAACTGAAAATCTCTTAAAAACCATGATTTAATTATATGGATTAGGCATATACCTGCACTTGCACTTTACATTTCGCTAGCGGCGTTTCGTTCTGAGTCGCTTATACCTATAAGCGACTCAGAATGGAATGTCGTTGGTGGGGTGTGGAGTGCAAGTGTATGGTACCTGCTAACAAAACTCATACACAGTCGCTTAGATGATCCACACCCACACTCTATCTTACCTCTTTTGTATAGCATGTTGTCTGGTTACATGTTATTTTGATTCAATTTTTTTCATGTTTAATTTTTATACCTGATATCACATGTATTTTAAGTTGCTCTAAAGCTTTGGAGGGCGCTGGCACCTGTGATACAATGTTTAAATACATTAGTACAGGTGCTAACGTTTTCACATTTTATTTGCAATAATTATTATACCGATTTCATGTATTTGTACCAATATAAAATGTGATAGTAATTGTAAATAACCCTGTTTGTGAATAAAATAAATTATTATTATTATTATTTCTCTTTATTTAAATACATTAACATATAAATTACATTTTTAAATATACGTATAAAAAAAAGGTACATTTAAAAATATAAAAAATAGTGTCCCACCGGCATCGGGTACAGGGACCAAGCTACCGGTGGTTAGGACTTCAGAGACAGGAACTTCCTCACAATACGTGCCGTGCTCAGAAGAACTGCCTTCTGCATCAAGCCCTTGACCCAACTGCCCACCGCAAGCCTCTTAAGGTGTTGGTCGAGGCTTTTGGCTATTAGTCCATGCACAGAGATTACTATCGGTACAATAATAGCTGAGTCAATACTCCACATGTCCACCATCTCGTGGGCTAAGTCCAAATACTTAGCTTGTTTATCTATCTCAGCCTTCACGAGATTGTCGTCATGTGGAATAGTGATATCAATTATTATTGCAAGGCGCTCTAGCCGATCTATTATCACTATGTCAGGTCTATTTGCAATAATAGTCCTATCAGTGATAATAGATCGGTCCCAGTACAACGTGATATGGTCACTTTCGAGAACTGGGTCAGGCACATATCTATAATACGGTACCTCTGATTCGATAAGGTTATATTTCAAAGCAAGCTGTTGATGGATAATCCTAGCTACTTGGTTGTGTCTATGCAAATACTCACTATTGGCAAGACTAGAACAACCTGAAATAATATGCCTAAGGGATTCTCCGGGACGGCGACATGCCCGACATATGTCAACCGTACCATCCTTTAGGATATACTTTCGGTAATTATTAGTCATCACCACTTCATCAGTAATTGCAAAAACAAAACCTTCAGTTTCTCCAAAGAGGTCACCGAATCGTAGCCAGGATACAGAAGATGTTAAATCTATATCGGGCCCGATAAAAACGACCATGCAACTCCTTACTCATCCATATATCCTTACGATCATTGAGACTCTGTATCACAGGTTTATGCCAATTCTCTTTAGCCAGAGCAAGCGGGGTAAGTCCTTTGTCAACTACAACCACATCACGATGCACATCCGCGTCAGCGTGAAGAAAATATTCCCTGAGGTTGCACACCTCACGGTTATGGAGGGTCTTAGCATTAAGGAAACCACGACCCCCGCACTTCCGCGGTATGTACAACCTCATCACTGATGAACGCGGATGATGCATTCGGTATGTGGTGAGTAACGTACGGACTTTCCTATCCAGGGCTTCAAGTTCTGTCTGAGTCCACCTGAGTATGCCAAAGGAGTACATCAAAACTGGCATGACCCAATCGTTATAGGCGCGCACCTTGTTACCACCTGATAAAAGACTTTTAAGTACTTTTTTCAAGCGGCTAAAGAAGCGCTCCTTCAACGATTGTTTCATACCAACTTCACAGATGCCTAACGCCTGCGACATACCCAGGTATTTATATGTTTCGGTTGCAGAAAGACATCCAAGTCGTGTAGAATCTGAAAGTTCTACGCCTTCAGATTCTATTATCCCGCCTCTGTTTACATGCATGACCGCACATTTGTCAACACCAAACTCCATCCTGATAGAATTACTAAAAACTTCTGTTATCTTTAGTAATTCTGTCAGTTGCAGCTTGTTGGATGCAAATAGTTTCAAGTCATCCATGTAAAGGAGGTGGGATATAACTTGGCCATCCCTCCGCAACCGATAGCCTAACCCTGAATTCTCTAACAAAGTACTCAGAGGATTCAGTGCTAGGCAAAACCATAATGGACTGAGACTGTCACCCTGGAATATACCCCGCTCAATCCTTATAGGCACACTGTTCCCGCAAACCCGTCGACATCCTGGATAGCACAAGACTGTTTTCCATTGCCCCATACATGTCTTCATGAAGGCACATAGAGTTGCATCAATTTTATACAACTCCAGTACCCTCAAGAGCCATGTATGCGGCACAGAATCGAAAGCCTTCTTGTAGTCTATCCAACATGTCGCCAGATTCTCACGGTTACGGCGTGTCTGTTGGCTAATGGCCATATCAATTATAAGGAGCTCTTTAGTGCCACGAGACCCACTTCTGCATCCATTCTGAGAGGTGGACAAGATGGAATTGTCAATTAAGTGGGACGATATTTTCCCTCTCAGAATAGATGTTAGAAGTTTATAGAGCGTGGGGAGACACGTAATTGGTCTGTAATTCTTTGGGTCTGTAGCACTACCAGACTTAAACAAAAGATGGGTAACGCCAGTAGTGGTGAAATCTGGCAACGATCCTGACTCTAAGCATGATTCGAATTGAGATGCCAAACGCCCATGTGAGCTCTTAAACCATTTTAGCCAGAAGTTATGCAATCCATCTGGCCCTGCCGACTTCCAATTCGGCAGCAGACGGACTGCACTGGAGACATTATTTGGTGTTATTTGAATTGGCTCCATGGTTTTAATAGGCTCACATGAACGTTCAACATCTCGCATCCAATCACCCTCTGTGTGACCTACGGGCATCGACCAGATGTTGCGCCAAAATGAAGTAGTGGCATCATCATCCGGTCGATGCACTTCGGTCACATTAGAGTCAGGACGCTCCCAATTTCTGTAGACCCATCTTTTGTCTCTCTGGAATGTGCGATTTTGTGAATACCGATCCACTCTTGTTTTGTATCTACGCACACGATTTGCCCACGCATAAATTTTTTGCTTCAGGTAGTCTATGCGTTCTGTGACTCGGGCTAAAAAATCTCGAGGTCTAGTGTTAGTCCCCGAGAAAGCCCGGGTCACAAATCGCATGACTCTCGGGCGGGTATTTCCCGACCTGAAGCAAATCAGCTTTCCAATGAGTGCCCTAGTCTCAGAAATACGACGCTCAATTCTGTCCTGCCAAGCCGGCACTGCTTGCTTTGGTCGTATAACAATGTTATCATTAAGAAATTTTACATTTGCTATACGACAAGCTGCAACGGCTCCGCAATACAAAATTGAGTGTGTATCCCCGAGATCTTCACTATTATCGAAATAATTCGATAATAGCGAATCCAGGGCACACACTAGAGCTATGTTTTTTCTATGCGTGGGCAAACGTGGTAGACGCGGTCTAATTTGTACTGGCATAGATCGATATTCAAGCATGGCACACTCCAAAGCACTCCTTAATAATTGTTCGTTGTAATGGGTACTTACGTTTGTAGCACTGGTATTCATCACATCATCGTTACCGTTATTTAATTGTAAAGTAGTTGTAGAAGTTAGTGTCACAGGTAACGATGATGTTGATGGCAGACCAAGACTGCTACACACGTCCGAACGTAGCCTCTCAAGTACGGTAGCATCCAACAGATGACATCGTTGTATGGCCCGCACTTGATCCGATAGACGCTGTGCTGACACGTTGACTGATGGTTCAAGTTCCTGAAACAGAGGCAGCATTCTGACACGATACGCAGTGAGGTTGATTCCTCCCTCTGTAGCCCTGAAATATGCCCGCATGACGTTCTCATTCAACGAATTCGACCATCGCATGCGGTGCACATCACCACCGGAGTTTATTATTATTATTATTACTTACTTACATACATACATACATACAATCAGTCGTAATGTACCCATAACGAGACCTCAGTGGTTTAGAAAGGGCTGTGTCGGAAACACATCCCTTCCCTGTCATTGTCGGGCGGGCTTGGGCGGGCTACCTCAGTGCGCTTATATTCAGTGTAGTTCTAGACGCGCATATAATTATAGTACTCGTAGTAACATATACCAAGCTTAGACCATTTTAGCTAATGCATCGTTGGGGAATCGTGGCCGTGGATGATGGACAGAGGATGATTCAGCTTCGATGGCACGGATTGAGTTTTCAAGCTGCTTGTTGGCGAGTTTACAAGCTAGGAAGTGATGTAAATTGGGATAGTCAAAATCAGATTGTAAAAAAGCTCGATGGCACGGAGCGTGTTGACGGGGACTGGTTTCGATAATGACGAAAAAGAGGTGCAAATGAAAGCGTTTTTGGTCTGCATAAGTAGACGGAAAATTATAGCGAAAAATAGATGTTTAATCTCTAAAAGACGTGTGTCAAAATATGGTTTTGTTGTAAATTTTCTATTAACTATACATATAGTGTAAAACAATCATAGAGTCAGCCCCAAATTTTTAGATGAATGCATTTTATGACTTCAATTTTTATTGACGCGAAAGAAAAGAAAATATAGTAAGTTCAACTCATCTGTGCGCGCGGCCCTATGTATGGGTAAACCTCGTACAAACACAGTGACTTCGTGTGCGCGACAAGAGGTACAGTGAAGTACAAAATACAAAAACACTTGTTTAACTAAAATAAAAAAATTACATATTAATATGTATCGCTGCTAAAAGAATAAAATTTAGAAATTTTAGGATTTTAGGATTCGCTGGTTAGTTATAAATTCAGATTCCATATCAAAATGTCCATAGTATTCTTCTACTTACTTTGTATTACGCCGCATCTCTTCATCAATTTGACCTAAACGTTCGTTTATTAATTTCATTATTCCCACCACATTTTGTTTGATGTTATGCGAAGCATTTTTTTTTTTCAATTCCCACTACATTTTCGATTGGGTTTAGTTCAGGATGATACGGTGGTAGCCGAAGAACTTTTAAGCCACATGGCTGAAGTATGTCATAAATCTTATAACAAACTAGCTGACCCTTGCAACTTTGTTTACGTCACATAAGGTGTACGAAAGGAGAGGTATTTTTTCATCAGACTCATCAAGCCGCTTGTAAAACTGCCCTGCCCTCTGACAAAGGAAACGCGCAAAATATCGGGATCAAAAGTATCTCAGAACCTTCTTCGGATCATAAGCTCAGATTGTACCAAGTTGCAATTAAATCAATTTAGTAGTTTTAGCGTGATACTTATTCAGAATACAGACAGACAGATATGAAAATTTTTAATTACATTTTCGGCTTCAGTATCGCTTAGAGAACGCCCTACAATTAAAATTTTCAAATTATCTTCCATGGACAGACTCTCGACCCTCAACAGTTTTTTGAAGTAAAACTTCTTTAGGTGCGACCTAGGGAGTAACTTAGATATTTTTTCTGACGAAAGTAACGCCATTTGAATTTTGAATAGCGGAAACAGAGATTCCGCTATTCAAAATTCGAATGAATGATATTATTACAATTATAATTTGATGCCATCAATGGCAAAGAAGTTTTACTTCAATCACGCGTAAAGGTTACACACACATACTTTTTTTAGATGTATAGAGTATGGTCTTTTTACTTTTTAAATCAAGTCAAATAGTAAAATTTTTGTCATATTTGCCGTAAAGCAATGTTTTCTTCTGTCGACCATCTCTGCATTTCTATTTTTTTTTGCATTAGAATTTGGGCTCTATCATTTTCTGACTATTCTGTAGGCCTTTAAAAGTTACACAATTCTACCATACATTATTTTGTTATGCCTCGAAGGGCTAAGGCAGCGTTTTCGTTGTAAGCTCCCAGACATCTTATTTTTTTCCTACATCTCCAACTAATATCGTTATATTTTAGTCAATGTCAAACAAACTCAACAAATTATATACGCAAACCGTTCTCAAGAATCATTGGTGATCTCAGCATTAAAATCAATGCAGTAGTTTTAAAGTTTATCGTGAACAGACAGACGCTTCGGGTACTTTGATTTATAATAATATTTATGTAGTGATAAAAAATATTAATTACATCGAATTGACACATCAAAAATATTTATCTGACTTCTTAAACATTTTCTCCGAGAAGAACTAGACATTTTCTTTAACGACTGTACCCATGGTGTTATCACTTAGAACACTGTGTAATGAATTATAATGTAACCAACTTCCACAGGATGTCAACGTTGCAGTTACATTGAGACTTGTCATGATATTTAATTTCGTTTCATTATAACGTAAGAGTTGCCTTCAAAACGTGGTAGATGACGCTGTATGCTTTTTGTTCATTATGATTTTTATTTCGCGGCCACCCAGAGAGTTTCCTGCAAAGACTGCTTGGCACCGCTGGTGTCGTCAATAAGTCGAGTTACGTCTCTATCTCATATATACAAATTTACTCTGTGAAGACGGCCGCGTCACTGCCACACAAATAAAAGCTGTATAATTACTAGCGCACGCACACATAGCGCCGCGCGCACTGATGAGTTGAACTATCTGTACCAACATAGAGAAAAAAAAAAGACGTGTGGCACTCGGGGACTGCCGCGGTAAAGCTATTACATAGCATTTTTTACCAACTATGCTAGTATAATTATTTCTATATAAGAATACTAGCTGATGCCCGCAGCTTCGCCCGCGTAAAATTTGTTACCGCGGGAAGTTATTCCCGGGATAAAAGGTAGCCTATGTGTTATTCCAGACTATAATGTATCTCTGTACCAAATTTCAGCCCGATCCGTTCAGCGGTTTGAGCGTGAAAGAGTAACAAACATCCACAATCACAAACTTTCGCATTTATAATATTAGTAAGAAGTAAGATTTTAAGGCCTATGTTCAACAAAGTAAAGTACCAAGTACCTACTTGACTGTGGACATTTGGACTTTTGAACTTTTGGACTTCTGGACTTTTGGACTTTTGGACTTTAGAAGACCCAAAAGTCCTCAAAGACCGAAAAGTCCCAAACGTCCCAAAAGTCCCAAAAGACCCAAAAGTCCCAGAAGTTCCAAAAGTCCCAATAGTCCAAAAGTCCAAAAGTTCAAAAGTCCAAAAGTTCAAAAGTTTAAAAGTCCAAAAGACCAAAAGTCCAAAAAACCAAATTCCAAAAGTCCAAAAGTCCAAAAGCCCAAAAGGCCAAAAGTCCAAAAGTACAAAAGTCCAAAAGTCCTAAAGTCCAAAAACCCAAAAGTCCAAAAGTCCCAAAGGCCAAAGTCCAAAAGGCCAAAATTCCACTCCACCTAACCTCACCCCACCCACCTCACACCTATACACCTCACCACACCCCACTTCACTTCACCCCACCCTACACACCTCAGCCCACCCCACTTCACCCTACTTCACTTCATATACATTGGTACACGTTATGCAAACGCTCACGTGTACACGTTGGTATATGAAGTGCGAGTTACACGAACGTGGCCGAGCGTGGCCGAAGGTAGCCGAGAGTGTGATTTATTTTCGTGACACAATTTCTGGATTCGGTCTCCACGCAAGGCCCGCGATAGAAGCTATGCAATAGCTTAATAGGTATTTTGTTCTAGAACTTTTAAGAAGAACATTTATTTTGTTATAAACTATTTTTATGTAACTTCAACCATTTACGCAGAGGCGCAACGGATACTCTTATAACGATTAAATGTTTTCCGTTTTCGAAACATTCCTCATTGCTGCACCGCTCCTATGAATCTTAGCATTATGTTATGTAGCCTATAGCCACTATCAATAAATGTACCTACTTACTATCGAACAGTTTTTGAAACCCTACCAGTAGTTTCAGTAAGGCTTGCCTTGGTATGATGTGATCATGGTCCCTTTGCAGCGTGTGTCCAATCCAGCGCAGCAGCTACACTTCCGACGTTTGATCTGTTGGTGGATAGGGGACTCACTGCAGCGTTCCAATAGTCTTACGTTCGTGATGTTCTCGGGCCCGTATGTACCGAGGATCCATTGGAGGCAGCGTTTGACGAAGACTTATAGCTGGTAGCTGGTGCGAAATGTCTTTAGTGACCTTCATGTCTCGCATCCGTATAGCAGTTAGCAGTACAGTTTTAACGTTTCCTTTGTTTTGAGTTTCACTCTTCGTGTCCATTTTCGCAACTGCCTACGGGGCGCAGCTGTGTAAAGGTTGTTCTGGCCTTGGCGAGACTCGAAATGATGTAGGGTACTCTTCTATCCCATCAGTTTCTGACACGACACTACCGAGGTACGTGAATTAGTGCCTCCACCACATCTCTTGCGTCTGTCGATTTTAATTTCAGTCCAGCCATTCGCTGCCTCATCCCGCTCGTTGTCCTGCACGTTGTCCTGCAGACATGCATGACGGCGTGTGTGTGCCTCAGCAGGCACAGGACATCGGCATCATTTAAATCCTCCAGGATATCAGTATAGGCCCCATTCTATGCCGCGCCGATTGTTCTTTGCGGTATTCAGCATTATATCATCTATTTTCTATCGATGGTTGTTAACTATCCTGTTATCTTCATAACGATCCTCTAAGGTAGGTACAGTATGTATTTTCAAAAGAGTTTGTGAACTCTATTTTTAATTTCTTTTTCAGAATATTGATGACATTTGATTGATGTCATTTTATACACGTTACTTCTACTACATTGATACATGTAATAAAATTCTAACACGCCGGTGTTTGTATGTAAATTGTTTATACTGAGGAAAATTCTATACTGAGGAATAGCTTTAACCATTAAGCAAACAGGGCAGATTCACACGCTACTTGATGAGTATGATTAATAAATACATCTAATTTCATAGACCTTGTGTGACGTAAACAAAGTTGCGAGGGTCAGCTAGTTAAAAGATAAAACAATAGGTTTCTTCTTATCTACTTAAAAACTATTTTTACAAATTTTATGGTAATAATAGACATTCTTTGAAATATGCATGTATGGTATTGTTGTGACTTTTATGACACGTTTAAAGTACATAGGTATGGGATAGATGGCGCTCGCGGCTACGTCAGCGCGAAATTTTCTTCCCGCTTCCCATGGGAACGTACTCCCGGGTTTGGTTATCTTTATAGCAGTATTATATATAAATTAACAAAACAAAAAATAATACTGCATTGGTGATAATAATAATAAAATGTATGTATATAGAGTACCTACTCACTCATTTTCTTTCACTATTTTTCGTGAATTTCTTCATTAATAAATGCACTTTGATTATTCATATTTAAAACACTTTTTACACAAATTATACGAGTAGAGTTCACTGTTGTACATAGATGATGAATACCTATACACGTATATAGTCGAATTTTTATTTAGACGAAGTAAATTGACAGCAACATAATGTAACTGACAGCATCGAAATTGTCATTTCACATTAAGAACTCTAAATTCGACCAACACTCTTAATTCAACTTTGGTCGAGTGGTTAAGACGCGGATCGGTACGCAGAAGGCGCAAGATCGATTCTGGGTACAAGCATCAATTTTTGGATTATTTGATTTGACATAATATAATTATAACGACTGCAGAGTTCATAATTGACGTAAACATAAAATTTATGAAGTGCGAGACGAGGTACACGAACGTGGCCGAAGGTAGCCGAGAGTGTGATTCGTTTTCGTGACACAATTTCTGGATTCGGTCTCCACGCAAGGCCCGCGATAGAAGCTATGCAATAGCTTAAAAACCTATAATTTGGTTTTCATTGATTTTAAATAAGTATGAGTATTAGCTTGTTTTACTAAAACAAGAAAGCCATGATATCGTTCTCACCAGACTGCCCCTCTCTAACACGTTTATTGTGAAAGTGAAAGTTCAATCCGATTGACGTTGTCATTTTTATTTTATTTCAAACTTTGAACAGATGATCCACGTGACCTATACCTATTTAATGCAACAGAGTCACCGTCTACAGACAAAGTCTCGCCATAAGCCCCTCTGCACTCTATTTTACAGAGAGGGGCTAATAAGCTATAAAATACTATCTACATTTCCTAACTTAAATGACGCGTGTTTTGTATGGTCAAGGTCGTTAGACCTACCAACGGCCTTAACCCGCTGCTGGTAAACTCGCTGGCTTGCAGCTTGTAAACTGACTCCGTGTCATCGAGACTTGAGTGACTTGTAAAAGCCGCATATGAACGGCCGCAATCCTAAAAAGATATGAACGATATGAAATGACCCCGTCTGATTTCTTTTTCTTCCTAGACCTATCAAAAAACACCTAATGTTGGAGAAGGTACAATCCGTTTAGTTAAGATACCGTAAACATCCATTTATAGGTCTGATTGTGACCAAGGATATTGATTTGACAATCGCTGGGAGCACATGAAGTCCCGCATCCCGTACAAAAGAATTAATAAAGGATAATAATATGCCTTAACAAAAGTTCAAACAAGTGCAACGAACTAAGCGATGAATTTGGTGTCAGCAGGGCGTGTGAAGGTATCGGCAACATCAATACAATGTATACCGTTCTCTCTAACTTTGCAGCTGGCGTTGAGGCTGGTGTAGAGGCGTAGTATGGGAGATAACCGGCAAACTTAGAGCGAACGGGTAGTACCTACCTACTATACGACTATCTTTCATTATTGTGAAATCTGAGTCCGAAATC
Organism: Miltochrista miniata; assembly: GCA_933228765.1. Taxonomy (NCBI): domain Eukaryota; kingdom Metazoa; phylum Arthropoda; class Insecta; order Lepidoptera; family Erebidae; genus Miltochrista; species Miltochrista miniata. The sequence goes on along the minus strand of OW121764.1, from coordinate 14,684,349 downwards.
ATGATTTCTTTTCTTCGTGTCTGCTTGTTCGGGATAGACGCAAAATTTATCTTTTACGTTTTCATTGTATTTTTACTGGTTTATCTAAATGCAGCTGCACATTTCATCAAAATGGATTGTACGGAGCCGTAGATAGAGTTTTCTGTCAGAATTACCTACTAGACGGGCTGCGAAGAGGTCGAAGTAAAGTACCTAGATAGGGTTATAGGTACGGGGTCTCGGTGAGCATAGGTGCATCTGTATCCAAGATTATTTTCAGGGGGTTTCTTGCCTGACAAAACCCCTTCTTTTAGGAAATGAAGCTATCCAACAGAAATAGCTTCATTTCATACGAACAAAGTGGCGATTATTACGCTTTTTTTATACCACTAAGGTGGCAAACAAGCATACAGCCCACCAAAAGTATTGGTGGTCACCGCAGCCTATGGACGTTTGCAACTCCAGAGGCGCCACACTTGCGCTGCCGACCCTGTAAAAACCTTCTAAGACCCCTTTTGAAGAATCCCATACTGTAGGCGTTTGGTAAAACTGGGGCAGTTATATAAACGCTAGTTCTAATCATTTTTGTGTGTAACTTTATTAACTTTATTATGTCCGTAGATACATGATTATTTTTTCTTTGCTTTCCAGGCCGAAGCTTTCAGAACCTGAGCGACGATGTGGAACTAGAACCGTGTCCCAAGGTCCCCTGCAAGCTGAAAAAGGGTACCAACGAAAAAGTGAGCATCGCTTTCACACCAGGTGAGAAAATACCTTATGTTAAATAACGGCCACATCTAAGAAATTAAGAAATCATATGATAGGTCCTACTATACACCTATTCACTTTATTGTTTTTCATTCGATTAGAAAATTCGGAGCTTTATATTTATAGGTACGAGTACTTACATAATACGACTTCTAAGTAGGTATTACTGATTCCTTTTTTATTTTTGAAATGTATACTACCTATAACGTGCCAGTGGTTCACCTAGGCACAGTAAAATTAGTACTACCGGGACCTAAGTGTTCCATTACATCTAGGTTATTTACGGTTAACTTTTTACCCCTGGGTCACCTATGTGTTCCACGGTTAAATTCTGTCATTTTGATCCACCTAGGTATTCCAAGGTCTACACCTAAACCTACTTTTTTATAAGAAGGTATTATCCTATTAGGTATCGTCTTAGAATGTATTATTTTTTTAAATTTAAAGTGATCAGTAAAAATACAGTTTAATTTTCACGTCTCTAATGCTGCAATTTTACTTATTTAATTATTTATCTTATCTTACAGATAAATAATTGTGGTGTGATGTGAAATTGATCCTATCCTAATATTTTTAAAATCATTGACATGACATAACATAATACCTATTGTATTTACTTACAGAAAACAACGTAGACGCTGTTACCAACAGGGTGACCGCCGAGGTACTTACCCTTCCTGTGCCATTCATAGGAGTAGACGGGTTGAACGTCTGCGAGAAGATTTACACGACTGACGGCAAAGTTGCCGGTTGCCCACTGACGGCTGGCACGAAATACTGGTATAAAGACTCCTTCCCCATACTCTCTTTGTACCCGGATATCAAAACCACAGTGCATTGGGAATTGCTGGATGAAGACAGGAATAGCCTTGCCTGTTTCGAGGTGGGAGCTAAAATCACTAAGTAAGAATATTTAGTAAGTCGATAGTCGCAAAGTTGAAAAATGTAAGTAGGTACGACATAGCATGTTGGAATATGAAGGATGTTTTGAACTACTGCAAATAGGATAGTTTTATATAACAGGCAATGATTGTGTTCAACTTGCGACTAGATAAGTTTCAGCGTGTGTGATTGTCGTTATGCAATACTTAGTGCTGCATGAAGGTAAACCAATAATGTTTATATTGCGTTTACAGAAGAATACGTAAATAAATTATATTTTTTTATTAATATCATGTTGTTTAATTTTCAATATTTTACAGGTACATACCTACAGGTAAGCTAAACCTGTAAAATATGTTCGGATTATCAATAATTTTAACTTCAATTTGCACTTTTTTAAGCTATTGCATAGCTTCTATCGCGGGCCTTGCGTGGAGACCGAATCCAGAAATTGTGTCACGAAAACGAGTCACACTCTCGGCTACCTTCGGCCACGTTCGTGTATCTAGCACTTCATAAATTTTTTGTTTACGTCAATTATGAACTCTGCAGTCGTTATATATTATTATATTATGTCAAATAATCCAAAAATTGATGCTTGTACCCAGAATCGATCTTGCGCCTTCTGCGTACCGATCCGCGTCTTAACCACTCGACCAAAGTTGAATTAAGAATGCTGGTCGAATTTACAGTTCTTAATGTGAAATGACAATTTCGATGCTGTCAATTACATTAGTTGCTGTCAATTTACTTCGTCTAAATAAAAATTCGACTACAGGTGTATAGGTATTCATCATCTATGTACAAAAGTGAACTGTACTCGTATAATTTGTGTAAAAAGTGTTTTAAATATGAATAAACAAAGTGCATTTATTAATGAAGAAAGTCACGAAAAATAGTGAAAGGAAATGAGTGAGTGCTCTATATACATACATTTTATTATTATTATCACCAATGCAGTATTATTTATTGTTTTGTTAATTTATAATACTGCTATAAAGGTAACCAAACCCGGGAGTACGTTACCATGGGAAGCGGGAAGAAAATTTCACGCTGACGTAGCTGCGAGCGCCATCTATCCCATACCTATGTACTTTAAACGTGTCATAAAAGTCATAACAATACCATAAATGCACATTTCAAAGAATGTCTATTATTACCATAATTTTTTTAAAAATAGTTTTTAAGTAGATAAGAAGAAACCTATTGTTTTATCTTTTAACTAGCTGACCCTCGCAACTTTGTTTACGTCACACAAGGTCTATGAAATTAGAGGTATTTATTAATCATACTTATCAAGTAGCGTGTGAATCTGCCCTGTTTGCTTAATCAAAATAGAGCTTAATGGTTAAAGCTATTCCTCAGTATAGAATTTTCCTCAGTATAAACAATTTACATACAAACACCGGCGTGTTAGAATTTTATTACATGTATCAATGTAGTAGACGTAACGTGTATAAAATGACATCAATCAAATGTCATCAATATTCTGAAAAAGAAATTAAAAATAGAGTTCACAAACTCTTTTGAAAATACATACTGTACCTACCTTAAAGGATCGTTATGAAGATAACAGGATAGTTAACAACCATCCATAGAAAATAGATGGTATAATGCTGAATACCGCAAAGAACAATCGGCGCGGCATAGAATGGGGCCAATACTGATATCCTTGAGGATTTAAATGATGCCGATGTCCTGTGCCTGCTGAGGCACACACCGCACACACACACGCCGTCATGCATGTCTGCAGGACAACGTGCAGAACAACGAGCGCCGCTGAAATGCTCAATCACGTGACGTCTGACCGGCAATCGCTAACTCGCCTGCTGTTCATCGCGTTTATGGTACGAAATAAGACGTCCGTTCAATTATCGGCTGATATTGGCCTGTTTTAAGAGCTTATGGTAGGCCACCAGGATGAGGCCGCGAATGGCTGGACTGAAATTAAAATCGACAGACGCAAGAGATGTGGTGGAGGCAATAATTCACGTACCTCGGGAGTGTCGTGTCAGAAACTGATGGGATAGAAGAGTAGTTACCCTACATCATTTCGAGTCTCGCCAAGGCCAGAACAACCTTTACACAGCGCCCCGTAGACAGTTGCGAAAATAGGCACGAAGAGTGAAACTCAAAAGTAAACGTTAAAACTGTACTGCTAACTGCTATACGGATGCGAGACATGAAAGGTCACTAAAGTAAAGGCATTTCGCCTTTTGGACTTTTGGAATTTGGTTTTATGGACTTTTGGACTTTTGAACTTTTGGACTTTTGAACTTTTGGACTTTTCCAAAAGTCCAAAAGTCCAAAAGTCCAAAAGTCCAAAAGTCCGAAAGTACAAAAGTACAAAAGTCCAAAAGGCCAAAAGTCCAAAAGTCCAAAAGGCCAATAGGCCAAAATTCCAAAAGCCCAAATGTCCACAGTCAAGTAGGTACTTGGTACTTTACTTTGTTGAACATAGGCCTTAAAATCTTACTTCTTACTAATATTATAAATGCGAAAGTTTGTGAGTGTGGATGTTTGTTACTCTTGCACGCTCAAACCGCTGAACGGATCGGGCTGAAATTTGGTACAGAGATACATTATAGTCTGGAATAACACATAGGCTACCTTTTATCCCGGGAATAACTTCCCGCGGTAACAAATTTTACGCGGGCGAAACTGCGGGCATCAGCTAGTATTCTTATCTAGAAATAATTATACTAGCATAGTTGGTAAAAAATGCTATGTAATAGCTTTACCGCGGCAGTCCCCGAGTGCCACACGTCTTTTTTTTTTTTTAAAGCATATTATACTGGGTGTAACAAAATTACCTCTCCAAATTTCATGAGATGACTTGGCATCGGAAATCAAATACAAATATTTAATAAAAAAGGGGGGTAATTTTTTTAATTTTTTGTAAAAAAAATTTATCGCACATTAAGAATTCAAAACAAACACAAAGCACCCGTCTGGCTGTCGTTGTCGCTTTCTACTGCCGCTCAGTAGCGATAGAAAGGGTGAAAATAGGATAAAATAGGACCTTTAAAACGGCTTTACGGTTAAAGTATTCATGTGATTTTTTCTTTGTAATGTTTCTTGACTGATGCTTGATCTTGATGATATATATATATATATACACATATATATATATATATATAAATATAAATATCTGACACAACGCTATCTGATCCCAAAGTAAGCTAGGAATAACCTGCTTGTGTTATGGGTATCAGACCACGGATATTAATACTTATATACTTTTAAATACAGACATATTATACATAGAAACACCCAGACTCTTGAGACAAACATTTATAGGTCACACACAAATATTTGTCTCCGGTGGGAATCGAACCCACGACCTCCAGCACCGCAGGCGGTATCACTACCGACTGCGCCACAGAGGCAGTCAAGAACTCAAGTCAAGAACTGCTAAACATAAGTAGGTATAACATGACATGTTACCAGACTCCTTCAATTGTGAGGTTTGGCTCATGCAAACAACATAATTGAACATAATTATTATGTTAGTGCAGCCTACAGTTGCTACAGTCGAATCTTTTTGTACATTAGGTACCTACATTACACGTTACCTACGTTATACATATACTCAGTGAAATAAACTTGCGACCTTCCGAAGCTAAATGTGGACCACACCAATATTTGGTCCGACTACACCGGTATCTAAATAGATAGGTACCAAATATTGAAAATTCTGCCCCTCCCACGCAGTGGTATATACGACAAATATATACGAAAAATACGGTATATACGAAAAATGCAAAGGGACTTCGGATTAGATCATTTGATCTAATCCGAAGTCCCTTTGCACAGTAGTCGTACGGTCGTACCTATGGAATATTGGAATCCCATGGTCAAATAAAATTTTTAACATTGGTTAAATACCTACCTATTTAACCAAGTGGTTAAAATACCACTGCGTGGGAGGGGCAGGATTTTCAGGTCTAATTATTTTCTTAGACCGTATATCTACCTGGGACATCCTTCAGAGGGCTTACCCGGTGCTCCCGACCATAGGCTGTTGGGCGTTACGTAGGTTTTTTAGTCGGTAAGAGTCCGGCATAGCATCCATGATGGATTTCCCTCACGTAAAAAAAACTATTAAGCTACTAATTATCCTTATTAAATAGTCTCCCTTGATTCAATAAAAACCTTTTGGTATGCGGTAGGTCACGTAAGGCAGGACCAGTAGTTAGTATAGGGGAACCCTGGGACATTCTTCTGAGAAGGGCCTACCTGGGCTCCTGACTATAAGTAAGGGTAGGGCACATGTTGTTTTACTCGGTAAGAGTCTAGGGAATAGCATCAATGAGGAATTTCTACACGTAGTAAGTGGTCTACCGCCTGTACAATGGTATGTGCTCTGAGGAATCTAAATATATATAACTCAAAGGTGACTGACTGGTGATCTATCAACGCACAGCCCAAACCACTGGACGGATCGGGCTGAAATTTGGCATGCAGGTAGATGTTATGACGTAGGCATCCGCTAAGAAAGAAGTTTGATAAATTCAACCCCCAAGGGGGTAAAAGACGGGAAGCGGGAACGGGAACAAATTTTACGCGGGCGAAGCTGCGGGCATCCGCTAGTTGTTTGATATGACGCCCACGGCTACATTCTATCACCGCACCGCTCGCCACAGACAGGTAGTTCATCCTCACACTTTACGTCCGGAGCGTTCAAGCACGGTTAGATCCGATAAGGGTTTTCTTCAGCGCACGCTTAGGTTGTGGAATGATCTCCCTGCCTCGGTTTTCCCAAACGCCTACAGTATGGGGTTCTTTAAAAGGGGCCTTAGAAGGTTTTTACAGGGTCGGCAGCGCGAGAATGGCGCCTTCGGTGTTGCAAACGTTCATAGGCTGCGGTGACCACCTTCCTTCAGGTGGGACGTGTGCTTGTCTGCCACCTTAGTGGTATAAAAAAAATTCAGTAGTTAAATGATCTAAGGTTCTTTCTCACACACCTACACGCTGGAGCATAAACAGGAAGTTATAGTATATCAAATGAACTTCCGTTCAATTGCATGGTCAAGTTTAATATACAAGGTTAGAAACTAGTTGAGCACTAGAGACACTATGAGGCCTATTATACTGATTTATATTTATTTAATACAAATAAAATGTTTTTTATGCAAGGTCTATTACGTAAGTGATCAACTACGTCAGATATAGGTAATAGGCATCTTAGTTTTCAATAGGATTTCAAGGCAAACTAGAGTTCTCAATGACTTAGTAGTAGGTTTATTTCCTATGCAGATCCAACGTGACGGCTTTCTTGGGGTGTGGTCATACCCACTATGGCGGTGTCTTTTTTTATACGACTAAGGTGGCAGACCAGCATACAGCCCACCATATGTGCTGGTGGTCAGACGTTTGCTATCCCAGAGGCGCTACGCAGCTGACCTTATAAAAACCTAAGACCCCTTTTAATGAAACTCTTTGGGAGAACCGAGGCAGGGAGATCATTCCAGTCTAAGTGTACGCGGAAGAAAGCCCCTATCTGATCTCACCGTAAATTTTCCACCGCAGATGTGCTATGGATGCGATTGATAATCATTACCAATCACATTCATTGGTCCACAATTCCACATATCATAGCACTAGAGGAAACGGATTTAACGAAGCTATGATTTTTTTATAAATAAATATTTGTGGACATTCACACACAACATCATCTAGCCCAAATTAAGCTAATATAAGCTTTTGCTATGGAATCTAGACGACTGATAGACATACTTATACATTTCTAAATACATACATATTATACTTACCTACATAGAAACACCCAAACTCCGAAACAAACATTTGGGGATCACAGAATATTTGGACCGACCCAGGAATCGAACCCAGGACCTCCAGCGTGGCAGGCGGTATCACTACCCACTACGCCACAGAGGCAGTTTTTTATGTGGACGGATGCATGGATGGATTATTGTGGATGCGTTTGAAAACCATCACACATTTGTTGGTTGCACAATCCCATCCCCGTAACACAAGTTTCTCCTAGCTCGGGGACCACGGTTTATTTTTTACTAGATGCGCTCCCGCTTCCCGTGGGACACATTACGGATAAAAGATAAGTAAGCTATCTCTTTACCAATTTTCAGCCCAATCCGATCAGCCGTTACAGCGTGATTGAGTAACAAACATCCAAACATCTTCACAAACTTTCACATTTACGAGTATAATATTAGTAGAATAATTTCTGTGCCAAACATATTATATATTTTGGTTTTAGCTGTAAATAATAACAGAGGCGAATAAAACAAGAACTATCACTTCGATAACCGTTTTTTTTATAAAAAAAAACAAAAGGTTTGCCCAGTTAGGTAGGTAGATAATAGAAACTCCCCATACACCCCCATGGGTGAACTGGGGGCCGAGTCTGCTATTTTCCATCAAAAAGCCGGTCCAGTGCGATTCTATTACGATATTAAAGCGATTGGTCCTAAATTTGCTAGTCGCGTAAATCTTGTCTATCGCCACTATAGAACATCGATAGAATATAAATAGAATCGCAAAAGCAGAGACAAGGGCTTTATTTTTGTTGTTTTGACTCTTGTCAGTCAGTACTAGTAGGTGTTTTTTAGGTTATCTACAAATTACATAAAAGAGACTTTTGTAGAGAATTACGATGTAAAATTACACCTATAAACACACGTGAACTTTATAAACGGCTTCAAAGCAAAGAGTGACAGTGTTATCCAGAAGAACTATCAATCAAATCAGCCTATCGCAGTCCACTGCTGGACGTAGGCCTTTGCCAATTTACGCCACAATTCACGGTCCTGCGCCTTCTGCATTCAGTCCCAGCCTACGACCTTTACCAGGGTCGTCGGTCCATCTAACGGGTGACCCCACGGTTGCCGAGACGCGGTTGGAAGAACTATATAGAAATTTTAGAAAAAACTCAAATGAAAAAAACTGGTCCAGCAATGAATTTCATTTTGAAGAAAGGCTTTGGATGCTAAAATTAATAGATTAAACACAGGAGACTGTATATTTTCATATACATATATAACAGCAGATTCAAGTCTTCTACAAATACATCTTTACAGAAAAAATATTGAACAATAACCTCATGATAACTCAAGATTGTGAATAGTGAAAGTTTTTATCTACAAACAACTACTCTGTCTTATGAAAGTTGGTTTTTAAATTGATTAACACTAGTGTAACTACTCAACGGACTTAAAAAGTTATTTCATCATTGTGAAATCACGGTATTCCACAGCAACTATGTGATATAGCCAAACAATCTCAATACAGACAGCTTTTATTAGTGCTCGTGTGTGATAGATAATATGATGGATCGTAAAAATAAATATGCTATTATCATTTTGTTAAAACTCAAGGAAGCTGAGCAGTGATAATTTTAATAGATCTTTTATTTACTGGCATGTATGGGTTCATAGTATGACACAGGTAAAGCCCTTAACTACAGCTAGTATGTTGGATTATGAAAGAGTAATGTGCATGTACCTTAGATGAATTAAAAAGGGAAGATACGGTACGTTCTCTATATTGCACTTAAAAAATAGCTCGCACATAACTACACACAAATACTTACTCACACATTGTCTTGTAATTAATAAAGATGCGCGAAAGTGACATAAATATATGATTTAGTTATGAGTGAGCAAGACGCGTTTTCGCTTAGCCGTCTAGGTCTCGTACAAGTTCGTAAAAGCTTCGGCATGCTTCGTGGACGTTCGAGTGCCGTATCCGATAGCCGATGCAGTACCGTCAGCATGTTTCCAGATTATGGTAAATCATATTGAAATAATATATTCGTATCAATAATAATTATGTATTTCACAGTTACACACTAAATAAAAAGACGTGTTATTTCAGTTATCAAAAGAACTTTTATTTAAATACTAGGTACATAACCACGAATAAAAAAAATAGGAACTGTTGAGTGTTTTCCTATGCTTCTTATCACTTGTATTAATATAATATTCTTTATAATATAATATTTATAATAAATATAATGTTAAATAATTATGTGTGGAGAACTGGAGACTTTAATGTAAATATTTTACTACAATGTTGGAAAAATACTCAAACACAAAATACAAAAAACAAAACCCCTAAGGAAATTTTGACGTGAAATAAAATATAGTTTTAGGTGCTAAACATTTTACTTATATATAATTTTAACATGAGGAAGGTTGTTATATCTACCTCATAATACAGTGAACGTAATATTTATTATTTATTTACAAGTTATTTACATTGAAATTATTTATTTACAAATTATTTATATTACTTATTATTTACAAATTTACGCTAACAGATAACTATCATTGGGAAACATTTGAAGGATATTCAATACAAATTAAGTTACTGTAGGAATACGGAAATAAAATATATATAACCCAACAGTAAAAGAAATTCTAACATCGGTTTAGTAGTTTCAGAACCTATTCGATGCAAACAAAGAAACAAATGATCAAATATTTCCTCTTTATATTATTAGTATAATAGAATATACTATACTAATATTACAAAGAATTTTTAATATGTTGTTTTCTGTAAATTAAGACTACTTAATAAAATAGGCTATGAGAAAAAAATGTATTGCCAATGTAATGGCAGAGCATAGCTTACTCCTATTTCTAAACTTTTTTTAAATAATTTGAGATTATGAATAGAATAGAATAGAATATGCTTTATTGTACACCAATTAACATATACATGTATATGGAATACAGAGTTTAAAATGTACAATGGGCGGCCTTATCGCTAAGTGCGATTTCTTCCAGGCAACCTTTGGATGGATATGAGTGTCTTCCAGGCAACCTTTGGATGGATATGAGTGTAAGAGATCAAGTTTATAACTGGGCAGATATTTCATTAGTGTTTTAATAGAAAGAAGGTACCTATTAGGTACTATAAAATACGTGGTACATTGAATGAATACAAAGTACAATTACAATAGCTAGATAAATATAATAAGAATGTGTAAATACATACAAACAAATACACAAAAATAAATAAGTATGAATTAATTAGTCAACTTAGTATGCCGACCGTACCTTCGTGCCAAATCTGACCGCCATTCATTATGCACTTCGGGCCGTCGCTCGCCGTTCACACTATACATTCTATCTTTTTCTCTCTTATGGCATTTCAAATTATTTGTCTCACTTTCACTCGTATTCGCATTTAGTGACAAATATTTTTTTTGAATTAAAGTTTTAATGTAATTTATTAGTTTATTAGGTACTCACGAATGATAAGTAATCCCATGTGTTTTGTTTTTGCTTCTTGAGTGATTTAAGCACTTTCTAAACACACATGAAGGCATTTTTGTTACTTAACACTGGATTTTACGGCACTTGAGAGATGAGCACTACACAACTACGCGCTTCGGTCGTTCGACGTCCACTAAACCATACTAAGTCCAATAGCTCAGTTTGGCATGCCCACGCATATGAGTCGGTACCGTATCTTCCCTTTTTAATTCATCTAAGGCATGTACAGAGATCTTGGCCATCCAAGCCTGCCATGATGAGAAGCCATGCCTTCGATTCCAATGACCAATGCACTAGAGCTAGACTAATGTCAATTTGTTGTTTTGACTGGCCTCGTGGTTACTGCTCTAACCACTAACATGTAACTCACATACTAACTGTAACTGTAATGTGTAGTTAGGTACTCTGTCTACGGATTGAGAGGTTGTGGGTTCGATTCCCACCCAGGACAAATCTCTTTGTGTGATGATCATATTGCTTTGTTGTGTCTGGGTGTAATTTATCTATAATAAGTATGACATATAGAAATATAAGTATGTCTATCAGGCGTCTAGATCCCATAGCACAAGTTTATAGCTTAGTTTGGGCTAGACGGTGTTGTGTGAGAATGTCCAACAACAATATTTCTATTAATACCTCCTCAAAATGAAATTGGGTAAGGCCTAGGTCTGAGCATAGTGGTAGACTGTAATAGGGTTATTTGATAGCTTATTTTGGATTTGGAAACATTAAAAATGATGAAATATGGAAAAATATTTTTAATATTCATATTTTACAATTATTGTTTTTACATTATCTTCATCTTGCCAAAAATACTATTGTAATAGCCACGCTGCTTGAAGATCAGGGTTAACACTTCAATTTTGAACTCGAGTATCCTGAAATAGATTACAATACAATTAGTTTTATTTCAGCTATTGCAAGCTTGTGAATTATGATTGATGATTAAAAAGTGATTTCAAAATGTTGTTAAAAGGAAATGAGATTTATCTGATAGAAATATTAAATGACTGTGATTTTAAGTGTCAAACATTGATTTAAATAAACAATTTTACCAATTTTGTCAACTCTTATTTACCCACCTCATGTTTCCATGGTCATTGTGAGTTCTTCTTCTAAAGGAGAGATAGGAAGTACTACAGATGTTTTATAACACAGTTATGCCATGCACAACATGCATTAACAATCTTCCCTGCTATTTTGAGACCATAATGTAATGAATGTACTCGCAGCAAATATCTGCAATTAACATAAAATGGTAAGGACTTAATCATCTTCACCAAGCTTGATGATCTGGATCACATTTATTAGGGTATTAGGAGCACTGTGAGTTGACCAGTTTTGTATCAGCATTGTTAGATGTGAATGTGACTATCATCGGGCTGCTCTCCAACCAACCCAGTCCTTGTCCGTCGGTGTACTGGTGCACTAGGTACTTGCCAGTTACTTTAAATTTGGAACCGGAAGATAGTTTGTAAACTCAGAATTCAAATGATCTGTTAGAATATTGACCAATTAGTAATGAAGTCTCATACTCCCATCAACACTACTTACAGGTGAGGTTTGCTTGGAATGGTACCCTACAGTAGAGTTCAAAAAGTGATTGATTTTTTATTTATACCTACCTAAGTATACTCTAATATTCCCATTTAACACCTGACTTATTTCAGTTTCTTGAGAGTTTATAGGTATATAAGTCATTAGGGATGCCTATATAATTTAAAACCTGCAGTCTCTATACCAATATTATTAGGTATGAGGAAAGATAGGATGTTTGTTTGTTTGCATCGGAATAGGCTCCAAAACTTCTGGACCGATTAATAAATTCTTTCAGTGTTGGGAAGCTAGACTCTTCTCGGTGAACATAGGCTATATTTTAGTCCCATATTCCCTTGGGAACAGGAGCTATGTGGGTGAAACGGTGAAAATATGCTGTGCACCCGGGTAAACTGGGTATTTTAAATGTTCATAAAAACTAAAAAACAATTAAGAAAGTATAATGGGAATTGAGTGTACATAGGTAAGTACCTATGTACTAAAACAATAATAACTACCTACTGTAAGTATTAGAAATGTGACTTGTATTTTAGATATGAGTGATTGTAAAGAATATTGGACAGTAGGTACTTACAGAAAATAGATGCATGTCAATTGCATAGGTATATTTTGCTGATCTTGTTGAGTTGGCTACTTGGAATAGTTGCCATCTATGTATCTAAAACTAATAAAGTTCATTGACCCTGCGACAATGGCTCACTCACAGCTCTAAATTCACTTTTTGGAGACTTATTATAGCACTACGACCATCCAATGTATGAGTGAAATAAATAAAGTCTGCTTCGGATAAAATGTTAGGCTATGTCTTACAATTACCTAATCAATCTTCATCATTTTGATGTAAATTGTAAACTTGCTTCTATTTAGTTTATTTGCAAATTGGTTAGGTAATTTAAACAATAATACCTATTGTATGTATAGCGAACGAAAATAACCAGCCTCGCACTTTCTATTTCTAGCTGTCAAACATTAATTACGCGACTTCCAAAACAAATCCCATCAAATATTAGCAGACTACGCATAAATGTCAAATACACTGGCGATTCTATCGAGAGGCCATCGGTCGACCATAATCGCACTTCAATAGAAACAAGATAGAAGCTATCGAGTTAGCGAATACGAAAACTGTCAAATTGTACCGATGAGCTTCTATTTTGCTACGATATCTATTCTATTCTGATGCGATTGAAATAGCAGACTCGGCCCCCTGGTGTGTGTTCGGATCGCGACGCATATTAGGGATATTTGATGTCGTGGGGCATAGGAATTGGTAAATAAAAATAAAAATTAAACGAGATTCTTATATTGAACAAATATTATAAACAAGTGGATTGTCCTTCTAGTCTCATGGGGCAGCTTTAATACTTATATAGTAACCGGCAACTTCTGATGATCTCTTTTCTCGATATACCACCAACTAAAAAGTTATTAGCTAACACAATAAAATGCCAATAATAAAAAATAGTGTTTTTCAATGACACAATATTTTTGCACGTAAGTGTACATGCGCGAACTTTCTCCCACCACCTCACGCGATGCTCAAGTTGTTTGCCGAGTACTGTACGATAATACACAATGTATCATACTTCTTCATCTTAATTTATTCTAAACCTAAGCAAAGTAATTCATACCTGGATATTGTCTATAGCTCTATACTAATATTATACAAAAGAAAGATGTGATTGTTTGTTTGCATCGAATAGGCTCCGAAACTACTAAACCGATTTGAAAAATTATTTCACTGTTGGGAAGCTTCACTATCCCCGGTGAACTTATGCTATATTTTATTCCCGTATTCCTATGGGAACGGGAGCTACGCGGGTGAAACCGCGTGACGTCCGCTAGTGTAAATATATAACTTATCAGCCGATTCCCGCGGCTACAGACACGACCACTTTACAATTTTGTTAAGTAATAGGACAGGGCGGAAACTCCAGCTTGCATGTGTGCGTGTGTGTGAAGCAAATTGTCCGTCAATGCGCACGTCAAGTCTACTGACAGCTGTGGCGCGACAGGGAGTTGCCGATCTGTATGTTATACTATTATATTATCTTTGGTGGTAGGTACCACGGGTCAGAAGGGGATGGATGGTGTTCGTCAACTGTAAGACTATTTACAATTTTTAGTAGTTTACGTCTAGTAGGTACACAATTTTATTGGCCCAAAATACAATCCTGTCGCGCCTGTCCATTTCAACACAGCAATAGGCTCACCACCTATTACGTGGGACAAAACTATAAGGTTCATTTTGGGCGTATACTATGCCTCTGCCTACCCCTTCGGGGATAAAAGCGTGAGACAATCCGATTGGTCTATAAATAGAATTTTAGTAAACTTAAGGTACATAGGTCTTTATCTATAGATGCACAAGTAACGTCAAAATAATATTTAAAACAGTTGGGTCGCAACATATCTGGTCGTGAATACAATCCTGCACTTCAGTTGCGTGACGACAGATTACATAAACAGATCGTGACACGAAACAATATAAACTCGATACACTATTCAGAACTATAAAATTAAATGGTCAAGCAATGGCACAAAAAACGTTTTATAATAGCAACATATTCGAAATTTTGAAGTGGACTTTATGCTAATGCGATTAGGTGTAAATTTCTTTGATATTTGGATCTTTTTAAAGTCTGTTTTGCTCTATATTATTGATGCTGACTGTACTATAACACTGTGTTCTATACCTACCTA
Source organism: Miltochrista miniata (assembly GCA_933228765.1). Taxonomy (NCBI): domain Eukaryota; kingdom Metazoa; phylum Arthropoda; class Insecta; order Lepidoptera; family Erebidae; genus Miltochrista; species Miltochrista miniata. Next base: position 14,669,197 of record OW121764.1, on the reverse strand, counting down.
CTCATCCTGAAAAAGTAGTTAATCTAAGTATTTAGTGCTATTTATTCTGAGGATTGGCAGTAGCAAGTTCCTCAAGCATTATACATAATTACCACCAAAATTATATCTAAATTCGTAATTCGTAAAAACATTATTTCAAATTACTTAAAAATAATAAGTATGTCAAACAAGTTATATATTAATCATCTGGAATATTTACTACATAAATATTTATACCTAAATATTTTTATCACCATTCTAAATCTAATATAAAAAACTCCTATCTACTAATACCTGTATTTATCTTATCCCAACACTATTCTCACAATATGATGCTATCTATCAGGCACGGGGTACAGTTCACTAAATGTTTTAGTCGGCACGCTCAAGAAAGCGTCTCTCAAGTTGCCGCAGTTAGACAGTTCTGCTTGATCAAAGTATTTGCTCATACTTTGCAGTAACGACTTAGAGGGGTCCGTTCCAATGTTATATTCTTCTATCGCACGATATATTGCCTGAAACAATATCATTTATTTATGCCATCATCCGGAAACGGAGTGCATCTCTCCTGCGCAGGATACGGGGCAGCTCACAGCATTCTGGGCGTACTGTGTGATAGGTGGGACTGTCCGATGCTGGGACACTGGATACGACGGCATTCGAGGTAGTCAGTGAACTAGCATTGAGGCAGTCTCATACGATTTATGTGTTTATTTAGGTTAATGTTACTAACACTAGTTATAAGAATATAAATATGTTACTAACACTATGGATTCCTGGTCTGCAATAAATCATTTATTATTATTATTAACCCCCGACGGAAACCCGAAATATATTGAAATAAGTTTGACGTGTGTGTGGGTGTGTGTGTGTTTATTATATTTCTTTCTTTCCTCTACAATCCATGGCGTTGTCTATTAATCAGACCTTGTCTATATATAACTAAGTATGTATGTATTAAACATAATAATCGCTACGCATACAAGGCTATGACATCTATGCCACCTACCACCCTGACGACTCTGCACACGCCGGTACCGCCATAATCTTAAGGCATTACCAGGCATGTATTAGACACCAACTGTTACCGGAATATCGGCAACATAAAATACAAGCCACATCTATAGAAATCTATGACAAGCAGAGCTCCCTAACGCTGTCTTCAATCTATTGTACACCAAAACAAAAAAGAAACCCTGAGACTACAGAAAGTGACTTTGATCAATATTTTCAAACATTGGGCAACAGATTCTTGGTTGGAGGTGATTGGAATGCTAAACACACTCTGTGGGGATCACGACTGATATCAACGAGAGGCCGCCACCTACGAAAAAATATAGAAAAACACCACCTAAATATTCTATCAACTGGTCAACCTACTCGCTGGCCTACAGAACCCACAAAAATGCCTGACCTTCTGGACTTCTTCATCTTCAAAGGAGTACAGTCGCACTTCCTAGACATAGAGGAATGCTTTGACTCATCTTCAGACCACATTCCAATAATTGTAACCATGAGCTCACATATCATATATCGACCCATGCCACCATACTTGTATAACAAAAACACAGATTGGCAGTCATTCCAAAAATATACAGATGATAATCTAGACTTGAAGATCTGTCTAAAGTCAGAAGAGGATATTGACTCTGCTGCTGAGCAAGTTACTAATATTACCCAAAGGGCGGCGTGGCTCAGCACCCCACCACTGCTATTAAAATGTAACTCAATGCTGGAAGCCAAATTGCCAAAATTCATAAAAGACAAAGTCTTAGAAAAACGACGGCTTAGGAGGGTATGGCATACCAGTCGGCATCCTATGGACAAAAGGGACTTTAATAGGGCGGCAACTGATCTCAAGAAACTATTAAAAGACTTAGAGAACGAGACTCTACAATCACAACTGCAGACGCTAACACCAACGACATTCACCAAAAATGTAAACTCTTTGTGGAAGATGGTAAAATCCAGAGACAAGCCTCGTATCGCTGAACATCCTCTTAAGAAGACTAATGGCACATGGGCAAGAACAAGCAAAGAGAGAGCAGATGCCTATGGCTCTTTTTTGGCTGACGTGTTCACTCCACACCAGGACAACGGAATGAGCAGTTTAGATGACATGGTATCATCATTCCTGGTAAGTGACTTCCAGCCCAGCCCTCCTCTTAGATACTGTACTCCATCTGAGGTCAAGCGCACAGTGATGGAACTAAAGCCGAGAAAGGCTCCAGGATTTGATCTTATCACAGCAGAAGTGCTGCAGAAGTTACCGAGGAAGGGCATAGTTTACATCACATCACTCTTCAATGCTATACTAAGAACTGCATATTACCCCTGCTGCTGGAAGGTATCTCAGGTTACAATGGTGCTCAAACCTGGAAAGCCACCACACTTGACTTCATCTTATCGACCCATAAGCCTATTACCACTGCTATCCAAGGTTCTAGAAAAAATTATTGCCACACGACTGACTGAAATGATCACCGAAAAAGAAGCAATACCAGAACACCAATTTGGTTTTCGGAAACATCATTCGACTATAGAACAGGTGCACAGGGTGTGTGACTGGTATACCGTCATAATACCAGAAATTATAATGCCTTAACTCAAAATATCGTAGCCCAAAATACCCGAAATCGAAATATCAATATTCAAAAGGCAAATATTTATAATATAAATAATTTAAAATGCCTTACGGCCGAATAACCGAAACCCAAAATATAAATTTATCAAATACCTTATCCTAAAATGTTCAAACACAAAATACCTTTTTTTTAACATGATTTAAATCCTACATGGATGCTATATATCTGTGAATGGTTAACACCCCGACTCGACTCAGAGTATCCCGACTCGGATAGGTTAGGTTAGAAGACTAAGGCGGGAGCGAAGCGAAGCGGAGCTCCCGCCTTAGCCTTCGTGGTTATTTTTTTTTGATTTTTCGTTAGCCCACTGTAGTACTTTTGTAACTCTGAATCAAAGTGTTTTAACTAGTGACCGACCGAAGTTTCGGTTTCGGTTTCGGTTTCGGCCAGTTTCGGCCGAAGAATCGAGTTTCGGCCGCAGTTTCGGTTTCGGCCAAAATGGGCCGAAACTTTCGACCGGGCCGAAACTCACGTGTTCGTCAATTTTGAGTGCCTGGCTCTACATGTGACGTGGTTGGGGTCAGCCCTACCAGTTAATATGTTACCAACTTAAGATTTAGAGATTTACAAACGACTTCCAATCAATAGTTACAATAGAACAATTTTATTCAAACTACAAGCAATTACAATCATTGAGAAGTATTCGGTCCCGTTTTTAGTTTTTGTTTACAGAATCCTAAAAAGGTGATCTAGGATATTACTTGAACCTACCTCTTTGTAGTCGGTTCCGTACAAAAAGGGTAAAAACAGGGCCCCATTACTAAGACTTCGTTGGTCGTCTATCTGTCAGCAGACTGTAACTCATGCACTGTGATAGTTAGACAGTTAAAAATTTCACAGATGATGTATTTCTGTTGCTGCTATAGAAACAAATAATAAAAACAGACAAAATAACAATATTAAAGGGGGCCTCCCATTCAATCATTGCTAGAGGCAGTGGTAGCTAAAGTCTGTCGGGAATCCTGAAACACCCTTCCAAGGAATTACCTGGGACACCCTGCGTAGCTAGTAAGCATCTGTGACAACCGGTAGGAGAGAGCGCCATGATCCTCTCCAAGTGAGTACTTAGAGAGGGACAAGTGTCCATGATCGGTCTGACCGCCTCGATTGTGTCGATTCCCCCTCTTGGTTGCTCAAGTCGCAGGTTCCAGGTCTCCTTGGTTTCCTGGTGGTGCTCGGACCGCCAAGCCTCGATTCTTCGAGACGCAGGCCTATGGCCCTACTCCAGCTGCACCTTGCGCCATTTAAACAATGACGCAAGGACTCTCGCTTCCTGGTGTCATGGAGCGGTCCCAGCTGGAGACATGACGACTCAACTGAGATCGTGCTATATCTCCTATCAATCCGACTGCCATCGCCTTCTGCGGACTAAGCAAGCTAGCCGCATTGCATGGCCGTCAGGGTCTCCGCCCTTACGGAGGCCCCGTATAGGGCCATGCTCTGAATGATCCCAAGGTACAGTCACCTGTAGGAAGCGTTGGATCCCTTGATGTTGGACAACAACCGCGAGAGTGCGGCTGATGCCCCCCTTAGTTTAGGGACCAAACTTCGGAAGTGGTATCCGAAGTTCCACCGTCTATTGAGTACGAGCCCCAGATACGTCATCGAGGGCTCGATGCCGATGCTGACGCTCCCTACCTGTAAGTTGGATCCCGCAGGTGGCCCCTTTCAAGATCCGTGAAAGCACAGGTCCTCAGATTTGTGAAGGGCGACCTCAAGACCCAGGCGCCGTATTCGACCAACGACTTGAGCAACCCCTGCCGTGGCCTTTAGGGCTGCGAATCGGTGAGTTGCTCCTAGCGCTGTAACGAGGGTGTCATCGGGCGTAACACGTTACGCTGACACCTCTGAGCAAAGGACCACTCAGCACTTAATCGTAACCGATGTTTCACAGAAGCGGTCCTAAGACCGATCCCTGTGGAATACCGAACGACACATCTCGCTGACCCGGCCCTAGCCAGCATGGGTAAGTTATAGCCCTCTCGGCAAGATACGCCCGGACAGCTCGACGGAGTTAGGGACGCATTCCATGGTAAATAAGTGCCTCCCTAACACAGCTCCAGGGTAAAGTGTTGCAGGCGTTGGCGATGTCAAGAGACACTACCACCACCACTTCGCCCTGTTCTGTTGCCGCCACAAAAAATACCTACTAAAATCGGAAGCGCTCGAAGCCCCGCGGACGATCACTGCATTAAACAACTTTCAGTATGGCCAGTCCTTGGATGAGTGACCGTCCATGTGACCACTTTGTGACATTTATTTAAGCGTTTCCGTGCTTCGGAAGGCACGTTAAGTCGTTGGTCCCGGTTCCCAGTAAAATGATAGTCGTTAAGTCAAGTTAGTTGAAAGTCTTTTTAAACGGCCTGAAAATTTTCAACAGCAAGCAGTCACAACCTGGGCCTATCCATCTCAATATGGCTCACCACATTACGTGGGTCAAATTTTAAAAAAAGTGAAACATGTGCATATAATATGCCTCTGCCTACCCCTTCGGGATAAAGGCATGACCATATGTACTTTGTATGTATGTTTGTAAAATCTGACAAAATATAATCCACACACAATAACGTAATTTCTGTAACAGAACCCTCTGTGCGTGAATCCGACTCGCACTTGGCTGTTTTTTTTTTCTATCAATTGAACACGTGAGTTTCGGTTTCGGTTTCGGTTTCGGCCGAAACTGACCCTGCGGCCGAAAGTTCGGTTTCGGTTTCGGTTTCGGCTGAAAAACCAGTTTCGGTCGGACACTAGTTTTAACATGAGCTAAATCCTACATGGATACTATGGACTCCTACCGACTAAAAACCACACGTATCCTACATAACAGCCTACAGTTGGGAGCCCCGGGTAAGCCCTCAGAAGGATACCCAAGGACCAACAGACCTAGGGCTACAACTGCGACTTCATTAGGTGGGGGGGGGGGGTAAATAAGTTAAAGCCAAATAACAAGTGTGAGTGACAGTGACACATTGTATTCTATTTTCGGTATTTTAAATTAAGGACATTTGAAAATTTGTATTTTGAATTCTGATATAATAATTATTTGTATTTTAAATTTAGACATTTTACGGTAAGGTGTACTGAAATAAGGTATTTTGAATGTTAAGGTATTTCGAATTCGGGTATTTTGGTCTAATGCATTTTAAGTAAAGGCATTTTGATTTCTGGTATTTTAATATATAACCGTGTGACTATGTGAGAGATGCCCTAGAGAACAAACGGTACTGCTCTGGAGCATTCTTGGATGTGCAACAGGCTTTTGACAAAGTCTGGCACGATGGCCTGTTGTACAAAATAAAGAAGCTCTTGCCACATAATATGTACCTTCTCCTGAAATCGCATCTTCTATGTCAAAATCGATGACGCAACCTCCGATTTTCATAGCGTAAAAGCAGGTGTCCCACAGGGATCAATATTGGGACCGTCACTCTATTTACTGTACACTGCTGACGTACCAGAATCGAATGACGTGATTATTGCCACATTTGCAGACGACACTGCTGTACTTTCAACCGATAGAGATCCAACAATAGCATCCAGAAATCTACAGAAGCATTTGGATAGGGTTTATTCTTGGATGCAGGCCTGGAAAATTAAAGCTAGTGCTGCTAAATCGAACCATATCACATTTACGTTAAGAAAAGAAGATTGTCCACCTGTGAAGTTCGGACAAGAGTTTCTACCCCACAGCACATCAGTAAAGTACCTTGGATTCCACCTTGACCGAAGACAAACATGGAAAACACACATACAAAAAAAACGTGATGAAGTTAACCATAGATCTAGATCACTGGAATGGCTTCTGGGCAGAAAATCACGTCTATCAGTGGAAAACCAAGTTCTAATATACAAAGCGATACTAAAGCCAATCTGGACCTATGGCATTCAAGTTTGGGGTTCAGCGAAAGCATCGAATATTGAGATTTTGCAGAGGTTCCAAAATGGCGTGCTTAAATCAATAATAAGTGCTCCATGGTTCACAAGGGTTGAAGAAGTTCACAAATACTTGAACATCCTCACTGTAAGGGAGGAAATAGTCCGAAGCACAGAGACATATAAGACAAGAATTACACAACACAAGAACAGACTGGCTCAGGGCCTGATTAATCCCATAAACACAAGACGGCTAAAGAGATCTCACACCTGGGATAACATCTAAGCAACAAAAGAGGCAGCCTACCAGTGGGCCGGCATGCCTGACACGCCAAAGCCTACTTTTATCGTAACTGCTTATGGTCTAACTGAGACTGATCGCATGTTGGAAATTAAATAACAAATGAAAAAAAAAACATAATAAAACTTCGTCTTGAATTACTCTATCTATTGTTGAAAATTGCATTAAAATCCGTTGAGTAGTTTAATAGATCTAAGATAATTTTGTACTATGTAAAGATACAAGAAAACTCTGAAAGGAGCGATAGGATCTTATCGACATCTTTATGGTTTAAGACAGCCTTGTTTGCAAGTGATGACCTGCTGACTGACGGTTGAGGTCATGGCGAAGAAAAGCAAATCTCGAAACAAATACTTGTAAAACCAGAAAAGTAAGGCCAATCACTCTCCCAAAATAAAAATAAAATAGGAGTGACTTACAGCCAGTAGTGAACTGTAGTAGACTATTTGATTACCTTGACTATGCATTCATAGTTTAAAAAATATGTACTCCGGCATTTTGTGGCGGTGGCCATCTTGGACCGATTTTCTTCAAACATAGCTAAGAGCACTCCCGACTAATATACCTTTCGAACAAAAGAAACTAAATTCAAATCGGTTCATCCGCTCAGGAGCTATGATTGCACAGACAGACACACACACAGACACATCAAACTTAAAACACCCCGTCGTTTTTGCGGCGGGGCGGGGGTTAAAAACTGGTAAAGAGAAAAAAAACCAAATGCCTGCTTGCTTTTATATTAGCCTATTAAACTGTAAAACTGGCCTCGCACAGTCTGAATGTCTCTGAATTCATTATCTCAATTGAGAAAGTCTAGAATTCTATCTATGTTTTTTTGTTTTTTGTTTGTTTGTAACGAATAGGCTCCGGAACTACTGGGCCGATTTGAAAAATTCTTTCACTGTTGGAAAGCTACACTCTTTGCGGTGAACATAGGCTATATTTTATTACCGTATTCCCACGGGAACGGGAACTTCACGGGTGAAATCTGGGACATCCATGTACCCGGGACTCACGACCGTAGGCTGATGGAAGGGCACCCTGTAGTTTTAGTCGGTAGGTAGGAGTCAGGCATGGCGTCTGCATTTCCAGACGTAAAAAAGATATTATTGTCTGACTTTTTCTACCACGAATTTTTCAGATCGATCTGTAAGAATGACACTTCCGAATGCGTCAGGGTTTCAAGACTTTCTGATACAGAGAGGCATTCAGACTGTGCGAGGCCGAATATAAAGTTGAACTTACCTGAACCGCATCTCGTTATGAAAAGCTCTACGACCCACGAAGTAAGAAATTGCCGTGTGATGTATGAAGTTTTTAGATGATTCTATAAGAATTATACTTGCGACACTGTGTGAGACCAGGAATTTCCTTATTCATTAAATGAATGTTATCAACACAGAGAGGCATTCAGACTGTGTTAGGCCGAATATAAAGTTGAGCTTACCTGAAACGCAGGCTGTTTCTCATTATGAAAAGCTCTGCGACTGCCATGAAGTAAGAAAATGCCTTGAGTCGTAGCGTCGGAACACGTGTCTCCATACATGCACTGGTCAGATCGGTAGTTGTAACGACACGACAACAAGTACACCGCGCGCTCGTGGTAGTGGAATATAATGTTGATTATGTCCTGGGGACAAGAAAATACATTATGTCCCCAATTTCAGATGTTGTTGTGTGATGTTCAAAAATGCAGTTGTTGTTTATTATTATACTGCGCCCCCGAGGCAGTTCAAGGCTGGCCATTTATACCTACTTATATTATCAACGAACACTGTTATAAATATTATGCAGGTACGCAAGGAGCGAAGCAAGCTGCAAAAATGGAAAAGTCGGCTAAGTGCTGGTACATCACATCATCTGTGTGTAGCTTTCATGGTTCCTGAGATACAGGCTCGCGACGGATAGTCAAGACAGACAAACGGACGGCGAAGTCTCATGAATAACCCTTTGGGTATTCGTCTTTGTACGACGTCCTCGGGCTCTTGAAAACGGTCGTAATGGTATGGCATTGTGATTTTCGTAAATACTTACTTGTACATTAAAAGAAAAAATCCTGTAACGAATGCTTAAAAAATAATAATTAATTAATGCGTTTTAATTAAGATGGCGGGCCATAAAACCCGCGAAAAAAGTAAGGCATTACGCTGGCGCCAAGTTATTTTTCATGGACTACAAAAAAACGCAAGAGTTTTTGTGTAACAAATCGTTTGAACACCGTATTTTTTCCGACAAATTTAATTAATCAGCCTGTATTACGCCCCGCGGGCCAGCTCTAATATTACTATTTTCGGTTCTCAAATCACCCAATTCGACCCTCTAAGGGTCGCCATACTTGTAACAAATGACTTGAACTTTTCTGTCATCATCTCCTGGAGATGATGACAGAAAAGTTCAAGTCATTTGTTTGTCTTTGAGAATAAGCTAGGATTTACATTGTAGTATAGGTAATCACAAATTAATGTGATTAGCAAAATTATTAATATAGTATAGCTGAAATAGTTATACCTGATCTCCCCAAGGTATGTTCAGTTTCCACTTCAACATGATAGGCGTGACATACTCTACCCAGCCAAATGTACGCATTCTTGTTAGGTTCATCAGCATTACACCTGAATTTAAACCTGGAATAAGAATACAATAAATCAATGATTTCTTTTTATAGTACAACTAGCGGACGTCACGCGGTTTCACCCGCGTAGTTCCCGTTCCCGTGGGTATAAAATATAGCCTATGTTCACCGCGAAGAGTGTAGCTTCCCAACAGTGAAAGAATTTTTCAAATCGGTCCAGTAGTTCCGGAGCCTATTCGTTACAAACAAACAAACAAAAATACAAAAATACAAAAAAACAAATATTTCCTCTTTATAATATTAGTATAGATAATGTCAACTACATTGCATTGCGTTTTCTGAAAGGCAATCCCTCACACAGCATGGCAACTACCACACTTTCCACCAAAGGGTTATCCTTACGACGTCACATTCAGAACTCCCGGCCATAGAGTACATGCAAGAGCACCGTGTGGTTTTAATTGGTAGGTTGGAGTTTGGCATTCATGAGAATTTCAACATGTTACAAATAAAAAAAAACTCCTTCAAATTGTCATCAATTTTACTAACCATATTTTCCGTAAAATGGATGTTTTGCAAATCTAGGATACCAGGATATATTGGGATTATCATCTTCTAATGCCATTGCAGATATCTGGGATATGTTGAACTGTGAGAAATGCTGCCACAACTCTTCCACGGGACCTAGGAACAATGTGTCTGTATCCACATATATCATGGCGTCTATGTGAGGTAGTAGTTTCTGAAATAGAAATACAATGATGTAAGGCGCTAAGCACATGATCTGGCATCTGGCGCGAACATTATTTTGCTTCAATCAAGTACTAAGCAACCGGCAATAAGGTTGTCCATTATTCAAACTCATTCTCAAAGGTACTAAGTGTACCTTTGAGATTGCCTTATTTGAAACCAGTCAGGTTATGTAAAAAAATTATGATCTAATAGTGGAAAGCACAAGTGTGTGTTTGAATAATGAATTATAACAAGTTTCATCAAGTGCCAACAATCCAGAGTATAAGTAAAATAAGGTTGTTATTTTAAAGATCTACCCGATTAGGGCTGTTGAATTTAATCAAATAATGATCTTATTGCCTTATGTTTGGTACGGTATTAGATTGAAACAGAATGCTATGTAGGTACACTACACACCACACCACATTTCATTGACCTGGACATACAATGCTCTTGGCCCAGGGAAATTTAAAAATTATCTTATACATTGTGATTAAGAAACAGTTTGTGAAGCATCAATTGAAACAACTCAGAAATCATCCTCTTTCCATCTTTTCCTTATTGTTATACAGCAGGGGTTCCCAACCTTTTCGTGGTCAGGGACCACTTTTATATTTTTCTTGTTAACAGGGACCACTATAAAGGCATAATTTAAACAAACTGTGATAATCAATCTGAAACTTAAAAAAAGGCAGTAGGAAATTGCATAAACAGGAAACTTTCGTATTTTTGTATCTATTAATGTGATTTCTGGCTTGCATCTTCTTCACGAGATCTGCTAACCTGGAGTTTCGTGTAAGAAATTGCTTTTAAACACCAAACCACGCAAGTGAATTTTTTGTGTTCTTCCTGGATTCCTTCATTAACTTCACCAGCGTCCGTGCTAAAAGGATTAGGAAGGGGGGGGGGGTTACTATTCCACTTCTTCGAGGGGTGAAGAGACACGCCACCGTCTAGGCCGGCTTCTGTGAAAGAGCGGTGAGCAGCCAACTCGCCGCTCTCAGACTCTCGGTCATGGTGGACGACCGTGCCACCGACTACGGAACTTGGAATGGAGATTTCTCTCCCGCTGCATTCTTCGCGAGCATGACTTGCTCGCAGAAAGACACAGTTACGTCACACTTTCTCCCGTTGGAGACCAGAGCCCTTAACATAGTGTCCAGCGTGAGAATATTTACGCCCAGGCACGTAACGAGGTCTTGTCGCTGCTATGCCCATGTAGTGCCGTGTCCCCGCTGTAGATACTTAACGAAGCACCCGTGCCCGGTAAACATCTGTGACACTCGGTAGGTGAGGCTACCATGGCGCCGAATTAGTGGTGAGTCCTCACTTTGGTAGCTCAAGACATACCTTCCATGTCTCCATGAGCTTCTGGCGAAACAGGGATCACTATGCCTCTATTTCTTTGGGCACAGGCCTGTGGTCCCGATCCAGCGCCTTCTTGCACCATTGATACAACGACGCAAGAGCCCTGTTTTCCAGGTCCCATGGAGGGGTCTTGGCTAGGAGACATGTTGCCTCAACGGATATCGTGCGGTACCCTCTCCTGACCGCCATCGCCTTTAGCGGGCTATGCAGTCTAGCCACGTTGGCAGTCGTCAGGGCCTCCGCCCATACGGGGGTCCCGTATAGTGCCATACTCCGCACGACCCCGAAGGTCTCTTGCAGGGAGCGTTGGGTACTCTTATGTTGGGTACCAACCGCGAGAGCGCAGCTGTTGCCCCCTCTGTTTTAAGACTTAACTTCGGAAATGGTGTCGCTCTGTAATGATACGCTCAAGCTTGCAAACCTCGACGAGGAACACCATCGGTCGGTACCCCGATGGCGTGTAAACCGTCCGCCCGGCCTTTCGGATCAGAACCAGTTTCCCACACTTTAGACTTTAGGAAACTGGTCTTTAGCCAGGATTCACGCTCGGGGTAGGACTTCGGATTACTATCCAACGATTTAAGGGGTGGGAGTGGGGGGGAGGGGGGAGGGGGGGGTGGGGAACCCCCCCCCTGACGGAAAAGTTGCGGACGCCCCCCCTTTTTGAGTTATGATTTTTTTAAAATTCTAACCTAACTTTCGCATTTTCTTGTTTTGAAATCGATTTCAAGGTCGAAATTGGAAGATGGAAAATGGAGGGGGAGGGGGGAATCCCCCTGACCCCTCCCCAAAGTTAGGAAATCAATAGTTACCTTGAATTTAGATTTTTATTTTTTGAGGTTATGTTCAATAAAATCGACAACATAAGTAATCGTTCTCCAAATAAGAACTCGTCGACAAGCCAAAAAAAAAATAACCACGAAGGCTAAGGCGGGAGCTCCGCTCCGCTTCGCTCCCGCCTTAGCCTTCTAACCTAACCTATCCGAGTCGGGGTGTTAACCATTAAGTACTAATTATGGTTGAATTAGGGATGCGTAATTCAAATGCCGACCTGGGGTTGAAAAAAAAAACTACGCGTCTCCTATACAAGACACAAATTCACAAATAGGGTGTCATTTGAAAGTGTTGACCTTGACCAACCCATAGAATGCGTACGACGTTTTACGTTTAGTTTCACATATCGGCAACCGTCATTAAATTATTATAATATTTAATAGCGTTCATTTATATAAATATACGTAATATAATAAAATATGCATAAAATTTAACTTAATAACTAAATATAATTATTAATTAAATTTTTAAATGAAGTAAAACATTGTTGTGCGTTAATGTTACGTAAAACAAAACGTATTGGACGAGCCGAATGTCAAAAACATTGGAAGTGTTTGTGTTCTGTGGTGAAAAGTGACAAATTATTGGTGTTTTTTTACGATTTTCATTATTTTTTTTCTCGTTAACCATTAATCTCCGCAAGTTAAAACTTCGCGTGTAGGCTTCTAATAATATTAGCTTTGTGTATAAAAAATATGAACCTCAAACTCGATGGCAACTAATCTAAAGTTAAGCCGCAATTAGATATATTAATATTAATAAATAATAAGGCAAGTCAACTTACAGGTATAAATAATCTCTGAGCTGCACATTTACTAAATAAATTCATCCAATCTGCTGCATGTTCCTCCGGAAAGCTAACTTCATGTAATTCATAGTCGAATCGATTATTTGTTAAACCTCTCCATGAAGTTAACGTCTCATTGAATAATGGCTTCAACTTAGCGTCTGTGAATATCACGAAGTGTATAGGAGCTTGTGTAAATAATAATGCAGATTTGACCACATTTAACGACTCATTAAATCTTGAATCACAAACAACAAATGACACCACTACTTTATATGATTCCTTCAACATCTGATCCTTCAACTTCTGAAAACCCCTGAAATATTTTTCTCATTATTTTAAGCTGTTGTTGTATTATATACATTGCTAATAAAATGCACCCACATTGTCCTTACATTGGTGATTTCAGCTGCCTAGTTTCAACATTTTCATTTTTTTTACTATTATGACTAACTTTTGAATATAAATATAGTACTGCAAAACTACTTAACGTTAATAATATTACTATTTTAATGTAGCGTTTCCTCATTTTTATACAGCAAGCCCTAAGTTAAGTTGATTGAACTTGCTCTACTATAATACAAACTTACAAAGCTCAAAACTTTGTAAATAAACAAAACGGGCATTATTTTTCAGATTTGTCAGTGTCATTGCAGTCACGCCAGTCACTCAGTCAGTGATCAGTGTACTGTCAAGTTCCTTTTTTTAAATTCTATATGATCAGGCTAAGGTAACGTATTTCTTTACGTGATACGATAATGATCTCTAAGTGAATATTGTACGTTTACCCCGCTGACTTAGTGTTCTGTAAATTCTGTTTCAACACAGCAATAGGCTCACCACTTAGCACGTGGGACATAATAACTTTCAATCACTCACACACACCACACATCATCTAGCCCAAATTAAGCCAATAGAAGCCATATAAATTCGATCAAAAACTATCTCTACCTATTCCTTCGGGGAAAAGGAGTGACTTTAAGTGTGTATGTAGTTATGTCCTATGTCATATTAGTAGAATAAGATTAGTCAGCATGGGCTTTGTCCTTAAGCACCATACTTATAGCGTAAAAAAGCAACTTACATTTGTCAAATTGACACACGTCACGGATGTCAAATTGGTCATTGATAGCGGTAGGTAGTTTTATTTGTAGGTTATGTTTAGGTAATTTTCTGTTTTTATTGTGTAAATATTTAGCTAAAGCGTAGTTTTAAGGAATACATTTATTAACATGAGTTCTATAAAACAAGAAGATCCTTTAAAGGAGAAAATCTTGAATGTAGCAAGAAAAAGTCCTAAGGGGATATCCCATAAAGACATAACTGCAGCAATTCCTGAAGTTTCATCTGCTGACCTAGTGGTAGCAATCAACGAGCTATTGCAGCAAGAACATTTTGATTTATTTAATCAAAATGGCAACCTTATATACAGGTAGGTTTAAATTTTAAATTCATTTTCACTGTTGACGAGACTTTCCATGTGGTAATTAACAAACACCTCAAGAGTTTAGTATGCTTTAGTTAATGTTTATAACAGCATAGGTATCCTTCCGAGAGCTTACCCGTGACTCCCAACCATAGGCAGTTAGGTAGGATATGTGTGGTTTTTAGTCTGTAGGAGTCCATCATAGCATCCCTGTAGAATTTTCCTTATGTTAAAAAAATGCTTATAACAGGTCTGGATCGCTCTATAATTTTGTATGCAATGCATAAACAGTTCTACTTCCTGGTTGTATTAAGTTTTTATAGCCAACTAGCTGTTCCCCCGCGTAGAAGTCCTTATTGTGTAAAATCATAACCCTCCTTTTGTGCATTCGGTTAAAAAGTAGCCGATGTCCTTCCCAGGGCCTCAAACTATCTTTATGCCAAATTTCATCTCAATCACTTCAGCCGTTTAGGTGTAAAAGCGTAACAAACAGAGGTACTTTAACATTTATAATATTAGTAGGAATGTTACTACATAGAAGTATCTAACATAACCAGAGAGAGGCATTTTATTAAACTAAGTTGATAAGAAGGTGCACCAGATTGACTGAAGCCCTAAATTTGTTATGCTTCCAATAATCTTAACATTTTACCAATATATCTCATGGTTTTTTTGAGTTTAGATTAAAGGCACAATCAAGCAAACAGGCTGTCAAGGGTGCAGATAATGAAGAAAAAGTAGTATTCAATCTCATAGAAGAGGCTGGAAATAAAGGCATATGGATTCGTGATATCAGAGTTCGATCCAACTTGGCTAACACACAATTAACTAAAGTATTGAAAAGTCTGGAGAGTAAGAAATTAATCAAAGCTGTGAAATGTGTAAATGTAAGTTTTTGTTTAGAAAATATTAAACTAAATTGTTTGTTTATGCATTTCTAGTATAATGATATTATTTAATTGTCGGTCGACCAACCTTGGGACATCCACTCTCCAATCAATTTTTTTAGTAAAGGCCAGAGACTGGTGGGGGCTATTACACCTGAAGACATTTTATAACATTACAATTACTTTTCTAGGCATCAAAGAAAAAAGTCTACATGCTCTACAATTTGGAACCGGACAGATCTATATCTGGAGGAGCATGGTATCAAGATCAAGATTTCGAGTCTGAATTTGTAGATATCCTCAATGTGCAGTGCCTACGATTCTTAAACCAACGAGCAGATAAGATTAAAAACAATCCACGAGGACCAATCTTTGGCAGAACACAGTCTTATGCTACAGCTGCTGAAGTTCACAAATATATAACTGATCTAGGAATTAGTAAGGTAGGCTTTAAATTTTCTATGCTCTTTAAAGCCAGGGATTCAAGTCTGCTTAGTATTGCCAGACCTGAATAGTATTCATATCTATCGAGCTATGATGACTATTTAGTTCTGACACAGCTAAATAGTTGACTTGGGCTGAAGTATAATATTGTCAGATGCCCTTGTCTTTACGAAAATGAAGTTAAAGACACTTCTACTGGTAGTGCCATGGGAAATAAACGAACCAGACATCTATACCACAAATTAGAGATAGTACAGATGGAAAACTCATGTATGTACTTTTTTTTTCACACCTACCCTTTGCTACACACACTCGCACACAAATCGGTATCGAAAAGTCAGTTGAGGAGCGCCTGACCTCATGTCTGTAAATGAGTTGTCTATGTGTACATAGTGTCTGTAAATGAGTCTATGTGTGCGTAGCCTCAGCGAATTTAGTAAGTAGGTTTCCATCTGTACTATCTCTAATTTGTGTCTATACTCTCAAACCTTTGCATTTACAATATTAGTAAATAGTAAGATTTGTATTCATAGTTGACATACATACATTCTTTGCTAGTGACCATTCAGTTTGATGTAATCTAGAATCTCATTCCTAATATTTCACTTGCAGGTGCAGCTAGATGTAGAAGATGTAATCACTATATTAAATACCTTAGTTTATGATGGCAAAGCAGAACGAAGCTTATATCCAGATGGCAGTAAAGTATATCGGTCTATAGAACCTCTCATTCCAGCACCAGGACTCGTTCAAGTGCCATGTGGAGTGTGCCCTCTCATACAGAAGTGTTCTTCCACAGGACTGATAACACCACAAGAGTGCACATACATGGCTGAATGGCTTGAATAACTCAATAAAATACAGAAGATTAACTCATTTTTTTACTTAATTTCCAATGGCTATGTATTTAAACAGCTTCAATTCTTAATTCTATTAAATATTAGAAAAACAAAACATGATTATAATATGTCTAAATGCAATAAACCAGCCCCATACAAGAGAATGCATTTGTTTTACAACTTGATCATCCAACTACTGTAGTAAAACTGAGTACTGTAGAAAATTGCATTACAACAATGTTTGTTCACTCATTGCTTTAGCTTTCAGCTTCCATTTTTGGCAAGTACACATCACTCAAAATTATAAACAGTTTAGGATGCAACTGGATTGTTCATGTTAAATACTGCTTTGAAAAGAATTTAAAGCTAATAAAATCAATGAACATCCATGCACTGTAGATTCTATCTACAGCATGTAAAATTAAAAACTTATTAAAAAACAACATTTAACTTCTAAAAATAAATACCAATTATGTACAGTTATCACAGGTTTCAAAATAAACTTCTGAAATTATTTTCAATGTTAACCAAAGCTGATGTCAAAATAGCAGACTCTCGTTTGTAAGCTGGTTTTTCATCAGTCACTTTATCTTCATTTAAAGTCTCTTTGCTGTTGTAAGGGAACAAGGAGCTAAATGCATCCATCTGTATATAATTTAGGGATTGTAGAATTACACCATTATTAGGATATGGTGTTGAAGTGACAGCTGATTTATCATTTTCATGATAGCTTACAACATCAACCTTGTCAGATGGTGGTGTTAGCAGTCGTGGTGCATCAGTTCCAGTTAGTTTGGGCAGAGATGGTTCCTTTAATACAGGGGCAGGTGCTGTGGGTTTCTTTCCACCTGAAAGTAAAGAGTGTTAATGATCGGCTGTTTCACATTGATGAATGTATTTGAAAATTCCCCCAATTTTACTTACTTATTGAATGGATAATTCTCTCCATTTCTTTAAGCTGTGTTTGCTGTTGTTGAACAGTAAAATACATATCAGTGATGGTGGTTGTGATGTGATTCATTTCATTTTCCCTTTTAAGTTCTTTAGCAGCTTCTTTTTTAACCTGTCTAAAATAAATGAATTAGCAGTTAAACAATCAGCTGTTTACGGAGAAACAATATTTATAAAGTAATGAGTGTTACCTATTGTATTCCAACAATAATACACCAGCAGCTATAGTAAAAACCAAAGTTTCGCCAAGTAAATTTGCCCCAAGTTCGATTGCCATTTCTTGACTAAGTACCGGAATATTTACAGGTTTACCCAAGTTCAAAATCCACATTTTAGCTTTGACTTCGCACCAGTTGTAAACTAAAACAACATTTGACGCATGTAATAGGTTCAAAAAACGAAAAGATCTCTTAGTTACATTTATGTAACAAACATTACTCACACTGAGCTGGAGGCATGCAAACATAGGTCCTAAAAAAAGGGTGAATTTTGGCTCGTTCTTTGGCAGCATTAGCTATAGGTTTGCTAATCTGTCGTATTAATAAACCACCTAATTTTGCAATAGGGAATGCTCCCACAACCATTTTTAATGGCTAATTGTGCTCAAAGTTAAATTCAAATACCAAGAAATCAAGGTTAATACATCATTTTAGATTTATTCACTGAATTATTATGAAACATCAAAAATTGCAGATAGTAAAAATACAGTGAAGTGAATACACATGATTTCGTATGACAGTGACAGATGAGATCTCGTTACGTCAAGTGTCAAACAACACGCGAAAAAAAAATGTGCGTTTGGTCCGCCCGGCCACGCAGAATTTTGTTTGAATCGGAGCAGACGACGCCGACGGTATCAAAACTTTAGGTGTTGCTCCCAAAGACTCAGGAAGGGAAGATCTAAACTGCCCATATTGCATCTACTACGTTTGACTTCCTCAGCGTATCTTATGACCTTGGACCAGATTTTTTTGTAAAAGTTAGTACGAGAAATTAGTTCACATTTGTGACTCATATTTTCAGGCATTCGGGAATGGCAATAATTTTATTTTTATGGGCGTTAATCTATCTGAACATAAGTATTGGGGTGTGGCTTGAGAAGGCAAGAGTTGGGGTTGCCAGCTTCTCCTGCCTCTGCAATCTACCTTCTACCTAATGAACGCCAATGACACGGTACTGCTAAACGATTCAGCACCAAAGAGAATGTAACACTATTCAATACTTCAGTCTGTTATTGAGGTCCTTACTTTGTGAGCAGCAATAAATAAAGACCTATTTGCAATTTAAACACATGAGTCAATACATGTCAAGGCTTGCCCCACAGACGGTTTTCGAATGGACTTCAGATCGTTCAGATTCGGAAACCTTAAATGATCCGCTTACATACGTAATATTTAAAGCGCATACATTCCCGTCTACCACTACCATACGGACATGTGCGCGGGTCACTGATCTGTAATATTATACAGATTAGTGGCGCGGTTCTATTGGTTTCAAAGCACTAATTCTCATTGTGAGACATCCTGTACCTACGGGGAACATGAGGATAATCCAAATTACCCTAATGTTCCCCCTATACATGTGAAAACCCCCAAGAGCGGGTGGAACAATGGTAAGTGTAACTGTCGTGTCGATGTCCCGGATTCCCTCCAACGAGGCAACACGTAGGTATGCATGCTGCACTCCCATTTTGGCAAATAATTATGTAAGTCGAGAGGATTAAATAAAATTCATTCACATCCAGATTTTTTATATATTTTATTCAGATTTAATTATTAGTGTAGGTACGTTCGCAGTTTAATCAGCAGGTAGGTAAAGGTGTACCTATGTACTTTACAGTTTAATCTTTTTTAGAAATTTTTTTGAGGTCAATTTACCTACCTACCATCAGATACTGTTTAGACGAGAAGGTAGAAACGTTTATTTATTTATTCATGAAATCATTTCAGGGCCCTATGGAGCGGCATAGTCATGTTGTGGCAAAGCTCCTTAAATAAAGATTTTAAAAAAAAATCAGGGCTCTACTCTACACTCATAACGTTACGTTTCTTGAGCGCTGGTCGTCGCGTACAGTCTGTCGCAACTACGTACAAGCAAAAAAATGTATGAAAATTGACCAAATTGTAATGGCGACTATATGTGTCTCACTCAATTACTCTATCTGCCTCGCTCGTTCCTTGCGGAAATGTCATCTGTCTGTCACTGTGGATGTCAAGTTGTTATTCGTTATTTTCAATTTATTTTTCTGTGAAAGATATTAATGAAATAATTGAGATAATAGCTTATTTTTGCTATCAATTCGTTCTCTATATTATATTCTCTTGTGTTTGTTCTACATAGTTTATCGAATTATGCATAATAAAATGTGTGAAATATGCGGTTTAAAATCTGGAAGAAAAGACGGCACAAAACGGTTTTTCATGGCCAGATTTCCTATGGATGAGCTTCGGTGAGTAGTATATTATTAAATCTATCAATGGTTCATAGGTTATATGGGTGAAAACAATGAAAATTATATATTGTATAATCGTTAGGAAAATAGTGTGGTAGTAGTTTTGCAATTACTTATATATCGATGTTTTATTTTTAGTTGTAAGGAATGGGTGAAGAAAACAGGAATCGAGGATTTAGCATATATACCCATATCTGTTCTGTAGTGATTAAAGACGAAGGCAATAATGAAGCAAGCGTCCTAATATTTGGTAATTAAAAGGGGTCAATATGATATACAGTCACTACTATGAGCTGCAGGATAGATTGAACATACAAATTCAAACAAATAAAATGCTCAATTCATGGATTCAACAAAATAATCATCATCACCATAACAAAAGCATAGTGTTTTATAGATAGCCATGATTTCAGAAGTATAGGTAGTGCCACTTCTGAAATCATGGCTATCTATAAAACGAATAAAAATATGTTAAAAAAACACAAGAATAATTGTCATTATTTTTGTTTCAGCCAATTACCATGTGTATAAAGTGAGTGGTACAAAGTGATTAAAGACGAAGGCAATAATGAAGCAAGCATCCTAATATTTAGTATTCAAAAGGGTCAATATTATATACAGTCACTACTGCTAGCTGCAGAATCGATTGAACAGACAAATTTAATTCAAAATAAAATTGCTTGATTAATGGATTCAGCAAAATAATCACCATCACCATAACAAAAGGTTGGTGCCACTTCAGAAATCAGGGCTACATATCTATAACTCGTACGATAAAAAATATTAAAAATAACACAAAAATATTGTAATTATCTCATTATTTTGTTTCAGCTAATTACTGTTCTTTAGTGATTAAAGACGAAGGCAATAATGAAGCAAGCGTCCTAATATTTGGTAATTAAAAAGGGTCATTATGATACACAGTCAGAAGTCAGAATAAGAAATAAGGCGCTGAAATTACAAATATTGTTTTTTAAATTAAATATAATAATATTTTATGAACTTATCATTTCACAACCAAAACTTTTTTATAATAATAATAAATGTATTTATTCGATGTAAATTTAACATAACATAATAAATCAAAACACAAGGGCGATAATTTTAGCTATTTAACATATTATTACAAATGCTGTTGGTACTTAAAAAGGTAAACCTGAGGTATAAGTACCAGCTGCCTTCCAGTAACACAGTTTTATACACATAGGTACATATATTGATTGTGGTTTGCCCTGTACAGTTAAACAAAAATACAATACGAGTATGTATTATAGTTTGATGTCTCACTCAATTTATGTTTATACAAACAATTGTGTATGTTTGTGTGTGTGTGTGTGTGTGTGTGTGTGTGTGTGTGTGTGTGTGTGTGTGTTTATGTGGGTGTGTGATGAGTACAATATGTTTTAGAGGAGAGTTAGAGGTATATTCTATACTGGAGGGTGAAGAATAGCCTCTGTTTCTTCATATGAAAGGCTTAGGAGATAGCTCGTGAGTATTTTTTTGGCTTCATATTTGGTTTTCTCGTGAAAATGTAAGATACCGTTAATTTTATTATATAAGTAGCGACCTAAGAAGAAATAAAACTTTTTTCCGAAAGATGTTGTGCAAGTGGTGGTTATTGGAATCTTATATTTACGAATTGTGCGTGTCTGAGAAGATGTTATCAGTTGCGATATTCCTGTACTATAGTTATGTTTGTGTTGTTTTAGTAATATTTGGAGAATAAATATTTGACGCACTGTGGGCACTTCACAATATTCGTATAAACTTCTTGTTGGGAAAAGATAAGGTTTGAATGTGCACACCTTAAGCACCGCTCTTTGGGCTCTTTCGACGTGAATTAGGTGACTCTTTCCTGCACCTCCCCAAGTTGAAATACAGTATCCCAGTATAGACTGGCATAGCGCGTAGTAGACCATCTTCATAACATTGGCATCAGCAACATGTCTTAAGTGCTTAAATACATATATTAATTTACGTACTCTTCCACATAGGCTGTCTATATGCTGTTGAAACGACAATTTGTCATCGAGTATGACCCCCAAGTAGCGAGTAGCAGATGTCTGTACGAGTGTTGGGCAGTTGCAAACCTCTGGGCACCCTCGCTGAGTGTGTACAGTTATTTTATAATTGTTGTTGTTTGACGAAAAATTTTTAATTTTGAACGTCATTAGGGTTGTTTTGCTAATGTTTAAGGTAAGTCTATTTTTAGCTAGCCATTGTGTGACTTTGTTAAACCCATGTTGGGCGGCTTTAAATGTGTCATCCCAGGTAGACCCCCTGAAAATTAATGCCGTATCATCTGCAAAAGCTACTATTTTACCATTCTCCAGAAGAAGGTCACACATTTCATTTACATATACTAAGAACAGTGTTGGCCCTAAGATACTCCCTTGCGGGACACCGTACAGGACTGGGAGTTCAGAGCTTATGTGTTCGCCAACTTTAGTACACTGTGCTCGATTTGACAGATAGCTTCGAAACAGTTTTAGTTGATTCCCTCGAATGCCTAGCTGTTCTAATTTAAAACATAGCTTAGATAAGGAGACTGTGTCGATAGTCCAGTCATTATATACATTTGGAAATGCAAATGAACCGAGAAAGCCAAATTTTGGATATTACGTGTGGAGGGGCTAGAAAAGCTTAAGTTCAAATTGTCGACCAAAATAACCTTGTGGGTTTTCCGCCATCTTGAAAAAAGGGTTATATTCAGTTTTTTCATCATAATTCGGTTCCCCGTTGAGATACGAAAATTTTAATAAAAGTTTTTTGTTGCTCTTTGTACGATCTACAATTAATGTCTACACATTTTTCACGTATCGATCACCGTTATCGAAATATCGATCCAAAAAGCCGCAATTTGGGGAGCAAAAAATTGTTTGAAAAAATTGGAGATGCTAGCTTGCGCGGGAAAACTATTCCTTATCGCTCTGTATGGTGGTCGTAAGGAGCGACAATGATGGATAGTTTGCGATTCCACCGCTTTGCAAAATCAATGACGACAAATAAGACGAATAATCTTTCACTACTCCCACCAACGGAAAGCGCAGTCCGCCAACACGTTTTCCGGACATATCGACAGGTACAAACGTGGCTCGGAATTTTCAAAGATCATCAGGAATGGGGTTGGCGACAGACGAATTACGGGTTTGAACCAATTTGCACCACAGCCGCACCCGCTCTACCTGAACTTTTAAAACTCATTTCGTGCAAATGTAAAGGAAAGTGTGGGGCTGCTTATGGGTGCAGGAAAGCAGGAATTAGTTGCTCCGTTATTTGCCTGCACTAAGTGGACAGACATGCAACAATGTCGCCAGAGTCGAGATTTTATTCAACGACGATCACGATGATGATGAATATGTTTTTTCAACCGTCCCAGCATCATTTACTGCGATTCAAGAGTTTTCACGACTCGAAGAGTCTACCGAGGAAGAAGTTTTACAGCCCGGACCATCGAAACGGCGAAAAAAATTGTGAAAAAAATTACCGCCTGTAATTATTGTTTTTTGCCGCATAAAAATTATTTGATCAATAATTTTCATTTGTTTGATTTATAATTTGGCTGGTTTATTAATTTATTTTGTATTGCAATAATTGCTTGGACAACCATTCATCCATTTTGACGTATGGATACAGCCGTGCGAGCGGCTAAATCAAAATCGGGCACAGTCTTACTGACTTTGCGCCGCGCATAAAGGGTCGTAATTATTATCGAAAATAAAAAATAAAAAAACGAATTTGTAGGTCTGAACACGCTCACCAATTTTCATTACGAGCATTTTTCGATATCTTTCACGAGAAAGAAGGAAATAGCTAAAAACAATTTTTTCTCCCCAAATTTATGGCTTTTTGGATCGATATTTCGATAACGGTGATCGATACGTGAAAAATGTGTTGACCTTAATTGTAGATCGTACAAAGAGCAACATAAAACTTTTGTGTAAAATTTTCGTATCTCAACGGGGAACCGAATTATGATGAAAAAACTGAATATTACCCTTTTTTCAAGATGGCGGAAAACCCACCGGGTTATTTTGGTCGACAATTTGAACTTAAGCTTTTCTAGCCCCTCCCCACGTAATATCCAAAATTTGGCTTTCTCGGTTCATTTGCATTTCTAACCCGATTTTTTCGACGTAATGACTGGACTACGAAGGCCTTTGCCAAATCAAGAAATATACCCAGACATTTCTCCCTTTTATCTAACGATTCAACAATACTGTTTGTCAGATCATGTACCGCATCATCTGTGGACCTGGCACTTCGGAAACCATATTGTCTATCGGATAGTATATTTTTAGATTCCAAATATGCCTTTAACCTTTTGTTCATTATTCGTTCTAAAACTTTTGAAAGTACTGGTAAAACGGAAATAGGTCTATAGTTTTGAAGGTTCCGTTTGTCCCCTGACTTATGTATGGGATGGACAAGAGCTTTTTTAAATAAATCCGGGAATACTCCAGTTCTAACACATAGATTCAGAATATATGTTAGAGGTGGAATGAGAATAGCCCTGAATCGTTTCAGGATATATGTTGGAATGCCATCAACACCAACTGCACAATCTGAGCGTAAACTCATAATTATGCTTTCCACTTCTGCATCATCAGTTTCTAGAAAAACAAACGAGTTTACAGGGGAGGATTTGGTTCCGCAATTTTGGGGGTCAACTGCATTGGGTGTATTCTCCATTAATTTTTTTCCCACATTTACAAAATATTTATTTATGGCATTGATTGACCTGTCAGGACTTTTATCTATCAATAACAATTCTTTAGCCGTTATAGTTTCTTTGGTGGTATGGGTGATAGATTTAATGGCATTCCAAAGTTTTTTTGGACTACTATTGGCTTTCAGCAGCATGTCTCTTTCATATTGTCTTTTGACATTCCTGAGCAAATTATTACAGTGATTCCTGTATCTTTTGAATGTGATCTTTAAAATCTCATCATTGGGGTTCTTTTTCATTTTTTTGTGCATTCTGTCACGATTTCTCATGCATTTCAATAGTCCAGGAGTAATCCATGGCTTAAGTATTTGTAGACGGGAGGGAACTATGCGGTTACTAGAGCTCATGCTGATAGCTGATTTCAGGTAGTTTACGAAAAGAGTACAAGCTTCGTTTGCGTTATTATTTTGATATATTGCGGAGTAATCTGTAGCGGCAATGCGCTGCTCGAGAAGAACATGGTCAATTTTTTGGAAGGTTGTTTTGAAATTAGTTTTTAGCAGACTCTTGGACATGGATAGTATAACTGCTTTATGATCTGTTATAGTAGATTTCAGAACTAATACAGTGTTTTTGTGCTTAGTTTTTAGGATAACATGATCGATGCAAGTTTTATCATGCGTGACTCTGGTATGGGCTGGTAAGAGGCCATGACTAGCTGTAATATTTAAATATTCATTAGCATTCCTGTGTATGGAATTTTCTGTAATGTCTATGTTTATGTCACCTATTATTATAAAATTTTTATATGAAGAGTTATTTGTCAAGAATGAGTCAAGTGATTCAAGAAAACTATTAGCATCTTTAAAACAAGGAGGTCGGTAAATTCCCAGAATACACGTGTTTCGGTCAATGACTACTGCTACACAGTTTGCATCTTGGAGCTGTGGTTCAAAAACCTGTACCTGTGAGATGTTATTTCTTATATAGACAACAACACCATCGTTCTGATTAATTCTATTTGTACTGTGATACCTGTTATATCCTTCTAGTAATGGAATATTAGGGTTGCAAGAGAGCCAACACTCAGTCAGAACTATAATGTCATTGGAGAGTTTTGTTCTGGTTATCAGAGTCAGAAAACTAGGTAAATTTGCTGAAATGCTGCATATATTTTGCGTCATTATGTTAAAACTATCGCGTTTGTCATCCAGAAAAGAAGAGCATTCCTCAGGCTCACATACATACGAGCAGGATATCTCCAAGTTATCTATGGCCTCTAAGGTATCACGTAATGGATCGAATTAGTTTAAATAAATTTATTGACGTTCGAGTACATTTGGCCATTACGAGAATTGGTGTGTGTTTTGTGTAATTTTGAGTGTTGATTGTTATGGGATTGAGTATGATATGTTGGTAGGTAGTTAAGAAGTGTGAGTGAGGGGGTGAGTGTAGATTTAAGCATTTAGGTGAGTGAATGGTGTATTTAGTATATTGTTTGTTTAGTATCTCAACTAAAAACTGAGCCTATACTCTGTTTTTTTACTTAAATGTACTGCCTCCGGGAATTAAAATGCTTATTCATTTTCAAAATGTAACTTGTGTGACGCAGTACTTTAGTTGAAAAATGGAGTATAGCATCTCTGTGAAAATACAAAATATTTTTAAAGTAAAGACCACTGCATTTATCGATATCGATAAAATAGTATCGATATCGATAAATATAGTATACATCACTATTTTTCCCTAATGTTGGCAACTGTATGTGTTAAAGTTGTTAGGTTGGCTACTGTCAATTGATCATGTTTTGACATTTCGTAAGACTATTTCGCACTATGGAAGTCCCGTCTCTTCTTACGTAGTATTGTATTCTCTTTGGTCGCGTAGATCGCGCGTGAGCCTCGCCAATCTCGGCACCGCTATGTGGGACGGGACGCCTAATATAATTTGAACCCAACTTAGTACTACCTATATGTCCATTTTGTATTGGGTAATACTTGCTTTGTCTGGAAAACTCGTTCGCAATATGAACATGTTATTTACCTCCGGTGTACGATCTAATGTTTCTAAGTACCCAAACCAGTATATGACTAAGCCAGGTCCAAATCTGTTCCAATAACAAAGCAGCTGTTCTTTCAAATATCCTGAATGATTTTCTTCATCACCAAAGAGAGCTTTACTTTCAACCCAATTAACAATAAACCCATCCACAGCAATGGGAACATCTAATTTGAAATCAGGTGTTTTGTCATATCCTCGGGATCGCAGAACATTTTCGTCGGAAAATGTGATATTCATTAACCTTAATTCTCTCTCCAGTCTTAATTCATATTCTAGTCCTATAGACCTAAAACAGAAACAAAAAGCATGAGTTCATAGATATTTTTTTTTTAACATGAGGGAAAATCCTCATGGATGTTATGCGGTTATGCCGGACTCCTACAGACTAAAACACCTCACGTTTCGCCCAACAGCCTATGGTTGGGAGTCCCAGGTAAGCCCTCGGAAGGATGTCCCAGGACTCCCAACAGACCCACGGCCGCCACCGCGGCCTCGCCTAGGGGGGGTGGTTCGAGTGCTATCCCGCGTTTGAGTTCATAGTTGAATATAGCAGATCCATCCAATATGAAGTACACAACCACCATCAGTCACAGATTTCAGATGAGGAAATACCCATCCATTCAGTAACTACCCATGAAAATCTTTGAGAATGTATGTTTCTGAAATTATGTGGTGGTTGTTGATGTAGAATAAAATTGCAACGGCATAGGGGCCGTATACACGAGCGAGATAATTGCGGCGATATAACCGTCGTTCCTCGTTTTTCCATACGCTCTCTATGAACGGGTGTAACACGGCGATATTATAGCGGCTATGATGAGACGAGTGGCTGAATGCGAGCAAAACGTCGTCTTGTCGTGTTTCCATTAGCCCGCGCCGTGACGGGGCCGGGGAAGCATAAATGTACGAAAATGTATGGCTCGCATTTGCACTTGCCGGCGCCGGCACCGGCCCGGCGATGAGTCCTGCTAGCGCCGTCGCCGTCGCCGGGTTAGCTAGTAGCCGTGTGCGTGTAAGTGCGCGGGCAGGTAAAGGGACGCGGGGCGGGTAGATGAACGCGAAGCGGAGGGAGAGAGACACGTCGTATTTGGTTTGTGATTCCATTTCAGAGCGTACGCGTCATGGCGTTTAAATACGACATCGTGACGCTTATTGAGTTAGTGCTGAATTCCGTGTCAGTACTGTACCACTAGCCGGGCGTATACCGGCGTTGACACCGGCGCAGTGGAAAATCGAAGCCCCGGCGCCGGTGCCGGTATTCGGTCACGCCGGTGCCGGACCGGCTAATGGAAAACCGCCCGTTGCGTCTGGAAGCGCTCTCGACGCGGAAATCTCGTATTCGTGGAAACTAGAAATATGGCCCCGTGTGGCGAAGGGGTCCCGTGTTGCGACGGGTAAGAGTACAAAATATCGCCACCCCAATACATCCCGAGGGTGTCGTAAGAGGCGACTAAGGGAACACTATCTGACAGTAGAAGCGCGGATACGTCGCGATTCCCGCGCTCGTAAAGACGACCCTTTCTAGGTTTTCACAGGCTGGTTTCCTCGAAGTCATCTATTGTGCCTATATTGCGTGGAAAGAGACGGCCCCTTATTGTCTATTAAAATATGAAATGGAAATGTGACACTCAATTCACAAAACTCCTGAAATTTAGGACTTCAGTTTCATACACAGATATTTTACAATCAATCAAATCAGCCTATGGCAGTCCCCTGCTGGACATAGGCCTCTCTCAAATTATGACATAATACACGGTTCTATGCTTTCCGCATCCAGGTATTATTCAGGTATGACAATGTAATCATGCTATAGTTTCTTGGGTGGGGTAGGTAGACTATGCTCCAGATTTTGACAGCCATTATTGTCGTCTGCATTCTAGTGAAGACCAGAAGAAGTTTGCCAATGTGGAAAATAATTTGTAGTGTAAGAGACGAGTATAAATTATTTACTTACTGCTTTATAATATCTGCATAAGGGCCATACTGGTTGTCGCTCATGATTCCCTGGAAAATTCAAATCAATAGTTTAAAAAAGATGATAGAGATACTAGTAATATTTAGTGATTTCTTAAATGGCTATATCCATAGATACAAATAAAAAGCTTTTTTTAAAATTTAAATTGTTTTTTTTTTGCATTGAATCATTTTACCACAAGACCCATTTGGGTAAAACTAAATTTGAAAGGATAAACTAACCAGAAACATTTGATATGCCAAATTCTTATCTTCAATTAATGTTGTGTCTTTAATGTACTTCTTTGCTACTGTTGGGTCAGTATACACATTTTGCAGCAATGACCTTGCAAATAATGCTGGACTAATACCTTGGCTGTCGGAAAGCCTGAAACAATGTTTAATCAATTAGTCAAATTCACAATATTTCATCCTAAAGACCTTGAGGCCAAGCCTCATTATACATGCATATGATGACACCTGTCTCCCATCGGTGGAGACTATGGATTTCCACTTTATACGATCCTGGCATACCACTTTCCCTTCGTCTACTTTTATATGTGTATTCATACACGCTCACCGGTTAAGGCTAGTCTTGATCTGGCCTTTTTCAATAGGTCTTTAATTTGATGGTCATGCATACGCTGAGGTCAACCCCTACCAGTGTGCCCATTCATTATACCCTCATTATAATTCAGCATATTAAGTTTATACTGCAGTCCAAACCTACACTATTTTCAGGTCAAAATTAACTCCAATGACTGGCACCAAAAGTAGTAGAGCCTTTATATTGATGAGCCTTGCACTACTATCTAAAACCCAGGCAGAATAACTGTGTGTTCTTTGTGAATGATCTTTATGAAAATTCAAATTATTTAATGAGGGAGGGAATGCTGCCAGTCTTTTGGGCACAATGCCACAGAGCCTTATTTAGAACTAGCTGTTGCCCGCAGCTTCGCCTGCGTAGAATTTGTTCCCGTTCCCGCTTCCCGTATTTTATCCCCTTGGGAGTAGAATTTATCAAAAACCTTTCTTAGCGGGTGCCGTCATAACATCTACCTGCATGCCAAATTTCAGCCCTATACGTCCAGTGGTTTGGGCTGTGCGTTGATAGATCACTATGTCAGTCAGTCACCTTTGAGTTATATATATTTAGATTAGTTTAGTTTAGATAGTTATAATTTAATACATGTTTTACTGTATTTTTTTACCATAAATGTTCTATGTTTTCCTTTTGTAATATCATATAAAATGTAGCATTACACATATTTATAAGATAAATCAAATAAGTTAAACACAAGTCTAGTTTAGGACTAAAACACAAGTAGAAAATGTACTTGCACAGCCTTTGGAAAAACTGTAAATGTTTTGGAAACTGCACTTTGGAGTTCATACCACCATAGAAGTATAGACAGAAGTCACTATCAGTTAGCACATGCCAATTAATAAGTTCACTTACTGAGCTATGACATTGTTTTGGTTCTTGTCTTGCATAAGTCCTTCATAAAATTCATAATATTTACTGGAAATCTGTGGAGATTTTCTATAGCTATGTCTCATTGACCGTTGCACCAATAAAGATATGATACTACCAAGTGTAGTTGTAGGTAAACTGGAAACAAATTAAATATTTCAGAATAGGAAAAAAATTAGATACTTAACTGGTAGCTGATATTTCTTGATACTTAACTGTGCATATTTTTTCTTTAAGTCATTTTCACATTTACGGCTAAATGATTGTAATTTATTGAAATCTTCTACAATCGCATTATATTCTTCGACTTTTAATATGTTTTCACGGCGTATTTCCGCCATTATTTTAAAAACCGAATTACAATGTAACTGTATTTGCCTACTGTCCTTTCAACCGTTAAGATTACTTAATTTTGCATAAATTCTTAATTTTGGCATCAGTAAACAAACCAAGCAAGCAGCCTGATGCAACTCCCATAAAATGAAAAAATGTATGGAGTTTGCGCTCCTTATTTTTTTTAAATCACATAAATATACCCATACATACTACGTCTACGAAAAAGAATTTTCAACACCCTTGCTCATAAAGTGGTTTTTATCACATGGCTTTTACACTCATAAACCATGGTATTAAACACTTGTGCTTTTTTTTCTTTATCGCACATCGCACTAGTGTTTTAAGGGCACCCGACACGGTCAATTGGGCATGACAAGTCTACGTGCTTGAGTCAAGTTATTGACCGTTTACCACGTAGGCTTGACGCTATCATCAAAGCGTTAAGGAATTTGTCTGTCAGCAGTTCTGTGAATGAGCGATGAATGCGTGTCGGGCCAGTTACTGCGCGCTGGCCCGCCTGAGTGGTTGTAGTTCAGATAGAATAATATTAGTGTTTTTGGCAAAATATAATAATAATAATAATAATAATATATTCTTTATTGTACACCAAAGCTTATAAATAATAACAAATAATAGGAGGTATTCTATACGGTACAATGGGCGGCCTTATTGCTAGAAGCAATTTCTGCCAGGCAACCTTTAGATGGACTATACTTTGAGTTCTATTGGTAACTTAGCATTTTTATTGAAAGGCAAGGCCAGTGGCAGTCACTCCCAGTGTAAGTAATCCCTGCAGTCAGCACAGCATACAGGAACACGCATATGGTTGAATAGGTTCTAGACATCTATCTTGTGCAAGATCGTAAGTACTTGCGTAATTGCGTAGCTATAGATTGGTGCGTTGACCTCGCCTTAGTTAACAAGGGTCGACGTAATACCAATATCCGTTAAGGTGTAGCCTCATAGGAGGCACACCAACAGTGGTGATCCCAGACAACTCGCGTAGAAAAGTGTGTAATAAACAACTTTTAAATCACTCTTAACAGGGGTGACACGCGTTTTATAAGTGTGCTGTGGTGAATGTCGGGATTCTAAACTATTACACTGGTTACTTGTAACGTGTAGGTTATTTAATTAGGTGTGTAAAGACACTAAGTGTACTGTGCTGTGATGTTCCAAACGCCGCAGAAAATGGACAAAGGCAAGAGTGATACGCATCTATCGGAAGCAGGTATGTCCACTCCTATAATTAACACAAGTTTCGAGCTAGCTGCTATAAGTGTGCAATCACGATTACCTGAGTTTTGGGCGGAAATGCCACGATTATGGTTCGCTCAAATTGAGAGCATCCTTGGGCCACAGAAACAGAGTGACGAAACCAAGTTTAATATGGTGGTAGCGAAATTAGGTCGCGAGGCTCTTCCACAAGTAAGCGACATATTAGTCAAGCCTCCCGAAAGTGATAAATATAAGACAATTAAAGAACGATTACTTCACGTTTATGAGGAGAGTGCGGAAAGACAATTTCAGAAATTAGTCAGCGAAATGGAATTAGGGACACAAAAACCGTCCCAACTTCTACGACGCATGCGAGATTTATGAAGAAATATCCAGATATCAGAGCAGACTCTGCACAATTTGTGGCTCTCCCGTATGCCGGCAGCAATACGAACGGTACTGATCGTTAGCCAGGATCAAACCCTAGAAAATCTGGCCAATATTGCGGACAAAATCAATGAAAATTTAAGGGGAGGTGAAATCGCATCAATTAGTATACCAGCGTCGAGTGGAACTCAAACTCCGGTGAGCGAAATTTTGACACAAATACACAGGCAGAACTTAGAGGTGGCATCACTGCGCGAAGAAGTTAGCAAGCATCGTCGCAGCGCTTTCCGTGGACCTGGACGCGGGAATTTCAGAGCGCGATCACGATCGCAGTCAAGGTCACCAGCGGACCCAAACTGGTTGTGCAAATGGCATTATAGATATCGTCAGAAAGCTACAAAATGTGAGCAGCCCTGTGCGTGGAAACCGTCGGAAAACTAGGTGCGGTACAATCAATGGCGGCGGTGAGTTTTGTACCGGGTAGTAATCATCGCCTTAGTATTTATGATAGAGAAAATAAGCTACGATTTTTAGTGGACACGGGCGCGAACATATCAGTCATCCCAGCAACTCAGAAACAGAAATCATTAGGAGCACATACCGACTATAAGTTATATGCAGCCAATAGCAGCGAGATCAAGACTTATGGTTCGAAAACCTTGCATATTAACCTTGGGTTGCGGCGCACCTATCGTTGGACTTTCGTGGTTGCGGATGTAAATCAGCCAATTTTAGGGGCGGATTTTTTGGAGCATCACGCATTAGTTGTAGATTTAAGTGCGCGTAAATTAGTAGATAAGATGACAAATTTACTAACGCTGGGTAACATAACCACCTGTGATCAGTTGTCTATTACAACGATAGATAGTAATCATCCTTTTGTAGATCTGTTGGCAGAATTTCCTGAGATAACTAAACCGGTATCTTTTAAAAACATGGACCGCAGTTCCGAACATGATGTGTACCATCACATCGAAACCACGGGACCGCCAATTCATGCTAGAGCGCGACCGTTACCGCCTGATAGGTACCATAGGGTTAAACAAGAATTTAAGTTAATGCAGGAATTAGGAATATGCAGACCTTCCAAGAGCGAGTGGGCCAGCCCGTTGCACGTGGTGGCAAAGAAGAATGGGGACATCCGACCTGTTGGTGACTACAGGCGACTAAACGCGATCACCAAGCCGGATCGTTACCCCGTGCCAAGACTCCTAGATTTCACGTATATAT
Source organism: Miltochrista miniata (assembly GCA_933228765.1). Taxonomy (NCBI): domain Eukaryota; kingdom Metazoa; phylum Arthropoda; class Insecta; order Lepidoptera; family Erebidae; genus Miltochrista; species Miltochrista miniata. Next base: position 14,635,779 of record OW121764.1, on the reverse strand, counting down.
TATCAGGTAAGAAAATTTTTTCAAAGCTAGATATTAATAAAGCATATCACTTTGTAAAAATTGCACCAGAAGACATTGAGAAGACAGCTGTCATAACACCATTCGGACTTTTTGAATTTTTAAGGCTCAACTTTGGTTTGCGTACAGCAAGTCAATCATTTTCTAGATTTATGAATAATACAGTACTAGAAGGACTAGATTTTTTATTCAGTTTTATAGATGACGTCATCATAGCAAGCGACTCCATGGAACAGCATAAGATACATTTGCGACAGGTATTTGATCGTTTTTCGAAGTTTGGTATAACGATAAATATGGCTAAATGTGAATTTGGTAAAGATAGTGTCGAATTTTTAGGATACCAAGTTTCTAAAGAGGGCATACGTCCTCTAGAGAACAAGGTCAGGGCAATTACAGAGTATCCTCGCCCAGAAAACATCGAACAACTACGACGATTTTTGGGGATGATAAATTTTTACAGATCCAGTATACCCCACGCAGCTGAACACCAATCGTTATTGAACGAATTTTTAAAGGGAGCAAAAAAGAAAGATAAAACAAAAATTTCATAGACGCCAGAGTCGAATGAGGCATTTGATCGGTGCAAAAATAAATTGAAAGATAGTGTCATGTTATCTCACCCAGTTACTAACGTACAATTATCGCTATTTTCAGATGCGTCGGACACGTGTGCGGGGGCAGCCTTACACCAGTGGGTAAACAGTAAGTGGTTACCTTTAGGATATTTTTCGAAAAAGTTTACGAAAGCGCAACAAAAATATTCTACTTATGATAGAGAACTCACAGCGATTTATTTAGCTATGAAGCATTTTAGGTACATGTATGAGGGAAGAGAATTAACTGTTTTTACCGATCATAAACCTTTAACGTTTGCATTTAACAAAATAGAAACAGGTAGCGAAACGCCACGGCGGACTAGGCAGTTATTGTATATCAGTGAATTTACAACAGACATTCGATACGTTAAGGCGAATGATAACGCTTCAGCGGATGCACTTTCGAGAATTGAAACCATACACTGCCCAACGGTAATAGATTACGCGGAATTAGCTACAGCGCAAGAAAGCGATAGCGAGTTATTAGAATTATTAAATGGAAATAATGATAATATTAAGTTACAAAAGATTTTTATGCCAAATTATGATAAACCAATTTATTGTGAAAATAGGTTAAATACGTGTAGACCGTACTTACCCAAAAGTTTCAGACAAATAGGTTTTCATGCGGTACATGATGTTAGTCATCCGGGCGTTAGGTCAACGAGAAAATTAGTTGCGCAACGATTTTTTTGGCCAGGTATGAATCGGAACGTCGGCCAATGGGCAAAGACGTGTTTAAAGTGTCAGAAGGCAAAAATAGGCAGACACACGGTATCAGAACTGCAACAGTTTCCGAATGCTGAGCGGTTAAGCCACGTTCATATAGACATAGTAGGTCCACTTCAGACATGCAAAGATGGGCATAGGTACTTGGTCACGATGATTGATAGATGTACGCCATGGCCGGAAGCAGTGCCGGTGAACGAAATAACGGCAGAGATAGTAGCTAAAGTATTTTACGAGTCGTGGATCTGCCGGTTTGGAAATACTTTTAAAATAACAACCGACCAAGGCAGGCAATTCGAAAGTAATCTCTTTGAGCAATTATTAAAGTTAATGGGTATTAAGAAGATACGATGTACCTCCTATCATCCTCAGAGTAACGGACTTCTCGAACGGTGGCATAGATCTTTAAAACAGGCATTAATGGCACGGTTATCAAATAATAGTACATGGTGTGACGAATTACCAACAGTTCTTTTAGGTTTACGTACTGTAGGAAGGAGCGATAACGGTGTGAGCCCCGCGGAATATTTATATGGTCAAACCATACGCTTACCTGGAGACTTTTATGACGTCTCAGATAAGAAATTGAGCGAAGGGAGTACATTTTTAGAAGAATTAAGATACAACATAAGTAAATTGAAACCAGTATCGGCAGTACCCCGAAACTCGCGCGCGTTATTTGTTCATGATGAATTAGCTAAGTGCGAACGAGTATTTATTCGCAATGATGCGGTACGGAAACCATTGGTACCACCCTACGATGGTCCTTACCTAGTCCTAAATAGAAGAAACAAAGTTTATACAATTCAGTTGCCAAACAGAACTATAAATGTGTCAATTGATAGGTTAAAGCCAGCTTTCATAATAAATAACGATAATACAGAGACTGATAGCAGTTGGCATGGGACCAGCGTTGGCAAAGATGTAACTGTAGCATGTAAGCAAATTCCCGAGAATAGTAATAAAACGACAAAAAGTGGCCGTATTGTAAAGTTACCCGTCAGATTTAATGTGTAGAATTATGTTTTTAAAGGGCCAATTTAGTTTAATAAACCAGCTATATTTTATTTTATTGTGTATGAATAAGTCTTGTATTTACACTTAATCATGGTCACCATATTTTTCTATGTTAGGCAACACTTTGTTAAAATGTAAAAACAAATTGTCATGAATTTCATTCGAAGTAAGCAACCTACTTTAAAAATGCGATAGTGCGAAAGCGTATTTCATCATCCTAATGTAAAGTTAGACAAACATCTTAAGTCCACATTTAGCACTGTACGTCAGTTGAGCACCTAGTTATTTGTATTGTGTACGTAATTAATTAAATAAATCAAAATTATTTTAACAATGGGCAAATCGTATAGCAAAAATGAAGAGATTATAATAGCTCAGAACGGTGCCAACCAACTCGATTTTACAAATATTGAAAGTCATGTGAAAACGTTCGGGATAGTGATTTTAGTCATTGGAATACTAGTTTTGATAATCACTCTGTGCAAATGTTGTGGCATGTGTCACTCATTTAGTAAGAAATGGATGGAGAATAAGATGGATAAATCTATAAAAAGGTTTCAAGAAAGTCAAATACAACAAGCTAAGCACTATGTTGCTATGTTAACATTGACGTCAGCCGCTAACCATGCAGCAACGTCATGGTTACCTACGGCGAAGTGAAATACGAGTCGCAGCCATTGTTATCGGTAATAATGTTGACTAAGTGTTTTGAATGAAGCTTGTTGAATATTGTTCAAATGAATGTAATGATAGGGTGACCATAGTTTTACTACTTAAATAACTTTTAATTGTTGTACTAATAATATGTTACTTTTAAAATTTTTTTTGTAAAAATTTGGGGGATGTAGTGTACGGCTGTACATACAATGTAAGCGTTAAGGAATTTGTCTGTCAGCAGTTCTGTGAATGAGCGATGAATGCGTGTCGGGCCAGTTACTGCGCGCTGGCCCGCCTGAGTGGTTGTAGTTCAGATAGAATAATATTAGTGTTTTTGGCAAAATATACTTTGAGTTCTATTGGTAACTTAGCATTTTTATTGAAAGGCAAGGCCAGTGGCAGTCACTCCCAGTGTAAGTAATCCCTGCAGTCAGCACAGCATACAGGAACACGCATATGGTTGAATAGGTTCTAGACATCTATCTTGTGCAAGATCGTAAGTACTTGCGTAATTGAGTAGTTATAGATTGGTGCGTTGACCTCGCCTTGGTTAACAAGGGTCGACGTAATACCAATATCCGTTTAGGTGTAGCCTCATAGGAGGTACACCAACACACGTAAAGGCATGACAATAAAAATTGATCGTCTCGGGGGCCTCTTATTTTATATTCCATCAAATTAAGTTGGTACCTCGCTGAAAGATATTATTTATGCATTCTATTTGCTCTTAATTTAACTGGGTTATAGTTTTATTTTTAAATCTCGGAAAAAGTATTGACTTAGATACGTTTCGTTTCAACTTTATGACTAAAAATAACACAATTTTTGTAAAAAATAAGAAGTGTACCACCTAGAATATGATACATTTTCAACAACTTATTTACTTTAACTAATAATTCAACGTGAAACTAATTTATAAATACATAAAAAATAAATTTTGAACATTTAGCGCTTTGGCTGTTTAGCTCCAACAGCTAACATCCCGCGAAAAAAAAAATATCAGGGCGGAGCGCGCCTTTTTGACAAACTTTCCGTCTGTGACTCTGTGCTGTGAGGCGTGAGCATTGTTTATTTGAGTATGAATAATTATAAAATTTGTTGTTTTACTCGTAAGTGTGTTGAAAAACGTCGTATGACACACGTGAGGTTTGGTCATTACACTCTCGGTTTCCTTGCAGCCCTCGCCTTCAGCTCGGGCTGTGCAATATCACCTCGAGTGTAATGACCAACATACCTCACTTGTATCATAAATAACTATTTTAATACAGTTGCTCAAAAAGTGGCGTATTACAGGGACGTTTAGCGTTCGGGATGTGGGCTATTACGCACCCGTGCTTTTTCTTTACCATTCCCGCACTCGAGCGTTATCTTTCCCAATTGTCAAAATAATGTCTGTGATTCATGCAAATATTTCTAAAAAAAGATACTAACTTGTTTCAATATCAGATTAAAAGTAATTTTAACTGAAATTTAAACATAAATTAATATTAGTATCGGCCAAATTAAATTTATAAATATAAAAAAAGTTGGCTGTATGAAGTGCACTGCCGTAGTCTCTGCTTAGGAAGGTATATATTCTTTTACGGTTGGCGCCATTTTGGATATTCAGGTTTATTGTGTTTTTATTATTTTATAAAATTGCTTAATTTTTTCGCAACTGTATTAAAAATAGTTGTTCAATACAACGTGTGGGACTGTTATTTAAACTCGTTCCGACTGTCTACCCTCGCCTTCGACTCGGGTCAACACCTGTCGTAACTCGTTGTAATAACAGAAATCCCACACTTGTATCGAAAACTACTATTTTAATACAGTTGCTCAAAAAGTGGCGTATTACAGGGACGTTTAGCGTTCGGGATGTGGGCTATTACGCACCCGTGCTTTTTCTTTACCATTCCCGCACTCGTGCGTTTTCTTTCCCAATTGTCAAAATAATGTCTGTGATTCATGCAAATATTTCTAAAAAAAGATACTAACTTGTTTCAATATCAGATTAAAAGTAATTTTAACTGAAATTTAAGCAAAAATTAGTATTAGTATCCGCCAAATTAAATTTATAAATATAAAAAAAAGTTGGCTGTATGAAGTGCACTGCCATAGTCTCTGCTTAGAAAGGTATATATTCTTATACGGTTGGCGCCATTTTGGATATTCAGGTTTATTGTGTTTTTATTATTTTATAAAATCGCTTAATTTTTTCGCAACTGTATTAAAAATAGTTGTTCAATACAACGTGTGGGACTGTTATTTAAACTCGTTCCGACTGTCTACCCTCGCCTTCGGCTCGGGTCAACACCTGTCGTAACTCGTTGTAATAACAGAAATCCCACACTTATATCGAAAACTACTATTCTGTTCTATGCCGCGGTATCTCATTCTTCCATTCATTCATTTTTTGATAGTAATGGATTCCTTTTCTCTTTGTTATTTTCTAATTTTGTAAAGTATTTATTAGTATATCGTGAGTAAAAGTGTTTAATTGACATAATTGAAATGTTTAGAAATGAATCAAGAATGAAGTGTGTTGAAAAAGTGCTAAATATGTGGTGAATAATCGGGAAGAAAAAGATGTTGAAAAGAGGTTATGTTATGACTAAGTTCTTATTAAAAGAGCAACTACTACACCACAGGCACCAAATTACTGCATAATATCGTGTAGTAATACGCTATTGCTACAGGAAATTGGTGGTAATGTATTTTTTCTTGTTATTGATATATCATAGTCATAGGATAGGGATGTTCCACTGTTAGTCAAAAATCGATATTTTTCTTCAAGGTCTGATTAATTATCATAACTGTTCCTTTGTCTCCAACTTGGAGATAGGATACTATAAGAGTTAAATAACATATCAACACGTGCTTGGAGACTCCAAGCACGTGATAATATGTTATTTAACTTTTATAGTATCTTATCTCATACAAACTTGAGGTGATTAACTTCAGGAAACTTAGGGATACCGTGTTGCAATTTCCTAATGATTAGGAAGCTTAGTTTCTAATAAAGATTGTAATACAAAATTTTGTGATTTTGTTAATTCAGGACCGCAATGTTTTCAAGTGCATATAATTATGGATATCCTACCGTCCTTCGCAATTGTTTGTAACTCGTCACTCCAATCCTACAGGTTTCATGATTTAGTTCGAACCACACTCAACCTCAGACACACATCAGTGCATCACACAATTTGTTGTCTCTGAGGTAGAGTGTGCTGAAATCTAATATTGACTTTATCTTCTTACAGATGTGAGCTGTGGATATACTGGAATAGAGAACTTTTGTTGAACAGACGTGAGAAACACTGATAGAAAATATGAATAGGCGGCAGAATACGCGATTGGAACGTTCACAAGATATTTTTTAAATAAAGAATTTAATTTGTCGTATTATGTTTTTAATTATTACCTAAAATACATCCAGCATGTGTTTGACATAAAATCCAGGTGCGGTATACAACCATTCTCATATTATAAGGATGATTGCACACCCCACCTAGGTTTCGTAGGATTGGGACCCAGGTTGAGAATATTTGTCGATATCGATATATTTTTGATTATTTCTACCGACCCAGGGTCCCACCCAACCCTACGAACAAGTTTGCAACCTAAGGAACCAAATGAAGTTTTTAACGTCTTTGTGTTGGTATTGATTCTGTGCGTAAACTTTTAAAGAATCAAAATGAATGTATGGGAGTCCCGCTCCCGACTCTTAAACGTAGTGTTACATTCTCTTTGCAAGCAAGCATGAAGAAATGTAAACAACAAAATGAGAAATGACATGACATAATGACATAATTGACATATGTTCTTTTATTTTCATAGTTGTTCATTCTACGCGAACAGGCTAAGGTAACAGAGACCATACTGCCTAATTTAAAAAAAACATGCTATCCTCTACGTCACGTCCGCGTCACTGTCAAATATAGGCCTACCTACTTCTAATAGGCTCCCGAGACGATCATGCCTTGCAATTGTCAATCACGTCAAATATGAATGGAAGTTGCTTCAGTGTGCGTGATTGCTATGCATGTGTGTGTGTGCATCGACGTATACGTACACATGAAATTCTACGTGCTTGACAATTGCCAATTGACCATGTCGGGACCCCTTAATGGCTCCCGACACGGGTCAATATATTGAGTCAAGTCTGATATTTATGAATGGAAGTTGTTTCAGTGTGAGTACTGTGAGTGATTTCTTTGCATGTGTATGTGCATCGACGTATATGTACACATGATATTGACGAGGCATGACAATTGCCAATTGATTGTGTCGGGACCCTATTAGAAGTTGATAAACGAAGGCGTTCTCAACGTTTCTGCCAATCTCCAGTAAGAAAATTATTGATGCTAATAAAATAAGAAAAAAATGGCGATACGCCGCCAGTCCGAAGTCCTATGCCAACATGATTCAAGTTTAATCGACTCATGGCTTAAACCGTGTTAAATAGTCAAAGACTCACGCCAATCATAAGTTTTTTAAACTGTCACTGTCAATGAGAGTTTTGGCGGAAAATGGGAGAGATGAATCCTCATCTCTGCACCAATAATGTGTAGAAAGTAGTGAATTATTGAATATAAAAGTTCAAGAGCGTGCACAAGTGTTGGGAAGTGATTTAATGCAGTGAAACGTGACTTTTTATTTCTAAACGAACTTCATCGATACTTCTAATAAAGACCCACCGCTTTACTGAATAGAGTAAAACTTCTATTAATTATTGCAAATACGCTGGCGGCCATGCTATCTACAACCCACAAGAATTTAATATATTTCTGATTCAAAAATTATTATGCACTCTCAAGCCGAGAAAGTCCAAGAAAAAAAAAAGCTGTCAATGTCATTTCACTCTGTCAAAATTTGTTTTCATTTTCATTGTATCGAATTTTTCATTGTGTATGAAATTTTATAAGAAATGAGAAGTTTTCTTTAATTCGTGTCAATGGTTGTTCATTCTGATGGAACTTCTTCAAAAAGATTTCTGTTACACAAAATAGTCATATTATTAAAGTGCGATTTGCTGAAGTCTCTTCATGCTGTGTCGACGTCAACCACATATTTTATGGTTTAAAAAACAATTTGCTGACCAGTGAATAAATTCGGGATTGTTTTTCCTACAGTAGGTATGATACAGAGTGTATAATGAACGACTCTGGCACCATTGCAGTCCATAACTCTGATCTTAGAGTTTCTGTCAATGAAAACCTACAAAATACATCAACAAAAAATGACAACAATAAAGCTGCGGGCTCTGGTATACGTGAAGGCTCGGATGATATGCACGATCTCAAAGGTAAAGTTGAATCACGACTTTTGTCTATGTGGAATAACGTGAAATTTGGATGGACAGTAAAATTGAAAACTACTTTTTCTAAGGAGTCTCCTGTGTGGCTTCTTGGTCGATGCTATCATCGCAAATTGAGCCCTACTGGATCATTAGAGTCTTCTACAGAAATTGGCACTGAGGCTACTGCACATCAGCCTATTGAACAGATCTATGGAGAGGGCATTGAAGGGTTTAAATCAGATTTCATCAGTAAAATATGGATGACTTACAGAAGAGAGTTTCCTACAATGTTAGGTTCATCTTTTACTACCGACTGTGGTTGGGGCTGCATGCTTAGAAGTGGACAGATGTTACTTGCCCAAGCACTACTATCTCATTTTCTTGGACGTTCCTGGAGATGGTCACCTGAGAAAGCCATACAAAATGCAAGAGAATTTCAGGAAGACTGCCTCCATCGCATGATAATTAAATGGTTTGGAGACAAGTCTTCAGTGAATAGTCCACTGTCTATCCATCAGATGGTGAAGTTAGGTGAAGCATTGGGGAAGAAACCAGGAGATTGGTATGGTCCAGCATCTGTAGCTCACTGCCTGAAAGCTGTTATGAATGCTGCTTCCAAAGAAAATTATGAATTTGATAATTTAGAAGTTTATGTTGCTCAAGACTCCACTGTATATATTCAAGATGTGTATTCACTATGTAGATTACCTAATTCTAGATGGAAATCACTTATACTTTTAGTTCCTGTCAAGTTGGGAACTGATAAATTTAATCCTATTTATGGGCCTTGTCTCACGTCTCTACTTACTATAGATTTCTGCATAGGAATTATTGGAGGAAGACCTAAGCATTCTTTGTATTTCGTTGGTTACCAAGATGATAGATTAATTCATTTAGATCCACATTATTGTCAAGAAATGGTTGATGTGTGGCAACCAAACTTTTCTTTGCAATCCTTTCATTGCAGGTCACCTAGAAAAATGCCTATAAGTAAAATGGATCCATCATGTTGCATAGGTTTTTATTTAGCAACACAACATGACTTTGAGACATTTGTTAATATTATTACTTCATTCTTAGTTCCACAAGGTGGATCTCCAAATTTTGAGTACCCTATATTCAGTTTAAATAATGGATCTTGTAGTACTGTCATGAACTATCCCAGAAATTCTATTTATGAAACAGAGCAAAACTGGGTGACCCCTAACATACAAGATAGTGACACAGATATTGAATCTGAAGAATTTGTATTAGTTTGACATAATGTTTTCAACTGTACCAAATATCATGATGCTTAGTTATGTACTTAGTGTGTAAAGTAAATTATAATAGGCTAATAGATCAGTGGAGTATGTCTAGATAATGGTCATGACTCGCGGCACTCATTTATAATTGATTGATCAATTATGACTCAAGCAGTACCTCATCTAGACAAGCTCTTAAGTCAATCTACTTATGTTTTGTTGACTATAAATACTTGCATATAGCAAGGTAGGATGTTATACCTTCCTCTCACTTCATTTGCTATTAGCTGTTCAATTGCAGATAAAAAATAATATATACATTAAAATTAAAAAGGATATATGAATAAAATTAGTGTGACTACAGAACATTTCGGATACTCATTCAGACACATCTTTCCCTACTTAAGGGCCTTTGCTATTGAAGCGTGCGCACGCAGTGGAGGTCTTTTATGAGAAAACAGCGCTAACTTATGCAACAGTGTTGAACACATGGGGCGGGTGATGGGCGCAAGGTCTGTCCATACACATCTGTCACACTGATCAGTGGGGAATGAGCTTATATGAAGGCAAATGTAGCGTCGCGTCATAGAGAGCCTGCTGCGGATCCAAGTCTAGCATCGGACGCCGCGTGCGCCCGCTTCACTTAGCGAAGGTTCTAAGGCTAAGAACACACAATTCTTATTTTACCCGCGCCCGCTGCGGTGGCAGAACCGCTATTTTATTTCATAACTCACGAGACCAGAGTTCTGTGCGGTACTGCAGCCGTTGCGGTAAACTATCAGTGGAGTTAGGTACTAAACGCCATGGATATATTCCAAAAAACAAATAAAAATGGCAAAATTGTTCACTGCGACCGCCCGCAAACTACAGAGCGTGCGGTTCCAAACGCGTATTGTACTGTATTTACGGAATGGCAAATTCTGGCAGACACATAATTGCAATCTGGCAATGGTGTAATTTTGACAAAATAAATGAACGCATTGTATTATACTTAACTCATCCATATGGATTATTTTTGGGGAACTCAGTCCAACACTTTCTGCATAAACTAGAAGCAGGTAAAGCAGAGAGGTATTCTTTTTCCTACATTTCCTCAGAGTCCAGTTACACTTCGCGTCACTATACGTTACTATTGTCGTAGGTAGTGTTATTCCTCGGTAGTAGTACCATTCACTCTTCTATAGATTCTTTATATTTGAAGTTAACTAGCCTAGGCCTCAATTGGTCCGTGATTTGCCAGGTGAAAATGTGGTTAAAGGAGTTCACAAGTATGACCACAATTACGACGTTGCTCTGTTCACATGTATTACCTTGTACTCTTGGAGCAGACTTGTGCGGTACGAATGTTCAGGAGCTTACCACCACCACCTTACCACTTTTTTTAAGAGCGCTTTCTTAGATCTACTCCACTTCCGAAGATCGCAGCCTGAATTTTCCTCCCAGCAATTTTGCAGATTTAAGGATGCATTTCCATACAGCGACCACCATTCCAGACGGCGACAACGCACGCCACATTTCCTTATGTGGGGCTTCTTTGGAGTATTTTCTCAAGCACTTTCCAAGTTCGCTCCACAGCGACGCCTTTCGGCTTCGGTGTCAATGAGCACCCTCACGTACGGCTTAATAAAGCTGAACGCTAATTTACCTCTAACAGCTTTATCTGAATAATTTCAACTGTGGGTTGTCACACCCTGCGCCTGCCTATTTCAATACGGCAATAGGCTCCACCACCTCTAAGGTACGTGGGACATAAAAGTATAAGTTGAAATAAGAGCGTATGTATAATATGCATTTGCCTATCCCTTTCTTTTTTTTTTTTGTTAAAATGAGGGAAAATCCTCATGGATGTTATGCCGGACTCCTACCGACTAAAAAACTTCACGTCATGCCCAACAGCCTATGGTTGGGAGCCCCGGGTAAGCCCTCGGAAGGATGTCCCAGGACTCCCAACAGACCCACGGCCGCTACTGCGGCCTCGCCCAGGGGGTGGTTCGGGTGCATATCCCGCGTCTTTGGGGGGTTTCGGGTGTGATCCCGCTTCTAAGGGGGGTGTGCGTGAATTGCTCACGTCACGCTGCCGTCGTGGGCCTGCTTCTATAAGGACGGTGGGCCGCCCTGTCACCGTCCTCAGGCCCCCGGTCATGGTGGCCGATAGTCCTCGGCGAAGACACGTCGGCGGCGCCCAGGCCGCCGACTGCGGAACTCGGGTGGGAGAGTTCTCTCCCGTACCCGTCCCGCCGCCTCCCTGCATGACTCACGAGCATGACCTGCTCGCAGAAGGAGGCGGCGCAGTCCCACTTACTCCCGCTGGAGAGCATGGCTCGCACCATTGTCTCGAGCGAGAGAGTGTCATCGCTGCGGTCCTCGCAGTGCTGACACTCGGCCGTGGTTTCCCGGTGTTTCCGCCACAGATACCTACCGAAGCTACCGTGCCCGGCAAGCATCTGTGTCAACCGGTAGGAGAGAGCACCGTGTCTCCTCTCCAGCCACTCGTCCATGACCGGTCTGACGGCCGCGATTGGCGAATCCCCCCTTTGGTTGCTCAAGTCGCACCTTGGCTATGCGAGAGAGAAATAAGGGAGAAAGTACTCCGACAAATACCAATGCACACAAAGCAGCACGCTTACTGCTCCGGAAAATCCACCGAATCAGCACTGCATGAGGTAGTATCGTACATAGAAGACTCCCTATGAGAGTAAATCATCAACACTGGGCGTCTTTATAGACATCGAAGGTGCCTTCGACAAGACGACCTTTGTAAGTATCGAAAGAGCCCTGCAAAAGCATAAAGTACACCCCACTGTGGTAAGTTGGATAGTGAACATGCTACGACACAGGGCTATACAAATTACAGTGAACTCCACATCTAGAGGGATCGCAGCCAAAGGATGTCCGCAGGGGGGGGTTCTATCTCCGCTCCTGTGGAATCTCGTGGTGAACGAGCTCATAGATGTACTCAACAGAGAGAGATACTTCACTGTAGGTTACGCTGACGACCTCACCATACTGGTAAGTGGCAAGTTCCTAGGTACAATAACAAACCTGATGGACAACGCCTTGAGGATCGTCGAAAAATGGTGCATCAGACATGATCTCACGGTAAATCCGACGAAAACAGAAATGGTTCTGTTCACCAACAAACGCCAAATAGATGATCTGAAACTCCCACAGCTCTTTGGCACAAAACTTTCCTTAGTAAATGAAGTCAAGTACCTGGGGGTCACACTGGACAGCAAACTGCTATGGAATAAGCACCTCACACAAAAAATCAGTAAGGCCACCATTGCATTCTGGCAATGCAAACGAATGATCGGTAAGAAGTGGGGACTCTCACCGAAAATCATACATTGGCTCTACACCACAGTCATAAGACCACAGGTAACGTATGGCGCAATAGTTTGGTGGCCCAGGGCCGAACTAGCTTCAGCCATAGATAAAATGCAGCAGTTCCAGAGAGCGGCGTGTTGCGCCATCACGGGATGCTTTCGCAACACACCCACAGCAGCGATGGAGGCAATGCTCTGCTTACCGCCTCTGGACCTGTTCGTTCACCAGGAAGCGGCCGCCGCGGCGGCACGACTTCAGGCGTCAAAACAATGGACGCGCTCAAGGGTAGGTCATAGGCGCATACTAGAGGACGCAATAGAGTATGAACCTCTCGTGGAAGCCCCTAACGACAGGATACCGAAAACATACGTGTTTGACCGTAAGTACAATATATCGCTGGCAGAGTCCGCCAAGGACCACTCCGGTATAAGAGAACTCAGAGTGTACACGGATGGATCCAAAACAGACTACGGATCAGGAGCAGGCACCTACTCCCCGGAGCTCAACATACACTCATCAATACCTTTAGGGTCTCATTCGTCAATCTTCCAATGTGAGTGCATAGGTTTAATTAACGCCGCCAATGCAATCGACTCCAGGAAAATTGAGCACAACCACATCAGGCTCCTCTCCGATAGCGCAGCAGTGCTAAAGGCTCTGAAGAGCACCACAATCGACTCTGGGCTGGTGCTTCAATGCCACCAGGGGCTACAAAAGCTGGCCCTAACACACAAGGTAAGCCTTCAGTGGATAAAAGGTCACAGCGGATCGAGCGGCAATGATGCAGCTGACGAACTGGCCAGATTGGGTTCCAGCACCACACCGGTGGGACCAAGCCCGATTATACCAATACCATTCTACCAGGTAAGGGCATGGCTGAGACAACGCACGAAAGAGCGGCATGAAAAGAGATGGGCACAAACAGTAAGTTGCAGGCAATCAAGGGAAGCTCTACCGAGACCCAGGCCAAAACTAGCTAGAACGTTGCTACATCTGAATAAAGGTGATCTACGAACCATGGTAGGCACAATAACGGGTCATTGCACAGTAAATAAGCACTTGAATGTCTTAGGTATCACGGACAGCACGCTGTGCAGAGCGTGCCTGTTAAAAGAAGAAACCATAACTCACGCAATCTTGGAGTGCGAGAGCCTGGTTACATACAGAGTCGACATACTTGGCAGCCCCACAACACTCCGGGAGGCGTGTGAGGACCCGAAGAGGATCCTGCGCTTCTGGTCGGAGCTGGGTTGGCTGGAGTGACAGCCAACGGTCACGTACAATGGGTCCACTGGCGGACCTAAGTGCGGAAAATGGGAGCCCAAGAAGACTGAAGACTGAAGTCGCACCTTCCATGTCTCCACGGTTTCCTGGTGGAGTAGGGACCGCTGGGCCTCGATTTCTCGATAAGCGGGCCTTTGGCCCCGCTCCAGCGCCTCCTTGCGCCATCTGAACAGTGACGCAAGGGCTCTCGCTTCCAGGTCCCATGGAGGGGTCCCGGCTAGTAGACATGCCGCCTCACCGGAGATCGTGCGGTATCCCCTTATCACCCTGATGGCCATCGCTCTCTGCTGGCTCATCAATCTAGCCACATTGCTGGTCGTCAGGGTTTCCGCCCATACCGGAGCTCCGTATAGAGCCATGCTTCGCACGATCCCCAGGTACAGTCTCCTGTAGAGAGCGTTGGGTCCCCTGATGTTGGGCATCAGCCGCGCCAGTGCGGCCGATGCTCCACTCAGTTTTGGGACCAAACTTCGGAAGTGATGTCCGAAGTTTCACCGGCCATCGAGTACGAGCCCCAGATACTTCATCGAGGGCTCGATGCCGATGCTGACGCCCCCTACCTGTAGTCTGGATCCCGCAGGTGGCCCCATCCGAGGTCCGTGGAAGCACAGAGCCTCGGATTTGTGAAGGGCGACCTCGAGACCCAGCCGCCGTATCCGACCCACGACTTGAGCAACCCCTAATCTGCCTATCCCTTCGGGGATCAAAGCGAGACTTTACCTATGTATGTATGTACATTTCCCTGAAGCGCTCTAGAGAGCCACCTACCATGGCCTTATTAGCATTTTTACCATTATTTTCTGCATTTATAAATTCTCAGTACTTAGGTACAGGGCCGTCTTAAGGCTGTATAGTGCCAGGGTGCGAAGCTCAGACCGCCCCCCCCCCCCCGCGGCAACCAAACATGGGTCTCACTCAGTGAATAATTTTTTTATCGAAGCTGTTTTTGACGTAAATTTTTGCTTCAATAACGGAGGTTCTGCATGTAATACGTAAAAGCATAATTAAATTTTAAGTTTCTTTTTTTAAATACCTCTTTAATAAATTGATACATGTCAGAAGACGGTTTTTTCTTCGAGAGGCAATTGATCCACTGTGGCACATGTATGGGTTACCTTGAATCGGGGTTCGAGCTACAGTGGATCATAAGGGTTAGTTTGGATGGCCGCCGGTGGAACTTCTGATACCGCTTCCGAAGTTTGATCCCAAAACTGAGTGGGGCATCAGCCGCACTCTCGCGAAGTCGCGACTGATGCCCGACATTAGGGAAACCAACGCTCCCTACAGGAGACAGTGCCTCGGTTCCACTATACGGGGGCACCATATTGGCGAAGACCCTGACGGCCAGCAATGTGGCTAGATTACTTAGCCCGCAGAGGGCGATGGCCGTCCGGGTGATAAGAAGATACTGCACGATCTCAGGTGAGGCGGCATGTCTCCTAGCCGGGACCCTTACATGGGACCTGGAAGCGAGAGCCCTTGCGTCACTATTTGAATGGCGCAACCGCACAAGGAGGCGCTGGAGTGGGGCCACACAGGCCTGCGTCTCGCGAAATCGAAGCTCGTCGGTCCCAGTTCCACCAGGAAACCGTGGAGACGGGGAAGGTGCGACTTGAGCAACCAAAGGGGGGATTCGCCATAATCGCGGCTGCCAGGCCGGTCATGGAAGAGTGGCTGGAGAGGAGACCTGCCACAAGGACCTGGCGCTGTTGCGTCCACGCCGTGCACTCCACGAGTGTGTGGAGCGCTGTGTCCTCGTTGCGCACTCCGCAGTGCTGGCACTCGGCCGAGGTTTCCCGGTGTATTCGCCACAGATACTTACCGAAGCTTTCGTGCCCGGTAAGCATCTGTGACAACCTAACCTGTAGGAGAGAGCATCGTGGCGACACGTGCCGAAAGGCAAAAGTGACAATAATACCTACATACATACATACATACATATATTCACGCCTTTATCCCCGAAGGGGTAGGCAGAGGCCTATACCGGCCCACATTTCACCGTGTACAATTCGGTCCCACGTGACAGGTGGTGAGCCCATCGCCGTGTTGAAATGGACCGCCGCCGTCAGAGCCTCGTCCGTTGTTCAGCAGGTGCACGAGCTTGCACGTGAGGTTGACTTGGGCCCGATGGTGTTGCTAGGGCCCCACTACACCCACTACACTATAATACCTACATACAGTGGTAATTTAATATTGGTTGATGCCTATTTTTTTTTTTATGCATGTAGGTGTAGGTGTTTATTTGACGTAAATGTACGAAATGGGGGAATGGCGTTAATATTGTACTTATGAGTTAAAGTTTAATTAAGGAAATATCGAAATGCTTAGAGCTCGGCCAGCGCCCCCTCGGGCTCCGCGCCCGGGTGCGGCCGCGCCCTTGAACCCCCGGTTAAGACGGCCCTGCTTAGGTAGGTAGTTTAAGTCTGTCTATCACCGATGGGAAATGGCGTGACTATAAGTATGGGATAAATTTCAAATATACTCTGTAAATTATAGCTTGATCTCTGTGACAGTTCTACAAACGTAAATAAGAATAGACTATGTTATCGGCATAAAAGCTTTTGTGGTTAAAATGCAGAGAGTGTGAACTGTAAATAACAACTTTATGACTTTGAAATAAAAGTCCATTTTGTTTACGTTAATATAACTCACAGTCACAGAGATCAAGCTATATTTTACAGAGTATAGTAAAGTGGAAGTGTAAAAAACTTTATTTTATCAACGGGTTGTTTAGATATGCTAACAAGAGTACACACAAATAAAGACAACAGTATCATAATAAATAGTGTTTATGTATTTTCAACAATGAACACACACAGACAATATTATTTTTAGGAATAATGAATTAACATTCCTTAGATATCAAAAATTCGCTATTTATGTATTTGAACTTCACTTTCACAAATTGTTATAACTAGGTATACCACCAACCTAAAAAAAGCCGGGAACATTTCAGCAAGAAACAAACAATGCGCGTAGAACCATACAAATAGTAAGTACAATTTTTTCAAAGGTAGTGCCCGCGTGTAATAATGTTCCCGATCCCGTATTCCATGGGAAGTTATTCCCAGACTAAAATCTATCTCTGTACCAAATTTCAGCCGGATTAGTTTAGCCGTTAGTAGGGATTACCGGCAATTTGTGTGGGCACAAGTGAGTTCTCTGCAGGCACTTGTGAGCTCAATGCTAGATGATGAAACGCAATGCGTTCACTCATTTTGCGTAAAAGGTAGTATTAAGATGTAATACTATATAATTGCTCAGTCACATCGTGTCGTAGTTGATGCTCATGTATTTCCAGCTTATGACTCTTAGATTTCTCATAAAACCGGGTGAATATTACTAGTCTATACAAACAAGGGAAGTCGAATAAGAAATATTAGGTACAATTTATTTTTAGAGGACACTTGTCTTATGAACCATCATGTGCAGTATTTAGATTTATGAAAATTAATTTAGTGAATAATATTACTTTACATCTTTGACTGGAGGTGGATGTCGTATAAAGTAATGGAGTGCGTTGTAAGCAAGGTGTGGTGCGACATTATACAAAGGGTGTATTCTGTTAAGTTCGTTGCTGGAACGGCCCACAACATATGGATCTCCGGCACCTGTGCCATGTTGTGCCACGGACAACCCACTCAGTGCGTAACAGGTATGATAAATGTCTCTATGTCTGCAAGAAAATAAAACAAAAATTATAAGTACATACTTCCATTTTAAGAGTCACAAAGTAAGTGCAGCACTTTACAACAAACTTCCGAAAATGGGGAATGTTTTATAGGCCTCTACACCAAAGTCACTAGCATGGTCACTTCGATCTTCTTACTAAGGCTTGATTCCACTAACATTGACGCTCTAGACGAGAAGTTATTTCTTTTGTTCGAAACACAATGGCTACACCAAGTCCTGGTCAATGCCTGGAGTTATAAGGTATAGCTTGGCTAATTCGTAGCAGGTGACACTACCATGCATGGTCTGCTGACGACAGGGACGTAAAAGAGCAGGGGTGAAGAAACGTGTGCGTGCAACGGGTCACGGGGTCTATAATACGTGCGCGTCATCTCACAGTCGGACAAAATCTTAAAAACGCTCGTAGCCCTGCGCACTCAGTGTTTTGTAAACAATCCCTGAAATAAGCAACTTTTGCTATAGCTGGTCCTTGGTGACCACCACGTGTCCACTTTGTGACATTTCATTTGCAACCGTTTCCGTGCTACAAACGTTCTGCCCCCTTAGACAAGTGGCACAAGCGTAAATCGCAAACGAAAGGAATAGAATCATGGGTTTACCACTGGTGACCGAAATTCATTTGATAATTTGACGTGTGACCAAAAAAACATTCGGCCATTCTACTCCTGATGGAATGAACAATTGACCAAAAGAGTTTTTATCGAACAAACATTTGGTATTTTTACTACTGATCGAATGAACTTTTGGTCGAAAAAGAGTTGGCTAAAGAATATTTAGCAAACAAAAGCAAAATAAGTAGAATTCGGTTCTAGCACTCGCCGGCTGCTCCCGCGGCACGCTCGGTTCGCTCGCGCGGCTCGTGCGTTGTGATCGCAGTTCTAACCTAACCTAGCCATTTTGATTCAGCCCCTGTTAAAATATTCTTTAGTCAACTGTTTTTCGACCAAACATTCATTCGATCTGTAGTGAAAATACCAAACGTTTGTTCGATAAAAACTCTTTTGGTCAATTGTTCATTCAATCAGTATTAGAAGGGCCTAATGTTTTATCAGTCACACGTCAAATGATCAAATGAATTTCGGTCAACAGTGGTAAACCGCAATCACATTCAAGCTCGCCGCCGTAGGACGCGCGCGCCGAGGCGGGATCACGAGCTTGGGTGTGATTGGTCGATATATTCTATCCTTTCGATTGCGATTTATGCTTGTGTCACTTGTCTAAGGCGGCTGGTTGACACTGTTGACAGTATACATGGCAGTCGTTAAGCTAAGTTAAATGTTTTATGGGCTCTTTAAAAATTTTCAACAGCGCATTGTTACAACTTCGCCAGTCCATTTCAACACGGCAATAGACAAAAAAACTATAAGACACAGAAGTTTCAGTTGCAATTTTTCCTTTTAGTAATCAGGTTGATATCGCGATCTACGCCATTGTGCGAGAGTAGTTACTAAGTTGTGCCAGGCCTCTGTCAGTGGCTATAGTGATTACTGCCACCCCCATACACATGTAGGCACCTAGAAGTATCTCTATACTTCTAGAATAGATTGACCAGTTGCTGCCAACAGTGGGCAAAAGTCAAATCAGAGATGCATTCTACCAGTCAAGATAAACCTTTTTTGAACCAACTTCAAAACAGGAGGAGGTTCTCAATTTGTCTGTATTTTTTTTTAATATATGTTCTTTTAATGTGAGGAAAACCTTACAGGCATGCTGTGCCAGACTCCTACCGACTAAAAACAACATGTATCCTATCTAACAGCCTACGGTTGGGAGCACCAGGTATGCCCTCGGAACGATGTCCCCAGGACAGTCAAGATAACCTTGAGCTCCAAATCAAAAAAAAAGCTTAGGGTGCAACTGGGAAGACGGTAAGTTACATTACAAACATAATGAAGATATCCACTCCGCCACCGAAACCTACTCGAAACCAACCAAATTTTCCACTTTATTATACGTCTTGGGGCGACGTAGGCACCATCTACCGGCACTTTTTAGAAAGTTACACGGCACGAATGTATAGAATTGCACCTATATTCATTCGATTTATGATGAAACCAGCCCGAACATTAAGATTATTTTTGAAAAGCAATTAGTATGCTAACTGATCATAAATTTTAAATATGGAAAAGGAATTGGTTTCGAGCAGGATTCGAACCTGCGTCTTCGGCGATCCGTGCCGACGCGTTATCCACCCGCCACCGAAACCTACTCGGAACCAACCAAATTTTCCACCTTATTATACGTCTTGGGGCGACGTAGGCACCATCTACCGGCACTTTTTAGAAAGTTACACGGCACGAATGTATAGAATTGCACCTATATTCATTCGATTTATGATGAAACCAGCCCGAACATTAAGATTATTTTTGAAAAGCAATTAGTATGCTAACTGATCATAAATTTTAAATATGGAAAAAGAATTGGTTTCGAGCAGGATTCGAACCTGCGTCTTCGGCGATCCGTGCCGACGCGTTATCCACTCCGCCACCGAAACCTACTCGGAACCAACCAAATTTTCCACCTTATTATACGTCTTGGGGCGACGTAGGCACCATCTACCGGCACTTTTTAGAAAACGTTACCTCGTACGTTTTACGTCGCCCCAAGACGTATAATAAGGTGGAAAATTTGAGAGTATTACCAAACAGCTATGAATGTTTGGATGCAAGCAGAACCTGGATAGTATATTGGATCTTGCACTCACTGTGGTTACTTAATGATATGCCAGATGCTGAAACATTATCGGACGTTGTTCATTTCTTATCTCTATGCCAGCATGAAGAAGGTGGTTATGGAGGTGGCCCATACCAACATCCTCATCTTGGAACCACATATGCAGCTGTCAACGCCCTAAGCATTATTGGCACTGAGGAAGCTTACAACTCCTTAGACAGGAGTAGCTTACAAAAGTTTTTATGGACAGTAGATGGTGCCTACGTCGCCCCAAGACGTATAATAAGGTGGAAAATTTGGTTGGTTCCGAGTAGGTTTCGGTGGCGGAGTGGATAACGCGTCGGCACGGATCGCCGAAGACGCAGGTTCGAATCCTGCTCGAAACCAATTCTTTTTCCATATTTAAAATTTATGATCAGTTAGCATACTAATTGCTTTTCAAAAATAATCTTAATAATGAAGATATCACTTACTTGCCAGGCTTGTCAATAAACCCACCACCAGGCAGTGCTTGACAGCAAATAATCACATACTCTTGTAGTGCACCTTGGTCAAATAACACAGTCTCAATTAATTCCTTATTTTCTGGTTCTGTAATGAAGAATTATATTATGATTTAATATACCATACCTCAGAATTACTAAACAGGGAGTTCTAAGCCTGGTCTCTTGGGTCAGTTCAGATCAAAATCTTAGATCATATCCAGGGAAATGGACGAAATGGGCAGCAGAACAGGCGGTCGGATCGTCCGCTCGGCATGGCCTGCGTCCCCCACAAGAAAAAAATAATAAATAGATCATATCCATAATAATTATATATATTATTATATTTTTTGTGAACTACATTATGTTACTAGTGCAGTTCTGTCGTTTACCTAATATTCATTGTATTTAATACTAGTGGATGTCACGCGATTTCACCCGCGTACTTCCCGTTCCCGTGGGAATACAGGAATAAAATATAGCCTATGTTCACCCCAAAGAGTGTAGCTTCCTAACAGTGAAAGAATTTTTCAAATCGGTCCAGTAGTTCCGGAGTCTGTTCGTTACAAATAAACAAACAAAAAACAAATCTTTCCCCTTTATAATATTAGTATAGAGGAGAACCCTAATTTACAAAAACAATATTAATATAGGTACTTTATTTTTTTATGATGTAGCAATTTATTTTTACCTTGTGAAAGAATAGCACTAATAATTGGGAATGCAGCTCCTTGCCAAAAAGAATAACATCCATCAACCAGCTTATTAGTTCTACCTTGAAATCCACCTTCCAAACGCATCTGACGGTTAACACACCATCTCAATAATCCATCTATATCACACAAATTTGTCTTGTTCAATAGTGCTAGTGATGCAATCCCACAGAAAGCATAACCTCCATGTGCCTCCATACCCGGGCAACCGGCAAAACCTCCTTCGTAAGTCTGGCAGCCTACTATCCATTCAGCTGTCTTATCAAATAATGTGTCTGTGTATGTGTTTGTCATCTTGGCTATGCTGATTGCACAGTAAGCTCCCCTAATATCATGTTCCCCACCCTTGTGAAGGGCAAATGAGCCATCTACATCTCTAACTGTCCATAAAAACTTTTGTAAGCTACTCCTGTCTAAGGAGTTGTAAGCTTCCTCAGTGCCAATAATGCTTAGGGCGTTGACAGCTGCATATGTGGTTCCAAGATGAGGATGTTGGTATGGGCCACCTCCATAACCACCTTCTTCATGCTGGCATAGAGATAAGAAATGAACAACGTCCGATAATGTTTCAGCATCTGGCATATCATTAAGTAACCACAGTGAGTGCAAGATCCAATATACTATCCAGGTTCTGCTTGCATCCAAACATTCATAGCTGTTTGGTAATACTCTCAGGCAATCTTTTAGTAAACGACTGTGTACTTGTTTTCTAATTATTGGAAATTCTGGTTCAATAGAAGCAGATTTCTCAAATTGCTTATATAATTTCAAGATCATTTGCTCCACATCCTCCTAAAACAGAAAATATATACACTTAGCATCAACAAACAAGCAAAATAACATTGTAACTGAAACTTGAATAACTACTCAAAAAAGCACTGCATGTTTACCTGCTCAGACGATGTATCAGTCTCTAAACTTTCTGAATTATAGACTTCTGCAGCTATATCCTGTAAACACCTGATTCTGTTTTCCATTCTTATAAGCTTACTGTCCTCAATACAAATATGCTACGGCGAACCAAGAGCGCTTGTTAGTTGTTAAAATCGGTACGTAACTCTAACCTGTAGTAAAAATAATTCTAAATAAAGATGATCTTCATCGAATACATCGCCCAGTGCCAAGAATGTATGACATAATATGATTTGTAATAGTAGGAGTATGAAATGTGATTATGGATTGTCACTGAACTATTTGTTTAATAAAATTTATTTCTAAAACATTTTTCGTCAAAGTCAAACACAACACAGGCAGGCAGGCAACACAGCAGTTGACAGCAGACTCGAGCTGTAAGCAGACAGGCAGGCAGATGACAGAATTGACAGTGATAGATTAGTAGTAGTTTATTTATCCATTTTCGGATAGGCAAAGGCAATTTAAGCCATACAGCCTAGTACTATATTTAATATATCTTCATTTTGCATTAATAAGTCACAGTCCGCGTCCTCTAAGTCCAGTCAAAGTCAAGTACGGCCCAAATTCAAAGTCACTCTTTCTTCAGAAAAGTGGTGGATAAATTTCTGAAAGTTTCTTTGGATGTTTTGTCAGTAACTTGCGATTCACTGCAGTGGTAGATTATGTACTGCAAACTGCAACTGAACACGACGTGCCTCAATATACTAGATATTAATAGTTACTGTTGTTTTAAAGTAAGATTCACGTTGCATGAAATCCCTATGTTCACGTTATATTAAAGCTACTTTATTTATTCACTGCACTAATTAAAAACGATTAGCTCGGTTTAAACGTCTCACTCTATGTCCGTAGTATCAAGCAGTTGCAGTTGGATCGCCTCGATATTTACATCGCTCCTACACTGGCGTCGTTCGTGTGCCGCAGCCTTACACCCTTTGACTACAGGAGGACATGTCTAACATAGGGATGCTTTCTTCTTTGCCATGCAATGGATCACTCGATGTAACAGGTTTATAAAAGGTGCTGAATTGATTGATGCAATATTATGGAAACAAAATTGGCATAAAGGGTCTAAGATTGGAACGAAAATCAATTAAAAAATAATACAAAAAAAATGTGACTGTCATGTTATGCATGTCACTTCTTGATCTTGTGTCATGTCAATGAGTCAATGTCAAATACTCTGATCTGATGATGCTGGCTGAGCTCTAAAATATTATTACCTATTGTTTCCAAAATAAAATCAGAGATAAAGTTTCTTTCTTGAATAATTAAGTTTTGTTGGCTGTTCAAATATATAGCGTAAATCTCACCCGAGTTAAAGAACACTATACAGAATCTCTCTATCCACGTAGTAGTTAATGTTCTCAATTTATAACTGTATTAATAAAAATAATATTACATTGTTGCTACCAATCTTCAGTTTCTCAAAGAGTGGTCGACCTTTATCATTTTAAAACAATATGATGCCCGGACGCATTGGAAATTTACCAGCGGCGCCGGAAAACCCATTGGGTCTCTCCTGGCACGACTCAACGTGGATACCATTACTTAATCCGTCGAATATAATGGACTACTTTTCAGAACGATCCAATCCATTTTTTGATCGTACATGCAATAATGAAATAGTGAAAATGCAGCGTCTTAGTATGGATCAACTACAGTAAGTGTATTGTTGACTTTTACTTATTGTACAGCTTAGTATTTGTGGCTCCCCTGATGGCGTGGTATAGCGTGTAGTGTCTGTTGTTGTATTGAACTTGATTGCTTGCAGTATTATGACATATAATTATCCTGTATAATAATAATAATAAAAAAAAAGTATGTTTTACTTCAAGATAACACCACACCACACACAATAAAACAAAAATGTGATAATGATTCCTGTGCTATGTGGTATGCAATGTACAGAAAGAGATGACTATATTCTTATTCCTGGAATTCCAGACTTGATTGTTACAATTTATGCTAGAGCTAATCTAATTACTGCCTTTACTTGTAAACAAAATATCATAATGATGTTCCTTTCAAGGTAAATTACAATAATATTTTAACTTTGATTTTGTACTTTTTACAGAAATATGACTGGCTTAGAATACATTCTACTGCATGTCCAAGAGCCAATACTCTATGTGATACGTAAACAACATAGACACAGCCCAACGCAAGCCACACCACTAGCTGACTACTATATTATTGCTGGCATTGTGTATCAGGCTCCAGACTTAACCAGTGTACTAAATTCAAGACTCGTAAGTACTTCTATAACTTTGTGGTTAGTCCTAGAGATGTAAGTCCCGAATTCAAGAGGTAGAATATAAAAGATACAGAACAATTTCAGGGATTTGGTAAAGGTTTATCAAGATTATTAGGCTGAGCACACATTAGAGACAAGACTGTCTCACTATAGAAACTATGAACATGTGCATACTGGGAACAAGATGGTCTCAAAAACAAAACTAATAATAATAATTTTATAGACATAAACAGTGCACTATTTTATTTAGATTTCCCTGACTCTCCTGCAAATATTCTTCATACGTCTATAGTCAGCACAGCATTTCAAAATTTTACAAACACTCAGTTTGGGGGTACTGTAAGTGAGGGTGAATAAATAAACAGAGACTAACCACCGGTTTTGCCGCCCATTTGTTTTTCCTGGTATTGGTGCAGGTTGCTAGGCAAATGTGTGTATCCATACCTTGTCCACAGCTCGAGGCCATAGTATCATTAGGATAGTTTTTAGAAGGGACCTCCAATTGAAGTTTCTTGGTAGCCTAGGGGTTCAGAGGTGATGCTATAATTCAGATTCCTTCTACATAGCTAATGAGTGTTAATTCCTATTTTAGCTGTCTGCAGTTCATCATCTACAATGTTCATTTGAAGAAACCATGTCATACTCAAGGTATCATCCCAGTAAAGGATATTGGTGGGATTTTAAAGCACTAAAACCAGGTAATTGTTTTGATGCTTATTTCGATTTTATGACTACATTTGATAAATATGTATGCCAAAATATAAATCTAGTCTTTAGTTGGGGTGTTGCAAAGAAGGTCTCTTATTATTACTGCATCACACTGCTCGCCGGCCGTCGCCGGCCCTCGGCACGCTCACTACGCTCGGCCGTTTGCGACATTGTACTCTACCTCTAAATTCCAGTAAAAACTCTACCATAGTGAGAGATCTAAATAGTAAACTTTAATTTTTAGGTTTGAGCCCTTACAACAGTGCACAGTCCTCAGCTAAGGATGTTAGTAGCACCCCAAAAGAGGAACCATCTACACTCTTTCAAAGACAAAGAGTGGACATGTTATTAGCGGAGTTAGTGCGACAATTTCCTTTACCAATTACACAGGCCCCCAATCAAGTGAGTACTACCTACCCTATAATTTTTTATTTGTTCTTTGCAATTTATAAAGTTCAGTGTTAGATGTCTCTGTGTATAGTATGTCACGTCTGGATACGCGCAACACCTCATCTGTACGGGGGTATAGCGCCCAGATGCTCTCGCGCGCGTGTGATGTGGGCATTTGAAAAATACACGGAAGTGGACACCCGCGTAAAACGCCTCTTCTGGGCAGGGTCTAAATGCCTCTTCTCAACCTAAGATAGGTAGTCATAGGGCGTTTCTTCAGGCCCGCCCCGTCAACGACACCGATACCGTCACCGTCAGCACTAAACGTCACCGACACGGCACCGGTACCTACACGCTTCATTGGAGCCGACACGAGACACGACACGACCTACTCACACCATTGCACGCAAGCCTTAGACCATATATCACGGGACTAGCCTTTGCGAACCACCGCATACAAAAATATTCTGCCAGTTTTCATACAAGTGAAGGGGGAAACACAAAGACATATAAAATTTCATTGCATTTAAAAATGTATTAATCGACAAACGCGTAATGGCTGTTGTGTGTTAATTTTTATTGTACAGTCAACTACAATGAAATGTACTAGTTTAATCATATAAAATGATGTACTGATGTACAGTGCTTTTATAAAGCCAAAAGACCAAATGGTCATGTGCAATGGCAGAAAACAATGCTTAAGTAAGGCGCATCCTGTGGTTAGATGATCTAAGACGCACGCACATAGAAGCTTGCGTAGGTACACAACACAGGTAACGAAAGTCGCCCGACACGAGCTTGCTACGACACCGACATGCCGAAGTAGTGTCGAGCCAATGAGACAGCGTGCCGAACCGTTTTCATAGTAATATACGTCCACTGGTTTCGGTGTAGTTGCAGTGTCGTGTCGCCCAATGAAGAAACGCTCATTTTCTGTAGCGGCTGGCCTGTAAAAAAGTATATTCTGACATATATGTCCTATCCCTTTCTATCCTGATTATAATGAGAAAGATGGAGAGTGGCCATCTTTCTCGTTTGTCGAGCGCGACAGAAAGGGATAGGACATGTGTAATTTAAGATTTGTCAACTTGTTTTTTAAATTTAAACATCAAATAATATATTTATTTACAGACTAATGGAGTAAGTGTAAAGACGGAAAACTCGACTGACAAAAGCAATGAAAAAACAGAAACTACAGCTAACAATATAACCATAAAACAAGAACCAGTGGACTCTACCATTTCAGATTTGCCCAATGGCGGGCTTGGTCATGTGGAAATAAAAACAGAAATCAAGCAAGAAAATATGAAACCTCCACCAGAAAAGAAACCTAGATTGTAACAAAATTAAAGTTTTATTAACTTATTGTAATTGTAATTATAACATTAGAATACAATACAGCTTTTATTTCTGGGACTAGTTGTCAATAACCGTATGCCAGTCTACAGCCAGGCGTAGTTGGACACACCTCATAAAAAATTTAATTCAATGTCGAGATTACATCCCACTCCATAGGCTAATGCCCTCTTCAATACAGATATTATCCAGTTTCAGTAAAAAATATGGCAGGTCTCCCGTCTCTATTCACAGATATAAAAGTTATATGTATATATAATGCAGTGGTATCATCGGATAGCTGTCTTCAGTTGGTTCATATTGCTCTGTTGTTGTAAATTATATAAATCATCAATATTTTCTTGCTGTTTTTCTACATTCAGACACATTTGGCAGTTTATTTTTCTTGGATCCAATAAAGTATTTGTCATTGGTGTTGCAACTTTGCTGCTGAAAATTATTGACAATGGTTAAAACGAGAAGTTAATCTATAGATATGTGATTGTATCAATCTATTTACCTAGATGAGGCTTCCTTGAAACCAATTTGAAATCCATAATTGAAGCCCTGTTCATACCCTACATCAAAACTTGTTTGATAAACAGAAGCCTGACCATCAGATGCTCCTTCTTTATATCCATTCTGCAAATGATACGCTTTTTAGAAAGAGAAGAGCATCCTTTCATGAGATATTTCAAAGCTAGATTATGTATAGAATATTCTCAGTCAATTTGGTGAGAAATATTTGGGCTTACTTTTGTAACAGGTTCCAAAGCGCGAGCCCACGTTTTTTTGGCTAGAGTTGGTGAATTTTCTTTAGACATTGTGTGTCAACAAATCACACTCGCACTAAGCCAAACAATTTTTGTGTAATTTTGTTTCAACTCTATTTGTCACCTCTTGTATCTTACCTACTGCAAAAATTAAGGCAATGCTATAAAGTTCAGAAACACGCATTTTTATAGTGTTTAGAAAGACCCTTCATTCCCATCTTTCTGTCAAAAAATAATGTTGTTTTTTGTAATAATATTAGAAAAAAGTGGAGAGAAAGGTGTCGGCAGACGACGATAATTCACACACAGATAATGTAATCTAGACCAAGTTCGTTTACCCTAAACTTGTGCTTTTGGATCTAGACAAGAGATATTCGTAAGTAGGTACCTATGTGCATCTATTTTCATACATACATTATAGGTTCACCAGCTTTTCCGTGGTACTAAATACAAGTAGTGCATCGTGGACGTATAGTATTTATGCCTTTGCCAACTACTTAAAAGAAGAGGCGTGACTATAATTACGTTGTTTTGTAGCTATGTAAATAGTTTAGAACTTTTGTTTGATACAAAATGAACATAAATAATCTACCAACCTAAATGCTTTTGATTACAACTCAAGTCTAAGTACAGATTTAAAATAATAATCTTAATTAAATAAATACTAATAAAGACAAAGACAAGTGATTAAAAATTGTTTTTGTTTTTATCAAAATTGGTGAACATAACCTATAAACCGTAAACTGTCAAATTTGATAGTTTTGACTTTGACAGCTTAAAGTTTTTTTAATAACGTTCGCATTTTTTATTTTTGGGCGATTGCTGAGTGTTGTTAAGGGGTCCCGACACGGTCAAACTGCAATTGTCAAGCACGTACAATATCATGTGCACGTACACGTCGATGCACACAACATGCAAAGAAATCACGTACACTGAAGCTACTCCTATTCATATTTAACGTGCTTGACAATTGCAAGGCATGATCGTGTCGGGAGCCCATTACGCTGAAATGCCAAAGTTGTAAATAAATAAAAAAAATGCAGAGTGTGGTTTTTGACCTTGACTTGACACTTGACAAGTTGACAGACAGAGGACTGCATGCCGTCACCGTCATCGCATTATTTATAGGTTAAAATTGTTTGAAAACATTAATTTTTTTACTTTTCTCCTGGAGATTGGCAAATGGTTGATAAATGAAGAGCCATTCATTAAGAGAAAAAGAAGAAAACATTATTTAAAATGAAGAAAAATAAAAAAGGCAAGAAAACTATAGGAAAAATTGTGAATAAAAAAGCAATTTTTAATCGATTCAAGAACGCACAAAAGGTGGAAGAGGCGATTAAGAAGAAAAAACAAATAGAAGATAAATTTAAACAACAACAGACTACTCAAAACGATTCAGCTAGTGAAGAAGAGGAAAACGTGTTGGATCTGTTGTTGTCATCTTTGAAAAGCAAGCCTAACAAAGTCGCAGTGGTAAGCGAAGATGAAAGTTCCGATGAAGAAATGGTTAATGCAGCAATGACAGTAGCAGAGCCAAGAAGTATGGATGACAGTGAACCATCTTCTACTGATGAGGAGATTGAAAGTGACCATGATGACACTCCCACTCAAGTCGAGGTATGTAATCAAACAAATGTGCAAACATGTAGTGCCTACCATGTGTTTTTCTTGTCTAACCTATATAATTCATTACCTTAACAGTAATTTAGCATTACTCACTGCAACATGCAATGCATTTTGCTTGGGAATTTGAGTTATATTTGCAATATATGGCTTGACCGGTTTCCGCTTCATGTGATTGGGCACACCAGGATCAGTGTAAAGCAAAATCGGGCAGGTTTTATTTAGTAATAATGAAAATAGTGGAATAAAGTATACATGGTTAAGCAAAAAGTGCATAATGTAATACAACAAGATCTGCCAAGTGCCAACAATCAAGAGTATAAATGTTATTTGGTTAAAGTTTCTTCTCATAATTATCTCAATGTGGATGACACTTTAAGATTACCAAACTAGCTAGTGATTGCTCTCAACAATGATAACAATGAGGTTATATCTACTGACATTGTCATTTTAGTCAATGTGACAAACTTGCAGGCTTTCCTAACGGGTTACTATCTACTGAAACATCTTTGAATTTTAGATTGTTTGAAAACTGCACTGTTTTATAATTTGTATTCTATAAAGGATGACTCACGCTACACCGTGCCGGGTCCGAGCCGAGTGTCGGCCATAGCAGGGTCAACTAAATGTTACATAAATTTTGCATGAACACACTTACGCTATACCGAGCAGCAACCATGTGACAGCCAAACAACGGACAACGGCAACGCTCGGAAACAGCTCGGTCCCGCCTCGGCTCAGACCCGGCATGGTGTAGCGTGAGTCATCCTTTATTTATGGAAATTTTGTAATAGGGATAACTTTCAAATATAAATATTATTTTCAGAAGCCCACATTACTTCAATTGGATGAAGAAGAAATTTTGACAGATGACCCCTTTACCAGGCATTTCAATTATGATCTAGAAGATGAGTTACTGGTATCACTATCTAACACACCGCCTACTTCTGAATCTGTTAAAACAACTTGGGATACTTTAGGAAGCTTATCTGTAATAATACCAAAGCCTATTGAAAAGAAGGCCAAAAAAGAAAAATCTAAAATCTCATTACTCGAGGACAAAGTTTATGCAATGACAGGAACAGCACCCACTGTTGTCAGTAAAGTTGATCTCAATCAGCTTTGCATTAAACCGCAGATACAGGGACATATAGTGTCCGCAAATAAAAAGAATTTGATCAAAAGAGACCTGGAACTGACAGAAATATTCACACCTTTGCAAAAAGAACTATTTTCAATTTTAAATAACTATCAAGATTTGTATTACCCGGAAAGAACATTCACAAATGCGGATGAAATTAGATTTACATATTGCCTTCATGTTGTCAATCATATGTTGAAAACTAGAACGAAAATTATTCATCACAATGCTAAGTTGGCGAAGAAAAATGATATATCAGATGATTACCGAGATCAAGGTTTAGTTAGGCCTAAGGTATGTGTCCTTCTTTCTGTTTATTAAATAGTAAACACTCATTTTTATCTGATAGGGTAGGCAGAGGCATACTGTAGTAACCCTTAACAGCTGTATTTTATACCATGTAAAAAGTGGTAAGACTATTGTCGTGTTGAAATGGACAGGGACTACCTGCAGTTGAAATTTTTCAAGTGTATATATTCCTATCATAACTTTACTGCATATGAACTCAAACAGCTACAACTTACTGCTGATTTTTGGTCTATGCTATGCTATTTTGTCAGAGCAAATATTTGTATAGAATGCATCCTTTTGTCAAGTATGGACATGACATTAAGCATTTTACTTATGGGTGCTGCCATTCTGTTGTATACCTGGGACAGTCAGGTATACATTTATCCCGAGAGCAGTTGTGATATGAAATCATGTGTACAAAATTTCTTCAATTACCATTTTCAGGTTCTTATCATGGTTCCCTTCAAAGACGCTGCTTACAGGGTAGTCAAAACATTGATTGATATCCTAGTACCTAAAGAAGCGGGAGAGGTTGTTAACAAAAAGAGATTCGAGGAAGACTTCACGGGTGGTGAATTGATTATGCCAAAAAAGAAACCAAAACCAGAGGACTATCAGTTAATGTTTAGTGGGAATACTGAAGATACTTTTAGGCTCGGGATGACAATTACTAAGAAGACACTTAAGGTAATAAAACATACTCGTATTATGCTCTGAGGAACTTCTGCTTGTGTTTGTAAATGTTGACACTTGAAGGAGGATCCTTTTAAGAGCTCATGTCTTTATAAGCTCAGACTTATCATCTTACAGAGATTTTTTTTGTTTAATTTCTCTGTTTTGCAATTACTATTTTTTTATGCTATTTTTTATGTTGCCTCTCATTCAACAATATTGAACAAAACGAAATTTCTCGTTATAAAAGTGTTGTATTACATTGTTGCAGTTATACACAGACTTCTACTCCTCAGACATA
The DNA here is from genome assembly GCA_933228765.1 of Miltochrista miniata. NCBI lineage: Eukaryota > Metazoa > Arthropoda > Insecta > Lepidoptera > Erebidae > Miltochrista > Miltochrista miniata. The sequence goes on along the minus strand of OW121764.1, from coordinate 14,603,653 downwards.
ATAATAGCTTCGCCATTAGGACTGCGAATGTTAATCGGAGCTGACGGTGAAGAGAACCGGGACTATGACTTCTTGGCTTCGATAGAAATACTCATTCTGGATCAAACAGATGTGTTCCTGATGCAAAATTGGTTGCATTTGTTACACGTTCTTGACCATTTTCATTTGCAACCTAAGAAAACTCATGGCACAGATTACTTTAGAGTCAGGACTTGGGCTATTGAGGGCTGGACTAAGTATTACAGGTATGTTATTAGTACATTGTACCACCATATTATATTTGGTATACTACGCCAAATCGAATGCCAAATAATCGAACATCCAAATACTCGAACGTTCAAAATATCGAAGATTACAATATCAATGTTCGATATATTACAGGGCTTCCTAAACTTTTAAGGTTACGGAACACCAAACAAATATGTTTCATTCTACGGAACCCTATAAAAGGTTATAGTAAACTAGCTAGACAATGCCCGCGGTTCCGCCTGCTTGAAATCCTGTTGCGGCTCGCGCTTCCCATGGGAACGTTTTCCCGGGATAAAAAAGCTTTTTTTATTAAGCTCGCTAAATTAACGTCGTTCGCCTGATGGAAAGTCATAGCGGCATTTAGCGATTGCGGGCCACTATCACAGTCCGTCAAGACTTCTGAAAGTGGTACTCAAGATGGCGAACCTGTGATGTGCCTCTACACGCTCCGCTGGAAGAACCCGGGGCTGTACCTAAGAAGAGAGAAGTACGTGCGCGAGCAGGTCGTTTTCAAACCTTTCTAGATCGACAGAGGAACGATCTTTTGAATCACTCAGTTCTGACGAAGTACTCTCCGCTGTAGGAGCGGTACATTTGGCTGGCATGTGTAATTCAGGATCGAAAACGGGAGGGTAGGATTAGGTTGAAGAGAATATTTTTATTTATTATTAAGAGCTAGGCTAAGCAAATAAATTGCCTGACTAGAACCCCTCGGGGATCTGGGGATAAGCGTTACTTCTTCATGGAGCTAACGTAACACCGTTTGGGCACAGAAAAATTGGCTTTTTCAATTAGCTCCCTAAGATCAAATATCTTTTGACTTAACTAAAAGGCCACATTAGAAGGGAGGGCATAACGGTAGTCCGTTTGTTGAGCAGTCCGTCTGGCGCAGTACCTCCGCCCTGCAGAAGACAGCGGCAATAGTAACCTGGCTTCGTGTTGGGTTATGTTTTCCGTCGCTTAGCAAGGTTCCAGACCTCACTGGGGTGATTATGTGGCGGCGACGGTGAGACCAGAGGCTTGTCCAGCTGGTATGGGCGCGGGAACATTGGTACGGCGCGGTGGTCAGCAAGAAGCGGTGAAACGGTTGACCACAGGGCCCCCGCAGGCTGTACGGGACCCAAACCTGAGAATTAATTAATCTTCGCCCCAGGAGGCTGAACCAGCAGCCTGTAAAGTTCCTGATGGTCGTGCCGGAGGAGGATACCGGAGTGGACGCGGCCCCTGAATTAAACGGGATCGGAGGCCCTTCCGTACGCCCGCCGCGCCGTGCTAATCTACCGCATCACACGTGCTTTCGAAGTGCAGTAGCCTTGCTTTGTCTCTTGCGCCACCGGTACACAGGTATCGGCGCTTAACCTTCTTAGATTCCCCTTTTTTAAACACCATGGCCACGAAAAAGAAAAATAACACAATGGACTTTTGTCACATCAGAGACATACACAAGAACATCAACGCAGTCCACCAGCACCTGGAAACTGCGCAGCCGACCCTATTTTCTTGATGGAGACGCAAATCTCTTGCTCGGACGATACATGTTCCTTGGCTACAAGCTGGAGCACTGGGAGCACAGCTTTTGGTGAAAAGCTGGGGTGTGTATGTATATATGTACGTCCGGGATGATGTCTGTTGTCACCGTTTTAGGACCCTTGAAGACAGGGATCGGATCGGATCTACGCATGTTTGTACAGGTATCACAGCGATGATACGGACTGTCGGGCTACCCTTCTGGGAGTCGTGAATTGTGGCCGCTTGCCAAGGCTGCCGAGGGAAGCTATTATCGGTCGGGTTTGCCACCCCTACTTAAACCGCCTGGCTCAGAGCAAGGAGAAAGCCGACCTTTTTGGTTCTCTCTCTTTGCCTCCAACTCGACTATGAACAACGCGTGTTCTTCGCCGCCTGGCATACAATGGTGTGGCACTTCCATTCCAGAAATTAAATTCAGGCAGCGGGACGTTAGGCGGGAGCGTCAGTCCGTGATCCCGTTCATAATCGACTGCATACCTGCGGCGGTACTAAAGCAGTTTGGCCTTGTTGTGTCAGGTACTTACTCGTCTTTTCACGCTTTCATATTCCATGAAACAAGTCCCGGTTTCGTGGAAGACCGCGCACATGCATCCTGTACCCAAGAATGGTGATGGAGTCCGTTATTAATACACAGCTCCTGAGGTACCTTGAATAACACGACCTGCTCAGTGCTCAGTGACTGGCAATACGGTTTCCGTCGCGGTCGCTCGACTGGCGGTCTTCTTGTGTGACTCAAATCATATAGGTACCGCTAGGCGACTGCTATTGATAGTAAAGGCGAGGCTCTAGCAGTGAGCTTCGATATCTTTAAGGCCTTTGATCGGATCTGTCACCGTGGTCTTCTAACGAAATTGATGATTGTCCTATGGACTGCCCGAGAGGTTTTGTAGATGGGTGTCCAGCTTTCCGGCCGGTAGAAGCATCAGGGCCGTCGTCAACGGTAGCTGTTCTGACATAGCCATAAGTGCTGGAGTCCCACGAGGCTTGGTGTTTATCGCCCACTCTATTTATGCTGCAATTCAATGATATGCTGTCTATTGCATTCATTGCTATGCAGACGATAGGACGGGCGACACTATTTCGCATGCCGACACAATATCCCTCGGTGCGTATTGGAAGAAAGTCGTTAACAACTGTTGGCAAAAATAATTACTTAAAGGTATTATACCAACAGCAGTAGGTCGTCGTTTTGGCGGAACCCTGATGACTGGTCCACGGAACCCCTAGGTTCCGCGGAACCCACTTTGGGAACCGAGGTATTAAACGTTCGATATTTTGAACGTTCGAGAATTTGGATGTTCGATTATTTGGCATTCGATTTGGCATAGTACACCCATTATATTACCACTTTGCCGACGACTCTAACAGCGTAGTGAGGTTACCTCCTTTTTTTAACGTTAGCATACATACATATGGTAACGCCTTTATCCCCGAAGGGATAGGCAGAGGCATATTATATGCCCACATTTCACCTTTTTAGAATTGGTCCCACGTAATAGGTGGTGACTCTGGTGAGCCATACTTCTGTGTTCAGATGGACAGGTGCTGGTTGTGACTTTCTGCTGTTAAAATTTTTCAAGCCGCCTATAAATGCCTTCTACTTGGCTTAACAACTGCCATTTTACTGGCAACCGGATGTTTTAATGTTAGGAAAATCCATAATGGATGACGAATTTTTCTCATTCACGTTTTAGTTGGTAAGAGTTCTGAGTCCTGACTATTACCGACTAAAAACCACAGGTTCCCTACCTACTGCCTACGGTTGGGTGCCCCGGGAAAGCCCCCATAAAGATACCCCAGGAATGGTGAGGTTACCTCTACCCGGTTTCCGCAGGGATTTGCTTTCAGGATATAAAGTACCCTAATCTCCTTTGCCAAGGACTTCTATTTCTGTACCGAATTTAAACAGAACCAGTTTACAGATTTACTTTTGTATATTTGCGGGAATTATTTTCCCTGCAGCTATCTATTAAGGACTGTGGCATTGAGCTGCATATTACAATATTTTTTTATCATTTCCAGACAGACGCTTATCTTCTCATCAATAGCACTGCCAGAAATAAAATCGTTGATTAACAGAAAATGTCACAACTACGCCGGTAAAGCGCTGGTGGAAAATGCTGTAGAGCATGGCACCATAGAGCACGTGTTTGTCCACGTGTCTCATATATTTCACAGGTAATTATTTACTCAAATGATTTTCGTATTGATTACTACCTATTTTTTCTCGACCAAAGTTTATTTTTGACTCTATACATGCATTTGACAACAAAAATAATTTTGCAATGTTAGTAACGAACAAACAAAAATGCATTTAATTTATGCAGCTTGTTTGGTCTGTTCGCTTTAAATTCTTCTTCTCTCGAAAAGTCTTCCGCGTCCGTTTTAAACAAAATTTACATAATAGAACCGTAGTCATGTCCGCGCCGTCTTTTCTGTAGGTATACACTTATACAGGTAATGAGAAAAACCCTATTGTGAGTAAATGTGTTGAAGGTTGCATAGAAAAATAAATGGTTCCACTTCGAACATACTTCGAATGTACCAAAGGCATCATGTTTCATAGTAACATTTACTGCTAATGTCCGACACAATAGATATTGAAATAGAAATAATTTTATTTTTCAAAACGACCGGGTTCGATTCTCGACGTGACATATGCAAGACTTTATTTTGTAAAGAAATCTATGTACTACCCGTTCGCTCTAACTTTGCCGTTGGCGTAGAGACGTATACCTGTATTGTTAATTAGACGAAGTAAATTGACAGTAGTTAATGGCACTTCGTCATAGAAAATACGCAACATTATATGAAGAAGTGACATTAGTTGCTGTCAATTTACTTCGTCTAATTAAAAATTCGACTTTAGTATGGAGCCGAGCGGCAAAGTTAGAGCGAACGAGCAGTATGCAGTTTTTGTTTTCTCTACAAACAATGACATGGTTCCTAAGAACAAATCTTTGTATGTCTTATATTTACAGACTTGCCCTCACTGATTCGTCCGAATGTAACACACTGTATAACATTCGGGCCGGTCAGTGTATAGAAACATGAGATGTTTTTATACATCCCTACTAATCCCTATTTCCCTACTAATATTATAAATGCGAAAGTAACTCTGTCTGTCTGTCTGTCTGTCTGTCTGTCTGTTACGCTTTCACGCCTAAACGGCTGGAGCGATCGAGATGAAATTTGGTATAGGGATAGTTCGAGGCCCTGGGAGGGACATAGGCTACTTTTTAACCGACTGCGCAAAAGGAGGGTTATGATTTTATGATAAAACGACTCTTACGCAATAACGACTTCTACGCGGTCGAAGTCGCGGGGAACCACTAGTTTTGTATAAAAAAGACGTGGAAGGGGCAATTTTTTAAATAAGCATTTTTTCCAGGTTCAGTGCAGCCAACCTAGTAGAGTCAACAGACTCAAGATTCCAGTACTTCATCAAGGAAGTCCTGCCGCGATACCGCGACACGTACATGAGCCACACTCTCATCTATGTGCCTAGCTATTACGAGTATGTGCGGCTGAGGAACTACTTCAAGAAGGAGGACATCGGTTTTGTGCAGATTTGTGAATATACTAAGGTAAAATTGTCCGAAATTCTCTCTACATTAATTTTGTGTTATCGTAGAATGAGCAGAAAAGGAGATATTTCCAAAAAAACTTACACATACATACAAGGTGGCAAAGTCGATATTTGTAAAAGCACATCAAAACCTATATTTCCAATTTTCAAAACTCCCGGAACACTTTCCAGCCAAATCACTTAATTCGCCCCAAATAAAACTAGTGGTTTACATGCCAGATTCAATTGCTACGTCTAAATTATGGGATACTTCAAAAGAGGTCTAAAAGGTTTATGCGTGTATTGTATTGACTGCAGTGATCACTTTTGATTAGACTGGTCGTATCTATGCTTGTTTGCTGCCTTCACCAGTTTGTCTACGAAATGGAGTAAGACCAAAGATAATATAATATAACTGGTACCTGGTAACTGCCTTACTGAGGTCTTTGAACCCAAGCTCTAAGCACCTGGGTAAATCGTTTGTTTGTTTCGGCGTTAAAGAGTGTTTCCTATGTATGTATGTATGTAGGTCTAATTACATACAATAGGCAACTCCCTGCCCCTTTACTGACCAAGTTTCCCCACCCCCGATATTCGCCACAGCTGTCATTATAGTTTGCGGGTGTTTGGAGGGAATATTTGCTTAGCCTTATTGGTCACATACACATTCAAGCTCTATACTATAACATTTTGTACTGAAAGATCTGATGTCTGTTTCTGTACCTATCAATCAATCAATACATATAATAAAATCGTAACAGGTCGCTGTCTGTACATGAAAGATAAATGAGAAAAAATATTAAATCATTGTTTTGGGTTCTACTGCGTTCATAAAGCCCCCCGCTTTATGAACGCAGTAGAACCCAAAACAATGATTTTTAGAATTTTTGTCTGTTTGTCTGTATGTCTGTTTGTCTGTACGTTTGTGCACGCTAATCTCAGCAACCGCTTAACCGATTGCAATGCGGTTTTCTTTATTGTGTTAAGGTTAGCTCCGCTTAACATTTAGTGTTTATTTCATTTCAATCGGTTTATAAACAAAAAAGTTATAACACTTTAAAGAATCATACATAGACTTATGAATCTAAAAGTGGGTAAATCTAAACTGGCGTGTTGGCTTAATCATAAAAGAGTCCGCGCCGAAGGCGTGGACTGAATTGTTATAGAATAGACTTAATCTTTAAGCTCTTTTATGATTAAGCCAACAGGGCAGTTGCACACGCTGCTTGATGAGTCTGATGAAGAAGTACCTCTCCTTTCATACACCTTATGTGACGTAAACGAAGTTGCGGGCTCAGCTAGTATTTTAATAAATATTTAAGGCTGCAATGTTTTTGCCGGATTTCATTCGATTCTAATGCATTATATTACTGTTATAAAATCTGAGGGGTTTTAAGAAAAAATCTATACGTAAAATATTGTTCTAAAGACCTATATCTATTTTATGACAAGTTTTTATAAGAATTGAACTCATTTATTTAGATAAAATAGTACATTACTTATTGAGATTAAGATTTTTGCAATATTTCTCAGTTTTCGAGAGCGATTTCGATCGAACAAAGTATTCTTAATCGTATTTTGATACGTTAAAAAAGCAAGAGTATCTAATAAATTATAATATTATAGTTTTATCAGATCAAATCGAAGATAGTTCCTAGTATAAAGTTCACCCCAAGATGAGTCTCTTTCGAACATACAAACCTTAAATAAATAAATAAAGAAAATACGAGCATAGCGTGTTTTTAGTGTAGGTGACAGAATTGAAACCAATCATATTATTATGTATGGAGTTTCCACTCTGTGGTAAGACTAGGACTTATTTTTGACCTATTGCCTGAAAATAGTGCAACTATTTTTATTTAATATTCTGTTACAGGATTCAAAAATGGCGCGAGCACGTGATATGTTTTTCCATGACGAAGCACACTTGTTGTTGTATTCAGAGAGAGCCCATTTCTTTAGAAGATTCAACATCAAGGGCATAAGACATATTATTTTCTACCAACCGCCGACATACCCACATTTCTTTTCTGAAATGTGTAATTTAATGGAGGTAAGTTTGAATTATTGTACAATTAATATTATGAGAAATGCAAAATAAATCGGGTAAATGCCTTACTGAGGTCTTTAAACCCAAGCCCTAAGCACCTAGGTAAATCGTTTGTTTGTTTCGGAGTTAAAGAGTGTTTCCTATGTAGGTATGTATGTATGTAGGTCTAAATCTTATAGCACATAATAATTCTAGAACTCCATATATCATAGCGAAATAACAAAACTGCTGGCAAATGTGCCTACGGAGGTGATATAGGCGTGATTGTATAATCACAAATTCGCCACAAAGGGGTAGGCAGAGACCTACCACACACATTTCAACTGTTGTATTTTGTCCCACGTAATAGGTGGTGAGTCAATTCATAGTTTAGTGGAGTCTTACCTGCCGAGAAACCTGGGGTATTCTTCCTAGGCGCCCATTTTTAGATGTATAGGAAGGAAACGTGCTTTTTTGTCAGTTTGACTTGATATGGCATTCCTGGGCGCCGATTCTTAATCATACGACTTGAATGCATGAATTAAAATTTACGGGTAAAATGTCATATACTCGTATGTCATGATGTTTCGCCGTTTCTAAAATAAGATAAGATAAGATAAAACTTTACTGTCAAATAAAAAAAATCACACATGCATCTACTAACGGTTTTAACACTAACTACGTCTAAGCCACAACAACGATCGAGACTAGCTCTTCCCATTCCCATGCTAGTAAGAACTGTGGTACAGGAGGGTTAAGGAGGAGGAATAATATGAGGCAGATGCTGCTTTACAAGTATATTTCCGTCTAGGTTAGGCATTCACTTTGTATGATCGAGAATCGCTGCCCTGGAGGTCAGCACACTATAAAAAAAAGCAGCATCTTATTTATGTGAGTGTCAGAACCGCGGAGCCAAGTCAAAATTTTGCATGTTGGATAGTGTACATGCTTAGTACTTTACCAGTACCTTTCAGTACCTTTTGTAAGCTTTATAAGTATTTAGTCGACTAATAACGGTAGACACCGATGACATTTGTATTCGATTATAAGCTTGTCTATTGCAATCATTCATTCATTCGGTCGTGACGTTTAATGTCAACGTCAAGGCTGTGGGTAGTTGACATTATTCGGCACAGAGCGAGACCGCCACTTGTTGTGAAATCGTTGAACAGTGTAGATTAAATCTTTAAATAACTGAGCAATCTCTTTTATTTTAAAGAATCTGATCTGAACCCCTTCAACTCAGAAGTGGGATTATTAAAGTTAAATAAGTATTTTAGAAAAATAACGCTCACGTGTTAATTTTTTTTGTTTTGTTGAAACGTGAATTGTGTAGTGAGGTTATTTATAGCCCACGCCATGCAAAACGAGTGCCTGACACCAGATGAAGCGGGAAACCGTCGAGTTTCGCGTTCAAGGAAGAGAAAACGCAACCGTGAGGATAAAAGTTATGAGAAGAAAAGAAGAAATCGCAGGAACGGCTCTGCAAGCAAATCTAAGGACGTTTTGCCGAGTCGAGAACGTCATAGGAATTCCAGGGATCACGCACGTCGCCGTGAACGCCGGCAGCGGCGTAGCTCCAGCAGCAGCATCAGTTTGAGCGAGCATCGTGGACGGCGCCGTAGGAGTTCGAGCAGCCGGGCCAGTTCTCGTGCGTACTACCGGCGACATCGCGAACGCAGTGGGTCACAACGCAGTGATCGGCGCCGCTTCAGAGGTTCCACGTCGCCATACAGGCGATCCAGCTCACCGGTAAGACGTTCCAATAATAGTACTGATGACGCTACTCACATATTACTGACTAAATTAGTAAAGACATTAGTGAACAACCGACCCGAAGGCAATAAGTTTCCGATGCTAGGTAACGTAGTGCCCGATTTCGATCCGATGGTTAAAGGTCAAACTATACAAATGTGGCTTAGTAAAGTAGACGAATGTGCCAAATTATATAAATGGGGAGATGATCAAATCATACACTACGCTTTACCCAAGTTACTAGGAGTTGCCAAGACTTGGTATCAAACGTTGCCAACCATGTCTTTTAGTTGGTCCGAGTGGAAAACTAAATTATTAGAATCATTTCCCAGTAGTGACGACTATGCTGAATTACTAACGGAAATGTTGTCCAAGCGAGTAAGATATAACGAATCGTTAGAATTATATTATTACGAAAAAATCAATTTGTTAAATCGTTGCGATATAAAAGGTAAACGTGCCGTCGATTGTCTATTGTACGGGATTGATGATCGTTCACTAAGATTAGGAGCTAAAGCAGTAAAGTGCCAGGAACCTGAACAAGTTTTAGAGTATTTTCAATCCACCAAACAGCAATCACGCGAAACCGATAAAACGCGATTAAACGAAAAACGACCTATTGCCTCATCGTTTAGTTCTAATAATAAGTCCGTTTCCAATGATTTAAAAAGTAAACATACTTCTAGCCCCATTGTTTGTTATAACTGTAACGAACCTGGACATTTTAGCACAAAGTGTCCGAAAAAAATACTTAAGTGCAGTAGCCTTTCAACTGTGCAAATATCTCCTAGAGTAATCGATCACTATTATTCACTATGGCGCACTTCTGTGCCGGTATCTCCTGGAGATTTTTCGCCTTCAAACAGTTTGCGCTCTTGTAGCGCGAACTGTACTCTCTCTATCCGGCTCATACTTGCAGGGAGCGTTCATAGAAAGAAACGGGACAAGTATATAGTACAATGTCTGTCTCTAAATAATAGCTGCAGCTCATAATTCTCGTTTAAAAAGTGCTCTCCATCGCGCGCCAGTTCGCGCGGCTACGTGACAGCGACCGGGAGTGTGTTGAGTGAAAATTCTTTTGTGTTTGGTGGTTTTTAGTGGTTTTTAGTGGTTTTTAGTGGCAAACGTTATCAAAATCATGACTGGGTGAGTGTTTGAACAGTTTTTATTCGTAGATTGTGTATTTCATAAAGATTTTGTACCTAAAATATAGTTATTTTCAACGAACATTCATTGTAATTTTACGCGCCGTCGGCGACACGGCGGCGCGGCGCCAAGCCCATACATTTGGATGAATTACAAAGAATAAATACTGTAATGATGACAATCTATTGTTATTTTATGTATTTTTACGTATTCTTTTATTGTTTTCAAGCATTGAATGTAAAATTATTTCAATAATTTTGTGTAAAACTTGGTCGAAATTCTCTATCATTTTTGGATCGAAATCGTTCACTTTCTTTGTTCATTTCTGAAATATATTTGTATGCCAGCATACCTTTTTTTTGTGTTTATCGATTATGAAAAGTCATGTAGCTGTAGATTGTAATTTTTTTATGAAAAAAAAATACATAAAAAAAATTCAAAAAATAAAAAAGTTTACGAGTACCTTTTTTTGGACCTTTTTTTAAGTGCTTGGTTCATTGTTCAATTTCTAATAAACTAAACACTTTTGTCAACCAAAACTCTGTGTAAAAAAAGTTTAAGGATCATACTTACGAATGAAAAAAGAATCTAAGCCACTTGAAGCACAGTTTTATCAGAATCATGGCATGAACTTAACCTTTTTTTGGCGGTCGGCGGTCGGGTCGCCGAAATGAGTCGTATTTTGAGAAGCTCGTAAATTGAAAAAAAAATGTATGACGAGTTGTATTTTTTGATATTTTTTATTTTTTTATATTGTGAAATAGGATGTATTTAATAAAATAAATTACAAAAAAATTGGAATTTTACAATACTTTTTTTTTTAACAACTTTTGTAGAGAAAACTGGTGAAAAATTACAAATTCTTATTTCTAATAGAAATTAGTAATACATTACAAGGCAAAACTGGTCTTATCTATCATTTTATCATTAGCTTGTTTCATAACGATTCCAGTGAGGTAAGTATTTTATATGGCTGCCATAGAAAAGTTATGAGAAATCGCCATTTTAAGAACATCAGCCGACGCCGCGCCGACAACGCGAACGCTTCTGGAGTAGGGTACACAGACACGGGTTCCGCGCGGGAGGGGACTATTGGGGAGTGACACAGACGAAAGGATATATGTAAAAGGTTAGGCCACACTACCGTGAACTGTACCAGACTACCCCCAGATAACGATAATAATAAGGCTAGCGTGTCAAATCAAAAAGAAATAATGCACATAGGTTCTGAGATCAAATGTAGAGACAACGATAAATATATCATACAGGTAATGATTAATGGACAAATCGTTATAGGATATGTAGATATGGGGAGCCAATGCACTTTGATTAAATATAGTATTGCTAACAAGTTAGGGATAAAATGGTCATGTCAGGCTAACCTGCCTGCCATGAAAGGTATTGGTAACAACATTATATTTCCCATGGGAAGTGCTACAGTTTCCATTAAAATACAAAATGTTGAAGAAATAGTAAACTTATTAGTTGTAGCAGATGATGTTATCAAATACCCTGTACTGGTCGGACATAGTTTTACGGAGAAACCAGGAATCGTCATAACTAAAACTTTTGATTCACTCAACTTTACACGTGAATGTGCAAATGCAAATAAATTTTCTTTAATATCCGTTGCTGATGTTACCTTACATCCTAACAAGATGTGTTTGGTTCCAATTAGTTGCTCAGTTGAATACACAGGTAATATTTACGTCAGAGGCTCACTCCGCGGTAAGCCTGGCTACGAGATTTACCTGCTTCCAGGAGAATATGAAATAGTAAATAATCAGGGCAGTTTACTGATTCATAATGTGTCAAATAACTTAATAAATTTAACGAGCGGTACCTTGGTTACGCGTGCATTAAAAGCTAACAATTCCTTAGACATTAACGTGTTGGCTGTAGAAAACGATCAATTTTGCTCAGACCTCAATTATGATCCGCACTTAACTTGCAATGAAGTTGAACGGTTAAAGGAAGTTCTGATTCAATACAAGGAATGTTTTTCAAATAATTTAATGGACTTAGGGTTCACCAACATAGCACAGATGGAGATAGAGTTATCAGACAATAAACCGGTAGTTTATCGGCCGTATAGGCTCTCATATCCTGAAAAGGAATTAGTACGCTCAATGGTACAGGAAATGATCCAAGCTGATATCATTTGTGAATCAAACTCTCAGTATGCTAGTCCTATATTGCTCGTTAAGAAAAAGACAGGCGAGAAAAGACTTTGTATTGATTATCGGGCTCTAAATAGAAAGACAAAGAAGGAGCATTATCCTTTACCATTGATAGACGACCAGTTAGATATGTTAGCAGGAAATTCATTATTCGTAACTCTTGATTGTGCATCGGGGTATTATCAAATACCAATAGCTGAGAGCTCTCAGGACAAAACAGCATTTGTCACGCCCGATGGCCAATACCAGTTTAAGCGAATTCCTTTTGGTTTGGCTAACGCCCCGTCGGTATTTCAGAGGGCAATGAGCAAGGTATTGTCTAAATCAAAGGTCAATTTTGCTATGATATTCATGGACGATATACTTATACCCGCGAAGACGTTTGAAGAAGGTATCGAACGCTTAGAGAAGGTTTTGCAATTACTTTCGGAAGCAGGTCTTACTTTAAAACTGAAGAAGTGTAACTTTTTCTTCAAGGAGATTGATTTTCTGGGATTCCAAGTTAGTGGTCAAGGTATAAGGCCTGGGTCACGTAAAACTATAGCAGTCACAAACTTTCCTGTACCGAAAAACGTTCATGACGTTAGACGTTTCTTGGGGCTAGCCAGCTTTTTCAGACGATTTGTCAAAAACTTTGCGGTAATTGCACAACCTTTAACAGACCTCTTAAGGACCAACTTCGCGTGGAAATGGACCAAAATCCACACCGCAGCATTCGAAACTTTAAAACAAAAGTTAACTGAACGCCCCATTCTTGCCTTGTATGACGCGAATCTAGAAACAGAGTTGCACACTGATGCATCGAAGTTAGGTGTAGCCGGTATTCTAATGCAAAAACATGACGATGGAGCACTAAAGCCCGTCGCTTACTATAGTAGGAAAACCACAAAAGACGAGCAGAAATTACACTCGTTTGAGTTAGAAACGCTGGCCGTAATAGCGTCTTTAAAAAGATTTCGCGTGTACCTCTTAGGCCTAAAATTTAAGATAGTCACTGATTGTAATGCGCTCCGTACGACATTAACTAAGCGTGACCTCATCCCCAGAATATCTCGGTGGTGGATACAATTTCAGGAATATGATTGCGAAATTGAATACAGGGCAGGAGCGCGTATGGCTCACGTTGACGCCCTCAGTCGGGCTCCTGTAACTAAGCCGATAGTGGGAGACGATGATTCCCCTGTACTTGATGTGTTAAATATTAACGTTAAAGATTGGATTTCAACTGTTCAAAGCAATGACGCAGAGGTATTGAGAATTAAAAATATTTTGTTAGACAAATCTACCAGTTTTGTTGCTGATGTTTATAAAAACTATCAAGTAAAGGGAGATCATGTATTTAGAAATGTTGGTGATAAGATTAAATGGGTAGTTCCAAGAGGCGTTAGATGACAAATTTTACGAATGAATCATGATGAAGTAGGTCACTTTGGTTTCGAAAAAACATTGAATCGCATACGCGAAACGTTCTGGTTTCCTAAGATGAGACGCTTTATAAAAAAATATGTATCTGCTTGCCTCGAATGTGCTCACCACAAGGCGCCGGGTGGCAGAAAAGAGGGTATGCTGCATCCAATACAGAACCCAGATAAACCCTTCCATACACTTCATGCTGATCATTTGGGACCGTTCGTGCGTTCTAGGAGTGGCAACACATATATTCTAGCTATAATAGATTCTTTTACTAAATTCATAAATATCAAAGCCGTACGTAATACCAAAAGTTCTACAGCAATTAAAGTTTTCAAGGAGTTCTTTGGATTTTTTGGCACTCCTTCACGCATTATTACCGATCAAGGAACTTGCTTTACAAGTAATAAGTTTAAAACGTTTACTAAAAACTCAAATGTGAAGCATATTCTGAATGCGGTTGCCACCCCTAGAGCCAACGGCCAAGTAGAACGATATAATCGCACCATACTGGATGCACTAAGCACTAAAACACATGGTAAAAAAGATAATACATGGGACGACTATGTCGGTGACATTCAATTGGGCATGAATACCACGATGAACAAAGCCACAGGCAAGAGTCCTTCTGAACTCTTGTTTGGTTTTAAAGTCCTCAACTCTTCGGAAAATATAATAAATGAAGTACTAAATGAGGTAATTTCTCGCGCTAGCAGTAATGAATTGATAGATATGCGATCTGCTGCTAAAGATAAAATTGAAAAACAACAAGAGAAATCAAAACTAGAATTTGATAAGCACAGAAAAAAGGCTAGGTCTTATGAGGTAGGCGACCTCGTTAGAATCGAGCGAACAATAATTGACAAAAGTCTTGTAGGCAAATCTAAGAAACTTGTACCGAAATTCCATGGTTTTTCGTTGGTCCGTTGACTCGGACCAACGAAAAACCATGTCTTTTAGTTGGTCCGAGTGGAAAACTAAATTATTAGAATCATTTCCCAGTAGTGACGACTATGCTGAATTACTAACGGAAATGTTGTCCAAGCGAGTAAGATATAACGAATCGTTAGAATTATATTATTACGAAAAAATCAATTTGTTAAATCGTTGCGATATAAAAGGTAAACGTGCCGTCGATTGTCTATTGTACGGGATTGATGATCGTTCACTAAGATTAGGAGCTAAAGCAGTAAAGTGCCAGGAACCTGAACAAGTTTTAGAGTATTTTCAATCCACCAAACAGCAATCACGCGAAACCGATAAAACGCGATTAAACGAAAAACGACCTATTGCCTCATCGTTTAGTTCTAATAATAAGTCCGTTTCCAATGATTTAAAAAGTAAACATACTTCTAGCCCCATTGTTTGTTATAACTGTAACGAACCTGGACATTTTAGCACAAAGTGTCCGAAAAAAATACTTAAGTGCAATATATGTAAAAGGTTAGGCCACACTACCGTGAACTGTACCAGACTACCCCCAGATAACGATAATAATAAGGCTAGCGTGTCAAATCAAAAAGAAATAATGCACATAGGTTCTGAGATCAAATGTAGAGACAACGATAAATATATCATACAGGTAATGATTAATGGACAAATCGTTATAGGATATGTAGATATGGGGAGCCAATGCACTTTGATTAAATATAGTATTGCTAACAAGTTAGGGATAAAATGGTCATGTCAGGCTAACCTGCCTGCCATGAAAGGTATTGGTAACAACATTATATTTCCCATGGGAAGTGCTACAGTTTCCATTAAAATACAAAATGTTGAAGAAATAGTAAACTTATTAGTTGTAGCAGATGATGTTATCAAATACCCTGTACTGGTCGGACATAGTTTTACGGAGAAACCAGGAATCGTCATAACTAAAACTTTTGATTCACTCAACTTTACACGTGAATGTGCAAATGCAAATAAATTTTCTTTAATATCCGTTGCTGATGTTACCTTACATCCTAACAAGATGTGTTTGGTTCCAATTAGTTGCTCAGTTGAATACACAGGTAATATTTACGTCAGAGGCTCACTCCGCGGTAAGCCTGGCTACGAGATTTACCTGCTTCCAGGAGAATATGAAATAGTAAATAATCAGGGCAGTTTACTGATTCATAATGTGTCAAATAACTTAATAAATTTAACGAGCGGTACCTTGGTTACGCGTGCATTAAAAGCTAACAATTCCTTAGACATTAACGTGTTGGCTGTAGAAAACGATCAATTTTGCTCAGACCTCAATTATGATCCGCACTTAACTTGCAATGAAGTTGAACGGTTAAAGGAAGTTCTGATTCAATACAAGGAATGTTTTTCAAATAATTTAATGGACTTAGGGTTCACCAACATAGCACAGATGGAGATAGAGTTATCAGACAATAAACCGGTAGTTTATCGGCCGTATAGGCTCTCATATCCTGAAAAGGAATTAGTACGCTCAATGGTACAGGAAATGATCCAAGCTGATATCATTTGTGAATCAAACTCTCAGTATGCTAGTCCTATATTGCTCGTTAAGAAAAAGACAGGCGAGAAAAGACTTTGTATTGATTATCGGGCTCTAAATAGAAAGACAAAGAAGGAGCATTATCCTTTACCATTGATAGACGACCAGTTAGATATGTTAGCAGGAAATTCATTATTCGTAACTCTTGATTGTGCATCGGGGTATTATCAAATACCAATAGCTGAGAGCTCTCAGGACAAAACAGCATTTGTCACGCCCGATGGCCAATACCAGTTTAAGCGAATTCCTTTTGGTTTGGCTAACGCCCCGTCGGTATTTCAGAGGGCAATGAGCAAGGTATTGTCTAAATCAAAGGTCAATTTTGCTATGATATTCATGGACGATATACTTATACCCGCGAAGACGTTTGAAGAAGGTATCGAACGCTTAGAGAAGGTTTTGCAATTACTTTCGGAAGCAGGTCTTACTTTAAAACTGAAGAAGTGTAACTTTTTCTTCAAGGAGATTGATTTTCTGGGATTCCAAGTTAGTGGTCAAGGTATAAGGCCTGGGTCACGTAAAACTATAGCAGTCACAAACTTTCCTGTACCGAAAAACGTTCATGACGTTAGACGTTTCTTGGGGCTAGCCAGCTTTTTCAGACGATTTGTCAAAAACTTTGCGGTAATTGCACAACCTTTAACAGACCTCTTAAGGACCAACTTCGCGTGGAAATGGACCAAAATCCACACCGCAGCATTCGAAACTTTAAAACAAAAGTTAACTGAACGCCCCATTCTTGCCTTGTATGACGCGAATCTAGAAACAGAGTTGCACACTGATGCATCGAAGTTAGGTGTAGCCGGTATTCTAATGCAAAAACATGACGATGGAGCACTAAAGCCCGTCGCTTACTATAGTAGGAAAACCACAAAAGACGAGCAGAAATTACACTCGTTTGAGTTAGAAACGCTGGCCGTAATAGCGTCTTTAAAAAGATTTCGCGTGTACCTCTTAGGCCTAAAATTTAAGATAGTCACTGATTGTAATGCGCTCCGTACGACATTAACTAAGCGTGACCTCATCCCCAGAATATCTCGGTGGTGGATACAATTTCAGGAATATGATTGCGAAATTGAATACAGGGCAGGAGCGCGTATGGCTCACGTTGACGCCCTCAGTCGGGCTCCTGTAACTAAGCCGATAGTGGGAGACGATGATTCCCCTGTACTTGATGTGTTAAATATTAACGTTAAAGATTGGATTTCAACTGTTCAAAGCAATGACGCAGAGGTATTGAGAATTAAAAATATTTTGTTAGACAAATCTACCAGTTTTGTTGCTGATGTTTATAAAAACTATCAAGTAAAGGGAGATCATGTATTTAGAAATGTTGGTGATAAGATTAAATGGGTAGTTCCAAGAGGCGTTAGATGACAAATTTTACGAATGAATCATGATGAAGTAGGTCACTTTGGTTTCGAAAAAACATTGAATCGCATACGCGAAACGTTCTGGTTTCCTAAGATGAGACGCTTTATAAAAAAATATGTATCTGCTTGCCTCGAATGTGCTCACCACAAGGCGCCGGGTGGCAGAAAAGAGGGTATGCTGCATCCAATACAGAAACCAGATAAACCCTTCCATACACTTCATGCTGATCATTTGGGACCGTTCGTGCGTTCTAGGAGTGGCAACACATATATTCTAGCTATAATAGATTCTTTTACTAAATTCATAAATATCAAAGCCGTACGTAATACCAAAAGTTCTACAGCAATTAAAGTTTTCAAGGAGTTCTTTGGATTTTTTGGCACTCCTTCACGCATTATTACCGATCAAGGAACTTGCTTTACAAGTAATAAGTTTAAAACGTTTACTAAAAACTCAAATGTGAAGCATATTCTGAATGCGGTTGCCACCCCTAGAGCCAACGGCCAAGTAGAACGATATAATCGCACCATACTGGATGCACTAAGCACTAAAACACATGGTAAAAAAGATAATACATGGGACGACTATGTCGGTGACATTCAATTGGGCATGAATACCACGATGAACAAAGCCACAGGCAAGAGTCCTTCTGAACTCTTGTTTGGTTTTAAAGTCCTCAACTCTTCGGAAAATATAATAAATGAAGTACTAAATGAGGTAATTTCTCGCGCTAGCAGTAATGAATTGATAGATATGCGATCTGCTGCTAAAGATAAAATTGAAAAACAACAAGAGAAATCAAAACTAGAATTTGATAAGCACAGAAAAAAGGCTAGGTCTTATGAGGTAGGCGACCTCGTTAGAATCGAGCGAACAATAATTGACAAAAGTCTTGTAGGCAAATCTAAGAAACTTGTACCGAAATTCCATGGCCCATATCGTATTAAAAAGGTTTTGGATAATGATAGGTTTTTAATTGAAGATACTCCTCTTACAAGAAAGGGAAATAAATGTTATGAAAATATCATAGCTGTTGATAAGATATACCCTTGGCTTAGGTTCGATAATATATCTAGTGGAGGAAGTTGTACTGATGAGAGTGATCAAGAGAACTCCTGAATTAGATAAGTTTAAAAGATACTATAAAACAAACTTTATTATTTGTACTTTTGTTTATAAAAGATTTTCCGAGTTCGATCCAATCGCTCAAAGCTTTACACCCACCTTTGTCTAGATAAAAAAAAAAAAAAAAAAAAAAAAAAAAAAAAAAAACTTGATAGGACAAGACAATCAGTTTGTGATTTAGAGATTAAAACTATGAATTAGAGACCCTCCATGATTAAACGATGTTCAGATTTTGCCAGACTAATTTACTTTGACTTGATTCCGAGCATGTGACTTTATACAATCAGTGCAGAAACGAAAGATATCGAGACTCGATATCGCACAGATGATTGTAGAAAGTAACAGATTATACAGGACATAGACTTGACTAGACGCATAGGCTATGAGCAATCAGTGCAGAAACGAATGGTATCGAGATTCGATATCGCACAGATGATTGTATCATACACAACAAAGACTTGACTAAGATGCATAGGCTATGACCAATCAGTGCAGAAACGAATGGTATCGAGATTCGATATCGCACAGATGATTGGATCATGCACGACATAGACATGACTGGGACGCGTAGGCTATGAGCAATCAGTGCAGAAACGAATGGTATCGTAAATCGATGCCGCACAGAATGATTGCAGATCATACCAGATAATGAAATTTGACGGTCAGTGCAGATAGCGAACGGTGTCAATAAATTGGCATTGCACAGACGAACATTGATTACAGAAAAATTGAATTGCTGTGCTGCTACTAAATATAGTTGAAGCAAAACGTGTTTAGGTGAAGTGATGTGCTTTCAAGTGTAGTAATGATAAAGTATAAATGAATGAAAAAAGTGTGATCAAGTGAAGTGATGATAAAATAATTTGGTGGTTTCCAAAATAATCAGTGAGATGAATTAGGCATAAGTACCTAGGTTAAATTAGTAAGTAAGTATAAATTGTACAAGGTGTGGGAAATCGTTATTAGTCTTCTAATTAAAAGGCTTTTAATAAAATAAATATCATACCAATTGAGCAAGTACCTACATAATTATTATAACTGTTATGTGCCTAAGTGAGAGGACTCACTTTATGAGGATGGCCGAGCTGTAAGCTTTATAAGTATTTAGTCGACTAATAACGGTAGACACCGATGACATTTGTATTCGATTATAAGCTTGTCTATTGCAATCATTCATTCATTCGGTCGTGACGTTTAATGTCAACGTCAAGGCTGTGGGTAGTTGACATTATTCGGCACAGAGCGAGACCGCCACTTGTTGTGAAATCGTTGAACAGTGTAGATTAAATCTTTAAATAACTGAGCAATCTCTTTTATTTTAAAGAATCTGATCTGAACCCCTTCACTTTATTTAAAATATTAGTACCTTTGTGTATTTCAACTTTTTCTTATTTCTAAATGGTCCGCCATTGTGACGTCAATACCGCGGAGCCACTGCCGATATACGAAATACCAAAAGCCTTGACGAAGACTTTAATGTAACAATCTTTAATACCCTGTGTATTATAAAAAATGGCATTTAAAATTTGCTTGTAGGTGCCACCATCTTTAAATTATAAGCATTTTTATTATTAACGCCTGTTCGTTTATTTCGTATATCGGCAGTGGCTCCGCGGTATTGACGTCACAATGGCGGACCATTTAGAAATAAGAAAAAGTAGAAATACACAAAGGTACTAATATTATAAATAAAGGTACTGAAAGGTACTGGTACAGTACTAAGCATGTACACTATCCAACATGCAAAATTTTGACTTGGCTCCGCGGTTCTGACACTCACTTATTTATTTCCTTTTACTGCCTCTGTGGCGCAGTCGGTAGTGCAAACGCCTGCCGTGCTTGAGGTCTTGGGTTCGATTCCCGGGTCGGTCCAAATATTTGTGTGATCGACAAATGTTTGTTTCGAAGCTTGGGTGTTTTCTATGTATAATACCTAAATATGTATTTAGAAATATATAAGTAAGTATGTCTATCAGTCGTCTAGATCCCATAGCACAAGTTTATATTAGCTTAATTTGGGCTAGATGAGAATGTCCAATAAACATTTAACTGTTATTCGTTTTTCAACAGGAATTTAACCAGAGCAAATACGGTGGCGGCAGTAAGTTGAATATGTCAGTGTCCGTATTGTACTGCAGTTACGACGCGCCTCGTCTAGTACCCATAGTGGGGGTAAAAAGGGCTGCTAGTTTGCTACACTCGGATAAAACTACCACTACCTACGTCACGGGGGCTAGGTAGCCAGGGAAATTGGAAATTTAATGTGGAAATCTATATGGTCTCGAGCTGGACTCAAACTTGCGCCTTCTGTCATGCCGGGACAGATGCTTATTAAATTAGCTATCAATCTTTTTTTAATGTGAGGAAATCCCTACATGTATACTTTGCCGGACTTCTACCGACAAAAAAACCACACGTATCCAGGCCAACAGCCTTCGTATGGGAGCCCCCGGTAAGCCCTCGAAAGGATACCCCAGGACTCCCAACAGACCTACGGCTACCAATGTGGGGGGGGGGGGGGTGCGATCCAGCGTCTTTGGGGGCTTTTTCGGTTGTTATCCCGCTTCTTAGGGGGGGGCGTGAATCCCTCAAGTACGCTGCCGTCATGGGCCTGCTTCTGTAAGGACGGTGAGCAGCCCCCTCACCGTCTCCAAGACCCCGTTCGCGATGGCTGATAGTCTTGGAATTAGTTATCAATCTACAGGGAACCCATGAATTTATTCACCTCATGTCTCGTGGAGACATATCCCGGAATGTCAGAAGGTGCAGGTTCGAGTCCTGCGCGAGACTCCACATTGAATTTTGTGACTTAGTACACAAAATTGTTACAATTGTAATTTAATATGTACAAATTATGTAAATACAATAAAATTTAAGATTTACTACTTGTTTCTGTGTAACTTACCTTTATTTGGGTTGTCTTTGGAGCAAATGATACTGCTTAGTACCTACGGGGTCCCCCAACCTCACCATGGGCCTACTGATATTTTTCAGTTTATGCCGAAGATAACATAATAGTATTACATACAGATAGGCAACTCCCTGCTCCTCACTGACCAATTTTTCGCACCCCCGCCAGTCCCGCCACAGCTGTCATTTATAGTTGGCGGGTATTTTGAGGGAACATTTGTTTAGCATTGTTGATAACACACACTGCTTGTGAATCTCGCTGATTTCTGTTATATCGAAGAGTAAAATAAAGATAAAAATGGTACTGCATAAAACACAGGGTGGAAACTATACAAATGGTTCGTTTTCAACTCTGTCACCTACATTAAAACACGCTATGTTCGTAGTCGTACAGAGCTTGAATGTGTGTGTGACCACCAAGGCACAAATTAGAGATAGTACAGATGGAAACCTACATACTAAATTCGCTGAGGATACGCACACATAGACAACTCATTTACAAACACGAGGTCAGGCGGTCCTCAACCTACTTTTCGATACTGATTTGTGCGCGAGTGTGTGTAGCAGAGGGTAGGTGTGAAAAAAAAGTACATACTTACATGAGTTTTCCATCTGTACTATCTCTAATTTGTGACCAAGGCTAAGGAAATGTTCCCTCAAAATACCCGCCAACTATAATGACAGCTGTGGCGGGAGTGGGGAAACTTGCTCAGTGAGGGGCAGGGAGTTGCCTGTCTGCTATTATATTGGTATAACGTAGGTACTTAGGTCCCTTTTGTTGCGCAATCGGGAATACACACAATACATTGAAACAATCCTTCATTTATAATGTATCTATTTATTAAGTACGAAAATTAATAATATGTAGGTAGGTTACTAAATTACGCGATTCCTTCGCACCTCTTTATAGTTTTTGACTTAAACACTAAAACTAAACAATATTTCATTATGTTACATTAAAATTATCTAACAAGACTTTCCTACTGACTAGCCTGTAGGTGCGATATCGCAACTGATCAACTTCAGATCAGTGTATACTATTAGTGCTTGCCCAATGGCCTCGGCGGGGTTTATTGGGTAGACCGCTTAGTCCATGTGTCCCTCTTCATAACATCTACGGATATAGGTATATAAGCCTTTCCAGAATGTACACTATAGAGAGGGTCTATAGGTACTTCCAGATTACACTAGATTTTTCCCAAGTAATAATAGTCTGTGAGCCTATTACCGTGCTGAACCGGACAGGAGCAGGTTGTGGCCATCTGGTGTAAAAAATTTCAATCCACCCGTAAGGCCTTCACCATGGTTCAACGACACGGCTCGTAACTGTCAGTCGGGCCCAACAACTTATCGTACCTTCTGAAGCACGGAAATGCGCGTACCTACGAGTTTAAGAAAATGAAAATTCGCCAATAAAAAAAAGAACTCCAAGACTCCCTGATTAAAAAAGTATTTTACCTATACCTACCTACTGCTAACGTTGTTAATAGGTAGGTATATATACTACCTATATATTATGCGATATGCTTAGGGGAAGGCAGGGTAATTACGAACACCTAAGGGAATTTTGAAATAAATCGAAAGATATTATAAGTAGGGTAACTTTAATAGCTTCTTCTGAAAGATAAATTATCACACTTTAGACTCATACAAACAACAATATTAATTTGTCTTTATATAATCAACTTTTATAAGAAAAACAAAACCCTTAGTGTTCGTGTTTACCCGACACTAGTCGGGCAATCACGGACACCTAGTGGGGCAATTACGATCGTTCGTAATTAACCCAGACTAGCCTAAGAATGAGATCACGTACGACAGATTAGTCACGATTAAATTTAAATTTAACGGCAAAGATCACAACGATATCCCAGCGAAGACGATTGTCCGTCTGTACACTTATCATGGGCCCAATTTTCACAAACGTAACACTGGATCCATTTCTCACCAGGTGGGCTATCGTCGTATTTTTCATTGCAAAAAATGCAATAATAGACTTCATTTTCGTTCGTCCTCTTTTTGGTCATTCCTTTCTTCTCATCATCGCTGTTAGATCTAAATTCTAAAATGTAAATTCTAAAAGAACCGATATTTTTATTCTAGGATGGGGCAATGCCGAACATTCGTAATTGACCCACTCAATTCGTTCGCCAATGCCCTCTAAGGTAATAAAACAAAAAAATATTTTATAATTTTAGGTTATCTTTGCCTGGCCGCGTGTAAAAGTCATAATAGAATCTGCAATTACCAATTTATTTATGCATATAAATGTCATGTTAGAACTATTATTACTTGATAAGTTACACCATATATCATTTATATAAAAATTGTAACGAAAATAAGTAAATATTTGAATAAATTTTACCTTGAATGTGGCGTGCACCCGTTACGTTCCGCTGATCGCTTGGCACTAGTAATGGCGTGATTTTTAAGATGGCGATGAGTAAAAAAATGTTATCTCTTTCTAACATAGTGTAATAGCTGCGTTCGCGATTACCCAGCGTTCGTGTTTCCCCGGCCTTCCCCTATACAACGTGCGATTTCATTTCGAACAGTATTTATGTATGGACATAGGTCTGTAGGTACCTACGCGTATACGTAGGTATACTTATAATAACTAAATATTTCAAAAGCTTACAATATAATATCTATTATTTACATACATTTTCTAAATTGTGTAGGTACCTACGACAATATTGTATGAGAACGAAAACAAGAAGTTTCATTAACCACAAAAGTCTTGTTACCAGTGGCGGCTGGTGGGTCCTCAAACTGGTGGTGCACTTTACTTGCTCTCTAGTTTTAAATTTAATAAGAGCACCAAGGCTCTTATTAAATTTAAGTCCCGCCAATTTTATATCAACTTTATTTTGAAACCATTCATTAGGCTCACCACCTACCTATTACGTGGGACATAAAATGTTATTATTTTAATCTGAGATAAAACTATAAGGAGAAACGTGGGCGTATACTATGCCTCTGCCTACCCCTTCGGGGATAGAGGCATTCATATGTATGCAGTATGTTTATTTTGAAAAGTTTTGTACTGCTCGTTCGCTCTAACTTTGCCGCTCAGCTCCATACTAAAGTCGAATTTTTAATTAGACGAAGTAAATTGACAGCAACTATTGCCACTTCTTCATACAATGTTGCATATTTTCTATGACAAAGTGACCTTAGCTACTGTCAATTTACTTCGTCTAATTAACAATTCGGGTATACGCCTCTACGCCAGCGGCAAAGTAAGAGCGAACGGGTAGTAAACACACCCCAGACACTTAACAAGCAATATTTTCTTTTCTTTAATAAATAAATATATATTTGTTTATTGCAGAAAAGAAATAAAGAATAGAACCAAGATCAAAATAAATAAAAAACTAACAATTTAAAAATCAAACAATAAATATTTAACGCGTCACAGATACATACATACAGCGAAACAATACCGGGAGAATTTTAATTTCGTCAAACAAAACATCGGGTGCTCTCGGGTAAAGTTCGGTTTTCCCGAGCGCGTGCGGCGCACGAAATCAGACTCATCGCTCGGTACATTTTCTATGAACGATGCTTTATCTCACGCGCCAGGCGTTTTAGCTCGGATATAGTACAAGTTGTATGGGCCGTTCTCGTGCGCTCGGGAAAACGCACGCCGACGTGTTTTACAGGGAATTTAGGCTTTAGAAGTGTAGCAAAGAGCTTAAATTGTTTCGTCACAATAAGATATGTTATTTGTTTTAAGTTTTTGTAAGAATAGGTGTTACTTACATACCTAATGGTAGATAATTAAATAATAAAGATGTCGTAAAATTTTGTAATTTTTATATCTTTTGAACTGGTGGTTCGGAGGGGTTGTTATAAGTTTATCTCAGGCCCAAATTTCACCAGTACATAATTGCCCCACGTAAGAAGTGGTAGCACTAGTAACCAGCATCTTACCTAGATAATTTAGATACTAAGTACCTAATGGTGGCATAGAAGGTATAATAAACAATGAAAAGAACGTACAATATTATTTTATCTATAGCAGTAGGCTACCCTTACCTAGATATTTTTTTCTGTAGGTAAAGTTAAAAATTCGATGACACGAGGCGAGTTTACAAGCAACCACAAATTGAGCGGCATAGTCATGTTGTGGCTAAGCTCCTTAAATAAAGATAAAAAAAATAACCACATAAGTAAGTCGCGAACTCACTGGCTTGTAGGTATGTATTCTATCGCATGGGTAAGTTGAGTAAGTATCTACTGTTACGAACTTTAATTCGAAACTCCATTTTCTCGAAATGTTGTTAGAGCATTTACTTAGGGCTTTGGGCTGTCCCTAGACACAGTATTAAACGCTATTAGCTTAAAAGTGTTTAGTTGGCAATACGAAGCGAAAGTAGGTGGGGCCCAAGGTCTCAAACTAAATTCGTGAGTGTGCCTATTGGTAATATGTGGTATTCAAAACAAAGTAGTGAAGAAATTAATTCATATCTTTCATTGGTCAGAACGTTACTCTGTAAGGGTGCGCGCATGGTTTCTATGAATCAGACACCGATTTTTTGTATGAAAGATCTATAACGTAGGTACTTAGTAGGTACAATAAGTGCAACGCATCACATGTCCTACAAAAAGTCGGCCTGTAATAAAATTGGAATATTCCGACCGAAAACTCGGTTCGAGTATAAGGTCCTACAAAAAGTGAGAAGTGGACGCGCACCCTATGGCAAGATCATGAGGTTAGTCCCTTCCCAATGTCTTTTTGACTATATTCAATTTTTATGAAGTAAGAACTAATACAATAGGTATTTAATATCTAGGTTCTATTACGCATACTTTCTGTACCCATATAGGTACGTTCCTGGTTTCTGAATACCGTCTCCATCAATGCAGTCTGATTAACTGACTTTGATTTACTTATCGAGATAAATTTAAGTCTAGGTATACCCAATAATTACTGCAAGGTTAATGTACCTAAGCTAGAAGCTGTAAAGCTGTCAGGTAGTCCCGTTCTCTGTGTTACGAGAGGCGTGCTTTCGTCATGTGCCACTATAATCAGTATTGTTGTAAGAACCATTGTCGTTGG
This sequence comes from Miltochrista miniata, assembly GCA_933228765.1. Classification (NCBI taxonomy): domain Eukaryota; kingdom Metazoa; phylum Arthropoda; class Insecta; order Lepidoptera; family Erebidae; genus Miltochrista; species Miltochrista miniata. The sequence goes on along the minus strand of OW121764.1, from coordinate 14,576,806 downwards.
TTCCGTTGTATCCTAGGGACGTAGTGTCAGTAAGGATGGATTGGTCTTCCGTTGCGCTAGTAGTGAAGTCAGGATCATTGATGTTTTGATATCCACTGGTGATGTTCTCCGGTAGACTGGTTGTGCTGCTGTTTACTGCGGTATCGCCTCCTCCTGGAAAACGGAGAATAAAAAGGTTGTAGTTTCGATATGATTTTAAAAGCTTACTTTATACACATAAGTAAAAAGGGACTACTCGTAGCTGAGCGGGTTTAACTTGGAGATTATCAAAGAATGAATAGTTTTTTGTTTGTAAATAGATTTTCAGTTTGTCAGAGTTTTATATTTCTTATACCTAGGTACTATTAATTCATTCTTAAATAAAAATCAATTGGCAAAGCGCATACGGAACGGGGGCACCGTACCTAAATATGACTGACATAGGTACAAGAGGAGAACTCGGATGTGACCTAGGGAAGATGTCCCCGAGACCTCACACTGGCTTTACCTACTACCGTACGTTACTAAGCACAGCCGAGATGGCCACGAGACTACTACTATTTAGTACTAATATACCTAAATTATCTTTGCTACTAAGTACCTACTTAGAGTACTAGTACTAAACGTAGCTACGTTCGTACGGTGCAAAGGCGAGCTGTGAGAGTTGTCAACGATCCTATAGGTACTCACAGGTGGTGTAGAACCTCTTTGCGACAGGAGAGACTTTGCCTCCTTATGCGTGTTCTACCGCCTGAACAATGGTATGTGCTCTGAGGAATTGTTTGATATGATGCCCACGGCTACGTTTTATAATCGCACCGCTCGCTACATACTGGGAGTTCATCCTCACACTCTACGTCCGGAGCGTTCGAGCACGGTTCGATCCGATTGGGGTTTTCTTCCGCGCACGCTTAGGTTGTGGAATGATCTCCCTGCCTCGGTTTTCCCAAAAGCCTACAGTATGGGGTTCTTCAAAAGGGGCTTTAGAAGGTTTTTACAGGGTCGGCAGCGCGAGAGTGGCGCCTCTGGTGATTGGTGTTGCAAACGTTCATAGGTTGCGGTGACCACCAATCCTAGTGGGCCGTGTGCTTGTCTGGCACCTTAGCGGTATAAAAAAAATACGTTGCTTTTACACTGTGATCGTTAACAGAACATTGAACAACCTACGAAGCTACGAGAACCTTATTACTATTTATGTTTTAACCTACTTTAGTTCTGTCACAGTACTATGAACTATGTTTTATTCAAACATTCATGATTTATATGCGATAAAAGCTAACTGTAATCATACACACATACATTCACGCCTTCATCCCCTGAAGGGTTAGGCAGAGGCATAGTAAGCATACGCCCACATTTCATCTTATAGTTTTATGTCCCACGTAATAGGTAGTGAGCCTATTGCCGTGTAGAAATGGACAGGCGCAGGTTGTGATGACTCACAGCAATACATTTTCAAGCTGCCCAGGGCCTTCAACTTGACTTAACGATTGCCAATTTACTGACAACCGGGTTTCATTTCGAGTTTTCCTTCTCTACGCATTGATCGTTATGCTTATTTTCGACGGTAGACAAATAATAAAAACTAAACGCACAATTTCAGACAGGTGTATGTGTTTTCCTCGATTTTACGAATCTACATCTTCATTTCAAAGTTTGTACATTCTTATAGCCTCATATAGGTAGCTGTTCCTGCTTGAGTACCTACATTAAGATTTAGTAAACTTTTCAACGTACGTTGTGCAGTGTACTCGTACATCTACCTACCTACCTACATATCTACTATTCTCAACTGAAACCGTGTGTGATTTATTTCATATAAACATGATGTGGGTTATTATGACTGCCAGTACCAACAGGCGGTACCTATCTAAATTTAGAGTATGCATTGATGCTTGAATGAATGCTCGAAACATTGATGGACCACTCGAGGCACTCTTCTAAAGGCGGCCATTGTGTTCTATCGTTCTACCTATTACATACAGGGTCCAGTTATCACTATTGTTTAAATTAATCACAACTGTTTTAACTATTTGTTAATGACTAAGTGAGATTATTTGTTTAAGATTTTGAAAAAGCGCTATAGAAAAGAAAACTATCAGGTGAAATGTGGGCGTATATAAGGTGAAATATGTCTCTGCCTACCCCTTCGGGGATAAAGGTGTGACTATATGTATTATCCATTTTCAAAAGGACAACGTTCTATGATCTATTCCACAATAGATCAAACACAAGAAAGGATTGCCCTTTGTTGAATATAGCTGACGCTTATTATGTAGATATTATAACTACTTTTTTTACGTGAGGAAAATCCGTCTACCGACCGACCGCCTATACGATTAAAAACCACACGTACCCTACCAACGGCCTACGGCTGGGAGGCCCGGGTAAGCCCTCGGAAGGATATCCCCAGGATACATAGGCATAATATAGTAATTATCTTCATACTTTACACCAGAGTGGCGGGCAAACTTTCTTAATGGGGGGCCAGAAAAATTAAGAATCTTCAGCGTCGGGCCAAATTTGATGGAGATTTTCCGTAATTTCGTGGCCGAAAAAAGTCTGTACGCCCACATACGAGGACTTCCCGCGGACTACCCGCGGGCCGTACTTTGCCCATCACTGCTTTACACCGTCATAACATTGCATGACTACCTCCCATCACTGCTTTACACCGTCATAACATTGCATGACTACCTCTACCTCCATGGTATATAGTACACAATACATATAAGTACTATGATATACCTGCGTTAAAACGCATTATGAGATGACTAATAACGACGTGTCTGGCAGAATTTGAACGCATGCCGGTGATGCTTAGAAAGCTATAAATATATCGTGTTATTTACAGGCCATTTAAAATCTCGTAAAATTTACGACCTCAACTGTTAGCAGTTTCCTCAGATTGAAGTTTATAATATATTAAATACAAATTTGTAACTGACCAACCGAATACCTGTTATACAACAAAGTGATCGCATCTGCTCAAATGTTCTGCGAAAAATACTAAAGTACAATTCCTGAAAATGTATGTTTAAAACGTCCCGTCACTAAGCTTTTGCCGCTAGACATGTAGGTATACAATACTAGACCTAAGACTTGAGTTTTTACCCGAACTGCCGAAGAAAGGAAGGCAATGTTCTTCAAGACTATGTATGTATGTATGTCCAATTCTTTGTCACGTCCTACAGCCTGAACGGCTTGACGGATTTTGACAAGCAAGGTGTCATTTGTGTGAGTGACACCAGGTATAATAAAATTCCTTAAGAATCAAAATATGTAGCGGATTTTTGCGCTATAATTCTTTGACTGCGATAGACGCAAAAACTACTGAACCTATTTCGATGCGGTTTTATTTGTTTTTATGGTCTTAGTCAGACTTTAAATCGTACATTTGTTTGATTGCAATCGGTTGAGTAGAACCAGAAATATGACCAAAAATATAACAATTAAGGTTAAATTTCGGTGAAGTCCCTTCACTACACAAAAAATAATAACTCCACTTCTAAGATATCCAACCAAAAACTTTTAAATAAACTTAATTATAAGAAAACAAAAACTCGACTGCAAAGTAAAAATACAACTTAAAAGCCAAAAACAAGCTCTTACTTTGTCGGCAACATTTGCCAGCAGGAACAAGCTATGTCAAGCGAGTGGTGGTTTACAAACTAGCTAAATGTTTCCATAGCTTGTTCCTGCCTGCAAATATTGCCGACAAAGTAAAACAGTAAGTAGCTAAAGAAAATTACAAAAGAAATGTAGAGCTTGTTTTTGGCTTTTCAGTTGTATTTTTACTTTGCAGTCGGGTTTTTTGTATTCTTTATAATTAAGTTTATTATAGGTAACCATACCTATAATAAACTTCAATTCAATCTCAGTTCCATGTTAAAGTTCATGACTACCTACACCTAATATTCAAATTCTTCTGAATAGTTTGCAATATGGAACCAAAATTAATCAACACAAACGAATTAGGTACATAATCACAACTTACTCTTTTGTTCCCGATCACACTTCCTACTTACCCCAGCCAGAACACGTAGAGGTTTCAGTACTGCTTAAGACCGATAGTTTTATCACATAAAATTTGTAATTTAGTTAGCATATTAATTGCTTTTCAAAGTTATCTCAAACATAAATCAGTTAAACATAATGTTGACGGACGCAAACTCTACGTTTGTACTCGTAAGCGACGTTTTAGTGCTCGAGTTGTGCTTGGCTATTTCCGTCTGTGATTCATATACACACCTTTAAGTATTGAGTAGGTAATGTATTTTATAAGATGGAGCATCAAATTGTTATCAGGTAGTGGGTAGGTATTCTCGAAACGGCGTCGATGATTATCTTCTGATTATTAACCGATTTCAAAATAAGAGGGCCTGTATTGGATTTCTGGACCAATACAGGCCTGAAGTGTGTAGATTCACGATATTCTATAAAGCTAACGATTTAATTGTTTTTACTTGGTTTATAGAGTGGACTGCCTGAGGGCTTTTGCAAAGTTTCGCCATAATTGAGGGTTGTATAATACTTTAGGTAATTGATCTGGAAAAAGCAGGAGTTCTTTACGTGGTCACTATTGTTGTGTTGAAATGGACAGAGGCAGGTTGTGACTATATATACTTTAAAAAAAATTCTAAATCGTTTAAAAGGTTTTTAACTGGCTTTGGCAAAATTAAAAAAGATAACTAGTTTGTCAAAGTCGTTACTCTACCAAGGGTTCCATTATGCAACGAGACCGAGAAGAACTTCTCAGAAAACTCTGTCTAGTTTTTTCCTGTAACACACATACAATCACGCCTTTATACCCGAAGGGGTAGGCAAAGGTATAGTAGGTATACGCCCACATTTCACCTTATAGTTTTATGTCCAACGTAAGAGGTGGTAAGCCTATTGCCGTGTTGAAATGGACAGGCGCAGTCGCCGCGAGCCTAAGTTGAAAATTTTCAAGCCGCCCATAAGGCCTTCAACTTTGCTTAAAGATTGTCATTTTACTGACAATCAGGTTTCATTTCAAGTTTTCCATTTCTACGCAATGGATCTTTTTGCGAAAGTATCCTCTTAGTCGCCTCTTATGATACCCTCGGGATATATTCGGGTGGCGACATTTTGTACTCTTACCCGTCGCAACACAGGACCCCGTCGCCACACGGGGCGTTTTCCTGTTACGTATACAGGTATTCAATCGAGGACGTGAACTTTTACTGAGCCCGCTTAGTCATGATAGCAACACTTGCTAGACAATCCCATCCTGTTAATAACTACAAGCTTAAGTAAAAGCTGGAGGTCAGGAGAAGGAAATTTGAGTCGATAAAAGAGCACATCCATTATATCAAGAATTAGCTCTTCCCCGCAGCTTTGTCCGGCCTGTTCCAGGGTTCCCGGCAGACTTTGGCGACAACCTCAGCCTCGCCTAAGGGGCTCGGGTGCAATGCCGCGTCGAGGTTCCGTCCTTCTCATGCCCACGTTCATGGAGGCCGATAGTCTTCGGCGAAGACACGTCGGCGGCGCCCGAGCCACCGAGTGCGAAACCGGGAGGGAGAGTTCTCTCCCGCTCCCGCCCCGCCGCCTCTTTCACCATGGGCATGACCTGCTCGCAGAAAGAGGCGGCGCAGTCCCACTTACTCCCGCTGGAGACCATGGCTCGCACCATGGTCTCGAGCTCGTCCTTACAGAAGCAGGCCCATGAAGGCAGCGTGACGTGAGGGATTCACGCACGCCCCCCCCCCCCCCTAAGAAGCGGGATCACATCCGAAAACCCCCCGAAGACGCTGGATAGCACCTGAACCACCCCCTAGGCGAGGCAGCAGTGGTAGCCGTAGGTCTGTTGACATCCTTCCGAGGGCTTAGGTACCCGGGGAACCCGACCGTAGGCTGTTGGGCGTTACTTGAGGTTCTTTTAGTCGGTAGGAGGAGGAGGATTTTCAAGTTGTTCATATGTGGTCTTCGATTTATTCGGGGCCAACGGTTTACCGTGCATTCTGAAGCATGGAAAGGTTAGTAAGTGAAATGTAACGAAGGGATCTGGGGAATCTGAGGACCAGCCAGCCACAGCAAAAGTTGCTACGACCGCAAGCAAGTACCTAATGTAATATGATGTTATTTTCACTGTGAGTGGTTGATCCGATTTATTTATTTTGTGAAGTAGTGATACGAACCACCTACTGAACAAGGTCATTTTAATTGTTTAGAGTAGCGCGCCCTTAATGACTATCACTGTCTCACAACTTGAGTAACAAATTGTATAACAATTCTTACCATTTAAAGGTTTAATAGGTAGGTACGTATAACATCTGTCGATGTCGGTTTTCTATTTTTTGCTCTTTTTCGCATACTAATAACTGATATTATCAAACTGCTGACCTATCCAGCTAAAAGGGGAATTTAGTCCAGGCAGTACGCACCAGAAAGATATAGATTTTGAACCAATCTACGATAGTTTACTTAAATACTTCATGTTATTTTCTTTTCTGTTGCGGACCACCTCGTAGGTCTAGCCGTCGCATAGTGAGTCTGCTGATCTATACTAATATTATATAGGAAAGATTTGTTTTTTGTTTGTTTGTTTGTAACGAATAGGCTCCGGAACTACTGGTCCGATTTGAAAACTTCTTTCACTGTTGGGAAGCTACACTCTTTGCGAGTAACATAGGCTATATTTTATTCCCGTATTCCCACGGGAACGGGAACTACGCGGGTGAAACCGCGTGACGTCCGCTAGTCTATACTAATATTATAAAGAGGAAAGATTTGTTTTTTTGTTTGTTTGTTTGTTTGTTTGTTTGTTTGTTTGTAACGAATAGGCTCCGGAACTACTGGACCGATTTGAAAATTTCTTTCTTTGTTGGGAAGCTACACCCTTTGCGGTGAACATAGGCTATATTTTATTCCCGTATTCCCACGGGAACGGGAACTACGCGGGTGAAACCGCGTGACGTCCGCTAGTCATAAATAATCTCGTGGGTTTGATTCCCGTAGGTCTGTTGCGAGTCCAGAGACATCCTTCCGAGGGCTTAGGTACCCGGGGAACCCGACCGTAGGCTGTTGGGCGTTACTTGAGGTTCTTTTAGTCGGTAGGAGGAGGAGGATTTTCAAGTTGTTCATATGTGGTCTTCGATTTATTCGGGGCCAACGGTTTACCGTGCATTCTGAAGCATGGAAAGGTTAGTAAGTGAAATGTAACGAAGGGATCTGGGGAATCTGAGGACCAGCCAGCCACATCCGCTAGTCATAAATTATCTCGTGGGTTTGATTCCAGCCACTGGACATCCATAAATATTTGCCTCGTCAGGGTCTTATTGTAAGAATATATTTACGAAATAAGTATAGTATCCATTGTGTGGTACCTGTCACAAGCAAGTTAATTCTAGTTTACTTTGGAATTTCGGATCAGGTGGCGCTGTGATAAAATTGTACATGAGTAGGTATTTATTTACGTGATATTTGTATACTCTCATTTCTCAGCTACTTTTACTGATATTTCAGGTTTTTATTTCAGCATTGATGGGTGCGATTGTTGGTATCCCAACCCCAGGATGCTTACAAAAGAGCGCAGAACTAGCGATGAGATTCGCATGAATCATACAATGTATCATAGATACATATCTACATTGTACGATTCATGCGAACCTCATCTTCTATACATATATGATAGAAAAGTCAAAACTGTACATTGGAATATGTAAAAAAAATACTCGCTGGGTGTTCAACATATGATACAGAAGCCAAAAATATAGTTAGAAAATTTTTGTTTGTTTGTCTGTTTGCTTTGCTTTGTCCGGAAGGATCTCGAAAAGTACTGAATAGATTTGATTCAAATTTTGCACAAATATTAACTAGGGGTAGGGTCTTCAAATAGGCTTCAAATAGGTATTATCTATCACGCTACATGTCCTAGGGGCTAAGCACAGAGCAATCAAATTGGCATTACAACATAATTTTCACGCGTACGAAGTCGCCGGCAACAGCTAGTCTCTAAAATAAAAGTCTATCTAAATACAAGTACTACGTTATCTCAGTAAATGGATTTTGGGATTAGATTTATTGTGGATTTATTCATAGTCCCTGGAGTCGGATTTATTGACATTTTGTTTACACGTGAAACTGCTGCTGCCCTAGTTTGCGACTTTTTGTTTTGTTTTGAATCATTTCAATGGACAGTTTTATATGACTATTCTCCATTAAAAATCTATTAAACCGCCCATTATTGTAGTAGAAATCCATTCGAAACTTTTAAAGAAAATATTTAAAAAGTAAATGATTTGGACACCGTATTACCACAGATAATTATAATAATAATATATTCTATAGTTATTACCAATCCCTACTTCCCTACTCCCTACTAATATTATATATATGCAAGTAGCTATGTCTGTCTGTAACAATTTCACGCCTAAACAGCTGGAGCGATTCAGCTGAAATTTGGTACAGAACATCGGCTACTTTTTAACCGACTGCTCAAAAGGAGGGTTATGATTTTACAGGATAACGACTTTTATGCAATAACGACTTCAATGTGGTCGAAGCCGCGGGGAACAGCTAGTGATAATATAATAGTAGGTAGTTACGTGACCACAAATTTCGTTAGATCAGATTTAATTATATTCGTATGAATTTTACTTAGCCCGAACATTACTACACGTTATGAGTAGCAAACGTAAATATTTATACTCTATCTGCCAATAACCGAATCGTTCTTTCGAGATAGATTACGTAAGTGAAATAATCATTTTAAATGATGGTTTATGATTTTTAAGAAATACACAATTTGTTTAACCTTTATTTTTGTGTAAAGGGTAAACAAGAAAACAGTGAGATCGGTCTCACCAGACTGCCCCTCTCTAACGTTTATTGTGAAAGTTCAATACGATTGACGTTGTCATTTTTGTTTTATTTCAAACTTCTAACAGATGATCCACGTGACCTAGTGACTTCGTTAATGAAACAGACACACTGACTACAGACAAAATCTGGACTTGAGCCCCTCTGCACTCTATTTTATAGAGAGAGGCTAAAACGGGATCATATTCTTGAGCGAAGTCCGTCTGTCTGACCAACACGAGGAACCGTGATAGCTGCTGAAACTTCGCACTAAGTCGATTTTTTTATTCAGTTTCGAACACACATGCGCAACTACTGTTACGCTATGATGCAGTTCTAAAACTTAGCTGACCCTTGCCTGTTGTGTATACACGACATTCTGTGAACGACCGCTGTGACCTCCAGTTGACCTATAGCCAATCGGAATCGGAAGTCTGTGCCACCTCTCCTAATGGACCCGAACAATATGCCGTATCAAGTTTCCAGATCGGTCCAACCATTTGGGAGCTACGCGGGTTATAATAATGAAACAGAGAGAGTTCAAGAAGGTAGGGAATGGTGCCGTTCAATGAACTATTTTATTTGAAATGTCTTGTTCTCTATATCATTCTATACTTTTACGTTCGTTGACAAAAGGACAAAGACGATTTATCAGAAGCAAAAACTAAGTAAGTTGGTAGGTATCCCATTGTTAAGAAAATTGCGCAAATGGTCTCCCCAGCAAGATGTTAGTTGTTACATGAGCAAAAATTAAAACTTCTAGAGGAAAATAGTATTTTTATACCACTAAGGTAACCGAGAAGTATTCAATGCCACTCGATCAATAGTAATAAGTAGGTATATAATCCACGTCAAATGTAGTCTCCTACCATTAACGTCATACGTAGTTAGTGCAGTGTGTATAATTCAAAGCTTAATAGAATAATAGTAGTTTATGACACTGTTGCATAATGAGGGTTCTTATAACACGAGTGTGTTTTAAAAAAACGAGCCGTAGGCGAGTTTTTTTATAGTATCACACGAGTGTTATAAGACCAAGTTATGTACAGTGTCATACACTACTTTATCTACTCTCATACTATAATACCTGATTTCATTTTGTTGTGATATATAGTTGCTCCTTGATTTCGCCGGTAACAGGTTCATGGTCATGTTTGACGCAGTTTCCAGAATGTCTGGTGGTGTACAATTACCACCATCCTCGCTTTAAGACATGTTTTTACACAAAAACTAATTTATTTTACAAACAAAACCAAACTTTGTTTAATTTAAATGTAAAATGTTGGCGCCAAGGCGCAAACATCGATTGAGTATGAGTGTTTCTTTTTTTTTTAGGCTGCGGAGACCATAGATTTAGGATTTTTCGCTACTCTGGAGACACAATTTTTTTTTAAAGTAGTGGTTCAAACTTCTTTTTCAGCTGGAGATTGTTTATGGTGTATCGTAATGATTAAAAAGTTTTATTACGATATAGGTGTCCATACAAGACCTGTATCGTAATGAAACTTTTTTTTTGGCCTGTGCGTAATGTTTGTCATAATAGTATTGATTTCAATTTTATAATCTTTGTATTATAGTATCAGAGTAGATAAAAAAATATTTACAATCATGAGAAGATGTACCTACACTGCTCGTATAATGTAATCAGCTGTACGAGTTCAGTCTAACAAGAACGTGTAAGAGGGGTGTGTGGAAAGCGTGACGGTCGTGTGACGTACCGGTGAGGGGCATAAAGCATGTGGGCAGTGGTGTGGTGCTGGTTTGCTGGTCTACATTGTGAAGCACCTTGCGTTGCGCGTACGGCGCGTCCTTGGGCTCCCAGAAGAAGACGTAGTAGAGGGACAGCATGATGGCGGCGAGCGACACGCAGAACACGTACACGATGACGGTGAGCACGCGCACGGTCTTCTTGTCGCGCTTGCGCTCGTACAGCGCGTCCAGCACCACCTCGTGGCCGGCCACCGTGCCCATCCGCACCGAGCCGCCCGCCGACCGCACGCTGCCCGACGCGAACGACTTGCTCGACATCGCCTACCAATACCGAGTGCTCCGTCGACACAATGCACCGCGCGCCTCGCACACGATCCAGGTAACTGGGACACGTTTATCGATATGGCCCAGTTCTGGTGATGCGCCGCGCCGGGTCACGCCGGCCGTGTACCCCTTGACACCTCCTGATGCCGACTGCTGTTACATTATTATGGCGCTCGCTTCGGAATTCATTTGTTTATCCTTTAATTTCTCGCTCGGCACACATAATTATGTAGATCTATTCCAGTTTCTCTGACGTAGCGATACGATTGCGATTCGTCTGTCATAGGAGCGTCTCAGTGTTTTCATTGTTTTCAGTTAACGAGCATTATGTAAATCTATATCAAAGTATTAAAAGGTGATAAAAATGAGTGTGTTATCGAAAGCTAGCCGTCATCACTGTTATGTTGAGCACTCATCGTTAGTGAGGACACTCGCGGCGGGCTGACGGGTGGACGGGCGCGGGCGGGTCGCGAGAGGGTTTGCACCTCGTTATATGTTTGGCACTAGAGTGAGACTAACGAGCACCTAACAAAGTTAATTTAGGCCATTGGAGGCACGTTACTGTGACAGCGGGTGAAGTGTCGCGAGGCGGCGCCGGCCGGGGCGGCGCGCGGCGTGTCGCGGAGTGGCGGCGCGCCGGCGGGCACGCGCGCCGCACGCAGCCCGCTCCTCCGACACCGAGATCAATAACAATGCAACATCTCTCTTAATTTCTGCAGCGAAGGCCCGTCTTGTTAAGAGCGCCTCGTGTCTGCTGGACACATGTCACGTGACATTACTTATGAAGGTCAATGACATTATCGAAATGGCAGATGTGTCAGGTATCACTGAATATTTTTGTTATGATCTCCTTTTGATCGAATTATCAAATTATTTACCGCAAAAAATAAGCCTTCAATTACATTTAAAAAATGTTATTCCCATCGGTTTATTAGTATGGACATGGAACAAGTCTTGCTGGACCCTCAATTCCTATGCCGTGTATTAAGGCAAGGGATAAATAGGTAACGAAAACAATTAAGACGAATTGGTCTTATACAGATAGTAGCAGCCCTTCAAGCAGCCCATTAAAGAGAACCCTGTGTTCCAAATGCTTGCAGGAAAATGCTATGATGAAGAAGACAAGTTAACAAAACCAGAGACCAAGTTACCAGTTACCAACGAATTTATTACTGTATAGATTCTTGTAACTATTCATCTTGTCTCGTTGGCTTAGTGACAGGCGGTGGTAGAGTGTGCGGCAGCCCTTGATGAGGTCTTTGGTTTGATTCCCAGATTGGAACAAAACATAATTATGTATGTGATAAATGTTTCTGAGGAATTCGAATTTCAATGTGTACCAAAATGAAGAGCTGTGCTCAGTACCAATAAAGCTAGTGAAGTTAATGTTTTACCGGGTGTAGAGTCGCCACTAAATTAAATTGACCGTCTCGATATACCTACACCTTTCTGCCTATTCCGTCACGGATAGCTAACAGTTACCAGAAAATTTTAGATTATAGAAATATTATTGGCGATACGCACATTCAAATTACAATAAATAAGCCATCGTTATGATAATCCAAGCGTGATTCCGATTTACATATAAAGTCGCGATGCCGCAGAGATGCCAATTGTTTTTAAAAAGAAGCCGTGAGACGGTCTCACCCGACTGCCCCTCTAACGTTTATTGTAAAAGTGAAAGTTCAATCCGATTGACGTTGTCATTTTCGTTTTATTTCAAACTTTGAACAGATAATCCACGTGACCTAGTGACGTAATTTAATGCAACAGGGTCACAGACTACAGACACAAATCTTGCCATAAGCCCCTCTGCAATCTATTTTATAGTGAGGGGCTAAAACACGTTTCAAAACTATATAGTCGGACTCACGCACAGAAGGTTTCGTACCAAAACATACATACATATAGTCACGCCTTTATCCCCGAAGGGGTAACCAGAAGCATATTATATGCCCACATTTCACCTTTAAGTTTTTGTCCCACGTTATAGGTGAGCCGTATTGCCATGTTAAAATGGACAGGCGCAGGTTGTGACTACCTGCTGTTGAAAATTTTCAAGCCTCCCCGTAAAGGGTTTCAACTTGGGTTAACGACTGCCAGGACCAACGGCTTATTGTGCCTTCCGAAGCAAGGGAATAAATGTCACAAAGTGGTCACATGGGTGATCACCCATCCAAAGGCCGGCTTACAGAATAGTGAAAAAAAAATTCAGCTCTCTGCTATCTCGGTTCCTGAGATAGAGCCTCATGACGGGCAGACGGATAGACGGACAGCGAAGTCTCATGAATAGGGTCCCGCTTTAACCCTTTAAGTACGAACTCTAAAAGCATGCGTTCAGTTTCAGAACGTATATATCCACGCCAGGAAATGCAGCAGATGGCAAATGTATAAGCTTCGAAGAAAATTAAGAGGCCTTTTACAATGTTTAACTGAATTAATTGACAATAAATACTCCTTACATTTTCAATTAATTGCTGAGCTGCTTTTTTACGTGTGGTTTCCCGACTTAAACCACACGGAAAACCAGCACAGACTAACAGCAAATAGCAAAATAGATAGGTTAAAACTTGTTGAAGCCGGTTGTTTATCGTATCAAATTTATCCTGGGGTATCCTTCCGAGGGCTTACCCGGGACTTCCAACCGTAGGCTGTTAGGCAGGATACGTGAGGTTTTTTAGTGTGTAGGAGTCCGGCATAGCATCCATGCAGCATTTTCCCTCAAATCAAAAAAAATCGTATCTAATTTTGAGCTTAGTTAAAATATAAAATCAAAGTAGTATTTTTTTTTATACCAGCCACGGTGGCAGAGAAGCATACGGCCCACCAGATGTACTGGTGGTCACAGCAGCCCATGGGCGCTTGCCACACCACACTCGCGCTGCAAACCCTGTAAGAACCTTCTAAGGCCCCTTTTGGAGAACCCCATACTATAGGCGTTTTAACCGAGGCAGATATTAAAGATTTTTTTGTAACTTATATTTCTTTGATTTAATGCAGCGTAACGTTCTTAACGTTTTTATATTTTGAGTGAAGTCCCGAATTATATAAGATGAACGTTCAACGTATCATCAAGTATTTGTAAATTACTGTTTTTCTCTGCTAAGAAAATTGTGAAAGGCCTCTAAAGCATTCTCAAGATGTTTTATATCCAACGTCGCTCGGTGTCGTAAGTGCTGACTCATTTATTTGTCCACACAATTATTGTTTTAAGAAGTTCACTTATTCACCACAGTAATGAATCATCAGTAAATCCGAGTAAATACAGGCATTATTTCAACTTTCTGCACAAAAAATATGTACGAAGGCGTACTTAATGCCAATGGCATTTTCTACCAGTCAACCTTTGGGTGATGCAGAGATAAGATAAAGCAGGTGCTAAAAGTGTAAAGACGAAAGAATACTAGAACTTAGTTCCTTAATACCTACTAGGCAGGCAGAACCTACTTGTCTTCTACTTGATGTGATCCTGGTCACACGTCTAAGGGCTAAATGCCAGTATCCATCGCGACAGGCTCGTTTTAAATGAAATGAGTATTTTTACCACCAACAAAGAGTTTAATAATGAACACGATGTTTTTATGAGACGAGTATATAGAGAAATGAGCGCCCAGTCCGTTCATCGTGACCATTTATTGGTGGAAAAAAAAGTAGGTATGCAATTTACTGTAGTGAGTGAAGTGGCTTTATAAATGAGCCCCCTCGCTCCAGTTATAAGCCAGGAGTCCTTGTCATGATTGTAGAGAACACAACATCGCCACATTGCGCAAGGTAAGCGATAATCTTAGCGTAAGTTAAAAGCAGTGATCATTACAAGCGTTTCTAAAAAACATAAATTACACACCCTCTATATAAACAAAACAACAAGAGATCTAAGACCTGTCTGTGGCACCTTTGTTAGATCCACAGTGTCAAGGTCAGGAATTTCTTCAGTATCCAAAAATAGACTCTTTGTGCTCACATAAGATGTGAAACTGTGGGCTTCGCAAAATAACTGTAGGTAAGGAATTGTGTCTCTATTTGTACGGGCTTTGTTTTCTACTAGCTATGCCTCTGGCTTTGCACGTGTTACCTATACTATTTTTGAATATTAAAGAGGAAAGATTTCATTGAACAGGCTTCGAAATTACTAAATCAATATAACGCCTCGTTATTACCGAGTAAAGTAGCCTATATTATATTCCCGTATTCCCACGGGAATGGGAACTACGCGGCGTTCACTAGTTCTTCGATAAACTTAATTTCAGTGTCAACCTTTTATAAATAAAGTTTATAAAATACAGGCAGGTAGCTAAGGGTACTAGCTACCTGCCTATATTCATTTCAAGGTTTAGGTGATCGAATATTTTGATTTAGTTATTTAGAATTAGTTAAATAAGTAGATACTTTATTTTATAATTTTGAAGTCGTTGATAAGAAAATGTAAGAAAAGAAATAAACAATTAAAATATAAAGTCTTCGCGAATGCGTGGACTGAACCGGGGGCCTGAGGACGGTGAGGGGGCTTATCACGGTCCTTACAGAAGCAGGCCCTAGACGAAAGCATGACGTGAAAAATTCACGCACGCCACACGCCCCAAGAAGCGGGTAAGCATCTGAACAACCATAGTTAAGGCCGCAGTGATAGCCAAGGTCTGTTGGGAATCCTGGGGTAATCCTTCTAAGGGCTCCCCGGGGCTCCCAACCGTAGGCATTATTTAGGAAACGTGTGGTTTTCAGTCGGTAGGAGTTCGGCATAGCATCTATGCGGGAAAAAAGGTGCATGGACTTAATTTTTTTACAATAGATTTAATATTTAAGCTCTGTAATGGTAAATCAAACTTGCCAGTTTCACACGCTCCTTTGAGCCTGATGAATACATAAATCTCTCTCTCTCTTGTGTGACGTAAACGAAGTTGTGTGAGTCATCGTCTGAGGCTATAACTATTACTAACTAGCTGTCACGATTCATGAGATACACCCGAAGGCACATGGCGCGCGACGTACAGACGAACAGACTGAAAGTTGAGTCTCAGTAATAGCATTCTTTTTTAACCCTTTGGGTATGGAACCCTAAAAACCACGAGCTAATTCGTGAAGACGTGCACTTCGTGAGCGCACTTATACATCGCTGCTACGTGCTACGCGCTATACGCTCCGTGCTACACGCTACGTGTTATATGCTATGCGCTACGTGATACATGCTATGTGCTGCTCGTACACGCTTATAAATGCTACACAGTCTACCACGATAAGTGCTACACACTACGTAGTATAAGCTACGTGCTACACGCTACGAGTTATATGCTATGAGCTACGTGATACATGCTATGTGCTGCTCGTACACGCTTATAAATGCTACACAGTCTACCACGATAAGTGCTACACACTACGTAGTATAAGCTACGTGCTACACGCTACGAGTTATATGCTATGAGCTACGTGGTACATGCTATGTGCTACACGTACACGCTTATAAATGCTACACAGTCTTCCACGTTAAGTGCTACACGCTACGTGGTATAAGCTACTTGCTACACGCTACGTGCTACACGTTTCGTGCTACGCGCTACGTGCTACACGCTACGTGCTACACGATACGTGCTACACGATACGTGCTACACGCTACGTGCTACACGTTTCATGCTACACGCTACGTGCTACACGCTACGCGTTATATGTAATGAGCAACGTGATACATACTATGTGCTACACGTACACGCTCATTATACTACACAATCTACTCAAGATATGTGCTACACGCTACGTGGTATAAGCTACGTGCTACACGCTACGTGTCACACGATACGTGCTACACACATTACGAACTACTACAAACTACACGATGCGTGCTACACGCTGCACTACGAGCTACATGTCACGTGCCGCGACGCTTTCCAATGTCTGCTTACCTTACGCGCGGACTCTGCAAGCTGCTCTATAACAAATAAGTGCCACCAGCCGAGACTCTGCTCGCTAAGTCAGCTGGATTTCAAAGTACCTAAACATAACAAAAAAAACACGGACCTGTATAGCACGCACTATGAACATTGACGAAGCTTACGCCTTGTAGATTAACACTGTAAGCTGACGGTAACTCCGCTCTCACTTGCAGACATTTCTACCCTGGAGTCAATGGTTAGCGCCATGGTCTCCAGTGAAAGAAACCCACTTTCTTGCCACTGCGTCTTTCTGCGAGAAACGGAAAAATCTCCCTCCCGAGTTCCGTAGAAAAGAAGCGGAATGGTCTTATTCTCCTAAGGAAGTGGATAAATCCTTCCGAAGGCGCACCCGGGACTCCCGGTTGTAGGTAGAGATTGAAGTTTACCCTGTCGTTTTTGCAGGTAGAAGCCCGGCATGACGTCTATGAGGAATTTCACACGTAACAAACAAAATGTGACTGTAGTTTTAAGTATGCTGTGACGTAGGTCTATGACATCTTAATCCAATTGTTGTATTAAACCACGAAATAATGAACTTAGCTTTATATCTGTTCAAGTATCGGTTCTGCTTCAGTAAACCGTATGATGAAATATATTATGTAACATCTAAAGTCTAAAAATAAAGCAGGCGGTTTGAAAGTAACTGAGTTTATTTACTTTAAAGAGCTAATAGAAAACGAGTTATATTTTTAGTTATCGGTTAAAAATGTTGTACGGTAAGACGTGATATAAACAAATAAAGTATTGAGTAAATTAGCTCTGTGCTCTGAATAGTGATCTTGATTCAGATTTCGTTCAACTTTTCGAATAGGAATGCGGAATTTGTACCAATATCTTATTTACGCATGTGCTGTTTATTTTTATTGACATTGATTTCCAAGATGAAGGTCAGGGATTTGACTCCCTTTCAGAATATTATAGACTTGGTATTTTGATAGTCCTTACCTTTTGTGGGATACCTATATAGGATATCTTTGATTACTGCCCGAATATTCGCATAAACACAACCTGCGCTTGTGCATTCAACACGGCATTAGACTCACCTTGGTGAAACTTGGGCCTATAGCCTCTTAGTACCCCTTCGAAGAAATAGTCATGTGTAATGTGTATATAAGAGAGAGAAAGAGATAGAGAGAGAGAGAGAGAGAGCGAAGTAAATCTGTATCAGACATGGTAGCTCCCTCGTTTAGACGTAGTTTATTAAAATGAGATTAAAAAAATTCAATTTTAAGAAAGTTTTAAGTTATGTTTTGTTGAAGATACTTCGGTCCGTTCAAGTCTATTGGGTAGGTTTATTAAGTGGGAAAAAGGTTTGTGGTACAGATGAATCTAGTTCGTACATGGGACTGTGTTCAGACAGCCATAAGACGTATAGACGCTCGACTCGCCCAGTTAACATTAGATAGATCATTCATTCAAATATTATGCTTCTTACACAATATCGTGTGCGGTTGCCAAATCCGAAGGCCATTGCGGGCGCCCTTACTCATAAGTCATATGTGTCCGAGAGCCACGTGGTAGATATCTTTCACCGAAACAGTAAAGCTACTATACTATGATTTTTAATTCGAGTCAGCAAAATGACATTTTCAGTGTTGCGGGATTTTTGTCACAAATAAATAGTGATGTGGTTTAATCGAGTTTTACAATTAAAAGTTAGTCGAGATTATATATTTTAATTCAAAATCAAACAGTAATTAAATATTACATAAAACCACCTATACCGTATTTCAACTCATTCAAATAATGCAGTAAACAAACAATTTGGATCTCGATTGCTCCATAATTATTTCCCTACATTTAAATAAAACTAGCTGACCCTCGCAACTTCGTTTACGCCACATAAGGTGTATGAAAGGACAGGTATTTTTTCAACAGACTCAAGTTAGCGTATGAAACTGCCCTGTTTGCTTAATCATAAAAGAGCTTAAAGATTAAGTCCATTCTAAAACAATTCATTGTTTTACAATAGCCTTAATCATTAAGCTCTTTTATGATTAAGTCAACACGCCAGTTTAGATTTACCCTCACATTCAAAGAAAACCTTGAATTCGAAAAGTTGAGATATCTCTAATTTCTGAACTACGAAACTCTCAATAATGAAACTTGTGTGGAACAATGTTAAAAACATTCTCTTTCTGACACTAAAAAAATATTTGAAATCAGACCACGCGGTGCGAACTTACAGCTGAAAAACCTTTTTATCTTTCATCCCCTCTCCCGCAGGAACCGCGCAAAACTTCGGGATCAAAAGTATCCAAGAACCTTCCTCGGACTATAAGCTCGGAATGTACCAAGTATCATTCAAATCGGTTCAGTAGTTTCGGCGTGATACTTATTCGGGATACAGACAGACAGACAGACAGACATGAAAATTTTAAATTACATATTCGGCTTCAGAATCGATTATAGAACGCCCTACAATTGAAATTTTCAAAATATCTTCCATGTACAGACTCTCGACCCTCAACAGTTTTATTATAAGTATAGATAAATAAAATAAATATGCACGGACATTTCACACAACGCTATCTGATCCCAAAGTAAGCTAGGAATAACCTGCTTGTGTTATGGGTATCAGACCATGGATATTAATACTTACCTATATACTTTTAAATACATTACATATTATACATAGAAACACCCAGACTCTTGAGACAAACATTTATGGGTCACACAAATATTTGTCTCAGGTGGGAATCGAACCCACGACCTCCAGCGCCGCAAGCGGTATCACTACCGACTGCGCCACAGAGGCAGTCAAAAAATATAATCACTTTTCTAGGAACCACAGTTTGTTTTATACAAACATACACACCAATTTACCTTGAAAATAATTTCATGAAAAGTACTTTGATGACAAAAATTTTAAACTGTCATTTTTGCTTGTCCTTAAATTATTTTTTCATCCCATCTATTCGAAAAACATCACTTTGCACCACGATAACAGGGCGCAAAATATAAATAATATTTTCTGTTAAGAGCTTTTTAGCGGGCGGCAAAGTGATTTGAATTTGGAACTTGGAACTGAATTTATAACATTCATAGAAATCGAACGCAAATAGTATAGGGGAAACTGGGGATACTTGATCCTATTTGACCATTTCCACACGGGTAAACCGTTCTACAATGACTCTTTTTTTTTTAATGGTTTGGCATCAAAAAATCAACATAATTATTATGCCAAAAAGTGCGCGTATTTGCGTCACGATTAAACATCGCATGTAATTAGGCTGTATGGATGAATTGCCTTTACATTTCACTTGTGGTATTATAACAACAAAACAACTTGTATGAGACTGTATTTGGGGATCGTGCGAAGTATGGCCCCATACGGGGCCCCCGTATGGGCTGAGTGAGACCCTGAATATGGTCAGCAATGTGGCTAGATAGCTGAGCCCGCAGAGGGCGATGGCCGTTAGGATTATAAGGGGATACCGCACGATCTCAGGTGAGGCGGCATGCCTCCTAGCTGGGACCCCTCCATGGGACCTGGAAGCAAAAGCCAAGGGTCTGCGTCTCGAGAAATCGAGGCCCAGCGGTCCCTGCTCCACCAGAAAAACGTGGACATATGGAAGGTGCGACTTCAGCAACCAAAGGGGGGATAAGCTTAAAAGCTTTTAGATCTATTAATGTTAAAAAAACCGCTGACCTTTGGGGGTTATCAGTAAAATCCATATCAAGTATTATAGATGTCATTGCCCCCCACTTGGCAACTGTGTTTAACGATTGCGTCTCTAGTGGTGTATTTCCTGATTTGATGAAACACAGTAAAGTTATACCACTATTCAAGGCTGGCACCGCTTCAGATCCGGGTAATTTCAGACCTATCTCGGTGTTGCCGACCTTGAGCAAGATATTTGAAAAATTGATACTAGAGCAGATGCTGATCTTTTTTAACAGTCACAAATTATTTCATGAGAAACAATTTGGCTTCACTAAAGGACGTTCTACTACCGATGCTGGTGTAGAGTTATTGAAATGTATTTATGACGCCTGGGAGGATAAACAAGATGCAATTGGTGTGTTTTGTGATCTGTCTAAGGCATTTGATTGCGTCCAACATAAAACATTAATCAGGAAATTACACCATTATGGCATAAGAAACAAGGCTCTCGACCTTCTGACTTCATATTTGAACAATAGAATTCAGCGGGTCGATGTTAATGGTGCACGCTCAGAGGGATCTGTAGTTACTATGGGCGTCCCGCAGGGTTCAATACTCGGACCATTTTTATTCCTTATATATTTTAATGACTTACCCTTTTACGTGGGGGACAACAACAGGATTGTTTTGTTTGCAGATGATACTTCTTTGATTTTCAAAGTAAAAAGACAAATAGATAACTATGACGATGTCAACAACGCAATCTTGAAAGTGGTTCATTGGTTTAACACTAACAATCTTAAACTAAATGATAATAAAACTAAATGTATTAAATTTACCTTGCCTAATGTAGCACAGTCAGAAACCAATGTTCAACTTAATGGTCGAGAGTTGGAACTTGTGGAACAAACCACATTCCTAGGGTTAACGGTTGATGCTCCGCGTGCTAGCGCTGCCTACCACGCGGGGCTGGGGTTCCTCGGTCCCCCGAAATCATGTCACACTTATATGGTATATTATTAAAACCTGATTGAAAAGGCCTATTGGGCTAGATTATTAATCATAAATAGGTGATTCAAAGAAGTAGAGTAGATTGCCTTTGCCAACGGCAGAGATGTGCGAAAAAAAAAAAAAAAAAAAACGGTTGATGCTGGTTTACAATGGGGTCCACATATCGTAAAACTAGCTAGTAGATTAAGTTCAGCAGCATTTGCTGTACAAAAAATAAGGCACTTGACTGATGTAGATACGGCTAGAATAGTTTATTTCAGTTACTTTCACAGTATAATGTCTTATGGTATTCTACTGTGGGGCAATGCTGCAGATATAAATAAAATTTTTATTTTACAAAAGCGGGCCATAAGAGCTATATATAGACTAGGTCCAAGGGTCTCTCTGCGCGAAAAATTCAAAGAGGTTAATATTCTTACTGTAGCATCACAATATATTTTTGAAAACCTTATGTATGTACAAAGAAATCTACATAGTTTCGCTAAGTTAAGTGATAGACACAATGTCAACACTAGAAATAAAAATAACCTTGCTGTTTTTCATAGCAGATTGCACAAAACCAGCAATTCTTTCATGGGTAACTGTATACGCTTTTACAACAGGCTTCCAGACGAAATTAAAAGTATGTCCCTTAATAAGTTTAAAAGATCTGTTAAAAGTAAATTGAACTGCAGGGGCTACTATACAATCAATGATTATTTGTTGGATAAGGAAGCCTGGAAATGACCTGCTCTGCTGGATTCTCAAAAAAATTGTTAAAATGCCTAGTTTTTAGATTCTTTAAAATTGTAAATAGAGCAAAAAAAGAACAACCCGCTGAGTTTCTTGCCAGTTCTTCTCAGGTGGGTCGCGTTGTGAACTGGTGGTAGAGTTTTTGTTTTGTATTCTGGACGTTTTGCAAGCGCATCTGTATAATGCCTATGTGAAATAAATATATTTTTGATTTTGATTTTGATTTTTGCCACAATCGCGGCCGTCAGACCGGTCATGGACGAGTGGCTGGAGAGGAGAGACGGTGCTCTCTCCTACCGGTTGTCACAGATACCGGGCACGGTAGTTTCGGTAAGTATCTGTGGCAATGACACCGGGAATCCACAGCACTGCGAGGACCGCAGCGATGACACAGCGCTGCGGTCCTCGCAGTGCATTGCACGGCAAGATTAAGTCTATTGTAAAAAAAATCAGTCAAGTAATTCAATTATTAAGTCAATTATTTTAAAATAGCCTTAATCATTAATCTATTTTATGATTAAGCCAACACGCCATTTTAGATTTACCATCACATTCAAAAAAACCCCTTAAATTAAAATTTTCAAAATATCTTCGGTGTAATAAATTCTTAAAAGTGTTTACTTTACTTGTTGTGTGTGTTTACTTTTTTATTTATCAACCGATTAAAATGAAATAAACACTAAATGTTAAGTAAAGCAAACCTCAACACAATAAAGAAACCGCATTGTAATCGGTTAAGCGGGTACTGAGATTAGCGCCCACAAACGTACAGACAAACAGATATACAGACAAACAGACAAAAAATCTAAAAATCATTGTTTTGGGTTCTAATGCGTTCATAAAGAAAGACCTATGATATTATTTCTTATTTAGCTTCCAAGTACAGACAGCGACCTGTTACAATTTTATTATATGTAGGTATAGGTATTGATATTGATAATACGTATTGTAAACTAGCTGAACCCGCAACTTCATTTACGTCACATAAGGTGTATGAAAGGAGAGGTATTTCTTCATCAGACTCATCAAGCAGCGTGTGAAACTGCCCTGTTTGCTTAACCATAAAAGAGCTTAAAGATTAAGTCTATTTTAAAACAATTCAGTACCTTTTATGATTAAGCCAACACTCCAGTTAAGATTTACACTAACATTCAAAGAAACTCCTACAATTAAAATTTTCAAAATATCTGATTCTTAAAAGTGTTATAACTTTTTTCTTTATAAACTGATTGACATGAAATAAACGCAAAGTGTTTAGTGGAGCAAACCTCAACACAATAAAAACCGCGTTGCAATCGGTTAAGCGATTACTGAGATAAGCGTGCACAAACGTACAGACAAACAGATAAACAGACATACAGACAAACAGACAAAAATTCTAAAAATCATTGTTTTGGGTTCTATTGAGTTCATAAAGCCCCCTTATAATATTTTATCTTATTTATCTTCCATGTACAGACAGCGACCTGTTACCATTTTATTATATTGATGATATATTGATTGATGATATGTAATAGATACATATTATATATTTACAATATAAAATTTAAAATACAATACAAAAACATCTTTACACCTAATAAAACAAAGAATGACTAAAATGTCTAAGTCTATTGATTGTCGAACATCACTATTGTAGCGGGTCACCCTTTTTTGTATCAGTGACAGTTGCACTTGTCATTTTACTGACTGAGATTAATAATCCGACTTTAGTCTTTATAGATATTTAGTAACCTGTTCTTGACAAGCACATTGAGTAAAAATAGTGTAGAGTTATTTCATTTTGGTTATTTGAACAGAAATGTCAAAGAAATGCTCGGTTTGTTTCCGAGTTCTGTTCGGATGCTATAAAACTTTACAAAATAATAATAATTATTTCAGAAACAACAAAGACAGGCTTTTGTTCAGTTGCAGGGTAAATGTCTTTTGTTCAGTTCTCATATTTTAAAAAATTTTAATTTTTAAAAACGTAATCTTTTATCTACATCTCTAAGCTGTTTTTTAACGTGAGGAAAATCCTAAATGGATGCTATGCCGGACTCCTACCGAGTAAAAAAACCACATGTGTCCTGCCTAACAGCCTATGGTTGGGAGCCCTGTCTAAGCCCTCGGCAGGATACCCCAGTACTCCCAACAGACCTACAGCTATCACTGCGGCCTCACCTTTTCGGGTACTATGCCGCGTCTTTGGGGGTTTCTTCGGGTGTTATATCGCTTCTTAGGGGGGCGTGCGTGAATCCCTCACGTCTACATCTCAGCCTACACAGACTTAGGCCGAAGTTACGTGTATAATATAGAACAATTGAATTCTATTGAGACGATATCTATATTTGGATGATATTATATATTATATAGAATATTTCTATATTTTTCTATCTATACATATAATAAAACTGTAGAGGATCAATAAGCTGTACATGGAAGATATTTTGAAAATTGCAATTGTAGGGCATTCTCTCATCGATACTGAAGCCGAAAATGTAATTTAAACTCTTCATGTCTGTCTGTCTGTCTATCTGTATCCCGAATAGGTATCACGCCGAAACTACTGAACGGATTTGAATGATATTTGGTACAATCTGAGCTTATAATCCGAGGAAGAGAATACTTTTGATCCCGATATTTAGTAAAGTTCCTTCAGGAGGGGGGATAAAAGATAAAATAGTTTTTCAGCGGTAATTTCTCACCGCGCCGTCCGATTTCAAATATTTTTAAGTGTTAGAAAGGGAGTGCTTTAAGGATTGTTCCACACAAGTTTCAATGTTGAGGGTTTTGTAGTTCAGAAATTAGAGACATCTCAACTTTCGCCAAACCTAGAATTCCAGGGTTCCTTTGAATGTGAGGGTAAATCTAAACTGACGCGTTGCGTTGGCTTAATTAGGCAATTATGCAAACAGGGCAGTTTCACACCCGATTCTCGATTACTCTGATGAAGAAGTACCTCTCCTTTCATACACCTTCTGTGACGTAAACGAAGTTGCGAGGGTCAGCTAGTATTGAACAAAATACGTATTTTGTTATTATATTAGTTTGTTACGAATGAAGGACTTTGATATTGAAATTTAATAAGGCTTTTTGTGTGTATGTGAAGAGTCCTCGTCATTCGTGCTTACGTCATCGGCCTATGGACATTTTATCTTGCCAATATCCGGAATTGGAAATATAATTTTACCAGAAGGTTTTCCATCCAATGTCGCTAAATACATTTATAAAAACAAACACTGTTCTCTTTTCCCTTTCTCAATCTTATTCTTTAAGGTGTCTAATTGGATTATTGAAGCCCTCTGACCTAAAGGCAGAATATTACGTACGACTATGTAATTTTCCTTTGGATAACAACAAGGAATGGTTTTTTTTAATATAGGTCGTACCATAAAAAATAGACTTTAGTTTACGCTTTTTTACGTGAGAAAAATCCTACACGGGGCTATGCCGGACTCGGATCGACTAAAAACCACATGTATCCTACCTAAAAGCCTACGGTTGGAAGCCTCGGGTAAGCCCTCAGAAGGATGTCCCAAGGACTCTCAACAGACCTACGGCTACCACTGCGACCTCACCTAGACGGGGTTCGGGTGTTATCCCGCGTCTTTGGGGGGTTATTCGGCTGTTATCCCACTTCTTTAGGGTGTGGCGTGCGTTAATTTTACGCCACAAAGAATTAATGTTATTTGTGTTTGCACTACCATCATTAATTGAAAGTAAATAGGTCTTAATTTGTAAATGTAAATGAACATTAACAGCTGATTTATACATTGTGCTAAATACAGCGGAAAGCCAACACAGAACTCAAGTGAATGAAGTAATTGATGTTCAATTTTGGACACAATTCGGTTAAGCTAATTGGATTACAGGAAACCCTTCGAGTTAAACCTAGTATGTGAATGTTGTGGGTTGTTTTAATATTATAATATTTTTTCAATAGTTGAATCTAAAAAGTAGATTGTAATTTTGCTTTACAGGAAAGGAAAACATTTTGGTTTCATGGGCTTATTGAGCACCTTTATTTTCGTGTGGAAATTCCTGATGAAAGGGATAGATAGGTTTTTAATTGTTATATGACGAGCCTTTTTTTGTAACGTGAGGGAAAATCCTTCATAGAATGCTATGCCGACTAAAAATCCTCACGTAACGTCCGACAGCCTACGATTGGGAGCCCCGGGTAAGCCCTTGAAAGGATGTCCCAGGACTCCCAACAGACCCACGGCTACCACTGCGGCCTCACCTAGGGTGTGGTTCGGGCGCTATCCCACGTCTTTGGGGGATTTTCGGGTATCATCCCGCTTCTTAGGTGGGGAGGGGCGTGCGTGAATCACTCACGTCACTCTGCCGTCTCTAGGCTTCTCAAAGATCACACACACATTTCCAAAATATTGTTTGTATCGTAATAACTATTACTGCTTTTTTGTCATTTTTACACTTACGTTCAGTTCCGTACGTAAAATTGTGAAGAATTAATTATCTTGAACAAAGTATGAAAGTGGGTTTTTTTCCCGTGTGAAAATCCTCATGGATGTTCTGTCGGTCATCTACCGACTAAAACCACACGGTGCCCTACCATCTGCCTATGGCCTGGAGTCCCGGGTATGGCCTTGGAAGGGCCCCCAGAAGGGCCCAAGGACAGGTTTGTCCACTAGCAGACTTTCTTTCTTGGGGGGGGGGTGAAGAGTGAAGAGACACGCCACCGTCTTGGCCTGCCTCTGTAAGAACGGCGAGCAGAAACCGCCGCTCTCAGGCATTCGGTCATGGAGGCCGATGAAAATGGGATGACTTGTTCCGGACAATTCACTCCTAACTTACAAAGTCGGAGTGATATAAGTACAAATAGAAATTAACTTTGAACCTCTGTAAGATGGTTGATATAGTGATCGTTTACTGAGCACCGAGTCAGCGGGGGGCTACCAGAAGGGCTAAAAAGGCAACATAGCACGTTTCATTCATAATCATTCATTTGTAAATTCGTACCAGAAATGCTTTAGATTTAGACACTGTAAAATAAATAGTAACAATAGCCATGATACTGGTGTTGCTTCTCCGAAAGTATACCAGGACGAAATGAAACATTTTATGATCAGATTATGAAACACACAATGTTGCCTTTTTAGGCTCGCTGAGCTTCGTTATATTGGGATTAAGAATAATAGGTATCGAGTTTATTATATTCAGCGTAGTTTCTTTATTGTTGTAACTATGTTTCTTTTGGTTGTTAGAGCGCAATACAATGAATGAACTTAACCACTTTTGTGTAAGATTATTGTAAAAAACGGCCAAGCGCGAGTCGGACTCGCGCACAGAGGGTTCCGTATTGTATGCCCAAACACCTCCCCCCCCCCCTTAACCTACATTATTTTCTGATTTTAGTACCTATTTGTTGTTATAGCGGCAACAGAAATACATGATCTGTGAAAGTTTCAGCTCTCTGGTTATCACGGTTTCTGAGATACAGCCTCGCGACGGACAGCCAGACAGACAGACGTACGGCGAAGTCTCATGAATAGGGTCCCGTTTCTACCTTTTGGGAACGGAACTCTAAAACGTCACTATCAGCATAGAGATACAACATAGTTTCACACGTAGGCAGGACCTATCCCATCAATTAAGTGATTATAGTGGATATGCCCAATTAAGTAATTAATCGAAAACGCGTGACGTGGGCACGTAAGTTGTCCCTGTGGAATTTCATAAAGTGCAAACCATTTTTACAGGTATTATGTTAGCTGTCTTCTGTAGCTTTTACCGCGTGAAAATTTGTTCTGTTTTATTAATTCTGCAGGTATGAAATGTTTAGAGCCGCGGTGTAAAAGGAGAAGATTAAGAAGAAATCAAGAAGTTATTTTATACCTACCTATGCTTTGTAATAACTAGTTTTTAACGTGAACCACTGAATGATAAGCAAATTTTGTGGCTTTTGTTTTAACTCCCGATGAAAACGAGGGGTGTTTAGGGTTTAACGTGTGTCCGTGTCTCTCTTTCTGTGGCATCGTAGCGGCCAAACGGATGAACTGATATTGATGCGGTTTTAATTTTTCGAAAGCCAAGGTGACCGGGACGGTTCCTAGCTATAGATTTAAAAAAACCGGATCAGCTCACTTCCTAAGTGATGAAGGGATTCCACCAAGATTCTTAGGTCCGATTCATCGGAAATGTGGTATAGGTACTGTTATTTCGATGGTATGTCCACGACATTCTTTAGCCGGGAAGTCCGGGAACTGCCTGAGCGGTCGAGGGATACCAAACTTCTTAGAAAATTACAGAATATTAGTATTTTTGGGCTTAATAAAACAGTTTCAGGATCGAGGCTTTTAATTTTTTTAAAACTGTTGTTGAAAAGAGAAACTTTGAAAAAAATATCGAATAGGTATAGTGACGTCTAGATGGCTAAAATTTTTCAGATATTATTTTAGATAGATCCGTAAAATCAAGGTAGGTGGGACTATTAAGCGATTAAATTATTTTAACTTGGTCCGTCAAATTATATAGGTACCTATGCATTCCAAATTGCAACTCAGTGTTATCTACGAGTACTTATAGACAATGAGTAAAGTGAAATAAACAACTCGTTATAACTTCTGTATTTTGAACAGATTCTCTTCTCTATTTGAAACATTTTGCGTGTCAAGCGGAGTTTTTGAATTAGGTATCTGAAGATTTTGTAAGTGTACCGGAAAGAACAGAAACAAAATACAATCAGTTTCCTTTCATACGAGTGAGTGTTGAAGAGTAGTATTTTTAAATTAAGATGACAAAGGTAATGTTTGATGGAAAAGTTGATGTTCATAATTTAATGAAATGCGATCAAGGGATGTTTTAAATATAACGCTTTTCTAATTGCTGACACTACTTAGGCACTGTTATGAGTTGATAACCATGTTTACAGAATAATAAGGATATAATGAACTTACCGTTGCTGTCAAATGGTTGGTCACCCAATGGAAGGTCTCCATAATCACTCTGGTTGCCGCGGAGAGCGTTGAGTTCCGCCGGTTCCAGCGCCAACTCCGGCGACTTCCAAACACAGACGTAGTACACAGACAGCAGTATCGCAGCCAGAGACACCGAGAGCAGGTACGCCAGCACAGTCAACACCCTCACAACTTTACTGACAGGCTTCTGCTTATAAATGTCTGAAGTCTTGTCCCGAAACTGTGCTGCGACCTCCTCTGAGGCGCTGTCGTCTTCCGCGTGAACGCCCTGACCGCACACCGACATAGTGATACCGCTACATGTTCCGAAAGTTTCAGTTGAAAGATAAAATGTATAAGTACAAGTGTAGCAGTGGGCACGTGTACTAGTCGCGGTCGGTCGAGTGAGTGCGGCCACGATTCGACGGACGAGTGACGATCCCCTGAAAGTCAGGCGCGCTCACTCCCGCAACATTCGCTGAAGCGCTAAACCAGACAAACCGATGTACAAGTCATAGAGCAACGCGACCAGTACAAGTGCAGTATAGATAGCATATTTACGATATTTACTCTATAGTTATCTAGAAAAATCGTATTCATTATACACCACTAAAATAGCAAACGGCTGTCACTGTGGAAGTTATGGAACTTACACCAAACAATTAAAACAACACACACACATATATATTTGTTATACCTACCATTTGGAGGATGTATTGGCAGAGGGGATATTCTCCGTAGGGCGCCTCCCCTCCCGATCAAAGTCATAGGTCGTGTTGCTCTATGCTATGACTACAAGTACGCACACACGTCAGAGATGTAGCAATGTAGAGAACCAGTATCTAATTGAATACCTAACATTATTTACATTTTATACTTTGGACAAACAGAAATAATATCGTTTTGACGGAGGTCGTATATAATATAATTAGTGAAGGACCTAGGTATAGTAAGTACTCGTAGTTACAAAGGGATTGAACATGTAAGACATACTTAGCGCATCAAACTACAAAAACCCTTGTGTTATGGCAACACAAGGGTTTTTGTAGTGGTTTGTTGTCCTTATAACTATATATTTAAATATATTTTTTGCATATTAGCTTGACTTTATTTATTGTTATTTTTCCTCTCTTTTGCAATTATTCAGTCATTGCAACTATTTGTAGGTGAAGTTGGAATGGTAAATAAAGTCTTCCGGAAACAATAGGACACTCTATCGAGGGCTTACCCAGCCCGTGGTTTTAGTCGGTTAATCACGCGTTAATAAAACTATTTTAGCTTGATAAAAACGCTACAAGCGCAGCATATTATTATAAGAGCAGGTGATACATACTAATCCTACTATTGGAAGGCCAATCTCTTTACAAGAAAACCTGCGATGTGACCGTAATGCTTCCTATGAAGTTTTTAATGGGAAAATATAAAACAAGACTAAGGAGGAACTACTTACTACCTAATTCCTTAAAAATCTTGATGATATATTTTGGTGATTTCATTTCTATCTTTATTTAAATCCAAAATAATTGAGCTTTGTCTTTAGCTCCCTCTGAACTGAGCTCTTAGCTTCAAGGTCTACAGCAGTGTTTGTCCCTTAGTCAGTAGACGCCGAACTTAGTAAAAGTTAACAATATTTTTTACAAGCCTATCAAATCAATTTTGTCCGAGATTTATCATACCTATTTATTACCTACTTGTTGAAATGCCAAAATCAATATAAAATCAGTCTTGGCATCGTTCCTAAAATACTATGAAATAAAAATAACAGTACCTATTTTTTACCAGGGAATGCACTCAGCTCCGCTCGCGTGGATCCTGATCCCGGTACCGTCATCCCAGTAAGTACCTACCAAAATAAATCCAGGTCTTTCAGCCTCTATTACTGAAATAAGTGTGGTCTATAGCTATAAACTCAGCTAAAGAGTAGGTACCTACTTAATAAACGTTAATTTAACCTCACAAACTAACTATTGCTTTAAGGTTTTTTTTTGTCAAGTATTGGTAATAACTGGCAAGTATTGGTAAGTTCTGTCACGGAACTTCTTGCGTGGAAAAAAACGAAATTGAGTGGTAATAAACGGAAAGGAAGGATGAAAAGGTAGGATGGAAAGGAAGGATGGAAAGGAAGAAGAATACTACAGCCTGTGGTAATAAGGTACAGTGCTGTATCCCAACTTTGGATGGGGGTAAGCCTGGAGGCTATGGGTTTTGACTATACATGAAAGCGCCATGAAGTCTTAGCAACTAGGTAGACTTTTAGGCTACTTTAAAAAATGCACGCAATTCTTCCTTTCAAAATTTCCTCATGGGGCGCTCATCGTGATGATGATGATGATATAATGAAACTGGTATAATAACAACAAAATATGGTAAAGTAATAAAATAATTATTTAATAGAAATTGGGTTATTGTCCTTATTACTTAAAATGTTTCTGTTAAAATGGCGAGCGCGGGGAATTTATCCATTAGCCATAATTGGATAGTAAGTAGTCTTCCATAATGCAGATTGTTCTACAATATCGCATACTTGAGTGTATCGTCCCTTGCGCGGTAATCCATCACTCCTGGTGCTGTCCCCGTGGGATGGGTCATCAGTTTATCGTTAATTGATTAAGTGGATTGGTATTACTTGACAACATTATAACCTATCCTCTAGGTATTAGCATGACTGTAAACTACTAAGGCGATGTAGAATGTATTCTTACATAAGGGGCCTTTCTCAGAAAATGAGGAAAAAGAGATTCAAATGAAATCATTTCTAGACGTCTTATGTAGACGAAAAAAAAAAATATCTGTCTAAAAACAACGACGTATTATAATATAGACACGTCATGTACGAACATTACGGCTTTCAAAAATGGCAAATATTTTTTATATTCAAAAAAAGAATTTCTATGAAATTATCTATGGTAGCATGTATGAAAATTAAGGCAATTGCCTGACTTTTTTGTTGCCATTTTTAAGTGTTGGTAACGTATCTAGTCTAAAAATAGATTTTTAATCTACAAGATGTGCATCGAAATATGGTTTTGTTATAAATTGTAAAAATGTGTATAAGTATTATGTGTACAATGATCATAGAATCAGCCCCAACTTTGGATAAATGACAAAGTCGATAAAAAACAAAGTCATAAATGTTGACTTTGTTTCTTATCGACGGGAACAAAAAATATGTCAATATCTGAAGAAAACATATATCTACGTATAATTTGTATGGTCAAGGTCGTTAGCCCTAGCCACAGCCTTAAAATTATTATTTACGCGATTAACACCACTGCATTACAGACATACCCTTGGGATTAGCACAATAATGTCTTCAACATGAAAATGTTGTCAGTCTTCTGGGAACGTCTCCTGGCAGCGATGACGTGGTGAAATTCTTTAATACGTGTACACAGAGCAACGCGCACCTTACAGTTCGCGTTGCTCTATGCGCGTGCATGGTTAGTGTTTTTAGAGGTATTTTTTCTTTACATTTGGATTTGGATAGTCCAGTTAGGTATATTTTAGAATATAACGAAATAAATCGACCGAAATATGTTACTGAGGCCGTCTTTACTTTTACATTTTTGTTTCTTTAATCAATAAATTAATAATCTAGTCTCCAAGCAGTCCTACGCTACCTATATCACCACAATCCGAACCTAAGCTAACTTGCAAGTAGTGCATCTACTGACTTTCGGATCGGTGTGACCAGAAACTGGCCAAGTGAGATTCGCGTACTGAGGGTTCTGTGACGAAAATATCAAAAAATCTTTGTCGTATGGTAGCCCCCTTATATATTACTAGCGGACGTCACGCGGTTTCACCCGCGTAGTTCCCGGTCCCGTGGGAATACGGGAATAAAATATAGCCTGTGTTCACCGCAAAGAGTGTAGCTTCCCAACAGTGAAAGAATTTTTCAAATCGGTCCAGTAGTTCCGGAGCCTATTCGTTACAAACAAACAAAAAAACAAATCTTTCCTCTTTATAATATTAGTATAGATTTTTGATTTTACAAAAATACTTAATTTGTTATGATAGCGGCAAAAGAAATGCAGCATCTGTGAAAATTTCACCTCTCTAGCTTTCTTGGTTTCTGGGATAGGTACGGACTGCTGACAGACAAACGGACATCGAAGTCAGTCCCGTCCCGTTTCAGTTCAAGTTCCGTTTTTACCCTTTGAAATCGGGAACCCATCTCTGATTTTCATAGCAGCTAATTACGCGGACTAAGGTTAACATTTTAAAAGTAACCAGAATGGTTATTTCAGCTCAATTTAATAGTAGAATGACCTTTATTTATGCAATATCTACAGCTACGCTTCGTAGCAATCGTAGCTTGTGTGAGGAGAGCGTTCACATCGATGCTCACTTATTTGCCGCTAAGTTACTGCTCTCTGTTCCAAAACCTAATCAATCGCAACGGAATAATAAATAAATGAGTATAATCTTGGAATGAACCAACCGTTATTAATAGTCTTGGCAACAAATTGATGTTTGAGAAGGCATAAATTAATCAAAATGAACATCAACGTTAGAAATGTTTTTGTTTCCAACCGAATAGAGTTTAGTGAATGATTTGATGTTTGAACTGAACGCCGTGGCCGTAAATTGAGATAACTATTTTTCATTTGACTACCGACATCCTCAGCCACTGTGGAAGCCTGCACCACAGAGGCTGAGGATAATATGATGGCAATTCTTTTCCTATTCGTAGCTTCTGGAGAACACAGTTATATCTTCAGAACCGAATGTTGAATCTCATAGTTACAGTTGATAGGTAACTGTAATGACACTACGGTAGGTAGTAGGTACGTATATTGTGAGACATTTTATTATGTATTACATAATATGCCCTGACGTTTAAGGGTGGATGTAATACAAACATTACATTGCGAAACGACCTACTTCGTTAGCATACCTAAATAGTTCAATACGCATGCATGCATACATAAATACATAATAGGAATAGTCATGGCTTTAACCCCGAAGAGGTAGGTAGAAGCATAGTATACGCTCACATTTCACCTTATAGTTTTTGTCCCGCGTAATAGGCCTATAACCGTGTTGAAATGGTCAATAAGGGTTAAAATTAAAAGAAAGAGAATTCTTGCTGAAACGCGGATTTAGTTATTTCTGCAAAACTTTCTGGCCCACCTAGGTACGAGTATGAGGACATGGCGCATGCACCTCTCTGTTTGTTCATCTAAGCGCACGGCAGTGCGCAGGCCAAGTTCCAGCAACAGGCCGAGCGCATGCCGTACTCTATTTACACGAACCGCTTCGACCCACTTTTGACCCCCCCTGTAGCTCAGTGCCTATTGCAAGTACAGAAGTAAAATTGTACGTACGTAATCATATACTAGTACTAAGGCAGTGTACCAAATTTCATAGATGTAGCTTTAGTAGATCCTGAAATATGACCCTGTGAATATAGCTAATTTTGGCACTGACTGACTCACTCACTGACCGGTCATCAAAACCTCTAGGCCACTTCCAATTGTCCTAGCGTTATGAAATTTGGCACACTGATCGGGTGTTATATGTAGATTAACGAAAAATTGAGAAATTTAAGAAATCGGTCAAGCGTGAGTTGGATAAGGGTTGCAAAGTTTGTATGGGACCACTGGATTCCTTGGTCGGATCTTCTTCAAATTTTGCATAAATCATCTCTTACATAATTGATGGAAGATGTGTTTCGTATTTTATTGAAATTCATTCCAGAACATGGCTAAAAGGGGGTAACAATTGTTTTCTTCGGGAGGTTTTGATTCGAATTTGTATCAATACTTCTTAGTGATGAGAGGACTCTTTTGATTTTATTTACTTTTTATTTTCACACATGTCATTTTTAAAAACTCAATTAGATTTGAGAAAGATGTTGTCAAGGTTTTGATTAATGTCAATCAAATGCTCTATACTATACATACAAATTATGGAAAAGTCAATACTGCACATTGAATATTGTTATTCATATTTGTGAAATATTTGGATCAAATCCGTCCAGTAGTTTACAGATCAGCAAGCATTCTAAAGGATGACTCACGCTAGACCGTGCCGGGTCCGAGCCGAGTGTCGGCCGTAGCACGATCACCGAGCCGGTTGCATTCACGACTGCTCGGGCGAAGCTCGGCGGCACTGTATTCATGCAACGGGCCGTGGCCGGGCCGAGGCGGGACCGACTTGTTACCGAGCGCTTTCCGTAGTTCGGCTGTCACTCAGTTGCCGCTCGGTTTAACGCGTAGATTTAGCGAGAAAAATTCTAAATCTATGGTTTAACGTAAGTTTGTTCACACAAAATATATAATTATAATGT
The DNA here is from genome assembly GCA_933228765.1 of Miltochrista miniata. NCBI lineage: Eukaryota > Metazoa > Arthropoda > Insecta > Lepidoptera > Erebidae > Miltochrista > Miltochrista miniata. Next base: position 14,541,502 of record OW121764.1, on the reverse strand, counting down.
TGACCTTGCTGCGGCCGGCACTCGGCTCGGACCCGGCACGGCGTAGCGTGAGTCATCCTTTTTAGGGTTCCGTACCCAAAGGGTAAAGAACGGGACCCTATTCATGAGACTTCGCTGTCCGTCTGTCTGTCTGTCTGTCTGTCTGTCTGTCTGTCTGTCTGTCTGTCTGTCTGTCCGTCAGGAGGCTGTATCTCATGAACGGTGATAGCTAGAGAGTTGAATTTTTTAAAGATGTTTTTGTTGCCGCTATAACAACAAATACTGAAAACAAAAACATAATAATATTTAAGGGGGGCTTCCATACAACAAACGTGTTTTTTAGCGACTTTGTCTTATATATTCGGTAATAAGGTATCCTTCACAATTTAAATACGTTAGTTTATTTGAACATTTCATCAAGATCATTCATTCCCTTAGTTAATTTGAACATTTCATCAAGATCATTCATTCCCTTATTTGAACATTTAGAACTTTACACCAATACTTTAGGAGGTACAGCACAATCAAATGTTGCTCAATGAAATTAATTTCGTGTCGCCATGATTGAACATTATACGGGTCACATACTAACTTATTTTTCGACTTTCATCGTAAATATTTATTCTTTAAAAAGTGAACAACGCTTTCAGCAGATTACTTTAGGTAGGTGTAATATTTCAAAGATAGCTATTTCATAGAAAATAGTAAACAAATAGTCCATATTTTAGATTTTTCTCCAGTATAAACAATTTACGTACAAACACACAATTTATGTGGATATCGTGTTAATAATGTCATCATTCAAATGTCATCAATATTCTGAAAAAGAAATTAAACATAGAGTTTACAAACTCTTTTTGAAATATATACTGTACCTACCGTAGAGGATCTTTATAAGGATAGTTAACACTATAGAGCAACGCGACCTGTCTAAAGACGCGCATTGTATAACACTATAGAGCAACGCGAACTGTCTAAAGACGCGCGTTGTATAACACTGTAGAGCAACGCGAACTGTCTAAAGACGCGCGTTGTATAACACTATAGAGCAACGCGAACTGTCTTAGGCGCGCGTTGCTATATGTTAATAGGTAATGAGGGCAACCAGTAGACGCTTGAAATACTCACAGAATATCGAGCATTGTATTTTCATAAAAAAATAATAATTGAAACAAAATGGACCTTTACTGGGACATCCTTTCGAGAGCTTGTCTTGTTGAGAGAGATGAGTCCGGCATATCATCCATTAAGGATTTCTATTTCGTTAAATAAAAAGAAAAAAGGGGGGCTCCCATGCAACAAATGGGTACGACTTTTTGTTGTTTTTTTGTACGGAACCCTCCGTGCGGGAGTCCGACTCGCACTTGGCCGGTTATATTCTAAACATAAGCTATATTTTAATGTAATGACATTAATATACATTTATATATAATCACACTAAATAGCCTTGGGGGTAAGCAGAAGGCTAATAAACTATGTAAATTGGGGATTAACCTATTGGATTGATTAAACTGAAAATTTTGCACGAATATTGTTAAGAAGTATGTAAGCTTTAAACGTGGACTTCATATTATTACACTTGAGTTGGCTTAATCGAAAATCGATTTTTTATAAAAATATTTATGAATCAGTGATAAAATAAGAATACAATGAGGAGGGGGGAGGAGAGGGGGAGGGGTATAAAATAATGTCATGTATACATAATGCACACTTTAAAGCTTATTAAAGAAAAAATAGGTACGGTTTCTTGAAAAAAAGTATTGAAATCCCACCAAAAACATCCCAGTTAAAAAGGAGGCCAAGTTCCTATGGGCTAATTAATCGCCTAAAAAGGGTTGAAATCCAATCCAATGCCAAGTTTAGATGTACTTTAAAATCGATCATAATCATCTTCATTAACAGCCTAATCCACTGGTAAACATTTGCCATTCCCAAGACTCGCCACCACACTCAGACCTCCACCTTTCGAATCCAGCCATTACCCACCACCGCATTCACGTCAACGGTCCATATGGCCGAAATTCACTTTACCATACACCCAACTTAAAATATGGTGTAGTTGTGAAAATACGTAGGTACCTACTTGGTTAAAAATATCTAAAATAATTTGAACTTGGCAGGTTAATTTAATTATATACATAATAAATTTAATTATACAATTAATCAAGTATTACGTACTGCACGAAACCCTGCCAAGTTCTAATTTAGAAGTATCATTATTTTAGATATTTTTATCCAAGTAGGTACCTATGTATTTTCACAACTACACCATATTTTAAGTTGGGTGTATGGTAAAGTGAATTTCGGCCATATGGACCGTTGACGTGAATGCGGTGGTGGGTAATGGCTGGATTCGAAAGGTGGAGGTCTGAGTGTGGTGGCGAGTCTTGGGAATGGCAAATGTTTACCAGTGGATTAGGCTGTTGATGAAGATGATTATGATCGATTTTAAAGTACATCTAAACTTGGCATTGGATTGGATTTCAACCCTTTTTAGGCGATTAATTAGCCCATAGGAACATGGCCTCCTTTTTAACAGGGATGTTTTTGGTGGGATTGGTTTAACACTAACAATCTTAGACTAAATGATAATAAAACTAAATGTATTAAATTTACCTTGCCTAATGTAGCACAGTCAGAAACCAATGTTCAACTTAATGGTCGAGAGTTGGAACTTGTGGAACAAACCACATTCCTAGGGTTAACGGTTGATGCTGGTTTACAATGGGGTCCACATATTGTAAAACTAGCTTGTAGATTAAGTTCAGCAGCATTTGCTGTACAAAAAATAAGGCACTTGACTGATGTAGATACGGCTAGAATAGTTTATTTCAGTTACTTTCACAGTATAATGTCATGGTATTCTACTGTGGGGCAATGCTGCAGATATAAATAAAAAAAATATTTTACAAAAGCGGGCCTTATGAGCTGTATATAGATTAGGTCCAAGGGTCTGTCTGCGCGAAAAATTCAAAGAGGTTAATATTCTTACTGTAGCATCACAATATATTTTTGAAAACCTTATGTATGTACAAAGAAATCTACATAGTTTCGCTAAGTTAAGTGATAGACACAATGTCAATACTAGAAATAAAAATAACCTTGCTGTTTTTCATAGCATATTGCACAAAACCAGCAATTCTTTCATGGGTAACTGTATACGCTTTTACAACAGGCTACCAGACGAAATTAAAAGTATGTCCCTTAATAAGTTTAAAAGATCTGTTAAAAGTAAATTGTACTGCAGGGGCTACTATACAATCAATGATTATTTATTGGATAAGGAAGCCTGCTGGATTCTCAAAAAATTGTTAAAATGCATAGTTTTTAGATTCTTTAAAATTGTAAATAGAGCAAAAAAAAGAACAACCCGCTGAGTTTCTTGCCAGTTCTTCTCAGGTGGGTCGCGTTGTGAACTGGTGGTAGAGTTTTGCTTTATATTCTGGACGTTTTACAAGCGCATCTGTATAATGCCTATGTGAAATAAATATAATTTTGATTTTGATTTGATTTGATTTTGTTTCAGAAGGTGCCTCTATAGCGCTCGCCCGTACTACTGCTCACTACATTAGGTACCTCCTCTGCTTAAAGAGTGGCGCTCGAGAGCGGAGCGATGCGGGTTTGACTTTTCAGCTCCGTTTGAAGCTCCGGGGGGTCCACCCATCTGGCTCCCCCGAGGAGAATCTCTATTAGTCTCTAAATAATAGAGCGCCCCTTTGCTGGGCCGCAGTGTATTATCTATCAGCCTATCCGGCGACCCGGATAAGGCGAAGTGAAACACCGCAATGTTTAGAGAGTAGGACGACTTCTCTCCCCACAAACACTGATGGTGCCACTGTTAGCCAATTCGAAGATATTTTTTAGTATATTGACTGCCTTGTTGGTCTAGAGGTCGAAATGGGCGACTGCGCATCATGAGGTCGTGGGTTCCATTCCCACCGGTGTCAAAATTTTGTGTGATCCATAAATGTTTGTCTCGAGCGATGTATTTAAAAGTATAGAAGTATTAATATCCGTGAACCCATAATCAGAAGCAAGTTCCTATGTCTATCAACTACTAAGTAGAATACAATTTGTGGCCATCTGCTGTTTCATTTTTAAATCTGCTGTAGTATCTTTGTTTGACTTGGCTAAACTTTATTGTATAGGCACTTTACAAAATTTACAATTTTCTGAAAATATTGTTAAAAATGTTCATTTAAGTACTTAGGTACTTGCGGCAATTCACACCAAGACCCAGGTCAGAGACCGAAGGATACTTACCAGGCTTGACCCCGTTTACTTACGCCGCTCCACTGCACTGCCTCCCATACAATTTCATTTATTTATTTAACAAATTCCACAGCTCTTATCTATCTATATCTATACATATCTACATATAATAAAACTGTACAGGGTCGACAGTCTGTACATGGAAGATATTTTGAAAATTTTAATTGTGCGGCGTTCTCTAATCGACAATGAAGCCAAAAATGTAATTCAAATTTTTCATGTCTGTCTGTCTGTCTGTCTGTCTGTCTGTCTGTCTGTATCCCGAATAAGTATCACGCCGAAACTTCTGAATGGATTTGAATGATACTTGGCACAATCTTAGCTTATAATCCGAGGAAGGTTCTAGGATACTTTTGATCCCGATATTTTGCGCGGTTCCTGCGGGAGAGAGGATGAAAGACAAAATGGTTTTTGAACTATAATTTCTCAACGCGTGATCTGATTAAATATTTTTTTTTTGTGTTAAAAAGGGAGTACTTTAAGGATTGTTCCCCACAAGTTTCAATATTGAGGGTTATGTACTTCAGAATTAAGAGACATTACAACTTTTGCTAAACCTAGAATTCAAGGGTTGCTTTGAATGTGAGGGTAAATCTAAACTGGCGTGTTGGCTTCATCATAAAAGAGCTTAATGATTAAGACTATTGTTGTAGTGTTTTAGAGTAGACTTCATCTTTAAGCTGTTTTTTGATCTAAGCAAATAGGGCAGTTTTACACGCTGCTTAATCAGTCTGATGAAGAAACACCTCTCCTTTCATAGACCTTATGTGACGTAAACGAAGTTGCGAGGGTCAGCTAGTTATACTATAATAGTAGAGATGTACCTACTAACAAAACTTAGGTGGTAGCACCTACAGCCAGTTATGGAATTACATTCTTTAAACTAGGTAGATAAAAAGTAACAGTCTCGAGCAAACTATCGAGAAATCAGAAACAAATAAAAATCAATAATTACCTACAATCTAAGTTACAGCATGGTGTGTGGTTGTGTGTGTGTTTGATTGTGTTGTGTGTTTTGTTGTGTGTGTACCTATATGTGTGTGTATCACTTCTTGTACATCACCTTATTGTTGAGTAACTGCAGTACTTCTCTATTATATCCCTCAACACTAGTCCTGCCTGGGACATTCTTCCGGTCCTGGGAAATCCTTCCGAGGGCTCTTTTCGAGGGCTAGAAAATCCTAGGATGCTATGCCGGACTCTTACTGACTAAAAAACCTCACGTAACGCCCAACAGCCTATGGTTGAGAGCCTCGGGTAAGCCCTCAGGAAGGATGTCCCGTGACTCCCAACAGACCTACGGCCGCCACTGCGGCCTCGCCCAGGGGGTGGTTCGGGTGCTATCCCGCGTCTTTGGAGGGTTTCGGGTGTGATCCCGCTTCTAAGGGGGGGCGTGCGTGAGTTGCTCACGTCACGCTGCCGTCATGGGCCTGCTTCTGTAAGGACGGTGAGTGACCCTCTCACCGTCCTCAGACCCCCGGTCATGGAGGCCGATAGTCCTCGGCGAAGACACGTCGGCGGCGCCCAGGCCGCCGACTGCGGAACTCGGGTGGGAGAGCTCTCTCCCGCACCCGGCCCGCCGCCTCCTTCACGAGCATGACCTGCTCGCAGAAAGAGGCGGCGCAGTCCCACTTACTCCCGCTGGAGAGCATGGCTCGCACCATGGCCTCGAGCGAGAGAGTTTCCTCACCCAGACCCACTACGAGGACCTGGCGCTGCTGTGCCCGCGCCGTGCACTCCACCAGCGTGTGGAGCGTCGTGTCATCGCTGCGGTCCTCGCAGTGCTGACACTCGGCCGTGGTTTCCCGGTGTTTTCGCCACAGATACCTACCGATCCTTCCGAGGGCTTACCCGGGGCTCCCAACCATAGGCTGTTGGGCGTTACGTGAGGTTTTTTAGTCGGTAGGACTCCGGCATAGCATCTAAGATGGATTTTCCCTCACGTTAAAAAAAATCCCTCAACGCTCTATTACTAAAAATGTCAACGGTATAAAATATCTTATTATAATTGCAATGAATACGGTTAACAAGCGAATTGTGTGTATAATTTGCATAATATCATCTTCTCTTTCTCATATTAGTTACTGACAGAACAACCTGGCACAGTGTCACACACTCTTGCTGCTGACCCTAAAACATATCAGTCTGCAGCGTATGACTGGCCATGAGGCCTAGTCACTATTCCGTCCAGACTGTTCACTGGTCGATTATGACCTTCATCGCCCCGTTTCTTGCATGTAGGAGTTTGCATTATGCTTAGCTTCACAACTATTCTGCCTACTTCTCCATGAGTAATTGGGATTTCTGCTTTATCACTGCTGGCGCCAATGAGATAGCGACTCAAGGATTTTCATTTTCAGGCCTCAATTCATTCAATTGGTAACTCCAATAAAGTACCTACCTACACCACAGGAAAAAAGACCCACTACATAAACTGTCTATTCATTTTTGCGATGGGGCACTTGAAGTTTCATCTTTACTAATTTCATTTACCTACTTATGTAGTAGTACCTAGGTACCATATTAAACATTGCTACAATTTAGATAAGTACAGGCTGGAAAGAAAAGATCGTGGTTGGAGGAAAAGTACCTTTGATTTGCTGAAAGGAAACATTCCTTTTTTTTTAAAGTAAGTAAACCTGCATTTAATTAAACATTTTTGAAATACCTCCTGATTGAGCCGGAAATCGAACTGTTGTGATGTGAAAAAGAAACATGTATTTTACGATACCAACCGAAAAAGCAATTCATAGGGAACCATTTCAATTTTATTTTTTTTAATATTTATTACATAACATTTTATCTTAAACCAGCTGTTCCCCGCGGCTTCGACCGCGTAGCAGTCGTTATCGCGTAAGAGTCGTTATATCGTAAAATCATAAGCCTTCTTTGACACAGTCGGTTAAAAAGTACCTAGTCTATGTCTTTCCCCCCTGGGAGTTTAGGGATAGTTCGAGGCTCTCCTCGAACAATCCCTAAACTCCCGTAGCCGCAGGCGTAAAAGCGTAACAGACAGACAGACGGAGTTACTTTCGCATTTATAATATTATATAAGTAGGGATTAAAAAGAGGCCAAGTAAAATATCTTTGAATTGTAAAACTTTTGAAAATAAAGCTTTGCAATGTAATGAACACAAAAGTAAAAAAAAGTAATTGACACTGACACCACTTGACTGACATTGTCATTGTCAATAAGTTAGCAGTGACAGTTGACTGTTGACAGCCACTTGTCCGTCCGTCACTCAGGTCACTCTCTAGTGATGGGACGGGTCATAGATTTTTCAACTCGGGTAACTCGAATTGATATATTACATAACCCGGGCCGTAACTCGGGATAACCCGGGTTGAGTCTGGACGGCCACCCCGCCGCGGCGTGGGCGGCGCGCCGCCCATGCCGTCGCACCGCAGTGTGTCGAGTAACTCCACGTTTTTAACCCGACCCGCCCATCGTATAATAACTGTCTAGTAATTAAATTAATATTATTTTACATAATTTCATGTACTTACTACGTAACTTGTGCAAACAACGTGCGAGTTTGGATGTGTAGTCGTAATTTTTTGTATAAAACTCCCACACTACACTCTTTTTATTTCGATTCATGTTATTAAATTATGTATACTTATCAATTTACTTTTATTTTTACTGTTAAGTGAAATAGCGTCATCAATCAAATGAATGTTGCACCGTTGGCCTATAACCTCTTATTAAGATAACAAAATAAATTTAAAAAACAGCTCGGGTTCCATAACGACCTGACCAGTTTTCTATTCATCGAATGTAGAATAGCTTTTATTACTTCAATCTTAGTTCGATATTCCTTAATGCTGCGTGTGGTGTGAATGTGTGCGAGGCCAGCGCATGCTTAGTTAGCGAGCGAGCCCGACCCAAACCGAAACAAGCCGAGTCAACGAGAAGGGCTGAGCGAGATGACCGTGAACGAGCGAGACAAAGCGAGTTGAACAGCGTGGCGGGTGGCGAGCGTGCCAAGTGTTGTTGTAAACCGAGTCAGCCCGAATCAAGCAAAAATGAACTCGAGTCGACGGGTTGGAAGCTGAGCCCGGGTAACTCGAGTTTTTTTAGCCCGACCCGCCCATCGCTATCACTCTCACTCCCCTCCCTATATTCCCTCCCGGCTCCCTCGCTGCGCTGCCTCTGCTGCTGCTGGCTGGTGCCAAGTTTTGAATAATTTAATTTGAATTCGTGATTGTGTGTGTTACTGTTATCGGTTATTCAGTAATCTATCTATTAAATAATCAAGCTTAATCAAACCTATGTAAATGATAAGGAGGTGTTTATAAAAAAGACGTCTCTTTGATAGGTCAGGCAACCAGGTAGACACAAACTGGAGATTAAAATATACTTTATCCATTAAACGCGATGAATTTTTAAGTACACCGATAAAGAAAATACCTGATAAAGTGGTTTTATGTGATAAATTTCCATTGTAGTCCACACTAAGGTCTTAGAATGTCGATTACCGTGCATAATAATGTGGTGTCAGGACCCCCTGAACAAGGCATTCCTGCCCATCTATCATTTGGTCAATTTCTGTTTGATCAACTCAAAAATGGTGGCGACACGACAGCCTTGGTAAGTATAATATTACCACAAATTTTTAGAAACAATAGATTTTTTGTGCAGGTTTATAATTTATCCTTAAATTCATAGAACTTATAAAATTGTCTAGTGTTGGTAATATAATATTCTGAAACGTTGTACTTAATATTCCCAAATTTAAGTGCCTATAATTTAAGGAGTAAAAAGTGAAAAATATATTTTAGCAATTAATTGGTTTGCCCATTAAACAAAAGACATATTACTTACTTACCGGTTCTATAAATTATTTTAGGTGAATGCTGAGACAGACGAGTCCATAACATACAGGCATATACTGCAACAGAGTGTGAATGTAGCTGTAAGCTTACAAAAACTGGGCTTGAAGAAAGGTGATGTTGTAGGATTGAGTAGCGAGAACAGGTTTGAATTCATTGCAGCCTCTCTTGCTGTAGTCTACTGCGGAGGAGTGCTGTCTACACTCAACATTACTTACTCTCCTGGTAATTGTTTATCTATGCTTTACTTATTATTTTCTGTTTCTTGATTTAAAATTTGTTTTCCAGAATGATAACAATTGTATTTATTATGGATACCAAAGAAAACTGTCCTATCTGCCAATGTCAAAATAACAAGCAACTGATAAATAACTAAATGGGCCCCAATCCCTGATTTATTATTCTTCAATAAATTCAGTGTGTGGTTTTTTTTAATCTAATTTTTGTAGAGGCTTCGGTCACTTTATATGACCATGCCAATCTCATAATATCATTCACATGATACACATTTATTTCTATACACACTACTCATTTACTCAGCCTCTTCAATCCTTTCTCCTCTCTCCCTCATGCCTCAACAAACACACATAATGTCTTGCAGTCTTCAGACAGTGACACAGTTTATTTTTTGTTGCATGCATAACTCCCAAACGGTTTGACCGATCCTGGAAATTGATATATTTTTATGACATAATTTTGTGTTTATGCAAAATTCAATGCTAAGCTAATTTTGTCATAATGCTTGTAGTTTAAAATCCTTGATACAGTTTAATATCCACACATTTCATTTCATTATTTCAGGTGAAATAACACACATACTGAAAATAACTAAGCCTAAATTTATCTTCACATCTCCGATAACATCACAGAACATTCATGATTGCTGCAGTGAGCTCCGTCTCCCATGCAAACTTATCATGTTCGGAGAATTTGATGTCGTGCCAGATTGTATCATGTACGATAACCTAGTTAAGGAACATGTGAATGTGGATGACTTCACATTGGTGGATGTCAATGGGCTTGAGGACACAATAGCTGTGATGTGCTCTTCAGGCACTACTGGATTACCGAAGGGGGTGATGCTAACTCATGTCAACTTCCTCACACTATGTGCTCATTTCAAGTAAGCATCATTTATTCAAAGACTCCTATTTAAACGGAGGTAGACACGCCATACTCTAACAAACGAGATTTCAAAGCAATCCTCAAACACACACATCGCTAAGACTACACTCACTTATAAATAATATTTACGTAATTGTCACCACAATAGCAATATACGAATAGAACAAGGGTAGGTAAAAGAGAAGGCGTATGGACTCCGATTGCAAGCCAAGTACCTACTCTCGAAGTTTTGACTCATAACAGTGCGAGCAACGCTGCTAATTAGCTCAGTTTATAGGTTTCAAAAATCGGTGCGTAGGGCATGTCTACCTCAGTTTATATAGAAGTCTTTGCATTTATTATGTTCAGCTACATTTTTATATATCATTGTGTTTCATTAAATTTGAAGCTCCTACTTGGAAGTGTAAAGTCGTTTAAAATTTTTCAAGCTGCCCATAAGACTTGAAACTTGGCAAAACAACTTTACTGTCATGTTACTGACAACCGGGACCTAAGCTCAAAAACACTCGAAAAACAATGTTCCAAAGTGGTCACCTAACCGGCCATAGCAAATGTTGCTTACTTCACTGATTGTTTACAGACCACTAAGTCAGCGTAGCCACAAGCACTTTTTTTTTTCCTTTATGGCGATACTATTTTCCGCCAATGACTCAGTGTGGATTTGGAAAGTGTTTATGCGGTCCACACCTATTAGGATCAAAGTTTTGTGAGTGTACAAGGAAAAACAGAAAAAGTAGTTAACTAAGTAGCTAAAATCCAAGATTCGTGTTGAAGTACATGTAACAATTAAAAAAACAGCATTAAAGCACAAAGAATATGTTAGTAATTTAGCAGACACACACAATGTTCTACAGTTTAATGTTATTGGAGTCAATAAAATCACATACAACGTAAATGTGGGGGGAATCAACATAGGTCAGGAGGGAGTTGAAGTTAATAGGACGAGGGAAATGTTCTGTAGGAAGATAATCATATAAGGATCCATTCCTTCTTACGCGACAAGCACTTCAAAGGCTTTTTCATTTCAGTATTTATAATAGTATTTTTACAAAATGCAAGTTTAGGAATTAGCTTTAGCAAACTTTCTACCCACATATAAAAAAAAATATTATAAAGTACATGTTTACTTATAATAAGAATAAGCATCTTCGTGGAGACTCATTGAAGCTGTGGAGGACATCTTCCAATGGAAATCCCTTGAAACATTTTCTACCTAATAGAGTGGTTATGGAATGGAATAAGTTGCCTGAGCATGTAGTGGGTCACACCCACTGTTAATGCCTTCAAAAACCATCTAAACTAGTTTACAGATCTACAGATTAGAAACACACGCTTCAGCTCACTGAGCTGCTAGTGTGCTTAATTAATATAATAATAATATTGTGTTGAGTTTTAAAAGTCTCTACTGATACAGGCAGGCGATCGACACTTATTCTGTTTTAAATAATTTTTAGGTACTACTTTGAATATGTAAAATTAGAGAAAAACGTTGGCATTGTTACTGGATTGTCACTTATACCATGGTTCCATGCATATGGTTTTATCACTACATTCGCTGTATTAGCCATGAATATGAAAATAGTCTTTCTTATTCGTTTTGACCACGAGCAGTATTTGGAGACTATACAGAAATATAAGGTGGGTAGAATCGGTTTATTTAAAGTTTAATCTTAGGTTAGTAGTGGTGGGGACTCTGTGGAGCTGGGATAAGGAGCACAAAGTCCACATTACACAAAATAGGTGGTAAACCTTTTACCGCATAGAAACTGGCAGTGGCATATTGTTACTTACGCAACCTACTGTGGAAATTACGACTCTGCCACAACGACTCTTAGCTTAACCACAGGACGGAAACTCCATACAAATGATTTGTTTGCAATTCTGTCACAATAACTAAAAACACGATATGTTCGTACAGAGCTTGAATGTGTGTGTGACCAATAAGGCTATGCAAATGTTCCCTCAAAACACCCGCCAACTATAATACAGCTGTGGCAGGACTGGCGGGGGTGGGGAAGCTTGGTCAGTGAGGGGCAGGGAGTTGCCTATCTGTATGTAATACATTATAATCTTTTACTTAACTTATCCTAACATGTTACTGGCAGTTAGGACCAACTCCCTTGATTGATTCCGCAGTATGACAATACTCATACGGTCATCCGGGCTTCGCAGTAATCTTTTACAATAACATGCAGAGACATGAGTGCTTCTAATTATGTTGTAATTTCAGATCAATATGACTACAATAGTTCCACCTCTGGCTGTGTTCCTGGCAAAGCATCCTCTAGTGCTCAAATATGACTTGTCATCCTTAGTGGAGGTATGGTGTGGAGCGGCACCGCTATCCAAAGATATTCAAACAGCGGTTTCTGAGAGGTATGGATATTGTATTTTTGACTAGATTTGTAATAGAAAGCACCAATGAAAATTGTAAAAAGGGGAAATAAAATCTGGGAACAATTTGTACCACTCTTTGAACGTTCCTCTAAATATATTTATCTAACTACTTAGTAATGTATAATAGTAAATTATTTCTCCGTTTTACACAACATAGATATTGTACCTAGTTCTAAAACGTTTTTATGAGCCATTTTATCGATACTGATAAATTACAGGTATCATAAAAGGTTATCAGTAGTCTATCATTAACCTGTTCGTAGCAATATGCCATCCGCTACAATCTTCACGGGATATTCGTCATGAGCAAGAAAGTGTGGATCTTTCACTTTCCTTCTGTGGTATTTGTATAGCTCTATCGCCTCTGCCAGGAGAGACATACCCAAAAAGTCGTGACTTTACGTTGGAACCAACATGTCTGCTATCAAAGACCTCGCGACTTAGCAAAGTAAACCCTGGGCTCCGGCGATGCAGCCGGCAATAATTCTCGCAAAGGTCTGCTTTTTCAACCCGGACATTTAGGTAATTCAGACGTTTTGCAATCACGTCCTTCCGGACCTAACCCCTTGATAATAGGGCTCTGAATAACCTTCGTGTAATGAGACACTGGGTTTAACTTGGTTTGGCATTTAATGAAAGAATTTACATAATAATACGCAGTAATAATCTGGTACAAGTACAAGCACGTGGCATTGGTAGTCATCGCAATACAGAGCGTTTCCATAGACAAGATAATTTCTATAGACCATATCCAAAGTACCACAGATAATATAACAGTTTTCCCCCTTTTAATAACATAAATAATATTCCACAAACTTAAATTTATAAAACTTACAAATCTAATTTTTGAACAGGTTTCCTTAATCTACTGCTTCTTCTCAGTACCACATCAGTACCAGGACTAGGTGCTGAGACAGTTTTATCATTTCCATCATTAACCTCCACATTTGGACTAACAGTCCCTGTGATTTCCTGAGCAATAGGCACACAATCATTTACCTTACTTTTATTACTATATAAGTCACTAGTATCACTTTCCTTCCTCACAGGAGAATCTGCTTCCCTCTGAATTTGAATGGCCCGATGTTCATTGTTATTTAGTATGGGTATGGTTTGGTTCTCCTGTGAAAAAGGAAGATCTAAAGAATGTTCAATCTGTGGGGGTATTTCACTCCCCACTGCTCGTATTTGATTTAAATGCCTGCGCCAGCTCTCTCCAGAATCCAATTTTATCTCATAATGTAGTTCCCCTAATTGTTTAGATATAACACCAAATTTCCATTTCTTTGACCCTGCATAGTTTCTAGCTATAACTCTTGTACCAACTTCAATTCTTTTACATTTCTTATGTTTTTCTAAATTTAAAGTAGATGGTATTTTTCTTTCCAATTTTGGCACCATTAAAGATAGTCTGGACCTAACAGGATATGACAAAACCAGTTCTGCTGGTGACCTGTTGGTTGTTACATGGGGTATGATTCTATACTGGTTTAAAAATGTTCTTAAGTTTTCTTGTATATTATTTCTATTGGTTGTCAAAGTTCTTAATTTATTTTTTAGTATTTGTACAAAACGTTCTGCTTGGCCATTTGTCGCAGGATGGTATGGAGCGGATCGCTTATGTATAATCCCACACTGTTTTAGAAACATAGCAAATTTTAGGTTAGTAAATTGGCATCCATTGTCACTAACTAATACCCTCGGGTACCCAAATCTGGAAAAAATATCTTGTAAAATTTCTATAGTATTATCGGTGTCAATTTTGTCAAGTGTATAAATTTCTGGCCATTTGGAATATGCATCCACTAGAATAAAGAAATATGTGCCCAAGAACTTCCCTGCAAAGTCTATGTGTACCCGTTCAAAGGGTTGGCCTGGGCATTCCCAATGATGTGTAAGTATTTTTGGTGGGTTGGATTTTTGTTCTCCGCATTGTCTACAATTCTTCACTAAATTTTTAATATCTATGTCAATATTTTGCCACCAGCAGAAGCTTCGAGCCAACATTATCATTTTAGTTATTCCAAAGTGAGCCTCATGCAAGTCATCTAAAACTCTTTTTTGAAAGATTTTTGGAATGACTGCTCTAGAACCTCTTAAAATACACCCACTTTGCAAAGTAAATTCATTTTGGTCAATCCCAAAACGATCAGAATGGGACAAAGCCACACCTCTATGTAAACCATTTAGTAAACAACTTAATTCTTTATCTTTTATTGTTGCTTCTGCTAATTCATGTACTGTAATTGGTAATGTAGAAATGTGATGTAACTCAACTATATCTGCTGCTTCTAACAAGCTATTTTCAGAACATTTTATAGGTAACCTTGACAATGCATCTGCATTACTATTATCCTTTGAATTTTTGTATTTAATATCATAATTGAAACCTTGCAAAAATATTGCATAGTGTTGCATACGAGTAGCTGACATATGTGGTAGTGGTTTACAAGGTGAAAAAATCTGTACAAGTGGTTTGTGATCAGTGATTAGTGTAAACCGCCTACCATACAAGTATTGAAAAAACTTTTTAACACCAAAGATAATAGCATAGGCTTCTTTGTCAATTTGTGACCATTTTCTTTGGGTTTTATTAAGTGTTTGTGAGGCCATCTGAATAGGACGTTCACTTCCATTAGGCATAACATGGGAGATGACAGCGCCTACTCCAATAGGCGAGGCATCAGTAGCCAAAATCACAGGTAAGTCTGGTGAGTAATGTGCTAAAAATGTTTCACTTTGCATCTGTTTCTTAATTAAATTAAATGCTCTGTCACATTCCTGTGACCACTTCCAATTATTTTCTTTTCTTAGTAACTTGTGAAGTGGTTCCAGGACTGTAGATAAATCTTTAAAAAATCTACCATAATAATTTACAAGACCCAGAAATGATTGTAATTCAGTCACATTTCTTGGTTCTGGTGCATTCTGTATTGCTTCTATTTTGGAATTTAACTTATGTATACCTAGCCTATTAATTCTGTATCCACAATAATCAATTTCATTCTGTAGGAACTGTGACTTATTTAAATTTATTTTTAAACCATATTGCTGTAATCTCTCCAGCACCATTTCCAAACGCTGCAGATGAATTACATCATTCGGTGCTGTAACTTGTATGTCATCAATAAACACTACTACCCCTGGAATATCTTTAAGAATATTTTCAATTTTCCTTTGCCATTTGGCAGGCGCACAACTGAGACCATACATTAATCTTGTACTCATATACAGACCTTTGTGGGTATTAAGCGTTAAGTATTTTTGGTCTTCCTCCCGAACTGACCATTGTAAATATGCACATTTTAAATCTATTTTAGTAAACTTATCACCCCCTGCTAGCCCTGAAAATAATTCCTCAGGGGTTGGCAATGGATGCTCATCTACTATTAACTGTGGGTTGATTGTCACTTTATAATCACCACACAAGCGAACCTCTCCATTTGGTTTAGCTACAGGCACAATTGGTGTAGCATATTCACTGTAATCAACTTTTACTAAAATTCCCAATTGAACCATTCTTTCAATTTCTTTGTCTACCTTAGCTTTTAAACTAAAAGGTACTGGTCTAGCTCTACAAAATACTGGTTTAGACCCTTCCTTTAAATGCAACTCAACTGGGTCACCTTTAATTTTTCCCAAATTACAATCATCAAATAAACTTTTATACTTAGTTAAAATACTATCTAATTTTGAACTTATGTAACTTGAATCCTTATTTAAATTAATATTATTTACCTGTAATATTCTACCAGATGTCTTCTGAGAGAATGAACGCAACCACTGCCTTCCAAACAGCGGCATTTTCTCAACATCAGACACTACATACAACCTTAAAGATTTTCTTGTCTCACCGTAAACAGTCACATCCACCTCAGCAACTCCTAAAAGATTTAAATTATTATTTGAGTAACTACACAGTTGCACATCTGCCGATTTTAACTGAATGTTAGGGAATTTGCTCTTGAATAGTTTTTTTCCGATAACTGACACAGCCGAACCACTGTCCACTTCCATTTCCAAGTTCACACCATTGATGTTAGCTTGAACCGTCATTTTTCTATAAAAATTTAACTGATTGATGTTTACCATATCGTCAGGCTGCTGCTCTGGAGATTTATCCTCTATACAGTTGGTTTCTTGACGTTTAGCCTTCAGACAGGACCGCTTCAAATGGCCTTCTTTCTTACAATAACCACATTCGGCATTTATATGCGGGCATTTATTGGCGTAATGTGACCCACCACAACGAAAACAAACTATCTTTTTTTCTGTTCTTACATTTTTCATGTTTGGTTTTTGTTTTATAAAGTTAATATGTACGTCTGATTGCGACCTTGTCTCCGCGCTTTGAGCTATATCAAGTGCTTTTTCTAATGTCAGGTCCCTGGTTTCCATAATCCTTTCCCGCACCCTTTCATCGTTTAACCCACAAGTAAATTGATTTCTTAGAGCAGTTTCCAAAAAATTTCCAAAATTGCATGTCGATGCCATCTTGCGGAGCGCAGCTATGTATTCTCTTACCGACTCGCCTTCCGTTTGTTTTCTATGATGGTATTTATAGTACTCCGCTATCTCCAATGGCTGCGGATCAAAATGGTCGGACAGCTTTTTTTTTAATGTAATGTATTCCATTTCATCTGGCATTGCTGGAGATAATAAATCGCATAGTGTATCATATGTATCCGCTCCTATGAAATGTAATAAGTACGCACGTCTTTGATCTGTTTCCTTCACTTCGTAAATTTGAAAAGCTCCTTCTAATCGTGCTATCCATCTTGAAAATTTTGATTTCTTGTCGAAAAATTCAATGAAATTTGGCGGCACGCGCTTATTTTCCTTGGTGCTCGTCGCCATTGTAATGAGACACTGGGTTTAACTTGGTTTGGCATTTAATGAAAGAATTTACATAATAATACGCAGTAATAATCTGGTACAAGTACAAGCACGTGGCATTGGTAGTCATCGCAATACAGAGCGTTTCCATAGACAAGATAATTTCTATAGACCATATCCAAAGTACCACAGATAATATAACACTTCGATAGACGTTTCTCTGCCGGATGAGCTGCTGACAGAACGTTTCGATTCGATTTTGAGTTGTTCACCGATAGAACCTTTCAACTACGAACGTTTCGCCGACAGAACCGAAAGTTGACCGAGGAATATTCGAGATCTGACGTAGCAATACCATCATAGTGGAATAACTTTCCCTATAGAGAATGTAGGATGGATCAAATAGTTGAATGTAAGCAATGTACGCAAATAATGTAAACGGCATACGCATACACCATAAGCATAGCAAGTGCTGCGTTGTATAAAAGAATAAACTTACTGTGCAGGACAGTTGACGAAGGCATTACCGCGAGCTGTTGAACAAGCAGTAGGCGTAGTCACCAGATCGCCCGGAAAAGTGTCAGAATGACCCGGAAATTATCCCTGAAAATGCTTAAGAAATACTTAGGAAATCATTCAAACAATTTATACTTTGAAAACTGACGCATTATCATCTGAATTTTATAGTGCAGATCTGTTTAGGCGCGAATGGATCGCAGATCTGTTTAGAACCAGAGTGGTCGTCATAGCTCGCAGAATAAGCACATTAAAGTGGCAATGGGCTGGTCACATCTGTAGAAGAACCGACGGCCGATGGAGCAAACAAGTTCTAGAGTGAAGACCGCGACTCGATAAACGTAGGGTAGGACGTCCACCCGCCAGATGGACCGACGACCTGGTAAAGGTTGGGACTGGATGTGAAAGGCGCAGGACCGCGTACGGTGGCGTAAATTGGGAGAGGCCTACGTCCAGCAGTGGATCGATATAGGCTGATTTGATTGATGATTGATTGAGTTACATTCTTGCGTGCCTACCTAAAATGTTATCCTTTTGTGATGATACGTTCACCGTGCCCTTGACTTACGGGAGCCTATCATTATATTAGCGATAATCATCTATCTAGGACTTGGAATACTAAGATTATGAAATCCCTATATAAAAGTAACTCGATTCAGATCAATGAAAAAACACAAATTTCGTATTTGTTAGTACAACCGTTCTCGACAGCCAGAAGAGTGTCACGACATGTAGTTAGTTTTAACTTTTAACCTCATTAATTCTCATCGCATGTTTTCATACATCAGAAAACAGCATGAACCTATAATTCTCTCTCTCCTTGCATGTTAAACTCTGGCACAGAAGTGGCCCACTTCTGTGCCAGAGTCCATCAGTTCATATAAATGAAAAAAAAAAATACGTGAAGGACAGCTAACCCGGTTGGTTGGTTGTGTAACAGAGCCTTCAGCCTGGATGGATAGACCTAGAAAGGATTATTATAATTCAATTTATTTTCCTGATTTTTTTTGATCACCAAAAGAGTAGAAAATCTATATTGTGCAAGTCTATGTCAGAATCGTACTTAATGGAATATTTTAAAGCCGGGGCCACATTAAAGAAAACGTCAATGCCCATCATCGCGATAAATATTGCGCTAATTATGGCGTTAATTCTTAACGTCACCATTTGAGTAGTGTGGCCGCTTCAACGTAATAATTCTCGCGTGAATGCCCATTCTTGGCGTTAAAATTGACGTTAAGTGTGACCGAATTAAATTTTACAAAAATACCTTAGCTAATACCTTAGCTAATGTATAATACTGGCACAGAGAAAATATACCGATAAAAATACCGATTATCAAAACGTGTTTATTCTTTAATTACTACCTTATTTTTATAAAAGAAGAACCTAGAATTTACATTTAACATTTTATTTGAAGGATTGAATTCAACGTCCTTCACCTGCAACACGCTTCGTAAAAAAAAATTACCGAATGTTATTGCAACAAACCCTACAAAGAAAAAAATCATTGCGATGAGGAATTGGGTTTTTATTTTTTCAGGTCCTTAGCGAGCTCCGGGGGAACCTCCCATCTGCTCCCCCGAGGAGAGACGCCGAACGGTTCTCGACGGGAATAATCTTTGGAAATTCTTTGGCTTTCGGCCGAAAGCCAAAGAATTTCCAAAGATTTTCCCGGCTTTCCGGATTCCCGGCTATAGGGAGGAGGAATACCACCAGGTTTAATGGGTAGGACGGCCCCGTTCCGGAACCGGGAGCCCCACACCCAGCTGTTTTACATGATAATTTTGCAATCCAATATGGCCGCCGCGCCGAAATCACAAAATTTCATGATGGGTATCGTTTAAGAGGGTTTTTGGTATGCTGAGTACGAATTTCGGGTTAATTTAGAGATCCAATATAACCGCCGCGCCGAAATCACAAAATTTCATGATGGGTATCGTTTAAGGGGTTTTTTGGTATGCTGAATACGAATTTCGGGTTAATTTAGAGATCCAATATGGCCGCCGCGCCGTTATCACTAAATTTCATGATGGGTATCGTTTAAGGGGTTTTTTGATATGCTGAGTACGAATTTCGGGTCAATTTAGAGATCCAATATGGCCACCGCGCCGTTATCACAAAATTTCACGATGGGTATCGTTTAAGGGGTTTTTTGGTAGGCTGAGTACGAATTTAAGGTCAATTTTGCAATCCAAGATGGCCGCCGCGCCACCGTTGTAAAATTTCATGTTGGATACCGTTTAAGGGGTTTTTTGATATGCTGAGTACGAATTTCGGGTCAATTTAGAGATCCAATATGGCCGCCACGCCATTATCACAAAATTTCATGATGGGTATCGTTTAAGGGGTTTTTTGGTAGGCTGAGTACGAATTTAAGGTCAATTTTGCAATCCAAGATGGCCGCCTTACACCTTTGTAAAATTTCATGCTGTATATCGTATGAGGGGTTTTTTGGTATGCTGAGTACGAATTTCAGGTTAACGTTTGCCATCCAAAATGGCCGACGTGCCACTGTTGTGAACTTTCATATTGTATACAGGGTGAATTTTTCAAAAGGGATTGGATGGCCAAATCTGAAACTATAAGGAATAGCGAAAAATGCTCAAAGGAGTCACGAGCCCGATTTTGATGAAACTTAAGACCCCATCATTAGATTTTTGATAAACCAATAATCCTAGCTGGAAATCGAATCTATTGATTTTGAAAAAAAAAAAACACACCCTATATTATTACACCATATGATAGTGTTGCTATTAAGGATCTTATTCTGGGAAGTAATGACATACGGCAAATTAAAGGAAAGTGCTGATCTTTAACAAAATACAATTTATTTTTCATACGTTAACTGATTAATTGTTCAAAATGTAAACCATTGTTTTCAATACATAGCTGGAATCAAGATCTCAAGGATCGTACTGCATAAAATATTATTAATTCTGTTTAGAATATTCTCCAAAGGATGATTCTGAGCATGATTTAAAACACGGAATAGTTGCGATCTATTCTGGGATTTCGAACGAAACAAATTATGATACAAAATTTAGGTAAATGGAATATGAATTCTATTAAAATTCCAAACTTTCC
The DNA here is from genome assembly GCA_933228765.1 of Miltochrista miniata. Lineage (NCBI taxonomy): Eukaryota > Metazoa > Arthropoda > Insecta > Lepidoptera > Erebidae > Miltochrista > Miltochrista miniata. The sequence continues at coordinate 14,520,457 of OW121764.1, read as the reverse complement.
TTAAATTTGCCGTATATCATTACTTCGCAGAATTTGATCCTTATCAGTGACACTATCGTATGGTGTAATAATAAAGGGTGTGTTTTTTTTTCAAAATCAATGGGTTCGATTCCCAGCTAGGATTATTGGTTTTTCAAAAATCTAATGATGAGGTTTTAAGTTTTATCAAAATCGGGCTCGTGACTCCTTCGAGCATTTTTAGCTATTCCTTATAGTTTCGGATTTGGCCATCCAAGCCCTTTTCAAAAATTCACCCTGTATAGTTTATGGGGTTTTTTGGTATGCCAAATACGAATTTTAGGTAAATTTTGCTATCCAATATGGCTGCCTCGCCACCGTGGTAAAATTTCATGTAGCATATCGTATAAATGGAATTTTGATATGCTGAGTACGAATTTAGGGTTAATTTTGCAAAATTATCTTGAAATTCGTACTCAGCTTACCAAAAAACCGCTTAAACGATACCCATCATGAAATTTTATGATTTCGGCTCGGCGGCCATATTGGATTGCAAAAATTATCATAAAATTCGTACTCAGCATACCGAAGAACCCCTTAAACGATACCCATCATGAAATTTTGTTATAATGGCGCGGCGGCCATATTGGATCTCTAAATTGACCCGAAATTCGTACTCAGCATATCAAAAAACCCCTTAAACGATACCCATCATGAAATTTTGTGATTTCGGCTCGGCGGCCATATTGATTGCAAAAATTATCATAAAATTCGTACTCAGCATACCGAAGAACCCCTTAAACGATACCCATCATGAAATTTTGTTATAATGGCGCGGCGGCCATATTGGATCTCTAAATTGACCCGAAATTCGTACTCAGCATATCAAAAAACCCCTTAAACGATACCCATCATGAAATTTTGTGATTTCGGCGCGGCGGCCATATTGGATCTCTAAATTAACCCGAAATTCGTACTCAGCATACCAAAAACCCCCTTAAACGATACCCATCATGAAATTTTGTGATTTCGGCGCGGCGGCCATATTGGATTGCAAAATTATCACGTAGTCACACAGAGATAGATTATAGTCTGAAATGATACAAGTTTTATCCCGGGAATAAGTTCCCATGAGACGCGGAGAAGAGAACAAAATTTCACGCAGGCGAAGCTGCGGGCATCAGCTAGTCTATAATAAATGTTACATTACACGCGAATGCTCGTGTCGGTCAGGGAGGTAGCATCGTAACGTAATGCTCGAGTCGAATCTATAAATGTTACATTACACGCGAACGCTCGTCGGTCAGGGAGGCAGGCCGTAACGTAATGCTCAAAGTCGAATCTATTTTTTTACATTACAGGCGAATGCTCCCGGTGAGGGAGCACCTTTACCCTAACCTTTTATTCAAAATATACCCAAAAATACTGACTTTTACCAATATACCCATTAATATACTGATATCGAAAAAAGTCAATAAAATATACCGAAAAGGTATTAAAATACTGATAACGGTCACACTCTCACGGTGCGCACTGACACGCGTAGTGTGGCCACTTCAAATTCTCTTTGATGTGCCGCCACTTGAGCTATCGCCTAACGTCAAACGGCAATGTGAATGCCGTTGTCGAATTATCGCGATAATTCGGTGGCTACACTAACGTTTAACGTTCATCAACGCCGTTATTAATGGCATTTCCCCTTAGTGTGGCCCGAACATAACAATAACAGCAAAAGGATGTCGCATTTAGTAGTCAACTAATTACATACCTACTACTAAGTAACTCACAATCTAACTTTAGCTGCGACATGTAACAATTATCGCTTTTTGAATAGACAACTTAATTTGCATGTCGATAACGCTACAGCGTTATCGACATTTCTGTACCTAACCTACAGGTTAGGTACAGAAATGCAACTAAGTAGGTATTTTAATTGTTTCCCGAATAAATAAAATGAAACTCTGAAGCAATAAAGCGCGATGAGCAAGGCACCGAGACGCAGGCCTGCAGGTGGCCTTTAGGGCTGCGTCTCGGTGCCTTGCCTTGGTGCGGCGGATCCAGCTAACATAAAGGGAGTGTCAGCATCGGCATCGAGCTCTCGATGACGTATCTGGGTCTCGTACCTCGCGATCCAGTAGACTGTCGGAAGTTCCGATCGACACATTCCAATCAAGTTAATTCAAGTCAAGTTACTACCGTGACTACGTCCCACCCATTTCTTGGATTCAAAACCGCTGTTTTGGTGGTAAGCACGTGTTTAAGCGCGAGAGTGCTGACGCTACATCCCTCTGGCAGTCAGGCACGTTCCATCGAAAGTAGATCATTAATGGAAAAGGATGATAGGGCGTACATTAGAGCGAATACCTTGTACTGTTTATTCAGGAGTCTGAACAACCGTAATCCTGTGCAGAATGATTAGTAGGTCTAAGATATCCGCCAGTCGGATATTGAATAACAAACTATAAACAATGAAGTTACTTTTCAGGACTGGCATAGATTTCATAAAACAAGGTTACGGTCTCACCGAAGCTACTATGGCTTGTCTTGTGGATCTGACGAGTGGTGAAAAAGTAGGCTCTTGTGGTACTCCTGCACCCGGTATGAGAGTTAAGGTAATTAGTTGATGAAACATGTGGTTTGTAAGTGGCACTCGTGTGGGCATCTTCATTAAATGCATCGTCACTATTTGATCATTTCATTCTGAATCAAGGATAGTTGTCATTTTATGAATGTTATCAGTTCCCATGTATGAGAAACCATTGCATCATTTGCTTCAAAAAAAAAGACCCGCTGATCCTTTTTTCCTGCTTTTTCTCCAGCTCTGTGCATGGTCCACGATAGTAAAACTATTGGCTTGCAAATCCTGTTCTGCTACTTCAAGTCAGCACGTTTTGAGTCCGGGTAGGCCAGGAATTGCCTTAGTGTTATTGTAGGAAGTTACGGTCATGTTTTTTGGGGGGCATTTTTTGGTTTCATTGAGCTTACAGCCTGCATCTGGGATTCGTTTTTGAAACCTACTTTTATGCCTCTTTTAGATTCGCATGGAACCCTTACCTCGCAACGAGGACGCTTTCTCTGGACCCAACGGTTAACCAGGTCAACGCGAAATAATTCTTAAATTAGTTTTAATCATAAAGAATTGCTTCGTGATAAGAAATGTCTCCATTTATCATAACTTAATCATTTATATCTTCACTTTATCTACATACTAGTTGTTAACAATTTGTATCACTAGGTAATTAATAATGTTATAGATTGCGTTTGTATCCCGAAGGGCTCTGTCAGACAGAGAGCGTTCACGCGGTCAAGCATTCGAGAGGTCAGTTTTGCGTTCTTTGTGATGTATAACGTTACATAGATATACTCACTTATACATAACTTCACTCTGACCACAAAATAATAAGGTTCAGAAATCCATCTCATTATGTACTTTTTTAAAATCTACCCTCGGCTACGTACACTCTCACACAAACCAGTATCGAAATTAGGTACTATGAAAATCCTTAGACCTCGTGTCCGTGAACTCCATCTTATTTTATGTGTGCGTAGCCCGAGCGCACTTTGTGTGTAGATTTCTTTCTGTACATTATTATTTTGTGCTCTGACCTCGTCGGTCAACCAACAATAGGGTTCGTAAGAAACTGCACGCTCGAGCGCAGAATACATACTCGGAACGCTTGAACCGCTGACCGCTCTTCGTTTGAAAACACCCTAAGTTTATGCGTTCTTTACCCGTTGATTAGTTATTGTGGTCATGGTAACATCTACCTATTTGTAATTTAGTATTTAAACAATGCCACTTCCCAACCATGTGCGTGTCGAGATTCGAGACGTACCTAATTACGATACCTAAACCATGTAACCTTGTAATAACGTGATTATTGTAAGATCAGGTTTTATCATAATGAGGTTTTTCACAACATTCAGGAGACACAAAAAATTACGAAGAAACCAGCACTGCTGCTTCACTCATTTTCTTTTTGCCTATTTCATGTGTTAGGTATGGAGCTGTTGCCACATAACTACTTAGGAGTGACGTGCATTCGCAATTACATGAATAATAATTATGAAGAGATGATTTTTGACATTTAACAAAATGTTCCCAATTTTGAAACGCACCTGACTGTCTCAGCCAGTCTTAGATTATTCAACAACGTTGTTAAATAGCAGCCAGTGCCGTGCCTACGACACATTTCAGAGCTTAGGTACTCAATATTAACTCACAACCGATAGTTTGGCAAATAATGCTGATTAATTAAGTAGGTACATTCTATTTATCCGCGGGCGCAGTTTTTCGAACCCCGTTGTGGGAAAGGGGAGGAAATTTTGTTAGTTTTGCAAAAAATGTTGTGCTCCGCTACCTAGTATCTACTTATCATGGTGATATATGCATAGCCAATACCTTCCCCAAATGGGCTGTCCAACATTTAGCGATTCTCCATTAGCACTCCTTAAATTCATCAACAGTCACTTATCATTCATCAAATAAATGTTTTGCTCATTATATTGCGAAGCCTGTGTGAGTTTACCTATCTGTGTGTAATATCGCTGACGCCTAAAAATAACCAAAAAAAAATGTTCTAATCACCTATTTTTGTTGGCAGCCAGATCATAATCATCACACAAGGTTACTACGTAATTTTGTGTTTACTACCATAGTAGTACCTACAATATAAAAATCTTTGCGCTTTTTAGGTATTAGATATAGAAAGTGGTAAAAAACTGGGCGTAAGACAAGAAGGTGAACTATGGATCAAATCACCTTTACGCATGAAGGGCTACATGGGCGACCAGGCTTCTAGTGACGCCTTGTTCGACGGCGAGGGCTACGTCAGAACCGGTGACATAGGCTACTATGATGAGGAAGGCTTCTTCTACATCGTCGACAGACTAAAAGAACTTATAAAATACAAAGGATTTCAGGTAAATATAATTTGATGATTTTCTTATTATATTTAAGTGGTTCCTGATGCACAAGTTGCGATTCATGACTATTTTTAACCAAGGCTTTTTATTATGTAGGTTAATGTTTTTTATTATATTTTTGTAATATTTTAAATGCAGTAAGCCTTGACGCTTTCTTAATATAACTTGTGCGCAAGATATCCATATTTGTACTACTAAATAATGGTCACTATTATCAATAACTATTATATTACACTATAGAACTGTTAACGGGATATTTACCATGTACTGTTTTATCGAGTTTCCGATATTTCGGCGCTGTTACAAGCGCCATGATCACGGATGAACTGAAGTGCAGCGAGCTAGATGTTTGTAGTACATGGTACAGTACATGGTAAATATCCCGTTAACAGTTCTATAGTGTATAGTAATGACCATATTAGTTTAAAATCATATAAACTATTATATATTATACATAATTAAAGGAATGTCAACTTTTATCAACTAATTAAAGCTCTTTGAAAGCGTTTGCGTACGACCCAGGTAGGTATAATACGAACTAAAATTAGAGATGTTTCTAAACTAGCTCTCTTTACTAGTACTTTATCGTTTTAAATTGAATGCCATAAAAAGGCTCTATTTATTGGTGGTTATTGAATAGGTATTATTTGTACGCCTTTTTTTGTAAAACTTGATAAGTATCAAAAACTAAGGAAGCTGTTGAAATCTGCGTTCCGCATAAAAAATAATTAAGTAAATGATAAAACAATAATAAAAGATAAATACTGTGGTCAAAGGCAAAGTGGTGAAAGCAACTGGGTTGATTTTAAAATCTACAAATACAAAGTCTTATGTACCCATTAAAATAAAAACGATTTCATTATGTAGGTATGTTTCTCCTACACTACATACTCTACTATTACGTGAGTCGATAAACACATTTTTGTAACGTGAGAATTTTCACACGCTGTTATTGTACGTTCAGCTTGGCAAAAAATTCATGAAACTTAACTATATTTTCCATGTTGGCGACGGCGACTAATGGCGACATTGTCAAAAAGTCTCTTCTACTACCTAGGTACTTCATTTATTAACTGATCTACAGGTTTAGAGTATATTTATTGATATACTAGCTGAACCCGGAACTTCGTTTACGTTACATAAGGTGTATGAAAGGAGAGGTATTTTTTCAGCAGACTTATCAAGCAGCGTATGAAACTGCCCTGTTTGCTAAATCATAAAAGAACTTAAAGATTAAGTCTATTTTAAAACAATTCAGTCCACGCCTTCGGCTGAATTGTTTTAAAATAAATATAAATAAATATTCACGGACATCTCACAAAACGCTATCTGATCCCAAAGTAAGCTAGGAATAACCTGCTTGTGTTATGGGTATCAGACCACGAATATTAATTAATACTTATATACTTTTAAATACATACATATTATACATAGAAACACCCAGACTCTTGAGACAAATATTTATGGGTCACACAAATATTTGTCTTCGGTGGGAATCGAACCCACGACCTCCAGCGCCGCAGGCGGTATCACTGCGCCACAGAGGCAGTCAAATGGGTTTTAAAATAGCCTTAAACATTAAGCTCTTTTATGATTAAGCCAACACGCCCGTTTAGATTTACCCATTTTTAGATTCTTATGTCTATGTACGATTTTTTAAAGTGATACAACTTTTTTATTTATAAACCGATTGAAATAAAATAAAGACTAAATGTTAAGTGGAGCAAACGTCAACACAATAAAGAAAACCGCATTGCAATCGGTTAAGCGGTTACTGAGATTAGCGTGCACAAACGTACAGACAAACAGACATACAGACAAACAGACAAACAGACAAAAATTCTAAAAATCATTGTTTTGGGTTCTATTGCGTTCATAAAGCCCCCCTATAATATTTTTTTGAAGTGAAACTTCTTTATCGGCGTTGGAAAAAAAATTGCGTCACGTCACGTCACGTCACGATTTTTGGTTACGCGCCATCTTTGTTCTGTTCCCCACCACGGTGGATTCGAATTAAGAGTACTTTATCCAGGGATAGCATGTCATTTAAGGGTTTTTGGACTTTTGGACTTTTGGATGGGACATTGGTACTTTGGGTCTTTGGGACTTTGGAACTTTGAGACTTTGGGACTTTTGAACTTTTGAACTTTAGAACTTTTGAACTTTTGGACTTTTGGACTTTTGGATGGGAACCTTGGTACTTTGGGTCTTTGGGACTTTGGAACTTTGGGACTTTTGGACTTTTGGATGGGACCTTGGTACTTTGGGTCTTTGGGACTTTGGGACTTTTGGACTTTTGGACTTTTGGACTTTCTGGACTTTTAGACTTTGGGACTTTGGGACTTTGGGACTTTGGGACTTTGGGACCTTGAGACCTTGGGACTTTGGGACTTTTGGACTTTTGGCCTTTTGGCCTTTTGGCCTTTTGGCCTTTTGGCCTTTTGGACTTTGGACTTTGGACTTTTGGACTGTTGTACTTTTGTACTTTTTGACTTAATTTAAGGTGAGGTGAAAATTAAGTTTATGAAGAAGTTTCACTTCTTACGTGTGTACACTAAGTACACGCAATTTTTTTTTCTTATTTTTCTTCCATGTACAGACAGCGACTTGTTACGATTTTATTATATGTATTGAATTGATTGATATTGATTGATTGATTAGTAGGTCCTACCTTCTAATAATTATACTCTCAGCCTGCTACAGGTAATTAATGAGGTATCTATTATACCTACTACAATTTGTATAAGAAACACCAAATACATTTTCCCGTAAAATAAATTTCTAAAGGGTTGCCTTATGAACCAGCACGTGCCACCATTATTTTGTACACAATTTTTGCCAAGCTGTAAGACGTTGAAAAATAAAGTTCTGAAAGTCAGTAGGTACTTCTGTATTACGATAATTATTTTTGAAAAGCAATTAGTATGCTAACTGATCATAAATGTTACAATTAGTATGCTAACTGATCATAAATTTTAAAAATGGAACACCTTTTACTTGGTTGGTTCCGAGTAGGTTTCGGTGAGCGTTGTTAAGGCTTCCGCACGGTATGCAAGAAGGCGCAGGTTCGAATCCTGATCGAAACCATTTCTTTTTCCATATTTAAAATTTACCTAAATGTATTGTTTGCAAGGTGGCCCCAGCGGAACTTGAAGCGCTACTACTTCAACACGCCGAGGTAGCAGATGCTGGCGTGATCGGTCTGCCTGACGAAGAGGCCGGTGAACTGCCGCTAGCGTTTGTAGTCGCACAGCCGGGGTCCAAGGTCACAGAGAAGGATCTCGTGGAATTCGTGTCCTCTAAGGTGAGTATTTCTCTTTATACTGTGGTATTCAGGGCCTGATTTACCCATAAGCTAACTAAGCTGAAGCTTAGGGCGCCAGGATCAAGGGGGCGCCTGGCGTTGGGCTCGGCGCAGGGCTGTGACTTACGGTGCTCCCAAAAAGGAGCACACAAAACATCTAACAATTTTTAACAGATTGTAATAACTCCTAACAACATGTTTAAAATTGTTAGTTAACATTTTGTTACACCAAAGTACATAATAATATTTGGTAATTTAGTGAAAATACAAATACGTGCGTTAAAATTAAATTCCTGCGCCCATCTCCCTGGCATATGGCAGCGTGGTAGTAAATACGACAGCTCCACCCGTGTCGCGTTCAAGGCACCCAGGAAGCAAAGCGAATGGGTGTCCAGCTTTTTGGCCGGTAGAAGCAAAGGTTCTGAATGCATGGCCATAAACGCTGGAGTACCACAAGGCTCAGTGTTGTCCCCCACTCTGTTTCTGCTGCATATCAATGAGGTGTTGTCTATTGACGGCATTCATTGCTATGCGTACGACAGTACGGGCGACACTTGTTACACGGGCCGCACCGGTATCTCTCGGGCTGCAGTGGAAGAAAGCTGTGAACAACTTGTGTTTGAAATCTAGACATCTCGCAATTGAGTGTCCGATTGGGAAAAGCAAAATCTTGTTCAATTCAACCCTTCTAAGACACAAGTTTGTGTATTCACCGCAAAGAAAACCCAATTTACTGTAGCGCCATAATTTCAGGGCAAAACTATCTCCTACTGTGACACTCTGTGACAGTGTAGGTATCCTTGGTGTTGTCGACTGTCATACTGAATTTCGAAGTTCAAAATAGCGATGAACTGTAGCCCTAAAGTACCGAAACGCGACTCACGTTAGTGCGAAAGTACGCCACATGGATACCCATAATTTCGAATGTTTTCCACCGCGAAGCACGGTAGTGCGAAAGTATTTGAAAGAAAGAAAGAAAGAAAAATAGTTTATTCCACTAGCACTGCTTAAACAAAAATATCAAAAACAATAACTACAATATACATCCTTAAATCTAAAAAACACAATTTCATTACCGCACTCTGTGGAATAACGGCCGCCTCTCAGCTTAATGCTGTCTGCATGTGGTTCATGCAGCCAGCGCTGGTTTTCAGAGGCAGCCGGACGCGACGCGACTACCCGATAAAACAGTCAGCAAAACAACAAATTCAAACAAACATCGCCAATCACATGCAACAATATTTAAAAAAAAAAATATATATATACATAATAATAAACATAACAAATATGAGGGCTGGCAACATTTCTGGCAGTTTCCGTCTCCCTCCGAGCGAGAGACGCCACGCCACCGCCATTACTGTCAAGTGTCAATCCATGAATTCAATCTTATTATCAACCTTAACTTTCCCTTTCATTCCCAAGAAACTGGTTAAACCAGATAATGGTAACTTGTTATTCAAGTAATAATCATATTGATAACAAAGAAGATAAACAGTAAGCGACCTTAGTAAGTTGTGTTGCATGTGATTACGATTTGCATCCAGTAATCAATGTTCTGTTCTGTGGTGTAAAATGCGTTTAATGCTGTGCCAATCTTTACCAGTTCATGTCAACAGTAACGGAATCATTCACAATTTCCATTATATAACATAACTCAAAGAGGTTTTAACGCAGTCGCCCATGAAATAGGTAAGCCAAATCATTTTACCTTAGACTATTATTCTGCAATCTGAGCATTATACCTACTCGAAGAAATACCGCCACACAAATTGGTCCGGTGTTCACTACATTTATTAAATCAAGTTTTTAGTTTTCTTTTCTATAAATTAAGTAGTAAGTTACTCAGGTACAGAAGTGGGCATTGGGACTTATAATTATTTCTTATTTTAAGTAATTTAATTTATCTAAATTCCCTTTATTTCAGACAGGAATGAAAACGGGCCACATTCCCCCTCACCCCTGGCACAACCAGCCCCTGGCTATTACATATCGTGCTTCGACCCACCCTACTCGACGGCTAATCCCACAAGGTAATAAAAAAACACTCAAACTCCTCTCAGGAAATTGGATAATTAGGCAGTAATCATTCCTTGACATTTTACACAATCTTACCCGATCCCAAAGCAAGCCAGGAACAACCTGCCCGCGTCATGGCGCGTCTTGTCTACTTTAGCTATTTCCACAGTGTCATGACTAGGGTTGCCAACCCTCCCGGATTGCCCGGGAGACTCCGGTAATAATGTTTACCCTCCCGACCTCCCGAGAAGCGACGATTTCTCCCGGATTTTCTAAAACTTTACAAAGTTAAGAAATTCCGTCAACTGTCTACCGGGTCCATCATCAGATCGACTCCAGGAAATTGTAGGGCTTCAAAACACTTAATTACATATTATTTACCTACATAGGTAGTTAATAAATGCCCTAGTTGTCTATACAATTTTCGAGAGTGTCACTCGATTTCTCCAGGATGTCATCATCAGATCCTGACTTCCTTGTAATAAGACCAAATGCAAAGCATCAGCATTAAAACTAAAAGAAATTAAAACGGTTCACTCGATCAAAAGTTATGAGTTAATAACATTAAAAAAAGGAACATGTCGTCGAATTGAGAGAACCTCCTCCCTTTTTATAAGTCGGCAAAACATCGCGAATTGCTAAATGAAATAAATATAAATTCTAAAATTAATAAGTGATTTTCATTTGCTCGAACTATTAACGACAACGCCCCCGCCCCCCCCCCCCCCATCAAAATCTCCCGGATTCATCCTTTCTAAAGTTGGCAACCCTAGTCATGACCTATGGCATACTATTATGGGGTAACGCTGCCGACATCGAATGTATCTTTGTGTTGCAGAAAAGGGCTGTCCGGGCTATCTATGGTATGGGGTTTCGGGAGTCATTAAGAGAAAAGTTTAAGGATATCAACATCCTTACTGTGTATTCACAGTACATATATGAAAACTTATTATATACTCATAAAAATAATAGTAAATTTATTAAAAATAGTGACATCCATAACCTAAACTTAAGAAATAAGAATAAATTGGCTGTACCTAGATTTAGGCTTAATAAAATAAGCAATTCTTTTGCGGGCAATTGTATTCGAATGTACAATACATTGCCGACAGCCGTAACAGGTTTGTCAGTTAATAAATTTAAAAAACTAATAAAACTTAAATTGTGCCAGAAAGCTTATTATAGCATTAAAGACTTTCTAGAAGACAAGGCTGCCTGGCAGTGACACGAATTGCTCCTTTCTACATTTAAAAAAAAACTGTATTAGATACTAAGATGAATTAATAGGGACCGGACTGAGTTTCTTGGGGTGTTCTTCTCAGTCTGTAGCATTTCCGAACCCCCGGTAGAGTCACAAAAATTTTGACAAACCTAAATAATTTTTTAAAAATTTCAAAGGGAATAAATTTTATTTTATTTTTTATTTATTTTATTTTATTTCAGACTATGGATATCAATACCCATATACTTTTTGAATACACACAAATTACACATAGAAACACACAGACTCCTGAGACAAACACCCATGGGTCACACAAACATTTGTCCCCGGTGGGAACTAAACCCACAACCTCCAGCGCCGCAGGTGGTATCACTACCGACTGCGCCACAGAGGCAGTCAATCATTAACTAAATACATAATTTCCATAACATGAACAATATATAATTGTATTTAAATTACCTAAATAAGTGTTATTAAAAACATTCAAAATATGTACATACACAAAACTATAAAACAACAGTCACTATATTAGGTATAATGAATTTAAAGGTATCTTAGACAGATTTTATCTGTTGTGTCAAGTATAATGTCCTGAGATGCCGTAAAAATGTATTTTTCGTTTTCAGGCCGCGAATTGGTGGGGAGAGTACATTCCAACACTTAGCCGCTGCATGACGAAACGTACCTCGGAAAGCTGCCGTTCTGTGCCTGGGAAGTGATAAAGGGGGCAGCCCTGATCTCCTGCTAAATCGCTGCTTCTCATATCTCCAGCTCAATTTTTCTAAGAGATAAGTTGGACTTAGATTTTTTATCACCCCAAACAATAAACTAGCCAGGTGTAACTTCCTCCTAGCTTCCATTTTAAGAATTTTTAGCTTATTCAGAAAAGGGGTTACATGACTTCTTCTGGGGATGTCAGTGCAGAAACGAGCACAGGCGTTCTGAACTCTTTGTATTAAATCCTCAGTCCTCCTAAGCAGACAGGGACCATAGACTGTGTCACAATAGTTAAATTTTGAAAGTACTAGGCTATCGACCAGGAGTCTTCGCAGTGGCTCACTGAGATACTGCCGTATATTGTACAGAACCTTAAGTCTGTAAAAGCAGTTGCTCACTATTTTATTTATATTTTTTTCAAACCGCAGCTCCGAGTCCAGCACCAGTCCAAGGCTGGTAGCAGAATCAACTCGCTCAATATTGTCACTCCTTATACTTACTACAGGGCCTAGTGCCACAATGGTTTGAACTTGTTTCTTGGACCCCAACACCAGGAATTTTGACTTTGATGGGTTGATCGTTAAAGAATTGCATTCTGCCCATGACGCTACTCTTGCTAAATCCTCATTAATTGCAGCCACTGCAGTTGCTGCTTCAGTCGGCTTGAAGGACTTATAGATTTGTATATCATCAGCGTACATGTGATAGCTGCAATTTCTGATTGAATTGACTATGTCTGCACTATACAAAATATACAATAGAGGTCCCAAAATCGAACCTTGAGGCACCCCCCTGGATACGGGACTAGGATCAGACACAATTCTGGCACCATCCTCTCTTAAAATCTCTACACATTGTGTTCTATTCTTTAGGTAACTATGGAACCACTCTACTGTGTTCGTGGCAAATCCATAGTATGATAGCTTGGAGAGTAGAAGTGTGGTGTTTATGGCATCAAATGCACGGGAAAAATCCAGAAGAACCAGGATAGACCCTTCCCCCACATCCCTCGCCTCCAGGATGTTACCCACTACATCTGCCATTGCGGTAGCTGTACTACGGCCCTTACGGAAACCTGACTGCCGCTCGGGCAACAGATTGTTTACCTCTAAGTACTTCGACATCTGTGTGTGCACTACTCGCTCTAGGACCTTAGATAAACAAGGTAAAATGCTTATGGGCCTCAAATCTCCACTATGCCGAGGATCATTTACTTTCGCTATCGGGCGAACAATTGCGCAGTGCCACAAGTCAGGGAACTTATGCGTTAAAATGGATGTATTGACAATATCAGTCACAGCTTGTAGTGCAGACGGGACAACCATTGAGAGCATCTCCTGGCTGATCCCATCCACACCCTGTGCGTTAGTTTTGATACTATCAATTATTTTCCTCACCTCCTCTGTGGAAACTGGCTTCAGATTGAACAGTTCCGGAGTGCACCTGTTAAACTCGAAATATGTTAACTGTGAGATCGACACCTTGGGGTCACCCGGAACATTCAAGAAAGCTTGGTTTATAGCCTCAGCATCATCGAAGTGATGAGGCAGCAGGGTCTCTTTATGCTTCGCCAGGATGTTGGTCTTTAGATTTTGCCACAACAATTTAGGCTCTCTTATTTGTGAATTTATGTTGGCCCCGAAATAAGCCGACTTTTCACTGTGTAGAGATTTTTCGGCCAATTTTTTAAGATCTATATAGTACTTATGGTGTTGATCTAGTTTTGTACTACAATATCTCGCCCTAGCTCGATCCCGAAGACGGAACAACAGACGAATATTGTCAGTGATCCACGGCGTAGGAGGCGTTCGAAAAGTCCTTGTTCTAATTGGTGCATGAAGGTCGAACAAATGCATCATATAGGTATTGAATGATAAGACCATTTCATCGACATCATTTCTATCACCGGCCAACAGCCACAATAAATTATGCCTATCCTCTTCAAAATGCTCTATCTGAATGTCTCTTATAGGTCTAAAGGTGATTGTTCTTGGGCTAGGTTTGGATTTCCTTAGTACTGTGTCACACACCACAAAAGAATGCCGTCCCAACTCAGGAATATGATCCACCATTACATTATTGGTCCTGACGTCCGTGCATATGATATCTATAAGAGTAGCTGTCTTGTCAGTGAAATGTGTAGAATTCTGTACCACCTGAACCAAATTCATGTGTGATAGAAAGGCATTGAGTCTCCCCACATCACTCTCACCTAGCTTCTGCATGTCCACATTTAGATCTCCTAACAGTACCACATGATCATATGGAGCCAAGGCAACAATACTGTTAGTTATACCACCCAAAAAATGATCCAAGTCAAGCCAAGGAGGACGGTAAGCGGTACCTATTAGCAACTTTTTTCCCATCATACTGAGTGTGATCCACATCTGCTCAATGTTTGGAGTTATGGGGTGCACCCTAGTTCTAACCGTAATCCCGGTTCTAACATAGAAGGCTATTCCACCCCCCCTACCCTTTTTAATGTCCATAGGCCTGGGTATATGACGGAGTCTATAGCCCTGTACTACAGGTGCTCTAGCTTCTTGATCCGTCTTTAACCATGTCTCGTTGATGGCCATTATGTCCACGGCGTGACGTAACATAGCCAACCTAAACTCATCCTGCCTGGTCGATAGAGAGCCTGCATTTAATAGTCCAAATTTTAAATACCTATTTTTAACCATTTATAGAATATATAATAATATTAACACAATATACACCAATTCTGAACATGTGTGCAACAATGAAGCGACAGCAAGATAGTAGGCCGCTATATTTTAAATGATAGTGATATAGTAGGCAGCTGTATTGTAAATAAGAGTGAGTCATTATGCAGCTATATTTTAAGTGAATCATAATTGTATATAAGTATTTCCTTGATTGATTGATTGATTTTCTTGATATATCCAACTGTATACACCCATTTATAGAAAGTAACAAATTCCTGTAACATGAACTATTGTGCCCATTGCACCTACAACTCAGTATAATAAGTATGGATAATAAATTTATAATCACGAGATATGCCATTTCTACACAATATACATAACAATATAAGTTTCCCTCCAATTTATCTGTACCCAATTGTTCAATGTGTCGCCCCTCCCGACCTCCACAAAGACGTCTGTACACAATACAAGATAGATAGCTATTAATAATAACTATACCTAACATGAAGATGGATTTACAAATAAAGAATAAAGTAGTTTTAAACAATATTAGCAGTGGGATAAACAACCTAAATACGGGACACACTAACACTAAACAATTTAGACAGGTCTGCCTCAGTCCGCACGCGGTGGGTGGCGTCCCCGGGCCCTCTGCAGGCGAGGATGGCTCCCCTCCTGGTCCACACAAAGCGCCAGCCGGCAGCACCGGCGGCGTCGCGCGCTCGCCGAAACAACTGGCGGTTCGTCCTCGTCAGCCGCTCATTGACGTAGAACCGGCGCGGGGCGGCGGCCGACACGACGCCCTCCGTGGTGGCGCCTCGGTGCACGCGCGCCGCCCTCATCAGCTCGTCGCGCACGTCCCGGCGCGCCAGGCGGGCCACCAGCACGCGCGGGCGAGCCTCACGGGGCCCCTCCGCGCTGCTGGCGTCCAGCCGGCGCCCGCCGACGCGCTCCACGCTGACGATATCGCGCTCGTCCACAGACACCCCCAGCTTGGCGCCTATGACCTTTAACAGGTGGACGGGATTTTCTCCGGCATGCTCTGGCACGTGCGTTATTTCCACGTCGTTCGCCAGTAGCTCCTGGTCCCGGTCGTTCAGCTCGCGCCTGAGGTCCTCAACCACACGTTCGACCGACCCCGCTGTCCCTGCCCCCACGTCGTGGTTGGCGCCTCTTTCCTCCAAAGCTAAAATCCTAGCTTCCATGCTGTCCATTCGAGCGTTGCACGTTTGAACAGACGTTTTAATCGCGGCCATATCGAGCTCCATACGGCGTTGAAACGTCTTTACGTCCTCACGCAAAGCACGCAGCTCCTCCATCAGTAATCTGAACTCTCTACCAGAATTCGTTTCCTGCGTCCCGTCTACATCCAGTGATGGCGCCACCATCGGGGCCGGCGTACACTCGGGCGACGATGCACGCCCATCAATCCCGTCACTCGCACAGCCAGCACCGCTGGGCTGAGTCGCACGAACGGGCGTTTCATCATTTCCGCGCTTGGTGACGACCCGTCGTTTACACTCCGGACAGAGCCAATCTGGTAAGGCACCACCCTTAGTCGGTAGGCCCACACACGCCCTATGATAAACAATGGTGCATTTCCGACACTTTATTGCAGTACCATCTGCCAATGATGAGAAACGTCCACAACCTCCACACTTGCTCATCCTGTCGATTAGTGCAGCTACTCAACAACAGATGTCGCCAGTGACTCCCCGCGATGCAGGAATGTCTGTGATATTATGTGTGTTCAGGTAAAACTAGAATTTATTGTATTCAGACACCCACGATCCACTTTTTATAATTATACTATTATTGATTTATTAATATTTAATTCATTTATTTTAGCATTAGGTTAATATCTGTACACTTTGAAATGTTATTCTATTAAATTTATATGCAATTAAATGTCACTTTCACTTTATTGTTGTTTTTGTCTCTCTGTCACTCGCTTCAATATAGTCAACTTTCACAGTATTTTTACGAACTGTAATTCGATACCAACACTGAATGTAAGTCACTAGATGTTATTTCAGTTATTGACACAACATTCACGCACTTCTACTTCAATTAACAATTTTAAAACATTTATTAATACTGAGCCGTTGTTAACGTGACAGCTAGCGCCATCCATAAACGTATCCAAAACCAAACGTACCATATTTCACATCGATTCACACATTGTCGAATGTATTACAGCGCGATGCACGTTAGTGCGAAAGTCTAGTAAATGCGAAGGCATGCTACTTCTTGCTTAAAACAGAAATGTTTCTTTTTTTTGACGCGGGGACTGAAGGTTAGGCACTTCACCGCCCCAATTTGAGGGAGTGGGGTGACTTCGTGTGGGACTCACGGTTCTGAAAGGAACCGTCCTACCCATTAAAACCCGCGGTGTTCCGCCTCACCTTAAACGGCTCGCAGGTGGATAAATCACTGCGGCCTGGCAAAGGGTCGCCCCGTTCTTTCAGGACTATCCACGGGGGGCCTGATGGGCGGCCCCCCAGTACTCCCTAAGGAGCTGAAAAAAAGCCCGCATCGTAGCACTCTCGAATGTCCACTGTAAGCAGAGGAGACAGAGAGTGGCCGAGCGGGCGGGCGCTAAAAGCACCCTCGTAACGAGGGACACCCCCGGAACACGAGGAGGTGCTGCCACCGTGCGGACCTCAGTGGACGAGGTCCCCCGTCCTCAACCCACGTTGTAGAAACTAGTCAGGGGCGCGCATCCAAGCCACCATGCGGCGCCCCCGCACGATACGGCGGGGCGGGAGCGTTTGGCCTGCACGCTCCCGCAACCGCAACTCCTCCCGTTTGGCCGCCATCACCTCGCTAACAAACGAGACGACGGACGGCAGCCCAGGACGATTGGTTGCACACCATGGCTCGCACCACGGCCGGCGCCCCTGAGAGCAATGCGCAGCCCGTTCCATGCTGCACACTCAGCGAGGGTGTGTTCCGCCGAGTCTTTGACGCCACTTGGGCAGTGACGGCACACAGGGTCCGACTCACGCCCACCACCTCCCACAGGTACTTGGCAAAACAGCCATGTCCTGTGAGAAGCTGATATGGTACGCCGGAGCACCGTGTGTCCTCTCCACCCAAGTCCGAAGGATGGGTTGGATCGCCCCCACGAACCGCACGCTTGAGGAAGGATCCTCCAACCTAATTGCCCACTCCCGAAAGAGATCGTCGCGAGCAGACCTTCTCCAGCAACCGATGTTCACCGCAGTGATTTATCCACCTGCGAGCCGGTTAAGGTGAGGCGGAACACCGCGGGTTTTAATGAGTAGGATGGTTCCTTTCAGAACCGTGAGTCCCACACGAAGTCACCCCACGCCCCCAAATTGTGGCGGTGAAGTGCTTAACCTTCAGTCCCCGCGTCAAAAAAATCAACATTTCTGTGTTAAGCAAGAAGTATGCATGCCTTCGCATTTACTAGACTTTCGCACTAACGTGCATCGCGCTGGAATACATTCGACAATGTGTGAATCGATGTGGAATACTTTCGCACTACCGCGCTTCGCGGTGGAAAAGGAAAACATTCTAAATTATGGGTATCGATGTGGCGTACTTTCGCACTAACGTGAGTCGCGTTTCGGTACTTTAGGGCTACAGTTCATCGCTATTGTGAGCTTCGAAATTCAGTATGACAGTCGGTGTTGACATCTCCAGTGACGTTCAGTTCCGAAGTGATTTGGAGAATAAGGCCAAGCTGGCGTCCAAACCGCTCGGTGTGCTCAACAGGGCGCGGCGGTACTTACTGCGGCGCAAACACTGCTTCTATTTAAGTCGCAAGTGCGGCCGCACATGGAGTACAGCTGCCACTTCTGGGTGGGGGCACCAGAATATCAGAATGAATTGACTGAATTCTTCCGTTCGACTCTGTGCAGAGGCGAGCCATGAAGTGGTCAACGATCCCATGCTTGCAGGTGGTGTAGAACCTCTTCGCGACGGGAGAGACTTTGCCTCCTTGTGCGTGACCACCGGTACATCTGGTGGGCCGTATGCTTGTCTGCCAAAAAGTGTGAGACGGTGCTGTTGAGACGGTGAAACCGGTCATGGAGGAGTGGCTGGAAAGGCACCATCGCACCAATATTACTGACGATTTAATTAACCCCGCCGAAAAACGAGAAGGTTTTAAGTTTGACCTGTGTATCTGTGTATGTGTGTGTCTGTCTGTGGCATCGTAGCAGCCCAACAGATGAGCCAATTTTGCGGTCATCTCCAGCACATCGGCTTTCGAACCGTTCTTAGCTATAAATTTTGCATTCATCAGTTTACTTCCTGAGTTATGAAGGGATTTCACTAAGATTCACTGGTTCGATTTATCGGAAACTGGATGTACCGAGGTACTGTTAGGTACTTTGATGGTATTTTTATCTCGCTTTTTACTGGCTGATGCATCAAGTCATAACTTTATAAGAAGTCTCAGAATCGGGTTTTACGAGTATTTTATTTTCAAATTAACAAAGAATAATGATTAGGAACTTAGGATCAGCTTACGTACTACCCGTTCGCTCTAACTTTGCCGCTGGCTTAGAGGCGTATACCCGAATTGTTAATTATACAAAGTAAATTGACAGTAGCTAATGTCACTTCGTCATAGAAAATACGCAACACTACAAGTGAAAAAGAGCGGGAAACTTTGAACGAAGAGGACGCGTCTTTTTATTATAATTGAAAAATATTTTCTATTTGTTGAGAAAGGATTGTGTAAAATAGTAGTTTTTGTTATTTCTGTAGTTTGTGTAGATAGTGTATATTTCAACTAATTTAGGGTAAGTTTTTTCTTTGTATTATATATGTAGGAGTAATTGTCGTCCTTCTTCCATGGACGAGCCGGCCGACCCCGGTGGGGGGTCTGGCGCCAAATTTATTAGTAGTCCGAGTCCAACAATATTTAATTGCATAGAATCTTCTGACTGCTCTCTATCAACGGAACCAGAAAACCACACTAAACGCAAACGACTACAAAAAAAAGCCAAAATGGAAAGAGGGCTCTAAATTTCAAAAAAGTACGGATTGCAAATGTGAACTTAATGCAATTTCACAAACCTCACAATCACAACCTCTAACTGAAGACCTAGACAACAAAAACACCGCTAGTACTAATATTGGTCGACCTAATTATAACAGTACAGATGTAGCGCCATTTGTTGTAAATGTACAAAAAGAAACTGCTGAAAATAGCCGTGCATATTTACATCCCGTAGAGTTTGGTAGGTTTCTTAAAAAGAATAATATCCATGGGATTGTGAATGGTAGCCTCAAAAGAATTGGACGTAACAAAGTCAGTGTTACATTTGTTAATCATATTGATGCAAATAATTTTATTGCAAATAAGTGCCTGACATTAGAAAAATTTAATGCCTTCATTCCTACATATAATATAACCCGTATGGGTGTTATTAGAGGGGTTCCAACTGATTGGACAGATGAGGAAGTTATTACTAACTTATCTGTCCCTATTGGTTGTGGATCCATTATAAAAATTAGAAGAATCCGCAAAAAAACTTCTGTAAATAATGTAAATAATTTTGAAAATACTGGTACAGTAGTACTAACCTTTGATGGACAAGTTCTCCCTAAAAGAGTTTTTATGTGCTATACTGCATTATCAGTGGATTTATATATTTACCCAACCGTACAATGTTACAACTGTTGTAGGTATGGACACGTTAAGAGCCAATGTAGATCAGAAAGTAGGTGCTTCAAATGTGGTAGAGGACACTCTGGTGATACATGTAGTGTAGACGAAGATGAGTTTTGGTGTGTTCTGTGTAAAGGCTCACATCAAGCTAACTCAAAGAAATGCCTGGAGTTTGACAGACAAAAAGGTATTAAAGAAACAATGAGCAAAACCTGCATTTCTTATATGGAGGCCGTAAAATTACATCCCCCCATAACTAAAAAATCATATGCTGAGGCATTTTTAACAACCCATAATACATCTTCTGACAAGGATAACAATACACAAATTAATAGCAGCCAATCCTACAGAAAAACAGTATTTTTAAAACCCAGAACCCTCCCACGATTTTCTAAGGGTTATGATCATGCTGCTCATAACGAGATTATAAAAAATCCCACCACTACACCTGGCCCTGTTTTTAGGAATAATCAATATAATAACAATAATACAGCCAATATGATTAATACTTTATTTCAACTTCTATCACAATCAAATACCACAATTTCACCGTCCAACGTTGCCATAATACTTGAAATTCTTTATAAAATATCTAACGATAATGGACCACAGAGCAGTAGCAATTCAATGGAATTGTCGCAGTGTAGTGCCCAAAAAACATGAACTGATTATTATCAATACATATTATAAAATCGTAACAGGTCGCTGTCTGTACATGGAAGATACATAAGAAAAAATATTATAGGGGGGCTTTATGAACGCAATAGAACCCAAAACAATGATTTTTAGAATTTTTGTCTGTTTGTCTGTATGTCTGTATATCTGTTTGTCTGTACGGTTGTGCACGCTAATCTCAGTAACCGCTCAACCGATTGCAATGCGGTTTTTTGTATTGTGTTGAGGTTTGCTTCAGTTAACATTTAGCGTTTGTTTTATGTAAATCGGTTTAGAAATAAAAGAGTTATAACACTTTTAAGAATCAGATATTTTGAAATTTTTAATTGTAGGGGTTTCTTTGAATGTGAGTGAACCTAAACTGGCGTGTTGGCTTAATCATAAAAGAGCTTAATGATTAAGTCTATTTTTAAAACAATTCAGTCCACGCCTTCGGCGCGGGGGCAAACAGGGCAGTTTCAGACGCTGCTTGATGACTCTGATGAAGAAATACATTTCCTTTCATACACCTTATGTGACGTAAACGAAGTTGCGGGCTCAGCTAGTAATTAATAAATATGATCCCTTTGTTATCTGCCTTCAGGAGACCTGGCTAAAGCAGGACTCTATTTTTAAAATTCCTGGCTTCTCTTGCTTGAGAAGTGACAGATCTGATGAATATGGTGGAGTTGCCATACTCATCAGAAACAATGTAAATTATTCTATCCTTTCCCTTCCTTCATATAGTGATGAACTTTCTGTCATTGCTATTACTGTAAATAATATTTGTTATGTATGTACATATTTTTCTCGTCCTAGTTTAAATATTTTTAATGAAATCAATAGTTTATTTAATTTTTTACCAAAACCTTTTATTTGCTTTGGTGACTTTAACTCACATCACCAATCTTGGGGCTCTCCTATGACAAACTTTTATGGAAATAAGTTATTAGAATTAATTGAAGATCAAAATTTGTGTATATTAAATACAGGCACTCCAACACGCCTGGATGATCCTCCTACAGCTCCAGACCTATCTATCTGCACTCCTGATCTTGCATCCTCCTTAGATTGGAACACTACGGAATCAACTCATGGTAGTGACCATTTTGTAATTATGATAACTTTGCCATTCAGAAAACCTCTGAAACAAAACAAAAATCCACGGATAAAACATAAGTTACACAATGCAGACTGGGACTTATATAAATCCACAGTAGAGCAAAAGATATCCGAATTACCCAACATCTCATCCTCAAACATTTTATCAAGTTGTGACTTATTTGCAAAATTGCTAGTTAAAGTAGCTGATGAGGTATTCCCATTAAAATCTTCAGGCCCTAATAAAATACCATCCCCACCGTGGTGGGATGAAGAATGCACAGTAGCAATCAAAAAAAGAAAAGAGGCAGAGAGGCAATATTGTGTTTCCATGACTAATGAAAACTTTAATAACTATTTACAAGTAGCCAAGGAAACACAAGCATTTCTCAGAAACAAAAAATCTGATGGCTGGAAAAGCTTCTGCTCATCCTTGAGCCCAGATGTCAGTCCATCCACTGTCTGGCAAAATATTAGAAAATATAGATCCTGCTACAATAATGATGCAAATCAAACCATTAGCCCAGATCTAGTTGAGCAGATAATGGATAGACTGGCTCCCCCATCTGTTCCTGACTATCATGTAGGCCTCTCTTACACACTAAGCATACCACATAATAGCAACTTTGAAGATTTAAATTCCCCTTTTACCTACATTGAGTTGAAACACGTACTAACAAACCTAAAAGACTCCGCCCCAGGGGAAGATAGCATCCCTTATTCTTTCATCACACACCTCAATGGCGACAGCCTAAATTATTACCTGTCAATCATAAACACTATAATGATCTCAGGTCATATCCCTTTATCATGGAGGACTCAAAATCTTTTATTATTTCCAAAACCAAATAAAGATAGAACAGACCCTACATCGTATCGTCCAATAGCGCTAACCTCTGTACTAGCTAAAATAGCTGAACATCTAGTTAAAAACCGACTGGAATGGTTTTTAGAATTTAATAGCTTGCTATCGGATAATCAACACGGCTTTAGAAAAGGCAAATCTACTATTGACAGTTTAGGATCTTTTATCACAGACATTAGGTTAGCGTTTACGAATAATGAATCAGTTTTAGCAGCTTTTCTTGATATAACCGCAGCGTATGATAATGTTAACGTAAGTATTTTAAAATTAAAATTGGCAAAATTAAATGTCCCCGTGCTTTTAGCTAATTTTATTATAAATATGTTGTCTGAAAGATTTCTCCAGTATTCACCTGATGTAAATACAAAAACTATATGTAGAACAGTATGGAAGGGTTTACCCCAAGGCTCTGTTTTGAGCCCATTATTGTATAATATATATTCCTCGGATTTAGATTCATATGTTAGAAAATATAATAGTGTTAATGTATCACAATACGCAGATGATTTACTTCTCTATGTCTCAGGGTGTTCCATAACAGACCTTAATCAGTCTCTGTCCACAGCATTAAATGCTCTGAATATATGGCTTGACGGGAACGGTCTAGCTTTATCACCTCAAAAAAGCACAGTAGTTCTGTTCAGTAGAAAACGGGTCCTGCCACCCATTATTGCTCTTTATAAAAATATACCGTTACCAGTTAAGGATCAGGTAAAATTTTTAGGGTTAATCTTAGACTCAAAACTCACTGGTCTACCTCACTGTAATTACATCACTGCAAGGTGTGAACGTAACCTCAATATTATAAGATGTCTTTCTGCGGTCCGATGGGGCGCCCACCCCTTTACTATGAGACTTATATATAATGCCTTGATAAGGAGTGTTCTGGATTATGGAACCTTCTTATTAGAACCATGTAATGTAGGCGCTTTGCAAAAGTTAGACAACATACAATCAAAAGCACTACGGATTATTACAGGCAGTATGAAATCCAGTCCGATCAACTGTTTACAGGTTGAATGTTGTGATCCCCCCCTCAAGTTTCGAAGACAATACATTTGTGATAGGTTCTTTTTTCGCAACACACAACTCAAAAACCATCCCCTATATAAAAAAGTAGAACAACTTTCGGAGATGATAGGCTTTTCTGAGTATTGGACACATGAAGAAACTCCAGGTTTAATAAAGAGCTTTAATAAATTTAAAAATCTCGAAGCAAAAACGCATCAATGGGATCGTTTGCCATTGTATAAATTTTCATACACCTGTCTTGTCGTCCAACCGCAGATTCATTTTAATATAGGCATCAAACAAAACAATAATAATCAGAATTCAGACTTTAACGAAATTATTGATAAAGATTGGAAACATTGGCATCAATTATTCACAGACGCATCTAAATTCTCCAATAATAGCTGCGTGGGTGTGGGAGTCTACCATTCACAATACAGGATTACACAAAAAATTAAACTGCCACCTGAATCCTCTGTCTATACCGGTGAATGCATGGGCTTATTAAAAGCTATAGAATATATTATTCTATTTAAACTACGAGAGACGATTGTGTTCAGCGACTCATTGAGCGCCTTACAAGCTCTATCTCGCTCTCCCTTTAAAGCTAATATCCAGACTCCAGTAATTTTTGAAATACGCCAACTGTTATCTCAATGCAACACCCTAGGATATAGTGTAGTTTTCAGCTGGATACCAAGTCATGTTGGTATTTTTGGTAACGAGAAGGCTGACCAACTTGCCAAAGAAGCAACTGTAGATGGAGACATTTTTCCGTATGCAAACTACTGGCATGACTTGATGTCTTTACCTAGATCCTACCTAATCCTGGATAGCTGACGAAAATAAGGGGAAATTCTTTCGTTCCATCCAACCAACTATACCAGCAAAACCATGGTTTGCTAAAACACATTACAACAAATGGACTACTACCGTCATTTGTAGACTAAGACTAGGTCATGTTTGCACTCCTGCCAATTTGTATAAATTTCGTATTGTTGACAGCCCACTATGCCCTTGTGGAGAATATGGTGATGTAAATCATATTTTCTTCTCCTGTTTGTTATATGATCGTACCGAATTCTTCCTAAATTTGTCTAAGATCCATGTACCTTTTCCTACATCTATCCAGTGTTTATTATATTTAAGTAATCGTGATGTATATAATGTACTAGCTTCCTTCATAGAATTAAATATGATTAAAATGTAGATATAGTATAGTAATACCGTAGCCCATCCTATACAATCCTTTTCCTTCCAAATTATTCCGATTAGGTATTAATTTTGATTATTGGTTTCCCTAACTTGTTTGTGGCCAACTGCAAAGCAAGAAGCCATTAAAAAAAAAAACACTACAAGTAGAAGTGACATTAGTTGCTGTCAATTTACTTCGTTTAACCAAAAATTCGAATTTAGTATAGAGCCGAGCTGAAAGTTAGAGCCAAAGAGAATACAATACTACGTAAGAAGAGACGGGACTTCCATAGTGCGAAATAGTCTTACGAAATGTCAAACCATGATCAACTGACAGTAGCCAACCTAACAACTTTAACACTTACAGTTGCCAACATTAGGGAACAATAGTGATGTATACTATATTTATCGATATCGATACTATATTTATCGATATCGATAAATGCAGTGGTCTTTACTTCTAGTATAGGCTCAGTTTTGGTTGTGAAATGATAAGTTCATAAAATATTATTATATTTATTTAAAAAAAACAATATTTGTAATTTCAGCGCCTATTCTGACTACTGACTGTGTATCATAATGACCCTTTTTAATTACCAAATATTAAGACGCTTGCTTCATTATTGCCTTCGTCTTTAATCACTAAAGTACAGTAATTAGCTGAAACAAAATAATGAGATAATTACAATATTTTTGTGTTATTTAATATAGTACGAGTTATAGATATGTAGCCATGATTTCTGAAGTGGCACCAACCTTTTGTTATGGTGATGGTGATTATTTAGCTGAATCCATTAATCAAGCAATTTTATTTTGAATTAAATTTGTCTGTTCAATCAATTCTGCAGCTCGCTGTAGTGACTGTATATAATATTGACCCTTTTGAATACTAAATATTAGGATGCTTGCTTCATTATTGCCTTCGTCTTTAATCACTTTGTACCACTCACTTTATACACATGGTAATTGGCTGAAACAAAAATAATGACAATTATTCTTGTGTTTTTTTAACATATTTTTGTGTTAAGTGGCTTGGCAGTGAGTCTTATTGATGGAACTTCAAATTTCTTTAACTGCGTCCTTTTTTCCTAAAATCTTTGTCAGTAAAATGTTTTCCGCAAAAAAAATTTAACTGGTGGAGTTTCTCTATGGGTATATATGCTAAATCCTCGTTTCCTGTTTTCTTTACCCATTCCCTAAAACTAAAAATAAAACATCGATATATAAGTAATTGCAAAACTACTACCACACTATTTTCCTAACGATTATACAATATATAATTTTCATTGTTTTCACCCATATAACCTATGAACCATTGATAGATTTACTAATATACTACTCACCGAAGCTCATCCATAGGAATTCTGGCCATGAAAAACCGTTTTGTGCCGTCTTTTCTTCCAGATTTTAAACCGCATATTTCACACTTTTTATAATGCATAATTCGATAAACTATGTAGAACAAACACAAGAGAATATAATATAGAGAACGAATTGATAGCAAAAATAAGCAATTATCTCAATTATCTCAATAATATCTTTCAGAGAAAAATAAATTGAAAATAACGAATAACAACTTGACATCTACAGTGACAGACAGATGACATTTCCTCAAGGAACGAGCGAGGCAGATAGAGTAATTGAGTGAGACACATATAGTCGCCATTACAATTTGATCTTTTTTCATACATTTTTTTGCTTGTACGTAGTTGCGACAGACTGGTTAGAGCGAACGAGCAGTAGTCTCTTTTGTAGGTAGGACTTAAATTAGTTGCAGCTGGGGGCGCCATATTCATAGCTAGCTTAGGGCGCGCGGAACCCTAAATCAGGCCCTGGTGGTATTGGTCCAACTTGTAGTGTCTAGCAGTAACTTAAGTTCGTGTTTGAGTTTGTCTTACCCTGAACTGTGTATGATTTGAAGCGCGCTAAGCAATGGCTGGTCCTTACATGAGTGACCAGTGTGACCACTGTTTACCTGTCGTTAATCCAAGTTAACGGGGGCGGCGTGCCTATATGTATGTGAATGATTGAAAAGGGAATAATAAAAGAATTGTTCTTTTGCCAGGTCTCATCAGCTAAAAGACTTCGTGGAGGCGTTGTGTTCATCAGTGAAATACCCAAAAACGCGTCTGGAAAAATTCTCAGAAGGGAATTGAGAACAATGTTACAGAAACATAAAACGAAAAGCAAGCTTTAATACAGTGTGGTACATTTTACTAAAAATCATGAATACTATTGGGTTATCAGTATTGCAAGACTAATGGTTTATTTTGGTTAAAAATAAAAAGACAATAAATTTTAAAAACAGTTTTATTTATATATTTGATCCCTTTAACAATTTCAATAATTATTTATTTATTACTAAGTGCGTCCTTTAGCTCTTGTGGTATTCTGTTAAGAGCGGTTGTATGTAGTTCGTCATTTACAGCTGCCAAGACGCCAGTTTTGTTTGGGTGCGACACAGAAGCGCCATATTTATAAAAGTTGCCACAAATGTCAGTCAGCTTGCCGCCGGCCGCAGATAACACAGCTTCAGGTGCACATGTGTCCCATTTCTTACAGCCAGGGCTTGCAAATACGTATACAGAGGCTTTGCCTTCTAGCAGCAATAGAACCTGTAACAAGTTTAAAATTGTACAACTTTAGCCATTTTAATTTTGCGTGTGGAAAATTCAAATGTGGACTAAAAACCAACACATTCCCTGCCTATGGTTGGGTGCCCTCTGAAGGATATCCCCAGGAACAACCTTAGCCTAATAGAGTGTATTATCAAAGATAATATAATAGTATAACAAACAGATAGGCAACTTTCCTGCCCGTCACTGACCAAGCTTACCCACCCGCGCCTGTCATTATAGTTGGCAGGTGTCGTGAGGGAACATTTGCATAGCCTTATTGGTCACACACACACATTCAAGCTCTGTATGATTACAGAATTGAAAACGAATCATTTATATGGAGTTTCCTCCCTGTGGTATTATGTAAGATTTCAGAGAGAAGACCTACACAACCATGAGCAATAACATAATGTTATAGACTTCTGTTTACATAAAATGCAGTTGTGACGCAATGTGGTCCAAATTTTCACTAGTCGTTGTTGAATATTTAAGATCAAGCTTTACAAGCCAAATGCCAGTGACTTCGCCCACAAGGTTGAGTTTTCCCATACCCTTTTCACACAGGCATTTGTTCCCAAGACAAAAAGATTTCGCATTAATCTAAAGTTTTTTTTTAAATTCCATTCAATAGTCTTGGCATGGGAGTAATAAACATACATCTATTCATGCACACTTTTGCATTTATAATATTAGTGTCAAGTGTGATGATTGTCCTATTCAAGTGTTGAAAATAATAATGACTAACCTTATAACCTGCACCACCAACTCTCAGAATTTGTGCAGCATTCATAACTTGTAGTGCTTTCTCTACTACTGGATTGGAGTGACTCCTGGTCGTGGTTATCACCAATGAGTCTGGTGGTGGTGCAGGTGTAAACCCACCCACACCCACTTCATGCAAGCCCCAAATGGTTCTGCCCATCTTCTTTTCAGTGCCTACTGTAGTTTTGTAATAGGGCTGATGTATCACACCAGCCACTGGTGTCTCATTTACAGAAATTCCAATCAAAACGGTCACATGTTCAAGAAAACCTATAACAATCAAAAGTCTGTCAGTTTATTAGAATACTGTATGTCCAACACCCCATGCGACATGCAATGAAAATATAGGTAGTATTTTGTGTTGAAAGTCAGAAATGATGGGAACATTTTGTTAAAAGGGGTTATATTCAAGCATTCTTAACAGTTTGTGAAATGCCTGTACAACTATGTCAAAGTCTACAGAAAAAGCATGCAAGTCTTTAATTTACCATAATTTGATTGTAGCAAACTTAAATACCACTTGATACTTATAAGTGGATGTGTTAAGTACATTTTCCATCTTTCCCACGGATCTCTCTTCAACATAAGGGCACCTAGAATTAATTTTTTTAGTGAAATAAAGCATGTTTTTATAAAAGGGTGTTGGAATAGGTCAAGATAAGTTGAGACTGTGTTAGTTATGGTACTAACCTTGAGTGTATTCTGAGGTGCCATCCAGAGGGTCAACCCATACTACTATATCCTCTTCTTTGACACTCCGTAGGTTTACTGGGCATTCCAGGGAGAGAACATCTTTGTCAGGCTCAGATACTAGCCATTCTGAAGCTGTTTCACCCTGCAATATAAATAAAGGCTGCTATAATAAATATATTATTAGAATTGCTGTGGTTGCACAAGCCTTCAGTTTAAAAATACTGTTTTTATGTAATAGCATATTTCATTTTATTCATTACTAACTGTTGAGATTTCATACACATGAAAAATATGCCAATTTGATTGCTCTCTGCTCAGCCCCTAGGACATGTAGCATGATAATATATAGCCTATTTGAAGACCCTACCCCTAGTCAATATTTGTGCAAAATTTTAATGAAAAATTTTGAGTACCTACTTTTCAAGATCCTTCCGGACAAAGCATACAGACAAAAATTATTTTAACTATGTTTTTTTTTAATATTTCCAATGTACAGTTTTGACTTTTCTATCATTTTATTATATCTATAGATTTCTAACATTATTCAATGTCAGTGATAACATGATGTTTATATAAAGTACTGTGTATACTATTTACTGTGTTGAAAAATGTTTCTGTCATGTAAGCTGTTAGTTAATGTGACTGACCTCATTTCCTGCACTATCCTCTTCACCAATAATGTTGAGTTTTGGATACTGAGCAGACAGTGAAGCAACGATGCATCGCTGTGCAGACCTGTCAGCTTCTGTTTGATAGTCATCTTTCCCCTGAAAATATTTAAGTATCATAAATTTGGAAATGTGTGTAAATTGATAGCATTAAAATATTTGAATAGTGTGGAAGAAGAATAAAGATATTTAGTAAATAGTAATAAACATGCGATAAAGCAAAAAGTAGGTATTGATCTTCAAGAGATAACAACAAAGTTTTTTGGAGAAAGTTTTACATGACTTGTAAACACATTTTGATTTAAGTATAATATTAAAGTTTAATCAAACCTTTTCTACAATACCCAACTCTCCTTTGCTCATTACATCTCTCACAATCTTTCCTGCTCTGTGGGCAACTGACACAGAAGAAGCCAACAATCTTACAATTACAGGAACACTATTAGACATTTTGCATAACAGTGCAAGTGCACCTTTGTTCTACGAAAGTTACTAGTGTTTATGAACTACTTTCAAATATTTACAGTAGGTAAGTTACTGTTTATAATAAATATGAATAACATTCAATGATAAATAATACACTTTCGCGACTATTTCTATCCATCTATCTAGGATCAAGAGTTTCTCGCACTGGTACTGACTAGGCTTGTCGAAAAAATATCGATACATCGATATATCGATATATATTTTTCAATGTATCGATATTTTTGAGCGATATTTATTGTTTCGATATATCGAGGTATCGATATAATATTACAAGTGTTGAAAAGGTATAAAAATCGATATTTTTATGGTCAATAAATCCTTTTTTATACTAACATTTTTAAACTTCGTTTTTGTTTATACTCGATTTCCTGCTTTTTGATTTAATATTAGTACTAAAGTTGGCTTTGAAGTTGGCAACTTTATCTGTCAAGTGTCAATGTCATTTCAGTGTCAGTGTCTGTCATTCAATTCAACTGTCGTCTGTCAGTGTCAGTCAGTCTGTTATCCGTCCCGCGTATTATAACCTAGCGCGTATTATAATATTTTACCCCAGTCCATTCTGACATAGCTCTAAAGTATTTGATATCGCCTGCGTCCTCGGTTTCCTCAGAGAGAGTGGCATCTGCTGTGAATCTCGCAGTACCCAATAACAGAAGTCGGCTTACAGCCGAGCACGTAAATCAAAGAGTTTTTCTTATGTCTGTATCAGATAAATATTGGTAATTGGTTTGATGAATAAATAATTAATATTTTAATTGTTGTTCTTGATTTTTTAAAAATTATGTCTGTTGATTAGTATTTATCTAGTAATGTAAGATGATTAAAGTAGATGAGGCCAATTTTTTTTTCACATCATACCGATATATCGATATATCGATATTTTTAAATAAAAATATAAATATCGATATCGATATATTCAAAAATTACCGATTACGCGATACAATATATATCGATACTTTATTCCATTTCCGACATCCCTAGTACTGACTAGGTAGGACGAATGTCAATGACGATTCAGTAGTAGTTTTATTTATCCATTTTCGGATAGGCAAAGGCAATTTGAGCCATACAGCCTAGTCTTACATTTATTAAATCTTCATTTTTCAAGTCACAGTCCTCGTCCTCTAAGTCTGGTCAAAGTCAAGTGCAGCCCTAAGTCAAAGTCAGTCTTCTCTAGTAAAGCGGTGGTACTTTACTAAAAGTGTCTCTGGAGTTTGTCGAGAAATGGAAGAGTCACGTTTCACTGCGTTTTATCACTTTCCAACACTTGTGCACTTTGTCGAACTTTTATGCTTAAAAATCCACCACTTTTACTCATAAAACACTCGAAACACACTAATTTTGGAAAATTTTCAACGGAGTAGTCCGCATGTCTCCGATTTCGCGCGCAAACTCTCAATAATCATTCAATTACAATAGCCTTCCCAAAGTATCAACTGTCAAAGTATGTACTAAATCAATTTATCATAATGTCTAAGTGACAGTGACAGCAAAGAATGTTGCCCACTTCAAAAAGTTTCCGTAATAGAAGGCGGGCCCGTGCTGCTAAAAGTAACTCGAGCTTCCCGGAAACCTATTATTAGATTAGATAAGAAGAAAAAAAGGTCCTCTAGAGACACCACCTATAGTGGTGGTGGGTAGCGAAAAAATTTAAAGGAATCGACTATAACACTGATATTGATATATTTCATCCTCCTGAATGTTTCCTTCAACACGATATTTTATTTTTAATTGAAGATTTGTCCTCGGTGGACGATTTTCAGTTGCAATGCCGGAGAAGTGAAAAGCAATAAAATCTTTATGACACCAGCTCGAAGCGAGTAATTTAGGCCAATTATTATATTGGTGGGTGCTCTAACCCACCAATACTTGGGGAAACTGTTCACCATTCGTACGCGGGGCACATTCATACATTGAGGATAACAAAAATACTAACCGACACACAAACACGCCTTTGCCTGTGTACATAGACATACCGACTGCCATGTTGCTAGCGAAGTATCGTGCCAATCGCGCCACTCTGTGTGAGGTAATAAGACGTAACGTGTTTTCGCAATGTAAGCAAAATTTTTTACTGAAGTTTAAATCGTACTGGCAAGTAAATTTATTATGTTTTTATGAAAATAGTCAAATTCATTAATGTTCACATTGTTTAATTTTGAGTTTTCATCGTTTTATTTCTTTTACTAACGTTGATTTTGTTTACCACTGTAATTTAAATTTGGTCAAGGCCTGGGGCACATTCGGACATTTCCATAGGGGCGCATTCGTACGCGTTCGAATGCTCCCCTTTAGATCATAATTACCACAAATACTCACATAAATTTTATTTTTCAATGAATTTAATAGGTACCTTCTGTATTTTTTTCAATTATGATACGTTACAATAATTCAGCATTTTTATGTAAAACGATCGGCAATATACTTTTTATTAAGTAATTATAGTTGATTTAAATCGCAGGTGCGTTGTACAGATAATAAGAAAAGATTAGGCACGCCTAATCTTTTATTCGTTCGTAACATTTATGCGTTCTTCATCCATTTTTAGCTACGGCTAAAAATGGATGAAGAACGAATAAATGATTTAAATTTATATAGGTTGAAAACAGAAAAACTCAACAGAGAAGAAAAATCAAATGAATTCCGTATATGCAGAGAGTCAGCAGAAAAATGAATTATGAAACAAAAATCTAATCTTTTAATTGATAAAATATATTAAAAAATGAATAGTAGATATAGGAACTTAATTACTAACCAATAATAAAAGAAAATTTAAATTAAAATACTGTTCAATGCACCACTAATTTAAATGTGATACCTATCAGGAAATTTAAGATAATTGTCATGTTTTGATAAAATTTGAAACAGGCCGCTGTTATTTAATTGTCGAAAAAGTACACTCAGTTATGAAATTTGGCGAACAGGACCGAAAGTGTTTTATCTTCGGAAGAAACTGGGATAATCATGATAATTCCTTTTTTCTGATATTGAAAGCGTACACATTTTGTTTATTAGACTATGTCCCCAGGTCCTCCCTAACTCTAGAACGAGTAGTATTTATAATCTTTTCAATTAATTAAAATAATTTAATTAGCATTAAGGTCGAAAGTGACAACCAAAATGTCTAATTACTAACTTACAGTTTAAACCGATTTTTTGTGTTATTTTTCCCAAGAACAAATATTGATTGGGAGTAAAGTTAAATATGATTAAGATAGTTCTGTGATAAACAAATTTTCTTATCAATTTAATACATTTTTGGGAGGTTAAAAGGCTTTTCAATTACCATGTATGAATCTACCCCACGCGTATGAAAGCACCCCACCTACTGTACGGAGCGGAAGTACCCCACCCATGGGGCGCGTTCGTACAAATATCTTATCGGAAAAAAATGGCTATAGTCCTTTAACCATTTGACATAATAGTTTCAGAAAATTTGGTCAATAACTACAATATATTTTCTACGTTTAGGGATATAAACGAGGTAATTTTGACTTATAGACGTGGAGAAAAAAAATAAAATCCAAAAATTGTACGAATGGTGAACAGCTTCCCCTATAGGTCTGATACCCGCTGGAAGTAAGTACTTTTCAATATGTAAGATACCGCCCATATCTTAATTTGACGCGCTCGAGTAGCTAGTTTCGTTAAGTTAAGCGATATACACAGTGTAAATACCCGACATAAAGATAACCTTGCTTGTCATCAGTGTAGACTGAAAATAGTCAGTAATTCCTTCCTGGGCAACTGTATACATTTTTACAACAGGCTTCCAAATGAAATAAAAAGTATGCCCTTAAATCAGTTTAAAAAGTGTATAAAAAGTAAATTGTACCGCACGCGCAGGGGCTACTATTCAATTGACGATTTTTGCTTGACTGAGGCTGAGGCTTCCTTAGCCTGGAAATGATCTGCTTGCTCTACTGCATTCTCAAGCAATAGTTTGTGATTTTTAGTTTAAATTTTGTAAATAGAGCACAAAAAGAAAAGCCCGTCGAGTTTCTTGCCAGTTCTTCTCAAGCGGGCCGCGTTCCGAACTGGTGGTACTATTTGCATTGTATTCATTGACGTGTCGCAAGTGCCTATGTATTAGGATTATGCGAAATAAATGTTTTTTTTGAGTTTGAGTTGAGTTTGAGTTTGTGTAGCTTAATTGCACGTCGTGCTATTACCAGTTTTTAGACCATTACCACCATTTACCATAGAATAGATCACATCAAAACAGTTATAGAAAGTGGCTACCTAGTTGCTACCAATCATTAAATAATTGCTACCTTTGATTTAAACAGAATAAACGCGTTTTTAAGGTGACCGACCATTCTGCCATCAGAATGGCCTGTCACTTAGGCAGGTAGAAAAAACTGCGCAAATGATTTGAGATTTTTTAAAGCAATAGTTGCTACCAGATTGCTTCCTTCATATATATGTCGGCTTAGACATCGTAGTAGCAATTATGAATACATAGCTATAGTAATTTACTATTTTGATGCCGAAGCACCTGTAGGAAATAAATGAGCAAATATACCTACTGAAATCTTAGATCATCTAACCACAGGATGCGCCTTACTTAAGCATTGTTTTCTGCCATTGCACATGACCATTTGGTCTTTTGGATTTATGAAAAGCCTGTACATCAGTACATCATTTTATATGATTAAACTAGTACATTACATTGTAGTTGACTGTACAATAACAATTAACACACAACAGCCATTACGCGTTTGTCGATTAATACATTTTTAAATGCAATGAAATTTTATATGTCTTTGTGTTTCCCCCTTCACTTGTATGAAAACTGGCAGAATATTTTTGTATGCGGTGGTTCGCAAAGGCTAGTCCCGTGTTATATGGTCTAAGACTGAAATCCATAAAATGTCATAATGATCGTGAAGGCAAATTTACGTGGGGCTTATGTATAGGTGGTAACCAGAGGCATAGTATGCGTCCACATTTCACCTTAGTTTTATGTTCCCCGTAACAGGTGGTAAGCCTATTGCAGTGTTGAAGTGGACAGGCGCACCACCGTAAGAATGGCAGGTTGCCTGTGACAAACGAGTCCCAAAGTATACTCAAAAATTGCTACATTATTGCTTATATTTTTTACATGTCGCGACAACCTGAAGTAGGGCCTTCGACTTGGCTTCACGATTGTCATTTTACTAACTGGGTTTCATTTCGAGGTTTCCTTCTCTACGCCATGGATCGTTCTGCGAAAATGTTCCCAATCGCCTCTTACACCCTTGGCCTCGGGATGAATTGCGGTGGCGGCATTTTGTACTCTTTCCCGTCGCCACACGCGGCACTTAGTCGTTTTATATAGTTGTCAATAAATAGTTTTTTTTTGTAGTGGGACCAGTAACAGTTAAACTCCAAAATAACGCTTTAAAACATTTAATAACCATCACTTACCATAACCCTATGTAATTTTAAGGCACATAATTTGCGAAACCCTAATTAAATACAAACTAAATAAAATACAACTAAGAATTAAAGATAACAGTGTATAGTAGTATGACGCGTAGACAATTGCAGTCATTTTTGGGTAAACGATTTATACCATTCATAAAAATAAATGCAATTTAATATTAAGAAAAATCCATATAAAACTTTACAGGATTCTGAGATAAATTAAGCTATGATGATATCATTATGCGTGAATAAGAAAGAAGAGACATATATTTTTAAACTATCGCGGTATTATATTATCTGCTTTTCGGGACTTGCAACACTTGTAACGAGTTGCAACATTCCGTACAAGTTATTTTTTTTTTTAATTTTACCTAATTGCCTTCTAGCAGTACAGCTGCTGCAAAAAAAAGATGATCAAATCTCCGTGAATGTAATCTTATGCTAGACTATTAATATAGATACCAAGCTAATAAATTTGTTTAAGAACTTCTAACGAACCAATATTAAACTATAAGCAACGTAATGCGTGTTCAGAATATTTGATTATAAACACATAGTATAAAATTTAAGTAAAAAAACAGATTATACTCTGTAAAATATAGCTTGATCTCTGTGACAGTTATAATAATAACGTAAACAAAATTGACTTTTGTTCCAAAGTCATAAAGTTGTTATTTACAGTTTGCACCTCTGTGTTCTCACTCTCTGCATTTCAACCACACAAGCTTTATGCTGTTGACATTCTATTTCATTAAATTCATTGACGTCTATTTTTGTTTACGTTTGTAAAACTGTCACAGAGATCAAGCTATATTTTACAGAGTATAGTGCTAATAAGCGCTTGAGAACTTCAAATTATCTCAATACATTTTGTGCTAACATCACTGGGTTAAGCACCTTAACAGTACAATTTTCAGATGGGAGACCGCTTTGTGGTAGGTATTTGCTTATGATCAGATTTTTACAACATTTGTCCCAAGTGCCAGTACCATGTTAGAAGTCAAGTTTTATGGCTATAAGGAGTGGTCTGAAATTTTTCAATGGCAGTGTGGCATTGCTTGTCCCTAGGCATTTCAACATGGCCGGCCATAGCATCAGAAGTATACCACATAGGGTGAAGAATAGTGAAGATATACGGTCCCTCAAGTAAATAAACAATTTCTAAAAATAAAACGATTTCCAGCATTGAGTATTATTACTAGAACGATGTTTACAAAAGTATACTTAATGCAAAGTTTTGTGCAGATTTGTATAGCGTATAAATAATAGTGAAGTGACTGCAGCAATTAAACTTAAATATAATCTTTTACGTATATTTTAACATGATATTTACAATGGTGTTGATTCTGTTGAACTTTTCAAAAAACATTTGTGTGACTAAAATAAAAATGAGTCTTATGATAAAAAAAAAAGCAGCAATATCACTAATTAATGTAGCGCAAATGAAAACTCTCTCACACATGGTCATCTTCTAAGTTTGTACCAAACCCAGTAGTGGTCGGTGTTCTAGTCTAACTGCGATTGTCGATATCGAAATTATAAATTTTACGAACTGTCCAACAGAATCTCACCAATATTGACTAATCTAAAACTGTACAGTTTGGCAAAAAGAAGTAGTAAATAAAGTTTAATGAGGGGTGCCATATTGTTCGTATGATAACCCGTAATAAAGTATTAAGATAGGTACCTATTTACTTAGGTCAAATGTAATGTAAATTAATATTTTGTTCTACGAATATTCGACCTTTAATGACTTTTTTAAAATTATTTTTCGCTGCGAGATTTTTTGCCAAGCCATAGGTATTGGAACTTATTATACTTAAGTTAAATACGTACGTACGTACGCAAGTGTACTATGTACCAGACAAGTCATTTTGGTTAAAAAGTCCAAGTATAGTAATTGTCTTTCATTTGGGATTGTTTTAGCCCGTCAGTGAGTAATTCTGAAGTTCTAACATTGAGAACCATTATTATACAGCTGGCAATACTTTTCTCAGCGGTCTACTCCATAAATAAACATGAAAATGGTCGTATGCAGTACTTAGTAAATTACCTGTATAAAGTGTAAGTATTAACATCACTCTTTGAAACTTATTAAAATAGCAGTCGGCCTGTCAAACTCAAAACTAACAGGGACTAAATACATTTATTCAGCTTTGACCGTATTTCTGTCTTTTTCTTACACTTTGAAACATCAATAATCAAAGTGAGCTGTATATCGTACAACAACGTACAACCAAACATGATTTTTGGATTGTTTTTCTAACTATAACTAAAGATAACTATCGTTTTCTAAGCAACAGAAAAGAATTTAGTTCTTACTAACCGCTATAGTAGTTTTCAACATTGTATCCCAGTAGTTGGATGATATAGTCTGTCCATTTATTTCACTTTTGACAGTTCAATTACCAATTACTATAGTGATGTTATAATGCGTTCCCGATTCGATTGAATATAACAATCAACTTTATTTAGGAAGAAATTTAAATCGATTTAACACATTGTTATTTTTTTATTTTCATTGTTTTCTTCGTTCTCAGGCCACTGTAAAGTCCTGGGGTATCCTTCAGAGGGCTTCCAACCGTAGGCTGTAGGCAGGATACGTGAGGTTTTTTAGTCGGTAGAAGTCCGGATCCTCATAGGATCCATGAGGATGTTCCCTCACGTTAAAAAATGTCAAAAGTAAAATAAACGGTTGGACAAACTATAGTACTACTGGGACAAAAAAATCCTGTAGTTCTGTAATGAAACTACGCAATAAACTATCAAATAACTTAAGATCTGAATAAATCACACATCATCTTCATCCATCACATCATCATCTACAGCATCATCATTATCATCATCTTCATCATCCTCGGAGACCTGCTTCAGTATATGTATAACAATTTGATCAATAGTATGTGTGTCTAACATACGGGCTATGTTTTTGTCTTCGATGACATATAGGAATAGATGCTTGGTGTTTTCTCTGAGACGTTGGACTCGGTTCCATTTATCTCGGTCTGCTGGCCGAGCACCGCATTGTTCTATTACTTTTTCTAGTACCTGTGTGTAGAAGAACATAGTAAAATTTTATTGTACATCAATTAGTTAGATTTGCAAAAATAACAAAGCATGGTAAGGTAGAAATGGAAATGGAATGGAAACCAATCGCGAACTGTGTCTATTGCGAAAAGCGAGAGCGGTCGGCGGGTGGACAGCTGGCCGTCTGCTAGCTGTCGCCGTGTGGACTGCTGGGTGCGTGCTAGCTGTCGCCGCGTAGACTGCGAGCAGTAGTCTTCTTTTAGGGCAGTGTTGGGTGGGAGCGGTGTTGGAGCAGAGTCGTTAAAGTGGGCTATGTCCTTTATTCTCCTATTAATGAAGTAAAGTAAGTTGCAAAAATAAAAGCTTTGTAAAACATACCACATCAATGGTCTCCTCCGGCCAACCAAACAGACTGAGCGTGTCTTTATCTACGAGTTTCTGAATTAATTTGTTCAAGTTATCTGCCAAATCTTCTTCTGACATCAGTGGGCTGTTCGGTTTCTGTAATCAAATACAGACACATCAATATATGCTCGATATTTTTCCGCGTGCTGCGACGGGAAAGTCCGAAGAAATCCGGAGGGTGTCGTAAGAAGCGACTAAGGCAACACTTTTACAAAACGATCAATTGCGCAGGGAAGAAAACCTCGAAATAAAACCTAATTGTCAGTAAAATGACAATCATGGTCGTCACACCCTGCGTCTGGTAATTTCAACACGCCAATAGGCTTATCACTACACAATTTTTTAGGAAAAATAGGTGTACGGAAGCGACGAAAAGTGTCACGTTCCGCCTAAGCCGAGCGTGGAACAAGTGGTAGAGAGTGTGACGTCACGGCAGCGCACGGCTACACCCCCCCCCCTGCCCTTCGGCTACCTCCACGCGCTTTATAAGGACCTGCAAGCGGTCGTTGCGCTCTCTTCCACCTGCGGCTGCCCTTCAGGTGATGTACCTACTCCAACTACGCGACATCACAGGATCTAGTGGTCTAGGGCAAAGGTCGGCAAGGCGCGGCTCGCGAGCCACATGCGGCTCTTTAGGTGTAGACCTGCGACTCTTTAGTTGCATACATAATTATCATAATTATTATTCATTTTCAAGAATATTAGCACCCTTTCATTTTCAAAATTACCACAAAAGTCTTACTAATAGTTAAACAAGCAAACTCGCCTAATGGTGGTGTGCTGCGCTTCAAAGCGTTATATGGAGCACCATTTTCATTCTAATAGGATTCTGCTGCGATGTCCGCAGCGGGCCATAGCCCAGAGAATATAATATCATAAGAGACGGCATGTTTAATTATGGCAGTCCGTCGCGGAACCTAGAGGCCGCAGATCTGGCAGAAATCTACCGGCCCATTGCTTTGGTGCGTCAAAATGGCAAACAACCATCTTCGGAAGAGATTGAAAGCTGGCGTGTTAGAGCGCGCAATGATCTCATTCATAAATGGCGCACTAGTCTAGAGCTCGGCGGTAGGCATTGAGCTGGTCTCTGCCATCTTATTTATTCTGAGGTCCTGGGTAGAAAAGCGGCACTGACATACCTACCCACCTCGCAGAGCTCCTCGCGGGGCACGTATATTTTAGTAAATACCTGCATGATGTGGTAGGCATTGAGCCTGAGGCAACGTACCCACTGCGAGGACGGTGTCGCGGCAGTGAAGTTTCGGTGGGTTATATTTAGACCCCCAGAGTCGAGACTGTTGCAGGTAGCTGTACAACAGCTACCTGCAACAGCTTGCCTTCCCTGTGACCCAACAATAGTGACAAGAAGGAACATCCCAGGGTTTTAGTGGGAGAATCCCACATAATCACTAGATTTTTTTAATTGTGGAAATTCTCCAAAACCGCCCTGTGACTTACCATCTGCCTATGGCCGTAAGTCCTAGAGACGCCCTTCGAAGAATGTTCTCAGAGCTTCCGACAGACTTGGTTTGTCTCTATAGCAGACTAGACCCCTGGTCTAGGGCCTAGATATGACTGATTATGTGGGATTCTCCCACTAAAACTCTGGGATGTTCCTTCTTTTCACTATTGTTGGCTCCCAGGGAAGGCAAGCGTAAAACAGCTACCTGCAACAGTCCCGACTCTGGGGGTCTAAATATTACCCACCGAAACTTCACTGCCGCGACGCCTGAACACGAGGGGTGCGTCTTAGTCAGTCTCACGGCTGTCATAAAGCTTCCATCGTCGGCCACGCGTGCGTGGTTGGCATACTGGAAGTGTTAGGCCACCCCGCTCTGGCACCCGCAGCGCTTTTCTCATTGCCGTTGACGTCAAAACAACAGCCGAACCAATTTTCTTCGCTGTCTAATATAGCGTAAACTATAATAGACAGCGACGCGACAGGGCCAATTTAGGACTCTTAGAGTGGTACGCTCGCCACTCAACTCTGTACAAAAAGCGAGGGTGTGCAGCGCTTTATTCACGGCGCCGTCCTCGCAGTGGGTACGTTGCCTCCAGGCTCAATGCCTACCACATCATGCAGGTATTTACTAAAATATCCGTGCCCCGTGAGGAGCTGTGTGAGGTGGTAGGTATGTCATTGCCACTTTTCTACCCAGGACCTCAGAATAAATAAGATAGCAGAGACGAGCTCAATGCTTACCGCCGAGCTCTAGCCTGGTGCGCCATTTATGA
Organism: Miltochrista miniata; assembly: GCA_933228765.1. Taxonomy (NCBI): domain Eukaryota; kingdom Metazoa; phylum Arthropoda; class Insecta; order Lepidoptera; family Erebidae; genus Miltochrista; species Miltochrista miniata. Next base: position 14,478,870 of record OW121764.1, on the reverse strand, counting down.
ATGAGATCATTGCGCGCTCTAACACGCCAGCTTTCAATCTCTTCCGAAGATGGTTGTTTGCCATTTTGACGCACCAAAGCATTGGGCCGGTAGATTTCTGCCAGAACTGCGGCCACTAGGTTCCGCGACGGACTGTCAGAATAAGACATGCCGTCTCTTATGATATTATATTCTCTGGGCTATGGCCCGCTGCGGACATCGCAGCAGAATCCTATTAGAAAGAAAATGGTGCTCCATATAACGCTTTCAAGCGCAGCACACCACCATTAGGCGAGTTTGCTTGTTTAACTATAGTAAGACTTTTGTGGTATTTTTAAAAATGAAAGGGTGATAATGTTCTTGAAAATGAATAATATGATAATTATGTATGCAACTAAAGAGCCGCAGGTCTACACCCAAAGAGCCGCATGCGGCTCGCGAGCCGTGTCTTGCCGACCCCTGGTCTAGGGGATACCGAAGAACCCTCCCCTACTTTGTAACTAGCTGTACTTGTACATATACAAATAGACAATATCAAGACAGCTTGATATTGTCTATTTTAATAAACGCAGGATCAACTTTACTGCTGTATTGTATCGACCAAAATATTGTTCTCAATTATCTCCTTGGTAATCCTCACTACATTTGGACCTGATAGGGTGGCTGACCCACCTATCACGTGACAAGAGGCGCGATCGGCCTAAGCGTTCGGCTTGTGACGTATCTATCTCTCTTCCACTCCAATCGGCCGAGTTTTTTTATGACTTTACTTTATAAATGGACTTATCGATTTTAGTTCAACATCACATTATGCTGACCGTTTTGACTTACTATCAGACAAAACACATTCTGATTGTGACTGCAAATGCAGCCAGTCAGAGCCAAAGAATCCACACACCCCATCAGATCAGCTGTGTAGTATACTAAGCCAATCAGAAAACAGTCCTAGTTTAATACCCACTTATAATACAGGGAGTCAAAATTTTATGTTCAGTGATGAAATTGGAAAAGATATGGGCTTGAAATTAAACTTATTTACCCAGGGAGAGTCATTTATAAATTATTGCATGCCTTCAGCATCATATACCCAAATTATGAAGTCTATATGTAGGCATAAGTTTCAAAGTAGGGATAATTTGGTAATTTTTATAGGAAACAGGGGCAATATAACAAAACAGGACCTTGTAAAGTATTGTGATACATTAGATTCATTAACCCTAAATAATATTATAATATATACACTGCCCTACAGTAAATCAATGCCAGTTGCAGAGTATAGGCACAGATTAAATAATAGTTACTACGTAACAGATACATCACTCCCATACTTAACCTCAAAAATATTAGCCATAACATATCGCTACAGTGGAAAACATGCTCTACGACGTATTCCGAGAGTCGAGATTCGTGCGCACACCGTATGATTTCGTCATCGAGTGACAACTATTGACAACATTAGGGTTGTAAGCACGTAACAAAAATACATATAACTACAAAAAACAATAAACACAGTGTCGGAAAAAAAAACTTAATAATATTTTATAACTTCTTCTTTACATAATAATTATATTATAACTAGCTGATGCTCGCAGCTTAGCCCGCGAAAAAGTAACCTATGTGTTATTCCAGACTACAATCTATCCCTGTATCAAATATCAGCCAGATCCGTTAGCCGTTAGAGCGTGAAAGAGAAACAAGTATTCACAGATCTACACATCCGCACTCAAACACTTTCGCATTTAATTTTAGAATATTAGTAAGAAGTAAAATAAAAAAAAGCAAGACTAAAATACAGCGAAATATTATTTTACTCGGGAAATGTACATTGATTGTGCGCACTTCGCTCGGTCTGGCGTGTGGCAGCCCTCTGCCGGTCGGCCATGTTAGTTCTGCGTCATAATACTTAGGAGTAGGTGCTTATAAAACGACTTGTAGAGAGTGACGGAGGCCTGGTATAGGCTTAGGGAGCAATTGAACTTGACATTACACACTATTGCATATTATAATAAAAAGTTCAATATTATTGACACTAACTCTATTGTTAGAAATAATTATTATTTGACTAAAGGAAAGCATAAGCTTTCAAATTATTGTAAAAGACAGGTAGCAAAATCGCTACAGTATTATATTGATATTTTACAAACTGCTTCTTTTGAGCAGTCTTATGACATAGTATGTAATAGTAGGACTAAGGATATACGTTTATATCCGAGTAATTTAAATTAGGTTATGAGACAAAAGAGCAAAACTCTTGCACTTAATTTGACATGTACCCACAGCAAAATAATAAACATAAGGCCCCTCCGGCCACTGAATCTATTCAGTATGGAAATACTGGTTTACACCTGGTGCACCAGAATGTAGAAGGACTGCTCGGCGGGAAGGAGTTGGAGTTGGAGCTGTGCATTGATTTGAATGGAATAGACATTTTTTGTGTAACAGAACATTGGTTAAAGCAGCATGAAGTAATGTTGAACTTTAAAAATCATCAGGTTGCTAGCTCTTTCTGTAGGATAAAATGTAAACGTGGAGGCTCATTAATTCTTATTAACAAGGCTATAAATTTTAAAGAACGTAAAGACATAGTAAGCCTCTCTGTTGAACGAGTCATTGAAATAGCTAGTATTGAGTTCGAGCAGTTCATTGTGTTAAGCGTATACAGTCCCCCGGATGCTCCATACACACAGTTTGAGGAAGTACTGGAAGATGCTTTGTTTAAATGCCAGAGCTCTAAAAAAGCAGTAGTCGTTTGTGGAGATTTCAATGTAGATATTTTAGATTCTTCGCTGGAACCTTCAAAGAGACGGAAAATGTTGAACTTATTTAAGTCCTGGTTTACATAATGTATTTTTAGAACCTACTCGTATAACTGGCACTAGTGCTACTTGTATTGATAACATTTTCACTAATACACACCCCATTAAGAATTGTATAGTAGACCCTGTAAAATCTGATCATCGAGGACAATCTGTTCTGTATGCTAGAAATGTTTCCAGAAGTAAGAATGTAATCAGTTTTGTACCAGTAAACTCGAAACGCTTAGAAACTTTCAAAGAAAATATAGCCAAAAAGATAACAGAATTGCCCGATTACACTACTGTAGATAAATCTTACGCTGATTTATTTAACTTAATACATGATGAGTTTGGAAAAATTTTTACACCAAAAACAGTATCGTTCGGAAGCAGGTCTGTTTTCAGTGACTGGGCTACACCTGGTATTTATAAAAGTCGTAAGAGGCTTTATGAACTTTATTCGGAAAAAGCATTTAATTTTAACCCTGAGTTTAAGGAATATGTTAAAAAATATTCAAAGACCTTTAGACAAGTTTGTTCCTTGGCAAAGTCAAATTTCATTAGAAATAAAATTACAGCTTCGACAAATGTAATTAAAAATACTTGGAACATTGTAAATTCTGAATGCGGTAGGTCTAAAACGAGTGAACGAAGCTTTCATTTAAAGATAAACGGGCGCCACGTCACAGGGGATCTGGAAGTAGCGACTGAGTTTAAAAATTTTTCAGTAATATACCTATTCATATAACGAATACTCTTCGGTCGTCTTCCACTTCCGCTGAGCAAATATTGTCAGAATGTGTAGATAGCTGTCAACACGCGTTCGAATTCACGACTGTTGACTGCAACGACATTCTGAAAGCTTACAGGGCTATTAATGTTAAAAAAACCGCAGACCTATGGGGGCTATCGGTAAAATCTGTATCTAGTGTCATTGATGTCATTGCCCCTTACTTGGCAGCTGTGTTTAACGATTGTGTTTCGGGTGGTGTGTTTCCTGATTTAATGAAACACAGTAAAGTTATACCTTTGTTCAAGGCCGGCAGTGCTTCTGAGCCAGGTAATTTCAGTCCTGTCTCAGTGTTGCCGACTTTGAGCAAGATATTTGAAAAATTAATACTTGAGCAGATGCTGACCTATTTTAACAGTCACAAATTATTTCATAATAAACAATTTGGCTTCACTAAAGGACGTTCGACGACCGATGCTGGTCTAGATTTGTTGAAGAGTATTTATGAGGCCTGGGAAGATAAACATGATGCGCTTGGCGTGTTTTGCGATTTGTCTAAGGCTTTTGATTGCGTCCAACATGAGACATTGATCAGGAAACTACAGCACTACGGGATAAGGAACAAGGCTCTCGATCTTCTGACTTCATATTTGAACAATAGAACTCAGAGGGTCGATGTCGGTGGCACACGTTCGGGGGGATCGGTGGTTACTATGGGCGTCCCGCAGGGTTCGATACTCGGACCATTTTTATTTTTAATTTATATTAATGACCTACCCTACTACGTAGGGGACACTAACGGGATTGTTTTGTTTGCAGATGACACTTCCTTAATTTTCAAAATTAAAAGACAACTAGATGACTATGACGATGTTAACAATGCAATCCTAAAAGTAGTACATTGGTTTAACACTAATAATCTTAGCCTGAATGAAAACAAAACTAAATGTATTAAATTTACCTTGCCCAATGTAACACAGGCAGAAACCAATGTGCAACTTAATGGCCAAGAGTTGGAACTTGTGAAATCTACTGCGTTCTTAGGGTTGACGATCGATTCTGGATTGCAGTGGGGCCCACATATTGAAAAACTGGCTGGCAGATTAAGTTCAGCAGCATTTGCTGTCCAAAAGATTAGGCATTTGACTGATGTAGAAACAGCGCGAATAGTGTACTTCAGTTACTTCCACAGTGTAATGTCGTACGGTATGCTACTATGGGGCAATGCCGCAGATATAAATACAATTTTTGTTTTACAAAAACGGGCCATAAGAGCCATATATAGATTAGGTCCAAAGGTCTCTCTGCGAGAAAAATTTAAAGAATTAAATATTCTGACTGGCATCACAATATATTTTTGAAAATCTTATGTATGTTCAGAAAAATTTATCTAGTTTTACTAAGTTAAGCAATAGACACAATGTGAACACCAGACATAAAAACAACCTTGCCGTTTATCATTGTAGACTGAACAAAGTCAGTAATTCTTTCCTGGGTAACTGTATACGTTTTTACAACAGGCTTCCAAACGAAATTAAAAGCATGCCCCTAATTAAGTTTAAAAAGTGTATAAAAAGTAAATTGTGCTGCAGGGGCTACTATACAATTGACGATTATTTGATTGATGGGGAAGCCTGGAAGTGATCTGCTTGCTCTACTGATGGAGTTTTAGTTTATAGTATGTATCTACTTATTGTAAATATGTAGTGCACAAAAAGAATAGCCCGCCGAGTTTCTTGCCAGTTCTTCTCAAGCGGGCCGCGTTCCGAACTGGTGGTACTATTTGCATTGTATTCATTGACGTGTCGCAAGTGCCTATGTATTAGGATTATGCGAAATAAATGTTTTTTGAGTTTGAGATTAGAACAAATTTACATACGTACTTAACAGAAGCAATTAGAATAAAAAAAACTTTATACTGTCAAATTAGGTATCGTCCCTTAACAGATAACGTCTATTTCGGGACATTCTTAACTACCGTACGGTATAGATATTGGTTTTTTTTATAATAATAAGGTAGCAGACAAGTTTACGGCTCCACCTGATGGACTGTGGTCACCGCCTATGAACGTTTGCAACACCAGAGGCGACACACTCACGCTGCCGACCCTGCAAGAACCTTCTAAGACCCATTTTGACATACCCCATTAAATTTAAGGATGTTTCCACCATAGTTTAAATAAACATGTTACCTTCTCAGACTGTTCTGTAGAAGCACTGATTTCTTCCTGCATGCCTCCGTAAAGCACGCCCGAGCCACTGTAGCCGTGCAGGATGCGGTCTGCCTCCGCATCCAACAGGTTGACTATCGATTCTATTTCTGTTTTCTTTACTCTGTCTGTTAAATTGAATGCGCCGCCCTGTAAGAGAGATTTTCTTTAGCATTTCGTACGAGTGGAACTTGTTTTGAATTACGTCGCTATCGCAACTGTGACGTAAAATATGATAATATACTAAATGTCTAATATGGCGCTACATGTCACACAAGAGACACGGCTACTCACCATCACTTGGCGCACGTGCCGCAGGTGGCCCTGGAACACGACGGGGTGGCTCTTGCGCACGTGGCGGATGAGCTGCACGCCGCGCACGTAGGCGCGAGCGGACACGCAGTACATGCAGCGGCGCTACATGTCACACAAGAGACACGGCTACTCACCATCACTTGGCGCACGTGCCGCAGGTGGCCCTGGAACACGACGGGGTGGCTCTTGCGCACGTGGCGGATGAGTTGCACGCCGCGCACGTAGGCGCGAGCGGACACGCAGTACATGCAGCGGCGCTACATGTCACACAAGAGACACGGCTACTCACCATCACTTGGCGCACGTGCCGCAGGTGGCCCTGGAACACGACGGGGTGGCTCTTGCGCACGTGGCGGATGAGCTGCACGCCGCGCACGTAGGCGCGAGCGGACACGCAGTACATGCAGCGGCGCTACATGTCACACAAGAGACACGGCTACTCACCATCACTTGGCGCACGTGCCGCAGGTGGCCCTGGAACACGACGGGGTGGCTCTTGCGCACGTGGCGGATGAGCTGCACGCCGCGCACGTAGGCGCGAGCGGACACGCAGTACATGCAGCGGCGCTACATGTCACACAAGAGACACGGCTACTCACCATCACTTGGCGCACGTGCCGCAGGTGGCCCTGGAACACGACGGGGTGGCTCTTGCGCACGTGGCGGATGAGCTGCACGCCGCGCACGTAGGCGCGAGCGGACACGCAGTACATGCAGCGGCGCTACATGTCACACAAGAGACACGGCTACTCACCATCACTTGGCGCACGTGCCGCAGGTGGCCCTGGAACACGACGGGGTGGCTCTTGCGCACGTGGCGGATGAGCTGCACGCCGCGCACGTAGGCGCGAGCGGACACGCAGTACATGCAGCGGCGCTACATGTCACACAAGAGACACGGCTACTCACCATCACTTGGCGCACGTGCCGCAGGTGGCCCTGGAACACGACGGGGTGGCTCTTGCGCACGTGGCGGATGAGCTGCACGCCGCGCACGTAGGCGCGAGCGGACACGCAGTACATGCAGCGGCGCTACATGTCACACAAGAGACACGGCTACTCACCATCACTTGGCGCACGTGCCGCAGGTGGCCCTGGAACATGACGGGGTGGCTCTTGCGCACGTGGCGGATGAGCTGCACGCCGCGCACGTAGGCGCGTGCGGACACGCAGTACATGCAGCGGCGCGGCTTGTCCAGCGTGTGCGTCTCCAGGTGACGCTTCAGGTTGATCTCGTTGTGGAACTTCTTATTGCACACGTCGCAGCTGTGGGCTGAACGTACGTGTCACTTAGCACATATGATTGTAAATTGTTTAGAGCTTGGTGAAAAATGTTCTTCACACATTGCCATTCAGCCCAAATTAAAATACATACATACACGTAGTCACACCTTTATAAAGAGGTAGACAGAGGCATAGTATACGCCCACATTTCACCTTATAGTTTCATGTCCCACGTAATAGGTGGTAACCTATTGCCGTGTTCAAATGGACAAGCGCAGGTTAAAATTTTTCAATCCGCCCATAAGGTGTTCAACTTGGCTTATTGTCATTTTACTAGATATATTTTTAATTATATATTTTTAGTTTTTTATCTATGGGCCGTAGCTTAGTTAATAACATCCTATAACTGTCTAATGTTGCCTGATAATAAAAAAATTCGAGTATTCCTTCTCTACGCAATGGATCTTTTTGCGAAAGTGTTCCCTTAGTCTTACGACACCCTCGAGATGTATTGGCGTGGCGACATTGTGTACTTTTACCCGTCGCAACAAGGGACCCTGTCGCTACACGGGGCAAATTAAAATAATGAAAAGAAAAAGCTTTTCATTTTGTATATAAAATAACAATAGTTGAGCGGCTTTCATTTTTGCATTACACTACAAAAGTGTACTAATGAAAGAATATTACCACCATACAAAGATCTACTCACGTTTGTCATCCAAATGTAAGTTCAGGTGATGGCTTAACGCCACTGCGCTCAGGAACTTCTTTGTGCCGTAAAAGGGGCATGTATCGAAGGGGCACTCTAACTTATCTAATCCCACGTGTTCTCTCATGTGTAACACCATTCTATATGAAAAACAATTCATAAGTTAATATCAACATATGTTTTGATACTACCTTTTTTACTTAAATGTATAAAAATCATAAAGTTCATTATACTAATTAAAAAAAATGCATACTTGGCTCTAGAGACGAATGCCGCGCCACATTCATTGCACACATTGCCTTCATGACTCTCAAGGTGGCGTTCAAGTTGAAGACGCTGTATGTAGGACTGGGGACAGAGGTGGCACTTGTGAGGCTTCTCCTTCACGTGGGTTAGAATGTGACGACGTATCACTTCTACGGTGAATGTACTGTATCCACACTGAAACATTTTTTAACCATTAGTCCATTGGCTCTGGTTTTTAAAGAATAGGGTAGGAATGAAAAAAATACTAAATAGGGGTGTTTCTATTCTGACAGTATAGAAATACTGTCAAAATAGAAATTCCTATTCCTCCATAAGAGCGAATAAACATACCCAGACTGAGGTGTCATTGTCTATAAAAAGTACCTACAAAATGGAAGTCGCTTCCAAAATATTTTGTCATTTTTGAGATTCTGCTCCCTGACAGACTTACCTTACAGATCCTAGGCAAGACATGCGGGGATTTATGAATATTAATATTAATGTCTGTAAACTAAGTTTGTTAGGCAACATTCTGATACAAATTTAGTTTTTGCGACTCCAGAATAATTATAATAAACTAGCTGACCCGCGCAACTTCGTTAGCGTGATAAATGAAGAACCGCTTGACCGATTTTGTGCAAACTTCACATAAGCCATCTACTAAATAGTCCGAACAAAGCCTAAGCATTTGGATTGGATAGGTGAGCCCGTTCTTGAGTTATAAAATTACAACGAAAAGTGGCATTCATATTTTTATATACAGGGTGGAATTTAAAGACGGTAGTTGGAGGTAAAGTACCCTTAATATTGATAATGGCAAGTTTTGTTGAAAGGAAACATTCGTTTATTTTCAAAAGTAAGTAAATCTGCATTTATAGATTTTTGAAAAATCACCTGCTTGAGCCGGGAATCGAACCTAGGAGACGTGAAAAAAAAAACATCCTGTATTTTATGATACCAACCGAAAGAGCCTTTAATAAGGAACAATTTCTTTTAAACAACATAGTATCTTAAATTAAAGGAAGACCTAGTAAAATATGTTTTTATTGTAAAGTTTACTTACTATCTGAAGAAAAAAAAAGTCTTATTGAGATTCTTCTCCTTTTTTTGAAGTTGGTTAAAAAAATGTTTTAGTTTCTGTGAATAGGAATATGCGTTCTGGTCACTTAACCAACCAAGTTAAAAAAAATATAGGAGTTTCTTAATTAGACCGTTTTTTTTTCTTCAGATAGTGAGTAAGCTTTACACTAAAAACATATTTTACTTGATCTTCCTTTGCTTTAAGATACTATGTTGTTTAAAAGAAATTGATCCTTAATAAAGACTGTTGCGGTTGGTATCCTAAAATACAGGATGTTTCTTTTTTCACATCTCCCAGGGTCGATTCCCGGCTCAAGCACGTGATTTTTCGAAAATCTGTGAATGCAGTTTTACTTACTTTTGAAAATAAAGGAATGTTTCCTTTCAGCAAAACTTGCCATTATCAATATTAAGGGTACTTTCCCTCCAACTACCGTCTTTAAATTCCACCCTGTATATAGAGAAGAGATGATAGATGATGATGCAGTAGCTCAACCTTTTTGAACATCTACCTACTCGACAAAAAAATTCAATTTACCATTAATATTAGCCCCATCTGTTAAAATCATGCAGGGTGTTGTAAACAGCGCGTAACGGTAGGCGCACACTGGGCGACAGTCGCGGCGACTTGTCGCCCAGTGTGCGCCTGCATCGGGCGACTTGTCGCCGCGACTGACACTGGCGCGTCGGCGACATATTGCGGTCACAGAAGTCGTGCAAATCTCGGCGACTGTCGCCGTGTCACCGCAACTCCTCTAGCTTGTCGCCGAGTCGCGGCGACATGTCGCCCAGTGGGCGGAGCTTAGAACAAAATGTATGTAACTTGGCGCCCGCAGCTTGTCGCTGCGACATGTCGCATGTCGCCCAGTTTGCGCCTACTGTTAGAGACCCCCTTCAACATTTCATTGGTTTTTAGGGGTCCGTACCCAAAGAGTAAAACGGGATCCTATTACCTAGACTAGACTTTGCTTTCTGTCTGTCTGTCTCCAGGCGGTATCTCATGAACCATGATGGAGCTTGGTACGTTTGTTCTAAGATAACTTCTCATCTTTACTATGCTTTACGTGGTTGGAATGCTTTAATATTACAATTTAAAAAAATCATCTTACGTTTTTATTTTTTCATTTTTTAATGAACATATGACGTACGGTTGGGAAAAAGTATGTTCCCTAGCGTGCCTTACACAACTTATCGCGCACGCAAACATTTTGTGTCACTAGCCAAGATGTATTCTTCTTACACGAGCGAGAGAATCGCCTTGTCACGTATTTTTATACACTCTTTATGAACATGTCTATTCCCTTGTTAATGCAGATGGCCCTTTAGTGTAATCTATAAAAAAATTTGTTTGCATGCTTTCAAAATATTTTGGTAAATACTTTTGTATGTAGGTACATACATAAAACAAGTTGACAAATACCTTATCAGCTAATTAAACAATTCATGAAGACCCAATATCCTAACGACGTTGTCCGACAAATTAAGCTTAATTTACTAGAAAATAGCATTATATTAGTTGTAATGTATTTACATTACAAATTAATGACTCTAGAAGTTTACTTCTAAGTACTTGCTGGATAAAAAAAATTGTATCTGTACAATGCAATGTGTGGCAATTGGAACAAACTTAGCCACCCCAAGTCATCCCAAGGGTGTCGTAAGATTGCGATCCATTGCGTAGAGAAGGAAAACTCGAAACCCAGTTGTCAGTAAAATGACAAGCGTTAAGCCAAGTTGAAAGTCTTAAAAAATGTCAACTGCGGGTCTATTTCAACACGGCAGTAGGCTCACCACCTGTTTCGTGGGACGTAAAACTATAAGGTGAAATGTGGGCGTATACTATGTCTCTGCCTACTCCTTCGGAGACAAAGGCGTGGCTATATTACATACATATAGCCATGTATGTACAGTCACCTCCAATATTGCATGGGCCCCTTAAGATCTATAATCCCATGCACATTTGAGTCCAAATTCACAAAAACTCCACTAGATGGCGCAACTTTACTCGGCTATAATATTGCATAGTCACCTTAGAATCGCAAAAAAATTACTATGTAGTTGGCATATTTACATTACTCAAATGATTAATGAGTTGCTATTTTGACAATAATCGCGTTTCTGTGTGAAGTATTAAAAAACTGGCAACGCTAGATACTTGACTTCCAATGTTATCCGAGAGATGGCGTCAATTGTCAGTGCAAAGCAATTTCGTTTCGGATTGACATGCATTCTCAAATTCGTCTGTACAATGTACAATATGAATGCTCTTACCACTTCACAAGCATACTTCTTGGCGCCATGTATTTCCAAATGCTTTACCATAGCTGCCCGAGAACTAGTCCATTTCATGCATTCATTGCACTGGTATTGGTCTGGTGTATCTAGAAAAAGCGATAATTCTCAGTTGAAGTCACTATTTTGTAAAATCTTTGATATTACGTATCTATCTATTATAATATAATAAATATAAAAAAATTTGCGGCCGCTAGGGGTATATTATACCTACCCCTTGCGGCCGCAAATTTTTTAGCCCCTCTCTATAAAATAGTGCAGAGGTGGTTATGTCGAGACTTTGTAGTCTGTGATTCTGTCGCATTAAACTACGTCACTGGGTCACGTGGATCATCTGTTCATAGTTTGAAATAAAACAAAAATGACAACGTCAATCGGATTGAACTTTCACAATAAACATGTTAGAGGGGCAGTCTGGTGAGAACGATCTCACGGCTTTCTTGTTCAATATTTTTTTCTTTTATTATGACTACTCCACTCCCTAGGCTAGTAACGTAATGATGCATAGTCTCTGTTAGGTACTTCGGAATAACTTTGCTTTTAAATGGTAGAAGAATTTAAAAGAAAATATTCAATAGTTTCACAGCTTAAGAAAACTTCGTAAAATATTAATAGCAAATTACCTGAATGATTCTTGTGCCAGTGTGTCACTAGCTTTGAGAAACTTTTTGTACTGAATACACAGTATTTACAGGAGTAATCCTTTCCGAAGAGGTGTTGTAACCGAATGTGAACTGTTAAATTATCCTTCCTTGAAAATTTTGCATCACATATCTGTAAACAAATTAATTTTGATATTTTTGTACCCATTGCCACCTAGCCCAAACTAAACTACCTACTATATACAGAATGAATTTTTCAAAAGGGATTGGATGGCCAAATCCGAAACTATTAGAAATAGCGAAAAATGCTGAAAGGAGTTACGAGCCCGATTTTGATGAAACTTAAAACCTCATCATTCGATTTTTGAAAAACCAATAATCCTAGCTGGAAATCGAACCCATTGATTATGAAAAAAAAACACACCCATATAGGATGTGTTTTTTTTCATAATCAATGGGTTCGATTTCCAACCAGGTGTAATAACACCATACGATAGTGTTACTATTAAGTATCTTATTCTGGGAAGTAATGACATACGGCAAACTAAAGGAAAGTGCTCATCTTTAACAAAATACAATTTATTTTTCTTAAGTTAACTGATTAATTGTTTAAAATATAGACCATTGTTTTCAATACATAGCTGGATTCGAGACCTCAAGGATCGTACTGCATTCAATATTATTAATTCCTTTCAAAATATTCTCAAAGAATCATTCTGAGCATGATTTAAAACTAGGAATATTTACGATCTATTCTGGGATTTCGAACGAAACAAATTATAATACAAAATTTAGGTAGGTACATTAAATATGAATTCTATTAAAATTCCAAACTTTCCCTAAATTTGCGGTATATCATTACTTCGCAGAATTTGATACTTATCAGCGACACTATCGTATGGTGTAATAAAAGGGTGTTTTTTTTTTCAAAATCGATGGGTTCGATTCCCGGCTAGGATTATTGGTTTTTCAAAAAACTAATGATGAGGTTTTAAGTTTTATCAAAATCGGGCTCGTGAGTCCTTTGAGCATTTTTAGCTATTCCTTGTAGTTTCGGATTTGGCCATCCACGCCCTTTTCAAAAGTTCACCTGTATATTTGTGCTGTGCTGTCTAGTAGACAAGTGATATTGTTACTAATATAGGTATTTCTATATACATAGATTTTATATAGAAAGCACCAAAATCCAAAACAAACATGTATGGATCACACAAATATTAGATTCAACCTACAAATAACAATCCTTTTGTTATTCATAGGATTCAACCCATACATCAAACTCGGGTCCTCAGCAAAGCACTACCACAGTATAAAGAGAACATAATGCTATGTCGGCTGTGGCACTACCGAGGCAGTAAACAGTACTTACATAACATAACCAAACGCACAATGGGTCCACTGGCGGACCTAAGTGCGGAAAATGGGAGCCCAAGAAGAAGACTGAACATAACCAAATCCACTTTTCATTAGGCAGACATGCTAGTTTTCTTATCTTAGTGGTTCATTATTCAGGGCAAGAAATTATATAATACTAGCTGATGCCCAAAGCTTCGCCCGCATAATATTTGTTCTAGGTACTTCCTGTGGGTAAAAAGTACCGTATGTGTTATTCCAGGCTATAATTTAGCTCTGTACCAAATTTCAGCCAGATCCATTCAAGCGTGAAGAGTAACAAACATCCACACTCACAAACTTTCGCATTAATACTAGTAAGATATTATCTCTATAGCATTGGCGGCTATAAAAATCTGTTGTCTGTCAAAAGCTCTGATGATACACTACAAACTTAAGAGAAGTGTTACGTTTTGATAACCTACTTCATATTTTTAATACAGAAGCATACATTGGTAAAATATTGCCAATATCCTTTTCAGTTTTTTTTTAAATGCACTCTTGGTACAATAAATAGCACTTTGTAACATTGGTCTAATTTTAAATGTTTACATCTGGTCACGTCAACATTTCAAATATGAAAATCAAGACTAAGTTACAAATTAGGTCTTCTCTGAAGTTTCCAGTTACCATTACTTCAAACAAAATATGCTACTGATTCATAATCAACAAATCACAAACAAATCAACTGCCTCTGTGGCGCGGTCGGTAGTGATACCGCCTGCGGCGCTGGAGGTCGTGGGTTCGATTCCCACCGGAGACAAATATTTGTGTGACCCATAAAAGTTTGTCTCAAGAGTCTGGGTGTTTCTATGTATAATATGTATGTATTTAAAAGTATATAAGTATTAATATCCGTGGTCTGATACCCATAATACAAGCAGGTTACTCCTAGCTTACTTTGGGATCTGATAGCGTTGTCACCGCACACACCCATTTAGTTAACATAATATTATCAAATGGTGTCTTTTTAGGTTCCATACCAAAAAGGTAAAAACGGGACCCTAATATTGAAACTTTACTGTCTGGCTGTCTGTCAAGACAATGCATCTCGGGAATCATGATAGCTAGAATACTGACATTTTCACAGATTATGTATTATGTTCCTGCTATAACAAAAATTCAGAACCTGAACTTTTACCACTGCTGGACGTAAGCCTCTCCCAAATCATGCAATTAACATAGGTACAGAAAAATTTAAAGATAAAATCTTAGAGAAAAGTTAAAATTCTTACTTCACAAGCATAGTTGGTAGCACTTGGTCCATTACATGCACTCTGAGCTAAGTGTCTCAGTACATGTGAATGCCTCACAAATTCCTTGTTACAAGTTGCGCATGAATACATGGATCTATCATGTACTTTAAGTTTGTGTTGTAATAATGTAGCTTTGTTAGGACAGCGCACATGACATTGTGCACATTTAACACTATTTGGTAGTTTAGAATGTTCGTCTAAGACATGCTTGATGTAATTTTTTTCAAATGTAAACTTTTTTCGACATTCCTGGCAAGCGTATCCTCGCTGAAACAGTAAACAATATTAATATTACTAGTTTCTGTTACGAAATATCATAAACGTAATGTTGCTATGAAGCGCCTATCATTTATTTCTTTGCGTGCGTGCGTAGTGCTTACGGCTGTGAAATTAAACAAAGGTGCATTACTTACCTTTGGATGCACTATTTCACACAAGTTCAAGGACTTATGTTTCTGCAACTGCTTTTTAGATAAGAAAGTAGTTTTACATACAGCACATAAATAGCTAGTTGAGTTTTCAACTACTTCGTCGGATATCTCTTCCTTAATTTTCACTGATTTCGTAGTGGTTCTCGTATTTTTAGAGCCTAGTCTAGGCTTTCCTGGATTTCGTTTTGGAGGCATAGTTATTATAGCTCGACGATACAGCTGTTTACATAATTTGCTTAGAATGTTTATCACAGATAGAAATGCAATAGTTCACGTTAACCAATTTTGATATTCCTTTCACTCAGGCGCTCGCTAGTGAATTTTCCTCAAACTTTGTCAAACAAACGCCAAAGCGCCACGTCCACGACTAGTGTTGTGCACAGTCATGTCATAGTGTCATACCAGCACTCGGCACTTAAAAATTTTAGTCGATTTTCAATCGCCATTTTTGTTGACGTTTCGTTCCGAAATAAAAGAAATAAAAGAACAACCAATCGTATTCAGTTGCCACTAAACGTTAATAGAAAGTCACCAATCAAATTCTATGCAATGAAAGGATTGACAACATTTTGACAATGTAGCCAACATGCAAAATATGTTGTATTTCTTTTTCTTTTAATTAAAATAGTTTAATATGCAACACTACAACAACACACAGGTTCAGGTAGCGATGTGACGAATCGTATTTTTTTCAATTCGAATCAATCGATTATAAATTACTCTTAATTCGAATTGCAATTCGAATTGATTCGATTCGTCACG
Organism: Miltochrista miniata; assembly: GCA_933228765.1. Classification (NCBI taxonomy): domain Eukaryota; kingdom Metazoa; phylum Arthropoda; class Insecta; order Lepidoptera; family Erebidae; genus Miltochrista; species Miltochrista miniata. The sequence continues at coordinate 14,462,847 of OW121764.1, read as the reverse complement.
TGTCGCCGCGTCGGTGTCATCAAATCGCGCGACGAATTTGCGAAAGCGAGTCAACACCCTAGAACCGACCTTAAATTCCTCTAAGTATTGATTAAAAATCTAGAAAAATCCCTGAACTCTTTTTTTATGTATACATTAAAAAAAAAACAAACTAGGTCTCAAAGATGTTGGCAGTTCTGCTCATAAATATAAAGTTGTGTTATTTTCTAAACGTACGAAGCATGAATTAATGTTTCATGACAAAAGCGATAAAATTTCCTAAATCGATGTTTTTAATTCATTTATGTAGACACCAGGGGGCCTAAAAAGGCAACATTGTATGTTTCATATTATGAAACGCAAAATGATTGGTATGCTTTGTATGTTCTGTATTTCAAATTATATGAATTGTATGTTTCATATTATGAAACATACAATGTAGCCTTTTTAGGCCCGCAGGAAAGTAATAATAACAACAGAATAATGAAAAATAGGTACAATTGTATTGTACGTACAGCAAAATCAAAACATATTTCCTATTTTTCCAATGATGTTATAGTAAAAAAGAGGTAGATATCGCATTAGCGCTCAAAAACTGTTGCGGACAAAGTCACACAATTGTTATAATTCCATTTAGTCGGCTAATAGCTGCGAGCGAAACAAGTCGTGTTGTGGTCTGCTACTGTGTGCAAAACGACACAGATAGCTATCCCTCTCTGTTTTAAACGTTTTGTATTCTCTATCGCATTCATAGATGAAATCTATTAAGTACCGATAGGTAAGCACGTGAAATTATAACTCAACAAAAACTGAACGCTGTTTGTATGAAGGTAGCATATCTTTACTTAAATATCATTGTATTTTTCCCTATTTTATGAAAATTTTCAAGAGCTGGCACTCCTATTTAGAATATATAACTCCTAAAAATACCCCTAAATAAAGGTATTTAACCCTAAATTTAGGGAGAAACCCCCTAAGTAGGCATCACTGCTGTACGTAAAACGAATCGAATATCAAATAATGTATCCAACCAATCGTGATTCTTAGATCAATATTCGAATTCGTATTAGGCGAGAGAGCGAATCAACGAATGTCGAATCAAGCCGAGTCGACACGACAGCGGCAGCGCCGCTCCCCGCCGCCCGCGCTCCGACCGAAAGCACCGACCTGTCTGTAGTACGGCTGTACCTGCCTACGACTAGCGAGTAGGCGAGTACGTCACGAGTTAACGAATTGATTCGGTTTCGGGCGAAAGCGATTCGGATCAACGAGTCAACAGTCTTATATTCGAATTATTCGAATTACCCATCGCTAGGTTCAGGTTACATGATAATTACAATGTAGGTTACATATTGTTGTGTTCCGAAAAATTCTAAATCTATGCTACTAACGACTGCTTTCCATAATAGGCTATTTCAATTCAGTGTTCATATCTCACTTGGAGATACTGTGATAATTAATATTCCTACTATTGATGTAAAGTGTGCAATTGTGTTATAAATACATATAGTTTATTCTGTCTATAATCATGTTGTTGTATTTTATTGAGGATATTTATATTATTAGAATGCAATATGTTAAGATCTGTGGTTTGTGTGTGTGTGTGTGTGTGTGTGTGTGTGTGTGTGTGTGTGTGTGTGTGCGTGTGCGTGTGCTCGTGTGCGTGCGCGTGTGCGTGCGTGCGTGGGCGTGCGTGCCAGCGTGCGAGCGTGCGTGCGGGCGTGGGCGCGTGCGCGTGCTTGTGCGTGTGTGTGTGTGTGTGTGTGTGTGTGTGTGTGTGTGTGTGTGTGTGTGTGTGTGTGTGTGACATTGTGCTATTTTAGATAGATCAGTAGATCCTCAGTCTCTCGGTAGTCGAGACTCTGCAACCTGCAACCAATTCGATACCTTTGGTTTTTTGCGTCGTATGCAAAACTTTTTGTTGATAATATTGTAGACCTAGCTACCTATACCCTGTGCGATTTGCGACTAGCGAAAGAAATTCTGCAGTACCTATGTGCTGGGGAAGAACATTTTGTGCTGCGTCTTGAGTTTAGTGCTGCGGGTTGAGAGGTGGCAAAGATTGGTGAATTTTCAAGACCAGTCGAAGCAAGGATAGTTGTCGAACTGTAAGAACCTTTAAAGCTGTGTACAGTTTGGAGTGTGGGATTTTTGTAGGACTATTTTTGCGAGTACCTACTTTAAGCAGGGCTCTCTGTGCCCTCTCCAGGCCAATTACATGCGTTTTCCGCTCTTCCCCATATTGAGATACAATACCGGATTACTGATTGACATAGTGCCGAGTATACCAATTTGAGCTTTGCTAATGGTGTAGAATCCCTTAGCTGCTTAAATATACCTATACGTAATTCTTCACACATGTGTTGTCATCAGATCGATATGTTTTTTATCCCACTTCAAACCGCTGTCTATCAATACTCCCAGATATTTTGCAGATGCAGCTTTGGTTATTTCGTTACAAGCGCAGGAATCCTGATTGGCGCAAGTATGGGCTTTTAGTGAGAAGTTACATGGTCGTCTTCCCACCTTAGTAATTGAAAAGGGAACATTAAAAGTTGTGGTTAAATTGAGGGTTAATAGGTTTCGATTTAACCATGCCATGACGTAAGATAATGAGTGTTCTGCTCTTTCTCTCACTGATTGCCAATCTGGTCCAGAGACAAGAATAGCGGTGTCGTCAGCATAAGTGAAAATATCAGAATATGGTAGTTTGAGTGTGCAGAGGTCGTTTATATAGAGTAGGAATAGCGTGGGACCCAGGACGCTCCCCTGGGGGTCGCCGTAGGTAGTTCTCATCTCATCACTGGTGTAACTGTTGTTTATTACCATTTGTTTTCTGTCCTTTGAATAGCTTTCAAAGATGCGATATGGTATACGCCTCTTGGACAACTCTAGTGGCGCCGCGTTGTGGCCGATTTAGGCAACACGCGGACGTTAGAGTGCGGTCAGCTGTACGGTTTACGTTTGTAATTCTCTCAAAAACGTTCTAAAGTGGTCTCTCAAATAACTAAAAATGGGTGGTACGAGATACTGTTGTGTTGTGGGGTGCAAGAATTCCCAATCTCGGAATCGGGAATTGACTTTTTATTCGTTTCCGAGACGAAATTGGGAAATTAAAAAAAGAGCTGAGTGGATAAAAGCCGTCAGAAGAACGTCAGTATAAATAATAATAACGATTTGATTTTTTTTTCGCAGTTTACTGATAATCTAATTCCAATGACCAAAATGACCAATACTTATTCCTTCATCTATACTAATATTAAAAAGAGGAAAGATTTGTTTCTATTTTTGTTTGTTTGTTTGTAACGAATAGGCTCCGGAACTACTGGACCGATCTGAAAAATTCTTTCACTGTTGGAAAGCTACACTCTGCGGTGAACATAGGCTATATTTTATTCGCGTATTCCCACGGGAACGGGAACTACGCGGGTGAAACCGTGTGATGTCCGCTAGTTATTTATATTTCTTTGATAAGGAGATACATCTTCATTTTCCATTTCTGCTTTGCATGTATATGGCTGATTTTTTCAGATTATTATTTAACTATTAATTGATTTAATAATTAATACATAGGTAGATACCTCTACTTTCACATCGTACGGTGGATTATTGACTCTCGTCTGTGGTATTACTTTTCTACTGATGATTGGTTCTCCACTAGCTTCATCATGGATTTCGACGACCTCCTGAACATGATGGCTTTGGAATCATTTATGCCCTATAATTTATAATTAAGTAATGGATTTGATCATCGTGTCATTAGTAATACGATAATCCTACAAATATATATGTAGAAAAAAATACAATGAAATTGAAAGAATATCTCATTGTTTCGTGTATTTACTTACCTTTCGACACAGATTTTTCGCGAAAGAATTCTGCATAAATATTCTGGAATCCACACTTGATTATAGTGTTCGGCTTATAATATTACGAAAACAATTTCTTATTACGTTAAACAAAACAATAATCTCCAATTTGTAGCGACTTATATGCGAATCATATGTTTACTGTTATGTGAAGAACGACCTCGAGTTGTCGCCGCTAACCGACAGTTGGCGTTGCCGTAGCTTCGGCACGATATCCAAGAGGCGTATACCACGATGCACGAACCTTTGCCATCTTTGCCAGGAGTAGGTATAGGGGCTGAGACCGTATCGAATGCTTTCGATAGGGCTAAGAATATGGACAGACATTTGGTTCTGCTGTCGAGATTTTTGCAGATTTTTGTTGTTAGGTCAAAAATAGAGTCCTCAGTAGAAGTTCCTGAGCGGAAGCCATACAGATTTTTGGTCAAGATGTTATTTTTGTTAAGGATTTTTTTGAAACCGTTATTTAAATTTCTTTCCAAGATTTTGGATAATGAAGTCAGAATAGAAATGGGTCTGTAATTGTTTACACTATTCCTATCCCCGTTCTTGAATATAGGGTGGACAATAGATTTTAACGGCTTCAGGGAAGGCTTTTTAGGGTTGTAGATCAGATTCAAAACTCGAGCACACTGTTGTCCTGTAGCAAAGTGAGCTTTTGGGCGCGCGTTGTTCTGTGTAGGTATTGGTCCAGGGGGATTGGTGTTGGAGCATAGATTTCGAATTTTTCGCTAGGTATCTACGTTTTAAACACAGACATAGCATAATAATTATTCCTAAATGTCTGTGGTTTTAAATCTAAATGTTGGCGTATAGCACTGATCTGTATTATCACCACACGTAGGTATAGTCTTCACTCCCAAATCCAAGATCTTAGAGAAAGAAAGTAGTTTTATCCGTCTACGTCCAAGATGCGAGTCTTCGATTAAAATTATACTTACCTACTGTTGATCGAAGATTCTCTTAGACTATTTACCTACTTTAGTTAAAACTTAAATAGTCTAAGAAGATTCTAGTATTGCGTACGTCGCGTCGTATCACTCAGACGCGCGTACGGCAGCATTTTTATCCTAATCATAGGTAGGTATTGACGTATTACAAAAATGTAGCCACTGTGAAGAATTTTATTCGTCTGAGAACGAAACTGCAGATGTGTGACATACTGAAAGAATAATTATTTTGTCCATGTTTTCAAATAATTTTTAATTTGATTAGGTATTGTATTGCGCTGACGATACAAATACAACGCGAGTCAGTAAATGCCACAAAATATGATAGGTAGTATTTTCGCGACATTAGCTCTAGTAGGCATATGACAACCCATATATTTAGGAAGAAAGCCACCGCGGTTATAATATTATACGGGCGCTTTTTTTAAATATTTGACTTTGTCGCCGTCTGGCTTAACAAATTATATTATAAAACCTTAAAACAAGAAGCGCTCGTGAAGTCGTGACGCCGCGAACTCCCTGTTTCGTAAAAGATCACTCGAATTAGCAAAATTTACAACAGCCCGTCCTTGGATCTCCATCCACTCTGATTCTCCGCCCCTGCAGCAACGCACTATCCCGCTCGACACGTGAACATGCACTCGACCACAGAACACTTTTATCACTCGACCGAATACTCGCTACTCGTTCGCCAGTACAGTAGTGTACTACCCGTTCGGGCTAACTTTGCCACTGCGGCTGCGCGCGCTGGCGTACAGGCTGGTGTAGAGGCGGAGGCGACGGGCAAACATAGAGCGAACGGGCAATACCACTACCTATGGATTTTTTGGAACGAAGTTCCATGGCGCGTTGCGAAAGAGGGCTAGACGGAAAAAAATATTACCAAAAGTTGGCACGACACTTTTGCTAGTGGTAGTGTTAGTGTTAGTGGTAGTGCTAGCCAGGGGACGATCATGAACTCTACGAGCAACACCAAAGCAAAAAGGAGTTTCGCTCTGAAAAATGTTTTGAAGTAAAACTTCTTTAGGCGCGACTAGGGAGTAACTCAGATTTTTGGAGTAAAACTTCTTTAGGCGCGCGACTAGGGAGTAGGTAACTCAGATTTTTGAAGTAAAACTTCTTTGGGCGCGACTAGGGAGTAACACAGATTTTTGAAGTAATACCTACTTCTTTAGGCGCGACTAGGGAGTAACTAAGATTTTTGAAGTAAAACTTCTTTAGGCGCTACTAGGGAGTAAGTAAGTAAGTGGTAGTAAGTGGTAGGAAGTAGTAGTAAGTGGTAGTAAGTGGTAGTAGGTATGTGGTAATATGTGGTAGTAAGTGGTAGTAAATAGTAGTAAGTGGTAGTAACTGGTAGTAGTAGTAATAGTAGTAGTAGTAAAAAAATATTACAATTCCTTCACTAATTACACGAAAGGAACTTCGTTCCATCATGGTGTCCCTTGCCACCTCTCAATGTTTTTTATGAATAGTTCACTTTTGATTTGAAAATGGCTAATAGGTAGGTACCTACGGGTAAATGGAATTCAGACACAACTTTATCCCTGCAGGGTTTAAACTGCAAATAGCTGCAAAATTAAATGCCATTGACTATTGCAATATACCTATGCTGCATCACTGCACTATTGCAAAGTAGGGTCAAGTGTTCAACAATGAAACACTAAAAGTTCATAACCTCGTACATCTTATGTTTTTGCTGATAGAAGTCTATAATTTTACAGGCATGTAGTCAATATGATTGGGTATCGAATGTCATTTATAGATTTTTTTTAAATAAAGTGATTTGAATCGACAAAGAAATAAAAACTAAGAAATGGGATTTGTGTCATTGTGTCCATATAGGCGTACACAATGAAACACCATATATTCAACAATGAAACACCATAAATAAACTGGCCTAATTCAAATTTTGTTTAATGTAGGTAGTTATTAAAGAAAGAGCAGTCCGTTTCTACGTTAAATGCAGTGGCACGACGGCGACGTGCCATGCTGCATGTTTCAGGCTTTTTTAATGACAGTTCTGCATGCCCTGATTTATAAGACCGTAAACATTCGATTCCAGCCATTTTCCCAGCTAACAGAATATCGAATATTGTTAATTTTTGCCATTTGGTTAGCAATACGCCCCGCGTCCTTTTTACAGCTTTATTACGCGCCATCTTAAAATAAAAACAAATTTTAATAGATAAGGTTACCTACACAATATCAACCAATAAAAATCTAGATTTATATAGATATCTTATGATGGTACACAATAAAACAGTGTTTCATTGTGTCCATTGTTAAACTGTTTCATTGTTGACTACCTAGGGTTTATCTAACTAACTTTTAAGGCCGCGTGGGTCAGATTTTGAGGTTTTTGAAACAATCCTAGTCAAAAAGTAAAGGGTTTTTAAATCTGAAAAATATATATATAATAGTTAAGGTGAAGTGGGACTCAAAATACATATTTTGACATATTTCAAACCAATTTTGCAATGGTGTTACCAAGGATTTCACAATTTTTGAAATGGATAATTATTATTAAGTATATTGACTAGGGTTGTCAGCTCTCCAAAACACGATTGAGTAAATTCGGCTCGATAGAAATTTATCCGAAAGTTGCCTCGAATCTGTAAATTTACCTGTGACCGCCTTGACTATAACCAATTTTATTCAGTAGTTATATAATGTACCACACTATTTTTTTTATTTCCATGTCCCTAATAAGTTACCTCGAGGCCCTATGATGTTATTTATTTATTAAAATCATATTGTTTGAATATAAAATACGTTTTGTTGAGCGGGAGTGCATTTTGCCGGTATCAGCCACCTCACATCGCCCGCTCAGTCAGCCGACAGGCTTCGTTGAGGACACCCGTATACAACTTTGTCGCGCCCGCTGACGTAATTCGCTGCCGTAGTAACGAAAATGGGTAATAAAAAAAAACAAAAAAGAAAGTATTCAAGGCTTAAGCTCAAGAGCGTAAAAATATCGCATCTGTTTGGGTAAATTTCTTTGGTGTATTATATAAGTTATAGTAACGTTTTCATACTTTCCAATACAAAGTCCGCCTGATGCCACATAATAGATAAGTCCAGAAGATTCACCTATAAATGCGCTCATGTATGTGACGCCCTGACCGAGCTTATAACATGTACATTATTTATATTAATATTTAAGTAAAATCAATGTTATTACGAGTATAATACTAATGAATGATGAATCAGTGGGCCAATTCTCCTAAATTTACAATATAACAGTAGGTATAAACCTTAATTGAGTCTATAATAAATTAAAACTCAAAAAATTGGTATTCTCCTATCCAAAATTACAGTTTTCAATGTACGTATTGCGTATTGATATTCTGGTAGTCTTACTTTATTACTAGTACGTCGTAGTTGATGTAGATAGGTATTAATTTTGATAGTATGAGTTTGAATTTTAACCAACAGTGAACTGAAAATAAACAGCTTACAACCCGATACAGTCAATACAACCCTTACTTTGTTTTTAAGCTATAATGTAAAACAGTAATACAATGTTTAATGGATAGTGGTACCTATATGTTAAGCGCTAGAAGATGATTTTGTGAATATTTGTTACTGAAAACCGGGACCAACGGCTCAGAAGCACGGAAAAGCAAAATATTCAGAAGTGCCTGATGATTTAATATAATTTTCGAATTATTTCATTATTATAATTGAAGTCTGTGAAGATGTTTGCGACAAAATCACGTTCCAACGGTTGAGCAGATCTGGCTGTAATTGGTGGCCTATTAAAATTATTTTGTGCTTTTCCAGACTGCAATATATTCTTGGATATGTTATATATAATTTAGAAAATAGCATAAAGGCTATTTTATCCCTGGATATGATCCAATGGTAGGTGGGAACGTGAACAGAATTCTACACAGCTGAAGCTGCGGGCAAGACCTATGCGAAATGAAACGTAGAAGGTTTAATTTGGGTAATGGTAATAGTTTGGACAGGACTAAAGCCTTGTCTAGTCTAAATAACTAGTATCGAAATTTATTCCTTTATACACCCTTGCATTATATGCATATAGGAATATTCGTTTTTGTATATTCTTCGGTTTCGTATCCAAACGGGACCCTATTACTGAGACTTCGAAGTCCGTTTGTCCATCTGTATCTCATGAACTAGGCAGTTATACATTTCAAAGATGTGTTTCTGGTGCCGCTGTAACAACTATAATAATCTAAATCTATACTTATATTATAAAGAGGATAGATTTGTTTTTTTGTGTGTTTGTAACGAATAGGTTCCAGAACTACTGGACCGATTTGAAAAATCTTTCACTGTTGGGAAGCTACACTCTTTGCAGTGAACATAGGCTATATTTTATTCCTGTATTCACACGGGAACAGGAACTACTCGGGTAAAACCGCGTGACGTCCGCTAGTCTATACTAATATTATATGCCTCTGTGGCGCAGTCGGTAGTGATACCGCCTGCGGCGCTGGAGGTCGTGGGTTCGATTCCCACCGGAGACAAATATTTGTGTGTCCCATAAATGTTTGTCTCAAGAGTCTGGGTGTTTCTATGTATAATATGTATGTATTTAAAAGTATATAAGTATTAATATCCGTGGTTTGATACCCATAACACAAGCAGGTTATTCCTAGCTTACTTTGGGATCAGAAAGCGTTGTGTGAAAAGTCCGTGAATATTTCTAAAGAGGAATGATTTGTTTTTTTGTTTGTTTGTAACGAATAGGCTCCGGAACTACTGAACCGATTTAAAAAATTCTTTCACTGTTGGAAAGCTGCACTCTTTGCGGTGAACATAGTATATATTTTATTCCCGTATTCCTACGGGAACGGGAACTACGCGGGTGAAACCGCGTGACGTCCGCTAGTACTAGATAAAGAATGAATAAGGTTACTCCCATACCTACAACGTAATCTTTTGGCGTTTTTTTTTGTTGCGAAATCCTCATCAGTGTGCCAGTCCAACTTCAACTTGGCCGTTTTTTACAGTTCCGTATCCAAAGGATAAAATGAGACGAGGAGAGAATAACTTGATGACATGAAGTTAGTTTTGCCTTTTGAAAATGCGAAGAGGCGAAAGCGGTCAGGTGTAGAGTAAATAAATGCTGTGGAACAGTACAAGTGGTGGGTATTCAATATGCGCTGCAGGTTCCACCAAGTGCCATCAACCAACAGTATAAACAATCTGTAATAACGCGACCCTATTACTGAGACTACGCCGTCCGTCTATCTGTCATCTCATGCACCACTGCAATCGCTAGGCATTTGAAATTAACGAATACTAAAAACAGAAAAAAAATTAAGGAGGGCTCCCATACAGGTATATTTTTCAGTTTTATTTGTACAGTACCGTACCATTACACAGTACAGTAAACAGTACAGTAAAGTACCAAAAAATAAAAACTATGAAGGAGAGGGTCAGCAGATTCTTACTTTTTCATTCAACCTGGCAAAAATCGTCACAGGTAAAAAAATAAATTGAAGTACTTCTCAAATATATTATTTTCTATCCTTATACTTTTGACATATCATTTGTAATGACGTATTCAAGGCCTGCACAAAAAACCAGCTTGTTGGGAATTAATGCAAACTGGAATGTCTATTTTGACTGGACTAATATTATGAAAATGAATTTCATTACATGTTAGTGATAAAAACTGCATCAAAATCAATTACGTAGTTGCTCACGAGTAGAAAATCTAAGAGGTTTATCTAAACAGGGCGAAAAAAATAGTTATGTAAACTTGTACTTCGGTCAATGATTTCAATTGCGTAGTGAACGGGCTAACGCGCGAAAACGTTTCCGACACACGGAGCGTCGCGAACATCTTGCGTCTGCTTCACCCCCTCCGAATCGCTGGTGACACAATTGCACTTCGCCTTAAGGATATAAGCTAAACATATTCCGAGCCCGTTACACAATCCAATAAATTTCACTAGATAGAAAAAAATCCCAAAGTTGACTCTCTCAGAAAAGTTTTTTCAAAACTGTGGCTAAACTATTAACATTTTATATATTTTTTTTGCACTCAATTAAAGGTATTAAGTTTTTATACACATTTTCCGAGCGTTTTTCTATGAACAACTATTTACATAGTTATCATGTACGAATATCTACCAAACGCAATAGAATTGCGCCGCTGACGGCCGATCAGTCTCGCCCTGGCGCTTGTGGAGGCAGGACCTGTGTCAGTTTTTTTCGCAACTATTTCGTAATTATTATGCCAAATTACGTTGAAATCGCGCCACAGTATAAAAATATCAGTAATGGGCAAAATGTAATTAGATTAACCGTTACAAATACATACGCGACTCATGGTAAAAATGTGGTGATCTTTTACTTTTTAAGTGTTTTCACGACATGGTAACCAGCTACCTAATGCATTAAAATGTCTACGAATTACATGATAATTTCGCAATCCAACATGGCGGCCACGCCGTAATCACAAAATTTCATGATGGGTATCGTTTAAGGGGTTTGTTCGTATGCTGAGTACGAATCACGTGATAATTTTGCAATCGAATATAGCCGCCGCGCCGTAATCACAAAATTTCATGATAGTTATCGTTTAAGGGGTTTTTTGGTATGCTGAGTACGAATCGCGTACTAATTTTGCAATACAAGATGGCCGCCGCGCCGTAATCACAAAATTTCATGATGGGTATCGTTTAAGGGGTTTTTTGGTATGCTGAGTACGAATCACGTGATAATTTTGCAATCCAATATGGCCGCCGAGCCATAATCTCAAAATTTCATGATGTGTATCGTTTAAGGGTTTTTTTGGTGTGCTGAGTACAAATCACGTGATAATTTTGCAATCCAATATGCCCGCCGCGCTGTAATCACAAAATTTCATGATGGGTATCGTTTATAGGGTTTTATAGTATGCTGAATACGAATCACGTACTAATTTTGCAATCCAAAAAGGCCACCGCGCCATAGTCACAAAATTTCATGATGGGTATCGTTTTAGGGGTTTTTTGGTATGCTGAGTACGAATCACGTGATAATTTTGCAATCCAATATGGCCGCCGTGCCATAATCACAAAATTTCATGATGTGTATCGTTTAAGGGTTTTTTTGGTATGCTGAGTACGAATCACGTGATAATTTTGCAATCCAATATGCCCGCCGCGCTGTAATCACAAAATGTCATGATGGGTATCGTTTATAGGGTTTTATGGTATGCTGAATACGAATCACGTACTAATTTTGCAATCCAAAAAGGCCACCGCGCCATAATCACAAAATTTCATGATGGGTATCGTTTAAGGGGTTTTTTGGTATGCTGAGTACGAATCACGTGATAATTTTGCAATCCAATATGCCCGCCACGCCGTAGTCACAAAATTTTATGATTGGTATCGTAAATGTTAGTATCGTAAGTATGGTAGTATCGTAAATCATACGTAGCAGACTGTAGTGTAAAAGAGATAGAGACACATGTTCCATTCTTCGTTCTAACATTTGTGTGTGGTTGGATTGCATGGAACGACAGACTAAAAAAACTTGTTCGGTTTTCTGTGAGTTAGTTAACCGCGTGCCAATTTGCAACTGTGCAAGACGTGTTCAGAGTTAAGAAGTTATTTATTTAACTCAGAGTTTACTAACTCTATATTTATATATTTAACTCGAGTAGAACCGCGCAAGTAGGCCTAAATAGCTTAGGTGGCCAAATTGAATTCAGTACTCAGCATTCGAAAAAACCCATTAAACGATATTCATTACGAAATTATGTGATTACGGCGCGGTGGCCATTTTGGATTGCAAAATTATCATGTGATTCGTCCTCAGCATACCAAAAAACCCCTTAAACGATAACCATCATGGATTTCCTGGGACATCCTTCCGAGGGCTTACCCGGGGCTCCCAACCATAGGCTGTTGGGCGTTACGTGAGGTTTTTTAGTCGGTAGGAGTCCGGCATAACATCCATGAGGATCTTCCCTCACGTTAAACAAAAAAAAAAAAAAAAAAACCATCATGGATTTTTGCGATTACGGCGCGGCGACCACATTGCATTTCAAAAATCACAGGATTCGTACTCAGCATACCAATACACCCCTTAAACGATACCCATCATGATATTTTGTGATTACGGCGCGGCGGCCATATTGTATTGCAAAATTATCACGTAATTCGTACTCAGCATACCAAAAACCCTTTAAACGATACCCATCATGACATTTTGTGATTACACCGAGGCGGCCATTTTGGATTGCGAAATTATCACGTGATTCGTACTCAGCATACCAAGAAACCCTTTAAACGATAAAATTTTGTGATCACGGCGCGGCGCCCATATCGACCGTTAAAAGGCGAATTGATTCAAGCGCCACTCTGGGCGATATTGAGTTATACAGGGTGAATTTTTGAAAAGGGCTTGGATGGCCAAATCCGAAACTATAAGGAATAGCGAAAAATGCTGAAAGGAGTCACGAGCCCGATTTTGATGAAACTTAAAACCTCATCATTAGATTTTTAAAAAACCCATAATCCTAGCTAGGAATCGAACTCGTTGGTTTTGAAAAAAAAAACACACCCTTTATTATTACACCATACGATAGAGTCGCTGTTAAGGATCAAATTCTGCGAAATAATGATATACGGCAAATTTAAGGAAAATCTGTAATTTGAATAAAATTCATATTTCATGTACATACCTAAATTTTGTATCATAATTTATTTCGTTCGAAATTCCAAAAAAGATCGTAACTATTCCGTGTTTTAAATTATGCTCAGAATGATTTTTTGGAGAATATTCTAAACGGAATCAATAATATTGAAATATTGAATGCAGTACGATCCTTGAGATCTCGAATCCAGCTATGTATTGAAAAGATTTAGAACAATTAATCAGTTACCGTAAGACAAATAAAATGTATTTTGTTAAAGATGTGCTCTTTCTTTTAGTTTGCCGTATGTCATTACTTTCCAGAATATGATCCTTAATAGCAACACTATAGTATAGTGTAATAATAAAGGGTGTGTTTTTTTTATTAAAATCAATGGATTCGATTCTCGGCTAGGATTATTGGTTTTTCAAAAATCTAATGATGAGGTTTTAAGTTTCATCAAAATCGGGCTCGTGACTCCTTTCAGCATTTTTCGCTTTTCCTTATAGTTTCGGATTTGGCCATCCAATCCCTTTTGAAAAATTCACCCTGTATACATCATTGGAATCGTGGAATTTTTCCGCGTCGTTTGAGCCGGGTTTGAGGCTAATCTGAGCACTTTTTTGGCGCTTGACTCCATGACGAATTTGGGTATCTTTTCTACTTATTAGGTATCAAGTGTAGTAATTTTGGTTGTTTTTTCAAAGCATGTATATAAACCCATTTAAAAAAAATATTTTTTTTACTATCTGTAGTTTAAACCACTAATCCCTGGATAAATTAAAATGGTTTTGACGTTTGAATTGTTTTTACTTGAACTTAAATAATTTAACTTGGATGTTAATTCATTTTGCTTCAACCAGATTTATTAATGTATGCAACTTAAATCATTTTGCCTTGAACATGTGAATATTATCTCTGCCGCTTGAATTAATCTTACTTGAATAAGTATAATGGAAATATATGACTTGTGCTGATTATCCTTGACCAGTTTTTAGTATTTATGCCATTTAGAACAATTTTCTCTATGCATAAAATAAATATGTGCACGTTTGATTACTTTATATTAGTTTAATATTTAAACTTATGTCATACTTAAATTAGTTTACTTCTTTCACCTCGCATTAAAAATGGCATTTATATCTCAAGTAACAGAACACAAACCAATGCGGGTAGGTACTTGGACCCACAACACACGTGTCGCGCGTGGTTTCGAGGTCTGTGTAATTTGAGTTATTCCTCCTCGAACATTTACAACTAGGTGAACGGTTTAACTCATTTATCCATGAACAATTGACAAATAGGTAAGTGATTTCAATCATTTATTCATGAACAGTTGACTTATAGGTAAGTGATTTAAATCATGTATCCATGAACAATTGACAAATGAGTAAGTGATTTAAATCATTTATCCTTGATCTGTTAAAGAAACAAGGAACACATAAACTATTTTATTTTGAATACATAAATCGTCATTGTGTACATAACCCTTTCTGTCCTGATCAAAAAATTATGCAAAATGGCTCAAGTTACAATTTACTTGCTTTAAAAATACCTTTTATCTGTTATAATATTATCATAAATTAGCAAAAAATATACCGCTTTTTAGTTGGGGAGATTTGTACATTTTTATTATATACTTTAGGAACAGTGATTTTTTTTCTTAAAAAATAAGCTTTAAAATGCTCTCCTGTAAAGTTCTCAAAATGGCGCTTGAATCAAGTCGCCTTTTAACCGTCGATATTGGATTGCAAAATTATCATGTGATTCATACTCAGCATACCAAAAAAACCCTTAAACGATACCCATCATGAAATTTTGTGATCACACCGCGGTGGCCATATTGGATTGCAAAATTATCATGTGATTCATACTTAGCATACAAAGAATTCCCTTAAACTATACCCATCATGAAATTGTGTGATTACGGCGCGGTGGCCATATTGGATTGCAAAATTAGTACGTAATTCGTACTCAGCATACCAAAAAACCCTTTAAACGATACCCAACATGATTTTTTGTGATTACACCGCGGCCGCCATTTTGAATTGCAAAATTATCACGTGATTCGTACTCAGCATACCAAGAAACCCCTTAAACGATACCCATCATGAAATTTTGTGATTACGGTGCGGCGCCCATATTGGATTGCAAAATTATCACGTGATTCGTACTCAGCATACCAAGAAACCCCTTAAACGATACCCATCATGACATTTTGTGATTACGGCGCGGCGTCCATATTGGATTGCAAAATTAGTACGTGATTCGTACTCAGCATACCAAAAAACCCTTTAAACGACACCCATCATGAAATTTTGTGATTACACCGCGGCGGCCATTTTGGATTGCACAATGATTCCGTGATTCATACTTAGCATACCAACTTTAGAAAACTTTAGAATTTTTTATGACCAGCTATTATGTAATTTACATTTTTTACGCAAACGTACGCAACGGAAACTCTCAAAAGAAATGAAATACCTATCCTAGTTGTCGAAAAATGTTTCGTTGCTGCTAAGCTCTTATTCGCCTTAGCGTGATGTTATATATTTTGGTATTTTCCAAAAATGGACATTCTGTCAAGAAACTCTTGAAATTCAACTAGCAGTCTCTTAGACTCTAGAGTTAGAACAACTAAACAAATAAACAAACTCTTTAGCTTAAAAATAATAGTATAATATACATAATTTATTTACGACTAACTCTTTTATTTTTATTTACGAAACTAATAAATCACTACACTTAATAAAGTTAGATTCATTTACTACGTCAAAGAAAGTTAGCATGCTGTTTCTTTCTACTATACTGTATACTGTGGCATGAGAGTTCACTGCCGCTGCCGGCGCGCGGTGTGTCTTGCGCCCGGGGCGAGGGGAGCGCCAAATGCCTACTTGTGCGCAATAACCGCCCCTTAATTTATGTTCACAAAATTGTAACTTTGAAACAAATGATATATGCCAAAATAATCTACAAAACATGTAGAATGCAGGATAATCATAAAAAATATAATATTCTTAACCATTAAATAATGAAAAATCTTTAAAGATAGCCAGAAATACTTCAATTTTTGACGAAAATAGTAAAAATGAGCCGCAGACGCGTCTTTTCTCACGCGGTGCCGCCGCAAACTGGGATATGCCGGTGGTATCTATTGAGTGTCCTTACGCGATATATTGCACTAACTGCCAACGACGCGTTTTGGAAATATTACTATGTTTTATTGTGTACCACTGTTTCATTGTTGAACACTTGACCCTATTGAACATTGAATGAATTTTATAAAATTCATTCAATGTTACAAATTTTATGCATGTCTGTGGAACTTTTCATCTCCCGATTACAAAAACAAGCAAAAGCGTGATGCAGCATACATTGCAATAGTCAATGGCATTTAATTTTGCAGCTATTTGCAGTTTAACCCTTGCAGATACCTACTGCTTGTCTCATTATTGTTAGTGACCGACCGAAGTTTCGGTTTCGGTTTCGGCCAGTTTCGGCCAAAAAATCGAGTTTCGGCCGCAGTTTCGGTTTCGGCCAAAATGGGCCGAAACTTTCGGCCGGGCCGAAACTCACGTGTTCACAAATTTTGAGTGCCTAGTTCTGCTTGTGACGTGGTTAGGGTCAGCCCAACCAGTTAATATGTTACTAACCGAAGATTTACAAAGGACTTCCAATCAATAGTTATAATAATACAGTTTTTACGGAATCCTAAAAAGGTGATCTAGGACATTACATAACCCTACCCCTTTGTTGTCGGTTCCGTTGACTTCGTTGGTCGTCTGTCTGTCTGTCAGCAGACGCCTGCACCGTGATAGTTAAACAGTTAACATTTTTACAGATGATGTATTTCTGTTGCCGCTATAGTTACAAATAATAAAAATAGACAAATTACTAATATTAAAGGGGGCCTCCCAAATAACATACGTGATTTTTTGCGGATTTTCTTCTACGGTACCCTACACGCGCTAGTCCGGCTCACTGTTGTCCAGTTCTAGTTATATACTTTTATAATGTAAAAAATCTGCCAAGAGCTAGTAGCAGGGCACCGTGTGGTTTTAGTCGGGAGGAGTTCGCAATAGCATCTATGAGTAATTCCACATGTAAAAGAAAGAAACTCATCTTTAGGTGAAGATATTTCTAAAATGAACACTTTAGAAGATTTATACCGTTGATTGATGGCACTTGGTGGAACTTGCTGCACCTATTGAAAAAATAGCCGGCTAAGTGTGAGTCTAACTCACACACTGAGGGGTTAAAGTCTATTAACGAGACATTAGGCCTAGCCGTCCGTCTGTCTATTAGTCACGAGGTTGTATTGCTGGAACCGTGCCAGATAGTGGCCTAAAAATTTCACTGTACAGTAGTCCTACCGACTAAAAACCACGCGTATCCCACCCTGACGTTCTACGGTTGGGAGCCTCGAGTATGCCCTCGGAATGATGCATACTGCAGCCGCGTTTTTGGGGGGTTGTTCAGTTGTTATCCCGCTTCTTGAGCGGGGCGTGGATGAATCTCTCACATCATGCTATCGTCTAAGGTCTGCTTCTGTAAAGACGGTAAGCAGCCCCGTTACCGTCCTCAGGCCCCCGGTCATGGAGGCTGATAGTATGGGGAGCCGCCGCAGACTGTGGAACTCGGGTGGCAGAGGTCTCTCCCGCTTACTCCCCGCCGTCTCTTTTACGAGCATGACTTGCTATGCCTATGGCCTCGCTCCAGCGCCTCCTTGCGCCATTTTAAACAATGATGCAAGGGCCCTTGCTTCCAAGTCCCATAGAGGGGTCCCGGCAAGAAGACATGCCGCCTCAACTGAGATCGTGCGGTATCTCCTTATCACCCTGACAGCCTTCGCCTTCTGCGGGCTAAGGAATCTAGCCGCATTGCTGGCCATCAGGATCTCCGCCCATACGGGGACCCCGTATAGGGCCATGCTCCGCACGATCCCAAGGTACAGTCTCCTGCAGGGAGCGTTGGGTCTCCTGATATTGGGCAACAACCGCGAGAGTGCGGCTGATGCCCCCTCCCTCAGCTATGCTATGGGACCAAACTTCGGAAGTGGTATCCGAAGTTCCACCGGCTATCGTGTACGAACCCCAGATACTTCATCGAGAGCTCGATGCCGATGCTGACGCCCCCTATATGTAAGCTGGATCCCGCAGGTGTAATGAGGGAGTCGTAACAAGTTACGCACATAGGGGAAGTGTGCTTAAGATGACATACTTTTTGTTTCTACACAAATATTACAAAAAAGAAAGTCATAATGCGATCAAAATCTTACGCATTTGTTCAAATACTAAATAGTTAACAGAGTCATTATAGTTTTAAAACAATCAACTGAATATACAATTTTTAAAAGTATATAATTTGCACTTAAGTCTCCGTGTGTAAGATGACATAAGCCTAGTGAAAGATGGCACACTATGTCATCTTAGACTTTATTGGTAATTTCGTCTTATAGGTCACCAATAGGTAGGAGATAGGACACGACGGTATTTCCGTCCCAGTCTAGTAGTCCGACTGGGGAAGTACCTCGGCCTTACAGAATACTGCGGCTAAATAACCTTGTGACGTGTTCCCGGCGGTTTTGTGCTGTCGGTGGGTAGACCAGAGGCTTGTCCTGCTTGTCTTCTGCGCTGACGGCACAGAATCTCTCTGTTCTTCCAGGGTCGGCAGCGCGAGTGTGACTCCCCATGGTATTACACTCCATAGGCCACAGTAACCACTTTCCATCAGGTGGGCCGTGCGCTTGTCTGCGACCTAAGTCGTTGGTGATCAATAAAATAAGATAGGCATACTACCGCCAAATAAAGATAAGATGACATAGTATGTCATCTTATACCGACGTCTAGTATGTCATCTTACCAAATGGTTAACAAAAGTTTCATTCAAATATCCTGACAAATTCTTTTTGGTTAGAATACGTTACTATCAATATTTAAGTCATATATTAATCACTATTTACAATTAAAACTATTTAAACGAAAATATTCAATCTTTAAGTGTATTTTCACCAACAAACAAAAGTATTGGGTAATTTTTCCTTCCTGTAAAATCACGAAAACGTTCACTATGTTGCAACGCGCCGTCACTCTCCGCCATACTGAACTTCGGTACTAGCGCCACCTACATGCACCCTATAAAACGTCACGGGTTCACCTTTGGCGCGTGTATTTCAGAAAATAATACAGGTGTGTCATCTTATCTGACTATGTCATCTTAAGCACACTTCCCCTAACACGTTACGCCGACACTTCTCAGCAACAAACCACGCAGCACCCAATCGTAACCGATGTTCCACAGAAGCGGTCCTAAGACCGATTCCTATGAAACACCGAACGACACATCTTGCGGACCCAGCCCTAGCCAGCGGCCAATTCGACGGAGGTATGGAGGCATTCCATGGTAAATAAGCGCCTCCCAAACGCAGCTCCAGGGCAAGGTGCTGAAAGCATTGGCGATGTTAAGAGACACTGCCACCACCACCTCATCCTGTTCTGATGCCGATAACAAAAAATACCTGCTAAAATCGAAAAAAAGCATCCACACAACGAACGTAATTTTGGTGCCCAATTTTTGTAACGGAACGCTCTGTGCGGAATCCGACTCGCACTTGGCTGGTTTTTTTTTTTCAATATGAACACGTGAGTTTCGGTTTCGGTTTCGGTTTCGGCCGAAACTGACCCTGGGGCCGAAAGTTCGGTTTCGGTTTCGGTTTCGGCCGGAAAACCAGTTTCGGTCGGACACTAATTATTGTGTCTACTCTTTGAACATGTGGAGTTATAGATACCTATGCTCCAACAATGCCTGAAAACGTTCTACAGTCATCCTTAAAAGTGCTTTGAATTCTTTAGGATCTTCGGTCTGCAATCTGCAATTCATTAAATATATTATTTGTTACGCCAAGGGCGGGCCTTCTTAACATCCATTTTCTTGTCTAAATACTTCTACTCTCTTGTTTCATTAAGTCACATAGGTAGTTCTCCAATTATGAGTGGTATGAGCCGGTTGAAAATTCTCTTCTTCTACGATCCATGCTGACTCGCCAAGAATCAAAATACATATAAACACTTACTCGTTCACCCCACTCTCTTGGCCTAAAATCGTTTTACTGTCTCGCCACTGTACTCGTTAAACGTGTAGAAGACCCCTATCGTCCTACTGCCACGCGGTTGCTATAGAAACAAAATGATGTCAACTAAATACTGAAAATCATTGTTAGCATTCGTGTCCCTTGTGTCATAACAACGTAAACAGTTTGTTAAATATAATAATTTAAAGTATTAATTTATTAAATGTAGTAAGGATATAAGGTGTTCAAAAGCATGTGCAATGGAAAAGGAATTGGATCCAGAAGTTATAAAATTAACTCAACTGGCACTCGGAAAATATGTAAAGCGTCCACCACTGAGTGAAAAACTACTAAGAAAACCACCCTTTAGATTTCTGCACGACATCATAACTACCGTGAGCATTAGTTTACTGATCTGCAGTGACGTGACAATTTTTATACTACTAAGGTGGCAGAAAAGCTTACGGCCCACCTGATGGAAAGTGGTTAATGTAGCGTACGGATGTTTGCAACACTGAAAGGATAGCGCCTAATTGGCCACGCCAGAAAGTATAAAATAACCAGTCAAAAATATAAATTTAATTTATAAAGATTTTGTAGATAATCTATGAACTCCGAAACTACAGAACCGTTTTTATAGATATTCTATTGCCATTAGAAAGTAATAATATTCTGAAGTACCTAAGTAAGTACAAAATCGAAGGGTGAAATAATTATGGGCATGTAAGTATATAAAATGCCTGTGCCTACCCCTTCGGAGATATAATGCGTGGCCATGTGACCATCAGTGGCATAAAGCTATGATATAAGGAGTACCAGAGTAACATAAGCTACTTATCATAACGCTACGCTACTACTAACGAGTCTACTCCTTACATTAATCCAAAACTATGAACATTGTGGTTTTTAACTTGAAGTGTGCCACGGGCGGACGAAGCCGGTGTTGTGCAGCTTTAAAGTTTTAAATAGAAACAATGTAATGAATATTGAAAATTATTTAGACAATCATTTTTTTTATTTAACGTTAGGGAAAATCCTCCATGGATGCTATGCTGGGCTACTATCACTAAAAATCCTCACGTAGCGCCCAACAGCCTACGGTTGGGAGCCCCGGGTAAGCCCTCGGAAGGATGTCCCAACCAACAGATTAGTTCATAACATAACATACCTACTTATGTAGAGATGAATTCACTCACCATATTTTTTAACAGCTAAATCTTGTTTGAGTGTTACAGGTTTTGAAGACAACTGGATTTTTCGACAAGCTATTCAATGAAGAGGAACTAATTTCAGACAACGTTAAAGACCGCGATGGCAAAATTTCATTTCTCACTAAGGTTATATTTGTTTTAAGTAAGTTGATGTTGACTAACTTCTTAACCTAATTATTAGGGTGAACAACAAAAAAGGTGACAAACAGAGAAGTAAGGAGTTTAACTCCTGATAGCGTTATTAAACTGTGTGTTGAACTGTTGACTACTAACCAGCTAATAACACCAGGCAACATTTAAGTCCCTTACAAGTCCGAGCCCAGGCTGACTGTCATTCGCTTGGTTTAAGCATACCTAGTAGGTAATCAAGTCATCAGCTGCTCATTGAGAATACCAATAACATTGAAGGGTTAACAGTAACGAGAGTAAAATATTTTTTATCGGGAAGGTTTCGAAAACCAATTTATAGTTCAATGCCGCAGATAATAATCAGTATTGGGGATTTGGTAACAGTCTTGACTCTCAGTCTAAAGTACAAAAAATATAGACTCTCGTCGATTTGCTTCGACATAGTCAGGCTGCAACGCTATCGTATCTCTAAACCTAATACATATTATAACCCGTCACAAAATTAAACTTAAATATAATATGTAAATCTATTTTTGTAGGTTCAAGTACAGGTAAAACATTAGCTGCAAAACCGTCAAAAATTGTTGCTGGTCAGGAGCCAGATAAAACTAATGAGCTACTACAATGCTTGGCACAGGCTCTGGATGAGAATTTATCTTCAGATAAAGCAGTGAGTGAATACAAAGATAGCTTAAAATCAACTCAAGGAAATGATGTTAAAACCAAAGACCCAGTCAAAACTATTAAAAAAGGACCTGATGCCAAGAAGCCCATATCAAAAGCCAATGATAAATTATCCAAACAAAAAAGCGATGTTTCAATTAAGCAAGAAAAGGAGAAAGTAAGCGATATTAAATCAAAACGGAAAGAGAATGGTTCTACTAAAGGTGGAGTTCAGGCTCAGAAAACACAGCCATCTAAAACAGTGGTCAAAAAGAGCTCAAAGGATGCCAAGGTATCACAAAAAGATGAGAAGCAATCTCCTGTTAAAAAAACAAAGCTTAATGTTACAGAAACTAATAAAACCATCTTGACTTCAGATACTGAGGGCGTACAAAATACGCTAAGTAAACTTAGTAGCCAGGATTCGGATACATCTTTTGACAAAGTAGATCCTTTAGGGGAAGACGTAAACATTGCTCCTGACGATTCACTAGCAATCATGGGGAACGATGAAGGCAACCTTAATGCGTCTTATACGATAGATGACAATGATTTAAATTCAACAGCATCTTCCAATGACTTATTGGAAACAAAAAACGTTAATCGGCTAACGACTGCAAAGAGCAACTCATCTCAAAATAACAAAAACATAAACATTGAAACACCTGTGATTATTAACCCTCAAGAAAATCAAATTAGTATTGATAATAATACCCTGAATGCGAAAATTATACAACCGGAAATTAATAATTCAGATAAAATGAAATCGAATACTGTTATAAGCACTAAAGAAAAAGATGGTAAAATGATAGATACTGAAACAGAGGACTCGTTAAACGCAATCAAAGAGACCGGCAACAGAGGGAATGATGTTAAAATATCGCGCCCAGCTAGTGTGAGGCCTCCAAGCGTAAGACCCTCATCATCCAGACCAGGAGCCCCCCGAATGAGAGAGAAGGTCGACACTGTCAATAAAGACACAGATAATTTACTTATAGGCAAAGTAAATATCATAGCCGAGAGTACACCAAATGAGGAGGTGGGTAGATTTGTATTTATTGAGTAGGTAACTTATTTTTAATGTCATATTAATATGGAATATGGATACTACATACGATCGTTCACTAGCTTTTCGTCCGTTAGCATCGAAGTCTTGATATTACAGAAATAAAAATATTGGCTGTTATTTATTTATGAATTTGGCAGTTGGCAATGCTACAATTGAACTTACGGAGGTACCTCCTAATATCGGTTCCTTAAGGGGTCCCGACACGATCAATTGGCAATTGTCAAGCACGTAAAATATCATGTGTACATATACGTCGATGCACATACACATGCAAAGAAATCACGCACAGTAAAGCAACTTCCATTTATATTTAACGTGATTGACAATTGCCAGGCATGATCATGTCGGGAGCCCATCAGGAAGAGCCAGTTAGGTTTCAGTTGTAAAGATTTATTATTCGATAGTCGATAGGTACCCAGGTAGTTACGTAACAGATCCCTGATATCAGTCGGGTATTTTACCCAAATTCGAGATAGTATTTGTACTCATCTTCTCTTTATGCTGTAATTTCCTTATTTCATGTTATTTGTGTGCATAAATATGAAATAAATAAAAAATAAAAATAGTACCTATTAGTATTTTACCTAGACATACCTTTAAACCTTGTATCGATAGGGTTGACACTTGGCATTTATTTTACTTTTGCCATTTATTATAGGAAGAAGATACCAGCTTAGTGTTAATGGATCAGGGGGATGCCCCGACGTTAGCTCAAGATCAGCAAGAGTTGCAACTTTCGTCGAGCGAACATGGCCACTTAGTGCAGCAAATTTTGGACTCGCAAAAAGAATTGTCTCAAATTTCAGGCAAGACTGAAATTGTAGGTATTATTACCTATACCTACACATATTTACACTTCATTTATTTAGTTTTCTTTTCGCTACTTAGGGGTCGTCCATTAATCACGTGAGGCTCGAAAGGGGGGAGGGGGTCTGACAAAAATCACGAAACATCACCAGGGGGGGTGGGGGGTGTATTGAGATATCACGTGTATTTATTTTGAACAACAACTTTACAACCCTGAATTTGCGATCTCTTTTATTTCTGAACGATAAAACCTATTCTGAACAACAAAAACGGTATTAAAACTTGTATGAAATAATTCATTAAGCACTTATTATTCCTTTCTTACATCAGAAATTATTGAAATAGGAATACTTAAGCGTTGATCATACAACACAAAAATAATTTTGTCTATCATCGTCTCTCCCAAAGGAACCGCGCAGATTATAGGCATCAATCCGCTCAATTATAATCTCAAATTATGTCAGTATTATTTAAAATGGTACCTACTATAGTTTTGGCGTGATACAGAAAGACAAAAAAAAACAATTCTAGCTTTAGTATCGGATGTAATGGAAGTTACATAGAATGTCCAGTAAATAAAATCTTGGAAAGGAATTATCAAATATATTCGATGTACAGATTTTCGACTCTCTATAGCCTTATTATAAGTTATACATATATCATAAACTAGCCGATGCACGCAGCTCTGTCCACTGGTGGGTGAAGGTCGTGGGATCCCATCCACCGATGATGATTTGGAGGGCCCCTCTCCGTGTTCCGGAGATGCCTTCAGCGCCCACCCGCTCGACCGCTCTTTACCCTCTCTGCTTCCAGAGAGGCGCCCGAGAGCGGTGCGATGCGGGCTTGGGTTTTTGTCAGCTCCGGGGGAGCCGCAAATCTTGCTTCTCCGAGGAGAGACCCGGAAGCCCGGGGAGCCCCTGGCCGGACCGACGTGAATAATCTTTGGATATCCTTCGGCCCGGCTATAGGATGAGGAGGAACATCGCGGGGTTTAGTGGATAGGGCGGTCCCTTTCCAGTACCGGGAGCCCCACACACCATCCCGGCTGCCCTAGCAGCTGGAATGACGGTGTCCAACCGCATTCCCCCCGTAACCAAAAAAATAAACGCAGCTTTGTCCACGTGGATATCGATAGTCGTGACCAAAAGCATAATGATCGCATGGAAATTCAGGCTGAATTTCCATGCGATGATTGCTGATCGCATTGATATGCGATGATTATTCTACTTTTGTCCATAACTTCGCTTCTATTTAGCCAATTAACTAGCTTGAAAAACTGACACCTTCCTAATTTAGTTTCTAAATAATGAATATTATATACCGGGAGTAGGTAAATGCGACGGGAAGTATATTAAAATATTAATTAATATCATATCTCTCTCTATTATGTGATGCAAACGAAGTTACGCGGGTCAGCTAATATTCGTCTAGATGGGGCAAACTTTCTTAATTGGGGGCCAGAAAAATTAAGAAATTTTAATGGAGGGCCAAATTTATAGGAATTTTTCAAATGCGGGTTCGAGCAGAGACGCAGTATCTTTCAGTAGCGCGAGAAGGTGTTCATCAGTAAGTCGGTTTCTGAATAAGATTTGCCGTAATTTCATGGTCAATAACATAGCCATAATTTTCTGCTAGCTGGCTCCTTCACCTATGCGTCCATATTGTTCTGTTAAGTAGAATCTATAATACTTCTGGACCATCAAATTATGATTATCGCCAGTCATATACTCATGTCGAAGGACCGTCAGCGGGCCGGATTAAATGCTTTAGCGGGCCGGAGATGGCCCGCGGGCCGTACTTTGCCCATCACTGGTCTAGATAGATAGATTAAACAATAGGGACTTATATAAAATTAAAAAAAAACTTTGTAGTTACTAAAATACACGTGATTCGGCCCAGGGGGGAGGGGTAATCTGAAACCTCACCAAATATCACCAAGGGGGAGGAGGGGTCCAAAAAATGCCCAAAAAAACCTCACGCGATTAATGGACGACCCCTTAAGGGTAAAAATTTGATTAAAAGATGAAGTTATAGCTTTCGCTGGATGTAGGTGGTACCTACCTATTTACATAAATACATATATGATCACGTCTTTCATCCCCGAAGGGGTAAGCAGAGGCATATTATACCTATGCCCACATTTTACCTTTTTAGATTTTTGTCCTAAGGTGGTGAACCGTATTGCAGTGTTTTTGTAGACAGGTGCAGGTTGTGACAGCCTGCTGTTGTAATTTTCAATCCGTCCATAATGGCCTTCAACTTGGCTTAACGACTGCTATTTTACTGGCAACCGGGACGGGACCAACGGCTTTACGTGCCTACCGAAGCACGGAAACGCTCGCAAATAAATGTCACAAAGTGGTCGCGTGATAGTCACCCATCTATAACCGGCCATTGTAAATGTTGCTTACAGCTTACAGTGATCGTTTACAGAACCGCGGGGCCACGAGAGCGCTTCAGTGTGTACCTATTTGTCTAAAATAAACACCGAGATGTATGAATAAGGAATTCGACTATATTTTAGCCTTTTTTTTATAGGAATGGCAATTTGGGGCACAAAAAGCTAGAGAGGCTATGAACCAAGATGTGGAACAACTAAGATTTAATATTCAAGCCCTGTCGCGGGTAGCAAACCCGCTGGGTAAACTTCTAGATCATATTCAAGAAGATGTAGAAGTGATGCGTCAAGAACTACAGCAATGGACCAATATATACGAAGAGGTCAGCAAGGAAATGCTCAAACAAAAAACGTTAGTTTTTCTTGTTTTAATAACCTCGGAACGTTTGAAACAAGTAGGTACCTACCTACTTAAGTTAGGTACAAACCTTCCTTGAAATAGTAAAACATTCACAATGCTATACTTATCTACATATACGCAACTTAGTTTGCGTAACATTTTATATTGTATTTAAAAGATAGAATAATATGTACTACCTATTTATAATACTTATTTTCAGTGTCAACGAAGATTCCCTCATGCCTTTTCACACAAAATTAAAACAATTAGACAGCGATGTAGAAGAAAAGCATGATAAAATCAATGACCTGAAGATATTGATACACAAAAATGCAAGTAGAATCGATAAATTACTAGCCAGTGGGAATGTGCAATAATGTTATGTAGATTTAATGTTTTTTTTTCTTATTAATAAATCTGTTTTATTATTTAATTATCGATTTATTTAGAAATCCCAATCCCTCCTTACAGCTACGAGACTAGACACTCATTGTTCGTAGACACCCCTTGTATTTAGAGACCAATGAGTGTTTCCCCTAGATCTACATAGTACTATGTTTATGCAAAGGTTAAAAGCGAATACGAGCGTCTCTATGCATCCTCCGTGAGGTACTTAATCATCACGTAGTAGGCGATACAAAACAAGCCATCGTCGTAAAGTGCAGAGAAGAACAGGTTTTACGATGTCCAGAGGGTCTGCTAACTCGAATAGCAATTCCAATTGTAATCATTTGTAACCAATTGATCGGATAATAGATTATCGTAATTTCGTAAAAAGTAAGTTTACTACACTGCTATTCGAAAGAAGAACGTCCACTAGTCCCGAGTACCCGAAACGAGGAAGACGGGCGAGCGAGCTGGCGGGCAAGCTAAGCTAGCGGAGCGGGCGCTCCTAACGAGGTGAACGAGTAGCTTCGCTGGAATCGTTGGATATTTCGTTAGCTTGGCTCGCATCGCTGACGTAGGTTAGTCAGTAGCTCGCGCTGTGAACCGAAGTATGTACGCCTACGTATATGCGCCTGGCTCGCTCGCCAGCTCGCTGGCGGTGTGGCCTGCCTGCACTTAATTGGAGTGAGCTGGTACGTAAAAGAAAAACAATATTTACAGATTTTTTTTTTCGTCTGATAATTTTATCTTTCATACAATAATTACATACACGAAGTCTAATAGATATCTATTGTAAATACATTAAGCCTAGCCGTAAACTAGAATATTGAGAATAGGTGCCTTAAGACTTAACTTGCCAACTAGTTCCGACGCTGCTCCTTATTGAATTGACCACAAGTTAGATCTTAATACTGCTCTTCATAAGCAGCTTACCTTGACGAAAGGCTGTTCTATTTTAAATTCCACCAAGTCCGAACGTTAGAAATCGTTATTTTCACTCGCTCACAGACACATAACTTACCGAAGCTCCCGTGCCTGGTAAGTTTCTGTGACACCCGGTAGGAGAGTTTGCCATCCCTAAAGTGTTTTAGTGAGTTAACAGGTTCCAAAACACCTCTTTTTGGGCAGAACGGTGCCAAGGAGTTTTTTAGTAAATAAAAATAAATGAGAGTTTGCCATGGCTCCTCTCCATACCCATACCCACTCGTCCATGACCGGTCTGATCGCCCGATGGTGGCATTTCCCCGCCTTGGTTGCTCAAATTGCACCTTTCAAGTCTCTCTGATATCCTGGTGGAGCTGGGACCACTGAGCCTCGATATCTCGGGGCGTAGGCCTATGGTCCCGCTCTAGCGCCTACCTGCACCATTTATACAATGACGCAAGGGCCCTCGCTTCCAGGTCCAATGAAGAAAAATTACAGGGACAATCAATGAAAATCTACATGAAATATTGGATTGATAGATTTTTATACAAAGTTTTTCATGGAATAGAGATAATTTTGAAAAGCTGCTCTAGATCAAAAATTTATTCACATTTAATTTCTTTGTGGAATGTCTTTTACCCAAAGACTTCTATATAAACTGAGGTAGACATGCCCTACGCACCGATTTTTGAAACCTATAAACTGAGCTATTTAGCAGCGTTGCTCGCACTGTTGTGAGTCAAAACTTCGAGAGTAGGTACTTGGCTTGCAATCGGAGTCCATACGCCTTCTTTTTTACCTACTCTTGTTCTATTCGTATATTGCTATTGTGGTGACAAATACGTAAATATTATTTTTAAGTGAGTGTAGTCGTAGCGATGTGTGTGTTTGAGGATTGCTTTTGAAATCTCGTTTGTTAGAGTACGGCGCGTCTACCTCAGTTTAAATATAAGTCTTTGCTTTTACCATACTCTGACACATTGAATTAGAAAATCAAAATTCTAATTGGACACTTTTTATGTGTAGAATGTACATTCAAAAACAAGCTCCCAGAAGATGTAGTGACAGCTACCAGTGTGAATTTGTTTAAAAACAAACTGGAAAAATTCATGCAAAACAACAAGACAAAAAGGAACTGATCAATGTCAGCGGGATACAGGCTCTATCAGTTCTATAACTGCCTGCCTGAATTATGCATACAAGAAGGACATAATAATAAAAAGTGTTCAGTTGGAAGTTTGATGCGATAGTACAGTTACAGCACAAGGAATACAACCACATGCACACAAATCATCTATCAGGGTTTTTTTTTTTATTTAATGTGAGGGAAAATCCTTCATGGATGCTATCTCTCCTACCGACTAAAAAAACCTCACGTAGCGCCCAACAGCCTACTGTTGGGAGCCCCGGGCAAGCCCTCTGAAGGATGTCCCAGGACTTCATCTATAAGGTAGACTGAGTATATTATTGTATGAGTCAATGTGACCACTGCATGCAATATTTGTTGCTAACTGTATTTCCACTATTATAGACAAATTCAAATTAGCCGTGTTGCCTTAAATTGAAAACAGAAATTGATATAATATCCATCAATGGTCTTCAGAAGTATTTAACTTAAACATCAACTTGATAGACTATCCATTATTTACATTTAATACCTAGTATGAGTAATGCCTGAAGTAAAATGGTACATATTTTCGATGTCAGTTATTAAGATGTGGGTGGTTCTGATGTGTCCTCTGTGTCATTATTGTCAGAAGAATCATTTCCTTCATTTGAAGCTTGCAATGCTCTTGTCCGTTTTAATATACTTGCAGTTTGTTTCATCGTCATTATTAAGATATGTTGGTTCTCCAATCTTTGTAAACACATCTTACAAATGGTTTTTGGTAGTGGATCTGATCGAGAAACCTGTAACATAAAAATCAATGGTGATTTCAGAATTTTAGCTTTCTAATATATGAGCAGCAATGGTAAAATGAAATATGTAGTTTCAAGGTCACAGGTCATTAGATCCACCAGGCACGCCACGCACACACCCTCATGTGGTTAGAATTCTGTATAAGGCGCCACTGGGGCGTAAGTCGCAAGGCATTCAGAGCGGACAGCAAGTAGACCACTCCCACTCACCACACTAGCTTTGAGGCACATTGCCAACACACAAGCCCAAACTGAACCTGTGGCCAAGAGGCAGGCTGTGAGTGATTCAAGTGAGGACAACCTTGCTTTGAGGCACATTGCCAATACACAAGCCCAAAGTAAACCTGTGACCAAGATGCAGGCCGTGAGTGATTCAAGTGAGGACAATGCATCAGCTATACTATGAGAAAAAAATTGGTTTGTAAAATTTGACATAATATAATACATGTACCTACACCTGGTATAAATTGCTGACAGACTACCCTGAAACTTGTGGACCATGCGATGTCTGCTCGTTGACCACGAAATGTGCACTGGTTGACCACATGAGGTCCACTGGTTGACTACACCGTCCACTGATTGACCACTTATCATCCACTGGTTGATAATCAGTTGGGTGGCCCTAGTAAACTTTAAAATCAAGACCTCTATAGTGCAAAGGAGTTGCACTATTCATGCATAAAATAAAAGAAACGAAAAAAAAAGAAGCAGTGTTAAAAAATAAAAATAAACAAAATGATAGTTAATTTGTTTGTTCACACCATACTTACATTTATAGACAGGTATGAGCTAATTTTCTCTGATATATTTAGCCTTATGCCTTCGTCACTGTATATGTGAATCACAACACGGTGCATTTCGGAGCACAACCGACAAATAAAACCAGTCAAAAGTGCTCTGTCTAAACTTCCCATTATGTTAAATTATGGAAGAGCGATTTTCACCAAAAACCAAAGCAGAGTCACATAAAATACTTTATATCTTGGACGATTAAAAACAAATAGCACAACAAATTAAAGGCATCAGATGCAGCATGCCAATATCTGAATTACTTAATGAAAATTACAATAATATTTTTTTACAACAATAACAATATTTCGACATTGATGACAGACACTACAAATTGAATTGACATTGACAGTGATTCAGTGATTCAATACGACACTGTTTGACAATGACATTGTTTTCTTAGAGTCGAGTTTGGCTAAGGACAGGTGGCTGACAGCCTAGCCAGAGTCAATTAACTATGGAGAAAGGTGAGGTAACATAGAACAACACGAACTATAAGACGTTCACCGATACAGGGTAATCTTGTAGTACAGGGGTGGCCAACTTCATTAGATTACTTTTACATGGAAGCTGTGCGAGCTACCAATGATCTTTTCTTGGTCGAAGGGGGGGGGGGGGGGGGTTCAAATTTAATTCTTATAATCCAAATCCATGACCCGGTCACCCTGATTTTGACTTTGTTTTCCCATCTTGGTTGTTCAAGTCGTTCCAAGTCTTTCTGGGGGCGCAGTCCCTCTCCTTGCGCCATTTAGACAATGACATGCCGTCTAAATGGAGATCTTACGGTACCCTCTGACAGCCATCGCCTTCTGCGGGCTATTTAAACGACTCCCAGATTCAACAGTCTCCTGGAGGGGGACGACGACTACGAGAGTGCAGCTGTGGCCCACCTCAATTTTGAGACCAAACTTCGGAAATGGTGTCCGAAGTTCCATCGGCTATCGAGTATGAACCCCAGATACTTCATCGAGAGCCCGATGCCGATGCAATGCTAACGCCCCGTACTCGTATACCTACTGGGTTCAGTGGGCAGCCTCGTTTGTTCCGTGCAAGCACAGAGCCTTTAGTCGCATTATGTCCAATTCGCAAAATGTCCAGCGGGCTCAAATTGTCCAATTCTCACAACGTCCGATTCGCAAATTGTCCAATTCTCACAACGACCAATTCGCAAAATGTCCAACTGACCAATTCTCAATAGGTCCAGTTCGCAATGACCTGACGGGACCGCCCAGACGGGAGCGGAGCTCACGCATTAGCATCGTGGTTATTTTTTTATAACCACCTAAACAATACCACGCCAAATTCTAATTATTAACTGATTGTTCTGTTCTGAATAACATATACCTACATCAAACTTACCAGTGAATAAAAGGTAACCACCTAACCTGACCTATCCAAGTCGGATTGCGCGGAGTTAATCCTGTAGGTACATATTATGAGAAAGGGACATTTTGAGAAAAGGACATTTCGCGAAAAGGACATTTTGAGAAAAGAACATTTCGCGAAAAGGACCTTTCGCGAAAAGGACATTTTGAGAAAAGGACATTTCGAGAAAAGAACAAAAGTAACCGATTTAAAAAGAAAGTGCTGGCGCATAAGGAGTGATACTGACCGTGCTGTCACCTTTGGGCTGAGGCACCTGAATATCTGACTCGCCCATTTGACTCTGTACCATGAGAGTTAACAACAGTTGCGACAGGAGAGAGTTCGCTTCCTCTTGTGTGTTCTACCAATATACCTAATGGTTATTTTGTGCCTATGGCTACTTTCTACATATTTTCATACTTACCTCTGGAAACAGACGAGTTTTCATCCTCACTCATTGCGCCCATAATGCTCGTGCGCGTGTGAACCGACAAAGGCTTTCTTCTTGATTGATTAAACTCCCTACCGCGATTTTCTCAAACGTTTACAGTAGGTATGGGGTTCTTTAAAAGGGATCTAAGGCCCTTCGTACACAAGGCTACGCAAATTTTTGGTCTCTAAGCGACTACTGCAATACAAATTCAAAGAGGTTCGTACCTAGAAATGCGTCGTCAACATTTTGTTCATTCTTCGCCGACGCCAGTCGCGCGCTACCTGCCGGTCGAGATCGTCGCTACTAAAGTCGCTGCGATTTCCAAGATGGCAAAGCAATTGTTGAATATTGAATTTGAATTGAGTGTTAGTTTGTTGTAATTCTTTTGCAGCTACAAACAGTCTACACTTTACATTTTTTTCTATATTTGGATGAACCCAGTATTTCCCATTACGACGATTTCATCGCTTTCGGTAAAGATAGTAAGCCAAAATCATAGTTTCATCGTCACTTGTGTTGTGTTAGACATTTCGTAAATTAAATTAGTCTGATACGTGTTGTCGCTATGTCTACAATGGCAGAATAGAGAAAATCGCGTGTTGAGATATCTCGTGTGTACGGTTCGTGCGCTACCAAATATTCGCGACATTAGTATCGAAGATTTGCGTAGCCTTGTGTATGAAGGGCCTTAGATTTAAATGGATGGATATTTACGGGTGAAGCGTAAAGTGTCTCATATTTAGGAATGGCAAAACATGAGACAGATGACATTTCACTCGTAAATTTCGGTCCACGCATTCACGTCTCGTGTGGTCGAGAATAGGCGCCCTGGTGTTAGAAACGGTGAGGGCGGTGAGTAATCGGGGAAATCCCAACGGGTGAGGTATAAAATGCTAGTCTGCTGCAATCTTAATGGTATCAAAAAATCGCCGCCAAGTCAAATTATTCTGAAGCAACAGGCTATCATGATATTACCCATGGGAGTACCTAATTTAAAAAAATATGACATATTTCCATACGTCTATGGGCATGTATTGACTAAATTAGCACAAAGGGTATCGTAATCGATCGTATTTTAACACAGGCGAAGCCGTATTGACATACGGCTTCGCTTCGTCACGTCGCAAGTCACAACTAGTAGACAATAAAATAAAACCGACAACACTATGAGAACACTAGAGCTAGAGCAGAGTGATTCACAGTGAAACGCATATACGTAAATTATTTAATTTTTAAACGAAACAAGTTCCCGCGTTTACGCTAGGTGGCGGTGACTCGAATCGTGTCGTTAAGAGCATATAACGCCTAGCGCCGTAAATGTCGTCGGGCGCAGCCAAAACTCGAACTACGCACTCAGGCCAGTCTTTCAGTAGGTACTCGTAACACAGACGACGTAAGTTTTGTAAGGTAATTTCTGCTGGGTTCAATAAATGAGAGACAGTGAACGGTGAATTTATAACTCAATCTTATGCAAATTTATTCAACTCATCTAAAAATGATTTGCATTTATCTCTTAGTATTTTCACAGCTTCTACAAATATTACATTCGGTGGCAAAGCTCCAACAGATTCCACAGTAACTGTAAACAAAAAAAACTTGTTAAAAACTTAATCCGTTTACAAGAAGACATGTAAAGAAGATAATGGTACAATACTTACAGATAAAGTGATCTCGTACTCGGGATAAAACTACAGCATCTTTTATATCATCGTGTCGGAATATGTTTCTGCTACAGGTGTCGTATCTAGCATTTCGCACGTAGGCCTTTCCCTCAGAATCTAAGCCAATGACGCCTGGAGAGAAGCAGCTCTGTAATAAAATAGCTTCTCCACCCCCCACCTCACGCTTTAATGTGACTTCAGGTAATAGGCGATATGTGGCAGTTGCTGTAACATAATCCATACTAATATTATAAAGCTGAAGAGTTTGTTTGTTTGTTTGTTTGTTTGTTTGTTTGAACGCTAGGATCTCAGGAACTACTGGTTGGATTTCGGAATTTCTTTTACAGTTTGATATTCCATCTATTGAGGATGGCTATAGGCTATATAACATCACGCTAAGGCAAATAGGAGCGGAGCAGCAATCAAGAATGTTTCGAAAACGGGGAATATTTTTTACCGTCTGAGAGTTTCCGAAGCGTACGCCGCGTAAATGGTTAAAGTTACGTAAAAATTGTGTATTACAAAATTGTTTCTCTTAAAAAGTTCTAAAAAGAAGTCCGCGAAAGCATATGTCTATCTTTTAAGGTTCGCCCACAATAACCTAATTTGTCTGTCTCTTAAGGTCCGCTCACAATATTTTAAAACCGAAGAGTTTGTTTGTGCTACGATCTCAGAAACTACTGGTTGCATTTCAAAAATTATTGTACAGTTTCATAGTCAATTTATTGAGGGGGGTTAATGACAGTAAACCATCACGCTAAGACGAATAGGGGCGGAGCAGCCATGAATAATGTTTTGAGAACGGGGAAAATTTCTTTCTTTTCAGAGCTTCCATTGCGTACACTGTGGAAATGGTTAAAGTTACGTAAAAATAGTGCTCTATAAAATTGTTCCTCTTAAAAAGTTTAGAAAGAAAGTCCTAAACCGCATATGCCTATCTTTTACGGTTCGCTTACAATAACCCTCTTAGTAAGTTTTAAAATATGAGCGAGGCGAAGACAGCAGTAATCGTGGTCTGCAGTGGTAGCCAGTCAAGTGAACGATAAAAGCCGGTCAAGTGCGAGTCGGATCCGTACCATAAAAGGACGGGCGGAAGTAGATGCGACGGGAAACATCAAATCACTTTACATATGAATACCACGCCTCTCTCCTTCTCACTCTCATGTGACGCAAGGGAAGTTGTGTGGGTCAGCTCTAATGAACATAAGTGACGGAGTAAATGCGACGGGAAATATTATATCACTAAATATTTATACTACACTTCTCTCTTTCTCACTCCCATGTGACGCAAACGAAGTTGCGCGGGTCAGCTAGTTTACAATAATTATACTTTAGATAAATGTAACCTGCAAATAAAAACACTTTAATTTTATGAATAAACTTATCTAAAGCTTATGTATTGTATATTTATTGATGTGCATTATAAAAAACGGCAAAGTTGGACTCGCGCACAGTTCTGCACCCAAAAACAGCAAATTATTGTATGGGACCACCCTTAATATTTTTCTTTAATGTTTCATCAACCCAGCCATTTTCTTTCATGTTTAATGTTACACTATCAAACAATATCAAGCTACCTACCAACTGGAGAAAATTTTGCATGGTCCTTTCCAATGCCTTTCATAGCCACAAGTGTCAGATCAAGTTCATGACCAGGCCTCATTTTGGAAATAAGAATATCATCGTGTACTGGACCAATATCTGCTTCTTTATGAACAGATGCTTGGTTCCGTGTTGGCATCCATTTTATTTGTGAAGAATAAACTGAAAAAAAAAGCAGTATATAATTAATGCACAACTTAGGTATGATACCTAACTTGAAATATACATAAGTTTCAGCTGTATAAAATGTTGCAGTTTCCAAGTGCATAAACCTAACCTATACCAAATTATGTGGTCAATTCTTCCGGGATCAGCATTTCCATGAAAAAATAACAAACATCCTTTTTGTGTTTGACTAAAACTAGGTAGACTAGATCATTTTTTAGTAGTAGTACAACAGTTCCTAGTTAATAATCAAAAAGAAAAGCACAATAGTTTTAAAGTGTATAAACTACACATCTGCAAACATCTCCAATGACTGAGTAAAACTCCTGCGTATGCTGCGATAAAGTGATCTACTGCATCCTGATAGAATCTTTCTTTGAATTTTATTTAATGAACATATTTTACAGTACGTAGTCTTTATAAAATTTGAATGGCATTGAGCACTGTCAGTACTGAAAATACTGAAAT
Source organism: Miltochrista miniata (assembly GCA_933228765.1). NCBI lineage: Eukaryota > Metazoa > Arthropoda > Insecta > Lepidoptera > Erebidae > Miltochrista > Miltochrista miniata. The sequence goes on along the minus strand of OW121764.1, from coordinate 14,426,041 downwards.
GTTATATAGATAGATGTTCTTTATTGTAACATTTAAATACATTTAGTAGTAGTTATATTAGCATTATAAGTATTAAAAAAGTACATACCACTGTGGTTTTCATGTATTTCTTCAGACTTGAATGAGTCTTTTGGTTGAGATTTGTTCACGGTACATTTTACTTTCAATGAAAATTCTAATGTGTCAAATTCTGTTCCTTCTTTAGCGTCTGAAAGTGAGTAAGGTTAGTTATGAATTTGAACATCCTACTAATATTATAAATGTTAAAGTTTGTGAGATGCTTGTATATTTGTTATTCAATAATGCTCTAATGGCTATATGAAATGGATCTTGCTGAAATTAGGTACAGGTAAAGACTATAGCCTGACCTGTTTAGAATAACAGAAAGGCTACTCTTCGTCTTCGGTATAATTTAGGGATGAAGAAAATCAGGAAGATTTTATAGAATGGGAACAAAATACTAAGTGGGTGCACCAAAATTATGTAAAGGAAGATAAAAATCATTAAGCTATTTTCTTCAAGTTCAACATACCTCCCATACTATTTAATGATAAAAGCATGTGTTTCAGAATTTTTCAAAATTCTACCTTAAGAGTCCCTTACTAATATTATACATGCAAAGGTAAATCTGTCTGTCACACTTTCAATTTAGATCAAAAGGACTTACCTTGAGGGCGATATTCAAATAATCTGGGATCAGCTTTTAATGGGATCAAACCTAAACGATGAGCTAGTACTTCATCTTGAATTATAGATGTGTTGTTATGTACCATTACTTTTTCAATAGCCATACTAGGCACTTCACTTAACATCAATCTACGAAAGGCATTCGCAAAAGCCGGCTGTATTCCGATTATATCGAATTCCATTTCAAAATTCTCCATGCGGACAATCACAATGCGGCATTTCTTTGTAAACTTCTTAAAACTCCACTTCTCATCAGCCATGCCATAATCATTCGGAGCTTTCTAAAATGTGAATTTATTATTAAAGTTTAGATAATGGGATAGTAACAATTAATCGTAAATCACAAAAGACATGTACCTACCTTGATACGATACTCTTCTAACAAAACCCGAGGTTTCTCGTCTTGTTTAGGCATTTTTCACTTACTGTTCTTTTAAAACTTATTGCAATTATGGGTGATAAGCGAAGTTTAACCTTTAACTTAAACTCGCGGGAAGAAACTAAAGTAAATAAAAATTTATCACGAACACACTGACCTGTAATATTAACTGGACTGGTGATCGGTTTCATAAAAGTGTGCCTAATTGAAAATCGCCATTTGGCGCTGACGGCAGCTAGCGAATGTACTTGGAACTAATACTAGTGATGTACAACACCTGTCTTGGTGTCGATAGATATTTTTGTACCAATGATGTTTACATAATATGAATGACTACTTTAAAGTACCTAAGTAGGCTAACCATCAGGCTCGCGAATTCAGTTTGGCGAGCTTAATATAAAAAAAAAGTGTTTGCTTAAACAGTGGTCGCAGGTATGTTGCCAAAGTAGTGTTACTATTGTAAATCGGCTGAAAAATGACACCGGACACAGCCCACACAGTCATTGGTTGTCTTTAATCATAATTGGGTCATGTTAGAACTTAAAGCTTAATTATTAACAAAAATAGTCTAAGTGTTATAATTCAATGTTAGTGCTAGAAAGTTATATTTCACACGCTAGTTAGTTACTGTTTCGATTATCTACTACAATTTTAAGTGTTTATTAATAATTTTAATATGTTCATTAAATTATTAAAGAACTTTTACCATGCCTCTTGTTTTTTAAACTACGAATTTTGGCATTGGACAGAAAATTATCGATATACATTTTGACATCCCTATTAATCATTATAGGTTATAAAAATATTCGTAAAATCCCCGAAACTCGAAGGGTATTCGCTTATGATAGTAAAAAAAAACCTAAATTATGGTTTTAATTGTTTAAGAATTAGATTCTTAGATTTACTTACTTGTAAAAAGAGACGCCACAGCCCTTCTCGTATCTTGTTTTACAATATACACACGATCTCATGCTAAATATCTACTTAATTACACTATGAACTAAATTTATACATCAAAACACTTCAAATTTATACCAATCACAGTAATAACTTAAAAATTTTCGAAATTTCACACATAAACTCCTTCTGAAATAAACAAACAACGGCCATTTGCAAACTAATTTAGTTCTCAGTGCACTCGACAGAGGCGCTTTGAATCGGCACAAAAAAGTAGCTGTCATTTTGTATGGAATAGCCAGTCCAGCGATTATTATTACAGGTCAGTGCACGAACAACACAGCGGCATGGTTGCTTCCGTCATTACTGTCATTGTCAATGCTGTCAGAATTGATAATGACAGTAATGAATTTGTTTTTTTTTCGCATTCTTTGTTCCAAACGGAAAGTGCTAAAATCAGAAACCATGCAGCCTACTGCTTTGTGTTAAATCGACCTGGAAACATTTCTAAACAATATGAGCACCGTACTATCATTTACTTTAAGGCTTTGAACTGGATGTTAGTAGAGAACGGGGCGACAGCGTAAGAGGAGCGGGCGCGGCGCGGCGTTTTCTGCCCGAACTTAACTTAACAAGTTAGGTATACTTTAACGCGCCAAAAGTCTAATATCAAAAATAACTTGCAAAACATCTGAATGCAAGGCCTTAATCGATCTTCTCTTAAAAAAAACATAGTAAAATAAGTATTTAAAAAAAAGCGAACAGCGCCATCTATTTTTTAAATAAAGCTCTTTATTATTTTCGCTGGGTTATTATTATTGATGCAAATAAAGTTGCTTAAAACCATATCATATCCGGTTCTTTCCCACTGTGGCGACCGCCACATAGCGAAGATCACTTGAAGTCCTGCATCGCGATATGAAAGTTCTCGCAACGAAGTATAGATAAATCCTGAATCGCGATATCAGAATTCTCACGATGATAAATGATTATAACCAACAGTCCAACATCAACCGTTGGGCTTCGGCCCGCCAGGCGCGATCACCTAGCCTGGTCGGAGGATCCTCCCTTTGTGTGTTGGAGGAACATTCCCAACCTTTCCTCCACATTGGTGACCCCGACGTGATTGAAAGCAGCCTTCACGAAGCAGATCAGCATCATCATCGCCACCTTTACAGCACTCCAGTATGCCCGGTAAATAAGTCTCAGCCAGCCAGCATCTACGGCCTCATCAGGGATACCACAAGCTAGCAGCAACCGCTCCAGCCTGGTTACCTCTTCGGCCCTATCAGCGTCTAGGCACCGAACACTGCACTACGGTACTTGTAGGAAGAGCGCATCTCTCCCGTCTACGCAGCAGCCTACGCATCGAACCGCCCCGACTCACTGAGGGTACCGCAGCACCGCGCACCGCACCATTGTACTTAGCCCCGACTCACTGGGACTAGCAGTATTCGATTCCGACTCACTGGAATCAGCGGCATACGATTTCGACTCACTGAAATCAGCGGCACAGTTCCGACTCACTGGAACTAGCGGAGTACAGTTCCAACTAAATGGAACTACACGAACTGGCACTGGCGCATCTGACAACAGACTACAAGACACCAGACTCATACTCGCAATCGACCTCCGGTCTCGGAGGGGAGTGATGTGGCGACCGCCACATAGCGAAGATCACTTGAAGTCCTGCATCGCGATATAAAAGTTCTCGCAACGAAGTATAGATAAATCCTGAATCGCGATATCAGAATTCTCACGATGATAAATGATTATAACCAACAGTCCAACATCAACCGTTGGGCTTCGGCCCGCCAGGCGCGATCACCTAGCCTGGTCGGAGGATCCTCCCTTTGTGTGTTGGAGGAACATTCCCAACCTTTCCTCCACACCCACCGTCCACCTGCCCAGACCACCTGGGTGTACGGTGGTAATTTTTTTTTAACTACGGTTCACCTTTATCCACCTAGCCCAGGGGTTCACAACCTGTGCGCCGCGGCGCCCTGGGGCGCCGTAGAAAGTCCAGAGGGGCGCCGCGAGGCGCCTCGCGGCGCCCCGCTCTTAAAGAATAAAAAGAGCACAAAAAGAATAGCCCGCCAAGATGTTTGCCAATTCTGCTTAAGCGGGCCGCGTTCCGAACTGGTGGTGGTACTAACTTAGATTTGTATTCATGAACGTGTCGCAAGTGCCTATGTAGTACGACTATGCGATATAATGTTTTTTGGGTTTGAGTTTGACCCGTCGCCGTCGCTTTTCGAGTCGCGGACTCCGCTCTAAAACTCCTTTGCAAAAAAGGGTCTCTCTGTCAAGACAACTATTTCGATTTTTTAAAACTAATCTACGCGGTGTGCTAGAATAGTTAGAGGCGAAAGTTGCCACCTTCCGCCCAAGGAAATCGGCCAAGTGCTCACTGCGTTGACCATCTTGAAGAGTTTTAGTGGATCTCTCAACTTAGGTGGTGATCAGATCGATAATAAACGAGTGGCTGGAGAGAAGCCATGGCAATCTCTTCTACCGGTTGTCACCGATAATTAAGGGCACGGATGCTTCGATAAGTATCTGTGGCGATTACGCCGGGAGACCACGGCTCAGTGTCAGCACTGCGAAGGAAGCAGCGAGGAGACAGCGCTCCATACAGAGCATAGCGTGGGCGCCATGTCCTAGTGGCAAGTCTTGACCTGAACGTTAACTCGCTGGAGACTATGGTGCAAGCGATGATTTCCAACGGGAGTACGAGGGACGCCGCAGCGGCTTTCTGCGAGCAGGTCATTGTCGTGAAAGAGATGGTGGGGAGGGAGCAGGGAGATAACTCTCCAACCTGAGATTTCCAGTCTGCGGCGAGGGTGCCCATACTATCGGACTCTATTACCGTGGGCCTAAGGTCGGGGCGGGGGCTGTTCACCGTCCGCGTCCTTACAGACGCAGGCCCAAGACGACAGCGTGACGTTGAAGTTTTTCGCACGACACACGACCCAGGAAGCGAGTGACACCCGAAAGCTCCCAAAGACGCGGGGAAGTACTCGAACCAAACGAAGTAAAGTAGATGACATCGTTGTGGTAGCCAAGGTCTGTCGGGAATCCTGGGACATCTATCCCGAGGCTCCCGACCGTAGGTAGTGGTAAAGCGCCGTATGGTTTTAGTCGGTAAGATTTCGGCGCACAGATTCCACAAGTAAAAACGAAGACAGTTTCCCTAGCCTCCATGGCACGGGAAAGTGGCTTGTGCGGAGGATTACTAGTCGGGGGGGGGGGGGGGGGGGCGATTACACGTGATATGATGGGGAGCCGTGAAAAATTTCAAGACTTATAAGGGCGCCGCGGCCTGCAAAAGGTTGGGAACCCCTGACCTAGCCCTAGGTGTACCATTGAAAATATTAAATTTCCACGGAACACCTTATTATAGAAACTATTATCAACTAAACAAATGAAGATCGACTAAACAAATGAAGATCGTCAAAAAAAATGAAGATCGACAAAACAAATGAAAACCGACAAAACAAATGACGGTCGGGTAAACAAATGACGATCGAAAAAACAAATGACGGTCGGGTAAACAAATGAAGATCAAAAAACAAATGAAGGTCGGGTAAATAAATGACGATCGAAAAAACAAATGAACTTCGATAAAACATATATTATCCAGATCAATAAAACAAAAAACTAGAAGTTAATAAGGTCGAGAATTGCTTGCACCTATTTTTTTGAATGGTTATGGCATCTAGATTACAAAAAATGGGTGCAAGCAAATTTCGACCTTATGAACATGCACAATATTTATTTATTTTTTACATATTCGTGATCAGTGATGTCTATAAACTCCTAAAAGCACATTTTTATAAAAGTGTCAGTAAGGTCGAGAATTGCTTGCACCTATTTTTTTGAATGGCAATCGCATCTAGATTACAAAATATAGCTGAGAGTATTTTTTGATCTTATCGAATTGCTTAAAGGTAGTCTTTTGTTTTATTGACATGCATATGTTTTTTTCGATCGTCATTTGTTTTGCCGATCGTCATTTGTTTATCCGACCGTCATTTTTGTCGATTTTCATTTATTTTGTCGATCGTCATTTGTTTTGTCGAATTTCATTAGTTTTGTCGATCGTCATTTGTTTTGTCGATCTTCTATGGTTTTGTCGATCGTCATTTGTTTTGCCGTTATTCATTTGTTTTGCCGATCTTCATTTGTTTTTACTATATGATAATTAATTCACTACTTAACTGTACTTTTATTCGTGTAATGGAACTACTGGGACACGAAAAAACAAGATAACAGTTCCATGGAACTACTGGGATAAATCTATTTTAATTAATTAACTGTACAATGAGTATTAAATGCAATTAAAAAATTGTAACCCAGCCAGCATTAACTGAGGTGGACCGTCACCAATATCTATTAATAATATACCGGATAGGTGAACCGTAGTTAAAAAAAAATTACAACCGTACACCCAGGTGGTCTGGGAAGGTGGACGGTGGGAAAGAACCGACCATATCGCAGGAACCTGTCGTATCGTGTCAAATTTTGAGCTTGAGCTCAATCGATTCAGTACCATTTACCAAAGTATACAATACTACGTAAGATTCAGTACCTACATTTTGAGTTTTTGAAGCGTCCTTACACATACGCTGATACTCACTGAACATTTTTATATATATATAGATTGAAGAAGAAGAAGAATAGAAGAAGAAGAAGGATAGAAGAAGACGAAGAATATCACTGTAGGTAGTTATTATAGATTTTTGTGCTCTAACAACGTACATTTACAACTTGGCAAAAAGTCTCTAAAGCCCCATAAAGATCACGGCGAGAACTCCCGTGAACACCCGAGCAGCGTGAATGTAATCCGTGTTGCTCATCACCCGCACACCGCAAGAGCGAGAGAGCGCTCGCCTGTTCTCGGCGAGAAGTCTCGGCGAGACGTCTCGCCGTGAATCTACATAATTATATGAGGCTTAAAAACGGAACTAATATTTTACATGTTGGCTACATCACCAAATGCTGTCGAATACAGGTACCTACATACATACGATGCGATCACGCCGTTGATTCCGGAAGGAGTAGAGAGAGGCATGTTACCTATAATATATGTATTTAAATTTAAAAAGGTAGATTTTTTTAGATTTTTGTCCTAGGTGGTGAGCCGGTTATGCAACTTGACTTAGCAACTGCCATCTAACTGGCAACTGGTTCTGTTTTTAGTATTGGTTGCTATAGAGGCACAAGAAATACAACAGAATTGCGTAATGCGGTGACGGACGGACTGCTTACTCTCAGTAAGAACAGAGTAGCAGAGTAGAAGTAGGAAGGTAGAAAATATGATATTATTTTACTCACTTAAGCGCTTATCGCGCGCTTAAAAGCGTAAGCGCTCGTGGCTCGCGGACTCTGTATTCTGTAAACGATCACTGTAGTAAGCAACATTTACTATTGCCGTTCATGTATGGGATGGGTGACTGCTTTCTGACATTTATTTGAGAGCGTTTCCGTGCTTCCGAAGGCATATTGAGCCGTTGGTCCCGGTTGTCAGCATAGACAGTCGTTAAGCCAAGTTGAAGGAGGCTTGAAAAATTTCAACAGCAGACAGTCACAACCTCTACCTATCCATATCAAAACGGCAATACGACTCACCACCTATTACGTGGCACAAAATCTAAAAAGGTGAAATGTGGGCATGTAATATGGCTCTACCTACCTCTTCGGGATAAAGGCGTGATCATATGTTTGTAAGCGTCATCATCCTAGAGCTACTTCCGGTTGCATCCAATGCCCTAGCTTCGGACTACTGCTAAGTGATTATGTGATCATATTTAAATAATATTAGTGAGACGCTAAAAATAACAAACACATTGCTCAATTCAGTTGTAATTAGAGATGGGCAGAAGGTTTAAACCCAATGGGTGGAAATGGGTTAAAACCGGGTCTTTTGGGAGGAAACGGATTTAAACCCAGGAAAAAACCCAAATATAGGGTTAAAGTCAGCGATACTTTCATTTTGAATTGAATTATTTAGTGTTCAATTCTACATGAAAGTACCACTCGCCATTCGCCAGTTTCATTGTCTAAACAAGTTGAATACTTATTTTTTATTATACAGGATGGAATTTAGACGCTAGTTGGACGTAAAGTACCTACCCTTAATATTGATTATAACAAGTTTTGCTGAAAGCAAACAATACTTTATTTACAAAAGTAAGCCAAACTGCATTTAAAGATTTTTGAAAAATCACCTGCTTGAGCCGGGAATCGAACCTGGGAGATGTAAAAAGAAAACACATAACTCAAACTCAAACTCAAAAAACATTTATTTCGCATAATCCTAATACATAGGCACTTGCGACACGTCAATGAATACAATGCAAATAGTACCACCAGTTCGGAACGCGGCCCGCTTGAGAAGAACTGGCAAGAAACTCGGCGGGCTATTCTTTTTGTGCACTACATATTTACAATAAGTAGATACATACTATAAACTAAAACTCCATCAGTAGAGCAAGCAGATCACTTCCAGGCTTCCTTATCAATCAAATAATCGTCAATTGTATAGTAGTTAGCCCCTGCAGCACAATTTACTTTTTATACACTTTTTAAACTTAATTAGGGGCATGCTTTTAATTTCGTTTGGAAGCCTGTTGTAAAAACGTATACAGTTACCCAGGAAAGAATTACTGACTTTGTTCTGTCTACAATGATAAACGGCAAGGTTGTTTTTATGTCTGGTGTTCACATTGTGTCTATCGCTTAACTTAGTAAAACTAGATAAATTTTTCTGAACATACATAAGATTTTCAAAAATATATTGTGATGCCACAGTCAGAATATTTAATTCTTTAAATTTTTCTCGCAGAGAGACCTTTGGACCTAATCTATATATGGCTCTTATGGCCCGTTTTTGTAAAACAAAAATTGTATTTATATCTGCGGCATTGCCCCATAGTAGCATACCGTACGACATTACACTGTGGAAGTAACTGAAGTACACTATTCGCGCTGTTTCTACATCAGTCAAATGCCTAATCTTTTGGACAGCAAATGCTGCTGAACTTAATCGGCCAGCCAGTTTTTCAATATGTATTTTTTGATATCAACCGAAAGTGTCTGTATACCGGTCAGGTTTATAAATAAATATTGTGGAACAGTACAGTCAAGTACAATGAAATGTACTAGTCTAATCTTACAAAATGATGTATCCCTGCAAGTGCCATAATGAACTTACCAAAGATTGTGACACACATATCGGTATCTAGTCCACCGAACATGACAATATCATGTATGCGTATAAAGAGCAATAGTAACCACAAAAACACTTCTTTTTTATAAAGAAAAGAAAGAAAGGAAAGCGGAAAGCCGGTGGTCCTGATGGCATTCCGGCGGTGGTGCTGAGGAAGTGTGCAGCCGATTGTCTCCAACGCTAACACGCCTGTATCGCCTTTTCTATTCGTCAGGAGAAGTGCCGGAGGCTTGGAAGGAGGCGAACGTCCAGCCGATTCCCAAGAAAGGGGATCGGTCGGATCCGGCCGACTATCGCCCCATTGCCGTAACCACCGTCATCTGCAAGGTGTTCAAACTGATTATTAACGAGCAGCTCATGCGCTATCTGGAGGATCACTCGCTAATTAGCTATCGTCAATACGGTTTTAGGCCGAAACGATCAACGGGTGACCTCCTAGCGTATATAACACACACCTGGGGTGAGGCTATGGAGAGGCACGGCGAATCTCTGGCTATTGGCCTAGACATCTCTAAAGCCTTTGATAGGGTATGGCATGCGTCACTTCTTTCCAAGCTGCCGGCATACGGTCTGTCGCCTCAGTTGTGCCGCTGGCTGGCCAGCTTCCTGCACGGGCGACGTATACGGGTTCTCTGTGATGTTCAGGCTTCCGGCTTCTTGCAGGTAAATGACGGAGTACCACAGGGATCGGTATTGTCCCCAACTCTCTTTCTTCTGCATATCAATGACATGCTGCCCCTTGTGTGCATTCATTGTTATGCGGATGATAGTACTCTGCATGGGAGCTATTCTAGCCGTCCAGTGGATGGGCGACACGACGTGAAAGAGAAGAGACAGCAATTCGTGGCGGATCTCGACTGGGAGCTGGTTCACATTGCCCAATTGGGTTCAGACAACCTGGTGAAGTTCAATGCCGGGAAAACACAGTCGTGTGCATTTACAGCTAAGAAGTCCCCATTCCTACCCTAAAGGACAACCTGGAGGTTCCTCGGTATAGACGTCCGGCGTGAGCTCAATCACAAAAACTACATAGAGCGGGGTATTGGGCTGGCCTCGCGTAAACTAGGAGTCCTAAATAAGGTGAGACGGTACTTCACGCCACATCAGAGATGTTTACTGTACAAGACGCAGATTCACCCCTGCGTCGAATACTGTTCGCACCTTTGGGATGACTCCGCGAAGTACTTGCTAGACGCGCTTGATGCTATGCAAAGACGTGCTATCCGAATAATTGTTTGCCCTGAGGTGACGGAAGGCCTCGAACCGTTGGCGCAGCGAAGAACTATAGCGTCCTTGGCTGCCTTCTACCGAATGTATTACGGCAAATGTTCTGAAGAGCTCTTCAACCTGATCCCACCCTCTCCTTTCCGATCCCGAACAACGCGTGCCGGGCAGAGATGCCACTCATACACAGTGGAGAGAATCTTCTCCAGAACAGAGCGTTTCAAAAGATCGTTTCTCTGTCGAACTATAAATACCTGGAACGACCTGCCCGCACACGTGTTACCCTCATATTACAATGCCGGGTTCTTCAAGAGAAGCGTGAAGTAGCACATCACAAGGCCGCCAACTTGAGGACCACTGTCAGAAGTGGCCCCCAATCGCTAGATGCGCCACGGCTGTGTACCCACATGGTGGTTAAGGCTCCCATGTGGGTGCCAGGTGGTACAAAGTGTTGGTCCGGGGGGTACCACCGTGCAGCTGTGTAAGGCCCCCCAAGTAACCCTTGGGTTGCGTTCGGTGTTCAGCAGCTGCACAGCCGGGCCCGGGGCGAAGTTTGATGCAACAGGGGGGGAACCAATAGGCGCTAAGCTGATTCTAGTGTGGCTGACGAGGTTCGACCCTCCGGCCAGGGAGACCCGTAGAAACGGTTTTGCCGATGGCCGCCCGCGGCATAGTACAGGGGCCCAACTGAGCCTAACCACCCTGGGAGGCTGCCCCACCAGGCCGCGCATAATCCCGATGTGGTTCGTCGTGCCGGATGTTGACCGGACTGGGACCCGGCGACCACACTCGGGGGAGTACGGGGGCCTTTCCGTGGGTCGGCTTCCGTTTCGCCACACAGTCATAGATGAAGCTAGCCCCTACACCTTGTCACTCACTGCTGCAGCAAATGTCGCTCCGTCTACACGTCTCAGTTCTTTCCCATCAATCATGGCAGCGCAAAAAAGCAAAAAAGGTACCACAGCGGCCACTACTGCTCCCAGTAACGTACTGTTTGAGGGGGAGTTCGCTGACATCCGCGGACTCCATGCCGACCTCAACGTCGTCCATAACCATCTAGAGACGGCACGGCCAGCTGTGTTGTTCCTAACGGATACGCAAATACGCCGCCCTGCCGATCAGTCGTACTTTATGCTACCCTGGCTACCCCTACATCGAGGAACAATTTCGAGATAAAGCCAGGGTGTGCGCGTTCGTTGGGGCGGATGTTTGCTGTCGCCGGCTGCGCTGCCTTGAGAACCCTTCCTTCCACGTCCTTTGGCTGCACGTGGATCACGGCTCCATGAGTCAGATCTACGTGTGTGTCTATCGCCCCCACACAGAGACAGCTGAGATGACAAGGCTGTTTCAGCACCTCAGCGATGGGGCTGATGACGCGCAGGTGCGGTTCCTGAACGCTGAAGTGGTTTTTCTGGGGGACTTCAACGGCCACCACACTGAGTGGCTGGGGTCCCGTAGAATCGATCCAGTGGGGCGGGCCGCCCACGCGTTCGCTCTCTCATGGTCTGACCCAAGTGATGCGCGGGATTACCCGCATACCGGACAGGTCAGACCATGAACCCGCCCTGCTGGACTTACTGCTGACGAGTTATCCAGCACAGTCAGTGTGTCGGTTAGCGCCCCACTGGGTCAATCCGACCACTGTGTTGTGCGTGCCCGCCTGCAGGTGTCATCTCCTGCAAGGGCAGTGGAGGTGACGCGGCGATTGTGGCACTACTCTTCAGCAGACTGGGACGGACTACGAGAATACTTTGCAGCCGTCCCGTGGAGTCAGCGCTGCTTTGCAGGGAGGACTTCATCGGAAAGCGCCTCTGCGGTTGCTGGTGAGATTACATTAGGTATGGAATACAATATAATGGATTACTATATTCCATACACTGATGTCGCCAGCATCCACAAAGCCCACCCCTGGTTCGGGCGTGAGTGCGCCTGGTTCGGGCGTGAGTGCGCCGTAGCTGTTCAACAAAAACAGGCGGCTTACCGCGCCTGGATCAGGACTCGTGCTGTGCGCGACCCGAATGTGGCCCGCCTCAAAGCAGCGTACAACAGAGCCACTAGGTCCAGTAAGAGAGCCTACAAGAGAGCGGACACCCCGCGCGTCACGCGGCTTGGTCAGGAGCTCACGTCACATCCGACGGGCAGCCGTGGATACTGGCAAGCGGCCAAAGCCGTGCAGGCCTACTTTTGCAAGCCCTCGCTGCCGCCGCTGCGCTATCCTGACGGATCACTGACTCACAAGGCCGAAGAGAAAGCAGAAATGCTGGCCAATTTCTTTGCGGCTAATTCCCGGGTCGATGACTGTGGCAGGCAACTTCCCACTATCGCTGACGGTGGAACCACGATGCCGGATATTGTATTCCGGCAGTGCGATGTCCGAGCGGTGCTAAGGTCACTCGACACGCGGAAAGCCAGTGGTCCTGATGGCATTCCGGCAGTGGTGCTAAAGAATTGTGCAGCTGAATTATCTCCAATGCTAACACGCCTGTATCGCCTTTCCTATTCGTCGGGAGAAGTGCCGGAGGCTTGGAAGGAGGTGAACGTCCAGCCGATCCCCAAGAAAGGGGATCAGTCGGATCCGAGCTAATCATCAACAAACAGCTCATGCGCTATCTGGAGGATCACTCGTTAATTAGCGATTGTCAATATGGCTTTAGGCCGAAACGATCAACGGGTGACCTCCTAGCGTACATAACACACACCTGGGGTGAGGCTATAGAGAGGCACGGCGAATCTCTGGCCTAGACTTCTCTAAAGCCTTTGATAGGGTATATCATGCGTCGCTTCTTTCCAAGCTGCCGGCCTATGGTTTATCGCCCCAGTTGTGCCGCTGGGTGGCCAGCTTCCTGCACGGGCGACGTATACGGGTTCTCTGTGATGGTCAGGCTTCCGGCTTCTTGCAGGTAAATGCCGGACCACAGGGATCGGTATTGTCCCCAACTCTCTTTCTTCTGCATATCAATGACAGGCTGTCCCTTGGGTGCATTCATTGTTATGCGGATGATAGTACTCTGCATGGGAGCTATTCTGATCGTCCAGCGGAGGGGCGTGATGACGTGGAGAAAAACAGACGGCAACTCGTGGCGGATCTCGACCGGGACCTGGTTCACATTGCCCAATGGGGCTCAGACAATCTGGTCGAGTTCAATGCCAGAAAAACACAGGCGTGTGAGTTTACAGCTAAGAAGTCCCCATTCCTACCCCTACCCACTCTTCAGAGCATTACGGTTCCAGTAAAAGACAACCTGGAGATCCTAGGTATAGACGTCCGGCGTGAGCTCAACCATAAAAACTACATAGAGAGTTGTATTGGGCTGGCCTCGCGGAAACTTTGAGTCCTAAATAAGGTGAGACAGTACTTCACGCCACATCAGAGATGTTTACTGTACAAGACGCAGATTCGTACCTGCGTCGAGTACTGTTTTCACCTTTGGGATGAGTCCACGAGGTCCTTACTAGACGCGCTTGACGCTATGCATTCATTCATGACGTGCTATTCGAATAATTAGTTGTCCCGAGGTGACGGGAGACCTCGAACCGTTGGCGCAGCGAAGAACCATAGCGTCCTTGGCTGCCTTCTACTGAATGTATCATGGCGAATGTTCTGAAGAGCTCTTCAACCTGATCCCACCATCTCCTTTCCGATCCTGAACAACGCGTGCTGGGCAGAGATGCCACTCATACTCAGTGGAGAGAATTTTCGCCAGAACCGAGCGTTTCAAAAGATCGTTCCTCTGTCGAACTATAAAAACTTGGAACGACCTGCCCGCACACGTATTTCCCTCATCTTACAATCCCGGGTTCTTTAAGAGGAGCGTGAAGAGGCACATCACAGGGCCACCAACTTGAGGAGCACTGTCAGAAGTGGCCCCCAATCGCTAGATGCGCCACGGCTTTCCATCAGGCTGGTGGCGACGTCAATTTGGCGAGCTGTATATAAAAAAAAATGACGCAATTAATGGTCATGTTTTTTTGTTTTTGTTATAATTTGATGTTGTAGGTTGGTACTTTGCGAAAAAATTTTTCAATAAAAAATACAACCGACTTCGAACAAATCCTGAAAAATAAAATTTACTTAGCACAAAGTAATATGTATTTTCATTTATAAGATTTTTTATTCAATATCATATTGAAGTCAGCGCCAAGTAAATTCATAGGATTAGGTAGGTATTATTCATGGCACCAACTTCAATATTATATTGAATAAAATCTGCCAAATCAAAATACATATTACTTTGTGCTAAGTAAATTTTATTTTTCAGGATTTGTTCGAAGTCGGTTGTATTTTTTATTGAATTTTTTTTTTTCAATATTTTAAGTGACGTGTGAACCGAAAAATATATCTATCTATCTAGGTGAAAGTTCTCATTAATACAAATCAATCAAGCCCCAACACAAGGTAGCTGCTCTGTAAATCGTCAAGGAATTCCCTCGACTGTCTTTTGGTTCCATCATCGGATTGACTCCAGACCTTCATTAACTGTAGTAGGTACATTAAAGCACTTAATTAAAAAGTTAACAAACGCACTAGTTGTCCCTATAATTATCGGTGGTTGCCCTCGATTTATCCAGGATCCCATAATCAGATCCTAAACATTGAGAACTTTCTTTTTTTTTTTAAGTCTGATCGATCAATCTAGGTGTAAAGTTCTCATCAATACAAATCAATCAAGCCCAAACACAAGATAACTGCTGTAAATTGTTAAGGAATGCCCTCGACTGTCTTTCGACTCTATCATCAGATCGACGCCAGACCTTCATTAAAATGTAGAACATTAAAGCACTTCATTAAAAAGTTACCTTGCGCACTAGTTGTCCCTACAATTTTCCGTGGTTGCCCTCGATTTCTCCTGGATCCCTTCATCAGATCCTGACCTGGTGAAAATGGGACCACCTCAGAAGTAACCCCTATTCAACAAAAAAAAATCGAAATCCGTCTATAATTGACGGAAATATCGCTTGACATACATAAAAAAAATACATACAGACGAATTGAGAACCTCCTCCTTTTTTTGAAGTCGGTTAAAAAGACGAAAACACCTAAATAAAATAACAAATAACCTTAAAGAATAAGAAAAAAGATGACATTAGTCACTGTGCAGTTTAAAATTTCAAATGTTTAAGAGTATGTTTTACAAAATTATAAACACCCAAATAAAATCCCTATCGGGAGGAATCTTATGGGTTTAAACCGGGTTTAAACTCAATTTGGGTTTAAACCGGGATGATTGCCCATCTCTAGTTGTAATCATGAAGATGAAACACAATATGAATTTCATTGATTCATACATCATATATTATCAACAGTGTTAGAAATTATGCTTCTAAAAGTCGCATAGTGCTATTTTCTTTCTATCATTGCACTGCTCGCTACAGACAGGGAGTTCATCCTCACACTATGGGGCTGTTATCCGCGCACGCTGAGATTGTGAAATGATCTCCCTGCCTCGGTTTACCCGAACGTCTACAGTATGGGGTTCTTCAAAAGGGGGCTTGCAGGGTCGGCAGCGCCAGTGTGGCGCCTCTGGTGTTGCAAACGTTCATAGGCGTCGGTGACCACAGTCCAATAGGTTGGCGGTAAACTTATCTGCCGCCTTAGTGGTGTACAAAAAGATAACGTATATAGGTAAATTAACCAATGAAATTAGACTAGGCACCTAGGCAATAAGCAACTTTCGCTATGGCTGGTCCGTGGATGGGTGAGCACCACGTCACCGTTTCCTTGCTTTGGAAGGCCGTTACGTAGACGTTAGACCGTTGTTCGCGGTTCTCAGGTGAGATTCAGGCTATGACACTATGCAGGCCCTAGACGGCAGGATTGAGGGCCCTAGTTATTTCATCAAAACAGCTTTATTTCGCGTTTAAGAAATTTATGGGAATTGCCTTAGGTTTTAACAAATTTTAACTAAACTCCCTGTAAATCTTATTTTGTTTTGCGAAGATTTAATATTTTGGGCCCTCAATTCAGATGCACACAAGTTGAAGGCCTCAGAGTCGGTCGTCACGGCAATACCGTGCCGTGTTATGGGCAATGTTAAGAGGGCTGACGGTTGAAGGGTGGCGAGATTAAAGTAAGTAACACGGTAGTTAGATTGAAAAAACAGAACTTCTTGAGCTTGAGGAATTTCAACAGATAGCCAGAGCCACCTTAGCAGATTGAAAACACTCAACCTAACTAAATTGCATTTAGGTACCAGCTTAAACTACCGTTAAGTTAAAACTTAATCTTAAAAAAAATATGACTTTCCTGTAAAATCTGTATATCTAACTAATATTGTAAATGCGAAAGTTTGTGAGTGTGGATGTTTGTTACTCTTTCACGCTCGAACGACTGGACGGACTTTTCTGAAATTTGATACAGGGCTACATTATAGTCTGGAATAACACATAGGCTACTGTTTATCTCGGGAATAAGTACCCACGGGAATAAATTTTACGCGTGCGAAGCAGCGGACATCAGCTAGTAATACATATAGGTAGATACGAAAATCAAAACTCTGTTATGTGCCTTTATGTAAAGATAGTAAAACAAACTTATGTGCCGAGTCAACTACACGACCCAGGAATTGAGCCCGAGACATCTGAACTACAGGTCGCCTAATAGAATATAATATGCACGGGTACACTACATTAATACGAAAAACTTAATTCCGAAAGTCACAATCACGAATTTCATAATTCCGAATTTCATAAGTCCGACTGATTCGAAATCCCGAAAGTCAAAAATCCGATGTTTCATAAATCCTTTTTATTAAAAGTCATAATTTTAAAATTCCGAATGTTTACAATTCCGACTGTCAGAATGCCGAATTTCAAGAAACCGAACCGTTGAATTCCGAATCATTAAAAATCCGCCATATTATAAATACGAACTCCGATTATCAAAAATCCGAAATATCATAAATACGAAGGGTGAACGTCGTTTCTACCCGTTCCTGTTTTAACCCGAAAACTTATCATTAAAGACGATTATTTATGTTCCCGATTCCAACCGTTTTTTTTTTATAAAGTATAGTCAAGTCTAACTACCGAAAATATTATTTCCAAGTGAGTGGAAGGCAAACGACAAAACAAAAAAAATAACCACGAAGGCTAAGGCGGGAGCTCCGCTCCGCTTCGCTCCCGCCTTAGCCTTCTAACCTAACCTATCCGAGTCGGGGTACTCTGAGTCGGGGTGTTAACCATTCACTTATAATGCGTGCGGAGCTCCAGCCTTAGCCATCGTGGTTATTTTTTTTTGTTTTGTCGTTTGCCTTCCACTCACTTGGAAATAATATCTTCGGTAGTTAGACTTGAACGTACTTTATTAAAAAAACTTAAACAGTGAATTTTCGGATATTTGAAATTCTGAATAATGTTTTTCGGTAAAATCACTGTCCGGTCTTTTGATTATTCGTACTAATGAAATTAGGAAAAATAAAAATTCGTACTTATGACTTTCGGACAAATGAATATCGTCCTTTTGAATATTCGGAGCTTCGTTTCTTAGGAATTATAATCTTCGGAATTTTGAACATCGGAATATTGAAATTCGGAAAAACATATTTCGGAATTTTTGGGTGTTCCCAATATGCACACACTCTGCACACTACGCCTTTCACGGATGTGCAATTTGCACTATCACCACGGGTAAACACCACAATATTTATCTCTCTCTGTGTGATTGTTGCTTATAAATTGTATGGAAAAGAAAGAAGAGTGTTACCTACTCGTAGGAGAGAAACATGCCTTAGTGCAACCCGTAGGTCTGTTGGGAGTCCTTCCGAGGGCTCACAACCGTAGGCTGTTAGGTGGGATACGTGTGATTTTTAGTCGATAGGAGTCCGGCATAGCATCCATGTAGGATTTTCAAAAAAGGAGAGAAATATAAGCATTGCGTCTTCTAAAATGTTGTTGTTGTAGGACCTAACGCTTGGGTAAACAAATATACGCTTGCTCGACAATCGCAGCTCTACATATAGTCAAGGAATATGGTTATGTATAATATATTACACCACATCATTTTTAGTTCAATATTATTATAGGTATGTACATACGTACTGGTATATTATAGGTAGGTAGTTATCTATTAGTTTATCTCCAATGCACTTACGGTTCTTTTGCACTAACTGGCTATATCTATATCTCACAAGGAGAACGACTTTTTCAAATCATACTCTAAATGTAGGTAAGTAGCGAAAGTAGGTACGGGTGTCCCCCAAATGATAATCTGTATCAACAGAGGCCGGTACTTATGCAACATGACGAGTAGGCAGTGCCGTTCGCCAGCATCACTCAGTCAGTTCAGTAGGCACTTTGCCACCAAATGCAACAGGCGAGCAACTTAGTACAAGTTCCATACAGTCCGCCGAAATATCGTGACTGTTGCCAGTTTGTCATTGCATGTGTTCTTATTACTTACCGCGGTTATTAAAAAAGTAAATATTTTTATGTGCACGAATAAATAAAATACAAAATGTATTTGCAAAAAGTTTTGCCGTTAATAGCAGTGTTGACAATTGGATATTTAAATTCAGGTTCGTTTATTTTTATTATTTTAGCTTGGTATTTTATTGTTAAAACGAATCCGGTATTTTTTCAGTTAATTAGTTTCGTAAGTAAGTACTTACCTAGCTCCTATAGCATTTTGCAGGACTTAGAAAAACGCAGACGCCACTCCGTTTTATACATTTTTTAAAACGACTATTTCTGAGTGTTTGTATTTAAAACTAGCTGTTGCCCGCGACTTCGTACGCGTGAAAATTGTTACAATGCCAATTTGATTGCTCTCTGCTTAGCCCCTAGGATATGAAGCGTGATAATATATAGCCTATTTTAACACCCTACCCCTAGGTAATATTTGTGCAAAATTTGAATCAAATCTATTGAGTACTTTTCGAGATCCTTCCGGACAAAGCAAAGCAAACAGACAAACAGACAAAAAATTTTCTGACTATATTTTCGGCTTCGGTATCTTATGTTGAACACCCAGCGAGTATTTTTTTTTAAATATTTCCAATGTACAGTTTTGACTTTTCTATCATTTTATTATATGTATAGATAAGGGATTCTCAAACACAGGTTCAACCACCAGCACAAGTGTTAGGATTGTACCTATTATGAAACAGTGACACTCGACTTTTATTATCTCGACAAATTCTACAAATAGCTCCAGTAAAGTTCCACTGATTTACTGGAGCAGAACTTGACGAAACTTCACTCGTAAATACGCTGTTATCCTAAAGAATCTGTGGAATGAAAATAACTCATATTTTTGATATAAAAATGACTTGATTACAACGGCAACAAATCACGTTTGTTGTATGAGAGTGAGAGCCTACGTAAAATATTATTATTTTTTTATTTTAGTATTTTTTGTTATTACGGCAACAGAAATACATCATCTGTGAAAATTTTAGCTCTCTAGTTATCAAGGCTTCTGAGATAGAGCCTCGTGACGGATAGACCGACAGACGGACGGTACGTTGAATTCTCATGAATACGGTTCCATTTAATCTTGGTGGGTACGGAACCCTAAAAAGAGCTCTGTAGAGTGTGCTTTAGATACTACCCGTTCGCTCTAACTTTGCCGCTGGCGTAGAGGCGTATACCCGAATTTTTAATTACACGAAGTAAATTGACAGTAGCTAATGCCACTTCGTCATAGAAAATAAGCAACATTGTATGAAGAAGTGACATTAGTTGCTGTCAATTTACTTCGTCTAATTAAAAATTCGACTTTAGTATGGAGCCGAGCGGCAAAGTTAGAGGGAACGAGCAGTACGTTCACTTACATCTCTATCGATACTAATATAATAAAGAGGAAAAATTTGCATTTTGTATGTTTGTAATGAATACACCCAAAAACTACTGTGCCGATTTCAAAAATTCTTTCACCATTGGAAAGCTACATTCACCGTGCGTAACATGGGTTATATTTTATTCCCGTATTCCCACGGGAACGGGAGATAAGCGGATGAAACCGCACTCGATATTGCCTATTTCATAAGAAGCGTTTAGACTTAAACATCTCATCGTTTTACGGAAATTGTTACTCAGTGACATAAACGGTTATTTTGCTTTATTATCGACGTTTCGTTCAGTTCCTTCTTGAGTTTACTACACAAATATGTCGTAATAAGGTATCTAATCATCGTATTTCATCAATTTACTTTTTTTGGTATCGGTTACTTTAAACTATTTCAAGGCTCTGCTGAAATTTGTCAACTAGAACAAGAATATTCCATTTTGTGCGCCTTGGGAATCGAAGTTGGAAAAATTAGGTACATGAGGTAGTCAATTTATATCTATACTAGCTGACCCGCGCAACTTCGTATGCGTCACATAAGAGAGTAAATCACCCGTTCCCGTCGCATTTACTCCCGTCAGAATAATTTCTTTAACGATAGATGTTTCT
Source organism: Miltochrista miniata (assembly GCA_933228765.1). NCBI lineage: Eukaryota > Metazoa > Arthropoda > Insecta > Lepidoptera > Erebidae > Miltochrista > Miltochrista miniata. The sequence goes on along the minus strand of OW121764.1, from coordinate 14,405,230 downwards.
CGTCGCATTATTGTAGAAATTGCGCATATTCATGCATAGAACGTGGACTACCGGTGTACGTCGCCAGCAGAATAGTGAATCGACCAAAAACAGGAAAAAAAAAAGCGAGGTCAAACGGGATAAAAAGTATCCTATGTACGTTCGATATATTGAACGTTCGATATTTTGAACGTTCGATTATTTGGCATTCGATTTGGCGTAGTCTACCCGGGACGACGCGAAATCTGCTAGAGTTTTCCGAAACGAAACTTAGAGGGCCTGGCTTTTTCCCACCAAAAGACTTCTTCGCAAGCACTGTTGTAGAATATATGACTCCGTATACTCCCCGTCTCGGGTATACTACGCCAAATCGAATGCCAAATAATCGAACATCCAAATACTCGAACGTTCAAAATATCGAACGTTTAATATATCGAACATTGATATTGTAATCTTCGATATTTTGAACGTTCGATATATTGAACGTTCAATATTTTGAACGTTCGATTATTTGGCATTCGATTTGGCGTAGTATACTCGTCCGTCTCCTGGCTCTAAGGCACCAATTTTCAGCCAAATCGGTACGGCCGTTCTTGAGTTATAAATGTTGTAACAAACCCGTCTTTGATATTTTCCTACATAACGTCATCTAGCCCAAATTAAGCGAGTATATGCTTGTTTTTAACGTGAAGGAAAGTCCATCATGGTTGCTATGCCGGACTCCTGCCGACCAAAAAACCTCACGATACGCCCAACAGCCTATGGTTGGGTGCCTAGGGTGACCCCTCGGAAGGTCCCAGGACTTCCAATGTGCTATGCTATGCGATCTAGACAAGAGAAAATCATTCCTCACCCTAACTCCGAGCAAACATATCGTCTGCCTCTGTGGCGCAGTCGGTAGTGATACCGCCTGCGGCGCTGGAGGTCGTGGGTTCGATTCCCACCGGAGACAAATATTCGTGTGACCCATAAATGTTTGCCTCAAGAGTCTGGGTGTTTCTATGTATAATATGTATGTATTTAAAAAGTATATAAGTATTAATACCCGTGGTCTGATACCCATAACACAAAGAGGTTATTCCTAGCTTACTTTGGGATCAGATAGCGTTGTGTGAAATGTCTGTGAATATTTATTTATTATTATTATTTATTATATGAGACCTCCTGACACAGTCTTCCTGCTAGGAGGTTCTCAGAAATATGTATTGTTAGGCTAAGGCTTTTGAAAATAAAAAAAATTGAAATCGGAGAACTACACAAATATTTCAGGACTTGGTTGGTCGCCCTAAGTGAAGCCGCAGTGGTAACCGTAGGTCTGGTGGGAATCCTGGGGTATCCTTCCAAGGGCTCCCAACCGTAGCCTGTTAGGCAGGATACGTGAGGTTTTTAGTCGTTAGGAGTCCTCGTAGGATTTTCCTCACTTTAAAAAAAAAGGAATTGATTGGTATGAATATTATTGGTATTACTTTTATAGGTAGTAGTGTATTATGTATGTAACACCTTGCTACTTCCTTCTACCTCTTACTTCTAGTACAGGTAGTTAACCGGTATTACATATTATGGTGGTTTACTACCAATACTACTGAGTACTACTCCTTTCTAAATAAAAAAAAATGTATTAGATACTAAGATACTAGAAGAGAAGGGACCGGACTGAGTTTCTTGGGGTGTTCTTCTCAGTCTGTAGTATTTCCGAACGTTTAGTTATTTTCCGAAATTTTGACAAATCTAAATATTTTTTTTAAAAATTTCAAAGGGAATAATTTTTTATTTTTTTTATTTATTTACTTACTTTAAGTATAATGCGCTTTAGGCCTGATTCTTGTCCATATCAATTACTCACTCCAATTGCAATTACAAAAACACTCAAAATTGAACCTGCACGACTACTTTCATAACACTTTTGATATCATTCATGAATCATGACTATAGGTTAAGTTTAAGTACCTGTGTACACAAAGTTAATTTTAGTTACGCGGTGCAACATTACTACTTACATTGCATATGACGGCTTTCAAAATAATTTATGTTCAGTTCACTGTATTACAACAGACTATTTCATTATTCAGATTTTGCTTTGTCCGGAGTCCGGTTGACATCAATTTTATAATAACACTGTTTAACAAAATTTAACCTTCCTTATGCCACACGAACTTTTTTTGTGTTTTTTTATAATTTAGGGTGTTGTGAATAAAATTAAGCATATCATTTTTTTTCATCACCCATGAATTTTATTTATCTAGCTATCATCGATTATAAGGAAATAATAATAAACAGTTCTCAAAAAAAAATAAAAATAATAATGAAACAAAAGTTACAACGAATTTTTGGCTTTGTAATGAGGGTAGCTAGTCAAAATACGATTACCTACGAGAGTTCGAGTGGCATGACTACTGTTAAACAGTGTAATCTGGTAGTAAAGGTTGACTTAAATAATCAAGTAGAAAATTATTCTACATAATTTGACTTACCTACCTATCTTTACCAATATTATAAAGAGAAAAGATTTGATTGCTAGTTTTTTTTTGTTCGAATAGGCTCAGAAACTACTCGACTGATTTGAAAAATTCTTTCACTCTTGGGAAGCTACACTATCCCCGGTGAATATAGGCTATATTATATTCCCGTATTGCTACGGGAACGGGAGCTATGCGAGTAAAATTGCGTGAAGTCCGCTAGTAATATATTGTGATCTAATCTAGAGATGCATTACCGTTGAAGCACTTGCGCAGTCGACGCGCGTTTAAGTCTTTTCAAGTAAAGTTATGTCATGTTGAAATAATCTATTATCAACATTTTGGTTATTCGTCATTTTGATGAAACGCAGTACTTGTGGCAATTAATTTAACGACGGGGTTCAATGTGGATCATGTGGACAGCAATTAGAATTCAGTAGTGCCAGTATATCTGAGTGACTCATTCGTCCCGCGAGCATGCAATAATTTAAACTCAATCTCAAATGAACTCGATTTTAATATTTTTGATACAAGCATTCCAGTGTGACCAGCATTCCATTCTATGCAGTGGGCCTTATGCGTGTATGTCGTCTTAGCGGTATAAAAAAATACAGTAGGTATTTATTTTTAAACAATTTGTATTACCTACTTTCAATGTTGCTATAAGTATTAACAGGGATCTATTATCAGCGATGACACCACGCTCCACTCGCTGGTGGAGTGCACGGCGTGGGCGCAACAGCGCCAGGTCTTCGTAGTGGGTCTGGACGTGGACACTCTCTCGCTCGAGGCCATGGTGCGAGCCATGCTCTCCAGCGGGAGTAAGTGGGACTGCGCTGCCTCCTTCTGCGAACAGGTCATGCTCGTGAAAGAGGCGGCGGGACGGGCACGGGAGAGAACTCCCACCCGAGTTCCGCAGTCGGCGGCCTGGGCGCCGCCGACGTGTCTTCGCTGAGGACTATCGGCCACCATGACCGGGGGTCTGAGGACGGTGAGAGGGTCGCTCACCGTCCTTACAGAAGCAGGCCCATGACGGCAGTGTGACGTGAGCAATTTACGCACGCCCCCCTTTAGAAGCGGGATCACACCCAAAACCCCCCTTAGACGCGGGATAGCACCCGAACCACCCCCTGGGCTAGGCCGCAGTGGCGGCCGTGGGTCTGTTGGGAGTTCTGGGACATCCTTCCGAGGGCTTCCCCGGGGCTACCAACCACAGGCTGTTGGGCGTGACGTAAGGTTTTTTAGTCGGTAGGAGTCCGGCATAACATCCATAAGGATTTTCCCTCAAGTTAAAAAAAAAAACAGGGATCTATTATAGAGTTCACAATGTTTTAGCTTTTCTCATAGAGATCTAAAGTGTCAGAGAAGATCTTTTTAAATTGGACCAGTGTTTAGACTTTCTCGATACAGAATTTGCATAGTTTCTCATTGTCATTACAAAAACGTAAAGATTTAGTATCGTCCGTTTGTTCATTCAACCGCATCTTTACTGAAATACTGTGATCCGCGAATCACCTTGAACTTGTGATTTCACTAAAAGGAAGCTTGTTCACAATATATCTAATAATAAATAATAAATAAATATTTTTGGACACTCTCTCACAACATCATCTAGCCCAAATTAAGCTAATACAAGCTTGTGCTATGGGATCTAGACGACTGATGGACATACTTATATATTCCTAAATAGTACTCGTGGCATTGAATTTAATGACGGGGTCCAATGTGGATCATGTGGACAGCAATTGCATTTCGGTTGTGCCAGTATATACATAGAAAACATCCAAACTCCGCAACAAACATATTGTGTTTAACACAAATATTTGGACCGACCCAGGAATCGAACCCGGGAGCCCAGCGCGACAGGTGGTATTACTACCGACTGCGCCACCGAGGCCGTCTATCACGATCTTTTCTCAGTGGAGGCAGACAGAGGCATACTTTACATATGTCTGAAATGAACTTAAAGTCTAAAGGGAAGGGAAAGAAGGAAGAAAAAAACCATTTAGCGCAATAGGTTCAATTCGCAATTTGTTCAATGCTCAAGAGTGGAACACGAACTTAGCTCAGTTTAGATCTCTTAGTTAGTTTATGGTTTGTAGAGAGTACATCAGAATGCATCATTTTAAATTAATTCAGTACTTAGTTGCTACGGGATGACGTTTTGGCATACAGACAGACAGACAAATATTTTTTTGAGAATACATCGGGCTTTCGTATTGAATAAAGGATGCCCTACAAAAAGAATTCAAAATATCTTCGGTGTACAGATTTTTGGCCCTCTACAGTTTTAATATACTTATCATTTTAGATACTACTAGCTGACCCGCGCAACTTCGTATGCGTCGCATGAAGAGTATAATCACCCGTTTCCGTCGCATTTTTGAATTCAATTCAATCAAAAATTTCAATTACAAAAATGTGATAAATGAAGATTCGCTCCACCAATTTTGTGCAAACTTCACATAAACCATCTACTAAATAGTTCGAACAAAGCCTAAACATTTGGTTTGGATAGGTGAGCCCGTTCTTGAGTTATAAAATTACAACGAAAAGTAGCATTGATTTTATAAAATACTAGCTGACCCGCGCAACTTCGTTTGCGCCACATAAGAGAGAGTATTACCTGTTCCCGTCGCATTTACTCCCGTCGCGTTGCGTTTACTCCCGTAGCGTCTCCTCGTTAATATTCAATACATAACTATAAATATTTACGCAGCACACTCAACGAAGCTCTCAAAGGGAATAACTTTTCTCCCGTTTTTGAAACATTTACTATTACTGCTCCGCTCCTATTCGTTGTAGCATGATGCTGTATAGCCTATGACACTCCACAATAACGTAGCTTTCTATTGGTGAAAGAATTTTTTAAATCGGTTCAGTAGAGCCCGAGATTACCCCTTACAATTTAACAAACACACAAACTTTACTTCTTTATAATATTAGTATAGACTAGCTGACCCGCGCAACTTCGTTTGCGTGATAAAAAATGAAGAACCGCTCGACCGATTTTGTGCAAACTTCACATAAACCATCTACTAAATAGTTCGAACAAAGCCTAAGCATTTGGTTTCGATAGCTGAACCCGTTCTTGAGTTATAAAATTACAACGAAAAGTAGCATTGATTTTTATATACACGGTATTTCTTTTAGGGTGTCAAGCCGCCACTAGCTGGTAGCAGGGTTCCATACCTATCGATTTAACCCCCATGTATGTTCTACGATTTTTTGTAGTTTTCGAGATATAATGTTCTGCATAATTCCCTATTTTTTTTATTATCGATTAAAATTTTTACATCTTGTATCAAAGTTAGGAAGGAGATTATTTTGTCCATAATACTGCAATCAATAGGCATTATAATAATAAAAAAATATCCAAGAAAAGTCGAACCAAAAAGAAGTTGTAATTATTTAAAGCCACGTGGAAAAATAACGAAAAAAAATTATATTTCGAAAACTACAAAAAATCGTAGAACATACATGGGGGTTAAATCGATAGGTATGGAACCCTGCTACCAGCTAGTGGCGGCTTGACACCCTAAAAGAAACACCCAGTATATAGATAGATCATAAGAGACATTATCTCCAAATGTCACAGTTTGCTAGGTATACGATGTTCCACTTTACGTGGGCACAGAATACCTGACTAATCTATACTAATAGATATTATAAAGAGAAAAGATTTGATTGTTTGTTTATTTGTATCGAATAGGCTCCAAAACCACTGAACTAATTTGAAAAATTCTTTCACTGTTGGCAAGCTACACTATCCTCGGTGAACATATATAACACAAAAATACATATTATAGTCACGCCTTTTTCCCCGAAGGGTTAGGCAGAGGCATATTATATGCCCACATTTCACCTTTTTAGAAATGGTCCTATGGTAAACATTATGCTATATTTTATTCCCATATTCCCACGGGAACGGGAGCTACGCGTGACGTCCTCTAGTAGAACATAAACTACGTAATGGGTCCCAACAGTGTTCGTGTGTCTATTTTAACGAGTTTACGCAAAATATCGTCATCACAACCGATCTATTGCGATCGTTGTTATTATGAATATCTGTTGTGAAATGGCAGTAGACGCATCTTATTTCATGTAACTCTTAATTGTATTGCGTTGTAGGAAAATTACCAATCCGCTTTTATAGAAATACTAATTAATTTTACCTGTGTAACATTTAAGCGAGTAGACGGTATACGTATTATTAAAACGAAAAATGGATGATGATTGAAAAGGTCGTGCTAACTCGGTGCTGTGATAGCACAGAACAGTTAAAGGTTCTGTGTGTGATAGTACCTTCTATTAAGTAAAGTAGTTATTTTGTGGTCATGACATGATGTTCACAGTTCACACTGAAAGTTTTAATATTATATCAAGTACTTAAATTGGTAGATACCTACTCCAAATTCCCAAGAGTAACTAATTATTTAACCTAGCAATAATTAATTAATTGAGTTAACTATTAATTGCGGTTACATATACATGGTCGCTTATTAAACACATCTTACATAATATTATAAATGCAATTTTTTGTAACTGTGCACGTGCAGATGGCTAGAAGTTTGTTAATCTTTCAAGCTCTAAGTACCTACTTAATGGCTAAACGGATTTGGCTGAAATTTGTTACAGGGGTAGATACCATTTATTCCTGGAATAAGTTTCATGGGATACAGCAACGAGAGCAGAAGTTTATTATAATCATATATTAAGTATGAGGCTCGAGGGAGCTACAATAAACTCGAAAAAAATGTCGAAATCAGTAAACTTCTCCAATATAGCGATAACAGGGATGGATGCCGAACGCTGAAAGAAGTGGAAATACAAAACAGTTGGACAACTGACTTCAAAACAGGAACCGCGATTTAGGTACGATAGTTCTTAGGATGATAGCGATAGGGACTTATAGACACACCTATGCTGAAGAATTTCTTGTTTTCGTTCCACCAAGAATTCCGAATATTTATATTAATAGGTAAGTTAATTAAGTATAGATACTTACCGGGCACGGTAGCTTCGTTAAGTATCTGTGGCGAGGACACCGGGAAACCACGGCCGAGTGTCAGCACTACAAGGAACGCAGCGATGACACAGCGCTCAACACGCTGGTGGAGTGCACGGTCTGGGCGCAACAGCGCCAGGGCCTCGTGGTGGGCCTGCACGTGGAAACTCTCTTGCTCGAAACCATGGTGCTTGCCATGATCTCCAGCGGGAGTAAGTGGGAATGCGCCGCCTCCTTCTGCGAGCAGATCATGCTCGTGCAAGGGGCGGTGGGGCGGGAATGGGAGAGAACTCTCCCCCCCGAGTTCCGCAGTCGGCGGCTTGGGCGCCGTCGACGAGTCTGCGCTGAAGATTATCGGTCTCCATGACTGGGGGTCTGAGAACGGTGAGTGGGCTGCTCACCGTCCTTACAGAAGCAGGCCCATGACGGCTGCGTGACGTGAGGGATTCACGAATACCCCCTTCTTAGGAGCGGGATCACACCCGAAACCCCCCAAAGACGCGGGATAGCACCCGAACCACTCCCTAGGTGAGTCCACAGTGGTAGCCGTTGGTCTATTGGGAGTCCTGGGACATCCTTCCGAGGGCTTACCCGGGGCTCCTAACCATAGGCTGTTGGGCGTTACGTGAGATTTTTGTAGTTGGTAGGAGTCCGGCATAGCATACATGATGGATTTTCCCTCACGTTAAAAAAAATGTTCCAATAAAGGCAAAATTAGGAATAGAGAAGCCATCTCTACTCCAATTTCTAAAGGGTATAGGAAAACGCCACCTGGCGCTGGCGGTATAAGAGTTAAACATTACAATATTTGTTTTAATGGAATAATTTCTGTAAATAATTGCAAAATAATTGACGTCAGACAGTCCAGTCTCATTTGTGTGACCAGCTGTAACAATGACGGCTATGGTAGTCAAAAAGCCATGAAATTTGTGTGATGTAATTAATGGATGGTCCCTTAGTGTCTTTGACTACTCAAGCAATTACAACGTTGACAAATGAGTTTGATTGATTAAGTACTGTTGTTTTGTATCTGTTACCATTTACGCAGTACAGTGTTCAGCTCTCAAGCAAGCGAGATTTCTCTCGTATAGGTACCAATAGATTTTGACTTTATGACTGGGTGACGTACTTACCTATATGAATTTGGGAAAATAAGTTCAGTATAATTTTTATTTAATAGTCACCCGCATAGATTTAGAATGAGTGAAAAAAAGGCGCGAGGCAGTAGCTCAGATTTTTTTCTGACGGAAGTAACTTATTATAAGCTTACTATATACTATGAATGATATTAATATAACATTTGATGCCGTCAATGGCAAAGAAGTTTTACTTCAATCACGCGTAAAGGTTACACGTACACACATTATTTTTAGTACGAAGCCCATCGTGCGCTCGATAGTTTTGTTACAATACAAGTAAGCGAGAGAGAACATTTTATTTAACAAATTATTCACTTATTTTCCTAAGTTATTCCTTGAATTATTTTAGTTATTTACCTACTTTACTTACTAATCTATGTATTCAGCAGTTTTAACATTTGCACTATTCTTTAAGTTTAGTTGAGTTGTTGTGAGTCAGCGACCATATTTTCAGTTATCAAATAATCAACATTTTTTTATTTTTAAATTACTTATTCATATAAGTAAATATTTTAATTGCTTGCCTACTTTACTTACCTATGTATTCAGCAGACTTTACTCTACAGTTAATAATACCTGTTTTAAGAATTGTTGTGTACGTTTCACAACAAAATATTTAGTAACAATGCTATAAAACAAAATAAACTAATTTAGAAATGTTGTAATGTCCGGTGTTTTAGCACGTTTTTGTGCTCGACTGTGCTTAGACTGCTTAGACTCACATCGGCGCCCATCGTCGTAGGCGCATCGTCGTTCATCGAGAGAATATTGCTTTTCAAACTCTAGGAAGGCACCTGAAACTATTTTATAAATTGGGAAGACTAGCTAGTTTAAAGTTTGTTATGAAAGTTTGATGAACTTTCATAACAAACTTTAAACATCTCATCTCATCCCTACTAATATTATGAATGCGAAAGTTACTCTGTCTGTCTGTCTGTTACGCTGTCACGGCTGGAGCGATTGAGATGAAATTTGGTATAGGAATATATCGACGCCCTGGGAAGGACATAGGCTACTTTTGAACCGACTCCGCAAAAGGAGTGTTATGATTTTACGCGATAACGACTTCTACGCGGTCGGAGCCGCGGGGGACAGCTAGTCTTTACATAAGCATCGGTTACAGTACAATTTGTCAGTTTTTAGCCTCAGCCTGTCGTCTACTGATGATGATGTTACTAGCGACATACCTACCTGACTGCTAAGCTAGAGGTCGTGAAGTCGATTCCCACGCAGTACAAGTCTTCTTTGAAAAATGTCTAGATAATATACTGCTAAGTGACTGCCTCGTGGCGCAGTCGGTAGTGATACCGCCTGCGGCGCTGGAGGTCGTGGGTTCGATTCCCACCGGAGACAAATATTTGTGTGACCCATGAATGTTTGTCTCAAGAGTCTGGGTGTTTTATGTAAAATATGTATGTATTTAAAAAGTATATAAGTATTAATATCCGTGATCTGATACCCATAACACAAGCAGGTTATTCCTAGCTTACTTTGCGATCAGATAGCGTTGTGTGAAATGTCCGAGAATATTAATTTATATTTATACCTGCCACATATTTATGGTTTTATCCTTTGCACGACTTATGTCCAAAAAGAAAAATGTAAAATCGCATACTAATACCCAACTTGAGAAATGCCAAATCTGAAACATGACAAAATATAAATCAGTTTGTCCTAAAGACACTCCAAGTAGATATAGCTCTTTCAAAGCTTTCTACTTTTAATTAGACTTTGGCAATCGGCGGGTATTAATGACCCATTACCTCTTAAAATATTGACTTGGCATTACAATACAACACTGCAGAAATATGGCGATTGCAATATAAATGAGTAGGTATACTGCCGGTACATTCTTCAGTTATGTTACAACAAGTGCCTATTGTGTTATAAAATTGGTTATAATAATAACCACTAAACGCTGTAGAACGTAATGGAAAGTAAAATGTTATAGATAGGAGATAAATATGTTACAAAATGTACGATTCACGATCTGTCTAGCTACCTATAAGAAATACGAGGAAATACGTCACTCATAAATAGAACCTAATCACAAAACAGAAAATACAATACTAAGTACTATTTATTCTTCCGATATTAATTAATAGTATAAAAGAAAGTCCTTCACCGCGACATGACTGTAAAAACCTTTTTCATATCTGCAGTCAAAATTTCAGTCAAACTTTGTACAGGTGAGCAGTACCTGATTTACCCATAAGCTAACTAAACTGAAGCTTAGGGCGCCAGGACCTAGGGGGCGCCTGGCGTCGGGCTAGGCGCTGGGCTGTGAGTTACGGTACTCCCACAATATTTTTTCAGAATTTTAAATAACATTACCTGGTGAAAATTTGATCACCAATGTTAACTAACATTAGCGAACATTAATTTTGATCGCAACGTTATAATTTATTTTAATGTTAGGTAATGTTTATAATCTAATTTTAAACCAAACTCCATCAATGTTAGGAGCACACTAAACGTCTGTCAATTCTAAACAGATTGTAACAACTCCTAACAACATGTGTAACATTTTGTAACAGCCAGTTTGGGAACACCATTATACTGAAGTACATAATAATATTTGGTAATTAAGTAAAAAAAAAAAACCGGCGTTAAAATTAAATTCCTGCGCCCCGGAACAATAGTGTGAGACTGCACTGTTGAGGCGGTGAAAACGCGCATGGAGGGAGGAGTGGCTGGAAATACACCATGGCAGCCTCACCTACCGAATGCCACAGAAACTTATCGGCTTACTACCTTGTTTTGTTTTAAACACGAGTGCATCAGCAAGAATCTGCAACGCACACAGCAAAAGTTAACACCCGAGTACTAGCACTGCAGTGACTGCAGCGATAATACGGCGCTTCATGCACATGCGGAGTGCTCAGCATTTGGACTGAAACATCGTTGCGGGCCTGGGTGTAGATGTTCTCACGCTGGAGACTATGGTCTTCAATGGGAGAAAATATGAAGCCGCCTGAGTCTTTTGTGAGCAAGTTGTGTTTGCGAAAGAAGCAGCGGGAGAGGAAACTCCCTCGGAAGTTCCGTAGTCGACGGCAAAGTCGTCGCACACTGCAATACGCTCAGGACTACCCGCCTCCATGACAACGAGTTGTCGTCATGCCGGTCTTAGAGAAGCAGATCAGGGCGATGGATCAGGGTGTCTCATCACCCATCAAAGAAATAGAATAGTACCCTATTCCCATCCCGATACACCCGAATCCCCCCAAGAAATGAGAACCAAACCCATGGGAGAAATCGATGGCGGACAAAGTCTGTTTCGTAGCCCTTTAAACCTGCCGGCATTTTCGATCAGTTTAGTGCATACTGCCGAAAGTGATCAGTAATATCACATCGGGGACAGCGCAAGTTTATATATAAAATTTATTTTACGACTGTTTGTTACTTTTCTTTCATTTCGTGACAGTCAAGAAAGTTTTTTCGAATAAGAAATAGATGTCATTACTAGAAAAACAACAGATCTCTTGTTTTACGTCGAAATGTCCGGATGGTTGGTGCCTAACTACCGGGATCGAGCCGTTCCATTCAGCTTACACCAAGGTTTCAGCTTAGCTCTACCACCTTATTTGGTACCTTTTGTATGTCGTCTACCTAATTACTGGTAGTTTAATTAACCTCGCCGAATAACGAGAAGTGTTATAAGTTGACCATTGACAAAGACCTATGGATCTGTGCATGTGTGTGGCATTGTAGTCTAGCAGCTCAACAGATAGGCCAATTTGTCGGTTTTTTATGCTCGAAAGCCGAAGTGCCGGGGATGGTCCACTGCTATAAATTTTGCAGATCATCAGCTCACTTCCTGAGTGATGCAGGGAATTTACTAAAATTCGGTGGTCCGATTTATCGGAAACTGGATGTACTTAGGTACTGTTATGTAATTTGATGTTATTTTCACTACATGGTAACCAGAGATGCGATTTATTTGAAATACTTCTATTTAAAATGCAAATACAAAATGCAAAATACCTATTTTGTTTTTTGCATTTAAATGCCTTTTAGCAAAAAATATTTTGTATTTTATTTGAAATACCTTTCGAGATGTATTTAGCATTTTAATATTCATTTCAAAATGCAAAATACTTTGTGATTAAGTTTAGCCAACATCACCAGTCAAACAAAATGAAATGAACGAATGACGCTTGTATTGCCGAATTTGACCGATAGAGGCGCCTTATACAGTGCGCCTGCTGACCATGCGCGCCCTTTTTCTTCTTTGGTCAGAGTGCGCGCCTATGTCTGACTAGTGTCAATGTCAAACGAAAACGACGAACATTATCTATAGCTATGGTTTTTTTGGCGGGAACTGGGAAGGAATCGTGTTTCGTCGTTTTAAAAATTTGCTAAATTAGTGTAGTTTCGAGTGTTTTGTATGTATCAATAGTGGATTCTTAAACATAAACGTTCGACAACGTGCACTAGTGTTGGAAAGTGATAAACCGCAGTGAATCGCAACTTTGCAGTTTCTGACAAAAAATCCAAACTGACAAGAAACCCTTCAATATTTAAAGGATGACTGCACAACTCCGGAGATGCTAAACGCTTATCCGACAATAAAAAAAGTATTTTTAAAATACAACACATCCTTACCAAGTTCAGCACCAGTAGAAAGACTTTTTGACGTGAATACGTCTTTAAAATTACTTACATAGGGACGCAATCCAAAAAAACGAATGATAACAAAATCATATCCGATATCAAACATATCTTTTATCTCCATCCAAATTTCAGTTACACTACTGGATAGCTAAAGAATCAAAGAATTTATTACGCTAAGAAAGGACTGTAACACATCATGCGCGGGGGAGGGGGCAGCTCCGCCATTTTGAAGGTCATTTTGCTGCGTCTCAAGATTTCCATTTATAGTATAACTTTCGACTCGGTAAAGCTACGACGTTCATTCAAGTTTCAATCGTCAGCTCTCGTCAAAATCTATCGATTATATATGTATATATCATTAGTGTAAAATTGTAACTGTGAATATAATAAGCTGTTTAAATAAAAAAAATATATCAAAAAATATATAATGTCGGCCTATACGCGTCGAAAAGCCAAATCGAAATACAGAGATCGTATACGGTTGGAAAGGGCATCTCAACAGCAATCGAATGGTACCAATAAAACACCATATTATTATGATCGAGTCAAGCAGTGCCCAACGTAAAGTAATGAATGCGGCCGAGCAGATCAAGCGACGGTGCCAGTACATCTGCAGCTGGTACGGCTGGAATGGTTCGTTACGAGACGTATTCACGTTAAAACCAACGGCCGTGTGCCCCGACACAGCCCCACCCGTCTTTTTTTTCGTACGGTGGGATGATTATGAGACCTCACAGAAGAAAAATGAGTGATGATGTGTTCGAACAACTGGTATTGTTAAAAAGCGTAGGTAATAAATAAAAATTGATGTTTATTTTTTTCACAAAACGTATTTTATTTCGAAAAAGTATTTTGAAAATACCTATTTTGCATTTAGCATTTGAAATACAAAACGCAAAACCATTTGGTATTTTGCATTTGAAATAGTAAATCTGAAAAGTATTTTGCATTTTGTATTTAAATGCTTTTTTAAAACCATTTTGTACATCTCTGATGGTAACCTGTTACTGACTGATGCACCAAATAGTCTGCGTGATACCCAACTCCTCAGAGAATTACAGGTTAGTTGCACCTTGGGGCGCTTATTCATAGCTAGCCTAGGGCGCGCGGAACCCTAAATCAGGCCCTGCAGGTGAGCGTGGCTTTGTAACATCAATTCGTCAATAATGACCTATCTACATACAACTTGGGGTCCAAGCTAGCCGCAATTAAGTACAACATCGGCAAACTATGCCTTTTTTTTTACGTGAGGGAAAATCCTCAGAGGATGTCTCGGACTCTTACCGACTAAAAAACCTCAGGTTACGCCCAACAGCCTGTGGTTGGGAGCCCAGGGTAAGCTCTCGGAAGGATGTCCCGGGACTCACAACAGACCTACGGCCGCCATTGCGGCCTCGCCCAGGGGGTGGTTCGGGTACTATCCCGCGTCTTTGGGGGGTTTCGGGGGCATGCGTGAGTTGCTCACGTCACGCTGCCGTCATGGGCCTGCTTCTGTAAGGACGGTGAGCGACCCTCTCACCGTCCTCAGACCCCCGGTCATGGAGGCCGATAGTCCTCGGCGAAGACACGTCGGCGGCGTCCAGGCCGCCGACTGCGGAACTCGGGTGGGAGAGCTCTCTCCCGCACCCGGCCCGCCGCCTCCTTCACAAGCATGACCTGCTCGCAGAAAGAGGCGGCGCAGTCCCATTTACTCCCGCTGGAGAGCATGGCTCGCACCATGGTCTCGAGCGAGAGAGTGTCCACGCCCAGACCCACTACGAGGACCTGGCGCTGTTGCGCCCATGCTGTGCACTCCACCAGCGTGTGGAGCGCCGTGTCATCGCTGCGGTCCTCGCAGTGCTGACACTCGGCCGTGGTTTCCCGCCACAGATACCTACCGAAGCTACCGTGCCCGGCAAGCATCTGTGTCAACCGGTAGGAGAGAGCACCGTGTCTCCTCTCCAGCCACTCGTCCATGACCGGTCTGACGGCCGCGATTGTGGCGAATCCCCCCTTTGGTTGCTCAAGTCGCACCTTCCATCGGCAAACTACCCCTACTAATATAATAAATGTGAAAGTAACTCTATCTATCTGTCTGTTACGTTTTCACGCCTAAGCCGCTGAAGCGATTTAGATGAAATTTCGTATAGAGATAGTTTGGGTCCCTGGGAAGGAACTAAGCTACTTTTTAACCGACTACGCAAAAAGAAGGTTATAATTTTACTTCGTGGGTATTAAAGTAATTCTTCTTCGTGGACGAAACCGCGGGGAACAGCTAGTAAAAAATATTATAAACGTGAAAGTTTGTAAAGATGTTTGTAAGGTACCTACACAATGACGCCCTAACGGCAGTACAGGTACAGGGAAAGAGTCAGGAATAACACTTAGGCTATGTTCTATAAGAATATTTATGTTCCCACGGGAAATGGGAACGGCTGGAGTTCATGGTAACTTGTACCGGTGCACGTAGGAGTATTTTCATGTAAAATCCGGACAAAACTATTTAATGGCTTATTTAATGATAAAACTTGGTCATATTATATACTATTATATTTAATGACATTAAAATGTACAAGACATGTATATTTAATTTTTTTTTAAACTCAAAACATTACTTTTGCCTTCAGGGTATTCAATTATTTCAATTAACTCTATTTCAATTTTTTTTACCTTTTCTTTGAGTTTATTTATTTTGAAGTTATGCATAATATCTAACAAAGGTCTTCTGATGAAAATAACAGTAGATTCTATAAAATCTGAAAATTAAATTGAAAACAACATTCAAGTCAAATATAATATCCATGTTTTACACTGCCATCTTTAAATACTTGAAAACAAAAATGGCGCACATAGGCGCGGCAAAATATTATTGTATTTATTAAAACAAACCCTAGGCAATATATTAATCGTAAAATAAAAGTGCGACAAGGCCCGACAAATAAACAAAAACACGATTTTAAAAAATACATTTTATGAAATTTATTTCACATATTCTGTTTACCTTTCTGATATTTTTTAAATATTAACACGAAACATTAAGTTATTAATTTTTATATTAAAATAATCTACACACCTTGTACTTCCATATTAGCACTGTTGTTTTTCCATAGTAAATCACACAAAAGTGTAACTTACAACTCAAATACGGTTAAAAATTACGAACGTCGAGAATTAAGTCATGCGGTTTAGATAACGACTGGGTTCCGACTAATTGTACGAGAAGGCACTGCTAGTTACGTTATAAATTTGTGTGCTAGGCGATAGACCGGCTAATAAGCTGCAAAAATATGTGACTTTTGACCGGATTTTACACGAAAATACTCCTACGTGCGGTGGTTCATTTCTTACATCGAAAATAGGTCTCAGGCAGTTGCACTTAATGGTTCCATTTCAAATTGGCACACAGTACCCTCTGGCGTTCCCCAGGGATCCTTGTTGGGTCCTTTATTCTTTAATCTGTTTGTAAATGACATTGCATCCTGCTTTATACATTCAGAATTTTATGATGTACGCAGATGACATGAAAATCTTTAAGCAGATTAAAACTGTGGACGATTATCATCTTTTACAGCAGGACCTCTCTAGATTTGAGGAATATTGTCAGTTGATTGAACAAATTAGATATCAACGCCAACAAGTGTTGCGTTATTAGCTTTACACGTAAGCCAACCCCACTCGACCTCATTTATACCCTTAAAGGTATCATGCTTAAGCGAGTTCAGGAAATTCGTGACTTGGGGGTAACACACGATGCAAAGCTCACGTATGAAAAACATATCGACATTGTTACCACAAGGGCTTACGGGATGCTTGGATTCGTTTTCAGATCTTGTTCTCAATTTTCTAATATTAAAGTGCTCAAAATTCTTTATTGCTCTTATGTTCGTAGCATCCTGGAGTACTGCTCGCAGATTTGGAACCCGCATTACGATGTACATATCGAGAGATTGGAATCCATTCCATTCAACGTAAATTCACAAAATTTTTACGATATAGGATAGGTGCAACCAACTTGATAATGGTTATGAGACAAGCTGTAGGAGACACCATTTACTGCCCCTTCATATGAGACGAAGACTCGCGGATGTAGGTTTGCTACTAAAAATAGCTCAATCCAATGTGGATTCCCCATATCTCCTCTCACAGATACATTTGAAGGTCCCTACCAGATCAGTGAGAATACCTGTTCTTCTCCATATACCTCGCAGTCTTACCAATTATAGAAGCAACTCATTTTTGCGTAGATCTCCTACCTTTGCGAACAAGGAGTTGTCGGAACATCCCGAATTGGATCTATTCTCTACTAAATCAATTAATTACAGACGTATTGTTAGAAATCGCTGGTTTGAATGTGGTTCTCTAGTTGTTCAATAAGCCTGGGTTTCTACTTTTTTCCATAAGTGTGTTTTTGTTTTTACTTTTGACGAAAATCATCAAGTTAGTTTGTTATCTAAATGTGATAACATGTTAATGGTGTATAGTAATGTAAGTAGTTTTATAATTAGACTAAAAACTGTTTGTTTTCCAAATAAAATAAAATAAATAAATAAAAATAAAAACAACAAGAAAACAGTCAGTTTTCCATCTTAGATTACATTATTTGATAGGTAGATACGAGTATAAGTAGGACCTACCTAAGTATTTTAATTTTATTATTTTACGTTTAAGCAGCGACACACCCGTGGTTACCCTTCGTTTAATAGATTAGAACTTTATTCTTTTTCAAAAAAATAGGTACTTAAGTACATTTTTTTTTTAATCCGATTATAGCTTCAATGAATATCCTTCATGGATGCTATGCCGGACTTCTACCGACTAAAGAAAGAAAGAAAAATAAATTTATTTCACATAGGTATATTTACAGACGCACTTGTAAAATGTCCAGAATATAAATAAAAAATTCTACCTCCAAAAACCCCACGTAACGCCCAACAGCCTACGGCCGGGAGCCCCAGGTAAGCCCTCGGAAGGATGCCCCAGGAAAAATAGTAATTTAGTCATAATTAAGTCGTTGTAGCATTTGCTATCTAACAGTGTAAGGCACATTAAAATCGGTCTAGCTATTCACGAGATAATCGGAACCAAAAGAAACACAGACAAATACCAATTTTGTTTTAATGTTAGATATCTATGAATGCATTAAGAATCACCAGACCACCACTTGGTACGCGTGGGGTAGGACGACCCCCCCGCCAGATGGACCGGTGACCTGAAGAAGATCGAGGGGAGTAACTGGATGCGAAAGGAGCAGGACCGTATAATGAGGTGTCATCTGGGGGAGGCCTACGTCCAGCAGTGGACTGTGGTAATTTGATTGATTGCAATAAGAATTCTGATTGCTTTAAAATCTTTGGAGAATTTCAAGACTTCAAAGGGCATTTAAAATTTTCTCTTTAGTGGGACTTACCTATCTGATTGCACTCGCGAGACAGCTGGTTATTATAAGTAGAGGTACCTTGACGATCATGCAATATGTCATGCAATCAACCGGTATTTATTGCATAATTTATTTTTATAAAACAGGATCTACCTACTTATGTAAATAACATATTTATAATATATATATTCTACACAAATTATATTATTTACAACTTATATTATAATTTATTTACAATTAATACAATAAAATATCTACAAAAGGCTAAAACAAACAATTTTAAAAAGAACTAAGAATTTTATTAAACATACCTACATACATGCGCCGTAGTATTCCTCCACATTATCGTTCACTGGAAACGTTCCCAGAAGACTGGCAGCATTGCCACGTTGAATGGCAATGCTTATCCTTTGTGCAAGGAAATAGCCAGCCTTCTGGTCCCGTGAAGCGTCGACTAACCGCTTTGCCAAATCTTTATACAAAAAGCGGGCGCTTGGACCCCAAGGCCCCAACGTTTCAACCCCAAACGGCTCAAACATATAATTACCTATTAAATTACAGTACTTGCGCCGTTTGAGGTTTTCCGCAGAAGCAGCAGCAGCACCTGCACAACCTGCTGTGCTTGGAAGATGTGACGGCGCAGTGTAAATAACTACATAAACATTATGTGTTTCTTTCTGAGCCCCGGGCGGGACATCCTTCAACGGGCTCTGGGACTCTCGGTCGGTTGTTGTCGAACTTGTCGGGCATCGTGTGGTTTTTGTCGGTGGTAGCCATCCATGTAGGATTTCCACACGTAAAAACTGGAACGGAATTCCGATTATTTTGTAACATTTTTATGGATAAATAGTATTTACCTAATTATGAAGCAGAACATACTTAGTTGTTAAATCACCCAGCTAATAAATATTAACTACTCAGGGTTCCGATTCTTGTAATAGAGACTCAATACTACCTCAATACCTTACCAACCACTGTACCTAGGACCCTTTAGCCTTCTAATGCTGCGTTCACATTTGTAACATATTATCAAATATCAACACACTGTACAGCGTGTCATCGTGTCGAACAAGTAACTCGTAGCTGCAGTTTTCATAGGTAATGGAGGTAACGGTAATGGAGAAAGGTGCTGTAATAATGTTCAAATGTGAACGCAGCATTAGATCAGCTGTTTCTGCGCGGTTGGGAGCTATCTCTCCTCATTCTTACCAACTCGGTCTGCTGCCTGGATCGCGTTGTGCAGACATCCCGAATTTATTTATATAAAGGTGTTCATCAAATCACATACAGGGGGGGTCTGGTGCTTCAGGGTATTGGGGACTTCGGAGTCCCGGTAGGTTCTTTTCATTTATTAGAATGCATACAGTTCGTTAATATTACGGTGCCGACTGTACGAATAGTGTCATAATTTCGAAACGTTAGCTACTATTTCTATTTACACGGAATATCTATTAACTCGGTGTTGAGGCCGAACACTCGGAATGCCATTTTTTGCCCTATCTAGGATCGGTACGACCAAAAATCTCAAGATACGATCAGTTCATTGGAGAGTGCACTCGATAGCTCAATTTGAGCGGGTCAAGGTTGGTGTGTAATCTAATACGTTCAAATGCCGAACAGATGTCTACAAATTGCGTTATAATTACATCTCTATTACAGAATGTATTGCAGATTTGCACTACATATATTTTTCCTCTATTTATACTTTGTAATGTTAAAGAAGTTAATGCTATAGCGCTGTGGTGGTCATATACATTCATGTATACCCAAGACGACAGCGTGACGTGATAGTTACACGCACGTCACACCCCGTAAGAAGCGGGATAACACCCGAACATCCCCCCAAAGACGCGGAATAGAACCCGAAACCCCTAGGTGAGGCCGCAATGGTAGCCAAGAGGGCGTACCCGGGGCTCTCAAACGTAGGCAGTAGGCAGGGAACGTGTGGTTTTTCGTCAGTTAGAGTCTTCCATAGTATCCATGACAGATTTTAAACATTTAAAAAAAGCTGCGGTCGATATTATGTGACTGTCGTTGCAGAGGTCCGCGGCATTGGTTCCTACCTAGATTCGCCAGGTTGGAACCCATATTGTGTGCTCCCCAAAATATTTGTTTCTGAGTTGGGATGTTTTTATGTGTTTACGTTATATGACTTTTTTGCAATAAGCTTTTTTTCCGTGAGGAAATCCTACATGGATGCTATGCCGGACTCCTACCGACTAAAACCACACAATGCCTTACAACTGTCTACGGCCGTGAGTCCCGGGTAAGCCCTTAGAAGGATGTCCCAGGGCTCTCGGCAGATTTTAGTGAACACTTCAGCCTCTTAATCATTAATCTCTTTTATGATTAAGCAAACACGCCAGCTTAGAATGACCCTTACATTCAAAGGAAGCCTTGAATTCTAGGTTTAGCGAAGGTTGCAATGTCTCTAATTTCTGAACTACAAAACCCTCAATATTGAAAGTTGTGTGGAACAACCCTTAGTACTCCCTTACGAACGAAAAAATAGCGGGTAATTAAAATTGGACTAAGCGTTGAGAAATTACAACGTACAATTATTTATTTTAACTTTCATCCCCTCTCCGAAAAAACCGCGCACGATTTAGGGATCGGGACCTTCCTCGGATCATTAGCTCAGATTGTACCGTGCCGAGAATCATTCAAATTGATTAAGCAGTAACGGCGTGATACTTATTCAGGATACGGACAGACTGACAAAAAATAATTACATTTACAGCATACAGAATGCGCTAACTAAAACTTTCAAAATACATAGGTATCTTCCCCCCTAGTATCAGTAGTCCGATTAAATAGTCCGATGATCGAACTACTGAGACTTTTCCGGCTCAGTAGTCCGATGATGCAGATGATTATAAATCATCGGACTACTGAGTCTTTTAGTCCGATTCGACATTGTGGAATACGAAATGAATGCAGTAGTATTAACATTTGTTTTGCATATTTATTTTTTTCAACATATTTATTTTTATCATATTTATTTTTATATTTAATTATTTTACTCATTTTTTTTCATATTTATTTTTTTCAACATATTTATTTTTATCATTTTTATTTTTATCATATTTTTTTTATCATATTTTTTTTCGCAATTTTCGTTTTTGTTTTTTATTTTTTTTCACACATGCAAATATTAAGCAATTTTATACAAATAAAATAGCATGTTAAAAATAAATATGCAGAACAAATGTTAATACTACTGCATCCATTTCGTATTCCACAATGTCGAATCGGACTAAAAGACTCAGTAGTCCGATGATTTATAATCATCTGCATCATCGGACTACTGAGCCGGAAAAGTCTCAGTAGTTCGATCATCGGACTATTTAATCGGACTACTGATACTAGGGGGTATCTCCCCTCCATGTATAGATTTTCGACCCTCTACAGTTTTATTGTGTGAATAGATAAGGGCTAAATGTCACTGTGAAAAAATAACCCACATTTTGTAAGTATTTAATATTTATTATATTTTTTATTCTACAAAATTGAGCGAATTCTCGCGATTCCCGTCCCCAAGCGATTAAAGTAAGAAGTTCTTATGACTTACCATACCTTCTTCGTAATAAATTCAGTTATTTACCGTACCTTAAACACTTAATTAGACCATTTAATTAACTAAAAGATTTCGTAAACTTTCATTAGTCGGGTAAAGAACCTTCGAAGTAGTTATTTACTCTTGACCTCTACTTTTACATTGACGACTGTGCCCATTTATGGCCCTAAGTTGTTGTCAACCTGAATTTATTCAGGATTAAAATTCGCAGCTGGAGTATTTTTCCATAGTTGACAACACAGATTAGATTAAGGCAGGGCTTCCCAAACTTATTTGTTCTGTGACGCCCTTGGGACTCGGCTATACGACGCCCCTTAACCCCAACCCCGATAACATTATTATGTAACGGGCTGTCAAAGTTGGTGTCGAGGAAAGGTATTGTTGGCGGTGTCGCTGGAAATTATGAACGCTTTCAACACCTTCCCCTGGCACAGATAATCGCCAAGGCACTGAGGTACCAAACCGTTAGGTGGTATTGGCAGTCGGTGGGGATTATCAGAAAAAAAAATAGCAATCACTCTAATCGCTCGCGACGCCCGCGCCCCAAGGACAACGCCGCGACGCCCCAGGGCGCTAGCGGCGCACACCTTATGTTAAGGTACTATGAACCTATAGCCAATACCATTATATTATTTATACCTATATGTTGGTCCCGGTTGCCAGTAAAATGGCAGTCGTTATAAGACATGTTGAGGGCATTTTTAGGCGGCTTAAAAATTTCAAAAGCAGGCAGTCACAACCTGCGCCTGTCCATCTCAATACGGCTCACCTAGGTACTATGTGGGACAAATTATAAAAAGGTGATATGTGGGCATATAATATGCCTCTGCCTACCCCTTCGGGGATAAAGGCATGACAATATGTATGTATTTCATTACTTTTCGCCATAACTTTCCATTTCCTTTTAACAACGTTTTTTTACGCGTGAATATCCTCTTAGATGCTATGCATCCTACATGTTAAAACCACACTGTGCTCTTACATCTGCTTACAACCGAGAGACACGGGTGAGCTCTTGGAAAGATAACACCAACCTACAACGTAACGTTTGTACATACAATCAAAGACCGATATAGGTAACTAGTCATAGAAGTTACGTACGTACTTATTATCGTGCTATCTAATTGTAATCGTATACCGCCAATTGTAATTAAAGCCTCATTATAACCCAACAGTAGGTTCAGGGGTCAGCACGTTATCGCACTGCGTCCTACAATTCTGTGCCCTTGAGGTAGTAAGTGGTTATTTGACTATTCTCCCTTTGGGTGTGGGTCTGGTCAGGTGGGGCAGGCTCAAAATGGGAAGGACGTTGTATTCCCACGTATGCTGGTCAAGTATTACTGTCGAGCAAAATTGTACCACAACCCTTTTTTTTTGTTTGTGTGTCATTTTTGTTGTGCCTCTCAGTCATACTAGCAGTGAATGAGGATTAATGAGGAAAACATGTTGAATGAACACCCATCCGGACTGTGTGTAACCATCGGGTATAAGTTTGTCAGAAAATGAGCCATTTACACAAGATTTTCCAATAACAAACTGATGGAGAAATACACAGATTACCAATGAATAAAAAAGGAGTTTAGTTTACAATTTACAGAATCCGATGAGATCCGGTACCGCATGTCACGAAAGATATAAAGTCCGTCTCTACATTACCAATGAATCGTAATACATATTACTCACGGCCACCCAATAATGAATCAGGAACCAGTTGTATTACCACATTGTTTCAATCCGATGTGTTTAACCCACTTTGTAGCGCAGTTTTGACCTTGTAAGTGCAGCAGCCGGGACCGGATTTGAAGCTTTCATTCACCACCACAGACACGCCCCCAAATCTTTTTGTACGGCTAGAACTAGATACCTCTGCCACTTACTTACCTACATTCATTTATAAGGTTCCGTAAACAAACAAACGGTGACAATACTGAGACTTCGCTGTCCGTCTGTCTGTCTATCACGAGCGAGGCTGTTTCTCAGGAACCGTGATATAGCTATAGCTGACATTTTCACAGATGTATTTTTGTCTATCATATTGTCGCTATAACAACAAGTACTTAAATCAAATCAGGCCTGCCGTTTTTTGGTACGGAACTCTCCGTGTAACTGGCTAACCCAAGTACCTATCATATAATAAATTTCTTTCTTTCTTTCTTACTAGTGTATTTAAAAAGACAGTCTAAGGCTCTAAGGTATTATTGCAAATTCTAAAAGGGCTGGGGCTTACCTGCCTGCATGTAGTGAGTAAGAATAATACAACATTACACTACATTATTTATTAAAGTAACTCATAATTTTACAATACATAGATATATACATAAAAATTCAATATGAAATTTAAGAACACAAATCATTCAGTCATGAAGTAGGATCTACCACCGAACCGCGGCGGCGGACGAGGGCAATCGTCCGGTAGGGAAGGAGTGGGGTCTGGTACTACCGGTTGACAAGGGCAGGGCTCCTTAGGTGGCGCCGCTCGCGAAGTCTTATGAACCCGAGCTCGACAAAAATACCCGAAATCTGGGCGTTCAACTTGTAGCTTATCCTTCATACAATCATCAAAAACGGCTTGCGTTCTTCGACAAAACCTGTAAGAGTAATCACCAGAGCTTTTTTCTACGCAGTTAGCGTATTGCTTGAATTCCTCATAGCATTCCCTTTTAACTTTCTGGAAGACGCCCATAGCGCAGGAGGTAACTTGTTTGCCGATCGCGACGCATGCCCGAGGGTCTTTCAGCTCTTGGCGGCACAACATAAACTCGTTGTTAATACATTCGCACATTTTACCAACATAGGGGGCCGCTGACAGTATCGTTACTGAAGATAGATTTATTTCGTCTACCTTGAGCTCTTCATTAGTAGGCAATTTTACATCCTTGGTGATAACCATCTTTATTACTTTAAAAATAATTTTAAACGCTTTAAAATATAATAAACACCAGTCAAAACAATAGATTATTTATATTTTGCGCAACCTCAACACGAATACCGAAGTGCAAGTAAACCAAATGAAGTAAACAAAACATGACACTGACAAATTAGGTTTTTTTTAAGTTGTGTTTTCACACATTGGTTGTGTTTTGCACAGGATGAAATGAAACCTATTTACAGGCCGATTGCTTTATTAAACGTACAGCTCAATCACGGTAATAATATCCAAATAATTATCTCAATACTCCTCTCACTCAACAGAAAGACTTTGCTCAAAGCTAAGTGGTTGTCATGACGTACTTCGCTGTCCGTCTGTCTGTCTACTTAACTACAGCTAAACGATGGATTTCCATCACGTAAAGTCTGACCTAATACGGATTCTCAATAATCAAAAATACAGCCTCCTGACGGACAGGCAGACAGACAGACAGACGGACAGCGAAGTCTCATGAATAGGGTCCCGTTCTTTACCCTTTGGGTACAGAACCCTAAAAAGAACACTGTACCTACATATCTACTATTTTATAATAATGATTGATTGAACTTGGTGGAACCTCCTGCACATATTGAATAACGCCACTAGAGTTTGCGCACCTATGTAGCGTTATTAAATATGCACTTTAACTTTATATCTTTTTCCACAGCTGCCGGCCAGTCCCTCGCCTGCCCAGCTGTCCGAACAACTAGTGGCTGGCTGGATCTGTTTCCGCTGCCATGCACAAAACACACCGAATGCGGAGTTATGGGCAAAAAGCACATATGTTGTAATGGCTTTTGTACAAAAGGTGTCAAAGCTTCTGCTGCTATTCAGCGGTGAGCTTTTATTTTTAAAATAATTCGTAGTTTAGATAGAAATTCATGCTTTTAGTCGTAGGTAGATATAAACATATAGGTCTAAGACACAACTAGTGCTTTTTAGCTTCGATGTACTTATTTCCTAACCAACCGCCATATTTTTTGTGCTACCGCTAGGGATGCAAACGATATATCGATATTTTTGAAATATCGATATATCGGTGATAAATATCGATATTTTAGTATCGATATCGGAATCAAAAATATCGACGATATATCGTTCTTCATGAGCGAAATATCGATATTTTAATATCCATATTGAAACCCAAATTTTCGACGATTTATTCTTGAGCGTGAGATGATTTCGTTATGAGCGATATTACTTCAATCAAAAATTATAATTAATTGAATATTTTAAATAAAAGATTTGGGTATTTATCTTGATATGCCAAGACACTTAGGTTTTGGTAAATGAAACTGAGTTAAGATGAAATTAATTTCATGTGTTATTTACAAGTTGATTGTGATAGGGCATGCGACTGCTACGCTGAGGTATTTGGCCGATTGTCTTACTTGGGTTCGACTCCCGGGTAAGACAATCGGCCAAATACATTTTTCAAAGTTTGAGTGTTTTCTGTCTTTACTACTCGTATTATTAAAGTGTAAAGTGGTTGTGTATGTACAACGGAGATATTTTAAAAATAATACTTGAATTATAATATCTTAACAAACAATACTGCACACAACGTTTTTATTAATTCTTGTCTGTTGGTCCTTATGCCTGTTTGTTCGCTATGGACGCAAATACTACTGAACGGAAGTTTATGCGTTTTTTAATAGAGAGATCTTGTTAAGCTTAAATTTGAGCTTTGTTCCATGGCAAACGGTTGAAAAAAAGCGGAGTTATGAGCAAAAGTAGAATAATCAAGATTATTTCCGTGCGATCTTTATTCTTTAAAAAAAACAACAAGAGCAGCAAAAAAATTGATATATCGATATATCGTTCATCAATATCGATATATCGTTTATAAACATCGATATTTTCAATATCGATATTTTATTTTGAAAAATATCGATATTCCAATATCGATATTTTTTATTAACGATATTGCATCCCTAGCTACCGCTTATTTATTAAATTGAAACTCAGCCTGTTGAATACTAGCTATGTATCTCGAGATCCGACTTTCCTCTTCCTCTTACTCTTACCATTCCTAACCTAACCATGGTGCAGAATAGAACGTGTGAACGCGACTTTAATCTGCTTACCTGTCATAACCCAACCTTGGTGCAAAGCAGGCAGAAACATAATGATAGATTCAATACGACCTTCTGCTACAGAGGACGGCTTTGGCCACCGAGGGCGCTTTCAAATCCAAATTAATTAAGCCTGTGCTTTGGGGGATGAAGGGAACACTTAGTGGTTTCGGTTGGGAGTCCTGGGACATCCTTCCGACGGCTTACCCGGGGGCTCCCAACCATAGGCTGTTGGGCGTTACATGAGGTTTTTTAGTCGGTAGGAGTCCGGCATAGCATCCATGATGAATTTTCCCTCACGTTAAAAAAAAAGGGAACACTGAGTGGTTTTAATCGGTTTGATTCCGACATTAGTATTACTATTTGACCTAGCTGACCTAGGACCACCACGTCACAGTGTCTTATAATCGCTCAGTAGCGGTCACCCTCTTCTTTTTATGTTTTATGATGGATAATAGCCAAACTAAGCAGATAGTTAAACTCCAAAATGTTTATCACCCATAGTTTTAGAAAAAAATAAGAAATCGAGAAAAGTCCATAGAAACCATAGAAACCCTTCATCTCTTTTGTTATTCGTATTATTTTCGTTGTTTCATTTTTCCATGATTAAGTTATAGTCTTGGCATCGATTTATAAAAAAAAATGAACGAATGTTGTCTAGTTTAGCGAGAATATTTTTTTTTGTAAATATTTTATTTATTTTTTTCTAGGGGCATCCCTTGACGGTCGCATTTATTTTAGATGCCGAATTGATAATTGTGAATAGTACTATTACCACAAAAAAAATTAGACGCTACAAGCCCAGGACAGCTGGGATATTCAGCTCTAAAGTTTTGAGTTAGGGTTGTCACTCAAATCTATGGTATAGTTCAGTTGTGGTCCTTAAATTTTTTATGTGTTATGATTATGAATCAAAACAGCCTGTTCTTTTGTATTAATTATATGTTTACGTATATGAAGAGTAAACTACATTTAACTGAAATAATAATAGCAATCCTAAATTTCAATTAAATAAAACGTTTATCAAAAGAAACTAAGTAGTAACGATTTTAATGGTGTATAACCGCAATGGTGTATAATGCGAAACTATTTTAGAGAGAATTTTTATAAAAAAAATATTTTAGCGAAAATACTTTTTTAGTATTTTTTTTTTTTCTAGAGGCATCCCTTGACGGTCGCATTTTTTTTAGATGCCGAATTGTTAATTGTGGATAGTACTACTACCAAAAAAAAAATTAGACGCTACAAGCCCAGGATAGCTCTGAAATTCAATTTTAAAGTTTTGAGGGGTAAGGGTTGTCACTCATTTCTATGGTATAGTTCAGTTTGCCATATCGCAAGAAGATAAGTGTAATATCAATGAATAAATTTGGATTTCTTTTTGATTCCTAACACATAAAAATATAAAGACCACAACTGAACAATACCATTGACTTGAGATACAACACTAACTCAAATCTTAAAAACTGAATATCGCAGCTGCCCTGTGCTTGTAGCGCGTAATTTTTTTTGTGGTAGTACTCATCAGCGCAATTATTAAAAAACATTTTTAAAAAATGCGGTCGTCAAGGAATTCCTATGAAAAAAAAGATATAATTTTAAAAATCTCGCTAAAATAAACAAGTACACTTTTTATATTAATTGTTACCTACAATATCACTAACCCATTCCAAAACTTTCAAGCCAAAATTTCATTTCATTTCAATTATAATCTCAATTGTATCATCATTCTAAATATTATAAATTTCAGACATCAAAATTTTTTGTTACAACCCTATTTCCATAGAAAATTATAAAAAACTTAGAAAAGTCTTATCTCAGCTGTCCTGCATTGAAAAAAATTAAAAATTTATGAGTAGGAAGCTACATAACTGGACATTAGTTAGATAGTGAAAAAAAATGCGACCGTTCACTAGAAAAGTTTTTATATTAATTTTTCTAAAATTTGAAAATGAATTTTTATTTCGTATGCTAGGGCAGGTACAGACTTGTAATTTCTACACATCATTACGAATATATTCATCCATTCATTGCTAATTTTAACCACCATAAATTTTGATTATTTCGAGCAAAATCTGTAAAAATGTTTTTGTCAAAGTTCAATGACCTTTTAAGAAAAGCTTCATAATTTCAAAACTATTTTTTTTTAAATTTTTGGTGTGTCATATTATGCTGTACTACGTTTATATCTATCGTTATTGGCCATAAAAAAAGAGTGACCGCTACTGAGCGATTATAAAACACTGTGCACGTGTATGATGGGACTTCTGTACATACAAAAATAATAAGGAGAACATTTGTGTTGAAGGACTACACAAGTTCAACGCTCGCGATCGTTAAGGTGCTCCCTGACCGGGAGCATTCGCCTGTAATGTAACAAATTAGATTCGACTCGAGCATTGCGTTACGATGCTACCTCCCTGACCGACGAGCGTTCGCGTGTAATGTAACATTTATAGATTCGACTCGAGCATTACGTTACGATGCTACCTCCCTGACTGACTCGAGCATTCGCGTGTAATGTAACATTTATAGATCGACTCGAGCATTACGTTACGATGCTACCTCCCTGACCGACACGAGCATTCGCGTGTAATGTAACATTTATTATAGACTAGCTGATGCCCGCAGCTTCGCCCGCGTGAAATTTTGTTCTCTTTTCCGCGTCTCATGGGAACTTATTCCCGGGATAAAAAAATTTCATGATGGGTATCGTTTAAGGGGTTTTTTTGGTATGCTGAGTACGAATTTCGGGTTAATTTAGAGATCCAATATGGCCGCCGCGCCGAAATCACAAAATTTCATGATGGGTATCGTTTAAGGGGTTTTTTGGTATGCTGAGTACGAATTTCGGGTTAATTTAGAGATCCAATATGGCCGCCGCCCCAAAATCACAAAATTTCATGATGGGTATCGTTAAAGGGGTTTTTTGGTATGCTGAGTACGAAATTTATGATAATTTTGCAATTCAAAATGGCCGCCGCGCCACTATCACAAAATTTCATGATGGGTATCGTTTAAGGGGTTTTTTGGTATGCTGAGTACGAATTTCGGGTTAATTTAGAGATCCAATATGGCCGCCGCGCCGAAATCACAAAATTTCATGATGGGTATCGTTTAAGGGGTTTTTTGGTATGCTGAGTACGAATTTCGGGTTAATTTAGAAATCCAATATGGCCGCCGCGCCGAAATCACAAAATTTCGTGCTGGGTATCGTTTAAGGGGCTTTTTGGTATGCTGAGTACGAATTTCGGGTTAATTTAGAAATCCAATATGGCCGCCGCGCCGAAATCACAAAATTTCATGATGGGTATGGTTTAAGGGGTTTTTTTGGTATGCTGAGTACGAATTTCGGGTTAATTTAGAGATCCAATATGGCCGCCGCGCCGAAATCTCAAACTTTCGTGACGGGTATCGTTTAAGGGGTTTTTTGGTATGCTGAGTTCGAATTTCGGGTTAATTTAGAGATCTAATATGGCCGCCGCGCCGAAATCACAAAATTTCATGATGGTTATGGTTTAAGGGGTTTTTTTGGTATGCTGAGTACGAATTTCGGGTTAATTTAGAGATCCAATATGGCCGCCGCGCCGAAATCACAAAATTTCATGATGGGTATTGTTTAAGGGGTTTTTTGCTATGCTGAGTACGAATTTCGGGTTAATTTAGAAATCCAATATGGCCGCCGCCCCAAAATCACAAAATTTCATGATGGGTATCGTTTAAGGGGTTTTTTGGTATGCTGAGTACGAATTTCGGGTTAATTTAGAAATTCAATATGGCCGCCGCGCCGAAATCACAAAATTTCGTGATGGGTATCGTTTAAGGGGTTTTTTGGTATGCTGAGTACGAATTTCGGGTTAATTTAGAAATCCAATATGGCCGCCGCCCCAAAATCACAAAATTTCATGATGGGTATCGTTTAAGGGGTTTTTTGGTATGCTGAGTACGAAATTTATAATAATTTTGCAATCCAAAATGGCCGCCGCGCCACTATCACAAAATTTCATGATGGGTATCGTTTAAGGGGTTTTTTGGTATGCTGAGTACGAATTTCGGGTTTATTTAGAGATCCAATATGGCCGCCGCGCCGAATTCACAAAATTTCATGATGGGTATCGTTTAAGGGGTTTTTTGGTATGCTGAGTACGAATTTCGGGTTAATTTAGAGATCCAATATGGCCGTCGCGCCGAAATCACAAAATTTCGTGATGGGTATCGTTTAAGGGGCTTTTTGGTATGCTGAGTACGAATTTCGGGTTAATTTAGAAATCCAATATGGCCGCCGCGCCGAACTCACAAAATTTCATGATGGGTATCGTTTAAGGGGTTTTTTGGTATGCCGAGTACGAATTTCGGGTTTTTTTGACTTAGAAAGCTAAATTAATACACCACCTCCTTGAAATAAGATCTCTGAAATAGGATAAATGAGAATCAATTTGGATTCATCATCCCCAAACAACTATATAGAAAATGCTTTTAATATTGTATGAAATGAAATATCTAATTCGCATTAGGTAGGCTTTAAAATTATTAATACGAAGCAAAGTTCAGACATCCGGCTAGTAACACTTCTAAATACCATGCTGTCATCTTTACATATTAAGTTAATTGTAGTGGTTACCTAGATAGCACTAGGGAACCAGTAGCAGTAGTACTACCATTCGCACCAGACTACGACTATTACGACTAATACAACGACTCACTAAACTCAGTGATTTGATTGTAGACTGGACACGAGCACCAGTAGCATAGTCGCGACGAGTAGCAGTAGTACAAGCACATCTACCACCACTTCCACAAGCACTACGACCAGTAGCACTACGACTAGTAGCACTACAACTAGTACGACTACTACAACGACTCCCAGTACTACCACCAGTTCGACGACAACGACGCCTAAGCCGACCACTACAACGACGGAGGCCGCTCGTCCGTTCCTGCAACTGCTGCCTATACAGACTACACAAACCACCGCAGTGACTGCTCCAGTGAAAACGAGTAAGTACATTTTTGAAATTCACATACTTTTCTATTCACACGTACATATTTATAGTCACGAGTTCATCGCCAATGGGGAAGGCCTCTGCGTACCTCATGCCTCTGCATACTATGAGCTCAGATTTCATTATTAGTATTTTGTCGCAGGTGGTGGAGAGCCTATTGCCGTGTTGAAATAAACAAGCGCAGGTTATGGTAACTTGCTGTTGATTTTTTAAAGCCGATATAAAAATAAGCAAGGCCCTCAACTTCTCAACTGTCATGGGAACTCGGTCCAACGCCTAAACGTGCTCTCCGAAGCATGGAAAGAATGGAAACGCTTGAAAATGGAAATGCCAGTGGTCTATTTCAGGACCAGTCAATTAGCGCAAGATACTTTGAACGTCGAAATCGTGTAAGGAACAAGTTAGCGAGGCACATTCTGAACCCTAACTTCTCTTGTTGTAAGGAAATTTCATTGTGTTTGAACGTAGCCCGTAGTCTGAAAACTGTCACTGCACCGTATAGTGTATTTTCTGTTCCGTGATAGAGACGAAACAGTCTAACGACAGCTAAATGTATTTAAAAAAAAAATTAACAAAAAAAAACCGACTTCAAACAAAAACTAAAAATTGAAAAATAAAATTAACTTAGCACAAAGTAATAGGTAGTAAATTTAGATTTATCAGATATTATTGAATGTAATACTGAAATCGGCGCCAAGTAAAACTATAGGTTTAGGTTGGTATTATTAATCTCTCATAGAAAAATATTGGCACCGACTTCAGTATTACAATCAATAATATCTGATAAATCTAAATTTACTACCTATTACTTTGTGCTAAGTTAATTTTATTTTTCAATTTTTAGTTTTTGTTTGAAGTCGGTTTTTTTTGTCAAAAATTTTTTTTTCGTTATTTTTAGTGACAGGTAGATTGAAATTATATCTGTCTAGGGGTAAAGTCCTCCCCAATACAAATTAATCAAGCCCAAACACAAGGTAACTGCTGTAAATCGTTAAGGAATGCCCTCGATTCGAGGGATTTCTTCGATTTCTCCAGGATCCCAGCATCTGATTCTGACTTCCTGTATATGGGACCACATGGGAAGCACCAGCTTTCAAATAAAAAAGAATTTTCGAAATCGGTTAACTTTTTCAAGTGATTTGCCGGTAACAAACATAAAAAAAAAAAAAAAAAACATACAGACGAATTGAGAACCTCCTCCTTTTTTGGAAGTCGGTTAAAAAAAGTTATACTCGTATTAACGTACCACTGATCTGTATTAATAACGTAGGTACTCACAGTGACAGACAGTACGATACTGACATTACCGCAGTTATCTATTTGAACTTATAATTACCTAAATGTACCTAGATAGATGTAATTATCTACTTAGGTACTTCTATTTTATTATATTTGATAATCGATTTAGGAAGTTTATAACAAGAGTAATACTTTATTACAGTCTTGAAGGACTTTCAAATTACCTACCTAATTACTTGTAATTACTGGTGATATCTGATTCCTGTAACACTTACAATTGTTTCATTTTAGACAAAGTAGGTAATTACTAGGTACAAATGCAATGAGACCTTTAAAAATAATATCCAAGGTTGTGTTCTTGAACATTTAGAACACAGACTGTAGCGAAACTCTTGCACAACGAGGCTTTATGCCGATTTGATTATAATACCGGTGAAATAATCGCAGGTCATTGGCATTTATGAAGTACCTACATAACTTACCAAATTTATGTTATTAAAGCGCTTGTATACCTATCATAGATAACATAATAATAATTCTTATACTTAGTACGATATGCATCTAACCGCAATAGCAGAATAGATTCAAAAAAGTACTTAAGATATATATCATAATACTTACTTATGTATCTGATTTACACAATCATAGCTGTTATACAAATGCTTGGTACCTACTTAAGTGTGCTTGGTTGGTCGTTATTATACCTAAGGGACATTCTAAGAATAAAGCGACATAAGAGAAAGGGTCCTGTAATCAAAAAACATGGCAGAAAAAGTCCAGCTTCTTATCCTAAAATAAGTTCAAGAGCAATGCTTGTCAACTTTTTCGAGTATCATAGGCTCGTCTTCATTAACTCCTTATTAAAGAAAAAGTCCCGCGGGAAGTGGGCTTCTTGGCGAAGACGACCACAAGAAACGAGTTAAACTTCATCATAACTGACAGGAAGTGTATAGAGAAATATCTCTGTGATAAACAGGTTTAATACCGGCAGTGTACACCGTCTTGCATCTTCAAATTGAAAGTTCCGCGCCGAAAGGGCCCGGATGATAAAGCCTACTCTCCGACCAACCGCACTCGAAGTACAGAGCCTTAAGTATCGAGAGGTTTCAGTTGGAACTACAAAATCGATTCGATCTGCTGGATTCCACTGGTTGCTTTCGCGATAAGGCCGATGCTGTGGTAAAGACAAAAAGCAGTTGTAAGTGTCCCGAAGGTATTAGTCCACAAAAATCAAGAACAGGTGTTATTCTTAGAAAATCTTGCCCGAGACTCTCGAACTTATTAGCATATGACGCGAAATGCCATCACTGCACACGTCTTCGTCAGACCAGAGGAATGTAAACATAGAATCCGAAAGCTGTTACGACGTGACCACAGGCGTTAAAACACCAGCATCGTCGAGGCTGCGATCGAGCAGAACAGGGTGCCGATCCGAAATTCGAAATTTCCGGGTAAAACGTCATCTGTCTCATGTTTTGCCTAATTTTGTCCTAAAAGTCAGATGACGTTTCACGCGTAAATTTCAGTCCACGCATTCACGTCGTATAAACCAAGAATCGGCGCCCAGGGGTACCAAAGTCTTTAAATTGCCCAATAGCTCGGAAGAACCCATCTGATGAAATTAAAGACAGAGGGTGGCAAAATCGTGACCTCAACGTTCGAGATTTTAAAATGGAGATCGTGACTATGCAAACATAGGGTAGGAAGTCTACCTGCCAGATGGACCGACGACTTAGAAAAGGTCGCAGGCAGGGACTGGACGTGGTAGGCTCAGGATCGTGTGTTGTGGTGTAAATTAGGAGAGACCTTCCTACGTCCAGCAAAGGTCTGTCATTGGCTGATTTAATTGATTGGTTTTAGCAGACCAGACGCTTTTTTCTTTAATCTCGCGGAAGACGCTATGATTATAAATATGACCACATGGTACCTGTACTACCTTCATCTACATTTAAATGATTTCCATTTACGAGCGTTTCCGTGCTTCAAGAGACAAGTTAGTAGTCGTAATCGCCACTACTGCCATACCAGTACAGTGCAGTATCTGGTCCATTAGAAAAGTTTGAAAATTATTTTAATTTATGCGTCCCTCGACTTGATTTCAAAATATATATTGACTTGATGATTCCGCGCGGCTTCGCTCGCGTGAAACTTGTTACCCGTTCCCACTTTCCATGGGAACATATTCCCGGGATTAAAAGTAGCCTATGTGTTATTCCAGGTTATTATCTATCCCTGTACTAAATTTTAGCTTAATCCTTTCAGCCCTTAGAGCGTGATTGAGTAACAAACATCCAAACATCTTCACAAACTTTCACATTTATAATATTACTAGCTGATACCCGCAGCTTCGCCCGCGTAAAATTTGTTACCGCGGGAAGTTATTCCCGGGATAAAAGGTAGCCTATGTGTTATTCCAGACTATAATGTATCTCTGTACCAAATTTCAGCCCGATCCGTTCAGCGGTTTGAGCGTGAAAGAGTAACAAACATCCACACTCACAAACTTTCGCATTTATAATATTAGTAAGATAAGTAGGAAGTAGGATTGTACATTCCTAGGTTCAATAAAAATCTTATGATTCTAGATCAATCCCGTTCTCATTCATTCTGTTCACACATTTTGGTACCTACCTGCTAAGCTCTACGACCTAGATATAGACCAGTGTTTTATAAGTGTTCCTAAAAACTGATTAACATTTAGTGTAGCAGGAACTTTTGCTTACATAAAAATATTATAAGTAGGAAGTAGGATTGTACATTCCTAGGTTCAATAAAAATCTTATGATTCTAGATCAATCCCGTTCTCATTCATTCTGTTCACACATTTTGGTACCTACCTGCTAAGCTCTACGACCTAGATATAGACCAGTGTTTTATAAGTGTTCCTAAAAACTGATTAACATTTAGTGTAGCAGGAACTTTTGCTTACATAAAAAGCTATTTACCTATTTACATTGTGTTTAAAATGGCTTAGTAATAAATAGAGTCTATTGCTTATTAGTTAGTGTAATAAACAACAACTAGGTATCAATGTTACAGCACGCAATACCACAAGCTTTTATAAAGCCTTCCTGTTTGTTAGATAACTGATTGACAACATTATAGGTAGTTGACTAACACTAGAGGACGGCTGCGAATGGCCCGATATCATACATATTTAGATTTCTTGCGAGAATATAATACACTCATTTGCAAAAAAAACGGGCGGTTTTGATTTTCATTCATCTTTAAAAAGATACAATACCAAAAAGGTTTCAATCGTTTGTACACGGTACTGGCCGGATTTAAAAATGCCGTGGTATTTAAAAAAGTACGTTCTAAATTCAAATTTTCATTTGATGCTCATTTTTACAGAAAACCCCTTTTTATCCTACATTTTTGGCGCGAAGTTCCAGAAGTTAACATCGACTTTCACAACTTTTATTCAATTTTTATCGATTAATTTCATATCCTTGACTGTCAAAGCTTTATTTATTGCTGTTTGGCTGTATCAAAAATGGTAGATAAAGTGGTAAAAGCTACCAAAATTATCGCGCTGCTTGAAGAGGGTTGCAGCCAATGTTTCGTGGCTAGGAGGCTAAATGTTAGTCGCTCGACGGTCAAAAGGACCTGGCAGCGATATCAGGAGACTGGTTCTGTCGAGAGAAGGCCTGGTTCTGGAAGAAAAC
Source organism: Miltochrista miniata (assembly GCA_933228765.1). Taxonomy (NCBI): domain Eukaryota; kingdom Metazoa; phylum Arthropoda; class Insecta; order Lepidoptera; family Erebidae; genus Miltochrista; species Miltochrista miniata. The sequence goes on along the minus strand of OW121764.1, from coordinate 14,368,208 downwards.
CATGTACCCAACCACGGGATGATCGTTTCTTGTGAGTCGCGCATTGAGAAATCGCAAATCTTCGTATGTGGATCTTAAGAACAACCTCCAAGAAGTAAGAAATGTGCATATTAGTCTATGGACGGTCAGGAGGAGGCTTCTCGCTGCCAATATACGCAGTCACCGCCCGGCCCGCGGCCCCAAATTACTCCGTGAGCACAGAGTTCACAGAGTTAGGTTCCCTAGAAATTGTGAATCATGGACTCAAGAAGATTGGAATATGGTTTTGTTCTCTGATGAAGCCAGGATATCTCTGTTCGGTGAAGATCGACGTCGGCGAGTGCTAAGAAGACAAGGAGAGCGCTTTGCAGATGCATGTTTCGAAGAAATCATACCTTATGGTGGGGGCTCTGCAGCCCCGGATCTAGGGGGGGGGCAAGCCGGGGCCCGTGCCCCGGGCGGCAAAATCAGGGGGGCGGCAAATCAGAAGGCGACAAATTCAAACTTTGAAGACAAATGCACAAATCATCAGTTAATAACCTTGACGATAGCAGATTACCTACCTAATTATAAACACTTCAACTTATTGAACTCAAATTATATCAGAAATTAACTATAGATAAAATTCCAGATGCTTGAAAGGCAGCAAACAATTCCAAGATGCATGCATCACTTCTTTACAAACTTGTAGCATGTTGTAGGGGCGGCCAACGCGGGGGCGGCCAACGCTGGGCGGCCACGCGGCCACAGTATTTCATATTCTGATTTTTGAAAATTTGTAGTGTTGTTCTGGAAATATCTCTTGTTGCGCCATACATACATCAACGGATGGCGGTATAAAGTTTCTTTTGATTCTTTTCTTCTTGTCTCTTAAAATGAAAAAATGCTAGCCCATTTTTGCATACGATTTAATTGAGGATTAGACACTTTTGCGCTGACCGTCTCAATTGTGCCGCTGGATGGCCAGTTTCCTGCACAGGTGATGTTTATCTACTAGTCCTCTGTGCTGGTCAGGTTCCCTGCTTTCTGCAGTTTAATTCAAGAGTACCACAAGAATCTTTGTTTTTCAACACTATTTATTCGGCATACTATCCCTTGTTATGCAGACGACAGAGTACCTACAGGAGAGTTAATCTGGCTGTCCAACGGAGGGGCGGCCTGACCTGGAGGAAAAGAGGCGGCAGCTCGTAGCGTATCTCGGCGGGCCTGACCGCATTTACCAATGGGATTTAGAAGACCTGGTAGACTTAAATGTCAGGAAATAAAGGCGTGTGCGTTTACAGCTGAAAGATCTCCTTTCCGTCCTCTACCCTCTCTTCACAATGCGATAATCTATCTATATAGACATCCGCTGACCGTTCTGAGGGGGCGGTCTGACGTAGAAGAAAAGAGGCGGTATCTCGTGGCAGATCTCGACCGGGCCTGACCGCATTTCCCAATTTTATTTAGAAAACCTGGGAGACTTAAATGCCAGGAAACACAGGAATGTGCGTTTACGACTGAAAGATCCCCTTTTATTCTCTACCCTCTCATTAGAAGGAGAGGAGCAACGGCAACCTCTTCTACCGGTTGTCGCAGATGATTACTGGGCACAGGAGCTTCTGCATGACGAATACACCGGGAAACCACAGCTGAGTGATGGCGCTGCGAGGAACGCAGCCAGGACACAGCGGTGTACACATTAGAGGAGTGCACAGCGTGAGCGCAATAGCGCCAAGTCCTATTAGCAGGTCTGGTCGTGGACATTCTCTCGCTGGAGATCATGGTGGCCATGATCTCCAGTGGGAGTAAGTGATGGGATGTCACCTCGACTTTCTGCGGGCAGTTCATGCTTGTGACCGTCCTTACAGAAGCGGGCCCAAGAAGAAAACGTGACGTGAACGTTTCACGCACACCACACGCCCCAAGAAGCGGGATAACACCTGAACAACCCCAAAGATGCGGGAGAGGACCTGGACCCCCTAGATAAGGTCGCAATGGTAGCCAAAGTCTGTTGGGAATCCTGGGACATCCTTACGAGCGCTTAGTATCTAAAAAATCCCTCTATTCAGAATGCGATAATACTACTGAAGGACTATCTAGACATTCTCGACCTAGACTCTTTCGAATTCATCTCTCGCGGAAAATAGGAGCTCATAATAAGGTGAGGTGGTTCATTATGTGGATTACGCCACCATAGAGGTGACTGGCGAGTCTGCTGTACAAGTCGCAGATTTGTACCTTCGCTAATAGGTACTACTCTCAACTTTGAACTCAGCAATCTAAAAAAAAAGGGGGGGGGGGGGGGTTCATGGGGGCGGCATTTTCACATTTTGCCCCGCCTTAAAAAATCTCTAGATCCGGGGCTGGGGCTCTGTTATGTTTTGGGCAGGAATAAATTCAATGGAACGTACAGAGTTAGTCTTCATTGAAAACGGCTCACTAACTGGGCAACGATACATAACGGAAGTTCTAATTCCTCATGCACAACCCGCATTGGCCGCTCTAGGTCAAGACTCGATTTTTATGGACGACAATGCTCACGCCCACCGATTCCGCGATGTTAATGCGTATGTGCAAGAGGTCGGCATTCGTCGTTTGGATTGGCCAGCTCAAAGTCCCGACCTCAATCCCATAGAACATATCTGGGACGTTCTAAAACGGCGTGTGAGATCAGTACACCCGGCTCCGCAGACCATCAGAGAGCTGAAGAATGTGATTACTGCGGAGTGGGAACGTATTCCGCAAGCAAGTATCCGGGATATACTCGCTAGCATGCCCAGACGAATTCAAGCTGTGATTTTAGCTAGAGGGGTCACACTCGATACTAAACATTCATCTGCTTTTACTTTATTAAAGAAAAACAAACAAAAAAACTTTTTTATTTTTACTTCATGAGCATATGCACTACTAGCGAACATGCACTACTGGCGAGGTTTAGCATTATTTCCCATAAATTGTAACAACATTTTATGAAATACTGATGAAAACGATTATTTTCTTATAAATTTACCAAATTGTGAGGATAAAACCACCTATAATTTTATCAAACAAAGCAATATGAGCATTTGAAATGGTTCATTGCTTAGGTGCCCGTTTTTTTTGCAAATGAGTGTATTTTGACTTGATAACGTCCTAAATATCGATGAACGCCGGCTGCACCACGTTAACGTTAACATTACCGTAGCTGCACGCACGAAAAAGTGTCACGTTACGTCTGAGCCGAGTGTGCAAGCGAGACCGTGAAACCAGCGATACGCAGGCCATGATCGGCTTAAGCGTTCGGCTACATCACCCACTACACTACACACATCTTAATCTCTTCCACTCCTTCGGCCGATTACGTTTATGTTTTCTTATGACGACGTTAACACGTAAAATTTCGAATAGTTGCCGATTTTGCTGACAACTCCTTTATAACTGGATAAAAGTAGTATGACACATCCACATATATGACTAGGTATAGCCATGACAGTGCCGTAGACCCTAAAGCACTGTCTGGTCATATTTTATACAGTACGGGAATTAGCCTACATCCCTAGGTGCATAAAATAATCTTGATATTGCACAGGAGAGGTAATGGCCCATGTTGGACAGATTGAAATCTCTCATCTCAGGGTGACGTGACGACAGAGCAATCTATCTAACAACAACAATGAACGATGTTACAATCACTTTCAACATTGTTCCTACAAGGATGCCACCATATTCAATGTGTAAAGGTTCTCACGTAGGTAGTTCCGGCGACAGTCTGGGCTAGTAGCACGTTTGCAAGCTAGGGTCAGGTTCACTCTGCGCAAACTAATGGTGACCGTGATGTTGAATAAAGACCATGAGGTGTAAAGCCTATCTTACTAATTATTACTATTGATAGAATATAGCTCTAGCACTGGCGAAAGGCTTTCAATTAATTTGTAAAGACACGAAGTGCAAAGCGATGTCATCAGGCGCTGCTGTATGCTCGGTGAATTACAGATAGAACTGCCTCTTCTGTTGCAATTTACCGACTCTAGTGTGCTTCCGTTCTTTTATTATTTTGCTGGCTTTTTTTTTACTATTTCTAAAGATTACGTCAGTTGATAGATATCCTATTTTCTCTGATGTGTGCTTTACCCGCATAGGTAGTAGGTACATGTTCTACGAGGAACCTACTCGCACTCGGACCCCGAATTTTCTAGATTACCAAACAAAATTTTAGAACGTGTTGTCAATTTGTCATCTATAGGCTATCAGAGCTAATGGGAAGACATTACTAGAAACAAACTTTCGCTTTGTCATTGACAAGAAATTACACAATAGTGCTAGGTTTCAATCTGTGTAGAAATACCTAGTATAGATACCTTTATTTTTGTCGCTAATTGTAGAGGCTTACAATACTATCAATTAATAATGGAGTAGACTCGTATTGTTCCTAGGCCATTCCATAACCGGTGACATAAATTATACCCGACAACGGAACACTGATACCTTTTACGAGTTTAACGAGGATTACTCGAGCACAGGCAAGACACAGAAGTACGTGTGTCCGAAGGCGGGTCAAGCGCCAGTCATCCTGTTCCCGATACTGTGCCAGAAGAACTCCCAGTGCCGCGCCACCGGCGGGCCCGACCAGGTTTGCTGTGATGGGCAATGTGTGAAAGGCGTTCCAGCGCCGAGACCTACCACACCGCCGAAACCTCATGACCGTAAGTACTTACCACCTAACCTACATAGCTCATTTTATGGTTCCGTAGTTCCGTACCCATATGGTGAAAACGGCGTCTACTCCCACCTGTTCTGCGGGACCCTATTCGTAAGACTTCGCTGTCATTCTCTGTCTGTCGCGAAGCTGTATTTCAGGAACCGTGATAGCTAGAGAGCTGAAATTTCACAGATGATGTATATTTCTGTTGCCGCTATAACAACAAATACTAAAATCACTAAAACAATTATTATTATGAGGGGCTCCCATACAACAAAGTGATTTTTTTTTTCGTTTTTGGTACGGAACCCTCCGTGCGCGGGACCGACTCGCACTTGGTCGGTTTTTTTTAAATACTCAATAAGATCTTACACATTACCAGCATGGTACTGAACTCTACATGGTAAAGTTCTTAATGGTAACCAGTTACGTAGAAGTTTTAAAAAATCATTTATAGTAACCAGTTACGTAGACGTATTAAAAAATCCTCAGTGGAAACCAGTTACGAAACTCCGGTTTCCTATTCGCCCGAAGCGGGTTTGTCGCATGTTATGCTAGTCAGTCCGTGGTCCACGACCATAATCTCATTATGTTTGGTACTCTTACAGCGTTATTAGGTGTGATACCTCGCGAGTGTCCAGCCGCTCCGTTGGGCGAGCTACTGTTCGAGGTCCAGAGTTGCAAGACGGACGCAGACTGCTGGCCACGGATTTGCTGTCCCGACGGCAACCGTTCTTACTGCCGCACTGCGTACGCAAGACTGGACTTGGTACCCGTCGCTAACAGGATAGAAGCGCGTAAGTTCGAACTACTTTCATTTAGGAAGGTACTTACAGACACCAATCCTACTGAGGCTGCTAGGCCGTAGTAAAATAAAGCCTGCTTCAATAGAATAAGTAAGTAGGAACATAGTCGTCACATACGGTGTGTGACATACCGTAGTACCTCGAGGTTGCTCTTACACTGCGACCAACGACGGAAACGAGTGTCAACGTTAAAAAATTTGGAAGAATACGGGCGAATATAAGACGACTCTCCCCTGATTTCGAGGGAGGGAGGAAATTTAACCATTTAAACTAGACGGTTTAATCTATCAGCTTATGAAAGCTTGCATGCAACCATTAGCAATTTAGAAGCGAATGCTTCATTGATGATGACAGGCCCGACAGGAAATCATTTGCCAAAAATCACTCTCTATATTTACGTCAGAAATATTTGCAAAACTGTTTGTTTAATTTTTTTTGACTGCTTTGGTGGCGTAGTCAGTAGGGTAATCACCTGCCTCGTTTGAATATTTCTGGTTTCTGGTTTCTGGTCCAAATATTTGTGAAAGAAAGAAAGAAAAACAAATTTATTTCACATAGGCATATACAGATGCTCTTGTAAAACGTCCAGAATATAAATCAAAATCTACCACCAGTTCACAACGCGACCCACCTGAGAAGAACTGGCAAGAAACTCAGCGGGTTATTCTTTTTAGAGCTCTATTTACAAAATGAATCTAAAAAGTATGCATTTTTACAATTTTTTTTGAGAATCCAGTAGAGCAGGTCATTTCCAGGCTTCTCCATCCAACAAATAATCACCAATTGTATAGTAGCCCTTGGACCTAATCTATATATAGCTCTTATGGCCCGCTTTTGTAAAATAAAAATTTTATCTATATCTGCAGCATTGCCCCACAGTAGAATACCGTAAGACATTATGCTATGAAAGTAACTGAAATAGACTATTCTAGCCGTATCGACATCCGTCAAGTGCCTTATCTTTTGTACAGCAAATGCTGCTGAACTTAATCTATTTGATAGTTTGACAATATGTGGACCCCATTGTAAACCAGCATCGACCGTTAACCCTAGGAACGTCGTTGATTCCACAAGTTCCAACACCCGACCATTAAGTTGAACATTGGTTTCTGACTGTGTTACATTAGGCAAGGTAAATTTTATGCATTTAGTTTTATTATCATTCAGTCTAAGATTGTTAGTGTTAAACCAATGAACCACTTTCAAGATTGCGTTGTTGACATCGTCATAGTTATCTATTTGTCTTTTAACTTTGAAAATCAAAGAAGTATCATCTGCAAACAAAACAATCCTGTTGTTGTCCCCCACGTAAAAGGGTAGGTCATTAAAATATATAAGGAATAAAAATGGTCCGAGTATTGAACCCTGTGGGACGCCCATAGTAACTACAGAGCCCTCTGAGCGTGTACCATTAACATCAACCCTCTGAATTCTATTGTTCAAATATGAAGTCAGAAGATCGAGAGCCTTGTTTCTTATGCCATAATGGTGTAATTTCCTGATTAATGTTTCATGTTGGACGCAATCAAATGCCTTAGACAAATCGCAAAACACACCAATTGCATCTTGTTTATTCTCCCAGGCCTCGTAAATACATTTCAATAACTCTACACCAGCATCGGTAGTCGAGCGTCCTTTAGTGAAGCCAAATTGTTTCTCATGAAACAATTTGTTACTATTAAAATAGATCAGCATCTGCTCTAGTATTAGTTTTTCAAATATCTTGCTCAAGGTCGGCAACACCGAGATAGGTCTGAAATTACCCGGATCTGAAGCACTGCCAGCCTTGAACAGTGGTATAACTTTACTGTGTTTCATCAAATCAGGAAATACACCACTTGAGACGCAATCGTTAAACACAGTTGCCAAGTGGGGTGCAATGACATCTATAATACTTGATACGGATTTTACTGATAGCCCATTAAGGTCAGCGGTTTTTTTAACATTAATAGATCTAAATGCTTTTAAGATGTCGTTGCAGTTGACAACTGTAAATTCGAACGCGCCCTCACAGGCAGCTACAGATTCTGCTAATAAAAGCTCGGCGGAGGTGGAAGACGACCGGAGAGTGTTAGTAATCTCTATAGGTACATTTCTGAAAAATTTTTCGAACTCGGTCGCTACATCCATATCCCCCGAAACGTGGCGATTGTCTATCTTTAAATGAAACTTTCTTTCATTCGCTGTACACCTACCACATTCCGCATTTATAATGTTCCAAGTAGTTTTAATGACATTCGCAGAATCTAAAATTTTATTTCTAATGAAATTAGACTTGGCTAAGGTACAGGCTTGCTTAAATATCTTTGAATATTTTTTAACATATTCCTGAAACTCTGGGTTGAAATTATGCGATTTTTCAGAATACAGTTCATATAGTTTATGGCGACTTTTATAAATTCCGGGTGTTGCCCAGTCACTGAAAGCAGAGCTGCCTCCGATTGATAAAGTCTTAGGGGTAAAGATTTTCCCAAACACAGCATGTATCAAATTAAATAAATCAGAGTAGGATTCTTCTACACTAGTGTAATTGGGCAATTCTGTTATTTTCTTGACTAAGTTTCTTCTGAATGTTTCCAAGCGATGTGTGTTAACTGGGACAAAACTAATTATTTTCTTATTTTCCCTACTATTTCTCAGATAAGAAACAAACTGACCGCGATGATCTGATTTTACAGGGTCCACTATACATTTTTTAGTGGGATTTATATTAGTATAAATATTATCAATACAAGTAGCACTAGTGGCAGTTATACGAGTAGGTTCCAAAAATATATTATACAAACCAAATGACTTGAACAAATTTAACATTTTCTCTCTCTGTAAAGGTTCCCGTGCAGTTTCTAAGACATCTACATTGAGATCCCCACAAAATAGGACCGTTTTTTTAGTACTTTGGCATTTAAACAATGCTTCTTCAAGTTTTTCTTCGAACTGTACATATGGAGCGTCTGGGGGACTGTATATGCTTAGTACAATGAACCGCTCAAACTCTATACTGGCTATCTCAATAACTCGTTCAACAGAGAGGGCTACTATGTCTTTACGTTCTTTACACTTTATTGACTTATTAATAATAATTAAAGAGCCTCCACGTTTATATTTCATTCTACTGTGTGATCCATAAAAGTTTGTTTCGGATTTTTTTCTGTGTATGTACCTATGTATTTGGAAATATACCTATATTTATGTCTATCAGTCGTCTAGATCCCATAGCACAAGCTTATAATTCAGCTTACTTTGGGCACAGATGCTGTGTAAAAAAATTGCAGCGAAAACGGCCAACTGGTAATGTGATTCTGAATATTCTGATTTTATTTTACTTTTGTGATTGCAGCTGTGAGAATGTTCGAGCAGTACCTACAATGCACGCCACCTCCAACGTACGACGTGTTCCCTCAGAAGTGCAGTTCGAGTGTCGACTGTTTCCCAAACCTTTGTTGCGCGGAGGGAGGCAAGAAGCATTGTAGACCCCCACAACGGAGTCTTTTAGCTCTTCTTGCTGGTGTTGGACAGGTAACGGTAACAAAATCTATACATTCCTACTAATATTATAAATACTGTTTGTTTGTTTGCACGAATAGGCTCCGAAAATACTGACCGATTTGAAAAATTCCTTCACCGTTGGGAAGCTACGCTATCCGCGAGTGACTATATATAGGCTACCTATATTTTATGACCACGAGAACGGGAACGACGCAGGCAAAACCGCGTGGCATCCGCTAGTATTTGTTACTATAGCCACTTGCAACAGCTCATAGAAGAATTTATTGTTCCCGTCCATAAACATTGCTAAATGGTCTAAGCATGCCTTGCTTTTCAAACGTGTGGAAATCCTCATAGATGCTGCGCCGAATTCCTACCGTCCAAAACATCACGGTGCCCTAGGTACTATACAACTGTCTACTGCCGAGAGTCCCGGCAAAGCTCTTGGAAGGAAGTCCCAGTTTCCCCGGCAATAAGCATATTATGTCTATCATCTAGAGCAGTGGTTCCCAAACTTATTTTGTCTACTGCCCACTTTGAGAATAAATATTTTTTTAGCGCCCCCATTTTTTCACCTATTTAAAAACCACTATAACTTCAAATTAAATTAATTAATTATTGCGACCTATATTGATGTTGTGTAAAAAAATGTATATTATGTATATTAACAGAGAATTCTAAACGAAACTTTTACTATAACCCACAACTTGAAACCTGAGCGCAGTAGGTAACATACAACGGCGCTTAGGTCTCAAGTTAACTCTTACGGGCTCCACCTGCCAATAAGAATGATTATTGAAACGCAACTTTATAGTATTAAAACAGAGTACCTATCTTTTATTAAGAATATAACTAAAATAATCAATCCTTATATAAAAACTAATGTGAAGGATGAATCTGATGCTGTTTAATAAGTTTGTTGATATCAGGTTCCAATTTACTCAAGAACAGTCGCAAGTCGCCACGTTTGGTAACAAGCAAACGATTTCTCTTTTTAGTAAGCAGTGTTGTCACAGCACTAAATCCACGTTCACAGAAATATGACGATGGGAATGCTATCAAGAATCGTTGAACGATTGACCACAATCCAGGGTACAATTGAGGGATCGGTTTTTGAAGCCAAAATTCTTGGTAACCATTTTTGAACTTGATTTTTATTTCCTCGTTTGTTGTCAATTCTATAAGTTCTTCTTCCAGCTGAGGTGACATTGCTGTGTTGACATTTGAAAACGGATCCAACACCCAGTCTGGTATTTCCAAGTTCAAAATGTCCTGGTATCGTTCGGTGAAGTCAATGTGGAGGTTTTCCAAATGTTGGCAGTAGGCAAACAATTCGTCGTTACTGCATGATACTGATAAATTTGGAAAATTGTGAAACTCACGTCTGCCCAGATTCTTTTTGTGTGGAGAAGCAGTTTGGCTGCGAAAGCAGCAACGACGTTTTTTGTTTTAATTAAATTTAGTTTATCGTTTTGCAGTTGGAGATTCATGTCGTTGAACAATTTATACAGGTCTGTCATGTAAGCTATATCATTCTTTGATGTTATGAGCTTGTCGTGCAATTCTGTATCTTTAGTTTCCAAGAACTCTATAACAGAGTCAAACAGGTTGTAAAATCGAGTCAGCCAACGAACTTCAGTATGAAACAACAAACGGTTGAAATCCTCGTCATTAGTAACACAAAGCTGATGAAATAATCTATCATTCAAAGAGCTGTTGCGGATTTTATTGACTGCTTTGATGACATATTGCAGTGATTGAAATAGTTTTTCACTTAAGTTTCTAGCAACTAAATGTTGTCTATGAATAACGCAATGTACACCAAGGACATCTGGAATTTTATTTTTTAAGTACGCTATGAAGCCTTTATGGCACCCTGTCATAGCCGGAGCGCCATCCGTAGCAACTGAAATAATATTTTTCAAAGGAATCTCTTTCTCATCGCAAAACTTTTCCAATGTATTGAATATGGTTTCACCTTTTGTATCGGTCTCTAAATTTCTAGCAAATAATAGTTCTTCACATATTTTCTCATCTTTAATAAACCTCACGTAAGACAACAACAATGCTTCATTAGTTGGTAAAGTGGACTCATCGAGCTGAATTGAGAATTGACTTGTCCTCAGGTGATCGCACAATGATTCTTCAATGTTTTCAGCCATTTCATCAATTCGTCTTTGCACAGAATTATTACTCAAAGGAATTTTTCGGATAATATCTGCGGCTGGTTTATGAAGCACAGTAGTTATTACTTCATTTATTGCTGGCAATATTAACTCTTCTCCGATGTTATGTGGTTTGCCTTTTTGAGCAATTAACAAAGAGATATTGTACGAAGCTCGAAGTCCGTCGTCATCTTGCTTAGCAGCCGCCGAAAATAGTTTTACTACACTTGGCTGAGTATTATGCTTCTTCTCTAGGTCTTGAAAATATGCTACATTCTTGTCTTTCTTATCTGGATGTATTTTAATCAAATGATCTTGCAGCCTTGAAGGCTTCATTGCTTCATTCGAAAATGTTTTTAGACTTAGAAGACACAAAGGCGACGATCGGTTTGTGAGATTTTCAATAAATCCGAATTTAATATATTCCGCAGAGTATTGCCGTCTCTTCTGTTTTACTTCCGACATTGTTTTGCTTTGAGAAATACGTTCAACTTCGCGAGTAGATGAGGCGTAAGTACTGCTCATCTATTGCGCGCGAGACCACAAATGAAAATAAAATAAATATTACATTGTTTATATAGGAATGCTTAAGCACCGCACCGACAGGAATAAAACAAACATGCATAAACTCGTTTATCTCATTCGACGCTCAATCGTACTCAACAAGTCCGAACAAGCATTCAATGAACCAGCCGACTGATACAGGAATGCACAATTCGGGTTATTTAACAAAAACTTGTTAAAACATGATAGATATCTACGAGTACTAATAACTATTATTTTTTTCTATCTATTTTAATACTAGCTGACCCGCGCAACTTCGTTTGCGCCACATAAGAGAGAGTATTACCTGTTCCCGTCGCATTTACTCCCGTCGCGTTGCGTTTACTCCCGTAGCGTCTCATCGTTAATATTCAATACTACGTGAGACAGAGAGAGAGAGAAAAAGAGAGAGAGAGAGAAAGGTTTCTCGTCGCGTGTATTCCCGTCGCATTATTTTTAATAACAATTTCGTTTGTGAAAGAGGTATCCCGTGGCATTATTGTAGAAATAAATTGATTGCCATTAAAATGGTATAGTGCACCAACCCAAAGATAGACACATGCTATCGCGCAATTTTTTTAAGAACTTTTTTAAGAGAAACAATTTTGTAGTAGGTACATATTTTTTACATAACTATAAATATTTACGCAGCACACGCAACGAAGCTCTCAAAAAGAATAACTTTTCCAACGTTTTTGAAACATTTAATATTACTGCTCTGCTCCTATTCGTTGTAGCGTAATGCTATATAGCCTATGACACTGCACAATAGCGTAACTTTCTATTGGTGAAAGAATATTTAAAATCGGTTCGGTAGATCCTAAGATAACCCCTTACAATTTTTTTAAGAGATATACAAACACACAAACTTTACTTCTTTAAAAAAATTACTTAGTACAAAGTTAGTATATTCTGATTTATCAGATATCATTGAATATAATACTGAAATCAGTGCATTTGTAATTTTTTTTTATTAAGGGTTTTACAGTAGTACAACTTAATGAAGGTCTGGAGTCGATCTGATGATGGAGACGAAAGACAGTAGAGAGAATTCCCTAACGATATACAGCAGTTACTTTGTGTTTGGGTTTGATTAATTTGTACTGTCGAGAACTTTACACCTAGATAGATAGATTTTCAGTCCACACGACACTAAAAATAGTGAAAAAAAACTGAACAAAAAAGAAACCGACTTCAAACAAAACTAAAAACTGAAAAGTAAAATTTACTTAGCCCAAAGTTAGTATATTCTGATTTATCAGATATCATTAAATATAATACTGAAGTCAGTGCCAATATGACTATGAGAGAGATTAATAATGTCTACCTAAGCCTTCATACTTTTACTGGGCACTGATTTCAGTATTATATTCAATGATATCTGGCTATTTCTCCTGGTTGCTTAAATTTTATGGTCACACGCTTATATTTTCTAACCCGTATGAGTTAGAAAGAAATGTTTTAAAATTGTGGATAAAACAGATATTAAGCTATAAAATACATGAAATTTGTTGCAATAGAAGTAAATATTCATACCAAAAATTAACACGAAAGGTCAAAATCGGGGTCATTTTTCGCATTCTACTCGTGTCACACTTCCCGATTCAGTTAAACATTTGGTTACTGCTTCTCCAAATTTCCATAGATTTTGAAGTTACATACAATAAATTCACCATTATAACATGCACTACACACACAGTATTACAAAAAAAATCTTCTAACTATTATTTAGAACTTAAAACACAATATACATCGGTCACACGAATCTAGGTACTCTAAATTTGCGTAGTAAACAATGATATTTAAGTAAAGATATGCTACCTTCATACAAAACAGCATTCAGTTATTGTTGAGTTATAATTTCACGAGCTTACCTATCGGTACCTAATAGATTTCATCTATGAATGCGATAGAGAATACAAAACATTTAAAACAGAGAGGGATAGCTATCTGTGTCGTTTTGCACACAGCAGCCGACCACAACACGACTTGTTTCGCTCGCTGCTATTAGCCGACTCAATGGAATTATAACAATTGTGTGACTTTGTCCGCAACAATTTCTGAGCGGTAATGCGATATCTACCTCTTTTATACTATAACATCATTGGTAGTAAACGGTTTACTGTTGACCAAAACGACCGCCCCAATAACAAAACTCAACTTAACTGAACGTTATTCGTGATCGGGCATCGCGGGAGTGCAACGAGCAACTCCTGGCTCCTTGAGAAAAAAAAATATCGGTAAGTTTCTACATTTGACACTTAATTCGAGTACTTTTCGTGGGTGACTTTTTGTACATTGTATAATAGCTATTGAAGTCAGAGTTTATTCATCGAAACCGCAAATTAATTGAGATATTTATGTAGTATTTGATTTAAAACGTAACGGCTAAACTTTGTCGGAATTTAAAAAAAAGCTATGTTTTCGTTACCTTCGTGTCACATCCTTCGTGGCGTTTTACCCTCGAAGGTGAGTTTATGCCACGAAGGTGATCTCTGACTAGTTTCAGTAAGAGTGGAACTCTTTTAGATTCGTATTGTAGTAGATATGTAGCGGAATAATAGTAGAACAAATAAGTAGGTACCTACAATCATGGCAAAGGACAGAGCAATACCTATAATATAACATTCCGTGTGAAGCCCTTTTATAGGAGTAGAAATCCCACCGGACGTTATGCCAGATCCAAACCGTCTAAAACCCACATCGTAGCTACTTACCCGTCTAGTATTAGACGCCCCGGGCAACTCCTTAGAATGATGTATCAGGGTACCCGACAGGCTTAGGCTATCACCGTGGCCTCGCCTACGGGTTCGGGTGTTATCTTGCGTCTTTTGGGTTAGTTCAGATGCTTTTCCGCTTCTTGAGGCGTGCGGCATGCTAAGAACTTTTGAACAAAGACACAATGACCTTCGCGTCCAAGTCTCAAGAAGAAATCCTGGGAAAGAGTCATGCCACCTAAATCTTAAACAAGGCACCTACTACCTTATTCTTATATCAACTTAAATACATTTAGGTACCTAGTACTCGTCGAGTTTTCCGGCAAGGCGGTTTGTGACTACGCTCGAGAACAACTTGTAAGCATGGCTAAGGAGTGAGATGGGTATATAATTCTTCAGCAAGGTCTTGTCACTTTTTTTGAAAAACCGAGCCACCGCACTCCCGCTCCACGCTTTAGGTGTTTGTCCCTGTTGGAGGACGGAATTAAAGAGACTCGTCCGCTCTTTGAGAACTAGAGTCCCGCCAGCTTTAAGAAGCTCAGTCGTTATTCCGTCCTCTCCAGGAATTTATTGGTTTTTAGTTGTTCGAGAGCAGCCCTGACCTCGCCCTGGTCAATATCCAGAATGTCTTCGGTATGGTGGCGCATTAGTGGGGCTCTGTGGTCACGGTCGCTAGGTTCCGTCGGTCTTTTTTTCCGTGATGCATATAGTTCTCTGTAGAAGCTCCTTACTTCTTCGAGAATCTCGAACTTCGAAGTCTCGGTTTTGCCAAACGCTGTCTTCAATTTTGTCAGACGAGGTCTTCCGAGCTGTTGGGCAAAGACTTTAGTACCCCAATTTTGTGTGATCGCTGCCTCTGCCGCTGTTGGTGTTATAACGTCTGAGGTCGCGTCATAGCAGCTTTCGGATTTTGATGTTTAAATCTCTCTGGTCTGACGAAGACCACAAGTAAGCAAAAGTAAGTAGGGTCAAGTGTTCAACAATGAAACACTAAAAGTTCATAACCTCGTACATCTTATGTTTTTGCTGATAGAAGTCTATAATTTTACAGGCATGTAGTCAATATGATTGGGTATCGAATGTCATTTATAGATTTTTTAAATAAAGTGATTTGAATCGACAAAGAAATAAAAACTAAGAAATGGGATTTGTGTCATTGTGTCCATATAGGCGTACACAATGAAACACCATATATTCAACAATGAAACACCATAAATAAACTGTGCTTAATTCAAATTTTGTTTAATGTAGGTAGTTATTAAAGAAAGAGCAGTCCGTTTCTACGTTAAATGCAGTGGCACGACGTGCCATGCTGCATGCTTCAGGCTTTTTTAATGACAGTTTTGCATGCCCTGATTTATAAGACCGTAAACATTCGATTCCAGCCATTTTCCTAGCTAACAGAATATCAAATATTGCTAATTTTTGCCATTTGGTAAGAAATACGCCTCTCGTCCTTTTTACAGCTTTGTTACGCACCATCTTAAAATAAAAACAAATTTTAATAGATAAGGTTACACAATATCAACCAATAAAAATCTAGATTTATATAGATATCTTATGATGGTACACAATAAAACAGTGTTTCATTGTGTCCATTGTTAAACTGTTTCATTGTTGACTACCTAGGGTTTATCTAACTAACTCTTAATTTATGTTAACAAAATTGTAACTTTGAAACAAATTATATATGCCAAAATAATCTACAAAACATGTAGAATGCAGGATAATCATAAAAAATATAATATTCCTAACCATTAAATAATGAAAAATCTTTAAAGATAGCCAGAAATACTGCAATTTTCGACGAAAATAGTAAAAATGAGCCGCAGACGCGTCTTTTCTCACGCGGTGCCAACGCAAACTGGGATACGCCGGTGGTATCTATTGAGTGTCCTTAAGCGATATATTGCACTAACTGCCAACGACGCGTTTTGGTAATATTACTATGTTTTATTGTGTACCACTGTTTCATTGTTGAACACTTGACCCTATGCATAGATTTTTATTTTTTTATTGAGGTTCGCAAACTGGATTCTCGGCAACACTATTCAACATCGCTCATTTAGACTCAGTTCAGCCGAGAACTCAGTGCGAACACAGCATGCATCCTAATTTTCGCACTTCAATGAAATGTAGATGGCATTTCCCGTTTGATTCTCATGAGCTCGAGGGTCTCGGGCGAAAGCTGGGAACACCTATTTTTGCATTTTTCCAGACTGAAACCTTCGGGACACTTGTTGTAGCGTCCTGACTACAGTGTCGGCCTTATCGTGATCGTTGCCAGTGGTTTCCAGCAGATCGAAACGATTTTGAAGCTACAATTGAAACTTCTCGGCACACAAAGCTATTTGGAGCGCAGTAGGTCGGAGAGTAGGCTTCATCATCAGGGCCCTTTCGACGCGGAAGTCTAAATTCAGAGACGCTCTGACGAGTCGGTGATCATTTCCGGTATTAAACCTGTTGATCACAGAGACATCTTCTCCAAATATACACCTCCTGTCCGACATGATGAATTTTATCTCATTCCTTGTGACCTTGTTGGGGCTTCGCCAAGTCCACCTTCTATGGGGTTTCTTCTTAAAGAATGAGTTCATCAAGAAGAGCCCCTGAGCCTCAAGAAAGTTGATAAGCATACTCCCCCGTAGAAATGACCGGGGGCCGTCATTTCTACGCCCAACACCAAAAAGTCCGATTTCGACTCCCACTTTGACAGTGAAGTCCCCTATCATAACATTGTAGTGAGTCTTGGCAGTACCGTGTAATGCTTTCACCACGTCCTCGTACACGGTTTCAACTGCCTCGTCAGTGCTTCTCGAAGTTGGGGCATAGGTACACCTGAATCACCGAGGCGAAACACTCCTGATCTCCACAATGCTGCTAACGAGTTCCTTTTTCACCGTAAAGCCGACACCGGCCTCGGAAGAATGTCTTGCATCACCTTCCCGAAAGTAGAATAGGTCACTCGACCCTATGTGCCAGTTTATGCGACCCAGTTCTACCTCGAGTTCGGTGAGCCGATCGTCCAGCCGCAGAGTGCTTCCATTATAAGTAGCCAGGTTCGGACATTCTCACACAACATCATCTAGCCCACGTTAAGACAATATAAGCTTATGCTATGGGATCTAGACAACTGATAATTTGCCACTTTGTGCCAAAGAGATGTACTGTGTTATTTTTATAATATAATGGTTCCAGAATAACTTTTACGTCAAAAGCATGTGTAGGTATAGGATCTGGTAATTGTTTTTAGTTAAATAGCTGTTACCATAATTATAACTATTCGGCAGAACAAATTAACTTATAATTTGTACTTAATTAATGATTAATAATGTCTGTAAAGCTACTGCGTCACCTTCGTGGATCGCCGCGTCACCTACGTGGGATCAAATAATTCAAAACCTTATTCTTCCAAATCTGACTCAAAATTTAACTTGTTGACTTATATATGTTACTTAACTTACCAAACGCTTTGTGTTTGTTTAAAAAAATAGTTGAAATAATCAGTATTTAAAATTTACCATGAAGGTGACGATGAGAATCGTAAAAAGTAGAAATAGCCATCTGATAAATCAGAATATACTAACTTTGTACTAAGTAATTTTTTTAAAGAAGTAAAGTTTGTGTGTTTGTATATCTCTTAAAAAAATTGTAAGGGGTTATCTTAGGATCTACCGAACCGATTTTAAATATTCTTTCACCAATAGAAAGTTACGTTATTGTGCAGTGTCATAGGCTATATAGCATTACGCTACAACGAATAGGAGCAGAGCAGTAATATTAAATGTTTCAAAAACGTTGGAAAAGTTATTCTTTTTGAGAGCTTCGTTGCGTGTGCTGCGTAAATATTTATAGTTATGTAAAAAATATGTACCTACTACAAAATTGTTTCTCTTAAAAAAGTTCTTAAAAAAATTGCGCGATAGCATGTGTCTATCTTTGGGTTGGTGCACTATACCATTTTAATGGCAATCAATTTATTTCTACAATAATGCCACGGGATACCTCTTTCACAAACGAAATTGTTATTAAAAATAATGCGACGGGAATACACGCGACGAGAAACCTTTCTCTCTCTCTCTCTTTTTCTCTCTCTCTCTGTCTCACGTAGTATTGAATATTAACGATGAGACGCTACGGGAGTAAACGCAACGCGACGGGAGTAAATGCGACGGGAACAGGTAATACTCTCTCTTATGTGGCGCAAACGAAGTTGCGCGGGTCAGCTAGTATTAAATAAAATAGGACAGATATATGAACTACGCGAAGAGAAATATAGAACCGAGTTTGAGCAATCTTTTAATTCATATTAGTTGATGTTCACAAGTTGTTGTTGAGAGTCGAGAGCTCTTGCAGTTGTTGTTTAAGAGGCCTCTTAGCTAAATAAAGTTACAAATCACCCCCCGCCCGCCCGCCTCTACACAACGCCCCCATTTTCTTCTGGGTCTCTTACCGCCCCCCCTTGAGACCTGCAGCGCCCACAAGGGGGCGTTATCGCCCACTTTGGGAAAGACTGATCTAGAGCTTTGTACAAAAAAATAAATATTTGTGGACAATCTCACACAGCTAAATATATGTTTCACAACTTAGTTATTCTAGATACCTATAGGTAGGTATCTATAAAACTCCTACTTACTTACAAAGTGTATTATTGTGTCATCTAGAAGCTAGATTAAGCTGTTTAAAAAGCGTTAACTACTTACTTTCAGCAGGTTCTTACTCAATGTATTGTTTCAGAGAGTGGGAACGACACTGAACAATTTCCGACAAGCGCAAGCCAATTCGTAAGGGTTTTATAGGATTTTTCTAGTTAGGTAGATATTATAAATTTACTACACTCGAGAGCAATGAATCCGGGTCACTTAAAGAATGTTAAAAATCTCGGAAACTAAAAATGATAGGTTAATGCAATAAATTGTATTTAATAGACAATGTAATACTCCTTAAATGAAAGTAAAAAAAATATGAGTCACCATACATTTTATTAACACAAAATTACATAAAGAAAAAACTGCCGATCTCTCCTTAAAACAAAAATAGGAAACATGAAATTTTTGAACTTTATTACGATTTTCTTGAATTTTAATACTTCGTATTGCCTCCTCGTGCTTCCATTACTGCGTTTACGCGGTTTGGCATGCTGTACACCAAGTTCCTTATACGATTTTGGGGAATATTCTCCCATTCCTCTGTGAGAGCAATTTTGAGCTCACGAAGCGTGATTGGGGGAGGGTTTCGTTGTTTTACGCATCTGCCTAGCTCGTCCCAAGCATGCTCGATCGGGTTGATATCCGGGCTGCGCGCTGGCCACTCCATACGAGTAATGTTCATCTCTTGAAGGTAGTCATTCACAATCCTACCTGTATGAGGTCGGGCATTGTCATGCATAAATATAGCATCCTCACCTAAATTGACCATAAATGGACCAACGTGATCATTGAGGATTTCTTCCACATATCTTACGCTAGTTAAAGAGCCGTTTTCTATGATCACCAGCTCTGTGCGACTTTCAGAAGAAATTCCGGCCCACACAAGTACAGACCCACCACCGTAGGCTACTTTTTCTTCGATGCATGCTTGCTTGAATCTTTCCCCTGGTCTTCGATACACTCTGTGTCTTCCATCGTGCTTGTAGAGCATAAATTTTGATTCGTCGGAGAACATAACTTTTGACCAATCTTCAATACTCCAATTTACGTGGCTCTGGGCATACCTTAGTCTCGAAATACGATGCCCACGCTCCAGTTTAGGGCCGTTTGCAGGTCTAAGGGGTTTTAAGTTAGATTCAGCAAGCCGACGTCTTACTGTCCATGCACTTGGGTTACTTCCTCCGAGGCGTCGAAACTGATTGGTGAGTTCAGTTCCTGTGAGAAAGCGATTTCGAAGCATGGTGTTCACCAAGTATCGGTCTTCTCGTGCTGTGGTACACCTGGTTCTGCCCGTTCCTGGTCTGCGTAGGTTAGAACCAGTTTCTTCGTAACGTCGGAGAACTCTTTGTACTGTTGACAGCGACACACCGACAGTCCTGGCTGTATCGCGCTGACTCCGGCCGGTTTCCAGCATTGTAAGTATTCTGGTGCATTCTTCAGGCGTAAGCGACATAATTTCAGCTTGATTAATGAATATAGAGCACTATCAACATGGTTTAAGTACCCACATAAATGACAGATTACAAACAAAAGCAACACCAAATGCTGTAATTTCGTAGTTCCATCTTCGAAAGTGGCCCTTTTTAGGGTTTCGTAGCCAAATGGCAAAAACGGAACCCTTATAGATTCGTCATGTCTGTCTGTCTGTCTGTCTGTCTGTCTGTCTGTCCGTCCGTGTGTCACAGCCACTTTTCTCCGAAACTATAAGGCCTATGCTATTGAAACTTGGTAACTAGATGTATTCTGTAAACCGCATTAAGATTCTTATATAAAACTAGAAAAAAAGCAGTAAATTTTGGGTAAATACTCAGAACTGAAACTCAAAATTTTTTTTTTCATCAAAACCATACATGTGGGTTATCTATAGATAGGTCTTCAAAAATGCTTTTGAGGTTTATAACATCATTTTTTCCTAAAGTGAATAGTTTGTGCAAGAGACACTTCCAAAGTGGAAAAATGTGTGTCCCCCCCCCTCTAACTTCTAAACTAAGAGAATGATAAGTCTAAAAAGAATGTATAATGTACATTGCCATAAAAACTACCAACGAAAATTAGTTTGAACGAGATAGAGCTGGTAGTTTTTTTTTAATACGTCATAAACCGTAATTTTTGGTTAGAAAAATCACTACCACTGCGAACGTGTTAAAACATCAATCAAAGTTACAACGAACTATAAGAACTTTTATATTATGTTACTTGCTGCTACGAAACCCTTCATGGGCGAGTCCAACTCGCACTTGGCCGGTTTTTCAAATTAGATTTTTTTATGATATAACTTTACAATAACTAAGAAGTTTTAATACCTTCATTTAAGGAGTATTACATTGTCTATTAAATACAATTTATTGCATTAACCTAGCATTTTTAGTTTCCTAGATTTTTAGGATTCTTTAAGTGACCCGGATTCATTGCTCTCGAGTGTATTTTATGTTAAAGCTATTTTTTATACTTTTGTACAGTTTTGTAAATTAAACATTTTTATATTTATAACTATTTTCGTTTTATTACAAAAATGTACGCTGCTCCTGCTCGTAGCTATGTTTGTGCCTTCACCACCGGACCCCAATATCATACGTGTAAAGACTACCTTTACACGTATAGTACCTACCTAACTAGTCTCTACAGACGATATTATTCGTTTTCGAGGCTACTAAGTACCTATACAAGCGTGTAGTATAGGTACCTACCTATTTGTAGAACTTGTGGTAACTACTTAGGTAAGAACTTATCTTAAAACCACGTAAACTGATGCATAAAAATACTTTGACTTGACCAATGAGTTTACATAGGTACCTAAAGTGACCAACTAAACCCCAGTATAATTTATTAGACTTTGGCTTGCCAAGAGCTTCAGTAAGCTCTTTAGTAGGTAAACCAATATCCAAAGCGGCATTGATACCTAGGATCTTGCCTTCTTCGATCAAGATCTTACCAAATCATCTCTTGCTAGGAAGGCAGGCAGAGGGGGAATATTGTTGACGGTTAGCTATACCTACATAAAATGGTCTAAGTTGACAGTGGAGGTGATGCTTCATATACCTCCCTTATGGTCCCATTAGGGACGGCTTAACCTATAGTGCAGGGGGTGCGGTGCACCTGAGCGCCGGGTGTTAAGGGGCGCCAAGAGCCGCTCGCGACACATAGAGCCTCCACGCAACGCTTCGCATGGATCACCTATGCGAGCCGACGAGCCGTCCCGCCAACGGTTTATAAGACTGTTGGCTCGTCGAGTCGCCAAAGGATCACCCCCTTTATAGTTCCTTAATCCCGATACGAGGGAGGAATCTTACCCCCCTCCTCCAACGTCCACGGCGGATTATCAGAACGGCAAACGTTGAGCACATTATTATATCAATAATCTGATATACAGGGCATATCTATATATATAAAAATCAATGCCACTTTTCGTTGTAATTTTATAACTCAAGAACGGGCTCACCTATTCAAACCAAATGTTTAGGCTTTGTTCAGACTATTTAGTAGATGGTTTATGTGAAGTTTGCACAAAATAGGTGGAGCGGTCCTTCATTTATCACGCAAACGAAGTTGCGCGGGTCTGCTAGTAAATAATAAAATATTCATGGACATCTCACACAACGCTATCTGATCCCAAAGTAAGCTAGGAATAACGTTCTTGTGTTATGGGTATCAGACCACGAATATTAATAGATACTTATATACTTTTAAATACATATCTACATATTATACATAGAAACACCTAGACTCTTGAGACAAACATTTATGGGTCACACAAATATTTGTCTCCGGTGGGAATCGAACCCACGACCTCCAGCGCCGCAGGCGGTATCACTACCGATTGCGCCACAGAGGCAGTCGATGATGATGAGATGTAGGTAGGGCGACACACTAAGTAGATACTATTTGAAGCGATGAAGCCTGTCATGAAGGAGTGGGTGTATAGGCGCCGTGGCAGCCTCACGTACCGAGTGTCACGGGGGCAGTGCAGACACTGCGTTCTCCTCCTGCGCTCGTTGCGGCCTTTTTTTGTGTGGAAATCCTCATGGATGCCATGCTGGACTTCTACCGATTAAAACCACATAGTGCCTGGCCACCTGTCCAAGGCTTGAAGTCCCGGGTAAGCCCGCAGAAGGATAACCCCAGGGCTCGCGCCACAGACTTTGTCCGTGTCCGGACTCTCCCTATCGGTTTTGGTTTTATCAGACTTCTTGGTGGGTTCGGGTATTATGCAGCATCTTTTTTACTATCCAAGTACTATGAGGAGTGAAACCACCACCGTCTTGGCCTGCTTCTGTAAAATCAGTAAGTAGCCAACCCACCGTCATGAAGGCCGGTAGTCCTTCGGCAACCTCGCCAGTAGGTACACTGGCTGTATACATACAGCGCCGTGTCCTCGCTGAAGTTACCGCAGTGCTGGCACTAGGGTGTTACCTACCGAACCTCGGGTGTTGCTACTTAATAAGCACCCGTGCACGGTAAGCATCTGAGACACTCGATAGGTGAGGCCTCCATGGCTCCTCTTCAGTCCCTCTTCCTCAGTAGTGGTTGGTCCCCACTTAGGTTGCTCAAGTCGCACTTTCCATGCCGTGAGCTTCTGGTGGAGCATGGATCGCTGAGCCTCGATTTCTCGAGACACAGGCACGTGGCCCCGCTCCAGCGCCTCCTTGCGCCATTGATACAACGACGCCAGCGTATTCGCTTCCAAGTCCAATGAAGGGTTCCCAGGTAGGAAACATGCCCCCTTGCTGCCCAACATTCAGGCACCTCAGGTCTGCACCAAACTGCAGAAATGGTGTCCGAGGTTCCACCAGCTATCGAGTACAAGCCCCAGGTACTTCATCGATCGCGACATGCCGATGCTATCGCCCCCTACTTGTTTGCCTTGGGTGGGCCTTTTCGAAGTCAACCGGAACCGGAAGACAGGCAAGCGGACCAGACTCAGCGGCCGTATTCGAGCCACGGCTTGAGCAACACCTGCCGTGGCCCTTAGGGCTGCGTCTCGGTGTGTTACTGCTCATAGAGGGTGGCATGGGCGTCATAGAGCACTTCGTGATAAACGAGTGCCTGCCTAATGCAGCTCCAGGGCAAGGTGTTGAAGGCGTTGGTGATGTCAAGAGACACCGCCATCACATTGTCCCGAAATCTCGCATCCTCAGTCAGGCTCCTGACACGCATGATCGCGTAGCCCACGGAAACCAAACTGGTTATCCCGCCAGAACGGGCCCCACGCGTGCGAGTGGCCCGAAGAGGCGCTCTACATAGATACGATTAGTTTGCAGACCTCGTCGAGCAACACGATCGGCCAGCATCAGGATGGTGAGTATACCGGCCGCCACGCCTTTTTCGAGGCCTGCTTTGAGGAGCTCAAGTTACCTACTAGAGAGCAGGAACCAGGAACCCACGATCGGCCTGGGATGCCGTCGGGTCCGGGAGTGGTGCTTTTGCGGAACTGAAGCCGCAGCACTGCTACACACCTAGCTCACCCTCAGTGACTTCTCGCCGTAATGCGCGTCGGGCGTGTGAAGGCTAAAACGGTCACGAGCACTCTCACCCCTCAAAGAACTGACATAACACAACACTTCGCCATTTATGTAATAGCGTTTAGGAGTATGTACTATGTTTACGTAACCAAAGTGGATTACCACGTCCTATCAGGCGCTCCTCTGTAGTTTAAAGCGTCAGATCAAAAACCAGTAGTATACTGGTGGCCCTCGGACCACACCATGGTACGTCGGCCGTCGGAAGAACTTCAGCCACTACCTAAATCGACATGTTCGCATGATGTCTACTTCTACTTCCCCAACCAGGAGTAAGTAACCATGAGTAGGTACTATTTGTATCCAAGGCCACCTCCAACCTATCCATACCAGAAGTCTCTCATGAATGGAAGAGGATACATAACTGTTGACTGAAAACGCCGCTGCAGATAATGTGACTCGAGCTATCTCCATTATTCGATGAATCATGAATCGAACTCAGGACCTGAGGTCCTCTGTGTTCGATTCCCGGGTCATACCAAAAATTTGTGTGATCCTCAAATGGTTGTGTCAGAGTCTGGGTGTTTCTATGTACAATGTGTATGTATTTAAAAGTATAAAAGTATGTTATTTATATCAGTATTCTAGATTCAATAGTAGGTGTTATGGAGAATGGAAAATGTCTAAAATATATTTATTTGTTATTATTGATGACAGCAGACAGCAAACTCTTAGTAATAGGTCCCGTTTATATACTTTGGGTAGGTATGGAAAACTTAGAAGTATGTCTTTAGGTTACGAAAATTGAGCAAGGCTGATGAAATAAAACAGAGTTGTAACTTAAAGTTAATGTTTATTTATAAACTAAACATTTTAGTCCAGCTGAAACAAAAAGAAAGAACATGTTAATATACTGGTATTAAACATAATCATTATTAATGATAGACTGAGTAGAGGTTGTATCAACATTAACACGAGTCCCACTCAACCTCCCAATGAGAATGAGTCATAAGGGATTGCACATTGAGATCGCAATGCCTATAAAGGTCGTATCATCAAGATGGTAAAAATAATAACATAAATTAAAAATAGCCACGCCTTTTCCCAGGAAGGGGTAGAGTCATACAATATTGTTATAATTCACCAGTACTATTTTATCTGTATAATGACACATAAAATCTTCAGCTGACATTGTTCAAACCCCTTCAGTTTGGCTTCGTCACTATATTATTTCTGTCAACTGTGACACAGTTATATGAGCCGCCCACAGCACAGTAACTACATACTACTCAACCAAGCAAAGATGATGATTCAAATGTCATGAAAAATATCTATGACGGCTCTTTTTTTTTTGTTCTGAACAAAATTTATGAAAAAGGATTCATGAGGGTGGATTGCGTCCTTATACTATATGTATATGTACTACAGTCTGGCCATAATTGCCGTGTACTCTCTAAGGAATGCGCGGCAAGGTGGGAGCCGGGGAAAAAAGAGCATGAGTACACATGCAATTAATACACATCGGACAAATCTTACGATATCAGTTTACATTTTTAAAACTGATGAATTTTTCTTCTGATAACTCCAAGATCAAAAGCATCGACAACATGGAGTGCACAGCAGTTATGACAAGACTATAAGACGATTCCGGTACCTGGGGTAGAGTCCAGGCGGTGAGGGACATTCCACATGTTAGTATAAAACACTTGTTAGAGTAATGACATAAATAAAAATAAACAAAAACTGTAAATCGGCAGAATGAAGTACTATTTTCTTGTAATGTTTACCCATTTCGTGATGAACTGTAGCATGTGCTTAGCACAGTGATTGTTTACAAGATATTGACACAATTGAATTCTTTTAACATGACTATTTTAAGTACAAAACAAAAACTGCCAAACTGAAGAATAGTATAACTTCTACTACTACCACTATACTTTTATCTCAGTCATGTTCCCAAGAGCATACTGAACTTTTACTTTGGATTTGCCCTTCTATGTGGAAGATATATGCGCACTACAATACATGGTAGAAGCTAACAGTAGTTGTCCAAAGAGATCTTAATCAAAAGGTTTACTAATCTTAATACTGTCTGTTCAACCTAGCTAAATTGTGCTCCATACAATCTTAATGACTGCCTCAACCATAGAATGTAAAGTCCAAAGTGGACCTTACATTCTTATCAGCTGTGATGTGCTTGTTTTTGTTTTTGTCTGAAAGTTGTTGAATGCAGGTTCCAGACCTGACCTGATGGCATGGATATTAAAAACATGACAAAGATTATCAATACAGGATTCTGAGACATACCTTTTTGAAGCCAATATCATTGGCATACTCTCTGAAGCATTGCCGACAAATGTTTAGTCCATATTTGCGGATAAGCCCATGTCTGTTGGAGCAGGCGCGGCTGAAACAGTTAACCAATAAATACATCAAACACGTGTTCCAGGCGATTTAATTTACTTGATACACGTTATTCAAAGCATGAAATTAAATCTTACCAAGAACGGGAGCCTTGGCCGTATCTACGAGGGTGAGAATACCAAATATTAGCGTGACCCATGGTGCAAATATATTAATGTATGAGCTGCGCAGCAGTGAGGAAAACGTCCGCAATGGAGTCAACACAGCAAAGAGAACTATAGACAATAGAACTTCCACAGACTAGTCTAACTTGCTTTTTTTGACTTACAGTATAATGGAACACGCTAAAGGCCAAGACCATGCTGCCCAACTCAACAAACTTCGCACAGAAGTATGACTAGCAGACGAAACAAAATATTCTTATTTAATAGATAAGAATTATATTAATACTTTGGCCTCATACAGAATACAGATTCACGGCGAGAACCCCCGTGAACACCCGAGCAGCGAGAATGTAATCCCTCCTCGCGAGAGCGAGATAGCGTCTCGCTCGCGTGTAGATAGCGCACTGATCTGTATTATTACCTTGACGTGGTTTATAATCACAGACTTACAATATAAGTAGCAGACGAAACATTAATTATGTTTGTGTGTGTTGGTCTTTCCATTCCGCTCGCTCTTAGTAAATGCTGCTATCTCGTTTCTACACGTATAGTAACAATATACATGACATGTTAAAAAAAATGATGCGCACCTGGTTTTTGTAAGGTCGCCATTTTGGTAAGCTGCCGATGCTGCAGTTTGACGTATTAGATACCTCTCATTAATGTAGGGGCCAAACTCAGGCACTTCATTTCAAGATTTTAATGCTAATATAAAAATAAGTGTGGCAAATTGTGATTCAGCATTTAATTGGTTCAGAATTGCATTTTAATATGATGCCTGTAATCTTCGATGATATTGTGTAGGTAATCAATATATAAAAATGAAGCCCGATTTCCTTGGTCACGGCATCACGCGTGAACTGCTGGACCGATTTCGCTAATCCTTTTTAAGTGTTTGTTTCTGTCAGGAGAAGGTTCTTATAAAAGAAAAATATAAAAAAATTGAGCTGAAAATTAGAAAATTTAAGAATTCTTAACCACCATGGATATTATTTATTTTATACAGTCTGGTTAGGATTTTTTATTCCTGTTGAAGAAGTTTTTAATCCTCTAAAGCTAGTGTCTATATGTTGCCTTGGTAACTATTTTTATTGATACTGTCAAGTAACAATTAATTATTACTGTGTAATTTGTGCAGCTATGTTTTACTATATAAAACGCACTCTGTGTTTTTAACTTCCTTATGTGTTTCATTTACAATAGGTTATGGGCCTCTAGCTCGTATTAAATATACCTACATTATTTGGGAAGTATAAATGGATTCCAAAATGCAATACCAAACGATCAACAAATTGTCAGGTCAAGCAAATTATTCGGCATGGTCGTTTAGTGTCGAAATGTTCCTGGTTGATCAAGATTTATGGGATTGTGTTGGTACTAATTACAAAATCACCACTGAAACGGAAAAGAAGCGAGATGCAAAGGCAAGAGCTAAAATTTGTTTATTAATTTCTGAAAATATTCATCCATTAGTGAGAAACGCAAAAACTGCTCGGGACACCTGGTTATGTTTAGAAAATGCATATGCTGATTCGGGGTTGATGCGTCGTCTGACATTGTTAAGGAAATTATTTAGTATAAAACTTGAAAATTTTTCAAACATGGAAGCATATGTCAGTGAAGTGCAACTGACGCATCAAAAACTTCAAGCAATAAAGGCAGGTCTCGAAGATGAATTTATAGGAATAATAATGCTAGCTGGATTAACAGAAGATTATAATCCCTTAGTAATGGCCATAGAGCACTCCGGACAAAAAATTACTACAGAGCATGTGACATCTTCCTTGCTATGACAGGGTGAAAAAGGAAACTTTAGAAAAGTAGAAGATTCAGTGCTCGTATCTAGTAGCAGTGGTAATAGTGGTCATAAAAGCACAAAAGAAGTGATTTGTCATTTCTGTAAGAAGAAGGGACATTATAAGTCGCAGTGCAGACTATTGGCTAAGAAGGACAAATCAAAAAATGAAGCTAATTTGGTCACTGTAGTTAGAGATAAAGCAGTAGTTAGGCCAGATTTTGTAACTTTATTATCTGTTAGTGATAATAATGGGTGGGTAATTGATTCTGGAGCAACGTTTCATATGACGTTTGATAAATCTATTTTAAAACAAAATAAGGCCTCTTTATCTAAATTTGTGACTTGTGCGAATAATGAGAAAATTGTTTCTACTTCGCAAGGTTCCATTGAGTTGAAAGTTCAAAGTGGCAATCATGATTTTGAATTAAAAATGGATCAGGTTTTAGTTACTTCAGAATTAGTTACAAATTTGATGTCCGTTAGCAAGTTAGCAGAAACAGGCAAGGTAGTTATTTTTGATAAAACTAATTGTAAGGTTTTTAATAGTGATGTTTCTATTATAGGAAATCCTCTGTTCACAGCACCACTACAAAACGGGCTTTATGTTTTAGGGTCTGTTAATAATAGTAAGGCGGTAAATAATAGTAAGGCGACGGTTCTTTTAAGAGAAGGTAGTCTAGGGAACTATGAATTGTGGCATCGAAGGTTAGGTCATCTATCCGAACCTCAGATGAGTAAATTAAAGGGTATCGTCAAGGGCCTTGGTTGCTGGAAGAAGGATGAATGTCATCCTTGTGTGCCTTGTAGTCAGGGCAAGCAGTGTGTGAAGAAATTTCCTAAGAGAGAAAGAAAGAAAGAAAAATAAATTTATTTCACATAGGCATATACAGATGCTCTTGTAAAACGTCCAGAATATAAATCAAAATCTACCACCAGTTCACAACGCGACCCACCTGAGAAGAACTGGCAAGAAACTCAGCGGGTTATTCTTTTTAGAGCTCTATTTACAAAATGAATCTAAAAACTATGCATTTTTACAATTTTTTTGAGAATCCAGTAGAGCAGGTCATTTCCAGGCTTCTCCATCTAACAAATAATCACCAATTGTATAGTAGCCCCTGCAGTACAATTTACTTTTTACAACATTTTTAAATTTATTAAGGGACATACTTTTAATTTCGTCTGGTAGCCTGTTGTAAAAGCGTATACAGTTACCCATGAAAGAATTGCTGATTTTGTGCAATCTGCTATGATAAACAGCAAGGTTACTTTTATTTCTAGTGTTGACATTGTGTCTATCACTTAACTTAGCGAAACTATGTAAATTTCTTTGTACGTACATCAGATTCTCAAAAATATATTGTGATGCTACTGTAAGAATTTTAACCTCTTTGAATTTTTCGCGCAGAGAGACCCTTGGACCTAATCTATATATAGCTCTTATGGCCCGCTTTTGTAAAATAAAAATTTTATCTATATCTGCAGCATTGCCCCACAGTAGAATACCGTAAGACATTATGCTATGAAAGTAACTGAAATAGACTATTCTAGCCGTATCTACATCCGTCAAGTGCCTTATCTTTTGTACAGCAAATGCTGCTGAACTTAATCTATTTGCTAGTTTGACAATAAGTGGACCCCATTGTAAACCAGCATCGACTGTTAACCCTAGGAACGTCGTTGATTCCACAAGTTCCAACACCCGACCATTAAGTTGAACATTGGTTTCTGACTGTGTTACATTAGGCAAGGTAAATTTTATGCATTTAGTTTTATTATCATTCAGTCTAAGATTGTTAGTGTTAAACCAATGAACCACTTTCAAGATTGCGTTGTTGACATCGTCATAGTTATCTATTTGTCTTTTAACTTTGAAAATCAAAGAAGTATCATCTGCAAACAAAACAATCCTGTTGTTGTCCCCCACGTAAAAGGGTAGGTCATTAAAATATATAAGGAATAAAAATGGTCCGAGTATTGAACCCTGTGGGACGCCCATAGTAACTACAGAGCCCTCTGAGCGTGTACCATTAACATCAACCCTCTGAATTCTATTGTTCAAATATGAAGTCAGAAGATCGAGAGCCTTGTTTCTTATGCCATAATGGTGTAATTTCCTGATTAATGTTTCATGTTGGACGCAATCAAATGCCTTAGACAAATCGCAAAACACACCAATTGCATCTTGTTTATTCTCCCAGGCCTCGTAAATACATTTCAATAACTCTACACCAGCATCGGTAGTCGAGCGTCCTTTAGTGAAGCCAAATTGTTTCTGTAAAGTGAAGAGAGAAAGTGTAAGAGAGCTACTTCTTTATTAGAGCTTATTCATAGTGACGTAGCTGGACCTCTGGAGGTTGAGTCTATTGGTGGAGCAAAGTATTTGCTGATTTTTGTTGATGATTACAGCAGAAAGGTATTTGGTTATCTCCTTAAATCTAAGGCAGAAGTATTTACCAAATTTCGTGAATTTAAGGCGTTTGTGGAAAATCAAACGAATAAAAAGATAAAGAAATTTAGAAGCGATAATGGTACTGAGTACGTGAATCAAAAATTCCAGGAATAATTTGACCAAATGTGGAATTCAGCATCAACGAACTATCCCTCATACTCCACAACAGAATGGAGTAGCTGAAAGGACAAACAGGACAGTGATTGAGAAAGCCAGGTGTATGCTGCAAGATAGTAAGCTTGATAAGAGATATTGGGCTGAAGCAGTACTCACGGCAATTTATTTAAAAAATCGTTCTCCAACGATGGCACTTAATAATCTTGTTCCTGAGCAAGCTTGGTCTGGTCATGAAGTGGATCTTTCACACTTAAGAGTGTTTGGTTCAAAGGCGCAAGTTCTTGTAAAAGATAGTAAGCGAAAGAAATTAGATCCAAAAACAGTTGAGTTAGTTTTACTTGGCTATACCTGGCTATAGTGAGAACCAGAAGGGTTATAGATTCGTCGATTTAAAGAAAAATCCAAAAAGGATTATAGTTGCTCGTGACGCAGTGTTTAATGAAAATACTGAACGACAGGTAATTGCTACCACTATTAGCAAGAATTTGGAGGAGCAGGTAGCAGAAACTGCCCCTAATGCTATTGAGGTGCCTATTGAAATTTCAAGTATGGAAGTTTGTGGTGATATTATTACACCAATACCTAGTTGTAGCCCTGAAGTATCTGTGCCAGATGAAGATGCTACACAGATATCTGGAACAAGTGTTACAACTAATGATGAAACTGGAGAAGAGTTTCATGATTCTATCGATTCAATAGATTCGGATAATTCCGTCCCCAGGGAGAGAAGATATCCTCTCAGAAACAAAATAGCAAAAAGAGATCCTGAGATGGAATATAATTTTCACATTTTAAGTGGGTCAGATCCAATTTCTGTAAGGGATGCCATGGAGCGCTCAGACAGTGAGCTATGGCGGAAGGCTATGGAGGAAGAATATAATTCCTTAATAGGAAATGGCACTTGGGAATTAGTAGATCGGCCAAGGCAGACCAACGTAGTGAAATGTAAATGGATTTTCAAATTGAAGATAGGTGCGGATAATGTTGTTCAGAGATATAAAGCGAGACTAGTCGCCAAAGGTTATTCGCAGAAGTGGGGGGAAGACTACAATGAAACTTTCGCTCCAGTTGTAAAACTATCTTCAATAAGGCTATTGTTCGGTCTTGCAGTCGAAAAGGATCTGCACATGCATCATGTGGATGTGACCACAGCATTCTTGAACGGTGACCTGGATGAAGACTTGTACATGGAACAACCTGAATTGTTTATAACGAAAGAAAATGGAGGTAAAGTTTGCAAGCTGAAGAAAGCCATCTATAGTTTAAAACAGGCAGCACGTTGCTGGAACGTAAAGGTGCACAAGCATATCCTGAATATGGGATTCACCAGATCTGCCTATGATCAGTGCATTTATATTAAAGAAAATAACAAGGAGTTCATTGCACTTGCCCTCTATGTTGATGATTTTTATATATTTGGAAGCAATGTACACTGCATTGAGAAAGTCAAGAAAAATTTGAGCCTAGGGTTCAAAATTAAAGATCTAGGAGAAATAAAGGATTGTTTGGGAATACAAATTGAAAGGAAGAAAGGTGAAATACACCTGAACCAAGCAAATTTTGCGAAGAAAGTGTTAATGAGGTACGGTATGGAAAACTGTAAGACAGTGAAGACACCAATTGAATTGAACCTCAAACTTACAAAAGGAGATAAGAATAATGATCCCAGCTATCAAGAAATTATGGGGTCACTCATGTACTTATCCTGTGGCACAAGGCCTGACTTAACATTCGCTGTTAGTTATTTAAGCCAATTTAATTCGTGTTGGAACAGCCAACACATGGCTGCACTGAAGCGTGTGTTGAGATATTTGCGAGGCACTTGCAATCATAAGTTGATTTTTAGGAAAACTGGAGAGTCATTAGTTGCTTACGCGGATGCAGATTGGGGCAATAATGAGGATGGTCATTCATTCACGGGTTATGCTCTAGTTTTTGGTGGTGCTGTTGTATCTTGGCAGACACGCAAGCAGCGCTGTGTTGCTCTTAGTACAGCAGAAGCTGAGTACATCGCTACTTGTGAGGCTGCTAAAGAAATTGTTTGCGTTAAATGTCTCTATAATGAACTGACTGGTAACAATCAGGCTGTGATTCTTTATAGCGATAGCCAAAGCGCAAATAATTTAATTTATAGTCCTGTTATTGGCCGTCGGTCCAAACATATTAATATAAGGTATCATTATGTTAGGGAATTAACAGAGACTGGTGTGATTTTGATTAACTATTGTGACACAAATTCAATGCCAGCTGATGCTTTAACAAAAGGGTTAAAAATTTACCCAAGTTTATGTTTTGTTTAGAGCGCTTAGGGATTAAGTGGGGGTGTTGAAGAAGTTTTTAATCCTCTAAAGCTAGTGTCTATATGTTGCCTTGGTAACTATTTTTATTGATACTGTCAAGTAACAATTAATGATTACTGTGTAATTTGTGCAGCTATGTTTTACTATATAAAACGCACTCTGTGTTTTTAACTTCCTTATGTGTTTCATTTACAATAATTCCTAACTGACCAACCAGGTGCACAAGGTGGGTGGTTAGGAACTTTTATTCCTAACTGACCAACCAGGTGGATAACTCAGGTGATCGGTTGGGAATGGGGGAAAATATGATTTCTCATCTAACCATACCGCTTTGGACAATTATGATTTTTTTTATTGTAACATTATGACATTTGACATAGAATCACTGACCTGTAATAGTATCTGGACTGGTGATCGGTTTCATAAAAGTGTGCCTAATTGAAAATCGCCATTTGGCGCTGACGGCAGCTAGCGAATGTACTTGGAACTAATACTAGTGATGTACAACACCTGTCTTGGTGTCGATAAAAACTTTACCAGATATCGACTACAATGTTAATTTTATTTTTGTACCAATGATGTTTACATAATATGAATGACTACTTTAAAGTACCTAAGTAGGCTAACCATCAGGCACGCGAATTCAGTTTGGCGAGCTTAATATAAAAAAAAGCGTTTGTTTGCTTAAACAGTGGTCGCAGGTATTTTGCCAAAGTAGTGTTACTATTGTAAATCGGCTGAAAAATGACACCGGACACAGCCCACACAGTCATTAAGGTTGTCTTTAATCATAATTGGGTTATGTTA
The DNA here is from genome assembly GCA_933228765.1 of Miltochrista miniata. NCBI lineage: Eukaryota > Metazoa > Arthropoda > Insecta > Lepidoptera > Erebidae > Miltochrista > Miltochrista miniata. Next base: position 14,333,745 of record OW121764.1, on the reverse strand, counting down.
GAACTTAAAGCTAGGCGTCCAATAGGCGGATGGGCCGGGCCGGGCCGCAACGCAAAAATCCGCATGCCATACGTTTTTAATGAAACTGTGTTTCGTTGCGGCCCGCCTTTAGTAAAGGCAGATGCTACACAATTTCATATGAAACTTACGGCACGCGAATTTTTGCTCTGCGCTGCGGCCCGGCCCGCCTGGTGGACGCCACGCTTAACGTGAGCCGTGCGAGCGGGCTCCCCGAAGCAGCCAATGCCAACTTGCTATTCCGCCTCAATGGCAACTATTTCCCATTTGCTTCCCGAAGCAGCCGTGTCCAGAGAGGAATTTTGTTAAATGACAGGTTAATTAGGATTAGGATTTATTGTACTTTTGTTTGTTTGCAGTAGGTAAGAACAGAGGAGGGAAGGTATTTAAAAAAAATATGAAATCACACATTTATTACGGGATATTTTTAAATGCACATCTGTATAATTTTTAAAAGAAAATTGTCACATATTTTAAAAAGATTGAAAAGCAAAGTAGATTCTCTTAAAATAGGCTTGTGTCCACTAAGAATAAATCTGATTGATGTGTGTTTCTAACGACTATGTCCAATATATAAATAATTAACCATAGATGCTAAGTTATATTTCACACGCTAGTTAGTTACTGTTTCGATTATCTACTGCAATTTTAAGTTTTTATTAATAATTTTAATATATTCATTAAATTATTAAAGTACTTTTACCATGCCTCTTGTTTTTTAAACTACGAATTTGGCATTGCACAGAAAATAATTATCGATATACATTTTGACATCCCTATTAAACATTATAGGTTATAAAAATATTCGTAAAATCCCCGAAACTCGAAGGGTATTCGCTTATGATAGTAAAAAGAAACCTAAATTATGGTTTTATAATTATTGTTTAAGAATTAGATTCTTAGATTTACTTACTTGTGAAAAGAGACGCCACAGCCCTTCTCGTATCTTGTTTTACAATATACACACGATCTCATGATAAGTATCTACTTAATTACACAATAAACTAAATTTATATATCAAAACACTTCAAATTTATAGCAATCACGTTTCTGTGTAAAAATACTTAATATCGTTTAAAAATTAACAAATTAAAATTTATTTAAAACTAGCTGACCCTCGCAACTTCGATAAACTTCACATAAACCATCTACTAAATAGTCCAAACAAAGCCTAAACATTTGGTTTAGATAAGTGGGCCCGTTCTTGAGTTATAAAATTACAACGAAAAGTGGCATTGATTTTTATATATATAGATTGAATCTGCGAAATGTATGTGAAACGCGCATAACTTCAGAACGGCTGGACCGATTCCGCAAATTATTTTTTAATGTTTATTTTTGTCAGGAGAAGGTTTTAAAAAAATTGGTGCAAAACTCGGGTCATACCCTTCAGAGCATAATGACCAAAAAGCAAAATGAGCACTACAATCAAAATGTTCAAAATGCAAAATGTTCAGAACGCAAAATGTGCAAAACGCAAAATGTTCAATATGCAAAATGTGCAAAACGCAAAATGTGCACCACAAGCAAAATGTGCAGAACGCAAAAAGAGCATCAAAGGCTTTAATGATGAATGGACGAGGCGAGTAATTTAGTGTAATTCACGGATTGCCTGAATTTGTGCCATCTTACTTCTTACTATCTTACTTTTTCTTACTAATATTTATTATAAAGGTAAGTTTGTGAGTGTGGATGTTTGTTACTCTTTCACGCTCTAACGACTAAACGGATCTGGCTGAAACTTGGCACAGGGATGGATTATGATCTGGAATAACACATAGGCCACTTTTTATCCCGGTAATAAGTTCCCGCGGGAACGGGAATAACTTTTACGCAGGCGAAGCTGCGGGCATCAGCCAGTTTTAGATAACTCTAACGTTGAAAACTGTTATAATATATTTTGGACGATTACAATGCTCACCCAACATGTAGATTTTTGTCACCGTCAGAATGGCAGGTTGCTGTTACAAACGAGTCCCAAAGTATAAGGGAAACTGGGGACACTTGATCCCCCCTTTTGTTTTTTATTCCTAATTTCTATATTGAGTATCCGTATAAAAAACCGTTGGTACTAAAATACGTGAAATTTATTTGCTTATAATTGCTGTAAGAGCCAAAGATATGAATATCTAAATTTAGTAGTTATTTGACTAAAATCAATAATAAGGAATCGTACCATGTGTCCCCTATATACGTAAGACTTGATCCCCCCGGTCTGGATGACTTGATCCTGGGAGAACAAGTCTCCCATATTTAGGGTCACATGATACCTTTACTAAGGAGTTAAATAAAAAATGTCTTGTCTGTTTATCCATTTTCGAAATCACATATTTCTTCATATATCTATATCACAGTTTATTGGTAGCGCTCGTGGCCCCGCGGTTTCAGTGTTCTGTAAACGATCACTGCAGTAGCGACTTTCACTAAGAGCCAGTCCTTGGATGGGTGACCATCCATGTGATCACTTTGTGACATTTATTTGAGCGTTTCCGTGTGGCGCTCGGTTCTTTCTGCCTACCCCGCAAGGGATTTGGCGTGAAGATAGTATAGTATAGTATAGTTTCCGTGCTTCGGAAGGCACGTTAAGCAGTTGATCCCGGTTGCCAATAAAATGGCAGTCGTTAAGCCAAGTTGAAAGTCTTTTTAGGCGGCTTGAAAATTTTAACAGCACAAATCGTTTGCTCCACCGACCATCGGTTCTCCTACAGAGATGTGGCCAGCCCACTGCCATTCCAAGACGCATGCTTCTGCGAGCTTTGTCGACCACTCTAGTTCTCTAACGGAGAACATCGTTCCAGATTTTATCCCTCAGAGACATCCATAGCACAGCTCGTTCAATTGCTGGCTGTGCGACTTTAAGGGCATGGACTAGCTTTATTTTCGTTCCCTGGCACCATTTTTCGGGCACCTTCTCTGGTTTTGTAGGCTCTTGGCATATTGTTCTGCATTGAATTGATAAAAAAAGGTAGGGGACACTTGAGCCAGGTGGATCAAATCTCCCATAATAAAGTGTACCAAGTATACCCTGAGCTATTTGAGGTTATAAACCAAAATATTTTGAAATGTATATAATATTACCACTTTATTACGTAAAGAATTGCTAATAATATAGATTTATACACACTTAAAAGTCCTATTTTAAATAAATGTTTAGTCACAATAAAAACTAATCAAAATTTTCTTTCCGCCGCAACAATTACTTACTCGCCCGCCATTTGCCAAAGTGTCAAATATGATAGGTTTACCATCTTTAGAAAGTTATCGTGTACCATATACAATCGATATTGCCACTATAAAACTAAATACGGCTTATACAGGTTCTGTAAATCTTGTGTACCTAGTCTCCCGTAAGGATCAAGTATCCCGAGTTTCCCCTACTCAAAATTGCTACATGATTGCTTATTTGTCACCGTCAGAATGGCAGGTTGCCTGTTACAAACGAGTCCCAAAGTATACTCAAAAATTGCTACATGATTGCTTATATTTGCTACATGTCTCCAAGAATTGCTACATATAATACATTTTGAGAAACAAGAACATTTTTTTGACCAGCGATCCTGACGTTTGGATCGCTTGTTGCCTTCGCTGGTTGCCTGCGGCGCTGGAGGTCGTGGTTTCGATTCCCACCGGAGACAAATATTTGTGTGACCCATAAGTGTTTGTCTCAAGAGTCTGGGTGTTTCTATGTATAATATGTATATATTTAATAGTATATAAGTAAGTAATATCCGTGGTCTGATCCCATAACACAAGCAGGTTATTCCTAGCTTACTTTGGGATCAGATAGCGTTGTGTGAAATGTCCGTGAATATTAAGCTATTGCATAGCTTCTATTGCGGGCCCTGAGCGTGGAGACCGAATCCAGAAATTCCGTCACGAAAAAACCTAACACACTCGGCTATTCTCGGCCACGCTCGCTCACGCTCGTACATCTCGCACTTCATTTTTTTTTTTATTTACGTCAATTATGCACTCTGCAGTCGTTATATATTAATAATTAATACCTCAATAGTCCAATATTGGACAATTGACCAAATTAAAAAAATAATAATTTATAAATGTTGTGAACATGTCCAAAGTATCGGTTGTACATTTTGCGTTCTGCACATTTTGCTTGTGGTGCACATTTTGCGTTTTGCACATTTTGCATATTGAACATTTTGCGTTTTGCACATTTTGCGTTCTGAACATTTTGCATTTTGAACATTTTGATTGTAGTGCTCATTTTGCTTTTTGGTCATTATGCTCTGAAGGGGGGTCATAGAACTGGAAACTCCGAAATGGAAACCGGGAACAGAAAGACTGACAGGGAACTGGAACCTGGTAACCGAAAACCAGGAACCGGGAGCTCTGAACTTGAAACTGGGAACCCAGTTCAACTGCATAGGTCTTATAATTTCGGAGAAAAGTGGTTGTGACATTCGGACGGACAGACAGACAGACATGACGAATCTATAAGGGTTCAGTTTTTTGCCATTTGGCTACGGAACCCTAAAAAAGGTATTTTAAGATACTCTTATTACATTAAAAAAAAAATATTATTGAACTAGGCGGCTAACTCCTTCCCTGTAGTTGCGTTAGTGTGTGTGGTTTTTATATGTGTTAGTTTTGGCGTGCTTTTCAATCTCTAATGCTTTGTCTGCTACTTATATTGTAAGTCTGTGTTTATAATACAGATCAGTGGTCTCGCGAGACGCGAGAGCGCTCGTCCAAATGTAGCATATAATAGCGCTTATACAAGCAGGCCGAGCCACAGTGTTTTATAATCGCTCAGTAGCAGTCACTCTCTTTTTATGGCCAATAACGATAGATATAAACGTAGCATAATATGACACACCAAAATTTTTTAAAAATTGGTTTTGAAATTATGAAGATTTTCTTAAAAGGTCATTGAACTTTGACAAAAACATTTTTACAGATTTTGCTCGAAATAATCAAAATTTATTGTGGTTAAAATTACCAATGAATGGAGAAATATATTCGTAATGATGTGTAGAAATTACAAGTTCACACCTGCCCCCTAGCATACGAAATAAAAATTGATTTTCAAATTTTAGAAAAATAAATATAAATACTTTTTTATTGAACGGTCGCATTTTTTTTTCACTATCTAACTATTGTCCAGTTATGTAGCTTCCTACTCATAATTTTTTAAATTTTTCCAATGTAGGACAGCTGAGATAATACGTTTCTAAGTTTTTTATAATTTTCTACGGAAATAGGGTTGTCACAAAAAGTTTTGATATCTGAAATTTATAATATTTAGAATGATGATACAATTGAGATATAATTGAAATTAAATTAAATGTTGGCTTGAAAGTTTTGGAATGGTTTAGTGATATTGTAGGTACCAATTAATATAAAAATTCCTTGACGGCCGCATTTTTTAAAAATGTTTTTTGTTAATTGCTCTGATGATTAATACCACAAAAAAAAACTACGCGCTACAAGCACAGGACAGCTGCGATATTCAGTTTTTAAGGTTTGAGTTAGGGTTGTACCTCAAGTCTATGGTATTGTTCAGTTGTGGTCTTTATATTTTTATTTGTTAGAAATCAAAAATAAATCCAGATTTATTCATTGATATAACACTTATCTTCTTACGATATGACAAACTGAACTATACCATAGACATGAGTGACAACCCTTACCCCTCAAAACTTTAAAATTGAATATCGCAGGTATCCTGGGTTTGTAGCGTCTATTTTTTTTTTGGTAGTAGTATTATTAAAAAAAAATAATAATAAAGGATTTTTAAAAAAATGCGACCGTCAAGAGATGCCCCTGGAAAAAAATTAATGAAATAATAAGAAAATAAAAATTCTCTCTAATAGATGTCATTTAGTTTTACTTTTTTTTTTTAAAAATTCGTGTCTTTATAACTTAATCATAATAAAAAACACAAATAGAAAAGGAGATGAATGTTTTTTTATGGTTTCTATGGGCTCTTCTCTCGATTTCTTCAATACCTCTTAAACTATGGGAGATAAACATTTTGGAGTTTTATTACAAGCTTAGTTTCGCATTATAAACCATTGCGGTTATGCACCATTAAAATCGTTACTACTTGGTTTCTTTTGATAAACGTTTTATTTAATTGAAATTTAGGATTGTTATTATTATTTCAGTAAAATGTAGTTTACTCTTCATATACGTAAACATATAATTAATACAAAAGAACAGGCTGTTTTGATTCACAATCATAACACATAAAAAATTTAAGGACCACAACTGAACTATACCATAGATTTGAGTGACAACCCTAACTCAAAACTTTAGAGCTGAATATCCCAGCTGTCCTGGGCTTGTAGCGTCTACTTTTTTTGTGGTACTAGTACTATTCACAATTAACAATTCGGCATCTAAAAAAAATGCGACCGTCAAGGGACCCTAGAAAAAAATAAATAAAATTTATAAATAAAATTACAAAAAAAAAATATTTTCGCTAAAATAGGCAACATTCGTTCATTTGTCTATAAAGTCGCGTCGCACTGTGGATCGAAAATCGGGTTTCGAAGACATAGAAACTTAAAGTATCAATGGTCACTTTTTTGTCTTGAAATGGATTCGGTTGATCAATACTATGCTACAAAAGTAATATGAGACAATGGGCATTAAAAAGTACCGAGTTATAATTTTTTAAAGAAAATTTTGTATGGAGAAATTATGAAAAATGAGTACATCTCTGGAATCGCACGGTTGGCCGTTATATCCTTACACACTATTATAGAGGAAGATCCCAGAGCCCCCAGACGTCACTCATTTTCTGATGGACAAAATATGTACGAGTGATTAGTGGTGGGGTGTACTATGATCATATGACTAGTTGCTACCTTGGCCAGACGGCCAATTTTCTGGTAGCAATTAATCAAGGTACATAAAAACACTGCTCATGTCACTTAAATTCTGATAGCTGATTTTAACATATATTTTACACAATATCGTTAAAAATCAGTATTCGTTACTCCCAGACATATGCGGTCGGCGGTTTCACCTTACAGACGCTTCAAAGCTCTGAAAAAAAATTATTAAGGTCACTTATTTTCTGATGCTTGATTTTTATATATGTTATTCAGACAACGGTTTTAAAACGTTTTGCAAACGGACAGACCGATCCAAGGGGCCAAACATTCCCCAGACCCAATTTTAATGTCGCTGAGAGTATGGGCGCGGGCATTATCCGTGCGTATTATGCGTATATTTAGCATGTCTAATCGAAGTCGGAATTAATATTTAAATGTAAATAAAAATGCATAGGTAAGTACCTATTAGTAATTAACGCCTGTCATTTTAAAATTTACATTTTTGTATTTGTTTTATTTAATAAAGACTTAAGTTTTAAAGGTTATAATTTGAAAATAACGTAAATAATCAAAGACTAACTTTGAGAAAAGTGCTCGTCTGACCGCAATCCATACTATATATTATACTATATACAATATATACTATATATACTATATCCATACTAATATTATAAAGCTGAAGAGTTTGTTTGTTTGAACGCTAGGATCTCAGAAACTACTGGTGGGATTTCAAAAATTCTTTTACAGTTTGATAGTTCATTTATCGAGGATGGCTATAGGCTATATAACATCACGTTAAGACGAATAGGAGCGGAGCAGCAATCAAGAATGTTTAGAAAACGGGGAATATTTTTACCGTCTGAGAGCTTCCGAGGCGTACGCTGCCTAAATGGTTTAAGTTACGTAAAAATTGTATATTACAAAATTGTTTCTCTTAAAAAGTTCTATAAAAAAGTCCGCGACAGCATATGTCTATCTTTTAAGGTTTGCTCACAATAAAATTATTTGTCTTTCTTTTAAGGTGAGCTCACAATATTATCAAACTGAAGAGTTTGTTTGTGCTAGGTTCTCAGAAACTACTGGTTGCATTACAAAAATAATTTCACAGTTTTTTAGTCCATTTATTGAGGCTGGCTAATGGCTATATAACATCACGCTTAGACAAATAGGAGCGGAGCAGCCATGAATAATGTTTTAAGAACGGGAAAAATGTATTTCTTTTCTGAGGTTTCATTGCGTACGTTGCGTAAATGGTTAAAGTTACGTAAAAATTGTGTACTAAAAATGTTTCCTCTTAAAAATTTACAAAAAAAAAGTCCTGAACAGCAAATGCCCATCTTTTAAGGTTCACTTACAATAACCTTCACAATAATTTTTAAAATATGAGCGACGCAACTCGACTACGCGTCGGAAGTAAACGTTTTCTGCAGCAGTAGCCAATCAACTGAAAGATAATACCGGCCAAGTGCGAGTCGGACTCGCACACGATGAGTTCCGTACCAAAAAACGGACAAAAATAAATGTGACGGAAAACATTATATCACTTCAACAAAGTTTTGCGGGTCAACTCTAAATGAATATAAGCGACGCGACGGGAAAATTATATCACTTTTTACACACATTATTAAAACCTACAACCCTCTATTAAATATACCTAAGACACGCGACGAGTGTAAAAGCGACGGGATTATATTACCTACTTAAAATATTAATACTATACCACTCTCTTTGTCACTCTCATTTGACTAGTAATTTATAGAATTGTGCCTTACAAACTGTTTTATGACTTTTTTTTTTAATCGAATTAATTTTAATTTTTTAAAGTAAATATCAAGAGGTTTACAAAGTATTAATAATTTAATTAAATAACAGCAACCTTTTCAAATAATTATTTATTGGTAACGAACCTTAGCCCGAGGAAAACACTGATGTACAAGATGACGATTTAGATATTCGATATCAAGATTGACTCGATGATGAATTACCTGACTTCAACGACGATGACAATGAAACAAAATATTTGTCCTATTTTTTGTAGTTTTTTAAGGTTTGTTACCAATAAATAATTATTTGAAAAGGTTGCTGTTATTTAATTAAATTATTAATACTTTGTGAACCTCTTGATATTTACTTTAAAAAATTAAAATAAATTCGATTTAAAAAAAAATCATGAAACAGTTTGTAAGGCACAATTCTATATTTATTGCGGTCAGACGAGCACTTTTCTCAAAGTTAATCTTTGATTATTTACGTGATTTTCAAATTATTACCTTTAAAACTTAATTCTCTATTAAATAAAACAAATATGAAAAAGTAAATTTTAAAATGACAGGCGTTAATTACTAATAGGTACTTATGCATTTTTATTTACATTTAAATATTAATTCCGACTTCGATTAGACATGCTACATATACGCATAATACGCACGGATAATGCCCGCGCCCATACTCTCAGCGACATTAAAATTGGGTCTGGGGAATGTTTGGCCCCTTGGATCGGTCTGTCCGTTTGCAAAACGTTTTAAAACAGTTGTCTGAATAACATATATAAAAATCAAGCATCAGAAAATAAGTGACCTTAATAATTTTTTTTCAGAGCTTTGAAGCGTCTGTAAGGTGAAACCGCCGACCGCATATGTCTGGGAGTAATGAATATTGATTTTTAACGATATTGTGTAAAATATATGTTAAAATCAGCTATCAGAATTTAAGTGACATGAGCAGTGTTTTTATGTACCTTGATTAATTGCTACCAGAAAATTGGCCGTCTGGCCAAGGTAGCAACTAGTCATATGATCATAGTACACCCCACCACTAATCACTCGTACATATTTTGTCCATCAGAAAATGAGTGACGTCTGGGGGCTCTGGGATCTTGGACCATTATAGTACTATTTAATTATGATTTTTTGACATACTTCATATTGCGGAACCACTTGCGATTTTTTTTCTAAATTGTCGAAAATTTTATAAATTTTTTTTACGTTAATAACCCATTTAAATACTAAACCGCTTCTATTATGTGTAAGCCAAATCTCGTTTATAATATTATAAACACCAAAGGCCAAAATAGTCTGCAATATCATAAAAAACTATCTTATGACTTAGGTAGGTACTTACCTAATAGTCAAGAGGGGAATACCCAAAAGTTCTGAAATATGTTTTTCCGAATTTCAATATTCCGATGTTCAAAATTCCGAAGATTATGATTCCTAAGAAACAAAGCTCGGAATATTCAAAAGGGCGATATTCATTTATCCGAAAGTCATAAGTACGATTTTTAATTTTTCCTAATTTCATTAGTATGAATAATCAAAAGTCCGTACTGTTAGTACAATCCCGTTAAACAGTATTCCGAATTTCAAATTTCCGAAAATACATACTTAAATACAAAAAAATAGGTTAAAGATAAAGTTTATATAATTCAGAGTTTTATAAATAAATAAGTAAATTGAATGATTTTGTAGTTAAAAAGGGTAATTATTCGTGTAACATAAAAATTAAATTGAAACCCGACTCAATTAGGTTAGGTTAAGTTAGCACTGTGACCGCTTCTGCACGAGCCGAGCGAGCGTAGCAAGCGTGCCGCGGTAGCGGCATGCGCGTGCTTTGAAATATCAGTTAAAAGCGTGGAGGAAGAACATTCCAAGATTGCAATATAACAAGCTTGTCTCGTCACTCTCAACTCGTCACGCAATTTTGGAAAGCTAATGAATACTATCAAAAATCCCTTTTATTAAAAGTTAGAATTTCAAAATTCCGAATGTTTATAATTCCGACTGCCAGAATGCCGAAATTCATGAAACCGAACCGTATAATTATGAATCATTAAAAATCGGCCTTATTATAAATACGAAATCCGATTATCAAAAATCCGAAATATCGATACGATACGATAATACGAACTCCAATTATCGAAAATTCGAAAAAAAACACATGTCCATAATTTAAAAGTGTTCTAAAACTCGCATTGAAGCGCTCGTAGCCCCGCTTGAGTTTCTTTAAATGATCACTGGCAGTAAGCTACTTTTGTTATGGCTGCAACGTAGTTTACTGATTATAAATTACACGAAACCTTAACCATTTGCAAGCAAACATACAGGCGGACATGCATATAGGTATTCATTAGCTTTCCAAAATTGCGTGACGAGTTGAGAGTGACGAGACAAGCTTGTTATATTGCAATCGTGGAATGTCCTTCCTCCACGCTTTTAACTGATATTTTAAAGCACTCGCCTGCCGCTGCCGCGGCACGCTCGCCCGACTCGTGCAAAAGCGGTCACAGTTCTAACTTTACCTAACCTACTTGAATCTTGCCACTCCTAGTATCCTTACCCGGAGTCACCACAGCGAGTCGGATTTCAATTTCATTTTTATGTTACACGAATAATTACCCTTTTTAACTACAAAATAATTCAATATAATTATTAATTTACTTTATCTTTAACCTATTTTTTGTATGTATGTATGTATTTTCGGAAATTTGAAATTCATAATAATGTTTTTTGGGATTGTACTAACAGTACGGACTTTTGATTATTCGTACTAATGAAATTAGGAAAAATTAAAAATCGTACTTATGACTTTCGGATAAATGAATATCGCCCTTTTGAATATTCCGAGCTTTGTTTCTTAGGAATCATAATCTTCGGAAATTTGAACATCGGAATATTGAAATTCGGAAAAACATATTCCGGAACTTTTGGGTATTCCCCTCTTGACTATTAGTTAACTACCTACCTAAATCATAAGATAAATAAATAAATAAATATTCACGGACATTTTACACAACGCTATCTGATCCCAAAGTAAACTAGGAATAACCTGCTTGTGTTATGGGTATCAGACCACGGATATTAATACTTATATAGTTTTAAATATATACATATTATACATAGAAACACCCAGACTCTTGAGACAAACATTTATGGGTCACACAAATATTTGTCTCCGGTGGGAATCGAACCCACGACCTCCAGCGCCTCAAGCGGTATCACTACTAACTGCGCCACAGAGGCAGTCCAGCAGATAGTTTTTTATGACATTGCAGACTATTTTGGCCTTTGGTGTTTATAATATTATAAACGAGATTTGGCTTACACATAATAGAAGCGGTTTAGTATTTAAATGGGTTATTAACGTAAAAAAATATTATAAAATTTTCGACAATTTTAGAAAAAAAATCGCAAGTGGTTCCGCAATATGAAGTACGTCAAAAAATCATAATTAAATAGTACTATGATAGTGTGTAAGGATATAACGGCCAACCGTGCGATTCCAGAGATGTACTCATTTTTCATGATTTCTCCATACAAAATTTTCTTTAAAAAATTATAACCCGGTAATTTTTACTGCCCATTGTCTCATATTACTTTTGTAGCATAGTATTGATTAACCGAATCCATTTCAAGACAAAAAAGTGACCATTGATACTTTAAGTTACTATGTCTTCGAAACCCGATTTTCGATCCACAGTGCGTCGTGAAAAGAATGTTTGAGGAACTAAAAATAGTTACGTGTGTGGCATCACTGGCAACACGAAACATAAGTACGTCAGTTGTCAATGCTATCGTCGAATTTCGTTTACTCTCTCACGTAACTTTAATGTTTGGATTAAACTGCAACAAATTGAAGCCAAACTACGCATAAAGGTTTAGAAATGAGTAAAGAAAATCGGAGTGATGCGCAGGAAGTGATATTTAAAGTTTTCCCGTGATGTTTCGCGGAGTACCAAGCTGGACAATTGTTGTAGGATTTTGAGGATGTATAAGAGCGAACAGCATCTTTGGTGGGTATGTAATCGTGTATTGTTTGTTTTGAATCTGTCTGAAGTTACAAATTTACTGAATTTACGATTTGGAGACAAAAAAAAAGGCATTGTTTACGTTGCATATTTTTAGGTTAGAATCATAGACTTACAATCTACCTACATAGGTCAGTGGTTAGAATAACATTGTTAGTAGGTTATTTTATAGTACAACCTACATTTTTGATACTCAGTTCAATCTGGTTTTCTACCAATTTTTTATTTTGAATTAATTGCTTCATGTCAATAGTTTGTTTCCATTAGGCATAGAGCAACGCGAACTGTCTAAGGGGAGACGGCATAGAACGATTGCTCGGTACAAATTTGTCTGTCATATTTTGCGGGTGGCGGGGGGAAATCTTCCTCACCCACACTTTCTTAGACTCGCACTACAATAGCAATCGACTGTCAATACGAAGCCTATATATATATACACTTTAAACAATACACTCATAAATTTCACACACACATGATACATTTTGTGTCATATCACCCCAAGTCGCTCAACCAATCCATGTATTGATGTGACGTCCGGTAAAGTTGCTAAACAAATCTGAATACTATATAGACGTTTCAATAGGTGTAAATAACAATAACTTGTTATAAAATTACTTACTTACACAAGATAATGCTATTTTTCTTCAGATTTCTTTAATCACATTTCTTTTTGTATTAATATCTAATTATTTCATCATTTTTATAAAATGACAATTCAACCGCTCACGCTGTCAACTAGACTTAGTCTAGTGAAAGAAACTTCAAAAAACAGTTTTTATGTAAGTGGGCACTTTTAGTCGTCAAAAAAATGTCAAATTATTGCCAGAGGGGGTTTGCCAGCTTTGGTCTCTCCCTCTGTAAAGGCGCGCGATGCTCTGTGCCATTAGGCATAGAGCAACGCGGGCGCGCGATGCTCGGTGCCATTAGGTAATTAATTTTCTTTTTTTACTCTTTTCAGGAAAATCAGAGAGTACAGTTAGGCGAATAGTTAACGAAGGTTTTAATAATGAAGGAAAGTTTGAAACTCCTGGGAAACACAGAAAAGGTCGGCAAAGAAAGAAATAGACGATTTTAATATTTGGGTGGCCCAATTCAAGAAATCACCAAGTCCAAAAAGTGAATAATGAGATAGTTATCATTTAAGTTTTATAATTTCAGCTGAAATAACATGGGTCGGTTAAAAAAAAATATTAAAATATATATTATAGTGGAAATCAAATAGTTTTATTTATTGAAACAATCAAAACGATTAATATTACAGGAGTGCCATAATAAAATATAAGAAAACCTGGACTTATTTTTAATCCCTGGACTTAGTGATACTACAGTCATAAATGATGGACTTAGAGATATTACTACAGTACCCAATGCAACATGAACTGATTTTGTACTAATATCGTGTAATAATATATATTTCAAAGGGTGTAGATACGCACATTAAAGTTTCAACTTATATCTAATAATAAAGTATTGATTTATTCTTTTAAAAACATCTTATTCTACTTCTTAACAGAACCTTTTCGACATCATTTTGTTCTGAATTAGATTCGGACTCGAATAAACCACTTGTCTCATTTAGCTTCTTACGTTTTGATGTACTACCAGGAAAAGGGGATAGTTGCGGTAAAGTATCAACTGGTAAGGCCAACTGTTCGTTGTCAAAATAAATTTTCAAGCACATTATTTTCGTTAGCACGGATACTTTGCGGTAGCTGAAAACTAAAAAACTACCCACATTACAGCAACAAAGAAACGTACAATTGCAAGTAATTTGTATCTGAAAGTAACCACAGTAAAAGAAACTATAAGCTACCTGTTAGAGAAAGCGGGTAGATGTATATCAGCCAATATCGTAACAGACGACTTTCGGCTTGAATCATCTGGAGTTATATTCTTCTCAGGTGAGGCAGAACATTCGCCGGTATCAGCATTATCTGTCTCATTTAGCTTCAAGCGTTTTGGTGTAATGCCAGAAAATGAGGGTATTTGTGGAGAATTATTATTGCGACTCAAGCAAAGCGAAGCATTTTTAAAACCTCGAATTCTTTTCGGGATCTATTCATCTTCAGATGAAGACGAATAATCGCCAATATCACTGGCAGAACTTTTCCCAGAATCAAGAAGACCGCTTTGTTGCATTATTCTGTAAAATAATAAACTTGATGAGAAACACAATACCTGACCACTAAGATTAAGTTTTTAAAAAGGTACAATACATATTGGTTAATAAAAACAAAATACTTACCTCTTCAGTTTGTCATCAGGATTCATTTTAGCTTTTTTTTTTTTTTTTTTTTTCCTTCTTCTTGGGCTCTCTCGATTTGAGGGTTTTGCCAAATTCAAGTGATTTTGTTTTTCAATAAAGTTAGGGAATCATTTTATCATTGTAAGGAAGGAATTTAGAAACGTGGGAAAGGAAGGAAATTGTTGTGGATAAGACATGAAAGGTTTTTTACAATAGTAGGTATACTATGATAAACTAAATGAATATTTTATATTTTAATATTGTTAGAAGATATAAATAAGGAAAGAGATTTATAGATATTAATGTTGTTTGATGCAAGTAATATAGAAACAGATGTAGGCAGTGGAATAGAGAAAGAAATTAAGGACGAAAATAATAAGGAATGATCGTATCTAGGGCACGAAAGTAAAATATGCTTAATGTCACCCACTTCCCCGCATTCGCATGTATTGCATTCAATAATGTTTAATTTTGCAAGGTGGGAAGGAGTACACACATGACCAAGCCTCATCCGAATCAAGGTGGTTGTGGACTGTTTTCCCAGTGTGAGCTTAAAAAACCAAGGTTTTTTGGGAATGTTCGGCTGCACTGTTGAATAAACTTTACCTTTAGTCAAGAAAGTAATCGACCATAACTTCGTCCATGACTCATGCAAGTATAAAGCTGGCAAAGCTGCCAGATCGTGAAAGTAGTTTTTATATGGATATATATCACCAGAATCGATAGCATCATTTGCAAGGTTGTCTGCTTTAATATTACCAGGAATACCGGAGTGACTTGGTATCCAGGCAAAAGAAACGTTTAGTTTGTGTGTGTAACATTTGTAAAGCAGATTTCTGATATCAATAATAAGTGGAAAAACAGTTTTACTGCTAAACGGAAATTTATCAAAAGCTTGAAGGGCACTTTTCGAATCTGAGAAAATTATGGTATTTTGAAGTTTTGTTAAAAATATGTACTCAATGGCTTTAAACAAACCAAAAAGCTCTCCGGTAAAAACAGATGATTCTGGGGGTAATTTAACCTTTTGTATAATATTATAGTTTTGGTGGTACACTCCTACACCAACACGTCCTGACGGTTGGGATTTGGAAGCATCGGTGTAGATATGGTGCCAATTAATCCATTTAGAATTGATAATTTGAGTGAATGAGTATGGTGCTAAAGGATCTGATTTCAGGAGACCTAAATCAAGTCTAATGTCCAGCGGAATGATCAAGGATTCAAAGGGAGCGGAATAAAGGGGGTGAAGTGATAAATGATGACATGGCGCTTGAAGTGAAATATATTTCTGAAAGCTTTTTAATAGACAAGGACGATTTTTATGAGTCCAGTAATTAGAAGACTCGACCAGATCAAGAAGTAAACGAAGTTTGGAATGTAATGGGTGATTAGACAACTGAAGACAACGGAATAAGAATTTGTCCGACAAATATTGGCGACGAAGGAGTAGAGGTGGATCACCTAATTCAACCTGCAAAGCGTTATTTGGTGAGGATTTCATTGCACCCGCAATAATTTTTAATGCTTTTGATTGAACGCTATCAAGACGCTTTAAAGCAGCAACATTACTTGGCTCTAGGAGAAATGATCCGTAGTCAAGTTGACTTCGAATGATAGCGTTATAGAGCAATTTTAGGGAGTAAGGGTGAGCACCCCACCAAACACCAGACAGACATCTTAGAATATTTAGGGATTTTTCACATCTTTGTACTATGTGATTACAGTGAGCAATGCCAGTAAGTTTCGAGTCTAAAATTAAACCTAGGAATTTTACATTATCTTGTGCTGTAATTAAATTATTATCATAATAAACGTTGATAGGAGGTGGGAGACGCATTCTAGAAAATAGAATAACTGAACTCTTATCAGGGGAGATTTCTAAACCATTAGAATCCATCCAACACTTAAGATGTTTAAGGGAAGACGATAGAGAAATGCAGGCTTGGCTAACAGAGTGATGCGAATAGTATAAAAGTAAATCATCTGCATATTGAAGGACTCTTATGTGTGAATCTAGGGAGGCTTCCAAATCATAAGCATAAATATTATACAAAATAGGACTTAAAACAGACCCTTGAGGGAGACCTCTATGAGCTACGCGTAGGCCGTGCGAAGAGCCTTCTAAATGAATATGTCTTTCCATTAATGACCTCATAATAAAATTCGTAAGAAGGATAGGGATGTTTAGGAAAATCAGTTTCTTATATAACACAGACAAAATAACATTATCATATGCCGCTGCAATATCTAGAAAAGCGGCGACCACGTGTTCGTTGATAGAAAAAGCCAAGCGGACATCGGTTATAAGTATACTAATACTATCTAATGTACTTTTGCCCCGTCTGAAACCAAATTGACTATGACTCAATAAGTTATTGCTTTCAATAAACCATTCCAGACGAATTTTGACAAGGTGTTCAGTGATTTTCATCAAAACTGAAGAAAGAGCAATAGGGCGATACGATGAGACTGAAGCTGAACTTTTGTCAGGTTTAAGCATTGGTAGCACTAATTGTGATTTCCATAAGGGAGGAATTTCACCTGTTATCATAATAGTATTTATAATAGTGAGGTAATAGGAAAGGTATTCTTCAGGAGCGTGTGTAATGAAGGAATATGGAACACCATCCATTCCAGGAGCTGAATCTTTTAAATTTGTTAGAACGCCTTTGAGCTCAGAAAGAGAGAAAGGGGAATTAAGGTCAGAGAGATTGTCGGAAATTGTAGTTAAATAAGGAAGTAATATATTATCAGGGACAGTTGGAGGAGTTAATTTATACAAAAAATCGTTTTGAACTAAAGAAGGCATTGATGTTGGAGTTGTTTCCCTAAAAGCTGATCTAAATCTCCTAATGTTTTGCCAGACCACATAAGGTTTAGTATCAGGAGAGATAGTTGCGCAAAATGAATGCCAACTTTCAAACTTTTTCTTTTTGAATAATTTGCGTGTTTCAGAAATTATACTTATTAATGCCTCAAAGTTTTGTGTGGAAGAGAATTGAGAATATTCTAATTCGGCTTTCTTACGTTTTTTTATCATTTGCGAGCATTCTTTATCCCACCACGGGGGAGAGGGGATAAAACCTTTCGCTCCAGTTTTTACGGGAAACGTCTCATTTGCTGTTTCTAACAATGTTTGAGTTAGGACGTCAGCACATTCAGATGTATTGTGTTGGGTTATTTGTGGAAGGAGTGATATTTTTTCAATCAAGCGTGTTTGAAAACTGCTCCAATCAGCATCCTTTAATTGAAATTTAAGGCGAGGAACGGGGTTAGAGGAATGTATAGTCTTAAAAATAGGAAATTGTAGCATAATTGGAAAATGGTCACTGCCATGGGAAGAGGAAAGACAAGTCCATGTAATTCTCGAAGCGAGGTTCGAAGAACATATGGATAAATCAGGAGCACTTACTCCTGAATTAGGGTCAGTCCGACGTGTATAAGAGCCTGTATTAAGTAAACAAAGGTTGTGAGTATCTAGTAAGTCTAAGATTACATTTCCAAAGCGGTTTCTAGAGCTTCCCCAAGACGGGTGATGACAATTAAAATCCCCAAGAATTACAAAAGGCTTAGGAAGAGTCGACAAAATGTTACTGATTTCACTGAGTATCATAGAAGAAGGATGAGGGATGTATATTGAGACAAAACAAATGTTATTTATATTAGCAGCAATTATAGAGAAATCGTTAGAGTGAGTAGCTATTGGTATATGGGAAAATGACAAGTTACGTTTAATGAGTATGGCAACACCGCCATACCCATCAAAACGATCCTCTCTGAGACAAACATAACCAGATAACCTAAAAGGAAAATCTGGTTTAAGCCATGTCTCTTGGAGAGTAAGGATAAATGGATTATATTTATTAATTAAGTAAATAAGTTCCGATTTTTTAGAAGGGGCGCTGCAACAATTCCACTGCAGTATTGTTTGATCCATTATTGTTGGACGATTGGGGTTGTGATATATTATCGTTATTTGAAGAAGCAGCGTTGGACGGTTGGATATATTTAGATTGGGAAAGTGTCTTCAATAAAGCTAAAATCAAATCTTTAATGGAGGGGTTGGAGAACTCCTCGCTTTCTATAGGTTTAATGGCACAACCGTTGGAAGGTGCCGGCATATCGTAATGAGCAGTAAGAGATCTATGAGCCTCAACATCATAGCCTCCGGACGATTTTACTTTAGGCTTTGGCCTAAGAAAGACTGTTTTTCGATGTGGATATGATTGTGCCTGAGTCTGCATTGAGGTTTTTGGGATATATGGTATTTGGGGCTGGGAATTGGATGACATTAAAGCATCAGCATATGATATCTTTGATATTGGAGCATGTTGTTTTGAGGCTTCGGAATAAGATATGCAGCATTTAGCCATTGTTTCCTTAATTAACTTTTGCCTTTGGAATTCCAGGCATTTCCTACTGGTAGCCATATGAAGACCTCTGCAAAGAATGCAATTAATGTTTTCTTCTTCGACATCACAATTGTCACCAGTATGCTCCTGACCACATTTGTAACACCGAGGACGAGACCGGCACTGCGATTTTACATGTCCAAAGCGACAACAGTGAAAACATTGAATTGTTGGATAAATGTACAAACTGACGGGTAGTGCATTGTAGCACATGTACACATGTTTTGGTAATACTTGACCATCAAAAGTAATTACAACAGATTCGGTTGGTTTTATTTCGGTACGACTGTCTATTGTAATTTTTCTATTAATTCTCCTGACTTTAATAATTTTACCACAGCCATATGGAAGGTTGATGTTGCTAATAATCTCATCATCTGTCCATTCACTAGGAATACCTCTAACAAAGCCCATACGGGTTACTGTAAAAGTGGGGATGAATGTTTTATAGTTGTCTGTGTCTAATATTGGTGATTTTAAAAATATATTGGCATCCTGGTAATATTTAAATTCGATTGACAGTCGGTTCCTGCCAATTCGTTTGAGGCTTCCGTCAATTATATTTTTGAAAGGGTGCTTCTTTAAGAACCTACCGAAAGTTAATGGGTGGAGAGAGGAGTTGTCATCAGGAGACAGCGTCTTTTTCTGTATATGGACAATGAAAGGTGAAATATCAGACTGAATGAATAATGGTCTTGAAATGGGAGATGGAAGAACTGAATTTTGTTGATGGATTACATTTGTAGGTAAGCTATTATGTGGGACTTCTGGTGTTATATTTATGTTATTGACTTTGAGAAAATCTGAAGTGTCTGAACAATGGCAGTCTGTATGGTCGATTACCTGTTTGTCGCTGTGTTTACGTCGACGTTTGTTACAATGCCGACAAACACCTCGCCGGATGGACATTTTTTTTCTCTTAATGGATCCTTTGCTGATTGTGGATCCATCCGTATCCATACTGCCATCAGTGTTGATGGCATTATGACCAATTGTAATTGCATACCCAATGTCAGGGGCTGTCCCCCCTGGATCCTCAGGATCACCCATAATAAAATATTACAACTTACCCCATACACGGAGATAGGTGCACACAACTAATAATAAATAAGTAAGTATAGCTATTGAAACTAAATAAATAATATATATTTAAACCAGTATTTATAATATTTACACACTATAACTAAAATATTTACAAATAAAATGAAAAATCCACAAAATATTAAATTATGAGAAAAAACCGCGACCGCCAAATCCAAAGATTCCCGCTCTTTTTTTTTTCCATTTTAGCTTTATTACACACGCACGCATTAAAAATGTATACAAACTTGCAATAAAACTTTTTGGTAACAACAAAATAGAAAACCGTTATGGAAACAATCTGACATAGATAGATAGTGTTACCATTCGGACCTTAAAAAATATCAATGGACTTAGCGATTTCTTAACAAAAATGCTTAAGACTTAGTGATTTTTTGGACATAGGGTTTTTATGAATGGAAGAACCGTATTTTTTATTTTTTCACAATCTCGGAATTGGCACTTAGAGATTTTTTACAAGAACCTGGAATAGACCATTCGAAAGAGGAAAAAAAGATTAATATGTCAGTGTTGCTATTCGAAATTTGTAAAAAAATGGACTTAGTGATTTCTTGAATTGGGCCACCCATTTGTGCACTGCGCCAAAAAAATCCTTGTCAGATGGGGGAAAGTTACAGATAAAACATGTAATTACATGATTGTGGCGAAGCAATTGGGACTGCTAGGCAGTGGGTTGTAAGACGCTATTAGACCGGGGCTTCTGGATCTGGTTCAATAACTTTATTCTGGATCTGATTCAATAAAACAGAAACAAAATTAAAAATGTATAATGTGTTTTATTTATTAACTCACTAGCTGATGCCCGCAGCTTCGCCCGTGTCGAATTTGTTCTCGTTCCCGCTTCCCGTAGGAACTTATTCCCGGGATGAAAAGTAGCCTATGTGTTATTCCAGACTATAATGTATCCCTGTACCAAATTTCAGCCAGATCAGTTCAACTGTTCGAGCGTGAAACAGTCTCACATCCACACTCATAAGCTTTCGCATTTATAATATTTGTATTGTTCCCGTTCCCGCTTCCCGTAAGAACTTATTCCCGGAATAAAAAGTAGCTATGGTTATTCCAGATTAATTTTTTTCAAATTTCAGCCAGATCTCTTTAACCGTTCGAGCGTGTAAGAGTAATAAACATCCACACTCACAAACTGTCGCATTTATAATATTAGTAAGATTTTACTCGGAACGAACTCCTCGTATCAAAATCATTTTGGTCGTACTATATAGGGTTGCTACATGCATTCAGCAGCGCCCTCATTTAATTTCACGACAAACTGTAGACTATAACTCAATCATGCAAAAATGAAACCACGAAAATAATACGAATAACAAAGGAGATGAAGGGTTTCTATGGTTTCTATAGACTTTTCTCGATTTCTTAAATTTTTCTAAAACTATGGGAGATAAACATTTTTAGTTTGGCTATTATCCATCGTATAACATAAAAAGAAGAGAGTGACCGCTACTGAGCGATTATAATACACTGCGAGCGTTGCGACAGGCCTTCTCCGGGCATCGAATCGCTCGGTGTCGCTTGCCAAAAAAGAGAAGAAAATAATGGAGGAGCCACTGTGCTGTTGTATGGCAACCACCAATCAGTATCCAGTTGTCAACAACATAATAGCCATGCCATAAACATATCCAAAAAAATGTGACTTGTGTTGAAATTTTCAATGTCAATGTCAATAACGTTTTAATAATTTTGTAGGAGTAGACTTCTCTTCGTCTTCGTATCGTTTTAAAAACTCGTATTCGACTTCGTTCGTACATTGACCTGTACACTGTACATAATCTTTGTATTAATTTGAGCGTAACACCTTGTGTTATTTAGACTACAGACACTACGGTTGTCGAGCATTGAGCGGAGTATGTTTAATAAAATTTATCTTTGAAGTAACACGGGTGCTCCAAGGTAGGTATTCATTAAAACCAAACATACATGTTATTTAATGGATTCAGTTTTTATTATACCTACTATTTATCTAATACGCTGGGTCTTACAATATTTAAGTAACACGAACGGAAATTGTAAAACTAACTGCAATATAATTTTAACATTTTTTTATTATTTCTTGAGCCAGTACATCATTAAGTGAAAGTGATTTTTTAAATATTTATCTCTACTCAATAGCCACGTAGCCTTACTCGTCGGCAAAATTTCGGTAAATCACGGTCGATACGTGTGGTAATGCTCTTTAAATTGTTATCATTATTCGCGTGGCGTTCTGATCGCTCGCTAATAATATAAATAATAATTTCTTTTTCAGGTTATCTACCATTAAAATGGGTTTTATATTTAATTTTATTAAGAGTTTAATAATATTCTTTATTAAGTTCTTACTGTATTTTGGTATACTTGTAACTGTAATAGTTCTCATACCAAATTTGCCTCCATACACTAAGTTCACTAAAATTGTGTAAGTACAACTTCATTTATTGAGATAGTTACTGCACCTGTTTTATTTAAAGATTTTTACTTTACATTAATATATTATTTTAGGATTTCACCAGAGCAGCCCAGAGTAGGACCTTTGGCACCAAATAATGACTTAAACAATGCAGTTCAGCTACATAAAGGGAAGCTGAATGGTCCTGAAGCTTTCCAGGTCTATAATGGTGACCTATATACTGGTTTAGTAACTGGTGAAATTGTAAAAATTACTCCAGCTGGACACATAACCTTTGTAACTAAAATTGGTCAACCTTGTAGTAAGTAACCTTCGTAAATACCTATAACTTTACGAATTATGGTTTATAAATGAACTCTTACAGGGCTAGCTTTAAAAATGAGCATGGCAGTGTTTATAGCTATTTAATGGTCTTTACTTGTTCATCGTTATTTGTATTACAGAGCTGACCTGGTTGTCTAAATATATCCATATGTTTATCAGTTGTTTACCTAGATAATGATAAATGCATGATATGGTGTCCTCCATAGCAACCAAACTTATGTTAGCTTAATTTAGGCCAAAGGGTGTTGAGAAACATGTCCCAAAATAGATTTTTTTATTGAAATTTTCCTACACTTTTTACTATGAAAAAGTAAATTTTCTGATAAGGTACAAGTTAATGTTGCATCAAAATTCAAAACAAAATGAGTTGTGTGCACAGGTTCAAGTTCAAAGTCGAAGTTTCTTATGATAATTTATGTCATTAAGTGTGTCTTTGTTGCTATTGTTTATTTAAACGTTACAAACTAATATGCACTCATGATAAGCTTTGAATCAATATTGAATTATTTTTGATTAAGGTATCAGTATCACTGACTCAATTCTTAAATTATACCACCTTGAAAGTCGGTTACAATTATTTCATGAATATGTATTACATACCTAACACATTTTTATAGGATGTCTTTCATATAATAATAAGTAACTGAAAACATTTTTGAAATAATAATAGTGATTTAAATGTATGTTCTTCATTGTTCCAGCTGGTATCACAAAGAGTCATATTTGTGGAAGACCATTAGGCTTTACAATAGATGAGAAGCACAATGCACTTTATGTAGCAGATGCTTATTACGGTATATGGAAAGTGGACCTGAAGACTGACAAGAAACAATTGCTGGTATCACCTCGAGTAGAAATTAAAAAACGTTCACCTAAGTTGTTTAACTCAGTTGTACTAAGCAAGAATGGAGATTTGTACTGGAGCGATTCGACAAGCGATTACTTCTTGCACGATGGAGCCCTAAGTGTTTTAAGTGACCCTTCTGGAAGGTAATACATACTTCTTACTGAGAGACCATATTCTTAGCATTCCGTGGATTAACCGTGCGGGCGCCGGGTCCATAGCGTGGCACAGGGGGGAACACCCCGACGGCGTCTGGGACTTGCGACCCATTTGAGTAGGTTTAGGGTGGCCACCTTACTATGCGCATAAACGATCACCTTCCACCGTCAACAATGTTCCCCCCCCCCCTGCCCAAACAGATTTGGTAAGATCCTATCAATGCCGCCTTGGATACTCGTTTTAGTAAAGAGCTTACTGAAGCTCTTGGCAATCCAAGGTCCTAAAATAAATTATACAGGGATTTAGCTGAAATTCCCCTTGCTCCTACTTCTACGCCATAGAGTTTAACCACAGCCATTTTTGGTTAACTCATTGGTCAAGTTAAAGTATTTATTTGTCTTCATGGCGTGGTCCTTCGGTATGTTAGTCTCCCACGGAACCGTCAGCTCCACCGCACGCCTGTGTATCCTCGAAAACAGGAATATGTCGGGTCTGGATGACGAGGCACATACATCCTTTGGGATTTTGTAGTGTTTTTCATACGTGTCTGAGAGTATAGTCCAATCGGCGGCAGCCATCAAAATTGAGTATGGCCTTTGAGGTACCTACTTTCTTTGAACAGCCTTCCTTTACAAAGAGAGTATAGTCCAATCGGCGGCAGCCATCAAAATTGAGTATGGCCTCTGAGGTACTTTCTTTGAACAGCCTTCCTTTACAAACGCAATGTCATTTCTTTTGTTTGTGGTTAATCCCTTTTTCGCTCTCGCTACCGCCAAACTGACAGCCTCACGTATGATTTCCAATACCCTAGATATCGTGTCGGCGTGAGTAATGATCCCGGTAATAACGTCCTACAACCTACCAGCAGGTGCCTAGCAGTTCCAATCGCTTCTCCACATGCATTACATGTTTTATCTGTGGATTTCCCCCACCTTACCAGATTACTTTGGTCGGGGAGGGTCAACTGAAACGCGTTCAGGTAGAATCTAAGCAAAGCCGGCGACCAGTCGTACAATAAGGTACGCCACTGCAAGGCCATGGGAATACAAAACCCGCCCAGAGTAAGCCATTCATTCTGCATCTCCAGGTTCATCGCGTGCACCTTATAGGCATCGCTCTCATCCTGCTCCAGAAAAGATTTTGTAATGTCTTTATGTGTTTGTCTCCGGATACTACCCAACCCCGCTCGACCAGTCCGCGAACCCACCATGAATCTCCTGTGGAATTGGAGGCGTGACTCAAGTTCTGCTATATTTTTATCCTTTGGAAGAGTTTGAACGATTTTGTCTCTTGATTTTGCCAAGACGTGCATTTTAGTAACTCTTAGATGTTTATAGAGTTCCGACGGCTTCTTAAAATATGAATGTTATCTATTGGTGCCGAAACAGAATAACAAATTCAGCTGAAATTTTGCATACATATAATTTCTTTTTATGTTACTTAGACTGAGATGGCATCTGTTGGAACGAAGTTATCTTAGCTTATAAACCTTTGCAACACCTGTACTGCCAACCCCATTGAAGCAAATTGAGACATCTTGTGACTACCGACTGTCACAATTTTCAAAACGGCTGATAAGTCCTTCAACATGATTTACGACATACCTGCTAACTGGCAACTGCATCAATGGCTTAACGTGCGTTCTGATACATGAAAATGGGGCAAACCTATTTCAAACCGTAGCGTATGATGGAAATTCCAGCGTCAGATTCCCTGTTGGCATTTTTTTTTGTAATTTTTCTTTTCGACATATCTTATGGAAAATAGTCCGTTAGATCGAAAAATCTCGACAGTTTACAATCTCGCTAGCGATCTCAATAGATCAGAGGGGCAAGTGCGAGTTTCGGTGAGCGCCTGTAGACATTCACGAACGAGCGCGTTATCACCGATTTGTATGGGATCGAGACAAGTTCCCGCGTTTACAGCTAGGTGGCGGGGTCTCGATTCCAAACGAATTGGTGAGCCGTGAATGTCGACAAGCTCACGCAAAAACTCGCACTTGCCCCTCAGGAATGGTCACAGTGTCACAGTGATACTAGTTTTAAACTAGACAAGCCAGGTAGATTAAAATCGTAACTTTCTTACAATTTTTCGGTGCTATCATAATTTATTTCTGTTTTAGAGTTTTCCACTACAACGCTGCGAAGAACGAAAGTAAAGTGCTCGTGGATGTTTTGTGGTTCGCCAATGGGTTGGCTCTATCACCCAACGAGGACTTCTTGATTATTTTAGAGACTGGCCATTCTAGGCTTTTAAAGCATTACCTCTCAGGACCCAAGGCAGGACAAACAGATGTCTTCGTTGACGGATTGCCAGGTAATTTATACTAATATCTATTACTGTGTATGTTTGGGAAATTAGGTATGTATAGAGTGTGAATAGGTAACATTTACTGGCTCTGAAACATACCTCCGACAGACGTTTCTCTGCCGGATGAGCCTCCGACAGAACGTTTCGATTATGAGTTGTTCACCGACAGAACCTTTCAACTACGAACGTTTCGCCGACAGAACGATTAATTCAACCATAATAAGTGAATGGTTAACACCCCGACTCGGATAGGATAGGTTAGAAGGCTAAGGCGGGAGCTCCGCTCCGCTTCGCTCCCGCCTAATGCCCGCCTTCCACTGCGAGCGAGTCGGACCCATCGCACTCCGCTAAACTCGTAACGACGATTTTCATACATGTCCTTCCACCAACATGGACATGACATGTATCGAAAATCATCGTTACGAGTATAGCGGAGTCCGTAATGGGTCCGACTCGCTCGGAGTCGAAGGCGGGCATTAGCCTTCGTGGTTATTTTTTTGTTTTGTCGACGAATTCTTATTTGGTGAACGATTCTGTCGTCGATTTACTCATGAATTAATCGTTCTGTCGGCGAAAAGTTCATAGTTGAAAGGTTCTGTCGGCGGCTCATCCGGCAGAGAAACGTGTGTCGGAGGTATACTGTTACAGAATCACATTTACTATCGACTTAAATGTAATAATACAACAGTTCATAGTTCAGTTTACCGTCTGTCCTTCAAATACGTCACGCATGAGTATTTTTCTTCATCTTTATTTTGTACATGGATACAATTAAAAAATACAATTTCGTACACTGTATGTACGCCATTATGAAAAAGTATAATTCGCTGTTTGAATGTTGTTAAGTAATTAAAATTTCATTTAAATATGTACATAAATGAATGATGACTAATCTTACTTCTTACTAATATGATAAATGCGAAAGTTTGTGAGTGTGGATGTGTGTATGTTTGTTATTCTTTCACACTCTAACGGCAGAACAGATCTGGCTTAAAAGTACAGGGATAGATTGCAGTCTGGAATAACACATGGCTACTTTTTATCCCGGGAATAAGTTCCCACAGGAAGCGGGAATGCTAACAAATATTGTGCGAGCGAAGCTGCGGCGTCAGCTAGAATAATATAATCTTTGTAGGACCTCAACGTAAAATATTGAACACAAGCGGACGTCTCGCGGTTTCACCCGCGTAGTTCCCGTTCCCGAGGGAATACGGGAATAAAATATAGCCTATGATCACCGCAAAGAGTGTAGCTTTCCAACAGTAAAAGAATTTTTCAAATCGGTCCTGTCTGTAGTTCCGGAGCCTATTCGTTACAAACAAACAAACAAAAAACAAAACTTTCATCTTTATAATATTAGTATAGATTTAATAACATACATTTCAAAATGTGTATAATTATCATCAACAAAGTTCATAATTTAGTTATTACATTCTGTTATTTAAAGTAATTTGATATCTTAATCACTGCATTTAATGACATGCTTATTTAAACTGACAAATCACTACTATTATAGGTAGTATCTTCTTTGTTTCGTATTACCTAAGTACTGTCATAAATAACTTGTGTCGTTTGACTATTCAAGAAATTAACTAATGGTTGCTTAATATGCTGCTGTCTGAGTCACCGTTGTGCTAAGGTGCTAAGGCTTGTTCGTAAAATATACATTGTATGATATTACAACTATTTACGGCCGCTCGTTAAAATATGTTTACAGTATAATGTCATGGAGTAATAATACTTTTAACAACGTTTATTGAATGCCTCCCATTCACTGCATTCTTGTATTCAATTCAATTTATTTCGGAAAATCATTACAGGCATCTTTAAAATCATAATTGAACACATAAAAGTCTTAGATAATCATCATAATATGCTACTAGACATTATATTAAATAATACAATAATGTTTGTAATATAACTTATCTATGTACCTACTTACTTTTCTATAACAAAAGTAAGAACAGCTCCTTTGCTCCCAAACGGTTTGACCTATTCGAGAACTTGATACGGAACAATGTTTAGGTTAATTAGAAGAGATGCGAGCCATTCACAAGATGTTGTGTTTACACAACAGTCAAAGCAGAGCTAGCTTGTGTTAGGTTGTTAGGTACACTGGACATACCCCGAATACTCTGATTGGACACCAGGGTTTTCGGGGCCCCTAGGGTTTTCCTTCTCAGAGGGCATACCCGGGACTCCCAGCCATAGGCAGATGGTAGTGCATCGTGTGGTGTTAGTCGGTAAAAGTCCATGTCTCCATGAGGATTGCCATAAGTAAAAAAAGCGTTTTCGGGGCTCAAGTCAACCTCATTGCACTGACGCAGTGGTTATATAGTCAAACGCCAGCCGTTTCCAATATCCTATACCTACCTAATTTATAAAGTCGAGTCAAACTAAGGTGTACATACTGTACATTGCAGCCAATAAATAGCAGCCTCCAGGCTACGAACCGTATAGGGCTTAGTAGCCACTGTTTCGTAAATCATCTCTTAACATACAAATTCGGAAACATTTTAGCCATTTACAAAAGTTAATTAGATATCTTTGTATCCACAACTTACGAGCATTTTGTGGCAACGGAATATACGTGTAGTAACGGCCCTGTGATCTCCATTCATCTCATCCTCCGAGCTGTTTCCAACCCAGTTGGGGTCGGCTTCCTAGTTTAACTAGAAAGAACTTTGAAAGATTAGAAAGAAAACAGAGTTGATAATTATCAACTCTGTTTTCTTTCCACTTTCCAAACTACATACTCTGGTCCAATATTGCATGTATTGCCAATAAATCGGTTGAATAATTGCCGCCGCTCTTGGCGAAGACCCCAGCATACGTATACTTAGCTAAAATTTATTTATTTATTTCAACACAATTACAACATCTTTACAGTAAAACACCAATCCAATATTGTAAACAACCAATAATTATTTAATCTAAGCAACTAGTTAACAAGCTATGTTAACAAGTTAATGAATTCTAGTTACTTATCAACTAATAAAGTTAACAGCAGCTAAATAAATGTACTCATCTTGTTAAGATTATTTCAACTTTATTTATTATCAAAAGCAACGTACTTCCGGGTAACCTTAGGACATGAAAATAACTTTTTAATCATATAAACTTGTATGATACCGACAATAATCATCAAACTTATTTGGAATCCCGACCACACATCCACTATGAAAGTGTCCTCAAACGCCATGTAACTGTCCCGCGCTTTACTGGCGCCGTAAATGTCCAATAAACGTCGCGCTTTGACCACGTGTTTGAGCGTTCTTGTCAATGAATCTGCTATGAATGCCACTTCTAGGAAGTACGTCTCACCATTTTCATCTATTCCCGCCCATTCTAGTACTTCTTCCTCAACCTTTTCCTCCCCATCTGCTTCCACGACTGCAACGTCTGTTTCTTCCTTTTGTATCTCAGGTTCTTTCTTATCTTCTATTATAATACTCACGAACACGAGCTTAGAATTCACCAAACTATACGTGTTATCCAAACAAAATGCGTAGTCTCCATCCATTTCTAATTCCATTATGATAGCGTTTTCAGACTTTTTATAATCCGATAGAATTTTGTTGGCCTTAGGATCTATTATATCGAACGAAATATCCAAGTCTCCATGTTGGCCGTCCAAAACTTGGTAGTACACTTCCAAAACCTGACCAGCCTTCCCGTTTTCAAAAATGCACGTTTTCGAGCCTGCATCTACTCTAAAATTCACATCAGTCTCATGCACAGTTTGGGCAGAACACTTTATCACTATCATTGGAAATAAAACAAAATATTTATGAATATGCATTTTTGATAAACTTTGTAAATACTATCTCGATGCTCCTAGAACACCAAGTGCGATTTAATGTCTACTGAATGTTACGATTGCGTACGCAATATTTACACAGCTGCACATTTTTCTTGATAACCATTCGCAGCTTAGGTATTTGTTATTCATATAAAACTAACATGTAATAATGTATGATTATTTCGTTGACACAGGCACACCGGATAATGTACGCGTGTTGCCGGATGGGTCCGGTCTCCTCGTGGGCTTGTACGCAGTAAACGCTGATGATCACCCTCTGATTCAACGTTCCTTGGCCGCCGCACCGGTTCTGAGAAAGTTCATTGCACGTCTGCAGCGATTGATAGAAATCCCCTTCGAATATCTCAACAGTGTATACCCGCACATCCTCTTTGAAGAGATTGTGTTCCATGTTAGTATTGCGATTGTTCTATATTATTTCTTTTTTTATTAATTAAGTTTATATGCGATTCATTCTAATTGTTACAAGTTAATACAATTTTTCAGTTTTATAATTTGTTTATTATTATTTACAGATAGGACATTTCAAAAGCGTTTCTGCATTTTTACCGCCAGTAACAGGATTGGTGCAAATAGATTGGAACGGTAATATTGTGGCATCTTATTACAACACAGATGGGTCCCTCGGCCGTATTAGTGAAGGTATTGTTTATAATGGCCAACTGTACATTGGCAGTCCACATCAAGACTTTATAGGACTAATACCTTTACCACCTCTATTGAGAAAAGCTTATGAAACTACAGAAAAAGTTGTAAAAGTGGACTCAAAACCTCAAGCTCAAGCCAAACCTACAGAACCAACTAAACCAAAAGTGGTGGAATTAAAACATAAGCCAGAACAGTTAAAGCCAAAGGAAGAAGTCAAGCCAAAAGTAGTACAAAAACCTGCAGCAGAACAAAAACCAAAAGAAGTCCCGAAACCAAAGGCTGAAGAAAAGCCTATTGTAGAACAAAAGCCTAAGGAAGAAAAACCTAAAGTTGAACAAAAGCCGAAGGAAGAAAAACCTAAGGTTGAACAAAAACCTAAAGTTGAAACGAAACCTAAAGCCGAAGAAAAGAAGGAAATTCCAAAAGCGGCTAGTGGAGATAAGAAACCTAAGCAACAGGCTAAACAGGCCGTACCGGTGACTCCAGTTAAAGTACAAGCTCCAGAACTGCCAAAAAAAGAGACCCCACCGCCAGCGAAAGCCGAGGCTCCTAAAACCGCCAAGCAACAAGAACAAACAAAAACAACTACTCCTAAACCAGAAACCAAACCAACCGAAAAGAATACGGAACCACCCAAAAATCCGCAAGGCAGCACGAAACCTCCAGTACAAACTAAAGAAATTCCAATAAAAGAAGAAATTGTGGAGGATACGGCCAAGCCTCCAAAGGAAAAATTAAAGGTAATAAAAAGGGGCGGAGTAAAAGCTGAAATTCCAGTTCCAGCTAACGCTTTGTAGGTTTACAACTTGGATATGTTCAAAACATAGAGCAACGCGACCAGTATAAGGGGAGTAGACATGGCATGTTTGCTCTTTGCATATCTGTCTGTCATATGCTGCGGGGGGGCGTCGTATTCATGGATTACACGCTGCTTGTCACAAACGCGATTCGTCGTATACGCAGTTCGACATAATACGCGATTTGACACCATCGCTATAGGTCACGAACGCAGTTCGCCACTAACGCCGTTTGTCTTACACGCAATTCGTCACACGCGCAATTCGTCACACACGCAATTCGTCACACACGCATTTTGTCATAAACGCAGTTTGTCACTCGATTTCTCTTAAACAACAAAAAAAAAGCTCCCACCTTAGCCTTCGTGTTTTTTTTTATAACCATTCAACACCAACATGTCCTATAACCCGCTAATAAGCGAGGCAACTGATTTTTTATCATTCTGCGCTTTTACCATTTTGCTCTTTTAACTTTGTTCGCTTTTACCATTTTGCTCCTTTAACATTTTGCTCTTTTACCATTTTGCGAGTGGTTACCATTTTGCGCTTTGAACGTTATACGCCCAAAGGAAATTTAGGTGGATCGTGACAAATCGCGTTTAAGACGAACTGCGTGTATGGTGAACCGCGTGTATGACGAAAGGCGATAGTGACGAACAGCGTATAAGACTAATAGCGAATGTGTCGAACTGAGTAAATCAGATCGCTGATGACCAACTGCGTATAAGACGAATCGCGTTTGTGACAAGCAGCGTGTAATCCGTATTCATGTATACCAGTACAAAAGCAATCAACAGCCTCTATGGAACTTACACAAAACAATTATATACCATTTTGGAGTATGTATTGACACACGGGAAAGTTGGCGTAGGCGCCTCCCGTCTCGATCAAATCATAGGTTGCGTTGCTCTATGGTTCAAGAAGAACAAAAATTAAAATTGGTTGTTGTATTATATTGTCATTGTTTGTGATCTGCAATTTGCATTTATTGAATAGGTAAATTTATTCCTTCTATAATCATTCCAACTTTACCGAGTACCTTATTTTATACTAGTGTATAAACGCACTTACTTCCCAAAAAATCTAGTAGCATTATCACCTAAATATGTACGTAGGAATTATTTAGTGATTGTAGAACATTTATTAATCGTATAGACTGCAAAGCACTTTAGTGTATAAAAAATTATCACTTGACTATTCATTGACATTTTAAATAATTTTATTTTTAGTTGACAAATTTTGTAATTTTATAAATTAGGTAAGTATGCATCTTAAAAATGTTTGCTGGTCAATCAATGCAATATCTAGTTAATTTTATAAATGGACCAATTTATATGTATTTATAACTAATTTATATTAAATTGATAATTTTTGATAAAACTGAAGTAGTTATACTTCTTTAATTCATTTTACACATAATTTTTAAACAAAGTCTTTCCATTATTTCTTAGCATTAAAGTTACCAGACACCATTTCGTGCAATATTATTGAAAGCATTATAAATCTTATTTACATTGTATAATGTGTTATGGGAATGATTTACGTTATGTATTTCTAATGACTTACTGAGGTAAGGTTCCCTGATATAGATTTATAAATGTATAATTATTATGGAGCAGTTAAATATGTGTCGAGAGTATGAAGATGTATTGATTATTAAGGATTTTTAAGTAGTAGTAGTAGACGCTAGATGCAACTTGTATTTGAATCAAAAATCATCCGAAATATCTAAATGCTCGAATCGAAGTACACGACAGCTGTTTTTATCCTGCTTTATCAATTTACGGAGCAATAATTGACGTATAAGCAATACAAGTATATTTTAATACTTATGTACATTTACATATTAAATATTTTAAATTATACTCATCTGTTTTTCTTTCTTGTCACTAGTCTAATCGATTACTTACAGAATCAGGTTATGATAAACGAAACAGATTCTTCAGCCTGACGTACAGCCTGGCAAAAAAGAGAAGAAAATAATGGAGGAGCCACTGTGCTGTTCATATGGCAACCCGTTAAAAAGAACCACCAATCGGTATCCAGTTGCCAACAACCGTCAATAAAACCCACCAATCAAATTGTATAACGTCATTGACTGACAGACATATGTGACGTTATTGACAGCTTTTTGACAACGTAGCCAGCCTGCAAAATATTTGTTCCGTTTCTAGACTTTTCTGCCAAGCTGTAAGTTTAAACCACGCCTCGCGCGCGAAGAAAGCGGGGTTCCATTTGTACCAACCACCCAATGACGCGGGGTAACACCCGAAACCCCTTGATTCCCAGTAGTTCCGCGACGGAACTATTGAGACTTGTTCCCAGTAGTTTCGCGGCAGTAATTTAAACATTAAGATCAATAAAACGAATGAAGATCGTTAAAAAGAATATTTATTATTATTAATAAAAGATCGTTAATCGGAATCGTTGAAGCGCTCGTGGCCCCGTGACTCAGTGTTCTGTAAACGATCACTGCAGTAAGCAACTTTCACTATGGCCGGTCCATGGATGGGTGACCATCCATGTGATCACTTTGTGACATTTATTTGAGCGTTTCCGTGCTTCGGAAGGCACGTTAAGCCGTTGGTCCCCGTTGCCAGTAAAATGGCAGTCGTTAAGCTAAGTTGAAGGCCTTATTTCAACAGCAGGCAGTCACAACCTGCGCCTGTCCATTTAAACACGGCAATACGGCTCACCACCTATTACGTGGGACAAATTATACAAAGGTGAAATGTGGGCATCTAATATGCCTCTGCCTACCCCTTCGGGGATAAAGGCGTGACCATATGTATTTATGTATGTATGTTAATCGGAATAAAAGACTAACGAGCAAGCTCATAAGGTCGATATTTACATTGCTTGCACCTATATTTTTAAACAGTTATCACAAAGATTCCAAAAAATGGATGCAAGCAATTTTCGACCATCTGAACTTGCCGATAGTCTTGTTTTATAGTGTGTTTTATTGATATTCATCTGTTCTAAAATTAATAAATTAAATTTCACGCAACTACCTACCTACTGGGAACAAAAGTGTCACTAGTTCTTAGGGGTTAGGTTCCTAGAGCTTAGGGGTCCCATGCGTATCAGACCTTTAAGCTCCAATGGAGAATATATTTAGAAGACTTGAGACTGGCGTATCGCCATTTTTTACTGATTTTATTTGTATCTATTAATTTTACTGGAGACTGGCAAAATCGTTAATAAACGGAGGGCGATTAATTAAAAGAAGAAGAAGAAGAAGAAGCTCCAATGGATTAAAGACCGTAT
Organism: Miltochrista miniata; assembly: GCA_933228765.1. Classification (NCBI taxonomy): domain Eukaryota; kingdom Metazoa; phylum Arthropoda; class Insecta; order Lepidoptera; family Erebidae; genus Miltochrista; species Miltochrista miniata. The sequence goes on along the minus strand of OW121764.1, from coordinate 14,298,781 downwards.
ACGGGGAGACAAACAGTTTAGTTGTTCGGAGTGGAAGGTAAAAAGGGGAACGAGGATTTATAGAGAATGAAAACAATAAAAATGTTGAATCTCGTTTTATTTCAGTCAAAGATAATATTAATACACACAAGTTTCAATTACAAATTGTTAAAAGGTCACATAAAAAAATTGAAATAACACGAACCAATACAAGAGAGCGCAATTATATCAAATGAGTTATGACGCCAATACATAATTTAATGGAATGTTACCGTTTTAATGCTATAGTTAATTGTTAGCAAAATATGCCTACTTACTTACATTTAAATAATACAACAGTAAAAGGCTTCGCTAAGTCTTTTGAATTGATTCTAAAGATTTTAGGTCGCTTAGGGTTACGCCAAATGTTTGTAAATTTACGAAGAAGTACAGGGCATACCGTGAGTATGGGACACCGAGAAAAGGTTTTTAAACATTATAAAAATCTACGATGATGCGAGGTAATCTAAGTATTGTGTATGAAATGAGAAAGGCCCTAGCCCGACGAGCGATCGTTAGTGTGTACTAGTACGCCTGCCCCCTTCGACAAGTTACACAAGCGTGAATCGCAAACGAAAGGATAGAATATATCGACCAATCACACCCAAGCTCGTGATCCTACGCCGGCGACGAGCTTGGATGTGATTAGTCGATCTATTCTATTCCTTTTGTTTGCGATTTACGCTTGTGTAACTTGTGTAAAAGGGCTTACAATATATTTTTGCTTCTGATTCCTACTTAAGAAAGAGGTTTCGCTGTCAACAGTATTAAAAGTCATCAAATATGGGACTCAGTGTTCTGTAAACGATCACTGCAGTAAGCAACTTTCACTATGGCCGGTCCATGGATGGGTGACCATCCATGTGATCACTTTGTGACATTTATTTGAGCGTTTCCGTGCTTCGTTAAGCCGTTGGGCCCGGTTGCCAGTAAAATGGCAGTCGTTAGGCTAAGTTGAAGCCTTTATTTCAACAGCAGGCAGTCACAACCTGCGCCTGTCCATTTAAACACGGCAATACGGCTCACCACCTATTACGTGGGACAAATTATACAAAGGTGAAATGTGGGCATATAATATGCCTCTGCCTACCACTTCGGGGATAGGGGCGTGACCGTGTGTGTAAATATGGGAAATAAACACTTTTCCATCCGTATCTCAGTCATTGGCTGCCCTGTTTAAGTAGGTAGAATATTAACAGCGTGTTACGTACCGACATCGTATATCAATAAATATTACATATAATATACACAATACATAGGAAATATTAACACTATTGCGCGTTTAATTTTATTTATTGCATATTCAATTCACTTTTAAAGTTATCAATATCTACATTTAATGCTCGCCCATATAAAGACGAAGTTAATTCTAGATGAACCTTAATAATATTCATTGAATCACAAAGGTTCAAAGGAATGGAATTAGGCTGAGAGCCTCACTGTAACACTATCTAAATTTATTTTCAGGATCAAGGAATAATATAATATCGTCGCCCCATTTTGAACAAGATGGTTGCCTATACAGGGTCATTTGTAAAACACCAGCAACCTGTTAGGATTAGATAGTAAATATCATAACAAGGAACATTTGTTCTACGACTTTCGAAAATGAATTCCATTTTACTCGTCAGAATCTCACAGGGCATGGCGGTGAGGCAACTGTAGGAAAGTATATGACGAGACGAGCAAGAGGTGCTGAAGTTCTTTGGAGCCAAATTAACCGCGCGTACTTCTGACGCTGCGTGACATTTTCAAAAGTTGTGGAAAAAATGTCTTCGTTTCTGATGTTAGCTATCCAGTCCTAACAGGTTGCTGGTATTTTACAAATGACCCTGTATAGGCAACCATTTTGTACAAATTTATAGGGCGACTATATTATATTTTGTTATATATTGGGTGTAGTGGGGCCCTACCAACACCATCGGGCCCAAGTCAACCTCACGTGCAAGCTCGTGCACCTGCTGAACAACGGACGAGGCTCTGACGGCGGCGGTCCATTTCAACACGACGATGGGCTCACCACCTGTCACGTGGGACCGAATTGTACACGGTGAAATGTGGGCCGGTATAGGCCTCTGCCTACCCCTTCGGGGACAAAGGCGTGAGTATATGTATGTATGTATGTATATTATATTATTCCTTGATCCTACAGATCCTATATTCTACAGATATTGATTTGAGTGGACCACCTTATTTATAAATTGAGTTGGCATTTAGTTTTTATATTTTCTAGGTTAATTTTGAAAGGTCCGAGTGTTATGAATACTGACTGTATGTTATAAAATTTTTATACATGCCAAACAGTTCTCACAATTTAAATGCAATTTGACTTGTTGGTTTCGTATACAATACTATTCAAGAGGAAGAGATAACGAAAGAAACTTCTTTATTGACATATTGATGTCAATAAAGAAGTGCAATTATTGAATTGCAGCAGATATTGATTCCACTAATCCCCAAACCAGTCAGAATTAAGTTTTGGTGAGCAGCATCTTCGCAGCTCTTGTATCTGTAGCTTTATGGCAAAAATAAATTAAAGATAGATTTCAATATATCATCCTGAACTTGTAAGAACCATTCAATAGTATTGCAAAAAAAAAAAACTACATTATCTCTAATCTTAACTAATCCGAACAGATTGAGTATAAGATTAGATTTATTTTATTAGGTTTTATTATCGACTTTTTAATAAATAAAAACGATTAATATGTTTCAGTTTTTATTACTCTATAATCCTATTTTCGACAGCGTTACAGCAGTCTCGTGTGTACAAACAACTCGGTATAAAGATTTAACTTTATATTACAATTATAACATGCTTATGTTAATACATTTGTCGTCATTGACGTTACGTTCGCACCCATATTTACATAGAAACGCATAAACGCACATCTTTAAAACTATTAGGTGTTTATGAAATATGAGTGTCAACGATTATTTAACTATATGCCTGAACTGAAGGACGTTTAACGATTGGTGATCACTTAGGTGATTGATTACTTTGACATATAAATTAAGGCTTGGGATTCCGGCTCTTTTAAACACAGAAAACAGCAATTGTGGCAGTTCTGAGCACTATTTCCTTTTTGTGATTGAAGAAAACGTTTTAAATTATTACTGTAGCTCAGTTGGTGAGAGCAGTTTGGGCTATAAAACAAAGGTCACAGATCCAGCCCAAGTTCCTTTAGTTGGATCAGGATTTAAACATGTCATACATTTCAAAAATTCAACATTTAGCGATTGAGCTCAAGTGATGACACGATGTACAACCGTGTGCCGTGGTATAAAAAAATAGGCTTGCGTCCAGCCAGTGGACTGTCATATTCTCATTTGTTTAAAACCGGTACAAAGAATTTATGTTTTAATCCCGATAACCAGTTCCAATATAAAACGGGTACGGCCGAAGTCGCGGGCACCAACTAGTAAATGTTAAATCGTTAAACGCCAGTGCAGCGAGGGTATCTACATGAGCAAGGCAGGCGGTTGCTAAATGAACACTTGTTCAGCGGCTAGCGCGTCCGCAAACGGTTTGACGACGGAGCGCGTCGCGAAGTAGAATATCAGGCCGAATGTGATCGATATGGGCAAGGCGGGGAGGGCCTTCTTGAGTATGGCTAGCAGCAGTAGTGTTAGGCACAGACCCTGGTGAAAGAAAAATTGGTCGTGAAACTTTCTAACACTTTTTAGTTTCTTAAAACGTTTCGTTTCATAAAATTCAATTAACAACTAATCAAGAAGTTTCACACAAAGGAAAAAGAGATTGATGCACGTGTTTATTATAGTTGTCTCTTTTTACACACTTCCGTTTTATAAAATCCAATTCATATCGAATCAAAAGTAGGTTCACTTCAAAAATTGTTTCCATAAAAAACAATTTATTAAAATAAACTTGAAGCGTGACAGGAATTTTGTCGCTCTAAAAATAAAAGTGGCAGTGCAAATCATTTCATGCATTTCTCCATATTTGAAATTTTTAAATTTCAAAATGAAACGATTCTATCAAAGTTATTCTGCGGGACATAAGCTAGTTTAATATATTATATCAACTTGAAGCGTTGGTTTATTGCTAAACTATTGGTGAACGGTCTTCAGTAGTATGTTATTAGCTACAAAAATCTAGTTATAGGAGACTTGAAGCATATACTCACAATCAATATGGCTACAAAACAGGCGAGCGTGGTGTTCCAGTCGCCGTACGAGCTGGCCTTGCCGACCAGCACGCTGTAGAATATGAAGTCGCCCAGACCGAGCTTCACGCCCTCTGCGAAAAACGGAACAAAGAGTTAACAATGCCATGGAGGCACCACACAGTAGGTAGGTATTGTGTGGTTTTAGTCAACTCGAGTCCAGCTAGACAAACATGACAATTCAGAGCCAGATGTTCATGGAATAGCACTTTATCTGTAGAAAAGAGATCAAAATCTAGTTTATGCCTTTGAAACAAAGTCTATTTTGTTTACGTTGTAACTTTTTTGACTGAACATTCAAAAAGCTTTGATTTGTCTCAATTCGGATTGAATGGGCCCATATAAATAAATGTCTTGGTCTTGTAATCTACAACTTAATTCTGACACATGTTCTATTCCTTTCTCTCTTGATTATATATGTTGTCGCGCGATAGAAAGGGATAGCACGTGTGTCTTACAGCCTATGACTACATGCGATTACTCACTTTCCTCTTCATGAGCCTCTGAGGCAAGTTGCGGAAGTAAGAGGTAAGAGAGAAACTCCTGACTCTCGGGAGTCTCTGTTTCGAGGCCCGAGCTTGTCACCCCGAAGTGTTACCGTTGTCTGAACCTAGCTACTGGTACAAGAGCATCCAATACTCACTCTCCTCTTCATCCATCGCTGGTACAGGCTGCGGAGGTCGTTCGACCCTCGTGGTGTAGTGAGGGGGCTGCGTACTGTCCACTCTGAGGCGCCTCTGTTCTGTGGCTCGAGCTTGTCACACCGTAGTGTCACCGTTATCTGAACCTAGCTACTGGTACAAGACCATCCAATACTCACTCACCTCTTCATCCATCGCTGGTACAGGCTGCGGAGGTCGTTCGACCCTCGTGGTGTAGTGAGGGGGCTGCGTACTGTCCACTCTGAGGCGCCTCTGTTCTGTGGCTCGAGCTTGTCACACCGTAGTGTCACCGTTATCTGAACCTAGCTACTGGTACAAGACCATCCAATACTCACTCTCCTCTTCATCCATCGCTGGTACAGGCTGCGGAGGTCGTTCGACCCTCGTGGTGTAGTGAGGGGGCTGCGTACTGTCCACTCTCAGGCGCCTTTGTTCTGTGGCTCGAGCTTGTCACACCGAAGTTTCACCGCTGTCTGAACCTAGCTACTGGTACAAGAGCATCCAATACTCACTCTCCTCTTCATCCATCGCCGGTACGGGCTTCGGAGGTCGTTCGACCTTCGTGGTGTAGTGAGGGGGCTGCGTACTGTCCACTCTGAGGCGCCTCTGTTCTGTGGCTCGAGCTTGTCACACCGAAGTATCACCGCTGTCTGAACCTAGCTACTGGTACAAGAGCATCCAATACTCACTCTCCTCTTCATCCATCGCTGGTACGGGCTGCGGAGGTCGTTCGACCCTCGTGGTGTAGTGAGGGGGCTGCGTACTGTCCACTCTCAGGCGCCTTTGTTCTGTGGCTCGAGCTTGTCACACCGAAGTTTCACCGCTGTCTGAACCTAGCTACTGGTACAAGAGCATCCAATACTCTCTCTCCTCTTCATCCATCGCCGGTACGGGCTTCGGAGGTCGTTCGACCTTCGTGGTGTAGTGAGGGGGCTGCGTACTGTCCACTCTGAGGCGCCTCTGTTCTGTGGCTCGAGCTTGTCACACCGAAGTATCACCGCTGTCTGAACCTAGCTACTGGTACAAGAGCATCCAATACTCACTCTCCTCTTCATCCATCGCTGGTACGGGCTGCGGAGGTCGTTCGACCCTCGTGGTGTAGTGAGGGGGCTGCGTACTGTCCACTCTCAGGCGCCTCTGTTCTGTGGCTCGAGCTTGCCACGCAGAGTCGAAGCCGGCTGACGTGTCACCGCCGTCTGTACCTTGGTTCGCTGTTGGTGCGAGATGTTTTATGAAAATATGTAAGGCTATGGTCTCCTGTAACGCCATAGGCTGCGTACACGTTACGCGAAACCCCGCGTAACTATAGGTCAGCGCATGAAACAGACCACAACAGTAATAGTAGCGTAGTGCCGTGACGTGTGTCATGGCGTTGCACGCAGCCTACCGCGTTTATAGAATCGTTAGCTGCTTATAGAGAAAAGTAGCGGAAAAATTCCCGACATACCGGTATAGCGTGCATTTTGTTAATGATCATGATTTTACAAGCATACATTTTGAGACCACAACGTAAACTAATTTCGAACCAGGTTCGACTTCGTTGGTGCAAACTTAGGGACTACTCAGATAAATATTTCTAGCTTAGCTGGCCTAAAACGGTAAAATTATTTGATTCATAATCTGATCATAGTGTTTCATTCTGCTGCGCGTGTGTTTATTAATGTTTAATTTCATTTCGATGCGTCCCCGTATTTTTTTTCGGAGTAGTAACATCTATCATAATGATTGGGTTATGAAATGAATTCCATATGATTAGTTTAATAATGTTACCATTTTTCGATCTCTAAAGCATTTCTTGTACAAATCTGGAAATTAATCGCGCTATGTTGCCTTTTCAACCCCTCAGATGTTTCAAAGCGTTAAAAAAAGATATAAATACAGCATTAGCTGAATAAGTGTGAGTAGTCCCTTAAACTTAGTAAGGCCGGGAATACACATGACTAATTGACAGTAGCTAGCACACTTGCATACCAGCTATTTGCACATGCCAGCTTACTCTCATGTGTATACACTAACAAGCATGCCAGTATCTGGCAAGCAAGGTATATTGCGATTCGTCTGGTAACGTCCGGTTCTCGAAATGGTCCGCTCTCGAAATTGCCCTTTCTCGAAACGGCCCGTTCTTGAAACGGCCCCTTTTCGAAACGGCCCGTTCTCAATATGGCCCTTTCTCAAAAGGTCCCGTTCTCAAGAGGATCGACAAAACAAATGAAGATCTACAAAACAAAATGAAGATTGACAAAACAAATGAAGATTGACAAAACAAATGAAGATCGCTAAACCAATGGAGATCGATAAAACAAAAGACAATAGGCAAATTGATAAGGTCGAATTGCTTGCATTTATTTTTTTAATGGCTATCATATCTAGATTACTTAAAATAGATGCAAGCAATTTTTGTCCTTAGGAGCATGCATAATATCTATTTTTTTTATATATTCGTCATTGGTGGTAAAGTGTATAAATGCCTAAAAATTAGTGTCCGACCGAAACTGGTTTTCCAGCCGAAACCGAAACCGAAACCGAACTTTCGGCCGCAGGGTCAGTTTCGGCCGAAACCGAAACCGAAACCGAAACTCACGTGTTCATATTGAAAAAAAAAACTACAACGTTTAACGTTTTTTTTTTACGTGAGGGAATATCCTCAAAGGATGTTATGCAGGACTCTTACCGACTAAAAAACCTCACGTAACGCCCAACAGCCTGTGGTTGGTAGCCCGGGTAAGCCCTCGGAAGGATGTCCCGGGGCTCCCAACAGACGTACAGCCGCCACTGCGGCCTCGCCCAGGCGGTGGTTCGGGTGCTATCCCGCGTCTTTGGAGGGTTTCGGGTGTGATCCCGCTTCTAAGGGGGGGGCGTGCGTGAGTTGCTCACGTCACGCTGCCGTCATGGTCCTGCTTCTGTAAGGACGGTGAGCGACCCTCTCACCGTCCTCAGACCCCCGGTCATGGAGGCCGATAGTCCTCGGCGAAGACACGTCGGCGGCGCCCAGGCCGCCGACTGCAGAACTCGGGTGGGAGAGCTCTCTCCCGCACCCGCCCCACCGCCTCCTTCACGGGCATGACCTGCTCGCAGAAAGAGGCGGCGCAGTCCCACTTACTCCCGCTGGAGAGCATGGCTCGCAACAAAAATTACGTTTGTTGTGTGGATGCTTTTTTTCTGATTTTAGTAGGTATATTTTGTTATAGCGGCTACAGAACAAGGTGAGGTGGTGGTGACAGTGTCTCTTGACATCGCCGACGCTTTCAACACCTTGCCCTGGAGCTGCGTTTGGGAGGCGCTTATTTACCATGGAATGCCTCCATACCTCTAACGAATTGTCAGGGCCTATCTTTCCGAGAGGGCCATAACTCACCCGAGCTGGCTAGGGCAGGGTCGGCTAGATGTGTCGTTCGGTGTTCCGTAGGGATCGATCTTAGGACCACTTCTGTGGAACTTCGGTTACGATTGGGTGCAGCGTGGTCCGTTGCTCAGAGGTGTCGGCGTAACGTGTTACGACGACACCCTCATTACAGCGCGAGGAGCAACGCACCGAGACGCAGTCCTAAAGGCCACCTGCGGGAGCCAGCTTGCTACCCGTTCGCGCTAAGTTTGCCGCTGGCGTACAGGATGGTGTAGAGGCGTACAATGGGAGGCGACCGGCAAACTTAGAGCGAATGGGCAATACATATAGGGGGCATCGGCATCGAGCTCTCGATGACGTATCTGGGGCTCGTACTCGATAGCCGGTGAAACTTTGGATACCACTTCCGAAGATTGGTCCCATAGCTGAGGGAGGGGGGCATCATCTCACGAAATAAAGAATTTGAATCTAAAGGATGATGGGCATTTTGGTACATATGTTCAATCAAGACGAATGATACACCTATGGATAGCTCTGACAGTGTAGGTAAAAAGATTGTATTGCCGCCAACCCCAAATAGTTGTCCGTTTTGAAATACACGCCTCAGAATATTCAAAATGTAAGGGCCAGAATTAGCAATGTAAATAATTATATCTCCGATGTTACGAGCTTTTTAGTTTAGATGACGCTCTGATTGTAAGTAAACACTAGAGAAAGACCGGTAATATGAACCCTTCCTCATACCGCACACCCTTTAGGCGCCTGAGCAGGTAGGCGCGGCGGGCGCCTCGCCGCCTTGTTGTTTGTCAGTCGGTGGTCAGTCGCTCGCTAACATTGTGTGTGTTAATACGTTTTATCTGCTATCTCATATTGTTCACGTCGACTACTGACTCTGGCATTCTCTTGGACTCCGTTACCCGCTCGCATTGATTACCCCGGCTTTCATTTGGACTTCTTTATTTTACCTAGTGGATTGGTTATTATTGTGATGGAACGTCACCGTAACTGTGTAGTGTGCCGCAGAGGGCTACACCGAGGCCGATTTCAAGAACGAATTCTTTCCCAAAACTTGCCACTTGTGCGCGCGGATTTAGCAGCGTACATAAGGGAAAATGCTGTATTGGAGGTAAGTAACAGTGTTTAAGTATCTCCTCGAGTTTTCATTTATATTTGTTAACGTCTTCAAACCCGAATGAATGCCTTTTCAAATAGAACGCGGAAGCCAAGCTAAGCGTGGCATTTTCCGATCCACAGTGTTGGTGGAAAGAGTCAACTATCCTTTCTTGCCCCATTTATCATAAATCATGAGAGCAGGTAGCCAGTCTAGTGCAGAAAGTACTTGGCGCTTGAGCATTGTCACATAATTAATAAAAACAATGAAATCCGGAAAACAATAGTCAAAGATTGTCAAATGATAAATGATATCTTTAGTTATCGTAATTGTTATGTACAGCTAACGTTGTTCTATCACTATGCAACACAATAGGTCCATATTAGAGTTAAGTAACGATTTTTATCTACTTTCTCATTCATTAGCCGTTTATTTTTTCAGGTCGTGTTTGATGACACGCGACGAGTTTGCTACAGATGCTGGCAAAGGGCAGAAACAGCGACTAGGGCTCAACCGCAGCCACCACCACAACCTGAGCCACAACCAGATCTACAACCACAACCCGAGCCTCAACTTCCACAAAATGCAATTCACGTTCCGGACTACACCAGAGCATCAAACACGCCACGACATTGCATCTTTCGTGGCTGTCGTAATGAAACAAGACATCGAATCCCGAATATTATCAAGACACGTGTTTTGTGTGAACATAAATTATATATCCCCGATGGTTGCCGAGTATGCCGAGAACACCTTGAAGGCAATGATTGGGATGACTTGCCTCAATCATGTAACGTCTCTCACGAGTTTACAGCTGAACACTTCACTAATGTTTGCGACATTTTGCGGAATGCTGTGCAAAATAGACCTGTATTATGTTTTGATGAAGAAGGAAGCTTAAACGAAGAAGAAATGCACTACTGGACTGGACGTACAACTGAACAGTTCAACGCGATGTTGGAACAAACTCCTTCATTACGAGAGAGTTGCGCCAAGCCGAGAACCGCTTTAGGTATTCTTTTAACTAAGTTGCGAACCGGAGAACCCGATGAAAGACTTTCAACATTATTTCAAATGTCACGCCGAAAACTCGAGCGTCTTTTAACCGTAGCCCGAGAATGTTTACAAAATGAATATGTTGTGCTACATTTGGGAGTGAATCATTTAAACAGACAGTCCATACTAGAAAGAAACCTTAGACTTCCAAAACATGTTTTTGGGAACCAAGTAAACACAAGGGCTATAATTATTTGCGATGGAACATATATTTATATTTACAAAAGTTCCAACTTCCTATTCCAAAGGGAGTCTTACAGTTTGCACAAGTACCAAAACTTATTAAAACCGTTCTTATTGGTCACTTCGGATGGTTATATAGTCGATGTTATGGGACCGTATGCTGCTACCAAAACGGATGCTGCTATAATGAGCGAGATAATGAACAACAACCAACACGATATTCACACAATACTTCAACCAAATGATGTATTTATTCTGGACCGTGGATTCCGAGACAGTTTGCCGCACATTACAGCACGTGGCTACGAATACCACGTTCCACCAACGAAAGATCGTAACGAGTCACAATTAACTACAGCCCAAGCGAATGAGTCTAGACTCGTAACATTGATTCGTTGGGTTGTGGAAGTGGTCAATGGAAGGCTAAAGCGGGATTTCAAGCTATTACGACAAAAGTATTTCAATAATGCGTTACCACATATGTTTTGTGATGTCAAAATTGCTGCAGCTATTACAAATCACTTCCACATCCCAATCGCTGACAGTATTCACGTAAATTCTTTTATTAGTACAATATCCCAAAAACTGCAAACCCCAAATACTCTTTACACATATGTTGAAGCAAAAAATCTTAATCACAGGAGGGCAGATTTTCAAAGAATTGAAGCCAATGACGTCCAGAGCTTTCCACAGATGAGTGAAGAGGATGTGATTTTGTTGGCATTAGGGACATACCAATTAAAACTTGCCAAATCATACTGCAGCGAACACCTGCACGATGGTATATACATAATCGAGACCTATAGAGAAGCGGCGCTACAAGATATAATGCAATACGGCATTCATGAAGATACGTGGCTTTTGCGCGGTCGCATCCAGTCACGACACGTTAGGGTAAAGAAATATTTATGCTACATATTATTGAATAGTAGTAATACGATTATTCAATATTACTGCACATGTCTTAGCGGACGCCGCACTGTGGGTACATGTGCACATATTATATCAATTATTTGGTATTTGGGCTATGCTCGCCATGCGGGTTTTACTGAACCCGCTCTCTTTTTAAATTCTATAATTGTGGACGATCTTGATGGTTAATATGTAATAAATGATTAATATTGCTTTTGATGTTTCATTTGCTGCCGTAAGACGGGCGGCCAAGTAATGCGTGATAATAACTCCAAGTGTCACGGAATTCCTTTTTGTTTAGTGTAAACGTATGCGAGAAACACTGTGTGACTCATGTTTTGTCACACATTTTTGGTTTGTTCGTGCGTGCTTTCCAAAGAGGCTATTAAAAGAGGCTCACATAACTCTGTTGCCGACTTTACCTAACGAAAAAACATCGTATCAAGCAGTTTTCCTCTTTTATCCATAAAAATATGCAATTTTTGATCCAGCATTATTCAAATCGGACAATAAAACTGGATGAGCGCCATAGTGCTTGATAATCTACGTGAAAATATCTTTCCAAAAATATATCATTTATTATGATTGAGGGGGTGTACCAGAGTCCATACATTTGTGCCCATCATCCTTTGAATCTGAATCTCGCGGTTGTTGCCCAATATCAGGAGACCCAACGCTCCCTGCAGGAGACTGTACTTTGGGATCGTGTGGAGCATGGCCCTATACTGGGCCCCCGTGTGGGCGGAGATCCTGATGGCCAGCAATGCGGCAAGATTGCTTAGCCCGCAGAAGGCGACGGTTGTCAGAGTGATAAGGGGATACCGCACAATCTCAGTTGAGGTGGCATGTCGTCTGGCCGGGACCCCTCTATGGGACCGGAAAGCGAGGAAGCGAGATCCCTTGCGTCCTTGTTTAAATGGCGCAAGGAGGCGCTGGAGTGGGGCCATAGGCCTCTTCCTGTGAGCAGGTCATGCTCTTGAAAGAGACGGCGGGGAGGAAGCGGGAGAGAACTCTCCCATCCTAGTTCTACAGTCTGCGGCGGCGCCCCATACCATCAGCCTGAGGCCTGGGGCCTGAGGACGACGCGCACTTGGCCGGTTATTTTTTTAATAGGTGCAGCAAGTTCCACCAAGTGCCATCAATCAATGGTATAAATCTTCTCAAGTGTACATTTTAGAAATATCTCCACCTAAAGATGAGTTTCTTTCTTTTACGTGTGGAATTACTCGTAGATGCTATTGCGAACTCCTACTGACTAAAACCACACGGTGCCCTGCTAATAGGTCTTGGCTGGTTTTGGTTACATTCTAGAAGTATATAACTAAAACTGGACAACAGTGAGTCGGACTAGCACACGTAGGGTTCCGTACAAGAAAAGCAGCAAAAATCACGTATGTTGTATCGGAGGCCCCCTTTAGTATTATTAATTTGTCTATTTTTATTATTATTTGCTGAGCCGGCAACAGAAAGACATCATTTGTAAAAAAAATAACTGTCTAACTATCACAGTGCATGGTTACAGCCTGCTGACAGACGACCAACGAAGTCAATGAAACCGACAACAAAGGGGTAAGGTTATGTAATTTCCTAGATCACGTTTTTAGGATTCTATAAAAATTGTATTCTTATAACTATTGATTGGAAGTCCTTTGTAAATCTGTAAATCTTCGGATAGTAACATAATACCTGGTTGGGCTGACCCCAACTACGTCACAAGCAGAGCCAGGCACTCAAAATTCAAAAACACGTGAGTTTCGGCCCGGCCGAAAGTTTCGGCCCATTTTGGCCGAAACCGAAACTGCGGCCGAACCTCGATTTTTTGGCCGAAACTGGCCGAAACCGAAACCGAAACCGAAACTTCGGTCGGTCACTACTAAAAATACAGTTTAAGAGAAATGTCAATACGGTCGAAAATTGCTTGCAACTATATTTTTAATGGTTATCACATCTAAAAATAAGCGCAAGCAATTTTCAACCTTATCACCTTGCCGATAGTCTTGTTTTAGCCCCTCTCTATAATATAGAGTGCAGAGGGGCTTATGTCGAGACTTCGTCTGTAGTCTGTGACTCAGTTGCATTAAACTACGTCACTAGGTCACGTGGATCATCTGTTCAAAGTTTGAAATAAAACAAAAATGAGAACGTCAATCGGATAGAACTTTCACAATAAACGTGTTAGAGGGGCAGTCTGGTGAGAACGATATCACGGCTTTCTTGTTATCGATCTACATTCTACATAATTTTTTATCAGTCTTCATCTGTTTCGTCGATATTCATTTGTTTTGTTCATCTTCATTAATTTTATCGATCCTCATTTTAGAGAGATAGAGATATGGGACATTTTACGAACGGGACGTTTTGCGGCGAATGGAACGATTTAAGAAAACCTCACGATTTTAACAGCGGGCTGTTTTAAGAACAGGATGTTACCAGACGAATCGGTATATTACACACAATCTGGTTTACTTACATTCAAATTCAGGGAGGGGTGTGGGACGGGAATACTAGCCAATGTGAACAGACGCGCCATCTACTGGCAAGCTGGTAAACTGTCAAATTGTCGCCGTTGTGTGCATTTTGCTGGCTTTATGTTCCAGGTATTTTGATTTTTTTCTCTTAGTAATTGAGCCACACATTCTGCTCGATAATATTGAATTTGCGTCAAATGTTTCCTATAGCAAGTTCAATGAGAACTGAAATTGAAATAGAATGCCAGTGTGCCAGCTACCGTCATTTGTGTACGACACTGAAATAGAGGCATGCAAGTACGCAAATTGCATGCAAGTTTTACTTGCAGATGCATTGCATGTGACATCAATTTGTATATAAGCTACTAGCAAACGTCACGCGGTTTCACCCGCGTGTGAAACCGCGTGACGTCTCAGCTTCCGATCCTGTGGTAATACTGGAATAAAATATAGCCTATGTTCACTGGGGATTGTTTAGCTTCCCAACAGTGAATTATAGAAATCGGTTCAGTAGTTTCAGAGTCTATTTGTGCAAACGAACAAACAATCAAATCTTTCCTCTTTATAATATTAGTATAGACTGATTCGTACTGGTATGTGTATTCGCAGCCACGTTGTGCAGACTAATGCTGCGTCCACATTTGTAACATATCAACGAACCGTACCTACAGCGTGTCATCTTGTCGAACATATAACTCGTAGCTGCTGTTTTCAGCGGTACCGACACGTGAATCTTATACGGTAATGAAGAAATGTGCCTTAAATATGTTACAAATGTGGACGAAGCATTACACGTTGTGCAGACTAAAGCTGTAAGCTTGGCAAAATACAAATTGGATAGTACAGATGGCAACCTACATACTAAATACGCTGAGGCTACGCACACATAGACACCGCACACTGAGTTCACAGACATGAGGTCAAGCGAGGTTGAGGAGAGTTTTCGATGCTGATTTGTGCGCGAGTGTGTAGCAGAGGGTAGGTGTGAAAAAAAGTACATACATGAGATTTCCATTTGTACTATCTCTAATTTGTGGCAAAGCAGTGTAGAAACAAGTTGGAGAACTAGTCTAGTTATATGCATGATGAAGCAGTGTGTGCGTGTGTAGTGAGTGGGAGCACGGACCATGCGGGTTGAGGGGCCGTAGCTCGCGCGGCCGCTGCTCACCTGGCCGCGCGTCGCCGCCGCCGCCGCCGTCACCGGCACTGGCGCCCGGCGGCGTGCTCGCGGCTAGGCAGTACATCACCGTCGCTGGAATAATACACCTTCATTTCATAATCTATCACTATACATATACATATGATGACACCTCTATCCCGAAGGGGTAGGCATAGGGCATATCACATGCCCACATTTCATTTTTTTAGAATTTGTCCCACGTAATAGGTGGTGAGCCGTATTGTCTGCAGTTGAAATTTTTCAAGCCGCTTAAAAGGCCTTCAACTTGGCTTAACGACTGCCATTTTACTGGCAACCAGGACCAACGGCGTAACGTGCCTTCCGAAGCACGGAAACGCTGAAATAAATGTCAAATGGATGGTCACCCATCCAAGGACCAGCCACAGTGAAAGTTGCTTACTGCAGTGATCGTTTACAGAACACTGAGTCAGCGGGGCCACGAGCGCTTCACTATAAGCATAGTAAAAGCACAGGGCGGAAACTCCATACAAATGATTCGTTACCAATTCTGTCATCGTACAGAGCTTGATTATGTGCGTGTGACCAATAAGGCTATAGCAAATGTTCCCTCACGACACCCGCCAACTATAATGATAACTGTGGTGCGGGACTGGCCGGGGTGGGGGGGGAAGCTTGGTCAGTGATGGGCAGGGAGTTGCCTATCTGTATGTAATACTATTATATCATCTTTAGTAAAATGAGAGCACGCTTTGTATGTGCGCGAACGCAATGCCTGCGAGCATCTACGAGCGGGACACGCCCACTTTGACGAGGCGAGCGCCTATCGTGATTCACAGTGAAGCGCCTATACATGAATTAGTATGGAGTCGAGACAAGTTCCCACGTTTACAGCTAGGTGGCGGTGACTAGATTTCACACAAATTAGCATGAGCATTCGAAGAAACTCACACTAGGCACTCTGTACTGGAGCATTAGTCGTTTCCTTCAAATTTGGTCAAAGTGCGAGTTGTAGTTGCTCGTAGACACTGCGCTCACATAAACCGCGCTTAGGGTGTTTGTTTAAACTTACCTACATCTTTCTTTTTACTATGCTATGGGCAGCAGTTTCAAAGGTTAGCAGCCCAGAACAAGAAACACAATCCTCCGTAAGTATCTAAAATTCTTTCCTCTAGACAGCCAGAAGTCACTCTAAAGATTGGTATTGTTTGTTAGATGAGACAGAGCTTAGTAAACTTTGGGAACTACTGCTATAGGGGATGCTGAAGACTGAGAAAATTGAAAACCCCTTATAAAGTAAGTGATCCTCTCGGGTTCCTGAGCATTGCAGATCTGTTTTGTTACAGGAAAATTGGGATAGGTTTATACTATCCTATCCCAATTCGCGCAACATTTCTTGGTACTGTAATTTCAGCATTCAGACCATTTTCATGTTATTAATGCACCTCATTCAGTCAGTCTTCAGACCTCACTCAATGTATTTGTCAAAAACCATGATGTAATGACAAATATAGAAAAAATCTTAATATGAGTACTTAGCTTAGAACACAGATAAACAAAGGGATTTCTAATACACAAGGGATTATAAACTGGATTAACACATAATAATATGAAATACTCACAAGAATATATTAAGGCAGGAAATATAGGCTCGTTTCGTTCTTGTGCAGTTTCTACTAATATTCTTAATGGTCCTTTTGGTGTTAACACTGCTATCAAGTCTGGAATGCACAAAAAAGTCCTGATTACACATCAAACTCATATGAAAATTCAAGACTAATATAGGTAACTGGTACTATATTTACCCCATATTGATATAACAGCTAGAACAGCCCATGTGGTCCACTCAGGTAAGTACTTAATAAAAACTAGTGCCATTAGAGCAGCTATGAAGATCAGATATGCTTGCTGTAACCGTAATGGGCCTTTCCAGTGGATCACTATCATGCCCACTACACCAAAGTTCCACATAACAAAGACTAGTGTTATGTAATCCATGGGAATGTTGTAGTTTCGTAAGGCTTCCCTGCAAACATACAGAATTCCAAAAATAACGAATTTAGTTTATTGATTGAGTTGGTGGAAAGGCGTCAGTCAATGGAGAAATCCAACTATAATAGAACCAATTCCAGCTCGACTTTTCGTCATGTCAATATTTATAGGTCAAAATATAAGAAAAAAAATGTAATGACACAGGTCATCACTGAAATAAATATAATTTTGACGGTTTAAAATTTTTTATATCTATGAAAGCAGGTGCACACATGACAAGTGTCATGTTCCGCCATAGCTGAGCGTACAAGTGATTGAGAAGCACAATCGGCCTAAGCTTTCACAGTTCCACTCTATTGGCCTATTATGTGTTTTCTTAAAACGCTATCATGTAAAATTATCATCCGTAAACCGACTTTTCAGACAATCACTGTTTTATACCACTATGATCAGAGAAGGTGGCAGAGAAGCATATGGCCCACCTGATGGTCAGCTGTTACCATAGCTTATGGATGTTTGCAACACCAGGGATAAATCCAGGGTTTTAAATAAAAAGTATAAAAACATACTTACTCAATGTACAAATAAGAGAACAGAAACAGTAACATGAGAGAAGAAAGTATGAGCCATCCATGTATGATCTTGTAACATCTTTTCTTATACAACACTATTAGTAACACCGTCATCAAAGCTATCACAGTCAGCAGTATCATAGAGTTTGCAATCGCATTCCATACTTTGGTTACTGCGTGTGGACTCTCTTCGTGGAATGGAGTATAAGCTCTGTAAAGAAAGTTTTTAATCATTTTATTACGTCTTCTAAAAGGTTTTCCCCATACAAACTTTGGCACTTACTCCGCACTTTACGGTATGAAATTTTGTAAAAGCTGAATCATGAGATTCGATATTTTATATTATAGAGTATTTATGCCATATTTAGAGGCCTTCAAGTCAAACTTTGGCCCCCATATTTAATATTATGGTTTCCAAAATTGGTTTTAAGCACACACCTACACCATGAAACTTAGGTTTCAAATTTATCCTTTGTATTGATTATCAGCAAGAAAAATGTATTTTATAATATGAATAGATTAAATAATAGTAAGCAAGTAAGAAATAGATGAGACACATGACTTCCTCAAGTGAGTCAGTTAAACATAATACAAACATTTCATGAGAGTATGTTTCTTAATCCCACATTTCAGTGAATTTAAAGGCTTAACTTTAGATTGTCCTCCCACGAGTTTGGGGTTCTACACCCCCTTCCCCCTCCCCCCACCACCTCCCAGCCCTTAAATCGTGGGAGTCAATCCGAAGTCCTACCAATTTAAAATTTAGTAAATTAGTAATTTAGTAATTTAGTAATAATATAAAATATACTCACAAATAAACACCTTTAATTGAGTAAAAATTAATTGTTGATATTGTAGCGACAACAACTATCATACATAGGGTGACAGGCACAAACAGCTTAATCACATGGCGAGCGCCATATTTTAGTTCAAATTCTTCGAGCGGAGGCTCTGATGGTGGCGCAGGTGGAGGTACAGGAGGTGCTGAGCTACTTGCTGATCCAGATGCTGTACCTTCTGTTTGCTCAACACTCTGAAAATAAATAATGTACTATTAGCATGCAATAAGTATAACATTTGCGTGTTTGTCTACTGATAAAATATTTCTAAAGATTCATCTTTTGCATAATTTTACAATTGTATGATATAGCAAAAACTTTACATTCATCTGGTACAAGTTGTAACAAGGTTACTTCGGTTTGGAGTTGTTTCTCTTACATTTTCTACACCTAAGAAATAATGAGAGTAACAGCAAAGTGTAGTGTAGAATGTAGGATAATATTCAAGTAAAAGGGGACCATAAAACATATCATTGTTTACACCATGATATCTATGTATTGAAATAACAACCAGTAATAACTGGATTATGAACTGGAAAAATAACAACAACTGTTACTTCTTCAAAACTAAATTTCAGCATAGTGTTATTTTGTTCATCTTTATCATCTTACAAATTGTAGCGAGGTCAGAAAACAAACATAATATTTTATTTGAAGCAGAAGAGATTAGATTGTGGGCGTAACAAGCGAGGGTTAGTCATAGTTATAACACCGATGACATTGCAGTACATACACTTCATAGAACTTTTACTTACACCATAAGTGCGCTGAGGTTCAGGTTTAGTCTTTCGTTTTCTCGCTATCCTATCAGTGAGCTCCCTATCAGGACGAGCTTCTGCTATGTGGCCGTCCATGAGTGCTGTTTGCTCTGTCACCTCCTCTGTATCACTACCGGTGTCACTCATTCATAAATTTGTTGGATTACACACATTTTGCATACGACTTTTATTATTTCGTAGGTGCACTACATACAAACATAATATAAATCTCAGATTTTATATGAATAAAATCAAAAACAAAGCTATAGATTCGTAAACGTCGAAAGCGATTTTTTTTTCTAAGAAATCAAATGTCATTCGGTTTTTTTAAATTCTTGTGGCATCGCCACTAAGGCTTTTATGCTGAAGCACACTGCTGATTGCAGAATATAAAAAAAAGTCTTCAAGTACAAGTCTTGTACCTTATTTTAAAATCAATTTAGGTCTTTTTTTTTACGTGTGGAAATCCTACATGGATGCTATGCCGGACTCCTACCGACTAAAACCACACGATGCCTTACAACTGTCTATGGCCAGGAGTCCCGGGTAAGCCCTCGAAAGGCGAACACTTCAACTTCGCCTATGGGGTTCGGGTGCTATCCCGCGTCTGGGGGAAGGGGGGGGGGAGTTGGGTACTGTCCCACCACTATGAGGGGCAAAGAGATATTTGCCATCGTCTTGGCCTGCTTCTGTAAGAGCGGCGAGCAGCCAGCTCACCGTTCTTAGGCCCCCGGTCATGGAGGTCGGTAGTCTTGGGCGTATAGCAGCCTGCGACGACCCCGCCCGCAACTCGGGAGGGAGATTCCTCTCCCGGTCCCTCCCCGCCACCTTTTTTTGAAGCATAACTTGCTCGCAAAACGATGCAGCAGCATCCCACTAGCTTCCGCTAGAGACCATAGCTTTCACCATGGTCACCAGCGTGAGAACGTCGACGTCCAGGCCTGCAACGAGGTCTCGGCGCTGTACCGCCCATGCTGAGCACTCCACCAGAGTATGCAGCGCCGCCGTGTCCTCGCTGCATTCACCGCAGTGCTGACACTCGGGTGTTACCTCCCTATGTATGCGCCACAGATATTTACCGAAACACCCGTGTCCGATAAGTATCTGTGACACCCGATAGGTGAGGCTACCAGGCCATGGCGTCTCTCCAGCCACTCCTCCATGACCGGCTTCACCGCCTCAATAGTGGTGTGCCCCCATTTTGGTTGCTCATGTCGTACCTTTCATGTTTCCATGAGCTCCTGGCGGAGCAGGGATCGCTGGGCCTCAATTTCTCGAGACTCAGGCCTGTGGTCCCGCTCCAGCGCTTCCTTGCGCCACTGATAAAGCGACGGCGACGCAAGGGCTCTCACTCAGGTCCCATGGAGGGGTCCCGGCTAGGAGACATGCCGCCTCGACAGAGATCGTGCGTTACCCTCTAATCACCCTGACGGCCAATTAATTTTGGTCTGAAATTCCCCTCCTTTTTAACTTCGACAACTTCTTAGATATTTCATATGCAGGCTCCTCATAAATTGGGTGCTCTAAAGGAGCAACTTTCTAACTTTTTTTTCGGCATAGTCGAGCGCGAGCCTCTGTCTTTTCAAACTCAAAAGGCGCCTGCGCCTTCATAGAAAGTAGAGGGGGGCTCGTTTAGGCAAAAAAAATCTTAGTAGATTCCAGTAAATCTATTGTAAAATTATAAAATGTGCAAACTATATCATCCAATAAAACAATTTAACATAATAGGAACTTACAAGGCCATTCGTCTATCAGACTTACCGGTTGGCTAACGGCACAGCTAACGGTAGGTGGTAGGTAGGTGTATGTGGGCAAGCAAGGCCATTTTTCAGAACCTTGATTTAGTTGGATGGCTCGTTGGTAATACGGATATAGATCTTCGGAATAGTGTTTAATTTATTATGTGATCGGTAGGTATAATCATCAGCCCCGGATCTAGAGATTTTTTTAGGCGGGGCAAAATGTGAAAATGCCGCCCCCTTTAATAATAATAATAATAAATCTTTATTTTCAAGCAACATTAGAGACAGTTACAGATGTTTTTAACTTACTCTACGGCTCATAGATACATACCTTAATACTAAAAATATATATACATATAACTTAACCTAATTGACACGCACTGACGTCGACGTGTCGCGGGGCGGGGTGTCCCGTGTCGGCAGACGTCCTCTGAAGCGCCGATACTTCACCCCTCTCGGCCAGAAGTCAGGAGCCATGAAGGTGGTGATGCGGTCTGTAGGAACCCTCACCACAAAAGAGTTGAAGCTCACGTTATGATGAGAGTTCAGCTTCTCCACCCTCAAACCCAACCCGGTTTTTTTCTGGAGATAGTCCACGACATCTACGACCTTCACGTTGTAGTGAACCCGGGATACGTAGACCATCGTAGTTGGGACCTCTGCACGGAAGTGCTGCTCTATCGGTCTTGAAGCAGTACCGCACTGGTTCTTGCAGGAGGGTTTCCTCTTCTTCTTCATCACTACCGTGAAACCCTCTGCATCACAAGGCTCCTTCCGCGGCGCCTTAACGGGTGCAGTGCTGCGCTGAGTGACGCTGCCCTGCTTCTTCCCCTTTGTTGGAGCGGCTGTAGGGGTGCTGGCCGTTGCAGCTGCGTAGTCACGTTGCTGAGGAGGTGGCAACGTGATAGTAGTCGGCATCTTCGCGGGGGAAGAGGCGGCGGCGGGGGCAGCGGGGCGCGAGCTCACGTTCGTAGTACACGCCATGGCCACCGGACACTCGGGCGAATCAAATTCTGCTGACGCGAACGAAACTGCACAGTGACGCATTTTGCGCGCCTCGCCGTACATTGACATTATTAGAAGCCTCGTTGAGTGACCTACTAATTGAATTGTTGCTACGAAGTAACAATAATTCAGCTTGCAGCCCACTAATAGTTTTATCGGAGGCCTCTAATTTTGCCAACACATCAGCAAGGCTGGACTTCAGGAATGTTATGTCCTTAAGCAGTCTTGTCACGTCGACGTGATCGAAACCCACCGGGTGGGAGCTTGTGCAGCTCCTTCGCGATGAAATCTGGCACGTCGTCAGGATCAGTTTCCTTCAGCAGGGTGATGATATCCTGCAAACTTCGTTCCCCTCCATCCCTCCTTCGGGACGGCATCTGGGCAGTTTTGCCGACTGTTTGGTACAGCAACGTCTTACCACTGCAGATCTCCTGTTCCTTGAAATTGGATTTGCAGATCTGCATTATGCTGATCTCATCCATTGTGTCCACTGCATTCTGGATGAACGCCAGTAACTCGTTAACGATGACCGACTTGTTGGTAGCCATCGCACGGCGTAATGGCAGCGGTGCGTAAGCAACGCGTATCACGAATTAATTATTAATAAATTAATAACGAGACTGCATTAGTGAGGCGCGACCGTTTCCGGCCGCGCATCGCTAAAGTATGAGTTTACCCCCCCCCCCCCCTATTTTTTAGGTTCCTTAGTTCAAAGTTGAGAGTAGTATTAGCGAAGGTACAAATATACGTCTTGTACAGCAGACACCTATATGGTGGCGTACTCTGCATAATGAAATAAAAGGATTTTTAGATAGATACGTATGGAAATCCATCATGGATGCTATGCTGAACTCTTTCCGACTGAAGCACACACATCCTACCACTGCCTACGGTCTGGAGCCCCGGGTAAGCCCTCAGAAGGATATCCCAGGATTTTCAACTTTGGCTACCATTGCGACCTTACCTAGGGGGTTCGGGTCCTTTCCTGCATCTTTGGGGGTTGTTCAGGTGTTATCCTGCTTCTTGGGGCATGTGGCATGCGTGAAACGTTCACGTCACACTATCGTCTTGGGCCTGCTTCTGTTAAGAAGGTCTGGCCTCCGCCGTCCTCAGGCCCCCGGTCATGGAGACCGAGAGTCTTGGGGAAAGACAAGTCTGCGGCGGGAGCGCCGCAGTTATCTCCAGTTTCCCGCTTCCTCCCCTTTACTCCAAGTCACGCCACTCACGAGCATTAACTGCCCGCAGAATGTCGAGGCGACATCCCACTTACTCCCACTCTCTCCAGCAAGAGAATGTCCATGACCAGACCTGCTAATAGAACCTGGCGAAGTTGCACTCACGCTGTGCACTACTCTAATGTGTGCACCTCGCAGTGCTGTCACTCATCTGTGGTTTACCAGTGTAGGTATTCGTCACACAGAAGCTCCCGTGCCCAGTAATCATCTGCGACAACCGGTAGAAGGGGTTGCCGTTGCTCGTCTCTTTCTGGAGAGAGAGGGTAAAGAAGAAAAGGGAATCTTTCAGCTGTAAACGCACATTCATGTGTTTCCTGACATTTAAATCTACCAGGTTTTCTAAATTAAATGTGGAAATGCGATCAGGCCCGGTCGAGAGTCGCCACGAGATGCCACCTGTTTTCTTCTACGTCGGACCGTCCCCTCTGAACGCTCAGAGGATGTCTAGATAGTCCTTTAGTAGTATTACCGCATTGTGAAAAGAGGGTAGAGGACGGATAGGAGATCTTCCAGCTGTAAAGGCACACGCCTTTATTGACATTTAAATCTACCAGTTCTTCTAAATCCCATTGGAAAATGCGGTCAGACCCGGTCGAGATATGCTACGAGCTGCCGCCTCTTTTCCTCCAGCTTGGGCCGCCCCTCCGTTGGACAGCCAGATTAACTCTCTTGTAGAGTACTGTACTGTCGTCTGCATAACAATGAGTAAACCCAAGGGATACTCGTAATATGCCGCAGAAATAGTGTTCGATAACACAGATCCCTGTGGTACTCTTGAATTAAACTGCATAAAGCAGAGAACCTGACCAGCACAGAGGAATAGTAGATATACGTCACCCGGCACAATTGAGACGGTCTGAGCAAAATTGCTTAATCCTCTTTTTAACAGTACCTATGCAACAATGGTCTAGCTCTTATTCATTTTTAAGACAAAAAGAATAGAAACTTTATAACGCTGTCCGTTGACGTATGGTGCAACAAGAGATATTTTAAGAATAGCACAACAAATTTTCAAAAATATGAAACACTGTGGCCGCCCCTGCGTTTGCCGCCTCCACAACATGCTGCAAGTTTGTAAAGAAGTGATGCATGCATCTTGGAATCGTTTGCTACGTTTCAAGCATCTGGCATAATTATCTTTAGTTAATTTCTGATATAATATGAGCAAATACCATAATTATTTCTTGTGAATAGAGTTGAATAAGTTGGAGTGTTTAATATTAGGTAGGTCGGTAGGTAATCTACTATCGTCAAGGTTACTAACTGATGATTTGTGCATTTGTCTGCAAAAAGTTGAATTTCTCGCCCTCTGATTTGCCGCCCCCCTGATTCTGCCGCCCGGGGCACGGGCCCCGGCTTGCCCCCCCCTAGATCCGGGGCTGATAATCATCATCTGTTCCCGGATGCACTCGTTTCGGAGTCCGAGATTAGCATTCCTAGGAACTTCTCTCCTCACTTCGCACAGGTAGGCTTCAAATATATAGTAGCGAGGCCAACAACATTCAATGTAGGTAGTTCCTGCCTGTTCCTCTAAGCACGTCTCGTTTCTCAGCCACACCGAACACTAGGCCGGCCAGTCCGGTAAACATAATAATTTTATAGATAAATCTCCTAGTAAATAAATAAATTAATTAACTGGATTTATTATACTCCCTACCATAAAATATGCACAAACGAGAGTTGCTGCGGGTAAAGAACAGCATGCAAGTTGTACCTATCTAGTACCTACCTATATTTCTATCTGGTCCATTTTTAAGAAAACGATTTTTCCCCCCATGTCCTTGAAGTGTTTGCATACGAATGAATGCACAGAGTAAGTAGCTACTTTTAATACTTAGGTACCTACTACGTTTTGATGTATGGAGGTTCCCAAAGTTTTTAAGTCGTAGAGAGATGTTACTTTCAGGTGGGTTAGCAAATGGTCATCGTAGCCTAAGAACCATTGCAGCATTAGAAGTGCTGCACTTGCGCTGACGAAGACATTCTCCTCACCTGTCTGCTGAGTGCTGCTAGCATTACAACTTTTTTTTAAATATTCACGGACATTTTCACACTACGCTATCTGATCCCAAAGTACGCTAGAAATAACCTGCTTGTGTTATAGGTATCAGACCACCCAGATAGAAACACCCAGACTCTCGAGACAAACATTTTTATGAAGCACACAATTTTATGTCTCCGGTGAGAATCGAACCTACGACCTCGTGATCCGCAGTCGCACATTTCCACCTCTAGGTCTAGACCAACGAGGCAGTCAATATCTATCATATAGCGTAGTAACTTTTGTTTCAGACCATCAATCCTTCTAGTCTTAAAAAGCAGCATGTGATTTTAATACTTAGGTTCGAGTCCGACAGCGAATTTTACCGTAGCTTCAGTGGGATGAAGTGTTTCGGAAATTTCACACGTAAAAATACTGGCAAACACAATAAACTCCGTTGTCGCACAATCAGGTAAAAACACTACATAGAATATACCTACTACACATATACCTACCTACTTCTGTTACAGTTCAGTTCCAAAGTCCCAATAGGTGAGTACTAAGATGCGTTACATTGAAATACGAAAACAGTAGGTTACCTGCCTACATCCCCTTTGTCCACTAATACTTTCAGCAAATTGTTACGAAATGGATCTTTTAAATGCACACACACACACACATAGGTAGATACATAGGTACAATACAATATATTGTATGTGTGTGTGTGTGTGAATGGCTATAATATAGTCACGCCTTTATCCCCGGAGGTGTAGCCAGAGGCAGTATAAGTACTATACGCACACATTTCACCTCATAGTTTAGGTATATATATGGTGTAGGTGGTGAGCCTAATTGCCGTGTTGAAATTTTCCAAGTTGACATGAACAGGCACAGGTCGTGACGATCCGCAGTTGAAATTTATGAAATCGACCATAAGGCTTTTAACTTGACTAACGATGGTCATTTTACTGAAACCGATTTTCATTTCGAGCTTTCCTTCTCTCTCTTCGCAATGGATCGTTTTGCGAAAGTGTTCCCTTAGTACCCTCGGAATCGGGATGAATATTGGGGTGTCCGCATTTTGTATTCTGTCTCGTCACTTATACGCTATACCGGCACAGATTACTAAATAGTTACCGGCGAGCGACGGGGCCCTGTGTGGCAAACACAGGGCCCCGTCTCCGATATAAGCGTATAAGTGGATATTTTAGGATTCTAATACCTAATTCTAATTCCTACTAAAGTAAAAGTTTGTGAAGGTGTTTGGGTGTCCTTTTTCAGTCACGCTCTAACGGCTGAATGGTTCGGGTTGAAATTTGGCACAGGGATAGAATCTAGCCTGAAATAACGCTTAAGCTACTTTCTATCCCCGGAAAACGTTAACATGGGAAGCGAACAAGAACGGAACTTCACGCGTGCAAAGCCGTGCTTTTTATCTAGTTTTTTTTCCGTGAGGAAAATCCTACAGGCCTATGCCGGACAGTAATAGACCTGTAGGATTTTCCTCACGTTGTTTAGTCGATAGGAGTTCGGCCCGTACTCCTACTGACTAAAATCCACACGAATCCTACCTCACAGCCTACGGTAGAGAGCCCCGGGTAAGCCATCTAATACAATGTATAAACGCAAGTTTGTAGACTTTGTAGTATGGACGTGTGTTACTCTTTTATGCTGTAATGACAGAATGGATTTAGCTGAAAGGCACAGTGTTAGATAATAATCTGGCACAACACATTGGCCCTGTAAGGCGTAAAGCAAACGACGGGGCGGGCCTGGCCGGGCAATTTGACCGCGCACGATAGCACTATGGGAATCCTATACTATCAACACACACGAAGGGCAAAAAGACCGCACCGCAGTTGTCCGCCGGTCAGTGGCGGCGCGGCTAGCCGCCATGGATCACACAAACCAGTTTGTATGAAGTAACGCAGACGGCGGCGCGGGGCGGGCCGGGGCGGCTAGCTCAGTCTCTTCGCTAGAACGAACGTCATGAACTAACGCCTCTGCCCGTCGTGTGCGTTGCGTTCGCGGGGCGGGCAGTCGCGGGCATCGGCGGACAGACGCGGTCTTTATTACGTCGCGGGCAAAAAGTCCGGCCCGCCCCGTCGTCTGCCTAGCGTCTAATAAGTTCCCACATTATGAGGGAGCGGGATGAGAATTCAATGCGGGTGGCGTGTTGACAAAATAAAACCAAATAGTTAGTTACACAACATATATTTAGTATTAAGAGAATGATAGAGACATTGTGTAAATAAGCAACTATTGATTATTTGATTAAACGTTTATAAGTATAAACCTTCGGGAGTGCCTTCTTTCTTTCGATATAAAACACTTTCCTTGGACTTCTTGAAGTCTTCATTAGTAACTTTCATGCGGCGTTCCCTTAAGGCCATCAGACCAGCTTCAGTACAAATTGCCTGCAAAAACGTTTTACCTTCAATACCATAGTTCTCCACTGAATGAATGCCGACAAGTAGCGTTTTATTTTCTTAGGCAGCTTTTTATATAGTTATGTGATAAGTATCCTTTTGTAAGGATACAGAAGTACTGCTCGTTCGCTCTAACTTTGCCGCTCGGCTCTATACTAAAGTCGAATTTTTGATTAGACAAAGTAAATTGACAGCAACTAATGTCACTTCTTCTTGTAGTGTTGCGTATTTTCTATGACGAAGTGACATTAGCTACTGTCAATTTACTTCGTATAATTAACAATTCGGGTATACGCCTCTACGCCAGCGGCAAAGTTAGAGCGAACGGGTAGTATATAAAAGCTAAGCTGGCTAAGCAAGTTTGTAAGGATATTTTAATGTTTGTTTTGTTACTCAATCATGCTTTTTATCCCTGTAATATGGTCTCATTGGATGCAGGAATGTGTACAGAATTGCACGCGAAGCCGCGGGAATCAGCTAGTATGAAATAAACCATAACATTGGATTGATATGATAAGGTGTGCTGGACAATACTTACTACTAACTCGTTCTTATGCCTACTTAATAAAATTCACTTTATAACACGAGTAGGGAATCATATTATGTGACTAAAATAAATAAAAATAGAACAATGGATAACATTTGGCCGTCCATACCTTAATATCAGCACCAGACAAATCATCTTTCGACATGATCAGTTCCGATAAATTCACATCATCAGAAAGTGTCATTCTTGACGTGTGGATGGTGAAAATCCTTCTCTTTGTTTTTTCATCGGGCAAAGGAAATTCTATCTTCCTGTCTATACGCCCGGGACGGATGAGGGCCGGATCTAGAGTTTCTATACGATTTGTAGCCATGATGACCTGTATTCCGAAATTTAATACATTAATACACAGTTTACTGTTATAAACGAAAATGATAGATAGTGTTACTTACTTTAACATCTCCTCTCGAATCAAAACCATCAAGTTGATTTAGCAACTCCAACATAGTTCTTTGAATTTCTCTCTCACCGCCAGAGTTTGAATCATATCTGGAAATTTAATAAAAATCTATAGCACAGTATAAATATGTGTGTCTATAGTCACTATACGGTATTTATTTGACCGTGAGACAAAATGTAAACAACATTACTTTTTTACATTTTTATTACTTTTCACACTAAACTATAAATATAGACGGCAAGTCGAAGATGCCTACTTGTCTTATTTTACTTTCACATTTTTATCTACTACATACACAATAGATTTTTCGCGCCACTCGGCTAAAAAAGTTCGACAACTACTGTTTTCTTCGTTTATGTTTTGTCCCATGGCCAAGATAAAATACAGTAGGTATAGTATTTTATTATTTACATTGAAAATGGTCCAGAAAGTAAGTACCAGTTATAATAATGACATCAATATCACACAGATTATTGGTAGGCCCCAAAATGATTACTGCCATGTACCAAAAGGGTAGGCTGATGCATACCAGCATACTATGTATACAACATTGATTTAGTTCCAGAATAAGATGGTGAGTCATGTTACAAGGGGGAAGTGTGGGCACCTGCAGATGATATTTATGACTACCAATCATTTACCCATGACCTACATGCCTTCCAAATATTTATTAATCGAAATACCATCAACTATAGCCTTAAGGATGACTCACGCTACACCGTGCCGGGTCCGAGCCGCGTGTCGGCCGTGGCACGGTCAACTAATATTACATTATATTTTGTATGAGACACTCACGCTATACCGAGCGGCAACCGAGTGACGGCCGAGCAACGGACAACGGCAACGCTCGGAAACAAGTCGGTCCTGCCTCGGCTCGGACCCGGCACGGTCTAGCGTGAGTCATCCTTAAGATGTTTAATATGTTGTGTAAATGTTTTCAAAAAACTGAGGAAACAGGGCTACTTTTAGGAGTCAACACTATGAGAAAAAAGAAAGAATAAAATATACAAATGGTGTAGGGACTTATGTTAAAAGGTTGTTACTCACCGTTTAGTGCCCACAGCATCAATCTCATCAATGAACACAATGGAAGGTGCATGCTCCTCAGCAACTCTGAACAGCTCACGAACTAACTTTGGCCCATCACCCTGTTAAAAATAACACTCATTATACAATTAGTTCTAATCAAAAGGTACAATGCATCAAAGTAGTGAAAATAATTAGACTTACCAAGTACTTCTGAATAAGTTCAGACCCTACTACTCTTAGGAAAGTAGCCGAGGTCTGATTGGCAACAGCCTTGGCCAGCAATGTCTTGCCAGTACCTGGTGGACCGTAGAGTATCACACCTTTTGGAGGTTTGATACCCATTTCTTCATAATATTCGGGGTGAGTGAGCGGTAGTTCTACAGATTCCTAGAATAAAATAGATTCCTTAGAATATGTACTGTTCTATAATCTAATATTCAAAATATATAGAGCCTTCAAAAAGTACTACGATAAATATACCTTAATCTCTTGGATCTGAGTATCCAGGCCTCCAATGTCGGCATATGTCTCCTGTGGTGCTTTCTCAAGCTTCATGACAGATACCATTGGGTCTGTATCATCTCCTAAGACACCAACCACAGCATGGACCTGGTAAAATAAATGCATGATTGAACATTGTACTGATTTGGAAATGGTGTAGTTTTACACAAAAATTGTAACTGGTATCTGTTTAAATCTTTGTGTGGCACTCCAAACTGGTATGGAACTAAAATATTCAGAAAGCAAAAGTTAGACAAACCTAGTCTGAATACCAGTCTCCCATTAGGTGAACAACCTAATATTTCTAGTTATTGTATTATGAAACTGAATATAGATTCTAAAATCAGTTTCAATGATTTGCAAATAAATGTTTACTGTTTAAAAACCTAAATGACATTGATGCCAGACCAATGCTAATAGGCCAAAGGTAGAAGCTATGAATTTTATGAAGAGAATCTTAGTGAGAATAGACTTAAGAATAATGCTGATAAGAAACTTTTAACCTATTTACTTAGAAACTAGTAACAATGAAGAATATGAAGATGGGTGAACAGAAATACCTCCTTACTTCTTACAAAAAGATATTTACTAACTTACCGAAAGGTTCTAAACAAAAATGAGTACAAAATTACCTTATGGTTCAACAAAACAGAGCAGCCAGGTTCCAGCTGGTCTTTGTCTACAAAGGAGAGAATACTGACATAGTGCTCGCTGCCCACAGAGGTGGATACAATAGCATGGTTGTCATCTATGATCTCTTCTAAGTTACCCACCGACATGGGTGTTCCTCGAAGGTCATCAACCTGAAATAACATTGTTTATGAATTCGTGGGGGCGTAGAACAGAAGTACAAAGTGAAGCTTTGGTACTAAACATACTCTCATATTTACAACACTGGTATTTAGTATAGGGCTAAGTGATCAGGAAAGTATAATAATGAAAATATTTCGCAAGATGAAGCTTAGATCAATGACCCGAATCTTTAGATCCAGCAAAAGACAGAGCACTGTCAAGCAGGTTCAAATACACACCTTCGATCTTTCTTCTTCGATTTTCTCCTCCTGCGGTTTCAGTCTCTCCTGATTGCGAATGAATTCTTCTTCCATGAGTAGATAGTCCTTTATTCTTTCGAGTTTCAAAAGTTTGAGCCTACATCTTGTGTGCGGTGTCACTTGAGGTAATTTAAGAGCAGCGTCAGGTCCCTTTGCCTTGCGCTTCTTCTTACCCACTCTCGTAGGAATTGGGGGTTCATACTTCTTTTTTTTATCTTTGTCATCCTTCTTGTCGCCACCGCTACCTCCTCCAGATTGGTTTTGACCCTTGATTTATCGTTTTAATATTATTATTTGTATATAAATAAACTTAACGTACTCTAATAAACATTAGTGATAAAGTTTACTTACCATTTTACGTTAAAATCCTAAATCCTAGCGTATTTTCACAAATTCAGTCACACGCTCCTCAATGAATTTATAAAATTTGACTGAAATGACATGAAACGTATTTGACTTGACGGATGATTACAAAGCGAAATTTTAGCCACAGAGAAGAAATAGCATATACACTGCAAGGAATATGTACTAAAATCACAATAATAAAAATTATAATGTTTACATTTCGTAAAATATGAAGCTGGTGTAGATAACAATTAAATATAAATATACCTCAAACAAATTTTCCGACACCTATTCATAAAAAATATCCAGTAGGTACAAATTCATAAAAAATATCCAATAGGTAATAGATTTAACATCAATAAATGAAATAAAACGCAACGATACATACTTTCTATACTTTACTACTAATAACAAAACGCAACAAGGTGACGTTTCTGTTCGTCGTGTACGCCTCATGTCAGTGCGTTTTTACACAAAAACTATTAGAAAATAGGAAATATTAAATATTTTTCACATTATTCCTTGATATTGTGGATTTAATTATTGTGTTCTATATTAGTGAATTAAAATGTCCCAGAAGTGTGTAGACTTCAGTCCCCTTACTGGATAAAAACATACTATTTGTCGCCAACAGCTGATTCGTAACTAATTGTGGAGAATAAAAACATCAAATAAACATTCAAGATGGTTTTAGCAGACTTAGGTCGTAAAATCACCACTGCCCTGCAGTCTCTTAGCAGGGCAACCATCATCAATGAAGAAGTAAGCTATAACATGTTGTTCTATTTTCGTTGTATCCAATGTTAGAACCTCAGCATTGACACATGTTAATGCTATGTAATGTAATTTTAATGTGACCCTATTATCTGATATGTCTTGTTTGCCTGAAGTAATCAATAATATTTATTGTCTAAGTATAAATAATTTTATTACAGGTATTAAATTCTATGCTAAAACAAATATGCGCTGCTCTATTAGAAGCTGATGTTAATATTCGTCTGGTAAAAAATTTACGTGAAAATGTGCGTGCAGTTATTGATTTTGATGAGATGGCTGGTGGGCTCAACAAGCGAAGGATGATACAATCTGCTGTATTCAAGGAACTCGTTAAGGTATGTTTAAGTCTGTTATTATTGATTGGTGCCGAATCAAAAGGCATTAGTTCGCTATCTGTGAATATGATATTAATTTTAAACCTTTGAGATTATTAAACCTTTGAGAATGCTATAATAGCGAAACCGGTCAGGTATTATTAAAATTAAAATAAAAGTTGTGGAATAGTACAAGTGAATCAGTTTTCATAATGAAAAAACAAGTTCCATTAAGTGCCAACAATCAAAAGTATAAAGGATAATATGATACTTATTAAGTTCTGACTTGAAATTAAAAGTCGGTACAGACATTAAAATTTTGTTAATATTGTTACTAATTTATATCTCAAGTATAATTTTGTTTCTATTATGGTTATCATGTTAACATATTATCAATTTATTGCAGAATATATTTTTTCTGAAATTAGGTAGGTATGTTACAGCAAAGGCATTAACTAAACGGATAAATCAAATTATAGTCAATAAGTATTATGAAATCTATATTTAATATGCCATTTGGCATATTAAATATAAATTAATAAAATTAATAAAAAAGATTAATAGATTAATAAAAAAGATTAAATGATAAATATGTAAATTTTGTCCATTTGGACAAAATTTACATATTTATGTATAAAATTTACATATTATTTATTAATAATAAAAAAATACCTTTTCAGCTAGTAGACCCTTCAGTAAAACCATACCAGCCAGTGAAGGGCAAACCCAATGTGATCATGTTTGTAGGTCTCCAGGGTTCTGGTAAGACTACAACTTGCACAAAACTTGCATACCACTACTTAAGGAAAAACTGGAAATCTTCCCTAGTGTGTGCTGACACATTTCGTGCTGGTGCCTACGACCAGGTGAAACAGAATTGTACAAAGGCTAGGATACCTTTCTATGGAAGGTTTGTATATAATAATTTTATCTATTTTAAGGGTTGCATACCTTAAAAGGAAAAAATCGCACAAGTGCGAATCGGGTCGCCCACCGATGGTTCTGTACATCTGTTTGTCCGACTTTGCATCTGCCTCTACGTCTGTCTGTAAAGACTTTATCTCATGAATGAGTGGAGGCGGCAAGTATGACCCGCACTTGTCCAAGTTGTTGGTTGTTTGGTTACATTATGTGGCCAAATTTGTATTGAGATGGCCTTAGGCGCTAGACAGACGACGGGGCGGGCCGGGCTTTTTGCCCGCGACGTAATAAAGACCGCGTCTGTCCGCCGATGCCCGCGACTGCCCGCCCCGCGAACGCAACGCACACGACGGCGACGGGCGGGCAGTTAGTTCACTACGTTTTCGTTCTAGTGAAGAGCGCGTCAGTGAAAATGGATACCCAGAGAATTCGAGTCGTTGCTTATTTAATGTACAAAAAAAGAAAGAGACGCAATCGTAATATAGTCCATTGAAATGTTACATGAGCTTTGCATTTATTAGAGGACGCAATTTTATTTTCGGGACATATGTGGGGGGTCAATAGAAGCTTAACCTCAAGTTTGTGGGGTCGCCACCCTTGTCCCCCGGCCGCCATCTTGAAAAGAGTGGGGAAAAAAAACTTTTTTCGCAACATTTCGGAAACTATGAGTCTTACAAAAAAATTGTAGAAGCATAATTTGTAACATATTGTGTTGCCTACAAATGTGTATATAACTGAACAAAAAATTTTGAATTTTTTTATAAAAATTTTCTTTTTTGCTCTTTAACTTTTTTTATACATTTTACAAAAATAATACCTCAGACTAATCTTGTAGATGATCTTTAAAGAGAAATTTAAAAAAAAATGCCACAGAGCAAAAAAGAAAATTTTTATAATTTTATTTTCAATTTCTTGTTTATAATTTTTAATTTAGGACAAAAATTTGTTTGACATATTTGTAGGCAAAACAATTTGCTATAAATTAAGTTTTCACAATTTTTTTGTAAGACTCATAGTTTCCGAGATATTGAGGAAAAAGTGTTTTCACCCCTTTTTAAGATTGCGGCCGGGGGACAAGGGTGGCAACCCTACAAACTTGAGGTTAAGCTTCTATTGACCCCCCACACATGTCCCAAAAATAAAATTGCGTCCTCTAACAAATGCAATATTCGGTCCTTAAATTGTAACATTTCAATGGGCTAATAGGGAGTAGGTACTGGGTACTCGATGACAACTCATCCCATACTGCAGGCGTTATTGCCTGGCATATTTGGTTCCATAGCTTCCTCTTTTCATTTACATCGTGATATTCTTTTAATGCCGTATTATAAATCGGCGATCTTTTTTCGACTTGAGAAATTAAATTTTCGACGTCGAAGGCGTTCATCACTAGAAAACGTGCGGCGAGGACTGAGCCTGGCCGACCCGCGCCGCCCCGCGCCGCCCCGTCTGCGTTACTTCATACAAACTGGTTTGTGTGATTCATGGCGGCGAGCCACGGACATGCCGCGCCGCCAGTGCCCGGCGGACAGCGGCGGCGCAGTCTTTTTGCCCTTCGTGTGCGTTGGTAGTATAGGATTCCTTTAGCGCTATCGTTCGCGGCGAAATTGACCGGCCCGGCCCGCCCCGTCGTCTGTTTTACGCCTTATTCTTTGAACAAAATGGATATTTTTATAAGTGGTGACTAATTTAAATTTTAGATTTATTTTTATTTATGAAATTATCTTGTAAATTGATATTTAAAACATTAAAATGCAGACGGCCATATTAATTTATTATACCATAATTTTTTAGTTACACAGAAGTAGATCCGGTAGTGATAGCCACCACAGGCGTGGAGATGTTCAAGAAGGAAGGATTTGAAATGATTATAGTGGATACTAGTGGTCGTCACAAACAGGAAGAGTCATTGTTTGAGGAGATGTTGGCTGTAGCTAATGCAATTGTGAGTATATACAAATACATGCATATTACTATTCAAGAAAAAATAGAACGGAAAAGCAAGTTGGTGACCGGCGACCGGAGGCGCAAGGCAGACGACGGGACGAGCCGGGCTTTGTGCCCGGCCGCAACGTAATAAAGATCTCGTCTGCCCGTCGAATTCAACGCACACGACGGGCGGACGCAGTTAGTTCACTAGAAAGCGTGTGACGCTGACCGCCGTGAGCGTTACTTCATACAAACTGGTCTGTGTGATCCATGGCAGGTAGCCGCACCGCCGCCACTACCCGGCGGGCACCTGCTGTGCGGTCTTTTTGCCCTTCGTGTTAGCGCCGCTGTCGTGCGCGGTGAAAAGGTCATAGCCCACTTAAACGACTCTGCTCCAATACCACTCCCACCCAACACTGCCCTAAAAGAAGACTACTGCTCGCAGTCTACGCGCCGACAGCTAGCACGCACCTAGCAGTCCACACGGCGACAGCTAGCAGACGGCCAGCTGTCCACCCGCCGACCGCTCTCGCTTTTCGCAATAGACACAGTTCGCGATCTTTGCCGGTGCGGCGACTGCTAGCAGTTAGCGCGCGGGCGCCGCGCCGACCGCTCGTCTACAACGCACACCCAGCGAGGCGTCAACTCCCGAGCAGTCTGACGGCGCACTGTGGATCGAACCGGGTTTAGAAGACATAGAAACTTAAATTATCAATGGTCACTTTTTTGCCTTGAAATGGATTCAGCTGATTAATACTGTGTTACAAAATTAATATGAGACAATGGGCAGTAAAAATTAACTAGTTATAATTTTTTAAAGACAAATTTGTATGGAGAAAATATGAAAAATGAGGATTTCTCTGGAATCGCACGGTTGGCCGATATATCCTTACACACTATTATAGTACTATTTAATTATGATTTTTTGACATACTTCATGTTGCGGAACAACTTGCGATTTTTTTTTATAAAACTGTCGAAAATTTTGTAATATTTAAAAAAAAATCCTCATAAGTATAAATCTAGTAACTTTAATTGTGCAATTTAGAACAAATTACATTTTGGAACTTAAAATATGTACCCCTAATAATAAATAATATACAAAACTAAACTAAATTGTGCATAATATTCGTAAATATCATATCCATTTAAAAACTAAATTAAACAAAATGTAACGAATGATTTGAAACTTTTAGAAGTAAATCAATATAGATAATTAAAAATGAAATTACCATCACCGCAAATTAATTAATCTATTAGATATAATATTTACTACAAAAAGGAAATAGAATAATTACAGATCTACTTATATGTATAAAATAATAATAATAAAAACATCTTCATCACCATCAGATTCTACTTCGGAGTCAGGTTCTACAATAGACATTACATCTAAAAAGTCTGTGGAAGGTTCTTGAACCTGAAGGTTAAGTAAGTCTAGAGTTTCTTTGAAGTATGTTTGGCTCTTATGGGCATCCAATTTCGGTCTTATCGAAGTTATAAGAGGATCAGAGGAGAGGATAAGCATATTGAGGACATCCTCGTTAGATGCTTGCCTGTTCTTCTTCCTCGAATTATGTTCTCTAAACCTCCTAAAATCTTTGTTTCGGGCCTCTGACGCTTCTTCCGAAAGACACCCAATTGGCACAATGGCATTTTCTGCTATTATATCCCCTCCATGGATAAGTAATTTGTGAACGGTCGACGACATATAATACCAATTATATAGTTCCACGTATTTTTCGGCGGTTATTTTAGTGTATTCTTTAAATTTAGACGTATCTATTACCTCTCCAGATGTGATTGCCTGCAGAATTACAGCAAACCTGCGGATCAGGTCTTCATCTAATCCGGTGATTGCTGCAGTTTTGTCAGGAAACTCAAAAAATCTTCTCGCTGTGTTTCCATCGTTAGTTGTGCCTGATCCTTGCTTGACAATGTCAATCAAAAGATTGAGATCCTCTTTAAATCTATCTTGGATAAATTTCTTCCTTGTCTGTAATAACTCTTGATAATTTTCTCCTCTCGCAGACCACTTCTTGAAATCAAGACGATACGCAATGTGTAGAAGACATTCCATTACATTAATGCGGGCATGTAATGATGATAACCCAAACTCATACATTGCAGGAGAAACAATTTTCGATGCAACTGTATTTAAGTTATTCATTTCCGTAGGCTTGGCCAAACATAAGTAGCAGGCTGCATTTGATTTAGCATCTGAAAGATACGTACAAATTTTGCCATCAATCATTGTCATCATCAATTTATGACTAACTTCATTTTCTCGGTATTTTGAAGGCACCAAAGCCTGGATTTCATTATCCATTCTAGATTTTTCATTCATTACAACTTCTTTGTTTTCCTTCAAAAAACTGAACTGCACTGGTCGACAGTACGTAGATGAACAGGGTTTCGGATTCGTCCATATGGTATCTTCTTCAGCGGTCAAGCTTAGCGGAACTAAAGAAGTCATAATTATGCTTGAATCATCTTGCGCACTTGTCATTTTTTGTTTATATCTACTTTGGTTGGATGCACCGTCAAATCCCCACTTTGATGTTAATACCAAATTGTTTGCCTTGTATGACATCAGTATTAGGAAGACTTTCGAGAATTCTGTTCACTGTTAAATCTAATAATGCTTGTAATGTAATCTTAACTGAGGAATCCGTTATAGTCACAAATGTCTTCGGAGGGTAGCACTGCAGCTTAGCTTTTTGTATTCTGTAGTAAGACGGATATATATCTTTCAAACCTTCTCGAATTGTTGTTTCGCGCAAAGTGATGTATTGCCATTTTGATAATTTTAATGAAAGTAGCAAACCTAGTGCTTTCTCTGGTGAAAATATGACTGAAGAAGATGGTTTTTTAATGACTTCCTTAATTTTTGCCGCTACTTCTGGATGTTTCAGCATATATTCAATAACATCTGCAATATCATCACGACCATCTCGTTTCAAAAGCACTGATGCCGAGTATGCTAATTCAATAGGATCTTCACTTACATGATCGTCGGATCGTCTCTTTTTCTGCTTGTTACCTAGATCTTCAAAACTTTTTCGAGGTCTCTTTGGGGTCATCATTGTTGAAGTCGATGTCATCTTTGACGTAGATGGTCCAGGTTCATCAACAATAGTATCACTTGGTTCTTGAATCAGTAAATAGGGTTGCACGCAGCTTGGCCAGTCAATATTTGCCTCAAGCCAATCTGAGTAATCACGTTTAAAAATTTCAGTTTTACGGTGGGATCGTAAGTTACGATCCCACCGTAAAACTGAAATTTTACGATTCGTAACCATCTCTTATGAACTGCCCGTGTAAATCTTCGACAAAATTCTTTCATAGTAACACTATCTTCATCAGAAAGGCTAGTGCCCAGTCGAATAGCGAGTGAATTGAACAATACTTCGTGATCGAAGGAAGTAGTATCCTGATCCTGATTGTTCAGAATAACAAACAAATCTAAGTTTGTAATTACGCTTTCCATTATTAACAATCAGAAGGTTACAAGGTGCTATCAAATGTTAGCAGTAAAAATATTCAAAACTAACTGTAGATACGAGTTCAATATTTCACTGTTTATTGTTATTGACTAATGAGGGTATTACTATTTTGGATTATTCATTGTATTACCCTCATAAGACTGCCTCTGTGGCGCAGTCGGTAGTGATACCGCCTGTGGCGCTGGAGGTCGTGGGTTCGATTCCCACCGGAGACAAATATTTGTGTGACCCATAAATGTTTGTTTCAATAGTCTGGGTGTTTCTATGTATAATATGTATGTATTTAAAAGTATATAAGTATTAATATCCGTGGTCTAATACCCATAACACAAACAGGTTATTCCTAGCTTACTTTGGGATCAGATAGCGTTGTGTGAAATGTCCGTGAATATAAAAAAAAGGTAATACCTACTACACTAATTACTAAAAATTATTATGTTTTCCTTATAACTGGATAATTAATTACAAAGGATTAAAGCTAAAAAGATACCCACTATGTGATTACCTTAATAAGCTCTTGACTATTAGTTAAGTACCTACCTAAGTCATTAGATTTTTTTTATGAAATTGCAGACTATTTTGGCCTTTGGTGTATATAATATTGTAAACGAGCTTTGGCTTACACATATTAGAAGCTGTTGAGTATTTAAATGGGTTATTAACGTAAAAAAATATTACAAAATTTTCGACAATTTTATAAAAAAAAATCGCAAGTGGATCCGCAATATGAAGTATGTCAAAAAATCATAATTAAATAGTACTATAATAGTGTGTAAGGATATAACGGCCAACCGTGCGATTCCAGAGAAATCCTCATTTTTCATATTTTCTCCATACAAAATTTTCTTTAAAAAATTATAACTCGTTAATTTTTACTGCCTATTGTCTCATATTAATTTTGTAGCACATTATTAATCAGCTGAATCCATTTCAAGGCAAAAAAGTGACCATTGATAATTTAAGTTTCTATGTCTTCTAAACCCGATTTTCGATCCACAGTGCGGCGGTAAGCTCGCTGAAAGCGAGCTGTCTGCTTATTGATGATGGCAATGTAAAATATATCTAAAGAGCAATATTTAAAGCCTATATTTAAATTATATTATTTTTGCCGGGTTGGAGCAGAGTCCTGTAAGTGGGCTATATTACCCGACCGATATGACCTAAATTACCCGGCCTGGCCTAGCCCAAACCAAGCGCCTTATTTTTTTTATTGAAACTTTTCTAAACAGAGCAACAACCTGTTTTGTAACAAAATTGATACTATTGATTTTATGCGGCTAAAGTCAAGTTCATAGCTTTGAAAAATATTGAAATTAGGTATATTTTTAATTATTTTCACAGAAACCTGACAACATTATTTTCGTCATGGACGCAACAATCGGTCAAGCTTGTGAAGCTCAAGCTAGAGCCTTCAAAGAGAAGGTAGACATTGGTTCTGTTATTATAACCAAGTTAGATGGACACGCCAAAGGTGGTGGAGCACTTTCAGCGTAAGCTCTTCTTAAATTGGACTATTTTTTGTAAGATTTATAATGGATTTTGTGAAATTGAGTTCTGCAATTTGAATGTTTTTAGTGTCGCAGCAACACAAAGTCCAATCATTTTCATTGGTACAGGAGAACACATTGATGACTTGGAACCATTTAAAACAAAACCGTTCATTAATAAACTCTTGGGGATGGGAGACATCGAGGGTCTTTTGGATAAAGTGCACGAGCTCAAACTGGATGATAATGATGAACTCTTAGAAAAACTTAAGCATGGACAATTTACTCTGAGGGCTATGTACGAACAGTTTCAAAATATTATGAAAATGGGACCCTTCTCACAAATTATGGTAAGCTATTGCTTTGTAAGTGACCCTTACTTGAATATCAGATGCCTAAGCCTTCATTAGCTCAGCCAAATAATTGACTCATTAAAGGCTCCTGCTGACTGGGGGATGAGGTTATGCCATAGTCACAGTGAATATTGCCTCTCTTGAGAGTAAAAGTAAAAGTGAGTACTCCCTTGGCAGTAAAAATAATATATTGAGTGATAGCAGATCTTTTGAACCTAGAGATCTGTTTGAGATTCTGTAAGGTTCCTGTATGTTTTTGAAAAGATGGGTTGAATAAAAAATGAGTTTTGTTTAAAACCATTATTCATGATACCTTTATTTATTGTATTCTCAAATATGTTTTAACTCTTTACAGGGCATGATACCAGGTTTCTCTCAGGACCTCATGTCAAAAGGCAGTGAACAAGAATCTATGGCCAAACTGAAACGGCTTATGACCATTATGGACTCCATGAACGAAGGAGAACTGGACCACCGTGACGGCGCCAAACTATTTTCAAAACAACCCACCAGAATCACCAGAGTAGCACAAGGCGCCGGTGTCACAGAAAGAGACGTTAAAGACTTGATTGCTCAGTACACCAAGTTCGCAGCAGTCGTTAAAAAGATGGGAGGAATCAAAGGTTTATTCAAAGGAGGTGACATGGCAAAGAACGTTAATCAAACTCAAATGGTCAAACTCAACCAACAAATGGCAAAGATGATGGATCCCCGCATTCTACAACAGATGGGCGGCATGAATGGACTGCATAACATGATGAGACAATTGCAGCAGGGCTTTAGTGGAATGAATAGTAATAGTTTAATGGGTGATAAATGACACTAGATTTTGATTTGCCTTAAGTCAATTTCAACACTTGTAATTATTGTATCGTATTTTAACCAATAAAGGTAAACACCAATATTAGTTCTTTTTATCCGGTTCAAATCAGCGCTCAGCACTGTGATTGAGACTCTAAAACTAAAAATAAAATTCCTTCTAGTTTTTCCGATTACCGACCTATTTCTATAATACCTTTCCTCTCCAAAGTTATAGAACGCCTTGTAAATGAACAACTGAGTATGTTTGTAAGGAAAAACAATTTATTGAATCCTTTTCAATCAGGTTTTCGACCTGGTCATAGTACCGCTTCCGCCTTCGTAAATATTACGGATGACATCAGACATGGCATGGAGTGTGGGAAGGTTACTGTCCTGGCACTGCTAGATTTGTCTCAAGGTCAACCCATTGAAGACTCAAGTCAATTGTCGGTAGCCCTTGGATGGTTCCAAGGATTGACTGGTCATTACTCCCACCCGTTATCTTCATTGGAACTACCATATCATATAGCGACCGGGTTAAAAACTTGGGAATATTTATTGATTCAAAGTTGTCTTGGGAATCTCAAATGCAGGAGACCAGCCGTAAATTATTTGCAGCAGCAGGATCCTTGAAACATTTGCGAAGTTTGTTGCCAACTGCTACCAAAATTGCGCTTGCAAACACCCCTCTACTTCCTATCCTAGACTATGCAGACGTCAGCTATCCAGATCTCGCCGAATGCCAATTAGATAAGCTCGAGCGACTCCAGAATTTATGTATCAGATTTATATTTGAACTACGCAAATATGATCATGTCTCTGTTTTTCGAAATAAGCTCGAATGGCTACCTCTTCGTCTTCGCCGTAATGCCCATATCCTTTTCTTGTTATACAGTATACTGTTCAACCCTTCTACCCCTGCCTATCTCAAAGGAAGATTTGAATTCCTTCATGATACTCATTCAAAGTGCTTAAGATCATCAGCGAACTTGAGATTAAAAATGCCGCCACATTCCACAGTATTCTTGGATAAATCCTTTACCGCTTTGGCAGTACGACTGTGGAATACGCTGCCATTAGATATACGACGAGCGAAGTCACTAGCCATATTTAAAAATATGGTTAAGAACCACTTCCTGCCCCTCTAAGTTTTTAAGTGGGTATAACTTTTATTATCTTTTAATATTTAGGTACTTACTGTGTACTACATAGCTACCTATTATGTGTTATTTTATTATTTGTTTTGTATATTTTATTATGTAATGTGCGCCATCATTTTTAGTTTTTAAGTCTTTTCAAAAAATACTGTATGTAATGGTGCAATAAAGAGTTATCTATCTATCTATCTAGAGATGTACCTAAAGGTCCCTTTGTCCACTAAAATCCATGAAAAAGATCCCTGGGGTAATCACCAAAAATAATGAAATAGGAAGCAAATATAAGTTTGCTCCATTATATATATTGTCTAACGCTTGAAGTCCTGGACTTGCTCTCCTCATAATGAAGTTTAGTGTTTTAAGGCGGCTCTAGTCTCGGTCGCTCGAACTCGGCCAAATAAACATGTTGTTTCACCTCACATCGCATAGTGAGAGCGAAAAGCTGCGATAATGCATTCATTCAAAGGTCCTTTGGTAGAAGGGGGTCATGAAAAAAGTACTTCATGTATCAACTTAGAATAAAGTTTTCTGAACTCTTTGAGAAATGAACTTTGTTGGAACGGAATTAGATTTTGAGTTTTGAGACTCTTTTTATTTTTTATTTACACAGAAAGTTGTCTAAAAATTTGGCAGAAAAATCGAATTTTTAATGGTTTCTATCTCTTTAATAGTTTTTAATTTCCATATTTTGAACGGTACAGACAAAGTTTATGATGAGGCAAAAGAGTAAAATGTTTGTCTTTGTATGTAGGGTATCCACTGATCTGTATTATTACCACACAGATCAGTGAGGGTATCAAACAGTTGAGTAGGTACCTCTTTGGTAGGTACCTAATATCCTCCCGAAGTTTGTATGGGCAAAATAGTGACTAGCGCAACCTTAAATTTAAAAATCAAAATTAGATTTTCTAAGAAGTGCAAAAATAGTAGGTAAACTATTAGATATTATGGGTTCGAAGGTTCGAAGACGTGCACGAATGTGGAGATTTATACCTACTAATACCTATTATAAAGAGGAAAGATTTGATTGTTCGTTTGTATGCATCGAATAGGCTCCGGAACTACTGGACTGATTTAAAAAATTCTTTCACTGTTGGAAAGATACACTCTTTGTGGTGAACATAGGCTATATTTTATACCCGTATTCCCACGGGAACGGGAACTACGCGGGTGAAACCGCGTGACGTCCTCTAGTCTTTTTATATTCTCCAAATTATCAGTTCAATCGCTTCTCTGATGGTTGTAAAGCGTAATGCTTCCTCCACATTACTCGCGAAGTTGAACGAGTACGATAGTGTAGAGGGGAACCTCGGTCTGCTTCGTCAAAAATTTTCTTTGACTCGGGCAACTTTGCCGACGAACTTCGTTCAACTTCGCGAGTAATGTGGAGGAAGCATTAGCGACACGGTCCAACTGCACTTGTCATGCCTCGTCAATATCATGTGTGCATATACGTCAATGCACACACACATGCAAAGAAATCACGCACATTTAAGCAACTTTCATTCATAAATATCAGACTTGACTCAATATAATTGACCGTGTCGCTAGCCCATTAAAATTTAAAACAAAAATTAAAAACTAGGCAGCATGGTCTCTGACTTTTGCCTATTCCATGAAGGAAGAACAAAAAAAGGGTGATATGACAGTGCCATTGACATTAAGACGAAAACTGACAGTGACATTGACTGCAATTATTGTTATTGATATGTAATTATTTTTGGGAAAAAAAAAAGAGCGGGAAACTTTGAACGAAAAGGACGCGTCTTTTATTTTAATTTGATATTATTTTCTATTTGTGTAAAAAGGATTGTGTAAAATAGTAGTTTTTTGTTATTTTTAGTAGTTTGTATATATAGATAAGTATTTCAACTGATTTAGGGTAAGTTTTTTCTGTATTATATGTAATTGTCGTCTTCTTCTATGGACGAGCCGGCCGACCCCGGTGGGGGGTCTGGCGCCAAAATTAGTAGTCCAAGTCCAACAACGTTTAATATAATAGAGTCATCTGACTGCTCTCTATCTACGGAACCTGATCACACAAAACGCAAACGACTCGCCTCACGAGTAGTTTGCATAAGTTGCAACAAAAAAAAGCCTAAATGGAAAGAGGGCTCGATAAT
Organism: Miltochrista miniata; assembly: GCA_933228765.1. Classification (NCBI taxonomy): domain Eukaryota; kingdom Metazoa; phylum Arthropoda; class Insecta; order Lepidoptera; family Erebidae; genus Miltochrista; species Miltochrista miniata. The sequence continues at coordinate 14,253,908 of OW121764.1, read as the reverse complement.
GCAAAGAAGTACAGATTGCAAATGTGAATTAGATGCTATTCCACAAACCCCACAATCTAAACCTCTGTTTCAAGACCAGGACAACAAAAACACGACACGTACTAATATTGGCCGCCTTAACTACAACAGTACTGATGTAGCTCCATTTGTTGTAAATATACAAAAAGAAACAGCTGAAAATAGCCGTACATATTTACATCCTGTAGAGTTTGGTAGATTTCTTAAAAAGAATAATATCCACGGGATTGTGAATGGTAGTCTTAAACGAATTGGACGTAACAAAGTCAGTGTTACATTTGTTAACTATATTGATGCCAATAACTTTATATCAAATAGGTGCTTGACCTTAGAAAAATTTAATGCTTTCATACCAACATATAATATTACCCGTATGGGTGTTAATAGAGGGGTTCCAACTGATTGGACAGATGAGGAAGTTCTTACTAACTTATCTGTTCCTATTGGTTGTGGACCAATCGTCAAAATTAGACGAATCCGTAGAAAAGTTTCTTTAAATAATATTAACAATTTTGAAAACACAGGTACTGTAGTATTAACGTTTGATGGACAGGTACTCCCCAAAAGAGTATTTATGTGTTACACAGCACTATCTGTGGACTTGTATATTTACCCAACTGTACAATGCTACAACTGCTGTAGGTATGGACACGTTAAGAGCCAATGTCGATCTGAAAGTAGGTGTTATAAATGTGGTAGAGGACATTCAGGTGATACGTGTAATGTAGACGAAGATGAACTATGGTGTGTTCTCTGTAAAGGCTCACATCAAGCTAACTCCAAGAAATGCTTGGAGTTTGATAGGCAAAAAGGGATAAAAGAAACTATGAGTAAAACCTGTATTTCTTATATGGAGGCTATAAAGTTACATCCCCCCATCACTAAAAAATCATATGCTGAAGCATTTTTAACCACCCATAACACACCTGATAGTGATAACAATAAATCAATTAATAGTAGCCCATCCTACAAAAAAACTGTCTTTTTAAAACCCAGAACCCTTCCACGATTTTCTAAGGGTTATGATCATGCTGCTCATAATGAAATCATAAAAGATCCCATAACTACACCTGGCCCTGTTTTTAGGAATAATAAATATGATAATAATAATACAGCTGATATGATTAAAACTTTATTTCAACTTCTATCACAATCAAATACCACAATTTCACCGTCCAACGTTGCCATAATACTTGAAACTCTTTATAAAATATCTAATGATAATGGATCACAGATCAGTAGCAATTCAATGGAATTGTCGCAGTGCAGTGCCCAAAAAACATGAATTAATTCATATAATTAATAAATATGATCCCTTTGTAATTTGCCTTCAGGAGACCTGGCTAAAGCAGGACTCCATTTTCAAAATTCCTGGCTTCTCTTGCTTGAGAAGTGACAGATCTGATGAATATGGTGGAGTAGTCATACTCATTAGAAACACTGTAAATTATTCTATCCTTTCCCTTCCTTCATATAGTGATGAACTTTCTGTCATTGCTATTACTGTAAATAATATTTGTTATGTATGTACATATTTTTCTCGTCCTAGTCTACATATTTTTAATGAAATAAATAGTTTATTAAATTTTCTACCTAAACCTTTCATTTGTTTTGGTGATTTTAATTCACATCACCAGTCTTGGGGCTCTCCTATGACAAACTTTTATGGAAATAAGCTACTAGAAATAATTGAAGATCAAAATTTGTGTATATTAAATACAGGTTCTCCAACTCGTCTTGATGATCCTCCTACAGCTCCAGACCTAACTATCTGCACCCCTGATCTTGCATCCTCCTTAGAATGGAACACTACAGAATCAACTCATGGTAGTGATCATTTTGTAATTATAATTACTTTACCATTCCGTAAACCTCTGAAACAGAACAAAAATCCACGCATAAAACATAAATTACACAATGCAAACTGGGACTTATATAAATCCACAGTGGAGCAAAAGATATCAGAGTTACCTGATATTTCATCCGCAAATATTTTAACAAGTTGTGACCTATTTGCAAAATTGCTAGTTCAAGCAGCTGATGAGGTGTTCCCATTAAAATCTTTAGGCCCTAATAAAATACCATCTCCACCGTGGTGGGATGAAGAATGCACAGTAGCAATCAAGAAAAGAAAAGAGGCAGAGAGGCAATATTGTGTTTCCATGACTAAAGAAAACTACAATAACTATTTACAAGTAGCCAAGGAAACACAAGCATTTCTCAGAAACAAAAAAACTGATGGCTGGAAAAGCTTCTGCTCATCCTTGAGTCCAGATGTTAGTCCATCCACTGTCTGGCAAAATATTAGAAAGTATAGATCCTGCTACAATAATGATGCAAATCAAACCATTAGCCCAGACCTAGTTGAGCAGATAATGGATAGACTGGCTCCCCCATCTGTTCCTGACTATCATGTAGGCCTTTCTTACACACTAAGCATACCATTTAACAATTCTGAAGATTTAAATTCCCCTTTTACCTTCATCGAGTTAAGAAACGTACTATCAAACCTAAAAGATTCCGCCCCAGGGGAAGATAGCATCCCTTACTCTTTCGTCACACACCTCAATAGCGACAGCCAAAAATATTACCTTTCAATCATAAATACTATAATGATCTCAGGTCATATCCCTTTGGCATGGAGGACTCAAAATGTTTTATTATTTCCAAAACCAAATAAAGATAGAACAGACCCTACATCATATCGTCCAATAGCGCTGACCTCTGTTTTAGCTAAAATAGCTGAACATCTAGTGAAAAACCGACTGGAATGGTTTTTAGAATTTAATAACTTGCTATCGGATAGTCAACATGGCTTTAGAAAAGGCAAATCTACTATTGACAGTTTAGGTACTTTTATCACAGACATTAGGTTAGCGTTTACGAATAATGAATCAGTTTTAGCAGCATTTCTTGATATAACCGCAGCGTATGATAATGTTAACGTAAGTATTTTAAAATTAAAATTGGCAAAATTAAATGTACCCGTGTTTTTAGCTAATTTTATTATAAATATGTTATCTGAGAGATTTCTCCAGTATTCACCTGATGTAAATACCAAAACTTGTAGAACAGTATGGAAGGGTTTACCCCAAGGCTCTGTTTTGAGCCCTTTATTGTATAATATATATTCCTCGGATTTAGATTCATATGTTAGAAAATATAGTAGTGTTAATGTATCACAATACGCAGATGATTTACTTCTTTATGTCTCAGGGTGTTCCATAACAGACCTTAATCAGTCTCTGTCCACAGCATTAAATGCTCTGAATATATGGCTTGACGGGAACGGTCTAACTTTATCACCTCAAAAAAGCACCGTAGTTCTGTTTAGTAGAAAACGCGTCCTACCACCCATTATTGCTCTTTATAAAAATATACCATTACCAGTTAAGGATCAGGTAAAATTTTTAGGGTTAATCTTAGACTCGAAGCTCACTGGTCTACCTCACTGTAATTATATCACTGCAAGGTGTGAACGTAACCTCAATATTATAAGATGTCTTTCCGCTGTCCGATGGGGTGCCCACCCCTTTACTATGAGACTTATATATAATGCCTTGATAAGGAGTGTTCTGGATTATGGAACCTTCTTATTAGAACCATGTAATGTAGGCGCTTTGCAAAAATTAGATAACATACAATCAAAGGCCTTACGAATTATTACAGGCAGTATGAAATCCAGCCCGATCAACTGTTTACAGGTTGAATGCTGTGATCCCCCCCTTAAGTTTCGAAGACAGTACATTTGTGATAGGTTCTTTTTTCGTAACACACAACTCAAAAAACATCCCTTACTTCAAAAAGTAAAACAACTTTCGGAGATGATAGATGTTTCTGAGTATTGGACACATAAAGAAACTCCTGGTCTAATAAAAAGTCTTAAAAAATTTCAAAGTCTTGAACCAAAAACGCATCAATGGGATCGTATACCATTGTATAAATATTCATACACCTCTCTTGTTATCCAACCGCAGATACATTTTAATATTTTAGGCATCAAACAAAGCAATAATCAGAACACAAACTTTAAGGAAATTATGGATAAAGATTGGAAACATTGGCATCAAATATTCACAGACGCATCTAAATATTCCAACAGAAGCTGCGTGGGGGTGGGAGTCGACCATTCACAATACCGTATTACTCAAAAAATTAAACTACCACCTGAATCTTCTGTCTACACCGGTGAATGCATGGGCATATTAAAAGCTATTAAATATATTATTATCTTTAAACTACGAGAGTCGATTGTGTTCAGTGACTCATTGAGTGCTTTACAAGCTCTATCTCGCTCTCCCTTTAAATCTCATATCCAAACTCCAATCATTTTTGAAATACGCCAAATGTTAACTCAATGTACCTCTCTAGGATATAATGTAATTTTCAGCTGGATACCAAGTCATGTCGGTATTTTCGGTAACGAAAAGGCTGACCAACTCGCCAAAGAAGCAATCGTAGATGGAGACATATTTCCGTATGCAAATTACTGGCATGACTTGATGTCTTTACCTAGATCCTTCTTATTTGACACTTGGCACCAAACTTGGATAGCTGACGAAAATAAGGGGAAATTCTTTCGTTCCATCCAACCAACTATACCAACAAAACCATGGTTTGCTAAAACACATTACAACAAATGGACTACTACCGTCATTTGTAGACTAAGACTAGGACATGTTTGCACTCCTGCCAATTTGTATAAATTTCGTATTGTCGACAGCCCACTTTGCCCTTGTGGAGAATATGGTGATGTAAATCATATTTTCTTCTCCTGTTTGCTACATGATCGTTCCGAATTCTTCCTAAATTTGTCTAAGATCCATGTACCTTTTCCTACATCTATCCAATGTTTATTATATTTAAGTAATCTTGATGTATATAATGTACTAGCTTCCTTCATAGAATTAAATATGATTAAAATGTAGATATAGTATAGTAATATTGTAGCCCATCCTATACAATCCTTTTCCTTCCAAATTATTCCGATTATTAATATTGATTATTGGTTTCCCTAACTTGTTTGTGGCCAACTGCAAAGCAAGAAGCCATTAAAATAAAAAAAAAAAAAAAAAAAAAAAAAAAAATTATTTTTGCGTCCGGGATTGCGGATTTATTTTTTCAATTTATTTTTCACTATCTTCTCAAGTACCTAAATCAATTCTGAATGTTTAATTATGTATACTAAGTCTTTCAGATTATCCAAGTGGGTTGAATATATCTCAAATAGGGTAATTTGATAAAAATTATTCAGTTAACTTACAGGTTACAATATAATGTTTTTAATTTATTTTCAATCATTGCTAAAACTTAAATGTATCTGATTTGTGCACTCATGAAGTTCATAATTTCTAGGCCTTTAGTGTAGAAGCCACTCGCAGAAGTGATACAACTGTAAACAGAACAAAATCTATAGTAAACATGAGTGTTAAAAGTCGAGAAAATCCTGCTGTTATCAAGCTAGAATCTACAGAATTTAAAAGCATACTTACATCAGAAGTTATGGATCTGAAGAAACTGTTTGATAAATACCAATACGAAATAAGAATAGCAGGTGGTGCAGTCAGGTATATTGAATTACTTAGTTTATTATCTCTGTTATAATCACACAAGTGATAGTGATATTGCATCATTTCTTTGCTAGAGCTAGATCATCATCAATCATCATATTAATAAATTATTATATTCTAGAGATCTTCTAATGGGCCAGCTTCCCAGCGATCTTGACTTTGCAACAACAGCAACTCCTCAACAAATGAAAGATATGTTTACAACTGAGAATGTTAGAATGATCAATGCAAATGGAGAGAAACATGGCACTATTACTCCTAGAATTAATGATAAAGAAAACTTTGAAGTAACAACATTAAGGATAGATGTAGTAACTGATGGACGCCATGCTGAAGTTGAGTTTACCACGGACTGGAAGTTAGATGCTAACCGGCGAGACCTTACAATCAATTCTATGTTTTTAGGTAAGACATCAATTCAGACTTGTCATGTTGGTATGTGGTGTAGATATTGGTCTTGAAAATACTTAAAGAATGTGTTCACATCTATATATATAAAAATCAATGCCACTTTTCGTTGTAATTTTATAACTCGAGATCGGGCTCACCTATCCATACCAAATATTTAGGCTTTGTTCGAACTATTTAGTAGATGGTTTATGTGAAGTTTGCACAAAATCGGTCGAGCGGTTCTTGATTTATCACGCAAACGAAGTTGCGCGGGTCAGCTAGTCATATTATAAAAACAAATGGTTATATAATTTTCTCAATATTGCTTGCTTTTTTAATGTGAGGTGTCCTAGGGCAGTTACTAAAGGTACCCAATACTTGAGAAAGGCTTCAGGTTACATTACACTTCATAAAACTACACTTGTTTGACACTCTAACTTTATAGCTGTCGCTATCTGTGGTCAACCAGGGATTGTAATAAATGTGAATACTAGAAGTAGAAAATGTTTGATGTTGTGTTCATATTAAACCACACTCAAGTATTTCCTGAAATTTGATATCCCTTTGCTGATGTTAAAGTAGACTAAGAAGAGAAGAATGCTAAACTAGACCTAATGTATTGAAAAATTTCAGGTTTTGATGGAACTGTATATGATTACTTCTTTGGATATGAAGATGTGCAAAACAGAAGAATAGCTTTTGTTGGGGATCCTGACACAAGAGTAAAGGAGGATTATCTAAGAATATTGAGATATTTTCGTTTTTATGGAAGAATGGCAGAAAATCCTGATAGCCATGAAGAAGAAATATTAAATGTTTTAAAGAATAATGTTCAGGGCCTGCAACAAATATCAGGAGAAAGAATTTGGGTAGAACTCAGAAAGACACTGAATGGAAATTTTGCAGGAAGTTTATTAAAGACAATGTTAAGTGTAGAAGTTGGACAATATATAGGTCTGTATTTTTGTTGCATGTTAGTTACATTACATCTATAAATTTTTTTCTGAAGTAAAATGTCTGAAAATCTTGATGCTTTCTTCCAAAAAATAATCTTATTATGAGACTCTTCACTCACTATTATCCTAAAACTCAATTTTATGATCTTTATCTTAACTCCAATAAATGTTGTATTTACCAACAGGTTTACCATCATCTCCAAACTTGAATGAGTTGGACAGATTGCTGAAAAGATCTGGACACTTAAAACTACACCCAATGAGTTACTTGGCAGCACTACTAGTTGATTTGGATGATGTCACTATCCTCCATAGCAGGCTCAAGTTTTCAGCTTATGAGAGAGATTTAGCCTATTTTATAATAGAACACCGTGAAGATAAGGTTGCCAAGAGACCCTTACTGTAAGTATCAATAAGTTATAGGGTTGGCAGGCTGAGTGTAGCACCTATGGTGTTGCAAATGCGCATTCGCTAATATTCCGTTTTCTTATGGTCCCACTTTTTCGTCCTACTAGTGGGACCACAAGGGAGAACTGTTTCTTGTGGGAGTAATGGGACTATAGCAGTAACAACTATGTAGTTCAATGTACACTTTAGTCTTCTAAACTTAGCAAGGAATGTCAATGCAGTCCTCACCAGGGTCATTTGTAAAACAGCAGATCTTATTATCACATTTTTTTTATTGGGTCTCTGAACTAGTAATTCCATCTGCGTTTTCCTTTCAGACCTTATGAGAAATTGGTTCTCAACTCTAAAATGAAACAGAAAGATGCAATCGAATATGTAAAAGAAGTGTTGAGATATCGAGGCGACGAAAATTTACTAAATGAATTCAGCCACTGGGAAGTACCTAGATTCCCCGTCTCTGGTAAACTTTTGAAGGAAGCAGGTGTTCCACCTGGTAAAATGTATGGGCCTATCATCAGTCGGCTTAAAGACATGTGGATTGATAATGAATACAAATACACAGAAAATGATCTTGTTAAACATATTCCTGAACTACTAGAAGAATTTGGAAGTAATAAATTAAAACATGCTAAGTAGAATAAATAATCTTTTTATTTAAAAATATCTTCAATATTCATTTATTATTTTATTTAAAGTGCATTGTATATAGTTTCCTGCTTAAGAATTATATATACTTACACATAAATATATTGCACTTTTAATAAATCCATAACATATTCAACAAAATGAAGTAGCACTATGTGATTGCTTAGGCTATTGGTTCTTTCTAGGGCATACACGTTCCCCAGCGGCAGGCAAGCTTGAAGAAGCTTCAATTATTAAATGATTTTTTTAGAGCGATAGTATGCTAACTGTTCTTATTCTTTTAAATAATAATATTTATAGTGAAAAATAATGACTTAGTTCAGACATGACTTGAAACTAAAGCCATGGTTTAAAGTTGTTTTCAAAGATATGATTCTCCTTACTGTCCTTACTCACTATAGCTCCAGCCATCTTAACTGTTGCTTTTTGGAGCTTCATAAGGCTCATATCTATTACAACCATCATCATCATCTTTGTGTTCCAAAAAGCATTGTTTACAGAATAGATATCTACAACCAAGGCACCTCATTCTGGCGTCTTCATTACATATTTCACAAAATGGTAGCTCATCATTGGTATTCTGAGGCAGCTCATCGGGTTCTAAGGAAGCTTCGGCTTTAATCTGTAACAATGGGGGGTCATCTTTATGTAAGGTAACTTAACACAAAGTAATGTTACACATCACTTCCTAGTTAGAACATCAAGTGGTATACAATTAGAATAGGTGGTCTCGGAAAACCGCACGCCATAAGTTTCATGGAACTACTGGGATATGGTGTGAAAAACTGGATAGCAAGTGTCGAATTTATTTAAAAATATATTAGTAAAGTAGCTTGGTATAAACACAATAAAATATCATTAATTATGAGTATCAGTGTTATATCCTGAGAAGTGCCTTCATTGTCATTTTCCTGGCTCTTAACACTGGCTGATATATGAGACTCATTGGCTAGAAAATCTGCCTGTCTTTTATCTTTCTTAACTGTACTTAATCTTAATCTCCATACTGTATATGCCAGAGATATTAATATCTGGTCTATACAAGTTGTTTTCACTATGGTGTATAAATTTTAGAAATTTGAAATGAAGGAAATGAAAAGTATAATACGGCAAGTGCTTTATATTAAAAACTTTAATGAAAAAGAAAATCACTCCAATTACATACCTTTTCCACAATTTTTCTTACAGACTCAGCTTCATCTTCTGAATCTTGTGATGCCAGAGATGGTTCGGGACCTTGTGGTTTAGAGTCAAATGACTCTGTTCCTTTAAGCTTTTTCATTCTTGTCTCCACATCATTCATCAGTTCATCAAACTGTTCATTGTACTTTGTGTCAATCCCTGCCTGATCCATGTACTGCTTTAGTAAATCATTTGCTTGTTCCTCTTCAGTTCTTGTATCAGGTGGTGGTAACCCTGGCTTAAAAAGAAACAATTGCGCATTTATTTCTATGTTATAATTCTTATTGTGTGGTACACTTCGTCTTCAGTTGTGATTACGCATGGTTTCAATTCCAGTATTTTGGGTGGCCACTGTGACTCAAAATAAATTCTATTTACTTTGAAAATTTATGAATGGAAGTAGAAATTACCTTGCTGGTTAAAGTTTCAACAGGCACACCTCGCAACTTTGCTAGCCGTGCTTGTATCTCTTCAGATGAAGTAGATGGCATTTGACCTTTGATATTCTGTAGACGGTTTTTAATATCCTCATCAGTTACACTTGTGTTAGTTCCTTTTCTAGCTTCCTTGAGTTTCTGAAGTCTCTCTGAGATTTGTTGATCAGTAGTGCTGGTACTGCTGGAAGTGGTTTTATTGACTTTCACTTCATCATTGATTGACTCAAGCCTCCTAAAATGATATCATTTGTTAATTATTAGCACAAGTTATGAGATTTACAATTAAATATTGCCTATCAGATATGCATACTTATAATAAGCATCTGGAGGTTCCACAACTGTTTTCTGAGCACCAGGGTTATCGGCTAGTCGTTTGCATCTACTACAAACCTGCAATAGATGTTTGTATCAATTGGTAAACGTTTTGGAAGGAATGTGGATGCAATGTTTACTTTCAATATTACCTTAGCTTCAGCATTTATTTTCTGCAGAAATATTTTATTGTTCAAACAATTAGAACAGTAACTGAATCCACAGCCTGGGCAACCTTTCTGAAAAATCAATTTCAAAAGCTTGTAATTGTATTACAGTTGGTAAACAGACAATTCGATTGGGTTCTACATACCTCTTTGCGGAGTATTGAAAACGGTTTTGCACACGAATTACAAGACATTATAGAAAGGAATTAATTTCTTTCATAGGTACTAGGTATTAGATCAATAGGTAATAATTTATTTACTAAAACGTTTACTTAGGTATATTAAGTTTTTCCCGTTTGTTGACTTTTTATCAAACTAGGAATTGGGAAATGTCAAAACTTCAAAAAGTGAAAACAAAACACCATGGATTGGCTGTCTCATACAAATGACAGCGAATTATTTGTGCCGATTTGAAACGCCTCTAGAGTTGGTTCAAGGAACTAAATCTGACGTATCATGCAAATGACTTCCCGTATCGCGCCGGGAATTATGAATTATTTCGTAATTTAAGGACTTTTGTGTAGTTTAGTGAGGATTTGTGTGGTTACAAAAAAGCAATAGACATGGTGAAATGTGTGTTTTGCAAAATTAGCTTCAAAAAGGGAGCAACATTAGATTTCACAGGTAAGTTGATTTTTTGTAATTTTTATCATTAAATCAGCCTGACCTACATGTAAAATGCTTGATTATTTACAAAATATGTATAAGAATAATATATAGGTAAGATTACATTATTTTTAAGCACAAAAATAGGATTTTAATTTCGTTTAGTGATGTCCATGTTGTCGTATCGATAAACTTGATCATGGTCTGATGTGATCGAAAACTTTTCTTTATAAGAAATATGTCTAATAATGGTATCATTTTATATTACATATGGTCACGCCTTCAAACAAAATCACGTCACCAAACAAAATCTTATTAGTAATATTTATTTAACTTATTTTCTGACATTAACTTGTGTGGGTAATACTTACTACATAATATTTTTTACTCTATTGATGTATGTTTATTTTATTGCAGATTTCCAACTGATCCAAAAATCTGAAGTGCATGGCTTGGCAACATGGGAGCCCATAACTGGACTCCAAATTCAAGCGATCGTCTGTGTTCTAATCATTTTGATGTTAAATGTTATTCTATGCATAACACAAGAACTTCCGGTTAATAAATAGTATACCGTCCGCTAGTGTACCATAGTTTTACAATAAAGTGTAAAATAAATGAATGATTAATAAAATCACGTTTATTTTTATTTTTTTCTACACATAACTCCCTTTCTATTTCTATGGCGCATGATATATATAAACGCTCACTTCGTGGTGAAATGGACAATGATAAATGCATCAAATTAACTGAAGTAAGTGTATGAAAGCCACAGACACTTATGGGATCCACGTTCACCGCACAATGATCTTTGTCTGTCTGCCTTTTATTCTTTTTATAGGGATTTATTATTACTAAAGCTGCAGCGAATTGGCATACGTCACCCATGGTAGCTAGTAAGAAACTATAGAAATTCGTTGCTCAGCTTGAGGCACGCTGCCGAGTTGCTGATTAATTTGGCCCTAGTGGAGATGCATGTAATTTCCCCAGCACGCGGCACGCTCAGATTGAGGCAGCTCGCCCCGCGGCTGCTCAAGTGGAGATGCGCCTTAATACCTCTCTCAATCTCTTCAACGAAAGTAATATTTTCTTGCAATTTTGCGTCACGAGTATGCCAAATTGCAGGTAAATATTATTTCATTTAGGTAGGTATACTAGACACCAACTTAAACCACCCTTATTAAGAGCAATATTCATTAAAGCGTCGATAGCTTAGTGGTTAAGAAGACTGACTGTCTTGCGATCGAGAAGACCCGGGTTCGAATCCTGGCCACTCCTAGCACAAGCAATTTAGCTTAGTTGGAGAAGTTAAAGGGAATATTCGTAATTTCGGTTGGTAATATTCTTATATTAAACAAATTATAAACAAAATTAATTTTAAGATATATATACTTAAAATGTTTTCATTTCAAATTAAATCTATCGATACGCGTCAGTTCAAGAAAGTTTGGCACATCACTAATTTTAGTTCTCTGAACCAGCGCTGCTGATTTCAGCGCCACAATGGCGAGAATTAAGAAGGCATAACTTTAGTTTGACAGCCACCTATCCAGTGTGGTAATATTACAGATCAGTGCAAAACACTGATATTTTTATTATTTTTTCCATTTTACAAGGAACCGACTAAAATCAGAGACCATGCTGCCTAGTGTTTACAATTTGAGACGGTGTTCATTGGATGATGGAAGTATTGTTGTGATAAATTGAATGGTGTGTGCATCGACGTGTATCTACATAATATGTATATCATAAATTCATAATATAATATCGGTAATACAAAATTAATTATGAATTTATGATATAGAATAGACTAATGTCGCATAACCGTCTCCTGAGCCCTGAGATTTTTTATAAGTTCGAATAAACTCGTAATTATAGAACCGAGGTATTTTGACCTTTTAATTTCGAATAGTCTTTAACCGTGGAGTTTATTAAAAAGAGTCGCTCTCCATTTTGTCAATAGTTGTCACTATTATGTCAATGTCAAATATGTCAGTCAGAACAGAGCAAGCAGTAGTTTGCTGCAAAGTTGTTTACTTGCTTGGTTTTCGAACTAGAAAAGAAGAAAATAAATATTAGAAGCTACATTTACCTATGTATTAGTTTCTCTGTAAACAGTAATCAGTCTCTGTGCACACTTTAAATGTAGAATGACAATAAAATGAAATAAAAAAATGTGTAAAACTAAATTCAAGGATTAATTTCTTGTGCAAATACAAAATATTATGGCTTTGAAAAATCTTTTGCCGCCAAGAATTTTTGAAGCATTAGATAGAGCTGGAATATGTACGACGAAGCAAATAATTTGTCTTTCGGATTGGGACATAAAAAAGTACACAAACTTGAGCCTTAACGACATATTGTCAGTAAAAGGAGTTGTCTGTGACTATGTTCGTCCTGAAATTGTTTCGTGTGATATTTTAAAAAGAGACCATACTTCGGCACAGTCACATGTAGCCACAGGCTGCCTGTTAATAGATGACTTATTAAGAGGAGGGCTCCGTAAAGGCACAATAACTGAAGTATATGGTGAAAGTGGATGTGGCAAAACTCAACTTGCATTACAAATAGCTTTGCACAACTGGACAAATGGAAGTATTTTTATTTGCACAGAAGATTTGTTTCCAATAAAGAGATTTGATGAACTTAAAAGAACACTACCTACATTTCATGAGACTGTAGATTATGGAAAATATATATTTGTAGAACATTTGACCGAGGCTAGTGACTTGTTGTCTTGTATTTCTGTCCGTTTACCAAAATTGTTAGCTGGTAATAAATTATCAACAGTCATTATAGACTCTATAGCTGCTCCGTTCAGGTGTGAGACTACAAATTACATAAAAAGGGCAGAAGATTTGAGAGAAATTGGTATTAGACTGACAGAAATAGCTCAAAGAAATAATGTAGCCATACTTTGTATTAATCAAGTAACTGCATCTTTTGATGAATGCAACAATGTGTTGCCAGTGTTGGGATTAGCATGGTCAAATATGATATCTACAAGGCTAATGATAAGAAAAACTATGAAAGTTTATGAGGACAAACATAAAGCTTCACATAATCCTAATATTAGGCAGTTGGAAGTAGCATTTGCTCCTGATTTACCTAATGATATGATCGAGTTTGTCATTACCTCCAGTGGCATTCATACCATACAACCTTACATAAAGTAAATAATATAATAAACAACATTTGAATATTTTATTATAAGACCCAAAAAAAATACTATAAAACGCTGAATAATATTAAGCCGGACATCGCCAATGAAATAAAAAAGGCGAGATCTTCTTCTTCTTTTAATGAATGGCCCTCCGTTTATTAACGATTTTGCCAGTCTCCAGTAAAATAAATAGATACAAATTAAATCAGTAAAAAATGGCGATACGCCAGTCTCAAGTCCAAGGCGAGATCAAATAAAAAAGTTTCTGCTATTGTCAAGTTGTCACTGTCACACAACTGTCAATGTCAGTCAGTCAGTCAGTCAAATGAATTGGTTTGCTTTTTCAGGATTTAGATAGAAGTTAAACAAACAAAAATACACAATAATAAGTAAAAACTATTCTTATATCATTTTATTAAGAGTGTCGGATTTTTTACAAATGGTAGTAAAACAAATTTACGAAGCAATTCGTGTGGCGGCGAATGTATCAATACACTTTCTCCCTACTGGGTCAGCTGTTCGCGCGAAGCCTGCGCTCTGTCTCTGTGTGTTCAATGCCAGTCGTTTCGCCGTTCGATACGCTAGTGTACAGTCAACCTCGCCCACTAAGAGGAAAATGGTTTGTTCGGTTTCACAATACCTTGTTATGCACGTAGGCACTTGCGGAAATATATTTCGAATATTTGTTTTTCAGGCAGACAAACTAAACCAAGAAGAACGTGATGCACTATTGCAACCACTTTTTAAGTCAGGCTGGAAATTACAGGACAACCGTGATGCTATAGAGAAGGAATTCCTTTTTAAAGACTTTAACCAGGCCTTCAGTTTCATGACAAGGATTGCTCTGCTGGCTGAGAAAATGGACCATCACCCAGAGTGGTTTAATGTTTATAATAAGTTGCAGGTATGTAAATAAACAAATAATTCATAGTTTTTATTTTAATAAATATATTTCATTAGCAAGACATTTGATTATAACCATTCACTTAATCTAAAATGTCTTTAAAATAATGGAATTAATGACTTGTGCAATTGTCAAAACATGTTTGTATAATTAGTAGTGAAATAACCGTTACAGACTGGTCATTTTGTAAACATCTTGTGTAATAGTTATATTTCAACTTCTTACACCTTTCACTACATAATCATTTGTGTGTAATATTGCTGCCTGTCATTGTAGTATTAATTTTTCAAATTGTTGAATGTACCAAATAAAATACCTAGTTAAATACTAGCACTTGCCCATTGCACATACACCAGATCTGTCCTAAAGACCCATCTATCTGTCTATCTGTATTGGTTCAGTAATTTAGTCATGAAAGTATAACAACCATCCTTCACATTTGCAATGTTAATTAGCATTTTGTATTATGAAATTATACAAACATATCTCGACATCAGAGGCATTAGGTCTGATCATTAGATCCGACCAAAATGACATTTTATTATAGCGATAATACGTTTTTGTTTCTCTTTCTATCAAACTAATCTTGTTATTCCTATCTCTTTTCATTGCCGAGTTACACGCGTGCATAAAGTCGGATATACGGACTTTTTGAATTGCCTGGGAGGTATAAACTTTTATCTTTACTTACAGTTTTATGCACCGCATTATATTTTTGTTAAATAGCTGTATTTTAACTTAAACTATTATGCCTCGAAACTGTTAGACCTCTCACGGTAGGCTTTTCAGCAGATACGCATTTATGCATCTAAATTTTTTTAATCAAATAAGGATAGGTATCGTCACAAATAGCATAATGCTTGAAAAAATCTTGTCTAACACTGTTAAGGCATAAAGTCGCATGTCAATATGAGACTGTCTTGCTGTAATAACAACAATTTTTATAAGATTTAGGATAAATTTATGGACATCTAACCTTATGCCTCCAAAATTAAAGTTAAAAACTTTGTCGTACTTGGTTGGTAGTTGAGATAGTTCGGATATTCCCGTACCGCTTCGTTGTCGTCATTGACACACGCGGCGCGTCGGCAAATGGCGTGTGACAACATTATTGCTCCTCACCCACTGATAATACAGATCAGTGTCCTCACCGCTATAGTGACAGAGACCGGTAGTGAAGCACGTGCCGGCCGCTTGCACCGACTAGCGACTGGCCGGTCACAATAACAATATTTTCATAACAAATCGACACGGGACGGGGCATGATTGCTAACTAACTAACTAACTATCTTCACGCCAAATCCCTTGCGGGGTAGGCAGAAAGAACCGAGCGCCACACGGCACGGTCCATACACACCTCACTTGCTTCTTCAACTTTCATTTTTCTTTTCATGCATGCACGTCGGTTCCTACGGCTCTTGATACCACCTTCAACTAACACACGATTAATTTGGTCGTGGTAGGTGTGTCGTGGCCTTCCCCGACTTCTACGTCCATCCACTTTCGCGTTGTATATCTGTTTTGTCATTCTTTCATCTCCCATTCGTTCCACATGCCCGAACCATCGTAGCATGCCCTTCCTTACTTTAACACCGACACTCTCTTTCAGACCAACTCTCTTTCTTACATCTTCATTCCGAACTCGATCTGCGAGCGTTACTCCGCAGATTTTGCGTAGCGCGCGCATCTCGACCGCGTTTATTCTACTTTCATGCGTTTCCTGCCATACCCAGCTCTCGCTTCCATACGTTAGCGTAGGTATCAGCACCGCATTGTGTACTGCGAGCTGGGCCTTTTGACTTAAAGCCTTGGTACCTAAAAGTTTTATTTGTAAAAAAAAAAAAAAAAAAAAAAAAAAAAAAAAAAAAAAAAAAAAAAAATGCCAAATAAAATTGAAGCAAAAATTAGAACCACTCAACGCGCCATGGAAAGGAGCATGATAAGTGTAAACAAAAGGGACAAAATAAGACATACAAAAATTAGGGAAAAAACAAAAGTAACAGATGCCCTTACGCACACCCTGAGGCAAAAGTGGAAATGGGCTGGTCATGTTGCCAGACTGTCTGGAGGCAGATGGGCTTATTCAAGTACCACTTGGAGAGGGCCAATTGGCAAAAGAAATGTGGGAAGACCCTACAAGCGATGGGTAGATGAGATACTGCAGACAGCTGGAAAACAGTGGAGAAAAATAGCCCAAAATAGAGAGAAATGGTCAAAATTGGAGGAGGCCTTCACCCAAAGAGGGATCCATAGCAAACAAAATGACTAACCTAACTAACATAGAAAGTAAGGAAATACTAATAACTATACTAACCACATTCAAATTTCTTTGTTTTTACTTGAAGCTATGGAATAAATCAGGCTTTATTATTATTATTATTATTACCTAAAAGTTTGCCTAACGCTCCATTCACACTATTGCCCGCAGATACCCTCTTTTCTACATCAGCGGTGTACCGTCCATCCCTGCTAAATGCACATCCAAGATATACAAACTCATCCACCTGTTCCAGCACTACATCATTTACAGTTATCCTGGCATTCGTTCTGTTCTCTTCTCTTTCGAATACCATCACTTTCGTTTTAGTCGCGTTCAAATGTAAACCTCTCATTAGACAATCATCTTTCATCGTTGTGACTAGTGACTGTAGTTCTGATGGCGATTCGGCTATGAGTACGGCATCATCTGCATACAGCAAACAGTTCACAAGTAAGTCACCCATTCGCAATCCAACATTCATCGATCTTACTCTCTTAAGACAATCGTCCAGGTACAGGACAAACAGCAGAGCCGACAACACGCAGCCCTGTCTTACGCCAATGTTGACGTCAAACCAGGGAGACAGGCTGCCGCCCATCCGCACACATGCCGTACATCCTACATATGTAGACTGCACAGCACGAAGCAGCGCACCATCAATCCCGTATCCTGGCAATATATCCCAGAGATCCTTCCGTACAACTCTGTCAAATGCTTTCTCCATGTCCACAAAACCGCAGAAAACCTTCCGGCCTACAGCCAGCTGCTTCTCTACAATGTTGCGGAGCGAGAAAACTTGGTCCATACATCCCCTTCCATTTCGGAAACCACCCTGCGCCTCCCACAGTAATCCGTCAGATTCCACCCTCATTCTCCTTTCAATAATTTTGCCATATACTTTAGCTGCTATACTGATCAAACTGATGGCCCTATAGTTGGCGCACTCCATACGTGAGCCCTTGCCTTTATACAAGGGCACGATGTTAGCACGCCTCCAGTCCATTGGGACCCTTCCAGTCTTCCAGCATAGATTGCTCAATGACCAGAAGGCGTCCCGGACGCAAGGACCACTTAATTTGATCATTTCAGCAGATATCCTATCAATTCCCGCAGACTTTCCATTTTTCAAGCTTCGTATCGACCATTCAATCTCTTCCAAAGTAATATCTCCGCTTGATGCTTGCACCGCAAGGTCAGTCATCGACTCCCTCGCAGTGCCCGCATCCGGGAGATATTCATACATTTCTCCAAAGTACTCATTCCACCGCTCTAACAGCTCTAATGGGTCCGCAAGAATGTCCCCAGCTTTACTCTTTATCTTATCCATTCTGGAAACTGACGACCAGCTCCGAGACTTCTTGACCTCCCTCCAAAAGAGTTTGGTATTTGTCTCGAAGTTCCTCGTCAGCTTCTCTTCCGCAATCAAATTTATTCTTTCACGCTTCTCTTTCACTAAAGCTTTGGCTTCATTCTTGCAGAGGCGGTAAATTTCTTTCTTCGTGTCTTTCATACTGTCATTCAGTTGCAAAGATGAGACATAATCCAACCACGATTTCTTCTTTCTTGCTACGCAGGATTGTACTTCTGCATCCCACCAGGCATCACCATTCGAATGTTCATGTCTCTTTGCACTCCCACATGCTTCTTTTGCACTATCCACTATACTTTCTTTCATAATATTCCAGCATTCATCCACATCTAAGTCAGAAAGGCTCGCGTTTGCAATCCTTTCACTGACTAAGCCTACATACATACTCCTTACGCTTTCATCTTTCAGTTTTTCACTCTTTATCCTTTCATAGTCTCCGAATGGGACACGCACTCGCCAGTGCCTCCACTTCTTGAAAAGACCAACAAACCGGCTTACCACCAGGTAGTGGTCAGTTTCAAGAGTGGGGCCTCTGTAGGCTCTTGTATCCCTTATAGCCTCTCGGAGACGACTGTCTATCAAAATCAAATCAATGACACTTTTTTCTTCCTTCCGTCTCCAAATATACGTGTGGATATCTTTGTGACGGAATAAACTGTTCGCCACAAGGAGGTCTCGTTCCAAGCATACGTCTAAGATTGACTTACCAGCATCATTCGCTCTCTTATCTCCATACGGACCAAGGACAGCATCGAAGCCATCTCGCTTGGTCCCCACCCATCCATTCAAATCACCACACACATGATCAACTTTTCATTCCCGTCAGCCAAATCGAGGACGTCCCTAACGGAATCCCAGAACTCCGCGAGCACTTGGGGATTAGCCGAGCTGACGGGAGCATAGGCAGCGACCAAAAAAACTCTCGTGATCCCCTGTTTTATACGTACCCACAGGAGTCTTGGGCCTGCCAATCCATAATCTTTCACTCCAGAAGCCAAACGGGAGGAGAGCAAGACACCCACTCCCTTACTGGCATGATCCTCTTGGTCCACTCCGGACCACAAAGCAATTATTCCGCCAGGAAGATCGTCGATGCCGGACGTCGCAAAATATTAATTGCACAACGGCTTCCGACCTTTTGCTTGAAACGAAATGAGTAATTATATTCACAGATAAGATTTCGGTTAATTGTAATAAATTTAAGATCATAAAACTATATGTCAATATAAAGGTTACATTTAACACCTGAAATTGCAAGCATAAGTTTGGATCTAGACATATGCCTGCAGTTTCCATTATAAATTCATAATATTGCAGGCATAAGGTCGGATGACAACAATTAAACAAAAAAACCTTTTTTATTAATTTATATTAATAGATATAGCGATGCTTGTCATTAAAAATGAAAGTTGCAATTGTCTGCCAAATAAAACATAATAAAACTTATTTAAATACTTATAGTTTATTAAAATATGAACAGATGAGTTCGTCAATATTATTTTTGCTCCCCTGAAAAGTTGGACTTTTGTAGATCCGACTTTATGCATCTGATGTCGAGATATTGCTTAAGTTTGGCATGTCAATGCCAAAAAGCTGTTGGGGTGTTCCTTCTTGTGCCATGCTATGGACCTGGCTCCCTCTCAGTGAATCCATGGCCAAGAATAAGGCCTCTATGGGGGGATTAAACATATTATGCCACAGATTATGCTGCGGGGCAAGTTTGTACTTAGTTATAAAAATGTTTGGTTTAAATAATAATATTCTTTGCAGGTCACATTGTCATCTCATGATTGCAACGGTTTAAGCAGAAGAGACATTAAAATGGCTACTTTTATGGATAAAAATTTTAGTTCATAAGTTCATGTTGACAAAATATAGTTAAAGATAACTTCTATTTATCTCATATTTATAAACATATGTATTGGAGAACTATAAACAATTAGACTTAAAAATAATGTAAATATTTGTGTACAGATGAATGTATTAATTGTTTATCAAAATAATACCTGTTGAAGTCAAATTTTGTTTAATTTTGTTGTTCCAATTTTATTCTCAGCCATGAGCATTTTAATTGCTTAATTCACTGAATGATACTAACAATAACCTGTAATTCATCTCAGAGAGGATGAAAACAAATTTACAACTCACAAAAATGAAGACAAATGAATTCCACTCAATTTCATTAGGCACCCACATTCTATCAAGTGTACCATGGAGTACTCTATGTGGCACGGAAGATGCCCCAATATGAAATGAGACCAAGTCCTATGGGAAGAACAAACCACGACAATTCTCGTGTCGCAAAATTTGTGCCCAGAGTGCCCGTCCCATTTACGCTGCCACTGTGTAAGTGTAAATAATATCATGACACGTGATGTAGGTAAGCTGGTAAGCGTTACAGATTATACGACATTAAATTTCGACTAAGACTAAAAAATTGAGCAATGCCACTAGCTAAGTCGACAAAAAACTTAGAACACAATTGGTCGAGTGGTGTTTCGTAGGTACTCAACCTGTAGCCATTGGCGTCTTCAAATCTTTTATTTGTACAAAGAAAGTTCAAATGTGGTTCCTATGCGTAGCAGACACGTGGTAACGAGGGATTTCGTCATACAGTCACGGTGGTAAAGCACACGAAACGAACCGCAATCACTTTAGCGTTGACCCTCAACTCGGTCAAGGCGAGCAACTTCGTATTGGTGAGATAAAGGGTTACGTTGATACTTGTCAAAAGAGGTATGGGCGATATTAAAGAATTCGTCTGATACTATTTGAATGCCTTAGTAATGGCACAGAAAACAAGAAAGCCGGGAGATCGTTCTCACCAGACCGCCCCTCTCTAACACGTAACACGAAAGTGAAAGTTCAATCCGATTGACGTTGTCATTTTTGTTTTATTTCAAACTTTGAACAGATGATCCACGTAACCTATTGACGTAGTTTAATGCGACGGAGTCGCAGCTACAGAGAAAGTCTCGCCATAAGCCCCCCTGCACTCTATTTTATAGAGAGGGGCTTTAAAGGGAAAACTTATAGCACCTATCTATGGTTAATAGGTAGCATGATCCTTTTTTTCTCTGAGCATTCGCAACAAAACAAAATACCTAACTAATACTTATAGAATTCGGGACTTCACGCGAAATACTATATTTACTTACATTCACCGACGTTTCGAGCACGTTGCAGCGCCCGTGGTCGCGGCTGGACTGAGGCGAGGATCGACTAGGTACGTGCGAACACCAAAGGACATTATTCCTCTGCAAACACCAGGTGTCTACAAAGTAGATTGCAGCTGCGGTAGTTCCTACATAGGCCAAACCAAGCGGACCATCGCGGAAAGGGTCAAAGAACATATTGCAGCTGTAAAAAATCGTCAGTTGAACAAATCGGCAATAGCAGAACACCTTGATTCGGGCATTAATCACTGGATCGAACTTCACCAACCGAAAGTCCTCTCCACTGATCGCCATTATTATCCACGTATGGTGCGTGAAGCCATTGAAATCAGAAAACATAAAAATTTCAATAGGGATGATGGATACAAGCTCTCCGGGATGTGGAATTCAGTGATTAATAAACTTGAACGTAAAACTGTGCCAATTAAAACTGACGTAGTGAGTGTAGTGTGTCGCCGGCCTTATCCTTCGTTGTAATAACAACGCGCAACGGAGGGTAGTTCGACAAGAAATAACTTCGTGGTTTTTGTCGATCCTCGCCTCAGTCCAGCCGCGACCACGGGCGCTGCAACGTGCTCGAAACGTCGGTGAATGTAAGTAAATATAGTATTTCGCGTGAAGTCCCGAATTCTATAAGTATGAGTGTTAAAAACCGCGATAGTTTAAAAATAACAAAATACCTAACGTTAGTTCTGCCAATATTATCTAGTAGTTGCCGTTCTTAAAGGTAGACACGTGTGGAAGTAGGTAGGTACCTACTTATTGATGCTATGCCGGACTCCCGGCTACAACCACACGATGCCCTTACATCTGCCTACAGGCCTACAGCTGGCAGTCCGGGCTACGCCCTCACAAGGATACCCTAACCCCAGGACTCCCGACACAGACTTCCAAGGTAAAGCCCACGTCTGGAGGGGAAAACTTCTCGTAAGTATTCGGTTTCCACAGCAACTCGTTTCCGAAGCATGTTAATTCAAGGTCTGTCACCTACATTGCCAACCAAAAACAAACCAATACCTAGGTTAAAATCAGGGCTGTCTTAACCCAGCAGGGTTAATAAAGTGGAGCTTGCAAACGTCCATAGGGTATGGTGACCACCAGCACACCTGGTGGGTAGTATGCTTGTCTGCCACCTTTGTGGTATAAGTAAATAAAAATGTATCGATTATCTTCTTAACAATAAATTCGTAACCGCGCTACAGGAAAAAGCCGTTCTCGGAATTATGATTCATGCTAATCCAGGAAATATTGTCAATGCCCAATGTCCATGTTCACGATTAGTGGCCTTTGCTTTTGTCCTTGTAAATTAATTACTAATTAATATACCTAAATCTTTACTAGTTCTTAAGAGGGTTAACATATTTCGCGCCACATATTGCTCAAAAACCATACTTTTCATTGCACTTAAAGTCATTAAATATTTATCGTACAAACATGGTATTCACTAACATACTTAGTAAATTTAGCTCTCTAAACGTTTCATAAAACATATTTTACCTAACAACGGATTACATATGGTTAATATCAACGAAAGTGAAACAGGTTTTTCAAATCATACGATTTGCATAGATTTCGATGCTTAAATTCATGTCAAATTACTGATAAATTTAATAAACAAGGGATACGAAGCAATTGCAAAGGGCGTTGGCTATCTGTTTGTAGAATAACCTGATATCAGGTAGGTTCCTTTTTTTAGAGAAAAATGACTGTAAAGTTTGCTCAAATACTGAGAAATTTCACCAAAATAAAGTAGTCTTTTCACCAGCTTCTATAGTTTAAATCATTATGATAATTATGTAATATTATGTCAAAACTTCTCCTTTGACAATAAAAATATTTATTTTTAAGTAACTAGATACAGATTTTTTTTTACAAAGTATTTTGTGAACCCCTATAAATGCAGATACGCGAACAAATACGATTTAGTACCGCCGAGAGGCTCTCAGAGAGTGGTCATGTCGCTCGATGTTCCATTTTTGAATACGAAAAAATGAACAAAAATAGTCTAATTCTAGCGTGATCAAACAATCTTAGTACTTTGTGACGTATAATATAATATATATAAATATTTATGGTCGATATACAACGTGAACTTTTGTATAGTGCAAAGCTCCAGACACCCCGACTAGAGTTTCGCTTCAAAATACTGTATAAAAAAAAATAAATGAAACTAACGAAAACTGACCAAGTTATAAGCTTTTACAGTTGCACTATTTTCTTCACGAACAGCGTAGGTGTAGGTATTATACGCAAGGCAGGTAGTCACTATTCGTGTGGTATTGATATATGTGGAATAACATTTAACACACCATTTTCATAAGTGGTAATTATGGAACACCTGTGAGGAACTAGACCAGGATTGGGACGGCTATAAAGCCGCTAAAGCAAAATACAAGTAGCGGCTGAGATACAAAAGTACCAAGTCTTGGAGAAACCTCTGATAGAGTCAGACTAATACTAGCCAAACAAGGGACAGAACTGTCCGTATCTATAAAGAAACCTGACGGCGCGGCGGCCTGACCCACACATGAAAAGAATTATTTATACTGTTGATTGATGGCACTTGGTGGAACCTTTCGACATTTTCAGGCAAATTAACATTATATAATGACCACTTAATTACTCGAAAACAATAAATTAATAACATATAAATTACCACTACATCATTCTACTAACGTTAACTATCATGAAAAGAAGCCGAGAGTATTTTGATACAAACGCACTTCCCAGAATGCCAATTGCTGCAGATACTCATGTGGCTGGTGGAAAACGTATCCACAGAAGAAGTCCAGTGGGAGCTCGCAAGACCTGTTCTAATCTATTCTGTCAACTTACAAAAAACTGAATGGGTAATTAACAGCTTCAAGTCTTTCAAATCTCCAGGACAGGATGAAGTCTTCCCTGCAGTGATAAAATGGGGGAGGACACAAGTTGATATTGTCAGTTACATAGTATCTATACGCCAGACAATGAATGGGACTGTGACCCAGACTGTGGAGAGAGGTCTAAGTGATCTTCATACCAAAACCCGGTAAAGGGATTATGTTTGTGATTCAGACCTCTGGTTAAACAGACCGATGAGCCCTTCGTCTTTTCTGCTAAAAACTCTGGAAAGATTGTGTGACAGAGACAATCGAGGGACGGCCCTTCAAAATAAACCACTGCATTCCAACCAACGCGCATAATGCCCCCGGCAAGTCTACAGACTCAGCACTACATGCAGTGGTACACAAAATAGAAGAGGTCATCCAGAATCAATCAATCAATGTGCCTCGGCACTTTCATAAACATAGAGGGAGCTTTCGACAGAAGAAGCATAACTACGGCACTGGCAAAACACCGAGTATACACGGTAGTCAGTGAATGGATAGATAACATGCTAAACAAACTCATTTTAAAGCTACAGACAAGAAACCAGTGCGCAGCCATGGCCAAAGGTTGTCAACAAGGGGGCGTGGTCTCACCACTGCTAAAGAACCTTGTTGTAGACGACCTAATAACCAATCAATCAATCAATTTAACCTAGAACAGTCCCTATATACATGGATGTGGAACAAGCCAAAGCAGATGGTAAAATTAAATTATGGAGAAAAACGGATCTGTTTACAAAGCTTGACTGGTATTTTAAAATCCAAGACCAACTTCAAATCAAGTGAGAAGCTGCGTTTATTTTATCTTCTAGTGATCTTGTGTATATAATAAATATTTTTAATGAATTGTATTAAAATTACTTTCAGTCAAGCCAACATTTATCGATTTGCGGTGTAGACTGAACACTAATTTGCCCATAAGCACAGTAAATATTTCGAAAGACGACGAGTTCTGGACTACGAGGATGGAACCTAAATTGTTAAATTTTTACGACTAATGTCTGTTGCCCAAAATAATTGAGCCCAGAAAGAGCCGATAAAATAAAATAAAATAAAATTTATTCCCTTTGCAATTTAAAAAAAAAAATAGGTTTGTCACCATTTTTATGACTCTACTGGTGGTTGGGAAATGCTACATACTGAGAAGAACACCCCAAGAAACTCAGTTCGGTCCCTCCCAAAATTAATCTTAGTAGGTCTCTAATAATCGATCAATGCCGATACGGAATGGCTTTTTCTTGGCGGTGTGCATTGTTATGCACATACCTCTTAATTAGTATTTGGTTGTTGTAAATGAAAAACACCTACTATCAATTAATATTTGATTTAGATCCCATAGCTCAAGCTTATAGCTTAGTTCGGGCTAGATGATGTTGTGTGAGAATATCCAACAATATTTATTGATTATTTATTAAAAATATTTTAATGTTCCTGCCAGCACTGAATCTACAGTAGGCAGCAAAACATCGGACCATGCCAAGCGCCTGCGCGTTTTTAACTATGTGTATTGTCAAATTTAAATATTTATAGTGTAAAATAGAATATTGTCCATTACTTTCTACAATTTGCGTATATTTAGATACTTTAAAAATAAACTTATGGACCGTTTTCATGTATGTGTGTATTTTATACTGTACTATCTTCACGCCAAATCCCTTGCAGGGTAGGCAGAAAGAACCGAGCGCTACACGGCACGCTCCATACACACCTCACTTGCTTCTTCAACTTTCATTTTTCTTTTCATGCATGCACGTCGGTTCCTTCGGTTCGGTATTTCTAATTGCAATATTGATATTAGTTAGGTAAATAAATGTCAACTTTATTAATTTCATGATGGCAGTGTCTATCACTACTTAATATCAATCAATTTGCAATAAAATAATCAATAATTATTAACTAATATTACTAACATAAAAATTAAATTAAAAGATTGAACGCTTAGACTAAGAATATAACACCGGTAATACATCAAGGAAAACAAAAGTATCAAACTTGTTGGTAGCAACAATTGGCACTATACGGCTATGTGCGCCGCGCCGCGCTGATTTCTTACGATCGTAAAGAAATTTGAAAACCGAATTTACGCTCTTAATGCTTCCTTATCTTCTAAATGCGAGTATCTGAGTATGGATCAATGCATGTACCTATCTATTAATGTTTGTTAGGTAGGTAGGTACTCTTTCACACTCTAACGGCTCTACGGAACTGGCTGAAAATTGGTATTTTTATCTCCCGCTTACTTACTACCCGCCGGAACTTATTCCCATGAAATGCGGGAAGGTGAACAGAATTCGCGGGCAGAGCCACGGTCGAAATCTAGTTTCTTAATCCCACTGATAATATAAATGTGAACGTTTCTGGAGATGTTTAAATATCTATTCGTATGTTTGTTACTCAATCAGGCCTTACTGCTGAACGAATATGACTGAAATTAATATAGGTAGGTAGGTGGTACTACACTTTTTATCCAAGGAAATAATTTCCACGGGATGAGGGAACGGTTACACAATTCCACGATGCCGAGCGACTGCTGTGGTGTCCATATGAATCGAGAACGCAATGGAACTCAAAACCAATGATTTATAGCATTTTTGTCTGTTTGTCTGTATATCTGTTTGTCTGTACGTTTGTGCACGCTAATCTCAGTAACCGATTGCAATGCAGTTTTCTTTATTGTGTTGAGGTTTGCTCCACTTTATTGCATGTCAATCGGTTTATAAATATAAAAGTTATATCACTTTACAGAATCATACATAGACAAATGAATCTAAAAATGGGTAAATCTAAACTGGCGTGTTGGCGTAATCATAAAAGAGCTTAATGATTAAGTTTATTCTAAAACAATTCAGTCCATGCCTTAAACAGGGCAGTTTCACACACTGCTTGATGAGTCTGATGAATAAATACCTCTCCTTTCATACACCTTATGTGTCGTAAACGAAGCTGCGGGGTCAACTAGTTTATAATATTAGTAAGAAGTAAGATTTATAGCTATCAGGACTGGTAGATTTACTTCTAGTTTGGCTATACGAGCATGTAACCTGAACACCACTAGATTGTACTAGCTGATGCCCGCAGCTTCGCCCGCCTAAAATTTGTTCCCGTTCCTGCTTCCCGTGGGATCTGTTTCCCGGAATAAAATATAGCCTTTGTGTTAATCCAGAATATAATCGATCCTTGTACGAAATTTCAGCCAGATCTATTCAGCCGTTAGAGCGTGAAAGAGTAACAAACATTCACACATCCACACTCACAAACTTTCGCATTTATAATATTAGTAAGATTCCACTAGTGTGTGTGAGAAGTGGTTCTCACAGAGAGGCTTGATGTCACTCAAAGGGCACTAGAGAAGGCGATGCTCAGAATGCCGGAGGCTTTATGGCAGGTAGAAGCATCGGGCCCTCGTTAATGGCAGCTGCAGCTGTTCTGACTACATACATAGGCCATAAATGGTGGAGCCCCACAAAACTCGGTATTGTCGCCCACTCTGTTTTTGCTGCATGTCAATGATATGCTGTCTATTGACCACATTCATTATTATGCAGTAACAGTACGAGTGACTATTAGGTATACACGTTCCGACTTAGTCCCGCAAACATCCTTTGAGGATTTTCCCTCTCGTAAAAAAAAAGGAGAGACTTTGTTCTACCGCTATCTCTCTCTATCTATGGTTTGTGCTCTGAGGAATAGTTTGTAATGGTATCAAACACGCTATACGGCTACGCGTTTTATCATCGCACCACTCGTTACAGATAGGGCGTTATCCTTAAGCTTCCTCCACATTACTCGCGAAGTTGAACGAAGTTGGAGCTGTATGTGATGTCTGTATATCTTTTTGTCGCTCCGTCGCTCGCTACGTTCTTATGCTAAAGTGACCACAGCCCATCACGTTTGTAACACGAGAGGCGCTACACTCGCGCTGCCGACCCTGCAACCTTCTAAGACCCCCTTTTGAAGAACCCCATACTGTAGCTGCTTGGAAAACCCGAAGTTGGGACTAGTTGGGAGATTATTCCACAATCTAAGTGTTCGCGGAAGAAAGCCCCCATCGGACCTTACCGTGCTTAATCGCTCCGGACGCAAGGGTAATGCTTGCTCTACATTACTCGCGAAGTTGAACGAAGTTCGTCGGCGAAGTTGACCGAGGCAAAGAAAATTTTTGACGAAGTAGGTCGAGGTGCCCCTCTACACTCTCGTACTCGTCGCTTAAGGATTACGCCCTATCTGTTAGTAGGGGAGCCCACGATGCTAAATGGGGATTTACTCGAGCGTCGTAGAGACCTATTGGGATGCAAAGCTTAGATGATATGAAGAAAAAAATGTTGTATGATATATAATACCTTTACATCGGTGGGGGAAGCGGCTATAGATTTTTAAATATGTAAAAAAAAAACTGTTGCATGGACATCCTCGAGCGCGTCAGATATTGATAGCATCAATTCCCTACGTATTTTTAATAATGTACGTATGTTAATCTGATCTCTAGCATGATGCGGGTGGTTGTATTTAAGGGTTGAAAATGAAAAAAAAAAAAAAAATATTCGAGCGCGTCAGATTTTCTAAGGGAGTGTTAAGTGCACCAAAAAAAAGCTCTCATTCACTAATCTGACGATTTCGATGGGACGCAAACTCGCGGCCATTTTCATAATGTGCAAAAAAAATTCGCCATTTTGAAATACTCAAGCGCGTCAGATTAAGATATATATGGTTCATCTTTATGTTCTAAACGTACTGTCTCATAATCTGACGATTATCTAGAGGGATTGGCCTGATCTGACAAAAAAAAATTAGAAAAACGGTTCATCTTAAAGGCCATCCCTGCAACTTCCCGCTAATTCCATTCCTGGGCTCTTAAAATTGTACTTATGTCATTTTTGAGCTCAAAATAGAATTTATGTGATATTTTGAGCTGGCTGAGCTCAAAGAAATAATATTTCTATGCATTTGAGCTCTCTCAGCTCGAAAGTCTGATAGAAGTTTCATAGAACACTATTTTTGGAATTTTCAAACCGCAATAACTTTTGAATGGATAACCGATATTCACGCGGTTGGCGGCATTCGACGCAGTTTTATCATCCTCATAAGTAATTTTGCAATTTTAATTGATCGAACCACAAATTTCGGAGTAATCCCGAAAAAACACTTTTTCGGGTTTCTTTCGTTCACGATATCTCTCGAACGAATCAACCGCTTTTGACCAGCTTGGTGGCGATCGACGCAGGTACAATCGCAAACAAAAGTACTAAGCCTAAAAATTCATTTTATCGATGCTGTTGCGTAATTTCCAGGACATAGATGTGAATAGGTCAATATTAATTCTATACTATTATTAAAAGTAAGTAGTAGTAGTAGTACGAACGAAGTTCGTAGACGCAAAGATATTTGGCGCATAGTGTAACTTTATCGACGAATTTTTGTTATTTCGGCTTGCGGAAATCGTCAGATTATATATTTTTCATTATTCTTGAATTATTTCCTTCAAAATAAAAAAAAATTTAGCTAAGCTCGAGAATGTCGAGATGACGTTTTTTTTTACAACTTTGTTGCCCTCCCCTTTTTTTACGTCACTCTCAAATTGTCAGATTAGTGGAATATACACTTTTTAGGATGTAATTAAATATTAGTAAGAATTAGTAAGAAGTAAGATTTATAGCTATAAATCTTACTTCTTACTAATATTATAGCTATCAGGACTGGTAGATTTACTTCTAGTTTGGCTATACGAGCATGTAACCTGGACACCACTAGATTGTACTAGCTGATGCCCGCAGCTTCGCCCGCCTAAAATTTGTTCCCGTTCCCGCTTCCCGTGGGATCTGTTTCCCGGAATAAAATATAGCCTAGGTGTTATTCCAGAATATAATCTATATATCAAACACGCTACGCCTACGGGTACACGTTTTATCATCGCACCGCTCGCTACATAGTAGGGGAGCCCATGAAGGGATTTCGGGATTTACTAAAGCGCGACAGATTAATATACACGGGGATACCTTGTACCCGGTTAAGTACCTCCACAAAACATGAGGCCCATATATAAGACCGCCCGTGAAGGATACAGGATCAGATTAGTAAAAAAAAATTGACCATCAGAAATTCTCGAGCGCGTCAGATTAAGGTAGGGTGAGTTAATTACATCCTAAAAAGTGTATATTCCACTAATCTGACAATTTGAGAGTGACGTAAAAAAAGGGGAGGGCAACAAAGTTGTAAAAAAAAAACGTCATCTCGACATTCTCGAGCTTAGCTAAATTTTTTTTTATTTTGAAGGAAATAATTCAAGAATAATGAAAAATATATAATCTGACGATTTCCGCAAGCCGAAATAACAAAAATTCGTCGATAAAGTTACACTATGCGCCAAATATCTTTGCGTCTACGAACTTCGTTCGTACTACTACTACTACTTACTTTTAATAATAGTATAGAATTAATATTGACCTATTCACATCTATGTCATGGAAATTACGCAACAGCATCGATAAAATGAATTTTTAGGCTTAGTACTTTTGTTTGCGATTGTACCTGCGTCGATCGCCACCAAGCTGGTCAAAAGCGGTTGATTCGTTCGAGAGATATCGTGAACGAAAGAAACCCGAAAAAGTGTTTTTTCGGGATTACTCCGAAATTTGTGGTTCGATCAATTAAAATTGCAAAATTACTTATGAGGATGATAAAACTGCGTCGAATGCCGCCAACCGCGTGAATATCGGTTATCCATTCAAAAGTTATTGCGGTTTGAAAATTCCAAAAATAGTGTTCTATGAAACTTCTATCAGACTTTCGAGCTGAGAGAGCTCAAATGCATAGAAATATTATTTCTTTGAGCTCAGCCAGCTCAAAATATCACATAAATTCTATTTTGAGCTCAAAAATGACATAAGTACAATTTTAAGAGCCCAGGAATGGAATTAGCGGGAAGTTGCAGGGATGGCCTTTAAGATGAACCGTTTTTCTAATTTTTTTTTGTCAGATCAGGCCAATCCCTCTAGATAATCGTCAGATTATGAGACAGTACGTTTAGAACATAAAGATGAACCATATATATCTTAATCTGACGCGCTTGAGTATTTCAAAATGGCGAATTTTTTTTGCACATTATGAAAATGGCCGCGAGTTTGCGTCCCATCGAAATCGTCAGATTAATGAATGAGAGCTTTTTTTGGTGCACTTAACACTCCCTTAGAAAATCTGACGCGATCGAATATTTTTTTTTTTTTCATTTTCAACCCTTAAATACAACCACCCGCATCATGCTAGAGATCAGATTAACATACGTACATTATTAAAAATACGTAGGGAATTGATGCTATCAATATCTGACGCGCTCGAGGATGTCCATGCAACAGTTTTTTTTTACATACACTCGAGAGTAATGAATCCGGGTCACTTAAAGAATCCTAAAAATCTCGGAAACTAAAAATGCTAGGTTAATGCAATAAATTGTATTTAATAGACAATGTAATACTCCTTAAATGAAGGTATTAAAACTTCTTAGTTATTGTAAAGTTATATCATAAAAAAATCAAATTTGAAAAAGGGCCACTTTCGAAGATGGAACTACGAAATTACAGCATTTGGTGTTGCTTTTGTTTGTAATCTGTCATTTATGTGGGTACATAAACCATGTTGATAGTGCTCTATATTCATTAATCAAGCTGAAATTATGTCGCTTACGCCTGAAGAATGCACCAGAATACTTACAATGCTGGAAACCGGCCGGAGTCAGCGCGATACAGCCAGGACTGTCGGTGTGTCGCTGTCAACAGTACAAAGAGTTCTCCGACGTTACGAAGAAACTGGTTCTAACCTACGCAGACCAGGAACGGGCAGAACCAGGTGTACCACAGCACGAGAAGACCGATACTTGGTGAACACCATGCTTCAAAATCGCTTTCTCACAGGAACTGAACTCACCAATCAGTTTCGACGCCTCGGAGGAAGTAACCCAAGTGCATGGACAGTAAGACGTCGGCTTGCTGAATCTAACTTAAAACCCCTTAGACCTGCAAACGGCCCTAAACTGGAGCGTGGGCATCGTATTTCGAGACTAAGGTATGCCCAGAGCCACGTAAATTGGAGTATTGAAGATTGGTCAAAAGTTATGTTCTCCGACGAATCAAAATTTATGCTCTACAAGCACGATGGAAGACACAGAGTGTATCGAAGACCAGGGGAAAGATTCAAGCAAGCATGCATCGAAGAAAAAGTAGCCTACGGTGGTGGGTCTGTACTTGTGTGGGCCGGAATTTCTTCTGAAAGTCGCACAGAGCTGGTGATCATAGAAAACGGCTCTTTAACTAGCGTAAGATATGTGGAAGAAATCCTCAATGATCACGTTGGTCCATTTATGGTCAATTTAGGTGAGGATGCTATATTTATGCATGACAATGCCCGACCTCATACAGGTAGGATTGTGAATGACTACCTTCAAGAGATGAACATTACTCGTATGGAGTGGCCAGCGCGCAGCCCGGATATCAACCCGATCGAGCATGCTTGGGACGAGCTAGGCAGATGCGTAAAACAACGAAACCCTCCCCCAATCACGCTTCGTGAGCTCAAAATTGCTCTCACAGAGGAATGGGAGAATATTCCCCAAAATCGTATAAGGAACTTGGTGTACAGCATGCCAAACCGCGTAAACGCAGTAATGGAAGCACGAGGAGGCAATACGAAGTATTAAAATTCAAGAAAATCGTAATAAAGTTCAAAAATTTCATGTTTCCTATTTTTGTTTTAAGGAGAGATCGGCAGTTTTTTCTTTATGTAATTTTGTGTTAATAAAATGTATGGTGACTCATATTTTTTTTACTTTCATTTAAGGAGTATTACATTGTCTATTAAATACAATTTATTGCATTAACCTATCATTTTTAGTTTCCGAGATTTTTAACATTCTTTAAGTGACCCGGATTCATTGCTCTCGAGTGTATTTAAAAATCTATAGCCGCTTCCCCCACCGATGTAAAGGTATATATCATACAACATTTTTTTCTTCATATCATCTTAGCTTTGCATCCCAATAGGTCTCTACGACGCTCGAGTAAATCCCCATTTAGCATCGTGGGCTCCCCTACTAACAGATAGGGCGTAATCCTTAAGCGACGAGTACGAGAGTGTAGAGGGGCACCTCGACCTACTTCGTCAAAAATTTTCTTTGCCTCGGTCAACTTCGCCGACGAACTTCGTTCAACTTCGCGAGTAATGTAGAGCAAGCATTACCCTTGCGTCCGGAGCGATTAAGCACGGTAAGGTCCGATGGGGGCTTTCTTCCGCGAACACTTAGATTGTGGAATAATCTCCCAACTAGTCCCAACTTCGGGTTTTCCAAGCAGCTACAGTATGGGGTTCTTCAAAAGGGGGTCTTAGAAGGTTGCAGGGTCGGCAGCGCGAGTGTAGCGCCTCTCGTGTTACAAACGTGATGGGCTGTGGTCACTTTAGCTTAAGAACGTAGCGAGCGACGTAGCGACAAAAAGATATACAGACATCACATACAGATCCAACTTCGTTCAACTTCGCGAGTAATGTGGAGGAAGCTTAAGGATAACGCCCTATCTGTAACGAGCGGTGCGATGATAAAACGCGTAGCCGTATAGCGTGTTTGATACCATTACAAACTATTCCTCAGAGCACAAACCATAGATAGAGAGAGATAGCGGTAGAACAAAGTCTCTCCTTTTTTTTACGAGAGGGAAAATCCTCAAAGGATGTTATGCGGGACTAAGTCGGAACGTGTATACCTAATAGTCACTCGTACTGTTACTGCATAATAATGAATGTGGTCAATAGACAGCATATCATTGACATGCAGCAAAAACAGAGTGGGCGACAATACCGAGTTTTGTGGGGCTCCACCATTTATGGCCTATGTATGTAGTCAGAACAGCTGCAGCTGCCATTAACGAGGGCCCGATGCTTCTACCTGCCATAAAGCCTCCGGCATTCCGAGCATCGCCTTCTCTAGTGCCCTTTGAGTGACATCAAGCCTCTCTGTGAGAACCACTTCTCACACACACTAGTGGAATCTTACTAATATTATAAATGCGAAAGTTTGTGAGTGTGGATGTGTGAATGTTTGTTACTCTTTCACGCTCTAACGGCTGAATGGATCTGGCTGAAATTTCGTACAAGGATCGATTATATTCTGGATTAACGCATAGGCTATATTTTATTCCGGGAAACAGATCCCACGGGAAGCAGGAACGGGAACAAATTTTAGGCGGGCGAAGCTGCGGGCATCAGCTAGTACAATCTAGTGGTGTTCAGGTTACATGCTCGTATAGCCAAACTAGAAGTAAATCTACCAGTCCTGATAGCTATAAATCTTACTTCTTACTAATATTATAAACTAGTTGACCCCGCAGCTTCGTTTACGACACATAAGGTGTATGAAAGGAGAGGTATTTCTTCATCAGACTCATCAAGCAGTGTGTGAAACTGCCCTGTTTAAGGCATGGACTGAATTGTTTAAGAATAAACTTAATCATTAAGCTCTTTCATGATTAAGCCAACACGCCAGTTTAGATTTACCCATTTTTAGATTCATATGTCTATGTATGATTCTGTAAAGTGATATAACTTTTTTATTTATAAACCGATTGACATGCAATAAAGTGGAGCAAACCTCAACACAATAAAGAAAACTGCATTGCAATCGGTTACTGAGATTAGCGTGCACAAACGAACAGACAAACAGATATACAGACAAACAGACAAAAATGCTATAAATCATTGGTTTTGAGTTCCATTGCGTTCTCGATTCATATGGACACCGCAGCTCGCAGTCGCTCGGCGTCGTGGAATTGTGTAACCGTTCCCTCATCCCGTGGGAATTATTTCCTAGGATAAAAAGGGTAGTACCACCTACCAACCTATGCCTGAGCTTTTCTGCCACCTAAGTGGTATAAAAAAAAGAAGGAAGTCCCGGTCGTCCGGGTTCACCAACATAGTCTTAGGAATCATCCGACATAAGTGGCTGAGGGCGGGCCATAATGCTCGTAGAGCTGACGGCCGATCGAAAAGTGCTAGAATGGCGTCCAAGTACCGGAAACGCAGAGTGAGAAGACCTCCAAGGTGAAAGATGACCTAATGAAGCGGGAGCCTGCTGGATGCGAGTAGCACAAGAGCGAACATTGTGGCATCCTTGGCGGAGGCCTGGACCCAGCAGTGGGTGCCAAATCGGCTAAAGTGATGACGAAATGATATTTATAAAAAATCTTTGCTTTTCTAATTTTCAACTGTGTTGGGGCGGGCACCTTGAGACAGGTGGATATTTTTTTGTGGTTAATTTTCTTCTTGTATTATTTGCGCAGGCACGAAGGGTAGGGTAGCTACTAACGATATCCGTCCTATCCTACTGCAATTCAAGAAGTTAGAAGAGCCTAAGCTCCTCAATCTAAATAAAAAAAGTAAGCTTCATTTAAAAAGGAGAGGTGGCTCCGCGATTTATACGGACACGAGCTGGGGGCCCCATTTAAGTAGTAAATAGTAATATGCTAAGTAGCCATAAGATTTCTGTGATTCAAACCTTCGTACAGATCAGTCAATGCTTTGTAGGGTTCCGTACGCAAAGGATAAAAACAGGACCCTATTCATAAGACTTCGCCGTCCGTCTCGTCTGTCTGTCTGTCCGTTATGAGCCTGTATCTCAGGAACCACGGTAGCTAGAGAGCTGAAAATTTTTCACAGATAACGTATTTCAGTTGCCGCTATAACAACTAATACCGACTAAAATCAGGAAAACGGGGGCTCCCATTCAAACAACAAACGTGATTTTTGTCGTTTTTTGGTACGGAACCCTATGGGCGCGAGTCCGATTTGCACTTGGCCGGTTTCTTTTTGTAGTTAAGGTTAACTGTCGTTAGTCATTACGGATTCGCGAGGTTACCTGATTCGGTTTCCTTGTCTTGACCATTCCGAATCTGGATTCCCGAATTCAGATTCGGAGACCTGAATGCTCAGCTTAAAAACAATATGTTTAACAAGGCGCTCACGTTCTTACTATTTTCAAACAAAAATCGGACGGAAAATGAACGTGTGCGCCAGTCTTTAGTCAGTCAGACTTAGTTTAGACCGGCGGCGCGCTGAGGTTCTGGGTTGGATTCCCGGGTCGGTCCAAATATTTGTGTGATCCACAAATAATTGTTTCGGAGTTTGGGTAGTTTGGTTTCCGCGTTGAGATGAGACAGCCAGGACAGAAATAGTTGATCCGTTTGAGTTGATCCGTTTAGTTGGTCGGAGTGGAAAGACAGGGGTGCAGGTTGTGACTGCTTGCTGTTGAAAATTTTCAAGCCGCCTAAATAGGTCTTCAACTTGACTTAACGACTGCCATTTTAGTGGTAACCGGGACCAACGGCTTAACGTGCCTTCCGAAGCACGGAAACGCTCAAATAAATGTCAAAAAGTGGTCACATTTATGGCAAATAAATCATTATTCATTCATTCACATGGATGGTCTCCCATCTAAGGACAGGCCATAGTGAAAGTTGCTTACTGCAATGATCGTTAACTGAACACTCGAGTCCGCGGGGCCACGAGCGTTTTTTTATCTTAAGGATATCTATGTATATAAAGTCGGAGTGCCCCAAGGCTGTCTTTCTGGTACCTACCAATGATCATGGCTAACCCTTCGACTCGACTTACTTTTGCACTCAAAATTTATTTAAGTAGGGCCTAATTAACAACAAAACTTATTTTATCTATACTCATAATTATGAAGAGAAAAGGTGTGATTGTATGTTTGCTTGTTCGCATAGAATAGGCTCCGAAACTACTGAAACGATTTGAAAAATTCTTTCATTGTTGGGAAGCTACACTGTCTCCGGGTGACAAAAGCTATATCTGAGTGACACAGCCGTATTCCCACGGGAACGGGAACTACGCGGGTGAAACCACGTGACGTCCGCTAGTTAATTAAAACTAATACGGGGCCGCCCACAGGATCCAGCATGCCGGACCTGGAGACCATGGTACCAGTCATAATTTTCAGTGGCAGTATATGGGACGCCGCCGCGCCTTTTTGCGAGCAGCTCATGCGCGTTTAGGTGGCACCAGCGGCACGGCGGCGCGGCGCCCCTATGGTCGTGGCGCATGTGTGCGCCGCACACTTCGCACGGCGGTTCTGCCCCTGACTTCCTTCTTGTCTCGTAACCAAGTGGATATCTTTGTGGTGGAACATGGTGTTAGTTACCACAAGCTTCTTCTTCAAATATACCTATTTCAAGCAAACTTTCTCCATTTTCATTCACTCGCTCATCACCAAACAATTTTATAATAGTAGAGATAATTGTAATTATTCCGTTTCCGAATCTAAATTCCTCATTAGGAAACCGTATATAAGCGGCAAGCCTAAGGATCCATGAAACATACTTCTGGCTAAGTTATGGGGAAATAACACGCAGTAAAAGTCTTTATATTATGGAATAAACGGTATCTATTCAATTCCAACAAATGTTGATAGCAGGTATGTAATGTAGAGGTCACAATATCATTATTCCATTGACTATTTTTTTTACTAATGAAATTTTATTTTATAATTTAATTGAAATAATGTGTTTATTTCTTTTTTATTTCTTTTCTTTGACCCGAATGACCTATCCTTATCGAGCAGTTATTCTGAAATAATTTGAGGTGGTGGAATGATGATATTGTGGTTTTGTCTATTGTCCTCATAATATCCAGATGGCTATCTAAACTTTACTTTTCCTAACATAACATGGGCACGTCCTCCTGTCGTTGAATGGTTCATTTTCAAATATCGTCGAATTTGGATAAGCTTTTTCGACGATTCTTTTCAACTCCAACGAATGCTCCAAGTTTTTCGACTCCACTACGATTTTCATCTAAAAATAACCATTAATAATTACCGTCATTTCCGGTTTTCATTTCAAAAAAGTAGTTCTAAATGAGTTCCGTTTTTATTCTCTTGGTAGCAGAACTATAAAAGGGAGAATTGATGTGTGGAATATAGAAATCTTAACAATACTCCTGTCCGTCTGGACAACAAGAATCAGGATTCCTACGACCGATTCGTAGAAACCACTACAGGCCACAATAACTCTATCTTGTATGACTAGGGACATTTAAGCGCCAACAGTAATACAAGGTGGCCGTAATTGTAATGCTTAGATATGATATGAGTAAATCCGTGAGCACATCGAAATATGTGCTCATGCTCTCTGGTGTAGGACGTCTACCCGCCATATAAACCGACAGCCTGTAGAAGGTCGCAGGTAGGAATTGAATGCGGAAGTGTGTTCTGAGTGGTGTGAGTTGGGAGGAGTCTTCGTCTAGCAGTGCCTGTTATTACCTGATTTGATTGATTGCCCTTAGGTGCTGCGTGAACGATGGAGCGAGTGTGGGAAGTCACGCCAAAGTCAAATTGACTAGGCGTCACCGTGTCATGTCGAAAGGGTTGAAACGTCAAATATGATATAGGGACATTGGATGGAATCCGGTGACGACCTAGGATGAAACTGGTACCTATAGGTTGTGGATAATTACCTCAGATCTGTAAGTGTCGCCTTCTGTCCAAAAGTTGTCAATGAAATGGGTAATCACGTTGTAGCCTCCACTGGCTATTAACTGCATTAGTTTCGCTTTAGCTCCCGGTACGTTGTATATTCCAACCTGAAGAAAACCGTGTCATGACTACACTGTTCAAAATAACTATTGAGAAGCAGCGTCACTATATATAACGTCTATTTGTGTTTACGTTTTTTTTAACGTGAGGAAAATCCGTCTTGGATGCCATGCAGGACTCTCACCGACTAAAATATAATACGTTCCCTACCTACTGCCTACGGTTGGGAGCCCAAGGTAAGCTCTCGGAAGAATATTGCCAGAATCCCCAACAGACCTTGGCTACTACTGCAGCCTCACCTAGGGTATTCGGGTGCTATCCCGCGTCTTTGAGGGTTGTTCGGGTGTTATCCCGCTCCTTGGGGCGTGTGGCGTGCGTGAAACTATCTCGTCACACTGTCGTCTTGGGCCTACTTCTGTTAGGACGGTGAGCAGCCCCCTCCCCCCACCGTCCTCAGGCCTCTGGTTATGGTGGCCGATAGTCTTGGGCGCGACTAGATGCGAGAGTTCTAGCCCCCGCCCCCGCCTCTGTCACGGGCATGACCTGCTCGTAGAAAGACGCAGCGGAACACGGTCTTCACACCATGGTCTTCAGCGAGACATTTTTGTTTTACATTACAGCTATCATTAGAATCAAGCTATATTTTACAAACAGAAGTCGCGAACTCAAGCGTCGTCAAAAATGTGCAGAATGGACATTCTGTACTTACACAAGTTAGAAGTTGCTAGTATACTTATGTTCTGTGCTATACGTACTCTGAATTTTACTAGGCGTCCTTCAGCTGCCATACCTCTCTGTAAACTGCGATTAAGCATTAAGCTGTCAATATTTCCTCCCGTTAGAAGACAGATTACACTGAAAAATAACGATAGATTTAAAAAGTGCATCTCAAAATGCTTGGTGTTTTATATCGTTTGGACTACAAAAGAATATTACAGACTTAATTGGTACTTACTTCGCGTAAACCAAGAATAGCCTCCACATACAATCTACAGCAACATTATCTAGATATAATGCAACCAGTTTCATCAAAAAAATGCAACGCATTCTTAGATGTATTCGAAACGATCATTGTCGTCGACTTTACCAATAACACGCATTATACATAGTATAGGCACTACGAACCTTACGGTTGCGAAATAAAGCACTCATACTCGTCGACACTTTACAGGTCTTTTTTTTTTTTTTTTTTTTAACGTGAGGGAAAATCCTCGTAGGATGCTATGCCGGACTCTTACCGACTAAAAAACCTCACGTAACGCCCAACAGCCTATGGTTGAGAGCCCCGGGTAAGCCCTCAGGAAGGATGTCCCGTGACTCCCAACAGACCTACGGCCGCCAATGCGGCCTCGCCCAGGGGGTGGTTCGGGTGCAATCCCGCGTCTATGGGGGGTTTCGGGTGTGACCCCGCTTCTAAGGGGGGGCGTGCGTGAGTGCTCACGTCACGCTGCCGTCATGGGCCTGCTTCTGTAAGGACGGTGAGCGGCCCTCTCACCGTCCTCAGACCCCCGGTCATGGAGGCCGATAGTCCTCGGCGAAGACACGTCGGCGGCGCCCAGGGCGCCGACTGCGGAACTCGGGTGGGAGAGTTCTCTCCCGCACCCGGCCCGCCGCCTCCTTCACGAGCATGACCTGCTCGCAGAAAGAGGCGGCGCAGTCCCACTTACTCCCGCTGGAGAGCATGGCTCGCACCATGGCCTCAAGCGAGAGAGTGTCCACGCCCAGACCCACTACGAGGACCTGTCGCTGTTGTGCCCACGCCTTGCACTCCACCAGCGTGTGGAGCGCCGTGTCATCGCTGCGGTCCTCGCAGTGCTGACACTCGGCCGTGGTTTCCCGGTGTTTTCGCCACAGATACCTGCCGAAGCTACCGTGCCCGGCAAGCATCTGTGTCAACCGGTAGGAGAGAGCACCGTGTCTTCTCTCCAGCCACTCGTCCATGACCGGTCTGACGACCGCGATTGTGGCGAATCCCCCCTTTGGTTGCTCAAGTCGTACCTTCCATGTCTCCACGGTTTCCTGGTGGAGCAGGGTCCGCTGGGCCTCGATTTCTCGAGACGCAGGCCTTTGGCCCCGCTCCAGCGCCTCCTTGCGCCATCTGAACAGTGACGCAAGGGCTCTCGCTTCCAGGTCCCATGGAGGGGTCCCGGCTAGGAGACATGCCGCCTCACCGGAGATCGTGCGGTATCCTCTTATCACCCTGACGGCCATCACTCTCTGCGGGCTCAGCAGTCTAGCCTCATTGCTGGCCGTCAGGGTCTCCGCCCATACGGGAGCCCCGTACAGAGCCATGCTTCGCACGATCCCCAGGTACAGCCTCCTGTAGGGAGCGTTGGGTCCCCTGATGTTGGGCATCAACCGCGCGAGTGCGGCCGATGCTCCCCTCAGTTTTGGGACCAAACTTCGGAAGTGATGTCCGAAGTTCCACCGGCCATTGAGTACGAGCCCCAGATACTTCATCGAGGGCTCGATGCCGATGCTGA
Source organism: Miltochrista miniata (assembly GCA_933228765.1). NCBI lineage: Eukaryota > Metazoa > Arthropoda > Insecta > Lepidoptera > Erebidae > Miltochrista > Miltochrista miniata. The sequence continues at coordinate 14,212,408 of OW121764.1, read as the reverse complement.
CGCCCCCTACCTGTAGGCTGGATCCCGCAGGTGGCCCCATCCGAGGTCCATGGAAGCACAGAGCCTCGGATTTGTGAAGGGCGACCTCGAGACCTAGCCGCCGAATCCGACCCACGACCTGAGCAACCCCTGCCGTGGCCTTAAGTGCTGCGGCACGGTGCGTTGCTCCCCGCGCCGTAACGAGGGTGTCGTCCCTCTGAGCAACGGACCACGCAGCACCCAGTCGTAACCGATGTTCCACAGGAGCGGCCCTAAAACCGATCCCTGTGGAACACCGCACGACACACACTTTACAGGTCTACACGATAAATGCAAAGACACAATAAATAATATTACTACGTAGCAAAGGCAGCATTGTAGCGGATGATCCTCACATGAGGTAGGTACTCATCCCAACCCAGCCAAAAGCATCGTGTCTTATTTACTGTAAGTTCACAATACTAAATACCTACATCTTACGCTTACTCTTCTATCAGACAAGGTCTTATTGCCCTTCTTGAGCGAAGTACCTAAATTGCACGATGCCTATGAAGCAAATTGCCTAAAGTCAATGTCTAAAACGCAGGTTGCCTATAAAGTTTTAATGTCTATAAGGTTATAATGCCTACGAAGCAAAATGCCTATGTTGTTTAATGTCTACAAAGTATAATGCCGGCGATAGTTAATTGCCTACAAATCAATTAGAGTATGATAGCATCATTATGCACTTTACTCAAAAAGGATTCATTACCAGAGATGTACAAAATGGTTTAAAAAAGCATTTAAATACAAAATGCAAAATACTCTTCAGATTTACTATTTCAAATGCAAAATACCGAATAGTTTTGCGTTTTGTATTTCAAATGCTAAATGCAAAATAGGTATTTTCAAAATACTTTTTTAAAATAAAATACTTTTTTACCAAATTTCACATATTTTTATTTATTTTAGGTATTTATCATGAGAAATAGAGACACAATGCCGAGCCGAATAAAAACGTCTAATATCATGTCACCTTATGAGCATGACCATTTGGTCATATTTATCAGTACCTACGCGTATCAATAAATTCTGTTATGTTATTAATAATAATAGTACTCACTTAAAATAATGTAAAAAACTAGACTAACGAAAAGAGAGACATGGCTCCATTTTGTGACTTGTGTGGCCATTTATTTCGGTTGATTGTGTATCTAGTTCTTATTTTATTATTATTATACTTTTCTTTTATTAGGTAATAATAATAACAACTGGACTAGTATTGTTAAAAAGTGAAAAAAATAAACATCAATATATTTTTATTTCGTTCAAATACATCATCACTCATTTTTCTTCTGTGAGTTCTCATAATCATTCGACCGTTTTTTTTAACGTGAGGGAAAAGCCATCATGGATGCTATGCCGGACTCCTACCGACTAAAAAACCTCACGTAACGCCCAACAGTCTATGGCTGGGAGCCACGGGTTAGCCCTCGGAAGGATGTCCCAGGACTTGGAGTCTTCAGACCCACGGCCACCATTGCGGCTTCGCCTAGGGTGTAGTTCGGATGCTATCCCGCGTCTTTGGTGGGTTTCGGGTGTGATCCCGCTTTTAGGGGGGCGTGCGTGAATTTCTCACGTCACGCTGCCGTCATGGGCCTGCTTCTGTAAGGACGGTGAGCAGCCCTCTCACCTTCCTCAGGCCCCCGGTCGTGGAGGCCGACAGTCTTCTGCGAAGACACGTTGGCGGCGCCCAAGCCGCCGCCGACTTGACTGCGGAACTCGGGTTGGAAAGTTCTTTCGCGTTCCCGCCCCGCCCGCGCCGGCGCCGCCTCTTTCACGAGCATGACCTGCTCGCAGAAAGAGGCGGCGCAGTCCCACTTACTCCCGCTGGAGATCATGGCTAGCACCATGGTCTAGAGCGAGAGAGTAATCATCCCACCGTACGAACAATTTCGTTCATTTCATTTTGTTTGGCTGGTGATGTTGGCTGAACTTAATCACAAAGTATTTTGCATTTTGAAATGAATGTTAAAAATGCAAAATACATCTCGAAAGGTATTTCAAATAAAATACAAAATGCTTTTTAATAAAAGGCATTTAAATTCAAAATACAAAATAGGTATTTTGCATTTTGTATTTGCATTTTAAATAGAAGTATTTCAAATAAATCACATCTCTGTTCATTACATTATTTCGTTTAATCACCTTTTACAAAATGGATGTGAAACAATTTATCACAAAGTGTTGTCAGAAATGGTAAACCAATTTGGCCGACCGTACCTGAATGGAACCGTACCTGAAGCGCTCGTGACCCCGCGGTCTCGGTGTTCTGTAAACGAGTATTGTAGTAAGGAACTTTCGCTATGGCCAGTCCTTGGATGGGTGACCATCTTAGCTTCGGAAGGCACGTTAAGCCATTGGTCCCGGTTGCCAGTAAAATGGCAGTATTTAAGTCAAGCTGAAAACCTTTTAGGCGGCTTGAAAATTTTCAACAGCAGGCAGTCACAACCTGCGCCTGTCTATATCAATACGGCTCACCACCTATCACGTGGATAAATTCTTAAAAGGTGAAATGTGGGAATATAGTAGACCCACATTTTACCTTTGTCTACCCCTTCGGGGATAAAGACGTGATCATAAATAATGTACCTGAATACCCCCATACCTTGTATTGTGCTGGCAATCTTCATTTTAGGCATTTCCATTCCTAGGCATTAAACATTGTTGTCAAAGTATATTGTAGGCACATTAAGTTTTTAGGCATCGTGCAATTTAGGTACTTCGAGTTTCAGGTATTTCGCGTTTTAGGTTGTATGCAGCAGTGGCATCGTGCAATTTAGGTACTTCGCTCAAGAGGGGTTTTTTCACTTGGTAATAGGTAAGGCTTACTTTTTCTGTTTAAGTTCAGGAACAAGACTTCCTATAATGGCGGCTAAGGGGCAGGCAGCCGTCCCTTCCACAATAAATTTCTCTCGCTCTGCTAAATGTAACATTGCACGTGCTATCCAATCCTCCTTAACGAGAAGCTATAAAATAAAAACAACGATTAGTACTTTGTACGTGGGATTAAAAAAAAAATACAGTAGGATATTTTTTTAGCTTCATATAGTAGGTATGTTATATGGAGTTTTTAGAAGGTTCTTGAAGGTGGGTAACGGGAAGTAGCACCTGTGGTGTAACAAACGTCGATAGTCTACGGAGACCATTTTCGATTCGGTGGATGGTATGTTTATCTGCCGCCTCCGTGGAATACTTATAAAAAATTCTAACATTTTATACATACGAGTAGAATACCTTTATATTAAATATCGGAAACAAACACAATCGTGACATACAAATATTAGTTGCGAGTCGGGATTTGAACCAGTGACCCCAAGCAGTCGCATACATACCACTACGCCACCAATAGATAGTCAAATTCAGTTAAAGCTTTAACAAAATTTCACCTACTGTCTTTTAAGGGCTCTATATGCAAAGGAAGGTTAGATTTCCCAGAACGATGCCCAGTCCAGTAAAACTAAGTGTTTTAAGGTTCAAAAGTTCCTATAATTCTAAAGTTGTTTTTTTTTTTACAGTGTGTGAGGTAGGTATATATAATGCTACTGTAGCGTTTTCTAACAGATCTGAGGTCGGGGCTAGGTATAGTTTAGGTATTTGTACGTCAATTCTATAACTGAAAGGATATTGAATTAGAGATAAAAAATTTTGCGCTATGGAGTTAAGCTAATAATTGCCGATATATATTTACATTTTCTAACAATTTCACCCACGGGTTTACCCGTAAATTACAAGAAATGATTTTTAGGGCCTAGCTCAGTGACAAAAATATTACAGTCTATAAAACAAACGTATTGTAACGTGGAATTCATAAATAAATGCACGAAACGAAATTCTAACAAATTACTCCACATACTTTTTTGTTTTCATTAATCTTATCTTTTATAATCGATTACTGCTTAAATAAAATATTAGAGTTATTAGAAATCGATTACTGCTTAAATAAAATATTAGAGTTATTAGAGTTTGTCGCTTTCAACACACTAAAAAAATATATCGAAAATCGGTAATCACGTGGACCTAGCTCCACCACCCTAAAAATGAAAAAAGATTTCCCATTTCCCAAAAAAAATTTTTATCTCACTTACCAGACCAAATTTTTCAATTCTGCAAACAGCAACCGGATTATTGATAAATTGTTTATTTTACTGTGTATAATAATAAACAATAATGAAAACACATTATTTATAATAAAAAAACAAAACACACACGCACACTTGCACTTGGTACACACGCACTCAACAAAAAAAACATTGATTACTCTACCACCACACCATATTTTACGATCCTGTAAACACCAACCGGATTATTGATATATTGTTTATTTTACTGTGTATAATAATAAATAATAATGCAAACACATTATTTATAATAAAAACACGAAACACACACGTACTACACAAACGCACGCCATCCATGCGCAATCCACTCTCAACTTCAACTGTTCGATTTTTGTAAATAATTCTGGCCCATTGACGTCATTTCATAAGATTCCAAAAACAAGAAAATGTTATAAACTACACATGCAATAAACCTGTTCATTGAAAAGTAGGACGTAAGCAGGCTAAATTTAAGTTTAAAGTCGTCTGGGTAGGTGCGGCGACCGGTCGCCGCGCGGGGCTTTACGGAAAAACTTGATTATTATGCGCGGCGACGGGTCGCCGCGAGGAGCTCTAAGGGTTAAATATCTAACAAGAATAATACAAAAAATTTTAACATTACATAAGCGTGAGCCTGGAGCGACACTCAGGGCTAGCTGTAGCCCTGGGTCTGTCTCTCCTAGGAGAGACAGGCCCAGGGTGGTGACGCGCGTCGTGTTTTGGCACGCGCCTCCCTTACACAGAAGGGGCAATGTGTGATGTGTGGTCTCCCTCCACGTGGAGGGGTCGCCAGAGAATGGCGACCAGGGCTGGTCAGAGTCCCTCGGATTTCCTTTAGAGGGTGCACCAGGTTCCCTGGCAACATACAGCTAAGACGGAGCAAAATAAAGATGGAAGGTTAGATTTTGTTTATAGATAGATATGGTCTAAGAGCCAGCGGCCCCCAGGCATTCGGTAAAGTATAAAAGCTGTAAGTTTCTCAATGTATATCCCTAACACAGGTAAGAACGAACCCCGTCTATGAAACTTGGGTCGCGGTGGCTTTCGCAGGTATCAGGTAATAAAGGTGTGTAAAATTGTGTGTTAAATTTGTTAAAGTATAAAACTCAGTTTTTACATATTTTACTTATAATAATCCTAAAAGTCACCTTGTCGAAAGCCAGACACTTCGTACGGTTGCAACCCTCTGCCAGACACCCTTAAAGTATATTTCATTATTACTATACTTACGGTATAGTATAAAAGCTGCAATTTATATATGTTATTTGGAGAACTATCAAATGATGTTTTCTCAATAGCCAGACAGTTTCAGTAGTTCCTTAAAAAGTTAAAGTCTAATGTAGGTGCGAGCGCGAGGGATATTATGTGTCAGCGGGTGCGAGTGAAATACCGCGTTCGGTCCACTGCGACGTTTTATTGCGCATCAGCTGTCATTAATAGTGTACTAGATGAGGCGCGCGGCTTCGCCCGCGTGAAAATCGTTACCCGTTCCCGCTTCCCGTGGGAACATTTTCCCGGGATGAAAAGTCTATGTGTTATTCCAGATTATAAGCTATCTCTGTACCAAATTTCAGTCAAATCCGTTCAGCCGTTAGAGCGTGATTGAGTAACAAACATCCAAGTATCCAAACATCTTCACAAACTTTCACATTTATAATATTAGTAGGAAGTAGGATAATGAGAACTATTTTCTAGATTTACTATGAAAATTCACTATGAACAATAACTAAGAATCAACGAATAAATGTTTAGAAAATTCTTTTATACAATTTTTGTGTTTAGGAATCATTAAATTAACACTCCAATAATATACTTAAATAATTATTTTAATAATAGTTATTGGAATAATATAATTAATCTAAAACCTACAATAATTAATGGAAAAATATTTCGAAGATATTCTATGACTCGTGGTCGTCGATATCTTGAGTGTCCTCATCACCGCTGCTCCAATCTGTGGGTTGGTCGTTATCAATATCGTCTTCTTCGCCAGTTTCAGATTCAGTTGGGTGAAGAGCTGGATCCAAGGTTTTTTTTTATACTACTTAGGTGGCAGACAAGCTTACGGCCCACCGGAAGGTTGGTAACCGTAGCCTATAGACGTTTGCAGCACCAGAGGAGCTACACACGCGCTGCCGACCGGGGCGCAGGTTGTGACGACTCACAGTTGAAATTTTTAAGCCGCCCATTAGGCCTTCAATTTGGCTTAACGACTATCATTTTACTGACAACCGGGACCAACGGCTTATCATGCCTTCAGAAGCACGGAAACGCTCGTTATCTGAAACTAACTGAAACTAACAGAAACTGGCGAAGAAGAGGATACTGATAAGGACCAACCCACAGATTGGAGCAGCGGTGATGAGGACACTCAAGATATCGACGACCACGAGTCATAGAATATCTTCGAAATATTTTTCCATTAATTATTGTAGGTATTAGATTAATTATATTATTCCAATAACTATTATTAAAATAATTATTTAAGTATATTATTGGAGTGTTAATTTAATGATTCCTAAACACAAAAATTTTATAAAAGAATTTTCTAAACATTTATTCGTTGATTCTTAGTTATTGTACATAATGAATTTTCATAGTAAATCTAGAAAATAGTTCTCATTATACACAATAAATGACAGCTGATGCGCAATAAAACGTCGCAGTGGACCGAACGCGGTATTTCACTCGCACCCGCTGACACATAATATCCCTCGCGCTCGCACCTACATTAGACTTTAACTTTTTAAGGAACTACTGAAACTGTCTGGCTATTGAGAAAACATCATTTGATAGTTCTCCAAATAACATATATAAATTGCAGCTTTTATACTATACCGTAAGTATAGTAATAATGAAATATACTTTAAGGGTGTCTGGCAGAGGGTTGCAACCGTACGAAGTGTCTGGCTTTCGACAAGGTGACTTTTAGGATTATTATAAGTAAAATATGTAAAAACTGAGTTTTATACTTTAACAAATTTAACACACAATTTTACTAACCTTAACTATCTGATACCTGCGAAAGCCACCGCGACCCAAGTTTCATAGACGGGGTTCGTTCTTATCTGTGTTGGGGACATACATTGAGAAACTTACAGCTTTTATACTTTACCGAATGCCTGGGGGCCGCTGGCTCTTGCTCTAATAGAAAGATAGATAGATAGATATTGCTTTATTGTACAGTACACCATTACATAAAGTATTTTTAAAGATAACTTAATAACTATGAATGAAGAGGATAAAGACGTATAATAGGTACGTGATAATTCGACTCTTGCTACACGCATTACTAGTATGACTGCCTCTGTGGCGCAGTCGGTAGTGTAGTGATACCGCCTGCGGCGCTGGAGGTCGTTTGTTCGATTCCCACCAGAGACAAATATTTGTGTGACCCATAAATGTTTGTCTCGAGAGTCTGGGTGTTTCTATGTATAATATGTATGTATTTAAAAAGTATATAAGTATTAATATCCGTGGTCTGATACCCATAACACAAGCAGGTTATTCCTAGCTTACTTTGGGATCAGATAGCGTTGTGTGAAATGTCCGTGAATATTTATATATTTATTTATTTATGTCTAATAGTAAGTAGGTACCTATATAAAGGAATAAAAGTAAGGTAAGCACTATGCACACTTACAACTTTATCCATTAGTGATTTAGCATTGGCGTACGCGTTAACACCGATCGTATTGACGCTCAAGGCATTGCCTGCGAGGCTGGCGGCCATCGCTTGAGGATTAGACACCGGCTCTCCGTTATCCAAAGACTTGGTCATTAAGCCGATGTTCTCTGGTTCTACACCCTGCGGCAGAATATCAGGGAAAGCTTTATACCTACTACATTGGGTACTAACTGGGCTTCAATGTTATTGGAGATACTCATGTTGATACATACATATAGTCACGCCTTTATCCCAGGAGGGGTGGGCAGAGGCATATTAAAATGCCCATATTTCACCTTTTTAGAATTTGTTCCACGTAATAGGTGGTGAACGACTGCCATTTTACTGGCAACCGGGACCAACGGCTTAACGTGCCTTCCGATAAAGCAGCAGCAATAACTATGACACTATAGTTTTACAATGGCGTTACAATATTGGTAGAGTCACGGGAAAGACCAAATATCCCATAACTCTATTTGTGACTGTGTAAAGTGTAAATCTGTTGAATGGTGGATGTGTTAGTGGTTATATCTCTCATTTTTTTTCTTACCCTTAGTAGTATAAAACCTAGTGATGAAGATAATGTAAGGCAATGAAGACGGTTAAACACAAATGTGCGGGGTTAGTATGGATCATTTGAATCGGTGATAGGCATCTTCCTACGTTATGTCTATCTTATTGCTTTTTCAATTAGTTTGAATTTCAGGAAAGAAAGATAACTGAAATTCAGCACTAGTTAGCACAACTTACAAGATGGAAAATCTATACTAATATTATAAAGAGGAAAGATTTGTTTTTTTGCTTGTTTGTTTGTAACGAATAGGCTCCGGAACTACGGGACTGATTTGAAAAATTCTTTCACTGTTTGGAAGCTACACTCTTCAGCTTCAGAAGTGAACATAGGCTATACTTTATTCCCGTATTCCCACGGGAACGGGAACTACGCGGGTGAAACAGCGTGACGTCCGCTAGTATTAAATAAAATAATACTAGCTAATTCATAACTGTACTCATAGATTCATAATTTTCCTAACGACATGTCAAAATAAGTTGTTATCACTTACATAAATGAGGCATGAAGGCTTCTTGTGTTTGATGACAGTGGCGACGGCTGCAGCGAGACTGCCAGTGGCTATTGGCAGGAGAATGGCGTCAGCGAATGGTGTCTGTTCCAGGAGCTCCAAAGCAACAGTGCCGAAACCAGCTAGGGCGTGCGGGTGATCACGTCTGTGGGAAAACGCAGCATCTATACAACACTAGCTGTTCCCCGCGGCTTCATTCGCGTGCAAGTCGTTATCGCGTAAAATCATTATCCTCCCTTTGCGCAGTCAGTTAAAAAGTAGTCTATGTCCTTCCCTGGGACTCAAACTATCTCTATACAAAATTCACTAAAAGCGATTCAGTGGTTTAGACGTGAAAACGTAACAGACAAACAGACAGACAGAGCTACTTTCGCATTTATAATATTAGTAGTGATGGGGATTTTAAAGAGGCAGTTTTGTTTTTAAGAAGAGCTAATCTCTAACTATTCTAATCTTTCTTTACATTTCCTCTTCATATACCTACCTCCTTTATTATCATCCAACTCCTGACACTCACAGCAAAACTGGTAGTCACTGTCTACTTCCAAATACCTACACCTCTTGACTTTACCATGTTATTTCAGATGTTTGAAATAGCTTTAGCTCTGTACCAGGACATTTTTAAACTAACGAGGTTTTCAACACCCATTTTTTAGAATTTAAAACTTCACGCGAATACTTTTCACTTACACACAAAAACCGTGATTTTTGTCGTTTTTTGGTACGGATGCTCCGTGCGCAAGATCGACTCGTACTTGGCAGGTCTTGTATTATAAATTAATAACAGACTGTGAACATACATACTGCATTTGAACTTGCAAGCAAACTGCAAAAATGCAGTCCATCTGATTCCGTGAAGACGAAACCGTAGCACTTCTTGCCTACGAGTGCTACGGCGCCGGCGCTAAAATAGATAACGAGCGGATGGCACGTGCTTTCACCAAGTAGTCTCGTGAAAATATGGAAATTTTTTTTCTTGAGAAAAATCCGTTATGGAAGCTATGCCGGACTCTTATAACCGACTAAAAACCAAACGTACCCTACCTACTACCTTCGGTTGGGAACCGCGGGTAAGTCCTCGGAAGGATATCCTCAGGAATTTGGGAATAAAATATGTTACTCAGTGATAGATCAGGTAGCATTTTTTTAGGGTTTCGTAGCCAAATGGCAAAAACGGAACCCTTATAGATTCGTCATGTCTGTTTGTCTGTCTGTCCGTCCGTGTGTCACAGCGACTTTTCTCCGAAACTATAAGGCCTATGCTATTGAAACTTGGTAACTAGATGTATTCTGTGAACCGCATTGAGATTCTTATATTAAACTAGAAAAAAAGCAGTAAATTTTGGGGGTCCCCATACTCAGAACTGAAACTCAAGATTTTTTTTCATCGAACCCATACGCGTGAGGTATCTATAGATAGGTCTTTAAAAATGCTTTTGAGGTTCCTAAAATCATTTTTTCCTTAAGGGAATAGTTTGCGCAAGAGACACTTCCAAAGTGGAAAAATGTGTGCCCCCCCCCCTCTAACTTCTAAACTAAGAGAATGATAAATCTAAAAAAATTATGATGTACATTGCCATAAAAACTACCAACGAAAATTGGTTTGAATGAGATTGAACTGGTAGTTTTTTTTTAATACGTCATAAACCGCAATTTTCGGTTAGAAAAATCACTACCTCTGCGAACGTGTTAAAACATCGATCAAAGTTACAACGAACTATAAGAACTTTTATATTATGTTACTTGCTGCTACGAAACCCTTCATGGGCGAGTCCAACTCGCACTTGGCCGGTTTTTTTATAAATAAATCCAGTAGTCTGTAGTGTCAGTAAAGTTTAAACCTTTCCTCTTCATAATATTAGTGTAAATGAGTAAATAAGACGTAGGTACTGCTCATTCGCTCTAGGTTTGCCGCTGGCGGAGAGGCTAGGTAGAGGCGTGGTATAGGAGGCGACCGGCAAACTTAGAGCGAACGAATAGTAAATAAATATTGGTGGACGTACACATTGATATACGTGAGTCCTCGTTCTTTAGCCAGTACTCGTGCTTGTTTCAAAGCATCCAAATAGGTGAGTCCATGTAAAACTGTTTTAGCGCCCAAACTGTTTATTGTTTGAAGTTTAGAAATGGGGATTGTGAGTGGCATCACCACAGTTGTAGGAATATTGAGTCTTTTAGAGTGGTAACACAATCCCAGTGCTTCATTACCCGTCGCTCCTATAATTACTCCAATTTTCTTTTTGTCGGCTGGCAATTTTTGTAAGACATATAGAGCTCCTCGTTCTTTGAAACTGCAATATCAAGAAATATATTATATGGCATACTAGCTGACCCGCGCAACTTCGTTTGCGTGATAAATGAAAACCACTCGACCGATTTTGTGCAAACTTCACATAAACCATCTACTAAATAGTCCGAACAAAGCCTAAACATTTGGTTTGGATAGGTCAGCCCGTTCTTGAGTTATAAAATTACAACGAAAAGTGGCATTGATTTTTATATATATAGATAAAATAACTAGATAATTTATTTAGTTCATAAACTAATGTGTACATATGCTACTGGAGCTATCCAGTGGAAAAGTGCTTTATGGAACCTTTATTAGAAGAGATGGGTGAGCCAAGACAATGTCGACTCGCCTATAAAATAAAATTTGAAACCTAACCAGCGAGCGACGTATTACGACAGATAACATGTTGTTTTATGTATATTAGCAACAAATTCAGACGTAGGTACATGGAAGGAGTTCTCAACAAATTCCAGTTGAAGTTTTGAGCTCTTAGCACCATCCAAGGGGAGTGACACGGGAAGTTAGAGCGGCGTTATCCAATCTATTTTTCTCTGTCGGCTTCTACGGCTATTATTGGCACTAGACTAGAAAGAATACTTCTTAATAAGTTCTCACCATCCGCTGTGTTGTAAGAAATCCAGTTTATAATGAATATATATTCCGAACTCACGTTGAGTGTGCGCTGCCTGCAATCGGAATCAAAGTTAGTCAATTCAATACATTACATTACCATATTCCGCATACCTACCTAGGTACTATGTAATACAATATTATGATAGTCATGGACTTTAAAACTTGACAATATTTTACAGAGCTCCTGCCAAGGTCGTAGAACCTAAAAGACCGAGAACGAAAGAAGGAGGAACGACTTCAATTCTATTCTCACGGACTTCCAGTTCACTCTAACACAAGCATTTCAGCTTAGCTGGAGCAATCTTACAGGTTTCCAAGGATTCTTTTGGTACCTACATGAGAAACCCTTCAGAGAAAACATGAAACAGAAACAAATGAATGGCTGAATTTTTGCCAAAAATGTGTTGAAAATTCATAAAAACAATCGATTTTTATTTGATGGTTTAAAATACCACTCTTCAATTAAAAGCCGTTAGCGGTCCCAGACATTTGCCTTTGAAAGGTATAATTAAAATATATTTTCAACTGCGATTGAATGACGAAAGCAAGATGTTAACATTTAATCGATACAGTTTATAAAATAAGACAGTAGATACTATTTAGAGGGCAACGAAAAACTTATCCAGCAAGCGCTTCGTTGTGATTTAGCCAGCACTTACTTTTTCATAGTCTATTATACCTATTCACATTAGCAATTTATTCCCCAAAATAAGAAGTTGTAAATGAAACTTCCAAGCACACAATAGGTAGGTATTATCGATAGCGTAGGTGAACCAATTCAAGTACACTAACACATACTTAGATCTTTTAGTTTTGGTCTCGTCTTCCGTCTGACACTGTACATTCACACTTTCATACTCACCTTGTACCTACATTCTAAATCTATGGATGTATATGTAGAACTTGTAGAAAGCACGTAATAAGGTAGTTCGGGTTAATACTAGGCACAATGCTTAAAAAAAAGCAAAGTAGCTACCTATCCAACTTCGTTCATTGGATTGCATTCTGATTGTGAAAAATGAAACTTACCATACAAGGAGTATGTTTGATATACGGTCCTATCAATTTCGCAGCACGTTCCACGTCTTCATATTTGATGAATCTGGGATTGTCAGGGTCACTAAACTCATCGAAATCTTCCTATTATTGAAGAATGAGATAGTAATGATTATGCTTTTTAGGGTTTCGTATCCAAAGGTTAAAAACGAGACCCTATTCATAAGACTTTACCGTCCGTCTATCTGTCTGTCGTCTGTCCGTCAAGAGGCTGTATCTCAGGAACCATGATAGCTGGAGAGCTCAAATTTTCACCGATAATGTATTTCTGTTGCCGCTATAATCAGAGAAAAAGGAGCGATTAAGAGGGGCTTATTTTTTCAACGCGAGGGAAAATCCTCAAGGATGTTATGCCGGACTCCTACCGACTAAAAAACCTCACGTAACGCCCAACAGCCTATAGTTGGGAGCCCCGGGTTTTAAGAAGCCTTAGGAAGGATGTCCCAGGATTAAAAGGGGCTACCATTTAACAAATGTGAATTTTTGCCGTTTGTTGGTACGAAACCCTTTGTGCACGAGTCCAACTTGCACTTGGCCGATTTTGTATTACCTTTCTCTAATAACTAATAGTACTACTAGTTCTCTTACTGGATTGCCGCACTCATTTACCATACTTACTTTTTTTTCAATTTTAAGCACAATTTGGAGAAAATAAACTAAATCATCCGAAATCTATGTGCCAGTTATATGAAAAGCGTAAATTAAATAATTAGTCCGCTCCAGCCAAAGACTTCTATATAAACTCAGTTTTCTATAAGAGAATGATAAATGATAAATTTTCTTCAGACTTCTATATAAACTCAGTTTATATAGAAGTCTTTGACTCCAGCAGCTTGTCGAGCGAAAATAGGCCGTTCGTTTACGTCACATAAGGTGTATAAAGGAGAGGTATTTCTTTATCAGACTCATAAAGCAGCGTGTAAAACTGCCCTGTTTGCTTAATCATAAATTCATAACATAACATACATAACATAATGGTTACGCCTTTATCCCCGAGGGGGTAGGCAGAGGCATATTATATACCTTCATTTCACCTTTTCTATAATTTGTCCCACGTAATAGGTGGTGAGCCGTATTGCCGTGTTTAAATGGACAGGCGCAGGTTGTGACTGCCTGCTGTTGAAATAAAGCCTTCAACTTAGCTTGACGACTGCCATTTTACTAGCAACCGGGTCCAACGGCTTAACGTGCCTTCCGAAGCACGGAAACGCTCAAATAAATGTCACAAAGTGATCACATGGATGGTCATCAATCATAAAAGAGCTTAAAGATTAAGTCTTAATCATTAAGCTATTTTATGAGTGTCCGTATGGATTGAGGAGCCATCTCTCCTTTTTAAATGAAACTCACTCCCCTATTTAGTATGCAATAAAAAAAATTTATTTAGGTCAATTTTGGAATTTGTACATCCAATAGATAAAAAGTTACATCGATTTCAAAGTGGCACCTCAATCTAAACATCTGGATTGAGGAGCCACTTGAATTTCTTAAGGAAACTGATAAATATTATTGATTTTCTTTTTGTATCATTTAGTAGGCATTATGCAGGGTACCTACTAACGATTTCCGCCCTATCCTACTGGATTTCAAGAAGTTACGAAACATTTAGTATGGCTCCTCAATCTAAATCATTGCATATGGTTTCTTAAAAGAGAGAGCATCAATTACTTTAATCGACTGAATTACAGTTTAGTACATAATGCTCTCGTGATTGTAGCTTAAGGATGGTGATGTACATAACATACATTTGGTAATACAACATGTTTGTTCTGGCTCCTCAATCCATACGTTTGCAGAAAGTAAATGTGTTTTTCTTACCCTAGGTTACGATGAAATCAAAATCTAGAAGCACCAGCATTTAGTAGGAATTCCTATTAATCATTTATATGCAAGTTAAAGAGTGTACATTATATTTTAACAGAAAAATATTAACAAGGTAAATTTCCTATAAAATACGCCGTGTAGGGTGACCATAATGAATTCCTTTGTTCGCAAGATTTCAACTTTCTTAAGAAATCCAACTTTTCAAACATCAATACAAGTCAACGATATCATGTCTTCAACATGGCCGTTGAGCCATGTTGAAGACATGATATCGTCATTTTACTTATAACCGGGTTTCATTTATATTTTTCCCCTGCAGCTCTTTTATTATTAAGCAAACAGAGCCGTTTCAGACGCTGCTTGATGAGTCTGATGAAAAAGTACCTCTCTTTTCGTATACCTTAAGTGACGTAAACTAACTACGAAGTTGCGAGGGTCAGCTAGTAAAAATAAAGATAAACAATCCTAAAAAGTTCTTACAGGATTTGTTTTATTAATAATAATTATGTTCAGGGTCGAGAATCTGTACATTATGAAAGATATTTAGTAATCTATACATATAATAAAACTGAACAAGATTAGAATCTGCACCTGTAAGATTTTTAAACCAGCGCGCTGGAGGCCGCTCTCACAGTATATAAGACTTCTTACAGTGGTCCGCAAGTGGCGATCCTCTGATGTGGACTCATCACGCTCCAATGGAGGTGCCCAGTATAGTAATAAGAGAGAACGTGAGTGCGGGGGCGGAAGGTCGTTCCAAGTTTTTATTATTTGACAGAACAACGATGTTTTATAATAGTGGTCACAACACGGAGCACACAAGAGCTTTATATTATTATCTTCGCGGCATGCGGCAGCGCACAGTGGTAAGGGTACAAGTTTCCTTATCGCTGTGCGGTGAGGAAACTGCCGATCCAGCACAGGTAATCTTCAACAAACTCCGTGAAATCCTTTTACAAAAAAAATTGCGTGTACTTAGTGTACACACGTAAGAAGTGAAACTTCTTCATAAACTTAATTTTCACCTCACCTTAAATTAAGTCAAAAAGTACAAAAGTACAAAAGTCCAAAAGTCCAAAAGTCCAAAAGTCCAAAAGTCCAAAAGTCCAAAAGTCCAAAAGTCCAAAAGTCCAAAAGTCCAAAAGTCCAAAGTCCAAAGTCCAAAAGTCCAAAAGGCCAAAAGTCCCAAAGTCCCAAAGTCCCAAGGTCTCAAGGTCCCAAAATCCCAAAGTCCCAAAGTCCCAAAGTCCCAAAGTCCCAAAGTCCCAAAGTCCCAAAGTCCCAAAGTCCCAAAGGCCAAAAGTCCAAAAGTCCCAAAGTCCCAAAGTCCCAAAGTCCAAAGTCCCAAAGACCCAAAGTACCAAGGTCCCATCTAAAAGTCCAAAAGTCTCAAAGTCTCAAAGTCCCAAAGTCCCAAAGTCCCAAAGTCCCAAAGTCCCAAAGTCCCAAAGTCCCAAAGTCCCAAAGTCCCAAAGTCCCAAAGTCCCAAAGTCCCAAAGTCCCAAAGTCCCAAAGTCCCAAAGTCCCAAAGTCCCAAAGTCCCAAAGTCCCAAAGTCCCAAAGTCCCAAAGTCCCAAAGTCCCAAAGTCCCAAAGTCCCAAAGTCCCAAAGTCCCAAAGTCCCAAAGTCCCAAAGTCCCAAAGTCCCAAAGTCCCAAAGTCCCAAAGTCCCAAAGTCCCAAAGTCCCAAAGTCCCAAAGTCCCAAAGTCCCAAAGTCCCAAAGTCCCAAAGTCCCAAAGTCCCAAAGTCCCAAAGTCCCAAAGTCCCAAAGTCCCAAAGTCCCAAAGTCCCAAAGTCCCAAAGTCCAAAAGTCCAAAAGTCCAAAAGGCCAAAAGTCCCAAAGTCCCAAAGTCCCAAAGTCCCAAAGTCCCAAAGTCCCAAAGTCCCAAAGTCCCAAAGTCCCAAAGTCCCAAAGTCCCAAAGTCCCAAAGTCCCAAAGTCCCAAAGTCCCAAAGTCCCAAAGTCCCAAAGTCCCAAAGTCCCAAAGTCCCAAAGTCCCAAAGTCCCAAAGTCCCAAAGTCCCAAAGTCCCAAAGTCCCAAAGTTCCAAAGTCCCAAAGACCCAAAGTACCAAGATCCCATCCAAAAGTCCAAAAGTCCCAAAGTCCCAAAGGCCAAAAGTCCAAAAGTCCAAAAGTACAAAAGTCCAAAAGTCCAAAAGTCCAAAAGTCCAAAAGTCCAAAAGTCCAAAAGTCCAAAAGTCCAAAAGTCCAAAAGTCCAAAAGTCCAAAAGTCCAAAAGTCCAAAAGTCCAAAAGTCCAAAAGTCCAAAAGTCCAAAAGTCCAAAAGTCCAAAAGTCCAAAAGTCCAAAAGTCCAAAAGTCCAAAAGTCCAAAAGTCCAAAAGTCCCAAAGTCCCAAAGACCCAAAGTACCAAGGTCCCATCCAAAAGTCCAAAATTCCAAAAGTCCAAAAGTCCCAAAGTCCCAAAGTCCCAAAGTCCCAAAGTCCCAAAGTTCCAAAGTCCCAAAGACCCAAAGTACCAAGGTCCCATCCAAAAGTCCAAAAGTCCAAAAGTCCAAAAGTCCAAAAGTCCAAAAGTCCCAAAGTCCCAAAGACCCAAAGTACCAAGGTCCCATCCAAAAGTCCAAAATTCCAAAAGTCCAAAAGTCCCAAAGTCCCAAAGTCCCAAAGTCCCAAAGTCCCAAAGTTCCAAAGTCCCAAAGACCCAAAGTACCAAGGTCCCATCCAAAAGTCCAAAAGTCCAAAAGTCCAAAAGTTCAAAAGTTCAAAAGTTCAAAAGTTCAAAAGTCCCAAAGTCTCAAAGTTCCAAAGTCCCAAAGACCCAAAGTACCAATGTCCCATCCAAAAGTCCAAAAGTCCCAAAGTCCCAAAGTCCCAAAGTCCCAAAGTCCCAAAGTCCCAAAGTCCCAAAGTCCCAAAGTCCCAAAGTTCCAAAGTCCCAAAGACCCAAAGTACCAAGGTCCCATCCAAAAGTCCAAAAGTCCAAAAGTCCAAAAGTTCAAAAGTTCAAAAGTCCCAAAGTCTCAGAGTTCCAAAGTCCCAAAGACCCAAAGTACCAATGTCCCATCCAAAAGTCCAAAAGTCCAAAAGCCCAAAAGTCAAAAAGTCCAAAAACCCTTAAATGACATGCTATCCCTGGATAAAGTACTCTTAATTCGAATCCACCGTGGTGAGGAACAGAACAAAGATGGCGCGTAACCAAAAATCGTGACGTGACGTGACGTGACGTGACGCAAATTTTTTTCCAACGCCGATAAAGAAGTTTCACTTCAAAAAAAACAAAATCGGATGTTTTTGGTCTCTATACCAAGGATTATAAATCTGCGAACCTTACTTCCCCTCGCGCTTCCCTGCACCGCGCCCTGTTTTCACCTATCCAGTAAAACCCGTGTGAGTGAGTTTCTTGATTTGGTCGCCGCGCTCACAGCCCGAGATAAAAGCTATGCAATAACTTAAAAAAAGTTGTTCTTATGCGAAGACTTTTATTGATGTTTAAAAAGATTCTTGAGAAAGTTGGAATCTTGTGAACAAAGGAATTAATTATGGTCACCCTACACGGCGTATTATATAGGAAATTGACCTTATTAATATTTTTCTGTTAAAATTAATGTACACTCTTTAACTTGCATATAAATGATTAATAGGAATTCCTACTAAATGCTGGTGCTTCTAGATTTTGATTTCATCGTAACCTAGGGTAGGAAAAACACATTTACTTTCTGCAAACTTATGGATTGAGGAGCCAGAACAAACATGTTGTAATACCAAATGTATGTTATGTACATCACCATCCTTAAGCTACAATCACGAGAGCATTATGTACTAAACTGTAATTCAATTCTTTAAAGTAATTGATGCTCTCTCTTTTGAGAAATCATATGCAATGATTTAGATTGAGGCGCCATACTAAATGTTTCGTAACTTCTTGAAATCCAGTAGGATAGGGCGGAAATCGTTAGTAGGTACCCTGCATAATGCCTACTAAATGATACAAAAAGAAAATCAATAATATTTATCAGTTTCCTTAAGAAATTCAAGTGGCTCCTCAATCCAGATGTTTAGATTGAGGTGCCACTTTGAAATCGATGTAACTTTTTATCTATTGGATGTACAAATTCCAAAGGAGATCATTCACGTTTCATACATTTTTGGGCCAATTCTGAAAGTGCCGGCCAGAAAATAAAAATGTAATATTCGCATAGAACACACAATTTCTAGCAAAAAATACTACTACATTAACCCTGTGCGTGCTATGGTTTTGTTGTTACATGCTTTTAAAATACGAGAAAAATGTTATTTTGATGATGTATTTTGATACATTTCATCACTTGAATAGTGATTTGTTTTTACGTTATTCTATTGTAATAAGAAAGAATTATCATTTTACTAATGATCTACTTACCTGCGCACAAACAAAACGTACCTAACGATTCACAACAAGTCCAAACTTGTTTCAAAAAACTTAGACAAAGGTGCCGCGCGCGCAGCCCCCCACGCCCAAGCGACATGTACCTGGCAAATCACCCCGCCACCTCCCGACGCCCGATGGGTGCGATGGGGCCCTGCCACCAACCCCGGGGTCCAAGCCAGCCTCACCTGCGAGTGGTGTACCTGCTGATAAACGGACGAGCTCATGGCGCACAGAAAAGGAAAATTCGAAACTAAACCCTGTACCAACGGGGGTCTGAGGACGGTGAGAGGGTCACTCACCGTCCTTACAGAAGCAGGCCCATGACGGCTCACCGAACTCGAGGTAGAACTAGGTCGTATTAACTGGCACATCCAGTATTGTGCGAGGTCCAAAGGGGGAGGACACGCTAACCCTTGCATCAGGCGACCTGTTTTACTTTCGGGAAGACATTTTTCCGAGGGCGGGATTGGCTTTATGGTGATAAAGGACCTCGTTAGCAGCTTTGTGGAGAGTTAATACTGAGACTCACCAACAGGTACACCCTGAAGGTGATACGAGTGTACGCCCCGACCTCGAAAAGCACTGTCGAGGCAGTTGAGACCGTGTACGAGGACATAGCAAAAGCACTACATGGTACTGCCAAGACTCACTACAGCGTTGTGATGGGGGACTTCAATGCCAAAGTGGGAGTACAAGAACGCGGCGAAACGAAGATCGGCCCCTTTGGTGTAGGGCGCAGAAATGACCGGGGCCATATGCTTGTCAGTTTTCTTGAGTCTCAGGGGCTCTTCTTGATTCTCTTTCTTTAAGAAGAAGACCCACAGAAAATGGACTTGGTGATGCCCCGACAAGATCACAAGGAACGAGATAGACTTCATCATGACGGACAGGAAGTCTATATTTAGAGATGTCTCTGTGGTTAACAGGTTTAACCGTTGGACCACCGAGACACTACTCTCGACGTAGGCACCATCTACGGCAACTTAGTTATGTTGTACGGCACGAATGTTTAAAATTGCTCCTATATAATCATTCGATTTGCGATAATACCTCCCCAAACATGCAATGTGGTGAAAGAATTTGACGGTCGAGAGTAGTGTCTCGGTGGTCCAATGGTTAATACCGGTGGTGATCACCGACTTGTACGAGCATCTCCGAATTTGGACTTCCGAGCTGAAAGGGCCGTATGATGAAGCCTACTTTCCGACCTACCGCACTCCAGTTAGCCTCAGGGGCTGAGAGGTTCCAGTTAGAACTTCAAAATCGTTTTAATCTGCTGGAAACCACTGGCAATATTTACAATAAGGCCGACAATGTGGTCAGGACGCTACAGCAAGTGTCCCGAAGGTTTATGTCCGGAAAAAGCAATAACAGGTGCTCTAAGCTCTCGCACGATCCTCTCGAACTTATGAGAAAAAGACGGGAAACGCCATCTACGCACTCGTCTTCGTCAGACCAGCGGGATCTAAATCTCAGAATCCGAAAGCTGATACGCCGCGACCTTAGACGCTATAACATCAGCATCGTCGAGGCAGCGATCTAGCTGAACAGGGGTACCAAAGTATTTGCCCAACAGCTTGGAAGACCCCCTCTGATGAAACTGAAGACAGCGTATGGCAGAACTGTGACCTCAAGGTTCGAGATTCTCGAGGAAATTAAGAGCTTTTACAGAGACCTGTATGCATCACGGACAAAAAGGCCGACGAGTAGGACCCTAATGATTGTGACCACCGAGTCCCACTATCGCGCCACTATAGCGAGGACATTCCGGACATCGATCAGGGCGAGGTGAGGGCGGTTCTCGGGCAAGCTAAAAACAACAAGTCCCCTGGGGAGGACGGAATTACAACTGAACTACTGAAGGCGGGGGGCCCCCCGGTTCTCAACGAGCTGACGAGTTTGTTTAATTCCGTCCTCCAACAGGGACAAACACCTGAAGCGTGGAGCGGGAGTGCGGTGGCTCTGTTCTTCAAGAAAGGTGATTAGACCTTGCTGAGCAATTACAGACCCATCTCACTTCTGAGCCATGTTTACAAGTTGTTCTCGAGAGTAGTCACAAACCCCCTCGCCGGAAGGCTCGACGAGTTTCAGCCAAAGGAGCAAGCCGGATTTCGAAAAGGCTTCAGAACCGTGGACCACATCCATACTGTACGGCAGATTGTACAGAAAACAAGCGAGTACAATCAGCCGCTGTGTATGGCTTTTGAGGACTACAAAAAGGCCTTTGACTCTGTCGAAATAAAATACTCTTAATCTTTATTTTACATGCTCCTTTATGTAGGAACGAGAAATCAAAATTGGGCATAAAATATGCCTCTGCCTCACCCTTCAGAGAAACAGGTATAATTATATGTATGTGTGCTTATATGTGTGCTGAAAGACATAATTAATAAAATAAATCACTATTCAACTGCTCATATCAATTAGAATGACACCTTCGAAATAACATTTTTCACGAATTTTAAAAGCATGTAACAAAAAAACCATAGCACGCACAGGGTTAATGTAGTAGTATTGTTTGCTAGAAATTGTGTGTTCTATGCGAATATCACATTTTCTTTTTCTGGCCGGCACTTTCAGTTTTTGGTCCAAAATGAATGATGTCCTTTGACCTACATAATTTTTTTATTGTATACTAAATAGGGAAGTGAGTTTCATTTAAAAAGGAGAGATGGCTCCTCAATCCATACGGACACTTTTATGATTAAGCCAACACGCCAGTTTAGATTGACAGTAACATTCAAAGAAACCCCTACAATTAAAATTTTCAAAATAACTGATTCTTAAAAGTGTTATAACTTTTTTATTTATAAACCGATCGACATGAAATAAACGCTAAATGTTAAGTGGAGCAAACCTCAACACAGTAAGAAAACCGGCCAAGTGCGAGTTGGACTCGCCCATGAAGGGTTCCTTAGCAGCAAGTAACATAATTCAAAAGTTTTTGTAGTTCGTTGTAACTTTGATTGATGTTTTAACACGTTCGCAGTGGTAGTGATTTTAACAGGCGAAAATTGCGGTTTATGACGTATCTATTAAAAAAACTACCAGCTCGATCTCATTCAAACCAATTTTCGTTGGTAGTTTTTAAAAGAATGTACATTATATATTTTTTTTATATTTATCATTCTCTTAGTTTAGAAGTTAGAAGGGGGGGGGGGGGGGGGACAAATTTTTCCACTTTGGAAATGTCTCTTACGCAAACTATTTAGTTTAGAAAAAAAATGATGTTAGAAACCTCAATAGCATTTTTGAAGACCTATCTATAAATACCCCACACGTATGGGTTTGACGAAATATTTTTTTTTTTCAGTTTTAGTTCTGAGTATGGGGACCCCAAAATTTACTGTTTTTTTTCTAGATTTATGTAAAAATCTTAATGCGGTTCACAAAATACGTCTACTTACAAAGTTTCAATGGCATAAGTCTTATAGTTTCGGAGAAAAATGGCTGTGACACACGGACGGACAGACAGACAGACAGACGGACACACAGACAGACAGACATGACGAATCTATAAGGGTTCCGTTTTTTGCCATTCGGCTACGACATACAGACATACAAACAGACAAAAATTCTAAAAATCATTGTTTTGGGTTCTATTGCGTTCATAAAGCGCACATATAATATTTTTGCTTACTTATTTATCTTCTAGAGCATTATGGACGATAATAATACTGATAACTTACATTTCTTCGGGTCATGTTGAAAGTAATATAGCTATTTGGATATTATGATATTTTTGTAACAATAAATTATGATTATCTAAGAGTTATTGGCATATTTTATTAATGTATGGCGGAAAATGTCAGAAAGTGTTTGTGTGTTTTTTTTTGTCATTTGTTCATGCTGTCTTTGCGGAGGCCATAGAGGAAAAAAATACTTCATTCGGGAGGTCGGTATCTATCAGGAATGAGTTTTAATTTATAATAGTAGTGTGATTACAGATATAGGTATGAAGGGACATGTCATAGTAGCGAAGTATCTATTCACCTTAAATGCCTGAAGATGAAAAGCTACATAAGGCATTAACGTACTCTACCGTTATGACAGCGGTGCCGAGACGAGGAGACTTACGGTGTGACAATAGAGCAAGCAATGCTTGGGGTATTCGTCAAGAGAACTAGAGTGGTAGAAC
Organism: Miltochrista miniata; assembly: GCA_933228765.1. Taxonomy (NCBI): domain Eukaryota; kingdom Metazoa; phylum Arthropoda; class Insecta; order Lepidoptera; family Erebidae; genus Miltochrista; species Miltochrista miniata. The sequence goes on along the minus strand of OW121764.1, from coordinate 14,189,228 downwards.
CATAGATTTAGAATGTACAAGATGAACAGTGTCAAACTGAAGACGAGACCAAAAATGAAAGATCTATGTGTGGGTTAAATAGTGTTGTTGAATGGTCACACCTATGTTATCGATAAAAGTATCTGTATAAATGGATGGAATGGAAATGAAACTTCTAAGCACACAAAGTGCTTAGAAGTTTCATCTCCAACTTCTTGTTTTGGGGAATAAATTGTTAATTTGAATGTAATCGACTATGAAAAAGTAAAAATGGGATTATATGGGGTAACTCGTAATATTAGAAATTCTGTAGTGATTTTACGAATTTTGATTCAGTGTGTGAATGTGAAAATACACTTTTAACATGTAATTTATGGCATCGTACATTGCATTGTTGCCGTACATATATATTTTGCCAATTGAATTTGAAATTTTACTAAAAATCCAACTCTTATCGTAATACTAAACCTAGAAACTCATTTATTATTGAACCCTAGTAACAATAAAAGATATTACTCGTAGATTTTTTTAAATATATTAACCTCGCCAAATTGACGTCGCCACTGATGGAAACTAATGGAAAGCCGTGGCGCATCTAGCGAATGGGGGCCATGCTTACAGCACACAAGACTTCTGACAGTAGTCCTCAAGTTGGCGGCCCTATGATGTGCCTCTTCACGCTCCGCTTGTAGAACCCGGGATTGTAAAATGAGGGAAACACATGTGCGGGCAGGTCGTTCCAGGATTTTGTAGTTCGACAGAGGAACGATCTTTTGAAACGCTCAGTTCTGGCGAACATTCTCTCCGCTATATTTGAGTGGCACCTCTGCCCGACGTGTTGTTCGAAATCGGAAAGGAGATGGTGGGATCAGGTTGAAGAGCTCTTCAGAACATTCGCCGTGATACATTCAGTAGAAGGCAGCCAAGGACGCTATGGTTCTTTGCTGCGCTAACGGCTCGAGGCTTACCGTCATCTTAGGACAACCTATAATTGAAATCGGATAACACGTCTCTGCATAACGCCAAGCGCGTCCAGTAAGTACCTCGCACAGTCATCCCAAAGGTGAGAACAGTATTCGACGCAGAGGCTAATCTGCGCCTTGCACAGCAAACATCCCGGTGTGGCGTGGAGTACCTTAAGTGAAGTAAAATTATAAAAATTCAACTCAAAATGGATCACAAATTTTGGAAATATTATATTAAAATAGGCACAAAACCCTAAAAAAAAGGTTAAATAACACAGTTCGAGTAAAAATCAATCATATTTATAGTAAATTAAATCCAGATAAGTTTGTTTGCAGCAATGCCACTATAAATGAACTATCGACATCCTTATCGATACCTACCCATGACTATTTTACTGTAAACAGCCCTTTCTATTTCTGCCTTATATATCCTCCAAAAATGCATTTACACATTAAATATTGTGTTATGTATGAAGGAAAATGCATAATCTACGTTATGAGTTGGACTTTCAGTGAAATTTTACATCCAATTTGGCAAAATATGTACGTCAAAAATGGAATGAACGAAGTCACAAATGACCTGTTAAACGAGTCTTCTTCGTATAATTGCGTTTTGTAATATCCTATTCACACACTAAACACGACAATATTGTTGAAAATATAAAATTTTCTTTTTTAATCGTAAGATCACTACAGATTACTGGATATTATGAATAACATAGAGCCGCCATAGGATCCCAGCGGGCTCAGCGATTCAAAATACTGACATATGAGTACACAATTTGCTTTCTCTTTTCCTCTCGAGCTAAGTGCTATGGATAATGAGGTCTCGCTCGCACGCTTTGTATATCTATTGAGAGTAGCGAAAAATTCTAAATCTATGGGTAGAACGCTCAAATAGTGGGTATGCGCTTTAAGTGGCAATAGTCTGGTCCCATCTCTAGAAGAAGAATGGGCTTTTTTTAACTTGAGGATTACTCTACAGGTATGCAATGCCGGACTCCAACCAACTAAAAACCACACGTATCCCACCTAACAGCCTACGTTTGGGAGCCCTGGGTAGCCCCTCGAAAGGATGTCCCCAGAGGACTCCCAACAACTGCCTGCAAACGAGTTCTGAAGTGGAGACCGCGACTAGGTAGGGTAAGATAACCTCCCGTTTGATGGACGGACGACCTGGAACAAGGTCTGATTTAATAGTTCGATTGATCTGAAGCACAGACACAGGTCGGTACCTATATCGGGATTTCATTTCACAAACAGATTTTGCTGTCATGCCTGAGGTTGCCTTGTGTGTAGGCAAAACATGTGTCAACGATTAGTCACATTGTTCAATGCGCATTATAAACTTACAGAGGAAGAAGCACAGGTATTTTTCCTACCCTACATCCAAATTACCTTTCTTAGGAAGTTGGATTCGTCATTCCTCCGTTACAATTAGTTGTTCTTTTCCTTAACTGTTGTACGTTAGAATTGACGAATCCTCTCCTCCCGTATTATTTTGTACCATAATGGTACAAAAACTTGGTGGTAGACAGTAATTAATATCCTCATTATTCACCATGTCTGGCATGTGAAGCTATAGGTAATACATGTAACCATTTCTAAATTAATTTCTGACACCTCACAATTTTAGTACATTGATTAGATATCAGTTTACCACATACTAGTGGACATCACGCGATTTCACACGCGTAGTTCCCGTTCCGTGGAATATAATATAGCCTATGTTCACCGCAAAGAGTGTAGCTTTCCAACAGTGAAAGAATTTTTCAAATCGGTCCAGTAGTTCCAGAGCCTATTCGATGCAAACAAACAAACAATCAAATCTTTCCTCTTTATAATGTTAATTTAGACATTTTTTTGTTTTCTTGATTGCTTTTCAAAAAGTTAATTATGAAGAGCTTCTGAGTAGTTCTGAGTAGGTATGTAGCAGTAATTCTGACGAATAATATGGCTTCACGATGACGAAATTACAACAAAACCCCTCATGAAGCCCTTCAAAAGGTGAAATGGTTGAGAGTGAGAGCCCCGGAAAAGCCCTCAAGGTAAGGATACCCCAAGACTCCCAACAGGAAATAAGGGTATAGGTATATATTAGGGCTCTGCCCACACTTCGTGGCTAAAAGGCGTTATCCACGAAGGTATGTACCTATGTAATTTTTAAAATCATAATGAGAATGTAAGGAGTAGCGATAATAATAAAAATAAATTTCAATTTCAATTTTTTTATTGGTTTTCCACAATACATTAAATATCTCCATTAGCCTGACTCAAGGAATTCGTAAATTATTATATTGACCACAATTTAGGGTAACATGGACACTTCGTTTTCGGACAAAAGGGTTCTTCAGAGAACTGGCATCTGTTCGGGAACAGCTTCTCCATAACACGTTTCAAAGTACACGAGTGGTCCAAATCACGGGTAGCACACAACAGGGTTATCTACATAAATGAAGGAAATATATTTAACGGAATCAATTAATAAGTTATAGGAACGGCGACGTTCTGTAATCGCACCGCTCGCCACAGACAGGTTGTTAATCCTCTCACGTTGCGTCCGGAGCGCTCGAGCACTGATAAGCTCCGATAGGGGCTTTCTCCCGCGCACGCTTAGATTGTGGAATGATCTCCCTGCCTCGGTTCTCCCAAACGCCTACACCTACAGTATGGGGTTCTTCAAAAGGGGTCTGAGAAGGGTTTTACAGGGTCGGCAGTGCGAGTGTAGCGCCTCTGGTGTCACAAACGTACATGGCTACGGTAGATCTGGTGGGACATATGCTTGTCTGTCACCTATGTGGTAGAAAAAAAAATGTGTAGGGGAAAGTACCTCAGGGGCCCAAGTGACCTCACCTGCTATTGGTGCACCTTACGACTAAGAACGAGACAACGATGCAAATGTCCTTTACGAGGTTGTAGTCCTAAAAGAAGTCTCTACCAACGATACCGAGAATAAAAAGCCATACCATAACTATATGCCAATGGGCTTGAACTTGGCGTAGAGAATAGAGAGAGAGCCTTTGCTTGGGAATATTACGTTGACCACCTATTAGGTAGGGCAATGAATACCTGCTAAATATGGTATAGGTATGTAAACTTCTTTGAGGCTACTTGCATCTAACATGTGATATGACATTATGAACTTATGTATGGTACGTAATTTGGTCATATGCAGATGTTATAGAGCAAGCTACGTCGACCTTTTAACAGCAGGCCTAAAAAGGCGACATTGTTTGTTCCATAATGTGATCATAAAATGTTTCATTTCGTTGCGTTTGTTAATGTTTCATTTCATTACGATCAGCCCCCGTATTTTTTATAGTAGCATCATTAATATCATAAATGATTGGGTTATGAAATTAATAGCAGATAATTTATTTACGGCCTCTAAAGCATTTCTTGTACGAGTCTACAAATGAATAAGATTATGAATGAAATGCGCTTTGTTTTCTTTTAAGCCCATCTATTCTAGTCATCTCTCCGAATGTTGTGCCAAGCTTGAACAGAGACTAATATTTGCTGCCTGCCTCTGTGGCGTAGTCGGTAGTGATGCCCCCTGCGGCCCTGGAGGGCCTGGGTTCGATTCCTGGGTCGGTCCAAATATTTGTGTGATCCACAAATGTTTGTTTCGGAGTTTGGGTGCTTTCTATGTATAATATGTATGGATTTAGAAATATCAGGATGTTGATCTGCATTTGTGCATTACTTGCACACATGACTGTACTGCCTACACTCGTTGATATTTCGGGATAAAACGAGACACCTTTTTTAGGGTTTCGTAGCCAAATGGCAAAAACGGAACCCTTATAGATTCGTCATGTCTGTCTGTCTGTCTGTCTGTCTGTCTGTCTGTCTGTCTGTCCGTCCGTGTGTCACAGCCATTTTTCTCAGAAACTATAAGGCCTATGCTATTGAAACTTGGTAACTAGATGTATTCTGTGAACCGCATTAAGATTCTTATATAAAACTAGAAAAAAAGTGCTAAATTTTGGGGGTCCCCATACTCAGAACTGAAACTCAAAATTCTTTTTTTCACCATACCCACACGTGTGGGGTATTTATAGACAGGTCTTCAAAAATGCTATTGAGGTTTCTAAAATCATTTTTTTCTAAAATGAATAGTTTGCGCAAGAGACACTTCCAAAGTGGAAAAATGTGTGTCCCCCCCCCTCTAACTTCTAAACTAAGAGAATGATAAATCTAAAAAAAATATATGATGTACATTGCCATAAAAACTACCAACGAAAATTAGTTTGAACGAGATAGAGCTGGTAGTTTTTATTTAATACGTCATAAACCGCAATTTTCGATAAGAAAAATCACTACCACTGCGAACCAAAGTTACAACGAACTAATGAACTTTTATATTATGTTACTTGCTGCTACGAAACCCTTCATGGGCGAGTCCAACTCGCACTTGGCCAGTTTTTTACACTTTTTTTTTTCTGCTTAAATTCTTTTCTATTTGCTACGGGAACTCTACTGCTTATACTAAACCAATATTAAGTGAAAAAATGGGGCAGTAAAATTAAGTTCTTAATAATTATTAAATAAAATAAATTTAAAAAGCAACTCGTATTAATCGGTACTAAATATTCTAATAATACTATTACCTACATAGGTACATTTTCACCGTTCATACAAAACCGTTTCTTCTTTGCCTACAGTTTTGTAACGATGTCAGAGCGTTACAGTAACGTTGAGTTGGTGGAAATGGTGCGCCTTTACGCTATTTCTAATAATAATGTTGTTGATGCAATTCGCATGTTCAGGGAAATGTTTCCAGACCGACCAATACCATCTCGTCGCATGATGCTTGCCGCCACACAGCGCTTAAGGGATCACCGACAGTTCGAGGTTCCTCGACATGCACAAGGTCGTGGTACACAAGGCCTATCAGCTGATCGGCAAGAGCAGATTCTCAATTATTTTGAGGAAGAACCTCGAGCCAGTACGCGTGAAGCCGGTCGCCGTTTCGGTGTTCATCATACCACAGTGTGGAAGCTGCTGAATCGCGAACTAATGCATCCGTTCCATTTCCGACGTGTTCAAGAGTTGCATCCGCAGGACAATAACGCTCGGACAGTTTTTTGTCACTGGCTCCTTGAACATCAGGACGTGAACATTTTGTGGTCCGACGAATCATTGTTTACGCGCGTGGGCGTTTATAACGTCCACAATGAACATTGGTGGGCTCACCGACAACACAACCCACATGTTACTACGCGGGACTCGTTCCAGGTCCGGTTTAGTCTGAATATGTGGGCTGGTATCATCGGTGATCATCTACTTGGCCCATATTTTATTGACGGTCGTTTGAACAGTGCTACATACTTGGTGCTACTCCGACATGTGGTTAATGAGATGCTCGATGACATTCCACTCGCATTTCATAGGGACTTGTACTTCCAACAGGACGGTGCGCCACCTCACTATGGACGCCAAGTGCGCGAATATTTAAGTGAAGTGTTTGGTACGCAGTGGATAGGCCGTGGTGGACCGGTAGCCTGACCGCCGCGTTCACCCGACCTAACGTCCTTAGACTTTTATTTGTGGGGAGATATTAAAAGACTTGTTTACAATGAAGACAGTGTGAGTGTTACACAATTACGTGAAAGAATTGTTTTGGCATTTGAACAAATAAAAACAAATGTGCTAGTGCTTCGCAGCTTAAAACGCAACTTAGTGCGTCACGCCAATCTGTGCATAGACACTGGGGGTGAGCATTTTGAACAATTATTGCGTGTTACATGATTTTTTAAATAGGTATTTAAGCTTTGATTCTCAATTAATTCTGTAAATAAGTTGATTTAAAATTTTTAACTACGCCAGAAATGCTTCATTTCAGAATACTTTTCTCATACCTAATGTTTACTAACAGTACTTAATGTTTTTGTTTGCAATTGCATGATAAATAGCGTGTTTCTGCCGGTCCTAAGCCCTTGAAGTAGGAAGGAATCTTTTAAATCAACATAAACTCATCATCAAATCATTAATATCAAATCAAAAAAGTACATAAAGGTCACCGAACTTGTCAGCTGGAACTAAAAACTCATGAAACCTAATAAATAATGGCTCCTCTACACTGCCCGCAAAGTTCATAGGCGAAGTACTCTAGAAACTTTGTCTAAGTTCGAAAAAAGTGCGTCACTACACACTCAGTGGTGTCAGTAGCCTGCGCACGCACATTGCCGCCGTTTGTAATGAACAAAGAAATTTGTGTGGCAGAGTTTCCAGGAACAACATAATTTGCTCCTGACCACTGTTTGACGCTGATAATTGGATCACATACACCAAAGCACTAATTATAGCTTAATTCACGCGCCGGCAAAGCACCGGCACACACGATGTCGGCCAAGTAGTGTAGAGAGGTACTTCGTGAACGCACTTCCCGCATCTTTGGGCCCATTGACTGAGGCGCAAAAATCGACAGCAAATAAAGTCGCCTGAGGGGAGGTATAGTTTTTGACGAGGTAAGCCGAAGTGCCTCTTTACACTATCGTATTCATTTAACTTCGTTCAACTTCGCGGGCAGTGTAGAGGAGCCATGAGATGCGATACGTAGCCGCATTATCTAGGTACCTACTATTGTCTAGCTTTAAGCCCAGGCCACACCGCCAGCGGGCGGGCGAGCGAGCTAGGCGGGCGGGTGAAGTGAGATATTGAAGTTATGCAAACTACGCGACATTGCCGAGCTAAACTATGGGGTTTACACCAAAAACTACATACGGAAGGGCGAACCGGGTAGTGCAGATGAGACTAGACACGTGGACACTGCTATTCGAATGACAAGCGACGACTAGTCTGAGTACCCGAAACGGGGAGGACGGTAGTTAAGCTAGCGAAGCGGGCGCGCCTAACGACGAAAACGAGTAGCTTCGCTCGCATCAGCCACGTAGGTTATTCGGCAGCTCGCAGTGTGCCTAGCTCGCTCACCCGCCCGCTGGCAGTGTGACTTGCGCTTTAGCGTTGGCTCGGCGACGTAAACATTAAATACACGGGTGAAGATTTTTTCTTCGTAAATCATATTTCACTAAAAACAGGATTTTTGGGGTTCTGTTATCTACGTATGTTTGTGTTGCTTGCAATCGATAATACCTATAGTACACTACGCACTGAAGGAGGCTTGTGCACGACCAAATCAACAGCTTGACTTCTATCGGTCGTCTAGATCCCATAACACAAGCTTATGATAGCTTAATTTGGGCTAGATAATATTGTATGTGAACGTCTAAAAAAAATTTCTAGCAGTGGACGTAAGTCGGCTGCGATGATCATGATATTTAATAACTTACGTAAGTTTTATATAAATCGTTTTCTTCACACCAAACATTATCAGAGTCATAATAAATAACACTGCCACCGATGTTGGCGATTATTTGCATTACTTTGTAAAGTTCTTTGGTATTGTCAATTGGTACCCATATCTGAAACCATGAAACTCATTAGGGCGGGCTGATTGAACCAAAAATTGGAGTAAGACTATACCTACTATACTATGTTAAAATTAGGATGATAATTTTGACAGCTCTTAGTAGGGAACCCCTTATTGTCTAATCGTTAATGAATATATTCGATTATCGATGGCGTGAAACTTTAAATCGATAGTTACAAAAAAACTGTTTTTATTATTTTAGGTAATTGTAATTAGGTAAATATTATTGCATTAATATTGTTTGTATTATACTTAGCTAATTATATTACAAATAAATATTGTAGATACCTAGGTACTTATTGACTTTACTAGCATTTAAATGAATATACTTAAAGTCGGATTATTAATCTCAGTCAGTAAAATGACAAGTGCAACTGTCACTGATACAAAAAAGGGTGACCCGCTACAATAGTGATGTTCGACAATCAATAGACTTAGACATTTTAGTCATTCTTTATTTTATTAGGTGTAAAGGTGTTTTTGTATTGTATTTTAAATTTTATATTGTAAATATATAATATCTATCTATTACATATCATCATCAATACATATAATAAAATCGTAACAGGTCGCTGTCTGTACATGGGAGATAAATAAGATAAAATATTATAAGGGGGCTTTATGAACGCAATAGAACCCAAAACAATGATTTTTGTTTTTCTTTGTCTGTATGTCTGTACGTTTGTGCACGCTTATCTCAGTAACCGCTTAACCGATTGCAACGTGGTTTTTTTATTGTGTTAAGGTTTGCTTCACTTAAGAGATTAATGATTAAGGCTATTTTAAAATAATTGACTTAATCATTGAATTGACTGGACCGCAGCGCTGTTTATCGCTGCGGTCCTCGCAGTGCTGTGGATTCCCGGTGTCTTCGCCACAGATACTTACCTAAGCTACAGTGCCCGGTATCTGTGACAACCGGTAGGAGAGAGCACCGTCTCTCCTCTCCAGCCACTCGTCCATGACCGGTCTGACGGCCGCGATTGTGGCGAATCCACAATCCCCCCTTTGGTTGCTCAAGTCGCACCTTCCATATCTCCACGTTTTCCTGGTGCAGCAGGGACCGCTGGGCCTCGATTTCTCGAGACGGAGACCCTTGGCTTTTGCTTCCAGGTCCCATGGAGGGGTCCCAGCTAGGAGGCATGCCGCCTCACCTGAGATCGTGCGGTATCCCCTTATCATCCTAACGGCCATCGCGGTCTGCGGGCTCAGCTATCTAGCCACATTGCTGACCATCAGGGTCCCCGCCCATACGGGGGCCGCGTATGGGGCCATACTTCGCACGATCCCCAAATACAGTCTCATAAAAGTTGTTTTGTTGTTAAGTTGTTTAGTGGTTTTGTTGTTTTGTTCTTATAGTTAGCTTCTAATAGTCAATCAGGAGTTAATGCATGGTCACTGTCATAATTCGAAGTAGAACTCATTATATTTGCAGAATACAATAAAATGATGTAGGTACCTATACTGATTACGTTATACTTATGTAGTATACCTACTATTTGCGTTCGATTTCTTTGAATGTTATAAATTCAGTTCCAAGTTCCAAATTCAAATCACTTTGCCGCCCGCTAAAAAGCTCTTTATTTTATTATTTATTTATTACAGCTTTATTTTCCACTTAACACTTTACAATAAATAATATACCTACATGCAATTTGTATTTATTTCATTTTCTTTTCATTGTTATGTGGCCCCTCTTGGGTGAAAGCCTCCTCCATTTTCTTCCATCTATCCCTATTTTTGGCTGTAAGCATCCAGTTTTTTTCAGCTATGTTCATTATGTCATTTGACCATCTTTTCTTCGGCCGTCCCACATTCCTTTTGCCTGTTGGGCCTTGCCATTTAGTTGTTTGGTAAGTCCACCTCTTATCCTTGTATCTCGCCAGGTGCCCTGCCCAGTTCCACTTCTGTTTCAGACTAAAGTGAAATTCGTCTGTTAATTTGGTTTTCATACGAATGTCAGCATTTCTAATTTTCTGTATTTTTTTCAGTTGGTTTTAGTATACTTCATTCCATTGCATGTTGACATGATGAAATTTTACTCTTTACTTTGTCAGTGAAAATCCATGTCTGGCTGGCGTAGGTTAAGCTTGGGAGAATGCAGGAATCCATTATAGTCTTTTTTATACTAAGGTTATAATTCCCTTTCAGAATTTCTTTTAGAGCCCAGTATTTTTTCCACGTTGTACTTATTCATCTGTCTATTTCGTTTTCATTGCTGTTTGTGTCAAAGGATACCAATTTGCCCAAGTACACATATTCATTTAAATATTCTATTGGTTTATCCTCTATTTTAATCGTTTTCTTTCTACTGTTTGACATAATTTTTGTTTTGGATGCATTGTAGACCGATCTTTATACCTTCGGCATTTAATCTTTGCAGCATTGATTCTAACTCTTTCACGGATTTGCTGTAAAGCACAATGTCATCCTTCATTCATCAACCTTAGGTGTGTTAAGAGGACGTATGACGCCAAATAGACTATTATCTTGATCTGGATCTCAGGACTCGTGAGGTCTGATGAACTAACATTACAACACAAGCAACTTCAGTTCATGAACTAAAGATCTACTAGTCTGAAAACACGATTACTAAAAAAAACCTCGATACTTTTAATTTTTTAAAACACCTCGTTTTAGTTAAACTTTAGGCTGGATCTCTATAATTATCTATTATTTGGATATTATTTTTAATGTATAAGAAAGACAATACTAAAAACTTCATTTACACTAGTCGGTTTTTTTAATATTTATAATAGTTTTCTTTTTATATGTAATTATCTGTTTTTTAGCTTTCATATCATTTCGCTATACGCGCTCCAAACCTTCTCTCTCTTTCTTTCCTCACGAAATCTGTATGCGCTATCCTCTACCGATTACGATTAGTCTGGCTGCGCGCCTTGTAGGAAGCGGACCTATGCCCGATTGCGTCACACAATGCTCAATTACGACATCGATAGATCGATTAAAAAACTTTTGAATTCCTGAAGCAAGCTAAGGGTTTGGCTGTAGGTGCATAAAATCTTAATTTGTGTAAATAATAAATGTAACTAATTATAAAAGTTATAAATGTTATAAAGACCAAAAAAATGACTGAAAAGGAACATAAAAAACGTTTTTCGCTCGTACAATGAGAGAAATAAAAGCTAAGAACCGTATTGATTGTTTACTATCCGATGTAAATTTTCTTCATCTTACTTTAGCTTCTTCACGATGGCTTGTAGAAAGTGGGGTGTTACTTTTGTGTGGAGTAGGTCGGTATGATTAGGCATATTATCTCCTCGATATTGTTGCCACCGAGAATCATCTAAGTTCCCAATGGCGTTACGGAATGCCTGTACCAGGACCTCGTCCGTTGGTCAGCACCTGCACTGCTTCAAGTGACGTCGGCCTGGGCCTAGAAGATCTTCATGGGGCCCAGACCTTATCTGCATATTAGCATCTGCCCAGTTGCCTTCAAGCCCAACCATATTTCAAACCAGACGCAGCTTTTATTGGCTGCCAGGAGCAGCAGCTATGAATTGAATTTTCATCCCCATTGGCAAAGTTGGGAGCGACTGCTGTCTTACCTCCCCAAGCTCGATACGTTGCCTAATTGAACTGGACGCTTTCTAGGAACAATAATAATAAACCGGCCAAGTGCGAGTTGAGCTCGCCCATGAAGGGTTCCGTAGCAGCAAGTAACATAACATAAAAGTTCGTGTAGTTCGTTGTAACTTTCATTGATGTTCGCAGTGGTAGTGATTTTTCTCGGCGATAATTGCGGTATATGACGTTTTAAAAAAAAACTACCATCTTGATTTCGTTCAAACCAATTTTCTTCGGTAGATTTTATCACAATGTACATTATATATATATTTTTTAGATTTATCATTCTCTTAGTTTAGAAGTTAGAGGGGGGGGGGGGGGGGACACACACACATTTTTCCACTTTGGAAGTGTCTCTTGCGCAAACTATTCACTTTAGAAAAAAATTATGTTATAAACCTCAATAGCATTTTTGGAGACCAATCTATTGATACCCCACACGTATGGGTTTGATGAAAATAAAAATTTTGAGTTTCAGTTCTGAGTATGGGACCCCCAAAATTAACTGCTTTTTTCTCGTTTTATACAAAAATCTTGATGCGGTTCACAGAATACATCTACTTACCAAGTTTTACCAACATAGGCCTTATAGTTTCGGAGAAAAGTGGCTGTGACACACGGACGGACAGACAGACATGACGAATCAATAAGGGTCCCGTTTTTGCCATTTGGCTACGGAACCCAAACCCAGAAACCGCCGGCCGCCGGCCGCCGGCAAGCGATTCAGTGCCGGAAGTAATTGCACGGAACATAAAACAATGGAGTCGGCTTTGTTTTTTTTTTTTGATGTGAGGGAAAATCCTCGTAGGATGCTATGCCGGACTCTTACCGACTAAAAAACCTCACGTAACGCCCAACAGCCTATGGTTGAGAGCCCCTAGTAAGCCCTCAGGAAGGAAGTCCCGTGACTCCCAACAGACCTACGGCCACCAATGCGGCCTCGCCCAGGGGGTGGTTCGGGTGCAATCCCGCGTCTATGGGGGGTTTCGGGTGTGACCCCGCTTCTAAGGGGGGGCGTGCGTGAGTTGCTCACGTCACGCTGCCGTCATGAGCCTGCTTCTGTAAGGACGGTGAGCGGCCCTCTCACCGTCCTCAGACCCCCGGTCATGGAGGCCGATAGTCCTCGGCGAAGACACGTCGGCACAATGGAGTCGGCTAATTCAAGTACAAAAAAGACAGTGTAAGTATTTTAAAAAAAAATATGTAAAATATAACACTGTCTTTAGACTTTCGATTTAATAGTAGAAAATTGCCGGTGATATTTTCAAAACAAATTTATTGTTTCAAAAATACTTGTTGATTCACATAAAAGAATAGAGCCAACCAAGAAATCCATTCTCGACGTAACTACTCGAAAGCAAAAATATGAAAATTTACTGGTGAAATGTCTTCTATCTCAAAATTTGTCATTTTTAAATATGAGACAAAAGATATTTCGCAAATAAATTTCTATCGACGTTTTCATCTCAAATGATTTCGCCCTTATCTTGATCGATTACACAGAACAATAAACAAGTGTCAAGAGTTCCATTTGTTTATCCTCTGAGTAAAAAAGTTCACGTTAATCTATACTAATATTATAAAGAAGTAAAGTTTGTGTGTTTGTTAAATTGTAAGGGGTAATCTCGGGATATACTGAACCGATTTTAAAAATTCTTTCACCAATAGAAAGCTACGTTATTGTGGAGTGTCATAGGCTATACAGCATCACGCTACAACGAATAGGAGCGGAGCAGTAATAGTAAATGTTTTAAAAACGGGGGAAAAGTTATTCCTTTTGAGAGCTTCGTTGCGTGTGCTGCGTGAATATTTATAGTTATGTATTGAATATTAACGAGGAGACGCTACGGGAGTAAACGCAACGCGACGGGAGTAAATGCGACGGGAACAGGTAATACTCTCTCTTATGTGGCGCAAACGAAGTTGCGCGGGTCAGCTAGTAGTATTATAAGTATGGGCGGAGACCCTGACGGCCAGCAATGTGGCTAGATTGCTGAGCCTGCAGAGGGCGATGGCCGTCAGGGTGATGAGGGGATACCGCACGATTTCAGGTGAGGTGGCATGTTTCCTAGCCGGAACCGCTCCATGGGACCTGGAAGCGAGAGCCCTTGCGTGACTGTTTAGATGGCGCAAGGAGGCGCTGGAGCTGGGCCAAAGGCCTGCGTCTCGGGAAATTGAGGCCTAGCGGTCCCTGCTCCACCAGGAAACCGTGGATACATGGAAGGTGCGACTAGAGCAACCAAAGGGGGATTTGCCACAATCGCGGCCGTCAGACCGGTCATGGACGGGTTGCTGGAGAGGAGGCACGGTACTCTCTCCTACCGGTTGTCACAGATACTTACCGGGCACGGTAGCTTCGGTAGGTATCTGTGACGAAGACACCGGGAAACCACGGCCGAGTGCCAGCAGTGCGAGGACCGCTGCGATGACACAGTGCTCCACACGTTGGTGTAGTGGACGCAACAGCGCCAGGTCCTTATAGTGGGTCTGGACATAGACACTCTCGCTCGAGACCATGGTGCAAGCCACGATCTCCAGCGGGAGTAAGTGGGACTGCGCCGCCTCTCTCTGCGAGCAGGTTATGCTCTTGAAAGAGGCGGTGGGGCGGGTACGGGAGAAAAATTTCCCACCCGAGTTCCGCAATTGGTGGGAAAAATGACCGTGGGCCTGAGAACGGCGAGAGGGCTACTCACCGTCCTTACAGAAGCAGGCCCATGACGGCATCGTGACGTGAAAAGTTCACGCACGCCCTTAGAAGCAGGATCACACCCGAAACCCTCCAAAGACGCGGTATAGCACCCGAACCGCCCCCTAGGCGAGGCCGCAATTGTGGCCGTAGGTCTGTTAGAAGTCCTGGAACGTCCATCCGAGGGCTTACCCCGGGCTCCCAACCATAGGCTGTTGGGCGTTACGTGAGGTTTTTTAGTCGGTAGGAGTCCAGCATAGCACTCATGATGGATTTTATCTCACGTTAAAAAAAATTGTATTATTAGTATCTTTTTCTTCATTCAGTCTTTTCAAGAAGTTGAGGCACTGGCGAGTGCGTGTCCCTCTCGGAGACTTTGATAGGATAAAGAGTGAAAAACTGGAAGATGAAAGCGTAAGGAGTATGTATGTAGGCTTAGTCAGTGAAAGGCTTGCAAACGCGAGCCTTTCCGACTTAGATGTGGATGAACGCTGGAATATTATGAAAGAAAGTATAGTGGATAGTGCAAAAGAAGCATGTGGGAGTGCAAAGAGACATGAACAATTGAAAGGTGATGCCTGGTGGGATGCAGAGGTTCAATTCTGCGTAGCAAGAAAGAAGAAAGCGTGTTTGGATTATGTGTCATCTCATCATCTTGCCAGGATTTGGGATTGATGGTGCGCTGCTTCATGCCGTGTAGTCTACATATGTGGGATGTACGGCATGTGTGCGGGTGGGTGGCAGCCTGTCTCCCTGGTCTGACGTCAACATTGGCGTCAGACAGGGTTGCGTGCTATCAGCCCTGCTGTTTGTCCTGTACCTGGACGATTGTCTTAAGAGAGTAAGATCGATGAATGTTGGATTGCGAATGGGTGACTTACTTGTGAATGTGAACTGTTTGCTGTATGCAGATGATGCCGTGCTCATAGCCGAATCGCCATCAGAACTACAGTCTCTAGTCACAGCGACGAAAGATGATAGTCTAATGAGAGGCTTCCATTTGAACGCGACTAAAACAAAAGTGATGGTATTCGAAAGAGAAGTGGACAGAACGAATGCCAGGATAACTGTAAATGATGTAGTGCTGTAACAGGTAGATAAGTTTGTATATCTTAGATGTGCATTAAGCAGGGATGGACGGTACACCACTGATGTAGAAAGGAGGGTAACTGCGGGAAATAGTGTGAATGGAGCGTTAGGCAAACTTTTGGGTACCAAAACCCTAAGTCAAAAGGTACAGCTCGCAGTACACAGTGCGGTGCTGATACCTACATTAATGTATGGAAGCGAGAGTTAGGTATGGCAGGAAACGCATGAAAGTAGAATAAACGCGGTCGAGATGTGCGCGCTACGCAAAATCTACAGAGTAACGCTCGCAGATCGCGTTCGGAATGAAGATGTAAGAAAGAGAGTTGGTCTGAAAGAGAGTGTCGGTGTTAAAGTAAGGAAGGACATGCAACCATCATAGGTTCGGGCATGTGGAGCGAATAGGTGATGAAAGAATGACAAAACAGATATACAACGCGAAAGTGGATGGACGTAGGAGTCGGGGAAGGCCACGACACACCTACCACGACCAAATTAATCGTGTGTTAATTGAAGGTGGTGTCAAGAGCCGAAGGAACCGACGTGCATGCATGAAAAGAAAAATGAAAGTTAAAGAAGCAAGTGAGGTGTGTATGGACCGTGCCGTGTGGCGCTCGGTTCTTTCTGCCTACCCCGCATGGGATTTGCGTGAAGGTAGATAGATGGATAGTATCTTTTTCATTATTGTTCTTTTACAGTAAAAAAGGATTATTCGTTCTTCATAATTCGCCTTGATGCGGTGGTGCATTCGGTAGTATAACCGATGGCCGCGCTGAGGCCCTGATTTAATTCTGGGGTCGGGCCGAATCGTGTGATCCACAAAATGATGTTTCGGAGTTTGGGTGCTCGATAGTCCGTTTGTTGAGGAAGGTTTATAACATTACACTTCAACGAATAGGAGCAACTATGAATAAAGTTTCGAAAACGGGAAAAGTTATTCCTTTTGAGAGTATACGTTGCGTGCGCTGAGTAAATATAATTAAAGTTACATAAAAATTGTGAATTGCGAAATTGTTCATTTTAAAGTTCTATAAAAATTCTCCTCCTATTTTTATAAGTAGTATAATACGGTCAATTTAAAAAAAAAGGAAAACTAAAAACCGAGTAAAACTATTCACACAAATATCTACTCCATTCTATTCATTGTTCGCCAGTGCGTTGTGATCCGCCCCTACTTGCGTTACTATCATAATCTGTCACCGACTGACGCGGCGCCGCGTGAATATGGCGCGCGATCTGTAGCAAAGGGGCGCGGGGGTAGCGGCAGTGAATCATGCGATTTGGTTAGGGTCAGGCAAGCTCTTAATTTCTTGTTGTGTATCCATATGCCTTCGTTTTCCCAATTTATGTTTTTGAAAACGTCTTCTAGTACAGTTATGAATAGTTTTGGAGATAAGAATAAAAAGCTCTTAACAGAAAAGATTATTTATATTTTGCGCCCTGTTATCGTGGTGCAAAGTGATGCTTTTCGAATAGATGGGATGAAAAAATAATTTAAGGACAAGCAAAAATGACAGTTTAAAATTTTTGCAAAGTACTTTTCATGAAATTATTTTCAAGGTAAATTGGTGTGAAATGTATGTATAAAACAAACTATGGTGCCTAGAAAAGTGATTATATTTAAATGTAGGGAAATAATTATGGAGCAATCGCGATCCAAATTGTTTGTTTACTGCATTATTTGAATGAGTTGAAATACGGTATAGGTGGTTTTATGCATAGATTTAGAATTTTTCGCTACTCTCAATAGATATACAAAGCGTGCGAGCGAGACCTCATTATCCATAGCACTTAGCTCGAGAGGAAAAGAGAAAGCAAATTGTGTACTCATATGTCAGTATTTTGAATCGCTGAGCCCGCTGGGATCCTATGGCGGCTCTATGTTATTCATAATATCCAATAATCTGTAGTGATCTTACGATTAAAATAGAAAATTTTATATTTTCAACAATATTGTCGTGTTTAGTGTGTGAATAGGATATTACAAAACGCAATTATACGAAGAAAGACTCGTTTAACAGGTCATTTGTGACTTCGTTCATTCCATTTTTGACGTACATATTTTGCCAAATTGGATGTAAAATTTCACTGAAAGTCCAACTCATAACTTAGATTATGCATTTTCCTTCATACATAACACAATATTTCATGTGTAAATGCATTTTTGGAGGATATATAAGGCAGAAATAGAAAGGGCTGTTTACAGTAAAATAGTTATGGGTAGGTATCGATAAGGATGTCGATAGTTCATTATAGTGGCATTGCTACAAACAAACTTATCTGGATTTAATTTACTATAAATATGATTGATTTTTACTCGAACTGTGTTATTTAACCTTTTTTTTAGGGTTTTGTGCCTATTTTAATATAATATTTCCAAAATTTGTGATCCATTTTGAGTTGAATTTTTATAATTTTACTTCACTTAAGGTACTCCACGCCACACCGGGATGTTTGCTGTGCAAGGCGCAGATTAGCCTCTGCGTCGAATACTGTTTTCACCTTTGGGATGACTGTGCGAGGTACTTACTGGACGCGCTTGGCGCTATGCAGAGACGTGTTATCCGATTTCAATTATAGGTTGTCCTAAGATGACGGTAAGCCTCGAGCCGTTAGCGCAGCAAAGAACCATAGCGTCCTTGGCTGCCTTCTACTGAATGTATCACGGCGAATGTTCTGAAGAGCTCTTCAACCTGATCCCACCATCTCCTTTCCGATTCCGAACAACACGTCGGGCAGAGGTGCCACTCATATATAGCGGAGAGAATCTTCGCCAGAACTGAGCGTTTCAAAAGATCGTTCCTCTGTCGAACTACAAAATCCTGGAACGACCTGCCCGCACATGTGTTTCCCTCATTTTACAATCCCGGGTTCAACAAGCGGAGCGTGAAGAGGCACATCATAGGGCCGCCAACTTGAGGACTACTGTCAGAAGTCTTGTGTGCTGTAAGCATGGCCCCCATTCGTTAGATGCGCCACGGCTTTCCATTAGTTTCCATCAGTGGCGACGTCAATTTGGCGAGGTTAATATATTTTAAAA
The DNA here is from genome assembly GCA_933228765.1 of Miltochrista miniata. Lineage (NCBI taxonomy): Eukaryota > Metazoa > Arthropoda > Insecta > Lepidoptera > Erebidae > Miltochrista > Miltochrista miniata. Next base: position 14,170,449 of record OW121764.1, on the reverse strand, counting down.
AATCTACGAGTAATATCTTTTATTGTTACTAGGGTTCAATAATAAATGAGTTTCTAGGTTTAGTATTAAGATAAGAGTTGGATTTTTAGTAAAATTTCAAATTCATTTGGCAAAATATATATGTACGGCAACAATGCAATGTACGATGCCATAAATTACATGTTAAAAGTGTATTTTCACATTCACACACTGAATCAAAATTCGTAAAATCACTACAGAATTTCTAATATTACGAGTTACCCCATATAATCCCATTTTTACTTTTTCATAGTCGATTACATTCAAATTAACAATTTATTCCCCAAAACAAGAAGTTGGAGATGAAACTTCTAAGCACTTTGTGTGCTTAGAAGTTTCATTTCTATTCCATCCATTTATACAGATACTTTTATCGATAACATAGGTGTGACCATTCAACAACACTATTTAACCCACACATAGATCTTTCATTATTGGTCTCGTCTTCAGTTTGACACTGTTCATCTTGTACATTCTAAATCTATGGTTTTATGTAATTTTTAATTACTGTTTGATATGGAATTAAAAAATATAATCTCGACTAACTTTTCATTGTAAAACTCGATTTAACCACATCACTATTTATTTGTGACAAAAATCCCGCAACACTGAAAATGTCATTTTACTGACTCGAATTAAAAATCATAGTTTAATTTCGATTTGTTCGAATTATTTGTCTATGATCGATTCTGCGGTATTGTTGGAAGACGCTTCACTACGATAAGTGGGCGGTACTCGTCTATGTGCTATGATAATTTTTTGAAGTATACTTGACATAAACAAATCCGATACTTCATAGGCGTGAGCTGTCAAAATTATCAACCTAATTTTAACAGAGTATAGAGAATAACTTGTACTTACTTATTCTAAAAGTAAAGTGATTTTCCATTGCACCGACAACTGGCGACAACTAATAAGCTCAACGTAACTACGGTACATAACCATACTGAAGTAGACGTAATTATGTTAAGGGTCGGTTATAGCGCATAAGTAGGCATTTGGCGCTCCCCTCGCCCCGGACGCGAGACACACCGCGCGCCGGCAGCGGCAGTGAACTCTCATGCCACAGTATACAGTAGAGTAGAAAGAAACAGCATGCTAACTTTGTTTGACGTAGTAAATGCATCTAACTTTAATATGTGTAGTGATTTATTAGAGTTTCGTAAATAAATGAGTTAATTATAAATATTATGCTATTATTTTTAAGCTAAAGAGTTTGTTTGTTTGTTTAGTTGTTTGAACTATAGAGTCTAAGAGACTGCTAGTTGAATTTCAAAAGTTCCTTAACAGAATGTCTATTTTTCAAAAATATCAAAATATATAACATCACGCTAAGGGGAATGAGAGCTGAGCAGCAACGACACATTTTTCGAAAACTAGGATATTTCATTCCGTTGCGTACGTTTGCTAGATGGTTACAGTTGCGTAAAAAATGAAAATTACATAATAGCTGGCCATAAAAAATTCTAAAGTTTTCTAAAGTTGGTATGCTAAGTATGAATCACGTGATCATTTTGCAATTCAATATGGGCGCCACGCCGTAATCACAAAATTTCATGATGGGTATCGTTTAAGCTCGGCGCTCGTGGCCCCGCGGACTCAGTGTTCTGTAAACGATCACTGCAGTAAGCAACTTTCACTATCGCCAGTCCATGGATGGGTGACCATCCATGTGATCACTTCGTGATATTTATTTGAGCGTTTCCGTGCTTCGGAAGGCGCGTTAAGTCGTTGGTCCCGGTTGCCAGTAAAATGGCAGTCGTTAAGCTTAATTAAAGGCTTTATTTCAACAGCAGGCAGTCACAACCTGCGCCTGTCCATTTAAACACGGCAATACGGCTCACCACCTATTACGTGGGACAAATTATACAAAGGTAAAATGTGGGCATATAATATGCCTCTGCCTACCCCTTCGGGGATAAAGGCGTGACCATATGTATCGTTTAAGGGGTTTCTTGGTGTGCTGAGTACAAATCACGTGATAATTTCGCAATCCAAAATGGCCACCGCGGTGTAATCACAAAATTTCATGATGGGTATCGTTTAAAGGGGTTTTTGGTATGCTGAGTACGAATTACGTGATAATTTTGCAATCCAATATGGTCGCCTCGCCGTAATCACAAAATTTTATGATGGGTATCGTTTAAGGGGTGTTTGGTATGCTGAATACGAATCACGTGATAATTTTACAATTTAATATGGTCGCCGCGCCTAAATCGCAAAATTCCATGATGGGTATCGTTTAAGTGGTTTTTCGGTATGCTGAGTACGAATCACGGGATAATTTTGCAATCCAAAATGGCCACCGCGCCGTAATCATATAATTTCGTGATGGATATCTTTTAATGGGTTTTTTCGAATGCTGAGTACAAATAACATGATAATTTTGGAATTCAATTTGGCCGCCTAAGCTATTTACAGTAGTAAATTAAAAAGATTTGCTTATTAAGTTTAGGCCTAGCAATGCGAAAATACTATGACAACAGGTTTTTTGTAAAATTAAGGCCAATGACATTAAATTGGTACCCAGCATACGAAAGAATCCCTTAATCGGTACCCATCATGAAATTTTGTGATCACGCCGCGGCGGCCATATTGGATTGCAAAATTATCACGTGATTCATACTCAGCATTCCAAAAAAACCCCTTAAACGATACCCATCATGAAATTTTGTGATTACGGCGCGGCGGGCATATTGGATTGCAAAATTATCACGTGATTCGTACTCAGCATGCCAAAAAACCCCTTAATCAATACCCAACATGATATTTAATGATTATGGCGCAGCAGCTATATTGGATTGCAAAATTATCACGTGATTCGTACTCAGCATAACAAAAAACCCCTTAATCGATACCCAACATGAAATTTTATGATTATGGCGCAGCAGCCATATTGGATTGCAAAATTATCACGTGATTTGTACTCAGCATACCAAAAAACCCCTTAAACGATACCCATCATGAAATTTTGTGATAACGGCGCGGCGGCCATCTTGTATTGCAAAATTAGTACGTGATTCGTACTCAGCATACCAAAAAACCGCTTAAACGATACCCATCATGATTTTTTGAGATTACGGCGCGGCGGTCATATTGGATTGCAAAATTTACACGTAATTCGTAGGTACTCAGCATATCAAAAAACCCCTTAAACGATACATATCATGAAATTTTGTGATTACGGCGCGGCGGCCATATTGGATTGCAAAATTATCACGTGATTCGTACTCAGCATACCAAAAACCGCTTAAACGATACCCATCATGATTTTTTGAGATTACGGCGCGGCGGTCATATTGGATTGCAAAATTAACACGTAATTCGTACTCAGCATACCAAAAAACCCCTTAAACGATACCCATCATGAAATTTTGTGATTACGGCGCGGTGGCCATATTGGATTGCAAAATTATCGCGTGATTCGTACTCAGCATACCAAAAAACCGCTTAAACGATACCCATCATGATTTTTTGAGATTACGGCGCGGCGGTCTTATTGGATTGCAAAATTAACACGTAATTCGTACTCAGCATACCAAAAAACCCCTTAAACGATACCCATCATGAAATTTTGTGATAACGGCGCGGCGGCCATCTTGTATTGCAAAATTAGTACGTGATTCGTACTCAGCATACCAAAAAACCGCTTAAACGATACCCATCATGATTTTTTGAGATTACGGCGCGGCGGTCATATTGGATTGCAAAATTAACACGTAATTCGTACTCAGCATACCAAAAAACCCCTTAAACGATACCCATCATGAAATTTTGTGATTACGGCGTGGCCGCCATGTTTTTCATTATCATGTAATTCGTAGACATTTTAATGCATTAGGTAGCTGGTTACCATGTCGTGAAAACACTTAAAAAGTAAAAGATCACCACATTTTTACCATGAGTCGCGTATGTATTTGTAACGGTTAATCTAATTACATTTTGCCCATTACTGATATTTTTATACTGTGGCGCGATTTCAACGTAATTTGGCATAATAATTACGAAATAGTTGCGAAAAAAACTGACACAGGTCCTACCTCCACAAGCGCCAGGGCGAGACTGATCGGCCGTCAGCGGCGCAATTCTATTGCGTTTGGTAGATATTCGTACATGATAACTATGTAAATAGTTGTTTATAGAAAAACGCTCGGAAAATGTGTATAAAAACTTAATACCTTTAATTGAGTGCAAAAAAAATATATAAAATGTTAATAGTTTAGCCACAGTTTTGAAAAAACTTTTCTGAGAGAGTCAACTTTGGGATTTTTTTCTATCTAGTGAAATTTATTGGATCGCGTAACGGGCTCGGAATATGTTTAGCTTATATCCTTAACTATTATATATATATTTTTCAGATTTAAAAACCCTTTACTTTTTGACTAGGATTGTTTCAAAAAACTCAAAATCTGACCCACGCGGCCTTAACAATAATGAAGTAGACTACTTTAATACAAGTTATTCTCTAGTTATAGTCTTACTCCGATTTTGGTTGAATTACGTAGGAAACTCTGTAATGAAGTACAGTTTGATTTCAATATTTTATTTTGCAGGGTCTCTATTCTTGTGGCATCTTAGGGCATAGTGACCAGTTTTAATCAGTTTTTAGATTAGGACTCGGTCGTCTCGCTTACCAGCTTAGTGGTGCCAAAAAGTTGTCTCGATCCCATATCCTAAGTTAGTTTAGCTAGAAAATGGTGTGTCAAAATGTCCCAAAACATTCATTTTTATCATTAACTTACTTTTATAGATAGAGCTCGTCCGTCTAATTTCAGACCACTGTTTAGGACCTTGGTCAAAGTAGTGGTGGCGATGTTGCCACCTGTTATAATGCAGACTACCCTGAAAAATGGTTTTGTTACTAACTTATTAATTGGCGAATACACATACTTACTGCTCGTTCGCTCTAACTTTGCCGCTCGGCTCCATACTAAAGTCGAATTTTTAATTAGTCGAAGTAAATTGACAGCAACTAATGTCACTTCTTCATACAATGTTGCTTATTTTCTATGACGAAGTTACATTAGCTACTGTCAATTTACGTCGTCTAATTAACAATTCGGGTATACGCCTCTACGCCAGCGGCAAAGTTAGAGCGAACGGGTAGTACACGAGTTAGTTACAATCTTTCTAATCGTATTTGTTTTAGCACTGCTGTGACATATACACAGACAGGTTGAAAAATTTATAGACGAGGGAGCAAATGAGTTTTTAACCAAAGACAACAATTGTAAGGTAAATCTAATCTGGTCCAAGGTACCTATTTAAAGATTTATTCCACTATCTTGTTTCTATACTAATATTATATTTACTCGTTAGTTTGTTTGCATCGAATAGGCTCCGAAACTACTGAAACGATTTTAAAAATTCTTTCACTATTGGGAAGCTACACTATCCCCGGTGAACACAGACTATATTTTATTCCCGTATTCCCAAGGGAACGAGAGCTACGCGGGTGAAACAGCGTGAAGTCGGCTAGATTTTTCACGTGTGAAAATCCTTCATGGATGCTATGCCGAATTCCTACAGACTAAAAACCACACGAAGATTCTCCGAGTAAGCCCTCGGAAGGATGACCCCAGGACTACCAACAGACCTACGGCTCCCCCTGCGGCCTCACCTAGGGGGATTCGGGTGCTATCCCGTGTCTTTAGGGGATTGCTCGGGTGTTATCCAGCTTCTTGGGGGAGGGGGGGCGTGCGTGAATCCCTCACGCCACGCTGTCGTCTAGGGCCTGCGTCTGAAAGGCCCCCAGTTAGGAAGGCTCGTCTAGCACCTAAATAAATATAATGTTTTACATACTTTTTGTCCCTTAACTCGGGAACTATGTAGGGGTCAGCTAAAATGGCCGCCAAAGCTACCGCACCCGAAACTTCCACCACACACATTTCGTCTTCTGTCATTCGCAGAACGGCTTTGTTTATCCAGTCGCCGTTGACTAAAAGCTGTTTAAGTATAAGCAGTCTATGTTAGAATGTAATGCAACTTTCTATTAACATCTATTTAACAACTATTATGACCAGGATTCAAAACTATAACAATGTTTTGTAAACGATCAGTGTAGTTAGCAATTTTCATTATGGCCGATCCTTGAAGTCTATTTCTAACTTGACCACTTCCAAACTTGTCCACTTCCTAAATTGTCCACTCCAACGTTGTCCTTTTCCTGAATCAAAATCAAATCTTAGGGCGGATTCGACCAACGTGGAGTAAAAGAAAACTTGCAGGATATCTTCTACTTAATACAAGATGACCACCAGGTGACCACTTTGTGACATTTATTTACGAGCGTTTCTGTGCTTCGAAAGGCACACTAAGCTGTTGATCCCGGTTTTCAGCAAAATGACAGTCGTTAAGCCAAACTGAAGGCTTGAAAAATTTCAACTGTAGGTCGTAAAAACCAGCGTCCGGGTCGGCAGCACGTGTGTATCGCCTCTGGTGTTGCAAACGTCCATAGGCTATTACCGTTAGCAATCCGGTGGTTCGTAAGATTGTCTGCCACCTTAGTAGCGTAAAAGGGACAAAAAAAAACATACGGTAAAATCAGATAGTGTACGATAGTAGGTATCTACTTACGGTATTTGATTCAGTGATAAAACGATTCCCAACATACCATTTTATCAATGAGCGAGCGTGCCGTATGAAAAGTATTATATCCGGCAGTGGGTACGGCCAGAGGTGACGTGACCTTACATTCAGTTTCGTATGGCATTTCGTTGTCAAGTGCTTTGAAAAAACAACAACTTTCGTACGATTCTACGCCCTGATTACAGAAAAATATAAAACAATATTTTTATGCGTTCTCTTGATAGGTATGTGTTTTTATCAGTATTTAAAATATACGGTTGGTATCTAAAAAGTCAAGAGTTTATCCTACGTGGAGTTAATGGTCAAGATAATTTCGGGAACAAGCTGGTATTAGATACCTATGATATTAATTACATACAGTTTACGTTTTTAGGGTTCTGTAAGTAGTTAACAAGGAAATCTCATATGGTAGATATGTCCGGTCTGTCTTCTGTCCATAGTCTTAGAAGGTATTTAAAGGGTCGACAGCGCGAGTGTAACGCCTCTGGTGTTGCAAACGTCCACAGGCTACATTGACCACCAGTACAACTGGTGGGCCGTATGCTTGACTGCCACCTTAGTGTTATCAAAAAAAAAATAGTCTAGCTAGTTCATTTCAACACGGCAATACGCCTCACCACCTGTTATGTGTGTCAAATTCTAAAAAGGTGAAATGTGGGCATAATTATATGCCTCTGCCTAACCCTTCGGGGATAAAAGCATGACCTTCGGGGATAAAAGTATGGACGTAATATTCCAGAGCACCTCATTATAGTATCAAGAAGAGGAAAAAATACAAAAGAGATCCCATTGCAATTAATGATAATTCTAGCTCCATCATTACGCAATTCTAGCAATAAATTGTCACTGGGATGACCGGCGTACTGAGAGATATTTTCCGTACCTTCCACAACGGTTAACAAAGTAAAAATAAAAGATAATTACATAAATTAGTGTGTCAGGCTTGATGGCCTTGACCGCTGAAGCCACCCCGGCAAGCAACCCTCCACCGCCCACTGGAATCAGAATGACGTCAGCGTCCGGCAATTGCTCCATTATTTCTATACCGATGGTGCCTGCACCGGCTATCACGTGTGGATGATCGTATCTAAAACATTGAAGACGTAATTAATATTCAACTAAGATGGAATGGAGTTTGAAAGATGCACAGGCTGCTCCAATAATTTTCCGAGCAACTACCCGGGGCGCCCGACTCTGGACGAATAAAGGGACCACGTTGTTTAAGTTCGGCATGATATCCAGGGGCATTTCAGTTCTTTAGTATTCATAACTCTTGTTTCTGCAACAACACGTGGATTTTTTGGTAGGTTTAAGTTATAAGTCTGTACAAGATGTCCAACGGCTATGTCACATGGAAGGAAAGTTTTTGATATCCCTGGGACTCCGGGTTTAGGTTTAGGTTTTGCCCTGGGCATTTAACGCTAGATGGATAGATAAATAATAGGGACCGTGACATTTGGCATAGCTCGTAGAATTTTTGCTTGTTATATAAAATACGATAAACGTACAACGAGAATGTTTCAAGTTTGAAGACAATAGTTCTTTTCAAGGCTAATGTTTGCAATTAACAAAGCTGCAAGTGCATTAACCGTGACGACTGTCATTGCTAATGTAATACATTCTTACTTCGGCAACCATTTTTAAACAAGATTATTATTTGTGTTTTTTTAGATTGTTTAGTATTTTGGCCGTGCGTGATAATAAAGGGTTGTCACAGTGCAAACAATTTTCAATGAGATAGAATGTTCACTGCACAAAAAATAAGGTTAACTGCGAGACCCCGACCATAACCAGTTTACATTGCTTTCTTTGCTTTTGCTCTTTGCCTCTGCAGTGGGCGCCTATGAATGACGATGTAATGGTTTCAAGCATAGATTTAGAATTTTTCGCTACTCTTTCAACTGATACAACATATCTCTGCTCACCCATTTATATAAGTCCCAGCGCCTCGTTGTTTGATAATCCGAAATGCTTCTAGCCTGGCTTCCGTCAGATTTCGCCCGTAAATTTCAACTTTTGCGCCATACAGTTGACATCTTCTCATCATGTCGACGCTTGTTTTCAAGGGTAAGACCACAGTTACTTTTACCTCCAGTTTTTTACCTGCATACGCTAAAGCCTGCAAATCATACAGCTGATTTTAGGCTACGGGCCACTGCTATAGGTACCTACTTAATGTGGAACCATGGAAGAAAATTCTACTTCATATCCTACTAATATTATAAATGTGAAAGTTTATGAAGATGTTTGGATGTTTGTTACTTAATCACGCTGTAACAGGTGAACAGATTGGACTCAAATTTGGCACAGAGATAGCATATAGTCTGAAATAAAACATAGCCCATATCATCGCGGGAATATGTTCCCATGGGAAGCGGGAATGGGAACCAAGTTTGACGCGGGCGAAGCCGCGAGCATCAGCTAGTGTGGAATAATTTTATACTCGAGTGGGATCCAAACACGAAATAACTTGTTATCTCGACCGCCTCGTTGGTCGATAATATTTTGGTTAATAGACCAATATCTAGTAAATATCAGAGGTGGTCTATTACGTTGGTCTATTAAAGAGGTCGTAGGTAAAGTGCGACAGCGGGTCGCGAGGCCGTGGGTTCGATTCCCACCGAGGACTCAAATTTGTGTGAACTACTTATATAAATATTGGTCTCGAAGTGTTTCTCTGTAATATATGTATGTATTTACAAACAAAAAACATAAGTATTAATATCCGTGGTACCCATAACACAAGCAGGTGAATCCTAGCTTACTTTGGGATCAGATAATGTTGTGTACAATGCCCGTAAACATTTATTTATTTATAGAAAATGACTTCTTTATTATTTTATGGTCGTTGTCTGTACAGCTAGCGCCAAATAACTTTGCGTCTATGAACTTCGTTCTTTCACGCGCCGCAATTATGCAATGATATGTATATCATCATATCATCATTTGAAGCGCTCGTGGCCCCGCGAACTCAGTGTTCTGTAAACGATCACTGCAGTAAGCAACATTTACTATGGCCAGATATGGATGGGTGACCACCACGTGGACCACTTTGTGACATTTATTTACGAGCGTTTCCGTGCTTCGGAAGGCACGATAAGCCGTTGGTCCCGGTTGTCAGTAAAATGACAGTCGTTAAGCCAAGTTGAAGGCCTTATGGGCGGCTTGAAAAATTTCAACTGTGGGTCGTCACAACCTGCGCCCGGGTCGGCAGCGCGTGTGTAGCGCCTCTGGTGTTGCAAACGTCTATAGGCTACGGTTACCAACCGTGAGCCGTAAGCTTGTCTGTCACCTAAGTAGTATAAAAAAAAAATCAAGTAAAACTACTGCTGACAGTTATTTGGCGCGAGCGATAATGAGCTTTATTCTTTCATTTCTTGAGGGGTTAACCCCGATAAGAATTGTTATCAAAAATGATTCACCCGTATTGCACTTCATTACATACCATTCCCCAATTTCCTATACTTGCAGTATAGACCCCATCTTCACGTTGTTCCGCAGATAGCATGTGCATTGCGTAAATGGCGCCCCGTTCATGAAAACTGAAAATATTTAGTTATAATAAAAGTCATCTATCAAAGACATGTCCTGTGAAAGTTTCAACTGTTTAGATAACACCGTTCAAGAGATACAGCTTGATGACAGACGTATAGCGGAGGCTTAGCATCAGGGTACAATTAGCCCTTTGGAATCCATAAAGCAATGTTTTGACAAACTCTACGAAAAACAATTCTCTAGAAGTCTAGATGAGTGGGTTAACCACTGGTGACCGAAATTCATTTCATCATTTCACGTGTGACCGAAAAAATGAATGTACATACAATTGACCAAAAGAGTTTTTATCGAACCAACATTTGGTATTTTTACTGATGATCGAATGAACGTTTGGTCGACAAACAGTTGACTCAAGAATATTTTAACAAACAAAAGCGAAATAAGTAGAATTCGGAACTGGCAGCGTTGTGGTCGCAGTTCTAACCTAACCTAGCCACTTTGATTCAGCCCCTGTTAAAATATTCTTTAGTCAACTGTTTTTCGACCAAACGTTCATTCGATTAGCAGTAAAAATACTAAATGTTTGTTCGATAAAAACTCTTTTTGTCAATTGTTCATTTATTTATATACCCCGCAAATCCCTTGCGGGGTAGGCAGCAGAAACCGAGCGCCACACGCAGCACGGTCCATACACACCTCACTTGCTTCTTCAACTTTCATTTTTCTTTTTATGCATGCACGTCGGTTCCTTCGGCTCTTGACCCCACCTTCTTCTAACACACGATTAATTTGGTCGTGGCAGGTGTGTCGTGGCCTTCCCTGACTCCTACATCCGTCCACTTTCGCGTTGTAAGTATATCTGTTTTGCCATTCTTTCATCTCCCATTAGCTCCACTTGCCCAAACCATCGTGGCATACCCTCCCTAACTTTAACACCGACACTCTCTTCCGGACCAACTCTCTTTCTTACATCTTCATTCCGAACGCGATCTGCGAACGTTACTCCGCAGATTTAGCGTAGCGCGCGCATCTCGACTGCGTTTAATCTACTTTCATGCGTTTCCTGCCATACCTAACTCTCGCTTTCATACGTTAGCGTAGGTATCAGCACCGCACTGTGTACTGCGAGCTGGGCCTTTTGGCTTAAGCTTTTAGTACCCAAAAGTTTACCTAACGCTCCATTCACACTATTGCCCGCAGTTACCCTCCTTTTTTTTAAACATGATGTTTATATTATTAAGTAGATACTTATGGAAATAAGTTCGGGTCGGAGAATGTCGTGAAGCCTAGTTCACACTCTTGCAGTTCTGCCATTACTGGATGTTTAGCAACTTAAACCCACTTTAGGTCAACCGGAGGCGGAAGTGGCGAACTTTCTCAGACATGTCCTAACTATAATATATCTTCATTGCAAGGATACTCCAGGCCGTTTGCGTGTTACTGTGGCGCGGCCAAATAGTGCGAAGGCATGAACGCACACACGTAGATACCATGACACAATGTGCAAATTTTAAAGGAACCTTTTCCTTAACATGGTAAATAAAACACACCAAATTGGCGCATGTAGTTGTACTAGAGGTCTGTCTCTACACAGATTTCGGAAAATATTTCTAGAACTACAACCTAGTAGGTTTTGCCTTACTTACCTGCCAGTCTTATGCAAATTTTCAAATTTTATGTACAAACTCATATCAAACGGATATTTAGTTTTTGATAGCTGAAAGTAAATAAATTACTTACTGTTATTTGGTTGACAGGAATTCTGACTTCAAGACTAATTTTACTACAGGTTTTTTTTACCGTGTGGAAATCCTACATGGATGCTATGCCGAACTCTTAGCGACTAAAACCACACAATGCCTTACAACAGTCTATGGCCGGGACTCCCGGGCAAGCCCTCGGAAGGATGTCCCAGGGTTACTACAGGTTTTTCTTGTTTTTCTTAGTAAAATCTCAATCAATGTCAAAAGGTTAGGAAAATTTTAGGTCTGAAGACGGAATCCTAGGACATCCTTCCGGGGCTTACCCTGGACTCCCAACCGTAGGCGTTTGTAAGGCATGGTGGTTTTAGTCGGTTAGAGTCCAGCAAAGCATAAATGAGGTATTTACACACGTAAAAAAATCTGAAGACCGATATAGTATACGTTTCAATTCTTCAAGTCGGTGTCATGTGGCACCTGCCAAAGTACGGTGGCTTTGTTCCCACTAGTTCGATTCATTAGTTCGATCGTCGAACTAGTGAGATTTTTTTTCTCATTAGTTCGACCGTCGTTAATAAAACAATAAAATAAATAGGGTTTCTGGCGCTTGGCGGCCACTGCCGCGCCACGCCTTCGCGCGTTTATGGTCACAGTTCTAACCTAACCTAACCATACCGACCGTCTTTATACTTACTTGACTACTAGATTCTTCACAATTTCCTAAAATTACTTTGCTTAGGTAGAAAATTGAAAACGACGGTCGGTATGGTTAGGTTAGGTTAGAACTGTGACCATTGACGCGCGAAGGCGTCGCCAGAAGCCCTATATATTTTATTTTTTTATGGTTTCTAGATTAAAGTAAGATCGACGGTCGAACTTATGAGAAAAAAAAATCTCACCAGTTCGACGATCGAACTAATGAATCGAACTAGTGCGAACAAACGCTATCATTAGGCCTCAAAAGTGTCTCACCAAAAAAAAAAAGCAAAGCCATATCTAATTCTGAACTTATAATGAAGCAGATCACAATGTTATAAAACTTACCAACAGCGGAGTATTATGAATTGTTTCTTTGATAACGCGATGAGCCTTTACAATATCTTTATACAGAATGGTTTTCGGTTTGTACGGGTCGCACCAGTGATCGTAATCAAATTTTGCCGTAAACGGTGTTACTGGCTGAAAATTAATGGCTTATCAGTTTTTCGACAGAAGAAGCTGATATGAGAAGCGCTCGTGGCCCCGCGGACACAGTGTTCTGTAAACGATCACTGCAGTAAGCAACTTTTACTATGGCCGGTCCATGCATGGGTGACCATCCATGTGATCACTTTGTGACATTTATTTGAGCGTTTCCGTGCTTCGGAAGGCACGTTAAGCCGTTGGTCCCGGTTGCCAGTAAAATGGCAGTCGATAAACTAAGTTGAAGGCTTTATTTCAACAGCAGGCAGTCACAACTTGCGCCTGTCCATTTTAAACACGGCAATACGGCTCACCACCTATTACGTGGGACAAATTATACAAAGGTGAAATGTGGGCATATAATATGCCTCTGCCTACCCCTTCGGGGATAAAGGCGTGACCATATGTAAGCTGATATGAGTCTCCCAAATTGCTAGTACAATAAACGAACCAGATGCTTTGGAATTTAAGTCTACCTAAATAACTTAAAAGCAATAACTCTTTGAAATCACTACGAAAGTTGACTGTTATTTAAATAAATCTCTGTTTCCTAAATAAGTAGTAGTAGCGTATAACGCATTATGTAAGCATATTCATAAAGCAAATTTTAATCATTTCAACTATGTAATACAATTTATTCAATGTCTCCAATTAGAAGGCAAGGCTTACTATTCCTTGCATCCAGCCTTTCTTTTTGTTCTGCGTTGTTCCTACTCTCCATTAAAATATCCTTTTATTATCATCTATGGTCATAAATACAGTTCTACCCTAAATACACTTACCGGACACCAAGCATCCTCTTTATTTGAGGTATCCCGCTTGGCTAGTATCGCTGGAGATAGGCCCAAGGATGCCTTCCCACATTCCGGCGGAGTAGGCCGGACGGGAGGCTTCTTCGGCATTTCTAACGAGGTACTTTCAATTTACATGTCCAAAAGTATTTACAATTGAAATTTGCTTTAAAAAGTAATAATCAGTGTTGTTTGAACATAAAGAAAGTGTTGTTATGAAATTGTCAATGTGATAGATGATTAGCAAAGAGAAAAATATTTTACAGAGAATGATGATTAGCCTCAATAATTCTTGAGTCTCTGATGTCACATATACTTTTTATAACTAACTGCTTATAGACCGTTCATAGTTAATTTACCTCTAGCAATGATGTTGGCTTGCATGATTTTCGTGTTACCATACTCAGATTTTGTCTTTTTTAAATATCTATATCAATAAAAATAAAACTTAAGTACGTCAGAATCACGTGTTTAGTAAAGTTATGTATATTGTCAATTAGGTATTTACATAAAAAAATAATTTTTGTTTTAAACTAACACGCGTTGAACACATATTTTTATACAAAACGGGATTTCGCGTGGCACAATTTATTATTTCGATATTATCGAAACCTTTAATTAATAATAAATTGTGCCACGCGAAATCCCGTTTTGTATAAAAAAAAAAAAATAATTGTTAGTGCTAATGTTTACATCTTAAAATCTCCCTTATTACGTGGCAAAATGTCTTAAGCTGGCACTCATAGGCGGAATTTACTACAATACCAACATACAGAAAACAATATGTCAGAGGTAAATAAACTGTGAACGGATATTACAATCTCGTTTGTTCTATACCTATTTAGGTTTGATTTTTTAAAAACGCCAGATTTCCCGGCTTAAAACTACTAAAAGAATTGCTGTTGAAGGGAGTAAAGAATAAGAAATAAACGATTACTTTACCAAACGCGAATTGTGCAGATGGAGCTGCGACCTGTTATGGATCCATGTTAATATTGTAATGGGGAAGTGTGCTCTGTTAATCAGTAAAGTTGCAAGAAATAAGGCGACGTTTTATTTAATTTTTTTCCCCTCCAGATGGACCAACGACCTGAAAGAGGTCCCTTTGTCCACTAAAATCCATTAAAAAGATCCATCAATGATCTTTGTGGACATATCATGTCCACTTTAATACCTTAAAGTATTTTTTTTATGAAAAAATGGATCTTTTAGGACATGCGAGTGGAAAAAGATCCATTATAGGTTGTGGCATACGAAGAACATCTAACAGTTAAAAAGTATAAAGTGATTAAATAATTTTCAAAACAAATGAAGATCGGTAAAACAAATGAAGATCAACGAAACAAATGAAGATCGATAAAACAAATGAAGATCGACCAAACAAGTGAACATCAACGAAACAAATGAAGATCGATAAAACAAATGAAGATCGACCAAACAAGTGAACATCAACGAAACAAACGAAGATCGAAAAAACAAATAAAGATCGACCAAACAAATGAAGATTAATGTAACAAATGAAGATCGGTAAAACAAATGACGGTCGACGAAGGAGTGACTGATGCAGAAGGCGCAGGACCGTGTAATGTGGCGTTATTTGGGAGAGGCATACATCCAGCAGTGGACTGCTATAGGCCGATTTGATTGATTGATTGACGGTAAACAGGATTCCACCATACATTGCATTACCGTTATTTTTTGCGTGCACATCAAATGTTAGGCAGGCGCAGCCGCATTCTCTCTCTATTCTACACGCTGATAAAATATCTAAAATAAAACAACATAATGAGATGACTGTATAGTATATTGACAGACGCTAACTCGTACATACTATTTTTTTTTGTGGTTACATCACATTATGTAGTTGGATTAATTCCAGCCTTTATTTTGAAAATGTTTCAAGGCATCGCTAAAGGCAGCACGTCACTTCCGCATACAGGAAGGAATAGGGGCACGACAAGGCCCAGCAGGTCCACAGGTCCAGGTCGCGGTCGGTCCTTTTAAGAATTGTTCATAAATTTCTGGGAACTGGCATTGTTTGAAATGGTGCTTTATCGCTTGCACAATTTCCTTTGCATGACCCCATCCTCTAGTTTCAACAATTACTTTTACCTGAAAAAGAAGGATTATTATGTTTCTGGGGGTATTAAAGTAGGTAGGTACATCAAGGTGCATCATTCAGCAAATAATAGCCATAATTTTGATGGGCGATGTTTTCTTGATTGTTTCTATACTAAGAAAGCTATAAAGCTAATGCCTTACCCCCTGTAAGTCATTAGTTTTATAGCTTTCTACTCTCAAGTAAATTGGTGTCACTGTCAAGTACCTATATTGTAGTCAGAGCTTTTTTTGTGTTCCGCCTCGCCTTATATAGAGGTAGTAATCGATCTTATCGAGGGCGTACTCAACACTCCCAGTCTTAGGCAGATAGAGGGACACCTTATGGTTTTAGTCGGTAGAATTGGTAGAATTCCGGGATAGCATCCATGAAGATCTCCACACGTTTAAAAAACAGGCGGCAATTGTGCATAATCAGAAGTGGAATGAAATCCTTCATACTTACCTCACAGCTAAACACGTCTCCTTTAATCCAGGCCCTCTCAGGCACACAATCGCGCATCGTGACTCCATGGCTGGCTAGTAGATTGCACAACTCGGTCATCCCCCACGGCCGGTCTGCGCATGTCACTTTGAACTTGACAAGTCTCCCCTCCGTGGCCATACCTCGCTCTAGTGCACGTGCCAGAGTTGTTGTGTCTATGTTGCCTCCAGTACATACGCACACCACTCTGAAAGGTCAATGAAGTACAAGTATTTGGAACCAAGCATCGCGACAAAGAAAATGGATTTTTTATTACGTGATGAAAATCCTACATAGATGCTATGCCGGACTCCTACCGACTAAAATCCACACGTATCCCACCTAAGTGTGTGTCAGAATGGCGTGAATGGTGTCTGAATAGTCACAAAACTAGGAACAAAAAACTGTACCTAAACTGTACTAAACTGTACCTATGTTAAAAAAAACTGTACCTCAAGCAATTCTATATAAATAGAAAAAAATATGGACACGCCATTCTGACGTCAGGTTGGCGCGCATAGTCGTGTATCGCCCCAACGTGTGGAAACTATGTTCTGGAACATATATCAATAAACTGTACCTAAACTGTACCTCATAAAACTGCTATTAAAAAAAAAATGTGTGCGTGTACTAGTGTACACACGTAAGAAGTGAAACTTCTTCATAACCTTATTTTTCAAGCCCAAAAGCCCAAAAGTCCAAAAGTCCAAAAGCCCAAAAGTCCAAAAGTCCAAAAGTCCAAAAGCCCAAAAGCCCAAAAACCCAAAAGCCGAAAAGCCGAAAAGCCCAAGAGCCCAAAAGCCGAAAAGCCGAAAAGCCGAAAAGCCCGAAAGCCGAAAAGCCGAAAATCCGAAAAGCCCAAAAGCCGAAAAGCCGAAAAGCCGAAAAGCCGAAAAGCCGAAAAGCCCGAAAGCCGAAAAGCCGAAAAGCCGAAAAACCGAAAAGCCGAAAAGCCGAAAAGCCGAAAAGCCGAAAAGCCGAAAAGCCGAAAAGCCCGAAAGCCGAAAAGCCGAAAAGCCCAAAAGCCGAAAAGCCGAAAAGCTCAAAAGCCGAAAAGCCCTAAAGCCCAAAAGCCCAAAAGTCCAAAAGCCCGAAGTCCCAAAGTACAAAAGTCCAAAAATCTACAAACGACATGCTATCCCTGGATAAAGTACTCTTAATTCGAATCCACCGTGGTGGGGAACAGAACAAAGATGGCGCGTAACCAAAAATCGTGACGTGACGTGACGTGACGTGACGCAAATTTTTTTCCAACGCCGATAAAGAAGTTTCACTTCAAAAATTAAAATCACACGTGATATCTGTCAAATCAAGAATAAAAATTTGCTAAGGTTTTGAAACTCACACGATTTGTACTACACATTATAATATAATTCTGGTCTTATTTGCGTATACTTCTACCTGTTCTCACCTCTAGACGTTTCGACTATAGCCGTGGTCACGAGTAGACTGAGGAAAGCAGCGGGCGCTGTGCTCTCGTACCCAGCATAAAGATTTTTGTTAACACTCATTAGGGTTGCGACGCACTACACTCACTATGTCTGAACGAATACTACGCGATTTTAACTACCTGATTCCATGTGGAGAAAAAATTAAAATCACACGTGAAATCTGTCAAATCAAGAATAAAAAATTGTTATTGCTCATTTATTTAATAATTAATAAACAATGGTCAAACACTTAACAAACATCAATGATATAAAAACTATTAATACATTATCAACACTGGAAAACGGCAACACGTAAAGTAGGTAATTACCTGGCCAATCGTGACGCGACTGTAGGCTTAGCGAAAGTTCTATTAGCACTGTTTTAAATGCTGTTAGTAAAGAAAACTCTGAAAAAAACATGCCTTCATGTATCTTCAGAGGATGCACAAACGTAAGTTCAACAGAAATAATAATATTATTTTACTTTCTCGGATCGATGAAATGCCGACTAGCATAATGAATGCGCAAGGAAGATGTACTCTATACTATGTGGTTTTGCGCCCGCGGCCCATAAAGGGATGTTGGGGAGATTTCGTACGAATGTTTTATTTTGCTATATGAATTTTTATTTATTTACGTAATTACTTTTCTATATAAAAAAATGAAACACAATAATAATATATTTTGTTAAGAAGGAAAGCGCAAGGAAGATGTACTCTATACTATGTGGTATATACTCGCCTTTGGCTCGGGCGGATAAACGTCTCGTATAAAATGGCTTCTTTTATGCACTTGTAGTACAATCTACTATTAATCGGTCCAGTAGTTCTGGAGCCTATTCGTTACAAACAAAAAACAAAAAACAAATCTTTTATAATATTAGTACCTATAGATAAAACTGTAGAGGGTCGAGAGTCTGTACATGGAAGATATTTAGAAAATTTTAATTGTAGGGCGTTCTCTAATCGATACTGAAGCCGAAAATGCAATTTAATATTTTCATGTCTGTCTGTCTGTTTGTCTGTATCCCGAATAAGTATCACGCCGAAACTACTGAATCGATTTGAATGAAACTTGATTGTCCGCATATTTTTCAATTCAATTGTACCCAAACGCTGCATCACATTATCATTCCCGGCACTAACTCTCTGTACAGAAATCCTTGGTTAACAGAGCTCATGCACTGTGCAACGATGAGTTTTTAAAGGATGAACTGTCCCACTTGCGGAACATACTTCACAAAAACGGGTACAGCGTGAAGGGTACACCAAAGAACACTATTCCTTACCAGACTCCGGGTGTTGACAAGGTGGACTGCAGCTATGGGAGCTCGTATATCGGGCAAACTAGGTGAACCATCGCAGAACGAGTGAGAGAGCACATGGATACAGTCAAGAACATCTGCTACTGTCGGGCTCCAATCACTGGATGGAGTTACATGCACCGGGAGTTCTATCTACCGAACGCCATTACTACCGAAGGATTGTTCGTGAAACTATTGAAATTAAGAAGCATCATAATTTCAACCGGAACAGTGGTCACAAGCTTTTCTCCACATGGAATCAGGTAGTTAAAATCGCGTAGTATTCGTTCAGATATAGTGAGTGTAGTGCGTCGCAACCCTAATGAGTGTTAACAAAAATCTTTATGTGGGTACATGTACGATCGCCGGTACGAGATGACGGCGCCTGCCACTTTCCCCAGTCTACTCGTGACCACGGCTGGCTGTTGCAATATAGCCGAAACGTCTAGAGGTGAGAACAGGTAGAAGTATACGCAAAAAAAATTTTCAATAAAAAATAAAACCGACTTCCAACAAATCCTGAAAAATAAAATTTACTTAGCACAAAGTAATATGTATTTTGATTTATCTGATTTTATTCAATATCATATTGAAGTCGGCGCCAAGTAAACCCATAGGTTTATGTAGGTATTATTCATGGCACCAACTTCAATACTATATTGAATAAAATCTGATAAATCAAAATACATTTTACTTTGTGCTAAGTAAATTTTATTTTTCAGGATTTGTTGGAAGTCGGTTTTATTTTTTATTGAAAAATTTTTTTTCATTATTTTAAGTGACGGGTGAACCGAAAAATATATCTATCTAGGTAAAAGTTTTCATCAATACAAATCAATCAAGCCCAAACACAAGGTAGCTGCTGTAAATCGTTAAGGATTTCCCTCGACTATCTTTCGGTTCCATAATCAGATCGACTCCAGATATTCATTAAATTGTAGTAAGTACCTACATTAAAGCACTGAATTAAAAAGTTAACAAATGCACTGGTTGTCCCTACAATTTTCGGTGGTTGCCCTCGATTTCTCCTGGATCCCATCATCAGATCCTGATCTGATTAAAATAGGACCACCTCAGAAGTAAACCCTATTCAAGAAAGAAAACAATTTAAATCCGTTTATAGTTGACGGAAATATCGGTGAACATACATAAAACATTGAGAACTTCCTTTTTTTTTGAAAGCGGATCTATCAATCTAGGTGCAAAGTTCTCATCAATACAAATCAATCAAGCCCAAACACAAGGTAACTGCTGTAAATTGTTAAGGAATGCCCTCGACTGTCTTTCGACTCTATCATCAGATCGACTCCAGACCTTCATTAAAGTGTAGAGCATTAAAGCACTTAATTAAAAAATTAACAAGTGCACTTGTTGTCCCTACAATTTTCGGTGGTTGCCCTCGTTTTCTCCTGGATCCCATCATTAGATCCTGACCTGGTGAAAATGGGACCACCTCAGAAGTAAACCCTATTCAACAAAAAAATAAATTTTGAAATCCGTCTATAATTGACGGAAATATCGCCTGACATACATAAAAAAAAATACATACAGACGAATTGAGAACCTCCTCCTTTTTTTGAAGTCGGTTAAAAAGACCAGAATTGTATTATAATGTGTAGTGCAAGTCGTGTGAGTTTCAAAACACTAACAAATTTTTGTTCTTGATTTGACAGATATCACATTATATATCAATTTTTTTAATAGCAGTTTTATGAGGTACAGTTTAGGTACAGTTAATTGATATATGTTCCAGAACATAGTTTCCACACGTTGGGGCGATACACGACTATGCGCGCCAACCTGACGTCAGAATGGCGTGTCCATATTTTTTTCTATTTATATAGAATTGCTTGAGGTACAGTTTTTTTTAACATAGGTACAGTTTAGTACAGTTTAGGTACAGTTTTCTGGTCCTAGTTTTGTGACTATTCAGACACCATTCACGCCATTCTGACACACACCCACCTAACAGCCTACGGTTGGGAGCCCCGAGTAAGCCCTCGGAAGGATACCCCAGGATTAAAGAAGGAGGATGCCAGTAGATATCTTAGCCTATGAAAGCACGATAAGACTAGATGTGCTGTTACAGACTAATTACGAACTAAACATTTTGGCATTGCATCTCTTTGGAATCATGTGAAAAAGATAATTTTCTATTGACGAAAAATACGTAACTATTCCCAGATATTATTTTCCAGACTTTGCTTTAACAGCATTAAATTATGTCACTGAACTCACCAGGGGCGTCTTTATCCTATTGGAGGCCCTGGGCATAATAGGATAATGGGGCCCTATGACTTTGACAGGACACTATTTTCATAGAATAAACAAAGAAAGTAGATAAACCATGTTAAACATTTATTTTTATTAACAACTAGCGGTTCCCTGCCACGCTTCGCTGTGTTTTATTTTGTGGTCGTTTCATGTACCTATAAGAAATGAGTAACACACCAAAGGATGGGTGCATTTCAAAAAAGTTTAATGTTGAGCCGCAACCCAAAATTAAAATCTTTCTGAAAATTCAAATAAGATCCGAATCAAAAGCAGCTTCACTTGAAAAAAAAATCTATTCTGTGATCAATGTTCAGTTTTTAAAACATCGTGCGCACGCTTCAAAAAAAAACAAATTCACTCTGCTAATACTTTGCTACCGCGCTAAAACTCTAACTTAAAAAAAACATGCAAAATATACCTATCTGACCTCTTTTTAAGGTAGGTACTCTCTTTTTTTATTCTGAATGCAAGGAGGCCGCAATCAAACTTCTCTTAAAAATCAGCAATCTGGTTGGTACCTTCTAAATAGGTTGTTTATAATATTTTGATCTGAAGCTGGCAGAATATAATTTTAAAAAAAACGACAAGCGCCATCTATTGTACCAATAGATGGCGCTTGTCGTTACAACTTTTTAAAGCTGTTTTATTCATATTGCTATTATGATAAAAGTGTATAAAGTAGCCTAAAACCATCTCTGAATCCTGTTATATTATCGTGTCCAATTTTGAGCTCAATAGATTCCGTAAATTTGGAGTTTTTAAAGATTAGGTACGTATAAGCACACAACATTTTTATATATATAGAAGAGAAGAAGAAGAAGATGACATGAAATGAATAGAGTATTATAGTACTTACACAAAAGTAGTTTGTTTTTGCATTTACAAGTTAGTAGGTACTTAAAATCTATGTTAATTAAAGAGGAACCCTTCTAGATTTCTGATTGGCAAAATCATTAATCACTTCTTCAAAATCTATGCTTTTTAACACATCAGATTCTATGGACATCAGTGATAAACTGGTTAATCTTTCTTGAAGAATTGTGCTTCTCAATTCACTTGTAATTCTTTTTAATTTGGAGAAGGAGCGTTCCCCATTGCAATTCGTTACCATCATGCTTAAATAGATTCTTAATGCGATTTCAACATTTGGAAAAGTATCTTCAATTTGGTTTTTACTATACAATTCTTATTTTGACTGTCAACAATTTTCAAGTATTCTCTTAAATGCAAACATTCTACTTCTAACTCTTTCTCATTTCTTCATAATAAAATTCAGCAAATTCTTTGCAACTTTGCCTCAACTCTTCAGAATTCAGAGTTTTCAAGCGAAAAAATAAATCGAAACGTTTACTGATGGTCTTATATGAACTTAATCGCTGTTTTAAATGAACGCTGAGGGTATCAATTATGGGAAGAAAGGTTTCTATTTTAAATTTCTCTCTTCCATTAAGTAGAACTGACGGCGCAGAGCCATCAAAAAAACTCTGGCGAGAACTTCTGCGTTTTATTCTTTCAGATAGGTCCTTGTAGTCAAATTCCGGGTTTCTTTCTTTGGCAGACGATTTAAAGTCATCAAATTTATCCCTGAGGTTAATAATAAAATCATCAAGAGAAGTAAACATATCAGTTGCACTGTCTAGTGTTATTCCCTCTTTCTGAAGATAATTACTTATTTTGTCTATTCTTTCCAATATACTCGTACAGTTCCAATTTTCCGTAAGTATAATATATTCTAGTTTCTCCATTTTATTGCACAGACTTAGCCGTCAGCCGTCGTACGCCTAGGGACTAGGGACTTTGTATTTGGTCTGAGGGGGCCCTTTCGATCGCGGGGCCCTGGGCAAGTGCCCATAGTGCCCAGTGGAAAAGACGGCCCTGGAACTCACTATGCATAATGTACACGTAGTGCTAAAGAGTGTAGATTGCCATCTATTTTGGTATCACTAAGGCTAAGGTGATTTATAAGTATAAGACCCACCCGATGGATTACATTGAAAAGATTTTTTAACATAAAAATCGCTCTACAGCACTCACAATCTCCAGACACATAACATTAACCAAACTTACTTCTTGCCTTTCAGATTGGGGAGCAGCCCTGCCAAGAGGCACGCTATACTCGTAGCTCCAGCTCCTTCCACGACAAACTTCTCTTTTTCCACGATATGCATGACAGCACGTGCTACCCAGTCTTCATTCACAACCACCTGTAGAAAATTGAAATTACTTCAGCTATTTTTACAGTGACTTTGTAATCGGAGTGATAGGTATAATGTTGAGAAGTGTAAGATTTTAGACTTCGAATGCATAATTCCATCCATAATAAGGTACAATGGATTTTTACGATCTGCATGGTCAAGCTAGCCTTACTAACAAGTGGTGCCTACACATGCCACCATATCGTCGCAAAAAAAGGAAAGTTCGAAACAAACCCCTTTACCAACCCGTCTGGCCTATTACGGTACCGAAATGAAATTGGGAAAGGCGAAACCTATGTCTAGCACCAGATTGTGATGTAGCCAAAACCTCTAGGCGATTGCCAATTGCAGCAGTTAAAAATAATCAACATTCGGAGTATGTTATAGGTTGAGTTGCATTGGCTCCAAGCGTTGCGCTTTTCGAAAAAAAAACTACCTATAACGCGTTGATGTCTTTTTATATAATTATCTGTATTCTATGTGGTTTAAATTGAAATCCGACATGAAAAATCAAGTTTTCGTTAACCTTGGCGAAAGCATATTTTATCAATATTTCTTTTTTTATGGGCAAGCTTTAAATAATGGAAAATGGCATCCAAAAAGTGGTCATTCGATCCGTCGATTTAGATAAAATTTGGAGAAAAGATGTATCATGTAATACGATTTCTAAAAACGGCGCATTTTCTACGATAATATTATAAACTAGCTGTTGCCTGCGTCTTCGTACGCTGCATTTTATATGTGATTCTTTAGATTGATATAACTTTTTTATTTATGAACCGATTGACATAAAACAAACATTAAATATTAAGTGGAGTAAACCGCAACGCAATAAAGAAAACCGCATTGCAATCGGTTGAGCGATTGCTAAGATTAGCGTGCACAAACTTACAGACAAACAGACAGATACGATTTTATTATAGGTATGTATTGATTGATTGATGGTTGATATTGATTGATGATTGATGGATATTGATGATATTGATATTGATGATTAATGATGTGAAATACCATTTTATCAACAAGCCCGCCTCCATTGAGTATGTGGAAAGTGTTCACACCGACTGTGTTTACACCTAAACCATCCGCTATTGTCGAGTCTATGGGCAAATATATTCTTTCACCTCTCCTGAGTGACTCTGTCATACTGCAAGTTTTATCTGTTTCAACCCCCTGGGGACAAAAAAGAATATTTATCACAATAATAACTAAAATAGGATTCATTGAAACAAAGTGTTTCAAAAGTTAACAAAATGTTAACATTTTCACTTTACATTCGGTTGTAAGTTCCAAACGAAAAGTTTGTTTTCTCCTCCTTGTTTTGAAAGTCCTGCTCCCGCTCACCTTTTTATAGCTACTGGGTAGCTAAGCCTAAAAATTCCAAGGTAATAAAAAAATAAGGTAACCTAGTCAATCTCTAATTTTATTAGTGCAGAAGTCTAAGAGGACGTCACGCGGTATTATTAACCGCCTAGCTCCCGTTTTTGGAGGAATATAGGCATAAAATATAGCCTATGATCACCAGAAAGAGTGCAGCTTCCCAACAGTGAAAGAATTTTTCAAATCGGTCCAGTAGTTTCGGAGCATATTTGATGCAAACAAAAAACAAATCTTTCCTCTTTATAATATTAGTCGTAGTATTAATAATAGCTAAACTCACATATATTTCAGTGTCAGGTTTGAGATGTTTGATGGCTACAGCAACCCCGGCCAGGAGACTGCCGCCCCCGCACGGCACCATCACAGCGTCGACGTCCGGCACTTGCTCCACTATTTCAATACCTACCGTGCCTTGGCCTTCCACCACGTGTGGGTGGTCAAAACTGCAAATTAACTGATTATATGAAAAGGATAGTACAAAGCACAGTTGCGTTTTACCGTCTATAGGGTATTTTATATTCTCTAGAAGTCTAGACAATTCAAACGAGCTAATTGACCCCTCATTGAGGTTAGTCATCACTGAATCAAAATATGGACATAGCTTGCAATGTAAGCCCTCTAAGCTAGAAATATCTATACTGGTCGTATCTATCAAATAACCAATGGTCCAAGCAGCAAGCAACTTCTGGAATGTAGATAGTAACTCGGAAAATATAGGTCCAAACGCCGACCAATAAGATGGACCCCTGCCCTCTAGTTTGGACTGGAATGGAACTGGATGTGGAAGGCGCTTCGGGAAAATTGAGAAAGGTTTAAACAATCCATTTTTTTTACTCATGGATTCTATACCGGACTTCTACCGACTAAAAAACCTCACGTATCGTGCCTAACAGCCTACGGTTGGAAGCCCCGTGTAAGCCCTCGGAAGGATAACCCAGGACTGCGTATAAAAAAAACTGACGACCCAGAAAGGTGTTGCTTGCGCAAGGACGGGATGCTCGTAGGTGCAGGACCGTGTGTGTGGCGTCAACTGAGAGATGCTTACGTCCAGCAGTGGACTGGTATAGGCTGATTTGATTGACGGATTGGTTTTTCTATAAATGCATTAGTAGGTATTTTAGTATCTCACCCGTTAATGTAGGTCATTTTATTTTCTTTAGCCAGTGCCATGGCATGATGTTTAGCTGCTGCCATATTCAAGCCGTGCATTACCAATTTTGCGCCCAAATTCTCACACTTGTTCACCTTCGTTACGGGGGCGAATATAGGCATGACCACGATGCTGGGAATACCCATCTGAGTCGAGTGGAAACTGACGGCACAGCCGTGGTTGCCGGTACTCGCTGCCACTACGCCGTACTTTTTTTGCTCTGGGCTCAGCTGCAAAAGTGTGTTCCGCAATCCACGCTCCTTGAAACTATGCACACATACAAACTTAAATTAATGATTTCGAAGAATGTACTGAATCTTAGCACTACTATATGGTACTTTAAGTCATTATTCTGATGCAATGAGGGCCTATCGACATCTAAAGGGCCCAAGCTAGCCTCACCAGCGAGTGGACGTGAAAGAAACGGACGAGGTCTTGACGATTAGAAGAAAATTTCGAATCAAAATTTTGTACCACCCACTGTTACCCCCTCAAGTGGGCTCTTCCAATCTTTACATCAACGCTAAGTCGCACAACCATGAACTGATGAACTATTGTATTGACGCTCATTGATGATTGCCTTATACACACAATTACTCTTTTAAATCTTTCTTTTCTAAGCACCGAATGAAATAAGTAGACTTACAGAAGACATACATATAGTCACGCCTTTATCCCCGAAGCTGGAAACTTGACATTTTGAAACCGCTTGACATTTTGATAATTTGACATTCTGGACTGAAAGGCAGAGGCATAGTATACCGTGTTCATAGTTAATTTACCTCTAGCGCTGATGTTGGCTTGCGTGATTTTCGTGTTACCATACTAAGATTTTGTTTATCCCATGTACTGTCCCCCTGGGCGAGGCCGCATTGGCGGCCGTAGGTCTGTTGGGAGTCACGGGACATCCTTCCTGAGGGCTTACCCGGGGCTCTTAACCATAGGCTGTTGGGCGTTACGTGAGGTTTTTTAGTCGGTAAGAGTCCGGCATAGCATCCTACAAGGATTTTCCCTCACGTTAAAAAAAAAAAAAAAAAAAAATCCCATGTACTGTAACCGGAAAGTCGAACCTTATTTTCTTTTTTGTTGCCGTTTTCGGGCGCGGAAATTATTTGAGATGTGGAAGGAGTAACTTCGCCCTCCTTCCTGATGGTAATCAGTGTCTTTTTTAAATATCCATATCAATAAAAATAAAAGTTAAGTGCAATCTTATAGTATCAAAATCACGTGTTTAGTAAAGTTATGTATATTGACAATTAGATATTTACATAAAAACATATATTGTTAGTGCTAACGTTTACATCTTACAATCTCCCCTATTACGCGGCAAAATGTCTTAAGCTGGCACTCATAGGGGGACTTTACTGCAATACCAACATAAAGAAAACGATCTGTCAGAGGTAAATAAACTGTGAACGGGCTATACAGGGTGAATTTTTCAAAAGGGATTGGATGGCCAAATCCGAAACTATAAGGAATAGCGAAAAATGCTCAAAGGAGTCACGAGCCCGATTTTAATAAAACTTAAAACCTCATCATTAGATTTTTGAAAAATCAATAATCCTAGCTGGGAATCGAACCCATTGATTATGAAAAAAAAACACACCCTATATTATTACACTATACGATAGTGTTGCTATTAAGGATCTTATTCTGTGAAGTAATGACATACGGCAAACTAAAGGAAAGTGCTCATCTTTAACAAAATACAATTTATTTTGCTTACGTTAACTGATTAATTGTTCAAAATGTAGACCATTGTTTTCAATACATAGCTGGATTCGAGACCTCAAGGATCGTACTGCAGTCAATATTATTGATTCCGTTCAGAATATTCTCTAAAGAATGATTCTGAGCATGATTTAAAACAGGGAATAGTTACGAACTATTCTGGGATTTCGAACGAAACAAATTATGATACAAATTTAGGTACATGAAATATGAATTCTATTAAAATTCCAAACTTTCCTTAAATTTGCCGTATGTCATTACTTCGCAGAATTTGATCCTAATCAGCGACACTATCGTATGGTGTAATAATAAAGGGTGTGTTTTTTTTTTTCAAAATCAGTTGGTTCGATTCCCAGCTAGGATTATTGTTTTTTCAAAAATCTAATGATGAGGTTTTAAGTTTTATCAAAATCGGGCTCGTGACTCCTTTGAGCATTTTTAGCTATTCCTTATAGTTTCGGATTTGGCCATCCAAGCCCTTTTCAAAAATTCACCCTGTATACGCCCCCATTTCATCTTGCAGTTTATGTCTCACGCAGGTTGTGACAACCCAATGTTGATTAAATTTTTCAAGCCGCTCATAAGGCCTTCAACTTGGCTTAACGACTGCCATTTTACTCGCATCCGGGACCAACGGCTTAACGTAACTCAGAAGCACGGATAAGCTAGCAAATAAATGTCACAAAGTGGTCATGAGGTGGTCACCCATCCATAATCGACCATAGTAAACGTTGCTTACTACAGTGATCGTTTACAGAACACTAAATCTACTGGGCCACGAACGCTTCTACAGAATCCAGTTTCATATACGGATTTTTTACAGAATAACTAAGATGTAACCGTAACCTTCCAGTGTATTGAAGAAATTCCTCTTTTAAATACAGCTCCATTCCAAGAGTTTCAGACAGATGAGCTTTCTATACAAAACCAAGCAAACGAACAAGATTAAATATAGATTATTGATGGCACTTGATGCAACCTGCTACACATCTTCAACTATTATTATAAATGCGAAAATTAATGTTTGTTACTCTTTCAAGCTCTTACGACTGAACGGATCTGAATGGAATTTGAAATAGGGATAGATCTAAAATAATACATAGGCTACTTTAAATCCCCGAAATAACTTCCTATTAGATGCAGAAACGGGAACTGAATTAGGCATTACCTATAGAATATATTATATTATCTGTGCAATAATATGGCGAAAGTTTGTGAGTGTAGATGTTTGTTACTCTTTCACGCTCGAACGGCTGAACAGATCTGGCTGAAATTTGGTACAGGGATACATTATAGTCTGGAATAACACATAGGCTACTTATTATCCCGGGAATAAGTGCATACGGGAAGCGGCAACGTAAACAAATATTACGCGGGCGAAGCTACAGGCATCAGCTAGTTTATTTACAAAGGGAAAATGTCGCATCTTTTCTTTAAATAAATACCATGCATGGTGTTCGAACTATTTGTCCAATCATCCGGTTATTGGCAGCCAAAATGCCTTCAAAGTCAATCTTCCGTGGATTGTCTGGATCACACTGTTCATCGTAATCTATGTCCTATAAATATTTTCAATTCTTTAATGCATTTCACAATGTTAATAGCTTCGGTGGTATGTACATATTTTAAGATCATCGTAGACCCTGTCGGGCACAGCAGAATTTGATGATACCAAACCATATCTTAATTTCTTAATCAGATAGCGTTGTGTGAAATGTCCGTGAATATTTATTATTATTATTATAAAAAATAATATTATTATCATCTTTGGTGGGGCTAAAAATTTCATCATTTTTAATTATGAAGAGGTGATAAATAAAAGGACCAAGTTTCTTTCTATATTGTAGCAAGGTGACCGACGTACTAGTATACAGTGCCCTTGATAGAAAGTGGTCATTGTGTGCAATGGACGTTGGTAGTGCCAGATGTGTTTTACACTCCCTCTGCCGATCCAATGTAACCAATTTGCATCTGAGTTACCTACTCAGTCACCTGAGAGCACATCAGCGAAGCTCTTAGTTGTCAGTAATCACTCGCCGTTGCCGAATAAGGTCAGAAAGTTTTTTTTATTCAGTAGCCTTCGAGATACATATAACTAAGGATAGAAAAATTGTTAGGTAAAATAACATTATCGTAGTTTTTCATGCAATTATGCCTAATGGGACCCTGGTTCTGCGTATGCTAGACTGATGCCAAGCGCTGGTTTTTTACTTTTTACCAGTCCCCTATCGAGCCAGGGAGAGTAGTAGAACTATTTATTGTTCATCAAACACTTGAACGAGGATGTAAGGAGGACAAGGAGGTCCATCCTTCATTCAGGATTAGGTACTCAGGAACATGGGAGGCGTTTACTTGTCGAATTATATACAAAATCTGCGCCAGGGATCATTAAAGGGTTTAAACTGATATATTGATAAGAGTGATAAGATTGCTTTCAGGCGGGGATAAATACTTACGTTACGGTTACACATTTTGTAATAATTTGTGTGTGGTATCCTCAGTCACCTAATGATGGTCGGCTTGTTGTTATGAAGATAATTACACAGAGAATGTTACATATTGAGTTTTTTTAGTTGTAGTCTAAAATAATAACAAAATTGTTGAAAACGTCATAATAATAAACATTACTTTGACAACTTAATTTCTTTTCTTTTTGTTTACTACTCATACCTAATGTAAGAGGTTAAGTAAATAGTTTTTATATATATCTTATCTTTTTCTTCTGAAAGAGTGGCCCCGCAGACTCATTGTTCTGTAAACGACCCATCACTTCAGTAACTTTCGTGACATATCTATTTTCTTCGGAAGACACGATAAGTTGACACTAAAGCCATTTATGACTTTTTAAATATAATTACATTTAGAATTGACAAAAGACTGCCTGTTCAAGCGCTATACATGGATATGACAAAAGCATTTGATTACGTGGACCATAACATATTAATTGACAAACTTAATTCTTACGGTGTGCGAGGAAATGTATCAAATTTAATAAAATCTTACCTCAGCAATCGCTCTCAAGTCACAGTAGTTAGTAAAATACGAAACAGTACCAAGACGGAAGTCTCATATACGTCAAACTCGAGGATAATAAGATACGGAGTACCCCAAGGAAGCATACTTGGACCTCTTTTGTTCATAATATACATCAATGACTTTCCAACAGCCACTAAGTATCCAATGATCATGTACGCTGATGACAGTACTGTAGTATTTAATAATAACGAACTTGGAACTAACGCCATAGATATAAACAGTAATATCATGTCGTTGATCAAGTGGCTAGAAGCACACAATCTACAAATAAATCTTGACAAAACTCAGATAATGAATTTTAGTCAAAAAGAGAAAAAAATAAATTTAAATTTAGAATATAGTGGCAAAAAGATAAATGAGATCAATGTTACAAAATTTCTTGGCTTACATATTGAAAGCACTTTAAAGTGGAATGTCCAGATCGATACAGTTTGTAATAAAATAAATAGATATGCATATGCATTACACATGTTAAGCAAATCTGTTAGAAAGGACACTTTGCTTACTGCATATCACGCTTTCGTTATGTCTACTTTGAGATACGGTATCATTTTTTGGGGCAATGCGACTGAAAAGGATCTGGTTTTCAAAGCACAAAAACGATGCATCCGCGCCATATGTAATATTACCAGTATTGATTCTTGCAAACCTCATTTTATTGCATTAAATATAA
This sequence comes from Miltochrista miniata, assembly GCA_933228765.1. Lineage (NCBI taxonomy): Eukaryota > Metazoa > Arthropoda > Insecta > Lepidoptera > Erebidae > Miltochrista > Miltochrista miniata. Next base: position 14,138,922 of record OW121764.1, on the reverse strand, counting down.
TGACGATGCCATGTTTATATATTTTTGAAACAGTAATGTTTGTTAAACGACATTGGTATAATTTCTCAGCTGTTACGAGTAGCCGCAGATCGGACAAGCTGTGCCTTGTTCCATCTAAAAAAGCAGTACTACACAAAAGTGTATTCGTGATGGCACCAAAACTTTACAATAAATTGCCAAAAACTATTCGGTCGGCCAAAAATAGCATGGTTTTTAAAAATAACCTGAAATCTTTTCTATTAAATAAAGCATATTATTCAATAAATGATTACCTTTCTGATAGAACATTGTAACTACATACCTAGTTGACATTACTGTATGTTACCTATTTTTATGACATTTTTGTAAGTTTGACATGCACTATTTTGACATTTTAATTATTTAATTTTATTATTTCGATATTAATTTGTTTCAAATAATTTATAATGATACCAAGTAAATTTCAATGTTTAATATGTATAATTTTCAGTACCTAATTATAATTAATATTTGTACACCGCTTACAAGCGGTAGATCATAGCGTACTTCATACCTAACCAATTATAATATCTTGTACAAACCTATGTATCACAAATAAATGATTTTGATTTGATTTGATTTGATTTAAAATATCAGTGGCTATGCCAAGTTGAAGTTAATACGGAGGCTTGAAAATTTTCAGCAGTTGCCAGTCACAACCTGAGCCTTTACGTTTTAACGCGGCAATGCGGTTTACTACCTATCTATCCTTCGACACAACAAACTAAAGGTGAAATACGAGCCTGGGTGCAGGTCGGGTAGTGCCCCATTTTTTATTTTTTTTTAACGTGAGGAATGAATTTTCTAGGTTGCCTGTAAGAAATTGCCTCTGTGCGATAAGGCCGCCAATTGTAAAACCATTTAAGTTTAACTTAACCTAAGTTTACAAAATGTATTTTGGTGTTACAATAAAGTATAACTAACTAACTAACTAACTAACCCATCATAGATGCTATGCCGGACTCTTACCGACTAAAAACCTACTGCCTACGGTTGGGACTTTGGGATTCCCGGGTAAGCCCTCGAAAGGATGTCGCCAGGGGCGTAGGTGGTGATATGGGAGTAGTACTGTGTTATTTGGTCACTGGTAGTCAGTTGGGATATAGAAATCCCAAGTCACCACCAGTGCTAAGTTCATCGTGGTCAGATGGTCCGGAGGGTAGTAGCATAGAAGAAATATATAGGGTGTCCCAAAAGGTTACGTAGCTAGGAAGAGGGGTGATAGGGGTGGTCACAGGGGTCACCAGAAAAATAAAAAAAAAATCCCCTCTGGGAATTAAAAGAATAAAAGGCATTTTTTAAAAAACTAAAATTTTTACACCTTTTGGGGCGACTTTGCTCCCGATGATCTACAAATATTGGTATAATTTAAAAAAAATGCTGTTATGTTATCGTCAATAACCCTTTTTCAAATTGAAACAAAAAAAACAATACATATCTAAGCTATATTTTAAAGAAAATTAAGTTCTTGTCCAGTCAAGGACTTAGTAATTACGATTTCACTCAACTTCCTCCAAGTGTACTGAAAAAAAAAGTACTATGCAACTCCGGCGAGTAACTTAAAAAGATAGGTAATTTTATTACAATTCCAAAATTATACCATTTTGGAATTGTATACTTACTTGAAAAATTCTTACTAGGATATGTAAAAATAATTTTCGGAAACAATACCCCTGCAGAACAAAACATACCAATAAAACAATAGTTTTTTTTTATACCACTAAGGTGGCAGACAAGCATACGGCCCACCAGAAGGACCGGTGGTCACCGCAGCCTATGAACGTTTGCAACACCAGAGGCGCCACACTCGCGCTGCCGACCCTGCAAAAACCTTCTAAGACCCCTTTTGAAGAACCCCATACTGTAGGCGTTTGGGAAAACCGAGGCAGGGAGATCATTCCACAACCTAAGCGTGCGCGGAAGAAAACCCCTATCGGATCTAACCGTGCTGGAACGCTCCGGACGCAGAGTGTGAGGATGAACTCCCTGTCTGTGGCGAGCGGTGCGGTGATAGAACGTAGCCGTGGGCATCATATCAAACAATTCCTCAGAGCACACACCATTGTACAGTCGGTAGAACACGCATAAGGAGGCAAAGTCTCTCCTGTCGCGAAGAGGTTTCACACCACTTGTAAGTATAGGATCGTTGACAACTCTTACAGCACGTCTTTGTACCGAGTCAAATGGACGAAGCTGATATTCAGGTGCCCCCGCCCAAAGGTGACAGCAGTACTCCATGTGCGGCCGCACTTGCGACTTATACAGAAGCAGTGTTTGCGCAGCAGTGAAGTACCGCCGCGCCCTGTTGAGCACACCTAGCTTCTTGGACGCCAGCTTAGCCTTGTCCTCCAAATGACTACGGAACTGAACGTCACTGGAGATGTCAACGCCAAGGATCCCTATACTTTTGGAGATGGAAAGAGATGTGCCCTGAAATTGCGGCGCTACAGTAATTGGGGTTTTGCTTAGCGGTGAAAAAACACGCTTGTGTCTTGGAAGGGTTGAACTGGACAAGATTTTGTCCACCCCAATCGGACACTCTAGTAAGAGTAGCCTTGATTTCGGACACAAGCTGTTTACGATTTTCCTTCACTATGTCCCGAGAGATACCGGGGCGGCCCGTGTAACAAGTGTCCCCCGTACTGTCGTCCGCATAACAATGAATGCCGTCAATAGACAACATGTCATTGATATGCAGTAGAAACAGAGTAGGGGACAACACTGAGCCTTGCGGTACTCCAGCGTTTATGGCCATGCAGTCTGAACAGCTGCCGTCAACGACGGCCTTGATGCTTCTACCGGCCAGGAAGCTAGACACCCATCCGCATAATCTCTCGGGCAGTCCATATGAGGGCAATTTCGTAAGAAGACCACGGTGCCAGACCCGGTCAAAGGCCTTAGAGATGTCAAGGCTTACTGCTAGAGCCTCGCCCTTACTCTCGATAGCCGTCGCCCATCGGTGTGTGAGGCACACCAGAAGATCGCCCGTCGAGCGACCGTGACGGAAACCGTACTGCCGGTCACTGAGCAGGTCGTGTTCCTCTAGGTACCTCAGGAGCTGTGTATTAATTACACGCTCCATCACCTTAGATAAGAGGGAGGTGACGGCTATAGGCCTATAGTTGGCCGGGTCGGTCCTGTCACCCTTCTTGGGCACAGGATGCACATACGCGATCTTCCACGACGCCGGGACTTGTTGCTTGGAATATGAAAGCGGGAAAAGACGTGTAAGTACCGGACACAACTCTGGACCACACTGCTTCAGTACCACCGCGGGTATACCATCCGGCCCACTCGACTTATGAACGTCCAGGGATCGAAGCTCACGTCGGACATTCCGCTGTGTAAATTTTACTTCCGGCATGGAAGTTCCACACCACGGAATATCCGGCGGCAAAGCACCCCCGTCGCTCATGGTCGAGTTAGAGGCAAAGAGAAAACCCAAAAGGTCGGCTTTCTCCTTAGCGCTCTGGGCCAAATTACCGTCGGGTTTAAGTAAAGGTGGTAAACCTGACCGACAGAAATTTCCCTCGGCAGCTTTGGCAAGCGACCAGAATTCGCGACTCCCTGAAGGGTAGCCTGCTAGCCGTTCACCAATTCTGCCGACGAAATCGAACTTAGCCCTGACAATTGCTCTTTTGCTGGCTCTCGAGGCGGCATTTAATTTGCGTTTCACCTCAGAGATGTTTGGATCTGAATTTGCACGAGCCGTGGTCCAAGCCCTGTAAGCAGATTCTTTCAACATCAAAGTTTCTCTGCAGAGCCGATTGAACCACGGTCGCTTTTTTGCTCCTACAGGGATCCAACGGTTAGGAATGTAACATTCCATGCCCTCCAAGATCCCCGCAGCGACTGCTGCAGCGCAAGAATCCAGATCCTCTGAGGCAAAACAAAGCCGCCTCCATGGGTACGACGCGAAAAACTCTCGCAGTCCATCCCAGTCTGCTGACTTATAGTGCCATACATGTCGCCACTCCTTGGGCCGAGGTGGTTCAGGCCTTGCGAGAGGCACATGCGCCCGAACGACACAGTGGTCCGACGATCCGAGTGGAGCATCCACTGAAACACTGTATCCGTCCGGACGCGTTGTCAGCAGGAGATCCAGCAATGCACTATGCTCGTTCTTCTTGTCTGGTATCCTTGTGTGGGATTTAACCAGTTGAGAGAACCCATAGGTCAGGGCAAATTCGTGAGCAGCTTTCCCTGCAAAGTCGGTAGTCCGGGAGCCCAACCAGTCAATATGAAGTCCGTTGAAATTCCCCAGAATCACTATCTCCGCGGAGGGATACTGCTCAATCACAGCAGACATCATCCCGGACGTACATACATACCCCGGCTTTCTGCCTAAAGTGGTACTCAAGCTTGTAGCCAGGGTACATTAAGCAAGATGTATCGCCCGGACGTAAGATCTGCGTCTCCGTTAAGAAAAAAAGGGTCGGCTTCGCAGTTTCAAGATGGTGGTGGACTACGTTGATGTTCGTGCGCATACCTCTGATGTTGCAAAAGTCCACTTGAAGTGTGGACGACGATGCCGCTGAGGAAACCTTTTTCTTTCTCTTTGATTTAGCCATAGTTTTTAAAAATATGGGGAATTAAGAAGGTGAAGGGGGCGCTTTTGTGCCGGTGGCGCAGGAGACTAGGCGAGGCTCGAACTCACCGAAGGCAGACAGAGGTAGTGCGGTAGATTGGCACGGCGTACGGAAGGGCCCCCGGTCCCCCCCCCCCCCGATGCAGTAGCCGCGTCCACTCTGGTATCCTCCTCCGGCACGACCACAGCACAGGCTGCTGGTTCAGCCTCCTGGGGCGGATATTAAGTAATCCCCAGGTTCGGGTCCCGTACAGCCTGCGGGCGGTCAGCGGTCAACCGTTTCACCGGGTCTCCCTGATCGCCGTACCAATATTCCGCGCTTCGATCTGCCAATGGGGACAGATAAGCCTCTGGTCTCACCGTCACCGGCACAATGTCACCTCAATGAGCTCTGGATTCCTGCTAACCGACGGAGAACATAACCCGACCGGAGTCAGGTTACTATTACCGCGGTCTTCTGCAGGGCGGAGGTACTGCCCCACGCGGGCTGCTCAACGAACGGAGTACCGTTAGGCCCTTCCTCCTAATGTGGGCTTTTTCGTTAATCCCTAAGAAATTGGATCTTAGGGATCTGATTGAAGAAGCCACTACTGTACCCTCAGGGTGTAACGTTAACTCCATGAGAAGTAACGCATGTCCCCGAAACCCCGAGGGGTAAAAATAGTCTCAAATTCGTACGCAAATACATTTTTAAATGTTTATTCTGTTTCTTAAAACTTAAAAAGATAGGTAATTTTATTGCAATGGTTTTAAATGAAACTCAAAAATAAAATAAAAATTGTAATTATTTATTTAAATAAAATGCTCGAAATGTCTACCACCAACATAAATACACGCCCTACATCGTTTTAAAAATGAGCGGGAGATATGGCGAGCAAATCTTCTATTGTTGATTGATTCCGCGGCTTCTGTGATCCTCGCCCTCAAGTCAGCCAAGTCCGTGATGGGTTTTCCATATTTTTTTTCTTTTATAGCACCCCAGTAAAAGAAGTCTAACGGGCTTAAATCCGGTGAACGAGCTGGGCCACGCTATAGCACCGGCCCTTCCCATCCACCTACCAGGGTATTCTTCGTCTAGGAAATCCCTTACAGGACGTGCATAATGTGCTGGGCACCCATCATGCTGGAACCACATATTCCTCATTGTTTCTAGCGGCACATCTTCCAATAGATTTGGTTATTCGTTTTGTAAGAAGTTTAAGTACGCCGCGCCAGTCAGTGCCTCAGGTAGCTCAAAGGGTCCTATTACTTTACCATTTAGTATTCCGGTCCACATGTTCACTTTAAAACGATATTGGGACCGATCTTCTCTAAGTAGGTGGGGATTTTCTACGTGCCACTCGTGTAAATTGTGTAGATTCATGTATCCGTCCTTTTTAAAAGTAGACTCGTCGGACCACAATATTTTATTAAAAAATTGAGGGTCCTCCCTATGCATGCGCAACATCCTACGACAAAATGCCAGTCTCGCAGGATAATCGCGTGGTAACAGACCCTGTACGCGTTGCACGTGGTACGGGTGAAACTTCTCAGCTTTCATTATGCGATGAGCAGTACTTTTTGGTATACCTGTACTTGCTTCAATTGCCCGAACTGAAGTACTCGGATCGTCTGCGACGGCTTGAAGCACTTCATCTTCGACATCGAACCGAGGTCTGCCTTCATTAATCTTTTTTCTGGTGACCCTTGTGACCACTCCTATCACCCCTCTTCCTAGCTACGTAACCTTTTGGGACATCCTGTATATAGTAGGGTATCTGCGACCCTGACAGCACGATACTTACCTATAGTATTAGGGCTGTCACTTTTAGTTTATTTAATCATCGTCGTAAATGACAGATTATGTGAAACATTTGGACATTCTCATACAACATCATCTAGTCAAAATTAGGCTAGTTTAAGCTTGTGCTATAGGATCTAGACAACTGATAGACATATTTACTTATATATTTTTAAATACATAGTAGGTGGTATACAAAAACATTAAAACTCTGAAACAAAAGTTTGAGGAACACACAATTTATACGATTCGACCCGGGTATCCAACCTGGGACCTCAGCACAGCATTCCCATATTAATGATGGCAACATTTTTGTGGATCACACAAATATTTAGACCGACCCAGGAATTGAACCAAACACCTCCAGCGCGACAGACAGACAGACCTCTGTGGCTCAGTCGGTAGTTAACAACTACCGACTGAGCCACAGAGGCAGTCAAATCAAAATACATAATCTGTGAAAATTTCAGCTTTCTAGCTATGACAGTTCCTGAGATACAGCCTCATGACGGACGGACAGACAAACAGACGGATAACGTAGTCTCATGAAGAGACTCCCGTTTTCATCCTTTGGGTACGGAACCCTAAAAACTTCTAGAACATTTTAGTTTTTCCTTAATTAAACTTTGGTGGTAGTGCCCCGGCCTGTTCTTCTGCATATCTATATAAAAATACCCTGTCAAGATGCTTGCACGCGACGGACTAACTAACTAAAGAAGTCAAATTCTGTGGTTATCTTTGAGGGTTGGCCCCACTTATAAATTTCTTAGTCTAAATAGCACGTCAGTCTGATTGGCATTGTATCTATATCCTATTCTTTTAGATAGAGCGACTACACATTATTATCTTTTCTAAGGGTTCGGGTGCTATCCCGCTTCTTGATCCTATGATCAGCACCAAAACCTTTCTTGTAGATAGAGACACTACACATTACTTACTTTTTGATGTTGTATTTGCTTTATTTTTCGGCATGCGTCATCTTCTGCTTTTGGTTTTATTCTGTGAGTTTTATACTAAAAGCCTCAAAGAACTTCTGCGTGTTTAACCAGCAAGAAACCGGATAGCTTCGTAAAAGGAGATAGGTAATATTATACACATATAAAAAGATTAATTTAGGTAAGTATGTAAGTTTAACGTTCATGGTTGGACACACCACACAACTACAGTGCAAATCAATATATTTATCTAAATGGCACGTCATTATTGACTTTTATGAGATAGATAGGTACAAGATGATCCTTGCGACTTTGCCCGCGTGGAATTCACTTTCCATTCCATGGGAATCCATTCCCGTTACAAAAAGTTAGCCTATAGGTACGTACTTATGTTATTCCAGACTATAATCTTTTCCTGTACCAAATCCTTCAGCTGTAGTGGTCCCGATCCCGTAGACGATCAACCGGCATGACATGCACCTACACTTAAATTTATACTATACTATACTATACTAATATTATAAAGAGGAAAGATTTGTTTTTTTGTTTGTTTGTTTGTAACGAATAGGCTCCGAAACTACTGGACCGATTTGAAAAATTCTTTCATTGTTGGGAAGCTACACTCTTTGCGGTGAACATAGGCTATTGATTATTCCCGTATTCCCACGGGAACGGGAACTAGGCGGGTGAAACCGCGTGACGTCCGCTAGTCAATCAATAAAATTATTATCCCACCATGGATGCACAACAGCACATAGTTTACAATGAATCACAACAATCAAAACAACAAAAAAGTTCATAAAGGTTGCCTGAAAGAAATCGCACTTAGCGATAAGTCCGTAGTAGTCATGTAGGTTAAGGTTAATAAGTGTGCAATAAAGCTTATTATTCTATTCTAAACGATCATGCATGCAAGACAGCACGAAAATTTATAATTATGCTGCGTCATGCCAATCGATCGTTTATTAGGACCACATTGAGTTACAAACATCTTCACAAACTTTCACATAGGACTACATAGGTAAGTAGATTGTATGGATTATACGTTAGTTCGGTTCGGTGGCGACCATAGATTGTGTATATTATGCATGTGTCTGTCTCAGTTTGACTACAGACGTTTTATCATTATCACGGCCTTCGTCTGATCGTGTTCACGTGTTGTGGTTGAGTTTATCTACAGTGTTACAGTTTATTATAAACATGCCAGTGTCTAATCCCGGTAAGATATTTGTTTTTACCTTATTTTTGTTTATTTATGTGCAGTGACAAACGTATATACACTGGTAACTATGTTTAAATTGAGTTATGTAATAATAACATAACCTGTTAAAGATACTACGCATCAGCCGGCTTGTGTTTTGCATAAATATAAATAGTTCATCAAGGCTATGTTTTTAACTAATAAAATAAGTATTCAAGTAATTATTTAAATAAACTTATTTAATCCTCTATTAAAAGAACAGTTTAATTATACCTGTTATATGTCTTGCTAGGCTGATATTAGGTATATTAAATTTATTAATGTAATATATATGCATAGGTATATAAACACGTTAGGTAGGTATTGTCTTTAGATAAACATATACCTACGTCATATCTACTTACAGAAATATGCAAGCCGGTAGACATACATACATTTTTTTAATACCACTGCAGTTGCAGACCAGCTTACGGGCACGGCCCACCAAATGAATTGGTGGTTTCTGATTTTAGTTTTTGTTATTTGTTGTTATAGCGGCAACAAAAATACATCATCTCTGGAAATTTCAGCTCTCTAGCTATCACAGTTCCTACTAAGATACTGTCTGATGACAGACAGACAGACGAACAGTGAAGTCTCAATAATATTCCATAACTATTCTGTAATCCGAAACCAGGAGAGACGAAACATCCACATTTTGATTGTTTAGGTTTAGATACACATTATTCAAATCATTCACATTAGATACCTACCTATACCTACTCTCTGAAGCCTTTAGCTGTAGCAAGTACCTAATAAATCCAAAAACTATCTAGCAGTGAGATACCCAGATTCAGACCACGACACTATTTCGGGACCGACGCAGTCATTTATTACACTAACAGGAATACCTATTGCAGTTGACTAAAATGATGTCGACAGTTCCAAAGTCCACATGAATATTAACAGTAATGTCTCTCAAGGTGACTATCAATAACTTTAATATCTATGTGTAAATTGGGTTTTAAATAAAACGATTGTTGGGAATAATTTTGGGTCTTTTTTATTGCCGCTTACTGCTGTGCTACTAGATCTCCGCTAAGGATCACACAATCTGGTTCTGAGCCTAAACAAACTGGCTAGACGGGTCACTACAGGGTTTTATATTGATTTTTCTTTCCGTTCCCTTACTCAGACATTATATAGAATTATATAATTTGTGACATTATATAGTTCAAATTAATGTCATTACTGGTGTTTAGGAAGGCGGCCGTGAGTTTTAATTCCTTGTCTTGGTAATCTGGCAGAGATGATCAGATGACCTGCATACAATAATGAAGACGTTCATAAGTAGGTATTACTTTATGACCCACTGACACTTGAAAAGGAAAAAGATTTTGATTGAATCGCATTTTATGAGATCCATTTGTAGATTCTCCATACAGTTATTTGTTCAGAATTGACGATAATGGAAGAAACCGTGACAGATACTCACGTTAAGCAAGTTATAAAGGTCAACAAACTTATGACCGAAAATATCTCTTTCTTTGCACTTAAGTAATCACAAGACTCGTTCATATTTGACCTCTTCAAAAACATTTCATCATAAAACATTCTCGTTTTGCGAAAACAGCTTTCGCTGTTAGCATCAAACTAATCTGGTAGGTAGGTAAGTAGAAGTTTGTTAGCTTCCCTGAATGTATGGATTGCATGGATGACTGGTTTAACGAAGGCATCCTTAAACCAGACATCTACCTATACATTCAGAGAAGCTACCAGCTTCTTGTTGCTTTTCGTCAACGAATTCAAAAACATTAGAATTTGATATAAGGCACCGCGAAGGTACGTTCATACCGCATAACCGCACCCACCACAACGCACAAGGAAACTCATACCATATCCAGATCGTAAATGGAATCTACTGATTTTAAGATAGTAACTTCATCTGGGACTTTACTGATTTTGCTGTATATCCTGGAGTCGCAGTATTGGGAGTGCTAAGTATGAAAATAAAATACCTGTGTGTAGAAAACGATGTGATAGAAAGTTTGTAGACGCATTATTTCTTCAGAACCGTAAACATTGTACAAGCTGTAGAATTGCAAAGAGAAGTACTCTTATCATTGCATCCATAAAAGCAGATAAAGTAGGTAGGTATTATTCATTTTTATCATTTGAAGTCGATTTAGCAAAACTATACCAATTTCATAACAAACTCTTTATTATTCTTATCACGTTTACTTTGACTTCGTACTTATTTCGATATTTATAATTTTAAAAACCAGTCCGACTATTTGTATGCGCTCCATGGAATGGAGTAGGTACATAGTGAGTTACGCATTGACCATAAAAATTCTGTAGCTAGTGTTAACGTCGATGGGAGCTGAGTACATCTTCAATTGGATCACCATATCTCTGTCATCACTGTGGCCCTTGTCCCATTAGGAAACACATAGCAGACGATACTCTTGCTAGTCATATTAAGAGCGTGGGACTAATACAACTACCGAAACGGAGGACACCTATTGCTTTTAATATTAAAGTACAAGGGAGTACCGCAATAAACCAAGGGGAGGCTCGGTGGTATGGTATTCAAAGTCTGAAGAGACTCCTGTGACACCCTTCCGAGGACTCCCTGGTACGCTCCCACCCGTAGACAGTGATAGGGTACCGTGTGCTTGCCACGAGGGATAAAAAAAACCACTTATCCAGGTGTAAAAAAAGGTCATAAACCACAACTGTATTTTTGCTCTGCTGCACAATCTGATACTACGACTGAGTAGGTATTTACAGACGACTATTCAACAAAGACTTTTATATAAACTGACTTCTATTTAAACTCAGTTTATATAGAAGTCTTTGCTATTCAATGCTTTTCTTTTTCTAGTTACAAATTATGCGACAGCGGCTGCAACTGCGGCCACCTTCGCTGCAGTAGGAGGATACTACGCGTACCAACTTTATCGAGATCATAAGAAAAGCAAATTGCCGGAGGAATGGGTGCACATCGGCCATCTGAAGCACCTGCGTGCGTATCCTATTAAGTCTTGTGCGCCCATTGACTTGAAGGAAGCTGAGTGCGCTGCTATTGGATTGAAGGTCGACTGGCTCCGCGATAGGTATTTGAATTTTTGCTACATTTTAACGGATTCCTTCTTGGAATGTCCAATGCTATCTTTTGTCTTGGGTTCGAACCCCGTGTGGCAATATATTTGTGTGATCCGCTATCTGCTCAGCTCACTATGGGCTAGATGGTGCTGTGTGAGCATTTATTTATTTTAACATCGCCAAATTGACTTCGCCAGCCTGATGGAAAGCCGTGGCGCATCTAGCGATTGGGGGCCACTCTCACAGTCCGTGGACTGCGAAGACTTCTGACAGTGGTCCTCAAGTTGGCGGCCCTGTGATGTGCCTCTTCACGCTCTGCTTGAAGAACCCGGGATTGTAAGATGAGGAAAACACATGTGCGGGCAGGTGGTTCCATTTTTTAAATTTAGATTTGGAGCTCGATTAAGCTTTTAGTAATACCTACTAAATAAAGTATCGTGGCTTCTAATTCATTAGAAACGATCTATTCTTTTCAGAATAATGATGGTTTTAGACGCCGAAGACAACAATTTCATTACAGCTAGAGCTTATCCAGAACTGTTAAAAATTAAACCTTCCTTCAAGAAGGCCATTCTGACTCTAGAACATAATAATATGGGAAGCATTGAAGTCAACCTGGCAGAAGTAAGTAGTTTACTTTACATTACCTATTATACCTAATAGTCTAGGCTAGGTACGCTTTTATTCCCGTTAAGGGATACCTACTAAACGCCCTCATTCTACCGTTTGCTTTTGTTTATTGTTCCACGTAATAGATGGTGAGCCTTTTGCCATTTTGAAATGGGCAGGCGCACTTTATTACGACTCACTACACGCTGATGAAATTCTTCACGCGTGACGCCGCCGCCAATAAGGACTTGAATTAGGCTCAATGACTGCCATGTTACTGGCAACCGGGACCAGACCAGAACTTCCCCAAGATCCCCTTCGTAAAAAGCGAATGTCCTTTGGCAGGTATCATTAAAAGTAATGACGATCAATGAGTGCCTTCTTGAAAATCGCAAAAGCTTTGAGTAGCTGCTAGAGACCGTTTGGCTTTGGCTTTATTTCTGTATTATTATAATCGAAGGATATATTCCATCTATTCCATTATCCCAAGCGCGCTAGTAAATTTCCCAAAATTTGGAGACTCTCCTGAGGGGCTGAGGCGTCCCTAGTATTTATTACACAAAGCCTCAGTAACATTATTTAAATTATTTCAGGTAATGCTGACACAGAAACCTATGCAAGCGAAGGTATGGATTAGCCCTGTACCAGTTTACGACTGCGGGCAGGAAGTCAACGATTGGATCACCAAGTGAGTAAAAAGTTCTACAGTTTTGCCACAGAGGGCTGTCATGGGGAAATTAATGGAGCATAGAAATGTTTGCCATAAATTTTAGTTTACCAGGTATATGAACGGGTTAATAATCTCATTTGACAACGTTGATGGAGGCTATAGCGAAGAGAAGGAACTAGCAACAAACCCACGTACCCTTTGATGTAGTTTGGTACTGTAACGCCGCAGTAAGATATGATTATCAAAATGAGGAGGAAAGGCCTATGTATGTTCATAAGTGAACCACCTGTAATAGCCTGATTTGTTGATATATGATATGCGCATACTTTTCCAGGTGCCTGGCTCTGGAAGGTAGGACCTTCCGTTTGGCGTACTACGCATCGCAGAATAGTCGCAAGTCGACAGTGGACAAAATCTTTGACAGGTGTAGGACCGACGATGCGGTAAGAATTTTCAGTATTCACATCTATTTGTTTTCGGTTCGCCGACGACACGAGTTCATCGCCATACTAGTGGTGACGCTAGAACAATTGGTCTGGGTGCTGCACCGTACAGCCTATACGAAGAGCCTCCACGTGTTCTCTCGGTATGAACTGATATAAAAACAAGGTCATCATGACTGATGAGCAATGAGCACATCACACCGCACCGGGACCAATCTACGTCAAAGGATCGAGGCTTGAGATTGTCCAGGAGTCCCTTGGGCAGGTTACCTCAAACGGTAAAAAAAATATTAAAAAATAGTCAGAAGGATTCGGCGCGGATGGGCAGCGTTCAACAAACTACCCGATGCAGTGTTTTGAACGCTTCCCAGCGCCAGCTACCGCAATGCCTGAAGATGAAAGTCTACAACCAGTGCGTCTTGTAGGGTAAACGCCCTGTCAGAATTGTAATAGATGGGTCTTACAAGCCTTACAAGTCTTTGTAATTAAGACATCGAAAATAGTTCATGTACTATTGGTAGTTATTCAGAAGATCCTTATTTTACATACCTACTTATAATGTTTTCAGGGAACTCTTGGTGACGAGATGGCGTATAACGTCATAAATGAAGCTTCTGTCGATGACTTGAATACACGGTTGACCGACACCAAAGTAAGTTACATCAACTTCAGACCAAACTTCGTGGTGTCCGGAGCCCAACCGTACGACGAAGACAAATGGAAATACATCAAAATTGGAGAAAATATATTTGAAATTATCAAGCCATGTACGAGGTGAGTAACTAAGTACATGATTACGATTTTCTTGGTCTAGACTTACGAACCTCGAAAATTTTAAGGTATCTATATAATTTCTGATATAGCATAGGAAAATCATCACAAAAATGAGTCGTGGAGGTACTTACATGAAAACTGTAAAATACGGAAAATAAGACGGGTCTTAATTTAAAGATCAAACAACAGAAAGTGGAACACAATATGATGTCTAATAATGACGAAAAAACAGTCAGCGGCTACCGCAATAAAACGAACCCCGGTTTTCAAGCAGAGATTTATAAGCAACCGACCTGTATCGTGAGATGGGCGATTGCGTTGAGGTCTGGTCTACGTATAATATAACGTATAGTTTTCACTTTCAGATGCGTTCTGACGACAATTGACCCTGAGACAGGCGTGAGGGACAAGAAAATGGAGCCGTTGGAAACATTGAGAAAGTAATTATAGTTATCTTAAACATGACGAAACATAAACAATATCTACCTACACACAGTCTTGATCGGTTAAGGCTTGACTTACGTAGTATGTATGACCACGCTAATCGATTAACTTCATAACGGCCATAGCAGACAGGAATTTAATCATTGCGAAATAAGTTGCTGACTTAGTTCTGTAGCAACAAACGTGTCAAATTCCCCCTGCTTTGGCAAGATGGTACCCACAAGTCACAGCAGATGCGTTAATGGCAATAGGATGATGGTGCACCTTACCTTCCCATCCTACTGATTTCGTACGAACTCGGCGAGAAGAGGCCAGTTGGAAACGACAACTGGCCTCTTCTCGCAGGTTTGGTCAGCTATTGACCTATCTTTAGAATGCCTGAGTGGCGTTGCGTTATTTGTTTTTATACTAAGGTGGCAGCCAAGCTTAAGGCCGGGACTCCACCAAAGCGGAGACGAGACGAGCGGAGAGGAGATGTTTTTAAACAACCAATAGAAATGCGTTATTGATACATCTCCTCTCCGCTTAGCTTCAGTGGAGATCGCTATGCCGAGATGTGGAATATTTGTATGGCGCGATAGAAGCGGAGATGTGAGCTGCGCGCGGACGACGCGCAGCTCAGACGAGAGATGTGAGCGGCGTGCTGTGAGCGATGTCACCACCCCAATCAATCAAATCAATTCTGCTTCTTCAGATAGTAGTTCTTCTTCTTCTTCAAGTAAAAGAAGATACTTTTTTTTGTAATAATAGCGACATCGTATACTTTTCGTGTCAGAATGTACTGAGCACTCAACACACCGCACATCTCTTCTCGCAAAGCACACAGCCACTGATCTGTATTATTACAATATTACATATCAGTGCACACAGCACACCTCTTTGCTTTGGTGGAGTTCCCCGAGCTGGAAAACATCTCTTCTCGCACAGCACGCAGCACACATCTCCGTTTTGGTGGAGTCTCGGCCTAAGGCCCACCGGTTGGTTAACGTGGCCTATGGACGTATGGACGTTTGCAACACCAGAGGCGCTAATAAAAACGCGCCGCTGACCCAGGTGCAGGTTGCGACGACCAGCTGTTGAAATTTTTCAAACAGCCATAAGGGCTTCAACTTGGCTTAACGACTTACGATATTCATATGTCTCCCGCAACTTGGCCGCTGGGAGTCCAATGTATCTTAGCTGCATTAGAAGTCGTATAACAAGGACTAAGATTATTATTTACTTTTATTTACAGATACAGACTAGCTGAAGGACCGGCTATGTTGAAAGTGCTAGGCAATTCGCCGCGGATGGGCATGCAGATAGCTTTACGCAGCGGTCCCGGTGGAGTGATCTCCCTCAATGATCCTGTCTCCGTTGCGTACTAGCCATGTTATACGAACAGTACTCGAACGAATGTTGCTATAGCATTTATTACATAGATAAGACCAGCCAAAATAAACCGTATCTTAAGAACTAGTGTTTACTACTGTCATTCTAAAACATTCCTTATGCCTTGACGTTAGGGTTGATTTCTTATTTTCTTATACATGTTATGATAATTTTTACGTTACGAAGACTCCTCTTTAATATTGATGGCACTCTGTCATTAGACATCGGGACTACATAAGGAGTTGGTTGCATGTTTAACATTCACTCACTTGCACACCGCAGCCTCCACTCGCGAGGAAATAGATTTTTATGATTTCCACATAATAATAAATAAATATTTGTGAGTATTCCTACAGAACATTGGTTTTAAGTGTAGTAAAATAATGGTTTTAGGATTTTTAAGACACCTCCGTCTGTGTACGTCATTATATATTATACTGTATCCGCTGAGCGATTTGGGCTATAGGCCTGTAGGTACATGGCACCTATTGATGGCTAAGTCGGACGCATTCTATTTAAAAACTAGCGGACGTCACGCGGCTTCACCCGCGTAGATCCCGTTCCCGTGGGAATATGGGAATAAAATATGGCATATGTTCACCAGGGATAGTGTAGCTTCCTAACAGTGAAAGAATTTTTAAAATCTGTTCAATAGTTTCGGAGCCTATTCAATGCAAACAAACAAACAATCAAATCTTTCCTCTTTATAATATTAGTATAGATATATCTGTTACGGTATTGTAATCAAATATTTTATTTAAGAAGCAAGCTAAAGGTAACACGTGAAACTTGTATGTTGTTGAAATTAATAAAAACTACTTTATAAACCTTTACTTTATAAACGTTTTATTTCGCTAAATCCGTACAATTTGCGCTGCGATTCTCTTGTCCGAGTCTCCCTCGCCGGCTATGTGCAGACGCGCGAAGGTGCCGCCTCCGGTGCCTTTGGATAGGTGCTCAGGATTGACCACCACGCACCCATTCACCTCCTGTAAATAAATAACAATATGTTTTCTATACACGATTTATTGAAGTGAAACTTTCTTCAGTCTTTTGACTCGGAGTGATTTGGATTTGGAGAAAAAAATTTTGAGCTTGCAGAGAACGGGACGCCCGGCAGATGTGAAACATTATTATCATTTTGTAAAAATCCCAATTCAGAGTGACAAGTTTCGATACATTATATCAAACTTTGCGACTTCTCGTGAAGATATCGCCAATCCATTTGTTATGTTTTTGCGTCACCAGATCGCCAACGCAAAAATAAGTTTGCACCTTGGCTATAGATGTTTCACATGAAAGAGGCAATGTTTGAAATTATATGTAAACTCATACTTCATATTTTTATTAGACTAATCGATTAATATGGGAAAAAAAAGACGATGCCACATACCTTGACGAAGTACCTGAAGTTGGATGGCAGCACTAGCACGTGAGGTGTGGTCGACATCTGCCCGTGAGCTGCCCATAGCGCCGCGTCTAAGGACTACGCGGGCGGCGCCGGGCACAGCGGGTAGTATGTATGTTGCATTAGCACGTAGCCTGCTAGGAGAGGTAATAAAGACAACGCCACATACCTTGACAAAGTACCTGAAGTTCGACGGCAGCACTAGCACGTGAGGTGTGGTCGACATCTGCCCGTGAGCTGCCCATAGCGCCGCGTCTAAGGCCAAGGCGGGCGGCGCCGGGCACAGCGGGTAGTATGTCTGTTGCATTAGCACGTAGCCTGCTAGGAGAGGTAATAAAGACAACGCCACATACCTTGACAAAGTACCTGAAGTTCGACGGCAGCACTAGCACGTGAGGTGTGGTCGACATCTGCCCGTGAGCTGCCCATAGCGCCGCGTCTAAGGCCAAGGCGGGCGGTGCCGGGCACAGCGGGTAGTATGTCTGTTGCATTAGCACGTGGCCTGCTAGGCGGGATAGTTTGTCACCGGCCATGCCTCTGTACAATGAGATATACATTATTATTTAAAGTGGAAAAAAAAACCTTACCATACCTATTCAAATTTTCACTATTGTAAAGTCATTTAAGAAAGTGCCACATAGGTAGCAGATGGTCATTTTATAGCTTCATGACAGGTTAATTTAGATACAAACTATCACCTATTTCTACCTCTTCAAACCTTTTTCTATTGTAAAAGATAGCCGAAGTTCGTATCTCAAGCTACATTTTATCTCTGTACTAAATTTGATCAGAATTGGTTCAGTGGTTCAGGCGTGAAAAGTTAACTTACATTTAATACTTTCACATTAATATTGAATAGAGAGACCGTTTCCTCAGCATTACATGGATTCACCTTGCGGGTGCCGGGTCCATAGCGTGGTACAGAGGGAAATACTGTGAGGGTGTCTGAATAAATAAAATCTATACTCACGAAGAAATCTCCTCCTGACTGATATGCATCAATATATCCGTGCTTGTGATGCCTACAATAATACCGTTGATGTTCAGAGTGCATGGGTCCGGTACAAAATGAAGGTTGTTATGTTTCCGTCGACTGCTGTAAGCTGGTGTGGGGTAGATATTTACGTGGAATGCATCCTTGTTGCTTGATACTATGTATATTTTTGTGTATGGGCTGGAGAAGACCAATAATGAGTTACCCATAAGCCGGACAGATTTAAAGATAACAAATTATTTTGAAAAGCAATTACATCATAAATTTTATGTGTAAAAATTATCAGTCACGAGCACAATGCGATTTTTTTTATACCACTAAGGTGGCAGACAAACATACGGCCCACCAGATGGACTGGCAGTTACCGCAGTCTATGAACGTTTGCAACACCAGAGGCGCCACACTCGCGCTGCCAACCCTGGAAAAACCTTCTAAGACCCCTTTTGCAGAACCCCATACTGTAGGCATATGGGAAAACAGAGCGCACACACTAACACTAAGCTTCCACAACCTAAGCGTGCGCGGAAGAAAGCCCCTATCGGATCTAACCGTGTTCGAAAGCTCAGGACGCAGAGTGTGAGGATGAACTCCCTGTAAATGAATAATGCCTACGGCGCGACCTACAATTTATAAGGTGTAAGAATTGTTTTGTTCCGCGAGTAGGGTCTCGATGGCTGAACTGGTAAAGCATCTGGCACGGTAGGTAAAACGCAAGTCGAATCCTGCAAGTGACCGATATTTTTTCCACATTAAAAAAGTTACTATTTTTCTAGTTACTAGGAAATATGGAGTCACTTACCTCGTATTACTTAAATCACCTAAATTATCAATAAGTTTGTCAAAGAACGATTTGTACGTTTCAGCCATACTGTTGTCCTTTATTTTAGAATGGTTGCTGTCTAGAAACGGGCCTGTCATTATAACTACATGCGGTTTGTTGGTGGTTATGTAGTTGACTAAATCTTTGAGAGGTTCATATGCCATGTTCTCTGACGTTGTGTATGGTCCTGCCGCTATTACTAGTGACATTTTGCCTGAAATATAAAATGCATTGTGAAGTTGTTTGCTGAGTGGTAGTAGTAGCACAGAGCGGAAAATCCATACAAATGATTTGATTTCAATACTGTAATCTATACTAAAAAACACATTATGTTTGTACTGAGCTTGAATGTATGTCTCACCAATAAGGTTAAGCAAACGTTCTGTCAAAATTTCCTTCACTTATTTGACGGCTGTGGCGGGGGTGGGGAAGCTTGTTCAGTGGGGAGCAGGAAGTTGCCTATCTGTTTGTAATACTATTATATTATCTTTGATACTCGTAGTTTCTAACGGACGACGCCGGCGTCATATCGAACTCGATTTGAAACTAGAAACAGGAAGCGGTACCAGTGTCTTGTCGGGCAAGCGTCGTACTGTGAGCCAAACACCATCCCGAAATTGGAAGAGGCTTTCTAGTAATGTACTTCAATGTATTGATTGACGTGCAAGCTTACCAAGACCACTACCACCGGCGTAAACGTCTGTTTAATGGTAGGTAGGGTACGTGTTGGTTTTTAGTCCGTAAGAGTCCTGCATAGCATTCATGACGAATTTTTCACACTTAAAAAAGGCGTAGTGGTCATCAAGTTGTTGTTTATTTACCTGAGAATGCCGAGAGGCGAAACAGGTCAGGAGTAAAGTAAATAAATGTTGTGGAACAATACAAGTGGTGTTATTCAATATGTTAATAACTAGTACCTTACGCTGTAAAGAAGTACTTACTTACCGTTGAGTGCGTTCATCATATCCGCTTTGTGATCAGCTACAGGCAGAGTAGCGTCGCAGTAAACTTCGTGCGCTATGAACTTGTCGCCGCGAGGATTAACGCCCCGCATCACCACCGTTTGTCCGGGGAATAAGGAATACTGCTTTACACTGTGGGGGCAAATTTTCATGATATAGAATAGCAATATGTACAGCTCGCGCCAAATATCTTTGCGTCTATGAAGCTCGTTCGTTCGCGCCGCAACTATGCAATAATAGGTAGCACAGGGAAAATTACTCCTGAGTTGGGAGAGGGACCCCTCCTGCTTCAGCTGCGCATTAGTTTCCCCTATGAAATCCATTATTTCATAATTTCGGCGCGAACAAACGAGCTTCATAGACGCAAAGTTATTTGGCGCGAGCTGTACCTACGCGCTTCTTAAATTTTAAAGCAGCTCGATACATGGCTTTGAGCTTATTCGGATAAGATTTTCAAGATTATGTGAATGAAATTCATTCGTCTTCTATAGGTTGATTTGTGTGTGTCAGGTTGGCGTGAGAGGTGTCTGAATAGTCACAACATTTGCACCAAATAACTGTACCTAAACTGTCTAAACTGTACCTATGTTAAAAAAAACTGTACCTCAAGCAATTCAATATAAATAGAAAATTATATGGACACGCCGTTCTGACGTCAGCTTGGCGCGCATAGTCGTGTATCGCCCCAACGCACGGTGGTTCCGCTAATAGGTCATAAATGCTAAAATTTCATCATCAATTACTCCAATTTAATTATGTATAATGTTTTACCAATAGACAAGCTACCCTAAAATATAAATATGTCACCCATTCTACCTAATTATCACTTATTTCTCGACCTCTCTAAAGTGAACGCACCATTACGTTGCGCTCGCCTTATCAGTAACTCATTAGCACTGCTGTATGTGTGACTGAATTTTGAGAACTGCATTATTTTTGAGGGGGGTTTTTGAAATGGATTTCTAAGATCAAGGTATGTTATTACTAATTAGCTATATTTTTAAGTTTTGTTTTACTTATTATGGCGTATTTTTACGTGCTACGCCACACAGTATTTCTACCAAATGTGTATGTTATAGTTGACTTCACATAGCCCTACAAAAAATTTCAACAATAATCGAATACTCTCACATATCTTATATTAAAGATCGAACTGTCTATTTTGAAAATATAAAAGGTTTTGCTGCGCCCTTTTGCATCTTTAGTTGCTATATAGGCTCTACGACTGCGTAGGCTTGTCTACGAAACACATGTTAATTATTAATGTTTTTTTTTCCAGGAACTTTGATTAAATGTTCTTTCTCAAGGATGCATTTTTTTGAGATTTGGTCTGCCATGGCTAGAACTATTCCTCAAAAACATCAACACGTGTTGGTAACTATTGTAGCTTTACTGGAAGAGGCCAAAAATGTAGAAATTAGGAACTTAGACAGTAAAATACTCAATTTATATTTAAGTCTTGATAGATTTTGGAAAGTTGTCTCTAGAAGTAAATCAACATTTTGGCAAAATTACTCAGATTGGTTAAATGAAAATGAATGTTTCAAATTAGTAAGGGGTTATGAGGAGTGCATTCAAAAAAACGCGAACCAGCTCGGGCCATCTCCCGAACGCGGACATTCCAGGAAATATTTTTGAAATTTCTCTAAGCGCTCGAAACGTAGAAGTTTGGCAAAATTATCACAGTAGATGACTCTGCTGTGAATTCACTAATCAATACTAGCAACACTGAATATAAATTCGAATAAATTTAATGAAGATTCCTTGGAAACCGCTCGAATTTTAATTCAAGAATATCCGTGGTATAATCTCCCAGCTTCCGTTCACTAACTCCTCATCGATAGTACTGAAGTAGCACAGTATGCTTTATTATATATTGGGGAATTATCCGAAGAGCCAGCAGAATCTAACAACAAAAGTTATAAGGCTTTCAGACGGGATCACAAGAGAAAAATGTCACGAGTATTTTTATTTTACGAATACGGACTAACTTAACAGACTTTTACTCAGCTCAGACCCATTCATTACCTACTGGTCTTCGGAAATTTCCCCGTAAGAAAAAAAAAGCGTTATGTCGAGGCAGGTTTTAGATTTATAAAGAATTTAGTTTAAATTGAAATTAGGTTTGCTGTTGTAATGATTTAGCTTAGTTGTGGTTATGATGACGTTTGTAAATAAATTGTTGTTTTAGTTTTCTTGTCTTTTATATAAAAAAGAATATTATATTTAACGATAACCCCTTCAAGAACGGCGTTAATATCATATTCAGATATATTTACGAACGAGGGAGAATAAATCTCAAATATTGTGTATTAATTGTTTTTGTTAAACAGTACATATTGTACAGTTTACTGTATATTATGTATTAAATTATGTAAATAAAGCACTAATGTACATTCATGAAGAATTCTTTTTATTATTTACCCTCAGAAAAAATCCCATTTGTCAAATTTAATAAAGCAAGGTATTTATGACCGCGCTTGTTCGGCGCCTGGACCACCGTGCAACGTGTGGAAATTATGTTCTGGAACATATATCAATAAACTGTACCTAAACTGTACCTCAGAAAACTGCTATTAAAAAAATTAAAATCACACGTGATATCTGTCAAATCAAGAATAAAAAAATTGTTAAGGTTTTGAAACTCGCACGACTTGTACTACACATTATAGTATAATTCGGGTCTTTTTTGCGTATACTTCTTCCTGTTCTCACCTCTAGACGTTTCGGCTATATTGCAACAGCGCCGTGGTCACGTGTTGCCATTTTCCAGTGTTGATAATGTATCAATAGTTTTTATATCATTGATGTTTGTTAAGTATTTGACCAATGTTTATAATTGACTAGCTGATGCCCGCAGCTTCGCCCGCGATGGCGCTGTATGTGAAAATGATTTTCCCGCTTTTCTGTTGAAATTTTTCCTGAATTTTCTTTGCTATAAACCTCACGGAGCCCGAGACCTTTCCAACGAATGCAAAACCGTGGAAATCGGTTCGTGCGTTCTGGAGTTATAGCGTCAGGAACGAAAACCCGACTTATTTTTAAATAGAAGATAAATAAATGAGTAGTAGCAAATTTTTGTTCTTGATTTGACAGATATCACGTGTGATTTTATTTTTATTAATAGCAGTTTTATGAGGTACAGTTTATTGATATATGTTCCAGAACATAGTTTCCACACGGTAGGCGATACACGACTATACGCGCCAAGCTGACGTCAGAACGGCGTGTCCATATAATTTTCTATTTATATTGAATTGCTTGAGGTACAGTTTTTTTTTAACATAGGTACAGTTTAGTACAGTTTAGGTACAGTTATATGGTGCAAATTTTGTGAATATTCAGAGACCTCTCACGCCTATCTGACACACACGTTGATTTGACTGATTAAGACAAGTTTTTCACCTGGCATTATGCAATCCAGACCAGTAATTCAATTATTCTAAAAATGAATGATGTTTGTAAGTATAGATGTTTGTTATTCTTTCATGCTGTAACGACTGAACGGATCTAGCTGAAATTTGCTACAGGATTTAATATAATCTGGTATAACACATAGGTCACTTTAAATCCGTGTAATAATTTCCCGTGGGATGCGAGAATGGGAACAGAATTCAACGTAGATGGAGCCGCGAGCGCCATCTAGTACATAAATAAAAATGTATCACACAGACAGAGATCCTAAACAAACTGATACCCACTTGTCTAAATCGACAGGTACGGCTTGACTGAGAGAGTGTTCCCACGTGCCTTGTAGCACTACACTCTTGGGGTTGAGGCGGGCGTCTGCGTCGCACTCGATACGACCCGCCACTGACACCTCAGCCTGCAAATAAATGTTTTAATAAATAAATAATTTTGGGATATTCGCACACAAAGCATAAAATAGTAAGTTACAGAACGCAATCCATGTATGAACTTTTCTTTCAAACCTACCCTCGGATACGCACACTCGCGCACGAACCAGTATTGAAATCACTATGAAAATCCTTTGACTTTGTGTCTGTGAAATCCGGTGAGCGGTGTATGTGTGCGAAGCCCGAACGCACTTTGTATGTAGATTTACTTCTGTACATTATTGTTTTGTGCACAAAGTCATTGAGCTCAAATTAAGCTAATATACATTGCATTACAATTAAAAACATAATTAATTTTAGGCACACATAACATACATATTATTTCACACCCAAACAAACAGTCGGATCACAGAAATGTTGTGCCGACTCGGGATTTGAATCCGAACCTAAGCACGGCAGAAGCTCATGGTACAAGTTCAATAAAAAATTACTTGATTTGGGCTAGATGGCGTTGTATGACAATGTCCTAAAAAAATTAAATACTTCTGGTAACGTCATTGCTATTTTTCTAATGAGACATTTACTTTAGTTTAAGTAGGTACGTTGAATAAAAAATAACTTTACTGGATAGATATAATTTAGTACTATAGTACCTACCTGTGTTTTATGGCGAACTGATGTGACTTCTGTGATCCCAAACTTTTTGATGATAACTTGTGATAAGTATCTAATGTAATTATCAAACGTACTAGCTTTTTCGTGAAGCAGCTCAAAACCGAACCTTAAAAAGAAAAAAAATGTAAATTTTCTACTTCTGACTTTTAACAAGGGACAATCGAATCAAGATCTATACGGCCAACCCATTCATCATGCTGGCTTAAGCTTGGCTTCAGATTATCCTATTAAATAACAAGATACTAATGTGCAATTCAAACTTTGAATGTTTAAAAAGGTAAGTTTTTAATACCTACGTCTCGTGGCAAGAATTTTGTAAGTTAAGATCGCAAGGTACATATTCTAAAGAAAGTTACATTGAAGATTGCCATAACATGGCTAATTAAAGGTGTGATAATTTTTAACAGCAGGTAACCACAACCTGTGCCTATCCATTTTAACACAGCAACAGGCTCGCCATCGCCACTTAATTTTCCCTGAATATGTGGAATCAACTGCAAATGGAAAAATATGGGCTACACAACTTTCGCTGCAATATACAAAGGGCCTTTGTTGCAATTGGGTAATTGCAAAGAGGCATTGAAAGATCATAGTCCTGGGATATCCTTCCGAGGGCTTAACCAGGGCTCTCAACCGTAGGCTGTTAGCATACGTGTGGTTTTTAGTCTAGGATTTTCCTCACGTTAAAAAAATTGGCCTAGCAGTCAATACTTACATTGCTTTCGAATATGTGTCCCCGTCATCATTACTCACTCGGGTAATTTTTATATCTAGTATGTCATGACCACATGGCTCGCTGATGCTTTGTAGTAACTTTTCGTCCCCATAGGAATGAACTACCACCCCTTGAGTATTTCTTGATGCATATTTTGCAGATCCACTGAAATAGGGCATTAGGGCTTCACAGAAAAATAAATCTATTATATAAAAATAAATCGCAAAATGTGTTAGTAAGCGCATAACTCAACAACGCCTGGACCAAGTTCGCTAATTCTTTTTTTGTTGCGTTAGGTATTGTCAGGAGAAGGTTCTTATGGAAGAAAAAAATTTGAAAGATGCGTGGAAAATTATAAAATTTGCAATAACTGTAAATGACTCGGAATATTCAAAGAAATGGTTTCTATTGCCAATTCGGATCGGCTCTTGGAACTTGAAGCATAAAAATGGGAACCGGGAACAGAAAGACGGAGTGGGAAATGAAAACCAGGAACCGTAAACTCGAAACCAGGAACAGTGATCAGGAAACCAGGAACGGGAACATGGGACCGGGAACTCCGAACTTGGGATACCGATTTCTATATTCATAGATATGGCAGGACAACGTCTGTCGGGCCAGCCAGTATAGTATAATATTCTGTAGTAAAATATAATAACTTAAGATTAAGTGTAAGTAGGTACCATTGATCTCTATACTATACTGTCCTTACTAATATTATAAATGCGATAGTAACTCTGTGTCTGTCTGTCTGTTACGTTTTTACGCCTAAATGGCTGGAGCAACCAGCGGCGAAGGCTGAATTTTTTCAAAAGGAAAGCCGGTGAAAAAAATATTATCCAGTTGGTCACACCTGTAGTGTAGGTATTTTGCGTATTTATTAAATGGTGGCGCGCGGCGGTGTAATGCCTTTTGTGTTTTGTTTGCCACCTGTACTATACTCGTAAGATCCATGTACTTAATTTAAAACAATGTCTTACGTGCATGATAAATTGGCTTATAAAAAAGTATCATAAATTATCTACTGATGACTAAAAAGATATTCAAATTTACACTAACCATGTTTTGAAATTATTCTACTACTCTCTGCAAGCTCATACCTACCTATTTCAAATTGTCTCGATTGAAGTTAATTGAAAATAATTCATAAATTTGGGACTTAGACGCGAAATAGGTATAGGTACTTCTAATGTTTTTAATAATATGCATGTACTAGCTAATGCCCGCAGTTTCACCCGCGTAAAATTAGTTCCCGTGGGAAGTTACTCCCGGGATAAAAAGTAGCCTATGTGTTATTCCAGACTATAATGGATATCTGTATCAAATTTCAGCCCGATCCGTTCAGCCGTTCGAGCCTGAAAGAGTAACAAACATCCACATTCACACTCACAAACTTTCACATTTATAATATTAGTAAGATTTCAAGTACCTATAGAGCATGGGTTCCGAACCTAGGGGTAATTACCCCGCGGGGGTAAAACAGTAATTCTATGGGGGTAACAGTGGTGATGCCGAAAAAAGATGAATACGCAATAAAAATAATGGTTTTATGTATAAAATAAAATATCAATGTAAATACTTAGGTAGGTACGAGGCATCGCGATCTCATTTGTTCGTAAAATCTCAGTAAAGCATGGAGCTAGAAGGTGCTCCATCAACCCCGAGCACTAGGAACATTTTGGCGAAAAACAGCTTCAGACTACAATATCATTGCTAAAAGGGGTCTGAACATGTTGGTACCGTATGCTACCATTTGTAGATACGAGAGCGGATTTCTCAATTCTGATAACATTGAAAACAAATCCATAAACTGTCTGAACGTGGAGCGTGGTATCTGGTGCGCATTGAGCGTTCATCGGTTTTCGCACAAAGAAAACCGCGTAGAAAATTGGTCCGTCCGAAATATTCGTAATGGATGCTATGCCGGAGACTCTTACCGAATAACAACCACCGCTCCTTATTTACTGCCTACTGGTTGGGGCCCCGGGCAAGCCCTCAGAAGAATGACCCCAGGATTCCCAACAGACCTTGGCTACCACTGCTGCCTCGCCTAGGGGGTTCGGGTGCTATCCCTTTTGACTGCCTCTGTGGCGCGATCGGTAGTAATACCGCCTGCGGCGCTGGAGGTCGTGGGTTCGATTCCCACCAGAGACAAATATTTGTGTGACCCATAAATGTTTGTCTCAAGAGTCTGGGTGTTTCTATGTAAAATATGTATGTATTTAAAAAGTATATAACTATTAATATCCGTGGTCTGATACCCATAACACAAGCAGGTTATTCCTAGCTTGCTTTGGAATCAGATAGCGTTGTGTGAAATGTCCGTGAATATTTATTTATTTATTATTTATTTATCCCACGTTTTTGGGAGGTTGTAAAACTATCACGTTACGCTGTAGTCTTGGGCCTGCTTCTGAAAGGACGGTGATCAGACCCCCACCATCCTCAGTTCCATGGAGATGGAGGCCGATAGTCTTGGGCGAAGACACGTCTGCGGCCCCCCGCCGCAGACTGTGGAACTCGGGTGGGAGAGTTCTCTCCCGCTCCCTCCCCACAGTCTCTTTCAGGAGCATGATATGCTTACTGAAAGAGGCAGCGGAGTCCCACTTACTCCCGCTGGAGATCATGGCTCACACCATGGTCTCTAGCGAGAAAATGTCAACCTCCCGACCTGAGTTCCTCACCACTGAATTTCACAGTCTGCGGCAAGGGCACCGCAGACTGCGGAATTTGGGTGGTAGAGTTCTCTCCTGCTCCCTCCCCGCCGCCTTTTTCAAGAGCATGACCTGCTCGCAGAAAGAAGCAGCGGTGTCCCACTTACTCCCACTGGAGATTGTCTCCAGCAAAAATTTGTTCACGTCCAGTCCCGCCACGAGGACCTGGCGCTATTGTTTCCACTCTGTGTCCTCAGTGCGTTCACTTGCAGTGCTGACACTCAGCTGTGGTTTTCATGTGTCCCCGTGAGATCGTGCGGTATCCTTATCACCCTGACATCTATTACCTTCTGCGGGCTAAGTAGTCTAGCCGCATTGCGGGCCGTCAAAGTTTCCCCTCAAACGGGGGCCCCGTATAGGGATAAAAGTAAAGTACTCAGCACGAGGTACTGCAGGGAGCGTTGGGTCCTCCTATGTTGGGCAACAACCGTGAAAGTGCGGCTGTTGCCCCCTCAGTTTTGGGACAATACTTCAGAAGTGGTGTCTGAAGTTCCATCGGCCATCGTGTACGAGCCACAGATACTTCATCGAGGGCTCGATTAAGTATATGCTCTATGCTGGATCCCGCAGGTGGCCCTTTCCAAGGTCCGTGAAAGCACAGAACCTTGGATTTGTGAAGGGCGACCTCAAAAACCAGCCGCCGTATTCGACCCACAACTTGAGCATCACCTGTCGTGGACTTTAGGGCTGCATCTCGGTGCGTTGCTCCTCGCGCGTCCCTAGCAACGGGCCGCGCAGCATCCAATCATATCTGATTTTCCACAGTAGCAGTCCTAGGACCGATCCCTGCGGAACACCGCCAAATGGGCTTTAGCCAAGTCAGGAAATCTATGGCCTTCTGGAAAAGATAGACCCCGACAATTCAACGGAGGTTAGGAGGCACTCCGTGATAAATAAGCGCCTCCTTAACGCAGCTCCAGGCCAAATTGTTGAAGGCGTTGGCGATGTCAAGAGACACCGCCATCACCACGTCGTCCTGCGATATTACTTCCTCCGTCAGGTCTCAAATGCGCATGTTCGCGTCCACATTGAAGCGCCCCTGACAGAAACCAAACTGGTTACTCCGCCAGATTTGACCCCACGCGTGTAAAGTGCCCGACGAGGTGCTTTGCAATAATACGCTCAAAGAGCTTGCACACCTTATTAAGCAACACCAACGGCCGGTACCGCGTCTGCCGGCCGCCCCGCCTTTTGGATCAGAACCAGTTTCCACGTTTTCTAGACCTAGAAAAACGGACCTGACAAAGAGGTTCATCCGCTGAGTTGCTAGGGTACCACAGGCAGACACACTTATAACACCCCTCGTTTTTCGTCGGGGGACAACTAACATAATGATTGTAACAAAGTGGTATTCTAAATATGCATTTTTTAAGATTAAAGACATTTTTCCTTGCCTGTATTCCTTTCTTAATTTTTTTTTAAATTGGGGGTAAAATCGGTTTCACTAACATGTGATAGGGGTAACAGCTCTGAAAAGGTTAGGAACCAATGCTATAGAGTATTAAAAACCGCGATATTTTACAATACAAAATTGAAATAAAAACATACTTCTTATCTATTTTTTCAAAAATATCTGACAAAGTGATTCTATGGGACAAAACTGCTTTATTATGTTATAAACTATTAATGAAACATTCAGCCAAAATAAAGATTATTAGGTATCCCAAGCCATTGAACTAATATCACTAGCGTATTCTGAGATACCTACTTGATAAGGGATGCGGGGTCCTACTAACATCTTAAGGACCCCAATGGGTCGGATCCTCCTCGTGGTGCATCCTGGGCAACGGAGTAGCGACCACTCCCCTTCCTCTGTGGGGGAGTTGTGCTACTCTGGCTAATTCCGGCCGAGGCGGGAGTAACCCACCTGTGGGTTGCTCGGTGGTGTGTGTTGCTGCCGGCCGTGCCGTTATTCACGGCCGGCAGCAGCAATGATGGGTCGCCGTCGCTTCGCCACCTTGCTGGCGAGACGATGGCGGCGAAGTGGGAGAGGCACTGCGTGGGGGGCGGGAGTTTGGGTAGATGCTCCCGCCCTGCCATGCAGTTCGGGCTGCCGGCCGTGAATAACGGCGCGACCGGGGCGGCAACAGTGCTGGGCCGCTGTCACCTCGCCAGTTGACGAGGTGATGGCGGCAAAGCGGGAGGTGCACTGAGCGGGGGAGCGGGAGTAACCGATAATGCTCCCGCTCTGCCGTTCAGTTCGGGGGCGCCGCGGTGAGGAGTTACTGCGCGCCCCCGATTGTTTCTTGACCGTGGGCGTAAGGTCGGGGGACCCCGCCCACCAACGGTCACATGGCGGTGGGCACCTTTTCCGTGTTCCAGGGGTGCCCATTAGCGCACGCCTGCGCCAGCCGCTCTCTGTCTCCTCTATTACAGAGGGGCGCTCGAGAGCGGTGCAGGCGTGGACTTCAGCTCCTTAGGGAGCTTTGGGGAGCCGCCCATCTGGCTCCCCCGAGGAGAGCCCCGAATAAACGGGGCGCCCCTAGCCGGGTCGACGTGAATAATCTTTTGATATCCCTCGGCCCGGCTAAAGGGTGAGGAGGAACACCGCGGGGTTTAGTGGGTAGGACGGTCCATTCCGGACCGGGCCGGGAGTCCCACACACCATCCCAGCTGCCCCCGCAGCTGGGATGAAGGCGCGTAAATGCGTTCCCCGCGTCAACAAAAAAAAAAAAAAAAAACCTACTTGATAAATATAAAAAAACTGACCTTTATTTTTTATCGAACCAGTAATACCGAAGGCCTACGTCCATCAGTGAGCATTGTATGTGACTCCAAAGCAATAATCATGTGTACAGAAATCACAACAAAACACAATTTTACACACTTTCACGATGTATTTAGTACTTGAAGTAGATAATTATTTATAATTAACTAATAAACAGCACAATACTTTATAAAGTCAATTGAAACTATGTTATGTTTTATTATTATTCACGGGAAACGCATGTGAAATGAAGTAATAACAACACATCAAATTAAAAACACACTTCGATGCAAAACGTTTCGACGTGCGTTAGGTGCATTTAAATTGGTCGAGTTTTCAAGTCAAATACGTTGTCCTTTTCTATTAATATGACTGTCTCAGGTGTAAGCCACGAACTCATGGCTTACTTTAGGCGAAAATCCACGAATCAAATCTTGAAAAAATGTGAGAGAATAGGACGCATATATACATTTGCGTAGTACTAACGAAGCAGACGCAAAATGATCAGGAAGCCGGGCTTACCGCGTGATGTCAGAGATAGGGTCTTTGAACTTTGACTCGAAAATTTATTGCTATGACTTTTGTAGCAGGGGTTGAGACGAAAATGCCGACTTACCATGTAAATTTGCAAATATTTTTATATTTGAATAAGTGTTCGAGAATATATAATTGTGTTTATTAGTTATGAGTAAATATTACATGTCACTGCCCGATCTGAAAAGGGAAGCCACAAGGAATGGGCTTCTATGGACAATTCGCCACTGGGAGCAACTGAGATGAAATTTGGTATAAGGATTGTTCGAGGCCCTGGGAAGGACATGGGCTACTTTTTAACCGACTGCGCAAAAGGAGGGTTATGATTTAACGCGATAAGGACTTCTACGCAGTCGAAGCCGCGGGGAACAGCTAGTATTATATAGTTTGCATCGAATAGGATCAAAAACTATTGTACCGATTAGAAAAATTCTTTTACTGTAGGAGAGCTACAGTATCCGCGGGTAATAAAGGCTATATTTTCTTCGCGTGGGAACCGCGCGTCCTTTAGTAAATTATATTCTACATTTTGGTTCTCCATCACAAAAAAATGTTTACAAATTGAAAACAGCGCCATCTTGTATACGTTCTTGGCACTTGCGGTGCGTGACTTGTAATGTTCAAGGGTTTAGGTCTTAGGTTCAGAAGATTTAAAAAAACGCCGACCTAGTATACCTCGAAGAATGGACGCCAGTACCTGATACTAATTTACTCACTATTGTATATCACAACGTCAATCAAAAATATTTTAAGTTCTTTTCGGAAAGCTACTGATGCTGCTGTAGCAGATATTATACAGTGAGCCCCAAAAGGCAAAAATAAGTCGGCGGCGGATGAAAGATTCGTCGCTACCCAGGAGGAAATCATATTCTCTAGCTAGGTGGTCAATAACGCAGAGACAGTCTCAAACATTCTCTACATATGATCAATCTTTTATTTAGTTCCCGTTTCTTAATCATTGTTTTTGTCTGGTTGTCATTATTTTATTTCACTCAGGTGCTAGCTTTATATTCTCGAACTTTGGGACACGCTGTTTATGAAAGCGATTGAACAATTTTCAATTTACCTACACATATTCTGTGTGCGTTCGCGCAGCGGAATATTGTTGAATTTAAAGATTTTAATTATGCAGATATTTAGTATATGACGTCGTGTAATTGTGTATGGTAAAAAGAAAATTGTGTATGCAGCCATTGTGGAGAAATTCGCCAAAAACTGATTCCGCTGGGCGAACGTTGTCCTGGCGGAACTTTTTTTAAATCCATGCACTTAAAAGAAAAAAAATGTGTCCAACAATTAGTGTGTATTTGTGTGTAATTGTGTATGTATGAATAAAATTAGTGTATGCATAAACTTCGGAGAAATTCAAGTTTCCGCTACGCGAACGTTTGGCCATTAGCTAGTTTTCATATAAAGCGCTTATATAGAGAGCTGTAGATTTTTACATACGTTGTTTTGAATTTGTTTAAAAAACAGATTTAGAAAAAATTGTAGGGTTTAAAAGATAAAAATATAAACGTAAAATACGCTTATTAGGTCGTAGTTCGTAAAGTATACACTTTGGGGTCTAGATTTTCACGTTTATACAAACCATGTAAGTGCCTGCAACATGTTGCCAAGTATCAATGATGTTCCGATAGTAATTAAAGGGTTATAGGACAATTTACCATGAATAGATCACTGTTTACAAAGCAGTCAAATATCACGGCGTTCTAAAGGAATTGCATAGTAAAATGTATTCCAATAATTAGTTTATTAATTCAACTACTCATATGCAAAATTTCATCTCATTAAATTCACTAATTTAAGAGAAACAATTAAAATACTGACAAAACATAGAAAGCCTCCATAACCCGACCAAGTTCGAATGGCTACAAAAAAGCGGCCGTGCCATATATATAAGTAACGCTCTTAACCTTCCAGTATAGTATTTATTATTATAGTACAGTTGCGTACACAAGCGTTAGGAAAAAATTAAACAATTGATTTCTTGAATGAAAAATATTTTTTAATAATAACGCCACCATCTACGATAAAAATAAATCTCCTATTAACAAGTACTTCTCTAATTAAACATCTGTGTACAAAAATATTTGTAATTACATATAGTAATTATGTATTTATTTCTCGCCACCTGTTACGTATACATATAATAATTATGTATTTATTATTTATTTCTCGCCACCTGTTACGTATACATATAATAATTATGTATTTATTATTTATTTCTCGCCACCTGTTACGTAGAAACCCAAAAATGGCGAAATGTGGGTGACACAGAAATGTCACACCTCTGCCTACCCCTTCTGGGACAACAGCCGTGAGCATATGAATTAATGAATGAAAATACAGCTCTTTGGTACTAATCATGACAATCCTTGGGCGCGCGCCCCAGTAACGGCAGAACTTGGCATACAACTCATGTGCGCGCACAGGCGCGTGTATTTTGAGCGTATCGGGAGCGCAACTGAGGTGCTTGTCATGACTAGTCCCTTGTTTATAAAAACTTAACATTAACAAACGCTTCTAAACATACTCTGTCATTGGTTAGAGACAACAATAGACTTAAAATGTGTTTTAACTAAAATAGGTTTAATAAACGATTATGAATATGAGGGTAAGGATAATATGTATTTCGAGCTTCAATAAAAATTTAAATCACTGATCACATATAAATTATATCGAAACAACAATTATGTTATCACCTGTACCAATTCAAAACCGGTATTAGACTGTAAATTTTAGAATGTTACCTAAATATATTGCACGGCCGCTTTTTTGTAGCCATTCGAACTTGGTCGGGTTATGTAGGCTTTCGATGTTTTGTCAGTATTTTAATTGTTTCTCTTTAATTAGTGAATTTAATGAGATGAAATTTTGCATATGAGTAGTTGAATTAATAAACTAATTATTGGAATACATTTTACTATGCAATTCCTTTAGAACGCCGTGATATTTGACTGCTTTGTAAACAGTGATCTATTCATGGTAAATTGTCCTATAACCCTTTAATTACTATCGGAACATCATTGATACTTGGCAACATGTTGCAGGCACTTACATGGTTTGTATAAACGTGAAAATCTAGACCCCAAAGTGTATACTTTACGAACTACGACCTAATAAGCGTATTTTACGATTATATTTTTATCTTTTAAACCCTACATTTTTTTCTAAATCTGTTTTTTAAACAAATATAAACAAATTCAAAACAACGTATGTAAAAATCTACAGCTCTCTATATAAGCGCTTTATATGAAAACTAGCTAATGGCCAAACGTTCGCGTAGCGGAAACTTGAATTTCTCCGAAGTTTATGCATACACTAATTTTATTCATACATACACAATTACACACAAATACACACTAATTGTTGGACACATTTTTTTTCTTTTAAGTGCATGGATTTAAAAAAAGTTCCGCCAGGACAACGTTCGCCCAGCGGAATCAGTTTTTGGCGAATTTCTCCACAATGGCTGCATACACAATTTTCTTTTTACCATACACAATTACACGACGTCATATACTAAATATCTGCATAATTAAAATCTTTAAATTCAACAACATTCCGCTGCGCGAACGCACACCATATTCTATGTACCTACTTCGTTTGTGTATCATTGTTTCAGAATCAGAATCAGAATCTTTATTTGTTATATGTTCATAATTACTTACATTGTTGGTGAATATGTGGCTGGACACAAATCATTTTGCTGATTAGGTGTATGTTCAACTTCAACTTTAACCCGCTGAAAATAGATAATCAACTTCATAAGGCCTTGGAGTCAACAGGAGTAGTGCCTAATAATGTAGGCACTACTGTAACTTACATTATGTACATAGTTACAAAACATTATAAGGTACATTATATAACGTCAAAACCATGTTTATTTTGTATTTCCTCTGTTATTAGATCACAATCACAACAAATACAAATATATCTACATCAAAAAGTGTTTATAAATGCCAAATTAAACCTGGGAAAAATTAAATATAATAGCATACACTAAACAAACATAGTTAGGTACGTGATACAAAATAACACAAATGCAAATAATTGTACTACGTTCTTTTTATTTTTCTGCAGACGATATTCTAGGAAGTGCGAGATTTTAACTTTTTGAATGGCCTGCATTCGCCACGTTCCTAAATTTCGTATGTGGGTTATTTTTCCCGCCTGCCAAGAGGGCTTTGTAGTAGCTCCCAAACTATTTGACCGATCCAGGCTTGATACGGCATATTGTTCAGATCAATTAGGAGAGACTCAACGGCACTGCCGGTTGGTTCACTGGAACTGGTACCAATCGGAAGTGCCGCTGAACCTTCATGGGTCACGGCGATCATTTACATATGTAATGTGGTATTTACACAAGCATTGGCTTAGTTAGCTTACCTTTCGATTGGTGATTGGATTGTGAAATCTTATGTTTTTATACCACTTAGTTGGCAAATCTACTATTAGGCCTCCTGATGATAAATAGGTTGCAAACATCCAGTGTGAGGATTAACAGACTGCGGCGAGCATAGCAGTTAAATTTGAGTACAAACCATAATAAAAGTTATATAAATACTACGTATGTATGTATGATACATACATGTACATACATACATACAAACTGTACATGGTGCCGTATCGTTGATAAGGCTCCTAACTAGCCTTTGTGCGGCGTCAAACGAAATTGGTTAGTATTCAGTATTCAGGTACATGAATTGGAATACTTCGTGGGAATTAGAAGAAGCGTTTTTTTTACGTAAGAAAATATTCTCATAGATGCTATGCCGGACTTCTACCGACGAAAAAACCTCACGTATCCTGCCCAACAGCCTACGGTTGGGAGCCCAGGAAGGATATTCCAGGGCTCGGAAGGATATCCCAGGTTAGAAGAGACCTACGCTGAGCACTGGACAGCGAAAGGCTGTTTTGAAGTATACGCGGAGTCAGATTAGTCACTCAGAGGCTGTATGCATGGTCAGTCAGGGTCATCCTACCAACACGGCGCCTACCAAAATATTAAATGTGCCTCGCTATGTTACTGTTAAACATGTTTTCAGGACCTATAAGATTCGTTGTAAAATACACTTAGTATCTATACTAATATTATAAAGAGGAAAGATTTGTTTTTTTGTTTGTTTGTAACGAATCGGCTCCGGAACTACTGGACCGATTTGAAAAATTCTTTCACTGTTGGGAAGCTACACTCTTTGCGGTGAACATAGGCGATATTTTATTCCCGTATTCCCACGGGAACGGGAACTACGCGGGTGAAATCGCGTTACGTCCGCTAGTAGTACCTAGATATATATTCTGGAGAATTATGAAGTCAATTGTAGGTAATTGATTTTGAAGAAAGCGTAGATAAAGCTTTGTGGACTGGGATCCCAAAAAAAGATCATGGACGAGCCGCTATCCCAAGAAGCGGGATAATACCCGAAGCAACCCTTAAAGACGCGGAACAGTGTCCGAGCCCCCAGGTGAGATCGCGATGGTAGTCAAGACATCCTACGATGGCTACCCGGGGCCCCTGGCCGTAGGCAGTGGTATGGAACATGTCATAGTGTCAGTCGGTAAGAGTCCGGCATAGCATCCATGAAGGATTTCCACTCTAGGTAAAAAAAAGAAAGCTCCGCCCCCGGTAGTGACGAAATACACTGACGCCAGTGCTAACAACATACATTTGAGGCAATGTTACTGTTACGTAAGAACTGTCCTCTCCAGTTACAACTGTATAACCTTTGTTCTTATACAGCTCCAGATACAGCTGTATAAAACCTTTGCTCTTTAACATTCGCGAGTACAAATGAAATAAAAGCAGTTTAGACATTGGTATCTATTGAGGAAGTAAAGAGTCGCGTTCCATAGCTAAGTATTTCAATGGACGTGGCGACGCAGAAAAGAAGACGGCTTGGAACTTGAGCGAAGGCTTCGTGGCATCTCGTTTTACGCAAGGCTCAATTTAGATAGTTTTCTCAATGAGAGTGAGAGAGGGAAGAGTCTAATGTGGGTGAGAGAGATTAGGTGTTCGTTTCGGCATAGTAGAAATTTTCTCTGGTTTTGTTCGCAAACGGCAAAAAAGTTGCCAATAACGTCACATAGGTAATGTCAGTCAATACTTGAAATTCTACAATTTGATTAGGTTTTTAAGGTTCCGTAAAATACGGGACCCTATTCAAGAGACTGCGCCTCGAGCTTCGCGACTGCTATGCCATTGCTGTATGTGGCTGCGATGCGAGTGTGAATGTGATGAGTTTTTATACGATTCTGGGTATTAGAATCTCACTACAAGTGAACCTGAATGAACGCCATGCGAAATGGAGGGATAGTACAGTAGGGAAGTCAACAATGGACTCAAATGAATGTCTCTTGTTATTAGTGCTGGAACTACTGTTTGAATCGTTTAGTCTGGAAATAACTACAGTAATTGGCCAATAGGAATTTTAATGTTTATTCTATAAATATCTGATTGAACAATCACCGTGACAGTGACACATTTCATCAGGATATCATACACTTATTTAATTTGGCACAATGACTAAACTTTTCTTCAACAAACTTTCATAAGATCATAGAAACCAGAGATAGTGGGTTCGCTTGCCACTCCGAGCTCTTTGCAAACATACATACATAAAGTCATGCATGTCTCATAATATGGTTTTCCACTTGCTATGAGCCTGGCATACCACTTTCACTTCTACTACTTTCATAATAGTTTTCATACACTCTCGCCAGTTAAGGATACTTTGCCTTTTTCCAGAAGGTCTTTGATTTGATCAGCATGCATACGCTGAAGTCGACCCCTACCAGTTTGCCCATTCACTCTCGGGTCAAGAACTATTTTGTCAGTCTATTCACATCCATTCTTTCCATGTGTCCAAATCATCTAATTCTAAGCATCCCATTTTCTATCTGTCGCTATATTTTCTGTTATGCCACATGTTTACCTTATCACACTATTTCTTCTCCAGCTATACTTCGCATACTGCTCATTTCCACTGCATTAATTATGCTTTCATGCTTCTTCTGCCATAACCAACTTTCACTACCATGCATTTAGTGTAGGGATGAGCTCTCCCCTATGTACAGCCAACCCTGCCTTCTTAGACACATTTTGACTTACCTATATTGAGATTTATTATATATATATACCTATATATATATTTTCTACCAAAACCTTACGGAGACTACGAAAAGACTGGAGAAAAACATTATTATAATGGGTGACTTTAACAGCCAATTAGGAGTAAAAACCAATAAGGATGAATTTACAATGGGGAAATATTCATATGGAAACAGAAACGACAATGGAGTACGTTTAATCAACTTCTCTATGGAACACAACTTAAAGATAATGAACACATTTTTTAAAAAGAAAATCCTGAAAAGGTGGACATGGTTGCATCCCAACGGCAAAGATTCCTATGAGATTGACTTTATACTCACAAATTTGCCAAAAGTCTTTAATGATGTCAGTACAGTTAACCAGCTTAACTTTAGTACAGATCATAGGATGGTAAGGGGAACCATAAAATACAAAACCAAGAAAAACACAAGGAGAAATATAAAACCAAAAAAATGCAACATAACGCTACCAATTCCAGAAAATTTATTAAAAGATATAAAAATGTCACTCCACGAAAAAATCTTACCTGAAACAATTCAAGACGAATACAATGGACTAGAGAAAGAAATACTGAAGATTAGCAAACTGTACACAACAACAGGAACAAAAGATAAAATAGGGCCACAGGCCACTGCCTTAATAAAAGAAAGGAAACAATTGTTAGGCAACAGAAAGGAAAACAAGAAAAAGATTGCAGAAATCAGTAAACAAATTAATACATCGGTCAGAAGTCACAGGCGACAGCAAAGGACATTAATTATTCAAGAGCATATTGAAAAAACCGGAGGTGTAAGAAAAGCACTTGAACAACTAAGCGAACACTCATCATGGATACCAAATTTGAGACACACAAATAATAAAACAGGATCGACAATAGCCAATAGACAGAATATTAATCAAATAGCTACTAACTTCTACCAAACACTCTATAGCAATAATAGAATTCAGGATGTGTATGACTCACCAGATGCGTTTGAAGAAGAGCCTGCAATAATAACTGATGAAGTGAGAAAATCTATTCTGACACAAAAACTGCAAAAAGCTTCGGGACCAGACAAGGTAAAAAATGAACTTTTGAGAGGAACTGTCGAAGAAATTTGTCCCACTCTGACACAATTGTTTAACAAAATATTAAAAACAGGAACCATCCCGAAACAGTGGCAAGAGTCTCACATTATTCTAATCCACAAAAAAGGCAGCAAAGATGACATAGGAAACTACAGACCCATCAGTTTAATCTCAAACATCTATAAAATATTTGCCAAGGTCATTCTAAATCGATTAAGCAACATACTGGACGAAAACCAACCCATTGAACAGGCGGGATTTAGGAAGGACTTTTCGACTATTGACCATATTCACACCGTAAAGCAAATCCTTGAGAAGTATAGAGAATATGGAAAGTCTATTTACTTGGCATTTATAGACTATACAAAGGCATTTGACAGTTTAAACCAAGACCATATCTGGAAATGCTTAAAGGACCAAGGTGTCAACCCAATATATATAGCTTGCATTAAAAACATCTACACAAACAGCAAAGCGAGGGTACAACTAGAGACTATAGGTAGTGAATTCCCAGTCAACAGAGGAGTGAAGCAAGGAGACCCCCTCTCTCCGAAGCTCTTCTCTGCTGTCCTCGAAAACGTATTCAGAAAACTAAATTGGGAACAGCTTGGTTTAAACATTGATGGGTCTAGACCAGGGGTCGGCAAGGCGCGGCTCGCGAGCCGCATGCGGCTCTTTGGGTGTAGACCTGCGGCTCCTTAGTTGCATACATAATTATCATATTATTAATTTTCATGAACATTATCACCCTTTCATTTTCAAAAATACCACAAATGTCTTACTAATTTTCATGAACATTATCACCCTTTCATTTTCAAAAATACCACAAATGTCTTACTAGTAGTTAAACAAGCAATATTGCCTAATGGTGGTGTGGTGCGCTTGAAAGCGTTATATGGAGCACCATTTTCTTTCTAATAGGATTCTGCTGCGATGTCCGCAGCGGGCCATAGCCCAGAGAATATAATATCATAAGAGACGGCATGTCTATTTCTGACAGTCCATCGCGGAACCTAGAGGCCGCAGTTCTAGCAGAAATATACCGGCCCAGTGCTCTGGTGCGTCAAAATGGCAAACAACCATCTTCGGAAGAGATTGAAAGCTGGCGTGTTAGAGCGCGCAATGATCTCATTCATAAATGGCGCACCAGGCTAGAGCTCGGCGGTAAGCATTGAGGTCGTCTCTGCCATCTTATTTATTCTGAGGTCCTGGGTAGAAAAGCGGCACAGACATACCTACCACCTCACACAGCTCCTCACGGGGCACGGATATTTTAGTAAATACCTGCATGATGTGGTAGGCATTGAACCTGAGGCAACGTACCCACTGCGAGGACGGCGCGGCGCCGTGGATAAAACGCTGCACACCCTCGCTTTTTGTACGGAGTGGAGTGGCGAGCGTACCGCTCTAGGAGTCCTAAATTGGTCCGGTCGCGTCGCTGCCTATTATAGTTTACGCTATGTTAGACAGCGAAGAAAATTGGTTCGGCTGTTGTTTTGACGTCAACGGCAATGAGAAAAGCGCTGCGGGTGCCAGAGCGGGGTGGCCTAACACTTCCAGTATGCCAACCTCGCACGCGTGGCCGACGCTGGAAGCTTTATGACAGCCGTGAGACTGACTAAGACGCACCCCTCGTGTTCAGGCGTCGCGGCAGTGAAGTTTCGGTGGGTAGTATTTAGACCCCCAGAGTCGAGACTGTTGTAGGTAGCTGTTGTACGCTTGCCTTCCCTGTGACCCAACAATAGTAACAAGAAGTTCAGAGTTTTAGTAGGAGAATCCCACATAATCACTCAGATTTTTTTAAATGTGGAAATTCTCCAAACCTCCCTGTGAGTTACCATCTGCCTATGGCCGTAAGTCCTGGAGACGCCCTTCGAAGAATGTTCTCAGAGCTTCCGACAGACTTGGTTTGTCTCTATAGCAGACTTTCCCCGCAGTCTAGTCTATCCCTCTTCTTACGGGGGGGGGGGGGGGTTGATCGTGGGACCAAAAAAACATTTTGTGGCTCTTTAAAAATGTTGTAATTTAAAATCGTCATTTTTGGCTCTTTCGACTCAAAAGGTTGCCGACCCCTGGTCTAGACTGAATCATCTTCGCTTTGCTGACGACGTAGTACT
Source organism: Miltochrista miniata (assembly GCA_933228765.1). Classification (NCBI taxonomy): domain Eukaryota; kingdom Metazoa; phylum Arthropoda; class Insecta; order Lepidoptera; family Erebidae; genus Miltochrista; species Miltochrista miniata. Next base: position 14,097,374 of record OW121764.1, on the reverse strand, counting down.
GTTTGAGGAAAACCCGACTAAACTAGAACAAATGATACAAGACCCGGCAAATGCAAGTGAATTAGCTGGACTTGAGATGAATGAGGGAAAAACAAAGCTCATGACAAATTCAGCGGAAGTGAATATAACCATAAACGGAAATACTTTAGAATATGTAAACGAATATACTTACCTGGGACAAGTTATTGCCATGGTTGATCAAACAGATAAAGAAATAAATGTAAGAACCGCATCAGCTTGGAGAAGATACTGGAGTTTAAAAGAAATAATGAAAAGTAAAGACTACAACCTTCCTACTAAAAGAAAAACTTTTAATACTTGTATACTTCCTTGCCTCACTTATGGATGCGAGACATGGGCACTGAGTGAAAAGCAAAGAGACAGCCTAAGAAGCTGCCAAAGAGCGATGGAAAGGAGTATATTGCATGTAAGAAAATCTGACAGGATTAAAAGTGAAACTATAAGGGCAAAAACAAAGCTTACAGACATATTACAGAGAATAGACAAACAAAAATGGAGCTGGACGGGGCATATGTTGCGAAGTAAACAGGATAAGTGGAGCAAAACCATCACCAACTGGTACCCCAGGGATGGAAAGAGGCGTAGAGGAGGACAGTACAAAAGATGGGAAGATGAGATCAAGTCCTTAGCTGGGCCTTACTGGAGGAGAGCAGCCCTAGACAGGCTACATTGGAGGGAGCTTGAGGAGGCCTTTGTCGACAGACAATTAGAAATTAGGGACATAATATAATGAATTTAAATATGTAATGATGAATATCAATCTATTGAAATTTTATTTATATAATATTCAACTACGATGATAGCAATGAGTTAAAAGGGACAAAGTATAATTAATTTTTGATTTAAAACATAATGATAAATGCAATGCAATTTATTGAAATTTATTAATATTTATCAAATAATGCATGTAGTATTTTTTAAATTTTCATTTAGGGACATAGTATAATAAATTTTAAAACACAATTATGATGATAAATGTAATTTAATTTATTGAGATTTTATTAATGTTATCTTTTAATTTTATCAATTTATTGAAATTTTATTGATATTATTTTTTAATTTTATCAATTTATTAAAATTTTATTAAAATAATTTTTTATATATTCATTTAGGGACGTAGTATAATTAATTTTAAAACACAATTATGATGATAAATGTAATTTAATTTATTGAACTTTATTAATATTCATCAAATAATGCATGTAATAATTTCTGAAATAAAGGCTTATTATTATTATTATTATTATTGAGATTTATTTATTTTATTTACAAGTATGTATTTTTATTTTTAATGTTATGTTATTTTGTAAGTATGTATTTTTATCAGTTTTGATATCCAAACACAAGCTTTTAGCGAATTTGGGCTATAAGATGCTTTGCAAAAGTATCCCGAAACATTTTATTCTTACTTTCAGTAACTTTTATAAAGTTTATTAAAACAAGCAGATTAAGTTGATGGCTGCAGACGAGTATGGATCTAGTCATGAATGAAATAGGACATGTACCAGAAACAAACTCGTCCACAAAAATCATCAAGTTAATTCATGAGAATGTAATGACGGAGACAAGTTTCTTGAGTACTGCTTTAACTTCCAGTGATGTGTAGCCTACCAGCAATCAATGAGTGTAGATCTAGTCACAGATGGCATAAACTGTGCATCTAGACTTACACCCATTAGCTGCCAACAGGTTGTTTCTTCTGATCTTCATACAGTTTAACACGTCTTGAAAATTTATATGATCTTGTATTGCAAATTTTTGATCCCTTTGTACAACATATTTGACTTGGTATTTCTTTCCTGTTAGTAACTTTTTATATCACCGTCTCAACTAAGAGAGGGTATAACAGCAATTACTCACATTGCTCAGATAAACAGAAAACTAAAACTATTTTCAAAATAATTAACAACAATTTAGTAAAAAGTTCACACAAGCATGAAACAATTATAACCATCAAGACAAAGAAAGTTACTAATATCTTACAAAGTGGATAAAATCACTACATTTTAATTGTAAGCAAATACATACCTTGGGTGTTGTTGCCATATAATTTGATAGCACTTCATTGTCTTCAGATCTGTATCAACATTAAGGATTAGAACTTCAGCTCACGTGAACTAATTGTGGAGACTTGAATGAAAAAAAAAACAAACATTCTACAAGAACAACTATTTCACGGTTACAACGAAACAATCGTATTTCAAATTTGATAGACAAAAATATAAATATGAACGTAACACGTGGAGCATGCGCTTTAAAAGGATACTCGACTGTGGTGGGCGCCCCGTAAACCGTTAAACTTGAGCCGGTACCCACTTGTAAATTGCCTTTAGAGGGCGCGTTGTTAACAATCGGTGCCGGTTTCGAAAATTCCTTTCTTGCAAATGTATCCAAGTTATCCAAGTTCGGAGGTGATCCATTCAAATTGTTTAAAGTATAGGCCATCCATTGTTCAATGAAAGATTCAGCATCAACGCTATATTCTTGACATAAAGTTAGACCTAAGAAAAAGAAGTGATTAAAGAACAACCTTGAACAATCTTGTGGCGGTTTAATGTAAATCGTAAGTTGTTACACTAATTGAGAAACAATAAGATACTTCGGGTGTGTATCAGAATGTTATACGAAAGTGTTACTTACATTTAATAACAACTTCTTTAGCTACTTCTATACCGAAAAATTGAAATTGCTCAGTCACCAATTCTTCGGAAGCCATTTTCTAATAAATTGTGAGCGAATGAAAGGAAAGGAAAGGAAGTAAATGAGCGCCAACGCGCCAACCAACCGCAGCCAACGAACATCGCTCTTGATCGTCGCTGGAGTGAAGGTGAACATAATACGATCAGAGTGAGATAATTTGCGGAGAGTACTGATGTCTCTTTCTTAAGACGCGTCAGTTTTTAAGACTGGCCGCACACGCTCGGTTTCCTGGTCCGGTTTCCTAATCAAGAAACCGAATCAGGAAACTTGAATGCTTCGTTTTCATACAAAATGTTCAACAAGGCGCACACGTCCTTACTATTTCCGGACGGAAAAAAACCTGACGTTCGTTTCCGAATTGCTCCGTGCGTGAAAACCTAATGACGTCACTCCGAACGCAGAATTCTCATACATTTTGTATCTATTGCAGCACACGAACGGAAAATTCCATTTGGAACCGCTATAGAATCTTACTTTATAGTCTGTGGAGAGAATTATCAAATTGTTTTAATGCCCACCAAATGGACGATTTTTATCTTAAAAAATGTGTGATATACAAAATTTAATTATGTCTGTAGAACAATATCCCTGTTTGTGGAATATTCATCATGCGGACTACCACAACAGGGATATGAAGGATCTCGCATGGGAGCAGATTTGTAAAGACCTTTATAATGATTGGGAAACGTGCACCGACAAATCAAACAAATGTAAGTTATTTTCATATTTCTTTAATTTTAAAATGTAAGTTGATATTAAATCATTATTGTGGGCTGATAATTCTTGCACTGTATTGATATGACAGTTTTCCGGGCGGTGTCACGAAGTACTCGGCAAAGTTATCTCATATAGTTCTGCCTCGGTTTGTGGATTGTGGTCGAGAATTGAATGGCAATTCCTCAAAGTAATGTGTCAATGTATCTTTAAAATCATAGCCATTTCGTCTGCGTACAAAATTATGCAATGAACATGCCGTCTTCGTTACGAGTAGGTACAGCATAATCTGGTGGAATGGTCATACTAGTATGAAAAATCCTCCACTTATTTGAAAGAATGCCGAAAGCACATTCTACAATACGTCGACATCGACTCAGTCGATAATAGATGCGAGGTTGATTGCTGAGGTTACATCTTGGAAAAGGTTTTAAAAAAATTGTTATTCAGTGGAAAGGCCTCATCACCTAAAAACACATATGGTAGAGGTGGTCCATTACTTCCTGGTAGAGGTTTTGGCTCTGGCAAATTTAGGCAGTTTTCTATTTAGAACAGTATACAAATTTAAGACAGTATTTTATCCCAAACACCCAGTGTCGGAAAGAAGTATAACGAGATATATTTCTTTCTACATTTAAATCGCTAGGTTCCCGAACATAGACTCACCCATAACACAAAGAGCGAGTCTATCACAGCCGTCCACGACCACGGCTGCTCCTGTGTGCTCTACCTGAAACCAATTAAATACCCGTTATTCTCAAAGAGAATAGCTAGTATTCCTAAACATATCATAATGCACATGAATGCATACTTTATAGGTCCAGAATAAAATTAGGTACATTGACTCCTTACCGAAGGGCATCAAATGCATCAGCGTTGCATACACCTCACCGCGAGCCGGTACCAGATTTATGGATCGCGGTTTATTGGCTGCTATATAATATATAATATAAATCAAACCATTTCCCATTCCATTTCCCACTGAAGACATGCAGTCTTCAGTGGGAACACGTCCCCCTGTGGACGGCATGATGACACACAGGCCCGGTGAATCGCAGATTGACCTCATGACAATTTACTTAGCTATACGGAGCTTTAACGGATAAGTAATAACATGTAAAATGAATAGCAGCCTTCAAATTCTCGTAAATGTGCCGTCAATCAGCAACAGCGCCTCAGTTCACACGCGTTATTGACAAGCGATTCACTTCGCTAATACGGATATATTGGACTATACAGTTAACTTTTCTTGTCTCGATAATTTGTTATTAGACCAGCGTTATACGTTCGCGCTGGTCACCCGATGTGAACTGAAAAATATCTATTGGACATTAGAGATGGACTCAGATTCAAATTCCAATACAGAACAAGTCGTGGGACAAATAGACTTACAATCTTACCAGTTATTTTAATGTCATGACTAGCAGCAACCTTCTTGGAGTACGGTTGTACTAATCCAAATATCGCAGATCATCGTGATCGTCGCGACACCCAGTTATCAAAAATATTGCTGTCACTGTCTTTGCCATAAGCACCTACATCTACAGCTATGAAGCGGTAGTCTGAATCTACTACTGCCATCAATACAATAAAGTAGTAATGTTTATAATATAGAAAGCCGACCCACTGTACTGGGGAGATATCAACCGGATATGCTTCCCGTCAACAGCACCTACGCAGTTGGGGAAGTTGGTATATTTATGAAAATTTTCCGCAATTTCTATCCAACGTTCTTTTGATGATGGTGGCTTTATTTCTACGCATTGATATACTTCCCAGATAGCTTCACAAGTTTCTTTGACGTGCGCAGACACAGTTGGGCTTCCCACTAGACAATTGATTTTTAATTCTTTAAAATTGTAACCAGTTGCCAGAAATCTGAAAAATAGAACAAATAATTTTATTTTTAACCTATTTCATTTTCAGGTGCCGAATTGAAGAAGAAATGGACCAACATTCGAGATTATTATCGGAAAAAAATACAAAAAGACAAAAATGTTCCTACTGGCAGTGCAGCAAAAAGATCCAAAACATATGTATATAGTGAATTGCTTGACTTTTTAGAACCCATTTTTGCTAAAAGAGATTCTGAGGGAAACTATCCAAAAGAGGAAATTTCAGAATCCATTGATACACATTATGAAGAGCAAGATATTGACCGGGAAGCTCTCAGTTGTTTTGAGTCGCCAGAACCAACTTTCACAACAACTTCAAAAAACAAAAGGAAGAAGAAAAATGTCCCCACTCTACCATTAAACAATTTGCAAGAAAAACATAAGCAGCAAACTGCGGCTTACAACAATGCTGACGAAGATGACGACACTAAATATTTGCTTAGTTTCAGAAACTATTTAAAAAGTATGAACGCTCACCAAAAACTAGATTTTAAAATAGGGATGCTTCAATTAGTAAAATCAGTCACCATGGGAAATGATCCATCGCCATTACAGTCTTAACATTTCCATGATAATAGTTTATCTCCAACACCAACTTTTATTTCATCTCCACAACATATATATGTACCGAAAAACTCACCTATATTTTTACGTAGCCCATCTCCATCATCACAAAGTTTTCAACCATTCTCCCAGCTTCAAAATATCACAAATACAAGTACCTCTAAATCTATCACATTGATCCCAAAAAAATCACCTATATATTTACGCAGTCCATCTCCATCATCACAAACTATTCAGCAAGTCTCCCAGCAGCATCAAAATATACCTAGAACAAGTAACTTTAAACCTTTTACATATACCCCAAAAAAATAACATATATATTTACGCAGTCCATCTCCATCATGACAAACTATTTTTTCATCTACCCAGCAACAAAATGTCCCTACCACTAGAAATCCTATTCTTATCCACTCAATAACTAATCTAACATCTCCCCAATCAACCAACCAACAAAGTCCCGTAGAAGCTTACCCTGAGCTAGCGACACCAGAGACAGAGACAGGTGCTGATAGTGAGGCTGCACAGATCCACTCTGAAGAATTTTTAAAATTCAATAAAATTCAGTGTGTAGAATATTTTGATTTTATTAAAATAAATGCATACCTTAATGATATGGTCAACTATTCTTCTGTACCCAAACATAATCTCATACAAGTACTTTGCTTTTTATTTTATCGCGTATGCCGTTATGAAGCTCATCAAAGGATTTCATAGACATCCTGTAATATTTGAATAATTCTTCTGGGTGTGCTCGTAGCTTTGCTCTTTTGAGATAGTATTTACTCTCCGTTAATCTCCGAGTGTTCAACGGATGTTCCCAGTAACGACGTTTTCTTTTTTATTTTCGAGCGCCAGTAAGAGTGCAATAAATAATATAAATAAATAAATATTCTCGGGCATATCACACAACGCTATCTGATCCCAAAGTAAGCCAGGAATAACCTGCTTGTGTTATGGGTATCAGACCACGGATATTAATACTTATATACTTTTTAAATACATACTTATCATACATAGAAACACCCAGACTCTTGAGACAAACATTTATGGGTCACACAAATATTGAACCCACGACCTCCAGCGCCGCAGGCGGTATCACTACCAACTGCGCCACAGAGGCAGTCCTAGCAATCAATTCGTCGTCCATATTTCCATAATACGTGATTTACTTAAAGCGTCACAATTCGAACTGACCTTGTATATTATTTAATCTGTGGAACTTTACCTTATAAATTCCGAATACAAAAAAAACTGATGTGTGCGCTGCTATGCACGCGGAATTTCCCGAACCGGAAACCGAGCGTGTGCGGCCAGTCTAAGTCTGGATTTCACATTCAGTTTCCTGATCAGGAATTCAGATTTGGATTGCTTCTATTTGCGAATGAAAAAAACATAAATCAGGAGGTAATTTTCAAAACTTGTCATGTCCACTTCAAGGAACATATACTTATATAGTATAAGTTCCTTGGTCCACTTTTGTTCAAATCTTAGATCATCTAACCACAGGATGCGCCTTACTTAAGCATTCCTTTCTGCCAAGCCAATAGACCATTTGATCTATTGGCTTTATAAAAAGCACTGTACATCAGTACATCATTTTATATGATTAAACTAGTACATTTCATTGTAGTTGACTGTACAATAAAAATTACCACACAACAGCCATTACGCGTTTGTCGATTAATACATTTTTAATATATATAATGAAATTTTATGTGTTTGTATTTCCCCCTTCACCCGCTATGACTAGCAGAATATTTTTGTATGCGGTGGTTCACAAAAGGCTAGTCCCGTGATATAGGTATGGTCTAAGGTTCAAATAGAGAAATTATGCATTTTCTATATAGAGTTTTTATTTATAGATATTCGGCATGAAATACTAAATGTAGATGGATATAATATTGAAAATGATAAATCATCAATCATCATCAATACATATAATAAAATCGTAACAGGTCGCTGTCTGTACATGGAAGATAAATAAGAAAAAATATCATAGGGGGGCTTTATGAACGCCATAGAACCCAAAACAATGATTTTTAGAATTTTTGTCTGTTTGTCTGTATGTCTGTATGTCTGTTTGTCTGTACGGTTGTGCACGCTAATCTCAGTAACCGCTTAACCGATTGCAATGCGGTTTTTTTTATTGTGTTGAGGTTTGCTCCACTTAACATTTAGCGTTTATTTCATGTCAATCGGTTTAAAAATAAAAAAGTTATAACACTTTTAAGAATCAGATATGTTTAAAATTTTAATTGTAGCGGTTTCTTTGAAAGAAAATGTAAATCTAAACTGACGTGTTGGCTTAATCAATACATCAATATCAATTAATCAATCAATACATATAATAAAATCGTAACAGGTCGCTGTCTGTACATGGAAGATAAATAAGAAAAAATATTATAGGGGGGCTTTATGAAAGTAATAGAACCCAAAACAATGATTTTTAGAATTTTTGTCTGTTTGTCTGTATGTCTGTTTGTCTGTACGGTTGTGCACGCTCATCTCAGTAACCGCTTAACCGATTGCAATGCGGTTTTTTTTAATTGTGTTGAGGTTTGCTCCACTTAACATTTAGCGTTTATTTTATGTCAATCAGTTTAAAAATAAAAAAGTTATAACACTTAGAATCAGATATGTTTAAAATTTTAATTGTAGCGGTGTCTTTGAATGAGAGTGTAAATCTAAAGTGGCGTGTTGGCTTAATCAATACATGAATATCAATCAATCAATATCAATACATATAATAAAATCGTAACAGGTCGCTGTCTGTACATGGAAGATAAATAAGAAAAAATATTATAGGGGGGCTTTATGAACGTAATAGAACCCAAAACAATGATTTTTAGAATTTTTGTCTGTATGTCTGTTTGTATGTACGGTTGTGCACGCTAATCTCAGTAACCGTATTCTAGAGTGTAAATCTAAACTGGCGTGTTGGCTTAATCTTATTTTAAAACAATTCAGTCCACGCCTTCGGCGAATTGTTTTAAAATGTCTTAATCATTAAGCTCTTTTATGATTAAGCAAACAGGGCAATTTCACACGCTGCTTGATGAATCTGATGAAGAAATACCTCTCCTTTCATACACCTTATGTGACGGTAACGAAGTTGCGGGGTCAGCTAGTTTCACATAAAAATGTAAGATTTACTGATATTTTATTCAAAAAACAACATTGAAGATTGGATTTGCTCATTTTTGTTAATTAAGTGCGGATATGGCTACATATGAATATAAGTGAAATGGAAATGGCTTATTTTGTTAATGCGCTGTTGGGATTTGACTATTGAAATTGATCGATTGAGAATGAAACAAGATTGAATAAAACAGGGTTGCCTCTTTTATTTCTTTATTAATTTCACATAAAAACAGTGAGTAATATTAGAATTACTAACAATTCAAAAAACTCAGATATGTTTAAAATTTTAATTGTAGCGGTGTCTTTGAATGAGAGTGTAAATCTAAAGTGGCGTGTTGGCTTAATCAATACATGAATATCAATCAATCAATATCAATACATATAATAAAATCGTAACAGGTCGCTGTCTGTACATGGAAGATAAATAAGAAAAAATATTATAGGGGGGCTTTATGAACGTAATAGAACCCAAAACAATGATTTTTAGAATTTTTGTCTGTATGTCTGTTTGTATGTACGGTTGTGCACGCTAATCTCAGTAACCGTATTCTAGAGTGTAAATCTAAACTGGCGTGTTGGCTTAATCTTATTTTAAAACAATTCAGTCCACGCCTTCGGCGAATTGTTTTAAAATGTCTTAATCATTAAGCTCTTTTATGATTAAGCAAACAGGGCAATTTCACACGCTGCTTGATGAATCTGATGAAGAAATACCTCTCCTTTCATACACCTTATGTGACGGTAACGAAGTTGCGGGGTCAGCTAGTTTCACATAAAAATGTAAGATTTACTGATATTTTATTCAAAAAACAACATTGAAGATTGGATTTGCTCATTTTTGTTAATTAAGTGCGGATATGGCTACATATGAATATAAGTGAAATGGAAATGGCTTATTTTGTTAATGCGCTGTTGGGATTTGACTATTGAAATTGATCGATTGAGAATGAAACAAGATTGAATAAAACAGGGTTGCCTCTTTTATTTCTTTATTAATTTCACATAAAAACAGTGAGTAATATTAGAATTACTAACAATTCAAAAAACTCAAAAAATATTCAAAAAATGATAAACAATTCAAAAGAATTTCAAAAATTTAAAATATGGCTAAAACTAAAAAAAAGTTCATTACACTTTCAGTTTACTACACTGAAACGAGACACCCCTATACTCTGTTTTTGAATAGAACACGTACTAAATAGTGACCTTTTCCTTTTCTGTTGTCGGTGAGCAGTTGGTCGACCAGTAGATTTTCATTTTCTTGCTTGATGGTCAGGTACTTCCTCCACGTTTTTCTCCATGTTTCGTAAAGAAATTATAAGTTTAAACAATTGAAATTCACTTATCTTTGCAACAAAAACCAAAGCAAGCGCACACGTCGGCGACGGCGACGCGGTGAATGTATGGCGATAACAATATGGCGGACGAAGTTTAACGCATTGTGATTGGTCAAATTGGATTAGACAACGTTTGAAAGTAAACTTCTACGTAAAAGGCTATTTTTGAATATCCGTTATACTTTCGATAAGAACCTTTGATAATGCTTTAAAAGCGAGACCGGTCAGGTATTTTTAAATTAAAATAAAAGTGGAATAGTACAAGTGAATTTTCATAATGTGCTATTTTTGAAAGTAACGTCCAATTAAAATCAATTTTTGTCAGGTTTTCCTTACATTTGGCTATTTATGATCCTTTCTTAATTGGTGGTAATTCTCAGTAGAGACATCTGGTAAAGTTTGTTCAAAACCTATGAATTTGGAGATGACCACTTTTGAAGATCACCTCCTGAAATGTAAATAAACGTTTCAGTACATTTAGGTCACATCATAGAAGATCCAATTAATATATTATAAAAAACTTAATTTTAATTAAGTAACTAGTAATAGGTATAATACGTATTATATCAATCAAGTTAGCATTCACACTTGAGTCGAATTCGTGCACAGAGGGTTCCGTACCGCAAAAAACGGCAAAAAAATCTCTTCTTTTCGGTTTTAGTAGTTGTTAAAGCGACAACAGAAACACATAATCTGTGAATATATCAGCTCTCTAGCTATCACTGTTCATGAGATACAGCCTCGTGATGGAAAAACAGACAGACAGGCGGACGGCGAAGTCTCATAAATAGGGTCCCGTTTTGTACGATCCGGTACGAAACCCTGAAAGCCTGATCATTGGACTCTGTTAGGGCACAACATCATTACGCATAATATGACTACTACTACTGTTTGTTTCGTGTAAATTCTTAGGTGACCTAAAAATTGGGTTCTAACTTAGCAAACTACTAACTATCCGAACCTGCTTTTATTTTACTTTTATTGCACTTTTAACGCTGTAAAATTTATCAAAATCGGACTTGTGCTTTATTGGCATTGTCATTTCCATGATTTACTGTTTATTGATTATTGGTTGTATACAAATAATATGAAAAATTATATTTAATTAGTTAAGACAAGAAAACTTAACAGCAGTAAGTTTTCAGTGGCAGTAAGTGTGAAGTGCATCTTTAAGATCTATTAAACACCGAGAAAGCCTTCAATACTATCTCCTGACAGACCATCGCTCGGCATTATCGATACGTTGAGGTATCACAACACCCCTGGTTCCTCAGGCGCATATTTGCGGGAAATTTCGTGGACTGGATCATCATTTACCCGACCCGGTCGGGGAAAGTTTGCTGGGAGATGGCGTGCAGTGTTCCACAGGACCACAGGACTAAGTTCTCATATACCTAAATATTTTAGTATTTATTGTTATAGCGGCAATAGAAGTAGGTACATCATCTTCATCTGTGATAATTTCAGCTTTCTAGCTATCACGGTTCTTGAGATACAGTCTCGTGACGAACAGACAGACGAACAGCAAAGTCTCATAAATAGGGACCCGCTTTTACCCTTTGGTTGCGGAACTCTAAAAATTGATTCGAATAAGTCGTAGCTTAATAGTAACAACAATATCGCAAGTTCTTATTAGTTATAGGACTTATAGGTATACCTACATATATCTCAATGGCTAAATTTTAAAACGAGAAAGAAATCATGTTTTTTATAAATGTACCTATAGATAATCTTCCAGTACGTACTATTTAATTATCATCAGTAAAGTTATAATATTTCTCACAGAATGTTCTTCTAATCAGTGAAATAACACGAAAAACCTATTTATGCGGTATCATAAACCTATAGCGCAGCCAGCCACCGTAAAGCTGTTGCTTTACGGTGGCTGGCTGCTCTAGGTATAAACCCAACGCACTTACAATATCACAATTAATCAGACCGGTTTTCGAATCCTAATTCCTAATCGGGAACTAAATGCGGAGACCGGATGTGTGCGACCAGCTTAAGTTAGGACAACAAGCACTGATAATAACTCCTTTGTACATAACAACTAGGTAAATTACATAAATCTGTTTAATATAATATACAGATCGGTGTATAATATAGACGACATGGCTAATTTCTAATAACCGATTAGGTACCCCTGATATATGCATGTTGCACATAGTAACTAAATGGTCAAATCCTTGCAAAACTACACAAAGGCAGCTAAACTAAAACTTTCTTACATCCCTACTAATATTATAAACGCGAAAGTAACTCTGTCTGTCTGTCTGTCTGTCTGTTACGCTTTCACGCCTAAACGGCTGGAGCGATTGAGATGAAATTTGGTATGGGGATAGTTCGAGGCCCTGGGAAGGACATAGGCTACTTTTTAACCGGCTGCGCAAAAGGAGTGTTATGATTTTACGTGATAACGACTTTCAGGCTGTTACGCTTTCACGCCTAAACGGCTGGAGCGATTGAGATGAAATTTGGTATGGGGATAGTTCGAGGCCCTGGGAAGGACATAGGCTACTTTTTAACCGGCTGCGCAAAAGGAGTGTTATGATTTTACGTGATAACGACTTTCAGGCTGTTATGCTTTCACGCCTAAACGCCTAAAGCGATTGAGATGAAATTTGGAATGTGGATAGTTCGAGGCCCTGGAAAGGACATAGGCTACTTTTTAACCGACTGCGCAAAAGAAGTGTTATGATTTTACGTGATAACGACTTTCACGCTGTTACGCTTTCACGCCTAAACGGCTGGAGCGATTGAGATGAAATTCGGTATGTGGATAGTTCAAGGCCCTGGAAAGGACATAGGCTACTTTTTAACCGACTGCGCAAAAGGAGTGTTATGATTTTACGTGATAACGACTTTCAGGCTGTTATGCTTTCACGCCTAAACGCCTAAAGCGATTGAAATGAAATTTGGTATGTGGATAGTTCGAGGCCCTGGAAAGGACATAGGCTACTTTTTAACCGACTGCGCAAAAGAAGTGTTATGATTTTACGTGATAACGACTTTCACGCTGTTACGCTTTCACGCCTAAACGGCTGGAGCGATTGAGATGAAATTCTGTATGTGGATAGTTCAAGGCCCTGGAAAGGACATAGGCTACTTTTTAACCGACTGCGCAAAAGGAGTGTTATGATTTTACGTGATAACGACTTTGACGCTGTTACGCTTTCACGCCTAAACGGCTGGAGCGATTGAGATGAAATTTGGTATGGCGATAGTTCGAGGCCCTGTGAAGGACATAGGCTACTTTTTAACCGACTGCGCAAAAGGAGTGTTATGATTTTACGTGATAACGACTTTCACGCGATAACGACTTCTACACTGTCGAAGTCGCGGGGAACAGCTATTTTAGTTTAGTTGTAAAAATTCAATCACACCACTTAGCCTAGGGGCTTGACAGAGAAGGATTAAAATCTGTAGGTATACTATAGGGGCAAAAGACATGCTTACGAAATAGGTTATGTTCAATTTTTATATGCGGATAGGTTTATATAAGCGTGAATCCCTGATCCCAAAGTCATGTAGGCCGATAGTCTTAGGCGAAGCGATTTTGGGTACTTGGAACTTGGGTGGGAGAGTTCTCTCTACTTTTGAAAACTATTAAGTCTATAAGGCTAATAACTTGGTTTAACGACTGCCATTTACTGGCTACCGTTAACGTTAGTGTTATCGTCTCAAATCTTTCGGTTATAAGTACTTAAAGTTTTCAGTCTGTGGCCCAAATCTAACAAACGTTTCGTATTCGCGCTTCACCATACTACTTACTCTTTTTATGATTAAAGGGGCTAATTAATAAAGACGTATGTCATACCGGCTTTGGACCCGCTAAAACCATGAGGTCTCTACTCATTCATCTAGCGCAGTCCTGGGGTATATACCCTTTAGAGGGCTTACCAGGGGCTCCCAACCGTTGGCTGTTATACCTAACAGCCTACGGTTGGGAGTCCTACCGGATACGTGTGGTTTTTTGTCGGTAGGAGTTATAGTATATTTATGTGCGATTTACCTCACATTAAAAAAAAACCATGTAGCGCATAGCTCCCCGGGTAAGTCGGAGGATGTCCTAACTTTGTCCCCACATTTTGGTTACGACTTATCCTAGAGGCTCGATAGAATACAGTTCAAACTTTGCTTATAACATAATTTCCACGCGAACGAAGTTGCGGGTAACAGCTAGTATGTTATAAAGTACTTAATAATCCTTTTTGTAAAAAATCTTTATATCATCGTCATCCATCAATTTAATAGCAGCAGTGTCGTTCGTATGGGGCACGGGAAGGGGTAGGCAGAGAGGTAGGTACCGGCGTCAGTACTGTTATGTCAGCCCCTGGGCCTGATCCACTGGTGAGCAAGACCGTTGGCTCTTAAGGCCGCGTGGGTCAGATTTTGAGTTTTTTGAAACAATCCTAGTCAAAAAGTAAAGGGTTTTTAAATCTGAAAAAAATATATATAATAGTTAAGGATATAAGCTAAACATATTCCGAGCCCGTTACACGATCCAATAAATTTCACTAGATAGAAAAAAATCCCAAAGTTGACTCTCTCAGAAGTTTTTTCAATACTGTGGCTAAACTATTAACATTTTTTATATTTTTTTGCACTCAATTAAAGCTATTAAGTTTTTATACACATTTTCCGAGCGTTTTTCTATAAACAACTATTTACATAGTTATCATGTACGAATATCTACCAAACGCAATAGAATTGCGCCGCTGACGGCCGATCAGTCTCGCCCTGGCGCTTGTGGAGGAAGGACCTGTGTCAGTTTTTTTCGCAACTATTTCGTAATTATTATGCCAAATTACGTTGAAATCGCGCCACAGTATAAAAACCGTTACAAATTACAATTACTTTGAAATGCTTAATTCAATTACTCTGTAACAGATTACTTGAGTAATTAATTACAATGAGTACTAGCAGTAACTAATTACTGAGTAATGGAATTACACGTTAATCTAATTACATTGTAACTAGTTACTCATTAATTCAATTAACGAACTCTCAATTAACAACTCTGTCCTGTGAATTCGTCACGACCCAAGGGGTGGATCGATATGATGCAGTTTTTTGATCGTAAGTCAATGTATCCATGATGGTACTTAGCTATACATTTTGAAGACCATCAGCTTAATTCCTGAGTGATGAAGGGATTTCACTAAAATTCCCATACGCGACTCATGGTAAAAATGTGGTGATCTTTTACTTTTTAAGTGTTTTCACGACATGGTAACCAGCTACCTAATGCATTAAAATGTCTACGAATTACATGATAATTTCGCAATCCAACATGGCGGCCACGCCGTAATCACAAAATTTCATGATGGGTATCGTTTAAGGGGTTTTTTGGTGTGCTGAGTACGAAGTACGTGATAATTTTGCAATCCAATATGGCCGCCGCGCCGTAATCACAAAATTTCATGATGGGTATCGTTTAAGGGGTTTGTTCGTATGCTGAGTACGAATCACGTGATAATTTTGCAATCCAATATAGCCGCCGCGCCGTATTCACAAAATTTCATGATGGGTATCGTTTAAGGGGTTTTTTGGTATGCTGAGTACGAATCACGTGATAATTTTGCAATCCAATATGGCCGCCGTGCCATAATCACAAAATTTCATGATGTGTATCGTTTAAGGAGTTTTTTGGTATGCTGAGTACGAATCACGTGATAATTTTGCAATCCAATATGCCCGCCGCGCTGTAATCACTAAATTTAATGATGGGTATCGTTTATAGGGTTTTATGGTATGCTGAATACGAATCACGTACTAATTTTGCAATCCAAAAAGGCCGCCGCGCCATAATCACAAAATTTCATGATGGGTATCGTTTAAGGGGTTTTTTTGTATGCTGAGTACGAATCACGTGATAATTTTGCAATCCAATATGGCCGCCGCGCCGTAATCACAAATTTTCATGATGGGTATCGATTAAGGGATTCTTTCGTATGCTAGGTACCAATTTAATGTAATTAGCATTAATTTTACAATAAAAACCTTTTGTCATAGTATTTTCGCATTGCTAGGCCTAAACTTAATAAGCAAATCTTTTTAGTTTACTACTGTAAGGGCCACTTGCAGAGATCAGAGTTAACGTGTTTAACTCAGAGTTAACTGCTAACTCGAGTTAAATCAATAATTTGTCTTGCACCAACAAGAGTTAAGGGCTAACTCAGAGTTAAACTTTTAAATTTTTAACTCGCCGACATCGGTGAGTTTAATCGCCTAACTCTGGGCGAGAGAACTCTCCCACCATAGTTCCGCAGTCGGCAGCTGGGGCGCTGCCGACGTGTCTTCGCCGAAGAATATCGGTGTCCATGACCTGAGGACGGTGAGGAGCCTTATTGATTGATATTGATTCACGCACGCCCCCCTAAGAAGCGGGATTACACCCGAAAACCCCTCAAAGACGGGGAATAGCACCCGAACCCCCCCCCCCCCCTCGATTGTATGTTTGTTTGCATCTAATAGGCTCCAAAACTACTTGACCGATTTGAAAAATCTTTCTATATTGGGAAGCTACAATCTTACAAGTGACACAGTATATTTTCTTCCCGTATTCCCACGGGAACGTAAGCTATATGGGAGAAAACCGCGTGACGTCCTCTAGTGTATACTAATATTATAAAGAGGAAAGATTTGATTGTTTGTTTGCATCGAATAGGCTCCGAAACTACTGATCCGATTTGAAAGATTCTTTCACTATTGGAAAGGTAGGTACACTATTCCCGGTGAACATAGGCTGTATTTTATTCCCGTATTCCTACGTGTAGGGTTTTTGAGATGGGTATGATGAATAAGTATTCTGAGAATTCATGTATCTATACTAATACACTCGAGAGCAATGAATCCGGGTCACTTAAAGAATCCTAAAAATCTCGGAAACTAAAAATGCTAGGTTAATGCAATAAATTGTATTTAATAGACAATGTGATACTCCTTAAATGAAGGTATTAAAACTTCTTAGTTATTGTAAAGTTATATCATAAAAAAATCAAATTTGAAAAAGGGCCATTTTCGAAGATGGAACTACGAAATTACAGCATTTGGTGTTGCTTTTGTTTGTAATCTGTCATTTATGTGGGTACATAAACTATGTTGATAGTGCTCTATATTCATTAATAAAGCTGAAATTATGTCGCTTACGCCTGAAGAATGCACCAGAATACTTACAATGCTGGAAACCGGCCGGAGTCAGCGCGATACAGCCAGGACTGTTGGTGTGTCGCTGTCAACAGTACAAAGAGTTCTCCGACGTTACGAAGAAACTGGTTCTAACCTACGCAGACCAGGAACGGGCAGAACCAGGTGTACCACAGCACGAGAAGACCGATACTTGGTGAACACCATGCTTCGAAATCGCTTTCTCACAGGAACTGAACTCACCAATCAGTTTCGACGCCTCGGAGGAAGTAACCCAAGTGCATGGACAGTAAGACGTCGGCTTGCTGAATCTAACTTAAAACCCCTTAGACCTGCAAACGGCCCTAAACTGGAGCGTGGGCATCGTATTTCGAGACTAAGGTATGCCCAGAGCCACGTAAATTGGAGTATTGAAGATTGGTCAAAAGTTATGTTCTCCGACGAATCAAAATTTATGCTCTACAAGCACGATGGAAGACACAGAGTGTATCGAAGACCAGGGGAAAGATTCAAGCAAGCATGCATCGAAGAAAAAGTAGCCTACGGTGGTGGGTCTGTACTTGTGTGGGCCGGAATTTCTTCTGAAAGTCGCACAGAGCTGGTGATCATAGAAAACGGCTCTTTAACTAGCGTAAGATATGTGGAAGAAATCCTCAATGATCACGTTGGTCCATTTATGGTCAATTTAGGTGAGGATGCTATATTTATGCATGACAATGCCCGACCTCATACAGGTAGGATTGTGAATGACTACCTTCAAGAGATGAACATTACTCGTATGGAGTGGCCAGCGCGCAGCCCGGATATCAACCCGATCGAGCATGCTTGGGACGAGCTAGGCAGATGCGTAAAACAACGAAACCCTCCCCCAATCACGCTTCGTGAGCTCAAAATTGCTCTCACAGAGAAATGGGAGAATATTCCCCAAAATCGTATAAGGAACTTGGTGTACAGCATGCCAAACCGCGTAAACGCAGTAATGGAAGCACGAGGAGGCAATACGAAGTATTAAAATTCAAGAAAATCGTAATAAAGTTCAAAAATTTCATGTTTCCTATTTTTGTTTTAAGGAGAGATCGGCAGTTTTTTCTTTATGTAATTTTGTGTTAATAAAATGTATGGTGACTCATATTTTTTTTACTTTCATTTAAGGAGTATTACATTGTCTATTAAATACAATTTATTTGCATTAACCTATCATTTTTAGTTTCCGAGATTTTTAACATTCTTTAAGTGACCCGGATTCATTGCTCTCGAGTGTATTATAAAGCTGAAGAGTTTGTTTGTTTGTTTGTTTGTATGGTTGAACGCTAGGATCTAAGGAACTACTGGTTGGATTTCAAAAATTCTTTCACAGTTTGACAGTCCATTTATTGAGGATGGCTATAGGCTATATAACATCACGCTAAGACGAATAGGGGCAAAGCAGCAATCAATAATGTTTCGAAAACGGGGAATATTTTTTACCGCCTGAGAGCTTCCGAGGCGTACGCTGCGTAAATAGTTAAAGATACGTAAAAATTGTATATTACAATTTTGTTTCTCTTAAAAAGTTCTAAAAAAAAGTCCGCGGCAGCATATGTCTATCTCTTAAGGTTCGCTCACAATAACCTAATTTGTCTGTTTCTTAATGTTCGCTTACCATATTATAAAACTGAAGAGTTTGTTTGTCCTAGGATCTCAGAAACTACTGGTCGCATTTCGAAAATTATTTTACAGTTTAATAGTACATTTATTGAGGATGGCTAATGGCGATATAAAATCACGCTAATGCGAATAGGAGCGGAGCAGCCATAAATAATGTTTCGAGAACTGGGAAAATTTATTTCTTTTGAGAGCTTCCACTGCGTACGTTGCGTAAATGGTTCAAGTTACGTGAAAATTTTGGATTACAAAAATGTTTCCCTTTAAAAGTTACAAAAAATGTCGTCAACAGCATATGCCTATCTTTTAAGGTTCACTTACAATAACCCGGCTTAATAAGTTTTAAAGTATGAGCGACGCGACGGGAGTAGATAAACATGGTCTGCAGTGGTAGCCAATCAACTGAACGATTAAAACCGGCCAAGTGCGAGTCGGACACACATGAGTTCCGTACCAAAAAAAGGACGGGTGGAAGTGAATGCAACGGGAAACATTATATAACTTTACATATTTATACCACACCTCTCTCCTTCTCAGTCTCATGTGATGCAAACGAAGTTGTGCGGGTCAGCTATAATGAATATAAGCGACGCGACGGGAGTAAGTGCCAAGGGAAACATTATATCACCTTAAATATTAATACAACACCTCTCTCTTTCTCGGTCATGTGACGCAAACGAAGTTGTGCGGGTCAGCTCTCATGTATATAAGCGACGCGACGGGACTAGGCGCGACGAGAGTAAATGCGACGGGAAACATTATATATTACTCAAAATGTTAATACCATACCTCTCTTTTTCTAACTCTCATGTGCCGCAAACGAAGTTGCGCCTGTCAGCTAGTAAAATATATAATTGCAGACTTGTACCAGTTACACTAGGTATAACTAAATAAAATACAATCCGATATACGATATGACCTAACCCATAGCGTGCTGGGAGACGACTGCTGCGCCTAGCGAATGTTTGCGCCTCGGTATATAAAACTAATGCGTCAGCAGTGTCCCTACACATGGGAACTGACTGCCTCTGTGGCGCGGTCCCCACCGGAGACAAATATTTGTGTGACCCATAAATGTTTGTCTCATGAGTCTGGGTGTTTCTATGTAAAATATGTATGTATTTAAAAAGTATATAAGTATTAATATCCGTGGTTTGATACCCATAACACAAGCAGGTTATTCCTAGCTTACTTTGGGATCAGATAGTCCGTGAATATATATTAAAAAAAAATAATAATAATAGAACTACGCGGGTGAAACCGCGTGGCGTCCACTAGTGTACCTGGCCTGCCTATTGATATTCATCAGGTATTTTATATCATGTACCTGAAGACATCTCAGTTCCAGTGCCTCTCTATTATAAGAGATCAATCCATAATACAGATTTATTCATTTCATGTTTTACCATTTTAGGAGGAGATAATGCTGAAATCTTTAGGAATAGAAAAGTATATTTTTCAATTAATACCCAGGCAATCTGTTCTGCTGGTTTGAAATTCAACGAAGTCTTTGCACGTAGGAATGGTTTAGCTCACGACTCACACATTTGGGATAACAGCAAATATATCATCTTGCTATATTTATGTAACAGCCTATAGTTAGCAAATATAGCACGAATACATGGCTTCGTTTCCATTTTTGTATTATTTATAAATTTTTTAGATGAACACAGTCAGAAAGTGACACTGACGCATTACAAAGGCACAAAGCATTTAAACGACGTTAAAAAATTTAAATGCACGTAGATGACATAACAAAGTCATACTGTTGAGACAAATCATACGTAGCAGACTGTAGTGTAAAAGAGATAGATACACATGTTCCATTCTTAGTTCTAACATTTGTGTGTGGTTGGATTGCATAAAAAAAAAAATAAAAATTGCATGGAACGACAAAGACTAAAAAAAATTGTTCGCTGTACTGTGAGTTAGTTAACCGCGTGCCAATTTGCAACTGTGCAAGACGTGGTCAGAGTTAAGAAGTTATTTATTTAACTCAGAGCTTACTAACTCTACATTTATATATTTAACTCGACTCTCCACGCAAGTGGGCCTAAATAGCTTAAGCGGCCAAACTGAATTCCAAAATTATCATGTTATTCGTACTCAGCATTCGAAAAAACCCATTAAACGATATTCATTACGAAATTATGTGATTACGGCGCGGTGGCCATTTTGGATTGCAAAATTATCATGTGATTCGTCCTCAGCATACCAAAAAACCCTTTAAACGATAACCATCATGGATTTATGCGATTACGGCGCGGCGGCCATATTGGATTGCAAAATTATCTCGTGATTCGTACTCAGCATACCGAGAAACCACTTAAACGATACCCATCATGAAATTTTGCGATTAAGGCGCGGCGGCCATATTGCATTTCAAAATTATCACAGGATTCATACTCAGCATACCAATACACCCCTTAAACGATACCCATCATGAAATTTTGTGGTTACGGCGCGGCGGCCATATTGTATTGCAAAATTATCACGTAATTCGTACTCAGCATACCAAAAACCCTTTAAACGATACCCATCATGAAATTTTGTGATTACACCGCGGCGACCATTTTGGATTGCGAAATTATCACGTGATTCGTACTCAGCATACCAAGAAACCCCTTAAACGATACCCATCATAAAATTTTGTGATTACGGCGCGGCGCCCATATTGGATTGCAAAATTATCACGTGATTCGTACTCAGCATACCAAAAAACCCCTTAAACGATACCCATCATGAAATTTTGTGATCACACCGCGGTGGCCATATTGGATTGCAAAATTATCATGTGATTCATACTTAGCATACCAAGAATTCCCTTAAACTATACCCATCATGAAATTGTGTGATTACGGCGCGGTGGCCATATTGGATTGCAAAATTAGTACGTAATTCGTACTCAGCATACCAAAAAAACCTTTAAACGATACCCATCATGAATTTTTGTGATTACACCGCGGCCGCCATTTTGGATTGCAAAATTATCACGTGATTCGTACAAAGAATACCAAAAAACCTCTTAAACGATACCCATCATGAAATTTTGTGATCACACCTTGGTGGCCATGTTGGATTGCAAAATTATCATGTGATTCATACTTAGCATACCAAGAATTCCTTTAAACTATACCCATCATAAAATTGTGTGATTACGGCGCGGTGGCCATATTGGATTGCAAAATTAATACGTAATTCGTACTCAGCATACCAAAAAACCCTTTAATCGATACCCATCATTAATTTTTGTGATTACACCGCAGCCGCCATTTTGGATTGCAAAATTAGCACGTGATTCGTACTCAGCATACCAAAAAACCCTTTAAACGACACCCATCATGAAATTTTGTGATTACACCGCGGCGGCCATTTTGGATTGCAAAATGATCCCGTGATTCAAACTTAGCATACCAACTTTAGAAAACTTTAGAAATTTTTATGACCAGCTATTATGTAATTTACATTTTTTACGCAACTGTAGCAAACGTACGCAACGGAAACTCTCAAAAGAAATGAAATATCCTAGTTGTCGAAAAATGTTCCGTTGCTGCTAAGCTCTTATTCGCCTTAGCGTGATGTTATATACTTTGGTACTTTTCAAAAATGGATATTCTGATAAGAAACTCTTGAAATTCAACTAGCAGTCTCTTAGATTATAGAGTTAGAACAACTAAACAAACAAACTCTTTAGCTTAAAAATAATAGTATAATATATATAGGTAATTTCTTTACGATTAACTCATTTATTTACGAAACTAATAAATCACTACACTTAATAAAGTTAGATGCATTAACTACGTCAAACAAAGTTAGCATGCTGTTTCTTTCTACTCTACTGTATACTGTGGCATGAGAGTTCACTGCCGCTGCCGGCGCGCGGTGTGTCTCGCGCCCGGGGCACAGTATAAATATATGTTGTTTAACCAGTATTCTAGCTCCCTACAAACGGACGAAACGCAAGCTATACCTACGATTCTCGTTTTCGGCAGGCCTTTCAGCACGTAAGCAGCGTCCGCAGTCGCGATTGTGCCGAGTAGACGAATGGACGGTGTGTCGTTTTTTAAATAGTAACCGCGCGTGTTTTATTTACTAAAAATACAACTAGAGTCTATTGTGTTTGTTTTGGTTGCATGAATTCGTCAATAACGCACGGTATTTTAGATTACCTGGAAACTCCGAAAGGTAAGACTATAAATTGATTTTACTTAAGTACTAATTGGTACTATACTACTAGTTGACTAAAGTTAAACAAAGTGATTGACACGAGTGAACTAGGTAGTTACATGAAGTAGGTATGTTTGTGTTTAAAACTAGACTTGTGCTTGCTCAGTCAGTGAACGGTGCGATCCAATATAGTACAATATCCAAAAAAGAACTAGTTCAGAACTCTAGTACCTGTAGGTAGTACATTTAGTTCCGTTGTCAGTTCGTAGTTATTTAATTGAGAGCAATGATTTAGGTATGTTTCAAGAGTATTAATTTCTTTGTGGATGACCGATGTTACAGTACACTTAGCACCGTATGACTGCCTCTGTGGCGCAGTCGGTATTGATACCGCCTGCGGTGCTGGTGGGTTCGATTCCCACCTGAGACAAATATTTGTGTGACCCATAAATGTTTGTCTCAAGAGTCTGGTTGTTTCTATGTATAATATGTATGTATTTAAAAAGTGTATTAGTATTAATATCCGTGGTCTGATACCCATAATACAAGCAGGTTATTCCTAGCTTACTTTGGGATCAGATAGCGTTGTGTGAAATGTCCGTGAATATTTATTTATTTATAAAAAAAAATTGACAGCATTTTTGTTACCTTTGATTTTTATTACACGCATAGAGACAAATATGAACTTCCAAAGTTTAACACAACTTGACAATGTACGAAAAGTACTAGTGTACTAGAGACTGACTAGTACTTTCAAATCGAAAAATAGTTTTAATTTTGTAAATCAAAAATTTAACGCAATGATTATAAAGACTACAATTCCGTGATTCTATCACTGACGAAACATGTGATGAGCCGAGGGGCAAGTGCGAGTTTTTGCGTGCGCTTGTCGACATTCACGGCTCACCAATTCGTTTGGAATCGAGACCCCGCCATCTAGCTGTAAACGCGGGAACTTGTCTCGATCTCATACAAATCGGTGATAACGCGCTCGTTCGTGAATGTCGACAGGCGCTCACCGAAACTCGCACTTGCCCCTCCGATTATTATTGTCTACGCCGCTAACTCGTTTTCAAATTTCTACACCCGTCTCACTCAATCGTTAGTAGATAACGGGCGCTGCGCCGCCACGCCGCCACCCCGCGCCGCCAGCCGTTGCGGGGATATTATATTATTACTCACAAAGTATTTTTTTGTTTAAATAAAAAAGGTACATATTTACTCGAAATGAAATCCGGTTGTCAGTAAAACAACAATCCTTAATACAAATTGAAGGCCTTGTGGGCGGATTGAAAAAAATCAACTGCATTAGGCTCACTATCTATTACGCGTACGTAAAACTATAAGGTAAAATGTGGGCGTATACTATGCCTCTGCCTACACCTTCAGGGATAAAGGCGTGACTATATGAATGTATGTATGTACCTACATATTTACAATCGCAATACTAAATAGAAAGTCAAAGTAGGCACATATTATTAAAATGCTGTAGGTGGGCAGCCCTATCGCATGCTTACGTACCGCGCGGCTGTAGGCATTTATTTCTAAAATCCGGCCGAGTCAGACTACAGTATACAGTGCCCGGGGCGAGGGGAGCGCCAAATGCCTACTTGTGCGCAATAACCGCCCCTTAAGCGAGCCAACGGTCTTGTTTGCTAATGGAGCACCCAAAGTTTTCGCGAACTTTTTCTTGGCTCGCTGGCTCGTGCGTACGCGTGTGTCGTGGACTAAAAAACCGCCAGTGGATTGGCGAATTTTATAGCGATCGCATGTGCTGCGCATTTCAGCTTTTCACTATTTAGCATAGGAAATCGTACGCAGCCTTTTATTATACGCATATGAAACGTTTTTCACATAAATATAATAATTTTACTAGCTTTGGTTGTGGGAATGTCCAAAAATACTAAATACATAAGTACTTAGGTACTTATTTTTCTCCGTCTTTCAATTTAAAAACATTCATCCATGTATATTTCTAAATACCTATATACATATTTAACCCGTCCTTAAACAGAATATTACTAAAACACCAAAACTTCACAAAAAAATCACAATAATAAATTGGTTCAAGGTGGGAATCGAACCCAGGAACTCAGTGTGACGACGACTATCGGATGGCGAGCCAACGGTTTTGCTCGCTAGTGGATCATATACGCGAGCCGACGGACTAAGGTTCGTTGGCTCGTCGGTTCGCCAGTGGATCAGGCCCTAGAGATGAAGGAGTGGCAAGTAAGTACCTAAACGGTTTTGCTCGCTAGTGGATTATATACGCGAGCCACCGAGCGGCGAGGACACATAGCGCTCCACATATTGGTGGTGTGCACATCGTGGGCGTAACAGCAACCCTTGCGGCAGGTCTGGACTTGGTCATTCTCTCGCTTGAGACCATGATGCAAGCCATAATCTCCAGTGGAAGTAAGTAGGACACCACTGCGTCTGTCTGCGAGCAGGTCATGCTCGTAAAAGTGGCAAAGGGGAGGTAGCAGGAGAGAACTCTGGAGCCTGCTGGAGGAGATTTCTTGTAGAAATAGCAGTGCCATTGTACTCTTTTTTTTCCTTACTACATATCTGTATAATACATGTGTTTACATAAATTGTTAAATAAATAAATAAATAAACTCTCCCACCCGAGTTTCGCAATCTGCGGCGGGGCAGCCGCAGACTTGTCATCGCCCAAGACACTCGGCCTCCATGGCCGAGAGCCTGGGGGCGGTAGGGGGCTGTTTAGCTTCTGGACAGAAGCAGGCCCAAGGCGACAACGTAACAGTTTTGCGCACGCCACCCCGACGCGACGTCACGAACAACCGCCCAAGGACGCGGGATAGCACCCGAACATCCTAGGTGAGGCCGTAGTGGTAGTCAAGGTCTGTTGGGGATATCCTTCCGAGGGCTTACTCGGGGCCCTACAACCGTAGGCAGTAGGAAAATAAGGCGCTGCCAGGGGTCGGCTCGGCCCTGTCCATGTCTAAAAAAACTCCATAACATGAAGACGACACGCGGCGGCGGGTGGCTGCTCGCTCACTCACCAGACTGTAAAGAACAGATTACGAATTACGACAGAAATATAAATATATATATAAATATTAATGTCTCTTCTCTTCCACGTCGTGTTGCCCATCCACTGGACGGCCAGAATAGCTCCCATGCAGAGTACCTACTATCATCCGCATAACAATGAATGCACCCCAGGGACAGCATGTCATTGATATGCAGAAGAAAGAGAGTTGGGGACAATACCTATCCCTGTGGTAGGTACTCCGGCATTTACCTGCAAGAAGCCGGAAGCCTGACCATCACAGAGAACCCGTATACGTCGCCCGTGCAGGAAGCTGGCCAACCAGCGGCACAGAAACAGAAAGAAGTGATGCATGCCATACCCTATCAAAGGCTTGAGAGATGCCTCACCCCAGGTGTGTGTTATGTCCGCTAGGAGGTCACCCGTTGATCGTTTCGGTTCGGCCTAAAGCCGTATTGACGATCGCTAATTAGCGAGTGATCCTCCAGATAGCGCATGAGCTGTTTGTAATAATCAGCTCGAACACCTTGCAGATGACGGTGGTTACCTACCGCTATGGGGCGATAGTCGGCCGGATCCGACCGATCCCCTTTCTTGGGAATCGGCTGGACGTTCGCCTCTTTCCGAGCCTCCGGCACTTCTCCTGACGAATAGGAAAGGGGATACAGGCGTCAGCCCCGGATCTAAAGATTTTTTTAGGCGGGGCAAAATGTGAAAATGCCGCCCCCATTACCCCCCCCCCCCCCCTGTTTTTAGTTTCCTTGTTCAAAGTTGAGAGTAGTATTAGCGAAGGTACAAATCTGCGTTTTGCATAGCAGACACCTCTATAGCGGCATAATCCGCACAATGAACCACCTCACCTTATTTAGAGCTTTCTCGCGCAGAATTCAGAGCTCGCGGTGGACGTCTAGGCCGAGAAAGTCTAGATAGTTTTTCAGTAGTATTATCGCATTCTGAAGAGAGGGATTTTTTAGATACGTATTGAAATTCGACATGGATGCTGTGCCGAACTCTTACCGACTGATTCCTACCACTGCCTACGGTCTGGAGCCCCGGGTAAGCCCTCGGAAAAATGTCTCAATATTCCCAACAGACTTTGACTACCATTGCGACCTTACCTAGGGGGATCGGGACCTATTCCGCATCTTAGGGGGTTGTTCAGGTGTTATCCGGCTTCTGGGGACGTGTGGCGTGCGTGAAACGTTCACGTTACACTGTCT
This sequence comes from Miltochrista miniata, assembly GCA_933228765.1. Taxonomy (NCBI): domain Eukaryota; kingdom Metazoa; phylum Arthropoda; class Insecta; order Lepidoptera; family Erebidae; genus Miltochrista; species Miltochrista miniata. Next base: position 14,069,806 of record OW121764.1, on the reverse strand, counting down.
TCTTGGGCCTGCTTCTGTAAAGAAGGTGAGCAGGCCCCTGGTCATGGAGACCGAGAGTCTTGGGCGAAGACAAGTCTGCGGCGGGGGCGCCGCAGTTATCTCCGAGTGTCCCGCTTCCTCCCCGATACTTCATGCCAATATGCCACTCACGAGCATGAACTGCCCGCAGAAAGTCGAGGCGACATCCCACTTACTCCCACTGGAGATCATGGCCACCATGATCTCCAGTGAGAGAATGTCCACGACCAGTCCTGCTAATAGGACCTGGCGCTGTTGCGCTCACACTCCTCCAATGTGTGCACCGCTGTGTCTTGGCTGCGTTCCTCGCAGTGCTGTCACTCAGCTGTGGTTTCCCGGTGTATTCGTCAGTAATCATTTGCGACCATCGGTAGAAGAGGTTGCAGTTGCCCCTCTCCTTCTAAAGAGAGGGTAGATTAGAAAAGGGGATCTTTCAGCTGTAAATGCACATTCCTATGTTACCTGGCATTTAAATCTACCAGGTTTTCTAAATTAAATTCTGAAATGCGGTCAGGCTCGGTCTAGATCCACCACGAGATGCCGCCTCTATTCTTCTACGTCGAACCGCTCCCCTCTTAACGGTCAGTGGATGTCTAGATAGTCCTTCAGTAGTATTATCACATTGTAAAGAGAGTGTAAAGGACGGAAACGAGATCTTTCAGCTGTATACGCACACACATCCCAGTATTTCCTGGCATTTAAATCTACTAGGTTTTCTAAATCCCATTGGTAAATGCGGTCAGACCCGGTCGAGATACGCTACGAGCTGCCGCCTCTTTTCCTCCAGATCTGGCCGCCCGGCGCCCCTCCGTTGGACGGCCAGATTAACTCTACTGTAGAGTACTGTCGTCTGCATAACAATGAGTGCACCCAAGAGATAATATGCCGAAGAAATAGTGTTGGATAACACAGATCCCTGTGGTACTCTTAAATTAAACTGCTAAAAGCAGGGAACCTCACCAGCACCGAGGACTAGTAGATATACGTCACCCGTGTAGGAAACTGGCCATCCAGCGGCACAATTGAGACGGTCGGCATTTTGCTGCAAAGTTTGAATTTGTCACCCTCTGATTTGCCGCCCCCCTGATTTTGCCGCCCGGGGCCCCGGCTTGCTCCCCCCTAGATCCGGGGCTGACAGGCGTGTTAGCGTTGGAGACAATTCGGCTACACACTTCCTCAGCACCACCGCCGGAATGCCATCAGGACCACTGGCTTTCCGCTTTCCTTTCTTTCTTTTCTTTATAAAAAAGAAGTGTATTTGGGGTCATTATTGCTCTTAAAACGCATACATGATATGTTCGGTGGACTCGTTACCATGTTTGTCACAATCTTTGGCAAGTTCATTATGGCACTCGCAGTGATACATCATTTTGTAAGATTAGACTACCTAGTACCTACATTTCATTGTACTTGACTGTAGGGGAAACTGTTCACCATTCGTACGCGGGGCACATTCATACATTGACACACATACATACATATACTCACGCCTTTATCCCCGAAGGGGTAGGCAGAGGCCTATACCGGCCCACATTTCACCGTGTACAATTCGGTCCCACGTAACAGGTGGTGAGCCCATCGCCGTGTTGAAATGGACCGCCGCCGTCAGAGCCTCGTCCGTTGTTCAGCAGGTGCACGAGCTTGCACGTGAGGTTGACTTGGGCCCGAAGGTGTTGGTAGGGCGGATCCGACCGATCCCCTTTCTTGGGAATCGGCTGGACGTTCGCCTCTTTCCGAGCCTCCGGCACTTCTCCTGACGAATAGGAAAGGGGATACAGGCGTGTTAGCGTTGGAGACAATTCGGCTACACACTTCCTCAGCACCACCGCCGGAATGCCATCAGGACCACTGGCTTTCCGCTTTCCTTTCTTTCTTTTCTTTATAAAAAAAGAAGTGTATTTGGGGTCATTATTGCTCTTAAAACGCATACATGATATGTTCGGTGTCAAATTCTTTCGCCCTTCGATAGTAACATTCTCCAGAATATTTATTGTACCGAAATATCGGAAAAATCGTTGGCACAAGCAAAGCACAGGGTCATTAACTAGTTTTATCATAAAACAGCAAACACATTAGATAATATTGCGTACAATAATTAGTCATATTTCAGTCTAAATGATACCAACCAGCAAGACATCTTTAAAATAACTCTTCGGCGCCGAGAGATCAAAGCTACTTTCTACTACTACATGCAAACATGAGTATCCCTCCGTACTCCGAACCACTTCAGAAGGCACGCTAAATAAACATTAACATTCTATCCTGACTCCTATAATCTCGACGTTTATATTGTTATTTTATAACATTAGGACCATGTATCCTTTGGACTTTACGACATACAGAACACAAAAATCACAGGGCCACAAGCACTTCAAATATTATTTGTTATGTCCTCATGAAACCAATATTATCAGTAGTGAGGCACTATAGTTTATACCCATACACTTTCGTCTCGTAGACTACCATTAAAATCTCAACTCAATAGTCACAACACAACACCACAAATAAAGTTTATGGCCAAAGGTAATTTCTTATTTAGATGTAGCTTGCAATGACAATAATAATAATATGCTAAAGTAGACTTCAGGTTCAAGGGGGGATGCAATGGAAACAAGTTCTTGCTAAGATAATGATTTATAAATATAATTGATAACATTTTTTAAGTTCCTTAAATTTGTAAGGATTAAATTCTATACTAATATCATACACACTCAAAAGAGAGCACTTACAAAGTTTACAATTTTGCATCCTCTGTGCATTATTTAAAATTGAGTATGTTTATTAGACATGCAAAATGTTCTAAACTAAAGACAACAATGTAAACTTTACATTTACCGAAGACCAGATGGCTTGATGGTGCTTGAGAAGTTTTGGGTTCCAGCGGTGCAAGTGTTCACATATTTGGTAGGTATTTTTACCTATAATCATTGTTTAAAGTCAAATTTATAAGTACTTACTTAGCCATAAATCTTCTTTGAAAGCTTTAGTTGAGTACAACAATTTCAAATCTAATCATCAAATTTCAATTTAAATCAGTCATCAAGTCATAATATTGAAAAAAAAAAAACAACATTTATCAGAGAGTTAATGGGAATTTAGAAATTCATGAGATCATGTAACTGATCCGGAATTTGACTAGTCTAGATCTTTATCTAATATAAATATGTTTTTCGGAATTTAAAGCCTATTCTCCTATGACTCTGAATGTTTTAAAAAACGCAAACAACTGCATCCACTGGTCCACACCCCCCCAAAAGGAATGACTGCAATGTGTAATAACTAAACAATTAATACTAATAAAGTTAATAATTATTTCATTGAAAATCAACCTCACTTGCTATATGGTGTACGGGATACGGGTATAGGTATAATATACGGGACTAGCAGATGGGAGTTCTGATGGTATTTTCCCAACAAAGGCGAATCAGGCTGCTATCAAAAGCAAACCTCAGGATATAAAATACTTAACACATTAGGTAAACAATAAATATAAATAAATCTCATCTCTTGTTATAAACCTTACATATTATTATGATCTCTGAACATGTATGTGAAATTTACAAGATGGCATGGATTGAACCTCTGCTGTGACAACACTGTTGATGCATAAGTTTGCTAATCCTCCTCTGATCAGACCACAAGTATAGGCAACATACTGAAACAAAAATCAAATTGTAGTTTATTTTTTTAAAAGTAAGTATGTGGTTTTCTCTAGAATCTTAAGTAGGGACCTAAGTACTTACTCTAGGAGCAAATTCCAAATATTGATGACCATTTGAAAAATTTGTGAGAAATCTAAAGGCATTGTCTTGTAGAACATAAACTCCTTGATGGTTGGTGCGTAAGTTATCTATTTGCTTTTTATAAACACAGGTCCAAAAATCTGTACATATGAATTTCATGGTATCTAGTTCGTCTTTGAATCTGGGCCACTCTCTTGTTAATCTCTCCATTATTTTATAGCCAGCTGCAAATCCAATGTATTCCACAACAGACAGATCCACCTCCTAGAACAAAAAGGTAAAGGATGATAGTCCACAAGCTTGGAAATATTTTGTTGGAGAGTTTTGGTTACTTATACCTTCTTTTCGTTATCGTTGTCCTTATTTTGTTCCAAAGCATAGTTGATTATTTCGGAATGAAGCAAGTCGAAAACAATATCATCAGCCATAGTAAACAAATTAGTTGTCTTGTTTTATTGCCCAAATATATATATATTCCAATAGCAGACGGATTAAAATAGTTTATTAATATACAATTATTTAGATAATGAACAAAAATTGACGAATATTTTTATTGAATTGAGACGAACACGAGCACAGAACAGAACACTTTTATCCTACGGAAAACACGAGTAAAAAATATTCGCACAACGCACAATAACAAATTTTGACATCTCGTGTTTTTTCAAATTTAATTTTTACTGACAAAAGGTTTGAGCCCATACAGCCTTGTCATAACGTACCTACACTTCAAGAGTTGAATATTTATAAGATTTGTTAAAAGACAAGATTGCCATTCCGTAATTTATTGTAGAAAGGGCTTCCTGATTCATGCAGCAACGAGACCATGTGGGGAAAAAACAATGCTTATAAAAACGTAGTACTAATACAATACAATCTACAATACTCATTATTATCGCAATGAAATCAAATAAAAAAAAATCGGATTTCGTTTAGCGCGGCGGCAGATTGCCAAACCACAATTTGCTATTAATAATACATTTAAAAAAAAATTACCCATCATAGGTGACGTATGCAAAACTCTACCTTGCCTATGGTCGGTTGTACAAAAAAACAAACTATAAAAATAATGGCTGATAGTGGCTTGTGTGGTGAATCGCTCTGTAGATTTGTTTTTACTTTTGATAGTTTAACAAGACTTCAGTAAAGTGGAAACTCCTTGCAACGTAAAATTGTGAATTATTTCTATTAATAATTGAATTATTTGAATCTATAAGTGCATTATAAAATCGCAAATGGATGAAAACACAAATAGCAAAGATGGCGACGCGATGCGCCTCTCTGATACTGCAGCGCCATCTACATTAGATGTGTCACACAAGTTTGACGGAAATTTGAGGAAAAAAAGAAGACCGCGCGGGAAACCCAAACGAAAAGTATTGAAACCTTTTGTGAAAGTTCCTTGGCCAGAAAGAAAAAAGAATGACACTTCAATCAGGAATAATAATAGATTCCGAACGTTGGTTCTGGCAAAAACGCACGCACCATTTAATAACAACCAGTTTTTAATGGAAATTCATAAACCAGAACCTGAAAGTTCATTTCATACCTTACGGACTCCTTCAGCACGTACCCGCGATTCTAGCTTCAGTGTAGATTCAGAAGAAAATTATTTTCTTTCCTTACCTGAAGATGAAGAGGAATATCTAACTAAAGAGTTCTCAAGCGTTTATGAAGATGCTCAAAGTGAACGATTGTCCAGCATGTCCAAAGATGATCTTATCCAAGAGTATCTTCTGTTGGAAGCGAAATACGACCATCTTATAAAGAGAACGGAACGATCTAAAGCAAAGTGTGCTGATGATGAAAATGAAGCTACAACAATTGATAAAGAGATGTCTTTTACTGATAGGGACAGCATGATAACAGAAAGAGATACTTCACTAACTTCAGTGGGTTCAAGTACTGTGGATGAAAACTCTTATACTGATTTAATGCATAAAATGAAGGAACAGGAGGATCAGATACAAACTTTACAATTGGAAATTGACAAGTTGAGGTGTGAAAATGAACATTTGCGTCATAGGTCTCAGGCCTCCTCAAGTGCGGACTCTGAAAGTGATAGTTCTTCAAGCTCTGACAGTGAAAGTAGCTCTAATGGAAGGTTAAGCACAGAGCCTGTAATTGAAAACAATAGTGTATCAAATGGAAATAATATGCAGGTCAATGGTAACGCTGAGACGGATGAGGCTGATGAGGTAGAAATTACTATTCCATTGGTTAATGGTTATCATGAATAAGTTGATAATAATAATTACGCTTCATTAATAGCAATAGGTTAATATTTAGATTTATATTTTTAATATTAAAATGAACAGTTCGGTTACAATGGCAGTGTATAAAACTTATGACTCTTGAGTGAAACTTATGTTATTTAGGCTTGAAGCACACCTAGCAATTAGACATTGTTCCCCTTCTCAAGTAAACTGGGAAGTAAAATGTGTGAGATTGATATGTATAATGTAATGAATTTTTCTATTAACTTGTGAATCCCACAGATATTGCACAGATAATACAATAATGGGAAAGTAATTGAATTCTAAACTTGTAATGGTGAGTGTTCTGCTGCTAAGCTTTTTCAAAAAAAGGTTAGCAAAAACATTGCAAAAGAGCAAAACATTGTTCAGCAGTCTGCGTGGGTTGGTAGTCAGAAGGTGGAAAATAATTTGGAATGTGAAATAGTAGATTGTTCACCGAGGGTGGAAAGAATCAATTCCCGAGGTATTTAGACTGTAGTCCGAGTCGGAATTGATTCTTTTACCCGAGTTAAACACTCTACTTTTAATTTCAAATACGAGGAAAATAAAACTAATAATAAGATTCAAACCTTACCATAAAAGATTATTACCAATTGTTTAGAATTCTGTTACAGATAAATAACAACTACATTATGTCGACTTTTTAAATTTTAAATATGGAACTCACCATGTAATTGTTGCAGAGATCCGGCCCCATACACGTACAATATTATTGACTCAATAATATTGCCACAATATTTATTTCCATCCGAATATAGTCTGTTCAAATCTCAATATTACCCATACACGGTCAATTTATTGCTATATTGATCAATATTATTGTACGTGTATGGGCCGGAAGAAATTTTCGCTAAGTTCACACTGGCTGTTTGGAAAGTCGCATGGCCGCAGCATTTTTTTTTTTTTTTTTTTACACAAATCTCTTCACTATCACAGCTGACCTGTCAGCAGTTCTATTTTTAAAGTTCATTCCGCCCCTTGGGTGGGAAGTAATTTGTATGAGTTTTTCCCTCCCTAGGGAGGGAAACAGCATTTTCCACCCAATAGTCAGATCAGGAAAACACTATTTTCCGAGTATGAGAAATGAAAAATATTTTTTCTTTCTTTAGCCGCAGGATGGGTGGCCTTTCTGTAAAATTCTAGTTGTATTTGATGCATACTATGAATGGTTGCCACCTGTTATTTCCTTACTATCAAATGAGCGAATATGATGTGCTATAAAAATTGGATTCTTGATTAAATCCAGAATCCATGACAATAAGATGTGCTTCTCGTGCTATGCGAAGGGTCGACAATACATTAGAGCAGGCAGAGAGGTGGTGACCATCCACAGAATGCATACATTCATGTAATTACATGCATATACAAGTGAATAAAATTTTCGACATCAAACGCATAGCAATGAATGAGTTTAGGTAACTAGTGTAACTAGTTTCCGTGTTAAAAGAGGAATAAAATTTACTTTTAAGAATCTGTGCAATATTAGTAGTGATTAGTAATAAATTGATTATTTCCGAATAGATCTCAGTTTATGTTTGAACAGTGGAACATAATATATTCAATGCTAGATTTAAGGACAACTGTTGTAGTTTATGAAGAACATTTATTTTATATAATTATGTACTGTTTTTTTTAAAGTTTTCTGTTGACTTTTATGTGGGTACGTTCCTTTGATGAAACCAAATTGAATGTGTCAAAACTTTTTTATTTATAGTGTCACATTTTAGCAGATTATAATATTAAAATTTTCTTTCGCTTAAATATAATAAAATACAGTCTTTAAGAATAAAATCTTTTATTTCCCTCATACATAATTTAACAATTTAATTTTCTACTTACATGTATTTCCGAATTGGAATCTAAACATTATTCCCTAAATAATCTAAATATCTCTTCCCTTAAATTTTTTTTTAACTTAACAGCTTTTACATACACTTTGAGCCAGATACATATTTTGCCATACTACGAAGACACCGCACCCCATGCACCCACCAGCGTCACCCACAATCACAGACGTACAATAAGTAGCAGACGAAACATTAATTATGTTTGTGTGCGTTGGTCTTTCCATTCCGCTCGCTCTAAGGGGTTAGTGAATGCTGCTATCTCGTTTCTACACGTATATCAACACTATACATGACATTTAAAAAAAAATGACGTACGCCTGGTTTTTGAAAGATATAAGCTGCCGATGCTGCAGTTTGACGTATTAGATACCTCTAATTAATGTAGGGGCCAAACTCAGGCACTTCTTTTCAAGATTAAATTTAATGCTAACATAAAAATAAGTGTGGCAAACTGTGATTCAGCATTTAATTAGTTCAGAATTGCATTTTAATATAATGCCTGTAAACTTCGATGATATTGAGTATACAATATATAAAAATGAAGCCCGATTTCCGTGGTCACGGCATCACGCGTGAAATGCTGGACCGATTTCGCTAATTCTTTTTTGTTGTGTTTGTTTCTGTCAGGAGAAGGTTTTAAAAAAATTGGTGCAAAACTATTAGCAGAAATGGTTTTTATTGCGATTTTGAATCGGATCATAGAACTGGAAACTCCGAAATGGAAACCGGGAACAGAAAAACTAAGAGATAATTTTGCAATCCAATATAGCCGCCGCGTCGAAATCACAAAATTTCATGATGGGTATCGTTTAAGGGGGATTTTGGTACGCTGAGTACGAATCTCATGATACTTTTGCAATCCAATATGGCCGCCGCCCTGAAATCACAAAATTTCATGATGGGTATCGTTAAAGGGGGTTTTTGGTATGCTGAGTACGAATCACATGATAATTTTGCAATCAAATATGGCCGCCGCGCCGAAATCACAAAATTTCATGATGGGTATTGTTTAGGGGGATTTTGGTACGCTGAGTACGAATCTCATGATAATTTTGCAATCCAATATGGCCGCCGCGCCGAAATCACAAAATTTCATGATGGGTATTGCTTAAGGGGTTTTTTGGTATGCTGAGTACGAATCACGTGATAATTTTGCAATCCAATTTGGTCGCCGCGCCGAAATCACAAAATTTCATGATGGGTATCGTTTAAGGGGGCTTTTGGTACGCTGAGTACGAATCTCATGATACTTTTGCAATCCAATATGGCAGCCGCCCTGAAATCACAAAATTTCATGATGGGTATCGTTAAAGGAGGTTTTTGGTATGCTGAGTACGAATCACGTGATAATTTTGCAATCCAATATGGGCGCCGCGCTGAAATCACAAAATTTTCGTGATGGGTATCGTTTAAGGGGTTTTTTGGTATGGTGAGCACGAATCACTTGATAATTTTGCAATCCAATATGGCGGCCGCGCCGAAATCACAAAATTTCATGATGGGTATCGTCTAAGGGGTTTTTTTGTATGCTGAGATCGAATCACATGATAATTTTGCAATCCAATATGGCCGCCACGCCGAAATCACAAAATTTCATGATGGGTATCGTTTAAGGGGTTTTTTGGTATGCTGAGTACGAAACACATGATAATTTTGCAATCCAATATGGCCGCCGCGCCACCGTTGTTAAAATTTCATGATGGGTATCGTTTAAGGGGTTTTTTGGTATGCTGAGTACGAAACACATGATAATTTTGCAATCCAATATGGCCACCGCGCCACTGTTGCGAGATGATTATAATAAAGGTTTTTGAACGTTTTGCCGCCTGTCTGTATGATCGTTGTGTTGTTTATGTACATATTATTTTTATATCTATGTTTGTTTTTCTCTGTTTTTATTATTATTTTTTATAAAAGGTTACTGTTGTTTGGTCTATGTGCGCTGTGATCTAAAATAAAAAATATTTTCTTTCTTTCTTTCTTTCTATTTCTGTCAGTATGCTGAGATACCAAAAAACCCCTTTCACGATATCCAATATGAAATTTTTCAACGGTGGTTCGGCGGCCATCTTGGATTGCAAAATTGACCTAAAATTCGTATTTAGCATACCAAAAAACCCCTTCTACGATATGCAACATGAAATTTTGCAACGCTGGCGCGACAGCCATCTTGGATTGCTAAATTAACCCAAAGTTCGTACTCGGCATACCAAAAAACCCCTTAAACGATACCCATCACGAAAATTTTGTGATTTCGGCGCGGCGGCCATATTGGATTGCAAAATTATCATGAGATTCGTACTCAGCATACCAAAAAACCCCTTAGACGATACCCATCATGAAACTTTGTGATTTCGGCGCGGTGGCCATATTGGATTGCAAAATTATCATGTGATTCGTACTCAGCATACCAAAAAACCTCTTAGACGATACCCATCATGAAATTTTGCGATTTCGGCGCGGCGGCCATATTGGATTGCAAAATTATCATGAGATTCGTACTCAGCGTACCAAAATCCTCCTTAACACATTGAATGCCGAAATTTCTTACAAGACCAAAGCTATTTGCCACCATACATTTGTCAATTTACGTATATATACGTGCAAGGCACCAGTAAGAACTACAATATCGCTTGGTGCCACTTACGTATGAATACGTATACGTATAAATACGTGAGGCTGGCGTCTTAGGTATAGTCAATAAACCTGGGTGCCAATAACGTATGTATACGTATACGTATAAATACGTGGTCCGGCATCCTAGCGTACTACGCGTCAAACCAAACACCTCACCCCGCGCTTCGCATATCCCTGTCGCACGCGCCTGTTGTTACAGTGTTGCGAAAGCGTAAGAGGGGAGACGTCGCGTCTATTGCGCGCTCCCGGCCGTCACTATGTCTCGTAAATCTCAACAGCGGCAGCGTGCAATACGTGAAGAGGAAATCTTAGATATAATAGAATCAGATAGCGACAATGGTGATTTTTCTTCTGGCTCTGGCGAAGAATATCAACCCGAACGTGAAGATTTGTCTTCCTCTTCTTCAAGCTCTGGCGACGACATAGAATCTGTGGCCGAAGGATCGTCATGCGTTCCGGACCCAGAATGCGTGTGGACGAATGGATCTTCAAGACCACGATCGTTTGCGTTTGCAGGTGAGCCAGGCATAAAAATAAATATAAACTTGACACCTGCATCATTAGCTGATTTATTTTTTTCGGAAGAGTTCATTAAAACTTTGGTTGAAGCTACTAATGACTATGCCAATCGTATAATAGCTAGACCTTTACAACAACACTCACGATTCAAATACTGGAAGAATACCAATCCTCACGAAATGAGGAGGTTTATTGGTATGTTACTATACATGGGCATTGTTCAACTACCAGTAATTTCTTTCTACTGGCGACTGGATAAATTGTACAATTTGCCATTATTTCGATCTCTAATGAGTAGAAATAGATTCCAGTTGTTGCTGCGATGTTTTCATTTTTCGAAAGATGACGATAAAGCTGGGAACAATCGACTTCACAAAATAAATCCCATATTGGAAAGATTCAACACATTGATGTCAGAAATATATTACCCTGAAAGAGATCTTAGTATAGATGAGTCCATGGTGTTATGGAGGGGACGCTTGATTTTCAGGCAATATATCAAAAATAAAAAACACAAATACGGTATAAAACTGTACGAATTATGCGAGTCCTCAGGTTTCGTGATGACAATTCGCATCTATAGGGGTAAAAGTGAAAAACCGCCACCGGGAACATTGCACAGTACAGAAGTGGTTCTCGATCTTCTTGATGGTTACGTAGACAAAGGTCATATTCTTTACGCAGATAATTTTTACAACCCTGTAGATTTGACAAAACGTCTTGGGCAGAGAAAAACTTATGTGTGTGGTACTTTACGTAGCAATCGAAAGGGCAATCCATCCGCCGTTACTGCTGCACGTTTGAAAAGAAATGAGTTAGCCTTTCAGTCATGTGATGACATAACCGTTTGCAAGTGGAAGGACAAAAGAGATGTCTTAGTGATATCAAACAAACACAAGCTGGAAATGGTACAAGTAAGAAACCAGAATGGGAAAATTTCATGCAAGCCTAATATAATTGCCGACTATAATTTAGGTATGTCTGGAATTGATCGAAGCGATCAAATGATCTCGTATTATTCTTGCCTAAGGAAAACGTTGCGATGGCATAAAAAATTGGCTTTACACATATTTGATGTCTACGTGCAAAATGCACACAGACTTTTTCGTAAACAAAACCGCACCTCTAAGCTGAGATTATTGAAATTTCGTGAAGAATTTATTACACATTTATTTGGAATATCAAATATTGAAACAAACGTTTCAACATCACGGGCATCTACATCATCGCAACCAACTCAACCAACAAATCAGATATCTCGTGTTTCTATAGATAATTTTCACTACTTGGAAAAGATACCTCCCACGGAAAAAAAGAAGATCCCCGGAAAACCATGCCGAGTTTGCACTAGAGAAAAAAAACGCAAAGAAAGTTCTTACTTTTGCCCCGTGTGTCCAGAAAAACCAGCTTTATGCATTCTCGAATGCTTCAAAATATTTCATACAGATCCTAGATTTTTGAAATAAGCTGGAATTACATTATTTGCAGATGTAAGGTGATTATGGCTGAAGAAAATATATTTTTATTTTAGTCGAACATGAGACTAATTTGATTTAGTTTGGATAAATAATTATGAAAGTTTAAGTTTTTCTTTTTATTTTGTTTTCTTTTAAATTATAATTAGGAGATGCTTACGATCAATAAAGTTACTTTTTTATTAATGCTTGTTTTATTTGAGGTGCCAGCCCATATAAAAATTAACTATTGCAATGGCCAGCCACTGTACATTTCATTTAAACTTGCATGGAAACCCTACGTACAAAACCGTAGGCGGCGTCCTGCATACACACCAGGTACGGATATATCCGTAGTAGGCATTCAATGGGTTAAACGATACCCATAATGAAATTTTGTGAATTCGGCGCGGCGGCCATATTGGATTGCAAAATTAACCCAAAATTCGTACTCAGCATACCAAAAAACCCCTTATATGATATGCAACATGAAATTTTACAACGGTGGCGCGGTGGCCATATTGGATTGCAAAATTAACCTGAAATTCGTACTCAGCATACCAAAAAACCCCATAAACGATATCCAACATGAAATTTTACAATGGTGGCGCGGCGGCCATATTGGATTGCAAAATTAACCTGAAATTCGTACTCGTACTACTATTTTTTTCCCAAAAGCGTTTGACATCTTAGATCGTATGTCCACCTATTTATAATCCGGACCAGTGTGCGGCCGGCCAGCCGCAACAAAAAAAAGCGCATTGTATTACGAGTTGAATCAAAACTTTACACATTGTATCATTACAAGGCGCGCATTGCAATGCTCGGATCACCTGCTTCACTGCTGTAACCTCGTCTTGTATCATTACAAGGTGCGCATTGCAATGCTCGGTTCACCTCCCACACTGGCTGTAATTCTCGACTCGTAACATTACATTAAGCGCGAATGCTCCCGGTGAGGGAGCACCTTTAGAAAAAAATGATGTTTTGTAACATAATTTTTTTCTAAAGGTGCTTTAGCCTCAATAGCATTTTTGAAGACCTATCTATGGATACCCCACACGTATGGGTTTGATGAAAAAAAATCTTTTCGTTTCAGTTCTGAGTATGGGGACCCCCAAAATTTACTGCTTTTTTTTAGTTATATTTAAAAATCTTAATGCGGTTCACAGAATACATCTACTTACCAAGTTTCAAGTACATCGGTCTTATAGTTTCGGAGAAAAGTGGTTGTGACATTCGGACGGACAGACAGACAGACATGACGAATCTATAAGGGTTCCGTTTTTTGCCATTTGGCTACGGAACCTTAAAAGAGGTATTTTAAGATACTCTTATTTCATTAAAATAAATCTTATTGAACTAGGCGGCTAACTCCTTCCCTGTAGTTGCGTTAGTGTGTGTGGTTTTTATATGTGTTAGTTTTGGCGTACTTTTCGATCTCTAATGCTTTGTCTGCTACTTATTGTAAGTCTGTGCCCACAATGGGGAATTTCAGTTTACCTGGGCAACCATGGCACTGGGTGGGTTTAAATAAACGAGAAATCTATACTTACTTATAATCAAAAGAGTTGAAATCCTGTACATTAAAAAGCCTATAAAGAAAAATTTGATTGTAGGATTTAGGGCTATTTTATCAATACTGAAGGCAAATAGTAATTTTTAAAAAATGAGTCAGTATTTTAAATGATACAACACAATAGCTTTAAATCTTAGGAAGGTTTTGGGATAATATTGATCTCGTTATTTTGCGCGGTTCCTTTGGCAGAGGGGGGGTAAAAGACAATGATTTTTCAGTTGCAATTTCTCAGGCGTGGTCCGATTTCAACGATAAAAAGGGAGTACTTTATGGATTATTCTTTAATATAGGTATTTAAACTTTCATAGTCACTAGCACTATTGTTAGAGTAGTAGTGTAGTAGAGTTATTGAGTATTTTCGATATTGCAAGCGCCATGATGTACAAAACGCACAATGAGCACCACACGCAAAATGTACAAATCGCATAATGTATAAAACAAAAGATCACGGTGGAACTCAAGTACTGACACGGTTAAACTATTCCATACTAGAGGACTATCAATATTAAGGGTACTTTACCTCCAACTACCGTCTTTAAATTCCATGCTGTATAGCCTATGTTCACTGGGAATAGTGTATCTTTCCAACAGTGAAAGAATTTTTCAAATTGCTTCAGTAGTTTCGGAGCCTATTCGATGCAAGCAAACAATCAAATCTTTCCTCTTTATAATATTAGTATGGACAAGTTGGGCGTGTACTAAATTATTTTAACAAAGACTTAATATTTAAATTAAACCCTTTTATGATAAAGCAAACAGGTCAGATTCGTCCACTTCTTTAAGCCTCATGTATAAATACAACTTTCTCTCTTTCTGATATGTGACGTAAACGAAATTGCGCGGGTCAGCTAGTGTCACAACAGACGTCGTCAGATCGATAGGACCTCCTAAGATCAGAAACTACGACTAAAAAAAGGTCTGTGCGAGTCGGACTCTTGCACAGAGGGTTCCGTACCAAAAAACAGCAAATAATGACGTTGTATGGGGGCGACCGCTTTTTTTTTATTTTAGTATTTGTTGCTATAGCGGCAACAAAAATGCATCATCTGTGAAAATTTCAGCTATCACGGTTCCTGAGATGGCTACAGCCTCGTGACGGACAGACAGACAGACGGCGAAGTCTTATGAATAGCGTCGTTTTTACCCTTTAGGTATGGAACCCTAACAAAAAATATTGAGGTCACCTTCAAGATTCCCAAGGATATAAAAATATGAAGTTACAGAAATTTGAGATATTCAAGGACATTAGGTCTGATTAGGTTCCCTCTAGTGGTAACGCCTCTCCACTATTTGTTTTCTTTTTCTTAACTTTCGTCTCCGGAGCATTAGGGTTGGTCCCTTTATAAAACTGTTTCAATAAATCCATTGCTTCATCACCCAGTACGTTGCCTGTTAACGCGTATCTATTTTCATATAAAGCACTTACATCTAACACAGTTTTGCCACCAAACCTATCATTGGCACATCCGTATACAACTTCTTTTACATTCAGATTATTAAGAGCTCCAGCACACATAATACAAGGTTCGACAGTCACATAAACGATTACATTCTTAAAGTAAGATTTATAATCAATATTGTTAGTCTTACAGTGGTCTATAACGAGATCTATACAATTGATTTCAGCATGTCTTGTGGGATTGTGTGTTGCGTTTACAGTGTTCCTAGACACTGCAATGATTTCTGAATCAACAGTGAAAACACAACCCACTGGGACTTCTTGAGCTTCTAAAGCTTCTGAAGCTAATTCCAGAGCTTTATTCATAAAATCAACCATTTTTTTTTTCAGTAATCAACTTTACAGTAATGTAAATATACCGTTCAAGATTCTTTTTGATAATATTGCAGTAGATTGAAGTTCATCAAGCATTCAATAGCTTTTTCTTCCCAGTTGTTATTATTCACCGTTCTTGGGCTGGGATGTGGTAAGTATAATATCTGAAATGAAAGACAATGCGCAATTCATTATCACTGGCGGCTGTACAATTTCATAACCTAGTAAGGGACACCACCTTGAAAAAACGGGTCTTTGCATTTTGCGATTTACTAGGCTATGGAGCATCGATTCATACTGCCAAAAAGTCTAAAATGACCTTAGTAATAGGATTTTTAAAATTGAAAAACCTAGCAAGTACTCAAATGTTGTTCGGTCAACCTCAAAATACCATTTCAATAACCTAGCAAGTGACACTGACAACTTGTAAACCTAGCAAGGGATGTCCCTTGCTAGGTTTTAAAAATTGTCATGCGACTTGCTAGGTTTTTGAAGTTGTCGAAGGCGATTGAATTTCGCGCGCTAACGTCAGTAAGTGACCGACCGTCAGCGCCTCCGCATCCTTCGTTGGCTTTTTTGTTAAAAATCCAATGAAAGTCCAGAGCGGCGCCGCAAGGCGCTCCACGCAGCGTCAGTCTGTATGTAAAAAAAATGAAAGAAAATCTATTTCCAAAAAAATGTATTCAAAATTTTAATGAGGTACGTAATAAACATGCCATTAATCAATCATTTAAATCAGCCTGTAGCAGTCCACTGCTGGATACAGGTCTCTCCCAATTAACACACGATCCTGGATATTCTGCATCCAGTCCCAGCTTGCGACCCCTTCCATATCGTTGCCATCGGTCCATCTGGCTTGAAGTGTCTTAGTTGAGAGAGGTAGTAATATACGACATAGTGACAGACAGCTTCCCTGGCTCAGCGGTCCCAGCTACTCAGCGTTCCTAGATCCATCAGGAATTCTTAGAGACTTGGAAAGTGCGACTTTACCTCGAGCAACAAAGGTGGGAAAGTAGGGCCACAATCAGGGCCACAATCAGATCGATCAGAAACTCAGTAATCAGTTGCTGGAGAGGAGCCATGGTAATCTCTTCTACCGGTCGCACCGATAATTACCGGGCACGGGTGCTTCGGTAAGTATCTGTGGCAAATACGCCGGAAAGCCACGGGCAAGTGTCAGCACTGCGAAGGACTCAGCGAGGAAACAGCAATACATACATTGATGGAGTCCACAGCGTGGGAGCCAGGTATTTGGCGCCCACGGTGACAGGTCTGGACGTGGACATTATCTCGCTGGAGACTGACTGCGAGCCATGATCTCCAGTGGGAGTAAGTGGGATGCTACCGCGTTTTTCTGCGAGCAGTGTTTCGCTGCGAGGGGGCATGGAGATAAATCTCCAACCCGAGATCCGCAGTTTGTGGCGAGGGCGCTATACACTTCAATATTGTCGGCTTCCATGACTGGGGGCCTAAAGATGGGGTGGGGGATGAATTAATCCTAGGACATCTTCCCGAGGGCTTACCCGGAGCTCCCGACCGTAGGTAGTGGTAGAGTACCGTGAGGTTTCAGTCGGTAAGAGTTCGGCACACCATCCATGAGAGAATATCTAGACGAAATCTTGAAACAGGGTAAAAAAGATGGTATTCTGTTCAACCTTGTGCCGCTCATGCCTTCAAACCAAAGTCAATTTTGGATTTTTATCGTCCAGTTTGTGACGCATCCGAAGATTTAGTTTCAGGGGGAAAATTATTACAGATTAATACGTTTTTAGTTTATGTTTTCACGTGTAAAAGTAACTGACTTTCTTATAGAATTGTACTTACTAGCTTTATTAACTGGTAATCGTGGCGATAGGCGAACTTATTGAACAATATTAAAATCCTAGTAACGGCACTTACTATGTTATAAAATTGATAAACAGGTTTACTCGAAATTAAAAAAGCTATTTAATCATTAGTAAGTGCTATAAAACGTGATCTATTATATATGCGCAAAAATAGTTAAACTTTATGCAAAGCCAAGGATATACCGCATCTTTTGATGTAACTCTCATCGCTGTAGCTCTTCTAGTCTCGGAGCGGCCAGGTCTCAAGTTGACCAACTCGTTTTTTGGCTCTCCTGTAAAATTTGTCTCGAGTCCCTTACTAGGTTTTGAAATTGTACAGCCGTGTGGTATTACCGCAACTGTGGGTACCTTATATAAACTTGAAACACTTATTATTTACAA
Source organism: Miltochrista miniata (assembly GCA_933228765.1). NCBI lineage: Eukaryota > Metazoa > Arthropoda > Insecta > Lepidoptera > Erebidae > Miltochrista > Miltochrista miniata. Next base: position 14,051,749 of record OW121764.1, on the reverse strand, counting down.
GCTAAAGTCACGCGGTTTCACCCGCGTAGTTCTCGTTCCCGTGGGAATACGGGATTAAAATATGAACTATTTCACCTGGGCATAGTGTAGCGTCCTAACAGTAAAAGAAAGCTTCCCCTCCGTCCACTCGGATCCACTGTTTAAATTCCAGCAAATCGGTTCAGTACTTTCGGAGCCTATTCACTGCAAACAACAAACAATCAAACCTTTCCTTTTTATAATGCATCATGTGGTTGTAGCCGGCAGGAGTCCGACGACTTAGAATAATAAAATATGAAAACAATTTTTCGTCGTCCAAAAGACTGACAGCATTCTCCCTTTCAATAGCCCTTGGGTCACTAGTCGACTCAACTGCGCCTGGCTTTTTCTTAATCTGTCTTTTTTTCTATGGTACCGTCATAGGTTTTATAGCATAATTGCTGCCGATGTTTTAACATTATCATTTGAGCGAGAAAATAGAGTTAGAACTCAGAAATACTCAACACACCTGAAGATTTCAGAGCAGTGCAGTTTCACATGGGCGGAGCCGCAGGTGTGCCCCACTCTTAGATCATCTAACCACAGGATGCGCCTTACTTAAGCATTGTTTTCTGCCATTGCACATGACCATTTGGTCTTTTGGCTTTATGAAAAGCCTGTACATCTGTACATCATTTTATATGATTAAACTAGTACATTACATTGTAGTTGACTGTACAGTAACAATTAACACACAACAGCCATTACGCGTTTGTCGATTAATACATTTTTAAATGCAATGAAATTTTATATGTCGCACGTCCTCTGAAAAACTGTCATAACACAGAAATATTACATTTTTAGATATTGCTATACTTAAGTTCAGTTTTCCATACTAAATCATTCAATAAAACCGCCACAACGATAACGTTAAAAAAAGTCGCTAGATGGCACAACTGACAGTTTTTTAGGGAACGATAATCGACTTGACCCAATCCGCAACAGAGCCTCATCAATGCTTGTAACAGGTGAACGCGTATTTAAGCTGCTGAAAAACATCATAAGCTGTGATACAACTATATTGAAGGTAAGACTTTTGGCAATTATTTTATTTCAAAGGGAAAAAAACTGTCGTAAGATAAAATAATTTTGTCTTTTTCTACAAATACAATTGAAGTTATGTTATTATGTAATGTGAAAAACTGTCATACCACAAGTTATGGCAATATCATCGTCAAATTATTTCCACGTTCACAATTTTGATGATCAGAAAACAGTTGTAATATGAGTAATGGTACTTTTTTAAAATTTATTTTTTTAATATTATTTCTATTGAGTTATAAATACGATGCCATATATATAATACTACTATTTTTCGCAATATTTATTTGTTATATCAAATTGACAAATGAATGAATAACAGTTGCATTGTATTGTTAACCTGTTCATCCATTGTATTGTACTGTTAACTACATAACTATTATTACTATAATTCTAATGTTATATTTTTAGGTTACCTACAACTATTGCAAACATGTATTAAGAAAGCTGTACCTACTGAAAAAAAGGGTACGACTCGGAAACAGTCACAAGGAAAACTATACTACATGATACACTCGGTAGAAGGCAGCTAAGAACGCTATGGTTCTTCGCTATGCTAATGGTTCGAGGCCTCCCGTCACCTCAGGACAACCAATTATTCGGATAGCACGTCTCTGCATAGCGTCAAGCGCGTCTAGTAAGTACTTCGCGGAGTCATCCCAAAGGTGAGAACAGTATTCGACGCAGGGACGAATCTGCGTCTTGTACAGTAAACATCTCTGATGTGGCGTGAAGTACCGTCTCACCTTATTTAGGACTCCTAGTTTCCGCGAGGCCAGCCTAGTACAACTCCCTATGTAGTTTTTGTGATTGAGCTTACGCCGGACGTCTATACCGTGGATCTCCAGGTTGTCCTTTAGTGGAACCGTAATGCTCTGAAGAGAGGGTAGGGGTAGAAAAGGGGACTTCTTAGCTGTAAACGCACACGCCTGTGTTTTTCCGGCAATGAACTCGACCAGGTTGTCTGAACCCGATTTGGCAATGCGTCCCAGGTCCCAGTCGAGATCGGCCACGAGTTGCCGTCTCTTCTCCTCCACGTCATGTCGCCCATCCACTTGCCGGCCAGAATAGCTCTCATGCAGAATACTTTCATCCGCATAACAATGAATGCACCCAGGGGACAGCATGTCATTGATATGCAACTTTAAATGCTTATATCTCAAAACTACTATTTTTGGGTTACGACAGTTTTTTTGAGGACGTGCGATGTCTTTGTGTTTCCCCCTTCACTTGTATGGAAACTGGCAGAATATTTTTGTATGCGGTGGTTCGCAAAGGCTAGTCCCGTGTTATATGGTCTAAGGCCCCACTCCATAAGAATCGTAGGATATATATGTATAGAAGATAAACTCAGAAACAGACAGTTGTGGTTTACAGTTTTATCCGACCTGGAGTCAAGTTATATTATCTTAATTTGAGCTAAGTGGAGCTGTGTAAATGTACGGCAATATCATTTAAGCTGTTCTATTCAGATATATTATTGTTATGCATTTTTAGGGTTCCGTAGCCAAAGGGCATAAAAGGAACCCTATTCTTGAAACTTTTCTGTACGTCTGTCCATCATGAGACTGTATCTCAGGAACTGTGATAGCTAGAAAACTGAAATTTTCACAGATGATGAGACTTCTGTTGCTGCTATAACAACCGTGATTTTTTGGCACGGAACCCTCTGTAAGCGAGTATGACTTGCACTTAGCCGGTTTATTTTTGTAGCATTCTTATTAAGTGTTATTTACCTCTATAGGTCTTGAAGATGGAAATCTTTCAAGTGTTTTCTTTGCTCGAGTTTCACAAAACTTCCCAATTGCAACTATCTTTTCCACTTTATATAACTCCAAGACTTTACTGAATACTGGATCACAAATATTGTACAAATCTTTTACCTCACTGACCTGAAAGATACAGAAAAAAAATTGTTGAAGTTCATTTTATTGCACCAGTACAACATGATTTTCTCGTAGGATTCAGCAAAAAAGAAGAATATTTATTACTAGATGGTGCTGCAGCCCCACCTGCATGGAGTTCTGTTCCGTTTCCGTATCCCTTGGGAACATGATCCAGGCATATAAACTTTTGTGTTATTCCCTTGTAACAAATTTAAGCCAGATCCATTCAGTTGTTAGAATGTAATTGAATAAAAAACATCTTAACAAACTTTCACATTTGTAAAATAAGTACAAAGTTGGATTCTTACTTTGAAATCTCCAGGAGTCAGATTGCATCCACTATTGGTCAACCATTGCTGAGGCAAATAGTTATATACAAAACTGGTCTTGAAAAAATTTTCTGGTGTGCCACACAGAGACTTGAATAAGCCCCAAAATCTCTTGCCACTTATCTGAAATCATATTATTTTCATACATAAGTTAACAAAATCTTGTAACATGTTTATATCAGATGCACAGATGATGGTTATGTACCATAGATGTCCCCTGTACAAGACACAGATTCATTTCTTGATTCTATCACGGCATGCTCTGAACAGCCCTTAAACTTAATCCCACCCTCTCCTTTATTTGAAAATCCTGTTGGACCCCTAATGGAACTTAGCAGTGGAAGTCCGGAAGGTCCTTTTTAATACTTGACAGATTCGTTACCTGAATCTAACGGCATGTTCTGAACACATACCAGACATAATACTCATAAGTGACACTTTCATACAATTGAAAGTTCACTAAAATCAAGCGACAGAAACTTGGAATGCTCTGGGCTTAAACATGTTTCCCTCCTCTTAGAACACCGGGTTCTTTAAGCAGAGTGGAAAGTGGCACATTAATGGGTCACTGTTATGTTAATAGTCTTTTAGACTGTGAGAGTGACCCTCATTCTCTATTTTATATGTTGCCATGGATTTCTATTATGTGGGTGGAGTCATTTTGGCAAGTAATTGGCATTTTTGTACTATGGCATATTATACTTCCACTTTTTGGGACATGATAACATCGGTTTGTTTCCATAAACGAAAAGAATGGCAGTGTAGAGGCTTGTGCCAAGGATTTCAACATGGCTCAAAGTGATTTCTGAAGCATAGCAAGCTGGTCTACAGGCCAATCAATTACAAAGGTTATTCTGCCAACAGACTAAGATACATTTTGTAAAGGTATGATTTTTTTTCAATTAATAAGTTTAATTTAATTTAAACTATACTCACTTCTGACCTATTACATTCAAAGCCCAATACAGGGCGTGCTGCAATTTCTTTGGGAGGTTTCAACACTGGGCCACTTATCCCAAGCCAATCTCTGACTAATGAAATTTCACCAAAGGGGACCTGAAAACATGATATACTTCAAAATAATAACAGGCCTAAAAAAGCATTAAGTTCTGTGTGGTGGTATCGGAATTGGCTTTGTATTTTTTTCATCTTGAATCTAGAGGGCAATGTCAACTCATCATCAGAGATGTCCTCTTCAAAATTTGAAAGTTCATCTCTAAGTATGAGGGTTTTCTAACAGGGAAAAAATACTATAATAATACCCAGTCATGTTTAAAGAGTAAAGGCTGGAGCAGACCAAATGCGTATGCGTAGACGTAAGCGTAAACATGCGCTCAGCAGTGAGTTGTAATGTATGGAACTGTATAAGACAGGACACACCGCTTGCGTAATGTAGATGTGCACGTGGATGTGATGCGTAGCCCTGGCGGTGTGTCCTGTCTTATACAGTTCCATACATTACAACTCAGTGGTACGCGCATGTTTACGCTTACGTCTACGCATATGCATTTGGTCTGCTCCAGCCTTTAACCTATTCCATTATATTCATGTTTTATCTCATAAGACAATATTATTACAAGTAATTCAATGGTCTTACTCCAGTTTGAGACATTCCCCAAGGTCCAGGGTTCATTCCAAAGTATACAATAGGTTTTATTGTGTTACAATATTTTCTTATATACATTTCAAATGTGTGTCTAGCATAAATTGTAGGGTTGTATACTGCCTGTATTTTTGTGGGCAGATGAAATTGTTCCAGGCTTATATTTAATTCATCTACCAAGTTTAAAAAATCTTCACATACAACATCCTTGTCAGCCTCTCTCAAATTATTGCAGAAAAAAGATGACACTACATCGTTTTCCATTATTATGACTTCAGTTATTGCAATACTAAACAATCCTTCTATATCCTTTCAGTTTATTATCAGCGCACGCACCGTCTGCTAAACCACTTAACTCACCTCTCCAGGCCTCACGCTTGTGGATAAAAATCAAAAGTAATTAGCCCAGAACTTTTATTCCTCACAGTTCTGTTAATATTTTTTTTGCTGTTTGGGTCATAGATAATTTATTTAATAGGTTTTTGATATATATATCCAAGAGAGATAAAACAAGATATATCCAAGCAAGAATCTATTAATTTGAAACAAACAAAACAAGGAAAGAGACATCCATCGCACCCAAACAAGTAAACAAGCTGAACCAAATTGACCTTCTTGACCTGCCTCACTGCCTGCCTGTCTGCCAGCTGTCAGTGTCATTCATTAATTAATTTTTTTTTTATTAGTATTGCATTTTTTGGTTCCTTCCACATAGAGCAGGCTAAAATCGGAGGCCATGCTGCCTAATTATTGGCTCTTCAAGTACTATAAAAATAGTATTGTTGTAACTTTTAAGTCAAAAATTTTATTTTGTAATGGTTCTTGTTATTTGATTAATGTTCTGTTTTCTCTGGCCTACCATTTTTTTTTCGTAATCAAGATTAAATTCATTTCTAAGTAAAAATATATGAAGCGCTCGTAGCCACAGATATCTGAAAAGAGTTTTTTTTCTGATTTCTGTGCATGTGGCACTACGGACTCCGTGTTCTGTAAAATATCACTGCATTATGTAACTTTTACTATGGCCGTTCCTTGGATGGGTGACGTCGTGTAATTTATTTACGAGTGTTTCCGTGGTTTTAAGGCACGTTAAGCCGTTTGGTCCGGGTTACCTGTTAAATAGCAATCGCTGAGCCAAGTTGAAGTACTTATGGGTGGCTTGAAAATTATCAACAGCAAGCAGACATAAGTTGTGACTCACAACCTGCACCCACCTTCTGTCCATTTCATCAAAATTTATCCCTCGTACATAATAGTCGGTGAATCATAAAGCCATGATTCACCGACTATTACGAGGGATAAATTTTAATAATAATAAGATTTATTTACAAAAAGAAAATAATAGCAGTGGACTACAAAAGGTAAAAATATGGGCATTTGTTATGCGTCTGCCTATTAATTTATTTATTTATTTAACATTTATGTACACATAAAAACTTACACAGATAAATGAGAAATAAAGGAAAAGATAAGTACAATGGTACAGTTTGTCTATAAAGTCGTGAAATTAAATGAGGGCGCTGCTGAATGCATGTATGCAACCCTATATAGTACGACCAAAATGATTTTGATACGAGGAGTTCGTTCCGAGTAAAATCTTACTAATATTATAAATGCGACAGTTTGTGAGTGTGGATGTTTATTACTCTTACACGCTCGAACGGTTAAAGGGATCTGGCTGAAATTTGGTACAGGGATACATTATAATCTGGAATAACCATGGCTACTTTTTATTCCGGGAATAAGTTCTTACGGGAAGCGGGAACGGGAACAATACAAATATTATAAATGCGAAAGCTTATGAGTGTGGATGTGAGACTCTTTCACGCTCGAACAGTTGAACTGATCTGGCTGAAATTTGGTACAGGGATACATTATAGTCTGGAATAACACATAGGCTACTTTTCATCCCGGGAATAAGTTCCTACGGGAAGCGGGAACGAGAACAAATTCGACACGGGCGAAGCTGCGGGCATCAGCTAGTGAGTTAATAAATAAAACACATTATACATTTTTAATTTTGTTTCTGTTTTATTGAATCAGATCCAGAATAAAGTTATTGAACCAGATCTAGAAGCCCCGGTCTAATAGCGTCTTACAACCGACCATCAGGTGCCTAGCAGTCCCAATTGCTTCGCCACAATCATGTAATTACATGTTTTATCTGTAACTTTCCCCCATCTGACAAGGATTTTTTTGGCGCAGTGCACAAATATTAAAATCGTCTATTTCTTTCTTTGCCAACATTTCTGTGTTTCCCAGGAGTTTCAAACTTTCCTTCATTATTAAAACCTTCGTTAAATATTCGCCTAACTGTACTCTCTGATTTTCCTGAAAAGAGTAAAAAAGAAAATTAATTACCTAATGGAAACAAACTATTGACATGAAGCAATTAATTCAAAATAAAAAATTGGTAGAAAACCAGATAGAACTGAGTATCAAAAATGTAGGTCGGACTATAAAATTACCTACTAACAACAATGTTATTCTAACCACTGACTTACATATAGATTGTAAGGTTGTCATTCTAACCTAAAAATATGCTAATGCCTTTTTTTGTCTCCAAATCGTGAATTCAGTAAATTTGTAACTTCAGACAGATTCAAAACAAACAATAACACGATTACATACCCACCAAAGATGCTGTTCGCTCATAAACATCCTCAAAATCCCACAACAATATTGTCCAGCTTGGTACTCCGCGAAACATCACTGGAAAACTTAAAAAATCACTTCCTGCGCACCACTCCGATTTTCCTTACTCATTTCTCAAACCTTTATGCGTAGTTTGGTTTCAATTTGTTGCAGTTTAATCCAAACATTAAAGTTACGTGAGAGAGTAAACGAAATTCGACGATAGCATTGACAACTGACGTACTTATGTTTCTTGTTGCCAGTGTTGCCACACACATAACTATTTTTAGTTCCTCAAACATTCATTTCACGACTTTATAGACAAACTGTACTTATTATTTATTTACTTATTAATATTACATAAAGGATAAAGGCATGAACAAAGTATTTCTATTTATTTATTTGTATTTATAAAAATAAGATTCGGCTTAAGGGTAAATATTACAGCTTGAAAATAGGTACGAGAACGTTGTGGAGAGGCAAACGTGTTACCATCACAATTTAAGTCGCAAAACACGTTCTTCATGCAGATGATAGTATCTAATCCATGACAAATTCTAAATCTATGATCTAAGGGCGAGGCCGCACTTGCGGTTATCGCGGCGGTTTCTAACCTCAAAATGTCAAAACATTGACTTGATTTCATTGATTTTGACAGTTTGATGACATTTTGAGGTTAGAAACCATGAAGCTTTAGGTAAACATGGAGGCCACACTTCGAACAACCGCTTGAGTCAAATACCTACGTATCTCTATCTCACTCTCTGTGGGCTAACCTTCTCTTTCTAGGGAATTGTGCAGTGCTGCTATCTTCTTATTATTATCTCCTAGAAAATAATAGAAATAGACCATACTATCCAAAAATGCAAGTAAAATAATTTATAAATAGCTCTATAGTTCGACTACGATTATTTAATGCGTTAATTGAAATATTTATACCATAATATGCATGATTGGGTTGTCGAATCAGTGAATTACATTCCCATTTTCTAAGGATTCTGTAATGTGGCAACATTGGTACTACATGTCAACTGTCAAAGTGTCAACGAACAATAGAATGGCGGTTGACTTCATTGTATTCACACACTATGAAACGTTCTTTATTGAGGATTTATCTGGGACTTCCTGTGTATTATTAGAAGAAACACGAATGTCATTATTAGACTAAATAAAATAAGTCAAGTATTGTTATCGTATGTTAATGATGAATAATTGTTTTAGGTTTCATAAAAATAGTATTCAGCGAGAAATATGGTTATCCATTGTACCATTAAAAATTAAGTTAAGATATCTATACTAATATTATAAAGAGGAAAGATTTGTTTTTATGTTTGTTTGTTTGTAACAAATAGGCTCCGGAACTACTGTACCGATTTGAAAAATTCTTTCACTGTTGGGAAGCTACACTCTTTGCGGTGAACATAAGCTATATTTTATTCCAGTATTCCCATGGGAACGGGAACTACGCGGGTGTAACCGCGTGACATCCGCTAGTTTTTTATAAAAGCAATTAGTATGCTAACTGATTATAAATTTTATTTTCTCGCGTACTTATAAACGAATGGATATAGGTGCAATTCTATACATTCGTGTCGTGTAACTTTCTTAAAAGTGCTGGTAGATAGTGCCTCCTTTTCCATATTTAAAAAAAATGAAGTTCTATGAAAGCGCCAGGATTTGCAATTTGCATTTTCAAAAAACCGATTATGATGTAGTAACAAAGCGCTTAAAACCATCAACAGTTCCTAACTTATTGTCCAATAATCCTGTTCCTAATTTATTGTCCAATAATCAACTTAAAAATACATACATAAAAATAAAATAAATAGATTAGATAACTAAACTACTAAACTAATGCCTACTGAACATATCACCACTGATCATACCAGGCGCAAAGGTGCCCAATACACTAGCAGCGTTGCCGCGCTGGATAGCTATCCTTTGTACCAGGTACGACCAGACGTGGGAGTCATGCGTCTTGTCCTGTAGCCTACGGCCGATCTCCGAGACCAGAGCCTTAGTATCACTCCCGCAACTGCCCATCGTTTCTACAGCTGCCGCCGCCGGTGAATGGACGGTACGAGCCAAGTGACTGGCGGCGAAAGTGCTGATGCATGTTGCGTCCCACACTAAGCACTTGCCGTTCTTCCATGGCACAAGGGTCAGACCGTACGGTCTCTTGCTGTCTGCGCGGGACAAACCTGGTGGTTCAAGGATGCAGGGGACCTCAGCCGACCCAGAACCCGCCGGATTAACTAATTAAGAGCGTGATTACGCGGATGCCTACCGGTGCAGCGACAGCTCAAAGCATGATGACCATCGCTCTCCACCATGGCACCGCAGATGCATTCGCGAGGTTCACACACCTTGCAGCCCAAGCGGAGAGCCACACGATCAAATTATTTAAAATCTTATTCCAATGACTTTAGCACTAACATTTCTTTATTTTGACATGAAGAGACATCGGCAGACTGTGAACTACCACGAGCTGCCGCGGCAGACTGCGAGCTACCACAAGCTGCAGCGGCAGCTTACGTCACAGCCTGCCACGGAAAGCCGCAGCGCGCGAGACGTACAGTTGATTAACCTAGAAAAATAACCCACTTGGATGAATAGCTTTTTTTTTTTTTTTTTTTAACGTGAGGGAAAATCCTCGTAGGATGCTATGCCGGACTCTTACCGACTAAAAAACCTCACGTAGCGCCCAACAGCCTATGGTTGAGAGCCCCGGGTAAGCCCTCAGGAAGGATGTCCCGTGACTCCCAACAGACCTACGGCCGCCAATGCGGCCTCGCCCAGGGGGTGGTTCGGGTGCAATCCCGCGTCTATGGGGGGGGTTTCGGGTGTGACCCCGCTTCTAAGGGGGGGCGTGCGTGAGTGCTCACGTCACGCTGCCGTCATGGGCCTGCTTCTGTAAGGACGGTGAGCGGCCCTCTCACCGTCCTCAGACCCCCGGTCATGGAGGCCGATAGTCCTCGGCGAAGACACGTCGGCGGCGCCCAGGGCGCCGACTGCGGAACTCGGGTGGGAGAGTTCTCTCCCGCACCCGGCCCGCCGCCTCCTTCGCGAGCATGACCTGCTCGCAGAAAGAGGCGGCGCAGTCCCACTTACTCCCGCTGGAGAGCATGGCTCGCACCATGGCCTCAAGCGAGAGAGTGTCCACGCCCAGACCCACTACGAGGACCTGTCGCTGTTGTGCCCACGCCGTGCACTCCACCAGCGTGTGGAGCGCCGTGTCATCGCTGCGGTCCTCGCAGTGCTGACATTCGGCCGTGGTTTCCCGGTGTTTTCGCCACAGATACCTACCGAAGCTACCGTGCCCGGCAAGCATCTGTGTCAACCGGTAGGAGAGAGCACCGTGTCTTCTCTCCAGCCACTCGTCCATGACCGGTCTGACGGCCGCGATTGTGGCGAATCCCCCCTTTGTGGATGAATAGCTTCGTTATTCGCAATGTACGTGTACCTATGCAATCTGCAGAGAATACTACCTATCAGTCTTCGTAAAAAACAGAGAAAATAGTTAATCTCGTCTTTGTACATCTAATTAAATGAAAAATACATTTATTGTTAAAAATTACAAAGAAACATAATTATTACATATCTATATTTACATTATTACTATCTAAACTAAACCTAAATAAGGCCCGGTGGCATTGTGCCCAAAAGACTAGCAGCATTCCCCCTTTGAATAGCAATACCTATTCGTTGAGCGAGAAAACTGCCAGCCCTTGGGTCACCAGTTGACTCCACAAGGCGCTTTTTCAAATTCTTGAAAAATTTTTGCGCATTGGGACCCCATGGACCTAGGGTCTCGACACCGACTGGACAAAAACGATACGATGAGTCGAGACCCTTATATTTATTAATTTTAATATTTTCAGCCGCTTCCGCTGCTGCACTGGCTTTTAATTTTGTTCTAGGAAGATGGGACGGGGCTAGGGTGTCAACACAGTTGCATCCCACACCAGGACCCGACCCATCGCCCACGGTATCAAAGTTATACCTTCCGGTCTCTTGCCATCGTCCCTGAAAACGCCGTTTGGCTCTAAGAGCGCTGGCACATTGGCGGTGGCAAAAGCAGGGCGGATGATGTCATTCAGCGCAGCGTGGCGTGAGAAGCGGCCTGCGCTCTTTAAACATGAAAGACCATGATGCCCCAAAGTGTCAACGTTAAAACCGCAGGGGCATCGATGTGGATCGCAAAGCGTGACGCCAAGTCTCAAACCAACTGAAATTATTAGGATGTCCGGTTCCAAAAAAGTTCCGGTGTAGGCTGTAGGGAAAACTTTCAACCAAACATCTAATTTATATAATAAATTTTTACAACCCATTCCGTGGGAAAAATTCTTAAAAAGGTGAAATGATAATATAGCTCTGCCTACCCCTTCGGGGATAAAGGCGTGACCTTATGTATGTATGTATTGTACATCTAATTGTATTATGAATATATATTGTCTTTATTGTGTTGTAACCTTAGGGGTTAGGAGATAGAGAGGAAGAAAACAATTAAATAGTAGGTATACAAAATTTATTAAAAAAATAGGGGTATGTTGGTGAAGGTTCTCTCAGGGGGTTTCGGTATGCTCGTAACCGTAGGTTGCAATTACACTGAGAATTAAAAATGCCACTGTCCTGCGTTAGTCCCCGGGTAGGATCGGAGCAGCGGCCGTGCAGCAGCAGTAGGCAGGGCTCTGGTCGTGCAGGTAGGTGCAGCGGCAATGTGACCGACGTCACGTAGATGATGTGAAGGAGTAGATGAAGGCGAAGAGTGAAGGGTGAACGTGAACGTGAGCGTGAACGTGAACGTGAACCCTGGAATCGAAATTTAGTCGATTCACAGTTTGTCCTAGTTTTCCTACTGACTGCAACATCACGAACACCACAACGACCACTCCAGGGCTAAGCAGGAAGCAAGTGGCATCATAGGCTACCATGGTGTTCGATGATGAGGCAGTCATACAAAGCAAAGTTATAGAATAGTAAGAAGACTTTACACAATGGGAATGCCGAATTGCGTGATAGACTAGTTTGGCTGTAGGTAGTTGCCATTAAAATTTAGCAGTGCAATCCTTACATAAAATGTTATTAAGCTTTACATATATTCCATAAGCACTAGCAAGGCTGTACTAAACAAAACTAGAAAGAATCTAGCAATTATGAAATGATGTATTTAGATGTATTTCTAAGTTCTAGATTCGAGTTACCTACATAGTAAGCGGAAGCGCTCGTGGCCCCGCGGGAAGCGCTCGTGGCCCCGCGGACTCAGTGTTCTGTAAACGATCACTGCAGTAAGCAACTTTCACTATGGCCGGTCCATGGATGGGTGACCATTCATGTGATCACTTTGTGACATTTATTTGAGCGCTTCCGTGCTTCGGAAGGCACGTTAAGCCGTTGGTCCCGGTTGCCAGTAAAATGGCAGTCGTTAAGCTAAGTTGAAGGCTTTATTTCAACAGCAGGCAGTCACAACCTGCGCCTGTCCATTTAAACACGGCAATACGGCTCACCACCTATTACGTGGGACAAATTATACGAAGGTGAAATGTGGGCATATAATATGCCTCTGCCTACCCCTTCGGGGATAAAGGCGTGACCATATGTATGTATATGTACATAGTAATAAATATAGATTATGCAACACTCACCCAATAAACTCGAGGTTCACACACTGAATTTAATTTTAAATAATTCTTTAACCAAACTATTATAAAGGAATTATATAAGCAGATTTTTCTACGCGCAATCAATTTAACGGAGCTAATGAGCTTCTCGGCGTGATACATGTATGCGTTAGAACGATCTCAAGTGCTGTGGCCCGGCTGAGTCTGGAATAATCTCCGCGCGCGCGCCCGCTGTAGTAACTGGTTAGGTATATGTAGATATAGGTATCTAAGCTAATGAACAATAGCGATGCTATACTACTCGTTTGCGCGAGGTTTGCTTCCGAGTTAATTTATTTACTTTAAATTTAGATAGAAATATAATTTTGTGACTGAATTATTAAGTAGTTTTAACGTGTCCATTTCGATTGCTCGGCCAATATGTCGTAGAAAAAAGAAACTTATGTCAGCATTTCGAAGGAATTCGTAGAAAACGAACAGTGAAAACCGCAAATTCGAAGAGTCAATATTTAGAAAGTTATAAGGGTTTAACCGTGGCCGCGCAGTCCGCATGAATTCAACTGCGCGGCCACCAGTTCTCTTGAACGGAGCTACGTACAAGTCTAATTCTTTTTGCTAATCACTGATACGATTTCGAAGAAAATGTAGATTATAAAAATAAAGCCCTACTATTTGAACTTCACGACATACGGCACTCCAAAGTTATGGCCGCGCAGTCCGCATAAAGCGAACCGCGCGGCCACCAGTTCTCATTAACGGAGCATTGTAGAAGTCTAATTCTTTTTGCTAATCACTGATACGATTTCGAAGAAAAAGTAGATTTGAAAAATATAGCCCTAAAGTTTGAACTTCTCGTTCTACAGCACTTACGTAAGGGCGAACCGCGCGGCCACGTGTTTCTTAAAGTGGAGCTTAAACAGAATTTGGTAGAGGTCTCATTATTTTTGCTAATCATTGATACGATTTCGAAGAATATGTAGATATCATGAATGAAGTTCTAATGCTTGAAAATCACGAGTTACAGAACTTAAACCCTGTAACTCGAGTTAAAAGAAGGGTGACCATGATTTACGTTGCGTCGACGAGATATTCCCAAAAATAAAACTGAACCGAATTCATACAAATTTACCTAAACCCTTAAAATATTTACCTAGCACAAAGTTATTATTTTGATTTACCAGATTTTATTCAATATCATATTGAAGTCGGCGCCAAGTAAACCCATAGGTATAGGTAGGTAGGTATTATTAATGGCAACAACTTCCATATTAAATTGAATAAAATCTGATAAATCAAAATACATATCACTATGTGCTAGGTATATTTTATTTTTAAGGATTTGTATGAAGTCGGTTCTATTGTTTAATTATTTTTTTATTATTATTTTAAGTGACGGGTAGACCGATAAGTATATCTATCTAGGTGTAAAGTTCTCATCAACACAAATCAATCAAGCCGAAACACAAGGTAACTGCTGTAAATCGTTAAGAAATTCCCTCAACTGTCTTTCAGTTCCATCATCATATCGACTCCAGACCTTTATTAAATTGTAGTAGGTATACTTACTTATTAAAGCACTTAATCAAAAAGTTAGCAAACGCACTAGTTGTCCCAACAATTTTCGGTGGTAGCCCTCGATTTCTCCTGGATCCCAGCATCAGATCTTGATACCCTGGATATGGGACCACTTCAGAAGTAACCTCATTCAAACAAAAAAAATCAAAATCGGCGCCGCTATCGCGTAATACTTATACATAAAAAAAACATAGCGTACGAATTGAGAACCTCCTCTTTTTTGAAGTCGGTTAATAAGACTTTTTAATGTCACGTATATTGCTATACTTTTAATCGTAAAAAGCAAATAGTTGTAGTCCCTTGGTTTGAATTTGAATAGAGAAGTTTACTTCTAGGATATAAATAAATAAATATTCACGGACATCTCACACAACGCTATCTGATCTCAAAGTAAGCTAGGAATAACCTGCTTGTGTTATGGGTATCCACGATCCACCACGGATATTAATACTTATATACTTTTAAATACATACATATTATACATAGATACACCCAGACTCTTGAGACAAACATTTATGGGTCAATTTATTTATTAAAATGATTGAAATTAAAAATATTTTGATTACTTATTATGTACTGAATTATTACTTATTAAATAGATGTTTCTTTATGGTATTGTTATAGTTTGATTTTATGACTTAAATTACGCCAGTAATTACTAATCCGATAAACAGCACTAACATTTTATAAATTTAATTATTACTTTTTACCCGTAAACACATTAAGTAGGTAATCATATGTCTAAGTAAGTGAAATTCAAGTTTCCTTTTTACTCCACGTTCCTCTGATATTGACTTTTTTTCTTTCGCCAGCAAATATGTTTACTTCATGCATGCTACTACAGATAATTTATAGAATTCTTTTTTCAAATTTATAAAAGTTTATTTGTTTTTTAAAGTCGCGATGTCGATGTGTATAGCTATGATACGTCCTTGTTTTCGACCATTTTTAATTGCTGATTTAATTTCAAATGCTTTAGTTTTACGTAAATTGAATCTAAATACCACTATTCAAGTAATATTAACCTATAACGTTGGTAGTCTGGACAATAACAATATCAAGTAAGGTATTTCCGCAATACTAATATTTTTTACCCAATATTTAAGTTGGTAGGTAATGAGGTACTGTATGGTGCTTTTACGTATAGTACTTAATTAATGTAATGTAATCGAAAGTCAATACTTTACTGATATGTACCTACTTACTTTACTTTTTTTTATAAACGACATTTTAATACCTACATTTATAGAAGAATACTTCTAGTTAGTAAATAACACCATATATAAATAAGTACGGAAAATGCTCAGAATAGTTGTGGACCGCTTCATCTTAGAAAAAGTTACAAATGCCATCAGGCGAATTATCGTCCCGTCCATTTGTCTTCTTTGGGTTGGGCAGTTCGTTATCGTCGTGGTGATTTGCTAAGGTTTGTTTCCTTTTGGTGGTTGCTGTGGTTGGGATTGTTGAACTGTGGGAGTGAGGAGGTCCTGCACCAAAAACCAATATTAAATGTAGTGGAATATCTATTTCACACAGCGCCATGTAGAATGAATGATTGCCAATCGCCAGCAAATATGTTTTCTTTTTAATAAACCTATTTTACTTAAAAGCTTACAAGCACATTTTCGTAAGACTAATTCGAATCACTAATTCTCAATTGAATTGAATTGGAATTCAATTGAAACAATCAGTAGCTCTTTTTACAAGAAAAGCTACTTGCTATATAAATATATTTACACTATGATATTAAAATAGTAAAAAGCCTGGATTCACACACTATAAATCTTGGTCACCCTATTTTTTCCTTCGATTATTGGTTTTAAGTTCTATACGTCATTTAGTTCTTAATTTGAGGCTTTATTCATACTGTCTACATATTCTTCGAAATGGTATCTGTAATTAGCAAAAAGAATGGGACTTCTACTAAGCTCCGTTTAAGCTCCATTTAAGAAAAACCGTGGCCGCGCGGTTCGCATTGTGCGGACTGCGCGGCCATAACTTTGGAGTGCCGTATGTTGTGAAGTTCAAATAGTAGGGCTTTATTTTTATAATCTACATTTTCTTCGAAATCGTGTCAGTGATTAGCAAAAAGAATTAGACTTGTACGTAGCTCCGTTCAAGAGAACTGGTGGCCGCGCAGTTGAATTCATGCGGACTGCGCGGCCACGGTTAAACCCTTATAACTTTCTAAATATTGACTCTTCGAATTTGCGGTTTTCACTGTTCGTTTTCTACGAATTCCTTCGAAATGCTGACATAAGTTTCTTTTTTCTACGACATATTGGCCGAGCAATCGAAATGGACACGTTTTAACATAGTATTGGTGTAGCCAAACATGGTATATTAGGAAGTGTAACGAACCGTTACAGTGTACAATAAAGAATATAATAGAAAATGAAGTATCCTGGCAAAAATAAAAATAGGGCTACCCTACTTAGAAAGAGACGTAGAGCCCACACCGAGCTAGACAGTAATATACAGACTACGCTTCAAGTAGGTATTCGAAGTGTGGCCTCCATGTTTATCTATAGCTTCATGTTAGAAACCGCCGCGGAAAAACGCAAATGCGGCCTCGCAGTAGTCTGTATATCTGATAGTATCTATGTCTGTGGTTCACTAATACTCTGAAAATGCAACGACATTACTTTGCATTATGGCTTAAAACATCGCCTTTTCCTAGAACCATCTTTAAAAATTTTATACAGTCAAAGTGGCAAATGCCAAGCTGACATTGACAGACGAATCAGATGTCATGTGATCATGTCAGTCAGATAACAATAGCAAAATCCGTAGGCAGGGGGAGTCAACTCTCTTAGCATCAAATGCGAACACCTGGGCGAATTTTGCTAGATGAAAAAGCGCTATACGCCAGACAAAGACAACGTGTATGTCTATAATCCTGTGATCGTCTTTCTGGAACGCAATTTAAATTTTAGGTTAGAATGTTCAACTTCAATTGAAACTGTCATATCCAATGACTCAGAGGTGAAACTCCAAGTGGATTCATTTTATTTTTGCCAGGAAATGTACAGATTACTCAAAATGAACCGTGCGTTACACCTCGTATCTGCTGAATGCAAGGTATGTTTAATAAAGTTTTAGGCATAGAAGTTTTAGATAGAGAATAGAACTCTATATATAATTCATACTCCAAGCGGGTAATGGAGCGAGCTTTGTTTGGATTTTCTTAGAAGATTGAAATTTGAAATGAAGTCATATGACAAAGATCTAAGGTTACCGAAATAGCCTGCAGAATAACCACTTTTCATTTCCCCTTCATAACTTTTTACCTGCACACATTTTTATTGGAAACCTATATTTTTACTCATAAAAGACCTAAACGAACAAATCTAAATAAGTGTCAACATGTTACAAGGGTTGTGAAACAATTTGGATTGCTCAATGAATTTCCCAAATCAAAGAGCATGCTAGGCCATCGGTCCAGTTGTTATAGAAATATCTATGGCGGTCGTTGAATGGGAATTTGGTGAAATGGCCCCATACAGGACTGATCACCAGTTTGGTTAAACGGCGTCATTGCTAGAATTAGTAGTATTAGTGATATTATTAAAACAGGGATATTGTATCAGAATCTAAATTCAGGGATTCAAGCCATACTCAAATTCCTGCAGGTTTTAATAAATGCATTTTATCATTTCCAGGTACCACAGACTGGCAGAGGAATTTTAAGGGAACTGGATTTAAAGAGATCTGCAGAATTAACCCCAAGAAAACGGTGTAGAAAAAATTTGAGAGAGATTATGAGATTAAGGAAAAGAAGTAAGAATCATCAAATTTTACCTAAATTACTAGCAAATGAAAATGTTCAAAATTTAATGAACAAGAACATATCTGGATCATTTGCCCTACTATTACAAAGTCAACTAAAGAATACCTAAAGAAAACTAACTGGCTGAACATTATAATGACAATAAAATTTTCATAATTATGTCCACCATAAATATATGCTTAAAAAGGTATTGTGTTTTGCAGAATAGGCAGTACACAGAAGAAGCATCAAAAAAGGCGCTGAAGCGGAAAATAAATATACTGCAAAATGTTTAATTTCATCAAAATCCGTTCAGTTGTTTAGGATGTAAAGCGTAACAGACAGAGTTACTTTCGCATTAAGTATTCATTAAGCTTTACTGATATTGAAATATATGTTTTTATTGACCTTGAAATATGTATTTTCTTTTATAAACATACTAGCTGATGCCCGCAGCTTCGCCCGCGCCGACTAATGTATCTCTGTACCAAATTTCAGCCAGATCCGTTCAGTCATTTGAGCGTGAAAGAGTAAAAAACATCCACACTCACAGACTTTCGCATTTATAATATTAGTGTCGCGTTGTGGGTTCGGCGATGGAAGGAAATGATTTATTTTACTTGAATAGTTACACCATTTATTTAATTACTTTAACTTGACAAGAGCACGCATGTTTCGCATGTCGTCGTACCAGAACCAGAGAGCCAGTCCGAGTAGAGTGTTGCCATACATAATTAACATTTACGACACTCCTCCCCTTTTATTTAACACACAACATACAATTTTACAAGTCTAAGACCTGTCGGGGCTTTGGGACTCTATTACTCCGTCTTACAATAACTGGTGGAGGTTGAGTTTCATTCTCTGTAGGTGGTATACAATTATTACTTAAGTTTTCTAATACACTTTCAGACCTATTATTAATTTGAACATTAGTGTTATTAGGTTCATTATACACAACATGATCACTCTGAACATTAGTTTCAGTAGGCTCATTATTATACACATCATGACTATTCTGAACAACTGAAGAGTTCATTTTTCTAACAGGTAACATCTGTGTTATATTTCTAGTCAATAACCCTTTTTCTGTGTTCACCTTATACATAACCTTACCAATAGGCTCTACAACTTTCCCCTCCAACCATTTATCACCACCATCATACATTGAAATTTGAACTGTATCACCAGGCATGAATGTTTTAGTTTCTTTAAATGGTACTTGTTGTTTTGGCACTATAACAGAACTTTTAACTAACGATAAACGTGTACGTAACTGCCTTCCAAACATTAACTCACATGGCGTCTTGCCTGTTGATACATGTGGTGCTGTCCTATAACTTAACAACCATGATAATAACTTCTGATCAATATCATCATTTTCAAACTTACTAGCTAATAATGCCCTCTTAAATGTTTGGACTGTCCGCTCAGCCTGCCCATTACTTGCTGGGTGATACGGTGCTGAACAAATATGTCTAATATTATTATTTTTACAAAAAGTCTTAAACTCTTCCGATATCCACTGTGGACCATTATCGGTTACAAACTGTTCAGGCAGTCCAAATCTTGCAAACATACTTCTTAAACATTTAATGGTTAATGCAGTAGTAGTTTTATTCATACGAGCTATTTCAGGCCATTTCGAATGAGCATCCATTACTATTAACCACATTGAACCTAGAAATGGACCTGCAAAGTCTGCATGAACTCTTTGCCATGGATTAGTTGGCCATTCCCAACTATGTAATGGTTTCATTTCAGGTTTATTTCTAACTGACATACAACCTTTACAATTCTGAGTGATTGATTCTATATCAAGGTAAATGTTAGGCCACCAAAAGTAGCTTTTAGCAAGAGCTTTCATTTTCAATGAACCTAGGTGTCCTACATGTAATTCCTCTAATAATTGTTGCCTTAACTTGGTAGGAATTACTGCTCTATTTCTCCATGTTATAATACCATTTACCATATATAATTCTAATTCTTTTCCTTTATAAGGCAATATGTCTTTATCTACATTTTTAGGCCATCCATTCTCAATATAGCTTAATACTTTACATAAGGTATAATCGTTTTTAGTAGCATTTATAATAACATTTTGAGTAACAGGGGGAATATCAATCAAAATGGTGTTAATCATTGGTTGATTTTCCTCTGAGTCCACTATATCTGAGCTTGACAATTGAATAGGTAATCTAGATGGAAAATCTGCACTTGCATTATGGTTAGAACTTCTATATTCTATTGTATAATTATAACTACATAATATTAACGCCCATCTAGTCATCCTATCTGCATAAATATTACCCAGTGATTTATTAGGATGAAATAAAGATATCAGTGGCTTATGATCAGTTACTAATATGAACTTGTTACCCTTTAAATACAAATCGAATTTCTTAACAGCCCAAACAATTGATAATGCTTCTTTATCAATTTGAGAATACCTAACCTCAGTTTCTGTTAGGGTTCGACTTCCAAATGCAATAGGACGTTCTACATATTTATTTCTTATCTTATCATAATACCTATGTGCTAAGCAAGCACCTAAACCATACTTAGAGGCATCACAACTTAACACTAATTCTAACTTAGGATTATAATGTAATAAAACTTGATCAGATGCTATACAAGTCTTAGCCCACTCAAAAGCAGTTGTATGATCTTTTGACCATTTCCATCTGATACTCTTTTTACATAACTGATATAATGCATGCAATTTTTCTGCAGCATTTGGCATGAACTTATTATAAAAATTAACAGTTCCTAAGAAACTTCTGAGTTGTTTAACATCCTTCGGCTGTGGTGCATTTAATATAGCCTTAATATGTTCTGGGGTTTTATGAATACCTTCCCCATCTATAATGTGACCACAGTATTCCAACTTGTTTGATACAAATTGTGATTTTACTTTATTTATTTTAATATTTAATTTATGCAGTTTATGCAAAACAATGTCTAAGGTAGTCAAATGACTATTTATATCTGCATTTGCTATCAATATATCGTCTAAGTAACAGTAAACATTAGGTATATTTCCAAAATTATCATCCATAAATTCTTGCCAGTCTAATGGTGCTGGGGCAATCCCGAACATCATAAAGCTTGGACGATAATATCCCCAGGGGGTAGTTAATGTCATTAACTCCTGTGCATTATTATCCATTTTCCTATTCATATATGCTTTTCTCAAATCAATTTTTGAAAAGACAGTAATTGGCTTATTTACCCCATTGTTAAGTTTAGCAAAAATATCCTCAATTACAGGAATAGGATGATGAGACATCTCAAGATGTGGATTAATAGTTACTTTGTAATCTCCACAAATCCTTACATTGTTTGGTCCTTTTATAATAGGCACTATCGGGGTAGCCCAGGTGACAGACTCCTTAGAAACCTTTGACATTTTACCATCATCAACTAATTTATCTAGTTCACATTTAACAATATTCTCTAATGCATATGCAATGCGTCTCGGCTTACATATCAGAGGTTTAACTCCTGATTTTAATTTTAAAGTACCTGGAGGACCTTGTATCTCTCCAGAGGTATTAGAGAATAATTTAGGGTATTTATTCAACAAACATTCTAATTTAGTTTGAATGTCACCTTGACTTTCTATTACATGAATAGTACTTTTATTACTCTTATAATTATTGTTTTTACATAAAGGCCAATCAATTTTAATAACATTTAACCAGTCTCTTCCGAGCAATGGTTTCTTACCTTCTTCCACTATGATTAACGGTGCTAAATAACATTTATTTTTAGATTTTACATTTACAATTGCCTTTCCTAATACACTAATAGGTTTATTACCATATGCTTTTAATTTTAAGTCAGTATCAGAATACTCTAACTTAGGTAAAAATCTTTGAACATACCTGAGAGGCATTAATGTAACATCAGCTCCGCAGTCTATTTCAAATAGAATATTTATGCCATTAATGTCTAATTTAGCCATCCATGGGTCTGGCTTACCTTCTTTTAGCTTTGTTACATTATTACAAGTATTAACTTCCATAGGGTACCTCCCTTCCTGAAAATCTAAATTATTATTATTAAACAGGTTATCAATACAATAGTCTTCTAACTCGGAGCTAGGTGTATCTTCAGACACTTGTAAAACTGTATAATTGCTCTCATCGGACACAATTTCTTTAACATTCTTTGATTTGTTAACACTACCTTTCTTCCCTTCATATTTAAAATTATTTTTATTTCTACATATGCTTGCCAAATGACCTTTCTTTTTACAATTATAACATTCTTGATCCTTAAATTTACAATTTGGTTTCATATGACCATTACGTCCACAACAGTGGCACTTTACATTAGTACGTCTGTCTACCGGCTTGATGGTGGCGGCATTGACCTCTTTTTCCATAGAATGTGCTACCATTCTTGAATCCCTTTCGGCCAATTCGTCAGTACATGCTATTCTCACCGCTTCCGTAAATGTTATTTCTTTCATTGAGAACAATCTTTTTATTATTTTCTCATTACGTAGTCCATGTACGAATTTGTCTCGTAATGCTCTTTCTAAGTGCGACCCAAAATTACATGTTTTAGCTAATTTTTTTAATGCAGCTACGTATTCCATGACACCCTCATTATTTTCTTGGTTCCTTTTCAAAAACCTATACGTCTCGGCTAATTCGGACGGCTCCGGCTCTAAATGTCTTTCTACTAATTCCTTTAGAGACTCGTATGATTTGCTTTCGATATCATCGGGGAAGCATAACTCCGATAACAATGTCACAATCTCAAAACCGACAAAAGTCATTAGATATTGCGGCCATTTTGAGACATCAATTTCGTATATTTTCATTTTGTTAGCAAATATTTGGGTGTACACCTTCCACGTACACTTATTCCTATCATATGGAGGCATTTCAATATGACTTATAGGATTAATAATTGAAAATACTCGCCCTTCCACGAGGTTTTCTTCTACGTTTCCTTCGTTCGCCATTTTGCTCGTACCGGCGTAACAGCACTTGCCAATGAATTGTACGGAGCGTAATTCGTACAAAATAAAACTCACCCCACGCGTATTTTAATAAATTCCTCGTCGCCAATGTCGCGTTGTGGGTTCGGCGATGGAAGGAAATGATTTACTTTACTTGAATAGTTACACCATTTATTTAATTACTTTAACTTGACAAGAGCACGCATGTTTCGCATGTCGTCGTACCAGAACCAGAGAGCCAGTCCGAGTAGAGTGTTGCCATACATAATTAACATTTACGACAATTAGTAAGAAGTAAGACCTTTGACAAATGATCAGAAGAATGGTCTTACTCAAAATCATAAAAATGGACAATTTTTATGATTTTGAGTAAGATCATTCTTCTGATCATTCGAAAGCTTCATAAGGATTCTGTAATAGCACGTTTAAAACTCGCGCCAAATGTATTAGTTCCTGGGCATTAAATGGAGGCGCTAGCGTGCTCCGTGTTGGCATTTTTTTTGTATGGAGTTGTACTTCTTTCCGTAGGTTATAAGTGTTCTGTGAGCAAAACAAAATGCATGCCAATCGTGTTTATTTATTGTTTATTTGTATTTTCCTCGTCGCCCGGTCGTTCTGCGCCCCAAGATAACTTCATCACTTGCTCGCCTTTTCTGTTTTGTCTGTACATTCATAAAATTTTGTTAAATGTCTGCACTAAACGAGGATATTGTTCGCAAAATCGTCACTAACTATAGTGCCCCCCTGGTATTTCGCGACTTTGTTAAAATTTGGCCAATATGTACGTGGAGTGTAGACAAGTGGTGTTCAGTATTTGGAGAAAAAGAAATACCTTTTCGATGTTTAAAAAAAGATTTCATATCAGATGAACCTTGCTGGGAGAGACGATGCACAGTTAAGAATATGACCTTTAAGAAGTTTATTGAGAATTCTCCAACGAGCGAAGAGTGGATGTATTTTGACTATAAACATATTTATCAATGGTTTAACGCAGATGAAGAATTTTACAAGGTATGATTTATATTTTAAACGCATTGAATTGTTCCACATTTTTGAAGTGTTATTTATTGCATGATAATTTTTTTAGGGTATAACTTGGAAGCAGTTTGGTTTCTCAGAAAAGGGTGCAGGAGATGCAACTTTATGGGTAGGCAGTTGTGGTGCGCACACACCTGCCCACCAAGATACTTACGGGGTTAATATTGTTACTCAATTATTTGGAAAGTAAGTGCTAATGAACTCAATATAACTATATTCTTTATGTAGTATAAATTCTTTCCCTATTTATTTTCTTAGAACTTTTATCTATAAATAATGGTAGAAGATATTTAGTAAAGAAAATCAAAGCTGTTACATCAAGTAAATTGAGGGGTTTAGAGAATCTTTAAAATATAAATTACATGTCATGTTGTTTGTCCATGATAGACTCCTAAACTACTTAACCGATTTTAATCAAATTTGCACTCCGTGTACCGTTGGATCCAACTTAGAAGACATGAAATATGCTCCCATGGGAGTGTGAACTGAATTTCATGATAGTCATAGGCTAGTATTAAATAAATAATGGCTGCTTAATGTATGTTTATAAGGGTAACTCCTTAATTACAGATTGAGAGAGATTACAAACCTAAATTTTTTTTTTTAATTTCAAAAGGAATAGATTTATTTTATATTTTATTATTAACTTGATTTCAAGGAAACGCTGGATATTGTTCCCTCCTGAGGCTGGGGGCTTGAAACCCACAAGAGTGCCATATGAAGAGTCTAGCGTGTACAGTGAATTGAACTTCTACTGTCCTAATAATTTAGATGAGTTTCATGGTATGTGGACTTTTTTAATTTTATGTATTTTTATAAACTTATAAATAGCTTTATAAACGTTTTCCTACATAATTTATGAGATAAATTCTGCACATTGTTGAAACTAACAGTACAAATAATCCATAAATTGACTGAATGTACACTAGTGGAAATTAAATATGCACTAAACTACTAAATTACAACTACTAAGAATTAAAAAAAATATATAATAAATAAATAAATAAAAAATACTAAATAAATAAATAATAATAAAAATAATAAAAATAAATAAATAATAATAATAATAAATATACTAAATATTAATACTAATTATTACTACTAAATTTTAGTATTAGCAGTAGTGGATAATAGATTATTGTTAGTGTCAACAATTTTGTATAAGTAAATTATTTGTTACCAACAAAGTGTGTAATCTGAGTCCCTTTTCTTCTGCTTTGGTTTTGATACTATTATTAGCTAGAAATTTATAAAATAATTCCTTTAATGATACTTATTTAAACAGTTTTTGTAGACAAAATGCCTCTATTAAAACCTTTTTTTGAAGAGGTTTCAAAATAAGGTTTTACATTATAGCTAAGACACCCTCCCCTTTGCTGCACACAAATTGGTTTCATTTTTCTAGGTTTGACTGGCGGTCGTGTAGTAGAGCTGTCAGCTGGTGATGCTCTCCTGGTACCCAGAGGATGGTGGCACTATGTACAGAACTTAGACCCGATAAATATCACACTGAATATATGGCTGCCTCATGTATGTATTCATTTTCTTTGTAGTTCAGGTAACAGTATAATAATATATTGTTTTTTTAGTTTAAGAATACTTTTTGTTTATATTCATTGTGCGTGTCCTGAATAAAATATTATTCTTTCTTTCTTTCAAAAAATGTGTGGCCCTTTATTTCTTTAATTTCCCTAGACCGCATTACAGGATGGCATTGGGTATCACTGTGTTTCGGTGAATCTTCTTGTTTTCTTACAAAAGTTTTAGTAACTTCCACAGGTACTTGGCGGAACCATGGTTTGCAGGTGAACCATACGCCTACCCGCGGCCGTAGGTCGGGCCGTTGATTATAAGCCTACCTTAGCTCACCATAGGCTATAAATTATGCAGAACAGTATACACAAAAATGCTCATCATTGAATAAACCATTCTAAACTAATAGTATACCTATAATATCTTTACTTACGCAATCTACTATGATGGATCACTACACCGGTAACAGTCAAATAAATGTAGACACACATTGTTGACAGGAAAAAGACGGCTCGGCGCGGGTTTCTGAAGCACTTATCAAAATATTCATATCTCAAATATGCAAGGATCTGCCACAGGAAACTGCCAAGTTAATAGTTAACCCTAATGAGGTATGTATGTGTTATCTTTTATCACTATTGTGCCTTGATCGAATGTAGAAACCCTTACTTACGGACGTTGGTAAGACCAGGGGCGTTGCATGCACTCGCTCTGCCGACCTAAGACCTTGTTTTAAGGAACCCCATTGTGTATATTACTGTTACTGCAACTCCTGACCTGACCCTTCGGTTAAAAGTCCATTAACACTCGCATATTAAGTATCTTTTACCTAAAACTTGTGTCATATCTAAATAAAAAGAGCAATGTTCATTTTAAAACGTAACTAGAAGGCGCTCGCGGCTCCGACCGTGTAAAGGTTTGTTCCCGATCCTGCTTCCCATGGAAAAAACAGACGGGTGGCGACCTAATTCAACTTATTACCAGTATCGGTATATACAGAAGCCTATGTGTTATTCCAGACTAACCCCTGTTCCAAATTTCAGCCAGATTCGTTTTCGCAAACATCCACACTCACAAACTTTTGCATTTATTATAATATTAGTAAGATAGCTGATACCCGTTATTCCGCCCCTGTGGTGAGGCAATCTTGTACCCGTTTCAATAGAAAGGAACTTGGTCCCTGGAGAGAAAGTGGCCTATGTTCTGATCCAGGATGTCAGCTATCTGTGTATTAGGTACCAATTTTTCAACAAACATCTTCACAAACTTTCACATTTATAATATTAACAGGATAAATATTTATCCTCAAAACAATAATGTAGATATATTTAGAAGATTACAACATTAAAATGATATCATCGTATGACATCAAACAGGTTATGCATCTATGACTGTAATTAGTTGTGAATCCTTGAGTGAATAAGTATAGATATTATGCATAGGTACCTACTTAGTTCATCACGCGATATATTTTATTCGACTTCCAAATAAAGAAGATGTAATTATTGTATTGTTTATTAGCTTAGAATTCCATTTAGAAAATTCTTTGTTTGTTCAGATATTAAATCAAACTTAAACTCAAAAAAAACATTTATTTCGCATAATCCTAATAAGGCATAGGAAAAACAAAAAATAAAACGTATGTTGAAAACCATAATAGAGAAAATACATTGATTTTCATTCAACACGAACATTTAAACAATTCGACCAAGTGCTAGTCGAAGTATTCTATACCAAAAAACTGCATACTATCACGCTTGTTCTATGAAAGCTCCCTCCCATAGTTTATCCGGTTTTAGTACTTTTTGTTATAGCAGAAATAGAAACACATCCTCTGTAGAAATTTCAACTGTCTAGTTCATTAGGTAAAGCCTGAAGACAGACGAACAGACAACGGAGTCTTAGTAATAGGGTCCCGATTTTAGGATTCGGTAGGACTCTAAAAATGTGATCCTAAAACTGTTTACTTGTATAGGTACTGGACTTTATTTTATAAAATTTCATAGAACATGAAAAAACTTAAACAAAAAGTAAAGCAGGATGGAAAATATCTTTCTATTTATAACTATTGTAGTAGCAAATAAACAGTTTCTTAGCAACAGCAGCACGCGAATTACGAAGGTTATTATAGAAAATGAAATTATTATATTAACTAAGGTCGACAGTTGATCGATGTTGTATGAAAAATCTAGTGATGTTTTTTTCTTGTAGATGCCTTGATAGGGCTTTTTTCTTTTTAGGATTCTGTAGAAAAAAAGGGTAAAAATGGAACCCCTATAACGAAGACTTAGCTGTCCGTCTATCTGTCTGCTAAGAGGCTGTATCTCATGAACCGTGATAGCTAGAGAGCTGAAATTATCACAGATTATGTATTTCTGTTGGCGCTAAAACAAATACAACCGCAAAATTTTTTGGTACTCTCTGCGCGAGTCTGCTCCGCATTTGGCTGTGTTTTTTTATAATTAGGTATCTACTGTGGCAGCTAATGTAATGTGACTCGTTTCTTTTCAGGATGACATAGCTGATACACCGTTGTCGGTACTATTTCTACAATTAGAAACAGTAGCCAAGGCGTACATAGACAGCAGGCGTAAGCTCCGACGTGCTAAAAGACAAAAAACTCACGACGACGAACATAATATATCGAATGATATTGAAGAAATTGATGTTAAATCTCTTATAGAAGATAAAACAAACAATTTGGAACACGCATCTCCTATAACAGGTGAAGAATTAGTTAAATTACTAAAACGAAATCTAGCAGACTTTGTAAATAATGATAGGCCTCTGTGTGATGATGAAATAGATGGCTCTACAACAGCGCTGTGTTTGACTAAAGCACTTATTGATGCATACAGCGAAGGTAATGTTGTGAACTTAGTGAAACAAAATTTACTATCGCGACTTCAATAACGTAGGTATTTAGTTTAGATAGACTATTACTTCGTTGTATAATTGAAAATGGTCTTTTATGATTCTGGTTTTAGCCCCTCTCTATAAAATAGAGTGCAGAGGGACTTATGGCGAGACTTTGTCTGTAGCTGTGACTCTGTCGCATTAAAATAAGTCACTAGGTGATGTGGGCCATCTGTTTAAAGTTTGAAATAAAACAAAAATGACAACGTCAATCGGATTGAACTTTCACTTTCACAATAAACGTGTTAGAGAGGGGCAGTCTGGTGAGAACGATCTCACGGCTTTGTTGTACGTTTGCGTTAAGAAATAAAAATTATTACTGTTACGCATTATTTATGTGTTGTTAATTAATTAACGCACTGAGCTGTCAACTACACATGCGTAAGCGTAACGCTCTATTTAGCGCGTTATCTAACTCACTAAGATGCAGTTGAAGTTATGAAGACAAAGCGTTATGGCTTGTTATTGTAGGAATTACAAAAGTAATACGTCATGCTTCATTAGCGTCAAATCAGTTACGATTAGTAGTTGGATGAATGATACATTTTATAAAGTACTGCTGGAATATCAGTATACTGACCGTATATTGACATAACATTTAGGTACAACACGGCGGAAATATCTGCGAACCTGGCTTCCCCTCGCGCTTCCCCGCACCTGACCCCGTTTACCGCCTATTTAGTACAACCCGCACGCGATTGAATGGTATGGTATTTGACAAGATTCCTAACATCACATTCTCGTTGCGCGCGATTTATGCCGTACAGTTTACATGACGTCATAAGCCATTTTCGCAGATTCCGTGTTGTACTTTTATTACCATTTTAGTTCAGTAGTGTTTTAGTCCAGGCTCCCTTTCCTACTTTCCTCTCTCCGCTTTACACGGTCTTCAGAATCCTATGTAGTGAAGCAACAGCGCACATCCACATCAAGGTGGATCACGATATGAATCTGCCTCTCTTGCCGTGACTCTGAGGAGGCGGCATGGCTAGACACTTGTCCCCCCATATCCAAATGATTTTTAAGCAACATTTTCATCGTTTGCCTTCATTTCTTTACTCCAAGCACCAATCGCAGTCAGTAAGGCTATTACTTAAATGTGACGTCATAATAATGTCATTATTACTGATGAAGACTGATCCGCTGCAAATCAAGAGTAAGAATCTATCAGATCTTCTTTTTCTTTTATATAAAAAGACTCATTTTGAATTGCTAAATAAAACCTTGTGCAAATTCCATGCTGTACGAACGAGTAGATGGAAACCTGCTGAATCTGTTATTATTTATTATAATGTTTGTTTGTATAAATAAGTATTAGACAATGCCATATCATTATGTATACTGAACGGTTTTTGCTTATGAATATTTTATTTAATACCTGCAAATACATTTAAAATGTAATAGGTGATTCATATGGGGATCCCCTCTCGAGTTTTCCTCCATCGTAGTTAGCAATTAAATTGGCATGTCGGATTACCTACATCCTAATAAAACCATACGTAAGAAAATCCCTAGACTCCAAAAAGTCCTGCCCGCTAATATAGAGGCATACGGTATAAGAACAAGTCGCGCTGCTAATATAGGTTAGTGTGAACCGGCGCCCCCTTAGACGACATCATTTTCTACGACTCATGGTCATGGAGGTCGAAAATCGGTTTGAGATCTCCAGCGCCCGGCGCGTTTTCTGCTCCAGTATTTGTTTTCCATCCCGTTTCCGCTATCTCATTTGAGCTCATTAGCTTTCAAAACGGCCACGGGAAACAACGCACTCTCGTTACCGAATATATGAGTGTGATTTCTTTCTTCCATTATTAGCACCTGAGATCACGTCGCTGGTCCATTCATGGTGAGCAGTTTAAGAACGTATATTAATATGGTGTCCTATCTGGCAGTCCGCAGTGTCATCACCATATCCCTATAATAACGTACTACCACACATTGTGAATTATTTTTTTCAAAATGGGTAAGAACGTAACGTTTGACGAAATCAACCTATATTACAACCTTTGCATAGGAATTCATCAGGTAGTTATGTTGTGCAGTTTTACAGTCACGCTGCGATAACGTCAAACATGTCGGCCCATAAAAATGCTATTACTTTATTTTTTTTATGTGAACATAATTTCAGTATCTGATACTATATGTTAATTTATGTGTACTGATATTCAAATATGGTACATACATATTAATGGTTATTGTAATTTAGTTCTGTATGATACCGACATTTTGTGTTAAAAGTGCCTGTAATGTGTATCAAGGTCTATGACCAAATTACGTACTTGCCATTTTTGTCATTGAGCAGAAACTTCCTAGTTCAATGCAGTGTTTTTGTTTACCTGGACAAGTACGTAAATGTAAATCACTTTTTTAGTTATTGTAATATTCAACGATGCTTTGTGTTAAAAGTCCCTGTAAATTATCAGGGCTTGACCAAGTAACGTATTGCATAAATTAGCTCAATGAGCAGAGATTTGCTTCCTATTTATCTAGATAAGTACGCAATCAATGGTTTTGATGATACAAAATGTATTGTCTATGATATTTTCCGATGTCTGCCTTTTGTTAAAAGTGCCTGTAAATTATTAAGGCTTGACCAAGTAACGTACTGCATAAATTAGCTCAACGAGCAGAGATATGCTTCCTATTTATCTAGATAAGTATGCATTTAATGCTATTTATCTAGATAAGAATGGAATTATATCATGTATGATATTTTCTGATGTCTGACTTATGTTAAAAGTGCCTGTAAATTTATCAGGTCAAAGCGCACTGACTAAATGCTGGAACATAATAGTAATGTCGTTTACTTGGATAAGTACGCGTATGTAAATTGTTTATTGTTTTATTTGAAGTTGTTAATGTCCATAAGATACAGTGAATAATGTTCTGCAAGTGGACTGTATGCTACCTTAGTGATACTACGTGATAAACGTGAGAAGTAAGTAGTTCATTAGGTTAATAAATAATTTTAGGTAGATATTTTCATATAAAAAAAGTCCATTGTACAACGATTGGTACTGACATTGAATTTGGTTGTTATTTAATATTTTGTACGGAATTTGTAAGTACAGTTCGGTTGCCGAAAGATGCGTTTGAAAAAGTAATATAGCTACATAATGATGATCAGAATACCTATAGATTATCTCGGTGATCGGATTTACTTACAGATTTTGTGAAGAACTGTTTTGAATGTGATATTTATGATTGAGTCATAATTAGCATAACAGAGAAATATAAACCCTTAATTAAAATGTATTTTTTTTATGAAAGCCAAATCCTGAACAAACATCACAAATATCCATTCCGACCCATCTCTGAACCGATCGTAGCGTAAGATGCCTAACCCAGGATTAAAAATACATTAATCTTGCTCATGATAAGGCAACATAGAGCAACGCGACCGGTACAAGGGGAGACGACATAGCATGTTTGCTATTATTGTGTATTATTATTTATTATTATACTGTCATATGTTACAAGAGGAAATTCATATACACCACTACAACAAAAGCCATCGACTGTCGCTATGGAACTTACACAAACCAAAAACAATACACTCATAATTTCAGACACACACACACACACACACACACACACACACACACACACACACACACACACACACACACACACACACACACACACACACACGCACGCACGCACGCACGCACGCACGCACACACACGCGTATCACTGTCTACAGAGACTTCGACCAGGTTAGATTCCCGAGAAAAAGTTTGATTCAAACTTTTTCTAACTTACATGCATGCAACAATGATACGTGCGTGTGTGTGTGTTTGTGCGTGTGTGTGCGTGTGTGTGCGTGTGTGTCTCAAACTTTGAATGTCATTATTATTAACCCTCTGCGACTGACGTGGTAGTCCAACAGACACCGCGAAACATAAAACTTGGTTTGTTATCGTTAATTTTCAATTTAGAGCGGCGGTGCTCTTAGTACCTTATTGTAGCGAATTCACGCGTCGGTCAGTGCGCGGGGAGCGGCCATCGCAAACGTACGTGAGCGTAGCGGGAGGAAGGTGTCCATGAAACTACCACATCAGTGTTAACGTAAGTGTCTACTATACTACCACCTCAGTAAAATGGTTATATTTTCATAGTGTCTCCTAAACTACCACATCAGTAAATAAGTTTAGCTTATATTACAATAAGATATTTTTTGTATTATTTCGCGTAATATATACATATTGGGTATATATATATATACTATTATAAAGATAATAGAATTGTATTTTTGGATTTTTGTTTGTAATGAATAAACTCAAAGAGTATTAGGCCTATTTTAAAAATTCTTTAACTAATAGATAAATAATTAATAAAGCTAAATTGTACATAATTTACAACAATAACTTTTTTTTAGATGGCTAACTCAAGTAGCAACCCTAGACCAGGTACTTCTTCTACTCGAAAGAGAACACCGGATGGAGCTTTTGTAGCTCACGAAGTTCGCATAATAGATTGGCTCGCAGTGGAAAGTGAACACGAGTTTAGCGATGTTGATGATGAATACGAAGATCCAAGTTTCGAGCCAGAAATCCAATATCTAGATGAAGACATTATTTCATACGAAGAGGATCCAGAGCCAAACGTAGAAGTGCGACAGGAACCTGCCACAGTGGTTGATCGCCAACTATCTGCAGATGTATCACAAGAGCACTGCACAGGTAAAAACGGTTTCAAACAGCACGAAATTTAGTGCTGAACCATATGAAAACCCGAGTATACAATGAAAGATTGCCAAGGGAACTGCGCATGACTATAACTATAGTTCTAGATAAGGATTACCCCCCCTCCACCACCAGTTGTTCAGTCTATTCCACCGAGTGACAAAACAAATTATGTTCTATTTGTCTCACGAATATAAAAAGACGAACAAAATATTGTTGCTGTGATTGTTCAAAGCCAATATCCCTTCAGTGCTCCAAACTACTGTGTGGTAATTGTCAAAAAAGCTGTGATTTTGAGGCTGTCTAATTTTTAAGTGAACCAATGAATGTATCTCATTTTTCCTAGAATGATTATTGTAATTGTTAATTTTTAAAATGTTTTAGTTTAATTTAAATAAAGTTGATTTTGTAATTTTTTCTATGTCATTAATGTTTAAGTACAAATTCTAAGACTGATTTGTGTGAAGTCAAAAAACACGATTTAATTTTAAAAATGCAAATTGTTTTTTTAATTTAAAGTTCATTTTACATAAAAAATAGGATATGAATTTAATAAATATAAATAAAATAGCTGCATCATTTAATTTTATAAAAATATTCGCTGTTGAAATGGTGTCTCGTGTACTACCACGTCAGTACAATTGTAAAAATTGAGTCACGTCAGTCGCAGAGGGTTAAATCTAAAATCGAAATCATGATTCCTAAGAACAGATATCGCTGTCTCTCATAGTTTCCGACTTTTCCGTACTGACCCATTTGGATTGATCAACCTGTATATATTTGTTTGGAGTATGTATTGACAGAGGGGATGGTCTCTGTATGGCGCCCCCCCTTCCGATCATATTCATAGGTAATGTGCTATGTAAGGAAATTAATTATACAACAAGTTTCACTGAGGTAAGCTACTTAGTATATTTTCTTAAAAGTACCTATATAATGTACGGATATTTTAGTGTTTCTTCGGCTTGATATAAGAGCGGTAGTAGAAATCAAGGAACAATAGCAGCATAAATAGGTTTTGCGGTATAAGTAAGTAGGCAGGCTGGTGAGGGTACGCACACTCTCTGGTCACAGTTACGCTGATAAAGTGTAGAAGCAGCATGGCAAACTGGAGCTGAAAAAGAAATTTCATTCAATAAGCACTCTATTTTTACAAACCTACATACAAATAATTTGGCAATAATTTAAGAGATAAACTTCGAAATGAGGTTATCAGGCAGAAAACTGAAGTGGTCGACTTAGCTCGCAGAATAAGCATTTTCAAGTGGCAGTGGGCCGGCCACATCAGCAGAGCAACCGACGGCCGATGGAGCAAACGAGTTCTGGAGTGGAGATCGCGACTTGGCAAACGTAGGGTAGGACGTCCACCCGCCAAATGGAACGACGATCTAGAAAAGGTCGCTGTCTAACCGGCCCCATACACGGACAGTAAATATATTGATCAATATAAATTATTGTTCAATAAGTTGACCGTGTAGGGCTAATATTGAGGTTTGAACAAACACTAAACCAAAGTTTGACGGAGCTTATATTTTATTGATCAATATTTTTTTTCGCACCGTGTAGGCTTAATCAATATTTTTCAGTCGGATATCAGAATTTCGAATTTGGAATTTACTTTTCTTCGTCAGACTCAGACATATACTCGTATAGAAATAAAAATATTGAAGCAATGTTATTGAGTAAATATTATGGAAGATGTGTATTCAAAAGATGGTGATTATGATTATTGAACAATAAAAATATTGATCCATATTATTGTCCGTGTATGGGGCCACTAAGACTGAACGCGGAAGGCGCAGGACCGTTGTGGCGCAAATTGAGAGAGGCCTACGCCCAGGACCCAGGAGTGAACTTCCATAGGCTTATTTGATGTATTGGAGCCTATTGCCGTGTTGAAATTAACAGGCACACATTGTGAATACGGTGCTTCTGGTATTTTTAAAACCGCAAAACGTCTTCAACTTGGCTTTATGACTACCATCTTTCGAAGCGAAGTGGGGTACAGCTAGCCCGTAATTGACCGAGCAAACTAAACGAGTGAGAGTCTTCAATTCGACAGTATGGACGATTTTGCTTATCGTCGCTGTGCTTGCAAAAGTCGCTATGTGTTTTTAACCTACTTTTCAGGAGGACGTAAAAACTGATTTACTCAAAATGTAATTGTGATAGAGAAAGTAAATAATTTTATTATAATGTAAATATTATATTTACGTGGTGGAAGATGACTTTTAGAAAGATAACGTTAAAAACGAAAATACAAAAAAATATATACTGTGAATCTGACACATAGCTAAAATTGTTTGGGACACAAATATCGCCATGTGTTGTTGAGCACATAGCGGGAACAACTTAAACATAATTTACGTTGTTTAATTACACATAGTTGTTTAATAAAAGGTGTCAATTGAAAATAATATCAAATTTTAGTTAGAAACTATGGCAAACATGGCGTTCTCTGCCATAAAACTCTGCTGCCTTGATGTGTGAGGATGTGTTGTACGCAATAAAGGCCGCAATAGACTGGTCAGCGTAGAAGAAGCACTGGTTGTCGGTGATTTCAGAACGATCTCCGTTTCTCTGGGCTGGTCACGACTAAAAAACCTCACGTAACGCCCAACAGCCTACGGTTGGGAGCCCGGGTAAGTCTTTGAAAGGATATCCCTGGACTCCCAACAGACCTACGGCTACAACAGCGGCCTCGCCTAAGAGGGGTTCGGGTGCTATCCCGCGTCATTGGGGGTTTTTCGGACGGTGAACAGCCCGCTCACAGTACTCAGGCCCCTGGTCATGGAGGCCGATAGTCTTGAGCGAAGATACGTCAGCGGCGCCTTCGCCACCGACTGCAGAACTCGGGTGGGAGGGTTCTCTAACGTTCCCTACCCACCGCCTCGTTCATGAGAAAGCCTGCTCGCAGAAAGAGGCAGTACAGTCCCACTTACTCCCACTGGAGATCATGGCTCGCACTATGGTCTCCAGAGAGAGAGTGTTCACGTCCAGATCTGCCTCGAGGTGGTTACCACCCTAGAAGGACGTGGTTTCCACGAAGACCGCAGCAAGAGGTCACCGCAGCTTGGCAACCAGGGCTGGTCAGGGTGCTTGGGATTTCCTTTCGATGGTGCACCAAAATCCCTGGCTACATATAGCCAGAAAGGAGACTACGAAAAGGCGTGCTGTCCCAATTATTTACCTCTACCAACTCCTTTAAAGCAACCAAAGAATATTGCTATTTTTTAAGAAACCCGGGTAGATATGCAAATGTACGCTGAAAAGGAATGAGGGCTCGGATTTTTGAGCAAGAAATTGTAGACTGAAACCTAAAAGGGTGTAAGAGAAAATCAGGCTTAAGTAAAGAAGATTGGGATTTTATGGGGTATTAAAAAATAGACAGGATTCAAGAGACAGGTTCTCGTGGCAGGTCTGGGCGTGGACATTCTCTCGCTAGAGACTATGGTGTGAGCCATCATCTCCAGCGGGATAAATTAGGACGCCGTCGCATCTTTCTGTCAGCAGGTCATGCTAGTGAAAGAGGCGGCGGGGAGGTAGTAGGAGATGACTCTCCTGCCCGAGGTCTGCAGTCAGCGACAAGGGGCCGTAGACTTGTCTTCGTCTAAGAGTATCGGCCTCCGTGACTGGGGGCCTAAGGACGACGGGAAGCTGCCCACCGTCCTTACAGAAGCATGATCAAGAAAACCGCGAGACGTGAGAATTTAACGCATGCCACACGCCCTAAGAAGCGGGAGACGATCCGAACAACCCGTAAGAACGCGCGGTTGTTCCCCATCCAGCACCGCACCCGCACGTTTAGGCCGCAGTGGTAGCCAGGGTCTGTCGGGAATCCTGCGGCATCCTTTAGAGGGCTTACCCGGAGCTCTTGGCCGTAGTCAGGGCAGGACAACGTATGGTTTTAGTCGGTAAGAGTTCGGCATGTCGATGAGGGATTTCCATAAGTATATAAATATATATTTTTAAGATCAAAAACCTATGCCACAAATAAAAAGTTTTGAAGTCTTTCAAGTTCATTTAGGAGCATTTCGGTGGCCTTTAAATATATTAGCAACCGTTGGATTAGCTAGTAATGGGCTGAATGAGAGTCTGGGACATCTTAGTTCTGTATAATAAGTTCTAATTGAATTTCAGAGCATTTAAGGTAAAGGCATGTGACCTTCGGGGATCGATGCACTATCCAATCGGACCCAGTTACCAACACGTTCTAATTCCTTATTCATGTTGGATAAGCCAGATCTGAATCCACGATAACATGCTATACCTGTTGGTCGTCAGCATAGATATTTAAATTGCAAAATGCTACGTAGACTCGAGGCAGAGTTCATGAAAATGGAGAGTAAATGAGAAGAGGGAACACCACTGTGATGCACGCCAGCAACGAGCTGCAATCAGACTCAAAACATTTTCATATAAGCGCACACACTGACAAACACCCCCAAAGAAAGGAATCAACCCAAGGAATTAGCATTTCGAAATTGACAGAATTAAATGCGCTGCTGTAGTCTAGTAATACTAATAATTAAGGCTAGTAGGGTAGACTGGGTACGGTAGAAACATTTTTGCGTTTATCGGGCATAGCAGCGGAATTTGTTAACTTAGCGATGAAAGAAATGTATTAAACAAAAGACCTTTTATCTGTCTTCTAATGGGCAATGTTATTTGAAATCACTTTAAATAAGTTTTCTGTGTAAAATTGTGTTGAAAAAAAACGGTAATTTGTTTTAACCGTCCCCATGTCAGGGTCGGTTGAAACAGTGCTTGGGGTCAAATGAAACACATGCAAATAATACAAAATATTATAAGTTATCACGTTTTATTAGAAATATAACAAAAACAAACAGTAAAGAGCTAGTCATCTAATAATATTTTAATGGCACAGATGAAAATTACAAATATTTTTTTAGTAATATAGTATAGTCTTTGTTGATACTTATAACCTAACAGTATTTTTATCAGCCTTTGAAGTTTTACATCAAGTACAACTTAAATGAAATTATAGTAAGATTTTGTTGACAGTAATATTTGCAATATTGGTAATTTGCGATATTGGTAATTTTTTTAACTATCAACAAAACAAAAATCGAACTTAACAAAACAAAATCCCGCTTTTACATCTTCATATGCTGGTTTGCATGTTGATAAGTCGGCCCGACATTTCGTAGTCTTTCTTTGGCGTACCCTTGGCATCTGAGAAACAAGAAAATTGAATAAATAAAATGTTTCAAATGTACCCACAAATAATGTTTCAACTGTCCCCAACCCCCCGATTGGTATAAAAAGTTTCACAGTTAGAATTATTACACATTTAATTAAAAACTAATGATACTACAATATTCTACAAACTTCAATTAAAACGAAAGAAAACTCTCAATACTCTAACTTTGTACAAAATCTAAATAATTGCAAAAATGTAAGAACAAAAATACTTACTTGTCCGTCAAAAAACACAATGGGGCCTCCTATAGCCAAGCACAGCGCCCGTAGAACAACGTGATACTAAGATTCGTGTTTTGGCTTGTCACCCGCTTCATACTCCCCTTGGAGCCCTCACCTCATCACGCACTGTTTACGAGATATTCGCGTTGTTTCAACCGTCCACCGTTTTAACCGTACCCAGTCTACCCTACGATCTTTTCCGTAGCATTGCGAGTGTCAACTGTTTTAATGAGGGCAGAAATAAGATTATGCCCAGCGCAGAACTCCGGTTGTAAGGGACTAAGACTGCTGTTTGAAGAGAGAAAAAAGAATACCTAGTTGCCGATCGCCAATACACTCGACGACTTTGGAGAAATAAAGTGTAGAATAGTAACAGGTTAAAAATCATATTACTATAATTGCATTGGTACTTGTTATAGGATTCAGGAAAGCTACTAAAGAAAAAACTAGGATAGGTAACTTCAAAAAAAAGAAGAATTGAAAGGATCGTCCTCGAGCAAAATACTGTAATTGCTGAGAAAGTAGAAGAAGTCCAAACCTCGTTTATTGAAAAGAAAATGTGAAATCTGCATGCAGGTCTAGCCTTGAGAGCCTGAGAGAGAGATGTGGAGCGTTTCCAACGATGCAGGAGAATGTACCTAATAATATTCTTAGATATTACCCGAGCAACTAGCTACACCACTCTCTTCGCTTGTTGAGTGATGTAATTCAGCCTGTATAATTTGATTCAAGCACCTATCTGTACTTTTTTACACTTTGCTGAAATATTCTAGCTCTAAAACTGCCTTATAATTTCAATACATTCCTGAAAGGATCGATGTCATAAATATCCAAAACAACTGGCAAATTTCATAGAAAAAGATAGCTATGTGACACTTGATTTGTGCAATACGCGAAGATTTACAGTTTGTCTATAAAGTCGTGAAATTAAATGAGGGCGCTGCTGAATGCATGTATGCAACCCTATATAGTACGACCAAAATGATTTTGATACGAGGAGTTCGTTCCGAGTAAAATCTTACTAATATTATAAATGCGACAGTTTGTGAGTGTGGATGTTTATTACTCTTACACGCTCGAACGGTTATAGGGATCTGGCTGAAATTTGGTACAGGGATACATTATAATCTGGAATAACCATGGCTACTTTTTATTCCGGGAATAAGTTCTTACGGGAAGCGGGAACGGGAACAATACAAATATTATAAATGCGAAAGCTTATGAGTGTGGATCTGAGACTCTTTCACGCTCGAACAGTTAAACTGATCTGGCTGAAATTTGGTACAGGGATACATTATAGTCTGGAATAACACATAGGCTACTTTTCATCCCGGGAATAAGTTCCTACGGGAAGCGGGAACGAGAACAAATTCGACACGGGCAAAGCTGCGGGCATCAGCTAGTGAGTTAATAAATGAAACACATTATACATTTTTAATTTTGTTTCTGTTTTATTGAATACGATCCAGAATAAAGTTATTGAACCAGATAAAGAAGCCCCGGTCTAATAGCGTCTTACAACCAGGTGCCAGCAGTCCCAATTGCTTCGCCACAATCATGTAATTACATATTTTATCTGTAACTTTCCCCCATCTGACAAGGATTTTTTTGGCGCAGTGCAGAAATATTAAAATCGTCTATTTCTTTCTTTGCCGACCTTTTCTGTGTTTCCCAGGAGTTTCAAACTTTCCTTCATTATTAAAACCTTCGTTAACTATTCGCCTAACTGTACTCTCTGATTTTCCTGAAAAGAGTAAAAAAAAGAAAATTAATTACCTAAGGAAACAAACTATTGACATGAAGCAATTAATTCAAAATAAAAAATTGGTAGAAAACCAGATTGAACTGAGTATCAAAAATGTAGGTCGTACTATAAAATAACCATGTTGTTCTAACCACTGACTTACAGTATAGGTAGATTGTAAGTTTAAGATTCTAACCTAAAAATATGCAAACAATGTCTTTTTTTTGTCTCCAAATCGTAAATTCAGTAAATTTGTAACTTCAGACAGATTCAAAACAAACAATAACATGATAACATACCCACCAAAGATGCTGTTCGCTCATAAACATCCTCAAAATCCCACAACAATTGTCCAGCTTGGTACTCCACGAAACATCACTGGAAAACTTTAAAAATCACTTCCTGCGCACCACTCCGATTTTCTTTACTCATTTCTCAAACCTTTATGCGTAGTTTGGTCTCAATTTGTTGCAGTTTAATCCAAACATTAAAGTTACGTGAGAGAGTAAACGAAATTCGACGATAGCATTGACAACTGACGTACTAATGTTTCGTGTTGCCAGTGTTGCCACACACATAACTATTTTTAGTTCCTCAAACATTCATGTCACGACTTTATAGACAAACTGTAGGTTAAAACTCGTACGCCAATATCGCTATGTACCCGTAAACACATAGCGGGCGCAATTCCGCGCATTTGACCATATTTTGGTTAAGGTGAACTTTTTA
The DNA here is from genome assembly GCA_933228765.1 of Miltochrista miniata. Classification (NCBI taxonomy): domain Eukaryota; kingdom Metazoa; phylum Arthropoda; class Insecta; order Lepidoptera; family Erebidae; genus Miltochrista; species Miltochrista miniata. Next base: position 14,010,208 of record OW121764.1, on the reverse strand, counting down.
GCTATGTGATTTGAAGCACATAATTATTTTGAGGGCGCAAAAAAGTATTGATTTCACATAGCTATTTTTTGAAACTCAGTTAATATTAGGTTTTTTAAAGTTTCGGTTTTAGCACCTTGTGCGCCTTGAAATAAGGATCTAAATGGCATCAAAATCCAAAATTCGAAAAAAATCACATAGCGACTTTTGCAGGCGCAGCGACGTTATGTGATATGTCCATATGTCTGTGTGTAGGTATGTGTATACAGTGTTTATCAGTCCCGATCTAGAGGACGCATTTCTTAACCAATTTACACCAAAGTATTTACACATGTTCTTAGACTTAAAATACAACTTTTGTCACTATTTTTATTTGATACGGGGGGGGGGGGGGGGAGAAAAGGGTTGAAGATTGTTATAACGTTTTTATGAACGAATCTTCATGAGTTTGGACTGAAATATAAAGAAAGGATATGATTTCTCACAGGTTGTTCTTTTTTTTTTATTTTTTCTGGGTGCTCGCGAGGTCTGCATTTCGCAAAAGTACTATTAATTAATACTAACTAATAATTTGAGAGTGCCGTGGTTTGAATATTCAGTGATACCGGTCGGCAGTTTGAATGTCTATTGAAATAGAATGTGATTGCAACAGATCCAATATTCAGTGTAAGGTCGAGACAGTACATATACCTACTGTTGTTATTCTGATTTCTGTGGTTGTTAACCAACACCCTGGTAGATATTCTAATTTCACTTATGAATAAACTGTACCTTTTTTAGGGTTCCATACCCAAAATCGTAAAAACGGGACCCTATTTACTGAGACTCCGCTGTCCATCTGTCTATCACGAGGCAGTATCTCGCGGAGCGGAAAGAAAATGGCCTATATAATGTATGTTATCTACGTAGCTCTTAAAGGACCAAACTATCCTCATTTCCAAATACATTACAAGCCAATTTTAATAGACTTGAAAAAGCGCCTAGTTGAGTCGACTGGCGATGCAAGGGCAGTTTACTCTCTCAGTGAATAAAGGGGAATGCTTGCTTGTTCACTTGGGATAGATATAATCCTACTAATATTATAAATGTGAAAGTTTGTGAAGATGTTTGGATGTTTGTTACTCAATCACGCTCTAACGGCTTAACGGATTGGGCAGAAATTTGGTACAGAGATAGCTTATAGTCTGGAATAACACATTGGCTACTTCATCCCGGGAAAATGTTCCCACAGGAAGCAGGAGCGGGTACCGAATTTCATGCGGGCGAAGCCGCGAGCATCATCTAGTGTAAATATAAATATGTTCACCTGTAATTTTTAACAATAAATGTTTTATGTCATTTCAAGCCATTGGACCCTATGAAGACTATGAACGCATTCATAATACCTATTAGTCTATACTACTCGTCTATACTAATATTATAAAGCAGTAAAGTTTGTGTGTTTGTTAAATTGTAAGGGGTAATCTCGGGATCTACTGAACCGATTTTAAAAGTTCTTTCACCAATAGAAAGCTACGTTATTGTGGAGTGTCATAGGCTATATACCATCACGCTACAACGAATAGGAGCGGAGCAGTAATAGAAAATGCTTCAAAAACGGGGGAAAAGTTATTCCTTTTGAGAGCTTCGTTGCGTGTGCTGCGTAAATATTTATAGTTATATGAATATTAACGACGAGACGCTACGGGAGTAAACGCAACGCGACGGGATTAAATGCGACGGGAACAGGTAATAATCTCTCTTGTGTGGCGCAAACGAAGTTGCGCGGGTCAGCTAGTAATATAATAAAGAGGAAAGATTTTGTTTGTAGTAGACTCCGAAACTACTGATCCGTTTGAAAAATTATTATTTCACTGTTGGAAAGGTACACTTTTCCCGGTGAACATAGGCTATATTTTACTCCCGTATTCTTTCATGAACGTGAACTAGGCGGGTAAACCGCGTGCGTGACGTCCACTAGTAGGAAATAATTATTATTTTCCTACTTCATGTTCCCCTCTCGCCGGTATGCTGGGAGATATTTCTTTTAGAAATAATCAGTACCATTGTACCTAAGTTTCCTGCTATACCTATATTATAATATACTAGTGTGTGCATAAAAAAATATATATAGAAGTAGATTCGGCGCTGTAAAACACTTACTATTTGTATCTGCGTGACGTAGCTCTTCCAATTGCTGAGTAGTTCCTTGTTGCTTTCGTCCAATGAGGTGAACAAGTAATAGCTGTACATTATTGTATGCACTATGCAGTTCAGCAGGATTAGCGATGTTCCGTGGCCACCTGAATTAAAAAAAACATCATTGTGAAGTGAAGTAAATACGGTTTATAATCATTTCGTGGCGAATATCAGGATCGCGGGTGTACTTTGAGGTAAGTCATCTAGAGAAGGCTATATCGAAGCTTAGCAATGTCTAAAAGTTGTGCTTTCCCTATTTTATTTCGACACATTATTGTTATAATGTGTCGAAATAAAATAGGGAAAGCATTTTCTTAATTCTACGTATTTTTTTTAACGTAAGGGAAAATCCTTCATGGATACTATGCTGGACTCCTACCGACTAAAAAATACTTCACATAACATGTGCTTCAAGCTGTACCTAATCCTCACCTTTGAAATCTCAATAAAAACGAATTTTGACAACGCCAAAAAATAGTCGTGAAATAGTCGTAAATAGTCGTATATGTAAAAAAAATAGTCGTTTTATAGTTTCGGCGTTATAGCTAGAGGTTAGTGAGGATTATGGCTTGAACGTCAAGCTGTAATCCTCACCTCTGGTGCAAGCAAACGGTGAATTCTATCGAATTGGTTTAGGTTCCAAAAAATAGTCGTGAAATAGTCGTAACGACCTGCCAAATCTCAGAAATAGTCCATAAGCGGTTCCCGAGATATGAAGGTACCCTGGTGAGGATTATGGCTTGAACCTTCGAAAACTTCAAATTTCTCTGGAACGCTTGCGAATTTCGGTTCAAAGTTTGTGCCAAAAAATAAAGCTACAATAAATTTGAGTTGATTTAATGTGAAAATAAAAACTTTTTATTTTCCCGACATTTCTATTGATGTACAGTCGTGTTCAAAATTTGTAACTTCCAATGATACTAGAGGAAGTCACGCGGTTTTACCCGCGTAGCTCCCGTTCCCGTGGGAATGCGGGAATAAAATATAGCCTATGTTTACCGGGAAGAGTGTAGCTTCCCTACAGTGAAATAATTTTTCAAATCGTTTAAGTAGTTTCGGAGCCTATCCGATGGAAACATACAAACAATCAAATCTTCTCTCGTTATAATATTGGTACAGAATTAGATTATTGGGAAATATTCCGCTTAATATAATAATATTTCTTTGAATGAGACGTTTTCCATGCCAGCAGTTATAATTAAACAAAACATTCATGTATTGTATCCTCATTTATTACAACCGAAAACTTGCAAATACGTACATATGTTGAAATCTCTATGTATGTGAGAAGAATTGTACCGGAAACACGTACTCATAGCATCGAGGCTATGTTGCCCGCCGTGCGAATGACGTCATCGTAAGAATGCTGGTTTTTGTTTAATTATAACTGCTAGCATGGAAAACGTCTCATTCAAAGAAATATTATTATATTAATCGGAATATTTCCCAATAATCTAATTCTGTACCAGGGTTCGCCGATCTATATCAGCGGATATATATCATGATATATATCACGATATATATCAATTGATTTTTATCTTGATATATATCAATTGATTTTTATCTTGATATATATTCAATGGATTTATTCCTGTGTAAACTAAGAAAAATTGGAGATTAATATTTACTCGGGCAACACGTTGCAAAAAAGTACAATTCAGAATTATTTTAGATAGTTTCCCAAAATGGCAACCTCATATTTATTATAAAAATCTGATTTTTTCGAACCCTGTTCTGTACCAATATTATAACGAGAGAAGATTTGATTGTTATTATGTTTGCATCGAATAGGCTCCGAAACTACTTAACCGATTAGAAAAATTCTTTCACTGTTGGGAAGCTACACTCTTCCCGGTAAACATAGGCTATATTTTATTCCCGCATTCCCACGGGAACGGGAGCTACGCGGGTAAAACCGCGTGACTTCCTCTAGTATCATTGGAAGTTACAAATTTTGTACACGACTGTACATCAATAGAAATGTAGGGAAAATAAAAAGTTTTTATTTTCACATTAAATCAACTCAAATTTATTGTAGCTTTATACGACTATTTCATGACTATTTTTTGGCACAAACTTTGAACCGAAATTCGCAGGCGTTCCAGAGAAATTTGAAGTTTTCAAAGGTTCAAGCCATAATCCTCACCAGGGTACCTTCATATCTCGGGAACCGCTTATGGACTATTTCTGAGATTTGGCAGGTCGTTACGACTATTTCACGACTATTTTTTGGAACCTAAACCAATTCGATAGAATTCACCGTTTGCTTGCACCAGAGGTGAGGATTACAGCTTGACGTTCAAGCCATAATCCTCACTAACCTATAGCTATAACGCCGAAACTATAATACGACTATTTTTTTTACATGTACGACTATTTACGACTATTTCACGACTATTTTTTGGCGTTGTCAAAATTCGTTTTCATTGAGATTTCAAAGGTGAGGATTACAGCTTGAAGCACACCACATAACGCCCAACAACCTACGGTTGGGAGCCCCGGGTTAGCCCTCGGAAGGATGTCCCAGGACTCCTAACAGACCTGCGGCTACCACTGTGGCCTCGCTTAGGGGGTGGTTCGGGCTGTCCCGCGTCTTTGGGGGGTTTTCGGGTGTCATCCCGCTGTGAATACCTCACGTCACGTTGTCCCACTTACTTCCGCTGGAGATCATGGCTCGCACCATGGTCTCGAGCGAGAGAGTGTCCACGTCCAGACCTGCTACGAGGACCTGGCGCTGTTCATACTTAAGATCTTAATGATTAATACTTGAGATCTGAATGATCATACTTAAGATCTTAATGGTCATACTTAAGATGTAATTGGAACCTATAAATTAAAAAAATAAATAAACAAAGGACAGGAAGAACAGACCGCGTTGATGTCTTTTAATCTGAGAATTGACTAATCATAATCTCACATGTTGAAAACCTACAAACCACTAGATAAATAGTATAGAATTTTGTACGTACCTGGTAACCACTTCACAATGCCCCAGGCTACAGCTACCATACCGAAATGGTGGTACACGTGGAGAAACGTTACTTGATTTTGCTTTTTTCTCAAACAGAAAAATATCTAAAAACACACCAAGTTGGTTATAAGATTGCCAGTGTATTTGTTGCTGATCAGTCAATCATTCAAATCAGTATATCGCACCATTGGACTTAGCTATAGTCACGCCTTTATCCTCGAAGGGTTAGGCAGGAACATATGTAACATACGTTCACATTTTAATATTCGTTTTGTGCCACGTAATAGGGCGATACGCCTAATCGCCGATTAAAAAGGACAGGCAAAAGTTGTGATTTTTCGCTGTTGAAAAATTTCAAGCCACCCAATGGTCTTCAAGTTAGTTGAATGACTGTCAAGTTATTGGCAACCGGGACCATTAATAGATAGATATAATTCTTTATTACTACCCGTTCGCTCTAACTTTGCCGCTGGCGTAGAGGCGTATACCCGAATTGTTAATTATACGAAGTAAATTGACAGCAGCTAATGTCACTTCGTCATAGAAAATACGCAACACTACAAGAAGAAGTGACATTAGTTGCTGTCAATTTACTTCGTCTAATTAAAAAATCTACTTTAGTATAGAGCCGAGCGGCAAAGTTAGAGCGAACGAGCAGTATACACCATTACATACATAGCTCTTAATTACAACACATTCACTGTAAACGAGAGTAAAATTGGCGGTCTTATCGCTAAGTGCGATCTCTTCCACACCACCTTATTATGGAAAAAGAAGGTCAAAGCAATAATAATGTCAATAACTACTGCACGTAAGCCTTCGCCAATTTCCAAAAGAGTAATAACATATTGTATTAGGAATAATAAATACCGTATCTAGTAGATCTATAAGCTTCATAACGAAATATCCGTAGCAAACAGTCCATGCGTACTCAAGGCCATGTGGCCCACCGTCATCTGCTGGGTGGCACAAAAGCGAGTAGTGGTTTAGCCAACCAAGTGTCATACTCTGCAAACAAAACATGATTGGTTAAAACAATACGTTCATTACCCTTGACACCTCATACTCCCCAGATGTCATGGGGAATCACTACTTCCCCGTGAAACCCCTGGTGGTGCCATGAGGCATTGTCCTTAACCCCGTGATACTACAGTGGCACCATGAAAAATTGGAAAGAAAGACAGAAAGAAATAAACCTTCATTTGATACAGGCATTTAGGATACATTAGGTAATTGAAAAACCTAAAATTTAACATGTTTTATTTTGTAGCATTGACCCTGTGCTATCTATTGACTACTAGGGATTTTTTTTCTTTTTATACCACTAACGTGGCAGACAAGCATGCGGCCCACCAGAAGGACCAGTGGTCACCCCAGCCTATGAACGTTTGCTACACCAGAGGCGCCACACTCGCGCTGCCGAAGTGCCGACCCAGAAGTTTTTGAAGAACCCCATACTGTAGACGTTTGGGAAAATCGAGGCAGGAAGATCATTCCACAACCTAAGCGTGCGCGGAAGAAAACCCCTATCGGATCTAACCGTGCTCGAACTCCCTGTCGTGGCGAGAGGAGCGATGATAGAATGTAGCCGTGGGCATCATATCAAACAATTCCTCAGAGCACATACCATTGTACAGGCGGTAGAACACGCATAAGGAGGCAAAGATTACGATTTATTTTTACTTCTAGGTAGGTATGTAGTAATTTTGTTGCTCTTTCACATATACACCCGTACATATTTTAGCCGATTTATGGCTATGTGATTGTGGGCATAGGTGACATCCCAACTCCCAATGGTCAATCAAATAAAATAAGGTGACAGACAAGCTTACTGCCCACCTGTTGAAAAGTGGTCACCGTAGCCTATGGAGGACGATTGCAACACCAGAGCCGCTACCCTCGCGCTGCTACTCTGCAAGACTCTACTTTGCTCGTCTGCCACTGTGGCGCAGTCGGTAGTGATTCCCACGGCCCACCGGAAGGTTGGTAACCGTAGCCTATCGACGTTTGCAACACCAGAGGCGCTACACACGCGCCGTCGACCCGGGCGCAGGTTGTGACGACCCACAGTTGAAATTTTTCAAGCCGCCCATAAGGCCTTCAACTTGGCTTAACGACTGTAATTTTACTGACAACCGGGACCAACGGCTTATCGTGCCTTCCGAAGCACGGAAACGCTCGTAAATAAATGTCACAAAGTGGTCCACGTGGTGGTCACCCATCCATATCCGGCCATAGTAAATGTTGCTTACTGCAGTGATCGTTTACAGAACACTGAGTCCGCGGGGCCACGAGCGCTTCAAGATTTATTTATTTATAAGATCTTTCTAAGACCCCTTTTGAAGAACCCCATACTGTTTTTTAGCACTCTGTGCCCCTCTGACTATTCAAATATGAAACAAAAATTATTTACCTTATATGCTATGTATATGCACCCAATAATTTGAGTGGCATTATATACCGACATGATACTTCGCAGATCGTATGCAGGTCTGTCCTTCATGTAGTCCGGTAGCCATCGGAGCACCGACAGTAAATATAGAGAAATTAACACCAGTCCTGGCCATGGTGTTCGCATCAAGAACCAATCCTGAGTCCGGGGATCTTTAAAGAAAAAAATATGGTCAAAAATCAATATCAATCGTCAATATCAATATCAATACATATAATAAAATCGTAACAAGTCGCTGTCTGTACATGGTAGATAAATGAGAAAAAATATTATAGGGGGGCTTTATGAGCGCAATAGAACCCAAAACAATGATTTTTAGAATTTCTGTCTGTTCGTCTGTCTATCTGTTTGTCTGTACGTTTGTGCACGCTAATCTCAGTAACTGCTTAACCGATTGCAATGCGGTTTTCTTTATTGTGTTGAGGTTTGCTCCACTTAACATTTAGTGTTTATTTCATGTCAATCGGTTTATAAATAAAAAAGTTATACCACTAAAGAATCATTAAAGAGCTTAATGATTAAGGCTATTTTAAAACAATTCAGTCAAAACAAATGTTTTAGAATAGACTTAATCTTTAAGCTCTTTTATGATTAAGCAAACAGGGCAGTTTCACACGCTGCTTGATGAGTCTGATGAAGAAATACCTCTCCTTTTATACACCTTATGTGACGTAAACGAAGTTGCGGGCTCAGCTAGTACGAAATAAATATAAGGACGCAAAAGGTCAAGGGAAGTTACTAGGTGTACCTACTGAAACTTCTCTGTCAAGGGAAGTGTTGAAGTGAGCTGAAAATTTCAAGACGCCTACGTCTAGCAATGAACTGCGATATCCCTCCTAATATTGTAAAGGGGAAATACTTGATTCTTTGTAATCGATATACACTGGAACAACTGAACCGTATACTGAAATTGTTTCACCGTTGTAATGCCAAAATATTCTGAAATAGCATAGGTGAGGCGATAATGGAGTAAAACATTAATAATAAATGTCCTGAGATATTTAATGATGCGAAAAATACCTAACCGTTTTTTAGGGTTTCGTAGCCAAATGGCAAAAATGGAACCCTTATAGATTCGTCATGTCTGTCTGTCTGTCTTTCCGTCCGTGTGTCACTGCCACTTTTCTCCGAAACTATTAGGCCTATGCTATTGAAACTTGGTAACTAGATGTATTCTGTGAACCGCATTAAGATCCTTATATAAAACTAGAAAAAAAAAGCAGTAAATTTTGGGGGTCCCCATACTCAGAACTGAAACTCAATTTTTTTTTTCATCAAACCCATACATGTTGAAGACCTATCTATGGATAGGTCTTCAAAAATTCTATTGAGGTTTATAACATCATTTTTTTCTAAAGTGAATAGTTTGCGCAAGAGACACTTCCAAAGTGGAAAAATGTGTCCCCCCCCCCCTCTAACTTCTAAACTAAGAGAATGATAAGTCTAAAAAGAATATATGATGTACATTGCCATAAAAACTACCAACGAAAATTGGTTTGAACGTGATAGTGCTGGTAGTTTTTTTTTAATACGTCATAAACGGCAATTTTCGGTTAGCAAAATCACTACCACTGCGAACGTGTTAAAAGATCAATCAAAATTACAACGAACTATAAGAACTTTTATATTATGTTACTTGCTGCTACGAAACCCTTCATGGGCGAGTCCATCTCGCACTTGGCCGGTTTTTTATATAAAATTACCCGAACAATATGAACGTTATACGACAGAGGGTTCAGTCCCCAAAAAACGGCAAAAATATTAAGGTTGTTGTACAGGAGCCGTTCTTATTTTTTCAATTATTTTTAGTTTTTGTATTTGTTGTTTTAATGGCCATCTGTGAAAAATCCAACTGTCCAGCTAGGACACCGTAGTCTCATTAACAGGGTCCCGTTTTAGCCTCTCTCTATAAAATAGATTGCAGAGGGGCTTATGGCGAGACTTATGTCTCTAGTCTGTGACTCTGTTGCATTAAATTACGCCATTAGGTCACGTATGGATCGGATCATCTGTTCAAAGTTTGAAATAAAACAAAAATGACAACGTCAATCGGATTGAACTCTCACTTTTACAATAAACGTTAGAGGGGCAGTCGGGTGGGTGAGCCGTCTCATGGCTTCTTGTTATCTTTAGGTACGAAATCCTAATAAACTGCAAACAAAGGGGTCTTTATGTTATTACACATCTCGAAAGAGGATGCGCAAAGATGCTAATAAAAATTATATTCATTGCCGCATTAATTGTAATAGCTAGATTTAATGTGTTCTTGGATATTTGTGTATTTGACCTCGCTAAATACAATTATGTGATTGCTATATCTTTTATTGCAGTCTCACTTTTGTAATATTTTATTATTTTAGATTATGATTAAATACTGGTTAATGATTTAATACTGATATCCGAATAATTGGTTGTCCTGAGGTGACGGGAGGCCTCGAACCGTTGGCGCAGCGAAGAACCATAACGTCCTTGTCTGAGTTCTACCGAATGTATCACGGCGAATGTTCTGAAGAGCTCTTCAACCTGATCCCACCCTCTCCTTTCCGATCCCGAACAACGCGTGCCGGGCAGAGATGCCACTCATACACAGTGGAGAGAATCGTCGCCAGAACAAGCGTTTCAAAAAATCGTTCCTCTGTCGAACTGTCAAACTATAAAAACCTGAAATGACCTGCCCGCACACTTGTTTCTCTCATCTTACAATGCCGGGTTCATCAAGAGGAGAGTTAAGAGGCACCTCACAGGGCCGCCAACTTGAGGACCACTGTCATAAGTCTTACAGACTGTGAGAGTGGCCCCCAATCGCTAGATGCGTCATCAGGCTGGCGAAGTCAATTTGGCAAGCTAAATACCTTTATAAAAAAAAGGTATATAGGCCACACAATTAAAATAGGGTTCCGTGGTCTACCAACGACAGTTATCCATAGTATTTCGGGTTATATGTATATATTATGGGAACCCTACTCTAGGCACGTGGATTAAATGTTAGGATTTTATTCTGAGTGTTTTATGTGTTTACTAGGTAATCAAACTATTTCGTTATTTTGTACAAAGTATTCCAAGTCACCCCATTTTACAAGTTGGGTCTCTATAACTCCTGAACTAACAACCTTTTCTAAGTCGTCGCCCTTCATGAAAATTACAAAGTACATCGTGATATTCACGATTAGCTTGTAGAGCGGGCGACGACATTCTATTGACATTCTACATTATATAAACCAAAATTGCACGATACAATGCAAGCGTAAAACTATTTAAAAATGTCTTAGCAGCCTCTCAAAAGAGGCTAAAAAAAAGCCCAAAGACGCGGGATAGCACACTAACCGGTTAGATGCCGTTCACTGTTCCTACTTATCATTCCTTCTACGACTATGTTTACATAATTAATTGAAACTAATAAATAATACATATATCTAACGTGTCCTTCTAGTTTACTTTACACTGGTCACGTTGATCGTCCAAATTAACGGTAATCTATCTATACATATAATAAATCTGTTGAGGGTCGAGAGTCTGTACATGGAAGATATTTTGAAAATTTTAATTGTACTTAATGCGTTCTTTAATCAAAACTGAAGACGAAAATGTAATTTAAAATTTTCATGTCTGTCTGTCTGTATCCCGAATAAGTATCACGCCGAAAATACTGAATCGATTTGAATGAAACTTGGTACAATCAGAGCTTATAATCCGAGGAAGGTTCTAGAATACTTTTTATTCCGATATTTTGCGCGGTTTCTTAGGGAAAGGGGATAAAAGACAAAATGGTTTTTTAGTAGTAACTTCTCAATGCGTGGTCCAATTCAAAAAAAATTTTGAGTGTTATAAAGGGACTACTTTAAGGATTATTTCAAATAAGTTTTAATTTTGAGGGATTTGTAGTTCACGAATTGGAGACATCTAAACTTTCGCAAAACCTAGAATTCAAGGATTCCTTTGAATGTGAGGGTAAATTCAAACTGGCGTGTTGGCTAAATCATAAAAGAGCTTAATGATTATGGCTATTGTAAAATAATTCAGGCGTGGACTGAATTGTTTTAGAATGGACTTAATCTTTAAGCTCTTTTAATTCTTTTATGATTAAGAAAACAGGGCAGGTTCATACGCTCCCATGAGTCTGTTGAAAAATACCTGTCCTTTCATACACCTCATGTGGCGTGAACGAAGTTGCGAGGGTCAGCTCATTAAAAATGAGCTTGGGTCGGAGTACGGCATGAAGCCAACCACACTCCTGCACTTCTGTCTTTTTATTTTCTTTACTAGTAACACGGTTCCACTCGCGTAGCTCCCGTTCCCGTGGGAATACGGGAATAAAATATAGCCTATATCCCCGGGGGATAGTGTAACTTCCCAACAGTGACAGAATTAATAAAATCGGTCCAGTAGTTTCGGAGCCTATTCGATGCAAACAAACAATCAAGCAAATCGTTCCTCTTTATAATATTAGTATAGTATAGATTAACGGATGTTTAGCTCAGACATGTACCAACAATAATATATCCTCAATATATCTTCATCTCTGAAATGCAACATCTCGTTTGAAGTTCGCAATATCACGAGTCGACGTGTGTATTTGGCAACTAGAAAGGGGCTTAGTTGAATGAATTAAAAATGTAGAGTCACTATAGCCTCTAAAAGTGTAAGTTTCAAGCGCTTTTTGTCCATGAACTTAAACTGGTCACATTTCACGTTCAATTTTTATGTTTTGACAGTCAATTTTTATATAGGTCATGGTATCAGTCACGGATTATTTTTGCATTAATATTGTGATGCGCATGACTATTGTGATCTGACCTGACCCGACACAGTCAGGACTTTAACGATAGTGGTATGGAAAGCCGACCCCTATTTTATTAAGAACTAGCTGTTGCCCGCGACTTCGTACGCGTGAAAATTGTTACAATGCCGATTTGATTGCTCTCTGCTTAGCCCCTAGGATATGTAGCAAACAAAAATTTTTCTAACTATATTTGCGGCTTCGGTATCTTATGCTGAACACCCAGCGAGTATTTTTTTAAAATATTTCCAATGTACAGTTTTGACTTTTCTATCATTTTATTACATGTATAGAAGATAAATTTTGGCAAGAACAAAATGTTTTTTTTTACGTGAGGGAAAATCCTGCATGGATTTTATGCCGGACTCCTACCGACTAGAAACCTCACGTATCCTGCCCAACAGCGTCCGGTTGGGAGCCCCGGATAAGCCCTCGGAAGGATACCACTACGGCTACCACTGCGGCGTCACCTATGGGGGGGGGGGGGGGGGTTCGGGTGCTATCCCGCGACTTTGGGGGGTTTTTCGGGTGTTACCCCCTCCTTCGGGGGGGGGGGGCGTGAATCCCTCACGTCACGCTGTGTTCTAGGACCTGCTTCTGTAAGGACGGTGAGCAGCCCCCCACCATCCTCAGTAGGCTTGGGTGAAGACATGTCGGCGGGGGCGCCGCCGACTGCGGAACTCGGGTAAGAGAGTTCTCTCCCGCACCCTCCCTGTCGCCTCCTTCACGAGCATGACCTGCTCGCAGAAAGAGGCCGCGCAGTTCCACTTACTCCCGCTGGAGATCATGGCTTGCACCATTGTCTCCAGCGAGATAGTGTCCACGTCCAGACCTGCCATGAGGACCTGACCACGCCGTGTAGGTACTCTACCATCGTGTGGAGCCCTGTATCCTCGCTGCACTCCCCGCAGTGCTGGCACTCGACCGTGGTTTCCCGGTGTCTTCGCCACAGATACCTACCGAAGCTACCGTGGCCGGTAAGTATCTGTGACAACCGGTAGGAGAGAGCACCGTGTCTCCTACCGGTTGTCACTCGTCAATAACTGTTTGAACAGGCTAATCTTCGAAGATACTGAACGCATTTTCTTGCGACTTTAAGAAATAGTTAGATGCCTATAGATTTATGGTCAATTTGCTAATGGCTATTTTATTCAAATTCTAATTTAGTGTGAGTTGGAATAGTGCAAGCGGGAAGAAATCTACCCGCCGCGGTATCTGTCAGCGATAGTGGTGAGATATACCACAGGACTGCAGATAATATAATATTCTATATAGGCTAAATTGTATCCCCGTATTCCCACGGGAACGGGAACTACCTGGCTGAAATCGTATATCTACATATAATAAAACTGTTGAGGGTCGAGAGTCTGTACATGGAAGATATTTTGAAATTTTTTATTGTAAGGCGTTCTCTAATCGATACTGAAGCCGAAAATGTAATTTAAAATTTTCATGTCTGTCGGTCTGTCTGTCTGTATCCCGAATAAGTATCACTCCGAAACTACTAAATCAATATAAATGAAACTTGGTACAATCTAAGCTTCTAGGATACTTTTGATCCCGATATTTTGCGCGGTTCCTTTGGGAGTGGGGATGAAATACAAAATGGTTTTTTAGTTGTAACTTCTCAATGCGTGGTTCGATTACATTTTTTTAAGTGTCATATAAGGAGTACTTTAAGGATTGTTTCACACAAGTTTTTAATGTTGAGGGTTTTGTAGTTCAGGAATAAGAGACATCTCAACTTTCGCAAAACCTAGAATTCAAGGGTTCCATTGAATGTGAGGGTAAATCTAAACTGACGTGTTGACTAAGTCATAGAAGAGTTTAATGATTAAGGCTATTGTAAAATATGAATTGTATTAGAATAGACTTAATCTTTAAGCATTTTTTTGATTAAGCAAACAGGGCAGTTTGACACGTTGCTTCATTAGTCTGATGAAGAATTACCTCTCCTTTCTTAGACCTTATGTGGCGTAAACGAAGTTGCGAGGGTCAGCTAGTCTCTTATAAATTAGTAAGTGGTCTAACTTTTTGTTCAACACAGAACAAGCAAGAAAATAAAAGAAAAATAAGTAAAACATAGGCAAAGACTTACCTGAAATATCGTCATTTAAATAATAATATAATTTCACTGCACCCCTTATTATCACGGACATATTTAAAATTGCTTATCTTATAATAAATGACTATTATAAAATAGCTTATTACATAAAACCAATGACTATTGTAAAATTGTCACCGCTGATAGAACACGTTCCGTATTACTGCGGTCGTAGATGTTAATGTGCGATAAATGACATTGTACTTTCGATAGGTACTTTACTTTTACATGTAATTTGCATAAAATTGATAAATAACTAGAAGACGCCTGCGGCTTCGCTCGTATGGAATTAAATAAATAAATATTTATGGTACATTCTCACACATCATCTTCTTTTTTTTTGTTTAACGTGAGGGAAAATCCTCATGGATGTTATGCCGGACTCCTACCGACTTCAAAACCTCACGTAACGCCCAACAGCCTATGGTTGGGAGCCCCGGGTAAGCCCTTGGAAGGATGTCCCAGGACGTTGAGGATCGTTCTTCTGCTCGACCGTTTTACCGGATTCTTCTCAATGCGGACCACAAGGGGACCTTATGCTTCAATAGGCGTTGCCGCCTTCAACTGAATAGCCAACCAACGTACAGATGGGTTAGTCTGCACGTGGGGGCAAATCCGCCACGCAAACCCAGAGGCGCCTTCTGTAGTCCTAGGGTTTGGAATAGAAGTAGATTTAGAACAGCTCTAACATCCAATCACTGTTTCACTGTGTAGAAACGGACTCCCCACACAACATCATCTAGCCCAAATTAAGCTTATATAAGCTTGTGCTATGGGATCTAGACGACTGATAAACATACTTCATATATTTCTAAATACATAAATATTATAGATAAATAATTCTGTTCTCGTTTCCCGCTTCCCATGGGAACTTATTCCAGGAATATAAAGTACCTTTTGTGTTATTCTAGAATCTAGCTAGATTATAATCTATTATTATTATTACAAATTTCAGCCCGATCCGTTCAGTCATTGAAGCGTGAAAGATTAACAAACATCGAAACATCTACACTCACAAACTTTCACATTTATAATTTTAGTAAGAACTATTAATAATTTGTAAGTACTGGTATTGTGATCTTGTGTCAATTTCCATGCCCTTAAGGTTTCACAGTGAGCAACGGAACGAGCTATGGTTGGGGTGGCTCTGAGGAATAAAATTCCGAACGATGTTATCCGTCAGAGAACCAGAGTGGTCGACATGGCTCGCAGAGTATGCATTTTGAAGCGGGAGTGGGCTGGCCACATATGTAGGATAATCTATGGTCGGTGGAGCAAACGAGTTCTGGAGTGGAGACCGCGACTTGCTTCACTTGGGGTAGGACGACCCGCCAGATGGACCGACACGACCTGAAAAAGTCGCAGATCCAAAGTGACTGGATGCGGGCGCAGGACCATGCATTGTAGCGTAGTTTGGGAGAGGTCTACGTCCAGCAGTGGAATGCCATAGACTGATTCGATTGATTATGACATGTATGTATAGTGAGACCAATGACATTCCCAAATGGTTCGCAACAAGAAGTTCAAGACTCGAGGTTCTAGGTTCTAGGTTCTAGGTTTACACGGGCTGGTTTCCGCAACTCGACGTCTTTGATTGCGCCTATTTTGCGTGGGGGGATGTGGTACGGCTATTGCCATCCCAGTTCCTCCAAGAAGTCTAGCAGACTCTTCACGTTGCCGACGACTTCCTGGAGCGACCTCGGTGTCCCGAGGTGTTTAGCCCTGTATCTTGCCAGTTCTGGGCATTCCATAAGGATGTGACTGGGTGTTTCGTCCGTCTCCATGCAGGCTCTGCAAATGGGGCTGTCTGTGACACCTAAATTAAAAAGATGTTTGTTGAGTGGACTGTGACCTGTAACTATACCTGTTACTATACTTATCTTGGTCCTGTTTAGATGCAGGAATTTGCGAGAGAATCTGGTGTCGATTGTCGGCAGTGCCTCTCTCGCCTGTCTGCATGTATCGAGGCCGGTCCAGTACTCCTGGTGTTGGCTCCTTGTGTGCTGTTTCAGCCGATTACGTACCCATCCAGATGGGAGGGGCAGGATAGGTTCAGGGCCCATTGCTGTCAGCGAAGAGCCTCTTCTTGCCAGCTCATCCGCTGCGTCGTTACCTCGTGAGCCACTGTGTCCTTTTATCCATTGTAGGGTAACATTATTCTTTTCGCATATATCCATGAGGCCCATGTGACACTCCATGATAAGGCCAGATGTTATTGTATGGCTCTGTAACGCCTGCAGAACCGATCTGCTATCAGTTAGTATTCGTATATACTGATTCTGTACGGTTCTAGCCTTGATGGCCTCAGTTGCCTTAATAATGCCCATGCACTCCGCTTGGTATACAGTGCTATGGGTGCCTAGTGGTGTTGCGATATTTATGTTCAGGTCTTCCGAGAAGGTTCCTGCTCTGGTACCTTTCCTCGTCTTGGATCCGTCTTCAAGACTCGATCATAAATCATTAAATCAACATATGGCAGACTATTTATCACGTTATAGAAAAGGTCGCACGCAGTTGTACCTATGAAGAAATTACGGAATCGAATCTCGCAGTTTTTGATGAAGTACCTACGTACGGCTTCAAAGACCGTTCCTAAGATACAGCCTCGTGACGTACAGACAGACAGACGGCGAAGTCTCATGAATAGGGTCCCATGGGTAATTGGGTACGGTACCCTAAAAAAACAGTTTTCTCTCACCACATTACGTCTTGGGGCGATGTAGGCTCCATCTACCCGCAACTTTGTTAAGTTGCACAGCACGAATGTATAGAATTTCACCTATACATTTATAATCATTCGATTTGCGATGATACCTGCCCAAACATTGGAGATAATTCTGAAAAGCAATTAGTATGCTGACTCAATCACAAATTAAATGTGAAAAAATACATTTGTGATTGAGTCAGCATACTATATCAGTTTTCTAATTCTACAGTTCAATAAACCAAACAAACAAATCTTTCCTCTTCATATTATTAGTATAGAATGGAATTTGACATCAATATTCAATCATCGCATGTTTCCTCTAACGCGTAGGCTAGGAATTTATGTAAAACGTTAGCAGCCTTGAAACATTTTTACCATTTTTTTTGGCTTAACGGAGATGTGTGACAGGTTTACTTTTTAACTGAGACACATAACGTAGACATACTGCTATTGAGCATCAAGAATCAGTAGGTGCACCTGCTCTAGGTGGGCTGCCCCATAGTCTCCGTTTGAAAGAAGGCTGTCCCGGCTAGAGTTACACTCGGATACCTCTCTACGCATAGAGCGGTTATGTTGACGCAGTCTAGCGGGCGTTAGAAGACGGGGTGCCGGGCAGTTATATTAGAATTTACAATAAGTATATGTATTGCCGACAGCCATACATAACAGGTTTGGCGGTGAATTAATTTAAAAAACGTATAAAATGTAAATTGTGCCTGAAAGTTTATTTTAGCTTATATAACATTAAAGATTTTCTAGACGACAAGGCTGCCTGGCAGTGATACGAATTGCTCTTTTCTACATAAAAAAAACCGGCCAAGTGCGAGTTGGACTCGCCCATGATGGGTGTCGTAGCAGCAAGTAACATAATATAAAGTTCTTATAGTTCGTTGTAACTTACATTGATGTTTTAACACATTGCGGTTTATGACGTATTAAAAAAAAACTACCAACTCGATTTCGTTCAAACCAATTTTCGTTGGTAGATTTTATGGCAATGTACATCATATATTTTTTTTACATTTATCATTCTATTAGTTTAGAAGTTAGAGGGGGGGGGGGGGGGGCACATTTTTCCACTTTGGAAGTGTCTCTTGCGAAAACTATTCACTTTAGAAAAAAATGATGTTAGAAACCTCAATAGCGTTTTTGAAGACCTATCTATAGATACCCCACAGGTATGGATTTGTTGAAAAAAAATTTTTTGAGTTTCAGTTCTGATTAAGGGGACCCCCAAAATGAACTGTTTTTTTTCTAGTTTTATATAAAAATTACCAAGTTCCAACAGCATAGGCCTTATAGTTTCGGAGAAAAGTGGCTGTGACACACGGACGGACAGACAGACAGATAGACATGACGAATCTATAAGGGTTCCGTTTTTGCCATTTGGCTACGGAACCCTAAAAACTGTATGAGATTTTAAGATAAATTTTGAAAAAAGCCGGACTGTGTTTCTTGAGTCGTTCTTCTCAGTTTGTAGCATTTTCGAACGCGCATTACCCTCAGGACCATTTCACCAGATTCTCGATTCACCAGATTCACAACTTACCAGATTCTCAACTCACCACTTGCAGTTAACCAGATATTGCGAATCTGGTGAATCGAGAATCTGGTGAACTGCTCCTGAGGCGCTCGAGTCACAACAATTTTGACATTTTTATTTAAATTTCCTTTTACATGGGCGGGCGAGCGTGTCGACACGGTGTTCTCGGTGTCGTAAGGACTGTAATGGCACACGGGATCCGAGTCTACACTCGGCGCCTTCCACAGGTACCTAGCATTATACCCCATATCGAGGCTTGCATTGCCAAGACATAAAAAATGTTAGGGTCCATTATCAGAAATGGAACGGAGTTCTGTAAAACGTAACAGGCAAGTCTAACTATCGGTAAGTCTAATGGGATAAATATTCCCAATAGTACTAACTGGTAACAGTAGTACTAGGGAATAGGCCAAAAATTCTTTTTATAACACTCTGGTCAGGAGCATACTGGAAAATAATAGTGTGGTTTGGAGGCCACATTTTGCAGTTCATTCTTTAAGAAAATCTAATGTCTCTTGCTTCCCGAAAACCTCATGTTTCTTTTCAAGTTAAGTAGTGTAGTATCGCTTGTCCCCAAATTATAAGTGAAATAAAGTTTAATGTTCCGTCCAGAATCCCTCGTAGCCATATCAAATCGCTGCACAGGAGAACAGTTCTAGACAGTTCAGCTAAACCTCGAATGAGCAGGCTTTTGAATGAGCATAGTGAATTTGTAGATATTAGATATACACAATATATACCGTCGATCGTGGCATCTTTACTTTTCGTGAGCATCTTTACCTAAGCATACCCTGTACTAGTTTACATTAAATATTTTTTTATCTGTGACAGTTGGCACAAATTTACGCTTATTGGTAGATTTTATAATAAATTGTTGTATCCCAAAAAGTTTTTCAAGCTGGCAACTTCGTCAACTGTCAAAATAGTGTACTTTTTCATTGCATGTGGTCAATTAAGTTTGCTGTGTCACCGGCTAAAGATTGGTTTTTCCTGCAGAAAATATAGTTCAGATCAGTGAATTATATTAAATGTTATGGAAAATATTGTTACTACGGGGTATCACTATTATTCATCTTATAAAACTTTTATTTCTGGAGTTATTGGAAAAGGTAATGTTGTTTGAGGTTAGGTAAAGTTACCTCATTTGGCACAAAGACAACTTTACCTACCTACCTATGTGCCTATATTTCATGTTAAATAGGTATGTAGGCATTTAATTATTTATCGTTTTGGATGATTTTTCTGTTCCTGTTGCGTAGTTCTTTAATAAATGAGGTTTTCAATAAAAAAAGTTTAATTTTTTTAACAACCCTGATGACTTTCATACATTTTTATAAAATTTGAGAAATTCTTGTGGTAACTTTCCCTATGTATTGGTATTACCTATTTAAACGAAGATGGCTGCTTCAAAAATACATACATCGCTTTTTAGCGCCAGGGCTATAAGTAACTTTAAGTCGTGTGCAATCTGGGGCACACATTCCATGTATATAAAGGCTAGGTAAAGTTGCCAAAAATGTGTCAATTTTACCCCGCTCATACTTTTGATGATTACCTACAGCTATTCTATGTAGCTTTTTGTAGAATTCAATAATTCAACCAAAAGAGACTGTCCTTTATTACCAAATTGATCAAGCAAAACTTCCATAGCCAGCTTCATGTCGGAGTAAATTGCATAAAAGTCAAAAAATATAGTAAAGTTGCCACGATTGACGGTAGCTCACAATGCCGATTGAAGAGAGTGATAGGTAATAATTATTGTGCTGAAGGATAAGCAGAATAGCACTTCTTAGCTGTGAATTCACACTAACTATATAAACTTATTCTGGATTTAAGCATTAAGAAATAAAATATGTTAAGTAAAGCATATAAAATTATATATTAATTTCGTATGCTATGTCTGCCTGTAAGAGGTTGAGCTTTTTGTTTGGGTACCTAAGTAGTATTAAGTAGTTCGTATCCGCTCTTAGTCTGTAAGCTTTTTAAACTGTTTCATTATACTAATAATAAATAATAAATAAATATTCACGGACATCTCACACAACGCTATCTGATCCCAAAGTAAGCTAGGAATAACCTGCTTGTGTTATGGGTATCAGACCACGGATAAAATACTTTTAAATACATACATATTATGCATAGAAACACCCAGACTCTTGAGACAAACATTTATAATTTATATTTATTTACTAATGTTTCACTGTTTCAATTGTAAGTTGGTAGGTAGGCTAAATAAGTACTTATATAAATAAAAAGTTGCAAAATTTGAGATGCCATGCCCTGTGAGAAGCTGAGTGAGGTGGTACGTTGGAACACCGTGTGCCCTCTCTACACACTGCCGTAGAACGGGCCGGTCAGCTCAGCCCCCACAGGCGGCGGATTCACTAAGGATTTTCAATCTTTCTGACCACGTCCGGAAGAGAACGTCGCGAGCCGTCTTTCTCGACTGATCGTTTTTTTTTAGTTTTTGTTTGAAGTCGGTTTCTTTTGTTAATTTTTTTTTTTCATTATTTTTAGTGACAGGTAGACTGAATAATATCAGTCTAGGGGTAATGTCCGGAGTCACGGGACATCCTTCCTGAGGGCTTACCCGGGGCTCTCAACCATAGGCTGTTGGGCGTTACGTGAGGTTTTTTAGTCGGTAAGAGTCCGGCATAGCATCCTACGAGGATTTTCCCTCACGTTAAAAAAAAAAAAAAAAAAGGGGTAATGTCCTCCCCAATACAAATTAATAAAGCCCATACACAAGGTAACTGCTGTAAATTGTTAAGGAATTCCCTCGATTCGAGGGATTTATTCGATTTCTCCAGGATCCCAGCATCAGATTCTGACTTTCTGTATATGGGACCACATGGGAAGCACCAGCTTTCAAATAAAAAAAGAATCATCAAAATCGGTTAACTCTTTCAAGCGATTTGCCAGTAACAAACATAAAAAAAAATACAGACGAATTGAGAACCTCCTCCCTTTTTGGAAGTCGGTTAAAAATGAAAAATAAAATTAACTTAGCACAAAGTAATGGGTAAGTATATTTAGATTTATCAGATATTATTGAATGTAATACTGAAGTCGGTGCCAATATTTCTATGAGAGATTAATAATACTAAACCTATATGTTTACTTGGCACTGATTTCAGTATTACATTCAATAATATCTGATAAATCTCACTATACCTACCCATTACTTTGTGCTAAGTTTATTTTATTTTATTTTTTTTGTTTGAAGTCGGTTTTTTTTTTAAATTTTTTTTCAGCCGAATCATTGCTTTTGATAGTTCGAAGTTTCCAATGTTCGTCATTAGGTATGTAAAAGTAATGCGTGGACTCTAACGGCAGAGGTTAACTCGATTTACATACACATCGTGTGTATTTTAATAAAGGGCGGAAGGTCACACATTTAGGACATCATATTGTATCATCATACCCTCATACATATAATTTGCCCATTAGAAACTTTTGTTAACACGGTTTCCGAAAAATGTATTAACATTTCAAATTATGAACTTGGTTACAAGTTATTGTAGACCAAAAAAAACCGGCCAAGTGCGAGTCGGACTCGCGCACGGAGGGTTCGGTACCAAAAAACTACAGAAAGTCTTGTTTGCTGTATGGCAGTGCCCCTTTTTTTTTTGATTTTTAAGGTGAGGGAAAATCCATCATGGATGCTATCCCGGACTCCTACCGACGAAAAAAACCTCACGTAATGCCCAACAGCCTATGGTCGTGAGCCCCGGGTAAGCCTTTGGAAGGATGTCCCAGGACTCCCAACAGACCTGCGGTCACCACTGCGGCCTCGCCCAGGGGGTGGTTCGGGTGCTTTCCCGCATCTTTGGGGGGTTTCGGATGTGATCCCGCTTCTTAAGTGGGGCGTGCGTGAATCTATCACTTCACGCTGTCGTCATGGGCCTGCTTCTGTAAGAACGGTGAGCAGCCCTCTAACCGTCTTCAGGCCATCGGTCATTGAGGCCGATAGTCTTCGGCGAAGACGTGTCGGCGTTGCCTAAGCCGCCGACTGCGGAACTCGGGCGGGAGAGTTCTCTCCCGTTCCCGCCCCGCCACCTCTTTCACGAGCATTAGCTGCTTGCAGAAAGAGGCGGCGCAGTCCCACTTACTCCCACTGAAGATCATGGCTCGCACCATGGTCTCGAGCGAGAGAGTGTCCACGTACAGACCTACTACGAGGACCTGGCGCTGTTGCGCCTACGCCGTGCACTCCACCAGCGTGTGAAGCGCTTTGTCATCGCTGCGGTGCTCGCAGTGCTGATACTAGACCGTGGTTACCCTGTGTCTTCGCCACAGATACTTACCGAAGCTACCGTGGCCGGTAAGTATCTGTGACAACCGGTAGGAGTGAAAACCGTGTCTCCTCTCCAGCCACTCGTCCATGACCGGTCTGACGGCCGCGATTGTGGCGAATCCCCCTTTTTTTGGCAGCCCCACCCCCCTTAACATCGATTTTGTTTTAATTAAATTATTTATGTTTTATGAAAATATACTGCTAGATACTCTGAGAATATTTCAAACGTCTACTTATAGTTGCCCTTATTACCTATTATCATTAGGTACATAATATAAAACAAGTATTGATCATTTGTGTGTGGTTGTTAACTATCCCATAGATTTAGAAGAAAAATTCTAAATCTATGAACAATCCTGTTATCTTTATTAAGATCCTCTACGGTAGGTTAAGTAGGTATGTATTTCTAAAAGAGTTTGTGAACTCTATGCTTCATTTATTTTTCAGAATGTTGATGACATTTTAATGATGACATTATAAACACGATACGTCTACAACATAGGTACATGTAACAAAATTGTGTTTTTGTACGTAAATTGTTTATACTGAAGAAAAATCTAAAATAAGGGCTCTTTGTTTATCTACTATTTCCTATGAAATAGCTATGTTTGAAATATTACACCTACCTAAAGTACAATACAGAGCTCCAATTGCGCCCATTCCTCCAATTAGGGAATTAAATGGTAAATGGGCAGTAAGTAATGAACAAAAGGCAAAAAGGTTTTCGCGACATTTAGAAACAATATTTCGACCAAATGAAGGGCCGTCAGAAGAGTTGCCATACCAAGAACACCAACAAGATTCGACTGAAATAAAATTAGTAACACCAAAAGAAGTAGCATTCGAAATAAGAAAAAATATGAACATCAAAAAAGCCAGGTTACGACCTTATTACAGGCCAAGTACTACAACATCTGCCACGGAAAGCGCTGGTGAAATTAACGTATCTGTTTAATGCATCTATTAGATTAAAATATGTTCCAGCTGTTTGGAAAGTAGCTGAAGTCATCATAATAGCAAAGCCAGGGAAACCACCTCATGAACCGACATCATATAGGCCAATCTCCTTGTTACCTGTAATTTCTAAACTCTTCGAAAAGCTTTTGCTAAAAAGAATGAAACCTATACTTGATCAAAGAGCTCTTATTCCTAATCGCCAGTTTGGCTTTAGGGAAAAACACTCAACAATAGATCAAGTACATAGGATTACAAAAATAATTGAAAATGCATTAGAAGAGAACAAAGTTTGCTCCTCTGTGTTCCTAGATGTTGCGCAGGCATTTGACAGAGTCTGGCATAAAGGTCTGATACATAAATTAAGCTCCATGCTGCCTGCACAGTTTGTAGCAATCTTAGAATCTTATATATCCGCGAGAAAGTTTAGGGTAAGGCATAAAAATGATTATTCTGAACTCAAGGAAATAAAAGCTGGAATCCCGCAGGGAAGTGTGATAGGGCCGGTCATGTACCTACTATACACACGCGACATTCCAGTACCAGAAAACAGCATAATTGCAACCTTCGCCGATGACACTGCCATAATGTCTACCGGAAGTACCCATAAGGAAGCCGTGATTAACGCACAAATAGCTGTGACAAAAGTTTTTGAATGGACTAAAAAATGGCGCATCAACTTAAATGAATCAAAATCAACTCACATAGATTTTACAAACAAAGCACCCCAGTACTACCCAATACTCATCAACAATAAGATTGTTCCATATGGTAATCCAGCAAAATATCTTGGCATGACGCTTGATGTGAAGTTACGTTGGAAAGCGCACATTAAGAAAAAACGGCAAGACCTAAATATACGTTATAGCAAAATGAATTGGCTGCTTGGAAAAAAGTCAAGCCTGTCAATACCAAACAAACTTTTACTGTATAAGCAAGTCCTGATGCCCGTATGGATATATGGTGTACGGGAACACCCAAAAATTCCGAAATATGTTTTTCCGAATTTCAATATTCCGAAGTTGAAAATTCCGAAGATTATAATTCCTAAGAAACAAAGCTCCGAATATTCAAAAGGACGATATTCATTTATCCGAAAGTCATAAGTACGAATTTTTATTTTTCCTAATTTCATTAGTACGAATAATCAAAAGACCGGACTGTTATTTTCCCGAAAAACATTATTCAGAATTTCAAATATCCGAAAATTCACTGTTTAAGTTTTTTTAATAAAGTACGGTCAAGTCTAACTACCGAAGATATTATTTCCAAGTGAGTGGAAGGCAAACGACAAAACAAAAAAAAATAAACACGATGGCTAAGGCCGGAGCTCCGCTCCGCTTCGATTTTGCCTTAGCCTTCTAACCTAACCTATCCGAGTCGAGGTGTTAACCATAATAAGTGAATGGTTAACACCCCGACTCAGAGTACCCCGACTCGTATTTTTTTTTGTTTTGTCGTTTGCCTTCCATTCACTTGGAAATAATATTTTCGGTAGTTAGACTTGACTATACTTTATTAAAAAAACGGGTGGAATCGGGAACATAAATAATCGTGTTTAAAGATAAGTTTTAAAACAGGAACGGGTGGAAACGACATTCACCCTTCGTATTTATGATATTTCGGATTTTTGATAATCGGTGTTCGTATTTATAATATGGCGGATTTTTAATGATTCGGAATTCAACGGTTCGGTTTCTTGAAATTCGGCATTCTGACAGTCGGAATTGTAAACATTCGGAATTTTAAAATTATGACTTTCATAAAAAGGAATTATGAAACATCGGATTTTTGACTTTCGGGATTTCGAATCATTCGGACTTATGAAATTCGGAATTATGAAATTCGTGATTGTGACTTTCGGAATTAAGTTTTTCGTACTAATGTAGTGTACCCATGGTGTACAGCTGTGGGGCTGCACTAAACAGAGCAACAAAAACATTATCCAGCATTTTCAAAATAAAGTGCTAAGAGGTATAGTTAATGCACCTTGGTATATCCGAAATGACGATCTCCATCGGGACCTTCAAGTGGAGTCGGTCGACAAAATTATTCAACGTTTCGCAGAAGCTCACGAAAAGAGACTTCACTATCATGACAATCCTGAGGCAATCCAACTCCTCGATTGGACAGACTTAAAAAGAAGACTCAAAAGAACTAAACCCTTTGAGTTAGTGTAGTGCTATGCGAACGCGATAAGTGACTAAGTGCGCCTTCACACTAGCGTAGGCGTTCGATGGACGTATGCGCGGCGTAGACGCGACGTATACGCGACGTATACGCGGCGTATACGCCGCGCTAGCGTCACACAATTTCGTTGGCGTTTTGGTATCATCGTAAACAAAATAGATTCTGACCAGGAAACACTATTGATGGCTTTACTTTTAAAAAGAAGATTAGTGCGAACTGCGAATAAAATTTTGTTCGTGGTTCGGGAAAAACTACCCGGGCTGGCGCCTCGGGACCGTATGCTATTATTTTTTTATATCGATTTCTTTCAATAATTACACAATAATTAAAAAGATGCAAACGTACAATAACATGTATTTTACATGTTAATTTGCAATCCAACATAGCCGCCGCCGCGCCGTATTTACAAAATTTCATGATGGGTATCGTTTTAGGGGTTTTTTAGTATGCTGAGTACGAATTGCATGACGATTTTGAAATCCAATATGGCCGCCGCGCTTTAATTATAAAATTACATGATGGGTATCTTTTAAGGGTTTCTTCGTATGCTGAGTACAAATTACATGATAAATTAGCAATCGAATAGGGCCGCCGCGCTGTATACGAAATTTCATGATGGGTATCGTTATATGGGTTTTTAAGTATGCTGACTACGAATATCATGATAATTTTGCAATCCAACATAGCCACTTCACCGTTATTACAAAATTTTACCGTGGCAATATTGGATTGCCAAATTATTATGTAATTCGTACTCAGAATACTCAAACCCCTTAATCGATACCCATCGTGAAATTTTGTAAATACGGCGCGACGGCCGTATTGTATTGCTCAATTATCTGTTAATTACCTGCCCGCACACGTGTTTTCCTCATCTTACAATCCCGGGTTCTTCAAGAGGAGCGTGAAGAGGCACCTCGCAGGGCCGCCAACTTGAGGACCACTGTCAGAAGTAGCCCCCAATCGCTAGATGCCCAGCGGTTTTCCATCAGGCTGGTGGCGACGTCAATTTGGCGAGCTAGATATTTTTAAAAAATTATGTAATTCGTACTCAGCATACTCAAAAACCCCTTAAGCGATAACCATCATGTAATTTTGTAATTCCGGCGCGGTGGCCATATTGGATTGCAATATAATCATGTAATTCCCACTCAGCATATAAAATAACCAGGATCCTGCCGTTTGGCAGAATTTGTTTCGTCTATTTTCACTCCCCAAAAAACTTATAGCATATTTTCATTTCCTAAAAGAATCCTCAGCAAATTTATATTTCGCGTTTTAATTGCTTCGTCAAAAACCTCTTGCTCAATTTTTATTAAGTCAAATATACGATTAAGATAATTATTTTCTAGTAGCAATCATTTCCATGCCGAGGATAAGTCGCTTGTGAACAGGATTGTACACGATCCCCCAGTAACGCAGCGTATGCGTCGCGTATACGTCGTAGTTCATTTATTTATTTATTCATTTATTCATTTGCGAACATGGGTAAAAACAAGGTCTTAAAAATATACAATAATAGCATACAAGTATCTCCATATTCCACCAAAAGGCATGCAAAATTATATTTACAATTAATATAGGTGGTAACCTTACAAAAAATATTAATCGATAATGTACAAATCAATACATAGACATGTCAAAACGATTACATAATTACATAAATACGATTCATCGTGCTTTTATTACCTACTTTAACTCTAGTACTTATACAAAATGTCAAAACTGTCAATTGAAAAACTTTTCCAATTGGATGTCAGAATAAAATAGCCATGTCAGAACATTATTAACATAACACATTTTAAAATATAATCAGTAACAAATGTCAAAAAAGAAAAAGAAAAATCAAAATCACAAATTTCTCTAAGTCAAAAAGGTCGTCGCGTTACTCTGTAGGTCTAAACCATGTTAAACATTTCTTAGGTCATTTAAATATTCATTTACACTGTAGTAGGCCTTTTCCAGTAGAAAACGCTTTAATACAGATTCAAAGTGTTCAAAACTACTTATTCTAGCCATGGCATTCGGCAAATGGTTATATATCCGGGGCGCCATACAAAGCAATCTATTGCTGAATAATGCAGTTTTATGTCGAGGACAATGGACTTTGTGACTAAGGCGCTTACTAGAATTTTTAGGGAACCACTCGGCATTCACTCTCACAAAAATTGCCACCTCATAGACATACAAGCAGGGCACAGTTAGTATATTAAGGCTTTTAAAGTAGGGCTTGCAGCTATCGGTTTGCTGCAATCTGCAGATAGCCCTTACACACCTTTTTTGGGCTTTGAAAACAAACTCGACCTCCGTACAATTGCCCCAAAATATAATTCCATATCGCAATAAGGATCCTACATTACCATGATATGCTGTAACTGTTGTAGCTTGGTTGGCGACTCTTGACAGCTTATATAAGCCATAAGATTGTTTATTTAATTTGAGAATCAGACCTTCAACATGCGTGTGCCACTTTAAATTACTATCTATAGTAACACCTAAAAATTTTGTCGTTTCCACCTGTTTAATAGCAGTTCCCTCATACTGTACATCAATGCTAGCCAATAGTGGCAGTCTATTTTTAAAAGTCATTATATGTGATTTATCTGTGTTGAGTTTTAAGTTGTTTGCTGTTAGCCATTGTACAATGTTTCGTAATGTAGTGTTTATGTCAAGCTCAAGAGAGGCTTTATCAATGCCGGTAAAAACAACAGTACTATCATCAGCAAAAAGAATGGTTTGATGGTTAGTAATATTAGGAAAGTCATTGATATATACATTGAATAAAAGTGGACCCAATACACTGCCTTGGGGAATTCCCAGTTTTACCTCTCTATAACTTGAAATATAGTGTCGTTCCTTTCTCAATTTAGGGCATAGTCGATTAACTTGTGTACACTGTTTCCTGTTGTTTAGATATGACCCAATTAAGTCCAAAGCGTTACCTCTTACTCCGTAAGCATATAGTTTTCGCAGTAACAGGCTATGGTCTACACAGTCAAACGCTTTTGTTAGGTCCATGTATAAGGCACACACTGGTAACCTTTTATCAACGCTATCTGTAATAGTTTGTATAAAGGTAAACATAGCCATATTTATGGTCTTACTCTTTCTAAATCCAACCTGTTCCTTCGCGAACAGGCTGTGACTTTCGAGAAAAGTATAAATTCTATCGTGAATTACTTTCTCGAAAATTTTGGAAATAGTTGGTATTAAAGCTATTGGTCGGTAGCAGTGCATAGAATGTTTGTCATTTTTCTTAAATAAAGGTTTGATCACTGTTATCTTTAGTGTGTCAGGAAAAATGCCATGCAGGATACAGAGATTAATGATATGGCATAATGCGCTCGATATTTCCATTGCGACGAATTTCAATACTTTCGTAGAAATATGGTCGTAGCCAGTGCTATTCGAATTTTTCAAGTTTTTAATTATAATTTGTATTTCATGAGGAGCAGTCGGACGCATGAACAAAGAGTTTGGTATTTTCATAGGACAAGGAGCATGAGAAATAGAGTTATTTTTGTCTACTTGGGTGATGTAAAAATTATTGAATGCTTCAGCCATTAATAAAGGATCATCAAGGACCGTTCCGTCCTCCATTTTTATGTCATGTAGTTCGTCTTTATTAAATTTACATTTTGAATTGTTAATTATATTCCAGGTTGCTCGGCACTTATTGCGAGCCGTATATATAGAGTACATGTTTTGTGATTTTTGTGTGAGATTAATAATACGGTTTAACCTGGAAGATAAAGATTTTAGTTCCTCTTTATTTTTATCGGTACGGTTCTTTCTATATTGCCACAATAATTGCCGTTTACGTTGGCAGCATTTTCTTATGCCCTGCGTGATCCATTTCGGCTTGTTCTGTTCATTAATTTTTATTGTCTTTATAGGAAAGCATATATCATATTTTTGAGTAAAAATGGCATAAAATAGATTAAAAGAGTCAATAGGATCATCGCTGTCTAGGCATGCTTTGAACGATAGTGAATTAATGCATTTTTTAAATTTATTCAAATTAAATTGCCTCAAATCTCGTATATCTTTGTAATAGTACCTATATCTTTTTGTTGATTTTATAGTACATGATAGGAGCTGGGCCGTGTGGTCAGATAGAGCAAACTCAAACAGCTGCCCCCCACATTTACTCAAGTTATGCACAAAGTTATCAATGCATTTACCGCTTGTGAGCCGTGTGGGTTCTTTGAATGCATATTTTAAATTATAGCTAGCCAGCATCTGCAAGAATTGTGAACACTTCGTGGTCTTAGCTAATACATCTATATTATAATCACCGCACAGTATTACTCTACATTTTTGAAGGCAGTATGAAGACAGCAATGAGTTAAAACTTTCGAAGAATATTTGCAAGTCCTCCTGATTTTCCCTTGGCGGCCGATAAATACAGAACACCAAGTATTTATGGTCAGTAAGTTCAACGCCCGTAACTTCTATTACACCTTCAGTACAATACTTCTTTAAACCACTAATACATTTATAGCTGTGACCATTTTTTATAAAAATACATGAACCACCATAACGGTTTTTACGACAATAGGAAGTTACAAGTTTAAAGTTTAAAATATTTAGAGAGGAGCAGTCCGATGAAATCATATTATGTTCGGTTATACATAGAACATCGACAGGTAAACCATCACGATCAAGTGAATCCAGTGCTAGCATTAACAACTCCGATTTAGAGGCAAGCCCATCCACATTTTGATGCAGAATATTTAGTTTTCTACTCACGAAAAAACTCACTCGGTGCATCAGAGGAGCTCGAGTTCGATTCAGGCATTTTTTCCAAAATCAAATCAGTTTGAGTACATCTATCAATCAATTTTGGTTGATTTATTTTAGGGTCATGTTTCTTTTTAACGTACTGGTCATATTTATATTGATAGCCTAAACGCAATGTTTCTTTTAGAATTAATTGGGATATATGCAGAGGGACACAACTGTAACTATGTAAGTACCTAGAATAGTTCATATTGAGGTATATGGCATTACTGTAGTGAGAGCATATAAAATTTAGTTCGTAATTCAGCTTACGCTCATTCAAATATTTATTGTATGGCACCTCTGAAACAATAATATTCGTATTTTTGAATGAGTGAATAAATGTTCTAAGATTAATTTGGACGTCACATGGGTTTTTATCATTTGTGCCGCCTATTACAATAACAAAGTCATTATAATTTAATTTGCTTATTTCTGCACCTCCTATTAATAAAACTTCTTGTAAAGAAGCTCCCGCTTTCCAAAAGCATGAAACCATATAGTCTGGGCCCATTAGGCTTTGGAGAGTTTTTTGTAATCGTCGTCCTTGTTGGTCAGCTAAGACTATAACCCTTTTTCTTTGAGATTTAGTTTTAGGGCAAAGGTATGCTGAAGTGCACTCTAATGGAGGCCCAACCTGCATTTGCATATCCGCTAGATCGACTACTATCCTTTTTTCATCAGTACACTCAGAAACTACGTCGTTATCATCTGGCACTACCTCTTCAACACACTTGATATCTTTTTGGATATATTTTTTTGGGATTTGCTCATGGAGCACACGTTGAGTGCGTTCTTCATTATTTTTCCGTTGAGGCAGATTAGAAATACTTACATCTTTCTCCTTGTGCTGTGACACTGTCGCCAAAGGTGTCCCTGTGTCTACTGAAAGGTCTATGAATAGCCTGCGGCTTTCATCATATTTATTTACTTGTGTCATAAGCGATTTGCGTTTATGTTTACTGGTGACTGGTGTGGCCACACAGTTCGTATATTTATTTAATTGTGCCGTCACAAATGCAGCGAGTCGATGCTTATATATAATTTGATTAGCGCCATCTAACGGCGCGTGGGAGTACTAGGTAGGTCCTAGGCTATATGGTTTAGTGTGTACTCAATACTAAATGGTCAATACCACGTAGTTCTTTTTTTTTTTTTTTATACCACTAAGGTGGCAGACAAGCATACGGCCCACCAGAAGGACCGGTGGTCACCGCAGCCTATGAACGTTTGCAACACCAGAGGTGCCACACTCGCGCTGCCGACCCTGTAAAAACCTTCTAAGACCCCTTTTGAAGAACCCCATACTGTAGGCGTTTGGGAAAACCGAGGCAGGGAGGTCATTCCACAACCTAAGCGTGCGCGGAAGAAAACACCTATCGGATCTAACCGTGCTGGAACGCACCGGACGCAGAGTGTGAGGATGAACTCCCTGTCTGTGGCGAGCGGTGCGATGATAGAACGTAGCCGTGGGCATCATATCAAACAATTCCTCAGAGCACATACCATTGTACAGGCGGTAGAACACGCATAAGGAGGCAAAGTCTCTCCTGTCGCGAAGAGGTTCCACACCAGCTGTAAGTACAGGATCGTTGACAATTCTTACAGCTCGTCTTTGCACCGAGCCAAATGGACGAAGCTGATATTCAGGTGCTCCCGCCCAGAGGTGACAGCAGTACTCCATATGCGGCCGCACTTGCGACTTATAGAGAAGCAGTGTTTGCGCCGCAGTGAAGTACCGCCGCGCCCTGTTGAGCACACCTAGCTTCTTGGACGCCAGCTTAGCCTTGTCCTCCAAATGACTACGGAACTGAATGTCACTGGAGATGTCAACGCCAAGGATCCCTATACTTTTGGAGATGGAAAGAGATGTACCCTGAAATTGCGGCGCTACAGTAATTGGGGTTTGCTTAGCGGTGAAAAAACACGCTTGTGTCTTGGAAGGGTTGAACTGGACAAGATTTTGTCCACCCCAATCGGATACTCTAGTAAGAGTAGCCTCGATTTCAGACACAAGCTGTTCACGATTTTCCTCTACTGTGTCCCGAGAGATACCGGGGCGGCCCGTGTAACAAGTGTCCCCCGTACTGTCGTCCGCATAACAATGAATGCCGTCAATAGACAACATGTCATTGATATGCAGCAGAAACAGAGTAGGGGACAACACTGAGCCTTGCGGTACTCCAGCGTTTATGGCCATGCAGTCTGAACAGCTGCCGTCGACGACGGCCCTGATGCTTCTACCGGCCAAGAAGCTGGACACCCATCCGCATAATCTCTCAGGTAGTCCATATGAGGGCAATTTCGTAAGAAGACCACGGTGCCAGACCCGGTCAAAGGCTTTAGAGATGTCGAGGCTCACTGCTAGAGCCTCACCCTTACTCTCGATTAAAGGTCGGATAAAGTTCGGATAAAGGCCGTTAGATGGCGCTGTCAACGAGTTGACAGTATGGTTATATTCGGCCGAATCAGTTTGGAAGATTGGGCCAGATGTCTCCGATTAAAAACTTAAGGGATATTTCGGCAAATTCGTATAATTTTTTGATTAAATATTTGATAAGTACGTGGCAATCTTAACATTTAATGACAATTATTTTAACAACAAAAATACCTAGTTTAGTACTAGTTTTTCACAATTCGTAGTACAAATATTAATAATGTAGTATTGTTAATGTATGTATACAATGATATAAAAACTATAGATACGTTATAGACACTTGAAAATGGCAACACGTAAAGTAGGTAATTACCTGAAAATCTGTGACGCGGCTGTAGGGTTAGCGAAAGTTCTATTAAGCACTGTTTTAAATTCTGTTAGTAAAGAAAACTCGAAAAAAACATGCCTTCATGTATCTTCAGATGATACACAAGCTACACAGCAACTGTTCAATATAAAAACGTGTCATTTCATGCGTAAGTACAATAGAAATAATAATATTATTTCATTTTCTCGGATCGATAAAATGGCGGCAAGCATAATGAATAGGTACACAACAAAAATGTACTCTATAGTCTGTGGTTTGGCGCAAGTGACCCGTAAGGGGATGTCGGGGAGATTTTGTACTAATGTTTTATTTTGCTATTTGAATATTTTTTTTATTTAGGTAATTATATTTCTTTAAAAAATAATGAAACATAATAATAATATATTAAGATTATTAAAATGATTTAAATTACAAATGTTTGGATTACTTACTAGGTTCTAAATTATTACTTATTAAATAAATTTTTCTGTATGATAATGTTATATTTTTATTTTATGACTTAAATTACGTTAATAATTACTAATCCGATAAACTATATTAACATTTTATAAATTTAAATATTACGTACTTTACCCGTAAATACATTAACCGTATTATGTCTCAGTAAGTAAAATTCAAGTTTCCCTTTTTCCCCACATTCCTCTGATATTGACTTCATGCATGCTACCACAGATAATTTATAGAATTCTTTTTTCAAATTTATTAAAGTTTAGCTGTTTTTGAAAGCCGCAATGTTCGTGTATAACGTGTCTATATATGATACGTCTTTGTATGTATAGTTATAACCAATTATTTACAAATTACATAGTTTTTCTATCCAGTGTCCCACGCTTTTTTCTTGGTCCACTAATTCTTTTAAAATTATTGATATCTGAGTGTTCCTTAACTTGAATTTGGCGCTATTTAAGTCTTCATGTAGAATGTATAATTGAGAGGTGGCGAAATGCATTTAAAGATTCCATCAAAGAAAACTCAATCTACCCTCGAATTATAATTTATGGTGGTGCATTGAAATACTAATTTGTTTCAAGCATTTCGACATTGTGTGGTTATTTGTTAACAATAAATGCAATACCGTCCGGCAGTAATATTATTTACCATTTGATTTCTTATTTTGTATTGACACAATTCTACATGTAGACGTAAATAGCGCCAAATTCAAATTAAGGAACACTCGGATATCAATAATTTTAAAAGAATTAGTGGACCAAGAAATAAGCGTGGGACACTGCATAGAAAAACTATGTAATTCGTAAATAATTGGTTATAACTATACATACATTAACAATACTACATTATTAATATTTGTACTACGAATTGTGAAAAACTAGTATTAAACTAGGTATTTTTGTTGTTAAAATAATGTCATTAAATGTTAAGATTACCACGTACTTCTCAAATATTTAATCAAAAAATTATACGAATTTGCCGAAATATCACTTAAGTTTTTAATCGGAGACATCTGGTCCAATCTTCCAAACTGATTCGGCCGAATATACCCATACATATTTTTAAAAGTGGACATTTCGCCCGCAGATCAGTTTTTGTGTGGGCGAGATGTCCCATAACCCTTTCAAACAGTGTTGTAGAAATTACAGCTTTACAAATCCCCTTTGTCTACTAAAATCCATAAAAAAGATCCATCATTGATCTTCCACCTGTAGTTCCATAATATTGTCTACTTCCATAATGGGCATTAGTTAGGTTAAAAAGAAACCTACGTTCAAACCAAAGAAAGAATAAATTTAATGTGAAAAATTTTGTCTCGTGCAGGACTCGAACTTGCGTCTTCTGGTTTACCGGACCAGATGCCCTATCCGTTGTACCACTAAGACACTACTCTCGACCGTCAAATTTTTTCACCACATAACGTCTTGGGGCGACGTAGGCACCATCTACCGGCAACTTCTTTCTTTTTTTTTCACATTAAATTTGTGATAGAGTCAGCATACTAATTGCTTTTTAAAATTATCTCTAAATAAAGAGATAATAAACTTTTTAGTTTACATTATCTCTTTTGTTTCCGTTTCCTCAGTCTTTCTTTTTTACGTGAGGGAAAATGGCTTGTGAATGTTAATGGATTTTAAAATGGATGTTATGCCGGACTCCTACCGACTAAACAACCTCACGTAACGCCCAACAGCCTATGGTAGTGAGTCCCGGGTAAGCCCTCGGAAGGATGTCCCAGGACTTCCTCAAAGCCTTGTCTGTCGTTGAGCAGCCTTTGCAGAACGGTCACAATATTTATTTGGCTGGCATTCAGTTCACTAACAATTGCAAGCAGATGGTGGCTTGGGCATTGAACACCTTGTTAGTGCTTTCTATGAGCACACAATAAAATAGTATAAATAAATCGTGTATGTGTGTACTGAGAGCCCAATTTTATTTTAAAATAGCTGACCCTCGCAACTTCGTTTACGTCACATAAGGTGTACGAATGGAGGGGTACTTCTTCATGAGACTCATCAAGCAGCGTGTGAAACGGCCCTGTTTGCTTAATCATAAAAGAGAGCTTAAAGATTAAGTCGATTCTAAAATAATTCAGTCCGCGCCGAAGGCGTGGACTTAATTGTTTTAGAATAGAATTATTTTAGAATCGCCTTAATCATTAAGCTCTTATATGATTAAGCCAACACGCCCGTTTAGACTCACTTTCAAAAGAAACGGTGAATTCTAGATTTACCGAAAGTTGAGATGCCCCTAATTTCTAAACTACATAACCCTCAATATTGAAAATTGTGTGGAATAATGCTTAAAGTACTCCCTTTCAGACACAAAAAAAAAAATTGAAATCGAACCACGCAGTGAGAAATTATAGTTAAAAACCTATTTTGCCTTTCATCCCCTCTCCTGAAGGAACCGCGCAAAATATCGGGATCAAAAGTATCTAAGAACCTTCCTCGGACTATAAGCTTAAATCGTACAAAGTATCATTCAAATCGGTTCAGTAGTTTCGGCGTGATACTTATTCGGAATACAGACAGACAGACAGACAGACAGACATGAAAATATTAAATTACATTTTCGGCTTCAGTATCGATTAGAGAACGCCCTACACTTAAAATTTTCAAAATATCTTCCATGTACAGACTCCCAACCCTCTACAGTTTTATTATAAGTATAGATTATCTCTAAATAAAGAGAGAATAAACTTTTTAGTTTACATTATCTCTTTTGTTTTCCGTGTTTTTCTTACTAATATTATCAATGCGAAAGTTTGTGAGTGTGGATGTTTGTTACTCTTTCACGCTCTAACGACTGAACGGATCTGGCTGAAATTCGGTACAGGGGTAGATATAGGTCTGGAATAATACATAGGCTACTTTTTATCCCGGGAATAAGGTCCCACGGGAAGCGGAAACGGGAACGAAACTTGACGCGGGCGAAGCTGTGGGCGTAAGCTAGTAAATAAATAAATATTTGTGAACAATCTCACACAACATAATCTAGCCCAAATTAAGCTAAAATAAGCATGTGCTATGGGATCTAGACGACTGATATACATACTTATATATTTCTAAATACATAGGTACATATTGTACATAGGAAAAAGAGGGTAGAAAACACCCAAATTCCGAAACAAACATTTGTGTGTCACACAAATATTTGGACCGACGCGGGAATCGAACCCAGGACCTCCAGCGCGGCAGGCGGTATCACTACAGACTATGCCACAGAGGCAGTCATCATTTCCATTGCCTCCTTTGATTTATGACAATCAATTATTGACTATTTCTTCGTCGTATCAGTGTATTCCCGTTCGTCCCCTCGACTTACGAAAACATATAAAATCTCTACTGCTGATTTGGAATTATAGGTTTGGCTACTTACTGCTACGACTCTGTGCGGCTTAACTTATCGGTAATGTAGAAGATGTTTCTCTTTCCGACTTTTCAGCAACTCGGTGATGGTACGTTCTAGTAAAAAAATAACGAAAACATGGTTCTGGTTTTTGAATTTATTACGGTATAAAAGGCTGTTATATTTGAACTATTTCTTGAAGGGAAATTCTGGGTGCTTGTCAGCGCCTACGAAAAATGTAAAGTCGCACACTCGTCCGTCTTCGCCGCGATCTAAGGCCGCTAACTCTTTCATTTCAGAGTCGCTTAGACTAAAGTCCCATACTGTGAAGTTCTGTAAAAAGCGAACACTTGTATTTACAAATTAAGCAGATAGACAGAGACATACAAAATCATCCTGCTATAAATTATCCTACATTAACCTATTGTCAGATGACCAAATAAATTATTTAAGTGTAGGTAGATACACTATGTCAAACAACAAAAACCGGTCAATTGCAATTCGGACTCCTACACGAAGGATTCCGTATTTAAATTGACCGGTTTTTCTTGTTGTTATATTATCACGCCTTTTATCCCCCAAAGGGCAGGCAGAGGCATTTTATATGCCCACAATAATGCCCAAAATATGTACATTTCACCTTTGAGGTTTTGTCCTACGTAATAGGTGGTGTGCCGTATTGCCGTGTTGATATGGACAGGCGCAGGTTGTAACTGCCTGTTGTTGAAATTTTCAAGTCGCCCATAAAGGCCTTCCACTTGGCATTACGACTGTCATTTTATTGGCTACCGCGACGGCTGAACGTGCCTTCCGAAGCGAGGAAACACTCGCAAATAAATGTCGCAAAGTGGTCACAAGATGCATTATAAAAAGGCAAAAAACCATGTTCGTTGTTTGTGAGCCTCCTTAAATCTTACTTATATTATAAATGCGAAAGTTTGTGAGTGTGGATGTGTGGATGTTTGTTACTCTTTCACTCTCTAAAGGCTGAACGGATCTGGCTGAAATTCGGTACAAGGGTAGATATAGGTCTGGAATAACATATAGACTATCTTTTATCATGGGAATAATTTCCCACGGGAAACGGAAACAAAACTTGCCGCGGGCGGAGCTGCGGGCGTCAGCTAGTATTTATATAATCTGTTATTATTATTCGTTGTTAAAGCAGCAACTGAAATTCATCTGTGATAACTGTCTAACTATCACGGTTCATGAGATGTAGTCTGGTGACGGACAGACAGACGGAGGAATCTCAGTAATAGCACAGGGCGGAAACTCCAGCTTGAATGTGTGTATGTGACCAATAATTCTAAGCAAATGTCCCGTCAACACGTACGTCAACTCTACTGACAGCTGTGGCGCGGCAGGGAGTTGCCGATCTGTATGTAATACTATTATATTATACTAGCGGTACCCTGCCACGCTTCGCTGTGACTTTTTTATGGTGGTTTTATGTACCTATGAGAAATAAGTAACAAACTAAATGATGGGTACATTTTAAAAAAAATGTGTGCGTGTACTATTGTACACACGTAAGAAGTGAAACTTCTTCATGACCTTATTTTTCGAAAAAAATATCATGAAATATACATAGGAGTTAGTAGTCCAAAAGTTCAAAAGTTCAATAGTCCAAAGTCAAAAAGTCAAATGTCCAAAAGTCCAAAAGTCCAAAAGTCCATTAGTCCAAAAGTCCAAAGTCAAAAAGTCAAATGTCCAAGAGTCCAAAAGTCCAAAAGTCCATTAGTCCAAAAGTCCAAAAGTCCAAAAGTCCAAAAGTCCAAAAGCCCAAAGTCCAAAAGTCCAAAACTACAAAGTCTAAAAGTCTAAAATTCTAAAAGTCCAAAACTACAAAACTCCAAAACTCCAAAACTCCAAAATTCCAAAAGTCCAAAAATCAAAAATTCCAAAACTCCAAAAGTATAAAAGTTCAAAAGTCCAAAGTACAAAAGTTCAAAATTCCAAAGTCCAAAGTCTAAAACTCCAAAACTCCAAAACTCCGAAACTCCAACACTCCAAAACTCCAAAACTCCAAAACTACAAAACTCCAAAACTCCAAAACTCCACAACTCCTAACTCCAAAACTCCATAACTCCAAAACTCCAAAACTCCAAAACTCCAAAACTCCAAAACTCCAAAACTCCAAAACTCCAAAACTCCAAAACTCCAAAACTCGAAAACTCGAAAACTCCAAAACTCCAAATCTCCAAAACTCCAAAACTCCAAAACTCCAAAACTCCAAAACTCCAAAACTCCAAGACTCCAAGACTCCAAGACTCCAAGACTCCAAGACTCCAAAACTCCAAAACTCCAAAACTCCAAAACTCCAAAACTCCAAAACTCCAAAACTCCAAAACTCCAAAACTCCAAAACTCCAAAACTCCAAAACTCTAAAACTCTAAAACTCTAAAACTCTAAAACTCTAAAACTCCAACTCCAAAACTCCAAAATGTCAAACGCCCAAAACTCGAAAAGTCCAAAAGTCCAAAAGTTCAAAAGTCCAAAAGTCCAAAAGTCCAAAAGTCCAAAAGTCCAATAGTCCAAAAGTCCAAAGTCCAAAAGGCCATAACTCCAAAGTCTAAAAGTCTAAAATTCTAAAAGTCCAAAAGTCCAAAAGTCCATAACTCCAAAACTCCAATACTCCAAAACTCCAAAATTCCAAAAGTCTAAAGTCCAAAACTCCAAAATTCCGAATGTCCAAAAAGTTCAAAAATAACATGCAAAACATATCTGACCTCTTTATTAGGTGCGTACTCTCTTTTATTATTCTGAATGCAAGGAGGCCGCAATCAAACTTCTCTTAAAAAACATCCATCTGGTAGTACCTTCTAAATAGGTTGTTTATAATAATTTTGTTCTGAAGCTGGCAGAATATAATATAAAAAAACAACGACCAACGCCATCTATTGGTAATATCACTTTTTAAAGCTGTTTTATTCTTATTGCTGTTATGATAAAAGTGTATAAAGTAAGCCTAAAACCATCTCTGAATCCTATTGTACATCGTGTCCAATTTTGAGCTCAATCGATTCAGTAAATTTTGAGTTTTTAATAGATACACAAACGCACACAACATTTTTATATATATAGATTTAGTCCCGTATTTACCCTTTATTAACCCTATAACTTATGATAACAAAATATAAGATATGATAATAAAATGTATTTATCCAGGATCCACCTTATACTAAACTTCAATCAAATTGGTACAGAACTTACAGCGCGATTGAGTACTTAACAAAAATTCATATACTTTCACACTTAGTAGGATGAATATTGTCAGAAATTACCTGCTGGATGCGAATGGGATTGGTGCTCTTGGGGATAACAGCCAGTCCTCTTTGAATAGTGTACCGCAAGAGCACTTGTGCGGGCGTGCGGCTATGCTTCTGTGCTATGCTTTGCACCTCTGCTAACTCCAGTAGGTTGGGGTACTTACGCCTTGAAGATAAAATTCATAATTAGATGTGCATATAGTCAGGTCTTTTTAATCCAAGGGGTAGGCAGGAACTTGCAATACGCTCTCATTTTGACATTTGTGTTCTTCAATTAGGATGTTGAGTTTATTGCCGTGGTGAAATGGGATCATAAGGCATAAACAACTGCAATATTACCAGCACAACTGTCTTTTGAAGCACAAAGCCGCTTCTAAATAAGAATGTCACAAACAGCCAATCCCTTTTGGATTGAATAACTGAGATTCCAAAGAAACACGAATAAAAAAATGCGATTAGGAAAAAATATAAATCTGAAGAATGGGCATCAAAAACTGACGTAGCGACTAGCGAGTGTAGCAGTGCCTATAAACTTACGGGGAAGAACTTTTTAACAATATACCTAATAGAATCAACCCTTTCTTGCCCGTGGTACTACCAGTGGTACTACTGGTAGTAGGTACCACGAGTAAAAAATTACCCGTGGCACTACCAACCGCTCCCAGTAGTACCAATGGTAATTCAATTTTACCCGTGGTCCTACTGGATAAAAAATAAATGAAAATCGGTAAAAACAAATAAAAATCGGTAAAAACAAATGAAGATCGGTAAAAACAAATGAAGATCGGTGAAAACAAATGAAATAAAGTTCGATTTCGTCGGCAGAATTGGTGAACGGCTAGCAGGCTACCCTTCAGGGAGTTGCGAATTCTGGTCGCTTGCCTAAGCTGCCGAGGGAAATTTCTGTCGGTCAGGTTTACCACCTTTACTTAAACCCGACGGTAATTTGGCCCAGAGCGCTAAGGAGAAAGCCGACCTTTTGGGTTTTCTCTTTGCCTCTAACTCGACCATGAGCGACGGGGGTGCTTTGCCGCCGGATATTCCGTGGTGTGGAACTTCCATGCCGGAAGTAAAATTTACACAGCGGAATGTCCGACATGAGCTTCGATCCCTGGACGTTCATAAGTCGAGCGGGCCGGATGGTATACCCGCGGTGGTACTGAAGCAGTGTGGTCCAGAGTTGTGTCCGGTACTTACACGTCTTTTCACGCTTTCATATTCCAAGCAACAAGTCCCGGCGTCTTGGAAGATCGCGTATGTGCATCCTGTGCCCAAGAAGGGTGACAGGACCGACCCGGCCAACTACAGGCCTATAGCCGTCACCTCCCTTTTATCTAAGGTGAAGGAGCGTGTAATTAATACACAGCTCCTGAGGTACCTAGAGGAACACGACCTGCTCAGTGACCGGCAGTACGGTTTCCGTCACGGTCGCTCGACGGGCGATC
Organism: Miltochrista miniata; assembly: GCA_933228765.1. Lineage (NCBI taxonomy): Eukaryota > Metazoa > Arthropoda > Insecta > Lepidoptera > Erebidae > Miltochrista > Miltochrista miniata. The sequence goes on along the minus strand of OW121764.1, from coordinate 13,967,991 downwards.
TTCTGGTGTGCCTCACACACCGATGGGCGACGGCTATCGAGAGTAAGGGCGAGGCTCTAGCAGTGAGCCTCGACATCTCTAAGGCCTTTGACCGGGTCTGGCACCGTGGACTTCTTACGAAATTGCCCTCATATGGACTGCCCGACAGATTATGCGGATGGGTGTCCAGCTTCCTGGCCGGCAGAAGCATCAGGGCCGTCGTTGACGGCAGCTGTTCAGACTGCATGGCCATAAACGCTGGAGTACCGCAAGGCTCAGTGTTGTCCCCTACTCTGTTTCTGCTGCATATCAATGACATGTTGTCTATTGACGGCATTCATTGTTATGCGGTCGACAGTACGGGGGACACTTGTTACACGGGCCGCCCCGGTATCTCTCGGGACACAGTGAAGGAAAATCGTGAAAAGCTTGTGTCTGAAATCGAGGCTACTCTTACTAGAGTGTCCGATTGGGGTAGACTAAATCTTGTCCAGTTCAACCCTTCCAAGACACAAGCGTGTTTTTTCACCGCTAAGCAAACCCCAATTACTGTAGCGCCGCAATTTCAGGGCACATCTCTTTCCATCTCCAAAAGTATAGGGATCCTTTGCGTTGACATCTCCAGTGACGTTCAGTTCCGTAGCCATTTGGAGGACAAGGCTAAGCTGGCGTCCAAGAAGCTAGGTGTGCCCAACAGGGCGCGGCGGTACTTCACTGCTGCGCAAACACTGCGCTTAGGTTGTGGAATGATCTCCCTGCCTCGGTTTTCCCAAACGCCTCTGGTGTTGCAAACGTTCATAGGCTGCGGTGACCACCGGTCCTTCTGGTGGGCCGTATGCTTGTCTGCCACCTTAGTTGTATAAAAAAAAATCGGTAAAAACAAATGAAGATCGGTGAAAATAAATGAAGATTGGTGAAAACAAATGAAGCCACGGGCAAGAAAGGGAATCAACAAGGCTCGAACATTTTTCAAAACTTTTTTCTATAACCTTTGTTCGTCCCATGTGAATTGGGACATCTGCTATATGCTAAATGGTTCATACTATTTTATTATAAAGTGAAAAAAGACAACTTGGACCAGACAGGCTTTGAACCTCTGCCTAAACCATGGCAATGCTCTTCCACTTGACCTACCGGGACCGTACTGAAACCAGTTGAATTTTTTCGCCTTATTGTAACCGCCATTTATGAGTATATATTCATACAATATTCTAAACTTACCCAGACATAGCGGCCTTCATATCAGCTAAACCTTTAGATCCAAGTGGCGAATATGCAACAATTGGCACACCAAGTTTGTTAGCAGCTTCAACCAGCTCTGGTTGTTGACAGAGAACATGAATCTCTACTTGCAAACAAGCGGGCTTTGCGACCCTACACACACGTTGCAGTTGTTCAATGTTTAGGTTACATACACCAACGTGGCGGACACGCCCAGACTCCTTCAATTTACATATAACCTGGAATAAAAAGACGTTAAAAATTACTGAACACAGTCCTTAAAAATGATGTCTCAATTTTCTCTATTTGTACCGACTAGTATTGATTACCCCAAACAAAGGCTTAAATCGCAATAAAGAAAGTTTGCTTTTTGAGATCGCTTTTTCGATAAGATCGCCTAGGGTACTGCTTCTTGTACGGAATATTTATTTAATTTTCTTTACTTTGTGTATAATAAATAAATATCTTTGGGCAGAAGTTACGATGATTTGTAACGAAGCTCTGAAATGACACTAACTTGCAACACCAAAGCGTTTTGAAACAGAGGTCGTAAAGCTTGATTAGTAAATCTATATATATAATAAAATGATAGAAGAGTCAAAACTGTACATTGGAAATATTTTAAAAAAATACTCGCTGGGTGTTCAATATCCGCAGCCGAAAATATAGTTAGAAAAAATGTTGTCTGTTTGTCTGTTTGCTTTGCTTTGTCCGGAAGGATCTCGAAAAGTACTCAATAGATTTGGTTCAAATTTTGCACATATATTACTTAGGGGTGGGGTCTTCAAATAGGCTATAGGTATATTATTACGCTACATATCCTAGGGGCTAAGCAGAGAGCAATGAAATATGTAAGTTGGAGGATTGATTAAACAAACACGTAGCAGGAATATTAGTAAGAGATAGGTTTTACACACAGGCTACATATTACTATCGCTACTTACCCAAGGGGCTTGGCAGAAAATTATTCAAATTCAAACCAAATTGGCATCATAACATAATTTTCACGCGTACGAAGTCGCGGGCAACAGCTAGTCCATACTAATATTATAAAGCTGAAGAGTTTGTTTGTTTGTTTGTTTGTTTGAACGCTAGGATCTCAGGAACTACTGGTTAGATTTCAAAAATTCTTTCACAGTTTGATAGTCCATTTATCGAGGATGGCTATAGGCTATATAACATCCCGCTAAAACGAATAGGAGCGGAGCAGCAATCAAGAATGTTTTGAAAACGGGGAATATTTTTTACCGTCTGAGAGCATCCGAGGCGTACGCTGCGTAAATGGTTACAGTTAGGTAAAAATTGTGTATCTCAAAATTTTTTCTCTTAAAAAGTTCTAAAAAAAAGTCCGCGACAGCATATGTCTATCTTATAAGGTTCGCTCACAATAACCTAATTTGTCTATCTCTTAAGGTTCGCTCACGATATAATGAAACTGAAAAGTTTGTTTGTGCTAGGATCTCAGAAACTACTGGTTGCATTTCAAAAATTATTTTACAGTTTAATAGTCCATTTATTGAGGCTGGCTAATGGCGGTATAATATCACGCTAAGTCGAATAGGAGCGGAGCAGCCATGAATAATGTTTCGAGAACGGGGATTATTTCTTTCTTTTGAGAGCTTCCATTGCTGAAGCTGCATAAATAGTTAAAGTGACGTAAAAATTGTGTACTACAAAATTGTTTCTCTTAAAAAGTTATAAAAAAAGTCCTTGACAGCATATGCCTATCTTTTAAGGTTCACTTACAATAACCCTCTTATTAAGTTTTAAAGTATGAGCGACGTGACGGGAGTAAACTTGGTCTGCAGTGGCAGCCAGTCAACTGAACGATAAAAACCGGCCAAGTGCGAGTCGGACTCGCACACGATTCGTTCCATACCGAAAAACGGATGGGTGGAAATAAAAGCGACGGGATACATTATATCACTTTAACATCTCTTTCCTTCTCTGAAGATAAGCAGTTCAGCTCTAATGAATATAAGCGCGACGGGGGTAAATGCAACGGGAAACATTATAATACTCGAAATATTAATACCATACCTCACTCTCATGTGACGCAAACGAAGTTGCGCGGGTCAGCTAGTAAGTAATAAGATGACAATATACATTCACAAATTACATTTAGTCATGCCTTTATTCCCGAAGGTATAGAGGTGCAGAGAAATAGTATACGCCCACATTTCACCTTTAGGTGACCAATGTAGTAAGCAGGTGGTGAACCTATTGCCGTATTAGATGAGTTAATTAAAAATGCTAATAAGGGTCTGTCAGTGGTAGATAGAAGGAGAGATCATGAGGGGATTTCATCGTCTAGTTAAAACCGTGGAAGTTCTAGAAATAAAAAGGTCTAATGTAAACAGATTTTACATAATCGTTGACAATCCTGAGTATCATAAAAATAATATCATTAAACACGTACTATGTATTAGTTTGACTTTTTGGCTAAAAGAACTTCGTCAGGGCTCCACATCGCGTCGCGTTGCGATTCTTCATCTTCTGTGATTTCAATTTTGCCTTCTGAAGATTTATTCTTTATTACTAACGGTTTCTCTATTGCTATCACTTTATTGTTATGAGTAGTAGACACGCGATCAATAGTCGATTTACTAAACTTCCTGGGAACCGGAAGAATCACTACATTTTGTCTTTTATTTCTAGATTGATTGCTTTTATTTGTGGGTTTAGAAGGGTTGTCTTTCATTTTTTTCCCTAGCGTATACATCATCACTTGGAGAACATTTGACGTCTTTTTCTTAGGCTTTTGTAAATTTCGACCTTTAAAGATACTTGTCACTGAAGAAGACTGTGAGGTTGGCTTCGATAGCATATGACATGTGATTTCGATGCTATGATTTGATTTCACACCAAACTGGCAACTAAAGTCATTAGTGGTCCTCTTGAACAAGTCCATTATGGGTACATCGGGTTGCGGGCGTGACTTAGAATTTGGTCGACTTTTATTGTCTGTCATCGGTGTGGATGTGGCTCCTTTACTTTTTTTATTCCTCACACAACAAGAAAATATATTTGCTAAAACTCTATGCATGGTACTTCCTGTCGTATTAGAAGAAACCCGTTTTGGTGGAGCATGGCTGCTATTATTCACAGTTAAATTCTGGCCACCCATGTTTCCTTGGAGATTATGCAAAGAAATGCATCTAACGAGGGATAGGTTATATCTAGATTTTTGTTTATTTCTGTTCATTGATAGCGATTGTGTGGTTTGCTGTGAATTTGTACTGCTGTACAATGTTGTAGAGTTATTGTCACGATATTTCAAATTGCTATTGTTGTCATTTTTACAAACTATTATTTTTAGAGGTAGTGGATGATGATGGGAACTTATAAAACGGTCATGTTGCTTCGCACGATTAACTTTAGCGGGTCTTCTTCTCTCGAAGTCATACCTGTACAGCCATTTACGGCGAAGTCGCTCTTTGCGATTTTGGCTGCGTCTAAATTTGTGATACCATTTGCAAGTGAGTATGTAATTGTAATAAACCTTGTTGTCTCTTTTTGCATGATTTCTTATGGCGGTTTTTATGTAATCTAATTTCCGGACGGAGATTTTCAGTCTTGTTTTCATGACCAGGTTTCACTTCGTAGGCGACTTATTTTTATGTACATGTTTACTATTGGAGTTGCGATAAGTGAATTAAGCCATGTTTCAGTAGTGGCGTTAGCCTTATTTTAAAAAGCTCACACGTCTGTTTCTCATTATCTTGCATTTAACTTACCTATCAGTTAATAGAAAAAAAAACTGTAATGTAATAACTGTAATAACTAATTTATCGCTTTGTAAATTGTAAATTTTCGTTAATTCAAATGTCAAATTGACGTATAACTTGTCAACTTTTTTGTCTTCTAGAAACAAAGCCTCTTTTCTATTTTTTGCATACAATTTAGAAAACACTTTCTACGATTTTTTTACAGGATACGTTTTAAATCGCCGATAATTTCTTGTGCACTACAGGCTGCAAAGCTTTTAATTTTACGATAAAACGTTGGCGTGTGCTTTCTATGCCTTCCAGTCTTGTACATATGATAAAAGCTCATTACAGATTCATCTAAATTCAGTGAATTTATTGACATTAGATTAACACTCTCAAACGATTCAATGGGCTGTTTAGATTGATAGGGTTGGATATCACGCTCCTCACCACCAGTACAGCAAGGACAAAGCGATCTTGGTATAGAGTCGTAGAAAGATTTAACTTTTGCTATCAAAGCTGTATGCCTTGGATTGACAACAGAATTTGTAGAAGTGGCTACAGTTCTAGTTATATCATTATTAATGTTATTTAAGACTATTTCATTATCAGCAACTTGATATTGTTGATAAAAGTGTGATGAAGTTCTTGTATTCTCCCTTTCTACAGGGGAGTGATATACTTTTGACCAAGAAAATTGTTCTTCAAGGCTGAAATCTTTTGTGATACTTTTCTTTTTTGCATCTTTAGTGCGACGTTTCGTGACTGGTTTCGTCTTCTTACTTTTGAGAATATTCTCTTGAGGTAGATTATAACTACATTCCTTGTAAACTGGATTTATTTCATATTTCTCGTCAATGTCTCGAAATATATCACCACTTTTAGGTTTTTTTTGTTCAATAGTATAGTTTTCCGTGTATGAAACTCCCATTTCGATTACAGTTTAGTTTTTACTTAGATAAGTATGTAGGTTTCAAATAGCATTTAAATTAGAAAATTTTAAATTAACTGATTAATTTAGAGTTTGTTCGGTATAAACAACTTAAAATTTTTAGTTTTAGTTTTAAGACCTGAAAGAAAATCAATGTTTGTGAAATCTATTTTATTGACATCAAAATTTCGTCAAAGGATCGTCTATAGAGAATAAGTTACCATAAATAAATACAAAAACAATAAGTACGCTATTAGTACCTACTTCGTTAATCTATATATATAAAAGAAAGTCGTGTTAGTTACACTGTTTAGAACTCAAGACGACCGATTTGGCTGAAAATTGGTGGAGCTTAGAACCAGGAAACGGACATAGGATACTTTTTATCCCGTTTCAGCGCGCTTTTTTGTGTGCTTTTTTTGGTAGTGTAAATGCAAAGGGAACGGGGGATTTACTGTCTCATAAGTGACGCAAACGAAGTTGCGCGGGTCAGCTAGTAACTCTATAAAGGGACATTAGAATTTTCTAATATAGATATAGGTAATTTTTTATTTGAGGTAAGAAGATGATAAGTATCGAAGTTAAAGATATTTACCTACTACAGAAGAAGATGTACTTAGTTACCATCATAGATTTAGAATTTTTCGCTACTCTCAAAATCTATGGTTACCATTGGAAAGCAGGAACGGCAAAAGAAATTACCTATAATTAAGTATTCTGTGCACAATACATACCTTCCAAACTCCAAGAAGGTCAGTTGAGTGGTCCATTTTCATGCTGCCATCTGGGTTCTTGGGATGGAGGTCTCCAGGAATATGTTCAAATGCAAACGGAACATGTAGGAGGTACAGGTCTACGTATTCAAGATTAAGATCTTTAAGGGAGCCATCGAAGTATTTTTGAACCAATTCTGGTTTGTTACCTGTATTGATAATAGTATAATCAGTTAGCTGACAATTATCTTACTTCTTACTAATCTTATATATAAAATTCTCGTGTCACAGTTTTCGTTTCCGTACTCCTCCGAAACGGCTTGACCGATTCTCATGAAATTTTGTGAGCATATTGAGTAGGCCTGAGAATCGGCCAACATCTATTTTTCATACCCCTAAGTGACCGGGAACCGGGAATAACATTCCACGCGGGCGGAGCCGCGGGCATCAGCTAGTAATATTATAAATGCGAAAGTTTGTGAGTGTGTGGATGTTTGTTACTCTTTCACACTCAAACCGCTTAACGGATCGGGCTGAAATTTGGTACAGAGATACATTATAGTCTGGAATAACACATAGGCTACTTTTTATCCCGGGAATAAGTTCCCGCGGAAACAAATTTTACGCGGGCGAAGCTGCGGGCATCAGCTAGATATAAATAATGACCTAACCTAGTTCTTTTTACCTATTGATTGTACTCTCGATTCTAATAAATATTGCATTAAAAATTTGCGGATCACGCAAGTATTTGTTCTGAACATAGTTTTAGAATTTTTTGCTGTTCTGAACCGGTTTCCAGTAATGGCTTTACGGGCCCCAGTCAAGATCACCTTCAAGCTAATACTCTTATTTTAGTTTTATGAGTCACAATTTGAAAAAAATTCGGTAAAGTACGAGTAGACCTAGTGCGCGAAGGCTTCCGTGCCAAAAAACTAGCCAAAAATCACATTTTTTGTAAGGGAGGCCATGAAATATAATCATTTTGTTTTAATTTAATTTTTTAAGCGAATATATGTAGATACAACTACACAACCTGCGCCTGTCCACATCAACACGGCAATACGGCTCACCAACTATTACGTGGGACAACCGGACAACTTCATAAAAGGTGAAATGTGGGCATATAATAATATGCCGATAAAGGCGTGACCATTGTATGTATTTATAGACACAGCTTAACTTAAACTGTGAATATTTGAAGTGAATACCTGTTCTTGGTATTAAGATCCATATCTATTATCGAACAGAAAACTGCGAGAAATCACGTTTGTTATATGGGCGCTTCCTTAATTTCTTTTTGTACTTATGTATAAAGAGAAATGGATGTATGGATAGATGTATAGTACATACATACTTTTTGAAGTGAAACTTCTTTATCGGCGTTGGAAAAAAATTTGCGTCACGTCACGTCACGTCACGTCACGTCACGATTTTTGGTTACGCGCCATCTTTGTTCTGTTCCCCACCACGGTGGATTCGAATTAAGAGTACTTTATCCAGGGATAGCATGTCGTTTGTAGATTTTTGGACTTTTGTACTTTGGGACTTTGGGCTTTTGGACTTTTGGGCTTTTGGGCTTTAGGGCTTTTCGGCTTTTGAGCTTTTCGGCTTTTCGGCTTTTGGGCTTTTCGGCTTTTCGGCTTTCGGGCTTTTCGGCTTTTCGGCTTTTCGGCTTTTCGGCTTTTCGGCTTTTCGGCTTTCGGGCTTTTCGGCTTTTCGGCTTTTCGGCTTTTCGGCTTTTCGGCTTTTGGGCTTTTCGGATTTTCGGCTTTTCGGCTTTTGGGTTTTTCGGCTTTTCGGCTTTTCGGCTTTTCGGCTTTTCGGCTTTCGGGCTTTTCGGCTTTTCGGCTTTTCGGCTTTTCGGCTTTTCGGCTTTTCGGATTTTCGGCTTTTCGGCTTTCGGGTTTTTCGGCTTTTCGGCTTTTCGGCTTTTGGGCTCTTGGGCTTTTCGGCTTTTCGGCTTTTGGGTTTTTGGGCTTTTGGGCTTTTGGACTTTTGGACTTTTGGGCTTTTGGACTTTTGGACTTTTGGGCTTTTGGGCTTGAAAAATAAGGTTATGAAGAAGTTTCACTTCTTACGTGTGTACACTAGTACACGCACACATTTTTTTTTTTTTTGAGCCCTATGGCACCACCCGGGAGCGAGGGGTAGAGGTAGGAAAGCTACATGGCTACACCGCAGGCCGTGTGATTATGTCAGACTCTTACTGACTAAACTCTACCTTTAGTCTCTAGCCCTCAGGCCTTGGAAACTCATCGGATGCGATCACCCTTCTAGGGATATGACCACGGCTTTTATCCTCAAAGGGATAGGCATTGGCATATTATATGCCCATGCCCACATCTCACCTTTTCGATTTTTGTCCCACGTAATAGGTGAGCCGTATTGCCGTGTTGATATGGACTGGCTCAGGTTGTGACTAGGATTTTTTTTTTTTACGTGATGGAAAATCCTCATGAATGTTATGCCGGACTCCTACCGACTAAAAAACCTCACGTAACGCCCAACAGCCTACGGTTGTGAGCCCCGGGTAAGCCCTCGGAAGGATGTCCCAGGACTCCCAACAGACCTACAGCCGCCTCTGCAGCCTCGCCCAGGGGGTGGTTCGAGTGCTAACCCGCGTCTTTGGGGGGGGGGGGGGGGGGGGTTGATGTGGTGTGATCCCGCTTCTAAGGGGGGGACGTGCGTGAGTTCCTCACGTCACGCTGCCGTCATGGGCCTGCTTCTGTAAGGACGGTGAGCGACCCTCTCACCGTCCTCAGACCCCTGGTCATGGAGGCCGATAGTCCTCGGCGCAGACACGTCGGCGGCGCCCAGGCCGCCGACTGCGGAACTCAGGGGGGAGAGTTCTCTCCCGTACCCGCCCCGCCGCCTCTTTCACGAGCAAGGCCTGCTCGCAGAAAGAGGCGGCGCAGTCCCACTTACTCCCACTGGAGAGCATGGCTCGCACCATGGTTTCGAGCGAGAGAGTGTCCACGTCCAGACCCACTACGAGGACCTGGCGCTGTTGCGCCCATGCTGTGCACTCCACCAGCGTATGGAGCGCTGTGTCATCGCTGCGGTCCTCGCAGTGCTGACACTCGGCCGTGGTTTCCCGGTGTCTTCGCCACAGATACCTACCGAAGCTACCGTGCCCGGTTAGTATCTGTGACAGCCGGTAGGAGAGAGCACCGTGTCTCCTCTTCAGCCACTCGTCCATGACCGGTCTGACTAGGATAGATGTATTGGTGTATGTTACTGTTTCACGCTCTAACGGCTGAACGAATCTTGCTGAAATTTGGTACGGGGATAGATTATAGTCTGGAATAACACAATACATGCTACTTTTTAAACTATAAACTATAGTACTAGTTATAGATCGCAGTATAAGCACATTAAAGTGGAACTGTGCTGGCCGCATCTGTAGAAGAACCGACGGCCGCGACTCGGTAAACGTAGGGTAGTACGTCCACCCGCCAGTTGGACCGACGACCTAGTAAATATTGCAGGCTGGGACTGGATGCGAATGACACAGGACCATGTACTGTGGCATGAAATGTGAGAGGCCTTCATACAGCAGTGGACTGCCAAAGGTTTTGATTGATTGATTGATGGATTTTTTAACCAGCGAATAAGTTTTCATAGGATGCGGGAACGGGAACCGAGCTCCACGTGGGCAGAGATGTATAGTTTAATCTTACAAAATTATGTATCCCTGCGAGTCGACTGTACTACGATGTGACGACGATACATCGTTTTGTAAGATAAAACTACTTAGTACATTTTTTAAATATGAAAAAAGAATTGGTTTCGAGCAGGATTCGAACCTGCGTCTTCTGCAAACCGTGCAGACGCCTTAACCACCGGCCACCGAAACCTACACGGGACCAATTCTTTTTCTAAATTAAAAAATATTTATTATGATCAGTTAGCATACTAATTGCTTTTCAAAAATAATCTTAAACTAGTACATCTCTTTGTAGTTGACTGTACATAGATAAATTCCTTACCTCCTGGGGGCAATTTGGTGACTACAAATAGTTCTTTACGCCTGGCAGGGTCTCCTGCAATCCAGCGGTTGAGAGCTCGACCTAGTGGTACTTCGTTCTCATAGCCGGCAGCTGTATCAAAATGTCGGTAGCCTGCTGCCAATGCTGCATCTACTGCTTGCTCCAGAACTTCATCGGATGCCTGGATGAAATAGGAATACCATGAATTTTAATAGGTAACCTAATAAAAATTCTACCCATTGTTTTGGGTAGTCTAACCCCATTGTTTTTACAACACAAAGCTGCTCCTTTATATCTTGAAGTTGCTGAACATCAGTAGCGGCCGGAGCGGGCGTAGTTCCCGCCAAAGTAGCAACGAGCACGAGAAACGTGAATGTGGATAATGATGCGCAAGTTCTCGCCTTGTTCTCCGAATGTGGATCCATTAAAAATTGTTACTCTTCTCGGCGTGATTCTCATGTGAATGTGAGGACCTATAAGTAGTCATACAAAGAGAAAAAATAAAAGGGTTTTGCCCTCAGAAGAAAGGACCGTTGTTGTGACGTTCTTGTTTTTTGGTCTCTATGATTCAGTCAAAGTAGCGAAAAATCCTAAATCTATGGTCAAAACAGACTTTTCATTCGAATTGTCACTCTCAGAACAATGGCTCGTTGACCCACATTTATAAAAATAAGTATTTTTACAATACACACACCACAGTTTTATAGAAAATGATTAAATGACCAAGAAACCGTTCCTTCTGACTTCTATGCACGTCCCATCTTCCGTGCAAATAACAATAGGTATGGATAGTCTGAATTTAGATGATATTCAAGTTCTAGAAGACGCTGCATCGTTTATAATTGATGTCATCCACAAAGTTGGGGAAAGAAGATAGTCCAGGGTATGGGGAGATAGATGATTGGTCGAAAGCATGCTGCGCGTCTACCTCCCGAGGTCTGACTCGATCTAGCAGCTGCAGCTATGAGAGTGACAGTGACGGATACTCCTACGACTCCCAACGTGTGTACACAGCAAATTACTGCGAAATACCCTGTAGAATCGTTGACTCTGCCACACGGCTACGTAAATCCAACGCGTGGTCTACTTTCAAGGATCGTTTCAAATGCTGTATGATAAAATTCCGAAGAAGGACATACAAGAAAAAAAGAAAGACGAAGAAGAATAAGAAATAGTTGAAATTAGTATTTGCAACTTTATCGCACATTATCAGCTTTGTATAAATAGTTCATTTTAATACAATATTACAGTCATGTACGTGTACCTCTAACAGTTCTATTCTTTATATTCATATAATTTTAATCACATAATATAGTCGGCCACTGCTTGGTCCCCAAAGGGGCAGGCAGAGGCCCTCGTCCTTTGGAATTGACAGGCGCAGCCGCACAGGTTGTGTGCTTACGGTGGAGAGCCCCAGGTAAGCTCTCGGAAAGATATCAGCAGGATTCCCAAAAGACCTTTGCTACCAACTGCGGCTTCACCTAGGGGGTTCGGGTGCTATCCCGAGTCTTTGGGGGATTGTTCGGGTGTCATTCTGCTTCTTGAGGCGTGTGGCGTGCGTGAAACTATTATGTCACGCTGTCGTCTTTGGCCTGTGTGACGTGTGTAGCGTTCCTGGCAACTGCCGCCCAATCCCGTCTATCTTGACCGGGATCTCATCATATTTTGCTTCGGGATTGATTCCGAAAAATTACACGAGATCTCGCGGGATCCCGATCTTGCGAGATCTCGTGTAATTTTTCGGGATCGGGATTGCATTCCCTAGTTGTGACAACGTGACCCGCTGTTGAAACTTATCAAGCCACCCATAAGACGAAAAGACGAAGATTACTGACAACTGGAACGGCTTAACGTGCCTTCCGAAGCACGGAAACGCTTGTAAATGGGAATGACACAAAGCGGTCACCCATCCGAGGACCAGTCACAGCGAATCTTGCTTATTGCAGTGATCGTTTACGTAACAAAACAACAAAAAACAACATTATATACGGTCGAATTGAGTAACCTCCTCCTTTTTTGAAGTCGGTTATAAAGCCACAACAATCGAGAATTTTGTAGTGGTCTTGCACGAAAAACTTTTCATTGTACCAATACAATTAAATATCAAAACTTAACGCACTGGCATTTTAATGAAAAATATGGAATTTCGGACATAATTAGAAAAACGTCAACTGTAAAAATAGCGCTCTAGTTTTTGAGATACAGCCTGATGACAGACAGACAAACGGGCAGTGAAGTCTCAGTTAAAGGGACTCGTTTTTACTTTTTGTGTACGGAACCCTTAAAATCATTAAATATGAATGCGAATCGTGTCTATACGGCTTGAAACTTTTCCGCACACAATATTTTAATCAAAGTAGAGACCCGTTGGTTTAAAATTCGCATTCCATATTTAATTCATAAAAAAAATATCTTTACGTACTTCTTTTTAGGGTTTCGTAGCCAAATGGCAAAAACGGAACCCTTATAGATTCGTCATGTCTGTCTGTCTGTCTGTCTGTCTGTCCGTCCGTGTGTCACAGCCACTTTTCTCCGAAACTATACGGCCTATGCTATTGAAACTTGGTAACTAGATGTATTCTGTGAACCGCATTAAGATTCTTATATAACACTAGAAAAAAAGCAGTAAATTTTGGGGGTCCCCATACTCAGAACTGAAACTTAAAATTTTTTATTTCATCAAACCCATACGTGTGGGGTATCTATAGATAGGTCTTTCAAAATGTTGTTGAGGTTTTTGACATCATTTTTTTCTAAAGTGAATGGTTTGCGCAAGAGGGAATTCCAAAGTCGAAAAATGAGTGTCCCCCCCCTCTAACTTCTAAACTAAGAGAGTGATTAATCTAAAAAAAATATATGGTGTACATTGCCATAAAAACTACCAACGAAAATTGGTTTGAACGAGATAGAGCTGGTGGTTTTTTTTTAATACGTCATAAACCTCAATTTTCGGTGAGAAAAATCACTACCACTGCGAACGTGTTAAAACATCAATCAAAGTTACAACGAATTATAAGAACTTTCATATTATGTTACTTGCTGCTACGAAACCCTTCATGGGCGAGTCCAACTCGCACTTGGCCGGTTTATTTACATAGATAACTGTACAAAATTTTAAGTTAATCATTACTGTTATTATTGTGTACTGTGTTATTATTTGTTTTTATGTGGGCATATAATATGCCTCGGCCTACCCCTTCGGGGATAAAGGCGTGACCATATGTATGTATGTATGTGTTATTATTTTATTTCATACAAAAAAAAACAATCTCTTCACTTCACATATAATAATCGACGGATCACTTTAGAAAACCGTCAAGAGATTAAATCGCAATCATTATGTTAAACCACAGATAACATTACGATTTATAATTCTTAAGTTATGCTACGGTACTCACTTGCCATGTCCCAAATCCGATTCTTGGCATCCGATCACCACCATCCAATTCAAAATATTCCGAAACAGACATTTTACTTAAAACTACTTATATTTTTCAATTTGCATCAAAATTAAGACCGAGTTTCACGGATCAGCTATCTTTGCCTGAGAATCACAACACAATGCGGAGAGAGGCGCTGCGATTCGCGATTTCTTGCATAGGCTATATTAAAGTGTGTTTATTATCTGCCTGTACCTGTTTGGCTTTAGGCCTCAAACGGATGTCAGCGCGGTAAGCGGGGCGGCGGCGGTGATTGCGGTGATACACGGCGCCAGAGGCACCTTCGAACAAATAAAAAACGCACCGATCGCGGTTTGCTTGAGTGTGCAGTGCCGCTACTCTCTCTACCAAAGATAAATATTCTAATAGTATTACTATAGACTATAATATTATATTAAATGTGGTATAACATACATATAGGCAACTCCCTGCCCCTCACTGAGCAAGCTTCCTTACTCCGCTAGTCCCGCCACAGCTGTCATTATTAGTGTCCGACCGAAACTGGTTTTCCGGCCGAAACCGAAACCGAAACCGAACTTTCGGCCCCAGGGTCAGTTTCGGCCGAAACCGAAACCGAAACCGAAACTCACGTGTTCATATTGAAAATAAAAAAACAGCCAAGGGCGAGTCGGATTCCCGCAGAAAGGGTTCCGTTTCAAAAATTGGGTACAAAAATTACGTTTGTTGTGTGGATGCTTTTTCTGATTTTGGTAGGTATTTTTTGTTATAGCGGCAATATAACAGGGTGAGGTGGTGGTTGCAGTGTCTCTTGACATCGCCAGATGTTGAAAGCGTTTTCAACATCTTGCCCTGGAGATGCGTTTGCCAGGCGCTTATTTACCATGCAATGCCTCCATGCCTCCGTCGAATTGTCGGGGCCTATCTTTCCGAGAGGGCCTTATCCTACCAGAGCTGGCTAGGGCAGGGTTGTCGAGATGTGTTGTTCGGCGTTCCATAGGGATCGTTCTTAGGACCGCTTCTATGGAACATCAGTTACGATTGGGTGCTGCGTGGTCCGTTGCTCTAGAGGTGTCGGCGTAACGTGCGTAACGTGTTACGATGACACCCTCATTACAGCGCGAGGAGCACCGCACCGAGACGCAGCCCTAAAGGCCACCTGCGGGATCCAGCTTACATAGGGGGCGTCAGCATCGACATCGAGCTCTCGATGACGTATCTGGGCCTCGTACTCGATAGCCGGTGGAACTTTGGATAGCACTTCCGAGTTTGGTCCTATAGCTGAGGGAGACCAATATCAGGAGACCCAACGCTCCCTGCAAGAGACTGTACCTTGGGATCGTGCGGAGCATGGCCCTATACGGGGCCTAACGGGGCCCCCGTATGGTCAGAGGTCCTGATGGCCAGCAATGCGACTAGAGTGCTTAGCCCGCAGAAGGCGACGGCTGTCAGGGTGATAAGGGGATACCGCACGATCTCAGTTGAGGCGGCATGTCTTCTAGCCGGGACCCCTCTATGGGACCTGGAAGCGAGGAAGCGAGGGCCTTTGCGTCAGTGTTTAAATGGCGCAAGGAGGCGCTGGAGCGGGGCCATAGGTCCTTACATAGGCAGGCCTTAGATGATAGAGTGACGTGAGAGATTCATGCACATCATCAAGAAGCGGGATAATAACTGAATAACCCCCCAAAGACGCAGCCGCAGTATGAATCATTCCGAGGGCATCCTCGGGCTCCCAACCGTAGGCTGTTAGGTACGATACGTCTGGTTTTTAGTCGGTAGGACTACTGTAAAGTTTTAGGCCTCTATCTGGCCCGGTTCCAGCGATACAACCTCGTGACTAATAGACAGACGGACGGCTAGGCCTCATGTCCTTCGCCAAGAGCTATCGGCCACCATGACCGGGGGCCCTAGGACGGTGAGAGGGCGGCTCATCGTCCTTACAGAAGCAGGCCCACGACGGCAGCGTAACGTGAGCAATTCACGCACGCTCCCCCTTAGAAGCGGGATCACACCCGAAACCCCCCAAAGACGCGGGATAGCACCCGAACCACTCCCTGGGCGAGGCCGCAAAGGCGGCCGTGGGTCTTTTGAGAGTTCTGGGACATCCTTCCGAGGGCTTTCCCGGGACTCCCAACCACAGGCTGTTGGGCGTGACGTGAGGTTTTTTAGTCGGTAGGAGTCCGGCATAACATCCATGAGGATTTTCCCTCACGTTATACAAAAAAAAAAAAAGGCCTCATGTCTCGTTTATAGGGTCCCGCTTTAACCTCTCCGTGCGAGAGTTCGACTTGCACTTGGCCGGTTATTTTTTCAATAGGTGCAGAAAGTTCCACAAAGTGTCATCGATCAACGGTATAAATCTTCTCAAGTGTTCATTTTAAAAATATCTCCACCTAAAGATGAGTTTCTTTTTTCTACGTGTGCAATTAATCATAGATGCTATTGCGAACTCCTACCGACTTAAACCACACGGTGCTCTGCTACTAGCTCTTGGCTGGTTTTGGATACATTCTAGAAGTATACCTATAACTAAAACTGGACAACAGTGAGTCGGACTAACGCACGTAGGGGTCCGTACAAGAAAAGCAGCTAAAAATCACGTATGTCGTGTGGCAGGCCCCTTTAATATTATTAATTTGTTGCTATAGCGGCAACAGAAATCTGCAAGATTTTTAACTGTCTAACTATCACGGTTCACGGTGCATGAGTTAAAGCCTGCTGACAGACAGACGACCAACAAAGTCAACGAAACCGACAACAAAGGGGTAGGGTTATGTAATGTCCTAGATCACCTTTTTAGGATTCCGAAAAAAATGTATTATTATAACTATTGATTGGAAGTCCTTCGTAAATCTGTAAATCTTCGGTTAGTAACATATTAACTGGTTGGGCTGACCCCAACCACGTCACAAGCAGAGCCAGGCACTCAAAATTCATGAACACGTGAGTTTCGGCCCGGCCGAAAGTTTCGGCCCATTTTGGCCGAAACCGAAACTGCGGCCGAAACTCGATTTTTTGGCCGAAACTGGCCGAAACCGAAACCGAAACCGAAACTTCGGTCGGTCACTAGTCATTATACTCATTATAGTTGGCGGGTATTTTGAGGGAACATTTGCTTAACCTTATTGGTCACACACACATTCAAGCGCTGTACGAACATAGCGTGTTTTTAGTGTAGGTGACAGAATTGAAAACGAATCATTTGTATGGAGTTTCCGCCCTGTGGCCAGAGGCAACTTCGAACAAATAACAAACGCACCGAGCGTGGTTTGCTTGAGTGTGCAGTGCCGCCTTACACACTTGTACTACCCGTTCGTGCTAAGTTTGCCGCTGGCGTAGAGGCAGGTGTACAGGCATAGTATGGGAGGTGACCGGCAAACTTAGTGCGAACGTGCAGTACTCTAGCGTCGCGCTCTCACCGCAATCGCCGTCGCTCCGCTTGTCGCTGACAGCCAATTTGAGGCCTTGAATCGACGGACCACGGGTTCCAAGGTGGGGACATTCGTTCGATGAACTCTGTACAGTTGAATAGTTAGAACACCAATTGCATGATAGGAGAAATCGTAATAAGTGGTGCGCTTAGTTAAGGCTATAATACTACTACATATAATGTTTGGACTGCCGCAGAGACGCAGTTGTAAGTGTATGTCATTGCCATATGAGTATGGCAATGGCCCAGAACAATAAAATTTTTCTTAGAAAGCGAGAAGGATTGGCTTCAATTATCGTCACATCTATGGCTACTCTTAACAACCTGCCGAAAAATCTGTAATCTCCATGGTGTTTCAGAACAATATTTTGTTATGCGCTTGAACATTTATTGCGATGAACTTGTTTTCTCGAATGTTTTATTTAGCATGTATTGTTTTTGTTTTTATATTGTTGTGCGAATGCTATACTACTTACCGTGTGACACTTCCAAATACACATATAATTATCGTCTCTGTCATGTGAGCCTAACTTGGTACCTATATACACTAGGCCTTGTATTTTTTGTTCACAAAATAACAAATACAATATCACAGCACCCAGTACAGACATCACATGGGAATGACTTACATACCGAACACACGCAAAGACATAGTCTATACTGTTCACAAATATTGCTACTATTAAGACAAAGTTTGAAATTTTTACAGATTATTAGAAACTATCGTAACATATTATCCATTTATTATTATTTTTTACCTGAATCAATGATAGGTTATTGTGCGAGTCACTGTAATTTTTTTGGTGGCGAAATTTTTGCAATAAATACATCCTCCATTTATTACGCCAACACACTCTCTTATTTACCAATTACACTTGTATGCATTTTGTTAGACACACAATTCTACAAACACTTAATTTCACATTTACAGTTTGTCTATAAAGTCGTGAAATTAAATGAGGGCGCTGCTGAATGCATGTATGCAACCCTATATAGTACAACCAAAATGATTTTGATACGAGGAGTTCGTTCCGAGTAAAATCTTACTAATATTATAAATGCGACAGTTTGTGAGTGTTGATGTTTATTACTCTTACACGCTCGGACGGTTAAAGGGATCTGGCTGAAATTTGGTACAGGGATACATTATAATCTGGAATAACCATGGCTACTTTTTATTCCGGGAATAAGTTCTTATGGGAAGCGGGAACGGGAACAATACAAATATTATAAATGCGAAAGCTTATGAGTGTGTATGTGAGAAACTTTCACGCTCGAACAGTTGAACTGATCTGGCTGAAATTTGGTACAGGGATACATTATAGTCTGGAATAACACATAGGCTTTTCATCCCGGGAATAAGTTCCTACGGAAAGCGGGAACCAGAACAAATTCGACACCGGCGAAGCTGCGGGCATCAGCTAGTGAGTTAATAAATAAAACACATTATACATTTTTAATTTTGTTTCTGTTTTATTGAATCAGATCCAGAATAAAGTTATTGAACCAGATCCAGAAGCCCCGGTCTAATAGCGTCTTACAACCCACCAGCATGTGCCTAGCAGTCCCAATTGCTTCGCCACAATCATGTAATTACATGTTTTATCTGTAACTTTCCCCCATCTGACAAGGATTTTTTTGGCGCAGTGCACAAATATTAAAATCGTCTATTTCTTTCTTTGCCGACCTTTTCTGTGTTTCCCAGGAGTTTCAAACTTTCCTTCATTATTAAAACCTTCGTTAACTATTCGCCTAACTGTACTCTCTGATTTTCCTGAAAAGAGTAAAAAAAGAATATTAATTACCTAATGGAAACAAACTATTGACATGAAGCAATTAATTTAAAATAAAAAAATGGTAGAAAACCAGATTGAACTGAGTATCAAAAATGTAGCTCGTACTATAAAATAACAATGTTATTCTAACCACTGACTTACAATATAGGTAAAAATATGCAACGTAAACAATGCCTTTTTTTTGTCTACAAATCGTAAATTCAGTAAATTTGTAACTTCAGACAGATTCAAAACAAACAATAACACGATTACATACCCACCAAAGATGCTGTTCGCTCATAAACATCCTCAAAATCCCACAACAATATTGTCCAGCTTGGTACTCCGCGAAACATCACTGGAAAACTTAAAAAATCACTTCCTGCGCACCACTTCGATTTTCCTTACTCATTTCTCAAACCTTTATGCGTAGTTTGGTTTCAATTTGTTGCAGTTTAATCCAAACATTAAAGTTACGTGAGAGAGTAAACGAAATTCGACGATAGCATTGACAACTGACGTACAGAAGTTTCGTGTTGCCAGTGTTGCCACACACATAACTATTTTTAGTTCCTCAAACATTCATTTCACGACTTTATAGACAAACTGTACATAGTAGAAACAAATCAACACACCAATACATTATATCTATTCTGATATTATCTAAAGCTGTATTATTCACCATCAGACTCAGACCGGCTCACTACTCTAGCAAACCCCACTTCCTTCGCAGTACTAGAACAATGTCTGGTGTTAGTTTTCTTTACAAATGGCTAGCATGAACTTTATCAATAGGGAGTTGGATACGGACACTATTGCACAGTCCTATAAAGGCTGGAGCAGACCAAATGCGTATGCGTAGACGTAAGCGTAAACGTGCGCGTACCACTGAGTTGTAATGTATGGAACTGTATAAGACAGGACACACCGCTTGCGTAACGTAGACGTGCACGTGGACGTGATGCGTAGCCCTAGCGGTGTGTCCTGTCTTATACAGTTCCATACATTACAACTCAGTGGTACGCGCACGTTTACGCTTACGTCTACGCATACGCATTTGGTCTGCTCCAGCCTTAAATGTAATCCGGTGGACTGCCACCTCTATATGGGCCGACATTCCCTCAAAATAATTCACGTGAATATTCGTAGCCTAAACAAAAATCTTGATCAATTTACTGTAATGCTGTCCGTCACTGGGGTCTCCTTTGATATTATTGTTTTGGGTGAGTGCTGGTTGAGTGCAGTTGGTGATGTGCCTAGTTTGAATGGATATATTGCACATTCCTCAAAGTCGTGGCTGAACCAAAACGATGGCATAGTAATATATTCGAGAAAGGAACTTGACTGTAGGGTTAGTGAACCTTATTTCAAAGGAGCAAGTTGCTTACTGTGTGAAATAGACAATCAGGTTGCAATTGTGGCTGTGTATCGCTCTCCTTCCCTGAGATCCTCAGAAGATCAAATAAATTTTATAGATAGTTTGAACAACGTCTATGGCACCCTAAGTTCTCGACACTCAATTTTAGTAGGAGATACTAACATTGATATACGCCCTATGAGCTCCGAGAAATTAAAGGAGGATTATGTGACCCTTAACGCGGCCTATGGCTTTTATCCCACTCATACTTACCCTACTCGAATTAGTCAAAAATGTGTAGACCACTATTTTGTTAAGTCAAATCTTCCCTCAGTTACCTTAGTATTAGAATCCCACACAACTGACCACAAACCTATAGCTCTATTTCTGGACCAGTCTAAGCCAATTAAGAAAAACTATTACACTAAAATAACTACCAATTTAATAGAGGCAAAAAATGAAATTGAAAAAACCAACTTCTCTCACATCTTACAAATAAATGATGCAAACACAGCGGCTAATAACTTCGTTACTTCTGTATCATCAATCATTTCCAAGCACACTAAAACCAACACCACTTCTGGTATACATAGAATACTGAAGCCGTGGATGACCCCGGGACTTGTTCGATGCATCCGAAATCGAGATAGAATGCACATCAAATGTAGAAAATCCCCCGACAATATGACCCTTAAAATAACCTATACTCGATATCGGAATTACTGTAATCGGCTCCTTCGAGACTTAAAATTGAAATATAATAAAAACCTAATTGATGAGGCAGGTTCTAATATAAAAGCACTTTGGAGTGCAATTAAAAAGGTTACAGGTACGCTAAAGGGCCCCGACCCCCCCCCCCCCCCCCTAGAGCTTCTGAGGACTGGCACCGACCCTAAGCAATCTGCAAATGACGTATGCGAGTTCTTTTCATCAATTGGAACTAAACTGTCTCAAAAAATTACGCCTTCTGCTTCCGTAAATAATCCCTTACCAAGAAATTTGCCTACGAATGCTTTATCTTCAATGGTCATACTTGAGGTGACTGACGCCGAAGTTGAAACAATCATCCTACAGCTTCGACAGGATTGCACCGCTGGATGGGATGGCATATCGGCTCGCATTTTGAAACTTTGCAGAGAAACACTGATTCCCCCAATAACCCACATCTGCAATCTTGCAATAGGCTCGGGTATTTTCCCTGATGCTTTGAAAAAAGCACTCATTCATCCAGTCTGCAAGAACGGTAGCAGAGACTGTGTCAACAATTACAGACCTATTTCAGTGCTCTCTGCGTTGTCGAAAATTCTGGAGAGGGTCCTGAATAATGCACTTACAAGTTACTTACAAAAATTTGATGTCCTGGCAAAAAACCAGTACGGGTTTCGCTCCGGCATTTCTACAGAGGATGCCGTGATCGACCTGACTAGCGAAATCGTCAAGAACTTGGATTCCAACTACAGATGTTTGTGCGTCTTTTTAGACATTTCCAAAGCATTTGACACAGTCTCTGCGCCAATCTTGCTAGATAAAATGGAAAGGATGGGGATTCGTGGTGTCCCCCATAATCTGTTTAAAAATTACTTAAAAAATAGAAAACAAAGAGTCAAGATAGGTAATGTGGTGAGTGATGAGGTTTCCGTTGGTACTGGCGTGCCACAGGGGAGCATTTTAGGCCCTACACTATTCCAGCTTTATGTAAATGACTTATGTACTATGTCTCTTCCTCATTCTAATATCTACACATACGCCGATGATACCGCCATTGTAGTGTGGGGACCTAACTGGCAGGTAGTAAAAGAAAGAGCGGAAATCTCCTTAAGACATGTGATGAGTTGGTTCCAAAACAATTTACTTACCATAAACCTAAACAAAACTCTCTTTGTCCCTTTCTCCTTATCAAAACTCAACAGACCCCCTAACAACTTCTCTATTATAGCTCATACATGCACCCTTAATGTGGACTGTGACTGCCAGGAAATAGCTCGAGGGACTGATGCAAAGTACCTTGGTGTACAAATAGATAGTGAGCTTTCGTGGGATCTGCAAGTTGCCGCAGTTAAAGCTAGAATCAGACGGTTGATGTATATTTTCAGAGCTCTGAGAGATACTACCTCGCCACAAAAATTAAAAATGGTATACATTGCCCTCTGTCAATCGGTTATACAATACTGTATCCCTGTCTGGGGGGGAGCTGCAAAAACTCAATTTCTTGAACTTGAGAGAGCACAGAGAGCTGTTCTCAAAGTATTGAAGAAAAAACCAATTGGATATCCAACTACCCTTCTGTACGCTGAAATCCAAGTCCTTACTGTGAGACAGCTCTTTGTGCTCAGATCAATCTCTAAGATCCATCAAAGCGTAACTCCTCCTACACCTAGCAAAAAGCGCAGCAAGAGGTCAGTGTGCCCGCCGGTTCGATGTAGAACTGCTTTCGCTAAGCGTCAGTTTAAAAGTTTAGGATGTAAGCTCTATAACTTACTCAACAAATATAAAGCCATAGTGGGAGTAAATAGGCATGAGCTGAGGAATATAGCGTCGGATTGGCTACTTCGGCACGACTATGAGAGTACTGAGGACCTACTAAAGTTTCTAAAATAATCTACCTTTGTAAAATTTCATGAATGTACACGCACACACACTCGCACACATAAACACACACACGCACACACACACACACACACACACACACACACACACACACACACACACACACACACACACACACACACACACACACACACACACACACACACACATAATGTTTAAACTGTTTCTTTCTTTACGGTATTTCATGATTACATTTTAATAGAGAAATCGATTATTGTTTTAAGCTATCTCTTTCTTTATATAATTTCATTCATTGATTATGTTTAATGGTGAGACCTGGTAGGAAAGGAGAGAACCATTGTTCTATTTTATTAATTTTATATTATTAAATTATATTCTAATGACATTAACCCCTAGAATAAGCAACATTATTGAATTACAATGTGTCTGAATTGTTACCACATAACTTGCACTGTTTCCCAAAATACAGGTTCTTTGCCTAGTTCGGGATCCAGTATTTCCAATGTACCTTTTGTAAATTTTATAAGTGACTATTAAATATTATTTTATATTATATTATACCTGCTACCCGACAACCGGTACGTGTGAAAAGGCACTTTGAGTTTGGGTCTCCGATTCCACAGTGTGTGTATGTCAATTTCGGTCTAGAAGACGCATTTGTTAACCGATTTTCTCGAAACTTGGAACACATGTTTTTTGATTTAAAATCATTGACTTTCGTAGTCAATATAAAAATACAACTTTTGTCGAAAGTTTTTTTGATAGGGCGGAAAATAAGTGTGAAAAAGGGCCCCGTTATTTATTATGGGATCATAAGGGATATAATTACTCACAGGTAGTTTTTTCCTGGGCGCTCGCGAGGTCTACTCTTCGCAGAAGTACTTGTATAAAATGGGGACTAACTATTTGTGCGACCCAGAAAAAGGAAATCGTCAGAAGGATCCGGTTAGGTTTAGTAACGTGTGTTGAGGAGTAAATTGAAAGAGGCTAACGTCCATCAGTGAACTGCCAAAAAGATTATCTATTGTTTCGAACGCCATAAACATTTAAATATGAATAAAAAGAAGAAAAAAAAAGATTCTTTAGGGTAGACTGGGTACGGTTGACGGTGGATGGTTAAAATATTCACAGTCATTTTTTACACAACGCTATCTGATCCCAAAGTAAGCTAGGAATGACCTGTTTGTGTTATGGGTGTCCGACCACAAATATTAATACGACCACGGATATTAGTGTACCTATGAACCTTTGATAATGCTATTATATTTCGATTTCCGGCCATTAAAATGTAGGGTTTGAATTTGAATAATATATATATTCAAATTCAAATCCCACATTTTAATATTATACCAAAGTAGTGTCTAGGTGGCGATTGGTATACCGAAGTAAATGAACGTACGGTGTACTAGATATAGCTCAATGATTTATTTAAATACATAGAATCAGTATAGTTACTTACAACACTACATCACTTGATCTTCGACATTTTATTTTTTATTAGGTAAGAGTAGGTGCTTTTTCTGCATGAGTGTTGATTATTTAATTACATTTGTCAAACGTTTAAAATATAATAATAAAATTGTTAATAATAATAAAACTGTAATCGAAAAAAAAAAAAAAAAAAAAACACTTACCACTGCGTCACAGCGGCATTCGACCTTAGGGTCTCCAGTCGAACCCCGGTTCGAGTCAAATTTTTGTGTAAACCTCAAATGTTTGTTTCGTAATTTGGATGTTTTCAATGTACTTATATTATTGTTATAATGTATGTACATATTTAGAACTAGCTGAACCCGCAACTTCGTTTACGTCACATAAGGTGTATGAAGGGGAGGTTTTTCTTCAGCAGACTCATCAAGCAGCGTATGAAACTGCCCTGTTTGCTTAATCTTAAAGATTAAGTCTATTTTAAAACAATTCAGTCCTGTCACTTAGGTTTAGATTTACCCATTTTTAGATTCTTATGTCTATGTACGATTCTTTAAAGTGATATAACTTTTTTATTTAAAAACCTATTGACATAAAATAAACACTAAATATTAAGTGGAGCAAACCTCAACACAATAAAGAAAACCGCATTGCAATCGGTTAAGCGGTTACTGAGATTAGCGTGCACAAACGTACAGACAAACAGACATACAGACAAACAGACAAAAATTCTAAAAATCATTGTTTTGGGTTCTTTTGCGTTCATAAAGCCCCCCTATAATATTTTTTCTTATTTTTCTTCCATGTACAGACAGCGACCCGTTACGATTTCATTATATGTATTGATTGATTGATATTGATATTGATAGCTTACCCCGCAACTTCGTTTACGTCACATAAAGTGTTTAAAATGAGAGGTATTTCTTCATCAGACTCATCAAGCAGCGTGTGAATCTGCCCTGTTTGCTTAATCATAAAAGAGCTTAATGATTAAGACATTTTAAAACAATTCAGTCGGCGCCGAAGGCGTGGACTGAATTGTTTTAAAATAAGATTAAGCCAACGCCAGTTTAGATCTACACTCTCATTCAAAGAAACCATTACAATTAAAATTTTAAACATATCTGATTCTTAAAAGTGTTATAACTATTTTATTTATAAACCGATTGACATGAAATAAACGCTAAATGTTAAGTAGAGCAAACTTCAACACAATAAAAAAAACCGCATTGCAATCGGTTAAGCGGATACTGAGATTAGCGTGCACAACCGTACAGACAAAGAGACAAAAAATCTAAAAATCATTGTTTTGGGTTCTATTGCGTTCATAAAGCCCCCTATAATATTTTTTCTTATTTATCTTCCATGTACAGACAGCGACCTGTTACGATTTTATTATATGTATTGATTGATTGATTATATGTATTGACATTGATTGATTGATAAATATAAATACATACATAAAAATGTTTTTTGACGCAAATGTATCACAAAAAATAATTGAAACATAAGTTTGTATATCAGCCAATTGATCCGAGAAGTTTAAATTGGGCTGTTTGGGCTAGCGCTAGATGGTGTTGCGTAAGCGTAGGTATTCAAAAATATAAAGTAATTAAATTACCTATATTTATTTACAGGCAATAGGTATACTTATAGAGTTCCAAAGAATGAGTCATCTCCATGTATTCCATGTTGAATCTGTGAGGGATGCGGATAGAACTGACTCCACTGACCTGTAATAATAATCGCGATTATTATTACAGGTCAGTGCCTGACTCTCACCCTCACAATAGACTAGTATAATATTATAACAAGCACCGAAACACTGAGCTATAAGTCTGTGAAGAGGTTGATCTAAAAAACCCGGCTCAGGGCGAGTCGAATTCACGCACAGAGGGTTCCGTACCGAAAAACGGAAAAAAATCTCTCAAATCTTTTTTTCTTATTTTAGTACATTTTGAAAATTCATTTGTACTATTCCACTTTTATTTTAATTTAAAAATACCTGACCGGTTTCGCTTTTATAGCATTATCAAAGGTTCTTACACTAATTTTGACATAACGTAATGACGTTTTACAAACATTTGTGCATGTGGGTAAACAAAAATAAACATCCCTCTTTTTTACATTTTGTATTAAACCACAGGTGTTCATTGATCTAGGAAAATTTCAATTTTAGTATTTTGAATAGAACAATCAACTCAGCCGTACCTGCTGTCCTTATATCCGTTATACTTTCGATTGTTGGCACTTGATGGAACTTGTTATAATACATTTTGAAAATTCACTTCCACTTTTATTTTATTTTGAAAAATACCTGACCGGTTTCGCTTTTATAGCATTATCAAAGGTTCTTACTTTTTTTCACTTAAAAAAGTTACTTAAAAAAGAGGGATGTTTATTTTTGTTTACCCACGTGCACAAATGTTTGTAAAACGTCATTACGTTATGTCAAAATTAGTGTAAGAACCTTTGATAACGCTATAAAAGCGAAACCGGTCAGGTATTTTTCAAATTAAAATAAAAGTGGAATAGTACAAGTGAATTTTCAAAATGTATTATAACAAGTTCCATCAAGTGCCAACAATCGAAAGTATAACGGATATCTTATTTTAGTATTTGTTGTTATAGCGGCAACAGAAAAAATTCTTCTGTGAAAATTTCAGCTCTCTACCTATGTTGTACCATGGTTCCTTAGATACAGTGTCGCGACGGACAGAAAGCCGAACAGTGTAGTCTCATGAAGTCATAATTAGGGTCCTGTCTTACCCTCTGAGTACGAAACCCTAAAGGTCCGTAGTGTATTGAATAGATGAATCTTTGTATAGTCCAATCCTGCCCGATCTGGCAATAATGTAAACATGTCGTGTTTTGACAATCGTTGTCTAAGACAGATGAGTACAAAAATATATTTTAGTCAAAGATTTTAGTATGAAAAATCATTGAAATTTTTACTATCCTGAGTAGGTATTTTAAATGAAAATAAACTTTCATAAAGAAGTTATTTGGTGTCGAAATGATTGTAAGAACACTGTATGACTCCTGGATACTGGAATATAATCAGGGTGAATATTCAATTGCAAGTAACTATGGATATATAGGATCAAATGTGTTTGTTTACATTTTTGCGCAAAGCTATTGAAATACAGTATTTGGACAGATCGTGTTGCTCTATGACTGGACATTATTCCAGTCATAGAGCAACACGGTATATCAATTATATTTAATGTTAATGAATTTAAATGATTTGTGATTCTATGTTTGTATGAGAAATATTTTGTATAACTGTGTAATTAATTGCACTATTTGTACACCACGCTGTGTGGTAGAACATAGAGAACTCTAGCAATTATTTTAAAAGACCTGTAATGTACCTATGTTTCACAAATAAATAAATGAAATGAAATGAAATGAAATGACACAATGCTTTATTATTTGTCTGTGTATACCTATTAGGTCGTGATGCAAAAACTTACCCCTTTTTTGCCCATACAGAACACGTAGGTACATAATGATGGTCGAATTTTGAAGGCCAACTAGTCTGTTGTTAAAATATCTATACCCTTTTTTACGCGGGGAATTCTTGTCATGGACTATACAGATCCATCCGTTCTCGAGATTAATCAATAAATTTTTAAACTCTACTATAGGGTTCCATTCCAAGTAAACCTCACCTGTAAGAGTAGTCTTGATGGGAATATTAGATACTAGCTGTTGCCCGCGACTTCGTACGCGTGAAAATTATGTTATAATACCAATTTGATTGCTCTCTGCTAAGCCCCTAGGATACGTAGTGTGATAATATATAGCCTATCTGAAGACCCTACCCCAAGGTAATATTTGTGCAAAATTTGAATCAAATCTATTCAGTACTTTACGAGATCCTTCCGGACAAAGCAAAGCAAACAGACAAAAAAATTCTAACTATATTTTCAGCTTCGGTACCTTCTTTGGTACGAAGTGAGTAGTTTTTTTTTAATATTTCCAATGTACAGTTTTGACTTTTCTATAATTTTATTATATGTGTAGATTAATTTAATAATTGTTCAATATTCTAACAGAACACTTAAATTCTGAGTTTACAGTCTATCTTACGGTTCCAAATCTAAAGTAACCGGCAAGTAGTGCACCTACATCGATGGACAAGGACTAGGAGAGCAGCCCGATGAGACACATTCACATCACATCTAACAATGCTGATAAAAAACTGGTCAAGTTACAGTGGTCTTAATGTCCAAACAAATCTGATCCAGATCTTCAAGCTTGGTGAAGATGATGAAGTTCTTACCATTTTTATTTTAATTTCAGATGTTTAGTATCTATACCATTTTTACGCGGAGAATTCTTGATAAGGACCCATACAGACAGAGTTTATATAGACCCGTCGGTTCTCGAAACAAAGGACTTAACCCGCAGAAATAGAAGCAAAGATATTATGTAGGTTTAATAGTACTTCATACTAAAAGTTAGTAAATATAGGTACTAAGTATACCTACAAAGTAAATTTTCTTTTCAAATTATATCAGCCACGAGTAAAATATAAGCCGATTGACTTCGAGGATCAGATATCATGTTGCATAGTAACATTTACTGCACCTGCATCATTTACCTACACAATCGATATTCAAGTAGTAGTAATGTAAGTTATATTTTTCAAATCAACCGGGTTCGATTCCCGAAGCGTGCGAAAGCTTTTTTTTTAAATCTGTGTATGCAGTTTTTCTTTTCTCTAAGACCGATGATATGGTCCTAAGAACAGATCTTTGTATGTCTTAATATTAACATAATAGACTTGCCCATACTGACCGGTCCGAATGTTACCTACACCCGGAAAATCAGAAATCGAAAAAGAAATCAGACAAAAATTCAGAAATCAGAAATCAAAAAATTCAGAAGAATTCAGAAATGGAGACCAGCAGTTTTTTTTGCTTACGTATACGTACCTACCCACTTAAAATAAAGACATTTTTTATGATTTACTTACACTGTCTAGTTTTTAAATTTCCCCCTACCTACTGCTAATAGACGGAATAGGACTTGCCAAACTCCACAGTTCTTAGGTCTGCTTCTAGGACAGGGTTGCATGCTGTCTCCACTCCTGTTCAACATATACACGGAATGCATTATGAGAATCGATCTGGAACGGTAGGACAAAGGCATATCAGTGGGTGGCCGAAAGATATCCAACTTGCGGTGGGTTGCCGACGATACCACTCTTCTCGCTCAATTAAAAGAAGACATGAGACACCTAATAATACGTCACGCATAGAAACAACAAGCTCCTCCTTCGGCCTCGTTATCAATAGGGAAAAGACCAAGATGACGATGGTGGACCGATCTAAACTAAATCATCCTGACTTTATTGGCAACTGTAAAGTTATACAATCTTATTTGTACCTCGGTTCCACTATCACAAACACTGAAGGATGTGCCGACGAGATTAGAAGATGTGCCCACAAGATCTGCCGTTGACAAGCTGAAAAGAGTTTGGTGCAACCGCAACATTAGGTACTAGGGTCACAAAAGTCCGCCTGATGAGATAGATAGAGCACAGAAACGTGGGCAGTCCAACTCAAAGACAGGCGCAAAATTGATGCACATGAGATGTGGTGCTGGCGAGGACTGCTGCAAATTCCCAACACAGCATTTAGAACCAACGTCTGGATCTTGGAGGAACTAAAATCCAGGATAGATTATGCAATTGCGAATCTTCAAAACTTTCGGACATGTTGTTCGAACTGAACATTCCATCGAGCGATTTGTTGTAGGTACAGGGACAGATGCAGGGCAAAAGATCGCGGGGCCATTCACCTAGGCGTTTGACACACCTCGTGAAAACCATGACGCAAATCTCTATCGTCCACAGTTCTCGGGACGCCGAGGATCGCAACAGTGAAGACGCATCGGTGGCTCCTGTAAGCAATCAAAATGCAACATCATCAACCGCAACCACTCTGTCAAGAGTGAACATTGAACTAATATTACTACGTAAATATCTCAATGAGAGTGAACGACCATGAAGGTCAACGGAAAATATATACATAGCATTATGTACTCACCCTAATATTTTTATTTGAGGGTATCGTAATATACGTTTTCGCAACATAACAGTCGCGGTTGTATCTTAATTTTCCATAACTTAAACGTTTTATTTTTTTTACGGCTTCAAGGGACTGCAGTCCTGAGTATAGTGGTTTAATTTCAACTTGATACCTTCACGTATTTCCGAGACCAAAAGGAAGGTCCACAAACAAAGTGATCCTTCTTTTATAAAGATTCCAGTTTTCTTTTGGACTACGTAACTAAAATATGATACAGACGTGATTATATCACAGACGTACAATAAGTAGCAGACGAAACATTAATTATGTTTGTGTGCGTTGGTCTTTCCATTCCGCTCGCTCTAAGGGGTTAGTGAATGCTGCTATCTCGTTTCTACACGTATAACAACAATATACATGACATGTTAAAAAAAAATGACGTGCGCCTGGTTTTTGAAAGGTCTAAGCTGCCGATGCTGCAGTTTGACGTATTAGATACCTCTCATTAATGTAGGGGCCAAACTCAGGCACTTCTTTTCAAGATTAAATTTAATGCTAACATTAAAATAAGTGTGGCAAACTGTGATTCAGCATTTAATTAGTTCAGAATTGCATTTTAATATAATGCCTGTAATCTTCGATGATATTGAGTATACAATATATAAAAATGAAGCCCGATTTCCGTGGTCACGGCATCACGCGTGAAATGCTGGACCGATTTCGCTAATTCTTTTTTGTTGTGTTTGTTTCTGTCAGGAGAAGGTTTTAAAAAAATTGGTGCAAAACTATTAGCAGAAATGGTTTTTATTGCGATTTTGAATCTAATATGGCCGCCGCGTCCAAATCACAAAATTTCATGATGGGTATCGTTTAATAGGGATTTTGGTACGCTGAGTCCGAATCACATGATAATTTTGCAATCCAATTTGGCCGCCGCGCCGAAATCACAAAATTTCATGATGGGTATCGTTTAATGGGGATTTTGGTACGCTGAGTACGAATCTCATGATACTTTTGCAATCCAATATGGCCGCCGCGCTGAAATCACACAATTTCATGATGGGTATCGTTAAAGGGGGTATTTGGTATGCTGAGTACGAATCTCATGATACTTTTGCAATCCAATATGGCCGCCGCGCTGAAATCACAAAATTTCATGATGGGTATCGTTAAAAGGGGGTTTTTGGTATGCTGAGTACGAATCACATGATAATTTTGCAATCCAATATGGCCGCCGCGCCGAAATCACAAAATTTTCGTGATGGGTATCGTTTAAGGGGTGTTTTGGTATACTGAGTACGAATCACATGATGATTTTGCAATCCAATATGGCTGCCGCGCCGAAATCACAAAATTTCATGATGGGTATCGTCTAAGGGGTTTTTTTGTATGCTGAGTACGAATCACATGATAATTTTGAAATCCAATATGGCCGCCACGCCGATATCACAAAATTTCATGATGGGTATCGTTTAAGGGGTTTTTTGGTACGCTGAGTACGAATCTCATGATAATTTTGCAATCCAATATGGCCGCCGCGCCGAAATCACAATTGATTGAAATTTTGTGATTTCGGCGCGGCGGCCATATTTGATTGCAAAATTATCATGTGATTCGTACTCAGCATACCAAAAAACCCCTTAGACGATATACCCATCATGAAATTTTGTGAGTTTGCGCGCGGCGACCATATTGGATTGCAAAATTGACCTAAAATTCGTATTCAGCATACCAAAAAACACCTTCTACCTACGATATGCAACATGAAATTTTGCAACGCTGGCGCGACAGCCATCTTGGATTGCTAAATTAACCCAAAGTTCGTACTCGGCATACCAAAAAACCCCTTATACGATATATATACATCATGAAATTTTGTGATTTCGGCGTGGCGGCCATATTGAATTTCAAAACTATCATGTGATTCGTACTCAGCATACAAAAAAACCCCTTAGACGATACCCATCATGAAATTTTGTGATTTCGGCGCGGCGGCCATATTGGATTGCAAAATTATCATGTGATTCGTACTCAGCATACCAAAACACCTCTTAGAGTTAGACGATACCCATCATGAAATTTTGTGATTTCGGCGCGGCGGCCATATTGGATTGCAAAATTATCATGAGATTCGTACTCAGCGTACCAAAATCCTCCTTAAACGATACCCATCATGAAATTTTGTGAATTCGGCGCGGCGGCCATATTGGATTGCAAAATTAACCCAAAATTCGTACTCAGCATACCAAAAAACCCCCTATATGATATGCAACATGAAATTTTACAACGGTGGCGCGGTGGCCATATTGGATTGCAAAATTAACCTGAAATTCGTACTCAGCATACCAAAAAACCCCATAAACGTTATCCAACATGAAATTTTACAATGGTGGCGCGGCGGCCATATTGGATTGCAAAATTAACCTGAAATTCGTACTCGTACTACTATTTTTTTCCCAAAAGCGTTTGACATCTTAGATCGTATGTCCACCTATTTATAATCCGGACCAGTGTGCGGCCGGCCAGCCGCAACAAAAAAAGCGCATTGATGTTACGAGTTGGATCAAAACGTTACACATTGTATCATTACAAGGCGCGCATTGCAATGCTCGGATCACCTGCCTCACTGCTGTAACCTCGTCTTGTATCATTACAAGGTGCGCATTGCAATGCTCGGTTCACCTCCTACACTGGCTGTAATTCTTGACTCGTAACATTACATTACGCGCGAATGCTCCCGGTGAGGGAGCACCTTTAGAAAAAAATGATGTTTTGTACATCATTTTTTTCTAAAGGTGCTTTAGCCTCAATACCATTTTTGAAGACCTATCTATGGATACCCCACACGTATGGGTTTGATGAAAAAAAATCTTTTCGTTTCAGTTCTGAGTATGGGGACCCCCAAAATTTACTGCTTTTTTCTAGTTATATTTAAAACTCTTAATGCGGTTCACAGAATGCATCTACTTACCAAGTTTCAAGTGCATAGGTCTTATAGTTTCGGAGAAAAGTGGTTGTGACATTCGGACGGACAGACAGACAGACATGACGAATCTGTAAGGGTTCCGTTTTTTGCCATTTGGCTACGGAACCTTAAAAGAGGTATTTTCAGATACTCTTATTTCATTAAAATAAATCTTATTGAACTAGGCGGCTAACTCCTTCCCTGTAGTTGCGTTAGTGCGTGTGGTTTTTATATGTGTTAGTTTTGGCGTACTTTTCAATCTCTAATGCTTTGTCTGCTACTTATTGTTAGTCTGTGGATTATATTATGTTTAAAAACCTCATTCATGCGGTTACAACTTTACTGATTGTGAAGATTGTTTTGTAAACTAGCTTTTCCCCGCGGCTTAGTCCGCGTAGAAGTCGTTACCGCGTAAAATCATAACCGTCCTTTTGCGCAGTCAGTTTAAAAGTAGCCTATGTAACTATATAACTATCTCTAAACCAAATTTCATCAAAATCGCTTCAACGGTTTAGGCGTGAAAACGTAACAGACAGAGGTACATTCGCATTTATATGAATTAATAGTTTTGAGTACATAGGTATACCTACAGGACGTAAAGTATTTATTTCTTTTATAATTGACATTGTAGAACATCGTCTTTGGCAGATTTTGGGGTCAGCATAGCTAACCGAAACATAAAACATCTGCGCCTCCGACCGCCGCTTATCACTTCAAAAGATCAAATTGTATCATTCAGGATATAAGTGGTGTCCGCCGATTGTACCACTCATTCACAAGTGGGTACTTTCTAATCGTTCAATGCGATCGTATCTCACCGCTGTAATTTGTTGTCCGAGGTTTAACAATAAAATAATTTGCAATTGTAAATCCACCGCAATGTCATTCGGCGTCAACGTACTTTATTATCATAATGCAAATAATACGTTACGTGATTGAAGACTTTGCTTATCTTTACTTAGCTACATAAGTAGAGTCCTGGGACATCCTTCCGAGGGCTTACCTGGGGCTCACAACCAGCTGCTGGGTGTTACGTGAGGGTTTTTAGTCGGTAGGAGTCCGGCATAACATCCATGAGGATTTTCCCTCACGTAAAAAACAAAAAAAAAGTCTACATAAGTAGATTTAATCTGGACTAGAAATTCGGTTGTCAGTAAAATGACAATCGTTAAGCCAAGTTGAAGGATTATGAGCGGCTTGAAAAATTTCAATTGCGGGTGGTCACGACCTGCGCCTCTCCATTTCAACACGGTAATAGGCTCACCACCTATTATGAGAAACATAAAATTATATGGTAAAGTATGGGCGTATAGTCGTATACTATGCCTCTGCCTATCCCTTTGAGGGTAAAGGCGTGACTATATGTATGTACCTATAGTCAGCATATAGCAAATGAATTCAAAATATCTGTTATCATGTAAGTTACAAAATAACACTTGTGAACGTCAAGGATTACATTTAAGTGCTCTCAGAGGGTCATTTGCAAGGTAAAGTCTGCGTTGGGAGTCCTGGCGACATTCTTCCGAGGGCATACCTGGGGCTACCAACCGTAAGTTGTTAGGTAGGATACGTGTGGTTTTTAGTCGGGGAGTTATAGCATCCATGTAGGATTTACCGCACTTTTAAAAATAGTGTTAAGAGTCTATAGGAAAAAAAATCTTAATAGACAGTAATTACATTCGTCTCTAGCTCCAGTATCATTGGAAGCGACTGCCCCCGAACGTCTCCATCTTCGATCAACAATATGTGGTTGATCGAAGGTCTCCATACGTCGAGCCTGGAACGTTAATCCGAAATTCGTTTCATCAAGTCAAGGGCTACTCTTTACCTCATCTGTTATTTAGCAAGTGCACTCAACAATTCTCACTCGTTCAAACTTCTGAATCTTTGGCACATAAGTCGGCATAACGTTACACTTAAACTTAAAAAATTACTTTCACAACAAATTCCTAGCTGATGTGGCCCCCTGCCTCAACATAGG
The DNA here is from genome assembly GCA_933228765.1 of Miltochrista miniata. Classification (NCBI taxonomy): domain Eukaryota; kingdom Metazoa; phylum Arthropoda; class Insecta; order Lepidoptera; family Erebidae; genus Miltochrista; species Miltochrista miniata. The sequence continues at coordinate 13,932,505 of OW121764.1, read as the reverse complement.
CCTCTAGAACGATAAAATGTCACAAAACTACTTCAAATTCAAACATAAAGAGAGCTCGGCCGAAACAAATTCCGTATTGATTAATTAATAGGTACTTTTGCGTTGATTGAGAAATCAGAACCGATACCTATTTCTTTACTTTCTTCACAGTATATATATATATATATATATATATATATATATATTGTTTAACAGTGCTTTTTTATACAGTGCTTTCTTTATCCAAATTAGACACGGTTTGATTTTCATATTTACATATTATAGTGCCCATACCTATCTACCAACATAATTTTTGCTGTTGAGCAACTTGATGAATGGAACAGTGTGTGTTTTGTATAAATAATAAATTATATTTCATTTGATATCACATTACAAGTCAATTACCATACAACAATAGGAATATAATAGCAATAATTACAAATTAATTTTCTCACAAACCTTAAAGTAATATCATCCTTTTGTGTGTAAACAGTATCAAATTTACAATTCAATTTGCAAAACGTATGAATGAATTCACGTCACAACACTTGAGAGCTCATTGGGCCGTACTGCCCCTGATCGTGGTTACTGATAACACTTATAACTAGCCCGGCTCATCCCTAATTCCCAAAGGGCGGGGTTTACCGATATACCTCCTTCTATTGTGTGGTTTAAGGGTAACAAATAAACGAATACAATATAGTTATTTTGTGGTTACATTCAGTCATGAATACTTCTTCGGTACAATCGACGTCAAAGTGCGGTTCTGACTTTAGTATAGAACGGATTTTGAGTAGTGATGACTCGGGACAAATGAGAAAAAGTAGTGATAATTTACAAGTACCGGATTGGTTGTGTTGTACGCGTTATCGGCCACCTCGACTTCCACGTAAGTTTGTTATGATTTTAGTAACCTACACAGAGTATTGGAGGACCACCAAGACCTTTAGTCCCCAAACCAACCTCAATTGCAAGATGTGGACCTGTTTTTCAACTCCTAGGAGACAATGAAAGCGGACCTTAGCTTGTGATATAGAGTCTATCTCTAGATAAATCATAAAGATATATGTGATATACCTATTTCGAAATCCATATTGATATTATACACAGAATAAACATGCAAACAGTTGCGGATCATACTTGAAAAGTTTGATTCCGACTCAGTATATGGACTTGAAACCTCAGCAACGAACTTACTATCATTGCACTGCTAATTTGAGCTAGATAGCGCGTTGTTTAAATAAAAAAAATCTAGCTTGTTCGACGGACGCACGAATCTCTTGAGTCACTTGAGCTTGAAAAGCTCAAGCAGTCACTTTCATCAAATCTATAACACCAAAATCCAAATCTAAAATGAACTAAAAAACGGCCAAGTGCGAGTCGGACTGGCGCATGGAGGTACCAAAAAACAGCAAAAAATTACGTTTGTTGTATGGGAGCCCTTAATTCCTCTTTTTTTTCTGATTTTAATATTTGTTGTTATAGCGGCAACAGAAATGCATCATCTGTGAACGTTTTAGCTCTCCAGCTATCACGGTTCCTGAGATACAGCGTCGTCTTGGACAGACAGACGAACAGAGAAGTCTCATAAATATTGTCCCGTTTTTTGCACTTTGGGTACGGATCCCTAAAAATGGTCTAGTGGTCTCGGTTTTCTGTGTTAAGTACATGATTTTTCACGACTCTATTCTCAGACTCAGACGACTCTAAGTTTCAGGACTTGGGTCTCATAGCTTCGTATTTCTTCGTCACCACGTAATCATATCACTGCAAGTCGTCTCTTCTTCATAGCATTGCAACGTCATGAAAACAGGCAGCCCGCTCGCGCGGTCAATACAAAGGCGGTTGTGTTATTCTACAGTTCCGATAATTTTATTCGAAAAAGTGTGCAAAAAGTACATATTACCACATAAAACTTATAAAAATATAATAAGTGACTTTCGCTCTATTGAGCAATATAATTATTCGTTAAGTTTGTGTGTGAATAAGTGCCGAAAAATCCAAATAAAGTGCTACATAAACTGTTAAGATCCATCTTACCCCACACATTTGCATTCAACGCAGAACTGGACTTTGAACCCATTAGGACTCAATACAGTAGTACAAGCGAGTAAATCAGATAAAATGCAGCGGACTCCGACATTAGAATACTCGTTAAGATACTCATCACAACCTGATCTGTCACTTGAAGCACCCGATCAAAATATTATTAGAAATGTCAACATACGAAAACGAAAAAATCCTGAACAAGAAACTTTTATGGATCTGAAACAAGAGTTGGTTGAATCGTTTAAGCAGCTGATAAATACTGAGATGGGGGGGATAAAGGAACAAAATAGACAAATACTCGAATCCAACTCGCAGATCATAAAACTCCTAGAACAGAATGCAACCAGTTATCAGGAAATTATGTGCAAAGTACAGACCCTTGAATCCAAATATGAAGCAGATATGACACGTATAAATGAATTAGAGTATCAACTAAACGAGTTGCAAAAGCAGAGCCTCAAGAATATTGTGGAAATAAGAAATGTTCCTCGAAAAGAAAATGAAGATATAACGGAAATTGTCAAAAATGTTTATAAAGTACTGAATATACCACTCTCCGATGAAACAATGAAGGCAAAGGCATACAGGAAAGGCAAACAAAATGGTCCCATTATGGTGGAGTATTGTGATACAAAAACCCGTGAAGACGTCCTGAAATCTGCAAAAAAATATAATCATGACAGCAAAGAAAGACCACTTACCTCGGAAATGCTAGGGTTTAGTGAAGGACACTCGAGGGTTTATATATCTGAAAGTTTAACACCTATGGCAAAGAAAATGCTGGTAGCTGCTCGAGAACTTGTAAAAAGTGGAAGATACAAATACTGCTGGGTGTCGCGTGGTAACATTCTGCTACGTAAAGAAGAGGGTCAACCTGCTATAGTTCTTAGAAATATCAACCAAATTCAGGATTTAAACAAACAATGACTATTTATTAAACTGGTCGCTCTTTTGAAATCTATTTTTGTGCTGTGTTGCTGTAATTTCAGTTATATTCCTAGTTTTAAATTGATTAATCTGTGCCAAACTATAATATTGTATCCTATTCATTGTTATTTATTAACATATATTTATAGCTATCCCAATATCATATTCATATTTAAATGTTGTATGTATTGTATGAATGGTTTATACATAGTGTAACACTAAGATGATCAGTGTTACTCACCAACTAGCGCGAGGTAGCTATGCAGAGAACTCTTTCCCAGGGCGCCTTACTACAGAGATTCCAGTGTGCGTGCAAGGGTAGGCCAGGGCTCTGACGAAAACAGTCAGGTAGGGTGTACACACATATATTTATATAACACAGAGATACACAGAGACACACAGAGAGCTTATTCACTGATAGACACAAATATCACAGGTACACAGAAGTATAGTCAGTGCTTAGGTACTTATGCTACTAAGCTACACATAAGTAGTGGATTTACTGGCCTGCAGAGTGAGCTGAGTGAGAGTGACTGCCTGTTGTTACTGCCAGGTGATGACGGCAGATACCTCTCACATGAGAAGCTCGTGTAGTCCGCACTTCCACGTTGTCGTACCACGTGCAGCCCACTAACTTATAGGTGCGGCACCAAATATCTCATCCGGCAACTAGCCCCGTAGTAAAAAACCCTGTCATGAAAGAAACGACAAATTAAGATCTTGGCTGCGCGACAGACGACAATCGACCCGCTTTGCAAAAGAAGAAGTGACTCACCAGTTTTCTGGGTAAAATGTAGCAAGATGCAATGCAGCAACCCAATCACAGCCCGTTAGGCCACGCGAGGTAACAAATAATCGCGCTTGAGCGAAAAACTGATTCGCGGCACAGTCTCAGAGCAAAAGCCAAAGGACCTCCAACTACCCCAAAGCAGGTCTCGGTCAAAAGTCCTGTCTTTCACGAAAAATCTTAACAAAACCCGTTCCTTTAAATGCGAAACGCTTCGTCACCGAACTTATGACATCCTGTCATTCTGACAGCAGAAATGTCACCACTGACAACCGATTAAAAAAAGATAACTCGATAAGGCTGCTTTCACATCCTAAATACTGCATCTATAGAAAATAAATGCTACAACCACCCCCCCTTTAATAGTATTTCCTGCGGATATGAAACGCTGGAAATACACAATAAAGAAAACAGAAAAGTACTGACTAATAAACAAAGACAACCAGCTAGGTCCTTCAAACACCAGCTGACTACGACCATTACAATACCAAAGAAAGATCCTCCTATGTACCTAACTAGACACTGACTCGTGTACCGGTTAGGCTAAGTAACTAGAGTCTAATGCCCTTCATAGAAAACGAATGCTCCCTTTACTCACTGCCGATACCCTAACACTACCCAAGCTCTCAGGATAATGTAGAGTACTAAGAAGCGAATGAGAGAAAAACGCTCGGTGCGGTGCATAGAAGAAACTACAACGTGACAATTTAAAGTCACGTACACATATAGAAATACAAACAAAAGATTAAAATAGTCTTACATAATGATCACATAGCACTGGTTTAATAAACTAGAGAAACAGTGCTATGTAGTTACGTTAGGTATTGGAGACTGCTCCTCCCGATACTTCAGGATGTCCTTGATATGGTACTCCCCAAGATCCTTACCGTCCAGATCTGACAGCCTATATACTAAAGGGGATCGTTTAGCAGTCACCACACATTTAAGGAACTTAGGAGCTAGCTTAGCAGTAAAATTCTTGGCCTTGTTGGACAGGTAGAACGTGCGTTTGTAAACTATCTGTCCCACTTTCAGCTCTACATGCCTTTTTCTGAGGTTGTAATACTTTTCATTACGCTGGTGGGCAACGTTCAAATGTTTCCTCACCTGGTCGTAAATGCGTTGTATTTCTCTCAGCTTGACACCGAAGGCTGATGGATCGTCTACAGAGACTGAAGTAGGATGGCACGCGATATCTGTCTGCCTGTACAGCACTCCATCCCCAATAAATTCCCTACCATGTACCAAAAAGTAAGGGGTGAAACGAGTTGCTTCGTTAACTGCAGTGTTTAAAGCACACTGTATCTCAACCAAGAACTGATCCCAAGACTTGTGTTGTGACTTCACATAGCATGAGATCGCTTGAACCACATTGCGAATAGCTCGTTCCGCCTGATTAGTTTGGGCATGATACCTAGGGTTATAATATATATTAGGTACATTGTATTTAGCCAACAGATCCTTAAATGGCCTACTAACAAACTGAGGGCCATTATCCATGTAAATAGTCTTGCAGACTCCGTGCACGAGAAACACACTCTTCTCTATGAACCTCGCGACTACAGCGCCTGTGGCAACCCGAACAGGGCACAACATGACGTATTTGCTAAAGTAGTCGGAGACCACGATCAGGTGTACGTTTCTATTGCTCGAAGTGGGAAAGGGACCAAGCAGATCGACAGAGATAGCTTCGAATGGCTTCGAAACCCGCTTCGGGCTACCCATTAGGCCGGGACGAGACGTATTTACGGGTTTGTACTGCTTGCATGTTTCGCAATTCCCAACATATTCTTTGACGTCCTCGTACATCTTGGGCCAGTAATAATTTAGGGCTAACCTTTTATGCGTCTTCCAAACGCCACCATGGGCACTAAGTGTGTCATCGTGGTACTTAGAGAGCAGGGGCAAGCGATCCTCCTGAGGTACCACCAGCTTCCAGTCAAAGTCTGAAGTCAGAGAATATTTATTTTTAGTTAACCTATATAAAAGGTTGTCACGAATGTCATAATTTGGTGACTTCCTAGGGTTCTTCCGAACACTATTCATGGTGTGGTCATACCACGGGTCTTTAGTGGGTACTGCATCGAGGGAATCAATTTTGATACGAGACAGAGCATCAGGTACAACGTGGTCTTTACCTTTTCGATGCTCTATGTCAAAATCGAATTGACTGAGCCTCATGCTCCAACGTGCTAGACGACCCGTGGGATTTTTTAGCTTATGGAACCACAGAAGAGATGAATGATCCGTGACGACCGTACATTTTTGGCCTTCGACGTACTGTCGAAATTGTTCCAAAGCGAAAATCACGGCCAGAAGTTCTCGCTCAGTTGTGCTGTAGTTCACCTCGTTCTTGTTGAGAGAACGGCTACAGTAGGCGATAGGGTGCTCAACACCATCGTGAGTTTGTGTCAGTACAGCAGCAACTGAGTAAGCTGACGCGTCACTAAGAATGCGGAAGGGCATCTCAAAGTTAGGCATTTTTAATATAGGGGCAGAAACCAAGGCTGACTTTAGCAGGTTAAAGGACTGTTCAGCCTCAGGGGTCCATTCGAACTTAAGGTTCGTAGAAGTGAGTTTGCACAGAGGTTTACTAATCTTCGAGAAGTTGTTAACAAAGCGACGATACCAGCCGGCCATTCCCAGAAATCTCTTAACCTCCTTAGGGTTAGAAGGGGTGGGATAGTTGAGGATAACCTCAACTTTACCCGGGTCTGTCCGTAAGCCATGTTTGTCCACATAATACCCCAGGTATTTGAGTTCACTCCGACAAAAGTGGGATTTTTTCATATTAATAGTTAGGCCAGCATCCTTGAGTTGCTGATAGACTCTATGTAAGAGCTCTACATGCTCCTCAAAGGTGCTGGACACACAGACTATGTCATCCTGAAACGCAAATACCTTGTTGTCGAACTCGGGACCAAACAGACGGTCCATGAGGCGTTGCATCGTGGCACTGGCACCGACAAGACCGAAGCACATGGAATTGTAATGGAACAATCCTCTCCGGGGAACCGTAAAAGCAGTCTTCTCAGCAGACTGGAGTGAGTCGAATGGAATCTGCCAGTAGGCCGCACTCAGATCTACAGAGGTTAAATACTTAGCATTATTAAGATGGTCTAAGATTTGATTGATATAGGGTAAGGGGTAGGCGTCACTCTTAGACACAGAGTTCAGCTTGCGAGAGTCCAAGCACAATCTGAGGTCGCCGTTCGCCTTCTCCACCATGACCACTGGAGAGTTCCAGGCGGACTGAGACGGGGACACTACTCCCATCTCCAGCATTCGGTCCAGCTCGGCTTCCAGGGCCTTCTGCTTAAGGGGAGAGAGCGGATAATAACGCTGCTTGATCGGCTTGCTGTCACCAGTGTCAATGACATGGTGCACAAGTGAGGTCCGACCTAAACCCACCTTATCAGTGTTCAACGAGTCGAATTTTTCAATGACCTCGTTGATTACACACCTTTGTTTAGTTGTCAAGTTGTCGTAATCCTCGAGGCCACCGTTAAGGGACACAGACTCGATAGGATTATTATCACTAAAGCTATCAAGACTAATATTTTGTAAAATTAACTTATCACTTAACTTAAATTGTTGCCAGAAATCCACTCCAAATATCATGGAGGTGGTTATACCTGGGACAACATAGAACTTGACAACTCGGATAACCGAATTGTACTCAATTGGCAAAGAGATACAACCCAGACATTGCAAGTGAGTGCTGTCTGCAGTAGTAATACGAAAAGTAGGATTGATACTCACAAGATCAAAACCCAGTTCCAAGAAGATGCGGTGCGCTCCCTTACCTAGTATAGAGCAGGAGGCACCGGAATCTAGAAGGCCTAAGACATTTAAATTTAAAACCTTAACAACTAGATACGGTCTAATGTCACTATCCCGTTTAGGAAACAGGACCTTATCAGAAATAGACTCAGATACAGAGTGATGCACAGAGTTCCTAATAAGGCCCTGGCCTACGCGTTTTTTGACTTGCTAGTACAGTGTGAGCAGTCTGGGGTCTTGACTCCTTTGAGACCACACCGGAAACACACCAGCTCCCTTGACTGTGTGCAGCTGTATGCAGTGTGACCGCCCCCGCCGCAACGAAAGCATTTGCGATCGTGGGGGGTAACCGGCGTCTCCACTGCAGACACCTGCTTAGCGGGCTTTTGTACACCTTTGTTCTTAAGCTGGTGTAAGTCAGATGTAATCTCAAACTTGTCAAGAGCAGGCTCATGGAAAGCGTCTGCCCTAGTACGCGCAAGCTCCAAGCGCTTACCCAAACGTCTCAAGTCATCTACAGAGTTGACATCATGCAAGGCCAGTTCCTTCATGTAGTCAGGTCTAATGTTGTGCATGAGAATGTCCAGCTGTTCCTCACTGGGCATCTTACATGACAACCTTGAGAACATGGCTTGCATTGTACATATATAGTTAACCAAGGACTCAGAGCGGGCTTGTGTACGCTGTCTTATCTCGTTCCTGAGGCGGTAATCATAATCAGGAATATCGAAGGTATCTCTAAGCTCACTAATAAGATCCTCATATGAGATGAAGTTAGCTTTGTTTGTACGGAACCAAGACAAAGCCGGTCCATCCAACAGGTCGGAGAAAGCCATAAGGAGTCTAGGCTTAGTAACCTCCCGAGCACATCTAAGTTCCTCTAATCTCTCTAAAAACACACGTACACAAGTAGAACCATCATATTTTAAGTTAAATGAACATAAGTTAAGGGGACGTTCTTTATACACTATGTTACATGTAGAACTATTCCTACTTGAACTAGCTCGCACCGAGCGGTCCTCTCTCACTACTGGTGAAGTATATTCCACCTGGTCACGACCCGAAGGATCATCACCATCATCATCCGAACCTTCGGATTCAGAATCACTACTGGGTTCAGCCCTAGCGATGATCTTCACTAGCCTACCACGAATATCCACCAGGTCGGGGCAATCCAGACCACAACGAGCTAACCTACTCAATAAGTAGTTGGCCCTGAGGGACACCCCAAGACGACTACCCTTATTAATGAAGATGTCACCTGACTGAATAGCCTCCTCCAGCTCGGACACCTTCGGGAGGCAGATCGAGAGCTCAGCCGATGCATCAGCGGGTACCGGAGCACTCGCTTTGATGCTACCTCGACGGACGAGTCGGTGTGCCGCTCTTAGCTCACTCCGAAGGCCAGACACTGTCGTTTCCGGTTCCACTGAAATACCCATGTGGGACAGCTCGTTAGCAAGTTCATCCTTTCTTAAATAATTAATATGTTTTTTCATCTGTGCCATTATGTAAAAATTTACTTACAACAATTATAAAGATAAAATGGCACAGATAGGGATCAATTACAAAGTAAAAATGTAAATTGAGTTACAACAAAGTGTACTAAGTTAGGTAATTATGTTTCAAATTGACTTTTAGAATTTAACAAAGATTAAGGGTATATTAAGAGAGAAAAGTTTCTAAATTTTCTGATAACACAGTTCAGGTTAACATTCAAAATTACAAGGTATGTACACACCTTATAAAAAAGTTTTAAGTTACACAGAGAAATTCACTAAGTTAACACAGAGAGATTCACTAAGTTTACCTTACAAGGTGAAACTATAGGATAATATATATTATATATTAATCTACACTAATAATATAATAAATATATGTGTGCACCATAAAAAAAGAACATAAAGAAGAAAAAAAACACAATAAGAAAAGAAGTGGGTATTCCAAATAAAATCAAAAAGTTTTTCCAAAATCACAGCTATTTTTAAATTTTAGAATTTAGAATTTTGTGTCTTTTCCAGCCAAAGATGTAGGGAGCTGGAAGAAGACGAAAGGGAAGGTTTTGTGCTTAGCTGCTAGCACCACCAATTAACGTCCTGGAGCGTCTCGGACGATATTACAGGATGGTTTCGCCAGAGATAACCACCTATGCACACACACCAGACTGAGACTACCGCAGAGTAGACCCAGAGATTTGCCACTACGTTGGGAGCCAATTTGTAACACTAAGATGATCAGTGTTACTCACCAACTAGCGCGAGGTAGCTATGCAGAGAACTCTTTCCCAGGGCGCCTTACTACAGAGATTCCAGTGTGCGTGCAAGGGTAGGCCAGGGCTCTGACGAAAACAGTCAGGTAGGGTGTACACACATATATTTATATAACACAGAGATACACAGAGACACACAGAGAGCTTATTCACTGATAGACACAAATATCACAGGTACACAGAAGTATAGTCAGTGCTTAGGTACTTATGCTACTAAGCTACACATAAGTAGTGGATTTACTGGCCTGCAGAGTGAGCTGAGTGAGAGTGACTGCCTGTTGTTACTGCCAGGTGATGACGGCAGATACCTCTCACATGAGAAGCTCGTGTAGTCCGCACTTCCACGTTGTCGTACCACGTGCAGCCCACTAACTTATAGGTGCGGCACCAAATATCTCATCCGGCAACTAGCCCCGTAGTAAAAAACCCTGTCATGAAAGAAACGACAAATTAAGATCTTGGCTGCGCGACAGACGACAATCGACCCGCTTTGCAAAAGAAGAAGTGACTCACCAGTTTTCTGGGTAAAATGTAGCAAGATGCAATGCAGCAACCCAATCACAGCCCGTTAGGCCACGCGAGGTAACAAATAATCGCGCTTGAGCGAAAAACTGATTCGCGACACAGTCTCAGAGCAAAAGCCAAAGGACCTCCAACTACCCCAAAGCAGGTCTCGGTCAAAAGTCCTGTCTTTCACGAAAAATCTTAACAAAACCCGTTCCTTTAAATGCGAAACGCTTCGTCACCGAACTTATGACATCCTGTCATTCTGACAGCAGAAATGTCACCACTGACAACCGATTAAAAAAAGATAACTCGATAAGGCTGCTTTCACATCCTAAATACTGCATCTATAGAAAATAAATGCTACAATAGTTTATGCCATAGACACATCTTTATCCTATATAAAAATAGATACCTCATCTGTTCATTATATCCAAGTATATAGTTTTAACAAAGTTAGTGCTCCCATAGATCTGGATGCCTGTCATCCTCAACCAAATTACACGCTATCTGTATCTCATTTCTTCGACCATGACCAAGAGTGTGGATGATGTTGTCACCGACGTGGATAATAATATCAGCGTCGGTGATTGCTTTTTGGTTGAGGATCCAGAATCGTTTTTGCAGTACAGGCTCGACACTAAGTCATCACTTAAGATAATTGTACAAAATATTAGAAGCATAAATAAGAATTTGGATGAGTTTAGGGTTTTTATGACTAGAAGTAAAGTATGTTACGACATTATTATTCTAACAGAGTGCAGATTACCAAATCTACATACAATCCCAGAAATAGACCAGTATGTCGCATACTACACTCGAAACCATATTAACCAAAACAGCGGGGTAGTTGTGTACGTAAAGAATAGTTTGGCAAATATAACAGTACATGAGCCTAATGTCGACGACGCAAATTGCGTAGTGGTAAAAATTGGCCAAAGTAAAGCTATTGTTTGTTTATATAGATCACCATCTATTAAATCTGTAACTATGGTTGCTAAGTTTCTGGATTCGTTAGACGAACTCTTGTTTGATCTTAAAGGTGTACCTGAAATATATTTAACTGGAGATATTAATATTAATATTGGTATTAATAGCGATGATCCCAAATATGAAGAATACCTTGACTTGCTTGCAACTCATTGTTTTTTACCAAGCCATCGCTTGCCTACGCGTTTAGGTAGATGTATTGATCACTGTTTTGTGAAGTCAAATTCTAAAATAGTTACGGTGGTCAGCAAGTCGTCGGTGACTGATCACAGTTGTTTATATTTAATTGTGCCACTGCAGCATCAAAATACATACAATAAGCAAAATAAAATATTTAAAAAAATTAATTATGATATTGCCTACAACCTCATAAGTGAAATCGGTTTTGCAAAGGTTACTTCTATAAATGATGCTAATACGGCGGCTGAACTCTTCATAGACATTTTATCTAAAGTCGTTGACAAAAGCACAGTAGTTACAGCAGTATCAAACCGACAGCAGATTCGTCAACCTTGGGTTTCCCCCGGACTATTACGCTGTATGAAATTCAGAGACACATTACATAAAAGACATTTAAAATCACCAAATGACACAGACTTAGAAGTTACTTACAAACGCTATCGTAACTATTGCAACAATCTTCTCCATAAGTTAAAAAATGAACATGATAGACATAAATTGCATGCAAGTAAAACTGATATAAAAAAGACATGGAACGTAATAAAGGATGTATGTAACATAAACACATCAGATAAATCAAAGATACCGCAGGAATTACTTTACACCAAAGAAACACCACAGGCCTCTGTTAATTACGCAAATGATTACTTGATCAATGTAGGTGCCAAGCTATCAAACAACATTTTGAAAAGACTAAAACTTACAGAAGAACAAATAGCTAAAAGATATAGAGACAATAATAGTCCACTGAATTCATTTTTGATGCTGGAAACAGATGAACAAGAGGTTTACAACAGCATTATGTCTAGTAAAAATACGACTTCTACGGGCTGGGATGGTGTATCGTCACAATTTATAAAAAAGTTTGCCAATGTACTTTGTGGACCTCTCACTCACATATTTAACTTGTGTCTGTCCCAAGGCAAATTTCCCGCCGTGTTTAAACACTCCATTGTAATACCGGTTTTTAAATCGGGAGAGAAAGATAACATTACAAACTACCGTCCGATTTCACTACTGCCAACTTTAGGAAAAATTTTAGAAAAACTTATAAATAAAAGATTAATAAATTATTTAGAAACTAATTATATCCTATCACCAAATCAGTATGGTTTTAGATCGAACAAATCTACTTCTGATGCATTTGAAAATTTGATTACTAGTATAGCAAGGAATCTTGATAGAAAAAGAAAACGTATTGGGGTATTCTTAGATCTGAGTAAGGCATTTGATACAATATCAATTTCGCTGTTAATTCGTAAATTAGAGTTGATAGGGATAAGAGGTATACCACTGAATCTTTTTAAGGATTATCTTACGAAGAGGACACAGACATTACAAATCGGAGATATTTTAAGTACAAAGCTAAAAGTTAATTTCGGTGTGCCACAGGGATCTGTCCTGGGGCCTACGCTATTTCTTATATATGTAAATAACCTTTGCAATATAGAATCACCGAATTCAAGAATTTTTGCATATGCCGACGATACAGTAATTTTATTTCAAGATACATCGTGGGAAGAAGTTAAAAAAACAGCTGAAAGAGGGCTACAAAAGATTACAAACTGGCTTGACCACAATTTACTAACATTAAACCTAAGTAAAACAAACTACATTACTTTTAGTATAAAGAATGATGTACAGCCCTCTGCTGATTTCATGTTAACGACACATACAGATACATGCGATACTAGTAACTCTTCAGGTGAAGGCGATTGTGATTGTTATATCTTATCAGCAACCAATAGTACAAAATACCTAGGCATCGAAATAGATAGAAATTTAAATTGGAAAGTACATATTAATAACCTTAAATCGAGAATACTTAAACTTATAACAATATTCAAGAAAATTAGAAATTTAAAAGACCAACAGACTAACAGGATGGTTTACTTAACCTTATGCCAATCTATAATAACCTACGGCATCACCGCCTGGGGTGGTGCACGAAAAAGCACATTCTTAAAAATTGAAAGAGCCCAGCGGTGCATTTTAAAAGTAATAAATTCGAAACCATTTAAGTATCCTACATCAGAACTATATAAAGAGTTTAAAGTTCTCACGGTTCGACAGCTATTTATTGAAAACATAGTTCTAAAGCAACACACTCGACAGCCATGTTCTAATAAATCTACTAGAAGAAAACACGAGGTCTACGTAGTTCCATCGTGCAAAACTAAATTTGCACAGCATTTTTCGTACTTTCTGGCTCCGCGGCTGTACAATCGAATTAGTAAGGATAAACCATTAAAAGTTATGACGAGTTTTGTGTGCAAGAGAGCACTGAGGGAGTATCTTAGTAGTTTGGATTACGAACGGACAGAGGAAATAATAAATGTAAATATATAGATGAGTGGCTTGTATTGGGAGAATCTCTGTGTATGTATATGTATATATATGTGTGTATATAAACAATGTTATGTATTAAAAAAGCAATATGTTTATATAAATGAATCTGTTTGTGTGAGTTTATACGAGTAAATATATTTATATATGTATTGTTTTTTGAGTGTATGTTCATATGCATGTATTGAAAATAATAACTTAATGTATTTAATTAACATATATATTTCTACTGTGAACATATATATATAAAGAAATGATATGAAAATGTATTTTAAGTTTAAAACATTTCTGTGTGAGTATGTGCACTGTATATTCGGAAATAATAACTTTCTAATTAATCTATATATTTTCCGTGTGCCTAAAATTAACATTAATATAGGTACTATGATTTTGCACAGGAGTATATACTGTCGAAATTAGCATGAATATAGTCCATCTGGAAGATTTTTACCTAGGTTTCTAACACTAGATCTTGTATTATTATCCTTTAATTTTCAATATACTACTTTTTATACGCTAAAGTTTATACGCTTAGGCCTGTCACTGCAATTGGATTTATAAATGTTTAGAATAGTTTGATAAGTCTAAGATTGTTATAAGTACTAAGTTTATCTTTAATTTTTTGATATACTACATACTTTGTTTTTGCTAAAGTCAATTATGTCATTGAGAATAGTTATGGATGTACTCACAACTGCATGATGGCATTGTTTAACAAAAATGCATTAACCGTCTTTACTATTTTGATAAAGTTTTTATTCTTAAAGCGAGAATTCTTACCCTCCTGTAACACAGTCTGTTGACTAGCACAGAGGGTAATGTACCTAATTACGATCATTCTTGCCAAATTGTCATCCTTATAGAAATAATGTTTAGGGAAATACATACATACATATCATCACGCCTGTTTCCCATCGGGGTAGGCAGAGACTATGGCTTTCCACTTGCTACGATCCTGGCATACCACTTTCGCTTCTTCTACTTTCATAAGTGCTTTCATACACGCTCGCCGGTTAAGGGTACTCTTGACCTGGCCTTTTTCCAGCAGGTCATCAATTTGGTTACCATGCGTACGCCGAGGATGACCCCTACCAGCTTGCCCATTCATTCTCGCCTTATAGATCTGTTTAGTCAGTCTATTTTCATCCATCCTCTCAACATGTCCAAACCATCTAAGCATCCCTTTTTCTATCTTTGTCACTACATCTTCAGTTATACCACATTGTTTTCTAATCACGCTATTCCTTTTTTTGTCCATCAATTTCACTCCAGCTATACTTCGCAGACTTCTCATTTCCACTGCATTAATTTTACTTTCATGCTTCTTCTGCCACACCCAACTTTCACTACCATACATAAGTGTGGGGATAAGCACACCCCTATGCACAGCCACTCTCGCCTTCTTAGACACGTTTTGACTGCTCATAAAGGTATGCATCGCCCCATTCACTTGATTTCCTGCCAAAACTCTTCTCTCAATATCCTGGTCACACTTTCCATCCCTCGTAAATTTTGAACCCAGGTATACAAATACAAGTAACATTAAGTATTAAGTAGGTAAGTACATGTATATTTGATATGATCTGCAATCATACGCAACTACATAGGTAATTGGCATAACTAAATGTACTACTTTTGGAATGTCTAATTAAGATATACCTAATTAGGATTATTTTTTGTAATACTAAAATAAAATAAATAAATAAATAAAAAATAAATAAATAAAATAAAAAAACAGAGGCTGTCCTAGAAGTAGAAGGCTTTCCCTTTCCATGCGCATGAGAGCATCATGATTAAAGCAAAAACATGCTTTAATTAGTTGGAATTTCTCAACGCGTTGTACGATTTTAATACATTTTGGTGTTAGAAAAGGAACACTTTAAGGGTTGTTCCATGTAAGTTTCAATATTGGAGATGTTGTAATTCAGAAATTGGACACTCTACCTTCGTTATACCAAGAATTCAAGGGTTCCTTTGCATGCAAGAGCCATTCTAAGCTGGCTTAATTCCTTTATCATGATGCTCTCATGCGCATGGAGAGAGAACAATAATTCTCAACCCCGTCTTCCAAAGGAACTGCGCAGAATATCGGGATCAATAGTATCCTACAGCCTTTGTGAGATTATAAGCTCAGATTATGCCAAGTATCATTCAAATTGATTCAGCAGTTTCGGCGTGATGCTTATGCGAGCTACACACAGACAACCTTCTTTTTTAAATAATATTTTCAGTTTTTCAGCTTCAGTAACGATTATATAATGTCGCACAGACTACAGATTTTCGACCCTCTACAGTTTTAATATAAGTACCTATAAATTATGGGACATTTCATTGCACAACATCATCTAGCCCAAATACCTAAAGTTACTCGTAATATATAGGTATCTACGGTTATACCCCTGAGCTATGGGGTTAAGACGACTTGGCCGTAGGCATGCATCAGGCATACCCCAGGCTGATCGTAAGTGGTGACCATAATGCGATACATTATAGTCGGCACATTGCAGGTACTAATTACCTCCATGACTCTACTTAGAGTCACAGTGTAGTGTAATATTATTGCTATAGATATGTAGCAATGTGTGAAGAGCCCTTGTTTACATAAGAATACAATGAACAAGAGGGTATGTTTTAAATAATAAATAAATAGTTGTGGACATTTTCATTCAACATCATCTAGCCCAAATTAAGCTAATATAAGCTTGTGCTATGGGATCTAGACGACTGATAGACATAATTATATATTTCTCAATACATACACATTATATTATCTGTGATATTACGAGTATACATAGAAAACACCCAAATTCTGAAACAAACACTTGTGGATCACAAAAATATTTGGACCGACCCGGGAATCGAACCCAGGACCTCAGCGTGGAAGGCGGTTACACTACCGAACGCGCTACTAAGGCATTCGAAGTTTCACGTGTGGAAATCCCACGGATGCCTTGCCGGACTCAAACCGACTGAAAACACACGGTCGCTACCTATCTGTCTAATTGTCTATCGGGCGCCTCGGAAGGAAGTCGTATATTCTGATGTACATACTTAAGTTGAGGTTGGAAGGCGCAGTTTATAACGACCTTGTTCTCATCTAGGTGTAGTGAATGGTGGTGGATGTCGCGCACGGCGATCGGGCCGTCACGCGCGGGTGCCCTTCACGGCTGCACAGGCGGCGGCTCTAGAAGCTGCTTATGCCCGGGCCCCGTACCTCGCACCGCCAGCCTTGCGTGCACTCGCCGCAGCCTTGCAGTTACGTGACGATAGAGTAAGTGGGTAATTAGTATTTGTTATAGGAACGTAGGGTAGGACGTCCGGCCTGCCAGATGCATCGATGACCTAGAAAATGTCGCAGGGACTGGATGTGGAAGTAGCTGGACCGTATGGGAGAGATTGATTTGATTGATTGATAGATAGGAACGTAATGCATGTAGGTACGTAAATATATCAGTAAGTGAAGTTAGTGTAAGCAATTTGGTTCCTGGAGAAACGAATGAGGGTTGCCAACTCATAAAAACTTTTGAGGTAGGACTGCAAAGCTTCCCAGAAAGCCGAAAGCTCGCTACCTAATTCATAGCTGCTCCTTGTTACTTGAATGCATGCAACTGAGGTTTAGTGAGAGCCTCGAAGTGCGTAAGATGAAATAATTAGGCAAGTACCTACCTACCCTTTCTTTTCTAGTGGACAGCAACTTGTTCCGCGTGGACAGCGGACACACGCTGAAATATTTGCTCCTCCTCTATAAGGCGTCCCAAAATTAACTCGTCAATCTCCATGAGATGACTTGGCATCGGAAATCATTTGGCACTACTACAATAATTCATTGGGCACTAACTAAATAAAAAGGTATTGTTGGAAAAGACTTTAATAAAGAAGAATGTCATAACTAGAATCAATCAGATAGTTCCCTAGCTTTTTCACATTTTGAACCAGTTTTCACCACGAAAGGCTACGCAACGATAACTAAAGAGCGAACGCCGCCGGATGAATTTATCTTGATGGAAAGTAGCTCGACAGTGCTGGATGCCAGCAGCACGAGACCGAACCTTGTGCCGATCTTTTGGAGAAGGCCTATGCCCTATTTTTAACTTTGATGTAAAGATTAGATAGATATAAATTGAGGGAACTTTCTTAGTATTTTCTCCGAATATCCCTCAGGTCTTTGGGAGTCCTGGGACATCCTTTCGAGGGCTTACCCGTTACCGTTCCAACCATGGGCTGTTGGGCGTTACGTGAGGTTTTTTTAGTCGGTGGGAGTCATAGCATCCATGATGGATTACCTATGTAATTAAAATTCCGTCCTCTTAGATTCAAAGTTAATTGCATGCTTTTGTACCTCACTTTATAACTGTTTAACAATGTTATTAAAACGTACTTAGGTACAATAGGTACATTATACTGTTTTGGGTCAATGTAATGCATGTTCACAAGATAATGTGTTTGCGTCTTTAGAAGTATTTACCTCGTGTGAGAAACTTACATATTGTTTTGTGTGAACTTGTGTGACCCCTCAACATTTCTGATAGAACCTGTTAAATTAAAATTTCAATCAACTCCAGAGAGTTCTTCATCAACAGGGTAACTTATCTGTTAGGATCTTTGAAATTATGGATCAAAAACGAGTATTTTGAATATACCTATGGGCTGGTGGCAATGTCAATTTGGAGAGCTAAATATTTAAAAAAATATTATGGATCAAAATTAAGATAAGATAAAATATTAAGATAACTTACCTCTCACCTACCTCTTCAAACAAATATTCATACTAATAAAATTTTACATACATACATATGGTCACGCCTTTATCCCCGAAGGGGTAGGCCGAGGCATATTATATGCCCAAATTTCATATTTTAAAAATATTTTGTCCTACGTGATGAACAGGCGCAGGTTGAGAGACCCTGCTGTTGACAATGTTCAAGCTACCTAAAAAGGCCTTCGATTTGGCTACTTTGACTGCCATTTTACTGGCAACCGAGACCAACGGCTTAACGTGCCTTCCGAACCACAGAAACGCTCAAATACATGTCACATAGTGGTGTGACTTGTTTTTCTCTTTCCATCTCCAAAAGTATAGGGATCCTTGGCGTTGACATCTCCAGTGACGTTCAGTTCCGTAGTCATTTGAAGGACAAGGCTAAGCTGGCATCCAAGAAGCTGGGTGTGCTCAACAGGGCGCGGCGGTAGTTCACTGCGGCGCAAACACTGCTTCTCTATAAGTCGCAAGTGCGGCCGCATATGGAGTACTGCTGTCACCTCTGGGCGGGAGCACCTGAATATCAGCTTCGTCCATTTGACTCCGTGCAAAGACTAGCTGTAAGAGTTGTCAACGATCCTGTACTTACAGCTGGTGTGGAACCTCTTCGCGACAGGAGAGACTTTGCCTCCTTATGCGTGTTCTACCGCCTGTACAATGGTATGTGCTCTGAGGAATTGTTTGATATGATGCCCACGGCTACGTTTTATCATCGCACCGCTCGCCACAGACAGGGAGTTCATCCTCACACTCTGCGTCCAGTGCGTTCTAGCACGGTTAGATCCGATAGGTGTTTTCTTCCGCGCACGCTCAGGTTGTGGAATGACCTCCCTGCCTCGGTTTTCCCAAATGCCTACAGTATGGGGTTCTTCAAAAGGGGTCTTAGAAGGTTTTTGCAGGGTCGGCAGCGCGAGTGTGGCACCTCTGGTGTTGCAAACGTTCATAGGCTGCGGTGACCACCGGTCCTTCTGGTGGGCCGTATGCTTGTCTGCCACCTTAGTGGTATAAAAAAAAACCATTATGTGACATTTATTAGAGAGTTTAATGTAAATAGACAGGTAGGTACATTGAGTTATAATGTACCTACTACATAGTAATATCTATACTTATAATAAAACTGTTGAAGGTCGAGAGTCTGTACATGGAAGATATTTTGAAAATTTTAATCGTTGGGCGTTCTATAATCGATACTGAAGCCGAAAATGTAATTTAAATTTTTCATGTCTGTCTGTCTGTCTTTCTGTCTGTCTGTATCCCGAATTATAAGTATCACGCAAAAACTACTAAATCGATTGGAATGATACTTGGCACAATCTGAGCTTATGATCCGAGGAAGGTTCTAGGATACTTTTGATCCCGATATTTTGCGCGGTTCCTTCAGGAGAGGGGATGAAAGACAAAATAATTTTATAGCTATAATTTCTCCGATTTCAAATATTTGTTTGGTGTCTGAATACTATTTACTACTTAATACTTAGTTAATACTTTAAGCCTTATTCCACAAAATTTTCAACATTAAGGGAAAAGTAGTTCAGAAATTAGAGGCATCTCAACTTTCGGTAAACCAAGAATTCAAGGGTTCTTTTGAATGTGAGGGTAAATCTAAACGGGCGTGTTGGCTTAATCATAAAAGAGCTTAATGATTAATGCTATTGTATAATTATTCTGTCGCGCTGAAGGCGTGGACTGAATTGTTTTAGAATAGACTTATCTTTAAACTCTTTTATGATTAAGCAAACAGGGCCGTTTCACACGCTGCTTGATAAGTCTGATGAAGAAGTACCCCTGCTTTCGTACACCTTATGTGACGTAAACAAAGTTGCGAGGGTCAGCTAGTTACATAATATATGTGTATACGTAGTATTAATATATGTACTACGTAGTAATAATAACTCAATGAATAGATATTAACAATTATTGCGCACTGTTATTTTAACAATAGGCATATGTTAGAAGGTTTCCTATTTCAATTTTTGTAGGTACCTACCTAATCTAATTACTTTAATTACGTTTAATTTTGTGCGAATTGTCAATTCAAAATCTTTAATTTGGTAATTTTGGTATAGGCACAGATTAAATAATAGTTACTACGTAACAGATACATCACTCCCATACTTAACCTCAAAAATATTAGCTTTAACGTATCGCTTCCTTCCTTAGTGTTCAATTCTACATGAAAGTACCACTCGCCATTCGCCAGTTTCATTGTCTAAACAAGTTGAATACTTGTTTTTTATTATACAGGATGGAATTTAGACGCTAGTTGGACGTAAAGTACCCTTAATATTGATAATAGCAAGTTTTGCTGAAAGGAAACAATACTTTATTTTCAAAAGTAAGTCAAACTGCATTTAAAGATTTTTGAAAAATCACCTGCTTGAGCCGGGAATCGAACCAGGAAGATGTAAAAAAGAACACATGTATTTTTTGATACCAACCGAAAGTGTCTGTATACCGGTCAGGTTTATAAATAAATATTGTGGAACAGTACAGTCAAGTACAATGAAATGTACTAGTCTAATCTTACAAAATGATGTATCCCTGTGAGTGCCATAATGAACTTACCAAAGATTGTGACACACACATTGGTATCTAGTCCACCGAACATGACAATATCATGTATGCGTATAAAGAGCAATAGTAACCCCAAATACACTTCTTTTTTTTATAAAGAAAAGAAAGAAAGGAAAGCGGAAAGCCGGTGGTCCTGATGCCAACTGGTGGTGGTGCTGAGGAAGTGTGCAGCCGATTTTCTCCAACGCTAACACGCCTGTATCGCCTTTCCTATTCGTCAGGAGAAGTGCCGGAGGCTTGGAAGGAGGCGAACGTCCAGCCGATTCCCAAGAAAGGGGATTGGTCGGATCCGTCCGACTATCGCCCCATAGCCGTAACCACCGTCATCTGCAAGGTGTTCGAACTGATTATTAACAAGCAGCTCATGCGCTATCTGGAGGATCACTCGCTAATTAGCGATCGTCAATACGGTTTTAGGCCGAAACGATCAACGGGTGATCTCGTAGCGTATATAACACACAACTGGGATGAGGCTATGGAGAGGCACGGCGAATCTCTCAGTGGCGGATACAGAAAAATCTCAAGGGGGGGGCGCAAAAGATATTTTGAGTTTTAAGCTACCTTTACTATTAGGTTTTTTTTTTTTTTTACTTGAGGGAAAATCCTCATGGATGTTATGCCGGACTCCTACCGACTAAAAAAAACCTCACATAACGCCCAACAGCCTATGGTTGTGAGCCTCGGGTAAGCCCTCGGAAGGATGTCCCAGGACTCCCAACAGACCTACAGCCGCCTCTGCAGCCTCGCCCAGAGGGTGGTTCGGGTGCTAACCCGCGTCTTTGGGGGGGTTTCGGGTGTGATCCCGCTTCTAAGGGGGGGACGTGCGTGAGTTCCTCACGTCACGCTGCCGTCATGGGCCTGCTTCTGTAAGGACGGTGAGCGACACTCTCACCGTCCTCAGGCCCCCGGTCATGGAGGCCGTTAGTCCTCGGCGAAGACACGTCGGCGACGCCCAAGCCGCCGACTGCGGAACTCGGGGAGGAGAGTTCTCTCCCGTACCCGTCCCGCCGCCTCTTTCACGAGCATGACCTGCTTGCAGAAAGAGGCGGCGCAGTCCCACTTACTCCCGCTGGAGAGCATGGCTCGCACCATGGTGTCGAGCGAGAGAGTGTCCACGTCCAGACCCACTACGAGGACCTGGCGCTGTTGCGCCCAGCTGTGCACTCCACCAGCGTATGGAGCGCTGTGTCATCGCTGCGGTCCTCGCAGTGCTGACACTCGGCCGTGGTTTCCCGGTGTCTTCGCCACAGATACCTACCGAAGCTACCGTGCCCGGTTAGTATCTGTGACAGCCGGTAGGAGAAAGCACCGTGTCTCCTCTCCAGCCACTCGTCCATGACCGGTCTGACGGCCGCGATTGTGGCGAATCCCCCCTTTGGTTGCTCAAGTCGCACCTTCCATGTCTCCACGGTTTCCTGGTGGAGCTGGGCCTCGATTTCTCGAGGCGCAGGCCTTTGGCCCCGATCCAGTGCCTCCTTGCGCCATCTAAACAGTGACGCAAGGACTCTCGTTTCCAGGTCCCATGGAGGGGTCCCGGCTTAAGCGGTTTTCAGTGAAAACAGTTTTCACTCCTTTCAGGAGAATAGCTCAATGCTTACGTATGCCCAAGGACGGGTTTCCCTTGAGAAGTTCCCGGTGTCTACAAAGTGGACTGCAGCCGTGGCAGCTCTTATATAGGCCAAACCAAGAGAACTATCTCGTGCCGAATAAAGGAGCACATCAGAGCGGTCAAAAATAATGACACACAACTCAGTAGTCCGATGATTTATAATCACCTGAATCATCGGACTACTGAGCCGGAAAAGTCTCAGTAGTTCGATCATCGGACTATTTCATCGGACTACTGATACTAGGGGCAATCCGCGATAGCATCTTTTAGAAGCAGGTACCAATCACTGAATTGAGTTGCACAACCCTCAGATATTCTCGACAGAACGCCACTACATACCTAGATGTTTGGCAGTTTCGGATTCTGTAATACTGACTCCATGGGAGTGTTATTGTTTCTGAAATTGCATGTAGAAAAGAAAAGATGCTGTCCTGTAGTTTTGCAATAAACATTTATTTATTTATTTTATTTAGATTGGTTGAAGAGGCTATAGAAATAAAAAAGTATAAAACCTTCAATAGGGATATAGGGGGTTTCAACTGTCGAGTGCCTGGCATCCAGTGATTGGTAATTTCACTACAAAACGAAAACCAAATGAAAATGCTTCGCGTAGTGAATATTGTGTGTAGGAATCGCGATCGAGTGCGGGACAATACGGTGAACGATGACAGTGGTGTTAATGTGCGTAATAAACGTGTCCGGAGGAGGGTAGATCGCTACGGTCTGCCTACCAACATCTAGCTCACTGCACTCCAGTTCATCCGTGATCATGGCGCTTGCAACAGTGTGGAAATATCGGAAACTCAATGAAACAGTACATGGTAAATGTCCCGTTAATAGTTATAAAGTTTATAGTGTGACTATGATACCTATTTAACGAAGAGTTTTGGCAGGTAATCAAGTGAATGGAGCCATTCACGCCTTTATGAGCAGTCAGGATGTGTCTAAAAAGGCAAGGATGGCTGTACATAGGGGAGTGCTTGTGCCTACACTTATGCATGGCAGTGAAAGTTGGGTGTTGCAGAAGACGCATGAAAGTAAAATTAATGCAGTGGAAATGAGAAGTTTGCGAAGTATAGCTGGAGTGACATTGATGGATAAAGAAAGAAATTGTGTGATTAGGGAACAATGCGGCTTGACAGAAGATGTAGTGACTAAGATAGAGAAAGGGATGCTCAGATGGTTCGGACATGTGGAGAGAATGGATGGAAACAGACTGACAAAAGAGATTTATAAGGCGAGAGCGAATGGACAATCTGGTAGAGGTCGACCGCGTCGCACTTATGTCGACCAAATTGGACACCTTTTGGAAAAAGGCCAGGTCAAGAGTACCCCTAATCGGAGAGCATGTACGAAAACACTTATGAAAGTAGAAGAAGCGAAAGTGATAATATGTCAGGATCGTGGCAAGTGGAAAGCCAAAGTCTCTGCCTACCCGTTTGAGTGTGTGCTCGCCAACGATTGTCGCATTCGTAGTATTTCATACACTGTATCTATCCTGCTCTAACTTATGTAAGAGCAGGATAGACACTGCACACACAAGATCGCGTCGTCCGCGCCGTCCTTATTAGATTGTTATGTTTCCTCTACACATACTCGCGAAGTTGAACGAAGTCGGCGAAGTCACCCGAGGCAAAGAAAAAATTTGACGAAGTGCCCCTCTACACTATCGTATTCGTCCAACTTCGCGAGTAATGTAGAGGAAGCATTATAGTAATGACCAAAATATTTTGAGTCCCTGGCCGAACGACGCGTCCGTACGCCACCCAAGGGGGGGGCGCGCGCCCCCCGCGCCCCTACCCTGTATCCGCCACTGGAATCTCTGGCTATTGGCCTAGACATCTCTAAAGCCTTTGATAGGGTACGGCATGCGTCACTTCTTTCCAAGCTGCCGGCATACGGTCCGTGGCCTCAGTTGTGCCGCTGGTTGGCCAGCTTCCTGCACGGGCGACGTATACGGGTTCTCTGTGATGGTAAGGCTTCCGGCTTCTTGCAGGTAAATGACGGAGTACCACAGGGATCGGTGTTGTCCCCAATTCTCTTTCTTCTGCATATCAATGACATGCTGCGTGCGTGGCGGATCTCGACTGGGGCTGGTTCACATTGCCCAATGGGGTTCAGACAACCTGGTGAAGTTCAATGCCGGGAAAACACAGTCGTGTGCATTTACAGCTAAGAAGTCCCCATTCCTACCCTAAAGGACAACCTGGAGATCCTTGGTATAGACGTCCGGCGTGAGCTTAATCACAAAAACTACATAGAGCGGTGTATTAGACTGGCCTCGCGTAAACTAGGAGTCCTAAATAAGGTGAGACGGTACTTCACGCCACATCAGAGATGTTTACTGTACAAGACGCAGATTCAACCCTGCGTCGAATACTGTTCTCACCTTTGGGATGACTCCGCGAAGTACTTGCTAGACGCGCTTGATGCTATGCAAAGACGTGCTATCCGAATAATTGTTTGCCCTGAGGTGACGAAAGCCTCGAACCGTTGGCGCAGCGAAGAACCATAGCGTCCTTGGCTGCCTTCTACCGAATGTATTACGGCGAATGTTCTGAACAGCTCTTCAACCTGATCCCACCCTCTCCTTTCCGATCCCGAACAACACGTGCCGGGCAGAGATGCCACTCATACGCAGTGGAGAGAATCTACGCCAGAACAGAGCGTTTCAAATGATCGTTTCGCTGTCGAACTATAAAAACCTGGAACGACCTGCCCGCACACGTGTTACCCTCATATTACAATGCCGGGTTCTTCAAGAGAAGCATGAAGTGGCACATCACAAGGCCGCCAACTTGAGGACCACTGTCAGAAGTGGCCCCCAATCGCTAGATGCGCCACGGCTGTGTACCCACATGGTGGCTAAGGCTCCCATGAGGGTGCCAGGTGATACAAAGTGTTGGTCCGGGGGGTACCATCGTGCAGCTGTGAAAGGCCCCCCAAGTAACCCTTGGGTTGCGTTCGGGGTTCAGCAGCTGCACAGCCGGGCCCGGGGCGATGTTTGATGCAGCAGGGGGGGGAACCAATAGGCGCTAAGCTGATTCTAGTGTGGCTGACGAGGTTCGACCCTCCGGCCAGGGAGACCCGTAGAAACGGTTTTGCCGATGGCCGCCCGCGGCATAGTACAGGGGCCCAACTGAGCCTAACCACCCTGGGAGGCTGCCCCACCAGGCCGCGCATAATCCCGATGTGGTTCGTCGTGCCGGATGTTGACCGGACTGGGACCCGGCGACCACACTCGGGGGAGTACGGGGGCCCTTCCGTGGGTCGGCTTCCGTCTCGCCACACAGTCATAGACGAAGCTAGCCCCTACACCTTGTCACTCACTGCTACAGCAAATGTCGCTCCGTCTACACATCTCCCTTCTTTCCCAACAATCATGGCAGCGCAAAAAAGAAAAAAGGTACCACAGCGGCCGCTACTACTCCCAGTAACGTACTGTTTGAGGTGGAGTTCGCTGGCATCCGCGGACTCCATGCCAACCTCAACGTCGTCCATAAACATCTAGAGACGGCACGGCCAGCTGTGTTGTTCCTAACGGAGACGCAAATACGCCGCCCTGCCGATCAGTCGTACTTTATGCTACCCTGGCTATATCATCGAGGAACAATTTCGAGATAAAGCCAGGGTGTGCGCGTTCGTTGGGCCGGATGTTTGCTGTCGCCGGCTGTGCTGCCTTGAGAACCCTTCCTTCCACGTCCTTTGGCTGCACGTGGATCACGGCTCCATGAGTCAGATCTACGTGTGTGTCTATCGCCCCCACACAGGGACAGCTGAGATGACAAGGCTGTTTCAGCACCTCAGCGATGGGGCTGATGACGCGCAGGTGCGGTTCCCGAACGCTGAAGTGGTTTTTCTGGGGGACTTCAACGGCCACCACACTAAGTGGCTGGGGTCCCGTAGAATCGATCCAGCAGAGCGGGCCGCCCACGCGTTCGCTCTCTCTCATGGTCTGACCCAAGTGGTGCGCGGGATTACACGCATACCGGGCAGGTCAGACCATGAACCCGCCCTGCTGGACTTACTGCTGACGAGTTATCCAGCACAGTACAGTGTGTCGGTTAGCGCCCCACTGGGTCAATCCGACCACTGTGTTGTGCGTGCCCGCCTGCAGGTGTTATCTCCTGCAAGGGCAGTAGAGGTGACGCGGCGATTGTGGCACTACTCGTCAGCAGACTGGGACGAACTACGAGAATACTTTGCAGTCGTCCCGTGGAGTCAGCGCTGCTTTGCAGGGAGGACTTTATCGGAAAGCGCCTGCTGGTGAGATTACATTAGGTATGGAATACTATATTCCATACACTGATGTCGCCAGCATCCGCAAAGCCCACCTCTGGTTCGGGCGTGAGTGCGCCGTAGCTGTTCAACAAAAATAGGCGGCTTACCGCACCTGGATCAGGACTCGGGCTGTGCGCGACCCGAATGTGGCCCGCCTCAAAGCAGCGTACAACAGAGCCACTAGGTCCAGTAAGAGAGCCTCCAAGAGAGCGGACACCCAGCGCGTCACGCGGCTTGGTCAGGAGCTCCCGTCACATCCGACGGGCAGCCGTGGATACTGGCAAGTGGCCAAAGCCGTGCAGGCCTACTTTTGCAAGCCCTCGCTGCCGCCGCTGCGCTATCCTGACGGATCACTGGCTCACAAGGCCCAAGAGAAAGCAGAAATGCTGGCCAATCTCTTTGCGGCTAATTCCCGGGTCGATGACTGTGGCAGGCAACTTCCCACTATCGCCGACTGTGGAACCACGATGCCGGATATTGTAATCCGGCAGTGCGATGTCCGAGCGGTGCTAAGGTCACTCGACACGCGGAAAGCCAGTGGTCCTGATGGCATTCCGGCAGTGGTGCTAAAGAATTGTGCAGCTGAATTATCTCCAACGCTAACACGCCTGTATCGCCTTTCCTATTCGTCGGGAGAAGTGCCGGAGGTTTGGAAGGAGGCGAACGTCCAGCCGATCCCCAAGAAAGGGGATCAGTCGGATCCGAGCTAATCATCAACAAACAGCTCATGCGCTATCTGGAGGATCACTCGTTAATTAGCGATCGTCAATATGGCTTTAGGCCGCAACGATCAACGGGTGACCTCCTAGCGTACATAAGACACACAGAGTGCGGTGAGGCTATAGAGAGGCACGGCGAATCTCTGGCTATTGGCCTAGACTTCTCTAAAGCCTTTGATAGGGCATAGCATGCGTCGCTTCTTTCCAAGTTGCCGGCATATGGTTTATCGCCCCAGTTGTGCCGCTGGGTGGCCAGCTTCCTGCACGGGCGACGTATACGGGTTCTCTGTGATGGTCAGGCTTCCGGCTTCTTGCAGGTAAATGCCGGACCACAGGGATCGGTATTGTCCCCAACTCTTTCTTCTGCATATCAATGACAGGCTGTCCCTTGGGTGCATTCATTGTTATGCGGATGATAGTACTCTGCATGGGAGCTATTCTGATCGTCCAGCGGAGGGGCGTGATGACGTGGAGGCAAAGAGACGGCAACTTGTGGCGGATCTCGACCGGGACCTGGTTCACATTGCCCAATGGGGCTCAGACAATCTGGTCGAGTTCAATGCCAGGAAAACACAGGCGTGTGAGTTTACAGCTAAGAAGTCCCCATCCCTACCCCTACCCACTCTTCAGAGCATTTCGGTTCCACTAAAACCTGGAGATCTTAGGTATAGACGTCCGGCGTGAGCTCAACCATAAAAACTACATAGAGAGTTGTATTGGGCTGGCCTCGCGGAAACTTTGAGTCCTAAATAAGGTGAGACAGTAGGTACTTCACGCCACATCCGAGATGTTTACTGTACAAGACGCAGATTCGTCCCTGCGTCGAGTACTGTTTTCACCTTTGGGATGACTCCACGAGATCCTTACTAGACGCGCTTGACGCTATGCATTCATTCATGACGTGCTATTCGAATAATTAGTTGTCCCGAGGTGACGGGAGACCTCGAACCGTTGACGCAGCGAAGAACCATAGCGTCCTTGGCTGCCTTCTACCGAATGTATCATGGCGAATGTTCTGAAGAGCTCTTCAACCTGATCCCACCATCTCCTTTCCGATACGGTTACCAACCTTCCGGTGGGCCGTAAGCTTGTCTGCCACCTAAGTAGTATAAAAAAAAAAAAAAAAAAAAAAAAAAAAAAATGGGCTGAAACTTTCGGCCCGGCCGAAACTCACGTGTTCATGAATTTTGAGTGCCTTGCTCTGCTTGTAACGTGGTTGGGGACAGCCCAATCAGTTAATATGTTACTAACCGAAGATTTACAGATTTACAAAGACTTCCAATCAATAGTTATAATAATATTTTTTTTACGGAATCCTAAAAAGATGATCTAGGACATTACATAACCCTACCCCTTTGTTGTCGGTTCCGTTGACTTCGTTGGTAGTCTGTCTACCTGTCAGCAGGCTGTAATTCATGCACCGCGATAGTTAGACAGTTAATTTTTTTCCAGATTAAGTATGTATTTCTGTTGCCGCTATGGCTATAGCAACAAATAATAAAATAAAAATAGACAAATTAATAATATTTACGTGGGCCTCCCATACAACATACGTGATTTTTTGCCGCCTTTGTTGTTCGGAACTCTACGTGCGCTAGTCCGGCTCACTGTTGTCCAGTTTTAGTTATAACTTCTAGAATGTAACCAAAACCAGCCAAGAGCTAGTAGATAGGTAGGAGTTCGCAATAGCATCTATGAGTAATTCCACACGTAAAAGAAAGAAACTCATCTTTAGGTGGAGATATTTCTAAAATGAAAACCTAAGAAGATTTATACTGTAGATTGATGGCACTTGGTGGAACTTGCTGCACCTATTGAAAATATAATCGGCCAAGTACTAGTCGAACTCTCGCACTGAGGGGTTAAAGCGGGACTCTATTAACGAGACATGAGGCCTAGCTGTCCGTCTGTCTATTAGTCACGAGGTTGTATCGCTGGAACCGTGCCAGATAGAGGCCTAAAATTTTCACTGTACAGAAGTCCTACCGACTAAAAACCACACGTATCCTACCTAGCAGCCTACGGTTGGGAGCCCCGAGTATGCCCTCGGAATGATGCAAACTGGGGGGTTATTCAGTGGTTATCCCACTTCTTGAGGGGGGCATGCATGAATCTCTCACGTCACGTTATCGTTTAAGGCCTGCTTCTGTAAGGACGGTGAGCAGCTTCGTCACCGTCCTCAGGCCCCAGGCCATGGAGGTTGATAGTATTGGGCGCCGCCGCAGACTGTGGAACTCGGGTGGGAGAGTTCTCTCCCGCTACCTCCCTGCCGTCTCTTTCACTAGCATGACCTGCTCACAGGAAGTGGCCTATGGCCCCGCTCCAGCGCTCCCTTGCGCCATTTAAACAATGACGAAAAGGCCCTCGCTTCCAGGTCCCATAGAGGGGTCCCGGCTAGAAGACATGCCGCCTCAACTGAGATCGTGCGGTATCCCCTTATCATCCTGACAGCCGTCGCCTTCTACAGGCTAAGCAATCTAGCCGCATTGCTGGCCATCAGGATCTCCGCCCATTCGGGGGCTCCGTATAGGGCATGCTACGCATGATCCCAAGAGACTAAACTTCGGAAGTGGTATCCGAAGTTCCACCGACTATCAAATACGAACCCCAGATACGTCATCGAGAGCTCAATGCCGATGCTGATGACGCCCCCTATATGTAAGCAGGATCCCGCAGGTGGCCTTTAAGGCTGCGTCTCAGTGCGTTGCTCCTCGCGCTGTAATGAGGATGTCAAAATACCTACTAAAATCTGAAAAAGCATCTACACAACAAACGTAATTTTGTGCCCAATTTTTGTAATGGAACCCTCTGTGCGGGAATCCGACTCGCACTTGGTTGTTTTTTTTTTCAATATGAACACGTGAGTTTCGGTTTCGGTTTCGGTTTCGGCCGAAACTGACCCTGGGGCCGAAAGTTCGGTTTCGGTTTCGGTTTCGGATGGAAAATCAGTTTCGGTCGGACACTATTAATAAGTCTAACAATACTTTCTTTACAGATAAAGATCTGGTTCCAAAACCGCCGTGCCAGAGAAAGAAGAGAGAAAAGCGTCACCATCGCACCACCAGTGGCAGTCACCTTACCTCCAACAGCCGGAATCCAACCGTCTTGGATACAGACCAACTGCTCTTGGGTAGAAAATGACGTCACAAGTAGTCATCCTTTCAATATCAACGCGGTTATGAACAGCCAAGAACAACTAGCAAGCAGGAATTCAAGAACTTCTGTGTATGGGAGAACTTCTTTTAGTGATAGGTCATCGGTCAGCGAGTCAACGGATGAGGATCATTCAGATTTAGCAGTAGATATAGAAACTATAGATAATTGAATAAAAAGATTTTTATTATGTGCTGTGATAAATGTGGAGTAACTTAATGTGGAATAAACTAAGTATTTATCTTATTTTTACTTCTTATCATAAATCCTTTCAAAATTCCACTGTCGGAGGCAAGCCTCTCCCTAGCAAGACTCCTAAGTATTTTATAGAAAGAGATTAATGGCCATTTTTTTTCTTTTGTGGGGACGCTTGCCGGTAGATATTATGTGATGGGTCCCTAATTTTAAGGGTAGAATCCAGTC
The DNA here is from genome assembly GCA_933228765.1 of Miltochrista miniata. Classification (NCBI taxonomy): domain Eukaryota; kingdom Metazoa; phylum Arthropoda; class Insecta; order Lepidoptera; family Erebidae; genus Miltochrista; species Miltochrista miniata. The sequence goes on along the minus strand of OW121764.1, from coordinate 13,901,173 downwards.
TTATTTGTTGATTATCGAACGAAATCGTAGCGTAGAGATGGGACGAAACATAGCCCTGTACCAACCCGTGGCCAATATGGCGAATTTGGAAGACGATTATATCCAGCAGTGGACTGCGTTATGCCGACTTCATTTGTGTGTTCCGCAGCAGTAACACACTGCTGTAATTATATTATAAGCTTATACTAAAAAGTACTAAAAACATTGCCAAATCGCATTGCGGCTGTATGTACGTTAGTACATACAGCTTGGCAAAAAACAGTAGAAAATAAAGAAGGCGTCACTAAGCTTTAGATAAAGCAACCCGTTTGAAAGAAAAATATTTGTTTTACGTTAAATTAAAATGTACGAATTGTAGTCCAGTACCTATATTACTTTTCTCTATGATTGTAGTACCTACTTAATTTATGAACTGATGTGAGTAACTTTTTGTACATTTTGGAAAACAAAATAAAGGTACAGAAAGAAAGAAAGAAAATATTTTTATTTAGGACACGCACAATGAAATTACAAACAATAAAAACAATAATAAATCACACAAAAATAATAATCAATAATATATAAAATATAATATCAATTATAATAATAATATCAATAAAATAATCACATAAAAATATAAACACTGTGCGAACCCAAATAAGGTCGCCATCTCAGCATAATGCTGCCCAACCGTACGATGGTATGAGCAGCGCTGGTTTTCAGATGGCGTCATTAGTGACGTCACGCACATTTGGAACAACAAAAATAGGTACCTACCTACTTAGTTTCTTTCTAGACTTTTTTGCCAAGCTGTACCTGTACTATCCTACCGAACGAGTTTGGAAATGGATTTAAATCTTGACCAGACAGCAAACCTTACCAGCGAGACAGAAAAACTATCAAGAAATAAAACAATTTTTATGGAATTGAGATTTTTATTGCTTACAAACTATTAGAATTGTCATAAATTACTAGAGTTGACTTGTACAGTGCTCATGGCTTCGCTAAGAGAACTCGTGTCTTCGGATTGTGGGGCACCTTCGGATTGTGGGGCACCTTCGGATTGTGGGGCACCTTCGGATTTTGGGGCACCTTCGCATTGTGGGGCACCTTCAGATGGAGTGGCATCTTCTGATTGTGGGGCACCTTCAGATTGTGGGGCACTTTCAGATTGTGGGGCACTTTCGGATTGTGGGGCACCTTCAGATTGAGTGGCACCTTCGGATTGAGGGTCATCTTCAGATTGAGGGGCAACTTTGGATTGGAGGGTAGCTTTGGACTGGAACATATCTCGTTCAGGCCTGCTGATAAACTTGCTGAGGATCTCGTAATGGTTTGCTTCAAATCTAGACGGGCTAGTTTCATCTAGTCTGTATCTGGTGAGCAAAAGAGAATGAAATTAGCTAAGGATAAAAGGGTTTTGAGTATTCGTAATGGCAGAAAAAAAATTATCAGCTATATTTATTATGTAAGGTAAATATTGTCCATGTGGTGATAGGATAGAAGATAATATCATTATTCCAGTTCATTCCCTGGATGACGATTAAGAGTAAACTTTCGTCGTAATTTAGAAAAGCCATCAAACCTTTAATATGACCCTGGGAGGGTCTAAGCCCAATAATAAACGTCAACAGACTAAAATGGTATACATTTAATAGAACAGTATAAATTTTTCTCATTTAGGATCCAAACGTTTACAGCTGTATTTGGCAGAATTGTTACCTCATTGGAGCCACCTTGAACTTGGTTTTAGGACTAACATAATGCTGACAACCAGAACAACTGCTGGATACTGTTGAAACGCCGTAAACGATAACCCATTTTATGTTATTTATGTTTAATGCAGTGATTGTTTACAGAACATACATACATACGTATAATCACGCCTTTATCCCCGAAGGGGTAGGCAGAGGCATAGTATACGTCCACATTGCACCAACAGTTTTACGTCCCACATAATAGATGGTGAGCCTGTTGCCGTGTTAAAATGGACAGGCGCAGGTGAAAATTCGTCGCCTCTTACGACACCCTCGGGATGTTTTGGGGTGGCGACATTTTGTACTCTTACCCGTCGCATCACGGGACCCCATCGCCACACAGGGCCAGGTTTACAGAACATTGAGCAAGTAGCACGGCCATGATCTGAACTGCTTAGAATAGATGGTACTTTAACTAAATATTTTGCGTTAGCACTTACCCGCAAGCTCGGAAGAATGCCATTGCGGGCGGATTGTTCGTGAGCACAGTTAGCCGGACGCGGCCCATTCGTGTGGCTTTAGCTATTTTCTCCAACAATGCCATTATACGCTGTCCCAAGCCTTGTCGCCGTCCTTCGGGTTCTATTTGCAACTCATAGCTGTAACATTAGAATACAAATAATTTGGTGAATAGGTCTGTTTTACCAAAAGTCCAATAGCCAAAGGCGACCAATAGATATCCGGGTCCTAATATGCGATAGGTGGAACCGAGCAATAATCGCGTTAGTTGAATGCCGGGATTAAATTTTGCACAAAGTATGTTTTATTGAAAAATTAAATAAATATATATTCACGGACATTTCACACAAGGCTATCCGATCCTAAAGTAAGCTAGGAATAACCTGCTTGTGTTATGGGTAGGGATCAGATAGCGTTGTGTGAATATTTATTTATTTATTCATTTATTATTACTTAAATATGTATATCCGTTTAATAATCTCAATACAAAATTAATTTTAAATAATTTATTTTTCCTTGTGGCCCCGCGGACTAAGTGTTCTGTAAAAGATCACTGCAGTAAGTTACATTTACTATGGCTGGTCCTTGGATGAGTGACCACTTTGCGAAATTTATTTGAGCGTTGCCGTGCTTCGGAAGGCACGTTAAGCCATTGGTCTCGTTTGCCGGGAAAATGGCAGTTATGCCAAGTTGAAGGCCCAGCCTAAAAAATTTCAACAGCACGCAGTCGCAACCTGCACCTGTCCATTTCAATACGGCTCACCACATACCTATTACGTGGTACGAAATCTTAAAAGGTGAAATGTGGGCATATAATATCCCTCAGTCTACCCCTTCGGGGATTAATGGGTGACTATTTTTAAGTTCTAGATGGATGTATGATACAGAATTCTATTCTTTTCTCAATGACTTTCAGAAATATGCGGGATCCCGCAAATACCGGGATCCCGCGGGACTGACTTCACTCAGTCCCGCAAATACCGGGATTACAATTGTGTTGCAGGATTGCATTCCCTAGTTATGGGTAGCAGGCCATGGATATTAATCTTACTAATAATATAAATGCGAAAGTTTGTGAGTGTGGATGTTTGTTACTCTTTCACGCTCAAACTGCTAAACGGATCGGGCTGAAATTTGGTACAGATATACATTATAGTCTGGAATAACACATAGGCTACTTTTTATCCCGGGAATAGGTTCCCACGGGAAGCGGGAATTTTTACGCAGGCAAAGCTGCGGGCATCAGCTAGTACTTTTATACTTTTTAAATAGGTACATACATATTACACATAGAAACACCCAGAATAATCCCAGGGTGATAAACCCTATGATCTTATTCACGTATGCTCAGGGGGACGGGAACTACGCGGGCGCAACCGCTTGAAATACTCTGGTACATGAATAAACAGAAAACATAAGCATGCAATAATTTATTCCTTTGAATTTTTTTTTTCAGTATTTAATATTAAGCTAGCGAGCCGCCTGATGGAAGCCCATGGGGACTTCTAGCGATTGGGGGTCACTCTCACATTCCCTAAAACTTCTGACAACTGCTGTCCTCAAGTTGGCGGCCATGCGATGTGCCTCTTCACGCTCTGATTGAACAACCCGGGATTGTAATGCAAGGGAAACACGTGCGCGAGCAGGTTGTCCATGTTTTTACATAGTAGTTCAACAAGGAGACGATGTTTTTAACTGCTCAGTTCTAGCGAAGAATCTCTGCACTGTGTATGAGCGGCACCTCTGCCCGGCACGCATTGTTCGGGATCAAAAAGGAGATGGTGGGATTCGGTTTAACAGCTGTTTAGAACACTCGCCGTTATAGATTCGGTAGAAGGCAGCCGAGAATTCTATGGTTCTTCGCTGCGCCAACGGCTCGAGGTGTCCCGTCACCTCAGGACAATGAACAATTCGAAAAGCACGTCTACGCATAGCTACAAGCGCGTCTAGTAAATCGCTTTCTCTAACGGTGAGAACAGTATTTGATGCAGAGTCTAATCTGAGTCTTGTTATCTATCAAGTTAGACTACCACATAGTCCTCAGCTGAACATAGGCCTCTCTCAATGTACATTTCTATGTGGAGCATTGTCATGCTGGTTGGATGGGATAATACAGAGATCTCATCTGTTACTTGGCAAGATCACACTTGCAGGTGAAGCAGGTCGTAATGTGCGAATGCGGAATCACGAGGTCGTGGGTTTGATTCTCACCGGAGACAAAAAATTATGTGATCCATAAATGTTTGTTTCGAGAGTCTGAGTGTTTCTATGAATCATAAACATGTATATAAAAATAAATAATAAGTATTAATATCTATGGTCTGTAATATACCTATACAGAAGCAGGTTATTTCTAGCATCTATATTTTTTACACAACACTTTGATCTCTAAGTATAGAGATCAAAGTGTTGTGTAAAAAATGTCGTGAATATTTATAGCACTTACCAGTACAACACAGGATAGCCGTAATCCATATCAAATCTGAAGTGTGAGAACCCTAGAAGTGTGCCGTTCTTGTCTTTAACGATCGCATACCATGCTGTTTCCTCTGTCATCTCCTGTGCTTTGTGACCCTTATGCCAACCCCATGCACATGATTCGTAACTGAAATCATAATTTCATTACACATTAGTAAGTAATCATTTGTAAGGTTTCGGTGTTCTGCCTAGATTTTTGCAATGGCAATGAAGGTAGTTGAATAGTGAATTGGTGGGGAATGTTAATAAAATTGCGGCATCGCCATTTTGTGGGGCTCAGTCGTAAACTACACGTCGCTAGATAGAAACGTAAAAGTGTAATTGGGCAATGGGGAACATTGTTGGCAGTGGAAGGTGAGCGTTTATGCGCATTGTAAGGTGGCCACCTCAAACCTACAATTTGGGTCGCAAGTCCCAGACACTGGTTGCAGTGTTCTTCCTTGTGCCACGCGGTGTATTAGGTTTCCTAGAATAAGTTACTTAGCTATGTGAAATAAAGAAGGAGTGATGATATCATGTCTCCTAGCCGGGACCCCTCCCTCCATGGGACCAGGAAGCGAGAGCCCTTGCGTCACTGTTCAGATGGCGCAAGGAGGCGCTGGAGCGGGGCCAAAGGCCCGCTTATCGAGAAATCGAGGCCCAGCGGTCCCTACTCAACCAGGAAACCGTGGAGACATGGAAGGTGCGACTTGAGCAACCAAAGGGGGGATTTGCCACAATCGCGGCCGTCAGACCGGTCATGGACGAGTGGCTGGAGAGGAGACACGGTGCTCTCTCCTACCGGTTGACACAGATGCTTGCCGGGCACGGTAGCTTCGGTAGGTATCTGTGGCGGAAACACCGGGAAACCACGGCCGAGTGTCAGCACTGCGAGGACCGCAGCGATGACACGGCGCTCCACACACTGGTGGAGTGCACGGCGTGGGCGCAACAGCGCCAGGTCCTCGTAGTGGGTCTGGACGTGGACACTCTCTCGCTCGAGACCATGGTGCGAGCCATGCTCTCCAGCGGGAGTAAGTGGGACTGCGCCGCCTCCTTCTGCGAGCAGGTCATGCTCGTGAAGGAGGCGGCGGGACGGGTACGGGAGAGAACTCTCCCACCCGAGTTCCGCAGTCGGCGGCCTGGGCGCCGCCGACGTGTCTTCGCCGAGGACTATCGGCCACCATGACCGGGGGCCTGAGGACGGTGACAGGGCGGCTCACCGTCCTTACAGAAGCAGGCCCATGACGGCAGCGTGACGTGAGTGAGACAATTCACGCACGCCCCCCCTTAGAAGCGGGATCACACCCGAAACCCCCCAAAGACGCGGGGTAGCACCCGAACCACACCTGGGCGAGGCCGCAGTAGCGGCCGTGGGTCTGTTGGGAGTCCTGGGACATCCTTCCAAAGGTTTACTCGGGGCTCCCAACCATAGACTGTTGGGCGTGATGTGAGGTTTTTTAGTAGGTAGGAGTCCGGCATAACATCCATGAGGATTTTCCCTCACGTTAAACAAAAAAAAAAAAAAAAGGAGTGATGATATCTGTATTTTCTTCTGAAGTTCTACACATTACAGGTACAACTTCAAGTTATGAAAGTATTTTTTTTTCTAGTATAGTTTGTAAGTTAATTGTAACAAATTGTATAAGAATTTATTTAATATACACACTCTGGAATCTTCATTAGGTCACAATTTTCAGTGTACAGTTCCCCTCATGAGAGTAAGGTGTGGAATGAGAAGAGTAGGGGATAATGAGATAACTTTGCCAAAACACATGATGCTCATAAATGTGTATAATTTCAATGAATGTTTACTACTCTTTCATGCTCTAAGGGCTTTTGGAAAGTGAAGCGTGCACATGCGGCAGACATCTGCCTCATGTGCTTGTATTGAAAAATAGTATACACAGCACAGAACGGGTGTAGAGGTAGTACTGCTAATACTATTATTTGATACAAACACATGACACAAGCTTGAGCTGCGGATGCATGCGTCGCTCAGCATAAACTTTAACAGCTGAACAAAATCATAACCTATTTTTCATCTGTGGAATATGTTCTCATGCCATGAGGGAATGGGAACAGGGTTCCATGTGGACAGAGCCAGGGGCACCATAATATAGTATATTTGAATAAAATACTTACAGACGTTTCATGTTTCGTTCAAGCAGGTTTAAAATGCGATTTAGAATATCGTCATCCATTTCTGTGACTTTACGGATGGAAATTTCTACTTCCATATCATTATTCTGGTAGACCAAGAGGTCTTTGCAAAGGTCAGTTAAATTCTGATGTGTTAATTTGTTAGCGGAGGACACATAGGACATTGCATCAGCGATACGGTGTTGTTCACGCTTCCGCGCTTCACGCTTTTCTTTATTTTTGCTGGCATTCGCTTGAGATTTTTTCTGAAAAGAACTGGACCGTAAGTTTCACAGAATATCTCAATTCACGTTGTAACTTCTATATGAATCTTTGGTTGTGAAAATTTATATACGAAGATGTTTGTTACTCAATCACGCTCTGACGGCTGAACGGATTGTGCTAAATGTTATCGCAAAGAATACAGAGAAGAGATACATGGATAGATTAAAATCTGGAATAACTCATAGGGGATGAAAAGCAGTTTCATTACGGGAATATGTTCCCATGTGAAACGGGAACCGATGGTCCGAGCGAAGCCTCGAGCATTTTTAAACATCAATATGGCATACTCACCCCCATTTTACAACTGTTTTAGCTTGAATATCTATAAACTGTAAGCAAGTATAATTTTCTCTATTTAATAAACTATGAGTGGACTACTTTACGAATAATTAATCTAGGCGGGAAATCAGAAATTCTGCACACCACCACACGGCACACATGAGATAAAAATATCAACAACAACAATTGTTTCTCTTTTTATTATATTCGTTTCATGTGGAACAGGCTAAGATTACAATAACTATGCAGCCTAGCCAAATGGTATTTTTCTTTGTTGCGCGTGGTACTACCAGTAGAGATGGGTAGCGGGCGGGTTATAACCCAATCTACCCATTTGGGTTAAAACTGGGTGATTTGGGTTTTAACCCAATTAAAACCCATAATCACCCATTTTGCAGGGTGATAATAAGTTTCGTAAACTAGTAAGAAGTGGGAGGGTGATAGTAGTTTTCGAAAACTAGTAAGAAGTGGGAAGTAGTGTTTAGTAGTCTAGCAAATCAAAAATAAACTCCTTACCCTTAAAACAGATATATATTTAAAAAACAGAACTAATTAGTAGGCAGTTTATTCAATAAATCGACGCTACCACTGCGGGTAGAGGTCGGAAAGCCAACCTCTACAGAACCAAAGGGAGGACAGTGCCGGACAGCTAACGCTGCTACATTCTTCACATCCGATGTATCAGCGGCAAAACAGATAATGGCGTCTCTTGCTCGCATTTCTGGCGCCGTATAAGGCGCCAAGAATGAAGCGGGCAGGAAGAAGATAGTGGCGGAATCCGTCACAGGCGCCACTAAGGCATTGGATGAGCACCTCGATAGGAGCATCTCCATCGAGGAGGGAAAACTCTGGGCTCGGGTTGCCGGGTTGCGAGCCTGGAGACTAAGCTTGCCGATTCCCGCAAACAGCAACAGCTGATGCAGGAGGAAATCGCAAAGCTAACGCAGCTGGCTTGGGGTGTGACAACCCCCGCTCCACAAAAGGCCCCTGCTCGTGCACCCAAAGTGACACCGAGCATGATTCAGCTACTGGAGGCCATCGACAGACGCTTCGGCGTCCTCGAAGACCGGGCAAACCGCCCACCACTAGCGGCACGACGACTGCATTCAGTTGGGCTCCCGGTCCCCAGCGAATGGCCAAGGCCCCCTCCCCCGCCCCCAAGAAGATGGCGCATGGGGAGAGTGGCAACCCCGCTTTCTCCAGTACAGCTAGCGCTTCCGCTGCACCCCAGAACCCCTCCAGAGAGAGGGTCCGGGAGGTAGCGGGAGCGAAAAAGAAGGCAGCTAAGGCTGCCAAAAAGACGGCAAGGGCCGCCGCGGCGAAGGCGCCAAAGAGGCTCCGTGCTCCCACGCCACCGCTGACATCCTTACGGTGACGACAGAGGGCATGGCAAGGGGCGTGGGGTACGCTGAGGTCCCGAGGCAGGCGAAAGCCTCAGTGGACCTAAAGGCCCTCGACACAGGAGGAGGCTCCGATGCAAGGTGACGCGCACTGAAGCACTCCTCCTCGAGATCTCCGGCGCCACCAGCGGTCCCAAGGCTGAGGCCCTAGCGGCTAAGCTGAGGGAGACACCGACACGAGGGATTACACACGCGTCAGCGTCACCAGACCCAATAAATGCGCCGGTCTGCGCATTACGGGTCTAGATGACGCGGCCACGACAGAGAAGATAATCTCCGCCTTCATGGAAGCGAGCGGCTGCCGTCGCGAAAATAAGATCTAGCGAAATTTGCTTTGGTACCACTGGTCACTGGTCACGGGTCGGCAGTAGCGAGCTGCCCTGTCGCGGTGGCTCAGAAAGTGGCAGACTGACGGAGCCTTCTCATTGTGGGCTTCCTCAAGGCGCAGGTGCATCTATCAATATCAACCGAAGCCAGGTGGAGTCATGTGGGGGTGCAGTGCACAGCGTAAGTCACCGTGGGAAACCGGTGCATCCGCTGTGGTTAGTCCGGTCACACGGCCTTTGCTTGTGACGCTCCGCGACTCTGTTTTGTGTCATGGAGGGCAAGGCGCCTGACCACTGGGTGGGCATCAAGGCCTGCGCCGCCTCCAAGTTAAAGCTCCGTCCGTCCGTTCGGGGGAGCGAGGGTACCGCTCAAGAGCGTCCACTTTCGCGGTAGGGTACATAGATGGACGTCCATTAATGAACACCCATATCCGCATCCTGCAGGTGAACCTGAACCACTTCTCTGCTGCTCAGAATCTTCTGTACCAGAGCATCGCGCAGTGGTCCATAAACTGGAGGACTGGGTCACTACACGTGGCCTAGTAATCCTAAAACGGAGGAATGTCGCAATCGCAACCTGGACGCGGCGGGAGCTTAGTTCGGTCGTAGACGTACCGTTTGCGACCCCTGATCTCGCCCTCTGTGTCCAGGGATAGCGTGTAGTGAAGGAGAATGAGTCGTCATCAGACCATGTTACCATAACATGTAATTCCGGTTATCCACCCCATTGGGTGGATTTTTTGGGGTGGATTAACGGAATAATCCATTTTTGTTTACTTTACTTCTTAGTTTTAACTGCTGAACTAGTTATTAAACGTGTCATTTATAACTTACCAAAACTGCTATTTATACAAGTGTCTCTTTAAATCAGTGCCATATTAAATATCGATGCCTTACTTTCTCAACCTCGTATCTCAAAAAATGCAACTTTTCAGGAGACCAAAAAAACTGTCTATCTTTTCATACTTTGAAAATTTTGTAAAAATTTAAATGCAGATATTTAGATAGAGATTACAACTATGTGTATAGATGAAATAATCATGAAAATCTTTTTAAGTTTTAGCATAAAAGTAGTTGGGAATTAGGGTTTCTGGATCAGAGGAGATCCATAAACCGCTAATTCCCAACCATTCAACTATTCAATCTAGTATTCTAATAATGATCCATCATGATAGACTTTCTGGATCCCATAACACCCAATCCCATCTATTCAGTCAGTATGTAAGTAGTGTATTATTTTGTGCCATTCTAGACCACTTTTATCGTTCCTACGACTCACTTCGTTCGTCTTCGTCACAAAAGTGATCTAGCGTGCCCAATATCATAAAATGACTTACCGTTCACTCCGTATAACGCGTTTATGACTTTCGATTGAAATTCGATTTATTACAGTCGCATTTTCACCACATTCCGTTCCTTTATAACCTACACGTTTTCTGTAACCAGTTTGGTTCGACTACTTGTAGTTATAAATATTTATGTTATAAATTCATCTTTTCATTACGAGTCGATCAGTATTGCATAGCAAACATGAAATTCGTTAAACAAACACAATCGTTGCAGGTTAATACAATCTGTGACGATTTAACAAAAAATAAGTTACGCCATGGAGAATTATTACCGAATACAGTACGCTGCATCATATGCGGACCATCAAATTGTGGAAAAACTAACTTATTAATTGGTCTTCTATTGCACGAAAATGGATTGACATTTCAGAATGTTTATGTATATTCTAAAACGCTACTTCAACCAAAGTATATCTTTTTAGAAAAGGTTTTACGACGAGTACCAGGTATCACTCTCCAGACATACCAAGCAAATGATGACGTTTTAAAGGTTGCAGATGCAAAACCTAATTCTGTGATTATTTTTGATGATGTAGCATGTGAAAATCAAAGTAATATGCGTGATTATTTTGCCATGGGAAGACATAAATTAATTGACAGTTTTTATTTAAATCAAACTTACACCAAAATACCTAAACAACTTGTAAGAGATAATGCTAACTTAATTGTGTTTTTTAAGCAAGATGAAGTTAATTTGAAACATGTTTACGAAGAACATGTTAACACTGATATGACATGGTTGAAATTTCGAGAAATGTGTTCCCTTATATGGAAAGAGCCTTTTGATTATGTGGTAATTAATAAAGATTGTTCTAGAAACAACGGTTGCTATAGAAAAACGTTTGACACTTTTGTATTATTAGATGATATTTGAATATTTAAGTAGACTGCAGTCACTTTATTGTTATTCTGTAATTGGTTCTTATTCGATTACCACATATTTTACATAATGGATAAATCATTGAAAAAACAAATTGTTGATGCGACAGAAGCTGTCAAGAAAAAAATACGTAAAATGAAGGATTTTGAAGATAGTAATAAGTATGCTCTTGATACAGTTTTTAAGCCTGTTACAGAAGCTCTCAATTTAATAGCCAACACTAATAACCACTTAGCTCTAACGAAAAAGGAGGAAAAAGTAGAACCCCAAGTACCACAAGACCAAGATATGAAAGAAACAGATGATAGCAGTATTGCTAGTAATGAATCGGAACCCTCATCGGACTCTTCATTTCAGTCATTAGTCGGTACTAATCCAGATGCATCATCTTGGTCGTTATCTTCACAAGTACTATCAGATGTACCATTTGGTATAAGAAATGAACGTGGAAAGTTAATGTTGGGTTCCTCTAACATAACTATTGGGGATAAAGTTATTACTGTAGCCGGACGCAAGTACGAAAGTACACCTGGGTTGCGAGAGTTACTGTTAAAAAAAGACATTGATCTGAGCTTGGTTAATGAGCATGACAAGCAAAATTATAAGGCAATGTTACTTGTAACGAATGCACATCGTCGTGATTTCGATTCAAAAAAACCAATTAAAAGTAATAAAGGACAAAAATATTTGCAAGTTATTAAACCACTTTTCGATCAAGAAAGTAGAAGTCCAAGTTGTAGACAGAAAGTAGGAAAAGGATTACCTTTAACAAAAATGTGGAAAAACAACACAGATTTTGTATATTGGGATGATCCCAATGAATTGGTTGATAGATTAAAGTTATTAATTGCTTCTCGAGATGCTGGTAACACAGGACTAGATAATGAAATAATATCTATCATTGAAGAACTACGTGAAAGCAAAATTATTAAATAAATAAATCTACTAATATTATATGTGTGTCATTTTACTATATACCGTTCAACATAACACACCTTTATTATGAATGTAGACAAATTTGGACATTATATTCATAAGCGAATGCGTATATCGGAAATACTTGATTTTAATGATAAAGCATTAATAAAATCTGATTATGGAGATTATGACTTGAAGACATCGAGGCTAAAAGGTGTCAAACCTCCTCAAGACGCAGACGATGCAGTAAATAAAGCATATGTAGATGAATTGAAAGGTGTACTAATCAATGACTTACGAAAATTGCAAAGTTCTATTCCAAATAGTGTTCAAAACCACATAGAGAAAGCTTTAAAAACAATAATGTCTGAGATAGAGACTCATTTGGAAAGCAAATTTTACACAAGAATAGCAGTTGATAGACTAGTTCAAGACGCAATTCAATCTATATTAAAAGATCGAAACACATAGACCTTAAATTTGGTTAAAATGACAAAACAACAAATCGTCAATGAAATACATAAAGCAGCACGAAAAAATTTTCCTCGACGATCTGTAATTTTAAAAGGTATTGATGATTTGTGGCAAGCAGATTTAGCTGATATGCAAAACCTAAAAACCTTTAATAAAGGATATAACTATATTTTAATAGTTATTGACTGCTTCTCAAAGTACCTTTGGGTGGAACCATTAAAAACTAAATCCAAACATGATGTCTCTCATGCATTTGAAAAATTACTTTCTACTAATCACAGGATACCAACTCATCTGCAAACTGATATGGGTACTGAGTTCTATAATTCTACATTTCAAAAGCTTTTACAGAACTATAATATTAATCACTACTCTACATTTTCAACCAAAAAGGCTTCAATTGTAGAACGAGTTATTAAAACGATTAAAAATAAATTGTACAAATACTTTAGCTTGAACGGACACTATAAGTGGATAGATGGTGGCTTGAACGATGTTGTGAAGACATATAACAACACAAAACATCGTACTATTAAATTTGCACCTGTTAATGTCAATAAGTATAATGAAACGGACATTAAAAATAATATTACGAATTTCATGATAAAGGCAACCCAAAAATCTCGTCCAAAGTTTATAATTGGTGACAAAGTTCGAATTAGTAAGTACAAACATATATTTGAGAAAGGATACACTCCTAACTGGTCAACAGAATTATTTACTATAAAAAAGATAAATAACACTGTACCAATAACGTATCGCATTGAAGATAATCAGAAACAAGTCATATTGGGAACTTTTTACGAACAAGAGCTTCAAAAGTCGTCCTGCCCTGGTGTCTATTTGATAGAAAAAGTATTAAAAAAGAAGGGAAACAAACTGTTTGTAAAATGGTTGGGTTTAAATAACAAAGAGAACAGTTGGATTGATAAGACTGCAATAGTAGAATAAGTTAATTATATAAGTGGTATATAATTTAAAAGTATATTCATTATTCTTTGGACGATGCAAGCTGGTGGTGGACTAATAAACAGTATCATTAATCATTTACCATTCGAACTACACATACCCGGTTATAACTATTGTGGACCAGGAACAAAGCTTTCAAAACGATTACTACGTGGTGATAAAGGTGTAAACAAGTTAGACGAAGCTTGTATGCATCACGATATTGCATACGCAAACTACACAGACCTACCTAACCGTCACAAAGCCGACTTACGTCTTATAGATATGGCTAAACAAAGACTTAAAGCAAAAGATGCTCGAACAGGGGAAAAGATTAGTTTGTGGATAGTAAACAAAGTTATGAAAGCTAAATTGAAGTCTGGTGCTGGTGTTAAGACTTTTAATAACTTTGTTAGAAAAATAAAAAGAAAAATCAAAAAACTCTCACCTAAAGATAATAAGTCATTAATAAATATAGCTTATATGGTTGCCAGAAAATTAGTTCCATGCATTCCAAAAGTTCGAGTACCTCGAATGATAACTATACCAAAAACTGGAGGCATTCTACCTTTAATCCCAATTTTTGCTGGTTTATCTGCTTTAGGAGCATTAACTGGTGGTGCAGCTGGTATTGCAAAAACTGTGAATGATTATAAACACGGTCAGAAAAAATTACAAGAAACTGAACGTCATAATAAAACTATGGAGGCTATAGCAATAGGTAAAGGTCTATACATTAAACCACATAAGCAAGGTCAGGGATTGTTTATAAATCCATCAAAAAACTAATTGATCAGCTACCTAATCGCGCTTTAACTAATATCGATATTCAGAAGTATGGCTATTGTATTCCCTACTTTCGAGGGTGACGAGGATTTATATGAAGGATCAATTACCAAAAATACCTAAACGAATTGAATGTGCTATAGTTAACCTAGATAATTCGAGAAATGATGGAACGCATTGGGTAGCTTTTTTTTTTTTTTTTTTTTTTTTTTTAACGTGAGGGAAAATCCTCGTAGGATGCTATGCCGGACTCTTACCGACTAAAAAACCTCACGTAACGCCCAACAGCCTATGGTTGAGAGCCCCGGGTAAACCCTCAGGAAGGATGTCCCGTGACTCCCAACAGACCTACGGCCGCCAATGCGGCCTCGCCCAGGGGGTGGTTCGGGTGCAATCCCGCGTCTATGGGGGGTTTCGGGTGTGACCCCGCTTCTAAGGGGGGGCGTGCGTGAGTGCTCACGTCACGCTGCCGTCATGGGCCTGCTTCTGTAAGGACGGTGAGCGGCCCTCTCACCGTCCTCAGACCCCCGGTCATGGAGGCCGATAGTCCTCGGCGAAGACACGTCGGCGGCGCCCAGGGCGCCGACTGCGGAACTCGGGTGGGAGAGTTCTCTCCCGCACCCGGCCCGCCGCCTCCTTCGCGAGCATGACCTGCTCGCAGAAAGAGGCGGCGCAGTCCCACTTACTCCCGCTGGAGAGCATGGCTCGCACCATGGCCTCAAGCGAGAGAGTGTCCACGCCCAGACCCACTACGAGGACCTGTCGCTGTTGTGCCCACGCCGTGCACTCCACCAGCGTGTGGAGCGCCGTGTCATCGCTGCGGTCCTCGCAGTGCTGACATTCGGCCGTGGTTTCCCGGTGTTTTCGCCACAGATACCTACCGAAGCTACCGTGCCCGGCAAGCATCTGTGTCAACCGGTAGGAGAGAGCACCGTGTCTTCTCTCCAGCCACTCGTCCATGACCGGTCTGACGGCCGCGATTGTGGCCAATCCCCCCTTTGGTTGCTCAAGTCGCATCTTCCATGTCTCCAGGGTTTCCTGGTGGAGCAGGGTCCGCTGGGCCTCGATTTCTCGAGACGCAGGCCTTTGGCCCCGCTCCAGCGCCTCCTTGCGCCATCTGAACAGTGACGCAAGGGCTCTCGCTTCCAGGTCCCATGGAGGGGTCCCGGCTAGGAGACATGCCGCCTCACCGGAGATCGTGCGGTATCCTCTTATCACCCTGACGGCCATCACTCTCTGCGGGCTCATCAGTCTAGCCTCATTGCTGGCCGTCAGGGTCTCCGCCCATACGGGAGCCCCGTACAGGGCCATACTTCGCACGATCCCAAGGTACAGCCTCCTGTAGGGAGCGTGCATTGGGTAGCTTATGTTAAAATAAACAATTATTGTGAATATTTTGATAGCTTTTGTGATTTAAAACCGCCAAGAGAATTAATGCTATATTTTAAGAACTGTGATGTTCATTATAACTATAATAGATATCAACAATTTAACACAATAGTTTGTGGACATATGTGTTTAAGTTATTTGCAAACTTTTTGGAATAAATACTATAAATTTTATATCACTCTTTCATTTCCATCATTTGCAAGATGTCACTCACCTTATCGATAACTGGAAACTCATCAGTATTATCTACCTATTATCCAAACACGTTGCCATTAGTTGGGGAGTATGAATGTGCATTATTACATTTCTCTACATATAATTCTATTCCAAATTTTGATAATACAAACAATAAATTATACTATGGTTCTAAAAATGTTATTGAGATACCTGAAGGAACTTATGAATTGCAAGATATTGGTGACTATTTAAAAACTGAGATAAAAGATGCATCCATAAAACTCCATTGTAATAACAACACCTTAAAAACTATGTTATTTTGTACATCAACTATAGATTTTACTAAAGAAGGTACATTCGGAAGTTTATTGGGATTTAAAAAACAGATCTTAGAAGCAAATAAATATCATGTATCAGAGTTTCCAGTTAACATTTTGCCTACGACTGTCATAAGGATTGAATGTGACATAGTTAGCGGTTCTTATATAAACGGTCAATCCAGTCACATCGTGCACGAATTTGCACTTAATGTTCCACCTGGATACAGGATTATAGAAATTCCTAAAAACGCAATCTACTTTCCAATAAACCAAACCAATATAAGCTGCATACAGATACGGCTGTTAGATATAAATAATAACTTAATAAATTTGCGAGGTGAAGAAGTGCAGTTGTATCTACATATCAGAAGAAAACAATGATAGATTATAATAAATATGTGGTTCGTCCAACTAAAAATAACAGTCCTACTCAAACTATCAAACCAATAAGAGGTCGCTCCAAAAAGGTCATAAAATTGAATAACAATAATAAAGCATTTCTTAAAGCGATTGGTTTGTTAAAATGAATATACTAGATGTTTTATCCGCTCCTGCATACAACAACTCTGTGGAAGGAATTGAATTTCACTCTTACAAGCCTTACGTAACAAGTTTCAATAGAAGCGATGAAATCAGGATACCTATTAATCAACAAGACTTGTATATATTACCATCAGCAAGCACTTTGTTTTTGGAAGGAACTGTTGTTGTAAACAAGGGTGGAAATTCGAAAGAGAGAGTCAGTAGCGTTCATTTCACAAACAATAGTTTACTTTACTTGTTTCAAGATATAAGGTATGAGATAAATGGAGTGGAAATAGATAAAATAAAAAACGCTGGTATAACTACCACAATGAAATCATTAATATCAATGAACGAAAACGAGGCTAAAGTATCTAATGCTTGGGGTTGGAATATCGATGGCATAAATAGTACAAATGGGGGTAACTTTTCTGCTTCTATACCCCTCTGTAACATTCTTGGTTTTGCAGAAGATTTCAAGAAAGTAGTGATAAACAGCAAACATGAATTAATATTGCTGCGAATACTAATCTGAACGCCCTAAAACTTAACGATGGTGAAACGGTAGAAGATATTATTATAAATAAAATAATATGGCGTGTACCACATGTCAAAGTATCCGATAAAGAAAAAATAAATATGTTAAAACTGTTAGAAAAAGATCGAGCACTCCAGATGATATTCAGGAATTGGGATTTATATGAATATCCAGCTCTACCAAAAACTACTAAACATACTTGGTCAATAAAAACATCATCGCAAATAGAGAAACCAAGATTTGTTATTATTGGTCTGCAAACAAATGGAAAAAATAATTCAAAATTGGATATGTCTCAGTTTGATCACTGTAACGTTCGTGATGTTAGAGTATACCTAAATTCAACCTACTTCCCTTACGAAAATTTAAATTCAAGTTTCTCAAATAACAGAATTGCTTTAATATATGAACAATACACCAGATTCCAACACTCGTATTACGGAGGTCGTAGCGGTGAACCGTTATTAAGTGAGAAACAATTTAAAAATATTGCTCCGTTATTTGTCGTAGATTGTTCTAGACAACCAGATAATCTTAAGTCAGGACCTGTTGTCGATGTCAGAGTGGAAATTGAAAGTGACATTGATATACCAGATCAAACTTCAGCATATTGTCTTACTAGCTGATGCGCGCGGCTTCGCCCGCGTGAAATTCGGTACCCGTTCCCGCTTCCCGTGGGAACATATTCCCGGGATGAAAAGTAGCCTATGTGTTATTCCAGACTATAAGCTATCTCTGTACCAAATTTCAGCCCAATCCGTTCAGCCGTTAGAGCGTGATTGAGTAACAAACATCCAAACATCTAAACATCCAAACATCTTCACAAACTTTCACATTTATAATATTAGTAGGAAGTAGGATATTGAACGACTGTATAATCGAGTATAAACCGTTAAGTAGCACCGTGAGAAAGATATCATGAACAAAAATACTATTATAGTAGATTTTCAAGGTTTTAAAGATCTTTATAATAACTTCATAGTCAAGGAATTAGCTATAGCTACGTTGGAATATACTCATATATTCTTAATAAAACCTCCTTATCCGTTCTCCTCGCTGACTGATGAAGAAATAAACCGGCCAAGTGCGAGTTGGACTCGCCCATGAAGGGTTTCGTAGCAGCAAGTAACATAATATAAAAGTTCTTATAGTTCGTTGTAACTTTGATTGATGTTTTTAACACGTTCGCAGTGGTAGTGATTTTCTAACCGAAAATTGCGGTTTATGACGTATTAAAAAAAACTACCAGCTCTATCTCGTTCAAACCAATTTTCGTTGGTAGTTTTTATGGCAATGTACATCATATCGCACCTTTATTTCGAAACCGTTACTAAACGAAATTTTTACGAAATTGAGTTAATAACGCCACCTTTTTTAAATCGTCAGGAACTACCGAATGAATTTGACAGTTTATTTAATACCTCAATATTACGGTAGATAGCTCTAAACTAAAACGTTACTAAACGAAAATTTTAAACAAACGCTAATGACATAACCGTTATTAAACCAGTTGTCACCGGTCATTTGAGGAGTCGACGTACAAGTTTATAATAAAAGTGTAACTATTGATATAAGAACGGTTGACTTTCTCGTTAAGCTATATTATTTACTTATTTTCATTCTATAAAGTGTGTTTTTTTTGTTAAGTCACAGTTTTTAACTTAAAATGTGTATTTTATTTTTTTCAAATTTAAAACTAAAACCGTTACCTTTTGTATAATCCTTATAATAAAGATTCTAGATAAAAGTATGACACAAATATTTAGTTTCAAATTTTGATTATTGGTTTAGTATAGTTCTTGACTAACTTGATTCTCATGTTTACGGTTAGGATTATTACAATAAGTATATAAACAGTGGTAGTATTATTACAATAAGTATACAAATATAAAAAAATAAAATAAATAAATATTTACGGACATCTGACACAACGCTATCTGATCCCAAAGTAAGCTAGGAATAGCCTGCTTGTGTTATGGGTATCAGACCACGGATATTAATACTTATATACTTTTAAATACATACATATTATACATAGAAACACCCAGACTCTTGAGACAAACACTAATGGGTCACACAAATATTTGTCACCGGTGGGAATCGAACCCACGACCTCCAGCGCCGCAGGCGGTATTACTACCGACTGCGCCACAGAGGCAGTCAAATAATAAATATAAAACAAATACAAAAGATTTATAGATGACTGGTTAGTTTCATATTGTGTTATATTATTTTTACTTAGCTAGAGCCCCGGGTAAGCCGTCGGAAGGCCACCACTGCGGCCTCGCCCAAGGGGCGGTTCGGGTGCTATCCCGCGTCTTTGGGGGGTTTCGGGTGTGATCCCGCTTCTAAGGGGCGGTGTGCGGGAATCCCTCACGTCACGTTGCCGTCATGGGCCTGCTTCTGTTAGGACGGGGACTAGCCCTCTCACCGTCCTCAGGCCCCAAGTCATGGAGGCCGATAGTCTTCGGTGAAGACACGACGACGGCGCCCAGGCCGCCGACTGCGGAACTCGAGTGGGAGAGTTCTCTCGCGTTCCCGCCCCGCCGCCTCTTTCACGAGCATGACCTGCTCGCAGAAAGAGGCGGCGCAATCCCACTTACTCCCGCTGAGGATCATGGCTCGCATTATGGTCTTGAGTGAGAGATTGTCCACGTCTAGACCCACTACGAGGACCTGGTGCTGTTGCGCCCACGCAGTGCACTCCACCAGCGTGTGGAGCGCTGTGTCATCGCTGCGATCCTCGCAGTGCTGACACTCGGCTGTAGTTTCCTGGTGTCTTCCCCACCGATACATACCGAAACTACCGTGCCCGGCAAGCATCTGTGACAACCAGTAGGAGTAGCATTAGAGCACCGTGTCTCCTCTCTAGCCACTCTTCCATGATTGTCTGACGGCCGCAATTGTGGCGAATTCGCCCTTTGGTTGCTCAAGTCGCACCTTCCATGTCTCCACGGTTTGGTGGAGCTTGGTTTCTCGAGACGCAGGCCTATGGCTCCACTCCAGCGCCTCCTTGCGCCATCTAAATAGTGACGCAAGGGCTCTCCCTTCCAGGTCCCATGGAGGGGTTCCGGCTAGGAGACATGCCGCTTCACCGGAGATCGTGCGGTATCCCCATATCACCCTGACGGCCATCGCCCTCTGCGGGCTCAGCAATCTAGCCACGTTGCTGACCGTCAGGGTCTCCGCCCATCCGGGGGCCCCTAGGGCCATACTTCGCACGATCCCCAGGTACAGTCTACTTGTAGGGAGCGTAAGGTCCCCTGATGTTGGGCATCAATGCCCCCATCCGTTTTGGGACCAAACTTCGGAAGTGATGTCCGATTTTCCACCGGCCATCGAGTACGAGCCCCAGATACTTCAAACAGGACTCGATGCTGATACTGACGCCCCCTACCTGTAGGCTGGATCCCGCAGGTGGTCCCATCTGAATAGGAATTAGTTTTCTGTTGATATTATTATTCAAAATAAGTAAATACGGTGACTGTAAGCTTCAATTAAATGATAATTATTAAAAGAAGAATAAAGAGTTATTTGCCATTTATAATTGTACTTCATACGTTCGTTTAATAAATAGTGATTTTAACTATTACCTTTTATTTTATCCGTGTCTTTAAATATATTTCACACTCATTATTCTGTTATTAAAATAGCAAGAATTTTATTTTTTACATAGTAACATTCAATTTATACTAACATTACAATATTCAATGATAATTGAAAAAAAAGTTATTGCAAAAGTGTTACTATAAAAATTAAAATTATTATAAATCAGTAATTATTTAAATTATCTAATTATGTGCCTTCACATCTTGAAAAGGAACTAATAATTTAATAAGTAATCTAAGACATACCTCATAAAAGTTCATAAGATTTTCATTATGAGGTATTTAATAGGCCAAAAATCTTAAATTGCTTCTCCTGTAAAATTTAGTTATTTTGTTTAGTAACGGTTTCGAAATGAAGGTGCGATATATTTTTTTTTAGATTTATCACTCTCTTAGTTTAGAAGTTAGAGGGGGGGGGGACACTCATTTTTCGACTTTGGAAGTCCCTCTTGCGCAAACTATTCACTTTAGAAAAAATAATGTTAGAAACCTCAACAGCATTTTGGAAGACCTATCTATAGATACCCAACACGAATGGGTATGATGAAAAAAAAGATTTTGCGTTTCAGTTCTGAGTATGGGGACCCCCAAAATTTACGGCTTTTTTTCTAGTGTTATATAAGAATCTTAATGCGGTTCATAGAATACATCTAGTTACCAAGTTTCAATAGCATAGGCCTTATAGTTTCGGAGAAAAGTGGCTGTGACACACGGACGGACAGACAGACAGACAGACAGACAGACAGACAGACATGACGAATCTATAAGGGTTCCGTTTTTGCCATTTGGCTACGAAACCCTAAAAAGACGCATTTGGTGGATTGAAAGGAATAGAGGTTACCGCTGGAGCGAAGGATATATTGATTACAGAGAATTTTCTAAAATAATCAAACCCTATTTGAAGGAAAAAAAGGTTCTTGTTAAAGGTAGTGAGAAAATAAAGTGGGTTCAAGAGCTATGTGGTCATAATAATGTTTCTGACATATGCGAAAATAAAAGTGTTCCTAATTTAGAAACTCTTATTGATCTTTACTGTAAAGATCTATCTTTGTATAATTGTTTTGCTCATAAGAACTATTGTGCTTTAAGGAATGTATTGTGTATTAAGCGATGGTGTTTAAAAAATAACTTTTGTATTTCATAATTTTAATTAACTTAATAAATGTTTTATTTCTATAGTGTGTTTGTTTTTCATACTATTTCCTACCCAAGGTGAAATTAAAATGAAAAATAAAAAACAATGATTGAACATAATACCATTTATTAAATGTCTAATATACATAAATCATTGCGTATCCATATAAATTTACACAATCATATGCCATCACAGTGACCCCAAGAGAATGTATCTATTTGATTTGGTCGAACTAGTCGTTTATCATCTAATCTATTTAACATTACTTTATTAACTTCCTGCGAATAAATTATATGTTTGTTTGATTTAATCATTTGCATTTTACACTTTAAAGTAATGTTCTGAAATAAAACTCTCTTATAGTCAGTCATTCTCAAATTCTTAGTAATGGGCTTTGATACACCTTTAGCTTTATTAATGCATGCTTTTATTGACTCAATACAATAAAGTTTTGCTCTCAAGCCAACAAACTCAGTGATTACATCACCACCCAACTCATCTTTAAATAAGCCAGAAATCTTATCATGTAACTTAGGTATATGAAAAATAAAAAACAATGATTGAACATAATACCATTTATTAAATGTCTAATATACATAAATCATTGCGTATCCATATAAATTTACACAATCATATGCCATCACAGTGACCCCAAGAGAATGTATCTATTTGATTTGGTCGAACTAGTCGTTTATCATCTAATCTATTTAACATTACTTTATTAACTTCCTGCGAATAAACTACATGTTTGTTTGATTTTATCATTTGCATTTTACATTTTAAAGTAATGTTCTGAAATAACACTCTCTTATAGTCAGTCATTCTCAAATTCTTAGTAATGGGCTTTGATACACCTTTAGCTTTATTAATGCATGCTTTTATTGACTCAATACAATAAAGTTTTGCTCTCAAGCCAACAAACTCAGTGATTACATCACCACCCAACTCATCTTTAAATAAGCCAGGAATCTTATCATGTAACTTAGGTATACAATAAGGATTATTAATGTCAAAGTTACTGGTATCAAATTGTATTATATTATCTTTCATATCTTTATAAAAATCGTGCGTATGTATTAAGTACAATAGACTATCAGTGTCTGTATAGCACAATTTGGCTTTTTTACCATACTTGTTTTTAATAAAATCGTAATGGAAATTATATACATGTTGTTTAGCATATTCGAGTACAGTAAACCCAATATAAATCGGTCTATCTAAAATAAGCTATTCGGGATTCATTTGAACTGCAAGAAAATCATCACTGAACACACAAACGCTTTTTAAATTTGGTTTTGCTATCAGTTTTTCTGCACCTAATTTTTTATTTGTCCTATTATTATCATCATTCCAGCTATTCACCAATTTTACGTCAAGCTGTTTTCGTTTATTTTCGATTGTTTTACCAAATATCGAATTGTTCAAAAGCTTGAAGAAGTCTCTTTCAAACGATGTGGTAGCTGTTTGTCGCAATTGAGTATTTAAGTCTATATAGTCCTTCAAAAAGTTTTCTTGTTTAAATTTAAGTATACGATGAATTTTTCTTAAAATAAGTCCATTTTTTAGACATTCTTTTAAATACACATAATGTGTAATATAGTTGTATTTGTCATATAAATTTGCAATGAGCTTCTCTGTCTTTCCTCCTATGGGTATGAATTTTTCTGGAGCGAAAGGCAAATCGTTGTGTAATTTATGTAAATAATTAGGGTACGCGACATCAACTTCTAAAATGTAACCATATTCAGCATCATCAGGGATATTAGATAAGCAAAAATTATTTATTTCAGAAGTTGACATAAATTCAAAATCTGATATTGGTAATTTTTTCATCATAGGATATCCATAAAGATTATTACTGTCGAGATATATCAAATATGTCGATGGTTTAGAATCATCGAAATTAGGTGTGTAAATATTATTTGCTTGAGCATACCGATGAGAGCACTGTGCTAATCCACCGCGTATTCCTTTTTCAATCATGTTATACATTTGTAGATCATGAATTAACTCTAATTGTACACCAGTGTAAAGGAGCATAGCATCCCAACTTAAGCCGGGTGAACTTACATAATATGCAGGATCTAGATTATAATGTTGAAGACATATTTTTCTAAAGTTTTCAAATATATCGCATAATAATAGCACATCAGACTTTAAATATAAATCAGTATATTCACCAAGACTATTAATGGCAAATGTATTCCAAATGTTCTGTGCATGTGAATACTCGTTATCAGTAATATGCTTCATTTGCAAACTATTATAAAAACAACATTTTGTGGGCAGTTGTACGTCATTATATTTCTTCCATGAATCAATATATTCATAAGGATATATTCCTTTTGGTCTAAGAGCCCATGAACATCTACCAGTATGTATTTGACCAGACCTGAGGTTTTGTACACTGAGACTCCTATACCTACCATGCATTATGCAGTGACTCACTAAACTCTAAGTGGAGCACGCGACGACTGCGCAGCCAGGACAGGTATCGATTTTTGACTAGTTTTAAATGCATTTGACCATGGATGCCGTTTTAAAAAAATGAAAATATATTATTATTATTATCGGAAAATAAGAATGGCAGACCATTATCGTGAGTTTTACTTAGTGGCAGACGATTTTGAAAATGCCCAAAAAATTTTTTTTTGAAAGTATTTGACCAGATCTGCCATTGAAACATTTGGTTGATTATGGTCTTAAAAGCTTATATTCAAAAAGGCAGACGTCTACATAGAGCATTTACATAAAAAAATGATAAAATATTACCCACTACTCGATCAGATGAATACGCATTCCGTTCGCTGTTTTACATTAATATCAATATAAATACTGTGGGACATTCACACACAACGCCATCTAGCCCAAACTAAGATAATATAAGCTTTTGCTATGAGATTTAGACAACTGATAAACAAACTTAGATCTTTCTTAATACATAAGTACACATTATACCTAGAAGTTACATAGAAACACCTGAACTCCAAAAAACTATTAAATATGTCTGCCTCGTTGGTCTAGAGATCGTAAAGACCAAATGCGGATCACGAAGTCGTGGATTGTTTCCCAACATACCACAAAAAATTATGTGAGCCACAAATATAAATTGTCTAGAGCCTGGGTGTTTCTATGTAGGTAGATATTAACAAAAAAAAATATTCAAGCATTAATATCCTGTTGTCTGATTTCCATAACACAATCAAGGTAATCCTAGTTTACTTTGGGATCACATGATAAGTACTGTGTAAAAAATGTACGCATCTGTAAATAATTTGTTTTTAAAAAGTTTAATAATTCTAATTTTATACATTTTATTATTATAATTTTAATATGAAAGAATCATAAATAATACGGTATACGCTGATAAATAACATCGATTACCTCCTATTTAAATTTTGTTATTATTTCGACATGTCAAAATTTTAAGTGTTAAATGAGTTAAGAGGGAACATGGGCTCAGAGAAATTTGCAAAATAGGTATTTGAATTTAGATGTTGCCGTCACAGTGCACCTAATAACAACCCCGCAATGACAGATTGCCAAAAAACTAAACTTCTATTCAAACGCAAAGTTTTCGATGTCAAAGGAGTAAACATTTCTTTTAAAAATTTAAATCGCTAGTTTAGAAAGATCAAATAAATTTTAAAGTACTGCTTATCTAAATTCATTTTATTAGGAATATTGAGAAACTACTCTTTGCATTTGCCTGATAATTCTGTATAAAAATTCATGTGCATTTTTTATGTATTGCCCGGTTTGAACATTATTTCCGTATAGATACGGACAAATCCGTATACATGGCAAGACTGAACGTGCATGAGGCTACAACGAGTGCCAGTACGCGCCGTACGCGCTCATTATGACGTCATCAGAATGCTATTCGCATGCCTGCCGCATTTTACGAAATACGGCGCGTGCAGTGCGGGTGAAATGTGCGAGTTTTCATATCATTACATACAACGAATTCTAAAATGCGGCGCGTTCGGTGCGTACGGAGCGTACGTTGCTGACAAATGTGCGATCAGCTTCAGAGAACATACTAACTGTCAAACAAATATGTCAATGGTCAAGATCAAACCTGACGTATGGTCTAGTCTAGTCTTAAAAATAAATTTATTAAAATGAGACGTTATTGAAATCTTTTTTTTTGTGTTCTGGTTTAATCTGCAAGCAGTATTTTTCTTTTCTTGAACTATTTATAGTTCCAGAAACTACCCAACATAATCTGCTTATAAGCAGATTATGTTGGGTTATAAGCAGATAATATTGACATGTGGAGTGTGCCTCCCAGCAGAGACATCTACTCCTTATGTCCACAGCTCAGTCAATCGCAAGATGTAGGCTCAATATGTCCTTTCTTTTAAGGCGCCTTATTGAAATCTAAAAACTATTGCTCAAGACTCCGTATGACGCTAAATAGACTATCATCTTGATCTAGAACACAGGAGTCGTAAGGTCTATAGGTAAATTAACTCTTTTTTTGTCAAAACTGTCGTGAATTTTGAGCTGGATCTTCTATACTTGATGTCTGGTTTAAAATGTATTTTATAATTACCAGAAAGACAATAGTAAATCTTAATTAACTCGAGACTCTGTTGTTTTTTAATTATTACAGTTCTTTTAATTAATTTATTTCGTTAAAAACGCATAAAACTATACGTATCTACCACTTTCTTGTACGCTCAAATTTATATCTGTTATCTTCTTTAAACTGATTAGCGTCAGGTGGGCTCTTAACAGGTAAATTTTAGTAATCATTTGCTGTTCTAAATTACTCAGGAACATCTATAGTATCTATTTAAATATATACGTGGAGGTATAAGTAGTAATATATTCGGCGTGGCAAATTTAAAGAGTAAAATAACACAATTTTAAAACATTACTTTAAAATACAAAATAAATACAGTGATATAGGAACTCGCAAGTAAAATATATCATGTACCTATTGTCGACTGCGCCGTTGGTGCGAATTTCCGGAAAGCACAGGGTTTTGTAAATAATTTTGTGCGGGTGTTAGTGAAACAGACTGTCACTCTGAGGTCTTGGGTTCGATTCATGGGTCGGACAAATATTTGTTTGACCCACAAATAGTTGTTTCAGGGTTTAGGTGTCTCTATGTATAATGTGTAAGTACCTACCTATGTATTAAGAAAGATCTAAGAATGTTTGTCAGTTGTCTAAATCTCATAGCAAAAGCTTATATTATCTTAGTTTGGGCTAGATGGCGTTGTGTGTGAATGTCCCACAGTATTTATATTGATATTAATGTAAAACAGCGAACGGAATGCGTATTCATCAGTGGGTAATATTTTATGATTTTTTTATGTAAATGCTCTATGTAGACGTCTGCCTTTTTGAATATAAGCTTTTAAGACCATAATCAACCAAATGTTTCAATGGCAGATCTGGTCAAATACTTTCAAAAAAAAATTTTTTGGGCATTTTCAAAATCGTCTGCCACTAAGTAAAACTCACGATAATGGTCTGCCATTCTTATTTTCCGATAATAATAATAATATATTTTCATTTTTTTAAAACGGCATCCATGGTCAAATGCATTTAAAACTAGTCAAAAATCGATACCTGTCCTGGCTGCGCAGTCGTCGCGTGCTCCACTTAGAGTTTAGTGAGTCACTGCATAATGCATGGTAGGTATAGGAGTCTCAGTGTACAAAACCTCAGGTCTGGTCAAATACATACTGGTAGATGTTCATGGGCTCTTAGACCATTTTCTTCTAATTAATTCAAATTTAGAGTCATCGGGAAAATGGACTCGTAAATTTATAAAATCACTATCTATTAAACTTTTACTTAGATTATCGAGACTGGTATTGAGGAATTGGAATGAATCTATGAATTTAATTTGCAAAGGCTCCTGTTTATCCGTTTTAATGATTTTTGTAATAGAGAAGTATTTTTCTTTTGTGTTTGGAATTACCGTTATTTCACCTTCATAAACTGATAGTTCTTTAATAAATATGTGTGAGTCATATCCGGATAAGTTATGAAAAATTACAGGTATGAATGAACAGACTTTATACATTAAATTACATTGCGAATGAGCTGCACCTCTGTATTCTCCTGTAATATGATCGTGATCACATACTTTGTCACTAAATAATAGATTTTTACAAATATGACAGGTAGTTGCATCACGATAATTATGCATTTGTTCAGGAGTCATTGGTTTCATAGCTTTTTCTGTTATTAAAATATCATGTATTAACTTGGTTTCTTCAATTAATTTCTGAACAAACACTTGCACACAATTAGGTCCTCGATAAGTAACAAATTTATTTAGGCTACTATCATGATAACAACAAACATAAAATGCAAAACATGAAGGTCGATGCAATTTATGTTTTATGGTATTTTTGTTGGCATTTGTTTCATTAAAATTATAAAGTAGACTTTCAAAATCAGCATATATTACAAAGTTGATTTTTTGTTGTCTTTCGAAATGTTTAAACTGTAATTTGGTGTGTTTATCTGGTAATAATGTCATAATTTTTGAACATGCATGGGTGTTGAACTTTATTTGGCTAGTAAAAAATTGTAGGCATGTTTCACATTAATACATCGAACCTTTACTTCGTGATACTTGACGTCTCACTAAACGTAAAAGGCTTTTTATTAAACAATAATGAGCTTTCTTATTTTTCTCAAAATACAATAAATTAATATGTTTATCTTTCTTTAAATTTGTTACATAGAGTGGGCCAGTTACTCTATGATATTCATCTAATCCATAGATATTAATACTTAAATATTTGTTATTAATTTCAAACAACTTGATGTCCTTAGAGGATGGATAGGAATGACATCCCATTTACATTAAATACTAAACTAAAATGTGGGTAAGAGCTTGTTCTACAAACATTATTTTTTGTTGGATATAATGCTGCTAAGATGCTCCATAAAAAACAATATTCATCATTATTTTTGATATTTATACAACTCTTTGTATTTTTAATAACTGCTGGCAAGTCTATATAAGAACCACCCCTCATCGGGGAATATTTATTAATATTAATTTCTAAATGACTAATGGATGTAAATGACCATCCAGATTCACAGTGCTCGAATTCGGTTAATTTCATTTTAAAAATCTCTTTTAAATTCAGATAAATATTATTCAAATCAGTACTTTTATACAAAACTTCATATTTTGTATTAAATGACTTCAGCTGCTGCTGCTGTTCACCATATTTAGGTAAAACAAAGTATGCAAACAACTCAAAGTTTACTTTAATACAAGTATGTTTAATAAGCGATAACTCAATTACTTTGTATACATCATCTCGCTTGTCATCTAAGAACGCCTCTAGGAAGAGGTACTCGTCTTCTTTCGATGGGTTTAAGCGATATGTCATTATTCTGTTCTTAAAGGCTGTAGCTATTATGTCTATATGTTCAAATTTCGATTTTATTAAACAGTTAGATTTATGAATATTAGTTCGTTTATGATATCTGTATTCATGAATCGGTATTCCAATTTTACATTTATCACAATTAATATAACTGCCTGATGAATAAGAGGTGAGTGGTAGCACTGAAAAGAGAAACAATGCATGGTCTGATTCATATATATAGTAGTCTTATGCTAGGGATTAAATACAGTTTAATGTGTATAGCAATAGGTATATAATGATTAATGAATAATCAGATTTCTCTTTACCTATTTACTGATAAGAGTTTATAAACGTGGCTGCACAATTTTTAAATTCATTCCCTGTCTCTTTCACAAATTCACTTAAATGCTTCCAGGACTTTGAATCCAAATTTGTTTTATTTTTAACAGTTATTACAGCGTGTCTCCATCGGTTCATTGGTGGCACTCGTTCAATTTCCTCACAATCATAAATTTTTAATTCAATGAAAAAGTTGCCAGATTTTCCTTCATCTATTTGACGCGAGAATCCATTAGCCAACCTACGTGTTAGATATGAATAAATAGGTGCAGGATTTTTACCAGTGGGGATGCTGCAATCATCGCTATCGGCTCCGAAGAGATCGCGGATCGTAGCCCTCGACTTCTGTTTCTTACTGGTTGGTTGACTAGTTGATGGCTGACTGGCTGTAGCTGAACTGCTCAAAGGCTGGCTAGTTGATGCTTTTTCTGCAAACTTTCGCTTCTTATTCTTGGTCTTCACCGGGATGTTAACTTCTGACTCGTCTGAAGACGGGAATAATTGGTCAGCCATTTGTTTGGACCTGAAAACAAAGACATTCATATAAATAACTTATAACAATAATTTGTAGTATCTATCAATAAAATATGAAATATTTGAATAACAGGTTGATAGAATTTAGATACTATGTATATCATGAATAATTGCAAATTAGAATGAATTAATAGTGGATCGATTGAATAGTGGAACGATTGAATAGTTGAACGATTGAATAATAGGATTGCTGAATGATAGCACGAGTGCTTTTTAATCACGTATTAATAAATAATATAATAGTGACTTACATTTTGTAGGTACAGGATCCGATAGGCAGGTATACGTAAGCTCGTTGTGGTAATCACTTCAGCTCCGGTAGAGTAGGGGAACATGGGCATCAGTGGATCACGGGGAACAGTGGATCATTTGTTATAACTTTGTGCCTATGGCACCCACACATATACACTTCTGGTCAGCGCACATCCTCCTACACCCCGCACTACCCGACTAGTCACCGCCACAGAGTCACAACGGAAGGCCGCGTGACGGCTCATCGGTCCGCAGGCAGGTACGAAAAAAAATATTTACGTATTATTGTAAATAGTTTTGCTACCAGGTTTTTTAGATATTTCAATGTCTTTGTATATTTTATTTTAGTGTGTGTGGCTGAGTATCTAAAACTGTATTATACTGTGCTGTAAAAGCTAATTATATTTAAATAAAAATATTATTTCTGTTATTGGTAAATGGGTTACAGTGAATCATACTCCAATGGGGTTCATCGGATCGTGATCCACTGTTACCCGAAGGGATTCGAATTTTATATGATCCTTTTTTACGGGGCAATATGCCCCATAATAGTCAAAAGAAAACACAGCGAAGCTGTCCCAGCTCCACCAGGAAACCGTGGAGACCTGGAAGGTGCGACTTGAGCAACCAACGGGAGAATTCGCCACGATCGCGGCGGTCCAACCGGTCATGGACGAGTGGCTGGAGAGGAGCCACGATTCTCTCTCCTACCGGTTGTCACAGATGCCACCTGGGCACGCGAGCTTCGATAAGTATCTGTGGCGAATACAGCAGGAAACCTCGGCCAATTGCCTGCACTGCGGAGAGCGCAGCGAGGACAACAGCGCCAGGTCCTCGTGGCAGGATATTCTCTCGCTGGAGACCATGGTGCGAGCCATGATGCCCCCCTAAGAAGTGTGTTAGCACCCTATCCCCCCCCCCACCTCTAGGTGAGGCTGCAGTGGTAGCCGTAATAGGTCTGTTGGGTGTTCTGGGGTATCCTTCCGAGGGCTTACCCGAGGGGGGGCTCCCAACCGTGTTACGTGGGATACGTGTGCTTTTTAGTCCGTAGGAGGCCGGCATAGCATCCATGTGGTCCTACATGACTACCACTACGGCCTCTGTATATAAGAACGGTGGGCAGCCCCCTCACCGTCCTCAGGCCCTCGGTCATGGAGGCCGCTAGTCTGGGGCGAAGACACGTCGGCGGCGCCCTAGCCGCCCACTGCGGAACTTAGGTGGGACAGTTTTCTTCTGCTCCCTACCCGCTGGCTCTTTCACAAGCATCACCGGCTCGCAAAAAAGAGGCACCTCAGTCCCACTTACTCCCGCTGGAGATCATTGCTCGCACCATAGTCTCCAGCGAAAGAATGTCCACGTCCAGACCTGCCACGAGGACCTGGCGCTGTTACTGAACCACAGTACTTATCGAAGCTCCCGTGCCCGGTAAGTATCTGTGACAACCGGTAGAAGAAAGCACCATATCTCCTCTCAGCCACTAGTCCATGACAGGTCTGACCGCCGCAATCGTGGCGAATCCCCCTTTGGTTGCTTAAGTCACACCTTCCACGTCTCCACGGTTTCCTGGTGGAGTTGGGACCACCGAGATTTGATTTCGCGAGGCGCAGGCCTGTGGCCCCACTCCAGCGCCTCCTTGCACGGTTGCGCCATTCAAATAGTGACGCAAGGGCTCTCGCTTCCAGGTCCCATGGAAGGGTCCCGGCTAGGTGTCATGCCGCCTCACCTGAGATCGTGCGGTATCCCCTTATCACCCTGAAGGCCATCGCCCTCTGCGGTCTAAGTAATCTAGCCCCATTGCTGGCCGTCAGGGTCTTCACCAATGCGAGGGCCCCGTACAGGGCCATGCTCCGCGTCCAAACCTGCCACGAGGTCCTGGCGCTGTTACCGAACCACAATACTTATCGAAGCTCCTATGCCCGGTAAGTATCTGTGACAACCGGTAGAAGAAAGCACCATGTCTTTTCTCCAGCCACTAGTACATGACAGGTCTGACCGCCGCAATTGTGGCAAATCCCCCCATTGGTTGCTCAAGTCACACTTTCCACGTTTTCCTGGTGGAGCTGGGACCACCGAGCTTTGATTTCGCGAGACGCAGGCCCGTGGCCCCGCTCCAGCGCCTCATTGCGCGGTTGCGCCATTCAAATAGTGGCGCAAGGGCTCTCGCTTCCAGGTCCCATGGAATGGTCCCGGCTAGGAGACATGCCGCCTCACCTGAGATCGTGCGGTATCTCCTTATCACCCTTAAGGCCATCGCCCTCTGCGGACTAAGTAATCTAGCCGCATTGTTGGCCGTCAGGGTCTTCACCAATGCGGGGGCCCCGTATAGGGCCATGCTCCGCACGATCCCGAGGTACTGTCTTCTGTAGGGAGCGTTGGGTGGGTCCCCTGATGTCGGGCATCAGTCGCGAGAGTGCGGCTGATCCCCCCTCAGTTTTGGGATCAAACTTCGGAAGAGGTATCCGAAGTTTCACCGGCTATCCATACTACCCCTTATGATCCACTGTAACTCAAACCCCGATTCAAGGTAACCCATACATGTGCCACAGTGGATCAATTCCCTCTCGAAGAAAAAACCGTTTTCTGACGTATATTAATTTATTAATGAGGTATTTAAAAAGAGAAACTTAAAATTTATTTATGCTTTTACGTATTACATGCAAAACTTCTGTTATTGAAGCAAAAATTTACGACAAAAACAGCTTCACAAAAAAAGTGATCCACTGATGCCCATGTTCCCCTATCTGCGGCATAGCTTTGAGAGGCAGTCTCTTAAATAATGGTAAATCTACGTCATATCATCCCGAATATGGTAACGGGCACGTGTTTCTAAAATGCTATGTCAGATCCCTGCATCCAAATACGATTGTCTTTTAAACAATATAGAATTACTTACTCAGCATATTATCCCGAATATGGTGCTGGCCACGTGTTGCTAAAATGCTGTGTCAAGAATACTGCACCAAAATAGTTTTGTGTTTTTAAATACAATATTGAATTACTTACCTCTGCTACACATCGCTGCGGTTAGGGTTGATTCTCACTACGACTGTTCAAGTTCAATAGTTTGTATTCAACTTTGTTTCAGAGTAAATCATTTGAAAACGAATTTATATTTATTTTGTTTCGCCATTCAGTTCAAATTTACTACATTAGGTACATAAACTCTTCAATTAAAGCTATCTAAAGTGCATAAATTATAAACCAAATTAATATAGCGATAAAAGAAAAACGCTGAATTAAAATTTACGTTGAACTGTAAAACTAACATGTGACCATATGTACTTACCTACCATATGCGAGAGCAAAATTCGTAATTATATAATATACGCCAATGCTCCTAGTGTGTAGTTTACCTTATATTTTAAACAACACCTCAAAGAGATGATTTAATGTTAATATTATATTGCGTAAGTAGTATGCGACTG
This sequence comes from Miltochrista miniata, assembly GCA_933228765.1. Taxonomy (NCBI): domain Eukaryota; kingdom Metazoa; phylum Arthropoda; class Insecta; order Lepidoptera; family Erebidae; genus Miltochrista; species Miltochrista miniata. The sequence goes on along the minus strand of OW121764.1, from coordinate 13,867,140 downwards.
CCATTGAGGTGTTTGGTTCGATTCCCGGATCGGAACAAATGTTAATGTGATCCATGAATGTATATTTTCTTAATTTTGGTCTTTCCTATGTATATTATCTATGTACCTATGTATTGAGAAATATATAAGTTTGTTTATCAGTTGTCTAGATCGCATAGCACAAGCTTATAGCTTGCTAGTAGACAATAAAATATTATTATCCTCTCTTCTGTTTGTCGAAAATATGCTTAGAAAAATGTTAGTGTTGATTGGTTTTCTTAAAATTAGGAGATATAATAAATGCAGATAAACCCGTGTTTAATGATAGGTAGTATGTGACACGGGTTCAAATTTTGATAAATATTAAGAAGTCAACGAATAAAAACCGCTGACATAGCTATATTGTGAATGAGGACATACTAATAATGTACCGCGACTAAGCTTGTTATATTTTCTCAGCGAGTTGTATGGAAAAAAACAATGAATAAAAGTACAATCATACATACCTAATATATTTATAATATTGACTTCGTTAACATGTCGCGACGCGATGTTGGGTTAGTAAGCATGTATGTCTATCTATCTATCTATCCTAGTATTTGTTATTCCATCATTTGCTATAGTCTTGAACAGTGCGTTATAAGTGCAGCATAATGTCGGTAAGTTAAGATATTATCTTTCTTTAATAGATAGTTAAATGTTGGCTAATACTAACCATCCAACAGAAACTGGTAACTGTAGAAAATGGATGCTAGCAATACAAGGGTTGGTAACTCTCACGTTGAAGATGGATCGCTATTAGTGTTTTAAGATTAATAGGTACCAAAATTAGTAGTATTCTAGCGAGATAATCTAAATATTATGTGTTAGAAATAAGTCCAAGCAGGTAGTGTAATTACTGTGATACGAATACGCAAGGTCTTGATCACAAGTCTGACGCCTTAACCGCTAGACGAGTGTGGTAGTAGCCGTAGTATTTCGTATTACAATTGTACATAATCAGATGGTTTTTCGTACAAGGTAATTTAAGTAAACGTTTCTTTACAGGACAGTGAAGAATTATTCAATTTTATACCAGCCAACCAACCACCACAAAAATCTATGCAAAAAACGTTGGGTCTTACACATAAGAGACCAAATTCGGAGCAGAAAATGTATCAATTTATAAAAAAACCGGTGACACGAGGAATAAAAGTAATAAAAATTGAGATATATGATGTGCACAGTGCCCCCAAATTAGGAGAACTGTTATGTGAGTGTGATGCGGATGTTTGTGCGCAACATGTGGTTAAAACTGTTTTATATGATGATATATACAATTGTGCCAGGCAACTAATAAATAAAATTCAGGACGAAATTGATCCAAAACCATAATAATAAGTACTTACCTACTAATATCTAGTAATTTATTGTTATGGCTTTGGATATATTTGGATGAAGATTTGTACCTACTTAAATACTAAATAAATATATTTGTACATTCTAATAATCAAGAATTATTAATAATAAACGTTCTATAAAATATATGTCTTTTTATTTCACTCAATATGTGTAGCAACAATGTAACTAAACGCATACTTTAGTACATATACAGGTATGAAGCTGAGAGAGGTAATCTGAGCGGATGCCATTCTCGATAGTTCAATCACATAATCCATTGAGTTATATCACCTATATTGCTATAGATAACTTAAAGACTAATTTTATCTTCGAAACTTGAAGTGATTTAATGATCGATTTATTCATTAAACGATCTGTTCAATGTTTTTGGCTTTCACATTATTTCAAATAGTAATTGATATTAGAATACTAGGCTGAATGATTGAATGGTAAAGGTTTTACGGTATGGACTCGAATAATTAGAATAGATAATAGTCTAGGTTTTGTAGACCTAACCCGAGCTTGAATGAGAATCATAGAACCCATACATACTGACTGAATAGATGGGATTGGGCGTTGACGGATCCAGAAAGTCTATCATGCATGACAGATAATTAATTATTTGAATACTAGATTGAATAGTTGAATGGTTGGGAATTAGCGAACCCATACATACTGACTGAATAGATGGGATTGGGCGTTGACGGATCCAGAAAGTCTATCATGCATGACAGATAATTATTTGAATACTAGATTGAATAGTTGAATGGTTGGGAATTAGCGAACCCATACATACTGACTGAATAGATGGGATTGGGCGTTGACGGATCCAGAAAGTCTATCATGCATGACAGATAATTATTTGAATACTAGATTGAATAGTTGAATGGTTGGGAATTAGCGGTTTATGGATCTCCTCTGATCCAGAAACCCTAATTCCCAACTACTCATAAAACGTATTTTAGAAGATACGAGTTTGTTGAATAGTCATTTAACTTCATTCTTGTAACTTAATGTGTAAGTTAGGGTCAAGTGTTCAACAATGAAACAGTGGTACACAATAAAACATAGTAATATTTCCAAAACGCGACGTTGGCAGTTAGTGCAATATATCGCGTAAGGACACTCAATAGATACCACCGGCGTATCCCAGTTTGCGGCGGCACCGCGTGAGAAAAGACGCGTCTGCGGCTCATTTATACTATTTTCGTCAAAAATTGAAGTATTTCTGGCTATCTTTAAAGATTTTTCATTATTTAATGGTTAGGAATATTATATTTTTTATGATTATCCTGCATTCTACATGTTTTGTAGATTATTTTGGCATATTTCATTTGTTTCAAAGTTACAATTTTGTGAACATAAATTAAAAGTTAGTTAGATAAACCCTAGGTAGTCAACAATGAAACAGTTTAACAATGGACACAATGAAACACTGTTTTATAGATTTTTATTGGTTGATATTGTGAAACCTTATCTATTAAAATTTGTTTTAATTTTAAGATGGCGCGTAACAAAGCTGTAAAAAGGACGAGGGGCGTATTGCTTACCAAATGGCAAAAATTAACAATATTCGATATTCTGTTAGCTGGGAAAATGGCTGGAATCGAATGTTTACGGTCTTATAAATCAGGGCATGCATAACTGTCATTAAAAAAGCCTGAAGCATGCAGCATGGCACGTCGTGCCACTGCATTTAACGTAGAAACGGACTGCTCTTTATTTAATAACTACCTACATTAAACAAAATTTGAATTAGGCACAGTTTATTTCTGGTGTTTCATTGTTGAATATATGGTGTTTCATTGTGTACGCCTATATGGACACAATGACACAAATCCCATTTCTTAGTTTTTATTTCTTTGTCGATTCAAATCGCTTTATTTAAAAAAATCTATAAATGACATTCGATACCCAATCATATTGACTACATGCCTGTAAAATTATAGACTTCTATCAGCAAAAACATGAGATGTACGAGGCTATGAACTTTTAGTGTTTCATTGTTGAACACTTGACCCTACTTGTTTGTCGCATTCATATCCAAACTAAATCCCACAAACACATACATACATACATACATAGACTTGGCCATGCCTTTATCAATAAGTCAACACGCTTTTATCCCCAAAAGGATAGGCAGAGACAAAAAAATTTGGTTTTATCCCACGTGTGCCGAATTGCTGTGTTAAAATGGACCGGCGCGGCGTAGGTTGTGACTGTTGTAACCCCGTTCATTCTAAATTATGCAATGAAAACGCTTTTCTATATAAATTAATATTTATTAAAAAAGAAGGTGGGCATCCCCCTTAAAGGCGCTCTTGCTGTCCCTATTAAGTATAAGCTGCTTTGAAAGGAATCACGTTTGTGCCCTGCACCGCTCGAGCCCTGACCCAGGCTTTATTTCTGTTGAACAACTTTAAAATCACGCCCGAAGGGGTAAGTTTTTAAAAGTTGGCGACATCAGTATTATGGATAATACACTGGATTCACTAGCAATGGCTGAGGCGCTATCCGATGAACCCTTACCTGCATAGCAATGTTGACTCCATGGGACAAACGCACCGTAATCGCAGGGGCTATTCCAATCTGCCAACATGTTGTGCCATAATCGCAGCGTCATATTACCCAGAGGTATCCAGTGGGTCATCCACCAACACACTATATTGTGCTGAATAACTCGTCAGCCGTAGGTAGGTCGAGCACATGATCCGAACTGTGCGATATCCGTGTGATGCCGCGTACCCCTTGGGTCTAATCCTGGGAGAGCGAACGCGGGAGTGGTGCGTCCCACTAGATTGGTCTTGAGGGACACCAGCCACCTAGTGTAGTGGCCTCTGAAGTCCCTCAGAAACATCAATTCAATGTTCGGTCTACTCCACCTCATCAGCGCTCTCGCTGAAGTTTTGAAACGGCCTGGTTGTCTCAGCTTTCCCTTTGTAGTACCAGTAGACTAACATTTATGTAGTCTGGTTCGTGGAATCATGATCTACTTGTAGCCAAAATACAGAGAAAGAAGGGTCCTCAAGGCACCGCAAACGGTAACAGCAAACATCCTCCCTAATGAACGCGCACACCCGAGCCGGCATAGTGAAAGACGGCGTCGTTTATTTCATAAACTTGTGATACTGAATTTCAATGAAAACCCTTGTAATACAATAGGTTAAGTTACGTAGCCGGTACTTTAACTATTTGACTTAGTAGTGGATGGTTGGGTTGACTTAAAACCGACGCAAAGTAATTAATGCTTTCGAAATCTCAGGCTGGCGGAGACAGCTGCGAGTCCCTTGGACAGCATTTAGGACTATCATCTTGTTCTTGTAGGAACTAAAATTCAAGCAGAGATTATCATCCAAGGTGTAAATACGAATCCTCAAATATTTCGGACAAGTTATTCGAAACGAAATCTCCACGAACCGGCTTGTTATCTAGAGACATGTCATGTACAGGGCAAAAGGATCGTGCGTACGATCACCTATGCGATGGACAAACCTCGTGAAAGTCATGACACAAACTTAAATACATAGGACACTGATGACTGGATCATGGGGGTTGTTTAACCATTCAAAATAAGACTTTCCTTAGAAGAGTAAACGACTAAGAAGAAGAACTATTGTACCTAGTTATTAGCTCACATACTAGACTAAGACACCTGCATCTATAGAATCCGACTACGACTTCTCTTCCAAGAGTAAACGACTAAGAAGAAAACTATTTGTAGCTATTTATTAGCTCACAAACTAGACTAACACACCTATATCTATAGAATCGTAGTTAAATTTAAATTTATTTTCTCTAAGTAAAACAACTTCGATCACAACAGCAACGCAAGAAACGACCAATGACTTTCACAGAAAGTTTTTCAAAGCAGATAACCCTGCGGTCAATATCCTGCACCCTACGGATTAAATTAGATTCTATTACGGAACTAATGCATTTTTTTTACTAAAATTCATTGATACTTCAAGTGTGACAACCTCGTTTCTCAAGGACACGGTAACTTAAACAGGACACTTTGCCACGAAATAACATTTACAACAACGTATATTAAAGATACGAGTTTGTCACAGTTATCAAAACAGGAGCAAAAGAGATACCAGAATGATTTTGATTCGTTTTCATGGGATAGACACAGCATATCGAGTTAAGAGTCGGTTGCAGTTATAGAGCAAAATGAGAGCAATCGATTGATTAGAAAAAAGTAAAATCCCTATTTTCTAAGATACGAGGTTGAGAAAGTAAGGCATCGATATATGGAATGAAAGAAGAATAGGCTGTATACTACACGTTTTGGCCTGAAGTATGATAAAGATAAAAAAAGAAAGTTAATTTCTTTAAGTAGGTGGCGCCAAATTCGAATCTAAAATTATATTTTAAAAACGTCATTGTGAAATCAATATTTTCTTGACGATAAGTATGTACATATCAATAAGAATTAATTAACTAAAAATACCACATTAACTATTGATTGTAGTCGAATAAACTGAATAATGTAATCTGCTAATTTTATTGTATTTAATCATTTGATGGATCATATTGATCATTCCTCGCTACTAGTGCTACTACGCTCTACGTCTACGTAATAAGTTTTGTTTTTTTGGCGGACCGCCAGCCAAATTTAATTTTGCCTTGTTTCAGCTTTAGTTCAGACATTCACGAGCCGAGTGATCGCGTCCAATATAAATTCAGGGACTTGAATACAGCTGTCGTAGTAGCAACAAGAATATGAAATTCGTTAAACTATCACAAACTAATGATGTAATGCCTACGTTAGGCTTGGGGACATGGCAGGTAAGAATGCTTGGTAATTATTATCTTCATGCCTATTTGATTAGATGAGTGTGATCTTTGTAGGCTCCACCACAAGAGGTCGAAACAGCAGTTTATACAGCTTTAGATTTGGGCTACAGGCACTTGGACACAGCTTTTAATTATAACAATGAAGAAGCTATTGGTAGAGCTGTGAAAAAATGGTTTGATGATGGGAAAGGTACAAGATCTGATTTGTTTATTACTACTAAGGTATGTATCGTTTTATACAATATTCTTTACATTTTTGTTTTTGTGATTATTGACCAGTAAAAACCTTCACAGCTACCACATGTGGGCAATAGAGCATCGGATGTGAAAATGTTTGTACAGTTACAACTGAAAAGGTTGCAAATGAATTATATAGACTTGTATCTGATTCATGTACCTTTTGGATTCAAGTGTGATCCGGACACCCTTACTCCGGTTGTTAAGGAAACGGGAGACTATGAATTGGATATGGAAACTAATCATGTGTTGACATGGCAGGTATTTGTTTGCGTTACATTTTTCATAGCTGCTCTGCTCCTATTAGTTGTAGCTAGATGTTATAGATAACCTTCCTTATTAAATGGTCCATCTAACTGTAAAAGAATTTAAGACTAATGCTTAAAAGTTGAAGTAATTTTTTCACACTATTTACAAGTTTACTGATATTTTTTGGCAATCTGGTTGTACATGTACCCAATTAACCCAATAAGTAGCCAGATCAAAAAATTTAAAACAGACTTAGCTTCGAGTGAAATCGTTCAATTTCAGTGGGACTGGATCTAAAATATGAGTTAGAATAAGCAGTTTTCTTTTCCTGTACCTATTGCTTTTTCTTCTGGGAGATTGAGACAGATACAGGATGGGTTTGATTCTGCCATTGTGCACCGGTAGCAGTGTCTGTTGTTGTTAATATGAAAATATTGATACCTAATTCAAAATGTTTGTTTTAAGGCTATGGAAGAGTGTCAAAAACAAGGGCTGATACGCAATATAGGCTTATCTAACTTCAATGAGACACAGATTGAAAAGATTATAAAAACTGCTCAAATCAAAGCACAAGTTTTACAAGTGGAATTACATGCTTACTTTCAACAGCCCGGCTTGCAGAAATTTTGTAAGAAGAATGAGATAGTAGTGACTGCGTACGCACCCTTGGGTAGCCCTGGCGCTAAAGCACATTTTGTAAGCAAATATAAATATAGGTAAATATTATGTTTTCATAACCATATTTCACAAAAAAATTATAAAACCTAAGCCATATAAATATTAGCCTCTGAACAGATTTTGATAAAACTTATATTTGACCATTTAAGTATATTTCAGAAATAATGATCATTTTAACAGGAATATCATCATCATCATTCATCATCCAACTGGTATACCCGGTCACATTTGAAGCACTCATTTTAAGAGCCCTGTTGCCTCCGAACTTTGTAATATATGCAAGAATATTTTTCAGCCCAAGTGCCTTTCCAGACTTATTTACTTTGCCTGATGTAAAAGCCACTGCAGAGCGTTATGGAAAAACACCAGCACAGATATTGCTTCACTTCTTAGTTCATGAGAAAATAGTAGTGATCCCAAAGAGTACCAATATGCAAAGATTAAAGGTAAAAGCCGTGTATTGAAGTTGTTTAGTGTTAAATATTTCTATTCTGATTTAAATGTTGTCTTTAGGAAAATATGGAGATATACGACTTCACGTTAACATCAGATGAAATGGAATGTCTAAGAAAGTTGGATAAAGGAGAAAATGGGCGTATATTTAACTTTTTGTTCTGGAAAGGAGTAGAAAATCATCCGGAGTACCCGTTTAAGGTAGTCAAGACTGAACAATATTAAGAATTAGAAGAAAATATCTTGAATACGGCACTTCTAGTCAACTACTACCTCTATGTGTGTAGTATAGTCTTATTTATTTAAATTATTGTAAAAAAGATAGAATCTTTGAGCTTTAAGTGATCAGTAAAACTGACCAAAATTCGACTTTGTTTTTGCTTTAAGCAAATTCAGACTGGACTAGTCTACGTAATATTATGGTTCATAATAAATGAATTACAAGATTTGTTTGTACTTTTTTATTTTAACTGATTTTTCACACTTAAAATAGTATAAAAACAGTAAAAACGATGTGATATTTGTAAGAAATGTTTTAGTCAAAAGGCACATTTGTACACACACTGCACTGGTGAGAAGCCTTGTGTGTGATTTTAGTATTCATGTAAACTTATGACAGCCGATACAGCATTTTTCTTTGTAACCGATGCTGTAACTCCCCACGTCGTATCATCGTATGAATGACTTTGAAGATGGCTCTCTCTGGGTACTTTTGTTTCAAGAAATCTTGAATGATGGTTTGTTCAGAGACTTGAGAGCCTACAGCGAACCTGCGCTTCAGCTGTTTCTCAATACGAGACAGCATCTCGTGGTCTTCCTCGGTGGTGAAACCTTCTGCACCTGCAATAAAGATTTATGTATTTAGCCAGCAGTTTGTGATTATGACCCCTCCGGAGCAGAATGTACAAAACGCAAAATGATGCCTAATAATAAAGGTGCATCCTCATTTTACCAGTGCCATTGCGCCTTATTTCTATACATTCAAACATTACATTAGATTCCGGTAATTATGTCCTTATTCTAAATTCAGACGACTATTCAATAGTTCAATGCTTCTTTTTAACGTAAGGGAAAATCCTCATCGATGTTATGCCGGACTCCTATCGACTAAACACCCTCACGTAACGCCCAACAGCCTACGGTTGGGAGCCCTGGGTAAGCCCCCAGAAGGATACCCCAGGACTCCCAACAGACCTACGGCTACCTTTGCGGCCTCGCCTAGTATATAGTTTAATGTTTTAAATACCGTGTCACATGTCTCCATGAGGAGCTAAATATTCATTACAATTAATTCGAATTAAGATCTCTACTTGAAAATTAGGCAGGTAGTGTTTTCTATCTCAGACAGGTGTGGAGTCAAACTCGTAAAAAGATACCAAAAATTACAAGAACTTACCAGCCAAACTGCCAGTCATAGCTGCATCTAGCGTCGACACTTGGAACAAGCGGAGTGATTCAGTGACGTGAGACTCCGATGCAAAAGGTAACAGTTGCATCTTGGCCAGCGCTTCCGATATTCTGATGACTGCCTCCAATTGCCTGGAAATAAGATGATGCTCATAATTCATGCCCTGCAAATAAACTTGTCAACCCTATAAACCTATGCAATTAGAAAAGCTCCACTGCGCATATTTCGTATCTCGCTCAAGTCTAGGTGTTTTCTCGTGGACCCACTAATTTGAACCACTAGTGGGACCACGAGGGAGAACTCTGCCACGGCAGGGGCCAGTCTATGCCCGCACCTCGCGCGGCAGCACGTGGCATATTTACGTATTTAGCTTGCATATCATACCTGACCGTGATGGGTATAGACAGTCGCTTGTGAACTTGTCTCTCGTGCTGAGAAGTGCCACAGCGCATAAGCACGTATCTTGCTTGCAGTCTCTATGCCGCGGCAGGGGCCAGCCTAGGCCCACACCTCGCGCGGCAGTATGCGGCATATTTATCTTACAATATATCATACCTGACTGTGATTGGTATAGACAGCCAGTTATCGACTTGTCTCTCCTACTGAGAAGCGCCACTGCGCATAAGCACGTATCTCGCTCGGATTCTCTCTGACGCGGCAGGGGTCAGTCTAAGCCCACATCTCGCGCGACAGTACGCAGCATAGTTATCTATTTAGCTTATAATGTATCATACCTGACTGTGATAGGTATAGACAGCCGCTTGTCAACTTGTCTCTCATGCTGAGAAGCGCCACTGCGCATAAGCACGTATCTCGCTCGGAGTCTCTCTGCGGCGGCAGGGGCCAGCTAGGCCCGCACCTCGCGCGGCAGTACGTGGCATATTTATCTATTTAGCTTACATCATACCTAACAGTGATGGGTATAGACAGCCGTTTGTCAACTTGTCTCTCGTGCTGAGAAGCGCCACTGCGCATGAGCACGTATCTCGCCCGGAGCCTCTCTGCGGCGGCAGGGGCCAGCCTAGGCCCGCACCTGGCGCGGCAGTACGCGGCGTATCGCCTCAGTAACGCGAGGGGTAACTCGTCCGTTCCGACCTCACGCTCGGCGGAATCACCGCCCATGTGTACGGATATTATGTGTTTGGCTAGCGTCTGTGGATGGAAATTGGTATATTAATTGATTTGGTGATGGATTCTATAAATTATATCCTTTGATGGTCAAATTGTATATTTTTATAACATTAAAATTCGGTTATTAACAAATCCCTATTCACATTTTTTTTACTAGATTTACCAAGTTCGGTGTCAATGTACCTAAGTATGTATAAAAATATATCATTGAGGCTTAATGAATATTATTCTCAACGGACCCCATGAATGGGGTCCAAAAAAATTCCCAAATTTGATCAGTGTGCATAGATACTCGTAGGCAGTGTGCATAGATACTCGTAGGCACTCCGTTTGCAGAAGATCTCTTACATACGTATTCTCTTCTTATTATGACTCAATGTCAAAAAAAAATTAAAATGTAACTAGTAATACTAACAATATCCCGATTCTGGTCGTGCTCATCCTTCACAATGAAGATCATGTCGAATCTGGAGAGGATGGTGGGCATGAAGTCGATATTGTCGTCCGCTTTCGTATCGTCCCAGCGACCGAACACTGAGTTGGCGGCCGCTAGTACTGAACACCGGGAGTTTAAAGTTGTTGTGATGCCGGCCTGGAAATTAATAAGCGCAGTTTAATATAGTCCGTTCAGAGATATATTACCTCTAGCACTTAGGTTGCCTATCTTGATTACTGTGTTACCCCAATAAGTTTTTGTTTCTCCCATGTAATCTAACTTATAGTCGAAACTTACTTTCTTCTTTTGCTATCGTTTCTTTTCGGGTGTGACCATTAATTATTATTGAGATGTGGAATGTTGTGGAAGCAGCAACTTCACCTCCGTTGGTGATGGTAGTGAATGTTACTTTTCAGATATTCATAAAAAATGAAGTAAATCTCAAATCCAATCTTATAGTTATAAGAGCACTGTTTTAGTAAAGTTAAGTATATAATGACATGAAAAACAAAACTCTTCTTGCTAACGGTTGGATGTTATAATCTCCACTATAAAATGTCGTAGGCTGGCACTCATAGGGGGACTTTACTGTTATGCCAACACACAGGAAATGATCGACAAGCTGTCAGTCAGAGGTAATTTAACTGTGAACGGACTATAGGAATACTGATCTGTTATTTATGCTGGAAACATTCTGAACTTAATTTCAGATGGATATAAATTTGAAGTTGATTTTTACAATTTTGGCGACAATTACTGACAGTGGGCATCTATGGAACTTATTATGGAAGTTATTTCGTTACTCCAAATACGTCTTCAAAATGACGCCGTGCGCCTATTAGAAAGCCGTGACTATATTAAGAGAATTGCGAGTCCCTTTCGCAGTCCATAAGACTATAAGATAGATAGCCGTCAAGTTGGCGATCCAATAACGTGCCTCCTCAAGCTCCACACCTTTGAATACTTAACTAATGGCTAACCTGCGGAACCGTGTTTCCGTTGAAGCTCGACTTTTCTGCATTACAATATACATATACTAGATGGCGCCACTAGCTCCGGTCAATTAAAATTTTGTTATCGTTCCCGCTTCCCATGGGAACATTATTATTCCCGGATCGGATTTTATAATTGTGTGATATTTATTACAGACTATAATCTATCCCTGTACCAAATTTCAGCCAATCTGTTCAGCCGTTAAGAGTGTGAAATTGTAACAAACATCCCCTAACACATTAAATTCTCCTATAAATCCGCCTATACATCCCCTTAAAACCCGTAAGCAGTTTAACATATCTGAGCAAACAGCAAAATCGAATTACTACTATGTAAAGATAAGTATACCTACCTTGGCAATAGAGATAGTTTGTTGTTCCATAGCTTCGTGTATAGCCACTCGATCGTCCTCACGCATTTTGTCGAACTCATCGATGCATACCACGCCGCCGTCTGCCAGGACCATGGCGCCTCCTTCCATTACGAAGTTACGCTGTGAAATATAAACAAATCAATCAAGACAGCCTATAGCTGAGGTCGCAGTGGTAGCCATCTGTTGGGAGTTTGGGGTATCCTTCCGAGGGCTTACCCGTGGCTCCCAACTGTAGGCTGTCAGGCGGGATACGTGTGGTTTTTTGTCGGTAGGAGTCTGGCATACCATGAAGGATTTGCCTTACGTTAAAAAAAATCAAGTCAGCCTATGGTAGTCCACTGCTGGACATAGGCCTCTAAAAAACAGGTAAGAAAAAATAAAATAAATAATAGATGAAAATAAACAGTGGTGTGAAAAGTAAAGATTTGAATTGAATGTTGGTAGGTTGAAGAAGTTTCATTCTAATTTCAACACAATTATCCATTTTTTTTATTTTTACTAATTTCGAGTTCTAAACCTGAATCTAGTAGGAATAATTGCATTAAACTAAATAACGATTTACGATAACCAGAGACAGAATCTGAACTAGTTCTAAGCTAATCGGACTAAAAATCCACTACTATCCACTACATAGAAGTGAACAGAACTATACAATACAAACTGTATAGGTCTGTACAGTATTTGTACACAGAAGCAGAAGACTTACTGAAAATGTTTTATATAATTTTTCAGTAATTATCATGCTTCAAAAAGTATAACGACATACTACCAGGGTATAAACTTTAGATTCAGGTTTGGACGTATTACAAAAGCAATAGGACTGAAAATCCACTAGTTCTGTGTACAGAATAAACAGTACAAACCTACCGAGAATAATTTAAGCTACTCACACTGCCAGGATCCCTGATGACAGATGCTGTAAGACCTGCAGCGCTTGAGCCTTTCCCCGACGTGTAGACTCCAATAGGAGCTACCTTTTCCACGAACTTCAACAGTTGAGACTTGGCCGTACCGGGGTCACCCAGCAATAGAATGTTTATATCTCCTCGACGGGTCAGACCATCTGGTAACCTCTTGCGAGAGCCTGGAATTATGAAAATTTATGTAGAAGTCATTTTCAATCAAGTTCAGTCAGAGCGTAAAAGAGTAAGAAACAGACATCCATACAGACAAACTATTGTCCGGGTTCCGTACCCTCAAAACGGGACTATATTCATGGGACTGTACCATCCATCTGTTTGTCCGTTATGAGGCTGTATCTCTGGAACCACGATAGCTAGTGAGCTGAAAATTTCATAGTATGATTTATTTCTATTGCCGCTATAACAACAAATACTAAAACCAGAAAAACGGGGGTTTTAATGGGGGCTCCCATACAACAGTAATTTTTTGTCGTTTTTTGGTACGAACACTCTGAGCGCAAGTCCGACTCGCACTTGGCCGGTTTTTTTTTGTTATCCTCTGCAAACTTGCATCGTGATCAATATCAATAAACCTAACATAAGTATGAATGGAGTGACATACAACTTATGATTTAAATCTGTAACTGTGTCACAATTTCATTTCATACTAGAACCAATAGTAAGTCATTACTCAGAAACTTAAATCCGGTATTGAAACTGCAAACCAGGATTTGAACCCGAGATCTTAGCTATGGCAATCACATACATTACCATTACGCTACTGAGGCGTATGCCTATTATTAAATAGTTAATATTGGGTGAAATGTGGGCGTGTACTATGCCTCAGCCTACCCCTTCGGAGATAAAGGCGTGACTTTAGGTATGTTTGTATGTAAAATAGTTACGATTGCATGTTTTTAACACTAAAGATCGAGTTTAAAGTGCATACCACCAAACAAAAGTGCAGCAATAGCCTTCTTCATATCAACAGCACCAAACACACTGGGTGCTATCGACTTAGAGATCCTCTCATATATGTCCGGTGAGGCAGCCAGCCTTCTGAATTGTTCCTCTTCATCTGCTGTGAATGGCTTGAGGCCCCCGGTCGCTCCTTCTTCAGCAGTAAGACCAACGGCACGTAGGTAAGATGAACGGACACCAACTGAGCCTTTATCACGGCCTTCTCTCTACAAAGAGTTTATATTATTAAGTGAGACAGCTGCTGAGAAGATCAAAGAAAATCTGTATATGAAGTCAATTTTTTTATGTGTTAACTATTAAATGAGTGACTATGAATCTTACTAGATAATCTCAAGGTCATTGTTTAAGGAATGTACTTTATTATATGGATAAGGATTTCATCTACATATATCTTAAATAGCCCTAAGGCAAAGTAGTGAACTAGTTGAAAAAAAAAATAGGAAATGTGCATTTTAGTCCATATTGTTTGAATCTGATGACAGATATTCTACTTCAAAAATAGAAGCCAAGAAATGCATGTTAGTCTATCTTAACAGGCTTGTGGAGAAAAATATGTAACATACCCCGATTTTAGCAATTTTCTTGATGGAGTAGATACCAAGCACCACAACTCTCGCCCCCGGCGCCACTCGTTCACACAACACACGATCGCAGTACACAGTTAAGTGTCGAGGCATCTCTCCTTGAGGAATGCTTTCCGGAGCCTCTTGAAGTTTCAATACCTGAATTTGCATAAACATTTTTTTATTCAGCTGTATGTAATAGGCAGTACAAATATTTAAAAAATAATGGTTTTGTGACAATACCTGGTAGTCAATGCATTTACATTTGTCTGGAATTATGAAGTAAGGATCCAGGGGACACTTTGGTCGCCCTGCCTGTTCCCTGTAACATAAAGTAAGAAATTGTGTAGTAGCAGCAGAGATGACATTTAAGAGATAGCTACATCTCTTACAACTGCTGCACAGTAGTCCTGGGCTTGAGTCCCGCTTCGGCCAAATATTTGTATGATGTTCAGGAGTTTCTATGTAAAATGTGTAAGTACATATTGAGAAATTATTAGTTGCCAAGATCCTATACCACAAGCTGTTAGCTTAGTGGGATAGCTGGCAAAGTGTAAAAAAATGTCCTGCAATATTTCTAAAGTAGCTTATCAGGGCAGTGTTTCTTTAGACCAGTGATGGGCTAATTTTTTTAATGGAGGGCCAGAAAAATTAAGAAATTTCGAGGGTTAGGCCAGAATTAGCTGTGAAGAAGTAACTTTCAGCAGCGCGAAAAGGTATTAATCAGAAGGTTGGTTTGTGGCTGAGTTGTTCTGCAAATTTATTGCTCTACTAAGCAGAGTTCCATAATACTTCTGAACCATCATAATATAATCATCATGGGCTAAATACTTAGATGAATTTTCATGTCGAAGGACCGTTGGCAGGCCAGATTAAATGCTGAGAGAATTGGCCCGCGGGCCATACTTTGCCCATCACCGCCTTAGACTGTCATGGGTTCAAGTAAATTCATGGGCTTTCAGATTAATAGTATAGTAATATAATATGAACTTACGTATTACATTTCCTTGGCATGACATATCCCTCTAGACCAGGCTTCACGGGTAAGTTAGGAATCACATTACGGCATGATCTGCACTGAATAGATATTTTGGTAGCTTTTGCCTTTATCCCAGACGCTGATATTACTATACCAGGTATTTTCACCAGCCTTGATACTGTTTCAGACTGAAAAGTTAAATAGAAAGTAGTAGGTGAACTTTCGAATCATGAAGATTTATGTTCAAGCATTTTTGTACATTGAATAACAAAATTAAACAGATTTCATCTCTTCCCTCTCTTAAGTAAGAAATATGTGCGAGGGGTTAAAGAAAAAATGGAGAGCAGAAAGGCGCTCGGATTGTCCGCCCAGTGGAGTTGGCATCCCCACAAGAGAATAAGTACTAAGTTTGCATTTCATGCAATATCTAAGTCTAGCACAAACTATACTGAATGTTCCTGGTGGTGATTTAAAATATAATGTTGATAGTCTGAGATTTAAGAAGAAATCACTAGTCTAACTTCTAAATGCTTTCTTAACATGCCCATTAGCCATGAGAACAATATATACCTTCAACTCCCTTAAGTTGGCAGCGTGTGCATCTGATGATAACAATACTTGAATGTCTTCAACTTTTTCTTCACCCTCCGGTCTTGGTGCCGTCAATTCATCTGCTAGCTGTAAAATTAACCATCTCTTACAATAAGATTAAAATTTCTATAACTTATCTACTTTATATTATCACTAGCTGGTGCCCACAGCTTCACCCGCGTAAAATACGTTCCCGTTCCCGCTTCCCGTGGGAACTTATTCCCGGGATAAAAAGTAGCCTATGTGTTATTCCAGACCATAATCTATCCCTGTACCAAATTTCAGTAAGATCCGTTCAGCCGTTGGAGCGTGAACGAGTAACAAACATCCACACTCACAAACTTTCGCATTTATAATATTAAAGTAAGATTCTGTCTGGTAACAGAATTAAAATAATTCTTCTGCAACACAGCAATCATTGAATTCCCTTAGAAATTCTATATTTATAATATTAAAAAGTAAAAACACAACCTCCCTGAAATGAATTTATACTTGTTTTAAAGTATAAATTCATTCATCATTCGTCTTCAACAGTCAAGATTTAAACAGAAGCAACATACATAATAGAATTGGTACCTACATCTTTTGCAGCTTCCTCCAAAATAGGTATGTGTTCTGTAGGTTTCTTGTACAATTTTTCTGCTAATACTTCATCAAAACTGGATAGATCTTCAATATTTATCTCTACCCAATAGTGGCCTAAATTGTAATTTCGTTTGAGTGCGTCTCTGAAACCAACCAATAATCATGATCATTAACTCCTGTACTAACATAATTAAAATAACCCCCATACTAGGGGTTTCTACTGAAAGAAATAGAAGTTTTGGTTTACTACTGACTATTACCTGTATTTATAGTTGAAATTTCCTGTGTGAAATTGTCGAATAAACTCTTTGAACTTCTTTTTTACAGCTTGTAGGTTAATTTGATCTTGAGATTCATTTTCTTCGGCACCAAAGTTATCAGAGAAAAAGACTCCTGGATCATCAAATCCTTCCATTTTAGTAACGTTTGAAAATCACCAGTAACCCTACAAGTGATTATGTATTAATTTTAATTAATTAGGAAAGAAAGATACCGGGACGAACAACACAATACAACCGCTCCACTCGGTATTTTTGGCGCGAATTGCGCGAAAACTTTTGACGTTTACTGACTGTCATGACATTGACATTTTGACATGACATAATGACATTTGATTTGATTTTTTAAAATATTTTGGAAAGTTTAGGCATCTAAGCCATCCATTTGATTTGACCAATTTGACGCAATTTTTTTTTATTCTTTTGGCTGGCCTAGCGTTTTCTTTTAATTGTTTCATTCTTCGTTTAAAGTAACCGCTACCATGCTGCCCAATCATAAGTTAAAATTGTTCAGTCATCGACGACGAGAGTATCGCTTCATAACACTTGTGCACGTTGGTGAAACATTAAGCAGCTTTGCCTTAGCCAAGATATTTGAAAAACTAATACTAGAGCAGATGTTGATTTATTTTAATAGTCACAATGGCTTCACTATAGGACGCTCGACTACCGATGCTGGTGTAGAGTTATTGAAATGTATTAACGAGGCCTGGGAGAATAAACCAGATGCAACTGGTGTGTTTTGCGATTTTTCTAAGGCATTTGATTGCGTCCAACATGAATCATTAATTAGGAAATTACATCATTATGGCATAAGGAGCAAGGCTCTCGATCTTCTGACTTCATATTTGAACAATAGAATTCAGAGGGTTGATGTTAATGGTACACGCTCAGAGGGCTCTGTAGTTACTATGGGCGTCCCACAGGGATCAATACTCGGACCATTTTTATTCCTTATATATTTTAATGACCTACCCTTTTACGTGGGGGACAACAACAGGATTGTTTTGTTTGTAGATGATACCTCTTTGATTTTCAAAGTTAAAAGACAATTTTTTTTCTTTTTTTATATTCCACCAGCCTGATGGAAATCCGTGGTGCATCTAGCGATTGGGGGCCACTTCTTACGGTGGTCCTCAAGTTAGAGGCCCTGTGATGTGCCTCTTCACGCTCCTCTTAAAGAACCCGGGATTGTAAGATGAGGGAAACACGTGTGCGGGCAGGTCGTTCCAACAAATAGATGACTATGACGATGTCAACAACGCAATCTTGAAAGTGGTTATTGGTTTAACACTAACAATCTTAGACTGAATGGAATGATAATAAAACTAAATGAATTCAATTTACCTTGCCTAATGTAACACAGTCAGAAACCAATGTTCAACTTAATGGTCGAGTGTTGGAACTTGTGGAATCAACGACGTTCCTAGGGTTAACGGTTGATGCTGGTTTACAATGGGGCAGTGTTGGGCAAAAATCAATTGTGGAAACGATTGACAACTAACAATTAAATTTTCAAATTTAATTGCAACTAACAACTAAATAATCAATCGTAATTGCAAGTTCTTACAATTACAACTAATTAGTTGTTGCTTGTATATTCTTATGATTACAATTAGTAATTGTCAATCGTCTGAGGCATATTTACGATTAACAATTACTAATTAATTTTCTGTTACCTTTCGGAAACTGGGGGTTAGACAGCGCCACCCAACTACAGAAGAGGCGGCGCAGTGTTTATTCGCGCCCTCCAAGGTCGAGTCGCCTTTGGGTTTTGACTTTTGAAAAACCGGTGGGCGAGGATTAAATGGCGGAAGGTACCTTTCCGTATTCCAGAGGTGCTTCTAGTGCCCTCCCGATCAGCTGCTATTCCTCGAAAGCGATGCGACGAGGGTTCCGTACTCTTAAGCTCCATATCGAGCCGCGGGGGCCGAGCTATCATATCATCATCGTTAGTGCTAGTCCCGGCATGATAATGATCATCATGATAACGATGATGATGATGATCATCATCATCATAATTATATTGAAAACGACACTTGTATCATTCTATTGTTCCACAATATTTTTATTATTTATAACCTGTCCTGTTTCGCCTCACGGCATTTTTAAAGGTTTAGATGAAAGGGTAAGGTGGGGGGGGGGGGGGGGTTCTGTCACATGAAACACTAAAACAATATGTTTTTTATTGTTTAGGTATTTTTTTTAATAATGTATATTGGCAACTGGCAAGTGTAGAAATTATCAACAACAAACATCAGAGATTACCACGTTACAAATTTTCCCCAAAATAAGGGGAAATAACAAATTTTGATATTTTTGTTAAATAGGTAAATTCTACTAATATCAGGGATTACCAGGTAATAAATTTTCCCCAAATTTAGGGAAATAACAAATTTCAATATTTTGTAATATTTTAAATGTAACAATTATATTTTAGATTACAACGTATCAAATGATATTATTTTCCAAATTTACCCCAAAAATAGGGAGATTGTTTTTTTTTAATTTCATGTAAATATTAATATTCAAACATATAAAAAAGTACTGCAATAAAAAAATCTCCCTATTTTTGGGGTAAATTGTAAAATAATAGATAATTTGATACGTTGTAATCTAAAATATGATTGTAACGTTATTTTAACAAAAATATTAAAATTTCTAATTTCCCTTATTTTGGGGAAAATTTATTACCTAGTAATCTCTTATATTCGTATAATTTATTTAACAAACACATATATTAAAATTTGTAAATACTTACCCTAATTTTGGAAAAAAATATTTTACCCAAATTTAGGGAAATAACTTTTTTTATTATTATTAAATACATTTACCAATTATACTTTAGATTACAACGTATGAAATGATATATCATTTTCCAATTTTACCCCAAAAAGACTCCCTATTTTTGGGTTAAAATTGGAAAATGATAGGTATATCATTTCATACGTTGTAATCTAAAATATAATTGATACATTTATTCAACAAAAATATTTAAATTTGTTATTTCCCTAAATTTGGGGAAAATATTTTTTCCCAAAAATAGCGTGTCTTTTTTATTACTTCTTGTAAATATTAATAATACAATATATATAAACAGTATTGTAATAAAATTTCTCCCAATTTTTGGGGTAAATTAAAAAATAATAGATCATTTGATACGTTGTAATCTAAAATATTATTGTAACATTATTCTGACAAAAATATTAAAATTTGTAATTTCCCTAATTTTGGGGAAAATTTATAACCTGGTTATCGCTGATATTCGTATAACATACATACACATGGGCGTATACTATGCCTCTGCTTACGCCTTCGGGGATAAAGGCGAGACTGTATTGTATGCCGGGACTAGCACTTAATGAAAATGATGATGATATTAACTCATATAGTTACTTTGGGGCCCTCCAAATGCAACGTGAGGAGAAAATGTACTGTAAAGATTGCAGTAGGTGTGAGGAGTAGTGTCGGGACTAACGCTTAAATGATGATGATGTGATCTCATTTACAGCGAACCCACCACCAAACGCAACAGACCAAACCAACTGTGCTCTGGGGTTTAGTTTTATAGGTATCACCATACCTACTTTTTAACTTCCATACACAATACCTACGCCACATACCTACATTCCAATATTTATACGATTGTAGGTTCTGTTATCATGGCAGGAACTTACCACACAACACTCACTAGCCTTAAATTTTTCTAAGTGTAGTATTAATTACATATTAGAAACAATTGACGATTATATTAGTCAACTAAAATATTAATTGTGATTAAATCAACTGTAAACCACAATTGATGGAATTAATCGCGATTGATTTTAATTGTCTCTCACAATTAAACAATCAATTGGATTGAATTAGTTGCAACTAATTTAATTGCGATTAAATTTTCAATTTTTAGCTCCTACAATTAAAAAAATAATTGATTAATGCCCAACACTGCAATGGGGTCCACATATTGTCAAACAAGTAAATTAAGTTCAGCAGCATTTGCTGTACAAAAGATAAGGCACTTGACGGATGTAGATATGGCTAGAATAGTCTATTTCAGTTACTTTCATAGCATAATGTCTTAATAATAAATACCGCTGATCTGTATTATATTTATAATACAGATCAGTGATAAATACAGATAATAATTGATTTGTGGTAATAATACAGATCAGTGCTAGCATTGAAATCTAAATTCAAAACTCTGGTTACCATGGATACTATGACAACACATCCCATGCAATAACAGACAACAAAACAACACGGAAATATAGCAAAACTGCTATAATTTTGCTTTAACTTAGTAAAATGGACTAATTTGTGTAGTAATTTTGTTTGAGTAGAGAAATTGCAATATTCGCATCATGGCTGACGTAAGTAGACCATTATTTAGACCCGTTAGCGATTTTCTGATAATATTAACATAAACTATCCGTTACATTTAAAATCTGCACCTTAAAGCCCGCGGTTCGCTTCGATTGGCTACTCTCCGAGGTTATCATTGGTGTATATTTTCGGCTCTATTCCTCATTAGACGCCCACGCCATGCGCCAGTTTGTGTGAGGGTGGTTTTTAGAACAGACTCTTTTCCGTCTACAGTTTATCGGTATCGAGGAGTGGTCATCACTTGAACGAGGATTATTTATGTCCTTATAGGTAGGTACCTACCTAAACATACTGATGTTATGAAAGGAAACGATAAGCAGATGCATAGGTACAGTTGTACCCACGCACAAAATAATAAGGCTATACGCTTACGATATAGGTGATGAGCTTATTGCCGTGTTGAAATGAACAGAAGCAGTTTGTAACTCCCTGCTATTGAACATTTTCAAGCCGCCTATAAGGCGTTTAACTTAACTTAATGACCAGCAACCGAGACCAACGGCTACCGTGCCTTTCGAAACACGGAATGGGCGCTTGCACATTGCACGATATCGTACGATATCGTGGAACGATATAACCGAACGAAATTGACACAGTATAACCCACAGCTTGTTACTAACCGTTAGTATTTTAAAGCTAATTAAAGCTCTAAACTATCGCCCGAGACCCTCGATTTTATGAGAAAAAGACGGGAAACGCCAACTACGCGCTCCTTTTCGTAAAACCAGCGGGATTCAAATCTTTGAATCTGAAAGCTGATATGTCGTGACCTTAGACGCAATAATGCTAGCATCATCGTGGCTGCGATCGAGCAAACAGTTTGAAAAACCCCGTCTAATAAAATCGAAGACAGCGGGTGGTACAGCTGTGTCCTCAAGGTTCGAGGTTCTTGAGGAAAATGAGAGCTTTTACCTGTGTGCATCACCGACGAAAAGACCGATGAGTTACTAATTGTGACTACCGAGCTCCACTAGCGGGGACATTCCGGACATCGACCAGGGCGAGGTTAGTGTGGCTCTCGGCCAACCTAAGTCCTCTGTGGAGGATGGAATTGCAGCTGATCTACTGAAGGCGGGAGGGGGGGGGGGGAGAGGGGGCTCCGGTTCTCAACGAGCTGACAAGTTTGTTTAATTCCGTCTTCGAACAAGACACATCAGAGAAACACCTGATGCGTAGAGCGAGTGCGGTGCGCTGGGTTTGTTCTTCAAGAAAGGTGATGAGACTTTGCTGTAGAACTACAGACTCATCTCACTCCTGAGCCATATTTACAAGCTGTTCTTTACACTTTAGAGTAGTCACAAAACGCCTCGCCTTAAAACTCGGCGAATTTCAGCCAAAGAGGCAAGCCGGGTTTGGCTTCAATCAACCGCTATGTATGGATTTTTTGGACTCTGTCGAAACCTGGGCAGTCCTGGACGCTCTGCAGAGGTGTCGTGTCGATTAGCGACACATCGAGGTATTGATATGTCTGTACGACAATGCTACTATGACCGGATGGTCATACAGCTGGATAGCTGGAAAACTAAAAACAGTCCCATTGAATTGCTCAGAGGTATTAGACAAGGTGTTGTGATATCGCCGAATCTCTTCATGAATGCACTTGAGGACATCTTTAAGACGCTGGACTGGGAAGGGTGTGGCGTGAACATCAATGGCGCGCGAATCTTGCACCTTCGGTTTGCCGACGACATTGTTATAGTATCGAAGACGCTGGAACAGGTAAGTTCCGCTTACCTGTTCCAGTGTCTCCGCTGCACAACCTCAACACAGCGTCTCGACGTGTTGGTCTGTGCATGGACTTAGAAAAAACCAAGGTCATATTCAATAACCACGTGACGCGCCGGGGATACTATACGTCGACGGATCGAGGCTGGAGGTTGTTCAGGAGTATACCTACCTTGGGCAGGTTATCACATTGGGAAAAAATTACCTGGACAAACAAATCGCCATAAGGCAGAAGAAGGCAGCAGAAGCAGGCACGTGAGGAGCTCACGCACGCCCCCCATAGCGCCGTAATCACAAAATTTCATGATGGGTATCGTTTTAGGGGTTTTTGGTATGCTGAGTACGAATCACGTGATAATTTTGCAATCCAAAATGGCCGCCGCGGTGTAATCACAAATTTTCATGACGTGTATCGTTTTAGGGGATTTTTGGTATGCTGAGTACGAATCACGTGATAATTTTGCAATCCAAAATGTCCGCCGCACCGTAATCACAAAATTTCGTGATGGATATCATTTAAGGGGTTTTTTTCGAGTGCTGAGTACGAATTACGTGATAATTTTGCAATCCAATATGGCCGCCTAAGCTATTTACAGTAGTAAACTAAAAAGATTTGCTTGATAAGTTTAGGCATTCTGAACTAGCAATGCGAAAATACTATGACAAAAGATTTTTATTGTAAAATTAAGGCCAATTACATTAAATTGGTACCTAGCATACGAAAAAACCCTTAAACGATACCCATTATGGAATTTTGTGATTACGGCGCGGCGGCAATATTGGATTGCAAAATTATCACGTGATTCGTACTCAGCATACCAAAAAACCCCCTATACGATACCTGGAGCATGACTTGTAGCTCACTACAAGTCATGCTCCAGGAATGTCACGGGTCAGTAGATGCGCAATTCTGTGTGAGTGAGCCGTTTCGCACGTTTCTATGAAGTTACTCTACTGTTGTAAGTATCTGTATATTGTGACCGCGCTTTGTATCGTCACACGATATCGTCACGACAGAAAATATCGTCCACGATATCGTGCGATATCGTGACGATATCGTGGCAGTGTGAAAGCGTGTAGTAGTAATTGTATCAAAACACCGCTCCTACGATATCGTGTCGTTACCGTTATCGTGGCAGTGTGCAAGCGCCCAATGCCACAACAATCTTCTGTTATGCGGCCCGGACTACGGTTTAAAACCTTGGTGCCATTAGATTTATTCGTCACTGGAGTGTTGTCAGCAAGTTGTGAGTCAACTTCTTTTACATTTTGTTATCTTTCTTTCAGCAAAAAGAAGATGTTGATCTTCGATTAGAGTTCATGAGCGAATATCTACTACGCACACTGAAACAGAAAACTGAGAAATGGGCTAAGTTTATTTCTGGCGATGAACGCGTAATAGTTTTTTTATTATAATGTACATCCTGAGCCATAAGCTCAGGACGTTATTTGCTAAATTAACATTAAACAATTTCCCTACACAATACGTCCGAATATTTTTCCCTTCTTACCCACCACACTACCAAGCCACACTACCGGTAGTGTCGTGGGGAAATTTCTTTCCCTTCTACACTACCAGCTAGTAGTGTCGCGGGTAATTTCTAAAAGGTCTTACATCTCCGTTCCCATCGACACTACTATAAGATACCGCACTACCAAATACTTTACCGGTAGTGTCGTAGGGAATAATTCTGCACTAGCAGCCCTTTTTACCCACTACACTACCAAGCCACACTACCGGTAGTGTCGTCCCCTCCGGAGCAAAATGTGCAAAACGCGAAATGACTACCACACGCAAAATGTACAAATTGCAACAAATGAAGATCGACAAAACAAATGAAGATCGGCGAAACAAATGAAGATCAACAAAACAAATGAAGATCGGTGAAACAAATTGTGTTGTTTAAGTTTAATTGTGTTGTAGTTTACAAACAATCGGTGTTGTTTTGTCGATCTTCATTTGTTGCAATTTGTACATTTTGCGTGTGGTAGTCATTTCGCGTTTTGCACATTTTGCTCCGGAGGGGACGACACTACCGGTAGTGTGGCTTGGTAGTGTAGTGGGTAAAAAGGGCTGCTAGTGCAGAATTATTCCCTACGACACTACCAGTAAAGTATTTGGTAGTGCGGTATCTTATAGTAGTGTCGATGGGAACGGAGATGTAAGACCTTTTAGAAATTACCTTCGACACTACTAGGTGGTAGTGTAGAAGGGAAAGAAATTTCCCCACGACACTACCGGTAGTGTGGCTTGGTAGTGTGGTGGGTAAGAAGGGATATTTTTTGCTTTCATGACGTTCTGCTCCGGAGGCATATTTAGGACGCCACCTTAATCTCATCAATATGGTCCTTTGAGCAGGAATAAAGAGTCATTTTACGAAAATAATTAGCTTAGGTTAGCTTAGTAAACAGAAATATTTACGAGTTATTCTCCATTAGTATTTTAAGATCAATTCCTTTTAATGTCGTATGTACGGGCTTCAAAACAGGATGAGCTCATTATAATGATCTGATAATTATCAGATCAGTGCCAGATACTATATTTTACGTTTTAGTTTTTGGTAGGTATAATTTCATAAAATATTTTGTTACAGCATGTATTATTTAGATATTTCGATCTGCCTAAGTACGACGTTATCGTGTTCCGTATGAGTACTGCAGGGTTACTGACTTGTGCCACACAGTTTCCGCCTATCAGCAGGGGTAAAGTGGTATATTTCCTCAGAAACGTGGAGGACAAGATTACAACGACGAATTTTCGAACGGTAATAGCAATTTATACCTACTGAAGTTAAAGATACTAAATCACATTTTTTTTATATTTAGCTCGCCAAATTGACGTTGCACCAGCCTAATGGTAAGCCGTGGCGCATCTAGCTATTGGGGGCCTATCTCACAGTCCGTAAGACTTTCGACAGTGGTCCTCAAGTTGGCGGCCCTGTGATGTGCCTCTTCACGCTCCTCTTGAAGAACCCGGGATTGTAAGAGGAGGGAAACACGTGTGTGGGCAGGTTGTTCCATGTTTTTATAGTTCGACAGAGGAACGATCTTTTGAAACGCTCAGTTCTGGCGAAGATTCTCTCCACTGTGTATGAGTGTCATCTCTGCCCGGCACGCGTTGTTCAGGACATACTCTACAGTACACTACATTATAATAAGTTACATTAGACTACATATCTCCCCTTTTACGTTGTTTTCTGTCTTAAAGGGTCTATCCCCCTCCGAACCATGTGACCACCATAACGCATCACCAGTGGTCAATTTGGGATTAGACAATTTCCCGATCCCTAGCCTCTTGCAGTATTGACGTCTTGTACTTGAGTCCGATGCCCATCCTTTAATTGGTTAAGTAAGTATTCTAGATTTCAGTTAATAGGGCCGCAGAGGAGGTCCTGATGAAAATATTTACTGCTTTGACAGGACTGACAATCAGTCTCGTCGAATCGGTTAAGCCACGTCCATCTTACTTGTTACTACACGTACCTAATATTATAAATGCGAAAGTTTGTGAGTGTGAATGTTTTTTACTCTTTCACGCTCTAACGGCTGAACGGATATGGCTGAAATTCGGTACAGGGGTAGATATAGGTCTGGAATAACACATAGGGTACTTTTTATCCCGGGAATAACCTTCCCGGGAAGCGGAAACGGAAACAAAACTTGATGCGGGCGAAGCTGCTGGCATCAGCTAGTATTTCATAAAATAGATAACATGACCCTAAGAATACAGACTCTCATGACTATTAAATAGAAACCTTACCTTTTAAATAATCGTTTTAGGCGATGACCGTTGGCGAATTATCTGGAAATGTATTGATGGACTTAAGTGTAATGGCTGATGAAGTGATCGGTCCGCTGCTTTGCAACCCTGAGAATCAAAAGGGATGGCCCAAAATTGTGCAGCACGACATGAAGAGGCATGTCAATGAGTTGAGGAACTTGATGCATCAGGTTCGTAAAACTTTGTTTACAGGCAAAAAGGATTGTAGGTATTTAGTGAGAGTAGATGTGAAGAAGTTTGAACGTTTGTTCTCTTTCACTCTATAACGGCTGAACGGTTTTGGCTAAAATTTGTTACAGAGATATAGTCTTAGTTCCCATGGCCAGATACCTACTCACATGAAACTATAGGGGCCAGTCCAAGGATTTTGTCAGGGGTTCGTACGACCCGTCACTATCATCATCAATCAATATCAAAAATGAAGGTAATAAAATCGTAACAGGTCGCTGTCTGTATATTGAAGAAATATATGAAAAAAAAATATAGGGAGGCTTGAACGCAATAGAACCCAAAACAATGATTTTTAGAATTTTTGTCTGTTTGTCTGTATGTCTGTTTGTCTGTACGTTAGTGCACGCTGATTTCAGTAACCACTCAACGCAATAAAGAAAACCGCATTGCAATAGCAATTCTTTATTGCGTTGCGGTTAGCTCCACTTAACATTTAGTGTTAGTTTCGTGTCATTTGGTTCATAAATAAAAAAGTAATATCAATCTAAAGATTCACATATAAAATGCAGCGTACGAAGTCGCGGGCTAGTGTAACATAATAAAACAACTTTAATGTTCTTCTATTCTGAGGGCAAACTTCTACTTTCAGTTGAAAGGTGAAATGACTAGTCAGGTATTGCTACCGATGCCAGCTGGAGTAGAAGACATCTATCATGCGGAAGCGAGACTTAGAGAATCGTAAGTATGAGTGGCTCGACATTTTTAAGGCAATAAATTAGAACTGCATTAAATATCGCATATTTTATTTCCTTCTGTGCCAATAGTGATGGAGAAGACGTGGACCTTTTTTTGAAGACGAACATAGAAGGTGCCGTTATAAAGTGGGCTCAGCAAGTGCATGATTTACTGTCGGAGGATTCGTATATCGGTAAGTAGGTATATCCTCACACGAAGCGCACTTCGGAAAGTGAATCTGAATCCGCTCGGTGAGACCTAAATCTGGTAGATGAAAGCTCCGATTTAAAAAGAGTCTGTTCAAAACACTTTAAACATTCAAAAGATTTAAAATAATAAAGTCATCAATTCTACACTTTCCTTTCCTTTACTAGGTATAAAGTCTACACCTTCGTTGATAGAATTTATACCTAGTAACTACTCTATCAAAGAGTAGATAATTATTTCTTATGAAGTCTGTTAATTATTTTAATTATGGATGTAATAAGAAGGCTGACTGCAAACAAACGTACCTATTGAGCAGATTTTTATCCGGTTTTGTTTGTAAGAACGACTGTACTTAATTTATATTATTCTCTGAAGTCTCGTCCGGTGAAGGTGGGTGATTTGCGGTGCGGCTTATGGGTCGAAAGAGTATCGTCAGCTCATTTTCTAGCTAGCATATCTTTCTAGCGTTAGTGGGAGGACTTACATGGGTGCACCAGAATGTCCGCTAGCCGAGAGAAATGGCGAGAGATCGTGGGGCAAGTTACATCTTCCGCAAACACTTTAAGGCTGCAATGTTTGACCTTGGCAAATCCTAAGGCAATTCGAACGATTGCAGATTGATTGATTCTCATTATAACTAAAAAGTGACTGACTGACTGACATAGTGATCTATCAACGCACAGCTCAAACCACTGGACGGATCGGGCTGAAATTTGGCATGCAGGTAGATGTTATAACGTAGGCATCCGCTAAGAAAGGATTTTGATAAATTCTACCCCCAAAGCGATAAAATACGGTAAGCGGGAACAGAAACAAATTTTACGCGGGCGAAGCTGCGGGCATCAGCTAGTACATTATATTACTGTTATAAAATCTGAAGGGTTTTAAGAAAAAATCTATACGTAAAATATTGTTCTAAAGACCTATATCTATTTATTTTATGACAGTTTTTATGAGAATTAAACTCATTTATTTAGATAACTCATTTTTCGAGAGCAATTTCGATCGAACAAAGTATTCCTAATCGTGTTTTGATATATTTAGTATCTAATAAATTACAATAATATAGTTTTATCAGATTCAATCGAAGAATATTTCCTAGTATAAAGTTCACCCCAAGATGCTCTTTCAAACATGGAAGCCTTTGCGGCCATAACCAGTCTGTTAAGAGTGCAACGACTGAGAAGAAGATATCTTTCTAACATCATTAATTAGTTCTATTGATTAGAATTGTTGGAGAATAAAGCTTCATTCATTATTAATTCAATAGTGTTTTTTTTGTCATAATAAGGAAAGAGATAACAGACCAATTTGTTTCTAGCATTCAAAAGGACGAAGTTTCCACTGCCGAATGCTGACATAGATTTCTACGCTCAGCGTTTGCGCAACCTAGAAGGTATTTACTCACAGCTGAGGGACCCTCGTGTCAAGAGGATGGCACACTATCTTGAAGCTACTCGGAGCGTGTACCTCAGTTGTTTTAAGACTATGCTTACTAATGTGGTCGCAGGTAACATTTTTATGGTATTTTTATTTTATTAGATAACTAGCTGATGCGCGCGGCTTCGCTCGCGTGAAGTATGGTTCCCGTTCCCGCTTCCCGTAGAAACATTTTCCCGAGATAAAATGTAGCTGATGTGTTATTCCGGACTGTACTCTATCCCTGTACCAAATTTCAGCCAGATCCATTCAGCCTTTAGAGCGTGATTGAGTAACAAACATCCAAACATCC
Organism: Miltochrista miniata; assembly: GCA_933228765.1. Lineage (NCBI taxonomy): Eukaryota > Metazoa > Arthropoda > Insecta > Lepidoptera > Erebidae > Miltochrista > Miltochrista miniata. The sequence continues at coordinate 13,837,410 of OW121764.1, read as the reverse complement.
AAACATCTTCACAAACTTTCACATTTATAATTATAATATTAGTAGGAAGTAGGATACATAATTTGTTATCTTATTGTATGAATGACGTCTTGAATGAATGGACCAAATCAGCGCATCACGGCTTCGACCAAATAAAAGTATAGACAGGCCCATCCATACATTCGTTCAGAAGTAAGCGCATGCGCTCATTTGGTCGTAGTCGGTGTTATTGTTACGAAGGCAAAACACGAGTCAAGATAAGACATTTTACGCAAGATGCCGTCTTGTGCGATCCCGAAGTGTAAAAAAAAACACTACCTTAAATTCGAAAAAGAATGTACCTATGTGTGTGTGCATGTCGTGTCGTTGCTACAGTATCTTTGTGTGTGAACTAGTCTCACTTCTAGAGTTCGTAATGTATGACGTGGGCCCGTCTGTACTATAATTGTACTTGGTCAAAGTATCACGGTCCGCTGTTGGAAATAGGCCTTTACAAATTTGATTTTAAAAGGGTCGTTGGCCTTACTTGTAGGTACCTTGTATCGTACTGGTAAGGGGTTGGTACAGGTTTTGTTTCGGTTTTCCTTCTCTTCGTTATGACTTCCTCCGCAAGTAATTGCAACACTTACAGGAGATTGAACTGAAGGACTCCAGTTGTTGGTATAATAAAAATAAATGGGACAGTGTTGAAAAAGAAGTCTGGGCCCTGCAGGGAAACTACCTTAAATCCTTAAGTTGGCTCAATTTTAGTTCTAAAAACTGTACGTGACTTGGAAAATTGTATCTTTCCAGCTATTGTCGAATGTCGCGATATTTATGTCTACCAGAAACCATTAATACATCATTTCGAAACTTTTGAAGCTACGGATTTTGCGGAATCCAGGGCTCTCATCAGGCCAATGTTTCATTGCATTGGATTGCTGTGGGGGAATTCTAGATACTTCTGCAATGTCGAAAAACTTATACGTAAGTGAATTCATTTATTTTAAAGTAGGTACTTTTGTATCTCTATACCTACTTTTGTAGGTATCTCGGGTCCTAATTAATTCCCCATTGGTTTAAATGATGATAAGATTTTATGAAGAGTAATATTCATTCGAATCTACAAAATATGCACCTAGTAATGGATCACAATATCATACAATTGAATAATCGATACTGTATAACACTTACTGATTATAAAATTATTTCAGTGTTTGTTTGTTATTTTCCTTTCACGTTCTGACTAAGAGTACAATTTATTGATATCGTGTTTAAAACGGGAGAAGCCTTAAGGTCAAAGTCCACTTAAACGACTCCGCTTCAACACCGCTCCCACCCAACACTGCCCTAAAAGAAGACTACTGCTCGCAGTCTACGCGGCGACAGCTAGCATCACCCAGCAGTCCACGCGGCGACAGCAAGCAGACGGCCAGCTGTCCACCCGCCGACCGCTCTCGCTTTTCGCAATAGACACAGTTCGCGATCGGTTTCCATTAAAGCAACTCGTAGTAGCGAGCCGGTGAGGCGACTGCTAGCAGTGAGCGCGCGGGCACTGCGCCGACCGCTCGTCTACAACGCACGGCCAGCGAGGCGTCCACTCCCGAGCAGTCTGACGGCGGTAAGCTCGCTGACAGCGAGCTGTCTGCTAATTGATGATGGCAATGTAAAATATATCTAAAGAGCAATATTTAAAGCCTATATTTGAATTATATTGTTTTTGCCGGGTGGGAGCGGAGGCGTTAAAGTGGGCTTTGACCTTTAGGCGGTAAGCATGGCTAGTGCTATAGGATTTGGCAGTTGTCTTTCATTGGGAATAACACATTTCAAGGATAGGAACTATCTTATTCCTGAAATATTAAATTCGCAATGGAAGACACATTTAAGTGCAAACCAAATTTAATTTAGGAAAGACGAGATACGAGCTCCCTCTGGTCATAATAAAAGGAACACTTTTTACAGCTTTGCTACGTGAATTGTGCAATCTAGTCATACAACAATGCACGAACTCAGTGGATCCGTCTGGGATATTTCAATCAGATCCAGAAGAGCAATTACTGAAGATCAGAAAGGCTTTAAGTATTCTCAATCATTTCATGTTAGTCGCCAAATCTTTTTTTTTTTTTTCATAATTGAACCTTTAATTAAATTGATTCCATAATATACCAAACCGTTAGTTTGGTATATTATGGAATCAACTAGGCAATTCTTAAACTGTCCTGTCTTAAACCTCTTGTCTTGCTTTATGGAGGTTCAGGTGGACGATATCATTGCAAGTTTTAAGACTTCCATCACCAGTAGGTTAATTTCTTCCATGTGATTTTTTTTATACTACTTAGGTGGCAGACAAGCTTACGGCCCACCGGAAGGTTGGTAACCGTAGCCTATAGACGTTTGCAACACCAGAGGCGCTACACACGCGCTGCCGACCCGGGCGCAGGTTGTGACGACCCACAGTTGAAATTTTTCAAGCCGCCCGTAAGGCCTTCAACTTGGCTTAACGACTGTCATTTTACTGACAACCGGGACCAACGGCTTATCATGCCTTCCAAAGCACGGAAACGCTCGTAAATAAATGTCACAAAGTGGTCCACGTGGTGGTCACCCATCCATATCCGGCCATAGTAAATGTTGCTTACTGCAGTGATCGTTTACAGAACACTGAGTCCGCGGGGCCACGAGCGCTTCAAAATATGAGATTTATAGTGTACAGAAATTTAGAGACTCGATAATACTAGCTACGCCGACGCTATGTATTCCTGTCCACCATTTGTAACTAGTTCAATAAATAAACTCTATAATACTGTATTTCAGCGACACATATGAACTGAATCGAAATAAAATACCATCATTTTTCCCTGCTGGTGTGTTGCCGGTGCGTTGGTCGTTTGACTTCGAACGAGTTTTTATGAGGTTCAATGTTTTTGTGAAACGTCTCAAGATGATAGAAAACATATTGTCGGCAACGGTAGAGATACTCAAATTAGAGAAAGTGGAGTTTTGTGGACTTAGAGGCAAGACTTTGAGTAGTCAGTGCATGAAGGTGAGAACTGTTTTGAAAATAAATTATTTTATGAAATTGAGAAACCCTTCTGCATCGCTTGCAGGTAACTAATGTGCGCGTGGGCTCCAAAATCCTTTGGACTATTCATAACACCTGTAACACAATTTCAAATGTAATTTTTGAGCAATAATATGCAGGTATTGGACGAGTATCAGCTGAAGTACGTGAATTTGGGTAACATAACATACGATCCCGCTGATCCTGAAGGCGATAAGTTCCAAGCAGACTACGACAAATTCCAAGAAATCTTGGAAGACACCGATCGCAAGCTTGCATCAATATTTACGCAGGGGCTTGATGAATGTTTGAATTCAGATCATTTTTTCAAGGTCAGTTATTTAATTCGAATTCGCATATTATGAAAACGAAATTCACTTGAAAGTCAGTGTTATTAAACACAAACATGAATTAGAACACTGATAGAAGCATTAATTATGGTGACCTAATAGCTAAAAGCATTTTCTTACAGACAACTTTTGAATGGACAAATATTATTTCTAAATTGTTAGAAATTGTACTTAACAATTTTCATTTTATTTAACACAACTCAATCGGTTTCGCCATACGGCATAATCAAAGATAATATTATTATATTCTATGCTGAGGAACCCCCGTCATTCACGTAAGGCAGAAACTGTTTTTGAAAATCCCATGTCGTGTCTACGTACCTAACTGATTTCTAAATTGTTGTAGTTTTTCCAAATTCTGGGAGATCTATTCCATCGTCCTATCATAAAGACCGAATTAACACCCAAGCTTGGCAGAATAATCGAGTACATGGATAAGAACCTAGATTGTGTTAAAGAAATATTTGACGAAGAAATGTCGGTTAGTATTGTTGTTTTTCTTAGTTTATTTTATTTATATACAAATATGTTTAACATCACTAATGTTGCATGATGAGACTACACGTCATGTAATTATGTCTAGAAGGCTGCTACTTTGTAGGTTTATCAGGGGAAAACTATACTGTAGATCTTAACGTCAACGATATTGCTGAATTTTTGGTACCTTCTCAATTGTATTACCTTTCTAAGTATAGGACCGAGAGTTCGCCTAAGATGATATTGTAATTGGCTTGCGATCATTGTTGAAGTCTTCTTATATGCTGACCTTGGAATCCTATTGCTGAGGTGTGAGAACTTCACAACATGTTTTCTACATTTTCCCATTTCTTTCAGAAACTAACGAAGGGTCCTGAAAGACCAATGGCTGATAACTATCTGCCGCCGGTGTCAGGTATAATATGGTGGGTATATAAGATGAAACGGCGAATTCAACATCCCATGGAAGATTTTGTCTTATTTGAAGATCCGTTAGTATCTCTTAATGTTTCATAATATTCTCAATTATAAAACAGATATTTTCTGAAGAATATAACAATTTGTTAGCTATTTATCAGAATATAATAATAATGATTATGATCCCGTAGTTAATAACTTATGGGAAAATTTATTCGATCGATATCTCCCCTCTACAGTCCTCCTGCAGCTGGAGCTGAAGAAAACTGTTGACATCGCACCGCTCTTGTGCCCCAGGGTGGACGGCGGAACTTGCGGCACCTCCGGGACACGGAGGTGCATAACACCCACCGTGTGATTACCCATCCGACGGACAGGCGCGGTTCCCCGAGTTCCTCCCTCGATCCAAATCTCGACTTCGATTGCCTCGTTGGTCTAGAGGTCGTAATGTGCGACTCTGGATCGCTAGGTCGTGGGGTCGATACCCACTGGAGATAAAAATTGATGTGATCCATAAAAATTTGCCTCGAGAGTCTGGGTGTTTCTATGTATTATAAGTACCTATGTTTTTATTATTTTAAGTACAAATACAAGTTTTAATATTCGTAATCAGATTTTGATACCCACAGCTAAGCAGGACTTTTGTATGGAACGGCAGGGCGTAAATAGCTCCACTATAAGTATGCTTTTATCTTTGCAGTATTATAGGGTCGGAGTACGCGCTGTATATGAAACAAAAGACCAATGAAATGATGGTGTATCTAAACCAAGTAGAGGACAGGCAGTTCAAAGCGTGGTGTACCACAGTACCACCTATCTGTAAAGTGCACTTGGCGAAGAACCTCATTTATAGAGATCCTCCTTATGTCAGGAACAATTTTAGCGTTGAGGTAACGTTATAATAATTCTTTGCTGTACAGGTTTCAGTAGGAAAGTATTTCTAAACCGTAGGTACTGCACAAATCCATTTCAGGACAGGGGTACTAAAGTAGGGGAGAGGAAGGTGGGATTCAGGAATACAAGAAATACTCTTTGCTCTCGATTGGTTAACTCTAACTTGCACAATAGTCAAGTTGGTCGTCAATAAGCTACGTTGATCACTTTCCAATAGGTGGGCCCGTAAGCTAGCCAGCCATCTTAGATATATAAAAAAGAATTCAACGAATCGAACTCCACTGTGGCTTTAAGTCTAGGTTGTGCACGGGATTGACGGATTGAAAGTGTATGGTAGGTTCCTCTTTCCCCTCATGTCCTTTATTTTCTATTGCAGCTCGTAATTTTACTACGAGAAATACGCTACATGAAATACTTGGACAAGCAAGGAATACCACCTGATGGGCTTGAGTTATATGCAAGGAATGAAAAACTGCAGGTAAATACATACCTATACCTTCAATTTCATCATTAGTTAATTACAAATGTTTTCTAGATTTGCAGCCGGGACACCATTTCTATTAGCTGCTTGGAGTAGCACTGATAAGTTTTTTTCGGTATTGTTCAATAGTGAGGACGCCTGTACCAGTTTCGTACGTTGGTTAGTCGGCACGCCACTTGTCTGTCAGACGTAGGGTCACAGCACACCCTGCTAAGGGATAAAAATAAACCTTTTTGCTCTTACGATATCCCTAGCAGAAAATTTGCTTTTGAAGTGATAGACGTGACGTAATGGGCCTTAAAAGCACTAACTGAAAATTAGCGCTAAAATTACAACCTATTTCAGCAAACCAGCATAGCCAGTATTATAAATAAAAGACTTTCTTAGATATCGGCAATATGTTATTTCACAGTATGACTTAAATCGCCTGAACCGAGCCATTGCTTGGTACAACGCAATCCGTGAAGGAAGCCACGAGACAGAAGTAGCTCTCATCGAGAAGGAAATCTCTGCCATCGACACACTGCTCGGGCGCGGCGTAGTAGAGCTTACGTGGAATGATGACTGTAATCTCCTTTTTCCTTTTTTAAAATTCTTTAACAGATCTGAATCACATACGTAATTCCATTAGCTAGGTCAGATCTCATATATGCAAAAATACAATCTATATTCATTACTTTAGTTACGGAATGGATGGCTGAAGTGTATGCTGCGATTAATACTCTGCAAGAAAGAGTATTGACTGCACAGAATAACGTAAAAGAAGGTCTTGCTGACATTGCAAAGTGGGGAGACGTACCACTGCACAACCGGAAGGTAAATCCCGATAAATTGGAACTTCTCGCTGTTAATGAACGACACCCGCGATTTGTTAAGAGGTAAAAACTTAATCTGAAGTGTAATACCAAATGTATGTATGTGTAGATTACACTTTCAAAAACATATTTTATTTGCAGACGTAACAAGATTCAAGAAAGCTGGGACGATTTCCAAGATATTTTGGAAGAGAATTATAAACTATTTTTCAATATTCACGATGATGAAGAGGAGGAATCAGAGGAAGAAGTATTAGAAGAAGTAGATGAGACAACTTTAGATGATGATGAAAAAGCAGCGCGAGCGGCAAAACTGCAAGAAATAGAAGATCATCGACTTGAAAAGCAACAAATAAGAGAAGAGCGTGAAAGGATAAAAGCAGAGGAAGCAGCCATTAAATTTGAGAGGCGAGAAGCACGCCGATTAAAAAGAGAAGAGAAAAAGGCCCAGAAAGCTGAAAGAGACGCCAGAAGAGAAGCAGGTACATATTTTAATCATTAATATAAATCGAGATCATATTTATTAGCGCTTTTACATTTATAATGTAAAATCAATTTAAATGCCTAAACAGTAGGTATTCAAACCTGTATCTGGAGAAATAGCTTTAGACCGCTCTATCGGGTCCCGCTCGCTGATGGTATAACTAATATTATGAATGTAAAGGTATGGAAGATATTTTAATGTTTAGATATTTGTAACTCGCTTTGTATCACGCTCTAACGGCTGAACGGATCTGGCTGATGATCTGAAATTGTGTCCACATTAAATTATGGTATAGTGGTTTTGTTAATGAGTAAAAGTGCGTTTTATATTTTTAAGGCGAGGAAGTTGATTCACCAGACGAAGAAGTGGAGGAAGTAACAGACCCAGACGAGCTTGCAGATATAGAAGCTGAGAGAATTGAGATGGAAGAGGAGGCTTTCAGAGAAGAACGTTGGCCTGACTATGTTGTATACGTTGATTCACTTGTAAATATCATTCAAACTACATTATTGGCAGTTTTCTTGAAATATTATCATAGGTGAAGTTGTAAACATACACCAAATATTCCTGAATGAGAAGGAGAATCAGTACACTACCTACAATTTAATCAAGATTCTTATTTTTTCACTTAAAGGTTTCAAAACAAGTTATGAAGGCTGTTCAGTCGAGTGTGGATTTATTTGAGTCTCAAACTAACCTAGAGAAGGGACCTAGAGTGGCATTCTTAGAAGTTGTTGCGGAATTAAGAGATCCTTGTACGCATAAGTATACATCTTGCATGCAAATAATATTTTTTTACATTTTAAGATTCTTAGCACCAGGCGTTCACTTTCCCTATATCTCTTTTAACTTCGCAGTCTTAGGTGGCGCTACGTAAAGTTGAGTTTTTTAGATCTATTGTTGGATTCCAGTAGATCTAATAAGGTATGGCCACATTTTCCCCTCAAAGTAAAACGTAAGCAACTCTCACATGTTGAGTGCCTCATTGACAACATTGCTGGGTTGGGTGAAATTGAAGACTTCCTTACGCAGTACTTCCAAAGAATCTGTCAGTCTGTATACATGATAGAGAATTTAAGGCTGTGTTTTGATAGCTTCGTTGGTCTAGAGGTCGAAATGCGTGACTGCGGATCACGAGGTCGTGGATTTGATTCCAACCGGAGACAAAAGTTTGTGTGATTCATAAATGTTGGTCTCGAGAGACGGGTTGTTTCTATGTATGATATAACAAAAGTAGGTTATTCCTAACTTACTTTGGAATCAGATAGCGCTGTGTAAAAATGTCCGTGAAACAAGAAAATAATTATAATTTAACATGTTTATTGTTTTAGATATATTCTTTTCTCCATCATTGGATGTGGAAGAACAGGATGGATTATACGATACAATGAAAGAAATGATGAAAGATATGTTCTTACAAGCAACACTTTTCCCTAGAATAGACCCCATAGTTCCTATAGAAACTTACGAAGGTAAGATAGGTTCAATCGAAAACGTAACTTTTTAGGGTTCCGTACCCAAAGGTTAAAAAAGGGACTCAATTACTAAGATTTCGTTGTCCATCTGTCTGTCATGAGGCTGTATCTTATGAGCCGTGATAGGCAGGGCGATCATTTCATAGATTAGGTATTTCCGTTGCCTTATAACAGAAAAATATTCATAATTATGGGGGCTCCCATGAGCCGCCTCTTTCTGCGAGCAGGTCATGCTTGTCAAAGAGGTGGCGGGGCGGGAAGGGGAGAGAACTCTCCCACCAGAGTTCCGCAGTCGGCGGCTTGGGCGCCGCCGACGTGTCTTCGCCGAGGACTATCGGCCTCCATGACCGGGGGCCTGAGGACGGTGAGCGGGCGGCTCACCGTCCTTACAGAAGCAGGCCCATGACGGCAGCGTGACGTGAGGAACTCACGCACGCCCTCCCTTAGAAGCGGGATTACACCCGAAACCCCCCAAAGACGCGCTATAGCACCCGGACCACCCCCTGGGCGAGGCCACATTGGCGGCCGTGGGTCTGTTCGAAGTCCCGGGACATCCTTCCGAGGGCTTACCCGAGGCTCCCAACCATAGGCTGTTGGGCGTTACGTGAGGTTTTTTAGTCGGTAGGAGTCCGGCATAACATCCATGAGGATTTTCCCTCACGTTAAACAAAAAAAAGGGGGGCTCCCATACAACATAAGTTTTTGGTACGGAACCTTCTGTGCGCAAATCCGACTTGCACTTGGCCGGTTTTTAAATGTTCGAGTCTAAAATAAACTAACCGTTTTTTAGATGATTTGGTTAACGAAGATGCCTTAATTGACTTGTACCATGAAATTTTGAAAAGAATTGAAAACAGTATCAATGACATCGTAACGTATTCTTCGGTTAGTGTACCTCAAGCTTTAGCATAAAATAGTAATAAAGCGGTAGAAAGAATCATACAAATTACTTAAATATCATTCTTATAGACTGCACTCTTCCTTAGTTCGTTTTAATATCAAAAATTGAGAAAGTGTGATTAAAAATTTTAATTCAAAAATATTATACCTACTTATCAATGAACTTGACTCACAGAAATACGAAAAGTACACACATTTATGGATGGAAGATCGACAAGAAGTTCTGGCTGGATTTCTAAAGTATGGTCGTTGTATACCACCTGAAGAATTCGATAGGTACAGATTTGAAAATGGTGTTGATCCGCCTGAGGTGAAGCCTACATTGGAACAGTATCAGAAAGAGGTAACGGTGATTTTTTACGTTTAAATGCTTTTGATATTTGCTAAATAGTCTAAACACGGTTCATGGCGATATCGATGGTGTTTGTGACATCCATTTCCGACAGTTTGGGTTCAATAATAAGGTCTGAACAATGATTATTAGCTGTTATTAGCCCTATACAATTATTCATGTAAACTTCAAAACAATCTTGTCAATTATAATTTCCAGAATAAAGAGAGAATAAAGTTGATAATTATAATTTCCAGATTGATAAGTATAATACCTTACACGATGAAGTGGGTGCATTGCCCACTGAATATCTATGTAATGGCTGGTTAAAGTTAGACTTAAAGCGCTTAAATCAAGCTATTAAGAATATAATATGCAAATGGAGTAATTTGTTTAAAGAAAATTTGAAGGAACATGTTCACAAGAGGTTTGTAGTAACTATACCAGAATATTATAGTAAGTTCAACTCATCAGTGCGCGCGGCGCTATGTGTGCGTGCGCTAGTAATTATACAGCTTTCATTTGTGTGCTAGTGACGCAGCCATCTTCACAGAGTACATTTGTTTATTATGAGATAGAGACGTTACTCGACTTATTGACAAGCAGTCTTTGCAGGAAACTCTCTACGTCGCCGCGAAATAAAAATTATAATAAACAAAAACCATACAGCGTCATCTACCACGTTTTGAAGGCAACTCTTACGTTATAATGAAACAAAATTAAATATCATGACAATTCTCAATGTAACTGCAATGTTGACATCCTGTGTAAGTTGATTACATTATAATCCATTACACAGTGTTCTAAGTGATAATACCATGGGTACAGTCGTTAAAGAAAATGTCTAGTTCTTCACGGAGAAAATGTTTAAGAAGTCAGATAAATATTTTTGATGTGTCAATTCGATGTAATTAATATTTTTTATCACTACATATATATTATTTATTATAAAACAAAGTTCCCGCCGCGTCTGTCTTCACGACAAACTTAAAAGCTACTGCATTGATTTTCATGCTGAGATCACCAATGATTCTTGAGAACGGTTTGCGTACCTATATAATTTGTTGAGTTTGTTTGACATTGACTAAAATATAACGATATCAGTTGGAGATGTCGGAAAAAAATCAGGTGTATGGGAGCTTTTAACGAAAACGTTGCCTAAACCCTTCGAGGCATAACAATATAATGTATGGTAGAATCGTGTAACTTTTAAAGGCCTACAGAATAGTCGAAAATGATAGAGCTCCAAATCCTAATGCAGAAAAAAATAGAAATGCAGAGATGATGGTCGACAGAAAAAAACATTGCTTATACAGCAAATATGACAATAATTTTACTGTATGACTTGATTTTAAAAGTAAAAAGACCATACTCTATACATCTAAAAAAAACTGTGGAGGGTCGAGAGTCTGTACAATTGGAAGAAAATTTGAAAATTTTAATTGTAGGGCGTTCTCTTATCGATACATACTGAAGCCGAAAATGTAATTGAAAATGTTCATGTCTGTCTATCTGTATCCCGAATAAGTATCACGCTGAAACTACTGAATTGATTTTAATGAAACTTGGTACAATCTCAGCTTATGATCCGAAGAAGGTTCTGGGATACTTTTGATCCCGATTCCTTTGGGTCCACGGTTCCTTTGGGATAGGGCAGGGCAGTTTTACACGCTGCTTGGTGAGTCTGATGAAGAAATACCTCTCCTTCCGTACACCTTATGTGACGCAAACGAAGTTCTAAGGGTCAGCTAGTTTGTAATAAGATTGATGACATTCCTTCAGCCACATGGCTTAAAAGTTCTTCGGCTACCACCGCGGCACCGTATCATGCTGAACTAAACCCAATCGAAAATGTAGGGGGAATTAAAAAAAATATATAATGCCTCGCATAGCATCGAATAAAATGTGATGGGAATAATGAAATTAATAAACGAAAGTTAAGGTCAAATTGATGAAGAGATGTGGCGTAATACAAAGAAGAAGTATGCTATGGACATTTTGATATGGAATCTGAATTTATAATTAACCTTGTAGAGAGCAGCGAATCCTAAATTTCCTCAATTTTATTCTTTTAGCAGCAAAACATATTAATATGTTTAACATACATTTCACCCTTTAAGTTTTTTATTTTAGTTAAACGAGTGTTTTTGTATTTTGTACTTCACTGTACCTCTTGTCACGCACACGAAGTCACTGTGTTTATACGAGGTTTACCCACACATAGGGCCGCGCGCACAGATGAGTTGAACTTACTATACTACTATTATACCAGATTTGTGTTTTTGATAATATTTCGGTTTAAAATTTTAGCCTTGATGAATTAGAAGAATTTATAACCTACGCTACGAAAGAGTTAAATGTAGAATTAGCAGATGATGATTATGAGGGACTGCTGCAAGTAATGAGAGTACTGAATGAGGTTAAGGCTAAACAGGATAGCGGCACTGACCAGATGTTTGAACCTTTGAGGGACATCATTGATGTTCTCAAAGAATATGGTGTGGAATTCACTGAGGAGACATACGAACAGGTATGAAAAGGAATAATAATAGAAATTTACTTTAAGGTAGTGGTTACGTTGCAGAACTTACGGTTCGTTGCCTAAGTACCGAACTCGGACCTGCAGTTATTTAGTTTAGATAAAGCAGTTAGTGAGAAAGTTACGAATTGCGGCTAAATATTAACTACAAATCTGTGTAACATTTTACATCTCGAAAGTCCGAAATGTATATAAGTTAGGTGGGGGTAAAACTAGTGAAAGTTACAATTTAACAATGTATTTTACGCAGCTGGAATTGTTGCCTGAGAAGTGGAGAAATCTGGTGAAACTGGCGACAGTGATGAAGAATACTGTGGCGCCTCTGCAGGCCGCCCAAGCAGCGCTCATTGCTAAACGCGTGGCGCTTATTAACTTAAGGCTTACCATGTACAGGGAACAGTTCAAGGTCAAAGAGGTAAGTTTAACCATAGGTACTAATTACATTTATACAATATTCGTTTTAGATAAGGTAGCTGGGTCAGAATCGATGGCTAAATAAATTCCAAAAGGTTTTATTTTGCGTTATACTCGTAGGTATTTACTACTCCAACCAAGTCAACTATTGCTAGAATTTCGAGATTTCCTTCTCTTTACAAATCGAAATGATTGAATGAATACTGTTTTGTGATTTGTGGTTACAATTATTTGCAGATATTTTTGGAGTCCTGTAAAGAGCCCTACAGTAGTATAGACAAGATTTACCTAGAAATGGTTCATTATGATGATATTTTGAAGAGCTTAAAGAAGTCTTGTACACTGTTCGATATTCAGCCACCAGATGAAAAGAATCTAAAACAATGTCAACGAGAATTGAAAATTTGCAAGGTGAGAACTTGAACTAACCCAATAAGTATTTCTTCGAAGATTTGGCGTTCCTTTCGAAGCATGGTAATGGAAATGTCATAAAAGGTTACCCATCTCAGGGCTAATCGCATAGTATGACGGTTATTTCCGTAGTTATATTTTGTCATTTAATATTATTTATTTAGTTTCATGATTAAAATCAATGTGTTTAACGGCAGCAACTCTGGGACTACTACTATTTGGTTATGGGAACCATTGAGTTTTGGAAGAAGTCTTCTTGGAAGAAAATTGATGCCGATGGTATGGACCAAGAGTGTAAACGGTTCACTAAGGACCTGCGACAGCTCGACAAGGAGATGAGAACATGGTGAGTTAAGGTCAAGAATATTTATTGCATCATTGTCTCTCTACTCATTATTTTATTTACATCTTTTTGTACCTAGCCATTTTATTGATTGAGGATTCGTTGCTCTGATGTACTCAATTTTTTTTTCTATTAGTTGTACACCAACCTATTTTAGACAAATTTGGCTTAGCGACCACCATTTTACTGGTAATCGAAACCAACGGCTTAACGTACGTTCCTAAGAACGGAAACATTTGCAGATTGAATTGTCACATAGACACATTCTAACGTAGTTGACCGTTTACAGAACCCTGAGTAGCGGGACTATAAGCGATACTCATTTGTATTGTACACAGAGTTTTAATGCCCATTAATGTTCTATTTTAGGCAACCTTACCTCGCCATAGAATCTACGATAAAGAACTTGATAACATCCTTGAAAGCGGTCACAGAGCTTCAAAACCCGGCCATCAAAGACAGGCACTGGTTAGAGTTGATGATGTTGATTAAGGTAATGAAGCATATTCTATTTGTGATTATTTCGATGAGCAAGCATATAATTTCGTGCCGAGAGACAAATTTTTAAATTTTGTCTCATTTAATATGTGCTAAAACTATTGCGGTATTAAAATTGACAGGCTCAGGTTATGATGACCCGCTGTTGAAAGTTTTCAAGTCGCCTATAAGACCTTCTTTCAAGTAGTTACCCATCCAAGGACCAGCCATTCCGAAAGTTGCCAATCTTCATTTACTAAACGTTGCTTTAGCGCAGCTACGAGCGCTTAAAATAAGAATGAATAGGATAAAATACAAGACAGTATCTATTATGAATATATATAAGAGCACTACTTAGTTGAATAATCTCATTAAAGTTTGTTGGACCCCGTGGGTGGATAGAGTTTGATTGATAATCTGTGATCGACAATATTGGATGCGTCCTAGAGAGGTAGTTTTACCAACTTAATCAAAGTTCTAGCTATCAGCAGTAGGTCTACAATAATTGTCTAAATATTCAGGACATTTATAAGGTAACTAGCTGATGCCCGCAGCTTCGCCCGCGGTGGCGCTGTATGTGAAATTTTGCTGAATTTTCTTTGCTATAAACCTCACGGAGCCCGAGACCTTTCCAACGAATGCAAAACCGTGGAAATCGGTTCGTGCGTTCTAAAGTTATAGCGTCAGGAAGGAAAACCCGACTTATTTTTATATAATAGATAGATGTTAAAGCACTCACTCAAATTATTATATTGCAGGTTAAATTCCATATTGATGATGATACAACACTAGCAGATTTGCTGGCATTGAATCTACACAAGTATGAAGAAGAGGTGAAAACTATTGTTGACAAATCTGTCAAAGAGGCTGCTATGGAAAAGACTCTTAAGTATGTACTTCCTATATTATAACTACCTATCGATAGTGTGATTCCACTTTTCTAATATGATATTTATTAAAACAGAGAACTTGAAATCACTTGGGCTCAGCTGGAGTTCGAGTATGTACCACATGATAGAACTGGAATTAAACTTCCTAAAGCTACTGAAGAGCTAATAGAGATTCTTGAAGATAACCAGGTAAGATAAATATATTATTTTGTTAGAGTTAACGGGATATTTACCATGTACTATTGAGTATTTCCGATATTTCTTATTAAGAGAAGCGATTGAAATTAAAAAGTATAAGAATTTCAATCGGGAGGATGGGTTTCAGTTGCCGAGCGTCTGACATCCAGTGGTTCGTTTGTGTACAAGTAACCATAAACAGTTCCATACTAAACCGCGAGTAGACACGGTGAACGTTGTGTGTCGTGCGTGAACGTCGTGAGTTAGTGAAAACGAAAGTGAGACCAATGGTAGTGGTGTAACGCGTAATAAACGACTGCGAAGGAGGGTAGATCGATATATGTGCTGAGACTTTCGCTTTCAACCGCCTATACTTCAGTTCCTCCGTGATCATGGTGCTTGCAACAGTGCCGAAATATCGAAAATACTCAATAGTACATGGTAAATATCCCGTTAACTCTATTATTAGTGTTAGTGCCATGAAAGTTTAAATACCTATATATTATTTTGTTCTATGTTACGAACCAAATTCAAACAGCTGAGACTGATATTACATATATCTACAAATCGACTCTACATTTCCAACATTTATTCTTTTAGAGTCAAGTACAAAACATGATGTCATCTAAATTCGTCGGTTTCTATGAGAAGGAAGTGACAATTTGGCAAAAGAAATTGGGTACAGCAGATGCTGTAATAGCGCTCTGGTTTGAAGTGCAGCGCAAGTGGCAGTACTTGGAGAGCATATTTGTGGGGTCCGATGATATAAGAGCGCAACTGCCAGAGGATTCCAGGAGATTTGATTATATTGATTCCACTTTCAAGGTAAATTTAATGTTTAACGTTGTAACTTGGATTGATAACGATGAGTTAATGGTTGACATATATGTTGACACACTTTGTACATTCAGAACGCTCCCCATCTACTATCCTAATAGAGGCTAGAATATCTTAAGTCTATGTTATAGGTCGTAGATTGTGAGCTCGATTGGAGATGCAAATAGACTATTGGACGAAGAACAGTTCACGTATTAAATCTACCTCCTTAATTACCGGTCAGCATCGAAATTAGCTTTTAATATATACATAGGTTATTGATAATACTTATACTTTCAGGGTCTTTTAAAAGATATAGCGAGCACACCTAATGTAGTAATAGCAACAAATAAACCAGGTTTACTGGACAAACTTGAGGATCTAATGTCTGCTTTGAACCTCTGCGAGAAAGCGCTCAACGATTACCTTGAGACCAAGCGCTTGGCGTATCCCCGTTTTTATTTCGTGTCATCTGCAGACTTGCTTGGTAAACTTCTTGTCCTCAATATTGTAGATGTCTTTTTGAATGCTGTAAGGCAGGCTAAATTTGAATTCTTTATAACTATGTGGTTTTACATTGATGTCTTTATTATTATTATTATGTTGTCAATTTTTTTAAATCTCTCTGGGTTATAGTTGCTAATGTAAGTAAATAATATTCTGTAGATCTCCAATAAGGTTCACTAATGCTCGTTCACAGATATATTGTCTAACGGCAACAACCCACCGGCTGTGTGTAGGCATCTAACCAAGTTGTATGACAACTTGGCAAAGCTAGTGTTTCCTAAACCAGGCAGTAAGCAAGCATTTGAGATGATCTCCAAAGAGAATGAAGAGCATGTACCTTTTAAGGCACCATGCTGTGACTGCTCTGGAAAGGTTCGTAATAGATATAATATCTCAAATACTTATAATTTAGTTTAACATAAAAAATCCGGCATTTTTTTACGCAATTAATATTACTCTTGCACACACTAGACACTATTTACCTTTGTCAAAAATTATTCAGAAAAATGCCAACAAGAACATCTCATGCTCAGTCCTGATTTTAATCAATTAGACATAATTATCTATTTTTTTTTCAAGGTGGAGATATGGCTGAATCGAGTGACGGACTGTATGCGTTATACTTTGCGGGATATCTTTGAGCACAGCGTCAAATCGTATGAAGATAAATCTCGAGATGAATGGGTATTTGATTGGCCTGCGCAGCCAGCTCTTGTCGGTACACAGATCTGGTGGACAACAGAGACGAACCAAGCGTTCGAGAAGTTGGAAGAAGGTATACATTTGTCTCATTGAATGATTTTTTACTTATAATTCTGTTAATACTGTTTAATATATCTTCATAGTGATTTCTATCAAAAATTGCTGTTTAATGCTAAAATACTATATCATCCTAGTAACTTGTAACTTCGCGGATCTGCTGATAGCGATTTTTCGTAGATTTACGCACAGTCTGTGTACCTCTACTTTAACTTTGTGCGGTGTGTGACTGTGTACCAACTTAAAAATATTCTTACTAACTTCAAGGTTACGAAGCCGCTCTGAAGGATTACCAAAAAAAGCAAATAGCTCAGTTGAACGCTTTAATTGTATTACTATTGGGGGATCTGACCGTTGGCGACAGACAGAAGATCATGACTATCTGTACCATCGACGTACACTCGAGAGACGTCGTCGCTAAACTCATAGCAGCCAAGGTGGAGAATTCTAATGCCTTCCAATGGCAATCTCAGTTAAGGTAAAGGAAAAATGGTTATAGTAATTTTATTATATCTTTGAAGACCCAATATGACATCCTTGCCGAGATAAATAAAGCATCCCCACATTACGTATAGGCGAGGAGCTGTTAGAATTTAAGTTTATATTCTACTGATTTGTCGGCGAGGTTAAATGTGTATCCATGTAAAATTGACTTCTTTCTGAAACTTGAAATTTCTGATCAAACATTAAAATTACTGATAAACGGAGATGACAAATCTAAGGGTTCTTTATTACTATGGAAAAAAAAAATATACAATCTCTCACTTATTATGTTTACTTCCAGACATCGATGGAGTATCAGCCTTAACAACTGCTATGCAAATATCTGTGATGCACAATTTCTTTATGACTACGAGTATTTGGGGAACACACCCCGTCTTGTCATCACGCCACTAACTGATCGTTGCTATATCACATTGACACAGGTAAACAAAAATAAAGCTGACAACTTAGAGCTGAAAGATTGTGATCTTTCAGCTCTAAGTTGTCAGCTTTATTTTTGTTTAGCTTTTAAGGCTTGTCCACAGAAATGCACAGTAGTGAAATCAAAATAAGTTATACAAAATATACAATGGAATATTTTGACTGCTAGTTATGGCACTAACTTCGATGGCGCTCTAGCCTGATCTTTGCGCTCGGTTAGACCGACTTGTAAGAGGTGCACCTGTTCACTATCCGACAACATATTATCAGCTATGATTATGATTTAGCTTTCAAGGTATTACTGCAGTCGAAGAATTTACATTATCTTAAATCGATTTTCGTCTTATACAGGGTGAATTTTTCAAAAGGGATTGGATGGCCAAATCCGAAACTATAAGGAATAGTGAAAAATGCTCAAAGGAGTCACGAGCCCGATTTTGATGAAACTTAAAACCTCATCATTAGATTTTTGAAAAACCAATAATCCTAGCTGGGAATCGAATCCATTGAATTTGAAAAAAAAAACACACCCTTTATTATTACACCATACGATAGTGTTGCTATTAAGGATCATATTCTGGGAAGTAATGATATACGGCAAACTACAGGAAAGAGCTCATCTTTAACAAATACATTTTATTTTTCTTACGTTAACTGATTAATTGTTTAAAATCTTTGCAATACATAGCTGGATTCGAAACCTCAAGGATCGTGCTGCATTCAATATTTCAATATTATTGATTCCGTTGAGAATATTCTCTAAAAATAGCATTCTGAACATAATTTAAAACACGGAATAGTTACGATCTTTTCTGGGATTTCGAACGAAACAAATTATGATACAAAATTTAGGTACATGAAATATGCATTCTATTAAAATTCCAAATGTTCCTTAAATTTGGCGTATATCATTACTTTGCAAAATTTGATTTTTAACAGCGACTCTATCGTATGGTGTAATAATAAAGGGTGTGTTTTTTTTTCCAAAATCAACAAGTTCGATTCCCAGCTAGGATTATGGGATTTTCAAAAATCTAATGATGAGGTTTTAAGTTTCATCAAAATCGGGCTCGTGACTCCTTTCAGCATTTTTCGCTATTCTTTATAGTTTCGGATTTGGCCATCCAATCCCTTTTCAAAAATTCACCCTGTATAAGGGATATTGTATGTTTCGTTGGTTATTCTTTTAACTATTGAGGATGTGTGTTTTAGAGTCTACACTTGGTAATGGGTGGCGCTCCAGCTGGACCAGCCGGTACCGGTAAGACGGAGACCACCAAAGACTTGGGCAGAGCTCTTGGAATCATGGTCTATGTGTTCAATTGTTCCGAACAAATGGATTACAAGTCCTGCGGCAACATTTATAAAGGTTTTCATTCATTTGTAATACGTGATGTATTTTAATTCAATTGATAAAGCGAATTTTAAGATGAAATGATTTTTTCAAGGACTAAGCCAGACAGGAGCATGGGGTTGTTTTGACGAATTTAATAGAATATCAGTAGAAGTACTCTCTGTCGTATCAGTTCAAGTGAAGAGTGTCCTAGATGCCATTAAAGCTAAAAAGAAGAAATTTGACTTCATGGGCGAGTTCATAGCTTTGATACCAACAGTGGGTATGTTTATTACGATGAATCCAGGCTATGCAGGTAGAACGGAGTTGCCTGAAAATTTGAAAGCTCTCTTTAGGTGAGTTGATTTGTTATAGTAACAATTTATGATCTAAAGCAAGTTAGTACCTACAAATTATACCAATAATAATACCAATTCCAGTTATGTACCTACAAACAGCTACTAAATAACTAATTAAAGAATATATTTCCAGGCCATGTGCTATGGTGGTGCCTGATTTTGAGTTAATTTGTGAAATCATGTTGGTGGCTGAAGGTTTCCAGGAAGCACGTTTGTTGGCTCGGAAGTTCATCACGCTGTACACGTTGTGTCGTGAATTGCTCTCGAAGCAAGATCATTATGATTGGGGTTTGAGAGCTATCAAATCTGTGTTGGTGGTAGCTGGATCGTTAAAGGTAACGTCTATCGGCTGTACTACTATTCACTGCATCAGTATTCATCAGTATTTTTAATTTTGTCATTTAATCAGTATTGTTTCTTAGTTTAAGCAGCATCAATACATTATTGTGATTACTGTAATAGCATTCCTTCGTTCGATCCATTCACCTGGCCTCTTGGTCAAGTGGATAAAGTTCCTTGGACGTCGTGGTTACATTTTGTATACCAGTTATCTAGATCCTATTGCACTATTATTAGCTTCATAACCATAGATGTTGTGCAAAAATTATCTAAAAACGTATTTTAAATTGAATGACATAATATAAATGTGATGTATACATATGTAACCAGACACTATCATCAATAATGATGTAGGTTTCTGATCCACTTTAAGACCGTTGCTTAATAATTTTCTTCAGCGAGGGGATCGTCTGAGACCAGAAGATCAAGTGCTAATGAGGGCATTACGAGACTTCAACATACCAAAAATTGTCACAGACGATACGCCTGTGTTCATGGGATTGATTGGTGATCTGTTTCCTGCCCTCGATGTGCCCAGAAAACGTGATTTTGAGTTCGAGAAACATTTAGTAGATGGAGCTCTTTCTATGAATCTGCAACCTGAACCTGGTTTCATTTTGAAAGTATGTATAAATTAGTAATTTCGTTGATTAATCAGCCTTCGTCCAAAATTTGATACATGAGTTGATTTGCAATTGAAATTATCAAGAATGATTCTACTATTGATAGTAGTTGTCAATATTTCGTAAAAGCGCGAGGTTATTGTTTGGTACCTACAGCGGTCGGCCAAGCATTTAATAGTCCCTAGAGTTTGCGACAAGTGTTCTATTGTGTAGTAGTGATAAATAGCTATTGAAACTGTGCGCCGATAGTGCATTACCCCAATAATTTTAATGCGGCAGTTAGAATATTCAGTGATAATGTAACCTAAAATGTAATAATAAAAGGTTGAGACAGTGCCCAGTTATATTATTTTGCAGTTGCCAATCATCAGCTACACCACATTTTCAATGTGAATCTCTTTTTTTACAGATGGTGCAACTGGTGGAATTATTTGCTGTGAGACACTCGGTTTTCATAGATGGATACGCTGGAACTGGTAAATCCATGGTGTGGCAATGTCTCAATCGAACTTATCATATGCTAAAAATGAAGCCATTTTATAACGACTTAGATCCTAAAGCTGTAACCAATGATGAGTTGTTTGGTATCATTAATCCAGCCACACGAGAATGGAGGGATGGTTTATTCTCAACGATCATGAGAGATATGGCTAATATGCCTGGAGATGGTCCCAAATGGATAGTACTCGATGGAGATATTGATCCTATGTGGATTGAGAGTCTGAACACTTTGATGGATGATAATAAAGTGAGTATCTGCATTCGATAATCGGTATTTTTAAGCACCAAATTCTTCCGCCCGATTAATTTCTTGAAATTTTCTACAAAGGTATTGACGCTAGCCAGTAATGAGCGAATCGCGTTGAATAAAACCATGCGGCTCTTATTTGAAATCTCCAACCTTAGAACGGCTACGCCTGCCACTGTGTCTCGGGCCGGTATTTTGTATATTAATCCTCAAGATTTGGGATGGAATCCGTAAGTTAAATAAAATTATAGTCTTAATCCTAATATTATAATAGTTATTAAGTTAAGTTATTAATTAATTAAGTAAGTTATTATTAATTAAGTTAAGTTAGTTAGTTAGTTATTATTCAGTTTGTGAAGCTAATTCATATAAAATTAATCATCCTTGAAACAAGTTGGGTATAGAGACAGCTGACATTAAGGATAAAGTTAGACTACATGAATCCCAGGAAACTTGTCTATAAAAAGAAGAAACTCTAAAACCGTTTAACTGATTTCAAACATTCGTTCACCATTATAATGACGAGTTATCTAGTTGCCTCGTCCCTCCTCCATGGCCGACTTGCGATGCGTCTAAATGCCGTCAACTACATCAAATAAACCGGCCAAGTGCGAGTTGGACTCGCCCATGAAGGGTTTCGTAGCAGCAAGTAACATGATTGATGTTTTAACACGTTCGCAGTGGTAGTGATTTTTCTAACCGAAAATTGCGGTTTATGACGTATTAAAAAAAAACTACCAGCTCTATCTCGTTCAAACTAATTTTCGTTGGTAGTTTTTATGGCAATGTACATCATATATTGTTTTTAGATTTATCACTCTCTTAGTTTAGAAGTTAGAGGGGGGGGGACACTCATTTTTCGACTTTGGAAATCCCTCTTGCGCAAACTATTCACTTTAGAAAAAAATGATGTTAGAAACCTCAACAGCATTTTGGAAGACCTATCTATAGATACCCCACACGTATGGGTTAGATGAAAAAAAAAATGTTGAGTTTCAGTTCTGAGTATGGGGACCCCCAAAATTTGCTGCTTTTTTTCTAGTGTTATATAAAAATCTTAATGCGGTTCACAGAATACATCTAGTTACCAAGTTTCAATAGCATAGGCCGTATAGTTTCGGAGAAAAGTGGCTGTGACACACGGACGGACAGACAGACAGACAGACAGACAGACAGACATGACGAATCTATAAGGGTTCCGTTTTTGCCATTTGGCTACGAAACCCTAAAAATGCCTTAGGATAGTACATTAGTCTGTAGAGCAGTAATAAAATAAATGTCAACAAATCCGGGCATGTATTGGTACACTGACACTGACGGTTGCTATGGGATTCGTAGTATATCACAGGCAAATCTTCTATATATATAAAAATCAATGCCACTTTTCGTTGTAATTTTATAACTCGAGATCGGGCTCACCTATCCAAACCAAATGTTTAGACTTTGTTTGGACTATTTAGTAGATGGTTTATGTAAAGTTTGCACAAAATCGGTCGAGCGGTTCTTGATTTATCACGCAAACGAAGTTGCGCGTGTCAGCTAGTCTAGTATAGTTTAAAGCATTAAAATCCTTATCTTGTGATAACAGGTATGTAGCATCATGGATAGAGACTACACGTGATGATGAATCAGAAAAAGCGATGATGACAGTCTTATTTGACAAGTACATACCTCCACTGCTCGAATCATGCAAGAAGTACAAGCGCGTCACGCCACTAACAGAATTACAGCAGATCCAGCTTACGACCTATTTGCTAGAGTGTTTCTTGAATAAGTCTTTGTTACCTTCTGATTGTCCTAAGGAATGGTAAATATAAAACTATCGCTATTAACAAAAAGAAAATCTAAATTAATTAGCTGTCTTTGCATTGGAGATATTTAAAAACTTAGGTTTAGAAAAATGTTAATTTGCGATTCCAAACGTAAAAGTAGGAGTTCTGGGTTCGGCATTGCTTTAGAATTTTTTACTGTTTGTTCGCGATGGATGCAAAAGCTATTAAACGGATTTCGATGCAGTTTTAGTTGTCAGAATGATCTTAAAAACGTAGATTCACCTTTTACATCAAATATGGAATCAACAAAATTACCTGCTTTGATTCTTTGAACACGTGGATTAAAAAAAATTTACAAGAAGATAATAAGAAGAAGTTTTTTTTCTTTCAGGTACGAAATATATTTTGTATTCTCTGTGTTGTGGGGATTCGGATCAGCATTGTTTCAAGATCAACTGGTGGACTGGCGAAACGAATTCAGCAAGTGGTTCCTTAACGAGTTCAAGCAAATTAAGTTCCCGTCCACCGGGAATGTTTTCAGTTTCTTTATTGACCCTGAAACTAAAAAGTTTCTACCATGGTCTGAAAAAGTGGAAAGTTTTGAGTTGGATCCAGATTTACCTCTTCAGGTAAGCTTCGTCAAAATTCGATGGTAATTCATTATGACAATATCAATATTTTTCCGTCCTTCCCTTACTCCTTAAAAACTTGTAGAATTTTACGTTCATCCCCTTGCAAATATTTTGCTCAGTATGTAAAATACATTATATCAATGATTGACCGACTTTGCAGTTTATGGTACACGTTTTCCATTTTTCAGTCATGTCTGGTATCAACATCTGAGACGACTCGTACGCGGTTTTTCATGGATTTGTTGATCGCTAAGACGAAACCAGTGATGTTAGTCGGTAGCGCAGGAAGTGGCAAGTCTGTGTCTGTTGCGGCAAAGCTCAATTCGCTGCCTGATTCATATGCCATCACCAATGTAGGACTTAACTTCTATACTACGTCAGGTACTTATATCGTTATTATTGAATGAAATGAGTGAATATGAATATATCTTTATCATGTAGGTCACAAAATAATGCAAAAATGTCTTAGATGGGCAAGGTAATCTCTTGCTTATTGATGAAACTAATGACTACGTGTACCTAGTCATTAGTTTCATTTCAAAAGTCAAGATGTTAATGGACCTAAGTAACAATATTACTTAGTTCCATTAACATAATAATATCTTGTCTTTTATACAAACACGTAGTTTTCCTTCTTTTCGAATTCAACTATGAGTATAAAATACGGGTACATTTTATGACATGGAGTTATTTACAGAAATGATCCAAAAAGTGTTGGAGAAACCTTTGGAGAAAAAGTCAGGTCGAAACTTCGGTCCCCCGGGCAGCAAGTTTATGATCTACTTCGTGGACGACATGAACATGCCAGAAGTGGACACTTACGGCACTGTACAGCCTCATACTCTTGTGAGACAGTTCATGGATTACCGACACTGGTAATTTCATTTAATATTTATGTCTAAACATGACGAGTTGAGTACAATGGTACTGCTTATTTCTGTAAAGAAATTTCTTCCAGCAGTTCATTGTTATTTTTTTAGACAGCTAATGCTTATTAGATATTGAATCATGGGCTCGTCTCTATTACCTACTGGTAGAGTTTGAATAGATCATATTAAATGTTCTCTTTCATCTGATCTGCTGAAAATTGTTGAGAACCCTTCTAGCCTTTAGACATAGAAAGCTACATAGTTTTCAAAACATCTATCGATAGGTAGGTATAAGAGTCATGTTATTTGTGCTATTGAAGTACATGAAAATATTTTTGTGACTTATATTCCAGGTACGATAGACAGAAGTTGGCTCTAAAAGATATATCGAACTGCATGTTTATGGCTTGTATGAACCCGACAGCTGGATCTTTCACAATAGATTCACGTCTGCAACGGCATTTCTGCACCTTCGCCGTCAGGTATTCAGCCACACATACTCGTTTATTCTATACAAAAAAAAAGGTTGAAATTTCACCAGCGTGCACTTATCTACTAAATGTCAATTTATAATGTCGTTTGACCTCAGCTTTCCAGGTCTGGACGCATGTCAACATATTTACAAACAGATTTTGTCCCAGCACTTGGCCAACCCACTTAACAAATATGGGATAGTAGTGATGCGTTATTGCGACACCCTGGTGAACGCAGCACTCGCGCTGCACAATAAGCTATCCACTTTGTTCCTGCCTACTGCCATCAAATTCCACTATGTTTTCAACCTTAGGGATCTTTCTGCCATATTTCAGGTGAGGTTCAACTTAATTGACCTTTTAAAAATTAAAAAGTCTAAAAACGTATTTTGCACGAAGCTCCTTGTACTGATTAACATTTTTTTTTTATACACAAGCATACGGCTCACCTGAAGGACTGGTGGTCACCGCAGCCTATGAACGTTTGCAACACCAGAGGCGCCACACTCGCGCTGCCGACCCTGTAAAAACCTTCTTAGACCCCTTTTGAAGAACCCCATACTGTAGGCGCTTAGGAAAACCTAGGCAGGAAGATCATTCCACAACCTAAGCGTTCGCGGAAGAAAACCCCTATCGGATCTAACCGTGCTCGAACGCTCCGGACGTAGGGTGTGAGGATGAAATCCCTGTCTATGGCGAGCGGTGCGATGATAGAACGTAGTCGTGGGCATCATGTCAAACAATTCCTCAGAGTACATACCATTGTACAGGCGGTAGAACACGCATAAGGAGGCAAAGTCTCTCCTGTCGCGAAGAGGTTCAATACCACCTGTCAGTATAGGATCGTTGACAACTCTCACAGCTTGCCTCTGCACCGAGTCAAATGGACGAAGCTGATATTCAGGTGCTCCCGCCCAGAGGTGACAGCAGTACTCCATGTGTGGCCGCACTTGCGACTTATAGAGAAGCAGTGTTTGCGCCGCAGTAAAGTACCGCCGCGCCCTGTTGAGCACACCGAGCTTCTTGGACGCCAGCTTGGCCTTGTCCTCCAAATGACAGCGGAACTGAACGTCACTGGAGATGTCAACACCAAGAATCCCTATACTTTTAGAGATGGAAAGAGATGTGCCCTGGCATTGTGGCGCTACAGTAATTGGGGCTTTCTTAGCGGTGAAGAATCACGCCTGTGTCTTGGAGGGGTTGAACTGGACAAGGTTTTGTCTACCCCAATCGGACACTCTAGTAAGAGTAGCCTCGATTTCAGACACAAGCTGTTCACGACTTTCTTCCACTGCGTCCCGAGAGATACCGGGGCGGCCTGTGTAACAAGTGCCCTCGTACATATATAAAGAGTTGAGAATTTTCGCCAGAACTGCGCAATTCGAAAGATCGCGCGGTTTGTTCTCCTTTTACAAGCCTCGGTTCTTCTTCTTGGATAGGCGTAAAGGATGCAATACGACGCCGCTAAACCAAAGGCCTACATATAAAGGTGCCTATAGTCTTTTAGACAGCAAGGGCGACCGTTAATGTAGGTATTAGAAAGCCGTCAAGCAATAAATCATATCTGACTGACTTTCTGATGATTTTTAGGGTATATTGTTCACAACTGGAGATGCTATCAAAACAACGTCGGAAATGGTCAGGCTGTGGATGCATGAAGCTACTAGAGTTTACTCCGATAAATTAGTAGATGCAGCGGATAACGAAGCTTTCGCAAAACTTGTCATGGAAGTTATTAAGAAAAACTGTGAAGTGAGTTTACCTATATTTTTATTTATATAGAAACCGTAGTACCTAAACAGGAAATGTTTTTGTTTTGTCACGTCCGTCTGTATGTCTGCAAGCTGGCTCAGATACCCTTAGTATTAGACAGCTTTAATTTGGCATGATATAATCCACATTTTAAACAAAATGTTATTAAAAAGTAGTGCAGTAAAAAGTTTTCGTAAGTGAAATGAATGTCGACGTTTTGGGAAGTCGTCGTTTTGGGAAGTCGTCGTTTTGGGACAGTCGACGTTTTGGGAAGTGGTCGTTTTGGGACAGTTGACGTTTTGGGAAGTGGACGTTTTGGGACAGTTGACGTTTTGGGAAGTTGACGTTTTGGGACAGTTGACGTTTTGGGAAGTTGACGTTTTGGCACAGTTGACGTTATGAACCTAAAGGGAATATTTTAGGAGGAATGACCAGTTATGGAACCCTACACACATTGCGCGTGACCCGTTTAATTTATAATGATTTCATAAATTGCCAAGGGCAAAAAAAATCTATTTGCATAATCCCTACTCTACTCGTATCTGTTATGCACTTGTAAGAGAAATTTAACTTTAGGAAGCAATTTTTTTTAGGATTTTGATGAAGCTGTGGTATTCGAAAAGCCGCTGATCTACTGTCACTTTGCGGAAGGAATTGGAGATCCAAAATACTTTCCTATCAAAGATTGGCCGCAAATCAAAAGATTGTTGGACGAATCGCTCTCTGGGTATAACGACCTTATCGCTACAATGAACCTGGTGTTGTTCGAGGATGCAATGTACCATATCTGTAGGTAAGAAGCAATCCATCAATATCATCTTAGCCGATGTCTTTGTAGTTTTCAATGTTTGAGTTCCGAAGGCTCACGCCAATTGTGGGAAGGTACTTGAGGCAAGCTGAAAACTCTTATATTATACCTCAACACGGATCTGCAGACCTGACTGAGGCTACGCAGTGGGCTGTAGAAAAAAATAATTACGTTATACATATAGATTAGTCGACGTTCTGGATTCCCAGGCAAAGAAAAAAAACATTACAATACGAAGCGCCTGTCAATAATTTAAGACAGCAATTAGATAGCTCGAAGCTAACTAGCGAAGATACTAAGCTAATATGAAACTTATGCTCCAAGGATCAACCGCATTATGGAGAGTCCTCGTGGCAACGCCCTGCTGGTGGGAGTGGGTGGCTCCGGCAAGCAGTCGCTCTCCAGGCTCTCTGCCTTTATCTCCTCGCTGGAGGTTTTCCAGATACAGCTAAGAAAGGGATATGGTATACCAGATTTAAAGGTTGATTTAGGTAAGTGGCTGTATAATTTGATCACCGATTGCTTTTAATTCGTCATAATAAAAATGCTTTCAATAAAAAGGACTCGCTTTCAATAAAAAAAAAATACTGTTCCATTATGTATGAAAACTTGTTTTAGCTGCACTGAATATAAAAGCGGGCTTGAAGAACATAGGTTGTATGTTCCTGATGACCGATGGTCAAGTAGCCGATGAACGGTTTTTAGTACTCATCAATGACCTCCTGGCGTCTGGTGAAATACCTGAGTTGTTTGCTGACGACGAAGTAGAAAACATTATCAATGGTGTTAAAGCAGAGGTATGTCATACTAACGTTTTTACATAAATGATGTATTCGCTGCGGTTAATATTCTATCATTAGAAATATTCGAGAAAAAAAAACATAGTACCTACGTACCTACACATGGAATCCTATTTTAAATCGCTTAAACCAATGATTTAAAAAAAAAATTATACTTGGTGTCACTTACACAATTACGACAAATTAAATGACACCTCGCATGTCAAAATCCGTCAAGCCATTCTGGCTGTAGGACGTGACAAAGAATTGGACATACATACATACATAGTCCCGAAAAACATTACCCTCCTTTCTTCGGCAGTTCGGGTAATAAAAAAAAAACTAACTCCTATTAAATGAAACCAACACAGCAAAACCTTCAGCTTTCTACTGATCGCAAATGAATATTATGCGCTTTTTAATTTAAAATATAATACTTTCAGACAAAAGCTAGCGGTGTCCAAGATACACGCGAGAATTGTTGGAGATTTTTCGTCAACCGCGTGCGTTCGACATTAAAGGTCAGTAAAGAAGTCCTTAGAAGGAGCATTGGGCCGAGACCTTTGTGATCCAATCCAAGTTAGCTTCACCTAAGAGTGGTGCCACTATAAATTAGTTCAGTAAGAAGAGAAAATTAAAACAAAAGGCTGTAGCACAGTAAAAACAATCACCCTGTCAAAATGATTAGACTTACACCCAGTATTTTACTGTGATTCTTTTAAAAGAATCCTTTATATAGTTCTTTTTAATTTTTTTTTATAGTTCCTCTTATTTTTACTTACCCCATTTTGTTTACAAAAGAATTCCATTTTACGAAAGAACGGATTTGAATTCATCTGAACAGCCTGCAGTTTTTGCAGTACCTACAGTAAAATAGAACACGTTATTTACAAGGACAAAAGTATAAAATTTTTATATCCAGGTGGTTTTATGTTTTTCACCGGTGGGAGCGACTTTGCGTATACGCGCCCGCAAGTTCCCATCAGTTGTGAGCTGTAGTGCCATTGATTGGTTCCATCAATGGCCACAGGAAGCTTTGCATTCAGTCTCCAAGCGGTTCCTCTCCGAAGTATCAGCGTTACCGGTTTGTAAAATATTAAATCACAAAAGTTACTTCATTAATATTAATAATATTCCTTACTGTTTTTTTGATTATTTTTATTTATTTAATATTATTTTTACTAATTGTTTGTTTGCGAATAGGCTCCGAAACTACTAAACCGATTTGAAAAACTCTTTCACTGTTGGGAAGCTACACTATCCCCGGTGCTAGACACTTTTATCAAAATAAAAATTGCAAGAAAATTTTTAATGCATCAAAGCTATCTTAGAATTAATATAAGTATGAAAGGTACAACTAAATAAATCACTATGATTTTACGACATTTCAGGTTCCTTTGGTAGATTCAGTTGCGGGCTTCATGTCCCACGTGCATCAGAGTGTGAATAAAATGTCGGAAATCTATTTTCAAAATGAGAGACGGTACAATTACACTACACCAAAGACTTTCCTTGAATATGTTGCTCTATACAGTAAGCTGCTCACGGAAAAGTCAACCAATCTTACAATGATGATCTCAAGGCTTGAGAACGGATTGGAAAAGTTAGCCTCGTGTGCAGCAGATGTTGCTATACTAAAGGTGGGTAGGAAGTTCTATTATCATCATCATTTCAGCCGATCTGGCGCCCACTTCTGTGCATAAGCCTTCGTCCAGGATAGCTACAAAGTTCAATCTTGCGCGTCCGCATCTAGAATGAAAAAAAGTCATACCTAATTAAAGTTACTTATTTATTTAATCATCATATGAATTTCTCTGCCAGTATTCTGCTACTAACGGTAGTTATTTATTCAAGGAAGAAATTTGTGTGCTCAGAGTGGTATTAGATATGACATATATGGAGGTATTAGATTCATAGCTTTTGAAACTAAAATTTTAAAGGATACGATCCTATTCTGACACGTTTGAAATAGAAGACTAGCCACTAATTTATACTGCCAGCTCTAGAATGAAGTAGGTAAATTATTGTTTGCTTCTTAGGTAACTTTGGCAGAGCAAGAGATTATTCTAAAAGTGAAGAACAAAGCCGCTGAGGAGTTGATTGATGTTGTCGGTGCTGAGAGCGATAAAGTGTCTAAGGAAAAAGCTTTTGGTATGCAATTCATGACATAAAGATAAAATACAAAGAAAACCACTGTAAAGCATAAACAATCATATCACGTAATATACATTCCTTGAGAAAAATTGATTTTTTTTAGGAAGTTGTGATTTTAGGAATTTGTTGTTCTCAGCCTGTGGGCTATTTCGGATAAGACTAAGTTTACTATCTATAGTTGCCTAAAAATAAAGATTATTATTATTAAAGTTTTTTGTAATTTTTAGGCCAGATGTAAGTTTTTTAAAAATTTAAGTTAATGTATCGAAGAGAGTTCTTGACGCCTCTGGACACGCAGCACAACTGAGATGCTCAACTGTTGGTGGCATGGCCACTTTTGATGGAAGGGAATTGGCCATGCATTGCCTTCATCTAATTAAAAGCTTCTAAAAATTATAGCTACTAACTCTCATTCAACAGCTGCCGAAGAGGAAAAAAAGGTGAAGGTAATAGAAGAGGACGTTACAATAAAGGCAAAGATTTGTGCGGATGACTTGGCCAAAGCAGAACCTGCATTGCTTGCAGCGCAAGAAGCCTTGAATACGCTAAACAAAAATAACTTAACTGAGTTGAAGGCTTTCGGTTCACCGCCGGACGCCGTCGTTATGGTTACTGCTGCAGTGCTCGTCTTATTTTCGAAGAGGGGCAAGTTACCTAAGGACAGATCTTGGAAAGCTTGCAAAGTAAGATAAATAAAAATATATTCATTGAAAATGAGATCTTAAATGGGTTAGTTTTAAAGCGAAAGTTTTAAATTTCAGACAATGATGGCAAAAGTAGATCAATTTTTATACGACTTGGTGTACTATGATAAGGAAAATATTCACCCTGATGTAATTAAGGTACGCAGCATATGCCTATTATTTTATAATGTTCAGAACGGTGTACTTGTAGATCTTGATTTTATAAATTTCTTGATATTGTTGTGCAGGCGGTTCAACCTTATATCAAGAATCCAGAATTTGAGCCGGACAATATTCGTGCAAAGTCTGCAGCTGCGGCCGGTCTTTGCTCCTGGGTAATCAACATCGTCAAGTTCTATGACGTGTACGTTGTAGTCGAGCCTAAACGACGTGCTCTTAATGCTGCCAATGATGAGTTGCAAGCCGCCAGAGACAAGCTGGACTTCCTCAAGGAGCAAATTGCTGTAAATATTTTGCTATTGTGTATTTTGTTTATACTTTTGGTATAATTCAACTCATCGTTTTTCCTTTTTTCCTTCATAGGATTTAGAGGAAAAGTTGGAAGTTTTGATGAAGGCGTTCCAAGCAGCTGTAAATGATAAGATGAAATGCCAAGCTGAGGCTGATGCTACTAACTACACTATTGATTTAGCTAACAGACTCGTCAATGGACTAGCCTCGGAGAAAATAAGGTTAAGAAAATCATATTTACATAAAAAATGTTTGTTGTTAGACATTATTGAAGACAATGGGCGTGTTGAAAAAATCATTTACAGGTGGCCAAGTCACAGTTTGACTTTGTTCGTAAGCACATAGTGATTGCGATTGCAGTGCTAGTGTTGGATCAAGCTTTCTTTATTTTTAACGTTCCAAGTTAGACGGGTCATATAATGTTCTACATTAGAAAAGTTAAGTATACAATCAAATCAGCCTATCGAAGTCCACTGCTTGATTTATGTCTCTCCTACATTAGGCCACAATACGCGATTCTGCGCCTTTCGCATTCGTCACTTCCTGCAATTTTTTTTGACTATTTTATGAACTGTCATGGGCTGATTTGATTGATTGACTCACTCACACACTCAATATTTATTAATAAATAGTTGAAAAAATGATGTTAAAAATTAAATGGTAGATTATTTACTCTTTCCTGACTTTATAATAATAAATAACAGATGGTCGGCGACTGTAGTGAACATGAAGGAGTCAGGAGTGTTGTTGCCGGGTGACGTGTTATTGGTGGCAGCTTTCATTTCGTATGTAGGCTGCTTCACACGTGGCTACCGGCTACAGCTCATCAACGAAAACTGGGTGCCTGCACTCGACAGTACGGATGTAAGTTTTAATAGCGTACTATGGTTGCGTTGACACGCTTCTAGGAAGTCCAGAGTGATCCCAGGAGTTCCCAGGCGGTTCAGTAGTTTAGGTAAGGGTATATAATTTGTCCTGAAGTCAATAACGCAACGATTACATATAATAACTGCCTTTATTGCGATTTCACAAAATAAACTTAAATCTATCTTAAAAACTAGGTACTCATCCGAATTCTTCCTTCAGGGATGGGATTTCCTTCCTTCAGGAATAATATGACGTAACAATAGATAATTACTCCTATATTTTCAATATTAGTTGCTTACGGGTATAAGCAGGGGATTTTTAAATATAAACTTGGAAGCTCATTCTGAAAAGAACAAACAATATATTTTATATACACCCTCTTCAACCATAGATTTCCCTAAACTTTCCCTTACTATTATTTTTAACCCCATTTTAAAACATTTAATATACAAAGAACATTACCCCCTTTTCTAAATTTCACAAACGCCTGCCTGATAAAATAAATTTACTTAAAATATACTTTTTTACATAAAAATTTACCCACAATTAATTTACTTAATAAAATTGATGAAGTTGATGCTTACCAGAGCTTCCGTTTTCACATATAAAAATTTAGTTAAATACTTGGGCTATTAAGCCACTCACTGATTATTTCAGTGGAATATATTTTACAGAATAATTTACTTTGATGTAAATTTTCTTCGACAGTATGAAGTAAAATAAAAAATTTAGTTAGTTCCTGATTTTTTTCTTTTCTACTAATGCGCACGCCTATATATATAGCTTACATCCCACCATATCTCCTTCCATCAACTATCCCTACTATGACACTATTAAGGACACACCCCTTATACCGACCTAAGTATAACCATTATACCTACGCTTAATAGCGCCTAATAAACTAATTACAGCAAATCTATGATTTACGCCACAATATCCCCTCCCCAAGAGAAAATTTTGTCCCTATAGACAAAATTTAAGAATACTAATTCAATTTAAAAAATTTGAATTAGTATATAACAATCAATCTATAACAACTGTATTACTTAGATAATGTCTCCCAAAATAAATAATTTAAATATTCCAATAGAGTAACTCTGATGGTGTTCACAAGATAAATAGAAGAAAAGACGTATTTAAGGCTTAATATTAAGAAATCCAGGTAATACGAACCGCCTGAATGTAATATAGAATATGGCTTAAATTGAAGACTGAGATTTCTATAACCGTCTCAGAGAAGAAAATTTATATAACAACATATACAACGATGTAATAACATTGTATATGTCTATATAACTGAATGCAATATATTTGCATATGATAAGCAAGCCTTTAAGAGCTTCCTATAGTACCACGTAAATCTGCGAGGGCAAGCTTACCGCTTCCGAGTGGCAGTATTTACTACAAAAAACCAAGAAACAGAAATATAGCACTGAATACACCTACAGAATCATCCTACCAGAATTCTAACCAAAAATATACAAACAACCCAGAAAAAAAAATCACATTTACCAACCTTAACATTTCACTGAAATCCAAATCCAATATGTAATAACGTTTTCAAAACGTATGCATCACTATTAACATAATGCATGTGCATAAAACTTTCATAACTTTGTAATTCTTAATACTTTGTAATTTTATAAACTCACAGCACGTACACAACTTTCACATAACATGACAATGAATTCACAATGTGACCTCAAGCTTAACAATATTTCGAGGTACCCTCATAAATTTTCACAATTATTCATAAGGTCTCTTACACACTGACTCAAATTTCTCGTGTATGTTTGACTGTCCGCGACAACATCCTAAAGTAATTTAACGTTCATTTTTAAATAACTGACCTGACATTGTTATTCTTGTCTTACTAACTCTAATTTAATTTGATAAAATCTTAAAAAATTTGACGGTATATTTGTTTACAAGAATAGGGAAAAAAAATTTTAGCGACGCATTTATGTGTATGCAAAGTACCTACTGACTTCAAACTTTCATAACTCACCAGACTCACCCATTCCTTTGAATAATGTGCCTTTCATACCTCATATTCATCCCTTTCATATATTCATACATACTCATACATTTCACGCTCATAAAACACTCATGCACATTTGTGTCATCAATACAATCACATGATGACGCAATTCTTATATACAAGAGAATTTAGCTTTATTTTACACTAAATCTCAACATTATTCATTAAAACCGTATCCTGTCCTTACGCTTATGGAATTATGATATGAAATGCAGTCTGTAAGAACCCTAACGATATTCACATGATATTCACAACTACCCATACTTAGGAGAAAAAAAAAATGATACTACGATTTACATAGAAAATAATTATTTTTAGTTATGAAGTTAATTTATTGAATTATTTTATGCAGATTGTAATCAATTATTCTTTGTAATTATATATTTTAAATATTCGTATTGCTAACTATTACACAGCATTATTGGAATGGTTTTAATGACGAATATTTGTTACCTACCCCAATTTTTTTTTATATTACTAAGGTGGCTATCGATATAGAAAATATATAACTTTATGAAGGTGGCAAACAAACATACGGCCCACCAGAAGGACTGGCGGTTACCGCAGCCTATGAACATTTGCCTCACCATAGGCGACAAACTCATGCTGCCGACCCTGTAAAACCCTTTTACGACCCTTTTTAAAGAACCCCATACTATTTTTGCCGTAGAAACCGGCTCATAACCGCGAATTACTACTTTATCAGTTAATTTATTTTTATTTAGCAAGAAATACCTAATTTTAATAATATTCATATTAAACGGCTCTGGTAAGCACCGAATCACTCACAATTATTAAGACACAAATCACTTTCTCTATTCACATAGAACTACAATATCATTCAGATTTTCCTGAAACAATACACAAATTATATAAAACAAAACCTACCGTGACTGGTTTGCATTAGATATCTTTAAAACATTAACAACAATTTTACTTCTACAAGAAGGTTCGTAACAATTTTATTAATGTGGGTATATTTTTTGCGTTAAATTTATTACAAGGAATATTAAAAACAATGAGGGTAGAATTTTTTCCTTATGATGAACAATACAAAATATGAATATGACTATAAGCCAACAATTATATAATAAAAGATATTCTACTATTACAGTTTCAAATAAAATAAAATAACTGCAATTAAATTTGGGGACAAGCTACGTTAATAAAAATGATGTTAGAGAATTTTCAATTTCGGAATACCCGTTTAGCCAAAAAAAATTATGTAAAATGCAAAATAAAATGATCAAATTTCGGGCATCCAGACTAGCATAGGCCAAGGGCGTCTAATCCTTGAAGTAGCACGAATTTCGGGGAGGCTACCTGCTAGCGGGCAACACCTTACAATAAAAAATTTAATTATATAGGAGTCACTAGACCCAGCAAATCTGTAATACCCAAAAAAGCTATCAACTCCAGGACAATTAATTTTGTTCGGGCGCCATGACACGCTTCTAGGAAGTCCAGAGTGATCCCAGGAGTTCCCAGGCGGTTCAGTAGTTTAGGTAAGGGTATATAATTTGTCCTGAAGTCAATAACGCAACGATTACATATAATAACTGCCTTTATTGCGATTTCACAAAATAAACTTAAATCTATCTTAAAAACTAGGTACTCATCCGAATTCTTCCTTCAGGGATGGGATTTCCTTCCTTCAGGAATAATATGACGTAACAATAGATAATTACTCCTATATTTTCAATATTAGTTGCTTACGGGTATAAGCAGGGGATTTTTAAATATAAACTTGGAAGCTCATTCTGAAAAGAACAAACAATATATTTTATATACACCCTCTTCAACCATAGATTTCCCTAAACTTTCCCTTACTATTATTTTTAACCCCATTTTAAAACATTTAATATACAAAGAACATTACCCCCTTTTCTAAATTTCACAAACGCCTGCCTGATAAAATAAATTTACTTAAAATATACTTTTTTACATAAAAATTTACCCACAATTAATTTACTTAATAAAATTGATGAAGTTGATGCTTACCAGAGCTTCCGTTTTCACATATAAAAATTTAGTTAAATACTTGGGCTATTAAGCCACTCACTGATTATTTCAGTGGAATATATTTTACAGAATAATTTACTTTGATGTAAATTTTCTTCGACAGTATGAAGTAAAATAAAAAATTTAGTTAGTTCCTGATTTTTTTCTATTCTACTAATGCGCACGCCTATATATATAGCTTACATCCCACCATATCTCCTTCCATCAACTATCCCTACTATGACACTATTAAGGACACACCCCTTATACCGACCTAAGTATAACCATTATACCTACGCTTAATAGCGCCTAATAAACTAATTACAGCAAATCTATGATTTACGCCACAGCGTTTCAAAGAATGACTTACAATATTATATCTATTTGTATAAACTATAACGATTAGTGTATGTAACTTGATACCTACATTATGGATGAGAACAAATTAAATAACTTTAGTTTTAGAAGTTTAGTTTTATTGAGACAATTTGTAAAATTGGCACAAATCCATAATATGCAGTAAATATACCTTATATGGAACCATACATGAAAACATATTTTTCAAAAATAACAATTAACTGGCTAACCCATGCAATTTCCTGATTACGTTAAATTTTCGTATTTTTTGTACTATAGTAATAACGTAAATCTTTCTCCAAAACTAAAAAACCTACATTAAATCCATTTGTTATTTTATACTATGTATAGAGAGTAAGGTGTCTAGTATTAAGTATAAAATAGATAAACATACATAAAAATAACTAACTTACTCATACCTAACTGTTATCTAGAAATAATATTAAAATAATGATTATTCATAAAAGCTCATCTACTGATTGCAGCCTAAAATAGAGATGACGCCAGGCCTAGATCCATTGTCGATGTTGACAGACGACGCCCAAGTAGCCACGTGGAACAACGAAGGCTTACCCACAGACACTATGAGCACGGAGAACGCTACCATTCTTACGAACTCCGCGCGATGGCCGCTCATGATTGACCCTCAATTGTTAGTTCACTATTTGCACTACTTGCTGTCGATATTCATGTATTTGTAGATAAATACATTATTAAATACATACATACTACGTGCATCCTAATATGTTTCGTGAATATAGCCTATCTGTGCTTAGAGTTTAGAGTGCACTATTACTCCTGGTTCAATTTTTCAATTGATTACTGTCATGTTAATTTTTCTTGAGTAGCTATAGTTTTAGACGTCCAATATTTCTCTTACCTAACTTTTTGATTACAGTAGCTAACAAGGCTAGCAGGAATACAGTATTCTGACGATTATTCAAAAAATTGTGTAGGACAATGTGGCTGAAAGGCTAGCTAGGCGTAGGCTTAGCTAGCTGGCTGTAAAGAAAAATAGATAATAATCGATTATGGAACAACTGGGAATAATCGATATTATCTTTACAGACAAGGAATAAAATGGATAAAATCAAAATTCGGCGACGCCCTGGTGGTGATCCGACTAACACAGCGAAACTACTTAGACCGGATCGAGCGCGGTGTTAGCAATGGCGACGTGGTTTTACTGGAGAATATTGGCGAGACCATGGATGCCGTACTGGACCCGTTACTTGGTAGAGTGCTCATACGTAAAGGAAAAGTGCTCAAGGTGCGCAAGCAAATTAGATGAATAGATAGTTTTATACCCGCTCCAACTTACGATGGGTACTTATTTCCGAAATAGAAGTAACCTATGTATTATTTACTTATCTATCCTTGTACGAAAATTCAGCCGTTAGAGCGTGAAAGAGTAACAAGCATCTACACATCCACACATCAACACTCATAAACTTTCGCATTTATAAAGAATAGTAAAATAGTAAGATTTTGAATCTAACCAGGATTTTGTATGGTGTTCGATAGTAGATGTTGACCTTTTGCGCGAAATAAGCGTCACCGACCTCAAAAGAGTTCAATTTAAAGAAGGCACGTAGTTACGTGAGTTGCCTCCATTGCCCAGCAATTGTATCTAAATTGGCTAACATTAAAACATTAAGTTCAATTTTATAAGCGGGACGTAAAGAGAAAGGGCCTAAGCCGTCCTAATCCTCCATTCAGACACAATGAATGAAAGCACCATCATAACTTTGCAGATTGGAGATAGAGAAATAGACTATCACCCAAATTTCAGATTTTTAATCCAAACAAAGTTGGCAAATCCACATTATCAGCCTGAAATGCAAGCTCAGTGTACTCTTATTAATTTTACTGTAACAAGAGATGGGTGAGCATGTTTTTGCTTTAACATACCTACTTTAGTAAGTAAGTAAGTAAGTAAAACTTTATTGTACACCAAACATGAAATTGACAACAAAAAAATAAATATAGTGTATACAATGTACAAATGGCGGCCTTATCGCTAAGAGCAATATCTTACAGGCAACCGTAGGTAGTAGAAAAGTAGAAAAGTAATCAATCTAACAAAAAAAGCTACTTTAGAAAGTAACCACAATACGCAAGTAACTCGACAAACTATACAAGTTCATTGATCGTCTATTCGATTTTGTATTTTAATAAAGACATGTCTTATTTATAGATTAGAAGAACAGCTTTTGGGTGAAGTGGTAAAAGCTGAGCGTCCAGATCTAGAAGCACTAAGAGCCGGCTTAACTAAACAACAAAACGATTTTAAGATCACGCTCAAAACATTAGAAGATGATTTACTGAAGCGTCTCTCGTCTGCGGGACCTGATATATTAAGCGATGCAGCACTAGTCATTAACTTGGAAACTACTAAGAAGACTGCTGCCGATATAGAAATAAAAGTAGAGGAGGGTAAAGTTACCGCCGTTAAGATTGACGAAGCTAGAGAGCGATATAGGTTAGTCTATGCCAACAATTATTATATTATTATTGCATTAGGTCTGATCACTTTGCTCAAGCAGTAGGTTCAAGATATACAAAAACCATGTAATCTGTAACAAGATTACCCATAGCAGGCATGCCGTAAGTATATAATAAAAGTCTGATCATGGTGCATAATGTAGGTTTGCAAAAAATAGAACTTCAATATAAAATAAATATGAAAAATATTTGCAGACGAGCAGCGACCCGCGCATCGATGTTGTATTTCATCCTGAATGAAATATGCAAGATCAATCCTATGTACCAATTCTCTCTGAAAGCGTACAGCGTGGTGTTCAAGGAAGCTTTGCGAACTGCCGAGATTGCTGAAGAATTGGAGAAACGTGTGCGAAACTTGCTTGACAGTATAACTTTCTCGGTTTATGTGTATACTTGTCGAGGATTGTTTGAAAGGGACAAGCTTGTGTTCTTGTTTCTTGTGACACTACAGGTAAATACATTATACCAGTTTTTCTTTCAAGTCCAAAACTATGTTACTTTCTCTTGGTTTCTATTCTACTAAGACGGTAGACAAGCTTACGGCCCGCCTGAAGGACAGTGATTAACGTAGCCTATGGAAGTTTGCATCACACGCGCTACCAAACTAGGCGCAGGTTGCAAGTCTTTAAACCGAGTAAATAGTTTGTACGATTTAGATTATTAAGATTTTTGTTAATTTTTACATCTGTTTTTCATTTTCAAGGTTTTGCAATCAGAGGGTAGACTCGATATGAAAGAATTAGATTTCTTATTAAAGTACGCTGTGGCACCTGAAAATTCACCTTACTCGTGGTTATCGAACAACTCGTGGGGTGGCGTTATCGCACTTGCCAAAATGGATGCATTTGAAGACCTCGACAAAGAAATAGAAGGAGCCACCAAAAGGTATAAATTTATTCAAATAAACATATTGCAAATATTACATACTAACGATACAAAATAATAATTAATAATTATACTTAAAAGCTTTCTGTTAAGGGTTATAAGGTAATAGTTAATTTTATGTAGGTACATACATAAGTTTATTAAATAAATTCAGTTTTACATTTTTTGATTACCAAAAAATGTAAAACTGAATTTATTCTGTTAAGGGTTATAAGGTAATAGTTAATTTTATGTAGGTACATACATAAGTTTATTAAATAAATTCAATTTTACATTTTTTTGTAATGTCGCAAAAATAATATAATGGTCCAAGAATTGAACCTTGAGGAATTCCTGCTTAGATTTCTATGAGCTCTGACTTACGCTGCTTGCGTAAGAACTTCATCCGTTAAAAGGCAGATGAAATTATCATGAGACCATGAGAGAAATAAATTTGTAAGGAATTTACAATAATAGACTTGCAAAGTATTACAAATATTTAACATATCGAGTTATTTTTAGATGGGAAAAGTACACAGAAGGTGAAGCTCCCGAAAGAGATAAATTACCAGGAGACTGGAAAAACAAATCGTCACTACAGCGCCTCTGTATCATGCGAGCATTGCGACCTGATAGAATGTCGTATGCTTCAAGGTAAACTGAACTAAAAATAGAATAGAAATAAAACGTTTTTTTTTTTTTTTTTTTTTTACCCAGGAAAGAATTTTTTATTTAATCTTTATTTATTTACAAGAAATTTTTTTTACAGTGATTGATCTTCGTAGTTACATTTTTTTTTATATAACATATATAAGTACAACAATCTTTTTATTACATGCATAGGGTAATAATACCAACATGTTACAGATTTACATTACATACGTACACTTAAGTGCAAAATATAATGGCTATCATCATTCCAGGACGATTTTTATTTATGTACTCTATTTTCATGTTACGTCTAGGTATTTATAGAGATTTGCGTTTAATATTGTAGTCGTATATTTTCTATTGTATCCTTTTTGGTTCATCCTCAGCGCCATTTAATTGATTGTTACTAATGATTGAATGTTTTTTTATTTAAATTGAATGATTATACATACGTATACAAATTGACCGTTTTTTATACATACTATGTACTTTAGTATTTTAATATCTTGTGACGTGAGAGGTGGGTCCGACATGACGTCACACATCCCCCATTTTGGGCGAGAATTTTTCATAGGAAATTTATTAGAATAATAATACATTTACAGTGCATTTTGTGAGGAAATTTTGGGATCAAAGTTCGTTGAAGCCCGTACTCCGCCGTTGGAGAAATCCTATATGGAAAGTAATTCCACAACGGCTATGTTTTTCATTCTATCACCTGGTGTTGACCCTCTGAAGGTATCTATGTGTTATTGAGTTAATAAAATTGGTAACATTAAAGAATCATAACTCCCGAAATAGTTAGGTATTCACTTAGTCGCAGTTCCGGTAACATATTACACAGTTTTGTAATTTATTAATTTTGTTCAGCTGCTAATATCGTTTTGCCTTGGACGTCATACTTACAAAACTCAAACAATTATAAATATTTCATAAAAATAGTTAAACAGTCCACTGTATTATCATCAATGTCTTTAAATAAAATAATTTTATAGGACTTGGAAAAATTAGGTCGGAAGTTGGGTTTCGCGACTGATAAGAAGAATTTCCACATAGTGTCACTAGGCCAGGGCCAGGAGGTAGTCGCCGAGGCAGCTATGGGTGTAGCTGCTGTTAATGGACACTGGGTAATCTTACAAAACATCCATCTAGTAGCCAAATGGCTTGCTACGTTAGAAAAGAAAATGGAGGAATGTTTTGAAAACCCTGAAGAAGACTATCGGTACGTATGTAGTCGTTGATTCTATAAATGCACACCATTTGATTCAATTCATTGCTGTTCTCATTTGTTAGTTCTATAATTATATTTATTTATAATATTCTAGTCCAAACAAGAATTACATCGATATTCTATTCCTTAACTTAATTACGTAGGTATGTCTTTGACAACTTCTGAATAAATTTCTAGCAGAGATCTAGTAGGCTCTAGTAGGTCTAGTATTACTCTACAAATATATTTTCACTGTAACATTATTACCAGGTTATATCTGAGTGCTGAGCCAGCTGCGGATGCCATGTACCACGTCATACCTCAGGGTATTCTGGAGTCTGCAATTAAAATTACTAATGAGCCGCCCATTGGAATGTGGGCGAACTTGCATAAGGTACATATCACAACTTGCTACGGTATTATGTCAATTTGGTTGAAGCGAATCCTAATGATTTTGTTTAATTTAGTCCTTGGACAACTTCAGTCAAGAAACACTAGAAATGTGCACCAAAGAGGCTGAATTTAAGGCCGTATTGTTTGCGCTTTGCTACTTTCATGCTGTTGTCGCTGAAAGACGAAAGTTTGGTCCACAAGGCTGGAATAGGTTTGATTATGCCTACTTATTAAATTACTGTAGTTGTGATTGTTTTTTTTTTAACGTGAGGGAATATCCATCATGGTTGCTATGCTGGACTCCTACCGACTAAAAAACCTTACGTAACGCCAAACAACCTAATGTTGGGAGCCCCGTGTAAACCCTCAGAAGGATGTCCCAGGACTCCCAAGAGACTAGTTGTGATTGCTTGTAAGAAATTATCTGCTTAGCGATAACGATTATTCCCAGTTGTTCCGTTGAAGTAGTTCCGTGGCGGAACTAGTGAGACTTTTTTTCCCAGTTGTCCCGCGGAACAAAGCATCAAAAATTCAGTTCCCATTAGTTCCGCGGAACAAAGTAGAAATGAAATAATAATAAATTCATTCCCAGTAGTTCCGCGGTACAAAGCATAAATTAAAAACTAATAAATCAAGTCCCAGTAGTCCCGCGGGAGAAAGCATCTCTTACATACAAATATTTTATGTTCCCATTAGTTCCCTACGGTGTCTTACGGCTATTTTCTCATACAATTAAAAAAAATGAAGATCGACAAAACAAATGAAGATCGGTACAACAAATGAAGACTGACAAAACAAATGAAGATCGACAAAACAAATGAAGATTGACGACACAAACGAAGATC
Source organism: Miltochrista miniata (assembly GCA_933228765.1). Classification (NCBI taxonomy): domain Eukaryota; kingdom Metazoa; phylum Arthropoda; class Insecta; order Lepidoptera; family Erebidae; genus Miltochrista; species Miltochrista miniata. Next base: position 13,793,981 of record OW121764.1, on the reverse strand, counting down.
GATGAAACAAATGAAGATCAATGAAACAAAATATGAAGATCAACAAAACAAATGACGGTTGGAAAAACAAATCACGGTTGGAAAAACAAATGACGATCGAAAACAAAATTATGCAGATCAATAAAACAAAAGACTATAAGCAAGTTGATAAGGTCGAAAGTTTCTTGCAGCCATATTTTGTAAGCTAAATGCGATTACCATTCAAAAAACAGGTGCAAGCAATTCTCGACCTTAAGAATATGCATAATATCTATTTATTTTTTATATATTCGTGATCTGTGATGTCTATAAACGCCTAAAAGCACATTTTTAGGGAAGTGTCATTAAGGTCGAGAATTGCTTGCAGCTATTTTTTTGAATGGTTATCGCATCTAGATTACAAAAAAGGTCCATGCCAATTTCCACCTTATGAGCATGCATAATATCTATTTATTTTTTATATAATCGTGATCTGTGATGTCTATAAACGCCTAAAAGCACATTTTAAAATAAGTGCCATTAAGGTCGAGAATTGCTTGCACCTATTTTTTTTAATGCTAATCGCATTTTGATTACAAAACATGGCTGCAAGTAAGTTTTGACCTTATCAATTTGCTTATAGTCTTTTGTTTTATTGATCTGCATAATGTTTTTTGAATCGTTATTTGTTTTTCCAACTGTCATTTGTTTTGCTGATCTTCATTTGTTTCGGCGATCTTCATTTGCTTTTGTAGATCTTTATTTGTTTTGAAAATTACTTAACTACTTTATACTTTTAAACTAGATGTTCTTCGTATAATGGATCTTTTTCCACTCGCATGTCCTAAAAGATCCATATTCATAAAAAATAAAATACTTTAAGGCTTTAAGATATTAAAGTGGACATAATATAATGTCCATAAAGATCCATGATAGTTCCGCTACGGAACTATTGGGAATAGAAAAGTCTCACTAGTTCCGCTACGGAACTACTGGGAATAGAAAAGTCTCACTAGTTCCGCCACGGAACTACTGAGAATGAAAATGTCTCAGTAGTTCCGTGGTGCGGAACTACTGGGAAAAAAAAGTCTCACTAGTTCCGCCACGGAACTATTGGGACAAAAAGTCTCACTAGTTCCGTCGCGGAACAACTGCCGCGGAACTACTGGGAATGAAGGGAGCCCATCGGTACATTCATAAAACTGTATTTTATACGTAGATTGTAGTGTAATTTCCAATTGATTCTAGTTAAGCCTTCGCTTTCTGTAGAACATCTATAGTATTCTAAAATCAGTATTCAACGACTAAAAATAATTGTAATGGACAACAGCAGTACTTGTACTGTTTGTCCAAAAAGTAAGAAGTACAGATCTATTGTGTTGTAACATTCTTCTCATCACTTTTCACTAACATCTTCACAGAGTCTACCCATTCAACTTTGGAGATTTGACAATCTGTGTGTACGTGTTGTATAACTATTTGGAGGCGAATCCTCGAGTGCCATGGGAGGACTTGCGCTACCTTTTCGGAGAGATCATGTACGGAGGTCACATCACTGACGACTGGGATAGAAGACTCTGTCGCACATTCTTGCTGGAATATATGGCTGCGGAATTGGTCAGTAGAATCTACCACTATAAAAAAAATTCTGAGCAAACTAGTGCATGTTGTAACGCACAATATTCACTGTTGCTAGTAGCAAACTTGTAAATTTACTAAGTCCAATTTTTAGACTTAGTAAATTTATTTATTTATTTATTTTTTTATTTATTAAACTTTTTGCACAAATTAAAACTGTACAAAGGCGGACTTAATGCCAAAAGGCATTATCTACCAGTCAACCTTTGGGTGATGCAGAGATAACTTAGAGTAGGTGCTCAAAGAACATGATGAAAGCTTTATGAACGGTACAAAACTACAAATATAATTAAAATTTAACAAATTATAGTTATTCATTAAATTAAATAAACATAAAATTTGCATACATAAAAATAAGTAAAGGTATATACATACTTATTATATATAAATGCATATCATTTAATATATATTATATATACATATATATTTATATACATAAATAAATATCATATACATACTCGAGAAAAGCCTTAACAATGTCGTTCTGCCTATGGGTTCTTATACAGTTCGCGAACTCTGTTTCTAAATGTATACCGATTTGTCAACTTTCGGACTTCAAGAGGAAGAGCATTCCAGAGAAGAATAGAACGCACTAGAAAAGAGGAGTGGACGAGATTAGAAGTGTGAGTTTGGACAGTGGAGAAGAAGATTGTTAGAGGAGCGCAAGTGTTTGTCATGGTTAGAGCCAATTAGATGAAGATAAGATTTTAAGTATGCAGGGGCGTTGGGAGAATTGAGTAGTGAGAAAAGAAGACAGACCGCTCGCAGACTGCGTCGTCGTCGAATAGGTAACCAACCAAGCTCTGCCCGACAAGCCGAAACATGATCGTACTTCCTAATATTGTAGACGAATCGAATGCAATTGTTGAGAAGTCGGTCAAGCTTATTGAGTAGATCTGCATTCAGGTCGAGATAGCACACATCACCATAGTCGAAGATAGGAAATATTAAAGTTTGCACAAGCATTGTCTTGGTTTTGACGGGCAAAAAATGTCTAAGACGATAGAGAGCCCGAAGTATCCCAGTAACTCTTTGTGAAACGTTAGTCACCTGAACCCGCCAACTCAAGGTTGAGTCAATGTTTAAGCCTAGGTTCTTAACACTGAGTGTGACAGGAATGGCTTTACCATTAAAAGTTATGGGTGGCAGAGTTACTTCCTTCAACCGATTAATCATATAATTAGTGCCAATTATAATACTCTGGCATTTATCAGGATTGACAGCCAATCCGAACCTATCACACCAACTACCTATCCAGCCTAAATCAGTGTTAACATTATTTATAGCATCCGAGAGATTGTCCACAGAGGCTTGGCTATACAATTGCAGATCATCGGCATACAGGTGATACGCACACTGAAGATTAGAGGTCACGAAATTGATGAATATTGAAAATAGAAGAGGAGATAATATGCCGCCTTGAGGGACCCCAGAGTCAAGCTTGCACCAACTTGACGACATCTCGTCGACACAAACTGACTGCTGACGACCCTGAAGATATGAGGAAAACCAATCCAGCTCGCCAGAAGAGATCTTTATATGTGCAAGGATTGACAAAAGAATGTCGTGGTTTACACAATTGAAGGCATTTGAAAAGTCAACTAAGACCATCACAGTGGCCTTAGCTTTTTCTATTCCATCCTTGACGTCACCCGTTACCTTGAGAAGTGCAGTAGTTGTACTATGTCCTGGCCTGAATCCCGATTGCATAGAAGTATGTACGGCATTATGTTGTACAAAACTAGACAACTGCTTATGCACGCATGCCTCCAGAACTTTTGATAGAAAAGGAAGGATAGAAATTGGACGATAATGTTTCGGAAGAGAGGGATTGTAAATTTTAGGAAGGGGGCGAACGTAGGCTTTTCGCCACATCTCTGGAAATTGACCAGAATCAAGGGAAAAGTTAATTATGTGTAAGATAGCCGGAAGAAGTAGGTCTAGGAGAGGCATAATCATACGTCGACTAATGTTGTCACAGCCCACAGCTTTTGACTTAATAGACAAGATAATTTTTTTGATCTCAACCAACGTGACTGGAGAAAACTGAAAGGGTGCATAACTGGGACTGGTCAGTCCGGCTATGAAGTCAACCGTTTGACGCTTGGTTAGGCCATCAATTACAAGAGAGGTGGAGAAATGACGATTAATAGCTTCTAACTCAATTGTCTTAGGTAGCTCCATCTGCCTTGGTTTACCAATACCCAGTGTCCCAAGAAACTTCCAAACATCAGCAGGAGATGAGTAAGTGATGTTGTCGAAGATGTGTCGGCGTTTGGCGTTCCGTATCACCTGGTTACACCGATTTCTGGCGGTTTTGTAGGAGTCCCAATTAACATCCGTCCGATGTTTTTTAAATTTGAGGAATGCTCGGTCTCTACGTCTCATAAAAATTCGAACCTCTTCCGTTAACCACGGCGATGGAGGATGTTTTAATTTTACTTTTCTGACAGGAGCGTGTATGTCATAGAGACTATTTACAGTTTTATTAAAAAACAGAACCTTGTCATCAACCGTAGTAGCCTCAGTCAAAGGCTCCCAATCGATCTCAGCAGCATCCCCACACAACTTTTCGACATCAATGCGCCCAAAACAACGCCTGTGCAGCACTTTAGGTTTGAGTTTAGGAGGTTTAAGAATATAAGAAATATAAATTAGATCATGGTGTGAAAAAGCCGGCGCTAAAAGCTGACCGTGTGAATGAACAAGAGTAGGAGAAGAAGTAAGGATTAAGTCGAGCCAGGTATCATCCGTGTCCTTATTATGGTGTGTGGCCTCAAGTGGCAAAATATGAAGGCTAGCTGACTCAAGTATATGAAGTAGTTTTTGAGCTCGTGAAGAGTCACCCTCTAGAAGATTAGTATTAAAGTCGCCCATGATGATGTAATGCTCGTAATCAGACCCCAAAGAATCTAAAACCAATTCAAAATCAGTGAAATAGTCAACGGTGGGGGGACTATAAACCACTCCGAGAACAGTTTTAATACCTCTGACCCAAACCTCAAGGAAGAGGGTCTCTGCAGTGGCAGAGTATTGTGGAGGAGATGAGGCAATTATTTTAAAAGGGAGATCACTTCTGAGATAGATTGCAACCCCACCACGTTCCTTACCCAATCTATCGTTCCTTACTAATATAAATCCTGGGAGTGGGTAAGAGGTAGAAAGAAGGTCAGGCTTCAAGAAGCTCTCAGAAATGAGAACCGCATGAACGTGGGAGTCGGCGAACGTTGCTAAAAGGTCACTGTAGTGACTGGACACACTCTGTGCATTTATGTGACAGACATTAAATGACTGCCCCAGTTGTTGCTCAAAACGCGTTCGCATTACTTCACCCAGTGTATGATTAGTAATAGAACAAAAACTGTCATTCACAGACAGTGTGTCGGTATCATAGGCAGAATGAATAAATTTACAAGTTTATTTTATTTTATTTTTTCATTTATAAAAAAATCAAAATGATCCTCTATAAGAATAAATTTTGAACTGTCTCTATACTGTATAATACCTATTACCTTAACCTTAGGTGACTCCTATTAGGGGCCGCACCTATTCAGAATTACCGTTTACCTAAAAAAAAACTTCAACGTCAATACTTTCAACAAATGGAAACTATGCTCGTAAGTTTTCGCAAGATTTTCTATTAATGTGAAAGAATTTTCAGGTGGATGGTGAACTTCAACTCGCTCCAGGATTTATATCCCCACCAAACTCCGACTATGTTGGTTACCACGCTTACATTGACGACTACCTACCCGACGAAACCCCATACCTCTATGGACTGCATCCCAACGCTGAAATTGGTTATTTGACCACAGTGTCGGAGAGGCTTTTTTCTGTAAGTACTCGTAACTTTATTATGTTCGAATACCTACTAGATTTTTATTTTGAACATACATACATACATATACTCACGCCTTTATCCCCGAAGGGGTAGGCAGAGGCCTATACCGGCCCACATTTCACCGTGTACAATTCGGTCCCACGTGACAGGTGGTGAGCTCATCGCCGCGGTCCATTTCAACACGGCGCGCCGTGTTGAAATGGACCGCCGCCGTCAGAGCCTCGTCCGTTGTTCAGCAGGTGCACGAGCTTGCATGGAAACTATGTTCTCATTTATTTTGAAATTAATATTTATTGCTGCTTACCATGGAAACTTCTTCCCGGGATAAGAAGTGTAAGCCGAAATATAATATATCCCGGTACCGTATACGTTCAGCTGCTAGAGCGTGAAAGAGTAACAAACTTCACATTCAGACATCTCGATATCTACACATTCACACTCACAAACTTGGGTATTTATAATATTAGTAAGATTATCTACTATTGCTTCAATTAATAAAGAAATGTTCAATTGCTTTTTATGTATTTTAGGTGGTATTCGAAATGCAACCTAGAGATGCCGGTGCTCAAGCTGGAGGTGGTGCCACTAAAGAGGAGACAGTAAGTTGACCTTTCCCAACACTAACCTTAAAATTAAAATAAAAAGAAATAGAAAAAGGAAAACACACTATAAATTGTCCAAACTCTTCTGTTCTCTAGGTTCGCATACTCTTAGATGATATCTTGGATAGAGTGCCAGAACCTTTTAATCTCCAGGAGTTGATGGGGAAGGTTGAGGAACTGACTCCTTATAACATCGTAGCGTTGCAAGAGTGTGAGAGAATGAATCGTCTCATGGGAGAGATTAGGAGATCGTTGAAGGAAACAGAACTGGGTCTTAAGGTAGACTTTTAACTTGACGTTTAACTACTACCAATAATTAAAATTAGTTATTCTATGTTGCGATACTCTAGACATATAAAGACTTTTTAAGGTTTACATGCTGTAACTGTACTGTTTCTGTCTCGTGGGTTTTTATTATCTATAAACAATGTCATTATTGGAACGTACCTCTACGAATATTCCTTTCTTTAGACGTATATGGTGGAAGAATTGGTCGGTTCTTACTAAGTAGGTAAACCATTTAGCATGGTTAGCGAGAAAACGCAGGTTCGAGTCCTGCTCGAGACTGATTATTTATCCACATTCATCATTCAGTTAGCATACACTTCATAAACATTATAGTCCTTTTCAAAATTATTATTGCTAACGAATTTGTGCTTATAAAGAACGAGCTTAAAATTGTTGAATTGTAAATACGAACATAAATAATCAGTAGGTAATATTAATTTGTACAGGGTGAATTGACGATAAGTAGCGACATGGAAAAGCTAATGGAATCTCTATTTATGGACAAAGTGCCGGACCAGTGGACAAAGTTGGCATATCCCAGCTTGTTGGGCTTAGCTGCTTGGTTCTCAGACCTTTGCATGAGATTAACCGAGTTGGAGAATTGGACTGGTGATTTTAACGTAAGGTTTTATTTTATAGCCACGACCAAATACATTATTATTTAACGTTCCAAACATAGGTTTTAATATAGGTATGCCATTTTCACAAAGCTGGCAACCCGGTCATGACGTAATATATTTTCTCTCTTGCAAAAAAACCTATATATTAAAGTAAACTTATTAGTAAAACGACTATAAGAATACATAGCGATTTACAAAAAAAACCTCTTTCTCCACATATGTTATAGTGTGTGGTGAAGGTAATACTCTCTTACTAATATTAGATTTTAAAAATGATCTTATTTTTTTAACAATCAATGGTCTTCCAGTTGCCCCCAGCAGTGTGGTTGGCAGGATTTTTCAACCCACAGTCGTTCTTGACCGCCATCATGCAGCAAACGGCGCGTAAGAACGATTGGCCTTTGGACAAGATGTGTCTCAACTGTGATGTCACTAAAAAGAGCCGACAGGAATTCAAGTAAGCAATAATTCAGATGATAGTCTGTTGGTAAGATATTTACACACAGTAGATATTTATTGGCAATGGAATGAATGAGTAACGATTGGTCTGCAGAGGCTGCGCTAAGTATCACCTTCCTTGGCTTTTAGAATTTTGATCTGATTACTTTCATGATTCCTAGTTATAGATTTTCTCCTCTGCCAAGGTACAGTGCCCGATAACCAATAGCCGATATTCCCTATGATGTGGCGCCAGCAAAACTACCAAAAAAAAATTGATAAAGCATATCAAATTTGTTTGTTATGATGTAATACAATTTTTTGATAGTTTAACTATTGAATACCTTCTAAAAAAAAATGCCTACATAACATCATAACTTAATTTCATTCGTGGTTTAATGTTTTCTATTCCTGTCACAGCGCCCCTCCCCGCGAGGGCGCCAACATCTGCGGGCTGTACATGGAGGGCGCGCGCTGGGACACCACCACGGGTGGCATCGTCGAGTCGCGCATGATGGAGCTCTTCCCCATCGTGCCTGTCATATTCATAAAAGCAGTGACACAGGACAAGCAGGAGACGCGAAATGTATATGAATGTCCTGTCTACAAAATTCGGTTAGTTCTTTTAGTACCTATTCGTTCACGCTGCAATACTGCTCATCATGTCAATTCTCAAAATCTCAACCGGATGCACTTGAAATGACCACTTCGCAGAATGTCAACTTTGCCTGTCATATTTGAGCGATCATGCAGAATATATATTCTTTTGTCATAATTTGAAGGTTGTGTGGGTCGGTGGAGTCCTTGCAAACATGTTGCATTGTGACACGTTGCGGCAAATTTTGATAAAAGTTATGAAAACGGCAAGTCAGAGGGCTTGTTGACTCAAAAGAACTTTAATCAATCAAATAAGCCGATATATAATATGATGGCTATTATTATGATGGCTATTTTATTATGATGACTATATGCAACGAATCCATTGGAACGTGCAATTTTGTATTTAAGTTTTATTGAATGTTTACAGAATGCGCGGTCCGACCTTCGTATGGACGTTCAACTTGAAGACGAAAGATAAGCCGACACGATGGACATTGGCTGGAGTCGCTCTGTTACTTGGTGTTTAATGTATCATTAACAGAATACGTCCTCGGTTCCTTATGTTGAAGATTAGTTATTAAGATGCTCTTATATTAAGTGGCACTGATGTATTTAAGTTGGAATTTTAATGGTTGGTTTATGTCAACATTTTATGTTACAAGGAAAATAAATGTTTAGTTCGTTTAAAAGTTTAGCGTTTTACTTCTTTCTAAATAACTTTGGTTTTTTTTTACATACCATACATAGTCCGGAAGGCGTATAGTCACGCCTTTATCTCCGAAGGGGTAGGCAGAAGCATATTCTATGCCCACATTTCACCTGTTTAGAATTTGACCTACGTTATAGGTGGTGAGCCGTATTGCCGTGTTGAGATGGACAGGCGCAGGTTGTGACTGCCTGCTGTTGAAACTTTTCAAGCCTCCTAAAAAGGCCTTTAACTTGGCATTCGACTGCCATTTTATTGGCAACAACGTGGCTTTCGAAGCACGAAAACGCTCAGATAAATGTCACAAAGTGGTTACATGGATGGTCACCCATCCAAGGACTGGCCATAGTGAAAGTTGCTTACTGCAGTGATCGTTTACAGAACACGAGTCCGCGGGGCCACGGCCGAGACGAGCGCCGTATCCCAGTGGTTCCATTGCGTAGTTCCATGATGGAACTACTGGGATTTTTTTGTACCAGTAGTTCCATGGAACTACTGGGATTTTTATACACGACAAAATTAATCCCAATAGTTCCGGTACAGTACAATCACAATGACATTTGCCCATTTATTAGCAATGTTGAATATTCCCCTTTGTCCACTAAAATCCATTAAAAAGATCCATCATGGATCTTTGTGGACATATCATGTCCACTTTAATACCTTAAAGTATTTTTTATGAATAATAATAATTCAATAATGCAGCACAGCGCCCTTCGCTCACTCTGGTTTTTTTACCAAAAGAAAAACGTTACATACGTCAGCTGGTATACTTGCTATGATTCTGAAATATCTTAATAGGGACCTGTGTAACTTGCCACAGACGACGGGTACAAGTTTGTTGCCCCTTCCACATACGAGAGGTTAAAGCAGCACCTTGAAGTTGAAAGTTCGATCTTCTCTCTTCGTTCTACTATGCTACGACACTTCTTAAAACTCATTTAACTACCAACTGAATCAGAATTCGCGTCAAGTCACAAGATTCGAGAAAGTCAACAGAAGTTACGCTCTCTACTCAGATACCTTAGATATGCTCGGTTTTATAAACAAGAGGTACGTCATTAAATATAGTGTCTTCCCGTTCGTCCCCTCGACTGCGTCAGTCAATCAGTTCCCGATCGTCCCATTCCTAATTCAAGAGGGGACGAAGTTAACACCGCGATTTTTTTATAACCACCTAAACAAAACCTGTTTCGTCCCACCAAAAAATTAAGGAGACCATCGGGAAAATAGCATAACGAATTCCCGTTCGTCCCCCTAGGGGGACGAAGTCAAGGGGATGAACGGGAATACGGTTATGATGGAGGCACCTTTGAAGACTTTCTCACTGGGTCAAATCGTTGGTCGAAGTGGAAAGGGTTAAATGTACTGGAAAATGCAGATGAGCTTCTGGTCATATGCGTCGATAGGGCAATCATCTATCTTGGATGTTAAGTGAGATTGCTCTGAGAGCTGAAGATACATCATTCTGTCCAATGGGATAGTGTAACACATAAACTGACGCATCAGCAACAGTAGCAGTTTATGGGTTGAGCCACTGAGACAGAAGCCCCACTAAGATCGATATGACGATCTTAGTGAGGGTCTTTTCTTTATTCATGGATCATTATTTTATAGACTTCTACCGACTTATTATATTACCATGGGGTGCTACCCTACATAAAGTTCATATTTTTTTCTTTATACCACTAAGGTGGCAGACAAGCATACGGTCCACCAGATGTACCTACTTATGATCACCGCAGCCCATGGACGCTTGCACACCAGAGGCGCTACACTTACGTTGTAGACCCTGTTAGAACCTTATAAGTGAGGCCCCTTTTAAAGAACCCCATACTATAGGCGTTTTGTAGAACTGAGGCAGGGAGATCATTCTACAACCTAAGCGTGCTGTTATATCCATATTATGCTAGCCTTAGTGCTGTCCTACCATCTTTTATGCTGACTTCTGATTATCAGCCCCTTGCTCTGTCCAGCGGCTCAGCCACAGGCCAGTCTGTCTTCATCCTCCGAATCGCGCGGTTGCCTAAGGATCCCAAAAGAATCCTGTTCTATTCTTTTCTTGAATAAAGGTCATAGTGCCTAAAGTTTTAAAGTTCTTTTTTAAAAACCCGTTTTCGAAAACCCGTATAACATTTTGGTGGCAGCGGTGGGATCCGAAAATTCCCAGTGCCGGCAACCGCTACAGACTCGCGCTGCATCCTATTCGAAATCCAAGTTTACTGAACACTAAAATCTGTGGTGAAGTGTAACCCAGTGAAATCAAGTGTTATTCAGTGAAATCTGTGAATACAAAATCCGTATCAAAATCCGCACACGTCGTGTCTCTTCGCGAATCTAATTTGTGCTTTAAGAAGAATCTGTTCTATATTCTGTAAAGAAGAAAATTCTTCCATCTCGTCCTAATTCAAGAACCTGTCAGAAGATACTTACAAGTATTCATCTACGTGGTAATTACCATACTCCGTGTCCAATCATCGAGATTCTGCATTCAAAATATTCCAAGTCATCCGAGGTCATCAAGTGTTCCAGTCCACGAGAAATTAAAACGTCTCTTCCCAACGCGCAAGTACACCGTCTTATCAGTCGGAATGTTCCTGTTCGCCGTATTCGTCACCGTCGCGTCGCCCACACATTGTCGTGAGTCTTTGGTCATTGTTTAGACTAGGTCTAGATATCAGTGATTCTCAAACCCTTTGTTCAATTCAATTTAAACCTTTTATATTCTTTGTGTAATTTGTGTTCATTTTAAAAAATCGTTTTGTTGCTAGTAACATTTTAGTATTAGCTCTGTATTCTTTGTTCTATTATGCCAAAACAGTATAAAGAAGAAGATAGTAAATTGCAACTAACTATCCCCGAACCCGAGAAGGTAGCAAGTGACAACGACTCTGCGAAGTCACCGATCTGGTCCCCTCGGGTCACAAGGAAAACTGCAGTAGCTCTTACGATGAGCGAAATTGAATTGAATACTCTGTTCAAATTTATAAAACCTTATGACGGAAAAAGGGAAACTCTAAGTTCTTTTCTAGTAAATTGCGACAACGCTTATGACCTTGCAACAGAGGCCCGTAGGCCTATTTTATTCAAATATATCCTAAGTCAACTGAACGGACGGGCGGAAATTGCCTGTTCTATTAAATAATTCACATCTTGGGAGCAGCTTAAGGAGTTTCTAAAAACTCAATTCAGTGAGCGCAAACACTACTCACATCTCCTTACTGATCTCCAAGAGAGCAGGCAAAGTCCGCAAGAGAATGTAAGCCAATATTCATTACGCGTAGAAACGCACCTCTCTCAACTCTTGACGGAAATCTCATTATCAAACACTAAGGTTAAAGAATTACCTGGCCGTACCGCAGCCATGGAGGACTTGGCCCTCCATCATTTCTTAATGGGGTTACAACCCCGTATCTCGAACATCGTGAGATGTAGGTCTCCTAAAAATCTGAACGAGGCTATCAACCTGGCAGTCTCAGAAGAACGTATACAGCAGACACTGTATAAGCGTCCACAAATGGACCCAAAGCAGAGCATCCAGTCAAAACCGAAACCAGGTACGTCCAATTCTGATTCTTATAGATATCCGTCACAAAGAGCTCAACCCACTGTTTCTCAAAGTTCTAACGTCGTTTGTCGTTACTGTAAAAATTCTGGGCACGACATCTCTGTGTGCAAGAAACGCGAATTTAATAATAACCGTTTCAGAACCCTTCAATATCCGGCTAATAGCCAAAACCAATCAAAACCCTTCAAACGCATCAACTTCGTAGATCAACCGGATGAACCCATTGACCCGGATAGAACTGAGTTCATACCGGACAATTTAAACGAATAAGAGTCTCGGCACGGTGTCGCACGAGACCAGTCCGCAAAGTCGACGCCTACCATTTTACTAATTCTACTAATTCTAGGGACCACAACACGGGTAACCAGCCCCAAATAAGCGCCCATTACTCTGCATTCATTAGGGACCACACGGGTAACCAGCCCCAAATAAGCGCCCATAACTCCGTATCAAATAGGGACCACACGGGTAACCAGCCCCAAACAAGCGCCCATAACTCCGTATCAAATAGGGACCACACGGGTAACCAGCCCCAAATAAGCGCCCATTACTCTGCATTCATTAGGGACCACGCGGGTAATCAGCCCCAAATAAGCGCCCATAACTCCGTATCAAATAGGGACCACACGGGTAACCAGCCCCAAACAAGCGCCCATAACTCTGTATCAAATAGGGACCACACGGGTAACCAGCCCCAAATAAGCGCCCATAACTCCGTATCAAATAGGGACCGCACGGGTAACCAGCCCCAAACAAGCGCCCATAGCTCTGTATCAAATAGGGACCACACGGGTAACCAGCCCCAAACAAGCGCCCATAACTCTGTATCAAATAGGGACCACACGGGTAACCAGCCCCAAATGAGCGCCCATAACTCCGTATCCAAAAGGGACCACATGGGTAACCAGCCCCAAATAAGCGCCCAAACCAATTCCATAATCACGAATCCTAATTCTTCTATTCCTTCTAAAACCCAAACAATATTCGAAATTAACCTCGACACAACCAAGAGGTTGTTACCACATGTCTTGTTACAATCCCAAGTATCTGAAATTCCTTTATCCCTATTGGTGGACTCAGGTGCCGCCATTTCTCTTTTAAAAGAATCCAGCATCCATAAAATTCCTATCCTAATAAAGGAACCGATTAAACTAAAGGGCATAGACCCTGGAGATGAACCAACGACAACAGAAGGCCACTTCCAGCTCAAATTAGAGCTAACCCAGAAGAAATTCATCAAACATAAATTTCATGTCGTGAAGAATATTAGCTTACCTTACGATGGTATAATCGGAACCGACTTCTTGACTCATTTCGGTTGCAAAATAGACTATACCCACGACATCTTGAAAATAGGAACCCTAGAAATCAAATTAAACTTTTCAGAACCTTTTTATGTAATTCCGCCTCGTACAGAAGCCGTCATCGAATGTTCAATCCAAAAGACTAACCTTACAGAAGGAGTCATCTCAGACCAACGTCTTTCAGAAAACTTACTTATATCCAACTGTATTGTCAAGGTTAAAGACAATAATCGCGTTAACCTCACTGTTGCCAACACCTCTGAATCCCCTGTCACTATCAAATCCAACTTAAATCTAAATGTCACACCTCTCTATCCGAATTCTTATCGGTTGAATAACCCTAAAAACACGTGTTCACGAACTGACAAGAGAACATTAAGACTTGATCACCTGAACCTAAAAGAAACCGATGCGCTAATAGAACTCTGCAGCCAATACTCAGATATCTTTCATTTATCCGACGATCAACTTACCTTTACCCCTGCTGTTAGCCATCAAATCAAAACCACAACCGATACTCCGGTTCACACTAAATCCTACAGTTTTCCCGAATTCCACAAGAAGGAAGTAGAAACCCAAATCAGCAAGATGCTCGATCAGAACATCATAGAACCTTCCCTGTCACCTTGGAGCTTGCCGATATGGGTAGTCCCCAAGAAAGCAGACTCTGAAGGTAGACTCAAATGGCGAATAGTCATAGACTACCGCAAACTCAACGACATAACCATAGGCGAAACCTACCCTATCCCGCAAATATCCGAAATCCTCGACCAATTGGGAAATAGTAAATATTTCTCAACATTGGATCTTACTTCTGGGTTCCATCAAATTCAAATATCATCTGAGGACGCTCCCAAAACAGCTTTCTCCGTTCCTCAAGGCCATTTCCAGTTCAACCGGATGCCATTTGGACTCAAGAACGCCCCAAGCACGTTCCAAAAGCTGATGAATAGCTGTCTTTCTCGTCTCCAAGGTACACGCTATTTTGTCTATCTAGACGACATTGTCATATACTCCTATGACCTAAGTTCCCAAATCAGTAATCTAAAAGCTGTCTTCGACAGACTTCGTCAATTCAATCTCAAGCTCCAGCCAGATAAATGTGAATTTCTCCGTAAAGAAGTCGCCTATCTTGGACACATCATTAGCGAAAACGGAGTTCAGCCAAATCCTGATAAAACCAAAGCCGTAACCAAATTCCCTACTCCAAAGTCACCCAAAGACATTAAATCATTCTTGGGTCTTGTATCCTATTACAGGAGATTCATTCCAAACTTTGCCAAATTGGCTAAACCTGTCACATCCCTATTGAAGAAGGATATCCCTTTTAACTGGCAAAACGAACAATAGCTTGCCTTCGAAACCCTAAAAACTAAACTCGTCACTGCCCCAATCCTTGCATATCCTGATTTTACCCAACCATTCCTCTTAACCTGCGATGCCATCCATCACGCCATATCGGCAATACTATCCCAGGGCCCTGTTGGACAGGATTGCCCTATCTCCTATGCCTCACGAACACTAAATAAAGCAGAAAATAATTATAGTGTCACTGAAAAAGAATGTCTCGCCATAATTTTCGGTACTAAGACATTCAGACCTTACCTATATGGTCACCGGTTCAAAATCCTCACAGACCATAAACCATTACAATGGTTATTTAATTGTAAAGACCCTGGGTCACGACTCATTCGCTGGCGTCTAAAGCTAGAAGAATTCGAATACGATATCCAATACAAGAAGGGCAAGATCAATGCCAACGCTGACGCTCTATCTCGTTTCCCCGTGAACCCGGTTCAACAGGAAAACCCAGAACCCACTCATGAGCTACTGCTAGACAGTGACTTAGAGGACTTGATACTTTCTCCACCGTCTTTTGACTTAGACGACTTACCTCTATCCCATCCAGATCCTGAAAATGTTGACATCGACGCAGGAGATCTCGTACCTTTACCTGACCTAGACTCGCCAACAAATATTCCAGACTTCCAGAGAGATGAAATCGCTGATGATGAACTACTTCAACCTTCTGAACCTACTCAACCTGAGCAGTTCGACTTACCCGACCAACCCTCTTCTACTCATTCCCAAATCGAACCAGACCCTCAACCGTCGACAAGCTCACATTCTAATCCAACTAACGACGACTATGGTACATTTTTGAAAGCTATAGCTGATAGAAATCGAACCTTTAATACTGACATAGAAGAATGTAACGAAAGTCTAATGAAATGTTCATCAAAAACCATTCTAGTTCCTACCTCTATTGATCTGGATGAGTCCAATTCATATATCTAAGACATCCTCAGTAACCCTGAAATAAATACCCAGGTCATGAACTCCGAAAAAGAACTCTTCTCTTTTGAAAGAATACAATATAATAATAAAATTATTTATTTATTGTTCACCAAGGTGCATCATTTCGACGAAGCATCTTATCCAGAAATTTATGTGACATTAAGAACCATCAGAAACCAACTGTCACAACATCACAACGTTTCTGAAATAGGTATTTCCGATTTGAGAAACCCTTTTGAAAAACACTCGTTTATCAAAATTCACAACATCCTTTCCTACCTCTTTCACGATACCAATATTAAAATAAAAATTCATCACAATAACATCTTATACCCGACTCCAACTGAAATCAAGAAAATACTTGCTGACAACCACGACATTCCTATTGCAGGTCATCTCGGTTCCAACCGGATGTATAATAGAATTAAAGAAAGATATTACTGGAAGGGAATGCGCAGTGATATTGAATCCTACGTAAAACAATGCAAACCCTGTCAAGAGAACAAAGCACTTAGAAAAGTAAATCGTGCACCTATGCAAATTACTAGTACATCTTCCGAACCTTTCCAGAGAATATCCCTTGATGTCGTTGGTCCTCTTCCAGAAGCAGGTCCCGCGAAACTTAAATATATTTTAACCATTCAAGATGACCTCACAAAATTCTCTTCTGCATATCCAGTCCGAAGCACAACAGCAGAAGAAACTTCCGAATGTCTACTTCATTATGTATCCATTTTTGGTATCCCTAAAACAATACTTACCGACCAGGGTACCAACTTCACAGCAGATCTCTTTAAAAAGACCTGCGAGTTCCTGAAAATAAAAAACCTGTGGTCTTCTACCTATCATCCGCAGACTCAATGAGCTCTAGAGAGAAGCCACTAGACGCTCAAGGAATATCTCAAATCCTATATTAACGAAGAACAGACGAACTGGCCTCGATACGTTTACACAGCCATGCTCGTCTACAATACAACCGTACATTCCACAACCCATTACACACCTTACGAATTGACTTTTGGTACCAAACCATTTATACCAAATTCCGTATACGACGAACCTACCGGCGCGACATATCCTGATTATGTCCGTATGTTACAAAGTAGACTGAAACACTCTAAAGAAAAAGCCCTCGAATTCATAAGAAGATCAAAAGAGTCTTCCAAAAGATACTACGATACCCGTACACGTCCAGTTATCTACAAACTAGGCGACTACGTCTGCGCATTAGAGGCCTGACGGAGGAAGCAGTCTCACAGGGTGAGGTGGTGGTGGCGGTGTCTCTCGACATCGCCAACGCATTCAACACCTTGCCCTGGAGCTGCGTCAGGGAGGCGCTTATCTATCATGGAGTGCCTCCCTACCTCCGTCGAATTGTCGGGGCTTATCTCTCCGAGAGAGCCATAACTTACCCGAGCTGGCTAGGGCCGGGTCGGCGAGATGTGTCGTGCGGTGTTCCACAGGGATCGGTTTTAGGGCCGCTCCTGTGGAACATCGGTTACGACTGGGTGCTGCGTGGTCCGTTGCTCAGAGGGGTCGGCGTAACGTGTTACGCCGACGACACCCTCGTTACGGCGCGGGGAGCAACGCACCGTGCCGCAGCACTTAAGGCCACGGCAGGGGTCGCTCAGGTCGTGGGTCGGATTCGGCGGCTGGGTCTCGAGGTCGCCCTTCACAAATCCGAGGCTCTGTGCTTCCACGGACCTCGGATGGGGCCACCTGCGGGATCCAGCCTACAGGTAGGGGGCGTCAGCATCGGCATCGAGCCCTCGATGAAGTATCTGGGGCTCGTACTCGATGGCCGGTGGAACTTCGGACATCACTTCCGAAGTTTGGTCCCAAAACTGAGGGGAGCATCGGCCGCACTCGCGCGGTTGATGCCCAACATCAGGGGACCCAACGCTCCCTACAGGAGGCTGTACCTGGGGATCGTGCGAAGCATGGCTCTGTACGGGGCTCCCGTATGGGCGGAGACCCTGACGGCCAGCAATGTGGCTAGACTGCTGAGCCCGCAGAGAGTGATGGCCGTCAGGGTGATAAGAGGATACCGCACGATCTCCGGTGAGGCGGCATGTCTCCTAGCCGGGACCCCTCCATGGGACCTGGAAGCGAGAGCCCTTGCGTCACTGTTCAGATGGCGCAAGGAGGCGCTGGAGCGGGGCCAAAGGCCTGCGTCTCGAGAAATCGAGGCCCAGCGGACCCTGCTCCACCAGGAAACCGTGGAGACATGGAAGGTGCGACTTGAGCAACCAAAGGGGGGATTCGCCACAATCGCGGCCGTCAGACCGGTCATGGACGAGTGGCTGGAGAGAAGACACGGTGCTCTCTCCTACCGGTTGACACAGATGCTTGCCGGGCACGGTAGCTTCGGTAGGTATCTGTGGCGAAAACACCGGGAAACCACGGCCGAGTGTCAGCACTGCGAGGACCGCAGCGATGACACGGCGCTCCACACGCTGGTGGAGTGCACGGCGTGGGCACAACAGCGACAGGTCCTCGTAGTGGGTCTGGGCGTGGACACTCTCTCGCTCGAGTCCATGGTGCGAGCCATGCTCTCCAGCGGGAGTAAGTGGGACTGCGCCGCCTCTTTCTGCGAGCAGGTCATGCTCGCGAAGGAGGCGGCGGGCCGGGTACGGGAGAGAACTCTCCCACCCGAGTTCCGCAGTCGGCGCCCTGGGCGCCGCCGACGTGTCTTCGCTGAAGACTATCGGCCTCCATGACCGGGGGTCTGAGGACGGTGAGAGGGCCGCTCACCGTCCTTACAGAAGCAGGCCCATGACGGCAGCGTGACGTGAGCAACTCACGCACGCCCCCCCTTAGAAGCGGGGACACACCCGAAACCCCCCCATAGACGCGGGATTACACCCGAACCACCCCCTGGGCGAGGCCGCAGCGGCGGCCGTAGGTCTGTTAGGAGTCACGGGACATCCTTCCTGAGGGCTTACCCGGGGCTCCCAACCATAGGCTGTTAGGCGTGGCGTGAGGTTTTTTAGTCGGTAAGAGTCCGGCATAACATCCTATGAGGATTTTCCCTCACGTTAAACAAAAAAAAAAAAAAAAGGCGACTACGTCTATATAAAGAACCATCTGAGACTACGTAAAGCACTTTCCCCTGTTTGGAAAGGACCCTATAAAATAATCAAAATAAATGGTAACAATACACTTACCTTACTCATCAACCGACGTCACGTCACTCATCACTTTGATCAAGTGAAACCCGCTGACGTTAGTGCAGACCTGTAAATATAAAGTTAAATAAAGATAACTTACCATAAGTTAGTCAAATTATCTAGAAGTTACTTACCTTAGTCTTAATCAAATTATCTAGAAGTTACTTACCTTAGCCTTAATCAAATTAATTAGAAGTTAATCAAACTATTAAATTACTTACCTTAAATTTAATCAAACCCATAGGTTATTATTCCCTTTAGTAGGTTACATACTGAGAAGAATTAATTTAACCTTAATGTTAATGTTAGTTATTAATTAATTACAGACCGGTTCGAGGTCAATCCCCTCAAGAGTTCGTCCAGCCGATCACCTCAAGCTCTGGGCTGTATTTTGATCATCTTGGCAAACTTAAAATTAATAATGTACAATTAAATATCCTAATCCCTATTGATATCTCACACCTTGAACCACACATTCAAAACATTGAATTTGCATTAAACACTACTAGGCATTTATGTAACCAAACAACCAAACAAATATTATACAAATTATGGCAGAATGCTACAACGTGTTACAACCATTAACTGTCCGTTTTCACGATTTGAATAAGGAATTTAATTTCATTTCACACTTAGTAGATAACAGAACCAAACGTGGTGCATGGATTGGAGGTATAGGCACGGTTCTAAAACAAATATTTGGAACTTTAGACGAAAACGACGCAATGAGATACGATGAAGCCATTAACTCTTTACAGTATGATGAAGATCGGTTGACTTCACTGATGAAGGAAAACATTTTGATCACCAACTCAGTGATAACATGTTTTAATAACACTTTGCAGAAAATTGTAGAAAACGAAGCTAGTTTAAATGAAGCTATTGACAATCTCTCTCTTAATATAAGAAACATCTCAGAAATTACTAATGGACTTCTATTAATGGCCAACGTTAATGAGATCTTTAATGCTCTAGAGACCTCTATATTAACTGTATCTTTTCAACTAGAGGACATAGTTAACGCCATCCTATTTAGCGGTCAAAATTTGTTGCATCCTTCCATCATAACCCCAACGCAACTGCATAGAGAGCTTGCCAATAACTACCGACACTTGTCAAGTGACCTCGAGCTTCCTGTAACCTTAAATCTTAATTCTATACACTTTATTTTAGGTATTTCTAAGTTAGCATGTTATTTCATAGGTCATAAGTTAATGTTTGTTCTTCAAGTGCCATTGGTAAACACCAAAGAATATGTATTGTTTCATAGCATAGCTTTTCCAGTTCCACATAATGTTAAAGAACCTAATTCTTTTAGCTTAATTATTCCAAATTCTAGATATATAGCAATGACCAAAGACAAATCTCACTATTGTGTTTTAGACGACCTAGAACGGTGCAAGGTTATAAGACCTGGAAACTACATTTGTGATATAGATAACGTGTATTCTACAGACGCGAAATTGATATACGAAAGTGAACTATTAGCGAAAGTGAACAGTCAAAAACCCGCACAGTGTGAAACAAAAGCCCGTTTTGGAAAGTTAGATATTTGGAAACCATTGATAAATAATAAGTGGATTTATGTTCAATCTGATACTAATAAGATCTCTATCGATTGTCTTAATTCTAACATGTATGAAACTATTATACTAGGTACTGGCATATTGTACATTCCTAACGATTGATTGGTTATTGTAAAAGTACGAATTTAATACCAAAACATAATGTTCTAAATATTACTTCACCTATTAACCATATGCCAGACCATAGATTTAGAATTTTTCGCTACATTCTAAATCTATGTGCCAGACTTTAACCTAATTAATGACACTTGTTGTAACTCGGCAAAACTAAATAGTTTAACGAATGATGTGCCCCCTATTCATTTAAACGATATAGACTTATTATTATTATATGATTATTATTATATGATCTTAACAAAGACAATAAAATTAAATTGGAATCACTTTTAAAGGATGTAAAAAACTTACAAGCTCCTCACATTATTAAATACGGGACACATTATTCCATTACTGTAATTATTATTGTAATCTTCATTCTATTATTTGTAATTTACCTGTGTTTTAAAAGATTATGTAAATCCGGCAGCAACCGACCTTTCCAGTTCAAGTTAAACTTTAACAGAGTTCCACCCCAACCTACTCCAGAAATAATTACCATGACCGACAGACACGACGCTGAAGACGATTTACCAACTTCCGTTGCTCCACTTAGAACAAGGATCTAGTGGAGATGGAGACTTTGTTTAAATTTTACCCCAAAGTCTCCTCTTAAAGGGGGAGGTGTTATATCCATATTATGCTAGCCTTAGTGCTGTCCTACCATCTTTTATGCTGACTTCTGATTATCAGCCCCTTGCTCTGTCCAGCGGCTCAGCCACAGGCCAGTCTGTCTTCATCCTCCGAATCGCGCGGTTGCCTAAGGATCCCAAAAGAATCCTGTTCTATTCTTTTCTTGAATAAAGGTCATAGTGCCTAAAGTTTTAAAGTTCTTTTTTAAAAACCCGTTTTCGAAAACCCGTATAACAGTGCGCGGAAGAAAGCCCTTAACGGATCTTATCTTGCTCGAACTTAATTTATATTGATTTGTTAATAAGTCTCCTTCCTGTTCCAAGTCTTTATTATTCGATGCACGAACATTTTCGTTCCGTGCTTTCAAAAGCCACGAAGGGTCATAATTTGGTTACGAGCTGTTCTAAAGGGTTGCTAGAACCCAAAGCATGCCCGGTTGCAGACGGACTGGGTTGCAGTAACTGGCCCAGCAGAGGTGGTCGCGTTGCTCTGTGGTCCTAAGATTGAAATTGTTTCTAAGTTATAACTGGCAATAAAAAGCCATTTAAAATCTAAATTGTAATGACATGTTGCTATGGATACGGTGAAGCCATATTGTACACAATTTGTGTCGATTGTTAACACAACAACACTTTTCTGCTTTTTACTCAGTTTTTAGAACATTTTTAAGTTATGAAATGATCTTATATAAATAGAATCGTGTTGTTATATTTGTTTATATATTGTGTAGCACACCATGGCGGAGGTAAGTATAAACGTGTTATATAATATTATCGTGTCACTTACGTAGCTTATGTTTTCATTCATAATCAGGCTTTGTTTAACAAAGCTAGATGTTTCACGATCTTCATTGTTACTGACTTAACATACATAGGATAGGTATATACAGTCACACTCCTATTCCCCGAAGGTGGAGGCTTCACGCTCAAATACGCTGACTTGACTTTGGTTTCTGTTTTACCAAATTTGTGCTGCTTTAAACCTTAGACCTATAAAATCATCGTTTTATCCACCATACACAATAAATAATACATCATGTTATTAAAACACACACAAAACAAAACAAACATATTCAATCGCCTCTTATATTTCAGGACAACGTTGATCTACGTTTAGAGTTTCTCAGCGAATATTTGCTTCGCACACTGAAGCAAAAAATTGATAAATGGCACAAATTTATCACTGGTGATGATCGGGTAATGCATTTTTTTAGTTCTTGGTTTTGTAGGATTAAAATATATTAGCAATCCCATTGATAGTGAATCAAGACTCGGTATAGTACAGGTCAGTTCCGTTACGACCATTTTGGTGTGCCTATGTATTATGATATACATTAAGGGAGGTATGTGTTATGTGATATAATTGCCATGGGTTAATTTGATAGATTGATTGATGTACAACAAAATTTAATTATCCAGAAAGGGTGCTCAAACTTATTAATGAATGGTGTAATATTGTCCCTAAAATAGATGATTTAATAAACTGTACGAAAGTATTAGTACATAATTAACTGGTTAAGGTGACATAGATTATATAGGGTAATTTGTGAAACATTAGCAACCTGCTATGACTAACCGAGGTCTTATTATTTTTATTGTATTACAGCATATCCTATTTAGATTCTTTGACACACCGAAATACGATGTACTTGTATTCCGTATGAATACGGCCGGAATGCTGACTTGTGCCACGCAGTTTCCATCTATTAGCAGGGGCAAGGTGGTATATTTTCTCAGGACTGAAAGAGACAAAGTCACGATCGCAAACTTTCGTAAGGTAAAGAATTTTGTATAGTAGAAATTATAATGATTTGTGTGCAACGGGACCCTAACGAGGTCTTTGGAGAACTAAGCCAGCCACATCCGCCAGTTAAGCAACTGCTTACTAACAGATGAGGTTCTAACAGAGAGAAGAAAAACTTGAAACAAACACTTTTGTTTTTTTTACGTGTGAAAATTCGTCATGGATGCCATGCCGGACTCTTACCGACTAAAAACCAACACGTTCCCTACTTACTGCCTGCGGTTGGGAACCCCGGGTATCCCCTGGATAAAACAAAGAACAGACCCTGTGTCTCAGATTAGATTTTTGATCGTAATAAACGTTATGATCTGCATATTAGTGTTTATGTCGGAATTGGGTGATTTCTGCCAGTATGGGGTTCTTTTAAAGGGCAAGGGTTCTTTTGTAAGGTTCTAACAGAGACGGCAGCGCGAGTGACCACTTTCCATCGTGTGTTATAAGCTTGTCTGCTACCTAGTAGTGTAGTGTAGATCCTATACATAATAGGTATTGCTTGATAAAAACCCGTTCCTTCTGTAGATCTGTGAACTTGTTCTTAATGGGAGTTTTTAGTAAGATAAATTACTTTCATAAATGATAACTTAGCGAAATATACTATGTACTAGAATTATTGTTTTCTTTCAGGTTTTGACTATTGGGGAAATATCTGGAAATGTATTAATGGACTTGGGTGTGCTGGCCGATGAAGTGATTGGTCCGCTGCTTTGCAACCCTGAGAATCAAAAGGGATGGCCAAAAATTGTGCAGCACGATATGAAGAGACATGTCAATGATTTGAGGAACTTGATGCATCAGGTCAGTGTCTTATAATACCTACGGATAGACTAGTGATGAAGGAATGTGAAGTTGGTGGAGAACTCGTGTACCTACCCAAATGTTTTTCGTTTCGAACGAGACTATACCTATTCTCGAAAATTTGTTTTCAAACATTCGCAATGAAATAATTCGAATCCATTGTCACTTCGGTTTTAGCAGCAAATCCTCGCCTTGTTTCATAGTTTTGGAATGGATATTTTATTTTTATTAAAATGGGTACAAAATAGGACAACAGGCAATAGTATTATTTAAAGTGTTACAATTGCTTATCATTTTAAACTCGAAGTCCAATAACTTAGTGCCACACTTCTTTGAGACATTAGGAGTTTGATCTTATAAAGTTCTACTAACTACAGTAAAGGGCCAAAAAGAATGCACATCGAGCTTTAGAAAGAGGCAATCGGCTAACTTCGACTTCGTATAGCGATATCTGTGTCGCACACACCATGACGTTTGTTTTGTCAGTCATGGTTCAAATGCGAGAGAGTGCAGTCGCTTATCTAAGCCAATATATATATAGAGCTGCTAAAACCCCTATAAAATTAAATTAGTACCTACTATGGCATCTATAGGGAAAAAAGGTAAGCCGTTAGTCTACCAGTCACGCGAAATTATCTATAATGTTTATAAATATTTTTTATCTGAAGCCAACCAATTTAAAAAACATGAGGATGTTAATGTAAGTAATTATTTTAAGAAGGTTCAACAGAGAGTTGCAGATGCCACTGGAATTTCAAAAAGAACTTTGAACAATATATTAAACGAAGTCGGCACTGGCACTGATAATACACATTCCAGTGGAACAAAATCCAGCTCTCGAAAAAATGGGAGACCAAAAAAACAATTTCGTTTAGATATGGACGATTTTGATTATGATGTTGTTAGAAGAATGGTGTACGATTTTCATCTGCGTTACAAACAACTGCCTACAATAAAAACATTAAAAGCTAAATTATCTGAGGCTATTAATTATAATGGGTCTGAAAAGACGTTGAGAAAAATTCTTTATGAAATGGGATTTGCGTTCACAAAAATAAAAGACAATAGAAAAGTTGTAATGGAAAAGCACGATGTAGCTCTCAAACGAATTGAATATCTGGACAAAATACGCGAATTTCGCGAAGCAGGAAAAAACATTATCTATATGGATGAGTCCTACATAAATACAACCCACAGTAAAGGAAAAACTTGGAGTGATGATAAGCAAATAGGGGTAAAAAAACCGATTTCAAAAGGTCAACGTTTGATATAATTGTTCACGCAGGTAACGAAAAAGGCTTTGTACCAGGAGCCTTTTTAACGTATAAATCCACGGACGCTAAAGGTGATTATCACAACGAAATGAATAACGAAAACTACGAGAAGTGGCTGGTTAATCAATTAATTCCAAATATACCTAATGATTCTGTTCTGGTTATCGACAACGCACCATATCACAATAAATATGTTGAAAGACCCCCCAACTCAAACACCAATAAACCGGAAATGATCAATTGGTTACAAAGACACGAAATTTCAGTTGATCATAAATTAACAAAACCTCAGATATATAATATTATATGTCAGCACAAGGACAGATTTACAGAGTTTTCCGTGAACAAGATACTAGCCGAACATGGGCACACTGTGTTGCGATTGCCACCGTACCATCCGGATTTTAATCCAATTGAAAATATATGGTCTCAACTAAAAGGCTATGTAGCCGCGAGAAACGTGGATATGAATTTAAGTTCAATTAAGTTCAATAAAGACATTATTAACTGAAAAATTAAACATGATCGGGGCTGATGAGTGGAAAAAGGTTTGCGATCATGCGTTAAAATGCGAGAATGAATATCGAGGAATTCAACACGCTATGGACGACAAAATAGATAGATTGGATAGGCTAGTAATAAATACAGCTGATAGTGGCAGTGACACAGACCTCAATGAGAGCACAGATAGTGAAATGGAAGTAATTGAATATACATGATTTTGTTTTTATTATACTAATTCCGTATTTTTCCCCGTGCGGTGTTCTATTAGAATAAGAAAAATAATATGTCGCATAAGTCGACTAAGGGTACCTATAGGGTTAAACCGTGTTGTGGCCGATGGCCTAGCAATTTGTCACCACAATATTACACTTTTTGTCGATCTTATATAAAATATATATTTATGAAGATTATTTGAAGATTATTTTTTCCTAACAAGAATATAGCAATAATTAAAAATAGTTACATCGTGTTTTACAGCTCTATATATTTCACGTGAAATCAAAACAAAACAACAATAAAGTACTTAGTGCTAAATTCAAATTCTGATAAACGACTAATCTAATAATTGATGTACATGGAAATGAGCATTCGTTTGCATTCGGAAATGCGATGATTGCCGATGTGCATTCTTTATGGCCCCGTACTGTACAATAAATATTATTATTTAAACAATATTAACATGGAAACATATTACTTATATATTACTGTGATGCTCTCTGCATATCTTCCTCTCTGACAATCATTTTAAATTGAAGTAGATTATTAAAGGAGACATCTACACGAGAACATATAGAATTATTTAGCTTAAAGCGGTCTATTTGTCGAAATATTCTTATTGTCGCTAGATACGACAAATAACTGATGTTATAGACTTATGTTTTAACTTACGATGAATTGACCCTTAAACATTGTGCTGATTTCAGTTAAAAGGTGAAATGAATAGTCAAGTACTGTTACCAATGCCTGCAGGTGTTGAAGACATTTATCACGCCGAATCTAAACTAAGAGAAAGGTACAACCTAGTATTGATAGCGATTTCTTCTTTCAAATAACTTTGACGTATCTTCGTCGAGGACTGAGTCAAACTTAGCTATAGATCGTACTTAACTCTCGAATTTGTGCAAGTTATCACTTCAAATTGTCACTGGTAACCTACTTCTCTAGGAGGGTTTTCCCTTCACACAATCTCAGAATATTTTTTGGATGAAAACTTTTGAACAAAGTAAAAAGATTTCACCCAGCGCAGCGTCTAAGGCGCTAGACAGACGACGGGGTGGACCGGACTTTTTGCCCGCGACGTAATATAGACCGCGTCTGATCGTCGATGCCCGCGACTGCCCGCCCCGCGAACGCAACGTACACGACGGGCAGAGGTAGTTAGTTCACGACGTTCGTTCTAGCGAAGAGACTGAGCTAGCCGCCCCGGCCCGCCCCGCGCCGCCGTCAGTGTTACTTCATACAAACTGGTTTGTGTGATCCATGGCGGGTAGCCGCGCCGCCACTGCCCGGCGGACACATGCGGTGCGGTTTTTTTGCCCTTCGTGTGCGTTGATAGTATAGGATTCCCATAGCGCTATCATGCGCGGTCAAATTGCCCGGCCCGGCCCGGCCCAGCTGCCCCGTCGTTTTCTATGCGTCTAAGACTATATGATTCTCACATCTTAAAAAGATCTCCGCAAATAAGTATGATTGCATCCTTATCTATTAAGAACAAAAAATAGTTACATGTTAAAGAAGATAAGTTTACATAGCCCATAACATTGTTCGCGGCTTCATATATAGATCCAAATGGATATTCTTCAAGTCGCATCAGCCATGATATTTTTAGCCTTTTCGACTGCCTCCTGCAGTTTTTGTATTTGAAGCTTGAAACTCTAAATTTAAACATGTTGCTTTTAGTGATGGAGAACAAGTCGACTTGTTTTTGAAAACAAACATAGAAGGTGCCGTTATAAAGTGGGCTCAGCAAGTGCATGATTTACTGTCGGAGGATTCATACTTAGGTGAGTAGCTATCAACTATGTAATCTTCTACTTTCACGTTAGATATCAGGTTGTAATTGGCGTGCAGATCTCAGTTTTTTAGCATACAGCTTACCTGATTGAAAGTAGAGACATAGACAGGTTTAGGCAAAGGTTGCGGATTCAAGATTTAAACAACAAAATATTATGAAAAAGTTAGCATACTAGTTGCTTTAAATATTCTGTCTATCGACGCAGGAAGTTCATTTCACAATCTAAGCTTGTGTGAAAGAAAGATCTTAACTGATATTTTCGTGCACGAGCGCTGCACCATGTAAAAAAAGCGTAACGATTTTTTTTTACAGCATTTAAGAAAACAAAGTTTCCGTTGCCTGTTGCGGATATAGACTTCTATTCACAGCGATTACGAAATTTGGAAGGAATTTACACACAGCTGAGAGATCCTCGTGTCAAGAGAATGGCGCACTACCTTGAAGCTACTCGAAGCGTATACCTCAGTTGTTTTAAAACTATGCTAACGAATGTGGTTTCAGGTTGGTTTGTTTAAATTGCCATCAAATCAATAAGTCATCTTTCCTAAATAATATAAGTACCTCCTTAGGTATAATTACAAAAATAGGTTATGTCTGTCTCTATCTTTCATGCCCAAACCAATAAACTGATTCTGGTCAAATTTGATACAAAGACTTGGGACCTAAGGCTACCTTTGTCGTAAAAAAATGGCTTGAACGGGTTTAAATAAGCGATGACATAATATGTTTCTATCGGGAAAACGGACCTCTCATAAGATGGGAGACCGTGTATTGAAATTTAGCCAACAATTTAAATAAAAAATTACTGTTCTTTTTCAGCTATCGTTGAATGCCGCGATATCTATGTCTATCAAAAGCCTTTAATTCACCAGTTTGAAAACTATGAAGGGACAGATTTTGCAGATTCGAAAGCCTTAATCCGACCTATGTTTCATTGCATCAGCCTCTTGTGGGGAAATTCCAGATATTACTGCAACGTGGAAAAACTTATACGTAGGTTTCTTAATGTACTTAACATTGATATAATTGTGAATTTTGTCATTATATTCAATAATATTAATTTAAAATTTACAGCATTGCTGCGTGAAGTGTGCAATTTAGTGATCCAACAGTGCACAAATTCAACGGATCCGATAGCGATATTTCAAGGAGACCCAGAAGAACAACTACTTAAGATTAGAAAAGCTATCAACATACTGAATCATTTTCTGTTAGTAACCAATAATTAATGTTTTCGCATATTACACAACTTTAAAAATACTCAAATTTTTAAATTCTGTAGTAGGTATAGCTTTACATTTACCCGCAGCTTTTTTGTCGTTGTATATCTTTTAAGTTGTTTGAATATTTGGTTCAGTTACAATATTAAATTTTCAGCGATACGTATGAACTGAATCGCCGTAAAGTACCGTCAATGTTCCCATCTGGTGTGTTGCCAGTACGTTGGTCATTTGATTTCGACCGCGTCTTTATGAGGTTCAATATTTTTATGAAACGGCTCAAAATGATCGAATCGATCTTAGAGGCCACCGTCGAGATACTCAAGTTGGAGAAAGTTGAATTTTGTGGGCTTAGAGGCAAGACATTAAGCACTGAGTGTTTGAAGGCAAGTATGATAATGTATTACAGTCAAAAAGTAAGACTTCTTTGTTACGGTGGGTCTTTGTTTTATTATAGTTGTGAAAAGTGATGAAAGGGCCCACGAAGTTTATAGACGACATTTAAAGGGATGGAGAAGCTGGTAATAAGTTTTATAAAGAAAGAGACGAGTTTCGACTAGTAGATACCATTTTCACCTATAAAGAGGAGCTGCAACTAGTAATATAGGACTTCCAAATGCGATTTGTTCGTCATTTTTGAGAATTTTTAGGGAAGTACTCTAAATGCTACTGCTTGCCAAAAATGGATGTTATTGGTCGTGAAAGGATCATACACAATACTTACTATAACGATATTTTTGAACCTTCAGAGAGGCTGTTATTTTGCTCCATAATTCCGAATAGCAAACAATTTTCTAAACCAGTCCCAAGAATGGTTTCGATAAGCCACTAACGAACTAAGTTTCTGTGGATCATGGAACGGGTTATGCGAAGTTTGATTCTCGCTAACTAGAACATTGAAGGAAAAGACTTAGGGTGATCAAACATTCGGGTACACGTTACAATTCATAAACTATTGCAGGTGTTGGAGAATTATCAGTTGAAATATAATGATTTGGGTAACATAACTTACGATCCATCTGATCCTGAAGGCGATAAGTTTCAGGCAGACTATGACAAATTTCAACTCGTACTTGAAGATACCGATCGTAAGCTAGCATCTATATTCTCACAAGGACTTGACGAATGTCAAAATATGGAACATATATTTAAGGTAAATCCGAGGTATTGTATTTCTTGAAAACGTATAAAAATTAAAGTACAGCGACATATTATGAACCTTGGTGACTGTGATAGCACTATAATAATTGTGTATAGCGGAACACAAAACAACAACAACAACAGACTGATCATCAATTATGAGTTAACAGGACAAAACACAACTGATGACAGGTTTTTGGAGACAGTAGCGCTGTAGATAGACTGTAGCCCTAAATTTATTGCCTTATTAACTTCTATCTTTCCAGTTCTTCCAAATTCTCGGAGACTTGTTCCACCGTCCTATAATAAAGGCAGAATTACAACCCAAACTTGGCAGATTAATCGAACTAATGGATAACAATTTGGATGCAGTCAAAGAAATATTTGATGAAGAAATGGCGGTTGGTATAACGTATCTATTTAATTAATATCTTATCGTAGAGAAAATGTGAAAGACTATCTTTATCCGATAATGAGAACCTCGAGAGACTGTTCTGATTTTGATACGATTGTCTCAGGGATCAGTTTAAAATCCCCTTTACTGGCATAGCCTGAAGAAAATTCGATTTAATTGGTTGATTTATTTCAGAAACTAGGCAAAGGCACTGACAGACCGATGGTGGACAACTACCTGCCACCAGTCTCGGGTATGCTTTGGTGGTTACACAAATTACGTCGGAGAATACAAAATCCTATGGAAGAATTTATTTTATTTGAAGACCCGTGAGTAGTCACTATTTAGAAATTATTTTTATATAGTTAGTTTTTATTGCGAATTAATCATAATAAATTGCTCATTTTATAGTATCATAGAGTCTGAGTACGCCATGTATATGAAACAGAAGACCAATGAAATGCTGGGCTATCTAAACGTGGTAGAAGACAGGCAGTTTAAGGCATGGTGCGCCACTGTTCCACCCATTTGTAAAACACAGCTGGCGAAGAACTTAATTTATAGAGATCCTCCATTTGTCAGAAATAATTTTAGTCCCGAGGTAAAGATGATTATATAACTATGATCTTTAAATATACAAAGTGCTACTTATTAAACTATATATTTTCATATAACACACAGCCACTCGGTTGCAAAATATTTTAACGTCTGTAATGATGAGTTCAATAGGTATATTTTCCTTTGTGTTTTGTTTTGTTTCTCAACTAAACTAGTTCCTTCACTGTTTAATATCATCTTGCAGCTGGAAATTTTGCTCCGAGAAATACGTTACATGAAATACTTAGACAAACAAGGAATTCCACAAGAAGGACTGGATTTATACGCGAGGAATGAAAAGCTGCAGGTAAAACTGCGCCCATTGCTATCAAAATCTAGGGTCGGCAGCGCGAGTGTAGCGCCTTTGGTGATGCAAACGTCCATAGGCTACGGTGAGCACCGGTACATCCGGTGGGCCGTATGCTTGTCTGCCACCTTAGTGGTATAAAAAATATCATTAAAGTTTGTTAAATATTTTTTTTAACTTTATTGTGAACTTGAAACTTTCAGTACGATTTGAATCGCCTAAACCGAGCTATAGCTTGGTACAATGCAATTCGCGAAGGAAGCCATGAGACAGAAGTAGCTCTTATCGAGAAGGAAATCTCTGCAATTGACACACTGCTCGGGCGCGGCGTTGAGGAACTCACTTGGAATGATGACTGTATAACTTTTACTATTTCTCTTCTTAATTTTAACGTTTTTTTTGTCAGATTCTCGAACTCGTGGATCGTTTGTATTAGCTAATTAGCTTCACTTTTATATTATACTAGCGGACGTCACGCGGTTTCATCCGCGTTGTTCCCGTTCCCATGGGAATACGGAAATAAAATGTTCACCGCAAAGAGTGTAGCTTCCCAACAGTGAAAGAATTTTTCAAATCAGTCCAGTAGTTCCGGAGCCTATTCGTTACAAACAGAAGCCTATTCGTTACAAACAAACAAAAAAACAAATCTTTCCTCTATATTATATTAGTATAGACTAGCGGACGTTACGCGGTTACACCCGCGTAGTTCCCGTTCCCGTGGGAATACGGAAACAAAATATAGCCTATGTGCACCGGAGATAGTGTAGCTTTCCAACAGCGAAAAAATTTTTCAAATCGGTTCAGTAGTTTCGGAGCCTATTCGTTACAAACAAACAAAAAAACAAATCTTTCCTCTTTATAATATTAGTATGGATGTTCGAGTATGTATGTTTAGTATATTTTTTTTTTTGGTTTTTTTGTTTAACGTGAGGGAAAATCCTCATAGGATGTTATGCCGGACTCTTACCGACTAAAAAAACCTCACGCCACGCCTAACAGCCTGTGGTTGAGAGCCCCGGGTAAGCCCTCAGGAAGGATGTCCCGTGACATGTTTAGTATAATTGAAATTGTTACCCACTTTAGAACATCGGATCAAATTAACTCTGCCCGATAAACCTCTAGACACCAGTATTTTAGAGCAAGAGCCAGCGGCCCCCAGGCATTCGGTAAAGTATAAAAGCTGTAAGTTTCTCAATGTATGTCCCCAACACAGATAAGAACGAACCCCGTCTATGAAACTTGGGTCGCGGTGGCTTTCGCAGGTATCAGGTAGTTAAGGTGTGTAAAATTGTGTGTTAAATTTGTTAAAGTATAAAACTCAGTTTTTACATATTTTACTTATAATAATCCTAAAAGTCACCTTGTCGAAAGCCAGACACTTCGTACGGTTGCAACCCTCTGCCAGACACCCTTAAAGTATATTTCATTATTACTATACTTACGGTATAGTATAAAAGCTGCAATTTATATATGTTACTAGCTGATGCCCGCAGCTTCGCCCGCGATGGCGCTGTATGTGAAATTTTGCTGAATTTTCTTTGCTATAAACCTCACGGAGCCCGAGACCTTTCCAACGAATGCAAAACCGTGGAAATCGGTTCGTGCGTTCTAAAGTTATAGCGTCAGGAAGGAAAACCCGACTTA
Organism: Miltochrista miniata; assembly: GCA_933228765.1. Classification (NCBI taxonomy): domain Eukaryota; kingdom Metazoa; phylum Arthropoda; class Insecta; order Lepidoptera; family Erebidae; genus Miltochrista; species Miltochrista miniata. Next base: position 13,760,943 of record OW121764.1, on the reverse strand, counting down.
TTTTTATATAATAGATTTGGAGAACTATCAAATGATGTTTTCTCAATAGCCAGACAGTTTCAGTAGTTCCTTAAAAAGTTAAAGTCTAATGTAGGTGCGAGCACGAGGGATATTATGTGTCAGCGGGTGCGAGTGAAATACCGCGTTCGGTCCACTGCGACGTTTTACTGCGCATCAGCTGTCATTTATTGTGTATAATGAGAACTATTTTCTAGATTTACTATGAAAATTCACTATGTACAATAACTAAGAATCAACGAATAAATGTTTAGAAAATTCTTTTATAAAATTTTTGTGTTTAGGAATCATTAAATTAACACTCCAATAATATACTTAAATAATTATTTTAATAATAGTTATTGGAATAATATAATTAATCTAATACCTACAATAATTAATGGAAAAATATTTCGAAGATATTCTATGACACGTGGTCGTCGATATCTTGAGTGTCCTCATCACCGCTGCTCCAATCTGTGGGTTGGTCGTTATCAATATCGTTTTCTTCGCCAGTTTCAGATTCAGTTGGGTGAAGAGCTGGATCCAAGGTTTTTTTTTATACTACTTAGGTGGCAGACAAGCTTACGGCCCACCGGAAGGTTGGTAACCGTAGCCTATAGACGTTTGCAACACCAGAGGAGCTACACACGCGCTGCCGACCGGGGCGCAGGTTGTGACGACTCACAGTTGAAATTTTTTAAGCCACCCATTAGGCCTTCAATTTGGCTTAACGACTATCATTTTACTGACAACCGGGACCAACGGCTTATCATGCCTTCAGAAGCACGGAAACGCTCGTTAATAAATATCACAAATCACAAAGTGGTCCACGTGGTGGTCACCCATCCATATCCGGCCATAGTAAATGTTGCTTACTGCAGTGACAGTTTACAGAACACTGAGTCCGCGGGGCCATGAGCGCTTTAATTTTTCCTTATTTTGGTTGCGTACCTAAAGGATAAAAATGGGACCCTATTCATGAGACTTCGTCGTCCACCTGTCAGGAGGCAGTTTACAGTATCACAGTTTCTTAGATGAATCTAAGAAACTGTGATAGCTATAAAACTGAAATACAAACAAACATACATATATACAAACCAGAAAGTAATGGTTGGATCCTGCAAAATAATCAGTATCATTTTAAATAGGTTAATGGGTTAATTTAATGGGTTTACTTTAACTTTTTAAGGAACTACTGAAACTGTCTGGCTATTGAGAAAACATCATTTGATTGTTCTCCAAATAACATATATAAATTGCAGCTTTTATACTATACCGTAAGTATAGTAATAATGAAATATACTTTAAGGGTGTCTGGCAGAGGGTTGCAACCGTACGAAGTGTCTGGCTTTCGACAAGGTGACTTTTAGGATTATTATAAGTAAAATATGTAAAAACTGAGTTTTATACTTTAACAAATTTAACACACAATTTTACACACCTTTACTACCTGATACCTGCGAAAGCCACCGCGACCCAATTTCGTAGACGGGGTTCGTTCTTATCTGTGTTGGGGATATACATTGAGAAACTTACAGCTTTTATACTTTACCGAATGCCTGGGGGCCGCTGGCTCTTAGACCATTTTAAGAATTTCTTTCTGCACAGCACATACTCTATTTCGTTGATGCATGGATGTTCTATATTACGTTGATGTGAATGTTTTTTATTCCATTGATGCATATGTGTCTAGTTACTAGAGTTAAATGAATCAACCCAACTGGCGAAACTCAGCCTATAACAGACACGGAGTTTGAGTTGTAAGCAGTTGAACATTTTGTCTGGTTCGAGGTAGGTTTGGCAGTGCCGTGGGACCAGTAGGATAAAGCATTTTAAATCAAATTAAGTGGGTATTGATGTTTTTTTTTTCAACTATAGGTAATCATTATTTTATTTATTATTTTAGTCACGGATTGGATGGCTGAGGTATACACTGCCATTAATACACTACAAGAGCGAGTACTGACTGCTCAAAATAATGTGAAAGAAGGACTTGCAGGCATTGCTAAGTGGGGGGACATACCATTGCATAACCGTAAGGAAAATCCCGACAAAATGGAGCTTCTTGCCGTTAATGAACGACATCCACGATTCGTTAAAAGGTATATAAATAGTTTTTGAAGATAAAATGTAAAATGCTTTATTTTATAGTTACCTAATAAATATGTTAACAGACGCAACAAGATACTAGAGAGCTGGGATGATTTCCGAGATATTTTGGAAGAGAATTATAAACTATTTTTCAACATTCAAGATGAAGAGGTAGATGAGTCTGAAGAAGAAGAATTGGAGGAGGTTGATGAGGCACAATTAGATGACGATGAAAAGGCAGCGCGAGCAGAAAAGCTCCAAGAAATAGAAGCACGTCGCTTTGAAAAATTGATGGCGAGAGAAGAGCGAGAGAGAATTAAAGCCGAGGCCGATGCAATTAAGTTTGAGAGACGAGAAGCAAGGAGACTTAAGAGAGAGGCAAAAGCAGCTGAAAAAGCTGGACGAGATGAACGCAGAGCAGCAGGTAATTATAAAGTAAATAAGGGCTTTCTTCCGAGAACGCTCAGGCTACGGTGGCTGTCTGCCAACTTAGTGGTATGATAAAAAGATTGCGGAATGAGCTACCAGCCTCGGTTTTCCCAAACGCCTACAGTATGGGGTTCTTCAAAGGGGTCTTATAAAGTTCTTGCAGGGTCGGCAGCGCGAGTGTAGCGCCCCTGGTGTTGCAAACGTTCATAGTCTACGGTGAGCAGCAGTCCGCCTGGTGGGCTGTACGCTTGTCTGCCATCTTAGTGGCATGTTAAAAAAGGGTAGAGTCCGTCACTTTCTTGTTATTCAACAGTTTGACAATGTAAGACAGAATGACGGTAATATAACTTTATTGTGCTTTTGAAGGTGAAGAGGTTGACTCCCCTGCAGAAGAGGAGGAAGAAATAACTGATCCAGAAGAGCTTGCTGATATTGAAGCAGAAAAAATGGAATTAGAAGAAGAAGCCTTCAGAGCTGAACGTTGGCCTGCTTATGTTAAATATATTGATTCCCTGGTAAATATTATGATAATAATATATTATCTTATACTATTAAGTAAATAGTGATAATGAGATTAATAATAGCTTTTGTGTTCAGGTTTCGAAACAAATAATGAAAGCTGTACAGTCAAGTGTAAATTTGTTTGAAAATCAGACAAACCTAGAAAAAGGGCCTAGAGTGGCGTTTATGGAAGTGATTGCTGAGCTTAGAGATCCTAGTACGTAAATGTGTTTATTACATAGTAGGTATTATTACATGTATAGTAGAAGAAATAGCATTCTATACCACTAATATCGTTGTAAACCTTGGGAATATTTTCACACCTGGGTAGAACTTATTATTTAACGTTCTGCTCTAAAGCCAACATACAAGGACAAATACACTCGCATGCACACGCATGCACACATACCCACTCACATTTTGTGTAATTCCGTAAAAAAATATTATAATTTAGATTTGATATGAAATACGGAAACTCATTTCGGACTCGGAGTCGGACAACACTCAATCCTGTGTTCTAAGTAAATAATAATAGTTATCAACTGTAATGTTATTTTTAGACATATTTTTCTCTCCGTCGTTGGACGTGGATGAACCAGATGGACTTTACGATACAATGAAAGAGATGATGAAAGATATGTTCCTTCAAGCGACATTGTTCCCCAGAATAGATCCGATTGTCCCAATAGATTCGTATGAAGGTAAAAACTAAATAAAATAGTGCAATTTAGAAAACTTTAATATATTTTTATGCAGATGTTGTATATTAAGAGAAATTTGTTTTTGTAGATGATTTAGTAAATGAAGACGCATTAATCGATCTGTATCATGAAATTTTGAAGAGGATTGAAAACAGTATAAATGATATCGTATCTTATTCTTCAGTAAGTATTATGAGATTGGACAGAATTTATATTTTTACTGTCAAAATTTTGGGAATAGTAAATTGAATAAAGTAATTGCAAATAATAGGTATCAAACCCTTCTTTTTATCTTTTAGAAATATGAAAAATACACATATTTATGGTTGGAAGACCGACAAGAGGTCTTAGCAAGTTTCTTAAAGTACGGTCGCTTTATACCACCAGAAGAGTTCGACAGGTACAAGTTTGAAAATGGATGTGAGCCACCAGAGGTCAAGCCTTCACTAGAACAATATCAGAAGGAGGTACAAATCATGTTCATATCTATCACCAGTAATTTTACCAAGATAATATTACTTCCTTAATTAATTCATAATTACACTTATATTAATTTTAGAATTTGGATATAAATACATGTACAATATGTACATATTGACATTTTATTATTTGCCCATTGGTATAACATTAACTTAATCGGTAAAAAGATTTCTAATTATGTTTTGTCACGCAAAAAAGGACATAGTAATAAAATGATACAATCACATTTCTGTATTTAAAAACAAATAGGTATATTTTGTTACCAAAAGTTTATGAAAAATATCTAAATATGGTAATAAAATATCTAAATATCTTTTCATGGCCCAGTGACCGTAGAAATACTGACGTTCTATGTTATGAAGGCAGGCCTTTCAGCAGTAAGAAAAAAAATGCAATTAATGTTATCTCGTTACAGATTGATAAATACAATGCATTATATGATGAAGTGGACGCCTTACCATCCGATTACCTTTGTAATGGGTGGTTGAAATTGAACTTAAAGCGACTGAACCAAGCGATAAAGAACATAATATGCAAATGGAGTAATTTGTTCAAAGAAAATTTGAAGGAACATGTTCACAAAAGGTTCGTATTAAATTAGACAATGGTAATGACTATGGTAGGTAATGGTAAAGGAATAAAACTAAATTAAATCCTTTTTTACATTTAGTCTTGATGAACTTGAAGCTTTCATAGCATATGCAACAAAAGAGTTAAATGTAGAATTAGCAGATGATGATTATGAAGGACTGCTGCAAGTAATGAGAGTACTAAATGAGGTTAAGGCTAAACAGGATAGCGGCACTGACCAAATGTTTGAACCTTTGAGGGACATAATTGATGTCTTAAAAGAATACGGCGTTGAATTTTCTGAGGAGACTTACGATCAGGTACGAAACATGAACTAACAAAACCTACATTAAATACAAAAACTAATGGCTAACATGTTGAAAGAAACATTAAGCGTTGTTCATTCTCCAAAACTACTAATGTGAATTTTTCAATTCACCATGTTTATTATTGAGAGCTAACACGCACAGTTCTGACGGCAACTGTTCATTGTAGATTGTAGATAGTGAAGGGTTTACAAGTTTACAACACGTCATCAATCGACAGACGTCATCCAAAAGTTTACAATGGAGAAAATTCGTTCAAAACCATGTAAAATCTATTTAGATTACAACTTATAAAATGGTTAATTATTAGTACCTAACTATTTCTATGTTATTTCTTGCTTACATTTATGGATAAAAAGGATGAAACTGAATATAAAATACATTCTGTCTACACTTTGGTGAGCTGCATGCTATTACTATTATGCGATTACAAAGTTTCGTTGCAATCATCAGCTCTTGTTCGCACGCAACTATTTTTTTCAATAACTTTTAAAACTTGTGATTAAGTTTTATTAATTTCTATTAGCTGGAACTCTTACCTGAAAAATGGCGTAATCTAGTGAAACTGGCGACGGTGATGAAGAACACTGTGGCGCCTTTGCAGGCCGCCCAAGCAGCGCTCATTGCTAAACGTGTGGCGCTCATCAACCTGCGACTGGCCATGTATCGGGAACAGTTTAAGTATAAAGAAGTAATGTCATTCAATTTACTTCCTATTGAAATGTATATAAAATATTTAGTTCAGACTAACCTTATGTTCTCATTTTCGCAAGCGTGATAAGGTGTTCCCACAGACATCAGAAAAGAAAATCTGTTTTCTGATTTCTGTGGGTGTTCCCGTACGCGTTACCCACAGAAACGTGTTCAAAGAAGTAAAATTCAACAAATATCATCAGAATCGGTTTCAGGCCTGAAAGGCTACTCTCAGACTACTACTGCACAGGAATTACTTATGTGTTTCTAGGAAATCTATACTTTTATTCTATACTAATATTATTTGTTTGTTTGCATCGAATAAGCTCCGAACTACTGAACCAATTTGAAAAATTCTTTCACTGTTGAGAAGCTACACTATCCCCGGTGACCATACATATATTTAAAACAAATATTTTATGTGTTATGTATTTCAGTATTTTTTTTATACAGATGTTTCTGGAGGCTTGTAAAGAACCCTATAGTTGCATTGATAGCGTCAATCGTGAACTCATGCACTTCGAAGATATTTTGAAAAGTCTGAGAAAGTCCTGTGGGCTTTTTGACATTGTACCACCAGATGAGAAAAATCTGAAGCAATGCCAACGAGAACTAAAGCTTATCAAGGTATGTAATACTTTTAACATATGCAACTGACTGTTACATAGTAATGTAACAACATTATATAACAGTAAAGTAATATCAGTAATAGAAACATGACAGCAACATAGTATCGTTAACGTATGACAATGTGCGGTGTCTCGATGATACGAAGCGAGTTTATAATCTGCCTGTAAAGTCTTTTGATTTGCCGAAGTAAATATTCCACTTATGACTTAAAATAAATACAAATAAAAAATAAAATGAAATAAAATAAAATATTATTAATATATTTCTGCAGTTTGTTTTTTAATCAACATTTTGTCATTTCACAATGGTCTTATCTAAATATTTCCATTTGTTTTTATCTCTAGCGGTTTTGAACGAATTATTCTGGAGAAGAAAATTTTCATGTACTTTCATTTTTACGTCCTCATAATAAATATAAGAATATAGGAAATATAGGAACATATTTTTATCTATAATCTTATAATTGTTACCTACAGCAACTTTGGGACTACTATTATTTGGTTATGGGAACCATTGAATTTTGGAAGAAGTCACCTTGGAAGAAAATTGATGCCGATGGTATGGATCAAGAGTGTAAGCGCTTCACGAAGGACCTGAGACAACTCGACAAAGAGATGAGAACATGGTAGAGATCTATCTTAAGTACCTATAGGTCCACTTTGCGTTTGCCTTCTGTTTTAGGTTTTGTTAGTCTGCCCAGACCAACATCGTAAGATGCTAGATCTACATTATTGAAACACACACTTGCACTTACATTCCACAATTTAATTTGATTTAACACCTAACCGGTTTCGCTTTATTCAAGTTCCATCAAGTGCCGACAATCGAAAGTATAAATAATGCTAGATCTAATTTTCTTTCTGAATGTAGTTTATCTATTTTTTTCTAATTATCCTTGTATTCAGAAATATATATATTTATTATAGGCAACCATATTTGGCTATTGAATCAACAATTAAGATTTTAATGACCTCTCTGAAAGCTGTTACGGAGCTCCAAAATCCTGCAATCAAGGACAGGCACTGGCTTGAATTGATGATGGCAACTAAGGTTCTGATGATTAATAATTTCTGTGTATTAAACAAATTTTTACTTTCTTAACTATACTTGGGCTTATAATATATTGTATTGTCAAATATTTCAGGTAAAGTTCAACATTGATGATGACACAACTTTAGCAGATTTACTTGCATTAAATCTTCACAAGTATGAAGAAGAAGTGAAAACAATTGTTGATAAATCTGTCAAAGAAGCTGCTATGGAGAAAACTCTAAAGTATGTTTAAGAAATTGTGAATTTCGGTAAATATGATCGGTAAAACGATGATAATAAACCTTGTGGTTAATTGCTTTAGGGAACTGGAGATAACATGGTCTCAAATGGAGTTTGAATATTCCCCACATGCTAGAACCGGAATCAAACTTCCAAAGACAACAGAGGAACTAATTGAAGTCTTAGAAGATAATCAGGTATAATTCGTCCTTCAGTTTTGCAATGATAAAATAAAATTTAAACATCGGGTTTTAAAACAGCATTAATATATATTTTTTTAATGTTTTCTCATTAGAGTCAAGTTCAGAACATGATGTCGTCTAAATTTGTTGGCTATTATGAGAAAGAAGTCACAGAATGGCAAAAGAAATTGGGTACAGCAGATGCTGTAATAGCGCTCTGGTTTGAAGTGCAGCGCAAGTGGCAGTACTTGGAGAGCATATTCGTGGGATCCGATGATATAAGAGCGCAACTGCCGGAGGATTCCAAGAGATTTGATTATGTTGATTCCACTTTTAAGGTAAGGATCTCGCGAGATTTATTAACTTTACAATCAACGTCAATACTTTAGAGGCAATCAGACTTTAAAATTATCCTAGCAAATATAAAAATATAATGCTAACTCAATGGCAGAAGAAATGTTTTAGAATAAACAAAGTGTAATTTCGTTTACAAATTTAATCATGTATGATTTTTTTCCAAATGAGATTTGCTGAGAGTTTGATACTTTCTAGAATAATTTCAAACAAGATGGTCGCCTCTATATCATGAAGGCTAATTGTATTAAATAAATACCTATGTATTGTACACTCAGCAAAAAAGAGACTAATAAAGCATACAAACACAGACTGCATACAACAATATAATATCTTTAACTAAATAAACATTGTTTTAACATCCATACTCAATTCTACACAATCAAAACAACAAATAATCTTCACTAACAGTGCCAGATTGTTTTTAAATTCATGGATCATTGTTGGTCACAGTGTTAGTTGTATTTTTACATTATTTACTCGTGTACCGGGGATTATCTCACACTTGTTACAACACCTTTAGTCACAGAACTCGTAAATATATGACACGTACCATGATCCTGAGAGTTGAACTGCTATTAGAATAATAAATTTCCCTGTCATCATCGAGTATACTTTTAATTTTTTTTATTGAACTATTTGTTGATCTCTTTTAATTGTTGCATTCAAGAAATTGTAACAATCATGGAAATACGTTTTCAGGTGCTTTTGAAAGATATAGGAGCCACACCTAATGTCATTGTTGCCACAAATAAACCAGGCTTATTAGATCAACTAGAAAAGTTGATGGACGCCTTAAACCTTTGCGAAAAGGCACTCAATGATTACCTTGAGACTAAACGTTTAGCTTACCCACGTTTTTATTTCGTGTCATCAGCAGACTTGCTCGGTAAAATGTTTTTATTTATCATTTTGTTTACTAGAGTTGTATTTCTTTTTTTCTGCTGTAGGTAGTATTCAATTAAGCTTAGCACCAAGAGACTTGCAGAAAATTAAACCAAAATTTAATCTTGGGTGTTACCTATAATTTAGAAATGAAACCATTACTTTCTTTAACACTAACTTTCATTATCCTTATTGATACTTTTCCTATTAAATGACAAAATTGGTATAGTAGCATTTTAGGTACCTACTCTTCTACATCTGACTATTACACGCAATAAGTCTTTTATAATCTCATCACTCCGGTGTTTCACATCCAATGCATTTTATCATAATGCTAGCTAAACTTTTATCTACATATTCACTCTTAACACATTACAGTTACTAACAAACAAACTACCACTCCAGCTCACATTAATTTTCAATCTAACTATTGATAAGTATCTAACAAAATGATTATAATTGACAGATATATTATCTAACGGTAACAACCCGTTGGCCGTATGTAAGCATCTGACTAAATTATACGACAATTTAGCGAAGCTGGTGTTTCCGAAGCCAGGTAGCACGCAAGCATTTGAGATGATTTCGAAAGAGAATGAAGAGCACGTGCCTTTTAAAGCACCTTGCTGTGACTGTTCTGGAAAGGTAAGCTTTTTGGATAAAGTTTAGTGAATAGCATTGCTTCCAGTATTTTTATTAGTATTCTTGAAAGGTTCAAAAGCGGATATAGAGTGCGTGAGCAGGAACCTCCTAATCAATTTGCTTAGAAAATTATTCAGGGTGCTTAAGGAGAAGACATACTAAAAGTTCCCAGGTCTAGGAGACGAGCTGGAAGAAGGGGGGAGGGGGTAGACAAAGCACACAATTAAAAGTCTTTCGTCAATATCCTAAAACAGTGCGATGCTTGTAGCAAAAAAATGTTCCAAAATTATTTTCTTTATAAATTTGATTCTTTACATTTTTCCATATTTCCATCCGTTTTTGAACTACCCGCTTCCGAAATGTTAAACAGTTGTATAAGCAACAAGAATTCATTGTCCAGGTGGAGATATGGCTCAATCGAGTGACAGACTGCATGCGTTACACTCTACGGGACATATTTGAGCATAGCGTGAAGTCTTACGAGGATAAGTCCCGTGATGAGTGGGTGTTTGATTGGCCCGCTCAGCCTGCGTTAGTCTCTACCCAAATTTGGTGGACAACCGAGACAAACCAGGCTTTCGAGAAACTAGAAGAAGGTAAAAATTTGTCAAAGGTTTATTTTCTTGGATATTCCATAAACTATAACTGTTGTATTATAGATGTGTAACTGTCATAGCTGTTGTAATTTTGGTTCGATTTACAGAATATTTTAAATTTTCTCCAAAATGTTTGAAATGTATTTACCTATATTTGAAATTTATTTATTATATAAGTCCCCAGGTGAGACACCTCCCTGTTACATACATGTAATTTGATTTAATTAGGATTACTATATTAATTTCAAGGATACGAGGGTGCTCTGAAAGATTACCAAAAGAAACAAATAGCCCAGTTGAACGCTTTGATCGTACTGCTACTGGGTGACTTATCCGTCGGCGACAGACAGAAGATCATGACTATCTGTACCATCGATGTACACTCGAGAGACGTCGTCGCTAAGCTCATAGCAGCCAAAGTGGAGAACTCTAACGCTTTCCAATGGCAGAGTCAGTTAAGGTAGCTATTGATATCATTGAAATACTATTTACAGAAAATGGTGTGCAATGTGGTTTCACGAACATCTTTGAGGCCCAGGCCTTTTCACCTGCGAAGGGTGCACCTGTTGACTAACAAACGAAGGCATCAGTAGGTCATCAGTCAGTAGGCCAAATATCTCCCCACATTGACAAAAAAATTGAAGAGGCCTAAGTATACAGCAGCAGTGGACTGCGATGGTTGATTTGATTAATTGAAGTAGTTGAGTTTAACGTGCATAAATAGGCGGGCCAAGAGCTCCGAAGTGAGGACAACCGAATGACGCTCGGATTATGACGATGATGCCTTATATACTTACAGACATCGCTGGAGTATCAGCCTTAACAATTGTTACGCAAATATCTGTGACGCACAATTTCTGTACGACTACGAGTACTTAGGAAACACACCTCGACTTGTCATCACACCTCTAACTGACCGTTGCTATATCACACTGACACAGGTAACCTCTCAATTGGATTCAACATAAAAGTCGTACCTAGTCATGTTATCAATGTTGTTTGTAAAGTTAGTATATTAAATGCTCAGTAATATAATTTATGAATCTATTTAGTCGACTTCAGCCACTTGAAATTAGAAAGCCGCTTAAAAACCCTAGTTTGGGGAGTAAAAATAACCCTTCTATAATAGGTATATTAGTGGTTACCTTTGGTTAGTTCTCTTAGCAGACTTCTTCAGCTTTGCTGGAAGAATCTGGGGATATAAGAGGTTTGTTGTTTGTATGATTGTCTTATTATATTATTGTGAATTTACCTGTTGTATAATGCTTAATGTTGTATAGTGTACATAAAGTAGTGAATCAACGTCCCTGAGCAATCTACATTATAATTTAGCCAGGTTCAAATTTACATACACGTACTTACAATTCACTGACTTGATATTCACACATCAATCTCCTTAGTTTGAACATAGATAAACATTAAAGGTATTTTGATCTTTAATAAGATAAAGGTCACATTCTGTACAATTTCAGAGCTTGCATTTGGTAATGGGTGGTGCTCCAGCTGGACCTGCCGGTACCGGAAAAACGGAGACCACCAAAGACTTGGGCAGAGCTCTTGGCATCATGGTCTACGTGTTCAATTGTTCCGAACAAATGGATTACAAGTCCTGTGGCAATATCTATAAAGGTTTTATTATATACTGTCTTATTTATATTTACTTATTCTTTTTTGTATTCATTATAAAAATGAACCTAATTCTTCTGATAACTTTGATCTAAGGTCTAAGTCAAACTGGTGCTTGGGGCTGCTTCGATGAATTCAACAGAATTACTGTGGAAGTATTGTCTGTCGTATCGGTACAAGTAAAGAGTGTGCTGGATGCTATCAAAGCCAAGAAAAAGAAATTTGATTTCATGGGCGAGTTCATAGCCTTGATACCAACAGTGGGAATGTTCATCACGATGAATCCAGGTTACGCTGGCAGAACTGAGTTGCCTGAGAACTTGAAAGCTCTATTTAGGTTAGATAAATTGAACTATAGTAGAAATTGTATCTTAATATAGATAATTCAACTCATCAGTGCGCGCGGCGCTATGTGTGCGTGCGCTAGTAATTATACAGCTTTAATTTGTGTGGCAGTGATGCGGCCGTCTTCACAGAGTACATTTTTATATTATGAGGTAGAGACGTAACTCGACTTATTAACGACACCAGCGCTGCCAAGCAGTCTTTGCAGGAAACGCTCTGTGTGGCCGCGAAATAAACATCATATTTATACAAAAAGCATACAGCGCCATCTACCACGTTTGCGGGCAACTCTTACGTTATAATGAAACGAAATCAAATATCATGACAAGTCTCAATGTAACTGCAACGTTGAGATCCTGTGTAACTTGGTCACATTATAATTCATTACATAGTGTTCTTAGTGATAATACCATGGGTACAGTCGTTAAAGAAAATGTCTAAATCTTCACGGAGAAAATGTTTAAGAAGTCAGGTAAATATTTTTTATGTGTCAATTCGATGGAATTAATATTTGTAATCACTACGTATAATTAAACAACGTCCCCGCCGCGTCTGTCTGTTCACGATAAACTTAAAAACTACTGCATGGATTTTAATGCTGAGATCACCAATTATTCTTGAGAAAGGTTAACGTATATAATTTATTGAGTTTTTGTACACATTGACTAAAATATAATGATATTAGTTGGAGATGTCTGAAAAAAATAAGGCGTCTGGCAGCTCTTTAAAGAAAACGCTGCCTAAACCCTTCGAGGCATAACAAAATAATGTATGGTAGAATTGTGTAACTTATAAAGGCCTACAGAAAAGTCATAAATGATAGAGCTCCAAATTCTAATGCAAAAAAAATAGAAATGCAGAGATGGTTGACGGAAAAAAACATTGCTTATTATACCTACTGCAAATACGACAAAAATTGAACTGTATGACTTGATTTAAAAAATAAAAAAAACCATATCTATACATCTAAAAAAAACTGTTGAGGGTCGAGAATTTGTGCATGGAAGATAATTTGAAAATTTGAATTGTAGGGCGTTCTCTAATCGATACTGAAGCTGAAATTGTAATTACAAATTTTCATGTCTGTCTGTCTGTATCCTGATTATGAATGGATTTAAATGAAACTTGGTACAATCTGAGCTTATAATCTGAGGAAGGTTCTAGGATACTTTTGTTCCCGATATATTGCGCAGTTCCTTTGGGAGAGGGCAGGGCAGTTTCACACGCTTTTCGCACACCTTATGTGTCAGCTAGTTTGTTATAAGATTAATGACATACTTCAGCCATATGGCTTAAAAGTTCTTCGGCTACCATCGTATCATCCTGAACTAAACCCAATAGAAAATGTATGGGGAATTTAAACAAATTACAATGCTTCGCATAAAATCGAACAAAATGTGATGGAAATAATGAAATTAATAAACGAACGTTTAAGTCGATGAAGAGATGTGGCGTTATACTTGTCGACACGCCAAAGAAGAAGAATACTATCGACATTTTGATTGAATTTATAATTAACCTTGGAGAGAGCAGCAAATCCTAAAATTCCTCAATTTTATTCTTCAAACAGCGATACATATTAATATGTATAACATACATTTCACCCATTGAGTTTTTATTTTAGTTAAACAAGTGTTTTTGTATTTTGTACTTCACTGTACCTCATGTCACGCACACGAAGTCACTGTGTTTAGACGAGGCTTACCCACACATAGTGCCGCGCGCACAGATGAGTTGAACTTACTATACTATGTTAAACATTAAAATGGGAGTTTTATTAAAGAAATTCAGTAAAGAAGTTCATTTATTTTAAATCTATTTAAAATGTTGGTAAAATCACTCAACATTGTTTTTCTTACTAATTGTTCTAATTGGTAAAAGAAACAATGGTGCGTGAATTTACCAAAATTTTAAATAGATTTAAAATAAATGAACTTCTTTACTGAATTTCTTTTTTTCCGATCTGGAAAAGGTCGCAGGCAAGAATTGGATGCGGAATGCGTAAATTGGGAGGGGCTTACGTCCCGCAGTCGACTGCGCTTTAGGCTAATTTGATGAAGCTTTTCAATTTTTCCTATATTATAGAACAACTTTGTAAGCACGATTACCCTAAGTATAAACAAAACTCAATTAAATTTTAACAGGCCTTGTGCTATGGTGGTACCGGACTTTGAATTGATCTGCGAAATCATGTTGGTGGCGGAAGGTTTCCAGGAAGCCCGTTTGCTGGCTCGGAAGTTCATCACACTGTACACCTTATGTCGTGAATTGCTCTCCAAACAAGACCACTACGATTGGGGATTGAGAGCTATCAAGTCGGTGTTGGTGGTAGCTGGGTCGTTGAAGGTAATACCTATTCAATGTATTTTCGACGAATATTAGGTTTTGCTGGAATTTTTTTATAATTTTCTTCTTTCTTCAGCGAGGAGATCGTCTCAGACCAGAAGATCAAGTACTCATGAGAGCTTTGCGAGATTTTAATATCCCAAAAATTGTCACAGACGATACTCCTGTGTTTATGGGATTAATTGGTGATCTGTTTCCTGCTCTTGATGTGCCCAGAAAACGTGATTTTGACTTCGAAAAACACTTAGTAGATGGGGCTTTGTCTATGAATCTGCAACCAGAAGCTGGTTTTATATTAAAAGTAAGTATCATTTTTGCATTTGTTTTGGACTTTATAATTCAACGTGAATGTTGTTTTTATCGTCCAAAATATTAAATGTGAAATATTTCATCAGCTATAGCCTACAGCTAAGAGCGCGGCTCGATTGCTTAGTGGTCTAAAGCTATTCCCCTAAATAGGAAAAAAAGACGCAGGTTCTGATTCCCGTTCGAGCATGAAAGTTTTTCCTCGTTTAATTAATAAATGTATGGACAGCATACTTTTAATTTTGATAAATTGTTCAGATTTTTATTTATTGTGTTACCAACTTGGATTTTTCTTGTATTTGATTTTATTTTTTGCCATAGATGGTGCAACTTGTGGAGTTATTTGCTGTGCGACATTCCGTTTTCATTGATGGGTATGCGGGAACTGGCAAATCTATGGTATGGCAATGTCTCAATAAGACATACCACATGTTAAAAATGAAGCCATTTTATAACGACTTAGATCCAAAAGCTGTGACCAATGATGAGTTATTCGGTATCATTAATCCCGCGACACGAGAGTGGAAAGATGGTTTGTTCTCTACAATTATGAGAGACATGGCAAACATGCCTGGAGATGGTCCCAAATGGATAGTACTCGATGGAGATATTGATCCTATGTGGATTGAGAGTCTCAATACATTGATGGATGATAATAAAGTAAGTAGTTAGTTGCTGCAGTAGACACTTTTCTAAACTATCGAAGTTTTAGACAAGCATACGCTCTTCGTGGTCGAAAGTGGTTAGGTACCTTAGCCTATGAGGGTTTTTAATAGTAGGGTTGCGCTGCCGATTGCCGTGTTAATCCGCACAGGTGCAGACAGCGGTTCTAAACTTATTTCTTTATTATAATAGATAGGTAATATCTTAGTAATTCATTAAACTCTTAGTTAAATTGTAAAACTATTGATTGTTAAATTAGTTTAATTATGCTCTACATTTCTGTTAAGGTATTGACTCTAGCAAGTAATGAGAGAATTGCTCTTAATAAGACTATGCGATTATTATTCGAAATCTCCAACCTAAGAACTGCGACACCAGCTACAGTATCCCGTGCTGGTATTTTATACATCAACCCTCAAGATCTTGGGTGGAATCCGTAAGTAAGCTTTACTAACGACTTAACATTATGAAGCGTTTTATTTCAAACTAGCTGACCATTGGTCCAGCTGTTGTGAAGTTATACGCGTACATACATTTTGCTGATCCATTTTTATATTATTTCAAATATTAATATTACAATGTACCAGATTACTTAAATGAATAAATATTCCCAAGCACTTTTCTACAACGCTTTCTGATCCCAAAGTAAGCTAGGAATACTTGCTCGTGTTATGGGTATCATTACCACGAATAATAATACTTATATATAGGTATTTTAAATAAATAAATACTTAACATACATAGTAACACCCAGACTCTCGAGACAAACATTTATGGATCACACAAATTTTCGCCCTCGGTGGGAATCACGACCTCGTGATCCGCAGTCGCACATTGCGACCTCTAGACCAACGAATTAGATTGATATTGCCGAAAGATTTCTGTTAAATCCAACTTCCATCCATCCACTTTGATTACAAAATGAATCTAGCTCTACAACAGTACGGAGGCTATTTTCGAATTGGTAGGTACATGATCTGCCTATATTTTCTAACACACAGATACGTAGCATCTTGGATAGAAACAACACGTGATGATGAATCAGAAAAAGCAATGATGACAGTGTTGTTTGACAAATATATACCTCCCCTGCTGGAGTCGTGCAAGAAATACAAGCGGATCACACCTTTAACAGAATTGCAACAGATCCAGTTAACTTGCTATTTGCTTGAATGTTTTTTGAATAAGTCTTTGCTACCTTCTGATTGTCCCAAGGAATGGTGAATATCTTTTCTTTTCTATCATAAATCATGATTATTTTTTAATTTTTATCTTTTCTAATGTTATAAAGCGAAATAATATTAGCGAAGATAAAAATAATATAATTTGAGTAATATAAATTTGTTTTTTTTTATAATTGATAAACACTGAATCTAATAATAAAAAAAAAAATTAAAAATTCTTTCGTCACTAGAAAGTCCTATTATTTTGAAGGAACCTATGCTATAAATAAAAAATCATACTACCGCCTAAAAGAGCGGATCACTATTCTAATAATAATGGTAAATTTCCATTAATTATTGTACAACATAATAGTTACACAGGTGCTACGGTGTTCGTAGATTATAACAGGCAAAGTTGTGGAACACACTTAGTAATAAATAGATAGAATACCATCCATAAACTACAGTTTTCTTGTCCCATTTTCCAGGTACGAAACATATTTCGTCTTTTCTGTAATATGGGGCTTCGGATCAGCATTGTTTCAAGATCAACTGGTGGACTGGCGAAACGAATTTAGCAAATGGTTCCTAAACGAGTTCAAGCAAATTAAGTTCCCGTCCACCGGAAATGTGTTCAGTTTCTTTATTGACTCTGAAACTAAAAAGTTTCTGCCGTGGTCTGAAAAAGTGGAAACTTTTGAGTTGGACCCTGATATGCCTCTACAGGTTTGCTTTGGATTTATTTTATAAATACACTATATCTAATATTTTTATTCCACGTAATAGGTGATGAGCCTATTGTCGTGTTGAAATTGAGGTTTTTTTTTTATTGATGCGGGGAATGCATTTAGGCACCGTCATCCCAGCTGCGGGGGTAGCTGAGACGGTGTGTGGGACTCACCGGTCCTGAAAACAGGGACCGTCCTACCCACTAAACCCCGCGGTGTTCCGACTCACCCTATCGCCGGGCCGAGGGATATAAAAATTAGATTCTACGTCGACCCGGCTAGGGATGCCCCGTAGGGTTGGGGCTCTTCTCAGGGGACCAGATGGTCGCCCTCCCCAGAACTCCCTAAGGAGCTGAAGAAAACAAGCCCGCATCGCACCACTCTCGAGCGCCCTTCTGCAAGCAGAGGGGGTAGAGAGCGGCCGAGCGGGCGGGCACTAAGGGCACCTCCGGAACACGGGGAGGTGCCTTCCGCCATATGACAGTCAATGGGCGGGTCCCCCGACCTTACGCCCACGGCCAACAAGCATTCAGGGGGGCGCGCAGTGACTCCTTACCGCGGCGCCCCCGAACTGCATGGCGAAGCGGGAGTATTTTCCGTTACTCCCGCTCCCCTGCGCAGTGCGCCTCCCGCCGAATCGATGGCGACTCGGCACGCCTGACTGCCGACCATGACTTGCATCACGATCAGCAGTGACAGGCCCCTACTGATGCTGTACGGAGCGGCCGCACAGGTGGAAGGGCCGCACAGTCGGAACAGCCGCACAGACGGACCAGCCGTACAGGCGGAGCAGGAGCCCACACGCAGCAGCCGCCCATGCTGCCGCGTGCCGAGGGGCTCAACTGCCGCACAGACAGCCTGCCGTACAGGCGGAAACAGCCGCACAGGCGGAACAGCCGCATATGCGGCCACTGCCGCACAGCAATCTTGCTCTACTTGAAATTGAGGTTGTCGCAGGTTAAAACTACCCGATGTTGGTTGACTTGGCCATACTTGGCTCTAGAACTGCCGTGTCACTGGCTTTTATTTTTTTTATAAGGAGGATAAATATAACGTGAGGAAAATCCTAAGTGAATGCTATGTCGGACTCCTACCGACTAAAAACCACACGTATCCTACCTAACAGCCTACGGTTGAGAGACCCCGGTAAGCCCTCGAAAGGATAACCCAGGACCCATGTCACTGGCTACTGGGACAACGACTTAAGGTGTCTTTCGAAGCATGTAAATGCTCGTGAATGGAAATCTTACTTTGTTTTCTTGCTTTGTTTTTTTTTGTTTTTCAAGTTACGTTTTTCATAGTGAAAAATATATTTTTCAGTCATGCTTAGTGTCCACATCCGAGACGACTCGCACCAGATTCTTTATGGACTTGTTGATTGCCAAGACTAAGCCTGTGATGTTGGTTGGAAGCGCAGGCAGTGGCAAATCTGTCACTGTGGCGGCCAAGCTTAATGGTTTACCAGATTCGTACGCCATCACCAATGTGGGACTCAACTTTTATACCACTTCAGGTATGTATGTTATTTATTATAGAGAACTTCAACAGAATTGAATGAACAGAATGGATTATTTTTTCATACTACTAAGGCGGCAAACAAGCATACGGTCCACCAGAAGGACTGGTGGTCATAGTAGCGTATATGGACGTTTGCAACACCGGAGACGCCACACTCGCTCTTCCAACCCTGTCTACCCTTATAAGACCCCTTTTGCAGAACCTCTTAATGTAGGCGTGTGGGATTTATTGGTCTTGTACGAGATTAACCGGAAAGAGCTTAAGTAGTATGCCATGCTTGGATATTGGTCTTAGAGTAAGCAAGATGCCGCCACCGTGAAGGAGTTTATTAATTTGTGCAAGTTTAAATTATTGTGTGCAGCTAGTTAATGATAGTCACTAAATGACTGGATGACATCATATTAAAATTATATCACTCATTTTCTAAAACTCACATTTTTATCACAGAAATGATCCAGAAAGTCCTAGAAAAACCTTTAGAGAAAAAATCAGGTCGCAACTTCGGCCCCCCGGGCAGCAAGTTCATGATCTACTTCGTGGACGACATGAACATGCCAGAAGTGGACACTTACGGCACTGTACAGCCACATACTCTAGTGAGACAGTTCATGGATTATAAGCACTGGTAATCCAATACCTACATGAATTTTATCTGTAAAGCACATCACATACGTAGCTATAATTAATAATAATAGATTTTATTAAAAAAGAAGTTCGTATATTAATATGAATATAAAAGCGTTGTGATCATTGAAATATAAAGATAAATTCTATATTTTTTTTAAATGAAAAGAGCTTTACGATGACTTTAAAAAAGAACGTAGATAGTGGTGCAGCCTGATTTAATTTAAATGTTAACTAACTACATGCTTTATTAAATCTCTAAACTATATTTTCCAGGTATGATAGACAAAAGTTATCTCTAAAGGATATATCAAATTGTATGTTTATGGCTTGTATGAATCCAACGGCTGGGTCTTTCACGATAGATCCACGACTTCAAAGACATTTCTGCACGTTTGCCATCAGGTATACTCAATTATATATTTGTTCTCTTTTGTGTTTTAATAATTAATGTTAGTAATCGTAAAGAGAATTACTTCAACGATATTTTTTTCCAGTTTTCCAGCTTTGGATGCTTGCCAGCATATTTACAAACAGATTTTGTCTCAACATTTGTCAAACCCACTCAACAAATATGGAATTGTGGTTATGCGATATGCAGAAACGTTGGTTAATTGTGCCCTGACACTACATAATAAATTGTCCTCGGCGTTCCTGCCCACTGCTATCAAGTTTCATTACGTTTTCAATTTAAGAGATCTTTCTAACATATTCCAGGTAAAATATTACTTTTGGCCCTAATTCAGATGATATTATGTTTGTCATTATGAGGTTTACCTAATACCTAGTATGGTTTTGACAATCTACCTCGGTGGCGCAAATTTATTATACCGTTACGTTGCCGTACCACTATTTTTATAGGTTGTCCTTGATAGATAGTTTCAACTAGATAGTGTTGCGTGAGTACCTGTGTCCCAAAACTATTTATTATTTACAGGGAATTTTATTCACAACCGGAGATGCCATCAAAAGTACATCCGAGTTGGTAAGGCTGTGGATGCACGAAGCAACTCGAGTATATTCTGATAAGATGGTGGACGCCATAGATAATGATGCATTCGCCAAACTTATTGGTGAAGCTATACGGAAGAACTGTGAAGTAAGATATCTTACACTGTCTAGACGTTCAGCTATATAATAAGTCGTAATCTTATTGTTAACTAAACTTCGTCCGCGTGGAATGTAATAAAAAAAAATTTGTTTATTTAGTTTTTTTTTTGTTTTTGGCATTTTTATTTTAATAATGTTTGTTTCGAAAATAACAGTAGCCTAAGTTACTCCTTATTACATAAGCTATCTGCCAGTGAAAGTCCCGTCCAAATCGGTCCTGCCGTTCCAGAGATTAACCGGAACAAACAGACAGACAGACAGACAAAAATTTTAAAAATATATATTTTGGTATGTGTACGTATACATATACATTCATATGCATGTAGTAGAAAGTGGTTATTTTAATATTACAAACAGACACTCCAATTTTATTTATTTGTATAGAGTATAGATAAAAACATAGAATATTCTAACACAGTAAGGATTAAATTATGAAAAGATGAAAAAAAAAATGTATTGAACACGAATGGCAAAATCCCAAGGGGGCTGTGTGCGCAAACGCAGTCTTGATAGATTTCGTATTCACGTGATAAAGACTACGCTCGTCAAGACTCCTTCACACGAATCGGCTGACTGTTTGTAGTAGCAGGTGTAGTATAGTACAGTCTCAAGATGCAACAGAAACGAAAATTGTTTTTGAGTCCATTTTGAAGGCGCTGATTTAGGGCCGGCGCCCACTGCCGGCGTGGTACGGCATGGCACGGCAAAGGATTTTTTTACTAATCAAGTTATTTTAATACTTATTTCATTGACTTCAGAATTCATGTTACTTTATTTCGATACCAAGATGCCGTGGGATGCTGCGGCATGACGCGACGCGCCGCGAGATACTGCGGCATGACGTGTCATGACGTTTTATTCAACGGGATGCCGCGGTGCGTCGTTTCATGCCGAATCATCTCGTTGAAACTTGTGCAGCGGTCCGGTCGGTGCGCGGGGGCAAGGGAGGAAGAAGATCAAAGCAAATCACGTAACTTTTCAAATTTTTCGTAGTCCATTCTGTAATAATCATATAATTTTCGCATGTCGTACTTCAAATCATTAAACAAGTTGCTGAATTCACCATTTTTAGATCTTGTTCTCCACAAATTATGCACCCAGAATTGTCTTTTCGTCAAATTAACAGTTCTTGTTGGTGTCTCTTCCTCTTCAGCTAGAAGTGCTATTAATACTAAATCCCAGTCAACTATAATGACACAACTAACTTCGAATCCACGCGTAGCAAAACTGGTCGATGTCAGAGGGGTTGGGTCTTTAGAAGGATGCCACAGCATGCCACAGAACGCCGCGGGATGCCGCAGCACAACTTGCCGTGCCACGCCGGCAGTGAGGGATGCCACGGAACGCCGCGGAATGCCACGGAACGCCGCGGGATGCCGCAGCACAACTTGCCGTGCCATACCGTGCCACGCCGGCAGTGGGCGCCGGCCCTTTCATCATTTCTACATTAAAAAAACTTGTTTCTTTTTATTTTAGATTGCTTTATCCAAGTTTCTGGTCGTGTTTCAAAATTTCTTAATTCCAGGACTTTGATGAAAACGTCGTCTTCGAAAAGCCACTGATCTACTGTCATTTTGCTGAAGGAGTGGGCGACCCGAAATACTTTCCTATTAGGGACTGGCCACAAATAAAAAAGCTTTTGGACGAATCCTTGAGTGGTTATAATGATTTAGTCGCTTCGATGAATTTGGTGTTGTTCGAAGATGCCATGTATCATATCTGCAGGTGAGAATATATAATAGTACATTATAGTTCTTTGCATTCCCAACTTAAGGTTCTAAATTTGTTTACTGATGACTCAAGTTTGATTACGAAGCTTTCTCAATGTCCCATTCAGGTCATTATGTGATTTTTGGTCCAGAAAAGCACAAAAAAAAGATATATAGTGAACTAGCTGACCCGCGCAACTTCGTTTGCGTGATAAATGAAGAACCGCTCGACCGATTTTGAGCAAACTTCACATAAACCATCTACTAAACAGTCCGAACAAAGACTTAAAATTTGGCTTGGATAGGTGAGCCCGTTCTTGAGTCGAAAATTACAACGAAAAGTGGCATTGATTTTTATATATTTAGATTTCGAGTAGAGATCTCATTTTAAGTTTGGTGTCGAGAGATCAAAACAAAGCCGAAATGTAAACGAATGAAGAAAATATAGGATTCCGAGAACTCTGGTCCCTTTTGGTCAACCATTAACATATTTTACAGTTTATTAACAGATCCTCGTTTTCTTCCAATAAGCGAGCAATAAGTCGTGGTGTTTCAATGTAGACATATCTTAACGATTTCTACCTTAAAATCTGTAATTTATGGTTCAAGAATAAACCGCATCATGGAGAGTCCTCGCGGCAACGCGCTGCTGGTGGGCGTGGGCGGCTCCGGCAAGCAGTCGCTCTCCAGGCTCTCTGCCTTTATCTCCTCTCTGGAGGTCTTCCAGATACAGCTTCGAAAGGGCTACGGCATCATCGATTTGAAGGCCGACTTGGGTACGTTCTTTAATGATACCTACCAGTTTCAGGCAAATAAGCATTACCGAATGATAACCTTTATGTAAACCTGTTTAAATCACAAAACACGAAAGTGTTGATTACCTAAATGTAATGTTATTTAATAAACTGTTTACGGTTTTATTTTGTATTCCAGCTGCATTGAATATAAAAGCAGGTTTGAAGAACATAGGATGTATGTTCCTGATGACCGACGGTCAAGTAGCTGATGAACGGTTTTTGGTACTCATCAATGACCTCTTAGCATCCGGCGAAATACCTGAGCTGTTTGCTGACGACGAAGTAGAAAACATTATTAACGGTGTTAAAGCAGAGGTCAGTCGAACTGATTTTGATATTTTCTTTTCCAGTTACAGAAGACCCCTATTTTAATCTTCTAAAACTGGATTAGAGTAATTTGTGAAAGTGAAATGCTTGTTAAATGATTTCTCGTGGAATTCTGTCAAATATGTAAAAGTTTTGGGACTCTATCTGGAACTCACAGTTAATCATACCCACAGCGAAGTACAATGTTCATACATTCAAATCATCTTCGCGTCCGAGTATAAACCCAATCTCAAAATCACAGCCAGTATTTATAACTCAATTTTATCTAATTTTATCAAATTATCAAATCATTTCAGACAAAGGCAAGCGGTGTTCCAGACACTCGTGAGAACTGTTGGAGATTCTTTATCAATCGAGTAAGATCAACATTAAAGGTGAGTACTTATTGTTTAAAAAATGTAGAGTTATTAGTATATGGGGATTCACTTTCATTTAAATTTACTGGCTGTTACTGAATGTTGTTCCTGACCACTTAGGGTGGGTTTTAAAGTCATTACTGCTTTAAGATATGTGTTCAGGTCCAACAGCGCCACGGGAAGGAAGCGTAATTAAAATGAAACTGCACTGACTTTTTCACACTGTATACTGGATCAGGTGTACAAAAAATTATTAAATCCTTCGACTTATATGCTACGAGTGGTAACGAAACCATACCTAGATTCAGAAATAAGGTACATCACCATCTATCGAGCTTTAGTGCAAACAAATCATAGTACAGTCATGAACATACCGCCCACCAAGGACATTATTGCAAAATGTACTTCTAAATTAAACAAATGACAAAGTAGTAAGTACAAACTAAAAACCCTTAATACTAAACAAATTCAAAATTCTATTTTCAACTTTTTACCCGTTGTGGTTTATATGTTCTAATAATAAACATTATGCTTGAGAACTATTATTAAGAACAACAGAACAATAATCATTAAGAATAGCAAACAAAAATTAAAACTACGCAGTAGCCGGAACGACACACACTTTAAGATAATTCTGTCCCAGGTGTTATAGACCCACGATTCAATAATGGAATCTCAGATAAGTTGTCATGTTCTGCGGCCTTACGCGAGTTGTTTTGCCATTCTGAGCATTTTATTTTAATGAAAAATGCAATAAGTTTCAACAAAAACGATTCTTTTGATACCTACAAAAAATTAGTAAAAATAAATAGACGCTGCTTAGCGTCTGCCCACCCTGGAAATATTTTTAGTATCAAAATTGAAGTGTGAAACATTGTTGTTCTTTTGTCCCATAAATAACTTATATCTTTTTGTCACATACAAATTTCCATTGCGAAAATGTATTCTACAATGGTACCACATAAACCATTATAATTTCCAGGTAAGTCCGAGTATCGTATATTATTATCTAGGTACTAACTTATAATTCTTATCTTGCCTAGATCCCATCCCTGTATATATACTATTATTCCTGGCTATTCTGTTCCACTTCTGTAGTTTAACTCCCCCTTCGATTGGACTGTATTTAATTTATATTTCAATCTTCGTAATCTTTTTTCAGGTACCATTTTATATTTATCAAAATTACTTACAGGAGTATTATCACGTCGTGGTAACCTTACGATGTATCCGACCTCTTTCATTATGTGTTGTAGTTGCTTCACATAATCCGTCACATACTAGTACATCCTCTGTGACAGGTTTCCTGTATTGAGATGGTTCCTTTTTTGATTTCCAGAACTTCTGATCCTCTTCTGGAAGCAAGGAATGTTCAATCGTAGTATGTGAATAATGACTAGAAGACTTAGCTACATCACATACTCCCGACAGTATCCACCCTAAAGAAGTATTCTGCGCCAGCAGAGTACTGTTTTTATTCCTTTTGATACCTGGTTGGATGACTTGACTATATACTTCCGCACCCAAGAGCATATCTATCTGCTTTGGAATATAGTAGTCTGGATCGGCCATATCTTTTTCAGTCAAGTCGTCCCAGTCTACTTTAGTTACCTGGGTAACTGGTAGAACCGATGTAATTGACTTCAGCACATATGCTTGAACCATCATTTTAAAATAAGGATCTCTCCTAGACTTTAACGGTACAGTGACAATGTGTTTAGATATAACACTCTTGTCGCCTCCCAGCCTTAACACGGTATTATTTGTCGCGACTCGTTTCAACCTTAAGTACCGAACCATTGCTTCAGTTATAAACGAGCCTTGCGACACCTGATCTAGTAAACTTTGAATTACCCTATTAGTTCCGTCTTTCAATTCTGCATTTACCAACGCTGTGGTCAGTAAAACAGCTTTATGACTATTCCCAGTTGAAAGACACGAAACCATTGTTTTACTAGATTTACCTGTTCGTGTGGCCAATTTTATACCTTCCGTCTGCCCTATACCCAATGATGCATTCTCGGTGTGAGAAGCATGACGGTTCCCATCATACGTCCCGAAATTACTGATATCTTCGTGCAATAATGAATTATGCCGACGCTTGCATTTGTGACACCTAAGAGAATTTTTGCAAGCTCTGGCCGAGTGGTTACCCTTGAGACACACAAAACACAGTTTATTATCCTGGACAAACTGGCGTCGTTTATCCACGCTTTTGTTAATAAACTCTTTGCATGACCATATTTTGTGCGTAGCAGAGCAAAAAGCACAACTATTTTTAAACTCTTTTCCCTTAATCGCATGAAAAGATTGCAAGCCCTTTTGAATCTTCTTGTCATTATCAGCCTCAGTATCAATCCCTTCTAGACCTCGAAACCGGCATCTGAGAAATTGTGAGAATTCGATAAAGGAAGGCAATGTATCGTTGGAATCTTCAGCAATTCTCAACTCCCAGGCTTTCTTAGTCTCTTTATCAAGCTTTTCGCCGATTAGGTGAATTATAATAATGTCCCAAGATGAAATGTCTACCCCTAGATTCTTTAAAGATTCTAAACAATCGGTAGTAGTGTTTAAAAGAGATTTGATCCCCAAAGCTGATTCACTAGGCAATACTTTTTGATTAAGCAAACGTTTTAAAATATCTTTAGCCAAAAACTTTTTGTTGTTGTAGGTGCTTTCTAGTTTCGACCAGGCCATTTCATAATTTTCACACGTGATTCTAATGTTCCTAAGCAGCTGCTCTGCCTCCCCCGTAAGGTGACCTTTAAGATAATAAAACTTCTGTGCGGGATCTAAACTCTTATGCTTATGAATTAACCCTAAGAACAAGTCCCTAAAGGTGTGCCATTCCGAATACTTGCCAGAAAATAAAGGAATTTTAATCTCTGGTAACTTGACCCTATTTTTTAATTTTGGACTCTGATTATCAAGTTCTGATTGAGTAATCATAGAAATGTTTGTAAAATTCCTTAACTTTTCTTTCAATTCCGCCATATGCTCTATGTACAATTCCTCTATCTCATTGTAAACATCGTTCTTATAATATTTAGACCCATGAAACGATGCCAATTCTTTAGCTTTATTGAGATAATTCTTATGATTATCACAAAACACATCCCATATTTTTTGTAAATTTTCTAGTCTTACTTCTACATAAGAAAATGTAAGACGATCCTTAGGGAATTTATTAAAGTTGCTCACAGCCCTTTGTATATTACATTTTATGCTGTCCTGCATTGCTTCAAAAACTTCCATTTATCAAGGCAAAAACTATAAAACTACAATGTAATAATATGAAATCCAAAACAACCAAGTGCAATAAAGTGCTATAAATGCTTCCTTGAGGAACCCCTTAAGGACTGGTACTTACTATTCCTTAAAGTTTGTAGATGCGTGAACTTAAGAAAAAACCTAGTGCATGAGTACAATAATGCCTCCTTGAAGAACCCCTTAAGGAATAGTAATAATTTTCTAAGAGTTTTAACAATTTAGATCCCTGGTGAAATTGGGCATAGATTCCCCGTCCCAACCACTTATTGCCTTAAAATATAACAAGTCCTAGACTACTTAAAAATTACCTAAGTTATTTACTACTATGCATTAAGGTTGAAATTCACTTGAATAAATTGAACTGTCTCTAAAATTTTCTTTTAAATTTCCAAGTTGCAGACTACGAAGAGATAAGGTCGAAATTGTACTCACAGTTTTACACGGAATTACCAACACAAGCACAACACCTCACGTTTCCTTTCAGCAGCTTGCAGCGCCCTCTCGTGGTCACACCTGTCCCTTGCTCTTCTTCAGCTGCAGTTCCGCCCGATGTAGCTTATTCCACTTGCCGCCGTAGTTCCTCTTCCTCAGCTCCAGCGCACGACACCGCCACCTGGGTGCCCGCTGTAGGGGAAGACTTCTCTGGTCTGCGATCCACAGAACCAGTACCTAACAGGCGGGGATCACCACTTGATCCGCCAAGAAGCTACAAAAATATATACTTCCTCCGGTTCAACTACTTATCCGGACTCGCGAGGACCATGTTCAGGTCCAACAGCGCCGCGGGAAGGAAGCGTAATTAAAATGAAACTGCACTGACTTTTTCACTGTATGTATACTGGATCAGGTGTACAAAAAATTATTAAATCCTTCGACTTATATGCTACGAGTGGTAACGAAACCATACCTAGATTCAGAAATAAGGTACATCACCATCTATCGAGCTTTAGTGCAAACAAATCATAGTACAGTCATGAACAATATGGATATCCTTCGTAAATATAATCAATACAAAGAATGAAAATTACTGAGTAGATTCAACAATTGATTCTGCAAATAAATAAACCTGAAAATATTATAAACTGTCGGATACACAAGTACTGACTTGTTAAAACTGTTTTAGGTGGTACTGTGTTTCTCACCGGTGGGTGCGACTTTGAGAATACGTGCTCGCAAATTTCCATCAGTTGTGAGCTGCAGCGCCATTGACTGGTTCCATGCGTGGCCAGAAGAAGCTTTGCGATCTGTCTCCGTACGATTTTTAGCTGAAGTTACGGCGCTGCCGGTAAGGCCTAGCTAAAACCTTATATTAGCTTTCACATAGCTTTACCTGATATATGATGGAAATTACGCAAATCAAATAGTGTATTTTTTTAATTGGAATACTTTTTAATATTCCTAACAGCTAAGCTACCAGTAAGCTATCAGCTGAGCTTCCTAATGTTAGGTCGGGTTCACGTCGGTATTATTATTATATTACCTTCCATGCTTAACCACTAGGCCGCCATTGCTAGCAAGAAAACGAAAATGTCTTTCACAAAGTAACACTTATGAACCTCAAATCTCGGATTCTACATTTATACTTACTGCAAGGTATTTTTGCAAGACCTCTGAAAAAGAACCTGGCAAGAAAACTCACGATCACTTTCTTTTTCAAAATTTTGAAACTCGTTGGCATTAACTTATTTTGTCATTTACGTTTTCCTTTTTTTTTTCTTATTTTGCTGTAGGTATAATAATATTTATGTATCTAATAATAATTTATATTCATAAAGAGATTAATAACTATTAGCTAACTTAGGCTTCTAATACAAATCAGTATCAACATACCTTTTCTGTTTTTATTAAGAAACCATAATATACAGGGTGAATTTTTGAAAAGGGCTTGGATGGCCAAATCCGAAACCATAAGGATTAGCTAAAAATGCTCAAAGGAGTCACGAGCCCGATTTTGATAAAACATAAAACCTCATCATTAGATTTTTGGAAAATCAATCATCCTAGCTGGGAATCGAACCAATTGATTTTGAAAAAAAAAACACACCCTTTATTATTACACCATACGATAGTGTCGCTGATAAGTATCAAATTCTGCGAAGTAATGATATACGGCAAATTTAAGGAAAGTTTGAAATTTTGATAGAATTCATATTTCATGTACCTAAATTTTGTATCATAGTTTGTGTCGTTCGAAATCCCAGAATAGAGCGTAACTATTCCGTGTTTTAAATCATGCAGATAATGATTCTTTGGAGAATATTCTAAATGGAATCAATAATATTGAATGCAGTACGATCCTTGAGTTCTCGAATCCAGCTATGTATTGTAAACAATGGTCTACATTTTGAACAAATAGTCAGTTAACGTAAACAAAATAAATTGTATTTTGTTAAAGATGCGCACTTTCCTTTAGTTTGCCGTATGTCATTACTGCCCAGAATAAGATCCTTAAAAGCAACACTATCGTATGGTGTAATAATATAGGGTGTGTTTTTTTTTTCATAATCAATGGGTTCGATTCTCAGCTAGGATTATTGGTTTTTCAAAAATCTAATGATGAGGTTTTAAGTTTCATCAAAATCGGGCTCGTGACTCCTTTGAGCATTTTTCGCTATTCCTTATAGTTTCGGATTTGGCCATCCAATCCCTTTTGAAAAATTCATCCTGTATAGCAGATTCTTATCACATTAATTACAGCAAGATTTGGTTCATCCAGTAGCAGCCTTTATGTCTCACGTGCACCAAAGTGTAAATAGAATGTCAGAAGTTTACTTTCAAAACGAGAAACGATACAATTATACGACGCCCAAGACCTTCCTTGAACAAATCGCGCTCTACAGCAAGCTGCTCACTGAGAAGAGCACGAACTTGACGATGATGATCGTAAGGCTCGAGAATGGTTTAGAAAAGTTAGCGTCATGTGCTGCTGATGTGGCTGTGCTCAAAGTAAGAAACAATCCATACGAATACTGCAATGTTTACTGATGTAGCAACCTTCGGTGTTAAGAGATCATTTCAAGTCTCCGTCAACCTCACTTTTTTTTTTTATACCACTAAGGTGGCAGACAAGCATACGGCCCACCAGGAGGACTGGTGGTCACCGCAGCCTATGAACGTTTGCAACGTCAGAGGCGCCACACTCGCGCTGCCGACCCTGTAAAAACCTTCTTAGACCCCTTTTGAAGAACCCCATACTGTAGGCGTTTGGGAAAACCGAGGCAGGAAGATCATTCCACAACCTAAGCGTGCGTGGAAGAAATCCCCTATCCCCTACTTGCAAGCTGATGCCCTTTCTTGATAACGAACAATGCCTTGGTGGTGTTTTATACCACTATGGCGGCAGACAAGCTTACGGCCCCACCTCATGGACTGTGGTCACCGTAGAATATAAACGTTTGCAACACTAGAGGTGCTACATTCGCACTGCTGACCCTGCAAGAACCTTCTGAGATTCGACCTTCGGTGCAAACAGACCTGCTCAAGTCTCCGGCGTCTATGTCAACCTCACTTGCAAGTTGAGGCCTTTCCATATCGAACAATTGCTTGGCGGTGCAGTTAATTATTAGTTACAAATCCAAGTGAATAGGGTTTCAAAGTAGAAAATTCGGATGCAACCAAGTCTTCAATATTATGAAGAGACAGTGAGAGGTATACGAATACTACCACAAAGATACTCTTTTCAAGTACACTTCCTCATGCTTCGTTTTATCCAGGTGACATTAGCTGAGCAAGAAATTATTTTAAAAGTAAAGAACAAGGCAGCTGAAGAGCTTATTGAAGTAGTTGGTGCTGAGAGTGATAAAGTATCCAAGGAAAAGGCGTTTGGTATGAATCATTAACTCAGTTTTGATTTATACCCTATTTTTATTATTTATCAAAATGCATGATTAAAATTATTCTTTTTAAAACAGCCGCCGAAGAGGAGAAGAAAGTGAAAGTAATAGAAGAGGATGTCACAATAAAGGCTAAGATTTGTGCTGATGACTTAGCGAAAGCAGAACCTGCATTGCTCGCAGCGCAAGAAGCCTTGAATACTCTAAACAAGAATAACTTAACTGAGTTGAAAGCTTTCGGTTCTCCACCAGACGCTGTCGTAATGGTTACTGCTGCAGTGCTCGTCTTGTTTGCCAAGAAGGGCAAGTTACCTAAGGATAGGTCATGGAAGGCTTGTAAAGTAAGATCATTATTCTTGTTTATCACAACGAGAATCATAAATCAAACAAATATAATGTATGTACGTAACTATGACGTGTATTAAATGTTCCAGGTGATGATGGCCAAAGTGGACCAGTTTCTATACGATTTGGTGTATTATGATAAAGAAAACATTCATCCTGATGTGATTAAGGTAGGTAAAGATAATAATCAACTGTTCAAATTAATATTTAAATATATATTAATGTAAATCTTAAACTATTTTATTTCATTTCTGGGCAGGCAGTGCAGCCTTACCTCAAGAATCCTGATTTTCACCCAGATTTAATTCGGGCAAAGTCTGGAGCTGCAGCCGGTCTATGTGCGTGGGTCATTAATATTGTGAAGTTTTATGACGTATACGCTGTGGTAGAGCCAAAAAGACGTGCTCTTAATGCTGCTAATGATGAGCTGCAGGCTGCCAGAGATAAGTTGGACTTCCTGAAAGCACAAATTGGGGTAAATTACCTATTGTTGTTCGTAGAGATCTACTTTTTTAATAGATACAGTTTCTCATGTACTTTGATTTTTACTTCATAGGAACTAGAGGAAAAGTTGGAAGTTTTGATGAAAGCCTTCCAAGAAGCTGTAAATGAAAAGATGAAATGCCAAGCTGAGGCTGATGCCACTAACGCCACCATTGATTTGGCAAATAGACTAGTCAATGGATTAGCCTCGGAGAAAATAAGGTGATACTACAAATTAATACGAAATTGGGCATGTTGACTCTTGTTGACTTACTGGTAAACTAGCTTGTGTTTTTTAGATGGTCAGCGACAGTAGTGAATTTGAAAGACTCAGGTGTGATGTTACCGGGTGATGTGTTGTTGGTGACAGCTTTCATTTCTTATGTAGGATGCTTTACCCGCCGTTATCGTCTTCAACTTATGAATGAAGACTGGATACCGAAACTTGCTCAGACAGATGTAAGTTTCCTATTGAAATTTTTGTAACAATTCTTTTATCAGCAGGTCATTATATCTGAATGTATTTCCGCGTAAGTTTACTTTGTGATTTTTGAATGATATGTTGCAGCCTAAAATACACACTACAGAGGACCTTGAGCCTCTGTCGATGTTGACAGATGACGCGCAGATAGCCACTTGGAACAATGAGGGACTACCTGCGGACACTATGAGTACCGAGAATGCTACCATTCTCACCAATTCGGCGCGCTGGCCACTCATGATTGATCCGCAACTGTTAGTCAACTTATTTATATTTATTCAGTACTACAATCGAGAAAATATTTTTTATTCTTGAAAATCAGCTATACCAACTTCTATTTTAAATCCTTTTAAATTTTGAGGTGATCGATAAGCCTTTTTTAAGAACAAGAAAATCTCATTCACAGGCAAGGTATAAAATGGATCAAGTCAAAATATGGCGATGCACTGGTGTTGATTCGGTTGACGCAGCGTAATTACTTAGACCGAATCGAGCGTGGCGTTACCAATGGAGACGTGGTTATGCTTGAGAATATTGGAGAATCCGTAGATGCTGTCCTTGATCCCCTTCTCGGTAGAGTGCTAATACGCAAGGGAAAAGTGCTTAAGGTAACAAATTTAAATTTTTGATAGTTAGAAAATTGTATTCTTATGATCCTTAATTCATCCAACAAAGTTGCTAAAAAACATTTTAACTTGACTTGTAGGTTTTAGAAGTACTTGAATTCCTTGTAACATTTTCAGATAGGAGATCGTGAGATAGATTATCATCCAAATTTCCGCTTTTTAATCCAAACAAAGTTGGCAAATCCACATTATCAGCCTGAAATGCAAGCTCAGTGCACACTTATTAACTTTACTGTAACTAGAGATGGGTGAGTATTTTAATTTTCATTTACGCCGACCCCAACTGGATTGAAAATTTGTTAAGTTGTTTAAAAAAATATTCTTATTCAATTTTAGATTAGAGGAACAGCTTTTGGGTGAAGTAGTAAAAGCTGAGCGACCAGATTTAGAAGCGTTAAGAGCTGGATTAACTAAACAGCAAAACGATTTCAAGATCACACTGAAGACTTTGGAAGATGACTTACTTAAGCGGTTGTCGTCTGCGGGTCCCGACATACTGAGCGATGCAGCACTGGTTATAAATTTAGAGACCACTAAGAAGACTGCTGCTGATATTGCAATCAAAGTAGAGGAGGGTAAAGTTACTGCTGTCAAGATAGATGAAGCTAGAGAGAGATATAGGTCAGTTAGCTCCGTTTACCGCTGTTACAGTTTTTATGACACGTTCACAACAGTCTGTAAAATATAACTTTATGACAGTTTTATCAATGTTGACAAAAATAGTATCTAGTTCATTGGCATAAATTTGTTACCGATTTGTCGATAGTTTGGTCCTCTGTGGTCTATGTCTGTGGAATAAAGTCGATATTTGCTTATAAAAACTGACATTCGAACTATATTTTACAGATTACAGTAGAGACTATAGTAGTGAGTACTGTAATAATCATGACTAATATACCTACATATTATGTTGTTCTTAAAACATTGTGCAGGCGAGCAGCAAACCGAGCTTCTATGTTATATTTTATCCTGAATGAAATATGCAAGATCAATCCCATGTACCAATTCTCTCTGAAAGCGTACAGCGTGGTATTCAAGGAAGCTTTGCGGACAGCTGAAGTCGGTGAAGATTTGGAGAGACGTGTGCGAAATTTACTTGACAGTATCACTTTCTCAGTCTATATATACACCTGCCGAGGACTCTTTGAGAGAGACAAGCTGGTGTTCCTATTTCTCGTGACTCTTCAGGTATGCTTTGAATACTTTTTTAATTTGTTTTCGAACTTGTCGAAGCTAAGTTTTGACTTATGCAAAATTCTGTGCCCTCCCCCTTAAACTATGCGTGAGGTTGCTCCCGTCTACTCCCACCTGTTCTGTTGAGTAGTTCTGTTAACAGAACTAATGGTAATACGCGTTTTCGTTGTCGAAACCAGCAAAATATGCTTGACAAGTAGATCCGAAATATATAACTTAGTACTTTTTTAAACAGATGATTATTTGTAGCTTTATAATGTTTAATGCGTGAAAAACGTAAACAAACCGAAAGATCTATCAAAAATAATATATTTGTATATGGGATATAATAAACCGAGCCTCAAAAGTTTTTATCGGCCACGGTATTTAGCTTTTGATTTAATAACTAAGCCACGCGAAAATGAAATAGCCACTAAAATGCTAATTCGTCCTCTTTACAACGTCACCTAAAAAATTCCATAATAAGCATCAAATAAAGCTCAACAATTATTTTAACTTGTCCTGCGTATTAATATATTAACACCTAATTTACTAATTCAGCCACAGATTTAATATGTAATCACCATTTTATATTTTACGGCTTCAAATCGAGAGCCTCAAAGAATTATAATTTAAGCCTCCACAGACAACATCAGTTTTTATAACTTAGCGTGTAAAATAAATATATCACATTCTTTTTTCGTGAAAATAGCCACTGCAAGGTTTAATCTAAGCGCTAAGGACGACAGCGACCAGCCATTTGCATCAATTAGAGACCGGTATTTGATGTCACTTTTTAACTAAAAACAGATTACGCTTACCGAACAAGAAAGTGAGGTTAAGAAAGCAAATACTAAACTTAAAAGTGTATAATACATTATACACTTTTGACTTTAGCATAGGTATATACATTAAGTGAAGAGTGAGTCTGGGCATTCTAAAGAATACCTGAAACTTGCAGGCAAGGCAATGTATGAAATGATTATATTCGGGAGTATGGAAGGTTTATTGGCTGCTTGCGAAGGTTAGGTTAGGTTGGAACAGTTACCACTAACGCGCGAAGGCGAGCGAGTGAAGCGAGCATGCCGCTTCAGCGGCCGCCGAGCACCAGATGTCAAAAATTTAATATTTGGCATTATGTTACAATTTATAATTTCTCAATAGTTTATAATTTTGCGGTATTTATAATTTTATGGTGACCACAGACCTATTTATTTTACACATTGCCGGTGTACCAGCAGGTATTCTATGCAATACCTAGGAATTTTGTACAATACCTTGACAAAGTATGAACAATCATATACTTATTCAAAACATTTCATACATTGTCTGGAGTCTGGGTCAGGTATTCCTTAGAATGCAGGTATTGTATAGAATATCTGAATTATAAAGACTACAGGTAACATCATCTATACATACATATAATAAAATGATCGAAAAGTCAAACTGTACATTGGAAATATTAAATAAAAAACTCGCTGGGTGTTCAACATAAGATACCGAAGCCGAAAATATAGTTAGAATTTTTTTTGTCTGTTTGTCTGTTTGTCTGTTTGCTTTGCTTTGTCCGGAAGGATCTTGAAAAGTACCTACTCAATAGATTTGATTCAAATTTTGCACAAATATTAACTAGGGGTAGGGTCTTCAAATAGGCTATATATTATCACGCTACATATCCTAGGGGCTAGGCAGAGAGCAATCAAATTGGCATTTTAACATAATTTTCACGCGTACGAAGTCGCGGGCAACAGCTAGTAATAAATAAAAGCATTTATTCCCGAAAGTCTGTCCCACGCTCCCGTGTTGAAACTAACTCGCTTGTCCGTGACACCCCATAAGTCATCTTAACGTGCCATTCAAAGCAAGGAAACTCTCGCAAATCAAATGTTACAAACTGGTCACCCATCCGAGCACCAGCAATAGCGGTAGTTGCTTACTGCAGTGATCATTTACAAAAGACTAAGTCAGTGGCTACAAGTGGTTCTAGCTATTTAGGTAATATTAGTGGCCATAATTTGTTTTTTGATGGCAATTTTACTTAACTCTGATGATCCATTAATGAGGGATGAGTTACATTTTAAACATGCTGAATTAGGAAATTAAAAGCTAAGATATTAATAAATAATGTCTATTTTGATGCCATTTTTTAGTAATTTAGAAGTTCACTGTTTGAATGCATGTTACAAAATTAGATGCTAAAAAATAATAACGATGCTGAATTATATTAACAGTGGCTAAAAAAGAAGTTAAATGGTGGCTAGAATCTATAAATACTGACGCTCATTAATTGTGGCTGGCTTATTAATTTGGGGGGCAAAGTATTTTTTCGGAGGCCAATAATGCTATTAAAAAGAAGGTGGTTTAATTAGCACCCTTTGTATATTCTTGAAAGGTCCTTCAATCGGAGGGTAGACTGGAGGCGAGAGAATTAGATTTCTTATTGAAATACGCAGTGGCGCCGGAACATTCACCTTTTTCGTGGCTGTCAAATAACTCGTGGGGTGGTATAATAGCGCTCACCAGAATGGAAGCCTTTGAAAATCTTGATAAGGATATTGAAGGTGCTGCTAAAAGGTATTGATGAGCTGCGTTTCATATCATTTATTTATTACGATAATACTCGTAGTGTAGTGTTCTTTTAATAGGGTTGATTTTATGTATAACTGAATTGCACCTAATTTATATTTGAACCAATTACAGTTAAGATGTTATAAAAACTCACTAAATAATGGAAATATTTCTTAGATGGCAGAAGTATTCAGAAGGTGAAGCTCCTGAGAGAGATAAATTACCAGGCGACTGGAAAAATAAATCGTCACTACAGCGACTCTGTATCATGCGAGCATTGCGGCCTGATAGAATGTCGTATGCTTCAAGGTACGAGTATCAACTTTCAAGCGGGATTTTGCATAGTGTCTCCTAACATATTGTTGTAGAAAATACGTAGCATGTTCCAATATTATTATGTACTTAACTTTTACTCCAATTTTCCTTTTATAAGAAGAGTGGCCGTGAGTTTTTTGTTGCCAGATTTTTTTCTCTCCGGCCCTATCTATTGCGTTGCGAATTTAGCAATAAATGCAGAAGCAATAATTATGACGTTTGTGAGTTTTACTTAGTGACCTATATGAAAATAAAATGTCATTTTCATTTCAACGAACGCAAATAGAAAAGATACTTAGCTCTCAGAGGTACTTAGTTTCGTTTACAGTTACGAAAATTTAGGAATCGTTTGCGCCAAATATTGTTAGAATTTAACAATTCACTAAGGTCGAAATTTTTAAGTAATAAAAGCATTTAGCCGTAAATGTCTTCAGATGCTATGAATATTCTATCATATATGGATCCCAAGTTGCAGAATAATTCCATCAGGTGGACCGTTGACCGGCGGGCGGTCTGTCATCTAAGCAATATTAAAAATGTGACCGTAGGTACCTACTTGATATAGGTAGTATCAAACTTTACTGCGACTTATAAAATAAAATGACGTAAGTTCAAATTGTGTAGTGAGGGTGTAGTGGGGCCCTGCCAACACCTCCGGGCCCAAGTCAACCTCACGTGCAAGCTCGTGCACCTGCTGAACAACGGACGAGGCTCTGACGGCGGCGATCCATTTCAACACGGCGATGGGCTCACCACCTGTTACGTGGGACCGAATTGCACACGGTGAAATGTGGGCCGGTATAGGCCTCTGCCTACCCCTTCGGGGATAAAGGCGTGAGTATATGTATGTATGTATGTAAGTTCAAATTGTAATGGTTATTATTACAGTGCCTTTTGCGAAGAAATTCTGGGCACAAAGTTCGTTGAAGCCCGTAGTCCTCCACTGGAAAAGTCATTTCAGGAGAGCAATTCACAAACAGCCATGTTTTTCATTCTGTCACCTGGAGTCGACCCGTTAAAGGTTAAGTAAAATTTTATTCTTTTGTTGACAAAAAAAAATTACAAACTTGTTAGAAAAACCGGTAAACTCCGGTATGGCATCCATGGATTTCTACACGTAAATTTAAAAAGCTACACCAGTCAATGCCCCTTGTGGCGACGTTGTGTTGCGACGGGTAAGAGTACAAAATGTCACCACTCCAGCACATCCCGAGGGTGAAGTAAGAGGCGACTAAGGGAACTCTTTCGCAAAAAGATTCATTGCGTAGGGAAGGAAAACTCGAAATTAAACCCGGTTGTCAGTAAAATGACAATCGTTAAGCCAAGTTGAAGACCTTATGGGCGGCTTGAAAAATTTCAACTGCAGTTTGCGGCGACCCGCTCCTGTCCATTTCAACACGGCAATAGGCTCACCACCTATTATGTGGGACATAAAACTAAGGTGAAATGTGGGCGTATACTATGCCTCTGCCAACCTCTTCGGGGATAAAGGCGTGACTATATGTATATGTGTGTATGTATGTACACCTGCCAAACTAACGATCACATCAACGATTTCAGGATTTAGAAAAATTAGGTCGCAAGTTGGGCTTCGCAACTGACAAGAAGAATTTCCACATAGTGTCACTAGGTCAGGGTCAGGAGGTAGTGGCCGAGGCAGCATGTGGTGTAGCTGCCTCACAAGGGCACTGGGTTATTTTGCAAAACATACATCTGGTAGCTAAGTGGCTTGCTACATTAGAAAAGAAAATGGAAGAATGTTTTGAAAACCCTGAACCTGACTATCGGCAAGTATTATGTTTCAATCTGAATAGGGTCATCCGAGTAAAGGCGGTGGTTTTTCAATGAAAGTCGAGTAGCTCCATTGTTGACGATATTATAACGAAACTGGTAAACGAGATAAAGGTGATAACAATTCAAATAGCGAATCAACTATTATATATGATGGCCGATGCGAATATATAGGCTGCCCGACCTGCCCGTGTAACCAAGCGTTATCGCGATTCATCACAATTTTACTAAGTGATCTAGCGCGCTCGTTCACAGCTACAATATAAAACTCGGCCACAATCATTTATTGTACACCGTCCCTATGGTTCCATTTTTTTTAACCAAAGGGGGTCTGGAAGATTTTTCTTTTATTGGAGCATTGTGTAAAATACACAGGTTAAAGTATTAGAAGCGCTCGTGGCCCAGCGGTCTCCGTGATCTGTAAACGATCACTGTAGTAAGCAACGTTTAGGTACTATGGCTGGTTATGGGTGACCATCACGTGACCACTTTGTGACATCTATTTGCGAGCGTTTCCGTACTTCGGCATACACGTCAAATCGTTGGTCCCAAAGCCAAGTTGAATACCTTTATGGCGCCTTTCCACATCAACACATACGACTCTCAACCTTTTACGTGGGACAAAATCTAAAAGGTGAAATGTGGGCATATGACATTCCTCTGCCTACCCCTTCGAGAATAAAAAGCCGTGATCATATGCACCAAGGTTTACTAATTATATATAATACGATTTTTTTCAAATTCTCAAGGTTATTTCTGAGTGCTGAGCCAGCTGCGGACGCAATGTACCATGTCATACCTCAGGGTATTCTGGAGTCTGCAATTAAAATAACTAATGAACCGCCCATTGGAATGTGGGCGAACTTGCATAAGGTACATGTCATTTCTCATAGCTTATGATCTGCAAAATAATCACTTAATTTTTCTTTTAATTCTACATGTAAGTAACTATAAGCTATAAGCCCCGTTAAACTGCATACATTTTATTTAGGCCCTGGATAATTTCAATCAAGAGACACTTGAAATGTGCAGCAAAGAAGCTGAATTCAAAGCTATTTTGTTTGCGCTCTGTTACTTCCACGCTGTCGTTGCGGAGAGACGTAAATTTGGTCCACAAGGTTGGAACAGGTAGGTACACCAATTTCTTTTGCACTTATACTTACTATTTTCGATTACAAAAGGTACACGACTCATTCGAAGCCTTCTGTCGCGCACCGTCTAACACGCAAATCGTCCAATTGACTCAATCCGTCCAAAACGCAATCTGTCCAAAACGCAATCTGTCCAAAACGCAATCTGTCCAAAACGCAATCCGTCCAAAACGCAATCCGTCTAATACTAAATCCGTCCAGAACGCAATCCGTCTAAAACTCAAGGGGTCCAAAACGCAATCTGTCTAAAACTCAATCCGTTCAAAACTCAAAGACTTTTTTCTCTTGCAAATAATGAACATTGACAGCCACGGAAAGGATGGAGCTACGATATTTTTTTTTTATATTAATTTTTAGGTTTCCGTTGCCAAAGGGTTAAAACGGGACCCTATTACTAAGAGTTCGCTGTCTGTCCGTCTGACCGCCACCAGGCTGTACTCGTATCTCAAGAACCGCGATAGATACAGTTGCAAATTTTGGGTGGGTCTTAGAGCTCGTTTAAGGAGACGCGTACGGCAACGTATAGGAATTTTAACGGTTGCATCGCAATACATATTTGAGAATATCATGCTTGTTAAAAAGAACATACATTTATACCTTAAGAACAGTGATGTGCATTCAAGAAATACTAGAAATAAGCATAAATTGATTGGAAAGGTTTATCGATTACATAAGGTTCATGACTCATTTGAAGGACTTGGTGTACGCCTATTTAATAAAATCCCATTAGCTATTGTGAACCTTCCTTTACATAAATTCAAGTTGGAAATTAAGGCACATCTTTTAATAAGAGCATACTATGCTATTGATGACTATTTTAATGATACAGGGACATGGAAAATGAGTTGCTACTCCTCACTTAATTGGCGCGATTAAACGTCGTTTGTGTAGATAAAATTGTAAATCTTTATTGTATCATAAACGATTTTTAGTTAGACTATTTGAAAAGAGTGGCCGTGAGATTTCTTGCCAGTTTCTTTCTCACAGAAATGTTAAATTTAAGGATATTTAGATGAATTTTTAACCGACTTCAAAAAAAGGAGGAGGTTCTCAATTCGTACGCTATGTTTTTTTTTTCTTTTTTGTATGTATGTTACGCGATAGCGGCGCCAATTATGGATGGATTTTGAAAATTCTTTTTTTGTTTGAAAGAGGCTACTTCTGAGGTGGTCCCATATCCAGGGTATCAGGATCTGATGCTGGGATCCAGGAGAAATCGAGGGCAACCACCGAAAATTGTAGGGACAACTAGTGCGTTTGTTAACTTTTTGATTAAGTGCTTTAATGTACTAAAATTTAATGAAGGTCTGGAGTCGATCTGATGATGGAACCGAAAGACAGTCGAGGGAATTCCTTAACGATTTACAGCAGTTACCTTGTGTTTCGGCTTGATTGATTTGTGTTGATGAGAACTTTACACCTAGATAGAAATAATTTTTTTATTTTAAGTGACGGGTGTCACTTAAAATAAAAAAATAAAAAATAGAACCGACTTCATACAAATCCTTAAAAATAAAATTTACCTAGCACATTGTAATTTGTATTTTGATTTATCCGATTTTATTCAATATAATATTGAAGTTGGTGCCATTAATAATACCTACCTAAACCTATGAGTTTACTTGGCACCGACTTCAATATGATGTTGAATAAAATCTGATAAATCAAAATACATATTACAATGTGCTAGGTAAATTTTATTTTTAAGGATTTGTATGAAGTCGGTTCTATTTTTTATTTAAAATTTTTATATATTTAGGCTGTTAGAATAAATTTGGTTTACTTTTAATTAATTACTTTAATTTTTTCCTTCTGGGCGGGCGGAACACAGTGTAGACACTATTTAAATAACAGATCTTATAGGGTGCGTGCCGGAGGACATGAGTGTTGGACGGTATGCGTGTTAGACGATCTGAGTGTTGGACGGTATGCGTGTTAGACGATATGAGTGTTGGACGGAATACGTTTTTTTTTCGTTGGACGATTTGCGTGTTGGACGGTGCGCGACAAAAGGAAGGACGTGTACGCCTATTCAATAAAATCCCTTTAGGTATTATGAACCTTTCTTTATATAAATTCACTATGGAAATTAAGGCACATCTTTTTAAAAGCGCATACTATACTATTGATTACTATTTTGATGATACAGAGACATGGACATGAGTTGCTTGCTCCTCACTCAATTAGGCGCGATTGTAAATATCGCTTGTGTAGACAAAATTGTTAATCTTAATTGCATGACAAACGAATGTACTAAGACTATTTGAAAAGAGTGGCCGTGAGTTTTCTTGCCAGGTTCTTCCTCACAGCCTCTACTTATTACATTGCGAATCTGGCAGTAAATGTAAATGTAGAAGCAAAAATTTTGACGTTCGTAAGTGTTACTTTGTAACCTAAATTAATAATTATAAATAATATTTTCATTTTCACTGCATAAACATAATGTTCAGCTAAAACATTTGTTAAAGCTAGTTTGATCAACGTTCTGTCAGTATGAATCCCAAGATTATCTCAGACATAGACGGTACGTTAGGAATGTAGCTTTTGTGAAAAGAATAGGTACTTATTCACTTAGTTTCTTTTTATGTCTTCAACATTGTAAATTGTAAAGGAGCAAAATGAATTTGCTATCAGTCCTACTCTTCCAAATTATCTTCAGATAAATTTCCGAGCGAAATTTAAAACCGAACCAAAGCTTTCCCGGGGCTTCGCCAAGTTCCAACTTGGTGCTTTTCATGTCTTGGTCTTTAAAATGTTGGTAACTTACGAGTATGGTACGGTAGTCACAGCAGTGAGATTTCGTAATTCTTTTATGTTGAAAAACATTAATGCTTTTTTACAGAATGTATCCATTTAACTTCGGAGACCTAACAATCTGTGTGTACGTATTGTATAACTACTTGGAAGCGAATCCTCGAGTGCCATGGGAGGACTTGCGCTATCTGTTCGGAGAGATCATGTACGGAGGTCACATCACTGATGACTGGGATAGAAGACTCTGTCGCACATTCTTACTGGAATATATGGGTCCGGAGCTGGTTAGTTGAGAAATGATTAAATTGGTTTTAGTTTTATTTCATAATAGACGTTCTTGGCGCCAACTTGCATGTTTCCAGGTGGACGGTGAATTACAACTAGCTCCTGGATTCATATCACCTCCAAATTCTGACTATGTTGGTTATCACGCATATATTGATGATTGTTTGCCAGTTGAAACGCCATATCTCTACGGCCTACACCCTAATGCTGAGATTGGTTATTTGACTACCGTTTCTGAGCGACTCTTTGCTGTAAGTACCCAAGCATCAAGTACAGAATGAAAACCAACAACTTTAACAGACATTATTTAATTTTGTGTGTATTTATTTTTAGGTGGTATTTGAAATGCAACCAAGAGACACAGGTGCACAATCAGGAGGTGGTGCTACCAAAGAAGAAATAGTGAGTATTTAATCAAACAAGATAATGATTGAGAAATACAAAAATAACGAATGTATAAATTCGCCACATAAACTATAACACTAAAGAAATAATATTTTTTCTTGTGTAGGTACGTATGCTCCTAGATGACTTCCTGGACAGAATACCAGAGCCGTTTAATCTGCAGGAGTTGATGGCTAAGGTAGAGGAGCTGACTCCGTTTACAATAGTGGCACTGCAAGAGTGCGAGCGAATGAATCGTCTTATGGGGGAGATCCGAAGATCTTTGAAAGAAACTGAACTAGGACTTAAGGTAACTTTTTAAAAATTAGTCAAAGCACTAATATTTCACACATTACTGCTTTTACTAGTAAAATTTTAGAGGTATGAAAAACTCGTTGGTCCCATTTTCTAATAAGATGGCAGCCGATAAGCCAAGTTGAAGGCCTTTATAGGGGTACCTATAGGTGGCTTGAAAATTTTCAACAGCAGGCAGTCACAACCTGCGCCACTTCAACACGGCAATACGGGTCACCACCTATTACGACGACAACGTGGGCATATAATTTGCCTCTGCCTAACCCTTCGGGGATAAAGGCGTGACCATAATTATGTAATTTGTATGTATGAAAAAAAATATTAGCAAAAAACATTACGATAGTCAAGTACCGCATGCACGTCGGGGACATAAAATTCGAGAACTGTAAAATGAACTTTTTCACAGGGTGAGCTAACAATCAGCAGTGACATGGAAAAGCTGATGG
The DNA here is from genome assembly GCA_933228765.1 of Miltochrista miniata. Taxonomy (NCBI): domain Eukaryota; kingdom Metazoa; phylum Arthropoda; class Insecta; order Lepidoptera; family Erebidae; genus Miltochrista; species Miltochrista miniata. Next base: position 13,716,753 of record OW121764.1, on the reverse strand, counting down.
AGTCTCTTTTCATGGATAAAGTACCAGATCAGTGGACGAAACTGGCATATCCCAGTCTATTGGGCCTCCAAGCCTGGTTCTCTGATCTTTGCATGAGGTTGACGGAACTTGAGAATTGGTCCGGTGATTTCAATGTAAGTGAAATAGCACGAAAATATTTATGAAATTTCATAGTGGTGTAATGTATCAGTAGCTCTGTAGTATGTTGTGGTGTTCTGATAATAATTAGTGAAGTTTCTCTAATCCTAGCCGCTGTGGAAGTCGTTTTTTTAGATATCTATATTCTGTACGATCTGAAAAGTAATTAAAAATAGAGTGACCAAATTATGTTAGAAGTTTCATTTGCCAAAGAGGCCAGATTCAACAACAAGCAATTAGGGCAATAAGATGCCTTGCTCTTCTATTGCAAATTATTATTTTGCTAATACATTACATATTAATGTGTGAATAAAACTTTCAGCTACCGCCAGCGGTATGGTTGGCAGGTTTTTTCAATCCGCAATCATTTTTAACCGCCATCATGCAGCAGACAGCGCGTAAAAACGATTGGCCTTTGGACAAAATGTGTCTTAATTGTGACGTCACTAAAAAGAACCGACAAGATTTCAAGTAAGATATTAGATTTTTTTCCAATATGATAATAAACCTTCTTACACAACGCCATCTAACCCAAATTTAGATTTTTTATTCTTGTTCTTTGGAATTTAGATGACTGATATTTTCCTAAATACATTTACATAAATACAATATTTTTTATTAGATATAAGTACAAAGAAGACACCCAAATTCCAAACCCTTTGCGCTCGGTAAGACTAATTCGCAGTACGCCTAACTCGCGTTATGACTAGTCAAAAGGAGAAGTAGGCATAACGCGAATTAGACCCACTGCGATGTAGGCCAACAGCTATATAGGTCAAATAATAACTAGACCTACTGAGATTTAGTCTTAAGCCTCTTAAGTTGGGCTAAATATTTACATGTGATGGAAGGCAGTCACCGTATTCTAGGGACATTTGCAACGCCAGAGTGAGGTTATTTTTTACGCTTAATATGCTCCGACGTAGGGGTGGGAGTGGGGATGAGTAACGCCTTAGACACTGAGTTCCCCCCAGCGATGCATCCCATTGCCGGACGTCAGAGCGTAGGATTCGGGGTAATTTATATAGAGGTTTACTTCCTCGCAACTCCGAAAGAGCCACCGTGCCCGTCTGTTGCCAGACGGGGTTACGGCTCGGCCGAACGATGGTCCCCATGGGACCGTGTACTTCGCCACTGATCGTTCAGTGGCGAAGCACTCGTCGCCCTGAGAGTTCTCCGCTAAGTACGCTCTGCATAACAGAGAGCATGCGGAGAACTACAAACCGGCCAAAAAGGTCCCTCCTCCTTGGTGGACTACTGGCCATGGGCGACGACGTGCGCCTCGCGCGAAGCCCACGTCGTCGTCCACGTTACCAGGATGCACCACTTGGAGGTTGTCCTTCCCAGCACCCCTCCTTCCGAGGGCTTACCCGGGGTTCACAACCATAGGCTGTTGGGCTTTACGTGAGATTTTTTAGTCGGTAGGAGTCCAGCATAGCATCCATAATGGATTTTCTATCACGTTAAAAAAAAGTCATAATATCCTTACAGCTGCATGACAACGATTTCATCTATGTAGAAATTAAGAATTCAACTCAATTAATATTTTAGGCATAACGCGATGTAGACCAACTAAGATTTAGGTATATGCCGAAGTAGTCCATATACGAAATAGACCAACTGCTATATAGGCATACGGCTAATTAGGCTGAAAGCGAATTGTAAATGACATTTAGACGTAACGCGAGTTAGGCACACTACGAATTAGTCTTACCGAGCGCAAAGGCTCCAACGAACGAATAACCAAGCTTCATCCCATAATAAGTTTCGATTCATCAAAATTAATAAAGCATTGCTTTAGACAAAGTCTATACGTACCTACTCAGTAGGCAGTAGAATCCGTCTACTCCCACCTGCCTACTGAGTAGGTACGTATAGACTTTGTCGACATTCGGGAAAGTAGACGTTCGAGATAGCAAACTTTCGGGATTGAACGTTCTGGCAATAAGATATAACATACCGAGTGGACATTCGGAGAATAAGATCTATCAGATGAGAGGCATACATTTATGTATATTATAGTGCTCCTCCCCGCGAGGGCGCGAACATCTGCGGGCTGTACATGGAGGGCGCGCGCTGGGACACCACCACGGGTGGCATCGTCGAGTCGCGCATGATGGAGCTCTTCCCCATCGTACCTGTCATATTCGTCAAAGCCGTGACACAGGACAAGCAGGAAACACGTAGCGTGTATGAGTGCCCCGTATACAAGATTAGGTTAGTTTTTATTATACGTTTTTTACTTTTTAAATTATTCGATACTATATTTGAATTTAAATAGTCCAGAGTTAGTTACTTTTTTAAACTTGAACTGAACGCGGCGAAATGTCATCGCTCAGACTGATAGCGAATACTACAAGGCTCTTTTTCAAGGCTATTTTTCACAAATAACAACTAATTATTAACTTTTCTTTCTTTATCAGAATGCGCGGTCCAACGTTCGTGTGGACATTCAACTTAAAAACCAAAGACAAGCCGACTCGGTGGACACTCGCCGGGGTCGCTTTACTACTCGGAGTGTAACTTGTTTACGCTATAATGGTGTGCAAAATGATTATTTGATAAACTAGATATTATTTGATGTTTTTAGAATAGTGTACATGATAATTTATTAATAATCTTCCTTTGTAGAGATGTATATTTTAAAATTTTAAGTTATTAATTAGCTATACGTTACTTAGGTGTTTTCTGGTTATCGTTATTATTATATGTTTTATAAATAAAACGTGATGGTTTTTGTTCTGACTCCTGTTATAAAAATATAGCATAGCATTTTCACTTAGCAATACTGTTCGTTGAAATCTTTACAACATCTTAAAGGGTTAGGTAATAAATAGGAACAAAAATTACAGTATAGAGATAATAGACCCGGAGATGATGACAGAAAAGTTGAAATCATTTGTTAGAAGTATGGCGACCCTTAGAGGATCGAATTAGGTGATTTGAGAACCGAAAATAGTAATTTCAGGTCACCGTCAGAATGGCAGGTTGCCTGTGACAAACGAGTCCCAAAGTATACTCAAAAATTGCTACATGATTGCTTATATTTGCTACACGTCTCTAAGAATTGCTACATATAATACATTTTGAGAAAGAAGAATATTTTTTTGACCAGCGGTCCTGACGTTTGGATGGCTGGTTGCCTACGCGTTCAGCATGAAGGACGCAGAATTCCAAAACTTTTATTGCATGAATAATTGCTTAATAATTGCTTCATTCACGAATTTCAGGTTTGAGCTTTATTCGTACATCAGGTAAGAAGATACAGCTATGACTGAAGAAGTGCCTGATATATTGGAATAGCAACAATTTGTGTTACTGCAGCATCATGTTCTAATCGTGCAGGCGCTAATAATTAGGGGTTATTCTCAAAAATCTCATGCGGAATAAAATTTATGGCTTACTAGCTGACGCTCGTATACGCTCTTTTATACCATTACCTTGTGTGGCTGGCCCAGTAGTTCCACGATGGAACTACTGGGATTTTTTTAATCCAGTAGTTTCATGGAACGGGCGTAGTCGTGGGAATCATATCTAACAATTCTTTAGAGCAAAAAACATTGTAAAGGCGGTAGACTCCGTTTCCAAAAGTTTAGTAATCTTTAAGGGATAACCATTTAAAAATATGGGTTAAACTATAGGATAGGTGCAAGCAATTCTTGACCTGTTGGGCGGTACGTGAGGCTTTTTAGTCGGTAGGAGTCGGATAGGAATCCATGATGGATTTTCCCTCACGTTGTTGCGCCTGCACGATTAGAACATGACGCTGCAGTAACACAAATTGTTGCTATTCCAATATATCAGGCACTTCTTCAGTCATAGCTGTATCTTCTTACCTGATGTACGTATGAAGCTCAAACCTGAAATTCGTTAATGAAGCAATTATTCATGCAATAAAAGTTTTGGAATTCTGCGTCCTTCATGCTGAACGCGTAGGCAACCAGCCATCGCTGGTCAAAAAAATATTCTTGTTTCTCGAAATGTATTATATGTACAACCCGTTCGCTCTAACTTTGCCGCTGGTGTAGAGGCGTATACTCGAATTGTTAATTAGACGAAGTAAATTGACAGTAGCTAATGTCACTTCGTCATAGAAAATACGCAACATTGTATGAAGAAGTGCATTAGTTGATGTCAATTTACTTCTTCTAATTAAAAATTCGAATTTAGTATGGAGCCGAGCGGCAAAGTTAGAGCGAACGAGCAGTAGCAATTCTTGGAGACGTGTAGCAAATATAAGCAATTATGTAGCAATTTTTGAATATACTTTGGGACTCGTTATTCAACCTGCCATTCTGACGGTGACAATTTCAGAGCTGGCCCGCGAGGCAGGCTGATTAATAAATTAATAAATAAATAAATATTCACGGACATTTCACACAACGCTATCTGATCCCAAAGTAAGCTAGGAATAACCTGCTTGTGTTATGGGTATCAGATCACGGATATTAATACTTATATACTTTTTAAATACATACATATTATACATAGAAACACCCAGACTCTTGAGACAAACATTTATGGGTCACACAAACATTTGTCTCCGGTGGGAATCGAACCCACGACCTCCAGCGCCGCAGGCGGTATCACTACCGACTGCGCCACGGAGGCAGTCAATTAAATTTGTCGGAAAAATACGGTTTTCAAACGATTTGTTACACAAAAACTCTTGCGTTTTTTTGTAGTCCATGAAAAATAACTTGGCGCCAGCGTAATGCCATACTTTTATCGCGGGTTCTATGGCCTGCCATCTTACTTATAACGCATTAATTAATTAAGGCCGCGTAGGTCAGAATTTGAGTTTTTTGAAACAATCCTCGTCAAAAAGTAAAGGGTTTATAATTCTGATAAATATACTGGTTGAATTTATAGTCGTTCTGGACCCGAGAGGGGGTTACTCGGAATGTCAAAACACCTGTGCAGGTTATAATAAAAAAATGACTTTTATGTAATCTTTTTCACTCGTTCGAGTTGAAACTTTAGTAGCGCTTCGATTATTCATTGAACTTTTCAATGAATGAAACTCCGAAACCCATTGGTACCTACGCCGCGGCGCGTGTTTCCATGTGATCAGTTCATTGACCGAATGCATAGAGCAACGCGAACTGTCTAAGGGGAGACGGCATAGAACGATTGCTCGGTACAAATTTGTCTGTCATATTTTGCGGGCGACGGGGGGAAATCTTCCTCACCCACACTTTCTTAGACTCGCACTACAATAGCAATCGATTGTCAATACGAAGCCTATATATACACTTTAAACAATACAGTCATAAATTTTACACACACATGATACATTTTGTGTCATATCACCCCAAGTCGCTCATGATGCCGTGCTCATAGCCGAATCGCCATCAGAACTACAGTCACTAGTCACAACGATGAAAGATGATTGTCTAATGAGAGGCTTACAATTGAACGCGACTAAAACGAAAGTGATGGTATTCGAAAGAGAAGAGGACAGAACGAATGCCAGGATAACTGTAAATGATGTAGTGCTGGAACAGGTGGATGAGTTTGTATATCTTGGATGTGCATTTAGCAGGGATGGACGGTACACCGCTGATGTAGAAAAGAGGGTAACTGCGGGCAATAGTGTGAATGGAGCGTTAGGCAAACTTTTAGGTACCAAGGGCTTAAGTCAAAAGGCCCAGCTCGCAGTACACAATGCGGTGCTGATACCTACGCTAACGTATGGAAGCGAGAGTTGGGTATGGCAGGAAACGCATGAAAGTAGAATAAACGCGGTCGAGATGCGCGCGCTACGCAAAATCTGCGGAGTAACGCTCGCAGATCGCGTTCGGAATGAAGATGTAAGAAAGAGAGTTGGTCTGAAAGAGAGTGTCGGTGTTAAAGTAAGGAAGGGCATGCTACGATGGTTCGGGCATGTGGAACGAATGGGAGATGAAAGAATGACAAAACAGATATACAACGCGAAAGTGGATGGACGTAGGAGTCGGGGAAGGCCACGACACACCTACCACGACCAAATTAATCGTGTGTTAGTTGAAGGTGATGTCAAGAGCCGTAGGAACCGACGTGCATGCATGAAAAGAAAAATGAAAGTTGAAGAAGCAAGTGAGGTGTGTATGGACCGTGCCGTGTGGCGCTCGGTTCTTTCTGCCTACCCCGCAAGGGATTTGGCGTGAAGATAGTTAGTTAGTTAGTTATCTATACGTTTAAATAGGTGTAAATAATAATAACTTGTTATAAAATTACTTACTTACACAAGATAATTCCATTTTTCTTCAGATTTCTTTAATCACATTTCTTTTTGTATTAATATCTAATTATTTCATCATTTTTATAAAATGTCAATTCAACCGCTCACGCTGTCAACTACTATGATTTTTAATTCGAGTCAGTAAAATGACATTTTCAGTGTTGCGGGATTTTTGTCACAAATAAATAGTGATGTGGTTGAATCGAGTTTTACAATTAAAAGTTAGTCGAGATTATATTTTTTAATTCCATATCAAACCGTAATAAAATATTATATAAAACCACCTATACCGTATTTTAACTCATTCAAATAATGCAGTAAACAAACAATTTGGATCTCGATTGCTCCATAATTATTTCCCTACATTTAAATATAATCACTTTTGTAGAAACCATAGTTTGTTTTATACAAACATTTCACACCAATTTACCTTGAAAAGTACTTTGATGACAAAAATTTAAAACTGTAATTTTTGCTTGTCCTTTAATTATTTTTTCATCCCATCTATTCGCAAAGCATCACTTTGCACCTCGTGGTGCAAAGTGATGCTTTATAAGTTAGTGTCTTTTTTTAGAAATATTTGCATGAATCACAGACATTATTTTGACAATTGGGGAAGAAAACGCACGAGTGCGGGAATGGTAAAGAAAAAGCACGAGTGCGTAATAGCCCACATCCCGAACGCTATACGTCCCTGTAATACGCCAATTTTTGAGCAACTGTATTAAAAAAGATTATTTATATTTCGCGTTTTTTTTTTAATGGTTTGGCATCAAAAAATCAACATAATGATTATGCCAAAAGCGCGCGTATTTGCGTCACGATTAAACATCGCATGTAATTAGGCTGTATGGATGAATTGCCTTTACATTTCACTTGTGGGATTATAACAACAAAACAACTTGTATGAGACTGTATTTGGGGATCGTGCGAAGTATGGTCCCATACGGGGCTTCCGTATGGGCGGAGACCCTGATGGTCAGCAATGTGGCTAGATAGCTGAGCCCGCAGAGGGCGATGGCCGTTAGGATTATAAGGGGATACCGCACGATCTCAGGTAAGGCGGCATGCCTCCTAGCTGGGACCCCTCCATGGGACCTGGAAGCAAAAGCCAAGGGTCTGCGTCTCGAGAAATCGAGGCCCAGTGGGCCCTGCTCCACCAGGAAAACCTGGAGATATGGAAGGTGTGACTTGAGCAACCAAAGGGGGGATTCGCCACAATCGCGGCCGTCAGACCGGTCATGGACGAGTGGCTGGAGAGGAGAGACGGTGCTCTCTCCTACCGGTTGTCACAGATACCGGGCACGGTAGCTTCGGTAAGTATCTGTGGCGAAGACACCGGGAATCCACAGCACTGCGAGGACCGCAGCGATGACACAGCGCTGCGGTCCTCGCAGTGCAGTGCACGGCAAGATTAAGTCTATTATAAAAAAAATCAGTCCAGTCAATTCAATTATTAAGTCAATTATTTTAAAATAGCCTTAATCATTAATCTCTTTTATAATTAAGCCAACACGCCATTTTAGATTTACCATCACATTCAAAGAAACCCCTACAATTAAAATTTTCAAAATATCTTCGATGTAATAAATTCTTAAGTGTTTACTTTACTTGTTGTGAGTATTTACTTTTTTATTTATCAACCGATTGACATGAAATAAGAGACAGACTCATCCAGCAGCGTGTGAAACTGCCCTGTTTGCTTAATCATAAAAGAGCTTAAAGATTAAGTCTATTTTAAAACAATTCAGTACCTTTTCTGCTTAAGCCAACACTCCAGTTAAGATTTACACTCACATTCAAAGAAACTCCTACAATTAAAATTTTCAAAATATCTGATTCTTAAAAGTGTTATAACTTTTTTATTTATAAACTGATTACATACATACATACATATGGTCACGCCTTTATCTCCGAAGGGGTAGGCAGAGGCATATTAATATGCCCACATTTCACCTTTGTATAAGTTGTCCCACGTAATAGGTGGTGAGCCGTATTGCCGTGTTTAAATGGACAGGCGCAGGTTGTGACTGCCAAACTGATTGACATGAAATAAACGCTAAGTGTTAAGTGGAGCAAACCTCAACACAATATGAAAACCACGTTGCAATCGGTTAAGCGGTTACTGAGATAAGCGTGCACAAACGTACAGACAAACAGATATACAGACATACTGACAAACAGACAAAAATTCTAAAAATCATTGTTTCGGGTTCTATTGCGTTCATAAAGCCGCCTTATAATATTTAATCTTATTTATCTTCCATGTACAGACAGCAACCTGTTACGATTTTATTATATGTATGTATTGATGATATGTAATAGATAGATATTATATATTTACAATATAAAATTTAAAATACAATACAAAAACACCTTTACACCTAATAAAATAAAGAATGACTAAAATGTCTAAGTCTATTGATTGTCGAACATCACTATTGTAGCGGGTCACCCTTTTTTGTATCAGTGACAGTTGCACTTGTCATTTTACTGACTGAGATTAATAATCCGACTTTAGACTTAGTCTAGTGAAAGAAACTTCAAAAAACTTTTTTTATGTAACTGGGCACTTTTAGTCGTCAAAATGTCAAATTATTGCCAGAGGGGATTTGCCAGCTTTGGCCTCTCCCTCTGTAAAGGCGCGCGATGCTCTGTGACCGAATGCATTCGTTTCGATAATAATAGGTACTTAGATAATAATAAAGGACTCCAATTTCTCCTTCATACTTTACACGGGCTTAGGACCGTCGGAAATACTTTAACATTGTTCTATTTAACGTTGAATTAATAAGGTTTATGTAATAATAATGAAAATAAACACGAACAAATAGGGAGTATTTCCGGTGTATTTAAAAAATTGGAGCTATTTACAAAAATAATCAACTTAAATACCTAGACCTACCTATTCACAGTTTATTTACACTTCCCTGTACCTTAGCAACTGCTCAAAATGGAGTCCAGAACGTTCGATACACAAACGGGCACGTTTTAGGCTATTGTCTTTTAGTTTATTCAATGTGTCTCTGTCACTTTTCACTATTTCAAAGGCGTCCACTATCGCACTGCGTAATTCATCACGAGATTCGTACTCCCGAGTGTAAACTAATCGTTTTATTTCCGACCACAAATAAAAGTCTAAGGGTGTTAAGTCCGCGGGCTCCTCGGCGGCCAAGCCACGGGCCCACCGCGGCCTATCCACCGTTCACCGAATTCACTATTTAGGTATTCACGCACTGCACGTGCATAATGAGCAGGACAGCCGTCGTGCTGATAGTACATATCTCGTAAGTACGCCAGCGGCACATCCTCTAACAACTCGGATATTACTGTACGTAGCATTACTAGATATGAACTACCAGTAAGATGACCTTCGATAAAGACGGGGCCTATTAATTGATCGTTAATGATGCCGGCCCAAACATTAACACTAAATCGAACCGGATGCCGATCCTCCTTTATTACGTGGGGATTAATCAAAGCCCAGTAATGTTCATTATGCACGTTCTAAAGGCCCACTCGCGTAAACAATGATTCGTCTGTCCACAGGATGTTAATGTTACGTTGGCGTTGCAACAACCACTGACAAAACGTGATCCTTGCGGGTTCATCATTTTCATAAATCGCGTGAATTCGATGAAAATGATAAGGGTGCAATCCATGGGAGTGGTGTAAAGTTTTCCACACATAATATTGGCTCACATTGAACACGCCTGCTGCCATTCTTGTACTTCGCCGTGGGTCTCGTTCGAAGAACTCGATGATATCTTCTTCGATATCTGGAGAGTCATTTAGACGTCCACGGCCTTGTGCATGTCGCGGCGTTCGGAATTGTCCGTAGTCCAGTAAGCGCTGGGTCGCAGCCAAGATGGTTGCTGTCAATGGAACTTGAGGATTATTAATTCCTCGTAGCCGTAGCCCGTTCAAATTATCTGACCGGGAATACGACCGCCTAGCTGCTTTTAGGTTGTAGTTAGCAACGGCATATATCTGCACCATTGCTAAATATTTAACGTTGGAATATTCGTACTGACGACTCATTTTTGCAATGCACGATCGCGACGACAATACTGCGCGCGAGTCATAGTCGAACTGCGCGCCGCGGTCTGCCGAGCGTATTTACCTACCTACAAGACGTAACTAGTCGAGTACCTACCGACGTTACTTGGCAACGAATCCACGTGGACCGATGCGTTCATGCGTTGTGATTGGTCGAATTTTCGCGGCGCGGTGACTCTTCTTACTGATTGGAACGTTAGAAATTGAATGAAAAATTGTAGTAGAAAATCGTAGTAAACGTATTTCGTGAAATTTAAAGGAATAACCAGGAGTTCTCATTTTGATTTTGGCAAACGATGTCGATTTTGACATTTTCGTAATTTTTTATTGTTGATTTTCAAATTGACAGTGCCGATCGGTTCTGTTATCGAAACTGTGCCTAAACCTTTCCGTTCCAAAACGACTATAAATTCAACCAGTATATATAATAGTTAAGGATATAAGCTAAACATATTCCGAGCCCGTTACACGATCCAATAAATTTCACTAGATAGAAAAAAATCCCAAAGTTGACTCTCTCAGAAAAGTTTTTTCAATACTGTGGCTAAACTATTAACATTTTATAATTTTTTTTGCACTCAATTAAAGCTATTGTTAGTTTATACACATTTTCCAAGCGTTTTTCTATACACAAGTATTTACATAGTTATCATGTACGAATATCTACCAAACGCAATAGAATTGCGCCGCTGACGGCCGATCAGTCTCGCGCTAGCGCTTGCGGAGGCAGGACCTGTGTCAGTTTTTTTCGCAACTATTTCGTAATTATTATGCCAAATTACGTTGAAAACGCGCCACAGTATAAAAATATCAGTGATGGGCAAAATGTATTTAGATTAATCGTTACAAATTACAATTACTTTGTAATGCTTAAATTCAATTACTCTGTAACAGATTACTTGAGTAATTACTTTCAATGAGTACTAGCAGTAAATACTGAGTAATGGAATTACACGTTAATCTAATTACATTGTAACTAGTTACTCATTAATTCAATTAACGAACTCATAATTAACAACTCTGTCCTGTGAATTCGTCACGGCCCAAGGGGTGGATCGATTTTGATGCGGTTTTTATATCGTAAGTCAATGTATCCATGATGGTACTTAGCTATACATTTTGAAGACCATCAGCTTAATTCCTGAGTGATGAAGGGATTTCACTAAAATTCCCATACGCGACTCATGGTAAATGTGGTGATCTTTTACTTTTTAAGTGTTTTCAAGACATGGTAACCATCTACCTAATGCATTAAAATGTCTACGAATTACATGATAATTTTGTAATCCAACATGGCGGTCACGCCATAATCACAAAATTTCATGATGGGTATAGTTTAAGGGGTTTTTTGAAAGAAAGAAAGAAAGAAAAGAAAGAATAATAATTTATTTTGTTCTCAGCAAGGACACAATAAAAGTAATACATGATATATTAGGTATTTGTTATGCTGAGTACTAATCACGTGATAATTTTGCAATCCAATATGGCCGCCGCGCCGTAATCACAAAATTTCATGATGGGTATCGTTTAAGGGGTTTTTTGATATGCTGAGTACGAATCAAAAATTTTGCAATCCAATATGGCCGCCGCGCCGTAATAACAAAATTTCATGATGAGTATCGTTTAAGGGGTTTTTTGGTATGCTGAGTACGAATCACGTGATTATTTTGCAATTCAATATGGCCGCCACGCCGTAATCACAAAATGTCTTGATTGGTATCGTTTAAGGCGTTTTTTGGTATGCTGAGTACGAATCGCGTGATAATTTTGCAATCCAATATGGCCGCTGCGCCATAATCACAAAATTTCATGATGGGAATCTTTTAAGGGGTTTTTTGGTATGTTGAGTACTAATCACGTAATAATTTTGCAATCCAATATGCCCGCCGCGCCGTAATCACTAAATTTCATGATGGGTATCGATTAAGGGATTCGTATGCTAGGTACCAATTCAATGTAATTGGCCTTAATTTTACAATAAAAACCTATTGTCACAGTATTTTCGCATTGCTAGGCCTAAACTTAATAAGCAAATCTTTTTAGATTACTACTGTAAAAAGCTTAGGCGGCCAAATTGAATTCCAAAATTATCATGTTATTCGTACTCAGCATTCGAAAAAACCAATTAAACGATATCCATCACGAAATTATGTGATTACGGCGCGGTAGCCATTTTGGTTTGCAAAATTATTATGTGATTCGTACTCAGCATACCAAAAAACCCCTTAAACGATACCCATCATGGAATTTTGCGATTAAGGCGCGGCTGCCATATTGGATTGCAAAATTATTACGTGATTCGTACTCAGCATACCAAAAAACCCTTTAAACGATACCTATCATGAAATTGTGTGATTACGGCGCGGCGGCCATATTGGATTGCAAAATTAGTACGTGATTTGTACTCAGCATACCGAAAAACCCTTTAAACGATACCCATCATGAAATTTTGTGATTAGGCGGCCATTTTGGATTGCGAAATTATCACGTTATTCGTACTCAGCATACCAAGAAACCCCTTAAACGACACCCATCATGAAATTTTGTGATTACGGCGCGGCGCCCATATTGGATTGCAAAATTAGTACGTGATTCGTACTCAGCCTACCAAAAACCCTTTAAACGATACCCATCATGAAATTTTGTGATTACACCGCGGCGGCCATTTTGCATTGCAAAATTGTCACGTGATTCGTACTCAGCATACCAAGAAACCCTTTAAACGATACCCATCATGAATTTTTGTGATTACGGCGTAGCACCCATATTGAATTGCAAAATGATTACGTGATTCATACTTAGCATACCAACTTTATAAAACTTTAGAAATTTTTATGACCAGCTATTATGTAATTTACATTTTTTACGCAACTGTAACCATCTAGCAAACGAACGCAACGGAAACTCTCAAAAGAAATGAAATATCCTAGTTTTCGAAAAATGTTTTGTTGCTGCTCAGCTCTTATTCGCCTCGTGATGTTATATATTTTGGTATTTTTGAAAAATGGACATTCTGTTAAGGAACTTTTGAAATTCAACTAACAGTCTCTTAGACTCAAAAGTTCAAACAACTAAACAAACAAACATACTCTTTAGCTTAAAAATAATAGTATAATATATACATATATGTATGTATAATTAACTAATTTATTTACGAAACTCGAATAAATCAGTACACTTATTAAAGTTAGATGCATTTACCACGTCAAACAAAGTAAGCATGCTGTTTCTTTCTACTATACTGTATACTGTGGCATGAGAGTTCACTGCCGCTGCCGGCGCGCGGTGTGTCTTGCGCCCGGGGCGAGGGGAGCGACAAACGCCTACCTGTGCGCTATAACCGCCCCTTAATTGTTTTTTAAACATTCGTTACAAGATATTTTGTTTTTTTAATGACAATGTAGAAGTAAGCGTTTACAAAAATCACAATGCCATACCATTACGACGGTTCTACAGAGCCGCCATACCGCTACAAAGACGTCGATTTTTTCAACAATGCAAAACGATTTGTTACAACCTGAAACTCAAATAACTTACTTATTTATCTAAGATATGTGTAAATCTAATTATGCCATACCCATGGGTCATATAGGTGAAGGAAAGGTAAAGGCTGAAGGTAAGATTTCCGAGTATGGCATGACTGTAGCACGGCACCATAAGTATGGCATTGTTTTTCAAACACCGTTTCAGCCCTCGCCATACTTTTAGTGGAGTGCAAAAATGGTGCCATTCTTGAAAAACGATAATTTTCTAAACGTTCTAGATTTTCAAACGTATCAAAGGTAAAATTATTTATTACAGTATGGCATTGCCTTATATTGTTGCAGAACGAGTAAATTAAAAAACAAAATCAGTTTGAACATCGTATTTTTTCCGACAAATTTAATTAATCAGCCTGTAATTACGCCCCGCGGGCCAACTCTGAAATTACTATTTTCGGTTCTCAAATCAGCCAATTCGACCCTCTAAGGGCACCTTCAAATTAGAGGCGCGAGGAAGCGCTGCAGTGGTGCGCTAGACTGAAGCAGCGTGCAGAAAACTGGTGGTGGCGCGTCTGGCGCGCCACTGTGGCTCCACTGCGGCGCTTTCTCACGCCTCTAATTTGAAGGCACCATAAGTGTCGCCATACTTGTAACAAATGGCTAGAACTTTTCTGTCATCATCTCCCGGTCTATGATGATAAGTACTTATTTTTGTTGTGGGTTGGAAGTAAAACAATCTCGCTCTTACCTCTTACTAATTTAATACTGTTGTTTATTTTGACAAAATATTTTGTGCAGACAATAGCGTATGACTTTATCACTTAATAAAAAGGTATTTATTTTGTGACTTCGTTTTGTCATATTTAAATTTGTAATGTGCAATACAACGCTTTAACAGGAAGACTACACATTGACTTACAGTAGAGAAAATTTACAACTTTCAGGAACATTGCATTAGCTTTGTTCAGTATACATAATAATATTAATATCCATTTCTCTGAGTATACTTATAAAAATAAATATGCCTTATTTTAAATTCTATTGGACGGCTTCTCTCAGTCTAATGACAGGAAACTCGTGAGCTACGCTACCTTATGAGACATTAGATACCGATGTAAAATAATACCATTGCTAAGGTAATTTAGTGCCTCTTAAGAGCAGGCGTTTAACGTTTCCAACCTTTTTCTCTATTCAATCTATCAATCAAATCAGCCTAGAGCAGTCCACTGCTGGACGTAGGCCTCTCCCAAATTACGCTACAAAACACGGTCCTGCACCTTCCGCATCCAGTCCGTCCTTGCGACCTTTTTCAGGTTTCTTTCCTACTATTCTTTATTCCTTTGTTTTTAATTTCTGTCCCCTCTTTTTTTATTTTGTATCTTCAAAATTCTCGTGACTATTTTTATTGAAAGTATAGTCCTCTGGCTCATCATTGCACTTAAGACCTCTATGATCTGGTAGTGTCGTAGGTTTGTTTATATATTATATTTATATTTTGATAAATAAAGAGCTTTCAGAGAAGAGGAGAATATCCTCTCAATCACAGTTAGGAAATTTACATTGTGTGGTTTCGTGTTGCTTGTTTCTGAACACATACTACGTAGTCGGTGCATACATCCAAGTACCAATATCCAAACCGACATACGATACCCGCTATGGAGGTACCGTCAGTGATGTATGACATTAAAATTGAATGAAACTTTCTGTGCGCTAGCCTGAATGACAAATTTCATCAATATTGAAAAATATGGCTAAGCTGAATAAGAAGAAAAATTTTGAAATCGTTGAACTTTTATAAATGGAATGTGATACAACAACATGTTTGAAAACTATATCATCGGTAACATTCATTACGTTTTAAAATCTTCGATAAAACCAATTCACACGAGTCTAAAATACTGGGAAACTTTACTCAATAGTTACTTATAGTACGAGAGCCAACGACCAAAATTTTTGTCTCATAGCAATACAGCCAAAACCGCATCAAATCAATAGATACGATTATCCTGAACTCGAAAATACCAATATCAGACATTTTCCGCGTAGCGTTTGATCTGACCGAATTTTCAAAATTGTCAAAGAATTTTACCGAACTGCATCATAGCAATATGTCTGATTTGCAGACTGTAGTTGAATGATAGTTCTGAGATACCGGAAACATATTTTTCAGACGTTAGTGGTGTAGCGCAAACCCGTAAAATCACTTAAAAAAATTAAAAATGAGACAAAAAAAATGTCTCATAGCAATACGTCTGAAAATCTTTTTTATTAGTAAATTTGGTTATTTGATGCGAACAAAACAATTTTCAGACGGAAATGTGAACGCATTAAATTTTGAGACCGTTTTGAAAATGTTAACAAATTTTACCGATCGGTATCATAGCAATATGTCTGAAAATTGTTGGACATGATAAAATAAGTTGTCCACATGTGCAAAAAATTTATATCAGACAAATTAAGTGTAGCACCTTCTCTATCAGACAACTTTTCGATACTCAGATATCATTTAAAAATCGTATTGAGGCATCTTGAATTCTCTGTTACAAACCAATGAATACGTTGCGACCCTGAATTTATTAGATGATATTTAACAAAGAATTTACCCGAAACCGTAACATTGAAGTTGAAGGACTGAAATAAATCGCACAAAAGGAAACTGGGATGAAGTTGAAAAAAAACGGTTTATTCAAAGTTACAAAATATTCTCGTATTCAATCGCTGTCGGATTCGGAATCGTCGTCGTCGTCGTTTATTTAAAGCACACTTGAGTAACTTTTACAAAAGTAATAAGTAATGACATCTGTCATCTGTCAAAGTACATATAATAGACAAGGGAGATTTTTAAATATCTATGAAGGCTGTAAATTTAAAAAAACATTTAACAGAGGCGTCGCGTCGGCCAGGCGACTCCGAAACGTTATTTTCGTTTTTGGGAGTATATGCTACACTTAAAGTGTCTGAAAACAGGTTTTTGGTAATCACGGCAGCAATACGAAAAGTTAAAAAAAAAATTATCCGTATTGCTATGATACAGGTCGGCTAAATTTGTTGACATTTTCAAAAATGCGCTCAGGGTATGTGCTACGCGCAAAATGTCTGAAAACAAACTTTTTCGTAATACAATTATAAAATCTATGTACATTTTCACTATCAGACGTATTGCTATAATACCGACTGCCTTTTTTTTTGACACAGCAGCAATGGCCTCCCACGCAGTTGCTACACTTTCGACCGTTACTACACACCTAGTCGAGTTCAGAATCATACAATCTAACGATTTTATAGGGTTTTTGCCGTATTGCTATGAGACATGGTTTTGGTCGTGGGCTCTCGTACTATTAGGTTCACGGAGCTACGAGAAATGAGGTGGTGCTGTGCTGAGAAATCTCCAAGGATTTATCAATTTAGGATAAATCTCTATTATTCTCTATACTACTACAATCATTTAATCCAATAAAAATAGTTTCTTTTTATATTTCTATGATAATTTTTACTATTCAAAACAGTATTCTCTCACAGTATCTGTCTGTCATGGAATCAAAACAATTATCGGTAAGTGCATGAGCAGTCTACATAGACAATAATTTGATGACACAGTTGGCAGTGTTACATGCAACGATGCCTTCGGAAAATAATCTGATTATCACAATTAACCATTACGTACACTCTTAGTAGTGTGTGTAGCACTAGGTGAAGAATTATCATTATCAGATGTCGGTTCTGAACCTTTAACAGTAAAGGTTACGTAATATCGTTTATTTTTGTCAAGTTTCTCAGCTGGTAGAGCTATGAGCTGCTTTTCTGTTCCATGAGATACCTCAAGTGTTACGTGCGCCTTGCCGGTTCCCGGTGGAGGCTTAGAACTGATTTTTGGTAGAAATCCCTTAGATTTTTTGTTTGAATTGGCTGCAACAGGCTTCGGCATCGTATGATGGTCCCATTTATACGGAACTGAAAATCAAGATGTTGTTTATTAAACACAACATAATTAAAATTATACAACCATTCTAACGGGGAATGAATGTACTTACTGTATGCAGAACATGGTATTCCAGTATACGCATGAACAGCATGAAAACATCGATGCGTTTTACTAGTGCAAAGACAAGGATTATCAGGAATAGCAGTCATTTTATAGAGTTCACTTTCTCCATAATCGAAATCTATAGGTTGTTCTGGTAACTTATCTAAATGTTTCTTGCCGCTCTTTTGCAGTTTGCGCAGGCTCTCATATAGAAACTTCTCAAAACTACTGAAAGAATAATCTGGAGTATTGTAGGGGCCTAGTCCAACGTGAGTCAAACTTGACTTATTGTACTCCTCAATAGCCCGTTTAACTAGTACTGCTTCGTTCGCTTTATTTGTTCTGATCTGTAGACGTTTTAGTTCTAGCAAATGCTGAAATATTTTTCTTTCACAGTAATATCTGAAAAAACATTTTTATATAAGTACTAGCTGATGCCCGCAGCTTCGCCCGCGATGGCGCTGTATGTGAAATTTTGCTGAATTTTCTTTGCTATAAACCTCACGGAGCCCGAGACCTTTCCATCGAATGCAAAACCGTGGAAATCGGTTCGTGCGTTCTGGAGTTATAGCGTCAGGAAGGAAAACCCGACTTATTTTTATATAATAGATAACGGTGTTAAAGAAAGAATACTGCAATAATACTAAAAATATTTCATAGAATTCTATTAAATAGAAAGGGCTAAGCAAACCACTTTATCTCACCTTCTCATATTAGTCTGTATCCTCTGAGTAACAGATTTCATGTCTACGGCATACTTATCACCCGGTTTTCTTATAGGAATTCTGCTATCAGATTTTCCTGAGTACCTTCCACTAGAACGTCTCTGCTGGTAATAAGCTGCAAGTCGTGGACTTGTGATACGACGCTGGATAGCTCTAGGACTTGGTTCAAAACCTGAATCCATTAAACCACTGGACTCATATCCCCGTTCCGAATTTTCACTTTTAGATCTGATAGTAGTCCGACTTTTTGTTCGACCTTTCTTACGAAATCGTTTTCTCCTTCCGTCTGCTTCGCTGTGACTGTATAACTCATTATCACTGATGCTTGGAACTCTTCCTATATAACTATCATCTTTTGAGAGTTTTTCTTCGATATAATCTCTATCGTCATCCAAGGACCCTTCATCTAGCTTTACAGATGTTTTTTTTAATATACCTGGTACATCAGGTGCACTAGCAATATCAGAGAGCACTCTGTAACTTTCTGTTTCGTAAATGCTACTTTTTCGACTGCTAGTATGACTTTCCTTAGAAGGTTTCCTACTTTTCATTGGTGTCTGTGACAGTTCTAAATCACCATCAAACTCTCCAGAAACATTCTCTAAAATAACTTTTTGTACTGCTCTGTCACTGGTATCAACACTGTCATCAAAAATACCTACAAGGCCCTTATCTCGGCTCTGAGTATTTTCAGTGCTGCTCCCTGTAGCAGAGGTATACTCTTTTCGCCTTTCGTCTGCACTCATTGCATTACTCTCACTGCTATCTCTGTTTAAGATACTGTCTTGAACTTGTTTATCCGTTTCAGGATCTAAACTGTGATTAACTGATTCTCCCATCAAATGATCAGCCTTATCTTTACTTTCAATAATTTCATCCTTATTGGAAAATGACACCGCGGGCAAGCTGATTTTCTCTTGGGTCTCAGTTTGTTCCAAACTCGGAGCATCTAAACTAGTTTTTGATTCTCCAGAAACCTGTTTGCTCACTGATGTTTCATCTGGTCCTGATAAAACTTGAAACGATTTTCTTCGCATCAACTGTGCATTTGAACCTTGGGAAGCTTTTAATTCACTATCACCGCCTTCACTTATTTCTTTAGTAGACTGTTCAATGTTTTCAGAGGTTTCTTTTTCAGTACTCACCTTTACTAGTCCTAAATCATTACTTTTCAATTTGCTACTTTGAGATTCGGTCTGCTCATCTAATATCTTACTTTTGTCTCCTTCAATAACATTTTGAATGTTAGTTTGCGTTTTGCATTCTTCACTGCTTATTACTGGCTGCCCCTCTTCTTCATTTTTATTTCTTTGTTCCTTTTCATCTTTTAAAACTTCAGATTCTTGTTCTTTCACAGTGGCTGTGTTATCATTTAAACACTCCACACCTTCACTTGTCACTTTAGTATCTTGGTTTAAATCTTTATGCGTTACTGATAGATTCGATGTTTCGATGGAAACGTTGTTAGCGGAGTCAACACTTACATTAATTTCTGAATTACCTAGTTGACTTGATTGCCGTTCCATATGAATTTGAGCTTCTGTTATAATCATATTTGTTTTAACAGAAAGAGTATCGGTTTCGGTTTCACTTTGTACGACATTTTTTAATGATTTAATGTCCTCTTTATCCTGATCTGCTTTAACGATTTCACTATTAGCTTCGATTTGAACTTTAGCGCAGTCAGCTTTTTCAGTTGGCTGATGATCAGTTTGTTTATATTTAATAATATTTACGCTCTGTTTTTCATCGTCATTCTCAATATGAATTGAAGTTCTTTTTCCTTTGCGTTTCATATTACGCCTTTCACTGGACTCAGAACTACTAGTTTCAGATGGCGATCTTGATTTTTTCTTACTACGTTTATGATGACGTTTGTTTTTCTTTCTCTCTGAATACGTTTCTGAGTCTGAAGAACTATTTGAGCGTGATCGGTTGCGTCGATGATGCCTTGGGCTACGTTTATGTCGTCTAGAGGGCTCACTCCTAGATCTATTTTTCCTTGATTGCTTTTCTTCCCGTGAATTTCCTCTCTCATTCACATCAAGCTCACTATCATAGCCGTCACTAAAACTCTTTTGCGAATGCATTAGTCTTTTTCGCCTCTCTTTATGCTTATCTGCATATTTGTTTGATTCAAACCTTTTTCTGTTTACTTTGCCACTATAGCTGGAGGAATCATTAGATGAATCACTATCATCCCTATATTTTATGCGTCGTCTTTCATGTGCTGGACTAGGTAGTTCTACTACTTCCTTTTTTTCTATTCTTATTCTATCATGAACATCTATTTTGGTACTTGTAACTCGTCGCGTAGGTAAACCTGTTATTGGAGCACCATCTATTACAATTTGGGTGTTTGATAATTTTGAGGCTGGCAGCCCACCATTCATTTGGAGGTATTTGGCTGTAGATCGGTGACCACGAGTCGTTGCACAATCCAGTGGCGTTAGTGGCTCATTTCTTGAAGACCTGGCTATTAAATTAATTTCAGCGCCCCTATCCAATAGTAACTTACAAAGGTCAGCATTATCTGTAGCTGCTGCAATATGTAAAGGAGTACGCCCTTCGTGGTTTGTCGCATTGACTTGAGACGGTCGGCCATCTAATAACCATTTCACCAATTCTCGTCTTCCTGATGCTACCGCCTCATGTAATGGTAAATCTCCTTTGGAATTTCGCAACCATAGATTAGTGCCTCTTGCTCCTGAAAAGTATTAATATTTTTTTAAAGACAACAAAATATAACGTCTATGGAGGGTTCATTGAGCCTCTCTTCGATGGTTTTTGTTAGGATTTAAAGTTTCTTGGCCATAATATCTTATGTTATAACTGCATGAATAACCAGTAGTTAGTACTGATGTTTAAATGTGATTCCTATTTAATTCTTTTTTGGTATAACGTGAGTTTTAGAGAGTCAATTGCAAAAAATATTATCCAAAGACGTCAATGTTATTAGAGCTAAAAATAATGGGCAGAAAATAATTATTTTATAACTACTATGGTGCCGCAGAGTGCCTGCGACTTCTGTAATAAGCTCTGGGTTTGATTCCTGGGTCAGAGATATTTGTGTGAGCGCTTGGTGTCTCGGAGTTTAAGTGTTTTTATGTGCCAAGTCTATGTATTTATTTATATAAATATACTTGTGTTAGTCTCTATCTTTATCAGTTGTCTATATCGCATTGCACGAGCTAAATTTACCTTAATGTTGCCTAAGTGGTGTTTGTTGTGTGAGAATGTTCAAAAATATTGCATTTTATTTATTTTAAATTTTTTTTGTCGTGGTACTAAGCCATAAAATACGAATACTCACCAAGAATCCGCACAGTTTCAATTTGACCTTTAGCAGCAGCTGTGTGTGCTGGACTACGACCCCTTCTATCCTGCCTATGAGCATCAGCTCCGTGTTGCATTAACGCCGCCGTTGCGTCTGCGTGTCCCAACGCAGCAGCATAATGCAATGGGGTGCAACCATGAGTATCAGCGACGTCAACTCGTGCACCACATAAACCAACTAGAGTCTCTAAGGCCTCGGTATGCCCTCGAGCAGCTGCGCAATGTAAAGCAGTTAGCCCATCTCTGGAATCATATTTGTTTAAATTAGTATTGCATACATAAATGAGGTGGGTAGTACAAACAATACGAAAGACTGTATGACTGTGACTGGAAGGCTATGTATAAATCCAGCCTTAGTAATATTTATTTCTTGTTGCGATTCAGATTTACTGCCTTCTTTTTAATTTCAAACTTAGAAGGACAAGTTCATCCGACAATAACTATTGTCGTATCTTTGATTTACTAATTCCGCGATGCGATATATCTACCCACCTACTACGTAGGTATTCATTTATTTGTTTAAAAGCAGACTATTTATTTAAATTAAGTTTTGATGAACTTAAGCTTGAAGTAAGATGTATGATTATACCCTACCTATCAGCGTCATCAATCTTAGACCCTGCTTGGTGTAAGGCCAGTACAGCGGCCGCTGAGCCAGCTGACGCTGCCCATAACAGCGGCGTTCTTCCGTCGGCATCCCGCACGTCGATCCGGGCTCCGCCTTCTTTTACTAAGGCCCGTAGCACTTCCAAAGCTGCTCCTCTAGTCTGTAATGAAGAAAATATGACCTCAATGTTTTGCTATGGCTAGAATTCTAGATTAGACAAGTGTTTTCAGCCAGAACAGCTTTGCAAACTCTGAGGGAGTTTCATTTTAACTTTGCCGTAAGTCCGAGTTACTTAACTGCTTCCTCACTTTGTAGCTGAACCTCTGGATGTAACTTAACTTAAACTGTCAAGTTGGGGACTGAAAAATAGAAGCAACTCGTTGGGTGGGATTGGGAATGGTACTCGTATAAAGACACAATAGAAGTTCTTCAATAAGGAGTGAATGGGTGGGGATGAAAGTACAGTGATATTTAAAAAAAAATCCATCAAAATGACTCTACCTGTGACTCGGATATTATTTACAAAAAAAACAAGCAGGTGAATTATTTTGGTAACATTTTTATCACCAGTAAAGGAAGCTGGAATCATCCGAATACCTACTGCTACATAAGTCTATAATTTAACTTTATACACTGCATGAATAACTCACACGTGTATGTAAAAACTAAAAACGATTCCAAATGCGTTTCTGGATGGAACTCCAAAAAACGCTTCTGTAATCGTTTTTAGCCTTGACCCTGTTACTGAGAATTTGTCGTCCATCTGTACACCTGTCACGAGGCTGTATCTCAGGAACCGTGATAACCAGAGAGCTGTAATTTTAAAAGATGAAATACCTTGACTATTGATTTTTAAGATATTTCTTTTACCGCCATGTTATTTAGTGTAGCTTTTTGGTACAACATAATACTGAAGTAACGAGTGTCTGGGAACTCGAGTCGAAATTAAGAAGATAAATTAAGGGTGTTGGAAAGAAAGTAACTCGACTTCCCTCCGATTGAATAAGCGATATTACACCTTAGACCTAAGGCGTAATATCGCACAATTGTATAAGCGATATTAAGGTAAACGCAGCTATTAACGACCCATCGAAAATTCGCAGGTATTACCGATCCATTTCATTAACCTGCAATTTTTACGTTACTGGAACAGTTTATGCTAGAGACATTTGACGCAATACGCACATTTGTTCATTGAGTGTCGCAAATACTTACGTTAGTGTGCGTGGCATTCCGGGAAAGAGATGAAATTCGTTTGTTTCTATGACGATAGTAAACTTGCCGATCGTGTGGTACAAATGCTTAATCTTACAGATACGCACACCAAAACCTCGTTTAACAGTTTTTAAAGAATTGTATGAAACCTATGATTGTTCTGTATTATTGAATGTGTTTATTTAGATGTGAGGTCTTAATTTCTTACAGTATTTCATAAAGTTTGATTAATTAAATATTATAAAACTTCACATTTAATTAAAGCGGTAATACCTTCAATTATTTTAATAGTAGCAGCTATTGCCGACTCATGGGCCGGTGATTGCGATGCATATTAAATTTTGTTAAACCTCTTTCTCGTCGATATGTGACCATAAAGCAATTATTTTAATACGACATCTTAATCTAATACAGTCAGCCTTTGTAACACACAATTACCGATCTATACTATTTGGTCTAGTTTTCTTATTTAATCGTTTTTTGTTTACTACGAAATACAACTTTAATCATTCATTGTCATTATAAAGGAGCATTATAAAATTACTTTTTATTGCATTACAATGTTTGTATTAATTAATATTATTTGCAACACTATTTATTTAAAATCTCTGCTATGGCTACAAAAATCAAATAAATACATATAATCTACTTTTTATGAGTCGGCCATACAATTTCGTAATTATGTATTATATCGACTATTACCGATCTATATGAGTCGGTGATAGCAAGCACGAGAAGCTATTGCCGATTCTATACAAATCCTGGTCGTTTATGTAACATAACACTAGTTTAATGAAATATTAGCTTATTATTCAAACAATATTTTGAAGATAAAAAAATCATAAAAGCTCTTTTACAACATAATGTCTTAGTCAAATAGCATGGACCAGAGTATCTAAGTGACTTTTCCTATGAAGTATAATATGAAAGTGTATGAAAGGTAGTATGAAAGGACTTAGAGCAAACCTACATGATTTTCTGCAAAAACACCATAATGTGTTTCTTCTTAATTTAACAAAATACCTGCCTATACATTCTTCTTGTTTTTAACAGTCGGTAATAGGTTCATAAAAATCGGTAAATAGCTTCATAGCCTTTCGTATGGGTCGGTAATACAAACAATGGACTTGATCACTTATTTATTTTTTTATTTTATGAGTATTGTGTTTAAGGGCAATTTAGGGCTTTAAACATAAACTAGACAAACTAAAGTTTCATATAAAATCAAAACATTGGATGTGAACTCAATCACCATTCTTAATAACTATCATCAATTTCAAAATTGTCTTAACAGGGTCGGTAATACCTGCATTTACCTTACACCTTAGACATAAGGCGTAATAAGGCACACTTTAGATCTGAGTAAGACTAACAAAATTATACATTTATAAACACGCCACGAGGTTTATTTAACATCTAAAAAACTCGCCTATTTGAAAGTGCAAACAGATGGGGCTTACCTGGTGATCAGTGGCCGCTGGTGCCCCGCACATTTGTGCTGCGTAGTGTAGCGGGTATCCGCCGTGCTGGTCTGGCGTGGCTGCGTCAGCACCAGCTGCCAACACTGCCCGAAGTGCTCCTACTTCGCCACAAACTGGAAAGATATTTTTGAGCTCACATCACCATATTCAAAGAATATTGTCAGAATCGTAGAACTGATAAACTTGTATTTCGTATGTCATTCGAGTAAATATCTGGATTCTTGCCACCTCATTTAGGGCTTGATTCCGTAAAAACTTCTATGGTTACGCAAAATTGAACCCACGACTTACGCCAATTCGACTTACGTTTATTGTTCGGGTTCGGTATTATACTTATTGTATGTAACTGTACCGAAGTAGGTACTACGAATTACAAATACTACTAATCTATTTTTAGCTAAAAAAAAATACGCATGTTACATGTTTAAAAACGATTTTGAAATAATTATACCAAAAATACAGCGTAGTTCCTGTCCAAGATATAAAAAATCAAGATTAGCTTTTATAATTAAGCATACCGGTATACGTAACTGCAAAACTACTTAGTAGCGAACGATTACAATTGACACACACCAACCTCTGTCCAGTTCACCTGCATAAAACATCAGGCTGTCAGTTTGACTTGACCTTTCGTATAATATTCTCTGAAAAACCTAGTCCTAGATACAGCTAGCAGCGGTTCCTGTGAGTTCAAGGCGCCGACCTTGCTGGCCGCTCAATACCATCATACCGGACACCCCCCACGCATCCCCCCAAAACACAGGTCAGTCTCAACCCCACCGTCTCCATAAGTCGTTTGTGACGATGACTTATAATGCGGTATTTGTTTGTACCTGGCATTAAGTACCTACTTGGGTAGGTATGTACCATTAGAAGGCCAATTTTTTTAGTTTTTAGTTGTGACATTAACATTAAGTCCCTATCTACATAAGTAGAAAAGGTGCCGCTAGAAAGAGAATTTCTTTATGCAGTGGCTTATCAATTATCAAAACTTTTTTTTTGGATTATACTTGGACCTTTTAGTACCAAGTAGGTATATTTACCTATGCAGTCTTAATTCCCAGTCTCCAGTTTTGAAAACTTTCGCTTCGTCACAGCTCAGTAAACAAACTTCATTGAATCCCGAATTTAAATTCTAGTCAAATATTTTAATTGCCAATATCGTAAGTACGATAAAGTATCCACCATATCGGACCAAAATAAGTATTTATATGTAAAATCCATATATAATCATTTAGCCGAGCCGGCATGATGCCGAACACAAATGTACAAAGCGTGAAGCGTGTCACGCTTATTTTATTCTATTTTAGTTTATTTCACTTGCTGATGCCTGCAGCTCCGCCCGTGTAAAATTTGTTCCCATTCCCGCTTTCCGTAGGAACTTGTTCCCGGAAAAAAAAGTAGCCTATGTGTTATTCCAGAGCATAATGTATCCCTGTACCAAATTTCAGCCAGATCCGTTCAGGCGTTCGAGCATGAAAGAGTAACAAACATCCACACTCACAAACTTTCGCATTTATAATATTAGTAAGAAGTGAGATAATAG
This sequence comes from Miltochrista miniata, assembly GCA_933228765.1. Classification (NCBI taxonomy): domain Eukaryota; kingdom Metazoa; phylum Arthropoda; class Insecta; order Lepidoptera; family Erebidae; genus Miltochrista; species Miltochrista miniata. Next base: position 13,689,917 of record OW121764.1, on the reverse strand, counting down.
GTATAAAGCGATCCAAATAAATTGTGACCTTCCGTGGAAGCAATCGAAGATCAAATTTGTTGAGAAGCTGAATTATAATCCTACAAACGCTTAAGTCTTAGTTTTGAAAATATAGTAATACATTTTAAAGACTTACGCTTACCTAACAGTTTTGCAGAAGAGAGGCTAGACTATCTGCATAGTTGCAGGTTGCAGTCTGCATCGGAAATCCGTTGTACATGTCAGAATGCTAGGGACGGAAGACGACTGTGACCTCGGACAAACACTCACACTCACACTACTTAGTCACCGACATAGTGCATTTATTGTAACTGCCATTTTCGTAACCTTGCGCTAGGTGGTTAGGGTGAACATATTCACATTATGTTCACAGTGTGTGTAACCTTGTACGGTGACATTAGACTGAGTCACCTATTTTTAGTACTTACAACATAACTACTAACAATCTATAAAGCCTCTATAAATAGTTAAGAACAAGCTGAACACCTTATTTTCTATATTTATAGTGTTACGACGAGTACAAAATGTCGCCACTACAAGACATCACCAGGGTATCGTAAGAGGCGACTAAGGGAAAAACTTTTGCAAAAAAAAAAAAACCCCATTGCGTAGAGAAGGAAAACTCGAAATAGCCCGGTTGTCAGTAAAATGATAATCGTTAAGCCAACTTGAAGGCCATATGAGCGGCTTGAAAATTTTCAACTGCGGGTCGCGGCGCTTTGTCCATTTCAACACGGCAATAGGTTCACCACCTATTACGTAGGACATAAAAAAACTATAAGGTGAAATGTTGGCGTATACTATGCATCTGCCTATCCCTTCGGGGATAAAGGCGGGACTATATATGTATGTGTATGTATCAACCAAATCAGTCAGTCGCAGTCGCAGTCTCTCTCTATTACAATGTACTCGTATTACATGATGTTAATACCAGTGACATTACTTCTCATTAGTAATTATAATCTAGAACGTTTTTTTTTATATCTTTAAACATGGAAATAGGTAATAACACTGGCTCATAATGTTTCCGCTGACAGATTGCAATAAAGATACACGAATTTGTGTTTGTGATTCTGTATATTGTAACGAAGGTAACTCTCTGACTAAATACCTAGTTCTTAAAATTCGTTTTGCTACGGATGCGAGATAGGTGCACATTTTTCTCTATAATTCACAAAATAATCTATCTATTTCAGTTGCTCCGTGCGCATAACAAACATAAACAGATAAATGTTTAGTCTGTTTATTTTTTGCACAGTCCGGCGGCATAAAAAAATATTAAATAAGGAAAACAAGTTCAGTACAGGCATATTGGAGTAAGCGGGCCGCGACGCTAAGCAGAAACAGCTATCACGGTTCAAGAGACACGCGGACGGACAGCGGTGTCTCTGTAATCCCGAAAACAGCGGAGGACCTGCTTTGTCACCGTTAACCTTTGGGTAGGGAACCGTAAAAATACCAACAGACTGTGAGAAGCTATATAGTTAACAGCATAGTAAGGTTGGATAAATTATAGTCTGAAATAACACATCCATATACCAAATTTCAGCCAAATCCTTTCAGCCGATACAATGCAAAACAGTAACAAACATATGAATGTTAACGCAAAAGTTTGTGAGTATTGATGGATGGCCATCTATCTGACTGCCTCTGTGGCGCAGTCGGTAGTGATACCGCCTGCGGCGCTGGAGGTCGTGGGTTCGATTCCCACCGGAGACAAATATTTGTGTGACCCATAAATGTTTGTCTCAAGGGTCTGGGTGTTTCTATGTATAATATGTATGTATTTAAAAGTATATAAGTATTAATATCCGTGGTCTGATACCCATAACACGAGCAGGTTATTCCTAGCTTACTTTGGAATCAGATAGCGTTGTGTGAGATGTCCGTGAATATTTATTTATTTATACTCATAAACTATTCCGTTTATAATATTACTTAATAGGAATAGATTTTTCTACAAAATAGGTTAGTCACCACACTCACAAGACTCCACTGTACCACGTACAAGTTTACAAGTTAAAGGTTTCACATGATTGACAAGAGGCGGTGGGTAACTAATTAGTTCGCGTGCTGCTCAGTATCGGAACGATGATAGCCGTGAAGGTAACGTTATGCCGCACACCACCGAGTGACACCAGTTAGATAACGACTCACTCCACCCCATTACAATGACGGCTTTACAAGCTGCCTGTGGGGAAATGCACTCAATTTTACCGTGCGATCATTGTGTGTGGTTATGAATAGATAATATGGTTCATTGTTTTAGTTGCACAATATTAAAATAAAATACGAATAATATTAGGAAAAATTAACAGAGATTCCTCAACAGTTTCCTAAAATTGAGCACAATTGGCGGCGTTATTGCTTAGATACAGCAATCTCTTCCAGGCAATCTTTGGATGAACAGGAATTACATAGAGATCTTGTATCTACATAGTACATTCTAGCAGTAGTACATTGTACATTACTATGTACAATGTACTACTACTACTACAATGTACTACAATGTAGGGGAGACCGGGTACAAAAGTAACACTTTACACTTTTACCTTGATTTCTGGCTAAGTGTTAATAATTTCAATGAATGAAGATATCCATGTATAAATTCAGTTTATGTTCTTTGCACTGGTAACTCAATTTATTGTAAAATGGTGCCCATTATATGAATAATAGGGAGTTTAAAAAAAATCGTCACTTGTTACTCTCGACCTAGCAGGCAGGTCGAAAGTAACACGTTGTGGGTCGAAAGTAACAAGGATTTAATTGATTATAATTCGTGATATTTAGGCACTAAAGAAGATTAGAAAAATAAAATAAAAATCTCTTTCAGTATAATTGAATTGTATATGATATTTAAAAAGTTTTCTTGAGTGCACATGATACTCACAACTTAAACTATAAATTTGAGCGTATCAAGAAAGATACATTGTCAAAGATACAAACAATCAAATTAAACATGAAAAATAAGTAGGTATTTGTTACTAAATAGAAGAAAAGCTAATAATTGTCTGTATAATTTCAAAAGTAATCACTTAATCGTTGAGAGATAAATACAAATCGTCATCCCTGGGGCCCCCAAATTGCTGTGGAGCACCGTCAGCTCGACGATGTAAGAGTTACCTAGGACTCGTTATTAGGCAAGCGATGGAAGTTGCTCAGCACTTCTAGTAAATCGTCCCAGAGAACAATCATGATCTTTTTGTGGAATGTTAGCAAAACATCATCCCAACAAGGAGGGAACGGGCAGTATCTGTAACTGCCTTTATGGAGCACCAAGATAGGCAAATGTACGTCTTCGGCGTATTGCATCGTATTATAATGAGGCAGCGCTCCACACATTGGTGGCGTGCACGGCGTGGGCGCAACAGCGCCAGATCCTCGTGGCAGGTCTGAACGTAGACACTGACTGACTGACTGAACGGACGTGTCTTCGCCCAAGACTGTCGGCTTCCATGGCCGGGGGCCTAAGGATGGTGAGGGGCTGCTCAAACTGCAAACATTATATTTTTTTTTGCACCATCTTTAAAATCTTTTCGATACAATTCCTTTCGGTAGTTCTTATTATGTTGTCGCGGCATTCTGTTGAAGTAAAGACACCTATAAAAATATAATGTAAGTAGGTACTGAAATCATTACGGGGGCAAAAGTAACATGTTACTTTTGTACCCATAGGCCTATGTTACTTTTGTACCCTTCCTCATTTTTGATAAAACGTGTTATATAACCTTAAAACGGAACGTTCCAGACAAAAACGAATTTAAACAATATACAATGAATCTAATCATGAGTGTATATGCAAACATTCAGATTACTATTATCCTGTTACGACTACGTAAATTCTAAACAAAAAAACGTCGAAAAACTTACTTTTGAGTTGTGAAAACACATTGCGTCCTGTCACACAACCTCACAGCGCATGGCGCACGCAGCGACTACATGCGAGTGAGGGGGGCGCTCCCGGCTATCATCTGACGGCGGCGAAGCGAATGTTCGCCCATTGGATACTTTCCACCCATTTGTTACTTTCGACCCACCGTTACTTTTGTACCCGGTCTCCCCTACTACTGTACATTGTAGTACATTGTAGTACATTGTATCTACATAGGAGTAAAATAATGTTATCATTTTCTTGCCCATACCCCATATTGTTTGGAGTCGATGCAATATGTCTGCTTCTTCCATTTCTCCCTACTACTCGTCGACTAATCATTCAGTCTTTCAACATTCATATCATTCTTAACACACTCCATCCATCTTTACGTTAGCCTTGCCCTGGCTCTTCATTCTTCAACATTCAATAACAATTTCAATTCACCGTTCTTAGACATGGTTTAAATATATTTATGTAGTAAATTTAATATAGCACCAATAAATATTTCAGGTACTTACTACATTGCTCTGTACCTAGATACAAGACAGATTTTTCTTTCATGTAAAAATTGCGTATAATAAGTTGACGCTAAAAATCCCACATAGAGCGTGGTCCGTTTCGCATTAAAATTAACTTGGTTCTCAAACTTACCGGTAGCCCAATGCACAACAGTATGATGCTCATCATCTCTCGCATTGACATCGGCCCCCGCAGCTAGCAGTGTCTGCACAAGCGGCACATTGCCGTGCACCACAGCAAGGTGCAGGGGAGTCAGACCGTCTGCATCACGTGCGTCTGCCAATGCCGGTGCCGCCATCAGCACGCGATCTGCACAGGCTGCCCTTGCAGCAGCACTTGCGCCGGCGCCGCTCGATGCGCAATAGTGCAATGCACTGCGCAATCCACGGTCACGAACGCGAACCGAAGCAGGCTAGTAAAGGATAACCAGGTTTATTATAAAATTTTATGCCATAGCTATGATATTAAAATTTTATTCTAATAAAGAATTGGTTTTTATTTCTTCACTGTACGAAATTCAATCAATAACTTTACTTTGATGAGAATCGTAAAATACATGTCTTAAAGATTAATCAAATAGTGGCCAAAAAGCTGACCAAATATGATTGGTAGATATGATGAGAAACTACGATAGTGATGTGATTAGTGGTTATCAATCGTAACTCTACTGTATGGAAAGAACTTGTGATATTTGCAAAGTATCTCAAATATTAGAACCAATTATACATTTGATGTCACTACCATTACCGCGTGTGGTAGTAAGATTTCTGGAATACCTACGAAGATAACGTGACATCTACGTCTATAAGACCCCTTGACATAACATAACATAACAGGCTCCTTGGGCACGTGGAAACTCCACAGCGATAGATATAGACCCGAAAGCTTTCTTTACTTGCCGATTCACATAATATTAGGGCACTTTATAAAAATTTTGCCACGCAAAACTCTGCAATATCATTGAACAGCTAACATTTTAAAGCATTTCCTTAAACTTGACGTAAAACACAGTATTTTAAACACAAAATAATTCACAAAAGCATTCCATGATCTTAATACAGATGTTTCTATTAATATACAATTTCGGTAAATATTTTATATAAGGAATGATAGCCACATAGCAAATGTGATTGAATTAGACAGGTCGAAACCAACAGCTAATGAATAATGTGGTTTCTTTGAAGTTGTTTGCAGTCTTGTTAACAGGTGAACAGTTTACCCTAGACACGTGTCGCGTTACTAGACAACAGTATTTGTAACGTCGTACATCAAAGCGGTTCCCTTCTATTGTATGCCAGCCAATTTTAAACCTATTGATTGACTACTCCCCCATCCCCCTTACTGCGGGCTCAGGTGCATTTTCATCATTACCAACGTGTCGATACGATAGCAATGTCAACGTGTCAGTGAAAATGTAAATAAATATTGGATTCCTACATTTTGGTGCATGCATATGTTGTACGTAATTTATATAACTACCTACTAAAGGAAGTTGCTCGATAAATGTAAGGCATAAATTCTGAATGGCTTCGGTTCTTGACAATAACTAATAGATATAATAAAATATTGAAAAGAAATGTTAGACGTCAAGGAACGGGGGTCGCGGGTTGTTTACATTACGATGTGAGCGATCGACAGACGTTAAACATCGCGTGCTTTGCTCGTAAATAAACGTTAGGAGCTATGTTTTGCACAACAAAACAGAAACGATTTCTTCAGTCAAAAATTACTTAGACATGATACAATGTTCCTAATTTTGACAAGATCCTACACACATGAATTGACTTTAAGTAATGTAGGTATGTTGGCTAAAAAGAATTTGAAACTGAAACTCACGTCCTTGTTGAGAATATCGACAACCGACTTGTAGTCTGCTTGCTGGCAAGCATACATAAGCGGTGAGCAACCTTGCTGCAACGGGGCATTCACATTTCCGTTCTTCTTGGCATCCGGTACCTTTTCACGTTTGATCTTACTGCTTTTGTCGAGTAGGTCACCCTTTTGGCGGCCTCTAGGTTTTTTGAGAATGCTCGGGATGGGTTCACCCCGGCCGCTGGTCGCGCGTCTGTCCATAACAAGTTGTTAGAAAGGCTCGCGAGCCATGTGTGTCGTGTGTCACGGTGGAGTCGGCGAGTGTTGAGTTTTGAGGAGCTCGCGAGGGCGAGTTTGCGCGGAGGGCGCGTGCCTCAGACTGGCCTTTGGCGCCCCGTGCTGCCCGCTCGGACAGAGGTGGCGCTGGGCGGTGGGCGCCACGCAATGCCGCCCAACACCTAATCTATTAGCGTGTTCAAAGCAGGTCACCGTTTCGAAACTATACAGTTATACACGGCTTGGACGGATCGAAGATTTGTATATGTATAAGTTAACATAGGTCTTTAAATGTTGATATACCTATTTAAACTTTTATTTGGTAAGATACTTTAATATTTATCTTTACGCACTTAGTAGTGTAACCTAGACTAAATATTAGGGAAATTTTTAGAAAGTTGTAGCAAAGATGTGTGGGGGTAAGCAGAATAGAATTACAGCATACCCATGACTTGCTAGTAACTTTGTTTAAGCACATAATGAGGGGAAAACGTAGTACCCTCTGGGGACACCTTACAGGAGAAAATCTTCCTGGGGATATCCTTTCGAGGGTCTATCCAGGGCTCCCAACCGTAGATAGAAACGTGTGGTTTTTAGGAGTCTGGCATAGCATCCATGATGGACTTTCCTCACGTTAAAAAATACAGGAGAAAATCTATAACCATATAGTTATGTTAGGGACACATTCACAAACAATAACAATCTTTGCAGTCCGAACATAAACTCGTAGCGCTAAATCACGATTGCATTATGCAAGTTTTTTATGTTACAGTCGCAGGATGTGTCCGACTGCTGAATACAGCAGGTATGTAATCGTAAATCTAGGTAAGTATAATTTGGCGACAAAGGTCAAAGTTTTTATCTTTCAATGAATCAACCTTCAGGTTGTATAAAGTCAGATCTGAATCATTTTCATAACCTTGAACCAAACGCAACACACTTCCAGCCTTTTGTACTCCAAGTGCTAACGCTCGTTAGTAAGTTTGAACCGTGCGTTCTATGAACAGTGGTTTCTACCAACCGTCCTTTTTATGGAAGGAGACGCTTTTATTATTAAGTGGCGGAAAATCCTCATGCTACGCCGGTCTCCTACCGACTAAAAAACCTCACGTATCCTGCCTAACAGCCTACGGTTGTGAGTCCCGGGTGAGTTAACAATGTATTCGAAGGAATGGATTTCGGATTAAAAAAAGTTGGAATAAGCAAGTCCTTGGATTTGTAATCACGTCAGTTCTGGTGGAAAACCGCTTTACACATTGTAAGTAAGTTAGGCATATGATACGGATCAAGTTTGATTGAAAATGTAACTTTATATATTGGTTACGCGGCTCGTTATAGTTTGGTGTTGGTATATGTATCGAGTGGATGTATATTAGGTATAGGCAGCACAGGGTGATGCGTGACGTAAGGCTGGCACGCCATGACGCCCGCCGACTGGTAGCCCTGAGCTGATCGTAATCGCACTAACATAATTTACGTTGCAGATTATGTAGAGATGGTTTTGCGTGAATCACTTCTGACGAAACTTTCAAGGAGCTTGAAAGCGATCAATATTGGGGAATCGTAACAGCTGCTCTTATAAACTGCAGACTGGAAAGTGTTATTAAAATGGTAATAAGGTTCTGGTAACTACTAAATTCTTTAAGAAACTAACAGTAAATACAGACTGCCTCTGTGGCGCAGTCGGTAGTAATACCGCCTGCGGCGCTGGAGGTCGTGGGTTCGATTCCCACCGGAGACAAATATTTGTGTGACCCATAAATGTTTGTCTCAAGAGTCTGGGTAATTCTATGTATAATATGTATGTATTTAAAAAGTATATAAGTATTAATATCCGTGGTCTGATACCCATAACACAAGCAGGTTATTCCTAGCTTACTTTGGGATCAGATAGCGTTGTGTGAAACGTCCGTGAAAAAAAAAAAGTTTTGTCGGAAGAGTAGGCAAACCGCTTCGTCTAGCAATGGCGACTAAAACAAACAACTCCCTTCAGCTAATCTAGATTTGGAGCCTGGTCTTCGTCCGATAAGGTCTGGATTTTATCGTCTGCAATGAGCAGCTATGACTTGGATTGACTTAATACTATTATCTTTTCGAGCGACAACTGTCCATGGGCACTCATTGTCGTTATTTTGACTGTTGCTTGGTCAACAAAAGCGTCGCTAGCAGGTAAGGTCACTGTCCCAGTAGTTTCATTACCTAATTCCATGACGGAGCTACTGGTGTATTTTTGTCCGAATAGTTCCATGTAATGTAGCCCGCAAACCGCTGTGCATCCGTTAGTCTATCACAGTGGTTCCCAAACTTATTTTGTCTACTGCCCACTTTGACAATAAATATTTTTTTAGCGCCCCCATTTTTTCACCTATTTAAAAACCACTATAACTTCAAATTAAATTAATTAATTATTGTGACCTATATATGTGATGTTGGGTAAAAAAAAATGTATATTATGTACACTAACAGAGAATTCTAAACGAAACTTTTACTATAACCCGCAACTTGAAACCTGAGCGCAGTAGGTAACATACAACGGCGCTTAGGTCTCAAGTTAACTCTTACGGGCTCCACCTGCCAATAAGAATGATTATTGAAACGCAACTTTATAGTATTAAAACAGAGTATCTTTTATTGAAAATATAACTAAAATAATCAATCCTTATATAAAAACTAATGTGAAGGATGAATCTGATGCTGGTTAATAAGTTTGTTGATATCAGGTTCCAATTTACTCAAGAACAGTCGCAAGTCGCCACGTTCGGTAACAAGCAAACGATTTCTCTCTTTAGTAAGCAGTGTTGTCACAGCACTAAATCCACGTTCACACAAATATGACGATGGGAATGCTATCAAGAATCGTTGAACGATTGACCACAATCCAGGTTACAATTAAGGGGTCGGTTTTTGAAGCCAACCATTTTTGAACTTGATTTTTATTTCCTCGTTTGTTGTCAATTCTATAAGTTCTTCTTCCAGCTGAGGTGACATTGCTGTGTTGACATTTGAAAACGGATCCAACACCCAGTCTGGAATTTCCAGGTTCAAAATGTCCTGGTATCGTTCGGTGAAGTCAATGTGGAGGTTTTCCAAATGTTGGCAATAGGCAAACAATTCGTCGTTACTGCATGATACTGATAAATTTGGAAAATTGTGAAACTCACGTCTGCCCAGATTCTTTTTGTGTAGAAGCAGTTTGGCTGCGAAAGCAGCAACGACGTTTTTTGTTTTAATTAAATTTAGTTTATCGCCTTGCAGTTTGAGATTCATGTCGTTGAACAATTTATACAGGTCTGTCATGTAAGCTATATCATTCTTTGATGTTATGAGCTTGTCGTGCAATTCTGTATCTTTAGTTTCCAAGAACTCTATAACAGAGTCAAACAGGTTGTAAAATCGAGTCAGACAATTGCCTCTTGATAGCCAACGAACTTCAGTATGAAACAACAAACGGTTGAAATCCTCGTCATTAGTAACACAAAGCTGATGAAATAATCTATCATTCAAAGAGCTGTTGCGGATTTTATTGACTGCTTTGATGACATATTGCAGTGATTGAAATAGTTTTTCACTTAAGTTTCTAGCAACTAAATGTTGTCTATGAATAACGCAATGTACACCAAGGACATCTGGAATTTTATTTTTTAAGTACGCTATGAAGCCTTTATGGCACCCTGTCATAGCCGGACCGCCATCCGTAGCAACTGAAATAATATTTTTAAAGGAATCTCTTTCTCATCGCAAAACTTTTCCAATGTATTGAATATGGTTTCACCTTTTGTATCGATCTCTAAATTTCTAGCAAATAATAGTTCTTCACATATTTTCTCATCTTTAATAAACCTCACGTAAGACAACAACAATGCTTCATTAGTTGGTAAAGTGGACTCATCGAGCTGAATTGAGAATTGACTTGTCCTCAGGTGATCGCACAATGATTCTTCAATGTTTTCAGCCATTTCATCAATTCGTCTTTGCACAGAATTATTACTCAAAGGAATTTTTCGGATAATATCTGCGGCCGGTTTATGAAGCACAGTAGTTATTACTTCATTTATTGCTGGCAATATTAACTCTTCTCCGATGTTATGTGGTTTGCCTTTTTGAGCAATTAACAAAGAGATATTGTACGAAGCTCGAAGTCCGTCGTCATCTTGCTTAGCAGCCGCCGAAAATAGTTTTACTACACTTGGCTGAGTATTATGCTTCTTCTCTAGGTCTTGAAAATATGCTACATTCTTGTCTTTCTTATCTGGATGCATTTTATTCAAATGATCTTGCAGCCTTGAAGACTTCATTGCTTCATTCGAAAATGTTTTTAGACATAGAAGACACAAAGGCGACGATCGGTTTGTGAGATTTTCAATAAATCCGAATTTAATATATTCCGCAGAGTATTGCCGTCTCTTCTTTTTTACTTCCGACATTGTATTGCTTTGAGAAATACGTTCAACTTCGCGAGTAGAGAAGGCGTAAGTACCGCTCATCTATTGCGCGCGAGACCACAAATGAAAATAAAATAAATATTACATTGTTTATATAGGAATGCTTAAGCAGCACGCACCGACAGGAATAAAACAAACATGCATAAACTCGTTTATCGCATTCGACGCTCAATCGTACTCAACAAGTCCGAACAAGCATTCAATGAACCAGCTGACTGATACAGGAATGCACAATTCGGGTTATTTAACAAAAACTTGTTAAAACATGATAGACTTAAGCAGCACGCACCGACAGGAATAAAACAAACATGCATAAACTCGTTTATCTCATTCGACGCTCAATCGTACTCAACAAGTCCGAACAAGCATTCAATGAACCAGCCGACTGATACAGAAATGCACAATTCGGGTTATTTAACAAAAACTTGTTAAAACATGATAGATATCTACGAGTACTAATAACTTTTATTTTTTCTATATTAAATAAAATAGGACAGATATATGAACTACGCGAAGAGAAATATAGAACCGAGTTTGAGCAATCTTTTAATTCATATTAGTTGATGTTCACAAGTTGTTGTTGAGAGTCGAGAGCTCTTGCAGTTGTTGTTTAAGAGGCCTCTTAGCTAAATAAAGTTACAAATCACCCCCCGCCCGCCCGCCTCTACACAACGCCCCCATTTTCTTCTGGGTCTCTTACCGCCCCCCTTGAGACCTGCAACGCCCACAAGGGGGCGTTATCGCCCACTTTGGGAAAGACTGGCTCTATCATAAAACCACAGACATCCTAGTTTTTATCAAGAAATTAATGACTGTGATGGTACTATTAACATTTAATGACTGGTTAGTGACTAACATTAGGCATGTAAATATATTGAATTTGTACATAATAACTTGGATTGGTTTACTGTTCAAGCCTTAGGAATTAAGACAATCGATCAATGAAATCATCTCATCGCAGTCCATCTAGTGGGCTTTGCTGTTTTTCATGTTAGCCTTTATCATGTTGGCCTCTCTCAATTTTGGTAGAGACTTAAAGAGATTGGCACGTCATGTTGACCAAACGGGTTGCTACAGGGTTTTGTTTCGAGTTCTAAGTCACATGTCATATAGGTACCTATATTCATTTAGATTTCTACGGGTCGAATTCTTCACAATTATAATAACGACATCTACAACGTTTTAGACTCCCTTTCAAATGTTCAATTCAGTGTTCATTGCTTTCGAATGCAGAAAAGCATCCTCCTGCTTACTACTTAGGTATTGCGTTTATGGTTGGGGGATTGAAAAAGGATTTTGTTTTCAGCAGGTTTTTTTTTTTCTATCTCCACATCACGTATGTCTAATTAATAAGACATACGTACATGATGTGGACATCGCCAAAGAATTGTACCTTTCTTGATAGGAATTCTAACATTCTGTGTCAATCGAAAATCTCATTTTTGTTTTAGGTTTTAGTAGGGATGAAGAAAACATTGATGATGTCCAGTTTTAATAATGAACAGCGACTAAAATCGTTAGTTTTCATGACCTTGTAGATGCCGGCTATTGTGTAACGTTCATAAATTACCCCGTTAGAAGTATAAAAATGTTGTAGGTATCAAAATACGCGTTTGTTTTTCTGCGATTACGTGTTAATAGACTGACTGTTTCTAGGTTAATTTCAACTGTGATCGTATATTATGTCACGCCCAATAAATTGTTTGACAGAAATTTACAAGAAAATTTTCACGTTTAGTGGAGCTGTTTTGAGTAGCCACCTCTCACGCAACCTTCAAGGGCCTGCCTATAATGGTTCTCTCGTGTTTTCGTCTACTTTCCCTTAGATTTGACGATCAGCTGACCCACTGCCCTCGATTTAACGAAAAGGGCCAACAATATTGGAAAAAAATTCAAATAATGACTCTAGGCAACCTGCAATTTCATTTTTAATCAACTTTGTGGTTAGCGCTGTGCATTATTGCAATAAGGCAAGAGGTTATTAAAATAAGGAAGACCTACAAGATACTGAGTTAAAAATTTTGCTCGCCACAACGATGCCAGCCGACTGATCCTGGGTACCTACTCTTCCGAGGGCTTACCCGGGACCCCAACTGCTGGAAAATCGTGAATTAACGCACGACACCCCCCCCCCCCCCTCCCCCTAAGCCACAGAGACGCTGCCTAGCGCCCGAACCACCCTAGGTGAGGCCCCGTACTGATGGCCAAGGTCTGTTGGGAATACTGGGATCATCCTTTCGAGGGCTTACCCGGGCACCCAACGAGTGCGCAGGCATAGCATTACAAGTTTCTATGGTTTGATAGACTTCCTATCTGAATCACTCAATTCTGGCGAAGATCATCTTTCAAAAGAAAACTCACCGAGTAACTACCTATCTATCTCAGGATCCCAAATTGAGGTTGGCTTTCCCAACTTGCAGAATACTGAATAATTTCCCAAAACAATGTGCCGATTTCCCTCACGAATGGGGTTTTTTTTTTTACGTGAGGGAAAATCCTCAGAGGATGTTATGCCGGACTCTTACCGACTAAAAAACCTCACGCAACGCCCAACAGCCTGTGGTTGGGAGCCCCGGGTAAGCCCTCGGAAGGATGTCCCGGGACTCACAACAGACCTACGACCGCCACTGCGGCCTCGCCCAGGGGGTGGTTCGGGTGCTATCCCGCGTCTTTGGGGGGTTTCAGGTGTTATCCCGCTTCTAAGAGGGGGGGCATGCGTGAGTTGCTCACGTCACGCTGCCGTCATGGGCCTGCTTCTGTAAGGACGGTGAGCGACCCTCTCGCCGTCCTCAGACCCCGTGTGGAGCGCCGTGTCATCGCTGCGGTCCTCGCAGTGCTGACACTCGGCCGTGGTTTCCCGGTGTTTTCGCCACAAATACCTACCGAAGCTACCGTGCCCGGCAAGCATCTGTGTCAGCCGGTAGGAGAGAGCACCGTGTCTCCTCTCCAGCCACTCGTCCATGACCGGTCTGACGGCCGCGATTGTGGCGAAACCCCCCTTTGTTTGCTCAAGTCGCACCTTCCATGTCTCCACGGTTTTCTGGTGCAGCAGGGACCGCTAGGCCTCGATTTCTCGAGCCGCAGGCCTTTGGCCCCGCTCCAGCGCCTCCTTGCGCCATCTGAACAGTGACGCAAGGGCTCTCGCTTCCAGGTCCCATGGAGGGGTCCCGGCTAGAAGACATGCCGCCTCACCGGAGATCGTGCGGTATCCTCTTATCACCCTGACGGCCATCACTCTCTGCGGGCTCAGCAGTCTAGCCACATTGCTGGCCGTCAGGGTCTCCGCCCATACGGGAGCCCCGTATAAAGCCATGCTTCGCACGATCCCCAGGTACAGTCTCCTGTAAGGAGCGTTGGGTCCCCTGATGTTGGGCATCAGCCGCGCGAGTGCGGCCGATGCTCCCCTCAGTTTTGGGACCAAACTTCGGAAGTGATGTCCGAAGTTGCACCGGCCATCGAGTACGAGCCCCAGATACTTCATCGAGGGCTCGATGCCGGTGCTGACGCCCCCTACCTGTAGGCTGGATCCCGCAGGTGGCCCCATCCGAGGTCCGTGGAAGCACAGAGCCTGGGATTAGTGAAGGGCGACCTCGAGACCCAGACGCCGAATCCGACTGATGAATGGGGTAAAGTAATTTTGACTAATGATTCATAAAAGATGATGATAATAACTAAAGGAGTACCTACCAGAAAATACTATTGTATTACTTATTTAAGTATTAGTTTTCCTGAACATTACCAAGAATTTGAAATGATGTTGACGCACGGATTATGGTCTTTATCGCTCGTAGAGAAAAGGTTATCGGGCTATCGAAACTAATATTATGAAGAGGAAATATATGAGTTTTAAAATGCTTCACTTTTTGAAAGAGCACATTTATTGTAACAAATTACAGTAAAATATGATGATTTTTCAAAAATTATTAAATGCAGATTTTCTAACTTCTGAAAATAAAGGTATGTTTCCTTTCAACAAAATTTGCCATCGTCAGTTTTAAGAGTACTTTTCCTCCAACCACCGTCTTTAATTTCCACCCTGTATATTTACATTATTACTATCTAAACTAAACCTAATGATGGCCCCCGTGGCATTGTTGCACTTCTTTAAAAAGCTATGCTCATTGGGACCTCAAGTACCTACCTAGGGTCTCGACACCGACATTTTTCACTTTTCTGTGATTAGTTAGCATACTGATTGCTTTTCAAAACTATCTTAAATATTTGTTTGTAATTGAAATGTTTTAAAATATGGCATACTAGCTGATGCCCGCAGCTTCGCCCGCGTAAAATTAGTTCCCGTTCTCGCTTTCCGTAGGAACTTATTCCCGATATAAAACGGCCTATGTATTATTCCAGACTATAATGTATCCCTGTACCAAATTTCAGCCAGATCCGTTCAGCCATTACAGTGTGAAGAAGTAACAAACATCCACACTCACAAACATTCGCATTTATAATATTAGAAAGAATGCCATATTTTTTTGAATTACAAAACTTGGGAACCAGTCACCAGTCACAATCGATATTTTAAACCGACTTCCTTGTATTAATTTTTGATTAAATTATTACAATTTTTGATTAAATTAATACAATTTACATACTAACTTCAAAAAAAGAAGTAACTTTCAACTTGCTAATCACAGATTATAGAACTAATGGCAGACGAGGTTGACCGTACAAGAAATTGAGGCCAAGAAAGCAAATATTTAATCCAAAGATAAGCATCTCTAGGAGAGAATATGCGATTAATGTCGGTATTATTCGCGTATTCTCTTCTATCGTAGGTAATATTATACAGAGAAAAGATTAGATTTTTTGTTTGTTTGCATCGAATAGACTCCGAAACTAATGAACCGATTGGAAAAATTCTTTCACCGCTGGGAAGCTACACTGTACCCGGTGAACATAGGCTATATTTTATTCCCGTATTCCCACGCGAACGGGAGCTATGCGGGTAAAACCACGTGACGTCCGCTAGTTCACTGTAAACGAGATACCTATCACTCGTTATCTGTGAACAGTGTTTAGCACTGCCGCGTTACAGTACTTACTTTTATATTTAGTATTTGCTTTCTTGTTCGGTAGGTAAGCGTCATCTGCCTTTAGTTTCATAATCTGTGTTGCTAATATTCTTAATTTTTATTTCTCTGACAAACAAACTAACTGTTGACAACTTTGTTGTAGTGTTATGTTTGTTTATAGTAATTGATTGTGTCACAGCTAAATGTGTACAACTTAAAGAATATTGCAAAGGAAATTGATTGGAAACACCTAACTGTTTATTTACGTGACGATAGTGCATTCTTGTCCTACTTCAGGAACGTTCGTACAAGTCTTCAGTCAATCCTTTTAGCGGCCTCGATTTCTTGTTGTTATTTGATAAATGTTTGATTATGTTGTAGGACAGTACAAACGAGGGAAAACGATACGTGGTTTTAGCCGCGTAGCTCCCGTTCCCGTGGGAATACGTCAGTAAATATAGCCTATGTTCACCTCGCATAGTGGAGCTTCCGGATAGTGAAAGAATTTTTCCAATCGGTCCAGTAGTTTTGGAGTCTATTCAATGCAAACAGACAATCAAATCTTTCCTCTTTTTAAAATTATAATAGAAAAACCGTTTTCCTAGTAAATTATTAACGCATTGCGTAGTCAGAGGTTGCAAGATCAATTATTATTATTTATATTTTCTGCTGAATAAATACTTACAAAGGAAAGATAGTCTTCTCCGAACTATAAAATCTGGAGAAATCTTTTTTCAAGTAAATTATAGTACCTACCGTACCCACCTACTACCTACATAATAGATCACGAAAGATGTATAGCAGCTTTTTGTTTTTATCTGCAGAGTCATGACTATTTCAGATTGTATGTAATCATTTTTCATAACAGGTTATCTGATGACTTCCAACAAAACATAAAATTCTTTTGGAAGTCTATAAGAACAATGAGGACTGAAAAGACAACCTCACAATTTAGGCAAATCAGAAACCGTAATGGCAGTCTTGTGATAGGAGAGGAATGTGTGTTAAAAACGTGGAAGGAATATTTTGAAAGTTTATTTGAAAAAGAGGATATGCAAAGGGAGACTCATTTTTCGGAAATGAATGAACTTGAAAATGAAAGTCACTTAAGTATGGAAGAAATTGTGGAAGCGTTGAATAGTATGAAATTAGGAAAGGCTGCTGGGATTGATAGAATTTCTGTCGAGATGCTGAAAGCGGGCCGTGGCGTGGTAGCTTGCCAGCTGTACCGCCTTTTTAATCTTTGCTGGCGAAATGGCAGGGTACCATTAATTGAAGCGCTCGTGGCCCCGCGGACTCAGTGTTCGGTAAACGATCACTGCAGTAAGCAACATTTACTATGGCCGGATATGGATGGGTGACCACCACGTGGACCACTTTGTGACATTTATTTACGAGCGTTTCCGTGCTTCGGAAGGCACGATAAGCCGTTGGTCCCGGTTGTCAGTAAAATGACAGTCGTTAAGCCAAGTTGAAGGCCTTATGGGCGGCTTGAAAAATTTCAACTGTGGGTCGTCACAACCTGCGCCCGGGTCGGCAGCGCGTGTGTAGCGCCTCTGGTGTTGCAAACGTCCATAGGCTACGGTTACCAACCTTCCGGTGGGCCGTAAGCTTGTCTGCCACCTAAGTAGTATAAAAAAAAAAAAAAGAATGGTGCAAATCTGTCATAGTGCCGCTGTACAAAGGTAAAGGGTCACAGCAAGAGTGCAAAAACTACCGCGGCATAAGCTTGCTCAGTGTCGTAGGCAAATTGTATGCGAAAGTTTTGATTAAAAGAGTGATGAATGAAACTGAAGGAAAAATGTGGGATGTACAGTGGGCCAAAAAATTGGTGTACCATCTTAAGGTTGAACGTCGTTTGCAACAAAGAGAATACAATACTATTGCAAATTCATAGGCGATAATGATTAGTTTCGCTTGCAGACATATCTGACAGTTTCTATTGCCATCTTTATCTGATTATTGATAACCTTTTATATTGATTATTGATACCTACTGTTTGTTACGTGACAGCTGTTCTTAGTTTGAATATATTTGACAAAAAGTCAGTTGCCAGTATTCTATATAAAAAAGAGATCGCTAGATTTAAAAAGATTTTATTACTTTTATTTAGAACCATTCAAATTATCTTTGCAGAAATTAATGTTTTATCAGTTTTTAATAAAGGTTAAAATGTCATGCACTTCTAACTGACTTACGACAAATGAATACTTATCAATAAGGTTTACGTCATTATTATGCATCTCGTTCAATGATATCTAGTATGAACCTTGTTGTAATTTTCAATAACTAGAAAACTAAATCAAAACTGATACACCACTTTCTTGGCCGACCGTACAAGCAGGATTTATGAAAGGAAGAGGATGCACGGATCTGGTCTTTTCATTAAGATGCCTAGCTGAAAAGTTTTTGGCAAAACGTCAAAAAGTCTATTGCATCTTCGTGGACTTGGAAAAGGCCTATGACAGAGTGGTGAGGAATGAACTGTGGTCAACACTGTCCATGTATGGAGTGAACAGCAACTTGATACGAGCCTTGAAATCTCTATACGAGGGCTCCAGTGCTTGTGTCAGGATCAATGGAGCTTGCACAGACTTTTTCCCCATCGAAAAAGGTGTGAGACAAGGCTGTGTAGCGTCACCATGGCTGTTCAACCTATACATGGACAGTTGCTTGAAAGAACTACAAGAGTGCGCGTATGGATTAAAAATGAATGAGCTAACCGTCAAATGCCTCCTTTATGCTGATGATCAGGTAATACTGGCATCATCGGCGGAGGAGTTGCAGTTGATGGTTAATATAATGAACGATGCGCTTAAAAGTAGAGGAATGAATGTTAATGTAAGTAAGACAAAAGTAATGGTTTTTGAAAGAGAGAAATGTATGACTGATTGCTCGATATCGATCGAAGGAAAGAGCGTGGAACAGGTGAAAGAGTTTGTATATTTGGGTTCAAAATTTGCAAGAGATGGAGAGTGTGACAATGATATTGAAAGAAGAGTTTTGGCAGGAAACCAAGTGAATGGAGCCATTCACACCTTTATGAGCAGTCAGAACGTGTCTAAAAAGGCAAGGATGGCTGTACATAGAGGAGTGCTTGTCCCTACACTTATGCATGGTAGTGAAAGTTGGGTGTGGCAGGAGAAGCATGAAAGTAAAATTAATGCAGTGGAAATGAGAAGTTTGCGAAGTATAGCTGGAGTGACATTGAGGGATAAAGTAAAGAATAGTGTGATAAGGGAACATTGCGGTATGACAGAAGATGTAGTGACAAAGATAGAGAAAGGGATGCTCAGATGGTTTGGACATGTGGAGAGAATAGATGGAAATAGGCTGACGAAACAGATTTATGAAGCGAGAGTGAATGAGCAAACTGGTAGAGGTCGACCTCGGCATACTCATGTCGATCAAATCAATAATCTTCTGAGAAAAGGCCAGGTCAAGAGTACCCTTAACCGAAGAGCATGTATGAAGACACTTATGAAAGTTGAAGAAGCAAAAGTTGTTTGCCAGAATCGTAGCAAGTGGAAAGTCATAGTCTCTGCCTACCCCGTTGGGAGACAGGCGTGATGTTATGTATGTATGTATGTAATCAGTTTCCCAAACATTGAAGTGCGCCATCTAATTTGACACCAAGCGATAAATAAATTAATTGATAACAAAGTGGACTTGAAGCGCTTGGGTGGGCTGATTGCTTCTTATGAATTAATACCTACGTAGTTACTCAATATTTTGTAAATTGCGGAAGTTACATTACTACCGGCATTGATTTTGCCTAATAAGTAACAAAGTCTGATGGAAGACTGGCGATACATAATTTAGTTCTATCGATCAAAATATGTATCTATATGTATAACCTCCCCATAACATTTCACTAGTTCTGAAGATGTTTACGAAATGCACTGCACCTGAGGTTGTTAGATCACTATTGATAGAACACCGCAGAGATGAAACTAAAGATATGATATCACAGCATCAATTTCTGGCCATACATTTTGGTTGAATTTGGGCACAATTTGTTTTAATATTTATGCCATTGTCCGCTTTTCTTAAAAGCAAGAAGAAGAAATCCCGCATTGTACGATTACTTTCGTGCAATGTTTAATCTATATATATAAAAATCAATGCCACTTTTCGTTGTAATTTTATAACTCAAGAACGGGCTCACCTATCCAAACCAAATGTTTAGGCTTTGTTCGGACTATTTAGTAGATGGTTTATGTGAAGTTTGCACAAAATCGGTCGAGTGGTTCTTCATTTATCACGCTAACGAAGTTGCGCGGGTCAGCTAGTATTTATATAAAACACAAACTTAGTATCTTTTTTATCGTGAGAAAATGCTTTGTGCCAAATCCCTTGCGGGGTAGGCAGAAAGAACCGAGCGCCACACAGCACGGTCCATACACACCTCACTTGCTTCTTCAACTTTCATTTTTCATTTCATGCATGCACGTCGGTTCCTTCAGCTCTTGACACCACCTTCAACTAACACACGATTAATTTGGTCATGGTAGGTGTGCCGTGGCCATCCCTGACTCCTACGTCCATCCACTTTCGCGTTGTATATCTGTTTTATCATTCTTTCATCTCCCATTCGCTCCATTCATTAATTCATTTTAGAATAAATTAATTAAATTACTAGAACAATATACAAAGCAGGGTAAACCACCCAATTATTGGCACTTTTAGAATGAATTATTGGCACTTTAGTTAAGAGTATATTTCGAAAAATAAGGGAAGCCTAGTTTATTTCAGTTCGGTGTTGCCCATTATGTAGTTGTAGGTATGCATTAAAAAGTAAAATAGCATTCTTTTTCTGTTAGAAATGGGAAAAATTACCTAAAGTGCCAATAATTGGAGGAGTGCCAACGATTGGGTGGTTTACCCTACATACAGAACTTGTATAAACAGATTCAAAATGAAATGTATACAAATAAAAGGTGGGGAACGGGGACAATGGACATGACCTACTTATATGTCAAAGAATTCCAAAACCCATCGAAGTTGATTGATAAGAGTCCTATGTGTCAGAACTCAGAACGCATTATCAAATTGGATGACAATGTTTCTTCTCTGAGCAATGAAAAAGACCTTGCATTATATTGTAGGATATTATATCGAAACTAGGCCGTATGTCGACCTGGTTCACACGATATTTACTTTTTCCCTTGTGTGCAAAGCGTCAAGCATTTGACACGTCCAGTACAAAGTGCGGATACTCCCTTTAACTGCAACGTACAAGTAATTTATCACGGCCAATCACGGGTAAAATTGAGTCCGCCCGCTGAGCACATGCTATTGAGCAATTACTTATGCCTACAACATTCCATGAAACATGTTAAATACGTTTGACTACTAAAAACAATTAACTATTTTTTAAATAGAAATATTGTGTGTCAAGAATTCAAGGACTTAACGTCTACACGACAACGTAAGCCTTTTTTTTCGTAACGAAAAAAATTTTTAACATTTCACGGTAAAGTTCAAGGTTTTCTACTATTTTTTTTTGGCTATAAAACACTAAGTTATTCAACCATTCTTTATGGGATGATTAGCAAGGCATTGATATCCAATAAACACATAGATTTAACAGCAGATCTTTGAAAGGATATTATCATTTTAATTGAGTAATGGGTGATGCAACGAAGTGCTGGGTAAAGTTAAATGAAATCTCTGGCAGTCAAAGTAGGTAGACCTCTTAGGCTCCAAAGAGTGAGAGTTGGAAAAGCTTCACGTTGGCGGTGCGTTCTTTCTCGCAAGTTCGGGGAGAATGGGAGCTGGACTGCTGAAGTGCATCCTGACTCGCTCAAAAGGTGCAGTGTTAAGTTATGCTGCTCATCTCAGTCGGTCCCCGTTCGGGTCACTGACCCCATTGCACAATAGGAGCATGATTCGGCAGGCCTACAAAATACCCGCGATAAACATATTCCAAAGTAAAGTTTGATTACAATCGAATCACCAATCATATCACGAACCTTGAAGAATAAGGACAGAGGTTACGAAGTATCTCTTAAGTAATCTGTGTCATCAGTCGCCACTGTTTTGTTATTTTTTTCCTTATTTTCTGACTGATAGGTGAAATGTTTACAAGACATGGACATAAATAATATGTGAAAACATATTATTTAAGGTCCTAGACTACTATAGAGAGGTTGAGCTGAAAGGAAATGTATGGTAGATAGGATGAATCCTGTAAAACTGTGCGTGGATGCGTTCTGCCTGACTGGATGAAAATAAGTTATCTACTGCACGTTACAAATATCTCGTCAACCACCTAAAATAGCTACTTTTGTAAGTCATATGGTCATAATAAGTCGTTTCTATGTTAATATTTCGCTTCATTATCAGTTATTATGTTAATCGGCAGCTTTTATTGACTTTTACTTCGACACAATAAAGTAGGTAACCTGCACAAATGTAGACTTTGAGGAAATACCCATTCCGGCAAGACCCCATTATGAAAATCGACGAAGGTCGACCGTTAATCAGATTTATTAGATGTACCTAATGGTCAGAGGCGGGCAATATAGGTCAGCGATCAAACTTGATAACAGTGTTAGCTAGCCACTGGTCGCGATTATACACGGGTAATGAACGACAACTTGGGTAATTTTGCGCAGTACATAAACATTTATACAACAGTTTGTATTTATTATATCTGTAACCTGTTTAGATACAGGGGTATTCAACTCATTTTATGAGTGGGGACCCAATGAGTTGTAAGACAGTAGAGAAATTGAGGGCGCTTAAAAGGCAAAGGTAGCATAGAAATAAAATATTAGAGTACCCGTTAATGATTGTAAATAAATTACATTATAAAGAGTGTCAGAAAACAAACATGTCGTTCTAGTAGAAAGGAGATTATTTTAAGAGAATGCCTTGTTAAACAACATAAAACATAACCTAATGGAATCAGGCGTTATAAAAAAGAAGTGGAGGGAGAGAAACCACCTCACATCCTCGATTCGTCAATCTTAACGTACAACAGCTACAGATAACCAGAAAGAAGTAATGACGAACCGTACTCCTCAGGAAAAACACCTGCACCCTCCAGACTGTTGGTATTGAGCACTACTCCGCTTCATAACGTGACAAAGACGCGGAAGAAGCGGAGTAGTGCTCAATACCAACAGTATGGACGATGCATGTGTTTTTCCTAATTATTAACAATCTGGAGGGTACAGGTAATTTTCCCATCCAACATTCAAATTTCCTTTCCTGGGGAGTTCGGTTCGTCATTCCTCCCTTACAACTAGTTGTGGCTATCCTTAACTGTTGTACGTTAAAATTGACAAATCGAGGGTGTAATGTGGGTTTCTGTCCCTCCGCTTCATTATTATCGTTCTACACAAAACATTCGTTTCATTCTTTCAGTATATCTATCGAAGCGTTCGTAGCCCTGCAGATTCAGTGTTCTGTTGTAAACGATCACTGCAGTTAGCAACATTGGTAATGACTGGTGAAACCATCATCAAAGAACCTTTACTGAGAACAAGACAAACTACTTTAGCGTATAAAACTACTATACTATAGCCACCATCCGTTATCCATCATAGTTATCTACAACTTTGTGGAGCATTTGAAGTTGTAAAAGGGTCTTTACAGGATTTTTAGAGGGTCGGCAGCGCGAGTGTAGTGCCACTGGTGTTGCGAACGTCCATAGGCTGTGGTGACCGCCAGTTCATCTGATGGGCCGTATGCTTATTTGCCACCTTAGAGGTATAAAAAATGCAAACAAATAACATCACAAATCCACTAACCCCCTGATTATACAAGTCGAACACAATCCTAACACAACACTTCTATTTAAATCTGAATATAGGTACAAACTATTTATAAAATGCAATCGCAAAAACAATTATATAAAATAAGATGTTGTTCTAATAGAAAGGTGTTCGTCAAATGGTGGAGTGTTTCCACACGTGAATACATTTTGGACAACGCGGCAACGTCAGCGTTTTGGAACGAACAACGAAATAATAACATCCCACCAAAAACATCCCTGTTGAAAAGGAGGCCAAGTTCCTATGGGCTAATTGTTCGCCTAAAAAAGGGTTGAAATCCAATCCAATGCCAAGTTTAGATGTACTTTAAATAATCTAAAAATATCTAAAATAATGTTACTTCTAAATTTGAACTTGGCAGGGTTTCGTGCAGTACGCAACACTTGATTAATTGTATAATTAAATTTATTATGTATATAATTAAATTAACCTGCCAAGTTCAAATTTAGAAGTAACATTATTTTAGATATTTTTAGATTATTTAAAGTACATCTAAACTTGGCATTGGATTGGATTTCAACCCTTTTTTAGGCGAACAATTAGCCCATAGGAACTTGGCCTCCTTTTCAACAGGGATGTTTTTGGTGGGATTTCAATACTTTTTTTCAAGAAACTGTACCTATTTTGTCTTTAATAAGCTTTAAAGTGTGCATTATGTATACATGACATTATTTTATACTCTCTCCCAACAAGACAAGCTCTCGAAAGGATGTCCCAGTAAAGGTCCATTTTGTTTCAATTATTATTTTTTTATGAAAATACAATGCTCGATATTCTGTGAGTATTTCAAGCGTCTACTGGTTGCCCTCATTACCTATTAACACATAGCAACGCGCGCCTTAGATAGTTCGCGTTGCTCTATAGTGTTATACAACGCGCGTTTTTAGACAGTTCGCGTTGCTCTATAGTGTTATACAACGCGCGTCTTTAGACAGTTAGCGTTGCTCTATAGTGTTATACAACGCGCGTCTTTAGACAGGTCGCGTTGCTCTATAGTGTTAACTATCCTTGTATAGATCCTCTACGGTAGGTACAGTAAATATTTCAAAAAGAGTTTGTGAACTCTATGTTTAATTTCTTTTTCAGAATATTGATGACATTTGAATAATGACATTATAAACACGATATCTACGTCTACAACATAAATTGTGTGTTTGTACGTAAATTGTTTATACTGGAGAAGAATCTAAAATATGGACTATTTGTTTACCATTTCCTATGAAATAGCTATCTTTGAAATATTACACCTACCTAAAGTTATCTGCTGAAAGCGTTGTTCACTTTTTAAAGAACAAATATTTACGATGAAAGTCGAAAAATAAGTCAGTATGTGACCCGTATAATGTTCAATCATGGCGACACGAAATTAATTTCATTGAGCAACATTTGATTGTGCTGTACCTCCTAAAGTATTCATTTAATTTGCATGGTGTAAAGGGAATGAATGATCTTGATGAAATGGTCAAATTAACTAAAGTATTTAAATTGTAAAGGATACCTTATTACCGAATATATAAGACAAAGTCGCTAAAAAACACGTTTGTTGTATGAAAGCCCCCCTTAAATATTATTATGTTTTTGTTTTCAGTATTTGTTGTTATAGCGGCAACAATAACACATAATCTGTGAAAATTTAACTCTCTAGCTATCACCGTTCATGAGATACAGCCTCCTGACGGACAGACAGACAGACAGACAGACGGACAGCGAAGTCTCATGAATTGGGTCCCGTTCTTTACCCTTTTGGTACGGAACCCTAAAAAGGATGACTCACGCTACGCAGTGCCGGGTCCGAGCCGAGTGCCGGCCGCAGCAAGGTCAATATTATATATATTTTGTGTGAACAAACTCACGTTAAACCATAGATTTAGATTTTTTCGCGCTAAATCTACGCGTTAAACCGAGCGGCAACTGAGTGACAGCCGAACTACGGAAAGCGCTCATAAACAACTCGGTCCCGCCTCGGCTCGGCCACGGCCCGTTGCATGAATACAGTGCCACCGAGCTTAGCCCGAGCAGTCGTGAATGCAACCGGCTCGGTGACCGTGCTACGGCCGACACTCGGCTCGGACCCGGCACGGTCTAGCGTGAGTCATCCTTTAGAATGCTTGCTGATCTCTAAACTACTGGACGAATTTGATCCAAATATTTCACAAATATGAATAACAATATTCAATGTGCAGTATTGACTTTTCCATAATTTGTATGTATAGAGAATTTGATTGACATTAATCAAAACATTGACAACATCTTTCTCAAATCTGATTGAGTTTTTAAACATGACATGTGTTAAAATAAAAAGTAAATTAAATCAAAAGAGTCCTCTCATCACTAAGAAGTATTGATACAAAATCGAATCGAAACCCCCCGAAGAAAACAATTGTTACCCCCTTTAAGCCTGTTCTGGAATGAATTTCAATAAAATACGAAACACATCTTCCATCAATTATGTTAGAGATGATTTATGCAAATTTTGAAGAAGATCCGACCAAGGAATCCTGTGGTCCCATACAAACTTTGTAACCCTTTTCCAACTCACGCTTGACCGATTTCTCAAATTTCTCAATTTTTCGGTAATCTACATATAACACCCGATCTGTGTGCCAAATTTCATAACGCTAGGACAATTGGAAGTGGCCTAGAGGTTTTGATGACCGGTCAGTGAGTGAGTGAGTCAGTCAGTGCCAAAATTAGCTATATTCACAGGGTCATATTTCAGGATCTACTAAAGCTACATCTATGAAATTTGGTACACTGCCTTAGTACTAGTATATGATTATGTACGTACAATTTTATTTCTGTACTTGCAATAGGCACTGAGCTACAGGGGGGTCAAAAGTGGGTCGAAGCGGTTCGTGTAAATAGAGTACGGCATGCGCTCGGCCTGTTGCTGGAACTTGGCCTGCGCACTGCCGTGCGCTTAGATTATTTCCACAAATATGTATGTATAGCGGCAATAATCGGTTGTGTCAGTTTTGTCAGATCCTTTCCTGAAATAAGCCGGTCAATAAAAGATTTTCCACTTAGAAAACATTTAAAAAGATTAGCTTTTAAAAATAATTTTGGAATTAAAATCTTATCACGTAGGTACAGTGGCATTGAACGGTCAAGTAAAAATAACAACAGAGTTTAAAATAAAAAGAATAAATAATTAATTAGGCAGGTACTTGCCAGTATTCAAATATTCATTTAAACCTTTCGCAGGTAAGCGCAACATTAATGAGGTATTAATTAATGTAAAACTTACCACATTTCAACTGCAGCATATTTCTTTATGTAGACAACAATTCGTAGAACTGCACTTTTCATTCGTAAAATGTGTTAAACTTTTCAGGGCGACGTCAATCAAAACTAACCTCTCGGAGTTCTCACTTCGACTAAACATGGACATGAAATTTTGAAATTTTCTTGAATAATTTATATGATGTCTGATATTATCTTGAGGTTTGTCGATAATCGTGCGTGCAGACTGCCATGACGCTGTCCATTGTCGTAATTGGTAAATAAACACCGATGGTAGGGACATAGTTTGTGGCACACGGCGAAAGCTCGTCGCCATGACTACGAAGGGACGCCCTTTCGTTGCTATAGTTTGCCGACATGATGTCGTGCCATACTGTACAAGGTTGGGTAAACTTTTGGGGATGGTAATTACTTTTGTGAATATTTTCATATCGAACCTGATAGCTGAGAGTGTGAAGTTAATTACAAGAACTATTTAAACGTCATTTATCTAAGTGCAGCTTGTGCTCATACAAATGTAAAAGTAATTTAAATGGTTGCTGCTTTTTGAAATATTTAATAAGAAAATATACAATAAAACAATCTCGTTTGTCGTATCGGAATCTCGTTTTCTTTTTGTTTTTAGTATAAACTGTTAATATAGCGGCAACAGAAATACAACTCAAAAGATCGTTCCTCTGTCGAACTATAAAAATGTGGAACGACCTGCCCGCACACGTGTTTCCCTCATCTTACAATCCTGGGTTCTTCAAGCGGAGCGTGAAGAGGCACATCACTGGGCCGCCAACTTCAGGATCACTTTCAGAAATCTAGAGGACTGTGAGAGTGGCCCCTTATCGCTAGACGCGCCACACTTTTGTTTGTTGACTGCCTCTGTGGCGCAGTCGGTAGTGATACCACCTGCGGCGCTGGAGGTCGTGGGTTCGATTCCCACCGGAGACAAATATTTTTGTGACCCATAAATGTTTGTCTCAAGAGTCTGGGTGTTTCTATGTATAATGTGTATGTATTTAAAAGTACATATGTATAATTAAGTATTAATATCCGTGGTCTGATACCCATAACACAAGCAGGTTACTCCTAGCTTACCTTGGGATCAGATAGCGTTGTGTGAAATGTCTGTGAATGTGAATTTACCTATTTATTTATTTATAGCTTTTCATCAAACGACGTCAATTTGGCGAGCTTAATATAAAAAACTTCGCTGCAGACAGCGGAGCTTTTTGTGACCACTGGCTGGAGACCGAGACCGAACAGATCCGGTCTCGGTCTCCAGCCAGTGATGACCTACATAATATAGGACATCGCCACAGAAATCAGAACAAGGTCATCGCAGTCCTCATGTGCACTCCGACCAACTAAACCGACCAAGCTGTGGTGTACATGGCTTTTTTTTAACGTGAGTAAAGTCCTACATAGATTCTAAGCCGGACTCCTACCGAATAACACGTTCCCTACCTACGGTTGGGAATCCCGGGTACGCCTTCGGAAGGATATCCCCAGAATTCCCAACAGAGGTGTAGATGACTGGCAGCATTGCAACATTATACCTATATTAGATATGTTGCTTTGTGAATAGTAAAATAACAAGTTAATACGAAGTTAATTATTTATTTAATTCTGATTTATCCATGGGATGTACAGAATTACTGATGTCATATCCACCGGATACTAGCATGATTACAGATTATCGCTTAGACGCTTACACAATAAAAAAACAAAGATTTTATTTATTCATTCGTTTTTTATTAACCTCTGTACCTATTTCATTCTTTTACTTACAAAAAGTTCTAGCATCATTTACCTAATTATTCGCTTGTGACGAACAATGAAAGACAAACACAAAACAAAGGAGGAACTTGTCAAATTTTCGTGACGTCGCAATCTTCAGTGTCTTCAAATAATGTCCAAAAGGCAAATCACTTTGCCGTGGGAATTTGTGATGCCATGGAGGAGTTTTTTTGACAAAACATAACTGTAACCTAGATTTTGAATGTGACCATTCGAGAAAGCTTGTAGGTGCTGCTACAAAAGAGAAACTTCTTTTTGACTATGCTGGATTCTTAGAAACTTTTTTTAATAGGTACTTTACAATATGACAGTCACGTCTTTTTATCCCCGCAGGGGTTAACAGAGGCATATTATAAGTCCACCTTTTAGATTTTTTCCACGTAATAGTTCAAGAGTCGTATCGCCACGTCGAAATGTCCATTCAAGTATCTTTCACAGCAAATTTTGCTCGAACACTGTGTAGGTACGTGGCCACGATCGCAATAATAAACATTTTCATATTTATATGAGCAAATAAATATCTATTATTAGACACTATTATTAGATCTTTGATTCTTGATTGGCTTAGCATTAATATATTTTATGAGCACTTAATACTTCTATTAATTATACCGATATTGTGTGGGTTTATCTCAATCACGTGTCGATTAGCAAACATAATTTAATTAATAACGCGTAATTGAAAATTTGATTTACTGACGGTATTATAAAATGATATTCAACGCACAAGAAGTGCTTGAGGTAAGTTTTACCGACGGTGTTATGAGTAGAACCGACTAAAACCACTCGGTCTTCACCAAATCCGTCCAGTGCCAAAGGTCCCGATACAATTTTTTTACAACTTCTACTAAATCTAGATAACATTAGTTTTTCGATTCACGATTAGGACCCCCAATCTTCACGCACACATCGCATGTGGCCTGCTTGAGGAGGTCTTCAATCCACAGCAGCCTTTTAATGTTCGTAACATAACCTTCTTATTTATTCAGTGAAACTGCCGAGACTAAACGTAGTTCAGCCCACTTGATCGAAATTGGTCATCATAGTCTACAACTGTTTACAACACCAGCGTTTTCATACTCTCTTTGTATACTCTTATTGACCTGTAAAATTGTTCAGTGGCCCTTTTCACATCACTCATAGTCTCTCAGTCTATAGAAGAGTCGCCTATAAATAGTCTAGTTTTGCTTTACGTTCACGAACTTACACACCTGCTACGCACGTAGCACACATAGCACACGTGCGTAGCAGGTATGGGCTACGTTGGTTACGTTCAGCAGCTCCTACACCACAGTGGGTGACATAGATCCACACACAGTGTAGAGCTGGTAGAGCCAAATTGCTATATATGTATATCTATATTTGACTGCCTCGGTGGCACAGGCGGTAGTGTTACCGACAGGCGTGCTGAGATCCTGGGTTTCAATCTCGGGTCGGACCAAATATTTGTGTCATCTACAAATGTTTGTTTCAAAATTTGGGTTTTTCTATTTATAATGTGTATGTATTTTTCTTTGCCTCCTTATGCGTGTTCTACCGCCTGTGCAATATGTAGTCTGAAGAATTGTTTAATGTGATGCCCACGGCTAAGTTCTATCACCGCACCGCTCGCCACAGACAGGGTGTTCATCCTCACACATTGCGTCCGGAGCGTTCGAGCACGGTTAGATCCGATAGGAGCTTTCTCCCGCGCACGCTTAGGTTGTGGAATGATCTCCCTGCCTCGGTTTTCCCAAACACCTACAGTGACCCCTTTTGAAGATCCCCATGATCTTCAAAAGGGGTCTAAGAAGGTTTTTACAGGGTCGTCAGCGCGAGTGTAGCGCCTCCGGAGTTGCAAACGTCCATAGGCAGCTGTGACCACCGGTACATCTGGCGGACCGTATGCTTGTCTGCCACCTTGGTGGTATAAAAAAAATGTATTTAAAAATATAATTATATATATCTGTTTATCAGTTGTCTAAACCCTACTAGCACATCATTTGCTTAATTTGTGATAGATGGCGATGTGCGAGAATGTCCTGCAACATTTTTAGTTGCCCATTCATTTTTTCAATCATCAGTGCAACCATCATATTTCGATGTGAATTCTAGTTGGGAATGATCTAGCAGGATGCTTTTGTTTATTAAAACACAATGAAAGATGCGTGTACCATAAATAGTGCTAAGTTTAATGAAATACAACTTATAAATTACTTTGTCACTGAACGGCAGATTCTTCCAATGGCAGACAATATTGTAAAGATAAATTCTCAAAAACAAATGAACATGATTCACAAAAAATCAAGTAAAGATCTTAAAATCAAATAAAAATCAACTATCTAACTAACTATATTAATCGTTAAAATTACCTAAATGTTTTTGTTTTTCATCTTAATCTTAACAGAAAACTATTACAAAAATAAGTGCAAACAATCAAATATTATTGCGTTCAAATATTATCTTTTTCATATATTTTAGTTCATTTGTTTGCCGAGATGTTCACTTGTTGTCACCGATGTTAATTTGTTAAATTTGTACATTTTAGCGATGATAATCAATTTTAACCTAGGGTTACTCGTTTTGTACATGTTCATTTGTTTTCTCAATTATTATTTTTTTTTTGTAAATTGACATAGAAATTACAGTGTATTATGCCATTTCAAAACTTTGCCATTCACCACAAAAAGGTATTCTTGATAGTAATACAGTTTGAAAGAACTATGAAGCTGAAGTAGTCGAGGTGGGACCACATTTTCCATTTATACTTCTTTTACTTCCAGCGGGACAAGGCGAAAGTTGTACATACGTTGTGGGTTTGTCCTTGAACCTGGTCTCGAAATCGAATGGTTCACAGGCTGTAGTCAATGTTGTGGAATTAATAGTCAAATATTGGTAATGTGGCCACGCACTATTGCAGGGAGCCACCGTACCCAAAACTTCACATTTTTCATTATACATAACAGAGTTGTCTGTTTGACAAGGATTTGCCTCGCAGAACGGGATGGCGGATTCCTGCCCCAAGACTAGATAGTAACCGCTGTTGCAAGGACCTCTGCGGTAGGCTGCCCAGCATTTGTTCGTTTTTGGATGAAACAGGAACGCTGCAATAGATGAAACATAAATTAGGTCAAGGTGGCAGATATCGAGTGTGCCTATGATCTCCCCATAAACCATCGGGAGACTTGGAGTTATCCTTTGCAGACCGTGCCTGAAACTCCCGGTCACAGGTCATGGAATTTTGAAGACACCGTGTGGTACTAGCCATGTGTGTCCGGCATAGCACCCATAAAACTTTTACAACCCATCAGCAGCCTGCCTCGTCATGGAAGAGAGCTTCTTGAACGAATGGCGTGGTGTGTTCCGTTGCTTCCGCGGGCAGTTACCACCGGAACGCAAACAGACAAAGTGCGACAGTGTAGTGTTTACTAATAATAGTATAGTCCTAAGATTTTATATTTAACATACATGATCAAATAATTTAATTGTATCTCTCGACTCGAACCGACTAAAGTACTCGCGCTGTTATATAGTACGAGGAATCGGGATATAACATACAAGGTGAATCCCTAAGAAAGTTTGCAAAGCTTTGCCTGTATATGTACATGTACAATCTCGTAATTGTCCATGCAAATTTATATCTTCCTACTTATTTAGAAACAAAATAAGCGCAATTAATATGATGCTTATCTAAGTACTGGTATTGTAACATTGGCAGCTTTGTGATTACAGGGGTCAAAGATCGCATATCACGCTATGATGTTCTATCTTTTAAGGTATCTCCCGAGATTGTCCAAATTCTTATTATTCAAATCTTCTTAGAGGTTCCCCTAAGGTAATATCCCGTTTTTCTCCGTACTAGATAACAGCGCGTGTACGTTTGTCGGTTTTAGTCAGATATAATAGGCTATGTATGTAGGTACAGTGCGAGCCGTTGGGAGTTCCGCAAGAAAAGTACATTGGTTGAGGAGATCTTTTTTATATTTTGGGATTTAATTATACGTTTTACTATAGCCAATCTCCTACGCGCTAAAACCACATGGTGTCCTTCCATCTGGGTACGGCTGGCAATCCCGGGTATAACCACTACTTACTTAAAAGTAAAGTGTAAATATATAATTGACTGCCTCTGTGGCGCGGTCGGTAGTGATACCGCCTGCGGCGCTGGAGGTCGTGGGTTCGATTCCCACCGGAGACAAATATTTGTGTGGCCCATAAATGTTTGTTTCAAGAGTCTGGATGTTTCTATGTATAATATGTATGTATTTAAAAAGTATATAAGTATTAATATCCGTGGTCTGATACCCATAACACAAGCAGGTTATTCCTAGCTTACTTTGGGATCAGATAACGTTGTGTGAAATATCCGTGAATATTTATTATAATTACCAGGCCTGCAGTCACAAATCCAGTCATCTTTCTGGTCACCAGGATAGAATAACTCGTTCTCAGTACATAAGGAAGGCAAGTACACCGGCTGGCGAGCCTGGAAGAGAAGATATCAACGTTAATTTTACGTTGCACCATCTGAAACACTATCTTGAAGTCAAAAGTTTGCTTAAGAAAACCCCCAAATCACCCCATCGATATTATTGAAGAGAATAAGAAATTTAAATGCCACAGAATAACTTATAGTACTTCCACTGCCGACAGATCATAGGTTTTTTCTCTTTATATTGTGGTAGTACTACTGCTCCCCGCGGCTTCATCCACGTGGAAGTCGCTATCGCGTAACATCATAACCCTCCTTTTGCGCAGTCGGCTAAAAAGTAGCCTATGTCCTTCCCAGGGCCTTGAACTATCTCTGTACCAAATTTCATCTCAATCGCTCCAGCCGTTTAGGCGTGAAAGCGTAACAGACAGACAAACAGACAGACAGAGTTACTTTCGCATTTAAACATCGCATTTATTAGTAGGGATATTATAAATATTTACTACTAGCAGACGTCACACGGTTTCACCCGCGTAGTTCCCGTTCCCGTGGGAATACGGGGATAAAATATAATCTATGTTCACCGCAAAGAGTGTAGCTTTCCAACAGTGAAATATTTTTTTAAATCGCTCCAGTAGTTCCGGAGCCTATTCGTAACAAACAAACAAAAAAACAAATCTTGCCTCTTTATAATATTACTAGCTGACCCTCGCAACTTCGTTTACGTCACCTAAGGTGTACGAAAGGAGGGGTACCTGTTCATGAGACTCATCAAGCAGCTGTGAAACGGCCCTGTTTGCTTAATCATAAAAGTGCTTAAAGATGAAGTCTATTCTAATACAATGTTTTACAATAGCCTGAATCATTAAGCTCTTTTATGATTAAGCTAACACGCCCGTTTAGATTTGCCCTCACATTCAAAAGAACCCTTGAATTCTAGGTTTATTCCATCGGGATCAAAAGTATCCTAGAAACTTCCTCGGATTATAAGCTCAGATTGTACCAAGTTTCATCCAAATCGATTTAGTAGTTTCGGCGTGATACTTATTCGGGATACAGACAGACAGACAGACAGAAAGACAGACAGACAGACATGAAAATTTTAAATTACATTATCGGCTTCAGTATCGATTATAGAACGCCCTACGATTAAAATTTTCAAAATATCTTCCATGTACAGACTCTCGACCCTCAACAGTTTTATTATAAGTATAGATAGTATACTATATAGTATATAATAGTATAAATAGTATATATAGTATAGACTAGTATAGAAGTATAGATTATTTAGTTGTACCACTAAATAATAGTGGTAGTAAAGTAGTGGCTTGATGTGCGATTTAATGAAGGCGATTATGATAAAAATGGTACTTTACACTTCCTGGATGCCTGTGGTGGAACTGGTAAAACAATTCTCATGTGAGGAGTTTTAGCCAACACTGTTCGTGCAAGATCCAACATTACGGTTGCAGTTGTTTCTATTGAAATAGTAGACAAATTATTAGAAGAATGCCATACGGCTAATGAGCCGTATTGTATCCATCTAACCATTAAACGGCAAGTTTCTGAATGCAGCTTAAAATTGCCGTTTTAATCTTCAAACTATTGAAGAACCAACATTGTTATAAAACACTTCGGTAAGGCCAACATTTTATCAGCATCAAAAATCATCATCTGGGACGAATGCACAATGGCGCATACACGAGCAGAGGAAGCAATTAACCAAACATTAAAAGATCTACACAATGACTCGAGATATTTTGGAGGTGCAATATATAATATAATTTCTGATTCTGTCAAACATTGCCAGTAATTGCAAGATCAACTGCTGCCGACGAAGTTAACGCTTGCCTGAAATCGGCAAAACTATGGCGCTATTTGAATGAACAGCAGGTATCAACAACAAAAACAGGTCAAGTGCGAGTCAGACTCGCGCGCATAGGGTTCCGTACCAATAACGGCAAAAACCAATTTGTAGTATGGGAGCCCCGTTGATCCCCCCTTCTTTTCTGATTCTAGTATTTGTTGTTATAGCGGCAACAGAAATGTATTTGAAATTGAATTGTGAAAACTTCAGCCCTCTAGCTATCACGGTTCCTGAGATAACATCCTGAGACAACAAAAACAGGTCAAGTGCGAGTCAGACTCGCGCGCATAGGGTTCCGTACCAATAACGGCAAAAACCAATTTGTAGTATGGGAGCCCCGTTGATCCCCCCTTCTTTTCTGATTCTAGTATTTGTTGTTATAGCGGCAACAGAAATGTATTTGAAATTGAATTGTGAAAACTTCAGCCCTCTAGCTATCACGGTTCCTGAGATACAGCCTCGTGACGGACAGACATACAGAAAGTCGGACAGACAGTCATACAGAAAGTCAGGACAGACAGTCGGACATACATTCAGACATACAGTCGGACAGACAGTCGGACAGACAGTCGGACAGACAGTCGGACAGACAGTCGAACAGACAGTCGGACATACAGTCGGCCAGACAGTTGGGCAGAAAGTCGGCCAGACCGTCAGACAGTCGGAGAGACGGACGGACAGTGAAATCTCATGAGTAGAGTCCCGTTTTAACCCTTTGGGTACGGAACCCTAGAAATTAGAGTTGCAGAGACAGTCATACATACAGTTGAACAGACAGTCGGTCAGACAGTTGGGCAGATAGTCGGTCAGAAAGTCGGACATACAGTCGGCCAGACAGTTGGGCAGAAAGTCGGGCAGACTGTGGGGCAGACAGTCGGGCAGACAGTCGGACAGACAATCAGTCAGACAGTCGGGCAGACAGTAGGTCAGACAGCCGGGCAGACAGTAGGTCAGACAGTCGGACAGACAGTCAGTCATATAGTCAGACGGACGGACAGCGAAGTCTCATGAATAGAGTCCCTTTTTTATCTGCTGAAGATTTCTCTGTCGTCGAATCCAGCGGATTGATTTTCAGAATATCTGTAACTTTTACTCATCGAAAGACGAACTCATCAACAAGGTATCCCCAAACATCATTAATAACCACAAAAACAATTAATGAAACTCAACCATTCATTGTTTTGAGCCAGAAATTTTGGTGGCTGAGAATAAAGATGTACTTAGATGACCTAACTACATATTTCAGAATGATTTCATATCTATTGAATAGGTAACAAATAAAGATGAAGCCACTCAACTATTCAATTGAATTTTGAAACCTTGGATGTGCCTGACTCACCACTGCACAAGACTTAAAGGTTGACTCCGTAGTAATCATGCTTAGAAACGTAAACCAACGAAAACTATGCAACGTAACGCGTTTGATGGTAAGTGAATTGATGAACAATGTGATTTACGCGACGATACTCAAAGAAAAAATCGAAGGTAACGGAGTCCTCATTCCGAGGATCCAATACTTTCAAAAGATATTGTATTTGTGGCAAATTTTAGTAATATTTTGATACATGGAAAAAAAGATTTTCTAGAAAACGCGAATGCTGTAATTCGTGATAGAATGGATTAGGTACAAGAAATAATTAATTCGATTATATTAGTCTGGATCCCTTATCTCAGAAGCCTGTGGAGTGTGGATTAATATGAAATTAAATACTGTGCTCAAGTTGGCATCCCTTGGACGAACTTTCTAACTTAACGTAATCAAAGTTTACGTCTTTTTATTTATATTTAAAGCAAGAAAAGCAAATTTTACAAGGTATTGCGAGAGATGGTGCGGTCCTTGTATTTTTTCCTTAAACCTATTTCATTCGGATTATGTAATATGCAGGCAGAAAACATGTGACTTAATTGCGAAGCTTTTACATGGAATACTACTACTAACCAACCACAATTTCACACACAGATACGATATATAGGTAGACACGATTAAAATAGGGATTTTTATTCAGTGATTTCAGTTTATAAACATTTTGAATGAGGGCTTTATCTAGTGTTCTTGTACGTTTAATGACAAGGCTTCTTCTCGATACTATTATCTTGTAAGATTAAGTACAAAATAGTCTAACCCTCTTAAATCATCATTCTCCTCTTTGTTAAATCATTAATCTCATCTCCTGACTAAAATAAATCAACTTCTCTATGTATGCTCCCCAAAACTTTGCCAGTTCTTGCGCTTCAGTAATTTGAAGGATAGTCCATCATATACAGGATTACGTTTTACAAATAGATTATATAAAAATATATTTGATCGACTACCTTGAAGGAATAATGTAATGTAAAAGGCCGAAGTTACTGAGGCCTTGAATTCGTATCGCAATTAAAACAAATATTCGTGTGATCCTTCGATGTTTGTTTAGGACTTTGGATATTTTCTATGGCATATTTAGAAATATCTGATCTAAGTATGAATAAATAGCTATTGTTGCACATACGCACACAACGCCAGCCTATAGAATGCAAAGAGAATACAATACTACGTAAGAAATAGAATGTAATTTCTACTCTAGATCCAATAGCACATTCTAGAATTCTGACAGATGGCAGATGAAACTGTGTGTTAAAACTTCGTACATGTTAGCAGTTTCAGAATTTACTTCTTAATCGACGAGCAATATGTATACTAAGCTTATATAAAAAAATATTAAGTAAAAAACGTGCTAGAATATGCATATTATATTCAGTCAATGTAATAATAATAAAATCTAGTCATATTTAAAACAGCGGCATCGAGAACTTCGCGTTGACTGTTGTGTAAATAATATGTAAATGGCCTCCTGTGAGTTCCGGTTGACCTATGGCCGATCGGAAGTGACGTTGCACGACTCCTATTTGACCTGAATAATATGTCAATTCAACACGTGTTACAAACAAGCAACCCGCACGGAATTCAAGAAAGAACAAGCGTAAATAAATATCAATCCAGACATCAAGTTATTACTTTGCCAATAGCCAACTAACATGTTCCTATGTATTATTCCTTACGCCCTACATGGGGAAAACCCATCTATTTAGAAATACCCATTAAAGTCACTGAACACGTCTGAGAACTAGTTTTAATCGAACACATACGTATAGGTATCTTTATATTATGTGAACGAGGAGGCTAACTTGCTCCTGAGGTTTACCTAAGAAGGATTAACATTTAGACAGCTTCGGTCCGTTAACTTAAGGGCTCCGGTCAATTCTTTCTACAAAACTGACCCTTAAGTTTTGAATGTTTTTACATCAGGCGGAATTCGTTGTAATGGAGACAGAAAAAGAACTTTCATATTGAGGAAATTAACATAGGTAAAAAAAAGTGTGTGCGTGTAACCTTTACGCGCGATTGAAATAAACTTCTGTGCCAATGACGGCATTAAATGTTAAGTATATTAATATCATTCGTTCGAATTTTGAATAGCGGAAACTACGTTTCCATTAATCAAAATTCAAATAGTAAGCGTTACTTCCGTCATATAAAAAATTACTAGGCGCGCATAAAGAAGTTTTACTTCAAAAGTAGCTTAATACGTAGCTTCTCCGCAACACTCATGTCATTAAACAGTGACCCACTTTCTTCCATCTCTGTATATGCTGAACTAGCTGACCCGCGCAACTTCGTTTGCATCACTTAAGAAAGAGTATATCACCCGTTCCCGTCGCATTTACTCCCGTACTATTCATTACTACGTGAGGGAGAGGTTTTCCGTCGCATTATTGTAGAAGAAATTTGATTTCCATTAAAATGGTTATTGGACATGCTGTCGCGGACATTTTTAGAACTTTTTAAGATGAACAATTTTGTAGTACATCGTTCTTAAAAAACTTTAACCATTTAAGCAGCGCACGCATCGGATGATCTCTAAAGGAATATTTTTTCTTTTCTTTAAGAATTTTTGAATTCCAACCACTAGTTGCTGAGATCCTAGCTCCTAGCGTTCAAACAAGCAAACAAACTCTTCAGCTTTATAATATTAGATGTTAATATGGATGGATTTGGATTCGTATAGATCAGTGTTTTTCAACCTGTGGGTCGCGACCCCCTGGGGGGTCGCGGAGCTTCTGTAGGGGGTCGCCAAAGGTCGAGGGAACAATCTCAGTTAAAAATTAAAATTAAAAAGATCGATTTATTAAGTAAAAGAATTTTAACAAAAGGGTTATACTCATTAACATTTGTATGATAACACGAACAAATTAACAAAATAATAAAATCCTAAGACTCATGTTTATGCGAAGATTGTGCTTGTTTTTGATTAATCAATTTCTCTTAAACATATACTCCCGGTGAGGGAGGGCCTTAATTATTTCAATATTTTTATCGTTTTGTTATAGTATCGATTGGTTATCGTAAATCTGTATTTGCTACACCGCTACACCTGGAATTAAATTGTTTTCCAAGTTTAAGCTATTTCTTTGCTAACTTTTTATTTGGGAAATTAATGAAAATGCAAAATCGCATAAGTACAAAGTGGCCAATGGAATCAAACATTTCAAAACCTCAGCAATCAATTCCAGATTTCTGTTTCTTTCTTTACCCAAAAAGTATCCAAATTAGCACATTTGAATTCCAAGTGTAAGGGTGGTCTGCGATGTCTCTTGCACTGAGAGGTAATGACACAATTCTTTTTATGATCTTACTCTATTTTCATACCAGGTATATATTATGCCTCGATGTTTATCTCATATTCGACTTAACCGTAAAAGATCGTGTCAACGAAAATATTCGAAGTTATTTTGATATATTGACAACGACTACAAGCAAGAGCTTGGCGATGGAGAAAGCAATGCACCCAACAAGCGTTTGCAATCTGTTCTTTCAAAAGCACTCGTGACCCCACTGTAGTAAGCAAAATTTATTAACACTGGTCATGGATGAGTGATCACCACATGACCACTTTGTGACATTTATTTGCGAGTGTTTCCAAGGCACGTTAGGAAGGTACGTTAAGCCGTTGGTCCCAGTTGCACGTAAAATGGTAGTCGTTAATCCAAGTTGAAAAGTTTAACAGCGGGCAGTCACAACCTGCGCCTGTCCATATCAACACGTCAATACAGCTCACGACCTATCACGTGAGACAAAAATCTAAAAAGGTGAAATGTGTGCATATATACGCCACTGCCTATGATTTCGGGGATAAAAAGCGTGATAATATGTATGTATTATGTATGTATCTTTCGTGGCTTCAAGGAACATGTTATGCAAGCAGTGGTAAGCAGCGCTCTGCAAAATAGTATTTCTTTCATAAAATTTTCACTGGATGCAAAACGCACAAAAGCTACAAACTGCGCACAAACCGCAATATCCGTGGATTTGTCAAATTGCAAAGATACAAAGGTACTTTCCTTTTTTTTTTCCTTATAAAACGTCATATAGAAGGAATATTTGTTACACAGTAACATACATATACATACAAGATAAAAAATTAAGGGTCAGGGGGGGGGGTCGTGAAATATTTGTACTTGCCAGGGGGGTCGCATCATGAAAAAGGTTGAAAATCACTGGTATAGATAGATACGAGTACAATTATTATTTTAACCAAAACCCGCCACATTCTCTAGAAAAACGGCCAATGGGGTTGAAATATGATCGAATGCAAACCGCGTTCAACAAAAAGCAGAGGGAATATGCCACCAGCAAGGTGAAGGACCTCATAAAGATTGCGAGAACGGCCTTGATGCAAGTAGCGCAATACCAAACGAAGTGATCATCATAGGCCTCCCTATACCTACTTACCTACTTACCAGTGAATGGCAATCGGCTATAATAATGATAAAATACTAAAAATAAACTCCATACAAAACAGGAATGACAGAATACTCTGGTACAGGTAGCTCTTTAATTATATAATGGTAGTTCTCAGACTAACAGAATACATTGGTAGATGTAAAAGTCGAATGAGTTAATAAGAGGTCTTTATGACGGTGTCTATATTGGAAAGAGGATTTCTTTTTTTAAATAGCACATTTTATACAACGATTTCTCGTCCACATTCCGCTAATATAAGCAACTATTCAACTAATAAACATATATTTATAACGAGCTGACCCTCGCAACTTCGTTTACGTCACATAGGTCTATAGAAGAGAGATATTTCCTCATAAGACTCCTAGGAGGTTGTGAAACTGCCCTGTTTGCTTTAAAATAATTCAGTCCCCGCCTACGGTGTAGACTGAATTATTTTACAATACCCTTAATCTTTAAGTTCTTTTGTGACTAAGCAAACACGCCAGTTTAGAATAACCCTTACATTCAAAGGAGTCCTTGAATTATATCTAGGTTTAGCAAAAGTTGAGACGTCTCTAATTTCTGAACTACAAACCCTTGAAATTGAAGCGTGTGTGAAACAATCCTTTGACTACCTACTCCCTTTCCAATACTAAAAAAATATTTGCAATTCAATTACGCGTTGAGAAATTACAGCTGAAAACCATTTTATCTTTCATCCCCTCTCCCGCGGGAACCGCGCAAAATATCGGGATCAAAAGTATCCTAGAACCTTCCTCGGACAATAAGCTCGAAATATACCAAGTATCATCCAAATTGGTTCAGTAGTTTCGGCGTGATACTTAGACGTACACAGACAGACAGACAGACAGACATGAAAAGTTTAAATTACATTTTCGACATCAGTATCGATTAGAGAACGCCCTATAATTAAAATTTTCAAAATATCTTCCATGTACAGACTCTCGCACCTTCAACAGTTTTATTATATGTATAGATTTCTAAAGTTACTTACATAATACAAAATAGAAAACATCGAAACTCCGGATCACACAAATAGTTGTTTAAGAGCGGAATTTTAAAAATTACAACGATTTTAAAAATGAACTCACAGACCATTCTATATAGCTAAGACGCAATGTGGATCGTCCTGCCAACTAAACGCCGCACATAGAGGTATTTGCTCGATTTAGGCGGCCAAAATTATTTTAATGCGTAATTGGTATCTAAACAAGGTAAATAAACCATAAAAATAAAAATTTATTTTAATAATACTATATTTTCCAAAAAAATAGTAGTAACAAAAAAATGTAGTTTGGAAGTTTATCATAATTTTATTTATGTATTTTGTAAGTCTCTTACCTTGTCCATCTGACTCCATCACTCTCAATTCGTAAGAAGTACTTGAGAATATAAAAATACACTTTGAAAGTTTCATGTTTATAAAAGTGCCGACAACAGAAAAGTAAACTAGTTGTAACGGTCAAATTGCGACTGATGCTACAGGGACGGGGTGCGCGGTATGAAATAATTAAATCATTTGTATAGTGCCCGGGTTCATACTTTATTCGTGGAACTGGTTTTTATTAATGTATTAGTGTTTTTGATAATGGGACTTTTGGCCGCGTAGATCGTGCAAATACCTCTATGTCCGCCGCGCCGCGGTGGATATCCAGACTCAGAAAAGCAATGCCATTCTGGATTCCAAATACAACTGTGATAAATATAAGCGTACCACAGCGTCCACGGCTAACAATTGAATCTTACATCCCTACTCCCTACTATATAATATTATAGATGTGAAAGTAACTCTGCCTGTCTGTCTATCAGTCTGTCTGTCGGTCTGTTACGCTTCCACGTATAAACTGCTCAAGCAATTGAGATGAAATTTGATACAGGGATAGTTCGAGGCCCTGGGAAGGACATAGGCTACTTTTTAACCGACTGCGCAAAAGGAGAATTATGATTTTACGAGATAACGACTTCTACGCCGACGAAGCTGCGGGGAACAGCTAGTTATTCCATAAAACGGAATTATGATTTTGAGGCCTTTGTTACGTATAAATACGGATATTCCGCACAATCAAAGTTTGTGGGCGCAGATAACAACAACCGGTTATTATCTACAGCTACAGGCCCATGACCTACCAGGCTGCGAACGACCACAGATGATCATTCGTATTCAATGTAAATACGCGCGAATTTATTTCGAGGTTACCTATATTTATTTAAATATGATAAGCCCGTGTAATAAAAATTATAATAAAATATGATAAAAATTATTAATTATTCACAGTGAGCTCACAGCCGTTTGTAACGTAACTGATAGTCTTACACACATGCATACGTTTGTGTATAATACATATACCTAACCTACAAATACATATGCATGTATGTGATAATAATAAAAATAATTACGCAGTATTATCCCCGAAGTGGTAGGCAAGGTATTACCTGTACATAATAATAATATAAGCCCATATTTTAAATATTTCAACAGCTATAATTCTGTCATACATATGTCATAGACGGTGAACCTAATGGTGGATTGATATGGACTATTTATAGCGTCTGAGAGGCCTGGGTGACTTTTCCTTTTCTCCCCGGCTTGGCTCAGGGACTCCTGCAACCGTATGTGGCTATTAGAATCGACGGGGTTAACGTACGTGCCGTACGATATATACATTTCGTTTATATAAGTTTTGTATATACATTTCGTACGAGGCGGCAACAGTCCTGGTGCGATCGATGCCCTTCGACGTTATCGCCAAGACATAGACGCCATGAGCTTGCCATGATCTACGACCAAATTCGCTCAGTCCATGTTCTCCGGAATCACAAGGCCGTGCCCGCCAACGAGCTGTTAGAGCAGTTCTGAAGAACTCCCAGGGAGAGTAGGGAGAA
Source organism: Miltochrista miniata (assembly GCA_933228765.1). Classification (NCBI taxonomy): domain Eukaryota; kingdom Metazoa; phylum Arthropoda; class Insecta; order Lepidoptera; family Erebidae; genus Miltochrista; species Miltochrista miniata. The sequence continues at coordinate 13,646,212 of OW121764.1, read as the reverse complement.
AAGATATCGTCATCTACTGATAGTGAGTATCAGAATGGAAACGAACGGTAGGACATGGCACTATATTACCACTGCAATTCAGACCGAGACTCCTCCCAGCAAAAGCTGAAGGACTGTCCCACGTGGAAGCCCGAACGTCGTGTCGAAGTCGTTGCGTCCTTGTTAGTAGGATTGAAAGGGACTTGTCACCGTCAGCAATGATTGCCAAGTTCGTTCAATCATTGGCTATCTTCCTGGATATCAGCAAAGCTCTCTGCAGTGAAATAAAGTCAATCATCTCCATTCTAAATCTGCTTTCTTCATAATGTATGATTGTATTGTTAACTGGTTACACGAGCGCTGCATTCTCTTCTCCCCAAGAGGTTCTGAATTTTAACGGGTTAATCGTAGTGCCAATTTTTCTCCCATTAATATCTATTCAGATAATAGCATCTTCCGACTAATAAGTGCTATCTCTCGGTCAAAGATTAATCATCTGCTAAATGTTTAATTGCACAATAAATGTTACTAATTACTTCAGCAATCAGCATGCGCTCTTCATTCCTGACTAGATTACCGTGTCATTGTATTATTATATGTAGATTACAATCAATCCATAATCAAAGCCCATAATCAAAGAAAATGTTTGTGCAAACCTTCAACAGTTTCAAAGACCTATCCAACGATGCCGATATCTACAGAACAGTATACAGAAACTAAAAAGAAGATGAGAAAAACAATAGCATCTAAAGTTTACGGGTAGGTGATATACCCTTAGACTTATTTTTGACTCTATTTTAGTACTTTGCCGTCGGGACTAGGTATATATATTATAGCTGATAGCTTAATAACAACCAAGAATAACACTGATCATCAGACTGGACAGTTGGACGGCCAAACATAATAAGGATGTGCATTCTTTATTACGGAACCCTAAAAATCAGCAGTCGTTAAGGTTTGTGGAATGAGGTCGAGAATTTAACAAGTGACAGTTACCAAAAAACTGTGCAGAAAAGACAATGAGAGTGTGTTGACCTTCCATCTCGTGAGATGTAAGCCTGTTTGCCACTTTAGTCATATCAAAATATGTTTTGCTGTGGCCTGTAGCTTCATCAAAATTATATTTTTGTGGTTCTTACAATAAAAATGTTGTGTTGGTCTGAATTTTATGTACCTATACAAATTTTTCCTCTCCACGAACGATATCGTTTGAACTTTGCTTAAAAATATAACCTTCTTTATTGTTTAGTTTTCTAACAAAATAGTTTGGTAAGCACTAGCGCGTGTCGGACAGCAATTTTAAATTCGTAACTAGAATTTATTCATATTAAATCAATATTATATTATTTTGTAAAGATGTGATCAAGATCTAGAAGTTGACTTTTTGGGACATCACTCGTCTAAGTTATGTTCCATAGACATAGATTACAATAAAATTAGCAATCGTAATGTCCAGAAGTTCGGAAATAATACCTAAAACCTGCTTTAGCTTTAAAAATAGTGAACATAAAGTTTACAACGTTTCGTTTTGTAATTGTGATTAAATAAAATTATAAAACTCACATCTTTATTAACAAGATTGGGATCCTCCTCCGGTTCAGGAAATCCAATAGATTCTGGTACTTTACCGTTTCTTGCTATTGTTCCACTTGTGAATAAACAGAACATAATAATAACACTGGGTAAAGTACTCATTTTGTATCACTTTTTACTAAACCACAAGTAAATTTATCACGTATCGGCGCACGAGTGTGTGTACGATGTTAAATACGGGTATTTAAATGCACAGCCGGGGAGTGACTAGACTTCGACTCGACAAGATAAAGTCTTTGAGCAGTAGCCTGTATACAAATAAAACATACGTCACGCGTATAATTTAAAACCAGTTTTCAACGAAATGACTAGTGATTTATTGTGAACGTAATTATACGGAAATAACACAAGGATATACCTAAATGTTGAAATATTTGGATAATTTAATCTGTGAAAATTGCCACAGTAAAACCAAAAATAAATGCTGTTATCGGTAACTATTCATTTATTTGGTTAGCGTTCAAACGAGTTTTCTTATGGGCGGCGTGGGAAAAAAAAGGAATCAAAAAACAAAACTAGCCAAGTGCGAGTTGCACTCGCGTACGAGGGTTTCGTAGTTCGTACCCACCAAAAAACTGCAAACATATCACGTTTAGGTATTGTACGGGAGTTATTTTCCTGTTGTGTAGTATTTGTTGTTACAGCGCAACAGAAATGCAGCATCAGTGAAGAACATATCAGCTGCTATCACATAGTATCAGCGTAGAGTTAACAGCTGCTATCACATAGTATCAGTGTAGCGGTAATAGTAGGGTCCGGTTTTACCCGTTTGCGTACGGAACCCTAATAAAAGAGCTCCTTGTGGTCAACATTCTCGTAGTCGGGTTCAGGGGATAGAAGCGCTCGTAACCCCATCTGTAAAAGACCACTGTAGTAAGCAACTTGCGCCGTGGTTGCAATGGATGGGTGAACACCACATGACTTCTTTGTGACATTTCATTTGCGAGCGATTGCGTGCTTCAGAAGGCACTAAAGTACACTATGCTTCCTACTAGCTCTTTGGGAATAAAGGCATGACTTTATGTATGATGCGTACCTATATAATCAGGTAAATAAATTTCGTTGATAGACAAAATTGTTACGACTGGCACTGAGCTACTGGGGGCAATTGTTATGTGACCAACGGTGCCGAGACGTGGACACTTGCGCTTACGGTGTAGGTAGTCCATGCCTTTAAAGTTGCGTAGCGAGATATGGAACAGGCTATCTTGGAGTGTCTTTGAGAGATAAACTCTGAAACGAGTGTAGGTAACCGGCAAAGAGGCAAAGTGGTTGACATATCTCGCAGAACAAGCATATTAAAGTGGTCGTAGGCTGGCCACATCTGTAGAACAACCAATGCCAATGAAGTATAAGTACTAGTTCTGGAGTGGAGACCTTGACTCTGTAAACTTTAGGTCCAGTTGCCCGAAGGACAGACGCCGACGATATGAAAAAGGTTGCACTGGTAGGGATTGGATGCGGGAGGCTTAGCGGAATTATTGAGAGATGCCTACGTCCAGTAGGACACTACCATAGGCAGAAAATGCCTATTTGCCCCAGCTGATTTGTTTGAATGAAAATGTAGGTTCCATCGCATATATTTAATATTTTTTTCTGTCATGTATTTGGAAAAATACTTAATAAATAATAATTGTATTGAGGAAATACCTACTTACCTTTATACATATAAGGTAATATATTGGATTTTATTATGGATGGCCCAATTTAGTATCCCTGGCAGATTTCCCTGCTAGCCACAGATATTTATTGTTAAGCATAATTACGGTTTTTCCTGTAAAAGACGGTTTCACCCGCGTGATATTTTAGTAGATCTAACGAGTTTTTCTATGGGAGATGGAAAAAGGATTTTCCAAAATAAAAATAATTTGTTGACACTTTCCAGACACAATGTTATTACTTTACAGAACATAACATTAAAATTTTACTGCAGCCTATTTTTGGAACATGAATTCGACCGACTAAAACCACTTGGTACCTTGAAATCTCTCTAAGGCCAGGAGTTCCGGGCAAGCCCTCGGAAGGATAACCCCAACACTACTACTTAGCCTAACCAAATAAGGGAGTTCCAATTCCATCTATTATAATATCATTTATGCTCTGGATTGTTGGAACTTGAGGGAACTTGTTGTAATAAAGTTGGAAACAAACACTTGGTCCACAATATAGTTCTTGGCCTACATCTTAGTAGGTCTAATTAGTTATATCTACTTCTCCTTTTGACTAGTCAACGCGAGTTAGGCGTACAGCGAAATAGTCTTACCGAGCGCAAAGGATGTTTTTAAACCTCGCACTGGTGGGTAGGTTTCTTATATATCTGCGCCATGTCAACGTGACCATAGGTACAACAAAATTGTCTACTACAGAACGGATCTGTCAAGTGTTTGATAGCCAGATAATATGCACTACCTACCCATTTCTAGGTACTTCCAAGCCATCGTGGGACGTCCTTCCGATGATATACCTACCCGAGGAGCCTGCGCTAGGCAGGTAGGTAAGGGTGGTCTGGATTAGGCTGTTCGAGTCATGACATCTGTGAGGATTACCCACTCCTAACACAAGCAACGTAGTTAAGCAACACCAATGATAATGACCATCAGGTATAAGTATCTGTTCCCGGTTGTTTGGTCTCGTATCCCCTTGGAAACTTATTTCGGAGATGAAAACTGAGTTTGAGAACCTATGTTTCGGACAATCTACCCTGTAACTACCTACCAAAGTTCAGCCAGTTCCGTTTAGCCGTCACAGCTGATAGAGTTACAAACATCCATACCTACTATATTTGTAAGGATTATTACATAATTTGTTACATGTTCATCAAAAACTTATAATCATTTGAGGATTGATGGCATTAACACTACATTATCTAATGATCAATTAATAATAAATAACATAGGTATGCGACATTAACCTTTAACTTTAAGTAAGTATCTTAATATATGCGGAACATCAACATTTCTTGAAAATTAAGATTCCTTTCAATTCCTGAGTGACGATTTGACGAAGGGATTTTAACTTATATAAGAAGGGATATATACTTACACTTTGCATTGAAGATTTCATAGAAAAGTCTCTTTTGGATACAATACATTTTATGGATTCTAAACTTTAATCGCGTTTTTCTCGTAATCGTGTTTTTGCCAAGTTTTTGCTGTTACTGTGCTTGTACTGCTGTTATGAACACATGATGTTGTAAAACTTTATGTCCGATGGCGATGACGGATTCAATCAATCAATCAATCAATCAAATCAGCCTATATCAATCCACTGCTGGATGTAGGCCTCTCCGAAATCACGGATGACGGATTGGATTAAAATAATACGACGACGCCGAATTTCATCTATGATGAAATGAGATCTGTGGGAGATTCCAAGAAACGAAAAACGGAAAATTTAAACCCAGATTTGAAAAAAACGTAGCAATGTATAGGTGTGATCATCATAGCTGGTTTTATTTTTTCCTCCTACGAGTATACATTGATGTACCAATATTACATTTCTTGCAAGCAATTCAATGATCATTCGGAATTCGATGACGTCATCATTATTACACAAATGCTTATTGATGGTAAATGTTCTTTACCTAACTTAGGTCCGGTAGGTCCCAAAAAAAAGCACAAGTGTTACGAAAGATATTATATAGCAATACCATAAAAAATCTAAGCATTGACGTATACAAAAATCCGAAATTAAAAGCCAAAACTACACATTCAAAACCAACCGTTATAAACGTTAGTTCGAAGAAAGTATGTTGAATAATAATGAGGAAAGGAATAACCCTTTTAGATAGTGACATAACCGTAAAGGACAAACACAATGTCTATGCTTTGTCATGACGATAAGAGTAAGGGAAAACGCGAGTCAATCCCATCACAAGTATTTATATAACTTACAGGGGTTGCCTTAATTTTTGTTTTGTACGAAAATGTATGAGATATAATAAAAACATTTATTATTATTATGCTTTGTCATATTATTATATCTTTACACATACAAGTAAAGGTGTAACATGGTGTAACATTCGACGCAGTCAGTATGGGCAAGGCAAAGAAAAACTACATACCTACTTACATAGATTTCAAAAAACCTCTTGCTCAGTTCTAGAATCGATTCCGTTCAAAAGATAACAGATCTTTGTTTGTCTTTTTTTTATGCTACTTAGGTGGCAAACCAGCTTACGGCCCACTGGAAGGTTGGTTACCGTAGCCTATAATATGGACATTTGCTACACCCTGAAGCGCTACATACTCGCTGCCGACCCACGACGACCAACAGTTGAATGTGTCGTTAATTCAACTCTCTAGCTTTTACCGTTCATGAGATACAGCCTCGTGAATTACAGACAGACAGACAGCGAAGTCTCATGAATAGTCTCTGGGTTCGGTATCCTAAAAAGAACAACCACGCCTATATATCCGAAGAGGTAAAAATAATACTTACGACACACCAACTAAGATGATAAGTGGCTCTTTAAAGATTATGAAATTGAAAATTGAAAATTTTGGCTCTTTGGACTCAAAAGGTTGTCGACCCATGGTCTAGGCTCCTCGTTGAGTGTGTTGCCGTAGAATTACGCTTCAGCCAGTTCGAATATTTTAAGTGATCGTTTGGGTATTTCCATTTACGAGCGATTAGGTACGTGCTGCTTCGGAAGTGCACAAGTCGATGGTTCCGGGAGTCAAATTTTGTAATCGTTAAGGGGCTAGTCCGCAAAAAAGACACTTGGGATTTTGGAAATATTCAGGCACTCACTTCATCAAATGACACTAAAATGGAACCTTAAATTCTTAATTGATGAAACTTAATTGATTTACATTAGAAAAAACACCTCTCAAAGTTATTAAAAATCATCGAAATAGCAGAAATAATCAAATTGACAAAGGTAAATTTCTATGGTTTTCAGAGGTTTTTTCGCAAGTAAATAATTATTTTGTAAAAAGCGCACGGTGTTAATGTAGTTAGATAAACGATTGTCTACTATATGTAACATAGTATTAGAATATCACTCAATGTACTCCATTTAAGTATGTGATAAAGAATTTGTATTTGTAATTTTATTGACAACCCTGTTTCATTTCAAGTTTCGATCTTTTTGCCAAAGTGTTAGTCATCTCTTACGACACCCTCGGGATGTATTGGGGTGGCGACATTTTGTACTCTTACCCGTCGCAACACGGGACCCCGTCGTCGCCACACGGATAGATCCAAAGCTTGACTCGAAAGTGACATACCTACTTACCTACTTGTCAACGGTTTTATATCAGCTATTTTGAAAACTGAGACAAGTGCACCTCGTTATCCGAACAAGAACTTTGGTAGCAACCAGGAATATTCCTCAAAATTTATGATCATGACTCTCCGAGAATTTCATTGTTAGGTATGTGAGATAGACAGTCACTGAGGATAATTCCCGCGAACATTATCGTAACAAACCTACAACTGCCAGTCACAGGAAATAATTACAAGGCTACTATGAATCATGTAAGATAAAAGTATTGTCACACACCCAGTTATAGGGGTAAAATCACTATAATTTATTGCAAATACGACCAACTTTATCGTAATCCGTAATTCATAGGTTCCTTGAACTACTCTAGGACTCGATAAATTCAGACTCTTATGCGGGCTAGTGGTCCTTTCAGCGTATGTGGGGCGTAGTCTAGAATAGGAGATAAAATTCAATACTGAAGCAGTAGCAGTCGTACCCGTCCTATATACTAAGTATTAGAAATATCGGTCAGAAAGACTCCTACAGCGTGTTGGCGAGCACATTCCAAAGTATCAAGGCGTGCCTGCGATTCTTACATCGGTTGCTACCTCTAACCTCATCACCTTTCTGCCCAAAAATCAAAACTATCGCTTCTTCTACCTACGGACCGAGTGTGGCCTATAATCTGTGGCTAACGAAAATGAGAATAATGTAAATACCTACGCTACGCAAGGACACGTTACTCACTACATATCCACATAGAATGGAAACATAAACACAATCCTCTCCTGTACGTTTGGAAATCAGCGCTGATAAAGTGATACCTACCTACGCTGCCCACGGGACTAATCAATTTTTTTTTTAACCACTAAGGTGGCAGACGGCCCACCAGATGTACCGGTGGTCACCAACCATAGCCTATGGACGTTTGCAACACCAAAGGCGCTACACTCGCGCTGCCAACCCTGTAAAAACCTTCTAAGACCCCTTTTGAAGAACCCCATACTGTAGGCGTTTGGGAAAACCGAGGCAGGGAGATCATTCAACAACCTAAGCGTGCGCGGAAGAAAGCCTATAATGGATCTAACCGTGCTCGAGCGCTCCTGACGCAATGTGTGAAGATGAACACCCTGAATGCGATTCGCGGTACAAAGTACCACGGAGTCATGGCGAAACTAAGTAAGGCAGTCGGTATACTGCAGCATGGGCGTCATGCTTAGGAGGCCCTTGGATCCTGATCGTAGAAATAACGAAAAATGCAAAATCACACCCCTCCGCCATAACTCTGGGGGTCTGGGATGCATGTAACGAGGTATTTGCTATTATTCCACAGGGTTCTGAATTTACAGGGATCTAACTCAATCGGCTACTTGCTTTCACAGACATGACGAATGGATGCATAATGGTGCGTTACATCTTTGAATGAACTATTCTAGAAGTAGATACATTTCTAACGACTAGCTTCCTCTATGGCCTGGAAGCGGGGGCTTTTGCATCACAAAGATAAGATCGTCCTGGAGGATAGCTGCAAAGACACTCTCATGGCAACTAAATACGCGGCCAGCAGGCACTTTCAGATGTACCTACCTAACTTTGTCGGGTTCCATGCTGGAGAGTAAGATATATGGTGAGGGCTAAAACTGTTACATGTTGCTTAGGGTAGAGCCGTAGAGGTACGAGGTTTACCCAGGTGCACGTGTAGAGCCTCAAACAACTAGCTCAAGAGAAATGATCACTAGGATTAATGTCAAAACTTTTGAGAATGGGGATTGTTTCAACTTTAGGGTACTTCGTCAATATCAGAGTAACAGCCACACCTCTGATCTCTGACGGCCGTAGAATACAGAAATTAGTCGTACTTTGCATTTATCAGAAAATTTTAAAGCCATAGAGCAACGCGCGTTTGCTCTGTGTTAAAACCCTTTGCTAGAAAAAAAACTGAAGGCGTTCCTTTACGCAGAACTTTTTCAGAAAAACAAATATTCTAAAGTCGAAGACATAGATGGTTTTTATTACTTACACTGTCATACATTGAGGTAACTTGTACAATAATGTTGATCATAATGTTAAAATGTTTTACATTTCCTTTTTAAAAAAGAATTTCACAAATTATTTTGACATTTAACGATTGCGTAGAACGAAAACCCAGACTGTTTACGTCAACCGAGAACCGAGAATTTTATGTAAGTGAAATGTCAAAATGGGAGTGAAAACTTAAAGAAAACAATGTGAAATAACTTTATTTTATATTGTTAGCATGAAAAGAATCTGCGTAATGACCCTATAAAAACATATCCGACATGTTTTCTAAAAAACCTCACCAGGATGTTAAGAAATCGACAGTTAAAATACAGGACTCCAAAAAGGATTCTGCAACCCGACTGAAGCACTTAAAAATTGTATTAGGTATGTAAATAATAGCTTTATCAGTTTCCCATATTCAGTAAATGTTTGTACGACAATTTTGTAGCATTTGAACCATTCATAACATCTACAAGCATCATGTTCCATACATGCTAATTAGTCAAGAATAACTGTAATCGCTGCGCCTGAACTCTCAATACAACTGTTTATTGTGTCAAATCAGTTGTATTTATTATGTGTTTCTGTACGGTACTTACCTAATCAACTTATCTTATCATGATAATCTTATGAATTTATGCTTTGATTTATCTTAAAAATATAAATTACTGTGTACAGAAATTCACAGTCTATTAATGCTTTCTAGGTTACCATTTCACAATTTTGTCAATGTAATATGAGTATTTAGAAAGAAATGTTGACTACCCATTATTATTGCACTTGTGTAACACTTAATTCACATTATTTAGCTCAACAGGTGAACAAACAAGTTCCTCTATGAGACTGTATTTTAGTAAATACAGTCTCATAGAGGAACTATTTATTAATTTTTTAAATGTAGCCTTACCTATTTAGGCAGTGGTACAAAATGAGACTTAGTGCCCAAGAAACTCTTTATATTAATTTTCACCTCACAAAACTATGGTCAAGCTTTGGAAAATATTACACATGGCCCACAAAATTGAATAATATAATTTGATCTGTGGGCCAAAATAATGTTTATCCAAATAAATTTACAAAGCAGTGTTGTGTACATATATGCTACATCTATAACTATTGTTTTATGAATACTGCTGATGGTTACAAAAAGAAAACCTGAGGTAAAAGCACCACTTGAAGCCTAGGAAATGACTAAATTAAATGAAGATTTTTCCATTACTTCCTTATTAAATTAAAAATATTATAAAACCAACTTCAGACTTTAACTATTGAGAATTTATTTAGTAATCGTGTTTTAGAGCATTATTAGTTCATGAACTGAAATTACTTGCATGTTCAAGTTATTTCAATCGACTTCACAAATCCTGAGATCTAGATTAAGATAATGGTCAATTCAGCACCATACGACTTCTTAACTCACTTGAAAGGGAGTCTATGTTAAATGTTTTGTCCTTTTCTATTACTCAGAAAAGTCTACTAAAGTTAGAAAGATATCTAGAGAATAAGATATCAAGTGCCTCATATTTATATATTTTAATCTCAATACTTTATTTTTGTTTTAACTCAAGCTTCAAGCACATATTTACAAGTTAACTACTCCTTCTACCTAAAATAATAAGCACACATCAGATCTCCGTAACTTCTGAGCAATTTTAATATAATATATTATGATCAGATAAGGAAAGTGCTGTATTCCTATTAATAGTATAGTCTCTCCCTGATACAGCCTTATTTGTTGGCAATCATTTCAATATACAGTACAGCTCATTCGCTCTAACTTTGCCGCTCGGCTCCATACTAAAGTCGAATTTTTAATTAGACGAAGTAAATTGACAGCAACTAATGTCACTTCTTCATACAATGTTGCTTATTTTCTATAACGAAGTGACATTAGCTACTGTCAATTTACTTCGTCTAATTAACAATTTGCGTATACGCCTCTACGCCAGCGGCAAAGTTAGAGCGAACGGGTAGTAATAAATGTTTGTCTGGCTAAACCTCCTCTCTCAGGTCACACCAAAAAGATGCCGGTTAAAAAAGTTATGGTACCTAGGTTATAGTACAGGGCGGAAACTATACATATGATTCAATTTCTATTCTGTCACCTACACTAAAAAACACATTAAGATTGTAAAGGGCGCCGATTCTCGACCACACGACGTGAATGCGTGGACCCAAATTTACGGGTGAAACGTCGTCCGTCTCATGTTCACCGTTCCTAAATATGAGACAGGCGACGCGTCACTCGCCGATTTCCGTCCACGCATTCATGTCGTGTGAAGCGAGAATCGGTACCCTGAGCTTGAATGTGTATGCTAAGCAAACATTCTGTCAAAATACCCTCCAACTATATGACAGCTGTGGCGGGGATGTGGAAGTTTGCTCAGCGAGTTGCCTATCTGTATGTAATTCTATTATCTTTGGTTATAGTAAAGAAGGAAATGCCAGCTATTGGACTTAATGCAGTTGATTTCTTAAGTTGGTTGGAGTGAAATTAGGGTATATTGCCGAAGACTTCTTCAGCGACATCAATATGCCATACTTCCAGCCTCTGAAGAGACAACTTCCAATGCAACCAGGAATAACTCTCAAAAGAAAATGATAATGTAGCTAATATGATATTTCAGTATTATCTGATGATTTATCTAGCCACTTCGAAAATCTATTCATGATTCATCATGATAAAGTATGGTGTCATGTTGTGATTTGTTGTGTGTTTATCATAATGCCTAGTAAGTTTGCACAATGGCAATAGGTGTAGAATAAAGTCCTAAGTTCATACTAATCAAATAAATCGGTCATAGGTCATCTTTATTGGTGTACCTACCACACATCTAATGATCTTCACAACTAAGTTGCCTCTTTCAGGCATTGCAAAATCAGATGGCATCCAATTTTAGTCCCGTTGTCGCATCCCATGGGATCTTATTCCGGGAATTGAAAGTAGTCTATGTGTTATTCCAGAAATCCAGAACAAAATCTGGAATGACAAACATCTTCAGGTCCACTCACAAACTTTCGCATTTATAATGATAAGTTTGTTAGTTTCATTACAAGGTCTGTTCCAACACTATAGTCTGTTTGCTTACGCTATGAACTAGCTGATGCCCGCAGCTTCGCTCACGTAATGCAGTTTTCCTGTTGCTAATATTGAGATGAGATTCAGAGCAAATTTGAATTCCATTAAAAAGATTATTGTGAGCAAACCTTAAGATACACATTATACAATTTTATAAGTTACCACCCACAACTGATCGCTGCATGTCCATTACTTAGGCGATATATTTGTTTGAAACCATTCACCGCTCATAGGATTCACAAATGCAGCAACAAGTGTCGGGCCCACTATATTGCTCGACATCGGTAGCCATAACATGATCGAAATTTTACATCTCTTCGATCCATCCACCGAATTTTCCAACGCGAAATGCCTAATTACCCTAAGAGTCAACCAAACCCCGATAATCACCTTATTCAATTTTACTACATGCGCAGAAATTATAGTTGATTATTAGTTAATTAATAGGCAAATCGTATCTACATGTTTCTCAAGCCGGGTTTATCCATTGACGAGCAAAACCGCTGGTACGCCATTGAACTCGCGAGCCAAAGGTAAAAGTTTGCAGACTTGCACTTGCCGGAGGATTTGCTCGCTGATTCGTGCATGCTGGAAATGAGAAGTCCGCGATGCAACAAACCGCCAGTAGATCTTAAAATGGTAATCATTGTTTATAGAAGAGTTTTCTTTTTCAGAACACTTTGATATTGACGAATCCAAAACATACTTTGAAGGCAACTTTAGTCATGTGTACTTCATCCTATATGACAACTTCATCCAGGCTGAGAATAACCTACGTCAAAGAGGTAAGAAGAATTACATCCAATAAGTACCTACACACTGAGATGTATGTCGTCCTTTAGGTCAGATAGTTCATTTGGTAGATTTCCCGTCTTGTAAAGGAATTTTTAATACAGTTGCTCAAAAAGTGGCGTATTACAGGGACGTATAGCGTTCGGGATGTGGGCTATTACACACGCGTGCTTTTTCTTTACCATTCCCGCACTCGTGCGTTTTCTTTCCCAATTGTCAAAATAATGTCTGTGATTCATGCAAATATTTCTAAAAAAAAGTTACTAACTTGTTTCAATATCAGATTAAAAGTTATTTTAATTAGAATTTAAGCATAAAATAATATAAGTATCGGCCAAATTAAATTTATAAATATAAAAAAAGTTGGCTGTATGAAGTGCACTGCCATAGTCTCTGCTTAGACAGGTATATATTCTTTTACGGTTGGCGCCATTTTGGATATTCAGGTTTATTGTGTTTTTATTATTTTATAAAATTGCTTAATTTTTTCGCAACTGTATTAAAAATAGTTGTTCAATACAACGTGTGGGACTGTTATTTAAACTCGTTCCGACTGTCTACCCTCGCCTTCGGCTCGGGTCAACACCTGTCGTAACTCGTTGTAATAACAGACATCCCACACTTGTATCGAAAACTACTATTTTCGGGCTTTGCATTGTGACGCATTGACTCGCCTTGGGATACAGTGACTGACTCACGGCTATAGCGCGAATATAATTAGTGGGATCTTATTGTAATATTTCATTATGCACTATCTAGCTAAACAAGAGAAAAATAGACAAGCTAGCAAACGCACTTTCCCAGGCAACAAGTCCCGTTTACTGTGCCACGTAGGAGGGGCGGGCGATCCGCCTCACTCGGTACTGCTCTGTGATTTGCATGAAACCGTACGCCAAAAGAAATCCCACAATGTATTTAAAGAAGAAAATGTCGAGGCATACCACAATATATTTAAAGAACAAAATGTGATTCGTCAAGATGCATTTTCATTTGCTAGAATTACCTGAATCTCCCTAAGATAGTGACTTATTGAGACACATATTAAATGATTATTTTTCTGTTTTTGCGGTACAGAACTTCCATTTCATCTCGGTGAGTTTTGAGTGTTTTGATACATCAGGCATTCAGACACAATCATTATTATATCAATCTGTATGCTATACACACTCGAATCAGTTCAACTATCATCAAACCATTCGCCCGTAGACAGAATACATCCGATTATTTTGATACTTCACATTGACTTTGGTAGATGCTACTATATTGTCTTTAGATGATGGACACTGCATGATTCATTTTCGGATTACAAATAAGTGTTGTCTGTTCCACAATAGATTTTCAACACCATCATCTAAGGCACTTTACCTTCAATATTACATATTCACATTATTTTATTTAAATCAAAATAAACTTTATTTGTTCATGTAATATGATTCATTCTATTTCGTTTAACTATTTCTAATATTTGTAGGTACCAATAGCACATATAAGGCGTTAACAATATAATTTATTAAATGGCTTGCTTGGGGAAACTGAAATAATATTATGGACATTATAAATTATAATGTTTCTCTGTTCCATATTGACTTATTTAAATACTCCATTATAGTAGGCTGACGCATGCCTGTCACCAAATATGTCGCTAATGGACTGTAAAACACACCATGTAGTTACTTTATTTATCATTTTAAATGTCACTTGGGCTTCACCTAACATTAATATGGTCTTAAATCTCATTTGCATGCAAACTAACACCATATTGAATGTTCTAGTCCACAAGGCAGGAAGGGAGGAATTAGAAGGGGCATTGTCCCTATTGGAAAAAGTATTATGCTTGCTGCCAGAGCTCATCGGAAAAAGATGGCAGTTACACTCATTGACGAGAATATTTTCAAAACTCCTCCATAATGGTAACTCTCAAAAACTAAGAGCTGAAGCTATAAGGTACGACAAATATCAACATAACTATTCTTTATTACATTGGCAATATTTACAAAAAATGCTTAATTTTCAGATATTTCTTATTATGGTATCAAGCGCTTGGAGACAATGCCCCAAATGAAGTCCATAAAATGTTTGCATCCCTGGTTCCTGGAATGCCAGAACCTACCATACTGCCAAGCGGATCTCCACTCAAGCCAAAACCATTAGAAATCACGTCCGGCGGGACAAATGAATCGAGTGACTTTAGCATAGAGGATATCATGCACCATCCAAACTTCAATTCCTCAGTTGATAATGCAAAAAAGATAGTAGTAGAACAAACACCAACAGGTATAATTGGGAAAATAGCTACTGTATCAGCATCTATATTCCATGACACTAATGCTTTGAACCCAGTACAGAGTGTTGAAATCCAGCCGCTATTACCACCAAGTGCTAGTGAAAAGGCCACTGACAATGAAACGAAACATTATTTTGAAATACTCCTCAATGGTATGGCTACAACGGTCACGAGAATACAATGGAGAGACAGATCGCATACGAAGGCAATGAGATGTTTCGCGTTTCTTCTGGAGAAGTTCAAGATCTACTATTTGCCCATCATTTGTCCACAGTTTAATACTAAAAATTCATTGTACAAGCCTAATTTAGGTAAGATTCAGAAGTTATTATTTATTGGTAACTTTACCCTATAATTATTTACCAATGTATGTATTTCTTTGCTGGTATAAACCTGGAATTCTTTAAGTTCTTGGAACTATCAATACAATTCAACATCAAGTAAACATCGCAAATGTATAAAAAATCGGTTATTCATACAGACGCGTTACTCTATTCGCATTCATTCAATTTCAGCGCACAGAGTGCCTAGTGTGAGTTTCTGCGAGTACCTATCTTGATTCACGGTGAGCGTGTTAACGTCAATTTGTGTGGAATCGAGTCTCCGCCACCCAGCTGTAAACACGAGAACTCCATACAAAATTATGAATACGTACTTCACCGTGAGTCGCGAAAAGCCCTCGCAAAAACTTACACTAGACGCTCTGACTAACGTAAATGTTGATCATCGCTCATATTCTCATTGTCACATCAACCTTCTGTCCTGGGGACATCCTTCCTTCCGAGGGCATACCCGGGGCTTCCAACCGTAGGCCGTTAGGTAGGTTTTTAGTCTGTAGGAGCCCGGCATAGCATCCCTGTAAGATTATCCTCACGTCAAAAAAGAACATCTACCTCTGTTTCGTGTTTCGCATACATACATACATATGATCACGCCTTTGTCCCTGAAGGGGTAGGCAGAGGCATATTATATGCCCACATTTCACCTTTGTATAATTTGTCCCACGTAATAGGTGGTGAGCCGTATTCGTGTTTCGCAATACATATGAAATGGGGTGGATGCCCTATGTGGACTTATTTATTTAATCAGCAAACTTTTCTAACCTTTTACAAACTATTCTAGAATTGCCAGTTCAACACAACATCCTAGAAGATGACTACGTTTTATGCCGCGTGACATTAATCAAATGGATAGCTAACTATGCTCACTTCATGAAGAAGCAAGGCAGCGATGGAGGCCAACCGTCGTCTATGACTAGTACCGGCTCACACTTGCCACATTCCAACACGCCTACACCGGCTGCCTCTTTACATCACGAAGAAGAAACGTCATTTACTGTAGGACATCCTTCCGATTCTAGTAGAGCGTCGTCGCATGATTCAGCGTCTAATACACCGCATCCTAGTCTGGAGTCAGGTAAGACTTTACAAAGGGTTCATACAATATAGTTAAATGCCCAGGAAAACGTGTTAGAAATCAAAATAACGATTCAAGAAATACATGTGCTCCTTAAACTATCTGCAATAATATCTTCTTTCGCTTGCGCAAACAAAAAGCAACATTCTTTGTGTGTGTAATAGGTACATTGCTTTTTACAGTACGTAATATTAGTAGTATTATAAACTCGAAAGTACCGTACTATTTAACTGCTCACGTAGAAGCTTAGGACTCGCTTTGACTTATTGCTAAAAGTAGCTTTTACAGCATTGTTGAAAGGACCGCAGTTTGACTACTTCACTTTTGGATTTTATTTATATTCCTTTTATTTATCAGAGCGTAAATTCTTTCCACAGGGGTATACGAAGAGCTAAGCTCAGAACAAGTAGTACGGGATGTGCTATGTTGTTCGTCGAGAGAACATGTGGATTTTACAATCGAGGTTTTGCGCCAAGCGTTTCTTCTACCGTTCTCTCAGGCAGCCGCTGTAAGGCGAGTCATAGCGTTGTATAAAGACTGGATACAGATGAATGTAAGTAGTTTTCTAAACCACCTAATTTCATACATTTATTTTTCTTTATTACATAACAACTCCGCTTGCATCCAAAATCTCCACTTCGGAACCCAACCGACCTTCTTTGTGTGACTGCTAACGGCAAGTGTTTCGACTTCCTTAGGCGTTGTTTAAACTCCCATTTTACCTTACTTTTACAGAAGCGTTTCCGTCAAGCAATTATTACCACATAATCTAACAATTAACGTATTCTATTCTGATGGGTCTAACGTGGTATATTAGACCTTATCTAAACGTCCCATGATTTATTGTTGGTCGGCAGTCGCCCTTGTACTGGCCTAGCCCAAAAAACACGTTCCCTCGGTCATAAAGAAAAATGAAACATATCTAACTACTATTCGTCCACGCCCGCTTATAAAGTAAAATCTAAACCTTATAACATTGACGTCACAAATCGTTCTCAGGTAGCCGAGATTCCACCATTCCTGGTAGAGAACACGTTTGAACAGCAGAATGCCAACGAACCGGCCGTGCCACCTCGGCGACTTCGTAACGATTCCTATCTAGGTGCTGTTGGGCGGGATAATGTTATGGTCAGAGCGGGACTACAGGTACGAATGACATTAAAATATACATCTAGCTTTTATCTCCGAAGGGGTAGGCAGAGGCATATTTTACATTTCGCCTTTAGTATTGGTCCCACGTAAAATGTGGTGAGACTTGCCATGTTGAAATGAACACACTAGGTTGTTACTGTCTGTTATTCAAGCCACCCATAATGCCTATAACTTGGCTAAACGACTGCCATTTTACTGGCAACCGGGACCAACAGCTTAAAGTGCCTTCAGAAGCATGGACTGCCTCTGTGGCGTAGTCGGTAGCGATACCGCGGCAGGAGGTCCTAGGTTCGATGCCTGGGTCTGTCCAAATATTTGTGTGATCAATAAATGTTTGTTTCGGAGTTTAGGTGTTTTCTATGTATCATATTATGTATTTAAAAATTTATAAGTATGTCAATAGGTCCTCTAGATCCCATAGCACAAGCTTTATTAGCTTAATTTGGGCTAAATGATGTGTGGATGTCCGCAATAAAAAAAATGGCCACGCTCGCAAATAGAAATTTCACAAAGTGGACACCGATCCGAGGCCCAGCCACAGCGAAAGTTACAGTGATCGTTTACAGAACACTGAGTCCGCAGGGTTTCAATGTTTTAGTAGCGTTGTCGTAGTCGTATCGTTTTCAATGATTGCGATTCTGTTCTGACACAATAGAAATAGCAGACTTGACCCCTGGTAGAACTGTTCTATATCCTTCACTATACAACCGTATCACGGACAATATGGAAAATTTTCAGAATCTATAATATTCCAGAATGTTCTACAAATATTCATGACGCAAGCTGCGAATGTGTTCCTAGCGTCGGGCTCGCCGGTGGCGCCGCCTGGCGCTCTGAGCCAACAACAGCTGTTAGAGGAACAGACCGACACGTGCAAACGAGTGCTCAATATATACAGATATATGGTCATGCATGTCGCAATGGACGCTAATACGTGGTAAGTTATACTTTGTACTATTGAAAACTAATTTCTGCACAACAACTTACAACACGGCGGAAATATCTGCGAACCTGCATATCAATGACATGTTGTCTATTATTAACAGCATTCATCGTTATGCGGACGACGGGACGGGGCCGACACTTGCTATACGAAAAAACTTGTGTCTGAAATAGAGTACTCTCACCAGAGTGTCCGATTTCGGTAAACAAAATCTTGTCCAATTCAACCCTGCCAAGATATAAGTTTGCGTATTCACCGCAAAAAAAAAACGATTTACTGTAGCGCCACAATTTCAAGGCACATCTCTCCCCATCTCTGACAGTATAGGTATCTTAGGTGTTGACATCTCCAGTGACGTTAAGTCCCGAAGTCATTTGGAGAGCATGGCCAGGCTGGCGTCCAGGAAGCTCGTTGTGCTCAACAGCTCTATTTGACTGCGGCGTAAACGCGGCTACTCTCTAAGTTGCAAGTGCGGCCGCACGAGGAGTACTGCTGTCACCTTTGGAAGGGGGCACCTGAATATCAGTTTTGACCGGTCGACTCGGTGCAAAAGCAAGCCACGAGAGTTATCAAGGATCCCATGCTTGTAGGTGGTGTGGAACCTCTTCGCGACAAGAGAGACAGACTATGTGCGTGGTCTACCGCCCGTACAATGGTTGGTTTGTGCTCTGAAGAATTATTGTTTAATATGATGCCCACAGCTACTTTCTATCATCGCACCGCTCGCCATAGACATAGTGTTCGTCCTCACACTTTGCTTGTCACCTTAGTGCAATAAAAAAGGGGCGGGGAAAGGAGGGGGGGGGGCTTCCATAGAACTGTTTTTTTTTGCCGTTTTTGGTACAGGATCCTTTGTGCGCCAATCCGACTCGCACTTGGCTGGTTTTTTGTATATAATGAAATTATGTTTATTATTGTTAACCTGCTAACTGGGGTATAAAAACTTATGTCCCGTTTTGAGATCAAAAATAAATGGTCAGTTCAGTTATACTAAATAGGCGAAAGCGCGAGGGGAAGCCAGGTTCGCAGATATTTCCGACAAGTTGTATGTAGAATTATTGTAACACATTTTTACATGCCCCATTTAGCGTACATTTAGGTATTATAGTACCTAGATTTTATAGCAGAAGTTAAAACTTGTACTAAAGATGCTAGAAACCTGATAAACATACATCAAAAACACCCAACCCCGAAACAAATATTACGTGTTCCGACCTGGAATACGAACCCATGACCTAAGTATGGTCTTAGCATACACCAGCAGTGCACTACTGATGCAGTCAATAATATACATTACAAAATATGTGTGTTTATCAGCATATTTTTCTTTTTATAGAAGCGCTCGTGGCCCCGCGGACTCAGTGTTCTGTAAACGATCACTGCAGTAAGCAACTTTCACTATGGCCGGTCCATGGATGGGTGACCATCCATGTCATCACTTTGTGACATTTATTTGAGCGTTTCCGTGCTTCGGAAGGCACGTTAAGCCGTTGGTCCCGGTTGCCAGTAAAAATGGCAGTCGTTAAGCTAAGTTGAAGGCTTTATTTTCAACAGCAGGCAGTCACAACCTGCGCCTGTCCATTTAAACACGGCAATACAGCTTACCACCTATTACGTGAGACAAATTATACAAAGGTGAAATGTGGGCATATAACATGCCTCTGCCTACCCCTTCGGGGATAAAGGCGTGACCATATGTATGTATGTATCAGCATATTGGTCACTAGCGGATTTGGCATAGCTCCCTTTCCCGTGGGAATACGGGAATAAATATAGCCTATGCGACTCGGTGATATCGGTTCAGTAGATTCGGAGCCTATTTGATGACAACAAACCAATAATCAAATCTTTCCTCTTAATATTAGTATAGATAAAAAAGCTTAATTTTTGTTATCCGGGAGGAGCTTTTCCTAGTGGTGGACCGCAATCGCCCGAGATGATAATAGTAGATTGTACTACAAGTGCATAAAAGAAGCCATTTTATACGAGACGTTTATCCGCCCGAGCCAAAGGCGAGGGTGGATATTAAGTCGAGGATAAAATGGGTTTTATGATCGAGTTATACACTCTGCTTTTCACTTCGATTGCAAGGAAATGAAACAGTGATATTGTAAATAAAAGTCTTTAATTAAAATATTTAAAAAAAATATAACATATATGTATCTTTTTAATTATTTTTCTTTTTTTAATCATTCTACATGAAGCATTAGGCATGGGTAACGAGATCTATACTGCCTAATCATAAGTTCATTTTATAATATTTTTTCACTCATAATACTATCTGATTTTTAATGTTTCTTAATTTATATAGAACACAGAAAGTACAAATTAAATGTAACAAAAAAAAAAACAAGTTATTTAATAGCGTTTTATTATGTTTGTAGTAATATATGCTTTATTGTACACCAAGGATAGAAAATCTTAAAGTAGATATAATAAATATTAATCAGGTACAATGGGCGGCCTTATTGCTAATAGCAATCTCTGCCAGGCAACCTTTAGATGGACAGGACTGTAAAAATATTTAAAAACGGGTTTAATTTGTGACGTAATAAATAATATTAGAAGTAGCATTCCGGTGTATACGTAACATATACATACAAATATACAAATACCTACATATATACACAAATACTTTCATATAATATATACATACACAGGTACATACATACATACACAGATATACATTATATATATGCCCTTGATATACATACATAAATAGTTTGGTTCATAGAGTAAAGTAACACGATCTTCATGGTACCGTCTCTACGGTCTAGTATGGCCATATTGTTTTAGAAGAAGAAAAAGAACTTTATGCACTAGTCACTAAAATGTTGTTTTAGTCCGAATACACCCAGCATAAACAAGAACTTTACGAGCATAAGAAGTGAAAATGATATTTATGCTATGATATATTATTATGTTTTAGGGAACAACTGCTGCTTGTATTGTTGCAAATAACGTCGCTAGTACTCACCAAAGTGCCGCCTAAACGGAAGCAGGAATCTCTAGGTATGCTAATTATTAAAAAAAATATTTTTATTACCGTAACACAATATTGTCCATTGTACTAGCACTTGAATCTCTAATAATTAGCTATCAGTAAGATATCCGGCTCGAAGGACCATAAATTAAAGGTATTTTCCAACGGTCACAATGGGAATGCTTGCTAAGTGTATATGAGTACTCGATTAAAAAAATAATATCAACTTGAAGTACAGTTACAGTACTACCACGATTATAAGTCGCATCGGCTTTATTCGGCTGCGCAGAATAGCTCATCCCACTGACGAATTAAACCGAATGAAAATTGCAAAGCAATTTCGAACTTATTGCTACTGTTTTAAGGTCGAAAATAACAAGACGTGAACAGGATGTGCAATAAACGCGACTACACCGTTGTCTAGACAGACTGACTGTCGAGTCAGACATGGCGCGTACGCATCAGCCAATAGCACGCGAGTATTTTCGCGGGAATATGTGGCGCGCTGTGATTGGTAGATATATTTTAGCGCCTTACAAAAAATTGAGTTCTGCGCAGGTACATCGGTGTAACTTATAAAACTGGTAGTACTGTACACGCTTTTATTTTACTGCATTATAATGTGTATTAAAACATTACAATTATTAATAAATGTGATTTACCAACTTATTGCTCCTATTTCTCATTATGACTGATTTCGGACCTTCCAACTTTTTTTAACAATCTGAATGTTGCTCGCTAAGATTAACGATCCTCCCCTCTTTATTATAGTTTTGCAATGAAATGCCACCATGTAATGCCTAAACTTATACTTAAATAGCTCAGTATATATACGTTTATATTATTGTAGGTGGCTTTCTTGCGCCAGCACTGTTCCAGACTCTCATAGTGACCTGGATAAAAGCAAACCTAAACGTGGCTGTAAAGGCGGAGTTGTGGCAAAACTTCATGGAGCTGCTGTCGCGGCTCACACACTGGGAAGATCTTATCAAGGAATGGGCGGTAAGTCCTTTGACAATCTTCATTTATTTTAAACTAGATAAGGCTCGCGGTTTCACCCGCGTGAAATTCAGTACCCGTTCCCGCTTCCCGTGGGAACATATTCCCGGTATGAAAAGTGTTATTTCAGACTATAAGCTATCTCCGTACCAAATTTCAGCCCAATCCGTTCAGCCGTTAGAGCGTGATTGAGTAACAAACATCCAAATATCTATACATCCAAACATCTTCACAAACATACACATTTATAATATTAGTAGGAAGTAGGATAGTAGGATTAGCAAACGCCCAGGAATCAGCCAGCGTAAAATTTTGTTTCCCCATAAAATTTTCCTGGATAAAAAGTAGTCTATGTCACTCAATCCATTAAATCAGCCCATAACAGTCTATTAATAGACATATGTCTCTCCCAAATTACATGGGGACGTATTTCACATAATTATACCACCACTATACGGATGTATTTCAAGATTTCCTTCTCTCTAATGCCGCGTTCCAATACGTGCGAATTTAACCCCTAACAGACCCGAGATTTTAACCCGAACGAAACCTAAGCTTACGAAAATCGCACCTGAGCCACCACATTTCTATACCGTTGTCATATTGTTCTAGAAAACAATGGAGACACTAACCCGAGTACTAGCACGGCATGTATATTCGCTGGACTTGTCAGAGAGTGTGAGTGCGGACAGAGGAAGGAGTGGAAGGAGATTACCCCCCGCGCCCGCACCGCTACCTCGCCCGTCTCATGCTCTTCACGCAACGGCACATCAGACTAGCACTAGGACCCCCGGTAAGTGTTTCTTTATCGAAGCTTTTAGGCTACGTTCACACGGCGCACGTTTTTCTCGTACACGATTTTCCCGTGCATGATGCAATCGTTCACACGGCGACCATTCAACGCGGTTTTAACGTTACGATAAAATCGCATGAGTGGGTTAGTCGTGTGAACGATCAATGTGTATATAAGCGCCACTACGATGCGTATTCGAGAAAATCGTGCCGACACACGGCGATCCTAGTGGCAACTCCGAACGGTATACGGGAAAAACGTGTCTCGTACACACGATTTTCCCGTATGGACTCCATGTGAACAGTTTCATATATTGTCTACTGCCACTACGATTTCATTGTGCACGAGAAAATCGTGCGCCGTGTGAACGCACCCTTAGGGTTTGAAAATCGTTCAACAATGGAAGCTGACCAGCGTACTAGCACGGCATGTATTCACTGGGTTTGTCAGAGAGTGTAAAGTGTAGGACTAGGAACCCCGGTAAGATTACAGGATAATGCTTAGAAAATTGTTAAAATGAAGACGTAACAAACAGAAGATGTATTTGTTTGATAAATTTTTTTGGTCTCGTTAAGATGATTACTATGATTGATGGCCCCCTAATGTTGCCGACATAAATTTTTTCAGCTTATAGGACCAAATCCGGGTAGGCCCCTGGATTTGGTCTTATAAGCCCAAGTATTTTTGGTACTAGAAAGACGCTACGATAAGCAAAATTGATATATTCAAAACTAAAGGAATATTTGAGAAATACAATAATTTAGACCTGTGTTCCTAAAAAAATAGGCAAATACCTGCATAATTTTTGTTCCGTCACTAGAAATCAATTACGTGGTGATTTTGACTAATAACCAATCAACTTTGACGTGTTAGGGCTAGGGGATAGGGCTTCTATGCTCTGTTAATATTAGGATGATAATTTTGACAGCTCTTAGTAGGGCACCCCATAGTGTCCAATCGTTAATGAATCTATGGATTGCTTAAAATTTTAAATCGATAGTTACAAAGAAACCGTTTTTATTATTTTAGGCAATTAGGTAAATAAAATTGCATTATTATTGTTTGTATTATACTTAGCTAATCATATTACAAATAAATATTGTAGATACCTACGTATTAACGTTACTAGCATTTAAATGAATATACTTCATTTCGATTTATTCGAATTATTTGTCTATGATCGATTCCGTGGTATTGTTGGAAGACGCTTCACTACAATAAGTAGGCGGTACTCGTCTATGTGCTACGATAATTTTTTGAAGTATTTTTGACATAAACAAATCCGATACTTCATAGGCGTGAGCTGTCAAAATTATCAACCTAATTTTAACAGAGTATAGTAAAACATAAGTAAAGCTGTATTATCATTTCCGCTGAACCGATTTTGATGAAACATACAGCGATATTTAAGTTGAATAAATACCTCCAAATCCTAATAAGTAGTACAATTATGATCAAGCTACTGCATTTTGCTCCAACCCCGAACAAATAAACAAACAAACTCAGAAGTCCTAAATTACAGTTATTTTTTTAAATTTATCTTGAATATATATATTGTAAAAATAGATACATCTATTTTTACTATTTTATAATAGTGGAGATTACATACAGATCGGCAACTCCATGCCGCGCCACAGCTATCATTATAGTTGACGGACGTGTTGAGGGAACATTTGCTTGGCATAATTGGTCACACGCACACATTAAACTGGAGTTTCCGCCCTGTGCTATTAGCACCAAAATATTACGTATACTATGATTTTTAATTCGAGTCAGTAAAATGACATTTTCAGTGTTGCGGGATTTTTGTCACAAATAAATAGTGATGTGGTTGAATCGAGTTTTACAATTAAAAGTTAGTCGAGATTATATTTTTAATTCAATATCAAAAAGTAATTAAATATTACATAAAACCACCTATACCGTATTTCAACTCATTCAAATAATGCAGTAAACAAACAATTTGGATCTCGATTGCTCCATAATTATTTCCCTACATTTAAATATAATCACTTTTCTAGGAACCATAGTTTGTTTTATACAAACATACACACCAATTTACCTTTAAAATAATTTCATGAAAAGTACTTTGATGACAAAAATTTAAAACTGTCATTTTTGCTTGTCCTTGAATTATTTTTTCATCCCATCTATTCGAAAAGCATCACTTTGCACCACGATAACAGGGCGCAAAATATAAATAATCTTTTCTGTTAAGAGCTTTTTAGCGGGCGGCAAAGTGATTTTAATTCGGAACTTGGAACTGAATTTATAACGTTCATAGAAATCGAACGCAAATAGTATAGGGGAAACTGGGGATACTTGATCCTATTTGACCATTTCCACACGGGTTAACCTTTCTGCAATAACTTTTTTTTTTAATGGTTTGGCATCAAAAAATATACATAATGATTATGCCAAAAAGCGCGCGTATTTGCGTCACGATTAAACATCGCATGTAATTAGGCTGTATGAATGAATTGCCTTTACATTTCACTTGTGGGATTATAACAACAAAACAACTTGTATGAGACTGTACTTGGGGATCGTGCGAAGTATGGCCCCATACGGGGGCCCCGTATGGGCGGATACCCTGATGGTCAGCAATGTGTCTAGATAGCTGAGCCCGCAGAGGGCGATGGCCGTTAGGATTATAAGGGGATACCGCACGATCTCAGGTGAGGCGGCATGCCTCCTAGCTGGGACCCCTCCATGGGACCTGGAAGCAAAAGCCAAGGGTCTGCGTCTCGAGAAATCGAGGCCCTGCGGTCCCTGCTCCACCAGGAAAACGTGGAGATATGGAAGGTGCGACTTCAGCAACCAAAGGGGGGATTCGCCACAATCGCGGCCGTCAGACCGGTCATGGACGAGTGGCTGGAGAGGAGAGACGGTGCTCTCTCCTACCGGTTGTCACAGATACCGGCCACGGTAGTTTCGGTAAGTATCTGTGGCGAAGACACCGGGAATCCACAGCACTGCGAGGACCGCAGCGATGACACAGCGCTGCGGTCCTCGCAGTGTAGTGCACGGCAAGATTAAGTCTATTATAAAAAAAATCAGTCCAGTCAATTCAATTATTAAGTCAATTATTATAAAATAGCCTTAATCATTAATCTCTTTTATGATTAAGCCAACACGCCATTTTAGATTTAACATCACATTCAAAGAAACCTCTTAAATTAAAATTTTCAAAATATCTTCGATGTAATAAATTCTTAAAAGTGTTTACTTTACTTGTTGTGTGTGTTTACTTTTTTATTTATCAACCGATTGACATGAAATAAACACCAAATGTTAAGTACTGCAAACCTCAACACAATAAAGAAAACCGCATTGTAATCGGTTAAGCGGGTACTGACATTAGCGCCCACAAACGTACAGACAAACAGACATACAGACAAACAGACAAAAAATCTAAAAATCATTGTTTTGGGTTCTAATGCGTTCATAAAGCCCTCCTATGATATTATTTCTTATTTAGCTTCCAAGTACAGACAGCGACATGTTACAATTTTATTATATGTAGGCATAGGTATTGATATTGATAATACGAATTGTAAACTAGCTGACCCCGCAACTTCATTTACGTCACATAAGGTGTATGAAAGGAGAGGTATTTCTTCATCACTCTTCAAGCAGCGTGTGAAACTGCCCTGTTTGCTTAACCATAAAAGAGCTTAAAGATTAAGTCTATTTTAAAACAATTCAGTACCTTTTATGATTAAGCCAACACTCCAGTTAAGATTTACACTCACATTCAAAGAAACTCCTACAATTAAAATTTTCAAAATATCTGATTCTTAAAAGTGTTATAACTTTTTTATTTATAAACTGATTGACATGAAATAAACGCTAAGTGTTAAGTGGAGCAAACCTCAACACAATAAAAAAGCCGCGTTGCAATCGGTTAAGCGGTTACTGAGATAAGCGTGCACAAACGTACAGACAAACAGATATACAGACATACAGACAAACAGACAAAAATTCTAAAAATCATTGTTTTGGTTTCTATTGAGTTCATAAAGCCCCCTTATAATATTTTATCTTATTTATCTTCCATGTACAGACAGCGACTTGTTACGATTTTATTATATGTATTGATTGATTGATGATATGTTATAGATAGATATTATATATTTACAATATAAAATTTAAAATACAATACAAAAACATCTTTACACCTAATAAAATAAAGAATGACTAAAATGTCTAAGTCTATTGATTGTCGAACATCACTATTGTAGCGGGTCACCCATTTTTGTATCAGTGACAGTTGCACTTGTCATTTTACTGACTGAGATTAATAATCCGACTTTAGTTGCCTATTAACGTATTAACAAGTAGGTAGGTATAATTTATAATTCATATATTCTGTGCCATTTCATCACACGTTGAACTAAGATGATGTATAGAGATATTGAAAAACTACATGTCGTAATTGCAACGCGTGCCATTTGCGCTTGTATAGATTATAATTGCCAGTTTTGAGCAATCTAGAAATTTGGTAAGTACTCTATCAAAATCCAGCTTTAGTGTCAAATTTTAATTTCCGGCAGAGTAAAGTTGGCAGTTGCTTTATTTTTAGCTAATTATAATTCGGGATGTCATGATGAACTCGAATCGACTAAAATCACACGGTACTAGCCTTTGTGTAAACCCCGAAACGCTATTAATGACGCCGCTGAAGGTGGTTTCAGGGTTTCCAGACTTTGGTTACCAATGAAGTTGAATTGAGGAGCGTGAAGTATTTTACACAAGCGCGCCTGGGTCAGCCCTGGGGAGGATAACCCCAGGTTTTCCTGGGGGTCTTATCCGGGGCTCCTTACCGTAGGCATTAAGTAGGGGACGTGTGATTTTTAGTCGGTAAGAGTTCAGCATAGCGCACCTATGACGGCTTTTCCTCATATTTTTTTCAGAATTAAAAACCTTTTTCTTCTTCACTCAGATTGTTTCAAAAATCTCGAAATCGCGCCTACTTAGCCTTAAAATCAAGACTACGCGTTTAAATTATTTCCGTATATAAACAACACTTGTTTTGTAAGTGATACTATTTATCACTTAAAAATATGTCTGATATAAATCAAACATATCCGATATTACATCGATAAGCCAAAATACAGATTTTAAAGCAATGTTAAATGATACCTCACAGTAATTTCAAATGATTTTAACTAGAGCTATGTGTATGTATTGTATAATATTGTGATATTCATAGGTAAATCTCCGAAATCCGGCCACGAAACTCACCCACGGAAAGAAACGGGCAGCACACGACGGCAATTGACAAGGAGTCGAAGTGACCCGCATCTTAGCAAGCATGGACAACTACAAACAGGTAAATAAACATTTTTTAAGTTTTTAAAATAATAATATTGTGGTTATCTGTTAGACTCTACTGATACTCGTGATAGCTCTAATATTTATTCCCTGTCTAGGCGCATCTTTATGTAAGTAGGAAGTTACTAATATTTTTTTCATTCCACAGAAACCAAAGAATCCCTAAGTGAGAAATCAAGCAAAAGATGGTACTCATTGGACTCCTTGCGGAATGCTCATCATGAAGAGCGCGACTCGCAGAGTGGTGAGTATTTTACAAATAATTGAAACCATTCTATATAGACTCAACTGAAGAATAGTTGCGCTATTATGATTAGATGACGGATAGACAAAACATATTTGACTCGCCCTCGCTATACCACGCTAGCCAGAATGGTTGATATAATCCGCGCGCAATAATAATAGTATGAAAACTTGTCAAAGGATACCGAAAAATGCAGTTTTCAAAAATGGCTTCGATTGTCCGGTGGATTGCGCACGTATCAGTTGTAAAAGGTCTCATCCCATTCTCATCGTGTGCGGATTAGATTACGGTTTCATTTTGAGTTATGTCTTTCTACGTAATGGACGATTGTTCCCTTAGTCGTCTGTTACAATTTTTTTATTTATTTACTTATGTACATACATTTATTTATATACATACATTTATTTACTACTATACCCTCGGGATGAGTCCGGGTGGCGAATTTTGTCATGTAGCACTTTCATGGCAATTAGAAGCTCTTAAAGAATCTAAGCAAACTTCACGCTGTGGGTTATGCCTAGAAAATTACCCAACTTTGAAACTAATATTTGCAGATACATGCCAACATTTGTCCCAATTCATACTCGATATCTTGAGACGCAAATTTGCACAGTTCAAAATGTAGCGGACAAAATATTTTCAACATTTGAATGTTAGTATTATTTTCAGGGTCCCGTTCACCATCTCCCGCTCCATCTAGCGGGTTAGAAAGCAGTTCTATCAAAGATTCTCCTCTACAAATTGATTTAGCCTCCGATGGTGGAAATGTCGGTGAGTATTTGGTTTTTGCTTGTGAAATCAGAAATATGTTTTATTCAGGACAAGCAAGAATTTAAGTGATATAGACTGTAGAATTTTATGTTGATTATTTTCCGGATGTAATTGACTCGCGGTTTCTACCTTGTTCACTTTTTTACGACTGCAAATCTACCTATTTGTCCCATCACATTTAAACTGTAAATCAGTTGGCGCCTGAATAGCTAATGAAAATGATAAATATATTGACCCAAGTTTAGTTTATCTGATGCTGGATATAAAATTAAATGCATATTTCGATACGATTAGCTATAAAAACCTTATAAATTCTAACTTGAAAAAAAATATTTCTACCAGAATGGACGGAGAATGAAGCCAGTGACAGCGTCAGCGGCCTTGGCTTAGGGGGTGGGGGGGAAGGGATAGGGGTGCTAATGGGGGGCAGAGCGCGAGGGTGGTTACCAGACGTGGCGTCTATAATGTGGCGCCGCATGTTGGCTGCGTTAGGAGACCCCAATCTACTGCGGGATCCACACGCACACGCCAACCTGTACAACTACTTGATACACCTCAATAGTACGCTGCTCAAGGTATGTATACTAATAAATATAAATATTTTTAGCTAATTGATCAGCAGCGGTAATCTTTCGGAGAACAATAATAAAGGAGGGGTAGGGAGGTGCCACCACGACCTTAAAGGGTAGACACGAAGGGACTGGCTTGCTGAATAATATGTGCTTCTATAATGAGGCCCCAATATACCGTGAAACCCACACGCACATGGAAACCTGTACAACTATCTGCTACAATTCAATAGTACGTTGCTTAAGCACCTTTGAAGGGGGTGGAGGCAACGGCATAGAGGTGTTAATGGGGGAAAGAGGCGCCCCGTTACGAGACCCCAATCTACTGCGGGACCCACGCGCACGCCAATCTATACAATTACTTGATACACCTCAATAGTACGCTGCTCAAGGTATGTATTCTAACTATAGCACCTTTTAAGTACGGGAGCGGTAATATATCGAGGAACGATAATAAACGAGGGGAGGGAGGTAGGAACCACGCAGCTTCCATTTGTTGTCTAGCGCACAATTCAAGGGGTAACGTAAAACTAATCGAATTGTTCAAGTAAAAGGTGCACAGGATAGGCAGTGGGGAGGTATAGGTCTACCAGAACCTTGGATAAAATCAAAAAATTGCATACTGGGTAAACGGACTAAACTGTCTTGATACTTTTTTATTTTACCTGTGTTTCATGCGATCAGTATATATCTTTGTCATGTACCTCTTGTAACTTAGCCCCTACAATCTCATACAAATTTTATCATTCCATATTCACAAGCTTACTTTTTTTTATTTGTTTAACGTGAGGGAAAATCCTCATGGATGTTATGCCGGACTCCTACCGACTAAAAAACCTCACGTCACGCCCAACAGCCTGTGGTTGAGAGCCCCGGGGAAGCCCTCGGAAGGATGTCCCAGAACTCCCAACAGACCCACGGCCGCCACTGCGGCCTGGCCCAGGGGGTGGTTCGGGTGCTATCCCGCGTCCTTGGGGGGTTTCGGGTGTGATCCCGCTTCTAAGGGGGGGGGGGGGGGGCGTGCGTGAATTGCTCACGTCACGCTGCCGTCATCGGCCTGCTTCTGTAAGGACGGTGAGCCGCCCTCTCACCGTCCTCAGGCCCCCGGTCATGGAGGCCGATAGTCCTCGGCGAAGACACGTCGGCGGCGCCCAGGCCGCCGACTGCGGAACTCGGGTGGGAGAGTTCTCTCCCGTACCCGTCCCGCCGCCTCCTTCACGAGCATGACCTGCTCGCAGAAGGAGGCGGCGCAGTCCCACTTACTCCCGCTGGAGAGCATGGCTCGCACCATGGTCTCGAGCGAGAGAGTGTCCACGTCCAGACCCACTACGAGGACCTGGCGCTGTTGCGCCCACGCCGTGCACTCCACCAGCGTGTGGAGCGCTGTGTCATCGCTGCGGTCCTCGCAGTGCTGAAACTCGGCCGTGGTTTCCCGGTATTTTCGCCACAGATACCTACCGAAGCTACCGTGCCTGGCAAGCATCTGTGTCAACCGGTAGGAGAGAGCACCGTGTCTTCTCTCCAGCCACTCGTCCATGACCGGTCTGATGACCGCGATTTTGGCGAATCCCCCCTTTGGTTGCTCAAGTCGCATCTTCCATGTCTCCACGGTTTCCTGGTTGAGTAGGTACCGCTGGGCCTCGATTTCTCAATAAGCGGGCCTTTGGCCCCGCTCCAGCGCCTCCTTGCGCCATCTGAACAGTGACGCAAGGGCTCTCGCTTCCAGGTCCCATGGAGGGGTTCCTAGCTTACTTTGCAATCAGATAGCGTTGTATGAATACTTATTTATTTATTTATAATGCTCCATAGACCTAAAGACCATACCAAGACAGGTCTTTCCTATACCTAAGCTAAAACTAGGTCTGGATAAAAATATTCGTGCAGACGAGCCTTTAAGAATGCATTGTTCCTTTTGCCTCTAATATGCTAAATCCTACAGATTTATTTACTAACACAATTTTATGAATACCTACAGGAAAGGTTTTGACATTATTGTAATGGATGACAGTGATTTATAGGATTTATAAATATGAATTACTAGCTGACCCGCGCAACTTCGTTTGCGTGATAAATCAAGAACCGCTCGACCGATTTTGTGCAAACTTCACATAAACCATCTACGAAATAGTCCGAAGAAAGCCTAAACATTTGGTTTGGATAGGTGAGCCCGATCTCGAGTTATAAAATTACAACGAAAAGTGGCATTGATTTTTATATATATAGACTAGCTGACCCGCGCAACTTCGTTTGCGTGATAAATCAAGAACCGCTCGACCGATTTTGTGCAAACTTCACATAAACCATCTACGAAATAGTCCGAAGAAAGCCTAAACATTTGGTTTGGATAGGTGAGCCCGATCTCGAGTTATAAAATTACAACGAAAAGTGGCATTGATTTTTATATATATAGATTATAAGTGTATTTCTAAGTGCAATACTAGCTGTGCATGTTTTTTGTGCAAGAACGGAAGCTTGTTTTTCTTCAAAATGGTGACTAAGATTGCTCCACCGTTATATTTACCACTCACCACGTCACTGATTGAATCCTTTGAACAAGAATTTAGTATCAAACATTTTGTAATTTCTCGATGAAAATGTAAAGTAAGTCCCTCATAATATGACTCGGCGGACTCGGTCTAAGGCCTTCTGCATTTTAGGACCTAAAATTGCAGAGGTCATTCTTTATTTCTTTGACCTGCTTCTCTCCTATTTGTTCAATAGTGGACTGCGATAGACTGATATCATTTGATCTGATTGCAGATAGTGGTTCCATAGATCTAAATGCCTAAAACATTTTAACCGAATTTACACTTGTTCGATAAACAAATACCTTTTTTTTAACCGCAGAGTCGTAACTTTGCTGTAGATATGACAATTTCACTTGATATTTTTTAAATTCCTAATCTTAAATTTAAGTACTTCCAATATAAGTGACCTGCAGAATGAATACTGCGCTTAAAAGTACCGAGTTCTTTGGTTGTGTGTGTGATCAAGTATTGTATATGAACCTATAACAGTTTCTCATTTAATTAAATCACGTTTAAAATTAATCAAAATCCTTTCATCCAAGACCGATACCTCTTCCGTCTTATCTACAGAGCCGTAGATGAGACCGTGGTCTTATTTACATAGAATTTGGGCTGGTTTATTGTGGCATTAGTAAAAACAAGACAAGAATTATTTCGCTTATAAATTTATAAAAAAAAATCTGCTAATATTATCGAACAAATAGCTTATCAATCAAATCAGCCTATATCAATTCACTGCTAGATAGCTTATACTATGTACTAAATTCCCTGTCAGTAGATGATGGTATTTGGCTCTCCAAATATTCCTTACTAGCTGACCCGCGCAACTTCGTTTGCGTTACATGAGAGTGAGAAAGAGATAGGTATTGTACTAATATTTCCCGTTATATTTAATCCCGTCGCGTCGCTTACCTATATTCATTAGAGCTGACCCGCATAACTTCGTTTGCGTTACATGAGAGTGAGAAGGAGAGAGGTGTTAAAGTGATGTAATGTTTCCCGTCGCTTTTACTTCCGCCCATCCGATTTTTGGTATGGAACTCATCGTTTCCAACTCGCACTTAGCCGGTTTTTATCGTTCAGTTGCTGGCTACCACATTTACTCCCGTCGCGTCGCTCATACTTTAAAACTTAAACTATTAAAATGTAAAATAATTTTTGAAATGCAACCAGTAGTTTCTGAGATCCTAGCACAAACACACTCTTTAGTTTTATAATATCGTGAGCGAACCTTAAGAAATAGACAAATAAGGTTATTGTGAGCGAACCTTAAAAGATAGACATATGCTGTCGCGGACTTTTTTTAGAACTTTTTAAAAGAAACCATTTAGTAATACACAATTTTCACGTAACTTTAACCATTTACGCAGCGTATGCCTCGGAAGCTCTCAGACGGTAAAAAATATTCCCCGATTTCAAAACATTATTGATTGCTGCTCCGCTCCTATTTATCGTAGCGTGATGTTATATAGCCTATAAGCCATCCTCGATAAATGGACCATCAAACTGTAAAAGAATTTTCGAAATCCAACCAGTAGTTCCTGAGATCCTAGCGTTCAAACAAACAAACAAAAAACTCTTCAGCTTTATAATATTAGTATGGATTAGACTTTTATTAAGCCAAGTAATTGCAACATCTGTATTAATAGCTGTATGCGTATGTTTTTCTCGTCTTTTTATGATACATTTCCATTATCCGCCGTAAACCTGCGAAACGGGATAACAAGACGAAATAAGAAAACACGAGTGAGTCATCACTCTTGAGTAAACATGTCGTCTCAATGTCATTGAAATTGAACGCAGTGAGATGAGTGATCCAGTACAGCGAATATGTTATCATTTTCCTATCTATTATAATCTAAATAGCTGACTTTCACTTCTTAGTTTACTGGACACCTTTTGTTGAAGCCTCTGCAGAGTTTTGACAGCTTATTACCGAAGTCTCTGATCGGGAACAATATCTGTATGGAAAGGTTGTCTTTGTCACCTTATCTCCTTTTAGTGTGGAGGCTTCACTTTGAAATCTTGTACTTATTACAAAGATGGTTGTGACGTAACTATGTGACGCAGTCGGCTTAATTTTTTAACATTTTTTCCTATGTTCGGCACAGCGAAAACAAAGTATACGTGGCTAATATACCAGAACGACTACCGTTGCCATTTGTCTGATTGAAAACCTGTGTGTCCTTTCAAAACGAAATCTGCCACTCTCCAGCGTCGACAGTTAAAGTTTCCTCTGTCAGAGAGACAGTGCCGTTTCCGTTGCACAGGGCGAACCTACATGTTTTCTACCCCTGTATATTTAGTAATCCTACTAGGCATACTCTTATTTAAAATTACTTTTACTTAAACTTTTATCTTGTAAATTTCATGCTGTTCATAGCGTCATGACGTCAAGCGTATTGACAAAAAAATGATTCTACACCATACAACAAACTATTCCCATTTAGGAAAATACTCGTACCAACAAGAAGGAGAATAACACTTAGACAAATGGCTATATTGCCACAGCGGCTTCGAATACCCACACACATTAAAGTATTTACGCATTAGGGTCAGTTCAAACCAAACGGAAAAATACTCGCGTGCGCTCGGGCATCCTCTTGGTTTTTATTCACACCGAGAGCAAAAATGCGCTACGGACGTGGCGCGCCGCGGCGGCATGGAGAAAATGCCCGAGACCACGCGAGGACGCCCGCGTCTGCCCGAGGACGCGCGCGCCTTCGCGAGCAAACACGATGGGGTTGCCTGCCGCCGGTAAGTGCATTTGCCAGTTCGTAGAAGTTCGCAGACGTTACACGTTGTTAAAAATGATAGACTGGGATATGATCATTATTGCACTTTTGGCAGAGGAAGAAGAAAAAGAAGAACATATAAATAAAGTAAAGCGACGGAAAATCAAAAGAAATGTATGGGTAGATGACACTTGGCAAGAAAGGTGTTTTTTTAGTGAATATAATATCTCACCTCTGTGCGTTACTTTAAAATACAGACGTAATAAATTTTACGACTACTATAAAATGGACTATGAAAAGTTTCAAATGCTGGTAAATTTGTTACGCCCGCCCTTCATGGGCGAGTACAACTCGCACTTGGACGGTTTTATTTTTATTTGCTTACTGACTCGCACAGTTTCGGTGATTCTAGGTACATCTCGCTAGTTATATCTACTACCCGTTCGCTCTAACTTTGCCGCTGGCGTAGAGGCGTATACCCGAATTGTTAATTAGACGAAGTAAATTGACAGTAGCTAATGTCACTTCGTCATAGAAAATAAGCAACATTGTATGAAGAAGTGACATTAGTTGCTGTCAATTTACTTCGTCTTATTAAAAATTCGACTTTAGTATGGAGCCATGGAGGCAAAGTTAGAGCGAACGAGCAGTACTAATTATCGTCTAATTAAGAATGGTTTTAAATTGTAATATTTACTTAGATAAATAAATATAAACTTTTATAAATGCCTTATCTGGTTTTGTCGTTTCTTGGGAATTTTTTTCCCAGGCATTCAATTTTAGCAGTTTGTCACTGTAGGTTCTGCTCGATACATCGTACAAGCAGTTATACTTTTGGATGCAACTTATTAATTTCTCTTCGTCCATGATGTACCTACGTACCACCCCGGCGGTGGTAGAAAAAACACGTGAATTCCTGTAGATATCTCTGGCGACACTGAAGATGCGAACGACGCGCAGTCTGCGCGAGCGGCGCGGGTCGCGCGCGCTCAGGAGTTGTCGCGCGGCCTCGAGGCTGCGCGAGCGGTATCGAGGATGCGCGCGTGTGCTCGAGGACGCAAGCGGCCGAATGCTCCGGCACGCGCCTTGACGCTTTGATGTCTGCGTCGGATTTTGAACCTAAGTCCATGCTAATATAGTTTATTATTCAGTGACATCAAAAAAGTGCGCGAGCATTTTTCCGTTTGGTTTGAACTGACCCTTACACACCTTTATAGATCTTTGAATTTGAATGAATGTCGTGAATGGACACTTATGTAATGAATTCGTGCTACAACAAAACGCAGCCATCTGTTAATGTTTATCGCAAATAATGGCACGCTGGTACAACTTATCAGTCGATATCTGTCAATGTTGGGCAGATGGCGCAATGGAAATATCATTGGCGTTCATCTCGATTGTTTTATTGTTATTTTTATAATCCGAACTTTATTGTTTTATTGCGCGTTCCGACGCGAGGTCCGCTGTTCCTTGAATGGTGTTATTCTCTCTGTGCGCACTGTTGTCTCAGTCGAAAGTATTCAAAGAATGTCATTGCGAAAGAAAAGCAGGAAAAAGAAGGTTGTTGAGGAGGCTCAGAAGAAAAAAGGTCTTTGTTTACATTTTTATTGTGATTTTTTTTATTGACGTGGGTAGTTTAGTATTAAAAGTTTACGTTTCGATTGTTTTGACACTGACAATACCACTGTGTTAGCGGTTCATATTTTAAGTGTTAAACAATCCCATGGAATTCAAAAATGATTATAACAACAATGATCTTCTGCAGTTATCATTTGAAGGAACTTTTACAAAGGCAGTGTATATTTTACGTGAAAGTTACTTTGTGTGTGAACGAATTTCTCAGTGACATTTTCTTTGCAGATAAGTTCAAATCAAACGCTAAATGGGAACACAGAGATCCACGTACCTTTCAACCTGGTGGCCGGCTGGTGTCTCGAGGCCGAATCTTTACCGCCTTCGCACAGGTATGGTTCACTTTCACTTTGTAACGTCTGTTGTGTTCATTTACTACATTGCTATGACCCTGAATACGCCCACACTTTGCCGTTTATCCATAATATGCTATGTAAATCAAAACTAAATATGTTGTAATGTTTGTTTTATAATTTAGCGTGTCATCATCAACTCAGCCGATTAACGCCCACTGCTCGGGCAAAGGCTTCCCCGAAATTCGTCACTGTGTTCAGTTTTGTAACAAACATAAATATTCTAACTGTATCAACGGCGATAGGCTCATCCACCTATTACGTGTAACAAAATAAATAGGTGGAATGTCGGCGTATAGTATGCTTCTAGCTCTAGCTACTCCTCCAGCTAAAATTAATACTGAGATGTTCTAAAAGAAAAACAGTATTTAATTTCGATCAAACTGTCCGCGTATGTCTGCGCCGCCGTCTCCCAATACCTTTGCTACGGTCAGTTTTGAATACGTGATATCTATTCTATATATATAAAAATGTTGTGTGCGTTTGTGTATCTATTAAAAACTCAAAATTTACTGAATTGATTGAGCTCAAAATTGGACAATATATACAATAGGATTCAGAGATGGTTTTAGGCTACTTTATACACTTTTATCATAACAGCAATAAGAATAAAATAGCTTTAAAAAGTGATTTTACCAATAGATGGCGTTGGTCGTTTTTTTTTAAATTATATTCTGCCAGCTTCAGACAAAATATTATAAACCACCTATTTAGAAGGTACCTACCAGATTGATGTTTTTTAAGAGAAGTTTGATTGCGGCCTTCTTGCATTCAGAATAATAAAAGAGAGTACTTACCTAATAAAGAGGTCAGATATGTTTTGCATGTTATTTTTTAACTTTTTGGACATTCGGAATTTTGGAGTTTTGGACTTTAGACTTTTTGAATTTTGGAGTTTTGGAGTTTTGGAGTTTTGGAGTTTTGGACTTTGGACTTTTGGACTTTTAGAATTTTAGACTTTTAGACTTTGGAGTTATGGACTTTTGGACTATTGGACTTTTGGACTTTTGGACTTTTGGACTTTTGGACTTTTGTACTTTTGGAGTTTCGAGTTTTTGGCGTTTGACATTTTGGACTTTTGGAGTTGGAGTTTTAGAGTTTTGGAGTTTTGGAGTTTTGGAGTTTGGTAGTTTGGTAGTTTTGGAGTTTTGTAGTTTTGTAGTTTTGGAGTTTTAGAGTTTTGGAGTTTCGGAGTTCCGGAGTTTTGGAGTTTTGGACTTTGGACTTTGGCCTTTGGACTTTGGACTTTGGACTTTGAACTTTGGACTTTGGACTTTGGACTTTGGACTTTGGACTTTGAACTTTGGACTTTGGACTTTGGACTTTGGAATTTTGAACTTTTGTACTTTGGACTTTTGAACTTTTATACTTTTGGAGTTTTGGAATTTTGGACTTTTGGACTTTTGGAATTTTGGAGTTTTGGAGTTTTGGACTTTTAGAATTTTAGACTTTGTAGTTTTGGAATTTTGGACTTTGAACTTTTGGACTTTTAGACTATTGGACTTTTGGACTTTTTGACTTTTTGACTTTTTGTTTCCGTACTTCCCTAAGCCATTGTTCCCGTGTACCAGTAATCAACTTAAAAATGTATATAGGTTCGGCATCGCGATTGTAACACCTCTGATGTTGCAAACACCCATATCTTACAGTGACGATTTCGATCGGGTAGGCTGTATGCTTGTTAGTAGTACCTATAAAAAGAATACAAAGCAATTTAATACATGATTTTATGTCTTATTGTGTAGAACTAAATAAATTGTCACAAAAATTCGTTATACATTTTAAAATAGACGGGCACGAATAAAGCGCTTTACTGAAGACACGTCACACACCATAACAAATTCTTGCTAATCTTTATTATTTTCTTTAGAATGTCTCTTCATTAAAATATGAATAGTTCACATTCCTAACGTGACTTAATGTACATGTCTTTGGAGCGTTCTATGATTGGATGTCTTTGAAGGATAAAGTACGTAAAATCTTAAAAAAAGTCCTAATCAAGGTTATTCAACTGAGAATCACAGTGGTCGACATAGCTTGCAAAATAAGCACATCAAAGTAGAGCGACCACATCTGTATAAGAACTGATGGCGAATAGAGCAAAGGGGTTCTGGAGTGGAGACTGCGAATCGGCAAACTTAAGGTTCGAAGACGTCCAACCGCCAGATGTATCGACAACCTGAAAAGGGCCTCTGGAAGAAACTGAATGCGTAATGCTCAGGACTGTGTGTTATGGTGTAAATTGAAAGTGTCCTGCCTATGTCCAAGTGGACTGCCATAGGGATTGATTAGATTGGTTGTCATTGGTTGTTCACGGACATTTCTCACAACGCTATCTGATCCCAAAGTAAGCTAGGAATAACCTGCTTGTGTTATGGGTATCAGACCACGGATATTAATACATATATAATTTTAAATACATACTTTTGAACATAGAAACACCCAGACTCTTGAGACAGACATTTATGGGTCACACAAATTTTTATCTCCGGTGGGCACCGAACCCACGACCTCGTGATCCGCATTCGCACATTTCGACCTCTAGACCAACGAGGCAGTTAAATTTTATAATGATTTTTTATTATCATGTACAGAGCGGGAAAGCTACTAGCTCTGCGGTTACTATGCGAATCGACGCAGGCGCAGGGTCCTGGAGCGCCTTCGTCATGCAACAACCGGTTGCATTTGGCACATCTTCATCTTTATCAAAGGGCGCTACATCATGGTAAGTATCACGTAGGTCAATAACTGATATTCACAGATACATAAAATACTTTTTGCTTTTTAACCGACTTCAAAAATAAGGAGGATGT
Source organism: Miltochrista miniata (assembly GCA_933228765.1). NCBI lineage: Eukaryota > Metazoa > Arthropoda > Insecta > Lepidoptera > Erebidae > Miltochrista > Miltochrista miniata. The sequence goes on along the minus strand of OW121764.1, from coordinate 13,605,986 downwards.
TTTTAATTCGACTGTTTTTTATTGCTTTTGTGATCATCAACCACACAATCGTCTTAGAATTTGCTCGAATTGATACTAGCACTAACTTCCCCAGTCCGAATCTAGCAGCATACATGAGCAACGATGAGGGCTGCTCAAGCAAGTGTTGTCCTACTTGTGTCCTACAGAACATCCAACACCTCAACTCATGTCCTTACTTACCATGTTAATGTAGTAATAATGGGATTACATATTTTTAGTTAAGTACTATTTTCTTACAAATATTATGTACATAGTACTAGCAATTGCCCTTCCCTTCTAATATCCAACCAGTGTAGACTCTAGTTTCCAGCAACATTTACAGTCACTCCCTTTCTGTACGAACCAAAGGAATGCTTATACCTAGACTACTAAAACTAACATTGTTCCAGGTCTTACCGGCGAAGATAGATCAGTGGTGGACGTATTAGTAGAACATGCGGCGCCTAGGTACTTATCGTTAGCTCTCGACGGATACTCCTTACTGTTGCTCGACTTTGTTCACGCTTCGACTGTGGTGCTCAACTCTTCTGACATGGGACCATCGGTAAGACATTTCTTTTTAACTCTATCTGACATCGGATTTGTGCTTGACTGGTAACAAAAGAAATGGTAGGTAATAAATGGCATAGCCGACTAATTTTAGAAATAGCTACTTTTGATGTAGCGCTATAAGGTGTATTTTACGATACGATATTACTACCTTCAAAAGTTAACTCTCTAAAAAGCAGCTCCCTTCTATTCTGACTAGGTATAATTTAAACAGCCCAATAGCATGCAATATTCTAAAAGACTAAATAATTGTAAGTACGACCCAACGAGGGATCATAATAATGTGTGAAACTTTGCTAGTTTGCGAGATTTTGGATTCAGGCTCTGCCAAGCACAGTGGGTGATGGTCTTAATATAACGAAAGTCCTAAGAATAGACTTCGCAGTTGTGAAACGTAAATTGTAAAAAAGAAAAATACAATATTCTTTATGTTCATCTTTGTTTGAACTAGCGGACGTCACGCGGTTTCACCAACGTAGCTCCCGTTCCTGTGGGAATACGGGAATAAAATATAGCCTATGGTCGCGGGGGTTAGTGTAGCTTCCCAACAGTGAAAGAAAATTTCAAATCGGTTCAGTAGTTTCGGAGCCTATTCGTTGCAAACAAATCAACAATCAAATCTTTCCTCTTTATAATATTAGTATAGATATGCAATGAACTTCGATTGTGTTTAGTAGACATTGAATGATGCTGTTTTAATTGATACTTATAGACTACTATGTGACTGATTCAATTTTTGTTCTATAGTGTCCTCGAACGGCTGCGGTGACATTCCTCGGTTCGCTGCTGTCTCTACCAGATGGCCTAATGAACGCGCCTATGTTACAACCTTACCCACACCAGTACAACACCGTGTCCTGTCCAGATCTGAAGGTACGGTATGATTCTCTGTTATGCCAACCATACGCGCAACGGTACCCCTTACGCCTTCGTAACATTTTTACGGCACATTTCTCTATTACCGTATCAGAGTGTGTCAGTACCGTCGAAAACTGCAGCTACGAGTTACATGTTCAACACGATGACACGCTGATATGTTACAAATGTGGACGCAGTATTACAGGTCTACCTGCGCAGTGATGCATTACAGATAGAGAGAAGGGTTTGTGGGAATAGAACTGTGCAGTGTTTAGGACCTGCGCAGGCGACAGCAGAATTGAAAATTAATTCTTTCACCGTGCGATAGAACTGTAGACCGCTACCGGTAAACTGAACCATCTTCATACACGCTAAGTTAAACTGTGTAGGTAACCTCTCCAGTAGACCTTACGGTCTGCTTTGCGTGTATGGCTAGCATAAGTTATGTCTTGTGGGTTTATTGGTCTAGTCTAGTGGTTTTAATGGTGACACTAATTTTTAAATCTTCTTATCTTAATTTTGTATTGATTGTAAAATACCTACTTGTGTCAAATAAACATTTTTATTTATTTATTTATTTAATCGGGATCGATTCCCGCTTAAGACCAAAATTTTTATGTGATCTGATGTGTGATATCATATTTTATACTTCAAACAGTCTGATAGCTTCTATATTGTTAACATTACCTAGCTTCCTCATATACACTCAATAATAAAGTAGTAATAACATTTATGCAGTAAATAATAAAACCTCAGACAATAAAAATGTATGACACATTAAACCGCGGATATATCGTAAAAATAAATATCCATATTTATAGTTTTTTTTTTTTTTTTTTATACCACTAAGGTGGCAGACAAGCATACGGCCCACCAGGAGGACTGGTGGTCACCGCAGCCTATGAACGTTTGCAACACCAGAGGCGCCACACTCGCGCTGCCGACCCTGTAAAAACCTTCTTAGACCCCTTTTGAAGAACCCCATACTTTAGGCGTTTGGGAAAACCGAGGCAGGAAGATCATTCCACAACCTAAGCGTGCGCGGAAGAAATCCCCTATCGGATCTAACCGTGCTCGAACGCTCCGGACGTAGGGTGTGAGGATGAAATCCCAGTCTATGGCGAGCGGTGCGATGATAGAACGTAGCCGTGGGCATCATGTCAAACAATTCCTCAGAGCAGATACCATTGTACAGGCGGTAGAACACGCATAAGGAGGCAAAGTCTCTCCTGTCGCAAAGAGGTTCAACACCACCTGTCAGTAAAGGATCGTTGACAACTCTCACAGCTCGCCTCTGCACCGAGTCAAATGGACGAAGCTGATATTCAGGTGCCCCCGCCCAGAGGTGACAGCAGTACTCCATGTGTGGCCGCACTTGCGACTTATAGAGAAGCAGTGTTTGCGCCGCAGTAAAGTACCGCCGCGCCCTGTTGAGCACACCGAGCTTCTTGGACGCTAGCTTGGCCTTGTCCTCCAAATGACTGCGGAACTGAACGTCACTGGAGATATCAACACCAAGGATCCCTATACATTTAGAGATGGAAAGAGATGTGCCCTGGAATTGTGGCGCTACAGTAATTGGGGCTTTCTTAGCGGTGAAGAAACACGCCTGTGTCTTGGAGGGGTTGAACTGAACAAGATTTTGTCTACCCCAATCGGACACTCTAGTAAGAGTAGCCTCGATTTCAGACACAAGCTGTTCACGACTTTCTTCCACTGCGTCCCGAGAGATACCGGGGCGGCCTGTGTAACAAGTATCCCCCGTACTGTCGTCTGCATAACAATGAATGCCGTCAATAGACAACATGTCATTGATATGCAGCAGAAACAGAGTAGGGGACAACACTGAGCCTTGCGGTACTCCAGCGTTAATGGCCATGCAGTCAGAACAGCTGCCGTCGACAACAGCCCTGATGCTTCTACCGGCCAAAAAGCTGGACACCCATCCGCATAATCTTTCGGTCAGTCCGTAGGAGGGCAATTTATTAAGAAGACCACGGTGCCAGACCCGGTCAAAGGCTTTAGAAATGTCGAGGCTCACTGCTAGAGCCTCGCCCTTACTCTCGATAGCCGTCGCCCATCGGTGTGTGAGGCACACGAGAAGATCGCCCGTCGAGCGACCGTGACGGAAACCGTACTGCCGGTCACTGAGCAGGTCGTTTTCCTCAAGGTACCTCAGGAGCTGTGTATTAATTACACGCTCCATCACCTTAGACAATAGTGAGGTGACGGCTATAGGCCTGTAATTGGCCGGGTCGGTCCTATCACCCTTCTTGGGCACAGGATGCACATACGCGATCTTCCACGACGCCGGGACTTGTCGCATAGAATATGAAAGCGTGAAAAGACGTGTAAGTACCGGACACAACTCTGGACCACACTGCTTAAGTACCACCGCGGGTATACCGTCCGGCCCACTCGACTTATGAACGTCCAAAGAACGAAGCTCCCGTCGGACGTCCCGCTGCGTGAATTTAACTTCCGGCATGGAAGTTCCACACCACGGAACATCCGGCGGTACAGCACCCCCGTCGCTCATGGTCGAGTTAGCGGCAAAGAGAAAACCCAAAAGGTCGGCCTTCTCCCCGGCACTCTGGGCCAGACTACCGTCGGGTTTAAGCAAAGGTGGTAAACCTGACTGACAGAAGTTTCCCTCGGCAGCTTTGGCAAGCGACCAGAATTCACGACTCCCTGAAGGGTACCCAGCTAGCCGCTCACCAATTCTGCCGACGAAATCGAATTTAGCCCTGACAATTGCTCTCTTGCTAGCCCTCGAGGCGGCATTTAATTTGCGTTTCACCTCAGAGATGTTTGGATCTGAATTTGCACGAGCCGTGGTCCAGGCTCTGTAGGCAGATTCTTTCAGCATCAAAGCTTCTCTGCAGAGCCGATTGAACCACGGTCGCTTTTTTGCTCCTACAGGGATCCAGCGGTTAGGAATGTAGCACTCCATGCCCTCCAAGATCCCCTCAGCGACTGCTGCAGCGCAGGAATCCAGATCGTCTGAGGCAAAACAAAGCCGCCTCCACGGGTACGACGCGAAGAACTCCCGCAGTCCATCCCAGTCTGCTGACTTATAGTGCCACACATGTCGCCACTCCTTGGGCCGAGGTGGTTCAGGCCTTGCGAGTGGCACATGCGCCCGAATGATACAGTGGTCCGACGATCCGAGCGGAGCATCCACTGAGACGTTGTATCCATCCGGACGCGTTGTCAGCAGGAGGTCCAGCAATGCACTATGCTCGTTCTCCTTGTCTGGTATCCTCGTATGGGATTTAACCAGTTGGGATAACCAAAGGTCAGGGCAAATTCGTGTGCAGCTTTCCCCGCAAAGTCGGTCATCCGGGAGCCCAACCAGTCAATATGATGACCGTTGAAATCCCCCAGAATCACTATCTCTGCAGTGGGATACTGCTCAATCACCTTGTCAGTCGATTGTTGCAGGTAGTATGGAACGCATTTGTTAGAATTGTGTGTTTTAATTACCAATACAACCATTAGTGGTATATGATGTGACCTCACAAACTGCTATTTCATTCTAATATTCACTTGACATTAAACACGGCAAGAAATGGTGAAATTTGAGCATATAGTAAGCCTCTGCCTATTTCATCCCGCGACACGTATTGTTTCGCCTTTATCCCAGAACTAGAGGCGTCACGCGGTTTCACCCGCGTAGCTCCCGTTCCCGTGGGAATACGGGAGTAAAATATAGCCTATGTTCACCGCGAAGAGTGTAGCTTCCTAACAGTGAAAGATTTTTTTAAATCGGTTCAGTAGTCTCGGAGCCTATTCTATGCAAACAAACAAACAATCAAATCTTTCCTCTTTATAATATTAGTATAGATAAGTAGGCAGAGACATATGCCCACATTTATGTATTCAAACCGTTTTGACATTTCATGAAAAGACTATGCGGAATTCATTGCGGATATCCTACCACATTATACCAACGTACATTTTTTTCTCTTCCCCAGGAGCACGTACTAAACATAGTAGTACGAGTATGTCGGCGCGAAGGTAGCGCGTCTGCGCGTTGTGCGGGCGCATGCGCACTGGCGGCGCACGTAGCGCACCTACTGGCCACTAGAACGCATTGTGCGAGACTGCCATCTTACGTGACGTGTCTACTGCAGATGCTGATGGTGAGACTTAGCTAAAATTTTCTCGTTAATAGAAATCCCTACAGCTATTTTTTACGTGTGGAAATCCTTCATGGATGCTATGTAAACCCCGGGTGAACCCTCGGAAGGATGTCTCAGGATAACTCCTTACAGCTGATAGTAATTCAAATATAGTGGTGCGGGTGTGTCGTCGCGTGCGCATTGGCCACCAGAACGCACTGTGCGCGACTGCCTGCCTACGTACGTATAAGCCCCGCGCGTTGATATTGCGCTTGGCGGCCATCTTGGTGACGTATGTCCGTCGAGCCGTCTATACTAAAAAAAGTACCGAATACAGCTTCGCGAGGCCAGCCTGCGCTCGCAATACGTCACGATGACGTCAATTAGCTGTCATTATAACAAGGTTCCAGCGCAATACCAACTTGCGGGACTTATACGTCACGTGTCTGCTGCAGATGCTTATGGAAATTGATAACACTTCTTTGCACTGTTTTCTTGTCGGTAGAACTCCTTTCAGCTCATAAAATTGAGAACACCATATTGTAGGCGTTTGGGAAAACCGATGCAGGGAGATCATTGCACAATCTAAGCGTGCGCGAAAGAAAGCGCTTATCAGACCTTACCGTACTACGCCTGAGTAAGAATGCAAACCCTGTCTGTGTCGGGTGGATGTCAGCTTCTAAATCTGATACTTCGTACAACATCATAGTCTGTATTTTCCCTACATCGAGTATTTTCAATGTACTATTTAATAATACGTTATGTTATGTTTTCAGATGAAAAACAAGAACATAGCGAAGGTGGTAAGCGACTGTATTCTGGTGCTAGCGGACTACACGGACCGAATCGTACAACAGTATCCTGGACTAGCCGGTAAATATATTAAAGACTAGCGGACGTCGCGGTTTCACCCGCGTAGTTCCCGTTCCTGTAGGAATTCGGGAATAAAATATAGTTACCCGGGGAAGTGAAGCTTCCCAACATTGAAAGAATTTTCAAATCGGTTCAGTAATTTCGGAGTCTACTCGATGCAAACAAACAAACAATCAAATCTTTCCTCTTTATAATATTAGTATAGATAGAAAATGAAAGTAAAGATTTTGATAATCTAATGACTACCTCGGCGGTTTATTCGGTAGAGCAACCGCCTGCCACGTTGAGGTCCTGGGTTCGATTCCCGGGTCGGTCCAAATTTTTTGTGTGATCCACAAATGTTTGTTTCGGTGTATGAGTGTTATCTATATACACTCGAGAGCAATGAATCCGGGTCACTTAAAGAATCCTAAAAATCTCGGAAACTAAAAATGATAGGTTAATGCAATAAATTGTATTTAATAGACAATGTAATACTCCTTAAATGAAGGTATTAAAACTTCTTAGTTATTGTAAAGTTATATCATAAAAAAATCAAATTTGAAAAAGGGCCACTTTCGAAGATGGAACTACGAAATTACAGCATTTGGTGTTGCTTTTGTTTGTAATCTGTCATTTATGTGGGTACATAAACCATGTTGATAGTGCTCTATATTCATTAATCAAGCTGAAATTATGTCGCTTACGCCTGAAGAATGCACCAGAATACTTACAATGCTGGAAACCGGCCGGAGTCAGCGCGATACAGCCAGGACTGTCGGTGTGTCGCTGTCAACAGTACAAAGAGTTCTCCGACGTTACGAAGAAACTGGTTCTAACCTACGCAGACCAGGAACGGGCAGAACCAGGTGTACCACAGCACGAGAAGACCGATACTTGGTGAACACCATGCTTCGAAATCGCTTTCTCACAGGAACTGAACTCACCAATCAGTTTCGACGCCTCGGAGGAAGTAACCCAAGTGCATGGACAGTAAGACGTCGGCTTGCTGAATCTAACTTAAAACCCCTTAGACCTGCAAACGGCCCTAAACTGGAGCGTGGGCATCGTATTTCGAGACTAAGGTATGCCCAGAGCCACGTAAATTGGAGTATTGAAGATTGGTCAAAAGTTATGTTCTCCGACGAATCAAAATTTATGCTCTACAAGCACGATGGAAGACACAGAGTGTATCGAAGACCAGGGGAAAGATTCAAGCAAGCATGCATCGAAGAAAAAGTAGCCTACGGTGGTGGGTCTGTACTTGTGTGGGCCGGAATTTCTTCTGAAAGTCGCACAGAGCTGGTGATCATAGAAAACGGCTCTTTAACTAGCGTAAGATATGTGGAAGAAATCCTCAATGATCACGTTGGTCCATTTATGGTCAATTTAGGTGAGGATGCTATATTTATGCATGACAATGCCCGACCTCATACAGGTAGGATTGTGAATGACTACCTTCAAGAGATGAACATTACTCGTATGGAGTGGCCAGCGCGCAGCCCGGATATCAACCCGATCGAGCATGCTTGGGACGAGCTAGGCAGATGCGTAAAACAACGAAACCCTCCCCCAATCACGCTTCGTGAGCTCAAAATTGCTCTCACAGAGGAATGGGAGAATATTCCCCAAAATCGTATAAGGAACTTGGTGTACAGCATGCCAAACCGCGTAAACGCAGTAATGGAAGCACGAGGAGGCAATACGAAGTATTAAAATTCAAGAAAATCGTAATAAAGTTCAAAAATTTCATGTTTCCTATTTTTGTTTTAAGGAGAGATCGGCAGTTTTTTCTTTATGTAATTTTGTGTTAATAAAATGTATGGTGACTCATATTTTTTTTACTTTCATTTAAGGAGTATTACATTGTCTATTAAATACAATTTATTGCATTAACCTATCATTTTTAGTTTCCGAGATTTTTAACATTCTTTAAGTGACCCGGATTCATTGCTCTCGAGTGTATATAAAAATCAGTGCCACTTTTCGTTGTAATTTTATAACTCAAGAACGGGCTCACCTATCCAAACCAAATGTTTAGGCTTTGTTAGGACTATGTGGTAGATGGTTTATGTGAAGTTTGCACAAAATCAGTCGAGCGGTTCTTCATTTATCACGCAAACGAAGTTGCGCGGGTCAGCTAGTCTATGTATAATATGTATGTATTTAGAAGTATGTAAGTATGTCTATCAGTCATCTAGATCCCATAGCACAAGCTAATAATAGGTTTATTTGGGCTAGAAGACATTGTGTGGGAATGTCCACAAATATTTATTTATTTATTTACTAGCTGTTGCCTGCGACTTCGTACGCTGCATTTTATATGTGATTCTTCAGATTGATATAACTTTTTTATTTATGTACCGATTGACATGAAACAAACGGCTTTGACGTTTAAGGACCACTTCTTCTTTAGTCTCTTTCTGGTATTGACTAGTTCTGCATTTGACTACTTCTTGTAATGACTATTTCTATGGACGTCCATTTCTGGGTTTGACCACTTCCTTATTTGCCCACATCAAGTACAATGTGCAAAAATAAAAAAGAAAACCACAAATATTATAATACTCAATTTTATTGTAGAACTGTTATGTCAAGTGGAGCAAACCGCAACGCAATAAAAAAAATGCATTGCAATCGGTTGAGCGGTTGCTGAGATTAGCGTGCACAAACGTACAGACAAACAGACAGTTACGATTTTCTTATATGTATTGATATTGATTAAGGTCTTCTTCTTCACACATCTAAACCGTAATTTTTCAAATTGTTTTAGGTAAAATAATAAAATGGATATGCGCGTGCCTAGCTCAAATATCCCCTACAAGCGGGCGCGACTCGGTGAAACCTCTGGCGGGCTCGTTGCTCCTGTGTCTCGCGGAGTTCGCGGTGCGCTGCGGCCCTGCCTACCTCATGCAGGAGAAGGATGGTGATCAGAGCTTGCTCCTCATGATATTTAAGGTAGGAGGCTTGTGGAGACGGTTTTTTGTTCTCTTAGGTACAGTCAACTACAATTAATTGTACTAGTTTAATCTTACAAAATGTTGTAGGTATACCTGCGAGTGCCATAATATACTAACCAAACATGGTATCCACCGAACTTGACAGTAACATGTATGCGTGTGAACAGCAATAATTATGTATCCCAATCCCAATACATTTATTTTATACTAGCTGTTGCCCGCGACTTCGTACGCGTGAAAATTATGTTATAATGCCAATTTGATTGCTCTCTGCTTAGCCCCTAGGAAATGTAGCGTGATAATATATAGCCTATTTGAAGACCCTACTCCTAAGTAATATTTGTGCAAAATTTGAATCAAATCTATTGATTACTTTTCGAGATCCTTCCGGACAAAGCAAAGCAAACAGACAAACAGACAAACCGACAAATAGACAAACAGACAAAAAAAATTCTAACTATATTTTCGGCTTCGGTATCTTATGTCGAACACCCAGCGAGTATTTTTTTTTTAAATATTTCCAATGTACAGTTTTGACTTTTCTATCATTTTATTATATGTATAGATTTTAAAGTTGACTGAGAGTGTCAACTTTAGAATAAAATAATAAATAGCATGCGTAGCAATCAATACATATTACTGTCAAGTTCGGTGGATTCTATGTTTGTCACAATATTTGGTTATTTCATTATGGCATTCGCAGGGACACATTATTTTGTAAGATCAACTAGTACATTTCATTGTAGTTGACTGTATATAGCATACAACCACGGATTTTTACCCATTGAGTTTTTTTTTTTTCATTTGTGGAAATCCCTAATGGATGCCATGTCGGACACTCACCTAAAGTTTCCCTTTGGGTTAATGACAGATCTATTCTTTTCATTTGCCACTGAAATAATAATGATATACAAACACGGCGGAAATATCTGCGAACCTAGCTTCCCCTCGCGCTTCCCCGCACCTGACCCCGTTTTCACCTATTTAGTACAACCCGCACGCGATTGAATGGTATGGTACTTGACAAGATTCCGCACATTCTCGTTGCGCGCGGATTATGCCGTACAGTTTACATGACGTCACGAGCCAGGTTCGCAGATATTTCCGCCGTGTTGTACATACAGTGACCGAACGAACGCCAAATACAGTAAAGGGCTTAATGCTTTTTGAAAATATAGGTAAGTACATTGAGGTAAATGAAAAAAGCCGTTTTAAATTGATCACATAAAAAATATATTTACAAAAGTACATAAGTTCGTAAAAAACACAATAAATACAAATCTTAATATCACTATGCGCTTAAAACCTGAACACAAGAAAATTTTCGACAAATTAAATGTGAAATTAAAATTGGAACAAATTTTTCAGAAAAACTATGTAACTTCTGTGTAAGCTACGAAATGATATGTGATTTTAGCCTCTGTAAAACAGACAAATGATTTTCAAAATAGTTTACAGTACAATTTCGGAACTTTGCCTGATGATCCCTCTTTACTACTTAGGATTTATTGGCTTCGAAGCTAGGAGCTGTGAAAAAGAATTTGCCGAAATTGAAGTAGCTCTTCCAACTTCTTTAGTTAACATTTTATAGCAATAAACTCTACCTAGTACTGTATTTTCTTGGTTGTCGATAACCATCATCTACAAATAGACACCTTATTTTATAGAAGCATTCTTGACAGTTAGCTGAGGTATGAGACTAAGAAAAAGGTACAAAACTGCGTTTTGATCGGCACTGAATCGCGTTAAGACACGTTATGCTACTAATTGTAAGCCAATAGAAGACGTGTAATATCTACTATTGGCTATATTTTTTCGCCACATTCCTCTGCTCAGTCGAAAAAGGTGAGCAAGTGTCTGTCAACCCTAAATAAAGATGTTACTGTATATATTCCTCTGCTAGAAATCCATATGCTGTAACATCTAAGGTGTCTATTAGTACGTAAATTTGCTAAGTAATATTCGTTCTAAAAACTCTATTGATGAGAAGTATGTTCCTGCGCTTGGTAACCGTGCTCATCAGCAGTGAAAGTGACAGAGTATGTCACGCCGTTAGGAGCTACGTACTGGTAGCTGCCGGTGACTTCGAGAGCTTGGTGATTATCATCTAGCTGCTTTAAGGTACCTTTCTCTTGGCGGGAAGTACCGTCGCTGGTCTCGAAACTGTGTAAAAAAATTGATTAAACCATAGATTTAAAGACTTCATGATATTTCTAATTTAAATCCTTTTTCTGTGGGAAGATGTTCACCTTTTCATTACAATGTAGGTAATTATATAACACTAGCGGACGTCACGCAGTTTCTCCCGCATTGTTCCCGTTCCCGTAGGAACACGGGAATAAAATATAACCTATGTCACCCGGGGATAGTGTAGGTTCCAAATAGTGAAATAATTTTTCGGAGCATATTCGATGCAAACAAACAAAGAATCAAATATCTCCTCTTTATAATATTAGTATAGATTCGGTTGACAACTTAAAAAAGTATAGACTTAGTTTCGAATTATTCTGTTTGTTCACGACAAATATGACTGCTTGTTTTTACAGCACAGCCCTGTACACATTGCAATAACCTGTAATTGTTGAACTTTTGGTTTTGGTATTCGTTAATCAGTCAAACACAGTGTAATATGTTATGACTGCTGTTATTTTAGATAAGTTTTAATAAAATTATTTAGAAAAAAGCGTACTTTAAAATAGAAATTTGTTTTAAAATAAATATTAACAGACAACTTACTCAAACTGATACCCGTCGGGACCCACATTGGAGTCCTGTTTTAGAATGTACACTTGGTGATAGTCCTCGGGTTGTGGTGCTTGAGGGGCCGCAACAACTACAGCGATGAGAGCGAATGCGCAGATTACCTGAAAATGATTTTAAAAAATATTATGTTCTTCACTGAACTCTAGAATGCCTGAACCAATTTGCTGAATTTAGGTGTGGAAATCTTTCTTGACGTTGGACGTCCATGTGGGATTGAAAAGTTGATCAATTATTAGGTTCGAAAGCAGTACGAAGTTCGACTTGTCAGCTGATTATTATCCATAATGAAACTTTATTATATTTGAACGACGGTTCTAGTGACCAAATAGTTAGCCTTTATATCGGATGCCTAGTATTGTAATTCAAAGCGTTACAATCTAATAATACTACTAGTATCCAAGTTACTGTTTTGGTAGTTAGCGATGTGAAAGATTTTTTTTAATGCGTACAAAAAAAGTTGTATTTTTATATGGTCAAATAAGGTTGTATTTTCCATGTTATTTTGAAATTTCGTTTTATTTGGAAGGTTTCCCCAATTTATTCGAAATCCCAATGTTTTGTAGCAATCGATCGAAAAAATACTCACGAACTTATGCATTTTGAAAATGTATAAACTTAGATAGTAAGTGACTATCACTAAAACAGATGTTGACTGATGCATCTCTCACCGAGCACCGCAGTTTTAAGCTGACGCTCGAGTCGGTGACGACATTATCTTAGCCGTACGTAAGAAGGTGCTAATAAGTTAACATAGCACTTGACTTACCAACAATATTCTTACATAAAACTTATCGTTACTATTACAAAATTTATTCTGTGAATTTGGTTAGCGGTTCTGTATCAAAAAGTTGCGATTTGATTCCCAGTTTTTATATCGCAATGAACTAATTCACCGTCATGTCTTTACAACATTTAGTATGCCTCTGCCTACCCCTTAATAAGTTTGTATTTGAAAATACAAAGTTTATCAGTTGTCTGGGTTCATATAGCACTAGTTTTTTTTATACCACCAAGGTGGCAGATAAGCATACGGCCCACCAGAAGGACTGGTGGATCTGGTGGTCACCGAAGCATATGAACGTTTGCAACCCCTTTTGAAGAACCCCTACTTGAACACCTGACCGCTCTCTGTCTCATTACTCACCTCAACTCGTGAGTCATTTTCTGATCATTTCTAAGAAGAAAGTATAATACTGATGTTATTCCTCTTGCAGGTTTTGTACGCAGTAATGAAAGGTACCAGCGGATCTGACATCGAAGGCCTATCCCTGCCAGTGGATGAGGATTTCGATCCCAACATTCAAACGGACAATCCGAAAACAACACCTCCCTCTACTATAGATGTTAAACTATGGGCGCAAACGGTAATTATTCTGTTGTATACGATTTCATTATAAAAAAATGCCTTTTTTAGAATAACGTACCCAAAGGGTAAAAGCGGGACCCTACTTCTGAGACTTCGCTGTCTGTATGTCACGAGAGAATAGCTCTCTACTATTTTCACATAATATTACGATGTATTTATACTAAATGCAGAATAAATATTAGACTAGGCTCACATACAACAACAAACGTCATTTTTCGCCGTTTATTCGTACAGAACCCTCCGTGCGCAAGTTCAACTCGCACTTGGCCAGATTATTTCATTATTAAAAATCCTAATTAATGTTTACTACTTTTGTAATTTTCACTAACAAGGTTTTTAAATTCATCTTGCAATTCTACTTGCCCTGCATGAAGGTCCAATATGCTAGAAAATTTACTATTTTAGTTACCGCACGTTACAATTATTTTCATCGACTTTTTATTCGTTACAGATATGCACCCAACTAGTGCTATTCCTAGGCCACTGGCCTTTATGGACCGGCTGGCAGGTGTCCTCATCCGTCTGTGAACAACACGACAGTCCTACTCTAGGCGGCGGCGGTGAATTGGGCCCCGCGGTACTAAGTGCCCCACACGTACAGATGTTAAGACTCAGCGATTCTACACTTGCCTCGCTAGTAGAGCTGCCGGCGTTGGACATGCCTGCTGCTACTACTCCCGGTAAGTATCTATTATTCTTACCCCAAAAATATTGTAGGTTATAGGTAGTGCTTTAGGCGGCGCTGGTGAATTGGGCCCCGCGGTACTAAGCGCCCCTCACGTACAGATGTTACAACTCAGCAATTCTACACTCGCTTCACTAGTGGAGCTGCCAGCATTGGACATGCCTGCTGCCAATACTCCTGGAACGTATTGTACCCATACACATGCATATATATATAATCACACATTTATCCCCAAAGGGGTCCGTAGAAAAATTCTATGTGTCCTCATTTCACGATATGCGATAGATGGGGAAAAAAATTGAGGAGAAGTGAAACAAAGTTTTACAATTATATTTGTTGCCGTATCATACTGAGAGCAACTGCCAATAGCAATACTAGCAGTTGCATGTACTGTCAATAGTTGCTGTTGGCAGAAAAAGTACCTTAAGTATCAAAATGTTGTATATCAAAATTCACCATGGCTATGACGTTTTTCAACATTGAACCTTATTTTTAAGTGAAATACGTTTTAAAAATAGGTTTCTTTCCTAAGGGCTAATGACTTCAGACCGTCAAGTGCGAGTGTTGCTCCGCGACATCGCCGGCAAAGCGTGTTGGGACGCGTCGGCACTCTTCTACGACCCCTCCATTGCTTGCTCCGATACGATAGAGCCGCTCCGATTGCCTGATAGGTATGTGAACGATACTTATTAAATTTATTCAGTTACATATTAAGAGGACGTATGACGCCAAATGGACTATTATCTTGATCTAGATCTCAGGACTCGTGAGGTCTGATGAACTAACATTACAACACAAGCAACTTCAGTTCATGAACTAAAGATCTACTAGCCTGAAAACACGATTACTGAAAAAAACCTCGATACTTTTAATTTTTAAAAACACCTCGTTTTAGTTAAACTTTAGGCTGGATCTCTATAATTATCTATTATTTGGATATTATTTTTAATGTATAAGAAAGACAATACTAAAAACTTCATTTACACTAGTCGGTTTTTTTAATATTTATAATAGTTTTCTTTTTATCTGTAATTATCTGTTTTTTAGCTTTCATATCATTTCGCTAAACGCGCTCCAAACCTTCTCTCTCTTTCTTTCCTCACGAAATCTGTATGCGCTATCCTCTACCGATTACGATTAGTCTGGCTGCGCGCCTTGTAGGAAGCGGACCTATGCCCGATTGCGTCACACAATGCTCAATTACGACATCGATAGATCGAATAAAAAACTTTTGAATTCCTGAAGTAAGCTAGGGGGGGCTGTAGGTGCTTAAAATCTTAATTTGTGTAAATAATAAATGTAACTAATTACCTAATATACTCTATTTATATGTGAATAAATATTATCATTATCATTATCAAAAAAATGACTAAAAAGGAACATAAAACACGTTTTTCCCTCGTAGAACGAGAGAAATAAAAAACTAAGAACCGTATTGATTGTTTACTATCCGATGTAAATTTTCTTTATCTTACTTAGCTTCTTCACGATGGCTTGTAGAAACTGGGGTGTTACTTTTGTGTGGACTAGGTCGGTATGATTTGGCATATTATCTCCTCGATATTGTTGCCACCGAGAATCATCTAAGTTCCCAATGGCGTTACGGAATGCCTGTACCAGGACCTCGTTCGTTGGTCAGCACCTGCACTGCTTCAAGTGACGTCGGCCTGGGCCTAGAAGATCTTCATGGGGCCCAGACCTTATCTGCATATTAGCATCAGCCCAGTTGCCTTCAAGCCCAACCATATTTCAAACCCGACGCAGCTTTTATTGGCTGCCAGGAGCAGCAGCTATGAATTGAATTTTCATCCCCATTGGCAAAGTTGAGAGCGACTGCTGTCTTGTTCCTCCCCAAGCTCGATAGGTTGCCTAATTGAACTGGACGCTTTCTACGAACAATAATAATAAACCGGCCAAGTGCGAGTTGAACTCGCCCATGAAGGGTTCCGTAGCAGCAAGTAACATAATGTAAAAGTTCGTGTAGTTCGTTGTAACTTTCATTGATGTTCGCAGTGGTAGTGATTTTTCTAGGCGAAAATTGCGGTATATGACGATTTAAAAAAAACGACCGTCTTGATTTCGTTCAAACCAATTTTCTTTGGTAGATTTTATCACAATGTAAATTATATATATTTTTTAGATTTATCATTCTCTTAGTTTAGAAGTTAGAGGGGAAGGGGGGGGAACACACACATTTTTCCACTTTGGAAGTGTCTCTTGCGCAAACTATTCACTTTAGAAAAAAAATATGTTATACACCTCAATAGCATTTTTGGAGACCTATCTATTGATACCCCACACGTATGGGTTTGATGAAAATAAAAATTTTGAGTTTCAGTTCTGAGTATGGGACCCCCAAAATTAACTGCTTTTTCTCTCGTTTAAACAAAAATCTTGATGGTTCGGTTCGATTCGGTTCACAGAATACATCTACTTACCAAATTTTACCAGCATAGGCCTTATAGTTTCGGAGAAAAGTGGCTGTGACACACGGACGGACAGACAGACCGACAGACATGACGAATCTATAAGGGTTCCGTTTTTGCCATTTGGCTACGGAACCCTAAAAATGTCATACAAAACCCAGAAACCGCCACTACTAGGAGTGCCGGTGCCGGAAGTAATTGCACGGAACATAAAACAGTGGAGTCGCCTAATTCAAGTACAAAAAAGAAAGTGTAAGTATTTAAAAAAAAAATCTGTAAAATATAACAACTGTCTTTAGACTTTCGATTTAATAGTAGAAAATTGCCGGTGATATTTTCAAAACAAATTTATTGTTTCAAAAATACTTGTTGATTCACATAAAAGAATAATCATTTTATTGAAGGTACTAATGAAAGAAAAATGAGTTTTTACTGAATGATGATGCTGTTGGGCGCAACAGCGCCAGGTCCTCCTGGTGGGTCTGGACGTGGACACTCTCTCGCTCGAGACCATGGTGCGAGCCATGCTCTCCAGCGGGAGTAAGTGGGACTGCGCCGGCGCCGCCTCTTTCTGCGAGCAGGTTATGCTCGTGAAAGAGACAGCGGGGCGGGAACGGGAGAGAACTCTCCCACCCAAGTTCCGCAGTCGGCGACCTGGGCGCCGTCGATGTGTCTTCGCCGAGGATTATCGGCCTCCATGACCGGGGGCCTGAGGACTGTGAGAGGGGGGCTCACCGTCCTTACAGAAGCAGGCCCATGACGGCAGAGTGACGTGAGGAACTCACGCACGCCCCCCCTTAGAAGCGGGATTACACCCGAAACCCCCCAGAGACGCGGGATAGCACTCGAACCAGCCCCTGGGCGAGGCCGCAGTGGCGGCCATGGGTCTGTTGGGAGTCCTGGGACATCCTTCTGAAGGCCTCACACCCATAGGCTGTTGGGCGTTACGTGACGTTTTTTAGTCGGCTATGTTTCATTCCCGTATTCCCACGGGAACGGGAACTACGCGGGTGAAACCGCGTGACGTCCGCTAGTTATGAAATATGAGAATCGTCGTGGCAGCAACGCGGCACAAGCGGCACGCAACATCAACGACGTTTACGGAGCTAACACTACAATCCAACGCGCGCCTGTTGCTCGCACTGGTTTGCTCGCTTTCGTTCTGAAAATTTCGACCTGAAAAATGAACCTCGCGGTCGTCCGAAGACTTTGGTCAACAATGACGAATTAAAGACGAACAATGCCCTAAACGAAAACTTACCCCTAGAAAAGTGATGGTCACTGTTTGGTGGTCTAGCGCGCCGGTGTGATTCATCACAGCTTTTTACCAAACGGGGTGAGCATTGATGCAGATGTGTTCTGTGAAGAACTGAACACAATGATGGAGAAGCTGGCACAGCATTGATCAATCGCTCGTCTCCGCTGCTCCTGCACGACAATGCGCGACCTCATACTGCAGACGGTCCCCAAGTTGCAAGAACTGAGGTTGGAAGCTCTCCGTCATCGACCAAACTCACCAGACCTTGCGATACAGACTACTACTAATTCCATAATTTGGATAACTTTTTGGCGGGAAAGAAAGTCAATACCCAAGAGATAATACAAAATGCCTTTGAAGAATTTGTTTGAATGACGGCAATTTTATTTAATATTAGTCATAGGAAAGAATGTTTAATTGCTACCTGGTCAGGTGAAAATCGCCCCATTAAAATAGAACGAAATAAACGAAACCAGATATTATAGGAAGATTTCATGGTCCTCAAACTCTAGGTCTTCTTTTCTCGATTGTTTCCTTACTGGCTGAATTGTTGGATCCCAGACATTCACGAAACATGCCATGCCATACCGCTATGTATCAAAAAATACTTTTGAAAATACGTTATCTATATGAGCCCCATTACCCCACTGGACCTAAAAGACATTATAAACGTGTCAGACTTGAACTGATTAAAGCCATGCACTGTTCTTATTAGCTGTAGTTTCTATCGGCCTAATGTAGTCATTTCTAATTTTTCATAGATTCATCGACAGCCTGTTGATGAATCCATGAAGTTTAAAATTGCAATATTTTAATAAATAAAAAGATTTTAGAGTTCTTTTTTGTTTTTTATTTCATAAAAAACGAAATTGAAGGCTTTATACACGGTCACATTCCAAAAGTATCACTTGGTCCCACGAAATACGTTGAAGTGAACAGAGGCAGGCTTTGGAAACCTGCTTAGACTTGACCTTCAACATGGCTTCATGACGACCTAACTCCTAGATGCCAAGATGGATTACTAACAAAACTTTCGGCCATCACGGGCCCAACCAAGAAATCCATTCTCGACGTAACTACTCGAAAGCGTAATTATGAAAATTTACTGGTGAAATGTCTTCTATCTCTTAATTTGTCATTTTTAAATAATAATATGAGACAAAAGATATTTCGCAAATAAATTTCTGTCGACGTTTTCATCTCACATGATTTCGCCCTTATCTTGATCGATTACACAGAACAATAAACAAGTGTCAAGAGTTCCATTTGTTTATCTTCTGAGTAACAAAGTTCACGTTAATAGTATTATTAGTATGGGCGGAGACCCTGACGGCCAGCAATGTGGCTAGATTGCTGAGCCTGCAGAGGGCGATGGCCGTCAGGGTGATAAGGGGATACCGCACGATTTCAGGTGAGGTGGCATGTTTCCTAGCCGGGACCGCTCCATGGGACCTGGAAGCGAGAGCCCTTGCGTCACTGTTTAGATGGCGCAAGGAGGCGCTGGAGCGGGGCCAAAAGCCTGCGTCTCGGGAAATCGAGGCCCAGCGGTTCCTGCTCCACCAGGAAACCGTGGATACATGGAAGGTGAGACTAGAGCAACCAAAGGGGGATTTGTCACAATCGCGGCCGTCAGACCGGTCATGGACGGGTTGCTGGAGAGGAGGCACGGTACTCTCTCCTACCGGTTGTCACAGATACTTACCGGGCACGGTAGTTTCGGTAGGTATCTGTGACGAAGACACCGGGAAACCACGGTCGAGTGCCAGCAGTGCGAGGACCGCTGCGATGACACAGCGCTCCACACGTTGGTGTAGTGGACGCAACAGCGCCAGGTCCTTGTAGTGGGTCTGGACGTAGACACTCTCTCGCTCGAGACCATGGTGCAAGTCACGATCTCCAGCGGGAGTAAGTGGGACTGCACCGCCTCTCTCTGCGAGCAGGTTATGCTCTTGAAAGAGGCGGTGGGGTAGGTACGGGAGAAAACTTTCCCACCCGAGTACCGCAGTTGGGCTAGCGACATGTCTTCTCCGAAGACTATCGGCCTCCATGACCGTGGGCCTGAGGACGGCGAGAGGGCTACTCACCGTCCTTACAGAAGCAGGCCCATGACGGCAGCGTGACGTGAAAAGTTCACGCACGCCCTTAGAAGCGGGATCACACCCGAAACCCCCCAAAGACGCGGTATAGCACCCGAACCGCCCCCTGGGCGAGGCCGCAATTGTGGCCGTAGGTCTGTTAGAAGTCCTGGAACATCCTTCCGAGGGCTTACCCGGGGCTACCAACCATAGGCTGTTGGGCGTTACGTGAGGATTTTTAGTCGGTAGGAGTCCGGCATAGCACTCATGATGAATTTTATCTCACGTTAAAAAAAATTTTATTATTAGTATCTTCATTCAGTCTTTTCAAGAAGTGGAGGCACTGGCGAGTGCGTGTCCCTCTCGGAGACTTTGATAGGATAAAGAGTGAAAAACTGGAAGATGAAAGCGTAAGGAGTATGTATGTAGGCTTAGTCAGTGAAAGGCTTGCAAACGCGAGCCTTTCCGACTTAGATGTGGATGAATGCTGGAATATTATGAAAGAAAGTATAGTGGATAGAGCAAAAGAAGCATGTGGGAGTGCAAAGAGACATGAACATTCGAAAGGTGATGCCTGGTGGGATGCAGAGGTTCAATCCTGCGTAGCAAGAAAGAAGAAAGCGTGTCTGGATTATGTGTCATCTCATCATCTTGCCAGGATTTGGGATTGATGGTGCGCTGCTTCGTGCCGTGTAGTCTACATATGTGGGATTTATGGCATGTGTGCGGCTGTCTCCCTGGTCTGACGTCAACATTGGCGTTAGACAGGGTTGCGTGCTGTCGGCCCGGCTGTTTGTCCTCTACCTGGACGATTGTCATAAGAGAGTAAGATCGATGAATGTTGGATTGCGAATGGGTGACTTACTTGTGAATGTGAACTGTTTGCTGTATGCAGATGATGCCGTGCTCATAGCCGAATCGCCATCAGAACTATAGTCTCTAGTCACAGCGATGAAAGATGATAGTAGTAAAACGAAAGTGATGGTATTCGAAAGAGAAGAGGACAGAACGAATGCCAGGATAACTGGAAATGATGTAGTGCTGGAACAGGTAGATAAGTTTGTATATCTTGGATGTACTCATACAGGGATGGACGGTACACCACTAATGTAGAAAGGAGGGTAACTGCGGGAAATAGAGTGAATGGAGCGTTAGGCAAACTTTTGGGTACCAAAACCCTAAGTCAAAAGGCCCAGCTCGCAGTACACAGTGCGGTGCTGATACTTACGCTAATGTATGGAAGCGAGAGTTAGGTACGGCAGAAAATGCATGAAAGTAGAATAAACGCGGTCGAGATGCGCGCGCTACGCAAAATCTGCAGAGTAATGCTCGCAGATCGCGTTCGGAATGAAGATGTAAGAAAGAGAGTTGGTCTGGAAGAGAGTGTCGGTGTTAAAGTAAAAAGCTACGATGGTTCGGGCATGTGGAGCGAATGGGTGATGAAAGAATGACAAAACAGATATACAACGCGAAAGTGGATGGACGTTCCTACGTCCATCCACTTTCGCGTTGTATATCTGTCGTGGTAGGTGTGTCGTGGCCTTCCCCGACTCCTGTCGGGGAAGGCCACGACACACCTACCACGACCAAATTAATCGTGTGTTAGTTGAAGGTGGTGTCAAAGCCGAAGGAACCGACGTGCATGCATGAAAAGAAAAATGAAAGCTGAAGAAGCAAGTGAGGTGTGTATGGACCGTGCCGTGTGGCGCTCGGTTCTTTCTGCCTACCCCGCAAGGGATTTGGCGTGAAGGTAGATAGATGGATAGTATCTTTTTCATCATTGTTCTTTTACAGTAAAAAAGGATTATTCGTTCTTCATAATTCGCCTTGATGCGGTGGTGCATTCGGTAGTATAACCGATGGCCGCGCTGAGGCTCTTATTTTATTCTGGGGTCGGGCCGAATATTCGTGTGATCCACAAAATGATGTTTCGGAGTTTGGGTGCTCGATAGTCCGTTTGTTCAGGAAGGCTTATAACATTACACTTCAACGAATAGGAGCAACCATGAATAAAGTTTCGAAAACGGGAAAATTTATTCCTTTTGAGAGTATACGTTGCGTGCGCTGAGTAAATATAATTAAAGTTACATAAAAATTGTGAATTGCGAAATTGTTCATTTTAAAGTTTTATAAAAATTCTCCTCCTATTTTTATAAGTAGTATATATACGGTCAATTTTTAAAAAAAGTAAAACTAAAAACCGAGTAAAACTATTCACACAAATATCTACTCCATTCTATTCATTGTTCGCTAGTGCGTTGTGATCCGCCGCTACTTGCGTTACTATCGTAATCTGTCACCGACTGACGCGGCGCCGCGTGAATATGGCGCGCGATCTGTAGCAAAGGGGCGCGGGGGTAGCGGCAGTGAATCATGCGATTTGGTTAGGGTCAGGCAAGCTCTTAAGTTAGAAGATATTTTTTTAATCATTGTGCATTTAAGAGTTATTTATTTGTGAGCATTAATACCTAATATAAATTAATGTATTTTTTTAAATACTTTTAAGTTATGCGATAGACCAGTAGTCAACCGAGAATCACGTATCAATGCCGTTGTACATCTTCTAATTGACCTAAACATAAATGCCGTATCAAGTTCTTGAAATTGTCAAACCGTTTGGGAGCTGCGCATGTAACTAGAACCGAAACCACGCACGGAATTGGAATACGGTAGTGAATAGTGGCCATTCAATAACTTTCTTTTTAAAATCACACAATTTTTTGTACACCAATATGAATTTATGTAATGCAATTTCAATATCTGAGTTCGTTGTGTTTTACAGCCCTGAATGTCCGAGAGACAACACGTTATCTTCGCTCCCACCACCGCTGCCCCCCGACCTGTTACCGGATCACAAAAACTGCCCGCCAGACAAACATCAATTGGACCACGTATGTATTTTCTAGTTTATATTTTGCTAGCGTATCTTCATCTATTATTTTTGTTTAAAACATAAAACCGAGAAAAGATTTTCTCATTGCGTGGCTGAGTACTCAAAAATCACGCTCTGAAAAATCTAGTAACATTACGAGTTTTAAAATGCGAAAATGAAGTCTTTACATTTTATATCATACACAGTATAAACCCAAACCGTTTTTATACGGGACTTTATTTCCTCTGCGACACCCGTTTGTGTAAGATGTAGCTTTACAAACTTAGCATCCGCAAACATCATTGTTCGCTTCGATTGCTAGCTCATTTGTTAAAATCTATTGAGCAGCTTAGTTCCTTCCGTAGACGTCCACTGGCAAAAACATATATTAGTCCAAATTTTCGCTTATGTTACTAATAAAAAGTTTGTGAGTCTGTTTGTTTGTTACTCTTTCACGCTTTAACGGGATAGCGAATGTAGCTATAATTTGTTACAAGGATAGATCTGCCAGTCAGTCTGGCATAATACATAGGCTACTTTCTGTCTCGGAAATAACTTCCTGTGGAAAGCGGGAATGGGTATTCATCATCTAATCTAATACAGGAATATGTATTAGCAGATGGACTGCTAAGTTCCATAGTCTTCTTGTTGATTTCTCCGTAGATGGTTAAAAAATTTTTATCTGTATGTACAAGTTTTCAAATGTATTTTCTGCTACAACACAGGTATTGGCATACATCGGACACACATCACCCGAGGTGGTATGCGGAAGGCGTCTGGACGAAGCCGGACCTTCGCCATTGCCTCCTGGCGCGGAAGATGAACTAGTAGCAACGCTTGTAGCTCATAGGAACAATGAGAGGCACTATCTCAGTAATCGGGACAGGTAATTACTAAAAACTATATATAAGAAACACTTTGACTGACTCCAAAAGAAGTAGGGTCTCAGAAATTTGTCAGCCAGCATACCGTGTAAGTTTGCACGAGTCTGACGTATACCTCACTGATAGCTCGTAAAGTCCGTCAGGATACCACTCGTTAAAAGAATACGGTCTCATAACTGTCCTAGCATACGTCACACCTAAAAGGTCTTGTGTTAGAGATGTGTGGTGTAATCCTTTTGGCACAGTGTGCCGGTCGCACTACTTTTTGCGCTGCTATATTAATTTCGTTGTTTCCTCGCTCGTAGAGTCTGACTCACGCTTAAAATCCGACAAAATGGGATTGCCACTACGTCTCTGCCCATTTCCCGCGCTATTTCTTTCGCTCCCCGTCGAGTGTTCACATAGTGACCGTAGCATATCGGGAGTTCAAATTACGTCACGGGCGAAGCCGTAGGCTCGTGCGTAGAAGCGCTCGTGGCCCCGCATACTCTGGTGTTCTATAAACGATCACTGCAGTAAGCAACTTTCACTATGGATGGTTCTTGGATACGTACGTACGTACGATACGATACATGAAGCGCTCGTGGCCCCGCGGACTCAGTGTTCTGTAAACGATCACTGCAGTAAGCAACATTTACTATGGCCGGATATGGATGGGTGACCACCACGTGGACCACTTTGTGACATTTATTTACGAGCGTTTCCGTGCTTCGGAAGGCACGATAAGCCGTTGGTCCCGGTTGTCAGTAAAATGACAGTCGTTAAGCCAAGTTGAAGGCCTAACGGGCGGCTTGAAAAATTTCAACTGTGGGTCGTCACAACCTGCGCCCGGGTCGGCAGCGCGTGTGTAGCGCCTCTGGTGTTGCAAACGTCTATAGGCTACGGTTACCAACCTTCCGGTGGGCCGTAAGCTTGTCTGCCACCTAAGTAGTATAAAAAAAAAAAACGTGCCCACTTTGTGACATTTATTCAGTAACACGACAGACATTAAGCCAAGTTGAAGACCTTATTAGTAGGGTACAGCAAGTATATTATTCCTATCACTTGTGTAGTGGCGACGAGGAAGACCAGCCAGTATCCAGCAGCAAGGCGACGCCGCGTCCGTTCGGCGTGTGTCGCTCCCTGGCGGCGCAGCTCGGCGTGTTGGCGCCGGCGCGGCGTGCGCACGCGCACCTGCTGCGTAGGACCGACCGACTGCTGAGGGAGCTGCGGAACCTTGATGCGCAGAGGTAATATTGCAACATTCTTCATTATAATAATTGAGAAAATCCAACTTAAAATTCCACACGTACGGCCAATCAAATTGGCCTGTGACAGACCTCTGCTGGAGCCATTCTCAATTCAAAGCAAAAAATTGTCTCTGTTTTTGTAAAGTAGACAATGCTTTGTCTACGTAAGGGGTACTAAACTGAAATCTATCACAATAGTACACCTTATCTTTATATATTGTATTCATCGCTACGCCATTGTACACAATTTTTATACCAATGATGACCATACCACAAAAATCTAAAGCCCTTTAAACTCCGTGTTCTAGATGTCGCGAAACGCACAAAGTGGCAGTGATATACGTGGGTAAAGGCCAGGAGACACGGAACGAGATCTTGTCCAACCGATGTGGCAGCCCCGCGTACGAAGCTTTCCTGGCTGCGCTGGCGTGGGAGGTAAGAACATTTAAAGCATACTTTGTTTGTGTCAGTGGCGCAGCCGGAAGGGTATATGACTGCTCTTGCTGGGCTCTGGTCAATTATTTGGTTGACTGCAAATGTTTGTTTCGTAGTTTCGATGTTTTTGTTAATGTACTTACTTAATTGATGTTGTATAAAAAAGTGCCCCACAGTATTTATGGACTTAGATCAGTTAGATCCGGTCGCAAGATGGTATTTGTCGTGTCGAGTATTTAATCTAAATATAGTTTTTAGCTTAAAGTTGTTTTTGCCAAGGTGCCAATCAAAATAACAATAAAAATAGATCGCTTGTTTTTTTTTATAAAATACTAGCGGTACCCTGCCACGCTTCGCTGTGACTTTTTTATGGTGGTTTTATGTGCCTATGAGAAATGAGTAACAAACTAAATGATGGGTACATTTAAAAAAAAATGTGTGCGTGAACTATTATACACACGTAAGAAGTGAAACTTCTTCATGACCTTATTTTTAGAAAGAAATATCATAGGAGTTAGTAGTAGTCCAAAAGTTCAAAATTCAAAAGTTCAAAAGTCCAAAGTCAAAAAGTCAAAAAGTCCAAAAGTCCAATAGTCCAAAAGTCCAATAGTCCAAAAGTCCAAAGTCCAAAAGTCCAAAACTACAAAGTCTAAAATTCTAAAAGTCCAAAAGTCTAAAACTCCAAAACTCCAAAAATCCAAAAGTCCAAAACTCCAAAATTCCAAAACTCCAAAAGTATAAAAGTTCAAAAGTCCAAAGTACAAAAGTTCAAAATTCCAAAGTCCAAAGTCCAAAAGTCCAAAAGTCCAAAACTCCCAAACTCCCAAACTCCGAAACTCCAAAACTACAAAACTCCAAAACTCCAAAACTCCAGAACTCCAAAACTCCAAAACTCCAAAACTCCAAAACTCCAAAACTCCAAAACTCCAAAACTCCAAAACTCCAAAACTCCAAAACTCTAAAACTCTAAAACTTTAAAACTCCAAAACTCCAAAACTCTAAAACTCTAAAACTCTAAAACTCCAAAACGCTAAAACTCCAAAACTACAAAACTCCAAAACTCCAAAACTTCAAAACTCCAAAGCTCCAAAACTCCAAAACTCCAAAACTCCAAAACTCCAACACTCCAAAACTCCAAAACTCCAAAACTCCAAAACTCTAAAACTCTAAATGTCTAAAACTCTAAAACTCCAACTCCAAAAGTCCAAAATGTCAAACGCCCAAAACTCGAAATGTCCAAAAGTACAAAAGTCCAAAAGTCCAATAGTCCAAAACTCTAAAACTCTAAAACTCCAAAACTCTAAAACTCTAAAACTCTAAAACTCTAAAACTTCAAAACTCCAAAACGCTAAAACTCCAAAACTACAAAACTCCAAAACTCCGAAACTTCAAAACTCCAAAACTCCAAAACTCCAAAACTCCAAAACTCCAAAACTTCAAAACTCCAAAACTCTAAAACTCCAAAACTCCAAAACTCCAAAACTCCAAAACTACAAAACTCCAAAACTCCAAAACTCCAAAACTCCAAAACTCCAAACTCCAAAACTCTAAAACTCTAAAACTCTAAATGTCTAAAACTCTAAAACTCCAACTCCAAAAGTCCAAAATGTCAAACGCCCAAAACTCGAAAAGTCCAAAAGTACAAAAGTCCAAAAGTCCAATAGTCCAAAAGTCCAAAAGTCCAAAAGTCCAAAGTCCAAAAGTCCATAACTCCAAAGTCTAAAAGTCCAAAAGTCCAAAACTCCATAACTCCAAAACTCCAAAATTCAAAAAGTCCAAAGTCCAAAACTCCAAAATTCCGAATGTCCAAAAAGTTCAAAAATAACATGCAAAACAATCTGACCTCTTTATTAGGTAAGTAGGTACTCTCTTTTATTATTCTGGAACTTCTCCTAAAAAACATCAATCTGGTAGGTACCTTCTAAATAGGTTGTTTATAATATTTTGTTCTGAAGCTGGCAGAATATAATTTAAAAAAAACGACCAACGCCATCTATTGGTAAAATCACTTTTTAAAGCTATTTTATTCTTATTGCTGTTATGATAAAAGTGTATAAAGTAGCCTAAAACCATCTCTGAATCCTATTGTATATCGTGTCCAATTTTGAGCTCAATCGATTCAGTAAATTTTGAGTTTTTAATAGATACACAAACGCACACAACATTTATATATATATAGATTATTGATTGACTTTTACCAAAAAAAATATACGGAGGAGCTGTGGACATTGAAAATGATTTATTTATGTTATGTTCTACAGGTCGAGTTAGAAAGCCACGTGGGTTTCACGGGAGGGTTACGCGGGGGTGGAGGTGGCGGGGTTTCAGCGCCGTACATCGCCACTCTGACGCTAGAGGCGTTGTTCCACGTGGCGACGAGGATGCCCGCGGATACGCCTGACGCTATACTTAATAAGGTACTTGACTGACGTAACTACATACTGACCTACATCAATCGCAGAACCCATACCAAAGATACAGATAAAAATTACATGCAATTTACAGATAGGCAACTCCCTGCCCCTCACTGAGCAAGCTTCCCCACCCCCGTTACAGCTGTCATTATAGTTGGAGGGTATTTTGTCGGAACGTTTGCTTAGCCTTAGTGGTCACGCACACATTCAAGCCCTGTACTGTGTTTTAGTGTGGGTGACATAATTGAAAACGAATCATTTAAGTAAATAAATATTGCTTTACATTCTCACCCATCATTCACATCATCAATTTGTATGGAGTTTGCGCCCTGTGCCGATACAGAAGAGATTCTTTCTGCCATCCATCCCTTTTTATTTCCTTATTTTACGTGTGGAAATGTTCACGGATGCTATCGGCTGCTACTAGCTAAAACCACACGGTACCCTACAACTGCCTACGACCGGGAGACCGGGAGGAGGAGGAAATAATATTTATAAATCTATATTTTATCTAGACTCGCCACCTCGGCAACGATGAAGTGCACGTGGTATGGAGCGAACACTGGCGGCCGTACAAGCGAGACACGCTACCTACTCAGTTCTGTGACGTGCTTATTGTGTTATACCCACTTCCAGGAGGATTGTTGCGCTGCACTGTTTCAAGGAAACCTGATGTGAGTATGATTGATTATATTCATATTGCTCTTCTGAGAGTTTGATCATAAAATGGTTTTTAAAGAGCATCTTCATATTTAAAATCTGTGGCCCTTACATTGACTTCGGTGGCAGCATTGACTTGCCTTTTTGGCACTGTTTGGGAAGTTTTTGCATCTTTCGCCAGTCAGTAGATGCGCACCATCCAGCCAATTCGGACCTTGAAAATCTCGTTGATGTCCCTTTTGGCTCAACACATTAGTGATAGGCTGCAGTAAACCAAGTCAAAGGTGCGTTGACTGTATGCAGCAGATCAGCAGTTTGATATCTTAATACTATTATCTAAGCACGGAGCTGCGTTAAATATCTTAAGACCGGTGTTCAACGCGAGCTTAGTGGGCGCATTTGTAAACTGCATACTTGTTTTCCCGCCATACTTATATGGCGTGAGTCGTTGTAAACGTTCAGCTCGCGGTGGAAACTTTTACGCCCTTAGTTTCTCTAAATTGTACAGTACATAACTATAAATTGTGTCACAGGTATCAGTATTCGGCCCGGTCTGGGAAGAAAGCATCATCCGCGTGAGTTGCAGCGCCGCCCTCGTCCGTTGCGCCGCCTTCGCCGGAGGCAGAGCAGTCCGCGCCACCATGGCGCTATACCAACACGCGTACTCCGAACGATCCCGAGAACTAGACGCACTAGTCGCCGCTCATACGATGCCGTCCACCTTCGAGCAATTCGTGGAGAGAGTGCGGGAACCCGTGCCCGAGCCCGCCAATGCGACGCCGCACGGTAACCCTGAACCCGACCCGCCACGACCCTTCCGACCTTCTAGACGCAATCGACCCAAGCTTTTAGATGCGTAGTACCGTCCAAAAACTGGGGAATTCGACGACAATTTTCATTACCATTCAAAAAGGGGGAGATTCGACGACATTTTAAATCAGGAAAAGTTTTCCAACTCCTTAAAGTAATTTGTGGACCTTTTCGACCATCCCGCTGCATTCGCCCTAGGCTTCTATAGCTCCAGACTGATAATCCAGAAATTCCTAATTCGACGCCAAATTGACTTTTGACGTGGAAAGCATGCGCGACCCCTTGCTCGAACCCCTCCCCTTGTCACTTTCACACCAGGCTTCTAGATGCGTATCACCGGACGGAAGCCAGTCCAGAAATTCCAAATTCGAAGCCAATTCAACATGGAAAAAGTTACGATTCGCGCTTATTGCCTCGAGTTGATATCCTGTAGCATGCAGTTTTTGCACGAACTTTTGGAGCGAGCATGTTAACGCTGTTTCTGATATGTAACGAATTCGTAATTTCTGGGCTCGCTCAAAAACGCGTGTGGTCGCAGATGAGGGCAGCGGGCGGCTAGCGGCGGCTCTGCTAGACCACCGGGGAGGCTGGCCCGGCGGAGACAGCCTCGGCGTGTCGCCTCGCACGTCTCGACGTCTCGGACCGTTCAAGCGACCGCCGCTGGGACCGCCGGCTCCGTACACTGCGCCGCCATTGGCCACCCCGCCCGTACTCCTGAACACCAGTCGACGCAACCGGTGAGCGATACCAATCGCACTTGTAGACTAGATATATTCATCGAGCACGCCCCATACAGAGAAATTACCGATTCATCTGAATCTTTAACACTCATTATAAATCTGCACATACTTCAAAGGAGAACGAATTGAAACTCTTCATGTGAAGCCTCCTATAAAAAGCGCTCTATAAATCTAGATGTACTTTGACCGAATTGATCAAAGTATTTGTCATAACTCATTAACATTATTTGTTTACTCGATATCTGATTTGTATACCGGTCAGATCGATGCTCTCATACTTACTGATATAGTAAAATTCGTTGGAAATCCTAGTCCGACTGGTGCGCAGTTTTTTAAGGTCGTCTTGTTGTCCGTTTTGTTACGCTTGCGACTGGCCGCGTCTCAACGATCTGCCCGCAATATTCCTTGTAGATACGATTTAAAATAATATATTTTTATAGGCATAGATGAAAAAGTGTCTCCAGTCGGTGCATAATATTAATAATTTTTATTTTATATTAACGCTGGTGTACACTTTCGAAATGTATCGAATATCAATCTTCATCTGAACAAATTATCTACCTAAATCTAAAGTACTTAACTTCTCTAATTGCAAATCTGTTTCAATAAAGTAGTAGTTTTCCATATTCGATCGAAAATAGCGTTCTTCGCACTTCCTACTTGTTTCTTTTGTTTTTTCATTGAAGCATAGATAATTAGAATGTGCTGAAATGTTCTGTGAACGTCTTCGCTATTTCTTTTAAGTTAATTCGTCCATTGAGAGATTAAATTATACTTATAATAATACTAAACGGACTTAAAAGGAATTTTCATGTACTTAATATTTTTTTAAGCTTTTAATATCTGTAGATTCTTGCATTTATAATGTAATGTTGTATATGCTTGCTGCATAGGCTTGAATGTGATGTACTATGGTAGAGGTGAAATGTTTTAAACATTTAAAACTAATAATTTTTTTATATAGATGTTAAGGAATAACTGATTATGAATGAATACCATATACATGATACAACCGTTCGACATTACATCTGTGTTTTCTGTACATATGTAAACTAGTTATAGAGCTTTAACTGTTGTAGGTTTATTTACACCATTCTTATTTATTATTTGCGAGATTGAATCATCTTTCTTTTAGCGTTTTGTTGTTATTTATTGTCTAATACGGACGTGTACTAAGATAAAATATGTGGATGCAAGTATTCAAGTAAAGCAATCAATATATTAGAACCATACCACAAGAAATAATTCTGTCTCAATACCAATATACAACTTGGAAAAGAACATGTTAAAGTTTAACTTATTTCATTGAATAAATGAAGCAATATTATTAGCAGAAAAATGAAATCCTAACTGGCTAATATAGTTTATTATTGAGCCAAGTTATATTAGGTATTAGGCCCCTAACTGGATGTCAGCGACAAATGGGGCGACGGAAATTGCGGCGAGACCACGGCGCCAGAGTACAAGCACAAATTAGAGATAGTACAGATGGAAACCTACATACTAAATTCGCTGAGGCTACACACACATAGACACCGAACAAGGTGTTCAAAGATTTTCAAATAGTTTTCGATACTGATTTGTGCGCGAGTGTGCGTAGCAGAGAGTAGAAAAAAAAGAACATACATGAGATTGAAATTCAAATAATTTATTGCCAACATAGATATTAATATTATGGTTTAGTACTTATGACTAGTTATGACTTAGTGCCTTTTACAAGCATTGCAATAGTGTGGTCACTTGTTAGTTGTTACTTCATTTAGGTACTTATTCTAATCTTATTTATATTTTTTAATATCATTACCCAATATTTTATAAGTATTAAAAAAAAACAAATATATTTCATTCGCATCTGTAAATTCATATAATTCAACTATCATTATTATTAGATTTCCATCTGTAATATCTCTAATTTGTGGTACAAGAGAGTAGGCAACTTCGAACAAATGCATCGAGCGCGGTTTGGTAGGTACTGTGCGAGCGCCACGCACACTGACCAAATTTATACAATTGATTGAAGTGTGCTTGGCGCAGCTTGCTCGGTGCCTTTGTAATTGTGTGTTCAAAGTTGCCTACTCTCTTGTACTCTGGCGCCGCGCTCCGCCGTTCCGCTCGTCGCTGAGATGCAGTTTGAGGCCTTATGCCCGCTTTCCACTGCGAGCGAGTCGGACCTATTACGGACTCCGCTGTACCCGTAACGATGATTTTCGATACATGTCATGTCCGCTTTGGTGGAAGGACACATGTATGAAAATCGTCGTTACTAGTATAGCGGAGTCCGTAATGGGTCCGACTCGCTCGCAGTGGAAAGCGGGCATTATAGTTAGATATTTTCAGTTATCACAGGCCGGTGAGAGAACAGTAATGAGTTGTGTGTTGTTATCGAACTACCCTACTAAAACCACGTGGAGTACTTAAATTCTAGAAAAGAAGTCTAGAGCCCTGGCCAGCTTTGACTGCTCTTCTTATTCGGCCAGAATCTACGACTAATCAAAAAAAAAAAATTCGTAGACGACAATGGATTGTCGCAAAAATATGATTTTACATTCCATTTTTTATTATTGTAGAATCTATTGTAACATTCGATTCAAAATGGTGGCAACATTATTACTTGCATTTATGGTTTCTCTATTGTACACGAGTCAAGAGACCTAACATTCCATTCAAAATGTATTTTGAATAATCTGTATTGTTTCTCAGTATCTTTAGTTGTATTGTATTCGTATAGTTAATTATTATTTATTAATCTGAACGATTATTTCCACTTTTTAATTTTAAACAGTATTTTTATAGTTGGTAAGACTGACACAAGATTATGTATTGCAAGTATTAAAAAATGTTATATTTTATTAAAAATGTGTGGTGGTATTATTAATAACTTATTTGAGCTAATTTATTATTGCTAGTATTTGTTGATTGAAATAGCTTTGGAAATTGTCACTTATAAATAAAATAAGTAATCCAGATATTAACCCACAGACATTATTGATGTAACCAAAATTTTATATTAAAAATAATGTTAAAAATAAAGTTTTGTCAAACTTTTCTGGTTTGTTTCATTTAATATTGAGAATCCTGACCTATGACGAGCCTATCGACTTACCCTTTAGATCCTCCCTTTAGATCGACTCTCTCAGGTAATAAAAAATCGGCCAAATGCGAGTCCGAACTCGCGCACTGAGGGTTCCGTACCAAAAAACTAAAAAAAAATCACGTTTGTTGTATGAAAGCCCCACTTAAATATCTATCTATTTTCATTTCTTCTCTTTTTTTTTAATGATAATCTTATTCTTTCGCAAGTGGGGGCCCAGCAGGAAGATCCGCTTGGGCCACTCGTATTTTAGTTTGATCATTCACAAGTTTATTTGAGAAATACAGTCCTCTTAATATTTGGTACCTTGACAATGGTACCTTTAAAGGTAACCCAGAGCACAGTATAACTGTGCCCAGAGGAAGTGTATCGGGATTTTGAGATGCTTCTTCCTCGGTTGAGGGAACTTGGCTTGGTGGTTAATGCATCTAAGTGCGAGTTCTTTCCCTGCAGTATCGATGCCCGTAACCACTTTTCTGTATTACCAGGCCTTAAAGAGCTTACAACATTAAATTTCTACCTGTTAGGGTCTACCATTTTCTTGGGTGCAGCTCCTGAGACTATTACTTCTTGTGAAGCTAATGTACTTGTTGCGGCTCCTACATAACTCTTCCCTCGGGAGATATCAAGCTTTGACAGAGCAATTAAATCAATCAGCTCGAATCCATCCTGAATGTCTCCCTTAAGGGGCCCAGTGGATTAGGGCAGTTCTTCTAACCCGAGCATGACCCGCATTCCGACGCAGTCAGTTGGGGCAAAGATTGGGAAGAAAACAGGTGACTTCTGCTCCAAGTCGTTCCTGGTGCAAAGACTGGCTATAGCCATTCAACGTGGTAATGCGGCTGGCGTTATGGGCACGTTTTCTGTTTTTAGTATATGTTGTTATAGCGGCAACAGAAGCACATAATCTGGGAAAATTTTAGCTCTCTATATATCACCGCTCATGAGATACAGCCTCGTGACGCACAGACAGACAGACTGCAAAGTCTCATGAATAGGGTCACGTTTTTTACCCTTTGGGTACGGAACCCTAAAAAACAAAGAAGCAACTTAAGTTCTGCCCAAATTGCTGGGCACCGTGTGAATGAAGTCTGTACGAGTCCGGCCCGGCGGATAGGATTGACACTTAAAGAACTAAAAAAGTTGTCTCTTCGACGAGACACCTAGCCTCCCGGCGCTAACTCTAATTGACGAGAACTCGAATAGGTTGATGTAACATTGACCTAACAAGCGGTTGTATGGTAGAAATGGATGTGGAAGGATAGTGGCCACAAATAAAAGCACATTTTTATTTGGTAGTACTCTTATATTTATGTCTTGGGTAACTTATACATTCCTC
The DNA here is from genome assembly GCA_933228765.1 of Miltochrista miniata. Taxonomy (NCBI): domain Eukaryota; kingdom Metazoa; phylum Arthropoda; class Insecta; order Lepidoptera; family Erebidae; genus Miltochrista; species Miltochrista miniata. The sequence continues at coordinate 13,571,575 of OW121764.1, read as the reverse complement.
CTTGTAACACAAGCTGATGAGTCCTAACTTTAGTGTCTAAGAACTGTCTGAGTTCTTGCAAACTACACTCAGTACCTGGAGCCTGTGAAGCAAACATCTTTAACATTTGGTGGATGCGGTCTAATGGTAAGGAATCCAAGTTGGTCAACATTCCAACAATGTATGACCAGAATACCTGTAATTCGCCTTCTCTTTGGTCATGAGCTGATGCCATCACACTCTCAGTCTCATCATCCTCACAAATCATATCTTGGACCTGATTGGTTGCTACATTTGCCTTGGAAGCATCTGTGCCATCCATCAAGACATACTGATCAGCACTTTTCTCTGTAATAAGACCAAGAGACTGCCAATAAGTCATTTTTCTTCTTAAAATAGTCACTGGAACTTTCATAACTTGATGCAACTCATCTATAGTCCACTCAGGTTTATCTTGGAAATGCATTATTAATGTAGCATTAAAAGGTGATACTGTTAAGTCTAATTTCTTGTCTCCAATCTCAATTTCTATGTTTACATTCCCAAGATGTGGTTTCCAACTCAACGTTCTGTTTCCTTTCAGTGCTTCAAATGACTTAGTATATGCTTCTAAATGGTGTTTTATTTCCTCAGGCAGTTCCAAACTCTCATCTTTGAATGGTGGCCAAAATTGTGCAGATAAAATCATTGCATTTGAGGTGAACTTCTTGTTCAATGTCTCTATTTCCTTGTCTTGGTGTATAAGTGCATTAATTCTTCTAGAATCTGATATATCCTTCAACATCACTTCACAGAAGTGCAAATGGGACTCGCCAAATCTCAGTTTCAGTAATTCAAGATATCTGATTTCTTTTTCTGTATTTACAGCACTTTGTGCCAATAATCTATCAGCTAAAAGAGTTCTGTATTCATTAACAAACAGCTCTTTACTGCCATAGACATTGACAAGCATTGAAATGATATCATTGGCTCTTCTATCACTTGAATCAGCAACTGGATCTGCATCAACAGGGTCTGGGTTCCATTCATCCCATGCTTCATCTTTGTCACTATCAGCATCGGTTTCGGCAGCAAACTTGACTAGTTCTTCAGCTAGCTCACCGCCTGCTCCTTCTTCAGTTAAACTACTGACTACACTACGAACAGTGTCATCTCGGTTCCTCAAATAATTTCTAACGGGTTTTGTGACAGTCTCAAGTATAATGCCTGAAGGGTCAAGGTGTCTCAGTGCTCTAATAGTTGTCACATAAGCAGTTAGAATATCAGGTGTATTCACTCCAGGGTGCAGGAGACGTGTCTCAAGAGCATTTTGTAAATTTTTGCAAAGCATAGACCTCAAGTCAGTCTTTTCTAAACATATCCTTATATCATCAACAGCAGGTTGGGAGTCGGGATATTCAATTATTATGTTAAACAATTGATCAATTCTTAATTTTGTGTAACTATGATAGAGGAAGTAACTTAGTTTCTGTTTAAACTTGGATATTGCACTTTGAATGTTTTTATCATCAGGCGATGGTTTTGATGATCCTCCACAGTAAATCCTAGTAAGCCAGGACATAACTGTAGTATCCAACCATGTTTCTAAGAACTGCAGGTGTGACACATCAAATGTTCCTGTGCAAAGTTTCTGTATGTGAGATTCAATCCTCATTTGTATAAAGCTTGTTAGAACCTGCCCTGTGAGTCTCTCAAGTAGTAGTAATTCCATAAGCTTTCTATTAGTATCATGAAATACTTTAACAATATACATACAATTGCAGTCTGAACACTCATTCAAGCAACCTGAGCATATGACATCCTCACCCATATCTGAATTTTCATATTCATTATCAAACACATTGAAAGACACCTTGTAGAAATGGTTGATGATCACTTGAAAATCTAAAGGTAACTGAGACAGCAATGTGGCTCTTACAAGTTGTTTGAATCCAGAAATAACATCCTTCTCTCCATAAATGGGTTTACTGTCGCCACAACTATTATTTAATATGGTTAATCTTTGCAACATTCCTGAAAAGTTCGACATCGAGTCATATAAATCATTGACGGCTGATTTAAACAACTGAAAGCCTTTCACTTCTTCTTCTACTTTCATAAATTTGGACCAAAACGATGGTGCTACATGTTGACGAAGATATTTTTCGATATGTACAAGAACTAGATCTCGTATTTTGATCTGAATACCTAAGCCGACGATGATTTGCTGGACTTCATCATACTCGTTGTTATTACAGTCACTGAAAATTGTATCATTAAGTATTGGGAAAGCATAGATTATCTTGTTCCAATACACTTTCAAGTCTTCTTTCTTGAAAGACATAGTAGTAACGGAGAATAATCAAAGGAATAGATTTCGCGAAACTGAAATACTGAATGCGCTCGCTCTAGCCTCTAAGTTTAAAGACAAACAAATTATGTATTTGATTGATGCTCTGAGTCTGTTTGACATTAAAATATTTTGAGTAAAACTTGTCAAACGTGACAGTTTATTTTTTTTATTGCTTATTTCTGTTAGGTACTAAGGCTGGCCTGACACATTTGATTTCCCGATCAGAACTTCAGATTCTGAATAATTCCGCTTGACCAGCGCTGGCAATTTTATTAACAAAAAAAGGAAAATACCTTAACGCGACCTACATGTAGAACATTATGTATGTAAGCAGAGCATTCAAGAAGTTAGTTAACTTAAGATAATTTATTGTAGCCTAAGGTCTGACTTGGCTACTTCTCATATACGAGTACAAAATAATCGATAGCTAGTTTCTGCCAGCAAGCCATATTTTCGGAATAATAAAATAAGAACCGACAAGTAACAGGTTTAGAACCTGCGAAGGCTAAAATATAATTCGTATATGAGACTCGCCAAGTCAGACCTTAGACTACAAATTATTATCCTAAGTTTTAGTATAATCCTAAGTTTCAGGAAGAAATTATATTTTGTGTTGTTATAAATAAATTTCAGGACTGGCAATTGGCCAGTCCTGAAACGAATTTATGACCCATTTAGATCTCACTTCTTTTGTCGGTGAAGTCAACAACCAAGGCATCATTATATTGAACTTGGCTCTCATTTCACATTTATGTTTTTGATGGGATAACATTACTTTTTGTACATAAATTATTAGTAAGTAGGTACTTTTTTTTAACAAAATTAATACCAAATGGCACATTTACAGGAACTAGGTTAGAGTATTGATCTATGGCCGAGGCCGCACTTGCGGTTATCGCGGCGGTTTCTAACCTCAAAATGTCAAAACATTGACTTGATTTCATTGATTTTGACAGTTTGATGACATTTTGAGGTTAGAAACCGCCGCGGAAAAACGCAGATGTGGCCTCGCACTAAAGGTCAGTCAGTGATAAAAAAAGGCAATAAAAAAATAGAATAAAATAAAAACCGACTTCAAACAAATCCTGAATCAGCAGATCTGATAAATCAAAATACATATTGCTTTGTGCTAAGTAAATTTTATTTTTCAGGATTTCTTTGAAGTCGGTGTTATTTTTTACCATTTTTTATTATTATTTTAAGTGACGGGTGGACTGAAAAATATATCTATCTAGGTGTAAAGTTCTCATTAATATAAATCAATCAAGTCCAAACACAAGGTAACTGCTGTAAATCGTTAGGGAATTACCTCGACTGTCTTTTGGTTCATCATGAGATCGACAGCAGACCTTCATCAAATTATAGTATACATTAAAGCACTTAATTAAAAAGTTAGTAAACGCACTAGTTGTCCCTACAATTTTCGGTGGTTGCCCTCGATTTCTCCTGGATCCCATTATCAGATTGAGAGATCAGATTTTCACCTGGTGAAAATGGAACCATCTCTTCTGAAAGAAAGCCCATTTAACAAAAGAAAAAAAATTAAATCCATCTATAATTATACTCTGTTAAAACTAGGATGATAATTTTGATAGCTCACGCCTATGAAGTACCGTATTTGTTTATGTCAAGAATACCTCAAAAAATTACCGTAGCACATAGACGAGTACCGCCCACTTATCGTAGTGAAGCGTCTTCCAAGAATACCGCACAATTGACCATAGACAAATGAATCGAATAAATCGAATTAAACTATATTATTTTAAATGAAAGTAAAATGATTACGTGGGAATCTACTAGTTTTTTTTTGTAATATTAAGCATGTTTTGTAATATTAACCTAAATATTAAGCACGTTATTAAATAATAAAAATATTATAGGCGCCATATTATGCATAATATTGGATTTTCGTTCAAAAAATAGAATAAAAGAAAGATTGTTATGGAACGTACAGATATTATGCTGGCACGCATAGATTTTTTAAGGAAAAGCTAAAAAAATTACAAATTGGGCCTCTGTTATTTTTCTCGATGAGACGTGGCTTAATGCCAATCACACCGTGCCGAAAGCATGGACCCATGACACAGCACTGTCTGTTTCAAAGTACCCGAAGGCAAAGGACAGCGACTTATGTTATAATATGACACATGCAGGATCAGCAACTGGTTTTGTACCTAATTGTTTGTTAGCCTTCAAATCAACGAAAACAAATGAGTATCACGAAGAAATGAATTTTGAGAAATTCAAATAGTGGTTTTTGGTGTTACTAGAAAATTTACATGAACCACACATTATAATAATGGATAACGCGCCATACCACTCCGTGCAAAAAGACAAAGCTCCAACATCAGCCAATAACAAACTGGAATTGATATCCTGGCTCCAAAGCAAAGGAGTAGAAGCAAAGGAAACAATGTTAAAACAAGACTGCTCTGTTTAGTTAAAGAAAATAGACCAAAAAAGCCAATATTCATTTTGGACGAGATTGCTGAGCAACGTGGCCATACAGTTCTCAGATTGCCACCGTATCACTGCCACTACAATGCCATCGAACTGATTTGCGCTAATATCAAAGGTATTTTTTTCTTTATCCTAGCACCTCAATTGGTAAAAACAGATAATTTACGTTATTATTTATATTATTTATTTATGTTTTATAGGTCATGCAGCCAAACACAATACTTCTCCACCATTTACTGCCAAGAAAATGCTCACACTTTTACAAAATGCGTGTGATAATGTTACTGCGGAGGACTGGAGGAAAGTCATAGAACATACGAAAAAAATTATTGAAGAGGACAGTGAGCGCGATGTTCACGTTGATAACATCTGTGAACAGCAAGAATTTATTATTTGCCTTGGTGATGGTTCGAGTAGTGATGAAGATGATGAGGATTTAGGTTGTGCACCCCTGAAAGAATTAAAATAGTAATTTAGATTTATTTTTCGTTTCATTTCACCTAAGGCCCTTCCTCGGCAGCGGGTAGGGAGCGGGGAGAAATATCCTTCCGTAGTTCCGCAGTCGGCGACTCGGCGGCCTGAGAAAGGCGAGTTGGCTGCTCGCCGTTCTTGCTGAAGCAGGCCAAAACGGTGCCGTGTTTCTTTGCCCCTCTTAGTGGCGGATAGTACCCAACTCTCCTCCTCTTCCCCAAGTACCGAGATAACTCCCCAGACGTGGGATAGCACCTGAACCCCCTAGGCAGGCCTAAGTGGTCGCCAAAGTCTGCCGGGAGCCCCGGGACATCCTTCCGAGACAGTTGTAAGGCATCCTGTGGTCTTAGTAATTAGGATTCCATAGCATCCATGTTAGATTCCACACTTAAAAAGAGGCTCTTCCTCAACAACGATTTGGGGCTTGCGTATATTCTACTGAACAAGTTCATTAGGTACCGAAAAAATATGCGCAAGATCGTAGTCGTGAGAGGGCTTTTTTTTTCATTTCATGTCGCGTCCTTACGTGAATTTAATTTAAAAAGGTGTAAGGTGGCTCCTGAATTAATATGGACGCGCGGACGTCGTCAGTCAGTCAGTTCTTGTTTTTATATATATAGATAATAAAAACGAATTTGTTACAATCGATTTCAAATTTTACTGGAACGATAATCGAATAGATTCATTTACGATTATACACTATGGGGTGCACTATTCAGAGCTATCAAAATTATCAACCTAATTTTAACAGAGTATAACAAAAATATTGGCTAACATACATAAAATGCCTAAGGCATTAAGTTCGCCTTGTACTCAGTGCTAAAGTTTAAAATAAATAAATAAATAAAAAAACACATACAGATGAAATTGAGAACCTCCTCCTTTTTTGAAGTCGGTTAAAATGACGATTTTTGACGTTAATATCTACATACCCGTATGGTATGTTCGTATGAAATTTGGAGCATAATGTACAATTTGTATTGTATCTCGCAAGTCTCATTATATCAGGCGAGTTTCTGTGAAATAGTCTTCGAATTTATGAGGTAGTCATGCATATATCAGGAGAGGGAGACGCAAGGTGCTGCTCGCCAGTTCTGTTACTTGAACTTGGCTTGACACGCTGCCGCGTGTCTTTTGTGATTGTTCTTTCTACCGGGCTACCATATTATGAACTGCACAGTGACTTCTGCATTATTGTCTACTTTTTTGCTAAGCTGTAGGCTGTACTCTCGGATCATAGTAGAATTATATACTCGGGTGGTAGGCGGAAACCTCGGTTTATCTGAATGTCTACAGAATAGAAAGTTTCAAAGATATTATGGTCGTCAGCGCCTGCACAGCACCTTTCGATTCGATGTTGCGAACATTCGGGTACTTACGGAGACCACTGCTTATCAGTCACTTATCTGCCGCGTTACGGGCGGCGTTAGTGAAAAGTTAGAAAAACAAGAAAAACAGATCCAAAATTGTTTATATATTATCACAATCCGCCTTAGATCATCTAACCACAGGATGCGCCTTACTTAAGCATTGTTTTCTGCCATTGCACATGACCATTTGGTCTTTTGGCTTTATGAAAAGCCTGTACATCAGTACATCATTTTATATGATTAAACTAGTACATTACATTGTAGTTGACTGTACAATAACAATTAACACACAACAGCCATTACGCGTTTGTCGATAAATACATTTTTAAATGCAATGAAATTTTATACGTCTTTGTGTTTCCCCCTTCATTTGTATGAAAACTGGCAGAATATTTTTGTATGCGGTGGTTCGCAAAGGCTAGTCCCGTGTTATATGGTCTAAGCAATCCGCAAATTGAAATTAATTTAATTGAAATACAGGCAGTATAGTCAACATACTTTAGCCTGCATTGGATCAGGTAAATTAAGAAAAAGTCAAAAGTGCAAAAAGCAAAAACTTCAAAAAGTTTTAGCTTGTTAAATTTTCATTTTCTTTATTAATATTTTTTTAACAGATGCGGAGATCACCAAAGCATTATTAAGTTTAACATTTTGAATATTCACAAATTTGCAACATCTGAATGGTTTGAATGAACTGCAAAATAATAGAAAAAAGTTTTAAAATGCAGCAATATTTTCGCACTCATTACCATCAAAAAAAGATGGAAGGGAAAATGCCTAGTGTACCACCACGGAAAGTTTCCAAATCAAGTAATGTAAGACAGGGCGCAGCTCCACTTCAAATACTTTTACAGATGGGATTTCCTAAACACCGCGCGTTAGTATTTATTTGATTTTTGTGGGTACATTGTTTATTTATTTACAGAATTATGTAAGTTCTATGATTCTTTTCTTCGCAGTCTTAAAGCGTTAGCTGCTACCGGCAACCGCAGCGTACAATTAGCTTCTGACTGGCTTTTAACTCATGTGAATGATGCTCAAATCGACATAGTTGAGCCCAGAGAATACATTTTATATGCTATACCCACTGGACCACTGCTAAGTCAGCTTCTTGAGTTTTGGGATAAATCGAAAAAAGCTACAGGGTGGAATGGAGCTCATAATTTTCATCCACATATCACATTAGTTTCATTTTTTAAGGTGAGTTTTAGCTAGCCTTACGGTAGCTCAAGGTAATTTTATGATGTCAAAATTACTCCTGATAATTTAGAAATATGAATATGAGCATTTAAATGTATAGAAACTTCTGTTCACCATATTCTATTAAATTCTTCAGTTTACCTGTAACATAGGCTTTTCAGGCACACAATGTTATTTTTACCTGAATTGATCATAAAGCTGATCTGGGACTGAGGGATTTCCTTTTGCGAGTATAACCAGTTCTCCGCTCGCCTACAGCTATGCATTAACGACTATGATTTCAGTCAGTTCAAGCCCCACAAACTATATGATAAGTCAGCATTAGAAAAATGCCTTTCCATCTGAGGTGTGAAGCCCTTAGGGTTTACCACAAACAAAAAATTGTCTAAGGTCCGAAAAACAAAATCTAAATTCAAATTCCGAGTTCCAATACTAATATGAACTGCAATAGCATCCTACAGTCCGTTAAACTCAGTTTTATTTATTTTTATTACACCACTGAGATGGCAGATAAGCACACTGAGCCCCAGATAGAAATGGTCACAATATGGCCTATGAACATTTGGAATACTTAAATAACTTCTCTTACTGTAGTGCAGTAGTCATAAGCAAGAAATCTACAAGAACAGCCTCAAACCATACAAAAGAGAAAATATCTTTACAGGCTCCTGATGATGTTTCACTGCAGCTAGCAAAAGCTGTAAAGCATGCCATTGAAAGTGAAGGGGATCCTCCTAGCTGCCCATTAATGTTAGACAAATATGTGTCGCATAATTTCATGGGCCTATTTGTGTCTAAAGAATATGCTGACTATTTAAAGAGAATTACTGCACAGTATGTGAAAGAGGTGTCTTCTTTGTGTAAGTATATGCCTATACCTACTACTAGTTTCTTTAGGGAGTATGAGACAGCGTCACATGATCCCTACTAATATAATAAATGGGAAAGTAACTCTGTTTGTCTGTTATGTTTTCACACCTAAACCATTAAACTGATTTTGATGAAATTTGGTATAGATATAGTTTCGAGTCCAAGGGAAGAACATTAGGTACCTATGCTACTTTTTAACGGACGGCGCAAATGGTAATGATTTTACGCGATAACGACTTCCACGCGGACGAAGTCGCGGGGATTAGCTAGTATTCTTTAAAAAGACAATATACTGAAAAGCTTTACAAAGCTTTTAGCTTTTCAGACTACTGCATGATGACATGGAGTGTTGTGTGACAGTGGAAGGAGAGCAGTCTAGTTTCTTTCCCGTCACCTGTGGGGTAAAACAAGGCTGTGTACTCGCACCCACACTCTTTGCTTTATACTTCGCTGTTGTGGTCGGGGAGGTTTTACAGAATTCTCTTGAAGGTGTACGCATCCGCTTTCGAACAGACGGCAAACTGTTTAATCTCGCTAGATTTAAGGCAAATACCAAAGTGTCATACGCCATGATCAGTGAGATTGTGTACGCTGACGATCTTTGCTTCTTGGCAGAATCCCCGGAGGGCCTGCAAAGGCTGATGTCTGACCTGCACCAATCTTGTTGCAAGTACGGCCTTAAGATCAGTGTTGAAAAGACGGAAGTGCTATCCTTGGATACTAATGGTCGTGAGACACTATCCGTAAAGATTGGTGACGACGTGCTGAAGCAGGTTGACAGGTTTAGATACCTGGGGAGCACTATAACAGCTAAGTGCGACTTGGACTCAGAGATCAGCAGTAGGATAAGTGCAGCCGCGGCAGCTTTCGGCAAACTCAGCTCCAAGGTCTTCTGCTCACATGATCTGAAATTGACCACGAAAGTGTCCGTATACATGGCCATTGTGCTGCCAAATCTACTCTATTCCGCTGAGACGTGGTGCTTGTACCGACACCATATTCGTACACTAGACCGATTCCACCTGAAATGTCTGAGAAGTATTATGAAGATAAGTTGGTCTGACCGTGTACGTAACACTGAAGTGCTGCGTCGAGCTAATGTTGGTGGCATTGAAGCTTACCTGATGCGGCGACAACTTCGGTGGTGTGGACACGTGTCGCGGATGGCGGAGGATCGAGTGGCGAAACGCGTCTTTTACTCAGAGCTCAAGGAGGGCAAGCGAAAGCAGGGCGGGCAACTCCTCAGATACAAAGACGTTCTGAAAAGACATTTGAAAAGATGCGAGATAGAGCCCTCGAAATGGGAAGATCTGGCAGCACAGCGACAAGAATGGAGACATATGGTCAAAACAAAAACTGACAATTTCGAGAAGCGTCGCATACTGGAGCTAGACGCTAAGCGTGACGAACTTAAAGCCCGACCACCAGCGGCCATAACTTACAATTATTTCAACGGTGTTCTTTCATGCCCGCACTGTTCGCGAAAATTCACCGCAAAAATTGGCTACATAAGCCACATAAGAGCGCATGAACGCCGAAACGTAACGTAGGAGTCGACAGTGGTCGCCATGACCGAAATCGGTCGGAGGAGATTATTATTATTATTATCCTGAAAAGAAGAACCAGCATCTTTAGGGGTCGTCATTCCAGGTTCTGTTTGCATGTGCGCGAATTTGTATTAAATTGATTCCCGCGTTTACTTTTGCTCCGAAAAATGCGAGATACCGATGTTCGATCGCCGCGATCAGTAAACACATTCAAAACCTGTTTTTAACGCGAACTTGTACTGAATGCATTACAAGTTCGCTTTAAAAACGGGTTTTGAATATTATGTTTACTGATGATTCAATTCTTTGATGTTAAGAAGTAGTAGGTAACACAGGTGAATGCTCGCGCGTTTGCTAAACCCTATTTGGATCAAAAATAAAGATACCGACGTTTTATACAATTTTATATCCTAAACCCTTGTTATTGACCGATCGAGCGAAGCGAGTATGAGTCTCCGATTCGACAGTATGGACGATTCTGCTTTCGTCCATTATGTCTGTTTGTATGTCAGTTCCGGTGTAGAGGACGCATTTCTTAACCGGTTTTCACCAACATTTGCACACGTGTTCTTTGTTTTAAAATGCAACATTTTGCCAAGAGGCTTTTTTGCGAAAAGGCGTGAAAATTTTTGTCGCATTATTTATGAACGAATTTTGATAAGTTTTGACTGAAACGTATTTATGATTCCACACAGGTTATTTTTTTTACTCTGTTTTCACGGGACCTTCTCTTTAGTATAATTTTTCTGTTTTCATTTATTGAACGAACAAAGTTGAACGCTCATAAATTAAGTAATTTATGTTTATTAAGTAAGTATAGTATGCTATTGGTCCGATCTTGGATCCCGACACCGCAACGCGGCAGCGGCAACGGCAGTCACATATACTACTGCCTGCACCTTGAGGCAATTAAAATTACATTTAACATTAATAAACCGTACATACCTACCTACAACGGTTTTATTTATTTTAGTCGATGTAGTGTGAAATTAAAATAGAAAAGTCTAATAAATCGTATGCGTTGGTAATCTAGTGGTAGTGGCTAGACCCAGGGACAACACACACCTCAAATGAGTTTTACCTTATTTTGGGTGTCAAAATTTTCAAATTTCCATTTTTCGCGCCTACAAAAATTTTGCGGGACAATTGAAAATGTGAGATTGTGGATACGGTCCTTTCAATTTCAATGCAACAATCGCGTGTCGCCATCGAAATGTACTTAGTACCTACCTACTCATTCGTCAACTGTTTAATTAGATAGGTAATATTTATTGTTCTAATGGTCTCTGAATTTAGACTATGAGCAAACACTTAATCAGGTCAAAAGTCCTATATAAATTCATTACATCGATATGAAAATTCAGTTTTGTATCTAAAATTGGCAATCAAACGAGTCGTCAGCCTATCGCACTCCACGACTGTACCTACGTAAGTATCTTCCAATTTTCGCCATATTCGCGGTGATTGACCCATGCTGGCCAGATCTCCGGGAAGTAACGCACGCAAAGCCTATAAATTTCCAAAATTACGTTACGTATGCAGGCACATGATTATACTCGACTCATTACACACAACATTATTCTATACTGCCTACGGTTGGGAGCCCCGGGTAAGCCCTGGGAAGAAATGTCCACAAGATTCCCAACAGAGCTTGGCTACTACTGCGGCCTCACCTAAGGGGTTCAAGTACTATCCCGGGTCTTGGGTTGGTCAAGTGTTATCCCGCGTTTGGGGCGTGGGGCGTGCGTGAAACTAACACATCACGCTGTCGTCTTGGGCCTGCTTGTGTAAGGACTGTGAGCTGTGGCCCCACTGTCCTCAGGCCCCCGGTCATGGAGGCCGATAGTCCGCAGACTGCGGAACTCGTGTGGCAGAGTTCTCTCCCGCTCCCTACGCGCCGCCTCTTTCGCGAGCATGGCCTGCTCGCAGAAAGACGCAGCGTTGTCCCACTTACTACCACTGGAGTTCATGGCTCGCACTGTGGTCTCCAGCGAGAGCATGTCCACGTCCAGACACTCCACCAATGTGTGGAGCGCTGAGTCCTCGCTGCGTTCTTCGCAGTGCAGTGAGTGCTAGACTCAGCCGTGGTTTCCCGGTGTATTCGCCACAGGGTTCCCGTGCCCGGTAAGCATCTGTGCCAACCGATAGAAAAGAGCGTCGTGGCTTCTCTTCAGCCGCTCGTCCATGACCGGTCTGACCGACCGGATTGTGAGGAACCCCCTCCAGGTCAACTTCTTATAAAGATGTAAAATTGAAGTAATATTGATTTGGAAAATGGGTTGTCCAATTGACGGTGTCCCCCATGACACTTCACGTGTTAAGAACTATTACCGTGGGTACCTATTACTTGATCGAGCACTCAGACCAGAATAATACATGATATCTGTATTGCACGTGTCGGGTGACATTTAAGACGAAGTATTTAGTTTTCTAATTCTTGGACGAATCCTTATCAGCATAATCACTTACCTGGTAGCATACTTTATTGGGTAAATAAAGTACATTAAATCAATGCCCTTCTTTTGGTCAGTCAGTTAAAAAGTAAGTAGTCTACATATGTCCATCCCCAGGACTCCATCTATATCAAATTTCATCAAAATCGGTTCAGCGGTTTAGGCGTGGAAGCTTAACAGACAGATAGACAGAGTTACTTTCGCATTTATAATATTAGTAGGGATAGTAGGGAAGTAGGGATTAGCGTAATTTGAATCAAATCGCGCTGTGCAAGATGTCTCACAATATTTATTTGTTGAATGGCCCGCAATCTCTATATTCTTGAAATCCGTGCCTGATTGTTTCATGCAGTTTGATAGAACCTGGAACTCGATATCGCTTAATAATTATTGTTCAGGTCAATTATGAGAGGTGCAACGGCACTTCCAGTTGGCTATTGTTCAAACCGAAGTCGCAGGGGCCATACACGTGATGTTGTGTTTACACGACGGTCATTTACAGCTACAGAGCTACATACATACATATAGTCACGCCTTTATCCCCGAATCCCGTTCCTACACGCGGGCCGTCGCCACACGGGGCATTTTTACATAGTTCAAAATTTGGCACGTTGCGCTATAGGCATTATGCGTTGAAATTGTATCTCTTTATTGTATGACGGTGTTGATACAGTATATCTGCAGTACGTGCAAACGACCTAGTTCTCCTACCTTTCCTCCACTTTTTAAAGGCATTCTCGTCGAGAGACATGTCCATTGGCAGGCGCACCAGCAACTCTAAAAAATTATCCTTATCATAAATATTATAAAGTATACACTTAAGTATATGCTTTACAGATAATATTATTAAAGGGCCATCCTTTGACAATATTATCTGTAAAGTAGTCGACTTGTTAAAATGCCAGTAAGTGTACTTACTTACTAAGTGTACTTACTGGTATTTTAACAAGTCGAGCAATTTGCTAATCTCTTTATAATATGTACAACTTCTGCACTAATCTTGTACTATTGAAGCACTGCTCTCACTCATGTATTTACTTACAGCATTAAAGGCTAAAGCTCAAACAAAATCACTGCACTTGACCCTTGCCTACCACTTTGATGACAGTGTGTACGACAGCCTAAAGAGCCTGGTTGATGATATCCAGCCTTCAGAGGAGTCAACCTGGGAACTGCGACTATATTCAAGAGATCCACGCTTTGTTAATCACCATGTAAGTATCTGATGCGAAGGCGAATCGGTACTATGAGTTCTGTCCTTTTCTTTGGCAAGAAATGTGTCAAAAAGTTTTGTAGTATCATAAGTTTCTTTGCGGACTCTCCCTATCACTGCGCACTTTGGGCTAGCAACAAATGTAATAGAATAAATAGCTACCAACTTAAAATAACTGGCCAATTGCGAGTCGACGACAAAAAATTACGTTTTTTGTAAGAGAGCAACAGAAATATATACTCTGTGAAAATTTCAACTCTCTGGCTATCACTGTTCCTGAGATACAGCCTCATGACGGTCAGACAGATAGACAGATGGACAGCGAAGTCTCATGAATAGGATCCTGTTTTTTACTCTTTGAGTACGGAACCCTCAAACCCTTCTACTATTCAAGTTGATGCCAATACTTATTGATGTTGTTATGAAAAACTAGATATTGTCGGGACTGCATGTCCGCCTCCTACTTGGATTTTCAATGAAACATATGATCACGCCTTTTATCCCCTGAGGGTAGGCAGAGGCATATTATATGCCCACATTTCACCTTAAGATTTTTGTCCCACGTAATAGGGTGGTGAGCCGTATTGCCGTGTTGATATGGACAGGCACAGGTTGGTCTGTCTGCTGTTGAATTTTTACAAGGCCTTCAACTTGGCTTAACGACTGCCATTTTACTGCTACCAAGGGCTTAACGTGCCATCCGAAGCACGGGAACGCTCGCAAATAAATGTCACAAAGTGGTCATGCCGTGGTCACCCATCCATAACCGGCCTACTAAATGATGCTTACAGTGCTCGTTTAGGGAATATCGAGACTCTGGGGCCACCAGCGCATACAGAATGTAAATATTCTGTATTCATCAAAACCAAAGGTGTATTATCAAATAACACCGTCAACAAAGAGGGAATAAACTACAATTACTCTAAATCAAATATTTAGCTTGCTCTGATTATTTATTTGGGTCAAACAAATAAACAAAGAGGGCAATCTAAATAAAACCGTAATTAATTGTAAATTCGATATTATAATGCTTGACGAGACAACCAATCTCTAGAAATAAGTAGTGCCTTGTACAATGTTCCTTGTTATTTTTATCTTTTCTCAGTTGCATACAAAACTAATAAATAAAAATAAAAAGAATCTAGTCCATCGAAAAATCTCAGCACACGCACTTAACCCAAACAAAATGCTTGCACCTTACACTTGCATACCACTTACAACTAATCTAACAACTATAGATAGCCAGACAACATATCTTCGACGTTTCTGCATGCTTTTCGAATATGTCAGTCTTCTCTATAGATTTTTCTCGTTTAACTTACCTACTTGATACCTCGGAATTCGGATACAATTGTTTAAACCTTCATTTCTACGGTCACTTGCGTAACCTCCATTGATCTAAGGTACCTTAGATCAGTGAAGGTCTAGGACTAGACCTTAGTACGAAAAATCTATTGATCGCACAGACAAATTCGAAAAGCATGCAGAAACGTCGAAGGTATGTTGTCTGCTATCAATAGTTGTCAGGTTACTTGGAATGTAAGTGGTATGCAAGTGTAAGTGCCTTTTCACATGTACCGGTGGCGAATGCAAGCGGTTGCCGGGCAAATTATGCCGGTACGTGTGAAAACATGGCCATACACTTCGCCGCAGGGTACCCGGCACCGGCTACCGGCAACCGGCACATGTGAAAAGGCACTAAGGTGCAAGGATTTTGTTTCGGTTAAGTAAGTGTATAGTATATTTGATTGAGCTGTGTATAGTTTAGTTGATTTTGCTTTCGAGACACACAACTTCTTATCTCAGTTTTTGATAACATTAACATTCTTAGTCCCGCCAGCTCTGTGTTCTGTAAACGATAAGTTTTTTTTACTACGGTCTGTGGGACTTACCGTTGGCGACATTTTAGTGACGAGAGGTTCCGTGCTTCGGAGGCCACGTTGAGCTCTTGATCTCGGCAGTCAGTAATCTATATACTTATAATAAAACTGTTGAAGGTCGGGAGTCTGTACATGGAAGATATTGTGAAAATTTTAATTGTAGGGTGATCTCTAATCGACACAGAAACCGAAAATGTAATTTAAAATTTTCATGTCTGTCTGTCTGTCTGTCTGTCTGTATCCCGAATAAGTATCACGCCGAAATTACTGAATCGATTTGAATGAAACTTGATACAATCAGAGCTTATAATTCGAGGAAGGTTCTAGGATACTTTTCATCCCGATATTTTGAGCGGTTCCTTTGGGAGAGGGGATGAAAGACAAAAGTTTTTTAGTTGTTACTTACTTCGTAATGCGTGGTCCGAATCCAAATTTTTAAAATTTTAAATTTTTTTAATGTTAAAAAGGGAGTACTATAAGGATTGTTTCACACAAGTTTCAATTTTAAGGGTTTTGTAGTTCGGGAATTAGAGACATCTCAACTTTGATTCCTTTGAACGTAAGGGTAAATCTAAACTGGCGTGAATTGTTTTAGAATGGACTTAATCTTTAAGCTCTTTTATGGTTAAGCAAACAGGGCAGTTTCATACGCTCCCATGAGTCTGTTGACAAAATACCTGTCCTTTTATACACCTTATGTGGCGTAAACGAAGTTGCAAGGGTCAGCTAGTATATAATATAAGACCTTATTGGCGAATTCATTACAACCACCAGCACCAGCCACAATCTACTCCTATCCGTTTGACTGTGAGCGAATAGTATGCCACCGCCTACCCCTACAAACAAAAAGGCGTAACAATATAGGGGTGTATGTATGTTATTTGATACATACATGTACTATGAAATGTATCACAAATCACAATACTGACACGCGAATACGTCTATACTAATATTATAAAGAGGAAAGATTTCATTGTTTGTTTGTTTGCATCGAATAGGCTCCGAACCTACTGGACCGATTTGAAAAATTCTTTCACTGTTGGGAAGCTACACTCTTCGCGGTGAACGAAGGCTATATTTTAGTCCCGTATTCCCACGGGAACGGGAGCCACGCGGGTGAAACCGCGTGACGTCCGTTAGTAGATAATATAACTACTGCTCGTTCGCTCTAAGTTTGCGGCTCGGCTCCATACTAAAGTCGAATTTTTAATTAGACGAAGTAAATTGACTGCAACTAATGTCACTTCTTCATACAATGTTGCTTATTTCCTATGACGAAGTGACATACTGTCAGTTACTTCGTCGAATTAAAAATTCGGATATACGCCAGCGGCAAACTTAGAGCGAACGGGTAGTACTTACATGTGCTAATATTGTCTTATGTCCTGTCCTTACCTACACTTGTATTGAATCCTTACTAATATTATAAATGCGAAAGTAACTCTGTCTGTCTGTCTGTCTGTCTGTTACGCTTTCACGCCTAAACGGCTAGAGCGATTGAGCTGAAATTTAGTATGGGGATAGTTCGAGGCCCTGAGAAGGACATAGGCTACTTTTTAACCGACTGCGCAAAAGGAGTGTTATGATTTTATACGATAACGACTTTCACGCGATAACGACTTTCACGCCTAAACGGCTGGAGCGATTGAGATGAAATTTGGTATGGGGATAGTTCGAGGCCCTGAGAAGGACATAGGCTACTTTTAAACCAACTGCGCAAAAGGAGTGTTATGATTCTATGCGATAACGACTTTCACGCGATAACGACTTCTACTCGGCTGAAGTCGCGTGAACA
The DNA here is from genome assembly GCA_933228765.1 of Miltochrista miniata. Lineage (NCBI taxonomy): Eukaryota > Metazoa > Arthropoda > Insecta > Lepidoptera > Erebidae > Miltochrista > Miltochrista miniata. Next base: position 13,554,005 of record OW121764.1, on the reverse strand, counting down.
GCTATTTTAATGTAAATAAGCTTAAAGATTAAGTCTATTGTAAATATTCAATCACGCTACTTAGCCTAGAGGCTTGGCAGAGAAGGATTAAAATCTATAGGTATACTATATTATGGGCAAAAGACATGCTTACGAAATAGGTTTAGTTAAATTTTTACATGCGGATAGTTTTATATAAGCTTCATAATTATAATTATCACGCTACTACTAAGTCTAGGGGTTTGGCAGAGAACACTTAAATTCTGTATGTATGTGGGAGTAAAAACTCAAAACCATCTAGATCTTATTTATTAGCATACATATTATAGTCACGCCGTTATCCCCAAAGGGGTAGGCAGAGGCATAGTATACGCCCACATTTGACCTTATAGTTTTACGTCTCACGTAATAGGTGGTGAGCCTAATGCCGTGTTGAAATTAATATTTTTTTTCAAGCCGCCCATGAGGCCAACTTGACTTTTAACGATTGTCATTTTACTGACAACCGGGTTTCATTTCGCGATTTCGCTGCCATTATATTCAGTAACTGTTTTAAAATCAAATAATTGTCTCACTGTTTCCTGGTGGCAAGGCAACCCTCCCTTCTGCTAGCTTTTTTTTTCTTGCACGGATGCTATGCCGGATCCTACCGACTCAAAAATCTCACGTATCCTGCCTAACAGCCTACGGTTGGGAGCCCTAAGTAAGCTCTCGGACGGCTACCCCAGGACTCCCATCAGACTTACGACTACCCACTTAGGGGGGGGGGGGGGCGTGAACCCCTCGAGTCACGCTGTCGTCTACGGCCTGCTTCTGTAACGACAGTGAGCGACCTCCTCATCGACCTCAGGCCCCCGGTCATGTAGGCCGATAGTCTTAGGCGAAGACATGTCGCCGCCGGCCGCCGCCGCCTATTGCGGAAATCGGGTGGGAGAGTTCTCTCCCGCCACCTCCCGCCTCTTTCACGAGCATGTCCTGCTCGCAAAAAGAGGCAGCGCAGTCCCACTTACTCCCGCTGGAGAACATGGTCTCCAGCGAGCGAGTGTCCACGTCCAGAACTGCCACGAGGGCCTGGCGCTATTGCGCCCACGCCTTGCACTCCACCAATGTGTGGAGCGCTGTGTCCTCGCTGCGCTACTCGCAGTGCTGGCACTCGGCCGTCTTTTGCTAAATTTAATACAAATGAAAGGTAATCTCAACATCTCTGTTTGTTTGTTTGTTTAGTAATTCATCAACAATTTTGATCATATATGAATTCAATAACAAAATAATACTTTTACTTTTACATGCAGCGATGTGGTATTCACAATAAATACTGTCCTGAGGTAACTGACAGCCTTGAATCACTGGTGCAGTGTAGAAAAATGTTTTTTTTTAATATACTAAGCTCGCCATATTGACGTCGCCACTGATGGAAAGCCGTGGCCCATCTAGCGATTGGGGGCCACTTTCACTGTCCGTAAGACTTAAATTCATTTAATAAACCGAATCTACCAAGGTGGTAAAGAGTTGAACTGAACTCCACCCTCTCCTTTCCATCTTTAATAACACGGGCCCAGGTACCACTCGCATGCAGTGAAAAGACTCTTTGCCAGAACCTAGCAATGCAAAAATCTTTTCTCTTTCGAATTATAGCAATTTGAAACCCTCTGTCAGCGTGTATCTTCTCTTAAATCGCCAGGTTTTTAAGCAAAGCATGAAAGTATCACAACACCTAATGTTGTATTGCGCCTACAACATTATGTATGACTTTCCTCACGTTAAAATAAATCCATCTAGCGCATAGCTCCCCGGGTAAGTTGGAGGATTTCCTAAATTTGTCCCCACATTTTGGTTACGACTTATCCGAGAGGCTCGATAGAATACAGTTCAAACTTTGCTTATAACATAATTTCCACGCGGACGAAGTCGCGGGTAACAGCTAGTCATTTATAATTATGCTAAAGCATCGAATTTATCTATACAGTATCAGTCGACCACAATGTCGTGTTGTTTTAGCACTTAACGACTTTATAATAAAAATTAAATATCATACGTGCTATTTTAGGTGCATACTGTGACGCAAGGCTACGAGGCGAAAACTAGTGACGAATTAGAACTGGTACTTGGAGACTATATCTTCATTGAGGAGAATGCTTTACAAAACTCACAGGATGGGTGGGTGCTAGGCACGTCGTGGCTCACAGGTATAATTACTATAGGATTTACATAGTTAGGGCGCTTTTATTGTCATGCCTGTTTTCGCCCGCATGATGGATGGCCGGGCCCGCATCACCGTACCGTCTCACCCGCGTTCCGCGTGCTTGAGGCGTGCATGCATGACAATAAAAGCGCCCTTATTATCATCTATTGAACTTTATTATTTGGACGGCCCGATACAGAAGTTTCCTAAAAGGCCAGAAACGCTGGAGTGTATTCTTATAAGACGAAAACTCACTTAAAGCAATTCTTGGGTATTGAGTGTCATTTCGTAATAATACGGCACTTTCACGGTGTCATTCGTCAGAAACAACATGAAATATAAATTGAACATTATATGTATACCATTCTCAGTACCAGTATTGTCACAATTATCTTAAAAACTTGCATTTGAAATGGAACTTCTCGTTTTGTAGATTATTAAAATGAAGATAATAAAAGTCTGAGATTTTTTGAAGTAAAAACATCTAAGATTAGGCCTGTCCAATTTTGATTGTCACAACTTATTAATAGATTTTAGTGGACAAAGCGACTTTTAGGTACATCTCTAGTCCAGTGGGTCTACCGAATTGGATTACCCGTGGTCCCACTGGAACTCACAGGTAGAATAAATATGAATTTTGTTCAGTGCGGTTGGACTACGGGGAAAAAATATAATTACCAGTGGGGCGTAGCGGTGAGACCACGGGTAACAGCCGCTTATTGAACACCGCTTACCTCGACACCGTTTCCTTAAAATCCACTCCTCTTATCTACTCGAACTGCTAAAGTCACAGTTACTATGGTAAGGTACGCCAGGTACGGTGTCGGTACACCTCGAAAACTCGAATTTTTGACAATGTATGAGTGCTATAATCTTGCGATATCAGTCACTTGACGCTTGGAACGCTAATGCTCCATGCAATAGTTCCTTAAAACGCGCAGAGAGATTTTGTTCAGGTTATTTCTGCGAACAAGTAACTTATCTCCGATTGCTATAGTAAAGATGATTTGTAATACGATTTTAGTTATAATTGGAATAGAAGCATTATTTGTATTTCCTGTTGGTATCACTGACAACAATTCTGATGAAAGGATATTTGATCTCTTTACGAGTACCTATCTATTTTATTAATACGTATGTGAAGCGAAATCTTTGTAAGTACCAACTTTCAGAAATTTGCACGAAGGGATGAATACTTTTGGCATTGTTAAATTTTATATGGAGGAAGGTGCATATTTTCTGACGATAGTTTTCTGCTGTCTAATAATTCAGCCAACTAATGGCTATAGCAAACTTCCTGTTTGAATTTGAAAACTCGTTCAAAAAAGTTAAAAAAACAACCCCACGTTTCGTTTCAATAAAAAACCAAAAAATCCGACCAATCATGGTGCTTTAAATTTCACCAGTAGAATACAACAGGTATAAAACTGTTTATCCTTGACTATTATAGGGGTGAATTGCTAGAGACGGGTTGTAAAAAATACTTAACGTGTGCGTGCCTAGTCACTCAGAAAGACAGGGTTCCGTAGCTCCTGTTGTACGAAATTTTTACTTATAAAGTTTTTAGAATAATTAGTTTCGTGAGCGTTATGCGTTTCCGTTGGATTTACAGGATAGGCTTTTTTGTTTCTTTTTTAACTCGCCAAAAACCCATCAGAGATGCTGTGCCGGACTCCTACCGACTAAAAAACACACCTTTCCTATCCTATGTCTACAGATGGGAGCCCCAAGTAAGCCCTCGGAGGGATGTTCCCAGGACTCCCAACAGACCTACGGCTACCACTGAGCCTCACCCAGGGGGGAGACAAGATAGGCTTAATAAAAATTATCTTATAACCTGGATGATAAACAAGTGGGGGTGGGGGTGTTTTAAATTTTACCTTTGGCATCATAACTCCCAAACGGATGATCAATAATTCTGAAGCGGATTTCTTAGGTATAAATATTGAAGGTCATGAACTCACATGCTAGGTGATGAAGGGATCTCACTAAAAAAAAACCACAGGTCTGATTGCTCTGTAATTTTGTATACTTGTATTTTGATATTATTTCCACGACATGGTAACCTGGAATTGTTCCTCTGAACATTGCAGCACCAAACCATGTTTGCGCTTACTAAAACATTCTTATTAAACACTAGCTGTTCCCCGCGGCCTCGAACGCGTAGAAGTCGTCATCGCTTAAAATCATTACCCTCCTTTTGCGCAGTCGGTTAAAAAGTAGCCTATGTCCTTCCCAGGGCCTTGAACTATCCCTATACCAAATTTCATCTCAATCGCTCCAGCCGTTTAGGCGTGAAGGCGTAACAGACAGACAGACAGAGTTACTTTCGCATTTATAATATTAGTAGGGATTTTATTCCAGTCAGTGTCGAGATCCTAGGTCTACAGGGTCTCAATGCGCATATTTATTTTAGATTTTTATAAGAATTTTAAAAAGCGCTTAGTAGAGTCGACTAGTGACACAATGGCTGGCAGTTTTCTCTCTCATCGAATAGGTTTTGCTATTCAAAGGGGGAATTCTGCTAGTCTTTTGAAGCGCTCGTGGCCCCGCGGACTCAGTGTTCTGTAAACGATCACTGCAGTAAGCAACATTTACTATGGCCGAATATGGATGGGTGACCACCACGTGGACCACTTTGTGACATTTATTTACGAGCGTTTCCGTGCTTCGGAAGGCACGATAAGCCGTTGGTCCCGGTTGTCAGTAAAATGACAGTCGTTAAGCCAAGTTGAAGGCCTTACGGGCGGCTTGAAAAATTTCAACTGTGGGTCGTCACAACCTGGTGTGCTTCAAGCTGTAATCCTCACCTTTGAAATCTCAATGAAAACGAATTTTGACAACGCCAAAAAATAGTCGTGAAATAGTCGTAAATAGTCGTACATGTAAAAAAAATAGTCGTATTATAGTTTCGGCGTTATAGCTATAGGTTAGTGAGGATTATGGCTTGAACGTCAAGCTGTAATCCTCACCACTGGTGCAAGCAAACGGCTAATGCTATCGAATTGGTTTAGGTTCCAAAAAATAGTCGTAAAATAGTCGTAAAGACCTGCCAAATCTCAGAAATAGTCCATAAGCGGTTTCCGAGATGTGAAGGTACCCTGGTGAGGATTATGGCTTGAACCTTTGAAAACTTCAAATTTCTCCGGAACGCCTGCGAGTTTCGGTTCAAAGTTTGTGCCAAAAAATAGTCGTGAAATAGTCGTAAGAAGCTATAATAAATTTGAGTTGATTTAATGTGAAAATAAAAACTTTTTAATTTCCCTACATTTCTGTTGATGTACAGTCGTGTACAAAATTTGTAACTTCCAATGATACTAGAGGAAGTCACGCGGTTTTATCCGTGTAGTTCCCGTTCCCATGGGAATAATAAATAGCTACTACGTAACAGATACATCGCTCCCATACAAAAGCGAAAATACGTATGCTATATTAGCCTACAAAATTTTAATAATATTATCTGCTGCTTAGAACGAGAAGAATTGTACCTTAAACACGTGCTCATAGCGTCGAGGCTATGTTGCCCGCCCTGCGAATGACGTCATCGTAAGAATGCGCTAGGGTTGTTATTGTAATACAACGAATGTTACGAATCAACCATGTTTTTTATTAGTCAATCAAATATGTTTTAGTTTTGTATTTTTGTTCCCTTTTTCGGAATTAAAAATTTCATAGTGTAAAATATAATAAATAATTTAAATAAATAATTATAAGGAAAACAGGAGCAAAGCGATGGAAAATCAACGGTTTTTGACATTTGTAGTACGGCAATGAATAAAAAAATTCCTTTGTTTTTTGACTTTTACACCCATCTGCTGTACAATAGTTACTTAATTCTTCTCGTTCTAAGACTTTATTTTATTCCCGCATTCCCATGGGAACGGGAACTACGCGGATAAAACCACGTGACTTCCTCTAGTATCATTGGAAGTTACAAATTTTGTACACGACTGTACATCAATAGAAATGTAGGGAAAATAAAAAGTTTTTATTTTCACATTAAATCAACTCAAATTTATTATAGCTTCTTACGACTATTTCACAACTATTTTTTGGCACAAACTTTGAACCGAGACTCGCAGGCGTTCCGGAGAAATTTGAAGTTTTCAAAGGTTCAAGCCATAATCCTCACCAGGGTACCTTCACATCTCGGAAACCGCTTATGGACTATTTCTGAGATTTGGCTGGTCTTTACGACTATTTTACGACTATTTTTTGGAACCTAAACCAATTCGATAGCATTAGCCGTTTGCTTGCACCAGTGGTGAGGATTACAGCTTGACGTTCAAGCCATAATCCTCACTAACCTATAGCTATAACGCCGAAACTATAATACGACTATTTTTTTTACATGTACGACTATTTACGACTATTTCACGACTATTTTTTGGCGTTGTTAAAATTCGTTTTCATTGAGATTTCAATGGTGAGGATTACAGCTTGAAGCACACACAACCTGCGCCCGGGTCGGCAGCGCGTGTGTAGCGCCTCTGGTGTTGCAAACGTCTAAAGGCTACGGTTACCAACCTTCCGGTGGGCCGTAAGCTTGTCTGCCACCTAAGTAGTATAAAAAAAAAGTAAAAATATATTTGTAATTATTCACTGTAATTTTAAAAATAAAAACAACTACATAATTATTAAAATAAAAACCTTTGTTATTTTTTGTTAACATTAAATAAACATTCTTATTTTTATTTTGAAATTAATAACTTCTACTTATTGTTAGTTCACTTTTTCCGTCGGATCTGTAAGATTTCTTTTTCATTTTGTATATTCAACTTCACATACATTAACATCGTTTTCGTGTTGATAACTAGGTAAGTATACCTATAAGATTACATCTATTAAGTACCTAGATTTATAACATTAAATTCTTCCATAAAAATAAATCTATCCTATTCCATCTTTATGATAAATTCTCATACTATGATAATTGATAATCTATTATGATAATAATATGTACTAGAACGTGCCCGCGGCCCGCGTGAGTTTTTGTTCCCGTTGTTCCCGCGCTTCCCATGGGAACATATTCTCGGAATGATCAGTGATTATGTGTCCAGACTATAATCTATCCCAGTACCGATTTTAGTCAAATTCTGCTACGTGAAAGAGTAACAGACACACAGAGTACACACATCCTCACTCCCATTCGCATTTATGATATTAGTAAGAAGTAAGATAATAAATTTGAAATATAATCCAAAAAAAAATTATCCAAATTATAAATGCGAAAGGTTGTGAGTGTGGATGTGTAGTTGTCTAGATGATTCTTACTGTTTCAAAGCTTTAACGGCTGAACGTATCTGGCTAAAATTTGGTTTACGGATAGATTATAGTCTGGATGAACACATAGACGACGTGTTATCCCGAGAATAAGTTTTCATGGGAAGCAGAAGAACGGGAACAAAATTTCACGGGGGCGGAGCCGCGGTCCTCGTCCGTACCCATTATCATATGTAGACAGTAAAAATTAAGTATATAATTTTAAAATCATCCAAACATACTAATATCCAATTATTCTTTAAGTTGTTTCATAACATTGTATAAGAAATCCATGTCAATGTAATTTTTCTTTATATTTAGCTCGCCAAATTGGCGCCGCACGTCTCATAGAAAGCCACGGCGAGAAGCACGCACTATGAGAGTGACACTTCCTCACTTTCATCCCGTGAGAGGCGAGAGCCGTATTCGATGCAGCGAAGAATCTGCGTCATGTACAGCAGACACTTCTAGTGTGGCGTGAAGAACCGCCTCACATTGTCAGCCCCGCGGAAATTAGGGAGTTCTCACTCTTAATTTCTGCGGTGTCTAAAGGGATGGTAGAGGTAGGAATGGGAATTTTTAGCCGTAAACATGCTTGATTTTCTGGTATTTAAATCTTCCAGGTTTTCTAAGCCACATTGGGAAATGCGACTTACATCCCTCGAATTGCCGCCAACTCTTTTCCTTTATGTAAGTCAGCGCGCAACTACACTCGAGAGCAATGAATCCGGGTCACTTAAAGAATCCTAAAAATCTCGGAAACTAAAAATGCTAGGTTAATGTAATAAATTGTATTTAATAGACAATGTAATACTCCTTAAATGAAGGTATTAAAACTTCTTAGTTATTGTAAAGTTATATCATAAAAAAATCAAATTTGAAAAAGGGCCACTTTCGAAGATGGAACTACGAAATTACAGCATTTGGTGTTGCTTTTGTTTGTAATCTGTCATTTATGTGGGTACATAAACCATGTTGATAGTGCTCTATATTCATTAATCAAGCTGAAATTATGTCGCTTACGCCTGAAGAATGCACCAGAATACTTACAATGCTGGAAACCGGCCGGAGTCAGCGCGATACAGCCAGGACTGTCGGTGTGTCGCTGTCAACAGTACAAAGAGTTCTCCGACGTTACGAAGAAACTGGTTCTAACCTACGCAGACCAGGAACGGGCAGAACCAGGTGTACCACAGCACGAGAAGACCGATACTTGGTGAACACCATGCTTCGAAATCGCTTTCTCACAGGAACTGAACTCACCAATCAGTTTCGACGCCTCGGAGGAAGTAACCCAAGTGCATGGACAGTAAGACGTCGGCTTGCTGAATCTAACTTAAAACCCCTTAGACCTGCAAACGGCCCTAAACTGGAGCGTGGGCATCGTATTTCGAGACTAAGGTATGCCCAGAGCCACGTAAATTGGAGTATTGAAGATTGGTCAAAAGTTATGTTCTCCGACGAATCAAAATTTATGCTCTACAAGCACGATGGAAGACACAGAGTGTATCGAAGACCAGGGGAAAGATTCAAGCAAGCATGCATCGAAGAAAAAGTAGCCTACGGTGGTGGGTCTGTACTTGTGTGGGCCGGAATTTCTTCTGAAAGTCGCACAGAGCTGGTGATCATAGAAAACGGCTCTTTAACTAGCGTAAGATATGTGGAAGAAATCCTCAATGATCACGTTGGTCCATTTATGGTCAATTTAGGTGAGGATGCTATATTTATGCATGACAATGCCCGACCTCATACAGGTAGGATTGTGAATGACTACCTTCAAGAGATGAACATTACTCGTATGGAGTGGCCAGCGCGCAGCCCGGATATCAACCCGATCGAGCATGCTTGGGACGAGCTAGGCAGATGCGTAAAACAACGAAACCCTCCCCCAATCACGCTTCGTGAGCTCAAAATTGCTCTCACAGAGGAATGGGAGAATATTCCCCAAAATCGTATAAGGAACTTGGTGTACAGCATGCCAAACCGCGTAAACGCAGTAATGGAAGCACGAGGAGGCAATACGAAGTATTAAAATTCAAGAAAATCGTAATAAAGTTCAAAAATTTCATGTTTCCTATTTTTGTTTTAAAGAGAGATCAGCAGTTTTTTCTTTATGTAATTTTGTGTTAATAAAATGTATGGTGACTCATATTTTTTTTACTTTCATTTAAGGAGTATTACATTGTCTATTAAATACAATTTATTGCATTAACCTATCATTTTTAGTTTCCGAGATTTTTAACATTCTTTAAGTGACCCGGATTCATTGCTCTCGAGTGTAGACGGGCAGAATACCTCTTACGCAGAGTGCATGCACCGTGACAGCATGTCATTGGAATGTAGAAGGGAGTTTGGGGCCTTTCCAGTTTATGGAAGTTTACACTACAGATTATAATAAAATTATGTAGATAGGTAAGCCTCCTTTCAGGTCGACGAATCGAAATCCTTGGTTGTCGCCATGGCTTTCGATTAGACGGGCAGCGTCATGAGACGAGCTAAATTTAAAAAAAAAAGCCCTAATGATTTTATTTTACCACTTTGTTGTTTTCTTAAATGTTTGCTAATTAACACCGTTTTCTTATGTTTGTTAAATTACACCGTTTTCTTATGTTTGCTAAATTACGTCGTTTTTGCACTGCTCCAACTCAAATATCCTGGACTGGTAGATTGATGGACGAATGACTAAACTTTATAAGGGTCACTTGTTTACTACGGACCCCTAAACAGGTTAAAGATGCACGCACTTGTGCGGCGAAAACTAGTTTTGATCAAGTGTTTTGTCCTACTCTATCTAAGTTTCTGGCCTTACGCTCTTGTGTAACTCGCAACATTCGAACTTCCTTTGCACCCCACACCTTGTAACTTATGTTTATAAATAGGCCCGATTTATGATAATTGCTCTGCTCCTTCGGGTCGTAGCGTGATGATAGGTATAGGCTATAAACTTCCTCAATAAACGTGTCATCTAATACAAAAATATTTTTTTCGTATCCTCTCTTAGTTCTCAGTAGTTCCTGAGATTACTTAAATATTGAAATAGTTACGTTTTTTTTTTAAATCATCCCAAAGGGCCGGAATGGTTGCCAAGTAATTCTATTTTTTTGGCAGGCAACCCTTCCAGTAGTTCTAGTCTGAGCGATAGAATTTGTAAAATTTTATTAAAGTCTCCAAAGATATATATTAAGATATATATATTCTTTACATATTTACTTCAGTCAAAACACAATAATAATGTCTTCATCGGGTCAGCTAGCAGAACTATTATCATATGATTAAATTAATTTCTCTCTACTATATGACAGTATGTCAAATGTTAACATATATTTATAATTTTTCGCTACTCTCTCTGAATCTATGTATTTGCCAATCTTTTTAGTCTGCGCATAATCGCGTGTAAGGTCGATTCCAGCTATTTGTGTATATGACTATGTACTACTATATTTAATACTTTAAACTAAATAAAATTAACGAAATATATAATATGACTGCTTAAAAACAGGAAAACTAAACTAGAAAGATATATATGTAAACTACAAAATTAACTGAGTGAACAGTACCTACATTTCTTCATGTTAAACTACTGTAGCGGCATTCATTCGATAAATTTCAAATGACTACAGTCACCGTACAAACTCGGTGTGTAAATCTACGCTTTATCATAAAAGAATGAATCAGTATTATTAGTTTACCCTTAGTGATTGCGTATGTCTGTGTATGTATACAATTTTACACTACAGTCATAGAATGAGTAGGTATATGTGTGCTTTATCTATTAATGATAGTGCACAGCACACAGTCATACATATGCGGGTGGCTAGGTGGCTACCGTTGTAGCAGGATAAGCTGATTGTTCTACGTTTCTACGCCTACTGTAGCTCTCTTACATCTGCTTCAATATCAAGCTCCATTTTTTATTCAGGTTTACTATCTTTGTGCTACCAGCATAGGTACCTCTCAGATACTTTTTCATCAACGTAATAATTATATATTATATCATGGTGACCATGACACACACAATAAAAATTATGGAATGTAAATTTATCTTTAAACGCTCAAGCGTAAAGAAATCTACAATAAACTCCTTTGTTTGATTTGATTGCGCGCTCTACAGAAATAGCATGCCGTCTCTTATCGACCGACCAATCACGAACGAGCTTTATACACATTGTCAGCTGTTATGTTATGTAAAACTGAACTGTCACAAAATTATCATTTCTTTCTTTGTTATCACTTGTTTCATTCTAAACAGTATGTAGTTTTTGTTAGTGCTGTTTTATACTAAGCGTACTTACCTATTCTTTAATCGGATTTTTGCTACGAATGTGTTCAGTGATGTATAACTGTAGACACGAATCTTGAATACAAATATAATTCTCTTTGTATAGTATATCTCTGTAATCTTATTATATTAGTAGTTTTTTCACTAGTCATAATAGAATAATACATTTCAATGATTGTACTTTGTACCTTTTATTCTGAAATACTGAAGAAATACACAATGATCAAGATTTCTGACGCCTAGTCTAGTTTATGTTGCTTAGTATCGAATGGTATTACTAATGAAGTTATGACTAAGCTATTCAACAGTTTCAGATTGGCGAGGGTTAATGTTGTAGGTTAGTGCTGTATTATTTTGTTGTATGCTTTATCTATGATAATATTGTTTTGTGAGTATTAAATGAAGGATGATTTTCCAAATACTGCTGAATATTGGGTGATGTTTATTTATGACAGCCAGTAGACTGATATGTTGGAATGGTTTAAATACTGACCTTACTATAATAATCACCATCAGAGAGCGCTGTAAATGCTTATAGTTACTATGTGAACTCTTATAGTCTGAGTACCTACTCACTCAGACTACCTATATAGAATTTTGTCTGAGTATTTGCCTGAGTACCTATTACTGAGTTAATATGCACTAGTGTTTGTGTAAAAAAATCGATACTGGACAAAAAAATAAAACCAATATCAAATAACTAAGTAGGTACCTAATTAGACGTTTTATTTTGGTTTTATTTAGTTTTTTGTTTCCAATACAATGTTATGTGCAGTATGCATTTTTTAAATTAAAGACTAGTGCATAATTTGTATTAAGCTAATAGTAAATTAATAGAAGAATCTATTTTGTTTTTAATTTTGTGTAAGGTCTTAGTTTTATGCCAAGCTTCGGCGTCCGGCGCTGGGATTGGGGTCCCCCTCGTATATTGATTTCGGCTAATTTTAGCTAGGGGCCGCCAGATGTGACATACCACGTTCCCGGCAGAGAAAAAAAGTTTTTATGGCATCCGTGCGTCCCGTGACTGTGACTACCCAAGGGTGACGTTGAAGCGTTGCAGCCAAAAAAACTTATCGTACGAATTCATTTGGTTGGTTTTGGTGACTTAGTGAACAGCTAGTGTTAGATAGATAAGTGAGAGCATTGAGTAAAAACGTTATTGTCTTTTTCGACCCACTTGTTAGACTTTAGGCATTTAGTAGATCAATACTTACCTTACCAAGAAGCCGGTAAACCAACCAAAATATTATCTTGTAAACGTCAGTTGTCTAAACAAAGCTATACTTTCATAGAGTCGCGTTCGTAGCTCACCCCCGTCGGCCCACTTTCGGCTACTGTCGGCAATAGTCGGAAACTGTCGGTTCTCATCCGAATTCAATGTTTTTTAGGACTGAGCGGTTACCTGCCTGCAATATTTACTAGACGAACCGCCGAATCCGACGCTTGGACGCTACACCGCACGGTCGCGCTTGGCAAAAGTAAAAGTAAGAATTTTTCTATCATTATGTGTGTGACCAGACAGTAAATAATATGTGTTTAACTAGACGGTAAATAATACGTAATTTTATTGATTATGTTACTTATATAACCTGATTGTATTGTATGAGCGTTGTTTGAACAAGTTGCCGGCAATTAATAGTGAGTAGTTGCGGTCTCACAGGATGCTCTACTTCTACATAGACTTATCAACATTAACTTTGAAAAAGAAATACATTAAGTTTAAGTAAGTAACATTATATACTTACTTTTTTTGAGCGTTGTTTAAACTAAGTTGCCGGCAAAATAATAGTGCCCGCAGTTTCAAAGGATGCTCTATTTCTACATAGATACCTATTGTCTTCCTAGGGTTAGCTGATTAGCAACATAAGTTTTGAAAAAAGTTATTTTTTAATTTGACTGTTTTTGGTTTGCTATTTTTTAGAGAATAGAGCGTCTAATAACTTTCGCTCTTTATTTATTATATTAGATTATAATATTAGATATTAGCGTCATTTTTATTTCTTTCTTTCAGTTCGATTCCCGGGTCTGTCAAAAAATTGTGTGATCCACAAATTATTGTTTCGGAGTTTAGGTGTTTTCTGTGTATAATATGAATGTATTTAGAAATATTTAAGTACGTCTATCAGTTGTCTGGATCCCATTACCTACATACTGTATTAGCGACATCTTTACTTCTCTCTTTCTTTTAGTTCGATTCCCAGGTCTCTCTATATATTTGTGTAATCAACAAGTGTTTGTTTCAGAGTTTGGGTGTTTTTCATGTATACCTACTTAATATGTGATTTTGAAATATATAAGTATGTCTATCAGTTTGTCTGGATCCCAGACAATTTTATATTAGCTTAATTTGGACTAAATTATATTGTGTGAGACTGTCCAACAATATTTATCTATAATTCTATACCAATATAATAAAGAGAAAAGATTTTTTTGTTTGTTTGTTTATTTGCATCGAATAGGCTCCGAAACTACTGGACCGATTTGAAAAACTTTCACTGGTTATATTTTATTCCCGTATCCCCACGGGAACAGGAGATACGCGGGTGAAACCGCGTGACGTACTTCCCTAGTTAATTTATAATTTAGGCATATTCACCTATGTAAATTTCATCATAATATTGGTTCATATGACTCAAACTGTCACAGTTTATAATGCTTTTTATGAAGCATAGTAATGGGCTAGCGACACGGTCCAACTGCACTTGTCATGTCACGTCAATTTCATGTGTACATACACGTCGATGCACACACACATGCAAAGAAATCACGCACACTGAAGCAACTTCCATTCATATTTAACGTGCTTGACAAGTGCAGTTTGACCGTGTAGCGAGCACTTAAGCTTGAGCGTTAGTACGTATGCGTCATCACGCCCTCGCCCGTGAATCTCCACAAAAACGCGCATCACTAGTTATCTATGCGTGAATATCGCGTGTTCCGGCGTTCCTGATAATATAATGAATAACTAATGATTTAACTCGAAGAATATTTCTTGTTCACAAGCTGTATGTATGGTTGACTCAAAAGGCGTTTTTCCACCAGCGATGTGCTATGCTACGTTGCGATTGATGCGTTTGATTTCTACCAATCACATTCGTCGGTTTAAATGTAGCGATGACCGTTTATATTGTCAAAAGTGTGACTGATAGCATCAAGCATAGCTCCATCTCTGGTGGAATAGCATCCTAATAGTGGATGGATATTAAGTAGGCAAATCGCATGCAGCGGACACGTTCACTGACGTAGTAACACAACCTGATAGATGATGTATGTGCACGCGATTTTAGACCTTACGATGGTAATCGACTTTTGAATCTAGGGTGTAGTCATAGCAGATGCTACGACTCGCCAATGGCGAACCCCGTAGCACACATTGCACCCATAATGTGCCCGTATGCCCGTATGCGCAATGATTTGTGAGCATATTTGTTGATATTTATTATTATTGTTTCGCTCTCTTTTTGTAATATGATACTTTGCCTATATAACATAGAAAGAATTTTAAAAATTGGGTCCTTAGTCTAAAGTTCTAGACTTAATCGATTACCTACAATCAAACAAATTCTTCTTCACAAGACTTAAGCGTGATATATCATGAATAATGTAGCTTATTTTTAAATGATCGTTGGAGCGTTCCACAGCTTATAACCCTCGGGTGGGATTTATTGCCTTCTATGGCACAGACAGATAATCAGTTAAGTACTATAAGTATGTTACAAATTTTGTAACCTGTCGGCCACTGCACAGTTATGTTAAGGAAAAAGGAAGACTTATAGGTGATATCGGCTAGGGGGTGGGGCTCTGAAACATACCTCCGACAGACTTTTCTCTGCCAGATGAGCCGCCGACAGAACGTTTCGATAATGAGTTGTTCTCTGTCAGAACCTTTGAACTACGAACGTTTTGCCGACAGAACGATTAATTCAACTATTATAAGAAGTGAATGGTTAACACCCCGACTCGGATAGGTTAGGTTAGAAGAAAATAATAACCACGAAGGCTAAGGCGGTAGCTCCGCACCGCTTCGCTCCCGCCATAGCCTTCGTGGTTATTATTTTTTTGTTTTGTCGACGAATTCTTATTTGGTGAACGAATCTGTCGTCGATTTACTCATGAATTAATAGTTTTGTCGGCGAAACGTTCGTAGTTGAAAGATTCTGTCGGTGAACAACTCATAATCTAAACGTTCTGTCGGCGTCTTATCCGGCAGAGAAACGTCTGTCGGAGGTATGTTACAGAATCAGGGGGTGGATGGGTTGATAAAACTCGTAGATACTCATTTTAGCAAGGTTGATTAACTTTCTCGCTATTTCACGCGTCTGATTAGATGATGTGATAGTGATGTCGTGATAAATCATTTTGATAATGACACAATGATTTATCAGACAATATCGGCTATGATTCCATTATCGTCACCAGGAGAAAAAAAAATGAATTATCATGCAATGTAGATATACTTAGCTGAAAACTGCAATTTGTTTTCATGATAGGTCATCTTGTACTTATAGATGATGCAAAACGTGCCTCTCTTTTAATCCTTCTGTCCAGAAAACATTGTGAATCATGTAAACTTGAGAATTATATTGGATCAATCAAAGAAACTAGTTATGGACCAATAAAATAAATAAAAACACATATTGCGGAACATTCTCACACAAACGCCATCTAGCCTAGACAACTGATAAACATGCATGAGTATATATTTCTAAATACATAGGTACATATTATACATAGAAACACCTAAACTCCGAAACTACCGACTGCGCCACCGAGGCAGTCTCATGTTTATTTTACGGAACATCTCGTTTAAAAAACCGGCCAAGTGCGAGTCGGTTCCGCGCGCGGAGTGTTCCCTTCAAACAACTTTATTGTATGAAAGCCCCCTTAAATATTTTTTTTTTTCTAATTTCATGTACTTGTTATAGCGGCATCAAAATTATATAATATCATCTGTGAAAATTTCAGCTATTTAGCTATCACGGTTCCTGAGATACAGCCTCCTGACGGACAGACAGACGGACAACGAAGTCTCATGAATAGGGTCCCGATTTTACCCTTTGGGTACACAACTCTATAAAATGTGATCTCTCTAAGCGCGAGAGTATTATCACGGGGCGGAAACTCCATACAAATGATTCGTTTTCAATTCAGTCATCGTACAGAGCTTGAATGTGTGCGTGTGACCAATAAGTGCGCCTTCACACTAGCGTAGGCATTCGATGGACGTATGCGCGGCGTATACGTCGCGCACGCCCGACGCTTGTTCAGCGTACTCATGTGTTCCAGTGGAGACGCCGCGCCAACGCGGCGTATACGTCGCGCACGCCCGACGCTTGTTCAGCGTACTCATGTGTTCCAGTGGAGACGCCGCGCCAACGCGGCGTATACGTCGCGCACGCCCGACGCTTGTTCAGCGTACTCATGTGTTCCAGTGGAAACGCCGCGCCAACGCGGCGTATACGTCGCGTATGCGTCGCGTCGGCGCCGTGCATACGTCCATCGTACGCCTACGCTGGAAAAACGCTAGTGTGAAGGCGCACTAAAGCTAAGCAAATGTTCCCTCACGACACCTGCCAACTATAATGACAGCTAGCGATCGAAAAAGCTTGAGTCTTTTAGCCCTTTTTTAAGACTCGCCGCTTCATAGCGATGGCTAGAAGGCTAAAAGGCTAAATAACTCTTAAGCCCTCGAGGTTTTTTTAAAGGCGGACTCGTTTTTAGGCTTAGCCTTTTTTTAAAGCTTAAGCCTTTTTTGAAGACTGGCGTCGTAATTAGAGTTCTAGCCTTTTAGCTTAAAAAAAAACTATTAAGCCTTTTTGAGGATCAGGTTAACAGAAACGTTATGAATTATAAATTAAAGTTTTGATATGTTATTACAGTTTATTATATTTTAAATCAATTAATGAAATAAAAAAAGCAAAGGTGAAACATCGTTAGGTACGCAAAAATTAATCACCAAAAACGTTTAGCCAAGATGAAAGGCACATTGATGATTGTATGCTTTTATTACTCAAACGATTCCTTTTCTTATTGATTACATTTCCAGCTTTTGAAAATGACTGTTCACTGGGAACGCTTGTAGCTGGTATACATAAAATATCAAAAGCCATCTTTTGTAAGCGTGGTAAGTTTAATTGTTGGTTTTTCCACCAGTCTATTACATCGGTGTCTTCGGGTTCAATCGGCAGGGATAAATATTTTTCCAGCTCATTATTATCAAGTCTTCTTTTTTTATAAATTGAAGAAAAAATATTGTTATTGACTCCAGATGCACCGGAAGACTCCGATAGATCGGATTGCTGTTCAGCTGCTTGGTTTCCAAGATTGTATCTGGTATTAAAAAGTAATGTCATAGAAGTGAGGGGATCTTCAGTATCATTGTAATTTTCAGAGTAATAATCATTTTTTAATCTCGGATCCAGTATAATAGAGAACATAGCATACTCAGTGCGGAGCAAAGGAAAATATTCTTGCAATTTTTTGAGCATGGCTCCAGAAACTTTTTTCTCAAGTTCATTGTCCATTTCCTCGTCATTAGAAAGTCGATTCATTAGGACGTCTACTATAGGTACTACATAGTAAATACTTGGGTATTTTGACTTTGATAGTAAAAGTGTAGCATCGTAAAACGGCTTTAGCAAGTCAATCAGTAATTTAACATCAGCCCACATGAGTTCTTCAATATTGTAACTTCGAAATTCCGTATCATTCTGACAAAGATAATTGAGAACTGCTTTCATTTTATATGCACGTTCAAGCATAAGATAGGTCGAATTCCACCTGATGTTAATTTCTTTTAGTAAAGCTAATTGCGGCATATCTAATTCTGCACACTTTTCAAAATAGGTCTGCTTTTTTTTGAGGAAAAATTTATTAAGTTAACAAGTTTACTCACAGCTGAAATAGGCTCTTCAACTTCTTTTAGTCCTTTCTTTACTACCAAATTTAAAATGTGTGCCAAACATCTAGTGTGAATCACATCATCATAGTCATCATTAAATAAAGTCAGTAATTGTAAGCATTTCACATTTACTTTCTCGTTATCTGTAGTAATGGACATAACTCTTTTATGTAAAGCATATAAATTCAAGATTTCTACGATTTTATGTAGTATTTGTTCAGCTTTATGTGGGTACGGTATCAAATCGAAGTCCAGGATAAATGACTGTAATGCACCATTATTTATTAAGTGCGCAGTAACAACTACGTATGGCTTGTTTGTGACGGAGGTCCAAAAGTCAAAAGTCAAAGAAATTTTATTTGAAATCATTTTCATTTTCTCTATAACTTCAGGTTGTTTCTGTTTAAATAGTTTGTGAATGTTTGATTTAAGTGACGTTGAACTTAATGGCGAGTAATTAGGTTTTATCTCAGCCATTAATTTTTTAAAATGTTCTTCTTCTACAAGTTTAAACGGATGGTTGCCATGAATTATAAAATTAAGCACTAATCGGTCATACAGTGGCTGTTTATGTTTACTCAATGTCAATGCAGTATTGCTATTGCTGGTTGAGGGGCGTTCATGACTTAGCAAATGATTTTTTAGCGTCGAATGTGACGATTTTATCGAAAATGGTTTTTTACATATTTTACATTCAAGCCCACTATCATTCTTCGTGTAATGTGTATTCCTCAGCTTTTTATATTTTTTCTTAGGATTCGAAGAAGACGCAATACTCACATTTTCTCTAGAACTCGTAAATGTGACATCAGTAGACAGAGACACATCCAAATCACCATCAAATCCATCATTTTCCATTTTGGCCTTTGGCCCAAAGATAACGAGTAATAGTAACCAACACGTTAAAATATAATTCCAATCCAATGTTTCAGTTTCATCAATTGAATTGATGAACCAGTATTTATTTACGATAATAACCACAACACAATATACCTACTAAACTAACAGATATTTAACTTAACATATTTCCTAGTCATAACAACAACGAATGAATGACGTAAATTAAACCGGGCAACCGGCAACGCATAAGAATAAATATACCTATCTACCCTCACATTAAATATTAAACATCACGGAAATAAATGTTTTTCTTTGTCATCTCTAAGATCTAATGGCGAAATAGGAACCAATGTGTTATTTTGAAGATTGAAAAAAAAAAAACTTCACGTGTAAAATTAATAAATTACAGTCTTATATTTCAAATAAGTCTATATTTAATATTGTAGCCATCGCTATAAAGCGGCGAGTTTTAAAAAAGGCTAAAAGGCTCGAGCCTTTTCGACTGCTGCCTGATCCTCAAAAGAGGCTTAAGAGTTTTTTAAAGCTAGAACTTTAATTATGACGCCAGTCTATAAAAAAAAGCCTAGGCCTAAAAAAAAGCCTCAAGCCCTTTTTTAGTGAGCAGTTTTAGAACTATTGTTTTGTGAGTCCGCTTTTATAAAAGACTCGTAAGCTTTAAATTTAGGGCTAAAAGGCTCGAGCCTTTTCGACCGCTAATGACAGCTGTGGCGGGTCTGGCGGAGGTGGGGAAGCTTGGTCAACTGAGGGGCAGGCAGTTGCCTATCTGTATATAACACTATTATATTATCTTCGGTATTAGGTATGTTAGTATTTAAAACGAATCGTTAAGAGTCCTTCGAACGTAATTTCCTCCGAAAGAGCACATCCCCGAAAAATTACATTTGGGGACAGAACGAATCCCAAAATGTGTGCCTAAGTACCTACTTACGAAAAATAGATCATCAAAAAATCAAAAGGAGTCTATCAAATCGAAATTCGAATGTCTTGAGTATTATCAACTTGAGGCGTGGGTAAAATTGTTTGATTTTATTATTTACGTACAATCGCGTACAAAATTATAATGAATGAGTAATACGTGTTGATAATTGTTTCTTTGTTAACTTCTAATGAACGTGAGAGCCAGTATTTTTCATCTTAAGTCACACTTACTTATTTTGAATTTTACATGGCATTGTTTGATTATTGGAAAATTCTCGCTATCGATGTTGTGTGACAATTAGAAATTTTATTATATTTTATAAACTATTATGGAAATTTACCTTAATTGTCGTTGGTTTTACTAGTGTCACCATCAGCGCCGGGGTTATAAAAAATCCAATGAAACTATCAAGCTTCCCAATAGACACACTGCTCACAAAATAATAACATTTTTGATTTGAAAGATCTAAAGCCGAGATAGATCTATCGAAACTCCGAACTCAGAATATTGAAATTTTAGGATTTTGCTTTTGCATTTTGTATTTTCCAAAACAATTTCGATGTTTCACATCTGCCAGGAGTCACGTGGTTCTTGCCCGTGAGAATTGCTTACAGTCCGTTTTCAGCTTGCAGGAGCGAGTAGGCTAGGCTGTAAGTTTCTGTGAAAAAGAAATAAATCACAATTATGTTCACATAGCGTAACGTTTTTACCCGCATATTAACTTTCTCATAAATGTTATTATCGATAAACTGTGCATGACTGTACTTTCTCCTACATATTTGTTGTGATATGTTTACCCACTATCGAATTTCAGATAATGATTTACAAATATGAGGTACAAATATGTTATAAAAGCAGTAGCTATGTCGGTGTATTCATTGTTGTAATTATTATTTCGTTGCTGCAGTACTTACACCTCACTATGACACAACGACTTGTGTTTTCTATAGTTTTGATCTATTTTTTTATAGGTTCTGAGTGTAAGTCTGAATCTGACTCTAACACAGACGGCGAAATGGCCAGCTATCCACATGAAGATGCTATGGAGTTGGGTCATGAAAAATCCGAAGAAACTTATAAGGAGTGGGGCAATTTCTGGAATGCCGTAGTCACGGATCATGCTAAAAGTATTATGAATGTAACGAAAGGTGAGCAGCATTTCTATTAATTTGGCATTACTAATACTCGTAGTTCCAATTTGGAATTTGGCAAGGTTTTAGAGTGAGCGGTGCACTTTTTGGAGTGAGTGGAGCACTTTTTGTGCCTCTAAGTGTACGATGCGCGAACTTACCCCCACTACTCCAAAACCTTGTCAAGTTGATGCCGGACTCCCAAACTGATTTTCGACAAATCCTTCTAAAGGAAGAAACGCTTTGTCGGAGTACAGTAGTGTCGACATTAGGTTGTTTCGATCTAAAATATTGTCGAAATTGAGTCGTTTCGGAATTTCATGTTGTCGAAGGGTGTTGTGATCGGTGGTGGTGTTCTATGCTCAGCAGTGGGCGTCAGTCGACTGAGATTGAAAATAAATTGTACAAACTTCTAAAATAATGTAATTAATATTTAACCACCGCCATTTTTATTTCAGCATCCGACTTGGAATGGAATGAAGAGAAAAACCTAGCTGTAAGTTATCATTTTGTCCACTTCTCTATAAGTATCTTTTCTGTCCACTCTATAAGTGAGTTGAAACTAGCTATAGGTATAGCTAGGTTATTTAAGTCTTTCGGAAAAGTCCACAATGTATATTGGGCAAGAATTTTTTTTGACTAGTTTACAGTTTCTCACATTACCTTTGTTCTCCGGATAAAAAGATGGCATATGTCCTTTTTAAATTTCTTCTACCTATCTCTCTACTAAATTTTGTCCGATTCGGTTCAGTGAATCAGTGTGAAAGCGTAACAGACACGTGGTTTTCATGCTAATTTTCGAAAGATATTTTTTCAAAACGCATCTCGTATAATTTTTTAAAGAAAATATCGGTTTGTTCCTTTCGATAGCTACCTTGGTACAGCGCTGGTACACAGAAACGCAGTTCATACGTACCTATATTTCCACTGTAACATTATTTGATTGATCAGGAAAATACAGTGTTGTGATATATATCAGTTAGAATTTTATGGCTGATTTTTTTTTACTTCGACCTACAAATTTTTGTGCCTTATACTATTATTATAGAAATAATTTTATCAACTATTATCTAATTTACATAATTGTAATCTCGCTGTTAAGCTTGACACTAGATGGCGCCATACCTTGCTTAACATTTCATGTATTTTCTTGTGTCCAACTACAAATATGTACGCCTATTCTAGGTTAAATCAGCGAAGGATGAAAGTCAACGCCGTTGGGTATTCTCGATGCGTCACGGTGAAAGAGTCGATCTGACTTTCGGGCAGTGGGTGGACTTCTGTTTCGATGAAAACGGCACTTATACGAGGAAGGATTTGAATATGCCGCTGAAGTTGGGAGAAAGGTATGTACAAGAGAATGCTTTTAAAAAAAGTATAGTAATTATTATTTATAACAGTGGTCGATCGACTTCTAGCGAGAACGGTCGAGTCACACACTTTCTTGCATAAGTGCGCGCTCGTGTACAAGTGCTGACGCAGCAGCCTACTCAAACGTGCACTGCCGTCACGGCCGTCGCGATGACCTACATACAGTCGTAAGTGAATCATGCATAATTGTGCGGATTTGCGGTAAGTTATAGTTTTATAATTATAACTTGAATTTAATCATGACAACTCCAAACAAAGTAGTTCTCAAAACTGAACTCGAACATCAATTGTACTCCCGGTACAAAGAGGAACAAAATGAGCGTCTAGAACTGCAACAGCTAGTGAAAGACCTCAGTAGCCAAATCGAATCATTGCAACAACAGCTGAAAGTAATTCAGGAACAAAGGAATGTAACTGTTCAGACGGAACATTCTGCAAATAATGAGCCCCAGAAAACTGTCGAATATCAGACTGACGAAGAGGAACTTGCCAGGGAAACTGAGTGGGTTCGTGTGAAAAGTAGGAAGAAGAGGAAGTTGAACACCTCACTATCTCCTCCATCGCAAGGAGTAAGCGCTATTGAATCTCAGGTTAGTGTAGAACCTGAGAAACCAAAAGCAAAAAAGGCATCCCCACCCCCTCCAGTCATAGTAGAAGACATTAAAAACTACCAGAAGTTTTATGACCTTTTATTGACATGCTCAAATAAGGACTCCTTCATGGTGAAAATGATGAGTGGGAACACCGTCAAAGTAAATGCCAGGGACGAAGACTCCTACAGGGCAATTACTAATTTATTACTACAAAATAATTGCCTATGGCACTCGTATGAGAACAAACAAGATAGGCCGATTAGGGTCATCGTTAAAAATTTACCCTCTTCTTGTTTGCCAATTAGAATAGTGGAAGATCTGGATTCCAAAGGCTTTAAAATCCAGGAAGCCATAAACAAATTAAGTTGGAGGACTAAGGAACCTCTAAATATGTTTATGCTTTCCTTTGAAAAAGACGAAAACATAAATCAGATCTATGGTATTAAGACTATACTAGGCTGTAAGGTTGAAGTGCAGCCTTTAAAATCATCCAAACTAATACCTCAGTGTAAAAGATGCCAAGCATATGGCCATACACAGAAATATTGTTCCAAGGAACCTAGATGTGTGAAATGTATTGGTAAACATCTGACCAAAGACTGCACTAAATCAATAGCAGAAAAACCCAAATGTGTACACTGTGGTCAGCCACACCCGGCAAACTACAGAGGGTGCATGGTAGCAAGAGAATTGCAAGAACTAAAAAACAAAGCAATTAAAAAAAAAGTAACTACAGCTATCGTTCAGGTCCCTAGTAGTAAAAAAAAACAGGCATTACGTTTTACTCAAAATAATGTGACTTATGCCCAAATGATGAAAGAGCAGCAGCAACCGCCACAACCACTGGTACATGGTCCGCAGCCTCTCATGTCAGGAGACTCCGACACGAGCGAAAATATAAACAAAATATTAAATATTTTAACTTCTTTTGATCAAAGGTTGAAGAACCTAGAAAGTAGTGCTACCAAACTACCTTATATGACGCAAAAATGAAGAACACACTAAAAATTATGGCATGGAATGCAAACGGACTCCTAAAACATCGAAACGAGTTGCAGGCTGTTCTTGCCACAGAAGAAATTGATGTTTGCCTCATTTCCGAGTCTCACTTCACTAAAGAATCATATATCCATATTACTGGCTATAAAATATATCATGCACTGCATCCTGTCAACACTGCGAGAGGGGGAAGCACCGTCATAATAAAAGAGAACATCTACCATTACCTAGAACATACATATGAAGAAGAATTCATACAAACTGTAGCCGTAAGGGTCCAAACTAAATTTCATCAAATTACCATAGCAGCTATATACTGCCCACCAAAGCATGCTCTGAAAATAGAGCAGTACAGAAACCTACTTAAAATTCTTGGTAACACATTTATATTAGGAGGTGACTTCAACGCAAAAAATACATATTGGGGATCCCGATTAACCAACAGTAAAGGAAAGGAACTGCTAAGTGCTATGAGAGAAATCAAGTGCAATGCAATTTCAACAGGAAAACCCACTTACTGGCCTACAGATAAGCAAAGAACTCCAGATCTGATCGACTTCTTTATTTACAAGAACCTATCAGTCACATTTCTCAATATACAAGAAGGACTGGATATGAATTCCGATCATTCCCCTATTATATTAACCTTAAGCGAGACAGTAATTAAAAAAAAAAGCAATCCAATGTTGGTAAATAAAAACACTGACTGGGAGAGTTTCAAATTTGATTTAGACAACATTATTGATCTCAAAGTACCTTTAAAAAATAAACAGCAATTAGATAAAGAAGTGTCAAAATTTGTGACCGACATCCAAAACTGCAGCTGGCAAAATACTCCAGTCTTAAAAACAAAAGTTGCAAGCCACAGATATCCAGTAGAAATAAGAAATCTCATTGCCATTAAGAGAATTCAGAGACAAAAATGGCAAAAATCTAGATATCCGCCTGACAAAACAATATTGAACAGACTTACAAAAAGATTGAGTAAAGCGATACAAAACTATCATGATGATGCAACAAAAGACTACCTTAGTCAATTAACAAATAGTGAAAAAACCGAATATTCACTATGGAAAGTCACTAAAAGTTTAAAAAAGCCTATTGTTCATGCCTCACCCATAAAAAAAATAGATGGCAACTGGGCCAGGAGTAATGAGCAGAAAGCAACTATATTTGCAGAACACCTACAACAAATATTTCGAACTAACGACGAGGGAAGCTCTGATAACATAACATCCGATGTCATTTGCCATGATTACTTGGAAATAAAACTAGTTACTCCAAAAGAAGTCAATAATATTATCAAAAACTTGGCTAAAAAGAAATCGCCCGGATATGATCTTATCACTGGCGAAGTCCTTCAAAACCTTCCTCGTAAAGCCATAGTTAAACTTACAACCCTTATAAACGCCACATTCCGGCTAAAACATGTGCCTAGTATCTGGAAAGTTGCTGAAGTTATAATGATCCCCAAACCAGGAAAATCTCCTCAAAATGTATCATCATACAGACCAATATCACTGCTGCCAATCATTTCAAAACTATTTGAAAAGCTTCTTCTGAGACGTCTTAAGCCTATAATAGAAGAAAGAAAACTAATTCCCAATTATCAATTTGGCTTTAGAGAAAAACACTCCACGATAGACCAAGTTCACAGAATCACCAACGTCATTGAAAAAGCACTAGAGGAAAAAAAAGTCTGTTCTACAGTATTCCTAGACATAGCACAGGCATTTGATAAGGTGTGGCATAGAGGCCTTATTCATAAGCTCAGGAAACTGCTACCAAAACAATTTGCAGATATTTTAGAATCATACCTAACAGAGAGAATATTCAGAGTAAGACAAGAAGAAGCTTATTCTAGTCTCAAACAAATAAAAGCTGGAGTACCACAGGGAAGTGTACTTGGCCCTATCTTGTACCTATTGTACACCTGCGATATTCCAGATATAAAAAACAATGTTATTGCAACCTTCGCAGATGACACAGCCATCATGGCAACAGGTGCCACTCACAAAAAAGCCATTGAGAAACTTCAATCGGCCGTCAACACCATCACTGCTTGGACAAAAAAATGGAGAATTCAACTAAATGAGTCCAAATCGACTCACATAGACTTCACAAACAAAAAACCTAACTATACACCGGTAAACATTAACGGTAAAATAGTACCATATGAAAATACGGCAAAATACCTGGGTATGACGCTTGACGCAAAACTACGCTGGAAGGCACACGTCAAAAAGAAACGCCAGGAGTTAGATTTACGCTTCAAGAAAATGTACTGGCTACTCGGCAGACATTCAACATTATCAGTGTACAACAAGGTACTTCTGTACAAACAAGTACTTATGCCTGTATGGGCATATGGTATTCAGCTTTGGGGCTGTACAAAACGCACCAATGTTGAGATAATTCAAAGATTCCAAAATAAAGTACTTCGGAGTATTATAAATGCTCCCTGGTACATTAGGAATAAGGATATCCACCGGGACTTAGGAGTGGACCTTGTTATAAAGGTTATAAAAAAATATGCCGAAGCTCACGAACAAAGACTTCTAAAACATGTGAATGTCGAGGCAATTCAGCTTCTTGACACCACGGACATTTTAAGGAGACTGAAAAGGACTAAGCCTTTTGATCTAGTTTAGTGAAATTAGTGTAAAGTAGTGCAGTGAGTGCTATACTTGAAGAACACAAGAACAAAGTGACTTTCTATTATAATTAGAGACAATAAGAAAAGTGCCGATGGACACATTCTTTACTCTGTAAGCTTTAGTAAAATAAGTGAAATCTAAATTACTTATTAGCCTCAAGGCTAGATTGTAATTGTTATGAGATGACATTTGTGTTACCTCATAAAAAAAAAAAAAAAAAAAAAAAAAATATTATTTATGCCGTGACGTCACACTATAGCTCTTTTGGTAACGTGTAGAAATCCACATGGACGTCGTACCGAGCTCGAAGACGCAGAGCACTTTATGGGAATCTATATATATAAAAATCAATGCCACTTTTCGTTGTAATTTTATAACTCAAGAACGGGCTCACCTATCCAAACCAACTGTTTAGGCTTTGTTCGGACTATTTAGTAGATGGTTTATGTGAAGTTTGCACAAAATCGGTAGGGCAGTTCTTCATTTATCACGCAAACGAAGTTGCGTGGGTCAGCTAGTAGTTTATGTAAGTCAGGTGTAAAGTATAGTCTTATAAGAGTTATAAGTCACAGAACTAATGAAGAAAAAAATTCCTAGTAGTTCTGCCAACAGAACAGGTTACGGTAGGTAGACGACTAAAACCACTCTATCCCTAAATGACGGTTGTGGCGTGCGGTGGGAGAGGTATGTATAGAGGCTATGTATAAGGCATCGAAATATGGCAGTCCACTGCTTGGGACTGCCATCTTTCGATGTGTAAAGGACCATAGACTTGGAAAAGTCATAAGTAGGGACTGGATACGGAAAACTCATGGTCGTGTTGTGGCGTGAATCGAAAAAGGCAAGGCCGATGTCCAACAGTGGACTGATTACTTCAAAATTGACACTAGGGCAGTTAGTTTATCCGGTTTCCATTTTCCATACGGATCTGAATCCATTTGCTACGATGTCATTCTACAGGGCTATTGACAAGGTATCATACAGACACTCCCCTGACCCGCATAGAACGCACGCAGGCACAACTAGCGGGGAAAGGGATGAGGCTCGCCGGTGTCAGCCTTTTCATAACATTCCGATAGGTACTTGATAAACGTAGAAGTTTCAGGTAAGGACTGAAGGCGGAAAGCTCAGGACCAAGTATCCAGCAGTGGACTGATTACTCTCAAACTTATTCCATTGCGATTTATTTGATCTGGATTCTCCCTTTTCTGAGAACTGCTACGATGTTGTTCCACAGGGCTGGTGGCAAGGTGTCATACATGTTAGACTCTCCCCTGACGCGCATAGGACGCACGCAGGCCCAGCTAGTGGGGGAGGGGATGAGGCTCGCCGGAGTGACCGTGAAGCATGTCTATGCGTCCGCTGCTTTACGTTGCGTGGAAACTGCGCACGCTTTTCTTGAAGGTATTGTGAATTAACATTAACTGTTTAATATATTTTAGTCTATTCGATAGTATTAGTGCATTACACCTTCAAAGTTGGATTTAAAGGTACACCAAGATCTCGACGTGCTAGGCCAACCGACTAACGGGCGATGATTGATGTCGCAGCTTCGCACACTGCGCGACATGTCGCCGCGACTCGGCGACAAGCAAGGGGAGTTGCGGCGACACGGCGACAGTCGCCGAGCGACAACTTTTTGTACGACGTCTGTCGCGGCGACATGTCGCGCACGTCAGCGTCAGTAGCGGCGACAAGTCGCCCGATGCAGGCGCACACTGGGCAACAAGTCGCCGCGACATGTCTGGACTGTCGCCTAGTCTGCGCCCACTGTTTGTAGTCATAGTGATATTAAAGTTCAGAAGAAGAAGAATTGTTTCACTCTCAGGGATACAAGATGTAACCATAGATACATACATACATAACAATGGTCACGCCTGGCAGTTCAGGCAGCAGAGGCATATTTTATGTCCACATTCCACCTTTTTAAAATTTGACCCAATGTCAAGATGTAACCGTGCAAAATATAAATAAACAGATTCCAACTCTTACAAAGGGATTTGATGCTGCCGGATAATGATACAAATAAATGATGCAAATCTAAAGATATCAATCAAATGTATGAAAGTAATAATCGTTTGTATTGCAGGTTTACAGGCAGACCCATCCGTGAAGGTTAGGGTGGAACCTGGCCTGTTCGAGTACAAGGTGTGGCACCAGTCCAAGGGTATGGGGCCCTTCATGACGCCCATCGAACTGTACAAGGCTGGATTGAATGTGGATCTCAGGTAGGTGACAAGATTTTTTATTATATATATTCATTTATTATTTATTTTATTTTATTTTCTTGCGTGTAAACGCACATTGCGTTTGTTGGTAGTAGACATGCGCAAAACGTTACACTAAAAAGTAATGTCATATGGCATTACATTTTGTACCGCGTCACATTACTTTGTACTATGACTTTTATCATGACAATCTCATGCGGCGGCACAAAGTTCTAAAATATTAATCGCGCGCTGCGTGCGCGCCAAATCCAGCATTCGTTCGCATCGCATTACAGTCACAGGACGAAGTGTCGTACGTTGTCCTAACTGAACGTGACTTGGCTAATGCGAATGTACGCACGCACGTTAAGGTGTAAATAAAGTAACGTACGATGTGGTTTATGTGTAATTGTATGCAGTAAAGTAAATTTAATAGTGTTCGAATAGATATTATATATAATAATAGATCTAATAAACTTAATTGAAAATTGTTAGTAGTTAGTTTTAGTTTGGTGTGAATGTGTGCAAGTTAATGAAGTAAAAAATACGTTATATAGGTATGTAAAAACAGTTGATCTTCCTTCATACTTTATGTACCTACCTACTGAAAGTAATCTTGTTTTGTTGTAGAAATCAGATAATAAATTGAATTATTATGAATTAACCTAAATTAGTTAAATAATCTAGATACATGATAAAACTAAAACATGTGACTAGTAGTAGGTAGGTATGTACTTCAGGCTTAGGACTTGCAATATCCATGAATTATTAATAATAAATCTATTATTATTACCCATGAATACTAATATAATATTAATGTATTTAAAAATCAACTTTATTTACAATGATCATGCTTTTTTTTTTACTTTTTTAGAATAGAATGCGCGGTTCTTCATTATTAAACGCTAACTAAACAAACTGCAAAGTATCACAGAGTCAAACATAGGTAGGCACGTAACGTAATGAATACGAACGAAGCAGCATTGAGAAAAAATAGACCTTATTGCGTCAACGTAAAGTTAAAATAAACTTGTCGCCTGCCGGTCGTGCCGCCCGAGTCGAGACGCGTGGCGGCTAGTACTAAACAATGACGCTTTTTCGCTCACACACGTGCGGAACGGCAACGTGTGACGAGTGACGATTGCAGCATGGAAAGCGCGCGAAGTAAATATCGACATTCAACACCGCAGACGGCACGTTTGTCCCGATTGTACTATATTTTGTCATGATACATTTCGTCGAGTAACGTACACTGACATGGTACTCGAGCGAGTCACATGACAAGTAACGCATTACGTACGTTACTTACACATGCCTAGTTGGTAGTATGGAGTAAATTTGCGATTAAAAGTTCAGTTCATAAAAACTTAAATGAAACCAGTTTTACAGTACCAAAGCAAAGCCATTCTATAATTTCGTGGAAGTATAAATTTTCACTCATGGCCCCGCGGACTCAGTGTTCTGTAAACGATCACTGCCGTAAGCAACTTTTACTATGGCCAGTCCTTGGACAGGTGACCATCCATGTGACCACTTTGTGACATTTTTTTGAGCGTTTCCGTGCTTCGGAAGGCACGTTAAGCAAAGACTTCTATTTAAACTGAGGTAGACGTGCCGTACTCTAACAAACGAGATTTCAAAAGCAATCCTCAAACACACACATCGCTAAGACTACACTCACTTAAAAATAATATTTACGTAATTGTCACCACAATAGCAATATACGAATAGAACAAGAGTAGGTAAAAGAGAAGGCGTATGGACTCCGATTGCAAGCCAAGTACCTACTCTCGAAGTTTTGACTCACAAAAGTGCGAGCAACGCTGCTAATTAGCTCAGTTTATAGGTTTCAAAAATCGGTGCGTAGGGCATGTCTACCTCAGTTAATATAGAAGTCTTTGACGTTAAGCCGTTGGTCCCGGTTGCCAGTAAAGTGGCAGTCGTTAAGCCAAGTTGAAGGCTTTTTAGGCGGCTTGAAAAATTTCAACAGGAGGCAGTCACAACCTGTGCCTGCCCATTTCAACACGGCAATACTTTACTCCATCTATTACGTGGGACAAATTCTAAAAAGGTGAAATGTTCTACCCCTTCTGGGATAAAGGCGTGACCTAATTGTGAATAAATTTTCGATTTCTAAAACGCAAAACCGTGATACGATTTTCTTTTTCAGCTTGATTCCATATAAATTTAATCATAAAATTGCCAATATATTTTTAATATTGCAAGTTGTTTGTGAGCTTTTAGTAAAAAACCGTCCAAGTGCGGGTCGAATTGCTCACGGAGGGTTCCGTAACAAAAATCTGTGTGGCAGCGCATCTTTAATTATTATTATTATTATTATTTTAGCTATTATATTTATTTGTTGTTATAGCGGTAACGGAAATACATCCTGTGTGAATATTTCAGCTTTCTAGCTATCACAATTCCTGAGATACAGCCTCGTGACGGACGGATAGACAAACAGACAGACAGTCAGTGAGACAGGCGGACCTCATGAATAGGATCCCGTTTTTACCCTTTAGGTACGGAAAAGATTCACCCAGGTGACGTATGAAGCGTTGCAAATTATGTTCTGATGAGGTATAGCCGGTATCGCGCTTAATAGTAGGTCAAGTTCTTGAACTTCGCATCCCCCGCGGCCCTGCTCCACCCCTTTCACCTACGATGTTTACGAGTTTGTTTACACCGTGATCTTGAGGATGCACAAAGAATAAAAGATTAAACCAATACATTAGATTCATATTTAATACATTAGATTCAGATGGGTGTAGTGGGGCCCTACCAACACCTCCGGGCCCAAGTCAACCTCACGTGCAAGCTCGTGCACCTGCTGAACAACGGACGAGGCTCTGACGTCGGCGGTCCATTTCAACACGGCGATGGGCTCACCACCTGTTACGTGGGACCGAATTGTACACGGTGAAATGTGGGCCGGTATAGGCCTCTGCCTACCCCTTCGGGGATAAAGGCGTGAGTATATGTATGTATGTATGTATGTAGATTCATATCTTTTTCATACAAAAAAATATGAAACGAATTACCATTAGTGGTATACCAGATATAGTTCGTTATGATGGTAGCTGTCTAGTCCTGACAGGTTGCTGGTGTTTTACAAATGACTCTGTATTGTTTTAGCTACAAACCGTACATAGACCTTGACATCCACTCTTCTGAGACGCTGGAGGACTACTACAAGAGGGGGGAGACCGTCGCGCATAACGCGTACCGGGACACCGAGAAAGAGGGTAAGTTCTATTTATTTACTAGCTGTTGCCCGCGACTTCGTACGCTGCATTTTATATGTGGCTCTTTAGATTGATATAACTTTTTTATTTATGAATCGATTGACATGAAACGAACACTAAATGTTAAGTGGAGCCAACAGCAATGCAATAAATAAACCCGCATTGCATTCGGTTGAGCGGTTGATGAGACTAGCGTGCACAAACGTACAGACAAACATACAAAAAATCTAAAAATCATTGTTTTGGATTCTATTGCGTTCATAAAGCCCCATTTTTTTTCTTATATATCTTCAATGTACAGACAGCGACCTGTTACGATTTTATTATATGTATTGATTGATTGATAATACTTAGCCCCCCCCCCCCCCCCGTCTCAGTAGTTATACTACAAAATAATAAGGGACAGAACGTAATCTTGTGTGTACTTTTTCTTCAAACCTACCCTCGGCTACGCACACTCGCACACAAACTAGTACCAAAATTAATATGAAAATCCTTTTTTAATACAGTTGCTCAAAAAGTGGCGTATTACAGGGACGTATAGCGTTCGGGATGTGGGCTATTACACACTCGTGCTTTTTCTTTACCATTCCCGCACGAGTGCGTTTTCTTTCCCAATTGTCAAAATAATGTCTGTGATTCATGCAAATATTTCTAAAAGAAGATACTAACTTGTTTCAATATCAGATTAAAAGTAATTTTAATTAAAATTTAAGCATAAATTAATATAAGTATCGGCAAAATTAAATTTATAAATATAAAAATAGTTGGCTGTATGAAGTGCACTGCCGTAGTCTCTGCTTAGGAAGGTATACAATTCTTTTACGGTTGGCGCCATTTTGGATATTCAGGTTTATTGTGTTTTTATTATTTTATAAAATTGCTTAATTTTTTCGCAACTGTATTAAAAATAGTTGTTCAATACAACGTGTGGGACTGTTATTTAAACTCGTTCCGACTGTCTACCCTCGCCTTCGGCTCGGGTCAACACCTGTCGTAACTCGTTGTAATAACAGAAATCCCACACTTGTATCGAAAACTACTATTACCTTGAGAGTGAGCTGTGTCTGTGTGCGTAGCCCGAGCGCACTTTTTATGTAGATTTCCTTCTGTACGTTATTATTTTTATACCGTGTAATCTTACTATTCTTTATTGAATATTCTTTATTGACACACAAACTAGGTTTATCACAATATAGAATTCCCTCACACCTGCGCTAGTAAAAACTGTGTTGCACCGACTGTGTTACTAGTAGTAGGGGAGAGATATCGGATTAAAGCGTATCCTTGATTCCTGGATTATGAATGTAACCAATATTTTACTGCCTCGTTGGTTTACGAAGTCGTGAGTTCGATTCCCACTGGGGACAAAAATTTGTGTGATCCATAAATATCTGTCTCGAGAGTCGGGGTGTTTCTAATTTTAAAAAGAAGTATTTTAAAATTATAAGTATTAATATCCTTGGTCTGATACTGATACCCATAACACAAGCAGGTTAATGCTAGCTTACTATCGTATCAGATCGCGTTGTGTAAAAAACGTTCGTAAATATTAACATCCATACGGCATACTAACATAAAAAAAATCTAATTACCGTCATATTTTCAGGTGGCAACATAATGATCGTCGGCCACGCGGCTACACTCGACCTAACCAGTATTGCTCTAAAGCGTCTAGCCGACCCAACGGCTCAGTACCCACCGTACAAAATCCATCCCAACTTACTGCGCGTACCGTATTGTGCTCTCGGAGCTATGAAAGATAAACCTTGGGAAGTGGTTTGCCCTCCTTGCCCTCCATCTATCAACTCCAGCTCTGGAAGGTTCGATTGGAGAATGCTCAAGGACGCTTAGGTTATAAGAAAAAAAAATCCTAAATCCATGACGTGTGAGAAGTAAATTGTGAGTGACCTTTTGGTAGTTTATGCCCATTTCCTGTTTTGTCTTCTTCTAGATATGACCACTTCCTTCTGTGACCAGATATTTAGAGGTCCAGTTCCTGCTATGACCACTTCCTTATCTGTCTACCCTTAGTACGGTGTACAAAATGATTCATTAAAATAAATTTAAAAAACTATTCACGTTCCTACTCACACAACGTCATTCCAAAGTAGGCAAGGTTTAAGCGGCTTGTGTTATGGGTCTCAGACCACGGATATTAGTACTTATATACTATAATCAAAGAAATAAAGAATTATGAAACAGGGGTTGGTTTATAAGTACTAATATCCGTGGTCTGAGACCCATAACACAAGCCGCTTAAACCTTGCCTACTTTGGAATGACGTTGTGTGAGTAGGAACGTGAATAGTTTTTTAAATTTATTTTAATGAATCATTTTGTACACCGTACTAAGGGTAGACAGATAAGGAAGTGGTCATAGCAGGAACTGGACCTCTAAATATCTGGTCACAGAAGGAAGTGCTCAAATCCGGAAATGGTCATATCTAGAAGAAGACAAAACAGGAAATGGGCATAAACTACCAAAAGGGTGTGTGAGACATGCCCTATACCTTTCTATCGTTTGACAAATGAGAAAGATAAGGAGTCTAGAAATGACTAATTTGTGAAGACTACATAGTCTATAATTGACCAATTTTCGTAATGTATAATTCTATAGACTGATGCTGAATAGAAGTACTTTAATTAGTATTAAATTGCAATATAATGCATTGCCAACAGCTTTCATCCAAAATTGACATAAATAAATAACCATAGTGAAATAAAATTAATTACAAAGCTTAAAAATCGTCTATTATAATAAAATCAGTCAATTGTAGAGTCCATTTGTAAAATCAGTCGTTTATACAAAAATTGGTCAAATATAGACTATGTAGTCATTTAACGAATCGGTCATTCATAAACTTATAGCCTGACGCCGCATTTGCGGTTGCTGTTTCTAACCTCAAAATTTCAACATCAATAAAACTGACTTGGTTTCATTGGTTTTTGACATTTTGAGGTTAGAAACCGTAACCGCTAATGCGGCCTCAGCCTAACGGATAGGGAGTGCCCAGACACGCTATCTCTTTCATTACAATCAGAACAAAAAGGGATAGCTCATGAAGTGGGTCAGAATTTACTTTTTACAGGCCGACCTTCGTCATTTCAAAACTTGCATTACCCTGCCATGTTATGTCCTATGTGTGTCATAACTACTTAAGGTTTAGTAGACGTCAGTTTTATGACAATTTCAGTTAGATTATATGAACATGTGATTGTATTTTCTTAAGATAAAATAAGTGTAAGTTGTCCATTAAAATTTAATAAGTACTATTTTTGTATGTCACTACTGCGCCCATAGTATTTTTGTAAATTTTTCTAAAATATGTTTTACTACTCAAAAGTTCGGAATTAAATTAAACTTGGTCACGGGTAGACTAATGTGAGCGTTTTGGTCTTTCACTTTTGGCACCCCTGCCTCCTCAAGACCGGACCGTCATTACGTCTCTATAACTATATGTACCCGCCACATACGTATACTTGCAAGTTTAGGTGCAGTCTACACAAGCGAGAGAATCACAGCTATATGTTTGTCGTATTGTACGTAATTCTATACAATTTCTCGTCGTGATAATATCGCCCGTGTGTAGACACGTTCACAGAGGGTGTATAGAGATAAACGTGGCGATAAAATCGCCGTGTCTCTCGCTCGTGTGATCTGCCCCTAGGACTGAGGTATATTTGAATTGTGAATGTGTACCGGGCATTACCTTTAAAATACACTATAAATTTTCTATGTAAGTAAATTGATTGCATTATTTTTTTTACCCAAATATTGCCCTTTTGAGCGAAGTACCTAAATTGCACGATGCCTATGAAGCAAATTGCCTAAAATCAATGTCTAAAACGCAGGATGCCTATAAAGTTTTAATGTCTATAAGGTTATAATGCCTACGAAGCAAAATGCCTATGTTGTTTAATGTCTACAAAGTATAATGCCGGTGATAGTTAATTGCCTAAAAATCAATTAGAATATGACAGCATCATTATGCACTTTACTCAGAAAGGATGCATTACATTATTTCGTTTAATCACATTTTACAAAATGGATGTAAAACAATTTGTCACAAAGTGTTGTCATAAATGGTAAACCAATTTGGCCGACCATACCTGAATGGAACCGGAAAAAATGATAAATGAAACGCTCGTGACCCCGCGGTCTCAGTGTTCTGTACACGATCACTGTAGTAAGCAACTTTCGCTATGGCCAGTCCTTGGATGGGTGACCATCCATGTGACCACTTTGTGACATTTATTTGAGCGTTTCCGTGCTTCGGAAGGCACGTTAAGCCATTGGTCCCGGTTGCCAGTAAAATGGCAGTAGTTTAGTCAAGCTGAAGACCTTTTACGAGGCTTGAAAAATTTTAACAGCCAGCAGTCACAACTTGCGCCTGTCTATATCAATATGGCTCACCATCTATCACGTAGAAAAATTCTAAAAATGTGAAATGTGGACTTATAGTTCCACATTTCACCTTTGTCTAACCCTTCGGGGATAAAGGCGTGATCATATGTACCTGAATACCCCCGTACCTTGAATTGTGCTGGCAATCTTCATTTTAGGCATTTCCATTCTTAGGCATTAAACATTGTTGTCAAAGTATATTGTAGGCAAATTAAGTTTTTAGGCATCATGCAATTTAGGTACTTCCAGTTTCAGGTATTTCGCGTTTTAGGTAGTATGCAGCAGTGGCATCGTGCAATTTAGGTACTTCGCTCAAAAGGGAAATATTGTGATAATTGTAGTAAAGTTAGTACTTACTATAGTTTTTTTATCATGTTGTTAGCACCGCTTACACAAGTATAACATATTATATGGCTAGGTACTTAGTAGTTAAATAATTATGTGATATATATAATTAACGATGTGATGTCCCTAATGTCCTTCTGCCGTGGGTAAATATATTCATGAATATGGATTAGATACTTAATATCGAGCCATCTTTTTAACGTTCAGTCGCAATATGTCCAATTCGCAAAATGTCCAGCGCGCTCAAATTGTCCAATTCTCACAACGTCCAATTCGCAAATTGTCCAATTCTCACAATGTCCAATTCGCAAATTGTCCAATTCTCACTTCGTCCAATTCTCACAATGTCCAATTCGCAATTGGTCCAGTTCGTAAAATTGAGTTGTGCTTGATTACGGGAGGCGTTATTGACAACCTTCTGCGAGGCGAGATTCAGCTCGAAGTAAAAATGTCCTTTTCTTGAAATATCCTTTCTCATATATTATTTATTTCCTTTCTCATATATGTGCAATACAGGATTAACACCGCGCAATCCGACTTGGATAGGTTAGGTTAGAAGGCTAAGACGGGAGCGGAGCTCCCGCATTAGCCTTCGTGGTTATTTTTTTGTAACCATCTAAACACAACCACCCCAAATTCTAATTATTAACTGATCGTTCTGAATAACATACCTACTTATACATCAAACTTACCAAGTGAATGGTGGTAACTTAGGTGGTTATAAAAAAATAACCACGAAGGCTAATGCGGAAGCTTCGCTGCGCTCCGCTGCGCTCTGCTCCCGCCTTAGACTTCTAACCTAACCCATCCAAGTCGGATTGCGCGGAGTTAATCCTGTAGTGCACATATTTTGAGTAAGGGACATTTTGAGAAAAGGACATTGTGAGAAAAAGACATTTCGAGAAAAGGACATTATGCGATGAGACGGATTAAAATACCTATGTTGATTCCATTTATCCATATAGATCCCCAATTACGAACTGGACCAATTGCGAATTGGACCAATTGCGAACTGGACCAATTGCGAACTGGACCAATTGCGAACTGGACCAACTGCGAACTGGACCAATTGCGAACTGGACCTATTGAGAATTGGACAGTTGGACATTTTGCGAATTGGACATATTGCGACTGAACGCTTTTTAATATTTAGCAGCATCATTTTCACTATATTTATTTAAAAAATGTCTGGTAAATTTACTAAATGGCGTCGCAAAGAAAGAATATTAATGATTCTTTTTCTAAAGATATTGTTATCTTATAAAGAGTTGATAGCGCTGTTTTCATGTAGGTTCGATTCGAATACATAAAAAAAATAAAGTTTAATGGTAAGTATGTTGTAAATGCCCTCACTCACAACTGTGATGTAGACAAAAATGTTTTCATATAAGCATTCAGGTTGTTTTATAATTTCCATAAATGATTATAATTATAATAAAGAATCATGGTTTTAATACGATTTGTTTTTACGATATAATAATAAAACTTGAACATTCGTAGTTTAAAATAATCAATTTACATAACAAAAATGTATAGCTCACAAAACGCCTCTTGTGTCTTGTATGCATAGTATTAAAAAGAGATCTTTCATATCAGTACCAGTAGTAAAGTTTACAAAATTTACAAGGTCTTTGACCAGTTTTGTTTATACGAGATAGAATGCTAAGAGAAACGTCATAAAATTAGGTATTGATTGTACTGTGAATTTTATATTTTAAAGTACCCACGTAATTGTATAAGAACATAAACTTGTCTACCTTAGAGACTGATTAGATGTCTAATAAAGTTATGAAAATAAAACATGTTCGTATGACATCAAACTCTTTTATTTATCCTTAAAACAATAGATATTCAGTCATGTATTAGAACGATCACTACACTATGATGGCGCATTTACATCAGTCGATAACTGCGGAGGGTCCCCGCATGTTGCATGTCGACTAATTTAAATAAATCAGTCGTTTGAAAACGATATAAGATCTGTATCGATACGAGTCGCACGCGCATCAATGTCTTTTAAAATGACCACCATCATTTTGTAGTGCTGACGGGAACGACTAGTGTAAACGGTACCCGCATGCGAGTTGCATTACTATAGTCCGACAAGTTCGTTCGTGACACTCCCATGGTCTGCGGGCGACGGGGGGAGACGTCAGAGGGGGTGAAGAACTTGTGTGCGGGGCAGGGTTACTTGACGGCTACGTCATCGCTTCAGACAGTACGTTCATGGTGCTTTAATTTAGAACAAAATGTACCTTACTATTAACTAACAAGTTATGTATGTATCGAAAACCCGATCTAGATTGAATCTATCCTTGACTATAAATTTCGGTAGCATTATAATATGACAGACTTGACAGCTAGTTTCTGTGGATATCGAACCTCTCAATAATGTCATCTGGCAATGACATATGACAAAACATTAACCCTTGAAGTGTAGTTGTAAAATTATATGGAATGGTATAAAGACTGACGCCTGTCGGCGTGAAAAGTTTTGATCAGCGTTTTCCGATTCGTTAGATACAAAAATACAAATCTTCCCTCTTTGTTATTATTATTATTACGAGCTGGTATATGAAAGGAGAGGTATTTCTTTATCAAACTATTGCAAGGTTTGTATCATATAAATGTTCCCACTTTTTTGGTGTTTACGAAGCTATAATCAATCCGTTTTTATTATTAAATGTTTATATGGCTGTAAAGTGGTAGATCTGAATACCGCGTGTTTGAAAATTTTGAGGTTAAATTTTGTTTGGAAATTTGAGGTTCCGAAAAAGGCAAGGCTGCCCGCTTTGCCTTTGCAAAACAGACACGTGCTCGCTCTCTACCCGCCCGGTACATAAAGTATTTTTATAATTATTTTTAGATGGTAAATAATTACAAACAAAATACTTCGAAAGCCTCATGGACTCCCTCATCCATGCGACAAGCACTCCTAGAAGTGCAGTAGGTAATTAGGAAAATCTATCAAAAGCGTAGCAGCAAAATTTGGGATAGGTACCTAGAACAAATACCTAAAATAGGTGGTGATTATCCCTACAATAGTAGTTTAAGATTAAATTAAATTAATGGAGTTTTTCTCATCTCATATTTAGCGTTTTTTAATATAATTTTGGCGGAACCCTGATGCCTACTCCACGGAACCCCTAGGTTCCGCGGCCCAGTTTGGGAACCGAGGGTTAGAGAACGCCGTACAATTAAAATTTTCAAAATATCTTCCATGTACAGACCCTCAACAATCCATACTAATATTATAAAGCTGAAGAGTTTGTTTGTTTGTTTGAACGCTAGGATCTCAGGAACTACTGGTTCGATTTCAAAACTTCTTTTACAGTTTGATAGTTCATTTATTGAGGGTGGCTATAGGCTATGTAACATCACGCTAAGGTGAATAGAAGCGGGGCAGCAACGCAGAATGTTTCGAAAACGGGGAATTATTTTTACGGTCTGAGAGCTTCCGAGGCGTACGCGGTCTAAATGGTTAAAGTTACGTAAAAGTTGTGTATTAAAAAATGGTTGCTCTTAAAAAATTCTATAAAAAAGTCCGAGACAGTATATGTCTATCTTCAAAGGTTCGCTCACAATAACCTAATTTGTTAAGTTATTTTAAGGTTAGCTCACAATATTATCAAACTGAAGAGTTTGTTTGTGCTAGGATCTCAGAAACTACTGATTGCATTTTAAAAATAACTTCACAGTTCTATAGTCCAGTTATTGAGGATGGCTAATGGCTATATAACATCACGCTAAGACAAATAGGAGCGGAGCAGCCATGAATAATGTGCGCGTGCACTCCTATTTATAGAATTGAACAGCGCCTCTGGCGGCTAGGATCGTCCCTACGTCCTACGTCATTTACCTACTTGGCGAGTTAACCCGCGCTAGTCTTAAAGTGACTATTTGTCGGCAGATGGCGCTTTCAACAACTTCCATTATAAAATAGTTTTTAAGATATATAAACTAATTGAAATAATAATATGAATTAATAGATTTTTTATTCGTTGCTTCACAACGTTACAATAGGTATAATATTATTAGTAATATTATACCTATATAGATTATGCATTAGTCAAGTTCTGATGTTAATATCAATGACGCTTATAGGCGTCATCCGCTTCAGGTTGTCATTTTATTTATGTCGATAGGCGTCAACGCAACGAATGGGTTAAATCAAATAACTAGTGATGTAAAACTGAGAAAGGCGCCATCTACTATTGTGTTACAAGAAACAACAGTATAATTCGTATCGTAACTCGTGTTGTCTGTGAACAACCACGTCTCCCGACCCCCCGCGCGGACCATGGGAGTGTCACCAACGAATTTGTCAGGCTATAGCAACTCACATGCTGGTTGAAACGACTACATAATGTAAATGCGCCATAATACATTAGAAGCAACTGCACAAATAAATTGGGGAAAGAAATCTCGCAGGACCGTTATTTGTACGCCAAAATACCTTTCATATACGTGCGGTACCCACCCCATAGGACTAGAATCACACGAAGCTGCTTCTTGCTAAGAAACAATACATACACTCGAAAAGGAACATGAATAAACCTTGACCAAAGTAAATCCAGCAACTTTGGTGACAAGGCAAGGCATTATAGCGTACTAAAATTGAGCACCCAAAGGTTCTGTTAAGTCAAATGTTTAGAAAAATTGATATGTGTGAGTTTCAATCTCTGTAATGACTACTTTTGGAAACAAATTTATTTATAGGAAATGAAAATGAGAATCTGTAGGCTAATCAAGGCTTAAGAAAAGTTGATAAAGGGATGTCTTTCGCCTCGGTAAAGAGACTACCTGCGCTGACGAGCGCTGCAACGCAAAATACGGTTCAAGTGATAAATATGCGAGTATTTTCCAAAAGGTATAAAAAGCCATCTGTGAAATATCTTAAATAATTATTAAGAATTCCAAAAAACATCAAATACATACGTTTCAAGACTTAATTATTACATTTATACAGTGAATATTATACACTTACCCTCATATTCATAATCGTTTATTAAACCTATTTTAGTTAAAACACATTTTAAGTCTATTGCTGTCTCTAACCAATGACAAAGTATGGTTAGAGACAGCAATAGACTTAAAATGTGTTTTAACTAAAATAGGTTTAATAAACGATTATGAATATGGGGGTTACAGCTTATCCTAAGTAATGACGCGTATAAAATTAAGGGTCATATTATAGAACGTGTCTCGTTACTCTGAAAAAAACTTAAACATAGTTTTATAAGGCTAAAACTAGCTTAAAGTATATATCACTACGACTCACACAATTGTACTTAACGTGACTAGATAATAAACGGGGGCAATTAAACAGTGTAAGAAATGCAAACATAATCACATTAGCGAGAAACGAATAGAAAATACTAGCAAACTTCATAATATGATTATGGTATAAAAGCCTAAAAACATTACGATCAGGACTATTTTTTCATATTTAGTGTGTAAATATTATTGGTCTCGGGCAGGACTCGGATCTGTATCTTCTGGCTAACCGGGATGGATGCCCCAACTACTGGACCATCAAGACACTATTCTCCACCGACTAATTTTTTCACCCCAAACTTCTTGGGCGACGTGTGCTCCACTCCAGACCGATACATTTCCCATTAGATTTGTGATTTTGTTAGCATACTAATTACTTTTCAAAAAGTATCTGTGCCCTAGCTTTACAGACGATTATCCCTTTCTAGGAAATTTGAGAGCCAATATCCAGATGCTATTCATGAAAGAAATGGGTACGGTTTCTTGTTTGTTCCGCAAAAATGATATAATAATAAATGATTGATCGATAGTGAAAAGGGTCTTCTCATTCCGCGTTGCACTTTATTTAAAATCAAGGGTTTGAGCTTACAAGACAATGTATACACACAAAAGTCGATATGAAATAGTTACTCTTACTAAAACCCTACACTAAAACTAACACATATTTATGTGTATACCTATCACACAATTTCCTTACCTAGGAAAGAAAGTTAGGGCCAGTTTCGAGAGGTTCAGCTATTGGTTCTACTAATAAAACTTTTGAGAAAAAACCTTCCATAATGTTCTAATGCAAGCTGAAGTATAACTGAAAACTGCAGTGGTAAAATGTGTTAGTCGGTACCCAATAGATATAATTTCGTTAATTTTTTCAATAACCCTTAATGTCTTTAAACTCCGCAATTCGTATTATGATATTCACGCCTGATTAATATTTTTGAAAATTTGCTCACCTCTCACGTCACGA
Source organism: Miltochrista miniata (assembly GCA_933228765.1). Classification (NCBI taxonomy): domain Eukaryota; kingdom Metazoa; phylum Arthropoda; class Insecta; order Lepidoptera; family Erebidae; genus Miltochrista; species Miltochrista miniata. Next base: position 13,510,427 of record OW121764.1, on the reverse strand, counting down.
TTAGACTATACACATTCGAGTCGAAACGTCGATAGGTAACCAAAATTTAAAAAGTATTCTTAGGCCCAAAAGCTATCATGAATCCTTGAATAAACTAGTATTTTTCTTTATCCAAAATGAACAATCGCCAATTTTAGACGAGATCAATGTCACATAAATAATGTAGGTACTAATGTCACAAATTATTTAACATCAACACTAGTATAGTTCATTCTTTCAGCCAAAACTTCTTCAACAATCTTTTGTATCATGAGTCTGTCCTCTGCTTTGATATCTTCAGGTTTAGTTTTATCGTCATACAATTTTCTATCTATGAGCCTAACAATAACCTCTTCTACGATAGAATCAACATTTTCTTTCGTTTCGGTTGCGTCAAACGTATCAACTTCATTATCTGTAGATGTTTCTGGTATTGGTTTATCTGCGTTTTCAGTCTCACTGGTATCATCTGGGTTCGGTGAGTCCAGGACCAATTCCTCTTCAGGTATATCTCCTCTACCATCATTTTCAGTTTCTCCTAATTCTACCGTTACGTCGGACATAGTATTGTCTGAGAGTTCGTCTGCAATATGCTTGTGACGCTTCATTATTTCCTTTAATTTCTCTTTTGCAGACGCAACGACTTCTTTTCGAGTTTCTAGTTTGATTTTTTCTATTGCCTTCTTCTTTCTTTCATGTCTTAAAGTTTTTAAGTCGTCAATAGCCTTTTTAGCTTTATGTAGTTTTGGAATTACTGTCTCAGTTTCATTTTGAACATTGATTGTTTGATTTTCGTCTTCTTTTGGCTTGAATTCACCACTTTGATCTTGAGATTTTGATGCATCTTCATATTTTTTAAAATCATCCACAACATATACTTCACCTTCTTCATCTATTTCTACTCTTGATCCCGATTTCTGTTCCATATATTTAATAATTTTTATTTCCTCTTCTACGGAAATATCTCCGTAAGTTGTAACTAGCCCAGCCTTTTCATATTTAATAATATCTTCTTTTGTTACTTTATATGATCCCTGTGTTAATTCTATTTCATCTACAGGATTATATTCCTGCGGATATTCACGGAAATTTCTTCTCTCTAATATAAACAAAGCTGGTTTAGTTTTAATTCTTACGGGTGGCATCAATTTATAATTCATAGCTATCTGTGAAAATGATTCAATACTATCTAAAATATCATGTGTATGTGTAAAAGACCTTAGATTCGGTGAATACTTGCTTTTTGCTTCAATGAGAAGATGTGTATACTCTTGCAACTGTTCTGGCTCTAAAGACTCGTTCTTGCTGTACATCCAGTTATCATGAATCTGTGTGTATCTAGTTACACCAGTTTGAGCAGCCAAATTACAAATGTGGACGTGGATATTAGATTCGTTTTTTAAAAGTTTGTGAAATCTGAAATAAATAGTACAAATGGAGTTTAAGGAAAAAAGAAAACATCTTCCTGGCAGCTACCAAACCTGAGTTGGGTGTGATTTGGGGGTTTTATTTTAACTTATAACATGGCTTTTAATAATGGGCAGTTTGATCTTCCAACCCCGGTAGGGTTTCAGCCCAAGACAGTCATCCGTTCGTCAGCATGGCCCCTTTAACCCCATTTCACACGTACCGGTTGCCGGGTAGCCGGTGCTGGGTACCCGGCGGCGAGTGTATGGCAGTGCCGGGCAAATCACGCCGGTACGTGTGAAAGCTATAGTACATGGCCATACACTTCGCCGCCTGCCGGATACCCGGCAACCGGTACGTGTGAAAAGGGGCTTACAGATGAAGTAGGCTCAGATCTCATAGATATTTGACTGCCCTCGTGATCCAGTGGTTAGTGCCTGACTACGGATTCGGAGGTCATGGATTAGATTCCCACCCAGGACAAATCTCTTTGTGTGATGAGCACATTGATTTGTTATGTCTGGGTGCAATTTATCTATAATATGTATGTATTTAGAAATATATAAGTATGCATATCAGTCGTCTAGATCCCATAGCACAAGCTTGTATTAGTTTAATTTGGGCTAGATGATATTGTGTGAGAATGTCCACAAATATTTATTTATCTTATTTGTCTGCCTCACCTTAGTAGTATAAAAAGAAACAAAGTAATCAATATAAACTTACCGAGTCATGGCAACTCCGCCCGGATAATTAGACATGGCTACCAAAGTGAATGCTGCTGTTATTAAAATATTACCTATCATTACCACTATTGTTCCCCAAAAAAGTAATTCGTAAATAGGTGCTTTCGTTCGTCTTATATATCTGAAAACAAAGATTCAACATACACATACTACATACAAGTTTCAAAACTGACAAAAGCTGATGGACCAGACGACTATTTGAGTTGATATGACAAAGTCGGCAAACTTATAGAACTATCTTAGGTGAGTTGATCACCTAAAGCCTCATAAGCAATACCTAGATAACGAGTCGCGAACAAAATTAGAGCGAAAACTGTCTTTGAAATTGCGACGTAAAATATACCTTACTACATGGTACAATAAAGCATAAAATACCATATCACTGATATATTAGTAATGTCGTTTTGTTCCTTGTGAGAAGCTATCCCACTCATAAGTGAGACGCTTTCCATAGGTGCCGTATTTTTGCGTCGTGTCGGCACGACATCTAGTATTGTTGATCGAAACCTATACATGCCGGCTTTTTCAGTCAAGCGCGGTTATCCCAAACTCATTATACTTTACCATGCCTTTATCTCATGTTTTAAACCAAATTGAGCTGGAGAATACAAAAAAACATTTTACTTACATATATGAGCATGCTGCCGCGGACGCCATATTGAGCAAAGGAAAGACGTATATTATAAATCTAAGTTCCTTGTGTGGCAGAACTGAATACAGTAATATGTAAACGAATGCTGGAGCAGCATACTGTATCAAACGTTTGTCTAAATACAGACCAACTGGAATTAAAACTATACTGGGCCCTAGGCCACGAGGTAGTGCTGAGTAAAAGTACCACAGGAATGGCGAAGTCTGGTGATGTGTGTTAAGGAATAGTGCGATTAATGGTTTATGGATGCTCCTTACAGAATATGATTGTATCTTGGTTTTGCATTTTTAACCGACTTCCAAAAAAGGAGGAGGTTCTCAATTCGTCTGTTTTTTTTTGTTACCGGCAAATCGCTTGAAAGAGTTATCCGATTTTGATGATTCTTTTTTTATTTGAAAGCTGGTGCTTCCCATGAGGTCCCATACACAGGAAGTCAGAATCTGATGCTGGGATCCTGGAGAAATCGAAGAAATCCCTCGAATCGAGGGAATTCCTTAACGATTTACAGCAGTTATCTTGTGTTTGGGCTTGATTAATTTGTATTAGGGAGAACATTACCCCTAGACAGATATAATTTCAGTCTACCCGTCACTAAAAATCATGAAAAAAAAAATTTGACAAAAAAAACCGACTTCAAACAAAAACTAAAAATTTAAATATAAAATTTTAGTTTTTGTTTGAAGTCGGTTTTTTTTTTTGTCAAAAATTTTTATAGAAACAAAATAATATAAATACTGTGCATGCATCGCTTTCTTTATTGGAGACTAGCGGCCGTCACAATTTCACCCGCGTAGTTCCGGTTCCGAAACTACTGAAATTAATTATTCTAATTGGTTCAATAGTTTCAGAACTTCAATCATCAATCAAATCAGCCTATGGCAGTCCACTCCTGGACGTAGGCCTCTCCCAATTTGCGCCACAACACAGGGTTCTGATGCGCCTTTCCAGCCCCAGCCTGCGACCTTTTCCAGATCGTCGGTCCATCTGGCGGCTAGGCGACCTACGCTACGTTTGCAAAGTCGCGGTCTCCACTCCAGAACGCGCTTGCTCACACACTTGCAGTTGCAAATCTTTATAATATTAGTAAAGACATACTCTTATTTACTTGTGTCTTTACTAAGCCTGGAATAAAAATATTCAGTCCTTATATTCTTGTCTAACACAATATTAAATCATAAAGGATACACCCCAAGTAGAGCTCTTGTTTAAGAATGTGTTGTACCAAAATACTTCAGCTTCGGGCCACAACAGTCGTCCCCAAAACAATGAGTCTATGGCTACCGTCAAAGCTACCAATCCAATGCCAGCTGGGATTGTTATTTTCATTAACCTGAAATTACAAACAATATTTTCACATTATGTTTTTGAAATTACACTATCATTTACTGCTGTGACCAGTTTTGTACACCTTTTAGGCGCTAGGCAGACGACGGGGCGGGCCGGACTTTTTGCCCGCGACGTAATAAAGACCGCGTCTGTCCGCCGATGCCCGCGACTGCCCGCCCCGCGAACGCAACGCACACGACGGGCAGAGGCAGTTAGTTCACGACGTTCGTTCTAGCGAAGAGACTGATCTAGCCGCCCCGGCCCGCCCCGCGCCGCCGTCTGCGATACTTCATACAAACTGGTTTGTGTGATCCATGGCGGGTAGCCGCGCCGCCACTGACCGGCGGACAACTGCGGTGCGGTCTTTTTGCCCTTCGTGTGCGTTGATGATCCTTCGTGGGTGTAGTGGGGCCCTACCAACACCTCCGGGCCCAAGTCAACCTCACGTGCAAGCTCGTGCACCTGCTGAACAACGGACGAGGCTCTGACGTCGGCGGTCCATTTCAACACGGCGATGGGCTCACCACCTGTTACGTGGGACCGAATTGTACACGGTGAAATGTGGGCCGGTATAGGCCTCTGCCTACCCCTTCGGGGATAAAGGCGTGAGTATATGTATGTATGTATGTATGTGTGCGTTGATAGTATAGGATTCCCATAGTGCTATCGTGCGCGGTCAAATTGCCCGGCCCGGCCCGCCCCGTCGTTTGTTTTACGCCTCAATGAAAGAGTAACGGACTACTCCCGCTCTACCCGGCACTACAGCTTTGCCCGGCTATAGGGTGAGGAGGAACACCTCAGGGTTTAGTGGGTAGGCCGTAGGGCGGCCGCTTTCCGGACCGGGCCGGGATTCTTACACAACGTCCCAGCCGCGGCAGGGACTACGGCGGGTAAATGTATTCACCGCGTCAAAAAAAAACAAGAACATCTTGAACAATTGGAGTTTCAGATATCTGTTGTTGTTTCAAACAATTAAAAAAAAAAGCTAAATCATTACTACCCCTGCCAGCATTTCTTTAATGGACGGATTTATGAAACAAACTTACGTTGTAAAATCAATCTTCTTGAAGTGTAAATCTATGATAAGGAACAACCCAAAGAGCATAGCCAGCTCTGATCTAAATATAATTATTGAAGCGCCAGCGGTTACTATGAACTGTTTGTGTCTGCCTGACAGCCAACCTTCAAAAGCCAGAAGCACTAAAACAAGAAAAATATATTTGTTTTCGAAGTCAAAATTTTTACATACATGAAATATAACCAATATTTATGTGCAAAGCGAACTTTAGATGCTAAGCACATCTGAATATAATATAAAAATTTAAGAAAAATAATCTTCGAAGTCATTTAAATAAGCAGTTAAAAAGCAGATACAATTTATTTGAAATGACAACGGTGGTTCTGCAGCGCACATTCCTTTCCCATTTGAACCAAGTACTTAGTTGTGGGCACTTTACAATACATAGAGAGATAGTTAAAAACTTACATACCCAATGGTAGCACCATGATGTTGGGTAACGGCCGGCTCATATAAAACATGAAGTGATACTGGGAGACTGTGATAAGAGTAAACCACCACGCAAATGTGTTGCCAAACTGTTTCTGCAATGCTTTTTTTAAACGACCCCATGTCTCTATTACCGATAACGCTAATATTAGACGAACTGAAATATAAAACAAATGAGGATTACTACAGCATATGAACTTTATCCTGACTATTTTTTCATGTTATTTTCTTAAAGCATTAACATCTCTTCATAGATGGTAGTAGTTATTATATTTGGAGTGACATGAAAACAGTCTCTTAGCTGGTAACTTAGCTTGGCACCTCAATCAGAAACACAACAAAGTTGGGAGAATGTTATGTATGTATTCCTAAATCCCTACTAATATTATAAATGTGAAAGTAACTCTGTCTGTTACACTTTCACATCTAAATGGTTGGAGCGATTGAGATGAAATTTGGTATAGAGATAGTTCAAGGCCCTGGGAAGGACAAAGGCTACTTTTTAATCGACTGCGCAAAGGGAGGGTTATGATTTAACGCGATAATGACTTCTATGAGGTCGCAGCCGCAGGGAACAGCTAGTTCTCTATAGTAACTAGATCAATATCTAGCTAGCTGCAAAGAAACAGGTAGGTACTATCAGTTGTTGCAACTGCCTGTCTGATAATGGAATATAATAATAAGTTTGGATAACTACTTTATCACAGGTATAGGTTATATTGAGAATATAACACTTAATTATTTTTACACAAAGTACATACATACATAATAATCACGCCTTCATCTCCGGAGGGGTAGGCAGAGGCATAGGGCATATTTCACCTTAAAGTTTTATGTCTCAGGTAATAGGTGATCCTATTGCCATGGACAGGCGCAGGTCACTGCGACACGCAGTTGATATTTTTCAAGTTGCCCATATGGTCTTCAACTTGGCTTAACAATTTATTGTCATTTTACTGACAACCAGGTTTAATTTTGAGTTAGCATTCTCTACACAATGGATCTTTTCGCTAATGATATAATGATAAAATGATACTTAATAATCAGATAAAACAAAGTACAAAAATAAATTCCAGTCCATGGACTCTTTTTAAAATAGATAGTAATACAATCAGTTTCAAATAATCTTAGTAAATTTCTCTGAAGTTATTTAGGAATAATAAAAATGAGTCTGTATGACTTGCGGTTGTTTAATTTTAAAATTAAACTTTTTGTCACCGAAGGGGTAGGCAGAGGCATATTGTATGTTCCACAGCCGTATTGATATGGACAGGAGCAGGTTGTGACTGCGAACAGTTTTGAAAATTTCAAGCCGCCTATAAAAGCCTTCACATAAAGTGATAGGTCCAAAAATTAATGTATACTAACCTACATACTGCATCCAAAACTTATTGATTCCAGTTAAATTAAATAGTATCCCAATTGGTGATGACAGTGCGGATATCGCCAGAGGGCCGATGAATGAGCGCGGCACAACTCCCGGGTATTCATTATGATCGTACTGGAAAAAATAGTTATCAATCTATACTTTCGTACAGCAAACGGTATGAATCCAAAATTAGATTTTGTAGACACCTGTGATAGGTTATGTCGATGGTATAAAATGTCGTGAGTGGCTTGAATATTGAAACTCTCTTCTACTTTCGTAAATGGGCAAATAAATACATGTAAGCTTGCAATAATATAGAGTAATTGAACCATTTTTAATAAGATTATATCCAATTCTCAATAATAAACAAATCAATCAACCCATATCTCAGTTTTGGTGACAAACAAAGGTCATAAATGTAAATGACATGACATTTGACATTATTGACAGCAGGTTTTATAAGTTTTTCATTTGGATTTAGGCAACTTACTATGTACCCTTCGTACTTGCTTCGGCAGTACATATACTACTATGTACCCTTAGACCATATATCACGGGACTAGCCTTTGCGAACCACCGCACCGCATAAAAAAAATATTCTGCTAGTCATAGCGGGTGAAGGGGGAAACACAAACACATATAAAATTTCATTATATTTAAAAATGTAATATTCGACGAACGCGTCATGGCAGTTGTGTGTTAATTTTTATAGTACAGTCAACTATAATGAAATGTACTAGTTTAATCATATAAAATGATGTACTGATGTACAGTGCTTTTTATAAAGCCAATAGACCAAATGGTCTATTGGCTTGGCAGAAAACAATGCTTAAGTAAGGCGCATCCTGTGGTTCGATGATATAAGGGATTACCTAAATTAAAATGAACTGAGATCTGAGAGACACTTACTTCTGCTTTCTTAACATGAACGTTACTTTTTATATTGTAAATCTTTCTTCTTGCGGGATAAAAAAACGCAAAAAATTGTGAGCGAGGATTTGTAGATTAAATAGAGTTCTGGGTGTCATGTCAGGAGGTTATCAGGATGTTTGTTGCTCTTTCAAGCTAAAAAGCAGAACGGACCTTGCAGAAATTTGTAGAAATGGAACTAATATTTTGAATTATAAAGGTTCCTCCACATTACTCGCGAAGTTGAACAAAGTTAGTCGGCGAAATTGCCCGAGTCAAAGAAAATATTTGAGGAAGTAGGCCAAGGTGCCCCTCTACACTCTCGTACTCGTCCAACTTCGCGACTAATGTGGAGGAAGCATTATGCTTGCTCTACATTACTCGCGAAGTTGAACGAAGTTCGTCGGCGAAGTTGCCCGAGGCAAAGAAAGTTTCTGACGAAGTTGGCCGAGGTGCCCCTCTACACTCTCTTACTCGTCCAACTTTGTTCAACTTCGCGAGTAACGTGGAGGAAGCATAATGCCTCCTCTACATTATTCGCGAAGTTGAACGAAGTTCGTCGGAGAAGTTGCCCGAGTCAAAGAAAATATTTGAGGAAGTAGGCCAAGGTGCCCCTCTACACTCTCGTACTCGTCCAACTTCGTACAACTTCGGGAGTAAGGTGGAGGAAGCATAATACTTGTTCCTACTCTACGGGTTTCCGAATCTGAATGCCTGATAAGGAAACCTGAATCTGATAAGGAAACCGAACTTGTGCAGCCAGTCTAGTATGAGACATGGGGAGTCCCCGATCAACACAGAAAAATAACGATTTTTTTTTACTAACAATTGTAAAATTAATGCATACTGTAGATAATGGTGGCATGGCGTCTGGTACATACTTAGATCATCTAACCACAGGATGCGCCTTACTTAAGCATTGTTTTCTGCCATTGCACATGACCATTTGGTCATTGGCTTTATAAAAAGCCTGTACATCAGTACATCATTTTATATGATTAAACCTTAGATCATCTAACCACAGGATGCGCCTTACTTAAGCATTGTTTTCTGCCATTGCACATGACCATTTGGTCTTTTGGCTTTATAAAAAGCCTGTAAATCAGTACATCATTTTATATGATTAAACTAGTACATTACATTGTAGTTGACTGTACAATAACAATTAACACACAACAGCCATTACGCGTTTGTCGATTAATACATTTTTAAATGCAATGAAATTTTATTTGTCTTTGTGTTTCCCCCTTCACTTGTATGAAAACTGGCAGAATATTTTTGTATGCGGTGGTTCGCAAAGGCTAGTCCCGTGTTATATGGTCTAAGGATTAAACTAGTACATTTCATTGTAGTTGACTGTACAAAAACAATTAACACACAACAGCCATTAAGGGCTCCCGACACGGTCAATTGGGCATGACAAGTCTACGTGCTTGAGTCAAGTTATTGACCGTTTACCACGTAGACTTGACGCTATCATCAATAAATCTACGGTTTGATGGGAATTGAAGTAGAAAAGAGCGTATTAAAAAAAAAACGGCACTTGATGCACTTTCGATTGATGTGAACTGACGGGACTTGACAAGTTTTTATTTTTATTTTTTTTTAAAGCGGGGACTGCGGATTAGGCACTTTTCGCCGCCTTGTTTCGGGGCAGCAAGGCGGCTTTGTGTGGGACTCACGGTCAACATGGGACCGTCCTACCCACTAAACCCCGCGGTGTTCCGCCTCGCCTTAACCGGGTCGCAGGATAGGCCGGTGGATAAATCACTGCGGCCCGGCAAAGGGTCGCCCCGTTACATCGGGACTCTCCACGGGTAAATTCAAAAAAGTTGCGGAATCGATCAGCGTCCAAGAATGTATTCAATATTATTTAGATAATAGTTTATATATATTAGACGACCTGTTTGGTTCGGAGGCAAAAATACTGTCTTTTAATCAAGAGGTCGCGGCTTCGATCCAATACGGCCGCTGCGCCGTAATCACAAAATATCATGATGTGATATCGTAAATAGGATATAAAACAAAAGAATATACCTTTACAGAACAGAGAGATTTTGCAGAAGCTACTGAGCGAGAGCACCAACACTTTTGATTAATGTACTACCTATAGAACGGCCTATTCTATCTAATTTCACTCGCGGATATCTAAACACACTTTAATAGTCTTAACAATATTTCAGTATTTTTTACGTTACACTTTTATAATATTTTTTCAAAAGTCATTAAGACAGTCAATAAACATTGTTGCCTAGCATTCTATTAAGAAGTATAGAGTGACACATAATACTAAAAAGTCTTTATGCGTCAATGCCAGACACCATAACACTTTCCCTTATTGTTGTATTAATGACTGCAGCCCCAATCCTGCTCTCATTATTAGGAGCCTTGGCTTTGGAACTGCCTTTGTCAAAAGGTCAGCCAACTGTTCTGCAGAACTCGTTTTATGCACGCTAATCAGACCATCCTGTACCGTCTCGCGCACAAAAAAATGTCTCACACGAATATGTTTAGTTCTTTTGTGGAATTCCGGATTGTGAGCGAGACGTATTGCAGCTTCGTTGTCCACCTTGAGCGTCGGTGTGTCTTCTAGCGTCATAAGTTGGCTAAAAACTCTCTGTAGCCAAACTAGTTCGCGAGCACCTTCACTGGCAGCTACTATCTCTGCCTCCGTGGTTGAGATGGCTACGGATGCTTGACGTTGGCTAAGCCAGGACACCGGTCCTCCAGCATACAGGCAAACAACTCCAGTGGTGGAGCGTCCTGTGAGCTCATCACCGCCGTGATCTGCATCACTGTATCCTTCAATTATGGCTTTGTGATTTCCAGACTTGTATCTTATTCCGAAAGATATAGTCCCTTTGAGATATCTGAATATCCTCTTCACTTTGAGCCAATCAGTCCAGGAAGGATTCTCTAATTTCCTTGAAACTACTCCGACAGCGTATGCAATGTCGGGGCGCGTACCTGTCATTAAATACGCTAGTGCTCCTACAGCTTCACGATAAGGAAAGTACTTCTTTTCAGGGGTATCGTCAACTTTCCCTTCTTCAGATGTCCTTTCAATGGGCGTCGCGACTGGATTGCAATCTGACATTTGGAAACGTTCCAGGATCTTCTTAGCGTACGATTGCTGAGAAATCAATATAGAACCGTCTTCCGATCGATCAATTTCCAATCCCAAATAGTAGGATGCTGGTCTCGTAGTGATCTTCAGCGTGTTTCCTAATTCCTTGAGGAATTGGTTCGCTAGATCTTCATCTGTAGTGGCTAACAGTCCATCATCCACATATAGGGTTAACAATATTTTCTTATCTCCCACTACCTTCGTGAAAAGACAGGGTTCAGCTTCATTCTGTATGAAACCTTTATCCAGCAGAATCTCCTCAAAACATGAGTTCCAACACCGAGGTGCTTGCTTCAGTCCATACAGACTCTTTTGAAGTTTACAGACTTTTGAAGTTTTATCTGAGTATCCATCAGGCTGCTGCATGTATATCTCCTCTTTTAACTTCCCATTCAGAAAAGCTGTGGATACATCAAACTGTGTCAGATGTAACTTCTCCATGGCGCTGACACTTAACAAGGCTCTTATGGTAGACATACGGGCAACAGGGCTGTACGTCTGATCATAGTCTATCCCCTTACGTTGCTTGAATCCTTTGATTACTAGTCTTGCCTTGTATTTGTCTATTGTACCGTCAGGATTTCGTTTGATGCGAAAAACCCATTTGCACGGTAGCGCCTTTCTGTTTGAAGGTAAATCGCATAGCGTCCAAACCTTGTTGTCATCTAGGGATTTTATCTCGTTCGCCATGGCTTTAAGCCATTCGGCACTATCGTTCCTCTCAACAGCTTGTTTGTATGTCTCAGGAAAGTTCTCTGTTCCTACGAAGCATACGAAGTCTTCATACTTCTTAGGTCGTGCGATGGTTGACCTGTCTCTAAGATTGTATCGAGGCTCAGCTACAATTAGTTGCTCTTGCTCATCACTAGCATCAACGAAATCATCCACTTCGATATCTTCTTGAACTGCTTCACCTTGAACATGAACTTGATCTTCAGCTCTTTCTCCCTCAAGATCATTTTCATCGCTTTCCTGGTATTCGACAAGTGACTCAGGTACTTCTTGAATGAGAACGCGTCCGTCTCCGACCTCAGCTCCCTCTGACACAATGGGGTCGCTCGTCGTTATCCTGAACTCAACATCTGATTCGAACGTTATGTCCCTTGATCTCAGTGTCTGCGTTCCGTCGTAGACGCGATAACCGTCATCATTCTCGTAACCTATAAGTCTTCCTTTAATTGCCTTTTTGCACATCTTCCTGCGCTTTTGTTTAGGCACGTGAGCATAACAAATGCTTCCAATTACTCTGAGGTGTGAGATTCTAGGCTTTCTTCCAAGCCATAACTCATATGGAGATTTTCCTTCAACCCTTGATGGTCCTGTTCTATTTAGAACATATGCTGCAGTGTTTATAAGTTCAGCCCAGAGTACTTGAGGTAGCTCTCCACCTGAGTACATCATGGACCTTGCTGCCTCTACAAGTGTAGGGTTCTCCCTTTCAGAGCATCCATTCTGCTCTGGTGTGTACGGCATAGTGAGTCGCTGCTTGATGCCATGCTTCTCTAGAATATTCCGAACGGTTTCATTTTCGAATTCGCCACCGTTGTCACTCAACAGCGTCTTGACGGCATGACCTGCATTCTTTGCTTCCTGAAGCATCTGTACCAGCTTATCCTTAACCTCTGACTTCTGTCTTATGAAGTAGACAAAGCGATATCCAGAGTAATCATCCTTAAATAACACAAAGTACTTATACTTGGAGATGCTTGGTGTTGCAAAGGGTCCGCAGACATCAGCATGAATTAGTTCACCACAAGCCGATGCTCTTTCCCTAGTTCCGAACGGCTTTCTATGAGCCTTTCCATATATGCAGCCCTCACATTTCATTTTGTCAGGACTCAGCTTCATGCCTAACTCGCGATTCACCACACGAATAACATGATTCTTATCCTGGTGAGCAAAGCGTTCATGGTACAGTTGCAGCATATTTGACCCGGTAATAGCATTAACCTCTATAGTTTTCTGCTTTTTAGGAATAACTGTCTCCATGTCTAACTTGTAAAGTCCTCCAAAAGGAACTCTTTTGCCAACAACTCTAGTGATCTCTTCGATGTCGAGTTTGCACTCTCTAGTTGTTGACGTAAAAATGCTGTTTTGCATCCTATCTTGAGCTGCTAACGGAGAGAATAAGTTTTTCGTTAACGATGGTACTAGCCACACATCATTAAGCTTGATTTCTTCCTTCTTGCCATTGACATTTGATGCTACCACTACGGTCCCCTTTCCTAACGCTGGAATTGTGGTTCCGTCTGCAGTCGTAACTGTATGATCAGCGTCAAATTCATGATATTCCGTGAAGAAATCACTTCTTACTGCAATGTGCGTCGTTGCTCCGTTGTCGACAAACCAGCTGTGAAGATCTTGTGTTTGTCCTGACGAGCATGTGTTGACCATCAGCGAGATGTGTTGCACTTGATTGGACTTCGAGCTAGAGCCTGATGTGCTTGGAGTTGGTTTAGGTGGCCTCCCATCCTTAATCCACTTTCTGCACTTGCGCACTCTGTGTCCTTTGCCAGAACAGTAGTTGCAAATCAGTTGCTCATCCTTATTGCGCTTGACTTGTCGCACTGTATGTGTAGTCACTAGTGCTTCCTCCTTGGAGCTTACTTGACAAGCCAGATCTCTCTCAAATGCACACATATGGCTTGTAAGACTGTCAATTGTTCTTTCAGTCTGCTTTAGCATCAGCCAGCTTGACTTGAAGTTGAAGAACCTGTCGTCCAGTGTGTCTAAGACCTTACAGATCAGAAACATTTCAGGAAGCTTAGCTGTGGAGTCAATCTTGCCAACTTCCACCTTCAATTCGTTCCAGACGTTCTTGAGCTTTGACATGTGCGTTGGAATATCGTCCGCCTTATCATATTTTAGTCCAAAGAACTCCAAACCTAAATTGTAAGCTCTATCTTCCGATTGTCCGTCAAAAAGTCTATGTAACTCCAACCAGACTTCATGAGCAGTCTTAAATCTCATGACTTTCTTAAGTGTATCCTCAGACATATTAGTGGTCAACATGAGTAGAGCGCCAGTTTCAGCCTTCTTATAATTGGCCATCATTGCATTATATCTAGCAATGTCAGCGTCACCTGCTCCGACCGCGAGGGTAGGTTTAGGAAAACGGCCTTCTACTACTTCTAGGGCTTTTTCAGTACCATCAAGTAGGATGGAAATCTTATATTTCCATGTGGACCAGTTTTCTTTTCCTGTAAGTTTGCCGATATCTATTTTAGTAGAATAATCCATTATTAGTCTCTTCAAGGTCAGATGCGGGTCCAATAACCTGATATCGTAAATAGGATATAAAACAAAAGAATATACCTTTACAGAACAGAGAGATTTTGCAGAAGCTACTGAGCGAGAGCACCAACACTTTTGATTAATGTACTACCTATAGAACGGCCTATTCTATCTAATTTCACTCGCGGATATCTAAACACACTTTAATAGTCTTAACAATATTTCAGTATTTTTTACGTTACACTTTTATAATATTTTTTCAAAAGTCATTAAGACAGTCAATAAACATTGTTGCCTAGCATTCTATTAAGAAGTATAGAGTGACACATAATACTAAAAAGTCTTTATGCGTCAATGCCAGACACCATAACATGATGGGTATCGTTTATGGGGATTTTTGGTATGCTGAGTACGAATCAGTTGATAATTCTGCAATCCAATATGGCCGCCGCGCCGTCATCACAAAATTTCCTGATGGGTATCGTTTAAGGGGGTTTTTGGTATGCTGAGCACGAATTTCGGGTTAATTTTGCAATCCAAAATGGCCGCCCCACCACCATTGTAAATTTTCATGTTGGATATCGTTTTTGGGGTTTTTTGGTATGCTGAGTACGAATTTCAGGGCAATATTGCAATCCAATATGGCCGCCGCACCACCGTTGTAAAATTTCATGTTGGTTATCGTATAAGGAGATTTTTGGTATGCTGAGTACGAATTTCAGGTTAATTTTGCAATCCAATATGGCCGCCGTGCCACTGTTGTGAAATATCATGTTGGATATCGTATAAGGGGTTTTTAGGTATGCTAAGTACGAATTTCGGGTTAATTTTGCAATCCAAATAGGCTACCGTGCCACTGTTGTGAAATTTCATGTTGGATATCGTTTAAGGGGTGTTTTGGTATGCTGAGTACGAATTTTGGGTTAATTTTGCAATCCAAAATGGCCGCCTTGCCACTGTTGTGAAAATTT
Source organism: Miltochrista miniata (assembly GCA_933228765.1). Lineage (NCBI taxonomy): Eukaryota > Metazoa > Arthropoda > Insecta > Lepidoptera > Erebidae > Miltochrista > Miltochrista miniata. The sequence continues at coordinate 13,495,200 of OW121764.1, read as the reverse complement.
CATATTGGATACCGTATAAGGGGTGTTTTGGTATGCTGAGTACGAATTTTGGGTTAATTTTGCAATCCAAGATGGCCGCCACACCACCGTTGTAAAATTTCATATTGGATACCGTATAAGGGGTGTTTTGGTATGCTGAGTACGAATTTTGGGTTAATTTTGCAATCCAAAATGGCCGCCTAGCCACTGTTGTGAAAATTCATGTTGGATATCGTGTAAGGGGTTTTTTGGTATGCTGAGTACGAATTTCAGGTTAATTTTGCAATCCAAAATGGCCGCCGTGCCACTGTTGTAAAAATTCATATTGGATATCGTATAAGGGGTTTTTTGGTATGCTGAGTACGAATTTTGGGTTATTTTGCAATCCAAAATGGCCGCCTTGCCACTGTTGTAAAATTTAATGTTGGATATCGTATAAGGGGTTTTTTGGTATGCTGAGTACGAATTTCAGGTTAATATTGCAATCCAATATGGCCGCCGCACCACCATTGTAAAATTTCATGTTGATTATCGTATAAGGAGGTTTTTGGTATGCTGAGTACGAATTTCAGGTAAATTTTGCAATCCAAAATGGCCGCTGTGCCACTGTTGCGAAATTTCATATTGGATATCGTATAAGGGGGTTTTTGGTATGCTGAGTACGAATTTCGGGTTAATTTTGCAATCCAAAAAGGCCGCCGTGCCACTGTTGTGAAATTTCATGTTGGAAATCGTATAAAGGGTTTTTTGGTATGCTAAGTACGAATTTCGGGTTAATTTTGCAATCCAAAATGGCTACCGTGCCGCTGTTGTGAAATTTCATGTTGGATATCGTTTAAGGGGTTTTTTGGTATGCTGAGTACAATTTTCAGGTTAATTTTGCAATCCAATATGGCCGCCACGCCGTAATCACAAAATTTCATGATGGGTATCGTTTATGAGCTTTTTTAGGCTGAGTACTATTTAATGTAATAATAATAATAATAACACTACCATAGTCAGCAGATATTTTTTCAACTAAAATATTTTTGTTAAATTTTATTCATAAAACAGCGAATATTTACTATAAATATTTCAGAAAATCAAGAATAGAAATAATAGAACCTATAATTTCAATATTCAATGGAAATACTATGGAAATTTTGGAAAAATACTACAATATTATAATGACATGACAGCTGCAAATGTCAATTGAAAAATAACAAGAAAATGGATACAAATTAAATGGAAAAATCATGTTGACTAGGGCCAAAAGCAGACAAAATGCACTCACACCATCCCCGGACTCGTAAGGCGGCTCCACTTCGCACCCTAAGGATACTGCTTTACCTGCCTGCGAAATGTCGAGCTCCACCAGTAGCAGTGACGAGTATTTCTCCCCACCGACGTCGCCACTACCTGTACGTCGGCAGGGGAGAGGCCGGCCGCCAGCTAGCTTGGGACCCCGAGGCCCACCGGCCTCGAATAGGGCCCCCGCTGCCGGTGGGTAATGTGCACCGCATGAAGTGGACTAAAGAAATTAATGAAAACGTCATGCGGGCATATTTTGCGGCTTCAGAGCTAGGTGCTAACCTCACTGCGTACCGTGGCCGTTTACTTTCTGTATTTCAGGAACTTGAACCAGCTGTCAACGTGTCAGCACAGCGATTATCGGATCAGGTGCGGGCTATCCAGCGTTGTAATAAGCTTGATAGTCCGACACTTGAGAGGCTACTACTTCGTCGCAAGTTGTGTGTACCTCGTCACAAATTCGTACACCACCAGTTAGTACACCTGTAGTTGCTGAAGAAGTTGTTGATGATGAGACTATATCCGTAAGTACCCAATGTGAGAATCGATTAAGGAGTGCTTTGGAAGATGCGATTGTGGAATATCGGTTTGCAAGTGCAGATTGTAGACCACGTCTTCCTCGTATGCCCATGCATAAAAGAAATCGGGCTCTGGTGTGTGCCCTGGATTCACTATTGCACCAATATCTGGACAATAGTGAAGATCTTAGTGATACGCACTCAATCCTGTACTGTGCGGCGGTTGCAGCTTGTCGAGTAGCTAAGGTTCTGGTTTACACAAATGAAACTGCTACTCGACCTAGGTCTGCAAAACCTACTTGGCAGTGTAGGATTGAGAGGCGTATTTCCGAGGCCAGGGCACTCATCGGGAAACTTATATGTTTCAGGTCGGGTAATACCCGTCCGAAGGTGATGCGCTTTGTGAAACAAGCGTTCTTTGGGACTAACATAAGTCCTCAAAGATACGCATCATGTGTCACAGAGCGCATCGATCTTCTGAAACAAAAGGTTTATGCATGGGCAAATCGCGTTAGACGCTATAAAGTGCGAGTAGATCGATTTAACCAGAATCGTATGTTCCAAAAAAACGAGAAGTGGGTTTACAGGAACTGGGAAACCCCATATCTTCCAGAGGTTAATGACGTAACTCACCCAGATGATGATACTACTAATGCATTTTGGAGGAACCTCTGGTCAAGACCTGTTGATCATACTGAGGGTGATTGGATGAGAGATGTTGAACGGTCATGTGAGAATATAACGGATATGGAACCAGTTTATATAGATGCAGAAGATGTTGCTTGTGCAGTTCGTTCGCTCCCGAATTGGAAATCAGCGGGACCGGACGGACTGCATAATTTCTGGTTAAAATGGTTCCGCAGCTCACATGGCCGTTTAGCATCACAATTTCAATCATCCCTAGATATGGGTTCACTACCCGATTTTATGACTACTGGTTTATCTGGTAGTGCTACGGATCCCAAAAATTATAAACCCATTACATGTTTACCAACTGTCTATAGTCCAATCCTGCCCGATCTGGCAATAATGTAAACATGTCATGTTTTGACAAGCGTTCTCTAAGACAGATGAGTAAAGTCGGATTAATAATCTCAGTCAGTAAAATGACAAATGCAACTGTCACTGATACAAAAAAGGGTGACCCGCTACAATAGTGATGTTCGGCAATCAATAGACTTAGACATTTTAGACATTCTTTATTTTATTAGGTGTGAAAGTGTTTTTTTTATTGAATTTTAAATTTTATTTTGTAAATATAAAATTTACGACTATAATACGACTGCCTCTGTGGCGCAGTCGGTAGTGATACCGCCTACGGCGCTGGAGGTCATGGGTTTGATTTCCACCGGAGACAAAGATTTGTGTGAACCATAAATATTATTTTGTTTCAAGAGTCTGGGTGTTTCTATGTATAATTATGTATGTATTTAAAACATAGGTATATAAGTAGAGATAATTTTTGAAAAGCAATTAGTATGCTGACTCAATCACAATTATAATGTGAAAAAAAATTTGGTCTCGAACAGGATTTGAACCCGCGTCTTCTGGTTTGCCGGACCAGACGCCTTAACCAACTGGACCACCGAGACACTGCTCTTGACCGTCAAATTCTTTCACCTCATTACGTCTTGGGGCGACGTAGGCACCATCTACCGGTAACTTAGTTAAAAAATTAGGTATATAAGTATTAATATCCGTGGTCTGATACCCATAACACAAGCAGGTTATTCCTAGCTTACTTTGGGATCAGATAGCGTTGTGTGAAATGTCCGTGAATATTTATTTAGACTAAGTTTACGTCGTATGACCCCGGGCTTGCCATAGGCGGGGAAAAAGTTTCCATTATATCGGAAACCTTGCCTTTCAAATTTCTTGGCAGAAAGATAGATAACAGAGGTTGCACCAGCTTTGGATGACATAATTGAAAGTTTCATTGTTGAAATAAAAAAGGTAGACCAACAACCAATAGGTAACGTCAAAAAAGCATGGATATACGACAACTATTTAACATCACGCCTGAACTGGCCGTTTCTTGTGTACCTACGATATGAGCCAAAACCTTCTCAGAAAATTGGATACGAATGTTACGAAAACGTTGAAGTCGTGGCTAGGGCTAGCTCAATCGGCCGACCCGTCGGCATTATACAGAGCCTCTAATAACTTCGGAATGACGTTTAAGAAGCCGTCGGAGCTCTATAAACATCTAAGAGTTACTAAAATGCACGTCTTGGCAAAATCAAGAGACAAAATCTTTCAAACTCTTCCAAAGGATAAAAATATAGCAGAACTTGAGTCACGCCTCCAATTCCACAAGAAATTCATGGTGGTTTCGCAGACTGGTCGAGCGGGGTTGGGTAGTATCCGGAGACAAACAGATAAAGACATTACAAAATCTTTTCTGGAGCAGGATGAGAGCGATGCCTATAAGGTGCTCGCGATGAACCTGGAGATGCAGAATGAATGGCTCGCCGGCTTTGCTTAGATTCTACCTGAACGCGTTTCAGTTGACCCTCCCCGACCAAAGTAATCTGGTCAGGTGGGGGAAAGCCACAGATAAAACATGTAATGCATGTGGGAAGCGATTGAAACTGCTAGGCACCTGCTGGTAGGTTGTAGGACGTTATTAGACCAGGGTCATTACTCACGCCGACACGATAGGGTATTGGAAATCATACGTGAGGCTGTCAGTTTGGCGGTAGCGAGAGCGAAAACGGGATAAACCACAAACAAAAGAAATGACATTGCGTTTGTAAAGGAAGGCTGTTTAAAGAAAGTACCTCAAAAGCCATACTCAATTTTGATGGCTGCCGCCGATTGGACTATACTCTCAGACACTCTCAGACGCAAAAAACACTACAAAATCCCGGAGGATGTATGTGCCTCGTCATCCAGACCCGACATATTCCTGTTTTCGAGGATACACCGGCGTGCGGTGCTCGTGGAGCGGACTGTGCCGTGGGAGACCAACATACCGAAGGACCACGCCATGAAGACAAATAAATACTTTGACTTGACCAATGAGTTAACCAAAAATGGCTATGTGGTTAAACTCTATGCCGTAGAAGTAGGAGCAAGGGGAATTCCAGCTAAATCCCTGTATAATTTATTTAAGGACCTTGGATTGCCAAGAGCTTCAGTAAGCTCTTTACTAAAACGAGTATCCAAAGCGGCATTGATAGGATCTTACCAAATCTGGTTGGGCAGGGGGGGAACATTGTTGACGGTGGAAGGCGATCGTTTAAGGTGGCCACCTTAAACCTACTCAAATGGGTCGCAAGTCCCAGACGCCGTCGGGGTGTTTCCCCCTGTGCCACGCTATGGTCCCGGCGCCCGCACGGAGAATCCATGGAACGCTAAGAATACGTTCTCCTTAATTACTGTTTGAAATTCGATAAAAAATATAATCTCGACTAACTTGTTATTGACTTAATTGTAAAACTCGATTCAACCACATCACTATTTATTTGTGACAAAAAATCCGCAACACTGAAAATGTCATTTTACTGACTCGAATTAAAAATCGTAGTTTAGAAAAATATAGTATGACAAAACATTTTTTTTTTTTATATCCTGAATAAGGTATTTTAAATGAAAATAAACTATCATATAGAAGTTATTTGGTGTCAAAATGATTGTAAAAACACTGCATGACTCTTGGATACTGGAATACTCAATTGCAAGTAACTATGGATTTATAGGATCAAATGTGTTTGTTTACATTTTTGCGCAAAGCTATTGAAATACAGTATATAAACTTTTAACATCCATTTTGAAAGTCAAAATTACTAAACACATAGAAAAACATTTAATCGAAATGACCATCAGCCAACAGGTGCGTCGTAATCGCAAAAATCTGGCGACATGTTGGATAGATTATAAGAAGGCCTTTGATTCAGTGCCACATACATGGCTTCTGAAGGTACTTGAGCTGTATAAAACTGATACAAGTCTGTGTACTTTCTTGAGGGCATGTATGGGGCAGTGGAAAACAGTCCTTTGCTATCCAGGGTGTCGTCGGTTTTGCAATAATGGTGCACCAATTAGTATCAAGCGGGGAATATTTCAAGGGGACAGTCTGAGCCCGTTGTGGTTTTGTCTAGCTCTAAATCCTCTCAGTACTATGCTAGAGAGTTCTGGGTTAGGCTATCGGTTGCGCAAAGATGGTGGGGTTATATCGCACCTCCTTTACATGGATGACCTCAAATTATTTGCCCACACTAAATTGCAACTGATGGATTTACTGGGAGTAACAGAAACTTTCAGTAGAGCCATCAGGATGGAATTTGGGGTGGACAAGTGTGCAGTCATGCATGTTAAAAGAGGTGTGATAGTGGAATCTGATGGTGTAGAACTTTCAGATTCCACTAAGCTAAACTGTCTTTCTGCAACCGAAACTTACAAATATCTGGGTATATCACAAGCATTAGGAATTTCTGATACTGGCATGAAAGAGACATTACAGGAGCGTTTCTTTGGCCGCCTGAAAAAAGTAATAAAAAGACTTTTGTCAGGCGGTAACAAGCTGCACGCCTTTATTGGGTGGGTCATGCCCACTGATCTGTATTATTACCACTGGATTGGCTGTCTCATACAAATGACAGCGAATTATTTGTGCCGATTTGAAACGCCTCTAGAGTTGGTTCAAGGAACTAAATCTGACGTATCATGCAAATGACTTCCCGTATCGCGCCGGGAATTATGAATTATTTCGTAATTTAAGGACTTTTGTGTAGTTTAGTGAGGATTTGTGTGGTTACAAAAAAGCAATAGACATGGTGAAATGTGTGTTTTGCAAAATTAGCTTCAAAAAGGGAGCAACATTAGATTTCACAGGTAAGTTGATTTTTTGTAATTTTTATCATTAAATCCGCCTGACCTACATGTAAAATGCTTGATTATTTACAAAATATGTATAAGAATAATATATAGGTAAGATTACATTATTTTTAAGCACAAAAATAGGATTTTAATTTCGTTTAGTGATGTCCATGTTGTCGTATCGATAAACTTGATCATGGTCTGATGCTTAGATCATCTAACCACAGGATGCGCCTTACTTAAGCATTGTTTTCTGCCATTGCACATGACCATTTGGTCTTTTGGCTTTATGAAAAGCCTGTACATCAGTACATCATTTTATATGATTAAACTAGTACATTACATTGTAGTTGACTGTACAATAACAATTAACACACAACAGCCATTACGCGTTTGTCGATTAATACATTTTTAAATGCAATGAAATTTTATATGTCTTTGTGTTTCCCCCTTCATTTGTATGAAAACTGGCAGAATATTTTTGTATGCGGTGGTTCGCAAAGGCTAGTCCCGTGTTATATGGTCTAAGGTCTGATGTGATCGAAAACTTTTCTTTATAAGAAATATGTCTAATAATGGTATCATTTTACATTACATATGGTCACGCCTTCAAACAAAATCACGTCACCAAACAAAATCTTATTAGTAATATTTATTTAACTTATTTTCTGACATTAACTTGTGTGGGTAATACTTACTACATAATATTTTTTACTCTATTGATGTATGTTTATTTTATTGCAGATTTCCAACTGGTCCAAAAATCTGAAGTGCATGGCTTGGCAACATGGGAGCCCATAACTGGACTCCAAATTCAAGCGATCGTCTGTGTTCTAATCATTTTGATGTTAAATGTTATTCTATGCATAACACAAGAACTTCCGGTTAATAAATAGTATACCGTCCGCTAGTGTACCATAGTTTTACAATAAAGTGTAAAATAAATGAATGATTAATAAAATCACGTTTATTTTTATTTTTTTCTACACATTTTCTATTTCTATGGCGCATGATATATATAAACGCTCACTTCGTGGTGAAATGGACAATGATAAATGCATCAAATTAACTGAAGTAAGTGTATGAAAGCCACAGACACTTATGGGATCCACGTTCACCGCACAATGATCTTTGTCTGTCTGCCTTTTATTCTTTTTATAGGGATTCATTATTACTAAAGCTGCAGCGAATTGGCATACGTCACCCATGGTAGCTAGTAAGAAACTATAGAAATTCGTTGCTCAGCTTGAGGCACGCTGCCGAGTTGCTGATTAATTTGGCCCAAGTGGAGATGCATGTAATTTCCCCAGCACGCGGCACGCTCAGATTGAGGCAGCTCGCCCCGCGGCTGCTCAAGTGGAGATGCACCTTAATACCTCTCTCAATCTCTTCAACGAAAGTAATATTTTCTTGCAATTTTGCGTCACGAGTATGCCAAATTGCAGGTAAATATTATTTCATTTAGGTAGGTATACTAGACACCAACTTAAACCACCCTTATTAAGAGCAATATTCATTAAAGCGTCGATAGCTTAGTGGTTAAGAAGACTGACTGTCTTGCGATCGAGAAGACCCGGGTTCGAATCCTGGCCACTCCTAGCACAAGCAATTTAGCTTAGTTGGAGAAGTTAAAGGGAATATTCGTAATTTCGGTTGGTAATATTCTTATATTAAACAAATTATAAACAAAATTAATTTTAAAATATATATACTAAAAATGTTTTCATTTCAAATTAAATCTATCGATACGCGTCAGTTCAAGAAAGTTTGGCACATCACTAATTTTAGTTCTCTGAACCAGCGCTGCTGATTTCAGCGCCACAATGGCGAGAATTAAGAAGGCATAACTTTAGTTTGACAGCCACCTATCCAGTGTGGTAATATTACAGATCAGTGGTCATGCCAGTCCTAATGTACTCTTTTGGTATACTCAGATGGACTCAGACTGAACTCAATAAAATTGATAGAAGAGTAAGAACACTGTTGACTGCATTCCGGATGCATCATCCCCGATCATCTGTAATGAGGTACAACCTCATTACAGATGATCGGGGAAATGTGGGGGTCGAGGCTTTTTAAATGCTAAGACCCTCCATAACCGCGAGGTATACAATCTTAGGGAATTCTTTCTGAAAACAGACACCAATATGCACCGTAATGTGGTCGCAGTGGACACGGGACTCACCCCGCTTGCTATGGGCAGAGAGAACTGGCGCAAACTGTAGTACTTAGTACTGAAGATCGCAAAGAGGTATGGAAAAGCAAGCAGCTACATGGACGTTTTTATCGGGCCTTAAATGGACCTGACATTGATTTAAAAGCGTCCGTATCTTGGCTACAGTTCGGTAATCTTTTCGGAGAAACCGAAGGTTTTTTCTTTGCCATAATGGACGAAGTTGTTATGACGAAGAACTACCGGAAACATATTCTGAAGGATGGTACCATTGACATCTGTCGGGCATGTCATTGTTCCGGAGAATCACTTAGTGCGAGGCAGCATTTGCGTTTTTCCGCGGCGGTTTCTAACCTCAAAATGTCATCAAACTGTCAAAATCAATGAAATCAAGTCAATGTTTTGATATTTTGAGGTTAGAAACCGCCGCGATAACCACAAGTGCGGCCTCGCCCTTAGACATATAGTTTCTGGTTGTTCTCGTCTTGCCAATGGAGAATATTTGCACAGACATAACCAAGTGGCCAAGATAATACATCAGCAGCTGATATAGTGGTGATAGATCGATTGGAACGCCTCGCAATAATTATCGATATCAGCATTCCTCATGATGACAACCTCTTTAAAGCAGAAAAGGAAAAAGAAATGAAATATTTGGATTTGGCTCATGAAGTTGTTGACATGTGGCATGTTGATTCGGCAATTATTGTTCCAATTATCGTTTCGGTCCACGGTTTGGTGGCAAAGAGCCTCGATAACCATCTGAAGAGGCTCTCGTTAGACGGCTGGTTCAAGGGCCTGATACAGAAGGCAGTACTTCTTGACACGGCACGCATTTTGAGGAGGTTCCTGTCTCTGAAGCCCTAACCACCGGTAGCTTGGTCCCTGCACCCGATGCCGGTGGGACACTATTTTTTTATATTTTTAAATAGATTTTTATTTTTGTAAGCATTATTTATTTAAAAATGTAAGACAATATGTTAAGAATAAAAAATAAATGGAATAATAATAATAAATCTTTATTTTCAAGCAATATTAGAGACAGTTACAGATATTTTTAACTTACTCTACGGCTCATAGATACATACCTTAGGCAGCGCGATTGTGGCGCCTCTGGTGTTGCGAACCGCCATAGGCTGCCTTGACCACCGGTACATCTTGGGGGGCTGTATGCTTGTCTGCCACTCTAGTGGTATAAAAAAAAACCTTAATACTAAAAATACATATAGGTATAACTTAACCTAATTGACACGCACTGACGTCGACGTGTCGCGGGGCGGGGTGTCCCGTGTCAGCAGACGTCCTCTAAAGCGCCGATACTTCACCCCTCTCGGCCAGAAGTCAGCAGCCATGAAGGTGGTGATGCGGTCTGTAGTAGGAAGGTTTAATGTAATAGACCTTAATTTTACAATAAGGACCTATTGTCATAGTATTTTCGCATTGCTAGTTTAGAAAGCCTAAACTTAATAAGCAAATTATTAAAATTTACTAGTTAGGCGAAAATGGTACTCAGCATTTCAAAAAATCCCTTTAACGATACTCATCATGAAATATTGTGATTACGGCGCGGCGGCCATATTGGATTGCAAAATTAACCTGAAATTCGTACTCAGCATTCCAAAAAACCTCTTATACGATACCCAACATGAAATTTTACAACAGTGGCAAGGTGGCCATTTTGTATTGCAAAATTAACCCAAAATTCGTACTCAGCATACCAAAAAACCCCTTATACGTTATCCAACATGAAATTTTACAACGGTGGTGTGGCGGCCATCTTGGATTGCAAAATTAACCCAAAATTCGTACTCAGCATACCAAAAAGCCTCAGAAAAATATCCAACATGACATTATATCTGCTAAGTCACTAGGTCACGTGGATCATTTGTTCAAAGTTAGAAATAAAACAAAAATGACAACGTCAATCGGATTGAATACTTTAAACGTTTTAAATAGGGGCCGTCGGGTTACACCGGCTCACGGCTTCTACCTATCCAAAAAAAAAATTGCGTGTACTTAGTGTACACACGTAAGAAGTGAAACTTCTTCATAAACTTAATTTTCACCTCACCTTAAATTAAGTCAAAAAGTACAAAAGTACAAAAGTCCAAAAGTCCAAAAGTCCAAAAGTCCAAAAGTCCAAAAGTCCAAAGTCCAAAGTCCAAAGTCCAAAAGGCCAAAAGTCCAAAAGTCCCAAAGTCCCAAAGTCCCAAGGTCTCAAGGTCCCAAAGTCCCAAAGTCCCAAAGTCCCAAAGTCCCAAAGTCCCAAAGTCCCAAAGTCCAAAAGTCCAAAAGTCCAAAAGTCCAAAAGTCCAAAAGTCCAAAAGTCCAAAAGTCCAAAAGTCCAAAAGTCCAAAAGTCCAAAAGTCCAAAAGTCCAAAAGTCCAAAAGTCCAAAAGTCCAAAAGTCCAAAAGTCCAAAAGTCCAAAAGTCCAAAAGTCCAAAAGTCCAAAAGTCCAAAAGTCCAAAAGTCCAAAAGTCCCAAAGTCCCAAAGACCCAAAGTACCAAGGTCCCATCCAAAAGTCCAAAAGTCCAAAAGTCCAAAAGTCCCAAAGTCCCAAAGTCCCAAAGTCCCAAAGTCCCAAAGTCCCAAAGTCCCAAAGTTCCAAAGTCCCAAAGACCCAAAGTACCAAGGTCCCATCCAAAAGTCCAAAAGTCCAGAAGTCCAAAAGTTCAAAAGTTCAAAAGTTCAAAAGTCCCAAAGTCTCAAAGTTCCAAAGTCCCAAAGACCCAAAGTACCAATGTCCCATCCAAAAGTCCAAAAGTCCAAAAGCCCAAAAGTCCAAAAGTCCAAAAACCCTTAAATGACATGCTATCCCTGGATAAAGTACTCTTAATTCGAATCCACCGTGGTGGGGAACAGAACAAAGATGGCGCGTAACCAAAAATCGTGACGTGACGTGACGCAAATTTTTTTCCAACGCCGATAAAGAAGTTTCACTTCAAAAAATTCCCAATAGCATTTGACATCTTAGGTCGTATGTCGACCTATTTTAAAATCCGGACCAGTGTGCGGCCGGCCAGCCGCAAATAAAAGTGCATTGATGTTACAAGTTGTATCAAAACATTACACACTAGCGGACGTCACGCGGTTTCAACCGTGTAGTTCCCGTTTCCGTGGGAATAGGTACGGGAATAAAATATGCCTGTGCCTATGTTTACCGCAAAGAGTGTAGCTTCCCAACAGTGAAAGAATTTTTCAAAGTAGTTCCGGAGCCTATTCGATTCAAACAAACAAACAAACAATCAAATCTTTCCTCTTTAAAATATTAGTAAAGATTGTATCATTACCAGGCGCGCATTGTAATGCTTCGTTCTCCTCCTTCACTGATATAACCTCGTCTTTTATCATTACAAGTTGCGCATTGCAATGCTCGGTTCTCCTCCATCACCGCTGTAATGCTCATGAAGCTATAGGTAAACATGGAGGCCACACTTCGAACAACCGCTTGAGTCAAATACCTACATATCTCTATCTCACTCTCTGTGGGCTAACCTTCTCTTTCTAGGGAATTGTGCAGTGCTGCTATCTTCTTATTAGTATCTCCTAGAAAATAATAGAAATAGACCATACTAACCAAAAATGCAAGTAAAATAATTTATAAATAGCTCTAAAGTTCGACTACGTTTATTTAATGCGTAAATTGAAATATTTTATACCATAATATGCATGATTGGGTTGTCGAATCAGTGAATTACATTCCCATTTTCCAAGGATTCTGTAATGTGGCAACATTGGTACTACATGTCAACTGTCAAAGTGTCAACGAACAATAGAATGGCGGTTGACTTCATTGTTTTCACACAATAGGAAACGTTGTGAAGTAGTGTGACTATATTGAGGATTTATCTGGGACTTCCTGTGTATTATTAGAATAAACACGAATGTCATTATTAGAGTAAATAAAATAAGTTAAGTATTGTTGTCGTATTTTAATGATGAATAATTGTTTTTGGTTTCCTAAAAATAGTATTCAGCGAGAAATATGGTTATCCATTGTACCATTAAAAATTAAGTTAAGATATCTATACCTACTAATATTATACAGAGGAAAGATTTGTTTTTTGTTTTTTTGTTAGTTTGTTTGATTGTTTGTTTGTTTGTTTGTAACGCATAGGCCCCGGAACTACTGTACCGATTTGAAAAATTCTTTCACTGTCGGGAAGCTACACTCTGCGGTGAACACAGGCTATATTTCCACGGGAACGGGAACTACGAGGGTGAAACCGCGTGACATCCGCTAGTTTTTTATAAAAGCAATTAGTATGCTAACTGATCTTTATTTTCTCGCGTACCTTATAAACGAATGGATATATTTGCAATTCTATACATTCGAGTCGTGTAACTTTCTTAAAAGTGCTGGTAGATGGTGCCTCCTTTTTCATATTTAAAAAAAAATGAAGTTCTATGAAAGCGCCAGGATTTGCAATTTGCATTTTCAAAAAACCGATTATGATGTAGTAACAAAGCGCTAAAAACCATCAACAGTTCCTAACTTATTGTCCAATAATCCTGTTCCTAATTTATTGTCCAATAATCAACTTAAAAATACATACATAAAAATAAAATAAATAGATTAAATAACTAAACTACTAAACTAATGCCTACTGAACATACCACCACTGATCATACCAGGCGCAAAGGTGCCCAATACACTAGCAGCGTTGCCGCGCTTGATAGCTATCCTTTGTACCAGGTACGACCAGACGTGGGAGTCATGCGTCTTGTCCTGTAGCCTACGGCCGATCTCCGAGACCAGAGCCTCAGAATCACTCCCGCAACTGCCCATCGTTTCTACAGCTGCCGCCGCCGGTGAATGGACGGTACGAGCCAAGTGACTGGCGGCGAAAGTGCTGATGCATGTTGCGTCCCACACTAAGCACTTGCCGTTCTTCCATGGCACAAGGGTCAGACCGTCCGGTTTCTTGCCGTCTGCGTGGGACAAACCTGGTGGTTCAAGTATACAGGGGACCTCAGCCGACCCAGAGCCCGCCGGATTAACTAATTAAGAGCGTGGTTACGCGGATGCCTACCGGTGCAGCGACAACTCAAAGCATAATGACCATCGCTCTCCACCATGGCACCGCAGATACAATCGTGAGGTTCACACTCCTTGCAGCCTAAGCGGAGAACCACACGATCAAATTATTTAAAATCTTATTCCAATGACTTTAGCACTAACATTACCTTATTTTGACATGAAGAGACATCGGCAGACTGTGAACTACCACGAGCTGCCGCGGCAGACTGCGAGCTACCACAAGCTGCAGCGGCAGCTTACGTCACAGCCTGCCACGGAAAGCCGCAGTGTGCGAGACGAACAGTTGATTAACCTAGAAAAATAACCCACTTGGATGAACAGCTTCGTTATTCGCAATGTACCTATGCAATCTGCAGAGAATACTACCTATCAATCTTTGTAAAAAAAGAGAAAATAGTTAATCTCGCCTTTGTACATCTAATTTATATAATAAATTTACACCACCTATTCCGTGGGACCAATTCTTAAAAAGGTGAAATGATAATATACCTCTGCCTCCCCCTTCGGGGATAAAGGCGTGACCTTATGTATGTATGTATTGTATATCTAATTATATTATGAATATATATTGTCTTTATTGTGTACATTAAAGAAGATATAGAAAATGAAGTATCCTGGCAAAAATAAAAATAGGGCTACCCTACTTAGAAAGAGACGTAGAGCCCACACAGAGCAAGACAGTAATATACAGACTACGCTTCAAGTAGGTATTCGAAGTGTGGCCTCCATGTTTATCTATAGCTTCATGGTAATGCTCGACGCTGTAATGTTACATTACACGCGAATGCTCCCGGTGAGGGACATACATCAGACAGGACAGGACAGAGGGTACATAAAAACACGATCGCAAAATCACCGGTGAATTTCACCGTAGCTCAAGATTCCGCTCCGATGCAAACTACTAGCGAATAGGGCCAAAAGGCAAGTGTGCGAGCCACACTTGACGGCACCTTCAATGGGCGTCAAGTATCGTCAATTCATCCTTCAAGTGAGATCTCAATCACCTAAAGGCATGACAATAAAAATTGATCGTCTCGGGGGCCTCTTAGTAACTAACTCGTCGCCATTCGCCAGTTTGAAACGATCGAATGAAATAAGTAGGTATGAATGAATCTTTCGCAGCAGTTTCGCTCCATTCGGTGACTGCCGCAGGTGTCGAATAATCGAATTCAATCAGCGAGCGCGCCACCAGTCAGTTGAATTACATCATTCAAACTTCAAACTGAGATATTGTTTGTGTAAAGGTAATTCTTAGGTACTAGCTGACGCTCGCGGCTTCGCCCTCAAGAAATTTTGTTCCCGTTACCTCATCTCATGAGAACATATATTTTGCCCGAGATAAAAAAGTAGCTAGGTAGAGATGTTGTGTATTGTTAGTCTACCCCAGAAGGGATATCTCTGTACCAAATTTCAGCCAGATTCGTTCAGCCGGCAGAACGTCAAGGAGTAACAAACATTGACATTCACAAACTTAGCTTAGCTTTTGGTAGGTAGGTACCTACCAAAAGCATTTCAGATCCTACCTCTTAGGTACTCTTAGGTAAACGGATTTTAAATGCGCTAGTTAGGTAGGTACCTAACTAGCGCATTTAAAATCCGTTTGGTAGTTTAGAAGATCTCAGCGAATAGGCACCGGGCGGCGGGAAGCGGTTGTCGTCTGTCGACTCTGCCTCCGAGAATTGAGGAAGATTAGTTACCCACTAACTTCGTCAATCATTCGCGAATTCGGTTTATTCGAATAAGTGACGGCGCGCCGCCGTCGCTTATTCGCATGAAAAGAATCGGCAGAATCCTGTCGACACCGAGGCGGCGAGTACTAAGGGCGAGCGCCCACTGCTTTGCGATCCGGTGCGTTTGCGTTTTTTCTTTTTTAATTTGGCCTGGCTATAAACTGAGATCATTGGTGAATGAACTAAAAACTGGATTCATTAAGGTCGCTTTACACGCTAATTTAGCCGGCATAATGCCGTTTCACACTTTCGTGATAATCGCGAGGTGGATATCGAATAAATGTCGGTGTTTTGCGTGGTCCCACTATTTTGAACCACTAGTGGGACCACGAGGGAGAACTGTTTCTCGTGTCGTGGTCTCACTACGATATCGGATGTCAACTGTTTGGTCCTGATGTTACCTGCTTATATACTCCTTTTAGATAGGTATAACATTAAATTAACTTTTAAGATTTAGTATTAAATAACTAAAAAAGTCGGTGTTCATTATTTTATTGATATAAATTTTTGTAATTCTTAATTTTTATTCTCTGATCTTCACATGTTCCACTGATCTTGATTTGTTTTGTCATTCTTTGTTTAAAGATCTTCATTTGTTTTGTCGATCGTCATTTGTTTTGTCGATCGTCATTTGTTTTGAAAACAGGACATACTTAGTAGAACAGAAAACTCTCGAAACTTCTCGTGGTCCCACTATTTTGTCACACTAGTGGTACCACGAGAAAACACCGGGTAAATGTGTGTAAAAGTGTTCGTGGGGCTTTTACATCACATCAGGACCATCAATCGTATACAGACGCGCTGGGCGTCCGCTCTCCTGATAGCTCTCTTGCTCGACCGAGTGGCTATGTTGTACGCTGCCTTGAGGTGAGCCACATTCGGGTTGCGCACCGCCCGAGCCCTGATCCAGGTGCGGTAAGCCGCCTGTGTTGGCTGAAAGGCTACGGCACACTCACCCGCGAACCAGGGGCGGGCTTTGCGGATGCTGGCGACATCAGTGTATGGAATGTAGTATTCCATACCTAATGTTATCTCACCAGCAACAGCAGAGGCGCTTTCCGATGAAGCCCTCTCTGCAAAGCAGCGCTAAATCCACGGGATGGTTGCAAAGTATTCTCGTACTGGATTACTCGTCAGCAGTAAGTCCAGAAGGGCGGGTCCATGGTCTGACCTGTCCGGTATGCGCGTAATCCCGAGTACCATTTGGGTCAGACCATGGGAGAGAGCGAACGCGTGGGCGGCCTGTCCCGCAGGATCAGTCTTGAGGGACCCCAGCTACTCAGTGTGGTGACCATTGAAGTCACGACAAAGGTACGACTGATCGGCAGGGCGGCGTGTTTGCGTCTCCGTTAGGAACATCACAGCAGGCCGTGCCGTCTCTTGATGGTGAAAGACGTCGTCGAGGTTGGCTTGGAGTCCGCGGATGTTAGCGAATTCCACCTCGAATAGTGCGTTTTGGGGAATGGTCGCAGCGGCCGCTGTGAAACCTCTATTTTTATTTTGCGCTGCCATGATTGGGTTAAAGGGAGACGTGAATACGGAGCGACATTTGCTGCAGCAGTGAGTGACAAGTCTTAGGGGCTTAGCTTTATCTATAACTGTGTGTTTAGAAGGAAGTCGACCCGCCGGACGGAAGGGTATGGCCGCCGGGTCCCCTTCCGGTCACCATCCCGCACGATGGACCACATCGGGATAATGCGTGGCCTGGTAAAGCAGCCTCCCAGGGTGGTTAGTCCCTGTTAGGCCCCTATAATATGCCACGGGCAGCCGGCGGCAAGACCGTTTCTACGGGTCTCCCTGGCCGGGGGGTCAACATCCGTCAGCCACACTAGGCACCACGTACCGCCTACTGGTCCCCCCCTGCTGCATCAAACATCGCCCCGGGCCAGGCTGTGCAGCTGCTGAACCCCGAACGCAACCCAACCGGGGCTGGGTTACTTGGGGGGCTTTTCACAACTGCACGGTGGTACCCCCCGGACCAATATTGTACCACCTTGTACCACATGGGAGCCTAGGCCACCATGTGGGTACCTAAATACGCGGAGCGTCGTCCGTTGTTCGGAAGGTGCACCGCGTGCCGGTGAGGTCACTAGGGCCCCTGAGTCTTGTTGTTAGTGATGCCCCTTAAACCCTAATTTCCGCAAGGCGAGCATTAGGCTCGCGTTCCGCAATCTCTCAATATAGTTTTTTACAATTGAGCCTACGCTCATATTGAGCTCATGCCAAGGGTGTCCTGTCCAGGTTATGCTTTAGTGGAACCGTAAGATCCTGAACAGAGGGTAGGAATTGGTTGGTACTTACTTAATAGAAGAGACAAATTCAATACTCGTCAACATCGGTAGCTTTATTTGTCACAAAAACCTGTATCTGTAACACAATACTTTTTGGATTTGGTTCGAGCGACTCACGGATTTGGTTCGCTTCCAGACCATATCCGACAGTCTGTAGATAAAATAATGTCATCTGGTGGCTAAATATGCATTAAGTTGATAGCTAGAGCAACTTAATGCACACAACTTATACACCAAATTCATGTCTTTGAGTTCGCGTCCAAAAACCACCTCCGGCTCTAACTTCACGATCATACCACGAACCTTGTACAGTTGCACACACATTTACCCATGTTTTCTCGTGGTACCATTAGTGTGACGAAATAGTGGGACCACGAGAAAGCAGTTCTCCCTCGTGGTCCCTACTTTTTATCTACATTCTGTATATAACTAGGTATGCGCTAATTTTCAAAACAAATGAAGATCAGTGAAACATGTGAAAATTGGAAAAACAAATGAAGATTGACAAAAAATTAAAATCGATAAATTAAATGAAGACTGACTTCCTTATTTGTTTTATTTTAAAATTTAATATTATACCTATTGAAAAAGTGTATATAAGCAAAAACATCAAGATTAAAATATTGATATCAGTTTTCGTAATAGGACCACGAGAAACAGTCAGTTGTCCCTCGTGGTCCTCGTGATCCGGCTAAATAAGCGTGTAAGGCGACCTTTATGAATCCAGTTTTTAGTTCATTCACCAATGTTCTCAATTTGAAGCCATGCCAAATTAAAAAAGAAAAAGCTGTCATATACAACAAACGCACGGGATCGCAAAGCAGTGGGCGCTCGCCCTAAGTCCTTAGCTACAAATTAGTTCCTAATTTCATAGTTCATTCGAATGAGTTGAATGATTTATAAAGTCGAATAATTCGAATGAAATCATTCAAATCATTCACAATCGCGCATCGCTAATGGAGCTTTTTTCATGCGTATTTATCAGTAGCGAAAAATTCTAAATCTATCGTTTAATCCGTTCAGAGATATATTACCTCTATCTTGAGCAACTCACGCACGCCCCCCCCCCCCTTAGAAGCGGGGTCACACCCGAAACCCCCCATAGACGCGGGATTGCACCCGAACCACCCCCTGGGCGAGGCCGCATCGGCGCGGGCGGCCGTAGGTCTGTTGGGAGCTTAGATCATCTAACCACAGGATGCGCCTTACTTAAGCATTGTTTTCTGCCATTGCACATGACCAATTGGTCTTTTGGCTTTATAAAAAGCACTGTACATCAGTACATCATTTTATATGATTAAACTAGTACATTTCATTGTAGTTGACTGTACAATAAAAATTAACACACAACAGCCATTACGCGTTTGTCGATTAATACATTTTTAAATGCAATGAAATTTTATATGTCTTAGTGTTTCCCCCTTCACTTGTATGAAAACTGGCAGAATATTTTTGTATGCGGTGGTTCGCAAAGGCTAGTCCCGTGATATATGGTCTAAGGTTGGGAGTCACGGGACATCCTTCCTAAGGGGTTACCCGGGGCTCTCAACCATCGGCTGTTAGGCGTGGCGTGAGGTTTTTTAGTCGGTAAGAGTCCGGCGCGGCATAACATCCTATGAGGATTTTCCCTCACGTTAAACAATAAAAAAAAAAACCTCTAGCACTTAGGTTGCCTATCTTGATTGCTGTGTTACCCCAATAAGTTTTGGTTTCTCCCATGTAATCTTACTTTTAGTTTCTTTTGCTGACGTTTTTTTTTCGGGTGTGGCCATTATTTGAGATGTGAAACGTTGTGGAAGCAGCAACTTCGCCTACGTTATTGGTGGTAGTGATTTATTTTTTTCAGAAATTCATAAAAAATAAATAAATCTTTAATACAATCGCATAGTAACAGGAGCACTGTCTTGGTGAAGTTAAGTTTATTGTGACACTAGCTGAGCCCGCAACTTCGTTTACGTCACATAAGGTGTATGAAAGGAAAGGTATTTCTTCATCAGAGTCATCAAGCAGCGTCTGAAACTGCCCTGTTTGCTTAATCATAAAAGAGCTTAATGATTAAGTCTATTTTAAAACAAGCTCTTTTATGATTAAGCCAACACGCCAGTTTAGGTTCACTCACATTCAAAGAAACCCCTACAATTAAAATTTTCAAAAAGTCTGATTCTTAAAAGTGTTATAACTCTTTTATTTCTAAACCGATTTACATAAAACAAACGCTAAATGTTAACTGGAGCAAACCTCAACACAATAAAAAAAACCGCATTGCAATCGGTTGAGCGGTTACTGAGATTAGCGTGCACAACCGTACAGACAAACAGATATACAGACATACAGACATACAGACATACAGACAAACAGACAAAAATTCTAAAAATCATTGTTTTAGGTTCTATTGCGTTCATAAAGCCCCCCTATAATATTTTTTCTTATTTATCTTCCATGTACAGACAGCGACCTGTTACGATTTTATTATATGTATTGATGATGAAAAACAAAACTATTCGTGCTAAAGGTTGGATGTTATAATCTCCACTTAATTCGGTAAAATGTCTTAGGCTGGCACTCATAGGGCGACTTTACTGCAATGCCAACACACAGAAAACGATCGTCGAGCTGTCAGACAGAGGCGAGGTAATATAACTGTGAACGGACTATATTTAGAGAGTAGGGTAGCTTTTACCCTGCTTTTACCCTTTCTTTACTTATCGTCAATTGCTGCGGAGATGATCAAGCGACTTGACTCAAGTCTGTTGAAATGCGAATGATAGTAGCTTCAGTGCGCGTGCTTTCTTTGCACGTATGTGCTTCGACGTGAATGTACACATGAGACTTTTCAAGTTGATTGATCGTCTCCGCATCTAATTATACGCTTCGATGACGGTAAATGCGACTTGTGAAATGTTAATGAAAGTAGTTTTAAGTGTGCGTGCTTTCTTCACACTTGTAAGTGCTTCGATGTGTAAGTCCGTACACATAAGACTTGTCAAGTAACATTGATCCTCTTCGGAGTCCATAACATGAGACTTGTCAAGGCACGTTTTCCGTCTCCGAAGCCCATTGTTTTAGCGTTTGCAGTGTTTTGTTTTGGCATTACAGCACAATCGCCCTAGTGACCTAGTGCTACGAGTGCCAGCGTAAAGGGCTAGCGACACGGTCAAACTGCACTTGTCATGCACGTTAAATATGACGTGTACATACACGTCGATGCACACACACATGCAAAGAAATCACGCACACTGAACGCAACTTCCATTCATTTTTATCGTGCATGACAAGTGCAGTTTGAGCGTGTCGTAGCTCTTTAAGACATTTTACCGCATAACGTGAATGCATTGATCTTGATCGATCGATCATGTACCTACATGTTTTGTACTACGTGCGATCAGAAAGCGTTGTGCGTGTACTCATGTTCCACTCAATTGCGGTACATGTACTCATCTCTTGGTTAGTTCAGTTTGTGCCATAATACGAAAAACACTCACGTGACGGAGATATTTTAATTTATTGTGGTAGAATTATCAAACAGAGTGTTGTAAAAGCAATGTACAGAGGGAAATATATTAAAGTTAATACTAAGTAATATAATTATACAACGTTTAGACCGTAAATATGGACTATTCCCAGTTTCCCCCGAATGCTTTCCCCCGAACGGGGGAAACCGAAAATTTTTGTCGCATCTTCCCCCGAATTCATAATCGGGGGAACTGGGAACAAAATAGTCCCAAAATCCCCCGAAATATTATTTCCAAGTGAGTGGAAGGCAAACGACAAAACAAAAAAAACACCACTTCTAACCTAACCTATCCGAGTCAAGGTGCCAGATCGTCCCTTTAGGGACGGTTTTCCGTCCTATTCAATGTCGGACCGTCCTTTCACCGTCCCTCCGATGGTACCGTCCTTTGTAGGACATCGTCTTGTAATAAATGTATGACTTCCAAAGCATGTCTTTGAATGTTCAAATCATTATCATTTTTCTGTGAACCAATTAAAAAATGTGACGGTGCGCGTTTCATACGCATTAAGAAAATGGATAATGCTTGATCCAATTAGAATTTAGAATCACTATTCTAAATTCATGATCATAATTGTAGCGTCCGGCTAGATAGATAGGTAGGAATCATCCTATTGTTCTGTATAATTCTGTAACACTAAGTACTACCCGTTCGCTCTAAGTTTGCCGCTGGCGTAGAGGCGAATACCTACCCGAATTTTTAATCAGACGAAAGCAAACCGACAGTAGCCAATGTCACATCGTCATAGAAAATAAGCAAC
Source organism: Miltochrista miniata (assembly GCA_933228765.1). NCBI lineage: Eukaryota > Metazoa > Arthropoda > Insecta > Lepidoptera > Erebidae > Miltochrista > Miltochrista miniata. The sequence goes on along the minus strand of OW121764.1, from coordinate 13,473,083 downwards.
ATTGTATGAAGAAGTGACACTAGATGCCGCCAATTTACTCGTCTAATTAAAAATTCGACTTTAGTATGGAGCCGAGTGGTAAACTTAGAGCGAACGAGCAGTATGTTATGGGAGCTGTATAGTGTTAAAAGCTGAATCGATAATTCAAAAGTAATATTGTTAATGTTACGATGTGAAAGATTAAAGAAGAGAAACGTGTAACATGTGTATGATACGTATATACAAAAGGAGCCAGCGTGAGCTTTTTTTTGCTTTTATGGTACCTATATTGGCTCTTACAAAACCGTCCCTTCCACCCCAAAACCGTCCCTTTTTAGATTACTCGCCGTCCTTTCTCTATGTCTAGACCTGGCAACACTGGTCGAGGTGTTAACCATAATAAGTGAATGGTTAACACCCCGACTCAGAGTACCCCGACTCGGATAGGTTAGGTTAGAAGTGGTTATTTTTTTTGTTTTGTTAGTTCCCAAAATGGATTTATAATTTTAATATTATTTCGGGGGAATATGGGACTCATTGTTCCCAGTTTCCCCCGATTATGAATTCGGGGGAAGATGCGACAAAAAATCCCAGTTTCCCCCGTTCGGGGGAAAGCATTCGGGAGAAACTGGGAATAGTCCGTAAATATTCATACTAAAATATGCGAATTATAGCACCTGTCAATTTGGACGATACCATTTTTGGGCACGTCCATTGCATCGCTCTCGCTTAAGCGCGTACAAATAATATTCATAGAATAGATACGTAGACGCAACAGCTATCTGGAACATATTCAATGTATGGACGTCCCTGTCTACCGGTAGAATATAATAATTATGTCAATGATTGAATGTATGCTATGATTAAACTTGGAATAGAATACTCGTAGAAATATTCCTTATTAGGTACCTACACCAATTTAGAATCACATGATTAGGAATTAGGAATGATGAATGTGGAATGGTAAATAAAATACTGAACACTGAATACTGAATGATTAGGAATAGGTACATGTTTTAAAATGTACAACGGGCGGCCTTATCGCTAAATGCAATTTCTTCCAGGCAACCTTTGGATGGATATACCTAAGTGTTAGAGATAAAGTTCATGACTGGGTAGTTATTTTATTGATCAAGAGTTTTGTTTTTCTTGTCATGTTATTATACTAACGATTGTAACTACTTATAGGATAGTATATCGATTGTGTGGGTGTGCCTGATTTACATACCTAATACTAGGTACAATGAAGCGTTGTCAGTGTGACAGTGTTGTCCTGTAAACGATCACTGCAGTAAGCAACATTCACTATTACCGGTCTTTGGATAGTTGACTACCGAGTTACGACTTGTGACATTTATTTGCGAGCGTTCCTTGCTTCGGAAGACACGTTAAGCCGTTGGTGCTGGTTGTGAATAACACGACCGTCGTTAAGCCAAGTACCTATCACAACTTGTGCCTAGGACTGAAGTGCATATGTAGCGCCTCTGGTTTCGTAAACGTCCATAGACAACGTTAACCACCTCTAGGTTCTACCAAAGATAATAATAATAGTATTACATACAGACATGAAGCAGTAAATAAACAACAGTGTTTATCTACCTATAGCTTCATGCATACAGACACTGTATACTGTAGTCTGACTCGGCCGGATTTTAGAAATAAATGCCTACAGCCGCGCGGTACGTAAGCATGCGAGGGCTGCCCACCTACAGCATTTTAATAATATGTGCCTACTTTGACTTTCTATTTAGTATTGCGGATGTAAATATGTACATACATACATTCATATAGTCACGCCTTTATCCCTGAAGGTGTAGGCAGAGGCATAGTTTACGCCCACATTTTACCTTAAAGTTTTACGTACGCGTAATAGATAGTGAGCCTAATGCAGTTGATTTTTTTCAATCCGCCCACAAGGCCTTCAATTTGTACTAAGGATTGTTATTTTACTGACAACCGGCATTCATTTCGAGTAAATATGTACCTTTTTTATTTAAACAAAAAAAGTACTTTGTGAGTAATAATATAATATCTCCGCAACGGCTGGCGGCGCGGGATGGCGGCGTGGCGGCGCTGCGCCCGTTATCTACTAACGATTGTGTGAGACGGGTGTAGAAATTTGAAAACGAGTAAGCGGCGTAGACAATAATAATCGGCTCATCACATGTTTTGTCAGTGATAGAATCACGGAATTCTAGTCTTTATAATCATTGCGTTAAATTTTTGATTTACAAGATTAAAAAAACTATCTTTCGCTTTGAAAGTACTAGTTAGTCTCTAGTACACTAGTACTTTTCGTACATTGTCAAGTTGTGTTAAATTTTGGAAGTTCAAGTTTGTCTCTATGCGTGTAATAATAATCAAAGGAAACAAAAATGCTGTCAATCAAAGTCATACGGTGCTAAGTGTACTGTAACATCGGTCATCCACAAAGAAATAAATACTCTTGAAACATACCTAAATCATTGCTCTCAATTAAATAACTACGAACTGACAACGGAACTAAATGTACTACCTACACGTACTAGAGCTCTGAACTAGTTTTTTTTTTGGATATTGTACTATATTGGATCGCACCGTTCACTGACTGAGCAAGTACAAGTCTAGTTTTAAACAAAAACATACCTACTTCATGTACCTAACTACTGCTCGTTCGCTCTAGCTTTGCCGCTCGGCTCCATACTAAAGTCGAATTTTTAATTAGACAAAGTAAATTGACAGCAACTAATGTCACTTCTTCATACAATGTTGCGTATTTTCTATGACGAAGTGACATTAGCTACTGTCAATTTACTTCGTCTAATTAACAATTCGGGTATACGCCTCTACGCCAGCGGCAAAGTTAGAGCGAACGGGTAGTACCTAGTTCACTCGTGTTTAACTTTGTTTAACTTTAGTCAACTAGTAGTATAGTACCAATTAGTATTTAAGTAAAATCAATTTATAGTCTTACCTTTCGGAGTTTCCAGGTAATCTAAAAAACGTTATCTGTGGGTGCTTTATTGACGAATTCATGCAACCAAAACAAGCACAATAGACTCTAGTTGTCATATTAAATATGTTTAGTAAATAAAACACGCGCGGTTACTATTTAAAAAACGACACACCGTCCATTCGTCTACTCGGCACAATCGCCTGCTAGCGCGCTGAAAGGCCTGCCGAAAACGAGAATCGTAGGTATAGCTTGCGCTTCGTCCGTTTGTAGGGAGCTACAATACTGGTTAAACAACATATATTTATACTGTGATACAGATCGGCAACTCCTTGCCGCGCCACAGCTATCAGTAGAGTTGACGTACGTGTTGACGCGACATTTGCTTAGAATTATTGGTCACACGCACACATTCAAGCTGGAGTTTCCGCCCTGTCGTTCTACCCTAGGTGACGTCGCGCCGCAGTGGTAGGCGTAGGTCTGTTGGGAGTCCTGGGGACATCCTTCCGAGGGCTTACCCGGGGCTTCCAACTGTGGGCTGTAGGTAGGATAGGATACGTGTGGTTTTTAATCGGTAGGAGTCCGGCATAGCATCCCTGTAGGATTTTCTTCACGTTAAAATAAGCCTCTTGGTTCTTAAATTACAAGGCGGTTTCCGCAACTCGACGTAAGTATTGCGCCTATTTTGTGTGGGGGGTTGTGGCGTGAATTTTACCATCCCAGTTCCTCCAGGAAGCCTAGCAGATTCTTCGCGTTGCCGACGTTTTGACCTGTGACCTGGCGTCATACGGAGACTTTTCCCTCTGTCAATACATACTCCAAATGGTATTACAAATAGGTATTAGTTAGTATGTCTGAAATTATAAGTGTATTGTTTTAATTAGAAGTAGTTTCTGTTAAATAAATAAAACTATTGAAGTTAAACTTCTTTAGGCGCGACTAGGGAGTAACTCTGATTTTAGAAATAAAACTTCTTTACCTAGGCGCGACCTAGGGAGTACCCAAGTCTTCGCCGAGGACTATCGGCCTCCATGACCGGGGGTCTGAGGACGGTGAGAGGGCCGCTCACCGTCCTTACAGAAGCAGGCCCATGACGGCAGCGTGACGTGAGCAACTCACGCACGCCCCCCCCCCCCATAGACGCGGGATTGCACCCGAACCACCCCCTGGGCGAGGCCGCAGTGGCGGCCGTAGGTCTGTTGAGAGTCACGGGACATCCTTCCTGAGGGCTTACCCGGGGCTCCCAACCATAGGCTGTTGGGCGTTACGTGAGGTTTTTTAGTTGGTAAGAGTCCGGCATAGCATCCTACGAGGATTTTCCCTCACATCAAAAAAAAAAAAGGAGGAGTTTTTTCTGACGGAAGTAACGCTATTCGAATTCGAAAATACGTTTCCGCTATTCAAATTCCAATGTATGTTAAATAACATTTGATGCCGTCAATGGCAAAGAAGTTTTACTTCAATCGCGCGTAAAGGTTACACGCACACTCTTTTTTTTCTGACGAAAGGAACGCTTACCTACTATTTGAATTTTGAATAGCGGAAACTACGTTTCCGCTATTCAAAATTCGGATGAATGATATTAATATAACATTTAAATTCGAATAAAATAAATGATATTAATATAACATTTGATGCCGTCAATGGCAAATAAGTTTTACTTCAATCGCGCGTAAAGGTTCCAAATGGCAAAAACGGTTGGTGGTTTGAACGGGTGACTGTCACGGGTTTACTTTGTGACATTTGTTTGCGACCACTTCTGGGCTTTGGAACGCCCGTTAAGCCGTTTGCTCCGATTATCAGTAACATAACATGACAGCCGTTAAGTCAAGTTGAATGCCTTATGGGTAGCTTAAAAGTTTTCAATAGCGGGTCGTCACAACTCGCCCTCGGGACGGGAGCGCGTGTGTAGCGTAGCGCCTGTGTTGCAAAACTCCTTAGGCTATCAACTACACTATGCACAGATATCAGAAAAAAGACTTTTTTCTGAACTTTTTTTAACTTTTTTTGAACTTTTTTCTGATTTCTGTGACACTATGTAACCTAACCAACCAGAGGCGCCCGCCCCCCCTTAGAAGCGGGATCACACCCGAAACCCCCCCAAAGACGCGGGATAGCACCCGAACCACCCCCTGGGCGAGGCCGCTGTGGCGGCCGTAGGTCTGTTGGGAGTCCTGGGACATCCTTCCGAGGGCTTACTCGGGGCTCACAACCATAGGCTGTTGGGCGTTACGTGAGGTTTTTTTAGTCGGTAGGAACATCCATGAGGATTTTCCCTCACGTAAAAAAAAAAACCTAACCAACCATCTGGTGTGCCGTAAGCTTATACTTGCAACTCTAGCTAGCAATCGCATAAGCTGTTTAGGATCCATAACATTTATTAAATGACCTAGGTACTCCAAAAGCTTGCTTTGCTCTCCTCAAAATTTTCTGTTTTGATTTAATCATTCCCGAAGTTAAGCTCTTAGTCACGTAGTTTTGATTCATAATCATTGTAGGATATTCGTTTCAAGGAGTTATTTGAGTCAGGTATTATAAAAGTGTTGTTTTTTATAGGCAATAGGCAATTTTATAGAATTTATAGGTAAATAGGTTTTATAGGTAGTCGAAGCGCTCGTGGCCCCGCGGACTTAGTGTTCTGTAATCGATCACTGTAGTAAGCAACTTTCACTATGACCAGTTCTTGGATGGGTGACCATTCATGTGACCACTTTGTGACCTTTATTTGAGCGTTTCCGTGCTTCAGAAGGCACGTTAAGCCGTTGGTTCCAGTTGCCAATAAAATAGCAGTCAGCCAAGTTGGAGGCCTTTTTAGGCGGTTTGAAAAATTTAAACAGCAGACGGTGACAACCTGCCTGCTCACCACCTATTACTTGGGACAAACTATAAAAAATTGAAATGTGGGCATCTAATATGCATCTGCCTTCCCCTTCGGAGATCAACGCGTGACCATATGTATGTGTGTGTAACATAGTAAGGTAGGATGGCCGGGTGGGATAGGTGAATAGCCGGTACTTACGCTAAAGGTAATGTCAATAAGATAAACAATATAAATATATAGGTATACCTACCTACTGTGATTCATAATTTATTTTTGGTTTTTACGTGCATTTATAAAAGCGTGTTTTTCTAGGGTTTTTTTAAACCATGCAATTTTTTTTTCATTTCATTACCTTTTTGGGTACATACACGTCGACCTAATAAAAGCGTATTAAAACATGGTTGATTCGTAACATTTGTTTTACTACAAAAATCATTATAGGTTCAACCCTAGCGCATTCTTACGATGACGTCACTCGCACAGCGGGCAACACAGTCTCGACTCGACGCTAGGATCGCGTGTTTAAGGTACAATTCTTCTCGTTCTGAGCAGCAGGTATTATTATTAAAATTTTGTAGGCTAATATAACGTAGGTATTGTCGCTTTTGTATGGGAGTGATGTATCTGTTACGTAGTAACTATTTAGTAATCTGTGACGTAACTGTAGATGCACCCCCGGAAATTATACTGACGTAGCTCATTTTCTGTTCTGCTCAGCAAGATGATTTTGATGTGGAAGTATCATCAATATCATCTTGCACTAAAAATAACTTAATTTTCTAATGGTAAGTAAAATAATTTTTAAATTCTTGAAAAATTAATCTAATACGCAGAAGCAAATAAATGATTGTGATAGTAGGTATCATATCGTGTCCTGGGAACCTCCTCCATGGTCTTCATGGTACTACGATAACAATAAAGAACATTAATGACATTTGATGACTTCCCTCTCTACTCTAAACTTTATCAAATCCATTTTAATGTATAATTATAATAAACTAGATGATGCTCGCGGCTTCGCCCGCGTGGAATTCGATACCCGCACCCACTTCCCGTGGGAACATTTTCCCGGGATAAAAAGTAGCCTATGTGTTATTCCAGACTACAATGTATCTCTGTACCAAATGTCAGCCCGTTCCGTTCAGCGGTTTGAGCGTGAAAGAGTAACAAACATCCACACTCACAAACTTTCGCGTTTATAATATTAAAGTACTAGCGGCCCGCTCCGGCTTCGCACGGGTATACAGTATTACTCCACTATTTAATGGATGTTATTATACATATAAATCTTCCTCTTGAATCACTCTATCTATTAAAAAAAAATTAAAAAAAATTGATAACAATATCAATTTGTTGTCGTTCATCAAATCAGTTTAAGTGAATTGGCAAGCGAAATTGATTTGAGAGCGGCGAACCTTTTATAAACAGTAGCGATCAAAGATATTAAAATACTGTGCTTGTAGTATTCGCGTTTGCTCATACTACAAGTCCCTTTTAGGACTACCTACATGACAGCATTCATTTTTTTAAGCGCGATGTATTAACTGGGTCCAGCAGTTTCTGCGCCCTTCTCGACTGAGCTCTCTCTAAACGGGACCACGATAGGTTCCGTCTACAGTGGAGTGGGCGAGACAGACGTTCCTCCAGAAAAGGGTGGATCCTTCGACCAGGCAAGGTGATCAGCCTGGCGGGTCGAAGCCCAACGGTTGATGTTGGACTGCTGTATATGTATCAGCGGGCGCATTGTACATGATCGTGATCGAAGAATGTCGAACTTAAATTATTTTTCTTCTTCTTGACAAGTGGCGGTCGCCACAAATACTATTATTTACGCCAGTATCTTCCGACACAATGAGGTCCTTTGTTTCAGTGGGAATCCATCATGGATGTTATCCTCTACCGTACTCTTACCGACTAAAAACACACGTGCTGTACTACTACCTACAGTAGGGAGCCCCGGGCAAGCCCTCGGAAGGATATCCCAGGATACGATGAGGTCCATATTAAGTACCGTTCACGGTTCATACTCTTTCTACATAAACAGAGTAGCCGAGAAATAAGAGAGCATCTTTCCGGCCAATGACTGATTGCAAAGGTGCTCTCTTAAGTGACTTTGTTTGTGCTAAGATGACATTACGTATAGATGAAAATTCTTCTTACTAGACCCGAAATTCGAACCTGTAAAGTACCTAACTACCTAACCTGTGCAAAAAGCCAATGCCTTTCTTACTAGTAATAGCAGTAAAAAAAACTGTTTGTTATGATTCTAGGAATCGAGACGTGGGGTTTTCCACGAGTTGACAGCTATAGAAAATGTATCAACGTTCCGCCCACAAATGGGCGTTTACTTTTTAAATGATCTGATCAATTTATTTACGTCTCTTTCATCTATTGTGGCAAATTACATGTATCTACGTCGTTGTTTATATTTATCACCAGTATTATATTTTTAGCACATTGTGTTAAGGGCGTGGCAAACAATTTATATCGCCTATTAGATGATGCTCGCTTCGTCTGCGTGGTATTCAGTTCCCATTCCCGTTTTCAATAGGAACCAAACAAAACAACATATTCTAAAGCATCAAAGATATTCAGATGAGCAAACCATCTGTCCGTCATCTTACTCCGTTTGAATTCAGAAATTACTCTAATAATTTCCCTACTTTCAAAAAATTAAATTAACACTGTGATTATTCGTATTTATTACCAAAACTAATTTCGATGAAGTGTTAGAACACCATATCATTGACTTCCAAGTCAGTGACACGAAATTTAAATTTAAAACACTCGGAATCGATTCAAATCGAACGAATCAATCGTACACTTTCCATTACTGGATATGTATGACTTCTCGAAGTAAATATTCGAAGAAAAAACGTAATGGCAGTGTTCCAACTGTTCCTGTATAGTTGGTAAAGAGTTGAACTCGGTGTGCGCCTGCGCAGTTCAATCGCTGAATCTTCAGACGCCCTCGTTTTAAAATACGCATTCATATATTCTGTGCATTCATGTCACATACTTCGTCGACAACGGAAGAAACAGTTCGCAACTATTTGTTATAAAAAAGAAAAATATTTTAAAACAGACAATTTGGAAAATTATAACCAGTGATAATTTCAAATAGTGACTTTTTCATTAAGTATATTTAAAAAAATGGGAATGATTTCACGAGTGCGAGGCAGAATCAGGAGTGATTCCTTTTCGAAGATTCATACTATAAAGTCAGAAGATAAACTTGCCAATATCGGTATGTAGAAAATATTTATGGATTTTCATTGTAGTTTAGTAATATTAGCTATAAGCATAAACTTTCATCTAGTTTTTAAATTTATAAATCTATCTTTATTTAAATGAACTGAAGTCGAAGACGATTACAAAGACGATTCGATATTTTTTGGATGAAAAAGCTACCAATATCTGTCCGAATTCTTCAAGGCATTTTTGACCAAGGCATATTATCTTATGGGTTTTTTTCTTTTTTTTACGTGAGGGTAAATCCTCATAGGATGCTATGCCGGACTCTTACCGACTAAAAAACCTCACGTAACGCCCAACAGCCAGTGGTTGGGAGCCCCGGGTAAGCCCTGGGAAGGATGTCCCGGGACTATTATATTATGGATTCAAAGCATTCTACAGAATTCTTACAAAGATTTTTCTGGGGCGCTCGGGGGCAAATAGATAGAGACCGTGTAGTTTTCACCGGTTCGACTAATTTATGATTTCCAAAATCTAAAAAAAGGCGCTCCAGCAGCTTAAATAATATCAAAGCTGCAAGTGGAAGTGTGACTGGGCTCTTGGGGATAGGGAAGATGTACATATTATAATCAATCAAAATAATTAAGTAAAATCAAAATGTTCAATGTTTTCCCATAGCACTCGGGAAGTAGTCAAGTTAGTAAGTGACATCTTTGGAAATGGTTAAGTTAGGAAGATGACAATTTAGGAAGTGAACAAGTTTGGAAGTGGTCAAGTTAGGAAATGGACAAAGTCGACCGGAAGGCACAGATCTAGCCCAAATATTAACCTGTTCTAAAATATCTATAGTATTTTATAAACGTATGTCTTCATACACTACACATTATATAAACCAATCCAAACTCTGAAACAAACATTTACGAATTACAAAAATATTTATGCCGATACGAGATTGAAACCCAAACCCTGTTAGTCGCATACACAACCACTGCGCCATCGATTAAACCAATTCAATGTTGTTAAAAAGTCGCACGATATATCTCCGTATTATTTTCATTGATCGTGTTTATTATTATTGTTTATTGTGAGTCATATGTTTACAATCGGAGCTAGTAAATATTGTGCCACGCGTTCATGAACACGTGGGCGGGAAAAATAACAAAACGTAGGTACAGTGGCGGGGCAAGACCTAAATTTGGTGTGGGCAAGACAGATTTCGCGAGGCCCTGCGCCAATAGTTTCGCCATAAGGAAAAAAAAATTAACCACAGAGGTTTACGTCAAATGTGGTTAGTGGGGTCACTCATCCCAAAAAAATCCAGGATAAAACATATATTGTTGGTTCCACTACCTAAATGGGTCCACGAGTATTTGTAAATCCTGTTGGACCCCTTAGTGGAACTTAGCAGTGGAACCATCGATCTTGGAACCAACCCCGCACTGTTCGGCGGCGTACAGTGGATCGATCCATACAAATCGGCGGACATAGGAATCTTGAAATACTTTTTACTGTTTTTACAAAAAGTAATGATGTCAATGTGTTTATCTTAATAATTGTAGTCGAAAACATAGAGACACAATTTTGATTAGACTTTAATTTTAAAAAATATTCGACATTAACTGATTTCAATGCATGGAAAAGTACCTACATTAAAAGAGGGATAGCCTGAGATTTTCTCGTGTTTTCTTATTTTAACGCTAATTTTTTGTCTACATTTTCTAATTTTCTTTGATTATTGAATGTACATAGTTTTTTTTAATTTTCTTTGTAATATATTTTTGTTTATTTTAAACTACAATTTTTTTAAGTTTATGTAATTCTAATTTTCCTTCTCCGCCACTTCTTTTGCGCTTATCACCACTTCGCAAAACGAGGTGGCGGAGTTCCATGCCGCATCGCTGCTCACCATGGCCAAAACCATAGCCTGCAGCGTGAGGTTTCCCAATTCTAAAGCCACTACGAGGCCGCGTCGTTGCTCCGTCCACTCTGGGCAATATGCCAGTGTATGGAGCGCCGTATCCTCTGAGCAGCCTATGCAGTGATGGCACTCAGACGTTGGCTCCCGCTGTATACGGTGCAGATACGCGCCGAAAGAACCGTGTCCGGTGAGCACCTGCGTTAGCCGATAGGAGAGGCAACCATGGCGCCTCTCAACCCATTCCTTTAAGACGGGTCTTACCGCATCGACTATGCCCTGCACTTGGTTGCCCAAGCCGCTCCTTCCACTCCTCCATGACCACCTGTAGTAGCTGGGACCTTTGTTCCTCGATTTCTCTAAGAGCAGGTCTTAGGTCCCGCCCCGCCACTTCTTTGCACCACATGTACAGTGCTGCAAGAGCTCTTGCCTCCAGGTCCCATGGGGGAGTGCCAGCTAGGAGACTCGCTGCTTCAAAGGAAACCGTGCGATATCCTCTAAAAATTCTGATAGCCAGCAGTCGCAGCGGACGTCGCAGTCCATGCTTCCATGCACATTACTCGTAGAAGTCGTAGACCTGACAGCCGATAGATCTTAATTCTGGAGTAGCAACCGCGTACCATAAACGAATCGTGGCTATGGCTTCCGGTTGGCTGACGATTTCATAAAAGTAGTGGAATTATATTAGAGACGGGCATCAGGGGCCAAACCGAACAATTTTTGGGATGTAACTCATTCCAGCATTTGTCAACATCCTAATACCTATTTATTAGTATGATCAGAATTTTTACTTTTTACGTGTGTAAATCGTACATGGATGCTATGTCGCACTTACCGACTAAAACCAGGGTCTTCGATCGGCCTCCAAGACAGAGGGGCCTGAGGACGGTAAGAGGGCTGCTCACCGTCCTTACAGAAGCAGGCCCATGACGGCAGCGTGACATGAGGTATTCACGCACGCCCCCCCTTAGAAGCGGGATCACACCCGTAACCCTCCAAAGACGCGAAATAGCATCTGAACCACTCCCCTGGGCGAGGCCGCAGTGGCAGCCGTAGGTCTGTTGGGAGTCCTGGGACATCCTTCCGAGGGCTTACCCGGGGCTCCCAACCGTAGGCTGTTGGGCGTTACGTGAGGTTTTTTAGTCGGTAGGAGTCCAGCATAGCATCCATGATGGATTTTCCCTCACGTTTAAAAAAACCGACTACAGCCACACCGCGCTACAACTTTCTACGGCCGGAAGTCCCGGGTATGTCCTCGGAAGGCCTCCCAGGGTTCCCGGCAGACCTGAAATCTTGTTTATTATTATAGTTACCCACCTATCCTGGCTGTCAGACTAAAAATAAATTTTATTTGCACTGTATGTAACTGGAAGCGCTCGTGGCCCCGCGGACTCAGTGTTCTGTAAACGATCACTGCAGTAAGCAACTTTCACTATGGCCGGTCCATGGATGGGCGACCATCCATGTGATCACTTTGTGACATTTATTTGAGCGTTTCCGTGCTTCGGAAGGCACGTTAAGCCGTTGGTCCCGGTTGCCAGTAAAATGGCAGTCGTTAAGCTAAGTTGAAGGCTTTATTTCAACAGCAGGCAGTCACGACCTGCGCCTGTCCATTTAAACACGGCAATACGGCTCACCACCTATTACGTGGGACAAATTATACAAAGGTGAAATGTGGGCATATAATATGCCTCTGCCTACCCCTTCGGGGATAAAGGCGTGACCATATGTATGTATGTATGTATTATATTCCAAACTATCCTGCGTAGAGCGTTAATCGCAATATTAAATTCAATACGTATATAACTATGGTTTTTATAATAAGAACATCGCGGCCTAAATTCTTGCCCTATATAAAACTATGCCAAGTATCACACGTGCAATTAAACTTTTAAATTACTACATTGACAAAGAGCAATGACACTACCAAGATGATTCACATTTTCTCAGAAAAAAAAACATGACTCGGAAAAATCACTGAAAATTATTCAACTTGATTTACGATTAATGAAAAAATCTGTACGTATAAAACTAAATACAGAATAGTCAATGACATTTTAATAGCAATAATGCTACGTAGTACTGCGACTACTGTCGCTCTTTAAAGGCTGTGCATTAGTGCCTAGAGTACCTGATGTGGGAATAAAAGTTATATTCGACATAACGAAACTTTTTGAAGCCCTGAACACCGGTAGCTTGACCCCTGTACCCGATGCCGGTGGGATGCTATATTTTATATTTTTAGATGTATTTTTTATATTTAAAAAAAAGATCCATTGCGTAAAGAAGGAAAACTCGAAACGAAGCCCGGTTGTCAGTAAAATGACAATCGTTAAGCCAAGTTGAAGGCCTTATGGGCTTGAATTTTCAACTGCAGGTCCTGTGACTGTCCATTTCTACACGGCAATGGGCTCACCACCACATACATAAAACTATAAGGTGAAATGTGGGCGTATACTATGCATCTGCCTAGCCCTTCGGGGATAGAGTCGTGATTATATGTATGTATGTATATTTAAAAGTGTTATCGATATGTTTTTTAATTAAGTATTCATAAAAGTGTAACGAGAATTTTTGTCAATGTACCCGTTATCGAATTTTACTAATAAATGCATGGTAGCCTCGCTTTTGGAAATCACCCGTAGCGCGGCAGCAACGTGAGGGAAAATCCTCAAAGGATGTTATGCCGGACTCTTACCGACTAAAAAACCTCACGTAACGCCCAACAGCCTGTGGTTGGTGGCCCCGGGTAAGCCCTCGGAAGGATGTCCCGGGACTAGCGCCGCAGCCTCTTCTTGAGAGTAGCGAAAAATCCTAAATCTATGCGTTAACTAAACCACAGACTTGACGTGTAGAATTACTGAGAATAAGCTCAGGTTTAGACAAGTGACAAACGCTTCATGTCGATACGATCTCTATAAACGCAGACGTCGCATCCTGTAGAGTATCATCACATCATTATTAAAATTTCAGTGAGTCACGTTTTCGAATTCGTTAGACATTCGGATGAGTTCTCCGTCGGCCGCTGTAAGGCCCGATAGTATTCTATCGGGCCGTGAATACTTTTTCAGTCCACAGGGCGTTGTTCTAGATTCTAGACGTACGACCAACGGGACAACGCGAAAATACCAAGTACTCGTTGTTGTGCATTGTGGCCTACGTTGTCGTGCTCTTATTGGCTACCGCTAAACTCTACCTTAGTCTCAAGCCCTTGGAGACTCATAAGCAGCGATCGCCCTTCTAGGAAAGGGTGACGCTAGCGTCACTCAACTAACGCTGAGCATACGCTGCGGCGGCGGCGGGCGGGGGCACTAAGTATCTCCGTAGTGGACTGAGGCGTTGGGAGCGAATATTTGGCTCGGATTAACTTAACTTGAGTGGGGACCAGATTCCTGCGCTGCACGAAGGCTTGACAGGTCGCTGGTTAGCCTATTTGGGATATCGAAAGGCGAATGACGAGGCCACCTAAAACGAGACTTGATAAGTATGAGTCGCATATCGTAGTGTCACTTCAGGCCACTTACATATTCTAAGTTAAAATAGCGCCACCGGAAACAATTCATTTTATAGATCAGTCTCGAAAGTTTTAGGTACTTTTTCATTCGTCTGAGAAATATTTTCAGAGTTCGAAATACTGCGCATGGCTCTGACGCAAAAAGATAAAATACACTAACTCACAAGGAATGTTTTTAAGAACGGCTTTATTTTTTCAGTGGCGTCAGTATTTTTTTTATTTCGGGATCATTATTAATAATAATCGTTCACCGGCCAATGCACTGGATGTCAACGACTTCTTTTAATTCCAAGAAATACGTCACCAAAAAGTATGTTATTAATTAGTGATAAAAAGTTTTTATTATTTATGTGTTGTTTATCAAAGGGCTTAAATCTTGGTCTGGTGATTGCATACTGGAAAAGCACATAGCATTGCTTGATGCACTTGGCACGAATAGGTATTGTATAGGTAGGTGCACACTGCGATTTGAGCAATAGACGCAACCTGCAATCCCTACAGGGAAAGTCGATTTATGGTCGAGCCGGCTAATCTATGACAATAGGACCTCTTCGCGACAGGAGAGACTTAATTTGCCTCCTTATTCGTGTTCTACCGCCGATACAATAAGTTCGTGCTTTGAGGAATTGTTTAAAATGATGCCTACGGCTACTTTCCATCATCGCACCGCTTGGCACATACAGCGTGTTCATCCTCACACTTTAAGTCCGGGGCGTTCGAGCACGGTAAGATCCGATAGGGGATTTATTCCGCGCACGCTTAGATTTTAGAATGATCTCCCTACCTTGGTTTTTCTATTTATTGCGACCAAGCAATCACTTTGTCCTTCAAACTCGGGTTTGAAGAACATTTTGTTTATGTATGGAAATCCGTCATGGGTGCTATGCTGGACTGTTACCGACTGACAAGTCCTACCACTGCCTAAGGTTGGGAGCCCCTGGTAAGCCCCCGGAAGGATGTCTCAGGATTCGCAACACACTTTGGCTACCACTGCGGTCTCACATAGGGGATTTGGGTGCTAGGTTTGAAGACCTAGTCAAAGTTCCAACAATAACCTTTATAACGCCATTTGTTCTTTACAATTTCAGTATGGCTTCTGTCCCTGGTCCTCTTACTACCGTACTGGGCGCCGCGAGGACTGCTGGTGGCGCTCGGAGGCGCTTGGCTGATGGCTGCGTACACATGTCTTGTGGTGCCAGTACTCATATCAGCTAACTACAAGTACCCTGCGAGCTGGTATCCTGCTGTGGTCAAACTTGCACAAGGTAAGTGTCTAAAGTATTATTCTAACTTTTTAAAACAAATATGGATAGGAAAGTAGGTACTTCTCATTTATAAATATTAATGACATTTTTTAAAGTAAGTCAGAAGCTCGAACTTCCTTTGATCAAATTTAAAATTAAAATCTCTATTTCGATTTACCAAAGTATTTTGCTTGAAGTGTAATTTGCTTCACCATTTTTTCAAAGTAGATATATTAAGTCCTTCCTCCTGACCTCCCAATATCAGATGGTAATTTTAAGCCCACTTACGTCTACTTGATACTAAGCGCCTTTTCTGTGACTCTGAACCTGGATTCGGATTCTGGGGACCGCTTTTGAATAATTTGGCATGGGTGCCTGCGTCACACACTCGTCCGTTGACCAGCAAGCGTACCACGCGCAGGTTTAAACTTCGTAGACCTTAGTGGGATCCCAGTACAATTAAATGAATAGGCAGTTTACTTATCCCGAATCTTTTAAATACCTATAAATCATCATCACCGCAACAAAACTGGTTAACAAAATAATAAATAGTGTTATAATATCGAACAGGAAATCCGATTATGACCCTCTCACAGCACTTGTACAAAGACATTCCTTGTTAATGGTCCAAGAATATCCGCAAACCGGATGTTTGGCTTCAGCACATGATAATAAAATAGGCGTACAACGTTTTTGCATGCGCAGTTATAACAAGTCGTTAAACTTTGTAAACATAGAACGTTTCTAATGAGCTCTGTCTACGTCAAGGATGTTCTCTATATGACTGTCTATAGGCCTAAGCAAACATAGAAACGGAACGTAAATAGTTCTATGATAAACAACGGGGTGTGCCAATCTCCTGACCTATGCTTCGCCCACGATGACACGCTGAAATCTTTCAACGTTGAGACGAGTTCGAAATCCTTTGAGCTTAAATTGATTGACGGTTGACATACAAGCAGTTTTGTACCAAAATAAATTGGCTATTTAAGTCTGCCTGATTACTTCAACTTAATCTAAATAGTTAGATAAAAAGTCCTACGCAATATTTTCCCAGCGATATTGGTACCTACTGCGACGATCGAGCACATAGGATCTGCTAATAACTAGGTACGCGTACGCGTGTTTAATGAAATATCTAAATAATTATATTTTAATTTCTTATTAACGTTAAAATAGGCCATACTCTTCTAGGTCTAAGCAATGAGTACCTCTTACTTCCTTTACTGATTTTTGTCTCTCCGTCAGGAGCCAGCCATAGGTTCCTTTTTTTTTTAACGTGAGGGAAAATCCTCTTGAATGTTATGCCGGACTCCTATCGACTAAAAAACCTCACGTAACGCCCAACAGCCTATGGTTGGGAGCCCATAATGTATTCTAGTGTTTTTATTTTTGTTGAATGTTGTGTGTAAAAGACCACAAATATTTATTTAGTCTTTTATCGGCATCGTTGGAAACGACTGTCATCTTCTTTCTGTGCTCGTCAACAAGGACATTCAGCTTGCAAGTCATCATTATGTCTTAATCCCGTGCATCCAAAAGCCTCGCTTTAGAGCTGGATCGGTTTGCTTTTCTATTATTGCTTACTACTGTATTTTTTTTTGAATAGGGGTCGATGGGTTTAGGGACTTAAATATTTGTTGTTGATAATCTTTATGCTTTCCCATGACAATCCGATGTGCAATACTCTTGTCCTGTGATAGGTTGGAAAACTCTTTGCGCTTTCACTGTAAGCGGTAGTCCAATAAAGGGATAGTGACCTTCACTGTGGAGGTGCAGGAGAGGCGATAGTGACTTTCCCTGTGGGGGTGCAGGAGGGCCTAACTTGAATGCGGAGATGCGAAAGATTGATATATTGTTGTGATCTCTTTACAACGTAAATAAATGCTAAATACAAATACCTAGGTCAAGATTGAACGATTATAAATCAGTCTAACCGAAACACATAATTTATCTGTGCTCTAACTGTGGCGAATGACTTGCCGCTGTTCGTATATATGTGTAAAAGCTGGGTCATTGTCGAAGAGAAACTGAATGGGACAACGGAAACTGGCACCCAGCCAGCCTACATGCGTCAAACGCCGAATATTTACTTGTATATTTTTCTACGTCTAAACAAAAACACATGCTATGTTGTATGTACACAAATAAATCGGCACATACACTCATATATTACTTTTAATTTTTAGTCCTAAAGCGTTCGTAGACAGTTTCACAATGTTTTGTAAACTGTTATGTCAATGAAAGGCAAAGATTCCAAGCAGACTAGTTTATTATATAAAAATATGCAACTACCTACATATACATAACACTTCCCTTCTATTTAACAAAATATACTATAGGTATATCAAACATTTATAAAGTACATCTATTATAGGAGGTAAGTGAGAAGGTATATAACTAGAAGTACCTACTTAAATGAAGATACTGTTAAGACAATGGATATTACCTAACACTAGACTTATAGTCAGATACATAATATCTTATAAGACCTAAGATCTAAAACTATATTTAATATTCTGTTAGTTACATATTTGTAATTTACCTACAAATCTACATATACAAAATTAAATGTTCACGAACGTGAATTCCTCATGTACCTACCTACTCCTAAATGGCTAAATCGATCTCGATTACATTAATAGGCAATCTTCAGATTGGCATCATGGGCAATCCTAAGATTTGCTAATTATCTAACAATTACAACGGTAAGTGTGCAGCGTGTAAATACAAAATAGCGTGTAAATACAAAAATAATAATAGTAAGTAATACAGATAATGTTGATTTGTTCACCTTTACAATTACATACACACAATCAAATACACAGTAGGAAACACATTGACATCGACAATTATTTCGTTTAAAACTAGGAATAGTGGCGGTTAGGTATTTACGGAAGGCTTGTACAGGTTTAATTAAAGTTTATTTTTCTTTAGCAAATCAATGCAACGCAATGCCGCCTGTCTCTTAGGATGACGTAGACACCCCTCCACTTCGTTTGACGCGGGCGAAGAGATCACTGAAGCACGTGCGTCTTTTGGTGTATCCAAAAGAGACGGCTCCGGTGAGTGATCGGCCGCGAGCTCCCAACCGTCGCAGGGATCGTCAAGTTGAATTTCGGGTTCCGCACCTGTATTTACCATCGGGCTGGGTTCGTCATCTTTCTCTACTTTAGCGAGAGAGAAGCGGGATTTTCGTTTATCTCTTAATACCTGATCGATATGCCGTTTATGTACACGACCATCCCTAGTTCGAACCGTATATGAAACGGGGCTACAGCGGTTTACCACTACCCCTTCCGTCCACTTCCGATTGTGCCTGGAGTAATCTCTGACAATGACTGCGTCACCCGGCGCCGCCGCCCGGGGGCGCGCGTCGCGGCGCTGCTCACAGACCACCTGCCGGTCGCGCACTAGCTCGCCCATGTCAGGTCTAAGCAGGTCTAGGCGACCTCGTAACCGACGCCCGAGTAGTGCGACGGAAGGCTCTCGCCCGGTCGTACTGTGCTCCATATTTCTATAGGTAAAAAGAAACCGGCTTAGTGCGGTTTCATCGTCTTCACCTTCCAAGCTTGCCTTCTTTAAAGCTCGCTTGACAGACCGAACTGAATTTTCAGCAGCACCGTTACTAGCCGGTTTGTATGGCGCCGTGAGGGTATGTTTAATACCGTTACATTTTAAGTAATGTCCTAACTCTGCCGAAGTAAAAGGTGGGCCGTTGTCGCTTATAATTCTTTTAGGCAATCCGAATCGCGCAAACATTCTTCTAAAACATGCGATGACAGATAAAGCAGATGTGTTGTTAATTTTCTCAGCCTCTATCCATTTAGAGTGAGCGTCAATAACAATCAAATAATATTTGTTATTGAACGGGCCGAGAAAATCCACATTGAGGCGCGACCACGGCTCGTGCGGCCAGGGCCACGAGTGCAGCGGCGCGGGCGGCGGCGCGGGCAGCACCGCGCGGCACGGCCCGCACTCGCGCGCTGTGCTCTCGATGTCCGCGTCCAAAGTACTCCACCACACATAATTGCGAGCGATTTGTTTCATTTTCACTATACCAGGGTGGCCATCGTGAATTTCTTTTAATATTGTATCTTGGAGGGTGTTAGGTACTATGATCCTATAACCCCATAACAGGCACCCTTGATCGATTTGAATATTATCTTTGCGGTGGAAGTACATTTTCAAAGTTGGATCAATATCATTAATGGATTTTGGCCAACCAAACATTACGTATCCAAATATTTTGTTCAAGATAGGGTCTTTTCCGGTTTCTATTTTAATATTTTTGAAACAGATTGGAAAATTGTCTTGAACAAAATTAAGATAACTCGGCCCATCCTCCCCTTTGGTTCGACCGGTAGTCGAGCACAACGGAAGACGTGACAGAGCATCAGCCTGACAGTTTTGTGAAGATCTAATGAACTCCACGTTAAAATTATAAGCTGCTAAAATCACCGCATAACGTTGCAATCTACTCGCAGCAGTGACCGGGATACCTTTATTTTTACCTAAAATATAGCTAAGCGGTTTATGGTCACTACGAAGTGTAAAGCACCGGCCGTACAAATATTGATGGTGCTTGGTGACGCCAAACACAATCGCTAACGCCTCCTTGTCGAGTTGCGAGTAGTTGCGTTCGGCAGCGTTGAGCGTGCGCGAGGCGCAGCTCACGGGCCGCTCGCAGCCGGCGGCGTCGCGCTGCGTCAGCACGGCGCCCAGCCCGTACGCGCTGCTGTCCACCGAGAGGACCAGCGGCCGTTCCGGGTCATAATGTGCTAGTACCGGAGCGCTACTTAATACCTTTTTTATTTTGTTAAACGCGATATCACAATCGTTGCTCCAAGCCCATGTGAAATCTTTTTTTAATAGATTATACAATGGCCGTAATATCTCGCTCATATTACTACAAAATTTTGAATAAAAATTTACCAACCCCATAAAACTTTTCAATTGCGTCACATTGGTGGGGGGAGGCGCCGCGACGATCGCTTTTATTTTTTTAGGATCTGTGTGTACACCGGTCTTATCTATATTCTAACCTAAGTATGTCACGCTTGCCTTAAAGAATTTACATTTATTGA
This sequence comes from Miltochrista miniata, assembly GCA_933228765.1. NCBI lineage: Eukaryota > Metazoa > Arthropoda > Insecta > Lepidoptera > Erebidae > Miltochrista > Miltochrista miniata. The sequence goes on along the minus strand of OW121764.1, from coordinate 13,452,396 downwards.
AATTAATGCGAAGTCCGTTCTCATTGAGTCTCTGTAAAACCGCCTTCAAATTAGCAACATGAGTTTTTCTATCCTTACCGGTTACACAAATGTCATCCGCGAATACGGTAGTTGAGGGCAAACCGCTTAAAACTTCTTCCATAATTTTTTGGAAATTTTCTGGGATGCACTTGATTCCAAAAGGAACGCGCCTGTAAATATACGTCCCTACGTGAGTAGTGATAGCAGTCATAGCCTGCGAGTCCTCCTCTAACAGGCACTGTTGAAACGCGTTAGACAAATCGAGTTTGGTATATTCTTCACCACCCCCTAGTTTGGTAAATATTTCTTCTATTCGCGGTAGTGGGTAGTGGTAATCTTTAAGTATCGGATTAATGGTGATTTTGTAATCACCGCAAATGCGAATATCGCCATTTGATTTAATAACCGGTACAATAGGCGTCCCATACTCCGACCTCTCCACTTTATAAACCACGCCTTCCCGCTCCAGACGGTCGAGCTCATGCTTCACCCGATCACGCAAAGCTAGCGGTAAGGGTCGAGCTTTCACGAAAATGGGTTTAGTGTCGTTAAGATAAAGCCGAATACGGGATCTACAAGTACCCAAACCTTCCGCAAATACCTCGGGATACTCCGCTTTTAATGAATTCGCTATCGGATCCCCTTCAGTTATATTATGACATTGCATTATTGTTAACTGTAACTGCTTAATCCAAGTGCGACCCATTAGCGGAGGTCCACCACTCTCAATAATATACAGCTTGAGAGTGGCAGAATTACGCCCACAACGCACCTGAACCACGATATATCCCAGGGTCGCGATAGTATCTCCAGTATACGATTTCAAAATTAACAGTTTTTTCTGTATTGGTAAATGCGCAAAATATTTGTCATAGAACATCTTAGAGATCGCAGATATCTTACTGCCCGTATCGACTTCAAATTTACAGCTGATATTATTAACGGTTAACACTATATAATAGGGTCCATCACTGTCAGAACACGTAACTAAATTATAGAAATGACTATCGGCTTCCTCAGATTCACTACTATTATTTAAAAAGTACTGACCTTTCGACGTGCCCTTGCCGACCGAGTCGCCTCCGGACTCACCTCTATTTAGGCACATAATTTTCAAATGTCCCTTGGCGCCACACGAATCGCACGTGAAATTCTTATAGCGGCATTTACTCGCCGCATGGGAAGTCTTCCCGCAGCGCGCGCATGGCACGCGCCGCGCGCCGCTGGAGGAGCCGGCGGCGCCCGTGCGCGCCCCGGCGCTGGCGCCGCGGCGGCCGCCAACGCTCACCCGGTGCAGGCCGTCGTCCGCCGCCGCGCTGGGCCCGGCGACGCTCGCTGCGCTCGCGGCCGGAGCGCTCGCCGTAATCGCATGCCGCTCCGCCGCCTCTAGCGCGCTGGCCAACTCCACGGCCCTTTTGTAGTCTATGTTTTTCTCGGCAAACAATCTCGACCGCATTTCTTCGCTGTACAGACCAGATACGAATTGATCTCGTAAATTTTCTTCGAGATTTGCGCCGAAGTTGCAAGTTTTCGCTAAGTGTTTTAGTCCTTGTAGGTAGACACGAACACTTTCTCCTTGCTGTTGTGTTCTTAGCCGGAAAACGTGTCTCTCGGCTATCTCTGACCTTTCCGGTTCCAAATGATTCTTTAATAAGCTTACCAGTTCTTCAAACTGCTTACTCTCAGGATCGACAGGTGAACATAAATCACACAGTAAGTTATAACAATCACCGCCGACTAAAGTTAACAGTGTGGCCACTTTGAGTTCGTCACTAATGTTATTCAACGTAATTAACTGTTTAACGCGACGCACATAACTTTCCCAGTTCTGTGACTCGATCAAAAATGGTTCTATTTTTCCAATAGGCATATTGCACTTTGAAAGATGAACACTTCTCGTAAATATTTAACCTTCAAAAACCGACTGCGCCAATGTTATGTCAATGAAAGGCAAAGATTCCAAGCAGACTAGTTTATTATATAAAAATATGCAACTACCTACATATACATAACATCATCATTTATGAGTCTTTAACTTTGGTCAGTCTTGAGACGGGTCCGTGCGAGCACATGGTATTCGAAGAGTTTACGCGCTATTTGAAAATTTTCTACTTAATTGTTATCTTAAGACGCACCCTTACTGTAGATATTCAGAACTGAGCGTTCTTCGCCAGAACCGAGCGTTTCAAAAGATCGTTCCTCTGTCGAACTATAAAAACATGGAACGACCTACCCGCACACGTGTTTCTCTCATATTACAATCCCGGGTTCTTCAAGAGGAGCGTGAAGAGGCACATCACAAGGCCACCAACTTGAGGACCACTGTCAGTAGTCGTACGGACTGTGAGAGTGGCCCCCAATCGCTAGATGTGCAACGGTTTTCCATCAGGCTGGTGACGCCAATTTGGCGAGCTAAATATGTAAAAAAAAGACATGAGAAAAAGAACTGGATTACATTCAGCGTACGCGATAGAAGATAATAACACTCCTAGTTACTTAGTTCAAAAAGAAGAAAAAAAGCTTTGTACGAAAAGACAAAAACTTATCATATCAACGGTTGCAAAGTTTTTAGGAGTACCTTCTGTTTTCTTGCATTAAAAAATGCAGCCAAGCCATCCGACAACGCCTCTAATCGCGCGAAAGTTTATTTATTAAAGAAGTTGATTTATCCGTCCCAATTCGTCCGCAAAATGAAAACATGTTTTCGTTTATGTTGCTTTTTTTCTGTAATAAAAATGGCAATAATATTTCTCCTTCATACGTCACTCTATTATAGGTATATGTACAACTAGCTGACCCTCGCAATTTATTTTACGTCAAATAAGGTGTATGAAATGAGAGGTATTTCTTCATCAGACTCATAGGAGGAAGTAAAACTGCCCTGTTTGCTTAATAATGAAAGAGCTTAAAGATTAAGTCTACCTTTATGATTTGAGCTTTTTTATGATTAAGCCAATACGGCAGTTTATATTTACCCTCACATTCAAAGGAACCCTTGAGTTCGAGGTTTAGCGAAAGTTGAGATGTCTCTAATTTCAGAACTACAAAACATATTGAAAGTTGTGTGGAATTATGCTGAAAGTACTCTCTTTCTGATACCAAAATAAAATTTGAAATCGGATCACGCGGTGAGAAATTACTGCTGAAAAACCATTTTATCTTTCGTTCCACACCGTAACCATTTTAAATATCGGGATCAAAATAATTCTAGTATAGTACCTTCCTTGAGTCTTTAAGTTCAGATTGTGCTTAGTATCATTCAAATTGATTCAGTAGTTTCCGCGTGATACTTATTCGGGATACAGACAGACAGACAGAAAGACACAATTTCTTAAGTTATATTTTCAGGGTTCAGTATCGATCAGAGAACGCCTTAGAAGTAAAATTTTCAAAATATCTTCCATGTACAGATTATCGACCCTCTACAGTTTTATTATATGTATAGATTGTATGATTTCCATATATAGATATTACCCACATAGATTACAGTAACCTCTCTTTACAAGACAGAAGCAGGCTCTTATATTTCACCAGTTACTTTACTTATCTTACTAATTGTAGATGTTTGTTACTCTTTCACTCTCGAACGGCTAAACGAATCTGGCTGAAATTTGGTACAGGGATACATTATAGTCTGGAATAACACATAGGTTACATTTTATCCCGAGAATTAGTTCCCACGGGAAGCAGGAACGGGAACAGATTTTACGCGGGCGAAGCTGCGGGCATCAGCTAATATATTATATTTTACCACGTAATAAGTGGAGAAATTACTGCCACAAAATAAAAGGCACAGAAGGCAATCTCATGTATGTACTCTCTAATTTGTGTTAGGTACTGCCATGATGTATTGAACGGTACAGGGGCAGGTTAGACTAAGTTTTTTTTTTCTAAGGATATTTCCCTACTATTATTCACGTATATTTACGGAAATTTCACACAACGCTATCTGATCCCAAAGTAAGCTAGGAATAACCTGCTTGTGTTATGGGTATCAGACCACGGATATTAATACTTATATGCTTTTTAAATACATACATTATTATTATACATAGAAACACCCAGACTCTTGAGACACACATTTATGGGTCACACAAATATTTGTCTCCGGTGTGAATCGAACCCACGACCTCCAGCGCCACAGAGGCAGAGATTTTTAAACCCGCCATGAGGTGCATAAGATCTTCAACTTCATCTAACACCATGTTACTGGTAGCCGGGATCAACGGCTTATCGTACCTTCTGAAGTGCGGAAACGCTCGTAAACCTAATGCCACATACGGTTACCCATCTGACGTTCATGATCGTTTACAGAATGCTGAACAAGTGAGACTTCTAAAATAGCCAATTACAGCTACACCTAGCAGCTCAACAAAGCGTGCCCTAGAGAGAGAGAGAGAGAGGGAGAGAGAGGATAAAAGTAAGACAATAGTCTGACTTACCAGATTCTTCCAGGAGTAGAGTTGCAGTTGGCAGTGCAGGGAGAGCCGATAATCTGAACTGGCCTCCCTTGCTCCAAGAAGGTCCTTTTATACTGAAAATTCTGCTGGACATCTTTGTTTCTATGGACTGCTTTAATCTTACTGAAACAAGCATTAATTTAGAATTTTATTTATGTATGTATAAGAAACTTTTATGCTAAAGTTTACTGAGTGACGTAAACACCTAAACCTTCTAGATAGTCAGGTAAAAAAACCAGCCAAGTGCGAGTTGAACTCGCCCATGAAAGGTTCCGTAGCAGGAAGTAACATAATATAAAATTTCTTGTAGTTCGTTTTACCTTTTATTGATGTTTTAACACGTTCGCAGTGGTAGTGATTTTTCTAGGCGAAAATTGCGGTTTACGACGTATCAAAAAAAAACTACCAACTCGATCTCGTTCAAACCGTTGGTAGATTTTATGGCAATGTACATCATATATTTTTTTTAGATTTATCATTCTCTTAGTTTAGAAGTTAGAGGGGGGGGGGACACATTTGTCCACTTTGGAAGTGTCTCTTGCGCTAACTATTCACTTTAAAAAAAATGAAATTAGTAACTTCAATAGAATTTTTGAAGACCTATCTATATATGTACACGCCACACGTATGGGTTTGATGAAAAAAAAATTTTTGAGTTTCAATCCTGAGTATGGGGACCCCCAAAATTAACTATCTACTATTTATTTTGTTTTAAATCTTGATACGGTTTACAGAATACGTTTACTTACCAAGTTTCAACAGCATAGGCCCTATAGCTTCGAAGAAAAGTGGCTGTGACATACGGACGGACAGACAGACAGACATGACGAATTTAAAAGGGTTCCGTTTTTGCCATTTGGCTACGGAACCTTAAAAATGAATAGAATAGAACTTCGGTTTTGCAATAAATATGAATATTAAATGTAGCTTAGGTACCAAATTATTTATCTTCGCCGCCTACTTTCCCAGTTCGCCGGTTTCATTAATTAAACATCGATCAATCTACTTGACAAAATAATTTGCCTTTGTCACGAAAAAAAACAAATCGGAGATTTATTTCTTTTTCCAATATTGTCGTAGCCGCGTAGCTGTTAAAATTCGTAGCCGTAGAAAGCACAAGAAAGTCGTAGCCAAATTAAAAAATCGTCGTAGCCGAACCTCCTACGAGACTACGCTTCTTAGGCAGCAGTAGACAAGCATAAATTCTTTAAAAAAATATTATCCTACTTGTTCCCATATTGAATTATTCATCCAATCCTTTTCATAACTGGTGAAATAAATAAAATCTAAGTTTTTTATTGCTAAGAAAAATTATGCTAATGAAGTAAAGACTTCAGTTGAACAAGCACTAACTTGGTATAGACAACAAGTGACAGCTTATAGACGTACGCCTACGGGTGTTCAAAGCTACTCTGTAGTTTTAATAGGTATTGAATTGGGATGGCTACGCATACTGATGTACTGCCTCTATTAAATATTGCTCTCTCTAACATTTTAATAACTTGCCCTCTGCTCTTTACTGTAAAATTTCCACTGGGAACATTAAACGAATATAAATGCTTTATTATTTCACTCTCCATACCCTATAAGTATAAAAAATACTTATTCAGTCTTAGGGTATCCTTCCGAGGGCTTACCCGGGGCTCCCAACCATAGGCTGTTAGCAGAACACATGATGTTTTTTAGTCGGTAAGAGTCCTACATAACATCCATGAGGATTTTCCCTTCCGTAAATAAAAAAGAAGCTATCCTCATTCATAACAACCTTTTCTTTTCTTTCTTTCTTTTCTGAAGGTTTTTGCGTGGTTGACAGCACGAGTGTAAGAAATAGGAAGGAAATGGAAAGTCAGATTGATAGAAAATCCCTTCTAAGATATAATGCAAAAATAACTCTGCATGTCTGTTACGGTTTCACGCCTAACGTACTAAACCGATTCTCATCATATTTGGTACAGCGATAAAATAGAGTTTGAGAAAGAACATAGACCAATTTTCGGCATAACAAGTTATAGAAATAATCGAATAAGTTATAGAGAACGCCTAAAAGAAATCACCTCGAAAACTCGAGTTGAGCCACGGGCATTACCTAGTGGTATATTTACATTGATTTGTGTTCTAATTGTTGACAGAAGCGGCCAAGAGACTCCGCGCACCAGCGTCGCGGGTCCTGAGGATAGTGAAAGCGATGTATACGCCGGTAGATCGCGCCGAGCGGATCTTCTTACAAATGAGCAATTTGTCGACTATGATTGGACAGGTATGGTCTAATATTGTCATAGTTTACCATATTCATAATCCAGGAAGTAACTTTATACCGTAATCAGGCTTTTTTCCCCCGAAGGAGTAGCCAGAGACATACTAAACGCTCATATTTCTATAAGGTTCTAAGTAATAGTTTTTGAGCCTATTGCCGTGATGAAATGAATAGGCGCAAGAGTTGACTGAAGGTATCTGCTGTTGAATTTTTTCACGTCCATGTGACTATGGGAGATTTGATTTCCTCGATGACGGAGTGGTAGTGAATGCAACTGTTGTTGTTGAGATTTCAAGTTTGAAAACCGATTCGGACTATTAATGTTTGTTTGATCCTGGAATTGACTTATTAACTGAAGTATACTTACTTAGTATGAATATTTTTCTTATAAAACTTAACATAAGCTACCTTGTAATGCGACTTAGATGCCGCTGTGACAACATTATGTTAAGTCACACAATCTTCCTAACACAAAAATAAATTGACATGATTATGCATAGGTATGGAATACGTTTAACTCAAATAAAACTTTAACCAAAGCAACATTTCTATTTCAGTTGCTGATGTTCACAGCGTGCGACCGTCTGCTGGTGTCCCAAGGTCGATTGACCTGCCTCTACTCCCTAATGTTCTACAACGTGGTCACCTACTCAGTCAGCTACGTCCGAGAAATCTGCACCAAGGAAGACTGGTCACCCTACGTCAATGTCACCAGACACTCCCGCGTGAAACACCTGGCAATGTCCGCTACTAAGATAGTTCTAGAATGGACGAAAGCCGTCACATTCGTAGTCACTATAACCTTTGTGCTCCTTGCTCTAGGATTGGAGCAAGGATTGGAACATTATAAACCAACAGCTCTTTACACAGCCATGACTGGCGCGTATTATGTATTGACAGAGAAAACGTTCATAGAACTCTGGCCTCTTGGTCTATCAGCTTTAAAACTTGAAAGATTGGAAGGTATGGAGGCTTTGTACTTTGGTGTTTGGTCAAGAGGCATCACCACAGCGTTGGCGTTACCATTGGTGCCAGCTTTATTGTACTACGAAAGGTGGCGCTTAGCTGCATTGATTTCATATGTATGTGTTTTTATTAACGGTCGACACAGACTTGGTGAAGCCGTTATGAAGTTTCGAGAAGCATGTGATTCTTTAGCCAAGTTCAGACGAGCAACGTCGGAAGAACTGGCCACACTTGAAGATGTGTGTGCAGTATGTTTAGGCAGTATGAAGTCTGCTCGAGTGACACCTTGCGCTCATTTCTTTCACGCAGACTGTCTTAGAAAATGCCTGGCCACGAATGACAGATGCCCTATTTGTATCAGGCCTTACATTTTCTGTTGAATTTTTGCCTTCCAATATTATTCCAATAAGAGACTGCTTAGACGAAATCTTCGCCATTCCGATTCGATGAAAATCGGAAAGTGTATTCGAGTGTAAAGTGATATTAAGGGACAAGGGAATTATAATGAATTTACTTGTAAAAATAAAGCTAGGAATTATCTGTGGGAGAACTTTGATCACAGATAAATTTGTGTGCTAGCTAATGACGATATATTAAATAACGATAAATGAGTTACTTATACTAGGAATCTGGAGCGATAGCATATTATGCAAAGGTGTACTTCTAGTGTTTATTGACTAAGTACCCTGATTTGTGGATTCAATCCTACAGGAATGTCCAGGATCTGTCGACCACGATTGTTTGACCAGTGTCTAGGTTGGATACTAAGTCGAAGACGCCTTCTTCAGTTACTACTTGTTTTAGTAGTGCGTGTATGTACTTTTATCGTAAGAATCATTGATTGTAACCACAACTGACAGGACAGTAACATAAGGTACTAAATTTCAAGTGTCGTGGTTACCATGCGTTACGGCCACGTTAAGCAATGAACACAAACGACGATGTTAACCATTTTACATTTATTAATTTTTGTAAACGAAATAAATTTTATACGAAGAATGTGCTTTGTTTTTGACCTTTTTGCATTGCATGGTAAGCTATAGAGTAAGAGGTTAGTAATTATTCATACTAACCTCACTACGACAAGCCTACGGCACGCTAATGGTATTGGTATTTATTTATCTTTTTATATTTGTGCCCGTTCTCACACAAAATCATCTAGCCCAAATTAAGTATGTAATAAGCTTATTTTGGGCTAGATGATGTTGTGTGAGAATGTCGTAATAATACAGATAGTATTACCACAGATAATATAGGTATTACCGTGCTTACGGCCCAACTGATGGACTATGGTCACCGTAGTTGTGAGAAGCGGAAAATTTTTAATCTGTGGTTGTCACCGTATTCTATAAAAGTTTACAACACCAGAGGCGCTACACTCACCATCCGGTTGACATTTATTGCCGTAGGTCTGTTGGGAGTCTTGGGGTATTTTTCTGAGAGCTTACCCGGTGTTTAGGCTTAGAACGCCTATACAAGATTTGGACTATTGGTGATCATTTAACTATTGCCTCAAGTTATTGGTAGGCGCCTCGTTCAATGAGGTGCACTTGCACTGTATAAGTACCTACTAATGCGTTCTAAGTTTACCTACGAACAATGTAAAATATTTTTAAAAACACGGTTTTTACGTACTACTTGTGTCTTGCTTGGACACCCGGGGCTCTCAACCGTAGGCTGTTAGGCGGGATACGTGAGGTTTTTAGTCGGTAGGAGTTCGGCACAGCATATATTTTTTCCTTCATTCACATCAAAACAAAAACTGTAAACGATTGGTCGTTCAGAGTTCATAAAACGTTAACCCTGACCGAACGAGTCGTTATTATTTAATAACTACCTATCTTGCCTAACTTACTGTTACTATTTGCTATTGCAAGATAAATATCTATCGTAAATGTTTCTCGAACTGCCTAGTGTATTTATCATTTATTTATTCTTAATCATTAACGTTGATAAATACTCTAGTCGTGCTAGTTATAGAACAAAGTCGGATTGGAAAATGTTTATGAGTTTGAATCTGTGCGGCCGTTCCAGTAGGTGCTTCAGTATGGCAAGGCAAGATGGATAATGTACTTAACAAGGGATGTAGGGTTAAACCTGTGGGGATATCTTATGCCTCTTTCTACTTAGACTTTCTACGTAGATATTATACTCACAAGCAAAATTAACCGTCCAATCTTAACTATGACTTAGTTACCTACTGAACCTAAGTCACAGTTAACGAAAATAAGAGAGGGCGCTTAATTTTGCCTAAATGAAAATTTTACAGCAAGATAATCACTGAGTAACATAAAATGGCTGGAATGCAGCTACCATCTACCATAGCCTTCACTCAGTAGGTAACTTAACCCTATCGAGCATCCCGGGATGATTTTCCTTATCTACGTCAAAAAAGAAAAAGAAAAAGACGGCCGGTGGTCCTCCCCAACGAATCCTTAAGGAAAATTGCAATATACAATTATTTCTGGGTTTGCGCATTTCTGGAATTCCGTACCCAATGGGTAAAAACTGGACCCTTTTAAAAGTCTCACACTTTGCCGTCCGTCTGTCTGTCCGTCACGAAACTGTGTCTTGGGAACCGTGATAGCAAGAGAGCCGAAATTATCACAAATGATGTTTTTCTGTTGCCGCTAAAACAAGAAATACTAATATCAGAAAAAAGGGGGAATTAGGGGGCCCATACAACAAACGTGTTTTTTTTGCTGCTTTTTGGTACGAAACCCTCCGTGCGGGAGTCCGACTACAACCGGCCGTGGCGGGTTGGCCGGTTTTAGCCCCTCTCTATAAAATAGATTGCAGAGGAGCTTATGGCGAGACTTGTTTCTGTAGTATGTGACTTTGTTGCATTAAACTACGTCACTAGGTCACGTGGATCATCTGTTCAAAGTTTGAAATAGAATAAAAGGACAACGTCAATCGGATTGGACTTTCACTTTCACAATAAACGTTCTAGAGAGGGGCAGTCGGGCGAGACCGTCTCACGGCTTCTTGTTTTTGTCATATTTTATTAGACTTACAAAACATTAGGTACTGTCCATAAATTTAGAAGTTCTCGCTGGTACACGTACCACAGAGCAACGCGCGCTTAGACAGTTTACGTTGCTCTATGGTCCGTACACAATAATTGTTTTGCCGTTTCAATGCTGCGCCTAATATTAAAACCTCTCTGCAATCTAATCAGGTGTTTTATTGATGCTGTAATATAATACTGGTTCAGACTGGGTTAATTGTTAATTCTTACTAAACCGCCGCTAAACCGGTTTGTCAAAAGGTAACCCGTTGCCATGACATCATGCGGTTACGTCATGTAAACAAAGCGATCTATCCTCATATTAAAAGTTGGTGAGTCTGTTTGTTTGAACGCTAGGATCGTAAGAACTACGCAGTAGAATTCAAACATTCGGTAGTGAGAAAGGAGTCTGTTTTAATTATATCGAGGAAGGTTATAAAACTTCACACTACCATGGATAGGAACAGAGCAGCGAGAGAACCTGTAACATAAGGCTTATGTTCGAAAGAGACTCATCTTGGGGTGAACTTTATACTAGGAAATATTCTTCGATTTGGTCTGATAAAACTATATTATTGTAATTTATTACATACTCTTGCTTTTTTAACGTATCAAAACACGATTAGGAATACTTTGTTCGATCGAAATCGCTCTCGAAAAATGAGAAACATTGCAAAAATCTTAACAAGTAATGTACTTTTTTATCTAAATAAATGAGTTTAATTCTCATAAAAACTTGTCATAAAATAGATATAGGTCTTTAGAACAATATTTTACGTATAGATTTTTTCTTAAAACCCCTTAGATTTTATAACAGTAATATAATGTATTAGAATCGAATGAAATCCGGCAAAAGCGTACGCTGCAATCGTTCGAATTGCCTTAGGATTTGTCAAGGTCGAACATTGCAGCCTTTTCCTGTTGAGAGCTTGTAAAGTTACGAAATCATCGTACCTATAGGTAATTACGAAATAGACTATCTTAAGAACTTCTAAAAAATGTGTTTATTTCCTCATGGAATTGAATGGATAGCCGGATTCCTACAGCTTAAAATCACACGGTAGGTACTCTAAAGGATGTCCCAGGATTTCCGGCAGTCTTTGATAGCATATTATACGACCATCTTTTAAGGTTAGCAATAACCATTTTAATGGAAATCAAAACTGCTCTATAGTAGGTAATGTATTATAGCGACGGGATTTTATAAACGTGATGATTATGATATTAATCCATAACCAAATAAATACACCTTTCTCTTTCTCTTTCATATTTGACGCAAATGAAGTTGCGCGGGTCAGCTAGTATAAAATACAGTAAGAACTTTACAAAATATAGTTGTCTTCCTCACACGTATGATTGTGTTTCATGTTTTCCTGCTGTCTCGTTCTCGCACGCGAGCTCGCTAACCAAATCATATCCTGAAATAAAAAGGTCGTATGTTAGTCGTCGAATTGAATTCTATTATTCTATGCAAGCCCAGTTACCTTTTGCCAGTTTTGAGAGGATCTCGCGGCATGCATGGTGTGATAAGTGTAGTGTGGTGTCTCGTTGAAAAATTTTAAAACGCCGTTAATTTTATCATCGTTTTTATCAATGAAAATGTGAATATTTTTACGGTGCCCATATCTGTGTCGATTATCAAGTTATCATCGTTGGACTATTATTGATGATAAGGTAACAAACATTTTTTAAATATTTTACAAACAAAAAAATAGCTTGCGCGTAGGTCTTACATTTCCTACATGTTATTCTATTAAATTGGCAGTTTACATAATAATTTTGATTTTAAAGTTTATTTTGTAAAAAAACCTGCTCGAATAATTACCAATTAGAATCCTAAGCTGAAAGAACGTAAGTTACTGAATTACGTTTATTTAGCTTAGTATAATCCTATTTAGTCTTTCTGTATTTTCAATTTAACACTTATCTAGAAAAATAAGCGTAAATCGGCCCATTTCTAGTAAAAGTATTGCTCTCCGGTCGCGAAAATAGGTATTTTCTCCGACATCTCGATTGCCGGGAGCCGGGAGCCTGGATCAATACAAAGACGCAACTCGCTGTACCAAATTTATGAATGTCCTTGTTTCATATCCTTGAACTCGAGGTTCCGGCGACATCGAGACGATCAATTGACATAGGTAATGTACTAATCCCTTAAATTAATATTATTTCATTATCACTGTAATAATCAGATATTTTGTGTCCAAGCTTCAGCCAATGCCTATTATTTAGTGTTCTGAAATAAGAATCCTTCCTCTAGCGAATATTTTAGAAAGATTCTGTGTAAGTGTAAAGTGAATGTTCTTATAGGTATTTAAACTTTCATGGTCACTAACACTATTATTAGATAGATTTTTTTAATATTTAAAGCAATTAGTATGCTAACTTTTTCATAATATTTTATTATAAAGTGAAAAAGACAACTTGGCCCAGACGGGACTTGAACCCGCAACCTTTGCCTAATCCAGGGCAATGCTCTAACCAATTGAGCTACGGGAGCCGTACTGATACAAGTTGAAATTCTTCACCTTATTGTAACCGCCATTTAGGAGTATGGCACAGAGCCATCTATCGAGCTACTTAGCAACTCTGATATCAATGAACGATATTGCAATCATTTTTATACATTGATTTGATGTCTCCGACTCAATCTATAGATTTTTTTAATATTTAAAGCAATTAGTATGCTAACTTTTTCTTTTTCATAATATTTTATTATAAAGTGAAAAAAGACAACTTGGCCCAGACAATTATTAGATGTTTATTAAATTGGCTATTACTACAGCAAATATCGAAAATACTCAATAATACATGGTAAATATCCCGTTAACTCTAATAATAGTGAATGTTCTTATACTTATTTAACTTTAAGTTTCCGTACACAAAGGGTAAATTGGGATAGGGACCCTATTGGACTATTCCCAGTTTCCCCCGAATGCTTTTCCCCGAAACGGGGGAAACTGGGAATTTTTGTCGCATCTTCCCCCGAATTCATAATCGGGGGGAAAAGGGAACAAAATAGTTCCGTATTCCCCCGAAATATACTTAGATTCCGATGTCTGTCTGTCTGTAGATCCTGAGATACAGCTCTCCAGGTTGTATCTCCGGAGTCGTGATAGCTAGAAAGCTGAAATTTTTTACCGGGTCTAAATAAATAGATCACCTATGCGTGATCCAAGTGTTTGTTTTCATGTATTCTCAATTTTCTTTTTATTATACATCCGAAGGTATTATGTATTACATGAACAGGAAGCTCTAATTTTCCTTGTTTCTTGAAAACAGGGATGTATAAGTTTCCTCCTTATGTACCTCTGTATGTATTTTCCCATTGAATTTAATTGATTGTGAATGAAGCGCACGTAGTTTCTGCTTCCTCAATCCCTGCTAATATTATAAATGCGAAAGTAACTCTGTCTGTCTGTCTGTTACGTTTTCGTGCCTAAACCGCTGAAGTGATTTTGATGAAATTTGGCATAAAGATACTTTAAGTTCAAGGGAAGGACATAGTTTACTTTTTAACCGACTACGCAAAAGATTGTGATGATTTTACGCGATAACGACTTCAAGGCGGACGAAACCGCGGGGAACAGCTAGTAAACAATAAATACGTTAAATATCTTACCCTACGGTCGGTCAAAAATATGTTCCCTTATAGTCGATTTTTATTTAAGTACAAGTGTTTCAATGCGTTGCGTAGGGCCTAGCTCTTTCTGCAAATAATACCTACCTAGTATCCTTACCATAGGGGAGGATTGAAAAAGGCGTCACTATAGTGTTATAGCAACAAAAGCAATAATATTAATTTCTACATCTACACAAATCTAAAATGTCATGTTGGGCTTGTAAAGGAAACCAGAACCAACAGAATGTCTAGTAAATAGCTAACTATAACGCACTGGCGCCCGCGGCTTCCACGGCGTGGTATTCTGTTCCAGTTCCCGCTTCCCACGGGATAAATGATGTGCAATTCCAGACTATGGTATTATACCTGTACCAAATTTCAGCTAAATCGTATCAGCCTTTAGAGCGTGATTGAGTAACAAACATCTAAAAATTCAAACATTTTTACAAATTTTCCCATTTAAAATTTAGGATAGACATCTCCATCGATCTTGTCAAATGATTAATCTTTTATTGCAAATTACTTAAAAAAAAAGGTTTACCTGCAAAGTTTTCCTTCCCCATATTAATCGGAATTAATAATAACCCCAACCCCAACTACATAGCAAAACTATTTGTGCCATTATCTATATAATATTAGTATTTATATATTTATATATATATAAATACTAATATTATAAGGAGGAAAGATTTGATTGTTTGTTTGCATCGAATAGGCTCCGGAACCATTGATCCGATTTGAAAAATTCTTTCACTGTTGGGAACCTGCACTCTTTGCGGCGAACATAGGCTATATTTTATTCCCGTATTCCCACGGGAACGGGAACCGCGTTACGTTCGCTAGTACTTAATACTTAACAAAATATAGTACCCGTGACCCATTAATCCCGTATCCAAGGTACTAAGATTAAACGTTTTCTAACGCTAAACATAACATCAATGAATCTTGAAAAACCTAACTACAAAATAGTGCTAACCAAGCATCAGTAGTTGTTTGTAGTTCGAAAAAAAGGTTAAACGACTAAACGTTAACACAGTGAAACGCAAACCATAACATCGTTTATCGCCATTGTAAACCATCGCCACATCAATGCTCCCGCGCACACCGTGGTTATAAAAAGCCGAATACATACAAACGCATGACATCATCAAGATCATGGTGAATGACGGCGGAACCGCGGAACTCACGCGACACAATCCATTTACATTTATAATGTCCGACTTAATTCTAAATTACATCATTTCTAAGATGTGAAGAGGATAAAAATAGATTCTAATATACCTACATACGTATAGTAGATTATATATTTATCTATCCACGATAATGAAGTATTCAATTTGTGTTTGGTGTTACGTGCTACAAAACTTATAAATGGAAATTAGGTACCTAATGTCTGTTTTAAATAAATACCGCAAAAAAATTGGATGAAACAAAGACATTTCTTTATTAAATTGAATAAAATGATGAATTTATTTTCACTATTCAACTGATTTTATGAAGTTTTCATGTAAACGAACAAGGACAGGCTGTGGCTACTTGATATCGAAGCTTTGTAAGTATTGTAAGCCGCCCATAATGCTTTCAACTTGATTTAAGCTCGCCATGTCACTGATACTCTGGACAACGTGCCTTACGAAGCACAAAATGCTCTTAAATAGAAATGCT
This sequence comes from Miltochrista miniata, assembly GCA_933228765.1. Taxonomy (NCBI): domain Eukaryota; kingdom Metazoa; phylum Arthropoda; class Insecta; order Lepidoptera; family Erebidae; genus Miltochrista; species Miltochrista miniata. The sequence continues at coordinate 13,436,398 of OW121764.1, read as the reverse complement.
ACAAACGTAACCCCATCAGAACCAGAAGGGTGACCATGACCACGGGAAGTGCCGTCTTTAAAACTCTGAGCTAACTGGGCTTCGAACGACTGTTGCTCATAGCTTACAGTGCTTACAGTAACAAACAAGAATATGTGGAAAACGTTTATTGTTTATTATATTTATATCACATATTAAATTTATTGGACTTTTATGATAAATGGTGTAACGGTTGCTATTACAATAATCGTTGAAGGTCACTCGATACCATAGAGTATGCAATGATCGTAATGCGTTTAAAAATAATATAGTTTATGAGTAGGTATGTATTTAGTTCACATAACATACATTACGAATATCCACATAAAAATAACAAAAAAATTATAACAGGCAATGTTTTAAGAGCAGGGTCATGGACTTATTGTGTGTGGCTTGCTACCTATGACTTCCATGACCCTTGATAACAGTAACCCTCACTGAGAAATTTTCTGTCACCTTAAAAGCAATAGCAGGAAAGCCAAGAGGACCTGAGTGGCCGACATAGCCCAAGGTATATGACTTGACTCAAGTGACACTGGGAAGGACACATTGCTCATAGAATGAATGGCTGATGCGATTAAAAAGTTTTCGATTGGCGAACTCGTAATGTTAAACGTGTACGTTAAACGGTAGATTTTCCGCAAGGTGAATGGAAAACCAAATGAAGTTTGCATTAAACTGCTGAATACCTTTTGGGAAAACTCTACTAAATATCGTTGTCTAATTTGAACCAAAATCTCAACAGGGAGTATATTTGTTATATATCCACCATAGAATCTCTGCAGTTTGAGTTTCGGTTCTCCACTTTTTACCTTGAATGTGTAAAAATTTACCTACACGATGCCTCCATGTCTTCACCAGTGCAATCAAGAGCATACGGTCAGACAGAGAACCTGTATTCTTAGCGGTCAGATTTGTATACAAGAATTTCTCGTGCCTGTATTCTTAGCGGTCAGATTTGTATTCAAGAATTTCTCGTGCCTACGAGTCCACGTCACACTTTTTGTAGGACCGATACCGGCTCGACTTTATTTCGATTGCATGATCGACTTTTCTAGGATGTATGATTTTCTCCTACGAATAATATCTGTCTGATTATTTCGAACTTGGGTGCACCGTGTACTTTCTTGAGGAGAACTACGAAAGCAAACTATATCATTATTATATTGTTATCATTTCAAACTCTTATTAACACAGAGATTTTGTCACTTAGTCAGGTCTGTTTGTTACCTAACGGTATTATAAGAAGACAGTCTGGAAACTACAGTCGTCAAAATTAAGAAATCTATTGTATAGCATTGCAACTGAGATACACATGGAATATTAAATACCTTATTTGAATTACATATTATTCTAAGCACTCGTTGGCGACGTGCCATGTGTAGATTAGGTAGTAGGTATATACCTACTGAAGACCAGTGCATCAGAGCTACCTAGAGCCGAATTACAAAACAATTCGTCAAACTCAAGAATTGCTTTAGCTTAGTTTTAAGTGGTTTAACCTCAAGTGTTTTTTAGTTTTTAGGTTCTGTATCCAAAGGGTAAAAAACGGGACTTCGCTGTCCGTCTGTCTGTCTGTCCGTCATGACGCTGTTTCTCGTGAACGATGACAGCTAGAGAGCTGAAATTTTCCCAGATGATGTGGTTTTTTTGCCGCTATAACAACAAATATTAAAAACAGAAAAATAATAATATTTAAGAACTCCCATACAACAAACATGATTTTTTGCCTTTTTATTTTTATATTAATAACGGCAACAAGTAGACGCTTAAAATACTCACAGAACATCGAGCTGTATATTTTCATTTAATATAAATAATTTTATTTGAATAAAATGGACATTTAAGGGGGGCTCTCATACAACAAACGTGACATTTTGTCGTTTTTTGGTGCGGGACCCTCCGTGCTCGAGTCCGACTCGCACTTAGCCGGTTTTTTTTTTTTTTTTTCAAAATAAGTTTGCAAATCCTTATAGATGCTACCCTAGACTCCTACCGCGGGTACAACCACACGATGCCCTAAAACTGCTTACGGTCGGAAGTCCCGAGTAAGTCCTCGAAAGGCCAAGGAGCATTTCCTGAACAATTTGTATACTTTTGTAATAAGGCTCATAATGATTCAAATAACTCATTGGAGTTATAGGAGTCACTTAATACACACAAAAATATTTAGGTACCTATATATTATATTTACTTCATTATTTAACTTTCCCAGTTTGCCATGAGATTCTGGTAGATATACCTACTTTAAATATTATTATTACGTAGTACATATAGATCGATGATTATTATGTCTATTATCTGTGGTACCCACTGGCAGTCAACTAACTCAGAACCGTCAGTACAGTCATGACTAAGCAGCAATAAATAGAAAATGATTTAAGAGGGTTTATCACCCAGCGCGGACAAAATTGAAAAAGTATCAAGTGGCGTTGAGCACACTCAAAGTATTCGAATATTACGATAATACCTGACTGGGAACGCGGGAAATAAAGTGATACCTCCTCTCTCTGGAAGGCCTCGGCCCTTACTAATTTCTCGCGGCCCGTGCATCGAGTTTGAGGACTCTTTTTATTACGTTATTATAGATATGTTTAAAGAGGTTTCTAGAATATTACTGATGTATTCAATTGGTGATATCATGATCAGTCTGTAAATGTAAAAAGATCACCATTTTGTAAACTAGAAGTGTACCAAAAATCGTGATGAAGTTCATCAAAGTACGACGTTTTTTGGAAACTTTATTTGTCATGTTTTGGTGATAAGAAATATATTTCGGTATAATTTTCTTAGGCGGCTTTAAAGAAGACAATACGAAGATACTTATAGCAGCTTTAATTTCTGTGTACATCAATTAATTTTATACCACCCGATTGGCAAAGATGCCTTGTTTCGTAGAATTTCTTCAAACGAGGTGTGTAAACACTGTTTTTAATAAAAACCTAGTTATGCCACGTTTATTTTGATTAGAACAATTTTTAGACAAGGAAATATATTACTCTTACACATTAATCATACTTACTAAACATTGGTAGTTTCTTTAGAAACAAACGTTTCAAACGCGTAAAATCATGTATTTGTGCGTTAACCCTCTTAATCGAGCTTATAATATCTATACGTAACAATAGTCATATATCTGCCAAGTGCTTAGATCATCCAACCACAGGATGCGCCTTACTTAAGCATTTTTTTCTGCCATTGCACATGACCATTTGGTCTTTTGGCTTTATGAAAAGCCTGTACATCAGTACATCATTTTATATGATTAAACTAGTACATTACATTGTAGTTAACTGTACAATAACAATTAACACACAACAGCCATTACGCGTTTGTCGATTAATACATTTTTAAATGCAATGAAATTTTATATGTCTTTGTGTTTCCCCCTTCACTTGTATGAAAACTGGCAGAATATTTTTGTATGCGGTGGTTCGCAAAGGCTAGTCCCGTGTTATATGGTCTAAGGCCAAGTGCCATAGTAACGAAAACCAACACAAGCAATGTGGTTGACCTCGAGGCGAATATTGAACCAAGATGCCAATGTTTGTAGCCAACATATGTACTATTAGCACCTCTAGAACCTGTGAGCTGAAACTATGTAATACTATTATATTATCTTTGCTGAAACTATGTTATTCAATGCACAAATAAATAAAATTGAATAAAATGTTTATACGACATCTTCAAATAATTAGGTACATAGATGAAAAAAAAACAAGCTTTTCTTTTATGCTTTTCTGACTTTCACAAAACATCTGGTTCTGACGTAACGAAATATCCTAATTCGGTCAAGTCTTAGACCATTTAATGGTCTAAGGGTCAAGTGCGTGCAATGTACATAAGAAGTAGTTGTGTAGCCGGTAAAAATATAGGATTATATTTTTTTTTACTGCAAAGAAATACATTTTGTCATATCGTTGATCTATACTACTTATAATAAAACTGTAAAGGGTCGGGAGTCTGTACATGGAAGATATTTTGAAAATTTTAAGTGTAGGGCGTTCTCTAATCGATACTGAAGCCGAAAATGTAATTTAAAATTTTCATGTCTGTCTGTCTGTCTGTCTGTCTGTCTGTCTGTATCCCGAATAAGTATCACGCCGAAACTACTGAACCGATTTGAATGATACTTTGTACGATCTAAGCTTATAGTCCGAGGAAGGTTCTTAGATACTTTTGATCCCGATATTTTGCGCGGTTCCTTAAGGAGAGGGGATGAAAGACAAAATAGTTTTTTAGCTATTATTTCTCACTGCGTGGTTCAATTTCAAATATTTTTTTGGTGTCTGAAAGGGAGTACTTTAAGCATTATTCCACACAATTTTCAATATCGAGGGTTATGTAGTTCAGAAATTAGGAGCATCTCAACTTTCGGTAAATCTAAAATTCAACGTTTCTTTTGAAAGTGAGGCTAAACGGGCGTGTTGGCTTAATCATAAAAGAGCTTAATGATTAAGGCTATTGTAAAATAATTCAGTCCGCGCCGAAGGCGTGGACTGAATTGTTTTAGAATCGACTTAATCTTTAAGCTCTTTTATGATTAAGCAAACAGGGCCGTTTCACACGGTGCTTGATGAGTCTGATAAAGAGTTACCTCTCCTTTCGTACACCTTATGTGACGTAAACGAAGTTGCGAGGGTCAGCTAGTTCTTAATAAACTTGGTAACGCTTTTTGCTATGAATGGCTCTGATAGGTAATAAATTAAATAAAAATGTTTACTGTCGTGAAATTTTTCCCATGGCAAGAAAGAACTTATAAAAAATCGTTTACAGCTTAATACATTTCTACAAATGAATCTCATAATCGCGTAATAGTTTTAGCAAGCCTGCAATATTTCTAAAGACCTATCCAAGTGTCCAACGCTCACAGGGGGTATTTTTTTTTTTGTTTAACGTGAGGGAAAATCCTCATAGGATGTTATGTCGGACTCTTACCGACTAAAAAACCTCACGCCACGCCTAACAGCCTATGGTTGAGAGCCCCGGGTAAGCCCTCAGGAAGGATGTCCCGTGACTCCCAACGCTCACAGGGGGTATACATAAATTGTCTCACTCAGACTAGAGTCCTGACTGAGTCCTAAGTATTTTGGAAAGGTAGCTACCGTTAAGGGGTTATTAGTCACCCGCATAGTTACAGTTCCTGTGGAAATAAGGAAATCAAATTTATCCTTATGCCACCCCGGGATAGTGTAACTTCCCAACAGTGAAAGAATTTTATTCAAATCGGTTCAGTAGTTTCAGAGCTCATGCAATTCAAATGAACAATTAAATCTTTCCTCTTTATAATATTTGAATAGATAGCCGTCGACACGCGGTTTCACTCGCGTTGTCGCCGTTCCCGCAGGAATACGGGTATAAAATATAGCCTATTAGCTATTCCCCGCGGCTTCATCCATGTAGTAGTCATTTTCGCGTAAAATCATTACCCACTTTTTGCGTGGTCGGTTAAAAAGTAGCCTATGTCCTTTCCAGGGACTCAAACTATCTCTATACGAAATTTCATCTAAATCGCTTCAGCGGTTTAGTAGTGAAAGCGTAACAGATAGACAGACAGAGTTACTTTCGCATTTATAATATTAGTAGGAAGTAGGGATGTCACCCGCGCTTGGGAAGTTACACTATAACTTCCCAACAGTGAAAACAAATTTTCAAATCGGTTCAAAAGTTTCAGAGCCAATTCAATGCAACAATCAAATCTTTCCTCTTTACAATATTAGTATATAGATATAGATAACGATGTGTAGTTATCTATCTGTTCTCACACCTTCAAGGCAGAAGTGTATTTCCTGTAATATATTTCTGGAACTATAGGTATTCACCACATGGCGTGTTATTATTACACTACCGCTATACCATGGCCTTGTCTTTCTGCCGCCTCTACACATAGGCCAACGCGTTGGCAAGCGCGCTGGCCCTGCCACTGGCCCAATGTGTAGAACGGGCGTTGGCGCATTGGCGGTAGGTATTTGAACGTTGGCTGGCGCGCTTGCGAGCTTGCCGCGCGGTGTCGGCAACGTCAAAGGACACTTGTCGCAAGCTTGGCGCACCATCCACACATTGGCCGCGCGATGAGTTTGTACAACAAAATTAGTACCTACCTATTTCATATTATTTTATATTTATTTTTCATATTATTAATAAAAAAAAATTACCTTGTTCTGTTTCGATGTATTGATAACATCCACCATCTTCTTTTTTGCCATTTCTTTTTTATCACCCTTTTCTTGTACACATTTACAAAGTAATTATAAGCTGTGAATAAATATACAGCTGCAGCTGTTAGCGACTCAACATCCATTTTGAATCCGTCCGCACATTGGCCCGAACCAAACCATACTGAACGACCTGGAACGACCTTCCAATGTGTGGATGAACTCACAAGCGCGTTGGCAAGCGCACCGCCAGCGCGTTGGCGATGCGCTGGCCTATGTGTAGAGGCGACTTCGACGTATTGAATCTTTGTTTCTGTACTAAATCATAAAATAGCTTGTACACACCTGTGACTTGTCTCGTTCGGTAGATAGGTACATACTTAGAATGTCCCATCCTTGAATATAAAGCCATCTCTTACGAATATTTCATCAATTTCAGCAATGTTTTAACAGATTTAATAGTAGGTAGTACTGTCCTGAGGTATCCTTTCGAGGGCTTACCCGGGTCTCCTAACCGTAGGACACGGAGGTTTTTTGTAGTCGGTAGGAGTCCGGCATAACATCCATGAGGATTTTTCCTCGCTTAAAACAAAAAGGTAGTAAGTAGGACCACAGGACGAAACTCCAGCTTGAATGTGTGCGTGTCCTTTGCACTCGGTAAGACTAATTCGTAGTGTGCCTAACTCGCGTTACGTCTAAATGTCACTGTCCGACCAATAGTGCTAAGCAAATGTTCCCTCAACACCTCCGTCAACTATAATGACAGCTGTGGCGCGGCAGGGAGTTGCCTTTCTGTATGTAATACTATTATATTATCTTTGGTAGTACATAATAATATTTTTGATGGTGACACTACTGGTGAGAGCGTGGGTATGCGGTCTATCGATCAATCATAGAACGTAGACGTGAACCCTACTAATATTAGGTAATACTATAAGGTATATTATCTTTGCTAATATTATAAATGTAAAAGTTTGTGTATCAATCACGCTAACGGCTGAACGGATCGGGCTGAAATGTACAGGGATAGATTTTTATCTGGAATAACACATTTTATCCCGGGAATATTATGTTCCTATGGATGAGGGAACGGGACCAAAGTCTACGCGGTATAATTTCAACTCGATACCTCGACACGTTTCCGAGATAAAGGGTCTCGATACATAGACGAACAAAATTACAGCTGATTCTATAAGAATACATGAAGTATCAAAAGAAAAACTGTATTCGTACCATCGAGCTATATATGATTCGTAACCGAAACTATAGAAATTGAACAATACAATACATCGTAACAATATGGGGCTTAATAGGGAAGCCAAGCCCAGGTCCATCATCACGCCTTTATCCCCGAAGGGGTAGGCAGAGGCATATTACATACCCACATTTCACCTTTTTATAATTTGTCCCACGTAATACGTTGTGAGCCGTATTGCCGTGTTTAAATGGACAGGCGCAGGTTGTGACTGCCTGCTGTTGAAATAAAGCCTTCAACTTGGCTTAACGACTGCCATTTTACTGGCAACCGGGACCAACGGCTTAACGTGCCTTCCGAAGCACGGAAACGCTCAAATAAATGTCACAAAGTGATCACATGAATGGTCACCCATTCATGGACCGGCCATAGTGAAAGTTGCTTACTGCAGTGATCGTTTACAGAACACCGAGTCCGCGGGGCCACGAGCGCTTCTATAGGGAAACCAATAGAAAATAGATCATTCATTACGATAGATGGTGTTGTGATGACCTAGATCCGTTATAATTTGAAACGTCCCACCGTTATCGCATTAACAAAACAGCCCATAGCACAATAAATTATTCGCCCACAGGGACTTCCAATTTTCCAGTTAATTAACCTACAAATGAAACTAATAACCTAATTAATTAATAGATATGTTTCGCTGAAGACCGTAGATAATCCAGCTATATTATAAACGACCATAAAACCGCTTTTATGCCACTTTAGTAGTACCTACCTATAAATCTATACAAATAAATAAAATTGGAGTGTCTGTTTGTAATATTAAAATAACCGCTTTCTACTACATGCAAATGAATGTATATGCCCTACTTAAGCTAAAATAGGGTTAACCCCAACAAGTCGATTTTGAGATATCATCAAAAAACATGGGAATTGATGTCCCTCAAGAACTATGGCAGTTTTTGTAAGATTTCTTGGATATATCTGTAGCTTATATCGAAGGCTTGTAAATGATGTTATTTATATCTAAATTATTGTAATTTTTATTACTAAAAAGCTTATTTTTTCTTTTAGCTAAGCAGCTTAGTGTTAAAGTTGGAGAAGTTACGCTACTAAAACAGAGTTAACCATACCCTAACCTATTTTTAGCGCAGTAAATCTCTGTAATAAATAATGATACAGGTATGGTTCTTAGAGGGAAATGTAGAGAATTTTGCGCTGTGTCACTTTGTATTATTAACTCGAAAATGACAAAATGTGGCTTAACCCTTTTTTAGCTTAAGTAGGGCAAAATTACGGTACACATACCAAAATATATATTTTTAAAATTTTTGTCTGTTTGTCTGTCTGTCGGTTTGTTCCGGCTAATCTCTGGAACGGCTGGACCGATTTGGACGGGACTTTATATAATAAGGAGTAACGTAGGCTACTTTTATCTCAGGAATAAGTTCCCACGGGAAGCGGGAACGGGAACAAATTTCACGCGGGCGAAGCTGCGGGCATCAGCTAGTAAATTAATATGTATGTAATACATGTCTAATTACATCCTATCCTACTAATATTATGAATGTGAAAGTTTGTGAAGATGTTTGTTACACAATCACGCTATAACGGCTAAACGGATTGAGCTGGAATTTGGTTGGTACAGAGATAGCATATAGTCTGGAATAACACATAGGCTACTATTCATCGCGGGAATATCTTCCCGGTTAACGGGTACCGAATTTCATGAGGACGAAGCCGTGAGCATCTTCTCGTACGAGTATAAGAATTATATTTTGATATCCTTGATACTGTAATAAGCAGAAATTTTACACCATCTTATTGCGTAGTCCCAGTTGCTTCCAAAGCTTATCGGGAATCGAAAGTATGGGATCCGCTCGAAACAGATACTTTGGCTTTTATTTGGGGCATTTCAAACTCCATAAGATCCCTCCCTCTCCTTTCCGATCCCGAACAACGCGTGCCGGGCAGAGGTGCCACTCATACACAGTGGAGCGTTTCAAAAGATCGTTCCTCTGTCGAACTATAAAAACATGGAACGACCTGCCCGCACACGTATAACCCTCATCTTACAATCCCGGGTTCTTCAAGAAGAGCGTGAAGAGGCACATCACAGGGCCGACAACTTGAGGACCACTGTCAGAAGTGGCCCCCAATCGCTAGATGCTCTACGGCTTTCCGGCTGGTGGCGACGACGTCAATTTGGCGAGCTAAATATTTAAAAAAAGATGCCTGTCGTTGCTACATACGTAAGCCAGTGACGTCGTTTGGGTTTTCGTAGATCTTGGTGAACCAGAATTAAAGACTACTACCCATTATGATTACGATGCCCACGGCTACATTTTACCATCGCACCGCTCGCCACAGTCTTGCGTCCGAGCGTTCTGGCACAGTAAGATCCGATAGGGGCTTTCTTCCGCGCACGCTCAGATTGTGAAATGATCTCTCTGCCTCGGTTTTCCCAAACGCCTACAGTATGGAGTTCTTCAAAAGGAGTCTCAGAAGGTTTTTGCAGGGTCGGCAGCGTGAGTGTAGCGCCTCTGGTGTTGCAAATGTACATAGGCTATGTTGACACCACCAGTACAACTGGCCGGCCATATGTTTGCCTGCCACTTATAGTGGACATAGTGGTATAAAAATAAACTTTTATAAATGGTTGTTACAGGTTTCCTGTGAGCATGGAGTGAATTCAAGATGGCGATACTCTTGTACGATTTTCGCGAGTTACAAGAGAGGCCGGCTAGACATCTTAACACATGGAAAGGTAAAAAAACCTAGGTATCTACTACTAGCGGACCTCACGCGTTTTCACCCGCGTATCTCCCATTCCCGTGGGAATACGGGAATTAAATATAGCCTATGTTATCCGGGAATAGTGTAGCTTCCCAATATGTAGTGAAATAATTTTTCAATTCGGTTTAATAGTTTCGGAGCCTATTCGATGCAAACAAACAATCAAATCTTTCCTCTTTATAATTTTAATATTTCTATGTTTATAATATTAGAATAGATAAACATTATTATCTGTAGTGATTATTTGTCGTATTTCATGAAGATGTATGTTTCTCAAGCACACTATAACTGCTGAACAGATCTGACTACAATTTGGTAGAGCGATAGATTATTTTACCCCCGGAATAAGTTTCCATAGGAAGAGGAACCTGGGACAAAATTACACGCGGGGCCACCATGTAGTTATAAAACACATAAATCTTCGTCTAAGTAATTCGCCTAATTGTCGAAATTATGCGAAACTATAATGAATTTCCATAGCAGCTAAAACTCTTGAAATCAAATTCAAAAGTAGGCTACATTCTCATTTATGTATGCTGTTTAGCACTTAGTAACAGGCAATGTGTAAACAAATGCGGCCACGACTAGACTAGACTTATCACAATGCCTATCTACCTATAGGCAAATAGCAGTGGTACACTTATCGGCAGGATAATCAATGCGTCATGTACCCACATCGTACATCGTTTATCGGCCTTATGTCACTGTATTATGACCTCATACATTGGTCAAACTGACAGCCGCACCTATATCTGATAGTATTGTCATTATTATTCAACTATCTATAAGTAGATATGTACCCAATATTTAATTAAATGACCCTCTCTTCCCGCTTGATTGAATTACGTGCATGTTTCATTTTTGTTGCACGAGTACCTCTTGAGTTACCGATCCGAGAATTTGATACGGCATATTGTTCAGATCAATTACAAGAGGCTTGTGGCCCCGCGGACTCGGTGTTCTATAAACGATCAACGATCACTGCAGTAAGCAACTTTACACATATTCACGGACATTTCACACAACGCTATCTGCGTTGTGTGAAATGTCTGTGAATATTTTATTTATTTATTTATTTAATTAACATCTTTTCTGTCCATCCCAATTGCCTCTCAGAAATTGCTTTACAGCGATAAGGCCGCCCTTTGTACAACATTCTTTTAAAATTATTGTAAACTTGTTTTCAACTCGGTGTGTACCTACAAATAAAGATTATTCTATTCTATTCTATTTAGCATAATTACTTTGCTGATGAGTTAGGAGTGAATTTATTTTACTTACTTAGTTCACTGGTGGGATTCTATTTCCGTTCCCGCCTCCCATGGCAAAATATTCCAGGGATAAAGTGGGCTTACCCGGGGCTCCCAACTGTAGGCTGTTAGGTAGGATACTTGTGGTTTTTAGTCGGTATAGGAGTCCGGCATAGCAGGATTTTTCTCACGTTAAAAAAAAGGAAGAAGTAAGCCATCCATGATCGATCTTGTTAATGGATTTTAGTGAACAAATGATATTCTAGCTAGACTCTAGACTATAATGTGTACCCTGTACATAATTTCAATCAGATCCAATTAGTCGTTAGAGCGTGATTGCGTAACAAACATTTTTACAAACTTTCAAAATTGCGTGAAATGATATTTTGATAGGTATAAACTGACGATTCTTTAATATGATTTTTTCTTTTCAGTATGTCACATAACCCTCTATGTGCTCATAGCCCTAGTAGGCTTGGCGAATTATATATTCCTATATAAATCAATGGAAATGTTTGACGACAACTGTGTGTTAGAGCCAAGGAAACTAGAATTCCGTTCTATAGAGTTACCGGAGGCTCAAGATGTACAAGAATTTAATGAAAATCATGAATCTGAAACTGAAACTGAAATAGCTCAAACTGAAGTTCTTAATGACAATGTTAATGATGTGAGCGAAAAAGTGAAACGCGAAACAGATGATAACGAAAAATTAATCAACTTCAATGAAACTCCAAGATTCAACGTGACCGAAGTAATCGGTAAGTAACTAAGTACCTTTACCTGCTGATATTAAACTGTACATACAGCTCGCGCCACATAACTTCGCGTCTATGAAGTTCGTTCGTTCGCGCCGCAATTATGCATTATTAGGTACTAGCGGACGTCACGCGGTTTCACCCGCGTAGTTCCCGTTTCCTTGGGAATACGGGAATGAAATATAGCCTATGTTCACCGCAAAGAGTGTAGCTTTCCAACAGTGAAAGAGGTTTTCGAATCGGTCCAGTAGTTCCGGAGCCTATTCGTTACAAACAAACAAACAAATAAAACAAATCTTTCCTCTTTACGATATTAGTATAGATTATGCAATAAATTACTGCTAAGGCGGGTGTGGTTCAGTAGTTACCCAGCTGTTTAGTAGTTACCCGGTTTCCCCTGAGATACCTATTATTACATAATTGCGGTGCAAACGAACGAATTTCATGGACGCAAAGTTATTTGGCGCTAGCTGTACTGTACGGCAAAACTGTATTCGTCAATTTTAGTATCGGAGACAGGTGAACTCACAACTAGGCCTATACTATACACTTTAAATAATCTAAGACTATACAGTGCCTATACTGCTAGGTACTAGTTTTATTAAGTCTTCTAGCATAGAATCTAACCATTTGTCCGTATCTCATAAAATTTCATCATTTGATGAAGTTCCCTTTCAAAACCTAATGATTGGTTTTCTACTATAGGCCAAACTCTTTTATTTGTCGGTATCTTCAGCAATGAGACTTTAATGACGAAAACCAAAGACTACTTCAGTTATTATTCTTAATGGTCAAAATAAAGACACGGTAAATTCATGGACGTCTCCCTCCGACTTTCAAACAAACAATAATAGACTCGTACATGAAAGCGAATTGTTATTTGCACTTCTTCCGATGAAAATGTAGACAAGAGTTCACGTATAAACATGAATTCACTTCAAAACAATATTACTTTCACCTATGTGTGCTATCGTAGTATCGACTACTTACCAACCTACGATACTAGTAGCACTTCAATACCCAGTAAATGCGAACGATCATGTTTACGATGTTTCACGACCCTGTAAACATACTACCGCAGCAGTAAAATCTGCCCTCAACCTAGAAAATAATGGGACAATATGTAATTGTACACATTACATAACGTTTTAATGCAGTGCTCTTGGCCCCGTGGACTTAGTGTTCTGTAAACGATTACTGCAATAAGCAACTTTAACTACAGCCGGTTTTGGATCGGTTACCACTTTGTGACGCTTATTTGCACGCTAATGGAACGCTAAAGCCGTCGTTGGTCCCGGTTGCCAGTAAAATGGCAATCGTTAAACCTAGTTGAAGGCCTTACGGGCAGTTTAAAAAAAATCATAATAAGGTGAAATATGGGCATACGCCTTCGAGGATATGTATTTAAGTATGCTTCAACCCTCGACGCAATAAGAAGAGTATACGCGTACCCAGACAGGTATGTGGGTATGTGGCATCAAGTTCCCAAACGTGACAGAATGGTGTGACGGAGATGATTCTTTAAGCTTCCTCCACACTACTCGCGAAGTTGAACGAAGTTAGGCGAATACGATAGTGTAGAGAGGCACTTCGGCTTACTTCGTCAAATTTTTACTTTGCCTCGGGCGACTTCGCCGAGGAACTTCGTTCAACTTCGCGTGTAGTGTAGAGGAAGCATTAGATATAATTATGATTTTTAAAATCACTGTTCTCGCATTATTTACTGAATGAATGTGGTCACCGTAGCCAGTAGCGAAAAATTCTAAATCTATGCCGTAGCTTATAGATGTTTACAACAGTGCAACATTCGCCATGCAGACTTTTTTTATAAAATCATTAGTTTACTTCCCAGTTATAGATAACTGGGAAGTAAACTAATGATTTTATAAAAAAATGTTAAAAATATTAAAAATCTTAGAAGATTCCTTATCAATTTGCTCAGGTGTAATTATTTAGTTAATTACAAAGGTTTGCAAAAAGGAGAGAAAAAAATAGGTAAACTTTTTTTACAGTTTTATCGAAGGAACAGTGAAATTTTATGACTTCTTTTCCAGATAACAAAACCGGTTTTGTCTTAGACACGTCGAGGACTCTCTTTGCCACCGAGGGTTGTAGTTTCGCTGAGTACATGCCGCTTCTATCCACTGTGGCGGCTGCAGTGTGGATTACGCTGTTCACTATGTGTCCGAGCGGTGGACGCTCCAGATCTGGGTACGTACATTTTCATTTGACCAGTCATGATTCTTGTGGGACGCTGTTGCTGTAATACTGTCCTTATCGTTCCTTTGATGTAACCCGGAAACATGGTTATAAGTTGCTTTTTGATGTAAAACATCTATAGCCGAGAGTAAAACCGATTGTTGGTATAGAACTATGCCAGCAGTGATGACATTATTCGCCACCGGGTGGCTAAGCATACGCAGAGTGTGTTAGAAGCGGAAACATCTAGGATCTTCTAGAATCGATTTCGTACAATGGCGCTACCCGGTCCTGAGGCATCCTTCCGAGCCATTCCGAGGGCTTACCCGGGGCTCCCAGCCATAGGCTGTTGGGTGTTACGTGAGGTTTTTTAGTCGGTAGGAGTCCGTCATAGAGGATTTTCCCTCTGGTTAAAAAAAATAAAAAAACGGCGCTGCCCGATGGAAAGCTATGCTGATATAACTGCACTTTTCATCCAATAGCCAGCTCGTTGAAGGTCGGTCTTAAAGGGATCCTAGGATATAAAGCCCTTTAACACCTTTTGATTTATGTATAACCATAGTTTGTAAGTCTCTTTTGTTTTTTGATTATTTTTGTTCTGAATGTAAATAGCATAGCGCAAGTTACTCAATACGTACTTATTGTGGAACCTAAACGTGGGAACCTATAATTGGCTTCCTGGTGCCTATATTGATGTATTTTCAAGTTTGATTATGCTGTCGGTTCTCCATAAATAAATAACTATCTCATTCACACGACTCGACACGCATCGATGACGGTGGCCCTCAAGTGGCCGGTCTAATAATGTGCCTCTTCACGCTCCGCTTAAAGAAACAGGGATTGTAAGAGGAGATAAACATGTGCAGATTCAACAGTTTCCTACGTGACACTACATGACCATACTCGTAAAACAGGACTTTTGCAAAACATAGTTTCTTGAAGTGAAAACTTAGGGTACCTTAGGCATCCTGCGCGGCTCTATGACTCTGGGAAGCCTGTACCAGCGAAGGCGACTCTTCAGTATATTACCCCACTCGCCTACGTATTTCACCGCAGAATAAACCTTAGAATGTACATGCTTAAAATATAATTGGCAACGCTCCAATGAGGTCAATCTTGTTAACATGTTAAATGTGTGTTCTCCTGCAAGCTGGGTGGTTAAGCGGTTTACCATAAATCTTCTTCTTATTGTCACTGGTAGGAATATAAATTTAAATCGCTTTACACGATTTAAAACTGACTAGCGACACATTGAGCAGTTGATTTTCGATCATCATTCATTTAATTTTAACGTTTTTGATGTTCTGTGTCATTTCATAACAACTTTCTGCACTCTTTTGTCAGTGCAGTTTACTTCTTTATCTTCTTTTAATTAAAAAGTGTACACTACTTAGGTAGTTGACAAGCATACGAACCACCGCACGCACAGGAGTGAAAGTGTTGCTCGACGCTCGACGCTTATGGACGCTTGCAACACCAATGTATTATACCCGCCCAGTCGAATCTATTGCCGTGTGAAACTGACACGAACAGGCTATAATTTACAGTTGACATTTTTCAAGTCCTTCCATTAGGTTTAGGGCCCAACGTCCAATACTCCTAAGGTCTTTAAATTTTACCAACTACTACCATATTACTGGCAATCGAAGCGCATAATCGCTAGTCAATGGATCAACCCAAACACACAACATACGTTGCTTAACGGAAGCATCACTTAGAGATCAGTCAGACAGAGTTAAACGCTCCGGTACACTACATTTCTGATTACCGGCCTACATGACCTAGAGCCTGAGAACGGCGAGTTGGCTGCTCGTCGTTCTTACAGAAGCAGGCTAAGACGGTGGCGTGTCTCTTCGCCCTTCATAGTAGTGGGACAGCACCCAACTATCCCCCCTTTCCCCAAGTAGCAGGATAACTCCCGAACAAACCTCTCAGACACGGGAAAGCACCCGAACCGAAGTGAGGTCGTAGTGGTGGCCAAGGTCTGCTGGGTACCCTGGGACATCCTTCCAAGGGCTTACCCGGAACTCCCTGCTATAGACTGTTGCAAGGCATTGTGTGGTTTTAGTTGCTAAGAGTTCGGCATAACATCCATGTAGGATTGCCACACGATAAAAAAACACTATATTTCTTTCAGGCTCACAGAACCCTGGCGTATACTGGCCCCAGCTTTGCTGTTCTCTCTGATGATGATGGGCTTCGCCGGCCACAACACAAACCTCGTCAATTCGGGAATACAGGATCTCTGCCGACAGTTTTATAACTACACCAACGCGACTACGTAAGTTTGGTTTTATCCATTAGAAGAATTTTAGAATATGGGAAAACAAATCACACCGTTGTATCGGTGTGATTTGTTTTCCCATATTCTTCTTGTTATTTTGTTCTTTCTTGTTATTTTTTGCTAGCGAGTTGAGGACTACTCCTCTAGTTCTCATGACTATTTACAGTAGGTATAGCTCTCAAGTTGGGGGCACAACACACAGCAACGCGCGCCTCTACAAGTAAACAGTCAATACAGTTCGCGTTGCTCTATGGGGCCCAATGATGTGCGTCTTCACGCTCCGCTTGAAGAATCTTCTTACAAAGAAGGAAGAAAAATACGAGCGCTAGCAGAATGCCGTCTAAGTATCTATGGTTCAAGGCAGAAACAGTTTAAACATTATATCACAAATTCACCACGGCTTCTACCGTGACCTTGAGCTTCCGTTGCACTCCTCACCTAAACTCTTTAGTTAGATTTCAAATGACGTATGAAAATCCGCCTGATTTGTTGAAATTTATGATGACTACTCCTCTCCCTTGGGTATGAGAATGATGATATGACTAACCATCCTCGATAAATGGACCATCAAATACACAAAAAAAAATCAAAATCATTTTAGTACTTAAGTAGTTTCAGAGTTTTTTTAATAGGTAGTTTAAGATTGCTTACTAGCACAGATAGAGATCAGAAAAAAAATTGTTATCTGATTTCTGTGGTTACTAGACCTTGCCTTTAAGCCATATCCAGAGATTACAATACCTACCCCTACATTATTGTCCTGGGGTATCCTTACGAGGGCTTACCCGGGACTCCTTACCGTAGGCTGTTAGGCAAGAAACGTGAGTTTTTTAGTCGGTACGAGTCTGGCATGACATCCATGAAGGACTTTCCCTGACGTAAAAAAAAGACGCATACATTATGGCCAGGCATTATACTGGTGCATAATGTCCGCATCAATCACTTTGTCCAAAACATATAGGTCCTAACTCTTTATAATATTAGTATGGATTTCGAGAAATTGATTCTGTAAATACAAACCTATTAACTGACTGTGGCCTTACAGCTGCTCCTCAATCGAACCATTCGTTGAGCGGAGCTGGAACGCGTCGTGGGGCGTGGGCGGGCGTCTGACGGCGACGCGCGCTGCCAGTGCCGCCGTGTGGGCTGCATGGGCTTGCGCTATGTCTGTGCTACTGGCGCGCTGTCTGGTCGCACCGGACTTCGTGGTACACCGGACTAGCGTCTACCTCTCCAGCGACCCGCAGAGGGTAGGTATCTAAAGAAAATCTCGAATTGAATAACGCGGGGACTGAATTGTTTTAGAATAAACTGAACTTTAAGCTATTTATGATTAAGCAAACAGGGCAGTTTCACACGCTCCTAGGTGTCTGATTAAGAAATACCTCTCCTTTTAGAGACCTTATGTAAAGTAAATGAAGTTGCGAGGGTCAGCTAGTTTTAAATAAAGTATACCTACTGCACTCTTTCTTTACTTGACAGAATAGAGCATAGAATTATAACGCATTGACATGCGTTAAAAGTGTGACCTTGTCTTACGACTGGGTGTACGCGACGTTAAGTTTCACACAACGGGTTTGTCTGTAGCACAGTGCAACGATACATGGCGAATGGCTCTAAGTCTTTAAGCTGCCCAATCTTAGTCAAAGATGTTGACCATGAAGGCCTCTGATAGTTCGACATTAAATGCATCTCATACATTATTAATCTGTTATTTTTGTACCGTTCCAGAAAATTATCGATAATTTGAAGAAAGCTCTAAGACCTGATCAACCTGTTAAAAGCTCGCCTAAACCTGACAACGTCTCAATGCGATCCGAACCAACTATCACTACGGAATTGGTGACAGCTTCGTTAGAACAGGGAGATTCAGCTCCAACCTCGCTCATGGTTTCTCCGCTGAAGATGTCCACTGCACCAAAGTCTGAGATCATAGAGATGACATACACAAAAGAACGATAGATTTCAAAAGTCTACGATAGATTTCCAATTTTGTCCATTTGGATACATAAAAATATCTATTAAAATAAAAAGTAGGTATAAGTAACAAAGCATTTATCATATTGTTCTGTACTTAAAGTACTTACAATCAAG
The DNA here is from genome assembly GCA_933228765.1 of Miltochrista miniata. Taxonomy (NCBI): domain Eukaryota; kingdom Metazoa; phylum Arthropoda; class Insecta; order Lepidoptera; family Erebidae; genus Miltochrista; species Miltochrista miniata. Next base: position 13,417,643 of record OW121764.1, on the reverse strand, counting down.
GTGCAGTTACATACATTATTATACGCTTTTGTCCTAAATGTTTGTTACTGATTGTGATTAGCATTCTCAGCACCTAGTCTATGCTATCTCGTTACTACTATGTGACAATTTATTCTAATTATAAGTTAATTTAAATAAATTCATGTTGTTTCATTTATTTCATTGATCAATGGGTAATTAATGTTTTCTTATTATTTCTTTTCTCTTCTTACTTAACACGTTACCAGTCCAGTGTGCCCTATGGGGTACACGCTGAGCGGTACCGCCGAGTCCGTGTACCAAATGCGGTACACTAACCACTACAAACTTGTGGGGCTCTAGTGTCCTGGACTTATAATATTAGATTGTTTGTTATTGCGGGACTTGTGAAGAGGGTTCTAATAAACGATAAAAATAAAAAACATCGCATATTTTTTTTATTTTGGGTTGGACTAATTTTTACAAAAACCGTAGTGGATAAATGGGGAGATTTAAAACTTTTGTATAGAGACTGTTAACGTGTTAATTGTTAAACATTGGGCATTAGGTAAATTTGGTCTCTTCCCAGGTGAATTCCTCCCTCCTGAAAGAAAGCCGTGGCGAGATCGCGAGGGTCACTATCAGAAGGATATATTATCAGAGGCTCTCAAGTAGGCGGCCCAATGATGTGCCTTTTCATGCTCGGCTTGAAGAACCCGGGGTTTTACTAAACTATTGAGGCAAGGTTACGGCCCACCTGATGAAAAGTGGTCAGCGTAGCCTATGAATGTTTGCCACACTCGCGCTACAGACCCTGCAAGAACCTTCTAAGACCCCTTTGAAGAACCCCATACTGTAGGCATTTAGTAAAACAGGCAGTCAGGTCATTCTACAATGTGAGCGCGCGCGGAAGATAGACCTATTGGACCTTAAGCTTCCTCCACTCTACTCGCGATGTTAAACGAAGTTGGACGAATATGATAATGTAAAGACGCACTTCGGTGAAGTCGCCCGAGGCAAAGTAAAATTTTGTTACTTTGCCTCGGGCGACTTCGCCGAGGAACTTCGTTCAACTTCGCGAGTACCTAGTGTAGAGGAAGCTTTGCCGTGCTCGAGCGCTCCGAATGCAAAGTGTGAGGTCGTCGGGATGAACACCATACCTCTGACGTACGGTACAATGATAGAACGTAGCATCGTATCAAACAATTCCTTGGAGTATAATATAAACCATTGTACAGGCCAAGGCTCTCCTGTCGCGAAGGGGCCACTCATCACCGGTAAGTAGGTATAAATAGGATCAATGACAACACTCATGGGCAAAGCTGATATTCTAATGACCCAGTCATTGGCGTAACTATAACATCGGAGTTTGAGTGTTTTATAGGATAGGTACATAAATAATATGTCTTTCTATCGTCTAGATCCCATAATTCCCATAACACAAGTTTAATTTTGGCTAGTAGACAATGTTGCTCAAGAATGTCCTGCAATATTTATTGAAATAAGTTACCTACTTAGATAGATACCTACCTGCCTACTTCTTTTTATAATTATAGACTGCCTCTGTGGCGTAGTCGGTATCGGTACCGATACCGCCTGCGGCGCCGGAGGTCCTGGGTTCGATTCCTGGGTCAGTCCAAATATTTGTGTGAACCACATTCAGTTGTTTCGGAGTTTGGGTGTTTTCTAATTATAATATGTACCTACCTATGTATTTACAAATATATAAGTATGTATGTATGTAGTCGTCTAGATCCCATAGCACAAGCTATATTAGCTTATTTTGGGCTAGATGATGTTGTGTGTGTGAATGTCCACAAATGGTTCAGTGAATTTAGCCCGTGACATTGCAAAATTTTGGTATGGATGTTCTGAACACCATTTTAAATGAAATTTAAAAAGTACTCTACGCTGCTGTTTCATAAGACTTAAAAAATTAAAAAATCTACTAATGCTTGGTAGAAGTTTAAATTTTAGTTGGTCGACATCGTTGTTTTGTTTTCAAAATTCAAATGTCAAAAACAGCTGTCGTCGCCAAGGAACATAATTGTCGTCGCCTGTCGCACTCGCACTGAGCCTCATGCAACTCCCATACAACGAAAAAATTTATGGAGTTTGCGCTCCTTCTTTTTTTTAAATCATACAAATATACCTATACATACTACGAAAAAGAATTTCTGTTCTATGCCGCAGTAACTCATTCTTTCATTCATTCATTTTTTGATAGTAATGGATTCCTTTTCTCTTTGTTGTTATAATTTATAATCTCTTTTGTGTTTTATTTTATAATTTTGTAAAGTATTTATTAGTATATCATGAGTAAAAGTGTTTAATTGACATAATTGAAATGTTTAGAAGTTAATCAACAATGAAAAGTGTTGAAAAAGTGATAAATATGTGGTGAATAATCGGGAAGAAAAAGATGGTAAAAAAAAGAGGTTATGTTATGACTAAATTCTTATTAAAAGAGCAACTACTACACCACAGACACCAAATAACTGCATAATATTGTGTAGTAATATGCTATTGCTACAGGAAATTGGTGGTAATGTATTTTTTCTTGTTATTGATATATCATAGTTATAGAATAGGGATGTTCCACTGCTAGTCAAAAATCGATATTTTTCTTTAAGGTCTGATTAATTATCGTAACTGTTCCTTTGTCTCCAACTTGGAGATAGGATACTTTAAAGTTAAATAACATATCAACACGTGCTTGGAGACTCCAAGCACGTGATAATATGTTATTTAACTTTTATAGTATCTTATCTCATACAAGCTTGAGGTGATTAACTTCAGTTAGCTTAGGGATACCGTGTTGCAATTTCCTAATGATTAGGCAGCTTAGTTTCTGATAAAGATTATGAACGAAAATTTTGTGATTTTGTTAATTCAGCACCGCAATGTTTTCAAGTGCATATAATTATGGATATCGATCTACCGTCCTTCGCAATTGTTTGTAACTCGTCACTCCAATCCTACAGGTTTCACGATCTCGTTCGAACCACACTCAACCTCAGACACACATCAGTGCATCACACAATTTGATGTCTCTGAGGTAGAGTGTGCTGAAATCTAATATTGACTTTTATCTTCTTACAGATGTGAGCTGTGGATACAATATATTGGAATTGAAAACTTTTGTTGAACAGATGTGGGAAACACTGATAGAAAATATGAATACGCGATTGGAACGTTCACAAGACATTTTTTAAATAAAGAATTTTATTTGTCGTATTATGTTTTTTATTATTACCTAAAATACATCCAGCATGTGTTTGACATAAAATCCAGGTGCGGTTTACAACCATTCTCATATTATAAGGATGATTGCACACCCCACCTAGGTTTTGTAGGATTGGGACCCAGGTCGAAAAAAATTATCGATATCGATATATTTTTGATTATTTCTCTCGATCCTGGGTCCCAACCCTACAAACAAGTTTGCAACCTAAGGGACCAAATGAAGTTTTTAACGTCTTTGTGTTGGTATTGATTCTGTGCGTAAACTTTTAAATGAATCAAAATGAAAGTATGGGAGCCCCGTCTCTTAAACGTAGTGTTACATTCTCTTTGCTCGCACTCACACAACTGTCAAATACAGAGGAAACGTGAATTTGTATTTTACAAAATTTTAAATTGCAGTACAAATAATAATATTACTGGTGAATGACAAATCAGGTAGTGAATATATAACACGTAAATATACAATGATGTATCAGGTAAACAGGAGTTTCTTAAAACAATACTTGATTAGGCAATATAAATTTAAAGTGCCCCAACAAAAGCTATTAAAAATCTTGTATCCTTTGGAAAGTCGAAAGTTACTGAAAGTCAGTGGTAATGACGCACCTACATTCTTGCAAGGCCTCATTACAAATGATATGCAACACTTTGAGGAAGGTGCAAACTCTATGTATGCTATGTTTTTAAACAACAAGGGTAGAGTTCTATATGATACCCTGATATATAAATGGGAAGGCAATGACTCATTCTTACTCGAGTGTGATAAAACTGTTCATAAATTACTACAGAGGCACTTGACGCTTTATAAATTAAAACGAAATGTTGAAATTGGAGACATAAGTGAAGATTTTAGATTGTTTGCCCTAATCACTCCACAGGAAACAAGCATAGACACCACAATTCATCCCAAAAAAAAAATGAATGTGTTTAAAGATCCACGGCTCACAGATTTAGGTCATAGAGTAGTAGCAAGTACAACAGCAGATAGTTCATACATTGAGAATCTCCTTGGAACTGATACAGTAATAGCGAATGATGAAACAGGTTATAAGTATTTGAGACACCGATTAGGTGTGAGCGAAGGAGTTGATGATCTACCACCCGGAGTCAGTTTTCCTTTAGAAGCAAACTGTGATTACCTACATGGAGTAAGTTTTCATAAAGGCTGTTATATTGGACAAGAACTGACAGCTCGAGTACACCATACAGGTGTAGTAAGAAAAAGAATAATGCCGCTTAAGTTTACAGATATTATTGAAGAAGAAATAGAGAAGGATTCTGTGATTACAGCTGATGATGAGAAAAATACAAGAGTAGGAAAATTCAAAAGTTGGGTCAATGACTGCGGTTTAGGATTAGTTAGAATAAAAGAAGCGCTTGAGGCTAAAGCTTTAAAAATTGGTCAACACTCGGCCAAAGTTGTGAAGCCTGAATGGTGGCCTATTGAAGCCCCTAAAGACAAAGCGACAGCCAAACTGCAGTGATGAAATGCTAACTAATCAAAGACTATAAATTTATTAGGTAATGGTCATCTGTGTGCGTTCAAGCGTTCATCATACTGTAACTTATTTACATTTAAAGAATTGAAGTATCACAAAGCTCTTCCACATTACTTTCAACTACTGCCCTGAAATGCTGAGCATTTAGGCTTATTGTCATGAACTTCTTTTTGTATATAATCCATCTGTAAAGTGTAAATAACAGTCTATCACATTACAACTTGTAGACCAAGTGTAAGAAGAATGGCTACAGCTTTTGTATTTTTTTTTAATTCATAGTCAACCCTTCTTGTTTCAAATCTCATTAGCAGTTCAGATTTCCATCCCTGTGATTACAACATACTTCATATAGAAAAACGAAAGGTGTAATGTATGGTATACCTGTAAACGCTATCTACCCCTTCAGGAATAAAGGTGTGATGATAATATATGTAATTTAAACTGATAAATGCTTTGTTTCAGACACATTATGGAGGAAACTAAAACAAAGGCGGAAGTTGAGCAAGTGTTATATGATTTTAAATGTTCTTCCTGTGATATTGAAGAAAAAGCTCATTATAAAGGGACACATCCACCATTTTCTCGGAATTTAGTCCTAAAATACCCGAGTTATGTTATGAAAGACCCTTTCAGTCCTCCCGGAAAAGGAGAAATACTGGTAATAGGGTCTGATTGTGCATCATGTGGCAATTCCATCTGCATAAGCAAAGAGTGCAGTTTATTTTATTTAAAATATTTTTGTTTAACATGTGCTCATAAAGCAAAAGAAACATTTCCTGTGGAAATTAGAAGTAAATTAGAACAATTAAAAAAGATTTAAAATATGGCATGAGCCTTATTAGTTATTACCTATACCTATTCCACCATATGACCAACACTGGCTGACGATGAATATTTATTTCGGTTCAGCAACCTGATGAACGAGGCAAACCAGGGCGCCGATTCTCGGATAATAGGTACGACGATGCGTGGACAGAAATTTACAGATGAAACGCCATCTTCTGTCTCTTAAAGTAGGTTCTAGGTTTTACACGGGCTGGTTTTCGCAACTCGACGTTATTTTTGCGCCTATTTTGCGTGGGGGGTTGTGGTATGGCTACTGCTATCCCAGTTCCTCTAGGAAGTCTAGCAGACTCTTCACGTTGCCGACGACTTCCTGGAGCGACCTCGATGTACCGAAGTGTTTAGCCCTGTATCTGGCCAGTTCCGGGCATTCCATAAGAATGTGACTGGCAGTTTCGTCCGTCTCCGTAAACAGTACGTAACAGTAGTCCGTAAACGTAACAGGCTCTGTAAAGGGGACTGTCTGTGACACCTAAATTAAAAAGATGTTTGTTTAGTGGACTGTGACCGGTAACTATACCTGTTATCATACTTATCTTGGTCCTATTTAGCAGCAGAATCTTGCGAGAGAATCTGGTTTTGATTGTCGGCAGTGCCTCTCTCGCTTGTCTGCATGTATCCAAGAAGCCGGTCCAGTAGTCCTGGTGATGGCTCCTTGTATGCTGTTGCGTAGCAGGTTGCGTAACCATCCCGATGGTAGGGGCAGAATAGGTTCAGGGCCCATTGCTGTCAGCGAGGAGCCTCTTTTTGCCAGCTCGTCCGCTGCGTCGTTACCTCGTGAGCCACTGTGTCCTTTTATCCATTGTAGGGTGACATTGTACTTTGTGCGACCCATGTGGCATTCCATGATAAGGCTCGATGTTATTGTATGGCTCTGTGTAGCGCCTATAGGACCGATCTACTATCAGTCTCTTAAAGTATCAGCAAAATATGAGAAAGGTGACGTTTCACCCGTAAGTTTCTGTCCACGCATTCACGTTGTGTGGTCGAGATTCGGCGCCCAGGATCAATTCGCGATAATTTAGGGCACTCACGAAAAGGCCTCCTCGGAAGTCTTGGCTTCCGAAGAGAAAGACTTCCGAAGTTATTACTTACGCATCCTGGTTAGGGCTTACTGGACTTTGTGGGCTAAACAAACACATGCACAATCTGCCGATTAGTGACACGACAGTGTAGGCTATGTCTGGAGGAAGATGAAACACCTGTACACATCCTGACAGAATGCCCAGCCTTGATGCGTAGTCGCAGTTTTCTACTTGGAGGACACATAGTGGATCCAAGTGAGATCATACGAATCGGGGCCATGACTGCACTTCCTTGAATTTGCGGAACTCAGTCAAGAACTTTCAGTGGCGATCACAACAGATCAGTAATGGTCGCAGTGAGAGTAGCTCGTCTCTCGAATAATAGTAAAATACAATTTAGGGCTCTGTTTGACAATATTAGCGGAAAGACGTAGTAGCATGCCTTATTAGCTCTCGAGTTAATTTTAGGCTGCTAGGAGCAGTTGTAATGGAATGTCCCCAGTCTCTATCATCTTCCATTTCGTGCGTGACTGTTCTGTTTGTTACTTAACAGTCCTAAACGGTTTGACAGATCCGAGAACTTGATACGAAGTACTACCGGTTGCCATTCGGAAGATTTTGTTTACACTACAGACTAGTCTGAGCATCCAACCGTTCACTGTCGGCGTTGAGATTCTCAGGTGGTCGAAAAATAAAAGGACTGTATAGGTTCGCTGATGTCATAGAAAGCAGGAACAAGTTATAATAAATGACTATGTCGAGCGGTGGACCGGTGCGTAACTTAGTATTGTTTCGTCGGTAGTGCATTATGGCGTGCCGATGTACTGAATGCGGCGCCCTCCGCTCCGCCGCAGCATGGGCGCGGCGTGACCAGCGCAGTGGCGGATACAGAAAAATATCAAGGGAGGGGCGCAAAACATATTTTGCTCTCTACTACTCCAGCGGGAGTAAGTGGGACTGCGCAGTCTCATTCTGCGAGCAGAGGGGCAAGTGCGAGTTTTTGCGTGAGCATCTCGACATTCACGGCCCGCCAATTCGTATGGAATCGACACCCCGCCACCTAGCTGTAAACGCGGGAACTTGTCTCGATTCCATACAAATCGGTGATAACGCGCTCACCGTGAATGTCGACAGGCGCTCGCCGGAACTTGCACTTGCCCCTCAGGTCATGCTTGTGAAGGAGGCGGGCGGGGCGGGTACGGGAGAGAACTCTCCCACCCGAGTTCCGCAGTCGCCGCCGACGTGTCTTCGCCGAGGACTATCGATCTCCATGACCGGGGGTCTGAGGACGGTGAGAGGGTCGCTCACCGTCCTTACAGAGCAGGCCCATGACGGCAGCGTGACGTGAGCATCTTACGCACCCCCCCCCCCCTTAGAAGCGAGATCACACCCGAAACCCCCCCCAAGGCGCGGGATAGCACCCGAACTAACCCTGGGCGAAGACGCAGCGGCGGCCGTAGGTCTGTTGGGAGTCCTGGGACATCCTTCCGAGGGCTTACTCGGGGCTCACAACCATAGACTGTTAGGCGTTACGTGAGGTTTTTAGTCGGTAGGACTCCGGCATTTCGAAGATTTTGTCTGATAAGAAAAAAGCATGCTTAAACTGGCTGGCTGCAAAAGCCAATCAGAGAATGCAAAAGGCAATGGATGAGAATGTAAAAATGGCAAAGGATGGTAAAAGGTATAAGCATGTCGCAAAAGAGGTGATCAAAAGAAAGAGGGAGGATGATAGTAATGTATTTCATAACCGGTTATCTGATAACTTCCAGGCAAATATGAAATTCTTTTGGAAGTCTATAAGATCAATGGGGCTCAAAGACTACATCACAACTCACATAAGAAATCGTGCGGGAAGTTTAGTGAAAGAAGAAGAATGTGTGCTAAAACGATGTAACTAATATTTTGAAAGTTTGTTTGAAAAAGAGGATTTACAAGGAGAGACTCATGTCTTGGAATGGAATGAAGTTGACGATGAAAGCGATTTAAGTATGAAAGAAATTGTGGAAGCGTTGAATGGTATGAAATTAGGATAGGCTGCTGGAATTGATAGGATTTCTGTCGAGATGCTGAAAGCGGTACGTGGCGTGGTAGCTTGCCAGCTGTACCGCCTTTTTAACCTTTGCTGGCGAAGTGGCAGAGTACCAGAGGAATGGTGTAAATCTGTCATAGTGTCGCTGTACAAAGGGAAAGTGTCGCAGCAAAAGTGCAAGAACTACCGCGGCATAAGCTGGCTCAGTGTTGTAGACAAATATATGCAACAGTACTGATAAAAAGAGTACCTAATAATTGAAACGGAAGCAAAAATGTGGGATGTGCAAGCAGGATTTTGGAAAGAAAGGGGATGCAAGGATCAGATCTTTTCCTTACGTGCGTAGCTGAAAAGGATTTGGCAAAAAGTCAAAAAGTCTACTGCATCTTTGTAGACTTGAAAAAGGCCTATGATAGAGTAGTGAGGAATGAAATGTGGACAACACTGTCCAGGTATGGAGTAAACGGAACCTTGATACGAGCAGTGAAATCTCTGTATGAAGACTCCAGTACTTGTGTCAGGATAAACGGAGCTTGCACAGACTTTTTTCACATTGAAAAAGGTGTGAGACAAGGTTGAGTAGCGTCACCGTGTCTGTTTAACCTGTACATGGACAGCTGCTTGAAAGAACTGCAAGAGTGTGCGTATGGTTTAAAAATGAATGAGCTGACCATCAAATGCTTCCTATACGCGGACGATCAGGTGATATTAGCTTCAACGGCGGAGGAGTGGCAGTTGATGGTTAACATAATGCATGATGCACTTTAAAGTAGAGATATGAAAGAGAATGTAGAAAATACGAAAGTAATGGTTTTTGAAAGAGAAGAAAATATGACGAATTGCCCAATTTACATCAAAGGGCAAAGAGTGAAACAGGTAAAAGAGTTTGTGTACTTGGGGTCAAAATTTGCAAGAGATGCGAAGTGTGACTATGATGTTTAACGAAGAGTTTTGGCAGGTAATCAAGTGAATGGAGCCGTTCACGACTTTATGAGCAGTCAGGATGTGTCTAAAAAGGCTAGGATAGCTGTACATAGAGCAGTGCTTAGGTATGCCTACATGGCATAATGGCATGCCAGTGAAAGTTGGGTGTTGCCGAAGACGCATGAAAGTAAAATTAATGCAGTGGAAATGAGAAGTTTGCGAAGTATAGTGTAGTGACATTGATGGATAAAGAAAGAAACTGTGTGATTGCGGCTTGACAGAAGAAGTAGTGACTAAGATAGAGAAAGGGATGCTCAGATGGTTCGGACATGTGGAGAAAATGGGTGAAAACAGACTGACAAAAGAGATTTATAAGGCGAGAGTGAATGGAGAATCTTTTGGAAAAAGGCCAGGTCAAGAGTACCCTTAATCGGAGAACATGTATGAAAGCACTTATGAAAGTAGAAGAAGCGAAAGTGATATGTCAAGATCGTGGCAAGTGGAAAGCCATAGTCTCTGCCTACCCCGTTGGGAAACAGGCGTGATGTTATGTATGTATGTTCGAGTGTGTGCCCGCCAACGCTTGTCGCATTCGTAGTATTTTATACACTGTATCTATCCTGCTCTAACTAATGTTAGAGCAGGATAGACACACTGAACACACACGATCACGTCGTCCGCATAAGATTGTTATGCTTCCTCTACATAACACGCGAAGTTGAACATAGTTCGTCGGAGAAGTCACCCGAGGCAAAGAAACACTATCGCATTCGTCCAACTTCGTAAGTAATGAAGAGGAAGCATTATTGTTAATAACCAAAATATTTTGGATGGCCTGGCGCGGCGCGGACGAACGACGCGGCGACGCGTGCGTGCTTTACCCAAGGGGGGGGCGCGCGCCCCCCGCGCCCCTACCCTGTATCCGCCACTGGACCAGCGTAGGCACAGCGACGTTGCGAATGGGTTCGATTCTCACAGTCAGTCAGAAGGTGTACCACTCGCAAGTAAGATTAGTTATTGGAGACACAAAGGTCTTGGTCGAACTCCTTATACCAGTTATACCCTATATTTATATGATCGTGAAATGGATTTTGAACGTAATAATTAGACTGAATGTATGAAATGAAAGACATGTGTATAAAATACTGTTTACTTTGGCTTGCCAGTCCGATTTACAGTATTTCTTTTATTTTTCACAAATTGTATTCAATAACACAGTTATATTTCACTGAAACACAAATTTCAGTAACACATTTATATATAATACACAAAGTCAAAGCCAAAACTGATGCGGGGTACATTGTGATCGCGAGGGCGTCACTTACCGCCAAAACATTTGTGGTCATTTTACACCACGACTATCAGAAACAAATTATAAGCTTAAAATTAATAAAGATAATTACAGCATAGTTTATAATTAAGGTGTATATATTAATAAGCTCTAAAACAGGACAAACTTAAATACACGTTTTGTCTTATACGTTCCAGTCACTCCGGTCATATAGATAGCACCACTCCTCATAACTTCAATACAAACTGCCCCAGTGACTGCCACATATCAGCGAGACACCATCACAAGCCTACACAGTAAGATACAAAATGTGATCAACTATAAACACATATAGGTCATAAAATACAAATGATTGTGAAAATTTATTTAATTCGTATTAAATTGAATATTATTGCTTTTATTTTCGTTATAGAAATCCATATGCTAGCATTAGCATCTATGGTAGTGCTATACGTATAAAAAGTAGAGTTGTACTTTGCACAGCCGTGCGCGGGCGCCGGTCTATAGAGATCAGATCGCATTTTAATTCACTCGTATTATGATGAGAGCTGGTGATGATAGCATAGTGCATTATTTCGCTACGACATCGTACACTCGCGAGCGGCGGTGTAAACCCCAACCGAACAATATTCGAGACATTATAATAACATACAATATATTGGTGATTTACGTACATACAACATTTATCTCAACATACTAAACGACAGCTAATTTGTGATGGACTATTATACCATAAATAGGTCATGCTAAGTTCACTATAAAGATATAAAATGGACAGGTTTCTTTGAACAATCTGCAGGTAAAATGTTGCTATATACAAATAATACGGGTCCAGTGTTTACACAATGTGAGATTTTATGAGCTATTCTACATTTTAAAAACGTTATATGATACTGTGCAGTTAGAAAGTATTTTTTTCATGCCGCATGTATTTTAAGTTATAGATAAAAATGCCAAGGAGAGCAATAGAAATATAAAATTCGAATAAAACCTTTAAGAGTCACAAATAGTTTTTTTTTATAGTTTCGACTATCAAATCATACTGGCCTAAAATGTAAAAAAGTACGCGCCTTGGACGGGTGATTTGGATAATGTAGATCAGCATTTTCACACTTAGACACTAAAAGCGAGGGTGGGATAACCATTTTCGACTAATTAGTTAAAAAGTATTTAAGATAAAAATTAACAAAAACGCTCACAGCCTAAAAGTACACAATAATTTTGACATACATCATATAAATTTTTGCGACATTCACACACACATCAATACTATAACAGTTAGACGCTAAGAAAAAATGCACATTTGAGGAGTAAATTATCTAAAAACCACAGTAAATGTTTCTATTTGCACCGGTTCGTTCTCTGGACGTTCATAAGTCGAGTGGGCCGGACGGTATACCCGCGGTGGTACTTAAGCAGTGTGGTCCAGAGTTGTGTCCGGTACTTACACGTCTTTTCACGCTTTCATATTCCATGCGACAAGTCCCGGCGTCGTGGAAGATCGCGTATGTGCATCCTGTGCCCAAGAAGGGTGATAGGACCGACCCGGCCAATTACAGGCCTATAGCCGTCACCTCCCTATTGTCTAAAGTGATGGAGCGTGTAATTAATACACAGCTCCTGAGGTACCTTGAGGAAAACGACCTGCTCAGTGACCGGCAGTACGGTTTCCGTCACGGTCGCTCGACGGGCGATCTTCTCGTGTGCCTCACACACCGATGGGCGACGGCTATCGAGAGTAAGGGCGAGGCTCTAGCAGTGAGCCTCGACATTTCTAAAGCCTTTGACCGGGTCTGGCACCGTGGTCTTCTTAAAAAATTGCCCTCCTACGGACTGACCGAGAGATTATGCGGATGGGTGTCCAGCTTTTTGGCCGGTAGAAGCATCAGGGCTGTTGTCGACGGCAGCTGTTCTGACTGCATGGCCATTAACGCTGGAGTACCGCAAGGGTCAGTGTTGTCCCCTACTCTGTTTCTGCTGCATATCAATGACATGTTGTCTATTGACGGCATTCATTGTTATGCAGATGACAGTACGGGGGACACTTGTTACACAGGCCGCCCCGGTATCTCTCGGGACGCAGTGGAAGAGAGTCGTGTACAGCTTGTGTCTGAAATCGAGGCTACTCTTACTAGAGTGTCCGATTGGGGTAGACAAAACCTTGTCCAGTTCAACCCTTCGAAGACACAGGCGTGTTTCTTCACCGCTAAGAAAGCCCCAATTACTGTAGCGCCACAATTCCAGGGCACATCTCTTTCCATCTCTAAAAGTATAGGGATCCTTGGTGTTGACATCTCCAGTGACGTTCAGTTCCGCAGTCATTTGGAGGACAAGGCCAAGCTGGCGTCCAAGAAGCTCGGTGTGCTCAACAGGGCGCGGCGGTACTTTACTGCGGCGCAAACACTGCTTCTCTATAAGTCGCAAGTGCGGCCACACATGGAGTACTGCTGTCACCTTTGGGCGGGGGCACCCGAATATCAGCTTCGTCCATTTGACTCGGTGCAGAGGCGAGCTGTGAGAGTTGTCAACGATCCTATACTGACAGGTGGTGTTGAACCTCTTCGCGACAGGAGAGACTTTGCCTCCTTATGCGTGTTCTACCGCCTGTACAATGGTATGTGCTCTGAGGAATTGTTTGACATGATGCCCACGGCTACGTTCTATCATCGCACCGCTCGCCATAGACAGGGATTTCATCCTCACACCCTACGTCCGGAGCGTTCGAGCACGGTTAGATCCGATAGGGGTTTTCTTCCGCGAACGCTTAGGTTGTGGAATGATCTTCCTGCCTCGGTTTTCCCAAACGCCTACAGTATGGGGTTCTTCAAAAGGGGTCTAAGAAGGTTTTTACAGGGTCGGCAGCGCGAGTGTGGCGCCTCTGGTGTTGCAAACGTTCATAGGCTGCGGTGACCACCAGTCCTTCTGGTGGGCCGTATGCTTGTCTGCCACCTTAGTGGTATAAAAAAAAAAAAAAAAAAAAAAACCGGTAATAGGGGTCAAAATAACAGACACTGACTCAAAGCGGTACAAATTGGCATGGGAATATTAAGCCGGGTCCACACTTTAGCGCTCAGTCTGTAAGTACATTCTGACACTTGTTTTATCCCTTTCTTTAGCATATCAAACGAAAAAGATAGCGAGTGTCTGGACACACGTTTTAATCAATACAGAAAAGGATAGAACATGTTTCAAAATTTACTTTTTACAGGCTACAGTCTCCTGTAAGTTACGGCCCAGACCATAGGCTAGAAATCTACGAGTATTGTGACATACAGTTCAGAAGATTGAAATACACATTTACTCCTTACATTAATGAGCATACAATTTTTTAAGTTTTCTATAAATTCACGTACACGTAAAACAATATCGGTAGCAGTATAAACAACTAGATGTTTCCAATATATCTTGTACGAAAAGCTGCAATTTGATTATAAACTATATGTAGATACCATATTACATTTTAATTTTAAATTTAAAAACGTCACGAACCGTCGATTTATATTACTATAATTTCACAAAAATACGTCTTCGCTGAGAAACCTCGGAAGTCTGTTAGAGGAAACATGAGGCTTAATATAAGCTAAGTCATTTGACTTAGTAAACTCCATTGGCTTAGTAAGCTTATGGCTTGACACAGTCCGGAGTAAGCAAGCATATAATATTTTCCCGGGACTGTGTGCAATGCCGGGAACAATAACAGTAGGCGCACACTGGGCAACAGCCGCGGCTACTGTCGCTGTCGTCGCGACTCCTCTTTCTTGTCGCCGAGTCGCAGCGACAAGTCGCCCAGTGTGCGCAGCTTGTCATCGCGACATGAAGCCCAGTGTGCGCCTACTGAAAGCATCGTGCTTCCTCATCCAACAATCCTGTTCACACATTCCTTCATAAAGGTATAATAAAAGAGAAATATAAACTTTTCTCTGTGTCAGCCGCCCAAATTTGGTAAATAAAAAAATTCTAACAAAATAAATCCGTATAACTAGACACAACTGTTAGTAATCCTAAACTTGACTGTTGTTTTAAGAAGTTTTAAACATAATCAGTTCATACAACCTGGAGTTGACTTGGCTCAACGTGATGTGCCATTTTTATAAAGATGAATGGTCTGAGGAGGGCTGTAACTATTTGAAAATAAATGTCAAAGTTATTATTGAGGTTCAATAATGTTTTCCGAATCGGGATGTCGAACAGTAACAACTAAAATTGAGAAAAGAAGAGGCTATTTGAGAGAAAGTATAAATTTTTGAACAAGCTTTCTTTGACTGCAAAGAATGAATTTTTATACATTTAAGG
Organism: Miltochrista miniata; assembly: GCA_933228765.1. Taxonomy (NCBI): domain Eukaryota; kingdom Metazoa; phylum Arthropoda; class Insecta; order Lepidoptera; family Erebidae; genus Miltochrista; species Miltochrista miniata. The sequence continues at coordinate 13,402,535 of OW121764.1, read as the reverse complement.
TTTTAAAATATCAAAGATAAAAATTAATAAACATATTTTAAATGTGTCAAGTTTTATTAAGTCATGTTATTAGTATGATTTGATATTCCTGAATCTCATAGTACCAGAGCACATGGTTCTGTGTGGAACATTATTTAAAGGGTCGATTAAGCTGAAGGCGCATGCGGTCGGAGGATTTCCTTTAGAGAGTATACCTACCCTATTCCCTGGCCACATATTTAGCCATGTAGGAGTAATTTTAAATGCAAAGTTTACCTAGCAATTTGAACCTTATTTACATGGCGTAATGCACATATTACGTATACGCGGCGTCAACTGAAGGCGCGTGTAATTCAAACTCGGAATATATGCATTACGCATTCATTGAGATTGATGTGCCTTCAACTTAAATCGACTCTAAATCCAAAAGGTTGAAAATTTCATGTCAAAAAATTGATAGCACAACTTCACTGGTTTGTCTTTGGTATGTCATTTTGAACCTTATTCCTTGTCATTAAGTTTCATTTTCAATATTATCTTCTTCAATCTTTTTATTGCGCCTTTTCAATAGTGCTCTGGTTCTATAAGATATGAACATTTTAGGTCAATATACTACGACAATGTAGCCAGTCAAAACAATATCAGTATTCCTGTTAATTTGTTCAGTATACAGGCTGAATTTTTCATATGAGTGAGCTGTGTATAGCCAAATCTAAAACCAGGAGGGGTAGGGGTAGTACTTAAGAGTAGCGGTTTCGAGCTTAAAGGACACTAAAGTAGTTTTGGATAGTTTAAGAATTCATATTTCTAACCAGGAATCAAACTATTGCTTTAAACAAGAATATTTATTACACCGTTCCATAACATTGCTAATAATAAAGAACAAACTGACGTGACGTATAAAGAATTAATTTTTATCAATAAGATAATATTATCCTTTGGGTATTTTTAGCTATTCCTTATAGTTTTAAGATTTAGCGATACACGCTCGCTTGAAGAATTCACCTTGTATAATGCGTAGACTAAATTTGTACCTTGAAAATCTCCATAACGGGTTTGGTTTGAATAATTGTGATGATGTTATGTTTGGAATGCATTTTGACTATAGATTGTTATCATAATCGTGAACTATACCACAATAGTCACAAATAGACTTATAGAATGCATTTATTTCGTAACGTTTGTATGACGTGCGTATTGAGACGGTGAATGTCGAGTCTGTTGCGTGCAAAAATTAAACGTAAAGAAGTATATTAATTCATTATTTCCATATAATATACCCGTTATTGCATCCAAAATCTGCAATATTATATAGCTTATTTAAATAAAATTAAGAGTAATGTAGGTGTAAAGAAATATTTCAGAAGTGAATTGGAATTTAAGAAATGAAAAGGTATGTTGTATGTTGTATTTTGGTTTAGTGTAACACCAAAACAGTTTGAAAATAAAAAAAGAAATAAAAGACCATTGAAATAAATCTTTTGGGTTAGTATGAATAGGATTTTGAAGAGAAAAATTGTAAGGAAAAAGAGTCAATGTCGTCAGAAAAAGAATCAATGTAGGTATGAGACCATAGTCGTTTTGGCTTTTAAGAAGTTTTAATTCTACCGCAAGTGAAATGAGTTTTTTTTAAATTTCACGTTCAATATTGTTTTCAAACAGGCTTCACTGCTTTTCATTAAATTAATGTACTTAGTTACGTTTATCAAGCAGCAACACAACCGCCATCGTAATGAATACAAACGCACAAACGATTCACTGTACCGTTTTTTATATAACTAAATAATAATTCTATAATATCCTTACTGAAACGCAACGATCACAAATTTTATGTACACACAATATACTTACACAATGTAACTGTAAAACAATTATAACAGCGTAACTTGTGACTCAACAATATGATTTCGACTTTATTTCAATGTCTTTAGAGGACAAATTCATTCGTCGTTTCTATAAAAACGAAATTTTACTATAGTACTTGCAGACCAAAAAGTTAATTTTGACACATGTTGAAGTTTTAACACTTACTTACATCTGCTATTTGTCAAAATTTACTACTGAGGTCGGATTCGACCAAAATCGGAGAAAGCCTATACTAGAGAATAACTTGGACTTATACAAGTAATGTGATAGTGAAGTTACCATCAACAACTAACAAGCCTAACGTAACTATGGTAACCATACTGAACGTGTCTACTTCAGTATGGTTACCATAGTTACGTTGTGCTTGTTGTTGGTAAAATGAAAAAATCACTCTACTTTTAGCATAAGTACAAGTTATTCTCTCCGATTTTGGTCGAATCCGACCTTAATCAGCGAGTACTATACATGTCATTACCATGTGGTTGGGGAGCCCTAGAAGAAATTCCTGTAGTTACTCAAACGAGTCAGATTAGATAGGTCGTAAGTACCTTACATATTGAAAAGTACCTGCTGGTAGGTATGAAACCATAGTATTGCTGGGTGCCCTGAATTACTAGCTGCGAACTGGCATCAATTCCAAACCGTCAGATTAAGAAATTGTAGTATCTGTGGAGAGTACTGAATCTAATGAAAATCTGACGCGAGTAACTACAATTTCAGCATCATCAGCTCCCTGTCCAATGTTCCTTATCCCATATTGTGCAATATACAACACGCTGGTCATAACATCCTAATAGGTTTATCGTAACGATTTAGTTCTATATAATCACAGATTATGAAACTAAAAGCAGATGACCCTTACCGAACATGAAAGTGAGGTGAATAAAGCAACTACTAAATTAAAAAGTGGGTACTGCGTAGACTGTCCTAGTGTCATTCACGCATTTATCGTATAAAATTACAGTCAACGCAGTACTCACTTTTGGATTTAGTATTTGCTTTAATGGCTTCACTTTCTTATTCGGCAAGCGTCATCTGCCTTCAGTTCTATAATCTGTGCATAAAATATTATATTTGAAGGAATATAAGATGATCCATAGGTATACTCAAGGGTCATCATTACAAATTACGTCCAACGGAACAGTTATAGTGTCCCAAGTAAAATATTCTCGTTCTATACAAGATATTAAAAGATTCAATATAACTGAGGACTGTTTTCAAGAAGTGAAATATCATAAAAATGTTTTTTTTTAGTATTAAGGAAAAATAAATTAATACTGTAAAAATGTAAAGATCTGAATAAGAAAATAGGGAAAGAATATAAATCTTTATCATAGTGAAATTATAGAAATTGCGTTGTGTGACGGCATGTCATAGATTAGTCATTTAACAGAGTATACGATAGTTCCGGTAAAAATGAAAACGTCAAATAAATGATTAGTTGAAAACGTTCCTCAATTTTAATTCACGACATATTCCACAAATCTTAAAAGAAAAGCAGAATTTTTGCAAATACTGAGTTTTTGAAGAATGAATCAAAAATATGATTTTGTAATGATTATGGCTATTAAAAATAAATTGATCTATACTTTACAATAGATAACTATGAATCTCTGCGTCCTTACTTCTAAAAATAATGTTTGTGTGTGATGTTTTATATAGTTTTGCTGTTATATATTTTTGATTCATTCTTTTATAAACAAACAGTATTTTTAGTTAAACTTTCTGTCAGAAATTTATGAAACCAGTCTCAAGTGCTCGTTTCAAAGTCTTTGCCACAGAATCAAAGGCTCGCGCCTAGTCATTTATATTGACAGCGAGCTATACTTGTAGAAAATGTTATAGGCCCCGTCTTGACGATTGTCATCGTAACGACTCACATTGACGAATTCCCGAATTCAAAGAGATTCTTATCACTTAAATCCTCATTCGCCGATTCCAGAATCTGCCAATTAGGTCTTAAACTGGATGTCAGCGGCGAGCGGGGCGACGGCGAATGCGGCGAGAGCGCGGCCCACGAGTACAAGAGAGTACAGTAGTACCACGTTTATAAGTTACACCGATGTACCTGCGCAGAAGTCTCATATTCGAAACGCGCGAAAATAGTAGTTTTCGATATAAGTGTGGGATTTATGTTATTACGACGAGTTCGACAGATGTTGACCCGAGCCGAAGGCGAGGGTGGACAGTCGGAACGAGTTGAAATAACAATCCCACACGTTGTATTGAACAACTATTTTTAATACAGTTGCGAAAAAATTAAGCAATTTAATAAAATAATAAAAACACAATAAACCTGAATTGTCCAAAATGGCGGCAACCGTAAAAGAATATATACCTACCTAAGCAGAGACTATGGCAGTGCACTTCATACAGCCAACTTTTTTTATATTTATAAATTTAATTTGGCCGATACTTATATTAATTTATGTTTAAATTTTAATTAAAATTACTTTTAATCTGATATTGAAACAAGTTAGTATCTTTTTTTGAAATATTTGCATGAATCACACATTATTTTGACAGTTGGGAAAGGAAACGCGCACTAGTGCGGGAAAGGTAAAGAAAAAAGCACGAGTGTGTAATAGCCCACATCCCGAACGCTAAACGTCCCTGTAATACGCCACTTTTTGAGCAACTGTATTAAAAAATCTTAACCAATCACAACGCTACGCTTAGACGCGCCGAACATGGCCCTCTGTTATTGGTTGCCGCCTGCGCGCCATGTTCGATGCCCACAGCATCGCGGTGCAATGAGCTACAATGAGCGAGTTAGCACTACTCTCTGGATTTATTGCATTTTCAATCTTAACGTAACGCAATAAAGTCGGTGTTTCAACAGCATTGGCAATCGTTATTAATCGACGTTAGTTTGCTCTCTTCTGAGTAGGCGAACTTTGTCGATGCGACTTCTAAACGTGGTTCACCTGTAGGCAACTTCGAACAAACCTTAATAAACGCACCGAGGGCGGTTTCCTTGAGTGCGAGCGCAGTGCCGCCGCCCTCTTATGTACTCTGGCGTTGCGCTTTCGCCACCGCCCCGCTCATCGCTTACAGCCAGTTTGAGACCTAAAAGTGCGTTTTCTAAAATATCAAAACGGGCATATTAGACAACTTTATATAGTAATTCTACTACAAATTGGGAAAGTATAGACGCGCCAGCGTCAGCAGCAAGTCAGGCTAGGCGTCTGTAGGTTCTTCCTCTAAAGGCGGCGGGTCGGGGTCGACGACATCGCTCGCGTCGCTCGCTTGTTCTTCGAGCGAGGCGAGAGCGAGCGACAACTGCGTGCGTCGGACCGCGGCCGTGACGGGAGGAGGGCTCTCGTCGGACTCTGACGATGACACGTCGGCGAGGATGACGTCAGGCGCGTCTTCAGCTTCGCTTCCTGACGCTGAGGGGGCGCGGGATACTGTCGCCGGGGGTGGACCGCTTTCTGGTTCTGAGTTGTCTTCCTCTGTGGATGATAATGATTGATTCGGATTTGTGGAGACGAACAAAAACTATAAAACATCGGACAACTGCGATTCTTTTTCTGTTATTGGGGCAGCGGAAATACATCTTTGAAAATTTCGGCTCTCTAGCTATCACGATTCCTGATATACAGCCTGATAACAGAGAGACAGACGGACGCACAGCAAAGTCTCAGTAATGGGGTTATATTTTACCCTTGAATTTTATTCTCATCAGATATGTGAATATACCGACAAAATCTGTCAACTTCATACTATATTATAACATTTTCATGTCAAATAATGTTGCCACTGTAATGCTGCGGCCACATTATCGCGATAACGCGAAGATTTGCGTTGTCGCGACTCGTCTGGCCAAAGTCGTCCTATCGCGAATCATCTTCGCGAATACACGGTGGCTTCGCGCCGCTGTCGGTAAATTGCCGCACATCAAAGGGTTTTGTCGCGACACAGTTCGTGCGGTTGGCTACACTTCGTTGTTTTTTTTTTCCAGGAAATGAATTATCGCGACGTTCTAGATTATCGCAACGTAGTGAAGTTTTTCTTGATGTGGCCAAGCATGTTCGTCATGGATCGAACACGAATTCTTATCGCGACAACGCGACGACGAATCTTCGTTCCATATGTAGCCGTAGCATTAGGAATCCTGCAAAACCCGATTCGGTAGAGGAACAAACGACGCCACGTAGCGTAACCACGTAACTGTGAGTAGATAACAGCACAACTCACCAGTACATAACTGAATCCTCGCGTTAGCCGCTTGAATAGCCTGCAGCAGGTCTCTCGCCCTCGCAGCCTGCAGCGTCGCTCGGCCCAGCAGCAGCTGCAGCGCTCTCACGGCCGGCAGCAACACTCGCATGGGAGCGCGAGGCGCTAGAGCCACTATCTCGTCTACTAGCGCTTCAGCCGCTGCGGACGCACCGTTGGAGGTGCGCCCGGATGAACCGTCGCCGGTGAAAGCGGTACTGTCGAGCTGGAAGATTATGAATGAGGTTGTAAACTGAGCTTGATTTAGGGTTCCCTACTAATATTATAAATATGAAAGTAACTCTGTGCGTTACGTTTTCACGCCTAAATCGCTGAAGCGATTTAGATGCAATTCGTATAGAGGTAGTTTGAGCCTGGGACTACGCAAAAAGTGAGTAATAACTTTTATGCGATAACGACTTCTACGTGGAGGTAGCCGCGGGGAACTGCTAGTATAATACATGGGGAAGAGATTTTTAAGAGAACTGAGAATTTATAGAAATGTTCATAACCTAATTTACCGCAAGCTATTGTCGTATTTGATAGGTTGCAATCGACCCTATTAGATTAAGTAACTGTCATATACATACATATGGTCACGTCTATATCCCCGAAGGGGTAGGCAGAGGTATAGTATACGTCACCTTATAGTTTTATGTCCCACGTAATAGGTGGTGAGCCTATCGCAGTATTGAAATGGACAGGTGCAGGTCGTGACGACCCGCTGTTAAAGTAAATGAAATGGTGAATAATTTCCTCCTCCTATCCTCAAGGCAACCTTTTGTATCTACATAATATCATTCAGTAAAATCGCCAACGAACGTTAAAATTGGTCCATCGAGTCGGATCCTAGCTTAGTAGGTATTGGTATTCCTTATCTGTGTTGGGTGCACCCCACTACTTCATGGAGGTAGAAGAGTAGTGTATGAATGTTTTACTCCAATTCCCAAAGCATTCTTAACTTTTGCATCTGCATAGGTATCATCATTTTAGTCAAAATCACCAAGGAACGATAATATTGCTCCATCAAGCCGGTCCGAACTGAGTATTGGTATTCCTTATCAGTGTGAGGTGTACTCTACTACTTGGAGGAAGAACAAAAGAGTATTCATGTATCTTCTTCTATCTACTGCTCGTTCGCTCTAAGTTTGCCGCTGGGCTCCATACTAAACTCGAATTTTTAATTAGACGAAGTAAATTGACATCAACTCATGTCACTTCTTCATACAATGTTGCTTATTTTCTATGGCGAAGTGACATTAGCTACTGTCAATTTACTTCGTCTAATTAAAAATTCGGGTATACGCCTCTACGCCGGCGGCAAACTTAGAGCGAACGGGTAGTACAAAGACTTTTATCTAAATCGGTATCCATCCTCTTAGTAAAAGCACCAATGAAAGATAATTTTGGTCCATCGAGCCGGAAATAAAGTTATTATGGTATTTCTTATCTGTCATACTTATAGTAGTGGACTCCAAACGCGACCACGGGCGCTGAAACGTGTACGAAACGTCGGTGCATGCAGGTAAAATGAATTTCGCGTGAAGTCCCGAGTACTTTAAGTATAAGTGTAAACACCGCGATAGTTTTAAAACAACATTCCTTATGTCTTAGGTTTACCCCACCACTTGTAGAAAGAAGAATCAAGAATAAATGTATCTTCTAATGCTGGGGCTTCATTAGCGGGCTACGGCGAATATTCGTGTTAACACGCTGGTGTAGCCGGCTACATCGTTGCAACGCGCAGTAATCTGGCGTAGACGATGTATTATCGGGGCACTGTCGGTAAACTGCCCCGCCTCAAAGGGATTTGTCGCGACAATTTTTGCTTGGGCTAGGGTGGCTACACCTGCGTCACTTCAGTGTCGTCCAGACTTTGATGCGGGACGAACGTTTTTTTTTTTTTTAGAATGGAGTGGAGTAACGAGAAGCTGTTGGAGTTCATACAACTGTATGAACTTTTTCTTCTGTTGTTCATATTATTTTTTACAATTGTAATAAATAATAATTTACCAACATACAATGCAACGCCACTACTTCCTCCATTTTGAGTATCGCGGCCGCACAGAACACTACAACTACGCAACACAATACATCGCATGATGTATCGCGTCAACGCGACACAAGTCTGTGCGCGATAATGTAGACAGGAACATCGTGTATGCCCGCAGACGATGTTTTTTTAGCGCGACAACGCGACACGATACATCGTTCGCTAATGTAGCCCCTCCATATGAGGAAATAGGTACGACAATATACGTCATCCCGTGTATTACCTTTGGATAATAATGCTGCATAAACTGGAATATGATAGGGTCTTCAAGCGAGTCTCGCTCGTCGAATAATATCGCATCCACGTATTCGGCCGCCACACTACACTCTAGGAACATCTCCTCGAGCTTTGCGTCCGCCTAGAAAAGAGAACAATATTATTACTCACATGCACAAGGTTTAACAAATTGAATAAAAGGGACAGTGTCAGGTTCATACACAAAATAATTATATCAGACTGCGTCGGTGGCGCATGCGGTAGAGTAACCGCCTGCCGCGCTGAGGTCCTCGGTTCGATTTCTGGGTCAGTTCAAATATTTGTGTGATCCACTAATGTTTGTTCCGGAGTATGGGTGTTTTTTTTCTATAATATGGAAAGCACAAGCTGGCGGTATATTAGCTCAATTTGGGCTAGATGACGTGATGTGAGAATGTCCACGAATATTTATTTATATATGGGGTCATTTTTTACACAGCTTCTACTATCTCAAATTCATTGGGGTATTTCCACTTTGCCCCGCAACCACCAGTGGGCCACTGTGGAATAATAAACCCCACTAAAGCCTCAAACTGGATGTCAGCGACAAGCGGGGCGACAGCGCCGGCGGCGAGAGAGCAGCCCACGAGTATAAGAGAAAGAGTAAGGCGCCGCTGCGCCTATTTTCTAAAATACTGTTGATCACGCCTTTCATCCCCGAAGGGGTAGGCAGAGGCATATTATATGTCCACATTTCACCTATTCAGAAATTGTTCCACGTAATAGGTGGTGAGCCGTACTGCCATGTTGATATGGACAGGCGCAGGTTGTAAGGCCCTCAACTTGACTTAACGACTGCCATTTTACTGGCAACCAGACTTACGGCTTAACGTGCCTTCCGAAGCACGAAAACGCTCGCAATTAAATGTCACAAAGTATTTATGTGATGGTCACCAATTAATAACCGGCCATAATAAATGTTGCTTACCACAATGACCATTTACAGAACACAACGAACTCATCGTTAGGCCACGAGCGCTTCTAAAATACACATTTATTACAAAAACGGGTAGTTATAAATATAAAACAGTAGTTCTCACCGGTGAAGCAGCGATATCGCTCCAGAAGGCCGCGAACATATTGAACCTCAACGGCACCGCTTCTAGCGCGCAGAGTGCCGACAACAACACCAGTTGGTCCGACATGCAGCGTTGATGGCGCGCCACGCGGCAACACGTGTCTGTGGAGGATATGGCGTATGTGAATTTTTGGCAGAGGTGATGGTGACTTAGGCTATGCTAATGTGATATGTAGCATAGCAAACCAGGACTAAGTTCTTAAATTGATGTTTACTAAAGGCGGGGCGACAGCGGCGAGAGCGCAGCGTCAGAGTACAAGATAGTAGGCAACTTTAAATAAACGATAACAAGCGAGTCGCACCACGCGTCAAAGTGTGCGTGGGGCGACTCGCTCGCTGCGTCTCGACCGTAGGCACTGTGTTCGCACACAAGCAAAACATTTGTTAGTCACACTCTCGCCGCGGACGCCGTCGCCCCGCTCGTCACTACCATCCAGTTTCAGGCCTAACCTGTGGTAAAGCTGTCCATAAAATAGAGTGCAGCTGACGCGAACTACGCCAGCTCAAAATTACAAAAATAAACCCTCAAGAACTCTCATAGTATGCACGTCTGAATTCATTGTCACTGTACGTACATAGAATAGAATAGAATAGAAAAATCTTTTATTTGGTAAAATGTCAACAATATGCAGGTTTACAAGATTAAGGTAGGCAGATAACACCGACTGTTCGGGACACAACCGGCCGCGGCCGGCGGCCGACTCGCGCCAGCCCCACCACGCGCCACTCGACCAAGGAACGTTATCCACGCAACACGCGTCTCAATTTTTATAGATATTTTATGTTAAATATTAATGTAAAGTATTAGAATTAGAGTACATGTAAAAAATCAAGAATCTACTTATTGAAGAACCTTCAGGACCCAACACCGACATAATACGGGTGATCATTTGCCGCGAGTCCTGTCTCTGTTCTACACAATGTGTATTAGCCACGCATACTTGCCAAGTAATCTTATGAAGACCATTACGGTGCCCATTGTGAAGAACAGAACAGGTGATATTTCGGATAAAGGCAACTACCGCCCCATCTCACTAGCAACAATAATAGCTAAGGTGCTGGATGGTGTGATTGATTCTTACCTAGAAAAATATATCCATCTACACGACGCTCAGTTCGGGTTTCGCCCTGGACTATCCACTGAAAGCGCAATTTTAAGTCTCAAACACACCGTCCAATACTACGTAGATCGTAAGACTCCGGTGTACGCCTATGTGTAGTTACCTGATTGGCCGTCGGCAGCGTATTAGTATCGAAGATACCCTTTCTTCTTGGTGTAATACGTATGCTGGGGTGCCACAGGGCGGCGTTTTGTCTCCTCTTCTCTTCACAGTTTTTATAAACTCCATCACTAAGAACTTATGTTCTTCCTACCACCTATACGCAGATGATCTCCAAATTTATTCCCAAGCCTCACTGGACACCTTAAGTGTAGCTGTTGGCAATATTAATGCGGACATGGACATCATTTGCAGATGGAGTGAATCTTTTGGAGTGAAGGTGAATCCGGTCAAGACTCAGGCCATTATAGTCGGCAGCCCGTGGATGATTTCTAGACTAGATTGGACACTAAGTCCAAAAGTTGTATGTAATGGAACACCTATAGCGTACAGTAAAACTGTCAAAAATCTAGGGGTACTAATGGACTCGTGTTTCTCTTGGGGTCCTCAATTGCAGGATTTAAGACGCAAAATATTTGCGGCATTGGGGTCCATGCGCAGACTGAGAAATTTTCTCCCAATTACGACTAAAATTGCGCTTGTTCAATCACTTCTATTTCCTATACTTGATTATGCCGATGTCAGCTATCTAGATCTCACTGAAGACCAACTAAATAAACTTGAGAGACTCCAGAATTACTGCATACGATTCATATTTGGACTACGCAAATATGATCACATCTCTGAATATCGTAAAAGACTCAAGTGGTTACCTATCCGCCTTCGCCGGAATGCTCATATCCTATCCCTATTACATAGTATTCTTTTTAACCCTGTCACTCCATCTTACCTAAAGAGACGCTTTAATTTTTTGAAGGCCTCTCACTCCAGTAATTTGCGATCATCGAGGAATATGAGGTTAGAAATGCCTGGCCACTTGACTAATTTTATGGATAAATCATTTACTGTTCAAGCGGTCCGCTTGTGGAATGCACTGCCAGTGACAATCCGACTTGCACAATCGTCACACAGTTTCAAGACATTAGTTCGGGATTATTATCTCCGTGCTAATGAATGCATGTAAATTTAATGTCTCCTAAAATACCACAGTATTATAATTATTTCAGTATTTATTACTAGTATAAATATTTTATGATGACAAGCTTATTTATGTATGTTCCAACTTATATAAATGTGTGTATTATAGTATATGTTATGTATGATAGGTATATGTATATATATATATATATATATATATATATATATATATATATATATATATATATATATTATATGACTGTATATAGAGAGAAATTTAGTTGTATGTACTAAAATGTACACCAAACTGCCCTACAATCCACCATATTCCCATCACAGACTCCATCCTAGGTTGCCTGTAAGAGATTGCCTTGTGCGATAAGGCCGCCAATTGTCATACCAGTATGTTTAAATTATATGTAAATTCAAATGTATTTCTGGTTTACAATAAAGAATTTTTATGTTTATGTTATGTTACGCCTGTTTCCTTGACCTCTCCAGGGCTTTCGATCTTGTTTCATATGACGTGCTCTGGAGGAAGATTGGGGACCGGGGTATACCTGAGTCAATATCAGGGATACTACAATATTGGTATAATAATCAAACCAATCATGTAAAGTGGAATGACACACTCTCTGAGTCGTATGGGTTGGAGTGCGGGGTGAGACAGGGCGGTCTGACATCTCCCAGGCTCTTTAACCTATACGTTGATGCTCTCATAGCCGAGCTTAGTGGCATGCATGTCGGATGCAGCGTTGATGGAGTAACTATAAACAACATCAGCTATGCGGATGATATGGTGCTGTTGGGTCCGTCTGTGGGGGCAATCAGAGAGTTGTTGAAAACGTGTGAGAGATATGCCGCCGCACACGGCCTGATTTATAATATTAAGAAATGTGAATACATGGTCTTTGGGGTCGGAAGTGGACGCCGGGAGAGTGAACCGGAGCTTAGTATTAACGGATCGGGTATCAAACGAGTGTCAACTTTTAAATATTTGGGGCATTTTCTTACCGACGACCTCAAGGACAATGTCGATATTGAGAGGGAGCGTAGGGCTTTAGCGGTTCGCAGCAATATGTTGGCTCGTAGATTTGCACGCTGTACGGACCAAGTAAAAATAACATTGTTTAAGGCATACTGCCAGAGTCTGTACACGTGTAATCTATGGGCGAACTTCGCGAAAAAGTCGCTGGATGCCCTGCGCATTCAATATAATGATGCTTTTAGAGTGCTGTTGCGACTGCCTCGTTACTGCAGTGCGTCGACGATGTTTGCTCAGAACCATACGGATGGTTTCTGGGCAATTGTTCGCAAAAATACGGCATCCCTGGTGAGGAGGGTGCGAGACAGTCGAAACAGCATTCTGCAAACAATTGCGTGGAGCTACAGGCCTATAATGAAAGCTCTAATACAGCAAACTATTAAAGTTACTAACACTAGGATATAAGTTTTATTTTTTGTATTACTAACCTATATGGATTTACATTATGGTCCGAAATAAACAAATTATTTATATTATTTATTTATTTATAATACGAAAAGGGACTACAGCTCAGCAAAATGTCGCTTACCTGGATGCAAACGACGCTGATTTTCAGTTGCAACCCATTGACAAATACTCACAGATAGTGCCGTGTATATACGTACCAATAAACTTGTGGTACGGCTTGTAGGAGGTAGCCAGCCGGTGCGCGCTGTTCCGCTCGTTGATAGTGCGCGGCGCACACAGGTGCGTGTGCCGCTGTCGGGCCGCGCAGTGTGCGCCCGCCGCTAGCGGTACTAGCGCGCCGAGAGCCGCCGCGCCGCCTATCATTACTACTTCGCGAAGTACGCCTGAAAGGGAACACATTCGTTGTACTACCCGTTCGCTCTAAGTATACCGCTGGCGTAGAGGCGTATACCCGAATTTTTAATTAGACGAAGTAAATTGACAGTAGCTAATGTCACTTCGTCATAGAAAATAAGCAATATTGTATGAAGAAGTGACATTAGCTAACATTAAATTAAAAGTATATAAGTATTAATATCCGTGGTCTGATACCCATAACACAAGCAGGTAATTCCTAGCTTACTTTGGGATCAGATAGCGTTGTGTGAAATGTCCGTGAATATTTATTTATTAGTTGCTGTCAAGTTACTTCGTCTAATTAAAAATTTGACTTTAGTATGGAGCCGAGCGGCAAACTTAGAGCGAACGAGCAGTATAATGTATAACGTCTGTCTCGAAGAGTATTATAGAGTATGGTGGATTAACTAAATAATATCGAAGAACGTTTTTGAGTTCAATTAAAGCGCTATAGTGAGTGTATCAAGTATTACAGTTAGCATTTGTGTAGCGGAATAATCCATAATTAATATTCAACCAACATACAGCCTAACTCGTCCGCTTAAGAAGCCCCGCTATTAGCTACCACTCCAGCCTTCAGTCCGAAAGGTGAAAATCCTAACTATGAAATCGATAATATTAACTTGAGCACTATTATTTTACTAGAGCAATATTTCTGCAGAGTTATTGAGGTTAAAATATCAAAATGTCCTATATCCGGTACAAAATCCCTCCCAGATCCGGAACGAACGACTACTAATGTACGAGACTATGTTATTAAGATAGACATTAAATTATTTGAAACAATAAGGATCCTACAGTACATGTTTCGTTTGGCATTTCTGTACCCTATTACATTACAATACATAAACTATAACTCATATAATCTCTACTTCCTAATTAAATAACAAATTTTCTGATAAAAGTACAAATATTTTCAAGTCACATATAACTAATGATTAGTAGTACTCACCCAACGCCGCATCCCTCAGATGACTATGCCGATGATTCAAATTGAGCATAGTCAACAGCCTTCTCGAGCACTCCGGCCAGTCCTTGCACGCGAGCAATAACGCACGAGCTTCCTTCGCGTCCCGCCTCGTGCGTAACGTGCGACATAACGCACGGGCCCAGCGTAACGCCGCCGTCAGTTCTACACGAACCCCCCCGGTGCCGCCTGCCCCGTTGCCTCCGCCTTCGGAGTATACTGCGTGGAGACTGTGTAAAGCCTAGGACGAAACAGGTCACATGATAAAAGGTAATATTCAAAACGTAGATCAATAAAAATAGACTTATTTATAGACCCGAGTTCTGCAGCCGGCGGCGCAGTCGTCGCTGACTACCGGCCTCCATGACCGCGGGTCTGAGAGCGGCGAGTTGGCTTCTCACCGTTCTTACAGAAGCAGGCCAAGACGGTGGAGTGTCCCTTCACCCCTCAAAGAAGTGGGATTGTACCCAAGTACCAAATAGTACCAAAGTAAAAGATTTATTTATAAAATCTGTCATCTTCATCTTTTGATGTGAGACATCTATACAGGTGAATTTTTCAAAAGGGATTAGATAGTCAAATCCGAAACTATAAGGTTACGTCCGCACAGGCAGGTGGCTTGCTTGGTGCCTAGCGCCTAGCGAGTCACCTAGCGAGTCGCTTAGTAAAACGGACATACTTGAATGTTCGCGACCGGCCGCACTGCGCGCTTGGCGCCTAGCGAGTAGCTTAGCGTGTATCCAAGTAAACAAACATGTTGGTTTTTTGTCGCCAGGCGCGAGGCATTTTGAAGAAAAAAATATACGAAATATTAATCGCATCCATACATACAAATAAATTCAATTGGAGTGTCTGTTTGTAATATTAAAATAACCGCTTTCTACTGCATGCATATGAATGTATTACGGTACACATACCAAAACATATACTTTTAAAATTTTTGTCTATCTGTTTGTTCTGGCCTCCGGCTAATCTCTGGAACGGCTGGACCGATTTGGACAGGACTTTCACTGGCAGATAGCTTATGTAATAAGTAGTAACTTAGGCTACTTTATTTTAGAAAAATTCTTTTATTTTAGAAAAAAAACTAAATAAACTAAATTTTTTCATTACATTCTACGCGGACGAAGTCGCGGACACAGCTAGTCATAAATAGATGAGTATCCGAATGAGTTAATTTTCCTTTAACTTTACTGAGAAGTAGATCAAATGTGTCTCTGGTCATACGCAAATCTTCGTAATTTTTTAGTGAAAATTATGCAATTGCTTATATAGAACAAAAAAATCCCCATGACTTGACCGTGTCTTATTTATGTCATGAACCCAATATGAAGCGCTCGTGGCCTCGCGGACTCAGTGTTGTGTAAACGATTACTGTAGTAAGCAACATTTACTGTGGCCGTTCATGGATGGGTGACCGTCTCGTGACCACTGTGTGACATTTATTTTCCGTGCTTCGAAAAGTCCTTGGTCCCGGTTGCCAGTAAAATAGCAGTCGAGGCAGTACCTAAGTCAAGTTGAGGGCCTTTTTAGGCGGCTTGAAAATTTTTAACAGCTTGCACTGCTGGCAATCCTTGCCTGCGCCTGTCCATATCAACATGGCAATACGGCTCACCACCTATTACGTGGGACAAAATCTCAAAGGTGAAATGTGGGCATCTAAAATGCCTCTGTCTACCCCTTCGTGGATAAAAGGCGTGATCATATGTATGAACCCAATATAGAGCAGTATATAGCTATTTTTGAAAGTGAAATCTCTTCAACGTGCCGACAAGCAAGTGACCAAGGCACCTAGCGACCCACCACGCAAACCACCTTTCAGTGCGGCCACCGTGTAACCTAGCAAGTAGCTAGGATGCAAGCCACTAGGCTCTAGGCGCCAAGCAAGCCGCCTGCCTGTGCGGACGTAGCCTAAGGAATAGCGAAAAATGCTCAAAGGAGTCACGAGCCCGATTTTGATAAAACTTAAAACCTCATCATTAGATTTTTGAAAAACCAATAATCCTAGCTGAGAATCGAACCCATTTATTTAGAAAAAAAAAACAAACACCAAAATAAAATAAAATAAAATAAAATTTATTCCCTTTGAAATTTTTAAAAAAATATTTAGGTTTGTCAAAATTTTTGTGACTCTACCGGGGGTTCGGAAATGCTACAGACTGAGAAGAACACCCCAAGAAACTCAGTCCGGTCCCTCTTATTCATCTTAGTATCTAATACAGTTTTTTTTTAATGTAGAAAGGAGCAATTCGTGTCACTGCCAGGCAGCCTTGTCTTCTAGAAAGTCTTTAATGCTATAATAAGCTTTCTGGCACAATTTAAGTTTTATTAGTTTTTTAAATTTATTAACTGACAAACCTGTTACGGCTGTCGGCAATGTATTGTACATTCGAATACAATTGCCCGCAAAAGAATTGCTTATTTTATTAAGCCTAAATCTAGGTACAGCCAATTTATTCTTATTTCTTAAGTTTAGGTTATGGATATCACTATTTTTAATAAATTTACTATTATTTTTATGAGTATATAATAAGTTTTCATATATGTACTGTGAATACACAGTAAGGATGTTGATATACTTAAACTTTTCTCTTAATGACTCCCGAAACCCCATACCATAGATAGCCCGGACAGCCCTTTTCTGCAACACAAAGATACATTCGATGTCGGCAGCGTTACCCAATAATAGTATGCCATAGGTCATGACACTGTGGAAATAGCTAAAGTAGACAAGACGCGCTGTTCTAATGTCTGTCAGTTGTCGGATCTTTTTAACGGCATAGGCTGCAGAGCTCAGTCTGCCCGAGACTTTCTCGATATGAGGCCCCCACTGCAAGTTGGAGTCTAACTTTATGCCCAGAAAGACAGTTTCATCGACCAATTCTACTTGATCATCCCTAATCCTAATACTGGTGTTAACGAGCCTAACATTTGGCAAGGTGAATCTAATACATTTTGTTTTAGTTTCATTTAACAATAAATTATTTGCGTTAAACCAGTGGACTACCCTAGAGAGGGCATTGTTTACTTCGTCAAGATTGCGTTTTCCACGTTCAACTTTAAATATTAAAGATGTGTCATCAGCAAACAAAACTACCTCGTGATCGTCTCTTATAAGGTGAGGGAGATCATTTATGTACACTAAAAATAGAAAAGGTCCCAGAATTGAACCCTGAGGCACCCCCATTGTTACAGCAGACCCATGTGACTGTTTACCATTTATAACTACTCTCTGTACTCCATCTCTTAGGTAAGAACTAATTAAATCCAAGGCCGTCCCCTGGATCCCATAATGATCAAGATTTTGAATTAAAGTCTGATGCTGGACGCAATCAAAGGCCTTAGATAAGTCGCAGAATACACCATAAGCATCATACGACTCCTCCCAGGCCTCATATATACACTCTAATAATTTGATTCCAGCATCCGTGGTAGACCGACCGCGCGTGAAACCGAATTGTTTAGTATGGAATAGTTTATTTGTATTAAAATGATTTTGCATTTGATTAAGCATTCCCTTTTCAAATATTTTACTAAACGTGGGTAGTACAGAAATAGGACGAAAATTGGACGGATCCGAGGTGCTACCCGATTTAAACAGAGGAGTTATTTTACTAAACTTCATTAAGTCAGGAAACACACCACTATCAACACAATTATTAAATATTATTGATAATTCAGGAGCAACCATTTCAATTAACGAATTAACTAAATGTACAGAAATTCCCCAGAGGTCAGCCGTTTTCTTAATATTTAAAGATTTAAAAGTTTTTATGATAGTGTGTATACTAATTTTACTGAATTTGAATATTTCATTACAGCAAGGAACATTTGCTTTTAACAAGGATTCTGCTATTGGGGTAGAAGAACCTAGGGCTCTGGTCAAATCTACTGGTATTCGAGAGAAAAAATGTTCAAATTCGTTAGCGACTTCGGCATCTGTTGTAATGATGTTACCATTTACTTTAAGTTTAAAATTATTATCATTTGATTTTGCTTGGCCTCTTTCTGCGTTAATTATTTTCCAAGTAGATTTAACTTTGTCTACACTATTGATAATTTTATTACTTATACACTTTCTTTTGGCCGCTAAGCAGTCTGCTTTAAACTTTTTTGAATAAGTTTTAACATAGTTTAGAAATTCATCTGTTCTATTAAGCTGTCTTTCTGAGTATAGTTCATACAGTTTTTGTCTACTTTTATGTATATCCTCAGTGGCCCATTCACTGAAGGCTGGCCTGTCTCCGATTGTGACTTCCTTAGACTTGAATAAGGAGTTGAACTCATACAACACCTATATTATTACACCATACGATAGTGTTGCTATTAAGGATCTTATTCTGAGAAGTAATGACATACGATTATAGTATATCTCTGAATAATTTGCAATTTAGAAATATTATTTCAATGTTTCAAATATGCCAGGCGAAATTTCTATATTTATAGTTCGTCGCAAATGGCGCAAGTTAGCAACTCTATATGTGCTGTGTCATGCTCCTCTTGAAGAACCTGGGGTTGTAAGAGGAAGGAAACGCGCACTTCTGAATTTACACTTCAATTTTTTAGTCACAAATGTATGAAGTAAGTAAATTTAAATCTTATTACGTACGACACTTACCTCAAACGTCATCTGCAGTCCACCGTTGTACACGACGTATAGTCTGTCATCCTCGTTCTCCACAAGTGTGCAGAAGGCAGATATTAACGTCGTCCAACACGTCCTGCCGTTTAGACCTGCAACAAGCGCATCAAGTTTGTAAAGATACAGATTTGTGATAAGTAATGGCGTTCAAGTTCCTCTTTAACTTATATTATTATAAAGACTAGCTGTTGACCGCGACTTCGTACGCGTAAAAATTATGTTATAATGCCAATTTATTTGATCTCTGCTTAGCCCCTAGGATATGTAGCGTGATAATATATAGCCTATTTGAAGACCCTACCCCTAGTTAATATTTGTGCAAAATTTGAATCAAATCTATTGAGTACTTTTCGAGATCCTTCCGGACAAAGCAAAGCAAACAGGCAAACAGACAAACAGACAAACTGACAAACCGACAAACAAACAAAAAAAATTCTAACTATATTTTCGGCTTAGGTATCTTATGTTGAACACTCGGCAAGAATTTTTGTTTAATATTTCCAATGTACTTAACTTTTCTATCATTTTATTATGTGTATAGAATAGATATGTATAGATAATCTTTATTCATACACCAGGGCGCCGAATGCATGCCTGGATGGAAATTTTTGCGCGAAATATTTTTTGTTTTTGCCGTTTCCAATTATTATAAGACAGATGACGTTTTTTTAGTAAGTTTCCGTCCACGAATTTACGTCGTATAATTTAGAATGGCCGGCTTGACCAATCGGTCACGCCAAGGCATCACAGCAGTGTCTAATAAGTATTTTAAAAGTGGCATCATTCAATATGTGCAGTAGGTTCCACCAAGTGCCACCAATTAACAGTACAAATGAAAAATGTCAAACCTTGTAAATAAGCGGAGAGCGTGCTCCTACGGAATGCAGTTGCTTCTCTCCCCTCTGGGGTTTCACTGCTATTGCCGCCGCTTCCGTTGCCGTTGCCGCCGCTTGCGCTGCTGTTGCTGTTATTGCTATTATTGCTGTTATTACTAGCGCCCCGAGCTGCCAATATACGAGCTAGCCTGTGAAGGGAATATTTACATGTTAGGCGTGAAAATCATCGAACTTTAAATCATGAATAGGGTTCGAGCATTTCCTATACACGCCAATACTATCTAATGCCCCTGGCTCTGCCAGCGTAGTAAGGTGATCGTGGGCTAAAAGTAGCCTTTATCGATTCCCAAGCTCTATTCAATCTATCTATCTATCTATCTACCTTCACGCCAAATCCCTTGCGGGGTAGGCAGAACGAACCGAGCGCCACACGGCACGGTCTCTATACTCTATACACACCTCACTTGCTTCTTCAACTTTCAACTTTCTCTATTCTCTCTGTACCAAAATCTTTTAGAATTAATTCAGACTGCCTAGTGTGAGTTTTTGCGAGCGCCTATCGTGATTCATGGTGAGATGCGTTTACATGAATTAGTATGGAGTCGATACAAGTTCCCGCGTTTACGGCTAGCTATGGCGGTGACTCGATTCCATACAAATTAGTGACACGCTCACTGTGAATCACGATAGGCGCTTGTAGAAACTTACATTGGGCACTTAGTTGTTCTGATAGCAAATAAAGATACTATTTCTAAATATATTCTAAACTAGCTGTTCCCCGCGGTTTCGTACACGTAGAAGTCATTGTCACTTAAAATCGTACCCCTCAATGTCCTTCCATTAGACTCAAACTATCTCTATACCAAATTTCATTAAAATCGGTTCAGTCGTTTAGGTGTGAAAACGTAGGTAAGAGACAGAAAGACAGTTACTTTCGCATTTATAATATTAGTAGGGATAGTAGATTAGATACAGACCTGAGCAACTCCTCAGCGGCCCCAGGATAGAGGTGTGCATGTGGCGCGATGTTCCTAAACGCCCAGTGGATGTTCTGGTGTTGGGCGAGCATGCGCGCGAATGCGTTTGACCTTCTACAGCACAGCCGCAGTAGTGCGTAGTAAGGGGGCAGCATTGCGCGGTTGTATGCCACCACCTCGCCGTCTTCGTGGTCCGCGCTGTACAGAAGAAAAATAGTTTTAGATGTTTGTACATAGTGACGTCTATGCAAAACTAAAGTAATAAATAAATAAACGGGTAAACCACCCAATCATTGGCACACCTCCTATTATTGGCACTTTACATAAAAAAATAAGGAAAACCTAGTTTATTCCACTTCAGTGTTGCCCATTTCTAACTTAATGCATACTGAACTGATATAAACTAGGTTTTCCTTATTTTCTCGAAATATACTTTAAAGTGCCAATAATAGGAGGCTTGCCAAAGATTGGGTGGTTTCCCCTACAAAGTGCCATTCACGAAGACGCGCCCCACTCTTTTTTTAAATCGCTTAAAATACAAGTTTTTAATCTTCCACATGGATTTCTTCTATTATCTTCTCCTAGCGCTAATCGATAGTGCGTATCGACAGAAAGAAAACACACGTAGAAGACTGCACCGTAAACGATTTGAGAAAAGAGTGGCTTCTTCGTGAATGGCACAACCTATAGTATAGATAGATGTCGTCTACTGATTAACAACTATATTTAAAAATACATACATATTGTAAATAGACAACTCTAACTCCAAAACTTATAATTTTTCCGAATTGGGATTCTGACCCGGACCTTTACAACAGCAGTCGCATAAACTATCCCTGCGCCCTCAAGACAGTAGAAAATTATCAACATACACATCGGCTGATATCGGTAACTGAATAAGCTAAAATTACAACACTCTCTTTTTCAATATGCAAAGGAACAGATGAGGAATACTCCAACTAAGGCTGTTGTGTATATCAGTGATTTTCAACCTGCGACCCCCCTGACATGAACAAATATTTCGCGACCCCCCAATTCATTTATTATAATGTATGTATGTGTATATTACAGTGTAACAAGTATTCCTTTTATACGTTTTATAAATAAAAAATAAAGGAAAGTACCAATTCAAAAAAGTAAGTAGCAATTTGACAAATCCACGAATATTGCGGTTTGTGCGCAGTTTGTAGCTTTTGTGCGTTTTGCATCCAGTGAAAATTTTATAGAAGAAATACTATTTTGCAGAGCGAAAACAAAATAATTCCAGGTGTAGCAAATACAGATTTACGATAACCAATCGATACGATAACAAGACGATAAAAATATTAAAATAATTAAGGCCCAACCTCACCGGAAGCATTTGTTTAAGTGAAATTGCTTAATCAAAAACAAGCACAATCTTCGCATTAACATGAGTCTTAGGATTTTTTTATTTTGTTAATTTGTTCGTATTATCATACAAATGTTAAGTGTGAACTTTTTCTTTGAGCAAAATTATCCGGTTATAATCATGGAACAGTACCCATACAGAGAAAATAATATTTAACAATTTGAATAAAAGAATATGTATGATTAGGCAAGAATTCACCATCACACAAGCTGGCTAGAAAGTTGACTGCTAGTTGTGAGCGTATATCATGCCTTCTCTGCTAACACCAATACATAAATAGGCATGATAGTATGTATATATCAATGGATAAGTATTTCGTTAAGCTCGCCATTCAAAAAGAAAAAGAAATTGAGTGGTTTTTATGTTACAAATAAATTGACATTAGTATCACGTCAACTTGTCACTTTCTCTTATTAAAGAAAGAAGGGAGTCGAAATATGTAGATGTCGAGATATGTTAGAAGTTCCTTAGCAGTGAAACTTTACTATCATCTTCAAACTGATTGGATTGCTGACTAAATTATAGTTTTATAAGTCAATCTATAACACTGGGAAACAGTAGTTTTGTTTTATGAAGTTTTTTACCTGATTTTGTATGATTTTGCCATGCTGATTCCAAATCTGTAGTCAGTTTTTTTCTAACAGCTCTAGTTTTTGAAATATGAACATACTAGCTGACCCGCGCAACTTCGTTTGCGTAAGAGAGAGAGAAATAGAAAGGTAAGATCCCCCGGCCCCGTCGCTTCTATTCTTATCGCGTGGTTTTCTGTCGCGTGTATCCCGTTGTATTATTTTAGCACAAATTTGATTTTCATTAAAATGGTTATTGTAAACGAACCTAATTCGAAGCACTGTCAGTAGGGTTACGGAATATTTTACTTTCCCGTGACTCTACTGGATGCTAAGGGAAATATAGGTTGACATGCAGCAGCGCCACTGGTTTTCCAAACGTTCATTATGCGGATTAGTCCGCTACAGTAACCAACCATCAAGTGGACCGTAAGCTTGTCTGCCATCTTAGTAGTATAAAAAACTAACCAAGTACGAAGCGGACTTGCGCACAGAGGAAATAAATAAAGAATACAGTAGGTATAGATAGGAATAAAGTCCCTTAATGAGTTCCATTCCGAACAACGGTTGACCGGTTTAGTTGGTCGGAGTGGAAAGACAGATGGTTCCGTACCAAAAAAGCAGCAAAGCATCACGTTTGTTGGATGGGAGCCCCCTTAATCCCCGCCCCCCCTTTCTGACTTTAGTATTTGTTGTTGTCATAGTGGCTACAGAAATATATCATCTAAAAATTTCAGCTCTCTAGCTATCACGATTCCTGAGATACAGCCTCATGACGGACAAATAGACAGACGGACAGCGAAGTCTCATAAATAGGGTCCCGTTTAAGGGCACAAACCCTAAAATCGTTTCTTTGTGCGCAAATATGCCATTAATCTAATTTCAAGGTTCTAGATCTCGATCAGGTACCTTAGTCAGTTTTTATTTTTATATCAATCAAATCAGCTAATTTACGTCCTGCGCCTTCAGCATCCAGCCTGCGACCTCTTCTAGGTCCTCGGTCCATCTAGCGGGTGGACCAAGTCGCGATGCGCGCTTTGGAACTCGTTTGCTCCATCTGCCGTCGTCTGTCGTCTTCTGTGGCCAGCTCGCGGCACTTTACAGTACTGTTTTTATATGTATAGATATAATTCTGACTAAATAAATCAAAATACATACAAGTAAATCTAAATTTTTGTAAAAATTTATACCTAATGTCTTTGTTAATTGGTTTAGAGAGCATTCTCTGCTTTTGCTAAGGAATTGATATCTGAACTTCTTTCTTTCTCGTATTTCTGGATTGTGTAGAGGTCTTCAGACTTTCGAGGCTGAGGCAACCCGTACTATATATTGTGACCAGACATTTACTGTAGATTTCATCTGCTAAATGTTCATTTATAACACCTCTGATCGTTTGTATTATCCCTGTATAAAATAAGAAAGCAAGCGAAGATGGTAATAAATACTCTGTGTTATTCGGATAAACCGAGAAATTCCTAGCCAGCCATGTTCAGGTTTTCATTCACACATATGTATTTTTAACATACAAAATATGAAGGCAATTCCGCAAGTTGAAGGGCAAAAATCAATAAAATATGCAGTTTTAATAAAATTATTATTAGATTTTTTTTACATATCAAAAATAGCGACCATCTTTTTTAAATCGAATTGAGCTGTCAAACATGACAATGTGTCAAATAAAAAATTTAAAAAGTACCAACTACGGAGTATTAATATGAACTATGAGGCAAATCCCCCGTAAATATCTTTCAACCCAATTTTAACCATGTTAAAAGATGAATTTCAATAAATTACAAAACACGTCTCCCATTAATTCAGTTAAAGATGTTTCATGCCAAATTTGAAGAAGATCGGACCAAGGAATCACGTTGTCCCATACAAACTTTGCAACCCTTGTTTACCCTCTTAGGAGTGTAATTTTCAAAAATCCCTTCTTATTGCTCGCCTACGTCACATAAGGAGCATTTGTGCAAAATTTCATGCTTTTAGACCCTGCGGTTTAGGCTCTGCGTTGATCGTCAGTCAGTCAGTTCTTGTTTTTATATATATAGATTACATTTTTAGCCAAAAGTACTATAATTTAAGAAATAAAAAATGTATTGCTCTTACTCAACATGAAAAAAACTTTCTTTTATGTGCTTTTCTGGCATGAGGGGAAACATCAGTCTTGTTTTGAATGCTCCAGCAGTAATCAGCCATCATATTTGAATTCCAACGACCCTGGAATCGCTCTTCCATAGTGCGGATGTCCTGATGAAATCGTTCTCCTTGTTCTTCGCTGAAGTCGCCTAAATTTTCTGGGAAGCGGTTTAGATGGCTGAAGAGAAAGTGCATCTTGATGCTCATGTTACATCCTAGTCTCTGGAAGTGCAACATAACATTTCTCCTTATCTATCATACAATCAGTAAAATGTTGATCCTCTATTAGTTTTCTGATTTGAGGACCGTCGAAAATACCGGCTTTAATTTTTTCTGTGCTCAATTTCGGAAATATTTTACTGATATATTTAAAACATTCCCCATCCTTGTTTAGAGCTTTTACAAACTGTTTTATCAGACCTAACTTTATATGAAGAGGGGGTAATATAATGCGGTCTCTGGCTACTAGAGGTGCATTTATCACATTCATACCACCCGGTACTAAATTCACTCTCAAAGGCCAAACTTTTTTAGTCCAATGTTCTGACTTGGCTCGGCTATCCCATAAGCACATGAAACAGGGATATTTGGTATATCCTCCTTGTTGACCCAAAAGAAAATTAACCATTTTAAGATCAACGCATATCAGCCAGTTACGTTCTATGTATTTAATTTTCTCCAAAACCAAGGCTATCGTGGGATATTCCTCTTTAACTTTTGTTGAATGTGCAATGGGCAAACAGCCCATTTTATTTCCATTATGTAAGAGCACACATTTAAGACTACGTTTCCACGAGTCAATAAATAAACGCCAATCTCTTGGATCATAGTTTGTTAATCCCATTTTAGCCATCAAACCGGGAATATTGTTACAAAATACAAAATCATCTTCTTCAGAAAAAAAAAGGAATCAAATGTTTTTCTCTTGTACGGTAAACTGATACTTTAGTCTCTGGAGTTATGAGATTTCTTTCTTTAATTCGTGAAGCAAGGAGTTCTGACCCTTTCTTTGATAGACCAAGATCTCTTATCAACTCATCTAGGTCATTTTGGTTGAATGGTCGAGGTTCAGACGTACTCGGAAAAGAAAAGTCACGGTCCCCATCATCATTGTCTGAAAGAACTAGTGGTGTAAAATTTGAAGTAGTTTGCGTATCAGCGACCGGTTCTTCACTAGTATTTAGGATTGGCCTAATAGCCGATTTTAAATTAGGGTAAGTCCATTTGGAACAATTTTTGCGGTTTATTCCGGTAATTTTCACAACACAAAAATAACAATCATTGTGATGATTAGTCGGTTCACGCCAAATCATAGGACTTTTGAACTTTAAAGTGGATCTTTTTTTATTAGCCCATAAACGCAATGGTGTTACGTACATACAAAATTTGGGATCCAAGGCTTGCTAAACACTTGTAATGGCTTACCAAAGTAGTCCATATAGGCCTTTTTTATAGAATCAGACGCACTTAAACGACGTTCTCTAAACATATAGTCACCACAAACAGCACAAAAACTATTCGGATCATTTAAACATGTTCTTCTTAATGTAGACATAGCGGTTTATTTATGAAATTTTGTAATTTTATGCACTAAAAATTTATTCAAGTAGGCCGAGTAACGATATTTCAAGAAGTACCTATATCATTAAAACTAGAGCTGCTAGAAAGAAACTGAGGGTAGATTTGAAATCAGCGACGTCAAATTAGTAAGAAACAGTTCAGAAACTTCATAAAACAAAAAAAAAGTGTAATTTTGTTTACCAGTGTAATTTATAAAACAAAGCCTTTAGAAATTCGCAGGCCTGCGAATTTCCAACTACGAGTCTACGAGTACGACGAATTCGAATAAAAACTCAAAAACGAAAAAAAAAACATCCTAGGGGACACCCGGGTTTGAACCGGGGACCTCTCGATCTGCAGTCGAATGCTCTACCACTGAGCTATATCCCCATTGAAAGACTCAGCGAAATAGTAAATCTATTGTTACAATCATCATGACGATGATTTAATAAATTGTGAAATCACGTTGACTAATTCATTACGGTTATCAGACGTTACTTCCGTCGATAAATAATAAAAGATTAGGTAATTATAAAATGTTCCTTAATTATTAGTATTAGAGTTCATGATACTTTTATCATATTGTTTTAGCCCGCACAAGTTTCAAGCGTTGTTATCATGGGATTACAACGTTTGAAACTTGTACGTGCTACAACGACGAAATATCGACAATACATTGTGAATATCGTATAACTCGAATATAGGTCTACCAAAATCTCTAAGCAAATTTGGTCTTGCATAAATAATAACTATACCTATGTCAACCGATATTAAATGAGACATAACCAAAATTTAAAAGTATCTAAATAGTTTAGCTAAATTTCCTTCTGTATTGCACTATTTCTTGTTTTTTTTTTATTTTTTCTCATTTTCTTTTTTCGTTTTAATTTTCTTATTATAATTCTAGTAGACCTACATTTTCAAAAAAAAATTATTACCTCTATAAATACTTACAGTATATAATTGAAAGCTATATGCTTAGTGAGCCGCGGGTTAGCCAAGGCCAGCTGCACATTCTCGGGGCAGTCGACGGACACCGCGTGCCAAAACGTGAGCAGCGCCTGCTTGTTGGGGTGCACCGCCACCGACGGCTCCGAGATAGTGGGGTGGTACAGCTCCCATAGGTCCGTGAAGTATTGACCGAACTGTGTGGAAAGGGTAGTAGGGTTATGTTTGTATTCATAGTGGGATTCATAGACTAATCAATATACATATAATAAAATCGTAACTGTCTGTTTGTCTGTACGTTTGTGCACGCTAATCTCAGCAACCGCTCAACCGATTGCAATGCGGATTTCGTTATTGCGTTGTGGTTTACGCCACTTCACATTTAGTGTTTGTTTCATGTCAATCGGTTATAAAAATCTAAAGAATCACATATAAAATGCAGCGTACAAAGTCGTAGGCAACAGCTAGTTATCAATATGTGTGTATGTGTTATTTCGGACTATAATGATTCTATCCCTGTACCAATTCTCAGTTCCGTGATCGTGGGGTGGTACAGCTCCCATAGGTCCGTGAAGTATTGACCAAACTTATTATTAAAGGGTTTGTAGGATTATGTTTGGAATCATAGACTGTAAGTTGTAAGCTGTGGAAATGGTAGCCATCTAGAGATGTCGGCTTGTAAGATGTAAATTTTGAAACATTATTTCCTATTCCTTTCTGATTTGGTTATAACGAGAAATAAAGAGAGTTCCTTGAAACTCTTTCTCGTATGTCAGAATTTACTTCTTACACGCCAAACGATGTAGTCCTCCAGGTGGTAACCCAGTCTAGCTAGTAACCTGTAAGTCATAGACTCAGCATAATTCTTGAATGACTCGTGCATGTCTTATATAAAGTCAACGTACGCTCACGGATAGACCTATTATCGCTTGCAACAATAATATGGGAGGCTTTGCTTGTCCCTTTATCACACATCAATCTTACGATCGACTGACATGATATTTTCGCAATATTTTTCTTGTCTGGACTGGAAAACTATCGCTGAACAGTCTGTCATGTCATCATCATTCATTGTTATTCTTGTCATCATAACTATGAAGGCGTACCTATACAAATAGTTGATTGCTACTCACCATAAGTTTCTCCACCCTGCTTACGACACAGTAGGACATAACGCCGAAATACGCAGTGAGCTTCATCGTGCCGTGTGCCGCAATGTCGGTGTATTTACGAGCGGCTTTCAACTTGCCCAGCAGCATGGTGTATACCTGTCAATATGATAAATATTAATATTGATATATAATTTATACATAAACACAACACTTTCTATAACTATGGTCAAAACTGTAATAAAGATGAGAGAAGTGAGAAGTGTAAGGAGCACTTTTAACATCTTTGAGGCCTTAAGCAGCAACATAATGCTGACAAGACGAAGTTACTTTCTCTAGGGAAGTCGGGATAAATGAATTGTTTTTGCACTAATATAATACTCTATTTATATTGAATAAATTTAATAATAAATAGGGTATTATTGTTTACACATACATACATACATATGGTCACGCCTTTATCCCCGAAGGGGTAGGCAGAGGCATATTATATGCCCACATTTCACCTTTGTATAATTTGTCCCACGTAATAGGTGGTGAGCCGTATTGCCGTGTTTAAATGGACAGGCGCAGATTGTGACTGCCCGCTGTTGAAATAAAGCCTTCAACTTAGCTTAACGATTGCCATTTTCCTGGCAACCGGGACCAACGGCTTAACGTGCCTTCCGAAGCACGGAAACGCTCAAATAAATGTCACAAAGTGATCACATGGATGGTCACCCATCCATGGACCGGCCATAGTGAAAGTTGCTTACTGCAGTGATCGTTTACAGAACACTGAGTCCGCGGGGCCACGAGCGCTTCTAGAAAATTACATATTATTTAAGAGACAAGTTAGTGATCATTAACCATTTTCGAGAAAGAACCTAAGATATGCTGCATACAAATTACAAAGAGGAGAGAAAAAGAGGCAAATAATAATAATAGTTAGATTACCTGATGCAAAGTATGATGCGCAGTATCCGGCAGCTTAGCCCCCGGCGCGTGCGTGTGGTGCGGGTGTGGGGGCTGCGCGTGCGGCGCCGGCGGAGGCCTGGCCCTCGCGTACCCCGCGCGGAAGTGCTGCGACGGCACTAGCGCCACCAGCAGTAGCGCCGCCGCTGCTCTAACCCGGGCGGCGTTGGCGCCTAGCAGCTGGGGTTCTACCCAGCGGTCTACTGTGCGGAGGGCCCAGGCGTGAGCCGCTTTGTTGCGGGGCACCTGGGTATACGGATAGATCGTTTTGAGTGATGACTTAAGTAGCCCGTACGGAAATGCTGCGATGGCACTAGAGCTACCAGCAGTAGTGCCGCCGCTGCTCTAACCCGGGCGGCGTTGGCGCCTAGCAGCTGGGGTTCTACCCAGCGGTCTACTGTGCGGAGGGCCCAGGCGTGAGCCGCTTTGTTGCGGGGCACCTGGGTATACGGATAGATCGTTTTGAGTGATGACTTAAGTAGCCCGTACGGAAATGCTGCGATGGCACTAGAGCTACCAGCAGTAGTGCCGCCGCTGCTCTAACCCGGGCCGCGTTGGCGCCTAGTAGCTGGGGTTCTACCCAGCGGTCTACGGTGCGGAGAGCCCAGGCGTGAGCCGCTTTGTTGCGGGGCACCTGGGTATACGGATAGATCGTTTTGAGTGATGACTTAAGTAGCCCGTACGGAAATGCTGCGATGGCACTAGAGCTACCAGCAGTAGTGCCGCCGCTGCTCTAACCCGGGCCGCGTTGGCGCCTAGTAGCTGGGGTTCTACCCAGCGGTCTACGGTGCGGAGGGCCCAGGCGT
This sequence comes from Miltochrista miniata, assembly GCA_933228765.1. Taxonomy (NCBI): domain Eukaryota; kingdom Metazoa; phylum Arthropoda; class Insecta; order Lepidoptera; family Erebidae; genus Miltochrista; species Miltochrista miniata. Next base: position 13,372,142 of record OW121764.1, on the reverse strand, counting down.
GAGCCGCTTTGTTGCGGGGCACCTGGGTATACGGATAGATCGTTTTGAGTGATGACTTAAGTTCCCCGCCCGGAAGTGCTGCGACGGCACTAGCGCTACCAGCAGTAGTGCCGCCGCTGCTCTAACCCGGGCGGCGTTGGCGCCTAGTAGCTGGGGTTCTACCCAGCGGTCGACGGTGCGTAACGCCCATGCGTGAGCTGCTTTGTTGCGGGGCACCTGGGTATACGGATAGATCGTTTTGAGTGATGACTTAAGTAGCCCGTACGGAAATGCTGCGATGGCACTAGAGCTACCAGCAGTAGTGCCGCCGCTGCTCTAACCCGGGCGGCGTTGGCGCCTAGTAGCTGGGGTTCTACCCAGCGGTCGACGGTGCGTAACGCCCATGCGTGAGCTGCTTTGTTGCGGGGCACCTGGGTATACGGATAGATCGTTTTGAGTGATGACTTAAGTAGCCCGTACGGAAATGCTGCGATGGCACTAGAGCTACCAGCAGTAGTGCCGCCGCTGCTCTAACCCGGGCGGCGTTGGCGCCTAGTAGCTGGGGTTCTACCCAGCGGTGTACGGTGCGTAGAGCCCATGCGTGAGCCGCTTTGTTGCGGGGCACCTGGGTATACGGATAGATCGTTTTGAGTGATGACTTAAGTAGCCCGTACGGAAATGCTGCGATGGCACTAGAGCTACCAGCAGTAGTGCCGCCGCTGCTCTAACCCGGGCGGCGTTGGCGCCTAGTAGCTGGGGTTCTACCCAGCGGTCGACGGTGCGTAACGCCCATGCGTGAGCTGCTTTGTTGCGGGGCACCTGGGTATACGGATAGATCGTTTTGAGTGATGACTTAAGTAGCCCGTACGGAAATGCTGCGATGGCACTAGAGCTACCAGCAGTAGTGCCGCCGCTGCTTTAACCCGGGCGGCGTTGGCGCCTAGTAGCTGGGGTTCTACCCAGCGGTCGACGGTGCGTAACGCCCATGCGTGAGCTGCTTTGTTGCGGGGCACCTGGGTATACGGATAGATCGTTTTGAGTGATGACTTAAGTAGCCCGTACGGAAATGCTGCGATGGCACTAGAGCTACCAGCAGTAGTGCCGCCGCTGCTCTAACCCGGGCGGCGTTGGCGCCTAGTAGCTGGGGTTCTACCCAGCGGTGTACGGTGCGTAGAGCCCATGCGTGAGCCGCTTTGTTGCGGGGCACCTGGATATACGATTTGTTATTGAGTCTAGTTTGGTGGCACACTCTCAAAACTTCACACTATAATATTGAAGTACGAGAAATGACAGGTAATATTGTAGTCACAGATTCTGAACAGCACTGATTAACGGACGGACGAAAATATTTTACGAACCCGTCTGACCAGCGAGACACTGTAACAAAAATGAGGAAAGGTCTACGTCTAATAACTCGAGAAAAAAATATTTGACATACTTAGGCCACCAAATAAGTTCAATAATCAGTTCCTGTAGGTCCCGTTGGTCTTAATTGGTGACCTACGGCGCGTTATGCTGTGTCCACATTTGTAACCTTTTTACGGCACATTTTTTCATTAACAAATCAGACTCGCGTGTCGGTACCGACCGTTGAAAACTGCAGCTACGAGTTACATGTTTGACATGATGACACGCTGACGCTGTACAGTTCGTTGATGTGTTACAAATGTGGACGCCGCATTAATAGTAGGGGCACACTGGGTCATAGTCGTGCCGACTTGTCGCCCAGTTTGCGGAGCTTAGAACATTATGTATGTAATTTAGCGCCCGCAGCTTATCACCGCGACATGTCGACCAGAGTACGTCTTCTGTTAAGTGATAATGGGGAGGTCATTTTTGTAGGAGAACTGATGGCCGATCCGGATTTGAGACTGCTCGGCAAACGTACGGTAGGACGTCCACCTGCCAGATGGACCGACGACTTGCAGAAAGTCGCAGGGAGTGACTGGATGCGGAAGACGCAGGATCGTGTATGGGAGAGACCTACGTCCAGCTAGTGGACTGCCATGTTCATATAGTGTATGGTACTGACCTGTAAGGCCAGCCACTCGAGCGCAGCGTGCGGACACACGTCCGCCACGTCCCACAGACGCGCCAGCACTAGCTGCGTGAAGCACGGCAACCCTCCCGTGGCGCCCGCTCCACCGCCGCTGCCGTCCACCAGTAACGTCAAAAGCTTAAAAAATGGGTTGCTGCTCTGTGGACGAAATACAAAGTATGTTAGTTTGAAGGTGTCAACCGTAGTGTGGTAGACGTTAGAGTACATTTTTGATAAGCAGACTCTCAACAAACTCAAAAACTGCTTCAAAGGTTAAACAAATATATAATTAAAAAGATCCAAGGAAGTGTTCTTAGCACTTTTGGATGGCAATCAAACAACCTTAAGTGATTTTTATCCGTATGTTTTAGTCATGACGGAGCATATTTGTTAACTGTTAGATTTAAGAAACCGATTCCGGAATCTGCCAATTACAGTGTCGCTTTCTCAAATGTCAAAACGGGCCAACATTTTTTGTAAATCCCAGCCTCCGTTCCATCCCGCAAAACTATTTAAGTGTAAAAAATAAAATATTTTTTTTTCCCTTTGAAATTAAAAAAAAAAATTAGGTTTGTTAATTTTTTTGTGGCTACCGTGTTAAAGTTTCACCGATACATACCTCCGAATGTTTGGCAATGGCCTGGAATATCGTGCTGACAATCTTCTGCGCCAGCGGCTCGTTCCAGCGACACAGCGCAAAGATTAATGAGCGCGTCTGTTGTAGGTTGAGACAGTCGCGCGTCTGCTGGTAGATGAACGGGAGACCCTGTGAGACACGTGTATCTTTATTGCAGTGTCTTATTGATGGTGATATAGTTACAAAATTTAAGACTAATCGCTTGGTAAAAAAAGTCTAGAATAGGAACTAATATTTTGCATGCCGGCTACATTGTCAAACAGTCACATCTGTCTACCAATTAATAACGTAATACAATTTGATTGGTAGTTTCTATTGACGTTTATTGGCAACTGGATTGTGATTGTTGTATTGATGAGAAGTGATAACAGCACAGTGGCGCTTCCATTATTTTCTGGCCTATTGTTGCCTTTCAAAAGGCTGTTGATTCACTTCCTTGAATCGCATAAGGACAACTTCTAGCAACTTCTTTATTCTACCTATTAAATCGAAACAGTCTATGGACGCACATCTCTCTTTATCACATCCCCAGAACCCAAAACTGTTATTTTAACTGTGTCAAAACAGACTAATATCTGAGTTAGGCCCGTGTTTGCATATATAGAGTACCTTGGCGTGCATGAGCGTGGTCGCGTCAGGCTCCAACAGCGCCAGTTGCCCCGCGGCGTCTCTCGAGCGCTCCACGAGCCCGGCCACTAGCGCCACCATCTTGTCTAAGGCGCCCGGCCGCAGCTTGTCTCCTACACTTTCTACGTTACCGCTGCCACCTTGCGCAGCTTCCTCTGATGAGAACTCCACCTGTGGATGTCCATGTCATATTATCATACCAAGTTTTAAACAAAAAATTGACAGATTGTACAACTTAAGTGTGCGCATGGCGCACAGACCTGGGCAACCCCACACGTAATATGATCGTGATCGATTTCAATGTTTATAAATCTATCCAAAAATAGCGTGAAGGGGCACATCATTGAGCCGATAACTTGAAGGTCATTGTCTTAAGGATTGTGAGAGTAGCCCTCAATTCATCAGGTGGCCGTCATTTCAGCTAACTAAACATATAAATTTTTAAAAAATCACTAAAGTATGTAAATACCGTATTAGAGTTCTGTCCCAGATAGAAGTTGACCATGCTGGATATGGCGTTGATGCGCAGCATGAACCTGCCCTCTTCCTCGCCCATCTTACTGAACTCGTATAACAAACTGAAGTATTCGGTCAAATGGCGCAAATGAGACCGCGCGCCGTTCTCCATCTGAAATTGACGTACAGTTTTAAACGGGTAATTTTAGAATCGGCTCGAACCAAATAAGACGCTTCATTGTTTCGTATTAAACGAACAAATATTTCTGTTATCCAAGCGCACCACAAACTTGAAAAAGGACCAGCTGTTTCGGGAGAGCACTATATTAACTTTGGTTATATACTTATTTTACTCAACCACTAATGACCAAGATACGTCATTCTTATAACAATTCTTTCACAATGTACTAGCAGTATCCCGGGTATCGATAAATTTAAAACCCAAAATGCGGACAACTCTAAGGGGTGGAATTTTGAAAAATCATTTATTATTGGGTCCATACATTGACGGGTCACAAATGTTTCAAGTTTCTAGGTGTAAGCCTTTCGGCTCGACGTTGGTAGGTTAATGGGTCACCCAGTATTTTTATGTAGGGATTTTTGGATCTCAATAAATCGACGAGACATGCATTGTTTTTACATTGATTGAATGCTTTACACAGAAAAGAAACTGGGCTTTAAATGTAAGTAACTTTTTTGAATGGCAATATAGAAAATAGTAACTCACCAATGATAACAGCATCCTTATAAACCTAGTGACACAGCTTGCTTCGCCCAAACCGCTGTTATCGCCGCCTTCCTCCGTGCCTTGCAGATATAACGCACAATGACTAGACCTGAAAAATTGTGGCTTGTTGTATCATATGGGAGCTAAATAATAATATTGACAATGAGGACGATATTTTGAATATAGAACGCAGTGAGATCTGTTCTATTTTTCTACCAAATTTCATTCGAATCGGTTTAGTGATTAAGGCGTGTGAAAACGTAACCGATAGACAGAGTTACTTTTGCATTTAAATATCAATAGGGATTTCGTCACAATCCTAATGCAAGTGTTAATACCAATAGCGGCATGCAACTGATTTAATGATTTAGAATAAATTATATTTACCTGAGCCTTTGTATAACGTGCATACAAAGACGTTGAAACATCTGCCGGACCATTTGGTTGGGGCATTTTATTAACACCTGCAATATAAAAAAAGAGTTACGTGAATTTAAGGTGGATAAAAGGCTTACAAGCAAAGAGAAGAAAGCGTAACTATCGCTGTAGTGTCGGTAACAAAATCTGCAAAATCGTTTATAAATAGATGAAGTTTGATACTGAGTGAATCTCATTTTGTAATAATAGTTTCCGGCTGTAAGAAGTAGTTTCTGACACATGTTATACTCAGAGGTCGACCGCAGTAAAACCAATCAACTTACATCATTTATGTAGTGAAATATGATAACCTTTCTCGTTACTCGGCGTTTCGGATATATTGCAAAAGCCGTGGTCATGAATGGCGTTTACTCTATACCCGTTGCGTTCGGAAGTGATCACATCTCAAAAACATGCCTTTGCAGAGATCCGAAAACCATAACTAAACTAATAGAACTTCAATAAAAAGTGTACAGTTATACACATACCTGCATAGGCCACCACGTGTCGTCCGCCATGTGCCCTAAGAACCACTCCGAGGCGGCAGAGGACGCGTTGAACTGCTTCGTAACCAGCTCCACCCAAGATACCATTGTGGGCTACGGGCAAATTATGTACAAAAAGTATTAAAAATGAATGCAAATGGAGTTCAACTTTTTCAAAGTAATAATCTTGCGAAGCCTCTTTCAAACAAGAAATTATTTATTAAGAAAACGTAAAACCCGACTGCAAAGTTTACATACAACTGAAAAGGTAAAAACGTTTTGTCGCCAAAAATCCGCCATTTTGATTTTGTAGAAATTTGATTATACCTGGTGACACTCAGACAATTACTACGAATCAAATGACACCACGCATGTCAAAATCCGTCAAGCCGTTCAGGCTGTAGGGCGTGAAAAAGAAATGGCCATACATACATAGTCTCGAAAAACATTAACCTCCTTTCTTCGGCAGTCGGGTAAAAATTATAATCTTTTGCACACCCCTGGCTAAATCCTTGTAGAAAATTATATCAAAATTTTAAATTGACACAGAGTAGTATTCAAGCAGAGGCATTTTCTAATCTGTAAGGATTACCGCATAGACTAGCTAGTGAAATATCGTCGTTTACTATTGCTCTGGCACACAATTTCTTTTTACACAACACATAAAACAAGAATCTAAATCTAAAATTCAACAATTTTGTTGAAAAAATCATTACATACCTTTTCTTTAGCATGTATAAAAGTTTCTATAAAGAAAGACGTAGACAACTGTGCGGCTACTTCTGTGACTTCGGGCCGCAGCGTCAGTAGTGACTGTGGCACCGAACTGCACATTTGACCCATGAACCTGAAAAAGAGCACAGTATGTAGTGTACTTATTAAACACAAATCATTGTGCCTCAGTAGAATTGGCAACTATAGGTGGGATCTCTCGCGGCTCAAATAACAACAAATTTTAACCCTTTAACCGACTGCGCCACAGAAGCAGAATGTAAAACAAACCTAGGGCTCCGTTTACAGTTACATAAAAAAAATGAATAGCAAGCAGTTTATCACACGGCTATAGACTCACAGTCATAACCACACAAAATAGTGAAATGTGGGCATATGCCTCTGCCAACCCAATGCCAAACATTGGGGATAAACACGTTTTATATATGTTACGGCTAATACCCGAAGTGCGGCAGCACCTAGTTTTAGCCGGTTAGAACTAGGTGTAGCCACTTACTCTTAGTTAAACCTAGTACGAGCCGATTGTTTTCGGGTAAAACTAGGTCTAGCCTTCATCATGCCGGCTACAACTAGGTTCGGCCATTCCCTGTTGGATGAAACTAGGTCTATCTGATATTATTCCGGCTAGAACTAGGTCCAGACAATCGCTGTGGGATAAAACTTAGATGCGTGTCCCGCCAAGCCTATATTTATGTTACGGCTAAAGGTAGGTGTGAACATACACTTAAGATTAGCCGACTAAACTTAAGTTTATCTTCGAGAAGCAGCTAAAGTTCGATAACATGTTAGTTTGCGTCGGCATATTCCATTTTTAGCCGGTTAATAGGCACATAACCGAAACGAAACGGCTATAAAATGTATTCGATGGTGTTGAATGGTTATATAAAAATTAACCACGAAGGCCAAGGCGGGAGCTCCGCTACGCTTCGCTCCCGCCTTAGCCTTCTAACCTAACCTATCCGAGTCTCGCATGAGCCAGGCGCCTGTTACTTGTTTCAACTTGTTTGCATCTAGTTTTATCCAACAGGGAATGGCTGGACCTAGTTGTGGCCGGCATGATGAAGGCTAGACCTAGTTTTACCCGAAAACAATCGGCTTGTACTAGGTTTAACCAAGAGTAAGTGGCTACACCTAGTTCTAACCGGCTAAAACTAGGTGCAGCCGCACTTCGGGTATTAGCCGTAACAAATATTTATATACCAGTTTTTCGGTGAATACTTGACTTGAGTTAACGTTTTCTCTTACATTATTTCTGTGAAAATTTCATCATCTTTATTCACTTAAGTTTATAATTTAAAAAAGTATGTCACATAATTTATTATATAGGAATCATTTATTCACCCACAGAGCAATCATTAGAATAAAACAATTAACTTTTACATAGTAACCCAAATAAGTTCTAAAATTTAGTTAATAATTTCCCGTATTGAATGTGACCATTGTGATTGTGACCCAAATAAAACAAATTAAGCGTGAGACCAACACTTCCCATTCATCAGTATTGTTTCTAAAGTAAGACTACTATCAACACCATGAATTTCAAAACACAAAAAGAGAAAGTAGGGGACACCCGGGTTTGAACCGGGGACCTCTCGATCTGCAGTCGAATGCTCTACCACTGAGCTATATCCCCGTTGAAGGACAATGCGAAATAAGATATTTCTTGCCTAAATTAGAAAGTTATCGATAACATCCTTGAATTGAAACATTGTGCGATTGATAAGATTGGATACTTTTTAAACTGATTCTGATTTTATCATCTGTCATTATTATGCATTACATATGACGCATATCGACTTAGTAGTTCTCTTTTAGTTTAGTATTTTGCTGTACATGCTGCTGTACATTTACTCTCGCTTCATTTAAGGTGTAGCTACACCAAACGTCTTCTATACGATGTTATGGAGAAACTAAACACACACTAAACAATCTCCATAATACTCAAGACGCTTTCGGTATTCATTTTCACCTCAGTTTAGAAAGGCAATATACAACTCACTCCTATGTTTCTACTATTTACTCGACGTGCGCGATAAATTGAAACACGCTTGGAAATAGTTTCTTCCCAAATTTATCTTCAGCTTATAGCGCATGTAAAGTTACTAGATACTTACGTGAAATACGCGTGCTGGAATATGTTCTTATCGTGTAAGAACTGCATGTTGTCGTCCCATATCCACTTGAGCAGGTCGGGAGGTAGTCTCAAAGTGGACAACGCGTCACTGCTGCGTCGCTCCAGGAATGAACTCGGACTGGCGCCTTCGGCTGACGACGACTGCGGATATTCACGGTACATTGAATAAATTATATGGTACTGGAGCAGTTCTCCTATGTGTGGGGCATTGTCTTGAATCACTCCTGCTCCATATATTGATGAAAACGAGAAGTGAAATCAACGAGAAGTAGAATCGGGTAATATGAGCTCAAGAAAAGTGAATAAAAAAGCATCATAAGCAATTAGCAATTGAAAAATGTAGGTACTTTTATATACTTTTAAAGCAGACATGCTTACGGTCTACAAAAATTATTGAAATATCCATGGCTTCCATAAAGGTTTACGCTGTGTCGTTAATTTTTATGTTAAAAATGAAGTAGGTATCTATACTTCAGTTTCAGCGTTGTGCAAAAGAATCTGTTGTTTATGCCTCGGCACTAAAGAGGCTTTACTGCGTGATCCGTACGGTTTTTACGATTTTTATAGTGAAAATCGGTAAAATCAGTTCCACAGTTTATAACGTTCAGACAAACAAACGGAGCGGCGGACTTTCAATGTTTCGCGAATATCGTGTTTTGCAAAAATATTGTGTTGTGTATAATGTGTGTTTGAGAATAAGTTATTCAGTGACGGAGGGGTGCGTGTGTGTGCGTGTTTTAATATATGTAAAGTCAAGTAAGGATTACTATATCAAACCTACACATACCTGCGCCTCCTCCAGTGGTCCACACTCGGAGCCCCGCTGACTGCGCGGCGGACTCCACTCGTAGAACAACATGTACGCGCTGTTCGTCTTCTCGAACGAGAAGTCCATGAACTTGTCTGTCACCGAGTCGTAGGTTTTACTCTGCAAATTACGATTGAAATTTGATGAATGCGGTATTAAGATTATGACAATATTAGATATGTATGATTGAATTGTAACCATAACTAGTATACACTTATGCTGATGAGCCATGCTCCCGCGCTTTCTAGTATTTAAAGTAGGCAACGAGTTCTAGCCTACTTTGAAGAAGCGTTCTATTGTAGCTCTGAGGAGTGTCATGGTCTATAACACTCTCCAGAGCTAAAACTATTCATTGAAACTCAAAAATTGATTGACCCTTACGTCGTGAACGACGAACAAACAAATAAATACACATTCATATCTATAATAAGTATGGTCGAAAGTTTCAAAATACGATAGAAACACACCAGAAGTAGGTTATATATATATATCGTGTCAAAATTGGAGGTCAACTGCTGCAGAACATTTTCAATTTTAGCAGCGTACATCATTTACAATAATACTCGTATAAATGATAGAGACACACCGTCATCTCGCCCCCGAAGCACTCTGCAGCAATGTGCGCGGGGTCGAAAGGCTTCACTTCAGCATCGTTGAACAGTAGCCAGCGGTCGTGTAACTCGTGTTCGCGGTCGCGAATGAACGAGTAGTAGTGGCCGCCGTCCGCTGTACCCGTGTGTACTGTCACGCCTATTAACTCGTATCTGGAATTATAATAAACCTGGTAAGTAAAGTAACCCTAGGCGCACACTAGGCGACACGCGACCTCACAGCTCGGCGTCTAGTCGTAGCGAGAAATCGCCCAGTATGCAATGGCTGTGAGGTTAACATATGGTATGACGTCCACCTGCCAGATGGACCAACGACCTATAGAAGGTCACAGGGAATACCTAGATACGGAATGCGCTGGACCATATATTGCGGTGTGAACTGGGTGAAGCCTACGTTCAACGATTTGATTCATCGATTGAAGTGCGAGTTTAAGATTTCGCACAAGATAGGGAGTAGAAATTCGTATTATAAAACAATCGATGGGACCCTATTATTAAAGCTTATGATATCAGATCGATGGACAGTGGAGTATCAATATGACTTACTCATAGTGCTCCTCAAATTCTGAGTTATCTTCTTCAATCGTGGGGCTGGCCTCGCCTTCCTTTTTCTCGGCGGATTTCTTTTTTTCTTCTGTGAAAGAAAATGATAAAAAAAATACCGTTACAGCACTAAAATAAAAAGAGATTTAAGACTTTTTACAGAAACAAAGGGGATGGGGAATTCAATTTAATACGCGGTCGAAGTCTCTTCTAGGGGTCGAAGAATTCCTTCTCGAAGTAGACAGTATTCCCGAAGCGCTGGTTGTATTGCATTCTCTGTATTAGAAAACGAGCTCTTGGTCACGAGAACGAGCTATGGTTTTTAAGCGAATGTATATTTGGGGCCAACGAACCTTGTGTGACCCGTATGGCTACAAAATATAACAGCCAGTTTATAAATACATATATAAAATCTATGTTATTTCATTACCTTGGTAGTGCGCCGGCATGAGATGCTTCTCCACGTAGCCGGACATGTCGAGCCGCATCGGGAACGAGAAGTGCGTGTTCACCTTCTCTTTGAGCATGGTCAGCATGTTGAACGTGTAGCGCATCGTGTTGAAGCACAGGATGCGGGGGAGTTTCTTGAAACACGCGCTGAAGAACAGAAGATACACGTTAAATTTCTTTGAAAATCATACGAATTTTCATACAGTATAATCGGCGCCAAAAGATAACTATTACTTCTTAAACAAAGAAATTTTCAACTGTGGCCTAAAAACGTACAACACGGCGGAAATATCTGCGAACCTGGCTTCCCCTCGCGGTTCCCCGCACCTGACCCCGTTTTCGCCTATTTAGTACAACCCGCACGCGATTGAATGGTATGGTATTTATATATTATTTATACGCCCATATTTCAACGTTAATAATTATAGTCTCACGAAATAGGTGGTGAGCCTATTGCTGTGTTGAAAAGGACAGGGGCAGAATGTGACTACTCGCTGTTAAAAATTATCATATCGCCCATAAGGCTTTCAAATTGGCTTAAAATGTGTCATCTTTCTCACAAAACAGGACTAACAGGTTAACATACCTACTGAATCATGAAAACGTTAGAAAATAGAAATTTCACAAAGTGGTCACTCGTCTGGAAAATCTGTTAGAGCGAAAGTTCGGCATAGCACTCATGGGTGCTATGCCGAACTCGTCCCGGCTAAAACAAAACTGTGCCCTACGATTTGCCTACGGTCGGGTGTGCCCGGATGCACCCTTGGAAGTACATTGATGACATTATAATTATTGATAGGTTTCGTGTATTTGTTTGGTATTTTGTAAATGATAAAGTTGTTGTGTTGTTGTTGGAGTATTCACGGACGCATCATATTCTACACAAATGTATTTTGTTCTGAATAAATGACTTTATGACTTATGGATATACACAAGAAAAAAAAGAGCGGTCAATATAAAGTGTTAGTAGGTTACATACCGTTTTTCAGCGCGCACTTTGTTGGCACACTGCGAGCAGGTATAACAGTTGTCGCCTTCTAGAGTGTCCTTGACGGTCACTTCGTCCAGGCTCTGGTGTAGGTTGCGCATGTCGGCCACCTGGCAACGAACCGTGTAGAACTCTTCCAAAGTACGGGATACGTGCGGGCAGTCCTGGGAATAAATGGTCTTGGTTGATTGAGGAGTTTTTAGATGTATGTGTGAGCTACAACCAGTCATAATTCGGCCGCTCACAGATTGCGTTTTAGACACCTGTCAATTCGTAATGATTTATATAGAAATAATAGTTATGATAATGACTTATTATTAGTCTAAAATTTATCACTCACTCACAGGTTAGTAAAAGATAGTTTAAATGTTTGCTCTCCATTGCACGCCAATTTAAGGTTACGTCACCCGTTTGATCACGACGTGACAGAAACGCAATCTCTGAGCAGACGGACATTAAAGCACTGTTTACTACACTAAAGATAAAGAATTGAGATAAAAGTGAAACTGTGAAACAAAAGTGACATGAAAGAGTCAAAATGTGTATGACGCTCAACAGAGAAAAGCCCCAATCTTCATCGAAGTCAAGTCTTAGAATATTTGTTTATTACAATTTTAAATAGGTAATTAATTGTTTCTTTTATACAAACTCAAAGCTTTTGTAAAGTTATTTCATCAAGAAATTCACGCTTCAGAGCAGGTTTAACCAGTGCCAAAACACATTTGGACCACTTAGATCATAGCAAGAGATCTTGTTCCACTTAAGCTTTTCAGTTATAAAATATCCTTACCAATGACACTACGTTGTTTGACAGAGTTCCGCAAAAGAGATTCTTCACCAGTTTCTTTAATTCCGGCGTCATCTCTTCGAGTTTAGACACCAGGTCTATGAAGAACTCCGCCATGTCCTTCTGTTCCCCCGTGTTTAGTGGCTGGTGGTCCATTTGGTACACCTTACAGAAGCTGCGAGGATTGTAGGACTTGCGTTCACTTTCCTGGATAAAAAAATTACATTAGATTTCATTTTGAATCGGTTCTTTCGAGTTCAAGATCTAGTTTTGTCCATGAATCAACGCTGCTAAATTGAAACGGAAGAAGTATAGGATGAATTTTAACTAAGCTATTAACATTAATAAGGAATTCGATTAAACAAAAACAAAGGTTATGAATGGATTTAGTCAGTCAATCATTATCATTGCAGCAGATTTGGCGCCCACTGCTGGGAATAGGCCTACCTAAAAGGATCGCCAAAACGTTCGGTATTGTACCGCCCGCATCCCCACGACCTTCATTAGGACATCTGTCCACCTAGCGGGACGCCTACCTATTCCGCGTTTCAATCAATAGTTTCGTCAACTTTCTTTTTTTCTCTGACATTTCAAGCAAAATCTTGCTGCATCTTGTAAGTTTACTTTGACCACAGGGCGGAAACTACATACAAATGATTCGTTTTCAATTTGTCACCTACACTTAAAACATGCTACGTTCGTATAGAGCTTGAATGTGTGTGTAACTACTACTACTACTATAATGACAGCGGTGTCGGAGATGGGGAAGCTTGCTCAGTGCGGGGCAGGGAGTTGCCTATTTATATGTAATACTATTATATTATCTTTGCTTTCCCGTAACTTTTTTTTTGGATTTCCATCTTCTTTGAGCCTAAAGTTATACAATGTACACTCACCATGAGATAAGCGAACATCCTCTGCATCTCGTGCAGCGTGGGCGAGTGGCGGCTGGCGGCGGGGTCGGCGTGCAGTATCGCCTGCCTCGCCTGAGGCATCATGTACAGGTGCTGCATGCACGACGCCATGTAGCACGTCGCGCCTAGGTTAGTCAGACCCACGTAACCGCACTCCGAGCGGGACTCCTCAGCCGGCCAGTAGTCCCAGGGGTACGAAGATTGGGGACCTGGGAACAAATGTGTTGGGTGATATCGTTGGGTTGAGCAAATGTTCCTAATATACCCATAATGTACCCCTAATGTACCCATATATTGTCAGTTTTCAGATTGCAGTGGAGAGGCGGTTCGCGATTTTAAATTGCGGTGGAGAGGTAAAATTCAAAGGCAGGCGTTCTTGCTGAGCTAGAAGATCGACGGGGGCGACGGTTGCTCTCTACAATGTCGATAACTTAAAGTCGTACTTTCAAATCCAGGTGTGATTTGAAACCGTCTAGAAAGACGCAAATACGAAGAATTAGAAGCTGTAGTGTGTGCCTTTTTTATTTAACCAGATGCGATGACCTTGATGATTCCAGATAATACGCTGAAATATTTGACATCTTAAAAGGACATTTCTGGTACACTGACACTATAGAGAGAGACACGCACGCTAGAAGAATAAATTTCTTACCTGGTTTATGATGCTCCATCAGTTTATTATGCAGCACCATGTAGTTATCCGGAGCGCCTTTGACTAGTTCTACGAGCAGGTCGTATGCAGCCGCGCGGGACTTTTGAGACTTGCATTTAGGCAAATTCCTGTTCTCTGGATTGGGAACATCGAATAGGAACCCGAACACCTGAAAAGAGTGAAATAATATTAACTTGAATATCTCAAAGTTTAGACAGAAAATAACAAAGTAAATTTTAAGCAAAAATTATGATTTCAGGAAAATCACTGACAAGTGAGGTTAACTTGCTCTTCAAAATATCGGTAGGTTTCCAATAAAGTGAGTTTTGTTAGCATATAAATCACATACCATCCCCAAAATCCTGGTGCCCAGTTCAAACAACTTGAACCGCAGCCTTAGATCATCTAACCACAGGATGCGCCTTACTTAAGCATTGTTTTCTGCCATTGCACATGACCATTTGGTCTTTTGGCTTTATAAAAAGCACTGTACATCAGTACATCATTTTATATGATTAAACTAGTACATTTCATTGTAGTTGACTGTACAATAAAAATTAACACACAACAGCCATTACGCGTTTGTCGATTAATACATTTTTAAATGCAATGAAATTTTATATGTCTTTGTGTTTCCCCCTTCACTTGTATGAAAACTGGCAGAATATTTTTGTATGCGGTGGTTCGCAAAGGCCAGTCCCGTGATATATGGTCTAAGACCGCAGCGGATGTTTGAGCAGATGTGTCTACAAGCTGAGTTGTCCGTACAAGCCGTCATCGGGCGTGCACGTCTCTACGCGACGCTCGATGATCTCTCGCTTGTCGAGCGACGAGCGAACCTAGTGCCCTACTATCTTGGTTACTATCTAACTAAATACATACCATCTCCAGAGTCCTGGTGCCCAGTTCAAACATCTTGAACCGTAGCGGATGTTTGAGCAGATGCGTCAACAAGCTGAGTTGTCCGTACAAGCCGTCATCGGGCGTGCACGTCTCTACGCGACGCTCGATGATCTCTCGCTTGTCGAGCGACGAGCGAACCTAGTGCCCTACTATCTTGGTTACTATCTAACTAAATACATACCATCTCCAGAGTCCTGGTGCCCAGTTCAAACATCTTGAACCGTAGCGGATGTTTGAGCAGATGCGTCAACAAGCTGAGTTGTCCGTACAAGCCGTCATCGGGCGTGCACGTCTCTACGCGACGCTCGATGATCTCTCGCTTGTCGAGCGACGAGCGAACCTAGTGCCCTACTATCTTGGTTACTATCTAACTAAATACATACCATCTCCAGAGTCCTGGTGCCCAGTTCAAACATCTTGAACCGTAGCGGATGTTTGAGCAGATGCGTCAACAAGCTGAGTTGTCCGTACAAGCCGTCATCGGGCGTGCACGTCTCTACGCGACGCTCGATGATCTCTCGCTTGTCGAGCGACGAGCGAACCTAGTGCCCTACTATCTTGGTTACTATCTAACTAAATACATACCATCTCCAGAGTCCTGGTGCCCAGTTCAAACATCTTGAACCGTAGCGGATGTTTGAGCAGATGCGTCAACAAGCTGAGTTGTCCGTACAAGCCGTCATCGGGCGTGCACGTCTCTACGCGACGCTCGATGATCTCTCGCTTGTCGAGCGACGAGCGAACCTAGTGCCCTACTATCTTGGTTACTATCTAACTAAATACATACCATCTCCAGAGTCCTGGTGCCCAGTTCAAACATCTTGAACCGTAGCGGATGTTTGAGCAGATGCGTCAACAAGCTGAGTTGTCCGTACAAGCCGTCATCGGGCGTGCACGGCTCTACGCG
The DNA here is from genome assembly GCA_933228765.1 of Miltochrista miniata. Lineage (NCBI taxonomy): Eukaryota > Metazoa > Arthropoda > Insecta > Lepidoptera > Erebidae > Miltochrista > Miltochrista miniata. Next base: position 13,356,347 of record OW121764.1, on the reverse strand, counting down.
ACGCTCGATGATCTCTCGCTTGTCGAGCGATGAGCGAATTTGTTCGCATAGCTCGTTCAGATCTGGTGCTCCGCTGTCTTCTGATGTGGCTCCCTCTGTGGGGTAAGTAAAGTTTAAGGGATAATTCTGTATACCGTTCGGAGTTCATGACAACTATAGATTGACAAATTCGTACGCGACGCTCCGCTGGTTGTGACTACCCGCTGTAGTAAATTTTCACCCCCATAAAGGCCTACAACTTGGCTTAACGACTGCCATTTTATTGGCAACCTGAGCCAACGGCTTAACGTGCCTTCCGAAGCATGGAAGCGCTCGCAAATGTCACAAAGTGGTCACGTGGTGGTCACCCATCCATGACCGGCCATAATAAATGCTGCTTACTACAGTCATCGTTTACAGAACACTAAGTCCGCGTGGCCACGAGCGCTTCCAAATAAAAGAAAAGTAATGCACTGATTCAATCCTAATCGAGTTTCTACACCTACATAACTCGTTAGTTAATAGAAAGATACATTTTGTTCTAAATTATAGCACCATGAACCTGTTTTATAAGCCAATTATCTGAAGCAAAAGCAATGACGTAGCCGTCTAGTAACCCCGTCCCGCACACAAGTTCTTCACCACCGCTGACGCCTCCTCCCGTCGCCCGCAGACCATGGGAGGGTCGCGCATTGAAAGTTTTAAACGGCTTCTAACCTTTGAAGAAGTCCTCCGGCAAGCCGTCAATCAGTCTGCATACAAGCCAAAAGTAATCCCGACACGCTGGACCATACGGTTCCTTGCCTTCTTCTGCATGATGGTGGACTGCCTGTGGGATAAATACTCAAATAAACCACACATTCAATATTACAGTTATCGGATACAATATAGCGTGTGATATTGTGTCAAGCGCAGATCACGAAGGAGCTCAGGTAGTGACGGTTGAAAAACACATTATGACAGAATGTGTTCGTGTAACATATGTGCACGCATGTGCGTGTAATATACACGTACGCGTCAATTACACTGGCGAAGTGCTCAAGACCGCGTTGCTGGTCTGGGCTGGATACCTTGATGAGGGTCAAGGTCTCCTACAGCAGGAGAAAGTAAGACGCCACTGCGTTTTGTTGCGATCAAGTTGTGCTCGAGAAAGAGGAGGTGAGGAAGGAGCGAGAGAGAAATTTTCCGCCAGAGTTCTTCTGTCAGCAGCTGCACTCTGTGTCGGGAGCCCTGGAGTTATCCTTTCGAGTGCGTACCTGGGACTCCCGGCCTGATGCAGAATGGAAGTACATGTGCAGAAGTGTGTTCGTGTACGATGATGTGTGCACGCATTGTGAGTGTAATAAATACATACGTGCAGATGATGATGGTGGGGTGTGTGCGAAGGACGCATATCGGCGGCCCTGGGGAGGTGCTCCAACAGCAGCTGTAGCAGCGGCGCGAGGACGGCCACCTCGCCGCCCGCGCACAGCCGGTAGAGGGCGCTGCCGGCCTCGCGACGGACCTGAGGGTATAAGTACATGATTGTATCAAAGATGCAGCAAACAGGATATTTTAGCATAGTATAAAAAGTTGCACACCACATTCTACGCTTAGATTTCTGTTTAACGTAATGAATCACTCACATTTTATTCAGATGGTTTGTTTTATATGTACCATGTGTGTTACATTTATAGCTTGGCAAAAAGGAGTAGGAAATAATGGTGGCGCCACTGTGCAGTTCATATGACGACCCGATAGAAAGAACCATCAGTCAGTCTGTGCAGTTGCCAAGAAACAATAAAAACACCAATCTAATTGTTGTAATTCTGACATATGTGACGTTTTCAATGATCTAGCTCTAGATACAAGGACAAGGTAGTACTGTCTCGAAATGCCGTGAGGCGAAATTGTGGAACAGTACAAGTGTCGGTTTCTATATGTGCACCAAGTTCCACCAAGTGCTATTAACCAACAGTATAAATAATAAGAGTCACAAATATTGCAAGTCATTTCCCAGGAAGTATACCGCGAAAAATTCGTCCGTTTGTTGCTGTTTACTTACCGCAGGGTCAGCGTCGTCTAGCAGTAGCCGAGGCGCCGCTCGCCTCAACGACCACGCCAAGGCTACGGCGTCTCCACCGCCTCGCGCCCACCATACACACATTCGCATCGCGTGTTGGACCACCTACCAGCAAAAGAAACAAATGTAATAAGGACTCATTTCATACCTTTTTAAACCACTAGCGAAAAACGAGGGGTGTTGTAAGTTTGTCTTTGTCACCTGCTAAAGCAGCCTACCATCACTCCTGGGACATTCTTTGTATTGAATTTTCACCTGTGTGCGACTTGCTACAGACGTGTGAATAGACGACTTTCATCACACACAACTTACCTTCATATTTGTCTACATACAGTACAAACATATTACAAAACCTATAAATACCCGGTATCTCACAAAAAACGGTGTAAGGATTATCATACCTGTGCCCTTCCCCAGAATCCAGTCTTATACGTAGTAGGCTCCTTCAACGTAGCCGCTTCACACAATATAGATATCAACCTCTCTGTGGTCTCCTCCACGCTCATTAGTGATAACAGCGACTGTAACAAACGCTCATACATAAATATAGTCATACCTTTATCCCCGAAGGGGTAGGTAGAGGCTTAATTGGTAGTTTTTGCCCTAAGTGAAAGATGAGCGTATTGCCGTGTTGAAATAGACAGCTCCGGGTTGTAAATACCCACTGTTGGTATTTTTAAGGCGCCTATTAGGTCCTCAATTTGACGTCAAGACTGTCATTTTACTTTTTTTAAGCGCGGAATCGCTCGCAAATATGAATGTCACATAAAGGTTGTTTGTACGTGTAGTTGATTCTCGAATAAGTCATAGCGAAAAAGGTTTAAAGCAGTGATCTTTAACAAAACACGGAGTCAACGTTTCTTGAAAAGTCTCTAAAGGATAAATAGTTTAAAATGTACTTACCGGATGCAATTTGGGCGTCTGCGCAGGGTCCACAGAAGGCAGTGTGCCGATCCTGCACAATAACTGCAGCAGTAACGCGAGACAGTCTTGTCTCCATTCGCTGTCGTCATTCCTTTGTAACACGCCTGAAAACACGATAGGGATTTACCTTAAACCCAAATTGTACTGTTTGTGGAACTCTGTAAGTTTGAATGGTTTTTCCTCAAGCATTCTCAAAAGTTCCTTTGAGAGCAGAATAAATGGTTTTAATTAAAAAAAAAAGAATAAGAGCCTTTAATTGACAGTATCACCATCTCTACTGACTACTGTTGGGCGTAAGCGCGCGTCTGAGCTGGGCACCGATTCTCGCTTCACACGACATGAATGCGTGGACGGAAATCGGCGGGTGACGCGTCGCCTGTCTCATATTTAGGAACGGCGAACATGAGACGGACGACGTTTCACCCGTAAATTTGCGTCCACGCATTCACGTCGTGTGGTCGAGAATCGGCGCCCTGGTCGCGCCACCAAATCGGTTGCGCAACCAAACGGACTCCAGGTGAGTAACGCTCTTTATAAAAAGCATGCCCCTAATTAAGTTTAAAAAGTGTGTAAAAGTAAATTGTGCTGCAGGGGCTACTATACAGTTGACGATTATTTGATTGATAAGGACGCCTGAAAGTGATCTGCTTGCTCTACTGATGGAGTTTTAGTTTATAGTACTTATTTTAAATATGTAGTGCACAAAAAGAATAGCCCGCCGAGTTTCTTGCCAGTTCTTCTCAAGCGGGCCGCGTTCCGAACTGGTGGTACTATTTGCATTGTATTCATTGACGTGTCGCAAGTGCCTATGTATTAGGATTATGCGAAATAAATGTTTTTTTTGACTTTGACTTTCGACTCTATAGAGCTGTATACATTTTATTGGGCGCGGCGACTGGTTGCGCCGCCATGGTGTCCTAGTGAAATATAGCCCTAAGTCTCACCCAAAGGTCTTCACAACATTCTATATTTTCACCTATCTTCATCTTATACATAAACAAGAAAAAATAGTGTCATGTAACACTTACCTGACATCATAATATCGTACAGCAATCTCAATCCACCTTTCTTAATAAATAACTCATTCCAATTTTCAGTAGAAGATTTCTCTTCATCACTCTTCTCTGTGGTAGCTGCCGGCTCCTTAGTATTCGGTGGACTGGCGTTACTTGAGCTCAGCTTGTCGATAATATGAAGGGAATACATGAGTTTCTGTGGGCTGTTGGGGTCAAGTAATTCTGGTAGTTTGCTTTCTATTGGGTTTTGGAATGCTTCAAGTAGTGTAGGATTTAGTGGTACTGCTTGTAGTATGTCCCATACTCTTCGCGATAACAGTTGAGCTTTCGTATGAGCTACTTGTTCCTGTGGAATATATGTTTAGATTAGGTCCCATTCAAACATACAATTGGATACGATAATCGATTAATCCAAAACTGGCTAACTGCGAGTGGGACTCGAGCACAGAGGGTTCCTTATCAAAAAACCGACAAAAATCAAGTTTTTTTTTATACGAGTCCCCCTTTATCAGACCTTTGTCGGAGATCATAGCTCACAATTAATGCCACAATTCGATAGGGCTTTCTCCCATACACGCTTAGATTGTGGAATGACCTCGGTTTTCCCAAACGCCTAGAAGGGGTTTTTCAAAAGGGGTCTTAGAAGGATTTTACAGGGTGGGCAGCGCGAGTGCAGCGCCTCCCGTCTTGCAAACGTCCATGGGCTACGGTGACTACCAGTGCATCTGGTAGGCAGTACGCTTGTCTGCCACCTAAGCGGTATAAAAAAACAATTGTAATTTTCCCCCTGACCGCGTGGTCCGACTGCTTCGTCCGACTGATCGGAAGACGCGGACTATTTTTTCCGTTTCTGTAATTTTGACTCTTGTTGGCTGATTCCGGAATCTGCGCTTTTACCATTCTACCCATTAGGTTAGGGTCAACTACAGTAGCAGTGATTACTCACCCCGTTAGCGCCAGGTTCCTTCATCTGTCCGAGCGCCTGCATGAGCGTGAACAGGTGGTGGAAGTACGAGGGGTCTAGCAGCAGCAGCGTGGGTAGCCGGGTTCTAGCCGGGGCCGGCTGAGCGGACGGCCATTCAGCCCAGGCTCCACGACCGCCGACGCCGACGGATACGAATACCAGCTGGGAAAATAGTAATATGTTATAAGGCATCATTTTCAATAAAAGTCGTACAGATTTTGATTTTTAAATTTTTGTTTTTAAATTCCAATGATAATAGCATGTCAAGTTCTATCTCTTTCTATCGCCCGATGAATGAGAAGGATAGCAAGTATCTAGATCAGTGGCGGCTGTACCTTAAGTGCGCTCGTGCGGTGAACCACCAGTTCAAAAGATTTAGACATTACAAAATTTTACGACATCTTTATTACCTATTTAATTAATTACCTATCATTAGGTATGTAAGTAAAGTAACACCTATTCTTACAAAAACTGAAAACAAATACATTATCTAATTGTGACGAAACAATTCAAGCTCTTTGCTACACTTCTAAAGCCTAAATTCCCTGTAATAAAAATCGGCGTGCGGTTTCCCGAGCGCACGAGGACGGCCCATACAACTTGTACTGGGAACGAGCTAATACGTCTGGCGCGTGAGACAAAACATCGTCCATAGAAAATGTACCGAGAGATGAGTCTGATTTCGTGCGCCGCACGCGCTCCGGAAAACCGAACATTACCGAGAGCACTCGATGTTTTGTTTGACGAAATTCAAATTCTCCCGGTATTGTTTCGCTGTTTCTGTGACGCGTATTAATTGATTGCTTGATTTTTGAATTGTTACTTTTTTATTTATTTTGATATTAGTTCTATTCTATATTCTATTATCTTTTCTTTAATAAGCTAATATTTAAGTATTTATTTATTAAAGAAAAGAAAATATTGCTTGTAAAGTGTGTGGTTAGTATGTGTAAAAATGAGCATAAACAATATATAAGTACCTATACAAAACTTTTCAAAATAAACATACTGCATCATACACATGTATAGGCATGCATTTATACCCGAAGGGGTAGGCAGAGGAATAGTATACGCCCATGTTTCTCCTTATAGTTTTATGTCCCACGTAATAGGTGGTAAGCCTAATGCCGGGTTTCAAAATAATAAAATTGGCGGGACCACTAAGGCTCTTATTAAATTTTAAACAAGAGAACAAGTAAAGTGCACCACCGGTTTGAGGACCCACCAGCCGCCACTGATCTAGATACTCATTCATCATTCTCGTTATAATCCGAACAGAGAGAGATAGCACATGTGTCAAAATTTACTTTTAACAGACCAAATAAGATAACATTACACACATACATACAAATAAACCAAATAAGATAACATTACACACATACACCTACAAATAATACACATGCATATTAAAGTGTTCTGTATTACCTGATTGTCTTTGAATCCCATGTCATACAACGTCCTCTCGTCGTAGTCTATCGTAAGCTCTTGTCCTTGCGTTATCATACGCAGCGGGCCGTCTGTCGAAAGGGCAGTTACACCTTCCTCGCCTTGTATCTGTGGAAATTAAAGCTAAATTAATTGTACGGTATTCGGCTACTCATATTAATAACAAGGCTGAGTGTACTTAGGAGTAAAATTCTGAGAAATTCTTTGTCGGAGGATGTCAAAATTTCTAGGTGTAAAGATTTCGGCTGGGCATAATTAGATTCTATCACTCAGCAATGTTGTTAGTATAGAAGAAAAATAACTTCCAGGTAGATATAGGAGGTAAATGTATAACTAGAGTCTACCACCGTAAACGGCACGTTTTAAAGTGCAATTTACAATGCACGACGCTAGTTATACGCTTGCCACTAACGCAGCAGCTATTATTTATTTTATTTAAATGGTTTCCCGGAGTTAGATTTCTGCACCTTTCCCTTATTCTGTGACCCACACACAAGTCACAGAAAAAGTAAAAGCAATTTTAAATTTATGTACTTGCAATAATGATGGCGACGAAAAAACGTTACGTGTTTTGAATTAAAATCAATACAGCTAGCACTTGCTTTTTTTTTATCTCAGTACATACCTGTTTCTCCCACCAAACATGGACGTGCGCCCGTAAATGAGCGACCAAATCTGATTGGTGTAGTATGAGCGAAGCCCTGGGGCCCGCGCCGGCCGGTTGTAGCGTTATTCGCACCGTGCCGCCCCCAGTTCCCGCGGGAAAGCCTTCCCATGCACCTGTATCTGCTAACGCCCATCGGCGTAAGTGGTATGCGTATCTGAATACAAAAAATAACTATCATTATCACGTGTCTACAAACAATGACCCTTACACAATTTTTGTTATCTTTGGGGCACTGAAAAGCCAATATTGAAGATTATTGGGTGTCACTATCTGGTCAAAAATCGTCGTTTCCGAGTTTTAGGCAATGAGTTTTTTATGCAGCGTTGTCTATCCTAAACTAAGCTAAAAAGAGCTTGTATTATACCTAGAATCGTATTCGAACCCAAGACTTCAAACACAGCACTCGCATATTCAACCACAGTAACAACAAGGCGGATTTACCTACAATCAGCATTAAATCTCACTGCAAAACAATACGAACCTCCTTTTAAAAGTATCAAGATGAGTCTTCAACAGTAACAACGCCCTCTGAATACATTGCAGCGCGGCCTCATCAGTCATGTGTTCATAAATGTTCTGCTTGTCAACAGTCTTCTCTCCCTCTCTCACATCGTCACACGACATATGGGGTAGAGTATTGTCGTCTCTTTCTTGCTTAGATATAAGCCTTTCTGCGGCTGAAGAGAGATGGGACATGCACTTCGCGACGAAATCGTCTTCTTGCTGTAGTTGCTGGCCCATGTAGTAGCTATTTAGGTATTGTATTGCCCCCATTGAGACGTCTGAAATGAAACAATTAACATAATATATTAGGCATTAGTGAACCTCTCATCACAATTCATATATTTATACCGTACTAGCTGATGCCCGCAGCTTCGCCCGCGATGGGGCTGTATGTGAAAAATGATTTTCCCGCTTTTCTGTTGAAATTTTTCCTGAATTTTCTTTGCTATAAACCTCACGGAGCCCGAGACCTTTCCAACGAATGCAAAACCGTGGAAATCGGTTCGTGCGTTCTGGAGTTATAGCGTCAGGAAGGAAAATCCGACTTATTTTTATATAATAGATGAAAATGTTTCGCTTCTAAACCACAAAAGGTTCTTTTTGTAGAGTACATCGTAGTGCCGATAAATGGATGAAAAAGTCTTTAATAAATTTTTGGGACCCGAGTCCCTGCTATTTTTCCCCTTAATCTACAAAAGCAGGCCAATATTCTCAAACCAGTGGCTATTGCAGTTATAAAAAATCACAAACTCGGGGTTTAAAAAAAAACCTCCCGAGTGCAACCTGTAGAATACTGTAGATTAGTGATTCCCGAAGTCGAGCAGCCACTATAGCCCCATTATGTGTAATGTACTGTCCACTATAACCTTACCAGTGCTATTGGCCCGGAGCGCGATCTTCCACAGATGGTCCATGGCCCTCGTGTGCGGATGCGCCGCGTCCCGCGAGTCGCCAGTACCGAGCGCCATGCGAGCCAAGTTGCACAGCTGCTGGTACAGGCTTAGCCCCATTATGTGTAATGTACTGTCCACTATAACCTTACCAGTGCTATTGGCCCGGAGCGCGATCTTCCACAGATGGTCCATGGCCCTCGTGTGCGGATGCGCCGCGACCCGCGAGTCGCCAGTACCGAGCGCCATGCGAGCCAAGTTGCACAGCTGCTGGTACAGGCTTAGCCCCATTATGTGTAATGTACTGTCCACTATAACCTTACCAGTGCTATTGGCCCGGAGCGCGATCTTCCACAGATGGTCCATGGCCCTCGTGTGCGGATGCGCCGCGTCCCGCGAGTCGCCAGTACCGAGCGCCATGCGAGCCAAGTTGCACAGCTGCTGGTACAGGCTTAGCGCCATTATGTGTAATGTACTGTCCACTATAACCTTACCAGTGCTATTGGCCCGGAGCGCGATCTTCCACAGATGGTCCATGGCCCTCGTGTGCGGATGCGCCGCGTCCCGCGAGTCGCCAGTACCGAGCGCCATGCGAGCCAAGTTGCACAGCTGCTGGTACAGGCTTAGCGCCATTATGTGTAATGTACTGTCCACTATAACCTTACCAGTGCTATTGGCCCGGAGCGCGATCTTCCACAGATGGTCCATGGCCCTCGTGTGCGGATGCGCCGCGTCCCGCGAGTCGCCAGTACCGAGCGCCATGCGAGCCAAGTTGCACAGCTGCTGGTACAGGCTTAGCCCCATTATGTGTAATGTACTGTCCACTATAACCTTACCAGTGCTATTGGCCCGGAGCGCGATCTTCCACAGATGGTCCATGGCCCTCGTGTGCGGATGCGCCGCGACCCGCGAGTCGCCAGTACCGAGCGCCATGCGAGCCAAGTTGCACAGCTGCTGGTACAGGCTTAGCGCCATTATGTGTAATGTACTGTCCACTATAACCTTACCAGTGCTATTGGCCCGGAGCGCGATCTTCCACAGATGGTCCATGGCCCTCGTGTGCGGATGCGCCGCGTCCCGCGAGTCGCCAGTACCGAGCGCCATGCGAGCCAAGTTGCACAGCTGCTGGTACAGGCTTAGCCCCATTATGCTGATCGTCTGTCAAAAACACACCAATTTTCTTGTGAAATTAGAAATATTTTCTATCTGAGTGTAAAAGGGTGCCCATCGAGACTTTCAGTGTTCAAAACCACCCCACATGCAAACCTTTTCATATTCTGAGTGATGACGGATGTGTCCCGGGCCTTGTCATAGGTGCCAAAATAGGATAGTTAATTCATAATCATTAAAAATAAACATACCTCTGGATCCAAAGTCGGCATTTTCTCGACGTACAAAAACCTAAGTGCGTCTAGTCCCAACGCGTGTTGGTCTGGCGACTTGGTGTGCGACAGTAGCCACGAATATAGGCAGTCCGCACACTCATTACTGCCACGTACTACAAGGCATTGCCATAGCTCTTCCACTTGCTCTACTGTTAACCTGAAATAAATAGTTCTCTTGTAGTGGTTAATTTAAAAATTAAATGACCTCGACGGTTATGAGATTATTAATCATGGTTGCCATCGCGAGCTGAGCTGGTCCAATAACGTGTCCCAGCTAAGCTTAACTCACGCCAGTAAACTGTTGTGTGGTGGCGGGATTGTTTACGTGAGGGAAAATTCTCGTGGATGCTATGACTTCTACCGACTAAAAAATCTCACGTATCCTGCCTAGCAGCCTACGGTTGGAAGCCCCGGGTAAGCCTTCGGAAAGATACCCTAGGACGGTGGGATAAGATGTATATGTTTACAGTTGTTAGTTAAGCGGATTCATCAATGGGCTCGCTCAGATCGCCTTGGAAAACTGGCTTTATTATAAGCCCAAAACTTGGTATGTAAGCTGTGATTTTCTAAGGAGTCTGGTTCTCGTAAACTACTTGATGCAAGCAGCAGCGGAAAATTTCAAGGTGGAAATACCATCAAAGTAATATAGTATAGCCAATTTCAGGTCAATCGAACCTGTGTATTTTAGTGACCTTCGTGAGCTGATGATATCCATTTATAGAACCAGCTCTATCAAATAGGTTTATGAACAAAAAATCCGCATCAAATAAGAGCCCTGCGATAGGGCGATGGTGACACTGACTAACACAGGTTAAACTTAAAACACCCTATATTTTCCTTGGGTGGTCTTAAATTAACAAAGTGTTGTTATTCAAATTTGCAGACAAGTCTACTGCAGAACTTATTTTCGCTGCTCCTCATCATCCGAGCAAGGAAAACTAACGTTTCACGTGTACTTCTTTAATATAAAAGTTGAAAACTCTTTCAATATCACTCGTGTAAAAATCTCGATTTCTTGAAAAAGCATATCTTAGGGCCGTCAATTTGAGAGCTATATGACACAGTCGTTATAGACTTTGACAAAAGTCAATTTTTTTTTTGGATACAACTATGACTTTCCGTCAGCTTAGCGACAAAGCCAACACAACACCGAATAGTCCTTACCTGAAGTGCTGAGGCGATCCAAGCGGCGAGAATATAGCAGTAAGGAAATGTAAGCGCACAGTGAGTTCCGTAATATGAGCGTAATGAGGCTGTTCGTTGCCGGGAGTGGCGGGCGCTCGGTGCGTCGACGTATAGTGGCGTAAGTCTTCGAGGAATAGACGCATCATGCCGCGTTCGCGTTCTGCCCACATTACAACCTGTGAAACAGTTTTTGATGAGCTATTACATTTTTAGGGTTAAAACGAGACTGAAATAAAATAAAATTTATTCCTTTTGAAATTTAAAAAAGAAATTGTTAATTTTGTCAAAAAGCTGAGACTTCGCTGTCCGACTGTCTGTCTATCTCTAGGCTGTATCTCAGCCGTGATAGCTAGACAGCTGAAATGTATACAGATTATTTCTGTTGTCGCTATAACAACAAATACTAAAAATAGAAAAATTATACATATTTAAGGGGTGCTCCCATACAACCACTGAACTTTGTGTCATTTTTTGATACGGAACCCTTCATGCGCGACTCCGACTCTCATTTGGCCGGTTTTGCGATTCGTTTGCCGCTATTGTACCTTTAAACCAGCGCCCATTGACGGCACAGCTCAGTAAGGTATTTTTAAGTTGCGAATAAAAATGTAACTTAATTTTATGGAAATAAATTTGAAATACCAAAATAAATTTAAAGCAATACCGCGGTTTATGCGCGTCATGTCATGTCGGTAATATAAACTTTATAATATTTCAAAAAAAAAACGGAACAACTTAGCTGGGTCCTAAATGAATGTGACTACGCAATCACTACGCCAACAAACTTACAAATAATAACATGAAGCCGTGAGACGGTCTCACCCAACTGCCGCTCTGTGAAAGTGAAAGTTCACTCCGATTGACGTTGTCATTTTTTTTCACTTCAAACTTTTAACAGATGATCCACGTGACCTAGTGACGTAATATAATGCAACAGAGTCACAGACTACATACAAAGTTTCGCCATAAGCCCCTCTGCAATCCATTTTATAGAGAGGGTTTAAAACCGGGATGTCCTAATCGGCACGGTACACGGGCCGCGCTTAGGTTCAAAACCTCAAATACAATGTTATGGCGTACCTGATGCATATCCATGCCACGTAACTGTTGAAACGAAGAAAATAACTTCGGTAGCAATCGGAGTGACACTGCTACGGACCTGACAGGAAATAATAAAATACTGCATCAAATATAATTGGAATCAAACTCATATTATATTAACATCAGATTTTATAGAACCTAAGGCCAAGAAAGCAAATACTAAATCTTTTATCTTTACAATATTTTGGAAAAGGCATCTTACTGTTCACACGTAACGAATGATTTTTGATTTATTATCCTAAATAAAGGTGCGGTTCCACTTAGGCGGAGCGGAGAGGAGCTGTGCCGCGATTCACCGATCACGGTACGGAGTGATTGGTGAATCGAGCGGCACAGCTCGTATCCGCTCCGCCTAAGTGGAACCGCACCTTAATGCCGTCTTCTAATGACGGCATTATTCGTTTCTAGAAAGTCTACGCAGTATTCACTATTGGATTTAGTATTTGCTTTCATGACCTTACTTTCTTGTTCGGTAGGCGTCATCTGCCTTTAGTTGTATAATTTGAGATGGAGAGAACATTGTTTTACTTTTTACGATTGGCTACCTTATCGTTGTATTGAACAGGATCTTGCGAAGCACGCGTGTTAGTTTAAAATATTTACTGTCTATTTTAAAAGTAAAATTCAGCAATACTCATAAACGAAAATGTGCGACATAATACCTGTGATTGGCAAGGTTATCGAGGCAGCCCTCAATGAACTTGATCCGTATAAACTTGTCCGTGCTGAAACACAGCAGAGCACAGAGCGCCTTCTCCGCTTCCAAGGCTAAACCTTCGCCTAGTTGTTCCTATAACAGATACAATTCAAAACCTTAAATTTTATAAAATACTAGCGGACGTTACGCGGTTTCACCAGCGTAGCTCCCGTTCCCGCGGGAATAAAATATAGCCTATGTTACACAGGGTGAATGTAGCTTTTCAATGGTGAAAAATCTTTTGAAATCGGCGCAGTTGTTTTTGAGTTTATTCATTACAAACATACACACCCACAAAAATAAAAATATTAATTTATTTGCTCTTTATAATATTAGTGATAGTGTAGACATAGACAGGATGTTACTATTGTAAGCAGAAGAATGACAAAAGACATCTATAAGGCGATAGTGAAAGTGGCAGAGAGTCGACCAAATCCAAAACTTTTTGAGAAAACACTAGGTCAAGTAAGTACCCTTAACCGGGGAGCATGCATGAAAACACTTATCAAAGAAGAAGGATGTGGAAAGTCATAGTCTCTGCCTACCCCATTGAGAGACAAGCGTGATGTTATTTATGTATGTATTGTATTATAGCGCCAATGAGAGTTTGAATAACAAATTTGAAGGAATCCATTTTTCATCATTATTTTGCAAAAAGAAGACGTTTTCAATTCAAAAATATTCCTATATTCATTAGGAATAAGCAAACAACATGTTTTATATGCACATTTAGAATCGATGCACGTAACAGTTGGCCTTGGTGTCTAGATGAATAAAATGAATGTGTCTGGGTGTGATACCTACTGCATATGTAACAGGTATGTTCTAAATGCATAATAGAAGATTCTACGGTACTATTTTAGCTGGTCATCTTATTTATTACTCTGTCTGACTGCCATTTGTTCTCAGGAGTGACGCAGTCTACATTTTCTAATGTTTTCGGAGGCCTGGGAACATTTCTCCACAGCAGTATTCGGGTTTTTCAGAACACAGGGAAAACGTAACAGTGCGAGTCTGGCATGCCTACCTCACCAATAGTTTGCGGTGAAATAAAGCCCATGAGGATTTCGCAGATACTTCATTGGTAATAGAACCTAAACTTAAAATAGCAGGAGCCATGTTTTACACACGAATTCACGTACATCAGGCAGGAGAGCTAACCAAAAATAATCATGGCTTGGCGTGATAGGGGATGATATTATGTCTTGTTGGTTGCAATGAAAGTAATTACTACTAAGACTACGAATAAATGAAAGCAGAAACACATGTTTTAAATGCAACCGAAACTTTGATTGGGTGAGGATGATGACAAGAAAAAATCATAAGCGCCCACTGGTCATGTATAAAAAATCTGATTGTGAAGAAAGTCGGATCAGGATGTAAATTCAAATAACATTTATGTGAAATAAGTGTTATTTGAATTTAGGCACATAGGCACTTGTGAAACGTCAAGAATACATGTCATACCTAACAAAAAAAGGTATTACCACCAATGCACAACGCAGCCCGCTTAAGAAGAACTGATAAAAAAGATCACGTGATTGTTTTCTACGCATTATTATACTCAGTAAAATATAGCTTGATCTCTGGGACAGCTCTACAAACGTAAACAAGAATAGACTTTATGTCAACGGTATAAAGCTTTTGTGGTTGAAATGCAGAGAGTGAGAACACAAGAGGTGCAAACTGTAAATAACAAGTTTATGCCATTGAAATATAAGTCAATTTTGTTTACGTTAATATAACTGTCACAGAGATCAAGCTAGTAGTAGTAAGATGCGCGTAAACGTAAACGTATCCGCTCCCGCGACCGGTGCGTACAAATTGTGTGGTATAACCAATGATAATATGAAAACTATAGATACGTTACCAACACTGAAAAATGGCAACAAGAAAGTCAGGCAATTGCCTTACTTTTCATACATGCTACCATAGATAATTTCATAGGAATTCTCTTTTTAAATGTATAAAAGATCTGCTGTTTTTGAAAGCCGTGATGTTCGTGCATGACGTGTCTAATTATAATACATCGTTGATTATAACATAACTAGCTGATGCCCGCAGCTTCGCCCGCGTAAAATTTGTTCCCGTACCGCTTCCCGTATTTTATACCCTTGGGGGTAGAATTTATCAAAATCCTTTCTTAGCGGATGCCAACGTCATAACATCTACCTGCATGCCAAATTTTAGCCCGACCCGTTAAGTGGTTTGGGCTGTGCGTTGATAGATCACTATGTCAGTCAGTCAGTCACCTTTGAGTTATATATATTTAGATGTGTCGCGTCATACAACTCACAATGGCGCCGTCCTGCAGCAGGTCCCACAGCAGCGTGTTCCCGGGCCGGCACACGTCGCCCACGTCGCACGAGAGCGCGGGCGTCACGCAGCGCCCGCTGCCCGCGCCCGCGCCCGCCACCGCTCCCGCCACGGGCACCACGCCTTGGTACTCCGTTAGACATTGTGCCTGGGTACAATGTAAAATACCTTTTAAAATGTGTTTGAATGTTAATTTCACTAACAATCATATTTAATAGGTAGCGACACTGCGAATTTCTATGGAAATCCGGCAAAAACATTTAAATTGCTAGGCGATATGTAAGCTCACATACCACTGCTGGCCTATTTTATTGGGAATACACAATAAATAGCATAGATAGAGAATAACCCTTTTTGCCCTGATAATACATCAGGTGAGGTGTTAATGGGTACTTATGTCAAGACAAGCATAATAATATTCAATAAGCAGTTGACACTACGCCTCCTATAGTCTTTTCTCAAACCCACATCAGCATAGAACAATAAATCGTATCATAACAACCACTTGCAAAAAGAGTATCAATCATACTTGCGCAGCCATTTTAGCCAGTTCTTTACAGTTGTCTTCGTCAAGAACCGCGAGGTCCGAGTGTGCCGATGACGCGCTACCTTCATCCTCCTCTCCCGTGAAGTTCTCTATTATGGGAGTTCCATGTAACGTGTCGGCTGGAAAAGTCCCTACAATAGTTACCTGTGCAGCCAATCTAGCCAGTTCCTCCTCACAACCAGAGTCATCTTCATCAAGGTCTGCGAGGTGCGGGTGCGAGTGTGGCGACAACGCAGATGAAGCGCTGCCTTCCTCCTCTTCTCCCGGGGGGTTTGGGCCTCCACGGCGTTTGTAACTCTCCATTAGACGGAGTTCCATTAATCGTCGGCTGAAAACGGTGCAACTTTAGAAATCGGAACTAGCTGTAAATGACTGTTTTGTAAGCACATCATGTGATTTTAGGTTGGCCATAGGTTAAAGTGATAAAAAATAGTCAAGTGCTGATGCACCTCTTTGAATTGACGTGAAAAATACGCCGTATCTAGTTCCCGGATCTGTCCGAAACTGTTTGGGAGCTACACATGTTCCAAGAACCCGAACCACAGACGGAATACAAGAAAAGGGACCATTCAAAAGCAGTAGAAGTGTGGCATCGGGCATGTCTGTATCGTCGCAATGACCTCATGCAACATGTTTATTCGCAAGCTGTTCGTGTTTCATTATTTTCATTATCTAACCCTAATTTTTTTATGGTTTAACGTCAAAATTTTAAATGATTGTAGCGAAATGTGTTTTTAATCGTAACTTTAGTTTAGTCCGACTTAGATGACATGGCAACTGGAGACACGAGATATTAATACAACACAATATTATCTAAAATGCATTTCGTAGTTTTCGAGTTTATCGTTTTGATTTTGACTAACGATAATTAGAATAGGGTATTTTTTTAAACGCACAGATTTAATTTTATTTAGTCTGTTCAAAAGTAATAAATGGTAAATCTAGTATGAGTAGTATTTAGGTCTATTTACCTGGCATCAACGTTGTCACAAAGTAATTGACAATGTGGGTTGTCACTGCCGGATGATTCCTCTTCCACTTCTGATACAGATTCCGCAAGGTCCGTTTTCAGTTGTGTGGCTACAAAAATACAAAAAATCGTTATTTTTTATCATACAACCACTGCAAAGTCAGTTCTCTGGTTAGTTTTATGGTATGGTCTTTTCTTATGAAAATAAAGGGGTTTGAAACTTTGAAGTTGCTCGGCATGAGAGATAGGTGAGAACATTAGTATTGTTGTTAAATTACGTACTTTATTTCGCGGATGCAATACAACTGCAGCTCATATCCCAAAATATAGTATCTATCTCTTTGATAAGAAAAAGTTTGCAATATTGATATATTGCATAGCGCTTCATGCAACAAATAAGTGACAGGGCCTAAGGAACGTAAGCAATAAGCGAATAAAATTAAAGCAAAGTTTTCTAAAATATATGAATAATTTCTACTTAAATCGAAGCAAATGTATAACGATATAGGTGTATAGATCATGCACTTACGGAAATGTTTGGGTTTGGCGGGTTTGTGTCGCTTCTTGTAGAACTTCTTCTTGCGCGGACGCAGTAATTCCTCCGCGCCGCTGCTAGCGCTGCCACTGCTGCCTGCACGCTTGTTGCGTCTGCGACAACGTTACATTATGTTACATAACGTTACGTTATGCCACAGGGCGGAAACTCCATATAAATGATTCGTTACACTAAAAACACGCTATGTTCGTACAGAGCTTGAATGTGTGTGTGACCAATAAGGCTAAGCAAACGTTCTCTCAAAATATCCGCCAACTATATTACAGCTGTGGCGGGGGTGGGGAAGCTTGCTCAGTGAGAGACAGGGAGTTGCCTATCTGTATGTAATACTATTATATCTTATTCATCTTTGGTTTTCTTATCATCTTTGGTTATGCATTACCTACAACATTTTTTCACAACACTATGCAAGCTATATTTCCAGAATATGCATGATTTTTGGTCCATTGACACACGTGACACTCTCAAAGTCGCACACATGTTGTTCGTTTGCTTGTGGAGTTTAGTAGCAGCGCATTCCATGACAACATCAGCTTATGGAGGGTTCAAATATCTCGTAACGCAGTTAAGGGGGGAGGGAGTCTTGTAAAACGTTATGGTGGGTTAAAGGGCTGGAGGGGATATTGAAACAGGATAAAATTAACGCATCAGTTGCGTTTCACACGCGTAACATGGAGAGCGGGGTCTGAAACTTCCAAAACTGCATTACGTACTACTTGATCGCCGCCTCATGACATTTTCAACTTACTTTTGGCAAGATTTCAGTGTCGGACACTCTTTTTTAGTCAACTCCTCGCCCTCACGCAGCCATTCTTGTTCAGCTGGAACAAATAAGAAGTACCTATTAATATTTATTTCATAATTATACTGATTCAAACAGTGCGTTTATCGCCGTGGCATCATCTAGGAATGCCACAGGTCCGGAAAGGACAATTCATTTTTCATTTCAACAAAGTAAGGATAGCTACGATACGTCGGCCGGCACTAATCGGCACAGTCGAGCGGTAGATGAATGTTCAAGAAAAGGTCGCTCAGCTTTATCTAAACGGCAAACTCGGCCAGTAAAACCGATTATATTTAGTTGATTGTTCAGGAATCACAAGCAGGTTCGGCAGTACTTAGTGTGTTGTACAGTAGTACTACCGAATCGAATAATAATTCATCCTGAATGTCGTCACAAGCCGAATGTAGTCAAACAAGTGCAGTAATTACTACGGGTCAGTTTTATTGTTCGACAAATAGTGGCAAATCGAATATCCGCAGAAGCACAAAACAATAATCTACAGAAGGAAATCTACATACAAAGTGGACTCGGGCTCACTGGATGGAGATGCGAGTGTGCGTATCCTGGGGTAATTTGAAAAAAAAAAGTAGGTACATGATATTGCGTTCTGTACCTTATTATTTTGTGGCATAAATGTGTAGCTACCCTCACTCTTCGTAATGTCATGCACTAACTAAACAAAAAAGTCACATATTTCGGGCTTCACAATGCAATACAAACAATGTCAGATATTATGTTTTACCAGTAAGTTCACGTTGGTGTTTGCTCTGCTTGCGCGGCGTCGGTCCCGCTTCCTCGCCAGACGTGCTCAACTCCTCACACTTTGGACAAAAGAAACATTGCATGGATTTAGATTGCAAGATTTTGGTTTAGCTAAGTATAATAAATTAAATAACCCGGAACTATCCCACTTCTGGGCTAGGTATTTTGGTCATTGCAAATTCGCTTAACGATGGCATTTATTAAGCTAAATCCATGCTAAAGAGTCTCAAAAGTATTTTCAAAAAAGTTTCTGTACAGTTTCAAAAGCGTAAATAATGTTTTTCTTCGAGAATATTCACAAATAATGATGATCACAATTTTTTGCATTTTCATTCCACCTTATAATATATGGTTTGATTTAAAATAAATTTAAATAATACGACCATGGCACGAATTTTACTTTATAATATTGTCTGAGATAGATTGGGACGCAACTTAGAACCTTGTGTGCCTAATAAAAATAATGTTATAAAAATTATACTATGCTACAAGTAATGAAGGTTGATTTATTTAAAAAAAAACCTTGCCAACATAAATTTCACGAGTTACCTTGACTACCCTACTATTATTATAAAAAAAACCAGCCAAGTGCGAGTCGGAGTTGCGCATGGGGGTTTCGTAACAAAAACGGCAAATTCGCTTTTGGATTTGGTAGTTATTTGCTTTCTTGGCCCCACTTCCTTGTATAATTTGTGCGCTAAATCATGAATCTACAAATTAATATAACTTACCGGATCATCATCCGAGTTAGTCTGGTCCATACTGACACTAGCTTCCGACGAAGAGTTGTGGTGAGGCTTGCAAGAAGGCTGTGGTGGTCTCATGGGAGGTTCTTCGGCTAGTACGGGAGGGGTTCCCGCCCCCGCGCCTGGACCTCCGCCGCTGCCTCGTGACCACATCGCACGCATCAGTGCTGATGCTAGGTATAGACTCTGGAAGACAAGGAAAGACATATTACACTTACATAATAGCAAAGATATTATAATAGTATTACATACAGATAGGCAATTCCCTGCCGCGCCACAGCAGTCATTATAGTTGACGGACGTGTTGCGGGAACATTTGCTTAGCATTATTGGTCACACGCACACATTCAAAGTGGAGTTTTTGCCCTGTGATAATAGTTACGTCTTATCCCCAAAGGAGTAGAAGCATAGTCTACGTCCACATTTCAGCTTATAGTTTTTTTTTGTTCCACGTAATACCTATGCCGTGTATAAATGGTCAGGCGCATGTGCTTATTACACTTAAGCGCTCTTTAACAGTACAATACGATAGGACTTCTCGCATACGCTTAGATTGTGGAATGAGTTCCTCGCTTGGAGATTTTCAAATGCATGCAGGTTTGTGAAGAGTTGGTAATGTGAAAATAGCAATTTTGGTGTTGTTAATGGCCATAGCTGCAGCGATCATTTTCAATAAAAAAACAATACGATTTCACTAAGACATTATTGTGTAAGCTGTATAACATTATAATAGTGGGCAAAGCATTTTTTTAATCAATATAATGAATATCATAGGTACATGTTTTACACTAATGCCGGGGCCGCATTAAAGAAAACGTCAATGCCCATCATCGCGATAAATATTGCGCTAATTATGGCGTTAATTCTTAACGTCATAATTTGAGTAGTGTGGCCGCTTCAACGTAATAATTCTCGCGTGAATGCCGATTCTTGGCGTTAAAATTGACGTTAAGTGTGACCGAATTAAATTTTACGAAAATACCTTAGCTCCTTAAAAATATACTGAAATATACCAACTGGCACAGGGAAAATATACCGATAAAAACATCGATTATCAAAACGTGTTTTATTATTTAATTACTACCTTATTTTTATAGAAGAAGAACCTATAATTTACATTTAACATTCTATTTGAAGGATTGAATTCAACGTTCTTCACCTTCAACACGCTTCGTAAAAATAAAAATTCCGAATATTATTGCAACAAACCCTACAAAGAAAAAAATCATTGCGATGAGGAATTAGGTGTTTAATTTTTCAGGTCCTTAGCGAGCTCCGGGGGAACCTCCCATCTTGCTCCCCCGAGGAGAGCCGCCGAACGGTTCTCGACGGGAATAATCTTTGGAAATTCTTTGGCTTTCGGCCGGCTATAGGGAGAAGGAATACCACCGGGTTTAATGGGTAGGAAGGCCCCTTTCCGGGACCGGGAGCCCCACAACCAGCTGTCCCCGCGAGCTGGAATGACGGTGCCAACCGCATTCCCCACGTCAGCAAAACAAAAATGCTAAATATTTTTAAGGTGCGGTACCCAATGGTTCAAAACGGAACCTACCTGAGATTTTGCTGTCTGTCCCTCTCTTTGTTGCCGCTATATTAAAATAATATTATGGGAGGCTTTCATACATGTCATCAAACGTGATAGGTATATCTTAACTCTTTTTGGTGGACGGAATTCTCCATGTGCGAGTCCGACTCGCACTTGGCCGGTTTTTTTTATGTTTATCGTAACTGCACACCTCAAAGAACAATAATTAAAACTACCTGCCTAGGTACTTTTTAAGTACCTATTTAATATTTAATGTACTTAGTAAGTTTTTATCTATTACGTTAGAAAGAAAGAAAGAAAGAAAGAAAGAAAAATTGTTTATTCCACACACAAGAAAAAATACCAATAAAATACTAAAATACCTACATACATCCTTAAAAACTAATACACGATTCCATTGCCATACATTATGTAGAATAACGGCCGCCTCTCAGCTTAATGCTGTCTGCATGTAAAACATGCAGCCAGCGCTGGTTTTCAGAGACGGCCGGACGCGACGCGACGACTGTATGACAGACAGGCAAGCCATCACCAAAATGCAAAAAATAAAATACAAAAATAAACAAACATCGCCAATCCCAAACAAATAATAAATAAAATATATATTAATATTTTTGACAAAGAGTAAAAATTAAATTTAGAGGAATGGCAACATTTCTAGTCGTTTCCGCCTCCGACTCCGAGAGACGGACGGACGCGGAGACGCCACCACACGACCACGCCATATTTTATTTTCTTTGACGCCATTAATGTCATGTCAATTTCAATATGTACACTTTCATTTTCATTTCACTCATAATGATTTAATGAACCGGTTAGACCAGACAACGGTAACGTGTTATTCAAGTACTTAATGATGAAGATAACAAAACAAAACAAACAGCAATGCCGACATTGTATGTGGAGCTGCATGTGATTTCGATTTGCATCCAGTAATTAATGTTCGTTTAAAAGTGTAAAATGTGTCCAATGTTGTGCTAATCTTTACCAGTTTTTCTACAATTTTGGGATCATTCACAATTTCTACTCACAAAACACCATGACCCTATTCTCAAAGGGGCTATTTTCACTGTCGCCGATTACAAACAATCATGCGACGCTGTGAAATAGGTAAGCAAAAACATTTTAAGTACTTGTAGAAATACCTCCGCACAAATTGGTTCGGTGTTCACTACTTATTTAAAATTAAATAGGAATTAAATGTATTTCATTATTTTTTTTTCTTTTCTAGAAATTAAACAGTAAATCTTGTACAGAAGTGGGCATTGGGCTCCAACAATTTAAAAGAAGACGAGGTCTCCCGGAAAACAGGCCGTATTCCCCAGTCTCACCTCGGCACAGCTAACCCCTGGCTATTACACATCATGCTTCGACTCACCCCTACTCGACAGCTAATCCCACAAGGTAATAACAATCATACTCCACTCAGGAAATTAAGTAAATATGCAGTAACCATTAATTAAATACATAATTTCTTCAACATGTGAAATATATAATTGTATTCAAATTTAAATTACCTAAATAAGTGTTATTAAACAAATATACATACAGAAATACATAAAATTTTACAACAATAGTTCAATAGTTTAAGAATGAAAGATATTTTTCAAAAAGAAAGTGATTTCAGTTTTAGACAGAATTTATCTGTTGTGTCATATATAAAATCCTGAGATGCCGTAAAAATGTATTTTTTGTTTTCAGGCTGCGAATTGGTGGGGAGAGTACATTCCAGCACTTGGCAGCTGCATGACGAAACGTGCCTCTGTAAGTTGCCGTTCTGTGCCTGGGAAGCGACAAAGGGGGCAGCCTTGATCTCCTGCTAAAACGCTGCTTCTCATATCTCCAGCTCAATTTTTCAAAGAGATAAGTTGGACTTGAATTTTTAATCACCCCAAACAATAAATTAGCCATATGTAACTTCCTCCTAGCCTCCATTTTAAGAATTTTTAGCTTATTCAGAAAAGGGGTTA
Source organism: Miltochrista miniata (assembly GCA_933228765.1). Taxonomy (NCBI): domain Eukaryota; kingdom Metazoa; phylum Arthropoda; class Insecta; order Lepidoptera; family Erebidae; genus Miltochrista; species Miltochrista miniata. The sequence goes on along the minus strand of OW121764.1, from coordinate 13,333,330 downwards.
CATGACTTCTTCTGGGGATATTAGTGCAGAAACGAGCACAGGCGTTCTGAACTCTTTGTATTACATTCTCAGTCCTCCTTAGCAGACAGGGACCATAGACTGTGTCACAATAGTTAAATTTTGAAAGTACTAGGCTATCGACCAGAAGTCTTCGCAGTGGCTCACTTAGATACTGCCGTATATTATACAGAACTTTAAGTCTGTAAAAGCAGTTGCTCACTATTTTATTAATGTTTTTCTCAAACCGTAACTCTGAGTCCAGAACCAGTCCAAGGCTGGTAGCAGAATCCACTCTCTCAATATTGTCACTCCTTATACTTATAACAGGGTCCAGTGCCACAATGGTTTGAACCTGTTTCTTGGAACCCAACACCAGGAATTTTGACTTTGATGGGTTGAGCATTAAAGAATTGCACTCTGCCCATGATGCCACTCTTGCTAAATCCTCATTAATTGCAGCTACCGCAGTTGCTGCTTCTGTTGGCTTAAAGGACTTGTAGAGCTGTATATCATCAGCATACATGTGATAGCTGCAATTTCTGATTGAATTAACTATATCTGCACTATACAATATATACAATAGAGGCCCCAAAATCGAACCTTGAGGCACCCCCCTGGATACTGGGCTAGGGTTAGACGCAATTCTGGCACCATCATCTCTTAAAATCTCCACACATTGCGACCTGTTATTTAGGTAACTATGGAACCACTCCACTGTGTCCCTGGCAAATCCATAGTACGATAGCTTTGAGAGCAGAAGTGTGGTGTTTATGGCATCAAATGCACGGGAAAAATCCAGGAGAACCAGAACAGACCCCTCCCCCACATCCCTCGCCTCCAAGATGTTACCCACTACATCTGCCATCGCGGTAGCTGTACTTCGGCCCTTACGGAAACCCGACTGCCGCTCGGGCAACAGATTGTTTACCTCTAAGTACTTCGACATCTGTGTGTGCACTACTCGCTCTAGGACCTTCGACAAACAGGGCAAAATGCTTATAGGCCTCAAATCTCCACTATGCCGAGGATCACTTACTTTCGCTATCGGGCGAACAATTGCGCAGCGCCACAAATCAGGGAACCTGTGTGTTAATATGGATGTATTGACAATATCAGTCACGGCTTGTAGTACAGACGGGACAACCATAGAGAGCATCTCCTGGCTGATCCCATCCGCACCCTGTGCGTTAGTTTTGATACTGTCAATTATCTTCCTCACCTCCTCTGTAGAGACCGGCATCAGATTGAACTGTTCCGGAGTGCACCTATTAAACTCAAAATATGTCAACTGTGAGATCGACACATTTGGGTCCCCCGGAATACTCAAGAAAGCTTTGTTAATGGCCTCAGCATCATCAAAATGATGTGGCAGTAGGGTCTCCTTATGCTTTGCCAGGATGTTGGTCTTCAGATTTTGCCACAACAACTTAGGCTCCCCTATTTGAGAATTTATGTTGGCTCCAAAATAAGCCGACTTTTCATTTTGTAGAGATTTTTCGGCCAAATGTTTAAGATCTATATAGTACTTATAGTGTTGATCTAATTTTGTACTATGATATCTCGCCCTAGCTCGATCCCGAAGACGGAACAACAGGCGAATATTGTCCGTGATCCACGGCGTAGGAGGCGATCGAAAAGTCCTTGTTCTAATTGGTGCGTGTAGGTCGAACAAATTCATCATATAGGTGTTGAATGACAAGACCATTTCATCGACATCATTTATATCACCGGCCAACAGCCATAAAAAATTATGCCTATCCTCCTCAAAATGCTCCATCTGAATGTCTCTCAAAGGTCTATAGGTGATTGTTCTTGGTCTAGGCTTGGATTTCTTTAGCACCGTGTCACACACCACAAACGAATGCCGACCCAACTCAGGAATGTGATCCACCATCACACTATTGATCCTGACATCCGTACATATAACATCTATGAGAGTAGCCGTTTTGTCAGTGAAGTGTGTAGGATTCCGTACCACCTGAACCAAATTCATGTGTGACAGAAAGGCATTGAGTCTCCCCACATCACTCTCACCCAGCTTCTGCATGTCCACATTGAGATCTCCCAACAGTACCACATGATCAAATGGAGCCAAGGCAACAATACTATTTGTTATACCACCCAAAAATTGATCTAAGTCGAGCCAAGGAGGACGGTAAGCGGTACCTATTAGCAACTTTTTTCCCATCATATTAAAGGTGATCCACATTTGCTCAATGTTTGGAGTTATAGGGTGCACTCTAGTTCTAACTGAAATCCCGGTTCTAATATAAAAGGCTATTCCACTCCCCCTACCTTTTTTAATGTCCATAGGCCTGGGTATATGACGGAGTCTATAGCCCTGTACTACAGGTGCTCTAGCTTCTTGATCTGTCTTTAACCATGTCTCGTTGATGGCCATTATGTCCACGGCGTGATGTAGCATAGCCAACCTAAACTCGTCCTGCCTGGTCGAGAGAGAGCCTGCATTTAATAATCCAAATTTTAAATACCTATTTTTAATCATTTATAAAATATATAATTTCGGCGTGATACTTAGTCGGGATACAGACAGACAGACAGACAGACAGACAGACAGACATGAAAATTTTAAATTACATTTTCGGCTTCAGTATCGATTAGAGAACGCCCTACACTTAAAATTTTTAAAATATCTTCCATGTACAGACTCCCGACCCTCTACAGTTTTATTATAAGTATAGATGAATCATAATTTCATATAAATATTTTTTTGATTGATTTTTTAATCTTTCTGATATATCCAACAGTAAACACCTATGTATAGAAAATAACAAATTCCCCAATTGACCAATGTTTCGCCCCCCTTGATCTCCACAAAGACGTCTGTTCACAATATAATATAAATAGTTATCAACAATTAAACTTAACACAAAGATGTACTTACAATTAAAGAATAAATTAGTTTTAAACAATAACAACAGTGGGATCAACAACGCTACGGGACACACTAACACTAAATAATTTATACAGGTCCACCTCAGTCCGAACGCGGTGGGTGGGGTCCCCGGGCCCCCTGCAGGCGAGGATGGCTCCCCTCCGCGTCCACACAAAGCGCCAGCCGGCAGCACCGGCGGCGTCACGCGCTCGCCGAAACAACAGGCGGTTCGTCCTCGTCAGCCGCTCGTTGACGTAGAACCGGCGCGGGGCGGCGGCCGGCACGACGCCCTCAGTGGTGGCGCCGCGGTGCACGCGCGCCGACTTCAGCAGCTCGTCGCGCACGTCGCGGCGCGCCAGGCGGGCCACCAGCACGCGCGGGCGAGCCTCACGGGGCCCCTCCGCGCTGCTGGCGTCCAGCCGGCGGCCGCCGACGCGCTCCACGCTGACAATGTCGCGCTCGTCCACCGACACTCCCAGCTTTGCGCCTATGATTTTAAACAGGTGGACGGGGTTTTCTCCGGCATGCTCTGGCACGTGCGTTATCTCCACGTCGTTCGCCAGTAGCTCTTGGTCCCGGTCGTTCAGCTCGCGCCTGAGGTCCTCCACCACGCGTTCGACCGACCCCGCTGTCCCCGCCTCAGAGTCACGGTTGGCGCCTCTTTCCTCCAAAGCTAGAACTCTAGCTTCCATGCTGTCCATTCGAGTATTGCACGTTTGGACAGACATTTTTATTGCGGCCATATCAAGCTCCATACGGCGTTGAAACGTCTTAACATCCTCACGCAAAGCACGGAGCTCCTCCATCAGTAGTCTAAACTCTCTACCTGAATTTGTTGACTGTGCCCCGTCCACTTCCAGTGGTGGCGCCACCGTCGTGGCCGGCGCACGCTCAGGCGACGATGCACGCCCGTCACTCGTACGGCCAGCACCGCAGGGCTGAGTCACGCGAACGGGCGTTTCATCATTCCCGCGCCTGGTGTCGACCCGCCGCTTACACTCCGGACAGAGCCAATCCGGTAGGGCACCACCCTTAGTCGGAAGGCCCACACACGCCCTATGGTAAACATTGGTGCATTTCCGACACTTTATAGCAGTACCATCTACCAATGATGAGAAACGTCCACAACCTCCACACTTGCTCATCTTATCGATTAGTGCAGCTACTCAACAACAGATGTCGCCAGTAACCCCTCGCGATGCAGGAATGTCTGTGACACTATATGTGTTCAGGTAAACTAGAAATTGTTTTGTTGAGACACCCACGATTCACTTATTATTTTTTAACTATTTTTGATTTATTAATATTTAATTCACTTATTCTTAGCATTAAGTTATTATCTGTACTCTTTGAAATGTTATTCTTTTAAATTTTTTGCAATTAAATGTCACTTTCACTATATTATTATTGTTGTTTTTGTCCAACTGTCACCCCCTTCACACAGACAACTTTTTCAGTATTATTACAGAATGTAAATCGATACCAACACTGAATATAAGTCACTAGATGATACACCACTAATTGACATAACATTCACGCATCTAAACTTCAATTATCTATTTTTAAACATTTATTATATACTGAGCCGTTGTTAACGTGACAGCTAGCGCCATCTGTCTCTCGTTGTCATCGTTAAACAATATGGCTTTAAAAAACATTTAATAAATAATGTGAATGTGATGAGGACATGGATTTCAACTGTCCCTGACATAATCTAATTATTTCTTAATATTTTCGGGCACTTACAAATTCCATCTGCCAATATGTACTTTTCATTCTTTTAATTCTGACACCCCTTCTATTCCGTGGTCCCATTGATGTGAAAACGGAAAATATCATTTAACCATGGTTCCATTGGCTAATGGGACTATTGAACATATTAAGATTATCTATGCTCCCAAATGAAATTTATTATGGACAAAACCCGGGAAATTCCCAGAACTTCAATGTTCGCTGAGACACGGAGGTGTAACCCTAACCTTTTATTCAAAACTAGCGTACGTCACGCGGTTTCACCCGCGTAGTTCCCGTTCCCGTGGGAATACGGTAGTAAAATATAGCCTATGTTAACCGCAAAGAGTGCAGCTTCCCAACAGTGAAAGAATTTTTCAAATCGGTTCAGTAGTTCCGGAGCCTATTCGTTACAAACAAACAAACAAAAAAACAAATCTTTCCTCTTTATAATATTAGCATAGACTAGCGGACATCACGCGGTTTCACCCGCGTAGTTCCCGTTCCCGTGGGAATACGGGAATAAAATATAGCCTATGTTCACCGCAAAGAGTTTAGCTTCCCAACAATGAAAGATTTTTTCAAATCGGTCTAGTGGTTCCGGAGCCTATTCGTTACAAACAAAAAAAAAACATCTTTCCTCTTTATAATATTAGTATAGAAGTATAGATATACCTAAAATACTGACTTTTACCAAAATACCCATTAATATACTGATATCGAAAAAAGTCAATAAAATATACCGAAAAAGTGTTAAAATACTGAAAACGGTCACACTCTCACGGTGCGCACTGACACACGTAGTGTGGCCGATACAACGTAATAATTCTCGCATTAATCTCTTTGATGTGCCGCCACTTGAGCTATCGCCTAACGTCAAACGGCAATGTGAATGCCGTTGTCGAATTATCGCGATAATTCGGTGGCTACACTAGCGTTTAACGTCCATCAACGCGATAATTAATGGCATTTCTCCTTAGTGTGGCCCCGGCATAAATAAAAGTAAGGTAAAAAAAATTACCTGTTCTGTATGTTCTTTAGGCGGTAAGGAACAGAGCAAGCTGTACAAATGAGCACAGGGTTTAGGGGCCAGTGCACGAGTGAACCCCGGCAGTAAGTCGTACACCTGCCGTCCGCAGTGCTTCAGCTGAGCCGCTGCCCATATCAGCAGGATATGGTCCGGAGTTATGCGACCTTCCACTGCCAGGAACTTGAGTATCATATGAGATTGCTTTATCACCTGGAAGCATGACAAGTTTGTAAGAAAATAACATTTATTAGAGATAGTATTGTAATGCATATAAAATAAAAAATATTTTTATCCTACTGAACTACCAAAGCCCATTGAATTCGAAAACTATCGTATCAATAAAATTGAAGTGTCTGTTTGTTATTTATACTAAACAGCTTTTCACTAAATGCATATTATAAGTAGCACTAAATGCAATATCTATGGGTAGGTATGTACGGGTAATAACTGCAAATATAATATCTCCGGGTAATAACTGCAAATCAAAAAATATTTCTTTTACCAAACAAAAAACACTTCTAGGGGCTGGTTTCCGCAACGCGTTTGCGCCTATTTTGCGTGATCCTACACAAACACTTATTCTATTCAAAAATACTGATTGTGCTCAGCAAAGTAGTTATCTTAAGATATTATAATGTTAGCAACAACTTGAGTTCGTGACGTAACGGTTTTTATTGAAAAGTGGAGCTTTCTAGGGACGCATATTAATATTGTGAAAATCGTTAGATTACAATATTGCAAGTTATAACTTGCAATATTGTAAACTATTGAGATTTTACACTGTAACGGATTATTTTTCGGTCAGGTGGGGGAAAGCCACAGATAAAACATGTAATGCATGTGGAGAAGCGATTGGAACTGCTAGGCACCTGCTGGTAGGTTGTAGAACGTTACTACACCGCGGTCATTACTCACGCCGACACGATAGGGTATTGGAAATCATACGTGAGGCTGTCAGTTTGGCGGTAGCGAGAGCGAAAAAGGGATGAACCACAAACAAAAGAAATGACATTGCGTTTGTAAAGGAAGGCTGTTCAAAGAAAGTACCTCAAAAGCCATACTCAATTTTGAAGGCTGCCGCCGATTGGATTATACTCTCAGACACGTATGAAAAACACTACAAAATCCCGGAGGATGTATGTGCCTCGTCATCCAGACCCGACATATTCCTGTTTTCGAGGATACACAGGCGTGCGGTGCTCGTGGAGCTGACGGTGCCGTGGGAGACCAACATACCGAAGGACCACGCCATGAAGACAAATAAATACTTTAACTTGACCAATGAGTTAACCAAAAATGGCTATGTGGTTAAACTCTATGCCGTAGAAGTAGGAGCAAGGGGAATTCCAGCTAAATCCCTGTATAATTTATTTAAGGACCTTGGATTGCCAAGAGCTTCAGTAAGCTCTTTACTAAAACGAGTATCCAAAGCGGCATTGATAGGATCTTACCAAATCTGGTTGGGCAGGGGGGGAACATTGTTATATTATAGAGTACAGATAGTAAGGTGGCCACCCTAAACCTACTCGAATCGGTCGCAAGTCCCAGACGCCGTCGGGGTGTTCCCCCCTGTGCCACGCTATGGACCCGGCGCCCGTACGGAGAATCCATGGAATGCTAAGAATACGGTCTCTGTTAACTGTTTAGAAATTACAATAAATAATACTGATAAATAGAGCATCCGCTATGAGGAAGCTACCGCGGCCCGCTCGCTTCGCTCGTTCGCCTTCCAACCTACCTAACCATTTTTATTTCTGGAATTTTAATTTACTCACAGAATTTTATAGAAATCGTGTGTTCTATTCGTATATTCGATTATAACTCTTATGATTGTAACTTTCTTTTTTCTGGCGGCACTTTCAGTTTTTTGGCCCAAAATGAATGAGCTCTTTTATGATATAGTCCAGGTACAGTTATTTTTGAAAAAGAAATAGTCACGGGCGAAGCCGAGGGACACAGCTTAATATAAATCATTAAAGCTAAGTTCCTAAGTATAGACTATAACACCTGAACAACCCCCCAAAAACGCGGGGTAGCACCTGAACCCTCTAGGTGGCTGGCTGCAGTGGTAGCTAAGGTCTGTTGGGAATCGTGGGATATCTTTCCAAGGTCTTCCCAGGGCTCCCAATCGGGGTAGTAGGTATGGAATTTGTTGGTTTATAGATAGTAAGAGTTGAAATAGCACCCATGACAGAAAAAAGGAAGGAAAGCAACTATTATTACATAGTCAATTTGAAGGAATCTACAAATTGACTATATAACAATAGTTGATTGATTAGACAGCCCTCTTATTAAATAAATAAATATTCACGGACATTTCACACAACGCTATCTGATCTCAAAGTAAGCTAGGAATAACCTGCTTGTGTTATGGGTATCAGACCACGGATATTAATACTTATATACTTTTTAAATACATACATATTATACATAGAAACACCCAGACTCTTGAAACAAACATTTATGGGTCACACAAATATTTGTCTCCGGTGGGAATCGAACCCACGACCTCCAGCCAGCGCCGCAGGCGGTATCACTACCAACCGCGCCACAGAGGCAGTCAGTCAAATATGTATCTGTCATTAGTGGTAAATAGAGTGGTAACAAATTATAATGCATTCAATCAAAACTTTAGAATTTGGAGGTACTATGTATCAATAAATAAATGGTTTAAAAAACCCTAGAAAAATACGCTTTTATAATGCACGAAAAACCCCAAAAATAAATTATGGATCGTTCAAGTTGCCTTTATTTCTGGGCTGAAGTGTAAACTATGTGCTTTTAGTTATAATATTTGATTGCAAAAGCGTGGGGCGCTGGAACAGGAAAGACTTTCCTGGCGGAAGCTGCATGATGTCTTGTCCGATTAAGGATAAGGTCACATTTATAAAAGCGTGTTTTTCTCGTGTTTTTAAACTATTAAGTTACACTGTCACGCTTTTATATATCTATTGTGACTTTTATTATTATTAATATCATTTTAAATTTCGGAAATGTATTAACGATGATAGCTTTAATTGAAATACATAACATACTTACTTGAAAAGTAAAGTAGTTAATCACGCCTACGCATTTTCAACACCCACTTTTGCCAGTTTTTCGTGACGCCCGCGTAATAGGAGCAAACCTATTACCGTTACGGGTCTCTATTAGATAATTCATTGGTAGGTCCTTAAAGTTTCGGCATTCCGAGATATTTAGTATCTACAATATGTAGTAATCACGTAATAGGAATACAAAAGCATATATCCCCAAGCGGGTTTTTAACGGTAACCAAAGATATCTCGTTCTCGAACAAGAACTCTACATTTTGCCACTGTTAACGTATTCCCCTCATGTATCTACTTTATTGCCTGAAAGAAGAGGCGTTCCCTCTGGCAGCATAAACGTTATGCTCTTAGGCGACCTCATGCAGCTTTCGCCAGGATTTTTATTATATAAGGATTAGTATTAATAGGAATATGCTTACAAAAAAGTCTTTCTTGTTCTAGCGCCCCACGCTTTTATAATCAAATATTATAACTAAAAGCACATAGTTTACACTTCAGCCCAGAAATAAAGGCAACTTGAACGATCCATAATTTATTTTTGGGGTTTTTCGTGCATTATAAAAGCGTATTTTTCTAGGGTTTTTTAAACCATTTATTTATTTAATACTTTTTAGTCACAACATTTATACCTTAACTAGCTGTTCCCTGCGGCTTCATTCGCGTAGAAGTCGTTATCGCATAAAATCATTACCCTCCTTTTGCGCAGTCAGTTAAAAAGTAACCTATGTCCTTCTCTTAAACTCAAACTATCTTTATAAAAAATTTCATCAAAATCGGTTCAGCGGTTTAGGCATGGAAACGTAACAGACAGACAAACAGAGTTACTTTCGCATTTATAATATTAGTAGGGATTTCTGTATTACATGGTGTTTTGTCTGAGTTCGACTAATGTGAAAATATTGCATTATTACTCTAATACATAATACATTTTCTGCAGGTACCTATGTCAAAATTTACACTCAATATTTATTTATTTAATACTTTTTAGTCACAACATTTATACCTTAACTAGTTGTTCCCTGCGGCTTCATTCGCGTAGAAGTCGTTATCGCATAAAATCATTACCCTCCTTTTGCGCAGTCAGTTAAAAAGTAACCTATGTCCTTCTCTTAAACTCAAACTATCTTTATAAAAAATTTCATCAAAATCGGTTCAGCGGTTTAGGCATGGAAACGTAACAGACAGACAAACAGAGTTACTTTCGCATTTATAATATTAGTAGGGATTTCTGTATTACATGGTGTTTTGTCTGAGTTCGACTAATGTGAAAATATTTCATTATTACTCTAATACATAATACATTTTCTGCAGGTACCTATGTCAAAATTTACACTCAATATTAACTTCAATATATAACAGGTTTGTTATAACCTTAAACCCTAATCGTGGTCTAAGCTCATTACACGACTTTTCTAACAAATTCAAACACAGCTATGATACGATGTTCAATCATGAAGTTACAGTTCATATCTTACGACTCCATCATCAGATCAGTTTGACAGCACCATATTATTGTATTGTTATCAGAACTACAAACATCTGCCAATTTTCATGACGCTACGATCCTTGGAAGATGGTTAAATTAGTTACCTGAGATTCCATTGCATAGTTTTACAGACTTGTAATGTATCTACCTAAATGACTATTTAAAAAAAGGTTTGTTATAACACTTAAACTTAAGCCTGGTCAAAGTTCATTACAAGACTTTTCTGACGATTCCAAAAACAGATATAATACGATATTGCATAATGAAGTTCCAGTGCATATCTTCAGGCTCTATCATCATATCAGTTTGACAGTGCCATATTATTGTATTGTCATCAGAACTACATACAGCTGCCAATTTTCATGACCCTACGATCCTTGGAAGCTGGTTAAATTAGCTACCTTAGATTCCACTTGTTTTCTGTGCCTATCTTCCGGCTCCATCATCATATCAGTTTGACAGTACCATATTATTGTATTGTCATCAGAACTACATACATCTGCCAATTTTCATGACGCTACAATCCTTGGAAGATGGTTAAATTAGTATCCTCAGATTCCACTTTTTCCGTCGAAGTTTCAGTGCCTATCTTCCGGCTCCATCATCATATCGGTTTGACAGTACCATATTATTGTATTGTCATCAGAACTACATACAACTGCCAATTTTCATGACCCTACGATCCTTGGAAGCTGGTTAAATTAGCTACCTTAGATTCCACTGGTTTTCTGTGTTTATCTTCCGGCTCCATCATCATATCAGTTTGACAGTACCATATTATTGTATTGTCATCAGAACTACATACATCTGCCAATTTTCATGACGCTACGATCCTTGAAAGATGGTTAAATTAGTATCCTTAGATTCCATTACATTGTTAGTTACATACACGACGACCTAATAAAAGCTTATTAAAAATAGATTACATTGTTCCTGTTTGGTAAAGATATTGAAATCATAGTAAAGTAGAGATGATTTACTAAAATGCCTAGAATACTCAAATTAAAAACATAGGAGGAGAATTTGGCAATACACAGCTCACAACTTAATCTAGCTAAGATATTGTAATAGGACGTCCAACAAAATTAGATAGGCATAGTGATATGCACCGGATAGCATGAAACTAGCTTTAGAATTTGTGGTATCAGCTGGGAAAATACCATTCAATTGATGAAGAAGCTTCACAAACATTTAATTTTTTTTTTTTTTTTTTTTTTTCTCCTGTCCTATCTTGCGATCGGTTTAATAAACCATTAGCAGATTTGTTGTAAGATAATATTGGCAGGTGAAGTTTGTTCTTCCAATGAAGAATCCACTTCCATTAACTTTATTCCCTTCTATTCTGTCACTGCAAAGTCCCATATATGATTTCGCTTGAGCCTTTTCTTCTCTGGTAGTTTGCTTAGAGCTGAAGCCAAGCTGTTTTCGTGAGCCTCAATTCGGTTTTTGTAATTCTTTATTCTCTGCTTTATTTCTTCCATTACAGAATTTACCTGTAGGTGCTCATGCAATTCCGAGGTTTTGATAAACCATGGAGCGTTTGTAATGGTTTTTAGGGCTTTATTTTGAAAGCGTTGCAGTATTTCCACATTTGAGTTTTTTGCTGAGCCCCACAGTTCGATACCGTAAGACCAGACAGGCTTTAGTACTGCTTTATATATTAGTAGTTTGTTTTCCAGGGATACTGGTGATGATCCTCCCAAGAGCCACTTGAGTTTCCGGAGTTGTATGTTAAGCTCGTCTCGCTTTTTCATTATGTGATATCTCCAGGTTTGAGTTCTGTCAAGGTGCATGCCTAGATATTTTACTGTGACAGCATGTGGAAGTGTATCTTGCCCGAGTCTGACAGAAGGGCAGTCCTGTTTTCTCAATGAGAATGTTATGTGCGTTGATTTGTTAGCACTGGCTTTTATTCTCCATGCTTTCATCCATGCATCCACCCTATTAAGATGTTTTTGAAGCGTTGTTGAAGCCTTAACAGGATCCCTGTCATTGCACAAGACAGCTGTATCATCCGCGTAGGTGGCAGAGAGCACCCCTCTGGTTGTTGGTAGATCTGATGTGTAAATTAAGTACAGAGTTGGGCCTAATACCGAACCCTGGGGTACTCCAGCCTTTACATCATAGAATTTGGAGTATGAGTCATTTATTTTTACTCGAAATATTCTATCTTCTATGTATGACTTCAGAAGGATGTACAAGTTATGTGGAAGTAGCTTTTTCATCTTATACAACAGACCCCGATGCCAGACCTTGTCGAATGCCTGCTGCACGTCCAAGAATACAGCCGAGCAGTACTCTTGACTTTCCAGTGCATCACGTATTTTATTCACAACTCTGTGAACCTGTTCTACAGTTGAGTGTCCCGCTCTGAACCCAAACTGATGTTGTGGTATCATATTGCCATCTCTGAGTATAGCGTTTAATCTCTGTGAAACGACTTTCTCAAACAGCTTAGACATAACAGGCAAGAGGCTTATTGGCCTGTACGATGATACTGAATGTGGAGGTTTTCCAGGCTTCGGGATCATGATGATTTCCGAGACCTTCCATAGACGTGGAAAATGGCCGGTTCTGAGTATTCCATTAAAGAGCTGTGTAATAAAGACAACAGCTTTTTTAGGTAATTGTCGCAGGATTTCGACTGTTAGTAAGCAATATCCAGGGGCCTTATTTAGTTCTAGACATCGTATAATTTTCCAGATTTCGTTCGGCGAGCAGCTCCTCAATGGCGGACTAAGTTGTAGATCTGACTCGAGGTATTTGTGAATGTCGTCTTCATTAGGTGCGTCTGCAGCGTTAGGAGTGAACACTTCAGCGAGAAAGGATCCGAAGGCTTCAGCTCGTTCTTCGTCTTTTCTAGCCCATTGGCTAGTGTCCAGTTTTAGTGGGTGCTGGGCCATTTGTGGTGCATTTTTGCTAGATTTTACAGTTTTCCAGAGCGAGTATTCATTCCTTGCCGTGGCATCAAGGTTCTCCAACCTGTCCCTCAAGGTTTCGTTTTCTATTTTCTTAATGTATAGTTTCACAAACATTTAATATAATTATTATTATTATTGATTAATAGACAAGCAGCTACTAGCTGATGTGTCTATATCACAGTGTTGAAAATGTACATATAATTAATTTTGTGTCTGCTAATTAGTAATAAGTACTTGTAATATAAGGATTTACAAACCTCCACATGTAAATTCGGTCCAAATAGATGTTCAATGATGTTATGATAAGTTAGCACATTCGCTAGACGCTGTCCTGCAATGTCAGCGTCTGCGGCAGGCTCCCCCGCACATAGTTCATTATGGGCTCCTATGTGTGCATTGATTTGGGCCACACCAGCTAAACGCATTGTTAGAGTACTGCTGTTGAAGTACTTGAATGCAAGAGCAAGCCCATCAGCGTCAAATGCAAGAGGTGACTCTAAAGGCTCTTTAGCTGCTCCCCACATGAAATCTACAAAATGTATAGCAATGTAATAATTTTCAAAAAGATGTTAAATATCATTCAAGAACAGTTAAACTAAATGTATTCTTACCGGCCATAGACTTCACTGCTGGAACTCTAAGATCTTTATCTTCCAAGGTACACATGAACTGCAAAATTTTACTCCTCAGTGGCATAAAAAACTGTGATACAGCTCTGAAGTTCAACCATAGCTTTAAATTACCAACAGCTGCCACAATAGCATGTGCCATTGACAATGGTAATGTAGATGGTGTAGCATTTTCAAATACTGATGTTATAGCACAAACTCCACCAAGTTTACAGAAGAAGCTGACATTACGGAGCAAGTAGGCTGGAATTTCTGTATCATGGAGGTCACAGTAGGAACTTAAATTTGAAATTTCTTGAGCTGAAAGGTCATCCAGGCGGCTGATAGCTGAATGCTTACATGCTAGGTACAGTGGAAAGTTTAGTAGGAACACTTTAGACACAATATGCATTAATTTTTCTTTTTGCTGCAAGGACCATACTTCAGCATCTTCAGCTGAAGCAGGAGGTGCCTCAACATCTTTTGCCTCGTCGGGGCTATCTGGTGGTTTTGGAATATCTGGTTCTGGTGGGATCTGATTGTCATCATTAGGTTTTTCTTCACTGATTGAGACGTTAACATCTGTTTTTTGTTGTTTAGGTACATTATCAGGCTCTGGAGCAGTCTTATCTGCTGCTAAAAGATCATCTTTGAGTTTCTTCAGCTGACACACAGATAAGCACAATATACTCTGCACTACAAGGTAGAACCTTTCAAAGTTCTTTGGATCCCGATAACAACACATGCATTGCCTATAACAAAGCAAATTTTTCAGTCAACAAATGAGGATCATTCAAGCACTATTTATTTACTTTAAGGAACAACAAACATCTAACCTAGAAATTAAGGTTTTTTTTTATAAAGATTATTAAATAATAGAGCTTATGTGTGCCATTGTGTTAATTTTTGAGTAGGGCATGAATGATGTTAAAGTAGTGATTAAATTCTTACACTTAGATTCTTCATAACATTCAAATATTTACAGACAGATTGTGTTTATTACCTTTGTGGCCATGAGAGAATGTAGTTCAGCACTGTGTCTAGTTCAGATTGAGTTATTGTTGGATATTGGGACACATCGTCAGTTAGCCTGGATTCACCTAAAATCACAGTTTCAAAATGTCTTAGCTGTTCATAATAATCTATGAAGTAATTAGTTAATCGTATTATTTATTTTTATTACGAACTACCAAAAATATTAAACAAAACCACTGACTGCTTTATTTTCAAACAATGTAACTTACAATTAACTAAAAGCTGTGAGAACTCCGAACAAACATCACACATTATTAAAATTTTAGGTCAAGATGGAGCGAAATATTATTACAATATAATCGCACAGGTTATTTCATCTAAATTATTGATCATTATTGATATTTTTCGTATCAAAAATGAATATGTACTGCCATAAAATGTCACGGTACGGTATCCGTTCCATCCACCATTGTGTTGATGATTGTTGTCAAAATTGCGTTTTGTTGACAATTCAGATTATAATTTATTAATTTATTATTACTAAGAATAGTTTAGGGGATTCGGCGGGAAACTTTCAGACAAGCATTACATTGTGTTTTAATAATTTTTCAAAACTAGTGTAATTTCGAGTGTTTATGTGTAATTTATGGTGGATTATTAAACATAAAGGTTCGACAACGTGCAAAAGTGTTGGAAAGTGAAAAAGCGCAGTGAAACGCGAGTTTTTAGGTTTGTCGACGAATTCCACATCAAGCCCTAGTAAGGTACCACCGCCTTACTAGAGTAGAACTTAGTCCAAATTTGGACATACATGAATACGCTGCTCATAAGAAGAATCATAACATGAAAATGATTTATATTTTCACAACAATGAAATTTACTTGACTTTGGCATACTCTCAAACCGAGAAAGTCCAAGAACAAGAAGAAAAAAAAAAAAAAAAAGAATAGTTTAGAAAAGAGCGGGAAACTTTGAACGACGAGGACGCGTCTTTTATTATAATTTGATATATTTTCTATTTGTGTAAAAAGGATTGTGTAAAATAGTAGCTTTTTGTTATTTTTAGTAGTTTGTATATATAGATTTGTATTTCAACTGATTTAGGGTAAGTTTTTTCTGTATTTTATGTAATTGTCGTCCTTCACCCATGGACGAGCCGGCCGACCCCGGTGGGGGGTCTGGCGCCAAAATTAATAGTCCAAGTCCAACAACATTTAATTTAATAGAGTCATCTGACTGCTCTCTATCTACGGAACCTGATCACACAAAACGCAAACGACTCGCCTCACGAGTAGTTTGCATAAGTTGCAACAAAAAAAAGCCTAAATGGAAAGAGGGTTCGATAATGCAAAGAAGTACAGATTGCAAATGTGAATTAGATGCTATTCCACAAACCCCACAATCTCAACCTTTGTTTC
Organism: Miltochrista miniata; assembly: GCA_933228765.1. Taxonomy (NCBI): domain Eukaryota; kingdom Metazoa; phylum Arthropoda; class Insecta; order Lepidoptera; family Erebidae; genus Miltochrista; species Miltochrista miniata. The sequence continues at coordinate 13,317,215 of OW121764.1, read as the reverse complement.
AAGACCAGGACAACAAAAACACGACACGTACTAATATTGGTCGTCTTAACTACAACAGTACTGATGTAGCTCCATTTGTTGTAAATATACAAAAAGAAACAGCTGAAAATAGCCGTACATATTTACATCCTGTAGAGTTTGGTAGATTTCTTAAAAAGAATAATATCCACGGGATTGTGAATGGTAGTCTTAAACGAATTGGACGTAACAAAGTCAGTGTTACATTTGTTAACTATATTGATGCCAATAACTTTATATCAAATAGGTGCTTGACCTTAGAAAAATTTAATGCTTTCATACCAACATATAATATTACCCGTATGGGTGTTATTAGAGGGGTTCCAACTGATTGGACAGATGAGGAAGTTCTTACTAACTTATCTGTCCCTATTGGTTGTGGACCAATCGTCAAAATTAGACGAATCCGTAGAAAAGTTTCTTTAAATAATATTAACAATTTTGAAAACACCGGTACTGTAGTATTAACGTTTGATGGACAGGTACTCCCCAAAAGAGTATTTATGTGTTACACAGCACTATCCGTGGACTTGTATATTTACCCAACTGTACAATGCTACAACTGCTGTAGGTATGGACACGTTAAGAGCCAATGTCGATCTGAAAGTAGGTGTTATAAATGTGGTAGAGGACATTCAGGTGATACATGCAATGTAGACGAAGATGAACTATGGTGTGTTCTCTGTAAAGGCTCACATCAAGCTAACTCCAAGAAATGCTTGGAGTTTGATAGGCAAAAAGGGATAAAAGAAACTATGAGTAAAACCTGTATTTCTTATATGGAGGCTATAAAGTTACATCCCCCCATCACTAAAAAATCATATGCTGAAGCATTTTTAACCACGCATAACACATCTGATAATGATAACAATAAACCAATTAATAGTAGCCCATCCTACAAAAAAACTGTCTTTTTAAAACCCAGAACCATTCCACGATTTTCTAAGGGTTATGATCATGCTGCTCATAATGAAATTATAAAAGATCCCATATCTACACCTGGCCCTGTTTTTAGGAATAATAAATATGATAATAATAATACAGCTGATATGATTAAAACTTTATTTCAACTTCTATCACAATCAAATACCACAATTTCACCGTCCAACGTTGCCATAATACTTGAAACTCTTTATAAAATATCTAATGATAATGGATCACAGATCAGTAGCAATTCAATGGAATTGTCGCAGTGCAGTGCCCAAAAAACATGAATTAATTCATATAATTAATAAATATGATCCCTTTGTAATTTGCCTTCAGGAGACCTGGCTAAAGCAGGACTCCATTTTCAAAATTCCTGGCTTCTCTTGCTTGAGAAGTGACAGATCTGATGAATATGGTGGAGTTGCCATACTCATTAGAAACACTGTAAATTATTCTATCCTTTCCCTTCCTTCATATAGTGATGAACTTTCTGTCATTGCTATTACTGTAAATAATATTTGTTATGTATGTACATATTTTTCTCGTCCTAGTCTACATATTTTTAATGAAATCAATAGTTTATTAAATTTTCTACCTAAACCTTTCATTTGTTTTGGTGATTTTAATTCACATCACCAGTCTTGGGGCTCTCCTATGACAAACTTTTATGGAAATAAGCTACTAGAAATAATTGAAGATCAAAATTTGTGTATATTAAATACAGGTTCTCCAACTCGTCTTGATGATCCTCCTACAGCTCCAGACCTAACTATCTGCACCCCTGATCTTGCATCCTCCTTAGAATGGAACACTACAGAATCAACTCATGGTAGTGATCATTTTGTAATCATAATTACTTTACCATTCCGTAAACCTCTGAAACAGAACAAAAATCCACGCATAAAACATAAATTACACAATGCAAACTGGGACTTATATAAATCCACAGTGGAGCAAAAGATATCAGAGTTACCTGATATTTCATCCGCAAATATTTTAACAAGTTGTGACCTATTTGCAAAATTGCTAGTTCAAGCAGCTGATGAGGTGTTCCCATTAAAATCTTTAGGCCCTAATAAAATACCATCTCCACCGTGGTGGGATGAAGAATGCACAGTAGCAATCAAGAAAAGAAAAGAGGCAGAGAGGCAATATTGTGTTTCCATGACTAAAGAAAACTACAATAACTATTTACAAGTAGCCAAGGAAACACAAGCATTTCTCAGAAACAAAAAAACTGATGGCTGGAAAAGCTTCTGCTCATCCTTGAGTCCAGATGTTAGTCCATCCACTGTCTGGCAAAATATTAGAAAGTATAGATCCTGCTACAATAATGATGCAAATCAAACCATTAGCCCAGACCTAGTTGAGCAGATAATGGATAGACTGGCTCCCCCATCTGTTCCTGACTATCATGTAGGCCTTTCTTACACACTAAGCATACCATTTAACAATTCTGAAGATTTAAATTCCCCTTTTACCTTCATCGAGTTAAGAAACGTACTATCAAACCTAAAAGATTCCGCCCCAGGGGAAGATAGCATCCCTTACTCTTTCGTCACACAACTCAATAGCGACAGCCAAAAATATTACCTTTCAATCATAAATACTATAATGATCTCAGGTCATATCCCTTTGGCATGGAGGACTCAAAATGTTTTATTATTTCTAAAACCAAATAAAGATAGAACAGACCCTACATCATATCGTCCAATAGCGCTGACCTCTGTTTTAGCTAAAATAGCTGAACATCTAGTGAAAAACCGACTAGAATGGTTTTTAGAATTTAATAACTTGCTATCGGATAGTCAACACGGCTTTAGAAAAGGCAAATCTACATTTGACAGTTGAGGTACTTTTATCACAGACATTAGGTTAGCGTTTACGAATAATGAATCAGTTTTAGCAGCATTTCTTGATATAACCGCAGCGTATGATAATGTTAACGTAAGTATTTTAAAATTAAAATTGGCAAAATTAAATGTACCCGTGCTCTTAGCAAATTTTATTATAAATATGTTATCTGAGAGATTTCTCCAGTATTCACCTGATGTAAATACCAAAACTTGTAGAACAGTATGGAAGGGTTTACCCCAAGGCTCTGTTTTGAGCCCATTATTGTATAATATATATTCCTCGGATTTAGATTCATATGTTAGAAAATATAGTAGTGTTAATGTATCACAATACGCAGATGATTTACTTCTTTATGTCTCAGGGTGTTCCATAACAGACCTTAATCAGTCTCTGTCCACAGCATTAAATGCTCTGAATATATGGCTTGACGGGAACGGTCTAACTTTATCACCTCAAAAAAGCACCGTAGTTCTGTTTAGTAGAAAACGCGTCCTACCACCCATTATTGTTCTTTATAAAAATATACCATTACCAGTTAAGGATCAGGTAAAATTTTTAGGGTTAATCTTAGACTCGAAACTCACTGGTCTACCTCACTGTAATTATATCACTGCAAGGTGTGAACGTAACCTCAATATTTTAAGATGTCTTTCCGCTGTCCGATGGGGTGCCCACCCCTTTACTATGAGACTCATATATAATGCCTTGATAAGGAGTGTTCTGGATTATGGAACCTTCTTATTAGAACCATGTAATGTAGGCGCTTTGCAAAAATTAGATAACATACAATCAAAGGCCTTACGAATTATTACAGGCAGTATGAAATCCAGCCCGATCAACTGTTTACAGGTTGAATGCTGTGATCCCCCCCTTAAGTTTCGAAGACAGTACATTTGTGATAGGTTCTTTTTTCGTAACACACAACTCAAAAAACATCCCTTACTTCAAAAAGTAGAACAACTTTCGGAAATGATAGATGTTTCTGATTATTGGACACATAAAGAAACTCCTGATCTAATAAAAAGCCTTAAAAAATTTCAAAGTCTTGAAGCAAAAACGCATCAATGGGATCGTTTACCATTGTATAAACATTCATACACCTCTCTTGTTATCCAACCGCAGATACATTTTAATATTTTAGGCATCAAACAAAGCAATAATCAGAACACAAACTTTAAGGAAATTATGGATAAAGATTGGAAACATTGGCATCAAATATTCACAGACGCATCTAAATATTCCAACAGAAGCTGCGTGGGGGTGGGAGTCTACCATTCACAATACCGTATTACTCAAAAAATTAAACTACCACCTGAATCTTCTGTCTACACCGGTGAATGCATGGGCATATTAAAAGCTATTGAATATATTATTATTTTTAAACTACGAGAGTCGATTGTGTTCAGTGACTCATTGAGTGCTTTACAAGCTCTATCTCGCTCTCCCTTTAAATCTCATATCCAAACTCCAATCATTTTTGAAATACGCCAAATGTTAACTCAATGTACCTCTCTAGGATATAATGTAATTTTCAGCTGGATACCAAGTCATGCCGGTATTTTCGGTAACGAAAAGGCTGACCAACTCGCCAAAGAAGCAATCGTAGATGGAGACATCTTTCCGTATGCAAATTACTGGCATGACTTGATGTCTTTACCTAGATCCTTCTTATTTGACACTTGGCACCAAACCTGGATAGCTGACGAAAATAAGGGGAAATTCTTTCGTTCCATCCAACCAACTATACCAGCAAAACCATGGTTTGCTAAAACACATTACAACAAATGGACTACTACCGTCATTTGTAGACTAAGACTAGGACATGTTTGCACTCCTGCCAATTTGTATAAATTTCGTATTGTCGACAGCCCACTTTGCCCTTGTGGAGAATATGGTGATGTAAATCATATTTTCTTCTCCTGTTTGTTACATGATCGTTCCGAATTCTTCCTAAATTTGTCTAAGATCCATGTACCTTTTCCTACATCTATCCAATGTTTATTATATTTAAGTAATCTTGATGTATATAATGTACTAGCTTCCTTCATAGAATTAAATATGATTAAAATGTAGATATAGTAAGTAATATTGTAGCCCATCCTATACAATCCTTTTCCTTCCAAATTATTCCGATTATTAATATTGATTATTGGTTTCCCTAACTTGTTTGTGGCCAACTGCAAAGCAAAAAGCCATTAAAAAAAAAAAAAAAAAAAAAAAAAAAAAAAGAATAGTTTACACTGGTAAAATTTCTGGAAATTAGGATTACCCTTAGACTTAGACCATATAACACGGGACTAGCCTTTGCGACCCACCGCATACAAAAATATTCTGCCAGTTTTCATACAAGTGAAGGGGGAAACACAAAGACATATAAAATTTCATTGCATTTAAAAATGTATTAATCGACAAACGCGTAAGAGGCCCCCGAGACGATCAATTTTTATTGTCATGCCTTTACGTGATTGAGATCTCACTTGAAGGATGAATTGACGATACTTGACGCCCATTGAAGGTGCCGTCAAGTGTGGCTCGCACACTTGCCTTTTGGCCCTATTCGCTAGTAGTTTGCATCGGAGCGGAATCTTGAGCTACGGTGAAATTCACCGGTGATTTTGCGATCGTGTTTTTATGTACCCTCTGTCCTGTCCTGTCTGATGTATGTCCCTCACCGGGAGCATTCGCGTGTAATGTAACATTACAGCGTCGAGCATTACAGCGGTGATGGAGGAGAACCGAGCATTGCAATGCGCAACTTGTAATGATAAAAGACGAGGTTATATCAGTGAAGGAGGAGAACGAAGCATTACAATGCGCGCCTGGTAATGATACAATCTTTACTAATATTTTAAAGAGGAAAGATTTGATTGTTTGTTTGTTTGTTTGAATCGAATAGGCTCCGGAACTACTTTGAAAAATTCTTTCACTGTTGGGAAGCTACACTCTTTGCGGTAAACATAGGCACAGGCATATTTTATTCCCGTACCTATTCCCACGGAAACGGGAACTACGCGGTTGAAACCGCGTGACGTCCGCTAGTGTGTAATGTTTTGATACAACTTGTAACATCAATGCACTTTTATTTGCGGCTGGCCGGCCGCACACTGGTCCGGATTTTAAAATAGGTCGACATACGACCTAAGATGTCAAATGCTATTGGGAATTTTTTGAAGTGAAACTTCTTTATCGGCGTTGGAAAAAAAATTGCGTCACGTCACGTCACGATTTTTGGTTACGCGCCATCTTTGTTCTGTTCCCCACCACGGTGGATTCGAATTAAGAGTACTTTATCCAGGGATAGCATGTCATTTAAGGGTTTTTGGACTTTTGGACTTTTGGGCTTTTGGACTTTTGGATGGGACATTGGTACTTTGGGTCTTTGGGACTTTGGAACTTTGAGACTTTGGGACTTTTGAACTTTTGAACTTTTGAACTTTTGGACTTCTGGACTTTTGGATGGGACCTTGGTACTTTGGGTCTTTGGGACTTTGGAACTTTGGGACTTTGGGACTTTGGGACTTTGGGACTTTGGGACTTTGGGACTTTTGGACTTTTGGACTTTTGGATGGGACCTTGGTACTTTGGGTCTTTGGGACTTTGGGACTTTTGGACTTTTGGACTTTTGGACTTTTGGACTTTTGGACTTTTGGACTTTTGGACTTTTGGACTTTTGGACTTTTGGACTTTTGGACTTTTGGACTTTTGGACTTTTGGACTTTTGGACTTTTGGACTTTTGGACTTTTGGACTTTTGGACTTTTGGACTTTTGGACTTTTGGACTTTTGGACTTTTGGACTTTGGGACTTTGGGACTTTGGGACTTTGGGACTTTGGGACTTTGGGACCTTGAGACCTTGGGACTTTGGGACTTTGGGACTTTGGGACTTTTGGACTTTTGGCCTTTTGGACTTTGGACTTTGGACTTTGGACTTTTGGACTTTTGGACTTTTGGACTTTTGGACTTTTGGACTTTTGTACTTTTGTACTTTTTGACTTAATTTAAGGTGAGGTGAAAATTAAGTTTATGAAGAAGTTTCACTTCTTACGTGTGTACACTAAGTACACGCAATTTTTTTTTTGGATAGGTAGAAGCCGTGAGCCGGTGTAACCCGACGGCCCCTATTTAAAACGTTTAAAGTATTCAATCCGATTGACGTTGTCATTTTTGTTTTATTTCTAACTTTGAACAAATGATCCACGTGACCTAGTGACTTAGCAGATATAATGTCATGTTGGATATTTTTCTGAGGCTTTTTGGTATGCTGAGTACGAATTTTGGGTTAATTTTGCAATCCAAGATGGCCGCCACACCACCGTTGTAAAATTTCATGTTGGATATCGTATAAGGGGTTTTTTGGTATGCTGAGTACGAATTTTGGGTTAATTTTGCAATACAAAATGGCCACCTTGCCACTGTTGTAAAATTTCATGTTGGGTATCGTATAAGAGGTTTTTTGGAATGCTGAGTACGAATTTCAGGTTAATTTTGCAATCCAATATGGTCGCCGCGCCGTAATCACAATATTTCATGATGAGTATCGTTAAAGGGATTTTTTGAAATGCTGAGTACCATTTTCGCCTAACTAGTAAATTTTAATAATTTGCTTATTAAGTTTAGGCTTTCTAAACTAGCAATGCGAAAATACTATGACAATAGGTCCTTATTGTAAAATTAAGGTCTATTACATTAAACCTTCCTACTACAGACCGCATCACCACCTTCATGGCTGCTGACTTCTGGCCGAGAGGGGTGAAGTATCGGCGCTTTAGAGGACGTCTGCTGACACGGGACACCCCGCCCCGCGACACGTCGACGTCAGTGCGTGTCAATTAGGTTAAGTTATACCTATATGTATTTTTAGTATTAAGGTTTTTTTTTATACCACTAGAGTGGCAGACAAGCATACAGCCCCCCAAGATGTACCGGTGGTCAAGGCAGCCTATGGCGGTTCGCAACACCAGAGGCGCCACAATCGCGCTGCCTAAGGTATGTATCTATGAGCCGTAGAGTAAGTTAAAAATATCTGTAACTGTCTCTAATATTGCTTGAAAATAAAGATTTATTATTATTATTCCATTTATTTTTTATTCTTAACATATTGTCTTACATTTTTAAATAAATAATGCTTACAAAAATAAAAATCTATTTAAAAATATAAAAAAATAGTGTCCCACCGGCATCGGGTGCAGGGACCAAGCTACCGGTGGTTAGGGCTTCAGAGACAGGAACCTCCTCAAAATGCGTGCCGTGTCAAGAAGTACTGCCTTCTGTATCAGGCCCTTGAACCAGCCGTCTAACGAGAGCCTCTTCAGATGGTTATCGAGGCTCTTTGCCATCAAACCGTGGACCGAAACGATAATTGGAACAATAATTGCCGAATCAACATGCCACATGTCAACAACTTCATGAGCCAAATCCAAATATTTCATTTCTTTTTCCTTTTCTGCTTTAAAGAGGTTGTCATCATGAGGAATGCTGATATCGATAATTATTGCGAGGCGTTCCAATCGATCTATCACCACTATATCAGCTGCTGATGTATTATCTTGGCCACTTGGTTATGTCTGTGCAAATATTCTCCATTGGCAAGACGAGAACAACCAGAAACTATATGTCTAAGGGCGAGGCCGCACTTGTGGTTATCGCGGCGGTTTCTAACCTCAAAATATCAAAACATTGACTTGATTTCATTGATTTTGACAGTTTGATGACATTTTGAGGTTAGAAACCGCCGCGGAAAAACGCAAATGCTGCCTCGCACTAAGTGATTCTCCGGAACAATGACATGCCCGACAGATGTCAATGGTACCATCCTTCAGAATATGTTTCCGGTAGTTCTTCGTCATAACAACTTCGTCCATTATGGCAAAGAAAAAACCTTCGGTTTCTCCGAAAAGATTACCGAACTGTAGCCAAGATACGGACGCTTTTAAATCAATGTCAGGTCCATTTAAGGCCCGATAAAAACGTCCATGTAGCTGCTTGCTTTTCCATACCTCTTTGCGATCTTCAGTACTAAGTACTACAGTTTGCGCCAGTTCTCTCTGCCCATAGCAAGCGGGGTGAGTCCCGTGTCCACTGCGACCACATTACGGTGCATATTGGTGTCTGTTTTCAGAAAGAATTCCCTAAGATTGTATACCTCGCGGTTATGGAGGGTCTTAGCATTTAAAAAGCCTCGACCCCCACATTTCCCCGATCATCTGTAATGAGGTTGTACCTCATTACAGATGATCGGGGATGATGCATCCGGAATGCAGTCAACAGTGTTCTTACTCTTCTATCAATTTTATTGAGTTCAGTCTGAGTCCATCTGAGTATACCAAAAGAGTACATTAGGACTGGCATGACCACTGATCTGTAATATTACCACACTGGATAGGTGGCTGTCAAACTAAAGTTATGCCTTCTTAATTCTCGCCATTGTGGCGCTGAAATCAGCAGCGCTGGTTCAGAGAACTAAAATTAGTGATGTGCCAAACTTTCTTGAACTGACGCGTATCGATAGATTTAATTTGAAATGAAAACATTTTTAGTATATATATTTTAAAATTAATTTTGTTTATAATTTGTTTAATATAAGAATATTACCAACCGAAATTACGAATATTCCCTTTAACTTCTCCAACTAAGCTAAATTGCTTGTGCTAGGAGTGGCCAGGATTCGAACCCGACCCGGGTTCGAATCCTGGCCACTCCTAGCACAAGCAATTCTCGATCGCAAGACAGTCAGTCTTCTTAACCACTAAGCTATCGACGCTTTAATGAATATTGCTCTTAATAAGGGTGGTTTAAGTTGGTGTCTAGTATACCTACCTAAATGAAATAATATTTACCTGCAATTTGGCATACTCGTGACGCAAAATTGCAAGAAAATATTACTTTCGTTGAAGAGATTGAGAGAGGTATTAAGGTGCATCTCCACTTGAGCAGCCGCGGGGCGAGCTGCCTCAATCTGAGCGTGCCGCGTGCTGGGGAAATTACATGCATCTCCACTTGGGCCAAATTAATCAGCAACTCGGCAGCGTGCCTCAAGCTGAGCAACGAATTTCTATAGTTTCTTACTAGCTACCATGGGTGACGTATGCCAATTCGCTGCAGCTTTAGTAATAATGAATCCCTATAAAAAGAATAAAAGGCAGACAGACAAAGATCATTGTGCGGTGAACGTGGATCCCATAAGTGTCTGTGGCTTTCATACACTTACTTCAGTTAATTTGATGCATTTATCATTGTCCATTTCACCACGAAGTGAGCGTTTATATATATCATGCGCCATAGAAATAGAAAATGTGTAGAAAAAAATAAAAATAAACGTGATTTTATTAATCATTCATTTATTTTACACTTTATTGTAAAACTATGGTACACTAGCGGACGGTATACTATTTATTAACCGGAAGTTCTTGTGTTATGCATAGAATAACATTTAACATCAAAATGATTAGAACACAGACGATCGCTTGAATTTGGAGTCCAGTTATGGGCTCCCATGTTGCCAAGCCATGCACTTCAGATTTTTGGATCAGTTGGAAATCTGCAATAAAATAAACATACATCAATAGAGTAAAAAATATTATGTAGTAAGTATTACCCACACAAGTTAATGTCAGAAAATAAGTTAAATAAATATTACTAATAAGATTTTGTTTGGTGACGTGATTTTGTTTGAAGGCGTGACCATATGTAATGTAAAATGATACCATTATTAGACATATTTCTTATAAAGAAAAGTTTTCGATCACATCAGACCTTAGACCATATAACACGGGACTAGCCTTTGCGAACCACCGCATACAAAAATATTCTGCCAGTTTTCATACAAGTGAAGGGGGAAACACAAAGACATATAAAATTTCATTGCATTTAAAAATGTATTAATCGACAAACGCGTAATGGCTGTTGTGTGTTAATTGTTATTGTACAGTCAACTACAATGTAATGTACTAGTTTAATCATATAAAATGATGTACTGATGTACAGGCTTTTCATAAAGCCAAAAGACCAAATGGTCATGTGCAATGGCAGAAAACAATGCTTAAGTAAGGCGCATCCTGTGGTTAGATGATCTAAGCATCAGACCATGATCAAGTTTATCGATACGACAACATGGACATCACTAAACGAAATTAAAATCCTATTTTTGTGCTTAAAAATAATGTAATCTTACCTATATATTATTCTTATACATATTTTGTAAATAATCAAGCATTTTACATGTAGGTCAGGCGGATTTAATGATAAAAATTACAAAAAATCAACTTACCTGTGAAATCTAATGTTGCTCCCTTTTTGAAGCTAATTTTGCAAAACACACATTTCACCATGTCTATTGCTTTTTTGTAACCACACAAATCCTCACTAAACTACACAAAAGTCCTTAAATTACGAAATAATTCATAATTCCCGGCGCGATACGGGAAGTCATTTGCATGATACGTCAGATTTAGTTCCTTGAACCAACTCTAGAGGCGTTTCAAATCGGCACAAATAATTCGCTGTCATTTGTATGAGACAGCCAATCCAGTGGTAATAATACAGATCAGTGGGCATGACCCACCCAATAAAGGCGTGCAGCTTGTTACCGCCTGACAAAAGTCTTTTTATTACTTTTTTCAGGCGGCCAAAGAAACGCTCCTGTAATGTCTCTTTCATGCCAGTATCAGAAATTCCTAATGCTTGTGATATACCCAGATATTTGTAAGTTTCGGTTGCAGAAAGACAGTTTAGCTTAGTGGAATCTGAAAGTTCTACACCATCAGATTCCACTATCACACCTCTTTTAACATGCATGACTGCACACTTGTCCACCCCAAATTCCATCCTGATGGCTCTACTGAAAGTTTCTGTTACTCCCAGTAAATCCATCAGTTGCAATTTAGTGTGGGCAAATAATTTGAGGTCATCCATGTAAAGGAGGTGCGATATAACCCCACCATCTTTGCGCAACCGATAGCCTAACCCAGAACTCTCTAGCATAGTACTGAGAGGATTTAGAGCTAGACAAAACCACAACGGACTCAGACTGTCCCCTTGAAATATTCCCCGCTTGATACTAATTGGTGCACCATTATTGCAAAACCGACGACACCCTGGATAGCAAAGGACTGTTTTCCACTGCCCCATACATGCCCTCAAGAAAGTACACAGACTTGTATCAGTTTTATACAGCTCAAGTACCTTCAGAAGCCATGTATGTGGCACTGAATCAAAGGCCTTCTTATAATCTATCCAACATGTCGCCAGATTTTTGCGATTACGACGCACCTGTTGGCTGATGGTCATTTCGATTAAATGTTTTTCTATGTGTTTAGTAATTTTGACTTTCAAAATGGATGTTAAAAGTTTATATACTGTATTTCAATAGCTTTGCGCAAAAATGTAAACAAACACATTTGATCCTATAAATCCATAGTTACTTGCAATTGAGTATTCCAGTATCCAAGAGTCATGCAGTGTTTTTACAATCATTTTGACACCAAATAACTTCTATATGATAGTTTATTTTCATTTAAAATACCTTATTCAGGATATTAAAAAAAAAATGTTTTGTCATACTATATTTTTCTACTCATCTGTCTTAGAGAACGCTTGTCAAAACATGACATGTTTACATTATTGCCAGATCGGGCAGGATTGGACTATAGACAGTTGGTAAACATGTAATGGGTTTATAATTTTTGGGATCCGTAGCACTACCAGATAAACCAGTAGTCATAAAATCGGGTAGTGAACCCATATCTAGGGATGATTGAAATTGTGATGCTAAACGGCCATGTGAGCTGCGGAACCATTTTAACCAGAAATTATGCAGTCCGCCCGGTCCCGCTGATTTCCAATTCGGGAGCGAACGAACTGCACAAGCAACATCTTCTGCATCTATATAAACTGGTTCCATATCCGTTATATTCTCACATGACCGTTCAACATCTCTCATCCAATCACCCTCAGTATGATCAACAGGTCTTGACCAGAGGTTCCTCCAAAATGCATTAGTAGTATCATCATCTGGGTGAGTTACGTCATTAACCTCTGGAAGATATGGGGTTTCCCAGTTCCTGTAAACCCACTTCTCGTTTTTTTGGAACATACGATTCTGGTTAAATCGATCTACTCGCACTTTATAGCGTCTAACGCGATTTGCCCATGCATAAACCTTTTGTTTCAGAAGATCGATGCGCTCTGTGACACATGATGCGTATCTTTGAGGACTTATGTTAGTCCCAAAGAACGCTTGTTTCACAAAGCGCATCACCTTCGGACGGGTATTACCCGACCTGAAACATATAAGTTTCCCGATGAGTGCCCTGGCCTCGGAAATACGCCTCTCAATCCTACACTGCCAAGTAGGTTTTGCAGACCTAGGTCGAGTAGCAGTTTCATTTGTGTAAACCAGAACCTTAGCTACTCGACAAGCTGCAACCGCCGCACAGTACAGGATTGAGTGCGTATCACTAAGATCTTCACTATTGTCCAGATATTGGTGCAATAGTGAATCCAGGGCACACACCAGAGCCCGATTTCTTTTATGCATGGGCATACGAGGAAGACGTGGTCTACAATCTGCACTTGCAAACCGATATTCCACAATCGCATCTTCCAAAGCACTCCTTAATCGATTCTCACATTGGGTACTTACGGATATAGTCTCATCATCAACAACTTCCTCAGCAACTACAGGTGTACTAACTGGTGGTGTACGAATTTGTGACGAGGTACACACAACTTGCGACGAAGTAGTAGCCTCTCAAGTGTCGGACTATCAAGCTTATTACAACGCTGGATAGCCCGCACCTGATCCGATAATCGCTGTGCTGACACGTTGACAGCTGGTTCAAGTTCCTGAAATACAGAAAGTAAACGGCCACGGTACGCAGTGAGGTTAGCACCTAGCTCTGAAGCCGCAAAATATGCCCGCATGACGTTTTCATTAATTTCTTTAGTCCACTTCATGCGGTGCACATTACCCACCGGCAGCGGGGGCCCTATTCGAGGCCGGTGGGCCTCGGGGTCCCAAGCTAGCTGGCGGCCGGCCTCTCCCCTGCCGACGTACAGGTAGTGGCGACGTCGGTGGGGAGAAATACTCGTCACTGCTACTGGTGGAGCTCGACATTTCGCAGGCAGGTAAAGCAGTATCCTTAGGGTGCGAAGTGGAGCCGCCTTACGAGTCCGGGGATGGTGTGAGTGCATTTTGTCTGCTTTTGGCCCTAGTCAACATGATTTTTCCATTTAATTTGTATCCATTTTCTTGTTATTTTTCAATTGACATTTGCAGCTGTCATGTCATTATAATATTGTAGTATTTTTCCAAAATTTCCATAGTATTTCCATTGAATATTGAAATTATAGGTTCTATTATTTCTATTCTTGATTTTCTGAAATATTTATAGTAAATATTCGCTGTTTTATGAATAAAATTTAACAAAAATATTTTAGTTGAAAAAATATCTGCTGACTATGGTAGTGTTATTATTATTATTATTACATTAAATAGTACTCAGCCTAAATAAGCTCATAAACGATACCCATCATGAAATTTTGTGATTACGGCGTGGCGGCCATATTGGATTGCAAAATTAACCTGAAAATTGTACTCAGCATACCAAAAAACCCCTTAAACGATATCCAACATGAAATTTCACAACAGCGGCACGGTAGCCATTTTGGATTGCAAAATTAACCCGAAATTCGTACTTAGCATACCAAAAAACCCTTTATACGATTTCCAACATGAAATTTCACAACAGTGGCACGGCGGCCTTTTTGGATTGCAAAATTAACCCGAAATTCGTACTCAGCATACCAAAAAACCCCTTATACGATATCCAATATGAAATTTCGCAACAGTGGCACAGCGGCCATTTTGGATTGCAAAATTTACCTGAAATTCGTACTCAGCATACCAAAAACCTCCTTATACGATAATCAACATGAAATTTTACAATGGTGGTGCGGCGGCCATATTGGATTGCAATATTAACCTGAAATTCGTACTCAGCATACCAAAAAACCCCTTATACGATATCCAACATTAAATTTTACAACAGTGGCAAGGCGGCCATTTTGGATTGCAAAATAACCCAAAATTCGTACTCAGCATACCAAAAAACCCCTTATACGATATCCAATATGAATTTTTACAACAGTGGCACGGCGGCCATTTTGGATTGCAAAATTAACCTGAAATTCGTACTCAGCATACCAAAAAACCCCTTACACGATATCCAACATGAATTTTCACAACAGTGGCTAGGCGGCCATTTTGGATTGCAAAATTAACCCAAAATTCGTACTCAGCATACCAAAACACCCCTTATACGGTATCCAATATGAAATTTTACAACGGTGGTGTGGCGGCCATCTTGGATTGCAAAATTAACCCAAAATTCGTACTCAGCATACCAAAACACCCCTTATACGGTATCCAATATGAAATTTTCACAACAGTGGCAAGGCGGCCATTTTGGATTGCAAAATTAACCCAAAATTCGTACTCAGCATACCAAAACACCCCTTAAACGATATCCAACATGAAATTTCACAACAGTGGCACGGTAGCCATTTTGGATTGCAAAATTAACCCGAAATTCGTACTTAGCATACCTAAAAACCCCTTATACGATATCCAACATGATATTTCACAACAGTGGCACGGCGGCCATATTGGATTGCAAAATTAACCTGAAATTCGTACTCAGCATACCAAAAATCTCCTTATACGATAACCAACATGAAATTTTACAACGGTGGTGCGGCGGCCATATTGGATTGCAATATTGCCCTGAAATTCGTACTCAGCATACCAAAAAACCCCAAAAACGATATCCAACATGAAAATTTACAATGGTGGTGGGGCGGCCATTTTGGATTGCAAAATTAACCCGAAATTCGTGCTCAGCATACCAAAAACCCCCTTAAACGATACCCATCAGGAAATTTTGTGATGACGGCGCGGCGGCCATATTGGATTGCAGAATTATCAACTGATTCGTACTCAGCATACCAAAAATCCCCATAAACGATACCCATCATGATATTTTGTGATTACGGCGCAGCGGCCATATTGGATCGAAGCCGCGACCTCTTGATTAAAAGACAGTATTTTTGCCTCCGAACCAAACAGGTCGTCTTATATAAATAAACTATTATCTAAATAATATTGAATACATTCTTGGACGCTGATCGATTCCGCAACTTTTTTGAATTTACCCGTGGAGAGTCCCGATGTAACGGGGCGACCCTTTGCCGGGCCGCAGTGATTTATCCACCGGCCTATCCTGCGACCCGGTTAAGGCGAGGCGGAACACCGCGGGGTTTAGTGGGTAGGACGGTCCCATGTTGACCGTGAGTCCCACACAAAGCCGCCTTGCTGCCCCGAAACAAGGCGGCGAAAAGTGCCTAATCCGCAGTCCCCGCTTTAAAAAAAAATAAAAATAAAAACTTGTCAAGTCCCGTCAGTTCACATCAATCGAAAGTGCATCAAGTGCCGTTTTTTTTTTAATACGCTCTTTTCTACTTCAATTCCCATCAAACCGTAGATTTATTGATGATAGCGTCAAGTCTACGTGGTAAACGGTCAATAACTTGACTCAAGCACGTAGACTTGTCATGCCCAATTGACCGTGTCGGGAGCCCTTAATATTAGTAGTGGTTATTCGATTATGCATATTAGTATAGTACTAAGAGGCCCCCGAGACGATCAATTTTTATTGTCATGCCTTGCCTTGCCTTTACGTGATTGAGATCTCACTTGAAGAATGAATTGACGATACTTGACGCCCATTGAAGGTGCCGTCAAGTGTGGCTCGCACACTTGCCTTTTGGCCCTATTCGCTAGTAGTTTGCATCGGAGCGGAATCTTGAGCTACGGTGAAATTCACCGGTGATTTTGCGAACTCCGGTGATTCCCCAGAGATCTCCGGAGCATCGTGTTTTTATGTACCCTCTGTCCTGTCCTGTCTAATGTATGTCCCTCACCGGGAGCATTCGCGTGTAATGTAACATTACAGCGTCGAGCATTACAGCGGTGATGGAGGAGAACCGAGCATTGTAATGCGCGCCTTGTAATGATACAATCTTTACTAATATTATAAAGAGGAAAGATTTGATTGTTTGTTTGTTTGTTTGCATCGAATAGGCTCCGGAACTACTTTGAAAAATTCTTTCACTGTTGGGAAGCTACACTCTTTGCGGTAAACATAGGCATAAGCATATTTTATTCCCGTACCTATTCCCACGGAAACGGGAACTACACGGTTGAAACCGCGTGACGTCCGCTAGTGTGTAATGTTTTGATACAACTTGTAACATTAATGCGCTTTGCGCACCTGGTAATGATACAATGTGTAATGTATTGATACAACTTGTAACATCAATGCACTTTTATTTGCGGCTGGCCGGCCGCACACTGGTCCGGATTTTAAAATAGGTAGACATACGACCTAAGATGTCAAATGCTATTGGGAATTTTTGAAGTGAAACTTCTTTATCGGCGTTGGAAAAAAATTTGCGTCACGTCACGTCACGTCACGATTTTTGGTTACGCGCCATCTTTGTTCTGTTCCCCACCACGGTGGATTCGAATTAAGAGTACTTTATCCAGGGATAGCATGTCATTTAAGGGTTTTTGGACTTTTGGACTTTTGGGCTTTTGGACTTTGGTACTTTGGGACTTTGGGACTTTGGGACTTTGGGACTTTGGGACTTTGGGACTTTGGGACTTTGGGACTTTGGGACTTTGGGACTTTGGGACTTTGGAACTTTGGAACTTTGGGACTTTGGGACTTTGGGACTTTGGGACTTTGGGACTTTGGGACTTTGGGACTTTGGGACTTTGGGACTTTGGGACTTTGCGACTTTTGGACTTTTGGACTTTTGGCCTTTGGGACTTTGGAACTTTTGGACTTTTGGATGGGATCTTGGTACTTTGGGTCTTTGGGACTTTGGGACTTTGGAACTTTGGAACTTTGGGACTTTGGGACTTTGGGACTTTGGGACTTTTGGACTTTTGGGCTTCTGGTCTTTTGGATGGGACCTTGGTACTTTGGGTCTTTGGGACTTTTGGACTTTTGGACTTTTAGACTTTTAGACTTTTAGACTTTGGGACTTTGGGACTTTGGGACTTTGGAACTTTGGGACTTTGGGACTTTAGAACATTGGGACTTTGGGACTTTGGGACTGTTGGACTTTGGGACTTTGGGACTTTTGGACTTTTGCACTTTTGGACTCTTGGACTTTTGGACTTTTGGACTTTTGGACTTTTGGACTTTTGTACTTTTGGACTTTTGGACTTTTGGACTTTTGGACTTTTGGACTTTTGGACTTTTGGACTTTTGGACTTTTGGACTTTTGGACTTTTGGACTTTTGGACATTTGGACTTTTGGACTTTTTGGACTTTTTGTACTTTTAGACTTTTAGACTTTGGGACTTTGGGACTTTGGGACTTTGGGACTTTGGGACTTTGGGACTTTGGGACTTTGGGACTTTGGGACTTTGAGACTTTGGGACTTTGGGACTTTGGGACTTTTGGACTTTGGGACTTTGGGACTTTTGTACTTTTGGCCTTTGGGACTTTGGGACTTTTGGACTTTTGGATGGGATCTTGGTACTTTGGGTCTTTGGGACTTTGGAACTTTGGGACTTTGGGACTTTGGGACTTTGGGACTTTGGGACTTTGGGACTTTGGGACTTTGGGACTTTTGGACTTTTGTACTTTTGTACTTTTTGACTTAATTTAAGGTGAGGTGAAAATTAAGTTTATGAAGAAGTTTCACTTCTTACGTGTGTACACTAAGTACACGCAATTTTTTTTTTGGATAGGTAGAAGCCGTGAGTCGGTGTAACCCGACGGCCCCTATCTAAAACGTTAAAGTATTCAATCCGATTGACGTTGTCATTTTTGTTTTATTTCTAACTTTGAACAAATGATCCACGTGACCTAGTGACTTAGCAGATATAATGTCATGTTGGATATTTTTCTGAGGCTTTTTGGTATGCTGAGTACGAATTTTGGGTTAATTTTGCAATCCAAGATGGCCGCCACACCACCGTTGTAAAATTTCATATTGGATACCGTATAAGGGGTGTTTTGGTATGCTGAGTACGACTTTTGGGTTAATTTTGCAATCCAAAATGGCCGCCGTGCCACTGTTGTAAAAATTCATATTGGATATCGTATAAGGGGTTTTTCGGTATGCTGAGTACGAATTTCAGGTTAATTTTGCAATCCAAAATGGCCACCGTGCCACTGCTGTAAAATTTCATGTTGTATATCGTATAAGGGGTTTTTTGGTATGCTGAGTACGAATTTTGGGTTATTTTGCAATCCAAAATGGCCGCCTTGCCACTGTTGTAAAATTTCATGTTGGATATCGTATAAGGGGTTTTTTGGTATGCTGAGTACGAATTTTGGGTTAATTTTGCAATACAAAATGGCCGCCTTGCCACTGTTGTAAAATTTCATGTTGGATATCGTATAAGAGGTTTTTTGGAATGCTGAGTACGAATTTCAGGTTAATTTTGCAATCCAATATGGCCGCCGCGCTGTAATCACAACATTTCATGATGAGTATCGTTAAAGGGATTTTTTGAAATGCTGAGTACCATTTTCGCCTAACTAGTAAATTTTAATTATTAAGTTTAGGCTTTCTAAACTAGCAATGCGAAAATACTATGACAAAAGGTCCTTATTGTAAAATTAAGGTCCATTACATTAAACCTTCCTACTACAGACCGCATCACCACCTTCATGGCTGCTGCTTTCTGGCCGAGAGGGGTGAAGTATCGGCGCTTCAGAGGACGTCTGCTGACACGGGACACCCCGCCCCGCGACACGTCGACGTCAGTGCGTGTCAATTAGGTTAAGTTATATGTATATGTATTTTTAGTATTAAGGTTTTTTTTTATACCACTAGAGTGGCAGACAAGCATACAGCCGCCCCAGATGTACCGGTGGTCAAGGCAGCCTATGGCGGTTCGCAACACCAGAGGCGCCACAATCGCGCTGCCCAAGGTATGTATCTATGAGCCGTAGAGTAAGTTAAAAATATCTGTAACTGTCTCTAATATTGCTTGAAAATAAAGATTTATTATTATTATTCCATTTATTTTTTATTCTTAACATATTGTCTTACATTTTTAAATAAATAATGCTTACAAAAATAAAAAAAAAGACGTGTGGCACTCGGGGACTGCCGCGGTAAAGCTATTACATAGCATTTTTTACCAACTATGCTAGTATAATTATTTCTATATAAGAATACTAGCTGATGCCCGCAGCTTCGCCTGCGTAAAATTTGTTACCGCGGGAAGTTATTCCCGGGATAAAAGGTAGCCTATGTGTTATTCCAGACTATAATGTATCTCCGTACCAAATTTCAGCCCGATCCGTTCAGCGGTTTGAGCGTGAAAGAGTAACAAACATCCACACTCACAAACTTTCGCATTTATAATATTAGTAAGAAGTAAGATTTTAAGGCCTATGTTCAACAAAGTAAAGTACCAAGTGCCTACTTGACTGTGGACATTTGGGCTTTTGGAATTTTGTTTTAGAACTTTTTAAGAAGAACAATTATTTTGTAATAAATTATTTTTATGTTATTTCAACCGTTTACGCAGAGGCGCAACGGATACTCTTATAACGATTAAATGTTTTCCGTTTTCGAAACATTCCTCATTGCTGCACCACTCCTATTAATCTTCGCATTATGTTATGTAGCCTATAGCCACTATCAATAAATGTACCTACTTACTATCGAACAGTTTTTGAAAGCCTACCAGTAGTTTCAGTAAGGCTTGCCTTGGTATGATGTGATTCATGGTCCCTTTGCAGCGTGTGTCCAATCCAGCGCAGCAGCTACACTTCCGACGTTTGATCTGTTGGGGTCTCACTGCAGCGTTCCAATAGTCTTACGTTCGTGATGTTCTCGAGCCCATATGTACCGAGGATCCATTGGAGGCAGCGTTTGACGAAGACTTATAGCTGGTAGCTGGTGCGAAATGTCTTTACTTTAGTGACCTTCCATGTCTCGCATCCGTATAGCAGTTAGCAGTACAGTTTTAACGTTTACTTTGTTTTGAGTTTCACTCTTCGTGTCTATTTTCGCAACTGCCTACGGGGCGCAGCTGTGTAAAGGTTATTCTGGCCTTGGCGAGACTCGAAATGATGTAGGGTACTCTTCTATTCCATCAGTTTCTGACACGACACTCCCGAGGTACGTGAATTAGTGCCTCCACCACATCTCTTGCGTCTGTCGATTTTAATTTCAGTCCAGCCATTCGCTGCCTCATCCTGCTCGTTGTCCTGCACGTTGTCCTGCAGACATGCATGACGGCGTGTGTGTGCCTCAGCAGGCACAGGACATCGGCATCATTAATATCCTCCAGGATATCAGTATAGGCCCCATTCTATGCCGCGCCGATTGTTCTTTGCGGTATTCAGCATTATACCATCTATTTTCTATGGATGGTTGTTAACTATCCTGTTATCTTCATAACGATCCTCTAAGGTAGGTACAGTATGTATTTTCAAAAGAGTTTGTGAACTCTATTTTTAATTTCTTTTTCAGAATATTGATGACATTTGATTGATGTCATTTTATACACGTTACGTCTACTACATTGATACATGTAATAAAATTCTAACACGCCGGTGTTTGTATGTAAATTGTTTATACTGAGGAAAATTCTATACTGAGGAACAGTTTTAACCATTAAGCTCTATTTTGATATAGCATACAGGGCAGATTTACACGCTACTTGATGAGTATGATTAATAAATACCTCTAATTTCATAGACCTTGTGTGACGTAAACAAAGTTGCGAGGGTCAGCTAGTTAAAAGATAAAACAATAGGTTTCTTCTTTCTACTTAAAAACTATTTTTACAAATTTTATGGTAATAATAGACATTCTTTGAAATATGCATGTATGGTATTGTTGTGACTTTTATGACACGTTTAAAGTACATAGGTATGGGATAGATGGCGCTCGCGGCTACGTCAGCGTGAAATTTTCTTCCCGCTTCCCATGGGAACGTACTCCCGGGTTTGGTTATCTTTATAGCAGTATTATATATAAATTAACAAAACAAAAAATGATACTGCATTGGTGATAATAATAATAAAATGTATGTATATAGAGTACTCACTCATTTTCTTTCACTATTTTTCGTGACTTTCTACATTAATAAATGCACTTTGTTTATTTATATTTAAAACACTTTTTACACAAATTATACGAGTACAGTTCACTGTTGTACGTAGATGATGAATACCTATACACCTATAGTCGAATTTTTATTTAGACGAAGTAAATTGACAGCAACTAATGTAATTGACAGCATCGAAATTGTCATTTCACATTAAGAACTCTAAATTCGACCAACACTCTTAATTCAACTTTGGTCGAGTGGTTAAGACGCGGATCGGTACGCAGAAGGCGCAAGATCGATTCTGGGTACAAGCATCAATTTTTGGATTATTTGACATAATAATAATAATATATAACGACTGCAGAGTTCATAATTGACGTAAACAAAAAAATTATGAATTGCTAGACTAGATACACGAACGTGGCCGAAGGTAGCTGAGAGTGTGACTCGTTTTCGTGACACAATTTCTGGATTCGGTCTCCACGCAAGGCCCGCGATAGAAGCTATGCAATAGCTTAAAATCTATTTAAAAATATAAAAAAATAGTGTCCCACCGGCATCGGGTGCAGGGACCAAGCTACCGGTGGTTAGGGCTTCAGAGACACGAACCTCCTTAAAATGCGTGCCGTGTCAAGAAGTACTGCCTTCTGTATCAGGCCCTTGAACCAGCCGTCTAACGAGAGCCTCTTCAGATGGTTATCGAAGCTCTTTTCCATCAAACCGTGGACCGAAACGATAATTGGAACAATAATTGCCAAATCAACATGCCACATGTCAACAACTTCATGAGTCAAATCCAAATATTTCATTTCTTTTTCCTTTTCTGCTTTAAAGAGGTTGTCATCATGAGGAATGCTGATATCGATAATTATTGCGAGGCGTTCCAATCGACCTATCACCACTATATCAGCTGCTGATGTATAATCTTGGCCACTTGGTTATGTCTGTGCAAATATTCTCCATTGGCAAGACGAGAACAACCAGAAACTATATGTCTAAGGGCGAGGCCGCACTTGCGGTTATCGCGGCGGTTTCTAACCTCAAAATATCAAAACATTGACTTGATTTCATTGATTTTGACAGTTTGATGACATTTTGAGGTTAGAAACCGCCGCGGAAAAACGCAAATGCTGCCTCGCACTAAGTGATTCTCCGGGACAATGACATGCCCGACAGATGTCAATTGTACCATCCTTCAGAATATGTTTCCGGTAGTTCTTCGTCATAACGACTTCGTCCATTATGGCAAAGACAAAACCTTCGGTTTCTCCGAAAAGATTACCGAACTGTAGCCAAGATACGGACGCTTTTAAATCAATGTCAGGTCCATTTAAGGCCCGATAAAAACGTCCATGTAGCTGCTTGCTTTTCCATACCTCCTACACCTACCTACTACAGGTTTGCGCCAGTTCTCTCTGCCCATAGCAAGCGGGGTGAGTCCCGTGTCCACTGCGACCACATTACGGTGCATATTGGTGTCTGTTTTCAGAAAGAATTCCCTAAGATTGTATACCTCGCGGTTATGGAGGGTCTTAGCATTTAAAAAGCCTCGACCCCCACATTTCCCTGATCATCTGTAATGAGGTTGTACTTCATTACAGATGATCGGGGATGATGCATCCGGAATGCAGTCAACAGTGTTCTTACTCTTCTATCAATTTTATTGAGTTCAGTCTGAGTCCATCTGAGTATACCAAAAGAGTACATTAGGACTGGCATGACCCACCCATTAAAGGCGTGCAGCGTGTTACCGCCTGACAAAAGTCTTTTTATTACTTTTTTCAGGCGGCCAAAGAAACGCTCCTGTAATGTCTCTTTCATGCCAGTATCAGAAATTCCTAATGCTTGTGATATACCCAGATATTTGTAAGTTTCGGTTGCAGAAAGACAGTTTAGCTTAGTGGAATCTGAAAGTTCTACCCCATCAGATTCCACTATCACACCTCTTTTAACATGCATGACTGCACACTTGTCCACCCCAAATTCCATCCTGATGGCTCTACTGAAAGTTTCTGTTACTCCCAGTAAATCCATCAGTTGCAATTTAGTGTGGGCAAATAATTTGAGGTCATCCATGTAAAGGAGGTGCGATATAACCCCACCATCTTTGCGCAACCGATAGCCTAACCCAGAACTCTCTAGCATAGTACTGAGAGGATTTAGAGCTAGACAAAACCACAACGGACTCAGACTGTCCCCTTGAAATATTCCCCGCTTGATACTAATTGGTGCACCATTATTGCAAAACCGACGACACCCTGGATAGCAAAGGACTGTTGTCGCGACGATTTGCCAATCTTGCGAATACTTAATTCTAGCTTTTCATTCTCTTTTTCCTTTGTGCGGAATGTCGCGAAGATCTGATAATCTTGCGAAGTTCTGAAGTTATACTCCATGGAGATTGCTACCTCCATGGTAATTATCGCGTCGGTCTATTTGTTTTTCATCTAAATTTGAATATGATTCCGTTTCTAATGTCAAATGGATAATTTTCTTTGCACGTCATTTAGTTAAAGTCGAACAACCCAAGACGCAAGGTTTATGTGTACGGTCAAGTTTATCCTGTACCGCGTGTTCGAAGTCTGATAGCACATTTACGAAGGCTTGTATTCCTTTTGCATGTTATTTCTCACCCGTGTAATAGATAAAACTATTGTGTTGTCATGAGTGTCACGCATGAGTAAGTGAGCCGACCCTGTATACCTACATTTGATGGTCCTAGAACTGGAGTCAATGATACTTGATATAATGAGTCAATGATAT
Organism: Miltochrista miniata; assembly: GCA_933228765.1. Classification (NCBI taxonomy): domain Eukaryota; kingdom Metazoa; phylum Arthropoda; class Insecta; order Lepidoptera; family Erebidae; genus Miltochrista; species Miltochrista miniata. The sequence continues at coordinate 13,292,500 of OW121764.1, read as the reverse complement.
TTGATGTTACTAGAGCTGTGATGCTCTGTGTGGGCCACTGATGTTTGATGATCCTATAGTTGGGAGTCAATGTAGTTATCGTATCACCCGGCGGCCTACCTGTGTGTTATATAACGTGTTATATGTCTATGGCTGTGAACATGAGATTTACAGCATCTAGGTGTTGGATATCCAATACTATTGTACTTTTATGATATGTATAGGAATGCAAGCAATTCTCTTCATGAGAATAACGTTTATTTTTATTTCTTACAGATAAAGCAAGCAAGAACATCTCTGGACGTAAACAGCACAGCATTTTATGAATTTATCGGAATTAATATGAACCCATTAAAAGAAACTCAAAATCATCCATTTTTTCTCTTTTTTCTTTTTTTTCTTTTTTCGACAACTGTTTTCCACTGCCCCATGCATGCCCTCAAGAAAGTACACAGAGTTGTATCAGTTTTATACAGCTCAAGCACCTTCAGAAGCCATGTATGTGGCACTGAATCAAAGGCCTTCTTATAATCTATCCAACATGTTGCCAGATTTTTGCGATTACGACGCACCTGTTGGCTGATGGTCATATCGATTAAAAGGAGTTGCTTAGTGCCACGGGCCCCACTTTTACATCCATTTTGAGAGATTGATATTATCGAATGTTTTTCTATGTGTTTAGTAATTTTGACTCTCAAAATGGATGTTAAAAGTTTATATACTGTATTTCAATAGCTTTGCGCAAAAATGTAAACAAACACATTTGATCCTATAAATCCATAGTTACTTGCAATTGAGTATTCCAGTATCCAAGAGTCATACAGTGTTTTTACAATCATTTTGACACCAAATAACTTCTATATGATAGTTTATTTTCATTTAAAATACCTTATTCAGGATATTAAAAAAAAAATGTTTTGTCATACTATATTTTTCTACTCATCTGTCTTAGAGAACGCTTGTCAAAACATGACATGTTTACATTATTGCCGGATCGGGCAGGATTGGACTATAGACAGTTGGTAAACATGTAATGGGTTTATAATTTTTGGGATCCGTAGCACTACCAGATTTGACACGTTGACAGCTGGTTCAAGTTCCTGAAATACAGAAAGTAAACGGCCACGGTACGCAGTGAGGATAGCACCTAGCTCTGAAGCCGCAAAATATGCCCGCATGACGTTTTCATTAATTTCTTTAGTCCACTTCATGCGGTGCACATTACCACCGGCAGCGGGGGCCCTATTCGAGGCCGGTGGGCCTCGGGGTCCCAAGCTAGCTGGCGGCCGGCCTCTCCCCTGCCGACGTACAGGTAGTGGCGACGTCGGTGGGGAGAAATACTCGTCACTGCTACTGGTGGAGCTCGACATTTCGCAGGCAGGTAAAGCAGTATCCTTAGGGTGCGAAGTGGAGCCGCCTGACGAGTCCGGGGATGGTGTGAGTGCATTTTGTCTGCTTTTGACCCTAGTCAACATGATTTTTCCATTTAATTTGTATCCATTTTCGTGTTATTTTTCAATTGACATTTGCCTCTGTCATGTCATTATAATATTGTAGTATTTTTCAAAAATTTCCATAGTATTTCCATTGAATATTGAAATTATAGGTTCTATTACTTCTATTCTTGATTTTCTGAAATATTCATAGTAAATATTCGCTGTTTTATGAATAAAATTTAATAAAAAAATTTTACTTGAAAAAATATCTGCTGACTATGGTAGTGTTATTATTATTATTATTACATTAAAATAGTGCTCAGCCTAAAAAAGCTCATAAACGATACCCATCATGAAATTTTGTGATTACGGCGCGGCGGCCATATTGGATTGCAAAATTAACCTGAAATTCGTACTCAGCATACCAAAAAACCCCTTATACGGTATCCAACATGAAATTTTACAATGGTGGCGCGGCAGCCATTTTGGATTGCAAAATTAACCCGAAATTCGTACTTAGCATACCAAAAAACCCCTAATATGATATCCAATATGAAATTTGACAGCAGTGGCACGGCGGCCATTTTGGATTGCAATATTAACCTGAAATTCGTACTCAGCATACCAAAAAACCCCATAAACGATATCCAACATGAAAATTTACAACGGTGGTGGGGCGGCCTTTTTGGATTGCAAAATTAACCCAAAATTCGTACTCAGCATACCAAAAAACCCCTTATACGGTATCCAACATGAAATTTTACAATGGTGGCGCGGCAGCCATTTTGGATAGCAAAATTAACCCGAAATTCGTACTTAGCATACCAAAAAACCCCTTATATGATATCCAATATGAAATTTGACAGCAGTGGCACGGCGGCCATTTTGGATTGCAATATTAACCTGAAATTCGTACTCAGCATACCAAAAAACCCCGTAAACGATATCCAACATGAAATTTCACAACAGTGGCACGGTGGCCATTTTGGATTGCAAAATTAACCCGAAATTCGTACTCAGCATACCAAAAAACCCCTTATACGGTATCCAACATGAAATTTTACAATGGTGGCGCGGCAGCCATTTTGGATTGCAAAATTAACCCGAAATTCGTACTTAGCATACCAAAAAACCCCTTATATGATATCCAATATGAAATTTGACAGCAGTGGCACGGCGGCCATTTTGGATTGCAATATTAACCTGAAATTCGTACTCAGCATACCAAAAAACCCCATAAACGATATCCAACATGAAAATTTACAACGGTGGTGGGGCGGCCTTTTTGGATTGCAAAATTAACCCAAAATTCGTACTCAACATACCAAAAAACCCCTTATACGGTATCCAACATGAAATTTTACAACGGTGGCGCGGCAGCCATTTTGGATTGCAAAATTAACCTGAAATTCGTACTCAGCATGCCAAAAATCTCGTTATACGATAACAAACATGAAATTTTACAACGGTGGTGCGGCGGCCATATTGGATTGCAATATTAACCTGAAATTCGTACTCAGCATACCAAAAAACCCCATAAACGATAACCAACATGAAAATTTACAACGGTGGTGGGGCGGCCATCTTGGATTGCAAATTTAACCCGAAATTCGTACTCAGCATACCAAAAAACCCCTTAAACGATACCCATCAGGAAATTTTGTGATGACGGCGCGGCGGCCATATTGGATTGCAGAATTATCAACTGATTCGTACTCAGCATACCAAAAATCCCCTTAAACGATACCCATCATGATATTTTGTGATTACGGCGCAGCGGCCATATTGGATCGAAGCCGCGACCACTTGATTAAAAGACAGTATTTTTGCCTCCGAACCAAACAGGTCGTCTAATATATATATGTAAATTAGTATCTAAATAATATTGAATACATTCTTGGACGCTGATCGATTCCGCAACTTTTTTGAATTTGACGTTTTGAAGTTTTCCGATTGCAAAATAAATAAAAACTTGTCATTCCGGGGGTGCTTTTAGCGCCCGCCCCGCGCTTGGCCGCTCTCTACCCCCTCTGCTTACAGAGGGGCATCCGAGAGCGGACCGACGGAATCAGCACTTCCAACTCCATTAGGATTTAAGGGGGGGGGGGGGCAGTCCATCAAGCCCCCCCGTGGAGAGTCCCGATGATGTAACGGGGCGACCCTTTGCCGGGCCGCAGTGATTTATCCACCGGCCTATCCTGCGACCCGGTTAAGGCGAGGCGGAACACCGCGGGGTTTAGTGGGTAGGACGGTACCATGTTGACCGCGAGTCCCACACAAAGCCGCCTTGCTACCCCGAAACAAGGCCGCGAAGTGCCTAATCTGCAGTCCCCGCGTCAAAAAATAAAATAAAAATAAAAACTTGTCAAGTCCCGTCAGTTCACATCAATCGAAAGTGCATCAAGTGCCGTTTTTTTTTTAATACGCTCTTTTCTACTTCAATTCCCATCAAACCGTAGATTTATTGATGATAGCGTCAAGTCTACGTGGTAAACGGTCAATAACTTGACTCAAGCACGTAGACTTGTCATGCCCAATTGACCGTGTCGGGTGCCCTTAATACTAAAGTCGAATGTGAATATTAGTAGTCGTGGATAATTCGAATCCTCGGATTATTCGCAGTCGCGCATCGCTAAGCTCCATTCATTTTAGGGGTGTCCACTTCGAAAAATCTTCAATGTTTAAATCGATGTTATCTAATAAGTATCGTATCAGTAAATCGATTTATCGATAGTAAACATTGAAGTTTTTTGAAAATCAAGTACCTAACTTTGTAACACTGTGTTACAAAATATCTTCCATAAACAGATTTATAACACTTCACAGCTTTATTATAAAGATACATTGCTACTGGACGACGGGAGGGCTTTTTTTACGTGAGGGAAAATCCTCATGGATATTATGCCGGACTCCTACCGACTAAAAAACCTCACGTGTCCTGCTAACAGCCTATAGTTGGGAGCCCCGGGTAAGCCCTCGGAAGGATACCTACCCTAGGACTTCCAACAGACCTACGGCTACCACCACGGCCTCACCTAGGGATCGGGTGCTATCCCGCATCTTTGGGGGGTTTTTCGGGTATTATTTCGCTTCTTAGGGGAGCGTGCGTGAATCTCTCACGTCACGTTGTCGTCTAGGGCCTGCATCTGTAATGACGGTGAGCTGCCCCCTCACCGTCCTCAGTCAGGCCCCCGTCATGGAGACCGATAGTCTTTGGCGAAGACTCGTCGGGTGAGGCCGCCCACATTTCACTTTTTTTAGAATTGGTCCCCACATAAAAGATGGTTAGTCGTATTGCCGTGTTGAAACGGACAAGAGCAGGTTGTGACGCTGCCTACGTTTGAAAATTTTCAAGCCGCATTTTCGGCCTTCAACTTTACTTAACAATTGCCATTTTACTGGCAACCAGGACCAACAGCTTTACGTGCCTTCTGAAGTACGGTAACGCTAGCAAAGTAGTCACGTGGTGGTCACCCATACAAGGAGTACTGGGGTATCCTTCCGAGGGCTTACCGGGGCTGCCAACCGTAGGCTGTTAGGTAGGATACGTGTGGTTTTTGGTTTGGCATGGCATCCCTGTTGGATTTTCCTCACTTTAAAAAAAGCCCATCCAAGCCATTCCGACCGCCCGAAGTGGAAGTTGCGCACTGATTAGGCCGCGGGGCAACGAGCATTTCAAAAATGAAAATGTTATAGTTAAAATCGAATTCACAAAATCATAATTAATTTATGAAAGGCTGGTAAAAAGCAATTTATTATAGATAGTTACAAAACTTTGATGTCCTATTTATCCCATTAAGGCTGGAATTTCGAAAACTGTTTTTTGCTATTACATAAATGTTGTTCATCTTTAATAGATGTCTCAAAAAAAAACTTGAGTTGAGGAATTTACTACGCACCGGTTTGATTTGATCCCATGGCGATGAATCGATTCTATACATTGAGTGTACATCGATAAGCGTCCAACTCTACCGTTTGTTCATTCACTATTCACACACCATCTCTTTCGGACGGACGACTCATTCATTCAATCTCAGTTAGCTTCAGCAGTGCGTTGTGTATGCACATGCGCTTTATACACCGCCCACGCTCGAGCTTTTAACGCCGAAACATTTTTCCCGACTACTAGTTTTACCTGTTGAATTTAAAATGAGTACCATTACTGTTTGCCAAATCTGTACGGGAGGTGTGGAGAACTCCGCCGCTCATAAATTCAGCCCTGAGCATGTTAAGAACCTGGCTTTACAAGATTTTGGAATTAAGAAGTATGTTTTTATTTTTTGTAAGTCTTTGTTGTTGTCACTTGCTGCTGTACTAAGTACTTAATTTGCTTGCAGGCATAAATTTAATTCAAACCGAAAGGGCATTTCGGTAGTGTGCACTGTAATAAGCAGTTGCGAAAATCTTGAAAAATATGAGGGAGGACTTATTAAAATATCGGTAAGTTAAGTTATTTATTTTATGGCCTTTGCTGTGTCTGATAGTTCATTCACTGATAGATCATCAGTGACTGTTAATCTAGAGGTCCTGGGTTCGATTCCGGCCTAGAATCTTTGGAAAGAGCACGATTATTTATGTTTGTCATTTGTCTCTACATAATTTTTTTGATATTCTCTACATGATTTTGTAGAGTCAGATAGAGTTTTAAATCGCAGTTGCTCTCAAAATTATCAACCTGGTGGCCTTGAGGTCCATTCCACGTGCGTGTGCGTGCCGATTTTCTAGACCTCATGTCACGCCAGTCAGCATGTGCATCAATAATTGCACAAGTAGAGAACTTCGGCCCCATAGTATTTTTCACGTTCACCCGTATATACCATTTTTTTTTTAAATAATAAAGACCTAAATATTCACTGACTTGTACACAGTGCCATCCATAGATGTCATCTGTGGTGCCATCTGGGCTGGATATGGGTACCAGACAACAGATGTTAATTACTACCTACATTTTTTCTGTAAATACATGTGTATAATACATAGCAACACTCACTCTCAAGAGAAATGTTTTTGAATCACAGAACTTGTCCTGTGGTGGGTTCAAATCCACAATCTCGAGATCCACAGTCCCACTTCACAACATCTTGACTAACGAAGCAGTTAAATAAACACACAACTGCGGACACATGTCTCATAACTTCTGTCTCTAATTTTGTCAATTATGTTGCAGGTTAAGCCGAAAGAAACAATCCGCTTTGAATATTGCATCTCGAACACGAGCCATGATGCGGTTATTGATATGGATAGTGTCCGCATGCTCCACAGTTTAAAGGACTTTCAGCTGACTGACAGCAATAACAATTACCCTGTAACCGTGAAGCCAAGTAAGTCAAAATTTTCTATTATTTATAAATTTTTGAATCATAATGATCTAGCCTTCTATTATTATTCTAGAGAGTGGCTTTCCTAGCTTATAAGCTTGTTTCAGGTTCAGGTTCATCATCACGCCTTTATCCCCGAAGGGGTAGGCAGAGGCATATTATATACCCACATTTCACCTTTTTTTCTATAATTTGTCCCACGTAATACGTTATGAGCCGTATTGCCGTGTTTAAATGGACAGGCGCAGGTTGTGACTGCCTGCTGTTGAAATAAAGCCTTCAACTTGGCTTAACGACTGCCATTTTACTGGCAACCGGGACCAACGGCTTAACATGCCTTCCGAAGCACGGAAACGCTCAAATAAATGTCACAAAGTGATCACATGGATGGTCTCCCATCCATAGACCGGCCATAGTGAAAGTTGCTTACTGCAGTGATCGTTTACAGAACACTGAGTCCGCGGGGCCACAAGCGCTTCAAGCTTGTTTCACTGCAACCATTACTGATCTATTCAGATGATGATGTAGCCTAAGTCATCATGACAACATGTGGTGATTGAATGGTAGATGGCAGATGCTTAACCATTTCTAAAAGCCTTCAGAGGAGATTAAACTCTATTATTGAGCACATACAGTCCGGTCAATGCCTGTCAGTATTATTGAATTGGGGTAAACCTGTAAACTTTGTAAACATACATCTCTGGAAAGGCATGGAAGGAGATGTTCACTAAAATACTAAGTCAATAAATAATCAAAACATTAATATTATTTTGGTGAAGGATTTGAAGCGATTTTGATACCTAAAGGCGCTCCCTCACCGGGAACATTCGCATGTAATGTAACGTTACAGAGTCGAGCATTACAGCAGTGAGGGAGGAGAACCGAGTATTGCAATGCGCACTTTGTAATGATACAATGTGTAATGTTTTATGCAACTTGTAACATCAATGCGCTTTTTTTGTTGCGCTAAATGTTACATTACACGTGAATGCTCGTCGGTCAGGGAGATAGCATTGTAACGTAATGCTCAAAGTCGAATCTATAATGTTACATTACACGCGAATGCTCGTCGGTCAGGGAGATAGCATTGTAACGTAATGCTCAAAGTCGAATCTATAATGTTACATTACACGCGAATGCTCGTCGGTCAGGGAGATAGCATTGTAACGTAATGCTCAAAGTCGAATCTATAATGTTACATTACACGCGAATGCTCGTTGGTCAGGGAGATAGCATTGTAACGTAATGCTCAAAGTCGAATTTATAATGTTACATTACACGCGAATGCTCGTCGGTCAGGGAGATAGCATTGTAACGTAATGCTCAAAGTCGAATCTATAATGTTACATTACACGCGAATGCTCGTCGGTCAGGGAGATAGCATTGTAACGTAATGCTCAAAGTCGAATCTATAATGTTACATTACACGCGAATGCTCGTCGGTCAGGGAGGTAGTTTCGTAACATAATGCTCTAAATCGAATCTATAAATGTTACATTACACGCGAATGCTCCCGGTGAGGGAGGGCTTTAATGTACCTATTATCCATTTTATATAGCAGTCTAGTTGTTTATGTCATTGGATCGGAATGTATTCGTCTTTTATTATATGTCAGTGACATGATGAGAGGCCTAACTCTTTTTATTAAAGACTTCCTCTTTATTATATTAGTATAGTATAGATGGTGAAAATTTCATCTACTGTTTCCCATATTTAGTGCACATTAATCACTGGATATTCTCCCTTCTTATCATCTTTGTATAGATTTTTGTAGAAAGCAAATAATGGATTTCGAGCAATATTAGGTTTTGGTGGTCTTGTGCTTGTCGCAGATATACCAGAAGATGCAGGTTCGAAATGCTCGAAACCATTTCTTTTTTTTTCCATGTTTAAAAAATAGTTTTGAAGTCCACGGAATATTTACCATGTGTTAATCTCTCCATGAGCATGCGCTATGGATTGTAATGGTGCCATGATATCAACATCGAAATGTCCTGAATTAATACTGATGTTGACTCTATATCCATTATTTGCTACCTTTTAATATTTCATAGCTTCCTTTCTTGTTCCTGTAGTTTCTACATTCTGAAACATGTCCTTCAGATAATTTATGTTTGATTTACTAACACCAGGAGTGGCCCTCGGCTTCGCCCGTGACATTATTGTAACTCCCGTTGCGCCTCATACATACCCATCAGATATAACCCATGCCACTTAAATTGGTGTTCAAATATTTCATCCCTTTTTATACCCTTGAGGGTAGAATTTCGAAAAATCTTGAATCACGTGTTTATTTGCTTTTACTGAAGAACATGTACCTATGACCTATTTAAAAATGGTATCTATCTTTTATCTCCCACACATAATTTGCCTCCTCGTTTCACCCCTTAGGGTATGAATTACAGAAAATTCGTTCGTGTTTGATTGAGGGGTGTAGTGGGGCCCTACCAACACCTTCGGGGCCCAAGTCAACCTCACGTGCAAGCTCGTGCACCTGCTGAACAACGGACGAGGCTCTGACGGCGGCGGTCCATTTCAACACGGCGATGGGCTCACCACCTGTTACGTGGGACCGAATTGTACACGGTGAAATGTGGGCCGGTATATGCCTCTGCCTACCCCTTCGGGGATAAAGGCGTGAGTATATGTATGTATGTATGTTGATGTCCACGAAAAAAAGAAAATTATTATCAAAATTTTCTATAATTTCTATTTTGAATAGTTTGGGCTGGGTTTTGATGAGTCAATCAGCTTTTTTGCAAACTTACATTTATCATATTGTATACAAACATAAATTTCTTTACTTGTGTCATATTTTTTCATTTTGTGTCCTTTTTTCTTGTCTTAGAAATTCCTGCCTTTGTTAAAGTTGTTTTGCCTTTTATTACTTACTTTCTCTTGGGGATCATGATTGTGTTTGAGTTTTCCATCGGCATTTTAAAGTTCTTTTGCCAAAGGTAATATTTCAGTTTATTGTTTTAAGCTAATACTTTTAATATAGCGAATGCGAAGTCCACTATGCTTTTTCGAAAACTTTGCATCGAGTATTTATTCTCGAATGATTCGATGGTCCGCGAATCAGAGATAGGTTGGTACTGTTTCTATGTCTGCAATATTTTTTCTTTCCTATTTGTAAATACTTAAAACATTTTTTATATGTCTAAAATTATGTTTGTTACTTGTTCTTACTATGTTTATTTCTATGGAAGGTATTCATTACGTAACGTATTCGACCGCAAATTTCGTTTTCTTATTTATTTTCCGAGTACATTATTATCACCCTAATTTACTGAATACGGTCATGCAAATGCAAAGAGTGCTATTATTTATATTAATAGAAGGGTTGTTTATGCTTTGTTTATGATGTTTTCTACATCTAAACTTCTAAAGTCAGTTGATCCACTTTGGCGGGACTTGGTATACTTACCTACGTCTTATTTATTCTTTTTATGTGTGCATCTCGCGTCTTTGAGGATTCATTCAGTTTGTTACCCGGGTTGGATATGGAGGACGATAGTTTCGGGCAAAGACAGCCTGCGACGTCCTCGCCGCAGAATGCGATACCCTGGTGGGATAGTTCTCTCCCGCTCCCTCTTTGCCGGCTCTTTCGCAAGCCTTATCTGTTGACAGGAAGTTGCGGCTGCTTCCCACTTTCTTCCACTGGAGATCATGCCTCATACCATGGTCTCCAGCGAGAAAATGTCAATGTACGGATTTACCACGAGATCAGCGCGACAAAAACACCACCAAAGTGTGGTGCACTGTGTCCTACGCAGCGCAGGCACTCAGCTGTGCCTTCCAGTGTATATACGCCCACAGATACCGAAGCACCCGTGCCTGGTAATTATCTGTGAGATCGTTCTCCAGCCACTCGTCCATGATCGGTCTTATTGCTTCGATTGTGGAGTTTCCCTGCCTTAGTTGCTCAAGACGCACCGGCCATGTCTCCAGGACTTCCTGGCGGAGCTGGGATCACTGTCTACATTTCTCTGGGCGCAGATCTTCAGCGCCTTCTTGCGCTGTGTCCACTACTACGAGTACGCATATTTAGCAACATTCCTTTAGTTAGATATTATGAATCTTGCTTCACATAAATTCACAGTGGAAATAACCCACATTTTGTGAAAAGTGCCTATCTTACTTCTTACTAATATTATAAATGCGAATGTTTGTGAGTGTGGATGTTTGTTACTCTTTCGCGCTCGAACGGCTGAACGGATCTGGCTGAAATTTGGTACAGGGTTACATTATAGTCTGAAATAACACATAGGCTCCTTTTTATCCCGGGAATAAGTTCATATGAGAAGCGGGAACGGGAACCAATTTTACGCGGGCGAAGCTGCGGGCATCACCTAGTTATACCATAAATGAGTATTTGAATGATACAGAGACACGGAAGTGAATTGCTTGCTCTTCTCTCGAGATTTTAGGATTTTGTTTCAACTGTGAAAAATCACTTAGGTACTTTTACAAAAGTAATATTAATACTTATAGTATTAATACACGTTCCGATTTGGTTGGACCCGACCAAATCGCGCCCGACGGAGCAACCAATCCAACATTGCTACAGACGTTCCGACGGTCGGACATCCAACCATCAGTTTAGTGATGGGACGGGTCACAGATTTTTCAACTCGGGCAACTCGAATTGATATATTACGTAACCCGGGCTGTAACTCGGGTTAACCCGGGTTGAGTCTGGACGGCCACCCCGCCGCCCGCGCCGTCGCACCGCAGTGTGTCAAGTAACTCCACGTTTTTAACCCGACCCGCCCATCGTATAATAACTGTCTAGTAATTAAATTAATATTATTTTGCATAATTTCATGTACTTACTAGGTAACTTGTGCAAACAACGGGCGAGTTTGGATGTGTAGTCGTAATTTTTTGTATAAAACTCCCACACTACACTCTTTTTATTTCGATTCATGTTATTAAATTATGTATACTTATCAATTTACTTTTATTTTTACTGTTAATTGAAATAGCGTCATCAATCAAATGAATGTTGCACCGTTGGCCTATAACCTCTAATTAAGATATAACAAAATAAATTTAAATAAAAAACAGCCCGGGTTCCATAACGACCCTGACCAGTTTTCTATTCATCGAACGTAGAATAGCTTTTATTACTTCAATCTTAGTTCGATATTCCTTAATGCTGCGTGTGGTGTGAATGCGTGCGAGGCCAGCGCATGCCTTCTTTAGCGAGCGAGCCCGACCCAAACCGAAACAAGCCGAGTCAACGAGAAGGGCTGAGCGAGATGACGGTGAACGAGCGAGTCAAAGCGAGTTGAACAGCGTGGCGGGTGGCGAGCGTGCCGAGTGTAGTGGTCAACCGAGTCAGCCCGAATCAAGCAAAAATGAACCCGAGTCGACGGGTTGGAAGCTGAGCCCGGGTAACTCGAGTTTTTTAGCCCGACCCGCCCATCGCTACATCAGTTGCCTATGCGCTGTCGTAGTGTACGGACGTCATGCCACCCGCTCTTTCAAAGCAAGCGCCACAAATATAACGGCTATCGCTATAGTTATGGCAGCTACATTAGTGCCCCAAAAGAAAAAAAGAAAGAATAGAAAAGAATGGGCAAAATTTTATTTAAGGAAGCATAATTTTTCAAGTATAATTGAGTGCCTATGCTTAATTTCTTATTTACTGCACTATTTCAGTAAACTATGCCTCTGCCTACCCCTTCGAGGATAAAGGCGTGATTATATGTATGTATGTTTTATTACAATAATCCTTGTGGGTTAAGTCTTACAGACAAGGAAAGTATTTATAAAATATAAGTCTAAAATTATATGTGGAAGCTTGTAATCGGCAATTGTCCTCAATATTATGGCAATTTTCTACCAATGTTATTAGTCTGTAAGCTTTCTGTAAAAACAAAAAATAAATAAATAAATAAAAATAAAAGGTTCACTAATATTCCGCGTTCTGTTATCGCATTCTCCGCGTCGTTAATTTTGACATCCTCCATCGGCTGTGTCGCGAATGCGACTGAGCTGCATTCGGTCGGATGAAACGCTCCAGACGTACCGATTTGGTTGGATGGTTGGCTTGTCGGATGCGTCAGCGATCCAACCACGTCCGACCGATATTAATAATAATTATGTCGGGCCGACCGCCTTACACACTTTCCGATTTGGTTGGTGTCGGGTGGTTGGATCCAACCAAATCGGAACGTCTATTAATAGCTTTAGGATTACCTATTTAAATGTGATTATGATACCTACTATAATTAGCAACGTACATAGTTACATTAATAAAATTTAATGAGGCTAATTTATTATTTAATAGATAATTAATTGGCTATTAGAAAGGAGTGGCTGTGACTTTTATTGCCAGGTCCTTTTCTCACAGGCTCTACTGTACGCTTCAATAATTTCAAATTTCTGACTGCAGGGTATGAAAACGCATTGTTCTGCGTATTTAAACTCCAGACTTTCTGAAAGCACCTTGATAATAATAAATCTATACTATGTATCTTGTAAATTTTTGCTAATGCATAAAACATTGCCATAGCGCCCGACGGTTGTCGCGGGGATCTGGTGGTTGCGTCATATTACCTTGATTTTAACATAAGTACTGCTATACGTATTGAATACTAGCTGTTGCCCGCGACTTCGTACGCGTGAATATTATGTTATAATGCCAATTTGATTGCTCTCTGCTTAGCCCCTAGGATATGTAGCGTGATAATATATAGCCTATTTGAAGACCCTACCTCTAGTTAATATTTGTGCAAAATTTGAATCAAATCTATTGAGTACTTTTCGAGATCCTTCCGGACAAAGCAAAGCAAACAGACAAACAGACAAAAATTTTTCTAACTACATTTTCGGCTTCGGTATCTTATGTTGAACACCCAGCGAGTTTTTTTTTTAATTATTTCCAATGTACAGTTTTGACTTTTCTATCATTTTATTATATGTATAGATTTGATGAATAACAATTTTTTCAGTAGATATATTCGAGAAGTTGAGCCCTCATACAAATTCTAAGTTGAAACGAAAAAACCTTGACCAGAAACTTAAATACAGCCTTGTCCCCTGCTAGCTGCTGGGTATCTACTTTTTTTGTCGCCTACTCGAAATATGAGCCCATGACTAACCGACCACCTGCCTATAGATAGATATTTAGCAAATACTAAGAAATATTCACATGATATTATAATGATAAATTACGATTAAGTATGTTGACTTTAGGCTCTAATTTCGAGGTGCAAGAATTTGTCTTGATTCAAAAGAGCGAACTTATTATTTTGTCTTTCGGTAATGTTTTGGGGCCGTATTGAGATCTTCAAAGCCCAAATCTTTAACTAAAGGAGGTCATGGCGAAGAGGAATACTGGCAACAATCCCTGTACCAACCCGTTAGACCAGGATGGTACAGTAAAACCAATAGTTATCATTCTAAAATGAGAGTGAATGGGCAAGATGGTAGCGGTCGACCTCGGCGCACTCATGTTGATCGAATCGATAATCTGAGAAAAGGCCTGGTCAAGAGCACCTTAATTTCGAATTTCAAGAATTTCAGATGTCTTGATTCAATTGTCTTTCGGGAATATATTGGGACCGTATCGAAATCTTCAAAGCCCAAAATGTAACTCAAGGATGTCATGGCGAAAAGGAATACTCGAAACAAACTCTGTACCAACCCGTTAGACCAGGATGGTACAGTTAAACAAATAATTACCCTTCTAATGAGAATGAATGGGGCTGGATGTAATCGATAATCTTCTAAGAAAAGGCCTGGTCAAGAGTACCCTTAACCGAAGAGCATGTATGAAGGAAGACACTTATGAAAGTGGAAGAAGTAAAAGTTGTTTGCCAGGATCGGAGCAAGCGGAAAGTCGTAGTCTTTGCCTACCCCGTTGGGAAACACGCGTGATGATATGTATGTAAAATGTTTGGTCTGATTGGCAGTGTCAGATGTATCCCTAAAGATAAAGATGGATTTCATAATATTAATATGTTATTTCAAGGTTTTTTATTGTTGTCAACCATAGTCTTAAGTTGTCAACACGTTGCACGCGCCAAACTGTTTTTGAAAATAGATCAAGTGCGCAGTAAATTATGGAAATACCTAGACAAAATACTGCATCATGTATTTAAAGTTTTTCTTGGCCTTTAAACGTTTTAAATTTTTTACCATAAATACAAACAGTTTTGTAGTTAGTACTCGTGGCAGTTTATAGTCATCATTTTCAGATTCAGATTTCATTTATTTCGACATTCGTCATTCTAACATCACATTTTGGAACTTTTTTTTTGGGATGTTCATATGAGGGAAAAATGCCAATTTTATGTCGAACTAGCGGACGTCTCGTAGCTTTATCCGCGTAGTTTCCGTTCTCGTGGGAATACGGGAAAAAAATATAGCCTATGTTCATCGGTGATAACGTAGCTTCCAACAGTGAAATATTTTTTTAAATCGGTCCAGTAGTTTCGGAGCCTATTCAACGCAAACAAACATACAATCAAATCTTTCCTCTATGTTAGTCTGTATAGATAACTGCAAAAGTGACAACGATGTTGTTCCTTAGTTTATTTTTGGGCCTTATCGGGCATTATATTATAGATAAAAATAATAGTGTCTGTTGCCAGTTCCCAACGAAAACATGTTTAGCGAACTCTTCAAGGTCGAAAATTATAGGAACTAACTAGTTTGGTAGGTTTGGACTACATATGGTTAATTGTTTTTTAATACCTACGTGATTTTAATGTAAGCAGGTGAAGTCAGTTTTATAGGCATAAGCATAAGGTACAATGAGGTTGTAAATCCACAATGATTTTCCACACGTTTGTTGCTGGACTCCCACCGCCTACGGTTGGGAGCCCTGGGTAAGCCCTCGAAAGGATGTCCCCAGGAATACAAGGGGTCTATCAACATCATCTCAAGTAAGATAACGAAAGTAACCTTTTCGAGATACATATCGTAATACCTACTCTCACAAATTATGCAAATTACGCAAGGTATTGAGATTAGTCAAAAATACCTAGTTAGTTGTTCATTATTTCCGGAATCGTGCTAAAATGTAATAAAAAAAAAAACTGACCAAACCCTCCGTGCGCTGGTTCGACCCGGAGTACGAGTAAATATTTAGCAAAATATCACGTTTCTTGGTTGGGTTAAATACTATGTACTAATATTTAAGAGCCCCCCTTAAATTACTAGTATTTAATTTTGTCGTTTTAGCGGTAACAGAAATACATCATGTGTGGAAGTTTCAGCTCTCTAGCTATAAGAGTTACTGAGGTACAGCCTCATGACGGACAGACAAACGAAGTAGCCAGAGTATTTTAAGACCAGACTTTTGGGTACAAAACCATAAAAATCGAGTTTAGACAGCCAAATATTTTTTTACATTTCTGTAATAGAACACAATATTGTTTGCTTAAATGACGGCATAAGCAAATTGTTTATCATATAGACAAACATCGGCAATAGATTTTTTTAAAAAGGCATCTTACTGTTATTCTTACAATTCGGAACAAAAAGTAACGCTATTCTGCATCACTATACGCTCAAAATTGTGTAAAACAAAACATTCTGTGTACAAAACAAGGTTGTTTGCTCACTATCCTATTCAAAAAAAGTTTGTCCTAGGAATTCTTTGTCATAATAGCAAAGAAAGAAGTACATAAGAGCAATGCGCTTAAAACGATTCGGTCTAAGCACTGAACAAAATTTTGGTTCACTTATAACCACCGAACAAAATTTTCGTTCCGTTGGTACTTAGAGAACAGGTTTGGAATATAACATGTTATCTTGTCCAAATTAGGCCAGGTATCCACCAAAATGGAGAAGAGAGGCTTTCTCTCGATCAATCAATCAAAAAAAATTGGTTTCCTTATTTCCACATCTTCCATTCGAGGTGTGGAAATATCAAAACACTGATTGGGTATCAAACCACATTTCCTCTCCTCTTTTTGGGTCCACCAGTTTAAGCTGATTTAAGATTATCTGGGATCTAGCAATATATAGGTTAGTTTATCTTTAGTATGTGAAAGGGCCTTAAGAGATCTTTGTGATCGAAGCAAATGGTGCATCGCTTGCTTTAGGGAAGATGTCATGGCGAAGGGCAGAAAAACTAATATTACTACGTACTTCTACATCACAACTCAATGACCAACACGTCTGTCCAGAGCGTGGTGTAAGTCTAGTTTCCTGCTAAAATAAGAGCACATGTTGTAAACCAACCTCCCAAATGCCAGTTCCAAACTTAGTTTAATTTTAAAACGTGTGGAAAATCCGTCATAGATGCTATGCCGGACTCTTAACTCCTAAAAACCATACGTTCGCTACCTATTGCCTACGGTTAGGAGCCCCGGGCAAGACCTCGGAATGATGTCCCCAGGAGCGGTTCCAACCTAAGATTCGAATTCTCAGCATAACAGTCTCATGTACTACCAATACGCTATCGAAGTATAGATAAGGTCGCTGGAGGCATTTTGATGTGATTTGAGCACTTGTCACGTAAATAGAACGCTAAGTGACCATAGTGAGGATGGGCTTAGGCACAGATACAGTCACCTTCTAATGGATTAACTGTTTGTTCTAGAATGTGTGTAAGTGTAGTTTTACTCCATAATTATATTACAATTACAATCCATATTAGACCTCGTTCTTCTTACGTGACGGCAGCTATTTAACAGTAAACGAAGAAGTTATACCAGAATATTTTTTAGTATTTGTCGTTATAGCGGCAATAGAAATCAGTGAAAATTTCAGTTCACTCAGCATTAACAGTTTCATACAATGTGCTATCAAAGCATACTTTTAAAATAACCACAAAAGCACAAAACTTAGTTCTAATCAGAAATCAAATGTTTGTTTCCTTATCCTACAAAAATATTGTTTGTCGAAGGACGATTTTGGGTATCAGGTACTCAAGGGTATGTCCATACCTTTTTTTTAAGTACGATTGTTTACGTAGTGAGAGAGGGACAGGGCGATGATGTCATAATTTAAGAGCAAGACTGAGAGAGACGCTATTTTTGCAGTTCGTGATTCGTCGTGGTAATAAATCAGCTGTTAGCAATTTCTCCGGTACTGTTATCGATTCTAGGAAGGTTGCTAGGATTAAGTGATTATTTAGAAGTTCAAGAGTTTGTTGATAACAAACAATACTCTTATACCTACTAAGTATTATAGACAAATCCTATTGAAGTACAACTGCAAACATACTTGTGCCTACTTAGAACTCCCAGTCCTAACCTAACCGACCAAAGTCTTATTTTTTGATATCGAATAATATTATTTGCTAGCTGTGTCTCATTGCTCCTCGTGTGAACCCCGTAGTACCTGCTAATTGAACCCACACATCAAGGTCCGTCTGTCTGTCTGCCCAGACCCTTTATCTCATGTAAGCGTGAGGTTATTAAGTTGAAATATAATTTAGATCTTTGGTCCCTTGAAGCTGTAAAAAATCAAACTTTTAAGTTAGGTAACGCGGAAAATAGTCCTACGCCCTTTTAGCCCCTCTATAAGATAGAGTGCAGAGGGGCTTATGTCGATACTTTGTCTGTAGTCTGTGACTCTGTCGCATTAAACTACGTCACTAGGTAACGTGGGTTATCTGTTCAAAGTTTGAAATAAAACAAAAATGACAACGTCAATAGGATTGAACTTTTACAATAAATAAACGTGTTAGAGAGGGGCAATCGGGTGAGAACGATCTCGCGGCTTCTTGTTAGTTATGTCGTCAAAAACGTGTAAGTATCAAAATTAATTGGATAGGTAGGTACTTCCCAAGAAGTATGAAATCGGCAAGTAATATCCTTTTATACCCCAAGTAAAGGAGAAAATCTAAATACTACCTATACATTGGACCTATCTAAATCATACTATTCAATTCCTGAAATCGATCGAATCGAAACGTTCAGGAATCAAATAACAAAAGTCTTTAAGATTCGGTTCCTGAACTCGCAGTTTTTGATTAAGTGTAAAGTACACACTTGATCAAAAACTGCGAATCAAATAACAAAGACTTTTCTTATTTGATTCCTGAACGTTCGCAAACAAGAAGTCCAGGAATCGAATCTTACAGACTGATGGACGGACAACAAAGTAATCCTATAATGGGTTTGTCTTTCCTTTTGAGGCACGGGTTTGTCTTTCCTTTTGAGGCACGGAATCGTAAAAAAATTTTTCAATAAAAAATACAACCGACTTCCAAGAAATCCTGAAAAATAAAATTTACTTAGCACAAAGTAATATTATGTATTTTGATTTATCTGATTTTTTATTCAATATCATATTGAAGTCGGTGCCAAGTAAATTCATAGGTTTAGGGAGGTATTATTCATGGCACCAACTTCAATATTATATTGAATAAAATCTGATAAATCGACTACATATTACTTTGTGCTAAGTAAATTTTATTTTTCAGGATTTCTTGGAAGTCGGTTGTATTTTTTATTGAAAAATTTTTTTTCATTATTTTAAGTGACCGGTGAACCGAAAAATATATCTATCTACCTAGGTGAAAGTTCTCATCAATACAAATTAATCAAGCCCCAACACAAGGTAGCTGCTGTAAATCGTTAAGGAATTCCCTCGAATCTCTTTTGGTTCCATCATCAGATCGACTCCAGACCTTTATTAATGGTAGTACATTAAAGCACTGAATTAAAAAGTTAACAAACGCACTAGTTGTGCCTATAATTTTCGGTGGTTGCCCTCGATTTCTCCAGGATCCCATTATCAGATCCTAACCTGGTTATAATGGGACTACCTCAGAAGTAAACCCTATTCAACAAAAAAAATTTAAATCCGTCTATAATTGACGGTGAACATACATAAAACATTGAGACCTTTTTTTTTTTTGAAGTTGGATCTATCAATCTAGGTGTAAAGTTCTCATCAATACAAATCAATCAAGCCCAAACACAAGATAACTGCTGTAAATTGTTTAGGAATGCCCTCGACTGTCTTTCGACTCTATCATCAGATCGACGCCGTACCTTCATTAAAGTGTAGAACATTAAAGCACATACTTAAAAAGTTAACAAGCACACTAGTTGTCCCTACAATTTTCGGTGGTTGCCCTCGTTTTCTCCTAGATCCCTTCATCAGATCCTGACCTGGTGAAAATGGGACCACCTCAGAAGTAACTCATATTCAACAAAAAAAAAATTTTTGGAATCCGTCTATAATTGACGGAATTATCGCTTGACATACATAAAAAAAAATACATACAGACGAATTGAGAACCTCCTCCTTTTTTTGAAGTCGGTTAAAAACTGTATATATACCACATATATATCACAAACGAGTTTATACGGTAATGGTATATATACGTACTAAGGACCGAAAATGAAAACTCATAATTTTTACATAATTATATAAAACTGTAAATAGATAACAGTTTGATTGGTCTTCTCTCGTTTTCCATAAATTCATTTGCACTAATATTGTTTGCCATAATCATCCTGGATCATAATATTTACTTGCACTATTATCATTTATACTAATAACGTTTGCCTTAACAACTCAACAGTCATAACTTATATTTGCCATAAAATGACTTTCTATAACAACATATATCATAATAATTAGTTTCCATAAGTAACACATCTCAAAATCGACTCTTGACATAATCAAAGTTTGATATAATTATAAAAATAATACATAATATTGTTAGGTCGAAATTAATTATCGTTAACACCCCGATTCAGTGCAATCCGACTCGGATATGAGCCATATGAGGTTTAGTTTTAGGTTTAATTGTGAATAAAAATCTGTGTCGTATAAATTATCTTTATTTATATTATAGTGAAGAAAAGTTATGGAAAATGGCATTATTGAAATAAAAAATTATGGCAAATACATTTATGGATTTAAATTATTATGACACTTGATCGATTATGACCAATGGAATTCGTGACAGTCATTTTATGTCATTTCGACGATTATGGCAACAGAAGTGTTATTTCTAATGAAATTATGGCAAATACCAGTATGGCAAATGAAATTATGGCATTTTAAATTATGGCAAACATTAGTAAACCAGTTTGACTATGTAATCTAAACTGCAGGATTTGGCTTCACTGATTCACTGCTAGCGGGATTCCTACCGTGCATAAGGGGATTTCCCGACTAGATATTGTAGTAACGTGTGCGTTGCAAACTTGCAATAAATACGCCAAATGCAACGTGTCCATAGTCGTACTTAGATCAGACGTATCAGATTGCCGTGATATTTATTGTAATCTAATCTACTCCATAAAAGGCTTTATTTCTAGTTAAGTACAAGAGAAATAATAGCGTTGCCGAAGGCTTCAGGTACGACAAGTGATTACAAAGGAAAAAATACAACTAGTACCTACTTCTGCAAAGAGTAAACCTCGCAAGCATAAAAAAATCCAACTTGTGAGAGGTAGCCGAATCCCGTTCTTCATCTTTCAGCCAAAAATGAAGATCCGTTCATAAATAACGCGACAACAGTCTTCACCCCTTTTAACCCCCATTTTCCCCCTTTCAAAAAAAAGCTCTGCACACACAGACATACGGACGAAAGCAAAATCATCCAACTGTCGAATCGGAGACTCGCTCGCTTCGCTCACTCGGTCAATTACAAAATCTAAGTAACTAAACTAAACTAAATAGTAAGTGTTACTTAGTAGTTTTAACGTTCTATTCATAAGGTAGTTAGGGCAGTAAGTA
Source organism: Miltochrista miniata (assembly GCA_933228765.1). Classification (NCBI taxonomy): domain Eukaryota; kingdom Metazoa; phylum Arthropoda; class Insecta; order Lepidoptera; family Erebidae; genus Miltochrista; species Miltochrista miniata. The sequence continues at coordinate 13,271,097 of OW121764.1, read as the reverse complement.
GATATAGCAGAAAGCTAAGTATTTACTGCCAAATTAACAAGGCAATATTATTATGTAGACTCAGTCTAAATAAAAGAATCTGACAATAAGAACTCCAGATCGCTCCTTCGTTATTACAAAGAAGTGAGACCAGAAATTACATTCGTTTTCTAATTACCGTACTTACCTAATTTTCTAAAAATAATACTACCTGATGCGCGACTTTGCCAGCACGGTGAAGCATCCTGTAAGCGAGCTATGTGTTAATCTAGCTGAACCAATTTTATTGAAGGGTGTTCCGATTTCCTTAATTTCATCATTAATTAATTTACTTTTAAACTGGCAACACTGTCCACAGGGCGCCCCCCTCATGCCCCCCTCCGTACTTTGTGTACTAATAGCAAAGATAATTATAATAGTAGTGCTATTAGTTAGATAGTGCTATAAAAGGCAGAACAAAGTGGGGGACGAGTTCATTAGTTGCAGTCTTGTGTGTGTGTATCATGTGATGGTGAAACAATTAGTGTCAACTCAGTGTCCAGTTATGTTGCAGAGTAGTGTACATGGCATCTGGAGGGTAAGGGAAACTATTCTACTTCCTTGAGGAGTTCGATGTTCATTCCTCGCTGTTATAGTTAGTGTTAACGTTATCCTTGATCCCTGTAGCACACCTCCGCCGCGAATCCGTGATAGGAACCGCAGTAATTTCGCCAAGTTTTGTCCCGTGTAGGAGGAGCAGAAGATTAGCGAAACCGCCTGTTGTAATGCATATGTTTAACTATCTCTTTCCCCGCGCAGTTTCGCCAATCTGCTCCTACGCCAGTCAAATCTCCGCGCTTCGGCAAAGAAATGGCTTTGCGGTACCGCGTTGTTCAAATTCTTCGAACTCGCGTCAGGTTCCGTTGCCCAGTTCAGCTGCTTAATCTACACTTGAACACAGCGGTTATTCATCTAGCGGTTCCGCTGTTCTATTTTCGCGGCGGGCGGAGGTGTGATAAGGGCGTCACTGGAGTGCGTTAGGGTGGACAGACCGGTGGTGTTTCTCAGTTCTATCTCTTTACTGTACAGCTTTATTGTGTTCTGAAATGTTTAGTTGGTTTATTTTGAAGTGTCATTAAATACTTAATTTACATTGGAGTATAGCACATTACCAACAAGTAAGAACTGGAGTGTAAGTGCAACTCTTACTGTACTAGCTCTGCTTGTGGAGTTCGATGTGTCATTCCTCCCTTCGTTGACGTAAGTTGACTGTAGTGCGTTAGGATAGACGCGCCGAGGGTGTTTCTGGGGTTTTCCTCTCCCTCCCCTCTTCATTTATCGTGATAGAGTATTGCACATTATCAAAATAAGCAAGACATGAAGTGCAAGGGTAACTCTTACTCAACTCTCTCTGCTTGAGGAGTTCGATGTATCATTCCTCCCCGCTATAGTTAGTTGACGTTATCTTTGACTGTAGCACAGTATAAAGAGAACTACCTACGATCTGTCGGCTGTGGTATTATTATATTCTAAAATGTTTACTCGTCGCGGCATGAGTAAACACGACGGGAAACTTGATATTAAAAGAATGAATACCACAATACGGGTTACCTACCTAGTTATCGTTATAAAATGTTTACTTTAGTTAGTTTATTTTGAAGTATCATTAATACCTATCTAATTAACTAATAATTTGGTATATCGTTAATATTGTGGTAATTATTGTCATTAGTCATCGTGCTAATGTGAAAGATAATTAATTAATGACTAGTAAGTACCTACGATATATTGTCGAAATGATCGTGATGTTTTATTTAAACTGTAGTATTCATTTGTAGCAACATGGCAAAGATGGCTCTAAAATAATACATAATTCTGAAGACGTTAGTATAAAGACCTCTCTGCTTAGGTATATCTCCTGCCCACATCAAGCACGTTTAAATAGTCGTTACATAAACACATTTTTTTTTAAAATACTATCTCTCTCATTTTCTCTTTCAAGCTACTTTTTAAAGGTATGTTGCAAGCTGGTAGAGAAGTTAAGTTTCCCTTTCCTATAGTGTCAGTTCTGCAAAAACCATTGCCATTTCACTTTTTTTAACGTGAGGGAAAATCCTCATGGATGCTATGCCGGACTCCTACCGTCTAAAAAAAGCTCACGTTACGCCCAACAGCCTATGGTTGGGAGCCCCCGGTTAAGCCTTGGAAGGATGTCCCAGGACTCCCAACAGACCCAATTGCCATTTCACTAAAATTGAAACCATTTCTATATCAACTCAAAAAGCATTAACGCTTTCTTTCGATACAATTGTTAATTTTAAGAAGACAACGCTTTTAGAGACGACTCGGTACATACTGTGTGAACTCCCTATTTAAAAAGGTCTACTCCTGTCAGAGCCTCGCCCGTTAGCCAGGCATTGAGGTTTCCCATGACGGCAGCGTGACGTGAGGATTTCACGCACGTCTCCCCTTAGAAGCGGGATCACACTCGAAACCCCCCAAAGACGCGGGATAGCACCCGAACCACTCCCCTGGGACATCCTTCCGAGGGCTTACCCGGGGCTCCTAACCATAGGCTGTTGGGCGTTACGTGAGGTTTTTTTAGTCGGTAGGAGTCCGGCATAGCATCCGAAAGGATGTCAGGCATTGAGGGTTAATTTTGAAGTTATTTTAGTTGTGAAATAGTGAAAATTCTGTCTTTTGACTGACTGACTGGTCTACCGGTGAGAGTTCATTGGAAAAATCTCTTACGTCTGCTCATCATTCTTAAGAGATTTCTTTAATTTGTCGTGTAATTTGTTTAAATATATTTATATAGAATTAAATATAGGAATGTCCATCAGTTAGGTCTCATAGCACTAGCTAATACAAAGGGGGACACCAAGACTGGGAAGTCCTGATGTCTCCTCCAGGGGGTGACCAGGTGAGACACGAGGCGGCTGCCTGGTCTGGGCGCAGTGTAAAATAGTCCTCTATTTTTTTTATTGTAAATGTTATTTGAAAGCTTATAAATTAATGCATTGTAATGTTTGTTTCAGACTCAGATTTAGAACATAAAATTACGGTTGCATTCAAATCGGCTAACATAGGCCAGTACATCACTCCGATCATATTCAGCTTCATCAGACCGTCACAGGAGCGAGTGACCATAGTCAGAGAAATGGTGAGTTCTTTCATCTGTGTATTGTATGATAGCTTAAAAATTACAGTTGTGATGAATGAAAGCCCCGATAGGCAGGTTTTTTTTATTGTTGACACTGGGAAAGCATTTCGGCACCGTCATCCCAGCCACGGGGGTAGTAGGAACGCGGGTGGTGCCTGGGACATACCGGCCCCGGAAAGGGACCGCCCTACCCAAGGCCTGTATCCGTTGTCTATCACCCGTAGCACAGCCTATAACAGCTTATTTCGGGCAAGAGAAAAGCTGTGTACAATTCTTTTAAATTGAGTACAACGGTAATAGAGCCCAACAAAATTGTAAAATCTTTTTTAATGTTTTAGGTTGTGTATGTGGAAGAGACTTTCACGCCCCATGAGACAGAACCGAAGAGTCCGTTCGACAAGAAGCGTATCGTGGCGGATACCGTGCTGAGGAGCACTGGCGCCAGGTAAGTCACTTATTAATTTCTGATTACATTACGTTACGCTTAAAGTATATATGGTGTATGTGAACATAAAGTTAAGGTTTGGCCAGCTTCATGGTGTCTGGAAATACTCGTGGAAGGTTTAGTTTTGTTAGGTATTAGATTTTTATTTCAAGTAGTAGATCAGACGGCAAGAGACCGGACGGCATGACTTTGGTGCCATGGAAAAACGGTAGGTGCCTCTTGTGGGATGCCACGTGTGTTAGTACCGTCGACCCTAGTCACCTCAGTCGTGCCGTCCGCTCTCCAGCAGCTGCTGCTGAAGAAGCAGCAGAAAAAAACGACATAAATATGCGGCCTGGACAGACCAATACTTATTTGTTCCCTTCGCTGTCGAAACGATAGGCAGTTGGGGTGCAGACGCCAAAGTTTTGATCAAAGAATTGGGCAGGCGGTTAATGGACAAGACGGGTGACTCCCGCTCTGGCTCGTATCTGGTGCAAAGGTTGGCCATTGCTATCCAGCTGGCAATGCAGCCAGTGTAATGGGCCTTTGCACCGTGCATTTTGCATTCTGTGAGGGATGGGTTAATTTATTAGTTTTAATCATAAATAAATGTTTTTTTTAAGTTATGTTATTTTTTACCAAATAAAATTAACGTTTAACTGAAAAGAAATAAAAAAGAATGAAATTAAATTCCAGTATTATTTTTGTTTGCAGCCAAGATAAGGGGTTGTTTCAAATACCTGTTATAAACAAGGCAGTCTTTTCTAAAAATTTACAAACGGAAGAAAATGCAGACGAAAAGGAAAAACAAGTTGCAAAGGATATTCAGTAAGTATCTTAGTTTTACTATAACATACATGCCATGCCTAGTACAAATCAAATTTGCGATACTTAATACCTTCATAATATCTAAGATCTAAATACCTATATTAAATTACTTTTTTAGGGATGTATTTGACAAAGGCGTCACTCCCGAGAATTATGCTAAATTCTTTCACAACGTATTATGGTACGAAGAGAGGATGATCGGCGTTAATGTCAAGGTATGTGTACTATTTATTTATTTAGAAAGATTGAAAAGGTTGGTATTAAATTACCATGAGATATAAGAACTACACGTAATGCTTAGACAAAGATTCACACTCTCACATATACAATGTCTGCAACACTGTATTTGTGAATGTGTAACATCTGTCCTGGCTGTTGGAATTTTAGTTGGAGTTACAGAATGGTTGTAGATTTGATATTTTATATTGTGCCCGGTGACGCTGATAGAATTGCACCCTATTACATGGGAACAAAAAAACAAACAATGTCATTGGCTACAAAGAGAGCCTTATCGTAACGTACTTCGTCAACGATACCCTCGTTACGGCTCGAGGAGCAACGCACCGATACGCAGCGCATGATAGGCTGGGTCAGAAGGTTGTCCTACATAATTCGAGCCTCTGTGTTTTCATGAACCTCGGAAGTGGTCGCCCACGGGATCCAGCATCAAGTAGGAGGCGTAAGCATCGGCATCGAACCCTCAATGTACTTCATTGAGGGTTAGAGACATCTAGGACTCGTACTCGATAGCCGATGGAACTTCGGACATCATTTCCGAATTTTGGTTCACAAAACTGAGGGCGGCAACAGCTGCGCTCTCGTGGTTGTGGCCTTATAAGGGACCCAAAGCTCCCAGCAGGAGACTATACCTCGGCATCGTGCGGAATATGGCCATAGAGCCATACACTGGGACGGAAACCCTGATGGCCCGCAATACGGCTATATTATATAGCCCGCAAAAGGCGATGGCCGTCAGGGTTATAAGAAGGTACTGCACGCTCTCCGTTTAGACGGCATGACTCCTCGCCGGGACCTCACCATGTAATCTGACCTTTGCAAAGAGGCGCTGAAACAAGGCTGCGCATCGTGTAATCGAGGGGGCCCCAGCTCCACCAGGAACTCATGGAGATATGGAAGGTGTGACTTGAGCAACCAACGTGGGGCAACGCCGCACTCGGGGCGATCAGACCCGTCATGGACCAGTGGCTGGAGAGAAGCCACGGCAATATTTACTACTGGTTTACGCATATATGTACCGGGCACGGGTACTTCGGCAAGTATCTGGGGTCGGGAGACAACGTCCGTCAGAGTGTCACACCGGGTCACAGCATGCAGCAGGGTCACACAGCCAGGTCCTTGTGGCAAGTCTTAACGTGGAAATTCTCTCCGCTGGAACCATGTTGCAAGCCATGATCTCCGGCGTGAGAGAGGGAGCCGAAAGTAACTCTACCGCCAGAGTTCCACAGTGTGCGGCGAGGTCGCCTACGCGAAAACTACCGAACTGATTAATGTTAACACGATTTTACCAAGGAAATTAGAGAATTGTAAAAAAAAGCATTCCTTTCGTATTAAAATTCCACGCGGGTAAAGCCGTGGACCAACTCTAGTTGATCCTAAAATGATGTGTGATAAAATAACTTCTTCTTTGCAGAATTACAACATGTCTGGTGTAGAACTTCAGAAGAAAGGAGACAGATACTGTCTATATGTGCCTGGTCTAGTCGAGAAGCGTCCTTCATTGATGCCTGGTGAGTAAGAGATCTCAAATAAAGTATAAATCAGTGTACTTCGGTGGTGACTGCTGTCTGCTGTTACTACTAGGTCTCGGGTTTGAATCCCGAATCGTCGGAGCAAATATTTGTATGATCCGCTAGTGTTTGTTTAGAAATTTGAATATTTTCGATGTATAAAATTTATAAGAATCTATAACCATTGTTTATCCCATAGCAAAAGCTTCTATTACCTTATTTGGGGTAGATTTCATTGAATGGTATGGGGAATTGAATTGAAAAATATCAACGAAATCAGACTATCCCTACCCACTGGACGTAGACTCAATCTCAATCGTTTTGGGGGGTATTGTCCTTAGCACGATGCCGCTTCTATTCTGTGTCGTACAAAATGTGCGGTACGGTACGCCACGCCTGCGCCACACCGCTTCTTTATAATTCGCACCTTTACTGAGTGCCTAGTGCCAGAACTGGCGGGCGCCTGTTGCGTTCACGGTGAGCGAGAATTGATTAACGTCATCTAGTTGTAAACGCGGGAACTTGTACCGATTTCATTCACGTATGCTTGCTTCACCGTGAATCGCGTTGCGCGCTCGCAGGAACTTACACTAGGCACTCTGTACCACGATAACACCCTAGCTGGTTGGTAAAGAGTATTGTTTCGAGTCATCCCGCCGCCGCCGCGAGTCGATATTGAATAATCTTCTATTTTTTTATTTACAGGTGATGTACTTTTCGTTCGACCTCAAAGAAACGAATCGTTGATGTTTGAGTGTGTTGTGATTGAAGTTCACGAGAATATCGCATTTATTGGAAAGTTTCACTCGTCGTTCTTCCAGCATTATCACACAAGAGCTCTGTTCGACATACGTTTCTTCGCGTCGCGTGTCACACTCGAACGAATGCACGTAGCCGTACATGAAGCTATGAGCTTAAATGTGCAATTGAAGGTGTTCCCGAAGGAGGAGAAGACAATTAACTATAACAAGCCTAAGCTACAGTAAGTAATATACTGTTATTATTGAACAAAGATCAAATATGTATGTGTGTGAGAGAGAGAGAATTTTAGTCAAAATATATAACACAGACACATTGTCTCGTCAATTGACCTGGATTTGTAGGACGCCACCGCCTCTAACATAAATTAATATCCCACAGATTCTACAATCATTTAGTGGAAAGCAACCCTGAACAGCGTCAAGCCGTGGAGCACATAGTGGCGGGGTCTAGCGGCGCCTCGCCGTACCTCGTCCACGGACCGCCCGGCACCGGCAAGACTGTCACCATCGTCGAGGCTATACTACAAGTAAGTTAATAGCTATCACGATTCATGAGATATAGCCTGGTAACCTTTTACTGAGACTCCGGTCTTAGTAAGAGGAAGACTCCGTCGTAGTAAGTGGGAGACTCCGTCACAGTAAATGAGAGACTCAGTCACAATAAATGGAAGACTCCGTCACAGTAAGTGGGAGACTCCGTCACAGTAAGTGGGAGACTCCGTCTCAGTAAGTGGGAGACTCCGTCTCAGTAATAGGGTCCCCTTTGGGTACAGAAAAAAAAACAATTTAATATATTTTATTAAAATATTTTTACTAAAGTAACATAAGGTTGCATTGCATTTTAGATCCCATAGAATAAGGGTTTAAACAGTCATTCATATTTTTCTTTGTCAAATCCCAGTTGGGCTCATGTGTATGATAATAATGGATCATAAATACCTACGTTTTTAGAAAGCATTAACTTAATAAATAGTACTCATGATACAAGTTCTGCTTGCGTAACATTCGGAGCGAATTGGCCCATTCGGTCGAATGGGCAACACTGTAAATATAAGAAATAAAAAGATCTGTTCTTAGGAACCATGACATCAATATTAAAGAAATTAAGAACTGCATACTTAGATTTGAAAACAATCTCTTGCACAGCTCGGGAATCGAACCCGGTCTTTTGAAAAGCAAAACTTATATTATTTCTATTTAAATATCGATTGTGTAGGGCATAAGAAGTAAATGTTACCATGAAACATGATATGTAAAATAAACAGAATGCATTGTGATTCATGTTCTTTAATTCTATTCGAAGCGCAAACCATTTTTTATGCAAGTTTCATCTTGTTTAGATTTATGATTTTACTCATAGTGGTGAATTCGCATTAAAATAGACTCTATGGCTGCTTTTAGGTCCTCAATGTTATAGTAGCTTGTTTTCTAAAGTTCATTATAAACACAACTCCACAAGAAATAGTCTAGCGGGTTTAAATTAGGCGACCCCGCGGTCGATTTGACAGGGCCGTTTGTATCATTTTTAGGGAAAATTATCATTTATAAAGTTACTAGCTATTTGAATATTGTGGCCGGCCAATGCAAAATGCAATATTAAGATCATGACAAAGAGTTTATTGTTGCATAGAAAAGAAATGGTTTCACTTCGAACTAATTACCTACTTAATTAAATTAAAAAACAAGAAATACAATGCATTCTGTTTATTTTAGATACCTATTATGTTTCGTACTAATATTAACTCTGTATGATCTACACAATCGATATTCAATTTGAAATAATGTAAGTTTTATTTTTCGAAAAAACCGGGTTCGATTCCCGGGCCATGCAAGAGATTTAAAAAAATCGAATTATGCAGTTCTTATTTTCTCTAAAATCGATGACATGGTTCCTAAGAACAGATCTTTGTATCTCTTGTATTTACAGACTTGCCCTTACTGACCGTTACGAATGTTACACCCGGTATAGCGTTACTTTTCAGTCATTCAAATATTTTTTATTTATCACCGCTTAGGTTGACAGTACACTATGCCACGGTGTGAGATGAAAAATGGTTGCAATATTAAGCCTCACTTCAAAATGAATTGAACAATTTATGACCACAATCTATCTATGTATTACTTGTTTATGTAAGTATTTTTCCAAAAATGATGTATATTAGTAATTAGCTTCTTAGTTTCTAACCATAGTACAAGCTCTGCATAGTTTTACTGAGGCTAGATGGCGTTGTTTATGTAGACTAATGTTTTATTTATCCTATCACCTTAATATTATATTCGACTAATATCTATACTGTTAGGAGATGTAACTGTGATCGACAAACCCAACTACAATATTTCTGTATGTATTTATGCATGGATGTATTTATGTATATTTGTATGTATTTAAATAATTATGTATGTATTATCACATTGTCTATTTTAATATGACATCTTAAATTGTCATATAAATGGTTTACGTCATATCGCTGAGCACCTACCTAATCTCATCTCTGCGTCACCCTCAGGTAGACTGGTAGAAAATGCCTAAGGCATTAAGTCCGCCTTGTACCCAGTGCTAAAGTTTAAAATAAATAAATAAAAATAATATATCACTAAAGACTCGTGTACTTCTTAGCACTTTTTCACACTACACTAATATCAATAGTAGTTTACGTAGTGCATAAAAGAAGCCATTTTATACGAGACGTTTATCCGCCCGAGCCAAAAGCGAGGGTGAATATTAAGTCGAGGATAAAATGGGTTTTATGATCGAGTTATACACTCTGCTTTTCACTTCGATTGCAAGGAAATGAAACAGTGATATTGTAAATAAAAGTCTTTAATTAAAATTAAAAGTAAACGATCTTCATGGTACCGTCTCTACGGTCTAGTATGGCCATATTGTTTTAGAAGAAGAAAAAGAACTTTATGCACTAGAGCATAAAATGTTGTTTTAGTCCGCATACACCCAGCATAAACAAGAACTTTACGAGCATAAGAAGTGAAAAGATAATATAATAGTATTACATACAGATCGGCAACTCCCTGTCGCGCCACAGCTGTCAGTAGAGTTGACGTGCGCGTTGACGGACAATTTGCTTACATTTTATTGATCACACGCACACATTCAAGCTGGAGTTTCCGCCCTGTGACTAATATTTAGATTGCAATCTACCTAGTGAGACAATCTTGTTAGGAAGATTACAAATTACGGTTTTTCAACATTTTACAGCGACACATACATAGTTATTATTAACACAATAATCTCCACAGAAAGGTATCATGGTTCTGCACAAAAATAATAAGCTTTTTTTATTAACATTATGTAGCTGTAAATAACAAAATATATACACAATAGAAGGTAATTTTAAGGTCGGCAGCGCGAGTGTAGCTCTTCTGGTGTTACAAACGTTTTAGGGTACGGTGACCACTATCCATCAGGTGGACCGTAAGCGATCTGCCACCTTAGTTGGCTTGGTAGAGTTTCTGCATTAATAACAATCTAAACTGATTGACAATTCCGTTTTGGGATTGCTCGGACCCATCATTTATCCCACGGCAATAAGCTCACCACCTATAAAGTGAAATGTGGTCGTATACTATGCCTCCGCCTATCCCTTCGGGGATAAAGGAGTGACCATATTTATGATGTATGTAGAATTACTAAAATTATACTTTTTTCCCTAGCTTGTGGAGAAATATCAAAATAACCGGATAATGGTATGCACGGACTCCAATATGGCGGCAGATCATATTGCCACCTTGCTAATCAAGTATGCGCACATGTTCTCTGATGACCATTTCTTGCTCCGCGCCAGTTCGCAGTATAGAGTGTGGTAAGTACCTATATACTTTTGATCCATGATCCTTGATCTTTTATAGACACTAGCGGACGTCACGCGGTTTCACCCGCGTAGCTCCCGTTCCCGTGGGAATACAGGAATAAAATATAGCCTATGTTACCCGGGTATAGTGTATCTTCCCAACAGTGAAAGAATTTTTCAAATCGGTCCAGTAGTTTCGGAGTCTATTCGATGCAAACAATCAAACAATGTAATCTTTCTTCTTTATAATATTATAAGCGCGTCCGCAAAATGCACAAAAATACATTTAGGATTTTGGAAGTATTCAAGAACTTACGTCATTAAATGACACTAAAATGAAACCTTAAATTCTTAATAGATGTGACTACACTAACACCGCGCGCTTTTTTCAAAATAATTATTTACTTGCGAAAAAACCTCTGAAAATCATCGAAATTTACCTTTGTCAATTTGATTATTTCTGCTATTTCGAAGATTTTTAATAACTTTGAGAGGTGTATTTTCTAATGTAAATAATTATTTTGAAAAAAAAAAAAAAACAAAAAACGCACGGTGTTGTAGTTTCATCTATTAAGAATTTAAGGTTCCATTTAAGTGTCATTTAATGCAGTGAGTTCTTGAATATTTCCAAAATCCTAAGTGCATTTTTTGCGGAATAGCCCCTTAAGTATAGATGCGAAATTTAGGAGAGGCCTACGTCCAGCAGTGGACTGTCATAGGCTAATTTGATTGGTGATAAAAATAATAATAGAATACAGTAAATAGAATCGAAATATGCTTATTGTACACCAAATGCCGCTATAGGGAATACTTTGAATAATGTACTATGTTTCTGTTTTAGGGACTCGCTACCAGAGTGCTTGCAGCCGCATTCGAATGGAATATCTCGATACGACTACGAGCGAGTATCTATCGAGGAGTTCATGAGATTCCGTATAGTTATCACCACGCTCTCTCACGCTGCTAAGTTTGGAAGGTGAATATTTTTACTTTAATTTGTATACTTGTGTTATTTCCATTGTGAAGTAGGTATTATATCGATTATTTGTGAACGAGTGTGGTTATGCTTTGTTGATTTGTCTCCGTTATGGGGTATTGTTTTAGTTTTGCCACTAAATACAGGGTTGAAGCGCTCGCAGTTCCACTTGTTAAGAGTTCTGTAAACAATTGCTGTATACATCAATTATCTGATTCAACGAGGTCTGACCTGTGTGGCCGTTTTGCTTGATTAGGATTTAGGAATCGTTACCTTCAGATTTCTTCATGTATTGTATTCTCTTGGAATATCTTTATTTAAATTCCACTTGACGAGAACAGAATTAATTTTCCTTAATGCATTTCGTATGTACGTCTCTGCACCTTTAACGTCGTAAATCAATTGTACCTCCTCAACTCCACCATACCATCACACCGGATCTATCGTCTTGTATAGTTACTTCCTTTCATAATTACTCCTTAATGTTACCATTGCATAATAGTAAGCAAGTCTTTTATCGATATAACGGTGGGTAACACCCCAACACTACCGAATGTTACAGTTAGGGCGTGGCCTTGAAGGAGCCAATAGGATGAGTCAACTTCTCTCTGCACTCCACCAATATTTAGCGCAAACTTTTTCAATTGTATTGTCATGGCATCAGAACTTATGAAGTGTATTATAATACCTATATCTGTAGATCTATAGATCTGTCAACAGATTCAAACAATCTGTATGTTTGACAGGATGCTATCGCTCAAAGGCATAAACCGTCACATCACACATTTGTTTATCGACGAGGCGGCCCAGGCCAGCGAGCCATGCTGTCTCATCCCCATCAGCGGGCTGCTCTCGCCTAAAGGACACCTCGTGCTGGCGGGAGACCCACACCAACTTGGACCTGTCATCATCTCAAGAAACGCCAATAAGATTGGACTGGGTATGTCAATTTTTACCTACTAAGTACTGAATTTTGACTTATTTTTCTTTATATAACTGGTAAAAGTGGAACATTCGACACTTTCCGTGACAAAAGAAACTCAAATGTTGGCCTAAACGTTCAGTATAATTAATAACTAAGTATAGTAGTAGTTAATTTTTTCGATAGGCAAAGGCAATTTGAACCATACAACCTAGTCTTATATTTGCATTTCAGTAGTTTAAGTAAGTATATTTTTTTATCACCATCTCTTAGTTAAAGTGTTCATTCATTGTATTAAGCACCTTACGCTTCTGTCAGTCTTGTGATGTGGAGTGGAGGCGCCACTTTGCTCTTCATATAACTGACTTAATGTAATTGATTGACAGACATAAGTTTGACGTATTGACAGCATTTTAACAATGTAGCCAGTATGCAAAATATTAGTTCCGTTTTTAGACTTTAAATTTGTTCCGTGTAACATTACAAAAGTGCTGGTAGGTGGTGCCTACGTCGCCTCAAGACTATAATAATAGGGTGGGAAAATAGATCGTTTCCGAGTAGGGTTTCGGTGGCCGAGTGCTTCTTGCAGGGTATGCGAGAAGACGCAGGTTCGAAACCTGCTCGAGACCGATTCTTTTTTCCATATTTAAAAAAATGTGATCCAGTTAGCATACTAATTGCTTTTCATAAATAATTTCTATACTGGGTGTAACAAAATTACCTCTCCAAATTTCATGAGATGACTTGGCATCGGAAATCAAATACAAATATTTAATAAAAAAGGGGGGTAAATTTTTTCATTTTTTTTTAATTTTTTTTTTCCCACATTAAGAATTCATTTTTTACCGCGGCAATTCGAGGTAACATGGTCGCCGTGGCAAAACAAACACAGAGCACCCGTCTGGCTGTCGTTGTCGCTTTCTACTGCCGCTCAGTAGCGATAGAAAGGGTGAAAATAGGATAAAATAGGACCTTTAAAACGGCTTTACGGTTAAAGTATTCATGTGATTTTTTTTTCTTCATTTTTGTAATGTTTCTTGACTGATGCCACGTCACGTGACGAAATTTGGATAGGTAATTTTGTTACACCCAATATATGTATGTACTTATCCTAAGTCGTTTGTTTCAGGCACGTCGCTTATGGAGCGTCTAATTAAGAACTTCCCGATGTACAGCAATGAGAGCGAAAATTTCAACTACATGGTCATGCTGCGGAACAACTTCCGATCTGACGCGTCAATCCTGGACATACCCAACATACTTTTCTACAAAGGACAGTTGAGAGTGAGTACTTGTCCTTTAACGTCCAACGCTTGTTGAAAAGCTGGATCTTCTTTATAGGGTAAACCACCCAATTATTGGCACTTTTAGAATGAATTATTGGCACTTTAGTTAAGAGTATATTTCGAAAAATAAGGGAAACCTAGTTTATTTCAGTTCGCTGTTGCCCATTATGTAGTTGTAGGTATGCATTAAAAAGTAAAATAGCATTCTTTTTCTGTTAGAAATGGGCAAAATTACCTAAAGTGCCAATAATTGGAGGAGTGCCAACGATTGGGTGGTTTACCCTATCCATTACCAAAGATAAAGTCCCACTGAGCAAACTTCCTCACCTCCGCCACAGCTGTCAAAAAGTTGGAGGAAAAAATAAACGGAACATTGTCAGAAACGTCACTAATGTCAGTCACAAACGTCACAATTTGATTGGTGCTTTTTAATGACGTTTATTGACAACTGAACATTGATTGATGGTTCTTTCTAACGGGTTGCCATTATGAAATGCACAGTGGCGCCACCATTATTTTCTACTCTTTTTTGACAGATTTTAATTTTGTTTCATTGTTATTATTTTATTTCTGTCGTTTTTATTTATTTTTATAGTACGTTTATCGACTTTGCTAGTAATAATACATATCAATGGACATTTTTTGACATTCTAAATGGTTCTGCTGGTCTCTAATCTCGATGCGTCCACTGTGTCTCGGTAGCAAATGACGACATAACTAAATGCAGGTCTAACTATGGAGTTCTTATTGGTGTGGCATTACATACCCGTTTTTATTTCCAGGCATTGGCTGGGAAGGACCCTCTGAGCGAAGTGGACATATTGGGCGAGAGGTCACACAGCCACGCCACTATGTTCCACGGAGTGTTGGCCACCGAACAGCGGAATGGGTTGTCACCTAGGTATGTACCGATGAATTATGAGCCTATGGTATAATTTTATACACGGGCTTTTAGTTTACCAATCTCTGGAAGTTGCTATGGTTATATTTCGATATTAATATATGATTTATACGATCAGATTGAGAAACCTTATCCCTATTTTTGGATTCGGTTATAAAGACAATTTGATTCAGAGACGCAAGTAGAACAGTTTTTCCTAACAAGGGCATGTTTAGGCCGCTAAGCTACAGAAACGTACTAAAATGAATTGAAATTCTTCATTGTTTTGTTAACACCATTTAAAAATCGAAAATTGCCCCCGCGTGCTGTCGTGGTCTCAGCTCTCTTTCTCACTCTCGCAAATTACGGTCCTAAGTAACAGAAAAGGATAGAAGTTTACGAAAGTGCGTTGTGGTGCTGACACATGTAACTCAACCACCATGCAAGGCCTTGACATTAAAAAAAAACTTTCTCTTTAGGAGTAAGTTTATTACTCTGATCCATATAATATAATGTATGATATACTTACCTATATATAATTAGATATTTTGAAAAAAAATTTTGACATTTACACAAATCTTATCTTACAAATCGTACTTTCGGTGAGTTAGTTGCCGAATTTAGAAAAAGCAACGCATCTCCGTTGTATAATTTTTAAAAACTAGTGTATTTTCGAGTGTTTATGTGTAAAAATAGTGGATTCTTAAACATAAAAGGTTCGACAACGTGCACAAGTGTTGGAAAGTGTAATAACGCAGTGAAACGGTAACTTTTTTTTTTATCGGCAAATTGGACTGGTAGTAAACCAGTTCCCACCGCTTTTTTGAACATCGGCAAGACTGACTTTGACTTAAGGTTTGACTTTTAATATTGATGGCTGATAATTTTACCAGTGACTAGGCAGTATGGTCTTTGTTACCTTAATCCATGTGGAACGCCCGAAATTAAAAAATGCACTTTGGTTTTTTTTTCAAGAACCTCCTCCAGTTTTCACAAAACTTTTATAGCTATGTACTATTACAGAATTACGTAGTTTTGCCCGAGGCCGCACTTGCGTTTTTCCGCGGCGGTTCCTAACCTTAAAATGTCATCAAACTGTCATAATCAGTGGTCGGAATAGGTAGTGCCATTTTGGGTCAATGACATCAAATGTTCTCAATAGTATGGACATGCCCCCAATATCCCGGGATTTTAAACGATATGCCGGGATTCCAAAATTAGCGCAGCACTTTGTATTTTAGGTTGTTAGACGATATGGAACAAAGATTTTCATTTCATAAATTAAGTAAAATTCGAAGTAATTTGTAAATGTTGATGAAGAGTATGGATATTTTGATCTTAATAAAATAAATAAAAGTCAAAATGTGAGTAAATATTTATTTAAGAGTATTGAAACAATCATCAGCTCGTAATATAAACTAAAATAAAAAATAACATGATTTTAAGAAATGAAATTGATATTTCGACAGGGCCGGATATCGAATCGGTAGATCAGTGAAGAGAATGCATTCACGGTATACTGGGCGTCGCATGTTGTCTCTTTCTTATGTATGAAAAAAATTAAACAAAGTACTAATACTCCCATACTTTAATTCTCCAAATATAATAGTTTTTAATGAATAAGGTTAGAAATATATACCAAAACTTATTGTTTGTGTCAGTTTTTCTTTGTTTACCTATATTTTGTTGAACGGTTTGAACTAGAGCTTTAAGCATTGCCTCCATGCAGCATGTCTCACGACGACGACGTTGCCAACTTGCAGATGCCTTGGCCAGTATAGTACTCATAATTTTTCTGTGTTGAAAAATCGCGGCAATAGAGGTATTAGGTACAAAAAAAAATTAAAAAAAAATTGGATAGGATTTGTCTAACCCCGTTATTTGCGTGTGTAACGTGTCATTTTAGAAATAATCCCAACTGTGATTTAACGGTCTCGAAGGTTTAATGGCTACATAACCAATGTTCGATTAAATAACCATTTTGCTATTCATTTTAGCATTAAATCCTGTTTATTGATTAATTCGAATCGAAAGCCCATTTCGCATTTTCCGTTGTCTCTCCACTTCGCACTATCTTCAATATTCTTTAGAATAAGACTATTGATTTGCATGTTATCCGACACGTCAAGCCACTTTACATTTTGTTCGGCCTTTCCCGTCTACCAGGTTCAGGCAAAAGCAGCATAGCCATAGTCAGACATTTGTTCCCCTGTAGCTTGTGCTTGTATTTCGTTGAATAACCATACATTCTACTTGCAGTTACATCTAACACCTAATAAGCACATATGTATCAATTATTTTCAAGTATTATATCAAGTATAGTGTCGTAATTATTTTCTAATTTCGAGGGCATATCCATGTTATGACACTGTACCCTAAATCCCGGAAATGGCACCTACACTGGTCATAATCAATGAAATCAAGTCAATGTTTTGACATTTTGAGGTTAGAAACCGCCGCGGTAACCGCAAGTGCGGCCTCAGCCTTTGTGTAATTATTTTTCTATCTGTCATTAGCTTATAACTTTTTAAAATATAATACTTTGTATTGTGAGCTTAAGTGACTATGTCTGGCCAATAGATGAGTGACATATCAAGGTAAGTTATATATTTTTTGTTAATTAAAGTACCTAAAGATTCCATATAATTATATCATTAGCTACATAACCCTACATTGCGTGTGGTTTGACATTCGTTTAGCTGGATTTTTAAAGATTTTGCTAGCATGATCTTGAGATTCATTGGACCCCTTTTGAATCTAAAACCTCGTCAGTTTTTCAAAATATAACCTAACCAAATTGTTTAGTCACAAATGGTGAATAAGAAATTGCTTTCCTATTTGTGTTTTTGTGTGTTAAACAGGACTGCTTGATAAAATTTGCTTGAAACGATAAAATCGGCCATTTGTCTTTTCCCGCAGCCTATAATATCAATTTCCTCAAAATAAAGTATAAAATTGGCAAGATGGCGCTTGCAGCTCTGCCCACGTGGAATTTTGTTTCCGTTCCGCTACCATTTGGAACTTCTGGGATTAAAAATATAGCCTATTTGTTATTCCAGACTATATAAAACTTTCACTGGCAGATAGCTGAGGTTATAAGTAGTAACTTAGCCCAGCCAGGGCAGCTGGTAAATAACAAAAATGATGTGCAAAGGGGTCCTTTTAAACTCTGAGATTCTAAAGATATGAGTCCGAACTCGACTGCAAGCAGCATTGCTGTCGCTGTGCCGCGCAGTACTGAGTGGAGTCGCGACGATGCTGCCGAGCTCGGAATTGTATTCAAATACAAAGCTATACAGAATGTATGGAGACCAGTGGTGCTGTGCGGCACTGCAGCGACCGCAGTGCTGCTTGCGGTCGAGTTTCGGACTCATACCTTAACACAAAATAATATGTACAGAAAGCAATCGACATACAAAGTGCACTCGCGCTAAGCACACATAGACACCGCTTACAGAGTTAACGGACACCAGGTCAAAGGATTTTCTAATTAATTTCGATACTGGTTTGTCTGCCAGTGTGCGCAGCCGAGGCAGTAGGTTTGAAAAAAAGTACACACATGAGGTTGCGTTCTTATTTTGTGGTTCTAACCACATGAGTAAATAAAGGTTCCATCGAAACCGTTGGCGCATCTGCTGACCAAACAATTACTTGGCAAAGATTTTAATAACTGAGAAGCGCAGCATGGCTTATTCGCAGATTGCCTTATAGGAAAATTTCTTTTGGCAATAAATGCCTCTTTAGCTAATTGTCGCTTTCGCTGAATGTCTCTTTCGCAAAAAGATTTCAACCTTTTACGTGGGACAATTTCTAACAAGGAAATGTGGGCATATAAAATGCTTTGCCTACCCCTTGGGGATAAAGGCGTGACCATATACCTATGCATGTAGATGGCGACGAGGCTACGTTTTTTTTAAAGAATCTGTTCCCGGTCCCCGAACATATTTCAGAGATGAAAAGTAGCCATGCCATCTAACCTTTTCCTAAGTTTCAGCCAGATTCGAAGAGTAGAGCGTCATCGAGTTGCAAATATCCATACATTCTCATGAACTTTCACAGTTATATGTTAGTGAGATAAATACTACTAAAAGAGCCTCATTCAAATTTATGATTTCTAGCAGTATAATAAAATTGTTAACAAGTTACTACATTGGAGATACTAAAAAAATAAATCATTTTGACATCTTACCGCCTTTACTTGGAGAAGGATGAAAGGATGAATTGAAGCAATTGTATCGCCACATACAAACCAATAATTTATTACTGCATTCATTTGTTTTGACAGTATATTACATTGGAATTAAATAGTTTATTTTATTTATTCTTATCACCAAAATTTATTAAAATTAAATGCTTACATCAAACATACAAGTCCATAAAAATTATCTGAAAATGGACTCAAGCACATCTTAATGGCTATATAATTCCTATAGCTGCGGTGCCAGAGCAGTAATTCACAACCTTACTATTTCAAAAAGTGGACGAATATTTACTCTAGAAACATCATTTGTCTCATATAAGACAAAACATGAGATAAGACATAGGTGAACTTTTGTCTACGTCTTCAAACGGCTTGGGGTCTCGTATACTATTTCTTAACTCTGACAAACTCTTTAACTATAGACAAACAACGTCACACGTCCCCGACTGCCCTCGTCTTTACAACTTACATGGAAATAGCATGACCCTTCCTTAGATGATTTTGACTTTGCCTTTATTCTTAAAATAGCCAGTATTAATTCCCTGTAATCTTGACATTTTGTTTTATTAATGACCTAATATCATTGCTTGTGATTTGCAGGAAGAGAACTGCATCTGATGCTGAAGAAACAGTTCCTGCTTCGTGAGTATATAACAATTGAAGCATAACTGCTTGTGCTATCATTAATTTTATTGTTAGTACCTATTCAAAATAAATACGTACTTTAATAATTTTACAGCAAACGGCGACGTTATAGTCACGAGCAATGCCCAGATGACAATCTGGGATATTCTCGTGATTATGAAGAGTGTGATTATGAGCACTGTACTCATTGCGGTGATGATGAATGTTCTCACAGCGATAAAGAAGAACTTGATCGCTGTGAGGAATGTTCTGTTAGCACCGGAGACTCATTTGATTGTCAGAAATGTCTTGAAAAACATTCTGATCAAATCATCGTTCAACAAAAGAGACACGAGTAAGTAATCAGATTTTTGCTGAAATATAATAACAGGTACCTACTATCGGAGACTGAATCTCTCTTTAGACTAGAATTATTACTGACCTGACCATGTTAGTAGTAATCTGCTTTTTGTCAATAGCAACGAGATGTTTAATGAACACTAGCAAGGAATCTCTGGATAATATTCCCGCTAACTTATTCTGCTTACTTGAAGAGTTCGTTGGCAGTGGCCGGAGATCGGACTCAGACTATTTAAACAAATTTCCGGTTACCGTGACACTTTAATGCTCTGCTTACCGAAATCGCTACTTCTCCTCTATTCATTCTCTTACCAAACTAAACTCATTAAGCTTTCCTTGAAATGACTAACAAAATTTCCACATAACGTGAATGTTTAGCACATACGTATATTATGTACCTTCAATACCTATTCAGAGTCAGAGGAACAGAGTGGTCGACATAGCTCGCAGAGTACCTATGCGTTTTGAAGTGGCAGTGGGCTGGCCACATCTGTAGAAGCACCGATTGTCGGTGGAGTAAACGGGTTCTGAAGTGGGGTAGGACGACCCCCCGACATATGGACCGACGACCTGAAAAAGGTGGCAATACCTATTCAACAAGTGCAAACTCTTTTTACTGCACAGTTTGGAGAAGGACAGTCCAGCCCCAACGTTGTGACGCTTCAGATTCGTTAATAAAACTAGGAGTGTTGATACCTACATGTCAGAAAAATCCTCGAAAAGTATTGAAAAGTAACTATCACTGCACACTGCTGTAATTAATTACTACTGAAAATAATTCAAGCAGATTTTTTGGAAATTCGGAAAAAGCATTTGGAAAATTCTACATAGCTCGTTTACCATAAGGAGTTTACACAGCTATGGAAATTAGACATCCTCTCAAAAACATTAAACAACTAAAGAAAACAATTGGCAGAATTTGGATGGCAATGAAATCGGTCTGAATCCTCGCCTATACAGTGTTAAAGCACATAAAACTTTGGGTTCCGACGCGGCCCTGGCACCATGCAGTCTCTAAAATGGTAAAATGAAAATCTTGCTTCATTCTAAAAAAATAAATCTATTTTTTTTTACTACCAGATTTGTAAGGCAATAGGTACAGCCTCTGAGAAATCTGGCAATAAAAACTCGTGAATATTGTTCATTACACAATTTTTAGAGTCTAATGTTGTTTAAAATCCATAAGTAGGAAGCCACACTGGGAATACATATTTGACTATGACCCGAATGCGTATTGATGTAATTATTACTATGCTCTGTAAAATATAGCTTGATTTCTGTGTACTACAAAAGTAAACAAGAATAGACTTTATATCAACGGCATAAAGCTTTTGTGGTTGAGTTGCAGAGTGAGAACACAGAGGTGGAAACTGTAAATAACAACTTTATGCCATTGAAATAAACTTCAATTTTGTTTACGTTAATATAATTGTCACAGAGATCAAGCTTTATTTTACATAGTATAACCACAAATTAGAGATAGTACAGATGGAAAACGCATGTATGTACTTTTTTTCACACCTACCCTCTGCTAGTGTACACTTGCACACAAATTAGTATCGAAAATTCGGTTGAAACCGCCTGACCTCGTGTCTGTGAATGAGTTATCTATGTGTGCGTAGCCTCAGCGAATTTAGTATGTAGGTTTCCATCTGTACTATCTCTAATTTGTTGTATAACTGTGTTTTGAACATACAGCAAGGCGACCTCAGTCATAGGCCGTGTTGCTCTATGGTTCTAAATAAAGACAGTATTGTACTGAATAAAATGAATTTTATTAGCGCTATCGACTTTTTGTTCAGACCTTCCTTCATGTTTACAAGATTTTCCCATTTGATTATAAGAATGATAAAACTTCTCAATTTTTTTAACGTGAGGGTAAATAGATCATGGATGCTATGCCGGACTCCTATTACCGACAGAAAAAAACCTCACGTAACGCCCAACAGCCTATGGTGCCCCGGGTAAGCTCTCGGAAGGATGTCCCAGGACAACTAACATACGGCCGCCACTGCGGCCTCGCCCACTCGCCCAGGCGGCGGTTCGGGTGCTATCCCGCTTTTTTGGGGGTTTCGGGTGTGATCCCGCTTCTAATGAGGGGGGGGGGGGGGCGTGAATCCCTCACGTCTCACTGCCATGCCGTCATGGGTCTGCTTCTGTAAGGACAGTAAGCAGCCCTCTCACCGTCCTCAGGCCCCCGAGATAAAACTTCTCATACCTAACTTCTGGATTTATGATGAATATCTTATGTGGTATTTTATTATCACTATGATGCCATACAAGTTTACATCCCACCTGTTTGGAAGTAGCATAAGTATATTTGCAACACCAAAGTTTATCTAGTATTTAGAGTTCTACCTCCCTTCAGAGACGATTGCTACGGCACGTATCGCTACATCGTAAATTTAGTTCTGGACTCAAAATTATTTTGATTTCTTTTTTGCATTGACAGCTTCTACAACGACATGGAGGCGAATGTCGTCAAGCAATATGTCCAGGCGCTGGTGCAGAGACACCAAGTCGCACAAGAAGATATAGGAGTTATATCTCCTTACCTCCGACAAGTAAGTAATAAATGCTTATAATAAAAGTTGTTACATTTTCATTACTCTCAGGCGTTACAAATGATGTTTTTTCTTGGATTTCGTACCTAAAAAAAAAAACCCTCCACTCCATCCACTGTTGGTCTGTCTGTTTGTGACCTGTTTGTCGACCAGCATTTCGTATCTCGTTGACAGCCAGACATATAAAAGATTAATTAATACAAGATGATGCTCGCGGCTTCGCCCGCGTTAAATTCGGTACGAGTTCCCGCTTCCCGTGGGAACATTTTCCCGGGATGAAAAGTAGCCTATGTGTTATTCCTGACTATAAGCTATCGCTGTACCAAATTTCAATCCAATCCGTTCAGCCGTTAGAGCGTGATTAAGTAACAAACATCCAAACATCTAAACATACAAACAGCCAAACATCTAAACATCCAAACATCTTCACAAACTTTTACATTTATAATATTAGTAGGAAGTAGGATTTTTTTTCAATTTCACAGCGTCGGTCGTCTTAATGTACGATATTTGTAATCGATTAATAGAATACTCGAAAAAAGTCGTATCTTTTACTAATTCGACCAAAAACCCCATTGTATATTTTGTGATCGAATCGTATATGTACAATTTCTATCCCAATCGTAATATGATTATAATATAATGTTATTTTCAGGTACACAATATTAAGAATAGATTGGTAGCTGAGGATTTGAAAAAAATTGATGTGGGCACTGTTGAGGCATATCAAGGCAAGGAGAAACGGGTGATAATTATATCTACGGTGCGCGGCAACTCCAACACTCTGGACTGCGCCGGCAAATACCATTTAGGCTTCCTGGTGGACGAAAAGGTAGGCACTTACTATTTAGCAGTGATGGGCGTAACTAATTACAAAAGTAATTCAATTAATAATTGAATTACAATGTAATTAAGTTACAATGTAATCTAATTACTCAGTAATTAATTACTTTGTAATTTAAATACTTTGGATGTTCCGGTTAATTAGTTACTAAGTAACTAGTTGCAAAGTAATTAGATTACTTTATAACTAGTTACTTTGTAATTCATTACTTTGTAAATTATTATACATTCAAGCAAATCAATACCTCAGCCGGCAGATCATACAGTCGGCCGACGAAGCCGTCTAGTCAGGTCAATCGTGAGGGGGACAAGGGACAAGACGCGGAAGGGAATGTCCCGAACATGTTCGGGACACATTTTAGGGCTGCCGCGTTTGCGGGTATCGTTTAAGGGGTTTTTTGGTATGCTGAGTACGAATCACGTGATTATTTTGCAATTCAATATGGCCGCCGCGCCGTAATCACAAAATTTCATGTTGGGTATCGTTTATGGGGTATTTTGGTACCTACGCTGAGTACAAATTTCGGGTTCATTTAGCAATCCAATATGGCCGCCGCGCCACTGTTGTAAAAGTTCATGTTGGGTATCGTATAAGGGGTATTTTGGTATGCTGAGTACGAATTTCGGGTTTATTTTGCAATCCAATATGGCCGCCGCACCACCGTTGTAAAGTTTCAAGTTTGGTATCGAATAAGGGGTATTTTGGTACGCTGAGTACGAATTTCGGGTTAATTTTGCAATCCAATATGGCCGCCGCGCCACCGTTGTAAAAGTTCATGTTGGGTTTTGTATAAGGGGTATTTTGGTATGCTGAGTACGAATCACGTAATAATTTTGCAATCCCATATGGCCGCCGCGCCACTGTTGTAAAAGTTCATGTTGGGTATCGTATAAGGGGTATTTTGGTATGCTGAGTACGAATTTCGGGTTAATTTTGCAATCCAATATGGCCGCCGCGCCACCGTTGTAAAAGTTCATGTTTGGTATCGTATAAGGGGTATTTTGGTATGCTGAGTACGAATTTTGAGTTAATTTAGCAATCCAATATGGCCGCCGCGCCACCGTTGTAAAAGAGCATGTTGGGTATCGTATTTTGGTATGCTGAGTACGAATTTCGGGTTAATTTTGCAATCCAATATGGCCGCCGCACCACCGTTGTAAAATTTCAAGTTGGGTATCGTATAAGGGGTATTTTGGTATGTTAATTTAGCAATCCAATATGGCCGCCGCGCCACCGTTGTAAAAGAGCATGTTGGGTATCGTATTTTGGTATGCTGAGTACGAATTTCGGGTTAATTTTGCAATCCAATATGGCCGCCGCACCACCGTTGTAAAATTTCAAGTTGGGTATCGTATAAGGGGTATTTTGGTATGCTGAGTACGAATTTCGGGTTAATTTTGCAATCCAATATGGCCGCCGCGCCACCGTTGTAAAAGTTGATGTTGGGTATCGTATAAGGGGTATTTTGGTATGCTGAGTACGAATCACGTGCTAATTTTGCAATCCAATATGGCCGCCGCGCCGTTATCACAAAATTTCATGATGGGTATCGTTTAAGGGGTTTTTCGGTATGCTGAGTACAATCACATTATAATTTTGCAATCCAAAATGATATTGGATATTGTATTGCATATTGGCCATATTGGATTGCAAAATTAGTACGTGATTCTTACTCAGCATACCAAAAAACCCTTAAAAGATACCCATAATGAAATTTTGTGATAACACGGCGGAGGTCATATTGGATTGCAAAATTATCACGTGATTCGTACTCAGCATACCAAAAAACCCCTTAAACGATACCCGGCATGAAATTTTGTGATTACGGCGCGACGGCCATGTTGGATTGCAAAATTATCACGTGATTCGTACTCAGCATACCAAAAAACCCCTTAAACGTTACCCGTCATGAAATTTTGTGATAACGGCGCGGCGGCCATATTGGATTGCAAAATCATCACGTGATTCTTACTCAGCATACCAAAAAACCCCTTAAACGATACCCATCATGAAATTTTGTGATTACAGCGCGACGGCCATATTGGATTGCAAAATTAGTACGTGATTCGTACTCAGCATACCAAAAAACCCCTTAAACGATACCCATCATGAAATTTTGTGATTAAGGCGCGGCGGCCATCTTAGATTGCAAAATTAGTACGTGATTCGTACTCAGCATACTAAAAAACCCCTTAAACGATACTCGTCATGAAATTTTGTGATTACGGCGCGGCGGTCATATTGGAATGCAAAATTATCACGTGATTCGTACTCAGCATACCAAAAAACCCCTTAAACGATACCCATCATGAAATTTTGTGATTACGACGCGGCGGCCATGTTGGATTGCAAAATAATCACGTGATTCGTACTCAGCATACCAAAAAACCCCTTAAACGATACCCATCATGAAATTTTGTGATTACGGCGCGGCGGCCATATTGAATTGCAAAATAATCACGTGATTCGTACTCAGCATACCAAAAAACCCCTTAAACGATACCCATCATGAAATTTTGTGATTACGGCGCGGCCGCCATGTTGGATTGCCAAATTATCATGTAATTTGTAGACATTTTAATGCATTAAGTATGTAGCTGGTTACCATGTCGTGAAAACACTTGAAAAGTAAAAGATCACCACATTTACCATGATTCGCGTATGGAAATTTTAGTGAAATCCCTTCATCACTCAGGAATTAAGCTGATGGTCTTCAAAATGTATAGCCAAGAACCATCAAGGATACATTGACTAACGATCAAAAAACCACATCAAAATCGATCCACCCCTTGGGCCGTGACGAATCCTTAGGACAGAGATGTTAATTATGAGAGTTGGTTAATTGAATTAATGAGTAACTAGTTACAATGTAATTAATTAACGTGTAATTCCATTACTCAGTCATTAGTTATAGCTAGTACTCATTGTAATTAATTACTCAAGTAATCTGTTACAGAGTAATTGAATTAAGCATTACAAAGTATTTGTAATTTGTAACGGTTAATCTAATTACATTTTGCCCATCACTGCTATTTAGTTTCTTGGTAAATTGATTCGATTTTTAAAATATAAATTTATTATTTTATATACTTTAAACGATGAACTATGTTAATCGAATGGCCCTGTCTGATGGCGGTGTCTCTTGACATCGCCAACGCCTTTAACACCTTGGCCTGGAGCTCCGTCAAATGGGCGGGGCTATCATTCCGAGAGGGTCATTACTTACCTGAGCTGACTGGGTCCGGGTCGGCGAGAGGTATCGTGTGTTGTTCCGCAGGGATCGGTCTCAGGACCGCTGCTATGGAACATCAGTTACGATTGGGTGCAGCGTGGTCTGTTGCTCAGAGGTGTCGGCGACGGCAGGTGTTGCTTCAAGTCAATCTGGATACGGCGGCTGGGTCTAGAGGTCGTCCTTCACAGATCCGAGGCTCTGTGCTATTACGGACGTCGGAAGGAATCGCCTACTGGGTCCAGCATACAAGTAGGGGACGTTAACATCGGCATCGAACCCTCGAAGTGTCTGGGGCTCGATGGAACTTAGGACACCATTTTCGTTTGGTTTCAAAACCGAGGAAGGGCAGCAGTGGCACTCCCGCGGTTCTTCCCCATCAATAAGAAACCCACCTCCCCCTGCAGGAGACTGTACCTTGGGGTCGGCTCAGCAGGGCCCCCGTATGAGCGGGGTCCCTGACGGCCTGCAATGCTGCTAGATTACATAGCCTGCAGAAGGCGATTACCGCCAGGGTGATAGTGAAAAAAAAAAGGGGTACCGCACGATCTCCGTCGAGGCGGCATGTCTCCTAGCCGGGACACCGCCATCGGACCTGGAAGCGAGGGCCTTTGCATCATTGAATTGACTTTATTTTTTAACTAGCTGACCCCCGTAACTTCGTTTACGTCACACAAGGTGTATGAAAGGAGAGGTATTTTTTTTATCAGACTCATCAAGCAGCGTGTGAAACTGCCCTGTTTGCTTAATCATAAAAGAGCTTAAAGATTAAGTCTCAGTGGAAACCTGGCATAGCATTCATGAGGAGTTCGATGCTTAAAATGTAAAGAACATCGAGTTTGAAAACTGATTCCAACATAACTACATTTAGGCGGTTCCTGCAAAAATAGACGTTAACGTTTAAGAAATAAAGCATTTTTTGTTTTTTTTTCAGCGCTTCAATGTAGCCATCACTCGCGCCAAGGCCAAGGTCATCTTAGTAGGAAACCCGCTGTGCCTGCTTCAAGACACGAGGTGGCGAATGTATATAGACAAGTGCAGGGAGCTCCAGACATACCACGGCTTCGACCCTGACACCGTAGGCACTAAGGGCGACTCGGTCCTGGATATTATATGCCCGCTGTTGGACGAAATAAAGCGATGAATGACCTATGACCTATGACATTGAGTGACCGCCGTAATAATGAGGACTCGAGCTTAAAACTAAAGGGCAATAATAAAGGTCCTTAGCTATTTCCTTAGGGGACCCTAAACTATTTGAAACAGTGAACCAATAGTAATAATAATATCACATTTGTCCTACTGTGTAACATTTTTGTCGAGTACAAAAACTCGTACTTAACAAACTGTATGGTGATAAAACCTCAGAAGTATCGTACATACAGTATGTCTGACTGCCGCTTTGACGCAGTATTGCTGAGGTCCCGGGTTCGAATCCCAGGCCCTAATAAATATTGGTGGGATCCGCAAATTGTTGCTTAGGAATTAGGGTGCTTTTATATGTTGTCTAATATGTGTGTATCTAGAAATGTATAAGTAGGTAAGTACTTATGTTTGTCATTTGTCTAGATAGCTCTGTGTAGAAAATGTCCCACAGTATTTAGGTATATTTGTATGAAACTTTTTAGTTTTTATCACTTCTATATAATGTCGATCTTCTGTTGCCATACAATCTTAGCTAAGTACAAATTTATATGGCCGCCTCACTCAAGTCATTTTATATTTTTTATTTAGATTTTCTTTATTGATTTAAGCTTTAATATACTTGTTAAGTTTCTTTACAATGATAGTAAAGAAAATCGTGATCTTTTACTTGCGTGTCTTCACGTATAAAAATGTACACGAATTTGTGATAAGTGCTATGTATGTAATAAGTAAGATAGAGTATTGTTTAATTTAGTTTTATTTACATTTAGGTTTATTTTGTGACCTAGAATTTCTAAACGTATCGACAGGCGTCTTATTCCCATGGGAAAAATAAGGTGAAGAGGAGCGAAAGATTTTTCAATATCCATTATGTGTTCTGGATTTTAAAGAGTTTCAATCGGTTTTTGATTGTAGTGAGATTATCAACTTGCGTAAATCATGGATGTTGAAACGAATAAATATTTACAACTGCATTATCTAAATTGTTCAATAATACTAGCTATACACCGTACAGGTCTTTAGGCATAGTAAACCTGCGCAGGTAAACCAAATCGTGTGTGAAAATAGTCCCGAGGGACTAAAAAGTAAAAAGGCAACAGCGCGTTTCATTCATAATTTGTTTCATTTGCAGTTTCATACAAGAAATGCTTTAGAGAACGTAGAATGGTAACGTAAATATATTAATCACCTGCAATTTATTTCTTAACCCAATCATAATTATGACATTGATGTTGCTACTCCGAAAAAAATACGTGGACTCATCGAAATGAAATGAAACATTAACAATGCAGTAAAAAAACATTTTATCATCAGATTATGAAACATACAATGTTGCCCTTTTAGGCCCGCTGCGCAGTTTTTTTAGACCTGCGTAGGCGACCGAAACAGAGTCGAAAATCATTAATTTCCCGTGACACCGTACTGTAGAACTGAAGCGTCAAAATTGGATAATAATTCGATAAGGAAATAGCTATTTGCACTTCTTCATATAAACCTATTTGTGGTGCCGATTCACGTACATCCTTAAATCACGTTCGCTCAGTTTTCTTAAAGAAGGGGCACAAAGTGTCATTCCACGTTTAATATACATTACAGAGATATCAGTAGATACCTATTGCATGACTGACATTATCCCACCAATTTAAATGAAATTGTAGAATTTAAATAATATTTCAATAGTTCTATATCATTTATGGTCGCTATCGTCAATTATTAAATATAAGAGGACCAGGCCACGCGTTGCTGTAGCAAGGATTTTGTAACCCCGGCACTCCCGGCCGTAGCCATGTAGGTTTTCACAAAAAAAATAACTCCATCTCTCAAATTGGATCAAACTGCACATGGTGTGCAAATTCGGTTAAGTAGTTTAGTAGTTCATCTCGGACAAACAATGCGACACGCAATTTATATATATTAAGAAATATATAAAGACTAACACGCTTGGATCTTCAAGGTACTGTCTTGTTTTAAGTTTAATAATTCTTAGTTCCTGAATGTACTGTTTGATAGTCTACGACGAATGGAATATAAATAACACTAGCGGTGCTGCCCGGCTTCGCCTTATCTTCTAAACAGTTATTTTACCGTGTGATCGCGATTTTTTGATAAATTGACTTTAAGAGTAAGCGCACAGAGCTTATTTTACTATCGCAGTCGATTCTTCGGAATAATTATACGAGTATTCGCTGTCACCACTAGAAAGGCGGCGTCGTTCGCGCGGAGTATAGATGAGGCCACAAAAAGAGCCACAAAAACCTGTCATTTGTTTAAATAAATGGCTGTGAATATTATGTAGAGTATTATTTTATAGTTGCGTATATTTCAGTTGAAAACTTGCGCTGTTCATGTTAATGAAATTTGTATACGACGACACAAGAAATGATCTCGAATAGAAATTCTGTGCCATCCTTTCCTATTTGTGTACTCCAGCAGGAGACATACTAAGCTGGTAATTACAGAAGGTGGTATAAAACTATTTAAATACTACTAAATCAGTGGTACTTCAGATTCGTCATATAATATTTTGTTTTTGTAATTTGAAAGTAAAGAAAGCACGGGGTGCTTTGAGTCGCTTACGGTCCGTTCACAGTTGTGCCTCTAGCTTTAAGATTGACCAACCTTAGCGTTGTTACACAGTGGAGAGAATCTTCGCTAGAACTGAACGATTCAAAAGATGGTTTCTCTGTCGAATCATAAAAGCCTCTGAGCGTGAAGATGCACATCATAAGGCCGCCAACTTGAGGCTCACTGTCTACAGCATTACAGATTGTGATAGTAGCACCCAATCGCTAGATGTCGCTTTCCATTAGGCGGCGGTATCATTTTGACGACCTAATATTAACAAAAAAAAACTAAGAATCTATCCTTTATTTTATTTCTTATTTATTAGGAGGAATTAGAATATTTGAAGGAACATTATATTTGTAAAGTAACACTTGGAAGACTACTTGTGTTTTTTCAGAGGTTAAATAATTTGTGAACGGACTGTACCTGCAGTATAAATATAATTCTAATCCGCCGAAAAACGTACCTGACGAAATTATAAAAGATATATATCGATATATAATACATATATTATTAGTAGGCATTTAATTTTGTGAATCAATGTACTTTAAAATTGATCATGACACATAAAATTGTATATTAAATGTATTTTAAATTAGGTAAATGTACTTTGTATAGTGCAGAGATTGTAGATTTTATATTGTACAGTGTATATTATATAATAATATTGTGCTGTGTATATTATGTAATACTATACACTGTACATATATACTTACCGATATTATCAGTTCAGCCTTGGTTATAATTTGTGATAAAATTTTTAAACAAATATTTTTTGAAGATATCAATCAATGTACTATTTTTTATTATTTCCTATTATCTTTGGAAAGTGTTTCTATATGGACATGAAAAATAAATAAAAAATCTTATTTTCTTGTTTTATTTATAAGATAATTTTGAAAATCAATTATTATGCTATCTCAATCATAAATTTTAAATATGGAAAAAAGAATCTTCACCCCAAGACGTATACGAGGTGGAAAAATTGGTTGGTTCCCAGTAGGTTTCGTTGGCCGCATTGGTAAAGGCGTCGCACGGTATGCGAGTAGACGCAGTTTCGATTCATATCCTGGAACATTCTTCCGAGGGCTTATCCGAGACTGGTGGCCATAGACTGTTGTAAGGTATTGTGTTTTAGTCTGTAGGAGTCCGGCATAGTATCCATGTTGGATAGGATTTCCACACGATAAAAAAAATAAAGGTTCGAATCCTGCTCTTGATCGATTCTTTTTCCATGTTTACAACTAGGTGGCCCCCGCGGCTCCACCCGCGTAAAATTTTATTCCTGTTCCCGCTTCCCATGGGAACTTAAAAATTTATGTTTTAAATAAGTAAATAGATTGACTTGGCAATCGCATTAATTAGTCGAGAGAGAGAAAGAGTGTGTGTGAGAGAGAGAGAGAGAGAGAGAGAGAGAGAGAGAGAGAGAGAGAAAGAGTGTGAGAGAGAGAGGGGGTGTGTGTGTGTGTGTGTGTGTGTGTGTGTGTGTGTTTGTGTGTGTGTGTGTGTGTGTGCGTGTGCGTGTGCGTGTGCGTGTGCGTGTGTGTGTGTGTGTGTGTCCGAGATACGGTAGGCTACCATCGACGACTGACCTTGGCTACATATATACTATAATGGACGAACACCTCGCCGAACTCGAGGTAGAACTAGGTCGCATATACTGTCACATACTGGGGGTCCGAAGAAAGGGGGAGGACACGCTAACCCTGTTTTATTTTCGAGAACCTCTTCTGAGGGCGGTGTCGGTATTATGGTGAAAAAGGACCTCGTTAGCAGCGTTTTGGAAGTCAGTAGTGTTTCGGCTAGGGTAGCATACCTCATACTCAAGCTCACCGACAGGTAGGTACTCCCGGAAAGTGATTCAGGTGTATGCCCTGACCTCGAAAAGCACAGCCGAGGCAGTCGAGGCCGTATACGAGGATGTAGCCAAAGCACTACACGCTCACTACAACGTTGTTATGGGGGACTTCAACGCCAAAGTGGAAGTACAAGAACGCTGCAAAACGAAACATTGAATATAGCAAAGACTATTAAAATACTAAATACGTCGCCTTTTCGCTCACTGACGCAACTCAACCTGATAACACCTATTGTATTAAGGCTCATGACTGCGATTATCTCTCTAGTGACTGTCCCTGTCAACCTGTGATGAGATCCACGAGTGTTAAGTATCTTGGTATACTAATAGATAGCCAAATAAGTTGGAACGCTCAAATTAGGGAACTGAGCGGTAGGGTTCGAAGAATTATCGTGTACGTTACCCCAGCAAAAAAGTAGCTCCTAGACTGATTTGAGTGGAACCTATATTTAGAGCGTATTATGCCATATATGTGCGCCGAAAAAAAAATTTGTGCGTATTGACGTTGTGGAAAAAAAAGGAAAAAACGATTTCTGCTGGAGTAACGCCGTTCCAGCAGGAAAATTCTAAACGAATAATCTTAGAGAGAAATATTTTGCATGCACCGAGGGCTCATACTTTTACAAATATGTGCCCTTAAAATAAAATTTGTGCGTCTTAAGGTTTTCGTTATATTGAGTTTTTTGCTGGGGTAACGTTTTGTGAAATGCTGTATCTCGGAAACCACTACATGTGCGCCTCTAGAATAAACTTACACGAGTAGCTCTTAATTTGTGCGAATTTGTGTCATAATCAGATTCAGGAAAATGTGTATAGTTTTCAAGTAATCACGCTTTGTTGAAAATCTGAAAAAAAGTTGCACCACCTAAACGAGAACACCTACGAACTCGCTAAAAACTGTATTCGATCCTGCTCGACACTTACAGTGATCGTAAAAAGTTTCATAAGTGCACATGCATGCGTTAACGAATAATATTACTAAAACTCAAAGAAACGGCGTCAAAACTTTGACATCAAAATACAAAGACTGGCTCAACGCAAGATAAGGGAGTATAAATAAAAATTTTGTGCGTATAATTAAATAATATATGGTGAAAATTCAGCGTAAAATATTTCGTATTTAAGAAGAAATAAACAAAAAACAAAACATACTAACAACGGATGGTTATCCGACTAAATTCGAATGACTACAAAAAAGCGACTGTTTAATACATATCGATGACCTTCTTAATTTTACTCTCGAACAATTTGAAACTTATTGTGTCTGAGTACAGTGAAGTAGAAAAGTACTATTAAATTAAATAAACTTGCTCTTGGATTATATTCTTACCAGCGGTTTCCGCGAAATTGCACATGATTAAGTACATCCATATTATATTTGCATTAAAATTAGTTTATACTACCTACTACTTATAAAAGAGTAGGTAGAAAAAAGCAAAAACGTGACATACTTGTGTCACAGACACAGTTTTTTTTTAAATATTCACGGACATTTTACACAACGCTATCTGATCCTAAAGTAATAGGAATAACCTGCTTGTGTTATGGGTATCAGACCACGGATATTAATATTTAGGTATAATTATACTTTTAAATACATACATATTATATACATAGAAACACCCAGACTCTTGAGACAAACATTTATGGGCCACACAAATATTTGTCTCCGATGGGAATTGAACCCACGACCTCCAGCGCCGCAGGCGATATTACTACCGACTGCGCCACAGAGGCAGACACTAAATAAAAGTAAGTTAATAAATAAAAAGGTAATTAACACTAGGTTCGATACTATCAATATTTCATATTCATATTCATCATTATAAAAAAAGTCAAAAGAACAGCTCGTGGCAGGCGGAGGTAATAAAACATGCAAAAGAAAAAGCGCACATCATGCTCTCTGTCACACTTGCACTGTTTATGGATGACGTCACACATACACAGAGATGCGCGTTGTATGTGTAGATGCGTTTATCGATAACAACAGTGGGCCTAAAAAGGCCACATTGTACGTTTCTTTTATGGATCTTATAGTGTTTCTCTTCACTAAATTGTCATTCACTAAATTGTCTTGAAGAATCTCATAATGAATCTCATTGTAAATCATCTGAAATGACAGTTTTGTATGGAAATTCGTAAAATGGCCACATCCATGAATAATTATTTATTAATAATGTGAAATTCTATGTTCAAATTGGTGAATTATTAGATTGGTAAGGGGGGGACTAAGATTTCACGTTTAAATTTAGCATTTTTATTGTCATTAGTGTGTTTTTAAGTTCTTTTGGACAAAATTGCAGACTTGGAACTCTATAGAAACTTTTTAAAGCGTACACGTCCAGATAAACTCGTATTTTCATTAATGAACAGTGTAACCTTTATAATTTTGATTGTTGGCACTTGATGGAACTTGTTATACATTATGAAAACTCACTCACTTGTACTATTCCACAACTTTTATTATAATTTTAATAATACCTAACCGGTTTCGCTATTATAGCATTCTCAAAGGTCCTTTGAGACCTTTGAGCATGCTATAATAGCGAAACCGGTTAGGTATTATTAAAATTATGATAAAAGTTGTGAAATCAAAAGGCTAAGGTGACATTAGGTATATAATTATATACCTAAACCTAATAAATACTCTAAGATACTTATAATGTCACCTTAGCCTTTTAACATGATATAGTGGTCATCAAGTTATAACAACCTTACCTTTGAGAAAGCTGAAAGGCGAAACCAGTCAGTTGTAAAGTAAATAAATGTTGTAGAACAGTATGAGTGGTGTTATTCAATATGAGCAGCAGGTTCCACCAAGTGTTATCAATCAACAGTATAAATAACCTTTTTGGGCTACCTACGTGTCACAATGTTTCGGGGAGTGCCACGGGTCCCTCTAAGTTCACATGGCATCCGCAGTGGTAGTTTATGGGATGTGCTATGGGTCCGGAATGCATTAATTGTTGGATTTATAAGCCCCTTTTGGGCTAGCAAAGAAGACCTACATATCGAGACAGAGATATCTTATTTGCCATTATTCCGGATTGACCAATCCTAAGGGAGCCACAGATCTTTCTCCAATATTTACATGGCACCCACAATGGTACCTCATGGGGTTGTGGCATGGGTTCGGAATCCTAGGGGTACCATGGACCCTCCTCCAAAGATTATATGACACCCCCAGGGATATCTTTTGGAGGGTACCATGAGTCCGGAATGTATTATTCCTGGATGTGTCACAATCCTTCTCATAAGTTAACATGGCACCCCCGGGTTATCCTATGGGTCCAGAATGCATTTCCAACAGTGTTAAAAGCACAAGCCAACCTGTCCAAGCCAAACTGTCCAACCCAAACTCACCTGTCAACTAGTACATCTGCTAATCTGCTGTCATTCCTGTAGACCTGAGGCTTCGATGTGAAAGGATTTTTTAGATACATTGACGGTAAAGATGAAATTAGAGATATAAAAATGATATAGAAACTTTGTACACTTAAGTATTGCTTAATTTATTTATTCATTCATAATAACAGTGTTCTAGCCATGGTAAACAAATATAGGTTAGGTACAGTTTTGAGAGCTGTGCTTGGTGTAAATGTACCTAAAGTCAACAGAACCTTTACCCTTCTTCTGTCGCAGTCGGGTAAAATAGCCCTGTAGATAGATTTAATTACCAAATTGTGATTTTCTGTGATTATGCGACTCCGCTATTTGTATTTTAAAACTGAAAAGAAAACCTGATCTGTGATTTAAATTAATAAGGACTACACATGGTACATATTTATATCATTTTAATTTTAGATGCCAATATTGATGGGAATTATGTATAGAACCTGCCAGCGAGAGGTGCTCGACGATTTAACAAGTAAATTATAATGAAACAAAAACTCAACTGCGGGGGTAATTTTTTAACATTATGTATCTTAATGCAGTAGGTACCTATCTCAATTGAAACGAATCTAACGACACCTCGATTATTAAAATCCGTCAAGCCATGTAAGCTGTAGAAAACGCCAACCATATGTACACACACTCGACAAAGATTACCCTACTTCTGGCGCAGTCAGGTAAAATTACCCTGTAGATAGATTTAATACCAAACTGTGATTTTCTGTGATTATGCGACTTCGCTATTTGTAAATTCATACTTAAATGAAAACCTGATCCGTGATTTAAATTAATAAGGACTACACATAGTATATAAATAATATAATTTTATTTTTGTTTTGATATTTATAGGTAGGAAATTTGATCTGTGATTGATGCAATAATTAGTTTAAGAGTCAATAATAAAAAAATAATTACATATCAACAAGGTCTATCATTTGATATGGTCATAATTAAACTCTAAAATTAGGTTACAAACTTTTGAACGCGACTGTTCGGTCAACACTTTAGGTATAATCCGTTCAGTTAAGAAGGTCATCGATATGTATTAAACAGTCGCTTTTTTGTAGTCATTCGAATTTAGTCGGATAACCATCCGTTGTTAGTATGTTTTGTTTTTTGTTTATTTCTTCTTAAATACGAAATATTTCACGCTGAATTTTCACAATATATTATTTAATTATACGCACAAAATTTTTATTTATACTTCCTTATCTTGCGTTGAGCCAGTCTTTGTATTTTGATGTCAAAGTTTTGACGCCGTTTTTTTGAGTTTTAGTAATATTATTCGTTAACGCATGCATGTGCACTTATGAAACTTTTAACGATCACTGTAAGTGTCGAGCAGGATCGAATACAGTTTTTAGCGAGTTCGTAGGTGTTCTCGTTTAGGTGGTGCAACTTTTTTTCAGATTTTCAACAAAGCGTGATTACTTGAAAACTATACACATTTTCCTGAATCTGATTATGACACAAATTCGCACAAATTAAGAGCTACTCGTGTAAGTTTATTCTAGAGGCGCACATGTAGTGGTTTCCGAGATACAGCATTTCACAAAACGTTACCCCAGCAAAAAACTCAATATAACGAAAACCTTAAGACGCTCAAATTTTATTTTAAGGGCACATATTTGTAAAAGTATGAGCCCTCGGTGCATGCAAAATATTTCTCTCTAAGATTATTCGTTTAGAATTTTCCTGCTGGAACGGCGTTACTCCAGCAGAAATCGTTTTTTCCTTTTTTTTCCACAACATCAATACGCACAAATTTTTTTTTCGGCGCACATATATGGCATAATACGCTCTAAATATAGGTTCCACTCAAATCAGTCTAGGAGCTACTTTTTTGCTGGGGTAACGTACACAGAATTATCGCCTTAATTAAAAAGCTGCGATATAGTGCGGATGCTGAGACCTTGAGGACAGTATACATCTCCCTGTGTCAGTCCATAATATCGTTTGGTATAACAGTGTGGGGTGGAACACCGAAGACTACAATGATAACACTCGAAAGGGCTCAGAGAGCGGTCCTCAAGGTTATGACGTTCAAGCACTTCCGATTTTGTACAACCACATTGTATAAGAATTGCCGGGTAATGTCTGTGAGACAGCTGTATGTGCTCCATACCCTGATGCGTAAACATGGAAGTCTGGAACTAGATTATAATCGACTCACTTCACGTAGATTCAAGAGTGTGTGCTGTAAAACGACATAGAACAAAACTGGCTGGAAGACACTTCGTAATAGCTGCGAGCCGACTATACAATGTTGTTAACAAGAAATGTAATTTCTTTACCCTAAAAAAATTTGAATGCAGGGATAGGATTAGTAAGTGGATAATGAATCTCTGCTACGAAGAGGTTGAGGAACTATTGTCCCCCATGATTAAATAACACCACACTCCTGAGCCATTCATATTGTATATACATTGCATATAGACATATATATATATATATATATATATATATATATATAATACACACACATTTTACACTCACCCAGACATACACAACACCCTCACATCATAGCAGAGCATGTTATTATTATTCTTTTTTTATTCTTTATACTTTTATATTTTTTAGCAATGTTTTATTCTATTTTTATTTGTTTTTTTGTTGTTACACGAAAGTCACTTACCTAAGAATGATATTAATGTAGACCTAGATATACTCGCAGCGTTCAACTTTGTGGGTTTACATGGATGGAACACGCATTTGAGGGACTTGACACCCATAACACAAGTTAAATCTTAGCTTGGGTGTCAAGGGCGCAAAACCTATGTAACCATTCAATTAATATACTGTAAAATATTTTATTCTTTGTGGATAATGTGAAATTGTAATAGCAGGATTAAATGATTATTATTTATTTATTTATTATTTATTTATTTTATGTATGATGATGATATTTCATTATGTATGAAAATCACAGTGTGAGTTTTGAGAATTGAGAATTAATCGTATACTGTGCCCATTATTATATAATGGACACAATCAAAAATAGATGTATGTATGTATATGGCTGTAAGAGTACAGATAGACGGGTTAATTTTATTTATATTAGGTACGCTGAGCTGAAACGCTTGAGCGAATTACATTAACTGCACAGCGCCATCTAGGCATTGATTTTGCAATTACTTTCATTGTTCGATGATCTTCTAAATCAAAAAGCCCCCATTCCCTGCCATCTTGAATTCCGTGTGTGGTTGTTTTTAGAGTTCCGTACCCAAACAGTAAAAACCATTATTGGTACTTCCCTGTCTGTCCGGCATGAGACTGTATCTCAGGAACCACGATAGCCAGAGAATTCAATTTTTTGCAGAAAATGTATTTCTGTTGTCGCTACAACAAAAAATAAGTAGGTACTAAAATGAAAAATTAAAGGATACTCCTTTAACAAAAAACATGATTTTTTGTCTATTTTGTTACGGTTTTTGATTTGAAAACTTTCACCACTTTTAAAGTGGGAAATGGTTAGGTACCTAATCTTCAATATACATAATAATAAAAATGTTTTGTGTGTATGTGTATCTATACATAACACATCCTTCAAAAACTCAAAATATACTGAATAGATTGGAGTCAAAATTCGACACGATATAGGTACAACAGGTTTCAGAAATGGTTTTAAGCTTGTTTTTGCATGTAACTTCAGTATCTTCAGAATAAAACAGCTTTAGTATAAGTAATTTTACCAATAAATGACTATCCTAATAATGTGTAGGTAAGTTTGTGAAGATGTTTTGATTTTTGATATTTAGATGTTTGGATGTTTGTTACTCAATCACGCTCTAACGGCTGAATGTATCTGGCTGAAATTTGGTACAGAGATAGAGTACAGTCCGGAATAACACATAGGCTACTTTTAGTCCCGGGAAAATGTTCCCACGGGAAGCGGAAACGAGAACCAAAGTCATTTACTTATGTAGGAGAAGGAGATGAGTTGGACTTACATTTCGGACAACACCAAGAAACCTTCCTGCTGTCGCCAAGACCTCGGTATCCAGACTCAGAGACGCTGCGGCGCCCCGGAGCATTGGTAATCATAGCGTCGCTTGGAAACACTGCTTACTGGACTGTCTGTGTTCCATGCGCTCGCGCAGGTGATCATGATGATTTGAAGATTTAGAATCACTGTTTTTTTACATACAAACCACAAATTAGAGATAGCAAGATGGAAACTCACGTCCTTTATTTTCACACCTATCCTCTGCTACACACACTCGCGCACAAATCAGTATTGAAAATTCGTTTGAGGAGCGCCTGACCTCGTGTCTGTGATTGAGTTGTCTATTTGTGCCGTAGACAGAGAAAACTATAGACAAATTGATAGCATTTGTCGCATTCACACAAGAAAAAGAAGGAGTTATGCGTATACCATGTAAAAAAACGAGACAGAAGGATACTGTTTTTTGTTTCGCGACCCGTGCCAGTTTTTTCAAGGTCAACACAGTACTGTGCTAAACAGTTTTGGCATTTTTGACAGTTGAGAGTCACTTGATTTCTGTAATTTGGTCATATTTTAATTGAAAAGTGCACAATTCCAAGATAATTCTTATTGTGATGTGAACAATTAGTGCATTGTTAATAATTGTTATTATAAGAAAACACACCATGCGTTGTAGTGTTTTGGGGTGGAAAAGTGATAGTGAAAGAAAAATACCGAACATGTCGTTTCATTCGTAAGTATGCCACATAAATGCCAATTATTAAGCTTTAAATATAATTAATAAGTGTCTAAATGTTCTAGCATCACGTTAAGTATAAAATTATAGATAGATTTAAATGCAAAATATTAAAATAAATAATTCATAACCTCAATATTGAGTGTTGCCAGTTTTTCATTTTCATTCTCCCACAATTGTGGTAATGTCATTTTATTTTGATATACTTGATACGTGTGGGGAATTAAAGAGTATATTTCGTTTCAGTTTTCCGGATAATGACTTAATATGTCGAAAGTGGATAGAAGCAACAGGACGAACGAATTGGATTGCAAAAAAGTCATCAAGAATTTGTAGCCGGCATTTTGAACAAAATATGTTAATTAAAAAGAAAAAAATAACTGTTCTTCTTCCGAATGCTGTGCCATTGTTGGTAAGTAATTGATTATTTTATCTGTATTTTAATGCCCCGAATACGTAATATGTAATACTATATTAATATAATTTTATCAACCTTTTCAGGAGATTGAAACATGTTTTCCATCAACATCTTTCTCCGTTAGCTCACATACAGAAGGACATACTAAAACCCCGACTCCGACAACATTGTCCTCCATCAACCCACATATACACGAAAATATGGATATTGATGATTCCGAAGCCCAAATTGAATTTGTAAGTGTAATACATTATTTATAAAAACTACTAGCCGACGCGCGCGGCTTCGCCCGTGAGAAATTTGGTTCCCCTTTCCGCTTCCCGTGGGAACATTTTCCCGGGACAAAAAGTAGCCTATGTGTTATTCCAGACTATACTCTATCCCTGTACCAAATTTCAGCCACATCCATTCGGCAGTTGGAGCGTGATTGAGTAACAAACATCCAAACATCTTCACAAACTTTCACATTTATAATATTAGTAGGATTTGACTTATTTCTAAGAAGGTGTCTCGGACTTCGATAAATATTTTAATTGTTTGCGGCTACATCAGGGGAGGCGTAGCAACTATAATGGTGATTGATAATAATAGGTTCCTATAGCTTGGCAAAAAAGTGTCTGGGAAAAAATGCGGGCGCTTATTTCGGATTTATGGTAACCGAAACCACGACATTCACACACAACATGATCTAGCCCAAAGTAAGCTAATATTCGCTTGTGCTATGGGATCAAGACGACTGATATACGTACTTATATATTTCTAAATACATACATATTAAACATAGAAAACACCCAAACTCCGAAACAAACATTTGTGGATCACACAAATATTTGAACTGACTCAGTAATCAAACCCAGGATCTCCTGCGCCGCAGGCGGTATCACTACCGACTACGCAACAGAGGCAGTAAAAGAAAGTAGTATCGCCATATGAAAATATTTTAGTTCTAGTTGTCACCAGGTCAAAAACTTACCGAGCTGTATTAAACATTAGGCACCCATTTGTCATAATTAATCGCTTCACTGTTTTAATTAAGAGCTAGGGCTAGCAGTGCAGGCACTTTTTATTTCTTACAACATTACCAATGTTTTTCATAGATAATAATTTTTATTTCAGCCGGAAGAACAACCTCCTTTTCAATTAATGGAAGACAGTTTACTCAGTCACAGTGTTACGGAACCTAAATCTGTAAGTAGATCTTAAATTAAATTCAAAAATGTAAAAATCGTATTTTGTGGTGTAATTAAGTGTTACTTTTCTAGGCTAAGTCACCAAACTACACACCACGGACGATGCGAAAGAAATTGAAGCGGACTCGAGAACAATCTGCAGAGAGACTAAAAAAATTAAAGGCTCTTCGAGAAAAAAGTCGGCGACTAAATAAGAAAGTTGCAAATTTGGAGAACGTGATTGCAGAACTAAAAGCAAGGTCTTTTGTAACAGAGGAAGATGGAGAATTGTTAAAATCCATCGATCCTTTTAACAAAGACTTTCTGACAAAATTTTTGAAATCTAGTGGGAGTGGAAGAAAGTTTTCACCTGCTTTGCGGTTGCACTGTGCCATAACATAAACACGAGTTATATTGCACCAAAGTCAACTATGCAAATAGTATAGCGCACTTTGCCCCAGTGATTTATAATTACTTGTAGGTATATATTTTGTGTACATATTATAATATATTTTAATAAAAGAAAATGTTTTTTTTTTTCAATTTAAGTAGTTTTATTCAGTAATTATTTTAATTATATTAGTTACTAGCGGACGTCACGCGGTTTCACCCGCGTAGTTCTGGTTCCCGTGGGAATACGGGAATAAACTATAGCCTATGTTTACCGCAAAGAGTGTAGCTTCCCAACAGTGAAAGAATTTTTCAAATCGGTTCAGTAGTTTCGGAGCCTATTCGATGCAAACAAACAATCAAATCTTTCCTCTTTATAATATTAGTATAGACTAGCTGACCCGACAGACGTTGTCCTGCCATAGCTATGAATATGAAAATAGGTATACCGACTTCTGAGTTCCCGTTCCTGGTTTCCTGATCGCTGTTCCTGGTATCGAGTTACCGGTTCCTGGTTTTTATTACCCAGTCTGTCTTTTGTTTCTTTTAATTTGAAGGGTGAAATATCTCGATCGATTATCATCCACTCCCACCTGTTCTGTTGAGTAGTTCTGTTAACAGAACTACTGGTAATTTTTTCCCATTAGTTCTGTCGACAGAACAAATGGTAATGCAATTCCCACCTGTTCTGTTGGCAGAACTATCGTCACGTCGATTTTAATCTACCGAAAATTTATACGTTTCATTGAAAGCAGTAGGTATGTTAGGCTGGATTTGGAGGCGCCCTGACCGTCGGCGCTGACAGCCAAAGTAAAGTGTATGAGCTATTAGGAAGCCTTTTAGAATAACGCGTAGCTACGTATAGCTATCACGCTTGCGTGCGTTGGTCAGCGCGACACTAAATCCAGCCTTACGGTTCACAATCTTTCGACATTTTACAATCTCG
This sequence comes from Miltochrista miniata, assembly GCA_933228765.1. Taxonomy (NCBI): domain Eukaryota; kingdom Metazoa; phylum Arthropoda; class Insecta; order Lepidoptera; family Erebidae; genus Miltochrista; species Miltochrista miniata. The sequence goes on along the minus strand of OW121764.1, from coordinate 13,227,953 downwards.
CTAAATAGGTTAAAATCTAGTCGTATTTACGCGAAATAAAATTGTAAATACCCCTAGATTTTAAAACACAACATAATATTATAAAAAGTTAGGGTAAAAATACAACATAATATATGAGTAGCAACACTTTCTTTTCAATCGTTCTATCTCATGTGGACATGCATAACATTTGTCTATAGTTTTCTCTGTCTACGATTTGTGCGGAGTGTATGCGAATGAATTGTCGATGTGTGCGTAGCCTCATTGAATTTAGTATGTAGGTTTCCATCTGTACTATCTCTAATTTGTGTACAAACGCAGAGTGAGCTACCTTCAGAGGTGCGGTGACGTTTTTTAAGAGGAGCGTGAAGAGTCACATCACAAGGCCGTCAACTTAAGGACCACTGTCAGAAGTCTTACGGACTGTGAGAGTGGCCCCCAATCGCTAGATGCGCCACGACTTTCCATCAGTGGCGCCGTCAATTTGGCGAGCTTAGTATAAAGAAAAAAGTTGTGATGGCAGAAATGGCAGGATGGTTGATTATGATTTCGGCTCAGTTTTCATAATTAGACTTTTTCGAAATCCTGTGTTTTGTTATTCATTTCTCATATTGGAACAGCTAGTAGGTAAATAGGTCATAATACTAGGCATAGATTTCAGGCATCGTTAGAAAAGTTATAATATACTCAACTAGCTGACCCGCGCAACTTCGTTTGCGTGATAAATGAAGAACCACTGGACCGATTTTGTGCAAACTTCACATAAACCATCTACTAAATAGTCCGAACAAAGCCTAAACATTTGGTTTGGATAGGTGAGCCCGTTCTTGAGTTATAAAATTACAACGAAAAGTGGCATTGATTTTTATATATAAAGATTATAATACCAACAATACTGACACTTGCACGCCGACACCGACACCGGCGCCGATACCAACACTCACGCCGACATTGACACCGGTACAGTCAATTTTGAAAATTAATCTTGGGGGAAATGGGGATACTTGATCCTCACGGGAGACTAGGTACACAAGATTTACAGAACTTGTATAAGCCGTATTTAGTTTTATAGTGGCAATATCGATTGTATATGGTACCCAATAACGTTTTATAGATGGCACATCTATCACATTTGACACTTTGGCAAACGCCGGGCGAGCAAGTAATTGTTGCGGCAGAAAGAAAATTTTGGTGAGTTTTTATTTTGACTAAACATTTATTTAAAATAAAATAGAACTTTTAAAAATGTGATTTCCGAAATGAAATGAAATGTGAATTTTGAAAATGAATAAACAGACAAGACATTTTTATTTAATTCTTTAGTTGTAATATCATGTGAATCTAAATATGGGAGACTTGATTCCCCAGGATCAAGTCATCCAGACCGGGGGGATATACGGGACACATGGTACGATTCCTTATTATTGATTTTAGTCAAATAACTACTAAATTTAGATATTCATATCTTTGGCTCTTACAGCAAATATAAGCTAATAAATTTTACATATTTTAGTAGCAACGGTTTTCTAAACGGATGCTCAATATAGAAATTAGAGATAAAAAACAAAAGGGGGAATCAAGTGTCCAAAGTTTCCCATATACTGTGCCCATTATTATACTTATAATGGGCACGATCAAAAATACCCTAAGAAAACAGGATAGCACCAATTATCAAAAAGCTCTGAAACAGAGTCATAGCTACGATGCGCTGAAATGCTTGCGCGATTTACATTTATTGTACAGTGCCATCTAGGCATTAATTTTGGAATTACTTGCATCTTGAAGCACTGCAATGGAAGTCTCAGGGTCGAGGATTTTAGGGTTCCGTACCCAAAAAAAAACAAATTCAAAATGATCATGTAGGTACTTAGAATTTTCACTTCAAAAAAGAAATATAAAAGGTAATTTTTGTTTGAAGACGCGGGGGGTACACGCGCCCCGCTCACCGAGCAACAGCTGTGCGGCGTCAATCACTACGTCATAAAACACCGTCACCTTAACACGCGCACCTATACGTACCTATCTATACCTACGTGGATAGTTGTACAAGAAACCGTTTATTATATGTTCACCAAGTAACCAGCTGTTTCTCTTGCCACCACCTGCAAGAACCCAGAGCACGTCGTCGCCATATGGTCCTTCGAGAAGCAAGAAAAAAGATTTCCAGCGAAGTGGAGTAACGGTTTTTTGGAAAAAATTGTCAGACACCTTCAATCGTCGCAATTGGACAAGCAGGTCATCGCGATCATATTCGGAGCCCAGTTCCAGTCAACGATCGTCGGAAAGGCATAGGATTGGTGCGGAATATTTCACAAAAATTCAGAAGAAATTCAGAAAATCGATCAGTCTCAAGGGTCATTTTCATCGGGTCACAGCCGAGCAGCAGCCTAAGTGAAGCCCGGCGACATCGTTTTCGTCAAAGGAATATTACATTTACGAAGAAATCAAGAAAGCCTGATTGGATGCGAAGCGTGCAGCATACGTGAGATCATTCCAATTTCATTACCTACTAACATTATTCGCTTAATACTAATCATATCCCTAGTCCGAGTAGTTACTATTGCAAACCGTAGTATCGTCCCGTAGCTGTCTATCTTGTAGTGCTAGCTACATAACCATAATTATATACCTCGGCGCAGTAGATATCAGCGTAGATCAATAGTGTTCTGTGCTGTGAAACTATCTAGTGGTTACTTGTAGTTATTCCATCTTTAACATTTTATAAAAACGCCTACTTATGTATTTATTGTGCCTTACATAACAGTTGAATACAGAGCTATCAACGGTGAAAGTTAGTAGTGATTCCCTTGATTTTATTGTGCAGTGTAGAATATTAATTGCCTAGATCAAGTAATTTGCAATTTTTTTTTTTAAGTACCTACATTTTTTTTCCAAATTGTAAAATTGTTTTCCTTTTTCAAATTAATAGTGAACTAAACCGTAGTTAAACGTTATTGCCGACCGCCAAAAGTACCTCCTTTTAAATTTAAACGTTTTTTTGCCGTTTTCAAACGGTCATTCAACCCACAATAGATTGATACCTACTTATCTATTGCAATCAGCTGTTCGCTTGCCATTTACGTATGTAACATTGTTCCCGCTAGCAGGTAGCCTCCCCCGAAATTCGTGCTACCTCAAGGATCAGACGCCCTTGGCCTATGCGAGTCTGGATGCCCGAAATTTGAACTTTTTATTTGCATTTTAAAATTTTTTGGCTAAAACGGGTATTCCTAAATTTGAAATTTTCTCAACACCATTGTAATTAACGTAGCTGTCCCCAAATTTAATTGCAGTTATTTTATATTTAATTTGAAACTGCAATAGTAGAATTAGTAGAATATATTTTAACATATAATTGTTGGATTTTAGTCATATTCATTGTTTCTTTTTACTTTTCATACTTGGCTCTTCACCTTTATTTTCGTTCTTTAATTCTTTTAACTTGCAACCATGGCTGATGAAAAAAGTGAAAGAACTGGTAAAGAGGCGTGCTGCTTTAAAGTCTCAGTTGACTCAATTTACTAGCTATTTGACGCCTATAAAAACATGCAAACAGCTTAGCGATGAACAGTTAGCCGAATTAGAGTTGAAAGTTGATAAATTGGTTTCTATGTATCCTATTTATGATGGATTTCAGAGTGAATTGGAGTACTTGGCGGCTAAACCAGACGAGCAATATTCTGATCGCGACCAGTTCGAGACCCAGTACTACAAGCAGCTAGCAGCTGCTCGCACAATCGTAGCTACGCACCGCAGTCAGCAGACTGGAAGGTCCGAGGTCGGTTCTGGTGATCAGCTCACTGTGGTTACACAAAGACAAGGTAATGTTAGATTACCTAAAATTAATTTACCTCATTTTAGCGGCGGTTATCAGAATTGGTTGGAATTCAAGGATATGTATGTGTCCTTGATTCATGAGGAGAAAGGCATCAATGATATCAATAAATTTCATTATTTACGTAGTTCTCTTCACGGCGCTGCTGCCTTGGTAATTAGGAGCTTAGATTTTACGGGCAGTAACTATGAGGAGGCGTGGAAATTATTGTGTGACAGGTACGACAACAAACAGCTACTAGTTACTAATCACATTCAAGCTTTGTTTAACGTTGAGTCGGTGAGCAAAGAGTGTAGTAAAAGCCTGCGCATGGTTGTGGATGAAACAAGAAAAAATCTGAGGTCTTTAGCAACCTTGGGTCAACCTATTGAACACTGGGACTCATTAATTATCCACATCATGGCGTCAAAGCTGGATCCAATTACTAATAGGGAATGGGAGGAACATAGGAATTCTCTGACGGAACCCCCTTCTTTAAACACATTCACTACCTTCGTTTCAAACCGCTGTAACCTGTTGGAGACGCTCGAGGAGGCAAAGGTGTCTCATGCTAGGGTTACAACTAGCAATAAGCCAAAGAGTTTCGTAGCAGCTTCCAGCAAGGCTAAGGCGGGACTCAGATTCTCACTTTCCTGTCCATTGTGCAAGCAATCACATAATTTATTTAGTTGTGATCAGTTTAGGGCATTATCCATTGATGCACGCATTAGAAAGGTCAAAGATTTAAAACTATGCGTGAACTGCTTACGTCCAGGCCATTTGCAGGAAACCTGTAGACTGGGAAATTGCAAATATTGCGATCAAAAGCATAATTCTCTCGTTCATTCCCACGCTGAAGAATCTAGTACCCATAGTGAACACTTAGCATTATCGAGCACAAATCACGAATTTAAACCAATTTCCTCATCATGTAATGTATTACTTTCCACAGCATGGGTAAAGGTGACAGATCATTTGGGAAGGTCGCACGGCGCCAGAGTCTTACTAGACAATGGAAGCACGGCCAATTTCATTACCAAGGATCTTTGCGGTAAGCTTAAATTACCTATTCGTAATGTAAGCTCAAGCCTGGCAGGTATAAACAGTCAAACGTCAATCATATCAGAGTCTTGCTCCTTGCATTTAGAATCTTGTGACGGTTCATATACAACTGACATTGATTGTTTTGTCTTGCCGAAAATCACACCATTCATACCACATTCATACATTGACATACAAAACTTACCTGTTCCATCAGGCATTCACCTAGCTGACCCGTCATTCAATATTCCATCTGCAATCAATATTCTCGTAGGAGCAGAAGTCTTTTGGTCAGTGATAGGTCATAGTCGCATACAGCTAGGTAAACAACAGCCAACGCTTTTCGAAACAAAGCTCGGTTGGCTAATATCAGGCTCACTACCACAGTCAATTGATAGCAAATTATTGTGCATGTTTACACATGATAAACACACAACACACACACACACACCACAGACCTCACACGTTTTTGGGAACTAGATTCAATCTCACCAAAATACAATCTCACTTCCGAAGAACGCCTATGTGAGCAGAACTTCATAGACACAACAAAACGAGACAGCAACGGCCGTTTCATTGTGTCCATTCCATTGAAAGCATCCCCTAAAGCATTAGGAAACTCTTATGACATGGCCAAACGACGTTTCTTGTCATTAGAGCGTAGACTCAACCGAGAACCGGAACTTAAGAAACTTTATGTGGATTTTATGAACGAGTATGAGGCATTAGGTCACATGACTAAATCTCCTATTCTCTCAGATTCGTCACCATACTCATATTTCCTTCCACATCATGGCGTGTTTCGAGAGTCCAGTACAAGCACCAAATTGCGAGTCGTCTTCGACGCCTCAGCGGTTACAACATCAGGCAAGTCATTCAACGATATTCAGGCAGTAGGCCCTAGAGTTCAGGATGATCTGATGTCTATTCTATTACGGTTCCGTCAACATAAATACGTCATATCAGCTGATATAGAGAAGTTTTTCAGACAAATCAATATTGAGGAATCTCAACGGCCTCTACAGCAGATTCTATGGCGATGCGATCCTTCTCTGCCCCTTATAGAGTATATTTTGAACACAGTAACTTATGGGAATTCAGCCTCACCATACATCAGTACTAGATGTCTGACTGAGCTAGCGAAGCAGGCATCTACTACACAAGCACAACGCGCTATTCATCATGATCTCTACGTGGATGATCTCCTGTCGGGGAGTGACTCCATCGATTCCACTATCACCCTAGGCAGAGACATCATCAAAACTTTGGGGTCAGCACAGTTGACTCTACGGAAGTGGCAGTCTAATAGCCAAGAAATTCTACATTCAGTGACAAATCAGACTACAACTTCTTCTAACACAGTGAGTTTAAGCATTGACGAACCTAGTAAAACTCTCGGTCTCAATTGGCGGTGTAACACAGACACACTCACTTTTTCAATAAATTCACCATTACACACAAACACTATCATTACAAAACGTCACATACTGTCTATAATTGCACAGATCTTTGATCCCCTAGGACTAGTTTCACCAACCATCATGGAGGCCAAGCTAATCCTCCAAAGGCTGTGGATTGATAAGTGTTCTTGGGATGGAGAGGTGCCGGCAGAGGTTAAAAAGCTTTGGCTAAAGCTTACTGAAACTTGGCCTCATCTGAACACACTTAGTATCCCACGGTGGGTTGTATGTGACAATCCTTCATCTATAGCTTTACACATTTTTAGCGACGCTTCCGAACGGTGTTACGGCGCTTGCATTTACATTCGCGCCGTGGCAGGCGATGGCTCCATTCATGTAAGTCTACTTACCTCCAAGAGCAAGATCGCGCCGGTTAAGGCTACTACTATCCCAAGGTTGGAGCTTTGCGGAGCTTTACTCGGTACAAGACTATGTACGAAAGTTCTGGAATCCCTAACAATAAAACCTGATAGTTGTATCTTTTGGTGCGACTCAATGATAGTTCTGGGATGGCTGTCATCGTCCCCGGCTTCTCTTCAGCCTTTTGTCAGGCATCGCGTTTCCGAAATCCGGGAAGGTTTTGGTGATCACACATGGCGCTACGTGCCCTCAAAAGAGAACCCAGCTGATCTGATCTCACGTGGTCTTAGCGCTGACCTCATAGGTCAGTGTTCCTTGTGGTGGTCAGGTCCTTCCTATCTGTCTCTTGATGCCTCTCAGTGGCCGTCTACACCTAAATCAGACAGCAATGTTCCACTACCGGAGCTATTGAGATCACACACACAATACAATGCATCATTTCATACAAACACAATTACTCAGTCCAATGAAATCAAATATAATCAATTAATTTTGAATTTAATCAACAATTCATCTAATTACACTAAATTACAACGTACTATAGCATATTTATTTAGATTTGTAAATAAGGCTCGTAATAATAATTTAAGTCTAGGCACAACTCTAACAAGTTCAGAATTGTCGTACAGTGCTGACTTTATTATTCAAACATGTCAGAGGGAAATGTTTCCCATGGAGTATGATCTGCTCTCATCGGGAAAATCTCTTCCCATGAAAAACCGTCTTATATCTTTATCACCATTCATCAAATCAGGAATCATACGTGTAGGAGGAAGACTAGACAACTCATACTATGATTACAATGTAAAGCATCCGATTCTTATATGTAGTCAGCATCATATTACTAAGTTGCTATTCAATACCTACCACTTAAGATTATTTCATGCTGGACCACAGTTATTATTGTCATCATTACGACATAACTACTGGCCCTTGGGTGGCAGGAACCTTGCAAAATCCACAGTACATAAATGCGTCAAATGTCAACGTATCAAGGGTCAAACCGTTCAACCTATGATGGATAATCTGCCAAAGGAACGGGTTCAGTTAGAGTTTCCTTTCCTCGAGACAGGCACGGATTACGCCGGACCAATTCTGATAGCCGATCGTAAAGGTAGAGGATGCCGACTCATTAAATCCTATATCTGTGTATTCGTTTGTCTAGCCACACGGGCAGTTCATTTGGAGCTTGTCTCGGATCTTACCAAGGAAGCTTTTATTGCAGCACTTAACAGATTTATTGCTCGTCGAGGTAAACCGAAAACCATCTACTCTGACAATGGTACTAACGACTAATTTCGTAGGAACATGTAACGCGCTGGCTGACATTTTAAAGCAGGACTACTCATCCGAAATGGCAGAGTCAGGTATTAATTTCTCTTTCATTCCAAGTTATTCTCCTATGTTCGGTGGGATATGGCAAAGTTTAGTACGTAGCGTTAAAGGACATTTGCGACGTATACTAGGTCTAACACATCTTACCTTCGAAGAGATGGCTACGTGTTTGATACAGGTTAAAGCCATATTAAACTCTCGTCCTCTTACACCCTTATCCACAGATCCATCTGACCTTTACCCTTTAACTCCTGCCCATTTCCTAATTGGAAGGTCTCTCACTGCTTTGCCTCATCCAGAAGTAACCAGCCAGAACATTGCCAACCTAAAGCGATTCGAGCGCATAGAACACCTAAAACAACAATTTTGGAAAAGGTTTTCTAACGAATACATATTTTACCTCCAACAGAGGACCAAGTGGGCGCACTCCGAAGGAACCCTTGAAGAGGGATCTATGGTGGTCCTGAAGCAGCCAAACACGCCGCCTCTCATGTGGCCAATGGGGCGCATCGTTCGTCTCATACCCGGGAGAGACGGAATAGCTAGAGTCGCCGATATCAAGACTAAGACAGGTATCGTTCGACGCGCTTATAATACTATCTGTCTCCTTCCAGTCACACACTGAATTTGAAGACAAGTCTTCAACCCCGGGAGCATGTCGGAGACATATCGTCGCCAGCAGGACGACGCAGGGGCATCCAAGACGCGGGGGGTCCACGCGCCCCGCTCACCCAGCAACAGCTGTGCGGCGTCAATCACTACGTCATAAAACACCGTCACCTTAACACGCGCACCTATACGGACCTATCTATACCTACGTCGATAGTTGTACAAGAAACCGTTTATTATATGTTCACCAAGTAACCAGCTGTTTCTCTTGCCACCACCTGCAAGAACCCAGAGCACGTCGCCGCGTCGTCGCCAGTAATAAAAAGTAACATAGTTTAAAGATATTTGTTACCGACCAGGGTTCGCCGATATATATCAGCGGATATAAATATCATGATATATATCACAATATATATCAATTGATTTTGATCTTGACACCTATATATATCAATGGATTTATTCCTGTGTTCTGAACTAAAAAAAAATGTAGGTTAATGTTTACTCGGGCAACACGTTGCGAAAAAGTACAATTCAGAATTATTTAAGACTAGCTGATGCCCGCAGCTTCGCCGGCGTAAAATTTCCCGCTTCCCGTGGGAACTTATTCCCGGGATAAAAAGTAGCCTATGTGTTATTCCAGACCATAATCTATCCCTGTACCAAATTTCAGCCAGATCCGTTCAGCCGTTCGAGCGTGAAAGAGTAACAAACATCCACACTCACAAACTTAAGCCTTTATAATATTAGTAAGATAGTTTCCCAAAATGCCAACCTCATTTTTAGTTGGGGAAATCCCCTTTGACATACCAGTGTAGTCGGCTTTTAACTGAAATTGAATCCTTAATAATACTAAAATAAGGTTGAATTTACAATTCATACATACATACATACATATGGTCACGCCTTTATCCCCGAAGGGGTAGGCAGAGGCATGTTATATGCCCACATTTTACCTTTGTATAATTTGTCCCGCGTAATAGGTGGTGAGCCGAATTGCCGTGTTTAAATGGACAGGCGCAGGTTGTGACTGCCTGCTGTTGAAATAAAGCCTTCAACTTAGCTTAACGACTGCCATTTTACTGGCAACCGGGGCCAACGGCTTAACGTGCCTTCCGAAGCACGGTCATTTTACAAGGTTATAAAAAATACGGATTCACAGGAAAGATTATTAAAATTATTTGATTAATTATTAAAGAAAAACTTGTAAGTACTAATATACTATATTTAAAGACTACTATATTGAAGAAAAACTTGTAAGTACTAATACTTACAAGTTTTTCTTTTTGTAAGTGATCATTAAAAAATCTTTTTCAATATTAGGGTTCCGTAACCAAAGGGTAAAAATGGGTAGCCATAGAAATCAGCTGAAATTTTTTTAGCTTATTTTTCTTAGCCTGGATATAAATTCGATATAATATAAAAAAAACGGATATATGTATAGGATTTTTGATATTTATTATAAAAATCGGATTTTTTCGAAACTTGTTACCAACACATGTCTTAATTAACCACTTAGCCACCGAAACCTACTCGGAACCAACCAAATTTTCCACCTTATATACGTCTTGGGGCGACGTAGGCGCCATCTACCAGTACTTTTTTAGAAAGTTATACGGCACGAATGTATAGAATTGCATCTATATTCATTCGATTTATGATGAAACCAGCCCGAACATTAAGATTATTTTTCTGAAGAAATCAGTTCAGAACCGATTTATGATGAAAGCAGCCCGAACATTAAGAACTTTTTTATATAAAATTTTTGATCAGTTAGCATACTTATTGCTTTTCAAAAAATAATCTTAGTAGTTTAAAGTCAACATTATTATTCCACAACCATCACATGATCACATGAATCTATACTTCTATACTAATATTATAAAGAGGAAAGAATTGTTTTGTTTGTTTGTTTGTTTGTAACGAATAGGCTCCGGAACTCCGATTTGAAAAATTCTTTCACTGTTGGCAAGCTACACTCTTTGCAGTGAACATAGGCTATACTTTATTCCCGTATCCCCACGGGAACGGGAACTACGCGGGTGAAACCGCGTGACGTCCGCTAGTTTTACATATTTTTGCAACATTGCCTTTTTTTTAAACGTGAGGGAAAGTCCTATATGGATGCTATGCCGGACTCCTACCGACTACAAACCTTACGTAACGTTACGTAAGGTTTGTAACGTAGAGTTCTCTCCTGCTCCCGCCCCGCCGCCTCTTTCACAACATATTGGCCTGTCTATATTTTTTAAAATTGTAGCTTTCTTTATTTGTCGAGCCTTGTCGAACCTTATTGTACGATTAAAATATTGCCTAGGGTTTGTTTTAATATATACAGTAAGATTTTGCCGCGCCTATGTAAAGAACGGGACCCTATTCATGAGACTTCGCTGTCCGTCTGTCTGTCTGTATGTCTGTCTGTCTGTCCGTCAGGAGGCTTTATCTCATGAACAGTGATAGCTAGAGAGTTGAAATTTTCAGATTATTTGTTTTTGTTGCCGCAATAACAACAATTACTAAAAACAAAAACATAATAATATTAAAGGGGGCTCCCATTCAACAAACGTGTTTTTTCGCCATTTTATCTTATATATTAGGTAATAAGGTATCCTTCTCAATTTAAATACTTTAGTTGGCTTAAACAAATAATCAAGATTATTTCTTCCCTTTACACCATGCAAATTAAATGAATACTTTAGGAGGTATAGCAAAGTTCAATATTGCGGAAGGAAATTAATTTCGTGTCGCCATGATTGAACATTAAACGGGTACAAAAAACATACTAATTTATTTTTTGACTTTCATTTTTTTCAAACGACAACCGACAAATTTTTTCTTTAAAAAGTTAACATCGCTTCCAGAAGATTACTTTAGGTAATTAAAATATTTCAAAGATAGCCATTTCATAGGAAATAGAAAACAAAGAGCCCATAATTCTCATTTTTTTCCAGTTTATACAATTTACGTACAAACACACAATTCAATTACATGCACCGATATTGTGTTAATTATGTCATCATTCAAATGTCATCAATATTCTGAAAAAGAAATTAAACATATTTATTTATTTCTGTTCAGAAAGCTTACAGACTAATAGATTACATGTGTCACTATACATATATTTCTAAATTGCTAATGACAAGCTTTCACATTTAGACTAGATTTATATAAATATAATGCTTGCACTGGTTATATATAAAGTAATTAAATAATTTTACATGAAATGAACACCTTTTTTATTAAAACCATTCAATAAACTTAAGTGAACCAAATATCCTACACCGTAATAATTCGAGTTAACTTTGCTGGTCGCATGTGAAGAATTGCTCGCTTAGAAGTCGTTTAATAGTATTGGGAGGGGTACAAAACAGATCTAAATTCATAGTCTTAGAAATTCTATTAAAATTCGCAGCACAGCGCACAAAGTATGCATTTATTCGGTAGTTTCTCGCAGCCGAGGGTAAACATAGAGAAATACATACTGTACCCACCGTAGAGGATCTATATGAGAATAACAGGATAGTTAACAACATAGAGCAACACGAACTGTCTAAGGCGCGCGTTGCTCTGTGGTTAACAAACACCATAGAGAAATTCTATTATTAAACATAACAGTATAAAATACTAGCTGATGCCCGCAGCTTCGCCCGCGTAAAATTTGTTCTCGTGGGAACTTATTCCCGGGATAAAAAGTAGCCTATGTGTTATTCCAGGCTATAATGTATCTCTCTACAAAATTTCAGCCTGATCCGTTCAGCAGTTTGAGCGTGAAAGAGTAGCAAACATCCACACTCACAAACTTTCGCATTTATATTATTATTAAGAAAACCATGTTTTATTATAAAATAAGCTATTAAATAATTTGTCCGGATTTTACATGATAATTCTCCTATGTGCGTCGGTCCATCTAGCGGGGGGGTTGTCCTACCTCACGTGTACCAAGACGCGTTCTCCACTCTAGAACTCGTTTGCTCCACCGACCATCGGTTTTTCTACAGATGTGGCCAGCCCACTGCCACTTCAAAACGCATACTCTGCGAGCTGTGTCGACCGACCACTCTAGTTCTCTGACGAATAACATCGTTTGGGATTTTATCCCTCAGAGACAACCCAAGCATATTGACTTCATTTCATGAATCTCTCTACTTTTTACGGTAGAGTGAGCTGCGAAACTTGGATTTTAGGGTTCCGTATTCGAAGAGTGAAAATGGGACCCTATTCATGAGACTTCGCTGTCCGTCTGTCTGTCTGCCCGTCACGAGGCTGTATCTCTGCAACTGTGATAGCTAGAGAGCTGAAATTTTCACAGATGATGATTTCTGCTACTCGCGTAGCTCCCGTTTTTGTGATAATGCGGGAATAAAATATAGCCTATGTTGACCGGGAAGAGTGTAGCTTCCCAACAGTGGAAGAATTTTTCAAATCAATCCAGTAGCTTCGGAGCCTTTTCGATGCAAACAAACAAACAATCAAATCTTTCCTCTTTATAATTCTAGTGTAGACTAGCTGACCCTCGCAACTTTGGTTACGTCACATAAGGTAAATGAAATGAAAGGAGAGGTATTTCTTCATCAGACTTATCAAGCAGCGTGGGAAACTGCACTGTTTTCTTGATCATAAAAGAACTTAAAGATAGTATATTTTAAAACAATTCTGCCCACGCCTACGGCGCAGACTGAATTATTTTCCAATATCCTTAATCATTAAGCCCTTTTATGACTAAGCCAACACGCCAGTTTAGATTTACCCTCACATTCAAAGGAACTCTTGAATTCTAGTAGCGAAAGTAAAGATGTCTTTAATTTCTGAATTATAAAACCCTCAGTATTGAAACTTGTGTAAAACAAAGTTTAAAGTAGGTACTCCCTTTCTGACACCAAATAAATATATGGAATCAGAGCACGCGGTGAGAAATTACAGCTGAAAACGCATATTATCTTTCATCCCCTCTGCTAAAGGAACCGCGCAAAATATCGGGGTCAAAAGTATTCTAGAACCTTCCTCGGATAATAGTAAGCTCAGAAGTGCTCAGATAGTGCCAAGTATCATTCAAATTGATTTAGTAGTATCGGCGTGATACTTATTCGGGATACAGACAGACAGATAGACAAAACTAAATTATACTTTCGCCTTCAGTATGAGAATGCACTATAATTAAAATTTTCAAAATATCTTACATATAGAGACTTTTTAGAGGTTTTATTATATGTATAGAAATAAAAAGAAGGGATAATAGGGGCTCTTATACAACAACCGTGACTTTTTTCGCCGTTTTTTCAAGTGCGAGTGAGACTCGCATTTAGCCATTTTTTTACAAGTTTTGTTTATGATGGCATTTGTTAAACCGTTATAGGATCACTTTGTTGTCCGTCGTCCGTCCGTTTTCCACAAGGTTCAAAAACCCTTGTCTTGGGAAATCCTTCCGAGGGCTTACCCGGGGCTCCCAAACATAGGCTGTTGGGCGTTACGTGAGGTTTTTTAGTCGGTAGGAGTCTGGCACTTCGGCTTCCCTCACGTTAAACAAAAAAAAAAAAAAAAACGGGTCCAAAACCTTTATCTCGTGAACACCATATGTGTTGTTGCAGCAAAATCGTTAGGTAGTAAAAAAATTGCTCTTATTTTAATTTCTTAATTTTTTATTTTCTAGATAATAGTTGTCTTTGACACACCACGTGGATCAGATAGCGTTGCGTGAAAATGTCCGAGAATATTTAATTTATTATTTATTTATTAACATACATATACATTTATGATCGCCCCTTTCATCACCGAAGGGGTAGGCAGAGGCATATTATATGCCCATATTTCACCTTTTTGAAAATTGTCCCACGTTATACGTCCCAGGCGGTGGTGAGCCGTATTGCCGTATTAATATGGACAGGCGCAGGTTATGACTACCCATTGTTGAAAATTCTCAAGCCGCCCATAAAGGCCTTTAACTTGACTTAACGACTGCCATTTTACTGGCAACCGGGACCAACGGCTTAAAGTGGCTTCCGAAGCACGGAAACGCTCGTAAATAAATGTCACAAAGTGATCATGTGATGGTCACCCATCCATAACCAGCCATAGTAAACGTTGCTAACTACAGTGACCGTTTACAGACCACTGAGTCCGTGGGGCCACGAACGCATCAATTTATTTAGGTGCTTTGAACTGACGCGGTGTCTACGGCGTAGACCTATCTACGCCGTAGACACCGCTACCGAGTCAAAGACTCGTAGCGTTGCCTACGTTATGTACGTAGTAGCGTGCGCAGCGTATGTGCGCTGTGTTAATTATAAGCCATATTAGCCTTAACATAAAAAAGTACTGAACCGCACATTTGTGAATAAGACTGAGATCATTTTGTTATGGGGTTCCGTTCGCAAAAGGTAAAAACGGGACCTTATTATTGAATTCACAACTATCAAAACACATTCTCAAAAAAAAAGAATGTACTGTTTATAGTCTTTTTCTGGACAGCTCAGCAATCATGTAAACATGTCATGTTTTGACAAAAGTTGTCTATGATCATAGTGCTGTAACTATACTGATTCTATGTATGTACATAATCATTGAGTTATATCTAGTTCACCGTACATTCATTTACTTCGGTATATCAATCGCCAAATTCATCAAATCATGAAATTCGGTATATTAATATATATTATGTGCAATAATTAAAGGATCTTTAAAAAAAAAGAAACTTTTAGAACATTTAATAGTATAATCATTTATTTACAATAATAAATTACTTTAGGGACGATAAAAAGTGTAGACGCCTCGTTGGCTGCTCGCCGTTCTTACAGAAGCAGACTAAGACATCTTGAGAGATTTCTAATGTGGGGTTTTTAGATCTGAAAACTGAAAATATTAATACTACCTACCTTTTTTTCACTCATAACTCTCATAAGTGACGTGACGCAAACAAAGTTGCGCGGACCAGCTAGTCAAATATACAAATCGTAGGAATGCTTCATATCAAGGATAATACCTTACCCTTCGGCCACATTCGAAACCAAGTTTTGAAATGTTTCTAACCATATAAGTATTTAGGAATGTATCTATATCTAATACTAAGTACCTCATTGCTGTGTCTTATACTACAACATAACGTTTTATTAAGTTTTCCTAATTTTATTTGTGTATCAATTCATTCAGCCTGCTATTCAAACCCGCCGACACAATAACCCTTCTTTTGTGTCGCGCAGTAGGGTAAAATTAAATATAAAATGTTTAGAACACCTGAGGTCATAATTGTGCCGGACTTACCTCTCAAGACATTTGAATGGCCATAAAATTAAATCTATACCTTACCTATATTCAATCCACAAAGTATTAATCAGATTGTCATTGATTGAAGTCGTTCCATTATAATCTGCACGACTCCATAACTATCACCAATCAGATAATAAGGACTTCAGACGGACTTGCCTCGCATCGTCAGGGAAGTCAGTCTAAGCGACCAGTTTGACAGAAACCTGTTTATTTAGTTGCCGGGTAGCCGGTGCCGGGTAACCGACGGCGAATGCAAGCGGTTGCCGGGCAAATCACGCCGGTACGTGTGAAAGCTATAGTACACGGCCATACACCCACCCTACCCGGCACCCGGCAACCGGTACGTGTGAAAAGGGGCAAAGACTCGCACTCTTAGCTCTCTGGGTCAATAAGTTATATTATTAAAGTAAGTACATTTTTTCGAACTGACAGATTGATAAAACAATGACCTCCTTTTAAAATCAATTGGCCAGTACAACAGTTTTACAACACTATGGCAAAGACAAACAAGTCTGAGAAAAAATAATTTAATGACAAGCAAAAATGACAGTCTTAAACTTTTACCATCCGAGTATTTTTCATGAAATTATTCTATAATCTAAAGGTTTATTAGTGTCGAAATGTCCGCATAAATCTAACTAGAGTTCCTTGAAAGGACTATGATCAGGATTGATAATTAAATGTAAGTAATTATGGAGTAGTCGAGATCCAATTTCTTTGTTTACTATATTATTTAGGTCTGTTGGATTCCACTATACCAACAGTGAGCTCCGATTACATTTACAATCTAAAAACTGTACGTTTGTAACGAAATCGTTTGTTAGGATGCATATGAACTTTTTACAAGAAAAAAATTTTTTCAATAAAAAATAAAACCGACTTCAAACAAATCCTGGAAAATAAAATTTACAAAGCACAAAGTAATATGTATTTTGATTTTATCAGATTTTATTCAATATCATATTGAAGTCGGCGCCTAGTAAACCCATAGTTTTATGTAGGTATTATTCATGGCACCAACTTCAATATTATATTGAATAAAATCTAATAAATCAAAATACATTTTTCAGGATTTGATTGAAGTCGGTTTTTTTTTCATTATTTTAAGTGACGGGTAAACTGAAAAATATATCTATCTAGGTGAAAGTTCTCATCAATACAAATCAATCAAGCCCAAACACAAGGTAGCTGCTGTAAATCATTAAGAGATTCCCTCGACTGTCTTTCGGTTCCATCATCAGATCGACTCCAGACATTCATTAAATTGTAGGTAGTACATTAAAGCACTGAATTAAAAAGTTAACGAACGCACTCTAGTTGTCCCTACAATTTTCGGTGGTTGCCCTCGATTTCTCCTGAATCCCATCATCAGATCCTGACCTGGTGAAATTGGGACCTCCTCATAAGTGAACTCTATCCAACAAAAAGCAGATTTGAAATTCGTCTATAATTGACGAAATATCGGTTGATCATACATAAAAAAAAATACAGCTTCCTTTTTTTTAAAAGTCGGATCTATAAACCTATGTGTAAAGTTCTCATCAATACAAATCAATCAAGCCCAAACACAAGGTAACTGCTGTAAATTGTTAAGGAATGCCCTCGTCTGTCTTTCGACTCTATCATCAGGTAGACTCCAGACCTTCATTAAAGTGTAGAACAAAAGCACTTAATTAAAAAATTAACAAACGCACTAGTTGTCCCTACAATTTTCGGTGGTTGCCCTCGTTTTCTCCTGGATCCCATCATCAGATCCTGACCTGGTGAAAATGGGACCACCTCAGAAGTAAACCCTATTCAACAAAAAAAGAAATTTTAAAATCCTTCTATAATTGACGGAAATATCGCTTGACATACATAAAAACAAATACATACAGACGAATTGAGAACCTCCTCCTTTTTCTGAAGTCGGTTAAAAATAATTTTATTTGACACTCCATGCTATAAAAACCGGCCAAGTGCGAGTCGGATTCGCGCACGGAGAGTTCCAAACCAAAAAACAACAAAAAGGCTTATTTTTTGCACGGGAGCCTCCCTTTTTTATTTTTTATTTTTGACGCGAGGGAAAACCCTTTATGGATGCTACGAGTATTCCGGACTCCTACCGACTAAAAAACCTCACGTAACGCCTAACAGCCTACGGTTGGGAGCCCCGGGTTAGCCCTCGGAAAGATGTACCAGTAAATGTCCATTTTGTTTTAATTACATTTATTTTTTATGTTAATAGACTGCTCGATATTCTGTGAGTATTTCAAACGTCTACTGGTTGCCCTTATATCATAATATCACTACATATTATAAAACAAGTATTTCTCTATGGTGTTTGTTAACCACAGAGCAACGCGTGCCTTAGACAGTTCGTGTTACTCTATGTTGTTAACTGTCCTGTTATCCTCATATAGATCCTTTACGGTGGGTCTAGTATGTATTTCTCTGTGTTTAATTTCTTTTTCAGAATATTGATGACATTTGAATGATGACATTATTAACACGATAAGTCTACAACATCGGTGCATGTAATTGAATTGTGTGTTTGTACGTAAATTGTATAAACTGGAAAAAATGAGAAATATGGGCTCTTTGTTTTCTATTTCCTATGAAATTGCTATCATTGAAATATTATAATTACCTAAAGTAATCTGCTGGAAGCGATGTTAACTTTTTAAAGAAAAAATATTTACGATGAAAGTCGAAAAATAAATTAGTATGTGACCCGTTTAATGTTTAATCATGGCGACACGAAATTAATTTCCTTCCGCAATATTTGACTTAGCTATACCTCCTTATCTATACTAGTACTACCTGCTATTCATTTAATTTGCATGGTTTAAAGGGAAAAAATAATCTTGATTATATGTTTAAGCCAACTAGCGTATTTAAATTGAGAAGGATACCTTATTACCTAATATAAAAGATAAAATAGCGAAAAAACACGTTTGTTGTATGGGGGCCCCCCTTTAATATTATTATGTTTTTATTTTTAGTATTTGTTGTTATAGCGGCAACAAAAACACAATCTGTGAAAATTTCAACTCTCTAGCTATCACCGTTTATGAGATACAGCCTCCTGACGGACAGACAGACAGACATACAGACAGACAGACGGACAGCGAAGTCTCATGAACAGGGTCCCGTTCTTTACCCTTTGGGTACGGAACCCTAAAAATGAGTACCGTATCCGTAGTTGCAAGTACTCGTAGTATCTAAAGTTGGCACTACTATTCATAATCAAGAATGGTATTTCTACATTTCGTAATAGTTTTTTTTTGTTAGAGACAACAAGATTACCAATAGCCTAAACAGGCGAAGATAAAACAAGGAAATAAGATTTTTAAAAATAGTATTCAAATATGATTTTATTTTTCATGTACTTATAGAACGCTAATAAGATAATATAAAAATAGTTAAAAATGTAATACATTGAATATCTACAAAAAACATTTTCGTATAATTTTTTTACCATAAATTATAAGTAACATTGAACATTAAATACTATAATATACACTGTACAATATAAAGTCTACAATTTCTACACTATAAACATACATTTACAAATTAATTTAAAATACATCTTACTAATATTATAAATGTGAAAGTTTGTGAGTGTGGATGTTTGTTACTCTTTCACGCTCAAACCGCTGAACGGATCGGGCTGAAATTTGGTACAGAGATTCACTATAGTCTGGAATAACACATAGGCTACCTTTTATCCCGGGAATAACTTCCCGCGGGAACAAATTTTACGCGGGCGAAGCTGCGGGCATCAGCAAGTATCATATAATAATATCATAACATTTTTATGTTTCATGATTAATTTCAAAGAACATTGGTTGCTAAAATTTTATGCGTACTAATATCATAAAATTTATATCTCTAAATAGGTACATCGTTAGGCACGTTTTTCGGCGGATTTGAATAATTTTTATTTCACACGGTTAAATATTAGGTTTAGGACGTATCTGCAATGCCACGAATTTAGTAGTGTAGTACTACAGGAGTAGCTTATTACGTTTCCTGCTAGAGTTCGCAAATAAATATGGCTAGCATTAAATTTTTATTTTGCAAGTTTTCTACTGAATTATAAGCGAGTATAAAATAATATTCTGCAATCTACATAAATTCACAGCCATTGATTTCAATAAATGACAGACATTTGTGACTCTCTTAGGGGCCTATTTATAAAATCCGCGCGAATGACGCCGTCCTACCTCGTGGTCATAGCAAACAAGTTCTGTGGAATCAATTGTTATGTTAAAATTAGCTCTATAACTTTCTATAACATAATTAAAGTCAATTTAACAAAGTGAAATAAAAGTCGCGTACACGCAGCAGAAAAAACTATTTACGAGGTAGGGTGAAGCCGCGCAGCACTACGAATATTATCAGCGCGGGGAACAGCTAGTACTAAATAAAAAACAAAAACTAGAAAGCCTGATAGAAAGCTCATAGATTCAAAACACAACTTATTTTCCAGCAGGACTAACACTAAGACGTTGTTGACGAGAAGGTAGGTGGATACGCTAGGAAATTCTGGGACGCAAAATAACATACCTACTTAATAAAATTAAACAATAATCTATCTTAAACTACAAGGTACAACAGATTCAGGTACAGTTTAGTTCGTAAAGATACTCAACTAAAAATTTACAAATAGGTATCTTTACTATCTTATCATCGTAAAAAGCCTTTATACCTACCTATTTTAAAAGATTTTATGTACAAAAAATATTTTGCTTAGATCAAGTCAGTCATCTCTGTCTTCCGTACTACCGCGGGCATAAATTATCTAGGAGCAGTCTCCCTTAGTGCCTACAGTGTCACGGTCGAAGCCGTGGTAAGTCTGGAGCTCCCTGCACTTGTCTATATACATTCGCCACCTCGTGTCTTGACGCAAACACAGCGGGTTTCCTACTAGGATGACCTTAGCCATGGCGCGAGTGATGGCTACGTTGAAACGCTGAAAAAGAAACAAAAATTGTTTTAAAACAAAATCTTCTATTAGGTAGTTGAAAAGAAAGTAAAATAACTAAAACAACTTTAAAAATCTGTTTTAATAGTGTGCTGTGTGAGTAGGACGAAGGTATATGCTCATTATTACTGTCAGCGCTCACCTTCTCGTCCACCAGGAAGCCCAGCTGGCACTTGCCGGCGCAGTCCAGGGTATTGGAGTTGCCGCGCACCGTAGATATAATGATCACCCGTTTCTCCTTGCCCTGATATGCCTCAACAGTGCCCACTTCGATGTTTTTAAAGCCGCCTGCTTCTAGTTGGTTCCTAATATTGTGTACCTGAAAATAATGTTATATTATTTACTTAATCAGATAACGACAGAAATACCAGTTTTTTAAATAAATACCTACATAGTATTTAACGTGATTTCAAGAAACTGGGGCTAATTAAGTCGAGTTGTTAATAGTCGAAATGTCATTTCAATCTATTAGAAATAATGGGTGTCCCAGTAAGAGTGCACTATGTCATTTTAATAAAAAAAACATATTTTTTTGAGAGAGTTGTGATTTTTTTATTGAGTTGTCAAAAAGACATGTTCCGATTAAGTATGGAACAAAATATCCGTCAAATGGCCTTCAAGGCTCTGATGGCAGGCCATTACTCTATTCATGAAAATTTTCATGACTTTTTCACGGAGATGAGGCTGTTTCGCACCGATGACTCGTTGTATCTCGGATTTGAGCTTAGGCATTGTTTCTGGTTTATTCGCTTAAACCTCCGATTAGAGAAAACCCCAAAGAAAAAAATCGCACGGCGTTAAATTTTGGTGGCCAGTTCACATCAGAATTTATTGAGGTATTTTTTCGGCAATCGTTACTGCAATGGATTGTTTCATGCGCGGTGTAGCAGGTGGCGCCGCACCGTCTTGCTGAAACCACTTGCCATCCGCACACAACGGAAGCACAGGAGTCTTACTATCCATTACCGACCCAGTTTCTTCATTTTTTTTTGACAACTCTTCAAATGGTTCACACATTAGGTGCACTTTCTCGACTGAAAATTGTTCGTAGTTTGCGAGCTGTCTCAGCATAACTTTCCAAATTTTTGTAATAAGTTTTCACAATTATTACGCGTTGTTCTTTCGAAAGCGCTCCATTTTTATTAATCGGAACAAATAAATGTGTAGGCTGTCAAATCTCAGAGTCGCCACTTGCACAAAAAAAAAATAGCACTAAATTTAAAAAGTGCACTCTTATTGAGACACCCTTTATTATAATTAAAATCCTTTGTTCTCCATTTTAAGATTGTGCATAATGCGATTTAGAGCTATTGCTCAAAATCGCATTATGCCTAATCTTAAAATGCAGTCTTAAAACATGGATTCGCTATACCCTTTAGGTACAAAACCTTAAAAGTGATGTAACTTTTAACATCAGCATTATCATGATCTAACGTTCACAATCCCGTTACTAACCTGTCGGAGGTAAGGAGATATAACTCCTATATCTTCTTGTGCGACTTGGTGTCGCTGCACCAGCGCCTGGACATATTGCTTGACGACATTCGCCTCCATGTCGTTGTAGAAGCTGGCAACGAAACAATATAAATAAGTAAGAGTACTGTACTGTACCTACTAGCAGGATGTAGAAACATGCTTGACAACGTTGGATGGGCGTAAAAACCTAACAAATGTCATAGAGTACGGAGACCAGCATGGTGGTATCCAGCAATTAGGAGTTATTGCCGTCCTACAAGCAGTTCGACGAAACTCTACAAACATATAAATATTACAAATACGAGTATTTTCTAAACACTTAAATAACGATCAATGCACCATCAAGTAACTGAGTTTTGAAATTCGTACAATTTAAAATCCAAGAGGTGCTACATCTACGAGTATATCCATACTTCCATACTAATTATTTTTAATAATGCAAAAGAACATGCAACAACCAAAGACTTCTATATAAACTGAGGTAGACGCGCCGTACTCTAACAAACGAGATTTCAAAAGCAATCCTCAAATACACACATTAATAAGACTACACTCACTTATAAATATTTTTTACGTAATTGTCACCACGCACAATAGCAATATACGAAAAGAAAAAGAGTAAAAGAGAAGGCGTATGGACTCCGATTGCAAGTCGAGCACCTACTTTCTAAGTTTTGACTTACAACAGTGCGAGCAACGCTGCTAATTAGCTCAGTTTATAGGTTTCAAAAATCGGTGCGTAGGGCATGTCTACCTCAGTTTATATAGAAGTCTTTGGCAACAACATGTCCCTATCTATAAGGATTGGTTCACAATAACTATTGTAATGAAAAATAAATTTCTTTTACAATAATGCGACGGGACGCCTCTCTTGCAAACGCAATTGTTCTTAAATAAAATGCGACAGGAATACATGCGATGAGAAACCTCCCTCTTTCGCTCTCTTTCACGTAAGTAAACCGGGAGTACACGCAGGAATAACACCAGGATATAATACTCTCTCTTATGTGACGCAAACAACGTTGCCGCGGGTCAGCAAGTTCTGTTATATGGAGGGAGATGATCTCAATAAACAGTTCTTAATAAACATATTTAGTTGTGATAATTAGGGTTAGATTATTGCAAAAGCCTATGAAACATAACACCATGAGCTCACACTTTGTTCTAAATTTTATGCTAAAGTGTACGAAGATAAACACATACCTGGGTGACAATCCATTCCGCTGTTCGGTCGCCAGCACTCCATGGAACACAGTGGCGTGGCTGTGAGGCCTCTCGCCCAATATGTCCACTTCACTTAGAGGGTCCTTGCTGGCCATTGCCTGCGAATGAAAAATGAATAAGATCTTGGCTACAACATCTATCGGAATGATTGTTTTTTCAACAAAAAATCACCTTTCCAAAAAAAAAATCGACTCTATTGTGACGAATTAAGAAACTATTTATTATTATTCAAAGGCATGCATTTTCATTATTTTTTTTTGAATTTTGATCTGAAATTTTGTTTGGGAATCTTGTTGTGTGGAGGAAGGTTTTTATTTATAAAACAATATAAAAAAGTCGGGTTGTGATGTAAGCTTGGGTTAGCAAGTTAATTATAAATTCTCACCCTCAAGTGTGATTTATAAAATAGTTTATTTGGTATGTCCAGGATGGAGGCGGCAGATCGGAAGTTGTTCCGCAGCATGACCATGAAGTTGACGTTCGCGTTCTCGTTGCTGTACATCGGGAAGTTCTTTAGTAGACGCTCCATGAGCGAGGTGCCTGAAACAAACCACGATCATATTCATTTTAAAAAGTATGTACCTACATGCAAATTAGCATGTATAGACCCCCCAATATAAAAGTTAATTTTGTTTACAAACGTTAATTAAACTTTTTCATAATATCTAAACATATAATAAAATGATAGAAGAGTCAAAACTGTACATTGGAAATATTTAAAAAAAAATACTCGATGGGTGTTCAATATAAAGATACCGAAGCCGAAAACATAGTTAGAAAATTTTTTGTCTGTTTGCTTTGCTTTGTCCGGAAGGATCTCGAAAGTATTCAATAGATTTGGTTCAAATTTTGCATAAATATTACTTAGGGGTGGGGTCTTCAAATAGGCTATATATTATCACGCTACATATCCTAGGGGCTAAGCAGAGGGCAATGAAATATGTAAGATGGTGGATTGATTTAACCAAAACGTAGCAGGAATATTAGTAAGAGATAGGTTTTACACACAGGCTACATATTCACGCGTACGAAGTCGCGGGCAACAGCTAGTTTTATTATAAAGTGAAAAAAGACAACTTGGCCAGACGGGACTTGAACCCGCAACCTTTGCCTAATCCTGGGCAATGCTCTAACCAATTGAGCTACGGGAGCCGTACTGATACAAGTTGAAATGCTTCACCTTATTGTAACCGCCATTTAAGAGTATGGCACAGAGCCATCTATCGAGCTACTTAGCAACTCTGATATCAATGAACGATATTGCAATCATTTTTATACATTGATTTGATGTCTTCGACTCAATCTATAGATTTTTAATATTTAAAGCAATTAGTATGCTAACTTTTTCATAATATTTTATTATAAAGTGAAAAAAGACAACTTGGCCCAGACGGGACTTGAACCCGCAACCTTTGCCTTTGAGCTACGGGAGCCGTACTGATACAAGTTGAAATTCTTCACCATATTGTAACCGCCATTGGGCCAAGTTGTCTTTTTTCACTTTATAATAAAATATTATGAAAAAGTTAGCATACTAATTGCTTTAAATATTAAAAATCTATAGTTAATTAAACTGTCACAGATATCAAATGAAATTTGACAGACTGTAGTTAATAACTGTTTTATCTAAACATTTTAAGTTACGAAAATTATTGTGAAATTCAGACCGAAATACTAAAAATAATTATAAAAATTGACATACCCAGTCCGATGTTTTTGGCTCTTCGTGAGTTGATGACAGGTCCGAGTTGGTGAGGGTCTCCCGCCAGCACGAGGTGTCCTTGGGGCGAGAGCAGCCCGCTGATGGGGATGAGGCAGCATGGCTCGCTGGCCTGAGCCGCCTCGTCGATGAACAAGTGTGTGATGTGACGGCCCCTGCCTTTGAGCGATAGTTCCCTGGCGAACATAGATAGAAAATTACAGATTGCATTACACTTGCAAGTTATGTGCACAGCACAGCATTGCGTACATAGTAAGAACATGAATGAAT
The DNA here is from genome assembly GCA_933228765.1 of Miltochrista miniata. Taxonomy (NCBI): domain Eukaryota; kingdom Metazoa; phylum Arthropoda; class Insecta; order Lepidoptera; family Erebidae; genus Miltochrista; species Miltochrista miniata. Next base: position 13,202,439 of record OW121764.1, on the reverse strand, counting down.
AAAATAAAGAAAACTTCAATCAGCAAAATCTTTCTCAAGCAGCGAAGTAGTTCACAGTCTCGTACATATTACCAGATACTCGTATACGAGTACAATAATAGTAAAAATATTCACCTTGAAAACTTAGCAGCGTGAGAGAGCGTGGTGATAACTATACGGTAGCTCATGAAGTGCTGGATAGATACTCGGTCAAAGTCTAATCCAGATGTTCCATTTGAATATGGCTCTAAGGACTCTGGTAGTATGTTCCTAAAACAGAAAAAGTTAGTTATTAACAGTACTTACTAGGTACTGCCAAGTCGATTTGTCGCAAATTATTACTCTTAATTATTCAGCACTAAAAAAATAATAATATTAAGTTTGATAGTTTTGCTTACCACGCTCTATGCTGTGAGCTGGCCCGGAGCAAGAACTGTTCTTCTGAGAACATGTGCGCATATTTGATCAGCAAAGTGGCAATGTGATCTGCCGCCATATTGGAGTCCGTGCATACCATTATCCGGTTAGTTGGATCTCTATATACAATCTGGAAAAAACATTTATAAGTAATATAAGAATTTTGTCAATAAGGGTTTGTGAAAAATGATGGGTTAGAATAGAAATACTCCATTAAGATACTGTTTGATATTTGCACCGCTAGACCCCGCCACTATGTGTTCCACGGCTTGACGCTGTTCCGGGTTGACACTGTTCCATTAGTATACAGTAGATACACTCATGTATAGTGACTTACTTGTAGTATAGCCTCGACGATGGTGACAGTCTTGCCGGTGCCGGGCGGTCCGTGGACGAGGTACGGCGAGGCGCCGCTAGACCCCGCCACTATGTGCTCCACGGCTTGACGCTGTTCAGGGTTGCTTTCCACTAAAGGATTGTAGAATCTGCAGGATATAGATTTATGTTAGAGGCGGTGGCGTATTGAGCTTGGTGAATTAAGTAGTTTATCTCATTGGGTAAACATTAATTTCATATCTTCTTATTCCATTTCTAAATAGACGAGGAGATAGTCAAAAGTCTGTACTAAGGAATTACAGTAAGTTACTTACATAAGCTTGGGTTTGTTATAATTGATTGCTGTCTCCTCTTTCGGGAAGATCTTCAACTGCACATTTTGGCTCATAGCTTCGTGTACAGCTACGTGCATTCGCTCATGCGTAACACGCGACGCGGAGAAACGTATGTCGAACAGAGCTTTTGAATGGAAGTACTGGGAGAACCTGTTACAGGATTTAATATTATATTTAGTTAAAGTACCAATTATTATAGCCGGTGCATGCGACATAAACTGTTGCTATGATGAAAAGTATGTGCAAGTTTCACCACTTCGGGAACACGACGCGACGGTATAAAATAAATAATACGTGGGTGGATTCGAGGTGATATTGTCATACAAAATACAAATATTTATCAACTTTCGTGCCTTTGAGAAGGCACAAATGGGTGAGGTGACGTTTTTTGCAAGAATTTGTGTAAATTTATGATGCAGTCGTATGAACCAGCTAAATGTATTTTATATGGCATTTATATGAACACCGGAGGAATATTTAGCAATAATGCAACGGTTTAACGGGCCTTCCAAACCACGCTGATAACTAGACTGCTACAAATGGTCACCCATCTCAAGACTGTAATTGACCGTTTTGTAAGAAGCTAACGCAGTGATAGTTTACAGAACACTGGGCAAGCAGGGCAATCGTGCGCTAAATGTATTTACTAAATATAGTACTTACGATGAATGAAACTTTCCAATAAACGCGACATTCTCGTAAATTTCGACGACAACACCTTCAAACATCAACGATTCGTTATTCTGTGGTCGAACGCAGAGCACATCACCTGGAAATGAAAGAGAACGTTATTCACAATTCGATTAACGACTGCGAAACAAACAATAGCGGAACACGCAAATATTTATCGTGACCCGTTTTGAATTCTACGGACACCATAAATTAAATAATAATATCGCTCTTACTCACCAAGCATCAGCGATGGCCGTTTGTCGACTAGGCCAGGCACATATAGACCATATCTGTCTCCATTCTCCACAAGCTCAACCCCAGACATGTTATAATTCTGCAAAGAACATAAGTCACTTTAACACAAATGATTGTAGCTTTGACTGGCGGAGTGCAAACTGTCCTTTGGAATTATCTCCTTTAAAATGGTAAAAACCATGTGAATATCTGTTCAGTAGTTGTCGAGCTAATCGCGACTATCTGACAGACAGCAACATACAATCACGCCTATCCCTTCTATCCCTATCAATACTTATATTATAAATGCGAAAGTAACTTGAGTCTGTCTGTTACGGTTTCATTGAGATGAAATTTGGTATAAAGATAGTTCGAGCCCTGGGAAGGACATAGGCTACTTTTTAACCGACGACTGCGCAAAAAGAGGGTTATGATTTTACGGGATAGCAACTTCTACGCGCTCGAAGCCGCGGGGAACTGCTAGTATTCTATAAACCCACTCTTTGACAGTAGTTCTATTGGTCCCATGCAATATGCAAGCCTATGGTGACAATGGGCACAATATTCAGGAGAAAATCTATAACCATTCTACTATCCGAACCAAAGTTTCAACACACAGGACAGCTGGTGTTATAATTCATCTTTCTAAATAATTGATTAATTACACAGTACACTTACCTCGACATTAACGCCGATCATCCTCTCCTCGTACCATAACACGTTGTGAAAGAATTTAGCATAATTCTCGGGAGTGACGCCTTTGTCAAATACATCCCTAAAAAAGTAAAACGCATTTAGTCTCCTGGGTACATGGACATAGAAATCAAATAGAAACAAATTGATTGTTATTAATAAAGTGGTGTTAGAATATCGTGAATTCGCTTTGTACTAGACTCCACTTCGGAGCTCGTTTGCCTCAACGGCTATTGGTTCCCAGCCCATTGCCTCTTCACAACACATACTCTGCGAGCTATGTCCACCACTCGGGTTCTTTGACGGATAACAGAGTTTCTGTTTCTATCCCTCAGACACGCCATTTTCACTGCGCCACCTAGGCAGAAGGTATTACCTACTATGACACTAAAGTTAAAGATACTTACCGAATATCCTTTGCTACTAGTTTTTCCTGGACGTCTGCATTTTTTTCCGTTTTTAAATTGTTCGAAAAGACTGTCTTGATTATAGAAGGTATCTGGAACAACCAGTTATCGTGGCTGCAAACAAACAATTAGAATTTACTTCGTCGTCTTATTGTCTTGCTTTTTTTTGACTTGAGGAATTTGATGGAGTCAAATAAAAATGGTTAGGAACACTAACGCTGGCTTTTTAAGTGAGGATTAGATGAATAGTCAAGAAGTGCGTAAGAAGATTCTTGGAAATTACCACTTAAAGGAGTTAGAAATTAGTCGCGTCACCGTGGTGCATCAACTAGTTTCAAACATAATTGCGGCTACGCCTGCTCATAATTCTATTGCCGTTCGCGCATCGCATGAATCTATTTAAGAGATAAAGAGTCTATGTGTTATTTCAGACTACATTTCATGCCTGTACCAAATTTTGGCCAGATCAATTCAGTCGTTAGAGCTTGATGTTTACATAATAACGAACATCAAACATCTTCCAAACTTTCACTTGACATAAGAAAATATGAGACTTACTTGGCGCCAGGGCTCCTCAGCACGGTATCCGCCGTGGTAGCCTTCTTGTCGTGCGGACTCTTTGCTTCTGTCTCATGGGGCGTGAAAGTCTCTTCTGCATACACAACCTAAATAACATAGCTTATATTAGCTTAATTTGGTTACTAGACAAATAATACGCATGCCCATTGACGCTTTCAGGCACTTCCATTCTCTACAAAATACAACTTTTTTTTTATTTGTGGACAATCTCACACAATATCATCAAGCCCAGATTAAGCCAATATAACGATATAGCCATATTTATGGGTGCCTGTCGTTTGACCGAAAAGATTTTACCAAAATATCATGACCCAAACATATTTTGGCAACCTTTTATTGTACCAATGTAATGTTTGGAATAATTTTAGTACACACATTTTCATTTCGTCAAATTTTTATTTGGCAGAATATTACAATGGATAATTTCATTTTGGCATTTGATCTGTAATCAAATGATTTATTACAGCAAACAATCTTTAGGCAATAAACGTTTGGTCAAATGATTTTCTACAACAAAAAACATAAAGACAATTTTTTTTTTTTGGGAAAGGTAATAATTCAATTTTATGTTAATACTAGCTGATGCCCGCAGCTTTGCCCCCGTAAAATTGGTTCCCGTTCCCGCTTCCCGTTATTTATCCCCTTGTGGGTAGAATTTATCAAAATCCTTTCTTAGCGGATGCCTACGTCATAACATCTACTTGCATGCCATGTTTTAGCCCAATTCGTATTGTGGTTTGGGCTGTGCGTTGATAGATCACTAGGTCAGCCAGTCAGTCAGTCACCTTTGAGTTATATACATTTAGATAATCATTTATTGAAGGCTTCAATTTCATTACCAATTTCAATGATATAACTCCTAAACGGTACCAAGTCTGTTTACTGCGCGCCCCGACTTGGATAGGTTAGGAGGATAACCACGAATGCTAATGTGGGAGCTCCGCTCCGCTCACGCATTAGCCTTCTTTATTTTTTATAAACACCATTCAACCCCAACATCAATTTCGGTGGTGTGACTCTGTAACTTAATAATTTTGTCATTGGCTAAACAATTGACTGAAAAGAAATGGTAATTTGAAAATTGATGTTGTGAAATATTAGCCTTATTTTATTTTGCTTAAAATATATTTTTACAAATGAAACATTTGACTTATTAAAAATTGGTTAAGGTAATAGTTGTTAAATAAATTATTCTTTAAACGTTCACTACCCAAACAAAAAGTATGCGTTACAATTATTGTAAAAAGATTTTTTGCTAAGTAATAATTTGGCAAATTAAATTATGCGAATTTTTTTTTTGGGAAGTGATAATTTGGCAATTTATTTTCGGTCAAACATAATGGAGGAATCCTTCAGGAGTCGAACCCAGGAACTCCAGCGCGGCAGGCGGTTACACTACCGACTGCGTCACAGAGGCAACTGTCATTTGAAGGGACTATACAATCCACAGAATTGAATTTAAGAACTTACCATTTTTCTCAGTACACTTCTTCCCTTTTGAAGAGGAAGTCTAATGTAGCCGAATAAGATCGGGGTGATGTACTGAGCTATAGCTATATTTTCCCAGTTGAAAGCAAAGGTCAATTTAAGGTTTCGTCGTTTTAAGCCTGCGCCTGAAAAAAACATTACAATATGAATGAAAGGTACCTTTTTAATAACATTGTTACATTGGGGACATTTAGTTGGGTAAAAACCGCACGTACTACTGAATTCGATCACTAAGGGGTAAAAGAAGAGAAATTCGTCGTTTTCAAGATTTAAAACATGTTTTGTAACCAGAAACAGGTGCAGGTAAGTAAACCAGATTAACCAGTGTAGTACAGTAATAGTTACCTTTACACTCCATTTCTAGATTCAGTACTCCGAAACACCAACCTGACACAGTAGACACTAAACTTGGAACAAGTTTACACGACGTGCACTCAACACTACTGAACTACAAATGATCGCAGCTCGATTTTACTCGGCCTTTTATACCTCAATGTCATTACCCACGCCGAGATTTAGAAAATAATTAGTACCGTAATTTGGTATTAAAGGTACTTAATTACCAATTCTTCTCTAAATTTGCAAAATGATTAGTAAATTAGGTATTAATACTCAATTAACATTCATTTTTTAAAACTCTTTTACTAAGTATATTGTTGTAATTATATAATTAAACTTGGTGCTAATATCTAAAGTAATTACTACTTTGATGAAAAAGTAAAGGATAATTGGGGAAAGGAGGGAGATAACCTTTAAACCACCCTTGTTTCGGCCATCCCAAGACACATTATTCAAATAATTGTAACGGAGAGGAATGACAAATCGAACTCCTTATGTGTATATTGTACTTACCTACAGTAATAAGTATTCTTACACTCCATTTCTTGTACTCGGATTGGGCACTAACCAGACACAGTGAATACTTGTAACACGTTTACACAATGTGCACTGAACACTACTGAACAACAAATGATCATAGATCGCTCTGCTCGGCTATTTACACCACGACGTCATTACCCCCTCCCATCGCCGATGTGTTGTCACTTGCCGTACCTGCAGATAGGGCTTTCATTCGGGTAAGTCATAAAGTAACAATGTAGAATACTTGAATGAAGATTGATTCTATTATACGCATTGTTATTATTGTCCGCAGGTACCTGAGGATAGAGTAGAAAGCTAGTAAGTAGGTTCAGGTATTAAGGCCTAAATATTGAATAATAAATAAATAATCTAAATATAGCGCTCGGAATATTACCGTAAAAGCTATTCTGGTCAAGTTTAAATTGCAACTACTAATCGATACTATAATCCTAATACCTAAAATGGCAGAATTAAAAAATCGTGGACATAAGTTTAAGTTAATATTGAGAAATGTTTGGTAAATCAAGTATTAAAGGTATGTAGGTACTTAATTTCTCGGTAGGTACATATATACGTAATAATATAGCAGAATGGTCAAAACTGTTCATAGAATGTTTAAAAAATAATCGCTGGGTTCTACATAAGATACCGAAGCTGAAAATGTAGTGAGAAAAAGAGGGCAATGAAATATGTAACTTGAAGGATTGATTTAACTAAAACGTTGCATTTAAAGGAATATTAAGTTAGAGATAAATTTTACACACAGGCTACAAATTATTTCGCTAAATATTTACGGGGCTCGGTAGAGAACAATAAAAATCAGTGTGTATATTATAGCAAAATACAGGAACTACTGAATTTTTTTTTTTACGTGAATATCAGTAAGAAGTAGTACAATACTAAACGAACATATTAAAACGCTATTAAGACTAGAAGTTTGGCAGAAAAGAATTCAAATCTTTATGTACCTAAATAGATGCATAACCGGAAACTACCAAGACCTTACTTATATAAAATTCAAATTTTCATGTCAGGTCTACACAGCTTCATATTATTAAGTTAATTAGTCTAGGGGTTTGGCAGAGAACAGTTTAAAGTCTGTAAATATGTATGTGCGGGAAAACTCGAAGCAAACAGTTGCTTCGAGTTTTCGAGAACTAATTTATTAGCACAAAGAATAATAATAGGAGTTCGGGATTCCGAATGAACTTTTATATTATCACGCTATTACGCTGGCATACTAACCAGCCTTTACAGTTTTACCAAATCACTACTTTCTTTAAATGACTCTTCAAATCAATGTAGGAAATAAATAATAGACAAGTATTTAGTTTTAGTTTCATTTCGTTAAGTATGATATATTTTTAAAAAAGAATCGTGAAATCTCCCAGAGATTAAACGTGATAAACGTTTGCATAAAGAAAATATTTTACATCGTCTTGGAAAGGGTTGATGTCAACTAAAGTTGTATATTTTGGGCTCCTTCTTTGAAACAATCTCCATGATTATTTTGGTCACAAGATCATAGGTTTACTCTAACTGAGCGCTTTTCTGCTTGCATGCGCAGGTGGAGTCTCTTAGCAGAATGGTTACCAGCTTATAGAAACTCATTCGTTGTAGGTACGGGGCCTTCAGTCGCATCCATCATCATCAAGTGTTCTCTGTCGGACTCGTGCCGTTAACTCATTGTAGTTCCTTAGGTAATCTCATATTTACCCAACGTTTGGACATATAGTGAGTAGATAGTGTGCGAGTTCGATTCTCGTAGCCTACATAATTGTGATTATACAAATAGGTATGGTTCTGTAGCATTACTACTATATGCGAACGATATCCTATACCCTCAATCACCAAATATAAGATGACTGATATTTAAAAAGAAAACAAATCTCACCATTTCGAAGTAGATGGAATATGTATTAATATTTTTCACGTAGGTAAATATTATTTTGCGTTACATTACCATGCAGAACTTAAACCCTGTAGTAGCACATAGCTATGGGTTTGCTACGACGTAGCTAAGTGGAGTAGGTATGTTGAACAAGTTTTTGTTTATATTTATAATATGTATGTATTTAGAAGTATATACTCGTATGTTTATCAGTCGTCTAGATCCCATAACACAAGCTTATATTAGCCTAATCGACGCTAGATCATGTTGTGTGAGAATGTATATTAAACTTAACAATAAAAATTTATTGAAAGGGTAATAAAAGGTGTTAAATTTCATTTTTATTTACTGCAAAATTTGCCATTTTATGGTAATTAGTAAAATAAATTCTATACATTTACTTGTCGGTTGATTTCAATGGTACATCATAACGGTATTTCAATTTGGTATACAAACCAATTGAAATCAACCGTACAATCAGTTCAATGGTATAGTGTACAGTTAATTTCTTAGAACTTTCGTAGGCCCTTATTGCACTCAGGCAGGGGAGCAGGAGGTCCCAAAATAATAACACAGATTTAGATGTTCTATTCATTGTAATCATTTGCAGTAGGTACCGAATGATAGGATAGACAACTAGTTTATTTGTTAAGTTAAATAAAATTTAAGGCAATTTGATATTTATTTTATTTATTTACTGATCTTCTGATACATATTAGTATAGATATTAAATCTATACCAATATGTAACTGAAGAGTTTGTTTTTGTCTGAACTCTAAGATCTGTGAAACTTCTGGTTGCATTTGAAAAATTACATTGTAGTTTGGTATACCATTTATTGAGGATAGCTATATATCATTACGATAAGACGAATAGGAGTGGAGCAGCAATGAAAACTGTTTAGAAAACAAGAACAATTTATTCCTTTTGACAGCTTCCGTTAAGTTCGAAATAGCATAATGTGTGTTTATTTTAAGACTAGCTGACCCTCGCAACTTCCTTTACGTCACATAGGGTCTATGAAAGGGGAAGTATATCTTCATCAGAGTCTTAGGAGCGTGTGAAACTGCCTTGTTTGCTTAATCAGAAAATAGCTTAAAGATGCAGTCTATTCTAAAACAATTCACTGGGACTGAATTAGTTTACAATACTCTTAATCTTCAGGTTCTTTTATGACAAAGCAATCACGCTGACCCTTACATTCAAAGTTGAGATGTCTCTAAATTGTGAACTTCAAAACCCTCATTATGAAACTTGTGTGAAACAATCCTTAACCCAGCGAGGATGTGGGGGGGTCTATTTGACCCTGTCCATTTTGTTTCGAGTATATTTTTTTATTCCCTAGTCGCAGGTTTTCCATCTTCTCAGTAGCTGTAGTTAATGAACGCCCCTCCTCTATGCGTGCCACACCTAAGTGGAGCTTCGGTTTCGCAACGAGTTACACGTCGAGATAACGTCTACAGGGTACGTATGACCCTTCCATAATCGTGACATAGAAGTTTCATTCCATATTTCGATTTACGATTTTCATTGAATCTTTTGTATTTTTACGTATATTTGGACAATATTAACCGCGAATAGCGGGAGGCCTTTTTTTTTTGTTTAACGTGAGGGAAAATCCTCATAGGATGTTGTGCCGGACTCTTACCGAATAAAAAATCTCACGCCACGCCTAACAGCCTATGGTTGAGAGCCCCGGTTAAGCCCTCAGGAAGGATGTCCCGTGACTCCCAACAGACCTACGGCCGCCAATGCGGCCTCGCCCACGGGGTGGTTCGGGTGCAATCCCGCGTCTATGGGGGGTTTCGGGTGTGACCCCGCTTCTAAGGGGGGGGGGGGGGCGTGCGTGAGTTGCTCACGTCACGCTGCCGTCATGGGCCTGCTTCTGTGAGGACGGTGAGCGGCCCTCTCACCGTCCTCAGACCCCCGGTCATGGAGGCCGATAGTCCTCGGCGAAGACACGTCGGCGGCGCCCAGGGCGCTGACTGCGGAACTCGGGTGGGAGAGTTCTCTCCCGCACCCGGCCCGCCGCCTCCTTCGCGAGCATGACCTGCTCGCAGAAAGAGGCGGCGCAGTCCCACTTACTCCCGCTGGAGAGCATGGCTCGCACCATGGCCTCAAGCGAGAGAGTGTCCACGCCCAGACCCACTACGAGGACCTGTCGCTGTTGTGCCCACGCCGTGCACTCCACCAGCGTGTGGAGCGCCGTGTCATCGCTGCGGTCCTCGCAGTGCTGACACTCGGCCGTGGTTTCCCGGTGTTTTCGCCACAGATACCTACCGAAGCTACCGTGCCCGGCAAGCATCTGTGTCAACCGGTAGGAGAGAGCAACGTGTCTTCTCTCCAGCCACTCGTCCATGACCGGTCTGATGGCCGCGATTGTGGCGAATCCCCCCTTTGGTTGCTCAAGTCGCACCTTCCATGTCTCCATGGATTCCTGGTGGAGCAGGGTCCGCTGGGCCTCGATTTCTCGAGACGCAGGCCTTTGGCCCCGCTCCAGCGCCTCCTTGCGCCATCTTAACAGTGACGCAAGGGCTCTCGCTTCCAGGTCCCATGGAGGGGTCCCGGCTAGGAGACATGCCGCCTCACCGGAGATCGTGCGGTATCCTCTTATCACCCTGACGGCCATCACTCTCTGCGGGCTCAGCAGTCTAGCCTCATTGCTGGCCGTCAGGGTCTCCGCCCATACGGGAGCCCCGTACAAGGCCATGCTTCGCACGATCCCTAGGTACAGTCTCCTGTAGGGAGCGTTGGGTCCCCTGATGTTGGGCATCAGCCGCGCGAGTGCGGCCGATGCTCCCCTCAGTTTTGGGACTAAACTTCGGAAGTGATGTCCGAAGTTCCACCGGCCATCGAGTACGAGCCCCAGATACTTCATCGAGGGCTCGATGCCGATGCTGACGCCCCCTACCTGCAGGCTGGATCCCGCAGGTGGCCCCATCCGAGGTCCGTGGAAGCACAGAGCCTCGGATTTGTGAAGGGCGACCTCGAGACCCAGCCGCCGAATCCGACCCACGACCTGAGCAACCCCTGCCGTGGCCTTGAGTGCTGCGGCACGGTGCGTTGCTCCCCGCGCCGTAACGAGGGTGTGGTCGGCGTAACACGTTACGCCGACCCCTCTGAGCAACGGACCACGCAGCACCCAGTCATAACCGATGTTCCACAGGAGCGGCCCTAAAACCGATCCCTGTGGAACACCGCACGACACATCTCGCCGACCCGGCCCTAGCCAGCTCGGGTAAGTTATGGCTCTCTCGGAGAGATAAGCCCCGACAATTCGACGGAGGTAGGGAGGCACTCCATGATAGATAAGAGCCTCCCTGACGCAGCTCCAGGGCAAGGTGTTGAATGCGTTGGCGATGTCGAGAGACACCGCCACCACCACCTCACCCTGTGAGACTGCTTCCTCCGTCAGGCCTCTAATGCGCATGATCGCGTCCACGGTGGAGCGTCCCTGACGGAAGCCAAACTGGCTATCCGCCAGATCAGGCCCCACGCGTGTGAGGTGCCCGACGAGGCGTTGTGCAATAATGCGCTCAAAGAGCTTGCACACCTCGTCGAGCAACACGATCGGCCGGTACCCTGATGGGGAATTTGCCGGCCGCCCCGCCTTTCGAATCAAGACCAGTTTCCCTGTCTTCCAGACCTTGGGAAACTGGCCTTTCTAGAGGCATGCGCTAAAGAGCCCAATTAGTCGAGGCCCAAGATCTTCGAGAGAATAGCGGGAGGCTGAGTCCCTTTCTTCTGTTCTTCTTAACGTTAGGAATGTCCTACATGGATGGTATAAGGTAAACGCAGGTATTACCGACCCTGTTAAGACAATTTTAAATTCGATGGACAATATTAAGAATGAGGATGGACTTCATACCCATTGTTTTGTTTTCATATGAAACTCTAGTCTGTCTAGTTCATAGTGACCATCCTCAGATGTTGCATCCGGAGCGCTCGAGCACGGTTAGATCCGATAGGGGCTTTCTACCGCGCACGCTTAGGTTGTGGAATGATCTCCCTGCCTCGGTTTTCCCAAACGCCTACAGTATGGGGTTCTTCAAGAGGGGTCTTAGAAGGTTTTGACAGGGTCGGCAGCGCGAGTGTGGCGCCTCTGGTGTTGCAAACGTCCATAGGCTGCGGTGACATCTGGTGACATCTGGTGGGCCGTATGCTTGTCTGCCACCTTAGTGGTATAAAAAAAAAGTATATATTCTATAATCTATTTGTTCTATTCTATATATATATTAGTATATTAGTTGTATTCGACCATGTATTATTATTGTATGTATTATTATATGACCATGAGAGAGATTAATAATGCCTACCTAAGCCTACATAGTTTTATTGGGCACCGATTTCTGTAAAATATTTAATGATATCTGATAAATCAGAATATAATGACTTTGTGCTAAGTAGATTTTATTTTGCAGTTTTTAGTTTTTTTTGAAGTCGTTTTCGTTTTTTTTCTTTTTTTTTATTATGAACCATATCGAAAAATAGATTATAAGTAACCGTATTAACAAACAGTTTATTCGTTTTTGGTATAGGCACGTGGACGACATTATTTGTTTATAGAATGGGAATGAGGACATTTTAAATAACTTTTTGACTTTAGTTAATTATAATTATTACAATAGAATTAGGACATGACGTGTACTAATAATATATTTTATCTATTTGACCGTTGACTGGGGTCTGTAATAGTGCTGTACCCCACATTGTTCTTTGTGACAGATGACAATAATGCAATAATAATATTTGGGTAAGTAATAGATGATATAACAACAAAATCTCTAATATTTACAACATATAACAACGGAACCTATAATTTTTTATAATAAAGCGATTAGTTAATATATTAAACGATTGATATAATTTTAAAATAACTAATTAGTATATGCATAACATACATTAAATATAAGATCGTTCGACATAACATACATTCGATATAAAATCGTTTGACATAACTATTTCTGGGTGGTTTAGAAAAAAATAACCCGCTTTAGCCTTCTAACCTAACCCATCCGAGTCGGGTTACTCTCAGACGGGATGTTAACTATAATGAAGTTTTTATAATGTTAAACGCTAGGGGTTTTATACATATTAAACGTTAGACCAATTGATTTTCGATAAAAAGGAACGTCGAAGAGACAGCACTACTGCTGGATGTGCGTAGGAAAAAAAAGGATTAAGAAAAGAAAGAAACAGTGGTGGGTTCGTCCTTATTTAGCAGATCGCTGTAAGAAAGGACAATTCATTAACATATACGACGATATACGAAGATTTCCGGAAAAGGTTTTCAGCTATGTGAGGATGTCTGTGAGGTCCTTTAATGAGTTACTGACTTTGTGTGAAAATGATTTGTTGAAACAAGACACAGTATTAAGAAAATCAGTCAGTGCTGAAGAAAAACTGTTTGTAATATTAAGGCTGACGGCCGGACTGGCGGCCGAGTGAGTGTGACTGCATACAGCGCCATAGTAATTAGTGGTGGCGTGACCAGCGTGGCGGCGCAACCAGTAACATTCTATTCGCGCGTCCGAGCTGGTTGCGCAACCAATTTGGTGGCGGAAGGACACCAGGTGAGTAACGCTCCATAGAGCTGTATACATTTAGTTGGTCGCGGCGACTGGTTGTGCCGCCATGGTGTCCCGGTGAAATATACTGCCGTGTTAATTAAAAAGGGCACAACTAACATTTTTTGCCAAATTGAGTTATATACATATTCGGAATCAGGAAAAAAAGGCCTATCTGCCTAATTTTTTGTATATTTTTAGCAACAAAATAAACAGAGATAGCAAAAGTCTAAAGGGCACAAATGCAGCATTTTTTAATTTTTTGTAAAGAAAAAGGTCACATTGTGACATATGTCTTCTATTTCATATTTATGGTTATAAAATACCTAATTGAACAGGCATAATCAGCGCATTTTAAATAGAAGGGGCTTATGTGGCAATTGTGCTAACTTTTTTAACCAACACCGTAGCAAGAAACGTAAAAGAAAAGGCACAACTGGCAGTTATGCCTTTCCTACTTAACATCTCTGAAGAGAGATGAAGTCAAAGTCAAAAAATACCTCGCGTATGCGTAGGATTGCGTCAGTTGTGCCTGACGTGTCAAGACGAGTCCGCGCCTGTTGGCGCGATGCTCTGGTAAGAATATAATTTTGTTACTTATTCTAATTAGTTCGTTCTATTTTACCTACACTATGAAATATTATTAGTTTAAGGTTCTAACGTACTTTAACTTGAAATTTCTTTATTTATTTATTATTGGAAGAGTTAGTAATAGCAATATGTGTTGATAGGTAATCGGCCACACGCAGCACAGCAGACAAACTAGCGGTCCGTTGGTTGGTTGGTTGGCTGATGATTCAGTAATCGATAAAGTTTACGAATTACCTGAGAAATCGCATTCAAAAATTTGTAGCAGTGACTCAGAATCGACTTTATACCATGTTCTCAGCACAAAACCATCGAAGAATCACCGGAACAATCAGACACAGAAACAAACCAAGTACAATTAAGAAAAGAAGGCAATAAAAGGAAGCGGAAAAAATATAATATTAGCTTAAAAGATCGAAAGATATTAAAGAAGAAAGAAAACGTAATTACCAAATATTTGTAAGACCTGGTTGTCAAGAAAATATCTGCAAAAAAAGTGCTCAAGTCGTTTTTCCGAAGAGTTTTGCAAGAAAATTATGTTTTCGTTATTACAATAAATAGATATTGTTTATTATTTCTTTGTGGTTGTGTTTACCTGATTTTTGTTGAAAGTAATTTTATCTTAAGATACATTTTAAGTTATAAGAATTAATTTAAACTAGCGGACGTCACGCGGTTTCACCCGCGTAGTTCCCGTTCCCGAGGAAATACAATATTTTTTCTTCCATAAGAACCTTCTCCTGACAATACCTTACACAACAAAAAAGAATTAGTGAAATCGGTCCACCCGTTCTGAAATTATGCGCTTACCAACACATTTTGCGATTCATTTTTATATTATAGATATGTGATTTTGATTAAAATTAAGATTAATAATTAAGAATTAAGATAAGATATGTTATTTTTGTAAACTGTTTTGATAAAAGTTTGATTTTCTTAAAACTACTTTGTTTTTCGAGAAGTTTAGTATTTTCTAATATTTTACTTTTATCACAACTGATAATAATACGATGAAAAGGCACAATTGAATAAAAGTGCCTTTTCATTGTAAAATTCAAAAATTTTCCTCAAAGTTTTACATTGAAAAGGTATATTTCGTTGTATATGCCCTTTAAACGTAACATGGGTGATTTTATCTTATTTTTTATGTTAAGATGAAACAAATTATGCTAATTATCAATTACATGCATTAAAATAAAAATAAAAAAAATGCTATGGTCTTATTAGTACTATACAAATGCAAGTATTACCATTCGCAGAATTTTGGAAAATATAGTTTACTGGGGTTTTCTTCAATAAAAACAAAAAATATATTTAATCTCTATTTTCTCAATGTTTACAAAATGTTAGTTGTGTCCTTTTTATTTACGACGGCAGTATAGCCCTTAAAGTTTAACATTTACAGTAATTTATTAATATTTAGACATTTTATTGCATTCTTGACATTTAATTGAATTCAGGACATCTGTAATTTGACCATGTAAGTTGTAATATTTATTCTCATTAAAAATATATAATTAGAATTTTCCCTAAATTTAGGGTAAATTTGGAAACTGAGTAAAATGACACTTTGACAGTTGTAATTCCTTAAGATGACATTTGTATTATTTAGTGTGACAAAAAATCTGAAAATTTGAACTACTCTCATTTTTGGGGATAATTTGAAAGCCGGTATCCTCTAAAATGTTTGAGTACCTACCTGAAATTGTATAGTTTACGTATAGTTGAATGATGTAGTGGTAATTTATTTATTTATTTATTTTATTTATTACATTTTAGGAAAACTTACAGCTAGTAAGTAGTGTTACAATGATGCTTATACTAGAAGAAGGCCAATTAAAAGTTTTCACTGCTATACATTACTTTGCTAGTATGAAGTTCTAGATAGACATTGTATCAATTTACGTGTCGATTTATAGTTTAAGTGTTTCTAAGTGATGTACCTAGTGGTCATAATAAATGTTAGATAATTTTACCTTTGAAAATGGCGAAAGGCGAAACCGCTCAGGTCTTAGATAAATAGACGTTGTGGAACAGTACAAGTGCCGTTATTCATTATGCTTATCACTGTAGCTTTGCTGCAGGTCTTTAACTAGTTTTTTTTCTTGATCAGATACAACTATGGTCGGTAAACCTTTTATCAACTCACGTGCCTGCGTTTAAAAAAAAACATGTCCAAATTACTCAAGAAACAAAGTTATCTGATGCTCGCCATTGTGCATGGCGCACAAGACCGTAATAAAACTTAATTTATGACCAATCCAAGGATTTATTTGTGAAACTATTGACTAGTTTGTATAGCTAAAGGGTTATAGTTTTTTTTGTACGTTAACTCCGACAATCTTGCTCAGTTCTTATATAAAAATATTTATAAAAAATATATTTATAAAAAAACCAGGAAAATCAAACTCTTTTACAAATAGTTTCTTTGTTAAACAAAGAAACTATTTGTAAAAGATCCTGTTATCATACCTTTGCCTCAAACTAAAACTTTTATCGTTTTTTTTTCGGTTATACCCACAATCACAATATTTTTCTCACCGTCACGTCGGTCTTTTATCTCAAAGAGGAGGCTTTTGTGACATAAGTAAGAGTGGCGGTTTTGGTGCTATGTTTGGGGTTTGTTGTTCTTTCATTCGAGTAATTTCTGTCTCCAAATGTTTGATTTTATTCTCTCTGGTACACGTCTGCTTCTAACAAGAAATCGAGCGCTATATTTATCACTAGAGGATCAAAATTTCACGTGAGAGTCGCCGCATGCGGTATATATAGTACTAGCTGACCCTCGCAACTTCGTTTCCGCTATAAGGTCTATGAAAGGAGAGGTATTTCTTCATCAGACTCATCGGAGAGTATGAAACTGCCCTGTTTGCTTAATTATAAAAGAGCTTAAAGGCTCAGACATAACATAACATAACATAATGGTCACTCCTTTATTCCTTTTAGAATATTATTGGTCTCACGTAATAGGTGGTGAGCCGTATTGCCCTGTCGAGGGACAGGACAAGGCGCAGTCTAGTCTAAAATAATTCAGTCCAAATTGATTTACAATACCCTTAATCTTTAAGGTTTTTTATGACTAAGCCACCAGTTTATAATGACCCTAACATTCAAAGGGACCCTTGAATAGTAGATTTGATGAAAGTTGAGATGTCTCTAATTTCTGAACTATACGTACCTACGTAGTGTAGGTACGGGTACTCTCCCTCAATATTGAAACTTGTGTGAAACAATCCTTAAAGTATTCCTTTTTCCAACACTAAAAAATATTTGAAATCGGATCACGCGTTGTGAAATGACAACTGAAAAAGCATTTTGACTTTTATCCCCTCTCCCACAGAAATCGCGTAAAATATCGGGATCAAAAGTATTCTAGAACCTTCCTCGGATCATTAGCTCAGATTGTGCCTAGTGTGATTCAAATTGATTCAGTAATTTTGGCGTGATACTTAGTCGGGCTACAGACAGATAGACAAAAAGACAAACAATTTTTTAAAAAATAATAATTCTTGCTTCAGTGACAAATAAAGAAAGCCCTACAATTAAAATATTTACAATATCTTTCATGTAGAGATTTCAAATCAAAAAGTAATGATAAATAATGATTCTAGTTAAAAATTTTATTTATTATTCTACGTAGTCTCATTATGTATCGATACACTTAGTCCATCTTTTGTCTAAACTTAAAAAAACCGTTTTCTTTGTTTTCCTTTTCCTTCAAGTACCATAACTCGAACGATAACTTACCTGAGTTTACCGCATGTTTTGGTGCGATCCGATCGGTCATTGAAGTGGAGGAGAACAATGGAGTTGAGGCTTTTTATGTACTGGGAGATTTTAATGCCCACCCTAATGAACTGTTTTATTACGAAATGTTGGATTTTTGTATGGACCTTGACTGGCATTGTGTAGATTTAATTATGTGCCCTAAGAATTTGTTTACATTTTACAGTAATATTCACCGCTGTACTAGATGGTTGGACCACTACATTGTCACAGAGTCAGCACTGGATTCAGTTATAGGTGTGAGTGTGCGCTACGACGTGTATTGGTCTGACCATTATCCACTCGTAGTAGAATGTAACCTTAATAAGCTAAAACCTAAAGTTAGAGATATGGTTGCCGAAAATCATGTTAGTCATGTCTTATGGAGCGACAGACAGGCACTGCAAACCACTCAGTATCATGATATCTGTAATTCTAAACTAAGACTGATTGATTTTCCACAAGATCTAAAGGAATGTTGTGATACACACATGCCTACCACAAATAAGGCTGGAATTAATGAAAAAAAATGTGTACTGTATGTGTGTAAAACTGTATAACCATTTACCTAAAGATATTGCTATACTACCAATGCGCCAGTTCAAGGCGGCTCTCACTAATCATTTGCACAACAGAACTTATTATAATATTCAGGAATATCTTAATGACAAGTCCTGGGTTATTTGAGAATCTATATATGTACCTAATTATTACTTACTATTATTATATACAATTTTACACATTAATACTATTTAAAGACATGTTATTATGTTATTAACTTTGATAAACTCGTGATTGTGAATTATTTATTGACATTATATTGATAAATCCCTAATTATTTATAAAACAATGCAATTATTACTATTTATTGACATGGTTGTTAACCTAGCTAAAATCGTAAATTGGGATTATTTATGGACATTTTTGTAACTAAGTATAAGATATACTTTGTAAACAATAATTTCTTGGATTTGTATTAATGGTACCTTAATTTGATTTAATTGATAAGAATAATTTACACGCCATTATTAGCAGAATATGTAGCTCATCACTGTTACCTTAAACACCATCTTTAATTGTACACCGTATTCTGGCAAATAAACGATTTATTATTATTATTATTATTATTATTCCATTTATTCTTTATTCTTAACATATTGTCTTACATTTTTAAATAAATAATACTTACAAAAATAAAAATCTATTTAAAAATATAAAAAAATAGTGTCCCACCGGCATCGGGTGCAGGGACCAAGCTACCGGTGGTTAGGGCTTCAGAGAGAGGAACCTCCTCACAATGCGTGCCGTGTCAAGAAGTACTGCCTTCTGTATCAGGCCCTTGATCCAGCTGTCTAACGAGAGCTTCTTCAGATGGTTATCGAGGCTCTTTGCCATCAAACCGTGGACCGAAACGATAATTGGAACAATAATTGCCGAATCAACATGCCACATGTCAACAACCTCATGAGCCAAATCCAAATATTTAATTTCTTTTTCCTTTTCTGCTTTAAAGAGGTTGTCGTCATGAGGAATGCTGATATCGATAATTATTGCGAGGCATTCCAAACTAGATCGTTTCACCACTATATCAGGCTTATTGGCAACAATAGTCCTGTCAGTGATGATAGATCGATCCCAATATAAAATGACCTGATCATGTTCGAGAACTGGGTCGGGCACATATTTGTAGTATAGCACTTCAAGATCTACAAGATGGTATTTAAGAGCAAGCTGCTGATGTATAATCTTGGCCACTTGGTTATGTCTGTGCAAATATTCTCCATTGGCAAGACGAGAACAACCAGAAACAATATGTCTAAGTGATTCTCCGGGACAATGACATGCCCGACAGATGTCAATTGTACCATCCTTCAGAATATGTTTCCGGTAGTTCTTCGTCATAACAACTTCGTCCATTATGGCAAAGACAAAACCTTCGGTTTCTCCGAAAAGATTACCGAACTGTAGCCAAGATACGGACGCTTTCAGAGCAATGTCAGGTCCATTTAAGGCCCGATTAAAACGTCCATGTAGCTGCTTGCTTTTCCATACCTCCTTGCGATCTTCAGTACTAAGTACTACAGGTTTGCGCCAGTTCTCTCTGCCCATAGCAAGCGGGGTGAGTCCCGTGTCCAGTGCGACCACATTACGGTGCATATTGGTGTCTGTTTTCAGAAAGAATTCCCTAAGGTTGTATACCTCGCGGTTATGGAGGGTCTTAGCATTTAAAAAGCCACGACCCCCACATTTCCGCGGGATATACAACCTCGTTACAGATGATCGGGGATGATGCATCCGGAATGCAGTCAACAGTGTTCTTACTCTTCTATCAATTTTGTCGAGTTCAGTCTGAGTCCATCTGAGTATACCAAAAGAGTACATTAGGACTGGCATGACCCACCCATTAAAGGCGCGTAGCTTGTTACCGCCTGACAAAAGACTTTTTAATACTTTTTTCAGGCGGCCAAAGAAACGCTCCTGTAATGTCTGTTTCATGCCAGTATCAGAAATTCCTAATGCTTGTGATTTACCCAGATATTTGTAAGTTTCGGTTGCAGAAAGACAGTTGAGCTTAGTGGAATCTGAAAGTTCTACCCCATCAGATTCCACTATCACACCTCCTTTAACATGCATGACTGCACACTTGTCCACCCCAAATTCCACCCTGATGGCTCTACTGAAAGTTTCTGTTACTCCCAGTAAATCCATCAGTTGCAATCTAGTGTGGGCAAATAATTTGAGGTCATCCATGTAAAGGAGGTGCGATATAACCCCGCGATCTTTGCGCAACCGATAGCCTATATATAACGGGTATTTTTTTTAGAGGTATAGAACTTTAAGTTGGCCTAGCTGTTTTAACCGGCGGTATTTTTGTCAGCTGTAAAGTGATTTATGTTTAGTATGGTTTGGCATTTTAACATAAATAGACTGAAGCCTGAACAATGCTTCCAAATTGTGCAAATTTATTTTGAAAATCATGGTTCTTTCCGAAATGCGTATCGTGATTTTCATAAGCGAATTTTCTTTAGCGGTGCAGCTCACTTTTGGTTGAATGGATACATCAATAAACAAAACTGCCATATTTGGGGTGATGATGATCCTCAAGTGTATGTTGAGACACCGTTACATCCAGTAAAACTGACTGTGTGGTGTGCTTTATAGGCTGGTGGAATAATTGGTCCGTACTTCTTTAGAAACGATGCTGACCAGAATGTTACAGTCAATCGTGACTGCTATAGAGCGAAGATTACTGACTTTTTCGTTCATCAATTGAACAACCATGTTGTGCAGGAGTAGTGGTTTCAACAAGACGGCGCAACATGTCACATAGTTCGTGCCACAATTGATTTATTGAAGGAAACGTTTGGTACCCGCATAGTTTCACGTTTTGGACACGTGGATTGGCCTCCAGAGTCGTGCGATTTTACGCCACTTGACTATTTTCTGTGGAGATATGTGAAGTCGCTCGTCTACGCCGATAAGCCCGAAACGATTGACCACTTGGAGGATAACCTTCGGAGCGATATTGTCGCTATACGGCCACAAATGTTGGGAAAGTCATCGAAAATCTGACCTCTAGATTAGACTACGTCCGAGCCAGCCCTGGCGGTTATATGCCAGAAATCATATTTAAATTATAATGCCAGAAGATTTCCTTTCGAATAAAGTCATTTCCATATCAATAAAAACAATCACCTTCGTTTTATTCCATTTCAAAGTTCTATACCTCGAAAAAAAACACCCTTTAGTACTGAGAGGATTCAGAGCTAGACAAAACCACAACGGACTCAGACGTCCCCTTGAAATATTCCCCGCTTGATACTAATTGGTGCACTATTATTGCAAAACCGACGACACCCTGGATAGCAAAGGACTGTTTTCCACTGCCCCATACATGCCCTCAAGAAAGTACACAGAGTTGTATCAATTTTATACAGCTCAAGTACCTTCAGAAGCCATGTATGTGGCACTGAATCAAAGGCCTTCTTATAATCTATCCAACATGTCGCCAGATTTTTGCGATTACGACGCACCTGTTACTGATGGTCATACCGATTAAAAAAAGTTCATTAGTGCCACGGGCCCTACTTTTACATCCATTTTGAGAGATTGATATTATCGAATGTTTTTCTATGTGTTTAGTAATTTTGACTCTCAAAATGGATGTTAAAAGTTTATAGACAGTTGGTAAACATGTAATGGGTCTATAATTTTTGGGATCCGTAGCACTACCAGACTTGTAGAGTAAGTGAGTTATACCAGTAGTCATAAAATTGGGTAGTGAACCCATATCTAGGGATGATTGAAATTGTGATGCTAAACGGCCATGTGAGCTTCGGAACCATTTTAACCAGAAATTATGCAGTCCGGCCGGTCCCGCTGATTTCCAATTCGGGAGCGAACGAACTGCATAAGCAACATCTTCTGCATCTTTATAAACTGGTTCCATATCCGTTATATTCTCACATGACCGTTCAACATCTCTCATCCAATCACCCTCAGTATGATCAACAGGTCTTGACCAGAGGTTCCTCCAAAATGCATTAGTAGTATCATCATCTGGGTGAGTTACGTCATTAACCTCTGGAAGATATGGGGTTTCCCAGTTCCTGTAAACCCACTTCTCGTTTCTTTGGAACATACGATTCTGGCCGTACTTCCACTCCGACCAACTAAACGGATCAACTCAAACGGATCAACTATTTTTATTCCCAACGGTACAACTTTTTTAGTTGGTCCGATAGGAATCAAACGGATCAACTATTTTCTTCTCAACTGAACAACTTGCTATAATAGTTGGTTCGATAGGAATATTTTAATTATTAAAAATTTGTTACCAACTACACAACTTAAAAAAAATCATCTTGTTTTCTTTCTTAACTGAACAAATTTTAGTAACCACGTGTCACGGGAAATTTTGCAATGAAAAACGAAGATCAGTTAAACAAATTAGAAATCGGTAAATCAAATGAAAATTGGTTAAACATAGGAAGATCGGCAAAAATATGAAGAACGGTAAAACAAATGAAGATCTAGAAAATAAATGAAGATCGAGAAAACAAATGAAGATCGAGAAAACAAATGAAGATCAATAAAACAAATGAAAATCAATAAAACAAACAAATGAAGATCGACAAAATAAAATTAATGAAGATTGACAAAACAAATGAAGATCGACAAAACAAATGAAGATCGACATAACAAATTAACGATCGACAAATCAAATGAAGATCGACAAAACAAGTGAAGACCGATCTTTAAAAGATCAATAAAACAAAAGACTATCGGCAAGTTGATACAGTCGAACGTTGCTTGCATTCATTTTTAACCGACTTCAAAAAAAGGAGGAGGTTTTCAAATCGACGGATTTTTTTGTTTGTTACCTCATAACTTTTAAATGGGTGGACCGATTTCGATTTTTTTTCCTTTGAATGTTGTCACTCGCCGTTTGGTCCCATTACAAGGAAACCAGGATTTGATGATGGTATCCCAGAAAATTAAAATTTAAAAAATTGTGGCACTCGTGGCACTCGCGCCCAAATGACACCGTGATTCGATGAGCCAAAGGGCGCATCCGCTAAGACAGTATATCCGCGTAGTATAGGCGCGTAGTCAGCAGAAGGTCCAACAACGAACTCTTCTCGTTCTCCCGGTCTGGTATCCTCGTGTGCGACTGGACCAGTGTTCGTGAGCAGTTCTCCCCGCAACGTCAGTTTTCCGAGAACCTAACCAGTCAGCGTGGTGATTGAAGTCCCGCACAATCACTATCTCTACGGAGAGATACTGCTCAATGACTTTGTCGGTCAATTTTTGCAGGTGGTCAAAGAGGCGGACAGTGTCCGCGTCACCGCTATGAGACCTGTAAATGCACGCGATGATCCGGGTGTGACCCCCGTGATCCACGCGCTCCCATAATGTTGACAGGTCCCTATCTTCCAGGCCTTTGAGACGGCGACAGCAGATATCGTCGCGTACGAACATGCATACCTCGGCTTGAGCCTTGAGGTTAGCCTCAAGCTTATAGCCGGGCGCCATCAAGTAGGATGTATCGTCCGGGCATGAAAAATCTTCGTCTCCGTCAGGAAAAACTAATTTGGCTTTTTAAGTGCTTGTGGATTTCGTTTATGTTGGAGTGCATTCCTCTGACGTTGCATAAGTCCACAAGAAGCGTGGACGTCGACGAAGCCGCTCTAGATACCTTTTATTTTCCTTGCCATGATTTTGTTAAATAAAAGGGGATATAAGAAGGTAAGGGGTGCCTAGGTACCGGTGGCGCAAGAGACTAAGCTAGACTCATGTTTTCCAAAGGCAGGTACAGGTAGTGCGGTGTATTGGCACGGCGTACGGAAGGGCCCGTGGTCCCCCCCTGATGCAATGGTCGCGTCCACTCCGGTAACCTCCTCCGGCACGACCACAGGGACTTTTCACAGGCTGCTGCCTCAGATCAGCCTCCTGGGGCGGAGATTAAGTAATCCCCAGGTTCGGGTCCCGTACAGCCCATTGAGCTCTGGAACCCTGCTCACCGACAGAGAACATAAACCAGCACAGAGCCAGGTTACTATTACCGCGGTCTTCTGCAGGGCTGAGGTAGGTACTGCCCCAGGCGGGTTGCTCAAAGAACAGGATGCCGTTATACCCTTCCTCCTAATGTAGGCTCTTTTGTCCGAAGACCCCTAAGATATTGGATCTTAGGAGTCATATTGAATAAGCCAGATTCATTGTGTAATTTATTTTAAATAGGTGCCTACGTTAATTGACTTGAATATAATAATGAAGACAAATTTTTGTCCTTTACACCATGCAAATTAAATGAATTTGTGATCACCATGTGATAAAGCCACCGGGTTGCCACTTGCCTGTATTAACTTTGGTTGGTTTAACGTAACTAGTTGATATTAATAGATAAACTAAGTATGGAAATATATGCCTACTTATTATTAACGCATCATCTAGAAAGTAAATACCCTTCCTACTCCTACTTCCATGAACCCGCAAAAAAAAGACAAATTTTATGTCATTAGTAGGTATTTGCACGTACTAAATATTTTTTCTACTTTCATCGTCAATATATTTCTTTAAAAAGTGAACGACGCTTACAGTTAAAGATTACTAAAAGGGAGGTGAAATATTTCATAAAATGGTATTTTTTTTTTCAAATAAAAAAAGTAAGAGTTCTTATTTATGATTATTCTTCAATTTAAGAAATTTACGTACAAACACCGGCGCGTTACGATTTTATTACCTACATGTTTGTAGTAGACGTAACGTTTATAAATGACATCATTCAAATGTCATCAAAATGTTGAAAAAAAAATGGTGAACAAAGAGTTCATAAGCTCTTTTGAAAATTCGTACTGTACCTTACAGGATCGTTATGAGGATAACTGGATAGTAAACAACCACTACAGAGCGATACGTGAACTACTGCAACTAGAGGGTTCCGTCCGCGTGTAGACGTGTTGCTCTGTGACAACTACCACATTTACTATTCACGGGCACGACAAACACGTTCAGCTGGAGCTAGAGATCCCGAGATAGTACGGCGAAGTAGCCTGTAAATCGTGCCGTACCTATCCCTAAACTGGGAAATGAACGCAAAGAAGGCAAGGCCGCTCCAGAATGGGGAGAGGGCGAGGAGAGCGTACCGGACAGATAACACGCAAGTACGGCGCGTAAATCAGCCAAGAGGCTGGTAAGACTATGGGTTGGTGAAGGGGACTATACCACATTTACTATGACTCAATTATTTTCGACGGGTGGTATAATGCTAAATACCATCACAAAGAACTAGCGGCGCTGCAGAGAAACAACATAATCTACGCCCTATCTCCTCCGCAAAACGCTTCGCCTTTAAACTCCTGCAACCAGAAGTCCATCCCGAAATGCCCCACATTCTAGCAGCTTTCCACTGCCGTGCTGCTGACAAGGCCGTATGTATGACTGAGGTGCCAGCTTCCTGCCCGGTTGATGAGTCCGCACGTCCAGCATCATCTAGGTACCATAAATAGGTATACCGTAAAAGACAAAGTGCCAAATCAGGTTTACGTTATGTAAAACTATCAGTGTCAGTTATACTGACAGTCCCAAACATTGTTTGTTTATGTAGTCTTGTCTGACGATCTATGTATTAATGTAATGCATTTATTGTAAATTTCCTACAAATTAACGAAAATTGTTACATTTATTACGATGTTAGCAAACCATTTTAGATATCAGGATGAAAGATGGAAGCGGTGAATATCTCCAGGTGCTACAATGGATTTCAAGTGCTCGTGTAGTTCTTTGATCAGCACAATCGTCGTGATTTCCTTCTGCATTTGAGGTAGGTATGGCATGAAAAGCAATATTTTACGGCGTGATCTCGCGGATTCTGCTAAGACTATTATTTTTGGTCTACTATGACCTGCAGTGAGGCTCGCTTATAAAAAAATTTTTCAGTTAAATTAAGTTCTGCTGCATATGCAGTTAAAACAATTAAACGGATTACTGATGTTGAAATGGCTAGAATAGACTACTTCAGTGATTTCCATAACGTTATATCATTCTTCAGAAGATACCCACAGAACATAATTATTTTTACCACAAAAGAAAGCTTCAAGAACTTTATACCATCCTGGTCCCAGAGTAAGAGCCACAACCATCGAAGTTTATTGGCCATGTCATGAATCTTTTAATTTTATAACCTAGCAATACCAAAATGTAATTACTTGTATTAGCTAATATATAGTTTTTACAAGTCACCTGAATACTATACCTACTTAAAGCGTGAAATAAAGATCAACAATTATCTTAACTTGTCCTTCTTATTTACAAACTACCACCTAATTTACTAACACAGCCAAGGAATGTACATCTCATCATCAGTTTACGGTTTGCAGTTTGCAGCTACAACAAAAGGACCACAATAAAATACAATTCAAGCTTGGACAGACAATATCCTTTTATTATAAACTTGCTGACGCGTACAACTACATTTGCCTTACGTGGGAGAAAGAAAGAGAGAGCTGTGTTACTCATATTTAAGTAATATAATATTTCCCGTCGAAAACTACATTTGCCTTACGTGGGAGAAAGAAAGAGAGAGCTGTGTTACTCATATTTAAGTAATATAATATTTCCCGTCGAATTGACTTCCGTCGCGTTCAACTGTATCTCGAATATTATACTGGTCTTTTCGTTTGTTTGACATCTTGCATATATGTTTCGATATCAACGGTAATATTTAATAATCGTAGTAATATTACGTTCTTATTTAAACATTTATTAAGTGCAGAATGGAAAGACTAGATTTCTAGAACATTATTCGTTCGATGGCGGAGGCCGAAAACGCTGCTTTTTTACCTTTTGGCGATCCCAATTTCCGCCAAAGACTCAGTGTGTATTGGTAAGTGTTTATGCGGTCCACACATAAATAGGATCAAGTATGAGTGAGGGGACAAAGTAAAAGAGAAATAGGTAAAATCTGATGTTATTGTGAAACTTTTAAAATAAATGTCCTACAATACGCCTTAAATTTGCAATTTTTGATCAATGCTGTCATGTTCCGGTTCCAATTGAATGTTTTGCCAACCTGCCACTATTAATTAGGTAAAAGCGTGCTCGTAGCCTCGGTGTTCTGTAACAATATCACAGACGACGGGTACAAGTTTGTTGCCCCTTCCACATACGAGGGGTTAAAGCAACTTTCGCTATGGCCAGTCCTCGGATGGGTGACCACCCATGTGACCACTTTATGACATTTGTTGTGACAAATGTTGTGGAACAAGTGCCGTTATTCAATATGTGCAGCAGGTCCCACCAAGTGTTCTCAATCAACAGTATGAATAATTTGTGACATTTATTTGAGCGTTTTCGTGCTTCGGAAGGCACGTTAAGAACGTCCAGGTTGCCAGTAAATTGGCAGTCGTTAAGCGACGTTGAAGACTTTTAGGCGGCTTGAAAAAATTCAACAGCAAGCAGTCACAACCTGCGCCTGTCCATCTCAACACGGCAATACGGGTACGCCACCTATTACGTGGGACAAATTCTAAAAAGGTGAAATATGGACATATAATATATGTATGCCTCTGCCTACCCTTTGGGAATAAAAGGCGTGACCATGTGTATGTATGTATGTAAAAGTGGTAAAGTTGCACTGACTCCCATAATTCTTATTCAAATATATACCTAATCAAATCACAATCAATTTCGGAGCCTGTTCGATGCAAACAAAAAATCAAGTGTTCTATCTAAACCACAGAGATCAGAAAAAAGATCTTTTCTGATACTCGTATCTGTGATCTAAACACTTGATTGTTTGTTTGCATCGCATAATCTCCGAAACTAGAATCTATTCCATACAAACAATTAAGTATGTAGATATGTAGAGGGGGAGAATCTAATTCTCGCCCCTCTAGTTTTAACAGAAAGACGGACAGGGAAGTCCTCGCCATCACCACTAATGAAACAAATTGTCAGACCACAAGGAAACAGACACATTTGAATCCCACAATAACCCTCTCTTTACACGGAACCATACTTTAATGAAAAAGGTCCAATACCTACTCACGCTTTGATAGGTAGGTACATTAGGTACCAAAGTGACAACTTTGGTTGCGGATAAGAATAAAATAATAGGTCTTTACCTTATGTAATTGCCGTTTTGCAGTACTGGCCATTTCAAATCAATTTTTTAGGGTTTCGTAGCCAAATGGCAAAAACGGAACCCTTATAGATTCGTCATGTCTGTCTGTCTGTCTGTCCGTCCGTGTGTCACAGCCACTTTTCTCTGAAACTATAAGGCCTATGCTATTGAAACTTGGTAACTAGATGTATTCTGTGAACCGCATTAAGATTCTTATATAAAACTAGAAAAAAAGCAGTAAATTTTGGGGGTCCCCATACTCAGAACTGAAACTCAAAATTTTTTTTTCATCAAATCCATACATGCGGGGTATCTATAGACAGGTCTTTAAAAATGCTATTGAGGTTCCTAAAATCATTTTTTTCTACAGTGAATAGTTTGCGCAAGAGACACTTCCAAAGCGGAAAAATGTGTGTCCCCCCCCCTCTAACTTCTAAACTAAGAGAATGATAAATCTAAAAAAAATGTATGATGTACATTGCCATATAAACTACCAACGAAAATTGGTTTGAATGAGATAGAGCTGGTAGTTTTTTTTTAATACGTCATATACCGCAATTTTCGGTTAGAAAAATCACTATCACTGCGAACGTGTTAAAACATCAATCCAAGTTACAACGAACTGTAAGAACTTTTATATTATGTTACTTTCTGCTACGAAACCCTTCATGGGCGAGTCCAACTCGCACTTGGCCGGTTTTTTTTGAATCAGAATTCTAATTTGAAATTAATTTTATTTTAAACAAGAAGTCACCTGACTGCCCCTCTCTAAAACGTTACTGTGAAAGTTCAATCCAATTGACGTTGTTAATTTTGTTTTATTTTAAACTTTGAACAGATGATCCACTTTGAACAGTGACGTTGTTTAATGCAACAGAGTCACAGACTACAGACAAAGTCTCGCCATAAGCCCCTCTGCACTCTATTTTATAGAGAGGGGCTAAAATATGGAATTCATTTTCCAAAAGTAGACATTTGTTTATTGATTAGTGTAACGTTTTCATCGCATTTCAATCTTTACCGTCATCATGGATACGTCAAAAATTCGAATAATTATGGAATATGAGTACCTACCTATCGTCGTGGCAGCAACGCGGCACAAGCGGCACGCAACATCAACGACGACGTTTACGGTACCAACATTACAAACCAACGCACCGCCTGTAATTGGATTGGTCGCTTCCGTTCTGGAAATTTTGACCTGAAACATGAACCTCGCGGTCGTCCGAAGACTTTGGTCGACAATGACGAATTAAAGGCGATTGTGGAAGCCGATGATATACAATCTACGGTTGAATTAGCAGCAGCTTTCGACGTTAGCGTCAAATCAATATTGGTCCATTTGCGTAAAATTGGCAAGGTAAAAAAGCTTGACAAATGAGTGCTCCATTGCTCAACAGACACACAAATGAAGGAATTCTCAACCGCATTGTTACTTGCGATGAAAAATGGATTCTGTTTGATAACTGCAAGCGCTCAGCAAGTTGGTTGGATCCTGGTTCAGCACCTAAACAATGCCCTAAAAGAAAACTTACCCCTAGAAAAGTGATGGTCACTGTTTGGTGGTCTAGCGCCGGTGTGAGGTATCACAGCTTTTTACGAAACGGGGTGAGCATTGCTACAAATGTGTACCTACTGTGAAGAACTGAACACAATGATGGAGAAGCTGGCACATCTCCAACCAGTATTGGTCAATCGCTCGTCTCCACTGCTCCTGCACCCCTTCTTACCCACCACACTACCAAGCCACACTACCGGTAGTGTCGCTAGTGTCGGTAGTGCCGCTGTGTCGAAGGGCTCCTGCACGACAATGCGCGACCTCTGCACAGCAGACGGTCTCCAAGTTGCAAGAACTGGGGTTGGAAGCTCTCCGTCAACCGCGATACCTGGTGAGTATCGCCGACCTTGCGCCTACAGACTACTACTTTTCCAGAATTTGTATAACTTCTTGGCGGCAAAGAAATTCAATACCCGAGAGGCAGTACAAAGTGCCTTTGAAGAATTTGTAGGCTGGTAGGTGCAGCTGATGTCTTTAAGAAGGGCATCAATAAACTGCCGCTGCGTTGGCAAAGATGCATTGATTGCATGGGTGATTACTTCGATTAATGCAAATAAAAAATACATGAAAAAAAATCGTTTAATTTTTTTTCATAGATAACTGTAATTTCATAGGTAAAGACCTAATATAAATCAATACAATATTCCTATCAAACAACTATAAGAAGTATGTATAGGTGAAAAAGAAAATCGTTGATCCGTTTCAGTTGGTATTGCAGTTGGTCCGAGTGGAACATTTTTTCATAAATTAACATCTGTCATCAACCAGTTGGTCCGATAGGAATAAAGTCCCTTATTGAGTTCCATTCCGAACAACGGTTGGTCGGTTTAGTTGGTCGGAGTGGAAAGACAGGATGATTCTGGTTATATCGATCTACTCGCACTTTGTAGCGTCTGACGCGATTTGCCCATGCATAAACCTTTTGTTTCAGAAGATCGATGCGCTCTGTGACACATGATGCGTATCTTTGAGGACTTATGTTAGTCCCAAAGAACGATTGTTTCACAAAGCGCATCACCTTCGGACGGGTATTACCCGACCTGAAACATATAAGTTTCCCGATGAGTGCCCTGGCCTCAGAAATACGCCTCTCAATCCTACACTGCCAAGTAGGTTTTGCAGACCTAGGTCGAGTAGCAGTTTCATTTGTGTTAAATTTAACCTTAGCTACTCGACAAGCTGCAACCGCCGCACAGTACAGGATTGAGTGCGTATCACTAAAATCTTCACTATTGTCCAGATATTGGGGCAATAGTGAATCCAGGGCACACACCAGAGCCCTATTCCTTTTATGCATAGGCATACGAGGAAGACGTGGCCTACAATCTGCACTTGCAAACCGATATTCCACAATCGCATCTTCCAAAGCACTCCTTAATCGATTCTCACATTGGGTACTTACGGATATAGTCTCATCATCAACAACTTCCTCAGCAACTACAGGTGTACTAACAGGTGGTGTACGAATTTGTGACGAGGTACACATAACTTGCGACGAAGTAGTTATAAGGAGGCTATTCCGTACGTCAGAACGTAGCCTCTCAAGTGTCGGACTATCAAGCATATTACAACGCTGGATAGCCCGCACCTGGTCCGATAATCGCTGTGCTGACACGTTGGCAGCTGGTTCAAGTTCCTGAAATACAGAAAGTAAACGGCCACGGTACGCAGTGAGGTTAGCACCTAGCTCTGAAGCCGCAAAATATGCCCGCATGACGTTTTCATTAATTTCTTTAGTCCACTTCATGCGGTGCACATTACCACCGTCAGCGGGGGCCCTATTCGAGGCCGGTGGGCCTCGGGGTCCCAAGCTAGCTGGCGGCCGGCCTCTCCCCTGCCGACGTACAGGTAGTGGCGACGTCGGTGGGGAGAAATACTCGTTACTGCTACTGTTGGAGCTCGACATTTCGTAGGCAGGTAAAGCAGTATCCTTAGGGTGCGAATTGGAGCCGCCTGACGAGTCCGGGGATGGTGTGAGTGCATTTTGTCTGCTTTTGGCCCTAGTCAACATGATTTTTCCATTTAGTTTGTATCCATTTTGGTGTTATTTTTCAATTGACATTTGCATCTGTCATGTCATTATAATATTGTAGTATTTTTCATAGATTTAGAATGTACAAGATGAACAGTGTCAAACTGAAGACGAGACCAAAAAATGAAAGATCTATGTGTGGGTTAAATAGTGTTGTTGAATGGTCACACCTATGTTATCGATAAAAGTATCTGTATAAATGGATGGAATGGAAATGAAACTTCTAAGCACACAAAGTGCGTCACGGGACATCCTTCCTGAGGGCTTACCCGGGGCTCTCAACCATAGGCTGTTGGGCGTTACGTGAGGTTTTTAGTCGGTAAGAGTCCGGCATAGCATCCTACGAGGATTTTCCCTCACGTTAAAAAAAAAAAAAAAAAAAAAAAAAAAAAAAAAAGCACACAAAGTGCTTAGAAGTTTCATCTCCAACTTCTTGTTTTGAGAATAAATTGTTAATTTGAATGTAATCGACTATGAAAAAGTAAAAATGGGATTATATGGGGTAACTCGTAATATTAGAAATTCTGTAGTGATTTTACGAATTTTGATTCAGTGTGTGAATGTGAAAATACACTTTTAAAATGTAATTTATGGCATCGTACATTGCATTGTTGCCGCCTACATATATATTTTGCCAATTGAATTTGAAATTTTACTAAAAATCCAACTCTTATCGTAATACTAAACCTAGAAACTCATTTATTATTGAACCCTAGTAACAATAAAAGATATTACTCGTAGATTTTTTTAAATATATTAACCTCGCCAAATTGACGTCGCCACTGATGGAAACTAATGGAAAGCCGTGGCGCATCTAGCGAATGGGGGCCATGCTTACAGCACACAAGACTTCTGACAGTAGTCCTCAAGTTGGCGGCCCTATGATGTGCCTCTTCACGCTCCGCTTGTAGAACCCGGGATTGTAAAATGAGGGAAACACATGTGCGGGCAGGTCGTTCCAGGATTTTGTAGTTCGACAGAGGAACGATCTTTTGAAACGCTCAGTTCTGGCGAAGATTCTCTCCGCTATATATGAGTGGCACCTCTGCCCGACGTGTTTTTCGGAATCGGAAAGGAGATGGTGGGATCAGGTTGAAGAGCTCTTCAGAACATTCGCCGTGATACATTCAGTAGAAGGCAGCCAAGGACGCTATGGTTCTTTGCTGCGCTAACGGCTCAAGGCTTACCGTCATCTTAGGACAACCTATAATTGAAATCGGATAACACGTCTCTGCATAGCGCCAAGCGCGTCCAGTAAGTACCTCGCACAGTCATCCCAATGGTGAGAACAGTATTCGACGCAGAGGCTAATCTGCGCCTTGCACAGCAAACATCCCGGTGTGGCGTGGAGTACCTTAAGTGAAGTAAAATTATAAAAATTCAACTCAAAATGGATCACAAATTTTGGAAATATTATATTAAAATAGGCACAAAACCCTAAAAAAAAGGTTAAATAACACAGTTCGAGTAAAAATCAATCATATTTATAGTAAACTAGCTGACCCGCGCAACTTCGTTTACGTGACAAATCTAGAACCGCTCCACCGATTTTGTGCAAACTTTACATAAACCATCTACTAAATAGTCCGAACAAAGCCTAAACATTTGGTTTGGATAGGTGAGCCCGATCTCGAGTTATAAAATTACAACGAAAAGTGGCATTGATTTTTATATATATAGATTAAATCCAGATAAGTTTGTTTGTAGCAATGCCACTATAATGAACTATCGACATCCTTATCGATACCTACCCATGACTATTTTACTGTAAACAGCCCTTTCTATTTCTGCCTTATATATCCTCCAAAAATGCATTTACACATTAAATATTGTGTTATGTATGAAGGAAAATGCATAATCTACGTTATGAGTTGGACTTTCAGTGAAATTTTACATCCAATTTGGCAAAATATGTACGTCAAAAATGAAACGAACGAAGTCACAAATGACCTGTTAAACGAGTCTTTCTTCGTATAATTGCGTTTTGTAATATCCTATTCACACACTAAACACGGCAATATTGTTGAAAATATAAAATTTTCTATTTTAATCGTAAGATCACTACAGATTATTATTGGATATTATAAATAACATAGAGCCGCCATAGGATCCCAGCGGGCTCAGCGATTCAAAATACTGACATATGAGTACACAATTTGCTTTCTCTTTTCCTCTCGAGCTAAGTGCTATGGATAATGAGGTCTCGCTCGCACGCTTTGTATATCTATTGAGAGTAGCGAAAAATTCTAAATCTATGGTATTTTTCCAAAATTTCCATAGTATTTCCATTGAATATTGAATTTATAGGTTCTATTACTTCTTTTCTTGATTTTCTGAAATATTTATTGCATATTTTCGCTGTTTTACGAATAAAATTTAATAAAAATATTTTAGTAGAAAAAATATTTGCTGACTTTGGTAGTGTTGCCAATTATTATTATTAAAAGTACTTGACCGTAATTCGAAGCTTATATAATGAGATAGGCATATCCGTTACCCGTAGGCTTATCTTACTCATGTTTGATGACGTATTTCCGTCGACTCACCAGCAGATGGCGCCACCTGTGAACTTATAAAAGAACATGGCGTCCACTTTGTCCACATTGGCGTTTTGATTCCCGTAGCAAAAGGTTATAGCAGGAACACCTGCTAGTGCATTTATTTTTTTCTAGTTACTAGTTATATACCTAGTAAAGTTATAAAAAGTGACTTGGGATGAAGTAAGTGAATTTACAGAAATAATTATTTAACGGCTTTGCCGTTCGTTTGAATATAAAGTGAATCTAAAACAAGTCACTTGTGATTGAAGTAAGTGAACCTACAGACATATTTAACGGTTTAACCGTTCGTTTAAGTCTCAGGTATGTTTTTACTTCATATTTTTACGATCACATATGAGTGTGATACGTCATAACGTGAAATAACCTATTATTTTAAAATAGCACGTAAACCTTTCGAGGTTGCAGTTTCTTTTATTTAATATCTTTAGTTACAGCTAATATCAAACTGATTTTATAGATTGTATTCATAGGTACTAATACTTTTTTTTTAGATATTATTTGCTTCGTGTATGTACAGCGTAAGTACCGCCGAATATAGAAAATATTTTCAAAATATTTTTATACCTACCCACATAAAGGCACATTAATTACTAGATGTTCCTTTACATGTAAAAATATGGCCTATTATGGGTAAAATCGTAATCATCCCAAGTTTCTGAATACGTACGAGTGTGTCAAAGTAATAACTAAATGTTCAGCATGAAAGTAGTACTTAAATTTTAATAATTACATAATGCTATTTCTTTTAGTTTGGTTTCTTGATAGAAATGAATCCTCCATCCTTAGAAAGTGAGCTAATTCCAAGTGGAGTATTTCAGAAGCGCGCTCTGAGCTCCAGTTACTGTATTAGGTACGTCAAATAGCTACAGTTCCAGCTCATTTAGCTCGAACTTCAAATAAGGGCGATCGCGACGCCACGTGCATTGTCGTAAGTGGAGTAAAAGAAGCCGACTTCCACTAAACCAGATAAGGATGATGGAAATAGGTGAGTTATTTCTTATTACCTAACACTGGTCCTGACCAAGTGCAAATTTCTTCGCAGATCAGAGGTTAAATTACGAGGATGATAGAAACAATCATCCTTGCTTCGTATTTTATATAGGGACAGCATTAAAAGAGATTTCGGTTACCCAAGATCCTAAAACACAGTATAACCTAAGAGGTTGATAGACACGTTTTGGCGACAAATTGCCTTGATAAGATAATATGCTGATACCCACTATTGTAAAATCATAGTCCTGTGTTCGTCAACCTAAACAAAAACGGGGAGATCCGACAATTCGAATCCCTGCTACAGTTTGAAAAAGCTGACAAGGTTCCTTCTGCCAAAACCTTTTGTGTTTTTAAACAAAGAGAATCTTTTGAAAAACTTAAGTTTCTTCGAAAATATTTATGACAAAATTGAAGACCTACTTTAATAATAGGATTTCCATAAATCTTTTATCAATTTATTACAAATGGCTTGCGGCCATAGATCTTATTTCATATATTATTCTCAGAATTGTCAAAGACCCAATTCTTAAAAATGAACCTTGATAAAATATCGTCTTCAAACACATACATTTTCGAGGCTGAAGCCTTTTCAACGGCACTCGGGAAGGCATGTATTTTGGTCTTAGATCTCCAAAAAGGATGACCCCGAAAAAAGTTCATCCAAATCATTACGCCAGCCTTCGAGAGGATCAGGCGTCAAGATCAGATCTCCATCGAATGGAGTCCAGATTCCATTGTACCAAGAGCCTTTTTAGGCCTGTATTACAGTTACCACTCTCGAGGGGTGTGTACAATATCCATAATATTGGGCATACGACAGTAAATGTCCCTTCAATTAAGAAATTTCTGAGCTTAAGGCTCTCAAAGAGACTGAGAAGTTTAACATCCCCTGCCCATACCAGCAAAGGAAACACTAACCAGTAACCACCCTCGAGGGGTATGTACAATATTGTGTATCTATAATAATTGTAATATACGATAGTAACCAGGCGTACGATAACATACTAAGTAACCATGCAAGGATGTCCCTTCAATTACGAAATTTCCGAGCTCGAGGCTCTCAAAGAGACGAGGAGAGGTCTAACATCCTCTGCCCACACCAGCAAAGGAAACACTAAATGATATGACCCTGTCATTCTATGTCGGTCAGTTAACTCTGTACAAAATACGTTGGTAAGGAACGAGAGTACCAAAAAGTTTTAAATTTACAAATGGGTACCGCATTCCCTTTATCCAGAAACTCCAATCCGTCCTGCACGGTATTCAAGAGGACGCAGGTTCGAATCCTGCTCGAAACTGATAACCTTCCCACATTTAAATTTACACCGAACTCTGTTCAAGTCCCGTCCTGACAAAGTTGTAAATTTTCACTTTATGTTAAAATGCTATGGAAAACTTGACTAAGGTGGAATACTAATTGCTTTAAATACTTAAGAATCCATACAGGTTTCCTTTTTAACTCAAATGACCACATTGTGCAATGGTTCAAAAGATGAATGCTCAAGGCACTCTAAAACTAGTTCCTTTGTCACCAAGTTTGGTTTCTCCACTTTTCCTAACTTCAAATAGCGATGGGTCATCCGCCCAGAATTCAGTTTTAGGACATTGTACGCCTTTGTGAAGCCAGAATAATTCTATCTTTCAGCATGTTCCGTTTACCAGATTTCCTCCAACCACGAGATTGGATGTGCAAAATACATCTCAGTCAAGCTTATTTTCATGATAAAGCTGATGTAGTGTACATTATTCTTTCTCAGAGCACATTCTTGTCTTCCGCTCGGGTAAGCCGCACCCAAAACATTTTCGTTTCTCACCTTCTGGATGCCTCGATTTCTATAGAATAAGAGTATTCAAATACTCGTCTATCTACACAAAATCTCATTTTGCGCATCAAAATCATGTTACTCTTCACAAACACGTACAAATAGCCTTGAAAACTGTTCAAACCCAGCGATGGTTAGACAATTGGGAGAAAACAATAATAGGTTCCCAAAGAAATCTCTCATATCGTTATGCGATAGACATAGAACTACCTAAAAGTGCAATACCAAAAGAAAAAAGATATTAGACATAAAAGGAAGATTTATTTAATTCCAAATCAAAGAAACTTAGTTCTTTTAAAGAAAATTCAAACTTGGTGGGTCTTTTGAATTTTTACCACTTTCGCACTGCCTAGGGGTAGCTTTACCTCAGCGTCACATTCGGTCAATCCCCTAACCGACAACCCACTGAAGAAAATAGTAGTGCACTGAGTGGTACAAGTGGAACTCCAATAGTGGGTCCGCAATTACCGGTTCTCGACAATTTTACAAGCTTTCCATCCGAGATGCTTTCTTACCACGGACGCGTCAGATTTCGCTTGGGAGCCCAGCTAGAAAACATTTCTCTAACAGGCTCGAGGGCCTAGAATAACAAAGATTGCACTGCATCAAAGAGAGATGTTGATAATCTTACACATGATTCGAAATCATATACCGGTACTGTGTTACAGTCTGTACTCATTCAAAGCAGTTGTAGTCCATCCCCCCAGAGGGACGAGACCAAATCAATTGCCTTGACGAACTTAACTCGTCAGCTTGCGTGTAATGGTCCGACGTCAAATTGACTTCACCATACACTGCATTCCGAGCCGATACCATATGTATCAGCTCCTCCGGGTATTTGTTGTGAGCATCCTGCTTCAAACACCACTAAGGCAAGATTGCCTACAAACAATATTCCTATTATGAAATGGAGAACACTACACATGATAGGCATGTTTGTAATGTGTGGATATTACTTCCACCACCATTTTTAATACCCAAGATGCTGTCACACCTTAATCGGTCAACAGGAGTGTTTGTGGTGCCGCGATGGCACAAGGTAATAATAGAGGGCAGATCTCAAAGCGAGAGCTCTGTAAGCTCCATTCGTTTTGCAGAACCTGAAAAAGAACCTAATAAACATTATTTCTTTCCTTCTACTAAACACCTCGACAGGTCTCCCACCACCTCACATAGAGAATCTGTGGAAATGTGGGGGGGGGGGGGGGGGGGGCAAAGAGGTAAATAACAGATATTAAATCAAAAACTTCTACTATTGAGCTCCTTGAGACCTACCTTTTAAGATACTTATAAATTTTACAGTTTTAACCGACTTGCATTTTATTTATGGTTATTATATAATACGATTCTGTTACAAAAATCTGTTGTTGCTGTTCTTGATAATATAGAAACCGTTAATCAACTTTACATAGTTCGCATGTTTTGGTTAAACATATTATCTTGGTCGATTTCTTTAAAAAATGTAAAGAAAGTTAAGTCACATATTCATTGATATTGGGATTGATGACTTAGTTCAATATTACCAAGTATTGATACAAAGAGAACATTTTTCAGGTTTCTCGTCATAGTGATTTTATGCTTAGGTCGCCGCAACCACGATCTAACCTTGCTCGATTGTATTAACTCACGTCACAGGTACGACTTTCAGGCCCGAATCAAGAGTCCGAAACTGATCATTTTCATTTCAGACAATCTGGTTGGAAAACTATTGTAAACAAAGATAACACCTACGACTAATCAATTGAATCCTTTATTCTAGAGAGAAGTTAGGATATCAGAGTAACGTAGATATGAGACTACACAGTCTAATAGTTTATTTATGACTGTTAGAGGTTCTCCAACTATTCTAGCCCCGGCACTACCCGGTTAACAGCAGCTTCTAAGAATTGGTGGTGGTGGTAAGATCAAAATAATCCTTAACACGAGGTAATTGACGATGGATTTCAAAAAATTTTATCGTCGAGTAATAATGTCAGCTACTACCACCAATCAAATATAATAATAATTCGCAATTATTTAATCCTGTCAATAGAAGGAATACTTACTACTCCTTAAATAAGATTCCTTATTTAGTCTGTTTAAGATTACATATGAAGTTGTTCAAGATGGTAAAGATTATAAATCTAGATACCATACATACAACATTGTATAATATTATTTTCCTAAAAATAAATTAGAATCACATTGGCGTTTCCGTCACTCACCAGGCGAAAACAAACATTTCTCATTATATAAGCTTCGAATTATGGTCAAGTACTTTTAATAGTGGCGTTTTCCCTGAAAGAAAACGCATATTAAAATACTTACCTAATTCGAAGCTTACTTTTTAAATCTGCCTGGTGAATAAAAGCCAATGAGGACAAAGTGGACGCCATGTTCTTTTATAAGTTCACAGGTGGCGCCATCTGCTGGTGAGTCGACGGAAATACGTCATCAAACATGAGTAAGATAAGCCTACGGGTAACGGATATGCCTATCTCATTATATAAGCTTCGAATTAGGTAAGTATTTTAATATGCGTTTTCTTTCAGGGAAAACGCCGCTATTATTATTACAACTTTTATGCCAACAGAGGGCATCATTTAATTCTTGATAAATTATATGCACAAATTACACAGGTCTGCAATGGTTTTCCTCTTTGAAATCTGAGTAACATTTTCTATAGTTCCTGATGTACTGATTACGAGAAAAATAATAAAAAAAATCCTACACGTCAGGATTTTTTGATATTGAATATTTAAGATTTTGCATCAAAATGTCTTTGCGCCTACCTTTTGAAATTTATAAAACGTCATTAAATTACTTAAGGTTATTTTTTATTGCATTTAATTAGTGTAAGGGGACATAGAAATTCATGCAAATCAGTAACTTGGTAATTACTACATAAAAACTATAAGTAATTCGCCTTAACCATGTTAAAAACGGGTAATTTTGACTTAATTTTGTAATAAAATAAAAAAAATTACCTAGTAGTAATATTAGGTACCTATTTTTGTAAATATTATTAGAAAAGGGTGTAATGAAGATAAACCAAAGGGTTTTTTATAAGTACCCACACTGATTTAGAAAATTAACAGTTGAATCTTGAAACATGAACTTTGAAATGTCATTTCGAAGTTGTTTAAATTCTACGAATTGTTTTTGTAATATCTTCCGGAATTTTATGGTGATAAAACAATGAAACAGCATTACAGAGTTTGTGAAAAATATTTACAAATGTTATTTTGGACCCGTATTAAGTAACCAAGACTAAACTTCGACACCTCATAAACTTTGTTCGACTTGTTTATTACAATTTCGCAAGTATTTAAAAGGCCAGAAAAATAGCTTCAAAATCGTTTCACCTATGCTATGAAGAGAGGCTAAAGACCATGATAAAGATGGCTACTTTTGTTGTTGTGACATAGCTGGATACAATTCTAAAATAAAAGTGACATAAACAAGCACTAAACTTCATTTCCTGAATTCGCACATTGATTACTTCCCAGAAAATTTAGGTGCCGTTAGCAAGGAACAAGGTGAAAGATTTTACCAAGATTTAAAAGAGCTTGAAGTCTGATATCGTGGAAGATGGAATACTAGCATGATGGCGGACTGTTGTTGATTATTGAAGCGCGACGATCCAAACCGGAAATTTAAGCGAAAATCGCACAACCGAAGGTTCCAGGAAAAAAGAACCAGGTTCCACAAATAAAATTTACGTGTAATTTAGACTAGTAACAAGTTATTATTATATTTCAGTCGTTATATAAGTTAAAGTTAATGTACTTTTTTAAATATATATTTTTTTTGAGAAAACGTGGGTCTTTTTTTCTATTTTCTATCTGTGCCTTTTTCGAAAAATCTGGAGGTGATGGAGAAAATCTAAGTACATATTCGTAATCAGCGCACCAAAATACCCTAGAATCAGCTATCAAATTCTAGAGAGGAAGTTATGACCCTCATTTTGCAGGCCTGTGTTATTGATACGCTTTCACAGGCTGCCATACAAGCATATAGAAAGAAGTGCCGTCGGAAAGGTGGTTACTTCATTGGGTGGAATAAGCACGTGGCGGGCCCGCATCGGGAGGCCTTAAATTTCAAATATGGAATTTGGCGAGACGACCAGCTAATGGTCGAATATTTGATGAGATGTCTGAGGCAAGGAGACATTTTAAGGCTAAATTAAAATGGTGCCAGACACGACAGGAGCAATTTAAAATGGATATCCTGTTCACTCAAATCACATTCCGTTTCCCACATATATGTATTATTATATTTGCTATAGAACAGAAATAAAAACATAAAGTTCAGTCAAAAAATAAGTGGTGTCCCCATACAAAAGCTTGTAGTACGCGCTAAACGACCGGCCAACGGTGTGTAGTCGGCGACGCGCGGCGCCACATTATTATACACAGAACAGAAGTAAATCCACATGCCTAGTTTGCTTTACAAAAAGTAATGATATAAGATTTACTGGAAAATATTACGATTCACCTCATCTTAAAATTGCAGCTTATCATTTTTTTTTATACTACTTAGGTGGCAGACAAGCTTACGGCCCACCGGAAGGTTGGTAACCGTAGCCTATAGACGTTTGCAACACCAGAGGCGCTACACATGCGCTGCCGACCCGGGCGCAGGTTGTGACGACCCACAGTTGAAATTTTTCGCCCTCAACTTGGCTTAACGACTATCATTTTACTGACAACCCGGACCAACGGCTTATCGT
The DNA here is from genome assembly GCA_933228765.1 of Miltochrista miniata. Taxonomy (NCBI): domain Eukaryota; kingdom Metazoa; phylum Arthropoda; class Insecta; order Lepidoptera; family Erebidae; genus Miltochrista; species Miltochrista miniata. Next base: position 13,160,325 of record OW121764.1, on the reverse strand, counting down.
GCCTTCCGAAGCACGGAAACGCTCGTAAATAAATGTCACAAAGTGGTCCACGTGGTGGTCACCCATCCATATCCGGCCATAGTAAATGTTACTTACTGCAGTGATCGTTTACAGAACACTGAGTCCGCGGGGCCACGAGCGCTTCAAAATCATGTTTTCTGTTTGTCTGTTTATATCTAGGTTCAATATGACCAAAAATCCAGTAGTCCAAATTTAACAAACTTTGTATTGGTGCTACACTTAAGATAAGATATGATTCATCGCGCTACTTACTCATTTTAACGGTAAAGGAACCAATCACAAACAAACACTTATGTCATACCGGCCTCGAACCAGCTAAAACCACACGTTCTCTACCTCTATCTATTTAGGTCACCCCGGGTTAGTCCTCGGGTAGTCCTATCTATCCTAATGGCTCAATAGAGAGCAATCAAATTGGCATTATAACATAATTTTCACGCAGGCGAAGCCGCGGGCAACAGCTAGTTTACTTATAAAAATGTTCAAGTTTAATTGAACGTTATTGGTAAATTAAGTAGGTATTAATACTTAATTTAGTATTCATACATAAGGTTTTCATTTAGGTAGGTCACAAATTAACATTGTGGGATACCTGAATCAAGATTAATTTTATTCTGCTAATTGTTATCATGTGACGTAGCTACCTGAAGATAGGGTAGAGCAATTGTGAGTAGGTTCGGCAGTGATGGGCGTAATTAATTACAAAAGTAATTCAATTAATAATTGAATTATAATGTAATTAAGTTGCAATGTAATCTAATTAGTCAGTAATTAATTACTTTGTAATATAAATACTTTGGATGTTCCGGTTAATTAGTTACTAGGTAACTAATTGCAAAGTAATTAGATTACTTTATAACTAGTTACTTTGTAATTCATTACTTTGTAATTATTATACATTCAAGCAAATCAATACCACAGCCGGCAATCCAATATGGCCGCCGCGCCGCCGTTGTTAAAGTTCATGTTGGGTATCGTATAAGGGGTATTTTGGTATGCTGAGTACGAATTTCGGGTTAATTTAGCAATCCAATATGGCCGCCGCGCCATCGTTGTAAAAGTTCATGTTGGGTATCGTATAAGGGGTATTTTGGTATGCTGAGTACGAATTTCGGGTTAATTTTGCAATCCAATATGGTCACCGCGCCGCCGTTATAAAATTTCAAGTTGGGTATCGTATATGGGGTATTTTGGTACGCTGAGTACGAATTTCGCGTTAATTTAGCAATCCAATATGGCCGCCGCGCCACTGTTGTAAAAGTTCATATTGGATATCGTATAAGGGGTATTTTGGTATGCTGAGTACGAATTTCGGGTTAATTTAGCAATCCAATATGGCCGCCGCGCCGCCGTTGTAAAAGTTCATGTTGGGTATCGTATAAGGGGTATTTTGGTATGCTGAGTACGAATTTCGGGTTAATTTAGCAATCCAATATGGCCGCCGCGCCGCCGTTGTAAAAGTTCATGTTGGGTATCGTATAAGGGGTATTTTGGTATGCTGAGTACGAATTTCGGGTTAATTTAGCAATCCAATATGGCCGCCGCGCCATCGTTTTAAAAGTTCATGTTGGGTATCGTATAAGGGGTATTTTGGTATGCTGAGTACGAATTTCGGGTTAATTTTGCAATCCAATATGTTCACCGCGCCGCCGTTATAAAATTTCAAGTTGGGTATCGTATATCCTTTCCACTGTTGACATATCGCATTTGATATTTTTTGCAATGTCTCGCATCTGTGTAAGTATCGCCTAGCGATACTTTTGTTTCCGGTTAGTTTCCGGTCTTGTAGCGCAAAAAGTACTATCCCGATCCTGCTCAAATTTTTATGGAGTGTTCTTAGACAGAAACGGGACAAGTATGTAGTACATTGTATGTCTGTCTGTCACAGCTGCACCTCATGATTCTCTATTCCTTGCTATGTCTCGCATCTGTGTAAGTATCTCCTAGAGATACCTTGCCGTCAGACAGTTTGCGGTCTTGTAGCGCAAAAAGTACTATCTCTATCCTGTTCAAATTTTTATGGAGTGTTCTTAGACAGAAACGGGACAAGTATGTAGTACATTGTATGTCTGTCTGTCACAGCTGCACCTCATGATTCTCTATTCCTTGCTATGTCTCGCATCTGTGTAAGTATCTCCTAGCGATACCTTGCCGTCAGACAGTTTGCGGTCTTGTAGCGCAAAAAGTACTATCTCTATCCTGTTCAAATTTTTATGGAGTGTTCTTAGACAGAAACGGGACAAGTATGTAGTACATTGTATGTCTGTCTGTCACAGCTGCACCTCATGATTCTCGTTTAAAAAGTGCCCTCCATCGCGCACCATTCCGCGCGGCTAAGTGACGACGACCGGTACTGTGTTGCGTGTAATTACATTTGTGTTTGGTGTTTTTTACTTTCAAAACTTAACAAAATCATGACTAGGTTAGAGTTTTTATTCGTAGATTGTGTATTTCATAAAGATTTTGGTATTTTCAACGAACATTCATTGTATTTTTACGCGCCGTCGGCGTCACGGCGGCGCGGCGCCAAGCCCATACATTTGGATGAAATACAAAGAATAAATACTGTAATGATGACAATCTATCGTTATTTTATGTATTTTTATGTATTCTTTTATTGTTTTCAAGCATTGAATGTAAAATCTATTTCAATAATTTTGTGTAAAATTTGGTCGAAATTCTCGATCATTTTTTGCAAAACTTTCAAATTTCAAATAATTCATTTCTGAAATATATTTGTATGCCAGCACACCTTTTTTTTATGTTAATCGATTAGGAAAAGTCATGTAGCTGAAGATTGTAAATTTTTATGAAAAAAAATACACAAAAAAAATTCAAAAAAAAAAAAACAAAGTTACGACCACCCTTTTGGGCCTCTTTTTAAGTGCTCGGTTCATTGTTCAATTTCTAATAAACTAAACACGTTTGTCAAACAAAACTCTGTGTAAAAAAAATTTAAGGACCATACTTACGAATGAAAAAAGAATGTAAGCCACTTGAAGCACAGTTTTCTCAGAATCATGGCATGAACTTAACCTTTTTTTGGCGGTCGGCGGTCGGGTCGCCGAAATGAGTCGTATTTTGAAAAGCTTGTAAATAAAAAAAAATGTACTACGAGTTGTATTGTGTCTGTTGAACATTGTGAAATACGATGTATTTAAAATACTAAAAAAAAAAAAATTTGGAATTGTACATTATTTTTTTTTTTTTTACAATTTTTGTAGAGAAAACTGGTGAAAAATTACAAATTCTTTTTTCTAATAGAAATTAGTAATACATTACAAGGCAGAACTGGTCTTATCTATCATTTTATCATTAGCTTGTTTCATAACGATTCCAGTGAGGTAAGTATTTTATATGGCTGCCATAGAAAAGTTATGAGAAATCGCCATTTTTAGAACATCAGTCGACGCCGCGCTCCCCCCCCCGCAGTAGGTTACACAGATGCGAGCTACCGCGCGCTGACGCCCTACACAGATGAGGGGATATGGGGTATTTTGGTACGCTGAGTACGAATTTCGCGTTAATTTAGCAATCCAATATGGCCGCCGCGCCACTGTTGTAAAAGTTCATGTTGGGTATCGTATAAGGGGTATTTTGGTATGCTGAGTACGAATTTCGGTTTAATTTAGCAATCCAATATGGCCGCCGCGCCGCCGTTGTAAAAGTTCATGTTGGGTATCGTATAAGGGGTATTTTGGTATGCTGAGTACGAATTTTGGGTTTTACCTTTTGGGGTACGAAACCCCTAAAAGCCTATTATAGCCCCGATCCTATGACTGTTCTAACAAGCCCAAAAATCTTAATATATCCTGTAATTTAACTGAGGATGTAGGTTTCCTACTCGCTACTTATTACTGTTTCTAAAATAGTCTTGTGACCGACAGACAGACATCCGGATGATAAATTCTCATGAATAGGGTCCCGTTTTTACCCTTTGGATACGGAACCCTAAAAATCTAATGAAAACCTCGATTCTGTGACTTTTCACAACAACATGTAATTTCCTGAAGAGTTGGTATCCCGCAGACATTTTGATGCAGTAGGCACCAGGTAACCATGTCGTGAAAATCCCTTAAAAGAATACCACATTCATCATGAATCTCGCATGGGAATTTTAAAAGCCCTTGATCACTCAGGAATTAAGCTGATGATCTTCAAAATTTATAGCTAAGTACATCCTGGACACATTCATCAAAATCGGTCAATACCTTGGGCTTGGACCGCAATGCATCCACTATACCGATCAAGAAATTTTGTGATTATGACGCGGCTGCCATTTTGGATTGCTAATTTATCATGTGATTCGTACTCAGCATATCAAAAAACCCCATAAAGGATACCCATCATGAAATTTTGTGATAACGGCGCGGCGGCCATTGGATTGCAAAATTATCATGTGAATCGTAGTCAGCATACCAAAAACCCCTTAAACGATACCCATCATGAAATTGTGTGATTACGGCGCGGCGGCCATATTGGATTGCAAAATTATCATGTGATTCGTACTCAGCACATCGAAAAACCCCTTAAACGATACCCATCATGAAATTCTGTGATTACAGGGCGGGGGCCACATTGGATTGCAAAATTATCATGTGATTCGTACTCAGCACATCGTAAAACCCCATAAACGATACCCATCATGAAATTTTGTGACTACGGCGCGGCGGCCATATTGGATTGCAAAATTATCATGTGATTCGTACTCAGCATACCAAAAAACCCCTTAAACGGTACCCATCATGAAATTCTGTAATTACGGCGCGGCGGCCATATTGGACTGCAAAATTATCATGTGATTCGTACTCAGCATACCAAAAAAACCCCTTAAACGATACCCATCATGAAATTTTGTGACTACGGCGCGGCGGTCATATTGGATTGCAAAATTATCGTATGATTCGCACTCAGCATACCAAAAAACCCCATAAACGATACCCATCATGAAATTTTGTGACTACGGCGCGGCGGCCATATTGGATTGCAAAATTATCATGTGATTCGCACTCAGCATACCAAAAAACCTCTTAAACGATACCCATCATGAAATTTTGTGACTACGGCACGGCGGCCATATTGGATTGCAAAATTATCATGTGATTCGTACTCAGCATACCAAAAAAACCCCTTAAACGATACCCATCATGAAATTTTGTGACTACGGCGCGGCGGTCATATTGGATTGCAAAATTATCGTATGATTCGCACTCAGCATACCAAAAAACCCCATAAACGATACCCATCATGAAATTTTGTGACTACGGCGCGGCGGCCATATTGGATTGCAAAATTATCATGTGATTCGCACTCAGCATACCAAAAAACCTCTTAAACGATACCCATCATGAAATTTTGTGACTACGGCGCGGCGGCCATATTGGATTGCAAAATTATCATGTGATTCGCACTCAGCATACTAAAAAACCCCTTAAACGATACCCATCATGAAATTTTGTGATTAGCGTATGGGAATTTCAGTGAAATTCCTTCGTCACTCAGGAATTGAGCTGATGGTCTTCAAATTTTATAGCTGAGTACCAACCTGGACACATTGACTTACATCAAAAAACCGCATCAATATCGATTCACTCCTTGGTTGGGCCGCGACGAATCCACAGCACAGGACAGAGTTGATAATTATGAGTGTTGGTTAATTGAATTAATGGGTAACTAGTTGCAATGTAATTAGATTAACGTGTAATTCCATTACTCAGTAATTAGTTACTGCTAGTACTCATTGTAATTAATTACTCAAGTAATCTGTTACAGAGTAATTGAATTAAGCATTACAAAGTAATTATAATTTGTATCGGTTAATCTAATTACATTTTGCCCATTTCGGGTAACAAGAGAGTCCTATCGAATAAAATTGTTGCATATCCAAATGAACACGCCTTTCATCCCTGAGGGGGAGGCAGAGGCATATTATAGGACCACATATCACCTTTTTAGAAATTGCACCACGTAATAGTTGGTGAGCCGTGTTGCCGTGTTGATATGGACAGGCGCAGGTTGTGACTGCCTACTGTTGAAAATTTTCAAGCCGCCTAAGATGGCCTTCTACTTGGCTTAACGACTGCAATTTTACTGGCAACCGGGCCCAACGGCGTTCCGAATCACGGAAACGCTCAAATAAATGTCACAAAGTGGTCACATGGATTGTCACCCATCCAAGGAGTGGCCATAGTGAAAGTTTCTTACTACAGTGATCATTAACGGAACACGGAGTCCGTCACGAGCACTTCCGTTAAATATTTAGTTCGTAATATTAAGTTTAAAAACAACAATCAATTCTCAATATACAACTGAACGAACAATCTTGGTCCCAGGCATCTCTACCCATTTAATATAGTGGGCTAGGGATCCGCAAAATTTCTATTTTTCGTGGCTTTGCTAGCCTTTTTGTAGGTAAAATTCTGACGAATTATCTTACAGACTATGAGACGACTGGCCTTACAGATGCCAAGAATGCTTGGCTTATGGCTTGTCCATAGATATGTAATAATTATATTTCTCTGTAATTTTTAACAATAAATGTATAGTATAAAAATATTAAGTTCTCTTAATCGCTCAAGATCTTAGTGGGTGGCCAAAACGGTACCATAAACCGTATACCTATTTTGTTTCGCAAAAAGCAGTAGAATAAAAGTTGCCATTTTATGGCAAGTAATAAATAAATCCTATTGAATTTTCTTAAAACACTATTGTCGGTTGTTTTCGATATAGCTTACGGCTTATTTCAAAAGTCTCTTACCTAGGCCCTTATTGTATTTAGGTAAATTATAAACAAATTAACATTGATGTACCTGAATGAAGATATTGAGATATTCTATTCACTGTAGGTAATCATAATATTACCTACCCACTACCGACATAAAAGAATAAACGTGTAGTTTTATTTTTCGTTGTAGTCTAGCCGTTTCGTTGTAGTGTACCCTCAAAGTCTTCATATCGATTCCGAGATTGAATGGTGGTTCATTTGCAAAAAAAGATACACGTGAATCGTAAGTACCTAGTACTCGTAGGTACTTTCATACTTTAATTTTGAGTGTAATAATCGTTACTTTCTTAGTAAATATGAATGTATGAAAAAGTGGATAATTTTTAGGGTTCCGTAGGTACCCAAAGGTAAAAAAACGGGACCCTATTCATGAGACTTCGCTGTCCGTCTGTATGTCTATTGGTCAGTCTGTCAGTCGGTCAGTCTGTCTGTTTGTCTGTCCGTTTGTCTATCTTTCTGTCTTTCCTTCACGAGGCTGTAGCTCATGAATCGTAAGGCTGTAGCTCATAATCGAAAAAACGTGAACCTACTATTATACTCTAAGCGTCAAACATTATATTATTTACTACACGTTCGCGCTAAGGTTGCCGCTGGCGGACAGGATGGTGTACAGGCGTAGTATGGGAGGCAAAAGGCAAACTTAGAGCGAACGGGCAATACGTTGATTGTTCAGGCATAGTAAAAAGAGAATATTTTATAGCTAGTAGTTACTGTGGTTTAGGTAAATACTATCCCTCTGCCTATCGTAAGGTCCCAAGCAACTTTGGGGCACCGAGTTCATTTCTCATAGTCATTCATTACCAAAAACAGCCGTGATCTAACTTACTGGGCCTTTGCTAAATGACACCTACCTGTACCTACGTAGAAGAGGACTGGAATGGGTGATCTCTAAGCCTATATGATTACGTTTAGCTACTGTACTGCCTCTTCATCAGGTAGCAAAATAATGGCAGCTGTTGGCTTCAGTCGCTTTGCTCAGCATCAACCTTATAATTTCATCATGCCCGTCAGTGAATTATTTGGTTGTGTATTTTTATAAATATAATAAAGATAAAACAATACTTGTAGGAACTTACCATACTTGCCGTCGTAGTAGCCGCAATTGATATCTGGGCATTTTATTTCTCTTGGCTGTTTTTTACCCATATTCACTGAGTACCTAGTCACTAATCAGTATATTACACGATATTTATTTATTTATACACAATAACGTACCTATCCTAATATTTACAAATAAAAACAAAATAATATTTACAGATTTCTGCAACTACTTCTAATTAAAACGATCGATTCGCGCGAACGTAGCGGGTCACGGATGACAGCGACACAGGTCCAACCTAGAAGAGCCCTGTCAGGCGTATGAAGTGATTGAAGTGTACGCTAAATGCCTAATTGTTCTAGATTCTACACTTTTTATCATTGTTTTAAAATCTGAGGTGTTTAAAAAATAAATAATAGCTCGAATATTGTTCATAAGATCAATATCTTTAATATAGACATGTGTGTTTATATAAAATAAACAAGTATATTTTGAGCAATAACAACATTCATCTTTAAATTTTTTGCACATTTCCAGTTTTTCGAGAACGATTTTTAGCGAATAAAGTTTTATTAATCGTGTTTTAAAAATTAAAGGAAGCAAGGGTATCTATTAAACTACAGTAATACATTTTTATCAGATTAAATCAAAGAATATTTCCTAGTATAAAAATCGCTTCAAAATGGGTCGATTTTGGTCGATTTCGGAAATACTAGCCTTAAAGGGATCTTAGACCATGTGTACATAGCACAAAATTGGTACTCATAGAAACTTCAAAACGGCAGCGATCTCTCTCTTACGTGACATAAACGAAGTTGCACGGGTCAGCTAGTGTTTTATAAGTCGGTAGAAGTCTGACATAACATCCATGAGGATTATCCCTCACGTTAAACATAAAAAAAGAAAAACGGGTACAAAACCTTTATCTCGTGATTAATTGCCTGGAATCACTGATCTGTATATTACAGATCAGTGCTGAAATGTTAAAACTGTACGGTTGCAGCGAAATCGTTAGGTAGTAAAAAAATTGCTCTTATTTTAATTTCTTAATTTTTTATTTTCTAGATAATAGTTGTCTTTGACACACCACGTGGATCAGATAGCGTTGTGTGAAAATGTCCGAGAATATTTAATTTATTATTTATTTATTAACATACATATACATTTATGATCGCCCCTTTCATCACCGAAGGGGTAGGCAGAGGCATATTATATGCCCATATTTCACCTTTTTGAAATTTGTCCCACGTTATACGTCCCAGGCGGTGGTGAGCCGTATTGCCGTATTAATATGGACAGGCGCAGGTTATGACTACCCATTGTTGAAAATTCTCAAGCCGCCCATAAAGGCTTTCAACTTGACTTAACGACTGCCATTTTACTGGCAACCGGGACCAACGGCTTAACGTGGCTTCCAAAGCACGGAAACGCTGGTAAATAAGTGTCACAAAGTGATCATGTGATGGTCACCCATCCATAACCAGCCATAGTAAACGTTGCTTACTATAGTGACCGTTTACAGACCACTGAGTCCGTGGGGCCACGAACGCATCAATTCATTTAGATGCTTTGAACTGACGCGGTGTCTACGGCGTAGACCTATCTACGCCGTAGACACTGCTACCGAGTCAAAGACTCGTAGCTTTGCCTACGTTATGTACGTAGTAGCGTGCGCAGCGTATGTGCGCTGTGTTAATTTTAAGCCATATTAGCCTTAACATAAAAAAGTACTGAACCGCACATTTGTGAATAAGACTGAGATCATTTTGTTATGGGGTTCCGTTCGCAAAAGGTAAAAACGGGACCTTATTATTGAATTCACAACTATCAAAACTCATTCTCAAAAAAAAAGAATGTACTGTTCACCAACAGTGAGCTCCGATTACATTTACAATCTAAAAACTGTACGTTTGTAACGAAATCGTTTGTTAGGATGCATATGAACTTTTTACAAGAAAAAAAATTTTTCAATAAAAAATAAAACCGACTTCAAACAAATCCTGAAAAATAAAATTTACAAAGCACAAAGTAATATGTACCTATTTTGATTTTATCAGATTTTATTCAATATCATATTGAAGTCGGCGCCAAGTAAACCCATAGTTTTATGTAGGTATTATTCATGGCACCAACTTCAATATTATATTGAATAAAATCTAATAAATCAAAATACATATTACTTTGTGCTTTGTAACTTTTATTTTTCAGGATTTGTTTGAAGTCGGTTTTATTTTTAAACGGTTTTATTTAGCTCACCCCGTTTGTTTTATTATTTATTCTTGGGTCAAATTTAGTAATTCAAATTTCACCCTCTTCCTGTCAACCGATTAATCTGAAATTTTGTATAAACTTTGGATTTTGATGGCAATACAATTATGTTTATTCATTATCTTTATAAATTCAAGATGGCCGCCGCTACAAAATGGCGGCTAACGTAGGTTTTATCAATATGGGTACTAAATGAAAGGTTTCAACAAGCAGAATACAATATACTATAAAAAATTGAAATCCAAGATGGCGGCCTCTAAAAAATGGCGGATAACTTAGGTTTTATCAATCCCATCAACATGGGTATCAAATGAAAGGTCTCAACAAGTAGAATACAATTTACTATGCAAAATTGAAATCTAAGATGGCTGCCGCTACCAAATGGCTGATAACAATTTTTTAACAATCCCACCAATATGGGTATCAAATAAAAGGGCTTGACAAAAAGAATACAATGCACCATACAACCTCAATATTTAAGATGGGCGCAGCCACTAAATGGCGTATAATAATAAGATTTAAATTTAGAAATTTAGAAATTTAGAATCTGTAATTTAGGTATCTGATCTGGAAATATTTGTGGGGGCAAAAGTCATGCTACGGTCCAATATTGACGTTTCAAAGGGATTAGTAAATGGCGCTATAGGCTACATCAACGAAATCGTTTGGCCACAATTTCGTCGAACTCAGATGTATGCAACAGATGTACCTTCCATCCGAATTGATTTAGCAAGAGACGGAGTACATCTTATACACCCGAAAGCTATACAGTTTCCAGCTAAGTACAATTACGGGACGGCTGAAAGAAGAATGTTGCCTTTAATACTATCATGGGCTTCTACAATACATAAAATGCAGGGCAGCACTGTGGATCACGCAGTCGTATACTTAGGTGCGAAACTGTTTGAAGAAGGTCAAGCCTACGTGGCTCTTAGTAGAGTAAGATCTTTGCAGGGACTACGTATAGAGAAGTTGGACTGCAATGAACTAACGGGCAAGAAACCTTGCAATAATGAAGCACTAAATGAATTAAACAGAATGCGAAATAAAAACTAAAAACTAGAAAATAAAAATAGGTAAAAAAACTTTTTAAGTTAAACGGTTTTATGTTAAACATACATTGCAATGTTTAAGATAAATGTACTAAAAACCAAAAAATAATAAAATAGATACAGTCGTGGGAATTATAAACATATGCATAGACTAGACTAAAATTAAACCGTGGGGCACGTCAATTGTCTACAAATTATCGACTTAATGTGCGATAGAAGAATCGTTTAATTCGTCGTTAGGCAGTTGGCCCGCAGACGGTGAGGAAATTACTCACTATTTTCTTGCTCATGGAAATTCCAATAGTTATACACTCCATGTAAATAAAAGAAATGTTTCAACTAGTTTATCGTTGGACATTCACACTGCTGGCTGGCGAGGAATCGTTTCACTGCTCGTAGTTTGTCTTTAATCGACAAAACATATGATAAAAGTACTACTCGCTCACCACTATGAAACCGCGAAAACTCGCTTATAATCGAGCTTGCTAGCTTGTTTCCACATTCTAGCCGTACTTATCACACGCCCATCGTTATCGGTTGAACAACTGCCTAATTATAGTGTAACATTACAAAATAAACATTTTAATCAACGATTGTAGACAATTGACGTGCCCCACGGTTTTATTTTAGTCTAGTCTATGCATATGTTTATAATTCCCACGACTGTATCTATTTTATTATTTTTTGGTTTTTAGTACATTTATCTTAAACATTGCAATGTATGTTTAACATAAAAAAGTTTTTTTACCTATTTTTATTATTGAAAAATTTTTTTTCATTATTTTAAGTGACGGGTAAACTGAAAAATATATCTATCTAGGTGAAAGTTCTCATCAATACAAATCAATCAAGCCCAAACACAAGGTAGCTGCTGTAAATCATTTAGGAATTCCCTCGACTGTCTTTCGGTTCCATCATCAGATCGACTCCAGACATTCATTAAATTGTAGGTAGTACATTAAAGCACTGAATTAAAAAGTTAACGAACGCACTCTAGTTGTCCCTACAATTTTCGGTGGTTGCCCTCGATTTCTCCTGAATCCCATCATCAGATCCTGACCTGGTGAAATTGGGACCCCCTCATAAGTGAACTCTATCCAACAAAAAGCAGATTTGAAATTCGTCTATAATTGACGAAATATCGGTGAACATACATAAAAAAAAATACAACTTCCTTTTTTTTAAAAGTCGGATCTATAAAACCTATGTGTAAAGTTCTCATCAATACAAATCAATCAAGCCCAAACACAAGGTAACTGCTGTAAATTGTTAAGGAATGCCCTCGTCTGTCTTTCGACTCTATCATCAGGTCGACTCCAGACCTTCATTAAAGTGTAGAACATTAAAGCACTTAATTAAAAAGTGCAACAAACGCACTAGTTGTCCCTACAATTTTCGGTGGTTGCCCTCGTTTTCTCCTGGATCCCATCATCAGATCCTGACCTGGTGAAAATGGGACCACCTCAGAAGTAAACCCTATTCAACAAAAAAAGAAATTTTGAAATCCGTCTATAATTGACGGAAATATCGCTTGACATACATAAAAAAATACATACAGACGAATTGAGAACCTCCTCCTTTTTCTGAAGTCGGTTAAAAATAATTTTATTTGACACTCCATGCTATAAAAACCGGCCAAGTGCGAGTCGGATTCGCGCACGGAGAGTTCCAAACCAAAAAACAACAAAAAGGCTTATTTGTTGCACGGGAGCCTCCCTTTTTTATTTTTTTATTTTCGACGCGAGGGAAAACCCTTTATGGATGCTAATCCGGACTCCTACCGACTAAAAAACCTCACGTAACGCCTAACAGCCTACGGTTGGGAGCCCCGGGTTAGCCCTCGGAAAGATGTACCAGTAAATGTCCATTTTGTTTTAATTAGATTTATTTTTTATGTAAATAGACTGCTCGATATTCTGTGAGTATTTCAAACGTCTACTGGTTGCCCTTATGTCATAATATCACTACATATTATAAAACAAGTATTTCTCTATGGTGTTTGTTAACCACAGAGCAACGCGTGCCTTAGACAGTTCGTGTTGCTCTATGTTGTTAACTATCCTGTTATCCTCATATAGATCCTTTACGGTGGGTATAGTATGTATTTCTCTGTGTTTAATTTCTTTTTCAGAATATTGATGACATTTGAATGATGACATTATTAACACGATAAGTCTACAACATCGGTGCATGTAATTGAATTGTGTGTTTGTACGTAAATTGTATAAACTGGAAAAAATGAGAAATATGGGCTCTTTGTTTTCTATTTCCTATGAAATTGCTATCATTGAAATATTATAGTTACCTAAAGTAATCTGCTGGAAGCGATGTTAACTTTTTAAAGAAAAAATATTTACGATGAAAGTCGAAAAATAAATTAGTATGTGACCCGTTTAATGTTCAATCATGGCGACACGAAATTAATTTCCTTCCGCAATATTGAACTTTGCTATACCTCCTAAAATATTCATTTAATTTGCATGGTGTAAAGGGAAGAAATAATCTTGATTATTTGTTTAAGCCAACTAACGTATTTAAATTGAAAAGGATACCTTATTACCTAATATATAAGATAAAATGGCGAAAAAACACGTTTGTTGTAAGGTATTATTATGTTTTTGTTTTTAGTATTTGTTGTTATAGCGGCAACAAAAACACAATCCGTGAAAATTTCAACTCTCTAGCTATCACCGTTTATGAGATACAACCTTCTGACGGACAGACAGACAGACATACAGACAGACAGACAGACGGACAGCGAAGTCTCATGAACAGGGTCCCGTTCTTTACCCTTTGGGTACGGAACCCTAAAAATGTGTACCGTATCCGTAGTTGCAAGTACTCGTAGTATCAAAAGTTGGCACTACTATTCATAATCAAGAATGATATTTCTACATTTCTTAATAGTTTTTTTTGTTAGAGACAACAAGATTACCTATAGCCTAAACAGGCGAAGATAAAACAAGGAAATAAGATTTTTAAAAATAGTATTCAAATATGATTTTATTTTTCATGTACTTATAGAACGCTAATAAGATAATATAAAAATAGTTAAAAATGTTATACATTGAATATCTTCAAAAAACATTTTTGTATAATTTTTTTACCATAAATTGTAAGTAACATTGAACATTAAGTACTATAATATACACTGTACAATATAAAGTCTACAATTTCTACACTATAAACATACATTTACAAATTAATTTAAAATACATATCATATAATAATATCATAACATTTTTATGTTTCATGATTAATTTCAAAAAACATTGGTTAACAAAATTTTATGCGTACTAATATCATAAAATTTATATCTCTAAATAGGTACATCGTTAGGCACGTTTTTCGGCGGATTTGAATTATTTTTATTTCACACGGTTAAATATTAGGTTTAGGACGTATCTGCAATGCCACGAATTTAGTAGTGTAGTACTACAGGAGTAGCTTATTACGTTTCCTGCTAGAGTTCGCAAATAAATATGGCTAGCATTAAATTTCTATTTTGCAAGTTTTCTACTGAATTATAAGCGAGTATAAAATAATACTCTGCAATCTACATAAATTCACAGCCATTGATTTCAATAAATGACAGACATTTGTGGCTCTCTTTGGGGCCTATTTATAAAATCCGCGCGAATGACGCCGTCCTACCTCGAGATCATAGCAAACAAGTTCTGTGGAATCAATTGTTATGTTAAAATTAGCTCTATAACTTTCTATAACATAATTAAAGTCAATTTAACAAAGTGAAATAAAAGTCGCGTACATGCAGCAGAAAAAACTATTTACGAGGTAGGGTGAAGGTAGGGCGCAGCACTACGAATATTATCAGAGCGGGGAACAGCTAGTACTAAATAAAAAACATAAACTAGAAAGCCTGATAGAAAGCTCATAGATTCAAAACACAACTTATTTTCCAGCAGGACTAACACTAAGACAGTGTTGACGAGAAGGTAGGTGGGTACGCTTGGAAATTCTGGGACGCAAAATAACATACCTACTTAATAAAATTAAACAATAATCTATCTTAAACTACAAGGTACAACAGATTCAGGTACATTTTAGTTCGTAAAGATACTCAACTAAAAATTTACAAATAGGTATCTTTACTATCTTATCATCGTAAAAAGCCTTTATACCTACCTATTTTAAAAGATTTTATGTACAAAAAATATTTTGCTTAAATCAAGTCAGTCATCTCTGTCTTCCGTACAACTGCGGGCATAAATTATCTAGGAGCAGTCTCCCTTAGCGCCTACAGTGTCACGGTCGAAGCCGTGATAAGTCTGGAGCTCCCTGCACTTGTCTATATACATTCGCCACCTCGTGTCTTGACGCAGACACAGCGGGTTTCCTACTAGGATGACCTTAGCCATGGCGCGAGTGATGGCTACGTTGAAACGCTGAAAAAGAAACAAAAATTGTTTTAAAACAAAATCTTCTATTAGATAGTTGAAAAGAAAGTAAAATAACTAAAACAACTTTAAAAATCTGTTTTAATAGTGTGCTCAGAGAGTAGGACGAAGGTATATGCTCATTATTACTGTCAGCGCTCACCTTCTCGTCCACCAGGAAGCCCAGCTGGCACTTGCCGGCGCAGTCCAGAGTATTGGAGTTGCCGCGCACCGTAGATATAATGATCACCCGTTTCTCCTTGCCCTGATATGCCTCAACAGTGCCCACTTCGATGTTTTTAAAGCCGTCTGCTTCTAGTTGGTTCCTAATATTGTGTACCTGAAAATAATGTTATATTATTTACTTAATCAGATAACGACAGAAATACCAGTTGTATAAATAAATACCCACATAGTATTTAACGTGATTTCAAGAAACTGGGGCTAATTAAGTCGAGTTGTTAATAGTCGAAATGTCATTTCAATCTATTAGAAATATTATTATTAAAATCCTTTGTTCTCCATTTTAAGATTAGGCATAATGCGATTTAGAGCTATTGCTCTAAATCGCATTCTGCCTAATCTTAAAATGCAGTCTTAAAACATGGATTCGCTATACCCTTTAGGTACAAAACCTTAAAAGTGATGTAACTTTTAACATCAGCATTATCATGATCTAACGTTCACAATCCCGTTACTAACCTGTCGGAGGTAAGGAGATATAACTCCTATATCTTCTTGTGCGACTTGGTGTCGCTGCACCAGCGCCTGGACATATTGCTTGACGACATTCGCCTCCATGTCGTTGTAGAAGCTGGCAACGAAACAATATAATTAAGTAAGAGTACAGTACTGTACCTACTAGCAGGATGTAGAAACATGCTTGACAACGTTGAATGGGCGTAAAAACCTAACAAATGTCATAGAGTACGGAGACCAGCATGGTGGTATCCAGCAATTAGGAGTTATTGCCGTCCTACAAGCAGTTCGACGAAACTCTACAAACATATAAATATTACAAATACGAGTATTTTCTAAACACTTAAATAACGATCAATGCACCATCTAGTAACTGAGTTTTGAAATTCGTACAATTTAAGGTGCTACATCTACGAGTATATCCATACTTCCATTCTAATTATTTTTAATAATGCAAAAGAACATGCAACAACATGTCCCTATCTATAAGGATTGGTTCACAATAACCATTGTAATGAAAAATAAATTTCTTTTACAATAATGCGACGGGAAGCCTCTCTTGCAAACGCAATTGTTCTTAAAAAAAATGCGACAGGAATACATGCGATGAGAAACCTCCCTCTTTCGCTCTCTGTCACGTAAGTAAACCGGGAGTAAACGCAGGAATATCACCAGGATATAATACTCTCTCTTATGTGACGCAAACAACGTTGCCGCGGGTCAGCAAGTTCTGTTATATGGAGGGAGATGATCTCAATAAACAGTTCTTAATAAACATATTTAGTTGTGATAATTAGGGTTAGATTATTGCAAAAGCCTATGAAACATAACACCATGAGCTCACACTTTGTTCTAAATTTTATGCTAAAGTGTACGAAGATAAACACATACCTGGGTGACAATCCATTCCGCTGTTCGGTCGCCAGCACTCCATGGAACACAGTGGCGTGGCTGTGAGGCCTCTCGCCCAATATGTCCACTTCACTTAGAGGGTCCTTGCTGGCCATTGCCTGCGAATGAAAAATGAATAAGATCTTGGCTACAACATCTATCGGAATGATTGTTTTTTCAACAAAAATTCACCTTTCCAAAAAAAAATCGACTCTATTGTGACGAATTAAGAAACTATTTATTATTATTCAAAGGCATGCATTTTCATTATTTTTTTTTGAATTTTGATCTGAAATTTTGTTTGGGAATCTTGTTGTGTGGAGGAAGGTTTTTATTTATAAAACAATATAAAAAAGTCGGGTTGTGATGTAAGCTTGGGTTAGCAAGTTAATTATAAATTCTCACCCTCAAGTGTGATTTATAAAATAGTTTATTTGGTATGTCCAGGATGGAGGCGGCAGATCGGAAGTTGTTCCGCAGCATGACCATGAAGTTGACGTTCGCGTTCTCGTTGCTGTACATTGGGAAGTTCTTTAGTAGACGCTCCATGAGCGAGGTGCCTGAAACAAACCACGATCATATTCATTTTAAAAAGTATGTACCTACATGCAAATTAGCATGTATAGACCCCCCAATATAAAAGTTAATTTTGTTTACAAACGTTAATTAAACTTTTTCATAATATCTATAAGTTGTTTGTAGCCGGTTCCGAGATACTGCGCGTGTACGTACAGGATGTTCGACATAATGTCTCGTCATTTTAAAATATTGTTCTTTTAACAAGGAGAACTGCACTTGAGTGTGAACGGGTAAAATGTTACAATGCTTAAATAGTTGGTTTTCATTATACATATAATAAAATGATAGAAGAGTCAAAACTGTACATTGGAAATATTAAAAAAAAAAACTCGATGGGTGTTCAATATAAAGATACCGAAGCCGAAAATATAGTTAGAAAATTTTTTGTCTGTTTGCTTTGCTTTGTCCGGAAGGATCTCGAAAGTATTCAATAGATTTGGTTCAAATTTTGCATAAATATTACTTAGGGGTGGGGTCTTCAAATAGGCTATATATTATCACGCTACATATCCTAGGGGCTAAGCAGAGGGCAATGAAATATGTAAGATGGTGGATTGATTTAACCAAAACGTAGCAGGAATATTAGTAAGAGATAGGTTTTACACACAGGCTACATATTCACGCGTACGAAGTCGCGGGCAACAGCTAGTTTTATTATAAAGTGAAAAAAGACAACTTGGCCAGACGGGACTTGAACCCGCAACCTTTGCCTAATCCTGGGCAATGCTCTAACCAATTGAGCTACGGGAGCCGTACTGATACAAGTTGAAATGCTTCACCTTATTGTAACCGCCATTTAAGAGTATGGCACAGAGCCATCTATCGAGCTACTTAGCAACTCTGATATCAATGAACGATATTGCAATCATTTTTATACATTGATTTGATGTCTCCGACTCAATCTATAGATTTTTAATATTTAAAGCAATTAGTATGCTAACTTTTTCATAATATTTTATTATAAAGTGAAAAAAGACAACTTGGCCCAGACGGGACTTGAACCCGCAACCTTTGCCTAATCCAGGGCAATGCTCTAACCAATTGAGCTACGGGAGCCGTACTGATACAAGTTGAAATGCTTCACCTTATTGTAACCGCCATTTAAGAGTATGGCACAGAGCCATCTATCGAGCTACTTAGCAACTCTGATATCAATGAACGATATTGCAATCATTTTTATACATTGATTTGATGTCTCCGACTCAATCTATAGATTTTTAATATTTAAAGCAATTAGTATGCTAACTTTTTCATAATATTTTATTATAAAGTGAAAAAAGACAACTTGGCCCAATGGCGGTTACAATATGGTGAAGAATTTCAACTTGTATCAGTACGGCTCCCGTAGCTCAATTGGTTAGAGCATTGCCCTGGATTAGGCAAAGGTTGCGGGTTCAAGTCCCGTCTGGGCCAAGTTGTCTTTTTTCACTTTATAATAAAATATTATGAAAAAGTTAGCATACTAATTGCTTTAAATATTAAAAATCTATAGTTAATTAAACTGTCACAGATGTCAAATGAAATTTGACAGACTGTAGTTAATAACTGTTTTATCTAAACATTTTAAGTTACGAAAATTATTGTGAAATTCAGACCGAAATACTAAAAATAATTATAAAAATTGACATACCCAGTCCGATGTTTTTGGCTCTTCGTGAGTTGATGACAGGTCCGAGTTGGTGAGGGTCTCCCGCCAGCACGAGGTGTCCTTGGGGCGAGAGCAGCCCGCTGATGGGGATGAGGCAGCATGGCTCGCTGGCCTGAGCCGCCTCGTCGATGAACAAGTGTGTGATGTGACGGCCCCTGCCTTTGAGCGATAGTTCCCTGGCGAACATAGATAGAAAATTACAGATTGCATTACACTTGCAAGTTATGTGCACAGCACAGCATTGCGTACATAGTAAGAACATGAATGAATAAAATAAAGAAAACTTCAATCAGCAAAATCTTTCTCAAGCAGCGAAGTAGTTCACAGTCTCGTACATATTACCAGATACTCGTATACGAGTACAATAATAGTAAAAATATTCACCTTGAAAACTTAGCAGCGTGAGAGAGCGTGGTGATAACTATACGGTAGCTCATGAAGTGCTGGATAGATACTCGGTCAAAGTCTAATCCAGATGTTCCATTTGAATATGGCTCTAAGGGCTCTGGTAGTATGTTCCTAAAACAGAAAAAGTTAGTTATTAACAGTACTTACTAGGTACTGCCAAGTCGATTTGTCGCAAATTATTACTCTTAATTATTCAGCACTAAAAAAATAATAATATTAAGTTTGATAGTTTTGCTTACCACGCTCTATGCTGTGAGCTGGCCCGGAGCAAGAACTGTTCTTCTGAGAACATGTGCGCATATTTTATCAGCAAAGTGGCAATGTGATCTGCCGCCATATTGGAGTCCGTGCATACCATTATCCGGTTAGTTGGATCTCTATATACAATCTGGAAAAAACATTTATAAGTAATATAAGATTTTTGTCAATAAGGGTTTGTGAAAAATGATGGGTTAGAATAGAAATACTCCATTAAGATACTGTTTGATATTTGCACCGCTAGACCCCGCCACTATGTGTTCCACGGCTTGATGCTGTTCCGGGTTGACACTGTTCCATTAGTATACAGTAGATACACTCATGTATAGTGACTTACTTGTAGTATAGCCTCGACGATGGTGACAGTCTTGCCGGTGCCGGGCGGTCCGTGGACGAGGTACGGCGAGGCGCCGCTAGACCCCGCCACTATGTGCTCCACGGCTTGACGCTGTTCAGGGTTGCTTTCCACTAAAGGATTGTAGAATCTGCAGGATATAGATTTATGTTAGAGGCGGTGGCGTATTGAGCTTGGTGAATTAAGTAGTTTATCTCATTGGGTAAACATTAATTTCATATCTTCTTATTCCATTTCTAAATAGACGAGGAGATAGTCAAAAGTCTGTACTAAGGAATTACAGTA
Organism: Miltochrista miniata; assembly: GCA_933228765.1. Lineage (NCBI taxonomy): Eukaryota > Metazoa > Arthropoda > Insecta > Lepidoptera > Erebidae > Miltochrista > Miltochrista miniata. The sequence continues at coordinate 13,139,641 of OW121764.1, read as the reverse complement.
AGTTACTTACATAAGCTTGGGTTTGTTATAATTGATTGCTGTCTCCTCTTTCGGGAAGATCTTCAACTGCACATTTTGGCTCATAGCTTCGTGTACAGCTACGTGCATTCGCTCATGCGTAACACGCGATGCGGAGAAACGTATGTCGAACAGAGCTTTTGAATGGAAGTGCTGGGAGAACCTGTTACAGGATTTAATATTGTATTTAGTTAAAGTACCAATTATTATAGCCGGTGCATGCGACATAAACTGTTGCTATGATGAAAAGTATGTGCAAGTTTCATCACTTCGGGAACACGACGCGACGGTATAAAATAAATAATACGTGGGTGGATTCGAGGTGATATTGTCATACAAAATACAAATATTTATCAACTTTCGTGCCTTTGAGAAGGCACAAATGGGTGAGGTGACGTTTTTTGCAAGAATTTGTGTAAATTTATGATGCAGTCGTATGAACCAGCTAAATGTATTTTATATGGCATGGAGGAATATTTAGCAAAAATGCAACTGTTTAACGGGCCTTCCAAACCACGCTGATAACTAGACTGCTACAAATGGTCACCCATCTCAAGACTGTAATTGACCGTTTTGTAAGAAGCTAACGCAGTGATAGTTTACAGAACACTGGGCAAGCAGGGCAATCGTGCGCTAAATGTATTTACTAAATATAGTACTTACGATGAATGAAACTTTCCAATAAACGCGACATTCTCGTAAATTTCGACGACAACACCTTCAAACATCAACGATTCGTTATTCTGTGGTCGAACGCAGAGCACATCACCTGGAAATGAAAGAGAACGTTATTCACAATTCGATTAACGACTGCGAAACAAACAATAGCGGAACACGCAAATATTTATCGTGACCCGTTTTGAATTCTACGGACACCATAAATCCTACTAATATTATAAATGTGAAAGTTTGTGAAGATGTTTGGATGTTTAGATGTTTGGATGTTTGTTACTCAATCACGCTCTAACGGCTGAAGGGATCTGGCTGAAATTAGGCACAGGGATAGAGTATAGTCCGGAATAACACATAGGCTACTTTTTATCCCGGGAAAATGATCCCACGGGAAGCGGCAACGGGAACCAAATTTCACGCGGGCGAAGCCGCGCGCATCAGCTAGTTAAATAATAATATCTCTCTTACTCACCAAGCATCAGCGATGGCCGTTTGTCGACTAGGCCAGGCACATATAGACCATATCTGTCTCCATTCTCCACAAGCTCAACCCCAGACATGTTATAATTCTGCAAAGAACATAAGTCACTTTAACACAAATGATTGTAGCTTTGACTGGCGGAGTGCAAACTGTCCTTTGGAATTATCTCCTTTAAAATGGTAAAAACCATGTGAATATCTGTTCAGTAGTTGTTGAGCTAATCGCGACTATCTGACAGACAGCAACATACAATCACGCCTATCCCTTCTATCCCTATCAATACTTATATTATAAATGCGAAAGTAACTTGAGTCTGTCTGTTACGGTTTCATTGAGATGAAATTTGGTATAAAGATAGTTCGAGCCCTGGGAAGGACATAGGCTACTTTTTAACCGACGACTGCGCAAAAAGAGGGTTATGATTTTACGGGATAGCAACTTCTACGCGCTCGAAGCCGCGGGGAACTGCTAGTATTCTATAAACCCACTCTTTGACAGTAGTTCTATTGGTCCCATGCAATATGCAAGCCTATGGTGACAATGCACGGTGGTTCCGCCAATAGGTCATAAATCCTAAAATTTCATCATCAATTACCCCAATTTAATTGTCTATAATGTTTTACCGATAGACAAGCTACCCTAAAATACAAATATGTCACCCATTTTACTTAATTATCACTTATTTCTCGACCTCTCTGAAGTGAACACAATCATTACGTTGTGCTCGCCTTATCAGTAACTCATTAGCACTACTGTATGTGTAACTGAGTTTTCAGAACTGCATTATTTTTGAGGGGTGTTTGTGAAATGGATTTCCAAGATCAACGTATGTTATTACCAATTAGCTATATTTTTAAGTTTTTTTTTACTTATTGTGACGTATTTATATGTGCTACGCCACACAGTATTTTTACCAAATTTGTATATTATAGTTGACTTCACATAGACCTACAAAAAATTTCAACCATAATCGAATGCTCTCATATGTCTTATATTAAAGCTTGAACTATCTATTTTGAAAATATAAAAGGTTTTTTTGCGCCCTTTTGCATCTTTAGCTGCTATATAGGCTCTACGACTGCGTAGGCTTGTCTACGAAACACATGTTAATTATTAATGTTTTTTTTTTCAAGAGCTTTGATTAAATGTTCTTTCTCAAGGATGCATTTTTTTTAAGATTTGGTCTGCCATAGCTAGAACTATTCCTCAAAAACATCAGCACGTGTTGGTAACTATTCTAGCTTTACTGGAAGAGGCCGAAAATGTAGAAATTAGGAACTTTTATAGTAAAATACTCAATTTATGTTAAAGTCTTGATTGGTTTTTCGAAAGTTGTCTCTAGAAGTAAATCAATTTTTTTGCAAAAGTACTCAGATTGGTTAAATTAAAGTGAATGTTTCTAATTAGTAAGGGGTAATGAGAAGCGCATTCAAGAAAACGCGAACCAGCCGGGCCATCTTGCGTACGCGGACATCCCAGGAAAGATTTTTTAAATTTGTCTAAGCGCTCGAAACGTAGAAGTTTCGCAGAATTATCACAAGTAGATGACTCTGCTGTGAATTCACTAATCAATACTAGCTTAAGACTGAATATAAATTCGAATAAATTTAATGAATATTCTTTGTAAACCGCTCGACTTTTAATTCAAGAATATCCATGGTATAATCTCCCAGCTTCCGTTTACTAAGTCCTCATCCATGGTATCCTTTATTATCTATTGGGGAATCATTCAAAGAGCCAGCAGAATCTAACAACAAAAATTAGGAGACTTTCAGACGGGATCACACGAGAAAAATGTCACGAGAAGTTACTTACGAATACGGACTTACTTAACTGACTTTTACTCAGCTCTGACCCATTTATTACTGGTCTTCGGACACTTCCTCGTTAAAAAAAGAGCGTTATGTCGAGGCAGGTTTTAGATTTATAAAGAATTTAGTTTAAATTGAAATTAGGTTTGTTGTTGTAGTCATTTAGCTTAGTTGTGGTTGTGATGACGTTTGTAAATCAATTGTAGTTTTAGTTTTCTTGTCTTTTATATATATCTAAAATCTCTAAAAGAATATTATATTTAAAGTATATTATATGTATACTTCATGAACGGTGGTAATATCATATTCAGATATATTTCCGAACGAGGGAGAATATATCTCAAATATTGAGTATTAAACTTTTTATTAAACAGTACATATTGTACAGTTTACTGTATATTATGTATTAAATTATGCAAATTAAGCATTAATGTACATTCGTGAAGTGTTTTTTTATTATTTTCCCTCAGAAAAAATCCCATCTAACAAATTTAATAAAGTAAGGTATTAATGACCGCGCTTGTTCGGCGCTTGGACCACCGTGCAATGGGCACAAAATTCAGGAGAAAATCTATAACCATTCTATTATCCGAACCAAAGTTTCAACACACAGGACAGCTGGTGTTATAATTCATCTTTCTAAATAATTGATTAATTACAAAGTACACTTACCTCGACATTAACGCCGATCATCCTCTCCTCGTACCATAACACGTTGTGAAAGAATTTAGCATAATTCTCGGGAGTGACGCCTTTGTCAAATACATCCCTAAAAAAGTAAAACGCATTTAGTCTCCTGGGTACATGGACATAGAAATCAAATAGAAACAAATAGATTATTATTAATAAAGTGGTGTTAGAATATCGTGAATTCGCTTTGTACTAGACTCCACTTCGGAGCTCGTTTGCCTCAACGGCTATTGGTTCCCAGCCCATTGCCTCTTCACAACACATACTCTGCGAGCTATGTCCACCACTCGGGTTCTTTGACGTATAACAGAGTTTCTGTTTCTATCCCTCAGACACGCCATTTTCACTGCGCCACCTAGGCAGAAGGTATTACCTACTATGACACTAAAGTTAAAGATACTTACCGAATATCCTTTGCTACTAGTTTTTCCTGGACGTCTGCATTTTTTTCCGTTTTTAAATTGTTCGAAAAGACTGTCTTGATTATAGAAGGTATCTGGAACAACCAGTTATCGTGGCTGCAAAAAAACAATTAGAATTTACTTCGTCGTCTTATTGTCTTGCTTTTTTTTGACTTGAGGAATTTGATGGAGTCAAATAAAAATGGTTAGGAACACTAACGCTGGCTTTTTAAGTGAGGATTAGATGAATAGTCAAGAAGTGCGTAAGAAGATTCTTGGAAATGACCACTTAAAGGAGTTAGAAATTAGTTGCGTCACCGTGGTGCATCAACTAGTTTCAAACATAATTGCGGCTACGCCTGCTCATAATTCTATTGCCGTTCCCGCATCGCATGGGAATCTATTTAAGAGATAAAGAGTCTATGTGTTATTTCAGACTACATTTCATGCCTGTACCAAATTTTGGCCAGATCAATTCAGTCATTAGAGCTTGATGTTTACATAATAACGAACATCAAACATCTTCCAAACTTTCACTTGACATAAGAAAATATGAGACTTACTTGGCGCCAGGGCTCCTCAGCACGGTATCCGCCATGGTAGCCTTCTTGTCGTGCGGACTCTTTGCTTCTGTCTTATGGGGCGTGAAAGTCTCTTCTGCATACACAACCTAAATAACATAGCTTATATTAGCTTAATTTGGTTACTAGACAAATAATACGCATGCCCATTGACGCTTTCAGGCACTTCCATTCTCTACAAAATACAACTTTTTTTTTATTTGTGGACAATCTCACACAGGGTGTAGTGGGGCCCTACCAACACCATCGGGCCCAAGTCAACCTCACGTGCAAGCTCGTGCACCTGCTGAACAACGGACGAGGCTCTGACGGCGGCGGTCCATTTCAACACGGCGATGGGCTCACCACCTGTCACGTGGGACCGAATTGTACACGGTGAAATGTGGGCCGGTATAGGCCTCTGCCTACCCCTTCGGGGATAAAGGCGTGAGTATATGTATGTATGTAATCTCACACAATATCATCAAGCCCAGATTAAGCTAATATAACGGTATAGCCATATTTATGGGTGCCTGTCGTTTGACCGAAAAGATTTTACCAAAATATCATGACCCAAACATATTTTGGCAACCTTTTATTGTACCAATGTAATGTTTGGAATAATTTTAGTACACACTTTTTCATTTCGTCAAATTTTTATTTGGCAGAATATTACAATGGATAATTTCATTTTGGCATTTGATCTGTAATCAAATGATTTATTACAGCAAACAATCTTTAGGCAATAAACGTTTGGTCAAATGATTTTCTACAACAAAAAACATAAAGACAATTTTTTTTTTTTGGGAAAGGTAATAATTCAATTTTATGTTAATACTAGCTGATGCCCGCAGCTTTGCCCCCGTAAAATTGGTTCCCGTTCCCGCTTCCCGTTATTTATCCCCTTGTGGGTAGAATTTATCAAAATCCTTTCTTAGCGGATGCCTACGTCATAACATCTACTTGCATGCCATGTTTTAGCCCAATTCGTAGTGTGGTTTGGGCTGTGCGTTGATAGATCACTAGGTCAGCCAGTCAGTCAGTCACCTTTGAGTTATATACATTTAGATAATCATTTATTGAAGGCTTCAATTTCATTACCAATTTCAATGATATAACTCCTAAACGGTACCAAGTCTGTTTACTGCGCGCCCCGACTTGGATAGGTTAGGAGGATAACCACGAAGGCTAATGTGGGAGCTCCGCTCCGCTCACGCATTAGCCTTCTTTATTTTTTATAAAAACCATTCAACCCCAACATCAATTTCGGTGGTGTGACTCTGTAACTTAATAATTTTGTCATTGGCTAAACAATTGACTGAAAAGAAATGGTAATTTGAAAATTGATGATGTGAAATATTAGCCTTATTTTATTTTGCGTAAAATATATTTTTACAAATGAAACATTTGACTAAATAAAAATTGGTTAAGGTAATAGTTGTTAAATAAATTATTCTTTAAACGTTCACTACCCAAACAAAAAGTATGCGTTACAATTATTGTAAAAAGATTTTTTGCTAAGTAATAATTTGGCAAATGAAATTATGCGATTTTTTTTTTGGGAAGTGATAATTTGGCAATTTCTTTTCGGTCAAACATAATGGAGGAATCCTTCAGGAGTCGAACCCAGGAACTCCAGCGCGGCAGGCGGTTACACTACCGACTGCGTCACAGAGGCAACTGTCATTTGAAGGGACTATACAATCCACAGAATTGAATTTAAGAACTTACCATTTTTCTCAGTACACTTCCTCCCTTTTGAAGAGGCAGTCTAATGTAGCCGAATAAGATCGGGGTGATGTACTGAGCTATAGCTATATTTTCCCAGTTGAAAGCAAAGGTCAATTTAAGGTTTCGTCGTTTTAAGCCTGCGCCTGAAAAAAACATTACAATATGAATGAAAGGTACCTTTTTAATAACATTGTTACCTACTCAAAGTAATATCATTGGGGACATTTAGTTGGGTAAAAACCGCACGTACTACTGAATTCGATCACTAAGGGGTAAAAGAAGAGAAATTCGTCATTTTCAAGATTTAAAACATGTTTTGTAACCAGAAACAGGTGCAGGTAAGTAAACCAGATTAACCAGTGTAGTACAGTAATAGTTACCTTTACACTCCATTTCTAGATTCAGTACTCCGAAACACCAACCTGACACAGTAGACACTAAACTTGGAACACGTTTACACGACGTGCACTCAACACTACTGAACTACAAATGATCGCAGCTCGATTTTACTCGGCCTTTTATACCTCAATGTCATTACCCACGCCGAGATTTAGAAAATAATTAGTACCGTAATTTGGTATTAAAGGTACTTAATTACCAATTCTTCTCTAAATTTGCAAAATGATTAGTAAATTAGGTATTAATACTCAATTAACATTCATTTTTTAAATCTCTTTAACTAAGTATATTGTTGTAATTATATAATTAAACTTGGTGCTAATATCTAAAGTAATTACTACTTTGATGAAAAAGTAAAGGATAATTGGGGAAAGGAGGGAGATAACCTTTAAACCACCCTTGTTTCGGCCATCCCAAGACACATTATTCAAATAATTGTAACGGAGAGGAATGACAAATCGAACTCCTTATGTATATATTGTACTTACAGTAATAAGTATTCTTACACTCCATTTCTTGTACTCGGATTGGGCACTAACCAGACACAGTGAATACTTGTAACACGTTTACACAATGTGCACTGAACACTACTGAACAACAAATGATCATAGATCGCTCTGCTCGGCTATTTACACCACGACGTCATTACCCCCTCCCATCGCCGATGTGTTGTCACTTGCCGTACCTGCAGATAGGGCTTTCATTCGGGTAAGTCATAAAGTAACAATGTAGAATACTTGAATGAAGATTGATTCTATTATACGCATTGTTATTATTGTCCGCAGGTACCTGAGGATAGAGTAGAAAGCTAGTAAGTAGGTTCAGGTATTAAGGCCTAAATATTGAATAATAAATAAATAATCTAAATATAACGCTCGGAATATTACTGTGAAAGCTATTATGGTCAAGTTTAAATTGCAACTACTAATCGATACTATAATCCTAATACCTAAAATGGCAGAATTAAAAAATCGTGGACATAAGTTTAAGTTAATATTGAGAAATGTTTGGTAAATCAAGTATTAAAGGTATGCAGGTACTTAATTTCTCGGTAGGTATATATATACGTAATAATATAGTAGAATGGTCAAAACTGTTCATAGAATGTTTAAAAAATAATCGCTGGGTTCTACATAAGATACCGAAGCTGAAAATGTAGTGAGAAAAAGAGGGCAATGAAATATGTAACTTGAAGGATTGATTTAACTAAAACGTTGCATTTAAAGGAATATTTAGTTAGAGATAAATGTGACACACAGGCTACAAATTATTTCGCTAAATATTTACGGGGCTCGGTAGAGAACGATAAAAATCAGTGTGTATATTATAGCAAAATACAGGAACTACTGAATATTTTTTTTTTACGTGAATATTAGTAAGAAGTAGTACAATACTAAACGAACATATTAAAACGCTATTAAGACTAGAAGTTTGGCCGAAAAGAATTCAAATCTTTATGTACCTAAATAGAGGCATAACGAGAAACTACCAAGACCTTACTTATATAAAATTCAAATTTTCATGTCAGGTCTACACAGCTTCATATTATTAAGTTAATTAGTCTAGGGGTTTGGCAGAGAACAGTTTAAAGTCTGTAAATATGTATGTGCGGGCAAAAACTCGAAACAACTGTTGGAACTAATTTATTAGCACGAAGAATAATAATAGGAGTTCGGGATTCCGAATGAACTTTTATATTATCACGCTATTACGCTGGCATACTAACCAGCCTTTACAGTTTTACCAAATCACTACTTTCTTTTAATGACTCTGCAAATCAATGTTGGAAATAAATATTAGACAAGTATTTCGTTTTAGTTTCATTTTGTTAAGTATGATATATTTAAAAAAAAGAATCGTGAAATCTCCCAGAGATTAAACGTGATAAACGTTTGTATAAAGAAAATATTTTACATCGTCTTGGAAAGGGTTGATGTCAACTAAAGTTGTATATTTTGGGCTCCTTCTTTGAAACAATCTCCATGATTATTTTGGTCACAAGATCATAGGTTTACTCTAACTGAGCGCTTTTCTGCTTGCATGCGCAGGTGGAGTCTCTTAGCAGAATGGTTACCAGCTTATAGAAACTCATTCGTTGTAGGTACGGGGCCTTCAGTCGCATCCATCATCATCAAGTGTTCTCTGTCGGACTCGTGCCGTTAACTCATTGTAGTTCCTTAGGTAATCTCATATTGACCCAACGTTTGGACATATAGTGAGTAGATAGTGTGCGAGTTCGATTCTCGTAGCCTACATAATTGTGATTATAAAAATAGGTATGGTTCTGTAGCATTACTACTATATGCGAACGATATCCTATACCCTCAATCACCAAAGATAAGATGACTGATATTTAAAAAGAAAACAAATCTCACCATTTCGAAGTAGATGGAATATGTATTAATATTTTTCACGTAAATATTATTTTGCGTTACATTACCATGCAGAACTTAAACCCTGTAGTAGCACATAGCTATGGGTTTGCTACGACGTAGCTAAGTGGAGTAGGTATGTTGAACAAGTTTTTGTTTATATTTATAATATGTATGTATTTAGAAGTATATACTCGTATGTTTATCAGTCGTCTAGACCCCATAACACAAGCTTATATTAGCCTAATCGACGCTAGATCATGTTGTGTGAGAATGTATATTAAACTTAACAATAAAAATTTATTGAAAGGGTAATAAAAGGTGTTAAATTTCATTTTTATTTACTGCAAAATTTGCCATTTTATGGTAATTAGTAAAATAAATTCTATAGATTTACTTGTCGGTTGATTTCAATGGTACATCATAACGGTATTTCAATTTGGTATACAAACCAATTGAAATCAACCGTACAATCAGTTCAATGGTATAGTGTACAGTTAATTTCTTAGAACTTTCGTAGGCCCTTATTGCACTCAGGCAGGGGAGCAGGAGGTCCCAAAAAAATAACACAGATTTAGATATTCTATTCATTGTAATCATTTGCAGTAGGTACCGAATGATAGGATAGACAACTAGTTTATTTGTTAAGTTAAATAAAATTTAAGGCAATTTGATATTTATTTTATTTATTTACTGATCTTCTGATACATATTAGTATAGATATTAAATCTATACCAATATGTAACTGAAGAGTTTGTTTTTGTCTGAACTCTAAGATCTGTGAAACTTCTGGTTGCATTTGAAAAATTACATTGTAGTTTGGTATACCATTTATTGAGGATAGCTATATATCATTACGATAAGACGAATAGGAGTGGAGCAGCAATGAAAACTGTTTAGAAAACAAGAACAATTTATTCCTTTTGACAGCTTCCGTTTAAGTTCGAAATAGCATAATGTGTGTTTATTTTAAGACTAGCTGACCCTCGCAACTTCCTTTACGTCACATAGGGTCTATGAAAGGGGAAGTATATCTTCATCAGAGTCTTAGGAGCGTGTGAAACTGCCTTGTTTGCTTAATCAGAAAATAGCTTAAAGATGCAGTCTATTCTAAAACAATTCACTGGGACTGAATTAGTTTACAATACTCTTAATCTTCAGGTTCTTTTATGACAAAGCAATCACGCTGACCCTTACATTCAAAATTGAGATGTCTCTAAATTGTGAACTTCAAAACCCTCATTATGAAACTTGTGTGAAACAATCCTTAACCCAGCGAGGATGTGGGGGGGTCTATTTGACCCTGTCCATTTTGTTTCGAGTATATTTTTTTATTCCCTAGTCGCAGGTTTTCCATCTTCTCAGTAGCTGTAGTTAATGAACGCCCCTCCTCTATGCGTGCCACACCTAAGTGGAGCTTCGGTTTCGCAACGAGTTACACGTCGAGATAACGTCTACAGGGTACGTATGACCCTTCCATAATCGTGACATAGAAGTTTCATTCCATATTTCGATTTACGATTTTCATTGAATCTTTTGTATTTTTACGTATATTTGGACAATATTAACCGCGAATAGCGGGAGGCCTTTTTTTTTTGTTTAACGTGAGGGAAAATCCTCATAGGATGTTATGCCGGACTCTTACCGAATAAAAAATCTCACGCCACGCCTAACAGCCTATGGTTGAGAGCCCCGGGTAAGCCCTCAGGAAGGATGTCCCGTGACTCCCAACAGACCTACGGCCGCCAATGCGGCCTCGCCCACGGGGTGGTTCGGGTGCAATCCCGCGTCTATGGGGGGTTTCGGGTGTGACCCCGCTTCTAAGGGGGGGGGGGGGGGGCGTGCGTGAGTTGCTCACGTCACGCTGCCGTCATGGGCCTGCTTCTGTAAGGACGGTGAGCGGTCCTCTCACCGTCCTCAGACCCCCGGTCATGGAGGCCGATAGTCCTCGGCGAAGACACGTCGGCGGCGCCCAGGGCGCTGACTGCGGAACTCGGGTGGGAGAGTTCTCTCCCGCACCCGGCCCGCCGCCTCCTTCGCGAGCATGACCTGCTCGCAGAAAGAGGCGGCGCAGTCCCACTTACTCCCGCTGGAGAGCATGGCTCGCACCATGGCCTCAAGCGAGAGAGTGTCCACGCCCAGACCCACTACGAGGACCTGTCGCTGTTGTGCCCACGCCGTGCACTCCACCAGCGTGTGGAGCGCCGTGTCATCGCTGCGGTCCTCGCAGTGCTGACACTCGGCCGTGGTTTCCCGGTGTTTTCGCCACAGATACCTACCGAAGCTACCGTGCCCGGCAAGCATCTGTGTCAACCGGTAGGAGAGAGCACCGTGTCTTCTCTCCAGCCACTCGTCCATGACCGGTCTGATGGCCGCGATTGTGGCGAATCCCCCCTTTGGTTGCTCAAGTCGCACCTTCCATGTCTCCATGGTTTCCTGGTGGAGCAGGGTCCGCTGGGCCTCGATTTCTCGAGACGCAGGCCTTTGGCCCCGCTCCAGCGCCTCCTTGCGCCATCTTAACAGTGACGCAAGGGCTCTCGCTTCCAGGTCCCATGGAGGGGTCTCGGCTAGGAGACATGCCGCCTCACCGGAGATCGTGCGGTATCCTCTTATCACCCTGACGGCCATCACTCTCTGCGGGCTCAGCAGTCTAGCCTCATTGCTGGCCGTCAGGGTCTCCGCCCATACGGGAGCCCCGTACAAGGCCATGCTTCGCACGATCCCCAGGTACAGTCTCCTGTAGGGAGCGTTGGGTCCCCTGATGTTGGGCATCAGCCGCGCGAGTGCGGCCGATGCTCCCCTCAGTTTTGGGACCAAACTTCGGAAGTGATGTCCGAAGTTCCACCGGCCATCGAGTACGAGTCCCAGATACTTCATCGAGGGCTCGATGCCGATGCTGACGCCCCCTACCTGCAGGCTGGATCCCGCAGGTGGCCCCATCCGAGGTCCGTGGAAGCACAGAGCCTCGGATTTGTGAAGGGCGACCTCGAGACCCAGCCGCCGAATCCGACCCACGACCTGAGCAACCCCTGCCGTGGCCTTGAGTGCTGCGGCACGGTGCGTTGCTCCCCGCGCCGTAACGAGGGTGTGTACGAGGAGGCGTAACGTGTTACGCCGACCCCTCTGAGCAACGGACCACGCAGCACCCAGTCATAACCGATGTTCCACAGGAGCGGCCCTAAAACCGATCCCTGTGGAACACCGCACGACACATCTCGCCGACCCGGCCCTAGCCAGCTCGGGTAAGTTATGGCTCTCTCGGAGAGATAAGCCCCGACAATTCGACGGAGGTAGGGAGGCACTCCATGATAGATAAGAGCCTCCCTGATGCAGCTCCAGGGCAAGGTGTTGAATGCGTTGGCGATGTCGAGAGACACCGCCACCACCACCTCACCCTGTGAGACTGCTTCCTCCGTCAGGCCTCTAATGCGCATGATCGCGTCCACGGTGGAGCGTCCCTGACGGAAGCCAAACTGGCTATCCGCCAGATCAGGCCCCACGCGTGTGAGGTGCCCGACGAGGCGTTGTGCAATAATGCGCTCAAAGAGCTTGCACACCTCGTCGAGCAACACGATCGGCCGGTACCCTGATGGGGAATTTGCCGGCCGCCCCGCCTTTCGAATCAAGACCAGTTTCCCTGTCTTCCAGACCTTGGGAAACTGGCCTTTCTCGAGGCATGCGCTAAAGAGCCCAATTAGTCGAGGCCCAAGATCTTCGAGAGAATAGCGGGAGGCTGAGTCCCTTTCTTCTGTTCTTCTTAACGTTAGGAATGTCCTACATGGATGGTATTAGGTAAACGCAGGTATTACCGACCCTGTTAAGACAATTTTAAATTCGATGGACAATATTAAGAATGAGGATGGACTTCATACCCATTGTTTTGTTTTCATATGAAACTCTAGTCTGTCTAGTTCATAGTGACCATCCTCAGATGTTGCATCCGGAGCGCTCGAGCACGGTTAGATCCGATAGGGGCTTTCTACCGCGCACGCTTAGGTTGTGGAATGATCTCCCTGCCTCGGTTTTCCCAAACGCCTACAGTATGGGGTTCTTCAAGAGGGGTCTTAGAAGGTTTTGACAGGGTCGGCAGCGCGAGTGTGGCGCCTCTGGTGTTGCAAACGTCCATAGGCTGCGGTGACATCTGGTGACATCTGGTGGGCCGTATGCTTGTCTGCCACCTTAGTGGTATAAAAAAAAAGTATATATTCTATAATCTATTTGTTCTATTCTATATATATATTAGTATATTAGTTGTATTCGACCATGTATTATTATTGTATGTATTATTATATGACCATGAGAGAGATTAATAATGCCTACCTAAGCCTACATAGTTTTATTGGGCACCGATTTCTGTAAAATATTTAATGATATCTGATAAATCAGAATATAATGACTTTGTGCTAAGTAGATTTTATTTTGCAGTTTTTAGTTTTTTTTGAAGTCGTTTTCGTTTTTTTTCTTTTTTTTTATTATGAACCATATCGAAAAATAGATTATAAGTAACCGTATTAACAAACAGTTTATTCGTTTTTGGTATAGGCACGTGGACGACATTATTTGTTTATAGAATGGGAATGAGGACATTTTAAATAACTTTTTGACTTTAGTTAATTATAATTATTACAATAGAATTAGGACATGACGTGTACTAATAATATATTTTATCTATTTGACCGTTGACTGGGGTCTGTAATAGTGCTGTACCCCACATTGTTCTTTGTGACAGATGACAATAATGCAATAATAATATTTGGGTAAGTAATAGATGATATAACAACAAAATCTCTAATATTTACAACATATAACAACGGAACCTATAATTTTATATAATAAAGCGATTAGTTAATATATTAAACGATTGATATAATTTTAAAATAACTAATTAGTATATGCATAACATACATTAAGTATAAGATCGTTCGACATAACATACATTCGATATAAAATCGTTTGACATAACTATTTCTGGGTGGTTTAGAAAAAAATAACCCGCTTTAGCCTTCTAACCTAACCCATCCGAGTCGGGTTACTCTCAGACGGGATGTTAACTATAATGAAGTTTTTATAATGTTAAACGCTAGGGGTTTTATACATATTAAATGTTAGACCAATTGATTTTCGATAAAAAGGAACGTCGAAGAGACAGCACTACTGCTGGTTGTGCGTAGGAAAAAAAAGGATTAAGAAAAGAAAGAAACAGTGGTGGGTTCGTCCTTATTTAGCAGATCGCTGTAAGAAAGGACAATTCATTAACATATACGACGATATACGAAGATTTCCGGAAAAGGTTTTCAGCTATGTGAGGATGTCTGTGAGGTCCTTTAATGAGTTACTGACTTTGTGTGAAAATGATTTGTTGAAACAAGACACAGTATTAAGAAAATCAGTCAGTGCTGAAGAAAAACTGTTTGTAATATTAAGGCTGACGGCCGGACTGGCGGCCGAGTGAGTGTGACTGCATACAGCGCCATAGTAATTGGTGGTGGCGTGACCAGCGTGGCGGCGCAACCAGTAACATTCTATTCGCGCGTCCGAGCTGGTTGCGCAACCAATTTGGTGGCGGAAGGACACCAGGTGAGTAACGCTCCATAGAGCTGTATACATTTAGTTGGTCGCGGCGACTGGTTGTGCCGCCATGGTGTCCCGGTGAAATATAGCCCTTAAAGTTTAACATTTACAGTAATTTATTAATATTTAGACATTTTATTGCATTCTTGACATTTAATTGAATTCAGGACATCTGTAATTTGACCATGTAAGTTGTAATATTTATTCTCATTAAAAATATATAATTAGAATTTTCCCTAAATTTAGGGTAAATTTGGAAACTGAGTAAAATGACACTTTGACAGTTGTAATTCCTTAAGATGACATTTGTATTATTTAGTGTGATAAAAAATCTGAAAATTTGAACTACTCTCATTTTTGGGGATAATTTGAAAGCCGGTATCCTCTAAAATGTTTGAGTACCTACCTGAAATTGTATAGTTTACGTATAGTTGAATGATGTAGTGGTAATTTATTTATTTTATTTATTACATTTTAGGAAAACTTACAGCTAGTAAGTAGTGTTACAATGATGCTTATACTAGAAGAAGGCCAATTAAAAGTTTTCACTGCTATACATTACTTTTGCTAGTATGAAGTTCTAGATAGACATTGTATCAATTTACGTGTTGATTTATAGTTTAAGTGTTTCTAAGTGATGTACCTAGTGGTCATAATAAATGTTAGATAATTTTACCTTTGAAAATGCCGAAAGGCGAAACCGCTCAGGTCTTAGATAAATAGACGTTGTGGAACAGTACAAGTGCCGTTATTCATTATGCTTATCATTGTAGCTTTGCTGCAGGTCTTTAACTAGTTTTTTTTCTTGATCAGATACAACTATGGTCGGTAAACCTTTTATCAACTCACGTGCCTGCGTTTAAAAAAAAACATGTCCAAATTACTCAAGAAACAAAGTTATCTGATGCTCGCCATTGTGCATGGCGCACAAGACCGTAATAAAACTTAATTTATGACCAATTCAAGGATTTATTTGTGAAACTATTGACTAGTTTGTATAGCTAAAGGGTTATAGTTTTTTTTGTACGTTAACTCCGACAATGTTGCTCAGTTCTTATATAAAAATATTTATAAAAAATATATTTATAAAAAACCAGGAAAATCAAACTCTTGTTAAACAAAGAAACTATTTGTAAAAGATCCTGTTATCATACCTTTGCCTCAAACTAAAACTTTTATCGTTTTTTTTTCGGATATACCCACAATCACAATATTTTTCTCACCGTCACGTCGGTCTTTTATCTCAAAGAGGAGGCTTTTGTGACATAAGTAAGAGTGGCGGTTTTGGTGCTATGTTTGGGGTTTGTTGTTCTTTCATTCGAGTAATTTCTGTCTCCAAATGTTTGATTTTATTCTCTCTGGTACACGTCTGCTTCTAACAAGAAATCGAGCGCTATATTTATCACTAGAGGATCAAAATTTCACGTGAGAGTCGCCGCATGCGGTATATATTGTACTAGCTGACCCTCGCAACTTCGTTTACGCTATAAGGTCTATGAAAGGAGAGGTATTTCTTCATCAGACTCATCGGAGAGTATGAAACTGCCCTGTTTGCTTAATTATAAAAGAGCTTAAAGGCTCAAACATAACATAACATAACATAATGGTCACTCCTTTATTCCTTTTAGAATATTATTGGTCTCACGTAATAGGTGGTGAGCCGTATTGCCCTGTCGAGGGACAGGACAAGGCGCAGTCTAGTCTAAAATAATTCAGTCCAAATTGATTTACAATACCCTTAATCTTTAAGGTTTTTTATGACTAAGCCACCAGTTTATAATGACCCTAACATTCAAAGGGACCCTTGAATAGTAGATTTGATGAAAGTTGAGATGTCTCTAATTTCTGAACTATACGTACCTACGTAGTGTAGGTACGGGTACTCTCCCTCAATGTTGAAACTTGTGTGAAACAATCCTTAAAGTATTCCTTTTTCCAACACTAAAAAATATTTGAAATCGGATCACGCGTTGTGAAATGACAACTGAAAAAGCATTTTGACTTTTATCCCCTCTCCCACAGAAATCGCGTAAAATATCGGGATCAAAAGTATTCTAGAACCTTCCTCGGATCATTAGCTCAGATTGTGCCTAGTGTGATTCAAATTGATTCAGTAATTTTGGCGTGATACTTAGTCGGGCTACAGACAGATAGACAAAAAGACAAACATTTTTTTAAAAAATAATAATTCTTGCTTCAGTGACAAATAAAGAAAGCCCTACAATTAAAATATTTACAATTTCTTTCATGTAGAGATTTCAAATCAAAAAGTAATGATAAATAATGATTCTAGTTAAAAATTTTATTTATTATTCTACGTAGTCTCATTATGTATCGATACACTTAGTCCATCTTTTGTCTAAACTTAAAAAAACCCTTTTCTTTGTTTTCTTTTTCCTTCAGGTACCATCCATCTTTTGTCTAAACTTAAAAAAAAAACCGTTTTCTTTGTTTTCCTTTTCCTTCAAGTACCATAACTCGAACGATAACTTACCTGAGTTTACCGCATGTTTTGGTGCGATCCGATCGGTCATTGAAGTGGAGGAGAACAATGGAGTTGAGGCTTTTTATGTACTGGGAGATTTTAATGCCCACCCTAATGAACTGTTTTATTACGAAATGTTGGATTTTTGTATGGACCTTGACTGGCATTGTGTAGATTTAATTATGTGCCCTAAGAATTTGTTTACATTTTACAGTAATATTCACCGCTGTACTAGATGGTTGGACCACTACATTGTCACAGAGTCAGCACTGGATTCAGTTATAGGTGTGAGTGTGCGCTACGACGTGTATTGGTCTGACCATTATCCACTCGTAGTAGAATGTAACCTTAATAAGCTAAAACCTAAAGTTAGAGATATGGTTGCCGAAAATCATGTTAGTCATGTCTTATGGAGCGACAGACAGGCACTGCAAACCACTCAGTATCATGATATCTGTAATTCTAAACTAAGACTGATTGATTTTTCACAAGATCTAAAGGAATGTTGTGATACACACATGCCTACCACAAATAAGGCTGGAATTAATGAAAAAAAATGTGTACTGTATGTGTGTAAAACTGTATAACCATTTACCTAAAGATATTGCTACACTACCAATGCGCCAGTTCAAGGCGGCTCTCACTAATCATTTGCACAACAGAACTTATTATAATATTCAGGAATATCTTAATGACAAGTCCTGGGTTATTTGAGAATCTATATATGTACCTAATTATTACTTACTATTATTATATACAATTTTACACATTAATACTATTTAAAGACATGTTATTATGTTATTAACTTTGATAAACTCGTGATTGTGAATTATTTATTGACATTATATTGATAAATCCATAATTATTTATAAAACAATGCAATTATTACTATTTATTGACATGGTTGTTAACCTAGCTAAAATCGTAAATTGGGATTATTTATGGACATTTTTGTAACTAAGTATAAGATATACTTTGTAAACAATAATTTCTTGGATTTGTATTAATGGTACCTTAATTTGATTTAATTGATAAGAATAATTTACACGCCATTATTAGCAGAATATGTAGCTCATCACTGTTACCTTAAACACCATCTTTAATTGTACACCGTATTCTGGCAAATAAACGATTTATTATTATTTCTCTTTATTTTAAAATACAACATATAAATTACATTTTTAAATATACATAATATAAAAAATATACATTTAAAAATATAAAAAATAGTACCCCACCGGCATCGGGTACAGGGACCAAGCTACCGGTGGTCAGGACTTCAGAGACAGGAACCTCCTCACAATACGTGCCGTGTTTAGAAGAACCGCCTTCTGCATCAAGCCCTTGACCCAACTGCCCACCGCAAGCCTCTTAAGGTGTTGGTCGAGGCTTTTGGCTATTAGTCCATGCACAGAGATCACTATCGGCACAATAATAGCTGAGTCAATACTCCACATGTCCACAATCTCGTGGGCCAAGTCCAAATACTTAGCTTGTTTATCTATCTCAGCCTTCACGAGATTGTCGTCATGTGGAATAGTGATATCAATTATTATTGCAAGGCGCTCTAGCCGATCTATTATCACTATGTCAGGTCTATTTGCAATAATAGTCCTGTCAGTGATAATAGATCGGTCCCAGTACAAAGTGATATGGTCACTTTCGAGAACTGGGTCAGGCACATATCTATAATACGGTACCTCTGATTCTATAAGGTTATACTTTAAAGCAAGTTGTTGATGGATAATCCTAGCTACTTGATTGTGTCTATGCAAATACTCACTATTGGCTAGACTAGAACAACCGGAAATAATATGCCTAAGGGATTCTCCGGGACGGTGACATGCCCGACATATGTCAACCGTACCATCCTTTAGGATATACTTTCGGTAATTATTAGTCATCACCACTTCATCAGTAATTGCAAAAACAAAACCTTCGGTTTCTCCGAAGAGGTCACCGAATCGCAGCCAGGATACAGAAGATATTAAATCTATATCTGGCCTATGTAGGGCCCGATAAAACCGACCATGCAACTCCTTTCTCATCCATATATCCTTACGATCATTGAGACTCTGTATCACAGGTTTATGCCAATTCTCTTTAGCCAGAGCAAGCGGGGTAAGTCCGTTGTCAACTGCAACCACTTCACGATGCACATCCGCGTCAGCGTGAAGGAAATATTCCCTGAGGTTGCACACCTCACGGTTATGGAGGGTCTTGGCATTAAGTAAACCACGACCCCCGCACTTCCGCGGTATGTACAACCACGGATGCATTCGGTACGTGGTGAGTAACGTACGGACTTTCCTATCCAGGGCTTCAAGTTCCGTCTGAGTCCACCTGAGTATGCCAAAGGAGTACATCAAAACTGGCATGACCCAATCGTTATAGGCGCGCACCTTGTTACCACCTGATAAAAGACTTTTTAGTACTTTTTTCAAGCGGCCAAAGAAGCGCTCCTTCAACGATTGTTTCATACCAACTTCGCAGATGCCTAACGCCTGCGACATACCCAGGTATTTATATGTTTCGGTCGCGGAAAGACATCCAAGTTGTGTAGAATCTGAAAGTTCTACACCTTCAGATTCTATTATCCCGCCTCTATGTACATGCATGACCGCACATTTGTCAACACCAAACTCCATCCTGATAGAATTACTAAAAACTTCTGTTATCTTTAGTAATTCCGTCAGTTGCAGCTTGTTGGATGCAAATAGCTTCAAGTCATCCATGTAAAGGAGGTGGGATATAACTTGGCCATCTTTTCGCAACCGATAGCCTAACCCTGAATTCTCTAAGATAGTGCTCAGAGGATTCAGGGCTAGGCAAAACCATAATGGACTGAGACTGTCACCCTGGAATATACCCCGCTCAATTCTTATAGGCACGCTATTCCCACAAGCCTGTCGACATCCTGGATAGCACAAGACCGTCTTCCATTGACCCATACATGCCTTAATGAAGGCACATAGAGTTGTATCAATTTTGTACAACTCCAGTACCCTCAAAAGCCATGTATGCGGCACGGAGTCAAAAGCTTTCCTGTAGTCTATCCAACATGTCGCCAGGTTCTTGCGGTTACGGCGTGTCTGTTGGCTAATGGCCATATCAATTATTAGGAGCTCTTTAGTGCCACGAGACCCACTTCTACATCCATTCTGAGCGGTAGACAAGATGGAATTGTCAATTAAGTGCGACGATATTTTCCCTCTCAGAATAGATGTTAGAAGTTTATAAATGGTAGGAAGACACGTGATTGGTCTATAATTTTTAGGATCAGTGGCACTACCAGACTTAAACAAAAGATGGGTCACACCAGTAGTGGCGAAATCTGGCAACGACCCTGACTCTAGGCATGATTCGAATTGAGATGCCAAACGTTCATGTGAGCTCTTAAACCATTTGAGCCAAAAGTTGTGCAATCCGTCTGGCCCCGCCGACTTCCAATTCGGCAGTAGACGGACTGCACTAGAAACATTATTTGGTGTTATAGTTATTGGCTCCATGATTCTAATGGGCTCACATAAACGTTCAACATCTCGCATCCAACCACCCTCAGTGTGACCAACGGGCATCGACCAGATGTTGCGCCAGAATGAAGTAGTGGCATCATCATCCGGTCGATGCACCTTGTTCCCACCTGAGTCAGGACGCTCCCAATCTCTGTAGACCCATCTTTTGTCTCTCTGGAATGTGCGATTTTGAGAATACCGATCTACTCTTTTTTTGTATCTACGTACACGATTTGCCCACGCATAAATTTTCTGCTTCAGGTAGTCTATGCGTTCTGTGACTCGGGCCATAAAATCTCGTGGTCTGATGTTAGTCCCCGAGAATGCCCGGGTCACAAATCGCATGACTCTGGGGCGGGTATTACCCGACCTGAAGCAAATAAGCTTGCCAATGAGTGCCCTAGTCTCAGAAATACGACGCTCAATTCTAACTTGCCAAGCCGGCACTTCTGGTTTAGGTCGTATAACAATGTTATCATTCAGAAATGTAACATTTGCTATACGACAAGCTGCAACGGCTCCGCAATACAGAACTGAGTGTGTATCAGTGAGATCTTCGCTATTATCGAAATAAGCCGATAATAGCGAATCCAGGGCACACACTAGAGCTATATTTTTTCTATGTGTGGGCAAACGTGGCAGACGTGGCCTAAATTGTGCTGGCATAGATCGATATTCTCGCATGGCACACTCCAAAGCACTCCTTAATAACTGTTCATTGTAATGGGTACTTACGTTTGTAGCACTGGTATTCATCACATCATCGCTACCGTTATTTAATTGTATAACAGGAGCTGAAGTTTGTGTCTCAGGTAGCGATGATGTTGATGGTGGACCAAGACTGCTACACACGTCCGAACGTAGCCTCTCAAGTACGGTAGCATCCAACAGATGACATCGTTGTATGGCCCGCACTTGATCCGATAGACGCTGCGCTGACACGTTGACTGATGGTTCAAGTTCCTGAAACAGAGGTAGCAATCTCACACGATACGCAGTGAGGTTAATTCCCCCCTCTGTAGCCATGAAATATGCCCGCATGACGTTCTCATTCAATGAATTAGACCATCGCATGCGGTGCACATCACCACCGGAGGCGGGGGCCCTATTCGAAGCCGGTGGGCCTCGGGGTCCCAAGCGAGACGGTGGCCGGCCTCTCCCCGGCCGACGTACGGGTGTTGGCGACGTCGGCGGAGAGAAATACTCATCACTTGACGATGAACTCGACGCCTCTGCGATTCCCCTTGGCGCTGGAACACATTCAAGAGAAAGAGAGGCGGAGCTGAGTGATGAGTCCGGAGGTGTTAGGCGTGCTGCTCGTGTTTTGGATCTTGTCAACATTTATTTTATTATGTATCTGATTTCAAATCCATTTTAAATCGTATTATGTATGCCTTGACAACTTCTGTCACAGGCTTCAAATCGTTCTCTATGCTGAAATTTTACGTTTTTCATTTTCTTCGATAATTTGTCCATAATTTAATAAAATATGCACTATTGATCTGTTTTGTATAATATTATATGAGAATCTTGCTGTAAATATGTGTATTTATACCAAAAATTAATTAAAACTGTTGAGCTAAATGTTGACAGAGATGACATTTTTTTTTTTTTTTTTTTTTTTTTTTTTTTTTTTTTTTTTTATTATTATTATTATTATTATTATTCCATTTATTCTTTATTCTTAACATATTGTCTTACATTTTTAAATAAATAATACTTACAAAAATAAAAATCTATTTAAAAATATAAAAAAATAGTGTCCCACCGGCATCGGGTGCAGGGACCAAGCTACCGGTGGTTAGGGCTTCAGAGACAGGAACCTCCTCACAATGCGTGCCGTGTCAAGAAGTACTGCCTTCTGTATCAGGCCCTTGATCCAGCTGTCTAACGAGAGCTTCTTCAGATGGTTATCGAGGCTCTTTGCCATCAAACCGTGGACCGAAACGATAATTGGAACAATAATTGCCGAATCAACATGCCACATGTCAACAACCTCATGAGCCAAATCCAAATATTTAATTTCTTTTTCCTTTTCTGCTTTAAAGAGGTTGTCGTCATGAGGAATGCTGATATCGATAATTATTGCGAGGCGTTCCAAACTAGATCGTTTCACCACTATATCAGGCTTATTGGCAACAATAGTCCTGTCAGTGATGATAGATCGATCCCAATATAAAATGACCTGATCATGTTCGAGAACTGGGTCGGGCACATATTTGTAGTATAGCACTTCAAGATCTACAAGATGGTATTTAAGAGCAAGCTGCTGATGTATAATCTTGGCCACTTGGTTATGTCTGTGCAAATATTCTCCATTGGCAAGACGAGAACAACCAGAAACAATATGTCTAAGTGATTCTCCGGGACAATGACATGCCCGACAGATGTCAATTGTACCATCCTTCAGAATATGTTTCCGGTAGTTCTTCGTCATAACCATAGATTTAGAATGTACAAGATGAACAGTGTCAAACTGAAGACGAGACCAAAAATGAAAGATCTATGTGTGGGTTAAATAGTGTTGTTGAATGGTCACACCTATGCTATCGATAAAAGTATCTGTATAAATGGATGGAATGGAAATGAAACTTCTAAGCACACAAAGTGCTTAGAAGTTTCATCTCCAACTTCTTGTTTTGGGGAATAAATTGTTAATTTGAATGTAATCGACTATGAAAAAGTAAAAATGGGATTATATGGGGTAACTCGTAATATTAGAAATTCTGTAGTGATTTTACGAATTTTGATTCAGTGTGTGAATGTGAAAATACACTTTTAACATGTAATTTATGGCATCGTACATTGCATTGTTGCCGTACATATATATTTTGCCAATTAAATTTGAAATTTTACTAAAAATCCAACTCTTATCGTAATACGAAACCTAGAAACTCATTTATTATTGAACCCTAGTAACAATAAAAGATATTACTCGTAGATTTTTTTAAATATATTAACCTCGCCAAATTGACGTCGCCACTGATGGAAACTAATGGAAAGCCGTGGCGCATCTAGCGAATGGGGGCCATGCTAACAGCACACAAGACTTCTGACAGTAGTCCTCAAGTTGGCGACCCTATGATGTGCCTCTTCACGCTCCGCTTGTAGAACCCGGGATTGTAAAATGAGGGACACACATGTGCGGGCAGGTCGTTCCAGGATTTTGTAGTTCGACAGAGGAACGATCTTTTGAAACGCTCAGTTCTGGCGAAGATTCTCTCCGCTTTATATGAGTGGCACCTCTGCCCAACGTGTTGTTCGGAATCGGAAAGGAGATGGTGGGATCAGGTTGAAGAGCTCTTCAGAACATTCGCCGTGATACATTCAGTAGAAGGCAGCCAAGGACGCTATGGTTCTTTGCTGCGCTAACGGCTCGAGGCTTACCGTCATCTTAGGACAACCTATAATTGAAATCGGATAACACGTCTCTGCATAGCGCCAAGCGCGTCCAGTAAGTGCCTCGCACAGTCATCCCAAAGGTGAGAACAGTATTCGACGCAGAGGCTAATCTGCGCCTTGTACAGCAAACATCCCGGTGTGGCGTGGAGTACCTTAAGTGAAGTAAAATTATAAAAATTCAACTCAAAATGGATCACAAATTTTGGAAATATTATATTAAAATAGGCACAAAACCCTAAAAAAAGGTTAAATAACACAGTTCGAGTAAAAATCAATCATATTTATAGTAAATTAAATCCAGATAAGTTTGTTTGTAGCAATGTCACTATAATGAACTATCGACATCCTTATCGATACCTACCCATGACTATTTTACTGTAAACAGCCCTTTCTATTTCTGCCTTATATATCCTCCAAAAATGCATTTACACATTAAATATTGTGTTATGTATGAAGGAAAATGCATAATCTACGTTATGAGTTGAACTTTCAGTGAAATTTTACATCCAATTTGGCAAAATATGTACGTCAAAAATGGAATGAACGAAGTCACAAATGACCTGTTAAACGAGTCTTTCTTCGTATAATTGCGTTTTGTAATATCCTATTCACACACTAAACACGACAATATTGTTGAAAATATAAAATTTTCTATTTTAATCGTAAGATCACTACAGATTATTGGATATTATGAATAACATAGAGCCGCCATAGGATCCCAGCGGGCTCAGCGATTCAAAATACTGACATATGAGTACACAATTTGCTTTCTCTTTTCCTCTCGAGCTAAGTGCTATGGATAATGAGGTCTCGCTCGCACGCTTTGTATATCTATTGAGAGTAGCGAAAAATTCTAAATCTATGGTCATAACAACTTCGTCCATTATGGCAAAGACAAAACCTTCGGTTTCTCCGAAAAGATTACCGAACTGTAGCCAAGATACGGATGCTTTCAGAGCAATGTCAGGTCCATTTAAGGCCCGATTAAAACGTCCATGTAGCTGCTTGCTTTTCCATACCTCCTTGCGATCTTCAGTACTAAGTACTACAGGTTTGCGCCAGTTCTCTCTGCCCATAGCAAGCGGGGTGAGTCCCGTGTCCAGTGCGACCACATTACGGTGCATATTGGTGTCTGTTTTCAGAAAGAATTCCCTAAGGTTGTATACCTCGCGGTTATGGAGGGTCTTAGCATTTAAAAAGCCACGACCCCCACATTTCCGCGGGATATACAACCTCATTACAGATGATCGGGGATGATGCATCCGGAATGCAGTCAACAGTGTTCTTACTCTTCTATAGTCTTTTTCTGGACAGCTCAGCAATCATGTAAACATGTCTGTTTTGACAGAAGTTGTCTATGATCATAGTGTTGTTACTAAACTGATTCTAATTATGTAAGTAAACATTGAGTTATATCTAGTTCACCGTACATTCATTTACTTCGGTTAATCAATCGCCAAATTCATCAAATCATGTAATTCGGTATATCTATATATATTATGTGCAATAACTTTTTATATTAATTTAATTAAAGTATCGTCAAAAAAAAAAGAAACTTTTAGAAAATTTAATGGTATAATCATTTATTTACAATAATATATTAGTTTAGGGATGATAAAATGTGTAGACGCCTCGTTGGCTGCTCGCAGTTCTTACAGAAGCACACTAAGACATTTTGAGAGATTTCTAATGTGGGGTTTTTAAATCCAAAGAAAGGGAAGTAGGCCATTATAATGACATGGTGACAGGTATATTCGAAGCAAAGTAGTAAAAAATTATAGCTTTTTGAACAAGCGCAATAAAAGCACATTAGGTCACAAAATTTGATAAAAAAAGTTACGAAACACAATACATAAGTAGGTATGCTGCCAATCTCGCCGCCCAAAAAAAAATAAGGGCACCTTCGCTTATTCACTTTGAACTTACTTCGGGACAGGTAAAGCCTTACGTAGGAAGAAAAAAAAATCATCAAATATAACAGAAGTTGAAGTACCTAATGCTAAAAACAGGTTTGACTAGAATCGAAGATTAATGTGTCACTCACGTCCAAAAGGAAAAGGAACACATGTAAAAAATACACACACATATGGATAATGCTCTGAAAGGATATATCCCTATGTATACATATATATACGCTATAGTACACGGCCATACACCCGGGTACCCGGCACCCGGCAACCGGTAGTGTGAAAGGGGCAAAGACTCGCACTCGTCGCTCTCTGGGTCAATAAGTTATATTATTAAAGTAAGTACATTTTTTCGAACTGACAGATTGATAAAACAATGACCTCCTTTTAAAATCAATTGGCCAGTACAACAGTTTTACAACACTATGGCAAAGACAAACAAGTCTGAGAAAAAATAATTTAATGACAAGCAAAAATGACAGTCTTAAATTTTTACCATCCGAGTATTTTTCATGAAATTATTCTATAATCTAAAGGTTTATTAGTGTCGAAATGTCCGCATAAATCTAACTAGAGTTCCTTGAAATGACTATGATCAGGATTGATAATTAAATGTAAGTAATTATGGAACAGTCAAGATCCAATTGCTTTGTTTACTATATTATTTACATCTGTTGAATTCCACTATATCAATTTTGTCGAGTTCAGTCTGAGTCCATCTGAGTATACCAAAAGAGTACATTAGGACTGGCATGACCCACCCATTAAAGGCGCGTAGCTTGTTACCGCCTGACAAAAGACTTTTTAATACTTTTTTCAGGCGGCCAAAGAAACGCTCCTGTAATGTCTGTTTCATGCCAGTATCAGAAATTCCTAATGCTTGTGATTTACTCAGATATTTGTAAGTTTCGGTTGCAGAAAGACAGTTGAGCTTAGTGGAATCTGAAAGTTCTACCCCATCAGATTCCACTATCACACCTCCTTTAACATGCATGACTGCACACTTGTCCACCCCAAATTCCACCCTGATGGCTCTACTGAAAGTTTCTGTTACTCCCAGTAAATCCATCAGTTGCAATCTAGTGTGGGCAAATAATTTGAGGTCATCCATGTAAAGGAGGTGCGATATAACTTTGCGCAACCGATAGCCTATATATAGTACTGAGAGGATTCAGAGCTAGACAAAACCACAACGGACTCAGACGTCCCCTTGAAATATTCCCCGCTTGATACTAATTGGTGCACTATTATTGCAAAACCGACGACACCCTGGATAGCAAAGGACTGTTTTCCACTGCCCCATACATGCCCTCAAGAAAGTACACAGAGTTGTATCAATTTTATACAGCTCAAGTACCTTCAGAAGCCATGTATGTGGCACTGAATCAAAGGCCTTCTTATAATCTATCCAACATGTCGCCAGATTTTTGCGATTACGACGCACCTGTTACTGATGGTCATATCGATTAAAAAAAGTTCCTTAGTGCCACGGGCCCTACTTTTACATCCATTTTGAGAGATTGATATTATCGAATGTTTTTCTATGTGTTTAGTAATTTTGACACTCAAAATGGATGTTAAAAGTTTATAGACAGTTGGTAAACATGTAATGGGTCTATAATTTTTGGGATCCGTAGCACTACCAGACTTGTAGAGTAAGTGAGTTATACCAGTAGTCATAAAATCGGGTAGTGAACCCATATCTAGGGATGATTGAAATTGTGATGCTAAACGGCCATGTGAGCTTCGGAACCATTTTAACCAGAAATTATGCAGTCCGTCCGGTCCCGCTGATTTCCAATTCGGGAGCGAACGAACTGCATAAGCAACATCTTCTGCATCTTTATAAACTGGTTCCATATCCGTTATATTCTCACATGACCGTTCAACATCTCTCATCCAATCACCCTCAGTATGATCAACAGGTCTTGACCAGAGGTTCCTCCAAAATGCATTAGTAGTATCATCATCT
Organism: Miltochrista miniata; assembly: GCA_933228765.1. NCBI lineage: Eukaryota > Metazoa > Arthropoda > Insecta > Lepidoptera > Erebidae > Miltochrista > Miltochrista miniata. The sequence continues at coordinate 13,111,654 of OW121764.1, read as the reverse complement.
GGGTGAGTTACGTCATTAACCTCTGGAAGATATGGGGTTTCCCAGTTCCTGTAAACCCACTTCTCGTTTCTTTGGAACATACGATTCTGGTTATATCGATCTACTCGCACTTTGTAGCGTCTAACGCGATTTGCCCATGCATAAACCTTTTGTTTCAGAAGATCGATGCGCTCTGTGACACATGATGCGTATCTTTGAGGACTTATGTTAGTCCCAAAGAACGATTGTTTCACAAAGCGCATCACCTTCGGACGGGTATTACCCGACCTGAAACATATAAGTTTCCCGATGAGTGCCCTGGCCTCAGAAATACGCCTCTCAATCCTACACTGCCAAGTAGGTTTTGCAGACCTAGGTCGAGTAGCAGTTTCATTTGTGTAAAATTTAACCTTAGCTACTCGACAAGCTGCAACCGCCGCACAGTACAGGATTGAGTGCGTATCACTAAAATCTTCACTATTGTCCAGATATTGGGGCAATAGTGAATCCAGGGCACACACCAGAGCCCTATTTCTTTTATGCATAGGCATACGAGGAAGACGTGGCCTACAATCTGCACTTGCAAACCGATATTCCACAATCGCATCTTCCAAAGCACTCCTTAATCGATTCTCACATTGGGTACTTACGGATATAGACTCATCATCAACAACTTCCTCAGCAACTACAGGTGTACTAACAGGTGGTGTACGAATTTGTGACGAGGTACACATAACTTGCGACGAAGTAGTTATAAGGAGGCTATTCCGTACGTCAGAACGTAGCCTCTCAAGTGTCGGACTATCAAGCATATTACAACGCTGGATAGCCCGCACCTGGTCCGATAATCGCTGTGCTGACACGTTGGCAGCTGGTTCAAGTTCCTGAAATACAGAAAGTAAACGGCCACGGTACGCAGTGAGGTTAGCACCTAGCTCTGAAGCCGCAAAATATGCCCGCATGACGTTTTCATTAATTTCTTTAGTCCACTTCATGCGGTGCACATTACCACCGTCAGCGGGGGCCCTATTCGAGGCCGGTGGGCCTCGGGGTCCCAAGCTAGCTGGCGGCCGGCCTCTCCCCTGCCGACGTACAGGTAGTGGCGACGTCGGTGGGGAGAAATACTCGTCACTGCTACTGTTGGAGCTCGACATTTCGTAGGCAGGTAAAGCAGTATCCTTAGGGTGCGAAGTGGAGCCGCCTGACGAGTCCGGGGATGGTGTGAGTGCATTTTGTCTGCTTTTGGCCCTAGTCAACATGATTTTTCCATTTAGTTTGTATCCATTTTGGTGTTATTTTTCAATTGACATTTGCATCTGTCATGTCATTATAATATTGTAGTATTTTTCCAAAATTTCCATAGTATTTCCATTGAATATTGAATTTATAGGTTCTATTACTTCTTTTCTTGATTTTCTGAAATATTTATTGCATATTTTCGCTGTTTTACGAATAAAATTTAATAAAAATATTTTAGTAGAAAAAATATTTGCTGACTTTGGTAGTGTTGCCAATTATTATTATTATTATTACAACTTTTATGCCAACAGAGGGCATCATTTAATTCTTGATAAATTATATGCACAAATTATTGATACGCTTTCACAGGCTGCCATACAAGCATATAGAAAGAAGTGCCGTCGGAAAGGTGGTTACTTCATTGGGTGGAATAAGCACGTGGCGGGCCCGCATCGGGAGGCCAGGCTTTAATTCCAAATATGGAATTTGGCGAGACGACCAGCTAATGGTCGAATATTTGATGAGATGTCTGAGGCAAGAAGACATTTTAAGGCTAAATTAAAATGGTGCCAGACACGACAGGAGCAATTTAAAATGGATATCCTGTTCACTCAAATCACATTCCGTTTCCCACATATATGTATTATTGTATTTGCTATAGAACAGAAATAAAAACATAAAGTTCAGTCAAAAAATAAGTGGTGTCCCCATACAAAAGCTTGTAGTACGCGCTAAACGACCGGCCAACGGTGTGTAGTCGGCGACGCGCGGCGCCACATTATTATACACAGAACAGAAGTAAATCCACATGCCTAGTTTGCTTTACAAAAAGTAATGATATAAGATTTACTGGAAAATATTACGATTCACCTCATCTTAAAATTGCAGCTTATCATTTTTTTTTATACTACTTAGGTGGCAGACAAGCTTACGGCCCACCGGAAGGTTGGTAACCGTAGCCTATAGACGTTTGCAACACCAGAGGCGCTACACATGCGCTGCCGACCCGGGCGCAGGTTGTGACGACCCACAGTTGAAATTTTTCGCCCGTAAGGCCTTCAACTTGGCTTAACGACTATCATTTTACTGACTACCCGGACCAACGGCTTATCGTGCCTTCCGAAGCACGGAAACGCTCGTAAATAAATGTCACAAAGTGGTCCACGTGGTGGTCACCCATCCATATCCGGCCATAGTAAATGTTACTTACTGCAGTGATCGTTTACAGAACACTGAGTCCGCGGGGCCACGAGCGCTTCAAAATCATGTTTTCTGTTTGTCTGTTTATATCTAGGTTCAATATGACCAAAAATCCAGTAGTCCAAATTTAACAAACTTTGTATTGGTGCTACACTTAAGATAAGATATGATTCATCGCGCTACTTACTCAGTTTAACGGTAAAGGAACCAATCACAAACAAACACTTATGTCATACCGGCCTCGAACCAGCTAAAACCACACGTTCTCTACCTCTATCTATTTAGGTCACCCCGGGTTAGTCCTCGGGTAGTCCTATCTATCCTAATGGCTCAATAGAGAGCAATCAAATTGGCATTATAACATAATTTTCACGCAGGCGAAGCCGCGGGCAACAGCTAGTTTACTTATAAAAATGTTCAAGTTTAATTGAACGTTATTGGTAAATTAAGTAGGTATTAATACTTAATTTAGTATTCATACATAAGGTTTTCATTTAGGTAGGTCACAAATTAACATTGTGGGATACCTGAATCAAGATTAATTTTATTCTGCTAATTGTTATCATGTGACGTAGCTACCTGAAGATAGGGTAGAGCAATTGTGAGTAGGTTCGGCAGTGATGGGCGTAATTAATTACAAAAGTAATTCAATTAATAATTGAATTATAATGTAATTAAGTTGCAATGTAATCTAATTAGTCAGTAATTAATTACTTTGTAATATAAATACTTTGGATGTTCCGGTTAATTAGTTACTAGGTAACTAATTGCAAAGTAATTAGATTACTTTATAACTAGTTACTTTGTAATTCATTACTTTGTAATTATCATACATTCAAGCAAATCAATACCACAGCCGGCAATCCAATATGGCCGCCGCGCCGCCGTTGTTAAAGTTCATGTTGGGTATCGTATAAGGGGTATTTTGGTATGCTGAGTACGAATTTCGGGTTAATTTAGCAATCCAATATGGCCGCCGCGCCATCGTTGTAAAAGTTCATGTTGGGTATTGTACGGGTTCCGTACAGTTATGCTACTAGATTAATAACCACTAAAATGATACTACTAATTGAATTGTAAAGTTAACTATCATTTATTGCTAAGTAATTAATTAATCTATAAAATATGATTTATTGCTAATGAGTACGTCGCCTTGCTGCTAGACGTGAACTGAACTTAGTTACGTAAATTAATAAATGTTAATAAAGTCTGCATTATTGCTGTGTGCTGACCGAGCAAATGTACGGTCATTAGCCCGTACATCCTCCCGGGCCCAAAAAAGCGCGATCCTATGGCAAGTTCTTTGAAAACACACTCTTTTTTGGGATGGGAGAAGTTGATTGGTCCTTTAGATTTTTCTCATTTGTCGAGTCTGTAGGCACATCACTAGGCTGCCGGTCAGCCGTATTTAAATTGCGCGTAAACACAACACTTTGCTCTGGAGCCGGTGAACATCCCACTCTTGTGTTGGCTCGTCGCCTCTTCCACAGGTACACTGCAACTGCTATCACTCCAGCTCCCAACAATACGTATGTGATAACGTATTGATGAATATCATGTGTTGATATTGGATCGTATGAGGAGTCTCCGTTTGTCGCCGACTTTAGCTGCTCTATCTGTTTCCCCAAATCATTCAGCGTTTGGTTTATTTGCTCATCTCGAGGCTCCACGTAGTGACTCAGAGATATGTTAACCATGTGATTGAGATCGAAGATGCTAGGCGTGACGATTTCCGGTTTCAAATTCATGGTGTGAACTGGCATTGACCGAGAATATAGTGCAAAGTCCTTTCCTTTTATAATGCAATTTGAGTCAAGGCTTATAATGCCGGCTCCAGTCAGCTGTTGTACTGTAATTTGATCTTGACATATTATCAACAAAAATAAAAATACTTGGACGGGTCATTTAACTCAATCCACACCTGATTGCAAGTGGATATGCTGACACTGCACTGATTCTTGTTGGCATATGTTTCACAGAAATTTTCGTCGACGGACAGATAGTGAACAGGCGTGTTGATATGACACAAATATGATCGTTCGTTATGTAAGCAAGCTTGTAGCTCGGACGCGGATAATGTTACGAATGCATCTTTACCCAAATTAACGGCAATGTATTCATTAATTGGGCGGACAGTGATCATGCCATTTGTTGCCTGATGAGGAATTGGGATAGTTTTGTGAATGCTATATGATTCCCGGCTGGTGAGCGGGAACGTAATTTCAAAAATGAAATGATCTTTTAATATCCTTGCTTTAATTCTCAACAGGGCATAAATGTATCTGAGATCTGACTGTATGTTTTCGATGGGCAGCGTAGTATCTTTTGTTAACTGGCTGGCAATAACCTGTAGCTCACTACGTAATTGATCGGGTGACAATAAGTGAGTATTGAACTTCCCGTGATAAATATCGGTGACTGTGTCCAACAGAGTATCTTGAATCCCTTTTAAGTTTTGAATAAGGTTACTTGTGGTCATGGCCGATAATGTGAAGTCCTGTGCCTCACTAATGCTCATCATCCTTTGTGAGGCGGAGTTTGCCGCTGCTTCCAATGCATTGAGATGTTTGTTTATGGCTTTGTGCTGAATGGACATGATGTTTTCAGTTCTTTTCAACAGATTATACTCGGCTTCAACGATGGATGTTTGATTCCTTAATAGGTTTGTTAAATGATGCTCGTTCCGTCGTATCAGCTCGATATCTTTTCTGTACTGTTCTGCGAAGCGCTCATCTAATACTCCGAAAAGGCTATTAGCAACATATCCTATACCGTTGATAAGCCCGCGACGCCGTCTGGCGTGCGCGTTAAACTGCTGATCCAATAACAATTGATTGTAGTGTTGTAGTTCCCGGTATTCATGCTGTAATTGTAGTAGTATTGTAGAGCATTGAACTGTGTTTGCCAACATTCCACATATTTTTTCTGAATGATCTAATGTCTTCGAAACTGCTGTGTTCCCTTCCCAATATGGGGACATGTCGTAGTAGACAACAAGTGTCCATTTGTCACGAATGATTCGCATATCAGAAACGGAGTCGAAGTACAATGACTTGTTGCTAGGAAATTTGGTAATATTAAATGCTCCATATGACGGCATTAAAAGAGACAAGAAAAAAATTAATGAAATTGCTAATGACGTGAATGCCCCTGGTTTGCTAATTTTTCTCTTTGGGGTGTCATTTTGTGTCTGTTTCTCCTGAGGAGCAGTACAGTAAGCGTTGCTTTTGTTGCTGTCAGTATGAACGGGTAGAACTGACAGTTTAACTATAGGCCTCTGAAGTGTGCCGTTCTTTGTTTTCAACGACACGAATCTGACCAGATTATCGTGTCCATGATGAAGATTTATCACCCTGCCCATCAACCATTTGCCAGCTGGTAGGTTCTCGTCTTGAATGGTGACTAAATCACCCAACCGTATGTTTTCTTGTGGTGTTTTCCACTTTGTTCGAATAGACAATTGGGTCAAGTACTCGGTCTTCCACCTTTTCCAGAGATCTTCAAATAATTTCGATATAAGATGCCATCTTGTTCTGGCATCTGCTGCTGTTTCGATTATTGTCGATCCTGGTATTGCTGTTAAAAAGTGAGAAGGAGTTAGATATTCTAGGTCATCTGGATCTTCTGATATTGCACAAAGAGGCCTTGAGTTTGTGATGGCATTACGTTATTCTAAAATTTAGTTCTTTTAATAACAGTAAAATATAGATTTAATTCTTAAATAAATAGCTATGGCCTCGTAAACTGTTTTGCTTTTTTCAAAAAGCTAATAAAGTTCTTTCTTAGAACAGCAGGAAATAAATGTATTGTTTAAATTTAGTTTCTAATTTCAAAAAGGGACATTGTTTTATTTATTGCTATTCTTAGGGAAGGGTCGGCGTATTCACCAGAAATGTTATTGTTCTAACACATGTGTCGGCCTTTGAAAGCGACTTTCTAGTTTGGGATCGTGGGAAAGAATGTTCGAGATGCAATGACTGTTTTTTTATGAAGTTTGAAGTTAGGAAGATAGAGACGTCAGCGGGCCGGGGGGGCAGCATTGTGTGTTTCATGACGTGAAACATACAATTCATATAATTGGATATACAGAACATAGAAGACATACGAATCATTTTACGTTTCATAATATGAAACAAACAGTGTTGCCTTTTTAGCCCCTCTGAAAGGCATTCAGGGTTACGGCGTGGTCAGAGATAGATGTGGTGTGAAACACTTAGTTCAAGTTTTGTAATATTGTATAAATTATTAGAGTTATTGACATGTGTGCATCCAGAGAACTCTTCGAGGTATTTTGGTAATGTAGATTTTATTATACTTATTATATTGTGTGATCTCTGTTGCATATTATTGTGTAAAAATGTGTCTAGTCATTAATCAAGGCTGCCTAGGTGATTAAATTCTCTAATAGTTAATCTTATGTGAGATAGAATAATTTCAGAATTATAGGTTCACTCATTTAACAAGAAATTGAATATTATGTCCAAATTTCATTGTTAAAGATTTCATTCATTTATCAAAAATTTGAGATAAACAACAACTGTAATGTGTAGTTTAGATTGAATTTTTATTTTGGTGTAATAACTAGTTATAAATTTCTTAATAAATAAAATCCCTCATGTCGCGAATGAGACCCAAAATCTTTAATAAGTATTTGAGATTCTTGCAAGTATTAAATGAGCTATTTAATTAATATCAAACTAGATAATGATCCTTACCAATGTACGACCAGTATTACATAGTAATACTTTATTATACATAGATATAATTGTATATAGGCTGTTCTATGGTATTGAGTTTTTTGCTACCAAATTCCTTTTTCTTAATACCACGAACATAGTAATGGAATTTGGGTATAACTTATCTCTATGTGGAGATAATTATATAAATCGAAGTTCTGAATAGATTTATTGTTTTCTCTAAATAAAATGGTCTCCAAATAACCCATATTTGCGAACGTTTAATTCACCAAATTAAATAAATACCTGATTAATTCAAATATAAAATTCAGTTAAAATTTTAATATTCTTGAATACACGATAAATTATTTATTGCCCTAATATTTTGTTTTAATGGTAACCTTATCTCCCTGAACCTATTGTTGAAGTTTATACTTGACTAGCTGATGCGCGCAGCTTCGCCCGCGTAAAATATGTTTCCCGTGGGAACTTATTTGACTGCCTCTGTGGCGCGGTCGGTAGTGATACCGCCTGCGGCGCTGGAGGTCGTGGGTTCGATTCCCACCGGAGACAAATATTTGTGGTGGGTGTTTCTATGTATAATATGTGTATGTATTTAAAAGTATATAAGTATTAATATCCGTGGTCTGATACCCATAACACAAGCAGGTTATTCCTAGCTTACTTTGGGATCAGATAGCGTTGTGTGAGATGTCCGTGAATATTTATTTATATTTATTCCCGGGATAAAAGGTAACCTATGTGTTATTTCAGACTATAATATATCCCTGTACCAAATTTCAGTCAGATCCGTTCAGCCGTTCGAGTGTGAAAGAGTAACAAACATCCACACTCACAAACATTCGCATTTATAATATTAGTAGGATTTATAGAGTGTGCTGACATTGCTTAGTAAGGAAAATCAGTAAGTATGGATGCGATTTAAATTAGTGACTGCTATATTCTCGATTTAATTGTAGGTTCAATAGTAGAAGTTTAGGGAAGTCTTAGGGAAATAACTCAGATCAATGAATTTAGTATCTTTTAGTCTTTCTTTGAATTCACTTATGGTTACTGAAGGGCTATATTGGAAATTTATATACTGAATCTTTTCACTAGTCGAGGTAAATATTCTCTGTGACGTATTTCTTTTCTTCCAAATGTTCCTAAGACAAATGACATGGGCCCAAAAGACAGAGACTTATTCGACATACTTCTGGAAATGGAAATGTCACAGAGGAGGTTTTATTTCAACTATTATATTCTGAGAGGAAATATAATAACAAGACAAATGTGAATATTCTGTGTATGTTTCCTTTATTTCTCTTACTATGGATTTGATCATACTCAGATACGTTTCCTTATCAGAGATATAGAAGCTGATCTGTCGAATCAAATCCTCATACCATTTTTGAGTAATTTCATTTCTAATCAGACCTGGCCTTATATGCGATTACGCATAATAAGAGTCCCACAAACTCTTATAGAAACCCAAGCCCGAATGTTTGCAGTACAACTGCCATATACAAATATAACAAATGAGGTACCTCAATAAAGAACAAAAAACATACATAACACAATTGAAATAAATGCTCAGGCATTTACATAAGGCAAGGTTATCTATTATATATTTGATGCCAGATACCTTTTTTGTGTAAACATTATACTCACTGAAACCACTTGTTATTCTATATACAATATATTTGAAAGTGAATTACGTGTTTTACTAATACACAGGAGTGTTTCTCGAGAGGTTTTACATATCTCAAAGGACAAGCTTTCAGAAACTTGTTTACACAAATTTAGGTATTAGTCGATAGAAATTCAAATTACTAAGCATTTGAATTTTAATCCTTCATTTATTACAGTTGAATTGAATCACACAAAGTTTATCATTGATCTAAGTTGAATATTAACAGAGTTCATTCTTTAATGAGACAATAATGAGTTGTAGGACAAAGGTTTCTTACGAGTGTTCTAATAAGAGAGTGTTAAGTATTCGTGTATTGTTTTATATCTTAATAATTCAATAGATTTAACATGCAATACGTCTGTGAGGCTAAATTCAAAGGGGACCTAGGATGTAGTTTCACAAAGGTATATTATAAATTTATAGGTTAACTAGACGATCGCAACAATATTAAATGGGTGGCGGGCTCAGCTACGGGCTTCCCATCACAGAAATTGGTGCCGTGACCAGGATATTTAGCTACGTATTTAGTATTTATTTAATACTGATACGACTAAATTACGAACTAACTTGAAACACAACGTAGAAATTGAGATCGAATCATTAACGATATATTTAATGCTATTAAATTTAGAGTTATTTCCCTAAGACGACAAAACCCAACACGAAAGGAATCCAATAGGAAGGATCCGGTAAGATCTAACAAGAAATAAATCCAATAAGGAGAATACAATAAGATCCAACAAGAAATGAATCCAATAAGGAGGATCCAACAAGAAATGAATCCAATAAGAAGGATCCAATAAGATTTTACAAAAAGGGAAAAACCCACGTGTTGTGGTTGGAATGACTCTTCTTATTGTATCATTAACGAATGAACTTATTATATTTACCTGAATTGAATTACTTTCGAATAGATATTTCATATCTTAGTTATCCAAGTATTAGGTAGAGGGAATCTGCTATTTTGAGAACAAATCTCCATCAGCCAAGGGGCATGGTAGATGTGTTTTCATTAAAGCATAAACATTTGAATAGTAACATTCTCTTCAAAGTTGTAATAATTCAATTTAATTAGATTATACTATCATAATATTTGGCCTTAAGCTAGACAAAAGTCGCGGTAGGCGTCCTATTATGAAAGTATCTATAAAGATTGATTTTTTTTTCTTCAAGACTTAATAATTCATTTTAATTATTCACTTTAATTAGATCAATGCTATAGTTATCAAAGAGTTCTAAGCCAGTCAAAGGACGCGGTGGACGTTTGATCACAAATAGTACATCATTATAGTTGATTATTTCAGTATTTAATTCGTTTTATCGAGTCGATCTTAAGCCTTTTCATCGTTTAATAATAATTCATTTTAATTATTCACTTTAATTAGATCAATGCTATAGTTATCAAAGAGTTCTAAGCCAGTCAAAGGACGCGGTGGACGTTTGATCACAAATAGTAAATCATTCGAATTAATTATTTCAGTATTAAATTCGTTTTAACTAGGCTCTTGAGATCGCTCAAACTTTCAAATCGTGTAATTACTAGAACACAACGTAGAACTTTAATAGAATTATTAAGCAATAAAATAATTAAATCCTTAAATCTAATTTAGAACACAACGTAGAATTATAATTGAATTATTATACAATGAAATTTTAAGAAAATAGTTTCTTTTATTAATTTTATTTACAATGTTGTGACTTGGATTACTAGAATGAAATTATTATTGATGTAGTCAAGCAACTGATTCTGAATTAAGCAAGCTTTATTTCAGTGTATTTTGATTATATCTGATTATATAGATTCTATCTTTTAAACTGAAATCATGTCTTATTCTAATAAGACTAGGGTTTGCCAATCGAATTAATAACGCAATCTTCTATTAGGTATGTTAGGAAATAATTAGTTCGTTAAATTTTGGAAGTTTTCTTTAACATACAATAATAATTATAATAGGTAATTAAGGAAGAACAACACCTAGAAAAAAAAAACATATGGTATCTACGATAAGGCAGCTTAGGCATCTAAAAATACAAATGTCTTGTTAATAATATTAAATTCAATTTCAAGGGACAGTGGACACATTTTATACAAATATCACGTTAATAATAACCAACAGAGATAAGTAGGAAACGGGAAAAAATAATCGAAAAATTCCTGGGTCTGGAATTTAAAGGAATTAAAAAAATTATTGAACTAATTTTATGTAATTTCAGAGATTCAACTGACGTGAGGCTAAGAGAAATAAACAAGTTATTGATATATTCCTTTGTGTGGTATGTTACAGATACTCCAAATCCTATAAAGATGCTGGCAGTAATATATAATTTTATTATGAAGTTTTGTAAAACTTCATTTGATTAGCTACTGGTTTTATCTTCATGAGGGCTCTTCAATTCTGGAAGCAATTTAAAGCTCGAGTCGAGAGTACAAAATCTACTGATGTTTTTTTTTGTATACGGGTGGGTTCTTTTTTTTTTGGTGATGCATAATTGTGGAGTTATATTTTTATTTGAAATATTTTTTTGTTATTTTTATTAATTCACACATGCGCATATTTTAGTGAAGTGGTTTATTAGTTTTAATTCAGATATGATGTCTATTAATAAAAATGTTTCGGTACATTTTTTTTGAGATTGACATGTATTTTAGGTTAGGAACATTATGAGATTGTTTTTTTTTGGTATTGCAAGTTAAATCTTGTTCAACAAGTTATACTCTATTGAGGTAGAATATAAATATTTTTACACGCACATTAAGTACCTCATTTCCATGCATTTAAGTAATTATCATTTAAGGAACTAAGTATTTGAATGGTCTTTTTATTTTATTAGAACTTTGACGTGGAGAATTTCTATAGCTTTTGTGCAATAAAGATTTGAAAATGAATTGGAATCAAATTCGAGAATTGTAATAGGTATTGTGAAATACTATCAGCAAAGATTTAAAAATGTCGTGGTCGTAATTAATGTATGGAAAGCGATTGAAAGGTATTTTCTCCAGTATTACAATGATCCATGGTTGAAATAATAAACTGGAACTTAATTCAACTACATACGTCAGTTTACATAGATAGATTATTGTGTTCAAAATTCATAAATTTGTTTACAACTGGAATATAATTCTAAATTGTCACTGTCTGAATACAAAAGAAATTTAAAGAGTGATGAGAAAGGTTCATTCAATTATTCATTCATTTATTTATTTCGTGAACATAGGTAAACAAATATGATGTTACAGATTGATAAGAAGGTACTTGCTATGTTCCGCCAAGTGGCAAACAAACACATAGGTAGATAATTGCATTACTTACTTAGGTACTACTTGCAGGTATTGAAAATAATTTATAAGTTAATACAATAATGTCAATTAATTGAAACAGTTTCATTACAATTTGTATGTCAATGTCTCCATTCGTCAATAACCCTTTTTAATTTAAGTTACAAACTCCCTAGTTTAATTTGTTTTTAATTGAATTTGGCTCCATTACATAAGTACATGTGATGCCTTTCAAATTTAAATGTAGGTATCTATATAGCTGTCAAATTACATATTATTCCAATATCTTTTTATAGTATCATTAAGGTACTCGCCTATCGAATAATACGCTTTACACATAATAAATTGTGGAGGTTATTTTTATATTCATGTAGATTTGAGTTATTTGTTATTCGGCCCGGTAATTTATTATAGATCTTTGGTGCTATTGCATAGATGCTTTTGTGAAAAAATAAATCTAATTTTACAGTGTGTCAAGTGCAATTTATTTCAGCGACGTTGACTTTCTACACCTTTATACAGGTCCATATTATCCTTTAGAACCACATTCACTTTCATAAATGTAAAGAGAAGGCAAAGTCAATATTTTCAGACTTTGAAAATGAGGTCTACAAGTATCTGTTCGTTTCTGTTTACATATAGATCGTATGCATTTTTTTTGCTACGAAGGCATCCTCGATGTTGGTGGCATTACCCTAAAGCAGCAGACCGTACCTCAAAGAAAGTTTCTTTTTTTTCTCGTCTAGAAGAAATAGAATGGGTGAATGCAATTATATGATAGTTTATCCATTGCAAACATTTGTACAGTATTAATGGTTTCAGACTATTCTAGACATTATATTTATGCTTATTTTAAAATTTTATTTATTTAGTCAAACGTCCAAGGTTTAAATTAATGGATTGTGTAGTGTTTTATATACCTATAGTCATAATAATTATGATTTTGAAAATAAAAATGATTTGAAATTTGATTTGATTAATATTTTATTGAATTATGTTGTATCTGTTTGTTTATAAAGGGTGCCCATAACGTCTTAATGATTTAGGAAGTCTCATGCTAAGACTGTTTGGAGTGTGCCGCATATAGCATAAAGTTCTTACGCATATCATGTAAAGATTAGTAAATGATTGTATAAAACGCTCTAAGTTTTGGAAATAATTCTTTGAAAGTTTTGAAAGATTAAGATCATCGATATAGATTTTTTTTTGAATAATAACTTTTATCTAGTTTTAGATTTGTTACAGTGGGACGATTAAATACGTTCAGGATAATATAGACACAAAGTAAGTTGAGCAATTAGATTATTTCAGTTACCTCTTCTTGCAAGTACGAGTATAGGTATTACTTATTATTCATTATTATTTTAGCAAGCAATGAAAGAAAGAATTATTTTTATTATTCTGAATAAAGGTAGAAAATCGTAAGTTACATTTAAATCAACACTAGTTGTGAAAGAATGAGCATGGATAGTTAATAGAAGAGTACTGTACATTTTAAACGCCACGTGACTGCTCATTGTAATTGATATACTTACTTAACCGTTTTGATATTTCTTTTTTTTATTTTATGTTGGGAGGTAACTTTTATTGGCATTACATTTTATTTGAATTTTAATCTCACTATTTAGATCAAAACTATTGCCATTATTATACTAAATTAACTAGGTACTTAGTTTGCAAAACCGTTGTAATAGTAGGTATGTGATAAACGAACCTGAAAATAAAACCGATAAAAGGGATTGAAAATGTTTCTCTCTGTTAATACTATTTACATTTATTACTTTTGAATGTTTTATAATCATTCTCATGAAGTTTTTCTATAAGTAATCGTATTGCAAATACATTTTTAACATTATCGTTAACACATTAATAGGTAGAGTTCACGAATATGTAAAATGAGGCATCCAAGTTTTAGTGGATTTGAAGCGCTCTTTGTAACACAACAACATAACAATGTTACACGGATTTTGTTTATTATTAAGACCTCTACGTGAACATGCATCAAGCAATTTTGGAATCTTCTCGTCAGATGATAGAGTTGTTATGTTGATGTGTAAGAATTTACAAATAAACTAGCATTACATTTTTTTTTTGCGTGTGTGTACCTAGTATTTATACAATACAGTTTATACTGTGATTCAAGTGGATGCTGCGGTTGAAATGAAGGGAAAGTACACGCGAATATTATTTTTGTGTTGTATAAAAAGGTAGAATGTAATATGGGTAACTTTGCTTTTGAATAAACATATAGATCTTTTATATGTAAACTATTCAGCTTATGTTTTAGGATGTTGGTAGTAACGATAAATGCCATTTCCTTAATAAATATTACAAACAAACAAAAGGGGAAATATACAGCGATATTTAATGTTTATTTGTTTGAAATATTTGGGGGGACAATGTGATGGCATTACGTTATTCTAAAATTTAGTTCTTTTAATAACAGTAAAATATAGATTTAATTCTTAAATAAATAGCTATGGCCTCGTAAACTGTTTTGCTTTTTTCAAAAAGCTAATAAAGTTCTTTCTTAGAACAGCAGGAAATAAATGTATTGTTTAAATTTAGTTTCTAATTTCAAAAAGGGACATTGTTTTATTTATTGCTATTCTTAGGGAAGGGTCGGCGTATTCACCAGAAATGTTATTGTTCTAACACATGTGTCGGCCTTTGAAAGCGACTTTCTAGTTTGGGATCGTGGGAAAGAATGTTCGAGATGCAATGACTGTTTTTTTATGAAGTTTGAAGTTAGGAAGATAGAGACGTCAGCGGGCCGGGGGGGCAGCATTGTGTGTTTCATGACGTGAAACATACAATTCATATAATTGGATATACAGAACATAGAAGACATACGAATCATTTTACGTTTCATAATATGAAACAAACAGTGTTGCCTTTTTAGCCCCTCTGAAAGGCATTCAGGGTTACGGCGTGGTCAGAGATAGATGTGGTGTGAAACACTTAGTTCAAGTTTTGTAATATTGTATAAATTATTAGAGTTATTGACATGTGTGCATCCAGAGAACTCTTCGAGGTATTTTGGTAATGTAGATTTTATTATACTTATTATATTGTGTGATCTCTGTTGCATATTATTGTGTAAAAATGTGTCTAGTCATTAATCAAGGCTGCCTAGGTGATTAAATTCTCTAATAGTTAATCTTATGTGAGATAGAATAATTTCAGAATTATAGGTTCACTCATTTAACAAGAAATTGAATATTATGTCCAAATTTCATTGTTAAAGATTTCATTCATTTATCAAAAATTTGAGATAAACAACAACTGTAATGTGTAGTTTAGATTGAATTTTTATTTTGGTGTAATAACTAGTTATAAATTTCTTAATAAATAAAATCCCTCATGTCGCGAATGAGACCCAAAATCTTTAATAAGTATTTGAGATTCTTGCAAGTATTAAATGAGCTATTTAATTAATATCAAACTAGATAATGATCCTTACCAATGTACGACCAGTATTACATAGTAATACTTTATTATACCTAGATATAATTGTATATAGGCTGTTCTATGGTATTGAGTTTTTTGCTACCAAATTCCTTTTTCTTAATACCACGAACATAGTAATGGAATTTGGGTATAACTTATCTCTATGTGGAGATAATTATATAAATCGAAGTTCTGAATAGATTTATTGTTTTCTCTAAATAAAATGGTCTCCAAATAACCCATATTTGCGAACGTTTAATTCACCAAATTAAATAAATACCTGATTAATTCAAATATAAAATTCAGTTAAAATTTTAATATTCTTGAATACACGATAAATTATTTATTGCCCTAATATTTTGTTTTAATGGTAACCTTATCTCCCTGAACCTATTGTTGAAGTTTATACTTGACTAGCTGATGCGCGCAGCTTCGCCCGCGTAAAATATGTTTCCCGTGGGAACTTATTTGACTGCCTCTGTGGCGCGGTCGGTAGTGATACCGCCTGCGGCGCTGGAGGTCGTGGGTTCGATTCCCACCGGAGACAAATATTTGTGTGACCCATAAATGTTTGTCTCAAGAGTCTGGGTGTTTCTATGTATAATATGTGTATGTATTTAAAAGTATATAAGTATTAATATCCGTGGTCTGATACCCATAACACAAGCAGGTTATTCCTAGCTTACTTTGGGATCAGATAGCGTTGTGTGAGATGTCCGTGAATATTTATTTATATTTATTCCCGGGATAAAAGGTAACCTATGTGTTATTTCAGACTATAATATATCCCTGTACCAAATTTCAGTCAGATCCGTTCAGCCGTTCGAGTGTGAAAGAGTAACAAACATCCACACTCACAAACATTCGCATTTATAATATTAGTAGGATTTATAGAGTGTGCTGACATTGCTTAGTAAGGAAAATCAGTAAGTATGGATGCGATTTAAATTAGTGACTGCTATATTCTCGATTTAATTGTAGGTTCAATAGTAGAAGTTTAGGGAAGTCTTAGGGAAATAACTCAGATCAATGAATTTAGTATCTTTTAGTCTTTCTTTGAATTCACTTATGGTTACTGAAGGGCTATATTGGAAATTTATATACTGAATCTTTTCACTAGTCGAGGTAAATATTCTCTGTGACGTATTTCTTTTCTTCCAAATGTTCCTAAGACAAATGACATGGGCCCAAAAGACAGAGACTTATTCGACATACTTCTGGAAATGGAAATGTCACAGAGGAGGTTTTATTTCAACTATTATATTCTGAGAGGAAATATAATAACAAGACAAATGTGAATATTCTGTGTATGTTTCCTTTATTTCTCTTACTATGGATTTGATCATACTCAGATACGTTTCCTTATCAGAGATATAGAAGCTGATCTGTCGAATCAAATCCTCATACCATTTTTGAGTAATTTCATTTCTAATCAGACCTGGCCTTATATGCGATTACGCATAATAAGAGTCCCACAAACTCTTATAGAAACCCAAGCCCGAATGTTTGCAGTACAACTGCCATATACAAATATAACAAATGAGGTACCTCAATAAAGAACAAAAAACATACATAACACAATTGAAATAAATGCTCAGGCATTTACATAAGGCAAGGTTATCTATATATATAAAAATCAATGCCACTTTTCGTTGTAATTTTATAACTCAAGAACGGGCTCACCTATCCACACCAAATGTTTAGGCTATGTTCGGACTATTTAGTAGATGGTTTATGTGAAGTTTGCAAAGAATTGGTCGAGCGGTTCTTCATTTATCACGTAAACGAAGTTGCGCGGGTCAGCTAGTCTATTATATATTTGATGCCAGATACCTTTCTTGTGTAAACATTATACTCACTGAAACCACTTGTTATTCTATATACAATATATTTGAAAGTGAATTACGTGTTTTACTAATACACAGGAGTGTTTCTCGAGAGGTTTTACATATCTCAAAGGACAAGCTTTCAGAAACTTGTTTACACAAATTTAGGTATTAGTCGATAGAAATTCAAATTACTAAGCAGCTACGGGCTTCCCATCACAAGTTGAGACAAGCTTCTACTTTTGATAAAAGGGTGGTGTACTCCTCAAAGGTCAACTTCTGCTCTCCCACGCATCGCTTTAAATGACCTTTACAACTACGTATACCGGCCTCCCACAATCCTCCAGCCCCTGGAGAAGAGCTTGGGTTAAAATGCCATTCTATACCCATTTCTGAAATCTCCGCAAAAAAATTGCTATTGTATATTTGTTGTAATTCCTCATATTGTTCTTGAAGAATTCTGTTTGCACCGGCAAAGTTAGTTCCATTGTCGCTGTACATGTGGCGTGGAGCACCTCGTCGGGAAGCCATTCTGCTGAGCGCCGCTAAAAACGCTGCACTTGTCATATCAGACACAAGCTCTAAATGGACAGCTTTAGTGACCATGCAAATGAATAATGCAATGTACCCTTTGGTAGTTTTTATCCCTCTGCCCTTGTTGGCCTTGATGTAGACGTGTCCTGTATAGTCCACACCAGTGTGATAAAATGCCTTTTCAGGGTTTATTCTCGCTGCAGGTAGATCCACCCATAAGTTGCCACTGTAGAGTTGGGTTTTGCTTTCTGCATGTGACACATCTGCGTATGTATTTCTTGGTAGCTCTGTTGCCACCAATAACCCAATATTTTAATCTAAGATTTGATAATGTCAGTCGTGCTCCCCCATGAAATGTAAGTTCATGTGCTTGTTGCAAAAGTAAGGTGGTGAGGCGACTGTCATGAGGAATAATGAGTGGATGTTTCATTTCATCGTTGATGTTGGCTTTTTCAAGTCTTCCCCCAACCCGTAATAAGCCTTGATTATCTAGGATTGGGTTTAAGTTTAAAAGAATACTTTTTGATGACAGTTTTGATTTGTTGTTTATAGAATCGATTTCTTCTTCGAAGAATTGCAACTGAGTATTTTTAATAATCAGCAACTTTGCGCGACATAATTCCGACAACGTGAGATAGGGTTGATGAACTTGTTTTTTGCAAGTAGCTAATCGCAATATCCATGCTAATATGCGACAGATTTTTGTTATGGAACTATATTTATTCATTAAATGATCAATGATGTTAGTCAAAACGGGTGATGATTGATTCTTGATAGTAATGTTTGTTTGCTTGACAGGAATTTTGACCTCCAGATTCGTTACATATGTTGTTTCATCTAGCTTTGTGAAATTCTGTAACCAGGACGGTCCATCCCACCACAGACTGTGTTCTTTCAGTTGTGTTGCCGACATGCCTCGACTGGCACAATCTGCGGGATTTTCAGTTGTTTTGACATAACTCCAACTAGATGCCGAAATAATGTTCCGAATAGCAATAACTCTATTTGCTATGAATGGCTTCCAACGAGCTGGGTCACCTTTAATCCAGCCTAGGACGGCAGTTGAATCTGTCCAGCCGTATATCTCTGTAGGATATTCGGAAAAGCTCTGTGAAACTTTATTCATTAGTTTTGTTAATAGTTCGGCGCCCATTAATTCAAGTCTAGGTATCGATAAAGTCTTGCTTATAGGAGCTACTCTGGCTTTGCCTGCAACTAACGAAATGACTGACGTGCCATTTCTGCTGATTCGGCAATATATGACTCCCGAATATGCTTTCTGAGAAGCGTCACAAAAGCCGTGGAGTTCTAGCTTGTCATGCTTTTCAATTCCTAGCCACCTCTTAATTTCAAATGTCTGAATAAGAGGAAATTGTTGACGCATAATGGACCACTTATTTTTTATCTCAACAGGCAGTTCATCGTCCCATTGCAAATTAGAGAGCCAAACTTGTTGAAATAGCACCTTCATGCTAGTGCTGAGTGGGGTGATCCATCCCAAAGGGTCAAATAGTTTCGAAATATCTGAAAGAAGTGACCGCTTGGTGAATGTTTTCCGTGATGACAGGGACAAGGTGGATTTGAAAATGAATTTATCTCTCAGAGGATCCCAGCCAAGACCTAGAGCTTTTGTTGATTCTGATTGTTTAAATTCAAACGTTTTTTGATTATACTGCTCTTTACATAGTCCAGTTAATAATTGCGGGTGATTTGATGTCCATTTTCTTAAGTTAAATCCGCCTGATTTCAGTAAAGATATTAAGTCATTACGCAAGTTTATGGCTCCTTCTAATGAATGATCACCTCCACAATAATCATCAACATAAAAACATTCTTCTAAAGCTCTTGCTGCTTTAGGAAAATTTGATTTTTCATCTGCTGCGAGTTGTTTCAAGCACATCATGGCTAAGAACGGCGCAGGCTTGGTGCCGTAGGTTATTGTGGAAAGCTGATATGATTGAATAGGCTGGCTGCAGGAGTCCCGCCAAACAATTTGCTGATATGCCTGATCCTCCTTATGTACCAATATTTGCCGGTACATTTTTTCAATATCCGCAGTGTACGCGAATCTGAACTGTCTCCAGTTCAAAATGATTTGCTGCAAGTCCTTTTGCAAATTTGGACCTTTATACATGACGTCATTCAAGCTAATTCCAGTCGATGTCCGAGCCGAGGCATTGAATACTACGCGTAACTTAGTAGTAGTTGAATCAGCGCGAGTAACCGAGTGATGCGGTAAATAATACCCCGGTGTCGAGTTCTCCATTGACGGTTTCATGTGACGTAACTGTATATACTCATTGATGAATTGTTTATAGTCCCGTTCCAACTGGCTATTTTTAGAAAATCTTTTTTCTAATTGACGAAACTGGGCTATTGATGAAGGTTTCGATGACCCTAAACGTTGCTTGTACTCAGGTTGGAATGGTAAGCGGACTTCATACCGACCATCTTCTTGACGTACGGTTGTTTCTTGAAAGTAATCAATACAGCGTTGCTCTTCTGTGGATGTTGAACTTTCTTCCGTAACGCTTTCTATCTCCCAAAACCGCTTAATGTCGTCCGTATGATTGACGACATAACAATGACGTATTGGCGCGGTCGAGGACTCGGTGCTTCCACAAATGATCCACCCGAGCTCTGTTAGTTGAGCTATGGGCATAGTAGGGCTGTCACCTTTTCGAAGACCATCTAATATAAGTTCTGGGTAGATGTCTGAGCCTAATATCATGTCCACTGATCTACTGATATTGAAGTTTCTGTCTGCTAATTGTATACCTTCCAAGTGCGGCCAATGTTGCTTCTTGAATGTGGCGCCAGGAAGATCTTTTACAAGCTTATTCATGATATAAGCATCGACAGTAAATATAAACTTCGGATTGTATAGGGATGCGCATGATATGGTGACAATACCCTTGCTACTGTTCTCTTTTTCGCCGACACCTGATACAAAGCTTGTACACCTTTTTTTCGGTAATTTTAAACGCTGTGCAGCTTTTTCAGTGATCAACGTGATTTGAGAACACTGATCGACTAAAGCTCGCATTTCGTGATACGAGCTGTCCCCTGCTTGAACCTGGACCATAGCGGTAGTTATTAATATTTCGGACATGGAGTGATCTTCGTGCTTGGAAACATACGTACAGTTTTGCTGATTTGATTGAGAGGAAACTGTGTCAGCTGCGAATGCCTCGTGCAAAATTGTATTATGCTGCCCATCGCATTGTTTGCATTTTTTGTTTGAGAAGCAAGACTTATTTTTGTGTTCAAATAAGCAATTATTGCACAAGTTATGTTTCGAAATTGTTTGTCGCTTCACGTCCGCTGGCATACTTAAAAACTGCTGACAGTAATAAACGCCGTGGTCATCACCGCAAATTGGACATGCTTTATGCGAGTTTTTAGTAAACCTAAATTTCTTTTTGTTATGATGGACCGATTCTGATGTGGCTTTGTTAGTTGCAAAAGCCTTAAATTGAGAGGATTTATGCTGATGCTGTGCTTCTGATGCTTCAGAGCTTCCACTCTTGGATTTGTATTGATTTTCATGCTTCCTACGTACTCCTGAGGACTCCATGGTTGTGAATTTGTTTTCCAGGAACTCTAAAAACTCTTTCAACGTAGGAAGCTCCCTCGGCTGCTTTAGAGACTCCATGTAGTCTCTAAGCGAATCCGGGTCCAACTTTTGCGAAAGTATATGGACCAGTAACGGATCCCAAGTGGTTATGTCCACACCGAGATTTTTGATTGAGTTTAGGCACTCATTTGTTGTATCATGCAGGCGTTTAATCTGGGATGCATTTGCTTGCTGAATAACTGACAGGTTTAACATTGTATTAGCATGAGAGGAAAAGATAAGCCTATTATTCTGATATCTGTGATTTAAAATATCCCAGCATGCTTGATAATTATCAGAACTAATTGAGAGATGCTGTAACAACTTTCCTGCTTCACCCGTTACTTTGCTCTTAAAGAATTGCATCTTTTGAGCATTTGAGAGTAACGGGTTTTTGTGGATCGTCTCATTAAACAGATCTCTGAAGGACACCCAATTATAGTAATTGCCATGGAAAGCCGGTATCTCAATTTTAGGGGTTGTTTTCTCCCTGTGAGAATTAGACCATAGTTTGCTGTTGATGGCTTTTTTCATAAAATTGTACGTTTTTTCGTTAGTAGTAAACGTTTCTTCGTACTCTGCATTCTCACCATCCAGTTCACTATCTAACTGCCAGTGGAGAGTATCGATAGCTGACCATCGCGCTTGAAGCTCTTTTAAGATGTCTTCGAACTCCCACTTTTCGGTCACCGCCTCCAAGTCTATATTGTTCACTGTCCGCGAAAATGCCTTAAAATTGCTAGCCTGTTTTTTCAGCATCTCATCTGTTTTACTGTCCGTTGCTTGCGACCGTTTTTCAGGATTCATTGCTGCCATAGACGACCCCGGTTTGCTTGTACCTACTGAGAAAGTCATCTTTTGTTCTTCTGGAGCTCTGCTCGGGGTTGTAGGCCTCGGCAGAGATTGTAGAAGATGGTTTTTAGCATCGTTGTAAAATTCCGACGCTTGCTTAAAATGATTATCCTGAAAATACGCATCACTCTCATCCCCGATCTCACACAAACGCGAATGATTGATTTGGAAATCTTTCCAATATGATTCTAGCGTATCTAGCTTACGCTTGATATAATCGGCCGTTCTACGGTCACGAGCAGTCTTCTTGAAAGAAGACAGAAGCTGCTCCATGGCCCGACCGGTCTGCTCTTGATTTGCTAGTAAATCTTCCATTTTATATATATAAATAATTGGAAAGATCTTATTTGAATTGCTCGTACAACACCTGCTTGGTGGCTGCTGAAGCTCCGACACGTAGCGCTCTTGCTGGCTTAGTGCACTGGTACTGCAACTCCTTGATAGTCACTGATTCGACTACACACGCGACTGATCCTTGCTGATAACCAAACCGCGCGATAGGTTTATAGCTCGAAGGACCAAAATGTACGGGTTCCGTACAGTTATGCTACTAGATTAATAACCACTAAAATGATACTACTAATTGAATTGTAAAGTTAACTATCATTTATTGCTAAGTAATTAATTAATCTATAAAATATGATTTATTGCTAATGAGTACGTCGCCTTGCTGCTAGACGTGAACTGAACTTAGTTACGTAAATTAATAAATGTTAATAAAGTCTGCATTATTGCTGTGTGCTGACCGAGCAAATGTACGGTCATTAGCCCGTACAGGTATCGTATAAGGGGTATTTTGGTATGCTGAGTACGAATTTCGGGTTAATTTTGCAATCCAATATGGTCACCGCGCCGCCGTTATAAAATTTCAAGTTGGGTATCGTATATGGGGTATTTTGGTACGCTGAGTACGAATTTCGCGTTAATTTAGCAATCCAATATGGCCGCCGCGCCACTGTTGTAAAAGTTCATATTGGATATCGTATAAGGGGTATTTTGGTATGCTGAGTACGAATTTCGGGTTAATTTAGCAATCCAATATGGCCGCCGCGCCGCCGTTGTAAAAGTTCATGTTGGGTATCGTATAAGGGGTATTTTGGTATGCTGAGTACGAATTTCGGGTTAATTTAGCAATCCAATATGGCCGCCGCGCCATCGTTTTAAAAGTTCATGTTGGGTATCGTATAAGGGGTATTTTGGTATGCTGAGTACGAATTTCGGGTTAATTTTGCAATCCAATATGTTCACCGCGCCGCCGTTATAAAATTTCAAGTTGGGTATCGTATATGGGGTATTTTGGTACGCTGAGTACGAATTTCGCGTTAATGTAGCAATCCAATATGGCCGCCGCGCCACTGTTGTAAAAGTTCATGTTGGGTATCGTATAAGGGGTATTTTGGTATGCTGAGTACGAATTTCGGTTTAATTTAGCAATCCAATATGGCCGCCGCGCCGCCGTTGTAAAAGTTCATGTTGGGTATCGTATAAGGGGTATTTTGGTATGCTGAGTACGAATTTCGGGTTTTACCTTTTGGGGTACGAAACCCCTAAAAGCCTATTATAGCCCCGATCCTATGACTGTTCTAACAAGCCCAAAAATCTTAATATATCCTGTAATTTAACTGAGGATGTAGGTTTCCTACTCGCTACTTATTACTGTTTCTAAAATAGTCTTGTGACCGACAGACAGACATCCGGATGATAAATTCTCATGAATAGGGTCCCGTTTTTACCCTTTGGATACGGAACCCTAAAAATCTAATGAAAACCTCGATTCTGTGACTTTTCACAACAACATGTAATTTCCTGAAGAGTTGGTATCCCGCAGACATTTTGATGCAGTAGGCACCAGGTAACCATGTCGTGAAAATCCCTTAAAAGAATACCACATTCATCATGAATCTCGCATGGGAATTTTAAAAGCCCTTGATCACTCAGGAATTAAGCTGATGATCTTCAAAATTTATAGCTAAGTACATCCTGGACACATTCATCAAAATCGGTCAATACCTTGGGCTTGGACCGCAATGCATCCACTATACCGATCAAGAAATTTTGTGATTATGACGCGGCTGCCATTTTGGATTGCTAATTTATCATGTGATTCGTACTCAGCATATCAAAAAACCCCATAAAGGATACCCATCATGAAATTTTGTGATAACGGCGCGGCGGCCATTGGATTGCAAAATTATCATGTGAATCGTAGTCAGCATACCAAAAACCCCTTAAACGATACCCATCATGAAATTTTGTGATTACGGCGCGGCGGCCATATTGGATTGCAAAATTATCATGTGATTCGTACTCAGCACATCGAAAAACCCCTTAAACGATACCCATCATGAAATTCTGTGATTACACAGGGCGGGGGCCACATTAGATTGCAAAATTATCATGTGATTCGTACTCAGCACATCGAAAAACCCCATAAACGATACCCATCATGAAATTTTGTGACTACGGCGCGGCGGCCATATTGGATTGCAAAATTATCATGTGATTCGTACTCAGCATACCAAAAAACCCCTTAAACGGTACCCATCATGAAATTCTGTAATTACGGCGCGGCGGCCATATTGGACTGCAAAATTATCATGTGATTCGTACTCAGCACATCGAAAAACCCCTTAAACGATACCCATCATGAAATTTTGTGACTACGGCGCGGCGGTCATATTGGATTGCAAAATTATCGTATGATTCGCACTCAACATACCAAAAAACCCCATAAACGATACCCATCATGAAATTTTGTGACTACGGCGCGGCGGCCATATTGGATTGCAAAATTATCATGTGATTCGCACTCAGCATACCAAAAAACCTCTTAAACGATACCCATCATGAAATTTTGTGACTACGGCGCGGCGGCCATATTGGATTGCAAAATTATCATGTGATTCGCACTCAGCATACTAAAAAACCCCTTAAACGATACCCATCATGAAATTTTGTGATTAGCGTATGGGAATTTCAGTGAAATTCCTTCGTCACTCAGGAATTGAGCTGATGGTCTTCAAATTTTATAGCTGAGTACCAACCTGGACACATTGAGTTACATCAAAAAACCGTATCAATATCGATTCACTCCTTGGTTGGGCCGCGACGAATCCACAGCACAGGACAGAGTTGATAATTATGAGTGTTGGTTAATTGAATTAATGAGTAACTAGTTGCAATGTAATTTAGATTAACGTGTAATTCCATTACTCAGTAATTAGTTACTGCTAGTACTCATTGTAATTAATTACTCAAGTAATCTGTTACAGAGTAATTGAATTAAGCATTACAAAGTAATTATAATTTGTAACGGTTAATCTAATTACATTTTGCCCATTTCGGGTAACAAGAGAGTCCTATCGAATAAAATTGTTGCATATCCAAATGAACACGCCTTTCATCCCTGAGGGGGAAGCAGAGGCATATTATAGGACCACATATCACCTTTTTAGAAATTGCACCACGTAATAGTTGGTGAGCCGTGTTGCCGTGTTGATATGGACAGGCGCAGGTTGTGACTGTCTACTGTTGAAAATTTTCAAGCCGCCTAAGATGGCCTTCTACTTGGCTTAACGACTGCAATTTTACTGGCAACCGGGCCCAACGGCGTTCCGAATCACGGAAACGCTCAAATAAATGTCACAAAGTGGTCACATGGATTGTCACCCATCCAAGGAGTGGCCATGAAAGTTTCTTACTACAGTGATCATTAACGGAACACGGAGTCCGTCACGAGCACTTCCGTTAAATATTTAGTTCGTAATATTAAGTTTAAAAACAACAATCAATTCTCAATATACAACTGAACGAACAATCTTGGTCCCAGGCATCTCTACCCATTTAATATAGTGGGCTAGGGATCCGCAAAATTTCTATTTTTCGTGGCTTTGCTAGCCTTTTTGTAGGTAAAATTCTGACGAATTATCTTACAGACTATGAGACGACTGGCCTTACAGATGCCAAGAATGCTTGGCTTATGGCTTGTCCATAGATATGTAATAATTATATTTCTCTGTAATTTTTAACAATAAATGTATAGTATAAAAATATTAAGTTCTCTTAATCGCTCAAGATCTTAGTGGGTGGCCAAAACGGTACCATAAACCGTATACCTATTTTGTTTCGCAAAAAGCAGTAGAATAAAAGTTGCCATTTTATGGCAAGTAATAAATAAATCCTATTGAATTTTCTTAAAACACTATTGTCGGTTGTTTTCGATATAGCTTACGGCTTATTTCAAAAGTCTCTTACCTAGGCCCTTATTGTATTTAGGTAAATTATAAACAAATTAACATTGATGTACCTGAATGAAGATATTGAGATATTCTATTCACTGTAGGTAATCATAATATTACCTACCCACTACCGACATAAAAGAATAAACGGGTAGTTTTATTTTTCGTTGTAGTCTAGCCGTTTCGTTGTAGTGTACCCTCAAAGTCTTCATATCGATTCCGAGATTGAATGGTGGTTCATTTGCAAAAAAAGATACACGTGAATCGTAAGTACCTAGTACTCGTAGGTACTTTCATACTTTAATTTTGAGTGTAATAATCGTTACTTTCTTAGTAAATATGAATGTATGAAAAAGTGGATAATTTTTAGGGTTCCGTAGGTACCCAAAGGTAAAAAAACGGGACCCTATTCATGAGACTTCGCTGTCCGTCTGTATGTCTATTGGTCAGTCTGTCAGTCGGTCAGTCTGTCTGTTTGTCTGTCCGTTTGTCTATCTTTCTGTCTTTCCTTCACGAGGCTGTAGCTCATGAATCGTAAGGCTGTAGCTCATAATCGAAAAAACGTGAACCTATTATTATACTCTAAGCGTGAAACATTATATTATTTACTACACGTTCGCGCTAAGGTTGCCGCTGGCGGACAGGATGGTGTACAGGCGTAGTATGGGAGGCAAAAGGCAAACTTAGAGCGAACGGGCAATACGTTGATTGTTCAGGCATAGTAAAAAGAGAATATTTTATAGCTAGTAGTTACTGTGGTTTAGGTAAATACTATCCCTCTGCCTATCGTAAGGTCCCAAGCAACTTTGGGGCACCGAGTTCATTTCTCATAGTCATTCATTACCAAAAACAGCCGTGATCTAACTTACTGGGCCTTTGCTAAATGACACCTACCTGTACCTACGTAGAAGAGGACTGGAATGGGTGATCTCTAAGCCTATATGATTACGTTTAGCTACTGTACTGCCTCTTCATCAGGTAGCAAAATAATGGCAGCTGTTGGCTTCAGTCGCTTCGCTCAGCATCAACCTTATAATTTCATCATGCCCGTCAGTGAATTATTTGGTTGTGTATTTTTATAAATATAATAAAGATAAAACAATACTTGTAGGAACTTACCATACTTGCCGTCGTAGTAGCCGCAATTGATATCTGGGCATTTTATTTCTCTTGGCTGTTTTTTACCCATATTCACTGAGTACCTAGTCACTAATCAGTATATTACACGATATTTATTTATTTATACACAATAACGTACCTATCCTAATATTTACAAATAAAAACAAAATAATATTTACAGATTTCTGCAACTACTTCTAATTAAAACGATCGATTCGCGCGAACGTAGCGGGTCACGGATGACAGCGACACAGGTCCAACCTAGAAGAGCCCTGTCAGGCGTATGAAGTGATTGAAGTGTACGCTAAATGCCTAATTGTTCTAGATTCTACACTTTTTATCATTGTTTTAAAATCTGAGGTGTTTAAAAAATAAATAATAGCTCGAATATTGTTCATAAGATCAATATCTTTAATATAGACATGTGTGTTTATATAAAATAAACAAGTATATTTTGAGCAATAACAACATTCATCTTTAAATTTTTTGCACATTTCCAGTTTTTCGAGAACGATTTTATCGAATAAAGTTTTATTAATCGTGTTTTAAAAATTAAAGGAAGCAAGGGTATCTATTAAACTACAGTAATACATTTTTATCAGATTAAATCAAAGAATATTTCCTAGTATAAAAATCGCTTCAAAATGGGTCGATTTTGGTCGATTTCGGAAATACTAGCCTTAAAGGGATCTTAGACCATGTGTACATAGTACAAAATTGGTACTCATAGAAACTTCAAAACGGCAGCGATCTCTCTCTTACGTGACATAAGAGAGAGATGAAGTTGCACGGGTAAGCTAGTGTTTTAAAAGTCTGTAGAAGTCTGACATAACATCCATGAGGATTTTCCCTCACGTTAAACATAAAAAAAGAAAAACGGGTACAAAACCTTTATCTCGTGATTAATTGCCTGGAATCACTGATCTGTATATTACAGATCAGTGCTGAAATGTTAAAACTGTACGGTTGCAGCGAAATCGTTAGGTAGTAAAAAAATTGCTCTTATTTTAATTTCTTAATTTTTTATTTTCTAGATAATAGTTGTCTTTGACACACCACGTGGATCAGATAGCGTTGTGTGAAAATGTCCGAGAATATTTAATTTATTATTTATTTATTAACATACATATACATTTATGATCGCCCCTTTCATCACCGAAGGGGTAGGCAGAGGCATATTATATGCCCATATTTCACCTTTTTGAAATTTGTCCCACGTTATACGTCCCAGGCGGTGGTGAGCCGTATTGCCGTATTAATATGGACAGGCGCAGGTTATGACTACCCATTGTTGAAAATTCTCAAGCCGCCCATAAAGGCTTTCAACTTGACTTAACGACTGCCATTTTACTGGCAACCGGGACCAACGGCTTAACGTGGCTTCCAAAGCACGGAAACGCTGGTAAATAAGTGTCACAAAGTGGTCATGTGATGGTCACCCATCCATAACCAGCCATAGTAAACGTTGCTTACTATAGTGACCGTTTACAGACCACTGAGTCCGTGGGGCCACGAACGCATCAATTTATTTAGATGCTTTGAACTGACGCGGTGTCTACGGCGTAGACCTATCTACGCCGTAGACACCGCTACCGAGTCAAAGACTCGTAGCGTTGCCTACGTTATGTACGTAGTAGCGTGCGCAGCGTATGTGCGCTGTGTTAATTTTAAGCCATATTAGCCTTAACATAAAAAAGTACTGAACCGCACATTTGTGAATAAGACTGAGATCATTTTGTTATGGGGTTCCGTTCGCAAAAGGTAAAAACGGGACCTTATTATTGAATTCACAACTATCAAAACTCATTCTCAAAAAAAAAGAATGTACTGTTCACCAACAGTGAGCTCCAATTACATTTACAATCTAAAAACTGTACGTTTGTAACGAAATCGTTTGTTAGGATGCATATGAACTTTTTACAAGAAAAAAAATTTTTCAATAAAAAATAAAACCGACTTCAAACAAATCCTGAAAAATAAAATTTACAAAGCACAAAGTAATATGTACCTATTTTGATTTTATCAGATTTTATTCAATATCATATTGAAGTCGGCGCCAAGTAAACCCATAGTTTTATGTAGGTATTATTCATGGCACCAACTTCAATATTATATTGAATAAAATCTAATAAATCAAAATACATATTACTTTGTGCTTTGTAACTTTTATCTTTCAGGATTTGTTTGAAGTCGGTTTTATTTTTATTAAACGGTTTTATTTAGCTCACCCCGTTTGTTTTATTATTTATTCTTGGGTCAAATTTAGTAATTCAAATTTCACCCTCTTCCTGTCAACCGATTAATCTGAAATTTTGTATACACTTTGGATTTTGATGACAATACAATTACGTTTATTCATTATCTTTATAAATTCAAGATGGCCGCCGCTACAAAATGGCGGATAATTTATTTATTATTAATCACATCAATATGGGTATCAAATGAAAGGGCTCAACAAGCAAAATACAATATACTATAAAAAATTGAAATCCAAGATGGCGGCCGCTACAAAATGGCGGCTAACGTAGGTTTTATCAATATGGGTACCAAATGAAAGGTTTCAACAAGCAGAATACAATATACTATAAAAAATTGAAATCCAAGATGGCGGCCTCTAAAAAATGGCGGATAACTTAGGTTTTATCAATCCCATTTTAAGGACCTTTCAGGAACGGTAAGGATGACTTAGTTCACCAGAGTTCGTTGACGAAAGTCCTTACTTGTGAGGGTCGGATGCGTTGGGAGTTACTGGCGAATATTAAAAGCGGTGATTAATTGAACAAGTGTTTTATTCGAATTAACCCCGGAACTGAACCTCGCGTGTCGAGTAGTGCGCAGTAACTGGCTCGACTCAGTCATACATCGCGCTTACATACAAAACTGCTTACTTGCAATCTTTCATACTACAGAGTCCCTACACTACACCCCCCAATTTTTCACAAGAAAAATTATAAATTTTTCATAACATAAATCAAACACAAAACTAAATTAACAGTTCACATACAAAGTAACATAATACGTACAATCAGCATTGATTAATTCATGTTAAACCGTTAGCACAACAACACTGTGTCACATTACATTACATTACACTCTTTGTTGCTGAGTTTGTACCGGACGTTGAGCCACCGGTTGAGCATTCGATACTTTTATAAACATCTTCTTCATACACTGCCTTATGCGATAACGCCCGTATACAATTACTGCAATGAGAATAATCAGCCCCATGCAACATGCTATGGCTAGCATGGTGGTATTATATTTGCTCATTTCAGCCTGTACCGCTCCATTCTGAGCAATAATAACTTCTTCCTTGCTATAAGATTTGCCCATTTTGAAAAAAATGCACATAAATTTTAGGAGATGTGACTTTCACCAATTGCAATGATATTCTAATGCCTAAAAAAAACTCGACTAGTACTTGTTATAAATATATGGCATGATTTACAAATTTCGTAATACTGTAACTACTTATAGAGGTTGCAAAATTGACATTTTATAAAATAAACTATTGACAAGGGCGAAAAATGCATAATTGCGAAACCTAATTACAACTGTTGCCAACCCACTAGGTATAATTCTCTTACTCGATTACAAAATGTGTGCTACCACTGTATTTTGTACAATATGGTAGCAAACAATATCTCTTAAAATTAACTCTTAATACTAATTCTCTTTCATACTTTTACTACTGGTAGTAACCATGGTGTCCCGCTCTGCTATAATCAATTATTCACCCCCTTAGGAGCCCACTGCGTACACCATGATTACGCCGAACAACTCTTTCATTCATCACTACACATATACCTCCTCGTTTATTCCTGTGGCTTAATTAACAATCAAATCTTACTGGCATTTTAACAGAGCGCCCACTTCTTGTTGTCCTACTACAGGTATGCGGTATGTTATCAACATTTTTTTCTATAGGTTTACTGTTTACATTGTTTTGCGGTCTGTTACAATAATCATCCTCACCCTGATCTGTTGCCTGTTCGCTTAATATAAATGCAGGTTTTAACCTGTCGATAGATATATTAACGGTCCTATTGGGCAACTGCACTGTGTATACTTTACCTTTTCTCTCTAAGACACGATATGGTCCTTCATAGGGTGCTGTGAGCGGTCTGCGAACGGCATCTATTCTTATAAAAACGTACTTACATTTAGCTAACTCGTTGTGCACGAAAATGGTGCGTGAATCGCGTACTTCTCGGGATACCGGCTTTAACCTACTTATATTATGCCTTAATTGATCTAAATACTCGTTATCTGTTACTGTCCGATTTTCTGAGATATAAAAATCTCCGGGTAACCGGATAGTTTGCCCATACATATACTCAGCCGGACTTACTCCATTGTCGCTCCTGGTGACTGTACGTAAACGTAACAACACCGTAGGCAGCTCGTCATACCATGACGTATTGTCTGACAAACGGGCTGTAATTGCACACTTCATTACTCTGTGTATTCTTTCTAAAACTCCGTTTGACTGCGGCCTGTACGGAGTTGTCCTATTTCTCTTAATACCTAAGGTTTTAAGCAATTGGGTAAATAAATTACTCTCAAATTGCCTGCCTTGGTCACTAGTCAACCTCTCGGGGACTCCAAAACGGGATATCCAATTATCATAAAATACCCTTGCAATAACTTCTGCGGTTATTTCGCGTACTGGAATGGCTTCCGGCCACCTTGTAAATCTATCTATCATCGTAACAATGTACCTAAAACCGTCTTTAGTCGTAGGCAACGGCCCTACAATATCAATGTGCACGTGCGATAAGCGCTCAGCTTCTGGGAATTGCTGACATTCTGATATGGTGTGTCTACTTATTTTTGACTTTTGACACTGTATGCATGTTCTTGCCCATTGCCCAATATCGCGGTTCATTCCCGGCCAAAAGAATCGTTTTGCAATCATTTTGCGTGTTGTTCTAATCCCGGGATGACTAATTTCATGAATGGTTTTATAAGCTACTTTCCTAAAGCTCTCAGGTACATAGGGTCTGCACGTACTACCAGAATTCTCACAATAAATCATTTTATCGCTACTTGGAATGAGAAATTTCTTTAGAGAAATGTTGTCATTCCTTTCGCTTAGCAACTGCTTTAATTCCGAATCTAATTCTTGTGCCAAAGCTAGTTCCGAGTAATCTATGCTCGTCGGGCATTGTATCGTCTCAATTCGCGATAACGCATCCGCTACCTTGTTGCTATCGGCCTTGACATACCTAATATCCGTTGAGAACTCACTTATAAACAATAGCTGCCTTGTCCGTCTCGGCGTTTCGCTGTTACTCTCAACTTTACTAAAAGCGTACACTAATGGTTTGTGGTCCGTATAAATGATTAACTCCCTGCCTTCGAATAATGGCCTAAAATGTTTTATCGCCATAAAAATTGCTGTTAACTCTCTGTCGTACGTGGAATATTTCTGCTGCGCTGTTGTGAATTTTTTAGAGAAATAGCCTAAAGGTGACCATTTATTATCAATCAATTGTTGTAAGACTCCTCCCGCACATTTGTCCGACGCATCTGTCATTAAAGACAGTGGGACACTCGGTTCTGGATGTGACAACAAAACAGCATTTTTTAAGCTGGTTTTGCACTTCTCGAATGCTTCGAGAGATTCGGGAGTCCACTCTATTTTGGTCTTATCCTTTTTCTTCGCGCCCTTTAAAAAATTGTTGAGAGTAATCTGATACGCCGTGGCATTCGGTATACTAGCCCTATAGAAATTTACCATACCTAAAAATGTTCTTAGCTTGTCCACGGTATCCGGTCTAGGGTATTCCAAAACGGCATTTACCTTCTGTTGCAAAGGTCTTATACCGCTGGTGGACACCTCATAACCCAAAAATTCTATATTGGATTGCCCAAATACACACTTAGCTAAATTAATTGTGATACCATATTTTTTTAACCGTTCGAAAACCATACGTAAATGCTTCCTGTGCGTCTCTATATCATCGCTGGCTATTATTACATCGTCTATGAAACTAAATAAGAAGTCTAGACCTTTTAACACGTCGTTATTCATAAATCTGGTAAAAGTCTGACTTGCTGAACGGAGTCCAAAATTGAGCCGTAAGTACTCCCATAAACCGAATGGAGTAATTACTGCCGTCTTTTCTATATCTTCGGGGGCTACTTTAACATAATGGTATGCTCTATTAATATCTATTTTACTAAAAATTTTCTTACCTGCTAAAATATAGGTGAATCCATGCAGCCTCGGGACAGGGTATCTATCCGGCTTGGTGATGGCGTTAAGACGCCTATAGTCGCCAACCGGTCGTATTGATCCATCCTTCTTAGCCACGATGTGAAGAGGACTCGCCCACTCACTCTTCGACGGCCTGATAATGCCCATCTCTTGCATTATCTGAAACTCACGTTTTACCTTATGATACCTGTCCGGGGGTAGAGGTCTGGCTCGTGCGTGTACCGGTTTCCCTGTCGTTTCAATATGATGGTACACGTCATTCTCTGAGACACGGTCCAAATCCTTGAAAGTTGCCGGTTTGGTAATTACTGAAAATTCTGACAACAAATCATGGAAAAGGTGATTATTGCAAATTGAACTGACCGATGACTCATTACAATTTACAATTTTTCCAGAAGTTAACCGCTTTGTTGACCTATCTATAAGTTTACGTGAGCTTATATCTACTAACAAATCATGATGTTCTAAAAAATCGGCTCCTAAAATAGCTTGATTCACATCTGCTATAATAAAGGTCCAACGATATGACCTACGTAACCCTAAATTAAGATCTAACACTTTAGTTCCATATGTTCTAATTTCACTGTTATTTGCCGCGTATAGCCTAAAACTAGAGCACTCACCCGATAACTTCACTTTTCGCGAAACTGGTAAAACCGAAACATTCGCACCAGTGTCCACTAAAAACGCTAAGCCTTGCTGACGATCGTATACGCTAAGTCGGTGGTTCTTCCCGGGTACAACCTCTTCCACCCTTACAGATTGTACCCTTACTCGTTTCCCGATGGTGCTGACGCCTTCTTGCTCCATGCGCACGGCCGTTCACATTCTCTAGCTCTATGCCGATACCTAAAGTGATGCTTGCACAGCCAATCTGGGTCTCCCGGTTTTCTTGACCTTGTCATCCGATTCCGCCCACTGTACCCTTGTCCGCGACCTTGATATGGGGTACGACGGTTTCTATTAACCTCTTCTCTCAGAGCGGCCACTTCTAGGTTCAACTGTTTCATGGTTGATACTAAATCCGCTGCTGGCATTTGCGCACTTCCGCCTGCGCCTTGGCTGATTTCCGCAACCTCGCCTCCTCGTATGGTCTCCATGACTCTGTCCGCCATGTCCGATAAAAATTCTAGAGATTGATCTTGACTCACCGTTAATGTAGTTCTCACTGCCGTCGGCAACCGCGCGACCCATAGGTTTTTAAGGGTCTCCTCAGATGTTTTTGAACTTCTACCTAATTCCTTCATTTTACGAAGCAGTTGCGAAGGTTTCTGCGTACCTAGTTCCATCTCCCCCAGTAATCTCTGGAACTGCCTCTCCGCACTTTCCTCGTAAACTTTCAACAAGCGATCTTTTATTGCGTCATACTTTTTTTCACTGGGAGGATTTAACAGTATGTCACTCACCTGCTGTAATGCTTCTCGGCCCATTTTTGCTACCACTACATTATACTTTGACTCATCACCCTGTTTCTGTGGTGCCAATATGCTCTCTAGCTGCGCGAACCATAAACGAGGCATGTCTGTCCAAAATTCGGGTATTTTTGTGACAGCGTAATTGCAGCGAGTTCCACCGCTCTTTCATTTTTCTGCTCCGATTTCGTTTCGTAATCAGCATAGCCTGCAGCTTCCATTGTGTATGACTGGCTGCACGGCTTCGAGAAAATACGAATTGAAAAAAAAATGAACAAAAAGCAAAAAAAATGAACTCTTCACCGCGTGACCTTCAACGCGACACCGGAAAAAAACACGAACGCGACCCGACACTTTACCGCGCTCGACCAACACACCCGAGACCCACACGCACTTCAATGTCCTTTGACGGGGTCACCACTTTAAGGACCTTTCAGGAACGGTAAGGATGACTTAGTTCACCAGAGTTCGTTGACGAAAGTCCTTACTTGTGAGGGTCGGATGCGTTGGGAGTTACTGGCGAATATTAAAAGCGGTGATTAATTGAACAAGTGTTTTATTCGAATTAACCCCGGAACTGAACCTCGCGTGTCGAGTAGTGCGCAGTAACTGGCTCGACTCAGTCATACATCGCGCTTACATACAAAACTGCTTACTTGCAATCTTTCATACTACAGAGTCCCTACACCATCAACATGGGTATCAAATGAAAGGTCTCAACAAGTAGAATACAATTTACTATGCAAAATTGAAATCTAAGATGGCTGCCGCTACCAAATGGCTGATAACAATTTTTTAACAATCCCACCAATATGGGTATCAAATAAAAGGGCTTGACAAAAAGAATACAATGCACCATACAACCTCAATATTTAAGATGGGCGCAGCCACTAAATGGCGTATAATAATAAGATTTAAATTTAGAAATTTAGAAATTTAGAATCTGTAATTTAGGTATCTGATCTGGAAATATTTGTGGGGGCAAAAGTCATGCTACGGTCCAATATTGACGTTTCAAAGGGATTAGTAAATGGCGCTATAGGCTACATCAACGAAATCGTTTGGCCACAATTTCGTCGAACTCAGATGTATGCAACAGATGTACCTTCCATCCGAATTGATTTCGCAAGAGACGGAGTACATCTTATACACCCGAAAGCTATACAGTTTCCAGCTAAGTACAATTACGGGACGGCTGAAAGAAGAATGTTGCCTTTAATACTATCATGGGCTTCTACAATACATAAAATGCAGGGCAGCACTGTGGATCACGCAGTCGTATACTTAGGTGCGAAACTGTTTGAAGAAGGTCAAGCCTACGTGGCTCTTAGTAGAGTAAGATCTTTGCAGGGACTACGTATAGAGAAGTTGGACTGCAATGAACTAACGGGCAAGAAACCTTGCAATAATGAAGCACTAAATGAATTAAACAGAATGCGAAATAAAAACTAAAAACTAGAAAATAAAAATAGGTAAAAAAACTTTTTAAGTTAAACGGTTTTATGTTAAACATACATTGCAATGTTTAAGATAAATGTACTAAAAACCAAAAAATAATAAAATAGATACAGTCGTGGGAATTATAAACATATGCATAGACTAGACTAAAATTAAACCGTGGGGCACGTCAATTGTCTACAAATTATCGACTTAATGTGCGATAGAAGAATCGTTTAATTCGTCGTTAGGCAGTTGGCCCGCAGACGGTGAGGAAATTACTCACTATTTTCTTGCTCATGGAAATTCCAATAGTTATACACTCCATGTAAATAAAAGAAATGTTTCAACTAGTTTATCGTTGGACATTCACACTGCTGGCTGGCGAGGAATCGTTTCACTGCTCGTAGTTTGTCTTTAATCGACAAAACATATGATAAAAGTACTACTCGCTCACCACTATGAAACCGCGAAAACTCGCTTATAATCGAGCTTGCTAGCTTGTTTCCACATTCTAGCCGTACTTATCACACGCCCATCGTTATCGGTTGAACAACTGCCTAATTATAGTGTAACATTACAAAATAAACATTTTAATCAACGATTGTAGACAATTGACGTGCCCCACGGTTTTATTTTAGTCTAGTCTATGCATATGTTTATAATTCCCACGACTGTCTCTATTTTATTATTTTTTGGTTTTTAGTACATTTATCTTAAACATTGCAATGTATGTTTAACATAAAAAAGTTTTTTTACCTATTTTTGTTATTGAAAAATTTTTTTTCATTATTTTAAGTGACGGGTAAACTGAAAAATATATCTATCTAGGTGAAAGTTCTCATCAATACAAATCAATCAAGCCCAAACACAAGGTAGCTGCTGTAAATCATTTAGGAATTCCCTCGACTGTCTTTCGGTTCCATCATCAGATCGACTCCAGACATTCATTAAATTGTAGGTAGTACATTAAAGCACTGAATTAAAAAGTTAACGAACGCACTCTAGTTGTCCCTACAATTTTCGGTGGTTGCCCTCGATTTCTCCTGAATCCCATCATCAGATCCTGACCTGGTGAAATTGGGACCCCCTCATAAGTGAACTCTATCCAACAAAAAGCAGATTTGAAATTCGTCTATAATTGACGAAATATCGGTGAACATACATAAAAAAAATACAACTTCCTTTTTTTTAAAAGTCGGATCTATAAAACCTATGTGTAAAGTTCTCATCAATACAAATCAATCAAGCCCAAACACAAGGTAACTGCTGTAAATTGTTAAGGAATGCCCTCGTCTGTCTTTCGACTCTATCATCAGGTCGACTCCAGACCTTCATTAAAGTGTAGAACATTAAAGCACTTAATTAAAAAGTGCAACAAACGCACTAGTTGTCCCTACAATTTTCGGTGGTTGCCCTCGTTTTCTCCTGGATCCCATCATCAGATCCTGACCTGGTGAAAATGGGACCACCTCAGAAGTAACCCTATTCAACAAAAAAAGAAATTTTGAAATCCGTCTATAATTGACGGAAATATCGCTTGACATACATAAAAAATACATACAGACGAATTGAGAACCTCCTCCTTTTTCTGAAGTCGGTTAAAAATAATTTTATTTGACACTCCATGCTATAAAAACCGGCCAAGTGCGAGTCGGATTCGCGCACGGAGAGTTC
This sequence comes from Miltochrista miniata, assembly GCA_933228765.1. Taxonomy (NCBI): domain Eukaryota; kingdom Metazoa; phylum Arthropoda; class Insecta; order Lepidoptera; family Erebidae; genus Miltochrista; species Miltochrista miniata. The sequence goes on along the minus strand of OW121764.1, from coordinate 13,073,206 downwards.
CAAACCAAAAAACAACAAAAAGGCTTATTTGTTGCACGGGAGCCTCCCTTTTTTATTTTTTTATTTTTGACGCGAGGGAAAACCCTTTATGGATGCTAATCCGGACTCCTACCGACTAAAAAACCTCACGTAACGCCTAACAGCCTACGGTTGGGAGCCCCGGGTTAGCCCTCGGAAAGATGTACCAGTAAATGTCCATTTTGTTTTAATTAGATTTATTTTTTATGTAAATAGACTGCTCGATATTCTGTGAGTATTTCAAACGTCTACTGGTTGCCCTTATGTCATAATATCACTACATATTATAAAACAAGTATTTCTCTATGGTGTTTGTTAACCACAGAGCAACGCGTGCCTTAGACAGTTCGTGTTGCTCTATGTTGTTAACTATCCTGTTATCCTCATATAGATACTTTACGGTGGGTATAGTATGTATTTCTCTGTGTTTAATTTCTTTTTCAGAATATTGATGACATTTGAATGATGACATTATTAACACGATAAGTCTACAACATCGGTGCATGTAATTGAATTGTGTGTTTGTACGTAAATTGTATAAACTGGAAAAAATGAGAAATATGGGCTCTTTGTTTTCTATTTCCTATGAAATTGCTATCATTGAAATATTATAGTTACCTAAAGTAATCTGCTGGAAGCGATGTTAACTTTTTAAAGAAAAAATATTTACGATGAAAGTCGAAAAATAAATTAGTATGTGACCCGTTTAATGTTCAATCATGGCGACACGAAATTAATTTCCTTCCGCAATATTGAACTTTGCTATACCTCCTAAAATATTCATTTAATTTGCATGGTGTAAAGGGAAGAAATAATCTTGATTATTTGTTTAAGCCAACTAACGTATTTAAATTGAAAAGGATACCTTATTACCTAATATATAAGATAAAATGGCGAAAAAACACGTTTGTTGTAAGGTATTATTATGTTTTTGTTTTTAGTATTTGTTGTTATAGCGGCAACAAAAACACAATCTGTGAAAATTTCAACTCTCTAGCTATCACCGTTTATGAGATACAACCTTCTGACGGACAGACAGACAGACATACAGACAGACAGACAGACGGACAGCGAAGTCTCATGAACAGGGTCCCGTTCTTTACCCTTTGGGTACGGAACCCTAAAAATGTGTACCGTATCCGTAGTTGCAAGTACTCGTAGTATCAAAAGTTGGCACTACTATTCATAATCAAGAATGGTATTTCTACATTTCTTAATAGTTTTTTTTGTTAGAGACAACAAGATTACCTATAGCCTAAACAGGCGAAGATAAAACAAGCAAATAAGATTTTTAAAAATAGTATTCAAATATGATTTTATTTTTCATGTACTTATAGAACGCTAATAAGATAATATAAAAATAGTTAAAAATGTTATAAAAAACATTTTTGTATATTTTTTTTACCATAAATTGTAAGTAACATTGAACATTAAATACTATAATATACACTGTACAATATAAAGTCTACAATTTCTACACTATAAACATACATTTACAAATTAATTTAAAATACATATCATATAATAATATCATAACATTTTTATGTTTCATGATTAATTTCAAAGAACATTGGTTAACAAAATTTTATGCGTACTAATATCATAAAATTTATATCTCTAAATAGGTACATCGTTAGGCACGTTTTTCGGCGGATTTGAATTATTTTTATTTCACACGGTTAAATATTAGGTTTAGGACGTATCTGCAATGCCACGAATTTAGTAGTGTAGTACTACTGGAGTAGCTTATTACGTTTCCTGCTAGAGTTCGCAAATAAATATGGCTAGCATTAAATTTCTATTTTGCAAGTTTTCTACTGAATTATAAGCGAGTATAAAATAATACTCTGCAATCTACATAAATTCACAGCCATTGATTTCAATAAATGACAGACATTTGTGGCTCTCTTTGGGGCCTATTTATAAAATCCGCGCGAATGACGCCGTCCTACCTCGAGGTCATAGCAAACAAGTTCTGTGGAATCAATTGTTATGTTAAAATTAGCTCTATAACTTTCGATAACATAATTAAAGTCAATTTAACAAAGTGAAATAAAAGTCGCGTACATGCAGCAGAAAAAACTATTTACGAGGTAGGGTGAAGGTAGGGCGCAGCACTACGAATATTATCAGAGCGGGGAACAGCTAGTACTAAATAAAAAACAAAAACTAGAAAGCCTGATAGAAAGCTCATAGATTCAAAACACAACTTATTTTCCAGCAGGACTAACACTAAGACAGTGTTGACGAGAAGGTAGGTGGGTACGCTTGGAAATTCTGGGACGCAAAATAACATACCTACTTAATAAAATTAAACAATAATCTATCTTAAACTACAAGGTACAACAGATTCAGGTACATTTTAGTTCGTAAAGATACTCAACTAAAAATTTACAAATAGGTATCTTTACTATCTTATCATCGTAAAAAGCCTTTATACCTACCTATTTTAAAAGATTTTATGTACAAAAAATATTTTGCTTAAATCAAGTCAGTCATCTCTGTCTTCCGTACAACCGCGGGCATAAATTATCTAGGAGCAGTCTCCCTTAGCGCCTACAGTGTCACGGTCGAAGCCGTGGTAAGTCTGGAGCTCCCTGCACTTGTCTATATACATTCGCCACCTCGTGTCTTGACGCAGACACAGCGGGTTTCCTACTAGGATGACCTTAGCCATGGCGCGAGTGATGGCTACGTTGAAACGCTGAAAAAGAAACAAAAATTGTTTTAAAACAAAATCTTCTATTAGATAGTTGAAAAGAAAGTAAAATAACTAAAACAACTTTAAAAATCTGTTTTAATAGTGTGCTCAGAGAGTAGGACGAAGGTATATGCTCATTATTACTGTCATCGCTCACCTTCTCGTCCACCAGGAAGCCCAGCTGGCACTTGCCGGCGCAGTCCAGAGTATTGGAGTTGCCGCGCACCGTAGATATAATGATCACCCGTTTCTCCTTGCCCTGATATGCCTCAACAGTGCCCACTTCGATGTTTTTAAAGCCGTCTGCTTCTAGTTGGTTCCTAATATTGTGTACCTGAAAATAATGTTATATTATTTACTTAATCAGATAACGACAGAAATACCAGTTGTATAAATAAATACCCACATAGTATTTAACGTGATTTCAAGAAACTGGGGCTAATTAAGTCGAGTTGTTAATAGTCGAAATGTCATTTCAATCTATTAGAAATATTATTATTAAAATCCTTTGTTCTCCATTTTAAGATTAGGCATAATGCGATTTAGAGCTATTGCTCTAAATCGCATTCTGCCTAATCTTAAAATGCAGTCTTAAAACATGGATTCGCTATACCCTTTAGGTACAAAACCTTAAAAGTGATGTAACTTTTAACATCAGCATTATCATGATCTAACGTTCACAATCCCGTTACTAACCTGTCGGAGGTAAGGAGATATAACTCCTATATCTTCTTGTGCGACTTGGTGTCGCTGCACCAGCGCCTGGACATATTGCTTGACGACATTCGCCTCCATGTCGTTGTAGAAGCTGGCAACGAAACAATATAAATAAGTAAGAGTACAGTACTGTACCTACTAGCAGGATGTAGAAACATGCTTGACAACGTTGAATGGGCGTAAAAACCTAACAAATGTCATAGAGTACGGAGACCAGCATGGTGGTATCCAGCAATTAGGAGTTATTGCCGTCCTACAAGCAGTTCGACGAAACTCTACAAACATATAAATATTACAAATACGAGTATTTTCTAAACACTTAAATAACGATCAATGCACCATCTAGTAACTGAGTTTTGAAATTCGTACAATTTAAAATCCAAGAGGTGCTTTATCTACGAGTATATCCATACTTCCATACTAATTATTTTTAATAATGCAAAAGAACATGCAACAACATGTCCCTATCTATAAGGATTGGTTCACAATAACCATTGTAATGAAAAATAAATTTCTTTTACAATAATGCGACGGGAAGCCCCTCTTGCAAACGCAATTGTTCTTAAAAAAAATGCGACAGGAATACATGCGATGAGAAACCTCCCTCTTTCGCTCTCTTTCACGTAAGTAAACTGGCAGGAATATCACCTGGATATAATACTTCTTATGTGACGCAAACAACGTTGCCGTGGGTCAGCAAGTTCTGTTATATGAAGGGAGATGATCTCAATAAACAGTTCTTAATTAACATATTTAGTTGTGATAATTAGGGTTAGATTATTGCAAAAGCCTATGAAACATAACACCATGAGCTCACACTTTGTTCTAAATTTTATGCTAAAGTGTACGAAGATAAACACATACCTGGGTGACAATCCATTCCGCTGTTCGGTCGCCAGCACTCCATGGAACACAGTGGCGTGGCTGTGAGGCCTCTCGCCCAATATGTCCACTTCACTTAGAGGGTCCTTGCTGGCCATTGCCTGCGAATGAAAAATGAATAAGATCTTGGCTACAACATCTATCGGAATGATTGTTTTTTCAACAAAAATTCACCTTTCCAAAAAAAAATCGACTCTATTGTGACGAATTAAGAAACTATTTATTATTATTCAAAGGCATGCATTTTCATTATTTTTTTTTGAATTTTGATCTGAAATTTTGTTTGGGAATCTTGTTGTGTGGAGGAAGGTTTTTATTTATAAAACAATATAAAAAAGTCGGGTTGTGATGTAAGCTTGGGTTAGCAAGTTAATTATAAATTCTCACCCTCAAGTGTGATTTATAAAATAGTTTATTTGGTATGTCCAGGATGGAGGCGGCAGATCGGAAGTTGTTCCGCAGCATGACCATGAAGTTGACGTTCGCGTTCTCGTTGCTGTACATCGGGAAGTTCTTTAGTAGACGCTCCATGAGCGAGGTGCCTGAAACAAACCACGATCATATTCATTTTAAAAAGTATGTACCTACATGCAAATTAGCATGTATAGACCCCCCAATATAAAAGTTAATTTTGTTTACAAACGTTAATTAAACTTTTTCATAATATCTATACATATAATAAAATGATAGAAGAGTCAAAACTGTACATTGGAAATATTTAAAAAAAAAATACTCGATGGGTGTTCAATATAAAGATACCGAAGCCGAAAACATAGTTAGAAAAATTTTTGTCTGTTTGCTTTGCTTTGTCCGGAAGGATCTCGAAAGTATTCAATAGATTTGGTTCAAATTTTGCATAAATATTACTTAGGGGTGGGGTCTTCAAATAGGCTATATATTATCACGCTACATATCCTAGGGGCTAAGCAGAGGGCAATGAAATATGTAAGATGGTGGATTGATTTAACCAAAACGTAGCAGGAATATTAGTAAGAGATAGGTTTTACACACAGGCTACATATTCACGCGTACGAAGTCGCGGGCAACAGCTAGTTTTATTATAAAGTGAAAAAAGACAACTTGGCCAGACGGGACTTGAACCCGCAACCTTTGCCTAATCCAGGGCAATGCTCTAACCAATTGAGCTACGGGAGCCGTACTGATACAAGTTGAAATGCTTCACCTTATTGTAACCGCCATTTAAGAGTATGGCACAGAGCCATCTATCGAGCTACTTAGCAACTCTGATATCAATGAACGATATTGCAATCATTTTTATACATTGATTTGATGTCTCCGACTCAATCTATAGATTTTTAATATTTAAAGCAATTAGTATGCTAACTTTTTCATAATATTTTATTATAAAGTGAAAAAAGACAACTTGGCCCAATGGCGGTTACAATATGGTGAAGAATTTCAACTTGTATCAGTACGGCTCCCGTAGCTCAATTGGTTAGAGCATTGCCCTGGATTAGGCAAAGGTTGCGGGTTCAAGTCCCGTCTGGGCCAAGTTGTCTTTTTTCACTTTATAATAAAATATTATGAAAAAGTTAGCATACTAATTGCTTTAAATATTAAAAATCTATAGTTAATTAAACTGTCACAGATATCAAATGAAATTTGACAGACTGTAGTTAATAACTGTTTTATCTAAACATTTTAAGTTACGAAAATTATTGTGAAATTCAGACCGAAATACTAAAAATAATTATAAAAATTGACATACCCAGTCCGATGTTTTTGGCTCTTCGTGAGTTGATGACAGGTCCGAGTTGGTGAGGGTCTCCCGCCAGCACGAGGTGTCCTTGGGGCGAGAGCAGCCCGCTGATGGGGATGAGGCAGCATGGCTCGCTGGCCTGAGCCGCCTCGTCGATGAACAAGTGTGTGATGTGACGGCCCCTGCCTTTGAGCGATAGTTCCCTGGCGAACATAGATAGAAAATTACAGATTGCACTACACTTGCAAGTTATGTGCACAGCACAGCATTGCGTACATAGTAAGAACATGAATGAATAAAATAAAGAAAACTTCAATCAGCAAAATCTTTCTCAAGCAGCGAAGTAGTTCACAGTCTCGTACATATTACCAGATACTCGTATACGAGTACAATAATAGTAAAAATATTCACCTTGAAAACTTAGCAGCGTGAGAGAGCGTGGTGATAACTATACGGTAGCTCATGAAGTGCTGGATAGATACTCGGTCAAAGTCTAATCCAGATGTTCCATTTGAATATGGCTCTAAGGGCTCTGGTAGTATGTTCCTAAAACAGAAAAAGTTAGTTATTAACAGTACTTACTAGGTACTGCCAAGTCGATTTGTCGCAAATTATTACTCTTAATTATTCAGCACTAAAAAAATAATAATATTAAGTTTGATAGTTTTGCTTACCACGCTCTATGCTGTGAGCTGGCCCGGAGCAAGAACTGTTCTTCTGAGAACATGTGCGCATATTTTATCAGCAAAGTGGCAATGTGATCTGCCGCCATATTGGAGTCCGTGCATACCATTATCCGGTTAGTTGGATCTCTATATACAATCTGGAAAAAACATTTATAAGTAATATAAGATTTTTGTCAATAAGGGTTTGTGAAAAATGATGGGTTAGAATAGAAATACTCCATTAAGATACTGTTTGATATTTGCACCGCTAGACCCCGCCACTATGTGTTCCACGGCTTGATGCTGTTCCGGGTTGACACTGTTCCATTAGTATACAGTAGATACACTTATGTATAGTGACTTACTTGTAGTATAGCCTCGACGATGGTGACAGTCTTGCCGGTGCCGGGCGGTCCGTGGACGAGGTACGGCGAGGCGCCGCTAGACCCCGCCACTATGTGCTCCACGGCTTGACGCTGTTCAGGGTTGCTTTCCACTAAAGGATTGTAGAATCTGCAGGATATAGATTTATGTTAGAGGCGGTGGCGTATTGAGCTTGGTGAATTAAGTAGTTTATCTCATTGGGTAAACATTAATTTCATATCTTCTTATTCCATTTCTAAATAGACGAGGAGATAGTCAAAAGTCTGTACTAAGGAATTACAGTAAGTTACTTACATAAGCTTGGGTTTGTTATAATTGATTGCTGTCTCCTCTTTCGGGAAGATCTTCAACTGCACATTTTGGCTCATAGCTTCGTGTACAGCTACGTGCATTCGCTCATGCGTAACACGCGATGCGGAGAAACGTATGTCGAACAGAGCTTTTGAATGGAAGTGCTGGGAGAACCTGTTACAGGATTTAATATTGTATTTAGTTAAAGTACCAATTATTATAGCCGGTGCATGCGACATAAACTGTTGCTATGATGAAAAGTATGTGCAAGTTTCACCACTTCGGGAACACGACGCGACGGTATAAAATAAATAATACGTGGGTGGATTCGAGGTGATATTGTCATACAAAATACAAATATTTATCAACTTTCGTGCCTTTGAGAAGGCACAAATGGGTGAGGTGACGTTTTTTGCAAGAATTTGTGTAAATTTATGATGCAGTCGTATGAACCAGCTAAATGTATTTTATATGGCATTTATATGAACACCGGAGGAATATTTAGCAATAATGCAACGGTTTAACGGGCCTTCCAAACCACGCTGATAACTAGACTGCTACAAATGGTCACCCATCTCAAGACTGTAATTGACCGTTTTGTAAGAAGCTAACGCAGTGATAGTTTACAGAACACTGGACAAGCAGGGCAATCGTGCGCTAAATGTATTTACTAAATATAGTACTTACGATGAATGAAACTTTCCAATAAACGCGACATTCTCGTAAATTTCGACGACAACACCTTCAAACATCAACGATTCGTTATTCTGTGGTCGAACGCAGAGCACATCACCTGGAAATGAAAGAGAACGTTATTCACAATTCGATTAACGACTGCGAAACAAACAATAGCGGAACACGCAAATATTTATCGTGACCCGTTTTGAATTCTACGGACACCATAAATTAAATAATAATATCGCTCTTACTCACCAAGCATCAGCGATGGCCGTTTGTCGACTAGGCCAGGCACATATAGACCATATCTGTCTCCATTCTCCACAAGCTCAACCCCAGACATGTTATAATTCTGCAAAGAACATAAGTCACTTTAACACAAATGATTGTAGCTTTGACTGGCGGAGTGCAAACTGTCCTTTGGAATTATCTCCTTTAAAATGGTAAAAACCATGTGAATATCTGTTCAGTAGTTGTCGAGCTAATCGCGACTATCTGACAGACAGCAACATACAATCACGCCTATCCCTTCTATCCCTATCAATACTTATATTATAAATGCGAAAGTAACTTGAGTCTGTCTGTTACGGTTTCATTGAGATGAAATTTGGTATAAAGATAGTTCGAGCCCTGGGAAGGACATAGGCTACTTTTTAACCGACGACTGCGCAAAAAGAGGGTTATGATTTTACGGGATAGCAACTTCTACGCGCTCGAAGCCGCGGGGAACTGCTAGTATTCTATAAACCCACTCTTTGACAGTAGTTCTATTGGTCCCATGCAATATGCAAGCCTATGGTGACAATGGGCACAATATTCAGGAGAAAATCTATAACCATTCTATTATCCGAACCAAAGTTTCAACACACAGGACAGCTGGTGTTATAATTCATCTTTCTAAATAATTGATTAATTACACAGTACACTTACCTCGACATTAACGCCGATCATCCTCTCCTCGTACCATAACACGTTGTGAAAGAATTTAGCATAATTCTCGGGAGTGACGCCTTTGTCAAATACATCCCTAAAAAAGTAAAACGCATTTAGTCTCCTGGGTACATGGACATAGAAATCAAATAGAAACAAATAGATTATTATTAATAAAGTGGTGTTAGAATATCGTGAATTCGCTTTGTACTAGACTCCACTTCGGAGCTCGTTTGCCTCAACGGCTATTGGTTCCCAGCCCATTGCCTCTTCACAACACATACTCTGCGAGCTATGTCCACCACTCGGGTTCTTTGACGGATAACAGAGTTTCTGTTTCTATCCCTCAGACACGCCATTTTCACTGCGCCACCTAGGCAGAAGGTATTACCTACTATGACACTAAAGTTAAAGATACTTACCGAATATCCTTTGCTACTAGTTTTTCCTGGACGTCTGCATTTTTTTCCGTTTTTAAATTGTTCGAAAAGACTGTCTTGATTATAGAAGGTATCTGGAACAACCAGTTATCGTGGCTGCAAACAAACAATTAGAATTTACTTCGTCGTCTTATTGTCTTGCTTTTTTTTGACTTGAGGAATTTGATGGAGTCAAATAAAAATGGTTAGGAACACTAACGCTGGCTTTTTAAGTGAGGATTAGATGAATAGTCAAGAAGTGCGTAAGAAGATTCTTGGAAATGACCACTTAAAGGAGTTAGAAATTAGTCGCGTCACCGTGGTGCATCAACTAGTTTCAAACATAATTGCGGCTACGCCGGCTCATAATTCTATTGCCGTTCGCGCATCGCATGGGAATCTATTTAAGAGATAAAGAGTCTATGTGTTATTTCAGACTACATTTCATGCCTGTACCAAATTTTGGCCAGATCAATTCAGTCATTAGAGCTTGATGTTTACATAATAACGAACATCAAACATCTTCCAAACTTTCACTTGACATAAGAAAATATGAGACTTACTTGGCGCCAGGGCTCCTCAGCACGGTATCCGCCGTGGTAGCCTTCTTGTCGTGCGGACTCTTTGCTTCTGTCTCATGGGGCGTGAAAGTCTCTTCTGCATACACAACCTAAATAACATAGCTTATATTAGCTTAATTTGGTTACTAGACAAATAATACGCATGCCCATTGACGCTTTCAGGCACTTCTATTCTCTACAAAATACAACTTTTTTTTTATTTGTGGACAATCTCACACAATATCATCAAGCCCAGATTAAGCCAATATAACGATATAGCCATATTTATGGGTGCCTGTCGTTTGACCGAAAAGATTTTACCAAAATATCATGACCCAAACATATTTTGGCAACCTTTTATTGTACCAATGTAATGTTTGGAATAATTTTAGTACACACATTTTCATTTCGTCAAATTTTTATTTGGCAGAATATTACAATGGATAATTTCATTTTGGCATTTGATCTGTAATCAAATGATTTATTTCAGCAAACAATCTTTAGGCAATAAACGTTTGGTCAAATGATTTTCTACAACAAAAAACATAAAGACAATTTTTTTTTTTTGGGAAAGGTAATAATTCAATTTTATGTTAATACTAGCTGATGCCCGCAGCTTTGCCCCCGTAAAATTGGTTCCCGTTCCCGCTTCCCGTTATTTATCCCCTTGTGGGTAGAATTTATCAAAATCCTTTCTTAGCGGATGCCTACGTCATAACATCTACTTGCATGCCATGTTTTAGCCCAATTCGTATTGTGGTTTGGGCTGTGCGTTGATAGATCACTAGGTCAGCCAGTCAGTCAGTCACCTTTGAGTTATATACATTTAGATAATCATTTATTGAAGGCTTCAATTTCATTACCAATTTCAATGATATAACTCCTAAACGGTACCAAGTCTGTTTACTGCGCGCCCCGACTTGGATAGGTTAGGAGGATAACCACGAAGGCTAATGTGGGAGCTCCGCTCCGCTCACGCATTAGCCTTCTTTATTTTTTATAAAAACCATTCAACCCCAACATCAATTTCGGTGGTGTGACTCTGTAACTTAATAATTTTGTCATTGGCTAAACAATTGACTGAAAAGAAATGGTAATTTGAAAATTGATGTTGTGAAATATTAGCCTTATTTTATTTTGCGTAAAATATATTTTTACAAATGAAACATTTGACTAAATAAAAATTGGTTAAGGTAATAGTTGTTAAATAAATTATTCTTTAAACGTTCACTACCCAAACAAAAAGTATGCGTTACAATTATTGTAAAAAGATTTTTTGCTAAGTAATAATTTGGCAAATGAAATTATGCGAATTTTTTTTTTGGGAAGTGATAATTTGGCAATTTCTTTTCGGTCAAACATAATGGAGGAATCCTTCAGGAGTCGAACCCAGGAACTCCAGCGCGGCAGGCGGTTACACTACCGACTGCGTCACAGAGGCAACTGTCATTTGAAGGGACTATACAATCCAGAGAATTGAATTTAAGAACTTACCATTTTTCTCAGTACACTTCTTCCCTTTTGAAGAGGAAGTCTAATGTAGCCGAATAAGATCGGGGTGATGTACTGAGCTATAGCTATATTTTCCCAGTTGAAAGCAAAGGTCAATTTAAGGTTTCGTCGTTTTAAGCCTGCGCCTGAAAAAAACATTACAATATGAATGAAAGGTACCTTTTTAATAACATTGTTACCTACTCAAAGTAATATCATTGGGGACATTTAGTTGGGTAAAAACCGCACGTACTACTGAATTCGATCACTAAGGGGTAAAAGAAGAGAAATTCGTCGTTTTCAAGATTTAAAACATGTTTTGTAACCAGAAACAGGTGCAGGTAAGTAAACCAGATTAACCAGTGTAGTACAGTAATAGTTACCTTTACACTCCATTTCTAGATTCAGTACTCCGAAACACCAACCTGACACAGTAGACACTAAACTTGGAACACGTTTACACGACGTGCACTCAACACTACTGAACTACAAATGATCGCAGCTCGATTTTACTCGGCCTTTTATACCTCAATGTCATTACCCACGCCGAGATTTAGAAAATAATTAGTACCGTAATTTGGTATTAAAGGTACTTAATTACCAATTCTTCTCTAAATTTGCAAAATGATTAGTAAATTAGGTATTAATACTCAATTAACATTCATTTTTTAAATCTCTTTTACTAAGTATATTGTTGTAATTATATAATTAAACTTGGTGCTAATATCTAAAGTAATTACTACTTTGATGAAAAAAGTAAAGGATAATTGGGGAAAGGAGGGAGATAACCTTTAAACCACCCTTGTTTCGGCCATCCCAAGACACATTATTCAAATAATTGTAACGGAGAGGAATGACAAATCGAACTCCTTATGTATATATTGTACTTACAGTAATAAGTATTCTTACACTCCATTTCTTGTACTCGGATTGGGCACTAACCAGACACAGTGAATACTTGTAACACGTTTACACAATGTGCACTGAACACTACTGAACAACAAATGATCATAGATCGCTCTGCTCGGCTATTTACACCACGACGTCATTACCCCCTCCCATCGCCGATGTGTTGTCACTTGCCGTACCTGCAGATAGGGCTTTCATTCGGGTAAGTCATAAAGTAACAATGTAGAATACTTGAATGAAGATTGATTCTATTATACGCATTGTTATTATTGTCCGCAGGTACCTGAGGATAGAGTAGAAAGCTAGTAAGTAGGTTCAGGTATTAAGGCCTAAATATTGAATAATAAATAAATAATCTAAATATAACGCTCGGAATATTACTGTGAAAGCTATTATGGTCAAGTTTAAATTGCAACTACTAATCGATACTATAATCCTAATACCTAAAATGGCAGAATTAAAAAATCGTGGACATAAGTTTAAGTTAATATTGAGAAATGTTTGGTAAATCAAGTATTAAAGGTATGTAGGTACTTAATTTCTCGGTAGGTACATATATACGTAATAATATAGTAGAATGGTCAAAACTGTTCATAGAATGTTTAAAAAATAATCGCTGGGTTCTACATAAGATACCGAAGCTGAAAATGTAGTGAGAAAAAGAGGGCAATGAAATATGTAACTTGAAGGATTGATTTAACTAGAAAAATAAAAATCAGTGTGTATATTATAGCAAAATACAGGAACTACTGAATGTTTTTTTTTTACGTGAATATTAGTAAGAAGTAGTACAATACTAAACGAACATATTAAAACGCTATTAAGACTAGAAGTTTGGCAGAAAAGAATTCAAATCTTTATGTACCTAAATAGATGCATAACGAGAAACTACCAAGACCTTACTTATATAAAATTCAAATTTTCATGTCAGGTCTACACAGCTTCATATTATTAAGTTAATTAGTCTAGGGGTTTGGCAGAGAACAGTTTAAAGTCTGTAAATATGTATGTGCGGGCAAAAACTCGAAGCAACTGTTAGAACTAATTTATTAGCACGAAGAATAATAATAGGAGTTCGGGATTCCGAATGAACTTTTATATTATCACGCTATTACGCTGGCATACTAACCAGCCTTTACAGTTTTACCAAATCACTACTTTCTTTTAATGACTCTGCAAATCAATGTAGGAAATAAATATTAGACAAGTATTTAGTTTTAGTTTCATTTCGTTAAGTATGATATATTTTAAAAAAAGAATCGTGAAATCTCCCAGAGATTAAACGTGATAAACGTTTGTAAAAAGAAAATATTTTACATCGTCTTGGAAAGGGTTGATGTCAACTAAAGTTGTATATTTTGGGCTCCTTCTTTGAAACAATCTCCATGATTATTTTGGTCACAAGATCATAGGTTTACTCTAACTGAGCGCTTTTCTGCTTGCATGCGCAGGTGGAGTCTCTTAGCAGAATGGTTACCAGCTTATAGAAACTCATTCGTTGTAGGTACGGGGCCTTCAGTCGCATCCATCATCATCAAGTGTTCTCTGTCGGACTCGTGCCGTTAACTCATTGTAGTTCCTTAGGTAATCTCATATTGACCCAACGTTTGGACATATAGTGAGTAGATAGTGTGCGAGTTCGATTCTCGTAGCCTACATAATTGTGATTATAAAAATAGGTATGGTTCAGTAGCATTACTACTATATGCGAACGATATCCAATACCCTCAATCACCAAATATAAGATGACTAATATTTAAAAAGAAAACAAATCTGACCATTTCGAAGTAGATGGAATATGTATTAATATTTTTCACGGAAATATTATTAACCCCCGACAGAAACCCGGACGGGGTGTTATAAGTTTGACGTGTGTGTGGGTGTGTGTGTGTGTGTGTGTGTGTATGTGTGTAAGTCTGTCTGTGGCATCGTAGCTCCCAAACGGATGAACCGATTTTGATTCTGTTTCTTTTGTTTGAAAGATGGGTTATGGGAGAGTGTTCGTAGCTATGTTTTATAAAAATAGGTTAAGCCATTTCAAAGATATGAGGGGTGAAAGTGGGGATGAAAAATTAAATTTGTTCAAATATACCCGTGTTGGGTATCAAATGAAAGATCATAACTTATACATCACGATACCGCAAGTTTTATGAAAATCGGTTTAGCCATTCGAAAGATATGAAGAGTGGAATGTATTTCTAATTCTGTAACCACACTCCGCGCAATTCGCATTAGTTCTGAATAATTGTTGATAGACTATACATATGTTGATATTAAAAAACCCCTATAAAAAGCATGAAATAAAAAAAAAAAAAAAATTTAAAAAACCCCCGACTCACATAAAAAGAATAATAAAATAAAACGGGCCAAGTGCGAGCTGGACTCGCCCATGAAGGGTTCCTTAGCAGAAAGTAGCATAATATAAAAGTTTTTGTAGTTAGTTGTAACTTTGATTGATATTTTAACACGTTCGCAGTGGTAGTGACTTTTACAGGCGAAAATTGCGGTTTATGACGTATTAACAAAAAACTACCAACTCGATCTCGTTCAAACCAATTTTCGTTGGTAGTTTTTATAGCAATGTACATTATATATATTTTTTAGATTTATCATTCTCTTAGTTTAGAAGTTAGAGGGGGGGGGGACACTCATTTTTCCACTTTGGAAGTGTCTCTTACGCAATCTATTCAGTTTAGAAAAAAATAATGTTAGAAACCTCAATAGCATTTTTGAAGACCTATCTATAGATACCCCATACGTATGGGTTTGAAGAAAAAAAAATTTTTCAGTTTCAGTTCTGAGTATGGGGACCCCCAAAATTTACTGCTTTTTTTCTAGTTTTATATAAAAATCCTAATGCGGTTCACAGAATATATCTACTTACCAAGTTTCAATGGCATAGGTCTTATAGTTTCGGAGAAAAATGGCTGTGACACACGGACGGACAGACAGACAGACAGACAGACAGACAGACAGACATGACGAATCTATAAGGGTTCCGTTTTTTGCCATTCGGCTACGGAACCCTAAAAACCTGTAAGAAGTAAAAAAATAACTATTACATTATGACCTATCTACCCTAAGTATTGAACCTTTATTATTATTATAGGTAGCTATATTATTAACGTATTGATATTGTTAACTAACAGTTTGTCTCGTCGGGGACCGCTCACCTAATCATAACCTAATCGTGCGTCTGTCTCTATTTAGGTATAGAGCGGTCCCCCCGACGAGACCAACTGTTAGTTAAAAATATGAATACGTAAATAATATAGCTACCTATAATAATAATAAAGGTTCAATACTTAGGGTAGATAGGTCATAATGTAATAGTTATTTTTTTACTTCTTACAGGTTTTTTTATTGTTCTTTTTTTGTGAGTCGGGGGTTTTTTAATTTTTTTTTTTGCGTTACATTACCATGCAGAACGTAAACCCTCGTCCTAGCAAACCCGTAGCACATAGCGACGGGTTTGCTACGACGTAGCTTAGTGGAGGAGGTATGTTGAACAAGACATATAGGTAACATTGTTACCTACTAGGGTATTCAGCTTTGTACTATAAAACACATACAAACACACATACATATATATAATCACCCCTTTATCCCCGAAGGGGCTGGCAGAGGCATAGTATACGCCCACGTTTCACCTTTTATTTTAATCATTAATAGATACTTGTAGTTAACCTTAAAGTAAACTACAAGTATCTATTAATGATTAAAAATAGTGGAAATGCTAACCACATATACTATGCTTTCGTTAGTTAGTTCTTGACGCGACCGGTATAAATTAACCGATTCGGAGGCGAAGTCGGTAGTGATACCGACTGCGGCACTTGAGGTCAGTAGGTCAGTTCAAATATGTATTTATGTTATTCACATTTTTTTTGTATAAATTTATAATATGTATGTATTTAGAAGTATATACTCGTAAGTATTTTTATCAGTCGTCTAGACCTCATAGCACAAGCTTATATTAGCCTAATCGACGCTAGATCATGTTGTGGGAGAATGTATATTTAACTTAACAATAAAATTCTATTGAAAGGGTAATAAAAGGTGTTAAATTTCATTTTCATTTACTGCAAAATTTGCCATTTTATGGTAATTAGTAAAATAAATTCTATAGATTTACTTGTCGGTTGATTTCAATGGTACATCATAACGGTATTTCAATTTGGTATACAAAACAATTGAAATCAACCGTACAATCAGTTCAATGGTATAGTGTACAGTTAATTTCTTAGAACTTTCGTAGGCCCTTATTGCACTCAGGCAGGGGAGCAGGAGGTCCCAAAAAAATAACACAGATTTAGATATTCTATTCATTGTAATCATTTGCAGTAGGTACTGAATGATAGGATAGACAACTAGTTTATTTGTTAATGGAAATAAAATAAAAGGCAATTTGATGTTTATTTTATTTATTTACTGATCTTCTGATACATATTAGTATAGATATTAAATCTATACCAATATGTAACTGAAGAGTTTGTTTTTGTCTGAACTCTAAGATCTGTGAAACTTCTGGTTGCATTTGAAAAATTACATTGTAGTTTGGTATACCATTTATTGAGGATAGCTATATATCATTACGATAAGACGAATAGGAGTGGAGCAGCAATGAAAACTGTTTAGAAAACAAGAACAATTTATTCCTTTTGACAGCTTCCGTTAAAGTTCGAAATAGCATAATGTGTGTTTATTTTAAGACTAGCTGACCCTCGCAACTTCCTTTACGTCACATAGGGTCTACGAAAGGGGAAGTATATCTTCATCAGAGTCTTAGGAGCGTGTGAAACTGCCTTGTTTGCTTAATCAGAAAATAGCTTAAAGATGCAGTCTATTCTAAAACAATTCACTGGGACTGAATTAGTTTACAATGCTCTTAATCTTCAGGTTCTTTTATGACAAAGCAATCACGCTGACCCTTACATTCAAAGTTGAGATGTTTCTAAATTGTGAACTTCAAAACCCTCATTATGAAACTTGTGTGAAACAATCCTTAACCCAGCGAGGATGTGGTGGGGTCTATTTGACCCTGTTCATTTTGTTTCGAGTATATTTTTTTATTCCCTAGTCGCAGGTTTTCCATCTTCTCAGTAGCTGTAGTTAATGAACGCCCCTCCTCTATGCGTGCCACACCTAAGTGGAGCTTCGGTTTTGCAAGGAGTTACACGTCGAGATAAAGTTTTTAGATTTAGTTTGTGAGCTAATAAATACCTACAAATAGTTCTTCTTCTGAGTCGTTTACTAATGGAAGAGAAGTCGTGGTTGATGGTGCAGTATTTTTAATGGCTACAACAGTCCCCACGATCTGGTCGTCAGCATCCCATGAACTTACTGTGGACTATGTAAATAGGTTTGTGTCATGACTTTCACGAGGGTTGTCCTGTCTATCGCATAGGTGATTGAACGCACGATGCTTTGTCCTGCAGATGTCTCTGGGTATCAAGCCGGTTCGTTGAGGTGGAGATTTCGTTTTGAATAACTTGTCTCAAATATTGAAGAATTCGAATTTACACATTCGATGATAATATCTGCTTGAATTTTAGTTTCTACAAGAACAAGATGCTAGTTGTGAATGCTGTACAACGGACTCGCAGCGGTCTCCGCCAGCCTAATATTTCGAGAGCATCAATTATTCTGCGTCGGTGTTTGAGTCGAACCAACCATCCATTACTAAACCGAAAACGGCGCCGTCTTCCACCATCTAAATATGGCACGGTAAGCTATAATGTTCCTCACCGAGACGCAATTACGCCATCCTGACGATACTCCATACCTGTGTAAATCATCGAGGAGCAATTACGAGATGAAGCCGGGCCCGGGTGTGCGCCTTCATTAGGAAGAATGTTTGCTGTCACCATCTGCGGTGACTTAAGGACCCTTCTTTCTCTGATTTTTGGCTCGTAGATCATGATTCCATGAAGCAGATTTACATGTTACAGTAGGCGCACACTGGGCGTCATGTCGCGGCGACAAGCTGCGGGCGCTAAATTACATACATTTTGTTCTAAGCTCCCGACGATACTGGACGACATGTCGTCGCGACTCGGCGTCAAGCAAGGGGAGGCGCGGTGACATGGCGACAGACGCCACAATTACTCCACAGCGACAACATTTTGTACGACGTTGGTCGCCGCGACTGCTGCCTAGTGTGCACCTAAGGTTAGTCTACCGATCACACAAAGGGTCATCCATGCCCTTTGAGAACTTCAGCGAGGGTACTGATGAGGTGGAGGCATGGATACCGAATACTGTCTTGATGTTGCAGAGGGACTTCGGAAGCCATAACACTGAGGGACTGGTGTCCCTCATAACCAATCTAGTGTTACGCCCCGCCCACGCATTCGCTCTCTCCCAGGATCAGACCAAAGTGGTACGCGGCATCACACGGATATCACACAGGTCGGATCATGTACCCGATGCTCTGCTGGACCGACTATTGACTAGTTACTCAGAACAGTATAGTGTGTGTGGACGACCCACTGTGGGTTCCTCCAGCCACTGTGTTGTACATGCCTGCAGGCGATATCTTCCGCAAGTGCAGTAAAATTTACGCGACTGTCAGGGCACAATTAGCAGACGGGAATAGACCCAGCAATAACTATGTGTCTGTCCCATGAAGTCACCATTGCTTAGCAGGTAAGGCTTCATCGGATAGCGCTTTAGTGATTACTAGAAATCAGTTTGTTATCCATAATTGATGTCACAAACTTCCATAAAGCTCACCTCTTATGGCGTGATTGCATCGAAGCTGTTCAACAGAAACAACGCCCGGGTCAGGGCTCGAGCGGTGCAATACCCATCGCAGGCCGTATCAAATTGCCGTATTTTTTTTTATTTCTATGAACAAACCAACTTGCTTTCTATCCTATCTTCAGGTACCATAAACCGCATACGTATTGTGTGTGACAAAGAGTAGTAAAACAAAACCGGCCTTGTGCGAGTCAGACTCGCGCACAATGGTTCCGTACCTAGAAACGGTAAAAATTACGTATTTCATATGGAAGCCTCCCCTTAATCCCCCCTTTTCTCTGATTTGTTGCCCTTGTAGGGGTAATATACTTATGTATGCGCGAAATGTGTGCGTCGGCTTCAGTGATGTATGAAAGTAAGTCGGCCAGTTGCTGTGCAACGGTCCGACAGAGCGCTAGATCATGAACTAGTAATTACCTTGAATAATCTGTAGTAAAACCTTGACATTGTGAAGCTTAAATAAATATTTCGTGGTATTCATACTAAAAGTGTTCTCTGTCGGACTAGTGCCGTTAACTCATTGTAGTTCCTTAGATAATCCCGTATTTACCTAACGTTTGGACATATAGTGAGTAGATAGTGTGCGAGTTCGATTCTCGTAGCCTACATAATTGTGATTATAAAAATAGGTATGGTTCAGTAGCATTACTACTATATGCGAACGATATCCTATACCCTCAATCACCAAAGATAAGATGACTGATATTTAAAAAGAAAACAAATCTGACCATTTCGAAGTAGATGGAATATGTATTAATATTTTTCACGGAAATATTATTTTGCGTTACATTACCAAGCAGAACGTAAACCCTCGTCCTATCAAACCCGTAGCACATAGCTACGGGTTTGCTACGACGTAGCTTAGTGGAGGAGGTATGTTGAACAAGACATATAGGTAACATTGTTACCTACTAGGGTATTCAGCTTTGTACTATAAAACACATACAAACACACATACATATATATAATCACCCCTTTATCCCCGAAGGGGCAGGCAGAGGCATAGTATACGCCCACGTTTCACCTTTTAGTTTTACCTTAAATTAAACTACAAGTATCTATTAATGATTAAAAATAGTGGAAATGCTAACCACATATACTATGATTTTGTTAGTAAGTTCTTGACGCGACCGGTATAAATTAACCGATTCGGAGGCGAAGTCGGTAGTGATACCGACTGCGGCACTTGAGGTCAGTAGGTCAGTTCAAATATGTATTTATGTTATTCACATTTTTTTTGTATAAATTTATAATATGTATGTATTTAGAAGTATATACTCGTAAGTATTTTTATCAGTCGTCTAGACCTCATAGCACAAGCTTATATTAGCCTAATCGACGCTAGATCATGTTGTGGGAGAATGTATATTTAACTTAACAATAAAATTCTATTGAAAGGGTAATAAAAGGTGTTAAATTTCATTTTCATTTACTGCAAAATTTGCCATTTTATGGTAATTAGTGAAAACAATTCTATAGATTTACTTGTCGGTTAAGTTCAATGGTACAACATAACGGTATTTCAATTTGGTATACAAAACAATTGAAATCAACCGTACAATCAGTTCAATGGTATAGTGTACAGTTAATTTCTTAGAACTTTCGTAGGCCCTTATTGCACTCAGGCAGGGGAGCAGGAGGTCCCAAAAAAATAACACAGATTTAGATATTCTATTCATTGTAATCATTTGCAGTAGGTACCGAATGATAGGATAGACAACTAGTTTATTTGTTAATGGAAATAAAATTTGAGGCAATTTGATATAAGAAATTTATCCTAAGAATTTCAGTTGGTTTGAGACTTGGCGTCACGCTTTGCGCTCCACATCGATGCCCCTGCGGTTTTAACGTTGACACTTTGGGGCATCATGGTCTTTCCTGTTTAAAGAGCGCGCCTGCGCTCTTTAAACGCTTCTCACGCCACGCTGCGCTGAACGACATCATCCGCCGTGCTCTTGCCACCGCCAATGTGCCTGCGCTCTTAGAGCCAAACGGCGTTTTCAGGGACGATGGCAAGAGACCGGATGGTATAACTTTGATACCGTGGGAGATGGGTCGTCTCCTGGTGTGGGATGCAACTTGTGTTGACACTCTAGCCCCGTCCCATCTTCCTAAAACAAAATTAAAAGCCAGTGCAGCAGCGGAAGCGGCTGAAAATATTAAAATTAATAAATATGACTCATCGTATCGTTTTTGTCCAGTCGGTGTCGAGACCCTAGGTCCATGGGGTCCCAATGCGCAAAAATTTTCAAGAATTTGAAAAAGCGCCTTGTGGAGTCAACTGGTGACCCAAGGGCTGGCAGTTTTCTCGCTCAACGAATAGGTATTGCTATTCAAAGGGGGAATGCTGCTAGTCTTTTGGGCACAATGCCACGGGGGCCTTATTTAGGTTTAGTTTAGATAGTAATAATGTAAATATAGATATATATATCATCTCATATATCATGTAATAATTATGTTTCTCTGTAATTTTTAACAATAAATGTATTTTTTTATGTTTGACATTTATTTTATTTATTTACTGATCTTCTGATACATATTAGTATAGATATTAAATCTATACCAATATGTAACTGAAGAGTTTGTTTTTGTCTGAACTCTAAGATCTGTGAAACTTCCGGTTGCATTTGAAAAATTACATTGTAGTTTGGTATACCATTTATTGAGGATAGCTATATATCATTACATCATTACGATAAGACGAATAGGAGTGGAGCAGCAATGAAAACTGTTTAGAAAACAAGAACAATTTATTCCTTTTGACAGCTTACGTTAAAGTTCGAAATAGCATAATGTGTGTTTATTTTAAGACTAGCTGACCCTCGCAACTTCATTTACGTCACATAGGGTCTATGAAAGGGGAAGTATATCTTCATCAGAGTCTTAGGAGCGTGTGAAACTGCCTTGTTTGCTTAATCAGAAAATAGCTTAAAGATGCAGTCTATTTCAAAACAATTCACTGGGACTGAATTAGTCTACAATACTCTTCATCTTCAGACTCTTTTATGACAAAGCAATCACGCTGACCCTTACATTCAAAGTTGAGATTTCTCTAAATTGTGAACTTCAAAACCCTCATTATGAAACTTGTGTGAAATAATCCTTAACCCAGCGAGGATGTGGTGGGGTCTATTTGACCCTGTCCATTTTGTTTCGAGTATATTTTTTATTCCCTAGTCGCAGGTTTTCCATCTTCTCAGTAGCTGTAGTTAATGAACGCCCCTCCTCTATGCGTGCCACACCTAAGTGGAGCTTCGGTTTCGCAAGGAGTTACACGTCGAGATAACGTCTACAGGGTACGTATGACCCTTCCACAATCGTGACATAGAAGTTTCATTCCATATTTCGATTTACGATTTTCATTGAATCGTTTGTATTTTTACATATATTTGGACAAAATGAACCGCGAATAGCGGGAGGCTTAGTCCCTTTTTTTTCTGTTCTTCTTAACGTTAGGAATGTCCTACATGGATGGTATAAGGTAAACGCAGGTATTACCGACCCTGTTAAGACAATTTTAAATTCGATGGACAATATTAAGAATAAGGATGGACTTCATACCCATTGTTTTATTTTCATATGAAACTCTAGTCTGTCTAGTTCATAGTGACCATCCTCACATGTTGCATCCGGAGCGCTCGAGCACGGTTAGATCCGATAGGGGCTTTCTACCGCGCACGCTTAGGTTGTGGAATGATCTCCCTGCCTCGGTTTTCCCAAACGAAGAAGAAGGTTTTGACAGGGTCGGCAGCGCGAGTGTGGCGCCTCTGGTGTTGCAAACGTCCATAGGCTGCGGTGACCACCGGTACATCTGGTGGGCCGTATGCTTGTCTGCCACCTTAGTGGTATAAAAAAAAAGTTTATGTTCTATAATCTATTTGTTCTATTCTATATATATTAGTATATTAGTTGTATTCGACCATGTATTATTATTGTATGTATTATGTGTATGACCATGAGAGAGATTAATAATGCCTACCTAAGCCTACATAGTTTTATTGGGCACCGATTTCTGTATAATATTTAATGATATCTGATAAATCAGAATATAATGACTTTGTGCTAAGTAAATTTTATTTTGCAGTTTTTAGTTTTTTTTGAAGTCGGTTTCTTTTTTTTTTTAATTTTTTTTTATTATGAACCATATCGAAAAACAGATTTTAAGTAACCGTATTGACAGACAGTTTATTAGTTTTTGGTATAGGTATGTGGACGACATTATTTGTTTACAGAATGGGACTGAAGACATTTTAAATAACTTTTTGACTTTTGTTAATTATAATTATTACAATAGAATTAGGACATGACAAAAATAATTTTCTGGATATTATTACTATTAGCCTAATTAACCAAAAACATTAACTTAAAATGTATCAAAAGGAAATCTTTACAGATAGTGTCATACACGTAAATTCTACACACCCATTAAATCATAAGCATGCAGCCTTTCATCCAATGGTGCATCGATTACTTTCAATCCCAATGTCGCAGAATGACTTTAAGAACGAATTAACTTGTATTAAAACAATAGCGATGAATAATGGTTTCACATCGAAATTAATAGACGGCATGGTGACACGGAAAAGACTAAGGGCTGCTACAGAACTGGCTTACAGAGGAGGTGCACCCTTTAATTCAAATATAAACGGTAAAAGATAGGCTTGCATACCATACATCGGTAACACATCATATGACATGTGTACATACAAAATTTAATTTGCAACATTAAAGACACAACTCCCGTTGAATAAAAAAAAATACAGACGAATTGAGAACCTCCTCCTTTTTTGGAAGTCGGTTAAAAAGTGGTATATATGAACTGACCTGTACCAATTGCAACTAAAAATATATCGGTCAAACTGGTAAATCCTTCAAAATTATAGCTGCAGAACATGTCAGTGGCTGGAGACTTAAAAAAACTGAGTACAATTTTGCAGAACACCTCCTAAATGAGGAACACAGTTTTGACCCGAAATTAACTTTTAGAGCCATACATTTCTGTGACAAAGGTAGAAAGATGTCTGCTCTTGAGGCACTTGAAATGAGTAGACACTTGAATACCGACCCAAACATTATATAAATCAACACTAAGTTATTAACCGTTCACCATTGCTACAATATTTTAAATAATGACATGTACTAATAATATATTTTATTTATTTGACCGTTGACTGGGGTCTGTAATTATGCTGTACCCCACATTGTTCTTTGTGACAGATGACAATAATGCAATAACAATATTTGGGTAAGTAATAGATGATATAACAACAAAATCTCTAATATTTACAACATGTAACAACGGAACCTATAATTTTATTTAAAAACGCGATTAGATAATATATTACACGATTGATATAATTTTAAAATAACTAATTAGTATATGCATAACATACATTAAATAATAAAATAAATAAATAAATAATAAAAACTTTATTTCTCTCAAAAAGGTACAAGAATTCACATACAAATTTATTATTTTGCTAGGTTTACATACCTTAGCGAGAGCTGGAGTCTGTGCTAGGTTCAAGACCTGTGTTACAGATCTCCAGGCCCCCAGTATTTTATAGTTAACTAGGTATTGCACATTTACATAGATAGTACGTATTTTTTTGTACCTTATAAATAATTTGAGTACACGAGTTTAATTAGGTACTTATAATGCCTTTGTATGAAGATAAAATCATAGATAACATAATAATAAATTCTTACAAGACGTAGGTAATAATATTAATACCAAATAATATTCAATGAGATCGCGTGCTTTGTGTATAGAGTCAAGTACGTGTGCTGTGTGTGTTTGCAAGTGTGTGGTGCAAGTTGAATGACGGCGTAAGGAACGGATCTGTGTGCGCGCGTACTGCGTGTTGTGTGGTGTAAATAGAAAGAGTTGGGCGTTTGCGTTTTTAATTAATTAAGCTAATATTTGTAAAATACGCTCGGTCTCATCGTAGCTTAGCTCCAGTAGCCAGCCAGCCGTTTGACATAACATACATTCAATATAAAATCGTTTGACATAACTATTTCTGGGTGGTTTAGAAAAAAATAACCACGACTTCTAACTTAACCCATCCGAGTCGGGTTACTCTCAGACGGGATGTTAACTATAATGAAGTTTTTATAATGTTAAACGTTAGGGGTTTTGTACATATTAAACTTTAGACCAACTGATTTTCGATGAAAATGAACGTCGAAGAAACAGCACTACTGCTGGATGTGCGTAGGAAAAAAAGGATTAAGAAAAGAAAGAAACAGTGGTGGGTTCGTCCTTATTTAGCAGATCGCTGTAAGAAAGGACAATTCATTAACATATACGACGATATACGAAGATTCCCGGAAAAGGTTTTCAGCTATGTGAGGATGTCTGTGAGGTCCTTTAATGAGTTACTGACTTTGTGTGAAAATGATTTGTTGAAACAAGACACAGTATTAAGAAAATCAGTCAGTGCTGAAGAAAAACTGTTTGTAACATTAAGGCTGGCGGCCGGACTGGCGGCCGAGTGAGTGTGACTGCATACAGCGCCATAGTAATTAGTGGTGGCGTGACCAGCGTGCAGCGTGGCCGCGCAACCAGTAACATTCTATGCGCGCGTCCGAGCTGGTTGCGCAACCAATTTGGTGGCGGAAGGACACCAGGTGAGTAACGCTCCATAGAGCATTTAGTTATATATATTTAGTTGGTCGCGGCGACTGGTTGTGCCGCCATGGTGTCCCGGTGAAATATAGCCCTTAAAGTTTAACATTTACAGTAATTTATTAATATTTAGACATTTTATTGCATTCTTGACATTTAATTGAATTCAGGACATCTGTAATTTGACCATGTAAGTTGTAATATTTATTCTCATTAAAAATGTATAATTTGAAGTTTCCCTAAATTTAGGGTAAATTTGGAAACTGAGTAAAATGACACTTTGACAGTTGTAATTCCTTAAGATGACATTTGTATTATTTAGTGTGACAAAAAATCTGAAAATTTAACTACTCTCATTTTTGGGGATAATTTGAAAGCCGGTATCCTCTAAAATGTTTGAGTACCTACCTGAAATTGTATAGTTTACGTATAGTTGAATGATGTAGTGGTAATTTACGTGCTGATTTATAGTTTAAGGTTACGTCCGCACAGGCAGGCGGCTTGCTTGGTGCCTAGCGCCTAGCGAGTCACCTAGCGAGTCGCTTAGTAAAACGGACATACTTGAATGTTCGCGACCGGCCGCACTGCGCGCTTGGCGCCTAGCAAGTAGCTTAGCATGTATCCAAGTAAACAAACATGTTGGTTTTTTGTCGCCAGGCGCGAGGCATTTTTAACCGACTTCAAAAAAATAGGAGGTTCTCAATTCATCTGTATGTTTTTTTTATGTATGTTTACCGATATTTCCGTCAATTATAGACGGATTTAATATTTTTTTCTTTTTGTGAATTAACGACCATTTCAATTTCGTCCATTCTTTTCTTCAAAAAAAAAATTAATAAAAAATTAAACCGACTTCAAACAAATCCTGTAAAATATTTACTTTGCACAAAGTAATATGTATTTTGATTTATCAGATTTGACTCAATATAATATTGAATGAAGTTGGTGCCATTAATAATACCTAACTAAACCTATGGGTTTACTTGGCGCCGACTTTAATATGATGGTCAATAAAATCTGATAAATCAAAATACATATAACTTTGTGATAAGTAAATATTTTTCAGGATTTGTTCGAAGTCGGTTTAATTTTTTATTAATTTTTTTTTTTGAAGAAAAGAATGGACGAAATATTAATCGTATCCTAAATCGAAATAATATGTATCTAGAGTTTCACTTAATTACCTCAATGTAACGAATAGTCGTTCTTCGGCTGATAAGTATGTTTTTTTAAATTACGCAATTGCTTATACAAACCAGTAAACTCCCCATGACTTGACCGTGACTTATTTATGTCATGAACCCAATATGAAGCGCTCGTGACCCCGCGGATTTTACTACTACAGTGTTCGGTAAACGATCACTGTAGTAAGCAACATTTACTGTAGCCGGTCATGGATGGGTGACCGTCTCGTGACCACTTTGTGACTTTTATTTGCGAGCTTTTCCGTGTTTCGGAAGGCACGTGGTCCCGGTTGCCAGTAAAATGGCAGTCGTTAAGTCGTTAAGCTATTTTTGAAAGTGACATCTCGTCAACGTGCCGATAAGCAAATGACCAAGGCACCTAGCGACCCCCCACGCAAACCACCTTTCAGTGCAGCCACCGTGTATCCTAGCAAGTAGCCAGGATGCAAGCCACTAGGCTCTAGGCGCCAAGCAAGCCGCCTGCCTGTGCGGACGTAGCCTAAGTGCTTCTAAGTGATGTACCTAGTGGTCATAATAAATGTTAGATAATTTTACCTTTGAAAATGCCGAAAGGCGAAACCGCTCAGGTGTTAGGTGGAACTGTACAAGTGCCGTTATTCATTATGCTTATCACTGTAGCTTTGCTACAGGTCTTTAACTAGTTTTTTTCTTGATCAGATACAACTATGGTCGGTAAATTTTTTATAAACTCACGTGCCTGCGTTTAAAAAAAATCTTGTCCGAATTACTCAAGAAACAAAGTTATCTGATGCTCGCCATTGTGCATGGCGCACAAGACCGTAATAAAAGTTAATTTATGACCAATCCAAGGATTTATTTGTAAAACTATTGACTAGTTTGTATAGCTAAAGGGTTATAGTTTTTTTGTACGTTAACTCCGACAATGTTGCTCAGTACTTATATAAAAATATTTATAAAAAATGTATTTATAAAAAAAAGACGTGTGGCACTCGGGGACTGCCGCGGTAAAGCTATTACATAGCATTTTTTACCGACTATGCTAGTATAATTATTTCTATATAAGAATACTAGCTGATGCCCGCAGCTTCGCCCGCGTAAAATTTGTTACCGCGGGAAGTTATTCCCGGGATAAAAGGTAGCCTATGTGTTATTCCAGACTATAATGTATCTCTGTTACCAAATTTCAGCCCGATCCGTTCAGCGGTTTGAGCGTGAAAGAGTAACAAACATCCACACTCACAAACATTCGCATTTATAATATTAAGTAAGAAGTAAGATTTTAAGGCCTATGTTCAACAAAGTAAAGTACCAAGTACCTACTTGACTGTGGACATTTGGGCTTTTGGACTTTTGGCCTATTGGCCTTTTGGACTTTTGGACTTTTGGACTTTTGGACTTTTGGCCTTTTGGACTTTTGGACTTTTGTACTATTGGACTTTTGGACTTTTGGACTTTTGGACTTTTGGACTTTTGGACTTCTGGACTTTTGGACTTTTGGACTTTTTGACTTTTAGACTTTTGGACTTTTGGACTTTTGGACTTTTGAACTTTTGGACTTTTGGACTTTTGGACTTTTTGACTTTTGGACTTTTAGACTTTTGTACTTTTGGACTTTTGAACTTTTGGACTTTTGGACTTTTGGACTTTTGGACTTTTGGACTTTTGGACTTTTGGACTTTTGGACTTTTGGACTTTTGGACTTTTGGACTTTTGGACTTTTGAACTAAAGTCCAAAAGGCCAAAAGGCAGGAATCTTAGCATTATGTTATGTAGCCTATAGCCACTATCAATTAATGTACCTACTTACTATCGAACAGTTTTTGAAACCCTACCAGTAGTTTCAGTAAGACTTGCCTTGGTATGATGTGATCGTGGTCCCTTTGCAGCGTGTGTCCAATCTAGCGCAGCAGCTACACTTCCGACGTTTGATCTGTTGGTGGATAGGGGTCTCACTGCAGCGTTCCAATAGTCTTACGTTCGTGATGTTCTCGGGCCCGTATGTACCGAGGATCCATTGGAGGCAGCGTTTGAGGAAGACTTATTGCTGGCAGCTGGTGCGAAATGTCTTTAGTGACCTTCCATGTCTCGCATCCGTATAGCAGTTAGCAGTACAGTTTTAACGTTTACTTTGTTTTGAGTTTCACTCTTCGTGTCTTTTGGACTTTTGGACTAAAGTCCAAAAGGCCAAAAGGCAGGAATCTTAGCATTATGTTATGTAGCCTATAGCCACTATCAATTAATGTACCTACTTACTATCGAACAGTTTTTGAAACCCTACCAGTAGTTTCAGTAAGACTTGCCTTGGTATGATGTGATCGTGGTCCCTTTGCAGCGTGTGTCCAATCTAGCGCAGCAGCTACACTTCCGACGTTTGATCTGTTGGTCTCACTGCAGCGTTCCAATAGTCTTACGTTCGTGATGTTCTCGGGCCCGTATGTACCGAGGATTCATTGGAGGCAGCGTTTGACGAAGACTTATAGCTGGTAGCTGGTGCGAAATGTCTTTAGTGACCTTCCATGTCTCGCATCCGTATAGCAGTTAGCAGTACAGTTTTAACGTTTACTTTGTTTTGAGTTTCACTCTTCGTGTCCATTTTCGCAACTGCCCACGGGGCGCGGCTGTGTAAAGGTTGTTCTGGCCTTGGCGAGACTCGAAATGATGTAAGGTACTCTTCTATCCCATCAGTTTCTGACACGACACTCCCGAGGTACGTGAATTAGTGCCTCCACCACATCTCTTGCGTCTGTCGATTTTAATTTCAGTCCAGCCATTCGCTGCCTCATCCTGCTCGTTGTCCTGCACGTTGTCCTGCAGACATGCATGACGGCGTGTGTGTGCCTCAGCAGGCACAGGACATCGGCATCATTTAAATCCTCCAGGATATCAGTATAGGCCCCATTCTATGCCGCGCCGATTGTTCTTTGCGGTATTCAGCATTATACCATCTATTTTCTATGGATGGTTGTTAACTATCCTGTTATCTTCATAACGATCCTCTAAGGTAGGTACAGTACGTATTTTCAAAAGAGTTTGTGAACTCTATTTTTAATTTCTTTTTCAGAATATTGATGACATTTGATTGATGTCATTTTATACACGTTACGTCTACTACATTGATACATGTAATAAAATTCTAACACGCCGGTGTTTGTATGTAAATTGTTTATACTGAGGAAAATTCTATACTGAGGAATAGCTTTAACCATTAAGCTCTATTTTGATTAAGCAAACAGGGCAGATTCACACGCTACTTGATGAGTATGATTAATAAATACCTCTAATTTCATAGACCTTGTGTGACGTAAACAAAGTTGCGAGGGTCAGCTAGTTAAAAGATAAAACAATAGGTTTCTTCTTAAAAACTATTTTTACAAATTTTATGGTAATAATAGACATTCTTTGAAATATGCATGTATGGTATTGTTGTGACTTTTATGACACGTTTAAAGTATATAGGTATGAGATAGATGGCGCTCGCGGCTACGTCAGCGTGAAATTTTCTTCCCGCTTCCCATGGGAACGTACTCCCGGGTTTGGTTATCTTTATAGCAGTATTATATATAAATTAACAAAACAAAAAATAATACTGCATTGGTGATAATAATAATAAAATGTATGTATATAGAGTACTCACCTCTTATATTTGCTCCATGGTACTCACTCATTTTCTTTCACTATTTTTCGTGACTTTCTTCATTAATAACTGCACTTTGTTTATTCATATTTAAAACACTTTTTACACAAATTATACGAGTACAGTTCACTGTTGTACATAGATGATGAATACCTATACACCTATAGTCGAATTTTTATTTAGACGAAGTAAATTGACAGCAACTAATGTAATTGACAGCATCGAAATTGTCATTTCACATTATGAACTCTAAATTCAACCAGCACTCTTAATTCAACTTTGGTCGAGTGGTTAAGACGCGGATCGGTACGCAGAAGGCGCAAGATCGATTCTGGGTACAAGCATCAATTTTTGGATTATTTGACACAATATAATAATATTATAACGACTGCAGAGTTCATAATTGACGTAAACAAAAAAATTATGAAGTGCGAGACGAGATACACGAACGTGGTCGAAGGTAGCCGAGAGTGTGACTCGTTTTCGTGACACAATTTCTGGATTCGGTCTCCACGCAAGGCCCGCGATAGAAGCTATGCAATAGCTTAAAAACCAGGAAAATCAAACTCTTGTTAAACAAAGAAACTATTTGTAAAAGATCCTGTTATCATACCTTTGCCTCGAACTAAAACTTTTATCGTTTTTTTTTCGGATATACCCACAATCACAATATTTTTCTCACCGTCACGTCGGTCGGTCTTTTATCCCAAAGAAGAGGCTTTTGTGACATAAGTAAGAGGGCGGTTTTGGTGCTATGTCTGGGGTTTGTTGTTCTTTCATTTGAGTAATTTCTGTCTCCAAATGTTTGATTTTATTCTCTCTGGTACACGTCTGCTTCTAACAAGCAATCGAGCGCTATATTAATCACTGGAGGATCAAAATTTCACGCGAGAGTCGCCGCGTATATAAAGTACTAGCTGACCCTCGCAACTTCGTTTACGCCATAAGGACTATGGAAGGAGAGATATTTCTTCATCAGACTCATAGGAGAGTATGAAACTGCCCTGTTTGCTTTATTATAAAAGAGCTTAAAGGCTCAAACATAACATAACATATGGTCACTCCTTTATTCCTTTTAGAATATTATTAGTCTCACGTAATAGGTGGTGAGCCGTATTGCCCTGTCGAGGGACAGGACAAGGCGCAGTCTAGTCTAAAATAATTCAGTCCAAATTGTTTTACAATACCATTAATCTTTAAGGTTTTTTATGACTAAGCCACCAGTTTATAATGACCCTAACATTCAAAGGGACCCTTGAATAGTAGATTTGATGAAAGTTGAGATGTCTCTAATTTCTGAACTATACGTACCTACGTAGTGTAGGTACGAGTACTCTCCCTCAATATTGAAACATGTGCGGAACAATCCTTAAAGTATTCCTTTTTCCAATACTAAAAAATATTTGAAATCGGATCACGCGTTGTGAAATTACAACTGAAAAAGCATTTTGACATTTATCCCCTCTCCCACAGAAATCGCGTAAAATATCGGGATCAAAAGTATTCTAGAACCTTCCTCGGATCATTAGCTCAGATTGTGCCTAGTGTGATTCAAATTGATTCAGTAATTTTGGCGTGATACTTAGTCGGGCTACAGACAGACAGACAGACAGACAGACAGACAGACAGACAGATAGACAAAAAGACAAACAATTTTTAAAATAATAACATTTCTTGCTTCAGTAACAAATAAAGAAAGCCCTACAATTAAAATATTTACAATATCTTTTATGTAGAGATTTCAAATCAAAAAGTAATGATAAATAATGATTCTAGTTAAAAATTTAATTTATTATTCTACGTAGTCTCATTATGTATCGATACACTTAGTCCATCTTTTGTCTAAACTTAAAAAACCCTTTTCTTTGTTTTCCTTTTCCTTCAGGTACCATAACTCGAACGATAACTAACCTGAGTTTACCGCATGTTTTGGTGCGATCCGATCGGTCATTGAAGTGGAGGAGAACAATGGAGTTGAGGCTTTTTATGTACTGGGAGATTTTCATGCCCCCCCTAATGAACTGTTTTATAACGAAATGTTGGATTTTTGTATGGACCTTGACTGGCATTGTGTAGATTTAATTATGTGCCCTAAGAATACGTTTACATTTTACAGTAATATTCACCGCTGTACTAGATGGTTGGACCACTGCATTGTCACAGAGTCAGCACGGGATACAGTTATAGGTGTGAGTGTGCGCTACGACGTGTATTGGTCTGACCATTATCCACTCGTAGTAGAATGTAACCTTAATAAGCTAAAACCTAAAGTTAGTGATATAGTTGCCGAAAATCATCTTAGTCATGTCTTATGGAGCGACAGACAGGCACTGCAAACCACTCAGTATCATGATATCTGTAATTCTAAACTAAGACTGATTGATTTTCCACAAGATCTAAAGGAATGTTGTGATAACTTTTGTGCCAACAGAGGGCATCATTTAATTCTTGATAAATTATATGCACAAATTATTGATACACTTTCACAGGCTGCCATACAAACATATAGAAAGAAGTGTCGTCGGAAAGGTGGTTACGTCATTGGGTGAAATAAGCACGTGGCGGGCCCGCATTGGGAGGCCAGGCTTAAATTTCAAATATGGAATTTGGCGAGACGACCAGCTAATGGTCGAATATTTGATGAGATAATAAATAATAAATAAATTAATTTATTTTTCTCTTTCACAAAGGTACAGGAAATCTATATTACAATTCACTACAGGATACAGAATATGACCCTTGCGAGAGACTGGCATCTGTACTAGGTTTCCCTGTCGAACAGATTACCAGGCCCCCGCCGAGCAGACTAGTTGTAAAGATTATTCTAGTTCCATGTTCTCTTTCAATGTTGTAGGTACTTATTTGTTCTTATTTATTTGAACAATAATAATAACATAAAATATTTGTGAATTAACATTTTGTGAAAAAAGTGACATTAATGACTTATACCTAAACTTTAAATATTACTTACATTGTTTGTTACAGTTATAATCATCAAAATTCCCTCAATACAATTTAATTCTAGTTCCCTTACATTAGGACTTATTATGTGTGTGTGTGTGTGTGTGTGTGTGTGTGTGTGTGTGTGTGTGTGAGTGTGTGTGTGTGTGTGTGTGTGTGTGTGTGTGTGCGCGTGTGTGTGTGTGTGTGTTAGCGAGAGAGAGATAGCACTCAAGTGTTACCACAGTGATCAGATTCTCGGTACTCTCATAATCCAACTCCAACAGCCATGCCGTAATCACCCCCCTGCATCTATACTTA
Organism: Miltochrista miniata; assembly: GCA_933228765.1. Classification (NCBI taxonomy): domain Eukaryota; kingdom Metazoa; phylum Arthropoda; class Insecta; order Lepidoptera; family Erebidae; genus Miltochrista; species Miltochrista miniata. The sequence goes on along the minus strand of OW121764.1, from coordinate 13,039,387 downwards.
GTAAGTCCATATATTGATAGGGCTGAGTTGAGCTTGTTGTATAGGTATGTCCCCAAGAAACAGAAAAACTTTTGAGCAAAACTGGTTCTACAGAGTACAGATGCTGCAACTAAATTTCTTCTCCGTTTCCCAACTAAGAGTAATGGATCGTACAATATGAGAGAGTACTTCCTAAGGACAGTAGCCAACACAAACAGCTGGCGCACAGTGAGAACATGACAGGTCCTATACAGCTCTGAGGTTGGGTGAAAAAATGAGAGTGAGTAGCCCACCTTAAAGACCGCTCTTTGGGCACGTTCTAGTTTTAATAATAATGCCTTTGAGCAGCCGCCTCAGACAGAAATACAATAGCTTAACAATGATTGGCACAGCGCAAAGTAGGTCGATCTAATAACCTCCCTATCTGCCACTCGCTGAAGGCTCTTAAACACGAATATAAGTTTCATTTTGTTGGTATTTTTTTGGAAAATACCAACAAAATGAACTTTAGGTCTGGCCTTCCGATGAGTGTCGGTGGTTTTTCTGACCACAAGAATATTGCGGAGGCTTTAAGGAGCATTTTACAGTGCGGTCGCCCTTAGGCCCGTCGCATGGCGAGATGAGCGATGCTGTGCCCGTTTTGACCGGTCGTAATGTTAAGATATCTTCACAGAGTGTGGCTAACATTATAAATAAAATGCAGCGTGGTAAATCTTCCGGTCACGATGGGCTCAGTATCGAGCATTTCAAATATGCGGGGGTTCATCTACCGCGAGTACTGTCCATGTTTTATAGTCTGTGCATAGGTCATTCGTATTTACCGGTGCCACTTATGCGAGCAATTGTCATTCCAATAGTCAAAAATAAGACCGGCGATTCGTCTGACATCAGCAACTATAGGCCTATTTCACTTGCTACCACAATGGCAAAGGTGCTTGACAGTCTGTTGAATAGTAGCCTAACTGCACAGGTCGATTTGCATGATGCTCAGTTCGGGTTCAGAGCAGGGCTCTCATCAGAGAGCGCTATTCTGAGCCTGAAGAGAACGGTGCAGTACTACACAGCGAGGAAGACGCCGGTTTTCTCGACTTGTTAAAAGCTTTCGATCTAGTTTTTTATGATATACTGCTGGACAAGTTTGGGGATGCGGGTGTGCCGGCGAGCTACACATCCCTTCTCAAGTTTTGGTACTCTAACCAAAATAATCTGGTTCGGTGGAGCGGTACTCTGTCGGAAGAGTACAGACTAGAATGCGGAGTGAGACAAGGGGGATTAAGCTCGCCTCTTCTCTTTAATGTGTCGGCTGCCATATTGACGGAACCTGTGTAAATAATAATTTAAGTTATGCAAACGATATGGTGCTGCTCAGTACATCGATAAGTGGGTTGCAGAATATGATATCAATCTGCGAGGCCTATGCGGTGGAGCATGGCTTGATATATAACACCAAGAAGAGTGAGCTTATGGTGTTTAAAGCTCCTAAACAGCAATCGCGCAGTGTTCCACCTGTAAGTCTCAATGGCGTGGCTCTTAGTGTCGTTAGTAGATTTAGGTATCTCGGCCACATTGTTACAAGCGACCAAAGGGACGACAAAGACATAGAGAGGGAGCGCAGGGAATTGTCAGTGAGGAGCAATATGATTGCTCGCAGGTTCGCTCGTTTTAACGCGGGTGTCAAAGTAACACTTTTTTAGGCGTTCTGTCAGTCGTTTTACTCGAGTGGCCTGTGGGTGTCATATACGCGACGAGCTTACAATGTTCTGCGTGTTCAATATAATAATGCCTTCAGGATGCTGTTGGGACTGCCGTGGCGCTGTAGCGCGTCGGGCATGTTTGCGGAGGCTTGCGTGGACGGTTTTCACGCAATCATGCGTAAGAAAGCGGCCTCATTATTGCAGCGTCTGCACGGTAGTGACAACAGCATTCTGAGAATGATCGCTGCCAGACCAGACTGCCCCTTCCACAACATCTGGATAGGGACCGCCATAGGTCTAAGTAAATAAAAAACCTATTGTTTATTATAGTAGCGAAAACTAACGATACTAACATAGTTACTTAAGCACTATTGTTACGAACACCCAAATACTAACAGTAATACCTGTGTACAATTGTAGTCTGAAAATAAATTGACATTTAATTTAATTTAATAAACCGCATACGTATTGTGTGTAACAAAGAGTAGTAGAACAAAACCGGCCTTGTGCGAGTCAGACTCATGCATAATGGTTCCGTACCTAGAAACGGTAAAAATTACGTATGTCATATGGAAAGCCTCCCCTTAATCTCCCCTTTTCTCTGATTTGTTGACCTATTTGGTGATTGCCAAATATGAGATGACTATTATTTAAAAAAAAAACAAATCTGACCATTTTGAAGTAGATGGAATATGTATTAATATTTTTCACGGAAATATTTTTTCGTTACATTACCACGCAGAACTTAACCCTGTGTTTGCATTTTTTGTAATTAATGGGATCTCGTAGCACATAGCTACGGGTTTGCTACGACGTAGCTTAGTTGAGTAGGTATGTCGAACAAGACATATAGGTAACATTGTTACCTACTAGGATATTCAGCTTTGTGCTATAAAGTACATACATACACACATACATGCATATAATCACGCCTTTATCCCCGAAGGGGCAGGCAGAGGCATTATAGTATACGCCCACGTTTCACCTTTTAGTTTTACCTTAGAGTAAACTACAAGTATCTATTAATGATTAAAAATAGTGGAAATGCTAACCACATATACTATTATTTTGTTAGTAAGTTCTTGACGCGACCGGTATAAATTAACCGATTCGGAGGCGAAGTCGGTAGTGATACCGACTGCGGCACTTGAGGTTTTAATTCCCAGGTCAGTTCAAATATTTATGACATTCCTATTTTTTTTGTTTTGGAATTTGGGTGTTTTTATTTATAATATGTATGTATTTAGAAGTATATACTCGTAAGTATGTTTATCAGTCGTCTAGACCCCATAGCACAAGCTTATATTAGCCGATAATCGACGCAAAATGATGTTGTGTGAGAATGTATATTTAACTTAACAATAGAAATGGGAATAAAAGGTGTTTAATTTCATTTTTATTTACTGCGAAATTTGCTATTTTATGGTAATAAGTAAAATAAATTCTATAGATTTATTTGTCGGTTGATTTCAATGGTACATCATAACGGTATTTCCATTTGGTATACAAACCAATTAAACGCAACCGTACTACATCCTGCTAGTAGGTACAGTACTGTTCACTTACTTATTTATATTGTTTCGTTGCCAGCTTCTACAACGACATGGAGGCGAATGTCGTCAAGCATTAAGTTCCAGACTGTGCCTCATGAACCATGATATCTAGACTGATGAAATTTTTATTAATAATTTTGAAGTTTTCCATGTTGATGATACAATATTTCAAAAATAATTGTAATGACATTTTCGCTACTGACAATTCGACTTAATTAGCCCCTGTAGACCAGTGCAGATAGCTTTTAAAATATAAAAAATTAGTAGTAGAATGAAACCTTTACAGGTTAGGTCATAAAAGAGTGAATGCAAAAGTTGTAGATTTTTTTATTTCCTACAACTTTGTCATTAAACATTTTTCCATAGCACTTGTGGTTTTGTCGGAAATCGAGAAAACCCCTTTGCCCCCCTTAAAACCCCCATTTTTTTCACTTTCCGACCTCAACTAAGACTAAGACAATATTGTAAGCAACATCTATATAAATCTTACTAATATTATAAATGCGAAAGTTTGTGAGTGTGGATGTTTGTTACTCTTTCACGCTCAAACCACTGAACAGATCGGGCTGAAATTTGGTACAGAGATACATAATAGTCTGGAATAACACATAGGCTACTTTTTGTTCCGTTACCACGGGAACAAATTTTACGCAGGCGAAGCTGCGGGCATCAGCTAGTCTTTATATAAATCTAACCAACTTAATTATTATTTTCAGGTACACAATATTAGGAACCAACTAGAAGCAGAAGGCTTTAAAACATTGAAGTGGGCACTGTTGAGGCATATCAGGGCAAGGAGAAACGGGTGATCATTATATCTACGGTGCGCGGCAACTCCAATACTCTGGACTGCGCCGGCAAGTGCCAGCTGGGCTTCCTGGTGGACGCGAAGGTGAGCGCTGATAGTAATAATGAGGCTTAGTCCTACTCTCTTAGTACACTATTCAAACAGAGTTTTAAAGTCTTAGTTATTTGACTTTCTTTTCAACTACCTTTTTAAAGATTTTGTTTCTTTTTCAGCGTTTCAACGTAGACATCACTCGCGCCATGGCAAAGGGCATCATAGTAGGAAACCCGCTGTGCCTGCTTCAAGACACGAGGTGGCGAAAGTGCCTCTGCGGTTGCAGGTGAGATATTATTAGGTATGGAATACTATATTCCATACACTGATTTCACCAGCATTCGCAAAGCCCGCCACTGGTTCGGGCGTGAGTGTGCCGTAGCTGTTCAACAAAAAGCTCATACGCTACCTGGAGGATCACTCGTTAATTAGCGATCGTCAATATGGCTTTAGGCCGAAACGATCAACGGTTGACCTCCTAGCATACACTACACACACCTGGGGTGAGGCTATGGAGAGGCACGGCGAATCTCTGGCTATTGGCCTAGACATCGCTAAAGCTTTTGATAGGGTATGGCATGCGTGGCTTCTTTCCAAGCTACCGGCTTACGGTTTATCGCCCCAGTTGTGCCGCTGGATGGCCAGCTTCGTGCATGGGCGACGTATACGGATTCTCTGTGATGGTCAGGCTTCCTGCTTTTTGCAGGTAAATGCCGGAGTACCACAGGGATCGGTATTGTCCCCTACTCTCTTTCTTCTGCATATTAATGACATGCTGTCCCTAGGGTGCATTCATTGTTATGCGGATGATAGTACTCTCTCTGCATGGGAGCTATTCTGGCCGTCCAGCGGAGGGGCGGGGTGACGTGGAGGGAAAGAGAAAGAGACGAGATATGAAGGTCAAAAAGTCGTAAAGTTTAGAACTGACTGACTGACATATAGTACTTAAACCTAACCTACTTCCAGATGACCTAAAATGGATGAAATTTGGAATCCAGCTCGGTAATTATGTGGAAGCGTAGGAAAAAGTCTGAAAATAAAAAAAAGTTAAAAAATAGGGGGGGTCGCCATACATTTTTTTTAATTGTTGCGTTTGAAACGTTACAACGCAACGTTACAAATGGATATTGGAAACTATCCCAATATATGTGGGATTGTGGTAAATGATTTAACACTTTACGTTAAAATATACTTTTAATGACTTTAAAAAAACACTTCGTACAACCGTCTTCAACAATTCCCAATTTCCAACTCCCCGTTCTTACATCTAATATGAACCGTTTACTCACTCACATTCATTCATCCTGTTCACTCAAATCACATTCCGTTTCCCACATTCGGTCATCCTGCCCCATGTCTGTCCCCAGACATCACTCAGCATACACACAAATCATCTCTCATCCTCACATTCTAACAAAATTACATCAACTTAACTGTAATAAAATCTTAAATAAGTACAACTTGATAATTACCTACACTTATACAACACAAAATCTTAAATGTAAATAATTAACTCTCCTACCATACATCACACATTCACTCTATCTCTGCTGTTTTTTTCTTTCTTCTCTTTAAATAGAGGAACCTATTCTCGGAGTTAGGTAAACTAAACACACTAGCCCGAGACAATCCATTCATGATTGGTAACGGATATTCTTCCTTCACCATATTAGCATTGAGCTGTCGATAGGTTGTTATCTTTATATATGCAGCACTAGCAGACGTCACGAGGTTTTATCCGCGTAGCTGCCGTTCCCGTGAGAATACGGAAATAAAATCACGCCCATGTTACCCGGAGCGTAGCTTCCGAACAGCTATGTTTTTTTAATCTTCGGGCTTAAAGGGGCTTCGGACTCTACTCAATGCAAACAAATAAGCAAATCTTTCCTCTTTATAATATTATTATAGTATAGATCATGATCACAAAGACAACTGAGAACTGAGCAGCAATGAAAAATATTCAGAAATCGGCGACAAAATTGCTATAAAATGCTTGCGTTGCGTACTCTGCTTGAATCGTTTATGTTACGTAAAGTTGTGTACATAGTACAAAATTGTTCCTCATAGAAACTCCAAAAAGGCAGCGATCTCTCTCTTACGTGACATAAACGAAGTTGCACGGGTCAGCTAGTGTTTTATACGAGCGGTTCAATTCATTTCCAAGTGCTTCTGAGGAAAGAGTTTATGTTTAGATGTTCGGATGTTTGTTACTCAATCACGATCTAACTGCAGAACTGATTTGACTGAAATTGGGTACAGAGGTAGCTTATTGCCTGGAACAAGACAAGGGCTACTTTTCATTCCGGAAAAATACTTCCACGGGAAGCGGGTACAGGTACCGATTTTCACGTGGGCGAAGCCGCGAGCATCATCTAGTAGAGTATAAAAGAAAGATTTTAAAATTGTATTCAAATATAATTTTATTTTTAATGTTTATACAAATGTAAGAAGATCGTAAATAAATAATTAACACTAGAAATATTGAAAATACTCATAAAAAGTATTTCTATAAAGGTAAATTTGTTCACAAATTATAATTAATATTGAACTATTTAGTCATAATACAGTACAGTTATATGGAAGTGGTATATACACAGCACATTTTATATATTATACACTGTACAATATAAATTCTACAATCTAACTGTTCAACATACATTTACCTAATTTAAAATACATTTTTATGTTTCATGAACAATTTTAAAGTACATTGATTCGACAAAATTATATGACTAGGCACGTACCTACCTACTAATAATAAACTTATATTTTTTGGCGCATTTTTCGGAGGATTAATATTTTTTTCCTGCAGGTACAGTTCACACAAAATTGTTTTTAATTTGTTATGTTACCGATTAAAACCACACATACCCTACCACATCCTACGGTATAATGCTAGCTTACTTCGTTTCCTGCAAGAATAAGAAAGCAAGGACCGCACTGAATTTCTATTTGAGATCACTGTTGTGAAGTTTCCTACTAAATTATATGCAACTATAAAATAAATAACACTACATCTGCATGAATTCACAGCCATTGATTTCAATAAATGACAGACATATGTGGCTCTCTTAGAGGCCTATTTATTAGTCTTCTCGCGAACGACGTCGTCTTCCCTCGTGATTGTTATGGTAAAATTAACTCTATAACTGTGAACACGCAGCAGAAGAACACTGTTTACGTGCGGACAGCACTACGAAAATTATTTACATTCGATTATTCGTTGGTTAACGAACAGCGCTATATTCAGGAACTTGGAATTGGGAATGTGAAAAAAATAGTTATTGATTATTTTAAGTACAAAAATCTTGAAAAAAATGGTTTGATTGAATTATGAACCATTTAAAATTGATAAAATTTGAAATACGACCATGCGACTTTAAACGCTCGACATTGGTTACTATGGCTGTGATGCCACGATGTTGTACGTATTCAACAATTCAACCACTGTAAGGACGTAACTGTTGCTAAAACTACAATGATTGAAAACTGTTAAGATGACGTCACACGCGCTTGGATTTGTTCGGGAGCTGTCGCCGTATTTTCGGACGGTGGTTGTACACGTCTCATTATTTAAATTTTAAATTAATATAACTTCTGAAATATTCCGAAAATCATAAAAGCAAAAATAGTTTTGTTATAAAAGTTATGAATGATCTTTCCATTAACTTATCACTAGAAAAGAATTTTTCACACCCCCAAATAGTAAACTTAAAAGTTGCCATACCTTGAAGTTCCAAGCGCGTCAATATTCAATAATTGACGCTAGAGTTGAATTGATAAATCATATAAAACGATTGAAATATATTTTTTATATACCAGAAAGGCATTTTTGTGGAACATACATTAAAGGCAGTCCAATACATATATATTCCATAAGCTCAACACTAAATAAAAAAAACTAGAAAGCCCGATTGAAAGTTCAGAGATTCAGAACACAACTTATTTTCCAGCAGGACTAACACTAAGACATTATTGACGAGAAGGTAGGTAGATACACTTGGAAATTCTGGGGCACAAAATAACCTACCTACTTAATATAATTAAACAATAATCTATCTTAACTATAAGGTACAAAAGTTTCAGGTACATTTTCGTTAGTGAAAATACGCAACTAAAAGTTTACAAATAGGTATCTTTACTATCTTATCATCGTAAAAAGCCTTTATACCTACCTATTTTAAAAGATTATATGTACAAAAAATATTTAGCTTAAATCAAGTCAGTCATCTCTGTTTTCATTCATTATCATTCATCTGTATTCATTATTCATAAATTATCTAGCAGTCTCTTTTAGTATCTACGGTGTCAGGGTCGAACCCGTGGTAAGTCTGGAGCTCCCTGCACTTGTCTATATACATTCGCCACCTCGTGTCTTGATGCAGACACAGCGGGTTTCCTACGAGGATGACCTTTGCCATGGCGCGAGTGATGGCTACGTTGAAACGCTAAAAAAGAAACAAAAATTGTTTTAAAACAAAATCTTTTAATAGGTAGTTGAAAAGAAAGTCAAATTACTAAAAGTAACTTTAAAAATATGTTTAAATAGTGTGCTTAGAGAGTAGGACGAAGGCATATGCTCATTATTACTATCAGCGCTCACCTTCTCGTCCACCAGGAAGCCCAGCTGGCACTTGCCGGCGCAGTCCAGGGTATTGGAGTTGCCGCGCACCGTAGATATAATGATCACCCGTTTCTCCTTGCCCTGATATGCCTCAACAGTGCCCACTTCGATGTTTTTAAAGCCCTCTGCTTCTAGTTGGTTCCTAATATTGTGTACCTGAAAATAATGTTATATTATTTACTTAATCAGATTACGACAGAAATACTAGTTGTATAAATAAATAGGTACCTAAATAATGTCTAACGTGATTTCAAAAAACGGGGGCTAATTAAGTCAAATTGTCAATAGTCAAAATGTCATTTCAATCTATTAAAAGTATTATGTATTAATAAAAGTGTCATCAGTCTAGATATCATGGTTCATGAGGCACAGTCTGGGGCTTATCAGACAGACGTCAGTGGAGTCTTAAAACATGGATTCGCTATATACCCTTTAGGAACAAAGCCCGAAAAGTGATGTAACTTTTAACATCAGCATTATCATGATCTGACGTTCACAATCCCGTTACTAACCTGTCGGAGGTAAGGAGATATAACTCCTATATCTTCTTGTGCGACTTGGTGTCGCTGCACCAGCGCCAGCACGTATTGCTTGACGACATTCGCCTCCATGTCGTTGTAGAAGCTGGCAACGAAACAATATAAATAAGTAAGAGTACAGTACTGTACCTACTAGCAGGATGTAGAAAAATGCTTGACAAGTTTGGATGGGCGTAGAAACCTAACAAATGTCATAGAGTACGGAGACCAACATGGTGGTATCCAGCAATTAGGAGTTATTGCCGTCCTACAAGCAGTTCGACGAAACTCTACAAACATATAAATATTACAAAAACTAGTATTTTAAAAACACTTAAATAACGATCAATGCACCATCTAGTAAAGTCAAAAATTATTTTATATTTCAATACTTTATTCATCGTGGATGACTTTAGGATATCATCACGCTACAACGAATAGGAGCGGAGCATTAATGATAAATATTTCAAAAACTGGGGAAAAATTATTCTTATTGAGAGCTTTCATTGCGTGCGCTGCGTAAACGGTTAAAATTATCTAAAAATTATGTACTACAAAATTGTTCCTCTTAAAAAGAACTAAAACGTTTGCAACAGCATGTCCCTATCTATATAGGATATAGGATTGGTTCACAATAACCATTTTAATGGATATTAAATTTCTATTACAATAATGCGACGGGAAGCCTCTCTTGCAAACGAAATTGTTCTTAAATATAATGCGACAGGAAAACATGCGATGAGAAACCTCCCTTTTTCGCTCTCTTTCACGTAACGACAACACGACGCTATGGGAGTAAACGCAGGAATATCACAACTCTTATGTGACGCAAACGAAGTTGCGCGGGTCAGCAAGTTGTTATATGAAGGAAGATGATCTCAATAAACAGTTCTTAATAAACATATTTAGTTGTAATAATTAGGGTTAGATTAATTATTGCAAAAGCCTATGAAAAATTACACCATGAGCTCACACTTTGTTCAAAATTTTATGCTAAAGTGTACAAAGATAGACACATACCTGGGTGACAATCCATTCCGCTGTTCGATGGCCAACACTCCATGGAACACAGTGGCGTGGCTGTGTGGCCTTTCACCCAATATGTCCACTTCACTCAAAGGGTCCTTGTTGGCCATTGCCTGCAAATGAAAAAATGAACAACTTCTATCGGAATTTGATCGTTTTCTTAACAAAATTCACCTTTCCAAAAAAAATCAACTATTACGATGAGTTAAGAAACTATTTATTATTATTCAAAGGCAAGCATTTTCATTTTTTTTGTTTAATTTTGAATCTGAAATTTTGTTTTGGAATCTTGTTCTGAGGAGGAAGGTTTTTTTTATAAAACAATATAAAAAAGTCGGGTTGTGATGTAAGCTTGGGTTAGACAGTAATTTATAAATACTCACCCTCAAGTGTGAATTATAAAATAGTTTATTTGGTATGTCCAGGATGGAGGCGGCAGATCGGAAGTTGTTCCGCAGCATGACCATGTAGTTGACGTTGGCGTTCTCATTGTTGTACATCGGGAAGTTCTTTAGTAGGCGCTCCATGAGCGAGGTGCCTTAAACAAACCACGATCATATTCATTTTATTTTAAAAAGTATGTTCCTACATGCAAATTAGCATGTATAGACCCCCCAATATAAAAGTTAATTTTGTTTACAAACGTTAATTTCTACAAACTTCAAACTGTCACAGATATCAAATGAAATTTGACAGACTGTAGTTAATAACTGTTTTATCTAAACATTTTAAGTTACGAAAATTATTGTGAAATTCAGACCGAAATACTAAAAATAATTATAAAAATTGACATACCCAGTCCGATGTTTTTGGCTCTTCGTGAGTTGATGACAGGTCCGAGTTGGTGAGGGTCTCCCGCCAGCACGAGGTGTCCTTGGGGCGAGAGCAGCCCGCTGATGGGGATGAGGCAGCATGGCTCGCTGGCCTGAGCCGCCTCGTCGATGAACAAGTGTGTGATGTGACGGCCCCTGCCTTTGAGCGATAGTTCCCTGGCGAACATAGATAGAAAATTACAGATTGCTTTACACTTGCAAGTTATGTGCACAGCACAGCATTGCGTACATAGTAAGAACATGAATGAATAAAATAAAGAAAACTTCAATCAGCACAATCTTTCTCAAGCAGCGAAGTAGTTCACAGTCTCGTACATATTACCAGATACTCGTATACGAGTACAATAATAGTAAAAATATTCACCTTGAAAACTTAGCAGCGTGAGAGAGCGTGGTGATAACTATACGGTAGCTCATGAAGTGCTGGATAGATACTCGGTCAAAGTCTAATCCAGATGTTCCATTTGAATATGGCTCTAAGGACTCTGGTAGTATGTCCCTAAAACAGAAAAAGTTAGTTATAAACAGTACTTACTAGGTACTGCCAAGTCAATTTGTCGCAAATTATTACTCTTAATTATTCAGCACTAAAAAAATAATATTAAGTTTGATAGTTTTGCTTACCACGCTCTATGCTGTGAGCTGGCCCGGAGCAAGAACTGTTCTTCTGAGAACATGTGCGCATATTTTATCAGCAAAGTGGCAATGTGATCTGCCGCCATATTGGAGTCCGTGCATACCATTATCCGGTTAGTTGGATCTCTATTTACAATCTGGAAAAAACATTTATAAGTAATATAAGATTTTTGTCAATAAGGGTTTGTGAAAAATGATGGGTTAGAATAGAAATACTCCATTAAGATACTGTTTGATATTTGCACCGCTAGACCCCGCCACTATGTGTTCCACGGCTTGACGCTGTTCCGGGTTGACACTGTTCCATTAGTATATACAGTAGATACACTCATGTATAGTGACTTACTTGTAGTATAGCCTCGACGATGGTGACAGTCTTGCCGGTGCCGGGTGGTCCGTGGACGAGGTACGGCGAGGCGCCGCTAGACCCCGCCACTATGTGCTCCACGGCTTGACGCTGTTCAGGGTTGCTTTCCACTAAAGGATTGTAGAATCTGCAGGATATAGATTAATGTTAGAGGCGGTGGCGTATTGAGCTTGGTGAATTAAGTAGTTTATCTCATTCGATAAATATTGTTTTCATATCTTCTTATTCCATTTCTAAATAGACGATCAATAATATTATGGTAAAAAGTCGCTACTAAGGAATTACAGTAAGTTACTTACATAAGCTTGGGTTTTCTATAATTGATTGCTGTCTCCTCTTTCGGGAAGATCTTCAACTGCACGTTTTGGCTCATAGCTTCGTGTACAGCTACGTGCATTCGCTCATGCGTATGTCGAACAGAGCTTTTGAATGGAAGTGCTGGGAGAACCTGTTACAGGATTTAATATTGCATTTAGTTAAAGAACCAATTATTATAGCCGGTGCATGCGACATAAACTGTTGCAATAATGAAAAGTATGTGCAAGTTTCACCACTTCGGGAACACAACGCGACGGTATAAAATAAATAATACGTGGGTGGATTCGAGGTGATATTGTCATACAAAATACAAATATTTATCAACGTTCGTGCCTTTGAGGAGGCACAAATGGGTGAGGTGACGTTTTTTGCAAGAATTTGTGTAAATTTATGATACAGTCGTATGAACCAGCTAAATGTATTTTATATGGCATTTATATGAACACCGGAAGAATATTTAGCAATAATGCAACGGTTTAACGGGCCTTCCAAACCACGCTGATAACTAGACTGCTACAAATGGTCACCCATCTCAAGACTGTAATTGACCGTTTTGTAAGAAGCTAACGCAGTGATAGTTTACAGAACACTGGGCAAGCAGGGCTATCGTGCGCTAAATGTATTTACTAAATATAGTACTTACGATGAATGAAACTTTCCAATAAACGCGACATTTTCGTAAATTTCGACTACAACACCTTCAAACATCAACGATTCGTTATTCTGTGGTCGAACGCAGAGCACATCACCTGGAAATGAAAGAGAACGTTATTCACAATTCGATTAACGACTGCGAAACAAACAATAGCGGAACACGCAAATATTTATCGTGACCCGGGATTCGAACAAGGAACCTCACCAACAGCACACTGATTTGAATTCAACGGACACCATAAATTAAATAATAATATCTCTCTTACTCACCAAGCATCAGCGAAGGCCGTTTGTCGACTAGGCCAGGCACATATAGACCATATCTGTCTCCATTCTCCACAAGCTCAACCCCAGACATGTTATAATTCTGCAAAGAACATATGTCACTTTAACACAAATGATTGTAGCTTTGACTGGCGGAGTGCAAACTGTCCTTTGGAATTATCTCCTTTAAAATGGTAAAAACCATGTGAATATCTGTTCAGTAGTTGTCGAGCTAATCGCAACTATCTGACAGACAGCAACATACAGTCACGCCTATCCCTACTATCCCTATCCCTACTAATATTATAAATGCGAAAGTTACTCTGTCTGTCTGTTTGGTTTGAGTAAATTTGGTATAGAGATAGTTAGAGCCCTGGGAAGGAAATGGGCTACTTTTTAACCGACTGCGCAAAAGGAGGTTTTACGACGACTTCTACGTGGTCGAAGCTGCGGGGAACTGCTAGTATCCTATAAACCTACTCTTTGACAGTAGTTCTATTGGTCCCATGCAATATGCAAGCCTATTGGCGACAATGAGCACAATATTCAGGAGACAATCTATAACCATTCTATTATGCGAACCAAAGTTTCAACAGACGGGACAGCTGCCGGGACGGGATAATTTATCTTTCTAAATAATTGAATAATTACAAGGTACACTTACCTCGACATTAACGCCGATCATCCTCTCCTCGTACCATAACACGTTGTGAAAGAATTTAGCATAATTTTCGGGAGTGACGCCTTTGTCAAATACATCCCTAAAAAAGTAAAACGCATTTAGTCTCCTGGGTACATGGACATTGAAATCAAATAGAAACAAATAGATTATCTATACTAATATTATAAAGAGGTAAAGTTTGTGTGTTTGTTAAATTGTAAGGGATCATTGTCTCGGGATCTACTGAACCGATTTGAAAATTTTTTTCACCAATAGAAAGCTACGTTATTGTGGAGTGTCATAGGCTATATAACATCACGCTACAACGAATAGGAGCGGAGCAGTTATAGTAAATGTTTCAAAAACGGGGGAAAAGTCATTCCTTTTGAGGGCTTCGTAGCGTGTGCTGCGTTAATATTTACGACGAGACGCTACGGGAGTAAACGCAACGTGACGGGAGTAAATGCGACGGGAACAGGTAATACTCTCTAATATGTGGCGCAAACGAAGTTGCGCGGGTCAGCTAGTTATTAATAAAGTGGTGTTGGAATATCGCTAAATCGCTTTGTACTAGACTCCACTTCGGAGCTCGTTTGCCTCTACAGCTATCGGTTCCTCTACAGATTGGCCAGCCCATTGCCTCTTCACAACACATACTCTGCGAGCTATGTCCACCACTCGGGTTCTTTGAGGGATATCAGAGTTTCTGTTTCTGTCCCTCAGACACGCCATTCAGGCAGGCACACGTCATCACTGCGCCACCTAGGCAGAAGGTAGTACCTACTATGACAGTAAAGTTAAAGATACTTACCGAATATCCTTTGCTACTAGTTTTTCCTGGAAGTCTGCATTTTTTTCCGTTTTTAAATTGTTCGAAAAGACTGTTTTGTTTATAGAAGGTATCTGGAACAACCAGTTATCGTGGCTGCAAACAAACAAACAATTAGAATTTACTTCGTCGTCCTTTCGTCTTGCTAGTTTTGACTTGAGGAATTTGATGGATTCAAATAAAAATGGGTAGGTACACTAATGCTGGCTTTTTAAGTGAGGGTTGAGGATGAATAGTCAAGAAGTACGTAAGAAGATTCATGGAAATGACCACTTAAAGGAGTTAGAAATTAGTCGCTTCACCGTGGTGCATCAACTAGTTTCAAACATAATTGCGGCTACGCCTGCTCATAATTCTATTGCCGTTCCCGCATCCCGTGGAAAAGAGTCTGTGTTATTTCAGATCACATTTCCTGCCTGTACCAAATTTAGGCCAGATCAATTCAGGTCGTTAGAGCTTGATGTTTACATAATAACGAACATCAAACATCTTCCAAACTTTCACTTGACATAAGAAAATATGAGACTTACTTGGCGCCAGGGCTCCTCAGCACGGTATCCGCCATGGTAGCCTTCTTGTCGTGCGGACTCTTTGCTTCTGTCTCATGGGGCGTGAAAGTCTCTTCTGCATACACAACCTAAATAACATAGCTTATATTAGCTTAATTTGGTTACTAGACAAATAATACGCGTGCCCATTGACGCTTTCAGGCACTTCCATTCTCTACAAAATACAACTTTTTTTTTATTTGTGGACAATCTCACACAATATCATCAAGCCCAGATTAAGCCAATATAACGATATAGCCATATTTATGGGTGCCTGTCGTTTGACCGAAAAGATTTTACCAAAATATCATGACCCAAACATATTTTGGCAACCTTTTATTGTACCAATGTAATGTTTGGAATAATTTTAGTACACACTTTTTCATTTCGTCAAATTTTTATTTGGCAGAATATTACAATGGATAATTTCATTTTGGCATTTGATCTGTAATCAAATGATTTATTACAGCAAACAATCTTTAGGCAATAAACGTTTGGTCAAATGATTTTCTACAACAAAAAACATAAAGACAATTTTTTTTTTTGGGAAAGGTAATAATTCAATTTTATGTTAATACTAGCTGATGCCCGCAGCTTTGCCCCCGTAAAATTGGTTCCCGTTCCCGCTTCCCGTTATTTATCCCCTTGTGGGTAGAATTTATCAAAATCCTTTCTTAGCGGATGCCTACGTCATAACATCTACTTGCATGCCATGTTTTAGCCCAATTCGTATTGTGGTTTGGGCTGTGCGTTGATAGATCACTAGGTCAGCCAGTCAGTCAGTCACCTTTGAGTTATATACATTTAGATAATCATTTATTGAAGGCTTCAATTTCATTACCAATTTCAATGATATAACTCCTAAACGGTAACAAGTCTGTTTACTGCGCGCTCCGACTTGGATAGGTTAGGAGGATAACCACGAAGGCTAATGTGGGAGCTCCGCTCCGCTCACGCATTAGCCTTCTTTATTTTTTATAAAAACCATTCAACCCCAACATCAATTTCGGTGGTGTGACTCTGTAACTTAATAATTTTGTCATTGGCTAAACAATTGACTGAAAAGAAATGGTAATTTGAAAATTGATGTTGTGAAATATTAGCCTTATTTTATTTTGCGTAAAATATATTTTTACAAATGAAACATTTGACTAAATAAAAATTGGTTAAGGTAATAGTTGTTAAATAAATTATTCTTTAAACGTTCACTACCCAAACAAAAAGTATGCGTTACAATTATTGTAAAAAGATTTTTTGCTAAGTAATAATTTGGCAAATGAAATTATGCGAATTTTTTTTTGGGAAGTGATAATTTGGCAATTTCTTTTCGGTCAAACATAATGGAGGAATCCTTCAGGAGTCGAACCCAGGAACTCCAGCGCGGCAGGCGGTTACACTACCGACTGCGTCACAGAGGCAACTGTCATTTGAAGGGACTATACAATCCACAGAATTGAATTTAAGAACTTACCATTTTTCTCAGTACACTTCTTCCCTTTTGAAGAGGAAGTCTAATGTAGCCGAATAAGATCGGGGTGATGTACTGAGCTATAGCTATATTTTCCCAGTTGAAAGCAAAGGTCAATTTAAGGTTTCGTCGTTTTAAGCCTGCGCCTGAAAAAAACATTACAATCTGAATGAAAGGTACCTTTTTAATAACATTGTTACCTACTCAAAGTGATATCATTGGGGACATTTAGTTGGGTAAAAACCGCACGTACTACTGAATTCGATCACTAAGGGGTAAAAGAAGAGAAATTCGTCATTTTCAAGATTTAAAACATGTTTTGTAACCAGAAACAGGTGCAGGTAAGTAAACCAGATAAACCAGTGTAGTACAGTAATAGTTACCTTTACACTCCATTTCTAGATTCAGTACTCCGAAACACCAACCTGACACAGTAGACACTAAACTTGGAACACGTTTACACGACGTGCACTCAACACTACTGAACTACAAATGATCGCAGCTCGATTTTACTCGGCCTTTTATACCTCAATGTCATTACCCACGCCGAGATTTAGAAAATAATTAGTACCGTAATTTGGTATTAAAGGTACTTAATTACCAATTCTTCTCTAAATTTGCAAAATGATTAGTAAATTAGGTATTAATACTCAATTGACATTCATTTTTTAAATCTCTTTAACTAAGTATATTGTTGTAATTATATAATTAAACTTGGTGCTAATATCTAAAGTAATTACTACTTTGATGAAAAAGTAAACGATAATTGGGGAAAGGAGGGAGATAACCTTTAAACCACCCTTGTTTCGGCCATCCCAAGACACATTATTCAAATAATTGTAACGGAGAGGAATGACAAATCGAACTCCTTATGTATATATTGTAC
Source organism: Miltochrista miniata (assembly GCA_933228765.1). Lineage (NCBI taxonomy): Eukaryota > Metazoa > Arthropoda > Insecta > Lepidoptera > Erebidae > Miltochrista > Miltochrista miniata. Next base: position 13,021,688 of record OW121764.1, on the reverse strand, counting down.
TTACAGTAATAAGTATTCTTACACTCCATTTCTTGTACTCGGATTGGGCACTAACCAGACACAGTGAATACTTGTAACACGTTTACACAATGTGCACTGAACACTACTGAACAACAAATGATCATAGATCGCTCTGCTCGGCTATTTACACCACGACGTCATTACCCCCACCCATCGCCGATGTGTTGTCACTTGCCGTACCTGCAGATAGGGCTTTCATTCGGGTAAGTCATAAAGTAACAATGTAGAATACTTGAATGAAGATTGATTCTATTATACGCATTGTTATTATTGTCCGCAGGTACCTGAGGATAGAGTAGAAAGCTAGTAAGTAGGTTCAGGTATTAAGGCCTAAATATTGAATAATAAATAAATAATCAAAATATAGCGCTCGGAATATTACTGTGAAAGCTATTCTGGTCAAGTTTAAATTGCAACTACTAATCGATACTATAATCCTAATACCTAAAATGGCAGAATTAAAAAATCGTGGACATAAGTTTAAGTTAATATTGAGAAATGTTTGGTAAATCAAGTATTAAAGGTATGTAGGTACTTAATTTCTCGGTAGGTACATATATACGTAATAATATAGTAGAATGGTCAAAACTGTTCATAGAATGTTTAAAAAATAATCGCTGGGTTCTACATAAGATACCGAAGCTGAAAATGTAGTGAGAAAAAGAGGGCAATGAAATATGTAACTTGAAGGATTGATTTAACTAAAACGTTGCATTTGAAGGAATATTTAGTTAGAGATAAATTTTACACACAGGCTACAAATTATTTCGCTAAATATTTACGGGGCTCGGTAGAGAACAATAAAAATCAGTGTGTATATTATAGCAAAATACAGGAACTACTGAATATTTTTTTTTTACGTGAATATTAGTAAGAAGTAGTACAATACTAAACGAACATATTAAAACGCTATTAAGACTAGAAGTTTGGCAGAAAAGAATTCAAATCTTTATGTACCTAAATAGGATGCATAACGAGAAACTACCAAGACCTTACTTATATAAAATTCAAATTTTCATGTCAGGTCTACACAGCTTCATATTATTAAGTTAATTAGTCTAGGGGTTTGGCAGAGAACAGTTTAAAGTCTGTAAATATGTATGTGCGGGCAAAAACTCGAAGCAACTGTTAGAACTAATTTATTAGCACGAAGAATAATAATAGGAGTTCGGGATTCCGAATGAACTTTTATATTATCACGCTATTACGCTGGCATACTAACCAGCCTTTACAGTTTTACCAAATCACTACTTTCTTTTAACGACTCTGCAAATCAATGTAGGAAATAAATATTAGACCAGTATTTAGTTTTAGTTTCATTTCGTTAAGTATGATATATTTTTAAAAAAGAATCGTGAAATCTCCCAAAGATTAAACGTGATAAACGTTTGTATAAAGAAAATATTTTACATCGTCTTGGAAAGGGTTGATGTCAACTAAAGTTGTATATTTTGGGCTCCTTCTTTGAAACAATCTCCATGATTATTTTGGTCACAAGATCATAGGTTCACTCTAACTGAGCGCTTTTCTGCTTGCATGCGCAGGTGGAGTCTCTTAGCAGAATGGTTACCAACTTATAGAAACTTATTCGTTGTAGGTACGGGGACATCAGTCGCATCCATCATCATCAAGTGTTCTCTGTCGGACTCGTGCCGTTAACTCATTGTAGTTCCTTAGGTAATCTCATATTTACCCAACGTTTGGACATATAGTGAGTAGATAGTGTGCGAGTTCGATTCTCGTAGCCTACATAATTGTGATTATAAAAATAGGTATGGTTCTGTAGCATTACTACTATATGCGAACGATATCCTATACCCTCAATCGGCAAACATAAGATGACTAATATTTAAAAAGAAAACAAATCTTACCATTTCGAAGTAGATGGAATATGTATTAATATTTTTCACGTAAATATTATTTTACGTAACATTACCATGCAGAACTTAAACCCTGTAGTAGCACATAGCTATGGGTTTGCTACGACGTAGCTAAGTGGAGTAGGTTTGTTGAACAAGTTTTTTTGTTTATATTTGTAGCTAGCTGAGCCCGCAACTTCGTTTACGTCACATAAGGTGTATGAAAGGAAAGGTATTTCTTCATCAGAGTCATCAAGCAGCGTCTGAAACTGCCCTGTTTGCTTAATCATAAAATTCTTCGGCGCGGACTGAATTGTTTAAAAATAGTCTTAATCATTAAGCTCTTTTATGATTAAGCCAACACGCCAGTTTAGGTTCACTCACATTCAAAGAAACCCCTACAATTAAAATTTTCAAAATATCTGATTCTTAAAAGTGTTATAACTCTTTTAATTCTAAACCGATTTACATAAAACAAACGCTAAATGTTAACTGAAGCAAACCTCAACACAATAAAAAAAACCGCATTGCAATCGGTTGAGCGGTTACTGAGATTAGCGTGCACAACCGTACAGACAAACAGATATACAGACATACAGACAAAAAGACAAAAATTCTAAAAATCATTGTTTTGGGTTCTATTGCGTTCATACAGCCCCTCTATAATATTTTTTCTTATTAATCTTCCATGTACAGACAGCGACCTGTTACGATTTTATTATTTGTATTGATATGTATGTATTTAGAAGTATATACTCGTAAGTATGTTTATCAGTCGTCTAGACCCCATAACACAAGCTTATATTAGCCTAATCGACGCTAGATCATGTTGTGTGAGAATGTATATTTTACTTAACAATAAAATTTTATTGAAAGGGTAATAAATGGTGTTAAATTTCATTTTTATTTACTGCAAAATTTGCCATTTTATGGTAATTAGTAAAATAAATGCTATAGATTTACTTGTCGGTTGATTTCAATGGTACATCATAACGGTATTTCAATTTGGTATACAAACCAATTGAAATCAACCGTACAATCAGTTCAATGGTATAGTGTACAGTTAATTTCTTAGAACTTTCGTAGGCCCTTATTGCACTCAGGCAGGGGAGCAGGAGGTCCCAAAAAAATAACACAGATTTAGATATTCTATTCATTGTAATCATTTGCAGTAGGTACCTAATGATAGGATAGACAACTAGTTCATTTGTTAATGGAAATAAAATTTAAGGCAATTTGATATTTATTTTATTAATTTACTGATCTTCTGATACATATTAGTACAGATATTAAATCTATACCAATATGTAACTGAAGAGTTTTTTTTCCTAATGCGCAAAAATTTTTCAAGAATTTGAAAAAGCGCCTTGTGGAGTCAACTGGTGACCCAAGGGCTGGCAGTTTTCTCGCTCAACGAATAGGTATTGCTATTCAAAGGGGGAATGCTGCTAGTTTTTTGGGCACAATGCCACGGGGGCCTTATTTAGGTCTAGTTTAGATAGTAATAATGTAAATATAGATATGTAATAATTATGTTTCTCTGTAATTTTTAACAATAAATGTACATTTCTTAGAGTTTGTTTTTGTCTGAACTATAAGATCTGTGAAACTTCTGGTTGCATTTGAAAAATTACATTGTAGTTTGGTATACCATTTATTGAGGATAGCTATATATCATTACGATAAGACGAATAGGAGTGGAGCAGCAATGAAAACTGTTTAGAAAACAAGAACAATTTATTCCTTTTGACAGCTTCCGTTAAAGTTCGAAATAGCGTAATGTGTTCAGGTTCTTTTATGACAAAGCAATCATGCTGACCCTTACATTCAAAGTTGAGATGTCTCTAAATTGCGAACTTCAAAACCCTCATTATGAAACTAGTGTGAAACAATCCTTAACCCAGCGAGGATGTGGTGGGGTCTATTTGACCCTGTCCATTTTGTTTCGAGTATATTTTTTTATTCCCTAGTCGCAGGTTTTCCATCTTCTCAGTAGCTGTAGTTAATGAACGCCCCTCCTCTATGCGTGCCACACCTAAGTGAAGCTTCGGTTTCGCAAGGAGTTACACGTCGAGATAACGTCTACAGGGTACGTATGACCCTTCCACAATCGTGACATAGAAGTTTCATTCCATATTTCGATTTACGATTTTCATTGAATCTTTTGTATTTTTACGTATATTTGGACAAAATGAACCGCGAATAGCGGGAGGCTTTGTCCCTTTTGTTTCTGTTCTTCTTAACGTTAGGAATGTCCTACATGGATGGTATAAGGTAAACGCAGGTACTACCGACCCTGTTAAGACAATTTTAAATTCGATGGACAATATTAAGAATGAGGATGGACTTCATACCCATTGTTTTGTTTTCATATGAAACTCTAGTCCGTCTAGTTCATAGTGACCATCCTCACATGTTGCATCCGGAGCGCTCGAGCACGGTTAGATCCGATAGGGGCTTTGCCTCGGTTTTCCCAAACGCCTACAGTATGGGGTTCTTCAAGAGGGGTCTTAGAAGGTTTTGACAGGGTCGGCAGCGCGAGTGTGGCGCCTCTGGTGTTACAAAGGTCCATAGGCTGCGGTGACCACCGGTACATCTGGTGGGCCGTATGCTTGTCTGCCACCTTAGGGGTATAAAAAAAGTTTATATTCTATAATCTATTTGTTCTATTCTATATATATTAGTATATTAGTTGTATTCGACCATGTATTATTATTGTATGTATTATTGTATGACCATGAGAGAGATTAATAATGCCTACCTAAGCCTACATAGTTTTATTGGGCACCGATTTCTATATAATATTGAATGATATCTGATAAATCAGAATATAATGACTTTGTGCTAAGTAGATTTTATTTTGCAGTTTTCAGTTTTTTTTGGAGTCGTTTTCTTTTTTTTAATTTTTTTTTATTATGAACCATATCGAAAAACAGATTTTAAGTAACCGTATTGACAAACAGTTTATTAGTTTTTGGTATAGGTATGTGGACGATATTATTTGTATATAGACTGGGAATGAGGACATTTTAAATAACTTTTTGACGCTTGTTAATCATAATTATTACAATAGAATTAGGAATAACAATAGAATTAGGGAAAGTTTGGGGATGAGCGAGTGAATGAAAATGGCGAAAGTCTGCTAGAAGTATGTTTGGAGAGGAATCTTGTGGTAACCAACACCATATTTAACCACAAAGATATCCACTTGTATACAAGGAAACAAGAAAGCCAGAGAAGCATGATTGATTTTGTGATAGTAGACGCAAGAATGAGAAAGAATGTGCTGGACACCCGGGCATACCGCGGTGCCGGGATTGACACAGATCACTTCTTGGTAATTAGCCGAGTAAGAGGTCTGTTTCAGCGGTGGCGGCATCGTGCGCACAAGCCCATTAGTGTACTGGAGCGCATTAAAGTCGAAAATTTGAAAGATATAAGCGTGAGAGATCAATTTGTGAGTAAATTGAGCGAGAAATTGGAAAATTCAGAGGAAATATGTGAGATTGAAGAATAATATAAGATGATTAAGGAAGGTCTCGTAAAAGTTGCAGTGGAAGTATGTGGGATAAGCAAAAGGCGACATGGATGTCAGGTAAAGAGTATGTGATGTCCGTGAATATTTATTTATTTATTTATTTATTTATGTGTGCAGAAGTTTTAAAAGTTTTGTCTGATAAGAGGCAAGCATGGTTGAACTGGCTGGCTACAATGGCCAATCAAAGAATGCAGAAGGCAACAGATGAGGATGTAAAAATGGCAAAGGATGAGTATAAAAGGTATAAGCGTGTTGCGAAAGAAGTGATAAAAAGTAAGAGAGAGAATGATGAGGATGACTTTCATCACAGGTTATCTGATGACTTCCAACAGAATATAAAATTCTTTTGGAAGTCTATAAGAACAATGAGGACTGACAGACTACCTCACAATTTAAACAAATCAGAAACCATGATGGCAGTTTTGTGATAGGAGAGGAATGTGTGTTAAAAAGGTGGAAGGAATATTTTGAAAGTTTATTTGAAAAAGAGGATATGCAAAGGGAGACTCGTGTCTCGGAAATGAATGAACTTGATAATGAAAGCCACTTAAGTATGGAAGAAATTGTGGAAGCGTTGAATAGTATGAAATTAGGAAAGGCTGCTGGGATTGATAGAATTTCTGTCGAGATGCTGAAAGCGGGTCGTGGCGTGGTAGCTTGCCAGCTGTACCGCCTTTTCAATCTTTGCTGGCGAAATGGCAGAGTACCAGAAGAATGGCGCAAATCGGTCATAGTGCCGCTGTACAAAGGTAAAGGGTCACAGCAAGAGTGCAAAAACTACCGCGGCATAAGCTTGCTCAGTGTCGTAGGCAAATTGAATGCGAAAGTTTTGATTAAAAGAGTGATGAATGAAACTGAAGGAAAAATGTGGGATGTACAAGCAGGATTTATGAAAGGAAGGGGATGCACGGATCAGGTCTTTTCACTAAGATGCCTAGCTGAAAAGTTTTTTGCAAAACGCCAAAAAGTCTATTGCATCTTCGTGGACTTAGAAAAGGCCTATGACAGAGTGGTGCGGAATGAACTGTGGTCGACACTGTTCATGTATGGAGTGAACAGCAACTTGATACGAGCATTGAAATCTCTATATGAGGGCTCCAGTGCTTGTGTCAGAATAAATGGAGCTTGCACAGACTTTTTTCCCATCGAAAAAGGTGTGAGACAAGGCTGTGTAGCGTCACCATGGCTGTTCAACCTTTACATGGACAGTTGCTTGAAAGATCTACAAGAGTGTGCGTATGGACTAAAAATGAATGAGCTAACCGTCAAATGCCTCCTTTATGCTGATGATCAGGTAATACTGGCATCATCGGCGGAGGAGTTGCAGTTGATGGTTAATATAATGAACGATGCGCTTAAAAGTAGAGGAATGAATGTTAATGTAAGCAAGACAAAAGTAATGGTTTTTGAAAGAGAGAAATGTATGACTGATTGCTCGATATTGATCGAAGGAAAGAGCGTGGAACAGGTGAAAGAGTTTGTTTATTTGGGTTCAAAATTTACAAGAGATGGAAAGTGTGACAATGATATTGAAAGAAGAGTTTTGGCAGGAAATCAAGTGAATGGAGCCATTCACACCTTTATGAACAGTCAGAACGTGTCTAAAAAGGCAAGGATGGCTGTACATAGAGGAGTGCTTGTCCCTACACTTATGCATGGCAGTGAAAGTTGGGTGTGGCAGGAGAAGCATGAAAGTAAAATTAATGCAGTGGAAAGGAGAAGTTTGCGAAGTATAGCTGGAGTGACATTGATGTATAAAGTAAATAATAGTGTGATAGGGGAACATTGCGGCATGACAGAAGATGTAGTGACTAAGATAGAGAAATGGATGCTCAGATGGTTTGGACATGTGGAGAGAATGGATGGAAATAGGCTGACGAAACAGATTTATGAGGCGAGAGTGAATGGGCAAACTGGTAGGGGTCGACCTCGGCATACTCAAGTCGATAAAATCGATAATCTTCTGAGAAAAGGCCAGGTCAAAAGTACCATTAACCGAAGAGCATGTATGAAGACACTTATGAAAGTTGAAGAAGCGAAAGTTGTTTGCCAGGATCGTAGCAAGTGGAAAGCCATAGCAGAGTTTAATAGAGTTAGGCATCTCCAATAAAAATAAAATAAAAGGTACCGAGCGCGGTATACTTGTGTGCGCGCGTAGTGCCTACGGGCGCGTCGCGTCGGGACAAGCCGCGCGTCACGCACACATTTAAAAATCAGTACTAGTCGGAAAGCTCCCAGCTGGTAAACCAAGCGTTCAATCAGTGTTGCCGCGAACCGCGTGCGCGTGATTACGTAAAACGTATGTGTCATATGCCCGCTATCTTTACTTACATACATACATATATTTACGCCTTTATACCCGAAGGAGTAGACAGAGGCATAGTATACGCTCCCATTTCAGATTTTAGTTTTATGTCCCACGTAATGAATAGGTGGTGAGCCTATTGCCGTGTTGGAATGAACAGGCGCAGGTCGCCGAGACCCGCAGTTGAAAATTTTCAAGCCAAGCATAAGGCCTTCAACTTGGCTTAACGATTGTCATTGCACTGACAACCGGGTTTCATTTGGAGTTTTTCTTCTCTTCATGTTTTTGCGAAGGTGCTCCCTTAGTCGCCTCTTACGACACCCTTGGGATGTATTGGGGTGGCGACATTTTGTACTTTTACCTGTCGAAACACGGAACCTCGTCGCCACACAGGTATATTAATATTAGATAAATATGACAATGCCTATAAAGAAGTAAAGACGATATTGTTGTGTTTTTGGATGCCTCAACAGTAATTTTTAAACTCCATCCTTATCTATCGTTATTCACTAATTCACGATAGGTAACAAAAGAAGAAGAAAGGTTAGTCTGTTTCACAAAAGGTCTGTGTTAGGGGAACGTTAGTTGCATGGGATACAACAAACATGAATTTTGCCGTTTTTTGGTACGGAACCCTCCTCGGTGCGCGAGTTCTACTCCCACAGCTTCGAACCCACTCAGTTCATTTTTGACCCCTTATAATTTCTTTGTGGATAAAACTAGAAGTTTGAAGTATCTTTAGTATCTTTCAACAGAACACTACCCGTCCATTTCAACACGGCAATAGGCACACCACCTATTTCGTTAGACATAAAACTATAAGGTGAGATGTGGGCGTATACTACGCCTCTGACTACCCTTTTTGGGATAGGGGCGTGACTATAAGTATGTATGAAGTCAGTGAACACTGACTGTCTGATAATCGAAACTTTATGGCACTTCAAATGAATATAGAACCTTCAAAAGAATGCATATAGCGTTTAGTGTATGAATTAAGGAAAAGCTAAAATATTCTAGAATTTGGACTAGATGATGTTGTATGAGATTGTCCAATTGTTTAACCTAACCCGTCATTTGCGACGATTGAATTAACTAAAAGTGACAGCCCTGATACTATAGGTAAGTATCGTGCGGTCAGGGTCGGAGATACCCTACTATATATAATTCTACTATGGCCATAGTCTCTGCCTACCCCGTTGGGAAACCGGCGTGATGTTATGTATGTATGTATGTATGTATGTAATTAGGACATGACAAAATTAATTTTCTGGATATTATTACTATTAGCCTAATCAACCAAAAACATTAACTTAAAATGTATCAAAAGGAAATCTTTACAGATAGTGTCATACACGTAAATTCTACACACCCATTAAATCATAAGCATGCAGCCTTTCATCCAATGGTGCATCGATTACTTTCAATCCCAATGTCGCAGAATGACTTTAAGAACGAATTAACTTGTATTAAAACAATAGCGATGAATAATGGTTTCACATCGAAATTAATAGACGGCATGGTGACACGGAAAAGACTAAGGGCTGCTACAGAACTGGCTTACAGAGGAGGTGCACCCTTTAATTCAAATATAAACGGTAAAAGATAGGCTCGCATACCATACATCGGTAACATATCATATGTGTACATACAAAATTTAATTTGCAACAATAAAGACACAACTCCCGTTGAATAAAAAAAAATACAGACTAATTGAGAACCTCCTCATTTTTTGGAAGTCGGTTAAAAAGTGGTATATATGAACTGACAGTTCTTTGTGACAGATGACAATAATGCAATAATAATATTTGGGGAAGTAATAGATGATATAACAACAAAATCTCTAATATTTACAACATATAACAACGGAACCTATAATTTTCTATACTAATATAATAAAGCTCAAGAGTTTGTTTGTTTGTTCGTTTGTTTGTATGGTTGAACGCTAGGATCTCAGGAACTACTGGTTGGATTTCAAAAATTCTTTCAGTTTGATAGTCCATTTATTGAGGATGGCTATAGGCTGTATAACATCACGCTAAGACGAATAGGGGCAAAGCAGCAATCAATAATGTTTCGAAAACGGGGAATATTTTTTTCCGCCTTTTTTTTTTTTTTTTTTTAACGTGAGGGAAAATCCTCGTAGGATGCTATGCCGGACTCTTACCGACTAAAAAAACCTCACGTAACGCCCAACAGCCTATGGTTGAGAGCCCCGGGTAAGCCCTCAGGAAGGATGTCCCGTGACTCCCAACAGACCTACGGCCGCCAATGCGGCCTCGCCCAGGGGGTGGTTCGGGTGTAATCCCGCGTCTATGGGGGGTTTCGGGTGTGACCCCGCTTCTAAGGGGGGCGTGCGTGAGTTGCTCACGTCACGCTGCCGTCATGGGCCTGCTTCTGTAAGGACGGTGAGCGGCCCTCTCACCGTCCTCAGACCCCCGGTCATGGAGGCCGATAGTCTTCAGCGAAGACACGTCGGCGGCGCCCAGGGCGCCGACTGCGGAACTCGGGTGGGAGAGTTCTCTCCCGTACCCGGCCCGCCGCCTCCTTCGCGAGCATAACCTGCTCGCAGAAAGAGGCGGCGCAGTCCCACTTACTTCCGCTGGAGAGCATGGCTCGCACCATGGACTCGAGCGAGAGAGTGTCCACGCCCAGACCCACTACGAGGACCTGTCGCTGTTGTGCCCACGCCGTGCACTCCACCAGCGTGTGGAGCGCTGTGTCATCGCTGCGGTCCTCGCAGTGCTGACACTCGGCCGTGGTTTCCCGGTGTTTTCGCCACAGATACCTACCGAAGCTACCGTGCCCGGCAAGCATCTGTGTCAACCGGTAGGAGAGAGCACCGTGTCTTCTCTCCAGCCACTCGTCCATGACCGGTCTGACGGCCGCGATTGTGGCGAATCCCCCCTTTGGTTGCTCAAGTCGCACCTTCCATGTCTCCACGGTTTCCTGGTGGAGCAGGGTCCGCTGGGCCTCGATTTCTCGAGACGCAGGCCTTTGGCCCCGCTCCAGCGCCTCCTTGCGCCATCTGAACAGTGACGCAAGGGCTCTCGCTTCCAGGTCCCATGGAGGGGTCCCGGCTAGGAGACAATTTTTTACCGCCTGAGAGCTTCCGAGGCGTACGCTGCGTAAATAGTTAAAGATACGTAGAAATTGTGAATTACAATTTGTTTCTCTTAAAAAGTTGTAAAAAAATGTCCGCAGCAGCATATGGCTATCTCTTAAGGTTCGCTCACAATAACCTAATTTGTCTGTTTCTTAATGTTCGCTCACAATATTATAAAACTGAAGAGTTTGTTTGTCCTAGGATCTCAGAAACTACTGGTTGCATTTCGAAAATTATTTTACAGATTAATAGTATATTTATTGAGGATGGCTAATGGCGATATAAAATCACGCTAATGCGAATAGGAGCGGAGCAGCCATAAATAATGTTTCGAGAACGGGGAAAATTTATTTCTTTTGAGAGCTTCCACTGCGTACGTTGCGTAAATGGTTCAAGTTACGTGAAAATTTTGTATTACAAAAATTTTCCCCTTTAAAAGTTTCAAAAAAATGTCGTCAACAGCATACGCCTATCTCTTAAAGTTCACTTACAATAACCTCTTTTAATAAGTTTTGAAGTATGAGCGACGCGACGGGAGTAGGTAAACATGATTAAAACCGGCCAAGTGCGAGTCAGACACACATGAGTTCCGTACCAAAAAAAGGACGGGTGGAAGTAAATGCAACGGGAAACATTATATCACTTTACATATTTATACTACACCTCTCTCCTTCTCAATCTCATGTGATGCAAACGAAGTTGTGCGGGTCAGCTCTAATGAATATAAGCGACGCGACGGGAGTAAGTGCGAAGGGAAACATTATATCACCTTAAATATTAATACTACACCTCTCTCTTTCTCGGTCATGTGACGCAAACGAAGTTGTGCGGGTCAGCTCCCATAAGCGACGCGACGGGACTAGGCGTGACGAGAGTATATGCGACGGGAAACATTATATTACTCAAAATATTAATACCATACCTCTCTTTTTCTAACTCTTATGTGCCGCAAACAAAGTTGCGCGGGTCAGCTAGTATTTAATAAAGCGATTAGTTAATATATTAAAATTAAACGATTGATATAATTTTAAAATAACCAATTAGTATATTATGCTTAACATACATTAAATATAAGATCGTTGGACATAACATACATTCAATATAAAAAAAATCGTTTGACAGAACTATTTCTGGGTGGTTTAGAAAAAAATAACCACGAAAGCTAACGCGGGAGCTCCGCTCCATCCGAGTCGGGTTACTCTCAGACGGCATGTTAACTATAATGACGTTTTTATAATGTTAAACGTTAGGGGTTTTATACATATTAAACGTTAGACCAACTGATTTTCGATTACGTAAACGTTATATCAAACAACGTTGTACTATTTAATGTTATAAAAATATGTAAAGAAAATATATCTACAGTTGGTATATCTCACGTTGATTATGCCTTATGAACGATAATAAAATAAAAATAGACCAAATGAGTTTATACGTTATGAGACGCATCCGTTATATTTAATTAATTAGACATTTAAAGTTTGACATTTACAGTAATTTATCCATATTTAGACATTTTATTGCATTCGTGACATTTAATTGAATTCAGGACATCTGTAATTTAACCATGTAAGTTGTAATATTTATTCTCATTAAAAATATATAATTTGATTTTTCCCTAAATTTAGAGTAAATTTGGAAACTGAATAAAATGACACTTTGACAGTTGTAATTCCCTAAGATGACATTTGTATTATTTAGTGTGATAAAAAAATCTGAAAATTTAACTACTCCCATTTTTGTGGAAAATTTGAAAGCTGGTATCCACTAAAATGTTTGAGTACCTACCTGAAATTGTATAGCTTACGTATAGTTGCATGATGTAGTGGTAATTTACGTGATGATTTATAGTTTAAGAGTTTCTAAGTGATGTACCTAGTGGTCATATTAAATGTTAGATAATTTTACCTTTGAAAATGCCGAAAGGCGAAACCGCTCAGATGTTAGATAAATAAACGTTGTGGAACAGTACAAGTGCCGTTATTCGTTATGCTTATCACTGTAGCTTTGCTGCAGGTCTTTAACTAGTTTTTTTGTTGATCAGATACAACTATGGTCGGTAAACCTTTTATAAACTCACGTGCCTGCGTTTAAAAAAAAATGTCCAATTTACTCAAGAAACAAAGTTATCTGATGCTTGCGCACAAGACCGTAATAAAACTTAATTTATGACCAATCCAAGGATTTATTTGTAAAACTATTGACTGGTTTGTATAGCTAAGGGGTTGTAGTTTTTTTGTACGTTAACTCGGACAATGTTGCTGAGTGCTTACTTATATAAAAATATTTATAAAAAATATATATATAGAAAAACCTGGAAAATCAAACTCTTGTTAAACAAAGAAACTATTTGTAAAATATCCTGTTATCTTACCTTTGCCTCGAACTAAAACTTTTATCGTTTTTTTTCGGATATACCCACAATCACAATATTTTTCTCACCGTCATCACGTCGGTCTTTTAACTCAAAGAGGAGGCTTTTGTGAAATAAGTAAGAGTGGCGGTTTTGGTGCTATGTCTGCGGATTTTTTTTTTTTTGTTTAACGTGAGGGAAAATCCTCATGGATGTTATGCTCCTACCGACTAAAAAACCTCACGTAACGCCCAACAGCCTATGGTTGGGAGCCCCGGGTAAGCACTCGGAAGGATGTCCCAGGACTCCCAACAGACCCACGGCCGCCACTGCGGCCACGCCCAGGGGGTGGTTCGGGTGCTATCCCGCGTCTTTGGGGGTTTTGGGTGTGATCCCGCTTTTAAGGGGGGCGTGCGTGAGTTCCTCACGTCACGCTGCCGTCATGGGCCTGCTTCTGTAAGGACGGTGAGCCGCCTTCTCACCGTCCTCAGGCCCCCGGTCATGGAGGCCGATAGTCCTCGGCGAAGACACGTCGGCGGCGCCCAAGCCGCCGACTGCGGAACTCGGGTGGGAGAGTTCTCTCCCGTTCCCGCCCCGCCGCCTCTTTCACGAACATGACCTGCTCGCAGAAAGAGGCGGCGCAGTCCCATTTACTCCCGCTGGAGAGTATGGCTCGCACCATGGTCTCGAGCGAGAGAATGTCCACGTCCAGACCCACCACGAGGACCTGGCGCTGTTGCGCCCACGCTGTGCACTCCACCAGCGTGTGGAGCGCCGTGTCATCGCTGCGGTCCTCGCAGTGCTGACACTCGGCCGTGGTTTCCCGGCGTTTTCGCCACAGATACCTACCGAAACTACCATGTCCGGCAAGTATCTGTGTCAACCGGTAGGAGAGAGCACCGTGTCGCCTCTCCAGTATGTCTGGGGTTTGTTGTTCTTTCATTCGAGTAATTTCTGTCTCCAAATGTTTGATTTTGTGCTCTCTGGTATTAGTTTTTGATTTGATGTTTTCTATTTCGGTGTATGAGATGTTCAAAATGCTGATTTAAGTTTTTTGTCGTTGATTTTATAATTTTAATTTCGCTTTAATTTTTAAACTTTTTTTTTGATAAGGCTTGACGTTTTCGTTTTTGGTTATACTAAACTTTTCCGATGACTGATGCGCGCGTGTCACTCGTAATGTAAAGGGCTGTAGCACCCGACCATCGTTACACTGAAATGAGATTTATCACTGCACTTTTAGCGTTTGCTTTCACTGAATTAAACAGTTACTAAAAATTGAAATTATTCGAAATATACTTGCACACGTCTGCTTCTACCAAGCAATCGAGTGCTACATTTATCACTAGAGGATCAAAATTTAACGTGAGAGTCACCGCATGCGGTATATAAAGTACTAGCTGACTCTCGCAACTTCGTTAACGCTATAAGGTCTATGAAAGGAGAGGTATTTCTTCATCAGACTCATAGGAGAGTATGAAACTGCCCTGTTTGCTTAATTATAAAAGAGCTTAAAGGCTCAAACATAACATAACATAACATAATGGTCACTCCTTTATTCCTTTTAGAATATTATTGGTCTCACGTAATAGGTGGTGAGCCGTATTGCCCTGTCGAGGGACAGGACAAGGCGCAGTCTAGTCTAAAATAATTCAGTCCAAATTGTTTTACAATACCCTTAATCTTTAAGGTTTTTTATGACTAAGCCACCAGTTTATAATGACCCTAACATTCAAAGGGACCCTTGAATAGTAGATTTGATGAAAGTTGAGATGTCTCTAATTTCTGAACTATACGTACCTACGTAGTGTAGGTACGGGTACTCTCCCTCAATATTGAAACTTGTGTGGAACAATCCTTAAAGTATTTCTTTTTCCAACACTAAAAATTATTTGAAATCGGACCACGCGTTGTAAAATTACAACTGAAAAAGCATTTTGTCTTTCACCCCCTCTCCCACAGAAATTGCGTAAAATATCGGAATCAAAAGTATTCTAGAACCTTCCTCGGATCATAAGCTCAGATTGTGCCTAGTGTCATTCAAATTGATTTAGTGGTTTTGGCGTGATACTTAGTCGGGATACAAACAGACAGACAGATAGATAGACAAAAAGACAAATAATTTAAAAAAAAATAACATTCTTGCTTCTGTGACAAATAAAGAAAGCCCTACAATTAAAATATTTACAATATCTTTCATGTAGAGATTTTCGACCCTCCATAGTTTTACTTCATGAGGGGTGATCAAAAAGTAATGATAAATAATGATTTTAGTTAAAAATTTAATTTATTATTCTACGTAGTCTCATTATGAATCGATACACTTGTCCATCTTTTGTGTAAACTTAAAATACCCTTTTAAAAAATCTTGTATCTGGACTCTACAAAAATGCTTCTACAGCAGCCATCACCTCGTCATCGTCATCGTTTGCTGTATCCTCTCAGGAATAAAATAATGAATCCAGGTATCCTTTTCACAAATTTTGTTCTTGGCCAGCCTGGAACTTCGCAAGATTGGCCCTTTTAGTGTCCCTTTTTGTTCGTCGGTTATTGGTAGGTTAACGTTCTTGGTACCCAACGCTTGGAGACCCTTTTCATATTCATTTTTCTGGTCAATATGCTTTGCATGCTGTCAAATGAGATTCCTGTTAACTGTCCGACTCCCCTTTTCGGTCTGCCAGTATGATTTCTTGTACTTGTTGAAAAATTTCCTCACTGAGGGACGTGGATGGGCGTCCGTCACGATATTTGTCTTCTGTGGATGTTCTTCCCAGCTTAAATTCAAAACACATATGTATCCACTAGCTGACCCTCGCAACTTCGTTTACGCTACATAAGATGTACGAAAGGAGAGGTATTTTTTCATCAGACTCATGGAAGCGTATGAAACTGCCCTGTTTGCTTAATCATAAAAGAGCTTAAAGATTAAGTCCATTCTAAAACAATTCACAATAGCCTTAATCATTAAGCTTTTTTATGACTAAGCAAACAGTGCAGTTTAGATTTAAGCCCTTGAATTTAGGTCTGGCGCAAGTTGAGATGTCTCTAATTTCTGAACTACAAAACCATCAACATTGAAACTTGTGTGATACAATCCTTAAAGTAATCCCTTCTAACTACTGAAAACAATTTTGGAATCGGACTACGCATTGAGAAGCTACAACTGAAAAACCATTATGTCTTTCATCCCCTCTTCCAAAGGAACCGCGCAAACTATCGGGATTAGAAGTATCCTAAAACCTTCCTCGGATCATAAGCTCGGCTTGTATCAAGTTTCATTCAAATCGATTCAGTAGTTTCGACGTGATACTTATTCGGGATACAGACAGACAGTCAGACAGACAGACAGACATGAAAATTTTAGATTACATTTTCGGCATCAGTTTTGATTAAAGAACGCGTTAAGTACAATTAAAATTTTCAAAATATCTTCCATGTACAGACGAATTTGAGAATGCATGGTCAATCCGAAACGAAATTGCTTTGCACTGAGAATTGACGCCATCTCTCGGATAACGTTGAACGTCAAGTATCTAGCGTTGCTGATTTTTTAATACCTCACACAGGAATGCGATTATTGTCAAAATAGCAACTCATTATTCTTTTGAGTAATGTAAATATACCATCTAGTACATTTTTTATGATTCTAAGCCTCTAAGGTATCTATGCAATATTATATTCGAGTATAGTTGCGCCATCTAGTGGTTCTCGTGAATTTGGACTCAAATGTGCATGGGATTATAGATCTTAAGGGGCCCATGCAATATTGGAGGTGACTGTACAGACTCTCGACCCTTAACAGATTTATTATATGTATAGACTAGCTGACCCTCGCAACTGCGTTTACGTCACATAAGGTGTACGAAAAAGGAGGGGCACTTCTTCATGAGACTCATCAAGCAGCGTGTGAAACGGCCCTGTTTGCTCAATCATAAAAGAGCTTAAAGATTAAGGCTATTGTAAAATAATTCAGTACGCGCCGAAGGCGTGGACTGAATTGTTTTAGAATAGACTTAATCTTGTTAATCTTTTATGATTAAGCCAACACGCCCGTTTAGATTTACCCTCACATTCAAAATAACCCTTGAATTCTAGATTTACCGAAAGTTGAGATGCCCCTAATTTCTGAACTACGTAACTCTCAATTTTAAAAATAGTGTGGAATAATGCTTAAAGTACTCCCTTTCAGAAACCAAAAAAATATTTGAAATCGGACCACGCAGTTAGTAGCTAGTAGCTATAAAACTATTTTGCCTTTCATCCCCTCTCCTGAAGGAACCGCGCAAAATATCGCAATTAAAAGTATCCTAGAACCTTCCTCGGATCATAAGCTTAGATTGTGCCAAGTATCATTCAAATCGATTCAGTAGTTTCGGCGTGATACTTATTCGGGATACAGACAGACAGACAGAAAGACAGACAGACAGACAGACAGACATGAAAAATTTTAATTACATTTTCGGCATCAGTTTTGATAAGAGAACACGTTAAATACAATTAAAATTTTCAAAATATCTTCCATGTAGGGGAGACCGGGGCTGGTTGACTAGGTTTCAGCTTAAAAGCTTATATTTTTATTTATTTATAGAATATTAATTGAAAAACCAGTTTATTTCATAGGTTAATTATTAAGCTTTGGAAAAATATAGCAAAAAGCCCTTAATTCATTATAATATAGGGTACAGGCTACATCTTATACAATCAGAAAAACTGGTCAACCTACCCCATGCTTGGGGTAGGTTGACTATTCGCCTGGTATAAGTTGACCTCCATAGGTCAACTCCTATTTCCTCGTAGATTTTGCCCTTAAAAGTCCATACTTGTAAGGGCCTACGAGGAATTAGGATAAAGGGCATAAACAAATATTATTTTTATTATTTTTTATTGAAATAAAACACATAGAATAAATCACTGAGAGTGCGGCGTCGCGCACGCACATCGTTTGAGTGAAGGAATTTAAAGATGGAAATAATGGATGTAAGTATGTAATTATTTTCATCGTAATTTTTTTTGTAATAATGCATATATATTTATGGTTACTGATTGTCAAAAAAATTATAATGTATGTTTGATACATGTTCTTTCTTTAATGTACGATTATTGGTCATCCAGCCCCGTTATACATTAGTCTACTAGCCCCGAAACATATTTTTATTTTCAATCACATGACATAACCACAAAACTTCTAAGAAATCAAATAACACCATACATAAAAGAAAGAACATGAATCAAACATCCATTATAAATTCTTTGACAATCAGTATCCATGAATAAATACGCATTATAACAAAAAATCTTACGATGAAAATAATTACTTACGTACGTTATTTTTCAACTTTAATTTCCTTCACTCAGACGGTGTGCTTGCGCGACGCCGCGCTCTCGGTGACAGAGCGAGGAGAGGTGGCGGACTCTCGGGTGTCATCGGTTGGCTCCAAGCCATTGCTTTGGCCAAGTTATTGATAGTTAGTCTACCTACCCCTATAGTCAACCAGCCCCGGTCTCCCCTACAGACTCTCGACCCTTAACAGATTTATTATATGTATAGATTAAATAACGGATCAAAACGAAATAATAGAAACAAACTCATAACTCGATATGCTGTGTTTATAGTGCAAAAACGAATAAAAACATTATTGTACCTCTTTTCCTCCTGTTTTGATAACTCGTATCTTTAATATACGTTTTTTTATTATTCTGTATTAATTGAATCTTAAATTGTACATTAAATATTACAAATAGCACAATAAAACCACAGAGGTTTGTCCTTATGCTAGAAAACAGAAAGGTGTAATCAAAACAAATGCCAGCGTTGCGATCTTCCATACATGTAGGTATTACCCCAGTACAGTGCATTTACATCAAGTAGAATTGGTCGATGAAACTGTCAGCAGGTTAGCAGGTAAAGCTTCATCGGATAGCGCTTTAGTGATTACTAGTGAAATCAGTTTGTTATCCATAATTGATGTCACAAACTTCCAAAAAGCTCACCTCTTATGGCGTGATTGCATCGAAGCTATTCAACGGAAACAACGCCTGAGTCACGGCTCGAGCGGTGCAATACCCACCGCAGGCCGTATCAAATTGCCGTATTTTTTTTTTATTTCTATGAACAAACCAACTAGCTTTCTATCCTATCTTCAGCTACGATAAACCGCATACGTATTGCGTGTGACAAAGAGTAGTAGAACAAAACCGGCCTTGTGCGAGTCAGACTCATGCATAAAGGTTCCGTACCTAGAAACGGTAAAAATTACGTAATTCATATGGAAGCCTCCCCTTAATCCCCCCTTTTCTCTGATTTGTTGCCCTTGTAGGGGTAATATACTTATGTATGCGCGGAATGTGTGCGTCGGCTTCAGCGATGTATGAAAGTAAGTCGGCCAGTTGCTGTGCAACGGTCCGACAGAGCGCTAGATCATGAACTAGTAATTACCTTGAATAATCTGTAGTAAAACCTTGACATTGTGAAGCTTAAATAAATATTTCGTGGTATTCATACTAAAAGTGTTCTCTGTCGGACTAGTGCCGTTAACTCATTATAGTTCCTTAGATAATCTCATATTTACCCAACGTTTGGACATATAGTGAGTAGATAGTGTACGAGTTCGATTCTCGTAGCCTACATAATTGTGATTATAAAAATAGGTATGGTTCTGTAGCATTACTACTATATGCGAACGATATCCTATACCCTCAATCACCAAATATAAGATGACTAATATTTAAAAAGAAAACAAATCTGACCATTTCGAAGTAGATGGAATATGTATTAATATTTTTCACGGAATTATTATTTTGCGTTACATTACCATGCAGAACGTAAACCCTCGTCCTAGCAAACCCGTAGCACATAGCTACGGGTTTGCTACGACGTAGCTTAGTGGAGGAGGTATGTTGAACAAGACATATAGGTAACATTGTTACCTACTAGGGTATTCAGCTTTGTACTATAAAACACATACAAACACACATACATATATATAATCACCCCTTTATCCCCGAAGGGGCAGGCAGAGGCATAGTATACGCCCACGTTTCACCTTTTAGTTTTACCTTAAATTAAACTACAAGTATCTATTAATGATTAAAAATAGTGGAAATGCTAACCACATATACTATGCTTTCGTTAGTAAGTTCTTGACGCGACCGGTATAAATTAACCGATTCAGAGGCGAAGTCGGTAGTGATACCGACTGCGGCACTTGAGGTCAGTAGGTCAGTTCAAATATTTATGTTATTCACATTTTTTTGTATAAATTTATAATATGTATGTATTTAGAAGTATATACTCGTAAGTATTTTTATCAGTCGTCTAGACCTCATAGCACAAGCTTATATTAGCCTAATCGACGCTAGATCATGTTGTGGGAGAATGTATATTTAACTTAACAATAAAATTCTATTGAAAGGGTAATAAAAGGTGTTAAATTTCATTTTCATTTACTGCAAAATTTGCCATTTTATGGTAATTAGTAAAATAAATTCTATAGATTTACTTGTCGGTTGATTTCAATGGTACACCATAACGGTATTTCAATTTGGTATACAAAACAATTGAAATCAACCGTACAATCAGTTCAATGGTATAGTGTACAGTTAATTTCTTAGAACTTTCGTAGGCCCTTATTGCACTCAGGCAGGGGAGCAGGAGGTCCCAAAAAAATAACACAGACTTAGATATTCTATTCATTGTTATCATTTGCAGTAGGTACCGAATGATAGGATAGACAACTAGTTTATTTGTTAATGGCAATTTGATATAAGAAATTTATCCTAAGAATTTCAGTTGGTTTGGGACTTGGCGTCACGCTTTGCGCTCCACATCGATGCCCCTGCGGTTTTAACGTTGACACTTTGGGGCATCATGGTCTTTCATGTTTAAAGAGCGCAGGCCGCTTCTCACGCCACGCTGCGCTGAACGACATCATCCGCCGTGCTCTTGCCACCGCCAATGTGCCTGCGCTCTTAGAGCCAAACGGCGTTTTCAGGGACGATGGCAAGAGACCGGATGGTATAACTTTGATACCGTGGGAGATGGGTCGGGTCCTGGTGTGGGATGCAACTTGTGTTGACACTCTAGCCCCGTCCCATCTTCCTAAAACAAAATTAAAAGCCAGTGCAGCAGCGGAAGCGGCTGAAAATATTAAAATTAATAAATATAAGGGTCTCGACTCATCGTATCGTTTTTGTCCAGTCGGTGTCGAGACCCTAGGTCCATGGGGTCCCAATGCGCAAAAATTTTTCAAGAATTTGAAAAAGCGCCTTGTGGAGTCAACTGGTGACCCAAGGGCTGGCAGTTTTCTCGCTCAACGAATAGGTATTGCTATTCAAAGGGGAATGCTGCTAGTCTTTTGGGCACAATGCCACGGGGGCCTTATTTAGGTTTAGGTTAGATAGTAATAATGTAAATATAGATATGTAATAATTATGTTTCTCTGTCATTTTTAACAATAAATGTATTTTTTTATATTTGATATTTATTTTATTTATTTACTGATCTTCTTATACATATTAGTATAGATATTAAATCTATACCAATATGTAACTGAAGAGTTTGTTTTTGTCTGAACTCTAAGATCTGTGAAACTTCTGGTTGCATTTGAAAAATTACATTGTAGTTTGGTATACCATTTATTGAGGATAGCTATATATCATTACAATAAGACGAATAGGAGTGGAGCAGCAATGAAAACTGTTTAGAAAACAAGAACAATTTATTCCTTTTGACAGCTTACGTTAAAGTTCGAAATAGCATAATGTGTGTTTATTTTAAGACTAGCTGACCCTCGCAACTTCCTTTACGTTACATAGGGTCTATGAAAGGGGAAGTATATCTTCATCAGAGTCTTAGGAGCGTGTGAAACTAAAGATGCAGTCTATTCTAAAACAATTCACTGGGACTGAATTAGTTTACAATACTCTTCATCTTCAGATTCTTTTATGACAAAGCAATCACGCTGACCCTTACATTTAAAGTTGAGATGTCTCTAAATTGTGAACTTCAAAACCCTCATTATGAAACTTGTGTGAAACAATCCTTAACCCAGCGAGGATGTGGTGGGGTCTATTTGACCCTGTCCATTTTGTTTCGAGTATATTTTTTTATTCCCTAGTCGCAGGTTTTCCATCTTCTCAGTAGCTGTAGTTAATGAACGCCCCTCCTCTATGCGTGCCACACCTAAGTGGAGCTTCGGTTTCGCAAGGAGTTACACGTCGAGATAACGTCTACAGGGTACGTATGACCCTTCCACAATCGTGACATAGAAGTTTCATTCCATATTTCGATTTAGGATTTTCATTGAATCTTTTGTATTTTTACGTATATTTGGACAAAATAAACCGCGAATAGCGGGAGGCTTAGTCCCTTTTTTTTCTGTTCTTCTTAACGTTAGGAATGTCCTACATGGATGGTATAAGCTAAACGCAGGTATTACCGACCCTGTTAAGACAATTTTAAATTCGATGGACAATATTAAGAATGAGGATGGACTTCATACCCATTGTTTTGTTTTCATATGAAACTCTAGTCTGTCTAGTTCATAGTGACCATCCTCACATGTTGCATCCGGAGCGCTCGAGCACGGTTAGATCCGATAGGGGCTTTCTACCGCGCACGCTTAGGTTGTGGAATGATCTCCCTGCCTCGGTTTTCCCAAACGCCTACAGTATGGGGTTCTTTAAGAGGGGTCTTAGAAGGTTTTGACAGGGTCGGCAGCGCGAGTGTGGCACCTCTGGTGTTGCAAACGTCCATAGGCTGCGGTGACCACCGGTACATCTGGTGGGCCGTATGCTTGTCTGCCACCATAGTCGTATAAAAAAAAAAGTTTATATTCTATAATCTATTTATTCTATTCTATATATATTAGTATATTAGTTGTATTCGACCATGTATTATTATTGTATGTATTATTGTATGACCATGAGAGAGATTAATAATGCCTACCTAAGCCTACATAGTTTTATTGGGCACCGATTTCTGTATAATATTTAATGATATCTGATAAATCAGAATATAATGACTTTGTGCTAAGTAGATTTTATTTTGCAGTTTTTAGTTTTTTTTGAAGTCGGTTTCTTTTTTTTTAATTTTTTTTATTATGAACCATATCGAAAAACAGAGTTTAAGTAACCGTATTGACAAACAGTTTATTAGTTTTTGGTATAGGTATGTGGACGACATTATCTATCTATATATCTATATATATAAAAATCAATGCCACTTTTCGTTGTAATTTTATAACTCGAGATCGGGCTCACCTATCCAAACCAAATGTTTAAGCTTTGTTCGGAATATTTAGTAGACGGTTTATGTGAAGTTTGCACAAAATCGGTCGTGCGGTTCTTCATTTATCACGCAAACGAAGTTGCGCGGGTCAGCTAGTTTGTTTATAGAATGGGAATGAGGACATTTTAAATAACTTTTTGACTTTTGTTAATTATAATTATTACAATAGAATTAGGACATGACAAAATAAATTTTCTGGATATTATTACTATTAGCCTAATTAACCAAAAACATCAACTTAAAATGTATCAAAAGGAAATCTTTACAGATAGTGTCATACACGTAAATTCTACACACCCATTAAATCATAAGCATGCAGCCTTTCATCCAATGGTGCATCGATTACTTTCAATCCCAATGTCGCAGAATGACTTTAAGAACGAATTAACTTGTATTAAAACAATAGCGATGAATAATGGTTTCACATCGCAATTAATAGACGGCATGGTGACACGGAAAAGACTAAGGGCTGCTACAGAACTGGCTTACAGAGAAGGTGCACCCTTTAATTCAAATATAAACGGTAAAAGATAGGCTTGCATACCATACATCGGTAACACATCATATGTGTACATACAAAATTTAATTTGCAACAATAAAGACACAACTCCCGTTGAATAAAAAAAAAATACAGACGAATTGAGAACCTCCTCCTTTTTTGGAAGTCGGTTAAAAAGTGGTATACATGAACTGACCTGTACCAATTGCAACTAAAAATATATCGGTCAAACTGGTAAATCCTTCAAAATTAGAGCTGCAGAGCATGTCAGTGGCTGGAGACTTAAAAAAACTGAGTACAATTTTGCAGAACACCTCCTAAATGAGGAACACAGTTTTGACCCGAAATTAACTTTTAGAGCCATACATTTCTGTGACAAAGGTAGAAAGATGTCTGCTCTTGAGGCACTTGAAATGCGTAGACACTTGAATACCGACCCAAACATTATATAAATCAACACTAAGTTATTAACCGTTCACCATTGCTACAATATTTTAAATAATGACATGTACTAATTATATATTTTATTTATTTGACCGTTGACTGGGGTCTGTAATAGTGCTGTACCCCACGTTATTCTTTGTGACAGATAACAATAATGCAATAATAATATTTGGGTCAGTAATAGATGATATAACAACAAAATCTCTAATATTTACAACAACGGAACCTATAATTTTATATAATAAAGCGATTAGTTAATATATTAAACGATTGATATAATTTTAAAATAACTAATTAGTATATGCATAACATACATTTAATATAAGATCGTTTGACATAACATACATTCAATATAAAATCGTTTGACATAACTATTTCTGGGTGGTTTAGAAAAAAATAACCACGAAAGCAAAGGCGGGAGCTCCGCTCCGCTTCGCTCCCGCCTTAGCCTTCTAACCTAACCCATCCAAGTCGGGTTACTCTCAGACGGGATGTTAACTATAATGAAGTTTTTATAATGTTAAACGTTAGGGGTTTTATACATATTAAACGTTAGACCAACTGATTTTCGATGAAAATGAACGTCGAAGAGAGAGCACTACTGCTGGATGTGCGTAGGAAAAAAAAAGGATTAAGAAAAGAAAGAAACAGTGGTGGGTTCGTCCTTATTTAGCAGATCGCTGTAAGAAAGGACAATTCATTAACATATACGACGATATACGAAGATTTCCGGAACAGGTTTTCAGCTATGTGAGGATGTCTGTGAGGTCCTTTAATGAGTTACTGACTTTGTGTGAAAATGATTTGTTGAAACTCAGTCAGTGCTGAAGAAAAACTGTTTGTAACATTAAGGCTGGCGGCCGGACTGGCGGCCGAGTGAGTGTGACTGCATACAGCGCCATAGTAATTAGTGGTGGCGTGACCAGCGTGGCGGCGCAACCTGTAACATTCTATGCGCGCGTCCGAGCTGGTTGCGCAACCAATTTGGTGGCGGAAGGACACCAGGTGAGTAACGCTCCATAGAGCATTTAGTTATATATATTTAGTTGGTCGCGGCGACTGGTTGTGCCGCCATGGTGTCCCGGTGAAATATAGCCCTTAAAGTTTGACATTTACAGTAATTTATTAATATTTAGACATTTTATTGCATTCTTGACATTTAATTGAATTCAGGACATCTGTAATTTGACCATGTAAGTTGTAATATTTATTCTCATTAAAAATGTATAATTTGAAGTTTCCCTAAATTTAGGGTAAATTTGGAAACTGAGTAAAATGACACTTTGACAGTTGTAATTCCACGATGACATTTGTATTACTTAGTGTGACAAAAAATCTGAAAATTTAACTACTCTCATTTTTGGGGATAATTTGAAAGCCGGTATCCTCTAAAATGTTTGAGTACCTACCTGAAATTGTATAGTTTACGTATAGTTGAATGATGTAGTGGTAATTTACGTTGATTTATAGTTTAAGTGTTTCTAAGTGATGTATCTAGTGGTCATAATAAATGTTAGATAATTTTACCTTTGAAAATGCCGAAAGGCGCTCAGGTGTTAGATAAATAGACGTTGTGGAACAGTACAAGTGCCGTTATTTATTATGCTTATCACTGTAGCTTTGCTGCAGGTC
Source organism: Miltochrista miniata (assembly GCA_933228765.1). NCBI lineage: Eukaryota > Metazoa > Arthropoda > Insecta > Lepidoptera > Erebidae > Miltochrista > Miltochrista miniata. The sequence continues at coordinate 12,995,646 of OW121764.1, read as the reverse complement.
TTTAACTAGTTTTTTTCTTGATCAGATGCAACTATGGTCGGTAAACCTTTTATAAACTCACGTGCCTGCGTTTTAAAAAAACATGTCCAAATTACTCAAGAAACAAAGTTATCTGATGCTCGCCATTGTGCATGGCGCACAAGACCGTAATAAAACTTAATTTATGACCAATCCAAGGATTTATTTGTGAAACTATTGACTAGTTTGTTGGACTAGTGAAACTATTGACTAGTTTGTTTGCTAAAGGGTTATAGTTTTTTTGTACGTTAACTCCGACAATGTTGCTCAGTACTTATATAAAAATATTTATAAAAAAACCCGGAAAATCAAACTCTTGTTAAACAAAGAAACTATTTGTAAAAGATCCTGTTATCATACCTTTGCCTCAGACTAAAACTTATATCGTTTTTTTTTCGGATATATCCACAATCACAATATTTTTCTCACCGTCACGTCGGTCTTATATCTCAAAGAAGAGGCTTTTGTGACATAAGTAAGAGTGGCTGTTTTGGTGCTATGTCTGGGGTTTGTTGTTCTTTCATTCGAGTAATTTCTGTCTCCAAATGTTTGATTTTATCCTCTCTGGTACACGTCTGCTTCTAACAAGCAATCGAGCGCTATATTAATCACTAGAGGATCAAAATTTCACGTGTCAGTCGCCGCGTATATAAAGTACTAGCTGACCCTCGCAACTTCCTTTACGCCATAAGGACTATGAAAGGAGAGGTATTTCTTCATCAGACTCATAGGAGAGTATGAAACTGCCCTGTTTGCTTTATTATAAAAGAGCTTAAAGGCTCAAACATAACATAACATATGGTCACTTCTTTATTCCTTTTAGAATATTATTGGTCTCACGTAATAGGTGGTGAGCCGTATTGCCCTGTCGAGGGACAGGACAAGGCGCAGTCTAGTCTAAAATAATTCAGTGCAAATTGTTTTACAATACCCTTAATCTTTAAGGTTTTTTATGACTAAGCCACCAGTTTATAATGACCCTAACATTCAAAGGGACCCTTGAATAGTAGATTTGATGAAAGTTGAGATGTCTCTAATTTCTGAACTATACGTACCTACGTAGTGTAGGTACGGGTACTCTCCCTCAATATTGAAACTTGTGTGGAACAATCCGTAAAGTATTCCTTTTTCCAACACTAAAAAATATTTGAAATCGGATCACGCGTTGTGAAATTACAACTGAAAAAGCATTTTGACTTTTATCCCCTCTCCCACAGAAATCGCGTAAAATATCGGGATCAAAAGTATTCTAGAACCTTCCTCGGATCATTAGTTCAGATTGTGCCTAGTGTGATTCAAATTGATTCAGTAATTTTGGCGTGATACTTAGTCGGGCTACAGACAGACAGATAGACAAAAAGACAAACAATTTTTAAAATAATAACATTTTTTGCTTCAGTGACAAATAAAGAAAGCCCTACAATTAAAATATTTACAATATCTTTCATGTAGAGATTTCAAATCAAAAAGTAATGATAAATAATGATTCTAGTTAAAAAATTAATTTATTATTCTACGTAGTCTCATTATGTATCGATACACTTACCCCCAGTTTCCGAAAGGCTGATCAACGCTAAAATTAACTAATCGGCTGTTAAAGGCGGATCCTCACAGAAGATCCAAAATGAAAATCCATTTACAAGGAACATAAATGCTTCGTAAATATGTAAGAAGAATAGGTTGTTGCTACCAAAGCGATTCGACGTCGTTGCTGCACATGTGACTCCATAGCGACCGATAGTTCAACTGTACAATACTTAGGCGGATCAGTGTGGATCGGTAGGAGCGTGTCGGTGGAACGCGGCGGGATCGCAAGAAAAGTTTTCGCTGATCGCAGGAATTGGCGATCCATTTTGGATCTTCTGTGAGGATCCGCCATTAACAGCCGATTAGTTAATTTTACCGTTGATCAGCCTTTCGGAAACTGGGGGTTAGTCCATCTTTTGTCTAAACTTAAAAAACCCTTTTCTTTGTTTTCCTTTTCCTTCAGGTACGATAACTCGAACGATAACTTACCTGAGTTTACCGCATGTTTTGGTGCGATCCGATCGGTCATTGAAGTGGAGGAGAACAATGGAGTTGAGGCTTTTTATGTACTGGGAGATTATAATGCCCACCCTAATGAACTGTTTTATAACGAAATGTTGGATTTTTGTATGGACCTTGACTGACATTGTGTAGATTTAATTATGTGCCCTAAGAATACGTTTATATTTTACAGTAATATTCACCGCTGTACTAGATGGTTGGACCACTGCATTGTCACAGAGTCAGCACGGGATTCAGTTATAGGTGTGAGTGTGCGCTACGACGTGTATTGGTCTGACCATTATCCACTCGTAGTAGAATGTAACCTTAATAAGCTAAAACTTAAAGTTAGAGATATGGTTGCCGAAAATCATGTTAGTCATGTCTTATGGAGCGACAGACAGGCACTGCAAACCACTCAGTATCATGATATCTGTAATTCTAGACTAAGACTGATTGATTTTCCACAAGATCTAAAGGAATGTTGTGATAACTTTTGTGCCAACAGAGGGCATCATTTAATTCTTGATAAATTATATGCACAAATTATTGATACGCTTTCACAGGCTGCCATACAAACATATAGAAAGAAGTGCCGTCGGAAAGGTGGTTACTTCATTGGGTGGAATAAGCACGTGGCGGGCCCGCATTGGGAGGCCAGGCTTAAATTTCAAATATGGAATTTGGCCAGACGACCAGCTAATGGTCGAATATTTGATGAGATGTCTGAGGCAAGGAGACATTTTAAGGCTAAATTAAAATGGTGCCAGACACGACAGGAGCAATTTAAAATGGATATCCTTGCCTTGAACCACACATCCAAGGATTTTAATTTTTTTTGGAAAAATACCAACAAAATGAACTTTAGGTCTGGCCTTCCGATGAGTGTCGGTGGTTTTTCTGACCACAAGAATATTGCGGAGGCTTTTACGGAGCATTTTACAGTGCGGTCGCCCTTAGGCCCGTCGCATGGCGAGATGAGCGATGCTGTGCCCGTTTTGACCGGTCGTAATCCGATATCTTCACAGAGTGTGGCTAACATTATAAGTAAAATGCAGCGTGGTAAATCTTCCGGTCACGATGGGCTCAGTATCGAGCATTTCAAATATGCGGGGGTGCATCTACCGCGAGTACTGTCCATGTTTTATAGTCTGTGCATAGGTCATTCGTATTCACCGGTGCCACTTATGCGATTAATTGTCATTCCAGTAGTCAAAAATAAGACCGGCGATTCGTCTGACATAGTTCGGCTTCAGAGCAGGGCTCTCATCAGAGAGCGCTATTCTGAGCCGGAAGAGAACGGTGCAGTACTACACAGCGAGGAAGACGCCGGTTTCCTCGACTTGTCAAAAGGTTTCGATCTAGTTTTTTATGATATACTGCGGGACAAGTTTGGGGATGCGGGTGTGCCGGCGAGCTACACATCCCTTCTCAAGTTTTGGTACTCTAACCAAAAGAATCGGGTACGGTGGAGCGGTACTCTGTCGGAAGAGTACAGACTAGAATGCGGAGTGAGACAAGGGGGATTAAGCTCGTTTCTTCTCTTTAATGTTTATATAAATCGGCTTATCGAGCGACTGAGCAGCATGCGTGTCGGCTGCCATATTGACGGAACCTGTGTAAATAATTTAAGTTATGCAAACGATATGGTGCTGCTCAGTCCATCGATAAGTGGGTTGAAGAATATGATATTAATCTGCGAGGCCTATGCGGTGGAGCATGGCTTGATATATAACACCAATAAGAGTGAGCTTATGGTGTTTAAAGCTCCTAAACAGCAATCGCGCAGTGTTCCACCTGTAAGTCTCAATGGCGTGGCTCTTAGTGTTGTTAGTAGATTTAGGTATCTCGGCCACATTTTTACAAGCGACCAAAGGGACGACAAGGACATAGAGAGGGAGCGCAGGGCATTGTCAGTGAGGAGCAATATGATTGCCCGCAGGTTCGCTGGTTGTAACGCGGGTGTCAAAGTAACACTTTTTAAGGCGTTCTGTCAGTCGTTTTACTCCAGTGACCTGTGGGTGTCATAAACGCGACGAGCTTACAATGTTCTGCGTGTTCAATATAATAATGCCTTCAGGATGCTGTTGGGACTGCCGTGGCGCTGTAGCGCGTCGGGCATGTTTGAAGAGGCTTGTGTGGACGGTTTTCACGCAATCATGCGTAAGAAAGCGGCCTCATTATTGCAGCGTCTGCACGGTAGTGACAACAGCATTCTGAGAATGATCGCTGTCAGACCAGACTGCCCCTTCCAGAACATCTGGATAGGGACCGCCATAGGTCTATGTAAATAAAAAACCTATTGTTTATTATAGTAGCGAAAACTAACGATACTAACATAGTTATTTAAGCACTATTGTTACTAACACCCAAATACTAACAATAATACCTATGGACAATTGTAGTCTGAAAATAAATTGATATTTAATTTAATCTAATGAACCGCATACGTATTGTGTGTAACAAAGAGTAGTAGAACAAAACCGGCCTTGTGCGAGTCAGACTCATGCATAATGGTTCCGTACCTAGAAACGGTAAAAAATTACGTATGTCATATGGAAAGCCTCCCCTTAATCTCCCCTTTTCTCTGATTTGTTGACCTATTTGGTGATTGCCAAATATAAGATGACTATTATTTAAAAAAAAAACAAATCTGACCATTTTGAAGTAGATGGAATATGTATTAATATTTTTCACGGAAATATTTTTTCGTTACATTACCACGCAGAACTTAACCCTGTTTTTGCATTTTTTGTAATTAATGGGATCTCGTAGCACATAGCTACGGGTTTGCTACGACGTAGCTTAGTTGAGTAGGAATGTCGAACAAGACATATAGGTAACATTGTTACCTACTAGGGTATTCAGCTTTGTGCTATAAAGTACATACATACACACATACATGCATATAATCACGCCTTTATCCCCGAAGGGGCAGGCAGAGGCATAATAGTATACGCCCACGTTTCACCTTTTAGTTTTACCTTAGAGTAAACTACAAGTATCTATTAACGATTAAAAATAGTGGAAATGCTAACCACATATACTATTATTTTGTTAGTAAGTTCTTGACGCGACCGGTATAAATTAACCGATTCGGAGGCGAAGTCGGTAGTGATACCGACTGCGGCACTTGAGGCGCTGGTTTTAATTCCCAGGTCAGTTCAAATATTTATTACATCCTATTTTTTTTGTTTCGGAATTTGGGTGTTTTTATTTATAATATGTATGTATTTAGAAGTATATACTCGTAAGTATGTTTATCAGTCGTCTAGACCCCATAGCACAAGCTTACATTAGCCGATAATCGACGCAAAATGATGTTGTGTGAGAATGTATATTTAACTTAACAATAGAAATGGGAATAAAAGGTGTTTAATTTCATTTTTATTTACTGCGAAATTTGCTATTTTATGGTAATAAGTAAAATAAATTCTATAGATTTATTTGTCGGTTGATTTCAATGGTACATCATAACGGTATTTCCATTTGGTATACAAACCAATTAAACGCAACCGTACTACATCCTGCTAGTAGGTACAGTACTGTTCACTTACTTATTTATATTGTTTCGTTGCCAGCTTCTACAACGACATGGAGGCGAATGTCGTCAAGCAATATGTCCAGGCGCTGGTGCAGCGACACCAAGTCGCACAAGAAGATATAGGAGTTATATCTCCTTACCTCCGACAGGTTAGTAACGGGATTGTGAACGTTAGATCATGATTATGCTGATGTTAAAAGTTACATCACTTTTAAGGTTTTGTACCTAAAGAGTATAGCGAATCCATGTTTTAAGACTCCACTGTCCGTCTGTCTGTTAAGTTCCAGACTGTGCCTCATGAACCATGATATCTAGACTGATGAAATTTTTATTAATAATTTTGAAGTTTTCCATGTTAATGATACAATATTTCAAAAAAAATTGTAATGACATTTTCGCTACTGACAATTCGACTTAATTAGCCCCTGTAGACCAGTGCAGATAGCTTTTAAAATATAAAAAATTAGTAGTAGAATGAAACCTTTACAGGTTAGGTCATAAAAGAGTGAATGCAAAAGTTGTAGATTTTTTTATTTCCTACAACTTTGTCATTAAACATTTTTCCATAGCACTTGTGGTTTTGTCGGAAATCGAGAAAACCCCTTTGCCCCCCTTAAAACCCCCATTTTTTTTACTTCCCGACCTCAACTAAGACTAAGACAATATTGTAAGCAACATCAATATAAATCTTACTAATATTATAAATGCGAAAGTTTGTGAGTGTGGATGTTTGTTACTCTTTCACGCTCAAACCACTGAACAGATCGGGCTGAAATTTGGTACAGAGATACATAATAGTCTGGGATAACACATAGGCTACTTTTTGTTCCGTTACCACGGGAACAAATTTTACGCAGGCGAAGCTGCGGACATCAGCTAGTCTTTATATAAATCTAACCAACTTAATTATTATTTTCAGGTACACAATATTAGGAACCAACTAGAAGCAGAAGGCTTTAAAACATTGAAGTGGGCACTGTTGAGGCATATCAGGGCAAGGAGAAACGGGTGATCATTATATCTACGGTGCGCGGCAACTCCAATACTCTGGACTGCGCCGGCAAGTGCCAGCTGGGCTTCCTGGTGGACGCGAAGGTGAGCGCTGATAGTAATAATGAGGCTTAGTCCTACTCTCTTAGTACACTATTCAAACAGAGTTTTAAAGTCTTAGTTATTTGACTTTCTTTTCAACTACCTTTTTAAAGATTTTGTTTCTTTTTCAGCGTTTCAACGTAGACATCACTCGCGCCATGGCAAAGGGCATCCTAGTAGGAAACCCGCTGTGCCTGCTTCAAGACACGAGGTGGCGAAAGTGCCTCTGCGGTTGCTGGTGAGATATTATTAGGTATGGAATACTATATTCCATACACTGATGTCACCAGCATTCGCAAAGCCCGCCACTGGTTCGGGCGTGAGTGTGCCGTAGCTGTTCAACAAAAAGCTCATACGCTACCTGGAGGATCACTCGTTAATTAGCGATCGTCAATATGGCTTTAGGCCGAAACGATCAACGGGTGACCTCCTAGCATACACTACACACACCTGGGGTGAGGCTATGGAGAGGCACGGCGAATCTCTGGCTATTGGCCTAGACATCGCTAAAGCTTTTGATAGGGTATGGCATGCGTGGCTTCTTTCCAAGCTACCGGCTTACGGTTTATCGCCCCAGTTGTGCCTGCATGGGCGACGTATACGGATTCTCTGTGATGGTCAGGCTTCCTGCTTTTTGCAGGTAAATGCCGGAGTACCACAGGGATCGGTATTGTCCCCTACTCTCTTTCTTCTGCATATTAATGACATGATGTCCCTAGGGTGCATTCATTGTTATGCGGATGATAGTACTCTGCATGGGAGCTTTTCTGGCCGTCCAGCGGAGGGGCGGGGTGACGTGGAGGGAAAGAGAAAGAGACGAGATATGAAGGTCAAAAAGTCGTAAAGTTTAGAACTGACTGACTGAACCTAACCTACTTCCAGATGACCTAAAATGGATGAAATTTGGAATCCAGCTCGGTAATTATGTGGAAGCGTAGGAAAAAGTCTGAAAATAAAAAAAAGTTAAAAAATAGGGGGGGTCGCCATCGCCATACATTTTTTTTAATTGTTGCGTTTGAAACGTTACAACGCAACGTTACAAATGGATATTTGAAACTATCCCAATATATGTGGGATTGTGGTAAATGATTTAACACTTTACGTTAAAATATACTTTTAATGACTTTAAAAAAACACTTCGTACAACCGTCTTCAACAATTCCCAATTTCCAACTCCCCGTTCTTACATCTAATATGAACCGTTCACTCACTCTCATTCATTCATCCTGTTCACTCAAATCACATTCCGTTTCCCACATTCGGTCATCCTGCCCCATGTCTGTCCCCAGACATCACTCACCATACACACAAATCATCTCTCATCCTCACATTCTAACAAAATTACGTCAACTTAACTCTAATAAAATCTTAAATAAGTACAACTTGATAATTACCTACACTTATACAACACAAAATCTTAAATGTAAATAATTAACTCTCCTACCATACATCACACATTCACTCTATCTCTGCTGTTTTTTTCTTTCTTCTCTTTAAATAGAGGAACCTATTCTCGGGGTTAGGTAAACTAAACACACTAGCCCGAGACAATCCATTCATGATTGATAACGGATATTCTTCCTTCACCATATTAGCATTGAGCTGTCGATAGGTTGTTATCTTTATATATGCAGCACTAGCAGACGTCACGATGTTTTATCCGCGTAGCTCCCGTTCCCGTGAGAATACGGAAATAAAATCACGCCCATGTTACCCGGAGCGTAGCTTCCGAACAGCTATGTTTTTTTAATCTTCGGGCTTAAAGGGGCTTCGGACTCTATTCAATGCAAACAAATAAGCAAATCTTTCCTCTTTATAATATTATTATAGTTAGTATAGATCATGATCACAAAGACAACTGAGAACTGAGCAGCAATGAAAAATATTCAGAAATCGGCGACAAAATTGCTTTAAAATGCTTGCGTTGCGTACTCTGCTTGAATCGTTTATGTTACGTAAAGTTGTGTACATAGTACAAAATTGTTCCTCATAGAAACTCCAAAAAGGCAGCGATCTCTCTCTTACGTGACATAAACGAAGTTGCACGGGTCAGCTAGTGTTTTATACGAGCGGTTCAATTCATTTCCAAGTGCTTCTGAGGAAAGAGTTTATGTTTAGATGTTCGGATGTTTGTTACTCAATCACGATCTAACTGCAGAACTGATTTGACTGAAATTGGGTACAGAGGTAGCTTATTGCCTGGAACAAGACAAGGGCTACTTTTCATTCCGGAAAAATACTCCCACGGGAAGCGGGTACGGGTACCGATTTTCACGTGGGCGAAGCCACGAGCATCATCTAGTAGAGTATAAAAGAAAGATTTTAAAATTGTATTCAAATATAATTATATTTTTAATGTTTATACAAATGTAAGAAGATCGTAAATAAATAATTAACACTAGAAATATTGAAAATACTCAAAAAAAGTATTTCTATAAAGGTAAATTTGTTCACAAATTATAATTAATATTGAACTATTTAGTCATAATACAGTACAGTTATATGGAAGTGGTATATACACAGCACATTTTATATATTATACACTGTACAATATAAAATCTACAATCTAACTGTTCAACATACATTTACCTAATTTAAAATACATTTTTATGTTTCATGAGCAATTTTAAAGTACATTGATTCGACAAAATTATATGACTAGGCACGTACCTACCTACTAATAATAAACTTATATTTTTTGGCGCATTTTTCGGAGGATTAATATTTTTTTTCCTGCAGGTACAGTTCACACAAAATTGTTTTTAATTTGTTATGTTACCGATTAAAACCACACATACCCTACCACAGCCTACGGTATAATGCTAGCTTACTTCGTTTCCTGCAAGAATAAGAAAGCAAGGACCGCACTGAATTTCTATTTGAGATCACTGTTGTGAAGTTTCCTACTAAATTATATGCAACTATAAAATAAATAACACTACATCTGCATGAATTCACAGCCATTGATTTCAATAAATGACAGACATATGTGGCTCTCTTAGAGGCCTATTTATTAGTCTTCTCGCGAACGACGTCGTCTTCCCTCGTGATTGTTATGGTAAAATTAACTCTATAACTGTTAACACGCAGCAGAAGAACACTGTTTACGTGCGGACAGCACTACGAAAATTATTTACATTCGATTATTCGTTGGTTAACGAACAGCGCTATATTCAGGAACTTGGAATTGGGAATGTGAAAAAAATAGTTATTGATTATTTTAAGTACAAAAATCTTGAAAAAAATGATTTTGATTGAATTATGAACCATTTAAAATTGATAAAATTTGAAATACGACCATGCGACTTTAAACGCTCGACATTGGTTACTATGGCTGTGATGCCACGATGTTGTACGTATTCAACAATTCAACCACTGTAAGGACGTAACTGTTGCTAAAACTACAATGATTGAAAACTGTTAAGATGACGTCACACGCGCTTGGATTTGTTCGGGAGCTGTCGCCGTATTTTCGGACGGTGGTTGTACACGTCTCATTATTTAAATTTTAAATTAATATAACTTCTGAAATATTCCGAAAATCATAAAAGCAAAAATAGTTTTGTTATAAAAGTTATGAATGATCTTTCCATTAACTTATCACTAGAAAAGAATTTTTCACACCCCCAAATAGTAAACTTAAAAGTTGCCATACCTTGAAGTTCCAAGCGCGTCAATATTCAATAATTGACGCTAGAGTTGAATTGATAAATCATATAAAACGATTGAAATATATTTTTTATATACCAGAAAGGCATTTTTGTGGAACATACATTAAAGGCAGTCCAATACATATATATTCCATAAGCTCAACACTAAATAAAAAAAACTAGAAAGCCCGATTGAAAGTTCAGAGATTCAGAACACAACTTATTTTCCAGCAGGACTAACACTAAGACATTATTGACGAGAAGGTAGGTAGATACACTTGGAAATTCTGGGGCACAAAATAACCTACCTACTTAATATAATTAAACAATAATCTATCTTAACTATAAGGTACAAAAGTTTCAGGTACATTTTCGTTAGTGAAAATACGCAACTAAAAGTTTACAAATAGGTATCTTTACTATCTTATCATCGTAAAAAGCCTTTATACCTACCTATTTTAAAAGATTATATGTACAAAAAATATTTAGCTTAAATCAAGTCAGTCATCTCTGTTTTCATTCATTATCATTCATCTGTATTCATTATTCATAAATTATCTAGCAGTCTCTTTTAGTATCTACGGTGTCAGGGTCGAACCCGTGGTAAGTCTGGAGCTCCCTGCACTTGTCTATATACATTCGCCACCTCGTGTCTTGATGCAGACACAGCGGGTTTCCTACGAGGATGACCTTTGCCATGGCGCGAGTGATGGCTACGTTGAAACGCTAAAAAAGAAACAAAAATTGTTTTAAAACAAAATCTTTTAATAGGTAGTTGAAAAGAAAGTCAAATTACTAAAAGTAACTTTAAAAATATGTTTAAATAGTGTGCTTAGAGAGTATGACGAAGGCATATGCTCATTATTACTATCAGCGCTCACCTTCTCGTCCACCAGGAAGCCCAGCTGGCACTTGCCGGCGCAGTCCAGGGTATTGGAGTTGCCGCGCACCGTAGATATAATGATCACCCGTTTCTCCTTGCCCTGATATGCCTCAACAGTGCCCACTTCGATGTTTTTAAAGCCCTCTGCTTCTAGTTGGTTCCTAATATTGTGTACCTGAAAATAATGTTATATTATTTACTTAATCAGATTACGACAGAAATACTAGTTGTATAAATAAATAGGTACCTAAATAATGTCTTACGTGATTTCAAAAAGCGGGGGCTAATTAAGTCAAATTGTCAATAGTCAAAATGTCATTTCAATCTATTAAAAGTATTATGTATTAATAAAAGTGTCATCAGTCTAGATATCATGGTTCATGAGGCACAGTCTGGGGCTTATCAGACAGACGTCAGTGGAGTCTTAAAACATGGATTCGCTATACCCTTTAGGTACAAAACCCGAAAAGTGATGTAACTTTTAACATCAGCATTATCATGATCTAACGTTCACAATCCCGTTACTAACCTGTCGGAGGTAAGGAGATATAACTCCTATATCTTCTTGTGCGACTTGGTGTCGCTGCACCAGCGCCAGCACGTATTGCTTGACGACATTCGCCTCCATGTCGTTGTAGAAGCTGGCAACGAAACAATATAAATAAGTAAGAGTACAGTACTGTACCTACTAGCAGGATGTAGAAAAATGCTTGACAAGTTTGGATGGGCGTAGAAACCTAACAAACGTCATAGAGTACGGAGACCAACATGGTGGTATCCAGCAATTAGGAGTTATTGCCGTCCTACAAGCAGTTCGACGAAACTCTACAAACATATAAATATTACAAAAACTAGTATTTTAAAAACACTTAAGTAACGATCAATGCACCATCTGGTAAAGTCAAAAATTATTTTATATTTCAATACTTTATTCATCGTGGATGACTTTAGGATATCATCACGCTACAACGAATAGGAGCGGAGCATTAATGATAAATATTTCAAAAACTGGGGAAAAATTATTCTTATTGAGAGCTTTCATTGCGTGCGCTGCGTAAACGGTTAAAATTATCTAAAAATTATGTACTACAAAATTGTTCCTCTTAAAAAGAACTAAAAAGTTTGCAACAGCATGTCCCTATCTATAAGGATTGGTTCACAATAACCATTTTAATGGATATTAAACGTGGAACGCAATGGACAAAACTAAAAACAAAATCCAAAATGGCGGCGATGCGGTTCGCAACCCATCACGTCTCGTTTCCCATCGAGGCGAAAAGTGGACTGTGGATAGCCACTTTGCTACGTTGAATGTAAGAGGAGGTATGATAGACAAAATTGAGGAAGTATGCAAGATGATGAAAGAGAGACGACTCGATATTCTGTGCGTGAATGAGACAAAGAGGAAAGGATGGACCCTACACTGCCTACTGGTCGGGTGTGCCTAAAACCAGTAAAGCGTGTCAGGGCGTTGGTGTAGTACTGTCTGCGAGAATGAATGAATGTGTCACAGAATATGAATGTGTAAGCCCAAGACTCCTTTGGTTGAGGCTGAAGGTTGGACTTACCCGCATCTTTGTTTTAGGAGTATATGCTCCGCAAGATGCGCGGTGGCGCCGATCTTTACGAGACCAAAGTGAGAGGCAGGCATTTTGGGAGAGCATGAGTGATGTTTTGAGTAAGTGCAAACTAAATGAGAGGATAGTAATGTTAGGCGATTTTAATGGGTGGGTTGGAGTCAAGCGTGATGGGTATGAAAGAGTATTGGGAAAGTTTGGTGATGAGCGAGTGAATGAAAATGGAGAAAGTTTGCTTGAAGTATGTTTGGAGAGGAATCTTGTGGTGACTAACACCATGTTTCACCACAAAGATATCCACTTGGTTACGAGACAAGAAGGAAGTAAGAGGAGCATGATTGACTTTGTGATTGTTGACGCAAGGATGAGAAAGAAAGTACTAGACACTCGAGCCTACCGCGGTGCTGGGATTGACACAGACCACTTCTTGGTTGTCAGCCGAGTAAGAGGTCTGTTTCAGCGGTGGAGGCACCGTGTGCGTGAACCTGTTAGTGTACTAGAACGCATAAAAGTTGAGAATTTGCAAGAGATAGGTATAAAAGAGGAATTTGTGAGCAAACTAAGCAAAAAGTTTGATAATTTAGATGAAGTATGTGAGATTGAAGAATTATGGAAGCCGATTAAGGAAGGACTCGTGGAAGTTGCGATTGAACTGTGTGGTGTGAGCAAGAGAAGCCAAGGATGTAAGTTAAAAAGAATGACCGCGGAAGTTCTGAAAGCGTTGTCTGATAAGAAGAAAGCATGGTTGGACTTGCTGGCTACAAAGGCCAATCAAAGAATGCAGAAGGCAACGGATGAGGATGTACGAATGGCCAACGATGAGTATAAAAGGTATAAGCGTGTGGCAAAAGAGGTGTTAGTAAGAAAGAAGGAGAATGATAGAGATGAATTTGATAAAAGGTTATCTGGTGACTTCCAACAGAATATAAAATTCTTTTGGAAGTCCATAAAAGCGGTGAGGAGTCAACAGACCACATCACCGCTTAATAAGATCAGAAATCAGGATGGAAGTTTTGTGGGAGGAGAAGAGTGTGTGCTAAAAATATGGAAGGAGTATTTTGAAAGTCTATTTGATAAAGAGGATACGCAAGTGCAAACTCATTTTTGTGAAATGAATGAAATCGGCAATGAAAACGACATTAGCATGGAAGAAATAGTGGAAGCATTGAATAGTATGAAACTAGGCAAGGCTGCTGGGATTGATAGGGTTTCCGTTGAGATGCTGAAAGCAGGACGTGGCGTGGTGATTGACCAGCTGTACCGCCTTTTTAATCTGTGCTGGAGGAATGGCAGCGTACCAAAAGAATGGTCCAAAGCCGTCATTGTGCCGCTGTACAAAGGAAAAGGGTCGCAGCAAGAGTGCAAAAATTACCGCGGCATAAGCCTGCTCAGCATCGTCGGTAAACTGTATGCGAAAGTGTTGATAAAAAGAGTGATGAATGAAAGTGAAGGAAAAATGTGGGATGTTCAAGCAGGATTTATGAAAGGAAGGGGATGCACGGATCAGGTCTTCTCCTTACGATGCATAGCAGAAAAAGTTTTGGCGAAAAGCCAAAAGGTATATTGCGTATTCGTAGATCTGGAGAAGGCCTATGACAAAGTGGTGAGGAATGAACTATGGTCAACATTGTCTTTGTACGGGGTGAGCAGCAGCTTGATACGAGCACTGAAATCTCTTTATGAGGGCTCGAGTGCTTGTGTCAGGATCAACGGAGCTTGCACGGACTTCTTTAATATAGAAAGGGGTGTGAGACAGGGTTGTGTAGCGTCACCGTGGCTGTTTAACCTGTACATGGACAGTTGTTTGAAAGAATTGCAAGAGAGTGCGTGTGGTATAAAACTGAACGAGCTGACCATCAAATGCCTCCTATATGCTGACGATCAGGTGATCTTAGCTGCATCGGCGGAGGAGTTGCAGTTGATGGTTAATATTATGCATGAGGCGCTGAAAGGTAGAGGAATGAAAGTGAATGTAAGTAAGACTAAAGTAATGGTTTTTGAAAGAGAGAAATGTATGACGAATTGCCCTATTATTATCGAAGGGCAAAGAGTGGAACAGGTGAAAGAATTTGTATACCTGGGTTCAAAATTTACGAGGGATGGAAAGTGTGACCAGGATATTGAGAGAAGAGTTTTGGCAGGAAATCAAGTGAATGGGGCGATGCATACCTTTATGAGCAGTCAAAACGTGTCTAAGAAGGCGAGAGTGGCTGTGCATAGGGGTGTGCTTATCCCCACACTTATGTATGGTAGTGAAAGTTGGGTGTGGCAGAA
Organism: Miltochrista miniata; assembly: GCA_933228765.1. Taxonomy (NCBI): domain Eukaryota; kingdom Metazoa; phylum Arthropoda; class Insecta; order Lepidoptera; family Erebidae; genus Miltochrista; species Miltochrista miniata. The sequence goes on along the minus strand of OW121764.1, from coordinate 12,980,580 downwards.
GAAGCATGAAAGTAAAATTAATGCAGTGGAAATGAGAAGTCTGCGAAGTATAGCTGGAGTGAAATTGATGGACAAAAAAAGGAATAGCGTGATTAGAAAACAATGTGGTATAACTGAAGATGTAGTGACAAAGATAGAAAAAGGGATGCTTAGATGGTTTGGACATGTTGAGAGGATGGATGAAAATAGACTGACTAAACAGATCTATAAGGCAAGAATGAATGGGCAAGCTGGTAGGGGTCATCCTCGGCGTACGCATGGTAACCAAATTGATGACCTGCTGGAAAAAGGCCAGGTCAAGAGTACCCTTAACCGGCGAGCGTGTATGAAAGCACTTATGAAAGTAGAAGAAGCGAAAGTGGTATGCCAGGATCGTAGCAAGTGGAAAGCCATAGTCTCTGCCTACCCCGATGGGAAACAGGCGTGATGATATGTATGTATGTATGTATTAAATTTCTATTACAATAATGCGACGGGAAGCCTCTCTTGCAAACGAAATTGTTCTTAAATATAATGCGACAGGAAAACATGCGATGAGAAACCTCCCTTTTTCGCTCTCTTTCACGTAACGACAACACGACGCTATGGGAGTAAACGCAGGAATATCACCACTCATATGTGACGCAAACGAAGTTGCGCGGGTCAGCAAGTTGTTATATGAAGGAAGATGATCTCAATAAACAGTTCTTAATAAACATATTTAGTTGTAATAATTAGGGTTAGATTAATTATTGCAAAAGCCTATGAAAAATTACACCATGAGCTCACACTTTGTTCAAAATTTTATGCTAAAGTGTACAAAGATAGACACATACCTGGGTGACAATCCATTCCGCTGTTCGATGGCCAACACTCCATGGAACACAGTGGCGTGGCTGTGTGGCCTTTCACCCAATATGTCCACTTCACTCAAAGGGTCCTTGTTGGCCATTGCCTGCAAATGAAAAAATGAATAAGATCTTGGCTACAACTTCTATCGGAATTTGATCGTTTTCTTAACAAAATTCACCTTTCCAAAAAAAATCAACTATTACGATGAGTTAAGAAACTATTTATTATTATTCAAAGGCAAGCATTTTCATTTTTTTTGTTTAATTTTGAATCTGAAATTTTGTTTTGGAATCTTGTTTTGAGGAGGAAGGTTTTTTTTATAAAACAATATAAAAAAGTCGGGTTGTGATGTAAGCTTGGGTTAGACAGTAATTTATAAATACTCACCCTCAAGTGTGAATTATAAAATAGTTTATTTGGTATGTCCAGGATGGAGGCGGCAGATCGGAAGTTGTTCCGCAGCATGACCATGTAGTTGACGTTGGCGTTCTCATTGTTGTACATCGGGAAGTTCTTTAGTAGGCGCTCCCTGAGCGAGGTGCCTTAAACAAACCACGATCATATTCATTTTATTTTAAAAAGTATGTACCTACATGCAAATTAGCATGTATAGACCCCCCAATATAAAAGTTATTTTGTTTACAAACGTTAATTTCTACAAACTTCAAACTGTCACAGATATCAAATGAAATTTGACAGACTGTAGTTAATAACTGTTTTATCTAAACATTTTAAGTTACGAAAATTATTGTGAAATTCAGACCGAAATACTAAAAATAATTATAAAAATTGACATACCCAGTCCGATGTTTTTGGCTCTTCGTGAGTTGATGACAGGTCCGAGTTGGTGAGGGTCTCCCGCCAGCACGAGGTGTCCTTGGGGCGAGAGCAGCCCGCTGATGGGGATGAGGCAGCATGGCTCGCTGGCCTGAGCCGCCTCGTCGATGAACAAGTGTGTGATGTGACGGCCCCTGCCTTTGAGCGATAGTTCCCTGGCGAACATAGATAGAAAATTACAGATTGCTTTACACTTGCAAGTTATGTGCACAGCACAGCATTGCGTACATAGTAAGAACATGAATGAATAAAATAAAGAAAACTTCAATCAGCACAATCTTTCTCAAGCAGCGAAGTAGTTCACAGTCTCGTACATATTACCAGATACTCGTATACGAGTACAATAATAGTAAAAATATTCACCTTGAAAACTTAGCAGCGTGAGAGAGCGTGGTGATAACTATACGGTAGCTCATGAAGTGCTGGATAGATACTCGGTCAAAGTCTAATCCAGATGTTCCATTTGAATATGGCTCTAAGGACTCTGGTAGTATGTCCCTAAAACAGAAAAAGTTAGTTATTAACAGTACTTACTAGGTACTGCCAAGTCAATTTGTCGCAAATTATTACTCTTAATTATTCAGCACTAAAAAAATAATATTAAGTTTGATAGTTTTGCTTACCACGCTCTATGCTGTGAGCTGGCCCGGAGCAAGAACTGTTCTTCTGAGAACATGTGCGCATATTTTATCAGCAAAGTGGCAATGTGATCTGCCGCCATATTGGAGTCCGTGCATACCATTATCCGGTTAGTTGGATCTCTATATACAATCTGGAAAAAACATTTATAAGTAATATAAGATTTTTGTCAATAAGGGTTTGTGAAAAATGATGGGTTAGAATAGAAATACTCCATTAAGATACTGTTTGATATTTGCACCGCTAGACCCCGCCACTATGTGTTCCACGGCTTGACGCTGTTCCGGGTTGACACTGTTCCATTAGTATACAGTAGATACACTCATGTATAGTGACTTACTTGTAGTATAGCCTCGACGATGGTGACAGTCTTGCCGGTGCCGGGCGGTCCGTGGACGAGGTACGGCGAGGCGCCGCTAGACCCCGCCACTATGTGCTCCACGGCTTGACGCTGTTCAGGGTTGCTTTCCACTAAAGGATTGTAGAATCTGCAGGATATAGATTTATGTTAGAGGCGGTGGCGTATTGAGCTTGGTGAATTAAGTAGTTTATCTCATTCGATAAATATTGTTTTCATATCTTCTTATTCCATTTCTAAATAGACGATCAATAATATTATGGTAAAAAGTCGCTACTAAGGAATTACAGTAAGTCTTACATAAGCTTGGGTTTTCTATAATTGATTGCCGTCTCCTCTTTCGGGAAGATCTTCAACTGCACATTTTGGCTCATAGCTTCGTGTACAGCTACGTGCATTCGCTCATGCGTAACACGCGACGCGGAGAAACGTATGTCGAACAGAGCTTTTGAATGGAAGTGCTGGGAGAACCTGTTACAGGATTTAATATTGCATTTAGTTAAAGAACCAATTATTATAGCCGGTGCATGCGACATAAACTGTTGCAATAATGAAAAGTATGTGCAAGTTTCACCACTTCGGGAACACAACGCGACGGTATAAAATAAATAATACGTGGGTGGATTCGAGGTGATATTGTCATACAAAATACAAATATTTATCAACGTTCGTGCCTTTGAGGAGGCACAAATGGGTGAGGTGACGTTTTTTGCAAGAATTTGTGTAAATTTATGATACAGTCGTATGAACCAGCTAAATGTATTTTATATGGCATTTATATGAACACCGGAAGAATATTTAGCAATAATGCAACGGTTTAACGGGCTTTCCAAACCACGCTGATAACTAGACTGCTACAAATGGTCACCCATCTCAAGACTGTAATTGACCGTTTTGTAAGAAGCTAACGCAGTGATAGTTTACAGAACACTGGGCAAGCAGGGCTATCGTGCGCTAAATGTATTTACTAAATATAGTACTTACGATGAATGAAACTTTCTAATAAACGCGACATTCTCGTAAATTTCGACTACAACACCTTCAAACATCAACGATTCGTTATTCTGTGGTCGAACGCAGAGCACATCACCTGGAAATGAAAGAGAACGTTATTCACAATTCGATTAACGACTGCGAAACAAACAATAGCGGAACACGCAAATATTTATCGTGACCCGGGATTCGAACAAGAAACCTCACCAACAGCACACTGATTTGAATTCAACGGACACCATAAATTAAATAATAATACTCACCAAGCATCAGCGAAGGCCGTTTGTCGACTAGGCCAGGCACATATAGACCATATCTGTCTCCATTCTCCACAAGCTCAACCCCAGACATGTTATAATTCTGCAAAGAACATAAGTCACTTTAACACAAATGATTGTAGCTTTGACTGGCGGAGTGCAAACTGTCCTTTGGAATTATCTCCTTTAAAATGGTAAAAACCATGTGAATATCTGTTCAGTAGTTGTCGAGCTAATCGCAACTATCTGACAGACAGCAACATACAGTCACGCCTATCCCTACTATCCCTATCCCTACTAATATTATAAATGCGAAAGTTACTCTGTCTGTCTGTTTGGTTTGAGTAAATTTGGTATAGAGATAGTTAGAGCCCTGGGAAGGAAATGGGCTACTTTTTAACCGACTGCGCAAAAGGAGGTTTTACGACGACTTCTACGTGGTCGAAGCTGCGGGGAACTGCTAGTATCCTATAAACCTACTCTTTGACAGTAGTTCTATTGGTCCCATGCAATATGCAAGCCTATTGGCGACAATGAGCACAATATTCAGGAGACAATCTATAACCATTCTATTATCCGAACCAAAGTTTGAACAGACGGGACAGCTGGTGTTATAATTTATCTTTCTAAATAATTGAATAATTACAAGGTACACTTACCTCGACATTAACGCCGATCATCCTCTCCTCGTACCATAACACGTTGTGAAAGAATTTAGCATAATTCTCGGGAGTGACGCCTTTGTCAAATACATCCCTAAAAAAGTAAAACGCATTTAGTCTCCTGGGTACATGGACATTGAAATCAAATAGAAACAAATAGATTATCTATACTAATATTATAAAGAGGTAAAGTTTGTGTGTTTGTTAAATTGTAAGGGGTAATCTCGGGATCTACTGAACCGATTTGAAAATTTTTTTCACCAATAGAAAGCTACGTTATTGTGGAGTGTCATAGGCTATATAACATCACGCTACAACGAATAGGAGCGGAGCAGTTATAGTAAATGTTTCAAAAACGGGGGAAAAGTTATTCCTTTTGAGGGCTTCGTAGCGTGTGCTGCGTTAATATTTACGACGAGACGCTACGGGAGTAAACGCAACGTGACGGGAGTAAATGCGACGGGAACAGGTAATACTCTCTAATATGTGGCGCAAACGAAGTTGCGCGGGTCAGCTAGTTATTAATAAAGTGGTGTTGGAATATCGCTAAATCGCTTTGTACTAGACTCCACTTCGGAGCTCGTTTGCCTCTACGGCTATCGGTTCCTCTACAGATTGTCCAGCCCGTTGCCTCTTCACAACACATACTCTGCGAGCTATGTCCACCACTCGGGTTCTTTGAGGGATATCAGAGTTTCTGTTTCTGTCCCTCAGACACGCCATTCAGGCAGGCACACGTCATCACTGCGCCACCTAGGCAGAAGGTAGTACCTACTATGACAGTAAAGTTAAAGATACTTACCGAATATCCTTTGCTACTAGTTTTTCCTGGAAGTCTGCATTTTTTTCCGTTTTTAAATTGTTCGAAAAGACTGTTTTGTTTATAGAAGGTATCTGGAACAACCAGTTATCGTGGCTGCAAACAAACAAACAATTAGAATTTACTTCGTCGTCCTTTCGTCTTGCTAGTTTTGACTTGAGGAATTTGATGGATTCAAATAAAAATGGGTAGGTACACTAATGCTGGCTTTTTAAGTGAGGGTTGAGGATGAATAGTCAAGAAGTACGTAAGAAGATTCATGGAAATGACCACTTAAAGGAGTTAGAAATTAGTCGCTTCACCGTGGTGCATCAACTAGTTTCAAACATAATTGCGGCTACGCCTGCTCATAATTCTATTGCCGTTCCCGCATCCCGTGGAAAAGAGTCTGTGTTATTTCAGATCACATTTCCTGCCTGTACCAAATTTAGGCCAGATCAATTCAGGTCGTTAGAGCTTGATGTTTACATAATAACGAACATCAAACATCTTCCAAACTTTCACTTGACATAAGAAAATATGAGACTTACTTGGCGCCAGGGCTCCTCAGCACGTTATCCGCCATGGTAGCCTTCTTGTCGTGCGGACTCTTTGCTTCTGTCTCATGGGGCGTGAAAGTCTCTTCTGCATACACAACCTAAATAACATAGCTTATATTAGCTTAATTTGGTTACTAGACAAATAATACGCGTGCCCATTGACGCTTTCAGGCACTTCCATTCTCTACAAAATACAACTTTTTTTTTATTTGTGGACAATCTCACACAATATCATCAAGCCCAGATTAAGCCAATATAACGATATAGCCATATTTATGGGTGCCTGTCGTTTGACCGAAAAGATTTTTCCAAAATATCATGACCCAAACATATTTTGGCAACCTTTTATTGTACCAATGTAATGTTTGGAATAATTTTAGTACACACTTTTTCATTTCGTCAAATTTTTATTTGGCAGAATATTACAATGGATAATTTCATTTTGGCATTTGATCTGTAATCAAATGATTTATTACAGCAAACAATCTTTAGGCAATAAACGTTTGGTCAAATGATTTTCTACAACAAAAAACATAAAGACAATTTTTTTTTTTTGGGAAAGGTAATAATTCAATTTTATGTTAATACTAGCTGATGCCCGCAGCTTTGCCCCCGTAAAATTGGTTCCCGTTCCCGCTTCCCGTTATTTATCCCCTTGTGGGTAGAATTTATCAAAATCCTTTCTTAGCGGATGCCTACGTCATAACATCTACTTGCATGCCATGTTTTAGCCCAATTCGTATTGTGGTTTGGGCTGTGCGTTGATAGATCACTAGGTCAGCCAGTCAGTCAGTCACCTTTGAGTTATATACATTTAGATAATCATTTATTGAAGGCTTCAATTTCATTACCAATTTCAATGATATAACTCCTAAACGGTACCAAGTCTGTTTACTGCGCGCCCCGACTTGGATAGGTTAGGAGGATAACCACGAAGGCTAATGTGGGAGCTCCGCTCCGCTCACGCATTAGCCTTCTTTATTTTTTATAAAAACCATTCAACCCCAACATCAATTTCGGTGGTGTGACTCTGTAACTTAATAATTTTGTCATTGGCTAAACAATTGACTGAAAAGAAATGGTGATTTGAAAATTGATGATGTGAAATATTAGCCTTATTTTATTTTGCGTAAAATATATTTTTACAAATGAAACATTTGACTAAATAAAAATTGGTTAAGGTAATAGTTGTTAAATAAATTATTCTTTAAACGTTCACTACCCAAACAAAAAGTATGCGTTACAATTATTGTAAAAAGATTTTTTGCTAAGTAATAATTTGGCAAATGAAATTATGCGAATTTTTTTTTGGGAAGTGATAATTTGGCAATTTCTTTTCGGTCAAACATAATGGAGGAATCCTTCAGGAGTCGAACCCAGGAACTCCAGCGCGGCAGGCGGTTACACTACCGACTGCGTCACAGAGGCAACTGTCATTTGAAGGGACTATACAATCCACAGAATTGAATTTAAGAACTTACCATTTTTCTCAGTACACTTCTTCCCTTTTGAAGAGGAAGTCTAATGTAGCCGAATAAGATCGGGGTGATGTACTGAGCTATAGCTATATTTTCCCAGTTGAAAGCAAAGGTCAATTTAAGGTTTCGTCGTTTTAAGCCTGCGCCTGAAAAAAACATTACAATATGAATGAAAGGTACCTTTTTAATAACATTGTTACCTACTCAAAGTAATATCATTGGGGACATTTAGTTGGGTAAAAACCGCACGTACTACTGAATTCGATCACTAAGGGGTAAAAGAAGAGAAATTCGTTATTTTCAAGATTTAAAACATGTTTTGTAACCAGAAACAGGTGCAGGTAAGTAAACCAGATAAACCAGTGTAGTACAGTAATAGTTACCTTTACACTCCATTTCTAGATTCAGTACTCCGAAACACCAACCTGACACAGTAGACACTAAACTTGGAACACGTTTACACGACGTGCACTCAACACTACTGAACTACAAATGATCGCAGCTCGATTTTACTCGGCCTTTTATACCTCAATGTCATTACCCACGCCGAGATTTAGAAAATAATTAGTACCGTAATTTGGTATTAAAGGTACTTAATTACCAATTCTTCTCTAAATTTGCAAAATGATTAGTAAATTAGGTATTAATACTCAATTGACATTCATTTTTTAAATCTCTTTAACTAAGTATATTGTTGTAATTATATAATTAAACTTGGTGCTAATATCTAAAGTAATTACTACTTTGATGAAAAAGTAAAGGATAATTGGGGAAAGGAGGGAGATAACCTTTAAACCACCCTTGTTTCGGCCATCCCAAGACACATTATTCAAATAATTGTAACGGAGAGGAATGACAAATCGAACTCCTTATGTATATATTGTACTTACAGTAATAAGTATTCTTACACTCCATTTCTTGTACTCGGATTGGGCACTAACCAGACACAGTGAATACTTGTAACACGTTTACACAATGTGCACTGAACACTACTGAACAACAAATGATCATAGATCGCTCTGCTCGGCTATTTACACCACGACGTCATTACCCCCACCCATCGCCGATGTGTTGTCACTTGCCGTACCTGCAGATAGGGCTTTCATTCGGGTAAGTCATAAAGTAACAATGTAGAATACTTGAATGAAGATTGATTCTATTATACGCATTGTTATTATTGTCCGCAGGTACCTGAGGATAGAGTAGAAAGCTAGTAAGTAGGTTCAGGTATTAAGGCCTAAATATTGAATAATAAATAAATAATCAAAATATAGCGCTCGGAATATTACTGTGAAAGCTATTCTGGTCAAGTTTAAATTGCAACTACTAATCGATACTATAATCCTAATACCTAAAATGGCAGAATTAAAAAATCGTGGACATAAGTTTAAGTTAATATTGAGAAATGTTTGGTAAATCAAGTATTAAAGGTATGTAGGTACTTAATTTCTCGGTAGGTACATATTTACGTAATAATATAGTAGAATGGTCAAAACTGTTCATAGAATGTTTAAAAAATAATCGCTGGGTTCTACATAAGATACCGAAGCTGAAAATGTAGTGAGAAAAAGAGGGCAATGAAATATGTAACTTGAAGGATTGATTTAACTAAAACGTTGCATTTAAAGGAATATTTAGTTAGAGATAAATTTTACACACAGGCTACAAATTATTTCGCTAAATATTTACGGGGCTCGGTAGAGAACAATAAAAATCAGTGTGTATATTATAGCAAAATACAGGAACTACTGAATACTTTTTTTTACGTGAATATTAGTAAGAAGTAGTACAATACTAAACGAACATATTAAAACGCTATTAAGACTAGAAGTTTGGCAGAAAAGAATTCAAATCTTTATGTACCTAAATACACTCGAGAGCAATGAATCCGGGTCACTTAAAGAATCCTAAAAATCTCGGAAACTAAAAATGCTAGGTTAATGCAATAAATTGTATTTAAAAGACAATGTTAATCTCCTTAAATGAAGGTATTAAAACTTCTTAGTTATTGTAAAGTTATATCATAAAAAAATCAAATTTGAAAAAGGGCCACTTTCGAAGATGGAACTACGAAATTACAGCATTTGGTGTTGCTTTTGTTTGTAATCTGTCATTTATGTGGGTACATAAACCATGTTGATAGTGCTCTATATTCATTAATCAAGCTGAAATTATGTCGCTTACGCCTGAAGAATGCACCAGAATACTTACAATGCTGGAAACCGGCCGGAGTCAGCGCGATACAGCCAGGACTGTCGGTGTGTCGCTGTCAACAGTACAAAGAGTTCTCCGACGTTACGAAGAAACTGGTTCTAACCTACGCAGACCAGGAACGGGCAGAACCAGGTGTACCACAGCACGAGAAGACCGATACTTGGTGAACACCATGCTTCGAAATCTCTTTCTCACAGGAACTGAACTCACCAATCAGTTTCGACGCCTCGGAGGAAGTAACCCAAGTGCATGGACAGTAAGACGTCGGCTTGCTGAATCTAACTTAAAACCCCTTAGACCTGCAAACGGCCCTAAACTGGAGCGTGGGCATCGTATTTCGAGACTAAGGTATGCCCAGAGCCACGTAAATTGGAGTATTGAAGATTGGTCAAAAGTTATGTTCTCCGACGAATCAAAATTTATGCTCTACAAGCACGATGGAAGACACAGAGTGTATCGAAGACCAGGGGAAAGATTCAAGCAAGCATGCATCGAAGAAAAAGTAGCCTACGGTGGTGGGTCTGTACTTGTGTGGGCCGGAATTTCTTCTGAAAGTCGCACAGAGCTGGTGATCATAGAAAACGGCTCTTTAACTAGCGTAAGATATGTGGAAGAAATCCTCAATGATCACGTTGGTCCATTTATGGTCAATTTAGGTGAGGATGCTATATTTATGCATGACAATGCCCGACCTCATACAGGTAGGATTGTGAATGACTACCTTCAAGAGATGAACATTACTCGTATGGAGTGGCCAGCGCGCAGCCCGGATATCAACCCGATCGAGCATGCTTGGGACGAGCTAGGCAGATGCGTAAAACAACGAAACCCTCCCCCAATCACGCTTCGTGAGCTCAAAATTGCTCTCACAGAGGAATGGGAGAATATTCCCCAAAATCGTATAAGGAACTTGGTGTACAGCATGCCAAACCGCGTAAACGCAGTAATGGAAGCACGAGGAGGCAATACGAAGTATTAAAATTCAAGAAAATCGTAATAAAGTTCAAAAATTTCATGTTTCCTATTTTTGTTTTAAGGAGAGATCAGCAGTTTTTTCTTTATGTAATTTTGTGTTAATAAAATGTATGGTGACTCATATTTTTTTTACTTTCATTTAAGGAGTATTACATTGTCTATTAAATACAATTTATTGCATTAACCTATCATTTTTAGTTTCCGAGATTTTTAACATTCTTTAAGTGACCCGGATTCATTGCTCTCGAGTGTATATTTTTCAGATTTAAAAACCCTTTACTTTTTGACTAGGATTGTTTCAAAAAACTCAAAATCTGACCCACGCGGCCTTAAGACTAGCTGACCCTCGCAACTTCCTTTACGTCACATAAGGTCTATGAAAGGGGAAGTATATCTTCATCAGAGTCTTAGGAGCGTGTAAAACTGCCTTGTTTGCTTAATCAGAAAATAGCTTAAAGATGCAGTCTATTCTAAAACAATTCACTGGGACTGAATTAGTTTACAATACTCTTAATCTTCAGGTTCTTTTATGACAACGCAATCACGCTGACCCTTACATTCAATGTTGAGATGTCTCTAAATTGTGAACTTCAAAACCCTCATTATGAAACTTGTGTGAAACAATCCTTAACCCAGCGAGGATGTGGTGGGGTCTATTTGACCCTGTCCATTTTGTTTCGAGTATATTTTTTTATTCCCTAGTCGCAGGTTTTCCATCTTCTCAGTAGCTGTAGTTAATGAACGCCCCTCCTCTATGCGTGCCACACCTAAGTGGAGCTTCGGTTTCGCAAGGAGTTACACGTCGAGATAACGTCTACAGGGTACGTATGACCCTTCCATAATCGTGACATAGAAGCTTCATTCCATATTTCGATTTACGATTTTCATTGAATCTTTTGTATTTTTACGTATATTTGGACAAAATGAACCGCGAATAGCGGGAGGCTTAGTCCCTTTTTTTTTCTGTTCTTCTTAACGTTAGGAATGTCCTACATGGATGGTAAAAGGTAAACGCAGGTATTGCCGACCCTGTTAAGACAATTTTAAATTCGATGGACAATATTAAGAATGAGGATGGACTTCATACCCATTGTTTTGTTTTCATATGAAACTCTAGTCTGTCTAGTTCATAGTGACCATCCTCACATGTTGCATCCGGAGCGCTCGAGCACGGTTAGATCCGATAGGGGCTTTCTACCGCGCACGCTTAGGTTGTGGAATGATCTCCCTGCCTCGGTTTTCCCAAACGCCTACAGTATGGGGTTCTTCAAGAGGGGTCTTAGAAGATTTTGACAGGGTCGGCAGCGCGAGTGTGGCGCCTCTGGTGTTGCAAACGTCCATAGGCTGCGGTGACCACCGGTACGTCTGGTGGGCCGTATGCTTGTCTGCCACCTTAGTGGTATAAAAAAAAAGTTTATATTCTATAATCTGTTTGTTCTATTCTATATATATTAGTATATTAGTTGTATTCGACCATGTATTATTATTGTATGTATTATTGTATGACCATGAGAGAGATTAATAATGCCTACCTAAGCCTACATAGTTTTATTGGGCACCGATTTCTGTATAATATTTAATGATATCTGATAAATCAGAATATAATGACTTTGCTAAGTAGATTTTATTTTGCAGTTTTCAGTTTTTTTTGAAGTCGGTTTCTTTTTTTTTATTTTTTTTTATTATGAACCATATCGAAAAACAGATTTTAGGAAACCGTATTGACAAACAGTTTATTAGTGTTTGGTATAGGTATGTGGACGACATTATTTGTTTATAGAATGGGAATGAGGACATCAATCAATACATATAATAAAATCGTAACAGGTCGCTGTCTGTACATGGAAGATAAATAAGAAAAAATATTATAGGGGGGCTTTATGAACGCAATGGAACCCAAAACAATGATTTTTAGAATTTTTGTCTGTTTGTCTGTATGTCTGTATGTCTGTATGACTGTATATCTGTTTGTCTGTACGGTTGTGCACGCTAATCTCAGTAACCGCTCAACCGATTGCAATGCGGTTTTTTTTATTGTATTGAGGTTTGCTCCAGTTAACATTTAGCGTTTGTTTTATGTAAATCGGTTTAGAAATAAAAGAGTTATAACACTTATAAGAATCTGATATTTTAAAAAATTTAATTGTAGGGGTTTCTTTGAATGTGAGTGAACCTAAACTGGCGTGTTGGCTTAATCATAAAAGAGCTTAATGATTAAGACTATTTTTAAACAATTCAGTCCGCGCCGAAGGCGTGGACTGAATTGTTTTAAAATAGAATTAATCATTAAGCTCTTTTATGATTAAGCAAACAGGGCAGTTTCAGACGCTGCTTGATGACTCTGATGAAGAAATACCTTTCCTTTCATACACCTTATGTGACGTAAACGAAGTTGCGGGCTCAGCTAGTTTTAAATAACTTTTTGACTTTTGTTAATTATAATTATTACAATAGAATTAGGACATGACAAATTTAATTTTCTGGATATTATTACTATTAGCCTAATTAACCAAAAACATCAATTTAAAATGTATTAAAGGGAAAACTTTACAGATAGTGTCATACACGTAAATTCTACACACCCATTAAATCATAAGCATGCAGCCTTTCATCCAATGGTGCATCGATTACTTTCAATCCCAATGTCGCAGAATGACTTTAAGAACGAATTAACTTTTATTAAAACAATAGCGAAGAATAATGGTTTCACATCGAAATTAATAGACGGCATGGTGACACGGAAAAGACTAAGGGCTGCTACAGAACTGGCTTACAGAGGAGGTGCACCCTTTAATTCAAATATAAACGGTAAAAGATAGGCTCGCATACCATACATCGGTAACACATCATATGACATGTGTACATACAAAATTTAATTTGCAACATTAAAGACACAACTCCCGTTGAATAAAAAAAAATACAGACGAATTGAGAACCTCCTCCTTTTTTGGAAGTCGGTTAAAAAGTGGTATATATGAACTGACCTGTACCAATTGCAACTAAAAATATATCGGTCAAACTGGTAAATCCTTCAAAATTATAGCTGCAGAACATGTCAGTGGCTGGAGACTTAAAAAAACTGAGTACAATTTTGCAGAACACCTCCTAAATGAGGAACACAGTTTTGACCCGAAATTAACTTTTAGAGCCATACATTTCTGATACAAAGGTAGAAAGATGTCTGCTCTTGAGGCACTTGAAATGAGTAGACACTTGAATACTGACCTAAACATTATATAAATCAACACTAAGTTATTAACCGTTCACCATTGCTACAATATTTTAAATAATGACATGTACTAATAATATATTTTATTTATTTGACCGTTGACTGGGGTCTGTAATTATGCTGTACCCCACATTGTTCTTTGTGACAGATGACAATAATGCAATAACAATATTTGGGTAAGTAATAGATGATATAACAACAAAATCTCTAATATTTACAACATGTAACAACGGAACCTATAATTTTATTTAAAAACGCGATTAGATAATACACTCGAGAGCAATGAATCCGGGTCACTTAAAGAATGTTAAAAATCTCGGAAACTAAAAATGATAGGTTAATGCAATAAATTGTATTTAATAGACAATGTAATACTCCTTAAATGAAAGTAAAAAAAATATGAGTCACCATACATTTTATTAACAGAAAATTACATAAAGAAAAAACTGCTGATCTCTCCTTAAAACAAAAATAGGAAACATGAAATTTTTGAACTTTATTACGATTTTCTTGAATTTTAATACTTCGTATTGCCTCCTCGTGCTTCCATTACTGCGATTACGCGGTTTGGCATGCTGTACACCAAGTTCCTTATACGATTTTGGGGAATATTCTCCCATTCCTCTGTGAGAGCAATTTTGAGCTCACGAAGCGTGATTGGGGGAGGGTTTCGTTGTTTTACGCATCTGCCTAGCTCGTCCCAAGCATGCTCGATCGGGTTGATATCCGGGCTGCGCGCTGGCCACTCCATACGAGTAATGTTCATCTCTTGAAGGTAGTCATTCACAATCCTACCTGTATGAGGTCGGGCATTGTCATGCATAAATATAGCATCCTCACCTAAATTGACCATAAATGGACCAACGTGATCATTGAGGATTTCTTCCACATATCTTACGCTAGTTAAAGAGCCGTTTTCTATGATCACCAGCTCTGTGCGACTTTCAGAAGAAATTCCGGCCCACACAAGTACAGACCCACCACCGTAGGCTACTTTTTCTTCGATGCATGCTTGCTTGAATCTTTCCCCTGGTCTTCGATACACTCTGTGTCTTCCATCGTGCTTGTAGAGCATAAATTTTGATTCGTCGGAGAACATAACTTTTGACCAATCTTCAATACTCCAATTTACGTGGCTCTGGGCATACCTTAGTCTCGAATTACGATGCCCACGCTCCAGTTTAGGGCCGTTTGCAGGTCTAAGGGGTTTTAAGTTAGATTCAGCAAGCCGACGTCTTACTGTCCATGCACTTGGGTTACTTCCTCCGAGGCGTCGAAACTGATTGGTGAGTTCAGTTCCTGTGAGAAAGCGATTTCGAAGCATGGTGTTCACCAAGTATCGGTCTTCTCGTGCTGTGGTACACCTGGTTCTGCCCGTTCCTGGTCTGCGTAGGTTAGAACCAGTTTCTTCGTAACGTCGGAGAACTCTTTGTACTGTTGACAGCGACACACCGACAGTCCTGGCTGTATCGCGCTGACTCCGGCCGGTTTCCAGCATTGTAAGTATTCTGGTGCATTCTTCAGGCGTAAGCGACATAATTTCAGCTTCATTAATGAATATAGAGCATTATCAACATGGTTTATGTACCCACATAAATGACAGATTACAAACAAAAGCAACACCAAATGCTGTAATTTCGTAGTTCCATCTTCGAAAGTGGCCCTTTTTCAAATTTGATTTTTTTATGATATAACTTTACAATAACTAAGAAGTTTTAATACCTTCATTTAAGGAGTATTACATTGTCTATTAAATACAATTTATTGCATTAACCTAGCATTTTTAGTTTCCGAGATTTTTAGGATTCTTTAAGTGACCCGGATTCATTGCTCTCGAGTGTATATTACACGATTGATATAATTTTAAAATAACTAATTAGTATATGCATAACATACATTAAATAATAAAATAAATAAATAAATAATAAAAACTTTATTTCTCTCAAAAAGGTACAAGAATTCACATACAAATTTATTATTTTGCTAGGTTTACATACCTTAGCGAGAGCTGGAGTCTGTGCTAGGTTCAAGACCTGTGTTACAGATCTCCAGGCCCCCAGTATTTTATAGTTAACTAGGGATTGCACATTTACATAGATAGTACGTATTTTTATGTACCTTATAAATAATTTGAGTACACGAGTTTAATTAGGTACTTATAATGCCTTTGTATGAAGATAAAATCATAGATAACATAATAATAAATTCTTACAAGACGTAGGTAATAATATTAATACCAAATAATATTCAATGAGATCGCGTGCTTTGTGTATAGAGTCAAGTACGTGTGCTGTGTGTGTTTGCAAGTGTGTGGTGCAAGTTGAATGACGGCGTAAGGAACGGATCTGTGTGCGCGCGTACTGCGTGTTGTGTGGTGTAAATAGAAAGAGTTGGGCGTTTGCGTTTTTAATTAATTAAGCTAATATTTGTAAAATACGCTCGGTCTCATCGTAGCTTAGCTCCAGTAGCCAGCCAGCCGTTTGACATAACATACATTCAATATAAAATCGTTTGACATAACTATTTCTGGGTGGTTTAGAAAAAAATAACCACGACTTCTAACTTAACCCATCCGAGTCGGGTTACTCTCAGACGGGATGTTAACTATAATGAAGTTTTTATAATGTTAAACCTTAGGGGTTTTGTACATATTAAACTTTAGACCAACTGATTTTCGATGAAAATGAACGTCGAAGAAACAGCACTACTGCTGGATGTGCGTAGGAAAAAAAGGATTAAGAAAAGAAAGAAACAGTGGTGGGTTCGTCCTTATTTAGCAGATCGCTGTAAGAAAGGACAATTCATTAACATATACGACGATATACGAAGATTCCCGGAAAAGGTTTTCAGCTATGTGAGGATGTCTGTGAGGTCCTTTAATGAGTTACTGACTTTGTGTGAAAATGATTTGTTGAAACAAGACACAGTATTAAGAAAATCAGTCAGTGCTGAAGAAAAACTGTTTGTAACATTAAGGCTGGCGGCCGGACTGGCGGCCGAGTGAGTGTGACTGCATACAGCGCCATAGTAATTAGTGGTGGCGTGACCAGCGTGCAGCGTGGCCGCGCAACCAGTAACATTCTATGCGCGCGTCCGAGCTGGTTGCGCAACCAATTTGGTGGCGGAAGGACACCAGGTGAGTAACGCTCCATAGAGCATTTAGTTATATATATTTAGTTGGTCGCGGCGACTGGTTGTGCCGCCATGGTGTCCCGGTGAAATATAGCCCTTAAAGTTTAACATTTACAGTAATTTATTAATATTTAGACATTTTATTGCATTCTTGACATTTAATTGAATTCAGGACATCTGTAATTTGACCATGTAAGTTGTAATATTTATTCTCATTAAAAATGTATAATTTGAAGTTTCCCTAAATTTAGGGTAAATTTGGAAACTGAGTAAAATGACACTTTGACAGTTGTAATTCCTTAAGATGACATTTGTATTATTTAGTGTGACAAAAAATCTGAAAATTTAACTACTCGCATTTTTGGGGATAATTTGAAAGCCGGTATCCTCTAAAATGTTTGAGTACCTACCTGAAATTGTATAGTTTACGTATAGTTGAATGATGTAGTGGTAATTTACGTGCTGATTTATAGTTTAAGGTTACGTCCGCACAGGCAGGCGGCTTGCTTGGTGCCTAGCGCCTAGCGAGTCACCTAGCGAGTCGCTTAGTAAAACGGACATACTTGAATGTTCGCGACCGGCCGCACTGCGCGCTTGGCGCCTAGCGAGTAGCTTAGCATGTATCCAAGTAAACAAACATGTTGGTTTTTTGTCGCCAGGCGCGAGGCATTTTTAACCGACTTCAAAAAAATAGGAGGTTCTCAATTCATCTGTATGTTTTTTTTATGTATGTTTACCGATATTTCCGTCAATTATAGACGGATTTAATATTTTTTTCTTTTTGTGAATTAACGACCATTTCAATTTCGTCCATTCTTTTCTTCAAAAAAAAAATTAATAAAAAATTAAACCGACTTCAAACAAATCCTGTAAAATATTTACTTTGCACAAAGTAATATGTATTTTGATTTATCAGATTTGACTCAATATAATATTGAATGAAGTTGGTGCCATTAATAATACCTACCTAAACCTATGGGTTTACTTGGCGCCGACTTTAATATGATGGTCAATAAAATCTGATAAATCAAAATACATATAACTTTGTGATAAGTAAATATTTTTCAGGATTTGTTCGAAGTCGGTTTAATTTTTTATTATTTTTTTTTTTGAAGAAAAGAATGGACGAAATATTAATCGTATCCTAAATCGAAATAATATGTATCTAGAGTTTCACTTAATTACCTCAATGTAACGAATAGTCGTTCTTCGGCTGATAAGTATGTTTTTTTAAATTACGCAATTGCTTATACAAACCAGTAAACTCCCCATGACTTGACCGTGACTTATTTATGTCATGAACCCAATATGAAGCGCTCGTGACCCCGCGGATTTTACTACTACAGTGTTCGGTAAACGATCACTGTAGTAAGCAACATTTACTGTAGCCGGTCATGGATGGGTGACCGTCTCGTGACCACTTTGTGACTTTTATTTGCGAGCTTTTCCGTGTTTCGGAAGGCACGTGGTCCCGGTTGCCAGTAAAATGGCAGTCGTTAAGTCGTTAAGCTATTTTTGAAAGTGACATCTCGTCAACGTGCCGATAAGCAAATTACCAAGGCACCTAGCGACCCCCCACGCAAACCACCTTTCAGTGCAGCCACCGTGTATCCTAGCAAGTAGCCAGGATGCAAGCCACTAGGCTCTAGGCGCCAAGCAAGCCGCCTGCCTGTGCGGACGTAGCCTAAGTGCTTCTAAGTGATGTACCTAGTGGTCATAATAAATGTTAGATAATTTTACCTTTGAAAATGCCGAAAGGCGAAACCGCTCAGGTGTTAGGTGTAACTGTACAAGTGCCGTTATTCATTATGCTTATCACTGTAGCTTTGCTACAGGTCTTTAACTAGTTTTTTTCTTGATCAGATACAACTATGGTCGGTAAATTTTTTATAAACTCACGTGCCTGCGTTTAAAAAAGAACTTGTCCGAATTACTCAAGAAACAAAGTTATCTGATGCTCGCCATTGTGCATGGCGCACAAGACCGTAATAAAACTTAATTTATGACCAATCCAAGGATTTATTTGTAAAACTATTGACTAGTTTGTATAGCTAAAGGGTTATAGTTTTTTTGTACGTTAACTCCGACAATGTTGCTCAGTACTTATATAAAAATATTTATAAAAAATGTATTTATAAAAAAAAGACGTGTGGCACTCGGGGACTGCCGCGGTAAAGCTATTACATAGCATTTTTTACCGACTATGCTAGTATAATTATTTCTATATAAGAATACTAGCTGATGCCCGCAGCTTCGCCCGCGTAAAATTTGTTACCGCGGGAAGTTATTCCCGGGATAAAAGGTAGCCTATGTGTTATTCCAGACTATAATGTATCTTTGTTACCAAATTTCAGCCCGATCCGTTCAGCGGTTTGAGCGTGAAAGAGTAACGAACATCCACACTCACAAACATTCGCATTTATAATATTAGTAAGATTTTAAGGCCTATGTTCAACAAAGTAAAGTACCAAGTACCTACTTGACTGTGGACATTTGGGCTTTTGGACTTTTGGCCTATTGGCCTTTTGGACTTTTGGACTTTTGGACTTTTGGACTTTTGGACTTTTGGACTTTTGGACTTTTGGCCTTTTGGACTTTTGGACTTTTGTACTATTGGACTTTTGGACTTTTGGACTTTTGGACTTTGGACTTTTAGACTTTTGGACTTTTTGACTTTTAGACTTTTGGACTTTTGGACTTTTGAACTTTTGGACTTTTGGACTTTTGGACTTTTGGACTTTTGGACTTTTGGACTTTTGGACTTTTGGACTTTTGGACTTTTGGACTTTTAGACTTTTGGACTTTTGGACTTTTGAACTTTTGGACTTTTGGACTTTTGGACTTTTGGACTTTTGGAATTTTGGACTTTTGGACTTTTGGACTAAAGTCCAAAAGGCCAAAAGGCAGGAATCTTAGCATTATGTTATGTAGCCTATAGCCACTATCAATTAATGTACCTTCTTACTATCGAACAGTTTTTGAAACCCTACCAGTAGTTTCAGTAAGACTTGCCTTGGTATGATGTGATCGTGGTCCCTTTGCAGCGTGTGTCCAATCTAGCGCAGCAGCTACACTTCCGATGTTTGATCTGTTGGTCTCACTGCAGCGTTCCAATAGTCTTACGTTCGTGATGTTCTCGGGCCCGTATGTACCGAGGATTCATTGGCGGCAGCGTTTGACGAAGACTTATAGCTGGTAGCTGGTGCGAAATGTCTTTAGTGACCTTCCATGTCTCGCATCCGTATAGCAGTTAGCAGTACAGTTTTAACGTTTACTTTGTTTTGAGTTTCACTCTTCGTGTCCATTTTCGCAACTGCCCACGGGGCGCGGCTGTGTAAAGGTTGTTCTGGCCTTGGCGAGACTCGAAATGATGTAAGGTACTCTTCTATCCCATCAGTTTCTGACACGACACTCCCGAGGTACGTGAATTAGTGCCTCCACCACATCTCTTGCGTCTGTCGATTTTAATTTCAGTCCAGCCATTCGCTGCCTCATCCTGCTCGTTGTCCTGCACGTTGTCCTGCAGACATGCATGACGGCGTGTGTGTGCCTCAGCAGGCACAGGACATCGGCATCATTTAAATCCTCCATGATATCAGTATAGGCCCCATTCTATGCCGCGCCGATTGTTCTTTGCGGTATTCAGCATTATACCATCTATTTTCTATGGATGGTTGTTAACTATCCTGTTATCTTCATAACGATCCTCTAAGGTAGGTACAGTACGTATTTTCAAAAGAGTTTGTGAACTCTATTTTTAATTTCTTTTTCAGAATATTGATGACATTTGATTGATGTCATTTTATACACGTTACGTCTACTACATTGATACATGTAATAAAATTCTAACACGCCGGTGTTTGTATGTAAATTGTTTATACTGAGGAAAAATCTATACTGAGGAATAGCTTTAACCATTAAGCTCTATTTTGATTAAGCAAACAGGGCAGATTCACACGCTACTTGATGAGTATGATTAATAAATACCTCTAATTTCATAGACCTTGTGTGACGTAAACAAAGTTGCGAGGGTCAGCTAGTTAAAAGATAAAACAATAGGTTTCTTCTTAAAAACTATTTTTACAAATTTTATGGTAATAATAGACATTCTTTGAAATATGCATGTATGGTATTGTTGTGACTTTTATGACACGTTTAAAGTACATAGGTATGAGATAGATGGCGCTCGCGGCTACGTCAGCGTGAAATTTTCTTCCCGCTTCCCATGGGAACGTACTCCCGGGTTTGGTTATCTTTATAGCAGTATTATATATAAATTAACAAAACAAAAAATAATACTGCATTGGTGATAATAATAATAAAATGTATGTATATAGAGTACTCACCTCTTATATTTGCTCCATGGTACTCACTCATTTTCTTTCACTATTTTTCGTGACTTTCTTCATTAATAACTGCACTTTGTTTATTCATATTTAAAACACTTTTTACACAAATTATACGAGTACAGTTCACTGTTGTACATAGATGATGAATACCTATACACCTATAGTCGAATTTTTATTTAGACGAAGTAAATTGACAGCAACTAATGTAATTGACAGCATCGAAATTGTCATTTCACATTATGAACTCTAAATTCAACCAGCACTCTTAATTCAACTTTGGTCGAGTGGTTAAGACGCGGATCGGTACGCAGAAGGCGCAAGATCGATTCTGGGTACAAGCATCAATTTTTGGATTATTTGACACAATATAATAATATTATAACGACTGCAGAGTTCATAATTGACGTAAACAAAAAATTTATGAAGTGCGAGACGAGATACACGAACGTGGCCGAAGGTAGCCGAGAGTGTGACTCGTTTTCGTGACACAATTTCTGGATTCGGTCTCCACGCAAGGCCCGCGATAGAAGCTATGCAATAGCTTAAAAACCAGGAAAATCAAACTCTTGTTAAACAAAGAAACTATTTGTAAAAGATCCTGTTATCATACCTTTGCCTCGAACTAAAACTTTTATCGTTTTTTTTTCGGATATACCCACAATCACAATATTTTTCTCACCGTCACGTCGGTCGGTCTTTTATCCCAAAGAAGAGGCTTTTGTGACATAAGTAAGAGGGCGGTTTTGGTGCTATGTCTGGGGTTTGTTGTTCTTTCATTTGAGTAATTTCTGTCTCCAAATGTTTGATTTTATTCTCTCTGGTACACGTCTGCTTCTAACAAGCAATCGAGCGCTATATTAATCACTAGAGGATCAAAATTTCACGTGAGAGTCGCCGCGTATATAAAGTACTAGCTGACCCTCGCAACTTCGTTTACGCCATAAGGACTATGGAAGGAGAGATATTTCTTCATCAGACTCATAGGAGAGTATGAAACTGCCCTGTTTGCTTTATTATAAAAGAGCTTAAAGGCTCAAACATAACATAACATATGGTCACTCCTTTATTCCTTTTAGAATATTATTAGTCTCACGTAATAGGTGGTGAGCCGTATTGCCCTGTCGAGGGACAGGACAAGGCGCAGTCTAGTCTAAAATAATTCAGTCCAAATTGTTTTACAATACCATTAATCTTTAAGGTTTTTTATGACTAAGCCACCAGTTTATAATGACCCTAACATTCAAAGGGACCCTTGAATAGTAGATTTGATGAAAGTTGAGATGTCTCTAATTTCTGAACTATACGTACCTACGTAGTGTAGGTACGAGTACTCTCCCTCAATATTGAAACATGTGCGGAACAATCCTTAAAGTATTCCTTTTTCCAACACTAAAAAATATTTGAAATCGGATCACGCGTTGTGAAATTACAACTGAAAAAGCATTTTGACATTTATCCCCTCTCCCACAGAAATCGCGTAAAATATCGGGATCAAAAGTATTCTAGAACCTTCCTCGGATCATTAGCTCAGATTGTGCCTAAGAAAGCCCTACAATTAAAATATTTACAATATCTTTTATGTAGAGATTTCAAATCAAAAAGTAATGATAAATAATGATTCTAGTTAAAAATTTAATTTATTATTCTACGTAGTCTCATTATGTATCGATACACTTAGTCCATCTTTTGTCTAAACTTAAAAAACCCTTTTCTTTGTTTTCCTTTTCCTTCAGGTACCATAACTCGAACGATAACTTACCTGAGTTTACCGCATGTTTTGGTGCGATCCGATCGGTCATTGAAGTGGAGGAGAACAATGGAGTTGAGGCTTTTTATGTACTGGGAGATTTTCATGCCCCCCCTAATGAACTGTTTTATAACGAAATGTTGGATTTTTGTATGGACCTTGACTGGCATTGTGTAGATTTAATTATGTGCCCTAAGAATACGTTTACATTTTACAGTAATATTCACCGCTGTACTAGATGGTTGGACCACTGCATTGTCACAGAGTCAGCACGGGATACAGTTATAGGTGTGAGTGTGCGCTACGACGTGTATTAGTCTGACCATTATCCACTCGTAGTAGAATGTAACCTTAATAAGCTAAAACCTAAAGTTAGTGATATAGTTGCCGAAAATCATCTTAGTCATGTCTTATGGAGCGACAGACAGGCACTGCAAACCACTCAGTATCATGATATCTGTAATTCTAAACTAAGACTGATTGATTTTCCACAAGATCTAAAGGAATGTTGTGATAACTTTTGTGCCAACAGAGGGCATCATTTAATTCTTGATAAATTATATGCACAAATTATTGATACACTTTCACAGGCTGCCATACAAACATATAGAAAGAAGTGTCGTCGGAAAGGTGGTTACGTCATTGGGTGAAATAAGCACGTGGCGGGCCCGCATTGGGAGGCCAGGCTTAAATTTCAAATATGGAATTTGGCGAGACGACCAGCTAATGGTCGAATATTTGATGAGATAATAAATAATAAATAAATTAATTTATTTTTCTCTTTCACAAAGGTACAGGAAATCTATATTACAATTCACTACAGGATACAGAATATGACCCTTGCGAGAGACTGGCATCTGTACTAGGTTTCCCTGTCGAACAGATTACCAGGCCCCCGCCGAGCAGACTAGTTGTAAAGATTATTCTAGTTCCATGTTCTCTTTCAATGTTGTAGGTACTTATTTGTTCTTATTTATTTGAACAATAATAATAACATAAAATATTTGTGAATTAACATTTTGTGAAAAAAGTGACATTAATGACTTATACCTAAACTTTAAATATTACTTACATTGTTTGTTACAGTTATAATCATCAAAATTCCCTCAATACAATTTAATTCTAGTTCCCTCACATTAGGACTTATTATGTGTGTGTGTGTGTGTGTGTGTGTGTGTGTGTGTGTGTGTGTGTGTGTGTGTGTGTGTGTGCGCGTGTGTGTGTGTGTGTGTTAGCGAGAGAGAGATAGCACTCAAGTTACCACAGTGATCAGATTCTCGGTACTCTCATAATCCAACTCCAACAGCCATGCCGTAATCACCCCCTTGCATCTATACTTAGTAAGTCCATATATTGATAGGGCTGAGTTGAGCTTGTTGTATAGGTATGTCCCCAAGAAACAGAAAAACTTTTGAGCAAAACTGGTTCTACAGAGTACAGATGCTGCAACTAAATTTCTTCTCCGTTTCCCAACTAAGAGTAATGGATCGTACAATATGAGAGAGTGCTTCCTAAGGACAGTAGCCAACACAAACAGCTGGCGCACAGTGAGAACATGACAGGTCCTATACAGCTCTGAGGTTGGGTGAAAAAATGAGAGTGAGTAGCCCACCTTAAAGACCGCTCTTTGAGCACGTTCTAGTTTTAATAATAATGCCTTTGAGCAGCCGCCCCAGACAGAAATACAATAGCTTAACAATGATTGGCACAGCGCAAAGTAGGTCGATCTAATAACCTCCCTATCTGCCACTCGCTGAAGGCTCTTAAACACGAATATAAGTTTCATTTTGTTGGTATTTTTTTGGAAAATACCAACAAAATGAACTTTAGGTCTGGCCTTCCGATGAGTGTCGGTGGTTTTTCTGACCACAAGAATATTGCGGAGGCTTTAAGGAGCATTTTACAGTGCGGTCGCCCTTAGGCCCGTCGCATGGCGAGATGAGCGATGCTGTGCCCGTTTTGACCGGTCGTAATGTTAAGATATCTTCACAGAGTGTGGCTAACATTATAAATAAAATGCAGCGTGGTAAATCTTCCGGTCACGATGGGCTCAGTATCGAGCATTTCAAATATGCGGGGGTTCATCTACCGCGAGTACCGTCCACGTTTTATAGTCTGTGCATAGGTCATTCGTATTTACCGGTGCCACTTATGCGAGCAATTGTCATTCCAATAGTCAAAAATAAGACCGGCGATTCGTCTGACATCAGCAACTATAGGCCTATTTCACTTGCTACCACAATGGCAAAGGTGCTTGACAGTCTGTTGAATAGTAGCCTCACTGCACAGGTCGATTTGCATGATGCTCAGTTCGGGTTCAGAGCAGGGCTCTCATCAGAGAGCGCTATTCTGAGCCTGAAGAGAACGGTGCAGTACTACACAGCGAGGAAGACGCCGGTTTTCTCGACTTGTTAAAAGCTTTCGATCTAGTTTTTTATGATATACTGCGGGACAAGTTTGGGGATGCGGGTGTGCCGGCGAGCTACACATCCCTTCTCAAGTTTTGGTACTCTAACCAAAATAATCTGGTTCGGTGGAGCGGTACTCTGTCGGAAGAGTACAGACTAGAATGCGGAGTGAGACAAGGGGGATTAAGCTCGCCTCTTCTCTTTAATGTGTCGGCTGCCATATTGACGGAACCTGTGTAAATAATTTAAGTTATGCAAACGATATGGTGCTGCTCAGTACATCGATAAGTGGGTTGAAGAATATGATATCAATCTGCGAGGCCTATGCGGTGGAGCATGGCTTGATATATAACACCAAGAAGAGTGAGCTTATGGTGTTTAAAGCTCCTAAACAGCAATCGCGCAGTGTTCCACCTGTAAGTCTCAATGGCGTGGCTCTTAGTGTCGTTAGTAGATTTAGGTATCTCGGCCACATTGTTACAAGCGACCAAAGGGACGACAAAGACATAGAGAGGGAGCGCAGGGAATTGTCAGTGAGGAGCAATATGATTGCTCGCAGGTTCGCTCGTTTTAACGCGGGTGTCAAAGTAACACTTTTTTAGGCGTTCTGTCAGTCGTTTTACTCGAGTGGCCTGTGGGTGTCATATACGCGACGAGCTTACAATGTTCTGCGTGTTCAATATAATAATGCCTTCAGGATGCTGTTGGGACTGCCGTGGCGCTGTAGCGAGTCGGGCATGTTTGCGGAGGCTTGCGTGGACGGTTTTCACGCAATCATGCGTAAGAAAGCGGCCTCATTATTGCAGCGTCTGCACTGCAGTGACAACAGCATTCTGAGAATGATCGCTGCCAGACCAGACTGCCCCTTCCAGAACATCTGGATAGGGACCGCCATAGGTCTATGTAAATAAAAAACCTATTGTTTATTATAGTAGCGAAAACTAACGATACTATACTACGATTTTTAATTCGAGTCAGTAAAATGACATTTTCAGTGTGGCGGGTTTTTTGTCACAAATAAATAGTGATGTGGTTGAATCGAGTTTTACGATTAAAAGTTAGTCGAGATTATATTTTTTTATTCGATATCAAACAGTAATTAAATATTGCATAAAACCACCTATACCGTATTTTAACTCATTCAAATAATGTAGTAAACAAACAATTTGGACCTCGATTGCCCCATAATTATTTACACTAAAATATCAATCCCGATCATCACCACTTTTCAAGGAACCGTAGTTTGTCTTATACAAACATTTCACACCAATTTACCTTGAGATTAAGGGGCCCGTCCGTTAAATGCACGAAAAGACACTTAATATTTAAGAACTCGCTTCATTAAAGGACACGTGTGACATGTACAAAATAATTTACATTAGAAAAAACATCTCTGTAAATTATTAAAAATCATCGAAATAGCAAGAAACTTTTTTATAAGTACATAATTAATTAAACAACATTAATTCATTCATAAACAATAATAATAAAACCAATTAAAAGTTATATCATTACACTAAACTTAAAATAAAAACTCTTAAAATAAAAACTAACTAACTACCTATCAATATACAAATTGGGTCCCTTCCTACCTATGACGCAGGCAGCATTCCCACGCTGGATAGCTATGGAAAGCCTTTGCGCGAAATAGCTACCAGCGCGGGGATCACGCGTTTCTTCCCTCAGACGCTTACTCAGAGCCGTGAAAAGACCATGTGCACCGCGACACCGTGGACCCAGTGTCTCGACATCAAATGGAACGAATTCATATTGGCACCGAGACAACTATACTTGCCGATCTTTAACCACTCGCGAGCATTAGCCGGCCCACCGCTCTTTTGCTAGTAGCCGGGAGGTAGGACGCCGCAAGAGTGTCAGTGCAAGTGGCATTCCACACTAACGCACGTCCCATTCTCCAGGGTACTAAAGACATCCCGTCGGGTCGCTTACCATCCTCTCGTATAATTTGGGGTTCTAAAACCGCGGGGACATTAACGGTGATAAGTACATACTTATTATTTTAATTTTTTCAATAGATCATTCCTCTGTCGAAGTATAAAAACATGGAACGACCTGCTCGCACACGTGTTTCCCTCATCTGTGAGATCATGGAAATGTGTGCGGGAGGGAATCCCGGTTTCTCCAAGAGGAGCGTGAAGAGGAACATCACAGGGCCGCCAACTGGAGGACCACTGTCAGAAGTTCTTTTTTTCATTATTTTTAGTGACGTGTAGACTGAAAATCTATCTATCTAGGTGTAAAGTTCTCGAAAGTACAAATTAATCAAGCCCAAACACAAGGTAACTGCTGTATATCGTTAGGGAATTCTCTCTTCTGTCTTTCGTCTCCATCATCAGATCGACTTCAGATTTTCATTAAGTTGTACTACTTTAAAGCCCTTAATCGAAAAAATTACAAACGCCCTAGATGTCCCTGCAATTTTAAAAGTTCCCTTCGATTTCTCCAAGATGCCATCATCAGATCCTAACCTCCTTAAAATGGGACCACCTTGGGAGTACCTATCTATTTTCGAACGAAAAAAATTTTTTTCAAATCGATTAATAAACGACGCACGGAGTTATTCGCGAAAAATCATTTAAAAAAAATTATATACGGTCGAATTGAGTAACCTCCTTTTTTGAAGTCGGTTAAAAAATTATGTACGGTCGAATTGAGTAACCTTCTCCTTTTTTGAAGTCGGTTAAAAACTACTTGAATTGTTTTACTTAATTTCTCTGAATCTTTTATTTTATTTAGCTCGCCATATTGACGTCGCCACCAGCCTGATGGAAAGAAGCCGTGGTGCATCTAGCGATTGGGGGCCACTTCTGATAGTGGTCCTCAAGTTGGCGGCCCTGTGATGTGCCTCTTCACGCTCCTCTTGAAGAACCCGGGATTGTAAGATGAGGGAAGCACGTGTGTGGGCAGATCGTTCCATGACGTGATCTTTTTAAACATTTTTTCCCAGCTTTTATAATAATGTTATAGTAAACAATTTTAATATGCTGGTAAGGTCCATATTTCTCGAATTATTTAATTTATTACAAATTTACAATAAAAAAAAAAGCTTTCATACCTAATAAAATAAAGAATGACTAAAATGTCTAAGTCTATTGATTGTCGAACATCACTATTGTAGCGGGTCACCCTTTTTCGTATCAGTGACAGTTGCAATTGTCATTTTACTGACTCGAATTAAAAATCGTAGTTTAACATAGTTATTTAAGCACTATTGTTACTAACACCCAAATACTAACAATAATACCTATGGACAATTGTAGTCTGAAAATAAATTGATATTTAATTTAATCTAATGAACCGCATACGTATTGTGTGTAACAAAGAGTAGTAGAACAAAACCGGCCTTGTGCGAGTCAGACTCATGCATAATGGTTCCGTACCTAGAAACGGTAAAAAATTACGTATGTCATATGGTAAGCCTCCCCTTAATCTCCCCTTTTCTCTGATTTGTTGACCTATTTGGTGATTGCCAAATATAAGATGACTATTATTTAAAAAAAAAACAAATCTGACCATTTTGAAGTAGATGGAATATGTATTAATATTTTTCACGGAAATATTTTTTCGTTACATTACCACGCAGAACTTAACCCTGTTTTTGCATTTTTTGTAATTAATGGGATCTCGTAGCACATAGCTACGGGTTTGCTACGACGTAGCTTAGTTGAGTAGGTATGTCGAACAAGACATATAGGTAACATTGTTACCTACTAGGATATTCAGCTTTGTGCTATAAAGTACATACATACATACATACATGCATATAATCACGCCTTTATCCCCGAAGGGGCAGGCAGAGGCATAAAAGTATACGCCCACGTTTCACCTTTTAGTTTTACCTTAGAGTAAACTACAAGTATCTATTAATGATTAAAAATAGTGGAAATGCTAACCACATATACTATTATTTTGTTAGTAAGTTCTTGACGCGACCGGTATAAATTAACCGATTCGGAGGCGAAGTCGGTAGTGATACCGACTGCGGCACTTGAGGCGCTGGTTTTAATTCCCAGGTCAGTTCAAATATTTATGACATTCCTATTTTTTTTGTTTCGGAATTTGGGTGTTTTTATTTATAATATGTATGTATTTAGAAGTATATACTCGTAAGTATGTTTATCAGTCGTCTAGACCCCATAGCACAAGCTTATATTAGCCGATAATCGACGCAAAATGATGTTGTGTGAGAATGTATATTTAACTTAACAATAGAAATGGGAATAAAAGGTGTTTAATTTCATTTTTATTTACTGCGAAATTTGCTATTTTATGGTAATAAGTAAAATAAATTCTATAGATTTATTTGTCGGTTGATTTCAATGGTACATCATAACGGTATTTCCATTTGGTATACAAACCAATTAAACGCAACCGTACTACATCCTGCTAGTAGGTACAGTACTGTTCACTTACTTATTTATATTGTTTCGTTGCCAGCTTCTACAACGACATGGAGGCGAATGTCGTCAAGCAATATGTCCAGGCTCTGGTGCAGCGACACCAAGTCGCACAAGAAGATATAGGAGTTATATCTCCTTACCTCCGACAGGTTAGTAACGGGATTGTGAACGTTAGATCATGATAATGCTGATGTTAAAAGTTACATCACTTTTAAGGTTTTGTACCTAAAGAGTATAGCGAATCCATGTTTTAAGACTCCACTGTCCGTCTGTCTGTTAAGTTCCAGACTGTGCCTCATGAACCATGATATCTAGACTGATGAAATTTTTATTAATAATTTTGAAGTTTTCCATGTTCTTCTTCTTCTTCTTCTTTTAATGAATGGCCCTCCGTTTATTAACGATTTTGCCAGTCTCCAGTAAAATAAATAGATACAAATTAAATCAGTAAAAAATGGCGATACCGTTTTCCATGTTGATGATACAATATTTCAAAAAAAATTGTAATGACATTTTCGCTACTGACAATTCGACTTAATTAGCCCCTGTAGACCAGTGCAGATAGCTTTTAAAATATAAAAAATTAGTAGTAGAATGAAACCTTTACAGGTTAGGTCATAAAAGAGTGAATGCAAAAGTTGTAGATTTTTTTATTTCCTACAACTTTGTCATTAAACATTTTTCCATAGCACTTGTGGTTTTGTCAGAAATCGAGAAAACCCCTTTGCCCCCCTTAAAACCCCCATTTTTTTCACTTCCCGACCTCAACTAAGACTAAGACAATATTGTAAGCAACATCAATATAAATCTTACTAATATTATAAATGCGAAAGTTTGTGAGTGTGGATGTTTGTTACTCTTTCACGCTCAAACCACTGAACAGATCGGGCTGAAATTTGGTACAGAGATACATAATAGTCTGGAATAACACATAGGCTACTTTTTGTTCCGTTACCACGGGAAAAAATTTTACGCAGGCGAAGCTGCGGGCATCAGCTAGTCTTTATATAAATCTAACCAACTTAATTATTATTTTCAGGTACACAATATTAGGAACCAACTAGAAGCAGAAGGCTTTAAAAACATTGAAGTGGGCACTGTTGAGGCATATCAGGGCAAGGAGAAACGGGTGATCATTATATCTACGGTGCGCGGCAACTCCAATACTCTGGACTGCGCCGGCAAGTGCCAGCTGGGCTTCCTGGTGGACGCGAAGGTGAGCGCTGATAGTAATAATGAGGCTTAGTCCTACTCTCTTAGTACACTATTCAAACAGAGTTTTAAAGTCTTAGTTATTTGACTTTCTTTTCAACTACCTTTTTAAAGATTTTGTTTCTTTTTCAGCGTTTCAACGTAGACATCACTCGCGCCATGGCAAAGGGCATCCTAGTAGGAAACCCGCTGTGCCTGCTTCAAGACACGAGGTGGCGAAAGTGCCTCTGCGGTTGCTGGTGAGATATTATTAGGTATGGAATACTATATTCCATACACTGATGTCACCAGCATTCGCAAAGCCCGCCACTGGTTCGGGCGTGAGTGTGCCGTAGCTGTTCAACAAAAAGCTCATACGCTACCTGGAGGATCACTCGTTAATTAGCGATCGTCAATATGGCTTTTGGCCGAAACGATCAACGGGTGACCTCCTAGCATACACTACACACACCTGGGGTGAGGCTATGGAGAGGCACGGCGAATCTCTGGCTATTGGCCTAGACATCGCTAAAGCTTTTGATAGGGTATGGCATGCGTGGCTTCTTTCCAAGCTACCGGCTTACGGTTTATCGCCCCAGTTGTGCCTGCATGGGCGACGTATACGGATTCTCTGTGATGGTCAGGCTTCCTGCTTTTTGCAGGTAAATGCCGGAGTACCACAGGGATCGGTATTGTCCCCTACTCTCTTTCTTCTGCATATTAATGACATGATGTCCCTAGGGTGCATTCATTGTTATGCGGATGATAGTACTCTGCATGGGAGCTTTTCTGGCCGTCCAGCGGAGGGGCGGGGTGACGTGGAGGGAAAGAGAAAGAGACGAGATATGAAGGTCAAAAAGTCGTAAAGTTTAGAACTGACTGACTGAACCTAACCTACTTCCAGATGACCTAAAATGGATGAAATTTGGAATCCAGCTCGGTAATTATGTGGAAGCGTAGGAAAAAGTCTGAAAATAAAAAAAAGTTAAAAAATAGGGGGGGTCGCCATCGCCATACATTTTTTTTAATTGTTGCGTTTGAAACGTTACAACGCAACGTTACAAATGGATATTTGAAACTATCCCAATATATGTGGGATTGTGGTAAATGATTTAACACTTTACGTTAAAATATACTTTTAATGACTTTAAAAAAACACTTCGTACAACCGTCTTCAACAATTCCCAATTTCCAACTCCCCGTTCTTACATCTAATATGAACCGTTCACTCACTCTCATTCATTCATCCTGTTCACTCAAATCACATTCCGTTTCCCACATTCGGTCATCCTGCCCCATGTCTGTCCCCAGACATCACTCACCATACACACAAATCATCTCTCATCCTCACATTCTAACAAAATTACGTCAACTTAACTCTAATAAAATCTTAAATAAGTACAACTTGATAATTACCTACACTTATACAACACAAAATCTTAAATGTAAATAATTAACTCTCCTACCATACATCACACATTCACTCTATCTCTGCTGTTTTTTTCTTTCTTCTCTTTAAATAGAGGAACCTATTCTCGGGGTTAGGTAAACTAAACACACTAGCCCGAGACAATCCATTCATGATTGATAACGGATATTCTTCCTTCACCATATTAGCATTGAGCTGTCGATAGGTTGTTATCTTTATATATGCAGCACTAGCAGACGTCACGATGTTTTATCCGCGTAGCTCCCGTTCCCGTGAGAATACGGAAATAAAATCACGCCCATGTTACCCGGAGCGTAGCTTCCGAACAGCTATGTTTTTTTAATCTTCGGGCTTAAAGGGGCTTCGGACTCTATTCAATGCAAACAAATAAGCAAATCTTTCCTCTTTATAATATTATTATAGTTAGTATAGATCATGATCACAAAGACAACTGAGAACTGAGCAGCAATGAAAAATATTCAGAAATCGGCGACAAAATTGCTTTAAAATGCTTGCGTTGCGTACTCTGCTTGAATCGTTTATGTTACGTAAAGTTGTGTACATAGTACAAAATTGTTCCTCATAGAAACTCCAAAAAGGCAGCGATCTCTCTCTTACGTGACATAAACGAAGTTGCACGGGTCAGCTAGTGTTTTATACGAGCGGTTCAATTCATTTCCAAGTGCTTCTGAGGAAAGAGTTTATGTTTAGATGTTCGGATGTTTGTTACTCAATCACGATCTAACTGCAGAACTGATTTGACTGAAATTGGGTACAGAGGTAGCTTATTGCCTGGAACAAGACAAGGGCTACTTTTCATTCCGGAAAAATACTCCCACGGGAAGCGGGTACGGGTACCGATTTTCACGTGGGCGAAGCCACGAGCATCATCTAGTAGAGTATAAAAGAAAGATTTTAAAATTGTATTCAAATATAATTTTATTTTTAATGTTTATACAAATGTAAGAAGATCGTAAATAAATAATTAACACTAGAAATATTGAAAATACTCAAAAAAAGTATTTCTATAAAGGTAAATTTGTTCACAAATTATAATTAATATTGAACTATTTAGTCCTAATACAGTACAGTTATATGGAAGTGGTATATACACAGCACATTTTATATATTATACACTGTACAATATAAAATCTACAATCTAACTGTTCAACATACATTTACCTAATTTAAAATACATTTTTATGTTTCATGAACAATTTTAAAGTACATTGATTCGACAAAATTATATGACTAGGCACGTACCTACCTACTAATAATAAACTTATATTTTTTGGCGCATTTTTCGGAGGATTAATATTTTTTTTCCTGCAGGTACAGTTCACACAAAATTGTTTTTAATTTGTTATGTTACCGATTAAAACCACACATACCCTACCACAGCCTACGGTATAATGCTAGCTTACTTCGTTTCCTGCAAGAATAAGAAAGCAAGGACCGCACTGAATTTCTATTTGAGATCACTGTTGTGAAGTTTCCTACTAAATTATATGCAACTATAAAATAAATAACACTACATCTGCATGAATTCACAGCCATTGATTTCAATAAATGACAGACATATGTGGCTCTCTTAGAGGCCTATTTATTAGTCTTCTCGCGAACGACGTCGTCTTCCCTCGTGATTGTTATGGTAAAATTAACTCTATAACTGTGAACACGCAGCAGAAGAACACTGTTTACGTGCGGACAGCACTACGAAAATTATTTACATTCGATTATTCGTTGGTTAACGAACAGCGCTATATTCAGGAACTTGGAATTGGGAATGTGAAAAAAATAGTTATTGATTATTTTAAGTACAAAAATCTTGAAACAAATGGTTTTGATTGAATTATGAACCATTTAAAATTGATAAAATTTGAAATACGACCATGCGACTTTAAACGCTCGACATTGGTTACTATGGCTGTGATGCCACGATGTTGTACGTATTCAACAATTCAACCACTGTAAGGACGTAACTGTTGCTAAAACTACAATGATTGAAAACTGTTAAGATGACGTCACACGCGCTTGGATTTGTTCGGGAGCTGTCGCCGTATTTTCGGACGGTGGTTGTACACGTCTCATTATTTAAATTTTAAATTAATATAACTTCTGAAATATTCCGAAAATCATAAAAGCAAAAATAGTTTTGTTATAAAAGTTATGAATGATCTTTCCATTAACTTATCACTAGAAAAGAATTTTTCACACCCCCAAATAGTAAACTTAAAAGTTGCCATACCTTGAAGTTCCAAGCGCGTCAATATTCAATAATTGACGCTAGAGTTGAATTGATAAATCATATAAAACGATTGAAATATATTTTTTATATACCAGAAAGGCATTTTTGTGGAACATACATTAAAGGCAGTCCAATACATATATATTCCATAAGCTCAACACTAAATAAAAAAAACTAGAAAGCCCGATTGAAAGTTCAGAGATTCAGAACACAACTTATTTTCCAGCAGGACTAACACTAAGACATTATTGACGAGAAGGTAGGTAGGTACACTTGGAAATTCTGGGGCAGAAAATAACCTACCTACTTAATATAATTAAACAATAATCTATCTTAACTATAAGGTACAAAAGTTTCAGGTACATTTTCGTTAGTGAAAATACGCAACTAAAAGTTTACAAATAGGTATCTTTACTATCTTATCATCGTAAAAAGCCTTTATACCTACCTATTTTAAAAGATTATATGTACAAAAAATATTTAGCTTAAATCAAGTCAGTCCTCTGTTTTCATTCATTATCATTCATCTGTATTCATTATTCATAAATTATCTAGCAGTCTCTTTTAGTATCTACGGTGTCAGGGTCGAACCCGTGGTAAGTCTGGAGCTCCCTGCACTTGTCTATATACATTCGCCACCTCGTGTCTTGATGCAGACACAGCGGGTTTCCTACGAGGATGACCTTTGCCATGGCGCGAGTGATGGCTACGTTGAAACGCTAAAAAAGAAACAAAAATTGTTTTAAAACAAAATCTTTTAATAGGTAGTTGAAAAGAAAGTCAAATTACTAAAAGTAACTTTAAAAATATGTTTAAATAGTGTGCTTAGAGAGTAGGACGAAGGCATATGCTCATTATTACTATCAGCGCTCACCTTCTCGTCCACCAGGAAGCCCAGCTGGCACTTGCCGGCGCAGTCCAGGGTATTGGAGTTGCCGCGCACCGTAGATATAATGATCACCCGTTTCTCCTTGCCCTGATATGCCTCAACAGTGCCCACTTCGATGTTTTTAAAGCCCTCTGCTTCTAGTTGGTTCCTAATATTGTGTACCTGAAAATAATGTTATATTATTTACTTAATCAGATTACGACAGAAATACTAGTTGTATAAATAAATAGGTACCTAAATAATGTCTAACGTGATTTCAAAAAACGGGGGCTAATTAAGTCAAATTGTCAATAGTCAAAATGTCATTTCAATCTATTAAAAGTATTATGTATTAATAAAAGTGTCATCAGTCTAGATATCATGGTTCATGAGGCACAGTCTGGGGCTTATCAGACAGACGTCAGTGGAGTCTTAAAACATGGATTCGCTATACCCTTTAGGTACAAAACCCGAAAAGTGATGTAACTTTTAACATCAGCATTATCATGATCTAACGTTCACAATCCCGTTACTAACCTGTCGGAGGTAAGGAGATATAACTCCTATATCTTCTTGTGCGACTTGGTGTCGCTGCACCAGCGCCAGCACGTATTGCTTGACGACATTCGCCTCCATGTCGTTGTAGAAGCTGGCAACGAAACAATATAAATAAGTAAGAGTACAGTACTGTACCTACTAGCAGGATGTAGAAAAATGCTTGACAAGTTTGGATGGGCGTAGAAACCTAACAAATGTCATAGAGTACGGAGACCAACATGGTGGTATCCAGCAATTAGGAGTTATTGCCGTCCTACAAGCAGTTCGACGAAACTCTACAAACATATAAATATTACAAAAACTAGTATTTTAAAAACACTTAAATAACGATCAATGCACCATCTAGTAAAGTCAAAAATTATTTTATATTTCAATACTTTATTCATCGTGGATGACTTTAGGATATCATCACGCTACAACGAATAGGAGCGGAGCATTAATGATAAATATTTCAAAAACTGGGGAAAAAATATTCTTATTGAGAGCTTTCATTGCGTGCGCTGCGTAAATGGTTAAAATTATCTAAAAATTATGTACTACAAAATTGTTCCTCTTAAAAAGAACTAAAAAGTTTGCAACATCATGTCCCTATCTATAAGGATTGGTTCACAATAACCATTTTAATGGATATTAAATTTCTATTACAATAATGCGACGGGAAGCCTCTCTTGCAAACGAAATTGTTCTTAAATATAATGCGACAGGAAAACATGCGATGAGAAACCTCCCTTTTTCGCTCTCTTTCACGTAACGACAACACGACGCTATGGGAGTAAACGCAGGAATATCACAACTCTTATGTGACGCAAACGAAGTTGCGCGGGTCAGCAAGTTGTTATATGAAGGAAGATGATCTCAATAAACAGTTCTTAATAAACATATTTAGTTGTAATAATTAGGGTTAGATTAATTATTGCAAAAGCCTATGAAAAATTACACCATGAGCTCACACTTTGTTCAAAATTTTATGCTAAAGTGTACAAAGATAGACACATACCTGGGTGACAATCCATTCCGCTGTTCGATGGCCAACACTCCATGGAACACAGTGGCGTGGCTGTGTGGCCTTTCACCCAATATGTCCACTTCACTCAAAGGGTCCTTGTTGGCCATTGCCTGCAAATGAAAAAATGAATAAGATCTTGGCTACAACTTCTATCGGAATTTGATCGTTTTCTTAACAAAATTCACCTTTCCAAAAAAAATCAACTATTACGATGAGTTAAGAAACTATTTATTATTATTCAAAGGCAAGCATTTTCATTTTTTTTGTTTAATTTTGAATCTGAAATTTTGTTTTGGAATCTTGTTCTGAGGAGGAAGGTTTTTTTTATAAAACAATATAAAAAAGTCGGGTTGTGATGTAAGCTTGGGTTAGACAGTAATTTATAAATACTCACCCTCAAGTGTGAATTATAAAATAGTTTATTTGGTATGTCCAGGATGGAGGCGGCAGATCGGAAGTTGTTCCGCAGCATGACCATGTAGTTGACGTTGGCGTTCTCATTGTTGTACATCGGGAAGTTCTTTAGTAGGCGCTCCATGAGCGAGGTGCCTTAAACAAACCACGATCATATTCATTTTATTTTAAAAAGTATGTACCTACATGCAAATTAGCATGTATAGACCCCCCAATATAAAAGTTAATTTTGTTTACAAACGTTAATTTCTACAAACTTCAAACTGTCACAGATATCAAATGAAATTTGACAGACTGTAGTTAATAACTGTTTTATCTAAACATTTTAAGTTACGAAAATTATTGTGAAATTCAGACCGAAATACTAAAAATAATTATAAAAATTGACATACCCAGTCCGATGTTTTTGGCTCTTCGTGAGTTGATGACAGGTCCGAGTTGGTGAGGGTCTCCCGCCAGCACGAGGTGTCCTTGGGGCGAGAGCAGCCCGCTGATGGGGATGAGGCAGCATGGCTCGCTGGCCTGAGCCGCCTCGTCGATGAACAAGTGTGTGATGTGACGGCCCCTGCCTTTGAGCGATAGTTCCCTGGCGAACATAGATAGAAAATTACAGATTGCTTTACACTTGCAAGTTATGTGCACAGCACAGCATTGCGTACATAGTAAGAACATGAATGAATAAAATAAAGAAAACTTCAATCAGCACAATCTTTCTCAAGCAGCGAAGTAGTTCACAGTCTCGTACATATTACCAGATACTCGTATACGAGTACAATAATAGTAAAAATATTCACCTTGAAAACTTAGCAGCGTGAGAGAGCGTGGTGATAACTATACGGTAGCTCATGAAGTGCTGGATAGATACTCGGTCAAAGTCTAATCCAGATGTTCCATTTGAATATGGCTCTAAGGACTCTGGTAGTATGTCCCTAAAACAGAAAAAGTTAGTTATTAACAGTACTTACTAGGTACTGCCAAGTCAATTTGTCGCAAATTATTACTCTTAATTATTCAGCACTAAAAAATAAAATTAAGTTTGATAGTTTTGCTTACCACGCTCTATGCTGTGAGCTGGCCCGGAGCAAGAACTGTTCTTCTGAGAACATGTGCGCATATTTTATCAGCAAAGTGGCAATGTGATCGGCCGCCATATTGGAGTCCGTGCATACCATTATCCGGTTAGTTGGATCTCTATAAACAATCTGGAAAAAACATTTATAATTAATATAAGATTTTTGTCAATAAGGGTTTGTGAAAAATGATGGGTTAGAATAGAAATACTCCATTAAGATACTGTTTGATATTTGCACCGCTAGACCCCGCCACTATGTGTTCCACGGCTTGACGCTGTTCCGGGTTGACACTGTTCCATTAGTATACAGTAGATACACTCATGTATAGTGACTTACTTGTAGTATAGCCTCGACGATGGTGACAGTCTTGCCGGTGCCGGGCGGTCCGTGGACGAGGTACGGCGAGGCGCCGCTAGACCCCGCCACTATGTGCTCCACGGCTTGACGCTGTTCAGGGTTGCTTTCCACTAAAGGATTGTAGAATCTGCAGGATATAGATTTATGTTAGAGGCGGTGGCGTATTGAGCTTGGTGAATTAAGTAGTTTATCTCATTGGGTAAACATTAATTTCATATCTCCTTATTCCATTTCTAAATAGACGAGGAGATAGTCAAAAGTCTGTACTAAGGAATTACAGTAAGTTACTTACATAAGCTTGGGTTTTTTATAATTTATTGCTGTCTCCTCTTTCGGGAAGATCTTCAACTGCACGTTTTGGCTCATAGCTTCGTGTACAGCTACGTGCATTCGCTCATGCGTAACACGCGACGCGGAGAAACGTATGTCGAACAGAGCTTTTGAATGGAAGTGCTGGGAGAACCTGTTACAGGATTTAATATTGCATTTAGTTAAAGTACCAATTATTATAGCCGGTGCATGCGACATAAACTGTTGCAATAATGAAAAGTATGTGCAAGTCTCACCACTTCGGGAACACAACGCGACGGTATAAAATAAATAATACGTGGGTGGATTCGAGGTGATATTGTCATACAAAATACAAATATTTATCAACTTTCGTGCCTTTGAGAAGGCACAAATGGGTGAGGTGACGTTTTTTGCAAGAATTTGTGTAAATTTATGTTAGAGTCGTATGAACCAGCTAAATGTATTTTATATGGCATTTATATGAACACCGGAAGAATATTTAGCAATAATGCAACGGTTTAACGGGCCTTCCAAACCACGCTGATAACTAGACTGCTACAAATGGTCACCCATCTCAAGACTGTAATTGACCGTTTTGTAAGAAGCTAACGCAGTGATAGTTTACAGAACACTGGGCAAGCAGGGCTATCGTGCGCTAAATGTATTTACTAAATATAGTACTTACGATGAATGAAACTTTCCAATAAACGCGACATTCTCGTAAATTTCGACTACAACACCTTCAAACATCAACGATTCGTTATTCTGTGGTCGAACGCAGAGCACATCACCTGGAAATGAAAGAGAACGTTATTCACAATTCGATTAACGACTGCGAAACAAACAATAGCGGAACACGCAAATATTTATCGTGACCCGGGATTCGAACAAGAAACCTCACCAACAGCACACTGATTTGAATTCAACGGACACCATAAATTAAATAATAATATCTCTCTTACTCACCAAGCATCAGCGAAGGCCGTTTGTCGACTAGGCCAGGCACATATAGACCATATCTGTCTCCATTCTCCACAAGTTCAACCCCAGATATGTTATAATTCTGCAAAGAACATAAGTCACTTTAACACAAATGATTGTAGCTTTGACTGGCGGAGTGCAAACTGTCCTTTGGAATTATCTCCTTTAAAATGGTAAAAACCATGTGAATATCTGTTCAGTAGTTGTCGAGCTAATCGCAACTATCTGACAGACAGCAACATACAATCACGCCTATCCCTACTATCCCTATCCCTACTAATATTATAAATGCGAAAGTTACTCTGTCTGTCTGTTTGGTTTGAGTAAATTTGGTATAGAGATAGTTAGAGCCCTGGGAAGGAAATGGGCTACTTTTTAACCGACTGCGCAAAAGGAGGTTTTACGACGACTTCTACGTGGTCGAAGCTGCGGGGAACTGCTAGTATCCTATAAACCTACTCTTTGACAGTAGTTCTATTGGTCCCATGCAATATGCAAGCCTATTGGCGACAATGAGCACAATATTCAGGAGACAATCTATAACCATTCTATTATCCGAACCAAAGTTTCAACAGACGGGACAGCTGGTGTTATAATTTATCTTTCTAAATAATTGAATAATTACAATGTACACTTACCTCGACATTAACGCCGATCATCCTCTCCTCGTACCATAACACGTTGTGAAAGAATTTAGCATAATTCTCGGGAGTGACGCCTTTGTCAAATACATCCCTAAAAAAGTAAAACGCATTTAGTCTCCTGGGTACATGGACATTGAAATCAAATAGAAACAAATAGATTATCTATACTAATATTATAAAGAGGTAAAGTTTGTGTGTTTGTTAAATTGTAAGGGGTAATCTCGGGACCTACTGAACCGATTTGAAAAATTTTTTCACCAATAGAAACTACGTTATTGTGGAGTGTCATAGGCTATATAACATCACGCTACAACGAATAGGAGCGGAGCAGTTATAGTAAATGTTTCAAAAACGGGGGAAAAGTTATTCCTTTTGATGGCTTCGTAGCGTGTGCTGCGTTAATATTTACGACGAGACGCTACGGGAGTAAACGCAACGTGACGGGAGTAAATGCGACGGGAACAGGTAATACTCTATCATATGTGGCGCAAACGAAGTTGCGCGGGTCAGCTAGTTATTAATAAAGTGGTGTTGGAATATCGCTAAATCGCTTTGTACTAGACTCCACTTCGGAGCTCCTTTGCCTCTACGGCTATCGGTTCCTCTACAGATTGGCCAGCCCATTGCCTCTTCACAACACATACTCTGCGAGCTATGTCCACCACTCGGGTTCTTTGAGGGATATCAGAGTTTCTGTTTCTGTCCCTCAGACACGCCATTCAGGCAGGCACACGTCATCACTGCGCCACCTAGGCAGAAGGTAGTACCTACTATGACAGTAAAGTTAAAGATACTTACCGAATAGCCTTTGCTACTAGTTTTTCCTGGAAGTCTGCATTTTTTTCCGTTTTTAAATTGTTCGAAAAGACTGTTTTGTTTATAGAAGGTATCTGGAACAACCAGTTATCGTGGCTGCAAACAAACAAACAATTAGAATTTACTTCGTCGTCCTTTCGTCTTGCTTGTTTTGACTTGAGGAATTTGATGGAGTCAAATAAAAATGGGTAGGTACACTAATGCTGGCTTTTTAAGTGAGGGTTGAGGATGAATAGTCAAGAAGTACGTAAGAAGATTCATGGAAATGACCACTTAAAGGAGTTAGAAATTAGTCGCTTCACCGTGGTGCATCAACTAGTTTCAAACATAATTGCGGCTACGCCTGCTCATAATTCTATTGCCGTTCCCGCATCCCGTGGAAAAGAGTCTG
Organism: Miltochrista miniata; assembly: GCA_933228765.1. Classification (NCBI taxonomy): domain Eukaryota; kingdom Metazoa; phylum Arthropoda; class Insecta; order Lepidoptera; family Erebidae; genus Miltochrista; species Miltochrista miniata. Next base: position 12,938,424 of record OW121764.1, on the reverse strand, counting down.
TGTTATTTCAGATCACATTTCCTGCCTGTACCAAATTTAGGCCAGATCAATTCAGGTCGTTAGAGCTTGATGTTTACATAATAACGAACATCAAACATCTTCCAAACTTTCACTTGACATAAGAAAATATGAGACTTACTTGGCGCCAGGGCTCCTCAGCACGGTATCCGCCATGGTAGCCTTCTTGTCGTGCGGACTCTTTGCTTCTGTCTCATGGGGCGTGAAAGTCTCTTCTGCATACACAACCTAAATAACATAGCTTATATTAGCTTAATTTGGTTACTAGACAAATAATACGCGTGCCCATTGACGCTTTCAGGCACTTCCATTCTCTACAAAATACAACTTTTTTTTTATTTGTGGACAATCTCACACAATATCATCAAGCCCAGATTAAGCCAATATAACGATATAGCCATATTTATGGGTGCCTGTCGTTTGACCGAAAAGATTTTACCAAAATATCATGACCCAAACATATTTTGGCAACCTTTTATTGTACAAACCAATGTAATGTTTGGAATAATTTTAGTACACACTTTTTCATTTCGTCAAATTTTTATTTGGCAGAATATTACAATGGATAATTTCATTTTGGCATTTGATCTGTAATCAAATGATTTATTACAGCAAACAATCTTTAGGCAATAAACGTTTGGTCAAATGATTTTCTACAACAAAAAACATAAAGACAATTTTTTTTTTTTGGGAAAGGTAATAATTCAATTTTATGTTAATACTAGCTGATGCCCGCAGCTTTGCCCCCGTAAAATTGGTTCCCGTTCCCGCTTCCCGTTATTTATCCCCTTGTGGGTAGAATTTATCAAAATCCTTTCTTAGCGGATGCCTACGTCATAACATCTACTTGCATGCCATGTTTTAGCCCAATTCGTATTGTGGTTTGGGCTGTGCGTTGATAGATCACTAGGTCAGCCAGTCAGTCAGTCACCTTTGAGTTATATACATTTAGATAATCATTTATTGAAGGCTTCAATTTCATTACCAATTTCAATGATATAACTCCTAAACGGTACCAAGTCTGTTTACTGCGCGCCCCGACTTGGATAGGTTAGGAGGATAACCACGAAGGCTAATGTGGGAGCTCCGCTCCGCTCACGCATTAGCCTTCTTTATTTTTTTTAAAAACCATTCAACCCCAACATCAATTTCGGTGGTGTGACTCTGTAACTTAATAATTTTGTCATTGGCTAAACAATTGACTGAAAAGAAATGGTAATTTGAAAATTGATGTTGTGAAATATTAGCCTTATTTTATTTTGCGTAAAATATATTTTTACAAATGAAACATTTCACTAAATAAAAATTGGTTAAGGTAATAGTTGTTAAATAAATTATTCTTTAAACGTTCACTACCCAAACAAAAAGTATGCGTTACAATTATTGTAAAAAGATTTTTTGCTAAGTAATAATTTGGCAAATGAAATTATGCGAATTTTTTTTTGGGAAGTGATAATTTGGCAATTTCTTTTCGGTCAAACATAATGGAGGAATCCTTCAGGAGTCGAACCCAGGAACTCCAGCGCGGCAGGCGGTTACACTACCGACTGCGTCACAGAGGCAACTGTCATTTGAAGGGACTATACAATCCACAGAATTGAATTTAAGAACTTACCATTTTTCTCAGTACACTTCTTCCCTTTTGAAGAGGAAGTCTAATGTAGCCGAATAAGATCGGGGTGATGTACTGAGCTATAGCTATATTTTCCCAGTTGAAAGCAAAGGTCAATTTAAGGTTTCGTCGTTTTAAGCCTGCGCCTGAAAAAAACATTACAATATGAATGAAAGGTACCTTTTTAATAACATTGTTACCTACTCAAAGTAATATCATTGGGGACATTTAGTTGGGTAAAAACCGCACGTACTACTGAATTCGATCACTAAGGGGTAAAAGAAGAGAAATTCGTCATTTTCAAGATTTAAAACACGTTTTGTAACCAGAAACAGGTGCAGGTAAGTAAACCAGATAAAACAGTGTAGTACAGTAATAGTTACCTTTACACTCCATTTCTAGATTCAGTACTCCGAAACACCAACCTGACACAGTAGACACTAAACTTGGAACACGTTTACACGACGTGCACTCAACACTACTGAACTACAAATGATCGCAGCTCGATTTTACTCGGCCTTTTATACCTCAATGTCATTACCCACGCCGAGATTTAGAAAATAATTAGTACCGTAATTTGGTATTAAAGGTACTTAATTACCAATTCTTCTCTAAATTTGCAAAATGATTAGTAAATTAGGTATTAATACTCAATTGACATTCATTTTTTAAATCTCTTTAACTAAGTATATTGTTGTAATTATATAATTAAACTTGGTGCTAATATCTAAAGTAATTACTACTTTGATGAAAAAGTAAAGGATAATTGGGGAAAGGAGGGAGATAACCTTTAAACCACCCTTGTTTCGGCCATCCCAAGACACATTATTCAAATAATTGTAACGGAGAGGAATGACAAATCGAACTCCTTATGTATATATTGTACTTACAGTAATAAGTATTCTTACACTCCATTTCTTGTACTCGGATTGGGCACTAACCAGACACAGTGAATACTTGTAACACGTTTACACAATGTGCACTGAACACTACTGAACAACAAATGATCATAGATCGCTCTGCTCGGCTATTTACACCACGACGTCATTACCCCCACCCATCGCCGATGTGTTGTCACTTGCCGTACCTGCAGATAGGGCTTTCATTCGGGTAAGTCATAAAGTAACAATGTAGAATACTTGAATGAAGATTGATTCTATTATACGCATTGTTATTATTGTCCGCAGGTACCTGAGGATAGAGTAGAAAGCTAGTAAGTAGGTTCAGGTATTAAGGCCTAAATATTGAATAATAAATAAATAATCAAAATATAGCGCTCGGAATATTACTGTGAAAGCTATTCTGGTCAAGTTTAAATTGCAACTACTAATCGATACTATAATCCTAATACCTAAAATGGCAGAATTAAAAAATCGTGGACATAAGTTTAAGTTAATATTGAGAAATGTTTGGTAAATCAAGTATTAAAGGTATGTAGGTACTTAATTTCTCGGTAGGTACATATATACGTAATAATATAGTAGAATGGTCAAAACTGTTCATAGAATGTTTAAAAAATAATCGCTGGGTTCTACATAAGATACCGAAGCTGAAAATGTAGTGAGAAAAAGAGGGCAATGAAATATGTAACTTGAAGGATTGATTTAACTAAAACGTTGCATTTAAAGGAATATTTAGTTAGAGATAAATTTTACACACAGGCTACAAATTATTTCGCTAAATATTTACGGGGCTCGGTAGAGAACAATAAAAATCAGTGTGTATATTATAGCAAAATACAGGAACTACTGAATATTTTTTTTTTACGTGAATATTAGTAAGAAGTAGTACAATACTAAACGAACATATTAAAACGCTATTAAGACTAGAAGTTTGGCAGAAAAGAATTCAAATCTTTACGTACCTAAATAGATGCATAACGAGAAACTACCAAGACCTTACTTATATAAAATTCAAATTTTCATGTCAGGTCTACACAGCTTCATATTATTAAGTTAATTAGTCTAGGGGTTTGGCAGAGAACGTTTAAAGTCTGTAAATATGTATGTGCGGGCAAAAACTCGAAGCAACTGTTAGAACTTATTTATTAGCACGAAGAATAATAATAGGAGTTCGGGATTCCGAATGAACTTTTATATTATCACGCTATTACGCTGGCATACTAACCAGCCTTTACAGTTTTACCAAATCACTACTTTCTTTTAATGACTCTGCAAATCAATGTAGGAAATAAATATTAGACAAGTATTTAGTTTTAGTTTAATTTCGTTAAGTATGATATATATTAAAAAAAGAATCGTGAAATCTCCCAGAGATTAAACGTGATAAACGTTTGTATAAAGAAAATATTTTACATCGTCTTGGAAAGGGTTGATGTCAACTGAAGTTGTATATTTTGGGCTCCTTCTTTGAAACAATCTCCATGATTATTTTGGTCACAAGATCATAGGTTTACTCTAACTGAGCGCTTTTCTGCTTGCATGCGCAGGTGGAGTCTCTTAGCAGAATGGTTACCAGCTTATAGAAACTCATTCGTTGTAGGTACGGGGCCTTCAGTCGCATCCATCATCATCAAGTGTTCTCTGTCGGACTCGTGCCGTTAACTCATTGTAGTTCCTTAGGTAATCTCATATTTACCCAACGTTTGGACATATAGTGAGTAGATAGTGTGCGAGTTCGATTCTCGTAGCCTACATAATTGTGATTATAAAAATAGGTATGGTTCTGTAGCATTACTACTATATGCGAACGATATCCTATACCCTCAATCACCAAATATAAGATGACTAATATTTAAAAAGAAAACAAATCTCACCATTTCGAAGTAGATGGAATATGTATTAATATTTTTCACGTAAATATTATTTTGCGTTACATTACCATGCAGAACTTAAACCCTGTAGTAGCACATAGCTATGGGTTTGCTACGACGTAGCTAAGTGGAGTAGGTATGTTGAACAAGTTTTTTTGTTTATATTTATAATATGTATGTATTTAGAAGTATTTACTCGTAAGTATGTTTATCAGTCGTCTAGACCCCATAACACAAGCTTATATTAGCCTAATCGACGCTAGATCATGTTGTGGGAGAATGTATATTTAACTTAACAATAAAATTCTATTGAAAGGGTAATAAAAGGTGTTAAATTTCATTTTCATTTACTGCAAAATTTGCCATTTTATGGTAATTAGTAAAATAAATTCTATAAATTTACTTGTCGGTTGATTTCAATGGTACATCATAACGGTATTTCAATTTGGTATACAAAACAATTGAAATCAACCGTACAATCAGTTCAATGGTATAGTGTACAGTTAATTTTTTAGAACTTTCGTAGGCCCTTATTGCACTCAGGCAGGGGAGCAGGAGGTCCCAAAAAAATAACACAGATTTAGATATTCTATTCATTGTAATCATTTGCAGTAGGTACCTAATGATAGGATAGACAACTAGTTTATTTGTTAATGGAAATAAAATTTAAGGCTAACTAACTAACTAACTATCTTCACGCCAAATCCCTTGCGGGGTAGGCAGAAAGAACCGAGCGCCACACGGCACGGTCCATACACACCTCACTTGCTTCTTCAACTTTCATTTTTCTTTTCATGCATGCACGTCGGTTCCTACGGCTCTTGACATCACCTTCAACTAACACACGATTAATTTGGTCGTGGTAGGTGTGTCGTGGCCTTCCCCGACTCCTACGTCCATCCACTTTCGCGTTGTATATCTGTTTTGTCATTCTTTCATCTCCCATTCGTTCCACATGCCCGAACCATCGTAGCATGCCCTTCCTTACTTTAACACCGACACTCTCTTTCAGACCAACTCTCTTTCTTACATCTTCATTCCGAACGCGATCTGCGAGCGTTACTCCGCAGATTTTGCGTAGCGCGCGCATCTCGACCGCGTTTATTCTACTTTCATGCGTTTCCTGCCATACCCAACTCTCGCTTCCATACGTTAGCGTAGGTATCAGCACCGCATTGTGTACTGCGAGCTGGGCCTTTTGACTTAAGCCCTTGGTACCTAAAAGTTTGCCTAACGCTCCATTCACACTATTGCCCGCAGTTACCCTCTTTTCTACATCAGCGGTGTACCGTCCATCCCTGCTAAATGCACATCCAAGATATACAAACTCATCCACCTGTTCCAGCACTACATCATTTACAGTTATCCTGGCATTCGTTCTGTCCTCTTCTCTTTCGAATACCATCACTTTCGTTTTAGTCGCGTTCAATTGTAAGCCTCTCATTAGACAATCATCTTTCATCGTTGTGACTAGTGACTGTAGTTCTGATGGCGATTCGGCTATGAGCACGGCATCATCTGCATACAGCAAACAGTTCACAAGTAAGTCACCCATTCGCAATCCAACATTCATCGATCTTACTCTCTTAAGACAATCGTCCAGGTACAGGACAAACAGCAGAGCCGACAGCACGCAGCCCTGTCTGACGCCAATGTTGACGTCAAACCAGGGAGACAGGCTGCCGCCCACCCGCACACATGCCGTACATCCCACATATGTAGACTGCACAGCACGAAGCAGCGCACCATCAATCCCGTATCCTGGCAATATATCCCAGAGATCCTTCCGTACAACTCTGTCAAATGCTTTCTCCATGTCCACAAAACCGCAGAAAACCTTCCGGCCTACAGCCAGCTGCTTCTCTACGATGTTGCGGAGAGAGAAAACTTGGTCCATACATCCCCTTCCATTTCGGAAACCACCCTGCGCCTCCCACAGTAATCCGTCAGATTCCACCCTCATTCTCCTTTCAATAATTTTGCCATACACTTTAGCTGCTATACTGATCAAACTGATGGCCCTATAGTTGGCGCACTCCATACGTGAGCCCTTGCCTTTATACAAGGGCACGATGATAGCACGCCTCCAGTCCATTGGGACCCTTCCAGTCTTCCAGCATAGATTGCTCAATGACCAGAAGGCGTCTCGGACGCAAGGACCACCTAATTTGATCATTTCAGCAGATATCCTATCAATTCCCGCAGACTTTCCATTTTTCAAGCTTCGTATCGACCATTCAATCTCTTCCAAAGTAATATCTCCGCTTGATGCTTGCACCGCAAGATCAGTCATCGACTCCCTCGCAGTGCCCGCATCCGGGAGATATTCATACATTTCTCCAAAGTACTCATTCCACCGCTCTAACACCTCTAATGGGTCCGCAAGAATGTCCCCAGCTTTACTCTTTATCTTATCCATTCTGGAAACTGACGAACAGCTCCGAGACTTCTTGACCTCCCTCCAAAAGAGTTTGGTATTTGTCTCGAAGTTCCTCGTCAGCTTCTCTTCCGCAATCAAATTTATTCTTTCACGCTTCTCTTTCACTAAAGCTTTGGCTTCATTCTTGCAGAGGCGGTAAATTTCTTTCTTCGTGTCTTTCATACTGTCATTCAGTTGCAAAGATGAGACATAATCCAACCACGCTTTCTTCTTTCTTGCTACGCAGGATTGTACCTCTGCATCCCACCAGGCATCACCTTTCGAATGTTCATGTCTCTTTGCACTCCCACATGCTTCTTTTGCACTATCCACTATACTTTCTTTCATAATATTCCAGCATTCATCCACATCTAAGTCGGAAAGGTTCGCGTTTGCAAGCCTTTCACTGACTAAGCCTACATACATACTCCTTACGCTTTCATCTTCCAGTTTTTCACTCTTTATCCTTTCATAGTCTCCGAAGGGGACACGCACTCGCCAGTGCCTCCACTTCTTGAAAAGACCAACAAACCGGCTTACCACCAGGTAGTGGTCAGTTTCAAGAGTGGGGCCTCTGTAGGCCCTTGTATCCCTTATAGCCTCTCGGAGACGACTGTCTATCAAAATCAAATCAATTACACTTTTTTCTTCCTTCCGTCTCCAAGTATACGTGTGGATATCTTTGTGACGGAATAAACTGTTCGCCACAAGGAGGTCTCGTTCCAAGCATACGTCTAAGATTGACTTACCAGCATCATTCACTCTCTTATCTCCATACGGACCAAGGACAGCATCAAAGCCATCTCGCTTGGTCCCCACCCATCCATTCAAATCACCACACATGATCAACTTTTCATTCCCCTCAGCCAAATCGAGGACGTCCCTAACGGAATCCCAGAACTCCGCGAGCACTTGGGGATTAGCCGAGCTGACGGGAGCATAGGCTGCGACCAAAAAAACTCTCGTGATCCCCAGTTTTATACGTACCCACAGGAGTCTTGGGCCTGCCAATCCATAATCTTTCACTCCAGAAGCGAAACGGGAGGAGAGCAAGACACCCACTCCCTTACTGGCATGATCCTCTTGGTCCACTCCGGACCACAAAGCAATCATGCCGCCAGGAAGATCGTCAATGCCGCTCCCCTTCCGCTTCGTCTCTGTGACACACAATACATCCAGGCATCGCTCTTTCATTACATCTATCAATTCATTCATCTTACCTTCCATACCACCACGCACATTCCACGTGCCTATCCGGCACTCGGCTCCTCGCATCCCGCCAGAGTTGGCGCTGCGTGAAGGGTGGCGGCCCCCTTCGCCGCGTGCGCATGCAGTCATACCGACGGGGGCACACCGGTATGCGTCGCCTCGGGGGGACGCCCTAGCCCTGTCGGGACTCATTTCTCGGTAGTGATTGGTTTCGCGTTTTCGCTTTCGCCGCTACTTACGGGGAGGGCCCGAGCACAGGTAACGCTCTTCGTGAAGGCACACTACATCCTCCCCAAAATTTAAGGCAATTTGATATTTATTTTATTTATTTACTGATCTTCTGATACATATTAGTATAGATTTTAAATCTGTAACTGAAGAGTTTGTTTTTGTCTGAACTCTAAGATCTGTGAAACTTCTGGTTGCATTTGAAAAGTTACATTGTAGTTTGGTATACCATTTATTGAGGATAGCTATATATCATTACAATAAGACGAATAGGAGTGGAGCAGCAATGAAAACTGTTTAGAAAACAAGAACAATTTATTCCTTTTGACAACTTCCGTTAAAGTTCGAAATAGCATAATGTGTGTTTACTTTAAGACTAGCTGACCCTCGCATATTCCTTTACGTCACATAAGGTCTATGAAAGGGGAAGTATATCTTCATCAGAGTCTAAGGAGCGTGTGAAACTGTCTTGTTTGCTTAATCAGAAAATAGCTTAAAGATGCAGTCTATTCTAAAACAATTCACTGGAACTGAATTAGTTTACAATACTCTTAATCTTCAGGTTCTTTTATGACAAAGCAATCACGCTGACCCTTACATTCAAAGTTGAGATGTCTCTAAATTGTGAACTTCAAAACCCTCATTATGAAACTTGTGTGAAACAATCCTTAACCCAGCGAGGATGTGGTGGAGTCTATTTGACCCAGTCCATTTTGTTTCGAGTATATTTTTTTATTCCCTAGTCGCACATTTTCCATCTTCTCAGTAGCTGTAGTTAATAAACCTCTATGCGTGCCACACCTAAGTGGAGCTTCGGTTTCGCAAGGAGTTACACATCGAGATAACGTCTACAGGGTACGTATCGACGGCAGCAAAGAGCAAACGGACATCTGCAAAATCACTAGTTTTCAGGAGAGCGTTTTTAACGCAAAAACGTTATAACTTTTACAATTACAAATCCTTGAAATTTGGAATACTTAATTAAAATAGCATTTCAATGAAAGTAATGGCGGTCAGTCAACTGTAATATTTATATTTTAAAAAATACGGCAGATTTCTTTTATACTTCGTACAACATAAATTACTAAATGAGTCAACTGCCATATGTTTGCTTCTACTTTGGACTTTCTCAATCATTATCCCTAATTAATTTCATTAAAAAAATTCAATAATTGTTTTCCTTTTTATAGTCTATATCCAACTACGACAACAAATAAAGGACACGTATGATTGATAGCAAAATAATGTAGTTGTCTTAATTTACTGCGTATCATAAAGGTGCACCTTACTGATTTTGCAGTTGTCTTTTTAATTATGATGAGCTTTTTCATTACAATAAAAGAGTCCAGTGCAATCTTCCGAATTTTGGTGCCAAAATTGAGGGAAGCATGAGCCGCACTCGCGCGGCTGATGCTCCTGTACTGTACCTGGGGATCCAGCGAAGCATAACCCTATTCGGTGCCCCCGTATGGGCAGAGGCCCTGACGACCAGCAATGTGGCTAGATTGCCCCGCAGAGAGCGATGGCCGTCAGGGTGATAAGAGGATACCGCACGATATCCGGTGAGGTGGCATGCCTCCTAGCCGAGACCCCTCCATGCGACCCGGAAGCGAGAGCCCTTGCGTCACTGTTCTGATGGCGCAAGGAGGCGCTGGAGTGGGGCCAAAGGCCTGCGTCTCGAGAAATCGAAGCCCAGCGCAACAGCGCCAGGCCCTCGTAGTGGGTCTGGACGTGGACACTTTCTCGCTCGAGACCATGGTGCGAGCTATGATCTCCAGCGGGAGTGAGTGGGACTACGCCGCCTCTTTCTGCGAGCAGGTCATGCTCGTGAAAGAGGCGGTGGAGCAGGAACGGGAGAGAACTCTCCCACCCGAGTTCCGTAGTCGGCGGCTTGGACGGCGCCGACGTGTCTTCGCCGAGGACTATCGGCCTCCATGACCAAGGGTCTGAGGACGGTGAGAGGGCTGCTCACCGTCCTTACAGAAGCAGGCCCATGACGGCAGCGTGACGTGAGGATCTCACGCATACCCCCTTAGAAGCGGGATCACACCCGAAACCCCCTAAATACGCGGGATAGCACCCGAACCACCCCCTGGGCGAGGTCGCAGTGGCGGCCGTAGGCCTGTAGGGAGTCCTGGGACATCCTTTCGAGGGCTTACCCGGGGCTCCCAACCATAGGTTGCTGGGCGTTACGTGAGGTTTTTTAGTCGGCAGGAGTCCGGCATAACATCCTTGAGGATTTTACCTCACGTTAAAAAAAAAAGATCCCTCATGGGATTGTTCCATCATTCTATTTTCCATCAAATTTGTGAGATCTTCGCTGTTGTAAACATTACTTTGTTTTCTATTTTGTGCCAAATTTAACAATAATTTATTCCTTCTACTATACATGTTATTATAATTACAGTGTATTAGGAAATGTAGTTGAATAAATCACAGATTTTAGAATAATAATATTTAGTACGCAAGCTTAAATATGTCAACCTCCCGTGACGAAACGGTCAAGTAACTGATACCTTTGTTTATATGAAGCGAGATAGGCCAAATTGCCCGACGCACTCACGGACAAGTGTATATGCCCGTGTGTACTTCGTTGCATTCTAAAAAAAGGGTGTAGGTGTCTTTTTATACGCTGCAAAATACCACTAAATATTTGATTTTAAAAAAAATAAAAAAGTATGTCCAAATGGAAGACAAAATTCTTAATTCAGTTATGTAAAAAAACGATTTTCGCAAAGATGCAGATGTCCGTTTGCTCTTTGCTGCCGTCGGTATGACCCTTCCACAATCGTGACATAGAAGTTTCATTCCATATTTCGAGTTACGATTTTCATTGAATCTTTTGTATTTTTACGTAAATTTTACAATATTAACCGCGAATAGCGGGAGGCTTAGTCCCTTTTTTCTTCTGTTCTTCTTAACGTTAGGAATGTCCTACATGGATGGTATAAGGTAAACGCAGGTATTACCGACCCGGTTAAGACAATTTTAAATTCGATGGACAATATTAAGAATGAGGATGGACTTCATACCCATTGTTTTGTTTTCATATGAAACTCTAGTCTGTCTAGTTCATAGTGACCATCCTCACAAGTTGCATCCGGAGCGCTCGAGCACGGTTAGATTCGATAGGGGCTTTCTACCGCGCACGCTAAGGCTGTGGAATGATCTCCCTGCCTCGGTTTTCCCAAACGCCTACAGTATGGGGTTCTTCAAGAGGGCTCTTAGAAGGTTTTGACAGGGTCGGCAGCGCGAGTGTGGCGCCTCTGGTGTTGCAAACGTCCATAGGCTGCGGTGACCACCGGTACATCTGGTGGGCCGTATGCTTGTCTGCCACCTTAGTGGTATAAAAAAAAAAGTTTATATTCTATAATCTATTTGTTCTATTCTATATATATTAGTATATTAGTTGTATTCGACCATGTATTATTATTGTATGTATTATTGTATGACCATGAGAGAGATGAATAATGCCTACCTAAGCCTACATAGTTTTATTGGGCATCGATTTCTGTATGATATTTAATGATATCTGATAAATCAGAATATAATGACTTGGGGCTAAGTAAATTTTATTTTGCAGTTTTTAGTTTTTTTTGAAGTCGGTTTCTTTTTTTTAATTTTTTTTTTATAATGAACCATATCGAAAAACAGATTTTAAGTAACCGTATTGAGAAACAGTTTATTAGTTTTTGGAATAGGTATGTGGACGACATTATTTGTTTATAGAATGGGAATGAGGACATTTTAAATAACTTTTTAACTTTTGTTAATTATAATTATTACAATAGAATTAGGACATGACAAAATTAATTTTCTGGATATTATTACTATTAGCCTAATTAACCAAAAACATCAATTTAAAATGTATTAAAGGGAAAACTTTACAGATAGTGTCATACACGTAAATTCTACACACCCATTAAATCATAAGCATGCAGCCTTTCATCCAATTGTGCATCGATTACTTTCAATCCCAATGTCGCAGAATGACTTTAAGACGAATTAACTTGTATTAAAACAATAGCGATGAATAATGGTTTCACATCGAAATTAATAGACGGCATGGTGACACGGAAAAGACTAAGGGCTGCTACAGAACTGGCTTACAGAGGAGGTGCACCCTTTAATTCAAATATAAACCGTAAAAGATAGGCTTGCATACCATACATCGGTAACACATCATATGACATGTGTACATACAAAATTTAATTTGCAACAATAAAGACACAACTCCCGTTGAATAAAAAAAAAATACAGAAGAATTGAGAACCGGGTGCCGTCTATTTGGTAGAAACTTGATACTCCGAAACCTATTTGGGATAACTCACTTCGCAGAAACTTCTTTAATCGATCATTTATTAGGCATAAAAAATATTTGACATAAATATTTTTAGGCATAATGTGCTTATGACCGAATTTAGAATGGCATACATTTAAGATAGTAGAATTTTATTTGGCTTAATTACCTTTGGTATAGTTAAAATTTTGTATAACTTCATTTAGCATAACGTTCATTTAGAGTACAGATTTTCGCAGCGTTTCATTTCCCATAAGAATCTTTAGCAAATTTACATTTCGCATTTTAATCACTTCGTCAAATATTCATTTGGCAACTTTTTACTTGCTCAATTTTTATTTAGTCAAATATACATTTACCAAATGACTTGTTTCGCAAAAAAATGTTTTTTTTTAATGCAATGAATTCAGACTTTTAAGTAAATCATATGATATGTAATATTTTGGGTTTAAATAGTTATGGATAAGAAATATATACCAAAAGATGAATCTGGTTTTGAACTTTCTGCGATGTGATGATTATACATTGTGATTATTATGGATATAAAAATTATGCGTACAGATGATTCTGACTTACAAATTTATGGGTTTCAACGTATGCTAAATGAGTTTATGCCAAACGATATTCTGCGAAAAGAGGTTTATGCTATTAGTTGTTATGCAATATAAAATTATTACTTAAAAAGTTCTACTATATGAGGTGTACCCTTGAGAACCTCCTCCTTTTTTGGAAGTCGGTTAAAAAGTGGTATAATTATATGAACTGACCTGTACCAATTGCAACTAAAAATATATCGGTCAAACTGGTAAATCCTTCAAAATTAGAGCTGCAGAACATGTCAGTGGTCGGAGACTTAAAAAAACTGAGTACAATTTTGCCGAACACCTCCTAAATGAGGAACACAGTTTTGACCCGAAATTAACTTTTAGAGCCATACATTTCTGTGACAAAGGTAGAAAGATGTCTGCTCTTGAGGCACTTGAAATGAGTAGTCACTTGAATACCGACCCAAACATTATATAAATCAACACTAAGTTATTAACCGTTCACAATTGCTACAATATTTTAAACAATGACATGTACTTATAATATATTTTATTTACTTGACCGTTGACTGGGGTCTGTAATAGTGCTGTACCCCACATTGTTCTTTGTGACAGATGACAATAATGCAATAATAATATTTGGGTAAGTAATAGATGATATGGCTATTTCTACTTTTTACGATTCTCATCGTCACCTTCATGGTAAATTTTAAATACTGATTATTTCAACTATTTTTGTAAACAAACACAAAGTGTTCGGTAAGATAAGTAACATATATAAGTCAAAAAGTTAAATTGTGAGTCAGATTTGGAAGAATAACGTTTTGAATTATTAGATCCCACGTAGGTGACGCGACGATCCACGAAGGTGACGCAGTAGAGTTACAGACATAATTAATCATTATTTAAATACTAATTATAAGTTAATATGTTCATTCGGCAGTTATATGGTAACAGCTAGTTAACTAAAACAATTACCAGGCCCTATACACATGCTTTTGACGTAAAAGTTATTCTGGAACCTAATAACACAGTACATCTCTTTGGCACAAAGTAGCAAATTATCAGTTATCTAGATCCCATAGCAAAAGCTTATATTGGGCTAGCTAGATGATCTTGTGTGAGATTGTCCATACCTGGCTTTACTTATAATGAAAGCACTCTGTGCCTAGACGATCGGCTCACCGAACTCGAGGTAGAACTGGGTCGCATAAACTAGCACATACTGGGGTTGTGCGGAGTTCAAAGAAAGGGGGAGGACACGCTAAACCTTGCGTCGGGCGACCTATTGTACTTTCGGGAAGGTGATGGAAGACATTCTTCCGAGGGCGGTGTCGGCTTTATGGTGAAAACGGACCTCGTTAGCAGCATTGTGGAGATCAGCAATGTTTCGTCTCGGGTAGCATACGTAATACGAAGACTCACCAACAGGTACTCCCTGAAGGTGATTCAGGTGTACCTATGCTCCGACTTCGAGAAGCACTGACGAGGCAGTTGAGACCGTGTACGAGGACGTGGTGAAAGCATTACAATGTACTGCCAAGACTCACTACACTGTTGTGATGGGAGACTTCAATGCCAAAGTGGGAGTACAAGAACGCCGTGAAACGAAAATCGGACCCTTTGGTGTGGGGCGTAGAAATGACCGGGGGCGTATGCTTATCAACTTTCTTGAGGCTTAGGGGCTCTTCTTGATGAACTTATTCTTTAAGAAGAAGCTCCCTAGAAGGTGGACTTGGCGAAGCCTCTACAAGGTCACAAGGAACGAGATAGACTTCGTCATGTCGGACAAGAGGTGTATATTTAAAGATGTCTCAGTGATCAACAGGTTTAATACCGGAAGTGATCACCAACTAGTCCGAGCATCTCTGAATTTAGACTTCCGCGCCGAAAGGGCCCCGATGATGAAGCCTACTCTCCGACCTACTGCGCTCCAAATAGCTTTGTGTGCCGAGAAGTTTCAATTGGAGTTTCAAAATCGTTTCGATCTGCTGGAAACCACTGGCAACGATCACGATAAGGCCGACACTGTAGTCAGGACGCTACAACAAGTCTCCCGAAGGTTTCTGTCTGGAAAAAACAAAAATAGGTGTTCCAAGCTTTCGCCTGAGACTCTCGAGCTCATGAGAATCAGACGGCAAACGGCATCTATGCATACGTCTTCGTCAGACCAGAGAGCTTTAAACATCAAAATCCGAAAGCTGATATGATGCGACCTCAGACGTTATAACACCAACATCATCGAGGCAGCGATCGAACAAAATTGGGGTACTAAAGTCTTTGCGCAACAGCTTCGAAGACCCCGTCTGACCAAATTGAAAACAGCGGGTGGCAAAACCGTGACCTCGAGGTTCGAGATTCTCGAAGAAGTTAAGAGCTTCTATAGAGACCTATATGCATCACGGAAAAAAAACCGATGGGACCTAGCGACTGTGACCACACAGCTCCACTCACGCGCCACTATACCGAAGAGGAAGACATTCCGGATAATGACCAGGGTGAGGTCACTGCGGCTCGCAAACAACTAAAAACCAATCAATTCCCTGGAGAGGACGGAATTACGAGTGAGCTTCTTAAGCTGACGGGACTCCAGTTCTGAAAGAGCTGACGAGTCTCTTTAATTCCGTCCTCCAACAGGTACAAACACCTAAAGCGTGGAGCGAAGTGCGGTGGCTCTGTTCAAAAAAGGTGACAAGACCTTGCTGAAGAATTACAGACCCATCTTACTCCTTAGACATGTTTACAAGTTGTTCTCGAGAGTAGTCACAAACCGCTTCGCCGGAAAACTCGACGAGTACTACCTAAATGTATATTAGTTGATATAAGTATAAAGTATTAAGTGCCTTAATTAAGCTTTAAGTGGCATGACTCTTTCCCGGGATCTGTCCTTGAGACTTGGATGCGAATCTCACAGGTCTACGCCTCGAGAGCCAAAACATTGGCATGACGTGAAAGTTCTTAGCATGCTGCACGCCTCAAGAAGCGGAATTGCACCTGAACTAACCCAAAAGACGCAAGATAACACCCAAACCCGTAGGCGAGGCCACGGTCCGTCCGGTGGGATTTCTACTCCTATAAAAGGGCATCACACGGAATGTTATAGGTATTGCTCTGTCATTTGCCATGATTGTAGAAACCTAGTTATTTGTTCTGCTATCATTCCGCTACATACTACAATACGAATCTAAACGAGTACCACTCTTACTGAAACTAGTCAAAGATCACTTTCGTGGCAAAAACTCACCTTCGTGGGTAAAACGCCACGAAGGATGTGACACGAAGGTAACGAAAATATATCTTTTTTTCAAATTCCGACAAAATTTA
Source organism: Miltochrista miniata (assembly GCA_933228765.1). NCBI lineage: Eukaryota > Metazoa > Arthropoda > Insecta > Lepidoptera > Erebidae > Miltochrista > Miltochrista miniata. The sequence goes on along the minus strand of OW121764.1, from coordinate 12,921,996 downwards.
GCCGTTACGGTTTAAATCAAATACTACATAAATATCTCTATTTATTTGCGGTTTCGATGAATTGACTCTGACTTCAATAGCTATTATACAATGTACAAAAAGTCACCCACGAAAAGTACTCAAATTAAGTGTCAAATGTAGAAACTTACCGATTTTTTTTTTCTCATGGAGCCAGAAGAAACACGTTGCACTCTTGCGATGCCGGTCGACCAATAACGTTCAGTTAAGTTGGGTTTTGTTATTGGGGCGGTCGTTTTGATCAACAGTTGACCGTTTACTACGCAAATCTAAAGTACCTACATTCGTGTGACCGACGTATATTGTGTTTTAAGTTCTAAATAATAGTTACAAGATTTTTTTTGTAATACTGTGTGTGTAGTGTATGTTATCACGGTGAATTTAGTGTATGTAACTTCAAAATCTATGGAAATTTGGTGAAGCAGTAACCTAATGTTTAACTGAATCGGGAAGTGTGACACGAGTAGAATGCGAAAAATGACCCCGATTTTGACCTTTCGTGTTGATTTTTGGTATGAATATTTACTTCTATTGCAACAAATTTCATGTATTTTATAGCATAATAGCTGTTTTATGCACCATTTTAAAACATTTCTTTCTAACTCATACGGTTTAGAAAATATAAGCGTGTGACCATCAAATTTAAGCTACGAGTAGAAATAGCCATATAACAACAAAATCTCTAATATTTACAACATATAACAACGGAACCTATAATTTTATATAATAAAGCGATTAGTTAATATATTAAACGATTGATATAATTCTAAAATAACTAATTAGTATATGCTTAACATACATTAAATATAAGATCGTTTGACATAACATACATTCAATATACAATCGTTTGACATAACTATTTCTGGTTGGTTTAGAAAAAAATAACCACGAAAGCAAAGGCGGGAGCTCCGCTCCGCTTCGCTCCCGCCTTAGCCTTCTAACCTAACCCATCCGAGTCGGGTTACTCTCAGACGGGATGTTAACTATAATGAAGTTTTTATAATGTTAAACGGTAGGGGTTTTATAAATATTAAACTTTAGACCAACTGATTTTCGATGAAAATGAACGTCGAAGAGACAGCACTACTGCTGGATGTGCGTAGAAAAAAAAAGAATTAAGAAAAGAAAAAAACAGTGGTGGGTTCGTCCTTATTTAGCAGATTGCTGTAAGAAAGGACAATTCATTAACATATACGACAATATACGAAGATTTCCGGAAAAGGTTTTCAGCTATGTGATGATGTCTGTGAGGTCCTTTAATGAGTTACTGACTTTGTGTGAAAATGATTTGTTGAAACAAGACACAGTATTAAGAAAATCAGTCAGTGCTGAAGAATAACTGTTTGTAACATTAAGGCTGGTAGCCGGACTGGCGGCCGAGTGAGTGTGACTGCATACAGCGCCATAGTAATTAGTGGTGGCGTGACCAGCGTGGCGGCGCAACCAGTAACATTCTATTCGCGCGTCCGAGCTGGTTGCGCAACCAATTTGGTGGCGGAAGGACACCAGGTGAGTAACGCTCCATAGAGCATTTAGTTATATATATTTAGTTGGTCGCGGCGACTGGTTGTGCCGCCATGGTGTCCCGGTGAAATATAGCCCTTAAAGTTTAACATTTACAGTAATTTATTAATATTTAGACATTTTATTGCATTCTTGACATTTAATTGAATTCAGGACATCTGTAATTTGACCATGTAAGTTGTAATATTTATTCTCATTAAAAATATACACGGTGTTTCTTTTAGGGTGTCAAGCCGCCACTAGCTGGTAGCAGGGTTCCATACCTATCGATTTAACCCCCATGTATGTTCTACGATTTTTTGTAGTTTTCGAGTATAATGTTCTGCATAATTCCATATTTTTTTTATTATCGATTAAAATTTTTACATCTTGTATCAAAGTTAGGAAGGAGATTATTTTGTCCATAATACTGCAATCAAAAGGCATTATAATAATAAAAAAATATTCAAGAAAAGTCGAACCAAAAAGAAGTTGTAATTATTTAAAGCCACGTGGAAAAATAACGAAGAAAAATTATATCTCGAAAACTACAAAAAATCGTAGAACATACATGTGGGTTAAATCGATAGGTATGGAACCCTGCTACCAGCTAGTGGCGGCTTGACACCCTAAAAGAAACACCCAGTTTAATTTGAATTTTCCCTAAATTTAGGGTAAATTTGGAAACTGAGTAAAATGACACTTTGACAGTTGTAATTCCTTAAGATGACATTTGTATTATTTAGTGTGACAAAAAATCTGAAAATTTAACTACTCTCATTTTTGGGGATAATTTGAAAGCCGGTATCCTCTAAAATGTTTGAGTACCTACCTGAAATTGTATAGTTTACGTATAGTTGAATGATGTAGTGGTAATTTACGTGTTGATTTATAGTTTAAGTGTTTCTAAGTGGTCATAATAAATGTTAGATAATTTTACCTTTGAAAATGCCGAAAGGCGAAACCGCTCAGGTGTTAGATAAATCGACGTTGTGGAACAGTACAAGTGCCGTTATTTATTATGCTTATCACTGTAGCTTTGCTGCAGGTCTTTAACTAGTTTTTTCTTGATCAGATGCAACTATGGTCGGTAAACCTTTTATAAACTCACGTGCCTGCGTTTTAAAAAAAACATGTCCAAATTACTCAAGAAACAAAGTTATCTGATGCTCGCTATTGTGCATGGCGCACAAGACCGTAATAAAACTTAATTTATGACCAATCCAAGGATTTATTTGTGAAACTATTGACTAGTTTGTATAGCTAAAGGGTTATAGTTTTTTTGTACGTTAACTCCGACAATGTTGCTCAGTACTTATATAAAAATATTTATAAAAAAACCCGGAAAATCAAACTCTTGTTAAACAAAGAAACTATTTGTAAAAGATCCTGTTATCATACCTTTGCCTCAGACTAAAACTTATATCGTTTTTTTTTCGGATATATCCACAATCACAATATTTTTCTCACCGTCCCGTCGGTCTTATATCTCAAAGAAGAGGCTTTTGTGACATAAGTAAGAGTGGCTGTTTTGGTGCTATGTCTAGGGTTTGTTGTTCTTTCATTCGAGTAATTTCTGTCTCCAAATGTTTGATTTTATCCTCTCTGGTACACGTCTGCTTCTAACAAGCAATCGAGCGCTATATTAATCACTAGAGGATCAAAATTTCACGTGTCAGTCGCCGCGTATATAAAGTACTAGCTGACCCTCGCAACTTCCTTTACGCCATAAGGACTATGAAAGGAGAGGTATTTCTTCATCAGACTCATAGGAGAGTATGAAACTGCCCTGTTTGCTTTATTATAAAAGAGCTTAAAGGCTCAAACATAACATTACATAACATATGGTCACTTCTTTATTCCTTTTAGAATATTATTGGTCTCACGTAATAGGTGGTGAGCCGTATTGCCCTGTCGAGGGACAGGACAAGGCGCAGTCTAGTCTAAAATAATTCAGTGCAAATTGTTTTACAATACCCTTAATCTTTAAGGTTTTTTATGACTAAGCCACCAGTTTATAATGACCCTAACATTCAAAGGGACCCTTGAATAGTAGATTTGATGAAAGTTGAGATGTCTCTAATTTCTGAACTATACGTACCTACGTAGTGTAGGTACGGGTACTCTCCCTCAATATTGAAACTTGTGTGGAACAATCCGTAAAGTATTCCTTTTTCCAACACTAAAAAATATTTGAAATCGGATCACGCGTTGTGAAATTACAACTGAAAAAGCATTTTGACTTTTATCCCCTCTCCCACAGAAATCGCGTAAAATATCGGGATCAAAAGTATTCTAGAACCTTCCTCGGATCATTAGTTCAGATTGTGCCTAGTGTGATTCAAATTGATTCAGTAATTTTGGCGTGATACTTAGTCGGGCTACAGACAGACAGACAGATAGACAAAAAGACAAACAATTTTTAAAAAAATATCATTTTTTGCTTCAGTGACAAATAAAGAAAGCCCTACAATTAAAATATTTACAATATCTTTCATGTAGAGATTTCAAATCAAAAAAAAAATTTAACGAAAAAGAAACCTACTTCAAACAAAACTAAAAACTGAAAAATAAAATTTACTTAGCACAAAGTTAGTATATTCTGATTTATCAGATATCATTAAATATAATAATGAAATCGGTGCCCAGTAAAACTATGTAGGCTTAGGTAGGCATTATTAATCTCTCTCATAGTCATATTGGCACCGTCTTCAGTATTATATTTAATGATATCTGATAAATCAGAATATACTAACTTTGCGCTAAGTAAATTTTATTTTTCAGTTTTTAGTTTTGTTTGAAGTCGGTTTCTTTTTCGTTAAAAATTTTTTATTCACCATTTTTAGTGACGTGTTGACTGAAAATCTATCTATCTAGTTGTAAAGTTCTCGACAGTACAAATTAATCAAGCCCAAACACTAGGTAACTGCTGTATATCGTTAGGGAATTCTCTCTACTGTCTTTCGTCTCCATCATCAGATCGACTCCAGACCTTCATTAAGTTGTACTACTTTAAAGCCCTTAATAAAAGACATTACAAATTCCCTAGATGCCCCTACAATTTTTAAAAGTTTCCTTCGATTTCTCCAGGATGCCATAATCAGATCCTAAATTCCTAAAAATGGGACCACCTTGGGACTATTTATTTTCGAACGAAGAAAAAAATTTTCAAATCGGTCCATAAACGACGGAGTTCTGCGCGAACAAACATAAAAAAAAATAAAAAAAACATACATACGGTCGAATTGAGTAACCTCCTCCTTTTTTGAAGTCGGTTAAAAAGTAATGATAAATAATGATTCTAGTTAAAAATTTAATTTATTATTCTACGTAGTCTCATTATGTATCGATACACTTACCCCCAGTTTCCGAAAGGCTGATCAACGCTAAAATTAACTAATCGGCTGTTGAGGGCGGATCCTCACAGAAGATCCAAAATGAAAATCCATTTACAAGGAACATAAATGCTTCGTAAATATTTAAGAAGAATGTAGGTTGTTGCTACCAAAGCGGTCGTTGCTGCACATGTGACTCCATAGCGACCGATAGTTCAACTGTACAATACTTAGGCGGATCAGTGTGGATCGGTAGGAGCGTGTCGGTGGAACGCGGCGGGATCGCAAGAAAAGTTTTCGCTGATCGCAGGAATTGGCGATCCATTTTGGATCTTCTGTGAGGATCCGCCATTAACAGCCGATTAGTTAATTTTAGCGTTGATCAGCCTTTCGGAAACTGGGGGTTAGTCCATCTTTTGTCTAAACTTAAAAAACCCTTTTCTTTGTTTTCCTTTTCCTTCAGGTACGATAACTCGAACGATAACTTACCTGAGTTTACCGCATGTTTTGGTGCGATCCGATCGGTCATTGAAGTGGAGGAGAACAATGGAGTTGAGGCTTTTTATGTACTGGGAGATTATAATGCCCACCCTAATGAACTGTTTTATAACGAAATGTTGGATTTTTGTATGGACCTTGACTGACATTGTGTAGATTTAATTATGTGCCCTAAGAATACGTTTATATTTTACAGTAATATTCACCGCTGTACTAGTAGGTTGGACCACTGCATTGTCACAGAGTCAGCACGGGATTCAGTTATAGGTGTGAGTGTGCGCTACGACGTGTATTGGTCTGACCATTATCCACTCGTAGTAGAATGTAACCTTAATAAGCTAAAACTTAAAGTTAGAGATGTGGTTGCCGAAAATCATGTTAGTCATGTCTTATGGAGCGACAGACAGGCACTGCAAACCAGTCAGTATCATGATATCTGTAATTCTAAACTAAGACTGATTGATTTTCCACAAGATCTAAAGGAATGTTGTAATAACTTTTGTGCCAACAGAGGGCATCATTTAATTCTTGATAAATTATATGCACAAATTATTGATACGCTTTCACAGGCTGCCATACAAACATATAGAAAGAAGTGCCGTCGGAAAGGTGGTTACTTCATTGGGTGGAATAAGCACGTGGCGGGCCCGCATTGGGAGGCCAGGCTTAAATTTCAAATATGGAATTTGGCGAGACGACCAGCTAATGGTCGAATATTCGATGAGATGTCTGAGGCAAGGAGACATTTTAAGGCTAAATTAAAATGGTGCCAGACACGACAGGAGCAATTTAAAATGGATATCCTTGCATCGAACCACACATCCAAGGATTTTAATTTTTTTTGGAAAAATACCAACAAAATGAACTTTAGGTCTGGCCTTCCGATGAGTGTCGGTGGTTTTTCTGACCACAAGAATATTGCGGAGGCTTTTACGGAGCATTTTACAGTGCGGTCGCCCTTAGGCCCGTCGCATGTCGAGATGAGCGATGCTGTGCCCGTTTTGACCGGTCGTAATCCGATATCTTCACAGAGTGTGGCTAACATTATAAGTAAAATGCAGCGTGGTAAATCTTCCGGTCACGATGGGCTCAGTATTGAGCATTTCAAATATGCGGGGGTGCATCTACCGCGAGTACTGTCCATGTTTTATAGTCTGTGCATAGTTCATTCGTATTCACCGGTGCCACTTATGCGATTAATTGTCATTCCAGTAGTCAAAAATAAGACCGGCGATTCGTCTGACATAGTTCGGCTTCAGAGCAGGGCTCTCATCAGAGAGCGCTATTCTGAGCCGGAAGAGAACGGTGCAGTACTACACAGCGAGGAAGACGCCGGTTTCCTCGACTTGTCAAAAGGTTTCGATCTAGTTTTTTATGATATACTGCGGGACAAGTTTGGGGATGCGGGTGTGCCGGCGAGCTACACATCCCTTCTCAAGTTTTGGTACTCTAACCAAAAGAATCGGGTTCGGTGGAGCGGTACTCTGTCGGAAGAGTACAGACTAGAAAGCGGAGTGAGACAAGGGGGATTAAGCTCGTTTCTTCTCTTTAATGTTTATATAAATCGGCTTATCGAGCGACTGAGCAGCATGCGTGTCGGCTGCCATATTGACGGAACCTGTGTAAATAATTTAAGTTATGCAAACGATATGGTGCTGCTCAGTCCATCGATAAGTGGGTTGAAGAATATGATATTAATCTGCGAGGCCTATGCGGTGGAGCATGGCTTGATATATAACACCAATAAGAGTGAGCTTATGGTGTTTAAAGCTCCTAAACAGCAATCGCGCAGTGTTCCACCTGTAAGTCTCAATGGCGTGGCTCTTAGTGTTGTTAGTAGATTTAGGTATCTCGGCCACATTTTTACAAGCGACCAAAGGGACGACAAGGACATAGAGAGGGAGCGCAGGGCATTGTCAGTGAGGAGCAATATGATTGCCCGCAGGTTCGCTCGTTGTAACGCGGGTGTCAAAGTAACACTTTTTAAGGCGTTCTGTCAGTCGTTTTACTCCAGTGACCTGTGGGTGTCATAAACGCGACGAGCTTACAATGTTCTGCGTGTTCAATATAATAATGCCTTCAGGATGCTGTTGGGACTGCCGTGGCGCTGTAGCGCGTCGGGCATGTTTGAAGAGGCTTGTGTGGACGGTTTTCACGCAATCATGCGTAAGAAAGCGTCCTCATTATTGCAGCGTCTGCACGGTAGTGACAACAGCATTCTGAGAATGATCGCTGTCAGACCAGACTGCCCCTTCCAGAACATCTGGATAGGGACCGCCATAGGTCTATGTAAATAAAAAACCTATTGTTTATTATAGTAGCGAAAACTAACGATACTAACATAGTTATTTAAGCACTATTGTTACTAACACCCAAATACTAACAATAATACCTATGGACAATTGTAGTCTGAAAATAAATTGATATTTAATTTAATCTAATGAACCGCATACGTATTGTGTGTAACAAAGAGTAGTAGAACAAAACCGGCCTTGTGCGAGTCAGACTCATGCATAATGGTTCCGTACCTAGAAACGGAAAAGAAAGCCTCCCCTTAATCTCCCCTTTTCTCTGATTTGTTGACCTATTTGGTGATTGCCAAATATAAGATGATCTCCCAATGCCCCTACTTATTTAAAATCTCATCTTCATCTACTTGGCTCTAATCATGATAAATATTTACGCTCCTCTAATAATCTTCTACTGCACTGTCCAACTCACTCCTCAAATCTTGTCCATTCCTCTTTTCTAGTGCGATCCATTCTTCTCTGGAACGCCCTTCCTCTTGAAGTCAGGAAATTGACGAACCGTCTCACGTTCAAAAACAGGGTACGTCAACTTTATAAGGTCCCTTAAGCAGAACATTATTTTATTGGTAAGGATTTTCACATTTGTATTTATTTATACATATTATGTGTTATATTCTATAAATAGTATTATATTACATATAAATATCTATCAATATTTATTTTATTTAAGTATCTACATTATATAATTTTCGTAGTATGTTATATTTATGTATGTAAGTAGTAACTAAGTTCTTATTTTTTTTTTCCCTTGTATAAATTTGTAGTTTGTACCAATTTATACAAACTTTTCGTCATTGTACTTTTAGCACCTGCTCTATCTTATCTCTGCATCACCCAAAGGTTGACTGGTAGAGAATGCCGTTGGCATTAAGTCCGCCTTTGTACATGTATTTGTGCAGAAAGTTGAAATAAATAAATAAATGACTATTATTTAAAAAAAAATCAAATCTGACCATTTTGAAGTAGATGGAATATGTATTAATATTTTTCACGGAAATATTTTTTCGTTACATTACCACGCAGAACTTAACCCTGTGTTTGCATTTTTTGTAATTAATGGGATCTCGTAGCACATAGCTACGGGTTTGCTACGACGTAGCTTAGTTGAGTAGGTATGTCGAACAAGACATATAGGTAACATTGTTACCTACTAGGATATTCAGCTTTGTGCTATAAAGTACATACATACACACATACATGCATATAATCACGCCTTTATCCCCGAAGGGGCAGGCAGAGGCATAATAGTATACGCCCACGTTTCACCTTTTAGTTTTACCTTAAAGTAAACTACAAGTATCTATTAATGATTCTATCTATTCTATTAATGAACAAATATTCGACCATTAGCTGGTCGTCTCGCCAAATTCCATATTTGAAATTTAAGCCTGGCCTCCCAATGCGGGCCCGCCACGTGCTTATTCCACCCAATGACGTAACCACCTTTCCGACGACACTTCTTTCTATATGTTTGTATGGCAGCCTGTGAAAGTGTATCAATAATTTGTGCATATAATTTATCAAGAATTAAATGATGCCCTCTGTTGGCACAAAAGTTATCACAACATTCCTTTAGATCTTGTGGAAAATCAATCAGTCTTAGTTTAGAATTACAGATATCATGATACTGAGTGGTTTGCAGTGCCTGTCTGTCGCTCCATAAGACATGACTAAGATGATTTTCGGCAACTATATCACTAACTTTAGGTTTTAGCTTATTAAGGTTACATTCTACTACGAGTGGATAATGGTCAGACCAATACACGTCGTAGCGCACACTCACACCTATAACTGTATCCCGTGCTGACTCTGTGACAATGCAGTGGTCCAACCATCTAGTACAGCGGTGAATGTTACTGTAAAATGTAAACGTATTCTTAGGGCACATAATTAAATCTACACAATGCTAGTCAAGGTCCATACAAAAATCCAACATTTCGTTATAAAACAGTTCATTAGGGGGGGCATGAAAATCTCCCAGTACATAAAAAGCCTCAACTCCATTGTTCTCCTCCACTTCAATGACCGATCGGATCGCACCAAAACATGCGGTAAACTCAGGTAAGTTATCGTTCGAGTTATGGTACTTGAAGGAAAAGGAAAACAAAGAAAACGGTTTTTTTTAAGTTTAGACAAAAGATGGATGGTACCTGAAGGAAAAAGAAAACAAAGAAAAAGGTTTTTTTAAGTTTAGACAAAAGATGGACTAAGTGTATCGATACATAATGAGACTACGTAGAATAATAAATAAAATTTTTAACTAGAATCATTATTTATCATTACTTTTTGATTTGAAATCTCTACATGAAAGATATTGTAAATATTTTAATTGTAGGGCTTTCTTTATTTGTCACTGAAGCAAGAATTATTATTTTTTAAAAAATTGTTTGTCTTTTTGTCTATCTGTCTGTAGCCCGACTAAGTATCACGCCAAAATTACTGAATCAATTTGAATCACACTAGGCACAATCTGAGCTAATGATCCGAGGAAGGTTCTAGAATACTTTTGATCCCGATATTTTACGCGATTTCTGTGGGAGAGGGGATAAAAGTCAAAATGCTTTTTCAGTTGTCATTTCACAACGCGTGATCCGATTTCAAATATTTTTTAGTGTTGGAAAAAGGAATACTTTAAGGATTGTTTCACACAAGTTTCAATATTGAGGGAGAGTACCCGTACCTACACTACGTAGGTACGTATAGTTCAGAAATTAGAGACATCTCAACTTTCATCAAATCTACTATTCAAGGGTCCCTTTGAATGTTAGGGTCATTATAAACTGGTGGCTTAGTCATAAAAAACCTTAAAGATTAAGGGTATTGTAAATCAATTTGGACTGAATTATTTTAGACTAGACTGCGCCTTGTCCTGTCCCTCGACAGGGCAATACGGCTCACCACCTATTACGTGAGACCAATAATATTCTAAAAGGAATAAAGGAGTGACCATTATGTTATGTTATGTTATGTCTGAGCCTTTAAGCTCTTTTATAATTAAGCAAACAGGGCAGTTTCATACTCTCCGATGAGTCTGATGAAGAAATACCTCTCCTTTCATAGACCTTATAGCGTAAACGAAGTTGCGAGGGTCAGCTAGTACTATATATACCGCATGCGGCGACTCTCACGTGAAATTTTGATCCTCTAGTGATAAATATAGCGCTCGATTTCTTGTTAGAAGCAGACGTATACCAGAGAGAATAAAATCAAACATTTGGAGACAGAAATTACTCGAATGAAAGAACAACAAACCCCAAACATAGCACCAAAACCGCCACTCTTACTTATGTCACAAAAGCCTCCTCTTTGAGATAAAAGACCGACGTGACGGTGAGAAAAATATTGTGATTGTGGGTATATCCGAAAAAAAAACGATAAAAGTTTTAGTTTGAGGCAAAGGTATGATAACAGGATCTTTTACAAATAGTTTCTTTGTTTAACAAGAGTTTGATTTTCCTGGTTTTTTTATAAATATATTTTTTATAAATATTTTTATATAAGAACTGAGCAACATTGTCGGAGTTAACGTACAAAAAAAACTATAACCCTTCAGCTATACAAACTAGTCAATAGTTTCACAAATAAATCCTTGAATTGGTCATAAATTAAGTTTTATTACGGTCTTGTGCGCCATGCACAATGGCGAGCATCAGATAACTTTGTTTCTTGAGTAATTTGGACATGTTTTTTTTTAAACGCAGGCACGTGAGTTGATAAAAGGTTTACCGACCATAGTTGTATCTGATCAAGAAAAAAAAATAGTTAAAGACCTGCAGCAAAGCTACAGTGATAAGCATAATGAATAACGGCACTTGTACTGTTCCACAACGTCTATTTATCTAAGACCTGAGCGGTTTCGCCTTTCGCCATTTTCAAAGGTAAAATTATCTAACATTTATTATGACCACTAGGTACATCACTAAGAAACACTTAAACTATAAATCAACACGTAAATTGATACAATGTCTATCTAGAACTTCATACTAGCAAAGTAATGTATAGCAGTGAAAACTTTTAATTGGCCTTCTTCTAGTATAAGCATCATTGTAACACTACTTACTAGCTGTAAGTTTTCCTAAAATGTAATAAATAAAATAAATAAATAAATAAATTACCACTACATCATTCAACTATACGTAAACTATACAATTTCAGGTAGGTACTCAAACATTTTAGAGGATACCGGCTTTCAAATTATCCCCAAAAATGAGAGTAGTTCAAATTTTCAGATTTTTTGTCACACTAAATAATACAAATGTCATCTTAAGGAATTACACCTGTCAAAGTGTCATTTTACTCAGTTTCCAAATTTACCCTAAATTTAGGGAAAATTCTAATTATATATTTTTAATGAGAATAAATATTACAACTTACATGGTCAAATTACAGATGTCCTGAATTCAATTAAATGTCAAGAATGCAATAAAATGTCTAAATATTAATAAATTACTGTAAATGTTAAACTTTAAGGGCTATATTTCACCGGGACACCATGGCGGCACAACCAGTCGCCGCGACCAACTAAATGTATACAGCTCTATGGAGCGTTACTCACCTGGTGTCCTTCCGCCACCAAATTGGTTGCGCAACCAGCTCGGACGCGCGAATAGAATGTTACTGGTTGCGCCGCCACGCTGGTCACGCCACCACTAATTACTATGGCGCTGTATGCAGTCACACTCACTCGGCCGCCAGTCCGGCCGTCAGCCTTAATATTACAAACAGTTTTTCTTCAGCACTGACTGATTTTCTTAATACTGTGTCTTGTTTCAACAAATCATTTTCACACAAAGTCAGTAACTCATTAAAGGACCTCACAGACATCCTCACATAGCTGAAAACCTTTTCCGGAAATCTTCGTATATCGTCGTATATGTTAATGAATTGTCCTTTCTTACAGCGATCTGCTAAATAAGGACGAACCCACCACTGTTTCTTTCTTTTCTTAATCCTTTTTTTTCCTACGCACATCCAGCAGTAGTGCTGTCTCTTCGACGTTCCTTTTTATCGAAAATCAATTGGTCTAACGTTTAATATGTATAAAACCCCTAGCGTTTAACATTATAAAAACTTCATTATAGTTAACATCCCGTCTGAGAGTAACCCGACTCGGATGGGTTAGGTTAGAAGGCTAAAGCGGGTTATTTTTTTCTAAACCACCCAGAAATAGTTATGTCAAACGATTTTATATCGAATGTATGTTATGTCGAACGATCTTATATTTAATGTATGTTATGCATATACTAATTAGTTATTTTAAAATTATATCAATCGTTTAATATATTAACTAATCGCTTTATTATATAAAATTATAGGTTCCGTTGTTATATGTTGTAAATATTAGAGATTTTGTTGTTATATCATCTATTACTTACCCAAATATTATTATTGCATTATTGTCATCTGTCACAAAGAACAATGTGGGGTACAGCACTATTACAGACCCCAGTCAACGGTCAAATAGATAAAATATATTATTAGTACACGTCATGTCCTAATTCTATTGTAATAATTATAATTAACTAAAGTCAAAAAGTTATTTAAAATGTCCTCATTCCCATTCTATAAACAAATAATGTCGTCCACGTGCCTATACCAAAAACGAATAAACTGTTTGTTAATACGGTTACTTATAATCTATTTTTCGATATGGTTCATAATAAAAAAAAAAGAAAAAAAACGAAAACGACTTCAAAAAAAACTAAAAACTGCAAAATAAAATCTACTTAGCACAAAGTCATTATATTCTGATTTATCAGATATCATTAAATATTTTACAGAAATCGGTGCCCAATAAAACTATGTAGGCTTAGGTAGGCATTATTAATCTCTCTCATGGTCATATAATAATACATACAATAATAATACATGGTCGAATACAACTAATATACTAATATATATATAGAATAGAACAAATAGATTATAGAATATATACTTTTTTTTTATACCACTAAGGTGGCAGACAAGCATACGGCCCACCAGATGTCACCAGATGTCACCGCAGCCTATGGACGTTTGCAACACCAGAGGCGCCACACTCGCGCTGCCGACCCTGTCAAAACCTTCTAAGACCCCTCTTGAAGAACCCCATACTGTAGGCGTTTGGGAAAACCGAGGCAGGGAGATCATTCCACAACCTAAGCGTGCGCGGTAGAAAGCCCCTATCGGATCTAACCGTGCTCGAGCGCTCCGGATGCAACATCTGAGGATGGTCACTATGAACTAGACAGACTAGAGTTTCATATGAAAACAAAACAATGGGTATGAAGTCCATCCTCATTCTTAATATTGTCCATCGAATTTAAAATTGTCTTAACAGGGTCGGTAATACCTGCGTTTACCTTATACCATCCATGTAGGACATTCCTAACGTTAAGAAGAACAGAAGAAAGGGACTCAGCCTCCCGCTATTCTCTCGAAGATCTTGGGCCTCGACTAATTGGGCTCTTTAGCGCATGCCTCGAGAAAGGCCAGTTTCCCAAGGTCTGGAAGACAGGGAAACTGGTCTTGATTCGAAAGGCGGGGCGGCCGGCAAATTCCCCATCAGGGTACCGGCCGATCGTGTTGCTCGACGAGGTGTGCAAGCTCTTTGAGCGCATTATTGCACAACGCCTCGTCGGGCACCTCACACGCGTGGGGCCTGATCTGGCGGATAGCCAGTTTGGCTTCCGTCAGGGACGCTCCACCGTGGACGCGATCATGCGCATTAGAGGCCTGACGGAGGAAGCAGTCTCACAGGGCGAGGTGGTGGTGGCGGTATCTCTCGACATCGCCAACGCATTCAACACCTTGCCCTGGAGCTGCGTCAGGGAGGCTCTTATCTATCATGGAGTGCCTCCCTACCTCCGTCGAATTGTCGGGGCTTATCTCTCCGAGAGAGCCATAACTTACCCGAGCTGGCTAGGGCCGGGTCGGCGAGATGTGTCGTGCGGTGTTCCACAGGGATCGGTTTTAGGGCCGCTCCTGTGGAACATCGGTTATGACTGGGTGCTGCGTGGTCCGTTGCTCAGAGGGGTCGGCGTAACGTGTTACGCCGACCACACCCTCGTTAAGGCGCGGGGAGCAACGCACCGTGCCGCAGCACTCAAGGCCACGGCAGGGGTTGCTCAGGTCGTGGGTCGGATTCGGCGGCTGGGTCTCGAGGTCGCCCTTCACAAATCCGAGGCTCTGTGCTTCCACGGACCTCGGATGGGGCCACCTGCGGGATCCAGCCTGCAGGTAGGGGGCGTCAGCATCGGCATCGAGCCCTCGATGAAGTATCTGGGGCTCGTACTCGATGGCCGGTGGAACTTCGGACATCACTTCCGAAGTTTGGTCCCAAAACTGAGGGGAGCATCGGCCGCACTCGCGCGGCTGATGCCCAACATCAGGGGACCCAACGCTCCCTACAGGAGACTGTACCTGGGGATCGTGCGAAGCATGGCCTTGTACGGGGCTCCCGTATGGGCGGAGACCCTGACGGCCAGCAATGAGGCTAGACTGCTGAGCCCGCAGAGAGTGATGGCCGTCAGGGTGATAAGAGGATACCGCACGATCTCCGGTGAGGCGGCATGTCTCCTAGCCGGGACCCCTCCATGGGACCTGGAAGCGAGAGCCCTTGCGTCACTGTTAAGATGGCGCAAGAAGGCGCTGGAGCGGGGCCAAAGGCCTGCGTCTCGAGAAATCGAGGCCCAGCGGACCCTGCTCCACCAGGTAACCATGGAGACATGGAAGGTGCGACTTGAGCAACCAAAGGGGGGATTCGCCACAATCGCGGCCATCAGACCGGTCATGGACGAGTGGCTGGAGAGAAGACACGGTGCTCTCTCCTACCGGTTGACACAGATGCTTGCCGGGCACGGTAGCTTCGGTAGGTATCTGTGGCGAAAACACCGGGAAACCACGGCCGAGTGTCAGCACTGCGAGGACCGCAGCGATGACACGGCGCTCCACACGCTGGTGGAGTGCACGGCGTGGGCACAACAGCGACAGGTCCTCGTAGTGGGTCTGGGCGTGGACACTCTCTCGCTTGAGGCCATGGTGCGAGCCATGCTCTCCAGCGGGAGTAAGTGGGACTGCGCCGCCTCTTTCTGCGAGCAGGTCATGCTCGCGAAGGAGGCGGCGGGCCGGGTGCGGGAGAGAACTCTCCCACCCGAGTTCCGCAGTCAGCGCCCTGGGCGCCGCCGACGTGTCTTCGCCGAGGACTATCGGCCTCCATGACCGGGGGTCTGAGGACGGTGAGAGGGCCGCTCACCGTCCTCACAGAAGCAGGCCCATGACGGCAGCGTGACGTGAGCAACTCACGCACGCCCCCCCCCCCCCCCCTTAGAAGCGGGGTCACACCCGAAACCCCCCATAGACGCGGGATTGCACCCGAACCACCCCGTGGGCGAGGCCGCAATGGCGGCCGTAGGTCTGTTGGGAGTCACGGGACATCCTTCCTGAGGGCTTATCCGGGGCTCTCAACCATAGGCTGTTAGGCGTGGCGTGAGATTTTTTATTCGGTAAGAGTCCGGCATAACATCCTATGAGGATTTTCCCTCACGTTAAACAAAAAAAAAAAGGCCTCCCGCTATTCGCGGTTAATATTGTCCAAATATACGTAAAAATACAAAAGATTCAATGAAAATCGTAAATCGAAATATGGAATGAAACTTCTATGTCACGATTATGGAAGGGTTATACGTACCCTGTAGACGTTATCTCGACGTGTAACTCGTTGCGAAACCGAAGCTCCACTTAGGTGTGGCACGCATAGAGGAGGGGCGTTCATTAACTACAGCTACTGAGAAGATGGAAAACCTGCGACTAGGGAATAAAAAAATATACTCGAAACAAAATGGACAGGGTCAAATAGACCCCCCCACATCCTCGCTGGGTTAAGGATTGTTTCACACAAGTTTCATAATGAGGGTTTTGAAGTTCACAATTTAGAGACATCTAAATTGTGAACTTCAAAACCCTCACCCTGCTATTTCGAACTTAAACGGAAGCTGTCAAAAGGAATAAATTGTTCTTGTTTTCTAAACAGTTTTCATTGCTGCTCCACTCCTATTCGTCTTATCGTAATGACATATAGCTATCCTCAATAAATGGTATACCAAACTACAATGTAATTTTTCAAATGCAACCAGAAGTTTCACAGATCTTAGAGTTCAGACAAAAACAAACTCTTCAGTTACATATTGGTATAGATTTAATATATATACTAATATGTATCAGAAGATCAGTAAATAAATAAAATAAATATCAAATTGCCTTAAATTTTATTTAACTTAACAAATAAACTAGTTGTCTATCCTATCATTCGGTACCTACTGCAAATGATTACAATGAATAGAATATCTAAATCTGTGTTATTTTTTTGGGACCTCCTGCTCCCCTGCCTGAGTGCAATAAGGGCCTACGAAAGTTCTAAGAAATTAACTGTACACTATACCATTGAACTGATTGTACGGTTGATTTCAATTGGTTTGTATACCAAATTGAAACACCGTTATGATGTACCATTGAAATCAACCGACAAGTAAATCTATAGCATTTATTTTACTAATTACCATAAAATGGCAAATTTTGCAGTAAATAAAAATGAAATTTAACACCATTTATTACCCTTTCAATAAAATTTTATTGTTAAGTAAAATATACATTCTCACACAACATGATCTAGCGTCGATTAGGCTAATATAAGCTTGTGTTATGGGGTCTAGACGACTGATAAACATACTTACGAGTATATACTTCTAAATACATACATATCAATACATATAATAAAATCGTAACAGGTCGCTGTCTGTACATGGAAGATTAATAAAAAAAATATTATAGAGGGGCTGTATGAACGCAATAGAACCCAAAACAATGATTTTTAGAATTTTTGTCTTTTTGTCTGTATGTCTGTATATCTGTTTGTCTGTACGGTTGTGCACGCTAATCTCAGTAACCGCTCAACCGATTGCAATGCGGTTTTTTTTATTGTGTTGAGGTTTGCTCCAGTTAACATTTAGCGTTTGTTTTATGTAAATCGGTTTAGAATTAAAAGAGTTATAACACTTTTAAGAATCAGATATTTTGAAAATTTTAATTGTAGGGGTTTCTTTGAATGTGAGTGAACCTAAACTGGCGTGTTGGCTTAATCATAAAAGAGCTTAATGATTAAGACTATTTTTAAACAATTCAGTCCGCGCCGAAGAATTTTATGATTAAGCAAACAGGGCAGTTTCAGACGCTGCTTGATGACTCTGATGAAGAAATACCTTTCCTTTCATACACCTTATGTGACGTAAACGAAGTTGCGGGCTCAGCTAGCTACAAATATAAACAAAAAAACTTGTTCAACAAACCTACTCCACTTAGCTACGTCGTAGCAAACCCATAGCTATGTGCTACTACAGGGTTTAAGTTCTGCATGGTAATGTTACGTAAAATAATATTTACGTGAAAAATATTAATACATATTCCATCTACTTCGAAATGGTGAGATTTGTTTTCTTTTTAAATATTAGTCATCTTATATTTGGTGATTGAGGGTATAGGATATCGTTCGCATATAGTAGTAATGCTACTGAACCATACCTATTTTTATAATCACAATTATGTAGGCTACGAGAATCGAACTCGCACACTATCTACTCACTATATGTCCAAACGTTGGGTAAATATGAGATTACCTAAGGAACTACAATGAGTTAACGGCACGAGTCCGACAGAGAACACTTGATGATGATGGATGCGACTGAAGGCCCCGTACCTACAACGAATGAGTTTCTATAAGCTGGTAACCATTCTGCTAAGAGACTCCACCTGCGCATGCAAGCAGAAAAGCGCTCAGTTAGAGTAAACCTATGATCTTGTGACCAAAATAATCATGGAGATTGTTTCAAAGAAGGAGCCCAAAATATACAACTTTAGTTGACATCAACCCTTTCCAAGACGATGTAAAATATTTTCTTTTTACAAACGTTTATCACGTTTAATCTCTGGGAGATTTCACGATTCTTTTTTTAAAATATATCATACTTAACGAAATGAAACTAAAACTAAATACTTGTCTAATATTTATTTCCTACATTGATTTGCAGAGTCATTAAAAGAAAGTAGTGATTTGGTAAAACTGTAAAGGCTGGTTAGTATGCCAGCGTAATAGCGTGATAATATAAAAGTTCATTCGGAATCCCGAACTCCTATTATTATTCTTCGTGCTAATAAATTAGTTCTAACAGTTGCTTCGAGTTTTTGCCCGCACATACATATTTACAGACTTTAAACTGTTCTCTGCCAAACCCCTAGACTAATTAACTTAATAATATGAAGCTGTGTAGACCTGACATGAAAATTTGAATTTTATATAAGTAAGGTCTTGGTAGTTTCTCGTTATGCATCTATTTAGGTACATAAAGATTTGAATTCTTTTCTGCCAAACTTCTAGTCTTAATAGCGTTTTAATATGTTCGTTTAGTATTGTACTACTTCTTACTAATATTCACGTAAAAAAAAACATTCAGTAGTTCCTGTATTTTGCTATAATATACACACTGATTTTTATTGTTCTAGTTAAATCAATCCTTCAAGTTACATATTTCATTGCCCTCTTTTTTTCACTACATTTTCAGCTTCGGTATCTTATGTAGAACCCAGCGATTATTTTTTAAACATTCTATGAACAGTTTTGACCATTCTACTATATTATTACGTATATATGTACCTACCGAGAAATTAAGTACCTACATACCTTTAATACTTGATTTACCAAACATTTCTCAATATTAACTTAAACTTATGTCCACGATTTTTTAATTCTGCCATTTTAGGTATTAGGATTATAGTATCGATTAGTAGTTGCAATTTAAACTTGACCATAATAGCTTTCACAGTAATATTCCGAGCGTTATATTTAGATTATTTATTTATTATTCAATATTTAGGCCTTAATACCTGAACCTACTTACTAGCTTTCTACTCTATCCTCAGGTACCTGCGGACAATAATAACAATGCGTATAATAGAATCAATCTTCATTCAAGTATTCTACATTGTTACTTTATGACTTACCCGAATGAAAGCCCTATCTGCAGGTACGGCAAGTGACAACACATCGGCGATGGGAGGGGGTAATGACGTCGTGGTGTAAATAGCCGAGCAGAGCGATCTATGATCATTTGTTGTTCAGTAGTGTTCAGTGCACATTGTGTAAACGTGTTACAAGTATTCACTGTGTCTGGTTAGTGCCCAATCCGAGTACAAGAAATGGAGTGTAAGAATACTTATTACTGTAAGTACAATATATACATAAGGAGTTCGATTTGTCATTCCTCTCCGTTACAATTATTTGAATAATGTGTCTTGGGATGGCCGAAACAAGGGTGGTTTAAAGGTTATCTCCCTCCTTTCCCCAATTATCCTTTACTTTTTCATCAAAGTAGTAATTACTTTAGATATTAGCACCAAGTTTAATTATATAATTACAACAATATACTTAGTAAAAGAGATTTAAAAAATGAATGTTAATTGAGTATTAATACCTAATTTACTAATCATTTTGCAAATTTAGAGAAGAATTGGTAATTAAGTACCTTTAATACCAAATTACGGTACTAATTATTTTCTAAATCTCGGCGTGGGTAATGACATTGAGGTATAAAAGGCCGAGTAAAATCGAGCTGCGATCATTTGTAGTTCAGTAGTGTTAAGTGCACGTCGTGTAAACGTGTTCCAAGTTTAGTGTCTACTGTGTCAGGTTGGTGTTTCGGAGTACTGAATCTAGAAATGGAGTGTAAAGGTAACTATTACTGTACTACACTGGTTAATCTGGTTTACTTACCTGCACCTGTTTCTGGTTACAAAACATGTTTTAAATCTTGAAAACGACGAATTTCTCTTCTTTTACCCCTTAGTGATCGAATTCAGTAGTACGTGCGGTTTTTACCCAACTAAATGTCCCCAATGATATTACTTTGAGTAGGTAACAATGTTATTAAAAAGGTACCTTTCATTCATATTGTAATGTTTTTTTCAGGCGCAGGCTTAAAACGACGAAACCTTAAATTGACCTTTGCTTTCAACTGGGAAAATATAGCTATAGCTCAGTACATCACCCCGATCTTATTCGGCTACATTAGACTTCCTCTTCAAAAGGGAAGAAGTGTACTGAGAAAAATGGTAAGTTCTTAAATTCAATTCTGTGGATTGTATAGTCCCTTCAAATGACAGTTGCCTCTGTGACGCAGTCGGTAGTGTAACCGCCTGCCGCGCTGGAGTTCCTGGGTTCGACTCCTGAAGGATTCCTCCATTATGTTTGACCGAAAAGAAATTGCCAAATTATCACTTCCCAAAAAAAAAATTCGCATAATTTCATTTGCCAAATTATTACTTAGCAAAAAATCTTTTTACAATGTAATATTATTTATTTATATATATATTAATAATATTAATAATTAATAATTAATAATATATATTAATAATTTATTTAACAACTATTACCTTAACCAATTTTTATTTAGTCAAATGTTTCATTTGTAAAAATATATTTTACGCAAAATAAAATAAGGCTAATATTTCACAACATCAATTTTCAAATTACCATTTCTTTTCAGTCAATTGTTTAGCCTATGACAAAATTATTAAGTTACAGAGTCACACCACCGAAATTGATGTTGGGGTTGAATGGTTTTTATAAAAATAAAGAAGGCTAATGCGTGAGCGGAGCGGAGCTCCCACATTAGCCTTCGTGGTTATCCTCCTAACCTATCCAAGTCGGGGCGCGCAGTAAACAGACTTGGTACCGTTTAGGAGTTATATCATTGAAATTGGTAATGAAATTGAAGCCTTCAATAAATGATTATCTAAATGTATATAACTCAAAGGTGACTGACTGACTGGCTGACCTAGTGATCTATCAACGCACAGCCCAAACCACAATACGAATTGGGCTAAAACATGGCATGCAAGTAGATGTTATGACGTAGGCATCCGCTAAGAAAGGATTTTGATAAATTCTACCCACAAGGGGATAAATAACGGGAAGCGGGAACGGGAACCAATTTTACGGGGGCAAAGCTGCGGGCATCAGCTAGTATTAACATAAAATTGAATTATTACCTTTCCCAAAAAAAAAAAATTGTCTTTATGTTTTTTGTTGTAGAAAATCATTTGACCAAACGTTTATTGCCTAAAGATTGTTTGCTGTAATAAATCATTTGATTACAGATCAAATGCCAAAATGAAATTATCCATTGTAATATTCTGCCAAATAAAAATTTGACGAAATGAAAATGTGTGTACTAAAATTATTCCAAACATTACATTGGTACAATAAAAGGTTGCCAAAATATGTTTGGGTCATGATATTTTGGTAAAATCTTTTCGGTCAAACGACAGGCACCCATAAATATGGCTATATCGTTATATTGGCTTAATCTGGGCTTGATGATATTGTGTGAGATTGTCCACAAATAAAAAAAAAGTTGTATTTTGTAGAGAATGGAAGTGCCTGAAAGCGTCAATGGGCATGCGTATTATTTGTCTAGTAACCAAATTAAGCTAATATAAGCTATGTTATTTAGGTTGTGTATGCAGAAGAGACTTTCACGCCCCATGAGACAGAAGCAAAGAGTCCGCACGACAAGAAGGCTACCACGGCGGATACCGTGCTGAGGAGCCCTGGCGCCAAGTAAGTCTCATATTTTCTTATGTCAAGTGAAAGTTTGGAAGATGTTTGATGTTCGTTATTATGTAAACATCAAGCTCTAACGACTGAATTGATCTGGCCAAAATTTGGTACAGGCATGAAATGTAGTCTGAAATAACACATAGACTCTTTATCTCTTAAATAGATTCCCATGCGATGCGCGAACGGCAATCGAATTATGAGCAGGCGTAGCCGCAATTATGTTTGAAACTAGTTGATGCACCACGGTGACGCGACTAATTTCTAACTCCTTTAAGTGGTCATTTCCAAGAATCTTCTTACGCACTTCTTGACTATTCATCTAATCCTCACTTAAAAAGCCAGCGTTAGTGTTCCTAACCATTTTTATTTGACTCCATCAAATTCCTCAAGTCAAAAAAAAAGCAAGACAATAAGACGACGAAGTAAATTCTAATTGTTTGTTTGCAGCCACGATAACTGGTTGTTCCAGATACCTTCTATAATCAAGACAGTCTTTTCGAACAATTTAAAAACGGAAAAAAATGCAGACGTCCAGGAAAAACTAGTAGCAAAGGATATTCGGTAAGTATCTTTAACTTTAGTGTCATAGTAGGTAATACCTTCTGCCTAGGTGGCGCAGTGAAAATGGCGTGTCTGAGGGATAGAAACAGAAACTCTGTTATCCGTCAAAGAACCCGAGTGGTGGACATAGCTCGCAGAGTATGTGTTGTGAAGAGGCAATGGGCTGGGAACCAATAGCCGTTGAGGCAAACGAGCTCCGAAGTGGAGTCTAGTACAAAGCGAATTCACGATATTCTAACACCACTTTATTAATAATAATCTATTTGTTTCTATTTGATTTCTATGTCCATGTACCCAGGAGACTAAATGCGTTTTACTTTTTTAGGGATGTATTTGACAAAGGCGTCACTCCCGAGAATTATGCTAAATTCTTTCACAACGTGTTATGGTACGAGGAGAGGATGATCGGCGTTAATGTCGAGGTAAGTGTACTGTGTAATTAATCAATTATTTAGAAAGATGAATTATAACACCAGCTGTCCTGTGTGTTGAAACTTTGGTTCGGATAATAGAATGGTTATAGATTTTCTCCTGAATATTGTGCCCATTGTCACCATAGGCTTGCATATTGCATGGGACCAATAGAACTACTGTCAAAGAGTGGGTTTATAGAATACTAGCAGTTCCCCGCGGCTTCGAGCGCGTAGAAGTTGCTATCCCGTAAAATCATAACCCTCTTTTTGCGCAGTCGTCGGTTAAAAAGTAGCCTATGTCCTTCCCAGGGCTCGAACTATCTTTATACCAAATTTCATCTCAATGAAACCGTAACAGACAGACTCAAGTTACTTTCGCATTTATAATATAAGTATTGATAGGGATAGAAGGGATAGGCGTGATTGTATGTTGCTGTCTGTCAGATAGTCGCGATTAGCTCGACAACTACTGAACAGATATTCACATGGTTTTTACCATTTTAAAGGAGATAATTCCAAAGGACAGTTTGCACTCCGCCAGTCAAAGCTACAATCATTTGTGTTAAAGTGACTTATGTTCTTTGCAGAATTATAACATGTCTGGGGTTGAGCTTGTGGAGAATGGAGACAGATATGGTCTATATGTGCCTGGCCTAGTCGACAAACGGCCATCGCTGATGCTTGGTGAGTAAGAGCGATATTTTTATTTAATTTATGGTGTCCGTAGAATTCAAAACGGGTCACGATAAATATTTGCGTGTTCCGCTATTGTTTGTTTCGCAGTCGTTAATCGAATTGTGAATAACGTTCTCTTTCATTTCCAGGTGATGTGCTCTGCGTTCGACCACAGAATAACGAATCGTTGATGTTTGAAGGTGTTGTCGTCGAAATTTACGAGAATGTCGCGTTTATTGGAAAGTTTCATTCATCGTAAGTACTATATTTAGTAAATACATTTAGCGCACGATTGCCCTGCTTGCCCAGTGTTCTGTAAACTATCACTGCGTTAGCTTCTTACAAAACGGTCAATTACAGTCTTGAGATGGGTGACCATTTGTAGCAGTCTAGTTATCAGCGTGGTTTGGAAGGCCCGTTAAACCGTTGCATTATTGCTAAATATTCCTCCGGTGTTCATATAAATGCCATATAAAATACATTTAGCTGGTTCATACGACTGCATCATAAATTTACACAAATTCTTGCAAAAAACGTCACCTCACCCATTTGTGCCTTCTCAAAGGCACGAAAGTTGATAAATATTTGTATTTTGTATGACAATATCACCTCGAATCCACCCACGTATTATTTATTTTATACCGTCGCGTCGTGTTCCCGAAGTGGTGAAACTTGCACATACTTTTCATCATAGCAACAGTTTATGTCGCATGCACCGGCTATAATAATTGGTACTTTAACTAAATATAATATTAAATCCTGTAACAGGTTCTCCCAGTACTTCCATTCAAAAGCTCTGTTCGACATACGTTTCTCCGCGTCGCGTGTTACGCATGAGCGAATGCACGTAGCTGTACACGAAGCTATGAGCCAAAATGTGCAGTTGAAGATCTTCCCGAAAGAGGAGACAGCAATCAATTATAACAAACCCAAGCTTATGTAAGTAACTTACTGTAATTCCTTAGTACAGACTTTTGACTATCTCCTCGTCTATTTAGAAATGGAATAAGAAGATATGAAATTAATGTTTACCCAATGAGATAAACTACTTAATTCACCAAGCTCAATACGCCACCGCCTCTAACATAAATCTATATCCTGCAGATTCTACAATCCTTTAGTGGAAAGCAACCCTGAACAGCGTCAAGCCGTGGAGCACATAGTGGCGGGGTCTAGCGGCGCCTCGCCGTACCTCGTCCACGGACCGCCCGGCACCGGCAAGACTGTCACCATCGTCGAGGCTATACTACAAGTAATTCACTATACATGAGTGTATCTACTGTATACTAATGGAACAGTGTCAACCCGGAACAGCGTCAAGCCGTGGAACACATAGTGGCGGGGTCTAGCGGTGCAAATATCAAACAGTATCTTAATGGAGTATTTCTATTCTAACCCATCATTTTTCACAAACCCTTATTGACAAAAATCTTATATTACTTATAAATGTTTTTTCCAGATTGTATATAGAGATCCAACTAACCGGATAATGGTATGCACGGACTCCAATATGGCGGCAGATCACATTGCCACTTTGCTGATAAAATATGCGCACATGTTCTCAGAAGAACAGTTCTTGCTCCGGGCCAGCTCACAGCATAGAGCGTGGTAAGCAAAACTATCAAACTTAATATTATTTTTTTAGTGCTGAATAATTAAGAGTAATAATTTGCGACAAATTGACTTGGCAGTACCTAGTAAGTACTGTTAATAACTAACTTTTTCTGTTTTAGGGACATACTACCAGAGTCCTTAGAGCCATATTCAAATGGAACATCTGGATTAGACTTTGACCGAGTATCTATCCAGCACTTCATGAGCTACCGTATAGTTATCACCACGCTCTCTCACGCTGCTAAGTTTTCAAGGTGAATATTTTTACTATTATTGTACTCGTATACGAGTATCTGGTAATATGTACGAGACTGTGAACTACTTCGCTGCTTGAGAAAGATTGTGCTGATTGAAGTTTTCTTTATTTTATTCATTCATGTTCTTACTATGTACGCAATGCTGTGCTGTGCACATAACTTGCAAGTGTAAAGCAATCTGTAATTTTCTATCTATGTTCGCCAGGGAACTATCGCTCAAAGGCAGGGGCCGTCACATCACACACTTGTTCATCGACGAGGCGGCTCAGGCCAGCGAGCCATGCTGCCTCATCCCCATCAGCGGGCTGCTCTCGCCCCAAGGACACCTCGTGCTGGCGGGAGACCCTCACCAACTCGGACCTGTCATCAACTCACGAAGAGCCAAAAACATCGGACTGGGTATGTCAATTTTTATAATTATTTTTAGTATTTCGGTCTGAATTTCACAATAATTTTCGTAACTTAAAATGTTTAGATAAAACAGTTATTAACTACAGTCTGTCAAATTTCATTTGATATCTGTGACAGTTTGAAGTTTGTAGAAATTAACGTTTGTAAACAAAATTAACTTTTATATTGGGGGGTCTATACATGCTAATTTGCATGTAGGTACATACTTTTTAAAATAAAATGAATATGATCGTGGTTTGTTTAAGGCACCTCGCTCATGGAGCGCCTACTAAAGAACTTCCCGATGTACAACAATGAGAACGCCAACGTCAACTACATGGTCATGCTGCGGAACAACTTCCGATCTGCCGCCTCCATCCTGGACATACCAAATAAACTATTTTATAATTCACACTTGAGGGTGAGTATTTATAAATTACTGTCTAACCCAAGCTTACATCACAACCCGACTTTTTTATATTGTTTTATAAAAAAAACCTTCCTCCTCAGAACAAGATTCCAAAACAAAATTTCAGATTCAAAATTAAACAAAAAAAATGAAAATGCTTGCCTTTGAATAATAATAAATAGTTTCTTAACTCATCGTAATAGTTGATTTTTTTTGGAAAGGTGAATTTTGTTAAGAAAACGATCAAATTCCGATAGAAGTTGTAGCCAAGATCTTATTCATTTTTTCATTTGCAGGCAATGGCCAACAAGGACCCTTTGAGTGAAGTGGACATATTGGGTGAAAGGCCACACAGCCACGCCACTGTGTTCCATGGAGTGTTGGCCATCGAACAGCGGAATGGATTGTCACCCAGGTATGTGTCTATCTTTGTACACTTTAGCATAAAATTTTGAACAAAGTGTGAGCTCATGGTGTAATTTTTCATAGGCTTTTGCAATAATTAATCTAACCCTAATTATTACAACTAAATATGTTTATTAAGAACTGTTTATTGAGATCATCTTCCTTCATATAACAACTTGCTGACCCGCGCAACTTCGTTTGCGTCACATAAGAGTTGTGATATTCCTGCGTTTACTCCCATAGCGTCGTGTTGTCGTTACAAGAGCTAAAGAGGGAGGTTTCTCATCGCATGTATTCCTGTCGCATTTTATTTAACAACAATTTCGTTTGCAAGAGAGGCTTCCCGTCGCATTATTGTAAAAGAAATTTAATATTCATTAAAATGGTTATTGTGAACCAATCCTTATAGATAGGGACATGCTGTTGCAATCTTTTTAGTTCTTTTTAAGAGGAACAATTTTGCCGTACATAATTTTTAGATAATTTTAACCGTTTACGCAGCGCACGCAATGAAAGCTCTCCTCTCAATAGGAATAATTTTTCCCCAGTTTTTGAAATATTTATCATGAACGCTCCTGATGATATCCTAAAGTCATCCACGATGAATAAAGTATTGAACTATAAAATATTTTTTTAATTTCAAGCAGTAGTGCCAGAGATCTTAGCATTCAAACAAGCTTACTCTTTTGCATTATTAAAAATAATTAGTATGGAAGTATGGATATACTCGTAGATGTAGCACCTCTTGGATATTAAATTGTACGAATTTCAAAACTCAGTTACTAGATGGTGCATTGATCGTTATTTAAGTGTTTAGAAAATACTCGTATTTGTAATATTTATATGTTTGTAGAGTTTCGTCGAACTGCTTGTAGGACGGCAATAACTCCTAATTGCTGGATACCACCATGTTGGTCTCCGTATTCTATGCCGTTGGTTAGGTTTCTATGCTCATCCAACGTTGTCAAGCATGTTTCTACATCCTGCTAGTAGGTACAGTACTGTACTCTTACTTATTTATATTGTTTCGTTGCCAGCTTCTACAATGACATGGAGGCGAATGTCGTCAAGCAATATGTGCAGGCGTTGGTGCAGCGACACCAAGTCGCACAAGAAGATATAGGAGTTATATCTCCTTACCTCCGACAGGTTAGTAACGGGATTGTGAATGTTAGATCATGATAATGCTGATGTTAAATGTTGCATCACTTTTAAGGTTTTGTACCTAAAAGGTATAGCGAATCCATGTTTTAAGACTCCAGTGTCCGTCTGTCTGTTAAGTCCCAGTCATGAACCATGATATCTAGACTGATGAAATTTTTGTTAATAATTTTATAATTTTCCATGTTGATTTTAAAATATTTCTAATAGATTGAAATGACATTTCGACTATTGACAATTTGACTTAATTAGCCTCAGTTTCTTGAAATCACGTTAAAAACTGTCGCGTTGTGGGTTCGGCGATGGAAGGAAAATGATATACTTTACTTGAATAGTTACACCATTTATTTAATTACTTTAACTTGACAAGAGCACGCATGTTTCGCATGCATGTCGTACCAGAGACAGAGAGCAACGCGGTAGAGTGTTGCCATACATAATTAACATTTACGACACTCCTCCCCTTTTATTTACCACACAACATACAATTTTACAAGTCTAAGACCTGTCGGGGCTTTGGGACTCTATTACTCCGTCTTACAATAACTGGTGGAGGTTGAGTTTCATTCTCTGTAGGTGGTATACAATTATTACTTAAGTTTTCTAATACACTTTCAGACCTATTATTAATTTGAACATTAGTGTTATTAGGTTCATTATACACAACATGATCACTCTGAACATTAGTTTCAGTAGGCTCATTATTATACACATTATGACTATTCTGAACATCTGAAAAGTTCATTTTTCTAACAGGTAACATCTGTGTTATATTTCTAGTCAATAACCCCTTTTCTGTGTTCACCTTATACATAACCTTACCAATAGGCTCTACAACTTTCCCCTCCAACCATTTATCACCACCATCATACATTGAAATTTGAACTGTATCACCAGGCATGAATGTTTTAGTTTCTTTAAATGGTACTTGTTGTTTTGGCACTATAACAGAACTTTTAACTAACGATAAACGTGTACGTAACTGCCTTCCAAACATTAACTCACATGGCGTCTTGCCTGTTGATACATGTGGTGCTGTCCTATAACTTAACAACCATGATAATAACTTCTGATCAATATCATCATTTTCAAACTTACTAGCTAATAATGCCCTCTTAAATGTTTGGACTGTCCGCTCAGCCTGCCCATTACTTGCTGGGTGATACGGTGCTGAACAAATATGTCTAATATTATTATTTTTACAAAAAGTCTTAAACTCTTCCGATATCCACTGTGGACCATTATCGGTTACAAACTGTTCAGGCAGTCCAAATCTTGCAAACATACTTCTTAAACATTTAATGGTTAATGCAGTAGTAGTTTTATTCATACGAGCTATTTCAGGCCATTTCGAATGAGCATCCATTACTATTAACCACATTGAACCTAGAAATGGACCTGCAAAGTCTGCATGAACTCTTTGCCATGGATTAGTTGGCCATTCCCAACTATGTAATGGTTTCATTTCAGGTTTATTTCTAACTGACATACAACCTTTACAATTCTGAGTGATTGATTCTATATCAAGGTAAATGTTAGGCCACCAAAAGTAGCTTTTAGCAAGAGCTTTCATTTTCAATGAACCTAGGTGTCCTACATGTAATTCCTCTAATAATTGTTGCCTTAACTTGGTAGGAATTACTGCTCTATTTCTCCATGTTATGATACCATTTACTATATATAATTCTAATTCTTTTCCTTTATAGGGCAATATGTCTTTATCTACATTTTTAGGCCAACCATTCTCAATATAGCTTAATACTTTACATAAGGTATAATCGTTTTTAGTAGCATTTACAATCACATTTTGAGTAACAGGGGGAATATCAATCAAAATGGTGTTAATCATTGGTTGATTTTCCTCTGAGTCCACTATATCAGAGCTTGACAATTGAATAGGTAATCTAGATGGAAAATCTGCACTTGCATTATGGTTAGAACTTCTATATTCTATTGTATAATTATAACTACATAATATTAACGCCCATCTAGTCATCCTATCTGCATAAATATTACCCAGTGATTTATTAGGATGAAATAAAGATATCAGTGGCTTATGATCAGTTACTAATATGAACTCGTTACCCTTTAAATACAAATCGAATTTCTTAACTGCCCAAACAATTGATAATGCTTCTTTATCAATTTGAGAATACCTAACCTCAGTTTCTGTTAGGGTTCGACTTCCAAATGCAATAGGACGTTCTACATATTTATTTCTTATCTTATCATAATACCTATGTGCTAAGCAAGCGCCTAAACCATACTTAGAGGCATCACAACTTAACACTAATTCTAACTTAGGATTATAATGTAATAAAACTTGATCAGATGCTATACAAGTCTTAGCCCACTCAAAAGCAGTTGTATGATCTTTTGACCATTTCCATCTGATACTCTTTTTACATAACTGATATAATGCATGCAATTTTTCTGCAGCATTTGGCATGAACTTATTATAAAAATTAACAGTTCCTAAGAAACTTCTGAGTTGTTTAACATCCTTCGGCTGTGGTGCATTTAATATAGCCTTAATATGCTCTGGGGTTTTATGAATACCTTCCCCATCTATAATGTGACCACAGTATTCCAACTTGTTTGATACAAATTGTGATTTTACTTTATTTATTTTAATATTTAATTTATGCAGTTTATGCAAAACAATGTCTAAGGTATTCAAATGACTATTTATATCTGCATTTGCTATCAATATATCGTCTAAGTAACAGTAAACATTAGGTATATTTCCAAAATTATCATCCATAAATTCTTGCCAGTCTAATGGTGCTGGGGCAATCCCGAACATCATAAAGCTTGGACGATAATATCCCCAGGGGGTAGTTAATGTCATTAATTCCTGTGCATTACTATCCATTTTCCTATTCATATATGCTTTTCTTAAATCAATTTTTGAAAAGACAGTAATTGGCTTATTTACCCCATTGTTAAGTTTAGCAAAAATATCCTCAATTACAGGAATAGGATGATGAGACATCTCAAGATGTGGATTAATAGTTACTTTGTAATCTCCACAAATCCTTACATTGTTTGGTCCTTTTATAATAGGCACTATCGGGGTAGCCCAGGTGACAGACTCCTTAGAAACCTTTGACATTTTACCATCTTCAACTAATTTATCTAGTTCACATTTAACAATATTCTCTAATGCATATGCAATGCGTCTCGGCTTACATATCAGAGGTTTAACTCCTGATTTTAATTTTAAAGTACCTGGAGGACCTTGTATCTCTCCAGAGGTATTAGAGAATAATTTAGGGTATTTATTCAACAAACATTCTAATTTAGTTTGAATGTCACCTTGACTTTCTATTACATGAATAGTACTTTTATTACTCTTATAATTATTGTTTTTACATAAAGGCCAATCAATTTTAATAACATTTAACCAGTCTCTTCCGAGCAATGGTTTCTTACCTTCTTCCACTATGATTAGCGGTGCTAAATAACATTTATTTTTAGATTTTACATTTACAATTGCCTTTCCTAATACACTAATAGGTTTATTACCATATGCTTTTAATTTTAAGTCAGTATCAGAATACTCTAACTTAGGTAAAAATCTTTGAACATACCTGAGAGGCATTAATGTAACATCTGCTCCACAGTCTATTTCAAATAGAATATTTATGCCATTAATGTCTAATTTAGCCATCCATGGGTCTGGCTTACCTTCTTTTAGCTTTGTTACATTATTACAAGTATTAACTTCCATAGGGTACCTCCCTTCCTGAAAATCTAAATTATTATTATTAAACAGGTTATCAATACAATAGTCTTCTAACTCGGAGCTAGGTGTATCTTCAGACACTTGTAAAACTGTATAATTGCTCTCATCGGACACAATTTCTTTAACATTCTTTGATTTGTTAACACTACCTTTCTTCCCTTCATATTTAAAATTATTTTTATTTCTACATATGCTTGCCAAATGACCTTTCTTTTTACAATTATAACATTCTTGATCCTTAAATTTACAATTTGGTTTCATATGACCATTACGTCCACAACAGTGGCACTTTACATTAGTATGTCTGTCTACCGGCTTGATGGTGGCGGCATTGACCTCTTTTTCCATAGAATGTGCTACCATTCTTGAATCCCTTTCGGCCAATTCGTCAGTACATGCTATTCTCACCGCTTCCGTAAATGTTATTTCTTTCATTGAGAACAATCTTTTTATTATTTTCTCATTACGTAGTCCATGTACGAATTTGTCTCGTAATGCTCTTTCTAAGTGCGACCCAAAATTACATGTTTTAGCTAATTTTTTTAATGCAGCTACGTATTCCATGACACCCTCATTATTTTCTTGGTTCCTTTTCAAAAACCTATACGTCTCGGCTAATTCGGAGGGCTCCGGCTCTAAATGTCTTTCTACTAATTCCTTTAGAGACTCGTATGATTTGCTTTCGATATCATCGGGGAAGCATAACTCCGATAACAATGTCACAATCTCAAAACCGACAAAAGTCATTAGATATTGCGGCCATTTTGAGACATCAATTTCGTATATTTTCATTTTGTTAGCAAATATTTGGGTGTACACCTTCCACGTACACTTATTCCTATCATATGGAGGCATTTCAATATGACTTATAGGATTAATAATTGAAAATACTCGCCCTTCCACGAGGTTTTCTTCTACGTTTCCTTCGTTCGCCATTTTGCTCGTACCGGCGTAACAGCACTTGCCAATGAATTGTACGGAGCGTAATTCGTACAAAATAAAACTCACCCCACGCGTATTTTAATAAATTCCTCGTCGCCAATGTCGCGTTGTGGGTTCGGCGATGGAAGGAAAATGATATACTTTACTTGAATAGTTACACCATTTATTTAATTACTTTAACTTGACAAGAGCACGCATGTTTCGCATGCATGTCGTACCAGAGACAGAGAGCAACGCGGTAGAGTGTTGCCATACATAATTAACCCTTAGAGCTCCTCGCGGCGACCCGTCGCCGCGCATAATAATCAAGTTTTTCCGTAAAGCCCCGCGCGGCGACCGGTCGCCGCACCTACCCAGACGACTTTAAACTTAAATTTAGCCTGCTTACGTCCTACTTTTCAATGAACAGGTTTATTGCATGTGTAGTTTATAACATTTTCTTGTTTTTGGAATCTTATGAAATGACGTCAATGGGCCAGAATTATTTACAAAAATCGAACAGTTGAAGTTGAGAGTGGATTGCGCATGGATGGCGTGCGTTTGTGTAGTACGTGTGTGTTTCGTGTTTTTATTATAAATAATGTGTTTGCATTATTATTTATTATTATACACAGTAAAATAAACAATATATCAATAATCCGGTTGGTGTTTACAGGATCGTAAAATATGGTGTGGTGGTAGAGTAATCAATGTTTTTTTTGTTGAGTGCGTGTGTACCAAGTGCAAGTGTGCGTGTGTGTTTTGTTTTTTTATTATAAATAATGTGTTTTCATTATTGTTTATTATTATACACAGTAAAATAAACAATTTATCAATAATCCGGTTGCTGTTTGCAGAATTGAAAAATTTGGTCTGGTAAGTGAGATAAAAATTTTTTTTGGGAAATGGGAAATCTTTTTTCATTTTTAGGGTGGTGGAGCTAGGTCCACGTGATTACCGATTTTCGATATATTTTTTTAGTGTGTTGAAGGGTTAACATTTACGACAAAAACTATGTAGGTATTTATTTATACAACTGGTATTTCTGTCGTTATCTGATTAAGTAAATAATATAACATTATTTTCAGGTACACAATATTAGGAACCAACTAAAATCAGAGGGCTTTAAAAACATCGAAGTGGGCACTGTTGAGGCATATCAGGGCAAAGAGAAAAGGGTGATCATTATATCTACGGTGCGCGGTAACTCCAATACCCTGGACTGCGCCGGCAAGTGCCAGCTGGGCTTCCTGGTGGACGAGAAGGTGAGCGCTGATAGTAATAATGAGCATATGCCTTCGTCCTACTCTCTTAGTACACTATTCAGACAGATTTTCAATATTTTTCTAGTTATTTGACTTTCTTTTCAACTACCTATTTAAAGATTTTGTTTCTTTTTCAGCGTTTCAACGTAGCCATCACCCGCGCCATGGCTAAGGTCATCCTAGTAGGAAACCCGCTGTGTCTGCTTCAAGACAGGAGGTGGCGAATGTATATTGACAAGTGCAGGGAGCTCCAGACTTACCACGGCTTCGACCCTGACACTGTAGGCACTAAGGGAGACTGCTCCTAGATAATTTATGCCCGCGGTTGTACGGAAGACAGAGACGACTGACTTGATTAAAGCTAAATATTTTTTGTAAATAAAATCTTTTAAAATAGGTAGATATAAAGGCTTTTTACGATGATAAGATAGTAAAGATACCTATTTGTAAATTTTTAGTTGCGTGTCTTTACGAACGAAAATGTACCTGAATCTGCTGTACCTTGTAGTTTAAGATAGATATTGTTTAATTTTATTAATTAAGTATGTTTTTTTTTGTGTCCCAGAATTTCCAAGCGTACCCACCTACCTTCTCGTCAACAACGTCTTAGTGTTAGTCCTGCTGGAAAATAAGTTGTGTTCTGAATCTATGAGCTTTCAATCAGGCTTTCTAGTTTTTGTTTTTTATTTAGTACTAGCTGTTCCCCGCGCTGATAATATTCGTAGTGCTGCGCGGCTTCACCCTACCTCGTAAATAGTTTTTCTGCTGCGTGTACGCGCCTTTTATTTCACTTTGTTAAATTGACTTTAATTATGTTATAGACAGTTATAGAGCTAATTAACCGACTTCAAAAAAAGGAGGAGGTTCTCAATTCGTCTGTATGTATTTTTTTTTATGTATGTCAAGCGATATTTCCGTCAATTATAGACGGATTTCAAAATTTATTTTTTTGTTGAATAGGGTTTACTTCTGAGGTGGTCCCATTTTCACCAAGTCAGGATGTGATGATGGGATCCAGGAGAAAACGAGGGCAACCACCGAAAATTGTAGGGACAACTAGTGCGCTTGTTAACTTTTTAATTAAGTGCTTTAATGTTCTACATTTTAATGAAGGTCTGGAGTCGATCTGATGATAGAGTCGAAAGACAGTCGAGGGCATTTCTTAACAATTTACAGCTGTTACCTTGTGTTTGGGCTTGATTGATTTGTATTGATGAGAACTTTACACTTAGATTGATAGATCCGACTTAAAAAAAAAAGGAAGTTCTGAATGTTTTATGTATGTTCACCGAAATTTCGTCAATTATAGACGAATTTCAAATCTGCTTTTTGTTGGATAGAGTTCACTGCTGAGGTGGTCCCAATTTCACCAGGTCAGAATCTGATGATGGGATTCAGGAGAAATCTAGGGCAACCACCGAAAATTGTAGGGACAACTAGTGCGTTTGTTAACTTTTTAATTCAGTGCTTAAAGGTACTTCAATTTAATGAATGTCTGGAGTCGATCTGATTATGGAACCGAAAGACAGTCGAGGGAATTCCTTAACGATTAACAGCAGCTACCTAGTGTTTGGGCTTGATTGATTTGTATCAATGAGAACTTTCACCTAGATAGATATATTTTTCGATTCACCCGTCACTTAAAATGATGAAAAAAAATTTTTCAATAAAAAATAAAACCGACTTCAAGCAAATCCTGAAAAATAAAATTTATTTAGCACAAAGTAATATGTATTTTGATTTATCATATTTAATTCAATATAATATTGAAGTTGGTGCCATCAATATAATACCTACATAAACCTATGGGTTTACTTGGCGCCGACTTTAATATGATATTGAATAAAATCTGATAAAATCAAAATACATATTACTTTGTGCTAAGTAAATTTTATTTTTCAGGATTTGCTTGAAGTCGGTTTTATTTTTTATTGAAAATTTTTTTTTTAACATAACAATTGATTCCACAGAACTTTTTTGCTATGACCACGAGGTAGGACGGCGTCATTCGCGCGGATTTTATAAATAGGCCCCTAAGAGAGCCACAAATGTCTGTCATTTATTGAAATCAATGGCTGTGGATTTATGTAAATTGCAGAGTATTATTTTATACTCGCTTATAATTCAGTAGAAAACTTGCAAAATAGAAATTTAATGCTAGCCATATTTATTTGAGAACTCTAGCAGGAAACGTAATAAGCTACTCCTGTAGTACTACACTACTAAATTCGTGGCATTGCAGATACGTCCTAAACCTAATATTAAACCGTGTGAAATAAAATTAATTCAAATCCGCCGAAAAACGTGCCTAACGATGTACCTATTTAGAGATATAAATTTTATGCTATTAGTACGCATAACATTTTGTTAACCAATGTTCTTTGAAATTAATCATGAAACATAAAAATGTTATGATATTATATGAGATGTATTTTAAATTAATTTGTAAATGTATGTTTATAGTGTAGAAATTGTAGACTTTATATTGTACAGTGTATATTATAGTATTTAATGTTCAATGTTACTTATAATTTATGGTAAAAAAATTATACAAAAATGTTTTTTGAAGATATTCAATGTATAACATTTTTAACTATTTTTATATTATCTTATTAGCGTTCTTTAAGTACATTTTTAAAAATCTTATTTCCTTGTTTTATTTTCGCCAGTTTAGGCTATTGGTAATCTTGTTGTCTTTAACAAAAAAAACTATTACGAAATGTAGAAATACCATACTTGATTTTGAATAGTAGTGCCAACTTTTGATACTACGAGTACTTGCCACTACGGATACGGTACACATTTTTAGGGTTCCGTACCCAAAGGGTAAAGAACGGGACACTGTTCATGAGACTTCGCTGTCCGTCTGTCTGTCTGTCTGTCTGTCTGTCCGTCAGGAGGCTGTATCTCATAAACGGTGATAGTTAGAGAGTTGAAATTTTCACAGATTGTGTTTTTGTTGCCGCTATAACAACAAATATTAAAAACAAAAACAATAATATTAAAGGGGGGCTCCCATACAACAAACTTGCTTTTTCGTCATTTTATCTTATATATTAGGTAATAAGGTATCCTTCGCAATTTAAATACGTTAGTTGGCTTAAACATATAATCAAGATTATTTCTTCCCTTTACACCATGCAAATTAAATGAATAGCAGGTAGTACTAGTATAAATAAGGAGGTATAGCAAAGTCAAATATTGCGGAAGGAAATTAATTTCGTGTCGCCGTGATTAAACATTAAACGAGTCACATACTAATTTATTTTTCGACTTTCATCGTAAATATTTTTTCTTTAAAAAGTTAACATCGCTTCCAGCAGATTACTTTGGGTAATTATAATATTTCAATGATAGCAATTTCATAGGAAATAGAAAACAAAGAGCCCATATTTCTCATTTTTTCCAGTTTATAAAATTTACGTACAAACACACCATTCAATTACATGCACCGATGTTGTAGACTTATCGTGTTAATAATGTCATCATTCAAATGTCATCAATATTCTGAAAAAGAAATTAAACACAGAGAAGTACATACTATACCCACCGTAAAGGATCTATATGAGGATAATAGGATAGTTAACAACATAGAGCAACACGAACTGTCTAAGGCACGCGTTGCTCTGTGGTTAACAAACACCATAGAGAAATACTTGTTTTATAATATGTAGTGATATTATGATATAAGGGCAACCAGTAGACGTTTGAAATACTCACAGAATATCGAGCAGTCTATTTACATAAAAAATAAATCTAAATAAAACAATATGTACATTTACTGGTACATCTTTCCGAGGGCTAACCCGGGGCTCCCAACCGTAGGCTGTTAGGCGTTACGTGAGGTTTTTTAGTCGGTAGGAGTCCGGAATAGCATCCATAAAGGGTTTTCCCTCGCGTAAAAAATAAAAAGTTAGGCTCCCGTGCCTTTTTGTTGTTTTTTGGTTTGGAACTCTCCGTGCGCGAATCCGACTCGCACTTGGTTTTTTAAAAAAAATTTTTAACCGACTTCAGAAAAAGGATTCAATTCTCAAGAAAAGGTTCTCAATTCATCTGTATGTATTTTTTTTTATGTATGTCAAGCGATATTTCCGTCAATTATAGACGGATTTCAAAATTTCTTTTTTTGTTGAATAGGGTTTACTTCTGAGGTGGTCCCATTTTCACCAGGTCAGGATCTGATGATGGGATCCAGGAGAAAACGAGGGCAATCACCGAAAATTGTAGGGACAACTAGTGCGTTTGTTAACTTTTTAATTTTTTTTTTTTTTTTTTTTTAATTTATTTACTATTTAAGACGATATACAATAATTTAATTAATAAATAGCACGAAAAACCACAAAGGTTTAATGTGTGCTATCATTTGTCTAACAGTGCAATAATGTAGCAATTAAAAATATCTACTTATCTACTACATACAAAACCAGTTAAAAATAAACAAAACAATAAAACAACATCTAGAAAAATCATCACGTCATGCATGGTAATGATCATAAACATTTGGAGAAAAAGTACTGCTTAAGTTTTCGCTGATAGTTAAGCTTTGTAATACCAGTATGAAACTCTGAGGGTAGATCATTTAAAAGTCTAGGGACAATATAGTCGGTAGTTCGTTCGCCATACATATTATTAGCGCGCTGTGTGAGAAGACGATTCTCGGAAACAGCCCGAGTGCATACAGGATGTTTGATAACTTTTCTGAGGTTTTCGTTAAAAAATTGTACTTTTAATATTGAAAAATGAACTTGCGTTTGAACTGGCAGGATTTGACAGTGCTTAAAAAGGCCAAGTTCATTTTCATAATATTGGTTCTTTATGTTATTGGAAACTAGTAATTTTAAAATTCTATTTTGAAGTTTATATATGTCATTCAGATAAGTTTTATACGTTCGCCCGTAACTACTAAGACCGTATTGTATATGAGATTCAGCAAGTGCATGATAAAGCATAATCTTCACCTTAAATGGAATGCGGTTTCTGAGAATTGAGATATTAGCCATAAAATGCCTTAATTTACTACTAACTCGTTCGATATGCGGGCCCCAGCTGAACTTTTCATCTATAATCAGTCCGAGATATTATATATCTATAGACAAACAGTCACAGTTTATAGCTTTAGTGGCATGCAAGCAATGGTGATTATGGGCTATTACCGATTGTATTGGTACTTTTCTAATGTATGGTGATTTTATAATTAATAATTTCGTTTTTCTTGCATTTAACACTAAACCAGCATCATGACACCATTCTACAAGTGCATCGAGATCTGCTTGCAAGCGCTTGCCTGCAATTTGAGGATTTCTATCGGCAATTACAAGACAAGTGTCATCCGCGAACTGATAGCACGTGCTGTTTTTTATACATTTACACATATCATTAACATAGGATAG
This sequence comes from Miltochrista miniata, assembly GCA_933228765.1. Classification (NCBI taxonomy): domain Eukaryota; kingdom Metazoa; phylum Arthropoda; class Insecta; order Lepidoptera; family Erebidae; genus Miltochrista; species Miltochrista miniata. The sequence continues at coordinate 12,882,477 of OW121764.1, read as the reverse complement.
AAAGTATAGTGGACCTAACACCGAGCCTTGGGCAGTTCCCTTTGTTACAAAAATGGGTTTACTGTAAGTATTATCAATTTTCACAACGAATTTTCGCTTATTAAGATAATTTCCCTTTGTTACAAAAATGGGTTTACTGTAAGTATTATCAATTTTCACAACGAATTTTCGCTTATTAAGATAATTTCCACACCAATTTAACAATGAACCGCGCACTCCACAGTCATCTAGCTTGTCAATTATCTGTTTATGTTCCAGCGTGTCAAAAGCGCGCGAAAAATCTACAAAGAGGGCAAGAACATGCTTTTTCTCGTCTAAGTGCTTGCTTACTTCATCTGTAAACTTGGATAAAAGAGCTGTGGTACTTTTACCAGCCTGAAAGCCGAATTGATAGTGATTAATTACATCATGCTTTTTGTAGAACTCGTGAATTTGTTGGCATATATATTTTTCAACTATTTTATCTATAGACGAGAGTAAGGTTATGGGGCGGTAGTTACAGTAGTCATTTCGTTTTCCGCTTTTGTGAATCGGCCTTACACATCCCACTTTGAGTTCATCGGGATATAACCCAGTTTCAACACTAAGATTAATTAGGTCAGCAATAGGGTCAGAAATTCTGTCGCTTAACAATTTTAAATCAGAAACCTTGATATTATCGAAACCCGGAGCTTTCCTGAAATTTAGTTTCGTAATTATTTTCTGCACACTTACAGCTGAAGCCTTTTTAAACAAAATACTTGACTCCAGAGGCTTACGTGAATTAATGAAATTTGTGATTTTTTGATTGCAATTTGGGAGTATGTCAATTACCGCCTTGTCGAAACAGTTGGCAAAATCGTCGGCAATGTTTTTGGTAGAAATTCCCTGTGCATCAAAGGCTTTATGTATAGCCATATCAATTAATAAAGTAACCCTTCCTAGCATTTGGTTAACAATTTGGTATATATTTTTTATGTTTTTAAAATTATCACTGATTTTTTGCATATAATAATTATTTTTTTTATTTTCTATTACTTTATGGATTTTATTTCGAATTTTATTGTACTCTAATTTAATATTTGAATTATTTAAGTTATTTTTCCACTTACAAAATAATTTATCTCTTTTGAGACACATCCTTGTGACGTTTTCATCGATCCAAGGCAATTTACGTTGGTTTAGGCGTCTTTTTGGTGACGTAAATAATGCATTAGCACTTGCGGTTTTGTTAGCGGAATAAAAAGAATCATAAATAAAATTTAAAATATCGTGTGGCGAATTCATGCATTTGGTCTTAGTCCAATCAACATTTTTCAGCTCCCTATAAAAAGTATCAAAGTTAATATTTATTTTCGAAACGTCCTGTATACACTCAGGAATGTTGTGCGCCTCGTCGATGCAAGTAAATATAATACCACGGTGGTCGGCCAGTACAATATCTAGCACTGCTGCGTACGGATGTAATGTAGGGAATCGAGCAAAAATGTGATCAATACACGATTTAGTTAAAATATTCTTTTTCGTAGCAATTCTGGTGTAATCTGATATTCCACACATTAATCCGTGTTCGCTAAGTGCTGTCAAGTATGTATCCCTGTATGTCGAAACGGTTTTCAGGTCAATATTGGTATCACCCATCAGAAGAAAGTTGTGTTTTAACTCAAACTTATTTAAATGTGTACGTAGTTCGCTAATGAATAGATTTTTAATTGTAGACGGTGGCCTATAAATTGCACAGACAACTACTTCACCTAGTGAATCTATTTTAATGGTTCCTGTGAGATTCTCAAAAGTATAAGTAAGATGTTCAATTCGTGTGAATTTTATGTGATTTAGAACGTAAACAATTATCCCACCTCCTTTTTTATTCTTTCGCAATTGTGAGTACATTCTATAGCCAGGTAAGTTGTAAAGATTAACTATATCGTCCGATATACCTACCTCTGACAAAATTATGAGATCTATTGGAACACAAGTACTATAAATGGTTTGCTGAAGATTTGCAAAGTTTTTTTTTAAAGATCTGATGTTAAAGTGTAAACATGACAGATTTATACTTGCTTTAGATGGCATTTGCTTATAAAAATAGTTAATAGAGTAACAATTAGGTATTTCCTGTACTTTTGTGCCCATAATACGATACAAGATTAAGTTATTTAAAAGTTAATACAATTATACATTACCTAACGTTTATACAGACACCACAGTTTGTCTTTTTTCTAATTCAAGTGAACATAACTTTTCTATTTGTTTAATGTCTTGTACTGTGCGGATATAAAAAATTTTGCTGTTACTGGATTTCCTAGCACAGACTTTACCATTTTTACACCACACATACTGACAAAATTTGTTAAGTAGTTGTGTTTTAGCGTTGTACAATAATGATTTTTGGTACTTGGTTAGAGCTTCTCTTATATAAATAGGACGTTCTGCATTTTCTTTGGGAACTTGTGGCATTATATGCCCTAAAGTGAGTCGATGTTCTTTTCCAGCCTGGATCCACTGCTGCTGTAGCTCCGTCGATTTCAGTGCTACGAGAATAGGTCCTGGCTTGTCCTTCGATCCCGGCATTCGTCGTGACGAAAAGTTTTCTTTGTTGTCCACGTTTATTTTAGAGGCTATAGTGTCTACTATTGTTTTTATTTCGTGGTGGGGTATTTCTGGCAGTCCGGCTATTTCCAGTGTTGATGCTAGTGATTGTTGCTCAAACTCTTTACACCCTTGCTCCAAGACACTAACACGTAACTCTAGGTTCTTGTTTTTATTTTGTAAATCGTAATTTTTGTTTTCAAGTTCCTTAATTTTGCTTTCTTGCTTTTTCATTGTTTGTTCCATTGTCGAGAGCTGCTCACTTACAAATTCTAGTGAATTTCTGAGGCCTCTTATTTCTTCGCGAAAGGTCTTCTTCACTTCTCGGCTGATGTCTTGCACCAACTTCTTAGCATCGAAGACTGGAACTTCACACTCATCCTTATCATCATCCTCGTCTTCTTCAGGGATCATAAAAGAGGATCTACGTGAGATATTTTTTAGACACTCTTCACAACTCCATTCTATTCCAGGTGAGTTTTTGAGGGTGTTCAGTTGTTTATTTGACAACTTGGAGCACAAAGGATCAGCGTGTACCATTTTCTCACATCTACTGCACTCAAGTCCAGGTAGTTTTTTAGTAACATTTTTATTACATTTACAACACTTTTTTATAACCATATTACTGACGGTATTTTTTAAACTAATTAAGTGCTTTAATGTTCTACACTTTAATGAAGGTCTGGAGTCGACCTGATGATAGAGTCGAAAGACAGACGAGGGCATTCCTTAACAATTTACAGCAGTTACTTTGTGTTTGGGCTTGATTGATTTGTATTGATGAGAACTTTCCACCTAGATTTATAGATCCGACTTTTAAAAAAAAGGAAGTTGTATTTTTTTTTATGTATGTTCACCGATATTTCGTCAATTATAGACGAATTTCAAATCTGCTTTTTGTTGGATAGAGTTCACTTATGAGGGGGTCCCAATTTCACCAGGTCAGGATCTGATGATAGGATTCAGGAGAAATCGAGGGCAACCACCGAAAATTGTAGGGACAACTAGAGTGCGTTCGTTAACTTTTTAATTCAGTGCTTTAATGTACTACCTACAATTTAATGAATGTCTGGAGTCGATCTGATGATGGAACCGAAAGACAGTCGAGGGAATTCCTTAATGATTTACAGCAGCTACCTTGTGTTTGGGCTTGATTGATTTGTATTGATGAGAACTTTCACCTAGATAGATATATTTTTCAGTTTACGGGTCACTTAAAATAATGAAAAAAAAAATTTTCAATAAAAATAAAACCGACTTCAAACAAATCCTGAAAAATCAAATTTACAAAGCACAAAGTAGTATGTATTTTGATTTATTAGATTTTATTCAATATAATATTGAAGTTGGTGCCATGAATAATACCTACATAAAACTATGGGTTTACTTGGCGCCGACTTCAATATGATATTGAATAAAATCTGATGAAAATGATCTCAGTCTTATTCACAAATGTGCGGTTCAGTACTTTTTTATGTTAAGGCTAATATGGCTTATAATTAACACAGCGCACATACGCTGCGCACGCTACTACGTACATAACGTAGGCAACGCTACGAGTCATTGACTCGGTAGTGGTGTCTACGGCGTAGATAGGTCTACGCCGTAGACACCGCGTCAGTTCAAAGCATCTAAATAAATTGATGCGTTCGTGGCCCCACGGACTCAGTGGTCTGTAAACGGTCACTGTAGTAAGCAACGTTTACTATGGCTGGTTATGGCTGGGTGACCATCACATGATCACTTTGTGACATTTATTTACGAGCGTTTCCGTGCTTCGGAAGCTACGTTAAGCCGTTGGTCCCGGTTGCCAGTAAAATGGCAGTCGTTAAGTCAAGTTGAAGGCCTTTATGGGCGGCTTGAGAATTTTCAACAATGGGTAGTCATAACCTGCGCCTGTCCATATTAATACGGCAATACGGCTCTCCACCGCCGAAATATGGTCATATAATATGCCTCTGCCTACCCCTTCGGTGATGTAAGGGGCGATCATAAATGTATATGTATGTTAATAAATAAATAATAAATTAAATATTCTCGGACATTTTCACACAACGCTATCTGATCCACGTGGTGTGTCAAAGACAACTATTATCTAGAAAATAAAAAATTAAGAAATTAAAATAAGAGCAATTTTTTTACTACCTATCGATTTCGCTGCAACCGTACAGTTTTTACATTCCAGCACTGATCTGTAATATACAGATCAGTGCATTCCAGGATTCCAGGCAATTAATCACGAGATAAAGGTTTTGGACCCGTTTTTCTTTTTTTTTGTTTAACGTGAGGGAAAATCCTCATGGATGTTATGCCAGACTTCTACCGACTTATAAAACACTAGCTGACCCGTGCAATTTCGTTTCGTAAGAGAGAGATCGCTGCCGTTTTAAAGTTTCTATGAGTAACAATTTTGTACTATGTACACATGGTCTAAGATCCCTTTAAGAACGACCTTCACCGAGCTGGTTATTGGATGAAAAGTGTTTTGTATTCAACTAAATATGTCAAAAATTAAAATGCAATAGGGTTGCCTAAAAACTTTCAGTCCAGAATATGATAAATTAAAAATTATAAAATTTTTTTTTTTTACTATTTACTTGTTTGCTTATTAGATACATTCCATACCAATTGGAAGTTTAACGCCCATAGAATATGCAAATTTTACTTAATTCATTAACCAGGGCGTTGCATTACTAGTATCGATTTACCTGTTTATACCTGCGTAATTTTCCGGTTCCGGCTTGTACAAAGTAAACATCACTGTTACACTCTCTGTAGAACAAATCCATTTTTGGTAAACAAAAAACTAATCGCGACGAGTTATTACCGTGCTAAAATAGAAAATAGTGACCAATGAACAAATTGGACTAATAAACAGGAAGAATCTTGCTCAAAGCGAAGTAATTATTATAAATTTACTATCAATTAAAGAGGTGAGTTTTATCTACCTACCTACGTTAAAACAGTAAATTGAATTCAAGTGACACAAGTGACATCGAGGCAAGAATACCAACATAACAGATTATAGAAGTTGTTATCAGTGTTGCCATTCCTAACTCAGTGTTGCCGCTCTCAAATCAGGGTTGTCAACTGCACTTTGGTATTGCCATAATAAATTCAGTATTGCCACTTATTACCCAAATCTCCGTAAAGTATGGAAGGTCAATTGGACAATTTTTGGGAAAAACTCGCAGAGCAAATGGCAGCACAAACTAAAGAAATAACCGAAGCGTGTAATATACAGATCAGTGCATTCCAGGATTCCAGGCAATGAATCACGAGACCTAGGTTTATAGGTTTAGGTATAGGTTTTGGACCCGTTTTTCTTTTTTTTTTTGTTTAACGTGAGGGAAAATCCTCATGGATGTTATGCCAGACTTCTACCGACTTATAAAACACTAGCTGACCCGTGCAACTTCGTTTATGTCACGTAAGAGAGAGATCGCTGCCGTTTTGAAGTTTCTATGAGTAACAATTTTGTACTATGTACACATGGTCTAAGATCCCTTTAAGAACGATCTTCACCGAGCTGGTTATTGGATGAAAAGTGTTTTATATTCAACTAAATATGTCAAAAATTAAAATGCAATCGGGTTGCTAAAAACTTTCAGTCCAGAATATGATAAATTAAAATCATAAAAAAAATTTTTTTTTTACTATTTACTTGTTTGCTTATTAGATACATTCCATACCAATTGGAAGTTTAACGCCCATAGAATATGCAAATTTTACTTAATTCATTAACCAGGGCGTTGCATTACTAGTATCGATTTACCTGTTTATACCTGCGTAATTTTCCAGTTGCGGCTTGTACAAAGTAAACATCACTGTTACACTCTCTGTAGAACAAATCCATTTTTGGTAAACAAAAAAATAACCGCGACGAGTTATTACAGTGCTAAAACAGAAAATAGTGACCAATGAACAAATCGGACTAATAAACAGGAAGAATCTTGCTCAAAGCGAAGTAATTATTATAAATTTACTATCAATTAAAGAGGTGAGTTTTATCTACCTACCTACGTTAGAACAGTAAATTGAATTCAAGTGACACAAGTGACATCGAGGCAAGAATACCAACATAACAGATTATAGAAGTTGTTATCAGTGTTGCCATTCCTAACTCAGTGTTGCCGCTCTCAAATTAGGGTTGTCAACTGCACTTTGGTATTGCCATAATAAATTCAGTATTGCCACTTATTACCCAAATCTCCGTAAAGTATGGAAGGTCAATTGGACAATTTTTGGGAAAAACTCGCAGAGCAAATGACAGCACAAACTAAAGAAATAACCGAAGCGGTTACCAGGAACGTCACAGAGAGCATTGCCGAGAAATTAAATACACTTGTAGAAGAAAACAAAAATCTTAAAAGCGAAGTAAATTAACTAAGAAATAAAATAATAAGGCTTGAAGAAGATAAAAAAGGAATAACATTATCTTTTTTGGAGTCAAAGAAGAACACCACTCCGATACTCTGATCGAGAAAATTATAGGATTGGTTAAAACGGACATGAAGATTCAAATCAATCCGCAAGAAATAAATAATGCATACAGAATCGGTGAAAAGAACTATAACAAACCACGCCCTATTCTTGTAACTTTCACAACAAACTGGAGGAAAATGGAGGTACTCAAAAACAAAAAGAAACTCAGTACAGATATTTATATAAAAGAGGATTATATTAAAGAAGTACTCGAGAAGAGAAAGTTGCTTCTACCCCGCTTAGAAGAAGAAAGAGCAAAGGGGAAAGTTTGTTATTTAGTAAGAGATAAACTAGTCACCAAAGAACCGAAAGCAGACCAAAAGGAAAAAAGGAAGAGGGATCGCACAGACTCCCCCAATCAATCACCAAACTGTAAAGTCACACCCGCTCCAAAGAAGGTGAACAAAACCAACATATTAGATTACGTGGCAAGAAGCAGATCAACGTCGCTATCACTTTCTTCAACGTCAAAAAACTAATATTAGACATCGACAACCGGAAACGAAAACAACTAAAAGAGAGATACATACCCAAAGAAACACTAAAAGCATCCACCCCAAGACGGCCGGTCACCGCGGGGGAAAGCGACTACTACCCTCCAAACATTCCCACATATATACCAAATAGTTCTGGAAACAGCAAAAACGAACGGAATCGAGTATATCATATAGCAACATACAATACACTTACACTGAGAACAGAAGACAGTCTGAATGAACTAACAAACGCCATCTCACAAATGAAATGGGATATAATTGGCCTATGTGAAACGAGAAAAAATGGCGAAGGGATTGAAGAATTCAGCCAGTTCATAATGTATTACAAAGGAGAAACTCCAGGACTACACGGAGTAGGCTTCTTAATCAAGAAGGAGCTCAAGAACTTCATTGAAGAGATAATAGGCATTTCGGAACGGATAGCTATATTAAACATAACGTTCCCCAATAAGAAAGAAAAATGGTCTATTATCCAAATATACTCGCCAACAGAAAAATCAACTGTCTCTGAAATCGAATCCTTCTACGCATCACTAAATACTGCCATCAAAGAACACACCCACAAAAACTGTATAGTAATGGGAGACTTCAACGCGCAAGTCGGAACTCCAAGGAAAGGAGAAGGCATAATACTGGGGTCTCATATCGATGTCAAAAGAACCAGGAATGGTCAAAAATTAATAGAGTTCGCATTTGAAAATAATCTTAAAATTCTAAATAGTCTGTTCAAAATAAGGAAATCCAAAAGATGGACGTGGACATCACCAGACGGGCGTTTCAGAAATGAAATTGATTACATCCTTACCAACAGATCCAATTTTTTTGATGATTGTACCACCATTGCAAATCTTAACTGCAACAGCAACCATAGAATGCTTCGAGCACGTCTGCACATATCATCCAGGCCGAATATGACACGGCCCTTCAAAATAAAATCACAAAATACTAAAAAGGTAATATCGACAACCGCAACAAAGGAAAAACTGAGCTCCGTAAAAGATGAATGCATACAACATCTTAATACTCAAAATAAATACAATATACTACATGAAATACTGACTACGAACGCAAAGCAACACAGCAGCAACAGCAATAACACACCAAGGGCAAAGAACAACATGTCTGAAAAAACTAAGGAGCTACTAGAGGAAAGGTACAAGCTAATCAAAACTGAAAACAAAACAAAAATCACACGAGATAGGATAAGCAAGTTAAGTAAGGAAATAAAAACACAAATGAGAAAACACCGTGAACACCTAAGGCTAGACACTTTTGAAAAACACATAATCAAATCAAGACAGGGGGAATAAAAAAAGCTGTAAAAATTCTGAATGAAAAATCAAACTGGATACCTAATATGAAGGACCGAAGGGGCGCAATAAAGACTAAAAGAACAGACATCCTAACTATAGCCACTAAGTTCTTCGTAGAACTTAGTGGCTATAGTTAGGAAGTCTTTGTAGACTTGTATTCCTCAAAGAACCACATGGACGAAACTGACCTAAACAATAATGAGAGCGTGCCACCTATTCTAGAAATCGAGATAACTAAAGCTATTGACCCGACAACATTAGCAATGAATTAGTGATTGATTGTAAAAATACCATCATACCGTTACTGAAAAACATTTTCAACGATATATTGCACACGGAAACAATTCCAGCACAATGGACAAATTCTACGATAACGCTGTTACACAAAAAAGGCGACAAAAACGAATTAAATAACTACAGACCAATCAGCCTGATGTCTAATGTATACAAAATATTCGCAAAAATTATTTTACGCCGTATTACCAGGACCCTCGACGAGAATCAACCTCGAGAACAGGCCGGATTCAGGACTGGTTACTCTACACTCAACCACATACATGCGGTAAGGCAAGTCTTTGAGAAAAATAAGGAGTATAATATACTATTTTAATGTTGCTTCGTAGATTATAATAAGGCATTCGATTCACTCGAACATGAAAGTATTTGGAAAAGTCTGAAAAATCAAGGTGTTGAATACAAATATATCCGAAATCTGAAAAATATTTATACAAAAAGTACAGCTAATATAAAGTTGGAAAAACAGGGTAAAGAAATAAAAATAAATAGGGGAGTACGTCAAGGAGACCCCCTATCTCCAAAATTATTTACAGCCGTGTTACAAGAAGTCTTTCGCAAAATAGAATGGGACGAATACGGTTTAAACATTAACGGACAAAAACTGACGCACCTACGATTTGCTGTCAATCATAATTTTCGCCACGACAAGAATGCATCTCCAAAATATGATAGCAGACTTAGAAAGAGAATGTCGTAAAGTAGGCCTAACAATGAATACGTCTAAAACTAAAGTCATGACAAACACGATCGAAGAGCCTATAATACTGAACGGCGAACCCATCGAATATGTGAAAGAGTACACATATTTGGGTCAACTTATTTCAACTACCGATTCAATGACTAAGGAAATAGACACAAGAATAGGTAATGCATGGAAAAGCTATTGGAGGCTAAAAGAAGTAATGAAAAATAAAGAAACGAAGATGTTTGTTAAAAAAAACTTTATAACACATGTGTATTGCCTGTACTGACATATGGTTGTCAAACATGGGCACTCACGAAGAAACAAAACGACAAAATAAAAACTTGCCAGACAGCGATGGAGAGAAGCATGTTGAGTATCAGAAAAAGTGACAAACATAAGAAACCGAACCATTAGCAAACGCACGAAAGTAGATGACGTAATATCCAGAATTCGAAAACTTAAGTGGAGATGGATAGGCCACATGTTAAGAGACAGAGAGAAATGGAACCAAACATTAGTTTTCTGGTACCCCAGAAATTCCAAAAGAAGTCGTGGAGGACAGACCCGAAGGCGGGAAGATGATATTAAAGTGGTAGCGGGAAGGCTTTGGACGAGAACCGCTCTCAACAGAAAGGAGTGGAAGAGACTGGAGGAGGCCTTTGCCAATGGGCAGACAGACCAAGTTGCCGATGTCGACGTAGAAGAGATATAATTGTTATTTAGAAAATAAGAATATAAAGTAGATATAAATGTTTAAAAAACAAAAAAAAAACTGTAAATTGTGTCTGAATAAAGGCTTATATTATTATTATTATACCTGCGTAATAAAAGTCGAATAATAATGTATCTATTAAGCAAACCAGAAAATAGTTTTTTTTTTTTTTAATTCTTAATGCATCATATTAATTAGTGACATATTTAGTTTAATATAAAACACTTTTCATCCAATAACCAGCTCGGTGAAGGTCGTTCTTAAAGGGATCCTAGGATAACAACTTTAATTAACATAAAGATTGAAGCAGAGTACGCAACGCAAGCTTTTTAAAGCAATTTTGTCGCCGATTTCTGAATATTTTTCATTGCTGCTCAGTTCTCAGTTGTCTTTGTGATCATGATCTATACTATAATAATACTATAAAGAGGAAAGATTTGCTTATTTGTTTGCATTGAATAGAGTCCGAAGCCGCTTTAAGCTCGAAGATTTAAAAAAAATCGTTGTTCTGAAGCTACGCTACTCCGGGTAACATGGGCTCAGCTTTATGTTATTAGTATAGACTCGACCATGGTGCAAGACATGTTCCCAGCGAGAGTAAGTAGAACGCCGCGACGTCTTTCTGAGAGCAGGTCATGCTCATGAGTCTGCAGGGAGGGAGTTGGAGACAACTCTTCCACTCAAACTTCACTGTCTACGGCTAGGGCGCCGTAGACTCGTTTTCGTCCAAGTTTATGCGGCTCCATTACCGAGGGCCTGAGGACGGCAAGGGGGCTGTTCACCTTCTTTACAGAAGTAGACCCAATACGGCAGCATGACAAGAAAATTTAATATCACGCACGCCACGCGCCCCAAGAAACGAGATAATACCCGAACAACCATCAAAGATGCGGGAAAGTTCTTCAACCCCAAGGAAAGGCCGCAATAGCCAAGGTCAGTCGGAAAGCCTGGAAAATCCTTTCCAGAGCTAACCCAGGGCTCTTGACCGTGCAGTGGTAGGTCGCGCGTTGTTGAAGAGTCCAGTGTAGCATCCATGAGGGATATCCACACGTAAAAAAGTGTTCAAATTATCAAACATCGCATTAAACAGAATAATCTTTGTAACAATTTATTTTTTATTTTTTTAATATAAGTGAAGTATCACCTTTTAATGAAGACCTAAAAATAATTTTGGCTTATGACCCGCGACCCCATGTTTGAAATATGTTTGTGGCAATATAAAAAAAGATTGAGCATGACTGGTATAGAATAGAGTATAGATATTACTTAGATCAGAATTTTTTAAGATTTTTTTAAACAACGGTACCAACGGTATTATGATTACAGTGAATAGAATATCTTCATTCAGGTACATCAATGTTAATTTGTTTGTAACTTACCTAAATACAATAAGGGCCTAGGCAAGAGACTTTTGAAATAAGCCGTTAACTATATCGAAAACAACCGACTATAGTGTTTTAAGAAAATTCTTGCCATAAAATGGCAACTTTTATTCTACTGCTTTCTGTCAAACAAAATAGGTACATATACGGTTTATTGTACCATTTTGGCCATCCACTGTGATCTTGGGCTATTAAGAGAACTAAATATTTAATACTAAGTATACATTTATTGTTAAAAATTACAGAGAAACATAATTATTACATATCCATATATTTACAATATTACTATCTAAATTAAACCTAAATAAGGCCAACGTGACATTGTGCCCAAAAGACTAGCAGCATTCAAAGGGGGAATCCCCTTTGAATAGCAATACCTATTCGCTAAGCGAGAACACTGCCAGCCCTAGGGTCACCAGTCGAACCCAAAAGGCGCATTTTCAAATTCTTCAAAAATTTTTGCGCATTTGGACCCCATGGACCGACGGTCCCGACGCGACGGGACAAAAACCATACGATGAGTCGAGGTCCCTTATATTTATTAATTTTAATATTTTCAGCCGCTTCCGCTGCTGCGCTGGCTTTTAATTTTGTTTTAGGAAGATGGTACGGGGCCAGAGTGTCAACACAAGTTGCATCCCGGACCAGAACCCGACCCATCTTCCACTCTTGCCATCATCCCTGAAAACGCCGTTTGGCTCTAGGAGCGCTGGCACATTGGTGGTGGCAAGCAATGATATAAAAACTATAGATACGTTATAGACACTCCATTTGGAAGGAAGGGCGGGTGGTTATGCTGCCCAAACCGGGCAAGAACATATTGAAGCCGGAGAGCTATCGGCGCATCACATTGCTGCCAACTATCTCGAAGGTTATAACACAGTGATGATCAGTGTTACTCACCAACTAGCGCGAGGTAGCTATGCAGAGAACTCTTTCCCAGGGCGCCTTACTACAGAGATTCCAGTGTGCGTGCAAGGGTAGGCCAGGGCTCTGACGAAAACAGTCAGGTAGGGTGTACACACATATATTTATATAACACAGAGATACACAGAGACACACAGAGAGCTTATTCACTGATAGACACAAATATCACAGGTACACAGAAGTATAGTCAGTGCTTAGGTACTTATGCTACTAAGCTACACATAAGTAGTGGATTTACTGGCCTGCAGAGTGAGCTGAGTGAGAGTGACTGCCTGTTGTTACTGCCAGGTGATGACGGCAGATACCTCTCACATGAGAAGCTCGTGTAGTCCGCACTTCCACGTTGTCGTACCACGTGCAGCCCACTAACTTATAGGTGCGGCACCAAATATCTCATCCGGCAACTAGCCCCGTAGTAAAATACCCAGTTTTCTGGGTAAAATGTAGCAAGATGCAATGCAGCAACCCAATCACAGCCCGTTAGGCCACGCGAGGTAACAAATAATCGCGCTTGAGCGAAAAACTGATTCGCGGCACAGTCTCAGAGCAAAAGCCCAAGGACCTCCAACTACCCCAAAGCAGGTCTCGGTCAAAAGTCCTGTCTTTCACGAAAAATCTTAACAAAACCCGTTCCTTTAAATGCGAAACGCTTCGTCACCGAACTTATGACATCCTGTCATTCTGACAGCAGAAATGTCACCACTGACAACCGATTAAAAAAAGATAACTCGATAAGGCTGCTTTCACATCCTAAATACTGCATCTATAGAAAATAAATGCTACAACCACCCCCCCTTTAATAGTATTTCCTGCGGATATGACACGCTGGAAATACACAATAAAGAAAACAGAAAAGTACTGACTAATAAACAAAGACAACCAGCTAGGTCCTTCAAACACCAGCTGACTACGACCATTACAATACCAAAGAAAGATCCTCCTATGTACCTAACTAGACACTGACTCGTGTACCGGTTAGGCTAAGTAACTAGAGTCTAATGCCCTTCATAGAAAACGAATGCTCCCTTTACTCACTGCCGATACCCTAACACTACCCAAGCTCTCAGGATAATGTAGAGTACTAAGAAGCGAATGAGAGAAAAACGCTCGGTGCGGTGCATAGAAGAAACTACAACGTGACAATTTAAAGTCACGTACACATATAGAAATACAAACAAAAGATTAAAATAGTCTTACATAATGATCACATAGCACTGGTTTAATAAACTAGAGAAACAGTGCTATGTAGTTACGTTAGGTATTGGAGACTGCTCCTCCTGATACTTCAGGATGTCCTTGATATGGTACTCCCCAAGATCCTTACCGTCCAGATCTGACAGCCTATATACTAAAGGGGATCGTTTAGCAGTCACCACACATTTAAGGAACTTAGGAGCTAGCTTAGCAGTAAAATTCTTGGCCTTGTTGGACAGGTAGAACGTGCGTTTGTAAACTATCTGTCCCACTTTCAGCTCTACATGCCTTTTTCTGAGGTTGTAATACTTTTCATTACGCTGGTGGGCAACGTTCAAATGTTTCCTCACCTGGTCGTAAATGCGTTGTATTTCTCTCAGCTTGACACCGAAGGCTGATGGATCGTCTACAGAGACTGAAGTAGGATGGCACGCGATATCTGTCTGCCTGTACAGCACTCCATCCCCAATAAATTCCCTACCATGTACCAAAAAGTAAGGGGTGAAACGAGTTGCTTCGTTAACTGCAGTGTTTAAAGCACACTGTATCTCAACCAAGAACTGATCCCAAGACTTGTGTTGTGACTTCACATAGCATGAGATCGCTTGAACCACATTGCGAATAGCTCGTTCCGCCTGATTAGTTTGGGCATGATACCTAGGGTTATAATATATATTAGGTACATTGTATTTAGCCAACAGATCCTTAAATGGCTTACTCACAAACTGAGGGCCATTATCCATGTAAATAGTCTTGCAGACTCCGTGCACGAGAAACACACTCTTCTCTATGAACCTCGCGACTACAGCGCCTGTGGCAACCCGAACAGGGCACAACATGACGTATTTGCTAAAGTAGTCGGAGACCACGATCAGGTGTACGTTTCTATTGCTCGAAGTGGGAAAGGGACCAAGCAGATCGACAGAGATAGCTTCGAATGGCTTCGAAACCCGCTTCGGGCTACCCATTAGGCCGGGACGAGACGTATTTACGGGTTTGTACTGCTTGCATGTTTCGCAATTCCCAACATATTCTTTGACGTCCTCGTACATCTTGGGCCAGTAATAATTTAGGGCTAACCTTTTATGCGTCTTCCAAACGCCACCATGGGCACTAAGTGTGTCATCGTGGTACTTAGAGAGCAGGGGCAAGCGATCCTCCTGAGGTACCACCAGCTTCCAGTCAAAGTCTGAAGTCAAAGAATATTTATTTTTAGTTAACCTATATAGAAGGTTGTCACGAATGTCATAATTTGGTGACTTCCTAGGGTTCTTCCGAACACTATTCATGGTGTGGTCATACCACGGGTCTTTAGTGGGTACTGCATCGAGGGAATCAATTTTGATACGAGACAGAGCATCAGGTACAACGTGGTCTTTACCTTTTCGATGCTCTATGTCAAAATCGAATTGACTGAGCCTCATGCTCCAACGTGCTAGACGACCCGTGGGATTTTTTAGCTTATGGAACCACAGAAGAGATGAATGATCCGTGACGACCGTACATTTTTGGCCTTCGACGTACTGTCGAAATTGTTCCAAAGCGAAAATCACGGCCAGAAGTTCTCGCTCAGTTGTGCTGTAGTTCACCTCGTTCTTGTTGAGAGAACGGCTACAGTAGGCGATAGGGTGCTCAACACCATCGTGAGTTTGTGTCAGTACAGCAGCAACTGAGTAAGCTGACGCGTCACTAAGAATGCGGAAGGGCATCTCAAAGTTAGGCATTTTTAATATAGGGGCAGAAACCAAGGCTGACTTTAGCAGGTTAAAGGACTGTTCAGCCTCAGGGGTCCATTCGAACTTAAGGTTCGTAGAAGTGAGTTTGCACAGAGGTTTACTAATCTTCGAGAAGTTGTTAACAAAGCGACGATACCAGCCGGCCATTCCCAGAAATCTCTTAACCTCCTTAGGGTTAGAAGGGGTGGGATAGTTGAGGATAACCTCAACTTTACCCGGGTCTGTCCGTAGGCCATGTTTGTCCACATAATACCCCAGGTATTTGAGTTCACTCCGACAAAAGTGGGATTTTTTCATGTTAATAGTTAGGCCAGCATCCTTGAGTTGCTGATAGACTCTATGTAAGAGCTCTACATGCTCCTCAAAGGTGCTGGACACACAGACTATGTCATCCTGAAACGCAAATACCTTGTTGTCGAACTCGGGACCAAACAGACGGTCCATGAGGCGTTGCATCGTGGCACTGGCTCCGACAAGACCGAAGCACATCGAATTGTATTGGAATAATCCTCTCCGGGGAACCGTAAAAGCAGTCTTCTCAGCAGACTGGGGTGAGTCGAATGGAATCTGCCAGTAAGCCGCACTCAAATCTACAGAAGTTAAATACTTAGCATTATTAAGGTGGTCCAAGATTTGATTGATATAGGGTAAGGGGTAGGCGTCACTCTTTGACACAGAGTTCAGCTTGCGAGAGTCCAAGCACAATCTGAGGTCGCCGTTCGCCTTCTCCACCATGACCACTGGAGAGTTCCAGGCGGACTGAGACGGGGACACTACTCCCATCTCCAGCATTCGGTCCAGCTCGGCTTCCAGGGCCTTCTGCTTAAGGGGAGAGAGCGGATAGTAACGCTGCTTTATCGGCTTGCTGTCACCAGTGTCAATGACATGATGTACAAGTGAGGTCCGACCTAAGCCCACCTTATCAGTGTTCAATGAGTCAAATTTCTCAATGACCCCGTTGATTACACACCTTTGTTTAGCAGTCAAGTTGTTGTAATCCTCGAGGCCACCGTTAAGGGACACAGACTCTATAGGATTATTATCACTAAAGCTATCAAGACTAATATTTTGTAAAATTAACTTATCACTCAACTTAAATTGTTGCCAGAAATCCACTCCAAATATCATGGAGGTGGTTATACCTGGGACAACATAGAACTTGACAACTCGGATAACCGAATTGTACTCAATTGGCAAAGAGATACAACCCAGACATTGCAAGTGAGTGCTGTCTGCAGTTGTAATACGAAAAGTAGGATTGATACTCACAAGATCAAAACCCAGTTCCAAGAAGATGCGGTGCGCTCCCTTACCTAGTATAGAGCAGGAGGCACCGGAATCTAGAAGGCCTAAGACATTTAAATTTAAAACCTTAACAACTAGATACGGTCTAATGTCACTATCCCGTTTAGGAAACAGGACCTTATCAGAAATAGACTCAGATACAGAGTGATGCACAGAGTTCCTAATAAGGCCCTGGCCTACGCGTTTTTTGACTTGCTAATACAGTGTGAGCAGTCTGGGGTCTTGACTCCTTTGAGACCACACCGGAAACACACCAGCTCCCTTGACTGTGTGCAGCTGTATGCAGTGTGACCGCCCCCGCCGCAACGAAAGCATTTGCGATCGTGGGGGGTAACCGGCGTCTCCACTGCAGACACCTGCTTAGCGGGCTTTTGTACACCTTTGTTCTTAAGCTGGTGTAAGTCAGATGTAATCTCAAACTTGTCAAGAGCAGGCTCATGGAAAGCGTCTGCCCTAGTACGCGCAAGCTCCAAGCGCTTACCCAAACGTCTCAAGTCATCTACAGAGTTGACATCATGCAAGGCCAGTTCCTTCATGTAGTCAGGTCTAATGTTGTGCATGAGAATGTCCAGCTGTTCCTCACTGGGCATCTTACATGACAACCTTGAGAACATGGCTTGCATTGTACATATATAGTTAACCAAGGACTCAGAGCGGGCTTGTGTACGCTGTCTTATCTCGTTCCTGAGGCGGTAATCATAATCAGGAATATCGAAGGTATCTCTAAGCTCACTAATAAGATCCTCATATGAGATGAAGTTAGCTTTGTTTGTACGGAACCAAGACAAAGCCGGTCCATCCAACAGGTCGGAGAAAGCCATAAGGAGTCTAGGCTTAGTAACCTCCCGAGCACATCTAAGTTCCTCTAATCTCTCTAAAAACACACGTACACAAGTAGAACCATCATATTTTAAGTTAAATGAACATAAGTTAAGGGGACGTTCTTTATACACTATGTTACATGTAGAACTATTCCTACTTGAACTAGCTCGCACCGAGCGGTCCTCTCTCACTACTGGTGAAGTATATTCCACCTGGTCACGACCCGAAGGATCATCACCATCATCATCCGAACCTTCGGATTCAGAATCACTACTGGGTTCAGCCCTAGCGATGATCTTCACTAGCCTACCACGAATATCCACCAGGTCGGGGCAATCCAGACCACAACGAGCTAACCTACTCAATAAGTAGTTGGCCCTGAGGGACACCCTAAGACGACTACCCTTATTAATGAAGATGTCACCTGACTGAATAGCCTCCTCCAGCTCGGACACCTTCGGGAGGCAGATCGAGAGCTCAGCCGATGCATCAGCGGGTACCGGAGCACTCGCTTTGATGCTACCTCGACGGACGAGTCGGTGTGCCGCTCTTAGCTCACTCCGAAGGCCAGACACTGTCGTTTCCGGTTCCACTGAAATACCCATGTGGGACAGCTCGTTAGCAAGTTCATCCTTTCTTAAATAATTAATATATTTTTTCATCTGTGCCATTATGTAAAAATTTACTTACAACAATTATAAAGATAAAATGGCACAGATAGGGATCAATTACAAAGTAAAAATGTAAATTGAGTTACAACAAAGTGTACTAAGTTAGGTAATTATGTTTCAAATTGACTTTTAGAATTTAACAAAGATTAAGGGTATATTAAGAGAGAAAAGTTTCTAAATTTTCTGATAACACAGTTCAGGTTAACATTCAAAATTACAAGGTATGTACACACCTTATAAAAAAGTTTTAAGTTACACAGAGAAATTCACTAAGTTAACACAGAGAGATTCACTAAGTTTACCTTACAAGGTGAAACTATAGGATAATATATATTATATATTAATCTACACTAATAATATAATAAATATATGTGTGCACCATAAAAAAAAGAACATAAAGAAGAAAAAAAACACAATAAGAAAAGAAGTGGGTATTCCAAATAAAATCAAAAAGTTTTTCCAAAATCACAGCTATTTTTAAATTTTAGAATTTAGAATTTTGTGTCTTTTCCAGCCAAAGATGTAGGGAGCTGGAAGAAGACGAAAGGGAAGGTTTTGTGCTTAGCTGCTAGCACCACCAATTAACGTCCTGGAGCGTCTCGGACGATTCACCAGGATGGTTTCGCCAGAGGTAACCACCTATGCACACACACTAGACTGAGGCTACCGCAGAGTAGACCCAGAGATTTGCCACTACGTTGGGAGCCAATTTATAACACAGTGATGATCAGTGTTACTCACCAACTAGCGCGAGGTAGCTATGCAGAGAACTCTTTCCCAGGGCGCCTTACTACAGAGATTCCAGTGTGCGTGCAAGGGTAGGCCAGGGCTCTGACGAAAACAGTCAGGTAGGGTGTACACACATATATTTATATAACACAGAGATACACAGAGACACACAGAGAGCTTATTCACTGATAGACACAAATATCACAGGTACACAGAAGTATAGTCAGTGCTTAGGTACTTATGCTACTAAGCTACACATAAGTAGTGGATTTACTGGCCTGCAGAGTGAGCTGAGTGAGAGTGACTGCCTGTTGTTACTGCCAGGTGATGACGGCAGATACCTCTCACATGAGAAGCTCGTGTAGTCCGCACTTCCACGTTGTCGTACCACGTGCAGCCCACTAACTTATAGGTGCGGCACCAAATATCTCATCCGGCAACTAGCCCCGTAGTAAAATACCCAGTTTTCTGGGTAAAATGTAGCAAGATGCAATGCAGCAACCCAATCACAGCCCGTTAGGCCACGCGAGGTAACAAATAATCGCGCTTGAGCGAAAAACTGATTCGCGGCACAGTCTCAGAGCAAAAGCCCAAGGACCTCCAACTACCCCAAAGCAGGTCTCGGTCAAAAGTCCTGTCTTTCACGAAAAATCTTAACAAAAACCGTTCCTTTAAATGCGAAACGCTTCGTCACCGAACTTATGACATCCTGTCATTCTGACAGCAGAAATGTCACCACTGACAACCGATTAAAAAAAGATAACTCGATAAGGCTGCTTTCACATCCTAAATACTGCATCTATAGAAAATAAATGCTACAAGGTGTTCGAGCAGCTGCTACTGAATCACATCACTCCGCACGTGCCTCCAAGACCAGAGCAGTTCGGGTTCCGGTCAGAACACAGCACGACGCTCCAGTTGTCGAGGGTGCTGCACGGCATTACCGCAGCGCGTAACAAACGCGAGCATGCCGTCGCAGTATTTCTCGACATAGAAAAAGCATTTGACCGTGTCTGGCACGCCACGCACGCGTCTGCTGTTCAAACTGTCCACCTCCCCGCTGCCCCGACGCATCGTCCGGGTTGTAGCGGCATTCCTTTAAGACCGGACCTTCAGAGTGGCCGTGGAAGATGCCTCCCCACCGCTACATACCATCAGAGCTGGTGTTCCTCAGGGAAGCTGCCTATCGCCTGTCTTGTACTCACGGTACACCGACGACATTCCCACTGACGCCGGAACGCAGCTAGCGTTGTACGCAGACGACGCGGCGTACATAGCGACCAGCTTAAACGCTAAACACGCCGCGTTGAAAGTACAACGCAGCCTCGATCTCCTTCCGCACTGGCTGGCGCAGTGGCGTCTGTCGGTGAACGTGGGGAAGACACAGGCGATCGCCTTCTCCAGCAACAGGAGGCACCCACCGCCACTCCTTTACCAACTACAGCCCATCGCATGGACACCGACCGTGACCTATCTGGGGGTCACGCTGGATCGGCGGCAGTCTATGCGAAAGCACGTCAGCAACGTGGTCGCGAGGGCGCGTGTCACACGTGCGCTTCTGCGTCCAGTACTCTCCTCCAACTTGCCAACACGCGTCAAGCTGGCGGTGTACAAGCTGTACATCCGCTCACAGCTGACGTATGCCGCCCCAGCCTGGTACGCCCTCACGAGCGAGCCGAGCCGCCGCCTACTTAACTCACAACAAACGGCCGCCCTCAGGCGGGTGGTGAATGCCCCTCGCTACGAAAGTTATAAATAGATTGCTTGCTGCACTGTTCTAAAAAAAAGAACAAGGCGACGCGGCCCCGCCTACCGCCCCGCCCACCCGAACGCTGTACAAGAGTCTAGCCTGCGGGCGGCCGCCGCGCCGTGCGCACGTACAGCACGCCCTGCCACCGACATCGTGCAGCAGACCCGCCGCGCCCCGCAAACCGAGTCGATACCTAGCCGATTTGTGGGGCGGACGGCCCCGCCATCATCGTCATCTCACCGAATCCACATACCGGGCCTGTTGCGCTCCGCAAACCGAGTCCATACCTAGCCGGCTTGCGGAGCAAACGGACCTACCACACGTCATCCGTTTGCAGCGACCGACATGCGTGGGCACTCCCCGCGATACCTGCGTTATGTGGAAGCGCAAACGGGTAACGCCTACCTACCGGACACGACACCGGGCCACAATCTCCGCCGCTCCTTGTCGCTGGACGCCCTCAGCCGGGCCTTGACCGGGTTACCGGCCATCTCACCTGGCTGGGGCGACCGCCGGAGCGGTGTGAAGATGTCGGCCCTCTATTCTACAGAAACAGACGAGGGAAGCAAGTTTTCCCAACCCCAGGACCCTCCCTTCTCCAAGGGAGGAGAAGATCGCTACGTGTAGAGGCCAAGGCCTAGATCACGTTTCCACGCACCCCTTCAAGGATGTAGTGAAGTTTACCAGCAGACACTTGAAAATGGCAACACGTAAAGTAGGTAATTACCTGAAAATCTGTGACGCGGCTGTAGGGTTAGCGAAAGTTCTATTAGCACTGTTTTAAATTCTGTTAGTAAAGAAAACTCGAAAAAAACATGCCGTCATGTATCTTCAGATGATACACAAGCTACACAGCAACTGTTCAATATAAAAACGTGTCATTTCATGCGTAAGTACAATAGAAATAATAATATTATTTCATTTTCTCGGATCGATAAAATCGCGGCAAGCTTATTGAATGCACAAGGAAAATGCACATACTCTATAGTCTGTAGTTTGGCGCCCGCGACCCGTAAGGGGATGTCAGGGAGATTTTGTACTAATGTTTTATTTTGCTATTTGAATATTTGGTAATTATATTTCTTTAAAAAAATAATGTAACATAATAATAATATATTAAGATTATTAAAATGATTTAAATTACAAATATTTGAATTAATTACTATGTACAAAATTATTACTTAATTTTAAATTAATTAAAAATTACGTAATTATATTTCTTTAAAAAAATAATGTAACATAATAATAATATATTAAGATTATTAAAATGATTTAAATTACAAATATTTGAATTAATTACTATGTACAAAATTATTACTTATTAACTAAATGTTTCTGTTTGATATTGTTATATTTTTATTTTATGACTAAAATTACGTTAATAAGTACTAATCCGATAAACTACATTAACATTTTATAAATTTAAATATTACGTCCTTTACCCGTAAATACATTAATCATATTATGTCTGAGTAAGTGAAATTCAAGTTTCCCTTTTTCCCCACATTCCTCTGATATTGACTTCATGCATGCTACCAAAGATAATTTATAGAATTCTTTTTTCAAATTTATAAAAGTTTAGCTGTTTTTGAAAGCCGCAATGTTCGTGTATAACGTGTCTATATAATGATACGTCTTTGGTGGCAAGAGCACGGCGAATGATCTCTCGCGGCCTGCGCTCTTTAAACATGAAAGTCCATGATGCCCCAAAGTGTCACCGTTAAAACCGCAGGGGCATTGATGTGGAGCGCAAAGCGTGACGCCAAGTCTCTAACCAACTGAAATTCTTAGGATGCCAGGTTCCAAAAAAGTTCCGCTGTTGGCTGTAGGGAAAGCTTTCAGCTAATCACCGGATTCCTTTCTAATGACCGGTAATAATCTGGCCCGATCTAAGTCTAATTGGCGTTTAACAAGGAGTCAAAGGTTAATTTTGATATAGCGTCGTCCCAGCTCTTTTGTGTGTTGTTTAATTTGGATGGGTGGTAAAATTTTGTCCCAGACAAGCCATTAGCCAAGCATTCTTGGCATCTGTAAGGCCAGTCTCTCATAGTCTGTAAGACGATTCGTCAGAATTTTACCTACGAGACTCGACGTGGCGTGTAATTACATCAGTCATTTTATAAAGTTATTCAACGTATATAATTTTTAATTCTGATAACAACTGGCCAAGTCAAATCTAACCTACTTTAAGATCTTACATTTTCTTTTAATAACAGCAATTGTTATAGGTATCCAATAAAGCAAAGATATAGATTTTAATACTTGTTCATAATGTTATTTTGTTCCTATAAATACACAGGTATTTGGATTCTGCGTAGAACTTGGCACTCATTTAGATCTACATTATTTTTGCGAGCTTTGCTCTCAGCAGTCAATCAATATACAAAAGGAATCATTGTAAGTGAAGCAGGAGCAAGCGACGTACACTTATTCCTACCTTAGGTCGACAGCTGCAGCCGCACTTGCTGAAAAAAAGTGACTACAGAATACTTTAGGTAATTCACAAACCTAAGACTTCTGGTGGGTGATGGATGCGACTGAACACCCCGTACCTACAACGAATGAGTTTCTATAAGCTGGTAACCATTCTGCTAAGAGACTCCACCTGCGCATGCAAGCAGAAAAGCGCCCAGTTAGAGTGAACCTATGAACTTGTGAGTTCTATACAGTTGCTTCGAGTTTTTGCCCGCACATACATTATACAAACTTTAGATTGTTCTCTGCCAAACCCCTAGACTAATTAACATAATAATATGAAGCTGTGTGGACCTGACATGAAAATTTGAATTTTATATAAGTAAGCTCTTGGTAGTTTTTCGTTATGCCTCTATTTACATAAAGATTTAAATTCTTTTCTGCCAAACTTTTGGGCTAAATAGCGTATGTTTTGTATGTATTGTACTACTTCTTACCAAAATTCACGTAAATAAAAATTAAATTATTCAGTAGTTCCTGTATTTTGCTATATTATACGCACAGATTTTTATTGTTCTCTACCGAGCCCCGTAAATATTTAGCGTAATAATTTGTAGCCTGTGTGTAAAACTTATCTCTAACTAATATTCCTTTAAATGCAACATTTTAGTTAAATCAATCCTCCGACTTACATATTTCATTCCCCTTTTTTTTCTCACTACATTTTCAGCTTTGGTATCTTATGTAGAACCCAGCGATTATTTTTTTAAACATATTCTATGTACAGTTTAGTACAGTGGCTCCAAGAAGCTGCAGTGCTTGCAGCGGATGGATATGGATATTAATAAAATTAGGTATTTCTTGCTCAATAAAAATGAATTAACTTATGAAGTAGTTATTCGCGGTGGTGAGCCAGCTTCTACGGTCATAGGTTTAAGAAAACAAATAAATTCAATAATATTTATGGTACCAGCTTCAGATATTGAGTTTTCGGGGATAGATGCAGAAGAGGATTTAGGAGGGGTTCTGATATCGCTTAAGGAACTTAAATCTAGAGTAAATTTGATGGAAGACAAGTCAGATACTGTTACTTTTGATCGTTCGTGGGCATTATACAGTCATTTGTTTTTACGAGTTCAGCGTTTGGATAAGTCTAATTCAAAACTTAAAGATAAGATTGCTGCTGTATCTAATAATTTAGCTGAGATTTTTGGCAAATTACAGTGTGTGTATAGTGGAAAGGAAGGTAGTAGTTTTGAGAATGAAAAGACGGATGTATGTGAGCGTAATGTTCCTGCACCGGTACATTGTGATAGATCCCATTTCAGTGACTTGCAACGCATTAAATATAATGGTAGAACTAATGTTCAAGCTTTTCTGCAAAGAATTGAGGAATTTAGGACGGCTAGGAACATATCACAGGCTAAGATTTTGCAATATGCCACCGAGATCTTTACGGACGAAGCACTTCATTGGTTTAGGAACATAAGGCAATCTGTGACTTAATGGGAGGAATTGTCAGAGTTGTTAGTAGAGGATTTTACTCATTCTGATTATGATTATCGGTTATTGGCTGAAATTAGGGCTAGATTACAGGGGGATAACGAAAGCATTACAATATTTTTTACAAAGATGTCAGGAATGTTCGCTAGATTGACGGAGAAGGTCTCAGAACAAGAACAGCTGAAAATATTGCTTCGTAATATGAAACCATGTTATGCTAGTACTTTGGCCGCGAACAAAGATGCTTTGAAGTCTATAACAGCATTAAAAGATGCCTGTAAAAGTTATGAAAGGATTCACTCGTTTACAGCCTATTCGCGGGATCCTTCAAAGTTATCGTCTGACTTATTAGCACCGGATTTAGCTTACAATAATTGTGAAAATGTTAACAGTAAAACTTCTAAGTTCAATAATAAAAATTAATTTAATAGATCTACTTTTTCAAAAAATTCAAATATAAACTTTCAAAAATTCCACTCCAATGTTCCAAATAATTTTAATAAGTATAGGTCTGAGTCTTACGTTACGGCAGTAGGTTCACCAATGCAAAGAGATAATTTAAAATATTGTCCGCGGTGTAAATCCTCGAGTCACTCGCTTAAGGAATGTAGGCGTTCAGATGTACTATGTTTTAGATGTGGTAGAAAAGGAGTCAGTGGCGGATACAGAAAAATCTCAAGGGGGGGGGGGCGCAAAATATATTTTGAGTTTTAAGCTACATACCTTTACTATTATAGCAATAAAAGTAATGAAGTCAGATGTGAAGTTTCTGAAAATATTATTTGAAATGATTATAATACAGTAAAATACAATGTTCAAGTTCGAGGGACCTAACGAAAAACACGTCTTATGCGGGCATTACATGGATTCACAGTGCGGGCGCCGTGCCGGGTCCATAGCGTGGTACAGAGGGAAATATTGTAAGAGTGTTTGGGACTTGCGACTTAGTTGAGTAGGCTTAGGGAGGCCACCTTTCGATACGCATAAACATTCACAATGATCCCTGCCTAACCTGATTTGATATGATCCTAACAATGACGCTTTGGATATTCGTTTTAATGAAGAGTTTACTGAAGCTTTTAACAAACCTAGGTCTTTAAAGAGGTTATATAGAGATTTAGTTGGTATTCCCCTTGCTCCTACTTCTACGGCTTAGAGATTAACCACAAAGCCATTCTTGATCCATTCAAAGTATTTGTTTTTACAGCGTGCTCCTTAGATATGTTAGTCTCCCCCGGCACCGTGAGCTCCACGAGCACGGCTCTCTCGATGGCTAGGCACATACACCCTCCGGTGATATTCTGGATAAATGTAAACGAAACGAGAGAATAGTAATGTTAGATGATTTTATGGTTGGGTGGGAGTGAAGCGCGATGGATACGAAAGTGTACTGGGAAAGTTTGGTGATGAACGAGTGAATGAAAATGGAGAAAGCTGCTAGAAGTATGTTTGGAGAGGAATCTTGTGGTAACTAATACCATATTTAACCACAAAGATATCCTCTTTTATACGAGAGAACAATGAGATCAGAGAAGCATAAATTGACTTTGTGATACTAGACGCAAGACTGAGAAAGAAAGTGCTAGACACCCGGGTATACCGCGGTGCCGGGATTGCCACAAATCACTTCTTGGTTATCAGCCGAGTAAGAGATCTGTTTCAGCAGTGGCGGGCATCAAGTGCGTGAACCTGCTAGTGTACTAGAGCGCATAAAAGTAGAAAATTTGCAAAAAATAAGCGTAAAAGAAGAAGTCTTATAAGCCACAGAAATAATGGGAAAAAAATGACCTTAGTTCTGCCAACAGAACAGGTGGGAGTAGACGGAATTTTCGAGTAAATTGAGCGGGAAGTTTGAAAATTTAGATCAAGAATGTGAAATAGTCGAATTATGGAAGTCGATTAAGGAAGGACTCGTTGAAGTGGCAGTTGAAGTATACGGGGTATGCAAGAGGAGCCAAGGATGCCAGGTAAAGAGAATGTTTGCAAACAAAATGTAATTCTTTTGGAAGTCTATAAGATCAATGGGGCTCAAAAGTCTACATCACAACTAAAACACATCAGAAATCGTTAGGGGAGGTTTAGTGAGAGGAGAAGAATGTGTGCTAAAACGATGGATGGAATATTTTGAAAGTTTGCTTGAAAAAGAGGATTTACAAGGAGAGACTTATGTCTTGGAATAGAATGAAGGCTGACGATGAAAGCGATTTAAGTATGAAAGAAATTGTGGAAGCGTTGAATGGTATGAAATTAGGAAAGGCTGTTGGATTGATAGGATTTCTGTCGAGATGCTGAAAGCGGGTCGTGGCGTGGTAGCTTGCCAGCTGTACCGCCTTTTCAACCTTTGCTGGCGAAGTGGCAGAGTACCAGAGGAATGGTGTAAATCTGTCATAGTGCCGCTGTACAAAGGGAAAGGGTCGCAGCAAGAGTGCAAGAAGTGCTTGCACAGTGTCGTAGGCAAACCATACGCAAAAGTGCTGATAAAAACAGTGACAATTGAAACGGAATCAAAAATGTGGGATCTGCAAGCAGGATTTCGGAAAGGAAGGGGATGGACGGATCAGGTCTTTTCCTTACGTGCGTAGTGGACTTGGAAAAGGCCTATGATAGAGTGGTGAGGAATGAAATGCGGACAACACTGTCCAGGTATGGAGTAAACGGAACCTTGATACGAGCACTGAAATCTCTGTATGAAAACTCCAGTGCTTGTGTCAGGATAAACGGAGCTTGCACAGACTTTTTTCACATTGAAAAAGGTGTGAGACATGGTTGCTTGGAAGAACTGCAAGAGTGTGCGTATGGTTAAAAAATGAATGAGCTGACCATCAAATGCCTTCTATACGCGGACGATCAGGTGATATTAGCTTCATCGGCGGAGGAGTTGCAGTCGATGGTTAACATTATGCATGATGCGCTTTAAAGTAGAGGTCTCTATGAAAGTGAATGTAGAAAAGACGAAAGTAATGGTTTTTGAAAGAGAAGAAAATATGACGAATTGGCCAATTTACGAATATCGAAGGGCAAAGAGAGTGGAACAGGTAAAAGAGTTTGTGTACTTGTAGTCAAAATTTGCAAGAGATGGAAAGTGTGACTATGATACCTATTTACGAAGAGTTTTGGCAAGTACTCCAGTGAATAGAGCCATTCATGCCTTTATGAGCAGTCAGTTGTGTCTAAAAAGGCAAGGATGGCTGTATATTAGTGTACATAGAGGAGTGCTTGTGTCTACACTTATGCATGGCAGTGAAAGTTGGGTGTTGCCGAAGACGCATGAAAGTAATATTAATGCAGTGGAAATGAGAAGTTTGCGACATTGCTTGCTTGAGCTTTAGTGACATTGATGGATAAAGAAAGAAATTGTGTGATTAGGGAACATTGCGGCTTGACAGCAGATATAGTGACTAAGATAGAGAAAGGGATGCTCAGATGGTTCGGACATGTGGAGAGAATGGATGGAAACAGACTGACAAAAGAGATTTATAAGGCGACAGCGAATGGACAATCTGGTAGAGGTCGACAGCGTCGCACTTATGTCGACCAAATTGGACACTTTTCGGAAAAAGGCCAGGTCAAGAGTACCCTTAATCGGAGAGCATGTATGAAAACACTTATGAAAGTAGAAAAATCGAAAGTGATATGTCAGGATCGTGGCAAGTGGAAAGCCATAGTCTCTGCCTACCCGTTTGAGTGTGTGCCCGCCAACGATTATCGCATTCGTAGTATTTTATACACTGTATCTATCCTGCTCTAACTTATGTAAGAGCAGGATAGACACTGAACACACACGATCGCGTCGTCCGCATTAGATTGTTATGCTTCTTCTACATTACTCGCGAAGTTGAACGAAGTCGGCGAAGTCACCCGAGGTAAAGAAAAAAATTGACGAAGTGCCTCTCTACACTATCGTATTCGTCCAACGTCGCGAGTTATGTAGAGGAAGCATTATAGTTAAAGACCAAAATATTTTGGGTGGCCTGGCGCAGCGCGGACGAACGACGCGTGCGTGCGCCACACAAGGGGGCGGCGTGCGCCCCCTGCGCCCCTACCCTGTATCCGCCACTGAAAGGAGTTAAGTTTCCACAGTGTTCTAATAGTCAATCACGGGATAAGTCAGCTTCAAAA
This sequence comes from Miltochrista miniata, assembly GCA_933228765.1. NCBI lineage: Eukaryota > Metazoa > Arthropoda > Insecta > Lepidoptera > Erebidae > Miltochrista > Miltochrista miniata. The sequence continues at coordinate 12,853,364 of OW121764.1, read as the reverse complement.
AACGAACTACAAAGGATTGTTGTGTAGTAGAAAAGTTGAAGGAAATTATTAGTCATTGTAAATTTGATAGGCTGGATTGGGAGGATTGGCTTTCCATAATTCGTACTTTTTTCTCAAGTTATCATATCACAGCAATCCATGATAAAATACCGTCTAATGATGTGCGACCTTATGCTAGGGTGAAGGTTAGCGATATGTTTACTGCGTGTTATTGGACTCTGGTAGTACGGCTACTATTTTAGAAAAATAACTCTCATATTAAGTTATTAGAATCAGGTCAAATAATGTACACCGATGATTTGATAATTTTTTCTGCAGCAGGGGGTCAGTTGTTGAAAGCCATTGGTTATTTTAATTTGAGTATACATTTTGAGAATCAATGTCACATTCTAAAAGCATTCATTGTACCTTCTATTACTGACACATTAATTCTAGGTATAGATATTTGGAAAAAAATTAATTTATTTCCAAAATTTTGTAAGTCCATTACTTGGTCGAGCTGTCAGCAACAAGATAATAAGTTATGTACAGTCGCGACCGAAAGGGCAATTTATTATCGTATAGTAATTTAACATCGGATCAGCGCGTGGCGGCCGATAACATAATACAGCAATTTCCATTGATTTCTACAGAGGTCCGTGGTTTGGGTTGTTCCTCGTTAATAGAACACCGAATTGATACGGGCAACGCGTTACCAATAAGACAAAGGTATTATCGTATGTAGCCAGAAAAACAACGTATTTTATCCGAACAGTTAGACGAAATGTTAGAATTAGGGGTGGTTGAGAAATGTGACAGTCCTTGGTCTTCTCCGGTTCTACTGATTCCGAAAAAGGATGGATCCCTTAGGTTTTGTTTAGATAGCCGTAAATTCTGTAACTAAAAAGGATGCGTACAAGCTTCCCTATATGTCAGAAATACTTGATAATTTAAAAAATGCTAGATATTTAAGTAGTATTGATTTGTCGAAGGCATTTTGGCAGATAAAAATTGCTGAATGTGACAAGAATAAAACAGCCTTTTATATCCCTCAACGAGGAACCTATTACTTCAAAAAACTTCCTTTTGGACTCACTTCCGGTTCTGCGTCATGTCAAAGGCTGGTAGACATCTTATTTTATAGTCCAGATTTTGAAAATTCAGTTTTTGCATATACAGATGACATAGTCATTTGTTCTGAGTCATTTGAAGGCCATATTTCATTATTGTTAAAAGTGCTTGATAAATTAAAGATCGCAAATTTATCTATTAATTTTGAGAAATCTGTGTTTTTTAGAGATCAACTTAAATACTTAGGTTATATAGTTAATAAAAAGGGGTTACATGTCGACCCAGATAAAGTTCAAACAATAGTTAAATACCCCGCCCCAACAAATAAAAAAGAGCTAAAGTGTTTCTTGGGTATAGTTTCGTGGCACCGCAAATTTGTACCTAGGTTTAGTTCTATTGCAGGTCCACTTAACCGACTCACATCGACAAAGAATACACATAATAAAAGATTTATTTGGTCAAGTGAGGCGGATACAGCTTTCCATATTTTAAAAAATTGTTTGGTTACGGCTCCTATTTTAAGGTGTCCTGATTTTGATTTACCTTTTGAAATTCATGCAGATGCTAGTAACTCTGGCGTAGGCGGAGTACTGACACAGACTATAAATAGTGTGGATCACCCAATTGTATATTGCAGTCATTCTCTGTCAGTGGCGGAGCAGAATTTCAGTACCACCGAAAGGGAAACCTTGGCAGTATTATCGGCAGTGGAACATTGGCGTTGTTACATAGATAACGGGAAAAGATTCACGGTTTACACCGATCATTCGGCGCTGAAATGGTTCCTTAACCTGAATAATCCAACGGGTAGGTTAGCACGGTGGAGTAGGTATACGATTGTCTTCATTTAATTTTGATATTAAACATAGAAGGGGGGTAGATAATGTGATACCTGATGCATTGTCTCGTCAAGGTAACATAACCGCTATTAACAAAAATTATATAAATTCTTTAAACACACAGGATGAGTGGTACTTAAATATATTTAACGGTTGTCAAAGTACACCTCTATCTTACCCAAATTATATTGCTAAACAAGGATTGTTATATCGTTATATGAAGTTTTCACTTTCACTGTATAAAGAGTTTGAATGGAAGCAGGTAATACCTTCAGAACATCGTGAAAAAATTATTTCGGAAAATCATGCGGAACCAATAGCCGGTCATTTTGGTATTTTTAAAACTTACAAAAGATTAACATTACGGTATTATTGGCCGGGCACGCATTCGGACGTGGTTAGGTTTATTTCTTTATGCGATATTTGCTTGGCTCAGAAAGCACAAAATCACTCTACTTTGGGCGAAATAGGAAGACCAAGGAAGTGCACCAGACCATTTCAAGTGCTCAGCATAGACCACAGAACACTTTTATCCTACGGAGCATAGACTTAGTCGGTCCGTTAACGACTACACGTCTCCAAAACGCCTATATCTTGGTAGTATCGTGTTGTTTTAGTAAATACTGTTTATTGTTCCCAATCAAACGAGCATCGGCCGAAATAATTACTAGATTATTAGAGGAAAAGGTTTTCCTAGTTCATGGCATTCCATCTACAATTATAATGGACAATGGGAAGCAGTTCGTTAGTGTCACGCTTAAACGTATGCTAGAAAAGTATAAAATTCCTAAATTGCATTACACACCTTATTATTCGCCACAGGTTAATATGGTGGAACGGTACAACAAGACAATTAGTTACCGCCATTTCTTCCTTTATTAATGACGATCAGAGAGGTTGGGATTTAATTTTGCCAAAGATACAATTTGCGATAAATAGCGCAGTAAATGAAGTTACAGGATTCACTGCAAATTTTTTGACCTTCGGCAGAGCATTGGTTAGCTGTGGTTCTCATTACATTGATTGTGAAGGCAATGACAGTATAGTTTTTCAACCCCGAGACGAATATGCGGAGAACCGTGGTGCCTTGTCCTTAATTTTTGACAAAGTTCAATCACGTTTGATACAGGCACATAGTAGAAACTGTGAGCATTATAATTTACGTAAAGACAGGCAGAATTTAACGTAGGTGATATAATATGGAAACGAACATTTTATTTAAGCGATAAAGATAAACATTTTTCGAAGAAATTAGCTCCTAAATATATAAAATGTAAAATTATAGGAAAGCGATCTCCTTTAGTTTATGAGCTTGCTAATGAATTTGGCAAAAACATTGGAACGTGGCATATAAAAGATTTTAAACTGTACATTTATTGTTAATAATTACAGAGAAACATAATTATTACATATCTATATTTACATTATTACAATCTAAACTAAACCTAAATAAGGCCCCCGTGGCATTGTGCCCAAAAGACTAGCAGCATTCCCCCTTTGAATAGCAATACCTATTCGTTGAGCGAGAAAACTGCCAGCCCTTGGGTAACCAGTCGACTCCACAAGGTGCTTTTTCAAATTCTTGAAAAATTTTTGCGCAATGGGACCCCATAGACCTAGGGTCTCGACACCGACTGGACAAAAACGATACGATGAGTCGAGACCCTTATATTTATTAATTTTAATATTTTCAGCCGCTTTCGCAGCTGCACTGGCTTTTAATTTTGTTTTAGGAAGATGGGATGGGGCTAGAGTGTCAACACAAGTTGCATCCCACACCAGGACTCGACCCATCTCCCACGGTATCAAAGTTATACCATCCGGTCTCTTGCCATCGTCCCTGAAAACGCCGTTTGGCTCTAAGAGCGCAGGCACATTGGCGGTGGCAAGAGCACGGCGGATGATGTCATTCAGCGCAGCGTGGCGTGAGAAGCGGCCTGCGCTCTTTAAACATGAAAGACCATGATGCCCCAATGGGTCAGCGTTAAAACCGCAGGGGCATCGATGTGGAGCGCGAAGCGTGACGCCAAATCTCAAACCAACTGAAATTCTTAGGATGTCCGGTTCCAAAAAAGTTCCGGTGTTGGCTGTAGGGTAAGCTTTCAACCAATCACCGGATTCCTTTCTACTGAGCGCTAATAATCTGGCCCGATCCGGGCCTAAGCTAGCATTTAACAAGGAGTCAAAGGTTAATTTTGACATAGCGTCGTCCCAGCTCCGTTGTAAACCTAATAATTACAAAGAATAGATAATTATCATATTCAGAAAATAATTCCAAAAATTAACCTCATGACTAAAAATATTTTCTAAGTAAATCGTAGTATCATTTTATTTTTCTCATAAGTATGGGTAGTTGTGAATATCATGTGAATATCGTTAGGGTTCTTACAGACTGCATTTCATTACATAATTCCACAAGTGTAAGAACAGGATACAGTTTTAATGGATAATGTTGAGATTTAGTATAAAATTTAAGCTAAATTCTCTTGTGTATAAGAATTGCGTCATCACGTGATTGTATTGATGACACAAGTGTGCATGAGTATTTTATGAGCGTGATGTATGAAAGGCACATTATTCAAGGGAATGGGTGAGTCCGCTGAGTTATGAAAGTTGAAATAGTCAGAAGAACTATATACGTACATACACTACGTCGCTAAAAATCTAAGTAGTTTTTTTTCCCCTATTCTTGAAAACAAAATTAACGTCATTTTATTTTTAGATTTTATCTAGTTAAAATAGAGTAATTATGACAAGAATAGCAATGTCAGGTCAATTATTTAAAAATGAATGTTGATTTTCTTTTGGATGTTGTCGCGGACAATCAAACATACACGAGAAATTTAAGTCAGTGTGTAAGAGACCTTAAGAATAATTGTGAAAATTTATGAGGGTAGCTCAAAATATTGTTAAGCTTGAGGTCACATTGTGAATTCATTGTCATGATAAGTAAAAGTTGTGGTATAGGTACGTGCCGTTAGTTTTGTACAATTACGAAGTTATTAAGAATACGAAGTTATGAATGATTTATGCACATGCAGTAATTAAGTGATGCATACGTTGTAAAAGCGTTATTACTTATTGGATTATTGGATATCAATGAAATGTTAAGGTTGGTACATGTGATTGTTTCTTTTCTGGGTTATTTTGATATTTTTTTTTTGTTAGAATGCTAGTAGGATGATTCTGTAGGTGTATTCAGTGCTATATTTCTGTTTCTTGGTTTTTTTGTAGTAAATACTGCCACTCGGAAGCTGTAAGCTTGCCCTCGTAGATTTACGTAGTACTTGATAGGAAGCTCTTAAAGGCTTGCTTATTATATGCAAATATATTGCATTCCGTTATATAGACATAATACAATGTTATTAGACCGTTGTATATGTTGTTATATACATTTTCTTCTCTGAGACGGTTATAGAAATCTCAGTCTTCAATTCAAGCCATATTCTATATTACATTCAGGCGGTTCGTATTACCTGAATCTCTTAATATTAAGCCTTAAATACGTCTTTCTTCTATCTATCTTGTGAACACCATCAGAATTAATCTATTGGAATAATTAAATTATTTATTTTTTGGGAGATATTATCTAAGTATTCAGTTGTTATATACTAATTCAATCTTGTTAAATTGAATTACTATTCTTAAATTTTGTCTATAGGGACAAAATTTTCTCTCGGGGGGGGGGGGGGGATATCTTATGGAATTATGACAGCGTGATGAAATGCCTGTCCCTGTTCGGGCGCCATGACACGCTTCTGGGAAGTCCGTAGTGTTCCCAGGAGTTCCCAGGCGGTTCAGTAGTTTAGGTAAGGTAATTTGTCCTGGAGTCAATAATGCAAGAACTCAGAGTATTAATACTTTTATTACAATTTCACCAGTAAAACTTAAATCTAACTTATAAACTAGGTACTCATCCGAATTATGGGATGGGACTTCCTTTTTCCTGGATAAGTAATATATTGCTCTACGCCTATATTTTCAATAAATAGTTGTAGTTCAATAAATAGGCAGGGGTTTTTAATCCAAAACTTGGAAGCTCATTCTGTAAAGAACAAACATATTTTATACACACCCTCTTCAACCATAGATATTCCCTAAACTTTCCCTTCGCTATTAATTTTTACTCCCCATTTTAAAACACTTAATATACAACAGAACGTTACCCCCTTTATAAATTTCACAAGCGCCTGCCTAATATAATAAATTTACTTAAAATATTTTTTTTGTACACGAAAATTACCCACACTTAATTGACTAAATAAAATTTATGCAATTGATGCTTACCAGAGCTTCCGTTTTCAAATATATGAATTTATTTAAATACTTGGACTATGTAAGCCACTCACTGGTATTTCAGTGGAAATAATTTATAGAATAAATTACTTTAATATAAAATTTCTTCGACAGTATGAACTAAAATAATTATAGTTAGTTCCTGATTCGACGCATTCTACTAATGCGCACGCTTATATACAGGATGAATTTTTCAAAAGGGATTGGATGGCCAAATCCGAAACTATAAGGAATAACGAAAAATGCTCAAAGGAGTCACGAGCCCGATTTTGATGAAACTTAAAACCTCATCATTAGATTTTTGAAAAACCAATAATCCTAGCTGGGAATCGAATCCATTGATTTTGAAAAAAAAAACACACCCTTTATTATTACACCATACGATAGTGTTGCTATTAAGGATCATATTCTGGGAAGTAATGATATACGGCAAACTACAGGAAAGAGCTCATCTTTAACAAAATACATTTTATTTTTCTTACGTTAACTGATTAATTGTTCAAAATCTTTGCAATACATAGCTGGATTCGAAACCTCAAGGAATAATTAAGGAATATTATTGGTTCCGTTGAGAATATTCTCTAAAAAATCATTCTGAGCATAATTTAAAACACGGAATAGTTACGATGTTTTCTGAGATTTCGAACGAAACAAATTATGATACAAAATTTAGGTATAGTGGGCCAAAAAATTGGTGTACCATCTTAAGGTTGAACGTCGTTTGCAAATTCATAGGCGATAATGATTAGTTTCGCTTGCAGACATATCTGACAATTTCTATTGCCATCTTTATATTATTGATAACCTTTTATATTGATTATTGATACCTACTGTTTGTTAGGTGACAGCTGTTCTTAGTTTGAATATATTTGACAAAAAGTCAGTTGTCAGTATTCTATATGAAAAAGAGATTGCGAGATTTAAAAAGATTTTATTACTTTTATTTAGAACCATTCAAATTATCTTTGCAGAAATTAATGTTTTATCAGTTTTTAATAAAGCTTAAAATGTCATGCACTTCTAAGTGACTTACGACAAATGAATACTTATCAATAAGGTTTACGTCATTATTATGCATCTTTTTCAATGATATCTAGTATGAACCTTGTTGTAATTTTCAATGACTAGAAAACTAAATCAAAACTGATACACCACTTTCTTGGCCGACCGTACATGAAATATGCATTCTATTAAAATTCCAAATGTTCCTTAAATTTGGCGTATATCATTACTTTGCAAAATTTGATCCTTAACAGCGACTCTATCGTATGGTGTAATAATAAAGGATGTGTTTTTTTTTTCAAAATCATCAAGTTCGATTCCCAGCTAGGATTATGAGTTTTTCAAAAATCTAATGATGAGGTTTTAAGTTTTATCAAAATCGGGCTCGTGACTCCTTTCAGCATTTTTCGCTATTCCTTATAGTTTCGGATTTGGCCATCCAATCCCTTTTCAAAAATTCACCCTGTATACCTTACATCCCCCCAGAATCTCTTTCCATCAACTTCCCCTTCTTTGACACTAGTAAGGAACCACCCATCTAACTACCTATCTATAACTAGCTATAAGCATTTAAATGCAAAGGGCCTGGGACTCTATGGCTTCTTCTGTTCTTCTCAATGAAATCATTGAAAACTCATCAGGCATCAATCGAGCCAGACTTTTGGCAGTTTCTCGACCCGAGTCTGGATACTGGCTGCATGCATATCCCTCTCCCAATACCGGTACTTTTATTGACCCCACTACAGTCCGCATAGCGGTCGGTCTCCGGTTGGGTGCAGAGCTGTGTGTTGAACACTCGTGTGTATCGTGTGGAGCTCATGTGTGCCGCCTAGGAGTCCATGGACTTGTTTGTTCATTTTCCGCTGGCCGTTTCTCCCGTCACGCCGCTCTGAATGACATCCTGAGACGGGCACTTATCACCGTTCATATTCCCGCGGTTTTAGAACCCCAAATTATACGGGATGATGGTAAGCGACCCGATGGGATGACTTTAGTACCCTGGAGAATGGGACGTGCGTTAGTGTGGGATGCCACTTGCACCGACACTCTTGCGGCGTCCTACCTCCCGGCTACTAGCAAAAGAGCTGGTGCGACGGCTAATGCGCGTGAGCGGTTAAAGATCGGCAAGTACAGTTGTCTCGGTGCCCAATATGAATTCGTTCCATTTGGTGTCGAGACACTGGGTCCATGGGGTCGTGGTGCACATGGTCTTTTCACGGCACTGAGTAAGCGTCTGAGGGAAGAAACGCGTGATCCAGACGCAGGTAGCTATTTAGCGCAAAGGCTTTCTATAGATATTGAAAACGACACTTGTACTATTCCACAATATTTATTATTATAAACCTGACCGGTTTCGCTTTACAGCATCTTCAAAGGTCTAGATGGGAGGACAAGGTATTACTGTCTCGAAAACACACCAACATTTCTTTCTATAGCTATTTAGCGTGGGAATGCTGCCTGCGTCATAGGTACCTTACCGAAGGGACCCAATTTGTATATTGATAGATAGTTAGTTAGTTTTTATTTTAAGTAGTTATAATTTTATATGTTTTTTGTATAACCCTAATAGTGTGATGATATTAGTTTTAATTGATTTTATTATTATTGTTTATGAATGAATAAACTTATTTCTTACTTTTAAATGATATGTTTATAGCGCCTACCAAATATTTTTAGCAATTCACTTGCGTGTAACGCTACAACTCTTAAACTATGAATCAACACGTAAATTACCACTACATCATTCAACTGTACGTAAACTATACAATTTTAGGTAGGTACGCAAACATTTTAGAGGATACCAGCTTTCAAATTTTCCACAAAAATGGGAGTAGTTAAATTTTCAGATTTTTTATCACACTAAACAATACAAATGTCATCTTAGGGAATTACAACTGTCAAAGTGTCATTTTACTCAGTTTCCAAATTTACCCTAAATTTACGGAAAATTCAAATTATAAATTTTTAATGAGAATAAATAATACAACTATTAAATGTCAAGAATGCAATAAAATGTCTAAATATTAATGAATTACTGTAAATGTCAAACTTTAAATGTCTAATTAATTAAATATTACGGATGCGTCTCATAACGTATAAACTCATTTGGTCAATTTTTATTTTATTATCGTTCATAAGATATAATCAACGTGAGATATACCAACTGTAGATATATTTTCTTTACATATTTTTTATTACATTAAATAGTATAACGTTATTTTTAAACTATCGCGGTTTTCTACACTCATACTCATACAATTCGGGACTTCACGAGAACGCTCGAAACGTCGGTGTGAAAATGTAAGTAAATGTGTTTCGCGTGAAGTCCCGACGTTGAGTGAAGTGACGTACGTTTACGTAATCGAAAATCAGTTGGTCTAACGTTTAATATGTATAAAACCCCTAACGTTTAACATTATAAAAACGTCATTATATGTAGTTAACATCCCGTCTGAGAGTAACCCGACTCGGATGGGTTAGGTTAGAAGGCTAAGGCGGGAGCGAAGTGGAGCGGGGCGGAGCTATTACAGACCCCAGTCGACGGTCAAACAAAAAAAATATATAATTAGTACATGTCATTATTTAAAATATTGTAGCAATGGTGAACGGTTAATAACTTAGTGTTGATTTAATATAATGGTTGGGTCGGTATTCAAGTGTCTACTAATTTCAAGTGCCTCAAGAGCAGACATCTTTCTACCTTTGTCACAGAAATGTATGGCTCTAAAAGTTAATTTCGGGTCAAAACTGTGTTCCTCATTTAGGAGGTGTTCTGCAAAATTGTACTCAGTTTTTTTAAGTTTCCAGCCACTGACATGTTCTGCAGCTATAATTTTGAAGGATTTACCAGTTTGACCGATATATTTTTAGTTGCAATTGGTACAGGTCAGTTCATATATACCACTTTTTAACCGACTTCCAAAAAAGGAGGAGGTTCTCAATTCGTCTGTATTTTTTTTATCCAACGGGAGTTGTGTCTTTATTGTTGCAAATTAAATTTTGTATGTACACATATGATGTGTTACCGATGTATGGTATGCGAGCCTATCTTTTACCGTTTATATTTGAATTAAAGGGTGCACCTCCTCTGTAAGCCAGTTCTGTAGCAGCCCTTAGTCTTTTCCGTGTCACCATGCCATCTATTAATTTCGATGTGAAACCATTATTCATTCCTTTTGTTTTAATACATGGGATTGAAAGTAATCGATGCACCATTGGATGAAAGGCTGCATGCTTATGATTTAATGGGTGTGTAGAATTTACGTGTATGACACTATCTGTAAAGATTTCCTTTTGATACATTTTAAATTGATGTTTTTGGTTAATTAGGCTAATAGTAATAATATCCAGAAAATTAATTTTGTCATGTCCTAATTCTATTGTAATAATTATGATTAACAAAAGTCAAAAAGTTATTTAAAATGTCCTCATTCCCAGTCTATAAACAAATAATGTCGTCCACATATTTATACATACATACATAACATCACGCCTGTTTCCCAACGGGGTAGGCAGAGACTATGGCTTTCCACTTGCTACGATCCTGGCAAACAACTTTCGCTTCTTCAACATTCATAAGTGTCTTCATACATGCTCTTCGGTTAAGGGTACTCTTGACCTGGCCTTTTCTCAGAAGATTATCGATTTTATCAACTTGAGTATGCCGCGGTCGACCCCTACCAGTTTGCCCATTCACTCTCGCCTCATAAATTTGTTTCGTCAGCCTATTTCCATCCATTTTTTCCACATGTCCAAACCATCTGAGCATCCCTTTCACTATCTTAGTCACTACATCTTCTGTCATGCCGCAATGTTCCCTTATCACACTATTATTTACTTTATCCATCAATGTCACTCCAGCTATACTTCGCAAACTTCTCATTTCCACTGCATTAATTTTACTTTCATGCTTCTCCTGCCACACTCAACTTTCACTACCATGCATAAGTGTAGGGACAAGTACTTCTCTATGTACCAAAAAATAATAAACTGTTTGTAAAGACGGTTACTTAAAATCGGTTTTTCGATATGGTTTATAATAAAAAAACAAAATTAAAAAAAGAAACCGACTTCAAACAAAACTACAAACTGCAAAATAAAATTTACTTGGCACAAAGTCAGTATATTCTGATTTATCAGATACTAGCTGTTGCCCGCGACTTCGTACGCGTGAAAATTATGCTAAAAAACCAATTTGATTGCTCTCTGCTTAGCCCCTAGAATATGTAGCGTGATAATATATAGCCTATTTGAAGACCCTACCCCTAGTTAACATTTGTGCAAAATTTGAATCAAAAATCTATTCCGTACTTTTCGAGATCCTTCCGGACAAAGCAAAGCAAACAGACAAACAGACAAACCGACAAACAGACAAACAGACAAAAAAAATTCTAACTATATTTTCGGCTTCGGTATCTTTTTTTTTTTTTTTTTTCTTCTTTTTCTTGGACTTTCTCGGTTTGAGAGTATGCCAAAGTCAAGTAAATTTCATCAAGTCAGTCAAGTAAATATAAATCATTTTCATGTTATGATTCTTCTTATGAGCAGCGTATTCATGTATGTCCAAGTTTGTACTAAGTTCTACTCTAGTAAGGCGGTGGTACCTTACTAGGGCTTGATGTGGAATTCGTCGACAAACCTAAAAACTCGCGTTTCACTGCGCTTTATCACTTTCCAACACTTTTGCACGTTGTCGAACCTTTATGTTTAATAATCCACCATAAATTACACATAAACACTCAAAATTACACTAGTTTTGAAAAATTATTAATCACAATGTAACGCTTGTCTGAAAGTTTTCCGCCGAAACCTTCGGTATCTTATGTTGAACATCCAGCAAGTATTTTTTTTTTAATATTTCCAATGTGCAGTTTTGGTTTTTTATCATTTTATTATAGGTATAGATTATTAAATATAATACAGAAATCGGCGCCCAGTAAAACAATGTAGGCTTAGGTAGGCATTATTAATCTCTCTCATGATCATATTGGCACCGACTTCAGTGTTATATTTAATGATATCTGATATATCAGAATATACTGACTTTGTGCTAAGTATTTTTTTTTCAGTTTTTAGTTTTGTTTGAAGTCGGTTTCTTTTTCATTTTTTTTTTTTTTTACTTTTTAGTGTACACAAGTAGAAAAGTACCTATTTATGAGGTTTATTATGTACAAAGGCATCAAAAACAGCATTTTTGCCGTAAATTTGATAATTTCCCCTCGATATTCTCAAGATCCCAGCATCAGATCCTGATACCCCGGATATGGGACCACTTCAGAAGTAGCCTCTTACAAACAAAAAAAAAAATCAAAATCCATCCATAATTGGCGCCGCTATCGCGTAACATACATAAGTACAAAATAAAATAGCGTACGAATTGAGAACCTCCTCCTGTTTTGAAGTCGGTTAAAAATGGGCAATAATATTAAAAACCACAATATTGAAAACGTGCATAACATAGGTAGGACCCTACCTTTAGTTAATATTTCTAGACATAGGGTATTCAAATTACTACATTTTAGGCTTCGGTATCGTATGTAGCACACCCAGCAAGTATTTTTTTTTTTTTTTTTTTTTTTTTTTTTTTAATATATTCTGTGTACAGTTTTGACCTTTCTATCATTTATTATTGCGTTTATAATGTACCTACCTATAGGTTAAGTACTTACATACCTAATACTTGATTTACCAATCATTTCTCAATTTTTTAAACTAATGTCAACGATTTTTTACACTTCTGCCATTATATTAAGATTGTACTATCGATTAGTAGTTGTAATTAAACTTGACCAGAATAGCCTAAACAGTAATATTCTGAGCGCTTTATTTAGATTATATATTATGTATAATTGAATATTATTCAATATTTAAGCCTTGTTATCTGAACCTACTTACGAGCTTTCTACCCGTTGAATGCCGCATGAAACCCGAGTTGCCAATCTCCCGAACAGTCGATTGCTTTGGCAACCATGGCGGCCAACTTTTTTCGTTTGGTTCTCCTCGCACATTTTTCGATATCTATGGCTGTATGGTCGCGGGTCTAAGTCTTTCTGTATAAATGAATGTGTAGAATTGGTTATGGTACTGAATGAGATAGCTTGCCGAGTGAATGTAATGAAAAAAACAGTCGAAATCACGATTTGATCGCTGTCATTATTTATTGTATGTTTGGCGCCGTTCATAGAAAGTATTAATACGATTAATTTTTGAATATTTTCGTTTATTCTGTTTCAAATATTGTTGTTTTGCATTTAAAAGTATCCTGTCATGTTGTTTAACAGCTGTGATAAATATTTTCAGTGTAATTCGAAGTTAAATTTGTAAAATTTGATAAAATAACACGCGAAGGTCATCATTATTTTTTGTTGTTGTTTTTGTTGTGCAGTGCTCGTATTTAACCGATATTTGGAGATTTTCTCAATAGAAACTATAATCTTTTGTCAAAATACCATTTAACATTTAACATATGAATAATTTATGTGAAAATCAATAATAAAAATGGGAGGTTTTTTTTTTAAATAATTTAAGATTACATAGCCTCGATATCCCCAAAATAAACAAAAAAATAAACAAATAAATAGGCAGTAATATTTTATTTTATTTTCGGAGATTTTATATCTACAGATTACTATTTTTTTGGTGAAAGTGAATTGTTGATGTGTATATTTTGTAAATAAAATAATTTATGTCAGAAAACTGCTTTTTATTTTGAATTACATGGTAAAATCTGAGAGTACTCCTTCATTTTCCCCATCCTAATTTTCGGCCAAATATCATAAATACATTACACATGGGGTGTTCTCGGATTTAGTGTAGTTAATTTCGTCAGTTATCCAGCATGATGAAACAGTAAGTATTTCTGTAGTACGACTCCTGTAAAAGAAATAAGGATATATTGTGTGACGTCCGGCGTGCAGTCGCCGTTCCCGCCGAAGGCGTGGGCACCGCCTATGGATACGCCGGCGTGACCACGCCACCGGCGGGATTGAGCGGCTACCCTATCCTCAGGTACCTACGGCTAAAGAAAACAATGACAATAGAATCAATCTTCATTCAGGTACTCCACATTGCTACTCAGTGCCGAATGAAAGTCCTGTCTTCAGGTACCTACGGCAAATGATAACACATCGGCGGCGGGTGGGGCTAATGACGTCATGGTATAAATAGCCGAGCAGAGCGAGCTGCGGTCATTTGTTGTTCAGTAGTGTTGAGTGCCCGTCGTGTAATCGTGTTGCAAGTGTCCACTGTGTCTGGCTAGTGTTCAATGCGAGTACTGAATCAAGAAAAGGAGTGTAAGAATAACACTGACCTGTAATAATAATCGCTGGACTGGCTATTCCATACAAAATGACAGCTACTTTTTTGGGCCGATTCAAAGCGCCTCTGTCGAGTGCACTGAGAACTAAATTGGTTTGCAAATGGCCGTTGTTTGTTTATTTCAGAAGGAGTTTAAGTGTGAAATTTCGAATATTTTTAAGTTATTACTGTGATTGGTATAAATTTGAAGTGTTTTGATGTATAAATTTAGTTCATAGTGTAATTAAGTAGATATTTAGCATGAGATCGTTTGTATATTGTAAAACAAGATACGAGAAGGGCTGTGGCGTCTCTTTTCACAAGTAAGTAAATCTAAGAATCTAATTCTTAAACAATTATTATAAAACCATAATTTAGGTTTTTTTTACTATCATAAGCGAATACCCTTCGAGTTTCGGGGATTTTACAATATTTTTATAACCTATAATGATTAATAGGGATGTCAAAATGTATATCGATAATTTTCTGTCCAATGCCAAAATTCGTAGTTTAAAAAACAAGAGGCATGGTAAAAGTTCTTTAATAATTTAATGAACATATTAAAATTATTAATAAACACTTAAAATTGTAGTAGATAATCGAAACAGTAACTAACTAGCGTGTGAAATATAACTTTCTAGCACTAACATTGAATTATAACACTTAGTGAGACTATTTTTTGTTAATAATTAATTATTTACTCTTGTTCATAATATTTAAATGTTCCTTTTATTACAGGTTTCCCTCCGATTACAGTTTAAAACTGTGGCTAAAAAAAATGAAGCTTGTCAATTGGACTCCGAAAACATCAGATTATCTTTGTTCAAAACATTTTACTGATGGCTGTTTATTAAAACATGGGTCACGGACTGCTTTAAAAAAGTGCAGTATACCTACAATATTTCTTGGTAGGTGTAAATTAGTTAGTGAATACTTCTTTGGTATTTAAGAAATATAATTGAATATAAATAACCAACACTCAATATTTTTCAGAAACTGATTCATCGTTGGTCGCTGCAGAAACTGATTCATCTACATATGATGACCCATGCTCCCGTGATAGTCCAATCAACTTACCTAAATCTAATTCACCTGTAGTACATATGCAAGTCCAGTTACCAACTGATGATTCTCAGCATAGCCAAATGAATCCAGAGGAAGCAGGTATTTTTTTTTATAATACCACAAAATTTCCAAACAAGTATACAGCCCGCCTGATAGTAAACAGTTACCATGACCATAGTCATTTGTAACAAGAGTCAACACTAGGTAGTAGTTTCCAAGTTGAATGGCCTATTCATGCCAAGTCAACAATGCTCTTTATTTTTTATGAGTCCTTTCAATGATTTGTTTTGTGATTTAGATTTTTAAAAAGTTTTAGTACTAAAAAGAAACGTTTAGGGGTGAACTTTTACTGTTGAAATCTGTTGTATTTTATGAAAACGTGAGAATCTAAGCAATTACACAAGATGACACGTTTTGTGACATAAGATGTCAAGACTCAAGACTGCCAGAGTGCGTCAAACGTCAAAGTAGCAAACTGTTACGTCACACTTTCTGATAGAGGTATTTGATGTGACGTGACGGAATGCCTATTTATTCCAATTTTATTTTCTAAAAATAATAGTACCTAATCCTTAATTTGTGTACCAATTTATATTACTTTTTGTTATTTATATATTGGACATAGTCGTTAGAAACACACATCAATCAGATTTATTCTTAGTGGACACAAGCCTATTTTAAGAGAATCTACTTTGTTTTTCAATCTTTTTAAAATGATATATTTATATCGATAATTTCCTTTTAAAAATTATACAGATGTGCATTTAAAAATATACCGTAATAAATGTGTGATTTCATATTTTTTTAAAATACCTACCCTCCTCTGTACTTACCTACTGCAAACAAACAAAACTACAATAAATCCTAATCCTAATTAACCTGTCACTTAACAAAATTCCTCTCTGGGCACGGCTGCTTCGGGAAGTAAATGGGAAATGGCATTCCGGCTCAATGGCAACTGCCATTGAGGCGGAATAGCGAGTTGGCATTGGCTGCTTCGGGGAGCACGCTCGCACGGCTCACGTTAAGCGAGGCCACCAGGCGGACCGGGCCGCAGCGCAGAGCAAAAATTCGCGTGCCGTACGTTTCATATGAAATTGTGTAGCATCTGCCTTTACTAGAGGCGGGCCGCAACGAAACGCAGTTTCATTAAAAACGTATGGCATGCGGATTTTTGCGTTGCGTTGCGGCCCGGCCCATCCGCCTATTGGACGCCTAGCTTTAAGTTCTAACATGACCCAATTATGATTAAAGACAACCAATGACTGTGTGTGTCGGTGTCATTTTTCAGCCGATTTACAATAGTAACACTACTTTGGCAACATACCTGCGACCACTGTTTAAGTAAACACTTTTTTTATATATTAAGCTCGCCAAACTGAATTCGCGAGCCTGATGGTTAGCCTACTTAGGTACTTTAAAGTAGTCATTCATATTATGGTACAAAAATAAAATTAACATTGTAGTCGATATCTGGTAAAGTTTTTATCGACACCAAGACAGGTGTTGTACATCACTAGTATTAGTTCCAAGTGCATTCGCTAGCTGCCGTCAGCGCCAAATGGCGATTTTCAATTAGGCACACTTTTATGAAACCGATCACCAGTCCAGATACTATTACAGGTCAGTGAAGAATAACTATTTCTGTAAGTACTATGTATCTTTCCTTGAGGAGCTCGATTTGTCATTCTTCACCGCTACAATTGCTTGACTACTGTGTCTTAGGATGGAAGGACTGAGGGTTGTTTTGAGGTCCTCTTCTTCCCTTTCTTAATTACCTATTCTTTTGTTTTTCGTTTACGTACGAATTATTTTATTAGCACTAAAGATTAATGATATAATTACAACAATATACCTACTTAGTTTACAGGATTAAGAAAATGATTAGTAAATTACTTAAGTATTAATACATGATTTACTAATCATTTTCTAATCTCTTAAATTTGAAATATATAGTAAATTAAGTACTTTAATTTTTTAATACTAATCATTTCTACACCTCAGTGGAGGTAATGACGACATGTTATAAATAGCCGAGTACAGCGAGCTGCGGTCATTTGTTGTTCAGCAGTGTTGAGTCCGCGTCGTGTAAACGTGTGACAAGTTTAGTGTCTACTGTGTCAGGCTTTGGTTAATTAGGAACACGTTTAAAATCGACTATTTTAAAATCTTGCAAATCGCGAACTTCCCTAATTTTTACCTGACTAAATATCACCAATATCACTACTTAAATACACTTTGATATGCAAATGTAGAAATTAGAAGGTTATCACACCTTCATTTATATTGTAACGTCTTTTTCAAGCGCAGGTTTTAAACGAAAATATATGATAATAAACCATGAAGGTGACATTAGCAATATACTGGGACAACATAGCCCAGTACATTACGCCGATCTTACTCGGCTTCATCAGAGGCAGTGTACTGAGAAAAAGGGTAAGTTCTTTAATTTATTTCCGTGGATTGTATAGTCCCTTATTGACGGTTGTATTTGGTGCCTTAAAGAGTATTATAGTTATCTATCAACCAAATTAAGCTAATCTATTATACATATAATAAAATGATGGAAAAGTTAAAACTGTACGCTTACAATATTTAAAAAAAAAATACTCGCTTGGTTTTTAGAAATATTTGGGGAACTTCAGCGTTAGATTTCGGCCGCATGTTTCTTAACAAAAATAAGGTCTAAATATTTATAGTTTATGGCTGAAAATGGGCTGAAGTTAATCTTTATTTCGGCCTATTATAACTGGATATGACCGAAACCCAAAAAGTTTGAATTACTTTTCGGTCAACGAACATAATTATAGTAAATAGAGTAAAAAATGCTCCTCTAATTACATTGATTTTCACATGCATTAAATTATGTAAAGCAATGATGGTCGAATACTAATACTCAAAAAGGCAGTTTCTCGGTCTGCATAGGCAAGATGGCCGATCATTAGATCCTTTTTATTTTATAATTTAGAATGCAAATCAAATAATTCATAGCACAGGCTTATACTTTTACTCCTTTTTATATATTCTGATACATAAATGCAAGTAAAATCATAAATTGCGTTGGACATGCTCACAAGGAGTAAAAACAGATTTCTGTATCAAAAGAGAATCTATTAGAGACTCAATAAAAGTAATTTTGCAGTGTGCAAAATACTAGCCGAAAACTAGTTAAATTAGGGGCCGTAGACTAAAACAGGTGTCCGAAAACCAGCGAAATCGCCACTTTTCCATTATTTATTTTTTTATAAATTAATACCTGAAATTCTCGTGAAAACTATATTAAATTTTGAATAACTAAGTGTTTTCATAGCAATTTTTTAGTTTGTACATCGTCTGAAACACTTGCTTGAAGTCAAAAGGTTGCTGAAGTGGCCGAAAACCCCCTAAATCATCCTATGAAGATTTAAATGACCCAATAAGATAAACTACCTGCAAAGTTCTCCAACAAAAGCTCTAACATAAATACATATCCTGCAGATTCTACAATCCTTTAGTGGAGAGCAACCCGGAACAGCGTCAAGCCGTGGAGCACATAGTGGCGGGGTCTAGCGGCGCCTCGCCGTACCTCGTCCACGGACCGCCCGGCACCGGCAAGACTGTCACCATCGTCGAGGCTATACTACAAGTAAGTCACTATACATGAATTTATCTACTGTTCACTAACGGAACAGCTGTCAACCCGGAACAGTGTCAAGCCGTGGAGTTAGTTATCATAAGCCCTTTTGGATAAAAAACTTATATAATTTTTTTTCTAGATCATCAATAGAAATCAAAATAACCGGATACTGGTATGCACGGACTCCAATATGGCGGCAGATCATATTGCCACTTTGCTGATAAAGTATGCGCACATGTTCTCAGAAGAACAGTTCTTGCTCCGGGCCAGCTCGCAGCATAGAGCGTGGTAAGAATCTTTTTCTAATGACAGGTACCCCTTTAAGAAGCAGAACTTAACTAAACATTGATTTTTTTGAAATTAATATTTTTCTGTTTTAGGGAAATACTACCGAAATGTCCCGATTGGATTTTCATCGATCAAGCAGTTTATGAGTTACCGTATAGTTATCACCACGCTCTCCCACGCTGGCAAGTTTGCTAGGTGAATATTTTTATTTTTACTATTATTGTACCTACTCTTAAATCAGGTACCTACTTATTATTTAGAAATGTGTTATACTCTGATCTACTTTGCTGCTTGAAAAAGACTTAGCAGGTTCAAGTTTTACAGTTCTCTATCTATGTTCGCCAGGCAAACATCGCTCAAAGGAAAGGGCCGTCACATCACGCACTTGTTCATCGACGAGGCAGCTCAGGCCAGCGAGCCATGCTGCCTCATCCCCATCAGCGGGCTGCTCTCGCCCCAAGGACACCTCGTACTGGCGGGAGACCCTCACCAACTCGGACCTGTCATCAACTCACGAAGAGCCAAAAACATAGGACTGGGTATGTCAATTTTTATATATTCTTGATAATTTGGTCAGAATTTCACAATAATTTTCGTAACACAATAAACTACATAAGAACTAGATAAGAAAAAATAATAAACTGCAATCAGTCAAATTTATTTGATCTTTGTGGTGGTTTTAATAACGTTTGTAAACAAAATTAACTTTTGAGCCGCAGGCTTTACTTTTTGTAATGAAAATGTTTGTGGTTTGTTACAGGCACCTCGCTCATGGAGCGTCTACTAAAGAACTTTCCGATGTACAGCAATGAGAGCGCGAACGTCAACTACATGGTCATGCTGCGGAACAACTTCCGATCTGCCGCCTCCATCCTGGATATACCTAATCAGCTGTTTTATAAATCACAGTTGAGGGTGAGTATTTATAAATAAATTAGCTGACACGCGCTTACATCACAACGCTACTTTGTTGTGTTGTTTTATAAATAAAAACCACTTGGCCTTTAACTCTTGAATCATACTGTTTATTATCTCTCCCTAAGAGCTAGATTGTTTGAAAAAAGTACAGTTACCAAATAAAACAGGCTGTAAAGGATCGCTTTAAATAATTATATATAACTAGTTTCTTATTTTATCCTAATAAAGTCAATTCCTGTTATTAAAGGTGACCCTTTGTTGAAAAAAAATCAAACTCCAATAGATGTTGTAGCCAAGATCTTATACTGTTTTCATTTGCAGGCAATGGCCAGGAAGGACCCTCTGAGCGAAGTGGACATATTGGGCGAGAGGTCACACAGTCACGCCACTGTGTTCCACGGAGTGTTGGCCACCGAACAGCGGAATGGGCTGTCTCCCAGGTATGTTGTGTCTATCGTTGTATACTTTATGAAACAAATCAGAACAAAGTGTGTATTTTGGTGTATTTTTTTCATAGACTTTTGCAATCGTAGCAAACCTTAAATATCACAACTAATTAGGTATGTTTATTAAGAATTTTCATATAAATCATCTCCCTTCTGATTTACAGAATGTAGGTAGGAAACTCTTAGATTTTAA
This sequence comes from Miltochrista miniata, assembly GCA_933228765.1. Taxonomy (NCBI): domain Eukaryota; kingdom Metazoa; phylum Arthropoda; class Insecta; order Lepidoptera; family Erebidae; genus Miltochrista; species Miltochrista miniata. Next base: position 12,832,355 of record OW121764.1, on the reverse strand, counting down.
ATTGTACATATTACAAAACTCTAGATGGAAAATAATCAATATCTATGTGTCCAGAAAATATTTGTAAAAGTTTCATCAAACTGCTTGTAGGACGGGAATGACGTCTAATGTCTGGATTATCATCATGTTGGTCTCTATAGGCTATCTATGCAGTGTGTCGTCTACTTTTAAATATATACCTAACTATATGTATTTTCTGTGATGTAATAATATAATAAATATAAGAACGTAACGACTAGCGAGCTAGGCGCTGCACCCCTGCATGCGCAGCTCGCATACATTTCGCGCATGCGCAAGACGCACGCGTCGCCTCGCCGCGCAGTCGCGCACGCACGCCGCTCTAGTCAGCCGCTGCAGCCGCAGTATGTGAGGCTGTCAGTTTGGCGGTAGCGAGAGCGAAAAAGGGATTAACCACAAACAAAAGAAATGACATTGCGTTTGTAAAGGAAGGCTGTTCAAAGAAAGTACCTCAAAAGCCAAACTCAATTTTGATGGCTGCCGCCGATTGGACTATACTCTCAGACACGTATGAAAAACACTACAAAATCCCGGAGGATGTATGTGCCTCGTCCTCCAGACCCGACATATTTCTGTTTTCGAGGATATACAGGCGTGCGGTGCTCGTGGAGCTGACGGTGCCGTGGGAGACCAACATACCGAAGGACCACGCCATGAAGACATATAAATGCTTTGACTTGACCAATGAGTTAACCAAAAATGGCTATGTGGTTAAACTCTATGCCGTAGAAGTAGGAGCAAGGGGAATTCCAGCTAAATCCCTGTATAATTTATTTAAGGACCTTGGATTGCCAAGAGCTTCAGTAAGCTCTTTACTAAAACGCGTATCCAAAGTGGCATTGATAGGATCTTACCAAATCTGGTTGGGCAGGGGGGGAACATTGTTGACGGTGGAAGATGATTGTTTATGCGCATAGTAAGGTGGCCACCCTAAACCTACTCGAATGGGTCGCAAGTCCCAGACGCCGCCGTCGGGGTGTTCCCCCCTGTGCCACGCTATGGACCCGGCGCCCGCACAGAGAATCCATGGAATGCTAAGAATACGGTCTCTTTGCAATGCTAAATATTAATGGCAACTACCTACAGCCAACTTAATCTATCACTAAATTCTGCATTTCCTTTGTATTAAGATTTTTACCACGTCTATAACTGCCTCATCATTGAACACCACAGTAGCCTATGATGCCACTTGCTTCCTGCTTAGCCCTCTCCGGGAGTGGTCGTTGTGGTGTTCGTGATGTAGCAGTCAGAAGGAAAATTAGGACATTTAGAGAACCGTCTAAATTACGATTCCAGTGTTCACCTTTCACCATTCACCCTCCACCTACAACGCAGACACAACCCTCGAGCCACCATCACCTACGAGTCGGGTGTCGTCCTGCCGCTGCACCTACCTGCACTGCCGGACTTCCTGCCTACTGCTGCTGCACGACCGCTGCTCCGAACCTACCTGGAGGCTAACGCCGGACAGTGGCATTTTTTTATAAAGTGTGAATTATATCCTACGGTTTACGAGCATACCGAACTCACCCTGAGAACTATTTTACCTACCTACCCCTAATTTTCTAATAAACTTTTGTATTGTAACTAGCTTGTATTCTTTCTTTCCTTCTTCAAAACCCAAAAGGTTACATCATCAGTGGGTTTTCAAGCACCAATAGTATAAGTTTTATATTGTCAGTGGCAAAGTGTAGCTTTAAGTAGTATATAGCGTACAGACTCGCCACGAGGACGTGGCACTGTAGCACCCACGCTGAGCACTCCATGACTCCACCAATAAGAAGAACGCTGTGATTTCGCAATGTTGGCACTCGGCCGTTGTCTTTTGGTGTATTCGCTACAGATTCCAAATCACCCGTGCCGGGTAATCATTTGTGGCAACCGGTGTGTAAAGTAGCCGTGGCTTCCAAATCTCCATGTTTCCCTGGCGGAGCTGCGACCGCTGAGCCTCTATTTCTCGCGTTGAAAGCCTATGGCCCTGCTTCTGCGTCTCCTTGCCATTCAAACAAGTATAGCAATGCCCCTCTTAGCCTTGGAAGCGAGGACGCTTCCAGGTCCCGGCAAGGAGACATGCCACTCAAAGAAGGTACAGTCTCCTGCAGGGAGCGTTGGGTCTACTTATGTTGGGCCACAACCACGAGAGCGCCACAGCTGCCCCTACAGTTAATAATAATAATAAATTTATTATTATATTATTATCCCACCAAAAACATCCCTGTTGAAAAGGAGGCCAAGTTCCTATGGGCTAATTGTTCGCCTAAAAAAGGGTTGAAATCCAATCCAATGCCAAGTTTAGATGTACTTTAAAATCGATCATAATCATCTTCATCAACAGCCTAATCCACTGGTACACATTTGCCATTCCCAATACTCGCCACCACACTCAGACCTCCACCTTTCGAATCCAGCCATTACCCACCACCGCATTCACGTCAACGGTCCATATGGCCGAAATTAACTTTACCATACACCCAACTTAAAATATGGTGTAGTTGTGAAAATACGTAGGTACCTACTTGGTTAAAAATATCTAAAATAATGATACTTCTAAATTAGAACTAGGCAGGGTTTCGTGCAGTACGTAACACTTGATTAATTGTATAATTAAATTTATTATGTATATAATTAAATTAACCTGCCAAGTTCAAATTTAGAAGTAACATTATTTTATTTATTTATTTATTTATTTACACTTTATTGCACGCCAGATAAAAAAAACTTAAAATAGGAACATTTGTTAAAAAGCAGTACAATGGGCGGCCTTATCGCTAAAAGCGATCTCTACCAGGCAACCTTTGGATGGAAAAAGTTGGTTGCAGGTAATGAGTGGTTGTTGTTTGGCGTACTTCTAATTACAGTGTTTAATTGAGTTTCGTACATCATAATTGTCATTTACTTGCTATACTTAACATATAAATACGACATAATATATACATATTATATATCTATGTATTATTTACACAAACATACTCTATACAAATATATATCTATAAACAAATATATATCTATAAATAAATATATATATAAATCATATTTATTCATCATAATATATATATCATCATTATAATATATATATAATCAATTTTAGATATTTTTAACCAAGTAGGTACCTACGTATTTTCACAACTACACTATATTTTAAGTTGGGTGTATGGTAAAGTGAATTTCGGCCATATGGACCGTTGACGTGAATGCGGTGGTGGGTAATGGCTGGATTCGAAAGGTGGAAGTCTGAGTGTGGTGGCGAGTATTGGGAATGGCAAATGCGTACCAGTGGATTAGGCTGTTGATGAAGATGATTATGATCGATTTTAAAGTACATCTAAACTTGGCATTGGATTGGATTTCAAAGCTTTTTTAGGCGAACAATTAGCCCATAGGAACTTGGCCTCCTTTTCAACAGGGATGTTTTTGGTGGGATTTCAATACTTTTTTTCAAGAAACCGTACCTATTTTTTCTTTAATAAGCTTTAAAGTATGCATTATGTATGCATGACATTATTTTATACCCCCTCCCCCTCTCCCCCCCCCCCCCCTCCTCATTGTATTCTCATTTTATTACTGATTCATAAATATTTTATAATAAAATCGATTTTCGATTAAGCCAACTCAACCGTAATAATATGAAGTCCACGTTTAAAGCTTACATACTTCTTAACAATATTCATGCAAAATTTTCAGTTTAATCAATCCAATAGGTTAATCCCCAGTTTACATAGTTTATTAGCCTTCTGCTTACCCCCAAGGTTATTTAGTGTGATTAGATATAAAGTATATTAATGTCATTACATTAAAATATAGCTTATGTTTAGAATATAACCGGCCAAGTGCGAGTCGGACTCCCGCACGGAGGGTTCCGTACCAAAAAACAACAAAAAGTTGTACCTTTTTGTTGCATGGGAGCCCCCCTTTTTTCTTTTTATTTAACGAGATGGAAAATCCTTAATGGATGATATGCCGGACTCCTCTCTCTGAACAAGACAAGCTCTCGAAAGGATGTCCCAGTAAAGGTCCATTTTGTTTCAATATTTTTTTTTATGAAAATACAATGCTCGATATTCTGTGAGTATTTCAAGCGTCTACTGGTTGCCCTCATTACCTATTAACACATAGCAACGCGCGCCTTCGACAGTTCGCGTTGCTCTATAGTGTTATACAACGCGCGTCTTTAGACAGTTCGCGTTGCTCTATAGTGTTATACAACGCGCGTCTTTAGACAGTTCGCGTTGCTCTATAGTGTTATACAACGCGCGTCTTTAGACACGTCGCGTTGCTCGCGAGCTACACTATAGACTATAGAGCAACGCGACGTGTCTAAAGACGCGCGTTGCTCTATAGTCTATAGTGTTAACTATCCTTGTATAGATCCTCTAAGGTAGGTACCATAGATTTAGATTGAGAGTATTTAGCGAAAACTTCTAAATCTGTGGTAGGTACAGTATATATTTCAAAAAGAGTTTGTGAACTCTATGTTTAATTTCTTTTTCAGAATATTGATGACATTTGAATGATGACATTCTAAACACGATATCTAGGTCTACAACATAAATTGTGTGTTTGTACGTAAAATTGTTTATACTGGAGAAAAATCTAAAATATGGACTATTTGTTTACTATTTCCTATGAAATAGCTATCTTTGAAATATTACACCTACCTAAAGTAATCTGCTGAAAGCGTTGTTCACTTTTTAAAGAACAAATATTTACGATGAAAGTCGAAAAATAAGTTAGTATGTGACCCGTATAATGTTCAATCATGGCGAAATTAATTTCATTGAGCAACATTTGATTGTGCTATAGGTACCTCCTACAGTATTCATTTAATTTGCATGGTGTAAAGGGAATGAATGATCTTGATGAAATGTTCAAATTAACTAACTTATTTAAATTGTGAAGGATACCTTATTACCGAATATATAAAAAACACGTTTGTTGTATGGAAGCCCCCCTTTTTTTTTTTTTTTGTTTAACGTGAGGGAAAATCCTCATAGGATGTTATGCCGGACTCTTACCGACTAAAAAACCTCACGCCACGCCTAACAGCCTATGGTTGAGAGCCCCGGGTAAGCCCTCAGGAAGGATGTCCCGTGACATGGAAGCCCCCCTTAAATATTATTATGTTTTTGTTTTTAGTATTTGTTGTTATAGCGGCAACAAAAACACATAATCTGCTCTAGCTATCACCGTTCATGAGATACAGCCTCCTGACGGACAGACAGACAGATAGACAGACAGACGGACAGCGAAGTCTCATGAATAGGGTCCCGTTCTTTCCCTTATGGTACGGATCCCTAAAAAGGATGACTCACGCTACGCCGTGCCGGGTCCGAGCCGAGTGCCGGCCGCAGCAAGATCAATATTATATATATTTTGTGTGAACAAACTCACGTTAACCATAGATTTAGAATTTTTCGCGCTAAATCTACGCGTTAAAGAGTAGCGAAAAATCCTAAATCTATGCGTTAAACCGAGCGGCAACTGAGTGACAGCCGAACTACTAAAAGCGCTCGGAAACAACTCGGTCACGCCTCGGCTCGGCCACGGCCCGTTGCATGAATACAGTGCCGCCGAGCTTCGCCCGAGCAGTCGTGAATGCAACCGGCTCGGTGACCGTGCTACGACCGACACTCGACTCGGACCCGGCACGGTCTAGCGTGAGTCATCCTTTAGAATGCTTGCTGATCTCTAAACTACTGGACGGATTTGATCCAAATATTTCACAAATATGAATAACAATATTCAATGTGCAGTATTGACTTTTCCATAATTTGTATGTATAGAGCATTTGATTGACATTAATCAAAACATTGACAACATCTTTCTCAAATCTGATTGAGTTTTTAAACATGACATGTGTGAAAATAAAAAGTAAATTAAATCAAAAGAGTCCTCTCATCGCTAAGAAGTATTGATACAAATTAGAATCAAAACCCCCCGAAGAAAACAATTGTTACCCCCTTTTAGCCATGTTCTGGAATGAATTTCAATAAAATACGAAACATATCTTCCATCAATAATGTTAGAGATGTTTTATGCAAAATTTGAAGAAGATCCGACCAAGGAATCCTGTGGTCCCATACAAACTTTGTAACCCTTTTCCAACTCACGCTTGACCGATTTCTTAAATTTCTAAATTTTTCGTTAATCTACATATAACACCCGATCTGTGTGCCAAATTTCATAACGCTAGGACAATTGGAAGTGGCCTAGAGGTTTTGATGACCGGTCAGTGAGTGAGTCAGTCAGTGCCAAAATTAGCTATATTCACAGGGTCATATTTCAGAATCTACTAAAGCTACATCTATGGAATTTGGTACACTGCCTTAGTACTAGTATATGATTACGTACGTACAATTTTATTTCTGTACTTGCAATAGGCACTGAGCTACAGGGGGGTCAAAAGTGGGTCGAAGCGGTTCGTGTAAATAGAGTACGGCATGCGCTCGGCCTGTTGCTGGAACTTGGCCTGCGCACTGCCGTGCGCTTAGAGCTTAGATTTATTATTATATTATTATTTACTTATTATTATATTATTATTTATTATTGTAGGACACTATAATATCACTGATTGATTGGTAGCAGGCATTGGGTATTGCTGAGACAGGCATGAAACAAACGTTGATGGATCGTTTCTTTGGCCGCCTGAAAAAAGTACTGAAAAGTCTTTTATTAGGTGGTAACTAGGTACGCGCTATCAATGGTTGGGACATGCCTGTCTGTTTCCTGCCATACCCAACTCTCGCTTCCATACGTTAGCGTAGGTATCAGCACCGCACTGTGTAGGTACTGCGAGCTGGGCCTTTTGACTTAGGGTTTTGGTACCTAAAAGTTTGCCTAACGCTCCATTCACACTATTTCCCGCAGTTAACCTCCTTTCTACATCAGCGGTGTACCGTTCATCCCTGCTAAATGCACATCCAAGATATACAAACTCATCCACCTGTTCCAGCACTACATCATTTACAGTTATACTGACATTCGTTCTGTCCTCTTCTCTTTCGAATACCATCACTTTCGTTTTAGTCGCGGTCAAATGTAAGCCTCTCATTAGACAATCATCTTTCATCGTTGTGACTAGTGACTGTAGTTCTGATGGCGATTCGGCTATGAGCACGGCATCATCTGCATACAGCAAACTGTTCACAAGTAAGTCACCCATTCGCAATCCAACATTCATCTATCTTACTCCCTTATGACAATCGGCCAAGTACAGGACAAACAACAGGGCCAACAGCACGCAACTCTGTCTGAGGCCAACGTTGACGTCAAACCAGGGAGACAGGCTGCCGCCCACCCGCACACATGCCGTACATCCCACATATATAGACTGCACGGCACGAAGCAGCGCACCATCAATCCCATATCCTGGCAATATATACCAGAGATCTTTCCGTACAACTCTGTCAAATGCTTTCTCCATGTCCACAAAACCGCAGGAAACCTTCCGGCCTACAGCCAGCTGCTTCTCTACAATGTTGCGGAGCGATAAAACTTGGTCCATACATCCCCTTCCATTTTGGAAACCACCCTGCGCCTCCCACAGTAATCCGTCAGATTCTACCCTCATTCTTCTTTCAATAATTTTGCCATACACTTTAGCTGCTATACTGATCGAACTGATGGCCCTATAGTTGGCGCACTCCATACGTGAGCCCTTGCTTTTATACAAGGGCACGATGATGGAAATAAAAGGCTGAAATATAAGACCATATATAAATATAAGATACATATTATAAATATGCTGAAATATAAGATACAGTGCGGAATTTGACGAAGACAGACTTTTAGGCAAAAAGGCCTCTGTTCAGAGCCTGCATTAAATTGAACTAACAATAAAAAACTCAACAGTGTCAAAGTCAAATGCTTATTCTCAGTGCCAATAGAGAGTTTGCGCGCGAAATCGGAGACATGCGGACTACTCCGTTGAAAATTTTCCAAAATTAGTGTGTTTCGAGTGTTTTATGAGTAAAAGTGGTGGATTTTTAAGCATAAAAGTTCGACAAAGTGCACAAGTGTTGGAAAGTGATAAAACGCAGTGAAACGTGACTCTTCCATTTCTCGACAAACTCCAGAGACACTTTTAGTAAAGTACCACCGCTTTACTAGAGAAGACTGACTTTGACTTAGGGCTGCACTTGACTTTGACCAGACTTAGAGGACGAGGACTGTGACTTGAAAAATGAAGATATAATAAATGTAAGACTAGGCTGTATGGCTCAAATTGCCTTTGCCTATCCGAAAATGGATAAATAAAACTACTACTACTACTCAGTGCCAATAGTGTCATCTGTGTCATAGCTTGCTTGCTTCTTTCTTAGTGTCATTTTAATTTTCAATGTTAGAGGTTGCTTTATGTGTTGTTAAAAAATAATTATTTATTTCGTAATTATTGTGATAATGTCGATATTATTTTCGTTTTGTATTTATTAGGCCGTTCTTGTGGTGTCTGTGTTCAATTATTCTTGTGCAGTTCTTTTTGTGTAATATTTATCTCAGTAATTATGTGTGAACATGTTGATTTTGTTGACATTCTCGAGCCTAGGCGAAAAGACGCTTTAGGATTAGGTCTTTGTTTTATGTCTCGAAACTGGTATCCACTTAAGACACACATTCTGGATAAACAGTATTCACCGGAAGATCTTAAAGACATTGTCGCGAAATCGAGTTATTTGGACGCTGTCATAGAAGCAGTAAGTACTTTCATGTTTTATAGTTTATTATATGACCTACTACTCCGTAACGCCTCAGAATCCTTAAGTAATTTGTCTCACCTCTTGAACCTTTCGTGAACGTCCACAAACATATCAAAATCAGCGAAAGCCATTCTGGACCTTTAGTAAGACATACGAACAGCAATTCATTTATATTTCAAAGATTTGTTAAAATTTTAGAACCATTACCTTACCTAATGTTTGCATTTATTTTATGCAATTGTATGCTTACTGATTATCATGGTGTCGACAGAAGATGTAAGTACTGCAGACACTCAGTGCTCCATATTTGACTGTGTCCAGATAGAGTTTGAATTCAACATTTTATTTATGATCTCATGTAGAGCATTAATTCTTCTATGGACTTAGACAGTAAAAGACTTTAATAAGAATTGACCAATCCCTTTATTGGTGGTGTTTAATTAATTAGGAACAAATTTTATTGAATTAATTTTCAATTCAATTCAATATTAATACAACAAGTCTTATAAGAAAAACCACATCAAAAATACAAAATATAAAGTAAAAAAATTGGTATTTTTGTTGTTGCACTCCTCCACAGCAGTGGCCACCCCAGATCGTTTCATAAAGTGGTGCGTCAGCTAAAAAAGAAGCGTGAAAAGGCACAATTTAGGGCTGCCAACTTGACCAACTGTTAATAGTCTTGTAGACTGTGAGAGTAGCTCCCAATCGGCATATGCCAAAAGCCATTAGGCTTTTCCATCAAGCGACAAGGCTATTAAAATAAGCTTTTTGACCCAAGGGGAGTTATAAGTGTTGGAAAAACCAACACTTATAACTCTAAAATGTGGGTCCAGGTTTGCATATTTTTTTTATATCAAATAGCAGGTGAATCTCACATTAGCGGCCCTATGATGTGCATTCCGCTTGAAAACCCCAGAGTTTTAAGTCTAGGAAAACATGTACGTGGGAAGGTCTTCCAAGATTTTTATGGTTCGACAGATAAACAATCTTTTGAATCACTTACTTCTGGCAAAGATTCTCTCCATTGTGTAGGAGTGGCACCTCTGTCCATCACGTGTTGGTCGGAATTAAAAATAAGCGAGCTGGTAGTGGCAGATGGTTCGGTGGCCGATTCAATGGAGTGCAACCAAAGACGCCATGAAATGATCTGTCCCATCTTGGTTTTCTCTCCACTGACAGAATAATAAAAAATGCCTTTGGTGGGACCACTGCTTTATATTAAGTAGGATAAGTTCACATCTATACTCATATGTTGTAGGAATGTTCCAGAACTGGCATAAGCAGAACGGAATTACATCAAGAAGTCTACAATTACTTAGAAGAAATGGGCCTGGATAAAAAGCTTTATGTCATACGTTGGATGGGAATTCTGTTTTTGAAGATAACTTCAATGATGAAGATAAAGTTGTTTGTCAACGAAGCAGCAATATTAAATGTAAGACTTATTTATTAAATATGTATAGTCAGGTGTGGCGATGGGGCCCCGTGTGACAACGTGAAAGAGTACAAAATGGTGTAGTTCAAGTCCTCGAGACTGATAGATCTTTCCACATTGAATTTAAATTTATAATGTGTAATGAATAGCAGTTAGACTGGAAAGTCGAAAAGTCAGTGGATAATGAAATGTAAATTTACTAAAACAGCTGTCATATTTGTAGGTGAAGTCATCAATGGGCCAAAATCCAGTACTGATCCTGCCTACCCACAGGAGCTATGCGGACTTCTGCTTGATGACGTATATAAGCTATCACTATGACATAGAGTTCCCTGGTGTTGCTGCCGGCATGGGTAAGCATCCTTACTAAATATGTATTAATCTTACTTCTAATTACTGATATCTTAAATGTGAAAGTTTGTGAGTGTGGATGTGTCGATGTGTGGACGTATGTTACCTACTATTTTATGCTCAAACGGCTGAAATGATGTAGCTGAAATTTGGTAAGTACTGAAAATATATTATAGTCTCAAATAACACATAGGCATTCCCAGAATTAGTTCCCATGGGAGTGAGGTGGTAACAGAACTCCACCTAGTTGTGTGAAAGAAATACTTTCTAGAAGGTGTGTTATTAAATATTCGCAGTATTTAAACAGTCAGGGTACTTAATTTAAATTATATATTTACTCTCTTATATTCTAATCAGAATTTCACTTTCACATATTCCTATACGAGTTCATACCTCTACAACCATTCGTAAACTTTCCAACCAATATTCTGCAACTCCTCCAAACGTCATTTCTATTAAAAACTTCATTTCATAGATAGGTGGAATTCAGAATCCTATTTTTGATCCTATCGGATCGTGTATTGACTTTTCGATATCTGTCTTAGATTGTAAATAATTGCCCTAATCATGGCACACAATAAATATAAATAACTAGCTGATCCCCGCGGCTCCGCCCGCGTGGAATGTTATTCCCGGTCACTTAGGGGTATGAAAAATAGATGTTGGCCGATTCTCAGACCTACTTAATATGCTCACAAAATTTCATGAGAATCGGTCAAGCCGTTTCGGAGGAGTACGGCAACGAACATTGTGACACGAGAATTTTATACAGGGTTACAGGAAAAGTCGTGCTAGATCCGTTAAGGGCGTGGAGTACCCATTATTTCTGACTAATTTTACTATGAAACACCCTACCCTAAACTTAACCCTGTTCGAGATATTCGACTTTTAATATTTTTATTGAAAATTGCCGATTTTTAGGTTACAAAATTTTTTATTTTTATTTTGGGCGCCTTATTTATTATTTTTGTTGCATTTTGACATGTGTAATAAGATGCTCCAAAACGTCAATCATTGAAATAGTGCATAAATTAATTGAACATGTCGTAGAAGACAAGTGAAAGTTTAGAAAATAAAAAAATAGTAACAAGTTTATTTTTCTCTAAGGGATATGTAAAAAAAATATTACGGCAGTCGTTCGGCAGATGTTTTTTAAAATATCTACATTTCATCAGCTATCTAACGACGTATAGCAATGTAGGGTTGTATTTAAATTCATTGAAAAAAACTTAGTTTCAAAAGCGACAAAAGCATCTTTTCCTATTGTTTTATTTTACTTTTTGGGCTAAGTATTAATTTTCTTCTCCACTGTCGCTTTTGAAACTAAGTTTTTTTCAATGAATTTAAATACAACCCTACATTGCTATACGTCGTTAGATAGCTGATGAAATGTAGATATTTTAAAAAACATCTGCCGAACGACTGCCGTAATATTTTTTTTACATATCCCTTAGAGAAAAATAAACTTGTTACTATTTTATTATTTTCTTAACTTTCACTTGTCTTCTACGACATGTTCAATTAATTTATGCACAATTTCAATGATTGACGTTTTGGAGCATCTTATTACACATGTCAAAATGCAACAAAAATAATAAATAAGGCGCCCAAAATAAAAAATAAAAATTTTGTAACCTAAAAATCGGCAATTTTCAATAAAAATATTAAAAGTCGAATATCTCGAACAGGGTTAAGTTTAGGGTAGGGTGTTTCGTAGTGAAATTAGTCAGAAATAATGGGTACTCCACGCCCTTAACGGATCTAGCACGACTTTTCCTGTAACCCTGTATATAAGATAAGTAAAGTAAGTAGGTACTAAGTTCCATGGTGGTTAATCGTTGTTACTCCACGGCACGGAGACAACTGCTAAACACGAAAAGCTGCCTAACTGGCGGAAGAACAAGGATAAGAAAACTGCCGCTGACCTCGTCACGGCTCCTCTACTACTATATCTGCATTACCTACAGCAACACAGCAAACACAAGCCATTCTTGAAATATAATAATTATGTCAGCGTAAAATTGTAAATAATACTGTTTTATTATAATAATCAAGCTATCGAGATTACAATAAATAAAACATAGGGCATCTGGCGCCCGATGGGCGCTTCCGCGGCCGCTCGCTTCACACGGTCGCCTTCGCGAGTTAATGGTTACTGGTCCAACCCAAGCTAATCATTTTATGTTACGTTTCACAATATCTTGACAGATAACAAACTGGCGAGATAGATTATAAAGAATTAAAAAAATTACGGTGACTTACCTATACATTTAAAAGGAGTTTTTGGAGCGTTACATTACAACATACTTATGAAGTAAGTAAAATATTACGTTAACACATGGGTACTACTAAAACCTGTTGTTTTATTGCAAAAGTCCCGTGGGAATACCGGTATTAAATATAGCCTATGTTAGCCGGGGACATCGTAGCTTTCCTACAGTGAAAGAATTTTTCAAATCGGTTCATATTAGTACTTATAGCAACGTCCAACTTATATGTAACTAGCTGTTCCCCGCGGTTTCGTCCGCGTAGAAATCGTTATCGCGTAAAATGATTACCCTCCTTTTGCGCAGTCAGTTAAAAAGTAGCCTATGTCCTTCCCTTGGACTCAATTTATTTCTATACTATGATTATTAATTTCAGTCAGTAAAATTACATTTCTTGAATGAAAATTCAGTATAAGTGACATTTTACGTGTCACTTACACTCAGTCTGACAGTCAGTAAAGTGACTCTTGTTATTTTACTGACTGAGATTAATAATCGTACTTTATACCTAATTTCATCAAAATCGATCCAGCGGTTTAGGCGTGAAAACGTAACAGACAGACAGACTGAGTTACTTTCGCATTTATAATGTTAGGTTAGTAGATAAACCTGTTGTTTATATACAGTAGGTACTTACATGTAAAATAAGCATGAACTTTATGGCGTAAATAACATAAACCAACAATGAGCTCATTGTAAAGCGACATGTTTGTAACGTATGATGAACAATCTTCTATTCATACTAATATTATAAAGAGGAATGATTTGATTGTTTGTTTGCATCGCATAGGCTCCGAAACTACTGAACCGATTTGATAAATTCTTTCACTGTTGGAAAGCTACACTATCCCTGTTGAATATAGGCTTTATTTTATTCCCATATTTCCACAGGAACGGGAGCTACGCGTTACGTCACTAGTTACTATTAAAGTAAATAAACTCTTGTATATCGATATTTGTTACTCTGTCACGGTGTAACGACTAAACGAATCACGTATATTGTTGATCGAAGGGCTTATAGCCTGGAATAACACATAGGCTACCCGCCATAAGATCCCAGGACCTGTGTGAACTTGGCACCCTACTTGCAAAAATCGAATTTTTTTTTGCGTGTTCTTGAAAAGCTTGGTTTGTAGTTGATTGTAGTAAAAAAATTTTTGTTTGAAGTTGAACCGAATTTTTTTTATGGATCAACCAAAAATAGCCAGCACCCGGATTTATAAAAATTCAATTCTAACGGTTGATTTGCATGAAGAATCGTTAGTAGTTGTTTGTAGTGAACGAATTTTCGTTTGTAGTTGAACCGAAAAAAAGTTATGGATCAACCAAAAATAACCAACCCCAGATTTATAAAAAATCATTTCTAACGGTTGATTTGTATAAAGAATCGTTAGTAGTTGTTTGTAGTGAACGAATTTTCGTTTGTAGTTGAACCGAAAATTTTTTTTATGGATCAACCAAAAATAGCCAGCCCCCGGATTTATAAAAAATCAATTCTAACGGTTGATTTGTATGAAGAATCGTTAGTAGTTGTTTGTAGTAAACGAATTTTTGTTTGTAGTTGAACCGAAAAAATGTTATGGATCAACCAAAAATAGCCAACCACAGATTTATAAAATCATTTCTAACGGTTGATTTGTATGAAGAATCGTTAGTAGTTGTTTGTAGTGAACGAATTTTCGTTTGTAGTTGAACCGAAAAAATGTTATGGATCAACCAAAAATAGCCAACCCCAGATTTATAAAAATCATTTCTAACGGTTGATTTGTATGAAGAATCGTTAGTAGTTGTTTGTAGTGAACGAATTTTCGTTTGTAGTTGAACCGAAAAAATGTTATGGATCAACCAAAAATAGCCAACCCCAGATTTAAAAAAAATCAATTCCAACGGTTGATTTGTATGAAGAATCGTTAGTAGTTGTTCGTAGTGAACGAATTTTCGTTTGTAGTTGAACCGAAAAAAAGTTATGGATCAACCAAAAATAGCCAACCCCAGATTTATAAAAAATCATTTCTAACGGTTGATTTGTATAAAGAATCGTTAGTAGTTGTTTGTAGTGAACGAATTTTCGTTTGTAGTTGAACCGAAAAAATGTTATGGATCAACCAAAAATAGCCAACCCCAGATTTATAAAAAATCATTTCTAACGGTTGATTTGTATGAAGAATCGTTAGTAGTTGTTTGTAGTGAACGAATTTTCGTTTGTAGTTGAACCGAAAAAATGTTATGGATCAACCAAAAATAGCCAACCCCAGATTTAAAAAAAATCAATTCCAACGGTTGATTTGTATGAAGAATCGTTAGTAGTTGTTCGTAGTGAACGAATTTTCGTTTGTAGTTGAACCGAAAAAAAGTTATGGATCAACCAAAAATAGCCAACCCCAGATTTATAAAAAATCATTTCTAACGGTTGATTTGTATAAAGAATCGTTAGTTGTTGTTTGTAGTGAACGAATTTTCGTTTGTAGTTGAACCGAAATTTTTTTATTGATCAACCAAAAATAGCCAGCCCCCGGATTTATAAAAATTCAATTCTAACGGTTGATTTGTATGAAGAATCGTGAGTAGTTGTTTGTAGTGAACGAATTTTCGTTTGTAGTTGTACCGAAAAATTTTTATGGATCAACCAAAAATAGCCAGCCCCCGGATTTATAAATATTCAATTCTAACGGTTGATTTGTATGAAGAATCGTTAGTAGTTGTTTGTAGTGAACGAATTTTGAACCGAAAAAATGTTATGGATCAACCAAAAATAGCCAACCCCAGATTTATAAAAAATAATTTCTAACGGTTGATTTGTATGAAAAATCGTGAGTAGTTGTTTGTAGAGAATGAATTTTCGTTTGTAGTTATGTATTTAAAAAATAAATATAATTATAATTTCGATTTATTTTTACTATAGTTTCTAGTTATTAAACCTTTTGCCTGATTTGAGGTTTGTAGTGGTAGAACTTTTGAGACTGTTAGAAGAGAAATTCATTAGAATCGATGAAGTTGAGTAAAAATCGTTTTAGAAGAATCTCGACTGAACAACTTCGGTTGAGAAGATGAAAAGGAAATGGAAAAAGTTGAGTAAAACTCGTTTTCTCGGAATCTGAACTGAATTACTCTGGTTGCGAAGATTGGACGACCACTACAAACGTGAAAAATGGTTAAAAGATGCTTGTAGAGGTTAGTAGTGGAAGAATTTTCGATTGTAGTAGAACGAAAATTGATTGAGATCGATCCAGTTTAGTAAAACTGACGACTGCCTCTGTTGCGCAGTCGGTAGTGATACCGCCTGCGGCGCTGGAGGTCGTGGGTTCGATTCCCACCGGAGACAATTATTTGTCTGACCCATAAATGTTTGTCTCAAGAGTCTGGGTGTTTTAATGTATTATATTATGTATTTAAAAGTATTTAAGTATTAATATCCGTGGTCTGATACCCATAACACAAGCAGGTTATTCCTAGCTTAATTTGGGATCAGATAGCGTTGTGTGAAATGTCCGTGAATATTTATTATTTATCAATTATTTATTTAAAAAAATCTCGTTTTGGAGTGATGTCGACTGAAATACTGCGGTTGTAAAGACTAGACTGCTTCTACAAACGTCAAAAATGGCTTAAAGATGCTCGTTGAGGTTTGTAGTGGAGGAATTTCCGATTGTAGAACAACGAAATCTGATTGGAATCGATCAAGTAGAGTAACACTCGTTTTGGAGTGATTTTAAAAGAGTAACTTCTGATGTAGCTACTTGACGACTACTAAAAACGCAAAAATCGACTAATTGAGGTATGTTGTGAAATAATATTCGATAGTTCTAAAACAACTTGAATATCGGTAGAATTAATTGTTAAAAAAAAGTTAAATCTAGGTGGTAAAAACAAGAGGAACTTGTTTTGGCATCATGTTCAATGAATCGTTCTCGTTCAAAAGGATAAACGATTACTACAAAGGGCAGAATCGAGTGAGGAAGATCTGTAGAGGTTAGTGGTAGAAGAATTTCGTTCATATTTTTTCATGGGGAGAGTTCAGATAAACCAAGTAGGACTGAGCCCGCAATCCTTAGAATCAGCGTCAGGAGCGCTAACCACTGTACTACGGCCACCCATCCCACCCATCTTGCTAGATGTTACTCTAAATGAAATACAGGACCAACACATTTGACTTTATTAATTTTTTCGTCAATTTTTCTTTACTGTTTTACTTTGCTATCGCTTTTCTTTTTCCATCTATCTATCGATTTCTTTATCCATTTAATCACACACATACACGTGCGTATCCTTCAACACTCCCCCACCTCTACACACACTCACACACGCACATGCTCACTCAAGCACAGACGTACACATACACGCACGCACTTACACTCATAGGCAACTAAGTACCCAAACATACGCACACACACACGTCAGCACGCACTCACGTAATTTTTCACAAACACACATGCACACCCACGCTCTCACACACTTACACACGCACACCTACATAAACACACACGCATGTACCCACGTAAATACTCACACATGCACACCTGCATACACACGCACCTACCTACTCATACACACACACACACACACACACACACACACACACACACACACACACACACACACACACACGCGAACAAGCAACCACCTACTCAATCAAACACACACAAATACTCACAAGACTACCTACCCAACGACACGTACACGCACTTACCGCTAGCAACAAATAAATGAATCTGAATTTGATACCAACCCACACACACACACACACATCCATCCCCTTCTCCCACACACACTCACGTGCATTTGGAGTAATTCAGTCGAGATCGCTCGAAAACGAGTTTTACTCAACTTTTTCCATTTCCATTTCATCTACTCAACCGAAGTTGTTCAGTCGAGATCCTTCTAAAACGAGTTTTACTCAACTTCATCGATTCTAATGAATTTGTCTTCTAACAGACTCAAAAGTTCTGCCACTACAAACCTCAAATAAGGCAAAAGGTTTAATAACTAGTAACTATAGTAAAAAAAAATCGAAATTATAAATATTTTTTATAAATAGATAAGTATAAACGAATTTTCGGTTCAACTACAATTGAAAATTCGTTCACTACAAACAACTACTAACGATTCTTCATACAAATCAACCGTTAGAAATGATTTTTTATAAATCTGGGGTTGGCTATTTTTGGTTGATCCATAACATTTTTTCGGTTCAACTACAAACGAAAATTCGTTCACTACAAACAACTACTAACGATTCTTCATACAAATCAACCGTTAGAATTGAATTTTTATAAATCCGGGGGCTAGCTATTTTTGGTTGATCCATAAAAAAATTTCGGTTCAACTACAAACGAAAATTCGTTCACTACAAACAACTACTAACGATTCTTTATACAAATCAACCGTTAGAAATGATTTTTTATAAATCTGGGGTTGGCTATTTTTGGTTGATCCATAACATGTTTTCGATTCAACTACAAACGAAAATTCGTTCACTACAAACAACTACTAACGATTCTTCATACAAATTAACCGTTAGAAATGATTTTTTATAAATCTGGGGTTGGCTATTTTTGGTTGATCCATAACATTTTTTCGGTTCAACTACAAACGAAAATTCGTTCACTACAAACAACTACTAACGATTCTTCATACAAATCAACCGTTAGAATTGAATTTTTATAAATCCGAAGGCTGGCTATTTTTGGTTGATCCATAAAAATTTTTCGGTTCAACTACAAACGAAAATTCGTTCACTACAAACAACTACTAACGATTCTTTATACAAATCAACCGTTAGAAATGATTTTTTATAAATCTGGGGTTGGCTATTTTTGGTTGATCCATAACTTTTTTTCGGTTCAACTACAAACGAAAATTCGTTCACTACAAACAACTACTAACGATTCTTCATACAAATCAACCGTTGGAATTGATTTTTTTTAAATCTGGGGTTGGCTATTTTTGGTTGATCCATAACATTTTTTCGGTTCAACTACAAACGAAAATTCGTTCACTACAAACAACTACTAACAATTCTTCATACAAATCAACCGTTAGAAATGATTTTTTATAAATCTGGGGTTGGCTATTTTTGGTTGATCCATAACATTTTTTTGGTTCAACTAGGAACGAAAATTCGTTCACTACAAACAACTACTAACAATTCTTTATACAAATCAACCGTTGGAATTGATATTTTTTAAATCTGGGGTTGGCTATTTTTGGTTGATCCATAACATTTTTTCGGTTCAACTACAAACGAAAATTCGTTGACTACAAACAAATACTTACAATTCTTCATACAAATCAACCGTTAGAAATGATTTTTTATAAATCTGTGGTTGGCTATATTTGGTTGATCCATAACATTTTTTCGGTTCAACTACAAACGAAAATTCGTTCACTACAAACAACTACTAACGATTCTTCATACAAATCATCCGTTAGAATTGAATTTTTATAAATCCGGGTCGGGCTATTTTTGGTTGATCCATAAAAAAAATTCGGTTCAACTACATTTTTGGTTGATCCATAACATTTTTTTGGTTCAACTACAAACGAAAATTCGTTCACTACAAACAACTACTAACGATTCTTTATACAAATCAACCGTTGGAATTGATTTTTTTTAAATCTGGGTTTGGCTATTTTTGGGTGATCCATAACATGTTTTCGGTTCAACTACAAACGAAAATTCGTTTACTACCAACAACTACTAACGATTCTTTATACAAATTAACCGTTAGAAATGATTTTTTATAAATCTGGGGTTGGCTATTTTTGGTTGATCCATAACATTTTTTCGGTTCAACTACAAACAAAAATTCGTTCACTACAAACAACTACTAACGATTCTTCATACAAATCAACCGTTGGAATTGATTTTTTTTAAATCTGGGGTTGGCTATTTTTGGTTGATCCATAACATTTTTTTGGTTCAACTAGGAACGAAAATTCGTTCACTACAAACAACTACTAACAATTCTTTATACAAATCAACCGTTGGAATTGATATTTTTTAAATCTGGGGTTGGCTATTTTTGGTTGATCCATAACATTTTTTCGGTTCAACTACAAACGAAAATTCGTTGACTACAAACAACTACTTACGATTCTTCATACAAATCAACCGTTAGAAATGATTTTTTATAAATCTGGGGTTGGCTATTTTTGGTTGATCCATAACATTTTTTTGGTTCAACTACAAACGAAAATTCGTTAACTACGAACAACTACTAACGATTCTTTATACAAATCAACCGTTGGAATTGATTTTTTTAAATCTGGGTTTGGCTATTTTTGGTTGATCCATAACATTTTTTCGGTTCAACTACAAACGAAAATTCGTTCACTACAAACAACTACTAACGATTCTTTATACAAATCAACCGTTAGAAATGATTTTTTATAAATCTGGGGTTGGCTATTTTTGGTTGATCCATAACATTTTTTTGGTTCAATTACAAACGAAAATTCGTTCACTACAAACAACTACTAACGATTCCTTATACAAATCAACCGTTGGAATTAATTTTTTTTAAATCTGGGGTTGGCTATTTTTGGTTGATCCATAATATTTTTTCGGTTCAACTACAAACGAAAATTTGTTCATTACAAACAACTCCTAACGATTCTTCATACAAATCAACCGTTGGAATTGTTTTTTTTTTAAATCTGGGGTTGGCTATTTTTGGTTGATCCATAACATTTTTTCGGTTCAACTACAAACGAAAATTCGTTCACTACAAACAACTACTAACGATTCTTCATACAAATCAACCGTTAGAAATGATTTTTTATAAATCTGGGGTTGGCTATTTTTGGTTGATCCATAACATTTTTTCGGTTCAACTACAAACGAAAATTCGTTCACTACAAACAACTACTAACGATTCTTTATACAAATCAACCGTTAGAAATGATTTTTTATAAATCTGGGGTTGGCTATTTTTGGTTGATCCATAACATTTTTTTGGTTCAATTACAAACGAAAATTCGTTCACTACAAACAACTACTAACGATTCCTTATACAAATCAACCGTTGGAATTAATTTTTTTTAAATCTGGGGTTGGCTATATTTGGTTGATCCATAACTTTTTTTCGGTTCAACTACAAACGAAAATTTGTTCATTACAAACAACTCCTAACGATTCTTCATACAAATCAACCGTTGGAATTGTTTTTTTTTTAAATCTGGGGTTGGCTATTTTTGGTTGATCCATAACATTTTTTCGGTTCAACTACAAACGAAAATTCGTTCACTACAAACAACTACTAACGATTCTTCATACAAATCAACCGTTAGAAATGATTTTTTATAAATCTGGGGTTGGCTATTTTTGGTTGATCCATAACATTTTTTCGGTTCAACTACAAACGAAAATTCGTTCACTACAAACAACTACTAACGATTCTTCATACAAATCAACCGTTAGAATTGAATTTTTATAAATCCGGGGGCTGGCTATTTTTGGTTGATCCATAAAAATTTTTCGGTTCAACTACAAACGAAAATTCGTTCACTACAAACAACTACTAACGATTCTTTATACAAATCAACCGTTAGAAATGATTTTTTATAAATCTGGGGTTGGTTATTTTTGGTTGATCCATAACTTTTTTTCGGTTCAACTACAAACGAAAATTCGTTCACTACAAACAACTACTAACGATTCTTCATACTAATCAACCGTTAGAATTGAATTTTTATAAATCCGGGTGCTGGCTATTTTTGGTTGATCCATAAAAAAAAATCGGTTCAACTACAAACAAAAATTTTTTTACTACAATCAACTACAAACCAAGCTTTTCAAGAACACGCAAAACAAAATTCGATTTTTGCAAGTAGGGTGCCAAGTTCACACAGGTGATCCCAGGGGATGCATGAATGGCAACAGAAATCCACGCGGTAGGAGCCGTAGACGTCATTAAGTTTAGTAGTGTTCATACATGATAACATGACTTAGGTAATGATAACTAGGTACTATTTGTTGTATTAATAAAAGAGTAAAAGAATCACAAGAAATGAAAAGACGACGGAACACGGTAATGTCATACCTACTACATTACGATGGCATAAACTACTGGAAGAAGCGTCGTGGGGATACAATTTTCTTTTTTACCGTGAGAAAAATCCTACATGGATGCTATGCCGGACTCCTACCGACTAAAAACCACACGTATCCTACCTAACAGCCTAGAGTTGGAAGCCCCGAGTAAGCTCTCGGAAGGATACCCCAGGACTACCAACAGGCCTGCGGCTAATACTGCGACCTCTCCTAGGGGGGGGTTCGGATGCTATCCCGCCACTTTGGAGGGTTGTTCGGGTGTTATCCCGCTTCTTGTGGGATGGGGAGGCGTGCGTAAATCCCTCACGTCACGTTGTCATTTAGGGCCTTCTTCTGTAAGGACGGTGAGCAGTCTCCCCAAAGTCCTCAGGCCTCGGTCCCGGTCTGCGGCGCCACCGCCGCAGACTGCAGGACTCGGATGGGAGAGTTCTCTCCCGCTCCCTCCCCGCCGTCTCTTTCACGAGCATGCCCTGCTCACAGAAAGAGGCAGCGGAGTCCCACTTAGGTACTCTCGTTGGAGAACATTACTCGCACCATGGTCTCCAACGAGAGAATGTCCCCGTCCAGACTTGCCACGAGGGCCTGGCGCTGTTGCGCCCACGCCATGCACTCATAGAGGATCATCTGGAGAATACAATTGAATTCATGGACTAGTTATGCTAGCATGCAAGCTATCGGTTGGTGTAGAGTGGAAGCTCTTGACCTTGGCCGGTAAAGGAATCAGTCTTAGATTTGTTGCTAGCTGTTGCAAGCAATTGTCTTACACATTGAAATATCATTACCTACGCACAGCAAAATACAAAACTCTTAACTTCAAAATTACTTCCAGATTTCTATTCAATGGCGGTGATCGGTCGCAGCCTGCGGGATACAGGCGCGTTCTACATTCGTCGAACCTTGGTGGGCGACCCGTTGTATGCGGCAACTCTCAGACAATACGTTAGAACTACGGTAGCGAAGCTCGGCGCGCCTATCGAATTCTTCTTAGAAGGAACAAGAAGTCGAAGCAATAAGAGCATGTCACCTAAATATGGTAAGGAAGTTTTCAGACAACTGATAAGTATTGAATAGAATCTAGAGACACTTGCAGTTGAGCTATTGGCCACAAATTTTTGTGGCCCAAGTCATCCTCAACTGCAAGTGTGTATCTAATTAATAACGAACTGGTCATGATAAAAAGAAGGGAAACTCGAAAGAAAATCGACACATCTCAGACTTCCAACGTCCAGTAAACGTCTTCGTTTTTTGTCGCGAGACTTCCATTATATTAGGACCCTATCTGTCTCTAATTTGAGGTTTTGGATAAGGACATCACACAGCCCGAGATTAACTGGTTGGAATCTGTAACCAGACTGCATAGAGCGAAATCAAAACGGGAATTCTGACAACCGGTCTAATCATTCCATCGCAGTCACATCACATCTGCGTTGCGTCCTAACGTGATGGTGATAATCACGTATACATACACACATATCATATTGTCAAGCCTCCATCCCCTAAGGGATAGGCAGAGGCATAGTACACGCCGAAATTTCACCTTATAGTTTTATGTCTCATGTAGTAGATAGTGAGCCTATTCAGCTGTGTAGAATTCAACTGGGGCAGGTCGTAACGACCCGCAGTTGAAATTTTTCAAGCCGCTCATAAGGCCTTCAACTTGGCTTAACGATTTTCATTTTACTGTCAACCGGGTTTCATTTCGAGTTTTCCTTCTCTACGCAATGGATCGTTTTGCGAAAGTGTTATCTTAGTCGCCTCGTACGACACCCTCGGGATGTATTGGGGTAGCGACATTTTATACACTTTACCATTTTACACACGGGATAATCAAGTATACTTCCCTATATTTTGTCATTACCGGGATTTTTGAAACGACGAAAAATATATCCTGAAGTTATACCTACTATTTAATTACACATGATCGTAATTACTTTGCAACACTAGGGTCCAAAGTCCGCAAAGATTGAGCTGGTTGTAAATAAATTAGTGTCCGACCGAAACTACTTTTCCAGCCGAAACCGAAACCGAACTTTCGGCCCCAGGGTCAGTTTAGGCCGAAACCGAAACCGAAACTCACGTGTGCACACAGAAAAAAAAAACCAGCCAAGTGCGAGTCGGATTCCCGCACAGAGGGTTCCGTTGCAAAAATTTTGCACAAAAATTACGTTTGTTGTGTGGATGCTTTTTTCTGATTTTAGTAGGTATTTTTTGTAATAGCGACAACAGAACGGTGGCAGTGTCTCTTGAGATCGCCAACGCTTTCAAAACCTTGCCCTGGAGCTGCGTTTGGGAGGCGCTTTCTTACCATGGAATGCCTCCATACCTCCGTCGAATTTTCGGGGCCTATCTTTCCGAGAGAGCCATAACTTACTCGAGCTGGCTAGGGTCGGATCGGCGAGATGTGTCGTTCGGTGTTCCATAGGGATCGTCCTTAGGACCGCTTCTGTGGAACATCGGTTACGATTGGGTTCTGCGTGGTCCGTTGCTGAGAGGTATCGGCGTAACGTGTTACGTGCGTAACGTGTTACGATCACACTCTCATTACAGTGCGAGGAGCAACGCACCGATATGCAGCCCTAAAGGCCACCTGCGGGATCCAACTTACATATAGCAGACGTCAGCATCGGTATCGAGCTCTCGGTTACGTACCTAGGGCTCGTACTCGATAGCCGGTGGAACTTCGGATACCACTTCCAAAGTTTGGTCCCATAATTGAGGAAGGGGGACATCAGCCGCACTCTCGCGGTTGTGGACCAATATCAGGAGACTCAACGCTCCCTGCAGGAGACTGTACATTGGGATTGTGCGGAGCATGGCTCTTTATGGGCGTAGATCCTGATGACCAGCAATGCGGCTAGATTGCTTAGACCGCAGAAGGCGACAGCTGTCACGGTGATTATGGGATACCGCACGATCTCAGTTGAGGCGGCATGTCTTCTAGCCGGGGGTCCCGGTCTATGGTCTATGGGACCTGGAAGCGAGGGCCCTTGCGTCATTGTTTTAATGGCGCAAGGAGGAGCCAGAGCGGGGCCATAGGCCTCTTCCTGGGAACAGATCATGCTCGTGAAAGAGACGGCGGGGAGGAAGCGGGAGTGAACTCTCCCACCCGAGTTCCACAATCTGCGGCGGCGCCCCATTCTATCGGCCTCCATGACCGGGGACCCGAGGACGGTGACGGGGCTGCTCACCGTGCTTACAGAAGTAGGCCTTAGACGATAGCGTGAGGCGAGAAATTCATGCACGCCCCCCTCAAGAAGCGGGATAATAACTGAACAACCCTCCCA
The DNA here is from genome assembly GCA_933228765.1 of Miltochrista miniata. Taxonomy (NCBI): domain Eukaryota; kingdom Metazoa; phylum Arthropoda; class Insecta; order Lepidoptera; family Erebidae; genus Miltochrista; species Miltochrista miniata. Next base: position 12,807,252 of record OW121764.1, on the reverse strand, counting down.
AAGACGCGGCCGCAGTATGCATCATTCCGAGGGCATACTAGGGGCTCCCAACCGTAGGCTGTTAGGTACGATACGCGTGGTTTTTAGTCGGTAGGACTACTGTACAGTGAAAATTTTAGGCCTCTATCTGGCACGGTTACAGCGATACAACCTCGTGACTAGTAGACAGACGGACGGCTAGGCCACATGTCTCGTTAATAGGGTCCCGCTTTAACCCCTCCGTGCGACGGTTTGACTCGCAATTGGCCGGTTATTTTTCCAATAGGTGCAGCAAGTTCCACCAAGTGCCATCAATCAACGGTATAATTCTTCTCAAGTGTTCATTTTAGCGATATCTCCACCTAAAGATGAGTTTCTTTCTTTTACGTGTGGAATTACTCACAGATGCTATTGCGAACTACTACCGACTAAAACCATACGGTGCCCTGCTACTAGCTTTTGGCTGGTTACATTCTAGAAGTATATAACTAAAACTGGACAACAGTGAGCCGGACTAGAGTTCCGTACAAGAAAAGCGGACAGACAGACGACCAACGAAGTCAACGAAACCGACAACAAAGGGGTAGGGTATGTAATGTCCTAGATCACCTTTTTAGGATTCTCTAGAAATTGTATTATTATAATTATTGATTGGAAGTCCTTTGTAAATCTGTAAATCTTCGGTTAGTAACATATTAACTGGTTGGGCTGACCCCAACCACGTCACCAGCAGTGCCAGGCACTCAAAATACATGAACACGTGAGTTTCGGCCCGGCCGAAAGTTTCGGCCCGGCCGAAAGTTTCGGCCCATTTTGGCCGAAACCGAAACTGCGGCCGAAACTCGATTATTTAGCCGAAACTCGATTATTTAGCCGAAACTGGCCGAAACCGAAACCGATACCGAAACTTCGGTCGGTCACTAAAATAAATTCTCATAGAATCTATTTTCGACACAAATGTATGTAAAATCTGCTTATATGCATACATAATGAGTAGGCAAAGATGCGCAGATAGAGTGTTGTGCTTGTAAAACAAATATGTGCTAGTTATAGTCAAATGCTAAGGTTTACTTAACACATTAATGACTGACTTGTGAGTAGGCATGTTATGTATACATACTGGAGGATAAAATTGTATAATGGAATGTAATTTTTTTCGTGTGGAATATTCGTATTGGATGCTATGACTCTTGCCGACTTAGAACCAACACGTTCCCTATCTTGCTTCTGCTTACGTTTCGGAGTCCCGTCCCGAGTAAGCTCTCGTAGGGATTACCCCAAGAAATATTTCTTGTATCGCATCTCTAAGGATTTTCATACGGAAAAAAGAAATAAATCGTTACCTATCTTTTTTAAGGCTGCAATATTCATACATACATACATATGGTCACGCCTTTATCCCCGAAGGGGTAGGCAGAGGCATATTATATGCCCACATTTCACCTTTGTATAATTTGTCCCACGTAATAGGTGGTGAGCCGTATTGCCGTGTTTAAATGGACAGGCGCAGGTTGTGACTGCCTGCTGTTGAAATAAAGCCTTCAACTTAGCTTAACGACTGCCATTTTACTGGCAACCGGGACCAACGGCTTAACGTGCCTTCCGAAACACGGAAACGCTCAAATAAATGTCACAAAGTGATCACATGGATGGTCACCCATCCATGGACCGGCCATAGTGAAAGTTGCTTACTGCAGTGATCGTTTACAGAACACTGAGTCCGCGGGGCCACGAGCGCATATCTTTTTTTAGCCTGCAATATTCGACCTTGACAAATCCTAAGGCAATTCCAAGGATTTCAGCGTTCGCTTTTGCCGGATTTCATTCGATTCTAATACATTATATTACTGTTATAAAATCTGAGGGGTTTTAAGAAAAAATCTAGCCGTAAAATATTGTTCTAAAGACCTATATCTATTTTATGACAAGTTTTTATGAGGATTAAACTCATTTATTTAGATAAAAAAAGTACATTACTTGTTAAGATTTTTGCAATATTTCTCATTTTTCGAGAGCGATTTCTATCGAACATAGTATTCCTAATCGTGTTTTGATACGTTAAAAAAGCAAGAGTATCTAATAAATTACAATAATATAGTATTATCAGATCAAATCGAAGAATATTTTCTGGTATAAAGTTCACCCCAAGATGAGTCTCTTTCGAATATACAAGCCTTAATATTTTTCGTTAAGTTGTGTCCACGGTTGTCATACAGTGTAATCTCTACTATTATCTATAACTAAAAGTGAAATCTCGAATATTAAACGTCCAAAAACGTTATTATTGTTACTGACTGACCTATAGTAGATCAAAACTCTAACCTAGTTCCAGATGACCTAGAAAGTTCAAGTTTGGCATGCAGATAGGTAATTAGGAGAAAACTTCGAAGATAAAAACACATGGAATCTCATTTTTGGTCTTGTCTCATTTCTGTAAAAAAATCCAAACTATAGGAGGTCTTGGGCAGCACTCTGTAATCCGACAAATTGGATATTCCGACACTGCCCTGCAAAACGTTTGTCCCATTACCGCGGGTCTACTGTATTACGATATATGCCTTGGTTGTTGACTTCAACGACAAGGGAAGGGTATCAAGTTCAATTATCAGTCCTGATACTCATTTATAACAACATAAAATATCATTTCTTCTTATAACTTAGGATAATAATATATTGTAGCCAAGAGCTAGAGAGGTGGCTAGAAACCAGTCAATTATATACTATGTAAAGAAAACGTAAGAGCTGAGTGAAATTTCAAAAATCCTTAATGTAGATGATATTTTGTTCTTAAGTAATACTCGTTACGTGAGTGTAAAGACGTTAATGGTATATTAATTGTTTTCTTTTTGTTTTTTATGAAAACGTCTCGAATGACAACAGATACATTTTGAGAATGAATTGAAAACGAAAAGCTATAGAGGTGATTACGGTAATTTGGCGAGATTAAAGTCCAAGTACCTACTCGTCAGTCAAATAAGTATTGTTATAGTTATGAACAGATGAAGATCCTTTTAGGGTCCCGTACCCAAAGGTTAAAAGCGGGACACTATTACTGACGCTCGTCTGTACATCTATCTGTCTTCAGGCTGTATCTCAGGAACCGTTATAGCTAAGTTGAAAATTTCACAGAAAAAATCAGAAAAATAAAATTTAAGGAGCGCTCCCATTTATCAAACGTGCACGAGTCTCCTCGCATGTGGCCGGGTTTTTTTTATATCTTGTGGAAATCCCATAGGAAATGCAATACCGGGATACCGGGATCCCGTAATACCGGGATCCCGCAGTATTTTTGCGGGACCAGTCCCGCACTTAAATCGTGCGGGATCCCGCGGGATTAGCGGGATTGTGCAAAGGTAAACGCCATGTGTTGTTCTGTAAGCAGAAGCGCGCAAACTGATTCGGTTTGAGAGAGTTTTTTGTAATTGTGGCGTAATTGTATAACACTAGCTGATGCCCGCAGCTTCGCCCGCGATGGCGCTGTATGTGAAAAATGATTTTCCCGCTTTTCTGTTGAAATTTTTTCTTAATTTTCTTTGCTATAAACCTCGCGGAGCCCGAGACCTTTCCAACGAATGCAAAACCGTGGAAATCGGTTCATGCGTTCTGAAGTTATAGCGTCAGGAAGGAAAACCCGACTTATTTTTATATAATAGATAACTAGCTGACCCCCGCAACTTCGTTTGCGCCACATAAGAGAGAGTATTACCTGTTCCCGTCGCATTTACTCCTGTCGCGTTGCGTTTACTCCCGTAGCGTCTCGTCGTTAATATTTAATACTACGTGAGAGAGAGAGAGAGAGCGAGGTTTCATAACTATAAATATTTACGCAGCACACGCAACGAAGCTCTCAAAAGTAATAACTTTTCCCCCGTTTTTGAAACATTTACTATTACTGCTCCGCTCCTATTCGTTGTAGCGTGATGCTATATAGCCTATGACACTCCACAATAACGTAGCTTTCTATTGGTGAAAGAATTTTTAAAATCGGTTCAGTAGATCCCGAGATTACCCCTTACAATTTAACAAACACACAAACTTTACTTCTTTATAATATTAGTATAGATAACGTACTTATTTGTTTTTAGTGATTTAATCAGGGAGATTTGACTTTTCTTGTACTATGAACAGTTAGAAAAGTATTCAATTATCTCGTACATTTCTTGCTGGCTATCTGACATGTAAAGTTGGGAGTCGTTTGGCAAACAAGAATTTTGACATGCTATGTGTTTTGCGCTTCTAATAATTTGCAGTAGGTTAGGCATTTTATTTCTTGATGTATATCCGTTTAATAAACTCAATACATAAGTGATATTAAATAATTTATTTTCCCTAATGGCCCCGCGGACTCAGTGTTCTGTAAAAGATCACTGCAGTAAGTTACATTTACTATGGCCGGTCCTTATATGGGTGACCACTTTGTGACATTTATTTGAGCGTTGCCGTGCTTCGGAAGGCACGTTAAGCCATGTTGAAGGCTCGGCTTGAAAAAATTTAACAGCAAGCATATAAAGCTGTGAGCTTTCAGGAAATTGAAGAGATGAATAAAAAGTAATGTTGAAATTTAAAATGCTGGTTTATTGTAAATTAAAAAACTCGGTGTCGTGGTTTGTGGTCAAGCAGCAAGAGGCTTTGCGATTTCCGATAGTCTTCGCGGGGTTCCGACTTATCTTGGGTCTCCTGAAGGATGCTGCAGTTGATGAAGTGGCCGTGCCGTCCACAACGTAGAAAGGCACGGTGTTCTCAACCCGGAGCACAAGTCCAGAGGGTGAGCTTCTTGTAACCCGTAGGGTGAATGGTTTTTTAGAACCCGGAGGGTGGATGTTCCTTCGTGGAACCCGAAGGGTGGACCCTGGAATGTTCCAGATTAGGGGTTAGCTTGAACCCTTTTCCCCGCCTATTCCCAAAGACAGCCGGCGCCTGCTAACCATTGCAGGAGTCACAAGTCTTACAATATCTGCTTACAGCACTAATTTTACAAAGAAGTTTTTTTCACACCCCTTTTAACTACCCCCTTATAACAGGGTGGACCAACAGCCGTTAATTTTCACAGTTTAAAAATTAGATTACGTTATACACAATTTAACTCACCCAAGGATGGGGTATTCGTCGTTTGCAGCTAGACAATTATTCACCTAGGGAGAATTTCGCTCCCTATACAATTATATTCATTTTTAAAGATATTTCTTGATGCACTGATACTTTCGCGATAGTATATTTTAAATTTGTGATGTGGTTCCCGAAACTGCGCGTGCACTCCTATTTATAGCATTGAACAGCGCCTCTTGCGGCTAGTAGCGTCCCTACGTCCTACGTCATTTACCTACTTGGCGAGTTAACCCGCGCTAGTGTTAATGTGACTATTTGTCGGCAGACGGCGCTTTCAACAATTTTCATTATAAAATAGTTTTTAATATACCAAACTAATTGTAATAATAATATGAATTAATAGATTATTTATTCGTTGCTTCACAATGTTACATACTCCCCCGCTCCGGTGAGCGTTTGACGTACCTTAACACGTCAAATGCTGCGTTCGTCCTCGAACGCCCCTACATAAGACCTACTACTCGTCTATGTGTGTGTATGTTAGTGTGCTGTGTGAATGAGGTGATGCTGGGTATAGCTAGGAGTCGGCCTTAACCCTAATGAAACCAACTCGCAGGTTGTATGTAGGTGATTCTGAAGAATTTTATGGGACAGAAAGAGAAAAGACGTATTTGAGGCTTTGGGTTGAAGGTTCAGGTAATACGCACCGCCTGAAAGTGGGGTGTGTATAATAAGGCTTTTTGCTGAAGGCTGGGATTTATACAACCTTTCCAGAGAAGAACATCCTACTAGGGCTAGTGTGACACTTCCGAATCATAGGATGAGCTATCCCCCCAGGGCAAGCCTCTAGCTTCCGAGTGGTGGAGTAGCCATATAAATAAAACAACATAAAGGTGATCTACACCTAAGACTGTTAGGGCAAGACAATTGCTGCCAAATAACAGTATACCATAAATCTGTTCGGGTAAGACTCATGCTTCCTCGTAACAGTAACAACCTACAACCTAAATCTGTTAGGGCAAGACCATGCTGCCAACTAACAGTAATCGACGAACTCTGTTAGGGATAGACCCATGCTTCCAACTAACAGTAACTCTCAACTAAACCATGAAACAGAAATGTGATAGAAAATAAATTACTTGCAGAATCCTTCGTGATGCTAGTTAACCCCTATGTCCCCATGACGAACCTTGCAAGTGTTTGTGTTATATATAGTTCTTTGAAAGTATTGTGTAGTGTCCCTAAATAATAACTAGGCTATTTAGCCGTTTAACAAAATAAAATAAAAACTAAGTGCTTATTCGCAACCTTAGTAGTAATAACATAAACTAAGTGCTTATTCGCAACCTTAGTAGTAGACTGTTGACTGTGACTATTATGTCCACCCTAATAAATGACGAAGTAAATAATATTTGGACATAATGCCAATTATATAAAAAAATTTGGGACCCTTGTGTGCCACCATAGTAGAAAAAAAATGTATGTGCGTGTGTGACTATCATGTCAACCCTAATAAATGACGACAGTAATTAATATTTGGCCATAACGCCAATTACACAAAAAAAAATGGGACCCTTGTGTGCCACCATAGTAGTGTAAAATGTATGTGCGTGCTTAAATGTATAATATGTATGTATGTACCTACGTATGAAATCACACGTGTGTAAGTTGTGTTTTGTTTGCGAGTATAAAGTTGACGTAATAATGTTGATGTAAACGTGTTATCTATGTTCTATCTAAGGTAAGTGTTACACTACATTCCATGCGATATTATCCCTGTCAGCTTTCGTCGGGAACAAACTTAGGACATTTGAGTCACCTTCTCTAATCTACGAATGTGACTCGCCTGTAGCTAGTCTGCCCCCTCCTTCCGCCTTTGGGAGTCACACAACATAAAATGCCAGTGTTACTATGTAAATGATAAAAAACTGCTTATTAAGTGTTGGGAATTATGTGTGATGATAATTATGATGAATGTGTGATGACTAGATGCTATCTAAGTAGTATGTAATTGTAACTGTGAAGTTTTCGTGATGAAATATGTATGCGTGTAACATGACACGAAATGTGGTACATTATGTGCCACCTCAGTATTAAAATTATATAACGGTGTGCTAAAACCCTTAACCTTTCTATCAATTTAATAATTAAAAACAAAATTGTGTATCTGTAATGATATGCTATATACGCTATTCGCAAACGCATCTTAATGCAGTGTGCTACAGCCTTTACCGTTATCTGCATTCGTATTTGTAATATTGAGGAATGTGTCTATTTCTCGACCCACCCGCAGAATAACGAAAAATAAATTTCTTCTTTTTAGGGTTCGGTGAACCGACTTACAAATTGAACCTTTTTTGAAATCTGATTGTTTCTATTGGGAAATACTTGAGTTAGGAAATGCCTTCTTTTAGGGTTCCTTTGCTCAAATAATAAATTGGACCCTTCTAGATATTAATTGTCTGTCTGTCTGTCTGTCTGTGTTTGAAGTTAATCTAACCAGAAGTAGTAAGTAGTGATAACGAAGTGTATGATGATTGGCTGATGAACTTAAATAAATGTTTGACAGCTTCAATTACCAACTAAATTAAATACAATACCAACAAAATTTTTTTTTTTTTTTTTATAAATAGTTCCTTACTACTACGGAACCCTTAAATATTTTGAATTGTGACAAAAACGATCCACACTTGGACGGTTCTGGAAATAAACTATATCGTAGTAACTAAATTTTTTTTATATAAATTTTTCCTTACTACTACGGAACCCTTGAATATTTCGAATTGTGTTAAAACCGATTCGTACTTGGACGATTCTGGAAATATCTTGTATCAAACTGTTGGTGTCAGGAGTATATTTTATTCACTTCCACCCACAGTTTATATGGAAAAAAAAAAATTCCGCTACTATCGAGCTAGGAAATAAAGTTACTTGTAAACGTTATGAAAGCAAAATCTGCCGTTGTTTTTTCAAAACACGAATCAAAGTTACTAATTTAAAGTGGTTTTTGGCAAGAATGTATTCAATGCGTAATCTACGTTTGGAATGTTTTTTCTCAGTTTTATTTTCAGTGTACCAGATTTCGACGCAATTTGAAAAGAAAAGTTTGAAGACTGTTATTTACTTGAAGTGCAAATTCGTGAAATATTCGTTCTACCGTTTAACTAACGTGAAAATTCAATAGGGATTGTTACCCAGAAGTGTTATTATCGGCTGTTGGTCTCATTGTCAATTCACATATAGGAAATACAACAATATAATACACAAATTGAGGCGGTTAGACGCCGTAAAAAAATAAAATAGTGGTGATGATATACTTTGATTACTTTTTATGATAAATATATACTATACAACTCACTTACGAAAATTAATGTAAGCGTTTCAAATTAGAAGTTTTACTTCAGAACTTTAACAAAGTAATATTTAAAATTGAAATAAAAAACTTTTACTGTGTTTCTTAAAAAAAAATCCACCATAAAATAAATATCGAGGGTGTGAAAATTAAAATGGGGACCGTTAAAATTTGGAAAATTTACAATTCTATGTTGAGAAAAGTTTCAAATTTTGCCTTGTTCTTGTTTTTGCCGAAATCTGTCTAAAATTAATAAAAAACACAAAATAAGCCGGAAAGAACAAGTTGGCAGCAGAGGTCAGGAGAGCCAAATTCCTGGGTAGTTGTGATAATTTGAAGGGAAACTACCCCGCTAACGGGCACTCTTAACACTATTTTACACAACTCAAAATATCTTATTACTATGACCTCCCGACTCCCGTCGGAAATCGCTTTCTCGCTACTTGAAACCACGATATGGGCGCCACTGTAAAGCTGTGAGCTTTCAGGAAATTGAAGAGATGAATAAAAAGTAATGTTGAAATTTAAAATGCTGGTTTATTGTAAATTAAAAAACTCGGGGTCGTGGTTTGTGGTCAAGCAGCAAGAGGCTTTGCGATTTCCGATAGTCTTCGCGGGGTTCCGACTTATCTTGGGTCTCCTGAAGGATGCTGCAGTTGATGAAGTGGCCGTGCCGTCCACAACGTAGAAAGGCACGGTGTTCTCAACCCGGAGCACAAGTCTAGAGGGTGAGCTTCTTGTAATCCGTAGGGTGAATGGTTCTTTAGAACCCGGAGGGTGGATGTTCTTTCGTGGAACCCGAAGGGTGGACCCTGGAATGTTCCAGATTAGGGGTTAGCTTGAACCCTTTTCCCCGCCTATTCCCAAAGACAGCCAGCGCCTGCTAACCATTGCAGGAGTCGGAAGTCTTACAATATCTGCTTACAGCACTAATTTTACAAAGAAGTTTTTTTCACACCCCTTTTAACTACCCCCTTATAACAGGGTGGACCAACAGCCGTTAATTTTCACAGTTTAAAAATTAGATTACGTAATACACAATTTAACTCACCCAAGGATGGGGTATTCATCGTTTGCAGCTAGACAATTATTCACCTAGGGAGAATTTCGCTCCCTATACAATTATATTTATTTTTAAAGATATTTCTTGATGCACTGATACTTTCGCGATAGTATATTTTAAATTTGTGATGTGGTTCCCGAAACTGCGCGTGCACTCCTATTTATAGCATTGAACAGCGCCTCTTGCGGCTAGTAGCGTCCCTACGTCCTACGTCATTTACCTACTTGGCGAGTTAACCCGCGCTAGTGTTAATGTGACTATTTGTCGGCAGATGGCGCTTTCAACAATTTTCATTATAAAATAGTTTTTAATATACCAAACTAATTGTAATAATAATATGAATTAATAGATTATTTATTCGTTGCTTCACAACGTTACAAGCAGTCGCAATCTGCACAAGTCCATTTCAAACGGCAATACGGCTCACCACATTTTACGTGGTGCGAAATCTTTAAAGGGGAAATGTGGGCATATGCCTCTGGCCTCTGCCTACTCCTTCGGGGATTAAGGGGCGACTATTTTTCAGTTCTAGATGGATGTATGATACAGAATTCTATTTATTTCTCAATGACTTTCAGAAATATGCGGGATCCCGCAAATACCGGGATTACAATTTTGTTGCGGGATTGCATTCCCTCCCAACCGATTTCATGCCGTACTCGAACCACACGGCCCTACTTATCCATTGTACATTTCAGAATTGTATTCTTTATTGATTTTAATATTTATTGGTGCTATTCTATTCTTTTCTATTCTCTGGCGCTGTTACAAGCACCATGATCAACCGCCAGTACTTCAGCTCCTCCGTGATCATGGTGCTTGTAACAGCGCCGAAATATCGGAAACTCTCAACAATACATGGTAAATATCCCGTTAACTTTAATAGGTACTAATATGTAATGCTTTTCAAAATTATCTTAACAACACGTTTGTTTTTTTTTTTTTTTTTTCATACTACTTAGGTGGCAGACAAGCTTACGGCCCACCGGAAGGTTGGTAACCGTAGCCTATAGACGTTTGCAACACCAGAGGCGCTACACACGCGCTGCCGACCCGGGCGCAGGTTGTGACGACCCACAGTTGAAATTTTTCAAGCCGCCCATAAGGCCTTCAACTTGGCTTAACGACTGTCATTTTACTGACAACCGGGACCAACGGCTTATCGTGCCTTCCGAAGCACGGAAACGCTCGTAAATAAATGTCACAAAGTGGTCCACGTGGTGGTCACCCATCCATATCCGGCCATAGTAAATGTTGCTTACTGCAGTGATCGTTTACAGAACACTGAGTCCGCGGGGCCACGAGCGCTTCATATTTGTGTTAGAAACATGCAAAAGATACTTTATATGTTAATTGTAGTCATAGTTTTTACAGATTAAAATTGCTGTTTATAGTTTTTATACCAACTAAATGTATTAACATACAATTGTTCAAGATTTTTTGTAAACCTTTATCCACACAATGGCTTAGTGAACTTATCACCTGTTGCTATACACACAATAGTAATCATTTTTATAAAAACATTAATTTTCTAGTTGTTGTTTTTAGGGTTCCGTACCCAAAGGTTAAAAAAGGGACGCTATTTATGAGACTTCGTCGTTTGTCTGTCTGTCAGTCCGTCAAGACGCTGTATCTCAGGAACCATGATAGCTAAAGAGCTGAAATTTTCACAGATAATGTATTTCTGTTGCCGCTATAACAACAAACACTGAAATCTGAAAAAAGGGGAATAAGCGGGCTCCCATACAACAAACGTAATTTTTGGCCGTTTTGTTACAGAACGCTCTATGCACGTTTCCGACTCGTACTTGGCCCGTTTTTATAAGTAGGTATAGTGTGATTATAAAATCAACACGCTGTGAAATAGTTTTTGTCAAAGTCAAACACCTGCATTTATCCGTGCCAATACCTACAGTAACACAGTCGGCCAGTTTTTTTTGTCTGCCACCTTTTCTATAAGTACCCTAAAGGAATAAGGAATCTCCCGTTCAGATCATTAAAAGCTAGATTCTATCAATCAATGCCTGGAAATGCTGACCTTCTCTGCTGGATTCTCAAAAAATTGTTAAAATGCATAGTTTTTAGATTCATTTCTATACTTATAATAAAACTGTTGAGGGTCGAGAGTCTGTACATGGAAGATATTTTGAAAATTTTAATTGTAGGACGTTCTGTAATCGATTCTGAAGCCGAATATGTAATTTAAAAATTTCATGTCTGTCTGTCTGTCTGTCTGTATCCCGAATAAGTATCACGCAGAAACTACTGAACCGATTTGAATGATACTTGGTACATTCCGAGCTTATAGTCCGAGGAAGGTTCTTGGATACTTTTGATCCCGATATTTTGCGCGGTTCCTGCGGGAGAGGGGATGAAAGATAAAATGGTTTTTCAGCTGTAAGTTCTCACCGCGTGGTCCGATTTCAAATATTTTTATAGTGTCAGAAAGGGAATGTTTTTAACATTGTTCCACACAAGTTTCATTATTGAGAGTTTCGTAGTTCAGAAATTAGAGGCATCTCAACTTTTCGAATTCAAGGGTTTCTTTGAATGTGAGGGTAAATCTAAACTGGCGTGTTGGCTTAATCACGCCTTCGGCGCGGACTGAATTGTTTTAGAATAGCCTTGATCATTATGAGCGAGGCCGCGGTAGCGGCCGTGGGCCTGTTGTGAGTCCCGGGACATCCTTCCGCGGGCTTACCCGGGGCTCCCAACCACAGGCTGTAGGGCGTTACGTGAGGTTTTTTAGTCGGTAAAAAATACCTGTCCTTTCATACACCTTATGTGGCGTAAACGAAGTTGCGAGGGTCAGCTAGTTGTTAATATAGAGCACTAAAAAAAATAACCCGCTGAGTTATTTGCCAGTTCTTCTCAGGTCGGTCGCGTTGTGAACTGGTGGTAGAATTTTTGATTTATATTCTGGACATTTTACAAGTGCATCTGTAGGCATAGGTACGCCTATGTGAAATAAATTTATTTTTCTTTCTTTCAATAAAATCGGCCTATGGCAGTCTACCTCTGCACGTAAACACCCAATTTACGCCAAAATTCACGTTCCTGCGCTTGCTCATCCAGTCAATCCCTGCAACCTTCTTCATGGTTTCGGTCCATCTGCCAGGGGGTTGACCTTTTTTTGTTTGTTTGTTTGTAACGAATAGGCTCCGGAACTACTGGACTGATTTGAAAAATTCTTTCACTGTTCGGAAGCTACACTCTTTGCGGTGAACATAGGCTATATTTTATTCCTGTATTCCCACTGGAACGGGAACTACGCGGGTGAAACCGCGTGACGTCCGCTAGTTTTAAATATGGAAAAATGAACTCGGTCTCGAACAGGATTCCGAGCACATACCGTGCAAGACGCCTTAACCAGCTGCCACCAAAACCACTATTTCAAATTTATGATTAGGTACCTAATTTTTAATTCAGATTTCGAATTTCTACAAAATAATTTAGATATATCACATCTGCCAGGAGTCCCATGACAGCTCACAATGTTTTTTTTTTTAATTCAACAGGTATGTTATCCATGACCCTAATGCCGCTGTTCGCGCACGAAGTGACAGATATTACCATCGTTCCAATAAACATTAGTTACGACCGACTGATGGAGCAGACTCTCTTTGCCTATGAACACCTGGGAGTGCCTAAGCCTAAGGAGTCGACTGGAGTGAGTAAGCCTTTTATTAATTTTTGCTAGCGGACGTTAATTGGTTTCACCCGCGTAGTTCATTTTCCCGTGGGAAAGCGGGAATAAAATATAGCCTATGTTTACCAGGGATAACGTAGATTCCCAACAGTGAAAGATTTTTTCTAATCGGTTCAATAGTTTAGGAGCCTATTCAATGTAAACAAACATATTCAAATCTTTCCTATCAATATCAATCAATATAAAAACATATAATAAAATCGTAACTGTCTGTTTGTCTGTACGGTTGTGCACGGTAATCTCAGCAACCGCTCAACCAATTGTAATGCGGTTTTCTTTATTCCGTTTTTTACTCCACTTAACATTTAGTGTTTGTTTCATGTCAATCGGTTCATAAATAAAAAAGTTATATCAATATAAAGAATCACATATAAAATGCAGCGTACCAAGGAGCAAGCAACAGCTAGTCTTACTAATATTATAAATGCGAAATTTGTAAGTGTGGATGTTTGTTACTCTTTCACGCTCAAACCGCTGAACGTATCGGGCTGAAATTTGGTACAGAGATACATTATAGTCTGGAATAACACATAGGCTACTTTTTATCCCGGGAATAAGTTCCCAAGGGAACAAATTTTACGCGGGCGAAGCTGCAGTCATCAGCTACCCAACGAGCAAAAAGCGGTTTTATAATTATCCTAAGACCAATTTTCAATAGACTTATAACGAACTCATAAGAGCTTACAAGCCCGGAAAAGGGCCCACTTTATTAGTGTATTCAGTTTTTTAACAGTCTAATAGTACCCTCATGGAATTCAACTAACGACTGTAACAGCCGTGTAACGGCATTTTGTAAAACCATACAATCCTACCAAATCTATTAATAGTCTCTTAGAAAACTAAACTAGATTGTTATGCACTTTACAACTGTTCTACAAGTTCTCATTTCGTTCAGTCAATAATTCAGTTATTAATATTGGGAGTTTTACACACTCCGTGTACATAATACTAAAAACTTTATTAAAATACTTACTTATAATATTTTGGACATTAATAAGGCAAGTTATATGATAATTTTTCAGAGTCCTCGTATTTCATGATGTTAATCAAAAACGTACTGGGAACTCATATTTCTCGTGCAACATACCAAGTTTCTGGTGAAAATTTTAAAGCCCCGCTTAAAATAAGTAATTATACGTTCGTATTCATTATTTTAAAATAACAAAATGTTCCCCATTAGTCATTTTCGTTAGCCATTTTTAGTTTAGCATTTGGAAGTGTTCTACTATACCACCATAGACAAACTCGGTTCTATAATGTCTCATAGTCGCTGCATTCACTCGCCATGTTTTTATCTTTTGGGGATCCGTGGTGAAATAAGAAAAACGCTAAATATACAACCTAATATTGAAATAACACCTGTAGGTGGTATTTGTGTTCATGAATATAAGCAGGTATGTATTTATTGACGATTTGTGTAAGTAATTAATATTTTTTTGAGTTAATGCGCTTTCAAGTTTGTCATATTTATTCATAAGCATAATCACCACCTAAGTGGTTTGGTGATACTTCTTCTGTACTTTAGTCATCGTCCAATATACGGAACCCTTGCCAGGTTTTGTGACTTGAACTTCACAAGGTCGTACTGCGAATCAAAAGAACTATTTTGGCCCAAACCACCTATTGCAAGGGTAAATAATCTTATAATGACTTTACCAACGAATCAACAAGTGTTACTTGACAATAACAGTATTGAACTTAGCTCGTATAAAATCATTACACTTATAATAGCATGTGGCAAGTATGTTATTAGTAAAAGTAGTATCATTATAAGCTCGCATTAAACTAGATTCAATTACGATTTACAAATGGTTTTATAAAACTACTTTATTTGTAACGGATTCAACTATTGTACTTATTAGCGCTTATAAAACTAAGTAACAAGTGTAAATGGAATCAAGTGTATTTACACTTATGGCAGCTTTAATAGGAGTTTCGGGTCTATAGTAGCCTAATAAGCAATCTTAAAAGCGCTTACAAGTGCTGGTTATAAGAACCTTCATTCTTAAGTCTGATTGCTCTTACTAAAAGCTTTTACAAGAGGGTGCGGCTTATAGTGATCTGTATACATAGTATTATAAGCCCTTATAAGGCTAATTATCAGAATAATCGCGATCAAATACCAAATAGCATTTTCTGAGACGCATGTAAGAGTAATTGCGAACGCCAAAATCAATATAAGAATCTTATAAGTGTCTTATTCCTATAACATATGTGTTCTAAGACTATTTTGCTTGTTGGGTAGTTTATAATATTAGTAAGATAAGACTAGATCCCTTCTTCTTCCTCCCCTTTTTTTTTAACGTGAGGTAAAATCCTCATGGATGTTATATGTTATGCCGGACTCCTACCGACTAAAAAACCTCACGTTACGCCCAACAGCCTATGGTTGATAGTCCCGGGTAAGCCCTCGGAAGGATGTCCCAGGACTCCCAACAGACCCACGGCCGCCACGGCGGCCTCGCCCAGGGGGTATAATCTTCTTCCATCCCTTAACAATTTATTTCGGGCATAAAACGTCTTAGATATAAGGAAGTAAGCGTATTCGAAAGGCTGGAAATTATTAATTAGGTAGGATGGAATTCATAACTTAGGTATTTAAGTACGACCAAAACATCGCTTATTCCCTTTCTATTCCTCTTATCCGTCGATAATGTTTTTATTACTGACTAGCTGACCCCGCAACTTCGTTTACGTCACATAAGGTGTATAAATGGAGAGGTATTTCTTCATCAGACTCATCAAGCAGCGTGTGAAACTGCCCTGTTGGCTATATCATAAAAGAGCTTAAAGATAAAGTCTATTCTAAAACATTTCATTAAGCTCTTATGATTAAGCCAACACGCCAGTTTAGATTTAGCCTTTTTTAGATTCATATATATCTGATGATTCTTTAAAGTGATTTAACTTTTTTATTTATAAACCAATTGACATGAAATAAACACTAAATGCTAAGTAGAGCTAACCTCAACACAATAAAGAAAACCGCATTGCAATCGGTTAAGCGGTTACTGAGATTAGCGTGCACAAACGTACAGACAAGCAGATATACAGACATACACACAAAAATTCTAAAAATCATTGTTTTGGGTTCTATTGCGTTCATAAAGCCCCCTATAATATTTTTTCTTATTTATCTTCCAAGTACAGACAGCGACCTGTTACGATTGTATTTATATGTATTTATATAAACGTAAGAAGATGAAATACGGCCTAATGAGAAAACCCGTCGTTAGATGTGTGTTGACCCTAAATTTGAAGGACAGCGTCGTTGACACGTTGCTTTTGTTCTTGTGTCATAAAAAAACATACGTAAGAATAAAAACTTTTTTTTCAATTGCTACGTCAAATAAAACAATAGACTTAAGGGCGAGGCCGCATCTGCGGTTGCGGTTGTGGCTGACAACCGCAGAACCGCTGATGAGGCCGCACTACGGTTGACTCCGCTCGACAGCACAGATAACTAATAGTACTAACGTAATGACAGTGTGACCGAATTAAGTATTTTAATACTTTTCTGGTAATTTTATTGACTTTTACGAATATAGGTAAATATGACTACGGTGACCACAATTCATCAGGTAGGGCCGTAAGCTTGTCTGTTATCTTAAACCTGAAACACATCCACTGATTTAGTATGAGTGGACCATGGATTCAGTGCAGTGGTTCCGAATTTAGTATGAGTGGATCATGGATTCGGTGCAGTGGTTCCGGACCATATCAAACAGTCTGTAGAGCAATCCAGCGGAGATCATTAGTATTATGTAATAGAAGACCGTCGTGGTCTGCTTGTTTGCACATTGAATGTGGTCTGCTCTGCACCAAATCCGAACACGTGGACGGCTGGGCCGGACCAACTGACCGATCAAGATACACCACTAGAAACCGACTTTCTCGTTGCCGTATTTTTTCTGATTTGATTTGATACTAACGATCGGACTACTTGGATTTTCTACTAGTACTACCAGTGGTACTACTGGTAGTACCACGAGTAAAAAAATTACCCGTGGTACTACCAAGTGGTCCCAGTAGTACCACGGGTAAAATTGAATTACCAGTGGTACTACTGGAACCACTTCGTCAACTTCACTGGATAAAAATAAATGAAGATCGATAAAAACAAATGAAGATCGATAAAACAAATGAAGCTTGGTGAAAACAAGTGAAGATCGTGAAAAACACATGAAGATCGGTAAAACTAAACGAAGATCGATAAAACAAATAAAGATCGGTGCAAACGAATGATGATATTTTGTAAAACGTGTGATTTGCGCTATTGCAATTAGTATGTCCTATACATATTAGCATACAACTGTAAATGTCAGGTAGTAGCCTTGAAGGAGCCAATAGTAACTAATCAGCCTCATCTGTTTTCCTGGCGGATTTCACGAAAGCGTAGTCAAAGATTGTATTTTGAGTTGTTGTTGTTGTTGCTGTTGTTGGTGTTGTTGGTGTTGTTGTTGTTGTCTAAAATTGTCTTTGATGTATGTTTACAAATAAAGCGTTGTCAATGACAAATGAACTATACATAGATGCACGATTCAAACCTAAACGTGGTAGATCATGGCGCTCGATGTAAAGAAAAAATGATAATTTTAATATCAAAGACCTACACTTTTATGATGCAATCTAGATAATAAACAAGTTTGTATAAAGATTGAATTTGTGCACAAAAAGTTATGGAGGTAATAAACAGTTAAATAAAGGACATCGTCCTTTTTTAAAGTTGGTTAGGAAGTAGAATAGTCATAAACAAAAACAACATCTAAACATAAATATAATAAAATGGCTCTCTGCAGATTTTAAAATAAAGGACCAATAAGTAAAGATACATGAACTTTGTTCCTTTTTTGTATTTCCTGGGTGAAGATCCAGTAAGATATAAAAAAAAGACAAGATATAAAAAAATCAGGCGACAATTTAAATAGAACCTACTGATTGATTGCAATTTTCTAGCATAAATGCCCTTGAAAAAGTAGATCTTTTTTAACAATTTTAATTTTTGCTTGTACCTATCTTCACTTGTTTTTTCCGACCTTAATTTTTTTTCACCCACCTTTATTTGTTTTCACCGATCTTCACTTGTTTTGACAGATCTTCAATTGTTTTTGTCGATCTTCAATTGTTTTTACCGATCTTCACTTGTTTTTACCGATCTTCAATTGTTTTTACCGATCTTCACTTATTTTTACCGATCTTCATTTGTTTTCACCCACCTTTATTTGTTTTCACCCATCTTCACTTGTTTTTACAGACATTCATTTGTTTTACCGATCTTCATTTCTTTTCACAGATCTTCATTTGTTTTAACCGATCTTCATTTATTTTTGATCCAGTAGTACCAAGAGTAAAATTGAATTACCCGTGGTACTACTGGGACCACTTGGTAGTACCACGGGTAATTTTTTACTCGTGGTACTACCAGTAGTACCACTGGTAGTACCAACTAATGGGTATACAGAATATATAAACTAATAACAACCGAACTAGTCAACAGAACAGGTGGGAGTAGACAGACATCACAGAGAATCCATTATAAAAACGGCTGCACGCGCGGTGTCTGCCTCTCTCGCTGCCTGCTGCCCTTCAGGTGATGTACCATACACCATCTGCGCGACATCACTGGGTCTGGTGGTCTAGGACTTGAAGAACCCTCTCGTGCTCGTTCTATGTTGTACTTGTAGTATATCGATTCGCTATATGAGAATAAACGCAGATAACTGCAGTATTACTTCAACCCTATTGTTCATATTTATCTCCTTGGTAAATATAATCATAATCATCCATACTAATATTATAAAGCTGAAGAGTTTGTTTGTTTGTTTGTTTGAACGCTAGGATCTCAGGAACTACTGCTTCGATTTCAAAACTTCTTTTACAATTTGATAGTCCATTTATTGAGGATGGTTATAGGCTATATAACATTACGCTAAGATGAATAGGAGCGGAGCAGCAATGAAGAATGTTTCGAAAACGGGAAATTATTTTTGCAGTCTGAGAGCTTCCGAGGCGTACGCTGGCTAAATGGTTAAAGTTACGTAAAAATTGTGTATTGCAAAATTGTTTCTCTTAAAAAATTCTATAAAAAATTTGCGACAGAACATGTCTATCTTTTAAGGTTCGCTCACAATAACCTAATTTGTCTTTCTTTTAAAGTTAGCTCACAATACATATTATCAAACTGAAGAGTTTGTTTTGGTAGGATCTCAGAAACAACTGGTTGCATTACAAAAATAATTTTTCAGTTTTTTAGTCCATTTATTTAAGACGGCTAATGGCTATAAAACATCACGCTAAGACAAATAGGAGCGGAGCAGCCATGAATAATGTTTTAAGAACGGGGAAATTTTATTTCCTTTGAGAGCTTTCATTGCGTACGTTGCGTAAATGGTTAAAGTTACGTAAAAATTGTGTACTACAAAATGTTTCATCTTAAAAAGTTACAAAAAGAATCCTGAACAGCATATGCCTATCTTTTAAGGTTCACTTACAATAACCTTCTAAGTATTTTTTAAAATATGAGCGACGCAACTCGGCGCGTCGTGACGGGAGTAAACGTTTTCTGCAGCAGTCGCCAGTCAACTAAAAGCTAATACCGGCCAAGTGCGAGTCGGACTCGCACTTGATGCAAAAAACGGACAAAAATAAATGCGACGGGAAATATTATATCACTTCAACAAAGTTGTGCGGTTCAATTCTAATGGTAATCTTTTTTATTGTAAAATCATTGATGGTTATGAATATAAGCGACGCGACGGGAAAAATTATAACACTTTAAATATTAAAACCTACCACACCTCTTTAATAAATATACCTACCTAAGACACGCGACGAGAGCACTGTGACGAGAGTAAATACGACGGGATTATAATACCTACTTAAAATATTAAGTAATCTAAACTCTTTCTCACTCTCATGTGACGCAAACGAAGCTGCGCGGGTCAGCTAGTAATCATATAAATATTGTGGAGAACGTGGACTGTATTTTATACTATTTTCGATGCTGGAACCTGGGCGAGGCTTGGTGACCACAATTAAAACGATGATTTCACTTTACTAATTTATTGCGAACACAAGAAGTTGTAACACGTCAGCCATTGCAGGCGTACCAAATTCGAGAGAGTGAGAGAGAGATGTATGACAGAGACAGAGTGAATGAATAGAATGAACCTTTTGTTGGTGTTGCCAACATGGTGCCCACTTATGAGGCTAACAACCATTTAAACTTTTGTTTACAACATAAATAATTGTACTGTTTCCTATTTTCTAACACCCTACCTTACACATATTATACATACTTTTGTACACTAAAGTTAACACTAATTTAAGCTAACCTCATTTGTAATGATAGAAAACTTACATTATTAATATGAAAATGTTTAACCAAACAAGAAGCAAAACAAACCTAAAGTTTAGTTAATACAAGGATAAGTTGAATTGAAGCTTCTTAAAAACAATTAGGTGCTACATCTTAATTAGAGTAGGTACATAAAAGATTTTATGCAAAGTTTTTCAGCCTCACAATAGTAAACAGATACATTAATTTACACTCAGTTAAACAACCTTAACGACTAAATTAACTTACTCGGTACTATTATCATTAAAAGGCAGAATACAGATACTTGATAAGGATCGAGTATAGGTTTTTCCATTCGGGATTTGTAAATTTAACGCTCTAACTTTGCCATCTTTTCCAGGAAAAACCTTTACAACTCTTGCCATTGGCCAAAATAAAGGTGGCGCATTTGGATCCTTTAAAATTACTAACATGCCCTCAGTTACATTGGGTAAATCATCTCGCCACTTAGGCCTATTTTGCAAAGTATTTAAATAATATTTGTGCCATACATTCCAAAATTGTTGAGTCAATTTATTACACAATTGCCAATACTTAAGGCTATTTATAGGTTCATCAACAACATTGTTTTCAGGATAGGCAACCATAGAGGTTCCTATCAAAAAATGACCAGGAGTGAGGTAACTAAAATCGGCACTATCGGCAGACATAGGTAACAAAGGCCTAGAGTTCAATACTGCCTCAATTTGAGCCAGGACAGTGTTTAATTGTTCATAGGTTAATAACGATTTTAATACAATCCGTTTCAAATGAAATTTCATGCTTTTCACAGCTGCCTCTGCAAGCCCAGCAAACACTGGTGAATAACTTGGAGTAAAATGAAATTTTATACTTTGTTGCGAAGCATACTCTTGTACCAGTGTTTGATGACTGGCAGAAGCGTGCAGCTTATACAATTCAGCCAACTGGTTGCTTGCCCCTCTAAAGCACCCGCCGTTGTCGCAAAAGACTTCACTGGGTAACCCACGACGAGAGATAAATCGTTTAAAACAGGCTAAAAACGAGTCAGTTGACAAATCGGAAGAAAGTTCGAGGTGAACGGCTTTAGTAACAAAACAAACTAAAATACAAACGTAACCTTTAGAAATTATGGCGCGCCTTAATCGAGAATTTTTGATATCTACGGGGCCAGCAAAGTCTATTCCGACCCTTTCAAACGGTCGGGCGGCAGTTATGCGCTGCTGAGGCAAGGAACCCATTAGCTGCTTTGCAGTGCTGGCCTTTAATCTGAAACACGTAATACATTTGTGTGTTATCTTTTTTACTTCTCTTACACCATTCATAATCCAATATTTTTGGGTTAAATGAGCCAGCATCAACTTAGGTGCGGCATGTAACAGTCTTAAATGCTCATGACTTATGATAAGTTCAGTTATAAATGAACCTTTTGGTAATATAATTGGATGTTTTTGGGCAAATGAAAAATCTGTATTTTGAAGGCGACCCCCAACTCTAACTAGACCCTGACTATCCAAGAAGGGATGTAATGGTTTTAAGGGACCCTTAACATTCTTACTATCTATTAAAGCCTTTATTTCATCCTTAAAACAAATATATTGTTCATTTTTAATTATTAGCATTAATGCTTGTTGTAATTCGGAACTATAAAGAAAATAATCTAATATCTTATTGTTGCTTGGTCTGAGATTGTGTATGAATCTTAATACTTATGCCATTATTCTAATAACCTTGTTAAGATTAGAAAATCTAGTTAAAAATTTGAAACAGTTCTGATCACTTTGAACAATCAAAGAAACCGCTGAATTAGGACCAACCTTCAGCTCAGGTAAGTCAACAGGCAATGCCACATCCTCACCAATTCCCTCACAGGAATAAGTAGGAGACTGCAAAAATGAAGGCCCGTGCCACCAAAGAGTGCAAGTGGATAGTTCACAGGGATCTACTCCTCTACTAATTAAATCAGCAGGGTTTTCCTGTGACCTTACATAAAGCCAACTCCAAGCTGATGATTTTTCTTTAATTACTTTTACTCTATTGGCAACGTAAGGTAACAATCTTGTTATTTCTATTTTTAACCAAGCTAACACTACCTTTGAATCGGAATATAATATTACACTGTCAATTTTCACCTTTACCTTTAGAATATTATAGACTCTGTCAATCAATATACAAAGTAAATGAGCAGCATTTAATTCTAATCTCGGTACAGATATTTTTTTACTGACAGGATTGACTCGCGACTTGGAACAGAGTAACGATACCGTTACCTCGCCTGACCCATTGACTACCCGTAGATATACACAACATCCATAGCCAATGGTGCTGGAAGCATCAGCGAACCCCATTAACTGCACTGAGACAGCTGACTCAGGAATTGAAACATTTCTAGTTAATTCAATGACATGCATTTTAGCTAAACTTTCAATAAAATGAAGCCAATCCACTCTAATGCGTTCAGGTGCAGTGTCATTCCAGCCTATATTTTCTGACCAAAGTCTTTGCATTATTGCCTTAGCCTTAATAACTATTGGACTAATAAAACCCATGGGATCATAGAAACGTGCTATGTAGCTTAAAATATTCCTTTTCGTAGGTCTATCAGTAGTAGGTAAAGCAGGACATCCAATTTTTAAAGCAATCTTGTTTCATGTCAACTGTTAATCCCAAAGCTTTCATGCTATATTCCTGTTTTTGTAAGTCAAGCTCATCAAACTGCCTTTGAGAAATTGGAATATCATCAAGTATTGAGGGTGAGTTTGAAGCCCATTTGTGAGTATTAAAATTCCCCAAGCTAAGCAATTCTTGTAACTGTTTTCTTGCATCTAACATAGTATTTAGATTAGAGTCTGCATAAAGCACATCGTCAACATAACAGTTATTGAGTAATATAATAGCTCCTAATGGATAATCCTTTCCAAACCTTATTGCAAGCTCCTTTAGGCAACGTGTAGCTAGGTAAGCTGAACTTTTCAAACCATAAGTAACAGTTTTTAAGCGTAGGCATTTGATTTCTTCTTCTGTGTTATCGCGAAAAAGAATATTTTGTAGCGATTTAAATTGAGGGTTAAGCATCACACATCTGTCCATTTTTTGAATATCGGTTGAAAAGGTATAATCTCCAAAGCGAAATAAGAGTACAATATCAAAAAGCTCCCTTTGTACTGGAGGCCCATTCAACATTAAATCATTAAGTGAGACTTTCTTTTTTGTTTGCATGGAGGCATCGAATACTGCCCTAACCTTAGTGGTTTTACTGCTTTCATTAATGACAGCATGATGCGGTAAAAAATACACAGCATCCTTATTTAAATCATAAGAACTAAGCTCAACATATTCCGCATGACCCAATGTTACAAACTCATTAATAGTTTTGTTATATTCAGTTTGTAAACTTGAATTCTTCTGTAACTTTTTCTCTAAGTTAAGAAACCTATGATAGGCAGAATCAAATGAGTTACCAAGTGTATTATTTACATCCTCTATTGGCACCTTTAAAGGCATATCAACATAAAATGTTTTATTTACAATTTGAACTGAATCTTGAAAAATACTCTCAGCGAGCTCATGTTCAGTTAAAGTTTCATTAAATGTTTCTGGGACTTGTTCCACCTTCCAAAAGCGTGATACAGTTGCGTTAATATCAGAATCGCATGTTAAGCAAAGCAAAGAGGTTACCTTAGTGTTAGAGGCCTGCTGTGCAGGCAACCCTCCCGCTACAACATGTCCAAACCTTGTGTTTATAAATTGAGGTTGCGTTATATTTGCATTCTCAGGCGGCAACAGCACCTGGAAAAACACATCCGCACCGATTAACAAATCTATTTCAGATGGTGTGTGGTAATTCACATCCGCCAGTACAATATTGGCAGGGATTTTCATTTTAGAAGTATCTATCCTGCTATGGGGGAGTTTACAAGTTATTTTCTTAACCACCTGACAATTTAATGAAGTTTTGTAATCAGATGTTAATGAACACAAGTCCACCGGCACAGAAAACATGGAAGTATGGTTCGAATTTGTGATTCCTATTATATTTAACCTACTTCGAATAGGAGCCAATTTTAATTTCTCGACAATGCTACTTGTTATCATAGATACTTGAGAAGCTGAATCGAGGATAGCCTTCACATGAACTTCAAGGTTATCCTTGCCCATAAGTTTGACAATAGCTGTGGGAAGTAAAATATCATTAAATGTGTTACCTGACATTAATGTTACAGGTGACGGTGATGGTACGTAATGTACGAGTGAGTTGTGAGATTTCTTGCACTCACCGCACTTGAAATGGAATCTACATTTCTTTTCATGTTGATTTAAACATACCTGGCATAACTTTTTATCGTGAACGAACTCGAATCGCTCTTTAGCAGGTAAGCATTTGAAAGTTTTACAACTATACAGTTTGTGATCATTAGCGTTACAATAAAAACATGGTTTGTTACCTGATGAGGTAGATGTTATGTTGACAACTGCCTTCTTGGGCGGGGCCACAGGTTCAGAATTCTCTAGAGCCAAAGCCCTTTTCTCGAGGAACTCCAAAAACTGCTGCACTGAAGGATCTGTCCCATCATCTCGCTCCAACTGGTAGGCCCTCGAAGTGTAGGTATCTAGTTTACGCAATAAGACACATAACACAATCTCATCCCAATATTCAACTTTGGAACCTAAATTTTTTAATGCACTAAGTATTTGCTTTATCTGGGATACAAAATCTCTTAAATTTTGTGGGGAAGACCTTGACAAACTCTTTATATCCAATAAAGAATAAATATGCTCATTGACGATAATATACTTATTGTTATACCTCTCATCTAATAATCTTAGGGCTTCTGGATAACTTTCACTAGCGAGTGGAAGGTTTTTTATTAAATCAAGTGGTTCATTTTTTAGAAATGACCTTAAATAGTAAAGTTTAGCGACATTATCTAAGTTTACATCTTTATTTATTACCGATTTGAATAGGTTTATAAATGGTGTATAGTCACTGTACTTACCAGTAAAACATGCAATTTGTATCGCAGGTAAACGTATCTTATTAATATTATTGGAAACCTTTTCCTGTACAACTTGAGTATGGTGTTGTTTTTTGTCGATTTCGACATTCAACACAGAAATTAAGTTATAATACTTTTCTTCAATTTCACTGTAATTCTCTGCATCACTAGGATCTAATGCCAAAATCATCTTATTATATTCGTCATACTCAGCAAATGATTTACATAAACGGTCCCTCTTGACGACTAAACTTTCGTAATTATCGTTTGTAATATTCTGAAGGGACAGTCTGGTTATACTGCCTTTAATGTATCCTCTTCCAGAGATAAGCTTTTTTATCTCGGACATAGTGCAGCCCTATACAATATACTTTATAGAAACTAATGGCACTACTAGTAAACACTAAAGTCACTATGTAAACCTTAATCTTGAAGTTTAAACTTGAAAACTAATCGTTTGTAAATTTCACTGCGCAAGATGGCGAACGACGCCACGAATCGC
Source organism: Miltochrista miniata (assembly GCA_933228765.1). Classification (NCBI taxonomy): domain Eukaryota; kingdom Metazoa; phylum Arthropoda; class Insecta; order Lepidoptera; family Erebidae; genus Miltochrista; species Miltochrista miniata. The sequence goes on along the minus strand of OW121764.1, from coordinate 12,781,289 downwards.
TTACGCAACAATTGAAGTGAACGGCGACCGAATGACGTGACGTTTGAACACAACGCAGGCCGTTGATTGGCGGACCGACCGAGCTGACCACGCCGCGGCGACCGCTGATTGGCGAACTCTTCAAATCTTGAACCAACTGTATCCGGTTACACCGTCTTGTATCAATTTCGTATCTTCTTTATATATTATTACTGCAAATGGAAATTTCCTCTTCGTTGCAGGTTGAAAAAATATTTTTATGCTTCTCGAACCTCGTGGATGCCGCAGAAAGCCGCTTGCTTATCTTTCGTAACAAATGTAGTAAAAAGTAAAACCTCGAATGCCGCGCAGCGTCGTTGCCGCCACACTCGTTGCCTCGTCACCAATATCCGGCTCGAAGGACCAAAAATGTGGAGAACGTGGACTGTATTTTATACTATTTTCGATGCTGGAACCTGGGCGAGGCTTGGTGACCACAATTAAAACGATGATTTCACTTTACTAATTTATTGCGAACACAAGAAGTTGTAACACGTCAGCCATTGCAGGCGTACCAAATTCGAGAGAGTGAGAGAGAGATGTATGACAGAGACAGAGTGAATGAATAGAATGAACCTTTTGTTGGTGTTGCCAACAAATATACCTATACTTGAACCGAGATAGGTGGCTGATCCACCCCTCTCGTGCCACCCGTATACGTCGCCCGTGCAGGAAGCTGGCCAACCAGCGGCTAACTTAGTTATGGGACTCCATAATAATATACGTACTAAACTAAGCCATTACAAAAATTAAGTATAATCATTAAAATAGTGTGTTTTCTATTCTATTCTAAATATTTGGTAGAAACTAAAAAACACGTTGTCGCAGACGTACTATATGCAGCAGACGCAGCTTAAGTTGGTTTAAGTACTCTGTGGTAAGCAGTTTAGAAATCAGTCGCGGTTAAAAACCGCAAGTGCGGCCGCTTGTACTGGGTTTCATAGGTTTTAAATTTTTGAGGTTAGAAACCGCCGAGAAAAAACGCAAATGCGGCCTCGCACTAAACAGCTTCCATTCCGTGTAAAAAAATGAAGAAGTCATTGTAAACCATTAGAGACAGAATATTAACCTTGACCAACATACATACCTACATAGAAATATAGTCACGCCACGCCTCATTGTTTTATGTCCCACGTAATAGTTGGTGAACCTATTGCCATGTTGAAATGGACAGGCGCAGATTATCACGACCAAAATAACTCGAATGAGTCAAAACTACCCATCAAAAACAAAACTTGTAAAAAAAAACCCATGTCGCGCAACTCAGTTCTTGTGCCGTAAATAGTAGTGAAACTCATGTAACATCCAAGTCAGTGTCCATAATCGATGTAAAAAATCTTATATGTTTTGATTGACTTGGCCTTTGCATGAAAACAATATAGGTACTACCCGTTCGCTCTAACTTTGCCGCTGGCGTAGAGGTGTATATCCGAATTTTTAATTACACGAAGTATATTGACAGTAGCTAATGTCACTTCGTCATAGAAAATAAGCAACATTGTATGAAGAAGTGACATTAGTTGCTGTAAATTTACTTCGTCTAATTAAAAATTCGACTTTAGTATGGAGCCGAGCGGCAAAGTTAGAGCGAACGAGCAGTACTAGCGTTTCCCTGCAACGCTTCGCTGTGACTTTTTACAGTTGCTCTATGATAAATGCCCCGTGTGGCGACGGGGTCCCGTGTTGCAACGTGTAAGAGTACAAAATGTTGCTACCCCAATACATCCCGAGGGTGTCGTAAGAGACGACTAAGGGATTTCGCAAAAAGATCCTCATCGTAGAGAAGGAAAACTCGAAATGAACCTCACCGTCCTTACAGAAGCAGGCCCATGACGGCAGCGTGACGTGAGGAATTCACGCCCCATCCCCCTCCCCCCCCCTAGGCTGTTGGGCGTAACGTGAGGTTTTTTATTCGGAAGGAGTCCGGCATAACATTCATGAGGATTTTCCCTCACGTTAAAAAAAAAGCCAGAATTATAGTCTGGAATAGGTAACACATCGTCTACTTTTTATTCCGGGAATAAGTTTCTAATGAAAGCGGGAATGAGAATGAGATTCCACGCGATCTGGTTCCTGGAGGACCTGCCTCTTGAATGACTATTTGCTGAAAACTGCACTAAATCCATAGAGTAGTTTAAAAGATCTACGCGAATACACAGTGAAACTAGTGAAAGTGAATATAAATTTTAAAGCCAGTTAAAACTTGACCTTTCTTTTATACAATAAGGTTTTTGTCTCTTACTTATCTACCTTTTAACCGTTCGATATGAAAGTGTATACGATTCAGACATACTTTATTGGTCGCTGTACACAGAATTTTCCTAGAACATTATTATCAACACTCGTCATTAAACAAGCAATTCTTTCCTGTTAATAACTACAAAAGTACGGCTACTACTAGGTTTCTTATCTACGTAATAAAGAGGCCAACTCCATTGCATCTAATAAAAACTTACTTATAAATAGATAACGATATACCAAATTAATCAGTATCGTTAATTTCTAAGAATGTACTTGTATTGTAATGGGTAAGCGCTCGGAGCCGTCCCGGGGACATCCTGCCGAGGGCTTACCCAGGGCTTCCAACCGTAGGCTGCTAAGTAGATTACGTGTGGTTTTTAGTCGGTAGGAGTTCGGTATAGAATCCCTGTAGAATTTTCCTCACGTTAAAAATAAAAGCGCTTGAAGCCCCGCTGATCCAGTGTCCTGAAAACGATAAATGCGTTAAGCCTCTTACGCTATGAATAGGCTTGAGATGGGAGACCACTTTGTCATTTACGAGCATTTCGGGATTTTCGGAAGGATTCCTACCGGCTAAAGCCTAGGCCTACAAACGACCGGGAGTCCCGGGTAAGCCGATGTAGCGCTTTGGATTTTTGGCCTGTATACTTTCTCCAAAAGAAATAAAGATATGTTTTAAATCTGCACACCTTTTTATTTTAGTTGAACGTAGTTTGTTCCGAACGGTGTTTATAAAATATGTATCTCGGAAGACGTCGCCATGTTATTCAATCTGTCATAAATAGGTACGTTGTGGTCCATTGCACAATGAGAGCGTAAATAATTATATTTCCAATTCATAAGGCGAAGCTGAGACAACGCCTATACGCCTTGGTTGACCATTCACCCTTGCAACAATTACCAGCAAGCTACCTACGCATTGACCGGACAAAATTATTCAAAGTCATAGCAAAACCAACTTAAATTTTTTACACTCCAATTTTTTAATTAATTGCGTAGAAATGAAACCCGGTTGTTAGTAAAATGACAATCGTTAAGCCAAGTTAAAGGCCTTATGGGCGGCTTGAAAATGTTCAACTGTGGCCTGTGGGTCACGGCGACCTGCGCCTGTCCATTTAATTTTCAACACTGCTATAGGCTCACCACCTAATACATGGGACATAAAACTATAAGGTAAAATGTGGGTGTGTGCTATGTCTCTGCCTACCCCTTCGGGGATAAAGACGTGACTATATGTATGTCCGTATACATAGCAGTAAACTATACGAAACGATGTCGAAGATCTGTAGTTAGAATATGGTTCTTTTTTTTTTTTTTATACCACTAAGGTGGCAGACAAGCATACGGCCCACCAGGAGGACTGGTGGTCACCGCAGCCTATGAACGTTTGCAACACCAGAGGCGCCACACTCGGTTCTTTATTTGGGGCAGGTAGTACCTAAAGAAAATAAGGCGGGAAAAGTGTTTTTGAATTCCATACGGCCCTTTTCTCCCCTCTCTATAAAATAGATTGCAGAGGGGCTTATTGCGAGACTTGTGTCTGTAGTCTGTGACTGTTGCATTAAACTACGTCACTAGGTCACGTGGATCATCTGTTCAAAGTTTGAAATAAAACAAAAATGACAACGTCAATCGCATTGAACTTTCACTTTCACGATAAAAGTTTTAGAGAGGGGCAGTCGGCTGAGACCGTCTCACGGCTTCTTGTTGTGTTTGTTAGGGTAACATAGATAATGACGCCACAATAATCTAATCATCGTTGAATTAAAATGCCTACTAATAAGTAGATAACATGAAGGTTACAACTACACTTATGAATAATTAACTGTACCGCGGTTTCACTTGTGTTTCGTAGCATTCTGATTTTTAACTGTGCATGATCATTTTGGTCACCTTATTGATATTTTTTTCGTGTAAAAATCCTCAGGAATGCTATGATGAATATATATATATAGGGCGGAAATTAAAGACCTGTGGTGATGTGAATAAAAAACCTTCCTGTATTTTATGATACCAACTTACCAACCGAAAGAGTGTTTTATAAGGAAAAATTTCTTTTAAACAACATAGTATCTTTCAGACCAAGTAAAATATGTTTTTATTGTAAAGCTTACTCACTATCTAAAGAAAAATAATCAGTCGAATTGAGAATCTCCTTCTTTTTTTTTTTTTTATTTTGGTTAAACATCTCCCAGGTTCGATGCCCGGCTCAAGCAGGTGATTTTCAAGAATGCAGTTTTACTTACTTTTGAAAATAAAGGAAGTTTTCTTTTCAGCAAAACTTGCCATTATCAATATTAAGGGTACTTTACCTGCAACCACGGTCTTTAAATTCCACTCTGTATATAAGGACTTCTATAGACTAAAACCACACGGTGACCTTACATCTCTCTACTGCTGGAAGTCCCTGGTACGCCCTTGAAAATATAACCCCAGGGTATCTATCCATACTTATACATAAAAGTATTTATCCTTACCAGGGTTCGAAAAAATCCGATTTTTATAATAAATATCAAAAATCCGATTTTTTTGATATACATAGATATATCCGATTTTTTTGATATATATCGGATTTATATCCTACAAGGATATAAATCCGATAAACCTTGTAAAATGAACCTTATTCTAGTAGAATTAAGGTTTCAATTTCAGTTAAAAAAGTGAATCCCTATTTCCCTTTTTGATTGAAACATCTATAGCCGATGGGTAAACTGAATTTTGCGGTGGCAACGCTATCGCAGAGCTGGATATATTTACTACCCGTTCGCTCTAAGTTTGCCGGTCGCCTTACATACTACGCCTCTATACCAGCCTCTACGCCATCGGCAAACGTAGAGCGAACGGGATACATACACATAGTCACACCTTTATCCCCGAAGGCGTAGACAGAGGCATAGTATACGCCCACATTTCATAGTTTTATGTCCCACGTAATAGGTGGTGAGCCTATTGCCGTGTTGAAATGGACAGGCGCAGGTCGCCGCTACCCGCAGTTGAAATTTTTCAAGCCGCCCACATGGTTTTCAACTTGGCTTGACGATTGCCATTTTACTGACAACCGGGTTTCATTTATACAGGAGCTCAAAAAAGGAGGTTCTCAATTCGACAGATCTTTTTTCTTTAGATAGTGTAATGTAGATAGTATCTACAATTGACGGAAAAATATGAAAGCTTCCCGGTAACTAAGCTATCCAACACATACCAAAAATAACACATAATAACAGAATTTCTCATTTCTGGTACATAACTGTTGGCTCCCTTACTTTGACCCAACACAGGTAAGTGAACGATAGCTTATCAGCTGCTAAATATGTGCTATCTCATAATGCGTAGGTGATAAGTTACTATTTAGATTAGAACATCGTAACTTGTAATGGATCACAATAATAATTATGATCTGACTTTCATTGATGATAAATCACTAGAGATGTACCAAGCACTAGGTTTGTCGAGTAACCGAGGCCGACTTTTTCTCGGTCTAATAAGTGCTCAATTTTTTTTCTACTCAAAAATATGTTTAAATAGGTTAATTATCTTCCTTCTGCATTACGTCAAGCCACCATCGTTTACGAATATGTATACTAGATCTTTTCAAAATCTGTTCTTCTTACATGACAACTTAGCTGTAGTAAATTTCAAAGATTAATGGTTTTAAAAAGTAAATAATAATAATATAGAATTTAGATGCATTGGTTTTGAAATTTATACTTATCGTGACTACAATTTTATAATACTACTTATTTCCCAAACTGTTTTTTTTTAAACTTTATGCACTATTTATGACTTAATGAATAATAAGTAACCTTAATGACGTAGGCATTATTTACCGGTCAACTTTATTGTGATGCAGAGATAAGTAAGTGCTTTAGGTTAATGTTGAGAAAAGGTACTTTAACTTACGTAGTAACTACACTCGAGAGCAATGAATCCGGGTCACTTAAAGAATCCTAAAAATCTCGGAAACTAAAAATGCTAGGTTAATGCAATAAATTGTATTTAATAGACAATGTAATACTCCTTAAATGAAGGTATTAAAACTTCTTAGTTATTGTAAAGTTATATCATAAAAAAATCAAATTTGAAAAAGGGCCACTTTCGAAGATGGAACTACGAAATTACAGCATTTGGTGTTGCTTTTGTTTGTAATCTGTCATTTATGTGGGTACATAAACCATGTTGATAGTGCTCTATATTCATTAATCAAGCTGAAATTATGTCGCTTACGCCTGAAGAATGCACCAGAATACTTACAATGCTGGAAACCGGCCGGAGTCAGCGCGATACAGCCAGGACTGTCGGTGTGTCGCTGTCAACAGTACAAAGAGTTCTCCGACGGTACGAAGAAACTGGTTCTAACCTACGCAGACCAGGAACGGGCAGAACCAGGTGTACCACAGCACGAGAAGACCGATACTTGGTGAACACCATGCTTCGAAATCGCTTTCTCACAGGAACTGAACTCACCAATCAGTTTCGACGCCTCGGAGGAAGTAACCCAAGTGCATGGACAGTAAGACGTCGGCTTGCTGAATCTAACTTAAAACCCCTTAGACCTGCAAACGGCCCTAAACTGGAGCGTGGGCATCGTATTTCGAGACTAAGGTATGCCCAGAGCCACGTAAATTGGAGTATTGAAGATTGGTCAAAAGTTATGTTCTCCGACGAATCAAAATTTATGCTCTACAAGCACGATGGAAGACACAGAGTGTATCGAAGACCAGGGGAAAGATTCAAGCAAGCATGCATCGAAGAAAAAGTAGCCTACGGTGGTGGGTCTGTACTTGTGTGGGCCGGAATTTCTTCTGAAAGTCGCACAGAGCTGGTGATCATAGAAAACGGCTCTTTAACTAGCGTAAGATATGTGGAAGAAATCCTCAATGATCACGTTGGTCCATTTATGGTCAATTTAGGTGAGGATGCTATATTTATGCATGACAATGCCCGACCTCATACAGGTAGGATTGTGAATGACTACCTTCAAGAGATGAACATTACTCGTATGGAGTGGCCAGCGCGCAGCCCGGATATCAACCCGATCGAGCATGCTTGGGACGAGCTAGGCAGATGCGTAAAACAACGAAACCCTCCCCCAATCACGCTTCGTGAGCTCAAAATTGCTCTCACAGAGGAATGGGAGAATATTCCCCAAAATCGTATAAGGAACTTGGTGTACAGCATGCCAAACCGCGTAAACGCAGTAATGGAAGCACGAGGAGGCAATACGAAGTATTAAAATTCAAGAAAATCGTAATAAAGTTCAAAAATTTCATGTTTCCTATTTTTGTTTTAAGGAGAGATCAGCAGTTTTTTCTTTATGTAATTTTGTGTTAATAAAATGTATGGTGACTCATATTTTTTTTACTTTCATTTAAGGAGTATTACATTGTCTATTAAATACAATTTATTGCATTAACCTATCATTTTTAGTTTCCGAGATTTTTAACATTCTTTAAGTGACCCGGATTCATTGCTCTCGAGTGTATTTAGTAATCTGTGCTTTAACCGAGTATACTCGTAATTTAAACCGAGTACGAATAATGGAAAACACGCCGAGTACCGAATATTAAAGGAATACTTGGCCTATCTCTTTTTTTTTTTTTTTTTTTTTTTTTAACGTGAGGGAAAATCCTCGTAGGATGCTATGCCGGACTCTTACCGACTAAAAAACCTCACGTAACGCCCAACAGCCTATGGTTGAGAGCCCCGGGTAAGCCCTCAGGAAGCATGTCCCGTGACTCCCAACAGACCTACGGCCGCCAATGCGGCCTCGCCCAGGGGGTGGTTCGGGTGCAATCCCGCGTCTATGGGGGGTTTCGGGTGTGACCCCGCTTCTAAGGGGGGGCGTGCGTGAGTGCTCACGTCACGCTGCCGTCATGGGTACTTGGCCTATCTCTAATAATTACTATCGATTCAAAGATACCACATATATCATGTGGTATCTTTGAATCGATACGAATACGACTTAAGCGGTTGTAATCCGATCACTTTAAGATAATATTGGATTTGTAATAGTAACTTGTTTTTACGGAGGCACATCATCACTTGAGGCACCTACGATTTTAAACACTTTTGAGGACTGAAAGTCCAAAGATAACCATGTTTCAAGTTTCATTGTCACTTTTCGTTCCTTTATATTACTGACTAGCGACGTCACGCGGTTTCACCCGCGTAGTTCCCGTTCCCGTGGGAATACGGGAATAAAATATAGCCTATGTTCACCGCAAAGAGTGTAGCTACCCAACAGTGAAAGAATTTTTCAAATCGGTCCAGTAGTTCCGGAGCCTATTCGTTACAAACAAACAAACAAAAAACAAATCTTTCCTCTTTATGATATTAGTATAGATATATTATGTTCAGATAAACATTGGGTTTCGTACCCAAAGAGTTAAAAACAGGATTCTATTCACGAGACCTCGCCATCCGACTGTCTGTCAGTCACGGAGACTGTATCTCATAAACGGTGATAGCTAGAGAGCTGAAATTTTCACAGATTATGTGTTTCTGCTGCCGCTGTAACAACAAATACTAAAAACAATAAATATGTATTTCTGGGGGGCTTCCATACAACGTGTTTTTTTGCCATTTTATTTCATATATATTAATATTAATGAGAGCAACAAGTTTTGTTTTTTTAATGAGATAACACAAATGTCATCTCATAACAATTACAATCTAGCCTTGAGGCTAATAATAATAATTTAGATTTAACTTATTTTACTAAAGCTTACAGAGTAAAGAATGTGTCCATCGGCACTTTTCTTATTGTCTCTAATTAGAATAGAAAGTCACTTTGTTCTTGTGTTCTTCAAGTATAGCACTCAGGCACTAGGTACTTTACACTAATTTCACTAAACTAGATCAAAAGGCTTAGTCCTTTTCAGTCTCCTTAAAATGTCCGTGGTGTCAAGAAGCTGGATTGCCTCGACATTCACATGTTTTAGAAGTCTTTGTTCGTGAGCTTCGGCATATTTTTTTATAACCTTTGTAACAAGGTCCACTCCTAAGTCCCGGTGGATGTCCTTATTTCTACTGTACCAGGGAGCATTTATTATACTCCGAAGTACTTTATTTTGGAATCTTTGAATTATCTCAACATTGGTGCGTTTTGTACAGCCCCAAAGCTGAATACCATATGCCCATACAGGCATAAGTACTTGTTTGTACAGAAGTACCTTGTTGTATACTGATAATGTTGAATATTTGCCGAGTAGCCAGTACATTTTCCATCTGTACAGTACATCTAACTCCTGGCGTTTCTTTTTGACGTGTGCCTTCCAGCGTAGTTTTGCGTCAAGCGTCATACCCAGGTATTTTGCCGTATTTTCATATGGTACTATTTTACCGTTAATGTATACCGGTGTATAGTTAGGTGTTTGTTTGTGAAGTCTATGTGAGTCGATTTGGACTCATTTAGTTTAATTCTCCATTTTTTTGTCCAGGCAGTGATGGTGTTGACGGCCGATTGAAGTTTCTCAGTTGCAATAACATTGTTTTTTATTTCTGGAATATCGCAGGTGTACAATAGGTACAAGATAGGGCCAAGTACACTTCCCTGTGGTACTCCAGCTTTTATTTGTTTGAGACTAGAATAAGCTTCTTCTTGTCTTACTCTGAATGTCCTCTCTGTTAGGTATGATTCTAAAATATCTGCAAATTGTTTTGGTAGCAGTTTCCTGAGCTTATGAATAAGGCCTCTATGCCACACCTTATCAAATGCCTGTGCTATGTCTAGGAATACTGTAGAACAGACTTTTTTTTCCTCTAGTGCTTTTTCAATGACGTTGGTGATTCTGTGAACTTGGTCTATCGTGGAGTGTTTTTCTCTAAAGCCAAATTGATAATTGGGAATTAGTTTTCTTTCTTCTATTATAGGCTTAAGACGTCTCAGAAGGAGCTTTTCGAATAGTTTTGAAATGATTGGCAGCAGTGATATTGGTCTGTATGATGATACATTTTGAGGAGATTTTCCTGGTTTGGGGATCATTATAACTTCAGAAACTTTCCAGATACTAGGCACATGTTTTAGCCGGAATGTGGCGTTTATAAGGGTTGTAAGTTTAACTATGGCTTTACGAGGAAGGTTTTAAAGAGAGCAACAAGTAGACGCTTGAAATACTCACAAAATATCGAGCTGTGTATTTTCATTAAATCCAAATAATTAAATGAAAAACAGGTAAGACATTGAAGGGGACTCCCATGCAATGATTTTTGTCGTTATTTGGTACGCGACGGGTTCCTCCGTGCGCGAGTCCGACTCGCACTTGGCCGGTGTTTTTTAAATGAAGGTTTGACAGTCATCTCATGGGCTCTTACTCTACTATGGGTTTGAGCTTTTTATGGTTTCTATAAAGATCGCGATTGACAGTTCTTGTGAATGGAATGCTGGTTTCTATTTTGCCTGTCTTCTGAGGACGTTACCACATAAGGACTGCGTTTCGAAAAAATACAGCAAGATAGCTCAAGAAGAAGGGAGTGCTCAATCGAGTGTGATTCTTGATATTTTTGTCTCAAGTGCCTAATTTCTACTTTTTGCTACAAAACAGTTTGCATACATGACGCCTAATATGTAACTGGTTTTCTTTATTTATTTGCTTATTATATTTTTATTTTACTAACTAGAAAATAAACAATATAATAATGAGTACCTACTTAATTAAATTATGATATTTTTCAACGAATGTATGTATTGTATATGCACCAGGAAACACATCGCAACACGTATTATTCACTAAAATTAACGAGGGAAGAAAGAGCCTAAATAAAAATACCTGCCTATGACCGGTCCTTGGATGGGTGACCAGTGTGACTACCCACGTGACCACTTTGTGACATTTATTTTCAAGCGTTTTTGTGCTTCGGAAGGCACGTTAAATGGCAGTCGTTAAGGTTGAAGACTTTATGGGCGGCTTGAAAATGTTCAACAGTAGCCAGTTACAATCTAAGTCTGTTCATTTTAGACTCGTCACCTATTACGTGGGAGAAATTCTTAAGAAAGGTGTAGGAATACAATATTTCTCTGCCTTCCCATTCGGGGATAAAGGCGTGACCATATGAACCCCGTCACAGAAAGAGACGATGGCGTCCTAATTGCTTTCGCTTCATATCGAGGCTCATACCATGACCTTTACTTAAGGTCCGGGTGTCCACAGTCCACATCCCTGTCGGTCTTGAGTTTCGCGTTTTATTTCACTCCATGTATTTCTAATGCCTTCCGCCTCTGCAATGACACTCCGTCGCCATGTCTGTTTCGGACGGCCACATTTGCGGTTTCCTTGGGGGTTCCAGTCTAGGGCTTGCCTTGGTATGTGGTCTCGGTTCCTTCGGAGCGTGTGCCCAATCCAGCTCCATTTCCCGCGTTTGATCTGATGTTCTATAGGGGTTAGTTTCGGAAGGACTTGATTGTAAAACGTCTGAATTAGGTGTCTCATTGCAGTGTCTATGGGCACACCTAATTCAGAACGCTTAAGTCGTTTTCTCAGGCCAGTATATCCCAAGAAAACGGTGGAGGCAGCGGTTAACGAAGACTTGTAGGTGATGCGAGAGGTCTTTTGTGACCTTCCAAATCTCGCATCCGTATAACAGCACAGTTTTGACGTTAGCTCGGAATATTTTGAGCTTCACTCTCGGTCGGTCAACTTTCGGGACGGCCAGACGGAGCGCAGCTGTGCGAAGGAAAATGTTCAAGTTTGCCATGAGAACCAGGCAATGTGGTGCGGTGCACACGCCGAGCGCTCGCGCTCCGACAATTTGTAGTGCGCTGTGTCCTCACAAGAGAAAACTGCTGATCCGAACATGTTTTTATTTACAGATTCTTTATATATATTTGTGTAGATTGTTGTATTTTACTGAACCAATTAGGTGAGAATTTAATTATTTGTGCCGTAATTAGGCACTTTATCTTTTTATTTCGGATATAAAAAAAACTAAGGCTGCCGCAATTATATTTTATTTTAGCTTTATAATAAAATGTTTATTATTATTAAACCGGTAACACTTTTGTGTCTTTATCTTTTTCAGTTTGACACATATTTATGTAATTTTACTGGCAACTGGGTTTCATTTCGAGTTTTCCTTCTCTACTCAATGGGTCGTTATGCGAAAGAGTTCCCTTAGTCGCCTCTTACGACACCCCCGGGATGAATTTGAGTGGCGACATTTTGTACTCTTTCCCGTCGCCACACGGAGCGATAAACATTTAAGTTATAAAATGCATTCATCAGTAATTGTTTCAAAAATTTGGAAGTTCCTCATCTCACCTATATGGAAAAAAATATAAATAAATAAATAAATATTCACGGACATTTCACACAACGCCATAATTATATTCAAAGTCTATACTGGTTGAATTTATAGTCGTTCTGGACCCGAGAGGGGGTTACTCGGAATCAATAATGGAACCATTTCGGAGTGTCAAAACAGCTGTGCAGGTTATAATAAAAAAATGACTTCTATGTAATCTTTATCACTCGTTCGAGTTGAAACATTAGTAGCGCTTCGATTATTCATTGAACTTTTCAATGAATGAAACTCCGAAACCCATAGGTACCTACGCCGCGGCGCGTGTCTCCATGTGATCAGTTCATTGGCCGAATGCATCGTTTCGATAATAATAGGTACTTAGATAATAATAAAGGACTCCAATTTCTCCTTCATACTTTACGCGGGCTTAGGACCGTCGGAAATACTTTAATATTGTTCTATTTTACGGTGAATTAATAAGGTTTATGTAATAATAATGAAAATAAACACGAACAAATAGGGAGTATTTCCGGCGTATTTAAAAAATTGGAGCTATTTACAAAATAATCAACTTAAATACCTAGACCTACCTATTCACAGTTTATTTACACTTCCCTGTACCTTAGCAACTGCTCAAAATGGAGTCCAGAACGTTCGATACACAAACGGGCACGTTTTAGGCTATTGTCTTTTAGTTTATTCAATGTGTCTCTGTCACTTTTCACTATTTCAAAGGCGACCACTATCGCACTGCGTAATTCATCACGAGATTCGTACTCTCGAGTGTAAACTAATCGTTTTATTTACGACCACAAATAAAAGTCGATCGCGACGACAATACTGCGTGCGAGTTATAGTCGAACTGCGCGCCGCGGTCGCCGGTCGGCGGCGCGGTCGGCCGAGCGTATTTTCCTACCTACAAGACGTAACTAGTCGAGTACCTACCGACGTTACTTGGCAACGAGTCCACGTGGACCGATGCGTTCATGCGTTGTGATTGGTCGAATTTTCCCGGCGCGGTGACTCTTGTTACTGATTGGAACGTTAGACATTGAATGAAAAATTGTAGTAGAAAATCGTAGTAAACGTATTTCGTGAATTTAAAGGAATAACTAGGTGTTCTCGTTTTGATTTTGGCAAACGATGTAGATTTTGACATTTTCGTAATTTTTTATTGTTGATTTTCAAATTGACAGTGCCGATCGGTTCTGTTATCGAAACTGGGCCTAAACCTTTCCGTTCCAAAACGACTATAAATTCAACCAGTATAGACAAGTAAAACTAAGTGTTTTAAGGTTCAAAAGTTCCTATAATTCTAAAGTTGGTTTTTTTTTACAGTGTGTGAGGTAGGTATATAATGCTACTGTAGCGTTTTCTAACAGATCTGAGGTCGGGGCTAGGTATAGTTTAGGTATTTGTACGTCAATTCTATAACTGAAAGGATATTGAATTAGAGATAAAAATATTTTACGCTATGGTGTTAAGCTAATAATTGCGGATATATATTTACATTTTCTAACAATTTCACCCACGGGTTTACCCGTAAATTACAAGAAATGATTTTTAGGGCCTAGCTCAGTGACAAAAATATTACAGTCTATAAAACAAACGTATTATAACGTGGAATTCATAAATAAATGCACGAAACGAAATTCTAACAAATTACTCCACATACTTTTTTGTTTTCATTAATCTTATCTTTTATAATCGATTACTGCTTAAATAAAATATTAGAGATATTAGAGTTTGTCGCTACTGTTCCTTAAATATCTAACAAGAATAATACAAAAAATTCTAACACATTAGTCAAGAAATATGTAATATAATAACAAAAACTTTAAATTGGCGCGAACATAATTCAAAACGGCGCGAGAGACATCGACGCGGCGGCGCGCAGCCGTGGTACACATGCGCAGTCGATGGTCTCTCGTCGGTTATTATTATTCGATCGATCGATTCCGATTCCACTTGAGACTGCACAATGAAATGATAATGTTAGTCTATTGTTTACTAATTCCTTTACGATCTCAGTTCTTCAAATTGGCACGTATAGTAGCGATATCGACGCTGGAAAGGCTAATTGCATTAACGACCATTATATGAATTGTTCAGGAGAGGCATTTAAAGTTTCATATTTTGCAAAAAAAATCATAACTAATTAACAACTTGAGTAATCCCATTGAAAATCAGAATGGTTATTATAAATAATGTTTACTATGAAATGTATATAAATAAAAAAATGTATGTATCCTCCTTCCTAATATATTGGAGATAATACAATGCACAACATAATTTTGGTAAGGTAAAAATTACTTAAGTTACTGCAACATCCTCATTGCGGTTCGCTAAAGACGTTTGAATGATCAAATAGCTGTATAAAACGAACTAAATAAATGTTTTATATTCTGTTCAGCATAGTTTCACATCAAAGTAAAATGTTTTATCGGGCTGAATCAAGTCAAACGATGACAGCCAGATTATCTTATCCAGCATTAAACGTTAAGTCACTCCTAGACTTTTAGTATTATCTCCCAATATGAATGACTTATGGAAGTGATCGGTAAAATAATCTTCAAATTACATTATATTTTTATACTGATTTTTCTTAAAAATCAAGAGCGTAACTTTATGGATTATCATAAAAATAAAACTACACGATTCTGAAATGAATCCCTGTTATTAAAATGGAAAAGCTTTATTTTGTGCGTGTAACACCACACAATCGGTTTCCCCAGACTTCCCCTAAAGATGAGTATGAGTATTCCAGTAGTTTTCACGGCGTTTGGTCAAATTCTCGTTTATTAACAGGATCGTACTATCTGACCCATCCAGATACTGGAAATTTTCTTGGTTTTTTCTTGTCGTACCCATAATCTTAGATCTGCTAATTGAAATTATTTTATACTCAGCCATAAGTTGAGACTGGTCTCCAGCAGGAGCATTTCGGTCGTGAGGGGTAATCCATCACTCTTAACCAGTACTGTCAAGTACTATTCAGGCTACAATGTCCTGTAATTATCTCGTTAACTAGCCTCATATTTCCTCTTGTTAGCTTTGACTATCTCATTCCCGTTGAAAATCTCAATCTAAGATTAAACTTCTCGTTGTCATTATGCTCCTGCTGATAACGCCCTTGGTGATTTTATGAGCGATGGGAAGTTCAGTCTTAGGTTCAACCAAGCATTCATCTGGTCCCTCTGGGGCTAGATTATCTACTGTTTCGTCACCCGAAATTCCCTAGGTTCCAGGTACCCAATCTATGTACGTATACTTCGGTCTTTTCCTCCAACATGTCAAGTGACTTTCTATATTCCTTCACGATTGCTGATGTTATTATTTTCTTACTTAAATTTCAATGCCACTTCACTGTCGCTGTATATGGTTGCCTTTCCCGAGTTTGTTTGGTAGTAAATTATTTGCGCGCTCTCAGTGATTGCGGTGATTTCACATATTGACACCATTTGTTTTATTATTTGGACCACTTCCAGAGCGTGGTTGTTCAGTCTCACTGGTTCAGCACTGCTTTGCATTATCTTAATTTAGGTTCGTCTCTTTGCTTTACACATTGTGCCAGAGCCTTCTTCAGAGAGAACAAAGAGTTCCCCAAAGTCGGAATATACCTATGTGTATATTATTATGAGCATCCTCTTAATTTTATTATTATTCATCTTATTACCAGACCTCACATAAGTAGCGATAGGTATCCTCCCTTACTCACGTGTATCGTGTAAGTTACGGCTGCCATCTCTGACTCCATCAGCCGGTGTCTCAGCATTTTCTGTTTCACCCATTTTTATGTCTTTGTCACTTTTTTCGCAGTTAAGAGTATTTTCTATTAATACCGGAGAATTGAAGATTCCTTGACGTCAAAGAAGTACCCTAACGCGAACTGCTTTGGTATTATGCCTAACAGCCTACGGTTGGGAGCCCCGGGTAAGCCCTCGAAAGGATACCCCAGGACTCCCAACAAATCTACGGCTACCACTGCGGCCTCATTTAGGGGGCGGGGGGTTTGAGTGCTATCCCGCATCTTTGGCGGCGTGCATGAATCCCTCACATCACGCTGTCGTCTAGGGCCTGCTTCTGTAAGGACGGTGAGCAAGCAAAGAGGCAGTGCAGTCCCACTTACTCCCGCTGGAGATCATGGCTCGTACCATCGTCTCCAGCAAGAGAGTGTCCACGTCCAGACCTGCCACGAGGGCCTGGCGCTATTGCGCCCACACCGTGCATTCCACCAATGTGTAAAGCGCTGTGTCCTCGCTGCGCTCCTTGCAGTGCTGGCACTCGGCCGTGGTTTTCCGGTGTATTCGCCACAGATACTTACCGAAGCTCCCGTGGCCGGTAAGTATCTGTGACAACCGGCAGGAGAGAGCACCATGGCTCTTCTCCAGCAACTTGTCCATGACCGGTCAATTATTATTGGTGATATTTTATGCTTATCAGGGTTAGTTTCATTTTATTAATTTTGTTTAATGTTAATTACACAAAAAATTACATTGCTACTCACCCGTAACTAACAGATACATTTATTTATTTATTTTTTTCGGATTGTTTTGGACTGATTGTTTTGTTGTCATTTGCTCTGAGCTCTGTTGCCTTTGTATCCGATCGTCACATTTGTCACAGTTTCTACTAGATTAATGATTGGGTTTCTTGTTTCATAGATCGTGTACACGTTTATATTTAAGCATTTCATTTACATATGTCTTGCATTTATTGTAGTTTAGTTTTAAAACTCGCGTTGCTTGCCGTCGCCGCCATTTTTGAGTTATGTCATTGTCATGTATGTACTATACCTACGCTACGTGTGGTCCGTTCACGGCTTATTTATAGGCTCACGAGACGATCATGCCTTGCAATTGTCAATCACGTAAAATATGAATGGAAGCTGCTTCAGTGTGCGTGATTGCTTTGCATGTGTGTGTGCATCGACGTATACGTGCACATGAAATTCTACGTTATTGACAGTTGCCAATTGATCATGTCGGGACCCCTTTACCTCTGGCAGATCGTTTTCTGTATGTTGGTATTGCAGTAAAGTCCCCCTATGAGTGCCAGCTTAAGACATCTTGCCGCGTAATAGGGGAGATTATAAGATGTATACGTTAGCACTAACAATTATTATATTTTATGTAAATATACATAACTTTACTAAACACATGATTCTGATGCTATTGGATTGTACTTAAGTTTTATTTTTATTGATATGGTTATTTAAAAAAGACTCTCATTGCCATCACCAAGTAGGGCGAAGTTACTCCGTCCACATCTCAAATAATTTCTGCTCCCGAAAAATGGCAAAAAAAAAAAAAAAAAGTTTCTACTAGGTTAGAGTACATGCAATGGACAGAATCTTAGTATGGTAACACAAAAATCAAGCAAGCCAACATCGGCGCTAGGGGCGGATTAGCTATGAACGGTTGTGGTAGCCACAGATTGGAAATTTTGCAGATAAGAAATATAATTAAAACTCCTCGTCATGTTTTTTATTGTTTTCCTTCTATTTTTGAACTGTATTTTCGTAATAATTTATAATTATTATTATTTATTTATTTATAATTTATACTTATGTAAGTATACTTAGGTTTTTAATTTTTTTACTCAGTGGGTGCCAGTTGAAAACCAGCGCCGGGTACTTGTGCCCGGCAATATGCTGAACTGGTTCCCAGTTTTTGTGCAACGACGTATGTACCTACCTATTATATATTCTAATATTATTATTGTGTTTGTTTGTATTATCTTTATTAATAATTAAGCCACTATTGTTGTTGCAGAAAAAATAAAAATATTTTTCTTTCTTTCTTTCTTTTCTTTCTTCGGTCTGACCGCCGCGATTGCGGCGAATCCCCCTTCGGTTGCTCAAGTCGCACCTTCCAGGTCTCCATGGTTTCCTGGTGGAGCTGGGACCGCTGAGCCTCGATTTCTCGAGACGCAGGCCTGTGGCCCGCTCCAGCGCCTCCTTGCGCCATTTGGTCCGGCTGTTTTGCAGGGCTAGAAAGACTGGATATTGCATCGTAGGTGTTCTACTTTAATGATTGCGGTTTTTTATATTAACCAGATCGTAACACGCTACGCTATGTTTGCAGATGTTAACCTTAAAAACGTCTTATAGGTCTTGCTGCGTGTGGCTGCTTTTTAGCCCCACGAAGAACGTCCGCAATCTACTTTCATTTCTGTATTCGTCTTTGAATGTGTTTATTTCTTCTTATCTTTATATTGTTTGTTATTTTTCTTTGAACACATCTAGGTATGGTATTTATGAACAGATTCAGTGGACCATATGCCGAAATATCAAATATTCTCAATAACACATGGAAAATATCCCGTTAGCTGCAATACTAATAAATATACTTTTATAATTTAATCAATTTTTGTAACGTGTGAAGTGAAGTGACGCAAATTTGGAATTCAATAAGTAGGTTTTCGCATTTGTGCAAATATCGGCAGCAGATATTCGCCTTCGCAAATATCTAGAAATTAGCATTCGTTATAATCGTGGAAGATGACACCCGTTGTCATTAGTCAATTATGACTAGTGACAATGGGTGTAGTCTCCCAGTTTTATACCGTATAGGTGGCTGAAGTACCCACAGAACGTTTGGCTCCTAGCTAACAGCCGCGGTCTTACTGCAAACGACGACCTTGACGTATCGTCTAACCGCCATTGTTTGATATTTGTCTTTCTTTTTTGGTGGTTTTATCACACTTATGTAATGAATTTTGCATTAAGCAGAGTAGCTTATGTGCTCTAAACACATCAAAATAAATTCAGGTAAAATTGTGTTATCGACCAATTTATTAGTAAGGGCCATCGACAAAAATGGTTTAACGTCCTAATTTTTACAATTAGAAGGAAGGTAAAAGGCTTTATACGACAATAAACTAAAATTTATTGACCAGTAAATTGACTTATTTTGAAATTCTATAATAATTACCAACCACTAAAATGTTTTATGCCGTGAAAATTTCAAAAAATGGAATGGCTAAATGTTTTAAAATAATGATTTCTTAAATCATGTGCAGGCTAAATGACTTATCAGTATTTAGCTGCTGTCATGGGCGCTTTATGAACCAAAATCAAAAAATGAGTGGATTTAAAACACAAAAATATACTAAAATATCGAAAATCACCGGTGTCTGAACGACCACCAAAGTGCTCAGATTAAATCGTTACCTAGACCATTCGAAAAAGAAATTCAGGCGATTCTAACGATATATATAACTCATATTCGACCAAATTGGCTGTTAATGCAGTTTGCCTTTCCAGCGTCGATATTTTCAACAGTAAAATAAAGTCGGGCTAAGAGACACTATACTTAAGAGATACTTGATACTAGGAGTAGTCCGATTTCGGCATTAGTAGACAAGTTATCCCTGAAATTTTCCCAAGCATAGCATAGTCAGATGACAACTAGTTTTAAAAATTGTTTATTATAATAATAATTCGAAAGAATCAAGACTGGACTGTTAAATATAAAACACCACGCCGCAAAAAAGTTTAACCAGGTAAGTATCTTCTGTTATCATAAAACCTATTTTTCACGCATAATGACCGTCTCAAGTGGAAAGGAAAATCGGAAAATCAAACAACAACGCAGCGTTAATGTGGGGGCAATAAATTCCCAATACGCACTTGATGGCAAATGGGAATTTTATTCCCAATTGCCACCTGGTAGCAATCTATGTGTAGGTAGGCGAATGGGAAGATACCGTTGATGTCAGTTTTCCAGTGGGATAGATAGTAATAGTTTTTAAAGTCGTCAATTTTGTACCGAACCCTTAGTGCGTGAGTCCCAGTCGCACTTGACTGTTTTATTACTAGAAAGTTAAAATATTCGTGGTCACCTGACCGCTGCGCCACAAGCTGCGCCTAGCAGTTATTAGTTACACCACTGCAACGTCATTATAAAAACAAACAAATAACAAACAATTTATTATGTAAATAGTTAGCATAAAATTTTACTGGTTCTTATAATATTTTCATCGCATATTTTATAAATTCTACTAACAAAGTGTACAAAATTGTAACGGTGTGCGGCGTGCAGAGATGGTTAGTACTAGTGTCCGACCGAAACTGGTTTTCCAGCCGAAACCGAAACCGAAACCGAACTTTCGGCCCCAGGGTCAGTTTCGGCCGAAACCGAAACCGAAACCGAAACTCACGTGTTCATATTGAAAAAAAGAAAAACCAGCCAAGTGCGAGTCGGATTCCCGCACAGAGGGTTCCGTTATAACAATTGGGCACAAAAATTACGTTTGTTGTGTGTGGATGTTCTTTTCTGATTTTACAGGTATTTCTTGTTATAGCGGCAACAGAACAGGGTGAGGTGGTGGGTGGCTGTGTCTTGACATCGCCAACGCCTTCAACACCTTGCCCTGGAGCTGCGTTATGGGAGGCGCTTATTCACCATGATATGCCTTCCTACCTCCGTCGAATTGTTTGGGCCTATCTTTCCGAGAGGGCCATAACTTAGCCGAGCTGGCTAGGGCCGGATCGGTGATATGTGTCGTTTGGTCTTCCACAGGGATCGGTTTTAGGAACGCTTTTGTGGAACATCTGTTACGATTGGCGCTGCGTGGTTCCTTGCTCAGATTTTTCGGCGTAACGTGTTACGCCGACGACACCCTCGAGCGAGGAGCAAAACATCGCGATGCAGTCTTGTGGTGGGTCAAATACGGTGCATGGACCTTGAGGCACCGTATTTGTCACCTTTCACAAATCCGACGCTCTGTGCTTTGGAACCTTGGAAGGGGCCATCTTTCGGATCCAGCTTACATGTAGGGGGCGTCAGCATCGGCATTGAGCCCTCAATGACGTATCTGGGGCTCGTACTCGACAGCCGGTGAAACCTTGGATACCAGTTCCGAAGTTTGGTCCCAAAACTGAGGGAGGGCATCAGTCGCATTCTTGCTGTTGTTGCCCAACATCAGGAGACCCAACTCTTGAGTCTCCTGCAGGGAGCGTCTGACGACTGAGCGGAGACTGTACCTTGGGGTAGTGCGGTGCATGGCCCTATGCGGGGCCCCGTATGGGCGGAGATCCCGACAGCCAGCAATGCGGCTAGATTGCTTAGCCCGCAGAAGGCGATGGCCGTCAGGGTGATAAAGGGATACCTTACGATCTCAGTTGAGGCGGTATGTCTCCTACCCAAGACCCCACCATGAAACCTGAAAGCGAGAGCCCTTGCGTCATTGTTTAAATGACGCCAAGAGGAGCTGGAGTGGGGCCATAGGCCTGCGTCTCGAGAAATTGAGTCTCAGTGGCCCGAGCTCCACCAGAAAACCAAGGAGACCTGGAAGGTGCGACTCGAGCAACAAAGAGGTGGAATCGCCACAATTGAGGCGGTCAGACCGGTTATGGACGAGTGGTTGGAGTAGAGCCACAGCGCTCTCTCCTACCGGTTGTCACAGATACTAACCGGGCACGGAAGCTTTGTTAATTATATGTGGCGAATACACCGGGAAACCACGGCTGAGTGCCAGCACTGCGAGGAGCGAAGCGGGAGCACAGCGCTCCACACATTGGTAAAGTGCACAGAGTAGAGTCTTAGAAGATAGTGTGACGTGAGATTCACGCACGCTCCCCCAAGAAGCGAGATAACTCTTGAACAACGATCGGGATAGTAAACAGGTGAGGCTCAGTGGTAGCCGTAGGTCTGTTGGGAATCCTCTGGACATTCTTGCCAGGGCATACCCAGGGCTCCCAACCATAGTCTGTTAGGTAGGATCCCTGTAGGATTTTCCTCTCGTCAAAAAAACGGCAACAGAAATACATCATCTCTGAAAATTTAGGTCTCTATCTGTCACGATTCCAGCGATGAAACCTCGTGACTAATAGATAGACGGACGGCTAAGTGTCATGTCTCGTTCATAGGGTCCCGTTTTTACCCTCCGTGCGTGGGTCCGACTCTCATTTGGCTGGTTTTTTTTTTCTTCAATAGGTGCAGCAAGTTTCACCAAGTGCTATCAATCAAAGGCATAAATCTTCTCAAGTATTCATTTTAGAATTAATATCTCCACCTAAATATGGGTTTCGTTCTATTAGATGTGGAATTACTTATAGATGCTATCGCGCAAGTACGGTTCCATACAAGAAAATCGGCAATAAATCACGTTTGTTGTATAGCGGCCCTTTAATAATATTATTTTGTCCGTTTCTATTACTTGTTGCTATAGCAGCAATACATCATCTGTGAAAATTTTAACTGTTTTACTATCACGGTGCATGAGTTACAGCCTGCTGACAGACAGACAGACGACCAACGAAGCCTTAGGAATGGGGCCCTGTTTTTAGCCTTTTTATACGGGATCGACTACTAAAGGCTAGGTTCATGTAATGTGCTAGATCACCTTTTTAGGATTCCGTAACCAAAAAGTAACGACGGGACCCCAAAAAGGTGGTCAAAGACATAACACAGGGGTAATTTTCTAATACTTGTCAATGGTTGTAATTGCTTGTGGATTGAATAAAATTGTATTCATCAAAAAAAAATCTAAATCAAAAAAAAAATCAAAAAAAATAAAATAAAAATATGTCTACGCTGACACTTGGAGCCAATGAAGCTCAGAAAAGGTTGATATCTTGAATATATTGAAGTAAGGTAGAAACGGCTGCTCGCGACGCGACGAATATTGGAAGTGAAGAGAACCGTTAAAATTTAGTGTATGAGTAAGTTGATCTAGTTATTGTAGGTAATTGCAAAAATAATGACTACTTTATATAATGCAAGTTGCGCCGCGAGCTTCTAGGTACAAATTGTTATTGAGTAAATTTAAGTTGAGAAAATAAGACTTGCTGTGCAAAATCCATCAGGCGCTTTGAGCCTGAACAGTAACTATTGATTGGAATTCATTTGTAAGTCTCTAAATCTTAGGTTTCTAACATATTAACTGGTTGGACATACCCCAACCACGTCACAAGCAGAGCCAGGCACTCAAAATTCACGAACACGTGAGTTTCGGCCCGGCCGAAAGTTTCGGCCCATTTTGGCCGAAACCGAAACTGCGGCCGAAACTCGACTTTTTGGCCGAAACTGGCCGAAACCGAAACCGAAACCGAAACTTCGGTCGGTCACTAGTTAGTACGTATTCTTAGGCGGCGTGAAAAGAAACGGGTGGCGCGCAACAATACGATACCTACTTAGACGATACGACTGGCACTGCGAACCCCCTCCCTACCCGCGCAGACTGCGGGGATAATATTTTATAGAAAACTCTTTTTATTTTTTAATTCACTGACTAGTTAGAATTTTTTGTATTATTCTTGTTAGATATTTAAGGAACAGTAGCGACAAACTCTAATATCTCTAATATTTTATTTAAGCAGTAATCGATTATAAAAGATAAGATTAATGAAAACAAAAAAGTATGTGGAGTAATTTGTTATAAAAAATAGAATTTCGTTTCGTGCATTTATTTATGAATTCCACGTTACAATACGTTTGTTTTATAGACTGTAATATTTTTGTCACTGAGCTAGGCCCTAAAAATCATTTCTTGTAATTTACGGGTAAACCCGTGGGTGAAATTGTTAGAAAATGTAAATATATATCGGCAATTATTAGCTTAACACCATAGCGCAAAGATTTTTATCTCTAATTCAATATCCTTTCAGTTATAGAATTGACGTACAAATACCTAAACTATACCTAGCCCCGACCTCAGATCTGTTAGAAAACGCTACAGTAGCATTATATATAGCTACCTCACACACTGTAAAAAAAAAACCAACTTTAGAATTATAGGAACTTTATAACTTTCTCGTACCGGACTAATATGGTAAAGTAAAACAATGATTTTTTCGCGATTTTCAGCAAAACGGTAAGTTTTACCATACATAATATACTTCAGACAAAATTGTAGATCATAAAAAAATCTAAGTAGACAGGTACAAAATATGTGTCAATACTTTTTTCCTACGAGCCACTGTTTTGGAGATAATAATGATTCAAAAAGTTGTAAAAGTTGTAAGTAATTGTCATAATATGCCCACGTTTCCACGCCACATGAGATAGTGTATTAAATTAGTTACATTTTGAATCGTTATATCTCAAAATCGGTAGCTCGTAGGAAAAAAGTGTTCAGACATTTCTTGTAGATAATTTTATGATCTACCACTTTTGTATGAAGTATATTTATGAGAAAACTATAGTTTTAGTGAAAATCGCAAAGAAACTCATGTTTTTGACCTTTGACATTCAATTTTGGAAAAGCCTTTCATATTTTATTTTTAATCATATTTTAAACAATCTTACCGATTTCAAATTGTTGGGAATTTATGCTTGTTCTAATTTGACCGCACTAGTAGTTTTGATACATACCTTGTAGATCAAAATGTGTATTTTTGACTACAGCAAAAAAGCGTTTTTCGAAACAGGGGAGACCTTAAGTTATAAAACGTACCTACCTATTTTTGAGGTATTAAAAAAACGTGCGGTTGTTGTTTTAAGAAATCTGTGATGACGTACAGGTTTTTAAGTTAACTGAAAGTAATTGTCTTCATTAACAAGTAGGTACGGCAATATGCATTATCCGTTTTAATTATTACTAGCCGTTGCCCGCGACTTCGTACGCGTGAAAATTATGTCATTATGCCGTTTTGATTGCGCTCTGCTTAGCCCCTAGACTATGTAGCGTGTTAATATAAAGCTTATTTGGAGGCCCTACCCCTAGTTAATATATTTGTGCAAAATTTGAATTAAATCTATTGAGTACTTTTTTGAGATCCTTCCGTACAAAGCAAACAGACAGACAGACAGACAAAAAAACCACCCAGCGAGTTTTTTTTTATATTTCCAATGTAAATTTGTGACTTTTCTATCATTTTTTTTATATAAATAAATAAAAAATATAAATATATAATGTTAATTAATGTACTTACCTATAATAATTAATTAATTATATGTAAAGATAATGTGAATTAACCGTCTGTATGAATAGAAAAAAAGACGCTTGATGATTTTGATATCTCTGCAAGTAATAATTAAAGAAAATTTAGACTCAAAGTGAAGCATAGAGAAAAAAATCTTTATCTGCAAGGCTAGGTAATCACGATTTTGACTGAATGTAAATGAACTGCTTGTAAGCCACCAGATCACAGTCGAACCACATCTCCTTTGTCTGTTTCACATAAATAAATAAATAATAAATATTAAAGAACATGTTTACACTAAGCTAAAGTAATCTATACTTAACTTGCTTTTTGTTATGAGTATCATAAATCGGATATATGTATCTATGTACATTTCGGACTATGCATATTATTACTTTGTTGCCATCTGTGGAGACCTATCAGGAAGAGTTATTCATGATCTAAGGTGGAGACTTATTAATAGCTTTGTGTAGCTACCTTGTTTTCCTATTGCCATGTAATTAGCTGATAGTCTTCCTAAAATTCAATAAAGAAAAAAAAACAACTTTCCACGACACACCTACCAAGACCAAATTAATCGTGTGTTAGTTGAGGGTGGTGTCAAGAGCCGTAGGAACCGACGTGCATGCATGAAAAGAAAAATGAAAGTTGAAGAAGCAAGTGAGGTGTGTATGGACCGTGCCGTGTGGCGCTCGGTTCTTTCTGCCTACCCCGCAAGGGATTTGGCGTGAAGATAGTATAAAATATTAATACTTATATACTTTTTTTTTGTAAATACATAGAAACACCCAGACTCTTCGAGACAGATATTTGTTTAGATCGCACATATTTTTGTCCCCAGCGGGAATCGAACCCTCATGATCCGTAGTCGTACTTTACGATCTCTAGACCAACGAGGCAGTCAAAAAATTCCTCTCTAGTACCTATGATTTTTTTCCCGCGATAAATTAGTCAGCATACTAAAATTACTGTTAAAATTATAGGTAGGTATTACAAACTTTGCATAACTTGGCATAAAACATTGTCAATGCGCTATTTATTCTTTACATTCGGTTCATTATGAAATATGAGCAACATAGTAAGTACTTTATGTATACAATCATACAAGGTGTGATGCATAGATATATTATAAGTCAAGATGGAGGGTCGCTCTATAATCGACATGAACAAAACGGCTTACGATTTCGCAATTGTGTGCGTGCGCCGTCGAGCGGCCAGTGTCTTTACACTGTGCGTCGGCTTTTCTGTGTGCGTAAATAATGATACCAGCTTCTCCCTAAAATTGCATTAAACTAAGTCTTATTATAGTTTATGTAATTAATTTAATATATAATGAAGGATGTATAATATTTACTATATCAATATTGTATACATATTTGTTTATTGGGTATGAGTATTAATACAAATAA
Organism: Miltochrista miniata; assembly: GCA_933228765.1. Taxonomy (NCBI): domain Eukaryota; kingdom Metazoa; phylum Arthropoda; class Insecta; order Lepidoptera; family Erebidae; genus Miltochrista; species Miltochrista miniata. The sequence continues at coordinate 12,754,511 of OW121764.1, read as the reverse complement.
ATAAAATTGAAGTGTCTGCTTGTATTTTTTTTTTGTGTAAGTAATATAATTGTTAACGCGTCTTGACGGCATAGTGATGTAGGTAAATTAATAACTTGTATACCTATAACCTGCCCGTTACACACTTTCTATTGTTTTTTTTTCTGTTTCTTAACTTGGTGGATACCTAGAATCTACTGAATTCTAATATAATGTATTGAACAAATCGCATATAATGCACTGAAAAACTCCTGAGTTGTGTGGCTTCATATCCTTCATTTATTTTAAGCAATTTTTCAAAACTATAATAAATGTGTATAAAACGGAATATTTCGTGTTTGTTTGTATATTACGGTTTATTTGTTTGAATGCTAGATTCTGAGGAACAACTTAAGTACTGGTTTGATTTTGAAAATTCTTTTACGGTTCGATATTCCCTTTAATGACGACGAAAAGTTTTAAAAACGGGGAACATTTATTACTTTTGAGAGCCGAACAAGTGACGGGAAAAATACTGATGCAAAACGAAGCTCTGCAGTTCAGCTTTTCACTAAATGGATATATGAAAGTACTAGCTGACCCCCGCAACTTCGTTTACGTCACATAAGGTGTTTACGTCACAAAAATCTAAATAATGTGTATAGGTAACTTCTTTTTAATAAAAAAAAGGATTATAATAAACCGATTCCACAAGTATCAAGAGTAACATAACCCAGAAATAACTGTAACTATGAAATAATAAGTACCTACTAGGTATTATTTTATTACATAATTCTTCATTCAAAAACTATGTTAAATTAATAACACATGAACTTTCGAAATTGATTTATTAGATCCAATTCATTATAATAAATAATATATTAGTACGTAGTGTATTAAGAAATCAATATAAGTAATCATTTCCTAGACAAACTAGTTAGGTATACTTACCCCTTTCCCAATTGTTAAGTTGGGAGAATAAAACAATAAAGTGGCAACACTGATGAATATTGCGAGATTATTAATGAAGAAAAGAAAAATTAAAATAAGCTTTATTTTGGGTTCTTACCGATGATAGCTGACATGTTTAGAAGTTTTTAATCTCCTACTATAATTTCTACAAATTTTAATTGCATAAAACGACATTTTAGCTAAATTTTCGTACACTACTTAGCGCGCGTTTTACGTGGTGACGTTAAAGCGACACGATCGGCACTGAGCTGCGGGTTAGACCAATTCATGTAACAGTTGCATGAATTTTTTTGCGCCGTTTCTGCGCCTTGACCTTCCATCTAGACTTATAATATATCTATGGTGTGATGTATTTAAGTCGTTGCTAACTGTGTTTACAATATTTTATACTCAAGTATGTGCAATATTTGACCCTAAGATCATGAGTTTGACCTTCACATCATTCTGCATACATCAGGGAATCAAATAATATGTATAAAAAACCAATTCAGCAGAGGAAAGATTTGATTGTTTGTTTGTTTACATCGAATAGGCTCCGAAACTACTGGACCGATTTGAAAAATTCTTTAACTGTCCCCGGGTAACAGAGGCTATATTTTATTCCCTTATTAAACCGCGTGACGTCCGCTAGTATATTATGAACAGTAAACGGCAAACTTCTTGAGCAACGACCTTGAATTTGGTGATCTCTTTTCTCTCTATACCACCAACTAAAAAGTTATTAGCTAACACAATAAAATGCCAATAATAAAAAAATAGCGTTTTTCAATGTCACAATATTTTTGCACGTAAGTGAACATGCGCTAACTTTCTCCCACACACCCCAAACGATGCTCAAGTTGTTCGCAAAGACTTCTATATAAACTGAGGTAGACGCGCTAGACGCGCCGTACTCTAACAAACGAGATTTCAAAAGCAATCCTCAAATATACACATTAATAAGACTACACTCGCTTATAAATATTTTTTATCTACTCTGATACTATAATACAAAGATTATAAAATTGAAGTCAATACTCTTATGACAAACATTACGCACAGGCCAAAAAAAAAGTTTTATTACGATACAGGTCTTGTATGGACACCTATATCATAATAAAACTTTTTAATCATTACGATACACCATAAACAACCTCCAGCTGGAAAAAGAAGTTTGAACCTCTACTTTAAAAAAAGTAGTGCCTCCGAAGCCTGAAAAAAAAAAGAAACACGCATGCGCAATCGATGTTTGCGCCAAAATTTTACATTTAAATTAAACAAAGTTTGGTTTTGTTTGTAAAATAAATTGGTTTTTGTGTAAAAACATGTATTAAGCGAGGATGACCATGAATCTGTTACCGGCGAAATCAAGGAGCAACTATATATCAGAAAATGAAATCAGGTATTATAGTCTGAGAGTAGATAAAGTAGTGTATGACACTGTACATAACTTGGTCATAGAACACTCGTGTGATACTATAAAAAAACTCGCCTACGGCTCGTTTTTTTAAAACACACTCGTGTTATAAGAACCCTTGTCATAAACTACTATTACGTAATTGTCACCACGCACAATAGCAATATACGAATAGAAAAAGAGTAAAAGAGAAGGCGTATGGACTCCGATTGCAAGTCGAGCACCTATTTTCGAAGTTTTGACTCACAACAGTGCGAGCAACGCTGCTAATTAGCTCAGTTTATAGGTTTCAAAAATCGGTGCGTAGGGCATGTCTACCTCAGTTTATATAGAAGTCTTTGGTTGTTCGCCGGGTTCTGTAACAAACTTTTCTGAATGTATGAATGATGTGATAATCTCAAAAACAAACATCATTATTTGTTGAAAAGTACATAATTGGAAATTGTCAGCAACTAACTATACGTAGCATAATACGTCGCCTCAGGACGTATAAGATGGAATTTGTGCTCAGCTATAAGGGTCTTCGACAGCTAAGCGGTCTAAGGGCGAATTCGAAAAGCTAATTAAAGCTAATAAAAGCTAATTTTGAAAAGCAATTAGTATGCTGACTCAATCACAAATTTAATGTTAAAAAAATTTTGGTCTCAAGCAGCACTCGAACCTGCATCTTCTGGTTTGCCGGACCAGACGCCCTGACCGTTGGACCACCGAGACACTACTCTCGACCGTCAAATTCTATATACTATGCTATACAGGGTGATCAATCCAAATGGGTCAGTAGGGAGAAGTCAGAAACTATGAGAGAAAGCGACATATTCTGTTCTTAGGAACCATGGCTTCGATTATAGATTTAATAAAAATGTCATTCAAACTTTTTCTCAAAATATCATACGTCAATATTTGTTGTATGTAATCGTGTGTAGTGTTTATTTGATTAATAAAGTACTCGTATTCGGAACAATTTTGCCATGAAATCTTGCGAAAGACTGAAATGCCTATAATTTAAATAATTTGTAATAATCGGTTATCATTTTGAATCATTTATCTGAATAGATCACTCAAGTAACATTTTATCTACATCGCTATTATGCATTACAAATTGCGTTTTATTTAAAATTGTAACGCATTCATTCAGTAGGCTAAATTTGAAAATTGAAGATTAATAAGTTTTTGATTTTTTGGGACTGTCGTGTTATAAATCAAACGAATCTTTTCAAAACCACTTTGATTTTAGATAACTACTAGCTGTTCCCCGCGGCTTCGACCGCGTAGAAGTCGTTATAGCGTAAAATTATAACCCTCCTTATGCGCAGTCGGTTAAAAAGTAGCCTATGTCCTTCCCAGGGCCTCGAACTATCCCTATACCAAATTTTATTTCAATCACTCCAGCCGTTTCGGTGTGAAAGCGTAACAGACAGACAGACAGACAGACAGACAGAGTTACTTTCGCATTTATAATATTAGTAGGGATTGAATTATTATTGTGTTATTTTTGTTACTATGTTTTTTATTTAATTACCCAAACGAACCTAGTCACTTGTGATTCATACCTACTAACCTAACCTAACTTTTCATTCGAAGCCATGGTTCCTAAGAAATAAGAACAGATGTCGCTATCTCTCTTATGTTATTGAATATGGCATGATAAATGTGAAAAACAAAATGCTCAAACTGGATTCATTTTTCCACATTAATCATGCCATATTCATTAAAAACAGTGCATATTCTTGTCACACAGTTTTTACAATAGAAGTGTCAAGACGGTGATTATTATTCTTTGGCAATTTTCAAGTAAGACAAAGAACTCTCAATTAACAGAGAGAATCAAATTTAATTCCCTACCATGTATCATTGTAACCAAAATTGACAAAATGTTTTGTTCAGCAATGTTTATTTTTTGCACATTGGAAATATAGGTACCTACAGTCACGAGCAATAATATGTAAACATTGTCAAGGCTCCTAAAATATGTAAACACCTTCGGCTCCAAAACGAAGGGCTCACCGTGAAGAGCATAAAATTGTAACCGCGAGTTCACATCATAAGAGATAAAGAAATTTTTGTGAAACTTTTGTAAATTTGTTGGAAATAAATTAATTCTTATTCTTATGTTTAAAGAACTGGAAGAAATAATAAAACTCTTTAATTTCAGGGATTCTTAAAAGCATTGTCCTTCTTGAACGACCACTTCGGCAGCATCTACATAAACCACGGCACTCCAGTCTCTGTAAAAGAGTACTTCAAGGACAACATTTCATATTCAGACGAGACGCTCAAACCTATAGACTTGCAACAACAAACTCCAGAACAATTCAAGCAAGTGCAAAGCCTAGCTGATTATATCGTTTCAATGCAACAGAAGAACACCGTAGCAACTATATCAAACCTTATATCTCTCGTACTAATGCAAAGTATTATAAAAAATGAGCCTTTAGACTTCGAGAATGTTCTAGAAGAAGTCAATTGGATGATCACAGTGTTGAGGAGTTTGGGTGCGTCGGTGTTCGAGAAAGATGTTAGAAGTAGTGTGGAAAATATTCTTGTAGTGCATAGTAAGCTGATTCGATTGGATAAACAGAAACGACTGCGACTTATTTCGGGCGTTTTGATGGATTTGTCTAACGATGTCAAGACGAAAATGAAAGGTAAGATTTCATTATTATTGATGTTTTTACTATTTTGCTTGACCTGTAAAGGTTAAACTCGAGGTTTGCATACCAGGGTTTTGAACTGATACATTAAGCAACTGACTGGACGGTGAGAATGGCCCCCAATTGCTAGAAATGCCACGGCTTTCCATCAGGCTGGCGACGTTAATTTGGCGTACTAAATATAAAAGAAAAACTACTATGTAACCTACATACAAAGTTATGCGACAGGTACCCACCTACCTGTCGCATAACTTTCCCACAGTAAATTATTGAAAATGAAGTGCTTTGAGATCTTGGTCGAAAGACACCTATTGTTTTGCGTAGACCTCAAAAATTCGTCGCCATTCGGACTTGCTCAGTTCGCATTAGCAGCCCCTCGCGACCTTCGCGAGAAAAACAGACCTAAAAATGTTTTATTATCTAGTTTTTTTTTGCGGATTTACTATAATTATTATGTAAATCGTGCTATAAAGCAATTACTTCGTGCGTAACACGTATGAAGTCTATACGGATATTGATTTTATTCATTGTCTTGTGCAACCAGAATCTTCAAGTAAATGACTATTTGAGAGGCGCTAAATAATAATCTCTGAGGTGAAACGCAAATTAAATGCCGCCTCGAGGGCCAGCAAAAGAGCAATTGTCAGGGCTAAATTCGATTTCGTCGGCAGAATTGGTGAGCGGCTAGCAGGGTACCCTTCAGGGAGTCGTGAATTCTGGTCGCTTGCCAAAGCTGCCGAGGGAAACTTCTGTCGGTCAGGTTTACCACCTTTGCTTAAACCCGACGGTAGTCTGGCCCAGAGTGCCAGGGAGAAGGCCGACCTTTTGGGTTCTCTCTTTGCCTCTAACTCGACCATGAGCGACGGGGGTGCTGTGCCGCCGGACGTTCCGTGGTGTGGAACTTCCATGCCGGAAGTTAAATTTACGCAGCGGGACGTCCGACGGGAGCTTCGTTCTCTGGACGTTCATAAGTCGAGTGGGCCAGACGGTATACCCGCGGTAGTACTTAAGCAGTGTGGTCCAGAGTTGTGTCCGGTACTTACACGTCTTTTCTCGCTTTCTTATTCCATGCGACAAGTCCCGGCGTCGTGGAAGATCGCGTATGTGCATCCTGTGCCCAAGAAGGGTGATAGGACCGACCCGGCCAATTACAGGCCTATAGCCGTCACCTCACTATTGTCTAAGGTGATGGAGCGTGTAATTAATACACAGCTCCTGAGGTACCTTGAGGAAAACGACCTGCTCAGTGACCGGCAGTACGGTTTTCGTCACGGTCGCTCGACGGGCGATCTTCTCGTGTGCCTCACACACCGATGGGCGACGGCTATCGAGAGTAAGGGCGAGGCTCTAGCAGTGAGCCTCGACATTTCTAAAGCCTTTGACCAGGTCTGGCACCGTGGTCTTCTTAAAAAATTGCCCTCCTACGGACTGACCGAGAGATTATGCGGATGGGTGTCCAGCTTTTTGGCCGATAGAAGCATCAGGGCTGTTGTCGACGGCAGCTGTTCTGACTGCATGGCCATAAACGCTGGAGTACCGCAAGGCTCAGTGTTGTCCCCTACCCTGTTTCTGCTGCATATCAATGACATGTTGTCTATTGACGGCATTCATTGTTATGCAGACGACAGTACAGGGGACACTTGTTACACAGGCCGCCCCGGTATCTCTCGGGACGCAGTGGAAGAAAGTCGTGAACAGCTTGTGTCTGAAATCGAGGCTACTCTTACTAGAGTGTCCGATTGGGGTAGACAAAACCTTGTCCAGTTCAATCCCTCCAAGACACAGGCGTGTTTCTTCACCGCTAAGAAAGCCCCAATTACTGTAGCGCCACGATTCCAGGGCACATCTCTTTCCATCTCTAAAAGTATAGGGATCCTTGGTGTTGACATCTCCAGTGACGTTCAGTTCCGCAGTCATTTGGAGGACAAGGCCAGGCTGGCGTCCAAGAAGCTCGGTGTGCTCAACAGGGCGCGGCGGTACTTTACTGCGGCGCAAACACTGCTTCTCTATAAGTCGCAAGTGCGGCCACACATGGAGTACTGCTGTCACCTCTGGGCGGGGGCACCTGAATATCAGCTTCGCCCATTTGACTCGGTGCAGAGGCGAGCTGTGAGAGTTGTCAACGATCCTATACTGACAGGTGGTGTGGAACCTCTTCGCGACAGGAGAGACTATGCCTCCTTATGCGTGTTCTACCGCCTGTACCATGGTATGTGCTCTGAGGAATTGTTTGACATGATGCCCACGGCTACCTTCTATCATCGCACCGCTCGCCATAGACAGGGATTTCATCCTCACACCCTACGTCCGGAGCGTTTGAGCACGGTTAGGTCCGGTAGGGGTTTTCTTCCGCGCACGCTTAGGTTGTGGAATGATCTTCCTGCCTCGGTTTTTCCAAACGCCTACAGTATGGGGTTCTTCAAAAGGGGTCTAAGAAGGTTTTTACAGGGTCGGCAGCGCGAGTGTGGCGCCTCTGGTGTTGCAAACGTTCATAGGCTGCGGTGACCACCGGTCCTTCTGGTGGGCCGTGTGCTTGTCTGCCACCTTAGTGGTATAAAAAAAAAAAAAAAAAAAAAAAATACGTCGAGCTTATTATCAGTCGTTTGCTTTTTTCTTTAAGTTTAAGTGTAGGTACCTGGTTTAATATAGCATGCTGTATTTACCTACAAGGGGGGGCGTGCGTGAGTTGCTCACGTCACGCTGCCGTCATGGGCCTGCTTCTGTAAGGACGGTGAGCCGCCCTCTCACCGTCCTCAGACCCACCGAACAATGAGTCAGCGGAACTGCGATTGCCTCTGGATGATTATTGAACTTCATAATAAGTATATTACACCGTAGACTACCTACTTAACAGAGAGAAAAGACACTGCAGGCATCAAATTCTAATGTAAATTTATTTCATTCAATACACTGATACACACCCGAAACCCCCCAAAGACGCGGGATAGCACCCGAACCACCCTCTGGCGGCCGTAGGTCTGTTGGGAGTCCCGGGACATCTTTCCGAGGGCTTACCCGGGGCTCCCAACCACGGTTGGGCGTTACGTGAGGTTTTTTTAGTCGGTAAGAGTCCGGCATAACATCCTTAGAGGATATTTCCTCACGTAAAAAAAACCATTGTTCGTTAACAATCTATGCATAAAGCAGCTTTCGCAATGGCTGGCCCTTGGGTGGGTCCCCCTTTGTGCCGTGTTTCTGTGCCTAGGAAGGAACGCAAAGCCGTTCTGGTCGCCGCATCTATAATCTGGCCATAACTGCTGTGCACTCTCTGAGGTATGCGCGGCGACGTGGGAGCCGGGGAAAAAAGAGCATGAGTACACATGCGAGTAATACACGTCGGACAAATCTTACGATATCAGTTAACATTTTTAAAACTGATGAATTTTTCTTCTGATAACTCCAAGATCAAAATCATCGACAACATGGAGTGCGCAGCAGTTATGGCCAGACTATAGTAAGTAGTACATATAGATCGATGGGTATATACAGGAAAAATCTACAACCAAGCTGTATTTCGCACCGAAATTTCAACAGTCAGGACAGATCTTACACATCTACAAACACTGTTTCTGCAGTTCGAGTATACATATTTCGATAATGGTTAGTAAATAAAACTGCTATTATCCTATGAATTATTGATTCACAAGACATCATTATCTACACGTGTTTCAAGATATTTGTTGGTGTGTTTATTGCTAACCTTAACCTGACTACAACAATTGAATAATTACACAGAAAATTACTAAATACAGGAAGGGTAGGATAAATTGTACAAATCAATGTGTGTGTGTGTGTGTGTGTAATTTACTTTATTCGTCATACCTTGAGCCACTGTCAAGGTGACAAGTTTCTTATTTTACACCTTTATGAGGACATAACAGATTTATGAGGCGAGAGCGAATGGGCAAACTGGTAGGGGTCGACCTCGGCATACTCATGTCGATCAAATCGATAATCTTCTGTGAAAAGGCCAGGTCAAGAGTACCCTTAACCGAAGAGCATGTATGAAGACAATTATGAAAGTTGAAGAAGCGAAAGTTGTTTGCCAGGATCGTAGCAAGTGGAAAGTCATAGTCCCTACCCCGTTGGGAGACAGGCGTGATGTTATGTATGTATGTATGAGTAGAATTTTGCATAACCCTGAGAAACGTTTTAATTTGTTCCCAAAAGGCCAATTATTTTTATCTATTCTCTATATTTCTTCTTCTTCTCTATTATATAAAAATCATTGCCACTTTTCGTTTTAATTTTGTAACTCAAGAACGGGCTCACCTATCCAAACCAAATGCTTAGGCTTTGTTTGGACTATTTAGTAGATGGTTTATGTGAAGTTTGTACAAAATGGAAGTCGAGCGGTTCTTCATTTATCACGCAAACGAAGTTGCGCGGGTCAGCTAGTTGAAGATAAAATAATGTTGAATTTGAAGACATAAATAAATAAATATTCACGGACATTTCACACAACGCTATCTGATCCCAAAGTAAGCTAGGAATAACCTGCTTGTGTTATGGGTAACAGACCACGGATATTAATACTTATATAGGTACTTTTTAAATACATACATATTATAAATAGAAACACCCAGACTCTTGAGACAAACATTAATGGGTCACACAAATATTTGTTTTCGGTAGGAATCGAACCCACGACCTCCAGCGCCGCAGGCGGTATCACTGCCGACTGCGCCACAGAGGCAGACAGAAGACACAAAGTATTTTTTATCTCCCATACATAATTTTCCGTCTCGTTTCACCTTCCCTTTTTTTTACGTGTGAAAATCCCTCATGGATGCTATGGCGGACTCTTATCGACTAAAACCACACGTGCTCTACCACTGCTTACGACCAGCAGCTCCTCGAAATGATGTCCCAGGATACCAAACAGACTTTTCGCGATGACTGGTCCTAGGGTGGGTCTGCCCTTTGTACCGCCGCATCTAGGACGTATTACATTTAACGTAACGTATTACATTTATTTACATTTATTAGATCGATGGGTATTATACAGGAAAAATCTACAACCATTCTGTATTCCGAACCAAAATCAACAAGCTACCACCGCATCCCCACCTATGGTTTCGGGTAGGTACTTCGTTTCATTAAATCCTTTTTTGGTGAATCTGTACATAATTTAAAAAAAATAAGGGCTTACGTACAACCACAGGGCGGAAACTCCATACAAAACTGTTCGTTTTCACCCGCACTAATATACTCGTAATGTGAATGCTTGAATCATTATGAATGTGTGTGTGAGTATACTAGGGACACTAGCTATGGAAATTAAATAATAAGGAACAGAACGCAATCTCATGTATGTAGGTACTTTTTTTTATATCTACCCTCGGCTAAGTACAAATTAAACCAAACCTTAGCACAAAGTACGTAGGTAGTAATACGTAATGCAACGCAGTGACACTCTCAAGTAAGTACTGACACGGCAATAGGCACATCAACTTTGGTGGGGGGATGGGGAAGCTTAGTGGGAGGCAGGGAGTTGCCAATCTGTATGTAATACCAAAGATAATATAATAGTATTACATACAGATCGGCAACTACCTGCCTCCTACTCACAATCTGTATGTAATACCAAAGATAATATAATAGTATTACATACAGATCGGCAACTCCCTGCCTCCCACCGAGTAAGCTTCCCCATCCCCCCACCAAAATTTAAGTGTCGTTTGCCGTGTCAGTACTTGAGAGAGTGTCACTGCGTTTGCATTACGTATTACTACCTACGTACTTTGTGCTATTGCTTTGATTTAATTTGTGCTTAGCCGAGGGTAGACTTGAAAAAAAGTACCTACATAGGTACACGAGATTGCGTTCTGTTCCTTATTATTTAATTTCCATAGCTAGTGTCCCTAGTACTCACACACACATTCAAGCTTGATTCAAGCATTCACATTACGTGTATATTAGTGTGGGTGAAAACGATCATTTTTGTATGGAGTTTCCACCCTGTGGTAATACTATTATATTATCTGTGGTACAACAGTGAACTGTGGTAAACTGATCTGGTTGGTCGGTCTTTTACAGGTCACATACTGCAAGCTCAGACCATGGTTGCTGCAGTGCCAATAATCGAGTTGCAGTTGTACGTGAATGCTATGTTGCACTACTTGGTGCCTCCAGCCATCATTTTTCTCATAGTTCATAAGCAGCCTGTGAGCAAAGGTGAGGGTAATATTCAGAGCATATTCCACAAAGTTTTGACAATAAAATGTTATTAGGTATGTAGATATTTATACAGAAAAACAAGAAGCCGTGAGACGGTCTCACCCAACAGCCCCTCTCTGACGTGTAAAGGCAAAACACTGTATACTAGAATACAGTGTTTTGCCTTAACAACGCTTATTCGGCATATTTTAGGGTCTACTTTAAGTGAAACTTTTTTAATTTGTGTTACGACCTTTATTTATGAAGATATTCAATATTAAAAAACCATGTAAGTTTCAAAAAATCTACCTTCATCAAACCATAAAACTGTATTTTTTAAAACATTGTTTTGCCATTCATTCAACGCAAGGGAATGAGCGACCTTGTCAAGACAAGACACTGTATAATAAATTGACCGACCGCTCTGGTGAACCTATCGCTATCGCTCTTACTCATCTTACGCATACGATGTTAGAGCAGGACCGCAAGCGCTGCGGCCGTCCGGCGCCCGGCCGTCTTCGCCGATCACGTGTATTTGTTTTGATATAGATATTCTTTCTTTTGAGAGCTTCCACTCCGTACGTTACGTAAATGGTTAAAGTTGCGTGAAAATTTTGTATTACAAAAATGCTCCCCTTTAAAAGTTACAAAAAAATGTCGTCAATAGCATATGCCTATCTTTTAAAGTTCACTTACAATAACCCCCTCTTAATAAGTTTTACAGTATGAGCGACGCGACGGGAGTAGGTAAACGTGGTCTGCAGTGGTAGCCAATCAACTGAACGATAAAAACCGGCCAAGTGCGAGTCGGACACTAATGAGTTCCGTACCAAAAAAAGAACGGGTGGAAGTAAATGCAACGGGAAACATATATCATACATACATACATACATATACTCACGCCTTTATCCCCGAAGGGGTAGGCAGAGGCCTATACCGGCCCACATTTCACCGTGTACAATTCGGTCCCACGTAACAGGTGGTGAGCCCATCGCCGTGTTGAAATGGACCGCCGACGTCAGAGCCTCGTCCGTTGTTCAGCAGGTGCACGAGCTTGCACGTGAGGTTGACTTGGGCCCGGAGGTGTTGGTAGGGCCCCACTACACCATATATCACTTTACATATTAATACCACACCTCTCTCCTTCTCAATCTCATGTGATGCAAACAAAGTTGTGCGGGTCAGCTCTAATGAATCTATGCGACGCCACGGGAATAAATGCAAAGGAAAACATTATATCACCTTAAATATCAATACTAAACCTCTCTCTTTCTCGCTCATGTGACGCAAACGAAATTGTGCGGGTCAGATCTAATTTATATAAGCGACGCGACGGGACTAGGCGCGACGAGAGGAAATGCGACGGGAAACATTATATCACTAAAAAATATTAATACCATACCTCTCTTTTTCTAACTCTCATGTGCCGTAAACGAAGTTGCGTGGGTCAACTAGTGCTAATATAAATTTTGTATTTTAAAGATTTGTTAATTTTATAACGTTTTTATTTTATATGTTGATCTCAAATTGTGACTATGAAAATAAGAGACTTATTAGCCTGATAGTCCATTGAAATGTTACATGAGCTTTGCATTTATTAGAGGACGCAATTTTATTTTTGGGACAGGTGTGGGGGATCAATAGAAGCTTAACCTCAAGTTTGTGGGGTCGCCACCCTTGTCCCCCGGCCGCCATCTTGAAAAGAGGGGGAAAAAAAAACACTTTTTTCGCAATATTTCGGAAACTATGAGTCATACAAAAAAATTGTAGAGGCATAATTTGTAGCATATTATTTTGCCTACAAATGTGTATATAACTTAACAAAAAAATTTACAAAAAATTTAGATTTTTTTTATAAAAATTTTCTTTTTTGGTCTATAATTTTTTTTATACATTTTACAAAAAGATTGGTCTGAGGTAATTTTTTTGTAAAATATTATGTAAAAAACGCCACAGAGTAAAAAAGAAAATTTTTATATTTTTATTTTAAATTTTTTGTTAATAACTTCTTTAATTTTTAATTTAGGGCAAAAATTAGTTAAACATATTTGTAGGCAAAACAATTTGCTACAAATTATGAGTTCACAAATTTTTTGTAAGACTTATAGTTTCCGAGATAGTGGGAAAAAAGTGTTTTCACCCCTTTTTAAGATTGCGGCCGGGGGACAAGGGTGGCGACCCCACAAACTTGAGGTTAAGCTTATATTGAACCCCCACACATTTCCCAAAAATAAAATTTCGTCCTCTAAGAAATGCAATATTCGGTCCTTAAATTGTAACATTTCAATGGACTATGAGTAAACTATTTCGTTTTGTATTTCAAAGGTCTTATGGTTCATTGACCATAAATAAAAGTAAATAATTGAAATAACTTTTTAATTGTTTTATTTAATTCACTACCCCTACTAGAACAGGTTTCACTTACTGTATCTTAATAAACGGTTTCTGCAGAAAACTGTATTCAATAGTACATTATTATAACTAATGTTAAATTCTTAGGATTATTCAGGCAAAACACTGTATTAATATTTACAGTATTATGCCTTACACGAGCTTACCAAATTAATATTAGTCTGTTATACCAACTGTATTTTTTGAATTTTCTAGAAAACTATTAAATTTTATTATCAAGTTCTTTATATGGCTATAACAACAATAAAAAAACCTACAAAATGATATAAATTGTGTTTATTTTCATAATTTTAATAGCTTTAAATTACAAAAAGACTGTTCAACAGACATTTTGGCGTTTTTCTCAAATTGGTATTTCGGATTATACAGTGTATTGCCTTGACACGTCAGCTCTGTGAAAGTGAAAGTTCACTCTGATTGACGTTGTCATTTTTGTTTTATTTCAAACTTTGAACAGATATGATCCACGTGACCTAGTGACATAATATAATGCAACAGAGTCACAGACTACAGACAAAGTCTCGCCATAAGCCCTCTGCAATCTATTTTATAGAGATAGGCTAAAATGTGCTTGTTTCTATGTGTTTTGAAGTTGTTAAAAATGTTAAAGCTTTTAGAGGAACTAGTGATGTTCGTACATACTCGTCTGATATTTTTGATTAATACAGATTGGTACCTATCCCACTTTGGGTCGTCTTCAGCGACCTCTGAAAGATGATTGGGGAACTCGTGGGTATCTCTGATGCTTTCTTCTAACGAGACTGACTCTTTACCGATCTCGCTGGACGGTCTACTACTGGAGCATACGGTTCTAGCAGAAAGTGAACATATACCTCCACCCTTTCTGTCCTAGGCTCCTAGGCCCCTAACCAGAATATTTTGTTTTTGACGTGACAACGTTTTATAATTCGATGGAGCCGGCTGCACGAACGAAAAAAGATGACGCAATACGTCGTTACCTCCCTCGCGTTACCTCGCTCTGCCTCGCTCTGAGGCGTTCCATTTATTTTAGTAATGTTTTCAACAGTTGGCGCTATAATCAATTGATGTGTTTTTTATATTTGTTTTTGTTTTACCTCCCTGGCGTTACCTTGCTCTGAAGCGTTCCATTTGAGTGTTCCGTGTGAGGAGAAACCATTCCATCAGTATTTTCTTATGACGTTGTCACGTTCAACTATCGTCAGTAAACCGACTTTACAGACAACCGATTTTTTTTAATGAATAATTTTATAATATATCGTAAAAATCAATGACCTCTTCATACGTGATCAATACCGGTGGGGACCAATCTTCGATCGATTCGATGTTCGAATTTAAAACCAATCTATCAGGTTAAAATACTGTTTTTATCAAAAATACAGAGACATTTTTTTAATTTTCAGATAAATTGCAAGCAGATTACCATACTATAAGACAATTACTTATTCACGAATTCTTTCACATAGAACATGAAGAGGATAGCGTAAGTATTTTAACTGACTTTATATTGTAGGCCCTACATTATGTATGTTCCGTTTTCGTATACATATTAAAGACACCTCAGGACCTTTTATTTACTAAATTAATACAACAGTGTAGGTACTGTGCTAATTTAATGTGTTTTATTACTGAACATAACTCGGAACAAGATTTCAGAATTCTGAAGGATTTTCTTTACCAAATCGTATTGACTCTTCCGCAGTTCTACTCGGTGTAGTTTTTAATATCCCCCTTTAGTGTTGCCAACCCGACAGTATATCTCTCTACGACTTTTGGCCACATTTTACTTAAAGATTAATTAATAGGTAAATTTACAGTATTTCACGCTAACAATATGTTTCATTGATATTCTAATTTTCCAGATATTCAGCAAGGCTCTGCAATATTGTATAGAAAATAACTTGGTGACATACAGCGGTTTGGTGTACTCGATAGGCGAAGATATAAGATTGCAGTATTTGTTGAAGTGGTCTGTGTGGCCGGCGCTACACACTATGCAGACGTGTGCTCAAGTTTTATTGGAGGTATGGCTTTTTATTTGCTAACTAGGTATGTAGTAGAGATGTGGACCTGCCGGACAGAAGTGTCTCTGTCATACAGTGGAGACAATCTTCGCTAGAACTGGCGAACGAGAGAAAACTGTTTGCCATATTTTTGCCTCCTGTTACAACCTCGGTCCTTCAAGAATTGGGCCTTCAAAATTGAAGACCGCATTCAATAGTTTTGTGAACTGTGAAGAGTTGTCTTTAATGTCCTTGATGTAATCACAGCTGTCCAACGGCGGTGCATTTTGTCATAGTTAAAAATGCTAAGCAAAAATATTTTCAAATATCGCGATAAATCTATTCCAAATGCTTTTTATATGTAGATTTTTAAGTTTCTTTTTTGTTGTGTCATCAACCTATTTGTAACTAGACAACACATGAAAATTATATTGGAAAGGTCGCGTAAGACTACTGAAGTGATACCGGGATCTAATGATTCAGTACCAAGTGTAACTACACTAAGTATCCAGGTTTTTAATTCAGCCTTGAGATGTAATCGTTTCGAAGTTTACTCTTAAATAGCCTTCATAAATTTTGACGTATTTTCCGTGGATTTTCAAAAAAAAAATGTTCTTGAGTAGTAAACTTCAATCCAGATATCACACACACTTTGTTAGTTTTAGAGTTCATTGGATATTTACCATGTTGACATGCTGCGGGCTTGAAATTACATACATTTT
Organism: Miltochrista miniata; assembly: GCA_933228765.1. Lineage (NCBI taxonomy): Eukaryota > Metazoa > Arthropoda > Insecta > Lepidoptera > Erebidae > Miltochrista > Miltochrista miniata. The sequence goes on along the minus strand of OW121764.1, from coordinate 12,738,259 downwards.
GTTCTAAGCTCCGTACACTGGGCGACATGTCAGACAAGCTAGGGGTGTCGTGGCGACACGGCGACAAGCCGCCTGATGCAGTCGCACACTAGGCGACAAGTCGCCGCGACGGTCGCGCTGTATGAGCCTACTGTTATTTAGTATTACAGATATTTCGGAACTGTTGCAAGGGCCACGATGACAGAAGAATTGTTGCTCCGTAATAGTAAATTTTACACAAGAAAGTTTAATCACACACTTTTCTTCCAGCAATTAAGCTGTGAGCACAAGCAAGCATTGAAGTTGGTCCAAGAACGCTTAGAAATGTCCCGCTGTCATCCCTACTGCTTGAGTCTGGAAGCCATCGCCAACTGTCTGCAAGGACTGGCCGGAACAGGCGCCCTAAATAAGCTAAAGGGGTAAGCTTAGTTTTAGTAGCTTAATTTTATTTCCGCTCGCATACTATATTGTAACTAATCAAAAACATTTATTGTAAAATGTATTTTCATCTTAGCACAAGCTTATAGGTATTAGGAATAGATGGTCTGTTGGGAGTCCTGGGGTAGCCTTTCAAGGGCTTACCCGGGGCTCCCAACCGTAGGCTGTTAGGTAGGATACGTGTGGCATTTAGTCGGTAGGAGTCCGGCATAGCATCGCTGTAGAATTTTCCTCACGTTAAAAAAAAAAGAAATAGATAGTGGTATTCATTCATTGCTAATACCTACAAGCTTGTGCTAAGATAATTTAAGCTTTTGCTGTGGAATTTAGATAAATTGACGAGGGTGATAGAAATGAGATATCTTGACGTACGCAAAAAATACTATCGTTATTAATAGTCAAACCAAATTATTAGTTTTTGTATTTGGTGTTATAGCGGCAACAGAAATACAGAATCTGTGAAACTTTCAGCTCTCTATAGTCTGTCCAACTGTTTATTTTACTTTTGACTTTATTATTTCACTAGCTAATTTTAGAGCGTGATTGAGTAACAAACATCCAAACATCTTCACAAACTTTCACATCCTCCTACTAGTCCTATAAATGTGAAAGTTTGTGAATATGTTTGAATGTTAAGATGTTTGGATGTTTGTTACTCAATCACGCTCAAACGGCTGAACGGGTTGGGCTGAAATTTGGTACAGAGATAGCTTATGGTCTGGAATAACACATAGGCTACTTTTCATCCCGGAAAAATTCCACGGGAAGCGGGAACGGGTACCAAATTTCACGCGGACGACGCCGCGAGCATCATCTAGTTTATAATATTAGTAGGATAGGATTTTATTTAACTTTTGTTTCTTTGATGGGTAATTTTTAACTTTTTTATTTAACGTAGATAAATATGATAGGCAGTTTATATATTTCTTTTAACGCGTATTTCAAAGTATCCTTTTACAAATAATGGAACAGGCCTCAGTCTGCTGTCAAAAGTAAAATAAACGGTTGAACAGGCAGCTATCACGGTACATGAAATAAAGCCTCTTGACAGACAGAACTGGACAGCGAACTCTCATTAATAGGATTCCGATTTTACCCTTTGGATGCGGAACCCTTAAACTGCATCATCTCTGCTGAAAAATATACATATTAACAAAAACCATTTTCCATATTTCAGTGGTCAAGACGTGACATACGAAGTGGCACCGTCAGAATTAAATAAAAGCCTTAGTTTAATCAACTCAGTGATACCACACTTCGATGTAGATTTCGGTAGCAACAACAATGTTATCATAGATCATAGAGCATTGTCTAGACTATAGATAGCGTTTAACTTGTGATCTAGACCATATGAAATGGTATTTTTTGGAAATACCGTCGATAAATTGTTAAGTCTTATTAGACTGAACGAGTGTCTGGCTGCAAATGCGTCGGGAGAAATAACCTGTAGTAGAAATAAGATAATGACAGTTATAATAACGTAAACAAATATAGACTTTATTGTTAAGTTATAAAGCTTATGTGATTCAAATGCAGAAAATCAAACCACAGAGGTCCATACAAAAAACCACTTTATGCCTTTGAAATAAAGATTTATTTTGTGGTAACGCAACTGTTACAGCGATCAATGTATATTTTACAGATTATGGAAATCTGTAGACACGTTCTTGATACGCGGTATGTCTGGTATTGAATCTGAGCTGCGAAGTAAGTTATTTGGGAAGATATGTTCTTTGTTAAAGGATCAGGGGTTTCCTATTGCAATTGCTACATACCGAATTAAAACGTAGCACTGGTAAGTCATTAATCCCTCCACCCTAGAATACGCTACGCATTTTCGTCCTCGATCCTTCTACTTATATGTGATTTAGTGGATTTATTTTTTAAAGACATCGATGAGAGAAATTTTACATACACATACAAAACGCCAAATGTATTCTTTTATGTGTACAATAATGATACAAAAATTTAGTTTCTAGTCAGAACAAGGGTGATAATAGGTCACCGAAGCGTGTGATTATACTTTTGAATTGTTACCAGAATAATGTGATGAATTCTCTTGTGTAATTCAAATAGTGTAGGACGATTTTGTAACTTTAATAAGATCTAAGAAACAAAACTGTATTAGACCATACACATTTATATTTTAGGCAAATGTATCGAGTAATATATTAGGTAATCATATTTATTGAAAGTGAGGCTCAAATCAGACCGAGGGCTTCGGTCCGACAGAGAAGGTTCACGAAAGTCGTGAGAATGAGGTTTCAATTTCTCAAGCGAAACTATGATTTATGCGACTAAAAATAAAGCTTAAAATCATATGACAATAAACTCTGACGACCAGTACCTTCTTGATATGATTTGGGTCTTACTGTAAAGCAGTACTTAAGAGCTTGCCTGACCCTAACCAAATCGCATGATTCACTGCCGCTACCCCCGCGCCCCTTTGCTACAGATCGCGCGACATATTCACGCGGCGCCGCGTCAGTCGGTGACAGATTACGATAGTAACGCAAGTAGGGGCGGATCACAACGCACTGGCGAACAATGAATAGAATGGAGTAGATATTTGTGTGAATAGTTTTACTCGGTTTTTGGTTTTATTTTTTTAAAAATTGACCGTATTATACTACTTATAAAAATAGGAGGAAAATTTTTATAGAACTTTAAAATGAACAATTCGCAATTCACAGCTCACAATTTTTATGTAACTTTAATTATATTTACTTAGCGCACGCAACGTATACTCTCAAAAGGAATAAATTTTCCCGTTTTCGAAACTTTATTCATAGTTGCTCCTATTCGTTGAAGTGTAATGTTATAAACCTTCCTCAACAAACGGACTATCGAGCACCCAAACTCCGAAACATCATTTTGTGGATCACACGAATATTCGGCCCGACCCCAGAATAAAATCAGGGCCTCAGCACGGCCATCGGTTATACTACCGAATGCACCACCGCATCAAGGCGAATTATGAAGAACGAATAATACTTTTTTACTGTAAAAGAACAATGATGAAAAAGATACTATCTATCTATCTACCTTCACGTCATATCCCTTGCGGCGTAGGCAGAAAGAACCGAGCGCCACACGGCACGGTCCATACACACCTCACTTGCTTCTTCAACTTTCATTTTTCTTTTCATGCATGCACGTCGGTTCCTTCGGCTCTTGACACCACCTTCAACTAACACACGATTAATTTGGTCGTGGTAGGTGTGTCGTGGCCTTCCCCGACTCCTACGTCCATCCACTTTCGCGTTGTATATCTGTTTTGTCATTCTTTCATCTCCCATTCGCTCCACATGCCCGAACCATCGTAGCATGTCCTTCCTTACTTTAACACCGACACTCTCTTCCAGACCAACTCTTTTTCTTACATCTTCATTCCGAACGCGATCTGCGAGCGTTACTCCGCAGATTTTGCGTAGCGCACGCATCTCGACCGCGTTTATTCTACTTTCATGCGTTTCCTAACCTAACTCTCGCTTCCATACATTAGCGTAGGTATCAGCACCGCACTGTGTACTGCGAGCTGGGCCTTTTGACTTAGGGTTTTGGTACCCAAAAGTTTGCCTAACGCTCCATTCACTCTATTTCAGCAGTTACCCTCCTTTCTACATCAGTGGTGTACCGTCCATCCCTGCTTAATGCACATTCAAGATATACAAACTTATCCACCTGTTCCAGCACTACATCATTTACAGTTATCCTGGCATTCGTTCTGTCCTCTTCTCTTTGGAATACCATCACTTTCGTTTTAGTCGCGTTCAAATGTAAGCCTCTCATTAGACTATCATCTTTCATCGCTGTGACTAGAGACTGTAGTTCTGATGGCGATTCGGCTATGAGCACGGCATCATCTGCATACAGCAAACAGTTCACATTCACAAGTAAGTCACCCATTCGCAATCCAACATTCATCGATCTTAGTCTCTTAAGACAATCGTCCAGGTACAGGACAAACAGCAGGGCTGACAGCACGCAACCCTCTCTGACGCCAATGTTGACGTCAGACCAGGGAGACAGGCTACCGCCAACCCGCACACATGCCGTACATCCCACATATGTAGACTACACGGCACGAAGCAGCGCTCCATCAATCCCAAATCCTGGCAAGATGATGAGATGAGACGTAATCCAAACACGCTTTCTTCTTTCTTGCTACGCAGGATTGAACGTCTGCATCCCACCAGGCATCACCTTTGGAATGTTCATGGCTCTTTGCACTCCCACATGCTTCTTTTGCACTATCCACTATACTTTCTTTCATAATATTCCAGCATTCATCCACATCTAAGTCGGAAAGGCTCGAGTTTGAAAGCCTTTCACTGACTAAGCCTACATACATACTCCTTACGCTTTCATCTTCCAGTTTTTCACTCTTTATCCTTTCAAAGTCTCCTTGAGGGACACGCACTCGCCAGTGCCTCCACTTCTTGAAAAGACTGAATGCAGAAAAAGATACTAATAATACTATTTTTTTTAACGTGAGATAAAATCCATCATGAGTGCTATGCCGGACTCCTACCGACTAAAAAACCTCACGTAACGCCCAACAGCCTATGGTTGGGAGCCCCGGGTAAGCCCTCGGAAGGATGTTCCAGGACTTCTAACAGACCTACGGCCACAATTGCGGCCTCGCCCAGGGGGCGGTTCGGGTGCTATATATACCGTGTCTTTGGGGGGTTTCGGGTGTGATCCCGCTTCTAAGGGCGTGTGTGAACTTCTTACGTCACGCTGCCGTCATGGGCCTGCTTCTGTAAGGACAGTGAGTAGCCCTCTCGCCGTCCTCAGGCCCACGGTCATGGAGGCCGATAGTCTTCGGCGAAGACATATCGCCGATGCCTAGGCACCAACTGCGGAACTCGGGTGGGAAAGTTTTCTCCCTTACCCGCCCCACCGCCTCTTTCAAGAGCATAACCTGCTCGCAGAGAGAGGCGGCGCAGTCCCACTTACTCCCGCTGGAGAGCATGGCTCCCACCATGGTCTCGAGCGAGAGAGTGTCTAGACCCACCACGAGGACCTGGCGCTGTTGCGCCCAACAGCATCATCACTCAGTAAAAACTCATTTTTCTTTTATTAGTACCTTCAATAAAATGATTATTCTTTTATGTGAATCAATCAACAAGTATTTTTAAACAATAAATTTGTTTTGAAAATATCACCGGCAATTTTCTACTATTAAATCAAAAGCCTAAAGACAGTGTTATATTTTAAAGATTTTTTTAAATACTTACACTGTCTTTAAATTTGTACTTGAATTAGCCGACTCCATCGTTTTATGTTCCGTGCAATTACTTCCGGCACCGACTGGCTCGCACTCCTAGTAGTGGCGGTTTCTGGGTTTTGTATGACATTTTTAGGGTTCCGTAGCCAAATGACAAAAACGGAACCCTTATAGATTCGTCATGTCTGTCTGTCCGTCCGTGTGTCACAGCCACTTTTCTCCGAAACTATAAGGCCTACGCTGTTGAAACTTGGTAAGTAGATGTATTCTGTGAACCGCATCAAGAGTTTTGTATAAAACGAGAAAAAAAGCATTTAATTTTGGGGTCCCCATACTCAGAAGTGAAACTCGAATTTTTTTTTCATCAAACCCATACATACGTGTGAGGTATCAATAGATAGGTCCCCAAAAATGCTATTGAGGTTTATAACATATTTTTTTTCTAAAGTGAATAGTTTGCGCAAGAGACACTTCCAAAGTGGAAATATGTGTCCCCCCCCCCCTCTAACTTCTAAACTAAGAAAATGATAAATCTAAAAAATATATATAATGTACATTGTCATAAAATATCAATCAAAGAAAATTGGTTTGAACGAAATCAAGATGGTAGTTCTTTTTTTTTAAACGTCAATACCGCAATTTTTGCCGAGAAAAATCACTACCACTGCGGACATCAATGAAAGTTACAACGAACCACACGAACTTTTATATTATGTTACTTGCTGCTACGGAACCCTTTATGGGCGAGTTTGACTCTCACTTGGCCGGTTTATTATTATTGTTCCTAGAAAGCGTCCAGTTCAATTAGGCAACCTATCGGACTTGGGGAGGGAAGACAGCAGTCGCTCTCAACTTTGCCAATGGGGATGAAAATTCAATTCATAGCTGCTGCTCCTCGCAGCCAATAAAAGCTGCGTCGGGTTTGAAATATGGTTGGGCTTGAAGGCAGCTGGGCAGATGCTTATATGCAGAAAAGGTCTGGGCCCCATGAAGATCTTCTAGGCCCAAGCCGACGCACGTTACTTGAAGCAGTGCTGACCAACGAACGAGGTCCTGGTACGGGCATTCCGTAACGCCATTGAGAACTCGGATGATTCTCGGTGGCAACAATATCGAGGAGATAATATGCCAAATCATACCGACCTAGGTTCAAAAGTAACACCCCAGTTTCTATGTCGTAATTGATCATTGTGTGACGCAATCGGGCATAGGTCCGCTTCCGACAAGGCGCGCAGCCAGACTAAACGTAATCGGTAAAGGATAGCGCATACAGATTTCGCGAGGAAAGAAAGAGAGAGAAGGTTTGGAGCGCGTTTAGCGAAATGATATGAAAGCTAAAAAACAGATAATTACAGATAAAAAGAAAATTATTATAAATATTAAAAAAACCGACTAGTGTAAATGAAGTTTTTAGTATTGTCTTTCTTATACAGTAAAAATAATATCCAAATAATAGATAATTATAGAGATCCAGCCTAAAGTTTAACTAAAACGAGGTGTTTTCAAAAATTAAAAGTATCGAGGTTTTTTTTAGTAATCGTGTTTTCAGGCTAGTAGATCTTTAGTTCATGAACTGAAGTTGCTTGTGTTGTAATGTTAGTTCATTAGACCTCAGGAGTCCTGAGATCTAGGTCAAGATAATAGTCTATTTGGCGTCATACGTCCTCTTAAATAGCAAGCAAGATATAAGGTTTATTCTGTAAAAAGAAATGAACATGTTCTTACGTTGGTTTTGTAGTAACTAGTATTATATGTTTTTCTAGTACCTAGATCTACTTATATGTAGACAGTGATAATGTATTAATATTGTGGTATTTTATAGTATAGATGTCACGTGACTAAGTGGTTGTAGGGTTCTAATAATACTTGTGTATTAAATTAGTCTAATAATGAAATGATTAGGGTCATAGATCTGTGAGCCAATGTTCAATGGAATGTTTTGGGTACACGACCTTTTTGTTAATAGATTTCTTAACGTTCAGCGCCGACTATAATTTTATATTTTGATAGATGAGGTGCCCCGTCATTTTGACCCACAATGGCGATTAATGACTTAAATAGCTTCCTTAAAGATCGACGTCATTAGTACAAGCCGCAATGCAATGTGGGTACAAATGAAGCACATTCTAGCAAAAATAAAGTTTTCAAAGGGCGGGTAGATACGACTACACGTAGTTATAATCAAGGTTTGTTATTTTGTCTGCTCGTACGCCATAATGAGAGTCGTCGAGGCTTGTCATAGGTACGTGGAATTTTACTTCTTACTGTCTTACTTAATATTATAAATGCGAAAGTTTGTGAGTGTGGATGTTTGTTACTCTTTCACGCTTAAACCGCTGAACGGATCGGGCTGTTTGGTACAGAGATACATTATAGTCTGGAATAACACATAGGCTACTTTTTATCCCGGGAAAAGTTCCCGCGGGAACAAATTTTACGCGGGCGAAGCTGCGGGCATCAGCTCGTAGTTCATAAGAACAATGTGATCTTCCGCGTCTTATCATGCTCGCTCTTTAAATCCGTACCTACAACAAAGATTAATATATCAGTCCACAGCCCACCCCCCTGAGCAAGCTTCCCCACCCCGCCACAGCTGTCATATAGTTGGAGGGTATTTTGAGGGAACGTTTGCTTAGCCTTAGTGGTTACAAATACATTCAAGCTCCGTCATCACAAACATGACGTGTTTTTAGTGTAGGTGACAATTGAAAACGAATCATTTGTATGGAGTTTCCGCCCTGTGCCTATAGTAAGGCCGACGAGAGGATCTCTATGTGTTGTTATGTTTCCGATATTTCTCGTTCTATGTTTTCTTTTGTATTATATTTGTGTAACCCGTTGTTCCATGATCATGGCTGAAACAGTGCGCTTATATATCGAATACATAATAATACAAGGTAAGATTTGATATACTTCTTGGTTTTATCAGTGTCCGTTTTATCGTCATACTGAAGATTTATGCTAGATTTATGCTAAGATAGAATTAAGTATGGTTCTCTAGACGTGATACAAAGTAGGTAGGTTTACCTAATAAAATGTTTCCCCATTAAAATTTAGAATCTTTACAGTTATTCTTGTAATCATTTGGCATAGTAATTTTCTGTATAGTTTAGTCCTAATAATACAATCTAAGGGGTTTCTAATATTCACGGGGTAGCTACCGGCGCCCGTTGGTAGCTCTCTTTGAATCACACAGTCTCTCAAAGTGGTTATTACGTCTAAACTGAACGATTTTTACCAGTAAACCGACGAAGTAAATGGTGTACCTACCATTTTTTAGATATTGACGATAGACAAATAATTCAAATAATAATCGAATAATTACAAAAACGCTAATCGATTTTTTTATTGTGTCATAATTTTATTTTAATTCTGTTTTTCGTCGCTGCGCTTGCAAAAGTCGCTATGTAATTTTAACCTACTTTTCAGGAGGAAGTAAAAACCGATTTACTCGAAATATAATTGTGATGGAGAAAGTACGTAATTTTTTTATAATGTAAATATTATATTTACGTTGTGGAAAATGACTTTTAGAAAGATAACGTTTAAAACGAAAATACCAAAAAATTAATATTGTGGATCTGACACATAGCTAAAATTGTTTGGGTCACAAATATCGCCATGTGTTGTTGAGCACATAGCGGGAACAAATAAAACATAATTCACGTTGTTTAATTACACATAGCTATTTAATAAAAGGTGTCAATTGAAAATAATATCAAATTTTATTAAGAAACCATGGCAAACATGGTGTTCTCTGCCATAAAACTCTGCTGCCTTGATGTGTGAGGATGTGTTGTACGCAATAAAGGCGCCGAGGAAGGATCGGGAGAGCAACAGTTCTCTCCCGTACCGCAGCAGAAGCACTGGTCGACGGAGATCCCAGAACGATCTCCATCACTCTGGGCTGGCTACTACCCTTTCCTTTTTTTTTTGAACGTGAGGGAAAATCCTCATAAATGCTATGCCAGACTTTTACCGACTAAAAAACCTCACGTATCCTGTAGAACAGTCTACGGTTAGGAACCCCGGGTAAGCCCACGGAAAGATACCCCAGGACTCCCAACAGACCTACGGCTACCACTGCAGCCTCACCTATGTCAGGTGCTATCACGCGTCTTTGGGGGCTTTTTGGGTGCTATCCCGCTTCTTAGGGGGAGCGTGCGTGAATCCCTTCGTCACGCTGACATCTATAACCCTTTACCGTCCTCAGGACCCCAGTCATAGAACTGATTGGGCAAAGATATGTCGGCGACTGTGGAACTCGGGTGGGAGAGTTCTCTCTCGTTCCCAAACCTCTCCAAACTCTTTCGCGAGCATGACCTGGTTGCAGAAACAGGCAGCGCAGTCCCATTTACTCCCGCTAGGGTTCATGGCTCGTACTATGGTCTCCAGCGAGAGATCCACATCCAGACCTGCCACGAGATACTTCCAGTCTAGTAAGACATGGTTTCTACAACAACCGTGGCGAAAGGTCGCCGCAGCTTGGCGACCACGGCTGGTGAGGGTGCCTGGGATTTCCTTTCGAGAGTGCACATCCCTGGCTACATACAGTCTGGAAGGAGACTACGAAAAGGCGTGCTGTCCCAATTATTTACCTCTACCAACTCCTTTACAGCAACCAAAAAACCTTACTATTTTTTAAGGAACCCTGGTAGGTATGCAAATGTACGTACTGCGTACCACCTATAATACTAGTAGTTTTAGATACTTGTCTGTAAATGTATGCTACTGTTGTGCTAAGATCCCGTAAGGAGGTTGATTCTCGATTAGACTCAAATATTTGTGTGATCCAAAAAAATAATGGCTGGAAAGGAATGAGTACAGCAGAGCTCGGATTTTTGAGCAAGAAATTGTAGAATGAAACGTAAAAGGGTCCTTTATGAGAAAAACAGGCTTACGTAAAGGAGATTGGGATTTTATGGGGTAATGAATAAAATAGACATTCAAGTTATCCAGCGTAGACGGAAGGAAGCTACTTTAGTTTTAGGCGAATATATAAAATTCAGCGAGGCCACAGCACTTCTCAAAATTAGGGAGTACATAGCGTGGGCGCAGCAGTGCCAGGTTCTCGTTGCAGGTCTGGGCGTGGATATTCTCTCGACTATGGAGTGAGCAATCATCTCCAGCGGGATTAATTAAGACTTCGCGCCACTGCGTCTTTCTGTGAGCAGGTCATGCTTGTAAAAGAGGCGGCGGGGAGGTAGCAGGCTATGGAGAGGCACGGTGAATCTCTGGTTGGTCTAGAGATCGCCAAAGGCTTTGATATGCGTCGCTTCTTTCCAATTTGCCGGCATACGGTCTATCGTCGCAGTTGTGCCGCTGGTTGGCCAGATTCCTGCACGGGCGACGTGTACGGGTCCTCTGTGATGGTCAGGCTTCCTGTTTTTTGCAGGTAAATGCCGGAGTACCACAGGGATCGGTATTGTCCCCAACTCTCTTTCTTCTGCATATCAATGACATGCTGTCCCTTGGGTGCATTCATTGTTATGCGGATGATAGTAGTACTCTGCATGGCAGCTATTCTGGCCGTCCAGTGGAGAGGCGAGGCGACGTGGAGGGGAAGAGACGACAACTCGTGGCGGATCTCGACCGGGACCTGGGCTGCATTGCCCAAGGTTATATATTAAAATACCAGAAATCAAAATGCCTTTACTTAAAATGCATTAGACCAAAATACCCGAATTCGAAATACCTTAACATTCAAAATACCTTATTTCAGTACACCTTACCGTAAAATGTCTAAATTTAAAATACAAATAATCATTATATCAGAATTCAAAATACAAATTTTCAAATATCCTTAATTTAGAATACCGAAAATAGAATATGTGTCACTGTCATAACTGCGTGGAATGTAACACATATTTATATATTGTCTTTTCTATAATAATTTCAGTCACCAAAATTTAAGGAACAATTATACAATCTTGTGCTTGGAATAAAAAAAAATTGCGTGTACTAGTGTACACACGTAAGAAGTGAAACTTCTTCATTACCTTATTTTAAAGTCCCAAAGTCCCAAAGTCCAAAAGTCCAAAAGTCCACCAAAAGTCCCAAGGTCCCAAGGTCCCAAGGTCCCAAAGTCCAATAGTCCAAAAGTCCAAAAGTCCAAGTCCCAAAGTCCAAAAGTACAAAAGTCCAAAAGTCCAAAAGTCCAAAAGTTCAAAAGTCCAAAAGTCCAAAAGTCCAAAAGTCCCAAGGTCCCAAAGTCTCAAGGTCCCAAGGTCCCAAGGTCCCAAAGTCCCAAAGTACCAAAGTCCCAAAGTCCAAAAGTCCAAAAGTCCAAAAGTCCCAAAGTCCAAAAGTCCAAAAGTCCAAAAGTCCAAAGTCCAAAAGTCCAAAGGTCCAAAAGTCCAAAATTCCAAAAGTCCCAAAGTCCCAAAGTCCCAAAGTCCTAAAGTCCAAAAGTCCCAAAGTCCCAAAGTCCAAAAGTCCCTAACTCCCTAAGTCCAAAAATCTTTAAATGACATGCTATCCCTGGATAAAGTACTCTTAATTCTAATCCACCGTGATGGGGAACAGAACAAAGATGGCGCGTAACCAAAAATCGTGACGTGACGTGACGCAATTTTTTTTCCAACGCCGATAAAGAAGTTTCACTTCAAAAAACCATAACCTACCCAGTTTATCGCTATACTCACACGTTTTGTTATTTGGATTTAACTTATTTACACCCCCCCACCTAAGTGAAGCCGCAGTTGTAGCCGTAGGTCTGTTGATCCTTGGGTATCCTTCTGAGGGCTAACCCGGGGCTCCCAACTGTAGGCTGTTATGTAGGATACGTGTGGTTTTTAGTCGGTAGGAGTCCGGCATAGTATCCATGTAGAACTTACCTCATGTTAAAACACTTTGATTCAGAGTTACAAAAGTACTACGGTGGGCTAACGAAAAACCAAAAAAAAAAAATAACCACGAAGGCTAAGGCGGGAGCTCCGCTTCGCTTCGCTCCCGCCTTAGTCTTCTAACCTAACCTATCCGAGTCGGGATACTCTGAGTCGGGGTGTTAACCATTCACAGATATATAGCATCCATGTAGGATTTAAATCATGTTAAAAAAAAGGTATTTTGTGTTTGAACATTTTAGGATAAGGTATTTGATAATTTTATTTTTTGGGTTTCGGTAATTCGATCGTAAGGCATTTTAAACTATTTATATTATAAATATTTGCCTTTTGAATATTGATATTTCGATTTCGGGTATTTTGGGCTCGGGCATTTTAAGTAAAGGCATTATGATTTCTGGTATTGTGACGGTATACTATTGCCCAATGGGGTTCGGACAACCTGGTCAAGTCCCTATTTCTACTCCTACCCTCTCTTCAGAGCATTACGGTTCCACTAAAGGACAACCTGGAGATCCTCGGTATAGACGTCCGGCGTGAGCTTAATCACAAAAACTACATAGAGAGCTATATTGGGCTGGCCTCGCGAAAATTAGGAATCCTGAATAAGGTGAGACGGTATTTTACGCCACATCAGAGATGTTTACTGTACAAGACGCAGATTCGCCTCTGCGTCGAATACTGCTCTCACCTTTGGGATGCTCCGCGAGGTACTTACTAGACGCATTTGACGCTATGCAGAGATGTGCTATCCGAATAATTGATTGTCCTGAGGTGACGGGAGGCCTCGAACCGTTAGCGCAGTGAAGAACCATAGCGTCCCTCGCTGCCTTCTACCGAATGTATAACGGTGAATGTTCTGAAGAGCTCTTCAACCTGATCCCACCCTTTCCTTTCCGATCCCGAACCACGTGTGCCGGGCAGAGGTGCCACTCATACACAGTGGAAAGAATTTTCGCCAGAATGGAGCGTTTCAAAAGATCGTTCCTCTGTCGACCTGCCCGCACACGTGTTTCCCTCATCTTACAATCCCGGGTTCTTCAAGAGGAGCGTGAAGAGGCACATCACAGGGCCGCCAACTTGAGGACCACTGTCAGAAGTGGCCCCCAATCGCTAGATGCGCCGCGGCTTTCCATCAGGCTGGTGGCGACGTCAATTTGGCGAGCTAAATATAAAAACTAATAATCTTTTTGCACTTTACTGAAATATTCTAGCTCCAAAGCAGCCTTATTATTTCAATACATTCCTGAACGGATCGCTGACATAAATATCCAAAACGACTGCCAAATTTCATATAAAAAGATAGCTATGTGACACTTGATTTGTGCAATGCGCGATGTTTCAGGTCAAATATTGTACACCAATATCGCTATGTGCCCGTAAACACATAGCAGGCGCAATTCCGCGCAATTGACTTTATTTTTGTTAAGGTGAACTTTTTAGCTATGTGATTTGAAGCACATAATTATTTTGAGGGCGCAAAAAAGTATTGATTTCACATATCTATTTTTCGAAACTCCGTTAATATTAGGGTTTTTAAAATTTCGGATTTTGCACTTTGTGCGCCTTGAAATAAGGATCTAAATGGCATCAAAATCCAAAATTCGAAAAAAATCACATAGCGACTTTTGCAAGCGCAGCGACGTTTTGTTGTGTTTGAATGACTGCCATTGTTAAGTTTTTCACCCCTAAAATTTTATTGTGTTACATAATTTATTTTTTATTATGAATATCAGTATTCAATATTATTTAGTTATTTGTGACCATAGCAATAGAAAGGGTTTGCCAAATTTTTTGTATCAATAAATTGATATACTCGTGTGTATATCCGACCAAGTATGTCTTTGATTTTTTTGCCATTTTGATGGGACTCAAGAAGAGATGCCGTTGTTTCATATGTACTCTACACCTCCGGGGTTAAAGGCGTGATATGTGATAACAATTTTAAAGAATAGATGCAAGCAACTCTCGATTTTAATGACATTTCTTTAAAAACTTGTTTTAACGATGGTAAATAACGATGATTACCAATATAGCATAAAAAGGGAATAGATTATTATGAAAGTTTAAAAGGCCGAGAATGGCTTGCATCTATTTTTAACCGACTTCAAAAAAAGGAGGAGGTTCTCAATTCGTCTGTATGTATTTTTTTTTATGTATGTCCAGCGATAATTCCGTCAATTATAAACGGATTTCAAAAATTTTTTTTTTGTTAAATATTGGTTACTTCTGAGGTGGTCCCATTTTCACCAGGTCAGGATCTGATGAGGGGATCTAGGAGAAAACGAGAGCAACCACCGAAAATTGTAGGGACAACTAGTGTGCTTGTTAACTTTTTAATTAAGTGCTTTAATGTTCTACACTTTAATGAAGGTATGGCGTCGATCTGATGATAGAGTCGAAAGACAGTCGAGGGCATTCCTAAACAATTTACAGCAGTTATCTTGTGTTTGGGCTTGATTGATTTGTATTGCTGAGAACTTTACACCTAGATTACAATTTATAGATCCAACTTCAAAAAAAAAAAGAAAGGTCTCAACGTTTTATGTATGTTCACCGTCAATTATAGACTGCTTTCAATTTTTTTTTGTTGAATGAGGTTTACTTCTGAGGTGGTGGTCCCATTATAACCAGGTTAGGATCTGATGATGGGATCCTGGAGAAATCGAGGGCAACCACCGAAAATTATAGGCACAACTAGTGCGTTTGTTAACTTTTTAATTCAGTGCTTTAATGTACTACCATTAATAAAGGTCTGGAGTCGATCTGATGATGGAACCAAAAGAGATTCGAAGGAATTCCTTAACGATTTACAGCAGCAACCTTGTGTTGGGGCTTGATTAATTTGTATTGATGAGAACTTTCACCTAGATAGATATATTTTTCGGTTCACCCGTCACTTAAAATAATGAAAAAAAAATTTTTCAATAAAAAATACAACCGACTTCCAAGAAATCCTGAAAAACAAAATTTACTGAGCACAAAGTAATATGTAGTTGATTTATCAGATTTTATTCAATATAATATTGAAGTTGGTGCCATGAATAATACCTCCCTAAACCTATGAATTTACTTGATGATTATTCGTTTTACATATTATCTATACTAATATTATAAAGAGGAAAGATTTGATTGTTTGTTTGTTTGCATCGAATAGGCTCCGAAACTACTGAACTGAAATATTCTTTTACTGTTGGGAAGCTTCACTACCCCGGTGAACATAGGCTTTATTTTTTCACTATTCCCACGCTACTATTACATACATTATTACAAGTATATTGCTCTTATGGCCTTCGCTGCGTTAAGCAGGTGCCCGACGCGGATGTCCGCGCCGTGTGTCCGCCTACTCCGTCGCGGTCGCCCGCTATCGCAGCGACGCCATTATAGTTTCGATCGCGTGGGTGTACAGTCGATAACTATAGATTATTATTTAAGAATATAACAGTATTATAAACAGATAGGCCCTGCCCCTCACTGAGCAAGCTTCCCCACCCCCGCTAGTCCCGCGCCACAGCTGTCATAGTTTTTTTTTTTTTTTTTTTTTTTTTTTTTAATAGTTGGCGGGTGTCGTGAGGGAACATAATATATCCTTATATACTGGTTAGAATTTGAAGATGGTAGTTGGGAGGGAAGTACCCTTAATATTGATAATGGCAAGTTTTGATGGAAGAAAACATTCCTTTATTTTCAAAAGTAAGTAAAACTGAATTTAAAGATTTTTGAAAAATCACCTGCATGAGCCGGGAATCGAACCTGGGAGATGTGAAAAACAAAATAACCTGCATGATACCAACCGATAGAGTCTTTTATAAGGGACAATTTCTTTGAAACAACATAGTATCTTAAATTTAAGGAATACCAAGTAAAATATGTTTTTACTGTCAAGCTTACTCATTATCTAAAGGAAAATAAAAAAAAGCAAACATTTCCGATGAGGTAAAAATAAAACCACTGATTGTCAACACAATTAGTCTATATTTACAAAAGTATTTTGAAATGCATTTACAAGTGTCACAAGGGTTATATATTAAAATACCAGAAATCAAGATGCCTTTACTTAAAATGCCTTAGACCAAAATACCCGAATTCAAAATACCTTAACATTCAAAATACCTTATTTCAGTTCACCTTACCTTAAAATGTCTAAACTTAAAATACAAATAATTATTATATCAGAATTCAAAATACAAATTTTCAAATATCCTTAATTTAAAATACCGAAAATAGAATACAATGTGAATATAAAAAAAAACCATAACCTACCCAGTTTATCGCTATAACCTACTGGGTATTATTAGGTATAGGTATATTATGCTATACCAGTTCATTATATAGCGCATAGTTAATAAATGAATGATTTAAGAAATAAAGATTTATTGCCACTCACACGTTTTGTTATTTGACTTTAACTTATTAACACCCCCCCCCCCCCCCACCACCTAAGTGAAGCCGCAGTTGTAGCCGTAGGTCTGTTGGTCCTAGAGTATCCTTCTGAGGGCTTACCCGAGGCTCCCAACTGTAGGCTGTTATGTAGGATACGTGTGGTTTTTAGTCGGTAGGAGTCCGGCATAGTATCCATGTAGGATTTACCTCATGTTAAAACACTTTGATTCAGAGTTACAAAAGTACTACAGTGGGCTAACGAAAAATAAAAAAAAAAATAACCACGAAGGCTAAGGCGGGAGCTCCGCTTCGCTTCGCTCCCGCCTTAGTCTTCTGACCTAACCTATCTGGATGCGCCAGTACCGACGCATACATATTTTTTAGTTTATGTATTTAATGGTATTTATTATAATTATTATATGTCAACACTCACGCACTAAACGCATCTTACTTTTGTGTATTGTCTATGGCAACACTATCCCGCCCGCTTCCTACATTCACATTCCGCCATAGCTATTGGAAGATACGCACGCACCCGTCTCTTAACGCTCCGCTCCGCTATCGGCCGCTGTGATTACCCATCATATCGCGCTACATCGCTTATCATCAGCCACAGTCTCGAGAGTTACGGTTATAACTCCTGTATGCATATTTCGCGGTCGTGAATCAAGACCCCGAACGCAAAGCTGGGAGCAGCGCCTACCTATCAACAAGAGTTCAAGGTAAGTGCATTTCCAAGTGTGGTCCTCCGTCCGGATATTCCATCTAACGCATTCTTTCTACTAATAATATTAATTACCTCTTTTCCTATTAAATTCACGCATACGCATATATATATTTAGTATATTACTCATAAATACTCAACGCAAATATTATATTTAACGCCACCCGCACGCATTAGAAAAGTTAATTATCTTTTCACACCGCATATTTTATATTACTCATAAGTACTCATATTCTATAACGCATTTACGCTATTTATCATAATCATATTTACCTATATATAATCAACCCGCTGGCAGGTAGCGCCCCCCGAAATTATCGCTACCCAGGACTTGGACCATCCTGGCCATGTTAGTCCGGTTGTCCGATTCTAGGCAATCATTTTGATATTTTTTGGTAATTAGGAGTTTTGGCATAAAGTAAAACGGACAATCCAAAATTATCAATTTTCTCAACCGTCATAAATTTAACGTAGTTTTCCCCAATTTCATTACAATTTCATATTATCTTTCGAATTGTAATCGTAGATAAAACTCATATTTATACGTTAATTTTATACCCACATATATTTATTTTATTGTGACGGTACTGGGCAACGCAGCCGATACATAACGGTATTCAAACGATTAACAGCTGATTGTTACGCAGACTCCATATTGGGTTTGTTCTCTGAATACTTTACCGCAAACAGCTGATTTAAGCTAACAGCTGATCGTTGTTCGAATTTTATACTTTTTCGCTGAATATTTCTATTACCTACCCACTTATATACATACTCGTATCTCGTATCAATTATATTATCATGGCTTCTAAAGACAAATCCCATAGTAAAAGTTCAGACGAAAGTCAGGTCATGATAAATTTTTTAGAATACAAAAAACAAAGTTTGTTTCACATAGTTCAAGAAGTGTACAACTTAAGTCTCAAGGTTACCGATGAAACAGTACGCATGATGTTTCTCGCTCGGGTTCAATCTATCGATAAAACCCGATCGGATTACATCGAAACTATCGATAAATTGTTAATTGAACAATTAAAAGATAATCCGCAGGTACAGCCGAGTTATAGTGTTTTTAATACATTTGATGAATTATACTGTTTCATAAAGCAAACGGAAACTACTCTGAGACAAGAACTCGACGATAAAAAGAAAAGTGATAATTTTAATATCAAATTACCCCCACTTAAACTCACAGGTTTCGATGGTACTTATGGTAAGTGGCCTATATTTTATGAAAATTTCTGTAGTGTGATACATACGAATACTCGTCTCACCAACGCCGAAAAGGTTCAATATTTGATAGGTTGCCTTTCGGGTAAGGCACTTACTGTTTGTTCAGGCATAGCTGCTACCGCACAAAATTACGATGTTATTTGGCAAGCCCTTCTGGCTAAATACCACGATACCAGGGTTCAGGCGTCGTGCTATTTAGAACAAATGTTACACCAGAAGCCAGGGCAATCGGCTGATCAGATCTTGGAGAACTTTTGTTCAGCTGAAGCAGCTTTGCAGCGTCTACCTATCACAAATTTATCAGATTTCATAATAACTCATTTAGCATTAAGCAAGTTTGATAAACCTATGCTTGAATTGTTTGAACAATCTCATAGACATTTGAGTGTACCTACATATAGTGACGTCAAAACATTTTTGACAGAACAAAGCAAACTCCAAACGCTCCGCTCACCATCACATTCCCAAAAAGGTGATTATCGCGCTCAGCGGAGTTCAACCGCCTCTCATTTAAATAAACCTAAGTCATTTTTTACGCAAACCCGCCCTACTAATTTGAAATCAGTCGATACTTCTAACATAAAAAATTGTATCGTATGTAACAATAATTCCGCTCACCCTTTGTTCAAATGTCAACATTTTATTCAAGAGACTGTTGAAACGCGAAATGAAATAGTTCGTAAACATTCCTTTTGTGTTAATTGTTTAGGTTTTCATCACGTGAGTGCTTGCAGATCTGTTAATAGGTGTTCGATTTGCAATCGGTCTCATCATAGTTTACTGTGTTATAGAAATAATTTGAACGCATCAAATTCAACAAGAAATCATGCTACCGGCAACGCATCGAGGCAGGCAAACGCGTCTACTGCGCCGTCCGAGCATTCCATGTCGACTCATGCGTCATCGGCAGATGATCCGTCCCGCTCGCACTCGCGGGAGGCGCGGTCACATAGTGGCAATATCGCGTCGTTATCGGCTGTGATCCCTCCGCCGCGTAATTCAAGCAGCGCGACCACGGTTTTGTTGCCGACTGCTTGTGTATATGCAAATTATAAATCGGATCGTATACGTTTGTTTTTGGACTCAGGGTCTATGAGTAACTTTATTACGAAGTCTTGTTGTGAGCGTTTGCACTTAACCATACTTAACGCTCCTTCTGTCATTAAAGGCATAGGTCAACTTGAAAGCCAATCTTATGGAATTACGCATTTCAAAATATATTCGCGATTTGATGCCCGCTGTTCTTATTCGGTTAGTGCACGGGTTATAGACACTATTACAGATTTTTTGCCTAACGTGGAAATTGATACAGCGGAATTAACCCATTTACAAAATTTACCTATGGCTGACGAACGATACTATACTCCGGGTGGTATAGATTGTTTGTTAGGTAATGAACTCTTCCCCATGATTTTAGGGTCGCAAAAAATTACATCCCCAACCTCATCAGTAATCGCGATAGAAACCACGCTCGGATACGTCGCAATGGGAAAGGCGCATGCTTTACCTTATTCGCTAGTGGCAAACAAGCATCCCCGCGATCGCATGTCTCATTCCTCCGTGTCCGACAAGGCCTTCTTATGTCACACTCAAGATGTGTCTCTCGAACAATTAACGCAACGCTTTTGGGAGATAGAACAGGTGCCAGATAAGAAGCACATTAGCACGGACGACGCAGCATGTGAAAAGCTGTTCTCGTCTACGTACTCACGCGACGATACCGGTAGATATACGGTTAGTCTTCCCTTTAAATACCCTCCCAGTGAGCTAGGGCATTCGTACACAATCGCCAAACGCAGGTTTTTAAATTTAGAAAAAAAGTTAGACGCTTCTAACTTACGCAACGATTATAATGCCATTATTCAAACATATATTGATCAAGGTTATCTCACTAAAGTGTCAAATAGCTTTCTAGACTCTCAAGTTTATTATATGCCGCATCGGGCCGTTTATCGCCCTGACAAAGAAACCTCTAAAACGCGTGTGGTCTTAGACGCTGGGTGTAAAACCACGTCAGGTAAATCGCTTAACGATTTGCTTTATACGGGACCAATATTACAGAACAATATCTTTCATTTGCTTCTCAATTTGCGTATGTACCCGGTTGCTGTAACCGCGGACATAGAAAAAATGTATTTTCAAGTGAAACTTACTCAAGATCATCATACATATCAAAGAATATTATTTAGGTTCGATTCCAATTCTCCTATTGAAAGCTATCATTTCAACCGCGTTTGTTTTGGCGTCTCCAGCTCACCCTTCCTGGCAATGCGAGTCGTAAACCAGCTCGCGTCAGACTGTCGCGCTTTATATCCTCTGGCGGCTTACGAAGCTGACAATCACATGTATGTTGACGACTACGTTAGTTCCATAGAGAATGTAGATTTAGCTGAAGACACCTATAGGGAAATGGTCGCTATGTTTAAATCTGGAGGTTTTAACTTAACTAAGTGGATCTCTAATGACAATACCCTATTGTCACGTATCCCGTCAATTCATAAGAGCTGTCTCGCTGTCAAGTTTGATGAGGATCCTCATGTTGACACTAAGATCGTGGGTATGCAATGGCAACCTAACGATGACACCTTTAACTTTAAAATAGTGATCGACATGCCTTTAACATGCACTAAACGCTCGATCCTTTCCGTAACCGCGCGCTTGTTCGATCCGCTTGGAATCATCAGTCCAGTGGTCGCATACATGAAGTTGCTTATACAAGAATGTTGGAAATTACAACTGGACTGGGACGAGACGGTCCCGGGTTGCATTCTGTCTAAATGGAAACACTTTCATAGGGAGTTGTCGCGTTTATCTGAAATAAAAATACCGAGACATATAGGTTTAACATCCGCTCGTCGAATTACTCTAATAGGCTTCTCGGATGCCAGCCAGCAATGTTATGGTGCTGTTATCTATGTACGAATAGAAACGGCTGAGAACGGAAACGCTCTTAATGTGAATCTACTGACCGCTAAATCCAAAGTGTCAGATTCTAATAAAACGCTAGCGCGTTTAGAACTCTGCGCGGCGGTCTTACTCGCAAAATTAATTAATTCTGTGCGCACTGTTTTTAATAAGCGGTGTCAAATAAACAATATATTCGCATTCTCTGATTCTACGGTAACCCTTACCTGGATTCACTCTCCCGCTCATAAGTTTCAAACTTTTGTAGCTAATCGCATCGCTCAGGTAAATGAATATCTGCCTGCTTCCCATTGGTATCACGTTCGTGGGGTTGAAAATCCCGCCGATATAGTCTCGCGCCCTGTGACACCTAAAGGGTTAATAAATAACTATCTTTGGTTTCACGGGCCGAAATGGCTGTCCGCACCTATAAATGCATGGCCTGTGAAGGAATATAAAATCAATCATAACGAGAAGACAGAATTACCGGAAATTAAAATAGCTTCTCTCCATGCACATACCATACCTGTCTCCGATCACGTTCACATGATAGACGAACTTGCCGAGCGTTGCTCGAGTTGGGTAAAATTTATTCGTTCACTGGTTTATGTATTACGTTTCACAAGGATTCTCAAATCCCGCGGTATACTTTCTGTATACGATTTAGAATACGCAGAATATTATGCGGTCCGCTTCGATCAGTCTAAGTATTTTCAGGTAGAATTACAAGCACTTAAGGCTACTAAAATTTGTCCAAATCAGGCTATTTTAAAACTCAACCCTTTTCTTGACGAACAAGGGTTAATTAGAGTAGGTGGTCGACTTACTCATTCTCAACTAAATTACAATACAAAATATCCAATACTGCTATCACCTAAAGGACGTATAGTGTCGCTCTTAGTAGACCACTATCACACCGACAATTTACACACCGGTCCTGGACTAGTGTTAGCATTGACTCGCCAAAAGTATTGGATTCTTTCTGCACGAAATTTGATTCGCCAACGAGTACATAAATGTAATTTATGTTTTAAAGCTAGGCCTCGTTCTACAACTCCACCTATGGGTGATCTTCCATCCATTAGAGTTTCACAAGTAAAGTCGTTTGTGCATACCGCAGTTGATTACGCGGGACCCTTTTACGTAACTCACATAAGGCGTCGTGGAGTAAAAAGTCATAAAGCGTATATTTGCTTGTTCGTCTGTCTCACAACAAAGGCGCTCCATTTAGAGTTAGTAAGTGATCTTAGTACAGATTTATTTCTCGCTGCCTTTAAACGTTTTATCTCACGCAGGGGTCCTGTTTCAGTGTTGTACAGCGATGGAGGCACTAATTTCATAGGTGCGAAACGAAAATTGAACGAAATTTACACGCTTATACAGTCCACTAATTATAAAAATGATCTGAATAAATATCTAACTCAACATAAGATTCAGTTTCAGCACAGCCCACCTTTCGGGCCCAATTTTAATTCGTTGCCTGAAATTAATGTCAAATGTGTTAAGTCTCATTTATTTAAAGCTATCGGGAGTCAAATACTCACCTATGAAGAATTCAGTACAATATTGGTGCAAATTGAAGGCATTTTGAATAGCCGTCCGATTTGCATACTTTCTTCGGATCCATCGGATCCAACCCCCCTAACGCCTAATCATTTTCTTAATGTTACTCCGCTTAAATATTTACCCGCTGAACACATTGAACCCCTATTACCAGATAACAGACTCACCCGCTATCAATTATTAAATAGAATTGTTCAAAGTTACTGGACACGTTGGAGCAAAGAATATCTTACCTCTCTCCAACTTAGACATAAGTGGAATATGCCGTCCAAACCTGTGACGATAGGAACAGTAGTTGTTGTTAAGGATGACAATACGCATCCTTTATCGTGGCCACTCGCGGTTGTATCAGAGGTGTTTCCCGGGAAGGATGGTGTAATTAGAGTCGTCAGAATTAAGACTTCTTCTGGTGAATACATTCGTCCTGTAACTCGGCTTTGCCCGTTACCCACGCAATAACTCCTACGCTTTTGAATTATTTTTAGTTCATAAGTTTTCATTCCTTTTATATTTTTAAATTTTGTTTACTCAATGTAGAGGAAGAATCCTCTAAGCCCCCCGAAGTTGGATGCGCCAGTACCGACGCATACATATTTTTTAGTTTATGTATTTAATGGTATTTATTATAATTATTATATGTCAACACTCACGCACTAAACGCATCTTACTTTTGTGTATTGTCTATGGCAACACTATCCCGCCCGCTTCCTACATTCACATTCCGCCATAGCTATTGGAAGATACGCACGCACCCGTCTCTTAACGCTCCGCTCCGCTATCGGCCGCTGTGATTACCCATCATATCGCGCTACATCGCTTATCATCAGCCACAGTCTCGAGAGTTACGGTTATAACTCCTGTGTGCATATTTCGCGGTCGTGAATCAAGACCCCGAACGCAAAGCTGGGAGCAGCGCCTACCTATCAACAAGAGTTCAAGGTAAGTGCATTTCGAGTCGGGATACTCTGAGTCGGGGTGTTAACCATTCACAGATATATAGCATCCATGTAGGATTTAAATCATGTTAAAAAAAAGGTATTTTGTGTTTGAACATTTTAGGATAAGGTATTTGATAAATTTATTTTTTGGGTTTCGGTTATTCGACCGTAAGGCATTTTAAATTATTTATATTATGAATATTTGCCTTTTGAATATTGATATTTCGATTTCGGGTATTTTGGGCTCAGGCATTTTAAGTAAAGGCATTATGATTTCTGGTATTATGACGGTATACCGTCACAAGACATCTTAATTACAAATGTTATTACACCTACGTAGGTACTCACATAATTTACTATACTCCGGCCGCTCAGAGATTGCGTTTTTGACACCTGTCAATCCGTCATGAGTAGCATAGAAATAATAGTCACGATATTGACTAACTTTAGCCCAAAATTAAAAGGTAAATTAAAGATATTTAAAATTCTGCCCTAAAGCTGAGGCCGCATTTGCGGTTACCGCGGGCGGTTTCTAACCTTAAAATGTCAAATTCTAACGTCAAAATGTCAAAACCAATGAAACCGAGTCTATAGCATCATTGACTTTGACATTTTGAGGTTAGAAACCGCAAATGCGGCCCGAGCATTAATCACGACCTGTCAGAAACGCAATCTCTGAGCGATCGGACATTTATTCTCCCCACCAAGAAACTATAATTAGTACTTATAAGTTATAAAACAACTTACTCGGAAGTAACCAAGTACATTATTATGTTTTTAATAAAAAATATAAAAAAATAATTACCCAGCGGTAAATGATGTAACAGTATGAAAATATTCAACTCAGATACAACAAAAAGTGTGAAGAACTTTTTGTTATCAATGGTTCCGTAGTCGTTCGTTCCTATACGTTCTTTATGTGAAATATTTATAGCCGAGGATTAAACCACAAATTAGAGACAGTATAGATGGAAATCTACATACTAAATTCTGTAAGGCTACTCACACATAGACACCGCTCACAGAGTTCACAAACAGGAGGACAAAGATTTTCATAGTAGTTTTCGATATTGATTTGTGTGCGTGTGCGTAGCAGAGGGTAGGTGTGAACAAAAAGAGGGTACATGCGATTTCCATCTGAACGATCTAATTTGTGCTTAAACTGATTATTGTGATGGCAACACAAGTGAAAGAAACGACGGTGTCGCTCTCTTTGCGACGCCGCGCCGCGCCGTCTGTTCAAGTTGGATATGTATCGAAATACGGATCGAATTTTGGATTTTTACAAAATGATTTTGATGTGTCTCGCGATGGATCCCGATTTTCGCCTGGCAAAATGATGCCGCCCGCCTGATAAAAAGCCATGACTACACCCAGCTAATTAAAGTCCGCAGTCTTTCTGCTTCCTTCAGCAGTACCGGATCCTACTGCCGTAAATATAAAAAAAAGTACCGACGTAGTATAATGGAGTAATATTATAACGCAAATTTGTAACTGTGTGTCAATTTATTTTACAAGATAGTACACGATAGAAACCTACATACTAAATTCGCTGAGGCTACGCACTCATAGACAACTCATTCACAGACATTACGGACACAGACAACGCATTCACAGACAGGAGGTCAGGCGGTCCTGAACCGACTTTTCGATACTGATTTGTGCGCGAGTGTGTGTAGCAGAGGGTAGGTGTCAAAAAAAGTACATACATGAGTTTTCTATCTGTACTATCTCTAATTTGTGATAGTACTGTCACAGATCACAAATACACAAACTGTGTCAAACTACCCACATCGTGTGAAAATTACAATCAATAACATATATGATTACATTACTCAGACCCGCGAATTGGATGCCATTTCTATCCTTTACTTGAGATCAGCAGTTTCCAAACATCTTTCTCCCCTATACATTTCTTTTGTCTGTTGCCAATAATTTGATTAGTTTATTTCAACCACTACGGAATTTTCATTGTAATAAGTATTTTTATTTAGTACCCCTTAAACAACAATACAAGAAAAAAAAAAGAACGTCTCACTATCACACAATATACAGGTGAATTTTTCAAAAGGGATTGGATGGCCAAATCCGAAACTATAAGGAATAACGAAAAATGCTCAAAGGAGTCACGAGCCCGATTTTGATGAAACTTAAAACCTCATCATTACATTTTGAACCATTAGTCAGTTAACGCAAGAAAAATAAATTGTATTTTGTCAAAGATGAGCACTTTCCTTTAGTTTGCCGTATGTCATTATTTCCCAGAATAAGATGCTTTATAGCAACACTATCGTACGCTGCAATAATATAGGGTGAGTATTTTTTCAAAATCAATGGGTTCAATTCCCAGCTAGGATTATTGGTTTTTCAAAAATCTAATGATGAGGTTTTAAGTTTTATCAAAATCGGGCTCGTGACTCCTTTGAGCATTTTTAGCTATTCCATATAGTTTCGGATTTGGCCATCCAAGCCCTTTTCAAAAATTCACCTGTATACATTAAAATATATATAGCGACATTACAAGTATAGTACTTAGCGTCCATAAGTATTCAAGTGCAAACATTATATATTATTATACACGACATTTAATACTACAATTTTTTGACATAATTATATACACATAAGAGTTTAAAAAATAAAATCTCTTTGATAAGAACAGAGACTAAACGACTCACTGTGCGGAATAAAACGCCATTTAATGACTTACGGATAAATGTTACAGGGATTTTTAGTCAACCAGGTCCAAAGCATTAAGGTTTTAGTGTCTAGTCTCATAACAGAAATGCCTTTTCACCAAAAAAAAATTGAAAGTTGACCATGAATAAAAAGTTATGAAAACCACTGGCACTCCGGGAGTGTCGACAAGAGTGAAAACGTGTGTATTTTTGAATCGTCAGTCTAAATAGATAAATAATGCCGAAATTTGTTTTAATTTCTCTCTTTTGTGCATCGAATAATTTTAAAAAATCTAGATAAATAAATAAATATTGTGTGACATTCTCACACAACATCATCTAGTCCAAACTAAGCTATAAAGTTTGTGCTATGGGATCTAGACGAATGAGAAATTAAATTTATCTAGATGAATCAAGCTGTTCTCATGTTATGCTATACAAAGCTAAGCTGTGCGGTTCCCAAAGAATAAATACATAAATAAATTCAAACTACAGCTGCCATATTCTGCGACTTGGTATGATCGGAATACTCCCGAACTATATACAACCCGAAGTAGTACCCGATCGGTAAGAAACGTAACAAAGCTAAAGTTTAGTGAGTTCATCATTGAGTAGTGCGACAAGTGTAGATTAAATAGAATATTCTAACAAAAAAAAAACAACTCTAAGCTTTATATCAAAAATCAGAACATTACACAAAAATATTTAGTTTTTTCGTTTTGTATATAGGTAGGCAATATTTAGGAATACTGCAATATTTAACTGTCAATAATTGAATTGAGCAAAATTACGAATATGTGAATAGAATCAATAAGACTGCCTAAGACGAAGAAATCATTTATATTTACAATAAAAAAGTTTCAAATAGGTATGATTGTAATACCCTTGATAAATAAATAAGTTAAATATGATCAAGTGTATAATAAAATAAATTGCAATTCATACTTAATTCGTGTTAAATCTTTATTTACTAATAATGCATTTTAATACTCCTTAGGGCGTAGGTACTTTACAATTTATTATTAATCTTTAAATACCCTATACTGTTATTATCAAATAAGCTGTAAGTGCTGTATACCATTTTTAGCAACAAGCTGTGTTAGTCAGATAAAACAGAAAATCTGTGAATTATTTAAACAATTTCAATAAAGATTTTAAAATAAAAAAAGCAAACATATCACATACCTATCACGTCCAGCGCCGCCTAGTGTACAAGAGCTGAATTACACATTTTAACGTTATAAAAATCATGAACGTTGAGTAACTTACATCGCGTTTATATGCATCCCTTTCTTTCTAGTTTAAATTATATAGCTATACGTAAATCTTGCCACTAAATTATTATATCACAATAAGGATGCCCACATCTGATAATCGAACTCCGATATTTTGTAGAACGTACTTATTGCAATAGCGCAAATCACGTCCTAAAAAAGTCGGCTTGTAATAATCCGATTATCGGTCCTAAAAAATTGACATGGGCGCGCGACATCTAATCAATTAATAACAATTGTGCATTATGCTAACCAAAATGTCAGGAACATTCCTTAATAATATCGGCTGTTTCTACAAAATTTATGGGATTTATTTTTCTCAATACGACCGTATGTCTTACCGTAAGACTTCTTGTTAGTAGTCTTAGGCTGAGACCGCACTGCGGTTAGCGGTTGCGGTTTCTAACTTCAAAATGTCAAAACCAATGAAACCAGACTCGGTTTTATTGGTGTTGACATTTTGAGGTTAGAAACCGCAAATTGAGGTTAGAAACCGCAAATGCGGCCTCAGCCTAAAGCTTTATTTTCGAAGGATAACGGTGCTGTCATACATAATATTACGGATTCTCAAATTCATTATGAGTTTACGCTGTCAATTACCGGAATCGTAGCCATTAGTTTACACAGACAACGTTATTTTAGTGACGTCATTCACCGCTGTATTACTTTAGCTAGAAGACGGCACCGCTATCTTTATCATAGAAAAAACAAGCATTTAATGGTGAAACATTAACGGTATGGTACTTACAGTAAGACTTCTATTTCTCATTATTCTGTAAAATATGGCTTGATCTCTGTGACAGTTCTACAAACGTAAATAAATAAATAAATATTCACGAACATTTCACACAACGCTATCCGATCCCAAAGTAAGCTAGGAATAACCTGCTTGTGTTATGGGTATCAGACCACGGATATTAATACTTATATACTTTTAAATACATACATATTATACATAGAAACACCCAGACTCTTAAGACAAACATTTATGGGTCACACAAATATTTGTCTCCGGTGGGAATCGAACCCACGACCTCCAGCGCCGCAGGCGGTATCTCTACCGACCGCGCCACATAGGCAGCATAGACAGTAAACAAATTGACTTTTATTTCAAAGGCATAAAGTTGGTATTAACAGTTTGCACTTCTTGTTCTCAGTCTCTGCATTTCAACTACAAAAGCTTTACGCCGTTGACATAAAGTCTGTTCTTGTTAACGTTTCTAAAACTGTCACAGAAATCAAGCTATATTTTACAGAGTATAGTTGTATCTAATTATTAATCTTGTATGACGAAAATCAACCAAAAATATTGGTCATAGCGTTTTCAGTAGGAACTAATACTATGTAGTATTATACAATCTAGTATGTTTTGATAGTACTATTGATGAATACCGATCTCACTTCCTGAGGACATAGGGTTAGAATACCGTTGGGTAACTGGTTCTTGAGTGTGATGAATGTTAGCGTGCTTTCGTGCACTTGGTCGACGGGAGTGTCTAGTACTTCTGACATTTGGACCTGTAACAATTATATTATTATTATATCACTGGTAATCCTACTGGAATTTCTCTGTGCGATTCTCAAAAAATGTTGTCACAATACATAGTTTTTAGACCCTCCTCTATATTATTGTTAATAGAGCACTAAAAAGAGCCCGCCGAGTTTCTAGCCAGTTCTTCTCAGGCAAGTCGCGTTGTGAACTCATGACCTTTAATTTATATTCTTGACGTTTTACAAGTTAAAAAAAGTTTGTGAGTATAGATTTGTCGATATTTGTTACTTTTTTACGGCTTAACGGATTTGGCTGAAATTTGGCACAGGGGTAGATTATATATTGGGTATATACATGAATACTTTAACCGTAAAGCCGTTTTAAAGGTCCTATAAATTGTCATTTTCACCCTTTCTATCGCTACTGAGCGGCAGTAGAAAGCGACGACAGCCAGACGGGTGCTCTGTGTTTGTTTTGACACGGCGCCTATGTTACCTCGAATTGCCGCGGTAAAAAATGAATTCTTAATGTGCAACAAAAAAAAAATAAAAATTACCCCCCTTTTTTATTAAATATTTGTATTTGATTTCCGATGCCAAGTCATCTCATGAAATTTGGAGAGGTAATTTTTTTACACCCAGTATACTCCAGATTTTTTTATTCCCGAAATACGTTTCCGTGGGTTGGGCGAATGGGTGCTACGGGCGCCATCTAGTATGTATTTAAAAGCTAATCGAACTAACCTGTCCATCAGATAGTTGATACCACTGGTTGATCTCCTTGTTCCCGTAGCACGTGTCGAGGTACAGTCGTTGGAATGTCATCCCGATGCCTCGCAGTATGCCATCTTTGTACTGTTAGATACAACACATTATTATTAGAAAAGCATACATTGATGTTATTCTTCTTCCTACTGATGTCATAAATATAAAAGTTTGTGAAGATGTTTGGATATTTGTTACTCAAACACGGTCCAAATCGTACAGGGATATCATAGTCTGGAATAACATTTTGGCTTTTTTATCCCGGGGAAACGTTCCCATAGAAAGCGGAACGTGAACACGCGGGCAAAGAAGCGAAGGTAAGTTTTATAAAAAGGAAGATTTGTTTGCTTGTAATTGATAAATTCGGGAAGTATTCAACCACTTTGAAAGTGTTTCACCACTAGAGAGGCAAGTTATTCTGAAATGGCATAGGCTATGCATCACTATGTTACTACCCAAGGGAGCGGAGAAATAATAAATGTCAAAAAATCTGGCAGATTTGACACAGGGAAAGCCGTGGAGCACAGTTAGTATACTTATTCATTGACTGCCTACGGGCGTCTTCCTTTTGGCACACCCCAAGGGAGTTTTACGCACCTTAGCACCAACGTGCGAATGGCAGGCAGTCAGTACAAGGTCGGCAGCATCAAGCCGGGTATGACCATCCTGCTCTATGCGGACCATCTCTTGGTGTCTCACTTTTAGAAGTCAGAGATTGTAATGGGTTCTTCGGCACGGTCATATTGCGTCCATATCCAGATGCTGCTTAGGAATAGGTAGTTACTTCCCTTAGCAACAACATGCGAATGGCACGCAGCCAGTACAAGGTCGGCAGCATCAAGTCTGGCGCGAGAGTACCCAGCTCTAGGAGTATCGTCCCTCGCAGTGTAGTGCATGGTGATGAGAGGCTGTAGTAGCAACTGTTGGGAGATATGAGCCCCCAGGGTTATGCTAGGCCCATTGAAGGTCATATTGCCTCCATACCCAGATCCCGCTTTGGAATAGTTATTTACCTTAGCACCAACATGCGAATGGCACGCAGTCAGTACAAGGTCTGCAGCATCAAGTCTCGCGCGAGAGTACCTAGCTCTAGGAGTATCGTCCCTCAGTGTCTCGCTTATAGGGAACAGAGATTGTTATGGGATCTCCGGCACCTATTGAAGGTCATATTGCGTCCTTATCCAGATTCTGCTCTACAATAGTGACTTCCCTTAGCACCAACATGCGAATGGCACGCACCCAGAACAAGGTCGGCAGCATCAAGTCTCGCGCGAGAGTAGCCTGCACTAGTAATAAATACCTCTGGCAGTGTCTCGCTTATAGAAGACAGATATGTATTGTAATGGGTTCTCCGGCACCTACTGAAGGTCAATTGCGTCTACTCAGACCCTGCTTTGGAACAGTTACTTACCTTAGCACCAACACGCGAATGGCACGCAGGGTATGCTAGGCCCATTGAAGGTCATATTGCCTCCCTATCCAGATCCTGTTTTGGAATAGTTACTTCCAGGGTTATGCCAGGCCCATTAAAGGTCATATTGCGCTTACTCAGATCCTGCTCTGCAATAATGACTTACCTTAGCACCAACATGCGAGTGGCAGGCAGCCAGTACAAGGTCGGCAGCATCAAGTCTTGCGCGAGAGTACCCAGCTCTAGGCGTATCGTCTCTTGCAGTGTAGTGCATGGTGATGAGAGGCTGTAGTAGCAACTGTTGGGAGACGTGGGCTCCCAGGGTTATGCTATGCCCTTTGAAGGTCATATTGCCTCCCTACCCAGATCCTGCTTTGAAATGGTTACTTCCAGGGTTATGCCAGGCCCATTGAAGGTCATATTGCGTCTACTCAGATCCTGCTTCGGAATAGTGACTTACCTTAGCACCAACATGCGAGTGGCAGGCAGCCAGTACAAGGTCGGCAGCATCAAGTCTTGCGCGAGAGTACCCAGCTCTAGGCGTATCGTCTCTTGCAGTGTAGTGCATGGTGATGAGAGGCTGTAGTAGCAACTGTTGGGAGACGTGGGCTCCCAGGGTTATGCTATGCCCTTTGAAGGTCATATTGCCTCCCTACCCAGATCCTGCTTTGAAATGGTTACTTCCAGGGTTATGCCAGGCCCATTGAAGGTCATATTGCGTCTACTCAGATCCTGCTTCGGAATAGTGACTTACCTTAGCACCAACATGCGAATGGCACGCAGCCAGTACAAGGTCGGCAGCATCAAGTCTTGCGCGAGAGTACCCAGCTCTAGGAGTATCGTCTCTTGCAGTGTAGTGCATGGTGATGAGAGGCTGTAGTAGCAACTGTTGGGAGACGTGGGCTCCCAGGGTTAGCTGGCCGCTAGGGTGCTCCAATGGAGTCTTGAGCTGTTAAGAGAAGGCGTTATTTAGTAGTGAAGGCACTATGAGGGAAAGAATATGGAAAATTGTGAGAATTCTGGGGTGGATAGATAAATAGCCAAGGTAACTGGTTCTTTTTAATTTAATTTTTACAACATTTATTAATGTGATGGGAATAATTAATTGTGAAAAGGACTCATTTGGAAAAATTCTATTCATTTGATTTAATACTATTATTTTGACAGTTTTGCTTCTATTACTGTGTTGACAACATTTTTATTTACATTTTTTCTTCCCTCAAATTAATCTGTAAAGTTTTAGTAAAAGGAAGTGATTTTCCTTTTACTAAAACTTTACAGACTATAAATTGCAGATAAGAAAATTTACAGTAAGTTATGTGTATTCAGCATCATACATACCGGGCAAGGATTGACAGCATTTTCGATGATAAGTTTAAACGTGTGTCGAGTTCGTACATTGTCCAGCACTCCCTGCGCCATACCTCGTGAGTCGTCCTTGCTCAAGCGCCTGTCTTGCATTATCTAGCACAATTATGGGTTTGATCAGGGTTGGTAAAGAAAGAAAAACATTTATTCGACAACAAATTCATAAAGGTAGAGGTGAATCCACACCCCTAACATAGCAAGTAGTTTTGGTCGCACGTAAAGAAGGCCGATCTATTGTGCTGAAACATGTACAGGAGAAATCCATGACTATTCTGTATTGAAAAATTCCAACATAGTCATGTGCTTTGTGATAAAATGCTACATTTCATATTAATCAGACAGAAGGCATTAGAGATACCTTCTCTAACTCCACCAAAGTGGCAGACAAGCATACTGCCCCACTAGATGTACCGGTGGTCACTGCAGCCTGTGGACGTTTCCAACACCAGAGGCGTCACACTCGCGCTGCAAAGGGTAGCCTTTAAAAATCTTCTAAGACCCCTATTGAAGAACCCCATACATCAGGCGTTTGGGAAACCGAGGCAGGGAGATCATTCCACAACCTAAGTGTACGCGGAAGAAAGCCTCTATCTGATCTTACCGTGCTCGAGCGCTCCGGATGTAACAAAAACACTGTACATGGCATTACAGATACATTTTGCGACATCTTTACGTAGCGCCAACCAGCATAAGTAAAATTAATTAAAGTTAATAGGCTAGGGGACGTAGAACACTAATAAACGTATGTATGCCTATGTATACACACTTACATACTTTTAAATGCACACAAATATAGATAAATGTTACACTATAATCACAGGGCGGAAACTCCAGCTTGAATGTGTGCGTGTGACCAATAATGCTAAGCAAATGTTCCGTCAACACGTCCGTTAACTATAATGACAGCTGTGGCGCGGCAGGGAGTTGCCTATCTGTATGTAATACTATTATATTATCTTTGGTATAATATAACCTAAAGAAGACATTAACTTGTTCATTACTGAAAGAGATGACTTGCCTATTTCGACATCATCAGTCGATTCAGTCAGAGATTCTCTCGACTATGACACGGGTCCTCTTTCGATTTCCCTCGCTCCGTGAGATTTATAAGTGCAATATTAGTTCACAGACACAGTCGGGTGGAATCACACACACCCCTCCCTTCAAAGAACTTAGCTTAATTATATATCATACCTCCATCTGCCCGGGCTTTAAAGCGGCTAAGCCGAGCGGCGTGGAGGTGAGCAGAGTTAATCTGTGGCGATCGTCCTCGATATATGCGGCAGCTGGTAATGGGTAGAAGTTAGCTTGGATCGGCAGTTTGTCGAAGTAGCGGCGTTTTATCATCTGCGGAATAGATGGAGAATGTTAAGCGCTAATATCTGCAGGAAACCCTCGGAAATCAGGAATCTCTCGGGGCTCTCGGGATAATAGACACTTACTACCCATTCGCTCTAAATTTGCCGGTCACCTCCCATACTATGCCCCTACGCCAGCGGCAAACTTAGAGCGAACGGGCTATAGGTTATTTAAAGAAAATTGCGAGAACGGATGAACGTAAAATTGACACGCTTAAAATTTTGTAAGCAAATTACTGACGAATGTCATCGGACAACGGTTCTTTAGTATGTCGAAGAGTATACCATTGTGGACAATGTCCACGATGTCATGCTGAACTGGAATTGACTAAAACCACGGGGTCCCTATCTAGCAATCTAGCGCCGGACTCTTCGGGTTTCCAGGATTCCAGAACGTTTTATTAGTCCCAATATTAGATTATTAGAGAATATAAAACGTTATACGTATACGCTATCTACGTGTAAACCACAGGGCGGAAGCCCTGTGGTTTACACGTACAATGTGTGTGTGAACAATAGGGCTAAGCAAACGTTCCCTCAACCCGCCCGCCAAATATAACGACAGCTGTGGCGGGACTAGCGGAGGTGGGGAAGCTTGGTCAGTGAGGGGCAGGGGGTTCGCTATCTGTATGTAATCTATACTAATATTATAAAGCTGAAGAGTTTGTATGTTTGTTTGTTTGTATGGTTGAACGCTAGGATCTCAGGAACTACTGGTTGGATCTCAAAAATTCTTTTACAGTTTGATGGACCATTTATTGAGGATGGCTATAGTCTATATAACATCACGCTAAGACGAATAGGAACGAAGCAGCAATCAATAATGTTTCGAAAACGGGGAATAAATTTTACCGTCTGAGAGCTTCCGAGGCGTACGCTGCGTAAATGGTTAAAGATACGTAAAAATTGTGTATTACAATATTGGTTCTTTTAAAAAGTTCTAAAAAAAAGTCCGCGGCAGCATAAGGGCCGGCGCCCATTATCGGCATCGGCAAGGAAAAGGATTGTTTAATACAGTTGCTCAAAAAGTGGCGTATTACAGGGACGTATAGCGTTCGGGATGTGGGCTATTACGCACTCGTGCTTTTTCTTTACCATTCCCGCACTCGTGCGTTTTCTTTCACAATTGTCAAAATAATGTCTGTGATTCATGCAAATATTTCTAAAAAAAGATACTAACTTGTTTCAATATCAGATTAAAAGTAATTTTAATTAAAATTTAAGCATAAATTAATATTAGTATCGGCGAAATTAAATTTATAAATATAAAAAAAGTTGGCTGTATGAAGTGCACTGCCATAGTCTCTTCTTAGGAAGGTATATATTCTTTTACGGTTGGCGCCATTTTGGATATTCAGGTTTATTGTGTTTTTATTATTTTATAAAATTGCTTAATTTTTTCGCAACTGTATTAAAAATAGTTGTTCAATACAACGTGTGGGACTGTTATTTAAACTCGTTCCGACTGTCTACCCTCGCCTTCGGCTCGGGTCAACACCTGTCGTAACTCGTTGTAATAACAGAGATCCCACACTTGTATCGAAAACTACTATTTTGGTGGCAAATAGCAATATACTATAATATAATGGCAATAAAGTAGAAATTTCCGTGATATGTGGTCGTAATAACAAAAATACCGCTTCGGTATGCTTGAGGCTGCTGTATCGGCAGCCTTGAGAATGCTTCGGGATGCTTCGGCATCCTTCGGTACGCCGCCGGCGCCGAGGCGAGGGGAGGCATCCGCCATTTGCATCATTTGACTCACATAACACAATCGAGGTAATCGCTGTGTGTACCGGTTGATTAGATTTCTCTTCTTCTTCAGCAAGAGTTGCTATGAACACTAGATCCCAGTCCACCATATTAAATACAATTCAGACAACTAGCTTGTAACAACTCTGAGACTGTTATGACGAGAAATACGATGTTGAGACGCTTCGGCAAGCTACAGGACGGTGCGGCATCCTTAAGGCCGCCTCGTCATCCCTAAGAACGTTGCAGCATGCCAAAGCATAATTGCCGATAGTGTGCGCTTGCATGTAGGATGCTGAAGGATCCTTTTCCTTGCCGATGCCGATAATGGGCGCCGGCCCTAAGGCTATCTTTTAAGGTTCGCTCACAATAACCTAATTTGTCTGTTTTTTTAAGGTTCGCTCTCAATATTATAAAACTGAAGAGTTTGTTTGTCCTAGGATCTCAGAAACTACTGGTTGCATTTCGAAAATAATTTTACAGTTTAATAGTACATTTATTGAGGATGGCTAATGGCGATATAAAATCACGCTAATGTGAATTGGAGCGGAGCAGTCATAAATAATGTTACGAGAACGGGGAAAATTTCTTTCTTTTGAGAGCTTCCACTGCGTACGTTGCGTAAATAGTTAAAGTTACGTGAAAATTTTGTATTACAAAAATGTTCTCCTTTAAAAGTTACAAAAATATGTCGTCAACAGCATATGCCTATCTTTTAAGGTTCACTTACAATAACCCCTTTTAAAAAGTTTTGAAGTATGAGCGACGCGACGGGAGTAAACGTGGTCTGCAGTGGGAGCCAATCAACTGAACGATAAAAACCGGCCAAGTGCGAGTCGGACACACATGAGTTCTGTACCAAAAAAAGGACGGGTGGAAGTAAATGCAATGGGAAACATTATATCACTTTACATATTAATACCACACCTCTCTCCTTCTCACTCTCATGTGATGCAAACGAAGTTGTGCGGGTCAGCTCTAATGAATATAAGCGACGCGACGGGAGTAAATGCGAAGGAAAACATTATATCACCTTAAATATGAATACTACACCTCTCTCTTTCTCGCTCATGTGACGCAAACGAAGTTGTGCGGGTCATCTCTAATGTGTATAAGCGACGCAACGGGACTAGGCGCGACGAGAGTAAATACGACGGGAAACATTATATTACTCAAAATATTAATACCATACCTCTCTCTTTCTAACTATCATGTGCCGCAAACGAAGTTGCGCGGGTCAGCTAGTACTAATATATAATCTTTGGTGTAAATATACGTACATGCATTCCATTAAGGTCAGTATAAAACACGTCGCCATTCTTGATGTCTGTAGAGAACCTCACAGCGAGCTCCAAGTTGTCCACTTGGGGGTCTATCATTAATGTGTTGCTGATCTCCACCTCGCTTTGGCGGAGAGATGGGTTGTTGTATACGCTGATCTGTGGAATGGTTACAAGCTTCAGTTTGGTTTAATGCTAATTTGCGGGAGGGCATAGACGGACTAGACTATCATTATGATGAGGTAATGTTACTAATCTCTTTCGATAATGGCAAAGTACTACCCACATATTCTAAATATTCAATATCGTTTTTTCAGCTTATTTCCAAAAGTATAACCAAACTGATGCCTCCCTGCTGGGCATAGAGACTCGATTAGACCTTGCATCGACCGCACCCAGTAGGAGCCCGGATAACTAACCCCGGTAGTTGGTCATCACCGGCCATCGTAGCGGGAACCCTTTCCACCCCATCGCCTGTCAATTCTACCCACTAACTTAAGGGGCTAGTCCGCAAAAAATGCACTTAGGATTTTGGAAATATTCAAGAACTCACTTCAATAAATGACACTAAAATGGAACCTTAAATTCTTAATAGATGAAACTTGCGAAAAAACCTCTGAAAATCATCGAAATTTACCGTTGTCAATTTGAATATTTCTGCTATTTCGATGATTTTTAATAACTTTGAGAGATGTTTTTTTCTAATGTAAATAATTATTTTGTAAAAAGCGCACGGTGTTAATGTAGTATCATCTTGTTCTTGTTCTTGAATATTTCCAAAATCCTAAATGTCTTTTTGTGCATTTTGCGGACGCGCCCCTTAAAGATATGTTATGTTATGCCAGGTAATATTTATTGACTTACTAGCCGTTCCCCGCGGCTTCGACCGCGTAGAAGTCGTTATCGCGTAAAATCATAACCATTTAGCGCAGTCGGTTGAAAAGTAGCCTATGTCCTTCCCAGGGCCTCGAACTATCTCTATACCAAATTTCATCTCAATCGCTCCAGCCGTTTCGGCGTAAAAGCGTAACAGACAGAAAGAGAGACAGAGTTGCTATCGCTTTTATAATATTAGGTATAGTAGGGATTTAATCGTGCCTCCCCAGCCCATTCCATTAAACTCCCATTCCTAAATAAACACAAGAATAACAAACCAAACGCACACGTGACTTTGAGCTTTATCGGCTACAAAAAATTAAGGTTTAAAAACACCACTTACCACAAGTTAAACACCCTCAGCTTTAGGTGAAGAGAGTGCCGAATAAACTCTAGCTTTGTATATTATTATGCCCTCAGTGAGGACAATTTGGGGGAAAGATTCTTCAGCTGTTCTAACCTAATCTATCCCAGTTTTAAGTTCCACCCCAATGGCTAATAGTTCTATGAGCTATTATCTACCAGTCTATCCTCTGGGTAATGCTACGGAGAATTTTTGCTTAAAAACATCACTTACCGCAAGTAAAACACCAGCCGCTTTAGGTGAAGAGAGTGCGGAATGTGTGGTCCTCTGTGGCCGGACCACAGATTAGTACTCAGATGCTATAGTTCGAAATGATACCTACCTAAAGTCTACTTTCATCGGAATATATATATATTTTTAGTACCTCAAGAGAAATCTTTTTAATTAACAATTTATGTGGTCCGGCCGCCAGGCAGTGCTCTCTGGCCGCGCCACCTCAAATTAAATAGAGTATAATGAGCTATTAATAAATCAATATCCCAAAAAAAACTACCTAAAGAGTACCTTGCATACGACAAATATATAATCCAATAAACCCCTTTAGTTAAGGAGTTATTGGTCGTAGGGTGTGGTCCGGCTGGAAAGTATACTCTGCAGCAAGTCAATTTTGCAATATTTAATATTAACTAAACATAAATCAATTTATTTAATAGTACCTTTTCTATACTCTTCGTTGATACTGTTTTCTCTCAAGAAACTATTCATTTTGATTACATTAATCTTGAAAGTATGTGGCGCGGCTAGGGAGGATTACTTTCAGGAAATATAACGAAATATGCTCTATTTCTTTATGCCAACGAAAACTGCATAATAAGTACTTTATAAAAAGACCTGGACTTCATCTATAAACTTTTATTTTTATTACCAACAATGATTTTGAAAAAGGTGCACTTTTTGGTTTTTGTTTACCTATCTACCTAAGAATAAAAGAATTTGACGAAGTACTGAAAATTTTGGTTTAAAATAAACAATAAGTACCTATACGAAAACAAATATATATATTTTCATAATCAAATATAAACAATAAAAGAATGTTTTGGTACTCAAAGGTTTTTTCCCTTTCTTGCGCGCGGTACTACCAGTGGTACTACCGGTAGTACCACGAGTAAAAAAATTCCCCGTGGTAGGTACTACCAAGTGGTCACAGTAGTACCACTGGTAATTCAATTTTACCCGTGGTACTACTGAATCAAAATAAATGAAGATCGGTTAAAACAAAATTCATTTAATGAAGATCGGTGAAAACAAATGAAGATCGGTAAAACAAATAAACGTCTGTAAAAACAAGTGAAGATCGGTGAAAACAAATTAAGGTGGGTGAAAACAAATGAAGATCGGTAAAAACAAATGAAGAGCGGTAAAACAAATGAACGTCAGTAAAAACAAGATATGATCGGTGTTGGGAATCGAACCCATTCCCAACATAAGTGCACTGCCGACAAGACAACCACTACTTACGCACCGGTCCACCGCTCGACATACAGCACATTGTACTTGTTCCTGCTTTCTATAGGTGGGTGAAAACAAATGGAGGTCGGAAAAAACAAGTGAAGATAGGTACAAACAAAAATTAAAATTGTTAAAAAAGATCTACTTTTTCAAGGGCATTTATGCTAGAAAATTGCAATCAGTACGTTCTATTTAAATTGTAGACTGTTTTTTTTATGTCTTGTCTTTTTTATAACTTACTGGATGTTCGTGCCCAGGAAATACAAAAAAAGAACAAAGGTCATGTATCTTTACTTCTTGATACTTTATTTTTAAAATAAACACAAAACTTAGACAACAACAACAACAACAACAAAAACAACAACAACTCAAAATACTATCATTGACTACGCTTTCGTGAACTCCGCTAGAAAAACAGACGAGGCTGATTAGTTACTATTGGCTCCTTCAAGGCCACTACCTGACATTCACAGTTGTATGCTAATATGTATAGGACATACTAATAGCAATTGCGCAAATCACACGTTTTACAAAATATCATAATTCGTTTTCACCGATCTTCATTTGTTTTTATCGATCTTCGCTTGTTTTACTGACGTTCATTTGTTTTACCGATCTACATTTGTTTTTATCGATCTCTACTTGTTTTCACCAAGCTTCATTTGTTTAACCGATCTTCATTTGTTTTTACCGATCTTCATTTATTTTTATTCAGTGAAGTTGACAGAGTGGTCCCAGTAGTACCACTGGTAATTCAATTATACCCGTGGTACTACTGGGACCACTTGGTAGTACCACGGGTAATTTTTTTACTCGTGGTACTACCAGTAGGACCACTGGTAGTACCACGCGCAAGAAAGGAATTTTTTCATTGTTGTTTCTTGTTTAAACGGCTAAATGCTAAAATTCAATTGACTTTAGTTTGTTATATAACACACTTTTCCGTCATTTACAATATACCTTGTATTAACAATTGCTAATATTCGATTATGAAAATATATTTGTTTCTCGTATACTTATTGTTTATTTTAAACCAAAATTTTCTCTTACTTCGTCAAATTATTCTATTCTTATGTAGATAGGTACCTAAACAAAAACCAAAAAGTGCACCTTTTTCAAAATCATTGTAGGTAATAAAAATAAACGTTTATAGATGAAGTCCAGGTTTTTATATAAAGTACTTATTATGCAGTTTTCGTTGGCATAAAGAAATAGAGCATATTACGTTATATTTCCTGAAAGTAA
Organism: Miltochrista miniata; assembly: GCA_933228765.1. NCBI lineage: Eukaryota > Metazoa > Arthropoda > Insecta > Lepidoptera > Erebidae > Miltochrista > Miltochrista miniata. Next base: position 12,696,711 of record OW121764.1, on the reverse strand, counting down.
TCCTCCCTAGCCGCGCCACATACTTTCAAGATTAATTTAATCAAAATGAATAGTTTCTTGAGAGAAAACAGTATCAACGAAGAGTAGAGAAAAGGTACTATTAAATAAATTGATTTATGGATAGTTAATATTAAATATTGCAAAATTGACTTGCTGCAGAGTATACTTTCCAGCCGGACCACACCCTACGACCAATAACTCCTTAACTAAAGGGGTTTATTGGACTATATTTGTCGTATGCAAGGTACTCTTTAGGTAGTCTTTTTTTGGGATATTGATTTATTAATAGCTCATTATACTCTATTTAATTTGAGGTGGCGCGGCCAGAGAGCACTGCCTGGCGGCCGGACCACATAAATTGTTAATTAAAAAGATATCTCTTGTGGTACTAAAAAAATATATATATTCCGATGAAAGTAGACTTTAGGTAGGTATCATTTCGAACTATAGCATCTGAGTACTAATCTGTGGTCCGGCCACAGAGGACCACACGTGCGGAATATACTGTAGCCTTGTATATGCCTTCAGTGACGACGATTTCAGGGAAAGATTCTTCAGCTGTTCTAACCTACTCTATCCCATTTTTTAGTTCCACCGCAATGGCTAATAGTTCTATGAGCGATTATCTACCAGTCTATCCTCTGGGCAATGCTACGGAGAATGAGAATTAAGGCTTAAAAACGTCACTCACCGCAAGTAAAACACCAGCCGCTTTAGGTGAAGAGAGTGCGGAATATACTGTAGCCTTGTAATATGCCTTCAGTGACGACGATTTCAGGGAAAGATTCTTCAGCTGTTCTAACCTAATCTATCCCAGTTTTTAAGTTCCATCCCAATGGCTAACAGTTCTATGAGCTATTATCTACCAGTCTATCCTCTCGGCAATGCTACGGAGAATTAAGGCTTAAAAACACTACTCACCGCAAGTAAAACACCAGCCGCTTTAGGTGAAGAGAGTGCCGAGTATACTGTAGCTTTGTATATGCCCTCAGTGACTACGATTTCAGGGAAAGCTTCCGGACGGAAGGGTTCTGCCGGCCCCGCGGCTACGAATAGGTAAGCGCCGCTGTTGTTGTCTCGGCCACGGTGACTGTCGTATCTGTGGAGGTTCATTATTATTACTAGCTGATGCGCGCGGCTTCGCCCGCGTGAAATTTGGTTCCCGTTCCCGCTTCCCGTGCGAATATATTCCCGGGATAAAAAGTAGCCTATGTGTTTTTCCGGACTATACTCTATCCCTGTAGCAAATTTCAGCCAGATCCATTCAGCCGTTAGAGCGTGATTGAGTAACAAACATCCAAACATCTTCACAAACTTTCACATTTATAATATGGCATGTATTTAAATCGATATCTGTATATTCCCTTTTTCCGAACTAAATATTTCAAAGTTAAACCAAAAATACTGACTTGCACACTAAATAAAGCAAATTCGTTACACTGTTTTATGGTATTTGCAGAACTATTTTACTGAACGAATAACTATTATCAAAATAGTTTATCTAATAATTCCTTAGTTCAACAAAAATATTAAAACTTTTTTAAGGAAAACCACCAGCTTATTTACTTTTAGGAACATCATTTATTCTAAATAAAACCCCAATTTTATCAGTCACCATTACAAAATTAAATTTTATTGATCAAAAAAATAAAAATCTAACCTAACCTAACCTATTCCGTTATACGATTGTACAATTTAGAGTGCAAGTTAGTATTTTTGATATACAATTCGAATTTCTGTTTCACAAATCATATATTCGGTGTACGAACCACATTTTTGGTGTGAATTCGATTTAAAAGGTCATCTCGTTCTGAGTAATATTAGGTTTTTTCAGTAGGACATATTTTAGTTATGCAATTGGTTTTTTTGCACTGCATTTAATTCTCTGGTTTGCATTCAGTAAAATAGTGGAGTTACCTAGTGTGCAGAAAAATTAAACAGATGTGCATTTAAAAATATCCCTTATAATATTACTAGATGACGCTCGCGGCTTCGCCCGCGTGAAATTTGGTACCCATTCCCGCTTCCCGTGGGAACATTTTCCCGGGATGAAAAGAAGCTTATGTGTTATTTCAGACTATAAACTATCCCTGTACCAAATTTCAGCCCAATCCGTTCAGCTGTTAGAGCGTGATTGAGTAACAAACATCCAAACATCTTCACAAACTTTCACATTTATAATATTAGTAGGATAGTAGGAAGTAGGATTTGACTGCTTCCTTGGTCCGGACGTCGTAAAATGCGATTGCAGATCACGATATCGTGGGTTCGATTCCCACTACAGCACAAAAAATTGTCTTTGCAACCGCAGAGATGATTTATTCGCTTGCAACCTTGTTCGTGTTGAAACGGACGGTTAGTGAGTACCTACTAAGCACATTTTTCAATAACACAATATACAGATAGGACTTGAGATTTAAAGGTTTCTGTATAATAACGCTAACAAAATTTCTTAAAACTTATCTAATACTAGCGGACGTCACGCGGTTTCAGCCGCGTAATTCCCGTTCCCGTAGGAATACGGGAATAAATACAGCCTATGTTCACCGCAAAGAGAGTAGTGTAACGTTGTGGAACAACGGGTGCAGATATTGATTAGTATTAGAGTATTAAAATTGAAATTTAATGAAAATAAATGAAAGCGCCATCTGCCGACAACGAGTCTCATCTACACAGCTCTGACGTTACCAAGTGACGTCAGACGTAGGGACCCGAATTGCCGCTAGAGGCGCTGTACAAAGATATAAATACGACCGCGCGCGAATTTCAAAGCACCATTATTCGAAAAATTAAAATATACTCGTCGCGAAGGCGTATGTGTGTCAGTAAATATATTTAATCGAAATAAAGATAAGTTATAGGGAGCGAAATACTCCCTGAGTAAACAGTGATTTAGCTGCAAGCGTCAATTACCCCATCATTGGGTGAGTTAAATTAATTATAATGTAATCTAGATTTTAAAACAGTGAAAATTAACGGCTGTTGGTCAACCCTCTTTTAGGGAGGTAGTTGCGGGGGTGTGAAAAAATGTCTCTGTAAAATTAGAGTATAAGCAAACATTGTAAGGCACCCGATTCCTGAAATGATTAACAGGGATCGGCTGTCTTAGCAATAGGCGGGAAAAAGGGTTCCGGCTAAACCGTCATCTGGAACATTCCAGGGTCCACCCTGCGGGTTCCAAGCAGGAACGCCCACCCTGCGGGTTCCAAGCAGGAACGTCCACCCTACGGTATCCAGAGAACCACCTTCGGGTTCCAAGCAGGAACGTCCGCCCTACGGGTTCCAGAGGTTCACCCTCCGGGCTACGGGAAAGATTTTACTCTCCGGGTTGAAAACACCGTGCCAGACGAAGTTGTGAACGGCACGGCTACATCAACAACTGCAGCATTCTACAGGAAGACCAATACTAAGATAAGTCGAAACCCTGCGAAATCCTTCGGGAATCGCTAAAATCCTTGCTGCCTGAAGTTACCACACCCACGACCCCCAAGTGCTTAATTTAAATAAATTATTGATTTTCATGTTCTAAATTCTATAGTATTATTTCTCTCTTCTCCTCTTCCTGAAAGCCCACAGCTTTTCAGTGGCGCCCATATCGTGGTTTCAGGTAGCGAGAAGGCGATTTCCGACGGGAGTCGGGAGGTCATAGTTATAAGAAATTTTAAGTTGTGCAAAATAGTTTTAAGAGTGCCCGTTAGCGGGGTAGTTTCCCTCCAAATTAACACAACTACCCAGGAATTTGGCTCTCCTGACCTCTGCTGCCAACTTGTTCTTTCCGGCTTATTTTGTGTATTTTTATTAATTTTAGGCATATTTCGGCAAAAACAAGAACAAGGCCAAATTTGAATTTTTCTCAACATAATTATAATTTTTCCAAATGTTAACGGTCCCCAATTTATTTTCACACCATCAAGTATTTATTTTACGGTGGAAATTTTTTTAAGTAAATTTAAAGTAAAAGTTTTTTCTTCAATTTTAAATACTACATTTGTTAAAGTTCTGAAGTAAATCGTCTGATTTGAAACGCTTACATTAATTTTCGTAAGCAAGTTGTATAGCATATATTCATCGTAAAAAGTAGTCACAGTAAATCACCACCACAATTTTTATTTTTCTTACGGCGTCAAACCGCCTCAATTTGTGCATTATTTTGTTGTATTTCCTATATGTGTTTCCTATATGTTTACAGCGAGACCAACAGCCGATAATCACACTTCTGGGTAACAATCCCTATCGAAATTTCACGTTAGCAAAACGGTAGAACAAATATTTAACGAATTTCACTTCACGTAAATAATTAAAGATTTATAATTGTTTCACTTTTCGAATTACGTTGAATTCTGACACACTGAAATTGAACTGTAAGAAAAAAAACACTCCAAACGTAGATCACGCAGTGAAAACATTCTTGCCAAAAACAATTTTAAACTAATAACTTTGATTCGTGTTCTGAATAAACAACGGCAGATTTTGCTTTCATAACGTTTACAAGTAAGTTGATTTACTAGCTCGATAGTAGCGGAATTTTTTTTTCATATAAACTGTGGGTGGAAGTGAATTAAATACACTCCTGACACCAACAATCTGATACAAAATATTTCCAGAATCGTCCAAGTACGAATCGGTTTTTCAAACAATTCGAAATATTCAAGGGTTCCGTAGTGGTAAGGAGCAATTTACATAAAAAGTTAGTTACTACTATATAGTTTATTTCAAGAACCGTCCAAGTGCGAATCGTCTTTGACACGGTTCGTAATAATTAAGGGTTCCGTAGTAGTAAGGAACTATTTTAAAAGAAAAATTAGTTGGAACGAGTCCATATACGATTAACTCTGGGCACGTTCGTGGGAATTGTTACATTTAAATAAAAACAAGATTAAGGTCAAAACTTGCATCAATCCATTAAAACTGTCAAACATTTAGCTAACTTCATCAACCCATCATCATACACCTCACTTTCACTACTTACTGCTTCGGATTAGATTACATTTAAACACAGACAGACAGACAGACAAGTAATATCTAGAAGGGTCCAATTTAACAATTGAGTGAAGGAACCCTAAAAGATAATATTTCCAAACTTAAGTATTTACTAAAGCAAATACTAAGTTGTATAAAGGTTCAATTTATAATTCGGTTCAACGAACCCTAAAAAGAACAAATTTATTTTCGTTGTTCCGCGGGTGGGTCGAAAAATAGACACATTCTGCCAACATTCAAGTACGTAAACAGACAACGATAAGGGCCGTCGTTCACTTCAACAGAATTCGTTAGCGAATATAGCGAACATTCGTTGTTTACATGAAATTAACTTTTCACATAGAATAAACAAACGGATTAACAAATTAAAGGTGTCATACACCAGCAGTGGATTTCACTACGCAGGTGGCACAGTAGGCACCACAGTTCAGCACACATTACAGTTATACACATATTGATGCGAAAGTTTTCACAATTCATTTGAGACAACTAAAGTAGCAGATAAACACACTATACATTGGAAAATAATCATCATCACTAAAGATTCCCGATAATAGTAATTGAGTTAGTCATTACAATGGCATTCAAGTCAAATTTCACATCACTTCCAAAGGCGGAACTTGCATATGAAGTAAAGATCCGGGGAGAGGAACCTGGTTCAACGGTGGCAGCCCTCAGGCAACAAATTAAAAAATTAAAGATAACCACGGACGAAGAGGACTTACAGGTCTCCCCTTTGGATTTGGAGGAAGACTTAGTAGGGTTGTATTCTTCGCTGGCCGTGTTGGAGAAGAACGTGGCGTCCCTTCAGGACAAGTACAAACTGTCATTATTGGCTAGCTCCAAAGCCTTATGTGCTCACATGGAGTCCAGGTTTGCTAGAATCATTCCCCCAGAGGAATCAGATCTAAAGGAAAGATACGACGACTTTCATCTCACTTTCAAAACTACATATAAGAGATTGAAAGCCATATCCGAAAGTTATTCGCATGCATCAAACACCAGCGAATTTGATGATGCGGACGAGAGCATTGCTGCCCCTACCAATGAAGCGCAGGAGGCAGACACCCTCGCGGACATGAAAGAGAAAGCAAATAGCAACAACCGGAAAGAGAGTCACTTTCTAAGTTTTCCCGTAAAATATGAGCGATGCTCTCTTACGGAACTTTCCAAATTTAAATACGACGGTAATTCGCAGGTACACTCTTTCATTGAACGGGTGGAAGATTTTAAACAAGCCCGAGAAATCGACGACAAGAGATTGTTAACAGCAGCCTCTGAACTATTCACAGGCAACGCTAGGCATTGGTACCGCAGTAATCGCGATAAATTTGCATGCTGGCAAGATCTAACGAATGCGCTAATACAGGATTTCGGAGTCAGCAACTACGAAAACCGGCTATGGCAGGAGATTCGACAACGCACTCAAGGAAACGGAGAAGGAATAGTAGTGTACCTGGCCATTATGGATGGAATGTTTGCTCGACTAAGCAACAAGGTGTCTGAAACGGAAAAGCTACACATTATCTTAAACAACATCAGACCCGTCTACGACACCATCCTAGCAACCAATGGAGACATAGTCTCATTGGAACATTTAAAGAATATATGCAGAAAACATGAAGACATGGTGGCACGCAGAGCGTTCTTTACCGAGCCTCCAACAGCATCTGAGGGGATGGTAGCAGCGGAATTCGCATTTACAAATAGAAAGACTGCGAGCAAAACCTCAACATCTACAAGGCAAAGTTACAACAACTTCAACAGAAACGGCAGTAACTTCCCAAGCAGCAGAATGGCGAACAATACCTACGGGAACAGTAACGCTTACAGCACAGGTTACAGCCGCGACAGTCGTAACTTCAGATCGCAAAACACTGTGGCGGCGACAACATCGGACGACACACGGCCATGTTCGAAGTGCGGGTCCAGATATCACTCGACTATGGCGTGTCGAAATAGTAATGAGCCATATTGTTACAAATGTGGAAGAAAAGGAGTAAGGGCTACAGAATGCACATCGTGTAATGTACAACCAGATCAAGCACACAGATACACATACCACAACAAAAACTTCACTCACAACTTCAATAAATCAGCCACTCAAGGTCGCCGTAATAATTCGGAAAACTAAGAGGGAGAGATGGAAGTCTGAATCAGCAAGACGGGGTCGCTGAGAAAACCCTTCAAAATCAAGAAAACGAACTTACATGTCAGAAGGAATCTTCTATACTCTCCCCATTACCTACAAATGACCCCAGGCCTTACGCCAAAATAACAATTATGTCAAACCCACAGTTAGAAGCATATGGATTGTTGGACACAGGAGCCGCCATCACAATTTTAGGTAACAACTCACACAGAGTGTTACAAAATATAGGATATAAGATAGAGGAAGACATAAGTACAACGGTTACAACGGCCGGCGGACACACAACCGTAGTACAAGGAAAGGTACATTTACCCATCAAATTCGAAGATAAAACTCACATAATTACGGCGTATATAGTGCCTAACATAACTACTAACCTAATTTTAGGTATAGATTTCTGGCTCAGATTTAACCTATGTCCCAAGTACTTCGGACATATACCCATATTAGTGGACGATGACCCTAAACTGTCATCAATATCCGAAGAGCAAAACAAACTGTATGACTGGCGTAGTCTCACGCAACAACAACGCTTAATAGCAGAAAAAATGATATCCAAATGTGCCGAAATATCATATGAGAAAGTAGGGCTAGGCAGAACACATCTGATAGAACACACAATAGATACGGGAGACAGCAAGCCAATCAAACAACGTACCTATAGAATGTCCCCTGAGAAAACACGAATAGTATCAGAACAAATAGACGAGATGCTAAAGGCTGACGTCATCGAGCCCAGTCAGAGCCCATGGTCAAGCCCCGTACTAATAGTAAACAAAAAAGACGGCAAGCCCCGTTTCTGCCTGGACAGTCGCAAGCTCAATGCAGTCACAAAAAAGGACGCATACAGCCTGCCATACATATCAGAAATATTAGACAATTTGAGAGAAGTGAAGTATCTAACAACACTGGATCTCTCCAAAGCCTTCTGGCAAATTCCTTTAGCACCAAAAGACCGGGAAAAAACAGCCTTCTTCATCCCAGGACGAGGAGCATACCATTACAAGGTTTTACCATTTGGACTAAGCAACTCAAGCAGCTCACAACAAAGACTACTGGACAATCTATTTGGGCCACAGTTTCAAAATAGGGTGTTCTGTTACATAGATGACATAGTGATAGCGTCATCTACATTCGAAGAACATGTGTCACTCATTTCAAGAGTTCAACAAATATTAAAAAGGGCAAATCTAACCATCAATCTAGAAAAATCTAACTTCTTCAAGGACTAGGGTACATCGTGGATGGTCTGGGTCTCAGAACAGATCCGGAGAAAGTCAACTCAATCCTGAAATTCCCGGTACCAACAACAAAGAAGGACGTCAAGAGGTTCTTAGGCACTGCGTCATGGTACAGACGGTTTATACCCAACTTCAGTACGATTGCGGCACCTCTTAACAAACTGACTACAACAAAGAAAGGAGCACCGGCATTTCAGTGGAACACAGAGGCGGAAAGAGCGTTCATGGAACTAAAAGCACATTTAATAAAAAGCCCGGTACTAAAATGTCCAAAATACGATGAACCATTTCAGGTACATACAGACGCAAGCAACTTTGGCATTGGCGCCATGTTAACACAACTACACGAGGGAGTAGAACACCCAATAGCATATATGAGTCGGTCACTGAGCGGTCCGGAAAAGAATTATAGTGTAACAGAACGAGAATACTTGGCGGTGATAGCCGCATTAGAACATTGGAGATGCTACCTAGACAATGGTCACAAGTTCACGGTGTATACTGACCATTCGGCACTAAAATGGTTCATATCATTAAACAATCCAACCGGCCGGTTAGCTCGTTGGGGCATACGTCTTAGCTGCTTCAACTTCGAGTTAAAGCACAGGAAGGGCAAAGACAACATAATACCAGACGCATTGTCACGAGCTGTACCAGTATCTACCATATCCACGAAACAATGCAAAGTCACCGACAGCAAGGACGAATGGTTCATTAAAATATGCAACGGCGTGACTAGCTTACCGCAGGCATACCCCAACTTCAAAATAGAGAACGACGTACTATACAGACGAACTGACATAAAAGACTTTGTAAACAATGAGTTCGAGTGGAAAACGGTAGTACCACCCGAAGCGAGAAACGCAGTATTTCGAGAAAACCATGACTCACCCACAGCCGGACACTTCGGTATTTTTAAAACATACCATAAAATAAAGTTACGGTATTACTGGCCGGGGCTATATAAGGACACGGTAAGCTATGTGTCATCTTGTGAAAAGTGCAAAGCACACAAACATGACACTCAAGCATCCATAGGTAAGATGGGCCGTCCCAAACAATGCTCTCGCCCGTTTCAGACAATTTCGACTGATCTAGTAGGACCCTTACCGGTCTCTAAAAAACAACACGTATACATTCTCGTCGTCACGTGTTGTTTCTCTAAATACTGTTTAATCTTCCCACTGCGCAGAGCTACCGCAGAACCAATAGCCAAAATACTAGAGGACAATGTTTTCATGGTACATGGCATACCACAAACGGTATTAATAGATAACGGTGTCCAATTCATAAGTAAAGAGTTGAACACATTATTTACAAAATATAAAATTCCCAACATCAACTTCACACCTAAATACACACCCCAAGTAAATACCGTAGAACGGTACAACAAAACTATAATGACAGCCATATCAATTTTTACCAATAATGACCATCGATCATGGGACATACATATCCCAAAAATCCAATTTGCGATCAACAACTCGATCAACGCGTCCACCGGTTACACACCAGCATATTTGGTTCATGGTAGGGAATTGGTAACATGCGGGTCACATTACTTACAAAATGATGACCCAAGTGAACTTAACCTATTGCCTAGAAACATATACGCGGAGAACCTAGGATATCTCGCAGAGGTGTTCAACACAGTCCAAGAGAACCTCTGGCGTAGCCATCTAAAGTACGCACACCATTACAACACGAGACACCGACACGCACAATTCGAAGTAGGCGACATAGTGTGGAAAAAATGCTATTTCCAAAGTGATAAAGACGCATACTTTTCTAAAAAACTGGCCCCCAAATTTATCAAATGTAGGGTCAAGGAAAAGCTATCAAATTTGGTCTATATCCTGGAAGATATGACAGGAACAAACCTAGGAAGTTGGCACGTCAAAGACATAAAACAACATTCGGTATCGTCCATTGCATCTGTGAGACGAAAAACATAAACATTCCTCAACAATGCGTGTACGAATGCAGATAACGGTAAAGGCCGTAACACACGGCATTAAGATGCGTTTGCGAATAACGTATCTAGTACATCAGTACAGTTACACAATAGTGTTTTTGATAATTATTTTTGGAAAATATAAGGGTGTCAGCACACCGTCATATAATTTTAGTACTTAGGTGGCACATATAGGTACCACATTTCGTGTCATGTTACACGCATACATGTTATCATACGGAAGTTTCACAATTACACTTACATAATAATTAGGTAATAGATGATCATCACATATTCATCACAATTATCTTCACACACAATTCCAAACACTTAATAAGCAGTTTTTTTTTTGTTCGTTTACACAGTGACACTTGCATTTCATGTTGTGTGACTCCCAAAGGCGGAAGGAAGGGGCAAACTAGCTACAGGCGAGTCACATTCGTTGATAATAGAAGGTGACTCAAATGTCCTAAGTTTTGTTCCCGACCAAAGCTGACGGGTTAATATAGCATGGAATGTAGTGTGACACTGGCCTTAGATGCAACGATAAACAACACGTTTACATCAACATTATTACGTCAACATCTTACGCGCAAACAAAACAGAACTTACACAAGGGAAATTTCATACGTACATACATACATATTATTCATTTAAGCACGCACATACATTTTATACTACTATGGTGACACACAAGGGTCCCATTTTTTGTTTTATATAATTGACGTTATAGCCAAATATTATTTACGGTCGTCATTTTTAGGGTTGACATAATAGTCATAGTCAACATTCTACTGCTAAGATTGCGAATAAGCACTTAGTTTTTTTTATTTTATTTTGTTAAAGGGCTAAATAGCCTAGTAATTAGTTAGGGACACTACACACTACACACGACTTACAAATAACTACATATAACAACGTGACAAACACATGCCGTGTTCGTCATGGGGACATAGGGGTTAATTAGCATCACGAAGGATTCTGCAAGTAAATTATTTTCTATCACTTTTCTGTTTCTTGGTTTAGTTGGGAGTTTCTGTTAGTTGGAAGCATGAGTCTATCCCTAACAGAGTTCGTCGTTAACTGTTAGTTGGCAGCATGGTCTTGCCCTAACAGATTTATGTTGTGAGTTGTTACTGTTACGAGGAAGCATGAGGCTTACCCGAACAGAGTTATGGTGGACTGTTATTTGGCAGCATTTGTCTTGCCCTAACAGTCTTAGGTGTAAGTCACCTTAGGTGTAAGCCTTGTCTGCTACGAGCCTGAAATTCATTTTTGATCAGGTTAAACCTACTTATACGTACTAGCTGGTGCCCGCGGCTTCGCTCGCGTCATCGTCGGCTCATCACATAATTTTGTATTCTACCATACATACATACATTATTATGCATAGAAACCAGTATTCATAGATCCCAACTCCAGAGCCAGGGTTAGAAACTAGAGGCCTAAACACGGCGGTCGCTTACGCAGCACCGAGCTAGTCAGATATATATATATATTATACTATATATTGAAAGCCTCCAGAATAAAATTCATTACTTGTGTGTGAGTGAGCACTTTCTAAATTCCGAACAGGCTTCTTTACTGAGTCTAACTCACTATAAAGTGGTATCTAGTAGTGCAAGGGTAAACAAGACGAGAGGGGGCACAATTATCTTGGCCCACAATGATATAGAATGTGTAGAATTACCTATTGTAAAAAAGTTGTATAGTATGGACAGTTTTGAGATATGTGGTGTCAGAGATACTTCAACTGGACTCATGGTATGCTGCTGCTATCGCACTCCATATGATTCCAACTTAAATGTATTTATGAACAAACTTGAGAAACTGTTAGAGCACCTTTTCAATGGAAAATGCTGTATTGTGGGCGATTTCAACCTGAATCCTTATTCTGATGATCAGAAATGTATTAATTTTATGAATTTAATGACTTGTTACAATTTTAGACCACTAATTAACTCAATAACTTTTATTCGGGATGATATTCAATCATGTATTGACAACATACTCACTAATGTTCATGAGGATTGCATTCATGACTTTGATGTTGATCACAACGGACTAGGCGATGGCCATGCAGGATTAATATGCTGTATGACATTATGCAGTATTACATCAAACAAATATAATAATTCTGTGACATTTATTAATAAAAGAATTTTTAATTTTAAGCACAGAAGTAATTTTAGACAGAAGTTGGTAAATCAAAACTGGAATAGCATGGGCATCAATACGTTCATAAAACGCTTTGATATTACTTTTAAACAGGCCTTTAAAACACATAAAACTCAAGTTCGTCATTATCCTTCGTCTAGTCTCCGCTGGGTCTCAAAGGGTATTAAAGTTTCCAGTATGATGAAACGGTTTTTAGTGGTAGGTAAAAGTCATAAAAATGACTTGAGTGTAATCAACTATAGACAGAGCTATATTCGAATATATAATAGAGTCATAAAAAGTGCTAAAAAGCTATCAATCCAGAGTCAAATTGCTAGATCTAAAAATGTCTCAAAACATATTTGGAGAATAGTTAATCGGTACAGAAACAAGGGACATATGAAAGAAAAATTAGCTTTAAAGGTACATAATAGGATGTTAACAAATCCACCTGATGTAGTAAATATTTTTGCTAGTGAATTTGGTCAAAATTTCTGTCAGAATCATAGTTACTCGCAGCGGGCGATTAATATCTTAGAAAATTACGCAAATAAAATTGATAATGAAATTGAATGGGACCCCGTCACGCCAGGTGAAGTGCTTAGGATCATAAATACAATGAAGCAGAAATCATCGTGTGGTTATGATGATATACCTATTACAGTGATTAAAGAGAATATTGACATTTTAGCTGAACCACTAAGTATTTTTTATAATAAATGTTTTGACGAGGGTTCATTTCCCGAACAGTATAAAATCGCCAAGGTCATTCCTGTATATAAAAAAGGAGCCAAAACCGATCCCACCATGTATAGACCTATTTCACTTCTGCCGACACTATCTAAAGTTTTGGAGAGGCTTATGAAAACAAGACTCGTTCGACATCTAAATTTAAGGAATGTATTGCACCGGAGGCAGTTTGGGTATCAGAAGAATGTTGGTACGCAGGATGCCATAGATACTCTGGTGAAAGACATAGTCTGTCGAATGAATGATAAGAAAAAAGTAGCAGGACTTTTTCTAGATCTGAGTGCCGCTTTTGATACCATAAATCACGAATTATTGTTAAAAAAATTGGACTATTATGGAATAAGAGGTAAGGCAAAAAAATTGTTTGCATCATATTTACAGAATCGAAAGATGTTTGTGGAAATAAAGGCTATGAATACTTACGAAGAAGGCTTTCAGGGTAAACACAAGTGGGAAAAGACATATAGGTCGAAAATGGTACAGATTAGAACAGGTGTCCCACAAGGCTCTATTTTAGGTCCTATACTATTCATAACTTTTGTGAACGATCTCATAAATTATGTAGCTCGGATGGCGTCCGGCGGAATACAATTAGTTATGTTCGCGGATGACACAAATGCTGTTATATCCGCGGATAATTTTGACGTTCTCAAGTTAACCGTAAATGAGGCCCTGTGTGTATTCTATGACTGGTTTTCGGCAAACAGCCTTAAGCTTAATCCAAAAAAGACTCAGGTTGTTCTATTTAAGTCAACTGCTCAAAACAAAAGTACTCTTGACTGCTTTTTGCATGGCGTAAAGGTGTCTTCAGTGACTGTTGTGAAATTCTTGGGTGTGTATATAGATGAATTTCTTAATTGGAAAGCAGAGCTTGGCAATCTGGAAAAGGCTGTGAGTTCGGCTTGCTATGTCCTGCGAAGTCTGCGCAATGATGTAAGTTTGGACCATCTGAAAATAGTTTACCATGCATTGGTCGAGTCCAAACTCAGATATGGAATTCTTGTCTGGGGAGGAAGCTATGACTACAATATACAGCGAGCTTTCATCCTTCAGAAAAGAGCTATACGCACAATGGTCTGTATAAGGCAGGAGGAGTCTTGCAAAAGGCACTTTCAAGAGCTAGGCATATTAACGGTCCCTAGTTTGTATGTACTGGTACTAATGACCTTTTTTGCCAAGTACATTCATGAATACGAAACTGAAGATGAAAGGAGAATTAGAGAGAGCACGCGCAGAAAGGATTTCCGGAGCGTAGTTTTTCCTCATCTTAATATTGTCAAACATAGCACAATTTATAGTTCTACAAAATTGTTTAATAAGTTGCCCTTAGATTTAAAGGTTCTTCTTTATAAAAAAGAGTTCCAAACAGAATTGAAAGCGTATCTATTGAAGGGGTGCTACTACTCAGTTGACGATTTGTAGAAATAAATTTATATAATTGATTACTTCTGATTATTATAATAATTTATTGAGATTTGGCATTGTATTTGTTTGTTTTAATGGATTTATATTTTTTTTTTTTTTTGAGATTTGACATGTATTAGTTTTTTTATGGGTTTTAATTTAAGTAAGATTTGACAAGTATTTTTTTGTTTTTATGGGTCTATAATTTAATTGAGATTTGACATGGTATTTGTTTGTTTTTATGGATTTATATTTTTTTTTTTGAGATTTGACATTACTGTTTATTTTTATGGGTTTATATTTTATCGAGATTTGACATGTATTTGTTTGTTTTGGGTTTTTTGAATTTTATGTACCTACCTATCACTTTATTTCCTGACATTGACATTTTTATTTCTATTCATTTAAATTGATAGTAAGTATATATTTGGAAACAATGTGTATGCCTAATATTATGTTCAAACACAATGTAAATATTGTTAATGAATAAATATACTGAATACTGAATACTGAATACCTTTAGGTTTATTTTCGTCATATGGCTACGCCTACCAATCGGAAGCTAGAGGCTTGCCCTGGGGGATAGTCCATCCTATGAGTCGGAAGTGTTACACTAGCCCTAGTAGGATGTTCTTCTCTGGGACGGTTGTATAAATCCCAGCCTTCAGCAAAAAGCCTTATTATACACACCCCACTTTCAGGCGGTGCGTATTACCTGAACCTTCAACCCAAAGCCTCAAATACGTCTTTTCTCTTTCTGTCCCATAAAGTTCTTCAGAATCACCTACATACATCCTGCCAGTTGGTTTCAATAAAGTTAAGGCCGACTCTCGCCATACCCAGCATCACCTCATTCACACAGCACACTAACATACATACACACATAGACGAGTAGTAGGTCTTAGGTTAGGGGCGTTCGAGGACGAACGCAGCATTTGACGTGTTAGGGTACGTCAAACGCTCACCGGAGCGGGGGAGTATGTAACGTTGTGGAACAACGGGTGCAGATATTGATTAATATTAGAGTATTAAAATTGAAATTTAATGAAAATAAATTAAAGCGCCATCTGCCGACAACGAGTCTCATCTACACAGCTCTGACGTTACCAAGTGACGTCAGACGTAGGGACCCGAATTGCCGCTAGAGGCGCTGTACAAAGATATAAATACGACCGCGCGCGAATTTCAAAGCACCATTATTCGAAAAATTAAAATATACTCGTCGCGAAGGCGTATGTGTGTCAGTAAATATATTTAATCGAAATAAAGATAAGTTATAGGGAGCGAAATACTCCCTGAGTAAACAGTGATTTAGCTGCAAGCGTCAATTACCCCATCATTGGGTGAGTTAAATTAATTATAATGTAATCTAGATTTTAAAACAGTGAAAATTAACGGCTGTTGGTCAACCCTCTTTTAGAGAGGTAGTTGCGGGGGTGTGAAAAAATGTCTCTGTAAAATTAGAGTATAAGCAAACATTGTAAGGCACCCGATTCCTGAAATGATTAACAGGGATCGGCTGTCTTAGCAATAGGCGGGAAAAAGGGTTCCGGCTAAACCGTCATCTGGAACATTCCAGGGTCCACCCTGCGGGTTCCAAGCAGGAACGCCCACCCTGCGGGTTCCAAGCAGGAACGTCCACCCTACGGTATCCAGAGAACCACCTTCGGGTTCCAAGCAGGAACGTCCGCCCTACGGGTTCCAGAGGTTCACCCTCCGGGCTACGGGAAAGATTTTACTCTCCGGGTTGAAAACACCGTGCCAGACGAAGTTGTGAACGGCACGGCTACATCAACAACTGCAGCATTCTACAGGAAGACCAATACTAAGATAAGTCGAAACCCTGCGAAATCCTTCGGGAATCGCTAAAATCCTTGCTGCCTGAAGTTACCACACCCACGACCCCCAAGTGCTTAATTTAAATAAATTATTGATTTTCATGTTCTAAATTCTATAGTATTATTTCTCTCTTCTCCTCTTCCTGAAAGCCCACAGCTTTTCAGTAGCTTCCCAACAGTGAAAGAATTTTTCAGATTGGACTAGTAGTTTCGGAGCCTATTCGATGCAAACAAACAATCAAATCTTTCCTCTTTATAATATTGGTATAGAAAAACATCTCTTACTGTGCAAAATCCATATGTACCGGAACAATAGTACCATCCGGAGACACAATAGCTTTAATCAGACCGTTCATAGTGACGACCACTTTAGTTCCATTACTAGTTTGTATGGTAATGTCTTCGGTCAGGCGAGCAGACGGCTGTTCTACGGGGAACATCTTTGGTAAGTCCACGGTCCAGTAGTCGGCGTTGTAGACTCGGACGCGGGCGTAGGATGTGTACCTGAGAAGATGAAGGCATATTGTTAGTTCAGGAGGTTTGCTTGGGCAATATATATCGCAAATTTTCGATCATAACTTGATAGCGTGCAAGAAAATCTTCCGTCTAATGTTTTGCCGTTATCCAATGACATTTGGACTGTTTTCATCTCTGCTTACAAGGCGGTTGAAAACTGCTGAACTACTTAGGAAGATGTAAGTATGGATATGCGATTATACAAGATTGTTTTCATGAAATCGCCTTAGTAGTGATGTTTCTGGCAGATTTTGATTATTGTTGCGCAATTCGCTGAACTTAATATTAAAACTGATGCATTTGTTAACTAATGGGGTATACTCAAACACAGGTATCTATAGTCGACGTTGAGAGGTCACGCAGTTGCATCCAATCCATAAATAATCGTTTGTTGTAACGGCACACGGGTCGCCTTTAAACTCTGATTTCCTAGAATAGCGGAGCGTCATATAGCGGCCATAATACAGCAGTCGAATGACGTCACTACAACGTTTTCTACAACAAAGTGGCTCGGTTTCCTAGAGAGCGGTTATTAGCACCGTAAACGCATAATGAGTTTTTGCGTCCACATATTACGGCCACTATTGACAGCACCGTCTTCCTACGATATCACACTTCACTACCAAGGGCTTACCAATCTCAACTTCATACAAAAACACTTACTTATTAATACTCATGCTGTCCCTAAGCGCCACAGTGTACGTAGTAAGTGCCAATGGTCCCACCACAACCGGGAACGACAACTGGTACTTATTGGCTGCGAATGCGAGCCTCTTCTCACCAGCCACCACTGGGGATATCTGAGCCATCATTGGATTGCCGGCGGGGTCAAATACCTGTAGTAATAAGTATTGAAATTTTACATATATATTTTTGGTATGATTCAAAATGAGTTGAACAGATTTAGTGTGCCACATAGACATTCGCTGATATAGTAATTAAGATAACATTTATGTATATTTAAAAAAAACTGTACATAACATATCATCACTCCTGATTCCCGTCGGGGTAGGCAGAAACTATGGCTTTCCATTTGCTACGATCCTGGCATATGGCTCTTTCGCTTCTTCTGCTTTCATGAGTGTTTTGTTTTATATTGGTGTGCAATACCGCTAATTTTAATTCAAATCCATTGTTTTTAATAGTGGATGGAGCTCTCAGCCCCACCCTCGTGGAATTTTATTCCCGTTTCTGCTTGCCATGGGAACTTATTCCCGGAATAAAAAGTAGCCGACTCCAGACTCCAATCCATGCCTGTACCAAATTTCAGCCAATTCGTTCAACATCCTTACATCCACACTCACAAACTTTTGCATTTTTAAAATGAATAAGATTCTCTTAGAAACGCTTATATTCTAAACCTACTGCTAAACCCACAACAAGATTTTCTGTTAGGGGTATGGCACAGATTACTCAAGTGTATTGTGATATTTTGAAAAATAAAAGGCATAAGTACTACTAAAATAGGAAATGCGTTTGTAAAAATAAATTGAAAAAAAAAATGAATATGAATAAGAAAAAAGTAATGAATTGAATGAACAATTTGGCGAGCTTAATATAAAAAAAAGAAGAAGAACGTTGTATAAGAATACAAACTATTTAAAACCAATTACCATAAAATCCCGATTTAACTTCTGCAATAAACAGAAAATTTATACTTTATTGCTTGTATTTTTTTAAGTATTTTAAATGTGGAAAAATTACCGGCTTCGAGCAGGATTCGAACCTGCATCTTCCCGTATACCGTACGAGACGCTTAACCACCAGTCAAACGTCACCAGTGACGCGTCGCCTGTCTCATATTTAGGAACGGCGAAACATGAGACGGACGACGTTTCACCCGTAAATTTGCGTCCACGCATTCACGTCGTGTGGTCGCGCCCAGAAAAGTAACATTATAATCAAACGCAAAAGTTTGAGGGGTCTTTTTTTATGTCATGTGTATGTCAAACTCGTGTCTTCTGTCTGGCTGTGGGGTTGAAGAGCAGGTTACATCAGTGGGGATGCGATGCCATTGTTCTAAATAGCTAAATCAAGTGATTGAACCGAACAAAGTCCTAAAGCAAGCACTGGAAAGATGTATCTTCTTCTACACCTAAGTCCCAGTTGCATTCAAAGTTTAAGGTCCACTTTGAATGTACAATCTTGCAATCTCTATTCAGCAAACGGTACTCGTAATTACACTACTTAGGTGTGTTGTCCAACTCAGAAATCTTAGAAAGAGGATCTTGTATACCAACGACGAAACACTAATATAATAAATAAATAAAGCAATAAGGTCGCCCATTGTATTGTTGTCTTTTGTATTAAGTTTCTAAACTACTTTGGCACACAATAAAGTATATAACAAATAAATAAATATAATAGAAAAAAAAATCATATTTACCTCAACATGCGGCGAAGACACCAAAACAGTTATCACTTCATGTCTAGTAAACGGCAAAGCATTGTACAGTACAATCTTTCTCGAAGGCGACACAGCATCTAGAGCTATAGTGATTCTAGAAGGAATCTCGTCGTGTTTCCGCCAGATGTCGTCTACGTCGAAGTAGATGTCGTCTTGAGTCTGGTCGAGGATTGGAGGCTGTTTGAGAAGGTAGTATGATGCTTGTTGAATGGCTGACTGGCAGTGTTTTATCGCAGTTAGTAATCTGTAAAGAATTATCATAGCGTCAACCAGAGGGCGTCGGTGTGATACTTGTTTTACTTTTTGCTGGTGAGGTGGCAGACAATCCATGTGATCTAAAGAGGTTAGCGTAGCCTATGGGCTTTGGCAAGTTCTTGCGTTAGCGGACCTATTTTCGTATTGAATCGGACAAATATAAGCTGGTGCATCTGCTGACTAACGCACGAGATCATAGACAAGACAAGAAAAACTTGAAACAAAATCCTGTATCAAACTTTATGGCTAGCGTTGACAATAAACCAAACACCCTCCCAAAATGACTGTGAGAGGACTATTTATAACTATGGATGGCGATAGGCTGATTTGAATTATTTATTGAATACGCTCACCAACTATTACGTACTAAATAGAACTGTAGAAATATGGGCGTAATGTTCAACCATGCCTAACCCTTTGGACGAAATGGGCAGCAAAACAGGCGGTCGGATCGTCCGCTCGGCATAGCCGGCGTCCCCCACAAGAAAAAAAAACCTTTCGGAGAAAAAGGCGCGACTATATTTACGAAAACGCATGAAAAGCACGCCACTGTAAGTTAATGCTACATTACTTACTTCTAACGATAGCTTAGCGGTCTTATGCAACTTCAAAAAGATACTAGTTCGAAAACGTTAAGTACTTTCCACGCTAGAGAATAAGACAGAGACCTATTCTCAACATTTCATGGACTCACCGTGCAGTCTCCGAGTCTGAAACGTGGTACAGAGGGGAATACTGTGTCAGTGTTTGAAACTTATTTATTTATTTATTTAAAACTTTTAGCACAAAAACATGTACAAAGGCGGACTTAATGCCAATGGCATTCTCTACCAGTCAACCTTTGGGTGATGCAGAGATAAGATAAAGCAGGTGCTAAAAGTATAAAGACTTACGACCCAGTAGGTAGGTTTGGCGTCAAAAATTTTTTTTCCTCTTAGGGTGGTCACCTTATGTTACTTACTTCTTAGCATAATCTTCTCTAACAGGGTCAGTGGAGGTCCCAGCTATAGCGTCGTGGTGTTGGAAGAGTGCAAACGATCTTCTCGCCTGCTCTACTCGATCGCGAAGCTGCAGAGACATGATGTGAGACACGGACTGGGATGTCGTCGCTTGGGATGTTAGGATTTCTGCCGCCCTGGGAATGAAACATAAATATTTACAGAATACACAAATAAATATGAAACAGATTTTTCTTAGCCATTGTCCCGCCTATTGCGCTCTCTATGTATTAAGAAGTTTAATAGATTTTTTTTTAAATATTCAGCACGCCAAATTGACGTCGCCACCAGCCTGATGGAAAGCCGTGGCGCATCTAGCGATTGGGGGCCACTTCTGACAGTGGTCCTCAAGTTGGCGGCCCAGTGATGTGCCTCTTCAAGCTCCTCTTAAAGAACCCGGGATTGTAAGACGAGGGAAAAACGTGTGCGGGCAGGTCGTTCCAAGTTTTTACAGTTCGACAGAGGAACGATCTTTTAAAACGCTCAGATAATACCATATAGCTCAAAATATAGCTACACAAGCTTGTGCAATGAAATGTAGACAACTAATAAACACACCTATATAATTACATTTAAAACTGATTCACGCAGCTGATATATGATTACCACGGGATCAAGTTCATTACCTATTACACGGGAACGCGTCACTTACAATATGTATGTATTTAACACAACATCTATGTTTATACTTTTTATTAATGGAAGTCGCTACTACACACCTTGATTTCTTTTTATTTACCACTACGGTGGAAGACGAGCATACGGCCCACCAGATGTACCGCAGCCTATGGACGCTTGCAACACCAGAGGCGTTACACTCACGCTGTCAACCCTGTAAGAACCATCTAAGGACCCTTTTGAAGAACCACATACTGTAGGCGTTTGTTAAAACCGAGGCAGGGAGATCATTCCACACCTGCATTCCATAAGTTGTACTTTTTCCACATTATCCTAACGATACGGAAGAAATCTCTTATAGAACCTAACCAGTTTTGACTTCCTGAGTTTTTTTATTTTTTTATTTAAGGACTGATATTGTGGCGAAATTCGGGAAAGGCCTACGTCCAGCAATGGACTGTCATAGGCTGTTTGATTGATTGATTGAATTTACAAATGTTAACTTTTGATCAAGATATATCTTACCTAAGATAGGCCAGTAGAACTCTATCCATATTCTTGTAGAAAGGCCTGGACGTGAAGTACCCGCTCCAGTAATGCTGTTGTCTGTCCGCGTACGTGAAGAAATCGCCCGACAGTACCGGGAAGTCGGACAATTTCACCTCAGAGTGAAGAGCTTTGAAGTAGTCCTCGAGACTGCCGAATTGGATCTGGAATGGGGATGTTTTTGCTTAGTTTGAGACTAAGATTGATATTATACTGTGTGCTCCAAAATTTAGTAATAAGCCAGATAAGCAATTCGGGTATTACAAAAGAAATGAGGGAACTCTTTTTAAAAAGTTATCTTATTTTTTAACTTGACCCCATAATTAAAAACCAAAAAGAAAAGTCGTTTTTTTTTGTGTTGGTGCACGTTTTTAGCCCCTCTCTATAAAATTGATTGCAGAGGGGCTTATGGCGAGATTTGTGTCTGTAGTCTGTGACTCTGTTGCATTAAACTACGTCACTAGGTCACGTGGATCATCTGTTCAAAGTTTGAAATAAAAAAAAACGACAACGTCAATCGGATTGAACTTTCACTTTCACAATAAACGTTAGAGGGGAAGTCGGGTGAGACCGTCTTACGGCTTCTTGTTTAAACATTTTCGTAGCTGCTACGCTCCTATGCACGATGTTATATAGCCTATAACTTTTTTTAATCAATGGACTATTGAACCTTGAGATCCAATCAGTAGTTACTAGCGTTCAAACATACAAACAAATTCTTCAGCTATATAATACTAGCCGATGCCCGCGGCTTCGCCCGCGTAAAATTCCGCTTCCCGTGGGAACTTATTCTCGGGATAAAAAGTAGCCTATGTGTTATTCCAGACTATAATGGATCTCTGTACCAAATTTCAGCCAGATCCGTTTAGCCGTTGGAGCGTGAAAGAGTAACAAACATCCACACTCACAAACTTTCGCATTTATAATATTAGTAAGAAGTAAGATAGTAAGATTAGTATTGATAACCAAAAAAGACTCACCTCAGCATTCCACTCATCATTATTATTGATATAATCAATGAGCGTATCGTAGTTTTGGAACTGGTTGTCCCATTCATTAGAGCGGTCGTACCTAAAGTCGTCGCCCAAAGGAAACAGGAGCACATTGCTGCGGTACAGCTGAGCCTTCTTGCGCCATTGGTCTAGGATTAGGGATGCTCTGGAAATGGATATAAGTGTCGTTTTAGATATCTTTGGCAGTCGAAATTCGACTGTAAATTATTAAAACCGGCCAAGTACAAGTCGGACTTCGGAGGGTTCTGTACCAAAAAAACTAAAGAAAATCACTTTTGTTGTATGGGAGCCCCCCTTAATAATTTTAGTATTTGTTGTCCTATGACAACAAATACTAAAATTATAACAGCAACAGAAATACCGATCTGTAAGCTCTCTAGCTATCACGGTTCCTGAGATACAGCCTCGTGACGGACGGACAGACAGACGGACAGGGAAATCTCATTAATAGGGTCCGGCTTTCACCCTAGGGGTACGGAACCCTAAAAATGTCGTTTTTATGTATTTTTTCCACAGAGCAACGCGACCACCTGTACAAAGTGACGCCTTACGTAGGTTCTCTCTGGCAATAGTTCACCGCGCGGAGCCAGCATACAATTAACTATTTACGGCCGTTTCGTTCACTCGCGTTCATCGATTGAATGGTCATTTTACGAAAAGGAATCGTTCAGTTTTTTGTTTATACTGGTATGAATTATTCTCCAAACAAACTTTTAACTGTGTCATATATTTGCACAAACTTCTTTAAAACGTGATTTGTATAAATAGGCTACCTTTTTATTATTCGAAATTCATGAGAGTATCCTAAATTTCAATACCAGATTAAATTGGAAACAACTTACCGTTCGTGAACATTCTTTTGTGTAATTTTCTGTGGAGCGACACCCCAAGGGCATGACATACCACTTCCCGGGAGCCTTCTAAAGTCGAATTGACAGCATATCTGCAAAGCATGAAAATAAAATTTTGAGGAACAGGGAAAAAAAAACTTATGAATCAAATCTATCCTCTTTCTATACTAATATTATAAAGAGGAAAGATTTCATCGTTTGTTTGTCTGCATAATGAATAGGCTCCGAAAGTGCTGAAACGATTTTAAAAATTCTTTCACTATTGGGAAGCTACATTATTTTCGGGTGACTTATGCTATATATTATTCCCGAATAACCACGGGAATAAAATGTAGCTTGTTATGCGGAAGAAACCGCGTGAGGTCCGCAAGTAGTAGAATGATAAAACATTTCGAAACTTGGTAAATAAAAGTAAAGATAAATATTCACGGACATTTAAATATTCACGGACATTTCACACAACGCTATCTGATCCCAAAGTAAGCTAGGAATAACCTGCTTGTGTTATGGGTATCAGACCACGGATATTAATACTTATATACTTTTAAATACATAATTATTATACATAGAAACACCCAGACTCTTGAGACTAACATTTATGGGTCACACAAATATTTGTCCCATGTGGGGATGGCGGGAATCGAACCTACGACCTCCAGCGCCACAGGCGGTATCACTACCGACCGCGCCACAGTGGCAGTCAATAATATAATCAAAAGATAGATTATATAAAAGGTAATTCAATAAAATTTAAAACAAAATGTATGTACTAAAAATACACGTGGTTCGGCGCAGAGCGGAGGGGTAGTCTTAAACCTCACCAAATATCACCAAGAGGAAGAGGGGTCAAAAAATGACTAAAAAAACCATCACGTGATTAATGGACGGCCCCTTATCTATACTTCTATACTAATATTATAAAGAAGTAAAGTTTGTGTGTTTGTTAAATTGTAAGGGGTAATCTCGGGATCTACTGAACCGATTTTAAAAATTGTGGAGTGTCATAGGCTATATAGCATCACGCTACAACGAATAGGAGCAGAGCAGTAATAGTAAATGTTTTAAAAACGGGGAAAAGTTATTCCTTTTGAGAACTTCGTTGCGTGTGCTGCGTAAATATTTATAGTTATGTAAAAAATATGTACTAATAAATTGTTTCTCTTAAAAAGTTCTAA
Organism: Miltochrista miniata; assembly: GCA_933228765.1. Lineage (NCBI taxonomy): Eukaryota > Metazoa > Arthropoda > Insecta > Lepidoptera > Erebidae > Miltochrista > Miltochrista miniata. Next base: position 12,671,856 of record OW121764.1, on the reverse strand, counting down.
TAAAATTGCGCGATAGCATGTGTCTATCTTTGGGTTGGTGCACAATAACCATTTTAATGGCAATCAATTTTTAAACAATAATGCCACGGGATACCTCTTTCATAGACGAAATTGTTCTTAAAAATAATGCGACGGGAATACACGCGACGAGAAACCTTTCTCTCTCTCTCTCTCTCTCTCTCTCTCTCTCTCTCACGTAGTATTGAATATTAACGACGAGACGCTACGGGAGTAAACGCAACGCGGCGGGAGTAAATGCGACGGGAACAGGTAATACTCTCTCTTATGTGGCGCAAACGAAGTTGCGCGGGTCAGCTATTTAGGCATAAAGTGGTTCTGACAAGTTCTTTGTAATCCAAACCAATTTTATCTGCTGACTAACGATAGAGACTCTCACTCAGATGTCCACATAGGAGTTTACAGCTATCATTTTCCTTTCTCTTTTAGCCCCTCTCTATAAAATAGATTGCAGAGGGGCTTATGTCGAGACTTTGTCTGTAGTCTGTGACTCTGTTGCATTAAACTACGTCACTAGGTCACGTGGATCATCTGTTCAAAGTTTGAAATAAAACAAAAATGACACCGTCAATCGGATTGAACTTTCACAATAAACGTGTCCGAGAGACGAAGTATGGTGAGAACGATCTCACGGCTTTCTTGTTAAACATCTGAAGACTAATATAAAAATGTATACAAATAGCTTACCTTAGGATCAGGCCCGCAAGAATGTGGCACATCGTATGAATAGAAGGGGAACAGGTGCGTAAACATATCTGTTTTACCAGCTCCATCTGAAATCACAAATACATACGCGGTTAGTATTCTTTTTTAATCTGGGACTTTTCAGTACCATAATACGGCGTGTACTGAAATATTTACTTGAGTTAACTGCCTCGCTGGCGCTCTGATAAATCTATGCGAATGTCATAACCAGGTCTACAGTTTTAATGCATAGTCGGAACGAATAGGTATTAAAATGATTCGCAAATATTTGCTTTGCAGTTTGGGTGTTTTCTATGTGTTAAGAAATATAAAGTAAGTTTATCATTTGGGCTAGATGACTTTGTGTGAGAATATCTCAAAATATTTATTTATTTTACTTACCCCATAACTGCCGCCATTTAAACTCCAACTGCCTATTAGAAGACAATTCCTTCTTCACAATATAATGCACTCGCTGTATAACCGAATTATCAAAGCCTGCCAGCTTCAACAAATAAGGCTGAGAGCTGGAATATCCAAACGGATCTATAGACCAGGAGTTCTTGGGTATAACTCCTAAGTTATCCAGGACCCATTGATGACCAGTGGTCAGTTGCTGGGCAGTCGATACCCAGTGGGAATTCGCTTCATCGTTCATGACCCAACCGCCTGTTACTATTTCGATTTTCTTGTTTTTTACAAGGCTGGAAAAGAAATTATACTGTCAAAGTTTATGTAGAACTAGCTGTTGCCCGCGACTTCGTACGCGTGAAAATTATGTTATAATGCCAATTTGATTGCTCTCTGCTATATATATATATATACAGGGTGAATTTTTCAAAAGGGATTGGATGGCCAAATCCGAAACTATAAGGAATAGCGAAAAATGCTCGAAGGAGTCACGAGCCCGATTTTGATGAAACTTAAAACCTCATCATTAGATTTTTGAAAAACCAATAATCCTAGCAGGGAATCGAAACCATTGATTTTGAAAAAAAAACACTTCCTATATTATTACACAATACGATAGTGTTGCTATTAAGGATCTTATTCTGGGAAGTAATGATATACGGCAAACTAAAGGAAAGTGCTCATCTTTAACAAAATACAATTTATTTTTCTTACGTTAACTGATTAATTGTTCAAAATGTAGACCATTGTTTTCAATACATAGCTGGATTCGAGACCTCAGGGATCGTACTGCATTCAATATTATTGACTCCGTTTAGAATATTCTCCAAAGAATCATTCTGAGCATGATTGAAAACACGGAATAGTTACGATCTATTCTGGGATTTCGAACGAAACAAATTATGATACAAAATTTACGTACATGAAATATGAATTCTATCAAAATTCTAAACTTTTCTTAAATTTGCCGTATATCATTACTTAGCAGAATTTGATCCTTATCAGCGACACTATCGTATGGTGTAATAATAAAGGGTGTGTCTTTTTTTTTCAAAATCAATGGATTCGATTCCCGGCTAAGATAATTGGTTTTTCAAAAATCTAATGATGAGGTTTTAAGTTTTATCAAAATCGGGCTCGTGACTCCTTTGAGCATTTTTAGATATTCCTTATAGTTTCGGATTTGGCCATCCAAGCCCTTTTCAAAAATTCACCCTGTATATATATATATATAACACGCTAGGCTATACATTATCACGCTACATACCCTAGGGGCTAAGGGTATGTAGCGTGATAATATATAGCCTATTTGAAGACCCTACCCCTAGTTAATATTAGTACAAAATTTGAATCAAATCTATTGAGTGCTTTTCGAGATCCGGAAGACAAAGCTAAGCAAACAGATAAACAAACAAAAATTTTTCTGACTATATTTTCGGCTTCGGTATCTTATGTTGAACACCCAGCGAGTATTTCTTTTTAAATATTTCCAATGTACAGTTTTGACTTTTCTATCATTTTATTAAACTCGTATGTATAGATTCTATCTAGGCTTTGTGGTTCGGAACGGCGGTCGCGTCACATGGCAACACATTACGACGGGTCGCCCAGCGAAAACTTTCTCCGCTCTATGTGCAACTATGCACGTGTCAGAACTGACACACATTCGAGCAACAATCTATATTTGGTAGAGAAATAGATTAAAATTATATTCTAGAATAACACATTGACTACTTTTTATCCCCGGACTAAATATCCATAGAATGCAGGAATGAAAACAGAATTTAACGTGAGCGAAGCCGCGACCACCGTCTACCTACTGTCTAATAAACTGACAGTCTTTGGAACGGTTTTACCATTTCGATATTCGATTTCTGCGCGATTTTCAAGTAGGTAAAGGGAATTTTTTTTTCTGTCTGTACTCACTTAAGGAACTGCGCCTTTTCTTTGTCGGTTGCGTCGGAGCTCCACCACAATGCAAGGAAGCTGATCTCGGCCCAGATAAACTTCCTGCCGAGGCCTTCGTTCATCTTTTCTACCATATTAGTAAATATTGCGCGGGTTTGTGTTTTGTAGTAATTTTCGAACGTCTTGATCCAGCCTGAAATAAAATGTTTCTCATGAAAATTGGGCAAAAAATGTCAAAGGGTTCATATTTTTCAAGCCGTTCATAACGCTGCGCTATCAACTTGGCTTATCGATTGCCATATTACTGACAGCTGGGTTTTATTTCTAGTTTTCCTTCTCTACGCAATGGATCGTCTTGCGAAAGTATTCCCTTAGTCGCCTCTTACGACACCCTCGGGAATATCGGGGTGGCGACATTTGTACTCTTTCTGTCGCCAAACGGGGCTCCCGTGACCACACGGGCACAGCAACAGAGATGCATTATAATATAATACTTAATAGATATTATCGAATTGAAGACATGGTTTACTAAACGAGATATCCTCAAGGTCGGTGCAAATAATTAATCTATGACATTATTACTATCTAATATGGGTTATTTATTTTATATCTACACGATATCAAGTGATAAGGGCTGCAAACTTCAATATAACTTTTTATAATGTAAGCGGCAACCTCGTAACGAGTGGTATGAATGGACATTTGCATAGCATCTCTCCATTTAGAAGGTGCTGGTGCTATCAACAGGCAATCAGCCTACTGAGTATGTATTATGGTCGTACTCACTCCCTATGCCTATTCCGTATCCCTGACCGCAGTAAGGTCGCAGCACGAGTGTAGAACGACCATCTTTGTAGTATAAAATAAACATTAAATTGAGTAACTATATGGCATAGAATTACAGCACAAACAGGTTCAGCTTTTAATTACAGTTTTATAGCTGCTTGATAAGTATACAACAACGCTACGCGAAAAATTCAAGTTCGTTCGTAAGATTAAGGTCGTCAAATGAAATTCAGACACGCGGGAACCAAAATTTATAAGCATGAGTTTCTTTTAAGCCGGACTTATACATACTAAAACCACACGTGCCCTACCACAGCCTATGGTAAGGAGCCCCGGGGAAGCTCTCGTAAGGTTTCCCGGCAGACTTTGGCTACCACTGCGACTCTAACCATTATAAGCATGACTAGATAATTAAAGATTAAAGCTATATTCGAAAGAGACTCATTTCGGGGTGAACTTTATACTAGGAAAAAATCTTTGATTTATCTGATAAACTATAATATTGTAATTTATTAGATACTCTTGCTTTTTTAACGGTTAAAAACACGATTAGGAAATCTTTGTTCGATCGAAATCGGTCTCGAAAAATGAGAAATATTGCAAAAATCTTAACTAGTAATGTACTTTTTTATCTAAATAAATTAGTTTAATCCTCATAAAACTTGTCATAAAATAGATATAAGTCTTTAGAACAATATTTAATGGCTAGATTTTTTCTTAACCCCTCAGATTTTATAACAGTAATATAATGTATTCGAATCGAATGAAATCCGGCAAAGCGTACGCTGCAATCCTTCGATTGCCTTAGGATTTGTCAAGGTCGAACTCGAAAGTCTTAAGTGACATAGACCCGTTACGATTACAACAACTATAACTTGGCTATCAGCCGCGATAGGTGAAGAGTGAAGAGTTTTGGGTCCCAGAACCTTAGTAGGATACCGTTATAAAAGTAAATATAAAAGGCCTTTGAAGTTGATGAAGTTCTTAGGCTACGGGGACCACTTTTTTGCTTTGGGGCTAAGTAGTACAAGAAAAGTAAGCAACAAGTGGCATTGAATACTTTCAATGTGTACACAAGTGTTTAACAATCTTAACGTACAAATAAATGTTGACTTAGTACCTTAACAAATTCGGTCATTGTAGCCTCAGTGGAATTACAAACTACGCGTCATTGCTACCTATTTAATGTGAACAAATTACCTATTTCAGACAGGACAGACCAAATATCCGTTTTTGCGATAAGAAGTCTACCTGAAGTACTATAGTCTGGTCATAACTGCTGTGCACTCTCTGAGGTATGCGCGGCGAGGTGGGAGCCGGGGAAAAAAGAGCATGAGTATGAGTACACATGCGATTAATTATAAAATAGTTGTAGTTTTCGATACAAGTGTGGGATTTCTGTTATTACAACGAGTTACGTCAGGTGTTGACCCGAGCCGAAGGCGAGGGTAGACAGTCGGAACGAGTTTAAATAACAGTCCCACACTTTGTATTGAACAACTATTTTTAATACAGTTGCGAAAAAATTAAGCAATTTTATAAAATAATAAAAACTCAATAAACCTGAATATCCAAAATGGCGCCAACCGTAAAAGAATATAGACCTTCCTAAGCAGAGACTATGGCAGTGCACTTCATACAGCCAACTTTTTTTATTTTAATAAATTTAATTTGGCCGATACTTATATTAATTTATGCTTAAATTAAAAAAAAAATTAATACAGTTGCTCAAAAAGTGGCGTATTACAGGGACGTATAGCGTTCGGGATGTGGGCTATTACACACTCGTGCTTTTTCTTTACCATTCCCGCACTCGTGCGTTTTATTAAAATACCTAGACTGTTGATGAAGAGTGCACAGCAGTTATGGTCAGACTATAGACGCTCACGTGAAATTTAGCTATCCCATTACATTCTGTTAGGGCGTAGATTTTTGAAAAGCCCTTTCAGAGTGTGTGTTTATCCTGAGTGTAAGGGTTTTGGCTGGGGTTTAATATAATTTGATACAGATGTTTTCGATGTAAAATATCTATTGGTAAAGAATTCTCCTACACTTTTTGAATCTGATGTACGGAACTTTAGATTCTGTCGCGGATTATACTTGGTGTTTTATTTTCAGTCTATTTTAATGAGATTTTTTCCGCAAGAGCTAACATCTCTGAAACCTATTCAATTTGACCAAAAAATTAAACTCGGTCACTTAAAATCGACCAAATTCATTGTAGAAAATGTCTAGTGTCATTCAAATCTTGGCCTACATTTGTAAAAATAATAACAGTATAATAACCACTTACAGTTAAAGTATTGTCTACGGAGAAACAACAGATATCTGCTCGCTGTACTATATAGGTATAGGGAGAACCCAAAAGTCTAGTACTTAGACGATTTATTTATTAAATACTATTCTGATTCCATCCAATCTTTTTAAAAAGCACTATCGGACGTCCCCGTGCAACCTGTTGCACGTTGCTGTAATAAATACGGCTATAAATAAAATAATATATAGCCTCTGTTACTCATTGATAATGTAACTTTTCATGGGAAAAAAACTTTGTAAAAGAGGTCCAGTAGTTATTGAGTATATTTATTCTAAACGACAATACAAATATAATTTTAACAAGTCCTAGATTCATTGGTCACCCAACAAGCTTACCAACAACAACATATTTTTCCAGTTTGAAAACTGGATAAATAATTTTCCAGTACTAAAAACGGTCGGCCACAACCTTATCGCTATCAGGTGTTACTTGTAACTTTATTGAGACGGAAAAACGCTTACTAATATGAATATGTAGGTTACTGCGGCACGAATTGATGCTGTGAACGCGTTCTGTAGTATAATGGATAAAAGAGTTTGACCACACAAGAATAAAGAAATATATCGACGCTGGAAAGGCTAATTGCATTAACGACCATTATAAGAATTGTTCAGGAGAAGCATTTAAAGTTTCAAATTTTGAAAAAAAAATCATAACTAATTAACCCCTTGAGTTATCCCATTGAAAATCAGAATGGTTATTATAAATAACGTTTACTATGAAATGTATATAAATAAAAAAATATAGGTATCCCCCTTCCTTATATATTGGAGATAATACAATGCACAACATAATCTTGGTAAGGTAAAAATGACTTAAGTTACTGTAACATGCTCATTGTGGTTCGCTAAAGACGTTTGAATTATCAAATAAATGTCTAAAATGAACTAGATAAATGTTTTATATTCAGTTCAGTATAGTTTCACATCAAAGTAAAATGTTTTATCGGCCTGAATCAAGTCAAACGATGACAGCCAGATTATCTTATCCAGCATTAAACGTTAAGTCACTCCTAGACTTTTAGTATTATCTCCCAATATGAATGACTTATGGAAGTGATCGGTAAAATAATCTTCAAATTACATTATATTTCTATACTGATTTTTCTTTAAAAATCAAGAGCGTAACTTTATATATTAACAAAAAATTAAAACTACACAATTCTGAAATATATCCCTGTCATTAAAGGGGTGCTAGGTCGGGAAACCTCCTAGTGAGCTTGGTCCGGTTTTCTATCCCATCGGGCTATATGCCCGGGGGGAGTGGCAACTGGACTATTATTGGAATCGCGTTTTCGGTTAAGTACCTACATTACTTTGTTTGAATATGACCTAGGTTGACAGTTAATCGTGTGCCATCCCAGTCTAGATTTGGGCCCGATCGCCGATAAATCCTTCATGATATGCTATGCCGGACTCTGACCGACAAAAAAACCACACGGTGCATTACGACTGCTTACAGTCATGAGCCTTGAAAAGGATGTCCCAGAAAAACAATCCCCTGATCTGATAGAGCGATTGGATTAAAGTCAACGTGTTCTGGACTCATACCATTCAATGGCAGTTCTTCCGGCAACACTTAATAATCCAGGTATTGTAATAAGCGAGAAAAATACATAAGCTACTTAGTATGAAATTTGGAAAAGTGTAGTAAAACAATAGTATGATAAAATATCGCTCCTTATTTGTATCTTTTAGTGAAATTGTAAAAGAAAATGATTAATTTCCTTTTATCATTCGACGTAACATAAACATTTACAAGTTTGTTAATGTTAGAAACGTAACATTGCCTATATCAAAACATTCAAAACAATGTCCGGTTTTGTTGTTTTAATCGCAAATAATTATCATCGCGTAAATATGAAATTTGAACTTGACACATTAGGAATGTTTATATTTTAACAGACTGAGTAATAACATCCTAACCGAGGCATAGGTCACTCAAATTGTACAGCCCCCGACCCCCTCTCCATCCATGTTTGTTAAATTCTTATCCGTACCTACTGCAAACAATATAAATGTGAATGCATGTTTGTTTTTTAAAGTCCTGTAGCAAAATAGTTCCTGGCTAAGCTATATGGTTTGTATTAAAATCGAAAACCCCACCATTAATCAATTAAATGAGCCTATCTTTCGGATTCAACTCGGATTTCGGATCGGAGACAAAGCGGAAAGGATGCGACACCACGACGCATGGAACCTATACGGCATACTGGTCAGGCGTAGCCACGACCCGTGCGGCTTGTCAGGGTGTCGGTGTAATACTTTCCGCGAGAATGAATGAATGTGTGACAGATTATGAATGTGTGAGCCCAAGACTCGTTTGGTTGAGGCTAAAGGTTGGACTCATCCGCACCTTTGTGTGTATGCTCCACAGGATGCGCGGTGGCGCCGGTCCTCAAAAGACCAAAGTGAGAGGCAGGCATTCTGGGAGAGTGTGAATGATATTCTGGGGAAATGCAAACGAAACGAAAGGATTGTAATGTTAGGTAATTTTAATGGATGGGTTGGAGTGAAGCGTGATGGATATGAAAGTGTATTGGGTAAGTTTGGGGATGAGCGAGTGAATGAAAATGGCGAAAGTTTGCTAGAAGTATGTTTGGAGAGGAATCTTGTGGTAACCAACACCATATTTAACCACAAAGATATCCACTTGTATACAAGTGGATATCTTTTATATTAAGATATAGATATAGATATATATAGTTTGGACACAAGAAAGCCAGAGAAGCATGATTGATTTTGTGATAGTAGACGCAAGAATGAGAAAGAATGTTCTGGACACCCGGGCATACCGCGGTGCCGGAATTGACACAGATCACTTCTTGGTAATTAGCCGAGTAAGAGGTCTGTTTCAGCTGTAGCGGCATCGTGTGCATAAACCCATAGTTGTATTGGAGCGCATTAAAATCGAAAATTTGAAAGATATACGCATGAAAGAGGAATTTGTAAGTAAATTGAGCGAGAAATTTGTAAATTTAGAGGAAATATGTGAGATTGAAGAATTATGGAAGCCGATTAAGGAAGGTCTCGTAAAAGTTGCCGTAGAAGTATGTGGGATAAGCAAAAGGAGACAAGGATGTCAGGTAAAGAGTATGTGTGCTGAAGTTTGAAAAGTTTTGTCTGATAAGAAGCAAGCATGGTTGAACTGGTTGGCTACAATGGCCAACCAAAGAATGCAGAAGGCAACGGATGAGGATGTAAAAATGGCAAAGGATGAGTATAAAAGGTATAAGCGTGTTGCGAAAGAAGTCATAAAAAGTAAGAGAGAGAATGATGAGGATGACTTTCATAACAGGTTATCTGATGACTTCCAACAAAACATAAAATTCTTTTGGAAGTCTATAAGAACAATGAGGACTGAAAAGACAACCTCACAATTTAAGCAAATCAGAAACCGTAATGGCAGTCTTGTGATAGGAGAGGAATGTGTGTTAAAAACGTGGAAGGAATATTTTGAAAGTTTATTTGAAAAAGAGGATATGCAAATGGAGACTCATGTTTCGGAAATGAATGAACTTGAGAATGAAAGCCACTTAAGTATGGAAGAAATTGTGGAAGCGTTGAATAGTATGAAATTAGGAAAGGCTGCTGGGATTGATAGAATTTCTGTAGAGATGCTGAAAGCGGGTCGTGGCGTGGTAGCTTGCCAGCTGTACCGCCTTTTTAATCTTTGCTGGCGAAATGGCAGAGTACCAGAAGAATGGTGCAAATCTGTCATAGTGCCGCTGTACAAAGGTAAAGGGTCACAGCAAGAGTGCAAAAACTACCGCGGCATAAGCTTGCTCAGTGTCGTAGGCAAATTGTATGCGAAAGTTTTGATTAAAAGAGTGATGAATGAAACTGAAGGAAAAATGTGGGATGTACAAGCAGGATTTATGAAAGGAAGGGGATGCACGGATCAGGTCTTTTCATTAAGATGCCTAGTTGAAAAGTTTTTGGCAAAACGTCAAAAAGTCTATTGCATCTTCGTGGACTTGGAAAAGGCCTATGACAGAGTGGTGAGGAATGAACTGTGGTCAACACTGTCTATGTATGGAGTGAACAGCAACTTGATACGAGCCTTGAAATCTCTATACGAGGGCTCCAGTGCTTGTGTCAGGATCAATGGAGCTTGCACAGACTTTTTTCCCATCGAAAAAGGTGTGAGACAAGGCTGTGTAGCGTCACCATGGCTGTTCAACCTATACATGGACAGTTGCTTGAAAGAACTACAAGAGTGTGCGTATGGATTAAAAATGAATGAGCTAACCGTCAAATGCCTCCTTTATGCTGATGATCAGGTAATACTGGCATCATCGGCGGATGAGTTGCAATTGATGGTTAATATAATGAACGATGCGCTTAAAAGTAGAGGAATTAATGTTAATGTAAGCAAGACAAAAGTAATGGTTTTTGAAAGAGAGAAATGTATGACTGATTGCTCGATATCGATCGTAGGAAAGAGCGTGGAACAGGTGAAAGAGTTTGTATATGTATTTGGGTTCAAAATTTGCAAAGAAGAGTTTTGGCAGGAAATCAAGTGAATGGAGCCATTCACACCTTTATGAGCAGTCAGAACGTGTCTAAAAAGGCAAGGGTGGCTGTACATAGAGGAGTGCTTGTCCCTACACTTATGCATGGTAGTGAAAGTTGGGTGTGGCAGGAGAAGCATGAAAGTAAAATTAATGCAGTGGAAATGAGAAGTTTGCGAAGTATAGCTGGAGTGACGTTGAGAGATAAAGTAAAGAATAGTGTGATAAGGGAACATTGCGGTATGACAGAAGATGTAGTGACTAAGATAGAGAAAGGGATGCTCAGATGGTTTGGACATGTGGAGAGAATGGATGGAAATAGGCTGACAAAACAGATTTATGAAGCGAGAGTGAATGAGCAAACTGGTAGGGGTCGACCTCGGCATACTCATATCGATCAAATCGATAATCTTCTGAAAAAAGGCCAGGTCAAGAGTACCCTTAACCGAAGAGCATGTATGAAGACACTTATGAAAGTTGAAGAAGCGAAAGTTGTTTGCCAGAATCGTAGCAAGTGGAAAGTCATAGTCTCTGCCTACCCCGTTGGGAGACAGGCGTGATGTTATGTATCTTTCGGATTTCAAAGTCCTCAGTCATTTTAGAAGGGTGACTGTGCCACACTGTTTACACAGTTGGGTAGGTACAGGCATAGCTGGGCATTAACTCGTTAATCCGTTAATCGTTAATTAACGAAGTTAACATTTTGATTAACAGATTAACTTTTAAGTTAACTTTTAAAAATGTTAACGGACACATTAACTTCCGTTAATATGCAGAAGTCCGTTAATCGTTAATCCAATGCCTATTATTTACCGCACGGCACCGCGGCGCGGCGCGAAAAACAGGTTCAGACAGGTAACCACAATAAAGCGCAAAGTCTCGTTAAAATGTGGCTGGACATGAAATCAAAAGACTCGTTCAACGATGCTGCATTCCTCGGGGAACAGATATTCATAAATCTATTTATTAAATACAATACTGCTATACCCTCAAGCGCTGCAGTTGAACGTTTGTTTTCCACGGGTAAAGACATTTTGACACCAAAACGAGCCTCGCTTTCAGACGAGAACTTCAACATGTTAATGTTCATGAAGGGGAATATGCTCCTTATGTCCGACGATTAAATTACACATTTGAATTATACATGTATTTTGTTTTATTCATAACCTGTTAACTTCCAGAACCTAAACCAATAAGTTTTTTAAGTTCACTAACGCAACGATATAAAAATGTAATTTTACACACATTAACGGATTAACGATTAACGTTAACTTTCGTTAATTCTTTCGAAATGTAACGCTTTAGCGTTTAACGAAGCTGACTTTTTTTGTAGCGGATTAACGATTAACGAAGTTAACTATTTGATTAACGGTGCCCAGCTATGGGTACAGGGTATTATTTGGAGTTCTTCTCATCGTGATGTCCTCGCAATTTAGGGGAAGGGGGTCTTGTAAAACGTTACGGTGGGTTACATGGGTTGGAGGTGGTACTAGAGCAGGATATAAAAAACATTTGTGGACAGGAATATGTAAAGCGGCTGAACTGTTGAGACCGAGAATACTGTACCATGCTTGTCACCTTCACTAGTTGGAGACACTCTAAGAAGAAGAAGAAAAAACTTCAGTGCGGTAGGTACATGGGGTAGAGGCGGTCTAATATCTTTGAAGATTGCGTAACGTAATACTTAAATAGTAAAGTAAATGCTCCTAGTCAGTGAAAGATATATAATAAAGGAAATATGCAAATGGTAGCACATACCAGGATCGTTATGTGAGTGTGGCACAATGAAAACTTTCAGTTTGTTCTTCTGGTTCCACTGGTCCTCTTTGTACTCGATGTTCCAGCCCTGCTTCCATACTCCGCCATCGACGTCGTCAAACAGAATCCTATCATACAGCGATAGCATCTGCAAACAATATCTGTTTAGTAAAGAACGAATTCACGCTGTTTTATCATTTCTGTAAGTATCCCAAATGAATCCTGCGCACTGTTCTATAATCTATTGCTTAGCTACATTAATCTACGAAAATACCTATATGCCTAATTTCGAGTACCATTTCTTGCAGACGGTTTTCATGCACTGAATGTGTTTCTTGGGTTTTTTGTAAATCAACGTTTAACTAAGATATAAGTGTATTGCTTATTGTGTTGCTAAGGATTAAACTGGACACTTTTTTGCCTCGCCTAAATGTCTATGATATACCTCTACATGTTCCACTTAAAAATTCCGAAAGCGTAGTCAGAACGAACTACGTGTTCTGGTAGAGCGTTTTAAGTTTCAATGTTTCGACAGAGAAACAATACCTACTTTGAATTGCTTGGCTCTGGTGTAGATTCTCTCCACTTTAAAATTGGCATAACTGTCTGGCACGCGTTGTTTGGGATCGAAAAATTAGATGATGGGATTAAGTTGAAGAGCTTTCTCTTCAGAACGCTCGACTTGAGAGACTCTGCTAACTATTACTTCCAAATACTTGTTATAAGGCTATAGCTCTATTCCTACATCGTTTTTGGTCTACAACAATCAGTCTTAGTCCACAATTCGTGTCTTGATTTTGGACCATCTAAATATTAGATGGTCCAAAATCATTTTCATCAATTTAGATTCTAAAATGATGAAAAAAGCAGCTTTCGAGAGAATAGCATACACACATCCTAATAAACGGATTTAAATAAATCCCTTCTTCCGTACATAAATGCAAAAGTGACTTTTTCACACCTGAACAACTCAACCAATTCCGAGGGGCAAGTGCGAGTTTTTGCGTGAGCTTGTCGACATTCACGGCGCGCTAATTTGTATGGAATCGAGACCCCGCCACCTAGCTGTAAACGCGGGAACTTGTCTCGATTCCATACAAATCGGTGATAACGCGCTCACCAGTGATTGTCGACAGGCGCTCGCTGAAACTCGCACTTGCCCCTCTGATGAAATTTGGTACAGAGAACGGACATGGCTACTTTTTATCCCAGGAAAACGTACCCGTGGAAACGTGTAAGGGAAATCTTTACCATGTAAGGAGATAATTACCTGTATATCCGTCTTTGGTACAGACTGCTTTTGTATAGGGCAAGTAGATACATTGAACGGAACGCGCATCTTTGGTGGCTCGTCGACAACAGGCTTTAATTCTCTGGGTTTCAAAATTTCATTGGAACCTTGTAACCTCTTCTGTGGCGGGTAGTATTCCTGTGATTTTACCGCTATTTGATCAACTGCAGATTTAATTTCGCCCACCATGTCATGATGCTTGTGCAGTTCTGATTCAATGTGCCGTAGTTTTGACTCAAATGCTGACCATTTAGCCTGAAATTAATGCTGGACTATAATGTATATTCTGGGATATGGGTATAAAAAAACTCTTTAAGAATGTATCTTTGGAAAATATAGTCAGGATAAGTGGTCAGGCTTCCCATATGCTAAAATAAAATCCATGTATATTATTCCCAAGTGTTAGTAGGAAACAATGTCCCATGTACGTTAATGACTCTTTTGGTTTTTATCCCATATTTTAAAGTGTAAAATGTAAGTAAAACATTTTATTTTTAAATGGAAAAAAATGCCTAAACTGCTGCAGCGATTTTAATGGAATTAAGCATAGAGATAATTTGTGTCCAAAGAAAGGACATAAGCTACTTTTTAAGTAACTGTGCTAAAGGAGGGTAATATTTTACATGATAACGACTTCTATGCGGTTGTAGCCGCGGAGAACAGCTAGTGAATAAGTTATCATATGTATGTACTAATTACTTTAAATATTTATTTATTTATGTAATTTTTTGTTTAGAAAAACTGCAAGACGATTGCCAATCTGCTTGCATTTGTCCATGCAGATATCTTCTTCTTATATATAAAAATGAATCGCAAAATGTGTTGGTAAGCGCATAACTTCAGAACGGGTGGACCGATTTTACTAATTCTTTTTTTGTTGTGTAAGGTATTGTCAGGAGAAGGTTCTTATGGAAGAAAAAATATTATATTCCCACGGGAACGGGAACTACGCGGGTGAAACCGCGTGACGTCCTCTAGTACTAAATAAAGAAAAGGTTTCTTTGTTGAAATGCACTCTGTTTCAATATTATGTGTCGAAAGAGAATTAATTTATACTAGAAAAGTCAGTTACATTGCCAAAAGAAGTTGTGTTGTTAAATTACCCATTTACTTTATTATTATATATTTATAAACCACTTGTATTAACTCTATTATAGTTAGTTATTATCTATTATAGTAGGCCAATATACTTAAAAATGAAGTTGGCACACAAGACATGAAATCCAAAGACTTCTATATAAACTGAGGTAGACGCGCCGTACTCTAACAAACGAGATTTCAAAAGCAATCCTCAAACACACACATTGCTAAGACTACACTCACTAATAAATATTTTTTACATAATTGTCGCCACACACAATAGCAATATACGAATAGAACAAGAGTAAAAGAGAAGGCATATGGACTCCGATTGCAAGTCAAGTACCTACTTTCGAAGTTTTGACTCACTACAGTGCGAGCAACGCTGCTAATTAGCTCAGTTTATAGGTTTCAAAAATCGGTGCGTAGGGCATGTCTACCTCAGTTTATATAGCAGTCTTTGATGAAATCACTATTAATGCATTTTTGTTGGATATTAGTATGGTTTCCAAATTTTAGAACATTTCCTACTACAGTGAAAAAAATGGAATTAACCACTCATATTTAAATTATTAACAGATTCTTTTCAAGCAGAGAGATGAAAGTATGTTTAAACTGAGAAAAAGATGTGATAGATTAAGTGTAGCTTATGTTATATACCACTGGGAGAAAATACCATACCATAATGAAGATTAATAAATTACTACCTCTGTAAAGCCAAAATTATATAAAAATAGATTACTTACTGGTTGGTAAGGCTGAACCTACAAAAGACTATTGATTAAAAATGTTATAAGTTTAAACATATATTAAGGAAGACTTAAAACAAAGATTAA
The DNA here is from genome assembly GCA_933228765.1 of Miltochrista miniata. Taxonomy (NCBI): domain Eukaryota; kingdom Metazoa; phylum Arthropoda; class Insecta; order Lepidoptera; family Erebidae; genus Miltochrista; species Miltochrista miniata. The sequence goes on along the minus strand of OW121764.1, from coordinate 12,656,254 downwards.
TGTTGAAGCTGTCATTATCTAGCAGGTACAGTGATGCAGTTGGTACACCGGTGAACATTAAAATTACATTATAATTCCAGCTTTCATTTAAATCTTGACAAAATATGTGTTGACTGAGCTCAAAATCAATGTTCTAACCCAGTTTATAGTTTTTTTTTATTGTTTCTAGTTCGCTATAGTGGGTTTTGTCAGCCTGAATTAACAATAGACATTTATTCCGGGTCAGGTAGTGTTGTTTTGTAATCCTTTGAAAATGCTTAGTAGGGGCTGGATGTGCTAATTGGTATTTCATGAAGTGATTATTTTCTTGAGGGGTACGCCGGCACCGCCAAGCGGACAATCTGACTACCTGTTCTGCTGCCCATTTAATCCATTTCCCTAGGTTCCTCACTGAGATCTGCTTGGGTATTCCAGCAGTTCTTACGGCGCCCCTCAAATCTTCTATTTTTCTTACAGAATCATACCATCTGATCTGACATTTGGGAAAAATTGTCTTGTACTTTAAGTTTTAAATTCTGACTACTAGAAATTTCACTCACGTACACAGGCCAGATCGGCGTGTATTAAAATTGGCATGACTCTACAAAGGCTTTTAAAATCTTATTAAAATGAATATAAATATACAAATATTAAGTACTTACATTATCAATGTCATCTACTGCTGGTTTCGTGCTGGGCAATCTAAAACTTAAATCAGTCATCACGTAGAGTATTAAAATAAATGCTACAAGACATGTTGCCCAAAAAACTGCAGATAGTCTTCTGATCCTCATACTTGGTTTTTGAGCTAAAAAGAACAAAACACTGTACTAGTATAAAACCGTAACGGAGAAATAAACTATTTACACATAAATTAAACTTCCGAATTAATTATCGCAAATGATAACGGCGAGATTATCAAAAATAAAATTAGCCGCAAAGACCATCATAAACTTAGTTGAATAATTGTGATTTATTTGCATGCGTGCAAACATTTAACTCACACTTTGTAAGTGATGTCTTTTAAAAGTATACTGCGAGTATTTACTGCTCTCTATTAACTATCTTTACACTATTTTATGCGAAAAGTAAAATCCATAATATTAGTTGTTGTTATGTTGTCACTTGTCCGTCACAAATAGGTCAAATAGGCACGTCCGCTGTCGACTGTCTGTGAGCTGTCATTATGAATTAAATGTCACTAGTGTCACTTGTAACATTTTAATACATGCCTTACATTTTTAGGCTTGTGGTTGTATCACCACATTTCTTGAATTGCGCACACAGGTACCGTAAAAGGTGCAATTTAACATTTGTTAGATTTATTTGCATGCAAGATTATACGAGAGAATCAAAACACTCTATGCGAAATATCTACGTGACGTCTTTTCTAACAACGTCGAACACCTTTTAAAACAGCGACGGACACCTTTTATAACAGCGACGGACACCTTTTATAACAGCGACGAATGCCTTTTATAACAACACACAACGCCTTTTATGACTTATAATGGACTTATATCAAGAATAACAACAAAAGTTGTTATTCTTGATCTAAGGTGGTGGACCGTATTTTCGCGTTGAAATGGTAAAAGGTAACGGAATAGACATTTTTGTGGGGAACGCCGGTGTTTTGCTGATTAGTTCTTTTTATCCCCAAAAGATGGTTGAGAGGTCAGACACACGGTGGAAGTTGAGCTTCAAATGTAGATAAATTTTTCGTTATCAGTTCGTCTAAATAAAATATAGTGCGTCTCCTAATACATCGCTCGTTTCAAATGCTTCTTGAACCCTTCTGGATACTTGTGGGACTATATATAGGTAGGTACTTCAAAAAAAAATTTAAACACAATGCTTTTCGATAGTAATTTTACTTAGACGTTCATCAGTTTTTCATTTTGATAATATTTATTTTACAATCGTAGGTGAGGTGCAGGTACTTCTAAGAAAGTATTTAAAGTTTTATTTATGAACAATGATATCACTTCTTGAGGACATAGAGTAACGATGCCGTGTGGTAGATGATCCCTCAATGTGATAAATGTCAGGGTGCTCTCGTAAACACTCTCATCGGTAATGTCGACCAGCTCTGATATTTGAACCTGTAATAAAGAATTACTGTCAAATCAGTTTACTTCTAGGAGGCTCTTTGTTAGCCAGTGCTGCTAACTGATTAGATTATGGTGACTGTGGGCTTGTACTCGTAGGTACCTTTCATATTTGGATAGGTAGTCGTAATTGTTTAACAGTTTGGATAGATCTTTGGAAAGACCGCTTAAAAACCCCTCGTGAAATCTCTAATGCTTCCTCCACATTTCTCGCGAAGTTGAAGGAAGTTGGACGAGTACGATAGTGTGGAGGGGCTCCTCGGCCTACTTCGCCAAAAAATTTCTTTGACTCGGGCAACTTCGCCGACGAACTTCGTTCAACTTCGCGAGTAATGTGGAGGAAGCATCAGACATTGAACAGAAAAGATTTACCAGTCGTTTCTACCCATGAAGCTATAGATAAACATGGAGGCCACACTTCGAATGCCTACTTGAAGCGTAGTCTGTATATTACTGTCTTGCTCTGTGTGGGCTCTACGTCTCTTTCTAAGTAGGGTAGCCCTATTTTTATTTTTGCCAGGATACTTCATTTTCTATTATATTCTTTATTGTACACAATAAAGACAATATAATATTCATAATACAATTAGATGACATAAAACAATACATACATAAGGTCAAGTCTTTATCCCCGAAGGGGTAGGCAGAGGTATATTATCATTTCACCTTTTTAACCCTAGAACCGTACCCTGGGGTACAACTGAAAAAAAAAATGTAATATTGGCTATAACTTTTTTGTTTTAAAACGGATCTTTTCGCACCTCCGCGTATTCACGGGGAGCGGGGGATTGTGTCGAAGCATCGGCTGGGCGCGAGTCCTGTTAGCGTGCGATCGTGGCAAGCCTGAGTGGAGTACTACAGCACCCCTGGGTATGCATCTACAAAATGCATGCACAAATAAGTATTGGCGGTATTTTAAAAAAGCACGACCTTCTAATGCTCCATCCTCTTCAGATTCAAAATCTGGTAGATGTTCCTTTTGTCCCAGGTCAAAAGACCGTAAATCAAGCACTCGATGTGAAAAATGTAAAATTTTTATATGTTTGGAGCACCAATAGAAGATTTGCCAAAACTGTTAATATAAGTTTGGTAATTTTTTGTTTAATTATGTAACGTAAGATTGAAATAAGTGCCATAAAAGTCTATGTATGTTGATTATATTAATAAATGTATATTCTTATGACAAAAATGTTTTCTTTAACGGGGTACACTAGTACCCCTGGGTACTGTTATTTAAAGTCTATGATGGGTACGGTTCTAGGGTTAAGAATTGGTCCCACGGAATAGGTGGTGAAAATTTATTATATAAATTAGAAATTAGATGTACAAAGGCGAGATTAAATATTTTCTCTGTTTTTTACGAAGACTGATAGGTAGTATTCTCTGTAGATTGCATAGGTACATGCAAGTTGCAAGCTATTCATCCAAGTGGGTTATTTTTCTAGGTTAATCAACTGTACGTCTCGAGCGCTGCGGCTTTCCGTGGCAGGCTGTGATGTAAGCTGCCGCTGCAGCTTGTGGTACCTCGTAGTCTGCCGCGGCAGCTCGTGGTAGTTCACAGTCTGCCGATGCTTCTTCATGTCAAAATAAAGAAATGTTAGTGCTAAAGTCATTGGAATAAGATTTTAAATAATTTGATCGTGTGGCTCTCCGCTTAGGCTGCAAGGTGTATGAACCTCACGAATACATCTGCGGTGCCATGGTGGAGAGCGATGGTCATCATGCTTTGAGTTGTCGCTGCACCGGTAGGCATCCGCGTAACCACGCTCTTAATTAGTTAATCCGGCGGGCTCTGGGTCGGCTGAGGTCCCCTGTATCCTTGAACCACCAGGTTTGTCCCGCGCAAACGGCAAGAGACCGGATGGTCTGACCCTTGTGCCATGGTAGAACGGCAAGTGCTTAGTGTGGGACGCAACATGCATCAGAACTTTCGCCGCCAGTCTACGCATAGTTTCTACGCATCGATGCCCAAGGATACACTGATGACCTTGTGGTAACGGTGCGGGGAACCTGCCAAGATATGTTATCATATCAAATGCAGAGGGCTCTCAACACAATGGTGTAAGGACAATGAACTCAGTATCAATGCTTATAAAACCACCATAATTCCATTTACAAGGAAGATAAGGCTAGAAAACCTAAAGCCCTTGGCACTAAATGGAAAAATTATTCCGTTCTCATGTGAAGTCAAATACCTAGGGGTCACGCTCGACCACAAACTAACTTGGAACACGTATGTGGACGGTATCGTACAGAAGGCGAAATCTGCCCTGATGATCTGCAACAGGCTTGCAGGAGGGAGATGGGGACTAAAACCCCATATAATCCTCTGGCTCTTTAAGGCCATTGTGAGGCCGATGGTGTTCTACGCCTCAGTGGTATGGTGGAGAAAGCTGGAGCAGAAAACAATTATCACAAAGCTTAGCAGCCTACAAAGGGCGGCTTGTATTATCACAACAGGGGCCATGTCAACATCGCCGATCAGGGCCCTAGAGGCACTGCTAAACCTTCCTCCGTTACATATCTATTTGGAGAGAGAGGCAAAGGCCAGCATGCACAGGGTCTGCAACTCGGAGAAGGTGGCATGGCTCTCACAAAACGTGAGATCTTTACAGGACGCTGTTAATGATATCCCAGTTTTGGGCATGCCAGTGGACACAATGCACCAAAAAATTCATACACAGAAACTATATTCAGTGGAAATTCCATCTAGAGAAGACTGGAACGAGGGTAATATTACCTGGAAACCAGGCAGTCTCAGATGGTACACAGATGAATCAAAATCCGGTTCTAAGGTAGGATGCGGAGTTTATGGGGAGGAACCAAAAAGAAGACTGAGTGTCAATCTTGGAAGGTACTCCTCGATATTCCAGGCAGAGGTTTACGCCATCATTGTATGTGCAGCAATAAATCTGCAAAGCAACTACCTTAACAAAACTATCTATATACATTCAGATAGTCAAGCAGCACTATTGGCCGTGGCCTCGGATGTTCTCACCTCGAGACTGGCCGAAAGTTGCATGCAATTACTAAACACCCTGGGAGAGAAGAACAGGGTGATTTTAAGATGGGTGCCAGGTCATGCGGGGCACGAAGGCAATGAGATTGCCGACGAACTCGCAAGAGCAGGAGCCGAGCAGAAGAGCTTTGGTCCAGAACCGATCTGCGGCATACCAAAGGGTCTTGTTAAGCTCACCCTGGACACCTACTGTCTCTTTGCAGCTATCCAACTCTGGAGGAATACCCCAGGAATGAAACACTCAAAGAAACTAATTCCTGCCTTCCGCAAAAAGACTTCCTCGAAAATCTTGGCGTTGAGCAGGAATAACTTGCGCATCCTGGTTAGGGCACTTACTGGGCATTGTGGGTTGAACATACACATGCACAATCTGGGGATTAGTAACACACGACAGTGTAGGCTGTAGGCTGTGTTTAGAGGCCGATGAAACACCTGTGCACATCCTGACGGAATGCCCAGCCTTGATGCGTAGTCGCAGTTTTCTACTTGGAGGCCACATATTGGATCCAAGTGAGATCAAACAAATCGGGGCTATGAAGATACTGCACTTCCTGGAATTTGTAGGACTCAGCCAAGAACTGTAAGCAGTGGCGATCACAATAGATCAGTAATGGTCGCAGTGAGACTAGCTTTAAAGGCTAGAAAAGCCACTCTCCCTCGAATAATAATAAATAAATTCGCCGCCAGTCACTTGACTCGTACCGTCCATTCACCGGCGGCGGCAGCTGTAGAAACGATGGGCAGTTGCGGGAGTAATACTAAGGCTCTGGTCTCGGAGATCCGCCGTAGGCTACAAGACAAGACGCATGACGCCCACGTCTGGTCGTACCTGGTACAAAGGATAGCTATCCAGCGCGGCAACGCTGCTAATGTATTGGGCACGTCTGCGCCTGGTATGATCAGTGGTGGTATGTTCAGTAGGCATTAGTTTAGTAGTTTAGTTATTTAATCTATTTATTTTATTATATGTATTTTTAAGTTGATTATTGGACAATAAATTAGGAATAGGATTATTGGACAATAAGTTAGGAACTGTTGATGGTTTTAAGCGCTTTGTTACTACATCATAATCGGTTATTTTGAAAATGCAAATTGCAAATCCTGGCACTTTCATAGAACTTCATTTTTTTTAAATATGGAAAAGGAGGCACCATCTACCGGCACTTTTAAGAAAGTTACACGACACGAATGTATAGAATTGCACCTATATCCATATTCCACTTCTTCGAGGGGTGAAGAGACACGCCACCGTCTAGGCCGGCTTCTGTGAAAGAGCGGTGAGCAGTGAGCAGCCAACTCGCCCTCGGTCATGGTGAACGACCGCGCCACTGACTACGGAACTCAGAATGGAGATTTCTCTCCCGCTGCATTCTTTGCACTCTGCACAGTTACGTCACACTTTCTCCCGTTGGAGACCAGAGCCCTTAACATGGTCTTCAGCGTGAGAATATTCACGCCCAGGCCCGCAACGAGGTCTTGTCGCTGCTATGCCCATGTAGTGCCGTGTCCCCGCTGTAGATACTTACCGAAGCATTCGTGCCCGGTAAACATCTGTGACACTCGGTAGGTGAGGCTGCCATGGCGCTCGCCTAATTAGTAGCGAGTCCTCACTTTGGTAGCTCAAGTCGTACCTTCCATGTCCCCATGAGCTTCTGGCGAAACAGGGATCACTATGCCTCTATTTCTTTGGGCACTGGCCTGTGGTCCCGATCCAGCGCCTTCATGCACCATTGATACAACGACGCAAGAGCCCTGTTTTCCAGGTCCCATGGAGGGGTCTTGGCTAGGAGACATGCCGCCTCAACGGATATCGTGCGGTACCCTCTCCTGACGGCCATCGCCTATAGCGGGCTATGCAGTCTAGCCACGTTGCCGGTCGTCAGGGCCTCCGCCCATACGGTGGTCCCGTATAGTGCCATACTCCGCACGACCCCGAAGGTCTCTTGCAGGGAGCGTTGGGTACCAACAGCGAGAGCGCAGCTGTTGCCCCCTCTGTTTTAAGACTTAACTTCGGAAATGGTGTCGCTCTGTAATGATACGCTCAAAGAGCTTGCAAACCTCGACGAGGAACACCATCGGTCGGTACCCCGATGGCGTGTCCACCGTCCGTCCGGCCTTTCGGATCAGAACCAGTTTCCCACACTTTAGGCTTTAGGAAACTGGTCTTGAGCCACACTATACCTGGAAACACATTCAATCGTGGGCAAATCGCAGACTTTGTGTTGTCTTTGTCGCCGAGCCAAAGGGCGTACCAACCGCCCGCGCCCCCACTAACCGCGCTTTTCTCGTTCATTGCACGGCGACTAACGGCTCACCTCACCACCCGATAAATTTAAAATCCTTCAGGGACCTTATTTTCGCTCCTGCGGACCACTGGTGGTCCGCGGACCACTGGTTGGGAACCACTGGTTTATAAGATACGCGAGAAAATAAAATTTATGATCAGTTAGCATACTAATTGCTTTTATAAAAAATTAGCGGATGTCACGCGGTTTCACCCGCATAGTTCCCGTTCCCGTGTCAATACGGGAATAAAATATAGCCTATATTCACCGCAAAGAGTGTAGCTTCCCAACAGTGAAAGAATTTTTCAAATCGGTACAGTAGTTCCGGAGCCTATTCGTTACAAACAAACAAAAAAACATAAAAACAAATCTTCTCTCTATAATATTAGTCTATATATACTATCTCTTTATAATATTAGTTTAGATATCTTAACTTAATTTTTAATGGTACAATGGATAACCATATTACTCGCTGAATACTGTTTTTAGAAAACCTAAAACAATTATTCATCACTAGCTGAGCCCGCAACTTCGTTTACGTCACAAAAGGTGTATGAAAGGAAAGGTATTTCTTCATCAGAGTCATCAAGCAGCGTCTGAAACTGCCCTGTTTGCTTAATCATAAAAGAGCTTAATGATTAAGTCTATTTTAAAACAATATCCAATCCAATAACAATATCTAATCCAATAAACAAGTCTATTTTAAAATCTAAAAATAGTCTTAATCATTAAGCTCTTTTATGATTAAGCCAACACGCCAGTTTAGGTTCACTCACAAAATAATAAAATAAAATAAAATAAAATAAAATTTATTCCCTTTGAAATTTTTAAAAAATTATTTAGGTTTGTCAAAATTTTTGTGACTCTACCGGGGGTTCGGAAATGCTACAGACTGAGAAGAACACCCCAAGAAACTCAGTCCGGTCCCTCTTATTCATCTTAGTATCTAATACAGTTTTGTTTTTTAAATGTAGAAAGGAGCAATTCGTGTCACTGCCAGGCAGTCTTGTCTTCTAGAAAGTCTTTAATGCTATAATAAGCTTTCTGGTACAATTTAAGTTTTACTAGTTTTTTAAATTTATTAACTGACAAACCTGTTATGGCTGTCGGCAATGTATTGTACATTCGAATACAATTGCCCGCAAAAGAATTGCTTATTTTATTAAGCCTAAATCTAGGTACAGCCAATTTATTCTTATTTCTTAAGTTTAGGTTATGGATATCACTATTTTTAATAAATTTACTGTTATTTTTATGAGTATATAATAAGTTTTCATATATGTACTGTGAATACACAGTAAGGATGTTGATATCCTTAAACTTTTCTCTTAATGACTCCCGAAACCCCATACCATAGATAGCCCGGACAGCCCTTTTCTGCAACACAAAGATACATTCGATGTCGGCAGCGTTACCCCATAATAGTATGCCATAGGTCATGACACTGTGGAAGTAGCTAAAGTAGACAAGACGCGCTGTTCTAATGTCTGTCAGTTGTCGGATCTTTTTAACGGCATAGGCTGCAGAGCTCAGTCTGCCCGAGACTCTCCCGATATGAGGCCCCCACTGCAAGTTGGAGTCTAACTTTATGCCCAGAAAGACAGTTTCATCGACCAATTCTACTTGATCATCCCTAATCTTAATACTGGTGTTAACGAGCCTAACATTTGGCAAGGTGAATCTAATACATTTTGTTTTAGTTTCGTTTAACAATAAATTATTAGCGTTAAACCAGTGGACTACCCTAGAGAGGGCATTGTTTACTTCGTCAAGATCGCGTTGTCCACGTTCAACTTTAAATATTAAAGATGTGTCATCAGCAAACAAAACTACCTCGTGATCGTCTCTTATAAGGTGAGGGAGATCATTTATGTACACTAAAAATAGAAAAGGTCCCAGAATTGAACCCTGAGGCACCCCCATTGTTACAGCAGAACCATTTGACTGTTTACCATTTATAACTACTCTCTGTACTCTATCTCTAAGGTAAGAACTAATTAAATCCAAGGCCGTCCCCCGGATTCCATAATGATCAAGTTTTTGAATTAAAGTCTGATGCTGGACGCAATCGAAGGCCTTAGATAAGTCGCAGAATACACCATAAGCATCATACGACTCCTCCCAGGCCTCATATATACACTCTAACAATTTGATTCCAGCATCCGTGGTAGACCGACCGCGCGTGAAACCGAATTGTTTAGTATGGAATAGTTTATTTGTATTAAAATGATTTTGCATTTGATTAAGCATTGCCTTTTCAAAGATTTTACTGAACGTGGGTAGTACAGAAATAGGACGAAAATTGGACGGATCTGAGGTGCTACCCGATTTAAACAGAGGAGTTATTTTACTAAACTTCATTAAGTCAGGAAACACACCACTATCAACACAATTATTAAATATTATTGATAATTCAGGGGCAACCATTTCAATTAACGAATTAACTAAATGTACAGAAATTCCCCAGAGGTCAGCAGTTTTCTTAATATTTAAAGATTTAAAAGTTTTTATGACAGTGTGTATACTAATTTTACTGAATTTGAATATTTCATTACAGCAAGGAACATTTGCTTTTAACAAGGATTCTGCTATTGGGGAAGAAGAACCTAGGGCTCTGGTCAAATCTACTGGAATTCGAGAAAAAAATTGTTCAAATTCGTTAGCGACTTCGGCATCTGTTGTAATTATGTTACCATTTACTTTAAGTTTAAAATTATTATCATTCGATTTTGCTTGGCCTCTTTCTGCGTTAATTATTTTCCAAGTAGATTTAACTTTGTCTACACTATTGAGAATTTTATTACTTATATACTTTCTTTTGGCTGCTAAGCAGTCTGCTTTAAACTTTTTTGAATAAGTTTTAACATAATTTAGAAATTCATCTGTTCTATTAAGCTGTCTTTCTGAGTATAGTTCATACAGTTTTTGTCTACTTTTATGTATATCCTCAGTGGCCCATTCACTGAAGGCTGGCCTATCACCGATTGTGACTTCCTTAGACTTGAATACAGAGTTGAACTCATTGTAAAAGGAATCAAAAAATAACTTATACATTACATTTGGATCTAAGCCAGTGTCTAAAAATGGAAGTTTATTGCAAAGTCCAACTCGCATACGTTCCAAGCGGTCACTAGTTACTGGTCTACATAATATTTTACGTCTTTTAACTTTTTCTCTTGTGATCTTGAAAGATGCTATTTGCCCAGTATGATCTGATTTTATCTTATTTATAATACTCTTACTTTCTGGCAACATATCACTGTATATATTGTCCAGACAAGTAGCTGTTGTATCACAATATCTAGTAGGCTCTAAAAATAAGTTAGTGAGATTGTGTGATTTAAATAAATTTAAGATATCATTGGTCTGACGCGTATTTATAAGTATATTAACATTAAAATCACCGCACACTATTAGGTGTTTATTAGTTTTTCCAAGTTTAAATAGCACTTTATCCATTACTTCCTCAAACTCACAAAAGGGTGAGACTCCAGGTTTATATACGCATACTACTATGAATTGCTCCAATTCTACGCACGATATTTCAACTGTACACTCTACAGAGAGGGACACAACATCTTTCCGTTCCTTATATTTTAATTTCTTATTTAATAAAATCAACGAACCCCCCCGTGTTGTGTTGACCCTGCAGAACGCACTACCAACCCGGTGACTACTGAAACTGAAGATGAGCTCATACTCCTTACGCATATGTTCTGTAAGACAAACAATTTCAATATTTTCTGAGCTCATGAACAGCTCCAATTCAAACTCTTTGACCTGTGTTAATGTTGCAATATTATAATGCACCAGGCTGATGTAATCTACATTTTTTAATTTAGTTTTGTTCGGAGGACAGTTTCCGATAAAATTACGGTTTGCAATTAAATTTAACTCCATTAATTTACAATTTTGGCTAGAGGGTAAATCCTCTGTTGTCCCAGCAGTTAATTTAAATTACTTGGAACAAATTCCAAAGTCCTAAATCTACTCTGCTCAAATAAAGCAGTTTTGTCAGCCAAGTTTTTGGCTACAGAATAAAAATAATTAAATAGCAAACTTGCTATTTGTCTTTTATAATATTTGGGTAGACAATACCTACCCTTGTGATTATTATAGACTATAAACTTACTATGTGACAAATTTGTGTTAAATACAGAATTAAAGTCAATTATATTAAATTTATTATTATACTGACTTATTAAATTCAAACGCAAATTCATCTTATATCTAAATGAATTTTCCGAATCTGGCACACCTTTTATAAATGGAAGTGTGAACATTACAACTTGTATGACATTTAAGTTTAAGATGTAATTCATGTATAGGGACAAATCATCATTGCTAATTTTCCCCCTGTTTGCACAGAAAATTATTATTTTACTGTTAGCTTCAAATTTATATTCTAATATCTTTTGCATAATACCACTTAATGAAGCACCCGGATAGCAATTATTAATAACCGAGTAATAACTTGAATTTGAGTTTTGTTTTAAAAATGAACTTAGATTGGTACCAATATCATCACTAAATACAATTAATTTAGTACAACTATTACTATTATTTACACTGTCACACAATATATCCACTGATGTACTGGGCGAGCATGTGGTAATGGGAGCTAGGGGCTCAGCGGTAACCGGTTCGCCCTGGGCCTCCACCGGCTCAATTGCTTTAGGGCAGTTAATATTGCATAAGTGGTCATTTAGGAAACAATTAAGGCGCTCAGTGTTATCATTTGATGTTTTGAGTACCTTGTCTATTGTTAAAGAACATTTAGTAAAGTCCTTAAGGGACCATTCATATTTTTTAGTCATATATTGTAGCTCAAATTGCAAACTTTGTATTTTTGACTCTAATTTTTGTGTGTCAGTGCAATATTTTAAATGGCTTTGTTCTAGTTCTAACATTGACAATTTAGCTTGTTCTCTAAATTTTAAACAAGAACCTATATTTTTACACTTCTTGATTAACATTTTATGGAATTTTAATTGCTTTTTTGATTTTTGTATGAACTTTTTAATTTTTAGATATTTTTTTAGTTTATTTCTGCTGCAAAACAAAACCGACTTGTCCTGTTGATATGGACTGTCACCTGTAAGATCTATAGTAGTCAAGTCCAGGTTTTGAGAATTTGCAGAAGGAATAAACTGCGGGATACCACTCATTAACTCACTAAAAAGATTATCGGTTTGTTGGACAGTAACTTTCTCAGCAGCTTCTTCCAGGTGTGAGATCTGTCCCTGGGCATCCCTTAGCTCCTGTTCCAGAAAGGTCGTCCTCCTCAAGGTTTTCTCATACTCGTCACTGCACTCTTGGAACCTATCTACAATTGACTGAAGGTGGTCCCGCTCCGCAACAATGTCATCATAACTAACATGAAGTCTTGATAATTCGCATTTTAATTTTTTTGTGTCATTCAAAGCGTTTATCAATAGATTTTCATTTTCCTCTCTTTCCTTTTCCAACTGTACACAGAGCTCCGTTTTAGATTTACACATTCAAAGAAACCCCTACAATTAAAATTTTCAAAATATCTGATTCTTAAAAGTGTTATAACTCTTTTATTTCTAAACCGATTTACATAAAACAAACGCTAAATGTTAACTGGAGCAAACCTCAACACAATAAAAAAACCGCATTGCACTCGGTTGAGCGGTTACTGAGATTAGCGTGCACAACCGTACAGACAAACAGATATACAGACATACAGACATACAGACAAACAGACAAAAATTCTAAAAATCATTGTTTTGGGTTCTATTGCGTTCATAAAGCCCCCCTATAATATTTTTTCTTATTTATCTTCCATGTACAGACAGCGACCTGTTACGATTTTATTATATGTATTGATATTGATTAACATACGATAACAATACTTAACTTATTTTATTTACTCTAATAATGACATTCGTGTTTCTTCTAATAATACACAGGAAGTCCCAGATAAATCCACAATATAGTCACACTACTTCACAACGTTTCCTATTGTGTGAGAACAATGAAGTCAACCGCCATTCTATTGTTCGTTGACACTTTGACAGTTGACATGTAGTACCAATGTTGCCACATTACAGAATCCTTAGAAAATGGGAATGTAATTCACTGATTCGACAACCCAATCATGCATATTATGGTATAAAATATTTCAATTTACGCATTAAATAATCGTAGTCTACTTATGAGCTATTTATAAATTAGTTTACTTGCATATTTGGTTAGTATGGTCTATTTCTATTATTTTCTAGGAGATACTAATAAAAAGATAGCAGCACTGCACAATTCCCTAGAAAGAGAAGGTTAGCCCACAGAGAGTGAGATAGAGATACGTAGGTATTTGACTCAAGCGGTTGTTCGAAGTGTGGCCTCCATGTTTACCTATAGCTTCATGTTTCTACCTATACTAGTAACTATTATTTAATCTGTGCCTATACTAATACTATATATTGTGTTCTTGTAACTATAGTTTGGTGAGTGAGGGATGTCGTTCCTGGAAACTATCGGTATCCATTAGCAGCGTCATAAAAATAAGATAAAATAACGCTAGTTAAGTACAGACCGACTATCTTAGTTGAAATACAGACACGAAACTGATCGGTTGCTCTGCATCCAAGTCGTTGTTATTGAATCAATATTCTCGAACTGACCTGCCCATCGGTGAGTTGGTACCACTGGCTAATTCCGTTGTCACCGAAGCAGGTGTCCAGGTGCACCCTTTGCAATGTCAAACCTATGCCGTGGAGTATGTCACCATTCTTGGTCTGTAACATGCAATAAAATGTTAGACACTCAACGTTCCTGAAACATCCTCCTGAGGAGTTACCCAAAGCGCTAGACGGATAGGTGGCGATGGCGACCGTGTTGTTCTAATCGATTCCTGTCCGTCTTGATATCCGTGGGACTTTCCTCATGCTAATAATGCTGTAAAGGTGGGTCTACGCTAGACGAGCCGAACACGAGCGGAGCACGAGCCGAGCCACAATTCGTGTAGTATGGACCGAGACGTACCTTGAGCGACACTTGTCATCGCGAGCAGCATCGCGAGCAGAGCGACTCGGCTCGTGCTCGGCTCATCTAGCGTAGACCCACCTTAAGAGTTTAATTTAATGGCTAAGGGCTTTGTACAAAACGACGAACTCTTATTAGCGGCTAATACCACAGGGTGTCCAACAACTGCATGTGGCCGCGAGTTCCAGAAAAACCTTTGGAAGGGCACAAGGATTTTCCTTAATACCTAAAGAAACAGTGTTTTAGATTCAAACGATCCACTCTATATTCAATGAATCTTCGCTGCTTACATTTAATCACAGACATATATATAAGCTATGTCTGTTCTTTTAATTATCTTTTTGTGCCACATTTACCACACATTATCGTGCAAGTAACTTGGTAGGTACTTACGTAATTTTCTAGGTAAACTTTTTAAAGTATATTTCTTCTAAATTGGTTTGATTTCATAAAGCCTGCAGTATATTACCTTCGTAGTTACATGGGTCTGGTAGGATCCGAGTACAATATCAGCAGCATTGAGGGTTACGCGAGAGAATCCGTTGTGAGGTAGTAGGTTCTTCGCTGTATAGTGCATGATGATCAACGGTTGCAGCAGAAATTGTTGGGAGACGTGAGTTCCCAGAGTCAGGTGCCCTCCAGGGTATTCTTGGTTAACGAGCTGATAAAGTCAAAAACATAAAACATAATCCTTCTTGACGGTTGGGTAAAAAGTTAAAACACATGTCATGTGTTATTTAAGTACCTACTTGTATTTATGTATGTTCCTAATGTGCCCTTCCACCCACCTTAACATGAATGCCTAAACTACTTATGTAACTGTGAGGTAGCAATAGAAAAGCATCTGAGACATTTCCTTTTAAAGAGTAACTTTTCTGTAATTAAATAAACATACATACATACATATGGTCACGCCTTTATCCCCGAAGGGGTAGGCAGAGGCATATTATATGCCCACATTTCACCTTTGTATAATTTGTCCCATGTAATAGGTGGTGAGCCGTATTGCCGTGTTTAAATGGACAGGCGCAGGTTGTGACTACCTGCTGTTGAAATAAAGCCTTCAACTTAGCTTAATGACTGCCATTTTACTGGCAACCGGGACCAACGGCTTAACGTGCCTTCCGAAGCACGGAAACGCTCAAATAAATGTCACAAAGCGATCACATGGATGGTCACCGCCATAGTGAAAGTTGCTTACTGCAGTGATCGTTTACAGAACACTGAGTCCGCGGGGCCACGAGCGCTTCAAATTAAATAAAGAAATAAATAATTGTGGACACACAACATCATCTAGCCCAAATTAAGCTAATATAAGTTTGTGCTATGGGATCAAGACGACTGATATACATAGGTACTTACTTATATATTTCTAAATACATACATATGAGTATTATATATAGAAAATACCCAAACTCCGAAACAAACATGTGTGGATAACACAAAAATTTCAATAATAAAATCGTGTTCTGGATCCAGAGAACGTCTAGTAGAGTCAAATCTAATTGGCTGTTAGCGACATATGACACATGATTCGGTGTTTATCCTCAAACCGTAAAAAGGAGTTTTGTACATACCGCACAGGATTTCTTGGCTCTTTCGATGATAAGTCGGAACGTATGTCTTGTTCTCACATTGTCCAGCACCCCCTGATTTAAACCCCTTGCGTCATCTTCGCTTATCCTTCTGTCTTGCATCACCTACGTTCACATAAAAAATGTATGTAACTAGGTATAGGTAGGTACGCGGGATAGCACCCGCAGTGGTAGACAAGGTTTGTTGGGAGTCCTGGGGTCATACTTCCGAAGGCTTACCTAGTTCTCCTAACCGTAGACATTAGTTAGGAAGTGTGTGGTTTTTAGTCGGTAGGAGTCCGCCATAGCATTCCTGTAGGATTTTCCTCACGTAAAAAAAAGCCAGGTAGTTAAAGCTAATAGGCAAGGAGTTATGAGGACCACCTTAATAAACGTAAATATTACTCTATAATCTAAGCGTAAATGGATGTTCCTAAGGGGATTAATAACGCTAACTTTTACAATGCGACTACCTACCCAGGTAGGTATTTATTATTACACATGACATCATAAAGTATTTAATATCTGCATCAAAATGTTTAGTTATGAACCATACAACATCCGTTAAATCATTCACGACTGCGGTTGAAAAGGACACAACTACATCTATGGGCTTCTTAGACGATCGATCTTCCAGTCTTCATCTAAGTCTTTAGATACTTATCTGCTTGTACTAAATTTCATCTCAGTTTAGAGGAAGTTGCGTTGAATAGGGCTTGCAAGATTGTACTTCACAAACAATAGTTATGGAAATATGCTCGTCGAAAATTCTAAAGTGCTTTTATTTTGCAGTAGGTAGGTACTATTTATTAATTATTCCGTGGTCTTGCTCTTACCTCAATCTGTCCGGCTTTTAATGCTGTTACACCAAGAGGAGTAGATGTGAGCAACGTGAGTCTGAAACGGTCATCTTCTATGTATGCAGCCGCCGACATCGGGTAGAAGTTCGCTTGAATCGGCAGTTTGTCGAAACGTCGACGTTTTATCATCTGCGTTCGGGAAAAGTCAAGAGCTGCAATGTAGTTCACAACAATTATTTTTCTTTCACCAAACTCTATTCTTTATTTGAATAGAGTTTGGTGATCAAGAACGCTGATATAACCGTAATTAATGAATAGCGGCCTTTACACACACACTCTATCGTGCGTGAAACAGCAATCGTGCGCGAAAGAGCGCGCGTATAAAGGATGTGGAAGGAAAAGGGAAAGACCTCGCGCCGCGCTTGTCGGTCGTGCGCGCAATCGCGTTTCCTCAGGTTGCCTATACACATAAAATTCATTCGCGCACGATTAAGATGGCGGACATACGTACATGGAATCCTACTTCCTACTAATATTATAAATGTGAAAGTTTGTGAAGATGTTTGGATGTTTAGATGTTTGGATGTTTGTTACTCAATCACGCTCTAACGGCTGAACGGATTGGGCTGAAATTTGGTACAGAGATAGCTTATAATCTGGAATAACACATAGGCTATTTTCATCCCGGGAAAATGTTCCCACGGGAAGTCAGAACGGGTATCGAATATCACGCGGGCGAAGCCGCGCGCATCAGCTAGTAAAGAACTAATCTTAGGGTTAATTACATTGTACAAAACTTTTCCTTGCCTTTGTAAAGAAAAAGGTTTTCCCGACGCCAATCGTGATTTTGTGGTTAAGAAATTACAAAGTTTAAGGGGCTCGTTCCGAAAGGAACATAAGAAAGTTACAGACAGCCAGCGAACATGATAACTTGCGCCACGCGATGTCTTCTATCCATTTTTCACCGCAACACCCACGTTCTTCAGTAAAACTGTGTGAATTGCACACACTTCAACACGCGCCAGTTTCGCGCAATCTATCCCGCGCGATTAGCCTTTACACGGCCGCTCATTCCGCTGAGGAAAACAAACGCGAGCAAACGCGCGCGAAAGAACGGGTAGCGTAAACAAACTGTACAAAGACAGTCGCGCGCGAATGAGCGTGCAGGCTATCCCGCGTGCAATCCTGTACGCTCCTGAGAACGCGCGATAGAGTGTGTGTGTAAAGGCCGCTAATCTCTTGAATAGGACATAGGAAAGGGATAACAAATTATCTCATTAGCGGCCTTTACACACACACTCTATCGCGCGTTCTCAGGAGCGTACAGGATTGCACGCGGGATAGCCTGCACGCTCATTCGCGCGCGACTGTCTTTGTACAGTTTGTTTACGCTACCCGTTCTTTCGCGCGCGTTTGCTCGCGTTTGTTTTCCTCAGCGGAATGAGCGGCCGTGTAAAGGCTAATCGCGCGGGATAGATTGCGCGAAACTGGCGCGTGTTGAAGTGTGTGCAATTCACACAGTTTTACTGAAGAACGTGGGTGTTGCGGTGAAAAATGGATAGAAGACATCGCGTGGCGCAAGTTATCATGTTCGCTGGCTGTCTGTAACTTTCTTATGTTCCTTTCGGAACGAGCCCCTTAAACTTTGTAATTTCTTAACCACAAAATCACGATTGGCGTCGGGAAAACCTTTTTCTTTACAAAGGCAAGGAAAAGTTTTGTACAATGTAATTAACCCTAAGATTAGTTCTTTACTAGCTGATGCGCGCGGCTTCGCCCGCGTGATATTCGATACCCGTTCTGACTTCCCGTGGGAACATTTTCCCGGGATGAAAATAGCCTATGTGTTATTCCAGATTATAAGCTATCTCTGTACCAAATTTCAGCCCAATCCGTTCAGCCGTTAGAGCGTGATTGAGTAACAAACATCCAAACATCTAAACATCCAAACATCTTCACAAACTTTCACATTTATAATATTAGTAGGAAGTAGGATTCCATGTACGTATGTCCGCCATCTTAATCGTGCGCGAATGAATTTTATGTGTATAGGCAACCTGAGGAAACGCGATTGCGCGCACGACCGACAAGCGCGGCGCGAGGTCTTTCCCTTTTCCTTCCACATCCTTTATACGCGCGCTCTTTCGCGCACGATTGCTGTTTCACGCACGATAGAGTGTGTGTGTAAAGGCCGCTAATCTGGCTTTTTTGTCGTGTGGAAATCCCTCATGAATGCCATTATGCCAGACGTTACCGATAAAACCACAAATTCTCTACCACTGCTTCCGGTCGATAGCCACCGGTAAGTCCTAGATTATGTAAATGACCCATGTCGGCAGCTGTCCCATGTCGGCAGCACTCCCATGTCGGCAGCGTGACGTGAGCACTCACGCACGCCCCCCCTTAGAAGCGGGGTCACACCCGAAATCCCCCATAGACGCGGGATTGCACCCGAACCACCCCCTGGGCGAGGCCGCATTAGCGGCCGTAGGTCTGTTGGGAGTCACGGGACATCCTTCCTGAGGGCTTACCCGGGGCTCTCAACCATAGGCTGTTAGGCGTGGCGTGAGGTTTTTTTAGTCGGTAAGAGTCCGGCATAACATCCTATGAGGATTTTCCCTCACGTTAAAAAAAAAAAAAAAAAAAAAAAAGATTATGTAAATGAACAGATTTTAGATTTCTTTGCGTTGTTCTGTTGACACAGAGATCTCGTAGAAGCTGTAGAAGTCGTAATCACTTGGCACTGGCACGTTATCATTCAATGACAATGTTACTCGTTCCTAACAATCCTAACAGTCTAAATAAATCAGTAACAATAAGTCATCATACATTCATTCCATTTGCGTCAGTGTAGAACACATCACCGTTCTGGATATTTGAGGAGACCAGCATGGAGAACTCCAAGTTTTCCATTTCTGGATCTATTAGAAATGTGTTGCTGATCTCCACCTCACTTTGTTGGAGAGACGGGTTGTTGTAGATGCTAATCTAGGGGTAAAAAATATAAGTAAGTTTCAAAGTAGGTAGATATCGTAACAAAATACACTATGGTAAACCTCGTCAATAAAAGAGCTGTTTTTTTATAGCATTATTTCCACCACAGACGAATTAGCACAATTTCCAGTCATACTCCCATTACTGCAACTCCTGTAAACCCATGGAGCAGCGTAAACCAGACCAGAAAACGTCCTTTTTAACCGACTTCAAAAAAAGGAGGAGGTTCTCAATTCGTCTGTATGTATTTTTTTTTATGTATGTTAAGCTTAGTAGCGATAGAAAGGGTTAAAAAGGGAATTTATAGTATCTTTAAAACGGCTTTACGGTTAAAGTATTCATGTGATTTTTTTTTCTTCATTTTTGTAATGTTTCTTGAATGATGCCACGTCACGTAACGAAATTTGGAGAGGTAATTTTGTTACACCCTGTATATATTCCATTTTCCTTAAAAACAGAAAAATCAAAATAGGAAGAAAATCAAATGAATTTCGTATTATGCAGAGAGCCTGGAAAAATGAATTATAAAACAAAAATCGAATCTTCTAATTGATAAAATAAGTAATTAAATAGTTTACAGGAACTTACCAACCAATAATTAAAGAAAATAAAATTAAGGTACTGAATAATCCACAATTAATTTAAATGTGATATCAGGAAATGAAAGATAATCGTTATGTTTTGGTAAAGTTTGAAACACCTTAGGCCGCTGTTATTTATTGTCGAGTAAAGTACACTCAGTTATGAAACTTGCAAATATGACCGAAAGTGTTTTATCTTCGGAAGAAATCGGGTTCATCATGATAATTCCTTTTTCATTACATTGAATGAAACTACAAACACAAAAGGAGACATAGCCTAATAAACAAAGTGTGTACGCTACACACTTGGTTTATTAGACTATGTCCCCAGGTCCTCCCTATCCACTCGGCACATCTAGAACGACTAGACTTTATGATCCTTTCAATTAATTTAAATAATTTAATTTGCCTTAAGCTCGAAAGTGACAACCAAAATGTGTAATTACTTACTTGCAGTTTAAACCTATTTTTTTTTGTTATTTTTTCTAAAGAACATATTTTGATTAGGAGTTAAGTTAAATGTCATTAAGATAGTTCTGTTATAAACAAATTTTCTTATCAATTTAATATATTTTTGGGACATTAATGGGCTTTTTGTTTACTATGTATGAATCTACCCCACGCGTATGAAAGTACCCCACCTACTGTACGGAAGTACCCCACCCATGGGGCGCGTTCGTACAAATATCTTATCGTCGAAAAATTGCTATAGTCCCTTAACCGTTTGACATAATAGATTCAGAAAATTTTGTAACTAACTACAATATATTTTCTACATTTAGGGATATAAACGAGGCAATTCTGACTTATAGTCGTGGAGAAAAAAAATAAAAACAAAAATCCGTACGAATGGCGAACAGCTTCCCCTAGGTATGTTCACAACGAACATTCACTCCAATCCAAATGCCGCTTCTTCACTGTACAGCCTTTCTGAATGGAAGTTTTCTACGTGGTTGTTAAGGCCGCGTGGGTCAGATTTTGAGTTTTTTGAAACAATCCTAGTCAAAAAGTAAAGGGTTTTTAAATCTGAAAAATATATATGTAATAGTTAAGGATATAAGCTAAACATATTCCGAGCCCGTTACACGATCCAATAAATTTCACTAGATAGAAAAAAATCCCAAAGTTGACTCTGTCAGAAAAGTTTTTTCAAAACTGTGGCTAAACTATTAACATTTTATATATTTTTTTTTGCACTCAATTAAAGGTATTAAGTTTTTATACACATTTTCCGAGCGTTTTTCTATAAACAACTATTTACATAGTTATCATGTACGAATATCTACCAAACGCAATAGAATTGCGCCACTGACGGCCGATCAGTCTCGCCCTGGCGCTTGTGGAGGCAGGACCTGTGTCAGTTTTTTTCGCAACTACTTCGTAATTATTATGCCAAATTACGTTCAAATCGCGCCACAGTATAAAAATATCAGTAAGGGCAAAATGTAATTAGATTAACCGTTACAAATACATACGCGACTCATGGTAAAAATGTGGTGATCTTTTACTTTTTAAGTGTTTTCACGACATGGTAACCAGCTACCTAATGCATTAAAATGTCTACGAATTACATGATAACTTCGCAATCCAACATGGCGGCCACGCCGTAATCACAAAATTTCATGATGGGTATCGTTTAAGGGGTTTTTTGGTATGCTGAGTACGAATCGCGTACTAATTTTGCAATACAAGATGGCCGCCGCTCCGTAATCACAAAATTTCATGATGGGTATCGTTTAAGGGGTTTTTTGGTATGCTGAGTACGAATCGCGTACTAATTTTGCAATACAAGATGGCCGCCGCGCCGTAATCACAAAATTTCATGATGGGTATCGTTTAAGGGGTTTCTTGGTATGCTGAGTACGAATCGCGTACTAATTTTGCAATACAAGATGGCCGCCGCGCCGTAATCACAAAATTTCATGATAGGTATCGTTTAAGGGGTTTTCTGGTATGCTGAGTACGAATCACGTGATAATTTTGCAATCCAAAATGGCCGCCGCAGTGTAATCACAAAATTTCATGATGGGTTTCGTTTAAAGGGTTTTTTGGTATGCTGAGTACGAATCACGTACTAATTTTGCAATTCAATATGGCCGCCGCAGTGTAATCACAAAATTTCATGATGGGTATCGTTTAAGGGGTTTCTTGGTATGCGGAGTACGAATCACGTGATAATTTTGCAATCCAATATGGGCGCCGCGCCGTAATCACAAAATTTCATGATGGGTATCGTTTAAGGGGTTTTTTGGTATGCTGAGTACGAATCACGTGATAATTTTGCAATCCAATATGCCCGCCGCGCCGTAATCACAAAATTTTATGATTGGTATCGTAAATGGTAGTATCGTAAGTATGGTAGTATCGTAAATCATACGTAGCAGACTGTAGTGTAAAAGAGATAGAGACACATGTTCCATTCTTCGTTCTAACATTTGTGTGTGGTTGGATTGCATGGAACGACAGACTAAAAAAACTTGTTCGGTTTACTGTGAGTTAGTTAACCGCGTGCCAATTTGCAACTGTGCAAGACGTGGTCAGAGTTAAGAAGTTATTTATTTAACTCAGAGCTTACTAACTCTATATTTATATATTTAACTCGACTCTCCGCGCAAGTAGGTCTAAATAGCTTAGGCGGCCGAATTGAATTCCAAAATGATCATGTTATTTGTACTCAGCATTCCAAAAAACCCATTAAACGATATTCATTACGAAATTATGTGATTACGGCGCGGTGGCCATTTTGGATTGCAAAATTATCATGTAATTCGTCCTCAGCATACCAAAAAACCCCTTAAACGATAACCATCATGGATTTTTGCGATTACGGCGCGGCGGCCATATTGCATTTCAAAATGATCACAGGATTCGTACTCAGCATACCAATACACCCCTTAAACGATACCCATCATGATATTTTGTGGTTACGGCGCGGCGGCCATATTGTATTGCAAAATTATCACTTAATTCGTGCTCAGCATACCAAAAACCCTTTAAACGATACCCATCATGAAATTTTGTGATTACACCGAGGCGGCCATTTTGGATTGCGAAATTATCACGTGATTCGTACTCAGCATACCAAGAAACCCTTTAAACGATACCCATCATAAAATTTTGTGATTACGCCCATATTGGATTGCAAAATTATCATGTGATTCATACTCAGCATACCAAAAAAACCCCTTAAACGATACCCATCATGAAATTTTTTGGCCATATTGGATTGCAAAATTATCATGTGATTCATACTTAGCATACCAAGAATTCCCTTAAACTATACCCATCATGAAATTGTGTGATTACGGTGCGGTGGCCATATTGGATTGCAAAATTAGTATATTTAACTCGACTCTCCGCGCAAGTAGGCCTAAATAGCTTAGGCGGCCAAATTGAATTCCAAAATGATCATGTTATTTGTACTCAGCATTCGAAAAAACCCATTAAACGATATTCATTACGAAATTATGTGATTACGGCGCGGTGGCCATTTTGGATTGCAAAATTATCATGTGATTCGTCCTCAGCATACCAAAAAACCCCTTAAACGATAACCATCATGGATTTTTGCGATTACGGCGCGGCGGCAATATTGCATTTCAAAATGATCACAGGATTCGTACTCAGCATACCAATACACCCCTTAAACGATACCCATCATGATATTTTGTGATTACGGCGCGGCGGTCATATTGTATTGCAAAATTATCACGTAATTCGTACTCAGCATACCAAAAACCCTTTAAACGATACCCATCATGAAATTTTGTGATTACACTGAGGCGGCCATTTTGGATTGCGAAATTATCACGTGATTCGTACTCAGCATTCCAAGAAACCCTTTAAACGATACCCATCATAAAATTTTGTGATTACGCCCATATTGGATTGCAAAATTATCATGTGATTCATACTCAGCATACCAAAAAAACCCCTTAAACGATACCCATCATGAAATTTTGTGGCCATATTGGATTGCAAAATTATCATGTGATTCATACTTAGCATACCAAGAATTCCCTTAAACTAAACCCATCATGAAATTGTGTGATTACGGCGCGGTGGCCATATTGGATTGCAAAATTAGTACGTAATTCGTACTCAGCATACCAAGAAACCCCTTAAACGATACCCATCATGAAATTTTGTGATTACGGCGCGGCGCCCATATTGGATTGCAAAATTATCACGTGATTCGTACTCCGCATACCAAGAAACCCCTTAAACGATACCCATCATGACAGTTTGTGATTACGGCGCGGCGTCCATATTGAATTGCAAAATTAGTACGTGATTCGTACTCAGCATACCAAAAAACCCTTTAAACGACACCCATCATGAAATTTTGTGATTACACTGCGGCGGCCATTTTGGATTGCACAATGATCCCGTGATTCATACTTAGCATACCAACTTTAGAAAACTTTAGAAATTTTTATGACCAGCTATTATGTAATTTACATTTTTTACGCAACTGTAGCAAACGTACGCAACGGAAACTCTCAAAAGAAATGAAATATCCTAGTTGTCGAAAAATGTTTCGTTGCTGGTAAGCTCTTATTCGCCTTAGCGTGATGTTATATATTTTGGTATTTTTAAAAAATGGACATTCTGTTAAGAAACTCTTGAAATTCAACTAGCAGTCTCTTAGACTCTAGAGTTAGAACAACTAAACAAACAAACTCATTAGCTTAAAAATAATAGTATAATATACATAATTTATTTACGATTAACTCTTTTATTTTTATTTACGAAACTAATAAATCACTACACTTAATAAAGTTAGATGCATTTACTACGTCAAACAAAGTTAGCATGCTGTTTCTTTCTACTATACTGTATACTGTGGCATGAGAGTTGACTGCCGCTGCCGGCGCGCGGTGTGTCTTGCGCCCGGGGCGAGGGGAGCGCCAAATGCCTACTTGTCCGGAATAACCGCCCCTTAAGATTAAAGAAAAAATTTTTCAATAAAAAATAAAACCGACTTCAAGCAAATCCTGAAAAATAAAATTTACTTAGCACAAAGTAATATGTATTTTGATTTATCAGATTTTATTCAATATCATATTGAAGTCGGCGCCAAGTAAACCCATACTTTTATTTAGGTATTATATTGATGGCACCAACTTCAATATTATATTGAATTAAATATGATAAATAAAAATACATATTACTTTGTGCTAAGTAAATTTTATTTTTCAGGATTTGTTTGAAGTCGGTTTTATTTTTTATTGAAAAATTTTTTCTTTAATCTTAAGGGGCGGTTATTCCGGACAAGTAGGCATTTGGCGCTCCCCTCGCCCCGGGCGCAAGACACACCGCGCGCCGGCAGCGGCAGTCAACTCTCATGCCACAGTATACAGTATAGTAGAAAGAAACAGCATGCTAACTTTGTTTGACGTAGTAAATGCATCTAACTTTATTAAGTGTAGTGATTTATTAGTTTCGTAAATAAAAATAAAAGAGTTAATCGTAAATAAATTATGTATATTATACTATTATTTTTAAGCTAATGAGTTTGTTTGTTTAGTTGTTCTAACTCTAGAGTCTAAGAGACTGCTAGTTGAATTTCAAGAGTTTCTTAACAGAATGTCCATTTTTTAAAAATACCAAAATATATAACATCACGCTAAGGCGAATAAGAGCTTACCAGCAACGAAACATTTTTCGACAACTAGGATATTTCATTTCTTTTGAGAGTTTCCGTTGCGTACGTTTGCTACAGTTGCGTAAAAAATGTAAATTACATAATAGCTGGTCATAAAAATTTCTAAAGTTTTCTAAAGTTGGTATGCTAAGTATGAATCACGGGATCATTGTGCAATCCAAAATGGCCGCCGCAGTGTAATCACAAAATTTCATGATGGGTGTCGTTTAAAGGGTTTTTTGGTATGCTGAGTACGAATCACGTACTAATTTTGCAATTCAATATGGACACCGCGCCGTAATCACAAACTGTCATGATGGGTATCGTTTAAGGGGTTTCTTGGTATGCGGAGTACGAATCACGTGATAATTTTGCAATCCAATATGGGCGCCGCGCCGTAATCACAAAATTTCATGATGGGTATCGTTTAAGGGGTTTCTTGGTATGCTGAGTACGAATTACGTACTAATTTTGCAATCCAATATGGCCACCGCGCCGTAATCACACAATTTCATGATGGGTTTAGTTTAAGGGAATTCTTGGTATGCTAAGTATGAATCACATGATAATTTTGCAATCCAATATGGCCACAAAATTTCATGATGGGTATCGTTTAAGGGGTTTTTTTGGTATGCTGAGTATGAATCACATGATAATTTTGCAATCCAATATGGGCGTAATCACAAAATTTTATGATGGGTATCGTTTAAAGGGTTTCTTGGTATGCTGAGTACGAATCACGTGATAATTTCGCAATCCAAAATGGCCGCCTCAGTGTAATCACAAAATTTCATGATGGGTATCGTTTAAAGGGTTTTTGGTATGCTGAGTACGAATTACGTGATAATTTTGCAATACAATATGACCGCCGCGCCGTAATCACAAAATATCATGATGGGTATCGTTTAAGGGGTGTATTGGTATGCTGAGTACGAATCCTGTGATCATTTTGAAATGCAATATTGCCGCCGCGCCGTAATCGCAAAAATCCATGATGGTTATCGTTTAAGGGGTTTTTTGGTATGCTGAGGACGAATCACATGATAATTTTGCAATCCAAAATGGCCACCGCGCCGTAATCACATAATTTCGTAATGAATATCGTTTAATGGGTTTTTTCGAATGCTGAGTACAAATAACATGATCATTTTGGAATTCAATTTGGCCGCCTAAGCTATTTAGGCCTACTTGCGCGGAGAGTCGAGTTAAATATACTAATTTTGCAATCCAATATGGCCACCGCACCGTAATCACACAATTTCATGATGGGTATAGTTTAAGGGAATTCTTGGTATGCTAAGTATGAATCACATGATAATTTTGCAATCCAATATGGCCAAAAAATTTCATGATGGGTATCGTTTAAGGGGTTTTTTTGGTATGCTGAGTATGAATCACATGATAATTTTGCAATCCAATATGGGCGTAATCACAAAATTTTATGATGGGTATCGTTTAAAGGGTTTCTTGGTATGCTGAGTACGAATCACGTGATAATTTCGCAATCCAAAATGGCCGCCTCGGTGTAATCACAAAATTTCATGATGGGTATCGTTTAAAGGGTTTTTGGTATGCTGAGCACGAATTACGTGATAATTTTGCAATACAATATGGCCGCCGCGCCGTAACCACAAAATATCATGATGGGTATCGTTTAAGGGGTGTATTGGTATGCTGAGTACGAATCCTGTGATCATTTTGAAATGCAATATGGCCGCCGCGCCGTAATCGCAAAAATCCATGATGGTTATCGTTTAAGGGGTTTTTTGGTATGCTGAGGACGAATTACATGATAATTTTGCAATCCAAAATGGCCACCGCGCCGTAATCACATAATTTCGTAATGAATATCGTTTAATGGGTTTTTTGGAATGCTGAGTACAAATAACATGATCATTTTGGAATTCAATTCGGCCGCCTAAGCTATTTAGACCTACTTGCGCGGAGAGTCGAGTTAAATATATAAATATAGAGTTAGTAAGCTCTGAGTTAAATAAATAACTTCTTAACTCTGACCACGTCTTGCACAGTTGCAAATTGGCACGCGGTTAACTAACTCACAGTAAACCGAACAAGTTTTTTTAGTCTGTCGTTCCATGCAATCCAACCACACACAAATGTTAGAACGAAGAATGGAACATGTGTCTCTATCTCTTTTACACTACAGTCTGCTACGTATGATTTACGATACTACCATACTTACGATACTACCATTTACGATACCAATCATAAAATTTTGTGATTACGGCGCGGCGGGCATATTGGATTGCAAAATTATCACGTGATTCGTACTCAGCATACCAAAAAACCCCTTAAACGATACCCATCATGAAATTTTGTGATTACGGCGCGGCGCCCATATTGGATTGCAAAATTATCACGTGATTCGTACTCCGCATACCAAGAAACCCCTTAAACGATACCCATCATGAAATTTTGTGATTACACTGCGGCGGCCATATTGAATTGCAAAATTAGTACGTGATTCGTACTCAGCATACCAAAAAACCCTTTAAACGAAACCCATCATGAAATTTTGTGATTACACTGCGGCGGCCATTTTGGATTGCAAAATTATCACGTGATTCGTACTCAGCATACCAGAAAACCCCTTAAACGATACCTATCATGAAATTTTGTGATTACGGCGCGGCGGCCATCTTGTATTGCAAAATTAGTACGCGATTCGTACTCAGCATACCAAGAAACCCCTTAAACGATACCCATCATGAAATTTTGTGATTACGGCGCGGCGGCCATCTTGTATTGCAAAATTAGTACGCGATTCATACTCAGCATACCAAAAAACCCCTTAAACGATACCCATCATGAAATTTTGTGATTACGGAGCGGCGGCCATCTTGTATTGCAAAATTAGTACGCGATTCGTACTCAGCATACCAAAAAACCCCTTAAACGATACCCATCATGAAATTTTGTGATTACGGCGTGGCCGCCATGTTGGATTGCGAAGTTATCATGTAATTCGTAGACATTTTAATGCATTAGGTAGCTGGTTACCATGTCGTGAAAACACTTAAAAAGTAAAAGATCACCACATTTTTACCATGAGTCGCGTATGTATTTGTAACGGTTAATCTAATTACATTTTGCCCTTACTGATATTTTTATACTGTGGCGCGATTTGAACGTAATTTGGCATAATAATTACGAAGTAGTTGCGAAAAAAACTGACACAGGTCCTGCCTCCACAAGCGCCAGGGCGAGACTGATCGGCCGTCAGTGGCGCAATTCTATTGCGTTTGGTAGATATTCGTACATGATAACTATGTAAATAGTTGTTTATAGAAAAACGCTCGGAAAATGTGTATAAAAACTTAATACCTTTAATTGAGTGCAAAAAAAAATATATAAAATGTTAATAGTTTAGCCACAGTTTTGAAAAAACTTTTCTGACAGAGTCAACTTTGGGATTTTTTTCTATCTAGTGAAATTTATTGGATCGTGTAACGGGCTCGGAATATGTTTAGCTTATATCCTTAACTATTACATATATATTTTTCAGATTTAAAAACCCTTTACTTTTTGACTAGGATTGTTTCAAAAAACTCAAAATCTGACCCACGCGGCCTTAACAACCACGTAGAAAACTTCCATTCAGAAAGGCTGTACAGTGAAGAAGCGGCATTTGGATTGGAGTGAATGTTCGTTGTGAACATACCTAGGGGAAGCTGTTCGCCATTCGTACGGATTTTTGTTTTTATTTTTTTTCTCCACGACTATAAGTCAGAATTGCCTCGTTTATATCCCTAAATGTAGAAAATATATTGTAGTTAGTTACAAAATTTTCTGAATCTATTATGTCAAACGGTTAAGGGACTATAGCAATTTTTCGACGATAAGATATTTGTACGAACGCGCCCCATGGGTGGGGTACTTCCGTACAGTAGGTGGGGTACTTTCATACGCGTGGGGTAGATTCATACATAGTAAACAAAAAGCCCATTAATGTCCCAAAAATATATTAAATTGATAAGAAAATTTGTTTATAACAGAACTATCTTAATGACATTTAACTTAACTCCTAATCAAAATATGTTCTTTAGAAAAAATAACAAAAAAAAATAGGTTTAAACTGCAAGTAAGTAATTACACATTTTGGTTGTCACTTTCGAGCTTAAGGCAAATTAAATTATTTAAATTAATTGAAAGGATCATAAAGTCTAGTCGTTCTAGATGTGCCGAGTGGATAGGGAGGACCTGGGGACATAGTCTAATAAACCAAGTGTGTAGCGTACACACTTTGTTTATTAGGCTATGTCTCCTTTTGTGTTTGTAGTTTCATTCAATGTAATGAAAAAGGAATTATCATGATGAACCCGATTTCTTCCGAAGATAAAACACTTTCGGTCATATTTGCAAGTTTCATAACTGAGTGTACTTTACTCGACAATAAATAACAGCGGCCTAAGGTGTTTCAAACTTTACCAAAACATAACGATTATCTTTCATTTCCTGATATCACATTTAAATTAATTGTGGATTATTCAGTACCTTAATTTTATTTTCTTTAATTATTGGTTGGTAAGTTCCTGTAAACTATTTAATTACTTATTTTATCAATTAGAAGATTCGATTTTTGTTTTATAATTCATTTTTCCAGGCTCTCTGCATAATACGAAATTCATTTGATTTTCTTCCTATTTTGATTTTTCTGTTTTTAAGGAAAATGGAATATATACAGGGTGTAACAAAATTACCTCTCCAAATTTCGTTACGTGACGTGGCATCATTCAAGAAACATTACAAAAATGAAGAAAAAAAAATCACATGAATACTTTAACCGTAAAGCCGTTTTAAAGATACTATAAATTCCCTTTTTAACCCTTTCTATCGCTACTGAGCGGCAGTAGAAAGCGACAAAGACAGCCAGACGGGTGCTCTGTGTTTGTTTTGCCACGGCGATCATGTTACCTCGAATTGCCGCGGTTAAAAATGGATTCTTAATGTACGAAAAAATTTTTTTTTTTTAAATAAAAAAATTAACCCCCCTTTTTTATAAAATATTTGTATTTGATTTCCGATGCCAAGTCATCTCATGAAATTTGGAAAGGTAATTTTGTTACACCATATATGTGAATTTAAATCATTTTTTATTCGTTCTCATCCATTTAATAGCTACGCTTATCTTTTCTTATTATCTGTACCATGAACCTGCGATTTGATATCAATTATAACATTTACTAAATAAAAAGTATATTGCTGATCGTTATAAATTAAAAAATCCGTAATTATTGTATCGTATCATAATTAAAAAAATACAGTCTTAAATTTATTAAAAAATAAATTTTATGTGAGTGTTGTGTGGTTAAAAAGACCTAAAGGGGAGCATTCGAACGCGTACGAATGCGCCTCCTGTAGAAATGGCCGAATGTGCCCCAGGCCTTGACTAAATATAAATTACAGTTGTATACAAAATCAATGTTAGTAAAAGAAATATAACAATGAAAACTCAAAATTAAACAATGTGAACATTAATGAATCCTGACTATTTAAAAAAAAAACGTAATAAATTTACTTGCCAGTACGATTTAAACTTCAGTAAAAAATTTACTTTCCTAGGGCGAAAACACGTTACGTCTTATTGCTTCACACAGAGTGGCGCGATTGGCACGATACTTTGCTAGCAACATGGCAGTCGGTATGTCTATGTACACATACAAAGGCGCGTTTGTATGTCGGTTAGTATTTTTGTTATACTCAATGTATGAATGTGCCCCACGTACGAATGGTGAACAGTTTCCCCTACCTACCCATTTTGTCTGAGATGTGTGAAAATTGTGCAATAGCATGATGGTGTATAAACAATGGTAGAAAGTGACCGTGTAAAAGTAAAACGAAGAAAGGAGAGAAATAATAGAATAGAATAAAGCTTTATTTGTACACCTCGTTAAAACTATTTACAGAAAGTAAGAAGATGTACCTACTGGTTTAAAATTGCGTAAATTACAACTTTCTCCTGTGATTTCCGGCTAGCCTACTCGTATATCCAACCGGAAGTCACAGTGTTTACATCAATCAATGCTCATCTGGTTTTATCTGTAAATATAAATTACTAACCGCCAATGCCATATCAGCTACTTTCGAAGAAACGAGAGCCGCATAAAGGGTAGCTTTATATATCCCCTCAATGACAACGATTTCAGGAAACGGTTTTACCGGAAGCTGAACGGATGGGCCAGTCGGGTGGAATAAGTAGGCACCGCTTTTATTGTTGTCACCGGATTGACTTTCATATCTGATGAAAGAAAGAAAATATTAAACATTTTGTTGCTACATTTGCTGTATCTCGCAGTTTCATTTTTGACAGAATTTAGGGCAAAATATCGAAGTCTCTATGAAGTTCTTTTAAAAGCTCAAAGTGCCAGGGTTTAAGTTTAGAAAAACTTCTAGGGGGCACCGTCGTCGCATGGCTTATTCGACACCATCCTGATCAGGATGGCATATGACGATTCCGTAGGTCGCTTGTCAACATAGATAAAAGGCTACTTAATTTAGGTAGATACTGTCTATGAATTGAAAATCTCGTTCTTTAGAACCTATCTACACTGCCTAAGATTATGTTCTGTGTGTGAAAAGATATTCTCCTGGAGTCCGGAAGTGTGATGTTCGACAATACTCGTACCATGAAGAAATAACATATCTACTCACTGTCTAAAACCTATTTCCACGGGCACGGCTTCTCCATCCGGAGTGGCAATAGCTTTGATAAGACCGTTCCTAGTGGTGACAATCTTCGTACTGTTGTCAACTTGCATTGTGATGTCCTCTGCCAGTACTTCTGGTGACTGTTCCACTGGGAATGCCTGAGGTAGTATCACTGTCCTTTTCGAGTTGTACACTCGTACGCGAGCGTAACTCGTATGGCTGTTGAAGGTTGTTAGCATCAGTTAGGCAAAAATATGATCTCACAACCTGAGTTATGGTTCGTTTCGTCATGGAAGAACAGAGTTGAATTTCTGACAGTGTCCATAGCTATCCTTATCATAGCATGTGTAAAGATTCAATATCAGAGCTAACAATAACTCACCTCCACTCAGTTCTTGAGACTAAGTACGTACCTATTACATCTCACAAAAACTAGTCGTGTACCATCCTAACCGGTCGGGTTGGTGCAGAGATTTGTTTCCAGTTGTCCTTCTCTTCGCCATGGCCTCGTCCGCATCAGGTGCACCACTTGTAGGTGGGCCTGGCATGGGTCCTGGAGAGCTTAGTAGGGCACTACCAACTCGTTACAACATTAGACATCTACTGAAGTATAGGTTTAATGTTGTATTGTAACTGGCATGGCATCGATAATAACCGCATCAACTTACCTATTATCACTAACATTCTTCCTAAGAGCTACAGTGTAAATTGTAAGTGCCAGTGAATGAACCACCACGGGAAAAGAAACTTGGTACTTATAGTCTGCAAAAGCGAGTGTGCCGTTGTGGTTCACTACAGTTGGAGATACCTGAGCTATGATGCGATTACCTGAAGGGGCGAATACCTGAAATGGAAACAAAAAAAAACTGAATATAGGTGCGTTACCAACCATTTAACTAGAACCCGAACTATTAAAGGAACATAGGTTTTTACAAGGTCGGCAGCGCGAGTGTAACGCCCACGGTGTTGCAAACGTCCATAGGCCACGGTGACCACTAGTAAGTACCTGTAGTAGGCCGTATGCTAGTCTGCCACCGTATGGTAGGTATAAAAAAATTGTGACGAGTCTCTACACGCGCAAAATGATAGTATTTTAATTAACTGTCTGAGAAGGGGACGTACAAAGAAGTCCTGCATGGTTATCTATGGTAATATCTGAAGCTACTGAACTGTTCCGATGAGCGAGAGACAGAGGGTCTGTGGCAGTGCCATGTACCATGCTGATCGCAAAACTTCACTATAAGTTGGACTCTCATTGTAAGAAGAAGGTTTCTACACACACATCATCTATAGGTAGGTACTAATATTATAAAGAGGAAAGATTTGATTGATTGTTTGTTTGTTTGCATCGAATAGGCTCCGGAACTACTGGACCGATTTGAAAAATTCTTTCACTGTTGGGAAGCTACACTCTTTGCGGTTAACAGAGGCTATATTTTATTCCCGTATTCCCACGGGAATGGGAACTATGCGCTACGCGGGTGAAACCGCGTGACGTCCTCTAGTATATTATACGTGTACACGGGCTACCGAGCAACACGTATTACCCAAAGATTTCTATATAAAATGAGGTAGATACGCTCTACTATAAGAAACGAAAGCATAAAAGCAATCCTCATACACACACATTGTTAAAACTACACTCACTAATAAACTATATTTACGTAATTGTAACTGCAATAGCAATATACAAATAGAACAAGAGTAAAAGAGAAGGCGTATGGACTCCAAATACAAGCCGACTACCACCGAATACTCTCGAAGTTTTACGATTCTGTATCACACGTACTGACTGCAGAAAAATGTAAAGTAGGTATAAAATGCAAAATTTACCAATGATGTTTGTAGGATCCATCTTGGCTGTAGGGTAATTCACAGACTCGTCACGCACTTAACGGACAGACTTGCCGAACACGTGCACTCTCGCGTAATGGCGCGACTCGTATGCACTGTGTACGCTAGAGGCTGTGCTATGTCTGTAGGTACGGTAGAGGGGATGGCATGACTGCATACACTACATCCCTTCCTTATTACAATTTTTAATGGTGATAACTGTTAAACAATGTACCGAACAAAATCACCAAATACTATTATTTTAACTTCACATTTCTGTGTACTTGCTCAACACAACCAATTTAGGAAATAAAAGATAAAACGGAACAGCTAATATAATTGAGCTTTCTCCCACTTCCTCGTTTTCTTATCCTGGTATTACAGCTTCCCATTCTCTTTTCACCTTATCAAATTAACGATAATTTCTCTCATGAGATTGTCCCGATTAAATATTCTTGACAGCACAATATCTCCCAATATCAAACGTGTCCGTGGATACGGTCAGCGTTGTGTGTCGTGTGTATCCACAAATTGATAATTTCGGGGGTAGGTACATAAAACTAGCGGACTCTCCAACCTACCTGCATCCGTCACCTCGGGACCACGATAGGTGTGACCCTATCGAAACGTTCATACGAAATACCATTCTGTACAAAATTATGTGTTCAACGCATATTAGTTTAAAACAAACAATATTTTGATACTTTCCACAGTATACTGGGTTGGATTAAAATTCAGCATCAATTTAGTGTTTTACATTAACTTTTTCATTCCATTTATCCCGCACACAACCGCTTTCCATTTTCTATTTCACTTGTCTTCATCTCTGATTTTTTTAATATTTTTATTTCTATACAAGGATATTTAATGATACTACTAAAATGAATACCTTAATAAGTATACCAGTCAGTATTGAAGGCGTTTATGACGCAAAAAGCATTTCTGAGTTTTCAGTTCCAGATGTATGGAGGCTCCTCAAGGGGCTTTGAACAGTGGTGTTTTTTTTTAGTGACAAAATTAGGGCAGTTGATTTTAGTTGTCACGCTACAACATCAACTGATTTTACTGAGAACTATTACTGGGAAAGTACTGGAGAACTAGATATCCCGTTCTTAAAAGTGAACTTGTTTTAGACAATGCTTAGATCGATTTTCATTCTGTACTCTCTGCGGATGCAGCCATACTCTGTTCGAGAAGTATAGTCAACAATTATTTAAGGAGACGATATAGACAAGCAATAATGTTTCCAGATCTCAGCAGTGCCTTCGACTTTCTCCATATAAATTTACATTTGCACTATACACAACCTTTAACACCTCTCAGCTTTGAAGAAAACAGAATGTGCGCGCGATGAGTACCACCGACCTAATGATGCCTTTTGTATTACAATCTCTTACCTATTGTGAAGGCCTTCAACTTCCTCGTTATAACAAGATCACGTGTAGCATCATTCTGAAGTTGTACGGTATTCTCTGTACGCTGTGTGGGTGCATGGATAATTTCCTTTCTAAACTTTGCATTCAGCACATCACGAGCAAAATATGAAGAGGTATTATGATATACATTTTACATCATTAGTTTAATCTCATAAAATTATTTATTTGTATTGCATTTTAAACTAATTTTATCGAATGAGATTCTATTATTTGAGATTTTAACTGTCAAACACCCGTCAATAACATAGTGTACCTCCATTCAAGTTGTAGTCGACAGCAGTCCGCATCGAGTTGTATAATTCAGGCATGAAATTCGAAATCACCTATTTTCTCTTTTCAATTTGATGGGTTATCACAACAATGATCACTTAATGGGATGACTTTATGTAGCTAAAAACTTTTCACCACCTCTTATTTCATGAAAAATGTATTAACAAACCTACCAACTTAATGGCGGCAACCTTACAATTTAATAGCAACAACCTACGAATTTATCGGTAGCAACCCTTCAATTTAAACAATTTTATTCGAAGCAACCTACCAATTTAACGGCAGTCTCCTACCAAAATAATGGTAGCAACCTTCCAATATAATGGAACCACCTACCAATTTAATGGTAGCAACATTCCAATTTAATGGAACCACCCACCAATTTAATGGTAGCAACCTTCCAATTTAACGGAACCACCTACCAATTTAATGGCAGCAACCTTCCAATTTAATGGAATCACCTACCAATTTAATGGCAGCAACCTTCCAATTTAACGGAACCACCTACCAATTCAATGGCAGCAACCTTCCAATTTAATGGAACCACCTACCAATTTAATGGCAGCAACCTTCCAATTTAATGGAACTACCTACCAATTTAATGGCAGCAACCTTCCAATTTAATGGAACCACCTACCAATTCAATGGCAGCAACCTTCCAATTTAATGGAACCACCTACCAATTTAATGGTGGCAACCTTCCAATTTAATGGAACCACCTACCAATTTAATGGCAGCAACCTTCCAATTTAATGGAACCACCTACCAATTTAATGGCAGCAACCTTCCAATTTAATGGAACCACCTACCAATTCAATGGCAGCAACCTTCCAATTTAATGGAACCACCTACCAATTTAATGGCAGCAACCTTCCAATTTAATGGAACTACCTACCAATTTAATGGCAGCAACCTTCCAATTTAATGGAACCACCTACCAATTTACTGGCAGCAACCTTCCAATTTAATGGAACCACCTACCAATTTAATGGTAGCAACCTTCCAATTTAATGGAACCACCTACCAATTTAATGGCAGCAACCTTCCAATTTAATGGAACCACCTACCAATTTAATGGTAGCAACCTACCAATTCAATGAAACCACCTACCAATTTAATGGCAGCAACCTTCCAATTTAATGGAACCACCTACCAATTCAATGGCAGCAACCTTCCAATTTAATGAAACCACCTACCAATTTAATGGTAGCAACCTTCCTATTTAATGGAACCTAGTTAATAGCGAAATCTACTTAATAGCAGAACCCACTTAATAGCTCAACCTACATAATAGCGGAACCTACTTAATATCTGAACAAATTGATATTTAAGTAAAGATAAACTACCTTCATACAAAACAGCGTTCAGTTATTGTTAAGTTATAATTGCACGTACTTACCTATCGGTACCTAATACATTTAATCTATGAATGCAATAGAGAATACCAAACAAATAATATAGAAAAAGATAGCTATCAGTGTCGTTTTGCACACGACAGCAAACCACAGCACGACTTGTTTTGCTCACAGTTATTAGCCGACTTAATGGAATTACAACAATTGTATGAATTTGTCTGCAACAGTTCGCGCGCGCTAATGCGATATCTACCTCTTTTTTACTATAACATCAGTGACCGAACCTACCAAAATCGCCAGATATCTTCGCAGGACACCGATCAGGTACTTGCTAATCGGTATATTTCACACTATTATGTTATTTATTACCTAATTAAGTACATTTGTACCTATAGCCCCATGAAAAATAAAGACTAAGTAGATTCTCACAACTTACTTAGCCTGTTACCAAACGAACCGTATGAACGCTGAGTACAGAGCATTCATTAACAACTAACAGTAAAGATCAGTGTGAGTAGTTTTACTTTTATAGGTATACATACATCATATTAATTTACTTACCAAATTTTATAAAACCGATGAATATTGATAATCATTAGTCTCGCCAACATCGAAATGGCAACGCCGATTTGACTGAATGTTTTCTTTTTGATTATAATGTGTACCTACTTCATTAAAATAATTACACATGTTTAGAAAACATTATT
Source organism: Miltochrista miniata (assembly GCA_933228765.1). Classification (NCBI taxonomy): domain Eukaryota; kingdom Metazoa; phylum Arthropoda; class Insecta; order Lepidoptera; family Erebidae; genus Miltochrista; species Miltochrista miniata. The sequence continues at coordinate 12,617,989 of OW121764.1, read as the reverse complement.
TCATATATTTAGAAAACCTAAAGCGAAAAAGGACAACTTTGCCCCGACGGGACCTGAACCCGTAACCCTTACCTAAACCAAGGCAATGCTCTATTCCTTATAGTAAAAATATTATGAAGAAGTTAGCATACTACCTAACTTCGTATGTTACCGTATTATGTTGAATTTATTGCAAACTTATTTAGTGTGACATTTATTTATTATTGTAACAAATAATTATTATTCAAGTTAATTATCATGATAATACCTACCTGTTCAACATATTTACATGCCTTCGGGTGGAATATGACTTGTGTGTGTGAAACAATCTATTATTACTTTATTGTAACACCTTTTGTACACATATTTGCAAAATAAAGAAATTGAATGGAATTGAATAAATCATAAATCTAATTCGAATTATTATTTTATGTTGTATTCTTACTGTGTTTCTTGGATTTCGACGTTATGAATTATATAAGGACACGCACTTGGATTAGGAAGAAATGATTAAATATTTTTTATACCGTTTGTACCTATAGTATTCGTTTAGCCTATTGTGCAGGGAAATTCATTACGTCCAAACAGAACGTAAATAGATTCTGTGCTACACCATTTCATCGCTGTTGACTTCCCAATTGAATCCCTATGATAATAATGAAATATCCACATTAAAAGGCTAACTTCCGAGTCAAATCAAACCTATATTACGGGAGTTATAATCATTCCGGACACAAGCTTGACGTCCACGCATGGACAGGACACAATGATGTTAGAAAAGCAAAACGCGCATTCAGCACCCAATCTTTACAGCTATGGTCACTGTTAGTTTAACCATTGTCCTAGTTTTCCTTTTATGTTATTTGTTATGGAGGATCAACCCTTGGTCTATACGGTATTATAAAACTATCATAACACTGCACGTAGAATGTCAAATACTGAAACGATTGAATAATTTTAGATTCGACACGCCTGCGCAGCGCAGGTCCTTAGAAGGTGTAAAAGGTGACAAACTATACACAACACAACTTACAACTTTCCATACAGAACGTCTTGCCAGTACGGTAAACTCGGGATATCCTATTCCTTCTTTTTTATATAAATCAAGACAGCGTCGCTTTCATATATTTTTGTTTGACATGCGTACCCAACACACTATAGGTCTTATTACATGAGGTAGGATTTCTTTGTTTGTTTTGTTGGAATACAAAACTGTAAGAAATAAACTGAGTAAAAATCTTAACACCATAAAAAAAATTGGGATGGACACAACCCCTTAAAATGACTCAAGAATCGGCAGGTCAATCCCTTCGATACCTTACACTTGGTCCCCGTATTCACTATCTACAAGGATACGAAATTCACCGGGACTAACAGTATGTATTATAGGCTTAGATCATCTAACCACAGGATGCGCCTTACTTAAGCATTGTTTTCTGCCATTGCACATGACCATTTGGTCTTTTGGCTTTATAAAAAGCACTGTACATCAGTACATCATTTTATATGATTAAACTAGTACATTTCATTGTAGTTGACTGTACAATAAAAATTAACACACAACAGCCATTACGCGTTTGTCGATTAATACATTTTTAAATGCAATGAAATTTTATATGTCTTTGTGTTTCCCCTTTCACTTGTATGAAAACTGGCAGAATATTTTTGTATGCGGTGGTTCGCAAAGGCTAGTCCCGTGATATATGGTCTAAGATTATAGGATATGACAATGGTAAACAATTCTTCAACAGTTACCACAACATGGTAGTTACTACCCAGTGACCTCGCATTATTTCCATACCATGAGAAAACAGCAATGTAATTAAGTTATGTGGGTAGCATAGCAATCAATTATGTTTGTTGTTTAATATTTGTTAATATAATTGGTTTTATTTTCTATTACTTTTTCAGAGATACAATATTTATGAGGTGAGAAAATAGACCTGTAACAACATGTGTGACTAATTCTACACATTAATAAAAATGTTTGATGTTTTGTTTGATCTATTTGTTTGCAAAAATGTAATAACATGGTTTATTTAACCACAGTGACATTCTCAACAGTAAACAATAACCTTCCGTATTTTATTGTTTAGTTCTTAACACCTGTGATATAAAAAATCTATTGCAACAGAACAATGTAAATATTAACCGTCTTTTATTCTGATGTAAGCAAAACGTCAGGAACTTATATAACGACTATGAACGTAATATTTGATTTGTGAGGCTTTCTGTATCACTTCTTTCAAGCGCAACACGCGACCTCCAGACAAAATGTAGCCCCCCAAAGTCCCTTTTTTAAAACTCATACTCATTGGAAACCGAAGAAAACCCAACCACATGAAGACTTTCCTCTGAGACTGATACTTCTCCTCTTCATCTAACAAATTTTGAAGTAATAAAAACACCAACCCAGTACCTATGTAGAATCAGTATACAATCTATAATATAAAAATCAATGCCACTTTTCGTTGTAATTTTATAACTCAAGAACGGGCTCACCTATCCAAACCAAATGTTGAGGGTTTGTTCGAACTATTTAGTAGATTCTTCATTTATCACGCAAACGAAGTTGCGCGGGTCAGCTAGTTATTTATAAAAAGAAAGGCATATTTTGCATATTACAGATCAAAACGCATCGTTAGTCATCGTTTCTATCCACCATACGTCAGCAAAATGATATCCTTTGCAATTCCCTCTCGTCACTTTTTGAAACAAAGGCCTAAATTAAATACCAACAATGATAATAATTTTAACAAAAGCGGTTGACATTTAAGTTAGTTTATTACGTTACCTAGAAGGCCAATATTGTAATAAATCTATTCTGTAGCATATGCGAGTAGAATAATACTAATTATCATGCATTTCATAACTCCACTGTACATCCTAACCTATAAGATTCAAAACATTGTTTACTCCTTATATATCTCCTTTTTTTTTTCATAAAAGAACTAACCTTGTTTCCTCGTCGCCAGTTGTAGGATCCATCTTGGCTGTAGGGTAATTCACAGACTCGTCACGCACTTAACGGACAGACTTGCCGAACACGTGCACTCTCGCGTAATGGCGCGACTCGTATGCACTGTGTACGCTAGAGGCTGTGCTATGTCTGTAGGTACGGTAGAGGGGATGGCATGACTGCATACACTACAATGTTCATATTTAAATATAAACTTAAAAAACTGATTATATACCTATTTAATTAAGGCATGTATTTTAATCGATATCTGAATATTCCCCTTTTCCGAACAAAATATTTCAAAGTCAAACTAAAAATACTGGCTTGAACACTAATTATGTACACCAAATAAATCAAATTAAATGTACTGTTTAATGGTGTTTGCAGAACTACTTTACTAAACGAATAACTATTTTCAAAATAGTTTGTCTAACAATTCCATAGTTCAACAAACATAATATCTATACGTTTTTAAGGAAAACCATCGCCTAATTTACTTTTAGGAACATCGTTTATGTTTATGCTAAATAAAATCCCAATTTAATAAGTAATCAGTCATCTTCATATAATTACATTTAATTAAGGCCACAAGGAGAGGCTCTGCCTGCCACAAATAAGACTGGAATTAATGAATAGAAATGTACACTAAATGTGTGTAATATTCTATAACCATTTTCGAGGCGGCTCTCACTAATCATTTGAACAACAGAACTTATTATATTATTAAGGAATAAATTAATGACAAATCCTAGTTTATTTAAAAATCAATGCAATTATTACTACTATTATATAGGGTGTCCCACGGCAATGCCACATGGAGGGAAAGTACCTTAAATATTGTAGATGGAACATTTTAATGAAAGAAGACATTATTTTAATTAAAAAATTACTTAAACTGCATTCATAGATTTTTAAATGATTACATGGTTGAGCCGGGAATCGAATCCGCTACACGAGAAAAAATAATTACTCCGTAGCTTTATCATACCGATCGAAAGGCTTCATCATAAGGATTATTTTTTGCTAACTAACATAGTGTCAGAAATAAAAGGAAGACCATGAATTTTAACATTTGATGTGAATTTTCCTGCAAACCGTACTTGCGTAGAACTATAACTATTCGGGGAATCCCCGTGCCTCGACGCTCGCTTGGCATATTCAGCAAGTATTATCATAGTAGAATTATAAATTATGCTGTCAAAAAACGAAGTACAACAAAAGCATTGGGATCGTCAGATTAGTTAGGCCTGTACAATTTGGTGGGTTAATACGATTAAGAATAATCATAAAATTGATGAAAAATAATTAATTAAACATATATTGTGCGTACTTACCAAATAAATTTGTACTCCTTCGTAAACTACCAAGTCTTAAGCACTTTTATGACGATAATTATGTACTTTTCCACGTTAAAAATACACTGTTGTTGTTAAATCGTGGGAGATACGACAGTGACATAGTGTCAGCGCGAACTGCGGACAACCGCGCTAACTAGCTCAGTTTATACGCTTCAAAAATTGGTGCGTAGGGCAGGTCTACCTCTTTATATAGAAGTCTTTGGTATTACCATGTAGAACCCATAAAATTTTCCCTTGTCACGTGCCTTAAAAAGTGATTTAGTATTTAGGTACCTACCTTGTTTAGGTATACAAGAATTCAAGCCATTTTTATTATTCACCTGATGAGAATGAACCACCCCAACATACCTCTACATCCAGTGAAGAGACGAACACCGTCAAAATTTCGTATCTAGTAAACGATAGAGAATTATACAACACTATTTTTCTAGAAGGTTTCACAGAATTCAGGAGTATGGTGATTCTGGATGGAATCTCGTTATATCGTCGCCAGGACTCGTCGACAAAGATACCATCCCGATTCTCTTCCATGATCGAAGGTTCTTTCAGCAGGTAACGTGTTGCTTGTTGAATAACTGACTTGCAGGATCTTATGGCGGCAAGCATTCTAAAAAGTAAACAGTAGGAAGTTATTACCTAACCGTTTCTGTAGGTATATTCAAAAAGGGCCTGTGTTATTGTATTATCCTTTCGAGGCGGGACTCCGCCGCAAGCTCATTGAAGGGACCCCTACGGGTTTAGCTGATGGGAAACCGGCATAGCATCCGTGAGGATTTTCCACACGTAAAAAAGAAAGAATATTTATCATTACAACTTATAAGAACCCGCGGCCCGGAAATTGAGGTGTCGTTTGTGAGACAAAAACTCACATGTTGGTATAAAAACTAACCAACAACAAAGTACTAAATTAGAGTACAAACTCTTATGTTGCCCCATGTTTTTGCACAATTGATTTCATAAATTATTTATTTACTTACTTCTTAGCATAGTCTTTAACAACTTTACTTCTGCTGGTACCACTTATGGCATCATGATGTTGCATCAGTGCCAACGTTCGTCTGGAATGTGCCACTTGATTTTGCAGTCTATTCGATATAAACCTTGTCAATAAGCAGGATATTATGGTTTGGGAACTTATTGTCTCAGCAGCTCTGTAATGCACCCAAAAGCACTGTATAAATTTTACTTAGGCTCCAGCCTTAGACCATTTAGCTAATAAGGCACCAGCTTAACTAAATTGCTTGTATTCTTTCGAGTTCTCTTATTATCAAAAAAGGAAAAAAGTCGCTGACCTAAGATATGCTAGCAGAACTCTTTCCATGTTTTTATAGAAGGGTCTGGATGTGTAGTACCCGCTCCAATAATTATCGTCACTATCGGCGTAAGTGAAGAAATCTCCTGAGAGTACAGGAAACTTTGACTTTTCTACCTCTTCGTGAAGTGCCTGGAAGTAATCTTCGAGATTGCCGAACTGAACCTGTAATATTAAGCTGATCTAAGATGTAGGAATTCGACGATGACATGACATTCATAAGTATATCATCTGAATAGGCCTGATTATAACATCTTCCGCCATTGACCCATAATGCACATTTCTCCATAGCATCATGACTTGCTTTTTATTTCCTACTTCTTATTCATATAGACTCTTCCCAATACTTCCAAACCCTATCAGAACCGTGCGTCCGATTTATGTTAGGCGAGAGGAGCTAGCTAGTATGATTTAAGCTCTCTCTCTCTCTCCTGATCTTTAACTATTTCTGCATGGTGCCACTATGCAGAAATAGTTATATAGCCATTGCCTTCTTACCTCAACCCGGTAGAGCTGTTGTTGTAAATTGTACTTATCTGGGTTCGACTTGTACTCCAAATACCTGTTCTGATGTGGTCTCAGTTCAACCCCTTTCTATTCGTAGTGTAAGTAACATAGGTATGGACAATGCATCGAAAAGTAAGCTTGTCGAATTAGAAGAATTTGGTGCACTTGAGTAAAAGCCCAAGTGTACAATACTCTCTCTGATTATATTAATGCTCTTACTTTAGTGTTCAAGGTTTCGTTGTTATTGATGTAGTTCATTAGCGCATTAAAGTTCTGGAACTGGTAAACCCACTCGGTGGAGCTGTGATATCTGGCGTCGTCACCCAAGGGGAAGAGGAGGATGTTGCTTCGGTACAGCTGAGCCTTCTTCCGCCATTGGTCTAGGATTAGAGATGCTCTGGAATTTGTGCGAATGCAAAATTTTTTTGTGAACAATTTGTGCTTGTCAGCTAGATATTGATGACTTACTTAGGTACTTAGTTTCTTCTATAAAATCGCCCTATGTATGAAAACCATTCAAATTCTAGATTATAATTGTACTTACCTCTCCTTGATATTTGCCTCCGTTACGTATTGAGCCTCAATCCCCAAGTCAGTGTGGTAAATCTTTGCGAAATCAAATTGACAGCAAATCTACAAATATTACAAGTAATTGAATATATTTAATAAACCGACCAAGTGCGAGTTGGACTCGCCCATGAAGGGTTTCGTAGCAGCAAGTAACATAATATAAAATTTCTTATAGTTCGTGGTAACTTTGATTGATGTTTTAACACGTTCGCAGTGGTAGTGATTTTTCTAATCGAAAATTGCGGTTTATGACGTATTAAAAAAAAACTACCAGCTCTATCTCGTTCGAACCAATTTTCGTTGGTAGTTTTTATGGCAATGTACATCATATATTTTTTTTAGATTTATCATACTCTTAGTTTAGAAGTTAGAGGGGGGGGGGGACACATTTTTCCACTTTGGAAGTGTCTCTTGCGCAAACTATTCATTTTAGAAGAAAATGATGTCAGGAACCTCAATAGCATTTTTAAAGACCTATCTATAGATCACACGTATGGGTTTGATGAAAAAAAAAATATTGAGTTTCAGTTCTGAGTATGGGGACCCCCAAAATTTACTACTTTTTTTCTAGTTTTATATAAGAATCTTAATGCGGTTCACAGAATACATCTAGTTACCAAGTTTCAAAGGCAAAGGCCTTATAGTTTCGGAGAAAAATGGCTGTGACACACGGACGGACAGACAGACAGACAGACAGACATGACGAATCTATAAGGGTTCCGTTTTTGCCATTTGGCTACGAAACCCTAAAAATGGTACAATGACTTTTATTTGAGAAAATTTTGTGTACTTAGTAAGTTTAACAGAGTTAGTTTGACAGCGAGTAAGTGGATTAGGTAGGTAGGTAGGGAGGTACCAAATTTAAAGTATAGGTTTTAATGATTAGTTTCAAAACTTAGGTACTAACTTTAGGATCAGGGCCACAGGAACCTTGTATGTCATAAGAGAAGAAAGGGAGGATGTGTGTGAATGTTTCCGTTCTACCAACTCCATCTAGAACAAAATTTCATTAGAACTAAGAAGTCGCTTCAAAACAATTTTCAAACTTAGATGCCAGATTTAAATATCAAGATTTTGGTTCCCTCTGAAGTAGTGTAGGCCTCTACTCATTCTTATTGTCTACGAAAACGTATTCGCTACATGCTGCAAGTCCAGAGCGACCTTGATTTTCAGCGAGAGAAACCTTGATTTTCGTTCAAACACAATAAGCTGTTTACTTTTTTTATACATAGTACTTATACAGGGTGAATTTTTCAAAAGGGATTGGATGGCCAAATCCGAAACTATAAGGAATAGCGAAAAATGCTCAAAGGAGTCACGAGCCCGATTTTGATGAAACTTAAAACCTCATCATTAGATTTTTGAAAAATCAATAATCCTAGCTGGGAATCGAACCCATTGATTTTGAAAAAAAATACACACCCTATATTATTACACCATTCGATAGTGTTGCTATTAAGGATCATATTCTGGGAAGTAATTACATACGGCAAACTAAGGGAAAGTGCTCATCTTTCGTATTTTTCTTACGTTATCTGATGAATTGTTCAAAATGTAGACCATTGTTTTTAATACATAGCTGGATGATTCGAGACCTCAACAATCAAACTGCATTCAATATTATTGATTCCGTTTAGAATATTCTCCAAAAAATCATTCTGAGCATGATTTAAAACACGGAATAGTTACGAACTATTCTGGAAATTCGAACGAAATAAATTAAGATACAAAATTTGGGTACAAGAAATATGAATTCCATCAAAATTCTAAACTTTCCTTAAATTTGCCGTATATCATTACTTCGCAGAATTTGATCCTTATCAGCGACACTATCATATGGTGTAATATAAAGGGTGTGTTTTTTTTTTCAAAATCAATAGGTTCGATTCCCAGCTAGGATTATTGGTTTTTCAAAAATCTAATGATGACGTTTTAAGTTTTATCAAAATCGGGCTCGTGACTCCTTTGAGCATTTTTAGCTATTCCTTATAGTTTAGGATTTGGCCATCCAAGCCCTTTTCAAAAATTCACCCTGTATATACTCGTATCAGATCTACTTACCCCACAGTTGCCGCCATCTAAACTCCAATTGTTTCCTGAAAGCCAATTCCTTCTTCACTCTGTAATGTACACGGTGAATGACAGAGTTCTCTATACCAGCCAGTTTCAGCAAATAAGGTTGGGAACTAGAGTGGCCAAACGGGTCTATAGACCAGGCGTTCTTGGGTGAAACTCCTAGAGTACGCAGACACCATTGATGACCCAAGGTAAGTTGCTGAATGGTCGATAGCCAGTGGGAATTCGCCTCGTCGTTCATGACCCAACCACCGGTTACAATTTCAATTTTCTTTTCTTTTATTAAGCTGTAAATAAGAGAAAAGGACTTCAGTGACCTTACCTCTGGCCAACCATGCACATAGATGGCAGATGTAATTCAAATTATAATAGAACCTTCATCGTTCTTGGTGGTATCCATGAAAGATCAACTCTGTTGGAATACTGACTTATTCCCCTTTGGTGATGACGCCAGATATCGCAGCTTCACCGAGTGGGTTTACCAGTTCCAGAACTTTAATAGACGTTTTTATTAAAACTTTTTTTTTTCGTGCAGAAGATAGGTACCTACGTACTCACCGAATGAATTGTTCTTTTTCATCGTTAGTGGCATCTCGCTCCCACCATCTAGCCAAGAAGATAATTTCAGCCCATATAAATTTGCCAATGCCCCCTGACAACCTGTGCACCATATTGGCGAATATATCACGAGCAATAAAGTCTGCGTAGTACTCGAAAGGTTGTATCCAACCTGAAAGTAACGGTTAAATTCATTCACCCAACTAATTGTTTAATAAGTACGATATTACCTACATTAAACTGTTTTCAAATGACCTTGTAGGTAGGATATCAATTCAGATTACACGTTGAGAAATTACAACTGAAAATAATTTTGTCTTTCATCATTTATAGGTACCTACCTATCTAATCCATGTCTCTCCTCCCAAAACAACCGCGCTGAATATCGGGATCAAAAGTATCCTACATAAAGTCTTTCTCGGAATTAATTAAGCTTAAACTATGCAAAGGTATCATTCAATAGTTTTGGAGTGATTTCTTTTCGTCAGACAAAAGAAGTATGACATTTTCAGTTTCAATATCGCTACCTACTTAGGAACTTTTAAAAGGGCAAACAAAAAGGGACAAGACTGGTACTGGTTTCTAATACCTACCTGGATCATTATGTGAATGTGGCACGATGAAAATCTTTAATTTATTCGTCTCGTTCCACTGGTCCTCCTTATACTCGATGTCCCAACCTTGCGTCCATACTTCTCCGTCGATGTTATCAAAAACTAGATTGTCGTACATTGATAACATCTGCAAACAATATCCCAAATACATAAATATCGTCCATCAACACGGCTATTGCTGAAAATTATAGATATTATGTACAGCCTTTTCATTCTGGGCCCTGCTAGAATACTGAGAGAACTAGCGGATCAATGGTAGAACTACAACTTCCCGCTTGACATCAGGCGCCTCGGCATAGCTATGCATTGGTATGGGCTCCCGTGGTCTTCGGAGTCTAAAGCTAAGTGTGTGCACCTGCTAACTAACGATTGAGGGCATGGCGAAGAGAAGTAAACAAAAGTCTGTGTGTAATAATCAGTCTGGTCGGCGTACTAGAGTGAGAGTACTACCAACCAGACTGATGGAAATTTGTCACTGTAGCATTTGAACGCTTGCAACATCAGAGTCGATGCATTCGTCTTTTGAAGAACACTAATCCTTTGAGAACACCGTGGCTCGCAGAAAGTTATGCACTATACTTAGAAAGGTCCTACTATGTAAAATTACCTGTACATCTGTCTTTGGCACAGCTCTCTGAAGTACAGGGCAAGATGTAAAGTTAAACTGACTTCGAATATGCTCCTTCCTTAAAACGGTGTTATTTACTCCGTTAGTGGACATTTTGTGTCTTTGACATTTATGATGAATGTCGAATTTCATTTCACTGTGAAAATCATGTTGCTTGTTGAGCTCACTAACTATCGGGTGTAACTGCGGCTCAATAGCCGACCACTTGTTCTGAAACAAACGGTTTTTTATGATCTGGGCTGGGATCTGGGCATTTCCCCTAAACCTATACAGGTAGATAGGCTTAAAGGTACGTATCCCGAAATGTTTTATATTCAAAATTACCGGGTGACTTAGTTCCCGATTGCCAGTCAAAACCGTTACACCTTAAAACTATAAATATTCAGTGTAAACTACTCATAGTATTGTAAAGTCGTCTGAGGATTTTAGACACGCCTTCAACACGTACTAGGAGCGTGAAGAGGCACTTCATTGGGCGGTGAAATAAATAAATAAATAAATATTCACGGACATTTTTACACAACGCTATCTGATCCCAAAGTAAGCTAGGAATAACCTGCTTGTGTCATGGGTATCAGACCACGGATATTAATACTTATATACTTTTTTAAATACATACATATTATACATAGAAACTCCCAGACTCTTGAGACAAACACTTATGGGTCACACAAATATTTGTCTGCGGTGGGAATCGAACCCACGACCTCCAGCGCCGCAGGCGGTATCATTTGACTGCCTCTGTGTCGCAGTCGGTAGGACTGCGCCACAGAGGCAGTCAAATTGAAGGCTACCGTGAACAGTCTTGTGGTCTGTGAGTGAGTATGAGCCGAATGGCTTTCTATCAGGCGGAAACATAATACATAATACATAATAAACTATGTATAATATGTATGTATTTAAAAGTATATAAGTATTAATATCCGTGGTCTGATAACCATAACACAAGCAGGTTATTCCTAGCTTACTTTGGGATCAGAAAGCGTTGTGTGAAATGTCCGTGAATATTTATTAAAAAAAAAAAAAAAAAATGAAACAATGTACTTACTGAAATTCCCTTCAAAGTCTTGAGGGTTATAGGTGAGATGACGTAGGTAGGTATTAGTAGAGAATGTACTCACTTTAGTTATAATTTCAGCACGTTTTAAACTAGACAGTTCAATAGTTAATTCAGTAGCTCTGTATAATATAACAAGTGTCACCAGAGCCGTCACCCAAAATACCGCGGAGAGTCTTCGAAACACCAAACTTTGTGCTGATGCTGAATAAACGAACGAATCCATCACTTGCAACTTGCAATAGATATCCAAGAATACTTAGACACGAAATTATTACCTACTTATTCAGTAAAATACAGTAGGTATTGGTCATTAGGTACTGGTATCTCCGTTACATCTTTATAAAGATTAAGAACACAATGTCGTTTAAGATCAACAATACGAAATTATTTTCATTCCTCTAGTTTCCAAACTTCCATCCATTGTGTTGCACGACATTAAACGATTACGTAGTTAAGCAGTTTGAGATATAGGTGTGAGCAGATTTTTTGCATTTACCTATAACAAGTACAATTTTGTGCAATGGTTGGGATTGGGAGGGACTCTCGAAATTAACTCTACCTACAAGTTTCAGAAATTCAAGCTCCATAAGTCCATACCACATTAGGTACCACTTAGAACTAAATAGGCTTTCCTAATAGAGAACTTTGCTGAAAAACTGGTGCAACATTTCACGAAGAAGGGAGATGCTTTCAGTTGATCTTACTTCATTAGGTAAGTAGTAACGACCTAACTTTAAACCGCCCTGATTCACTTTTGTATTTTAGCCCCTCTCTATAAAATAGAGTGCAGAGGGGAGGGGCATATGGCTAGACTTTTTCTGTAAACTGTGAGGCCCTTCGTACACGGCTACGCAAATCTTCGATACTAATGTTGTCAACTTATGTCGCGAATATTTGGTAGCGCACGAACCGTACCTACACACGAGATATCTCAAGACGCGATTTTGTCTATTCTGCCACTGTAGACATAGCGACAACACGTCTCAGACTAATTTAATTTACGAAATGTCTGACAAAAGTGACGATGAAACTATGATTTTGGCTTACTATCTTTACCGAAAGCGAAGAAAACGTCGTACCTAATAGGAAATACTGGGTTCATCCATAGGTACTTATATAGAAAAAAAATTGTAAAGTGTATACTGTTTGTATTGTAGCTGCAAAAGAATTACAACAAACAGATACTAAATTCAAATTGAATATTCAACAATTGCTCTGCCATCTTGGAAATCGCAGCGACATTAGTAGCGACGATAGTGGACCGGCAGGTAGTGCGCGATAGGCGTCGGCGACGAATGAACAAAATGTGGGCGACGCATGTCTGTGTACGAACCTCTTCGAATTTGTATTGCGGTAGTCGCTTAGAGACCAAAATCGTCGGGTATCGAAGATTTGCGTAGTCTAGGGTACGAGGGGTCTGACTCTGTCGCATTAAACTTCGTCACTAGGTCACGTGGATCATTTGTTCAAAGTTTGAACTAAAACAAAAATGACAACGTCAATGGGATTGAACTTTCACAATAAACGATTAAATACAAACAATAAATTTCACAAATAATGATCTCACGGCTGTCTTGTTTACACTATAAGGCCCTTCGTACACAAGGCTACGCAAATCTTCGATACCAATGTTGTCAACTTATGTCGCGAATATTTGGTAGCGCACGAGCCGTAGGTACACACGAGATATCTCAAGACGCGATTTTGTCTATTCTGCCACTGTAGACATAGCGACAACACGTCTTAGACTAATTTAATTTACGAAATGTCTGACACAAGTGACGATGAAACTATGAATTTGGCTTACTATCTTTACCAAAAGCGAAGAAATCGTCGTAATAGGAAATACTGGGTTCATCCATATAGAGAAAAAAAAAATTAAAGTGTAGACTGTAGCTGCAAAAGAATTACAACAAACAGATACTAAATTCAAATTGAATAAATATTCAACAATTGCTCAGCCATCTTGGAAATCGCAGCGACGTTAGTCTCGACAGGCAGGTAGCGCGCGACTGGCGGCGTCGGCGACGAATGAACAAAATGTCGGCGACGCATGTCTGTGTACGAACCTCTTCGAATTTGTATTGCGGTAGTCGCTTAGAGGCCAAAATCGTTGGGTACCGAAGATTTGCGTAGCCTAGTGTACGAAGGGCCTTAACATTTCGAACTCTATTCACTAGAAGTCGCTGAAGTAGGTAGGTATGTGTTGGATTCAGTCTTCTCGGGTGAGCAATGATGTTCTTTATCTGAAGTCTTAGATCCTTAAAAGACATTAAAATATCCTTTTATCTTATTTATTAATAATTTCAGTTAAAGCGCTCTGTAAAGGATTGAAGCACTTTTCGCCATGGCTAGACCTCAGGCGGGTGACCACTTTGTGACATTTTCTGTTGGGAGAGTTTCCTTACTTTGGAAGGCATGTTAAGCTGATTGTGTCGATTGCCAGTAGGTAGGTAATATGGCAGGAGTTAAGCAAAGTTGAAGGCTTTATGGGTGCCACACAGTCAATCACACGAGTCACAATTTGCGCCTGTCCCTTACAACACGGCAATAGGCTCGATATCTGTCGCCGTGAGCGTATGATATGCCTCGGTCTCTCAAATCGAGACAAAGGCCTGACTTTATGTAGTGCAGAGATAATTGGAACTTTGGGCTTGATATAAAAGAAAATATATGACTAGCGCCATCTAGTGTCAGTGCCTTCAATCTACATTTACATTACATTAATTTCACAAGAAAGTTGCTTAGCTAAAACAATACATACTTTATATTATTCTATGCACAGACGTACAATAAGTACTTATTGTAAGTTTGTGATTCTATGTAAATTTGTATTAATTTGGCTTTTTAAATCCGACGGTTTATTTTTCAACAATTTTGTTTTGAACGCCCCAAATTGTAAGTGTATCCGAACGAAACCTAAGCTGTTATCGATTTTGTGAGAAACGTCAAACGTCAAAGTAATTGTTTGTGTGTGTGAAAGATGGCGTCAAAGGAATCTCTGGACGTAAGTTTTTTATTTTATCTATAATAATAGCATTGTTTTGGTATTGTAAATGTATCGTCACACAGTTTACATACTGTAGAATGTTTTCTTCCTAAAAGTTGCATGTGAATAGTAAGGTTTTCTCAATGAAAAAACTAGAGAAGGCCACGCCCCAACCGTTGATTTTGTTTCTAGTTAAATTATAACGTTTTCCATGGTATTTAGATTATAAACACACGATTTATATGTCGAATCTCACGGCTGACTATTTTCGAGTAATTTTATAGCTCTATTTATTTATGTCGAAATTTTTTTAATTGATATAATTCATGAATATCGGCAATGGTTAGCAATCGAAGCTTAGCTAGGCCGGTTGAATGAATATTATTGTTTTTACTGCGGATTTTATGACAATCTTTTACAAGTAGCTATTATATAATTCTATGCCAACAGAATGTCGGCTAAATGTGAACTTATTTTAGTTAGCCTCTTCTTTTAGTTAAATATACTTATAGAAAATGTGTATTTCAAACATCAGTACCTACATAATAAAACGAAGGATAACAGTATATTTGATTAGTTGGAAATGTAAAAATTGTGATGAATCTAGAATTTGAATTCTGCTTATACATACCTACACCATAGCTAAGATTGAATAGGTCTAAAAAGATTTAGTATAATTAGTATACTTATAATTTTTCTATTATTTAATGCAAATCTGATAAACTGTATAGCAGTGTCCATTCCAGTCCATCAGGACTTATGATATTAAACTAAAATAACTCCCGTAAATTAGGATGGCATGATATAAATCTTCCGATACCATTTAAAAGGTATGTTTGTCCATTTGTCCTCCGAGCCAATTACTTATATAACATTATGTTGAGCCATATTGAATACCTTACTGCATTCAGTAAAATTGTCATGAGCAGGTAGCCTCAACAAAACTCTGCCTGCACCGTTTCTAAAGTCTCAACCACTTTATTCAGGGCCTGCCTTTTTAGTAGATAGTAAAATAGATGATAAGAATGAGTGCAATGTATGCAAATCAGACATTATCAATAAATGAGATTTCATATTACCATGACTGTGACTGTGCTGGTTGCATAATGTATTTCATTTACAAGAAGTAGAGGAATGTCTTTAACATTGTCATTATTATTGACAGAGTCTGCTACTCTTTATGACTGCAGAACTGTAATATCATACGTCTTTGAAACAGCACAAACAATGATAAAATGAACTTTCAAGAATATTCTTCTACTGTCCGATTGCTTTAAGACCATTGAATAATACGACATACTAATCACATAACAGGCTTATTGCAATCCCACTGCAGTATTTATGAAAGGGATATTTTTAAATGCACCTCAGTTTAATTTTTCTGCACACTAGCTACCTCCATTAATTTACTGAATGCAAACCAGAAAATTAAATGCTGTGCAAAAAAACTAAATGATTAACTAAACATGTCCTACTTAAAAAACTTAAATATTACTCAGAACGAGATGACCTTTTTAATCGAATTCACACCAAAAATGTGGTTTGTACATCGAATATATGATTTGTGAAACAAAAATACGAATTGCATATCAAAAATACTAACTTGCACTCTAAATAGTACTATCTTATAACGGAATAGGTTAGGTTAGGTTAAACTTTTATTTTTTTGGATCAATAAAATTTAATTTTGTAGAGGTGACTGATTAATTTGAGGTTTTACTTAGAATAAACGATGTTCCTAAAAGTAAATTAGGCGATAGATTTCCTTAAAAAAGTGTTAATATTTTTGTTGAACAATGGAATTTTTAGATATACTATTCTGATAATAGTTATTCCTTCAGTAAAACAGTTCTGCAAATACTATTAAACAGTATAATGAATTTGGTTTATTTAGTGTGCATAATTAGTGTGCAAGTCAGTATTTTTGGTTTAACTTTGAAATATTTTGTTCGGAAAAAGGGAATAAACAGATATTGATTTAAATACATGCCTTTATGAAATACCGTTCTAAGATAGCTAACTAGCCCTTGGAAAAAAACATTCTTATTTCAAAATTAGTCTTTCTACTCCAAAATGGACATGACCACCAACTAACTATAAATCCTGGTACAAAAATTATGGATGAAGAATGATTGCGAGATGGGCTGTTAGCTTGCATAATTTTTTTATAAATTTTAAATATGGAAGAAAAAAAGAATCCGTTTCAAGCAGGATTCAAACCTGCGTCTTCGCGTACCATGAGACACATGATTGAGTTAGCATACTAATTGCTTTTTAAAAATTATCTCAATAATTTTGTTACACTGAGAATTCATTACTTATAATAACTCATGTGGGTTATGTGAAATATTCCAATCAGAAGAATGATCATAGCACTGGTATCATTGTGGGAATATCTGTAACACATTTGAATAGTCTTGTGAAAGTAATATAAAGGCAACATTGATTTATTTATCAATGCTCAACACAAACCACTGAATAGATTTGGCTCAAGTATAGCATAGAGATAGTTATTATGACATAAGCAGCCAAGTACTATGTAATATATGTAGATAGTACAAACATGGCAAAGCATTATTATTCTCTTGCGGGGACGCCGGCACCACTGTATAAAACAACAACATATATATACTGTGCCGGCACCGCCGATATGAACGCTCAACACAAACCACTGAATAGATTTGGCTCAAGTATAGCATAGAGATAGTTATTATGACGTAAGCAGCCAAGTACTATGTAATATACTATATTATATACAAAGCATTACTATTCTCTTGCGGGGACGATCCGACCGCCTTTCTGCTGCCCATTTCATCCATTTCCCCAGGACATTTTCAAGGGATGTGTTTGGGTATCCCAGCAACTTCACGGCGCCCCGAATCTTCCAGTTTCCTCGCAAAGTCTTGCTATCTGATCCACCTTCAGATTATCTTGTTCAATTCTGTCTGTTCCCATTGGCAAAGCATTAGTCAGGTACCTACTCAAGTTTTCTTCTGTAGATACTTATGCACAATGTTGGATAAAGTATATTTCAGCTGGGGCAAGCTGGCTGTCTCCCGAATAGTAATCAAGAATGTTGGTTAGCGTGAACTCCCTTGTCTGATATAGAGATGGGCGGCGGGAAAAAACCCAACGGGTAAATACCCAGGTATTTTCCCGTTTGGGAAAATACCGGGTATTTATGTGGGTAAAAACCCATTGGACGGGTATTTATTTTTTAAGTAAAATCTTCGGAGGTTGCTTAGCATTCTTTTTACTGGGAAGCAATCGCGACTGCTTAAGCTTACCGACACCTCGAAATAGTCGCTAATTGGCTTGGTATCGTATAAATATCCCTCTTACCTATGGGTAAATACCGGGTTTTTATGTGGGAAAAAACCCAATGGACGGATATGTATTTTTTTAAGTATAATCTTCTGAGGTAGCTTAGCATTCTTTTTACTGGAAGCAATCGCGACTACTTACTCTTACTGACACCTCGAAATAGTCACAAATTATTGAATAGGTATACTAAAAATACCCCTTTAACCTAATTGTTCATATATTATGTTAGTTTTGTTTCATACGAACTTTTCGTATGATACGAACAAAATAAGCCCATTCGAGAATTCTTTACGAATACGTTTTTTAAATTATTTTTTTTAGCTAAATGACGCCGCCCGTTTGATTGAAAGCTATAGCGTTATCCAGCGATTGGGGGCCACTCTTACGGTACGGTCGGAGAGTTCTCTCCCACTCCTTAACGAGCATGACCTAAATCGCAGAAAGAGGCAGCGCAGTCCCACTTACTCCCGCTGGAGTTTATGGCTCGCACCATGGTCTTCAGCGAGAGATCGTCCACGTCCAGACCTGCCACGAGGACCTGACCACACCTGACCACCAATGTGTAGAGCGCTGAATCCTCGCTGCGCTCCCCGCAGTGCTGGCGCTGGGCCGTGGTTTCCCGGTGTATTCCCCACAGATACTTACTGAAGCTCCCGTGCCCAGTAAGTGTGGCTCCTCTTCAGCCACTCGTTCTCTTTATGGTTCTAGAGAGAAACTATCTTTTGAATCGCACAGTTCTGGAGAAGATTCATCTCAGGCATCTCTGCCCTGCACGCATTGTCCGGGATTGAAAAGGAGAGGGAGGGTTTAAGTGAGTTCTTTAGAACACTTAACTACCGTAAGATTCGGTATCCAGCAGCCAAGGATGCGATAGTTATACGCTACGCCAACGGCCCAAGGTTTCCCGTTATTTCAGCACAATCGATAATGCGAATTACACTCCTCTGCATATCATGAGCGCGCCCAGTAAGTATCTACCTCGCGAAATCGTCCTTAAGGTGAGAGCTGTGCTCGATACTGGAACGATTCTTCGTCTTCTACAGTAGACCCCTTTCGTGGGGCGTAAAGAAACGTCATACCTAAATTAGGACTCCCAGTTTCCGCAAGGCTAGCCATACGTCTGAATATAATTTTAGCTATTAAGCGCGCGCCGTGCCGATGCCGAGCATCTACACTAGATTGTTCTCTAGTGATATTTATAGTATTCTGAAGAGAGGTTAGAGGTACAACAGGAGGAGATTTTTTAGCAGTGTGACGCACACGCCTGTGCTTTTCTTCCATTAAAATCGACCACATTTTCTGAACCCCATTGGAAAATGTGTCTCTCTTTTCCTCCTCGTTGAATCGCTTCTCCGCTGGATGACCATAGTAACTAACGCTAAAATGGATAGCATATCATTGATATGCAGAAGAAACTACACAGATCCCTGTGGCACTGCGGCATTAGTCTGCAAAAAAGGAAGCCGTGTAATAGAGAAGCCGAAATATAGCCAAGATGCAAGACACAAGCGTGTTTTTTCACCGCTAAGAAAACCCCTATCACAGTAGCGCCGCAATTTCAGGGCACATCTCTTTCCATCTCCAAAAGTATAGGGATCCTTGGCGTTGACATTTCCAGTGACATTCAATTCCGCAGTCATTTGGAGGACGAGGCCAAGCTGGCGTCCAAAAAGTTTGGAGTGCTCAACAGGGCGCGGTGGTACTTCAATGCGGCGCAAACACTGATTCTTTATAAGTCGCAAGTGCGGCCGCATATGGAGTACTGCTGTCACCTCTGGGCGGGGCACCTGAATATCAGCTTCGTTCATTTGACTCGGTGCATAGGTAAGCTGTGAGAGTTGTCAACGATCCTATATTCATAGGTGGTGTACGCGACAGGAAGACTTTGCCTCCTTATGCGTGATCTACCGCCCGTGCAATGATATGTGCTCTGAGGAATTTTTTGATATGATTCCGACGGCTACGTTCTATCATTGCACCGGTCGCCACAGACAGGAAGTTCATCCTCCTCTCTCCTCCAGGCTCCTCTGGTGTTGCAAACGTTAATAGGCTGCGGTGACCACCAGTCCTTCAGGTGGGCCGTGTGCTTGTCTGCCACCTTAGTGGTATAAATAAAAGAGAGAAGAAAAATAGCACTTGCAGGAACCTGGCTACCCAGATGTGTATTCTATCGGGCTGGAAAACTCGTCTGCAGTTGATCCAGCAGAGCTAGTACGTTGTCTGGCCTGTCCTGCGCAATTTCACGTACCATTTGTTTCACGTCACGTATCATGAGAGAGAGCGAACGCGTGATGACACGTTCCAGCTACTCAAGAGTATGACCATTGAAATTATCAAGAAATACTAGCACAGCGTTCGCCGAGGTGTTGAAATAACCTAGTTACCGTAGCTTCGCCTGTGTGGAAAAGGTGGATGCAGAAGTGGATCTACGTTTAACCAGAGGGCTCAGGAGGGGTTCTCCAGGCAGCGCAAATGTAATATCCGAAGCATCCGCCCTGACCAACGCACAAACCCCGGCTTTATCTCGATATTGTTCCTCGATGACATAGCCCGTAGGTACGATATATACTTTGTCAGGGCGGCGTATTTGTTCTCCTTCGGAAATAACACGAAAGATGGCGTCGAGATTTGTATGGAGATAACGTATGTTCAGTTGGAAATGGGTGAAAACGAGACCACTAAGAATCCGCCCTCTGTCCATCTATGTGTCTGTCACCAGGCTTGTGAACCGTGATAGCTAGAGAGCTGAAATTTTCACAGAT
Organism: Miltochrista miniata; assembly: GCA_933228765.1. NCBI lineage: Eukaryota > Metazoa > Arthropoda > Insecta > Lepidoptera > Erebidae > Miltochrista > Miltochrista miniata. The sequence continues at coordinate 12,597,293 of OW121764.1, read as the reverse complement.
GATGTAGTTACCTTGCTGCTATAACAACAAATACTGAAAACATAAAATAAAGTAAATTTATAAAAGTTAAATTGAAAATACCCGTATATTTTCCCAATCGGGAGAATACCCGGGAATTTACCCGGGTATTTACCCAAATTTGGGAAAATACCCGGTAAAATCCCATCTCTAGTCTGATACCGATTTTTGCTTGGAGATATAGAACAGTCTTATCGTATTAGTGCTTTGCACACATCCTATAGAAATAAATTCAGACCATCTCCACCGTCATGTCGGTCTGATCATCAATTGATTAGGATTTAAAAAAATGAAATTTGGTCAGCTGTGTCAAGAATATGGTTTGTCACAGTTTATCACATGTAAATTTAGACAAGCTTTTCAAAAATGTAGCTACATAATTTAAAATGTAGCTTTAAATAAAAAAAAAGAGGAAGCGCTCGTGGCCCCGCGGACTCAGTGTTCTGTAAACGATCACTGCAGTAAGCAACTTTCACTATGGCCGGTCTATGGATGGGTGACCATCCATGTGATCACTTTGTGACATTTATTTGCCGTTGGTCTCGGTTGCCAGTAAAATGGCAGTCGTTAAGCTAAGTTGAAGGCTTTATTTCAACAGCAGGCAGTCACAACCTGCGCCTGTCCCTTTAAACACGGCAATACGGCTCACCACCTATTACGTGGGACAAATTATACAAAGGTGAAATGTGGGCATATAATATGCCTCTGCCTACCCCTTCGGGGATAAAGGCGTGACCATATGTATGTATGTTTAAATTTAAATCAATAAATAGGATTGAATTGACTTGAGAGTGAAACATCGCCATTTATTTACTGACTTCATTTGTATGTATTTTTCTACTGGATGTTGGCGAAATCATTGGTGAGCGAAGGGCCAATAATATAAGAAAAGAAGAAAACAACCTTTTAATTTTGTCACTTGTCAGTTTATACAACTGTGTAATGATATATGATTTGACACACATACTTCATTCACCGGCTGAAAAATGCAAAAGTGCGGGAGTGCAGCCTTGCGTGGTGTTTAGCGCGGTTCGATAACGGTCGCCGCGCCAATTGAGCGCATCCGCATTTGTGTCAAAGGACGCAGCACGCGCTCCAAGACGAAATCATCTTTGTACAAGGTTACCACCACATCCGTAGGCATACTCCGGCTGGATACCCACGTTCGTTCGCTTTTATTGCGGAAAAATACTGGAATTTCTCGATAAACATTCATGTACAGTCAGCCTCATAAGTAGATAAACACTATTGAAATTTAGGAACTAGATTCATGAATGAAAAAATACACTCAGTACTTGTTTGGAACAATACTGTTATAAATAGAGTGTATACTTGTAGAAAAATTGTTACATGCATGTACTACGAGTAAGTTTTCATTCATGAATCTATTTCGTAAATTTCAATAGTGTTTATCTACTTATGAGGCTGACTGTACCTATTGTGACAGTGTTCTTATGGGAAATGAGCTAACTGGTGTTTTGTGTCCATAATCATCATCATTATCTCGTAATAGCGGTCCGTTTTGAATAGATTCGGTCTGCAACGTGAGTGAAATGGGGAGCCTTGCTTTACGCCCTTAGCCCTATGACAAAGAGAAAATTTCATGTGCTTTGTTTTCTAATTCGTACGTTTTACGTAAAAAAATTAATGTCAAAAATTTTAGAAATTTTATTCGAGACATGGCGTGATTCCAAAATCAGCTCTTTTAGGGTTTCGTACTCAAAGGTGTACTCAACGGTGAAAGGGCGGCTCACCGTCCTTACAGAAGCAGGCCCATGACGGCAGCGTGACGTGAGCAACTCACGCACGCCCCCCCCCCCCCCCCTTAGAAGCGGAATCACACCCGAAACCCCCCATAGACGCGGGATAGCACCCGAACCACCCTCCGGGCGAGGCCGCAGTGGCGGCCGTAGGTCTGTTGTGAGTCCCGGGACATCCTTCCGAGGGTTTACCCGGGACTCCCAACCACAGGCTGTTAGGCGTTACGTGAGGTTTTTTAGTCGGTAAGAGTCCGGCATAACATCCTCTGAGGATTTTCCCTCACGTAAAAAAAAAAAAGGTGTACTCAAAAAACGGCACCCTATTCTATTACTGAAACTCCTCTGTCTTTCTGTCGCCAGGCTGTATCTTATTCCGTGATAACTTGACATTGGAAACTTTCACAGATAATGATATAAATATGTTGCCGCTATTACAATAAACCGGCCAAGTGCGAGCAGGACTCGCCCATGAAGGGTTTCGTAGCAGCAAGTAACATAATATAAAAGTTCTTATAGTTCGTTGTAACTTTTATTGATGTACTAGCTGAGCCCGCAACTTCGTTTACGTCACATAATGTGTATGAAAGGAAAGGTATTTCTTCATCAGAGTCATCAAGCAGCGTCTGAAACTGCCCTGTTTGCTTAATCATAAAAGAGCTTAATGATTAAGTCTATTTTAAAACAATTCAGTCCACGCCTTCGGCGCGGACTGAATTGTTTAAAAATAGTCTTAATCATTAAGCTCTTTTATGATTAAGCCAACACGCCAGTTTAGGTTCTCTCACATTCAAAGAAACCCCTACAATTAAAATTTTCAAAATATCTGATTCTTAAAAGTGTTATAACTCTTTTATTTCTTAACCGATTTACATAAAACAAACGCTAAATGTTAACTGGAGCAAACCTCAACACAATAAAAAAAACCGCATTGCAATCGGTTGAGCGGTTACTGAGATTAGCGTGCACAACCGTACAGACAAACAGATATACAGACATACAGACAAACAGACAAAAAATCTAAAAATCATTGTTTTGGGTACTATTGCGTTCATAAAGCCCCCCTATAATATTTTTTCTTATTTATCTTCCATGTACAGACAGCGACCCGTTACGATTTTATTATATGTATTGATATCACGTTCGCAGTGGTAGTGATTTTTCTAACCGAAAATTGCGGTTTATGACGTACTAAAAAAAACTACCAGCTCTATCTCGTTCAAACCAATTTTCGTTGGTAGTTTTTATGGCAATGTACATCATATATTTTTTTTTAGATTTATCACTCTCTTAGTTTAGAAGTTAGAGGGGGGAGGACACTCATTTTTCGACTTTGGAAGTCCCTCTTGCGCAAACTATTCACTTTAGAAAAAAATGATGTTAGAAACCTTAACAGCATTTTGGAAGACCTATCTATAGATATCCCACACGAATGGGTTTGATGAAAAAAAAAATGTTGAGTTTCAGTTCTGAGTATGGGGACCCCCAAAATTTACTGCCTTTTTTCTAGTGTTATATAATAATCTTAATGCGGTTCACAGAATACATCTAGTTACCAAGTTTCAACAGCATAGGCCTTATAGTTTCGGAGAAAAGTGGCTGTGACACACGGACAGACAGACAGACAGACAGACATGACGAATCTATAAGGGTTTCGTTTTTGCCATTTGGCTACGAAACCCTAAAAATAACTCTAAAAACAGAATTTGTCACACTTCATTTATTCAATTAACTAACAAGTAACATTTTAATAAAATCCTGTTTCTGACAGACTATCTCTCACTGTTACACCTTATCAATTTCACACAATCAAACCTTAGTACACACTTTGATAAATGGTGTCATCAACTAATGTGGGTGTAGCCACAACGACTAATTAATAAACCAACAGACAATCTGTTAAGTGGAGTACATACCTACACGCTGACATTGATGCCATTCACGAAATTTGCAACGACAGCCTGTCCACAAGCTGATAGGCCACAAGTAATTGCCGATACCTGAATAGCTGACCTTCCTCGCCCATCCCAACATTGTAACCACTCGCATTATTACCTCAATGAATACACCTGAATTGCCACTGCGTCTCGTTCATCAACGTCATTAGTGGACGTACTTCGCTATTCAGAAAATACATCTTCAATACACCATTTCACGCCCAGTAACTTTGAAAATGCGTTTACAAACCCGTAACTATCTGTACAAATTTTTGTTTTGATTGTTTGTTTGAAGCCGATTTGAAAAATTCTTTCACTATTGGGAAACTACACTATCCCCGGATGAGAACTTATTCTTAGCATTCCATGGATCCACCGTGCGGGCGCCGGGTCCATAGCGTGACACAGGGGGGAACACCCTGACGGCGTCTGGGACTTGCGACCATTTGAGAAGGTTTAGGGTGGCCACCTTACTATGCGCATAAACGCGCTCACCTTCCACCGTCAGCAATGTCGGTGCAAGGTGAGCGTCTATGCACATCCCTGGGTGACATGGCTATATTTTATTACCGTTTTCCCACGAGATCGGGAGCTACGCAGGTTACACTGCGTGACGTCCGCTAGTATCTAATAACTTCGTTTGTGTAAACTATCCTGATATAATAACGAATAGGTATTTTCTTTTTCTAATTTAGAAGGATGTCACAAAAATCTTGCCTCACACATAACACGAAGTTCTTATCTTATATCGCCCGCAATACGCAGCCGACTGTGAAATTAGAAAACAGCCTTGCGAATATAGGGCACGGCAAAACGGAAACCTTTTCAGAGAAAGTTCAATACAACTCGGGAAGATGTTCGGGGTAAATTCATTAGATGTGTCTGTACAACCACTCAAAGTAATCATCAGAACAATTGAGTCGCTTTTTAGGGTTCCGTAGTCAAAAGGTAAAAATGGAACCCTATTAGATACCTAAGACTCCGCCGTCCGTATGTCTGCCTGTCGGTCTCCAAGCTGTATCTTAAGAACCGTGATAGCTAGACAGCTGAAATTTTCACAGAATAGCCGCTATAACAAAAAAATACTTAAATCAGAATAAAAGGGTGGCTCCCATATCGACGGTTAAAAGGCGACTTGATTCAAGCGCCATTTTGAGAACTTTACAGGAGAGCATTTTAAAGTTTATTTTTTTAGAAAAAAAATCACTGTTCCTAAAGTATATAATAAAAATGTACAAATCACCCCAACTAAAAAGCGGTATATTTTTTGCTAATTTATGATAATATTAGAACAGATAAAAGGTGTTTTCAAAGCAAGTAAATTGTAACTTGAGCCATTTTGCATTATTTTTTGATCAGGACAGAAAGGGTTATGTGCACAATGACGATTTATGTATTCAAAACAAAATAGTTTATGTGTTCCTTGTTTCTTTAACAGATCAAGGATAAATGATTTAAATCACTTACCCGTTTGTCAACTGTTCATGGATACATGATTTAAATCACTTACCTATAAGTCAACTGTTCATGAATAAATGATTGAAATCACTTACCTATTTGTCAATTGTTCATGGATAAATGAGTTAAACCGTTCACCTAGCTGTAAATGTTCGAGGAGGAATAACTCAAATGACACCGACTTCGAAACCACGCGCGACACGTGTGTTGTGGGTCTAAGTACCTACCCGCGTTGGTTTGTGTTCTGTTACTTGAGATATAAATGCCATTTTTAATGCGAGGTGAAAGAAGTAAACTAATTTAAGTATGACATAAGTTTAATTATTAAACTAATTTATAGGAATCAAACGTGCACATATTTATTTTATGCATAGAGAAAATTGTTCTAAATGGCATAAATACTAAAAACTGGTCAAGGATAATCAGCACAAGTCATATATTTCCATTATACTTATTCAGGTAAGATTAATTCAAGCGACAGAGATAATATTCACATGTTCAAGGCAAAATGATTTAAGGCCGCGTGGGTCAGATTTTGAGTTTTTTGAAACAATCCTAGTCAAAAAGTAAAGGGTTTTTAAATCTGAAAAATATATATATAATAGTTAAGGATATAAGCTAAACATATTCCGAGCCCGTTACACGATCCAATAAATTTCACTAGATAGAAAAAAATCCCAAAGTTGACTCTCTCAAAAAAGTTTTTTCAATACTGTGGCTAAACTATTAACATTTTATATTTTTTTTTTGCACTCAATTAAAGGTATTAAGTTTTTATACACATTTTCCGAGCGTTTTTCTATAAACAACTATTTACATAGTTATCATGTACGAATATCTACCAAACGCAATAGAATTGCGCCGCTGACGGCCGATCAGTCTCGCCCTGGCGCTTGTGGAGGCAGGACCTGTGTCAGTTTTTTTCGCAACTATTTCGTAATTATTATGCCAAATTACGTTGAAATCGCGCCACAGTATAAAAATATCAGTAATGGGCAAAATGTAATTAGATTAACCGTTACAAATACATACGCGACTCATGGTAAAAATGTGGTGATCTTTTACTTTTTAAGTGTTTTCACGACATGGTAACCAGCTACCTAATGCATTAAAATGTCTACGAATTACATGATAATTTCGCAATTCAACATGGCGGCCACGCCGTAATCACAAAATTTCATGATGGGTATCGTTTAAGGGGTTTTTTGGTATGCTGAGTACGAAGTACGTGATAATTTTGCAATCCAATATGGCCGCCTCGCCGTAATCACAAAATTTCATGATGGATATCGTTTAAGGGGTTTTTTGGTATGCTGAGTACGAATCACGTGATAATTTTGCAATCGAATATAGCCGCCGCGCCGTAATCACAAAATTTCATGATGGGTATCGTTTAAGGGGTTTTTTGGTATGCTGAATACGAATCGCGTACTAATTTTGCAATACAAGATGGCCGCCGCGCCGTAATCACAAAATTTCATGATAGGTATTGTTTAAGGGGTTTTTTGGTATGCTGAGTACGAATCACGTGATAATTTTGCAATCCAATATGGCCGCCGTGCCATAATCACAAAGTTTCATGATGGGTATCGTTTAAGGGGTTTTTTGGTATGCAGAGTACGAATCACGTGATAATTTTGCAATCCAATATGCCCGCCGCGCCGTAATCACAAAATTTTATGATTGGTATCGTAAATGGTAGTATCGTAAGTATGGTAGTATCGTAAATCATACGTAGCAGACTGTAGTGTAAAAGAGATAGAGACACATGTTCCATTCTTCGTTCTAACATTTGTGTGTGGTTGGATTGCATGGAACGACACAGACTAAAAAAAACTTGTTCGGTTTACTGTGAGTTAGTTAACCGCGTGCCAATTTGCAACTGTGCAAGACGTGGTCAGAGTTAAGAAGTTATTTATTTAACTCAGAGCTTACTAACTCTATATTTATATATTTAACTCGACTCTCCGCGCAAGTGGGCCTAAATAGCTTAGGCGGTCAAATTGAATTCCAAAATGATCATGTTATACGTACTCAGCATTCGAAAAAACCCATAAAACGATATTCATTACGAAATTATGTGATTACGGCGCGGTGGCCATTTTGGATTGCAAAATTATCATGTGATTCATCCTCAGCATACCAAAAAACCCCTTAAACGATAACCATCATGAATTTTTGTGATTACACCGCGGCCGCCATTTTGGATTGCAAAATTATCACGTGATTCGTACTCAGCATACCAAGAAACCCCTTAAACGATACCCATCATGAAATTTTGTGATTACGGCGCGGTGGCCTTATTGGATTGCAAAATTAGTACGTAATTCGTACTCAGCATACCAAAAAACCCTTTAAACGATACCCATCATGAATTTTTGTGATTACACCGCGGCCGCCATTTTGGATTGCAAAATTATCACGTGATTCGTACTCAGCATACCAAGAAACCCCTTAAACGATACCCATCATGAAATTTTGTGATGACGGCGCGGCGCCCATATTGGATTGCAAAATTATCACGTGATTCGTACTCAGCATACCAAGAAACCCCTTAAACGATACCCATCATGACATTTTGTGATTACGGCGCGGCGTCCATATTGGATTGCAAAATTAGTACGTGATTAGTACTCAGCATACCAAAAAACCCTTTAAACGACACCCATCATGAAATTTTGTGATTACACCGCGGCGGCCATTTTGGATTGCACAATGATCCCGTGATTCATACTTAGCATACCAACTTTAGAAAACTTTAGAAATTTTCATGACCAGCTATTATGTAATTTACATTTTTTACGCAACTGTAGCAAACGTACGCAACGGAAACTCTCAAAAGAAATGAAATATCCTGGTTGTCGAAAAATGTTTCGTTGTTGCTAAGCTCTTATTCGCCTTAGCGTGATGTTATATATTTTGGTATTTTTCAAAAATGGACATTCTGTTAAGAAACTCTTGAAATTCAACTAGCAGTCTCTTAGACTCTAGAGTTAGAACAACTAAACAAACAAACAAACTCTTTAGCTTAAAAATAATAGTATAATATAAATAATTTATTTACGATTAACTCATTTATTTTTATTTACGAAACTAATAAATCACTACGCGTAATAAAGTTAGATGCATTTACTACGTCAAACAAAGTTAGCAAGCTGTTTCTTTCTACTCTACTGTATACTGTGGCATGAGAGTTGACTGCCGCTGCCGGCGCGCGGTGTGTCTTGCGCCCGGGGCGCGGGGAGCGCCAAATGCCTACTTGTGCGGGTTAACCGCCCCTGATTTAAGTTGCATACATTAATAAATCTGGTTAAAGCAAAATGAATTAACATCCAAGTTAAATTATTTAAGTTCAAGTAAAAACAATTCAAACGTCAAAACCATTTTAATTTATCCAGGGATTAATGGTTTAAACTACAGACAGTAAAAAAAAATATTTTTTTTTAAATGGGTTTATATACATGCTTTGAAAAAAACAACCAAAATTACTACACTTGATACCTAATAAGTAGAAAAGATACCCAAATTCATCATGGAGTCAAGCGCCAAAAAAGTGCTCAGATCAGCCTCAAACCCGGCTCAAACGACGCGGAAAAATTCCACGATTCCAATGATGTATATAACTCAATATCGCCCAGAGTGGCGCTTGAATCAATTCGCCTTTTAACCGTCGATATAACAACTGTGATATTTTGCCTTTTTTTGTTACGTAACTCTCCATGCGTGAATCCGACTCACACTTGACCGATTTGGTTAGATACTGAATCAGTTATGAATACAGATTTACGACCTAGACTCATATATCTTACTTGCAATCGTCTGAGGGACCGTCTACCTACAAACGGGTTAACTACATCGCGACGCTAAGGTCCTGCACAGTATTGACGCAAGTAGCCGCACTTTCCGCAGGATGTCGGGAATAAGAGCGTGTCCTCATAACTCTTGTTCTGTCGTGGGTGGCGATCGTCATAGACGTTGTGTAACTCTTGGCCTAATGAGGATATTATTCTGGAGCTAAACGGAGACGGCGCGGCTTTTGAAGCGGTATAATTACACCGTTGAAGGCGGGCACCTCGTTAGTGGCGGTCGAAACAACACAGATTGTATCGTTAATTAAGTTAAATCATCTTTTGGTGTTATATTCGCTTATTATGTTGGATATTGCTAGAGTTTTAGGATATTCGAAATTAAATAGCGTTAAACTACTTTGGACTTATCAAGAGAATTTTAATAAAAATGTGTAGTTAGGACGAATTACGGTTTCATTATCGACCGCCAATTTAGTCATCGATCGAGATCCGAGTATATCTGGTTTGGAAATTCGTCATGAAATTTTAAGACATCGTATTTCGGAGCCTATTCGTTGCAAACAAACAATCAAATCTTTGCTCCTTATATAATTAGTATAGAGAATATCGATATTTCAAACAAAGTCACAAGGATTTTTACGTAGAAATGAACTCGTAGCAACAACAGTTATTGTGTAATTGATTGTAATGTGTACCGGAACATACAAATGTTCCAGTTATGCAGAGCTAAACGGTAGAATTGCGTGCGTCAACCAGCCTGGTTACAAAGAATATTCTGCTAGTAACTAGGTTATTTTTAACTAGTAGACGTAAAGCGGTTTCACCCGCGTTACTCCCGTTACGGGAATAAAATATAGCCTTTGTTACCTGGGGATAGTAAAGCTTCCGGACAGTGAAACAATGGTTCAAATCGGTCGAGTAGTTTCGGAGCCTATTCGATGCAAACAAACAAATAATAAAATCTTTCCTCTCTATAATATAATAAAGATAGTGTTTGTACTGTAACCTTATGTAGAAAAGAAAGCCGATAGTTTCTCTTGTATACCTTAGTGGAAAAATCTACCGGCTTCATCTATGGTAGGAGTGAGACGGGTATATCGCTATGAAAGAGACATGAACCAAATGATAGCACGTTTCTGAAAGGATCAATAGAGGCTGTTTTCGTTATTTCTAACATCTGGTCATTCCCACAGACGTCATATCGAAGTCGGAAGAATTTTTCAGTCGTAGCTACTGAAGAATTTCCCAGGATAGGATCAATAAAAATTTAAAAAAAGAACCAGTCCAACCAAAGTTTTTCGACAGTAGCTAGCTTCTGTGGTATTTTCTGTTTTCTGTGGTAGCTAGCTATCGATAGAGAGAGTTGGAAGGAAATTCACTTTGATTTCTCCTCTTACAAACTCTGGTCCTTCAACGTGAAAAGGTATATCTTAATCCTTTCCTCCTGTTTAAATGACACTGAACCTTCGAATGTTGCCATGAGAAGTTCTATCGAGCGGACGGCGCGGCGGCGGCGACGCCATTTCGACAGGCTAAATATATAAATAAGCAAAATGCTACATAGATAAGTGGCTTTTTTAACGTGAAAATCCGTAATGGATGCTATGCCGGACTCTTACCAACTAAAAAGCCCTCGGAAGGATGTCCCCAGGATTCCAACAGACCTTTGCTTCCACTGTGGTTTCACCTACTCACTAGGTATGCTGTCCTATCCCGCATCTTTGGGGGGTTGTTCGGATGCTATACCGCTTCTTGAGGAGGTGGCGTGTATGAAACTTTCACGTCACGCCGCCCGTACAGATAAGTGGCCGACACTTAATTGATTCGACTGCACCTACTTATAACATGCCTTTTTATTTGAACATACTTTAAAGTGTCTTTAAAGTATGTTCAAATAAATCATAAATATCATCTTCTACCCACATATTTTTTTATTACAATTGGTAAATGTTTCTTTCTGAGTATGAGTGACGATACTATGGTTATGTTTTGGGGATAAAAGCGTTATGATAAAAAACAGTAGGAGTTTCAATATATTTGCATATTATAATGTTATTAATTACAAATTTAGGAAACATTAGTGTTATGAACTTCGCCAGTACCACCACTAATAGTAGGTAGGTACAAATAAAAATTTTAGGTTGAAAATTTTTCGAACTTGTGATCATTCGGAATAGAAATCATTAGGAAGAACAATTTCGGGTACTGAATTTTAGGTGAGCCAATATGGACCCGATAATCACACTTATATTAGTTTCTACGTTTTCATATACACCACGGTAAGCAACACATTACTGCTGGTTCGAAACACCCAAGGCCCCAAGGCCTACCTCGTTAGAAGACTGTGATAATTATTTCAGAGGTGTTTCGTGATGGACAGTCATTACGAATTCATAACGAAAGCTAACTCGGTAGAAACATGTGTAATAAAGTTGTGAACTACGAGCAGGTAACCTAAACTAATTTGGTTTAGGTGTAACCTCGAGAGAATAGAAACAATTCCAGTGTAGGTCGCCATGACTCTTAGACCATACAACCCATGACTGCTACAAATATACTGAAATGAGGAGTTTTAAGCTGTTTGCTGTTAGTATATTTAAACTTATAGTGGTTTTTGAGAAAATTGGGACAAACTTGCGAGTGCTCATTTGGTATCTCATGAAGTTCTGTAATTATATAACCACTGGTTATGAATGTTTGAAATTTGCGCTGATCTCCTTGTGCCAAGTACATCAATTAAAAGAGTTTGTAATACCTTCTTGTTCATGGTTTTGCGGCTTCTCTTTGTATGTTAGAGGTTCACGCATAATCCGGCAAATTAATATCAATATTCTTATTAACTTTACATACATTCTATCTCGAGTTTCAACCGCAACGCAATTACCAAACTGGGTTATGAAAAGGCCCGTGTCATTAAAGTCGATAGAATGGAAACGTAGAGAGTTTGAACTCGAGATTCAGGATATCGAGACTAGTTTTTGGGTTTTAGATACGAGTAGGTAGGTACAAGTTTTCACGCGTAATCATGTCGAATCTTAAATGAATTCCGCACAATAAATAAATTAATATAAATTTATATTTTCGCCTCTCTTTTTGTTCTTATATTAATACCAGATAAATACAAAATACACAAGGAGTATGCGTGAAACTTGGTATGGATAGATTTTGTCTAGAAATGATGTATTCGCAAAAGGACTACAAGTGCTAGTGCCTGCCTACGTAGGTTAAGGAAACTTCTTCAGATCAGTGTTGGTTCCCACAGAACGTAAGTTGCATATATGTGCTAATTCGAAATGTTAACACAGACGTATGTAGGTACAATTACCGTAAACTAGCGTCCATTGAAGATGAGTCAGGTCCATATGCCAATTATCAAATATGACTGCTGTAAAACAGTGGGGTATTATTTTATAAGATCGTTATTACTATCCGGCCGTCCTCTTACTGAGGTTTACTACGAAAAAAATGTGATAATAAGAAAAGAAGGGATGTCATAATCAACAAGACTAGAAAAAGATGGATGCCTCCATAGTCATGAATAAGCATCATTAGTTTTTATCGGTTGAGGCCGACATGTCGTGTCGCCGTGCGTTCACAAAAAAGAATTATCCACCAGGAACTAATAGATTACCAAACAGAATTGCTCGTTCTGGTTGGGAAGCCTTTTTTTACGTATCCTACCTAACAGCCTATAGTTGGGAGCCCCGGGTAAGCCCTTGGAAGGATGCCCCAGGACTCGTAACAGACCTACGGCTACCACTGCGGCCTTAGCACCACGTGATCGAGTTAAGTTTTTAACCCCCGACGGAAACCCGGAAGGGGTGTTATAAGTTTGACGTGTGTGTGTGTGTGTGTGTGTGTGTGTGTGTGTGTGTGTGTGTGTGTGTGTGTGTGTGTGTGTGTGTGTGTGTGTGCGTGTGCGTGTGCGTGTGCGTGTGCGTGTGCGTGTGCGTGTGCGTGTGCGTGTGCGTGTGCGTGTGCGTGTGCGTGTGCGTGTGCGTGTGCGTGTGCGTGTGCGTGTGCGTGTGCGTGTGCGTGTGCGTGTGCGTGTGCGTGTGCGTGTGCGTGTGCGTGTGCGTGTGCGTGTGCGTGTGCGTGTGCGTGTGCGTGTGCGTGTGCGTGTGCGTGTGCGTGTGCGTGTGCGTGTGCGTGTGCGTGTGCGTGTGCGTGTGCGTGTGCGTGTGCGTGTGCGTGTGCGTGTGCGTGCGCGTGCGCGTGTTTTTCTTTTGTTTGAAAGATGGGTTAGGGGAGAGTGTTCTTAGCTATGTTTTATAAAAATCGGTTGAGCCATTTCAAAGCTATGAGGGGTGAAAGTGGTGATGAAAAATTTAATGTGTTCAAATATACCCGTGTTGGGTATCAAATGAAAGGTCATATCTTATACATCACGATACCGCAAGTTTTATGAAAATCGATTAAGCCATTCGAAAGATATGAGGAGTGGAATGTATTGCTAATTCTGTTACCACACTCCGCGCAATTCGCATTAGCTCTGAATAATTGTTGATAGAGTATTCGTCATTGTTGACATTTAAAACCCCTATAAAAAGCAAAAAATAAAAAATTCAATTAAAAATTTAAAAAACCCCCGACTCACAAAAAAAGAACAATAAAAAACCTGTAAAAAGTAAACAAAATAACTATTATATTATGACCTATCTACCCTAAGTATTGAACCTGTATTATTATTATAGGTAGCTATATTATTTACCTATTCATATTTTTAACTAACAGTTTGTCTCGTCGGGGACCGCTCACCTAATCATAACCTAACCGTACGTCTGTCTCTATTTAGGTATAGAGCGGTCCCCCCGACGAGACCAACTGTTAGTTAAAAATACGAATACGTAAATAATATAGCTACCTATATTAATAATACAGGTTCAATACTTAGGGTAGATAGGTCATAATATAATAGTTATTTTTTTACTTTTTACAGGTTTTTTATTGTTCTTTTTTTGTGAGTCGGGGGTTTTTTAAATTTTTAATTTTTATTCATTTCCATCCCTCCTTCATGACCACCTAGAATATTTATTTCGTATTAGAGACATAATATGAAATATCTGATGCTCTTAAAGCATCGTCGCCCCATCCATTCAAGAGATTTCGACAACAACCAACGCCTCTTTCAATATATTACTATGTACAGCTACAAGTATCTATTTGTATACTCGTTACACCCTCAAACCGAGCTAAATTGCTTGCCTTTGAGAGTGGAGAGTGTATACCGTACACACCGATATTATAGATAGGTAAACTGGCCATTATATTACGATTATTACCGGATATTTTGGGATGCGGGCTAATGTAAAAGCTACGTGTTATCAGAGTTATTTAATGGTTTTACTTCCTTCAGCGTTTGGATATTATAGCAAACTTGTTATAATGTTCAAAGGCTGGGGATATAGAATCAGTTCAGAGCAATTTCGAGGTGTTTGGAAGTTATTTGTAAGACATCCACACATATTTCGTTTATCCATTCCTTCACGTGAATATGGAACTTGAGTGGGAGGGAAGCTCAACATGTCCAAACTCATAACAAAATGTTAAATAAATAGATAAATAAAACAATAATAATTATTATCTCGCGAAGATCCTCCAAGCCGACCAATAAACCAATCTTGCGTTGGAAAAAGATCAAATATCTAATGTAATCTTCCATGCAGTCAAAAAGAAGCATCTCGTTTTAATCAGCACGATTCTGACATTCATCCCACGTACCTCTCTGCCAATGAGGTTATAAAGCCCTTGAGACAGTCTTCAGTTTCCAAACGTATAAAAAACGACAGTGTGCATAAAAATTGTCGGTAGATTTTTCTATTTCGGGAGACGGTTTTGTGTTCAGTAACAGGAAGCTAAATCTATCAAGTTTTCTCCCCTCGTTACTTTCAAAGGCTTTTTGTTTCGCACAACTAAGGAAAACGTTCGCATTTATTTCCTTGACAAAGCGGTCGTTGCTAACCGTTGTTAGGTTGTAGTCGATCCGATTATATAACGAGTATTATATAACATAGCGGTTAGAGACTTAACAAGAGTATCGTTACCAGAAGACTGTTGTTAGTCTTACTTGCCTTCTGCCCGACACCTGCAAATATATCTCTTTTTGACCAATTTCAAGAAGGACGATTCCTTGCTTGCTTTCTTTTATTAAAAACTTGATCCATTATGAATTTAATTAAAACGAAAATTTCCTTTATGTTCGGGCCACACTAAGGGGAAATGCCATTAATAATGGCGTTGATGAACGTTAAACGTTAGTGTAGCCACCGAATTATCGCGATAATTCGACAACGGCATTCACATTGCCGTTTGACGTTAGGCGATAGCTCAAGTGGCGGCACATCAAAGAGATTAACGCGAGAATTATTACGTTGAAGCGGCCACACTACGTGTGTCAGTGCGCACCGTGAGAGTGTGACCGTTTTCAGTATTTTAATACTTTTTCGGTATATTTTATTGACTTTTTTCGATATCAGTATATTGGTAAAAGTCAGTATTTTTGGGTATATTAGAGATCCAATATGGCCGCCGCGCCGAGAACACAAAATTTCATGATGGGTATCGTTTAAGGGGTTTTTTTGTATGCTGAGTACGAATTTCGGGTTAATTTAGAGATCCAATATGGCCGCCGCACCGTTATCACAAAATTTCATGATGGGTATCGTTTAAGGGGTTTTTTAGTATGCTGAATACGAATTTGGGGTTAATTTAGAGATCCAATATGGCCGCCGCGCCATTATCACAAAATTTCATGATGGGTACCGTTAAGGGGTTTTTTGGTATGCTGAGTACGAATTTTAGGTCAATTTTGCAATCCAAGATGGCCGCCGCGCCTCCTTTGTAAAATTTCATGTTGGATACTGTACAAGGGGTTTTTTGGTATGCTGAGTACGAATTTCGGGTTAATTTAGAGATCCAATATGGCCGCCGCGCCGATATGACAAATTTTCATGATGGGTATCGTTTAAGGGGTTTTTTGGTATGCTGAGTACGAATTTCAGGTTAATTCAGAGATTCGAATATGGCCGCCGCGCCGTTATCACAAAATTTCATGATGGGTATCGTTTAAGGGGTTTTTTGGTATGCTGAGTACGAATTTCAAGATAATTTTGCAAAATTAACCCTAAATTCGTACTCAGCATATCAAAATTCCATTTATACGATATGCTACATGAAATTTTACAACGGTGGCGAGGCAGCCATATTGGATTGCAAAATTTACCTGAAATTCGTATTTGGCATACCAAAAAACCCCATAAACGATATACAACATGAAATTTCACAACAGTGGCACGGCGGCCATCTTGGATTGCAAAATTGACCTAAGATTCGTACTCAGCATACCAAAAATCCCCGTAAACGATACCCATTATGAAATTTTGTGATAACGGCGCGGCGGCCATATTCGAATCTTTAAATTAACCTGAAATTCGTACTCAGCATACCAAAACACCCCTTAAACGACACCCATCATAAAATTTTGCGATAACGGCGCAGCGGCCATATTGGATCTCTAAATTGACCCGAAATTCGTACTCAGCATATCAAAAAACCCCTTAAACGATACCCATCACGAAATTTTGTGATAACGGCGCGGCGGCCATATTGGATCTCTAAATTAACCCGAAATTCGTATTCAGCATACTAAAAAACCCCTTAAACGATACCCATCATGAAATTTTGTGAAAACGGCGCGGCGGCTATATTGGTTCTCTAAATTAACCCGAAATTCGTACTCGGCATACCAAAAAACCCCTTAAACGATACCCATCATGAAATTTTGTGATAACGGCGCGGCGGCCATATTGGATCTCTAAATTAACCCGAAATTCGTATTCAGCATACCAAAAAACCCCTTAAACGATACCCATCATGAAATTTTGTGATTTCGGCGCGGCGGCCATATTGGTTCTCTAAATTAACCCGAAATTCGTACTCGGCATACCAAAAAACCCCTTAAACGATACCCATCATGAAATTTTGTGATAACGGCGCGGCGGCCATATTGGATCTCTAAATTAACCCGAAATTCGTATTCAGCATACCAAAAACCCCCTTAAACGATACCCATCATGAAATTTTATGATTTCGGCGCGGCGGCCATATTGGATTGCAAAATTATCATGTAAAACAGCTGGGTGTGGGGCTCCCGGTCCCGGAACGGGGCCGTCCTACCCATTAAACCTGGTGGTATTCCTCCTCCCTATAGCCGGGAATCCGGAAAGCCGGGAAAATTTCGGCCGAAAGCCAAAGAATTTCCAAAGATTATTCCCGTCGAGAACCGTTCGGCGGCTCTCCTCGGGGGAGCAAGATGGGAGGTTCCCCCGGAGCTCGCTAAGGACCTGAAAAAATAAAAACCCAATTCCTCATCGCAATGATTTTTTTCTTTGTAGGGTTTGTTGCAATAACATTCGGTAATTTTTTTTTTACGAAGCGTGTTGCAGGTGAAGGATTTTGAATTCAATTCTTCAAATAAAATGTTAAATGTAAATTCTAGGTTCTTCTTTTATAAAAATAAGGTAGTAATTAAAGAATAAACACGTTTTGATAATCGGTATTTTTATCGGTATATTTTCTCTGTGCCAGTATTATATATAGATACATTCAGTATATTTTTAAGGAGCTAAGGTATTTTTGTAAAATTTAATTCGGTCACACTTAACGTCAATTTTAACGCCAAGAATGGGCATTCACGCGAGAATTATTACGTTGAAGCGGCTACACTACTCAAATGGTGACGTTAAGAATTAACGCCATAATTAGCGCAATATTTATCGCGATGATGGGCATTGACGTTTTCTTTAATGTGGCCCCGGCTTTATTAATACGCTTTTATTAGGTCGTCGTGTATGTAACTAACAATGTAATGGAATCTAAGGAAACTAATTTAACCATCTTCCAAGGATCATAGCGTCATGAAAATTTGCAGATGTATGTAGTTCTGATGACAATACAATAATATAGTACTGTCAAACTGATATGATGATGGAGCCGGAAGATAGGTACTGAAAACACGTGGAATCTAAGGTAGCTAATTTAACCAGCTTCCAAAGATCGTAGGGTCATGAAAATTGGCAGCTGTATGTAGTTCTGATGACAATGCAATAATATGGTACTGTAAAACTGATATGATGATGGAGCCGGAAGATAGGCACTGAAACTTCGATGGAAAAAGTGGAATCTAAGGTAGCTAATTTAACCAGCTTCCAAGGATCGCAGGGTCACGAAAATTGGCAGCTGTATGTAGTTCTGATGACAATATAATAATATGTTACTATCGAACTGATCTGATGATGGAGCGGGAAGATATGCACTGGAACATCGTGATGGAATATCGTATTATATCTGTTTTTGGATTTGTCAGAAAAGTCTTGTAATGAACTTTGACCAGGCTTAGGTTTCAGGGTTTTAACAAACCTTTTTTTAATTGACTTGTAAAACTATGCACTGGAATCTCAGGTAACTAATTTAACCATCTTCCAAGGATCGTAGCGTCATGAAAATTGGCAGATGTTTGTTGTTCTGATAACAATACAATAATATGGTGCTGTCAAACTGATCTGATGATGGAGTCGTAAGATATGAACTGTAACTTCATGATTGAACATCGTATCATAGCTGTGTTTGGATTTGTTAGAAAAGTCTTGTAATGAACTTTGACCACGATTAGGGTTTAAGGTTATAACAAACTTGTTATATTTTGAAGTTAATATTAAGAGTAAATATTGACATAGGTACCTGCATAAAATGTATAATGTGTATTAGAGTAATAATGAAATATTTTCACATTAGTCGAACTCAGATAAAACACCATGTAATACAGAAATCCCTACTAATATTTTAAATGCGAAAGTAACTCTTTCTGTCTGTCTGTTACGTTTTCACGCCTAAACCACTGAACCAATTTTGATGAAATTTGTTATAAAGATAGTTTTAGTTTAAGGGAAGGACATAGGCTACTTTTTAACTGACTGCGCAAAAGGAGGGTAATGATTTTATGCGATAACAACTTCTACGCCGATGAAGCCGCAGGGAACAGCTAGTAAAGGAATAAATGTTGTGACTAAAAAGTATAAAATAAATAAATGGTTTAAAAAACCCTAGAAAAATACGCTTTTATAATGCACGAAAAAAGCAAAAATAAATTATGGATCGTTCAAGTTGCCTCTATTTCTAGACTGAAGTGTAAACTATGTGCTTTTAGTTATATTTGATTATAAAAGCGTGGGGCGCTGGAACAAGAAAGACTTTTTTGTAAGCAAATTCCTATTAATACTAATCCTTTTATTATAAAAATCCTGGCGAAAGCTGCATGAGGTCGCACAAGAGCATAACGTTTATGCTGCCAAAGGGAACGCCTCTTCTTTCAGGCAATTAAGTAGATACATGAGGGGAATACGTTAACAGTGGCAAAGTGTAGAGTTCTTGTTCGAGAACGAGATATCTTTGGTTACCTTTGATAACCCGCTTGGGGATATATGCGTTTGTATTCTTATTACATGATTACTACATATTGTACTAAATTTCTCGGAATGCCGAAACTTTAAGGATCTACCTATGAATTATCTAATAGAGATCCATAACGGTAATAGGTTTGCTCCTATTACGCGGGCATCACGAAAAACTGGCAAAAGTGGGTGTTGAAAATGCGTAGACGTGATTAACTACTTTACTTTTCAAGTAAGTGTGTTATGCATTTCAATTAAAGCCTATCATCGTTAATACATTTCCAAAATATATAATTATATTAATAATAGTAAAAGTCACAATAGATATATAATAGCGTGACAGTGTAAATTAATAGTGTAAAAACACGAGAAAAACACGCTTTTATAAATGTGACCTTATCCTTAATCTGACAAGACATCATGCAGCTCCCGCCAGGAAAGTCTTTCCTGTCCCAGTGCCCCACGCTTTTGCAATCAAATATTATAACTAAGAGCACATAGTTTACACTTCATTCTAGAAATAGAGGCAACTTGAACGATCCATAATTAATTTTTGCTTTTTTCGTGCATTATAAAAGCGTATTTTTCTAGGGTTTTTTAAACCATTTATTTATTTTTCTATTCAGGGTGTCAAATTCAATGAAGTTACAAAGATGACTTTGGACAGAATATATACGAAACGATTTATATAGATACACTCATCGTATTTTGCTTAGTCTGAATGGAGAGTCAGCTCAGCTTGCATTTCAGCTCATATTTCGGAATTCATACCAAACACTACTAGGTCCCAGTATGGGAGACGGTATCGGCGAAATAACTCGGAAATGGCACATTTTATTATGAGTATTGACATACCAGGCAGGCACGTGTCTTTAGGTTCCACATCCATTTATATCTTCAAATCGAATACCTACCTATTGATATTCTTGCTTACTGAAACTCGTTAATATCTCTAAACTTTTAACCGTTTTTGTATTTTTCCTTACATTCTAAACCTAATCCAAAATAGATTTTAAAATATCTCCGTAATATAAAGCCACAATTCAAACCCGGTTCACTTATTTCTGTAATGTCGTAACAAAGCGCACGCCACGGTTTGCCCGGGCAGTAACTTGGTGCATTAGTCTCTAAAGAGGTCGCAATCGATCGAGCCAGGTCGCTTGCAAGTTTCATAAGTTAGGTGCACTGGCGCCGAATTGTAACAAATATCTGTTTACCCACGTTTGTGGCATTGATATATTACAAATGTTTGAATCGGATCCCATTTTTATGGCTGCCATAATGCCAGTTGGTATCAAAAGACTTTAAAAACCAGACGGTTCTTCAGCCGAAAGGATAACTTTTTTGTACTTACGTGATTTAAACTTTACCGACAAAAATGCAGCACATTTTAGACTTAGGAATGGCTTGCATGTCGCTATCCACGGCTGAAGACTTAGCTGATTTACTGCATATTGAGTCCCTTCGGTTTCTGGCACGTAACTGTGCATTCTTGGAATAAATTTGTCTACTAGAATAGTGCCTGCTGCTTATCACGTGAAGACACCTGACGGGGGGTAGTTCTTAATTAAAGTATGACTTAAGTAAAGTGATAGAGGAGATTTTCAATAATTGATGACAAATCTTTTCGTTTTCGTCGTCACACGAACACGTCGACACAAAAAACCAAAAGGGCTACTACTACATACAAATATATCTATCATACCTATTACGTTCTCGTTCCATTCTCTTTTTAATTTTCGCGGATCATCAGACGACCTTTTCGGTAATGCAGACGTGTTTTTGTAGGTGCTCAAGAGTGAGAGGTAGATAAGTTGAGCTATTTCATTGCTGTATATACTAGTCATTTTATTATACGTGACAATGTTGAAATAGGTCGCTTTTATCCAGCCAATACCAGCCACCCCGTCGCCCGATCAATAAGTTCGAAGATGCGATTTTGTTGAGAAATATCTTTCATAATGTTTTCTTATGTTTTATATTTAGTTACTAGCGGATTTCACGCGTTTCACCCGCGTAGCTCCGTTCCCGTGGGAATATGGAAATAAAATATAGCCTGGGTGGCAACTCAGGGTAAATGTAGCTTAATTTGGTAAAAGAATGTTTGAAATCGGCACAGTGGTTTTTGAGTTTATTCTTTACAAATACCCACAAAAATAGTGTACAATTTCTGATCCTGGACAATCTTTTTCATGAAAAGGTTGCCTGTAAGGGATTGCTTTTTAGCAATAAGGCCGCCCTCTGTATGTTTATAAATCTGTAATCTGTTTATATTTATGTGCAATTAGGTAGATAATTAACTTTATTCTAAGTGATTATTGCTATTATGCTCGCCTCTAAAATGAAGCGTTAGTAGTTTGACGATGAGTGGAACAATTTAAAATCTTCGTGTAGAATTCAATTGTAAAATATTAGTAGTTTATGACACTGTTGCATAATAAGGGTTCTTATAACACGAGTGTGTTTTAAAAAAACGAGCCGTAGGCGAGTTTTTTTATAGTATCACACGAGTGTTATAAGACCAAGTTATGTACAGTGTCATACACTACTTTATCTACTCTCATACTATAATACCTGATTTCATTTTGTTGTGATATATAGTTGCTCCTTGATTTCGCCGGTAACAGGTTCATGGTCATGTTTGACGCAGTTTCCAGAATGTCTGGTGGTGTACAATTGCCACCATCCTCGCTTTAAGACATGTTTTTACACAAAAACTAATTTATTTTACAAACAAAACCAAACTTTGTTTAATTTAAATGTAAAATGTTGGCGCCAAGGCGCAAACATCGATTGCGCATCATGCGTGTTTCTTTTTTTTTTAGGCTGCGGAGATCATAGATTTAGGATTTTTCGCTACTCTGGAGACACAATTTTTTTTTTAAAGTAGAGGTTCAAACTTCTTTTTCAGCTGGAGATTGTTTATGGTGTATCGTAATGATTAAAAAGTTTTATTATGATATAGGTGTCCATACAAGACCTGTATCATAATAAAACTTTTTTTTTGGCCTGTGCGTAATGTTTGTCATAATAGTATTGATTTCAATTTTATAATCTTTGTATTATAGTATCAGAGTAGATAAATGTATTTAAATGGCCCAGGTTAACATAAAGGAAGGCACTGGCATTCCATACGCTGACACTTTTCCAGTTATTGATACTGTTGATTGATGGCACTTGATGGAACTTGCTACATATATGTAATACTTTTCCAGCTGTAATTTGATCTACATCCTGAACTGTACGTAGACGGTAGCACTCCCGGGGACCTTCACCTGGGCACCGTATGATTTTAGTCTGTAGGAATCCGGCATAGGATGTTCCACACATAAAAAAGCCTATAGCCGCGTTGAAATAAAACTTTAGTAGATGAGAAAAAACAGCATACCCAGTTTATGTGTCTGGAAGATGTGTAGATCCATGCCAAATTACATCATTCTAGCTCCAAGGGTCTCTATACTGCCAGCAAAAGGACGGTCGCGCATCGCGATACTACGGGTTTCGTGTTTATATGTTTCAACACTAAAAATTAGTTTTTCAGTTATTCATCGTCGACAGTCTACACAAATATAAATATTTCTGTGTTTAACCCTAAGTCTAGATTTTTTTGCAGAACTGGGTTGTAAAATATGCTAGGCAGTGAAAATATCTTGGAGTTTTTACATGTCTTTGGTAGCTCAATAGATTTTAGACCCATATTCATCATCTTAATAAAATCTGCTAAGTATAAAAGTTTTATTAGTTAGGGGTTAAACTAGAAACAAGTATATAACTGACTCTAAAAGTCATTGATGTTCTCATGTATCTGTACCAAGTCTCATAATCCTCCGTGCGCGAATTTCCTCAAACCGTATTAAAAAGGTCTATCTATCGAGTATAGATATACGAGTATACCGGTACAAGCTCATATCTAGTTAGTTCTCACATAGGTAGACTTTTACGCACAAGATTGAGATATCTGCAGCACAATATGCCGCATTACAGTCCCAAATTTCTTATTGACGGCTCCACATCTCATAAATAATTTATCTTTCGAGGTCGAAGCGTCGCTATAGGGACTATAGGTGTCGTCTTTAATGCTAATACATTTCTTTTTTATATCAGAAATTCGTTTAATGTTTGATGCTTGGATATAAATTTTCGTTAGCTCATTTTCGACTGTCCCAACTGTATGGGTAATGAAACTATCCGCTTCCCCGACCACTTTCTGGATCACTTTCGGTGTTGTATCATAGAAGGCTTAGAGCTGGTCCCTGATTTCTTTTCAGCGTCATCATACCTCTCTTTTAACTTGAGTTTAGACTTCTTAGCAGATGACTAATAATGAATGACCAGTGCTTCATTGGAAAATTATCTCTCTGACTGAAATAAGCAGCTCTATATTAGGAGGAACGCTACGTTTCCTAAAACTTTTATACTACGGGTAAACTTGTCTTATCGATGCCAAACCCTGCTCTCAAGATAAAACTAATGTATTTTCTTCTCGCCGCTTCATCTTCGCTGGCATAAAGGAGCATCGTATTTCCTTCCTACAACAACTGCTCCTCTCACCGTGTTCTTTCCTCCTCCTATTTATCCTTAGTCACCCTACGTATGAGGTGAAAGAATTAATCGTTTGAGTGTAGTAGTGTTTCGGTGGTCCAACGTTTAGTGCGTCTGACCCGGCAAGTGAGATGTCAGGTTCGAGTCCGGAAAAAAGTTCTCATTAAATTTCTGATTTAGTTATTCTAATTCCTTTTTAAAATAAGCTCTTGTTTATTTTGTTGGACCCATCAATGGAACCAACAGTCTGTAATCCTTAAATCGGTATGACACTCCATACTTGCAACTTTTTTTGTAATGTAAACACCCTATCCCACCCCCTCATATTTACCCTCCTTAAGTAGATTTGATCGCTCTGTCTATATTTATTACTGTAACCAGAGCTTCCATTAAATCTTCGTAAGTCCTCGTATACTTTGATCAAATACATCACGATGATAGGAAAGCGGAACCAATTAGACGCCTGAAGGTCGAATTACTTTCCCGATTAATTTCACTTTAACGAGTACTATCATGATAAAATAGCTTGTTATATAATATATCATGTTATGGCCGGCTGCCTTGAAAACTGTATTATTGAAAAGAAAGTTGACTGAATATTCTATTATTCATCTAGTTGCACAGATGGTTTCTGGATCAAATAAAAGGTTTGTCATTTCTCGGTGATGCTTTGTCAGAATTTATCGTCATTTTATTATAGCTCTTGGTAGCTATTAGTTGAAGAGGGGGTTTTTAGGTGGACGGGCATTTTGTTTGACGTTAGATATGCGGTACCTGTACTCGGTACTAAATTAGCTTTTTTGCTAAGTAGTAAAATTTTAACATTTGTGTTAATTCTCCTACGCTACGTTGTATTCATATCGCAACATTGTGTTTATGACAAGAGTCATGTTCATTTATAACACAAAATGTTCAAAAAGTAGATTGTGAAAGCAACCGGATCCAAATCTGTTCTGTTCACATCGCGGTGCCACATACAGACAAAGACCAAAGACGTTTGGCGTTACGGGTTAAAAATAAAAATAAAGCATATTTGTGTATAAAAGTACTTTCAAGCTTTTACAGAAAAATAGGTGGTTCGGCTTTACGACCAACTGAAACCATTCAGTAACATTTTAAACTCCTTTTCCTTAGAATATTTTCTACAGTACAATAGTGTAAGTTGGTTTCGTAAAGACCTTTCTTGCCATTGGTAGCCACGATTTTTCTTGGAAGTCAAGTGAAGTATTTAAACAGTACCTAGGCATCACGGAGAATACAAAACTTATCTTCTTTAATGTGTCTATTTGATGTATTTTTCCGAAAAAATAAGATGTAAGGGAAATTTACTGAATTTTAAATTCGTAAAAGTATGATTCTTACGTTACAACGATCCGATTCCTTGGTTTAGTTTAGATCCATTTGATAAGAATTGTAATACACGACACAATTGTGCGACGACACACCTTCGGCCAAAGATATACGCTTATCACGGGTTACAGTACTTTTGACTCCGCCCAATGCGCCTAAAAAAGTCTCTACAAAATATAGGACAGCAATAATATTAAAGAAAAATTTTCAATACAAAAAGGTCTTGCAAATAATTGTCATTTAAGACTAATCATTTGCAAAATGCAAAATTAATCAAACATTATTATATTACATACATAGCCAGAAATAAATGCTAGCATGACTACTTTCTATAACATGAAACACCTTGTTTTTTTCGTCTAAGTTTTATATCTTATGAAAGGTCAGAGTTTATAAGGGTAGGTGCGTGCCGGTATCAAACGACTTCGTGTTTATAACTGAGGGTGCTTCGAGAAAAGTCCTTGAAACAAAATTCGGGGCGTCTTTTCGCAATAGGGTTATTGGGTTGCGTGCGTGTTCGGCATGCTTGCCTATGGTTTTGCTTTTTTTTCTTTTTCCCGAAAGCAGAGCAGCAAGAATAAGATTTGAAAGGTGTTGAATAATAATTTGAATACGTACTTTCAAGTTCAAGTCTAATATGTGATATACAACATGCATGTTGTTTCACACACATGTGACATTGATATTTTGGATTCGAATCGATTAATATACCACACGGCACCTCTTCTTCTTCACTCTTATCACAGCTAACTGAGCGCAAGTTAATTATGATAATTTATTAAAGAAAAAGAACATAAAAGGAAGTAATTACGTGAGTAATTTTGCCGTACACCAAATTAAGGATATTTCCAGATGTTTCATGTTTCTTAGTTAGAGGGCTGAAGCTACTCATAAATATATTCTTATATACCAAGCTAATTGCGTTTAGGGGCGCTTATTTGAGCCAAAAAATGGTCGCTAGACTAGCAATAAAACGAATACACTAAAATACGTTTCGAGATATTGGGTTAGAATAAGTAAAGTTAGGCTAACTTAAAATCTACTTGGTGAGAATAAGCCAGTTAAAAAAATGACTAGTCAAAGCTTTACCAATAAACATACTTTATAGCTAAGTTTCATGTTTATGTGGTCATAAGCACATGATTGTATGAAATAAAAACTATATACGCGAACGTTATACCGCCCGGTCCCACGTTGGGCGCCAAGATATCTGTAGAGTGGAACATTTCAAGCTTTTCCTCGTACATTGGCCCTTCTAGTATGAAATGCCCGCCGTCGTCTTATTGATTAGACACAGGACTGCTGAATGTTACATAAATACTATACACACAAATAGGCCAACTCGAAAATTTACTTGAGGAGATTAAAACCAGATAACCAAAAACTGTGTATTCAAAAGCTTTAACAATAAACATACTTTATAACAAAGTTTCAAATTTAAACGACCACGAGAACGTCACTGTCTGAAATAAAAAAAAGTAGATATATACGCGAACGTTATAACGTTAACGTTATAACGGGTGTAGTGGGGCCCTACCAACACCATCGGGCCCAAGTCAACCTCACGTGCAAGCTCGTGCACCTGCTGAACAACGGACGAGGCTCTGACGGCGGCGGTCCATTTCAACACGGCGATGGGCTCACCACCTGTTACGTGGGACCGAATTGTACACGGTGAAATGTGGGCCGGTATAGGCCTCTGCCTACCCCTTCGGGGATAAAGGCGTGAGTATATGTATGTATGTATGTATGTTATAACGTCGGTCCCACATTGGGCGCCAAGATATCTGTGGAATGGAACATTCCAAGCTTTTTCCCGTACATTGGCCCTGCTATTATGAAATGCCCGCCGTCGTCTTATTGATTAGACACAGGACTGCTGAATGTTACGTAACGATAGTGCGCGACTCGGCCGCAGACTGGTAGACTGCAAGATTCCGCCGATTGTACTTTTATATCTGTTTCCAACACTTCCTACGACATCTTCATGGAGATACACGAAAACTTTCCGATTGCTTATCGTGTTGTTCCCGTATGAAAAACAAAGTATGACGTCACTAAGATTTTGTTGGTCATGTTTCTGAGTTAGATGCAAAGTAAACTAGCAAATACCTAATTGCACTAAAATTTATTTATATCGGAAGGAATAAATTGCTACCTACAGTTAGTATGGCTGTAATTTAATAAGTATAATGAGAACCCCATCCCCGCCCTAGGCGAGGCCGCAGTGGTAGCCGTGGGTCTGTTGGGAGTCCTGGGCCATCCTTCCGAGGGCTTACCCGGGGCTCCCAACCGTAGGCTGTAGGGCGTTACGTAAATTTTTTTAGTCGGTAGTAGTCCGGCATAGCATCCATGAAGGATTATCCCTCACGTTAAAAAAAAAGTATACTGAGAACGTCTTATTTTAGGCCATTCTTCAAGTATTATTATGTTTAAAGAATTTTTTTTTTTTTTAATAAATAAATAAATATAAATAAATATTCTAGGACATTTCACACAACGCTATCTGATCCCAAAGTAAGCTAGAAATAACCTGCTTGTGTTATGGGTATCAGATCATGGATATTAATACTTTAAATATACTTTTTAAATACATACATATTTTACATAAAACACCCAGACTCTTGAGACAAACATTTATGGGTCACACTAATATTTGTCTCCGGTGGTAATCGAACCCACGACCTCCAGCGCCGCAGGCGGTATCACTACCGACTGCGCCACAAGGCAGTCATTACTATTATGTTTAAAAGAATCATTAATTAATTGTATTGATTTCAAAGGTTGCAGAATCTGCTTGTACTTTAAAAGGATCTAAACATTTGGGGTATAATTAGCAGCTAAGGGAAGTGGTAAGTTTGTATCACTAACAGGGGCATTTAGGTGGGGCGGCATAGAAAATTGGATTTAAGTAAAAAAAAAGTATTAATTTATAGGTACCTACTTACAGATAAACTGCTTCGTGTCTACTTACATCCCCAGATCGTTTTACAACTCTATAGATTCATTTACCAATTTCATTGTAAACGAACAATCCGATTTCAACCAAGCTACATACTCTTTGATACGCTATTGACTTATTAGATTTCCGAGATTGTATCATTTATATTTAAAAATCATAACACGTTAAGGGGCTAGTTCGCAAAAAATGCACTTAGGGTTTTGGAAATATTCAAGAACTCACTTCATTAAATGACAATAAAATGGAACCTTAAATTCTTAATAGATGAAACTACAATAACACCGTGCGCTTTTTACAAAATAATTATTTACATTAGAAAAAAACACCTCTCAAATTTATTAAAAATCATCGAAATAACAGAAATAATCAAATTGACAAAGGTAAATTTCGATGATTTTCAGAGGTTTTTTCGCAAGTAAATAATTATTTTGTAGAAAACGGACGGTGTTAATGTAGTCTCATCTATTAAGAATTTAAGATTCCATTTTAGTGTCATTTGATGAAGTAAGTTCTTGAATATTTCCAAAATCCTAAATGTCTTTTTGTGCATTTTGCGGACGCGCCCCTTAATATAAGTAATAGAGACACCAGTTTTTCATGGTAAGACGAAGTGGTGTTTAATGCTCTACACGAATTTCAGAAAATCATATATCTCGTAATTTTGGTGTTATTTTACCTATATTGACGAGATTATTGTTTCCAAAAGACAAATGATTCTATCAAGAATAGCTATATCTATCCTTCACTATTCGCTATATCTGCCCTATAAGTTACACCACGAAGTTTACCTTGCTCTACATGTTGATTTTTCCACCCACCCTGCTTGACCTCATCTACTAATATACGAGGAGGTCCTATAAAAATAATTGCTTTCTAAATTTACACAGGCACTTGGCTTTCAGCGTAATTAAACACGCTGAAGTAAGTATATTGGCACAGTTATTCCGGGGTCGAGAGACGTGATACGTTGATGTGGAGTAACACGCGCACGCCATTGCAATAACATTAAATCAAATATATGATGCTGAAGTTTATCCATCGTATGTAAAATCACCATGACACCATTTGCAAATCGCGCAATACAAAATGGAAGTATTGGTTTTTATTGAAATCAGTTTTTTCTTTTCATTTTTACTAAACTGTCAGAAGTCCTAGAACTGTGAGAGTAGCTTCCAATCGCTAGATGCGCCGTGACTTTCCATCAGACTGGCGACGTCAATTTGGCGAGCTAAATATAAAAAAATACGTTGTAAATTAATCCGCAGTACTTTCTGGATGCTACAACGATTGGCAGTCTTCTAATCGAAGGCCTGCCCGTTGAAAGACACTTGTCAAGTTTAATATCAGATGAATTTCACGAGTTGGGCGAGAGTGTGTCGGAACAGAAGTGTCTTCAAATGTATGTCGTGATGAATGATCCGTAGTGCTTTCTCGATGCTACAGCGTTCTTTTTTGCAGTCGAATACCTACCCATTGAAAGAATCTTGTCTAGAATATGATCAGAGGAATTTCACGGGTGATGTAAGGGTGTACCACAGAATTGATTTCAAATTTAATCGGGACTAACACTCAATGACGATGGCGATGTAAATAAAACTAATGAATACCACTTTTCCCAAGTCACCGCAAAATGTAATCTCGGCAATTTCCAGCATTCGTTTCGCTTGTTCAGGAATATTAAAGCATCTACTTTAATAATAAAATCTCAGCGTTCTTTAAATTCTTGTTCGTGTAACAAGATTAAATGCTCAAGTTTCGTTGCTCCTTTAATAACTTAGAAAGAAGAGTGCTATGGTTTTTGCCGCTGCGTGTGATTTTTAGGCTCTAGACATTAATCAAAATAGCTTCAGCTAGATAATTTTAACCTTCTTTGACTATAAGTAAATCGGGACACTCTAGTCAGCAATCTTACGATTTTAATGCTTGTATCATCCAGGTCCTCCAATTCGTCCATTCACGGTAGTTCTATTACAAAATATATGTCCCGATTGGCATGTGAGTAAACGAAATTCGTTGTTCAAAGACTTTCGTGGAAATCGCTGTATAAATTACGACATATTTGTAGTCCAGTGACGATCGACCCAATATGCCAAAGAGTTTCTTTCCCAACGAACTAGCTTGCCCCTTCGAGTACATTATGTATAGACTATGATCTATGTATTGTCATGGATTTTGCAAGGAAACTAGCATCAGGCAAGATTAGTTTTCTCAGTCGTAGTAAATATTATGTTAGTTTACATGAACTATTTGCCAGAAAATTCATTGTATACGCCCGTGGTAAAACGAGAGTGACTTTGGCACGGTATGTTGTAATGATCCGTAATGAGTATATTGTTTATACAACAGAAACAAGAGAGCTTTGTTGAATTCAATAGCTACTCCAGATTTATGGCATTCCATCATGACAGAAAATCAGCTTAAAACACTAAGCAAAAAGATACAATCTCATCGTAGGATTATTGCGGTTAAATCCAACTACTTTAGAAACAGGGAACCACTTTGATCACAAAGTTGCCAACAAAATTACAAATACGGACTACAATGGCTAATTCTGTATCTTCCATCTGTGGTTTACAAAATATAATCTGCTATGTGGTCAAGACTTTATCATGCACGAAATATTCCTACTATAACATATCTAACTATAGAGATAAGAGTAGAGAGCAGTGGAAAGCGCTCTTAAAACAGACCTAATTAGTAATTGCGGATTACTGCAAAGGATTGCAGACTGGCCTTATTTCGTATTCCTTTTATCTTCAAGCGTAGTAAACACCCTTAATCTGCGAGGCACAACGCGTTTTAGTATGTATAATTCATGGAGTTGGAAATATGCAAGTTAAATAGAAAAAGAAATTCCATCAGGTAGTTTTACTATCGTCAAAATGAAGCATCTTTTATTAACAATCACCTGGACACGCAGAATCCTCGTAAGAGCACTATATACGATAGCGTAAGTAGTTATTATTTTGGACCTCAAGATCTGATTTTCCAACTTTTACCAGTTACCAAGGAAGTAGTTTTTTAATCTCATTCATCATATCAATCTCCCAAATTACGCCACTATCGTCAAAATGAAGCATCTTTTATTAACAATCACCTGTACACGCAGAATCCTCGTACGAGCAATATATCTGATAGCATAAGTACCTAGTTATTATTTTGGACCTCAAGATCAGATTTTCCATCTCTTACCAGTTACCAAGGAAGTATTTTTTTTTATTTCATTCATCATAGCATATCTTCCAAAATCCACGGTACTGCTCCTTCCGCATCCAGTCACTCCCTGCGACCTTTTTCAGGTCGTTGGTCCATCTTATATCATTACCACTCACAAACTAATGAGTACCTACTAAACAGCATCGTAGAGTAGTTGTACTTCCACTAGACACGATTCGAGACGGGTAGTCAACTAGTCACTACAAGGAACGTCTGGGTCTCATCCTCACTACTTAATTTGGCTACTTTAAATTAATAAACCTAAATAGTTCTTTTCCTCTGACTCAGCGTAGGTACGCCGATTACCCTCGAAATTAAATCCAGCTTCAACTGCAGTGTGCTCGCCATCCATTCTTTAGATTCTATGACTAATGTCGCTGTCTGGTTTTGTATGCAAAGCTGTCTTCGTCGTTATTCATTGTAGAATTGCGTGTTGTGTAATATAATTTCTTGTGTAGCACTTAACACAATATGTAGGTACCCACATTTTATAAATTACTGCCGCTGAATATTATACGCATAAGGGAATTGCGTATGAACTACCAAAAAGTATGTACACATTGTATAGGGTTTCTCCTTTATTCGGCGAATGGCATTTCCTTGTAAACAGACGAACATATCACAAAATAGATACGATATAATGTATTTTGTTATTTGTTAACCCTTCAACTAAAAGCTGCGCTGCTAGGTATATCTAATATGAACACGTAATTTACTCCGTAATATTTCAAAAACTGGTAACGGTAATGCCTAGTATATTATTGCAACATTGTTGCGCAAAATTTAATATCTATATCAGCGAAGTATACAACTATGAACGTTTTTACGACGGCGACGCCCAAATTCAATTGGGCGGAGGGGTGGATATCTAAATCATTTAGTGTAATGGCGAATTGGACGCGAATACAAATTCTTTACGGCTTCCAGTCGTCTTTAATGTAAATAATGTCTGTTTTAAAATAGATATTATATTTCCATCTAGGAAAAGAATCATAAATTGCATTTGTTTTTGTTCTTATCTTTCGACCGAATCATCTATGTAAAGTGAGGGCGAAATTTAATGCTCCTATTAATAAATGCTAACAAATGAAATGTCTAAAAGATGAATCTATTCTACATATTTATAACCTCCCAAGCGCTTTGAAGTCTACAGCGTGCAAATTCACAGATGAACGAGGGTGCTGACAGTTTGAAGTACTCATTAGGTGCCAGTCTGTTATATTCAAGGGAACGTAAAATAAGGCACTTTATTTGATAAGTGACTTTAAAGACAAAAGAGTCGCTCGCTATAGGTAATGACTTGTTTGCGTGTTTAGGGTGTTAACTATTGTCGATATATTTATTTTAGGCGCCATTGTTTAAAATACCTGTCTTCACTATTCTGACACTGATTTCTATTTTTTTATTGGCTCATAGTACGGTGCAGGGTCAGTTTTGATCTGGAACGTGCCCTGTAACATATCAGAAACACATCTTATTCCAGCGGGACATCTCATTTGAAAACAATTTTTTACGCTGGTTTGGCTTCTATGGTCTTCTAGTATATCATTTTTATAGTATTCACGTAGTAGTTAATTTATTAAGTTGTATATGTAGCTGCGTAGCATCGTGTAAGCACTGGATAAAGATAACCTTATGTTCTATAATAATTTATAATGTTTTATCATTTTAAAGCCAATTATAACTGAACTCTTAAATAGCTAAGCTATTTGACATAAAACTATTATTTTTTTTATAAATGGTAGGATTTACAGGCGTTTTAACATCAATGAAATATTATTTGAATTCAGCATTTACTGTTGGAAATATAATAATATCAGATATTGTGGATAAGTAAAACTTTTCATATTAAGACGTAAATGAACCTGGTTCCTAACTCAATAAATCCAAAAGCCTCTGGGAATGCAACAAAGTTATAGGAAAGATTAAATCTGCAATTTTGCTAGACGGCACAGGAATAATTTATAGGTCTCGTTTGATCTCATTGTTCTCTCTTGCTTGAATAATAATAGTTCATTGAAGTTTCCTTTATTAAAATACTAGATGATGCTGGCGATTTCACCCGCGTAGTTCTCGTTCCCGTAGGAATATGGGAATAAATATAGCCTATGCCACCCGGGGATAGTTTAGCTTTCCGAATATATTTTTTCAAATCAGTTCAGTACCTACTTTCAGAACTTTTTCAATGCCAACAAGCAAACTATCAAATTTTTCCTCTGTATAAGTTATTATTATTTATATACAGAATCATTTGACACAGGTTTACAACATTCAGGTGATTGTCTGCTGTCTTCTTCGAGTACACATTTGATATGACTTACCACCGGTAGGTACCTACACCTCAGTCTTTTGACACGCAGAAAGACATGTGTTACAAATTTCTCTGATGCCATCAATGTTGTCCTGGGGTATCCTTCCGAGGTCCTGGGGTACCCTTCTGAGGGCTTGCCCGGGGCTTCCCATACAGTTTCTAGTCGGTAGGAGTCCGGCATAGCATCTACGTTGTATTTTCCTTACGTTAAAAACCTGCCATCAATGTTAATTACAATAAAATGACATCAAATTCAAGTAATTTCGATATTATGCTCCGGTTTTATTTTCATGATAGGCAACGGTGCCCGCTTCCCATCAGGTTTGTAGTAGTAAAAAAAAATAATTCAGTGCGGTGTTTGAAATCTATATCTATAAGTACTTATAATAAAACTGTTGAGGGTCGAGAGTCTGTACATGGAAGATATTTTTAAAATTTTAATTGGGGGGTGTTCTATAATCGATACAGAAGCCGAAAATGTAATTTAAATTTTTTGTCTGTCTGTCTGTCTGTCTGTATCCCGAATAAGTATCACGCCGAAACTACTGAATCGAATTGAATGATACTTGGTACATTCTGAGCCTATAATCCGAGGAAGGTTCTAGGATACTTTTCATCCCGATATTTTGCGTGGTTCCTGCGGGAGAGGGGATGAAAGTCAAAATGGTTTTTCAGTTATAATTTCTCAACGCGTGGTCCGATTTTAAATATTATTTTAGTGTTATAAAGGGAGTACTTAAAGGATAATTTCATACAAGTTTCGATGTTGAGGGTTATGTAGTTCAGAAATTAGGGAAATCTCAACCTTCGGTAAACCTAGAATTCAAGGGTTCTTTTGAAATGAAAAATCTTGATTTGAATTCTTTTGAATGAAAATGAAAAAAAATGAGGGTAAATCTAAACGGGCGTGTTGGCTTGATCATAAAAGAGCTTAATGATTAAGGCTATTGTAAAATAATTCAGTCCGCGCCGAAGGCGTGGACTGAATTGTTTTAGAATAGACTTAATTTTTAAGCTCTTTTAGAATTAAGCAAACAGGGCCGTTTCACACGCTGCTTGATAAGTCTGATGGAAAAATACCTCTCCTTTCATACACCTTATGTGGCGTAAACGAAGTTGCGAGGGTCAGCTAGTTAAGGAATAAATTCATAGGTAAAGAATGGTATGAAGAGCGGATATAGCTCGATATGCCAGGCCATTTTATAGGCGCTGACCGCTTCAAGTACATTTTTACTAGCACTATCCAGAAATGGTCTAATGGTAGGTAATCGCTAGATTCCTTTCAAACTTACCTACAAGGATCGCTTGCCAGTCCTTTCGAGAACGTTTTAGTGGAGAGCAATAAATTCAATTGAGATTTTTATATATGGGCTCCTGACAATAGTTGTCAAATTCTTCGTAATCTGTAGGATGTGTTTAAAATATAATAGGTACTAGATCATGCTCGCGGCTTCGCCCGCGTAAAATTCGGTACCCGTTCCCGCATCCCGTGGGAACATTTTCCCGGGATGAAAAGTAGCCTATGTGTTATTCCAGACTATAAGCTATCTTTGTACCAAATTTCAGCTCAATCCGTTCAGCCTTTAGAGTAACAAACGTCCAAACATCTAAAAATCCAAATATCTTCACAAACTTTCACATTTATAATATTAGTAGGATATAAAGGAGCTGGTTGACTAACTCATCTATGCCCAACAAAAGCTACTTTAAATCTGAATAATGGATTTTTTTGCGATCTTGGGAGTTTTTGAAATTCATCCCCTAAGAATTGAAACGATCGTGGCAAATTATGTGCGAAAAAACAATAGTCTTCAAGTTCTATTCTAAGAAAATGAACGTTAATTTCAGGATCTTTTGAAATTCTACCCTTAAAGGTGTATTATAGTGGGGGTGAAAGTTTGTATGAAAACCAAAGACTTCTATATAAACTGAGGTAGACGCGCCGTACACGACATTTCAAAAGCAATCATCAAACACACACATTGCTAAGACTACATTCACTTATAAATAATATTTACGTAATTGTCACAACAATAGCAATATACGAATAGAACAAGAGTAAAAGAGAAGGCGTATGGACTCCGATTGCAAGCCGAGTACTCTCGAAGTTTTTACTCACAACAGTGCGAGCAACGCCGCCAATTGGCGCAGTTTATAGGTTTCAAAAATCGGTGCGTAGGGCATGTCTACCTCAGTTTATTTATGTAGAAGTCTTTGATGAAAACTAAATAAGGAACATGGATGCAACTTCAGTTCTGAGTATGGCAGGGGAGACCCAAACGGTTGACGTTGCACAAATTAGAATACTATGTGAACTTCATTATGAGTATAGCCTTAAGCAATATTACATCCATAATATAATTTCGCTCCAAAGGTGCCATCAGATTCATAATTAAGTTATGAAGTACGTGGTGTTTCTCACGTGCACTTAACACCAAGTGACACGCGAACATTCTGCTCACGCGAAATACCCTGGAATATGTTTAGCGCTATTCGACCCTGTTACCATAGTAAAGATCTACATAATGAACTTCTGCCTACATAATTATTGTTACGTAACCCTATCTTTTTTATCTTTTATCTTTTGCGGGTGGAATCCCTCATGAATGCTATGCGGGACTCTTGACTAAAACAATATAATGCTCTACATACAGAAGCCTACGGCCCCCGAAGACCTAGGTAAGCCCTCGAAATGATGTCCCATGATTCCCAACAGACTTCGGCTGCCACCGCGGCCTCACTTAGAGGTTCGGGTACTATCCCGCGATTTTGAGGGTTGGTTGGTTCGGGTGTTATCCCTCTTGGGGTGTCTCTGGACTTCTGACTAACGTCACGCCGCCTCTTGGGCCTGCTTCTGTAAGGACGGCATATATCCCTCCTGCCGTCCTTACGAGCCCGGTCATGGAGACCGATAGTCTTAGTTACATACCCTTGCAGATCTCCTTGCACGACATAAGTTTGTCGTCCATCTTTAACTTTATGCTGCGAAAGAAAGCTACTACAACGCTTTTACCAAACCAAATTTCGGTCTCATTTTATCCTATATCGAGACCTCGCATTGACCAAACAAAATTTCGCTTTTCTTTTCTCCTGTATCTACAAGACCATTATCGCAACAAGAAACACAAACTTTTGTTATAATAATGATGTTATTTCAGATGTATTTCCCCAGACGGTCAATTTATGTTACTACACAGTATATTTCACCCCCTTTTTAGCCACCTTACTACCAAACCGCCGCCTTAGGTTTTTTCTCTTCTGCATTACTGCTCAGTAGTACCTGCCTACCTATCACGAGTATCTTTAAAATGTTACCAATGAAATTTGGGCGTATATTATGCCACTGCCTACCCTTTTGGTGATAAAGGCGTGACTATATGTATATATGTATTTTGTAACTGATGTTAGTTGGTACGAGTTACCCACATAACGTGTTACGCAACGATTCGTATTTTCCTTTGTTCTATTTCGATAAAGGTTTGTTTGCGGTTCCGGCACTCCAAACCTCGTGTACTAATCCCCTGAATGTTAATGCAGCTTTTATACCGTGCCGCTCAAATGTCACACATCGTGGAATAACTGAGACCGGACGGTTTAAGGGCTTCGCGGTTACTTGATCTTTTTTAGGGTTCCGTACCCAAAGGGTAAAACACGGGACCCTATTCATGAGACTTCGCTGTCCGTCTGTCTGTCTGTCTATCTGTCTGTCTGTCTGTCCGTCAGGAGGCTGTATCTCATGAACGGTGATAGCTAGAGAGTTGAAATTTTCACAGATTATGTGTTTTTGTTGCCGCTTTATCAACAAATACTGAAAACAAAAACATAATAATATTTAAGGGGGGCTTCCATACAACAAACGTGTTTTTTAGCGATTTTGTTTTATATATTCGGTAATTAGGTATCCTTCTCAATTTAAATACGTTAGTTAATTTGAACATTTCATCAAGATCATTCATTCCCTTTACACCATGTAAATTAAATGAATACTTTAGAAGGTATAGGACAATCAAATGTTGCTCAATGAAATTAATCTCGTGTCGCCATGATTGAACATTATACGGGTCACATACTAACTTATTTTTCGACTTTCATCGTAAATATTTGTTCTTTAAAAAGTGAACAACGCTTTCAGCAGATTACTTTAGGTAGGTGTAATATTTCAAAGATAGCTATTTCATAGGAAATAGTAAACAAATAGTCCATATTTTAGATTTTTCTCCAGTATAAACAATTTACGTACAAACACACAATTTATGTTGTAGACGTAGATATCGTGTTTATAATGTCATCATTCAAATGTCATCAATATTCTGACAAAGAAATTAAACAGAGTTCACAAACTCTTTTTGAAATATATACTGTACCTAAGTCCGACCGTAGAGGATCTATACAAGGATAGTTAACACTACAGAGCAACGCGACCTGTCTAAAGACGCGCGTTGTATAACACTATAGAGCAACTCGAACTGTCTAAAGACGCGCGTTGTATAACATTAAAGAGCAACTCAAACTGTCTAAAGACGCGCGTTGTATAGCACTATAAATAGATCAATGCGAACTGTCTAAAGACGCGCGTTGTATAACACTA
Organism: Miltochrista miniata; assembly: GCA_933228765.1. Classification (NCBI taxonomy): domain Eukaryota; kingdom Metazoa; phylum Arthropoda; class Insecta; order Lepidoptera; family Erebidae; genus Miltochrista; species Miltochrista miniata. Next base: position 12,558,897 of record OW121764.1, on the reverse strand, counting down.
TAGAGCAACGCGAACTGTCTAAGGCGCGCGTTGCTCTGTGTTAATAGGTAATAAGGGTAACCAGTAGACGCTTGAAATATTCACAGAATATCGAGCATTGTATTTTCATAAAAAAATAATAATGAAAACAAAATGGACCTTTACTGGGACATCCTTTCGAGAGCTTACCTGGGGCTCCCAACCGTAGGCTGTTGGCCGTTACGTGGAGTTTTTTAGTCGGTAGGAGTCCGGCATATCATCCATTAAGGATTTTCCATCTCGTTAAATAAAAAGAAAAAAGGGGGCTTCCATGCAACAAACAGGTACGACTTTTTGTTGTTTTTTGGTACGGAACCCTCCGTGCGGGAGTCCGACTCGCACTTGGCCGGTTATCTGTATAGATATACAAGAATATAATTGACCGAGTGAACGTTGTGAGTGAGCGTCTCCATATCTACATGGCCAAATTAAACATCTCTAAAATATTAGGAAGCACAATCAGCCCCCGTCGGTTTTAACACGGTAATAAGCTCAGGACAAAATACAATGCGCTGAAGGGCAATTCTATGCAAATAAATTATTTGATTTTATTTGTAAGGGTTACCTGAGGGTCGAAGCTTTGCCTTTGAATATAAATGATTTATTTGCACACCAGTTATCGAATTTGTGTCGCTATTTCGTTAATGTAGCGAGCAAGAGAAGGTATATTAAGTTTGGACATCGAAAACAATCGTATCGCAGTCGTAGTTTCAACCTTATATATCAACGTTAGAAAAAATATTGTCGGACTTGTAATTTCGTCTTTATAACAATGTAATAAATGTCTGTATAATTTCTAAGAATAAAAACAGCAATTAGCAGCTTCACAAATTTTATACTTACCGAGTACTAGGTTATACAACCATCTCCAAACTTTATTTAGTTAACCAACTACCGATAGTAAGAATCCGAGACGTGTGCAATTTTTGGAATGGTTACTGTGAACTATAAATATTATCTACTAGTACATATTGCAATAAACTTCCTTCGTCTTCACCTTCGGCGTATGTTCCAGACCAGAGCTGTCTATAGCATTGACTGTGACGTACGATGTTTATATATTATGCTCATAAAATGTTTACTCTACAATAATTTCATTCAATAAAATATTTCACGGAAATCATACGTACTTCTCGCAGTATTTCATACAGCTGGGTGACGGACGGCCTTCAGCACCAACATGTTCCGTTAATTCGGGTACCAAATCCCCATCCGACGTCCCTTAATACCTTGAAATTCGAAAACAATTTCGTGTCACATAATTCTCGCGCTTCGAAAAAATGTTATTAGAAATTAAATTTTATGAATATTTATTGAGCCCGCTTCCGGGTAATAATTTGCTTTATTGATAGGAACTCACATTTTTCAATTCAATATTGTTACTGAAGTTGGCCAGTTTCTTGTAGCTGTTGCCTACAGCCGAATCGCTGTATCTAAACATTACCCACAGAATGTCTTGATTGAAAACACAAATCTTGAAGGTAAAATAAATCTTGTTCCGTCTAAAGCGTCAGCCTTGTAGGGTAATCTAATATCGGAAATTGGCTCGAAATCGACATCGATTCACTAGGCGTTATATAGTAAAGCGACTATTTCCTCCGTTCATTACGTTTGCAAACGAAGTTCTAAAGCCAGATAAATTATTAATGCGTGACGAGAAATCTCAAGCGGTCTCTTGAAGCCAATTCCTCTCGAAAAGTGGTTGAAACTTGACAAGAAAAAAAACTAACAAGAGAGAAAATGGTGGTTGTCCATGATATATCATAATGATACGTTTACATGTAATGTACCGTTAAATAAAAATGTTTAATGTGTAGTGACGTGTGTAATAAAATAAACGCGTTACTTTATTTTATATGTACATACACGTTATAGTAGGCAACACACGCTACACGTTTGTTGAGTGATCTAATATTGAAATATTGACGTTGACGATGCTGCGACGACTCTGCAAGATACTCGTATAGATTTATCCGTTATCTGAATTTTCTATGCATTTAGGGTGTGCGAAAAAGAGAGAGTAATGATTGAATGTACAGTTGAAAGTGATAGTAGGACTCGGGAAAAGAAAAAGTGTTAAATACTGTACTAAGGTTGAAGGCTGGTACCTGCTGATACTATTATAAAATGTCCACAATTACACAACACATCTACGGTATTTTCGCAAGATATATTTTTGACACTCGTGCATGACCTATTTTCTACATATAGGCCATAGGGTACCGTCCATAGGGACCAATAAAAGCTCATTCTCTCGTTCTTTTATTAGCGAATGAAATTTACATTTGCTTTAGGAAAATTTTCTCTTGAAAATAAATTTATTGTTCGAGGTCTACTTTGATGAAATTATAATTTGAATAAGTTATTTAAACTTTCTGAACTTAATTTGGTCATGGCTATGGGTGTATTGAGCGAGACTGCCATTCTGTCACCACCTAGCCAGGTGTGGTATAATGGAGAAGGCAGCCTCGTGGCTCGTGCAGATGATGTTGCTACTTCACGGAATTTGTACATGACATGGCATGATTTTTCTGTGTCTATGAGGGCATGCCCGAGATGACATACATCAAAGCCTGCGCTGTTCTTCGAACGCATGAAAACAGCTCAAACTCTTTTTCCTGAATCAGCATGTTGTATCACGAGTCGGGCAATCCTGCTATTTCAATTGTGTTAGATCAGAATCGTGATATTAGCTCAATTAAAACAATGTCGTAGTCAAGACCCGTACAATTTGACAGATTTCGTAGCCTTTTCGTAGCTTTTTCGACGATTACGATTCTGTTCTCTCTGTGCCAATTTAAATAGCAGACCTGGGCTCCAAAAATCTGTATAAGAACCCCTTACCTACCTCCAGTACAGAATCAGTGGAATCTAGAATCGAGGGTATCGGACACAACCACTATTTTCGTAAACAATATTTTTCGTCTCTGATTCAGTGATTAATCTTACTAATTTATAAGTATAATTGCGAATTCGTGGGGCTTCCGAAGGCTACCCGAGGCTCCCAACCATAGGCTTTTAGGTACGATACGTGTGGTTTTTAGTCGGTAGAAGTCCGCCATAGCATCCCTGTAAGATTTTCCTCACATTAAAAAAAGTATATATGCGAAAGTTTATGTGTATGATGTTTGTTACTCAATCACACTTTAACGGTTTAACGAATCTGACTAATATTTGGAATGGGGATAGATATAGTCTTGAATAACATATATAGGCTACTTTTTATCTCGGAAAGATGTTCCCATGGGAAACCGAACCCCAACTCCATCATCATCTAGTGGAACATAAAAGAGGATTGCCATTTAAACGTCCCCGGCGGGATTTCTAACTAATTGCAGTCGTACTTGGCTCCTAAAAGCCATCATTAATTGAACAGTAGCAGTGAATAACACGACTTCACGCTCGAATCTCTACATGCCTAATTAGTAACGGTTCTAAACCTCGCTAGTCTAGAATATAGTTAAAGTAGTACTACTGACTGGGGAACTATTCAGAAAGTGATACAGTTTCGTACATAAACTATGTAACCCGTGTTTTCTCTGTGCACATATCTGCTCATCTTGGTTGAAGCCAAGTCGCCTTCGCTGGCACACTTACTCATCAGTGTGTACAGCCCAACCACCGTTACTGTGCAGTACAATACTGGCAAAAGTACTAGAAAATAGCTTGGTGAAACTTGTAAAACGGATTAAGCTTTGTAAAAACACTAACAATGATGGTAACGTAGTTCAGGGACAGAAAAAACAATCATTGTTCATCATATCACACTCCATGCAGCAACTTATAAGCAACCCAATTTGTCGTTGCTCAATAACTCAATCCGCTATCCAAAGGTAACGTAGTTCAGGGACAGCAAAAAACAATCATTGTTCATCATATCACACTCCATGCAGCAACTTATAAGCAACCCAATTTGTCGTTGCTCAATAACTCAATCCGCTATCCAAATTGTCGCCGAGATAATTTTGGCAAACTAGAACTCACTGTTAATAAGGCATCCTAGAGACGGGGCTGGAGCGTCTTTCGCTAACGCTTCAGCTCTGAAATAACAGGTGTATTTACTTTGTTTTAAATATTCTATATACCAATTGGTTCCACCATAATGATGAAGATTAAAAGAACGGAACTATTTGACAGAAGGAGGGTACCTATCTGCAAAATGAGCACTCGCATAGCACACGATTATAGTACCACCTTTCCATCATCCACCGTGCCATTACCCAGCCCAATTTGCGCTTTCAGTCTAACTGCTAAACGGCTATCTTTATTTTCCGTGCAGCGACTGCCATCGACCACGATAACCAATTGGCAATGTCAGAAGTTCTGTAATTAGACTTATGGTATGGTTCCTAACTTGAGGCAGGTTGTTTTTTTTTTGCACAGAAAAAGGTTTTTCTTTCGTTTATGTAGCCCGTTCTTGTCTCTGTCAGGCATCGCATCAATCGTAGTGCCACCTTTCTATATTAACAAACTTATTGATTGTATACTCGTACCCACTCACTAACAGCCGAAAAGATTTCATTAGCATCTTCTTACCACATAGCCAATAAACGTTATCTAATAATTACGTCATTTAATGACTTTTAGTAACATATAATTTAGTTATACGGGGTCATAAAGGCCACGGAAATGGGTTAAAACAATCGTTCCAATAACATTTTGCATTTGTTGTTTATTAAACAAACATTTAGTCAATTCAAACTACAATAAAGTGCTTTTACAGAGGAAAGCTTCGAACACAATAACAAACAAATTAACTTTATGCGAAGTTTTACGTTGTAATTTCAGTAGGTATTTGAACTTCTCATTTGTAGATACTAACAATCATAGTTTCAGCTGAGTAGAAAAATAAACATACCTCTACAAAGAAACAGAACTCGCGAGTGATTGAGTTTTATAATTTGTCTTTGGGAGAAGTGGAGCAGAAATAGAGCTCTGAACTATCAGCCAAGTTCTCCCGGGCACAAGTCTACAGAGCTTGACTTGAACGTAGCAAGCTGTTTCTTTTAGCAAAAGCAGATATACCTTTACTTCCTTGGACATACTTCCAATGAGCTATAGAGGCATCCAGCGTTAGACGTATAATTAGGCATCAGTGTAGTTATGAGTTTTAGTTTACTCGAGGCCGGCATGACACAAAAAAATATGTATGCTGTCGCTCTACGCGCCTCTGTAGTTTTCCATGAAACAAAATCAATAAACAACCTCGGCACTTCGACAGTATCTTTCTATTCAATTCACTTGTAAACAGTTTCTGAGCTTTCGTCTCAATCAATAATGAATAATTGTTATAAGGTGGTGAGCAGAATCCAGGAACCTGTTTATTACTGTGTAAATAATCACTTTTTGAACGACCGTTTGGATAAAATTATGTCGGTATATATCAATATTGATTTCAGTTAAAGATACTGTCAGTTTAAAATATCGCTAGTGGACGTCACTCGGTTTCACCCACGTAGTTCCCGTTCCCGGGAATACGAAAATAAAATATAGTCTATGTTCACCGGGAATAGTGTACCTTTTCAACAGTGAAAGAACTTTTCAAATTGTTTCAGTAGTTTCGGAGCTTATTCGATGCAAAAAAGCATACAAACAATCAAATACTTCCTCTTTATAACATTGATATAGATAAAAGAAACAGCATGTAAGAGTTCAATCACTTGTATTTATTACGTAAACTGGTAAAAATGAATTGATATATAGGTATATTTTGGTAAGATTTATGTTCCAAACCTTGAAGTTTCATAAACCACAGCTTAAAATATAACACTCGTATACTATAACTTTAGGGATTTTGTGCGCTGATTTGTCGGCGAATATATTTTACGGTATACGTCACCTACCTACCTATTGCGAGAGTTTACCTTATGTCTCTACGATACCTACTCTCCAGGCGGAGCTATTTCTGAAACGCGAATTGCGGTCTAGGTACTACGCCTAACAATAGATGATTTACAGCGTTCGTGAAGAATATATTGCTTTACATTTAAATTACAACTTGTTACGTAGATCTATTAAAGCTTTCCGTATAGCAACGAGATTATAAAGAGCCGTATAATTCGATAACTCTTACCTGAAAAGTTGTAAGGAGTTTGAATAAGTTCATTGTAAAAAGTTTGTCCAATTATTGTCATGATTGAAATATATTCAAATATTCACCTTGTTGAAATAAAGATGACTAGTTAGTAGTCTTTTCAGCAGTTAGGCTTCCAATTGTTTTAATCTAATTTATTACTAGTCGTAACATATTATAAGTTGTTAAAATTCCACTCGCTTCATCGACTCTCGTCGTCAGTAATATTTATGCGCCCACTTTAGTCTTCCCTCGACTCGGAACGCCTCATTATGAGCTTTCATCGTAGTTTTTAAATTACGAGCTGTTTGAGATAGAGTTCACTCGCAATTTATTGCAGTATTCTGTATCATCAAGAGATTACTTCTGCCTTGGAACGGCGCCGGCGGTACTATCGTGTAATTAAGTAGTTATGAGAAATCTTCCTTGCTAATATTATTAGAAGACTTAGTATGGAATTATGGATGCTTGTTACTCTTTCTACCTTTATCGGCTAAACGTATCTGGCTGAAACTTGGGACAAGGATAGTTTCTGGGAAAACATATTAGCAACTTTTTATCCCTGGAATAAGTTACTATGCAATGCCGAAACGGGAAGAAAATTCATGCTGAGCCGCAGGCACCGTCTAATTTGTAAAATTTTCTGGATATATTTTGTTCTGGGTTATGCAAGCGTCTTTTTTTTTATGTGAAGGAATATTTTACATTGATGCTATGCCGTACTCCTACCGACTAAAAGACCTCACATATCCCGCCTAACAGCCTACGTTTAGGAGCCCCGGATAAGCCCTCGTGCCCTCGTTATGCAACACTGTCTAACAGAGATTCGTGTATGACCGAAAACTACCTACATTTAAATTAACGCAAAATTATGACTAACAAAGTAGGCTTCACCCGTTTAAACTAACAACAATATTCATGACAATGCTCAATAGTTAAATTCTCATATAAGAAGCGATTTGGAAAATAATTAATGTTGGTGGGGCAGTGTACGAGACACGTTAGGTAACCGGCGGCGAGCGAGCGAGAGGGCCAACGGCGCGCGCCGGCACCGCTATTGATCGTGGAGAATGACGCCCGGGGTGACCCAAATAGAGCCTCCGTGTACCCTCCGCCCTCAAACTGAACACCCCTTACTAACTCCCCGCGCCCGTCAGCCGCTCGACGACGAATTTTCATATCAGTCGGTGCTTCTCGACGATGGAATGACCTGATGCGAGATAGGTACCTACTTTAGCTGATGATCGACATAAAAGATGTCATAAACACCCCCATCAATTATCATGCCCTGAAATATGATCGATGTTCTCATTCATTTAACGTTACGTTGTTATTGAATGTCACAAATTAACGTAAAATCGATACGACAAGTTCTTACGTAACTAATCAGATTATTTGAGTGTTAAGTTTGGAACAGACTTTTAGTTGGGCGGAACTTGAGGAAAATGTATTTTAGATACAGAAGAATGTAAAAGGTGTCGGCACAGGTCCTAAAGATCACCATTTTCGAACTACTTCGAGAGCTAGTCAAAGAATTCTTTTCATTTTAAATCACTGAAAATATCTTACATAATATGTGTAAAATTCGATTGTAAAGGACACGTAGTAACTGACCTATGCCTGGTAACAACCACCCCATTCGTGCCGGGACGGTGCATGCGTACCGCAACTATATAAAATTTCATTCGCTTGGCATATTGCAATATTGATCGAATTCAAGCCTATAGCGGGTCACTAGAGTTTAGGACTATTGATTCCCTGTAAATGAATTTATTAAATTGTTACTTGTTTTTGACGCCTACAAAATTTCCTTAACTAGTCAACTACATTATCTTCATATTGTTCGCGCGAGAATGTATTGTCTCTTCTCTAATTGTGTTAAAAACTGGGGGGAACGCTTACACAATATAGATGAACTGAAACAATGGATGGGGAGGGATCCTTTTGTTCTACGTCCTTAACCAGAATTTGTAGAATGATTTATTTCTTTTTTCACGCGAAAAACTCGCAGTCGACTTTCCGAGAGACTTGCTGGGTTATTTATAAATATTTAATCTGCCAATAAACATTAACAAGTTTTCCTATGTATAAGACAGAAAGAAAATCTTGTACCAAATCCTCTGGACAGCATGGTACAGTGACCTCACCTGAATCATCCTTCCAAAATAGAAATGAGTAGGAGAGGCCTACCGTGCGGAGTCCAATTGCCTAAGTCTGCTATTTCAATTGTGTCAGAACAGAATCGTAATCGTAGCCCATTATAAAGCAGACGCATCGGCTACGGTGATACAATTTGACGATTTCGTAGCTATTGTACTAAGAGTGTGATTCTATTCTGACACAATTAAAATAATAATATTCGGTCATAGCTCAGAAATAGGATAGTCCCAATAAAAAGCAGACGCATCGGCTACGGTGATACAATTTGATGATTTCGTAGCTATTGTACTACGAGTGTGATTCTATTCTGACACAATTAAAATAATAAAATTCGGTCCCAGCTCAGAAATAGGATAGTCCCAATATAAAGCAGACGCATCGGCTACGGTGATACAATTTGACGATTTCGTAGCTATTGTACTACGAGTGTGATTCTATTCTGACACAATAAAAATAAAAATATTCGGTACCAGCTCAGAAATAGGATAGTCTTATTAATTACTCTGAGTTAAGGCACTAATAAGTTCGAACGAAAAACGAGCCTTGTCCACATACGGCAAAAATACTGTTAAAATACATTCAAAAATATACGAATATACCCTGAACCTTATTTTTTGTACGTAGTTCGTTGAAAAATACTCGTAGAGGCGTGGCACGGTACGGCGGACGTTGAAATTGAAAAAGTGTGCAACTTTGCATTTTATTGTGTCGAGGAGCAATAGACTGCAGGAGATTGCAAATGAAAACTACCAACGATAGCTCCAGCATTTGTTCTACCGTATTATTCTGAAAGCTGTAGTTGTACTCGTAGACTGTAGAAAAAACAGTTAATTTCTGCTCGACGGTTTGTGAAGAATATTCTTTATTATGTTTAACTTGTTATAGTTAGAGTTCGCCGTGGAAAATAAACTTTACTCTTCTATGAACATTCTTTGTATAATTATAGCATTTTAACGTGTTTAAAAATATCCTATCCGAGGGCTTTTACGTGCTCAAGTGGGGTGGAGGAAAGGCACACTGTCAGGTGGGTATAGCAACACCTTTTCCCACCCTATGTTTGCTGATTTGTGAAATTACGGTTAGGTAAGGTAACGCCAAGTATCGGAAAACCCTTAGAGCTCCTCGCGGCGACCGGTCGCCGCGCATAATAATCAAGCTTTTCCGTTGAGCCCCGCGCGGCGACCGGTCGCCGCACCTACCCAGACGACTTTACACTTAAATTTAGCCTCCTTACGTCCTACTTTTCTATGAACAGTTTGATTGCATGTGTAGTATATAACATTTTCTTGTTTTTGGAATCTTATAAAATGACGTCAATGGGCCAGAATTTTTTACAAAAATCGAACAGTTGAAGTTGAGAGTGGATGGCGCATGGTTGGCGTGCGTTTGTGTAGTACGTGTGTGTTTCGTGTTTTTATTATAAATAATGTGTTTGCATTATTATTTATTATTATACACAGTAAAATAAACAATATATCAATAATCCGGTTGGTGTTTACAGAATCGTAAAATATGGTGTGGTGGTAGAGTAATAAAGGTTTTTTTGTGTTGAGTGCATGTGTACCAAGTGCGTGTGTGCGTGTGTGTTTTGTTTTTTTATTATAAATAATGTGTTTTCATTATTATTTATTATTATACACAGTAAAATAAACAATTTATCAATAATCCGGTTGCTGTTTGCAGAAATGTAAAATTTGGACTGGTAAGTGAGATATAAATTTTTTTTTGGAAAATGAGAAATCTTTTTTCATTTTTAGGGTGGTGGAAATAGGTGCTTGCGATTATTGATTTTCGATATAAATTTTGTGGGGGTTGAAGGAGCTTGAAGGGTTAATATTTGACCAATAGCTCCCTCGGCGTAGCGTCAGTATTTTTGAATCTTACAGTATAATAAACTGCTTTTACACGTGCAAATAATCTTCTAACAAAATGAAATTCAAGACTTTATCCATACTAACATTATATATTTTATACAGAAAAGATTTGATTGTTTGTCTGTTCGCAACAAATAGGCTCCGAAACTACTGAACCGAAAAATCCTTTCACTGTTGAAAAGATGCACTAGCCCCGACTATATTTTATTCCCGTATTCCCACGGGATCGGTAGCTACGCGAGTGAAGCCACGTGACGCCCGCTACTAAATTTATAATTATATTAACTTCGTAGCATGGTCGCGCGGCCCAATGGGTCTAAAAGGCTGTCCATAAATTCATGTTTTCGCAAAAGCATATTACTTAAAAAGATAGCAGAACTATATTCTGCCAATATTGCTCGAAATAGACTTATTTATACTTCATAATTGGATCAACAACAACCCAATTTATTAAATTTATCGTTAAAGAGCCACTAAGTATCAGCATGACTGGTTTAGATACAGATTTGTTAGTATTTTCTTTTATAAGTTGTACACATTTTGTTGCATTTAGAGCTACAACATCAAGCACGTCAACACAGCCTTCTTCAAAAAGAAACCCCAAGTGATTCTAGAAGGTTCTTATCAAACATGTATCTTCTTAAAATCGGGTTCGTTCGAGGGAGCCCACACCAAACACGAAGTGCTTATTTTATTACGGCTCAAATAAAATACTGTCAAGATAGTCATCCACCATTTCTGTGAAAGTACGAATATCATGGTATTATAAATACAATCATAATATTCATCGTAATTTTCTTTTGTCATTAAGTTTATCTCTTAGTCCTAAGGTTATAAAGAAATCATGTTAGTAGGAACACCGTGGCGTGACGTAGCACCATAAACCCAAAACGCGTGCAAGGTGTGACCTTGAGCCACTATGAGTTAGCGACAGCTAGTATCGAGTATAACACCCACCGTCACGGTTGACGTGTTACCAGACTGACTGCTGCCATACTGAACTCTTTAAAAATATATCGCTCGATACGATAACAAAACGAACGTGACCCACCAACTTACTTATAAATCACAACTAAATATAATTTTGTAGCTGGCATCCGTACCCACCATGTAGCTTTCATTCGTAAATAACATCCGAAGCTCCTATGCGAAGCTTGAATTAGTAGGTCACATCCGTAGCTTACATCTGTAGGCAGAAGCTACGGATGCGTCGTAGCTTAAATCCGTAGGTTACATCCGTAGCTTACATTTGTAGGTGGGAGCTACGGGTGCGCCGTAGCTTAAATCCATAGCTTACATCTGTAGGTGGAAGCTACGGATGCATCGTAGCTTAAATCCGTAGCTTCCATCGAGCTCGCACTCGTAGCTAGCCGTCGTAGATAACATCCGTAGCTCGCATCTGTAGCTTACATTCACAACAAGTATCTTCACTATATCCGTTTCCACCTGAACATGTTTGGTAGTATCAAAGACATCCATAGTTGTAGCTGGCATCTGTAGTGTCCATCTAGCTAGCATCCGCAGCTGTAAATCGTAGAGAGCATCCGTAGCTCGCATGCATAGCTTCAATCCGTAGCTCACATCCGTAGCTTAAATCCGTAGCTTTCACATGCGTCGTAGCTTAAATCCGTAGCTTCCCCATGTAACTAGTATCCGTAGCTTCCATCGAGCTCGCATCCGTAGCTTGCCTTCGTAGATGACATCCGTAGCTCGCATCTGTGGCTTACATTCATAACAGGTATATCCGTTTCCACCTGAACATTTTTGGTGGCATCAAAGACATCCATAGTTAAATTATTTGTAGCTGGCATCCGTAGTGTCCATCTAGCTAGCATCCGCAGCTTTCGAACGGAACATTTCGCGAACGGGACTATTTACGAAAACCTTACGATTTTTGCAGCGGGCCGCTTTAAGAACGGGGCGTTGCCAGACTATTCCTGTAAATCGTAGAGAGCATTCATACGTAGCTTCAATCCGTAACTCACATCCGTAGCTTACCTCTGTAGCTTAAATCCGTAGCTTTCACATGTAACTAACATCCGTAGCTTCCCTGTAGCTCGCATCCGTAGCTTATATGCGTTACTTCAATTTGCAGCTCGCCTCCCAAGCTTAATTAATTAATCAAGGATCCGCCTAATATTATAACCCGTTTCCATCTCTTGTATTTGAACGTGTTTGCTGGGTATCATATCATACACATTACCCGTCCATGGTTAATGTAGTACAGCACATTTATCTGTTCTTGCAATACGCTGTCATTATCAAAAAGTAATGAGCTACGAAGTTTATGGGTTTTACCGTTAAATTGTAAGAAACGATTGATACAATTTATCTGGTGATATTGTAATCGCTTTGTTTATGTAATACTAGCTGACCCGCGCAACTTCGTTTGCGTAACATAATGGAGAGTATATCACCCGTTTCCGTCGCATTTTTTAATTAATTTGTTACAAAAAATGTGATAAATGAAGAACCGCTCGACCGATTTTGTGCAAACCTCACATAGACCATCTACAAAATTTTGCTCACCTATCCAAAGCGTTTGGTTTTGATAGGTGAGCCTGTTCTTGAGTAACAACGAAAAGTGGCATTGATTTTTATATATACCTATAGAAATTCGAAAGTCGAGAGGTGACCAATGCTTTCAAAAATAATAAGCTTTAACCAAAATACCATTATAAATTATGCAAATTGTACGACTTTCAAGTCTTTGTACGTTTTATTCAAATGTTGATAATTGAATTTGTACACGGCATTGTTAACTTAACGGAATAATTTGTCAACGAAAGGACCAAAGCTTAGGTACCTAATGATGTTGGATTTAACTTGGTAATGTGTTACTTCCGAGTATAATCTATCCCTGTACTAAATTTTAAATCAGATCTGTTCAGCCGGAGCGTGAATGAGAATAACAAACATCTTCACAACTTTCCCATTTAATTGATAACTTTCCCATAAAAGTGATAAACTCAAAATTACTTGTAATTTTTAACAAATTATAGAGTGATGCACCAGAAAGGTACGGGTACTTTTGTAATTTGATTTATTTCGCAAATGAAGCCGCTAGGTGGCGTTATACAATAGACAATCTCCACCGACTATCAAATGGCCCATTTTTTCCAAATATTTTGTAATATTTACTTTCATTAATTTACAATCTAACGGAAAATAATCCGTAAGATTGTAAAATTTACTATCTAACGGAAAATAATCCGTAAGATTGTAAAATCTCAACAGTTTATATTCTTCTGTTTTTACAATTTTACTGTGACCTATTTTTAAAGTGTCAGAATTAAACTATGAGAAGCAAACAGGTTTATTCTGGGCATGTAAAAATATCTAGCGATTCGCAAAAGGTTCTATTCGTACAACTTTGATAACGAAATTAAGAGAGCTAAATCGGGACGGTATATGAATAAAAACGCTTTTGAAGTCGAGTAACAATCGATCGATTGAGAAAATATACTTAAAAGTAGAAGTATTTTGAAGTACGCACACAGTGCCTACACATATTTGATGATTTTTAGGTGTAACTTGGAATGGTTGCTTACTTCAAAGTTAGGCGATAGCCATCAAACTTAAAGCATCACAATCTAAGATAGACTTCGGTGACGTTTAAGTAATAAAAATTAATTCTAATTAATTATGGTCAGTCAGCTGAAATTTTATTTGTCTTTGTGTTTCCCCCTTCATTTGTATGAAAACTGGCAGAATATTTTTGTATGCGGTGGTTCGCAAAGGCTAGTCCCGTGTTATATGGTCTAAGGCTCAGTGTAACTTATCTTGCGAAAAATAAGTTTTAAAGATAAAATGAAAGAATGAAATGCGAAATGAAAATAATTTCAATCCGGCAGTTAGACATTTTAAATGCTCGTCTCTTAGATAGAAAGAACTTATTGACGCTAAAAACTGACAAATCTAAACCGTGATGAAAATGACAATATGCATGTAACTTTATTCTTTTACATACATGTAATCATGCCTTAATCCCCGAAAGGCTAGGCAGAGGCATAGTATACGCCCATAGTTCACCTTATAGTTTTATGTCCCACGTAATAGGTGGTGAGCCTATTGCCATGTTGAAATGGACAGGTGCAAGTCGCCTCGGCCCTCAGTTGAAATTTTTCAACTTGGCTTAACGATTGTCATTTTACTGACAACCGGGTTTCATTTCGAGTTTTCCTTCTTTACGCAATGGATCTTTTTGCGAAAGTGTTCCCTTAGTCGCCTCTTACGACAACCTCGGGATGTATTGGAGTGGCGACATTTTGTACTCTTACCCGTCGCAACACGGGACCCCGTCGCCACATTTATTTTTTACCTCACTTTTATTTTTGCAATAAATTTGCAAAAATAGTTCTCATTTTTTTTCCTCTTTAATTTTATTTATAGTTCATTACAATTACAGTTTCACTTGCTTTTGTCTATCAATCAGGGCATCAATCATATACTGTTTGAAGGCACTTTGCCATACGTATTGCGTTATTCATAGCTCGTTCTGGTTTCCAAGTTAGATCGAAACTATCATTACTTGCACACCGTGGTAAAACGAATGTGCCGCAAAGAGGGCCGTAGCAATTTACTATATCGATTATCTTAAAATAGCTTCGTAAATGCATCGCTAGTTCTAAGCTTGAAGTGAAGCTTTTCATTTACTTACGCCACTTACTGTCGTAGGTACATCAAACAATCGATCAAATCAGCCTATTACAGTACAATGCTGGACGTAGGGTCCTACCAAACACCGGGGGTCTGAGGACGGTGAGAGGGTCGCTCACCGTCCTTACAGAAGCAGGCCCATGACGGCAGCGTGACGTGAGCAACTCACGCACGCCCCACCTTAGAAGCGGGATAACACCCGAAACCCCCCAAAGACGCGGGATAGCACCCGAACCACCCCCTGGGCGAGGCCGGTAAGAGTCTGGCATAACATCCTATGAGGATTTTCCCTCAAGTAAAAAAAAAAACAAAAAAGGGTTCTACCAAATTTCGCTACAATACACGGTCCTGCTCCTTCCGCATCGAGCCAGTTCCTGCGACCTTTATCAGGTCGTCTGTCCATCTGGCGGGGGTGCATACCGCACTTGTATCAAGTCGCGGTCTCCACCCTAGAACTCGTTTGCTCCACCGACCATCGGTTCTCCTACAGATACAGATCATACATAGTATCGTATATCGTAGTTACATGTTGAAATAAATTTTCCACATCTATTCACAATTATTAAAGGAAACTAACTTTTTAATATTCAATAACATCATATTTTGACTCCTTTGAACACTCTCACATGAAATACATACACAAATGCGTAAGTTGTGTAACGTACCCCACAGCTTACGCATCGAATCTAACTGTATAGTATTGTGCAAAGATCTGAGAGAATTAGCCAAGTGGCTTGAAAAGGTTCAAGTAACTTCCTCCTTAGTTCTAAAAAATATCACAAACAATGTACCTAGTCAATTTAAGTTATTAATTTTATTCCATACATTTTACTACTAAGCAGGGTGGAAATTACAGTTTATTTATTTATTGGGCTTTTCGCTTTATTCACTATATCACTTGTTCAAATAGTCCCAACTCTTTTTGCCCCAGTAGGAAGCTCCACCATATCTATTTTAATATTTGGATTGTCAAAATGTGACCTCCCGTCTGATGGAAAGCATCAACATCCAGAGATTAAGGGCCACTGCCGCACTCGGAGATATTATTGGCAGTGGGTCATGGACGTCAGATATGTCTTTCCAATCTATGACCCCAAGGTTGTATGAGAAGAAAATCTCGTCTGCTAGTAGAGCGTTTTTCTATGGAAAGAAGACGCACTTTATATTAAACACGTTCTGTGAGAATATACTGAATATTCTGAACTGTACCAGATATCCATTTTATATTTAAACATTTCGAGTCTCTGAAAGGTACAATCCCAGGTATTGAACCCCGTGTGACCTTAGAACCAATAACAGATTTAGCCGGCCCAAATAGCTACCGTCGAAGGACCGCTGGCCATAAAACGTTTATGCCCTGAATTTATTTATATGCAGGAGGTTATGACATTATCATAATACGAATCTAGTGTAACGAAACGTAAGTGTATTCACTGGCTATAAAATTTATTGACCAGACTAAATCTATTTAAGTATTATTCATAGTCTTGAGACTTGAGAAATACAGCATCGTAAGCTTTGTGAAGGCAAATACTGAAGACTGATGTTGCTGTATATCTGGTTGTAACTTGGAAGGGGGAACGACCCCTCTATTCGCGTAAGGAGGATAATTGTCATCTGCCGAGTGTTAATTCCGGTTTTATCCGAAGTTCACGCGAATTCTTTCTAAGTCCAAAGTCACTTCTCTGCTATTCTCTATAGAATTCGTCAATTACCATATAAGTAATAATAAGCTCTAGTAGTTTTGTGAAAATTTCTAATGAACAGACTTTCTTAACCTTTATAATTTTCTTTTATGAGATACAATCTATTTAGAGTAGTACGAAACTGGCTCTTAAGATACCAATACATCGGAAAAAGCTGCTTGCTTTTGACGTGTTTCGACATTTATTTGTAGTAGTCACGGATATTTGAAGTAAGGCAAATATTTGCGAGGTAGTAGGTTGCAGAGTGCGCGACTACGGAAAGCTTGTCGATCAGAGGGGGCTGTCAACGTACCAGTTGTGGAAGGTTACGAGCGGGGCGGGCGGTGGTGCGCAGCGGGTTGCGCGCGGCGGTGGCGGCGGCGCTGGCGTCGTGACGCAGTGTGACGTCACTGCGCCGTCGGCTCAATACGCGCCGGCCCCACCGCCAGTCGCCGCCCGAAGCAGGCCGCCGAACGTCGCGCCCAAGCGCCTCCGCCATCCGCGCACTCTCTCATACCGGGTTTTAGTTTCGTACCATGATGACATAGCCCTCAGTGTCGTGCGAACAGACGACGTGAATCGCACACCTTTTAAGTTTTTCATTACAAAGAGGAAACCGTAAAGATCCTGTTGTTGCAGAACTAACTACGACCCACCCCCACTCCGTTGAGGGAAAGAGGCGAGACCGACAGGCGGCTTGATCCTTTTTATCCGCCTAATTCATAAAGACTATCGAACATGGGCGAGGTGAGTGCAGTGCTTGCAGTAGTGCTTGCCCTTAGTCTTATCGTACCGTGGTGCCCGACACTGCGTGATAGTGCTTTCGTGAAGGTGTAAGTGCATGTCGCAAACCGTGAGTGCAGAAAGGTAACGAAGGAGTTCTTCAACTGTGGTACTCGTCTTGTGAACTGTGCTTGCATACTCTGTCCCATAGTCGTAGTGCAAGCTTGTTACGAAAACCATTTGCACGTTCCATCATCGTCTTTGTTCTATGACCTGCAACATTCATGAGCAACCGTTATTGCACTTGTCAATTTTCTCCTCTATTCGGACATGTCACGTTTTTTTTGTAGTTATCATCAAATTCATTTTAAGTACGATAATGCACTTAATTAGCTATACTTAATCAGTATTTGATGCAGTATCTGTAATATAGAAATGCAATTAATTAATTCATTTCCAATTGGGGAGGAGAGAAATATATCGTAGACGGCGCCGGTGGGGTTGCGTAACTTGTCTATCGATCTGTGCAGAGAACGGGACATCCACTCAAATGCTTCATATGTCAGTAGGCATTGAACCAGTTCCTTCTATTGTGCTATATAATACAGAACTATATAAACCATCAATCTCCGTTAGTGTTTCAGCCAATTCATCCATTGTCTCTACACCGTCCAGTCACGTTAATAAATTATGTTTCCGTTTCATATTTAAACAGATATTTTGTGTGTAATATTAGATTATGCGTAATGCAGCAAAAGATTTTTTACGTTTGATTACGTATCAATTTCTTAATAACTTGCTCATCTCTCCTATAGTGCTAATTCAGCAGTCTTATTTCATCAATCGTTTATCTTTCCATAAACGAAAGCAATTTACGTAACAAATTACGTCCATCTTTAATAAAGACAGCAATCTAGTTATACAGGAAGATAACACTTAAGACAGACCACGTCTTAAGACGTTGTCCACGTCACATCCAATTTGTCTCAAATTTCTCTGCAAATTTTACTATTTCTTTAGCATTTGCTCACTTTTGTACGTGAAGTAAGAAGGCGAAAAGACATTTCCTTACTAGGTGATCTGGAGGAAGTAGCTAACAGGTTGTCGCGGGACTCAACCGTGCTTCGGACACGACGACTATAAGAGTACCGAAGGTTTATTAGAAAATTGCCTCGTCATTATGTCATTTAAATCGCATAGAGTACCGTCGCTCTATTGGAGTATATCCTTTATCCTTTATGACGACGGCACGCATCAATTAGGATGCTAGACGGAGTCCTTGGAGGTGTTCTTAATGTTCTATAAGTTCTTTTACTAAGAAATAGAACTATAGAATTATGTAATATGAAATTATATTTCATGCTGACTCATCAAATGTAAGTAAGCTCCGTAACGCCTCAAAATTAATTAATATTGATTGAAAAATTGCTTTCTCTGGACTTCAACATACGTGTTAAAAATCAGCCAATCGGTCCAGCCATTTATAAGTTTGTGCGAGACAAACAGTTCCTCGTTTTTATATAAAACTAGCTGACCCGGCGAACTTTGTACCGCCATGTTAATATATTTTTTCTGCTCATTTTTTTTGGATTAAACCTTACGCTGGCTACAACTAATATAAAAAAAAATATTGAAATCAGTCCAGCCGTTCTAAAGTTATTCGTGTACATACATTTCGCAGATACATTTTAATTATGTAGATAGATTATACAAGAAAATGACACTTTTGTTTTATAAATCGGACTAAAGCACGAGTAACGTATGATGTATTTTCATTAACCATCGAATGATATCATTAGTGAAATTTGTTTCTAAGATCATTTCGTTCCAAAACGATTTTAAAATGGCTGACCAAATATTGCAGTAAAACAAGTACACCAAACCACACCGTAACCGTTGTAAGAATTGCACTAGATAATTGGGTCTTCCGCTGCATCAGACGTATCTTGACTTATCTAGGTTGAGAATTCCTGTAGATGGTTGCAACAGCGCCCGGGGGAGCAAGTACCTATTTCATCTATCATGGACGGGTCTGATGAATATGTAGTAACGTGTTATATTTAAAAAATGTGTATACATTTTTTTAAATATAACACGTTCTTTCAAAATTTTAGATTTTTAAAATTGATTTTATCCCGTTCTATTTTACGCGTAATTTCGTGGTCGAAATAGCCATAAATTACTTCCTACATTTTGATGGAATATACTCTTGTCCTGATGTGTCTCAGATAGTCGTTTCTCCGTGACTATTCTTTCGTAATTCTGAGTTTGAGTATTCTTCTCAATTAATTAAATTATATTAAACTGACTTTGGACTTAAACAAAATTATGTTGCATTTGATTCTACGGCGATGTGAAATTCGTCGAGACCACTCAGTTTTAATAAGTGTTCAACTTTGAAAATATTATCTACGTACCTACTACTACATCGGAATTTATTCTTTATTGCAAAAATAGCTTGTTATAGAAACCAACAGATATTTACAAAATTAACGCAATCATAGTTATTTTTTTGGTAGCCTTTTAGGGTTCACAATTCGGATGTGTTTCTTTCACTGACTGCTTTGCAATGAAATTGTCCTGCAGTTATTCCCTTTTCCTATTTCATAGTTCATCGTGATTGTTTCATGATAGTGATTTTATTCTTTAAATTTCAATTAGTCTTCAGCTATAGGCAATAATCTCGTGACCAGATTATTCTTGATTTTGCAAAGGTTATCGACCTCGTGTCATTTCTTATCAAACTCGCTAATTAATTAGTACCATTAATCACATAATTACATATTTACATTCAGGATAATAATTTCAAAGTATAAATATAATATAGGCATAGATGGTGGAAGAACTCGCTGGTCTCGCGTAGGGTCCCGATAGCTGAGTTGGCAAAGCATCTGGCACGGTATGCAAGACGCAGTCTTCTCGCATCGCATCCTGCTCGAGACTGTTAATTTCTCTCCATTAAAAAAAAAGAATAACTATTTTTAGTCCTTCTTGATAAAATGAAAGATATTTACTTGGTCCCCGGGTTTTGGAGTTTTCTTTACAGCATAGGTACTTATTACTTAAGGGTTGTATGTTCGAAAGAGACTCATCTTGGGGTCAATTTTATACTTGGAAATATTCTTCGATTTGATCTGATAAAACTATATTATTGTAATTTATTAGATACTCTTGCTTTTTTAACGTATCAAAAGACGATTAGGAATACTTCTTCGATCGAAATCGCTCTCGAAAAATGAGAAATATTGCAAAAATCTTAACAAGTAATGTACTTTTTTTATCTAAATAAATGAGTTTAATTCTAATAAAAAACTTGTCATAAAATAGATATAGGTCTTTAGAACAATATTTTACGTACTGATTTTTCTTAAAACCCCTCAGATTTTATAACAGTAATATAATGTATTAGAATCGAATGAAATCCGGCAAAAGCGTACGCTGCAATCGTTCGAATTGCCTTAGGATTTGTCAAGGTCGAACATTGCAGCCTTAAGTGAGATAACACCCGAATGAAGCGACTCTATAGAAGCGAGATTAGAACCGAACCCTTAGGCGACGCCGCAATGGTATACAACATCTGCCAGGATACCTCCTGGCAGATGTTGTCTACCACCGCGGATTACCATCCTAGGACATTGTTCCGAGGAGTTACCCTGGACACTCGGCATCATCCGTCGTGATTTCCACACGTTAAAAAGCATCTTGTATTATAAAATCCGTCCCGAAAAGTTGAATTCTAAATTAATAATAGTGTTTTGGCAACGCTTACTAAGAGGTGTGTCGTCACACTCGTCACGAAACCGGCGGCGCACGTGTCTCGCTTCATTAATATTAAAAATAATTATTTCATTCACTCGTCACATCTATCTACTACGATAGTAACCACATATTTTCAGTGCAAACCAGTTTCGTGACCGTGGCAATGAATCTTTCACGGCGACACATGTCATGATGACATTTGTTCGGAGTTCGTGCAGATTAATTGCTTTACCAAAAGTTTATTTTTGTTTTATATCGCGAGGTGTCAATGCCCGATCGTCATTGAATGCTTCATTAAAATTATAGTTGATCTTTGACCTAATCTTACGAGGATTATATTAAGTAACATACATCTATGAAATATCGACTTAGCATATTTAAGTTAATCATACTTCACGCTATCATTTTTTTAAAACTTGTATCGTAAAATCATTTTAAGTTAAGGTGAGGGTATAAACATCCCTTTACCTCTCAACGCTTTATTACCTAATCTTTTTTAGATGGGTTGATCGTCCCTTCCTGATGGTCGATGTTTTATTCTCGTCGGAACCAGTTTCGATTTTTCATCAGATATTCCGGTTTAACCTTTATAGAGATTATAAATGCGGTCACCGGGGCCCCGGGGTGGCAACCTTGCCTTTTAGCTATTTATGTCGAGGGTAGCTAGTAGGGGCTGGGCTATACTGCGCAGGCCCGAGATGCGCGCCGCTTATGTAATCTGAACACGCCGCCGCATCACTGACAAATCACTTCACGGTTCTTCTTATATTCTTCTTTAGTTGCAAGTCAGCTGATTATAGCTTTTCCTTTAAATACTTCTTTCAATTTGTACATTAACTTCAGGTTTCAACAACCTTAAACTCAAGTCCTGGTTCACATGTAAAGATATCCGTAACGTACGAAAACTTCTTCTAGAATTTCACGGTACCAGTGATGTTGTTCTAGTTATTCTTGCGATAACCTTCGCGAGAATTCAGGGCGCTGTTTAATGAGGCCTGCTATGAAAACGTTGATCAATTATCGACGGCGACGGCTGGCTTGTTTACGGCACCGCGGACGCATTTAGACTTGTGACATTACTGCTCTGTACCACTTGCACATAGGTATTTTACGTAACAAAATCAATATTCTACCAATTTGACTTCAGACTGTCGAATACCACATTGTCCTTAATGATACTTTATATTTTATTCATTGTCTCGGCATTATAAGTAAATTGAATAAAATATGATCATATTTGACTATGTTAGTACAAGTACGTATCAGGCTTTATATTTTGAGGTTTTATATGTGAGTTCATTCATGCATACAACTATACTTGTACGATGTCCTTACATTGGCTCTCAGGTTCGCACGCAACTAGTTCAGATCAATTGAGCGCCATTGAGCCGTTGGTCCCTAGCACTATAGATTACTCACTCATTCGTTCGGCAAGGTTATGCCTCATATGGTATTGCTATGTACGCTTTGCAATTGTGCGCTTTTCATCAGATTACGTATTCAGCCAGTCCCTTAAACGACCTTGTAAATTGTAGTATTTAGTTCAACCATTATTAGATGCATTTCGTATTCGTTACAGCTCATTTGGTGACATTTACATGCCTTTTGTTTTATGAAAAAGGGTCTGGATTTGATATTGTGAAACAGTATCTAATTGAAATCCAGATTTTTTATGATTTCTAAACATATTTTGTTCCTGAGTGACGATATTGCATCCAGGTTTCTTGATTCACAGGTTTGCACAAAAAATAATCGTAACTATGACATTTTTTATAAGACACGTTGACTGATTGTTGATGCAATATCGTCGCTTTTCATTACCATCCATTCATCCATGAGTGCATGGCCCATAGGGCCGCCTTGTAGAATGTGTCTAGCCCCTAGTTGTGTTTGCAGCATGGCCGTACCGACTCGTACCGTGTCGCCACCATCGGACCCATTAAGGATGATAATAGAACCGCTGACGGACAGTACAAGGTTTTTATTTAAATTACCATTTTTCTTTATTTTCATTTTCTTTTTCATTCATTTGGGCTCTCAATTTAAGGCTTCGCCATAATCAAATAAGCATATTCTAGTATCTACTGTTCAATTTATTGCATGTCTTACACATTATTTTAAAGTTTAAACTGCCTCCCAAATGTAAGTTCCAAAAATAACTGGCGGATTAGATGCGGTTCAAATATTTAAAACGTAAGTTTATATTGTTATGCATTACATTTTACAGACACGCCGGAAACCCCCCGCAAAGAAACGGAAAGCAGGAGACTTAGATGATCTTAAACAAGAATTGGACATAGATTTCCATAAAGTTACACCTGAAGAACTATACCAAAGATTTCAGACACACCCGGAAAATGTAAGGAGATTGCTAATTATGTAGATGCTGAATCAAAAAATCTGTTATACTTCAGATAATAATGGAATATTTTACTTTTAGGGCCTTAGCCACGCGAAAGCGAAAGAGAATCTTGAAAGAGATGGTCCAAATGCGCTCACGCCACCAAAACAGACGCCCGAATGGGTGAAGTTTTGTAAAAATCTGTTTGGTGGTTTCGCATTATTACTGTGGATTGGTGCTATACTTTGCTTTATTGCCTACGGAATACAGGTCAGTATTGGCAATATCTTTAATTCTATTCTCATAACACTTGATATAATCTTCAGCATTTGCCCTAACAATGACTATCGATGTTCTAGGCGAGTACCGTAGAAGAACCAGCTGACGATAACTTGTACCTGGGCATTGTATTGGCAGCCGTCGTGATTGTTACGGGTATTTTCTCGTACTATCAAGAAAGTAAGTCATCGAAGATTATGGAATCTTTCAAGAACATGGTGCCTCAATTCGCTACCGTCATCCGCGAGGGTGAAAAGTTAACGCTACGTGCTGAAGACCTGGTATTAGGAGATATCGTAGAGGTTGGTGTTCTTATTGCAATATTTCTGAAGTATAATTATCAAAACTTGCGAGTACTAATATTTTATGTACTATTCAAATTTACAGGTGAAATTCGGTGACCGTATCCCTGCTGATGTCCGGATTATTGAAGCGCGAGGGTTCAAAGTAGACAACTCAAGTTTAACAGGCGAGTCCGAGCCCCAATCGCGAGGAGCTGAATTCACAAATGAAAATCCTTTGGAAACCAAAAATTTGGCATTCTTCTCCACCAATGCAGTTGAAGGAACGGCGAAGGGCATTGTCATCTGCTGTGGCGATAATACGGTACGTCAAATGCTCGTAACTTTTTTATTTTCGTGAATGGAATTTCAGTCATGGCTAGAACGAATTTACATTGCGCGACTGTTATTTTAGACGATAACAGAAGTTTAATAATTTTCTCCAGTTTATAGTAAATAGTAAAACTGTGTTCTGCAGGTGATGGGTCGCATTGCTGGCTTGGCTTCGGGATTGGATACCGGCGAGACACCTATTGCCAAAGAAATTCACCATTTCATCCATTTAATTACCGGCGTGGCTGTGTTCCTTGGCGTTACCTTCTTCGTGATTGCGTTCATTCTTGGATACCATTGGCTGGATGCTGTTATCTTCCTTATAGGTAAGGACTTGTTTTTATAAAATGTAAGTCATGCTATAAAGTCGTAGTCAGGTGTTGTAGATGGCAGCAAATATTCTTTTGTGACATGTATATTAGAATGACTTTCAATATGCCTTATTCTTCAGGTATCATCGTGGCCAACGTACCTGAAGGTCTACTGGCCACTGTAACCGTATGTCTAACCCTGACTGCCAAGCGAATGGCTTCAAAGAACTGTTTAGTAAAGAATTTGGAAGCTGTCGAAACCCTTGGATCAACTTCCACGATCTGCTCTGACAAGACTGGCACCCTGACCCAAAATAGGATGACTGTCGCCCACATGTGGTTCGACAACCAGATCATTGAAGCTGACACTACTGAGGATCAGTCTGGCGTACAGTATGGTGAGTATCCAACTTCTTGTAACTTCATA
Organism: Miltochrista miniata; assembly: GCA_933228765.1. Taxonomy (NCBI): domain Eukaryota; kingdom Metazoa; phylum Arthropoda; class Insecta; order Lepidoptera; family Erebidae; genus Miltochrista; species Miltochrista miniata. Next base: position 12,533,974 of record OW121764.1, on the reverse strand, counting down.
TACCTGGATTTTTTGTAAGTATTGTCTAAAGTCAAGTTTTAACCAGATAGCACCGGTCTTGTATCTTATAAATGTAATTGGTTTCGTTCTCTTATTAATGAAGTCTTATGTTCCCCAGACCGCACTAGCCCCGGATTCAAGGCTCTAGCCAAAATCGCTACACTCTGCAACCGAGCCGAGTTCAAAGGTGGTCAGGATGGTGTACCAATCCTGAAGAAGGAAGTCGCCGGTGACGCATCAGAGGCTGCATTGCTCAAATGTATGGAATTGGCTCTTGGTGATGTTCTGTCTATTAGGAAGCGAAACAAGAAGGCCTGTGAGATTCCCTTCAACTCGACTAACAAGTATCAGGTGTCTATTCATGAGAGTGATGACCCCAGTGACCCTCGTCACTTGCTTGTAATGAAGGGTGCTCCTGAAAGGATTTTGGAACGTTGCAGTACTATTTTCATTGGTGGAAAGGAAAAGGTAATAAGAAAATTCTACCGACTGTCTTCTTGCTGCAAATATGATAAAAATATTAATTAATTTGTGTTCAATTGTAGGTCTTGGACGAGGAAATGAAGGAGGCTTTCAACAATGCTTACTTGGAGCTCGGTGGTTTGGGTGAACGTGTGCTTGGTTTTTGCGATCTACAACTACCCTCTGACAAATACCCTATCGGATACAAGTTCAATACGGACGATCCTAACTTCCCATTGGACAACCTTCGCTTCGTCGGCCTGATGAGTATGATTGACCCTCCCCGTGCCGCTGTACCTGATGCTGTTGCCAAGTGCCGTTCTGCTGGTATCAAGGTAAAAGAAACTATGAATTTGCTGTATAGGTCTTGCCAAACTGCTTTTTCAATCTGAAGTTTGCAGCGATTTATTGCGCAGATGAATACTATTTGACAAAGTGCGCAACTATGCATTGCTAACTTCAGAGTCTTGTTAAGTCAGACCTGTACCTTAAATCTTAATATAATCTTAGCTACAACCATTCGTATCATCTCCAGTTTATTATGGGAACTGGTGATTACCTATTAGTGCCATTTTTTGCGCAGGGTAATACTATTTATTAGCGTTCGCGACTATGCGTTGCTAACTTCAGTCTTGTTAAGTCGGACCTGTACCTTTATTTCCTTAACCCTTAATAAAATCTTAGCTACAACCATTCGTTTCATCTCCAGGTTATCATGGTGACTGGTGACCACCCTATCACTGCCAAGGCCATCGCGAAGTCTGTAGGCATCATCTCTGAAGGAAACGAGACTGTTGAGGATATCGCTGCCCGTTTGAACATTCCCGTGTCTGAAGTGAACCCGCGCGAAGCCAAGGCGGCTGTTGTCCACGGCACTGAGCTAAGGGAATTGGGCTCCGATCAACTTGATGAAATTCTGAAGTAAGTTTTAAATATGGACATTGTACTATAAAATTTTCAGAGACATATTTTTCTTTGATTTTGGAACAGTATTCAGCGATTTTGTTATCCAACTTAGGAAGATACGAAGTCATCTCTAATGATTTTTTTTTAAACGTTGATATGACTCATAAGGCTCTGACTTTGAGGTCCCAACAGCCACTTACAATAATGCCAATAATGATTCATATTATAGTGCCATTAGCAGTCAATCAAGTGTAACCGAAGCTTCAAAATGGAAATTGTTTAATGCAGACTACTTCTAACATTATTCCATCAAAGTAAACAAACATCGATCCACTCGGTCACCTATTGACTTTTACAATTCTAGATAATTTCCCAACTATCAGCCATGTCAGCGATATAAGCCCTTTTAAAACCTTAGCTGTTAATATAAACTAATTAAACTATTCCCTTCCTAGGTACCACACCGAAATCGTATTCGCCCGTACCTCCCCACAACAGAAGCTGATCATCGTAGAAGGTTGCCAACGTCTGGGCGCCATTGTGGCAGTAACTGGCGACGGTGTTAACGACTCTCCGGCTCTGAAGAAGGCTGATATCGGCGTTGCTATGGGCATTGCTGGCTCTGATGTGTCGAAACAAGTAAGTACAGAACTCTTTCGTATTGAATTCATATGTTGTGTAGCTTACGTGTTTTTGAAGAGTACTTAGCCAAGTTATTCATAGCTGGACAAAATAGGTCAACCACGGGTCACAAAAGGATCCGATTCACCAGTCATAGTCCAGTCTACATAGGTCAAACAGTTCAACAGATTTATATTAAGCTCGTCAAGTGACTCTGCCCGTCCGATTCTAAGTCATAGCGACATCTAAAAGGCCAGTATCATAGTTGAAAAAGCCCCTTCAAGTTCACTGCTGAAAGAAGTTATTAGTCGACTGTGTCAGAGAGGCACCTCTGGTTTTCTCATTTGCTACGGTATTGCAATTAAGAGGGTTAGATAACATCAAATATCAAGTTTGCGAGCACCACTATTCCACGCAGGCACGAATCTGTTTGTTGTTTGACGACACCTTGTTGAAATATCGTAGTTTACTCCAAGCTATGCTAAATCAGTCTTTAATGCTGAGATTACGAAAATTTCAATTCGTAAAATGTTCACATTGTCTTATAGCGGCAGTGTGTTTTGGAAAAAGCTCTATTCACACGTAATGAGTGTGAATAGAGCGCTTTTTCCAAAGATAAAGGTATAATTTCCATTAACACGAAACCACCCTTGTAGGCCGCCGACATGATTCTGCTCGACGACAACTTCGCCTCCATCGTAACCGGTGTGGAAGAAGGCCGTCTGATCTTCGACAACTTGAAGAAATCCATCGCGTATACCCTCACCTCCAATATTCCTGAGATCTCGCCCTTCCTTGCCTTTATCCTTTGTGATATCCCGTTGCCGCTTGGCACTGTTACCATTCTTTGCATCGATCTTGGAACTGACATGGTAAGTTCGACTTTATGCTCTAAGTATTATAGTCTAATTTTGTATACAAATTGGTTACATTGCAGGGAGTTAGAGAAATATTATGAAAACATTCTTGATCCTTTTTTGAGTTCTGTAGTATTTGATCACTTGAACATTTATCCGAGGGTCATAAATATACAGGGTCAAACTTCTTGCAATGTAACTTTGAAATGTTTGTATGTTAAGGATTTCGATGAATTGAAAATTTTATTGTCTAAATTGGTTCTCGATTGTTGTGCTGACATTATTAGAAGTTTGGAAAAAATTCCAAGTTTTATAAAATACTCGTAAAATTTCCATACCACCCGAAAATTTCATTCAACAATATCAATTTTCTTTATCTGTGGAATATTTGTAATTTTTTTTCATTCGTCGGTTTTGTCTTTTGAAGTTAATAATGATGCACAACAATCTTGAACCAGTATATTGTAGCCGATATTTTACTTAACCTTCGCAGCTACCAGTCTTCGGCAGTTATAATACGTATTAAATAAGTGTATGACATAGGTGCCAGCCATCGCGCTGGCTTACGAGGAAGCTGAAGCAGACATAATGAAACGCCCGCCTAGGAACCCATTTTGCGACAAATTAGTGAATGAGAGGTCTCTACCACGTGAATACGCTGTGTTGCCACTAACTCGATTTCAGCTAATCGATTGCTGTTGTCTCGATATCGTGTCGAGTGGTTGTTTTCTAATGTGAATACTATTTGTACGTAACCATAAAGTCTAAAATTGCTTGAATACTAGCCTTGAAAATGATCATAAAAATTTTAAAACTGTTAAAAGACTTCATGGTTACGTTAAATATGTTAAGTGTGTTAATGTTTAATAAATATATGAAACCATGCATTACAATAACATAGCAGACTAATAGGCTGTGTACCCGCTGATATTTCCTTTTTATTTTAATATCGAAAACAGCCTCAACGAGGAATATTCACATGTGTTTTGGTTTGGTTCTAATCCCGCCTTACTTATTCCTTATTTATTACGCAAAGACTATCCCGTTGGAGAGAGCCTTGACGACAAATAATACAACGTCGAAAAAAGGTTCATACAATAAGATGTACAGTTAGACAGACACAACACACTATTGTTATCACAATCATCACCATACCATCCTTACCATCGCCCATTCAATTTGAAAATTCATCACCAGTCATTGTGAGTGTTCGTATTACAAATTTCATTTCATTCCAAGTTACAAAATGTCGTTTCGTCTGCCACAAAAAGTCATCTCATGATCTAATATTTGTTGTGTTATTTTTTTTCTGTGATAATTTTAAGAATGACAATCATACAAGCATACGTTACTCCGCAATGTTAGGATCAAATTCTGGTGGAAAAATTGGAGCAAGTTTTAAATGATTTTGGAAAATGGACCTTATGTCATTGAAATTGAGCTACCAATGGCATATTCAATCAGCCGTTACTGAGGCCGAATAGTAGTCTAAAGCTGCTGTCTTGTCGGGAGTGGCAGCGGTGCGATATGCATTCATTTGCTATGAAAAACATCCTGAATGAGAGTCAGATAATTGCACAAATCAGTGAAGCAAATTTAGTGCAAGGATGTGAACTTAGGATTACATTGCTTAAGTGATATAAAATTCATATTAAATGATCATTGAAAAACTGCTCCAGCTATTTTTGCCAAGTCTTTGTTGACACTTGACGCAATACAGAGACAGTTTAATTCGGGGCTCTTTTAAAAAATCCACTTTGCTATTATAATGGAATTCAATAACACCTACCGTCTGCTTGTAAGGTTGTCAATAAGTGTTCGATGTTGTATGTATTGTACACACGTGACAATGATGCACCACGCTTTCGTCCGAGTGCGTGAGTATGTCGCTGTGGCGCCGCGGCCGCTGTCCGCTCACATAGCTAGTGTTTGTGTAGGTGCCCGCCATTTCCCTGGCTTACGAGGAGGCTGAGTCTGACATTATGAAGCGCCAGCCCCGTAACCCTTTCACTGATAAACTCGTTAACGAGAGGTAAACCCCCACGAGTGAAGAGACTCGTTCAATGATATTATTCTATCCGCTACTTGCTTGCTACCACGTGTATAGTCTTCAATATTGAGGTTTTTGTTGTTGCCTGCTGTGTGTGAAGGTTTCCTGCACACGAATAGTTATCTGTGTGGATATTGAAGGCGACAATCGCACCGCTCCTAATTTATGGCTTGCGATGTCTTTTTATATATTTTTCTATACTAACATCTCCTTCCTTTCTCTACGTAGCTTGATGTCGGTATGGAACAACGTGTGGCGACACGCGTCTGGCTCGTAACAAACGCGTTGTTCCATCGCTATCTTGTGGTTTTATTACTAATACTTATTGCTATGTGTACGATGTGGTCGTGTGTCAAGGTAAGTTCGGTGTCTCCTTGTCTCTGTCATTTGTCTATCGTGCATGTATGAACACATCTTGATCTTCTTACCGTTGTATTGATTGTTTTATTTATTCTATACTATTTTTGTACTTTCTCATTTTTTTACCTCTCATGATCTCCATGTACACCATACACGATATTATCACAGTTGACATCGTATCATTCCGCACTACACACAAACTCGCGTCAGGCTATAATCATGTAACAGACCTAAGATCATTGCCTACATAATTATCTAATAGCTATCGATACTGATGCTCTGTATAATACTACATGATCAGTTTACAAACATTCTGTAAGTGTTATAAATTGTAACTTCTATCACTAGTGTAGTATTTCAGATTATATGTTCGTATCTCCTCAAGGATAGTACTCCAGCTATTTATTTTGTTTCAATTTTGATCACGCCAATTTTTTTCACATTTCTATTTACTAGCTAATTTAATATTTTAAGTACTTATGACGATAAATAGTTTGTAATATTTTTTACAATTGAACATTTCCGAGCGCTAGATTGTAGAATTTAGGTGTGAGGCGTAGCCGAGGGGTTTGTGTACGTATATTTACTATGTATAAGTTGTATGTCGCGCGAGTTGGTTTGTGCTGATCGCTTGTGTGTGTGAAGGTGCCTGCTATATCCTTGGCGTACGAGGCGCCCGAGTCCGATATCATGAAGCGGCAGCCGCGGGACCCTTACCGCGACAACCTCGTCAACAGAAGGTTGGCCCCGCACCGTCCGCCACCGGCTTACTAGTTACTCATTTGGGTGTTAATAACATGACTAGCCCACTGCCAACACTTGTACAAATTTATACTAATTGGTGATATTAAATATGTTTGAGCGGTGCGGCTATTTGTGATTCAACAGTACCATTTGAAACTGGATGTGGAAGAGTGATTATATCGATCCGTTCCCTACCCTTGCCCGCAATCGGCTGTCATTCAAGAATAGTCGATATATGTAGAGCAAAGCCCCCTCCTACTAGAAACGGAATAGAAACCACGCTTTGAGTACAAAATAATACACAATATTAGTAATACTTCTAATAATGGATTTAATCTTTTTATAAAACCTATCTAGATTAAAGATTATTCCTAGATTCTAGAATTAGTCGAGCTAATAACTGTCTATACCTCTGTAATCTTCACTCTTCCATATTTCAAAATTAGTGAATCAGTTACTAAAATTAGCGATGCAAAACAGATGCACGTTTAGTAAACAATTTAGAGAAATGTAGACTCTTGTTATAGAGAGCACTAGTGTTTACTTATTGTGTTCGTAACGTGTTAGAAATTGTAGTCTTAGTGGTGACGAGTCATGACTAGTATTGAGCTAAACCAACTGTTTTTGTTGAAGGAATGTCTTAGGCGACATGGAGCATCTCTTTATAATAAATAGTAACATTTATTTTTATCATATTTTCTAGTAAAAACTATTATTTTCTTAGTTGTATAGTATGTATTATATTCTATCTAGAAAGCACTTTGCTGAAGTCTACACAGCTACAAGCGCTGCTTACCCACTGACAGATCACACTCGATAGGCCTTACTAGCTACTTTTGAGATGCCTTTACTATATTAAGCTTCATTTTCACATCTAATTCCACTCCTGCTGCAAGTTATAATAGTCGCTTGGGCTTTCTATCTACCAAATCTATTATTCCGCATGCCATAATAAAACCTAGAAAGTGTATGTGCAATATAAGATATATAAGTATTTAATACTTTTTAAAACAGAATGTGTGACTAACTAAAGAAACTTGCATTAATTGGGGACCTCTTTGAGCTTATAAACCTTTTTCTGTTTTACAAAGTACCTACCTTTAGGTGATAATGATTTTTATGGCAAATATGACTCAAAACTTCCCTTTGAAATATTTAAGTGCATGATCATCACATATTTTTAAAACCCCTAATAGTCTGGGGTCTAAGAAATCCTCACTTGCAGGCATATGTACTTGCCATTTGGCTGACGGACGAGGCTTCGGACAACTGCCCATTAGGGTGGAGGCTAGACAGGTCCTCTCCCACTAAGCATTATATCAAATCTGCCCTCCTGCCCTCACACAAATCGAGCCTTACGGCCAAATAGCGCTTTTAGATGCAACCTGGAATAAGTTCGTACGATGATACATGCAGTCTTATTTGTCATAAAATCAATACTAGCAGCGATCTTACAAAAGTAACTGCTTCATATTTCACTTTAAATCAAGAACATATTGCAAGAATATCCCTTAAAACTGTAACGTAAAATTCAGTTTCGATTGAATCTATCACTTGATTTGCACCTTTCTCAATTTAGAGTATTATATGCTTGAAGTACATTCAAGGTAGTTCAATTGACCGCGGGGAAAATATGCAGGGCTTCACATTGAATTTGGGCTTTCTTTAGAAATCATTTACGAATTTCTTTGATGTTTTGTTAGAAGTAATAGGGTCGGTTACACAAATGTAACATTATATGATGAAACGTATGCTCGTTTTTCATAACTTTCCCCGTATGGGTAGCCCTACATACTTATCTTCTCGGTCGACGTTACCTTTGAATCTTTAGGAATAAAACTAACGATGTATGTGGGGTGTATACAGGCTTATTTCGATGGCGTACGGTCAGATCGGTATGATCCAAGCGGCAGCCGGTTTCTTCGTGTACTTCGTGATTATGGCTGAAAATGGATTCTTGCCCATGACACTTTTCGGCATCAGGAAGATGTGGGACTCCAAGGCCATCAATGACTTGACCGACTCCTATGGACAGGAATGGGTGTGTATACTTCTTGTTTAATTCCAGTCTTATTGCAATGGATTTAGTACATAGTAGAGATAGTAGTTTTTCGATGGCTTTTGATGATATTTATGGAGAATTTGATAATGATAACGTGATACAAATTTAATTTGGTAATTTACACGTTTACACTTAGATCGAGTAGGAATACAATATCAGCTTAATAAAGCCAGGAGTAAGTAACATTTACTCTTACTGAGACCATACAAGCAGCCAAAAGATAAAAAATGTTGCAACAACCTGATTTTATTTAAAACTAGCTGTTCCTCGCCGCTTCGACCGCGTAGAAGTCGTTATCGTGTAAAATAATAACCCTCCTTTTGCGCAGTCGATTAAAAAGTAGCCTTTGTCCTTCCCAGGGCCTCGAGCTAATACTATACCAAATTTCATCTCAATCGCTCCAACTGTTTAGGCGTGAAAGCGTAACATAAAGAAAGAGTTACTTTCGCATTTTTGATATTAAGGGATTCGTGTCCTTTTTGCAATAAATTTTCACAAGGGCAAACATAGGATTATGACTCAGACATACTTCATCATAATTATCTGCCCCATTCCATTGACTGACCTCGTGGTCCAGTGGTTAGTGTGCCTGACTACGGATTCGGAGGTCGTGGGTTCGATTCCCAACCAGGACAAATCTCTTTGTGTGATAAGCACATGGATTTGTTCTGTTTCTGGATGTAATTATCTATAAATTATGTCTGCATTTAGAATAAGTATGTCTATCAGTTTTTAGATCCCCATAGTACAAGCTTACATTAGCTTAATTTGGGCTAGGTGATGTTGTGTGTGAATGCCCACAAATATTTATTTATCCCCAAACGTTTTCAGACCTACCGCGACCGCAAAGCCCTGGAATTTACCTGCCACACCGCTTTCTTCGTCTCCATCGTAGTGGTCCAATGGGCTGACCTGATCATCTGCAAGACGCGTCGCAACTCCATCGTTCACCAAGGCATGCGCAATTGGGCCCTCAACTTTGGTATTATCTTCGAGACTGCGCTGGCTGCATTCCTATCGTACACTCCTGGAATGGACAAGGGATTAAGGATGTACCCACTCAAGTGAGTATCAGATATCCAGTATTCGTGCATTGAATCAGAAAGTCGGTTTTTCTCTTTACATGATCAATAAAACCAATATTGTCAATATTATTTTATTCTCTCTAGTTTTTAAAATGGCAAGTGTTCAAAGTCAAAGACATGTCTTTAAAGTTGTATTAACAACTTTAACAAAAATAGGAGAATTCCGTTGCAATAGTTAGTGCAACTGTACTAACGAAAACAAACTAAAATGCAACTTTACAGTTCAAATATAAGCCTCTAATTTTTAAACACTGGCAACTCGTTCAAAGTCGAAGAACATATAGGACATGCATTTTAGTTCTTTTATAGTTGCAAGAAAACTGTTTAATAATATTATGAAGTGCCAGGTATGCAACTATTTTTTTTTTTTCAGTTTAGTTTTGTTTTATTTACAAGTCCTGGTAGAGTAGTCGTAATTTAATGCACAAAACTGATTGTATTGATGCAATGTACAAATTGTTGGTTAATATGTTAATGTTTGTTGCGCGCAGATTCGTGTGGTGGCTGCCGGCCATTCCGTTCATGCTGTCGATCTTCATCTACGACGAGATCCGGCGCTTCTACCTTCGCCGCAACCCCGGCGGCTGGCTCGAACAAGAGACTTACTACTAAACAGCACCGACCACAGTCCACACAGTCGTGCTACAGTTTAGTTACTGCGTACATAACGTTCATTTGTGTTCTTATATCAGACTGACAGAGGTGGCGGTTGTGTGCCCGTATATGTGTAATCGCTGTCGTGTACGCTTCTCACCGCTTGTTACCGCATCGCTCACAGGGCACCTGGCGAGTGTTCTGTGTCTACGAGACGTTCGTCGGTCGTGCGACGCGACCCGGCGTCTCTTACGAACTTTGTATGTATATATGCACAGTGGAGAACGAGTTTGATATTTGTGATGATATTAAAATATACACATATTATTTTTAATCGTGAATCATGTTATTTTTGTATCGAGATCGTTTTAATCGTACCTATTGTATCTCGACTGTCGTGCGACGATTTATGAATCTGTTGGAGTATTAGTTGAATCTCAGCCTCGTACGTAGAGACGCGGCGACACGCCCGCCCGCGTCGCTCGCACGACCGTACGACCGCAGGCGGCCGCCGACTCGGACTTCACCTTACTGTAGGACGCCCAGCGAACGCTGATGACATATAAGATATAGAATAAAAATAAATAAATACTAATAAAATTGTTTTTCACATACTTATGTAATAAGTAAATAAATTATCGTTTAGCGGTAGATGATCGTTCGTGGATCGAGCGGGCCGAAGTACGACGCCCGCCGCGCTCCGTGCTCGGCGGCCAACGAAACGCATTTGTTGTAAAATTTACGGTTAAGAAGCCATTATTATTATAATTTAAGTGAATTAGATTTAAGTTGAATTTTTCGAGTGAAAAAAGTTTAGTTGAAGATTCGATCGGGTGCATGGTGTATGTGAGGTCGATGTGGAGTGCCTGAGTTTTAGTGTACTACTGCTTACTGTTAGGTAGGTAGTTGAAAATTTTGATGCCGTATTTTCAATTGTAAAAGTAGATAAATAAAGCATACACAGTCGCGAACGCTTAGAGGCGCGTCGGTGGACACGCGCGGCCCGAGCCCACGGACAAACGACGCTTTTCTTTTCTAAAATAATCAGATTATTAGCGAATTTCGTCAAATTTATTAAAATAGGCTGCTCATGGTAATTACGTAAGATTTTATTTCTTAATTAAAAGATAATAACAAAACGTAGGGATGCGTAATTAGAAATTTTTAAAATTATACAGTTATGATAGAGTCATCTTGTTTTAGTCGCCGCTTGGCTCTTGTACCGCGCCCGCGCTCGCGGTCCGCCGGCTCACCGTCTCACCGTGAGTCACTGAGCCACCGTGACTCACTGCGGTGCAAGGACCAAGGCGCGCGAATCATTTCAATTTTTCGTAACGAATACATATAACATTATAATAATGGTTACAAAAGTAAAATATAACATTATAGCGACTAATAAAATCTAAATTATATGAAATGTTTATAGATTTAAATGATGTTTGTTTCTTTAGGGTGACATTCTGTGCTTGTTTGATGAGAATGATATACGTCTCACTGACAATAGTCGTTGATATTATTGTAATGATCTGATCTTTGTAAGCGGTTTGTTTTATGTACACTGTAGAACTAACATTGTTTTGCGTTCAACAGTTGTCTACACCGATTCATTTTATAGCATTACTCTGTTGGCTAGGAGCGCTGTAAAAATGTAAGTGTTAATAAAAAAAACATTTTCAAAATATTAACATGTTGTTTTATTAACTTTGTTTTTGTTTTATACCTTCTGTCCTTTTTGATGTAATTACTTCGTCTTGACTGTTTCTTTGGACAAAATAATCCGACAATGTCAAGACAAAATAATTTACAACTCTCGTTAATAGTCTGGCAATCAAATTAATTAGAGAGACAGTATCTGTCATTGGATGTCGTTATGTTATCAGAGACGACTGGTGGTATTGCAAAGTAGCTTGAACACTGAACCATGTGCAATGTTCCGCAAGAACTAATTTTAAGACCTTTCCGTTAAACACTAGTTCCGATTAGGTCCTTTGCGGAGTATTCCGCTACGGGCTATTCTTTTGTGCCAATGACACTAGTGACAACCCTGAAAAGCTTCAAGGAGGCAAGAAAGACGCGCTTGATGTCGAATCACCAAAGCACTGGAATCACTGCGGGTCTGGAAATGAATTCCTATCATTTTGAGGACTACGTACTAACGTTGGATCTTCAACATAGTCTCCAGTGAGCGTCTTCATCTCTTATGTCGTTAGAGGCAGACTGAAGATAACTGCACAGGTTCCCGCTCAGAGATTTGTGCAGCAACATTCACAATTTGGTTGTAGTTTAGTTTTCTAGAATTGAGAAAAGTCTTGAGGCGGTAGTTTTGGGTCAATCTAAAAATGTATCTTTCCTACACCCGATTTTCAATTCAAAACGGTACCGGGTCTAGATATGGGTCATAGATGTCAAATTCTAACCTCAAACGTCAAATTCTAACCTCAAAATGTCAAATTCTAACCTCAAAATGTCAAATTCTAACCTCAAAATGTCAAAACCAATGAGATAGACCCACTACGCTAGTAGTTAGTAGTCCGTTCATAGGTAATTTACCTCTAGCGCTGATGTTGGCTTGCTTGATTTTCGTGTTACCATACTAAGATTTTGTTTATCCCACGTACTCTAACCTTAAAGCCGAAACTTATTTTCTATTTTGTTGCCGTTTTTCGGGCGCGGAAATTATTTGAGATGTGGAAGAAGTAACTTCGCCCTCCTTGGTGATGGTAATGAGTGGCTTTTTTAAATATCCATATAAATATAAATAAAACTTTAGTACAATCTTATAGTATCAGAATCACACGTAACGTTTAATATTTGAATTTTGAATAGCGGAAACGTTACGTAAGTACAAAAATAAAAACTAAGTACAATCTTAGGTATAGTTTAGTAAAGTTATATTTTTTTTTACATATTCAGCTCGCCAAGTTGACGGCGCCACCAACCTGATGGTAAGCCGTGGCGCATCTAGCGGTTGAGGGCCAGTCTCACAGTCCTTAAGACTTTCGACAGTGGCCCTCAAGTTGGCGGCCTGCCTCTTCACGCTCCTCTTGAAGAACCCGGGATTGTAAGATAAGGGAGAAACGTGTGCGGGCAGGTCGTTCCATGTTTTTATAGTTCGACAGAGGAACGATCTTTTGAAACGCTCGGTTCTGGCGAAAATTCTCTCCACTGTGTATGAGTGGCATGAAGTGGCATCTCTGCCCGGCACGCGTTGTTCGGGATCGGAAAGGAGATGGTGGGATCAGGTTGAAGAGCTCTTCAGAACATTCACCGTGATACATTCGGTAGAAGGCAGCCAAGGACGCTATGGTTCTTCGTTGTGCCAACGGTTCGAGGCCTCCCGTCACCTCAGGACAACCAATTATTCGGATAGCACGTCTCTGCATAGCGTCAAGCGCGTCTAGTAAGTACCTCGCGGAGTATATGTACATACATACATAACATCACGCCTGTCTCCCAACGGGGTAGGCAGAGACTATGACTTTCCACTTGCTACGATTCTGGCAAACAACTTTCGCTTCTTCAACTTTCATAAGTGTCTTCATACATGCTCTTCGGTTAAGGGTACTCTTGACCTGGCCTTTTTTCAGAAGATTATCGATTTGATCGATATGAGTATGCCGAGGTCGACCCCTACCAGTTTACTCATTCACTCTCGCTTCATAAATCTGTTTTGTCAGCCTATTTCCATCCATTCTCTCCACATGTCCAAACCATCTGAGCATCCCTTTCTCTATCTTAGTCACTACATCTTCTGTCATACCGCAATGTTCCCTTATCACACTATTCTTTACTTTATCCCTCAATGTCACTCCAGCTATACTTCGCAAACTTCTCATTTCCACTGCATTAATTTTACTTTCATGCTTCTCCTGCCACACCCAACTTTCACTACCATGCATAAGTGTAGAGACAAGTACTCCTCTATGTACAGCTATCCTTGCCTTTTTAGACACGTTCTGACTGCTCATAAAGGTGTGAATGGCTCCATTCACTTGATTTCCTGCCAAAACTCTTCTTTCAATATCATTGTCACACTTTCCATCTCTTGCAAATTTTGAACCGAAATATACAAACTCTTTCACCTGTTCCACGCTCTTTCCTTCGATCGATATCGAGCAATCAGTCATACATTTCTCTCTTTCAAAAACCATTACTTTTGTCTTGCTTACATTAACATTCATTCCTCTACTTTTAAGCGCATCGTTCATTATATTAACCATCAATTGCAACTCATCCGCCGATGATGCCAGTATTACCTGATCATCAGCATAAAGGAGGCATTTGACGGTTAGCTCATTCATTTTTAATCCATACGCACACTCTTGTAGTTCTTTCAAGCAACTGTCCATGTATAGGTTGAACAGCCATGGTGACGCTACACAGCCTTGTCTCACACCTTTTTCGATGGGAAAAAAGTCTGTGCAAGCTCCATTGATCCTGACACAAGCACTGGAGCCCTCGTATAGAGATTTCAAGGCTCGTATCAAGTTGCTGTTCACTCCATACATAGACAGTGTTGACCACAGTTCATTCTTCACCACTCTGTCATAGGCCTTTTCCAAGTCCACGAAGATGCAATAGACTTTTTGACGTTTTGCCAAAAACTTTTCAACTAGGCATCTTAATGAAAAGACCTGATCCGTGCATCCCCTTCCTTTCATAAATCCTGCTTGTACATCCCACGTTTTTCCTTCAGTTTCATTCATCACTCTTTTAATCAAAACTTTCGCATACAATTTGCCTACGACACTGAGCAAGCTTATGCCGCGGTAGTTTTTGCACTCTTGCTGTGACCCTTTACCTTTGTACAGCGGCACTATGACAGATTTGCACCATTCTTCTGGTACTCTGCCATTTCGCCAGCAAAGATTAAAAAGGCGGTACAGCTGGCAAGCTACCACGCCACGACCCGCTTTCAGCATCTCGACAGAAATTCTATCAATCCCAGCAGCCTTTCCTAATTTCATACTATTCAACGCTTCCACAATTTCTTCCATACTTAAGTGGCTTTCATTCTCAAGTTCATTCATTTCCGAAACATGAGTCTCCGTTTGCATATCCTCTTTTTCAAATAAACTTTCAAAATATTCCTTCCACGTTTTTAACACACATTTCTCTCCTATCACAAGACTGCCATTACGGTTTCTGATTTGCTTAAATTGTGAGGTTGTCTTTTCAGTCCTCATTGTTCTTATAGACTTCCAAAAGAATTTTATGTTTTGTTGGAAGTCATCAGATAACCTGTTATGAAAGTCATCCTCATCATTCTCTCTCTTACTTTTTATGACTTCTTTCGCAACACGCTTATACCTTTTATACTCATCCTTTGCCATTTTTACATCCTCATCCGTTGCCTTCTGCATTCTTTGGTTGGCCATTGTAGCCAACCAGTTCAACCATGCTTGCTTCTTATCAGACAAAACTTATATGTATATTGACACATTGTATATTGGAGTATATGTATATTGACAATTAGATATTTACGTAAAAAAAATAATTGTAAGTGCTAACGTTTACATCTTATAATAATCTCCCCTATTACGCGGCAAAATGTCTTAAGTTTGCACTCATAGGGGGACTTTTTTTTTGTTTAACGTGAGGGAAAATCCTCATGGATGCTATGCCGACTAAAAAACCTTACGTAACGCCCAACAGCCTATGGTTGGGAGCCCCGGGGAAGCCCTCGGAAGGATGTCCCAGAACTCTCAACAGACCTACGGCCGCCACTGCGGCCTCGCCCAGGGGGTGGTTCGGGTGCTATCCCGCGTCTTTGGGGGGTTTCGGGTGTGATCCCGCTTCTAAGGAGGGGCGTGCTTGAGTTGCTCGCGTCACGCTGCAGTCATGGGCCTGCTTCTGTAAGGACGGTGAGCGACCCTCTCACCGTCCTCAGGCCTCCGGTCATGGAGGCCGATAGTCCTCCGGCGAAGACACGTCGGCGGCGCCCAGGCCGCCGACTGCGGAACTCGGGTGGGAGAGCTCTCTCCCGCATCCGCCCCGCCGCCTCCTTCACAAGCATGACCTGCTCGCAGAAAGAGGTGGCGCAATCCCACTCACTCCTGCTGGAGATCATGGCTCGCACCATGGTCTCACAGCCACTTTTCTCCGAAACTATAAGGCCTATGATATTGAAACTTGGTAACTAGATGTATTCTGTGAACCGCATTAAGATTCTTATGTAAAACTAGAAAAAAAGCAGTAAATTTTGGGGGTCCCCATACTTAGAACTGAAACTCAAAATTTTTTTTTCATCAAAACCATACGTGTAGCGTATCTATATATAGGTCTACAAAAATGCTATTGAGGTATCTAAAATCATATTTTTCTAAACTGAATAGTTTTCGTAAGAGACACTTACAAAGTGGAAAAATGTGTGTCCCCCCCCCCCCCCTCTAACTTCTAAACTAAGAGAATGATAAATCTAAAAAGAAGATATGATGTACATTGTCATAAAAACTACCAACGAAAATTGGTTTGAACGAGATAGAGCTGGTAGTTTTTTTTAATACGTCATAAACCGCAATTTTCGGTTAGAATAATCACTACCACTGCGAACGTGTTGAAACATCAATCAAAGTTACAACGAACTATAAGAACTTTTATATTATGTTACTTGCTGCTACGAAACCCTTCATGGGCGAGTCCAACTCGCACTTGGCCGGTTTTATTATTAAAAGTCATAATTTTAAAATTCGGAATGTTGTCAATTCCGACTGTCAGAATGCCGAATTTCAAGAAACCGAACCGTTCAATTCCGAATCATTAAAAATCCGCCATATTATAAATACGAACTCCGATTATCAAAAATCCGAAATATCATAAATACGAAGGGTGAATGTCGTTTCCACCCGTTCCTGTTTTAACCCGAAAACTGATATTTATTTATGTTCCCGATTCCATCCGTTTTTTTAATAAAGTATAGTCAAGTCTAACTACCGAAAATATTATTTCCAAGTGAGTGGAAGGCAAACGACAAAACAAAAAAAATAATACCTCGACTCGTATAGGTTAGATTAGAAGGCTAAGGCGGAAGCGAGGCGGAGCGGAGCTCCAGCCTTAGCCATCGTGGTTATTTTTTTTTGTCGTTTGCCTTCCACTCACTTGGATATAATATCTTGGGTAGTCAGACTTGACCGTACTTTCTTAAAACAACTTTAACAGTGAATTTTCGGATATTTGAAATTCTGAATAATGTTTTTCGGGAAAATAACAGTCCGGTCTTTTGATTTTTCGTACTAATGAAATTAGGAAAAACAAAAATTCGTACTTATGACTTTCGGATAAATGAATATCGTCCTTTTGAATATTCGGAGCTTTGTTTCTTAGGAATTATAATCTTCGGAATTTTGAACATCGGAATATTGAAATTCGGAAAAACATAATAATATAAACTTATATAATAAACTTATTTAAGAGCATACTTTTATTTCATTTGGTAGGCTGTTGTAAAAACTTATACAGTTACCCACGAAGGAATCACTGACTTTTTTCAGTCTACACTGATGACCAGCAAGGTTATCTTTATGTTAGTCCGGTCAATTTAGACATTCGATGGTACATAAATTCCTAACAAGCTGAAAATTAGTAAAATTGTTCAAAACATAATTATAAACATTACCTGAAAGTTCCCCATCATTCCCGTGTAAGGAAAAAAAATTATTCAAGGCCAAAGGTCAAAAAAATGAGTATTTTGCGATTTTCAGCAAAACGGTAAGTTTATCATAAAAGTACCTCAGACAATAATTGTAGATTATAAAATTATCTATAAAAATGTGTCAATAGTTTTTTCGTACAAGCCACTGTTTCTGAGATATACCGATTCAAAAAGTTATAATAAATAAATAAATATTCACGGACATTTCACACAACGCTATCTGATCCCAAAGTAAGCTAGGAATAACCTGCTTGTGTTATGGGTATCAGACCACGGATATTAATACTTATATACTTTTAAATACATACATATTATACATAGAAACACCCAGTCTCTTGAGACAAACATTTATGGGTCACACAAATATTTGTCTCCGGTGGGAATCGAACCCATGACCTCCAGCACCGCAGGCGGTATCACTACCGACTGCGCCACAGAGGCAGACAATAATATAAAAGTTGTTATCGTCATAATATTAATAAAGTACCACGCCACCTATGAGGTAGTGTACTTAGCGCGTTTTTTAAAATGTGGTTTCCC
The DNA here is from genome assembly GCA_933228765.1 of Miltochrista miniata. Classification (NCBI taxonomy): domain Eukaryota; kingdom Metazoa; phylum Arthropoda; class Insecta; order Lepidoptera; family Erebidae; genus Miltochrista; species Miltochrista miniata. The sequence goes on along the minus strand of OW121764.1, from coordinate 12,516,042 downwards.
CATTAGGCCTACTACTACTCCACCGTGGACGCGATCATGCGCATTAGAGGCCTGACGGAGGAAGCAGTCTCACAGGGTGAGGTGGTAGTGGCGGTGTCTCTTGACATCGCCAACGCCTTCAACACCTTGCCCTTGAGCTGCGTTAGGGAGGCGCTTAATTACCATGGAGTGCCTCCCTACCTCCGTCGAACTGTCGGGGCCTATCTCTCCGAGAGGGCCATTACTTACCCGAGCTGGCTGGGACCGGGTCGGCGAGATGTGTCGTGCGGTGTTCCACAGGGATCGGTATTACGACCGCTCCTGTGGAACATCGGTTATGACTGGGTGCTGCGTGGTCCGTTGCTCAGAGGGGTCGGCGTAACGTGTTACGCCGACGACACCCTCGTTACGGCGCGGGGAGCTACGCACCGTGTGCGTCACGGTGCACTAAAGGCCAAGGCAGGGGTTGCTCAAGTCGTGGGTCGGATTCGGCGGCTGGGTCTCGAGGTCGCACTTCATAAATCCGAGGCTCTGTGCTTCCACAGACCTCGGATGGGGCCACCTGCAGGGTCCAGCCCACAGGTAGGCAGCGTCAGCATCGGCATCGAGCCCTCAATGAAGTATCTGGGGCTCGTACTCGATGGCCGGTGGAACTTTGGACATCACTTCCGAAGTTTGGTCCCAAACGAATCCTCCACCGTTTGTGGTTGAAAATTAGAGCACGACTGGCCTTGACAATTTGTGCATGCTAGAGAACAAAACAGTCCAACTTTTTTGCAACTACATTTAGCACTGCATCCCTTTTTGCAGTTGCAAAAAATTGTGTTCAGCAGTTTTTCCGGCGCTGCTGGTTGGAGTAAAGTTTAAACTGGCTCTAATAAATGGTTGACCAACTTCCAACCCCATTCTGTAGGGTCTAGCTGATAACCAAGCCATACTTGAACTTCCTCAGGCGGCAAGCGTTGACGAGTCAAAGTTCAATAACTCTTTTCTTCAAAACATATGATTTTAAATAAGGGTGTTAAAAATACGTAATTACGTAAACAAGCAAAAGCTAATTCCGGCTAAACTGATTAATATTTTAGGTTTCTGGGGGGGGGGGGGGGGGTTATTTGTAAGTAAGTGTAAGTATTATCAGCTGTTTGAAGAAATGGGATAAGATCTGAAATTATCATATATTAATACATGACAACTCTAGAGATATATATATATATACGTGGCGTACTCTGCATAATACGACGAAAATAACTTTTATTACTTTTTGAATCGGTATATCTCGAAACGGTGGCTCGTACGAAAAAACTATTGACATATTTTTATACATACTTAATTTTATAATCTACAATTTTTGTCTGAGGTACTTTTATGATAAACTTACCGTTTTGCTGAAAATTGCAAAAAACTCATTTTTCTGACCTTTGACCTTGAATATTTTTTTTCCTTACATGGGAATGATGGGGAACTTTCAAATTTTATTCTTAATTATATTTTAAACAATCTTACCAATTTTCAGGTTGTTGGGAATTTATGTAGCGCTTTCTCTTATTTTTGGTCTAATTTGACCGGACTATGTCTGGTATTTACACTGTGAATATCGCTTAAGGCGGCGCTAGTCGGTCGCTCGAACTCGGCCAAATAAGCATGCTGTTTCACCTCACATCGCATAGTGAGAGCGAGAAGCTGCGATAATGTATTCATCCAAAGGTCCTTTGGTAGGAAGGGTTTAAAAGATCTGTTAAAAGTAAATTGTACTGCAGGGGCTACTATACAATCAATGATTATTTGTTGGATAAGGAAGCCTGGAAATGACCTGCTCGCTGGATTCTCAGAAAAATTGTTAAAATGCCTAGTTTTTAGATTCTTTAAAATTGTAAATAGAGCAAAAAAAAGAACAACCCGCTGAGTTTCTTGCCAGTTCTTCTCGGGTGGGTCGCGTTGTGAACTGGTGGTAGAGTTTTTGTTTTATATTCTGGACGTTTTACAAGCGCATCTGTATAATGCCTATGTGAAATAAATATATTTTTGATTTTGATTTTGATTTTGGTGTTATGAAAAAAGTACTTCATGTATCAACTTACCCCCTTATTAATCGAGTTTTTAATGGCTTCTATCTCTTTAATAGTTTTTTAATCCAATTTTTTGAACGGTACAAACAAAGTTTATGGTGAGGCAAAACAGTGCAATGATTGACTTTATATGCAGGGTATCAAACAGTTGAGTAATATCCTCCCGAAGTTTGTATGGGCAAAATAGCGGCTAGCGCAACCTTAACTTAACGAAACTAGATAGATTTTTTTGCACATACATAATACTTTCAAAAATATAGAAAGAAAGAAAGAAAGAAAAATATTTTATTTAGGACACGCACAATGATTATAAACATAAAGTAATCTTAAACTAGAAACAAAAATATATTGTGCGAACCCCCAAATATGGCCACCATCTCAGCATAAATGCCGCGCATACCTACCCACCCACCACTTATTTACTGTCATGTTACAGTCAGAATATTTACTTCTTCGATTTTTCCGCGCAGAGAAACCCTTGGTAGGTCCAAGGGTCTCTGCGCGGAAAATTCGAAACAGTAAATATATTATGTCATAATCTATATATTATGTCTCGTCCCGTTTTTGTAAAACAAAAATTTAATTTATATCTGCGGCATTACCCCACAGTAGAATATCGTAAGACATAACACACTGTGAAAGTACCTAACTGAAATAAACTATTCTAGCTGTATCTACATCAGTCAAATGCCTAATCTTTTGTACCGCAAATGCTGCTGAACTTAACCTGCCAGCCAGCTTTTCAATATGTGGACCCCACTGCAATCCAGCATCGACCGTCCACCCTAGGAATGCTGTAGATTTCACAAGTTCCAACTCTCGCCCATTAAGTTGAACATTGGTTTCTGCCTGTGTTACATTGGGCTAGGTAAATTTAATACACTTAGTTTTGTTATCGTTCAGGCTAAGATTATTAGTATTAAACCAATGTACTACTTTCAGGATTGCATTTTTGACATTGTCGTAGTTATCTAGCTGTCTTTTAATTTTGAAAATTAAGGAAGTGTCATCTGCAAACAAAACAATCCCGTTGGTGTCCCCTACGTAATAGAGTTGGTCATTTATATAAATTTAAAATGAAAATGGTCCGAGTATCGAACCTTGCGGAACCGGGAATGCCCATAGTAACCACCGATCCCTCTGAACGTGTGCCACCAACATCGACCCTCTGAGTTCAATTGCTCAAATATGAAGTCAGAAGATCGAGAGCCTTGTTCCTTATCCCATAGTGATGCAGTTTCATGATCAATGTTTCATGTTGGACACAATCAAAAGCCTTAGACAAATCGCAGAACACACCAAGCTCATCATGTTTATCTTCCCAGGCCTCATAAATAGAATAGAATAGAATAGAATAAATTAAACTTTATTTGTACACCAAGTTAAAAACAAGTTTACAATAATTTTGACAGAATGTTGTACAAAGGGCGGCCTTATCGCTGTAAATCAATTTCTGACAGGCAACCTTGGGATGGACAGTAAAGAAGTTATTTATAAGCAAGATGGGTAGTTTCGGTGTAGAAATAATTTTTAACAGGTACAATAAGTACAATACCTAAATACAATAAACATTTTAATTACATAAATATACATAAATGCATACATACACATATACATACATACATATACACAAACATACATATACATGTATGTATATATATGTATATACATATACATATTATATATGTATGTGTATGTCTGTTTATATAAACATACATACATACATACATATAATATATACAAACATACACTTAAAAAAGACGACTAAAATATCGTGTGGAAAGTTATTCACCTTTTATCAATTTAAGTTAGATGTGCAAGTTCAAATAATATTCTTTCACCAAACGCTTAAAGGTATCCAGAGTCTGGGCCCGTCTAATCGTTACTAGAAGCGCGTTCCACAACCGTACAGCCTGTATGGTGAACGATTTATCGTAGAAGCTAGTGGAATGAGACAGCCAATACCAAAGATTCCGATGACCGCAAGGATCTTGAATGTGTGTCATTTAGGAACATAAATCGTTCTTTGAGATAAGTTGGGGACCGAGGATTGAACAGTATATTGTAAAGTATAGAAATGATATGAGTATTTCGTCGAAGGCGAATTGGTAGCCACTCGAGCAGATTGCGATATTCGGTAACATGATCATATTTGCGTAATCCAAATATAAATCGTATGCATAAGTTTTGTAGGCGCTCGAGCTTATCAAGTTGCTCTTCAGTGATATCGAGATAGCTGACATCGGCGTAATCTAGCAAGGGAAGAAGGAGAGATTGTGGTAGCCGTTGGTAAGAAATTTCGTAATCGACGCAAAGATCCTGCAGATGCAAACAGCTTCCGACTTACCTCTTGCAATTGGGGTCGCCAAGAAAGAGTGTCATCTACCAAAATACCCAGATTTTTGACAGTTGCGCTTAGAGGTAACGCAACTCCATTAAATATAATGTCAGGCAATTGTGTGCGATCAATTTGTGTCACCATCCTGGAACTACCAATAATTGCCACCTGAGTTTTCGAAGGGTTTACACTAAGCCCATATTGCTTACTCCACCTACAAATTCGTCTTAAATCAGAGTTAATGATTGATATAGCTTCGCTGATTTCATGGACTGGAGCTTGCATATAAATCTGTAGATCATCTGCATAAAGGTGGTAGGATGACAGTAAAGATTTAGAGATGGAATTAATAAAAATAGAAAAAAGTAATGGTGATAAATCGCCACCCTGAGGCACGCCCACAGTCGTGTCGCACCAAGAAGAAAATGATTCTTCAATGCGTAGGTACACGCATTGAAGAATCATTATAAATACTCTTCAACAAATCTACACCAGCATCAGTAGTCGACCGTCCTTTAGTGAAACCAAATTGTTTATCATGAAATAATTTGTGACTGTTAAAATAGGTTTTTCAAATATCTCGGCTCAAAGTCGGCAATTTCGAGACAGGTCTGAAGTTACCTGGATCAGAAGCACTGCCAGCCTTGAAAAAGGGTATAACTTTACTATGTTTCATTAAATCAGGAAATATACCACCTGAAACGCAATCGTTAAAAACGCCTTTATACACATTTTTAGGGAAATTTCTATAAGGTCGAGAATTGCTTGCACTTACTTTTTCGTCTTAATACCGAGACAGGTCTGAAATTACCTGGATCAGAAGCACTGCCAGCCTTGAACAAGAGTATAACTTTACTATGTTTCATTAAATCAGGAAATACACCACCTGAAACGCAATCGTTAAAAACGCCTTTATACACATTTTTAGGGAAATGTCTATAAGGTCGAGAATTGCTTGCACTTACTTTTTCGTCTAAGTACTCGAAAATGACCAAAATCAACTAAAATACATGACTCTTAAAACGTTTTTTTTAAAAAGTTAGTAGTTTTTTGTCCACATTATTATTATTTATTAAAAATCTTCTAACATAGATAGCACCCGCGATTATTTTCTTTCTGAAATTCTGTTCCCGTCTCATGAGGTATTTTGTGAGTTTATGAGTGTAGATGTATGAATATCAGGATGTCTGGATAATTACTCTTTTACGCTCTAACGGCTGAAAGAATCTGACCAAAAGGCAGTGAGATAGATTATAGTTGTGAATAAATCACAAGCAGCTATTTATCTCAGGAATATGATCCCACGGGAAGCGGGAATAGTAACAAAATTCCTCGCGGGTGAAGCCGGAAGCGCCATTTAGATTTGAGGTTAATAAGATTTTAAATAAATAATAATGTTCACTATGAACAAAGTGCTACTAAGAGCAAAACCTTATAAGTGTGATGTATGTTAGTTGATTTTGGTCATTTTTCTTAACCCGTTTATAACTTTAACAGTAAAAATTACTATTTTCTTTAAATGGGAAATCCTAATTCGATACCATTTTAAAATCAGTATAGGCATAGTTTTAGACGTTTGGGCAACAACAGTGTAGTACATATTTTTTACAAAAAGCTCTGCACAATTTTAGTGATACCTAAAAATTTGAGAAAAAATTGAAATTAACTTATTTTTATTGAAACGTTTGTAATGGAAATTAATTAACTATATGAATTTTTGATAGCTTATGTATTTAGCTTTAGGATAGTGACAACAGAAATAAAAAAATGGCGATTTCCTTTTAACTACAGCCAACTTTACAAAAAAGGGACGATTTTTTTTCAAAAAAGTTCATTTTTTTGTAACCCTTGGGTAAAGGTGGGTGAAATTGTAGTATGTTATAGTGTAGCACCTGTTCTGTCACAGTCTGGACCGGTTGGACCACTACGCCACACCCTGTGTATTATAGCTACGTATGTGGTGGCCTTAAGTATGATGTAAAGAAAAAAAATATCCATGTCAATATTGAAAAATTCTAAATCCATGGTATAAATAGAAAACCTACCAGTAGAAGGACGCCTTTGACTGCAAAAATGCTGACGTCTGGACAGTGATGCGTGTAGGGTTATCACAAATAGTTGTGTAATATCAATACTGATTAGGTACTCAGATTATAGAAATAAAAGCAGATGACGCCTGCAGGCAAATTTTTGGATTTTGTTTGTAATTAACTATCGTCAATATGGCTTTAGACCGAAACGATCAACGGGTGACCTCCTGGCGTACATAACACACACCTGGGGTGAGGCTATGGAGAGGCACGGCGAATCTCTGGCTATTGGCCTAGATATCGCTAAAGCCTTTGATAGGGTATGGCATGCGTCGCTACTTTCCAAGCTGCCGGCATACGGTCTACCGCCTCATTTGTGCCGCTGGTTGGCCAGCTTCCTGCACGGGCGCCGTATACGGGTTCTCTGTGATGGTCAGGCTTCCTGCTTTTGCAGGTAAATGCCGGAGTACCACAGGGATCGGTGTTGTCCCCAACTCTCTTCTGCATATCAATGACATGCTGTCCCTTGGGTATATTAATTGTTATGCAGATGATAGTACTCTACATGGGAGCTATTCTGGCCGTCCAGCGGAGGGGCGAGGCGACGTGGAGGAGAAGAGAAGGCAACTCGTGGCGGATCTCGACCGGGACCTGGGTCACATTGCCCAATGGGGTTCAGACAACCTGGTCGAGTTCAGCTAAGAAGTCCCCATTCCTACCCCTACCCTCTCTTTAGAGCATTACGGTTCCACTAAAGGACAACCTGGAGATCCTCGGTATAGACGTCCGTCGTGAGCTCAATCATAAAAAATACATAGAGAGTTGTATTCGGCTGGACTCGCGGAAACTAGGAGTCTTAAATAAGGTGAGACGGTATTTCACGACACATCAGAGATGTTTACTGTACAAGACGCAAATTCGTCCCTGCGTTCTCACTCACACACACACCTACTGTTCTCACCTATGGGATGACTCCGCGCAAGGTATTTACTAGACGCGCTTGACGCTATGCTGCTATCCGAATAATTGGTTGTCCTGAGGTGACGGGAGGCCTCGAACCGTTGGCGCAGCGAAGAACCATAGCGTCCTTGGCTGCCTTATATAGAATGTATAACGGCGAATGTTCTGAAGAGCTCTTCAACCTGATCCCACCCTCTCCTTTCCGATCCCGAACAACACGTGCCGGGCAAAGATGCCACTCACACACAGTGGAGAGAATCTTCGCCAGAACTGAGCGTTTCAAAAGATCGTTCCTCTGTCGAACTATAAAAACTTGGAAGGACCTGCCCGCACACGTGTTTCCCTCATCTTACAATCCCGGGTTCTTCAAGAGGTGCGTGAAGAGGCACATCACAGGGCCGCCAACTTGAGGACCACTGTCAGAAGTGGCCCCCAATCGCTAGATGCGCCACGGCTTTCCATCAGGCTGGTGGCGACGTCAATTTGGCGAGCTAAATATAAAAAAAAAAAGAATGCATCTCGGATCACGAATCTCGAATTATGGATTTAAAATTTTGGATCTTGAGTTGAACGCATAAAACTTGGAGTTTGTATTTCAATATCAGGCACCATTACACACAGAGATGCACGTGTTCGCTCTATGCCGCTCGAAGTGGTTACTCGCACACCTTTGCTACAAAAATCCGCAGACATAGTGAAATGCGTTCCTTTCTAGAGTATCCTTAGACCATCTAACTTAGTTAAATAGTCAAAGAGAATATCGCCCTTGTTAGTGGAGTGCCGTGAGACGTAAAAATGGCAATACCTCGAAGTCCAGGGTCTCACAATGAATTTTAAAATAAACTATTGGGTTGCATTGTTAAAAGCTCAATACAACGATATCACTTGGGGACAATCTGGACATCCTTGGCATAGCGGCCCGAGCTCAATTACACATATTATATTGAGCGATGTATTGGGCTAGCCTCAAGAAAACTAGGAGTCCTAAACAAGGTGCAACGGTTCTTTACGCCGAACCAGATGTGTCTGCTATACAAGACGCTGATACGTCCTTGCGTGGAATACTGCTCTCACCTTTGGGACGACTCCGCGAGGTACCTGCTTGACGCGCTGGACTCTATGCAACGGCGAGCTATTCGCATTATCAACTGCCAGGAGGGTACGGATAGTCTGGAGCCGTAGCCGTAGCGCAACGAAGAACTATTGCGTCTTTGGCTACATTCTACCGTATCTATCACGGTGAGTGTTCTGAAGAGCTCTTCAACCTAATCCCGCCCTCTCCTTTCCGATCCCGAACAACGCGTGCTGGACAGAGGTGCCACTCTCACACAGTGGAGAGAATCTTCGCTAGAACTGAACGATTCAAAAGATCGTTTCTTCTGTCGAACCATAAAAACCTGGAACGACTTGCCGGCGCATGTGTTTCCCTCTTCTTACAATCCCGGGTTCTTCAAGCGGAGCGTGAAGAGGCACATCACAAGGCCGCCAACTTGAGGACCACAATTTACTGATTAAATACTACCTAACTACGTTTTTAGGGTTTCGTAGCCAAATAGCAAAACCGGAACCCCTATAGATTCGTCATGTCTGTCTGTATGTCCGTCTGTCTGTCCGTCCGTGTGTCACAGTCACTTTTCTCCGAAACTATAAGGCCTATGCTATTGAAACTTGGTAAATAGATGTAATCTGTAAACCGCAATAAGATTCTTATATAAAACTAGAAAAAAAGCAGTAAATTTTGGGGGTCCCCATACTCAGAACTGAAACTCAATTTTTTTTTTCATCAAACCCATACGTGTGGGGTATCTATAGATAGGTCTGTAAAAATGCTATTGAGGTTTCTAAAATCATTTTTTCCTTAAGTGAATAGTTTGCGCAAGAGACAATTCCAAAGTGGAAAAATGTGTCCCCCCCCCCCTAACTTCTAAAATAAGAGAATGATAAATCTAAAAAAAATATATGATGTACATTTCCATAAAAACTACCAACGAAAATTGGTTTGAACGAGATAGAGCTGGTAGTTTTTTTTATTAGATACGTCATAAACCGCAATTTTCGGTTAGAAAAATCAGTACCACTGCGAACGTGTTAAAACATCAATCAAAGTTACAACGAACTATAAGAACTTTTATAATATATTATGTTACTGGCTGCTACGAAACCCTTAATGGGCGAGTCCAACTCGCACTTGGCCGGTTTTTTAAATGTTAAGAAACATGAAATTACGTCGATTGAAATAGGTCTATATCGACAAAACAATGTAAGTATACATGTATTGCGGTTTTGCAAAATTTTACAAATTAATGTTCATGTACATACATACATAATCTCATGCCTTTATCCCCGAAGGGGTAGGCAGAGGCATAGTAGGTATACGCCCACATTTCACTTAATAGTTTTATGTCCGAGTGTGGCGCCTCTGGTGTTGCAAACGTTCATAGGCTGCGGTGACCACCAGTCCTCCTGGTGGGCCGTATGCTTGTCTGCCACCTTAGTGGTATAAAAAAAAAATGTCCCACATAATAGGTGGTGAGCCTATTGCCGTGTTGAAATGGACAGGCGCGGGTCGAGACGACCCGTAGTTGAAATTTTTCGAGCTACCATGCCCATAAGGCCTTCAACTTGGCTGAACGATTGTCATTTTACTGACAACCGGGTTTCGTTTCGAGTTTTCCTTCTCTACGCGATGGATCGTTTCGCGAATGTTCCCTTAGTCGCCTCTTACGACACCCTCGGGATGAATTGGTGGATATTTAAAAAAATCTAATAAATCAAAATACATATTACTTTGTGCTAAGTAAATTTTAAGAGTAAACGTTGTATACCTACTCTAAGCCACCGTTACATCTGGCGGGCCGTATGCTTGTCTGCCACCTTGGTGGTATAAAAAAAAAGCTTACGGCACTCCACTATGTGAGGTTCTCTTGTGGTCAGGATTGTTAAAATAAATGGAATGCTGGATATAAATTCGATGTAGAGATGTACTTTTTGTAAATAGTCTAAGTAGGTTTTCTGTCAAAATCTTCGGTATAGTTTGTAGCATCCGACAAATTAAGAATAACACTCAAATTAAGACTGACGACATGGCACTAAAATAATTACCTACTGAATGCCCTGGTATTTTGTTTGCAAGTTTGTCTCGAGTTTCTTGGTATGCGAAACTCCTTTAAACGATACCTATCATGAAGTTTATATTGTATGTATTGCAAAATAATCATATAATTCGTACTCAGCATATGAACAGCTCCTTAAACGATACCCATCATGAAATTTTGTAATTACGGCGCGGTGGCCGTATTGAATTGGAAAATTATCATGTGATTCGTATTCAGCATGCTAAAAAAACCCTTAAGGCGATGCCCATCATGTAATTCGTACTCAGCATACGAAAAGACTCTTATACGAGAGGTACCCATCATGAAATTTTGTAATTACGGCGTGGCGGCCATATTGGATTGCAAAATTATCATGTAATTCGTACTCAGCTCACGAAAAAACCCCTTAATTTAACGATACCCATCATGAAATTTTGATAGAAATCGATATAATAATGCGGAAACCAGCCCTGAAAGTCTTTCCCGAACTACTAACAAAATTTTGTTCGCGGTTCGGGAAATGCCCTCCCGCGTCTCATCCCTTGCCCCCCGCACGATTGACCTGTCTAGACGGCTTTGTCCAACGAATGTATGATCTGTAGGCTGTGCTTCGGGTTTGTAAACGGGACTTGTTTTACCTACTTCAATCAGGATTCAAACCCGAGACCTCAACACATCATACTTATCTATGCGACATCAATGCAGCAAAAGTTACTAACAGGGATTAAGTAATTAAAACGAGCTAGATAGTTACGCTACGATATAGTTATTATACTCGTAAATAAATACTTAACTATACCTAGTAACCTTGACTGAAGAGAAATTACAAGTTGTGTGGTCTATTATTTACAGTTAATTAATTAAGTAACGTGGACTCGTCCAACTTAGCATATTAACACCTAATTCTAATTAATTTATACCTACGCAATATATCAGATAGACGAGGCACACACACAACTATTGTTTTCTTTCAACAAATCACACGGCAATTTTTAAAATGCAAAGCTAAAACCAAATAAATAAGCCTATTGCAGTCCAACTCGACGTAGGCTTCTCCTAATAATTTCGGGAAAGCGATCGGGCCTTACTAAGGTGGACAGATGACCTAATAAAGGTCGCTAGAGACTTCTGGATCCGGACTGAATAAGATCGAACGTTGTGGCGATACTTAAGGAAAGAGTATGCCCAGCAGTGGGCGCCAAATCAGCTAATGATGATCGGCCTATCTGTACGAGAGTTTGCCAGACGGGTATGTACAACTTAGTTTTGAGTTTTTCTTTCCTTCGCCTATAGTGAAACTGGATTGGGTTCTTCCAGCACTAATCCTAAAGCATCCAAATATAAATAAATAAATAAATAAATATTCACGGACGTTTTACACAACGCTATCTGATCCCAAAGTAAGCTAGGAATAACCTGCTTGTGTTATGGGTATCAGACCACGGATATTAATACTTATATACTTTAACACGGCAATACGGCTCACCACCTATTACGTGGGACAAATTATACAGAGGTGAAATGTGGGCATATAATATGTCTCTGCCTACCCCTTCGGGGATAAAGGCGTGACTATATGTATATGTATGTATGTATACTTTAAATACATACATATTATACATAGTAACACCCAGATTCTTGAGACAAATATTTATGGGTCACACAAATATTTGTCTCCGGTGGGAATCGAACCCACGACCTCCAGCGCCGCAGGCGGTATTACTACCGATTGCGCCACAGAGGCAGGCAGAGTATCCAGAACTAATACCTTACCGTTTTCCTATCAAATTGGCACATGTGTAGGAACTTCGTTTTTTTTGTGACGAACGTTTCATAAATTTTTGCACGAAAATGTCAGCTGATGAGCTCCTTTGCTCTATGAAAGATCCTTAGGGCCATCACAAGGCTCGAGAACCAAAACGCGCATAGGTAATCCCAACAAAAAGAGACTTTTCTTTTATACCTACTTTTAACGAGAATGGACACAGTAATTAGAGTAAACGATCTACATAGCAATTCAGACGAAGGTTTATAGATGCCGATTTCCCTCAAATATCGTAAGCGGTCGTCTCTTTTGACATTTTCCGTTTAAACAATAGATGAAAAGTTCGTTATAAGAAGTCTCATTAGTAGGAACTCCATATTTGTGGAAAATCGGCATCAGTAAACCTGCGTCTGAATTGCTCTATCTTGATCTGTTGTTTTAATTACTATGTGTAGGCTTATGTGAAGGTTTAATTTATTTCCTAAACGGACTTTGTTGAAAAAAAGAATGGTTTGTTATATTTTTGTAAATTCTGCCCAAATAAATAAATAAATATAAATAAATATTCACGGACATTTCACACAACGCTATCTGATCCCAAAGTAAGCTAGGAATAACCTGTTTGTGTTATGGGTATCAGACCACGGACATTAATACTTATATACTTTTAAATACATACTTATTATACATAGAGACACCCAGACTCTTGAGACAAACATTTATGGGTCACACAAATATATGTCTCCGGTGAGAATCGAACCCACGACCTCTAGCGCCACAGGCGGTATCACTACCGACCGCGCCACAAAGGCTGTCTAAATGATACTTCACGCCCTGGAGTAATAAAAATTAAAAATATATTTTGCCATCCCCACTTAACATGTAACCTACGTTAAAAATAATTTTATTTTACCATTTTGTCCGAGGCCAGATTTCACCTAGGTATCCAGGAAGTACTTACAAAAAAAAGTCTGGAGTAAACTGCGAACCAACCAACAGAAGGACGAACAAAGTGAAACTAGGTTCCTTCTTAACCATGAAACTGGGTTATAAGAACATTATGACGTTTTGTTACCTACAAAACTCAAGTTGTACTAGTTCAGCTAACTAACATTCTTAATTTTTACATCCAGGTCACTCATAATGGTTATTTAGAGTTTCTATCTGTGCAATTAATCTGTAGATATAAGCTAAGGGTAGTCGACGGCACGTGCCGCCCTCGGCCTTGAAGACTAGCTCCCTTTTAACTATACAACGCTTATATCGAAATGTACACTTGTGAGGGAGATCCTTCGTCCTATAGCCGCGCAGAATATTCCACACACCCCGCCGTGCCTCTCGTCCAGCGCGCAGGCGCGTCGCTTTGACAGCCCGACCGTGCCAACACGTCCCAATTATTTCCCTCAATTCACTTTATCGTCGCATATCCAAAGACGCATATAAAAATCAAATGCTGGTAGAGGAAATTACAGTGGCGGGAATGTGAATGGTGATGCACAGCGATGCGTCCCAAGAGCTTCCAGTAAACCAGGATGGTCGCCAGCATCGGCATCATTAATCCGACTAATGGTAAACATTTTTTTGTCTCAAGGCTTTGTGTGAAGTTAACAAGTGCTAACTAGAGTCTGGTTGTGGTACAGTGGAGGCGAGCGCGTATATCAGCGCTGTGGCGGCGTTCGCTGGTGTCATCCTGGTGGTTCTGCTGTTCCTGAATCGACGGTGGTGCTACTCCGCGGTCTTCGGCCGCAAGTGCTGCGATGACATCCTCGCTGTGAACCCTCATATACCAGCTCCCTGTCTAACGCTCGACAATGCTCAGTTTGGTAAGCGAATTCTGCTTTATTTTTGCTTTTATGTTAGCTACTGTTTGTCTAAATGATATGTCATCACTCTCAGAGATTTTCTTTGTTGCTAACACAATATTAACAATTTCAATAGCTCATAAAAGTGTAGGTATTGTACTCGTTATAGATTTGTAGAGCCCATTGCCTTATAAATAACTCAATGTTTATCGATCCTATGCCACTATGTTATTAAAATTTGAACTTCGTCATAGAGAGAAGTCATTTGTGGCAGTCTTTGTGTAGCGTACTTAGAAAGAACTACAGTCATTTTTAGTATTTAATGTACAGTCAAGGGCGGCGAGTGCGTCATGAAGGTCTTGTAGAGAATTTCTTTGTTTGACTTGTTAAGTAGGTGTTAAGTTTATACACATATTTATATGTACCTATATGTATAAACTTCACACCTACGTAGGTATAATTATATTTAAATGTAGAATGACTAGCTAATTTAATAGATTTTTACTAGTGTTAGTGACTAGGGATATTGGATCTGTAGCTTTAGATGGAATTAGGGCTATAATGTATATGTCGATTGACGTTGTCCGTACGTCTGTGTTGTTATAGATGCTTTGTCGAAACCGAACCATTACCCCGAACGCATATTCACGTTCGAGGCGTCTGACTCGGATGAAGAGCTGCGAATGCGCATCCCACAGGTGAGAGTGTCACATACGTCCTTTAAATTAGATCCCTTTCCGCTAACATTGCTGGTTCACGCTTTTATTTCGTTTTTGTGTTTTATACTGTAATAACCTCCATATTAATATAATAGTTTAAAAACACCATTACTAATGCATAATGTTTTACATTGCGGAAATTCACCGTAGAACGAAAGTCAAAATGAACTGTCTTTCTGCCAAACAGTCCTAAGGACGCCTCGTGTCGTGCCAAGGCAAATCACGTGTCGACTTCATATCACTGTCAAGGAATATTGCACATTACTAGGCAATTTTGAGGGTAAAGGCACTTACTTACTACCTTCTTTGTGGAGTTCGATTTGTCATTCCTCTGTTATAACAATTAGTTAAAGTCACCCTTAGCTTTTGTGCGCTAGGAATCTAGGATTGACGAATCGAGGGTGTGTGGTAGTTTCCTTCTTCTCTCCCCTCGTTTATCATCGATGCATATCTTATCAAAATTCAAAGACTATGTCTAATTGTCTAGTATTTTACATACCAGTACCACTAATGTTAACCACTATTTGTTAGGCAGGCGACTACTGTAAGGTCGACGTAAAAGGAACTTTGGTATTGCAAACGTTCATAAGCTTTGGTAACCACTTTCGACCAGTTGGGCCGTATGCTTGTCTATACCTTAGTGGTATAAAAGAATCACCAACCGACAGTGTACTTTCAATAGGTACTTAATTAAACTCTGATCATGCATAGTAAATATCAATCTATAATAATACGTAGGTATTAGAGATGGACTACGTAGGTACATAATTAATTCCTAGTTGTCCAATTTATTTATACTTTTTATGTTGTGAAATTATAATGCTACGATACGAGAGCTACATTATTAATGTAGGTATTTTTAATGCTGAATAAAGAACATAGAAGGAAATCTCGAAACAAAACCCTGTAGGAACCTAGGAACCGTCTGACCTGCCAATCCTTAACCCAATCTTGACATACACAAAGTGCTCCTAATTCTAGATACTCCCACAGTTTTCCAGTGGCGAGACGAAAATGTCGCCACCGGTTTCCAAAAATCAGTTTACGCCTCGGCTATTGATGTATCACATCAAAAAGTGAAAACATGTACCTATGCTCAATACGTATTGACGATTAGGTACCAAAATATAGCAGCTTCTTATCTCTTCTGTATCAATATAAATTCGTAAGTAATAGAACTCACAAGCATGAATCTTGTTTATGTTTTGTAGTTTTCTCTAAGTAGCTAGTTTATTTAACATTTTATTTAAACGTTTTCATTATTATCTTCGTGTGTTTAAAATCTTATCATCATTATCGTATCAGCCGATTGCTAAAAGATCCAAAGCCAATGATTTTACTGTTATTAGTCCGGGGGTATCCTTCCGAGGGCTTGCCCGGGGCTTCCAACGGTAGGCTGTTAGGTAGGACACGCGTGGTTTTTCGTCGTAGGAGTCCCGCTTAGCATCCATGTAGGTTTTTCTCACGTTAATAAAAAAACCAAGATCGCCAAACATTCAGTCTTGTTCCATGCATCCAGACTGCTCCTACGACCTTCATTAGGTCGTCTCTCCATCCACCTTGCGGGGACCCTACCTACACTGCATTTTGCAGTACGCGACTGCTACTTAGAATCTTTTGGTCCAGTTCTACGAGCAATATGGCCCGCCCACTATGTTGACCTATACTTTCGGCAATATTTTATTATAGCCTTATAGCCTCTTGTAATGCCAGACCGGTCATGGACGAGTGGCTGGAGAGGAGACACGGTGCTCTCTCCTACCGGTTGACACAGATGCTTGCCGGGCACGATAGCTTCGGTAGGTATCTGTGGCGAAAACACCGGGAAACCACGGCCGAGTGTCAGCACTGCGAGGAACGCAGCGATGACACAGCGCTCCACACGCTGGTGGAGTGCACGGCGTGGGCGCAACAGCGCCAGGTCCTCGTAGTGGGTCTGGACGTGGACACTCTCTCGCTCGAGACCATGGTGTGAGCCATGCTCGCCAGCGGGGAGTAAGTGGGACTGCGCCGCCTCCTTCTTCGAGCAGGTCATGCTCGTGAAGGAGGCGGCGGGACGGGTACGGGAGGGAACTCTCCCACCAGAGTTCCGCAGTCGGCGGCCTGGGCGCCGCCGACGTGTCTTCGCCGAGGACTATCGGCCACCATGACCGGGGGCCTGAGGACGGTGAGAGGGCGGCTCACCGTCCTTACAGAAGCAGGCCCATGACGGCAGCGTGACGTGAGCAATTCACGCACGCCCCCCCTTAGAAGCGGGATCACACCCGAAACCCCCCAAATACGCGTTATAGCACCCGAACCACCCCCTGGGCGAGGCCGCAGTGGCGGCCGTGGGTCTGTTGGGAGTTCTGGGACATCCTTCCGAGGGCTTCCCCGGGGCTCCCAACCACAGGCTGTTGCGCGTGACGTGAGGTTTTTTAGTCGGTAGGAGTCCGGCATAACATCCATGAGGATTTTCAGAAGAAAAAAAGCCTCTTGTAATGCTCCTGGGACATCCTTCCGGGGCTCCCAACTGTAGGCAATAGTAAGAAACGTGTGGTTTTTAGTCGGTAAGAGCATCCATGACGGACTTGCCACTCGTTAAAAAAAAGGCTCATGTAATTTAAAAACCTACCTATTTATTGCGGACTATTAGCTGCTGAATTTTACATATGATACCTATGTCAATTTACCATGTATGTAACCTTGTACGTCTTTCCTTTACATCTACTAATTATTCAGAGAGTACTTCCATATTCCATTACAAGGTCAATCGATTATATCTAACTTGAAACGTAATAACATGTCCGTCTACAAACACGAAGCACCGTCGAAGACAAGCGAGGTGGACATTGAAAGGGGTGGATAGCGTGAAATATAAATGTTGCTTTACATTATGGATGACCCCCTCGTTTTACTGGTGAGGGGAGCTGTTTGTTGTCTATGCTTCATATTCATAATTTATTCCGCTAAGCTAAATGTAACATTGCTTACCTACGTATGTAACTAGGGGTTGATGGCCAGAATACGTTATTTGGTGGTACAGTTACGTTTGTCCTATGTTATAGGTTAAGTGCCTGTAGCCATCTAAATGAACAGGGACACTTTTGACTTCCACCATTTTTATTGTTCAAATCGCCCTGTAACTGAGCTGGACTGCTTGACCAGGACCAACAACTTGACTTGTTTCATAATTTTTCGCCTTTCAATTAAAAATAATAAAAAGAAATTAGAACCAATTTGTCCAATTTTTAGACTTCACGCTTAGCAACTCATAAAGAGATTAAGTTTTATTAAAATAAATGTCCGATACTTACCAAGAAACTTAACGGTACTAAATAAATATCAACTCATAAAGAGATTAAGTTTTATTAAAATAAATGTCCGATACTTACCAAGAAACTTAACGGTACTAAATAAATATCAGGACTTACGCTTGATATGATGTTGACTATTTTAGACCATCTGTTGTTAAATACGTTTCGGCATCTCACACACAACTCTATCCTTGTATATTAAAGCCAAAAAGAAAACATTAATTTGCCGTCAGTGTCTTTCCTTTTTCCGATTCAAGTTGCTCAAATTATATTTCTTCATTTTCTCTATAAATATTTTCTATAGAACTCTCCTCTCTTCTTTTATAATTTCGAGTTCTTCAAGCAAAACGTGAAGAGGCACATCATTGAGCCATTAAAGGGTCGCTCGTTCTCATTTTGTCTTGGACTGTAAGAGTTGCATTTTTCAAACAATCAGACTTGAGGTGTCATTTTGACGAGCTTTTTCAAAGCAGCACAATTTCAATTATTTCTTCTCCCCAGGATAAGGAAGAAGTGGAATGCCATTACGAAGAGAAGAATGAAAACGCCTGCTCTTCGAAATTGGAAGTAGAACTGGTAGAGACAGCGCTGCGGGAGACCACGCTCAGAGAGACTAGGATTGATGAGGTGCTGCCTCAGAGGACCGAGTACTTGCATACACTTGAAGCCCAGAGCAGCGTTGATAGCGATGTTATAGCACATAATGTAAGCTTACATTCCTTCATTTATTGGAAACTAGATGTTCCCCGTGACTTCTTACGCTCAGAAGTCGTTTTCGCATAAAATCATTACACTCCTTTTGCGCAGTCTCGGTTAAAAAGTAGCATATAATTAAGTCTTTTACAGGGACTCAAACTATCTCTGCACCAAATTTCATCTAAATCGCTTCATCGGTTTAGGCGTGAAAGGCGCACAAAAGAGTTACTTTCGCATTTACCTTAATATTAGTAAGGATCACGCCTATAATACCTGTAGACCCCTATGGGGATATAGACAGAGGTGATTAAGACGCACACACTACATAAGTTTTGTTGTTTCCCCAAATGGAGGGCAAGCCTGTTGCCGTCACCAGGCCATCATACAAGAGAAAATCTATAACCATTCTATAATTCGAACCAAAATTTCAACAGCCATGAAAGACACTATACCCTACATTCCCAAAAACAGTCTTGGCCGCCCGAGCATTAGCCAAAAATAAAAGACATTTAACCCTACCGTTGAGTGTCGGAAGCCGTAGGGCTATCCCTAAAATAACTTACCCAGGACTCCAGGCAAATTGTTGGGCAATGTGTGGTTCTAGCCGGTAAAAAGTCCCCCGTGGTTGAAGTTGACATGAAATAACCACTGCACTTTTTTTTTCAGGACACATCCTTGCTCTGCGGCGAAAGTAGCAACACTCAGGAGCGTGGTACCGTAGAACTGACGATACTATATGATGCTCCCGTTAGGAGTATGACGGTACACATACTGCAGGCTCGAACTTTACCTCAGAGGGCTGAAGGACAGATACTACAAAGTCAGGTAATTATACCACACACCACACACATCTATAATGGCAACGATAAGTATTACATACAGATAGGCAACTCCTTCCCACTGATCAAGCTTAACTTAACTTAACTTGGCTTAACGACTGTCATTTAACTGGCAACCGGGACCAACGGCTTAACGTGCCTTCCGAAGCACGGAAACGCTCAAATAAATGTCACAAAGTGGTCACATGGACGGTCACCCATCCAAGGACCGGCCATAGTGAAAGTTGCTTACTGCAGTGATCGTTTACAAAACACTGAGTCTGCGGGGCCACGAGCTCTTCCCAGTTTTAATCGTTGATATATGGAGTTTAGGCTTAGTGGTTTGGTGGAGTGAGGCAGATGTATGGTTATAATTAATAGCTGATAGTGGATTGTGGAAGGTATATATTGATTTCCTTTCTATTTTAGGAGTAGGTAATAATTCTATTATGCAGAGTGATCGTTGACTCAAAAAAAATCTGGTTTACAGGATTATATTGAAAAGATTTAAATTGTTTAGGTGTGGTTCGGTTGCTCAGTAGTCAGGCAATGTTGACGGGTTCTCGTCCCACTCCGGAAACACTCCACTTACTTTTAATAACATTTATGAGATGGAAGCTTTGATTGTATTAAATCGTTTTAATAATCAAAGAATGGAAGGTATGCAACTCACAATGTGGTCACATTATCTAAGTTTCTATTTGTTCACTTTCAGGTTCGAGTCGTATTATTGCCTCTGAAGAAACAAAAATACAAATCGAAAATCAGAAATGGTGAAAATCCTCAGTACATGGAGAGCTTTGTGTTTCATAAGATCAATCCAGGTAAGAAAATACATTTAGAAGTTACCCTTAGCAAATGACCTTGAAAGTCCGTAGTTTATTAACTACTCTTTAATTTTAAATAGGTATTATTTATTTTGATTATTATTTTTGTCATTGTGATTTTTTTTTCAGATTTTTCTGAGAACTGACAAAAACGTGGCTGTATATAGACTATATCAGTTGTTTCAACTGTCTGCTGATAAATAAATAATAATAATCAAGCTTATAAATTGAAATGAAAAAAAAAATGAGTTGCATGTTTTATTATGGGGACCCCAAAAATAACTGTCTTTTTTTCTAGGTTTATGTAAAAATCTTAATGCGGTTTACAGAATACATCTACTTACCAAGTGTAGACGCATTCGGCGGCCGCTAAAACGAAAACCTCACAAATTATGTAAAATAATTAAAATTCATGGCATATTCCACTTACTTTATTGGTCAGAACTGCTGGATTTCAATCATAATCTGATTATGATTATTCATTCAAATACTTGTATTTTAGAGGACGTACACGGCTTGGGTCTACGTGTACGCATCTACGGCTGCGAACGCATGCGACGTCAACGCCTTCTGGGAGAAGCCGCTGTGTACTTCGCGACGCTCAATCTGGAGCTGGAGAACCATTTGTGGCTCCAACTCACGCCGCGGCAGCATCAACCGCCTAACTTGCAGGTTTGAGGTTTTGCTATCATGTTTTACGAAAAAAGCATAATCCAGACTTGCCAGGATATATGCCAACTGAAAGGGCACAGTTCAGGCTCTGGTTACGGTTACTAATTTCCACCATATTTAAAAATGTAAAGCCATAATCACATTGTAATTAGAATATATTGTATGTAGAAAATTTAATGAGTTGTAGCTGCTCTAACAGTCAATAAAACTGAACTCCGATTTTCCGTAAAGACAAGTGTTTAAAGAAGAAGACGCAGAAGTGTTTAAAGAAGAAGAAATAATGAAGAATACAACCTTCAATGCTTATTTTTAACTCTGAGAAATCAATGCCATCAATTATTTCTCAGAGTAAAAAATAAGCGTTTATGTGCAAAACCAACCAAAGTCGGCGGCACTCAATTAGCGAAAAATGTATAACTAGAGTCATGAGATTGTTGAAAAGGATTTTTGACTGGTTATTTGTTTAAAGCTTAAGCAACAACGCATCATTCATTATAGGTGTCTAAGAAAAACATAATTTTGATACCTTCTATCTTTTCACAGCTCCCAAAACTAGAACTAAACCACTCCCACTCAATACCGGGCGTCCTCGCAAGTCCATCATCAGTGGCGACAGTGTTGACTCCCGGCGCGACGCCCGGAGGTGAAGCCTGCAGTCTGGCGCGATCAGATTCTGCCTCATCGTGCTGCAGTGCGAGGTCCGCGCCTGAGTTGCTGCTCGGTTTGCAGTACAATTCTACTACGGGACATCTTTCTGTTGAGGTAAGTAAATAGGAAATCTGGTCAAATTATAGCTTCGTTAATAAAGGGAGTCCTGGCAAGTCCATCATCAGTAGCGACAGTGTTGACCTCCGGTGGTGAAGCCTGTAGTCTGGCGCGCTCGGACTCTGCCTCGTCGTGCTGCAGTGCGAGGTCCGCCCCCGAGTTGTTGCTCGGGCTGCAGTACAATTCTACTACGGGACATCTTTCTGTCGAGGTAAGAAGATAGTACTTCTTTATAAGATGTTTTTGCCTCTTTTTACACGTGATGGTAAAGTTTTCATTACACGAAAGTTACTGCCCGGGAACCTTGGGACATCCTTCCGAGGGCTTCCCGGGACTCCCGACATAGCATCTATGAGAATTCCCACATGTTAAAAAAGCTCCCAAAATACCGGGAATCATCACAAGTCCATCATCAGTAGCGAAAGTAGTGATCCCTGGAGGTGAAGCCTGCAGTCTGACGCGATCCGACTCTGCATCGTCGTGCTGCAGCGCTAGGTCCGCGCCCGAGTTGCTGCTCGGGCTGCAGTACAACTCTACTACGGGACATCTTTCTGTTGAGGTAAGAAGATAGTACTTCTTAAAAAGATGTTTTCGCCTTTTACATGTGTTTGTATGGTATTCATTACACGAAAGTGACTGCCCGGAATCCTGGGACATCCTTGCGAAGGCTTCGCGGGACTCCCGACGTAGCATCTATGAGAATTTCCACAGGTTAAAAAAACTCCCAAAATACCGGGAGTCCTCACAAGTGCATCATCAGTAGCGAAAGTAGTGATCCCCGGAGGTGAAGCCTGCAGTCTGGCGCGATCAGATTCTGCCTCATCGTGCTGCAGTGCTAGGTCCGCCCCTGAGTTGTTGCTTGGGCTGCAGTACAATTCTACTACGGGACATCTTTCTGTTGAGGTAAAAAGATAGGAATTCTGGTAAAATTATCATAGTCTCTTCAATAAAGGGAGTCCTAGCAAGTCCGTCATCACTAGCGCCGGTGTTGACTCCTGGCGGGGAAGCCTGCAGTCTGGCGCGGTCGGACTCAGCCTCGTCGTGCTGCAGTGCAAGATCCGCCCCCAAGTTGCTGCTTGGTTTGCAGTACAAATTCTACTACAGGACATTTTTCTGTTGAGGTAAGAAGATGGTACTTCTTAAAAATATATTTCTGCCTGTTTTTACACATGTTAAGGTATTCGTTACAAGAAAGCGACTTCACTGACTGCTCCTTCCGAGAAAGCAGTTATGCATCCTGTGGTTTTAGCCGGTAGGAGCCCAACATAGCATCCATGAGGATTTCCACAAGTAAAAAGCTCCTATAACGGGTGTTCTCGCAAGTCCATCATGAGTAGCTACAGTAATGACCTCTCGACTTCACGGGGTCGTAACGTCTGAAGGTGAGCATAGTTCCCTATAAAATAATTTCTGTTTTTCTTCAGATAATAAAAGGCACCCACTTCCGCAAGCTGTCTCCCAACAAAGCGCCCGATACCTACGTGAAGTTAACCCTCATCAACTCGCTGGGTATGGAGATGGGACGCTGCAAGTCGACCACGCGCCGAGCACAATCCAACCCGCTGTATAAAGAGCTGTTTATATTTCAGGTGAGTCAGTTTGAATTTCACTGAATATTTCTTAGTTTTTCACAATTTCACGTTATTTTTAAAGATTTTTACTTTATTCCTTTTAAAAACACATTGCCCTTCCTTTGCGTCGCGCAGTATTTCAAACAAGTCAATTATTACTACCAACGGGACGGAAATGCTCGTAAATAGAAATGTCACATACGATTACCAATCTGAAGCCTAACTATATCGTATGTTGCATAACACAGTGATCGTTTACAGAACACCTGCGATTGTTTTCAGAACACCGGCGATCGTTTACAGAACACCGACGATCGTTCACAAAACACCAATGATCGTCTACAGAACACCACTGATCGTTTACAGAACACTGCGCAAATTGGTCTGAAACATTGCTTAACCAGTATTGGTTGATATTACAGGTGGCTCTATTCCAGCTGAGCGAAGTAACTCTGATGGTGTCCGTGTGGTGGCGCCGCAGCGTCAAGCGGAACGAGATGGTCGGCTGGTTCTCTCTGGGCCACTCGTCCTCGGGCCGCGAGGAGGAGAGGCACTGGCAGGAGCTGTGCGAGCGACAGGGGGGAGACCAGGTAACTTGGCATATCGCAGCTGAGCGAAGTCACTCTGATGGTGTCCGTGTGGTGGCGCCGCAGCGTCAAGCGGAACGAGATGGTCGGCTGGTTCTCTCTGGGCCACTCGTCCTCGGGCCGCGAGGAGGAGAGGCACTGGCAGGAGCTGTGCGAGCGACAGGGGGGAGACCAGGTAACTTGGCATATCGCAGCTGAGCGAAGTCACTCTGATGGTGTCCGTGTGGCGGCGCCGCAGCGTCAAGCGGAACGAGATGGTCGGCTGGTTCTCTCTGGGCCACTCGTCCTCGGGCCGCGAGGAGGAGAGGCACTGGCAGGAGCTGTGCGAGCGACAGGGGGGAGACCAGGTAACTTGGCATATCGCAGCTGAGCGAAGTCACTCTGATGGTGTCCGTGTGGTGGCGCCGCAGCGTCAAGCGGAACGAGATGGTCAGCTGGTTCTCTCTGGGCCACTCGTCCTCGGGCTGCGAGGAGGAGAGGCACTGGCAGGAGCTGTGCGAGCGGCAGGGGGGAGACCAGGTAACTTGGCATATCGCAGCTGAGCGAAGTCACTCTGATGGTGTCCGTGTGGTGGCGCCGCAGCGTCAAGCGAAACGAGATGGTCAGCTGGTTCTCTCTGGGCCACTCGTCCTCGGGCTGCGAGGAGGAGAGGCACTGGCAGGAGCTGTGCGAGCGGCAGGGGGGAGACCAGGTAACTTGGCATATTGCAGCTGAGCGAAGTCACTCTGATGGTGTCCGTGTGGTGGCGCCGCAGCGTCAAGCGAAACGAGATGGTCGGCTGGTTCATGTTAATGTTCCTTGAGTATCCATAGCTGAGTGATTACGGGGTCGGTATCGGTCACGAGGCTGTGGAAAAATTGCCCAGAATGGATATTTCTATGAACTGCTTTTTAAAATTTACCTCACCAAAATGATGCCATCCACCTGATGAAAAGTTATGACAATATTTAGCGAATAAGAGCCTCTATCACAGTTCAAAATAATATAAACAGTAGTATGTACAATGATCGGCCTTTGCTCGCTCCGCTTATTTAGGGTTGTAGAGGAGGAAAATACCTGCGCTTGCAAGAGAAGGGATATACGTGCATCGGCAGAGCAAATTTCTATAGTTCGACAAAGAAGCAATCTTTTAAGTGGTTCTGGCGAAGATTTTCTCTGCTGTACATGCGTGGCACCTCTGCCGCTATTCGTTGTTTGGGATCGAAAATGACATGAGCTCTTCAGAATTTTCGCCGTGATAGATTCGGTAGAACGCAGCCAAAAACGCTATTGTTCTCCGGCTTAATGCTCTCCGTTATTTTGATACAATCTAGAGTTAGAGAATAGAGAAGACTACGCTATACTGGTGCGCGACATTGTAGTGCTATGAACTATATGCTATTATGTTATAGTAAAGTCTGGAGTAACCATGATGTTTATCCCAGGTGCAACGCTGGCACGTGTTACAGGACTCCTGACACACGGACACCTAGCGCGTGGAAGCGCGCGTTTGAGTGACTCCCTCCGCCCCCTGGGATTGCCCCACCCCTGGGATAACCCCCCAGGATTGACTCTGGGATTGCCTGGATTACCCCTGGGATTGCCCCGGATTTGCCCCCGGCCGCACCACGTGTCGGTGCTTTTGCGCAACCCGCGCCCGCCGGTTGGGATACGACGCGACATGCCGTGACGTCAGACGTGTGACGTCACTGGCTCTCGTCTTGTTTGATGTTTTAATGTGTGTCGCTTATGTTGTTTTAAAGCACGCAGATTTACTTTCAAACCCGTCATACGCTTCATCACTTTTAACATCGGTTTGATGTCATGTTCAATTGCACAAGAAATCTTTTGAATATTGGTGTTTGAGTGTGATTCATGGTCTACCTTTTTCTACTGATACGAAGCGCTTTTGTATTTTTGGACGGGAAATGTAATATCTTAATAATGTATAGTATTTTTAGAAAAAAAACTTCTTGCTTAAGCTTGATTTTGAGAGTATTTTAGAATTTAATTTGTCGAGTTTGGATGGAATAGATTGACATTTTGTAGTGTTTATAACGAAAATGAAGACTTGCAGCGCACAAAACATGTGAGATAGAATAATTAAACTAAAAAGGATATTTATTGAATAGTATTACATATATACATACCTACTTACCACATTATACCTACTTTAAAGGACAGACATTTTACTAGTGCCGTAAGAACCTACTTAATATTATTCCTCTTATAAGAAAACTAAAACAATTTTATATCTCCAAAACCAATTTTACATAAATTCATTCAATAGTAGGTAATTTAATTCATTGTCCGTTCATAAAAATTACAAGTAGACTAATAAGAAATTTCATAACAAAAAACTCAACTTCATAGCAAATATAAGCTTTATTAATTTGTGATCTCATAAATTTATTTACAATTGAAATATTGATAGGTATGACATAGTATTGTTCTTTGGCTACAAGCTACGTTTTTTACCTGTGCAGATATTATAAATATATACCTACTAGAATTTAAATGCAGTAAGACCAAGTCTATGTATCTGTCTAATATTTAATAATCATACATATAGGCACGCCTTTATTCCCGAAGGGGTAGGCAGAGTACTAGTAGAGAGTACACCCACATTTCACCTTATAGTTTGATATTCGATATTATATTTCAACGTGATATTTGTTATCAAATTATCAATTATATCAAGAAATTTTCAATTTTATCATGAAGTTTTCAATTTTATCATGAAGTTTTCAAGTTTATCATGAAGTTTTCAATTTTATCATGAAATTTTCAATTTTGTCATGAAGTTTTCAATTTTATCATGAGATTTTCAAATTTTATCACCTTCATGGTATTATCGCTTTGTTTGACAATATTATGAAAGCGCGACGCTATGTAATCGGTTTACAATATATTAATGTACCGCTTAAGTCTTACAAAGGAGAGTTTTTACAATACGCATGCATGCTTATTAGCTGTTGTACTCAGATAGATATTGATATTTATGGCAAATAGTCGAAAGATTTGCTCGTCAGTGGAACAAATACTTATACTTAGTTATGTAATATGTATAATACTTTAGTATCTAAAATTTTTATACCTACCTGTGAAACTCACAAACGCCATATTTGAGAATCTCTTTAAAGGAAAGAAATACTACCAAAGTGATATAATTATATGTATATTCAAACTAAAATCTATAGAAATTATGTAAAGAGGTATTGTGCCGTTATGTATACCATATGATATTTATAAGTATAAATCATAGGCCCTCCGAAAGAGTCGCCACAGGAGTTTGTTACATTTTCCAACCTTTTTTGTTAGCAATAGCATAGTGTAAATTATATTAGATACACATTATGGCAATAGATAAATCATGCTATTTCTTTCACTACTTATACGGTGTAAAGAGACCATTTTTTACTCTCAAATCAAATCGTCAACTTTCTTCTTATTTATACTGTTTATTGGTGGCACTCGGTGAAAGTTGCTGAACATATTGAAAACTACACTTGTACTGTTACACAATATTTATTATTGTAAACCTGACCAGTTTCGCCGCACGGAATTTTCAAAGGTTTAGATGAAAGGACAAGGTGGTACTGTGCTATGGTGGTGTAACTATATTTTTATTTAGAATTGTATTTAAATATGTACTGAAATTGTATTTGAGTACAATATTAATCATGGAGTTGTTTCGAAGGTTTGAAATTGGAGGCCAGTTGAGATTAGTTCTAGAGCGTGTTTTCTGGGCAACTGAACTGCTTCGGTGATAGGTAGTTTAGTTAGAACAAAATATTTGGGTAATCGGCAGCAAACGTATTTTTTTTGGGTGTTTTCTATGTATGATGATTATGTATTAAATATATAAGTATGTGTCTAGATACTTCTGTTACGGTGTATAAAAACGTCCTAAAATATTTTATATTAATAAATATTCATTTCACTATTATTTGCGCTTACCAATGCGTTTTAAAAAAATATTACGCTCATCCAACCCACACTGTTAATTATTATGTATGAACTAGATCTAAAAATGTTACATTTTCTCGCTCTTCCTCTTTCTCTACGTCCCTCCCACTCTCATACTCTTGTATACGAAAGCAAGCAAAAGAAATAGAAAATTCAATGGAATCCTCATCTGTCATAAGTGACCTAAATAAAAATTGCTCTTTGTTCTATAAATGTATTTTTTTTATTTTAACAGGTAATCATACTCATTCTAACGAAATTAATATAAAATAGTATTAGAATCGGAAATAATTAAACAACTCATATAAAGTTTTTATACATACTCATTACCCGTACTTATCTACCTTACGCATTTAAGTTGATTTTTATATGTACCTAAGTATAAAAAATGTACAAAATAAGTTTTCAATGTATAGCAAAATTATTTGATTTCTGAATGTATTTAATACTTTAAGCCTACAGTTATAATTCTAAAGTGAGTATAAAATAGTGATAAAATTCAAACGTTATGCACAAATAGTATGTATCTTATACTAAACATAGATTTTTCTACATTTTATAGGCCTCGCATTAATACTCATTAACAGTTCATAAAAAAAAATTAAAAAGAATATTAAAAAGAAAATATTTATGGCGATATTACATAGAACATTTATAATATTTATGTATAATATGTATGAAATGATATGTTTTCAGAAATATATAAGTACTTACATCTATCAGTCGTCTAGATCCCATAGCACAAGCTAAATATTAGGTTTATTTGGGCTAGATGGCGTTGTGTGAGAATGTTCACAAATATATATTTATTGATTTTGTTTTGTACCACTAGTGTGGCAGACAAGCATACGGCCGACCAGAAGAACTGGTGGTCACCGTAGCCTATGGACGTTTGCAACTCCAGAGGCGCCACACTCGCGCTGCCGACCCTGTAAAAACCTTCTAAGGCCCCTTTTATTACAATATAAAATGCATTATGCTATATATATTTAGGTAATTAGTTTAAAACATCTAAATTTTGAATTATTTAATTATTTGGTTTATAATGAAATCATTTAGTAGTAAGTATAAGTATTATTTTATAATTATATGATGCTGTTGTGTAGCACATTCTTAGGAAATTGTAGTTTAGTGATAAACAAAGATTTGTTCAGTGCCCCCTGCCTACTCAAAGAGGGTTTTAAATGAATAATCAATATGAATAATCGTACAATTCGTACCATGTTGAAGATGACCAATTTATAGATGTTTTATTTTATTATAGTACTTTTATCATTCTAAGTTGAAAAAGATTTGACACCCATAAAACATTAAATTAAAATCTCTTCATGGAAGCCAAAAATAAAATAGTACCTGTTTTACTAAATAAAAACAATTTAATCGCTTACAATATTGATATAGGTAGCTACCATTTTTCGTTTTTGCTAAAGTTTAATCTAATAAGACATAGCAACCTACATAAGTGTTTAACTATCCTACTATGTAGGTATATTATTTTTGTGTTTGGTTGTGTTGTTGACTTTAGCATCAATAAAAACAGTGCTGAGCATTACATCGCATAAAAATGTTTCATCTATCGTCAAAAAAATCATTTCCTGATATTAAACATACTATAATTAAAATACTTTGTTAATACATAATAAATAAATCGCGCAAAGGAATATAGCACCTACTTCAATGTGCCATTAAGAGTATTTAGTTTTGTCACGGGTTCAAGTTTTGTCTGAACCAAGTTGTCTTTTTCACGTTTTAAATAAAATATCATAATTTTTTTTTCCAATAACCGGTGATACATTCCATGAGTGCTTTTTTACCGCTGCGACATTTGAATGAATGAACTGAACCCCCCATCTTGTAGTATAATTCAATGAATGAACCCCAGGAAATGAATCATTTGAGTTAATTGTCGTTGGACAAGGTTCTTTCCAAAGAACTTGTCTTTTTCACGTTTCAAATAAAATATCATTAAGATATATTTTTCCAACAACCGGTGATACATTCTAGGAGTGCTATTTACCGATGCGACATTTGAATGAATGAACTGAACCCCCATCTTGTAATCTAATTCAATGAATGAACCCCAAGGAATGAATCATTTGAGTTAATTGTCGTTGAACAAGGTTCTTTCCAAGGAACTTTTCGTGTACATATTATTTCGTGTGTGTCGTCGTCATGACTATTGTGTATGATTGAAAAATGCGAAGACGAGAAAGCTAAATAATATGTATTGTATATTTTTATTTTGTAAAATGTACCTATGCCTAATGAATGTCAGCTACTAAAGTTATGAATTCTTCTTCTTTGTTTGTGTTACAGTTTGGGTCTATGTAGTATATTGATGGTTTTTATTTCGAGAACTATGCTAGTTATCATGTATATTTATAACAGAAGTTATTATTAGTTTATCATTGATGATGTATATATGTAATGTAGATATGTGTTCTACTACGAGTATATATGGCCCCAGTTTGTGTCCAATTTCATCTTTTGTTTCAACGTTACTTAAATTAAAATGGATCATTTTTTTATATAAGTTGTATGACTGAGCACGTTATGGTATATTAAAATTATGATATTATTTGAGAATGTCAACTGTATTGAAATTTTAAATGTTGTTATCTATTACGAAAGTATGTAATGAGAATTCCTCAATAAAATCACTTTATACATTTTTCTTATGTACTGGTTTCATTTAAACTAATTTTTAAGCCCTTATATTTACGTTTATCAAGGAATTGTTGGTCATCTCTTCAGGGACAGCATAATAAAATTGACAAAATTAGAATCTGAACCAAGTCTATCTTGGTTCATACAGGCTAAAAAATCTTCATGCATTTCAAAGAGTGGAAGGTGAAATGAGCCGGCTCGCTTAGGTAATTTATTTTTCTTTTCAATTAGGCTGTCTGATTACTCCATTAGTACCTAGTACTGGAGGCGACGTGTTACTGAATATAATATACTTATGTCGATCCGTTTTAACCACGGCAATAAGCCACCACTTATTGTGTATGTGAAATCTGGATATACAATACAGTTAAACCTATGCATTTGGAAAAAGGTTTGTCAATACATATTATGTACTTAGGGTTGAGTCAAACAACAATGGCTGATTCACCGAGCAACCCTCACAAACGACCCCTAAGCATGTAACTTGATTGTGTATCTAGATATAATTAGGTATATCGTCGTCGACCTACATTTCTTATTAATTAAAACCATTCACTGTAATTGCTATAGCGTGACCGCTTTGCAAACGATTTAATAATTACCGTGTATGGGAAATACTGTGCGCAATATTTATTTACTTACATTTTAAATAGACTCTTCAATAGCCTTTCATTTGTTCTTCAATCATAATGGATAAAATATTTTGGTTATTGTTACGCAAATACTGCGCAGAATGTACAATTGCTGGGTTAAAGTACTTCTTTAGATATACTGGCTTCTTATCAAGGTAATTTTGACACAAAAATGTTACTTTACAGCAGTGAAATCAGTTGTCATTGTATGGGATACCGCAAGGACCAATTTGCGGGCCTTCTGTTATATTCAGAAACATTTCTCAAGTATTTTCGTTTTCCATTATTTCCACTTTCCATTTCCAAGTACGTTCATTCGTATCCGAATTGTGCTTAATAATTTCATAGTGGTTCTAAATCTGAACCTATCAATTATACAACAAGATTGTTTTTGATAACAGAGTTTGAGTGTTTCTGTTATTCTATTTATAATGTGTATGTTTTAAGAAATATATGTATGTAAGTATGTTTCCCAGTTGTCTGAATTCTACTGTGCTTTATTTATAAATTAAAAATATTTGTTTCCTAATAATTTGCTTTAAATATTCTTATTACATACAGATGTTTCTGGACGTTGAACTCAATAATACTGCTGGTACTGGCATGTCAGATCTCATGGAGCCTGTATGCAAGCTACCACCTGATACCGACCCGCGTCAATGTGGAGAACCGGTTCGAGCCGATATACAATTTGCCCCACCCCACCATTACCTTGTGCTCACCAAACCAAATGACTTTATCTGCCATGGACTTTTTCAACCAGTCTCTTGTGTAAGTTCAAACTCATTTACACTCTTATCATAGACTTGGATACATTGTTGTTGTGCTAACCCAAGCCCCTTAATTACTTGTAGATGTGGGATAAGTTTATCAGAAATGTTGTGTTCTATATACTTACTTAGTTTAAGTCTGGAGCGGGTCAGGACAACCGGAAATAAAGCTCTCACCTTATTTGTTTTGCTAATAATTAGCCCTTTCTTTTGTTATTTTTAAATTGTTGTGTTCTAACTAGATCGATTGATGATGCCTATTACATGATTTAATTTAATCTTTAATGTTATTTCAGAAATAGCAATCTGACTATGGTTGACTTGAAATCAATACTACCTATATTTCTCGACTTTTATGAACCTGTCAATGAGTCATATGATACCAAGGTCAAGCAATTGCAGGACAGTTTTGAACTGAACAGATTTACGGTAGGTTTTTATGTAATTTTATTTTTTAGTAGTTGTTCCAAGAACCTTTTTACCACAATGTCCAAGCCTTGTTACATGTTTTATTCTATTTTTTTCAAAAGATATTCTCCTAACGATATTACACTTTTTATTTTATTTGACAATAAAAAGAATATGCGAAATTGGTCCAGCCGTTGTCGTGTGATGTGGTGACCAAGAGAAATAAGGGTTTATTCGGCGCCTTCCGTCTGACTCCCAACTCCGTAATGGCTCACTGTGATGTTGTTCACCATGTGTACAAACGTGCATGCACAACATACAAAGTCCTACACTACAGTTTTGCGGTTATCATCCATTATACCACATTTTAAGAATTTCTACCAAATGGTGGATTTTTTATTTTGAATTAGGGTTGTGGCTATACTCCGGCTAGTTATGTTTTGGGAATCATTGAAAGATCTCTGGTTAAGCTATGTTCTATGCCGAAAGGGCAGAATTAATATTACAAATAAATAAATAACATGCATAAATTATACAATCATTTTCTCTCATCATTTTCTCTCACTTTAGTTTAGTAGGTACATTTTTTTTATATAATAAGCTGTCTGCGAAAGTATAATCTAGTTTAGTAGATAGGTAAAGTTATGGTAAAATGAATTTTTTGGTGTTTTGCAGATATCCGAAATAATGGGCAAATCGGCGTTGAGTTGTGAAAGATTTTTGAAGCGTTGTTTCTTGGAGGAAGAATGGCTTGATTGTAAATCTCTTTTTAAGCCAATCCTAACGGCTTACGGATACTGTTGCTCATTTAACAGTAAATATTATTTCAACGGCCGCAGGTGAACGTAGAAATATATTCACGCCTACTCCTCGAAGGTTTTTTTAAATGTGTGTAAAATCCGTCACATGTGAGCTATGCCAGACTCTTACCGATTAAAAACCACACCTAGCACCCGAACCCCTCCCCCCTAGGAAATCCTAGGGTATCCTTCCAAGGGCTTACCCGGGGCTCCCGAGGATTTTATTCGGTAGGAGTCCGGCATAGCATCCATGTAGGACATCCACACGTTAAAAAAAACCGGCCAAGTGCGAGTCGGACTCGCCCATGAAGGGTTCCGTAGCAGCAAGTACCATAGCATAAAGGTTCTTGTAGTTCGTTGTAACTTTGATTGATGTTTTAACACCTTCGCTGTAGTAATGATTTTTCTAAGCGAAAATTGCGGTTTATGACGTTTTAAAAAAAACTTCTTTCTAGAACTCCCAATTTTCGTTGGTAGTTTTTATACCAATGTACATTATATATTTTTTTTAGATTTATTATCCTCTCAGTTTAGAAGTTAGAGGGGGGACACACATTTTTCCACTTTGGAAGTGTCTCTTACGCAAACTATTCAGTTTAGAAAAAAATAATGTTAGAAACCTCAGTAGCATTTTTAAAGACCTATCTATAGATACGTATGGGTTCGATGAAAAAAAAATTTTGAGTTTCAGTTCTATCTATGGGGGTTCCAAAAATTTACTGCTTTTTTTTCTAGTTTTATGTAAAAATCTTAATGCGGTTTACAGAATACATCTACTTACCAAGTTTCAATGGCATAGGTCTTATAGTGTCGGAGAAAAATGGCTGTGACATACGGACGGACAGACAGACAGACATGACGAATCTATAAGGGTTCCGTTTTTTGCCATTCGGCTACAGAACCCTAAAAAACGCCTCTCGTCTGTCTAAGAGGAAGGAATAAGAGGAAGATGGTCAATCCGTTTTTAGGACGCACTCAATATTCTCTTGCAACCCACTCTTGCTCTAAGTCAAAATGTTTGCAGGAATATCTCACAAGCCAAATTTTCATTTTCAGGAACATGATTGATCGTGATTTTGAAACTAAAACTATAAACAAAACAGGCATATTCAGTTTTTTGACTCTGATTACTGATTATGAAACAGATGACGCTATTCCAGGCACTCTCATCAACTCAGGAGCTACACGTGTAAAGATCTTTAAATATTTTTCTAGAGTTACCTTTAATTTGGGACCTATTTTTACATACATACATACATATGGTCACGCCTTTATCCCCGAAGGGGTAGGCAGAGGCATATTATATGCCCACATTTCACCTTTGTATAATTTGTCCCACGTAATAGGTGGTGAACCGTATTGCCGTGTTTAAATGGCCAGGCGCAGGTTGTGACTGCCTGCTGTTGAAATAAAGCCTTCAACTTAGCTTAACGACTGCCATTTTACTGGCAACCGGGACCAACGGCTTAACGTGCCTTCCGAAGCACGGAAACGCTCAAATAAACGTCACGAAGTGATCACATGGATGGTCACCCATCCATGGACCGGCCATAGTGAAAGTTGCTTACTGCAGTGATCGTTTACAGAACACTGAGTCCGCGGGGCCACGAGCGCTTCAATTATTACAATATTTTTTACAACATTTTACAATTGAATAAGTTCAAAAATTCACGTCACTTAGCCGTTGCTCTTGGCGCATATTATTACCATACTAATCTTATCTTACTTCTTACTAAAATAAATGCGAAAGTTTGTGTGTGTGGTCCTAAATTGAAGATCGTAACGTGGGAGTATTCCCGTTCGTCCCCTCGACTTCGTCCCCCCGAGGGGGACGAACGGGAATTCACTAAAATAATATTTAATCAGTTCCCGATCGTCCCCCTCCTAATTCAAGAGGGGACGAATGGGAATATGTTCTTCGATTAAGTGCCATTCGTCCCCCTTTCGTCCCCCTCGATCAAAAACAAATGAAAAAGAAACAAATGACGATAAACAAATGAAAAAAAAATCAAATGAAGATCGACAAAACAAATGAGTGTGAGTCGAACAAGTGACGATCGGATAAATAAATGGCGATCGAAAAAACAAATGAAGATCGGTAAAACAAATGAAGATTGGCGAAACAAATGAAGATCGACAAAACAAATGATGATCGGCAAAACAAATGACGGTTGGATAAACAAATGACGATCGAAAAAACATATGCAGATCAATAAAACAAAAGACTAAGCAAGTTGATAAGGTCAAAAACTACTTGCAGCCATATTTTGTAATCTAGATGCGAGTGCCATTCAAAAAAATAGGTGCAAGCAATTCTCAACCTTAATGACACTTATCTAAAAATTGCATACTGATTTAGACTGCCTCTGTGGCGCAGTCAGTAGTGATACCACCTGCGGCGCTGGAGGTCGTGGGTTCGATTCCCACCGGAGACAAATATTTGTGTGACCCATAAATGTTTGTCTCAAGAGTCTGGGTGGTATAGGTATGTATTTAAAAGTATATTAGTATTAATATCCGTGGTCTGATACCCATAACACAAACAGGTTATTCCTAGCTTACTTTGGGATCAGATAGCGTTGTGTGAGATGTCCGTGAATATTTATTTATTTATTTATTTATTTAGGCATTTATAGACACCACTGATCACGAATATACAAAAAATAAATAGATATTATGCATGCTCATAAGCTCGAAATTAGCTTGGATCCTTTTTGTATTCTAGATGCGATAATCATTCAAAAAATTGGTGCAAGGAAATCTTTACCTTATGAACATGCACAATATTTATTTATTTTTAACATATTCATGATCGGTGATGTCTATAAACGCCAAAAAGCTCATTTTTAGAGAAGTGTCATTAAGGTCGAGATTTGCTTGCATTTATCTTTTTGAATGGCAATCGCATCTAGATTACAAAATATGGCTGCATGTAATTTTTGACCTTATCAACTTGCTTATAGTCTTTTGTTTTACTGATCTGCATGTTTTTTGTCGATCGTCATTTGTGTATCCGACCGTCAGTTGTTATGCCGATCGTCATTTTTGACTTGGCTTTGACTGACGGCCTTGACTGCCTCTGTGGCGCGGTCGGTAGTGATACCGCCTGTGGCGCTGGAGGTCGTGGGTTCGATTCCCACCGGAGACAAATATTTGTGTGACCCATAAATGTTTGTCTCAAGAGTCTGGGTGGTATAGGTATGTATTTAAAAGTATATTAGTATTAATATCCGTGGTCTGATACCCATAACACAAACAGGTTATTCCTAGCTTACTTTGGGATCAGATAGCGTTGTGTGAAATGTCCGTGAATATTTATTTATTTATTATTTATTTGTTTTTTCGATCGTCATTTGTTTCGTCGATCTTCATTTGTTTTGTCGATCTTCATTTGTTTCGCCAATCTTCATTTGTTTTGGCGATCTTCATTTGTTTTGTTGATCTTCATTTGTAAATAAAAATAGAATTTCAGATTTGATTTTTTACCAACGCACCTGTTACATTACAGCAATAGAACAAAAAAAAGAATGAAAAATTATTCCCGTTCGTCCCCCCAAAAAAATTAAGGGGACCATCGGGAAAATAAAATATTGAATTCCCGTTCGTCCCCCTAGGGGGACGAAGTCAAGGGGACGAACGGGAATACTCCGTAACGTGCCTACCTATAATTAACGTATCTAATCGTTTTCTTCAGGTTACTCTGACGGACTCAACGGAATTCCCCGTCGACTATAAAACATTCTTAGTGGAACCTAATAGCGAAGCCTACGTGCTTTTAACCGCTACGTATACTTCTTGTTCCGATGGCGTACAATTATTGCCTGTTTCGAGGTACCATATTTACTAGAGATGGGCCGAGTACTCGGTTGATACTCGGTGCTCGGCGCACTCGGCGGGTTTTTTGAAACTCGTACTCGGCCGAATAACTCGGTTTTAATGCCGAGTATACTCGGTTTAAGTATAGCAATATATTTAGGTGGATACCTAATTAAAACATTGCACCTGGACAAGGAAATCGCTAGAAGGATTCGTTTGGGCTGGGCAGCCTTCAGAAAGCTACGTCGCGTTTTCAATTCGCCTATACCGCAGTGTCTGAAGACGAAAGTCTACAATCAGTGCGTACTCCAGTTATGACATACAGAGCCGAGACGTGGACACTTATGGTAGGGCTAGTCCATGCCCTCAAAATTGCATAGTGAGCTATGGAACGAGCCATGCTTGGAGTATCTCTGAGGGATAAACTCCGAGATAAAGTTATTCGGCGGAGAACGGGAGTGGTCGTCATAGCTCGCAAAATAAGCGCATTAAAGTGGTAATGGGCTGGCCACATCTATAAACGTAAGGTAGGACGTCCACCCGCCAGATGGACCTACGACCTGGTGAAGGTCGCAGGCCGGGACTGGATGCGAACGGCACAGGACTGTGTACTGTGGTGTGAACTGGGAAAGGCCTACATCTAGCAGTGGACTGAGTTCTTTGATTGGTTGATAATTAATACAACAGGGTTAATCAAAAAGTATTTATTTACATATTTGTTTGTAAACTAGCAAGCGACTGATAGATGAAAGGCGCGGGCGGGGTGAGGGGTGTATCAACGCGAGTTGGCCGTGCGTGCCGCGTGAACCTTTTTGTACTTGTTTTCAGGTCCGAAACGGGAATTTGATTGAACCGAGTTACTCGGCCGAGTACTCGGTTGGAAAAAAATTGAACCGAGTAAAACTCGGTACTCGTTACTCGGCAAAAGTGTCACTCGGCCCATCTCTAATTTACTTATTTAATCTTTTTAGGGCAATTAATGCGAGCGGAAAAAAATACTTCTTTCTGCGATATTGATAATGTTTGGGTCAATCAATAGTGTGATTGGATGTGGGTTGTGTGTTTAACAATTTCTAGTCTAAAATTTTATTTCATATTGAGCTATAGGTATTGCTAGTAGAGCTGACGGCAGATAGCATCAAAAAGTGCTGGAATGGTGTCCACGAACCGGAAAGAGTTATATAGTGGGGAGACCCCCCGCAAGGTGGCAAGATGACCTAAAAAAGTTGTGGCAAACCTATGGGGGGCCTGTAGGTAACCCCCCAGCCAGCTAGGTACTGGCTGGGGGGCGTGGATATGTGTGCATAACATGTATTATGTGACTCTTAGAGTCGCGATATTTCAGGAATGGTAACTCTTAGGAAAAAATCATCAACATCATTTTTGTGGAAAATTTTAAGATCTACAGCTGTGGAATAAATTTTTTTTTTATAACACTTACCGTTTTCGAGAAAAATCCAAAAAACCTCAAATTTTGACCTTTGACCTCGAATAACTTTTGTAGCACACATAGTAATCGATGGGGACTTTTAATATTTTATTTATAATGGCAAACCCCAACTCTCTACCAAAATTTGGCTCCCCGGGAATTATCGTTATTTCAAATGTCTATTTTGACTGGACTATACCTATATATTTCTAATTGAGCAACATGAAGCTATTTCGTCCTCTATGAAACTTCTCTTTTAGCCGTAGTTGTTATTTTGAGCACGAGCGCTTTCTGAGGTATTTCAAGGAGTACCACAATTCAGACTGCAACCTTCTTTGCTATGCGACGGCAGTGTACAAGAACTGCAAGTGTTGGCTGTATTTCCTGCCTACTGCGGGCTCTGATGAATTTTGTAAAGTCACTCATATTCCATGTTTGATAGAGGTTAAAAGTAAGTACCACGATAGTTAATGTTTTTAATAGGAAAATGATTTGTTTTACTAGCGGACGTCACGCGGTTTTACTCGCGTAGTTCCCGTTCCAGTGGGAATACGGGAATAAAATATATAGCCTTTGTTCACCGCAAAGAGTGTAGCTTTCCTACAGTGAAAAAATTTTTGAAATCGGTCCATTAGTTCCGGAGCCTATTCGATACAAACAAACAAACAAAAAAACAAATCTTTTCTCTTTATAATATTAGTATAGATACTATAGATTATAATATTTGTTTTATTTACATATGTACATATACCTAAATAGTCACGACTTTATCACCGAAGTGGTAGACTAGTATATTGTTGATCGAAGTAGTAACTAATTATTAGTGACCGACCGAAGTTTCGGTTTCGGTTTCGGCCAGTTTCGGCCAAAAAATCGAGTTTCGGCTGCAGTTTCGGTTTCGGCCAAAATGGGCCGAAACTCACGTGTTTATGAATTTTGAGTGCCTAGCTCTGCTTGTGACGTGGTTAGGGTCAGCCCAACCAGTTAATATATTACTAACCGAAGATTTATAGATTTACAAAGGACTTCTCATCAATAGTTATAATAGGTAAAACAATTTTTACGCAATCTTAAAAAGGTGATCTAGGACATTACATAACCCTACCCCTTTGTTCTCGGTTCCGTTGACTTCGTTGGTCGTCTGTCTGTATATCAGCAGACTCATGCACCGTGACAGTTAGACAGTAAATTATTTTACAGATGATGTATTTCTGTTGCCGCTATAGCTACAAATAATGAAAATAGACAAATTAATAAAATTAAAGGAAACCTCTCAAACAACATACCTACGTGATTTTTTGCTGACTTTCTTGGACGGAACCCTACGCGCGCAAGTCCGGCTCACTGTTGTCCAGTTTTAGTTATATACTTCTAGAATGTAGCCAAAACCAGCCAAGAGCTAGTAGCAGGGCACTGTGTGGTTTTAGTCGGTAGGAGTTTGCAATAGCATCTATGAGTAATTTCACACGTAAAAGATAGAAGCTCATCTCTACGTGGAGATATTTCTAAAACACTTGAGAAGATTTATACCGTTGATTGATGGCACTTGGTGGAACTTGCTGCACCTATTGAAAAAATAACCGGCCAAGTGCAAGTCTAATTCACACACGGAGGGGTGCTTAGAGCTCCTAGCGGCGACCGGTCGCCGCGCATAATAATCAAGCTTTTCCGTTGAGCCCCTCGCGGCG
This sequence comes from Miltochrista miniata, assembly GCA_933228765.1. NCBI lineage: Eukaryota > Metazoa > Arthropoda > Insecta > Lepidoptera > Erebidae > Miltochrista > Miltochrista miniata. Next base: position 12,475,898 of record OW121764.1, on the reverse strand, counting down.
ACCGGTCGCCGCACCTACCCAGACGACTTTTAACTTAAATTTAGCCTTCTTACGTCCTACTTTTCTATGAACAGTTTGATTGCATGTGTAGTATATAACATTTTCTTTTTTTTGGAATCTTATAAAATGACGTCAATGGGCCAGAATTTTTTACAAATATCGAACAGTTGAAGTTGAGAGTGGATTGCGCATGGATGGCGTGCGTTTGTGTAGTACGTGTGTGTTTCGTGTTTTTATTATAAATAATGTGTTTGCATTATTATTTATTATTATACACAGTAAAATAAACAATATATCAATAATCCGGTTAGTGTTTACAGAATCGTAAAATATGGTGTGGTGGTAGAGTAATCAATGTTTTTCTTGTTGAGTGCGTGTGTACCAAGTGCGTGTGTGCGTGTGTGTTTTGTTTTTTTATTATAAACTAGCTGATGCCCGCAGCTTCGCCCGCGATGGCGCTGTATGTGAAATTTTGCTGAATTTTCTTTGCTATAAACCTCACGGAACCCGAGACCTATCCAACGAATGCAAAACCGTGGAAATCGGTTCGTGCGTTCTGGAGTTATAGCGTCAGGAAGATAATAGATAATGTGTTTTCATTATTATTTATTATTATACACAGTAAAATAAACAATTTATCAATAATCCGGTTGCTGTTTGCAGAATCGTAAAATTTGGTCTGGTAAGTGAGTAATTTTTTTTTTTGGAAAATGGGAAATCTTTTTTCATTTTTAGGTAGGTGCTTGCGATTACCGATTTTCGATGTAAATTATGTGTGTGCTGAAGGAGCTCTAAGGGTTAAAGCCTATTAACGAGACATGAGGCCTAGCCGTCCATCTGTCTATTAGTCACGAGGTTGTATCGCTGGAACCGTGCCAGATATAGGCCTAAAATTTTCACTGTACAGTAGTCCTACCGACTAAAAACCAAGCGTATCCTACCTGACAGCCTACGGTTGGGAACCCCGAGTATGCCCTCGGAATGCTACATACTACGGCCGCGTCTTTGGGGGGTTGTTCAGTTGTTATCCCGCTTCTTGAGCAGGGCGTGGATGAATCTCTCACGTCATGCTATCGTCTAAGGCCTGCTTCTGTAAAGACGGTAATCAGCCCCTTCACCGTCCTCAGGCTCCCGGTCATGGAGGCTAATAGTATGGGGCGCCGTCTCTTTTACGAGCATGACCTGCTCACAAGAAGAGGCCTATGGCCCCGCTCCAGCGCCTCCTTGCGCCATTTTAAACAATGATGCTAGGGCCCTTGCTTCCAGGTCCAATAGAGGGGTCCCGGCTAGAAGACATGCCTCCTTGAGTGAGATCGTGCGGTATCTCCTTATCACCCTGACAGCCGTCGCCTTCTGCGGGCTAAGCAATCTAGCCGCATTGATACGGGGGCCCCGTAACAATGCGGTCCCAAGGTACAGTCTCCTGCAGGGAGCGTTGGGTCTCCTGATATTGGGCAACAACCGCGAGAGTGCAGCTGATGCCCCCTCCCTCATCTATGGGACCAAACTTCGGAACTGGTATCTGAAGTTCCACCGGCTATCGAGTACGAGCCCCAGATACGTCATCGAGAGCTCGATACCGATGCTGACGCCCCCTATATGTAAGCTGGATCCCGCAGGTGGCCTCAGGGCTGCGTCTCGGCGCGTTGCTCCTTGCGCTGTAATAAGGGTGTCGTCGTAACACGTTACGCCGCCGACACCTCTGAGCAACGGACCACGCAGCACCCAATCGTAACCGATGTTCCACAGAAGTGGTCCTAAGACCGATCCCTATGGAACACCGAACGACACATCTCTTGGATCCAGCCCTAGCCAGCTCGGGTAAGTTATGGCCCTCTCAGAAAGATAGGCCGCGACAATTCGACGGAGGTTTGGAGGCATTCCATGGTAAATAAGCGCGTCCCAAACGCAGTTCCAGGGCAATGTGCTTAACACGTTCACGGACAGAAACCATTCCTAAAAAATTGTGATGTGACACACAAATTTTCCATACAAAATAGTATCACGCCTGCGGACGGACGGCCACATTATTAGATTTTTCAAGTAAGTGTTGCGGCAGTAACGGCCAAAGACGTAACCGGTAGTAGGTAGATCGCCCGGCCACAGAAGGAGTGTCACGATATGATGAAAAAAAAAAAAAAAAAAAAAAAAAAATGTTTATTTGACACAAGTATTTTACAATGAATACAATATTTTACACTAAAGTTACACAGAGTGTTCACAAAGAGTGCTGATACTGTATTCCATACTAGGCAAGAGCCTGTATTATGGAGGACAGCGTTCAGTCGTGGAGATTATGATTAATTAAAATATGAGTCAAAAAGTGCCGTGATATCGCTCTGCACAGCAGAGTTCGACGTATAAAGGAATATAGGTACTATTTATATATTATTTTAATTTCATACATACTTTAACACTGGTTTATCATGTATATATTGGCAACATAACTTACAAATTTAAAGAAAAGAACAAGTGCGTTGTGTGTGTGTGTGTGTGTGTGTGTGTGTGTGTGTGTGTGTGTGTGTGTGTGTGTGTGTGCGTGGCGTGTGTGTTGTATGTCTGTGTATGCTAAGAGCTCTAGTTTTATATTGAGGCAATCTTTTTGAAACTTATACCACATGCTTCAATAATTCTTCAGTCATTAAGTAGTCGAGTTGTGGTATCCAGTTCTTTACTTTATTAATTGCTTCGTGATGATTTAGGCCCGCGATATTTAGTTTTTTGTTAATTAAATTGTAAATTTTGCAGCTTAGACTATAAAACTGTCGTCTGCCAAAGGAGGTTTTGCAGCGTATACTAGGGATGATATTTTTCTTGCTCCGTCTATTTGGATCAGGGACTGGGAGAGTTCGGTGCTTTTTTGAGGCTAGTCGAAGAATATACAGTTGACGCACTGTCAAAACTTTCATGTCCGAGTAGAGCGTTACAGTAGGGTACCTGTAAGGTCTTTTTGATAGTACTTTTAATACAGCTCTCTGTGCTCGTTCCAAGATGATTAAAATAGTTTTGGCTGCCCCTCCCCATACACTAATACAGTATTGAATGATGGACTGTCCGAGCGCTAGATAAATTAATTTTAGCTTTTCCGGAGTGATAATATCACGCAACGATTTGAATAAATGAATTAGGCGTCTCACACGACTGGCCATCAATTCAACATGCTTGTCCCACCTTAATCCACTATCTATCAACACGCCTAGATATTTGATGGAATCTACCCTAGTAATTTCATTGCAGGTGCATACAGCTGGTGTTGTGCAGGTGTGTGCCTTTAGTGAAAAGTTTTGAGGTGGACTTCCAACTGCTGTAATAGAAAACGGTATATAATTTGTTTTTGCCAAGTTTAGTGTAAGTAAGTTTTTATTTAGCCAGTGTTTTATTATAGACAAGGAGTATTCTGCTCTCTCTTTTACTATTTGCCAGTTGGGTCCGTTTACTAAGATAGCTGTATCATCTGCGTAGGTAAAGATTTTAGTATTAGGTAGATTAAGAGTACAGAGATCATTAATGTAGAGCAGAAAGAGAGTCGGGCCTAAGATGCTCCCTTGTGGAACGCCGTAATTTACTGTGGTTTCTTCACTAATATGGCAGTCTATCTTTACTGATTGTTTTCGATTTGTCAGATAGTCTTTAAAGATTTGATGTGGTAGACCTCGAATACCTATCTTTTCTAACTTTTCTAAAAGGATCGGGACAGAGACTGTGTCAAAGGCTTTAGAGAGATCCAGAAATATGCACAGGGACTTGGTTCCACTGTCCAGGCTTTTGCTAATACTTGTTGTAAGGTCGAGTATGGCATCTTCGGTTGAGACACCTGAACGAAAACCATACTGGTTTTGTGCCAATAGATTGTATTTGTTGAGGAATCGTTGGAGTGAGTTATTAAGTACCTTTTCTAAAATCTTTGATAATGAACTTAGCACTGCAATGGGTCTAAAATTGCTAACACTATCTCTGTCCCCACTCTTATAGATCGGGTGGACTACTGCTTTTTTAAACACTGTGGGAAATACCCCAGTTTTTATGGCTAGATTGCATATATGGGTTATTGGAGGAATCAAGCTCCCTCTAGCCAACTTTAGAATCTGAGACGGGATACCATCCCACCCCACAGCACAATTGGTGCGAAGTTGTAGAATGATAGCTTCGACTTCAGATTCTGATACTTCTGTGATAGATATTGAGTTTGACGGGCTGTGTATGTTGTACGGTAGGGATGGAGTCAATGGTGATTGCTGACTATTGGCAGATAGTATTTTGTCGGCTAAGTTCTGTCCGAGTTCACTGAAATATTTCAACACATGGTTTAGAGAGGTTGAGGGGTTTGAATGTGTTTGCAGTAATTCTAAGGGGGCGGTATTTATTTTCTTAGTGTTTGTGATATTTTTGACGGTTTTCCATAGTTCTTTTGTATTATTTCCGGCCTTTTCTATTTGAGATCTTTCGTATTCCGTTTTTAGTCTGCGGAGTAGAGCATTACAGTAGTTTCTATATCGGGTGTATGTTGTTTTTAGAGTCATGTTCTCTGGCATTTTTTTGGATTTCATGTGAAGACTATCTCGATTTCTAGTGCATCGTATTAGTCCTGCAGTCATCCATAGCTTCAGAATCCTGTTTTTTCTTGTTATTGTGGTTACATTTTTATGTCTATTGATTGTGGTCATGAGTATATTCAGTAAGCTATCGGCTGCTAAGTTCGCATCTCTGCAGGACAAAATATGGGAAAAGTCTGATTTTTCAAGGTCTGCTTTTACTTTACTGTGATCGATGGTCGTCTTGGTGTATGTTTCTTTGTGTTTTTTTATATATTTGTCGATGACTAGTATTAATGGCAGGTGATCTGTAATGGATGACTTTAATAAAAGTGTAGTTGATGGAAGGATGGAATTCGTTAGGATGTGGTCCACACATTTTAAACTAGCTCGCGTGGGACTATTGTGTGTAGGGTAAAGACCGTGGGTAGCATTAAATGTGAGGTATTCTTCTGAGAAATTGTCAGTACTGTTCGTACTTATGTCAATATTCATATCACCGACCAAAAATAGATTTCTGGAGTTATTGTTAGTAAATACCCAGTTTAGACCATCGATAAAGTTCTCAAAGTTATTTATTGTTTTTAGTGATGGGGAGCGATAAATTGCGATAATAGTAATATCATCAATTTTACAGACTAAACATGTTCCATCTTTAAACGGCGGTTCGCTAATTGTGTACTTCATATTTGTGTTGATATAGATGACTACACCATCGTTTTGATTTATTGTTGATTTTGTGAAATGTACTGAAAATCCATCTAGGATGGGATAATTTACGACTTTACTGAGCCAACATTCCGTTAGGACTATGATGTCGTACTTAAGTTTGGTTTTTATAAGCAACATGCGGAGTTCATCGAAATTTTTGTTTATGCTACAGATATTCATATGAATTAATTTAATTTTTGACTGATTATTTTTTAAGTAATTAGTGCAGTGTTCAGGTTTGCAGGTATAGGAGTTTGAGTACGTTGTACAGTCTAGTTCATTGCTGATATCCATTAAAACAGACATTTTTGGGTAATTAAACAATACGATTCAAGTGAAACGTGGTTTTTTTGAGCTCTGTTTTTTAAATGTATGACTATGTGAAGTTTTATTTGTACAGTTATAATGGTGGGTGTAAGTTTGTGTGTTGTGTGGTTGTTATGTGTGGATGGTGTTCTTGTTAGATTGCATAAGTGTATGTATTTGCGAGGTGTATATTGATACATTTCGATTTTTGTTTTGTGTATGAAAATTTTCTTAAATGTATTAAAAACAGTTAATTGATTAATTTTAACAAGTTTGAAAGATATTATAAAAGATAAAGTATTTAATTTAACATAATAGTCCAGAAATAGGTTAGTTTTACAAGTGTAAACTAGTCAGATCTTTTTTCCAAGATCTGATAGACACTTTTCGGAAGAGATTAGTATCTGACTTTCCCCTTGAGCCTTGCGTAAGAAAATATTTCCATTTGTGGACCAGCAGAAACGATACACATGTTGCTTGGCAAATTCTCGCGCCAAATAAAACAGTTTCTTCGAACTGGCAGGGAGGTGATCTGCGACATATACAGGTTGTTTCTTACCGGGGATAGAGAGGAGCTGTGTGCTTAGTTTATCTTCAAACGATGATGTTTTGTTGTTGAAATTTCGTACCGATGTAATTGTATCCATCTTCATTTTTACCGTTTGAAACTCCGCTACAATAGGGCGAGTTGTTCCAGGTTTACCTGGAATGCGGTATACATCGCGGAGATCGGAGGGGGAGATGTCAATCCCTGTGGTTTGACCGATCTTACATACAGTGGATGCCAAATACGCATGGGTTTCTATCTCTGACTGGGGTATATTCCGTATTTCGATGGTAGACGAGCGAGACTTTATTTGGAGGTCATGCACCTTTCTTTCTAAACTTTCGATGGACGTACGCTGTTCCGAGCACACTTTTCTCATGTTGTCTACACTCATTTTCATTTCCTCATACTGCTTGTTGATAAAGGACAGTGAAATCACCATCTCATCGTTGGATTTCTGTATTTGCATTGTTTGTTTTTTCAATTCCACTCAATGATTTTATAGTAAAAAAGAGGTAGATATCGCATTACCGCTCAAAAACTGTTGCGGACAAAGTCACACAATTGTTATAATTCCATTGAGTCTGCTAATAGCTGCGAGCGAAACAAGTCGTGTTGTGGTCGGCTGCTGTGTGCAAAACGACACAGATAGCTATCCCTCTCTGTTTTGAATGTTTTGTATTCTCTATCGCATTCTTAAATGAAATCTATTAGGTACCGATAGGTAAGCACGTGAAATTATAACTCAACAATAACTGAATGCTGTTTTGTATGAAGGTAGCATATCTTTACTTAAATATCATTGATTCCACTATGTCATTGGAGAGTTTCGTAATAAGTACGTTTTGGGTTTTGCTCATTTCATTCAGTTTAGCGTCAAAATCTATCTTCCACCCGTTCAACATACCCATAAGAGCTTCTTTTAATCCTTCATTTTCGTTTGATCTTTCCGTTGAGTGTGGGTCTGTGCGGGTTCGCTTGTTTCTGGTTGTATTAACGAAAGTTGTTTCAGACAATGAGCTTGGCAAATCTGAATCCGATTGAGTATGCTGAAGTGAAGTCGGAGAAGTCTTCGGCGGTGTACGTTGAAGTGACATTGCGCGATCTTATGCGACTTGATTACGCAGTAGATCCAACAACACAAGTTATTTATTTTTCTGGCGTAGCGATGAAGAAATTTTAAACAAGTGCTACAGAGCGTAGAGCGTAGCAGGTGTGTAGCTGTAGCAAACTCGGTGACGTCGCTGCATTCGTCGAAATGACGCAATAGGTACAGTGTTTTGCACAATTTGTTGATAGTTATTGTGGTTCAGCGGTATACGGCAGCTCTTGCAACACTCGATGGTCGGGGTTTCAAATTCCGCTAACACCACAGTGTACAGTTTTTGTATGTCTTCGAGTCAGAATAATGCACACTCTGTTGATCTCTGTCTAACAAAGGATGGATGAACAGCACCGAGAATCATAAAAATTTGGAATTTACGAAAACACTGACTGCGAAAGCGACACACGACCGACCTGTATCGGGCCCGCGGCTGAACTCAAAACTGTCTCTGGATGTCCTTCAATGTGTGTGTGAGAGACTTAACTTGTGTGCACGCGTCGGAGTGCTTGATGTGACACTAGCTGTCTGTATTACAGCCTAAAACGGCACAGAGTCACGCCGTTCCTATGTGTGTAATGAAAAATCTTTGGCTGTGAACGTAATTCCACTTATGATACATTTAAAATCACCGGCTACAGCCGTAGTGCCATATTATGAGAGTCAGGATGTACGGTTCTCGACGTACTGTCCGTGAACGTGTTAAAGAGTTGGCGATGTCAAGAAACACTGCCACCACCACCTCACCCTGTTCTGATGCCGATTACAAAAAATAAATACTAAAATCAGAAAAAGCATCCACAAAACAAACGTAATTTTTGTGCCCAATTATTGTAACGGAACCCTCTGTGCGGAATCCGACTCGCACTTAGCTGGTTTTTTTTTTTCAATATGAACACGTGAGTTTCGGTTTCGGTTTCGGCCGAAACTGACCCTGCGGCCGAAAGTTCGGTTTCGGTTTCGGTTTCGGCCGGAAAACCGGTTTCGGTCGGACACTACTAATTATACGGTATACTTAGTCAGAGTATTTATTTTTATTTTACTACTAGCTGACCCGCGCAACTTCGTTTGCGTGATAAATCAAGAACCGCTCGACCGATTTTGTGCAAACTTCACATAAACCATCTACTAAATAGTTCGAACAAAGCCTAAATATTTGGTTTGGATAGGTGAGCCCGATCTCGAGTTATAAAATTACAACGAAAAGTGGCATTGATTTTTATATAGATAGATGGTATACTGGTTGTGTTATTTTCAACTAGTTGATCCCAAGTTAACGTGATTGAGACAACTAGGTAGTTCTTATTTATTTAGGTAGATATGATATCTAGCTGACCTGACAGACGTTGTCCTGCCTTAACCATGAACATCGAATTCGGTATTACAAGTTCGCGAAGGAAAAAGGGAACGAGAACAGGGGGTTCTCGTTCCCTTTTTCCTTCCTCAAATACCCGATGCAAAATTGCAATAGAAACAATTTCTTGGAACAGTTCGAGCCGGTTACAGCACAGCTATTTCAAATTTTCTATTTTTCCACTCAACTTTCTTATCTATACTAATATTATAAAGAAGTAAAGTTTGTGTGTTTGTTAAATTGTAAGGGGTAATCTCGGGATCTACTGAACCGATTCAAAAAATTCTTTTACCAATAGAAAGCTACGTTATTGTGGAGTGTCATAGGCTATAAAGCATCACGATAAAACGAATAGGAGCGGAGCAGTAATAGTAAATGTTTCAAAAACGGGAATTGGAAAGTTATTCCTTTTGTCTCACGTAGTATTGAATATTAATGACGAGACGCTACGGGAGTAAACGCAACGCGACGGGAGTAAATGCGACGGGAACAGGTAATACTCTCTCTTATGTGGCGCAAACGAAGTTGCGCGGGTCAGCTAGTTAATTATATTCTTTCATGAGAACCATCTTCTAACAACAACAAAAAAATAATTAGCGAAATCGGTTCCGCTGTTCTCGAGATTTGCTCTTAGCAACACATTCAGCGATTCATTTTAGCCCCTCTCTATAAAATAGATTGCAGAGGGGCTCATGGCGAGACTTGTGTCTGTAGTCTGTGACTCGGTTGCATTAAACTACTCCACGTGGATCATCTGTTCAAAGTTTGAAATAAAACAAAAATGACAACGTCAATTGGAGTGAACTTTCACTTCCACCGAGAGGCAGTTGGGTGAGACCGTCTCACGGCTTCTTGTGTACATTTTAGAAGATGCAGGACTTACCTGCAGCTAATGTTGTATTATTTCAGAGAATACGAATTGGTTAAGTACAGAGAATTGCCACTGCCTCAAAGATTGTGTGTCAAGAAGGTACAACGCTGACCTGAGTATTGGCAACTTGCTAAGTATACCTTACATGATCGAAGCACATAGTCCATAGTTAGTATCTAACCAGAAATTGATACATACATAATATAGTCACACCTTTACTCCCGAAGGGGTAACCAGAGGCACAGTATATACCTATACGCTCACATTTAGCTTATTGTTTTATCCTCCACGTAACGTAATGCCGACGCAACTTGCCGTGTTGAAATGGACAGGCGCAGATTGTGACGACCCACAATTGTAATTCTTCGAGCCGCTCACAAGGCCTTCAACTTGGCTTAACGTTAAAGTACGATCGTCATTTTACTGACAGCTGGGTTTCATTTCGAGTTTACGACACCCTCGAGATGAATTGGCGTGGTTTTTTACTTCTTCCCGTCGCCACACGCCACACAACATCAGTTCATAATTTTCTTATTATAAATAGTACATATTAGACTCAATAATATGATTGATGGTCTTACGTGTATAACTATAACTTTTTTTCAGCCAGGGGTTGAAAATCAACAAAAGCACTACAGTCATGCATTTCATGTTTTTAAGGCCAATATATACGAAGATGATAAGAGAAACTCTCACATCATTGCCTGTTTTCGTTCGTAAGCTTCTTAACGTTTTCTCTTTTCTTTTTTGTTATATGTATAAACTGACTAGCCGTTCCCCGCGGCTTCGTGCACGTGGAAGTCGATATCGCGTTAAATCATTACCTACCCTCTATTTGCGTAGTCGGTTAAAAAGTAACCTATGTCCCTCCCATGGGCTGAAACTGTCTCTATACACGAAATTTCATCTAGTCGCTTCAGCGGTTTAGACGTGAAAGCGTAACAGCCATACAGAAAGACAGAGTTACTTTCGTATTTATAATGTTAGTAGAGAATTACCTAGAACCCTAATCACATATAAAAGCTGAAGGGTTTGTTTTTTTTTTGAACGCTTAGGATTCCAGGAACTACTGGTGGAATTTCAAACATCCTGTTACAGTTTGATAGTCCGTTTATTCAGGAAGGTATATAACATCACGCTTAAACCAAAAGGAGCGGGGCAATAATGAATTATGTTTCTGTAACGGGGATTTTTTTTAAGATAAATTTTAATTACCTTGCCAAAATGAAATTGAGAGAGGACAGGTCTACGTCCAGCAGTGCAAATAATATAAGCTGATTTAATCGATTGATAGATTATTTTTTTGTACTAGGTTTTTAAAAAAAAACCGTGAGGTAAAATCTAGACTAAAAAACCTCACGTAACGCCCAGCAGCCTATGGTTGGGAGCCCCGGGTAAGCCCTCGGAAGGATGTCCCAGGACTCCCAACAGACCCACGGCAGCCACTGCGGCCTCGCCTAGGGAGTGGTCCGGGTGCTATCCCGCGTCTTTAGGGGTTTCGGGTGTGATCCCGCTTCTAAGGGAGGCGTGCGTGAATCCCTCACGTCACGCTGCCGTCATGGGCCTGCTTCTGTTAGGACGGTGAGCAACCCTCACACCGTCCTCAGGCCCCCGTTCATAGAGGCCGATAGTCCTCGGCAAAGACAAGCCACCGACTGCGGAACTCGGGTGGAAGAGTTCTCTCCCGTTCCCGCCCGCCGCCTCTTTCACGAGCATGACTTCCTCGCAGAACCAGGCGGCGCAGTCCCACTTACTACCGCTGGAGATCATGGCTCGCACCATGGTCTCGAGCGATAGAGTATCCACGTCCAGACCCACTACGAAGAGGGCACTGTTTGTTGGCTACCGTAGCCTATGGATGTTTGCGACACCAGAAGCGCTGTGCACGCACTGCCGACCCGGGCGCAGGTTGTGACTACCCACAGTTCCAATTTTTCAAGCCGCCCATAAGGCCTTCAACTTGGCTTAACGACTGTCATTTCACTAACAACCGTGACCAACTGCTTACGTGCCTTCCGACGCACGGAAACGCTCGTAAATAAATGTCACAAAGTGGTCACATAGTGGGTCACTGCCACTACGTGACCACTTTGTGACATTTGACCACTGGTCACCAATCCATAACCGGCTATAGTTAATGTTGCTTACTGCAGTGATTGTTTACAGAACAACAAGGCCGCGGGGCCACGAGCGGTTCAAAAATGCTCATATTCTTTTGATAACGAATACGTTCTTCTTTCAGCGATGTTCGGAGGTATATTCAGTTTCTTCACCGGCTGCAGCACTATAAGTATCTTTGAGGTGTTCTTCATTATTTATCGATGCATGAAGAAAAGATGAAGTTGAATGTTAGACAAGTTTAAATAAATACATATTTGTGGTCACACAATATCATCTAGTCCAATTTATCAGTCATCTAGATCCCATAGCACCTACAAATAATGTATTCTATAGAAATGTAACACCTATAAAGTTACCGCCGAAATCTTGGAGTAACTTACGCATACTAAAAAACAGCAATAAAACATAACACTCACACATCCATCGTTGAATACTTGCATGCGATTGGTCGCGCCAAGGTCATGCCGGCTCGGCGCCCCACCCGAAGCGGCGAACGTGATAAGCGTGGATGGTTTTATGCAATAATAAGAAAGCTTGTTTATGTGTTTATTTTTTATTGAATAAACACATAGTTCAATCAAAGTTTAATCAACAGAAAAATAATAACTGGATTGTTATTATTTTTCTATTCATTGAACTACTTTGTATGTGTATATACAAATTAAAATACGTTGTTTTTTTTTTCACAATTATACCTCTAAAAATAATTAGTTTATTTAATTTATGGCGGACAATGGTATATTTCTAAATACATACATAGAACACCCAAACTCCGAAACAAACAAAAATTATAATTTAATTTCTATGCATAATATCATCCTACTAATATAATATCTTACTAACAATATTACCTCAGCGCTTAACATACTATGAACACTGCATAAAAATAATTTAATTTTGGAATTGCGTTCATGTTGCATAACACTTTTCAACTTCCCCAAGTACCTACGTGTTTTTAAAATGAATATTTACTAACCTATGGAAGGTGATTCCAGCGTTTTTCATATCCGTATGGCTTCTGCACCACTTCACAACACACGAAGGCATTTTTGGAATATATTTAACGCGAAAACACAATTAATATCACTGACTGATTGGTTTCAGCGACACAATCGTACGTTACGCGTGACAGCGCGGACTAACTGTGTCGCGCGGTTCCCTTTTTAAGCCCCACCTTCCGCGGTCCCCATTTGGTGGAGCCATTTTTTGAGCCGAATTACACTTCTATAGAATACATTATTCGTAGCATAGCACAAGCTTATAATTAGCTCAATTTGGGCCAGATGATGTGTGAGAATGAGAATGTCCACAAATATAAAAAAAATCTTATTCTAACTAATCTAACTATAGTGACCATAGACCAAGAAAATAAAAAAAATCAATAAAACCGTAAAAAAGTTACAAAATAAAAAAATTGCTGCTACATGCATGTGTCAGTACGTCAGTACTAGACCTTGAAAATTTTAATTAGATCTGACATGAACTTTATGAAGGATTTTTGTCGATCAAAGATAATTGTTTTCATTTTATTTTAATTATTACTAAGTTTGTTTTTACTCACGCAAGGGCTTTTTATTTACACTAATAACTTGATGCATTCCAACCAAATGCAAATCTATCGATAGCTTCAGTCGCTAATGACGACGGATGATAAAATAATGAAGAAACATTTCTGGGTTCTATTACGTAAATACTGTTTGGAGAGTTCACTGCCAGGACTGAAGTATTTCTACCAGTATCCTGACAAAGTTTCAAGGTAGGTTAGCTGCCAATTTTTCAGAGCATGGCACATTTTCTAGGACAGGGGGTTGATCGAAATTTAATTATTCTGAAGAAAATATGAAAAACAAATAAGCTTTACTATCACAGATTATATAATATATTCTGTACCATACTCCTCTGATATCTCCTAAAGTAAGCCAAAATTCCAACTCCATGCTAATTGATCGACTTTGTTGTGGACATTCTCTCATAATTTTTCAGCTTTTCTAAAAAATATGTAGGGTCTGGCCGGTCTAGGGTCAATCTATATGATACTTTAATTTTAGCCCCTCTCTATAAAATAGAGTGCAGAGGGGCTTATGGCGAGTAGTCTGTGACGCTGTCACATTAAAACTACGTCACTAGGTCACGTGGATCATCTGTTCAAAGTTTGAAATAAAACAAAATTGACAACGTCAATCGGATTGTACTTTCACTTTCACAATAAACGTGTTAGAGAGGGGCAGTCTGGTGAGAACGATCTCACGGCTTTCTTGTTTATACAATGCAGTATCTACTATGGTTATTGTAAATGTAGGTACCGCTAGGTAATAAGGCGACAGCAATTATATTGAACTACACCGCTACCGCGTCGGTACTGGCTCGATCGCTCTAAGTTTGCCGCTCGGCTCCCTACTAAAGTCGAATTTTTAATTAGACGAAGTAAATTGACAGCAACTAATGTCACTTCTTCATACAATGTTGCATATTGTCTATGACGAAGTGACATTAACTACTGTCAATTTACTTTGTATATTTAAAAAATCGGGTATACGCCTCTACGCCAGCGGCAAACTTAGAGCGAACGGGTAGTATGTAGGTTTACCTTAGATCATCTAACCACAGGAGGCGCCTTACTTAAGCATTGTTTTCTGCCAAGCCAATAGACCATTTGGTCTTTTGGCTTTATAAAAAGCACTGTACATCAGTACATCATTTTATATGATTAAACTAGTACATTTCGTTGTAGTTGACTGTACAATAAAAATTAACACACAACAGCCATTACGCGTTTGTCGATTAATACATTTTTAAATATAATGAAATTTTATATGTCTTTGTGTTTCCCCCTTCACCCGCTATGAAAACTAGCAGAATATTTTTGTATGCGGTGGTTCGCAAAGGCTAGTCCCGTGATATATGGTCTAAGAGGTTTACAGATACAGTGAAATGTACTAACATAAGAATACATGCACCATCCAAGTAACATAAGAAGATATTTGTCATTGGTGGACTAATTCATGTATTTCTGGCAAATATATATTCTACTAGCTGTTCCCCGCGTCTTCGACCGCGTAGAAGTCGTTATCGTGTAAATTCATAACCCTCCTTTTGCGCAGTCGGTTATAAAGTAGCCTTTGTCCTTCCCAGGGCCTCGAACTATCCCTATACCAAATTTCATCTCACCAGCCGTTTAGGCGTGTAAGCGTAACAGACAGACAGATACGAGTTTCTGTCGCATTTATAATATTAATAGGGATAGGCTTAATCCACAGACCACAGATATCAGAAAAGAGAAGAACTTTTTTCTGATTTCCGTGGGATAATCTATTCCATTATAACTTGGGTTAACTTAAATTTATTCACAGATGTTTCTGGTCGTTAAACCTCGCAGTTTCTTTGACTATATCGGGCCTAATGACGTTCTGGCTGTACTCTCGTTTCTTGGAGATGCCTACACGCATCACCCTTGAGAACCGTTACCAGTCTATACTGAACCTTCCGTACCCAACAATCACGCTGTGCTCGCCGACGCAACTCTCTGTTTCCGGCTTTAATTACTTCAACAGGACTCTTGTGTAAGTACAAAAATATCCCAAGGGAGAGAAAAAATCCCTACACCTTTTTTACTAATATGATATTTGAAAGTTTGTGGAGATTATTTATATAGATGTTAATTATTGTCCGAGCAAGCTTTCGTCCGTATGTCTGTGTGTATGTAGGTGTGTCGGTTCCTTTCTAAAGGACACATTTCTTAACCGGTTTTCACCAAATTTGGCAAATGTGTTCTTTGTCTTTGTCGAGAGCTTTTTTTTGATAAGGGAGAAAAGGAATGAAGATTGTTGTCACCTTATTTATGAACGGATCATTACGATTTTTGGCTGAAACAAAAAGGATATGATACTCACAGGTTGCTTTTTAAAAATAGTAAATAAATAAAAAAATGTTTATTGCCATAAAACCACATAGGTACAGAACATCTAACTATTAGATCATCTTAGGAACTAAAGAATTCGGGTACAAGTTATGGCAAAAGGTTGCAACTCAGCGAATGCTTCTTGCCAGTTTATTAACAAGTAGCGCTGATTTTCAATTGCACCTTTAAGAGATTTGAAAAATATGATTCTATACAACAATAAAAAAAGACATGAAACATAGTATGACATAATTCCATATTCTTTTTCTTCCTGGGTGCTCGCGAGGTCTACTGTTCACATAAGTACAAGTTTAATTACGCTTTACCGCCTGAATGGATCTGGCTGAAATTTGCTACCGCCATACGTGTACAGACTAATAGTGAGTCAACTCCATTGTTAAATCGTAAAATACCTACAACGCTATCTCGACATAAAATATGCTAGGGTTGTCACAAACATTTCTGACAAGCCAGCGTCGCAGAATGCATCATAATACATTAAGAAAGGAGAAGGCTACGTAATAATAATGTTGTGTCCACCAACACTTTAAACATACATACATACAGGCACACCCTTATCCCCGAAGGGGTAGGCAGAGGAATAGTATACGACCACATTTCACCTTATAGTTTTATATCCCATGTAATAGGTGGTGAGCCTATTGCCGTGTACACACACACACTTGAAACAACGCTCGCATAGCAAAGATATGTTATAAGTTTAATTTACGAGGCCCCATACACCTTTTTTTTACGTGTGGAAATCCTACATGGATGCTATGCCGGACTCCAACCGACTAAAACTACACGATGCCTTACAACTGTCTACGACCGGGAGTCCCGGGCAAGCCCTCGGAAGGATGTCATAATTATTGACTCAATAATATTGCATCAATATTATTTCCGTCAGAGTATATTTAATGTCTGTTGAAACCACAGACATATAAGAATAAGATTCTAAGACTCCATTGGATAATGTTACTGATTCTGATCAAAGTGTTTTCAAGTTTGCGCTATACAAAATTTCATGTTGTATGTCTGTGGATTCGACCCTGGATTTGTTCTAATGTCTATGTGTGCGTAATGGTTACGATTTTTTCCGCCTATGCTTGGTCTGCTTATTCTTATATGTCTGTGGTTCGAACCTCAATATTACTCTTACACGGTCAATTTATTATGTGGGTGGTATATGTGTAGGTACCTATGGGGCCTCTTTAATTTTAGCGTTGATCAGCCTTTCGGAAACTGGGGGTTAGTCTACTTAAATGTATTTCCTGGTGTAAAATAGGTACAAAATGTCTTTATGTTACAATATTCAAATCATAGAGAGAGAGTTTTCTATTCAAAATTTTGTAAGTTTGTTGTTGTAATAGGTAAATGTAGTCTAATAACATCTTGTCATTGTAGGGAACCTGCTCCCGGTGAACTTGGTGTGGACTTGAAAACGGTACTACCTCAGATGATGAACTTGTACATTGGCTTTAACAACGACCGGTTGGACGTAGAGAATCTTAGTCGACTGCAGTATATATTGGACCTCAACAGATTCACTGTATGTTGAATCGTAGACAATTTTTTCTTTCATATAATTTAAAAAAAATTAGGCTATTAGATGTGAATACCCCTCCACGTTGCTTCCACACCGGACGTTACAAAATGTTAACATTTATAATCGTTTCTTTCCTATATAGCACATCATTTGTAGCATTTATTTTTTGTGTAGCAATCTGGTACTCGGGCTTGACAATGTGTAAAGCCGCCCTTTAATCAATTCATCGCTGGTTTTGTTATCTGTGGTTTTGCTGTGACACAAGTGACAAGTTTTGTCTGTGGCACGCCCGATGGATTTGCATTAAAGGAACAGGTTTTGTTAAGATTTTTGGTGAAAGACGGGACTTTGACCGAGACCTGCTTTGGGGTAGTTGGAGGTCCTTTGGCTTTTGCTCTGAGACTGTGCCGCGAATCAGTTTTTCGCTCAAGCGCGATTATTTGTTACCTCGCATAACCTAACAGGCTGTGATTGGGTTGCTGCATTTGCACATCTTAGGGGCCGTCCATTAATCGCGTGAGGTTTTTTTGGGCATTTTTTTGACCCCCCCTCCCCCTTGGTGATATTTGGTGAGGTTTCAGATTACCCCTCCCCCCCTGGGCCGAATCACGTGTATTTTTAGTAACTACTTACAAAGTTTTTTTAAAAATTTTGTACAAAGAAGTCTCTATTGATATTATCTATCCAAACTTCTAGCTGATCCGCGCAACTTCGTTTGCGTCACTTAATAGAGACGGATATCGTATTAATATTTTAATATATTTCCCGTTGCATTTACTCCCGTCGTGTTTCTATATAATATTCATTATTTTGGAGCTAATAAAGGTGTCAGTTTGTCAAGCTTAAAATCTTACGTTGGTTTGATCGCAGTTGGCTAAATAGAAGCGAAGTTATGAGCAAAAGTACAATAATCAAGGTTGAATTTCCATGCGATCATTATGCTTTTTGTCACGACTATCGATATCCACGTTGACTGAGCTGCGTTTTTTTTTGTTACGGGGGAACGCGGTTTAGCACCATCATCCTAGCTGCGGGGGCAGCACCTACCCACTAAACCCCGCGGTGTTCCCAAAGATTATTCACGTCGGCCCAGGGGGCCCCCAACACTTCGTGGTTCTCGCTCGCATCGCACCGCACCGCTCTCGAGCGCTTCTCTGGAAGTAGAGAGGGTAGAGAGCGGTGAGCGGGTGGGCTCTTAAGGCATCTCCGGAACAAGGAGAGCGGCCTTCCCCCAAATGATCATCGGTGGACGGGGTCATAGCTGCGTGCATCGGCTAGTCTAATATATATATAACTTCTAATAAAGCTATAGAGTTTAAAATCTGCACGTCAAATATATATTTGGTAATTATTTTCCAAGATATTTTTTTTACTAGACATTCTATCTATATAACTTCCATTACATACGATACTGAAGCTAAAATAGTTTTCTTTTGTACGTCTTTCTGTATCACGCCAAAACAATGGATTAAATAATATTTAAAATAATACTGACATAATTTGAGATTATTATTGATCGGATCGATGCCGATATTCTGTTCAGTTTCAGTTCCTTTGGGAGAAACGATGAAAAACAAAATTATTTTTGTGTTGTATGATCAATGCATAGGTATTCCGATTTCAATTAATTTCTGATGTAAGAAAGGAATTAAGTGCTTTATGAATTATTCCATACAAGTTTTAATATTGTAGGTTTTGTTGTTCAGAAATTACAGTGATCTCAAATTCAGGGTTGTAAAGTTGCTGTTCGAAATAAATACACGTGATATCTCACTACACCCTTCACCCCCACTGGTGATGTTTCGTGATTTTTGTCAGACCCCCTCCCCCCCCCTTTCGAGCCTCACGTGATTAATGGACGACCCCTTACTACATTTTACCCAGAAAACTGGGTTTTTTACTACGGGGAAAAGCGGCCCGTCCGCGGTTAGCAAAAACCACACCCAATGACACGTGGACTACATGAGCGAGGTGTTTTGAGAGGGACCAGCCGCCTCCACGTGGCATTCTCGGGCTGTGCTGCTCTCAACTTACTCAAGGCCAGTAATTGTCACCCTATTACAAGTGTAGTTAGCTGCTTACCCGTTCTACCTGCTCACGCGGCAGTGGTCTATTGAGTGGAATTAGAACCTAAGCCCTGACTATATTTCTGTGTACCTGTGATATTTGTGTCTATCAGTGAATAAGCTCTCTGTGTGTCTCTGTGTATCTCTGTGTACTTAGTAAATATATGTGTGTACACCCTATTGTCTGTTTTCGTGAGAGCCCTAGCCTACCCTTGCACACAGACTGGAAACTTAGAAATAAGGCGCCCTGGGATAGAGTTCTCTGCATAGCTACCTCGCGCTAGTTGGTGAGTAACACTGATCATCTTAGTGTTACACATTTTGTATCACTAAACATTTGCTGTTACATTCAAATATTGTGCATTGGCCGCCGCCTCGTCAGGGCAGAGGAGGCACTTACGTACAGTAAAGAAAATCTTCGCCAGAATCGTGCCCATCACCATTCAAAAGATCGTGTCTCTGTTGAAAGTTGGATAACTCCTATTGGCGGCAAACTGTTTTGTTATTTTTAAACTATCGCGACTTTTTACACTCATACTTATAGAATTCGGGAATTCAAGCGGCATATTTTTTGCTTGCAACAGGCTACCAGACGAAATTAAAAGTATGTCCCTTATTAAATTTAAAAAGGTTGTAAAAAGTAAATTGTACTGCAGGGGCTACTATACAATTGGTGATTATTTGTTGGATGGAGAAGCCTGGAAATGACCTGCTCTACTGGATTCTCAAAACATTGTCAAAATGCATAGTTTTTAGATTAAAGCTCTAAAAAGAATAACCCGCTGAGTTTCTTGCCAGTTCTTCTCAGGTGGGTCGCGTTGTGAACTGGTGGTAGATTTTGATTTATATTCTGGACGTTTTACAAGAGCATCTGTATATGCCTATGTGAAATAAATTTATTTTTCTTTCTTTCTTTCTTTCTTTCTTTCTTTCTTTCTTCTTTCTTGCATACACCGAAATTTTTGACTAGTGGTCTGGTCTGGTCGGATACATCATACAGTCCTACCGCGACCACTGGCGCTGCAACTATAATGCAATATAGAAAATATTACGCGTGAATTCTATGAGTATGAGAACTATTAGGTATGTGACTCAACAACATCCATCAGACGAGTGGCTTCATTGTGATGATCTAAATACAAATTAATACGCCTAGGCCCTAGAGAATACTTAATCTTGATGGCAATATTCTTCACAGATCCCTGAGCTAATGGAAAAAGTACCGCAGAGTTGCGAGAAGTTTCTGAAGGCTTGTATGTTTGAGGGCAAAGAGTACAATTGTAGCGATCTGTTTCAACCAATCATAACTGCCTTGGGATACTGTTGTGTGTTCAATAGCAAATACTATTATAAGGACAAAAGGTACGCACAGGTCTTATTTTAAATTTTGTAATAAACTTAATTACCTATTAAGAATACAAAAAACGCGACTGCCAAGTAAACATACTACTGAAAAGCAAAAAACAAGCTCCACATTTCTTTGGTGTTTTTCTTACGCTACTTTCTGTTTGTATGTTTTGCTGTGCTGTGCTTTTCAGTTGTATGTTAACTTGGCAGTCGGGTTTTTTGTATTCTTAATAATTAAGTTTTTTTAAAACTTTTAGTTATGTTGGTAGTGGTTATTAATTTTCCTGTTGTGAAGGGACATCACCAAAATTCAACCTTAATTATTATATTGTTGGTCATATTTCCGGTGCTACTCAATTGCAATCAAACAAATGTAAGATTTTAAGTCTGACCAAGACCTTATAAACACATAATACTGCATCAAAATAGGTTCAGTGGCTTTTGCGTCCATTACAGTCAAATAAATATAACGCCAAAAATCCGTCATTTTGATTTTCTAGTAATTTTATTATACCTGGTGTCATTCACAGAATCACGACGTATGAAATGACCGTTCAGGCTGTAGAGCGTGACGCGATCATGCGCATTAGAGGCCTGACGGAGGGAGCAGTCTCACAGGGTGAGGTGGTGGTGGCGGTGTCTCACGACATCGCCAACGCATTCAACACCTTGCCCTGGAGCTGCGTCAGGGAGGCGCTTATCTATCATGGAGTGCCTCCCTACCTCCGTCGAATTGTCGGGGCTTATCTCTCCGAGAGAGCCATAACTTACCCGAGTTGGCTAGGGCCGGGTCGGCGAGATATGTCGTGCGGTGTTCCACAGGGATCGGTGTTAGGACCGCTCCTGTGGAACATCGGTTACGACTGGGTGCTGCGTGGTCCATTGCTCAGAGGGGTCGGCGTAACGTGTTACGCCGACGACACCATCGTTACGGCGCGGGGAGCAACGAACCGTGACGCAGCACTTAAGGCCACGGCAAGGGTTGCTCAGGTCGTGGGTCGGATTCGGCGGCTGGGTCTCGAGGTCGCCCTTCACAAATCCGAGGCTCTGTTTTCTTCTGTTGTCTGTTTTCTCGGACCTCGGATGGGGCCACCTGCGGGATCCAGCCTACAGGTAGGGGCGTCAGCATCGGCATCGAGCCCTCGATGAAGTATCTGGGGCTCGTACTCGATGGCCGGTGAAACTTCGGACACCACTTCCGAAGTTTGGTCCCAAAACTGAGGGTAACATGGGCCGTACTCGCGCGGCTGATGCGCAACATCAGGGGACCCAACGCTCCCTGCAGGAGACTGTACCTGGGGATCGTGCGAAGCATGGCCCTATACGGGGCTCCCGTATAGGGCCATGCTTCGAATAATAAATAAGTATTCAGGACTGCCTCTGCGGCGCAGTCGGTAGTAATACCGCCATGGCTCTGGAGGTCGTGGGTTCGATTCCCACCGGAGACAAATATTTGTGTGACCCATAAATATTTGTCTCAAGAGTCTGGGTGTTTCTATGTATAATATGTATGTATTTAAAAGTATATAAGTATTAATATCCGTGGTCTGATACCCATAACACAAGCAGGTTATTCCTAGCTTACTTTGGAATCAGATAGCGTTGTGTGAGATGTCCGTGAATATTTATTTATTGTACACCATGAAGTAACATTCAAAGAAGGCAGCCCCGGATCTAGGGGGGGGCAAGCCGGGGCCCGTGCCCCGGGCGGCAAAATCAGGGGGGCGGCAAATCAGAGGGCGACAAATTAAAACTTTTCAAACAAATTGACAAATCATCAGGTAATAACCTTGACGATAGTAGATTACCTACCTAATAATAAACACTTCAACTTATTCAACTCTTTTCACAAGAAATAATTATGGTATTTGTTCAAATTATATCAGAAATTAACAATTCCTAGTTGCATGCACCACTTCTTTACAAACTTGCAGCATGTTGTGGGGGCGGCCACAGTAATTCATATTCTGATTTTTGCATCGTACGTCAACGGATAGCGTTAAAAAGTTTCCTTTGATTATTTTCTTTTTGTCTTTTAAAAATAAAAGAAATGCTAGGTCATTTTTGCATACGAAAAAATTGGGGATTAGGCACTTTTGCGCTGACCTCATTCGTGCCGCTGGATGGCCAGTTTCTTGAACGGGTGACGTTTATCTACTAGTCCCCTCTGCTGGTCAGGTTCCCTGCTTTCTGCAGTTTAATTCAAGAGTACCACAGGGATCTGTGTTGTCCAAAACTATTCCTTCGACATATTATCCCTTGGGTACACTCATTGTTATGCAGACGACAAGTACTCTACAGGAGAGTTAATCTGTCCGTCCCACGGAGGGGCGGCCCGACCTGGAGGAAAAAAGGCGGCAGCTCGTAGCGTTTCTCGACCGGGTCTGACCGCATTTCCCAATGGGATTTAGAAAACATGGTAGATTTAAATGCCAGGAAATAAAGGCGTGTGCCTTATAGTATAAATAGAAGGTACCTTAATTTATACTCTAAGGCGTGTGCGTTTACAGCTGAAAGATCTCCTTTCCGTTCTCCACCCTTTCTTCACAATGCGATAATGCTACTAAAGGAATATCTAGACATCCTCCAACCGTTCATAGGGGGGCGGTCCGACGTAGAAGAAAAGAGGCGGCATCTCGTGGCGAATCTCGACCGGGCCTGACCGCATTTTCCAATTTTATTTAGAAAACCTAGTAGATTTAAATGCCAGGAAACTGCAGGAATGTGTGTTTACAGCTGAAAGATCCCATTTACTTCTCTACCTCTTCAGAAGGAGATATGCAACAACAAGCTCTTCTACCGGTTGTCGCAGATGATTGCTGGGCAGGGGACCTTCTGTGTGACAAATACACCGGGAAACCACAGCTGAGTGACAGCACTGCGAGGAACGCGGCCAGGACACAGCAGTGCACACATTGGAGGAGTGCACAGTGTGAGTGCAACAGCGCCAAGTCCTATTAGCAGGTCTGGTCGTGGACATTCTCTCGCTGGAGAACATTGTGGCCATGATCTCCAGTGGGAGTAAGTGGGATGTCGCCTCGACTTTCTGCGGGCAGTTCATGTTCGTGAGTGGCGTGGCGAGGAGTATCGTGGAACCCTTTCAGGAGTATCGTGGATCAAGGAAGCGTGAAACTGGAGATAACTGTGCCATGGAGAGTCTCCATGACCGGGGGCCTGAGGACGGCGAGGGCATGCTCATCTTCTAAACAGAAGTCCAAGCCCGGGACGCCCCAAGAAGCGGGATAACACCTGATCAACCCCCGAAGAGGCGGGATAGGACCTTAACCCCCTAGGTAAGGTCGCAATTGTAGCCAAAGTCTGTTGGGAATCCTGGGACATCCTTCCGAGGGCTTCACCGGGGCCCCAGACCGTAGGCAGTGGTAGGATTTGTGTGCTTTCAGTCGGTAAGAGTTCGGCATAGCATCCATGACGGATTTCCATACCCAGATATCTAAAAAAAACCCTCTCTTCAGGATGCGATAATACTACTGAAGGACTATCTAGAATTCTAGACATTCTCGACCTAGACTCCGAATTCATCTCTCGCGGAAAATGGGAGCTCTAAATACAAAAGGTGATGATTACTCGTCCATAGAGGTGTCTATTGTACCTTCGCTAATACTACTCTCAACTTTGAACTGAGGAACCTAAAAAATAGGGGGGGGGGGGGTTGTGGGGCGGCATTTTCACATTTTGCCCCGCTTAAAAAAATCTCTAGATCCGGGGCTGAAAGAAGGTCTTAATCTACATAAGATGACAATAAGAAAACGGCTACATGGCAAACAAGGAATGAGCAGATTTCTCACTCTTGGCAGACCGAACTAATTTTTGTTGAATTTGCAGTGAAGCTTTCCCGTACCTAGGGACTGTAATCCGGGTAACCGGATCCGGCATCAATATTCGTCTACCGGATCCGGTATCTTGTGTTAATCTATACTAAATGTCAGCAGCATTGTACCATGATCCAGTCATATCGATTCAGGGCTTAAATTGAGAACAAACATCTCTACATACTTTCATGCTTATAACATTAGTAGGATTAAAATAGGTCATTACATTTCCAGGATAATAACCAACCCTCATTTCAAGGAACACAAAGTAAGAGGTACAGGACATGAGTATGGTCTAACCGTGGTGACAGATTATGAGCCTGATGATGTTTTAGATAATGCTCTATATTTCTCTGGAGCCACTCGGGTAAAGTGCTATTTATTTGTATTTTAATTCAGTTTTAAATACTGGTCGAACATAAAAATATGTTCACGCCTTATAGCCCTGAAGGGAAAGGCAGACACCTAATTATTATACGCCCACATTTCATCTTTTGTAGATTTTGTGTCACGTGTTGATATAGGCTGCTTTAACCAGGGACCGGACAACCCCGCTTACGAGTTAAGCCTTTCAAAGGGTAATCTGAACGATAGGATAACTCATATCGCAGTGTTACCTCTTCATCGAGTATCCCTTCTAAACCCAGCGAAATGGCTAACCCGTTTATTACGGTATCTACGTGAAGGGGTAACCCCTTCAATTGAGTTAAGCCTTTGAAGGAGTTACCTCTACGAAAGGGTTTTTTCGGGTAACCTAGGCTTACCCAATCATTGCATGAAGGTGGGGGCATTCATACTTGTATAGTCAGCGACAGAAGTAGCTTAACACATTTTACACTTACGCAATCGATTCATTAATGAAAACTTACACGTACCAAATACCTATTTGTAATAATCTTTTTATAAATATATACTCTAATTAGAAGTTCAACAACATTAAGAAGTCCTACGTTTAAGTTTTCATTCATGAATCTATGTCGTAAATTTGACATGTGTACTTTTGATGTTGACCGTACTTGTACCGAAGCGGGGTCTCTTTTGTTAGTTGTCGCAAATTTGGCAAATTGGTAAGTTTGGTAACAAGTGAAGTGACGACACCGACGATAGCGAGCCAGCAAGAGCGCCTTCAACAGAGCGGATGCCCAGCGCGTCGCACGGCTGGGTCGGGAGCTAGACTCGCACCCCACGGGTAGCTGTGGCTACTGGCAGCTGGCCAAAGCTGTGCATGCTAACTGCTGCCAACCCTCGCTGCCACCGCTGCGTTACCCCGATGGATCACTGGCTCACAAGGCCCAAGAGGAAGGCGACCTGCTAATTAACCTCTTTGCGGCCAATTCCCGGGTCAACGACTGTGGCATGCAGCCCCCCACCATCGCCGATTGTGGTTACACAATGCCAGAAATTGTCATCCGGCAGTGTGATGTGCAGGCGGTGCTGCGGTCACTCGACACGCGGAAAGCCAGTGGTCCTGACGGCATTCCGGCGGTGGTGCTGAAGAAATGTGCTGCCGAATTGGCTCCAGCAATGACGCGCTCTTTAGGGGAAGTGCCGGAGGCTTGGAGGGTGGGCGAACGTACAACCGATCCCAAGAAAGGGGATCGGTCGGACCCTGCCAACTATCGCCCTATAGCCGTCACCTCGATCATTTGTAAAATATTTGAGCTGATCATCAACAAACGGCTCATGCGCTACCTCGAGGATCACTCGCTACTCAATGATCGACAATATGGCTTTAGGCTATAACGATCTACGGGTGACCTCCTGGCATACGTGACGCATGTTTGGGGTGTGGCTATGGAGAGGCACGGTGAGTCGTTGGCTATAGGCCTCGATATCGCTAAAGCCTTCGTTTGAGTATGGCATGCGCCCTGGACCGCATTTCACAATGGGGATCCTCGAACCTGGTTGAGTTCAATGCCCGTAAGACACAGGCGTCTGCGTTTACAGCTAAAAAACCCCTTTCCTACCCTTACCCTCTCTTCAGAATACAACGATTCCACTTGCAGATAATCTGGACATCTTTGGCATAGACGTCCGGCCCGAGCTCAATCACAAATACTATATTGAGCGATGTATTGGGCTAGCCTCGAGAAAACTAGGAGTCCTAAACAAGGTGGAGCGGTTCTTTACGCCAAACCAGAGGTGTCTGCTGTACAAGACGCAGATACGTCCTTGCATCGAATACTGCTCTCACCTTTGGGAAAACTCCGCGAGGTACTTGCTTGACGCGCTGGACTCTATGCAGCGGCGAGCTATTCGCATTATCAACTGCCCTGAGGTAACGGAAAGTCTGGAGTCATTGGCGCAGCGAAGAACTATTGCATCTTTGGCTGCTTTCTACCGTTTTTTTTTTTTACGTGGGGGAAAATCATCATAGGATGCTATGCCGGACTCTTGCCGACTAAAAAACCTCACGTAACGCCCAACAGCCTGTGGTTGGGAGCCCCGGGTAAGCCCTCGGAAGGATGTCCCGGGACTCACAACAGACCTACGGCCGCCACTGCGGCCTCGCCCAGGGGGTGGTTCGGGTGCTATCCGGCGTCTTTGGGGAGTTTCGGGTGTGATCCCGCTTCTAAGGGGGGGGCGTGCGTTAATTGCTCACGTCACGCTGCCGTCATGGGCCTGCTTCTGTAAGGACGGTGTGCCGCCCTCTCACTGTCCTCAGGCCCCCGGTCATGGTGGCCGATAGTCCTCGGCGAAGACACGTCGGCGGCGCCCAGGCCGGCGACTGCGGAACTCGGATGGGAGAGTTCTCTCCTGTACTCGTCCCGCCGCCTCCTTCACGAGCATGACCTGCTCGCAGAAGGCGGCGGCGCAGTCCCACTTACTCCCGCTGGAGAGCATGGCTCGCACCATGGTCTCCAGCGAGAGAGTGTCCACGTCCAGACCCACTACGAGGACCTGGCGCTGTTGCGCCCACGCCGTGCACTCCACCAGCGTGTGGAACGCCGTGTCATCGCTGCGGTCCTCGCAGTGCTGACACTCGGCCGTGGTTTCCCGGTGTTTTCGCCACAGATACCTACCGAAGCTACCGTGCCCGGCAAGCATCTGTGTCAACCGGTAGGAGAGAGCACCGTGTCCAGCCACTCGTCCATGACCGGTCTGACGGCCGCGATAGTGGCGAATCCCCCCTTTGGTTGCTCAAGTCGCACCTTCCATGTCTCCACGGTTTCCTGGTGGAGTAGGGACCGCTGGGCCTCGATTTCTCGATAAGCGGGCCTTTGGCCCCGCTCCAGCGTCTCCTTGCGCCATCTGAACAGTGACGCAAGGGCTCTCGCTTCCAGGTCCCAGGGAGGGGTTCCGGCTAGTAGACATGCCGCCTCACCGGAGATCGTGCGGTATCCCCTAATCACCTTGATGGCCATCGCTCTCTGCGGGCTCAGCAATCTAGCCACATTGCTGGCCGTCAGGGTTTCCGCCCATACAGGAGCTCCGTATAGAGCCATGCTTCGCACGATCCCCAGGTACTGCTTTCTACCGTATATATCACGGTGAGTGTTCTGAAGAACTCTTCAACCTACTCCCACCCTCTCCATTCCGATCCCGAACAACGCGTGCTGGACAGAGGTGCCACTCTCACACAGTGGAGAGAATCTTTGCTAGAACTGAACGATTCAAAAGATCGTTTCTCTGTCGAACTATAAAAATCTGGAACAACCTGCCAACACACGTGTTTCCCTCCTCTTACAATCCTGGGTTCTTCAAGCGGAGCGTGAAGAGGCACATCATAGGGCTGCCAAGTTGAGGGCCGCTTTCTATAGTCTTACAGACTGGGACGGTGGCCCCCAATCGCTAGATGTCGCTGTGGTTTTCCATCAGGCGGCGGCTGCATCATTTTGGCAAGCTAAATATATTAAAAAAATCTATATTAGGTACATATAATGTGTCATTAAATAAAAAAATCATAGGTTAAAAGGTATTTTTATTGTAAACTAATTTTGGTGACTAAATCAATTTTGGTGTTCCTATATCTAATTTTGGTGTATTGACAATATAATTTAGGTGTCGATAATATTTATGTCATTTTCGGGTTTAATTAGACTTTTTTAGCTTTCATGCAACTATTATACGTATTTCTTTCTAATTATAGAATAATATTATCTACATAAAGAGTAACAAAAGAAACCATCAAAATTAGGTAAAAATTCATAGATGTTGAAATTCACCCAGGTATTGAAAATACAAACCAAATGAAATAAGCCGAACGAAGCAATGAGAATGACATTAACAAGTATAGACACGAAAAATAATGGCATGTATTTAAATCGATATCTGTTTATTCCCTTTTTTCGAACAAAATATTACAAAGTTAAACCAAAAATACTGACTTGCACACTAAATAAGTCAAATTCAATATACTGTTTAAAGGTGTTTGCAGAACTATTTTACTGAACAGATCACTATTATCAAAATCGTAAATCTAAAAATTGCTTAGCTCAACAAACTTATTAAAACTTTTTTTAAGAATACCATCGCCTAATTTACTTTTATGAACATCTTTTATTCTAATTAAAAACCCAATTTAATCATCAAAAAAATAAAAAACTAACCTAACCTAACCTATTCCGTTTTAAGATTGTAAAATTTTGAGTGCAAGTTAGTATTTTTGATAAGCAATTCGTATTTTTGTGTAGCAAATCTTATACCCGGTGTACGAACCAAATTTTTGGTTTAAATTCGTTAAAAAAGGTCATCTCGTTTTGTATAAAATTTTAGTTTTTTAAGTAGGACATGTTTAGTTTATCAATTGGTTTTTTTGTACAGCATTTGATTTTCTGGTTTGCGTTCAGTAAATTAGTGGAGTTACCTAGTGTGCAGAAAAATTAAACAGATGTGCATTTAAAAATATCCCAAAAATAATGTGCATTATGTAAAATTGAACTGTACTCTCATTCGTGCCAGAAATATTATTCCATGTTTACAATTTAGCGGCAACTTCGCTACTGTAGTGAGTAGATGTTACAATGTTGCGCCGAGCCGGCCGAGCGTCTTGTCCAATCGTAGTTATGCAATTTTCAAACTTAACTCTATTACCATAAAACCTGTATTTCGATGTCTCAGGTGGGAATGGTTTACCCAAGTTACAGTGTTACTGGGTTTTGAAAGAGTAACCCTTTCGGAATGGGTTTTTGACACCCGTTCGAAAGGGTAACCCGTTTCATAGGGTTTCTGGATTAAGCGCTTAAAAAAACCCCTTCAAAAACCCTTTCAACGAGTACCCGTCCGGTCCCTGGCTTTAACATACCTACTTATGTAGCTTTCTGGGTCAATCTTTGTTATTTTTAGGGTTCCATACCCCACGGATAAGTACGAAACCCTATTATGGAGACTCCTCTGTCTAGCAGTCTAGCTGTCCGTGTGTCACCAGGCTCTATCTCATGGACCGCTACAACAGCTAAACTGTTGTAGCGCACAAAAATACACGGTACTTATACAAAATAAAGTAAATATTTAGCGGGGGCTCCCATACAACAAACGTCATTTTATCCCTATTTCTGTACGGAACCCATCGTGCTCTAGCTCTGCTTATATATTCCGCTTGCATTGCCCCCACAACCAGAAATCCGTATCATTAAAAATATATTTTCTTTGGATAACTATCTCTAGGCTCTCAACTCTTGCGACTACCGATTATAAGGTGAGCCAGAAGCGAACTGAGAAGCCTGGGTTCCAAAATCTGACTGCTTTCATAGTTCGAGTAGACTCCTCAGTCTACTCGAGACCACGGCTGTTGCAATATAGTCGAAACGTCGAGAGGTGAGCAAAATTAGATGTATACGCGAAAAAGACCCGAAATCTTTAATCATTAAGCTTATATTAGCTTAATTTGGGCTATATGATGTTGTGTGTGAATGTCCACAAATATTTATTTTATTATTATCTACTGGTAGAACGTAGGTATAGTTGTTCTGGGCCCGAAAGGAGGTTACTCGGAATCAATAACGGAACCATTTCGGGAGGTCAAAATTGTTGTAAAGACTATAATAAAAAAAAGACTTTTGTGTTATCATTTTCACTCGTCCCGCCCCTTCACTCCAATTTCTTCTTCATACTCAAAACGGGCTTAGGACCTTCGGAATACTTTATTATTGTGCTGTTTAAAGGCGCGGGACATATACAAGCAGCGACAGTCGGACGGGTGTGGCACGGGCGCGGCGCTGCGCCGCCTGAGGCGCGGGACATACACAAGAGGCGTGAAGCGTGGGGTGCGGCACGGGCGCGGCGCCCCTTCACTCACATTTCATACAAAATGTATAGAAGCAGTGTGGCGCTGCCCAAATAGAGGCGGCGTGGAGCGGGTGCAGCGTGGGCGTCGCTTCCAGGGCCGTCTTAACCGGGGGTGCAGAGGCGCGGCCGCACCCGGGCGCCGAGCCCGAGGGGGCGCAGGCCGAGCTCTAAACATTTCGATATTTCCTTACCTAATTAAACTTTAACTCATAAGTACAATATTAACGCCATTCCCCTGTTTCGTAAACTAACGTCAAATAATCACCTACATGCATATAAATATAGGCATCACCCATATTAAATTACCATTGTATTATTGTCACTTTTGCCTTTCGGTACGTGTCGTCATACCGCTCACGATATGCAAAGTAAGATAGCTCTTGTTTCGATATACATAACAATTAAATTTATTTAACACTAGCGGACGTCACGCGGTTTCACCCACGTAGTTCCCGTTTCCGTGGGAATACGGGAATTTAAAAAAAATAACATATGTTCACCGCAAAGAGTGTAGCTTCCTAACAGTGACAGAATTTTTCAAATCGGTCCAGTAGTTCCGGAACCAAATCAAATCTTTCCTCTTTATAATATTAATACCTACTGGGTGTATCAAAATTACCTATCCAAATTTCGTCACGTGACGTGCACAGAGCATCGCGCGCCTTTACAGAGGGAGAGGACAAAGCTAGCAAACCCCCTCTGGCAATAATTTGACATTTTGACGACTAAAAGTGCCTAGTTACATAAAAACTGTTTTTTGAAGTTTCTTTCACTAGACTATAATTCTAGTTGACAGCGTGCGCGGTTGAATTGTCATTTTATAAAAATGATGAAATAATTAGATAATAATACAAAAAGAAATGTGATTAAAGAAATCTGAAGAAAAATGGCATTATCTTGTTTAAGTAAGTAATTTTAAAACATGTTATTATTATTTACACCTATTTAAACGTATAGATAATATTCAGATTTGTTGAGCAACTTTACCGGACGTCACATCAATACATGGATTGGTTGAGCGACTTGGGGTGATATGACACAAAATGTATCATGTGTGTGTAAAAATTATGAGTGTATTGTTTGAAGTGTATATATATAGGCTTCGTATTGACAGTCGATTGCTATTGTAGTGCGAGTCTAAGAAAGTGTGGGTGAGGAAGATTTCCCCCCGCCACCCGCAAAATATGACAGACAAAGGACATCATTCATTTTGGACCAAAAACTGAAAGTGCCGGCCAGAAAAAGAAAATGTTATATTCGCATAGAACACACAATTTCTAGCAAAAAATACTACTACATTAACCCTGTGCGCGCTATGGTTTTTTTGTTACATGCTTTTAAAATTCGTGAAAAATGTTATTTTGATGGTGTCATTCTAATTGATATGAGCAGTTGAATACTGATTTATTTTATTAATTATGTCTTTCAGCACACATATAAGCGCACATACATATAATTATACCTGTTTCTCGGAAGGGTAAGGCAAAGGCATATTTTATGCTCAATTTTGATTACTCGTTCCTACATAAAGGAGCATGTAAAATAAAGATAAAGAGTATTTTATTTCGACAGAGTCAAAGGCCTTCTCGTAGTCCACAAAAGCCATACACAGCGGCTGATTGTACTCGTTTGTTTTCTGTACAATCTGCCGTACAGTATGGATGTGGTCCACGGTGCTAAAGCCTTTTCGAAATCCGGCTTGCTCCTTTGGCTAAAACTCGTCGAGCCTTCCGGCGAGGCGATTTGTGACTACTCTCGAGAACAACTTGTAAACATGGCTCAGGAGTGAGATGGGTCTGTAATTCCTCAGCAAGGTCTTATCACCTTTCTTGAAGAACAGAGCCACCGCACTCCCGCTCCACGCTTCAGGTGCTTGTCCCTGTTGGAGAACGGAATGAAACAAATTCGTCAGCTCGTTGAGAACCGGAGCCCCCCCCCCCCCTTCAGTAGTTCAGTTGTAATTCCGTCCTCCCCAGGGAACTTGTTGTTTTTAAGTTGCCCGACAGCCGCCCTCACCTCGCCCTGGTCGATGTCCGGAATGTCCTCGGTATAGTGGCGTGATAGTGGGACTCGGTGGTCACAATCAGTAGGACCCGTCGGCCTTTTTGTCCGTAATGCATACAGGTCTCTGTAAAAGCTCATAATTTCCTCGAGAATCTCGAACCTTGAGGTCACAGTTCTGCCATCCGCTGTCTTCCGTTTCGTCAGACGGGGTCTTCCAAGCTGTTGGGCAAATACTTTGGTACCCCTGTTCTGCTCGATCGCTGTCTCGACGATGCTGGTGTTATAGCGTATAAGGTCGCGTCGTATCAGCTTTCGGATTCTGAGATTTAGATCCCGCTGGTCTGACGAAGTGCGTAGATGGCGTTTCCCGTCTTATTCTCATTAGTTCGAAAGTCTCGGGCGAGAGCTTAGAGCACCTGTAATTGCTTTTTCCGGACTAAAACCTTCGGGACACTTGCTGTAGCGTCCTGACCACATTGTCGGCCTTATCGTGAATAATGCCAGTGGTTTCCAGGAGATCGAAACGATTTTGAAGTTCTAACTGGAACCTCTCAGCCCCTGAGGCTAACTGGAGCGCGGTAGGTCGGAGACTAGGCTTCATCATACGGGCCCTTTTAGCTCGAAGTCCAAATTCAGAGATGCTCACAAGTCGGTGATCACCACCGGCTGATCACCGACTTGTGAGCATGAAACCTGTTAACCACAGAGACATCTCTAAATATACACTTCCTGTCCGTCATGATGAAGTCTATCTCGTTCCTTGTGACCTTGTCGGGGCATCGCCAAGTCCATTTTCTGTAAGGCTTCTTCTTAAAGAAAGAGTTTATCAAGAAGAGCCCCTGAGACTCAAGAAAACTGATAAGCATATGGCCACGGTTATTTCTGCGCCCCACACCAAAGGGGCCGATCTTCGTTTCACCGCGTTCTTGTACTCCCACTTTGGCATTGAAGTCCCCCATCACAACGCTGTAGTGAGTCTTGGCAGTAGTACCATGTAGTACTTTTGCTATGTCCTCGTACACGGTCTCAACTGCCTCGACAGTGCTTTTCGAGGTCGAGGCGTACACTTGTATCACCTTCAGGGTGTACCTGTTGGTGAGTCTCAGTATTAAGTACGCTACCCGAGGCGAAACACTGCTGATCTCCACAACGCTGCTAACGAGGTCCTTTTTCACCATAAAGCCGATCCCGCCCTCGGAAGAATGTCTTCCGTCACTTTTACTATAGTAAAACATGTCGCCAGACGCGCTGGTCGGCACGCTGGCCAGACGGGTTGGTACAGGGTTTAGTTTCGAATTTTCCTTTTCTGTACGCCTTGCCCTCGTCCGTTTATCAGCAGGTGCACCACTCGCAGGTGAAGCTGGCTTGGACCCCGGGGTTGGTGGTAGGGCCCCATCGCACCCATCGGGCGCCGGGAGGTGGCGGGGTGATTTGCCAGGTACCATTCGCTTGAGCCTGGGGAGCTGCGCGCGCGGAACCTTTGTCTAAGTTTTTTGAAACAAGTTTGGACTTGTTGTGAATCGTTAGGTACGTTCTGTCTGTGCGTAGGTACGTAGATAATTAGTAAAATGACAATTCTTTCTTATTACAATAGAATAACGTAAAAACAAATCACTATTCAAGTGATGAAATGTATCAAAATACATCACCAAAATAACATTTTTCTCGTATTTTAAAAGCATGTAACAACAAAACCATAGCACGCACAGGGTTATTGTAGTAGTATTTTTTTCTAGAAATTGTGTGTTCTATGCGAATATTACATTTCTTTTTTCTGGCCGGCACTTTGAGAATTGGCCCAAAAATGTATGAAACGTGAATGATCTCCTTTGTACCAAGCAATCGTTCTAAGCCGTCTCCCCTTAGACAGTTTGCGTTGCTCTATGCGTGACGTGGCATCAGTCAAGAAACATTACAAAAATAAAGAAAAAAAAATCACCTGAATACTTTAACCGTAGAGCCGTTTTAAAGGTGCTATAAATTTTCATTTTCACCCTTTCTATCGCTACTGAGCGGCAGTAGATAGCGACAACGACAGCCAGACGGGTGCTCTGTGTTTGTTTTGCCACGGCGACCATGTTACCTCGAATTGCCGCGGTAAAAAATGAATTCTTAATGTGCGACAAAAAAATTAAAAAAAAATGAAAAAATTTACCCCCCTTTTTTATTAAATATTTGTATTTGATTTCCGATGCCAAGTCATCTCATGAAATTTGGAGAGGTAATTTTGTTACACCCAGTATAGACGCATACGGCAATATCTCCATTCCAAAGACGTTTGATGCGCCCTTTGCCATAGGCGCCTGGCGCCCGCACTTTAAGCGAAATGGCCTCTATTATTAGGTGTTTAGGGTGTAAATTGTAATTTTTGCCACCTTGATGGTGGAATTTCCAAAAATCCTTTTTTAGTGGATCCCTAGACCATACAAGGAACCTATTTGCCAAATTTGGACTTTCTAGTCCCAGCGGTTTGGGATGTGCGTTGATTATCAGTCAGTCAGGACATTTACGTTTATGCTTCTGCTCCACCTGCATCTTAACGCGATTAACACCATAATAGCACTTCAACGTAGATGTGGCCAAGGTTTTAAAGTGGTAAATTACAAACGGCATTAGTAATGGCATTAAGGTAAACGTTAAGCGATAGCTCGGGCTGTCGGTTTTTTTCGACAAATCAAAGGGTTTTAGCAGGTAGTTTTGCGCGCTTAGCTATGTTGGCTACATTAACGCCAGTTAACGCCATCTCATTTCGCGGGCATTCATCTAAAAAATTGGGACTTACTCTATGATTGCTTTACACATTATGTATAAATAATATAAAATTTACAACCAAAGCATATTTTGACACCGATTTTTAAGATTAAAAATCTATTTCTGGCTTTTATTTTCCGTTTGCATAGGTAGACAAAAAACGCCTTCATTTGCGGGGTTTCGTCTTTTTCTAAACTAGTCCCCTTAAACCCCTTGTTTGCCATAATCATTCCCGATCATAATATTGTGTAATAATGTTTGCCTTAACAACTCAACAGTGATAACTTTATTTGCCATAAAATGACTTTCTATAACAACATAATATCATAATAATTAGTTTCCATAAGTAACACATCTCATAATCGACTCTTGACATAATCAAAATTTGATATAATTATGAAAATAATACATAATATTGTTAACTCGAAATGAATTATTCTTAACACCCCGACTCAGTGCAATCCGACTCGGATAGGTTAGTTTAGAAGACTAAGGCGGATGCGAAGCGAAGCGAAGCTCCCGCCTTAGTCTTCGTGGTTCTTTTTTAAACCACCCAGAAGTAGGAGCCCCGCGAAGCGGGGCTCCGTCGATCTTGATTAGCAGACGCCATTATGAGGTTTAGTTTTAGGTTTAATTGTGAATAAAAAATCTGTGTCGTATAAATTATCTTTATTTATATTATGGTGAATAAAAGTTATGGAAAATAGCATTATTGAAAACGAAAATTATGGCAAATAGGTACATTTATTGATTTACATAAATTATTATGACTTGATCGATTATGACCAATGGAATTAGTGAAAGTCATTTTATGTCATTTCACGATTATGGCAACTGAAGCGTTATTTCTAATGAAATTATGGCAAATACCAGTATGGCATATGAAATTATGGCATACATTAGTAAACCCGTTGTGAACTTAATGTAGCCAAAGCGCATTCTTAATGCCTTAATTATCGAGTAAGTTGGACATCAACATTAATGTTAACGCAGGTGGAGCAGTAGCATTATATATATAGATTACAGATCTTAGAGAAAAAGAAGTGAAACATCAAAAAAATATTGCGTTGTGGGGGGGGCGCAGTCTGAGCTTCGCACCCTGGCGCTATATAGCCTTAAGACGGCCCTGGTCGCTTCCTTACCCGTCTCGCAACCGCCGTTAGCAGCGGCATGACGTAAAGGTCGGATAGTAACACACGAACGAATTTAGATGCAAAAATGCGTGACGACATATAAAATTTTGTGAGTGATTGCCCAAAAACTAAATAAGTAGGTATGGTGAGTTAAGTAAGTTCACTTACTCTGCACTATGTGTTATAAGAGCCATTTTACGGACATCCTCTTTTTATCAATCAATACATATAATAAAATCGTAACAAGTCGCTGTCTGTACATAGAAGATACATACATACATACATAACATCACGCCTGTCTCCCAACGGGGTAGGCAGAGACTATGACTTTCCACTTGCTACGATTCTGGCAAACAACTTTCGCTTCTTCAACTTTCATAAGTGTCTTCATACATGCTCTTCGGTTAAGGGTACTCTTGACCTGGCCTTTTCTCAGAAGAGACATAGAAGATAAATAAGAAAAAATATTATAGGGGGGCTTTAGGAACGCAATAGAACCCAAAACAATGATTTTTAGAATTTTTGTCTGTTTGTCTGTTTGTCTGTACGGTTGTGCACGCTAATCTCAGTAACCGCTTAATCGATTGCAATGCGGTTTTTTTTTATTGTGTCGAGGTTTGCTCCACTTAACATTTAGTGTTTATTTCATGTCAATCGGTTTATAAATAAAAAAGTTATATCACTTTAAAGAATCGTTCATAGACATATGAATCTAAAAATGGGTAAATCTAAACTGGCGTGTTGGCTTAATCATAAAAGAGCTTAATGATTAAGGCTATATTTAATTCAGTCCACACCTTCGGCGCGGACTGTTTTAGAATAGACTTAATCTTTAAGCTCTTTTATGATTAAGCAAACAGGGCAGTTTCACAAGCTGGTTGATGAGTCTGCTCAAGAAATACCTCTCCTTTCATACACCTTATGTGACGTAAACGAAGTTGCGGGTTCAGCTAGTTACAAATACGTATAAAAATAATTATTTAGAACGCGAGCGTAGAACTCCGCAGTGACAAATATTATAGTTGAGTCAGAAAAAAATGTAAAGTGCAAGGTATTTTTCTCCCGATAAAGTTAAAAAATTATCTACACAAAAAATGAAAACAATTAAGAACCAAAGGTGTATGCAATTAGAATTCGCAATAATTGCCACATATTTTAAAATTATAACGAACTGATCCTTTTTAAGTTGTCTAAATGCTCCACGGCTTGCATATTCTTTTCATTCGCCGAAGAGGACGTCATGCTTTCGCGTTTAAATCAAACACTACAATGACAAATGCATCCCTGTGTTCGCCCCGCGCCTCTCCATTTCTTCACCCGTTCGACGCAGTTCTGCGCTTTTCAGGCGGTGCAGGACCGCGCCCGTGCCACACCCGTCCGACCGACGCCGCTTGTTTTTTTTCCCGCGCCAGAAAAGCGCAGAACGTGCGTCGAACGGGTGCAGAAATGGACGGGCGCGGGGCGTTCACAGAGATGCATTTGTCATTGTAGTGTTTGATTTCAACGCGAAAACATTTAGACAACTTGCAAAGGATCAGTTCGTTATTATTTGTTATAATTTTAAAATATGTGGCAATTATTGCGCATTCTAATTTCATACACCTTTGGTTCTTAATTGTTTTAATTTTTTGTGTACATATTTTTTTAATTTTATCGTGAGAAAAATACCTTGAACTTTACAGTTTTTTTCTGACTCAACTATAATATTTGTCACTCCGGAGTTCTACGCTGGTTCTAAATAATTGTTTTTATACGTATTTGTAATACAAAGAGGACGTCCGTAAAATGCCTCTCATAACCCATAGTGCAGATTAGGTGAACTTTCTTAACTTACCATACCATTTAGTTCTTGAGCAGTCAATTCACAAAATCTAATAATGTTGTCACGCATTTTTGCATCTAAATTCGTTCCTGTGTTACTAATGTTACTATCCGACCTTTACGTCATGCCGCTGCTAACGACGGCGACGGTTGCGAGACGGTGAGGAAGCGTACCCGCGCGATGCCGCCTCTATTTGGGAGGCGCCACGCCGCGCCGCTTCTATTACATTTTGTATGAAATGTGAGTGACGGGTGGTGCGCCCGTTTCGCACCGCACGCTGCACGCCTCATGTGTATGTCCCGCGCCTTACGATAAATTAATAAGGTCCATATACTAATAATGAAAATAAAGGCAAAGAAATAGGGACCGCGAGTATTTTAGGCGTATTTAAAACAATTGGAAATATTTACAAAATAATCAACTTAAATATCTAGACCTACCTATTTACAGTTTATTTACACTTCCCAGTACATCAGCAACTGCTCAAGATGGAGTCCAGAATTTTCGATACATAAACGGGCACGTTTTATGCAATTGTCTTCACTTTTCTTTCACTATTTCAAACGCGCCCACTATCACCACAGCCGACAGATCATAGGAGATAGATCGTAGTTCTCTTCGTAATAGTTCTCATCGCAGTTCTCTTTATACTGTGCTATCACACTACGTAATTCGTAATTCATCACGAGTTTCTTACGTGGGTTTGAGCCAAAATAATTGTACATTTCTCACATGACTCGTGAGAAAAGTTTCTCACAAAGGTGCATACACACTATTTTTGTTGTTTTCACTCCAGGTGGTACCAACTAGGTAAAATAATGTCCTAGCAAAGGTATAGCAATATATTTTCCCCAAAGCTATATACTTAATACTTACCTATAATTTTAAATGGTCACATTTCTCGTAAAATTTTTCTCAATTGACTTTTATATAAACTTAAGCTGTCAATTTCTTTTAATTCATTAGGTAAATTATTATAAAGTTGTGCTCCCTCGAATAAAATCGTCCTCTTACCATAGTTAGTGCGTGGAGGAATTAATTGAATTTTTCAAATGGAACGTTAACATTGAATGAAAATTTTTAGTAGAAAATCGTAGTAAGCGTATTCTGTGAAATTTAAAGGAATAACCACGAGTTCTCATTTTGATTTGGGCAAACGATATAGGTTATGACACTTTCGTATTTTTTTTTTGTTGATTTTCAAATTGACACTGCCGATCGGTTCTGTTATCGTAACTGTGCCTGAACTTTTCCGTTCTAGAACGACTATAAATTCTAACAGTATAATAACACCTTATTGATCACAGCAGTTTTCTAAAAATAAAACATATCAAAGTTGGTCTATGATATGAACTAGGGAAGGAGGAGAAGGAGGGGGAACTAAGAGGATATGAACTAATACATTCTTGTAAATTCACACAGGTATACTTATCAGATGTGACAGAATTCCCCAGGCACTATGAATCCGCACCTGTAGACACTGGTGGAGAGGCTGTATTCAGCTTATATGCGACAGTAACGTATTGCTCCGATGAAGTCAAGTCACTAGCGCCGTGGGGGTTCGTATGGATTTTACATTGCTTTTTTTGTTCTTTTCATACACTTAGCGCCATAGACTTATAACACATAGACTGAGGGTCGCTCAATTATACGTACGCGCCCGCGAAGCCGAACCAATATTAATGTAGGTGTAAACTACTCGTCTTTATACTCGGTGACACTCACACAAGCTTACAGAAAATGTTGCTAGGAAATAAAATTTACCCTATAAATGGGAAAAAAAATAAAATTGTTTGTATACATTTAATTTAACATTTAACTCTATTTATCTATATGCTGTACTCTTCGCGGGGTAGGCAGAATGGTCTCCCATATTTTATTAATATGTAGTTTAAAAAAATGCTAAATTAAACAAGTGTAAAACGACTTACTAACCATTATAATAAACAGTTTAAGTTTTTACTAGTAGGCATATATATACTTCTAGACTTCCGTAGCCAAAGGGTAAATAAGGAACCCTATTGATGAGGTTCAGCCGTCCGTCTCGCTGTCTGTCTGTCTATCTCGAGGTTCTATCTCAGAAACCGTAATAGCCATAGAGCTGAAATTTTCCGAGATGATGTATTTCTGCTGCCACTATACAGAAGCGCTCGTGGCCCCGCGGACTCAGTGTTCTGTAAACGATCACTGCAGTAAGCAACATTTACTATGGCCGGATATGGATGGGTGACCACCACGTGAACCACTTTGTGACATTTATTTACGAGCGTTTCCGTGCTTCGGAAGGCACGATAAGCCGTTGGTCCCGGTTGTCAGTAAAATAACAGTCGTTAAGCCAAGTTGAAGGCCTTACGGGCGGCTTGAAAAATTTCAACTGTGGGTCGTCACAACCTGCGCCCGGGTCGGCAGCGCGTGTGTAGCGCCTCTGGTGTTGCAAACGTCTATAGGCTACGGTTACCAACCTTCTGGTGGGCCGTAAGCTTGTCTGCCACCTAAGTAGTATAAAAAAAACTATACCAACAAATTCTAAAATCAGTAATAATTTGTATTTCAAACTGTTGCAATAAGTAATATATTATTATTACCGGCCTCCGTGACCGAGTCCCTGAGAAGGACGAGTTGGCTACTCGACGTTTTTCATGGTGGTGGAATAGTAACTAACTCTACCCCCTTCCCCAAGTGGCGGGATAGCACCCGAACCCTCTAAGCGAGGCCAAGGTGGTTGCCTAAGTCTGCCGGGAGCCCTGGGACATCCTTCCGAAGGCTTACCTTACTTATTAAATTAATAAACTTGTTTTAATCGCAATATTTTACTAAATTATGTGGTACCCACCCACAAAATTTTGCAAATAAAATTATTTAAGTAGATATGAAGCGCTTGTGGCCCCGCGTACTCAGTGATCTGTAAACGATCTGATCTGTAAATGATCACTGCAGTAAGCAACATTCACTATGGCCAGTCCTTGGATGGGTGACCATCCATGTGACCTCTTTGTGACATTTATTTGAGCGTTTCTGTGCTTCGGAAGGCCGTTAAGCTGTTGTTTCCGGTTGCCAGTAAAATGGCAGTCATTAAGCAAAGTTGAAGACCTTTTGAGGCGGCTTGAAAATTTTCAACAGCAGGCAGTCACAACCTGCGTCATCTCAACACGGCATTACGGCTCATCCCCTATTACGTGGAACAAATTCTAAAAAGGTGAAATGTGGGCGTATGTAATGCCTCTGCCTACCCCTTCGGGAGTAAAGGCGTAAGCATATGTATGCATGTGATAAGAGTATTTTTATAACAAGAACAGTTCCTAAAACCGATATTGAAGCAAATAAGAGAAAAAGTGGGAAAATTTAATTCTCATTGCTTGCAACACCGTCTATGAAAATGACGTCACTAAAATGTACGATTTTTGTTTCTTTAAATGAGGTGTTTTTAGCAAAAATGTAACATATTTTGCAGTACTAACCTATGCAATGTGATCTTTAGGTGTTTGGAACAATTTTCAGATGAATTGTGGCATCCTTTCACTGCACAATACGTCATTTTTAGACGAAAATTACGCGAGCTCTTTGCACTGACACTAGATGCCCGGTACTAAAGCGCCGATTGATGTAGGCAGCTGGTTTCAGCTGCCATGAAATGGCTTCACGTCGCTCGCGCGTATTGGGTTTCTATGCGTTATAATTCTATGCTTAGCGCTAGTTCAGTTACGGCGGGAACCGTGCGATTGTAGAATCGCATGGAAATCGCGCGGGTCTTATTTATATGAGTTTGTTAGTAATCGTTCAGACATAACTGCGCGGTTACCGCAACCCAACTGCCAGAAAATAGAATCGCGCTGCTCCCGCGCGTTTCTATTACTGTGGAGTCTTTACTTCGCGGTCAGTTGCGTTGCGGATAGATACCGCACGGTTAGCATCGCCACTGAACTATTTATTAATGAAGTGGAGAAGAGACCTGCAGTATGGGATCTTCAGTGTGAAGATTACTCAAATAAAATTATCCCCGCACGAAAATCGCATACTAACCGCCGGTGTCTGAATAGCATCACAATTTTGTGGGTTCGAACCGCGCGATTCGTAAACGCGCGGTTCCCGCATGGATAAAGCATTTTGTAATATCACATTCACACACTGAACCTGACACCATCGTTGAAAATATTTTTTTAATTCATTCGTAACCATAGATTTAGAAAGAGCAGCGAAAAATCCTAAATCTATGTTCGTAACATATTATACCTACAGAGTTTCAAAAATTATGAATTACTTTTAACCCCATTTTAACTTTTTCATATTCGCTTACATTCAAATTAGTAATTTATTCCCCA
The DNA here is from genome assembly GCA_933228765.1 of Miltochrista miniata. Taxonomy (NCBI): domain Eukaryota; kingdom Metazoa; phylum Arthropoda; class Insecta; order Lepidoptera; family Erebidae; genus Miltochrista; species Miltochrista miniata. Next base: position 12,433,407 of record OW121764.1, on the reverse strand, counting down.
AAACAAGAAGTTGGAAATGAAACTTCTAAGCACAAATTCCATAGATACTTTTATCGATAGCATAAGTGGGACCATTCAACAACACTATTTAACTCACACATAGATCTTTCATTTTTGGTCTCGTCTTCAGTCTGATACTGTTTATCTTGTACATTCTAAATCTATGGTTTTCACCAAACCCTTGAAGACCTGCAAATCCTGCAATGTCTGTGCACGCCTCATGGACACCGGCAGAGCATTCCACAGTTTCGTCGCTTGCACAATAAAAGACTTATCGTAGAAATTTGTGGAATGTGCGGGGACAGCTAAATCGCAGGACTCCGATGACCTCAGGGTTCTCGAATGTGTGTCATGAAGGAACAAAAACCGTTCTTTTAAAAGCAAAGCTTTTAAAGCAGTACAGGGCTTAAACAACACGCTGTATAGAAAGAAGGTTGAGAATGTGAGCATTCCATCGAAGGCGAATTGGTTGCCTCTTGAGCTCACAAGCAAGCTTACTTATATTCGGATATGTGACATCGAGATAGCTAACGTCCGCATAGTCAAGTAAAGGAAGAAGAATGGTTAGTGCAAGCGCAATTTTGGTGGCAGTAGGCAGAAAATTGCTCAATCTGTGCGCAAAGACCCCACTGATGCAATCATTTTTCAACCCAGCTTAATGTGTTATCAATTAATACACCAAGACTTTTGACACAGGTATTTATTGGTAGCGTAATACCGTTAAATTTAATGGTTGGGAGTTGACTTGCGTTTTTGATGGGTTTACATTTGGTCCATACTGTTGACTCCATTTACAGATTTGTGCAAAGTCTTTATTAATAATTGAGATAGCCTCGTCTAGTTCATGGAATTGACGATAGGTAACCTTAACGCCATACCTTACATGAGGGACTCAGCATTGCCCACGCTGTATAGAAAGAAGGTTGAGAATGTGAGCATTCCATCGAAGGCGAATTGGTAGCCTCTTGAGCTCACAAGCAAGCTTACTTATATTCGGATATGTGACATCGAGATAGCTAACGTCCGCATAGTCAAGTAAAGGAAGAAGAATGGTTAGTGCAAGCGCAATTTTGGTGGCAGTAGGCAGAAAATTGCTCAATCTGTGCGCAAAGACCCCACTGATGCAATCATTTTTCGACCCAGCTTAATGTGTTATCAATTAATACACCAAGACTTTTGACACAGGTATTTATTGGTAGCGTAATACAGTTAAATTTAATGGTTGGGAGTTGACTTGCGTTTTTGATGGGTTTACATTTAGTCCATACTGTTGACTCCATTTACAGATTTGTGCAAAGTCTTTATTAATAATTGAGATAGCCTCGTCTAGTTCATGTAACGGAGCCTGCATGTAAATTTGAAGATCATTTGCTTAGAGGTGGTAGGATGAAAGTAATTATTTAGAGATAGAATTTATAAATATGGCGAAAAGTAACGGAGAAAGAACGCCACCCTGTGATACGCCAGCAGATGTGTTACTCCAAGAAGAAAAAGATTCATCATTTAACGTACACGCTGTCGACGACCAATCAGGTAACTTTGGAATCAATCAATTGCCTTTGGAGATGTGTTAAGAGAGCGTAAAACTCCCAGTAGGATATGGAAATCCACCGTGTTAAACGCGTTGCTGAAATCCAGCAACGAGAGTACAGTACGATTTCCATTCTCCATTCCAAGTCTAATGTCGTCTGTAACATTGATCAATGCACTAACCATGCTATGGCTCGGTCGAAAACCAGACTGGAAAGGATCAAGAAGAAGGTTTTTTTTTAGGAAAGAACTTAACTGACCATGTATGAGACGTTCCAAAACTTTTGACATGAAAGATAAAATGGATATGGGACGATACTCAGAGAAGGAAGAAGGGTTACTTTTTTTGGGCAGAGGGATAATCTGGGCTGTCTTCCAGGCATTTTGGAAAAATACTAGAAGTAAGTGAAAATTTTAAAATGTGACATAGCACGGGAAGGACCTCGTCTAGCATAGGCTGCATCGTGTTACGACTCAAACAGTAACTGCCAACAGCATTGGAATGGATAGACATAATACACCTTCTAACATCACAAGCAGACAGTTGATTAAAAAAGAACGGAGGATATGTAGGAGTTGGAAGTGATGAAAGATATTGTAAAGTGTTAGTTTTATTAGTTTGATCCAGGGCCTGATTTAGGGTTCCGCGCGCCCTAGGCTAGCTATGAATATGCGCCCCCAGCTGCAACTAATTTAAGTCCTACCTACGAAAGAGACTACGTAAGCTGGTCCTAAGTTACTAATCGATATTCTTTGTTAATTTGAAATAAAATAAAACCCGATTCTGAGACTTTTTATGAAGTTATGACATGATGCATCAGCCACTAAAAAGCGAGATAAAAATACCATCAAAGTACCTAACAGTACCTCGGTACATCCAGTTTCCGATAAATCGAACCGGTGAATCTTAGTGAAATTCCTTCATAACTCAGGAAGTGAGCTGATGAATGCAAAATTTATAGCTAAGAACGGTTCAAAAGCCGATGTGCTGGGGATGGCCCCAGCACATTGGCTTTCGAGCATAGAAAACCGCAAAATTGGCTCTGTCAGTAATATTGGTGCGATGGCCATTCCAGCCACTCCTCCATGACCGGTTTCACTGTCTCAACAGCACCGTCTTACACTTTTTTTATACCACCAAAGTGACAGACAAGCATACGGCCCACCAGATGTACCGGTGGTCACGCACAAGGAGGCAAAGTCTCTCCTGTCGCGAAGAGGTTCCACACCACCTGTAAGCACCGAGTCGAACGGAAGAATTCAGTCAATCCATTCTGATATTCTGGTGCCCCCACCCAGGAGTGGCAGCTATACTCCATGTGCGGCCGCACTTGCGACTTAAATAGAAGCAGTGTTTGCGCCGCAGTAAGTACCGCCGAGCCCTGTTGAGCACACCGAGCGGCTTGGACGCCAGCTTGGCCTTATTGTCCACCTCACTTCGGAACTGAACGTCACTGGAGATGTCAACACCAAGGATACTTATACTGTCATAGTAGGAGAGAGTTGTGGCCTGAAATTATGGCGCTACAGTAAATTGGGTTTTCTTTGCAGTGAACAACAACAAACTTGTGTCTAAGTAGGGTTGAATTGAACAAGATTTTGTTTTTCCCAATCGGACACTCTCGTTGCGAGTTGTCTCGATTTCAAACACAAGTTGTTCACAGCTTTCTTCCCCTGCAGCCCTAGAGATACCGGTGCGGCCCGTTTAACAAGTGTCGCCTGTCGTCCGCATAGCAATGAATGCCGTCAATAGACAACATCAACAATTGATATGCAGCAGAAACAGAGTGGAGGACAACACTGAGCCTTGTGGTACTCCAGCGTTTATGGCCATGCATTCAGAACCTATGCTTCTACCGGCCAAAAAGCTGGACACCCATGCACTTTGGTTCCTGGGTGCCTTGAACGCGACACGGGTGGAGCTGTCGTATTTACTACCAGGGGCGCAGGAATATAATTTTAACGCACGTATTTGTATTTTCACTAAATTACCAAATATTATTATGTACTTTGGTGTAACAAAATGTTAACTAACAATTTTAAACATGTTGTTAGGAGTTGTTACAATCTGTTAAAAATTGCTAGATGTTTTGTGTGCTCCCAAATAGGAGCACACAAAACATCTAGCAATTTTTAACAAGTCACAGCCCTGCGCCGAGCCCAACGCCAGGCGCCCCCTTGATCCTGGCGCCCTAAGCTTCAGCTTAGTTAGCTTATGGGTAAATCAGGCCCTGGTTTGATCCATAATGTATGCTGAAGTAAAGTGTTGATTTAGTGACTCAATGTCTATTTTATTAGAAGTATGTTCCAACTTACCCCCAGTGTTTTAAGAAATTTCCATACTTTGGATGAGTCGCCGTTCTCGACTGAGGTATGAATATATTGGCGTTGAGCTTTTCTACACACCTTGCTGCAGAGATTTCGTATAGCAATATAGTTTTCTCGGTTACTAGGAGAAGGTCGCGATTTTGAACTTAGTCTTCGCTGCAGCTTTCTTAGTTATTATTGTTTTTATATCGGGTGTTAGCCAGTTACCAGCAGGTTAGTAGGATAGGACGTATAGGATTATCACTTTACTAGCTAATATTTTTTTTATTTCCAGTCGAGGATGCAACTTCGAAGACGAGCAAAATGTAACATTCTTTACCGCCTATAGAAATTCAGATTGCCTTCATTCCTGTATTGTTGAGGCAGTATTCAAGGTTTGTAACTGTGTGCTTGCGTACGTCCCAAATGTCAAGGATCAAAATATTTGTAAGCTCACGGACATAGCTTGTGTTAAAAATATACCAAGTAAGTAAATAAGTGTACCTGTCTATAATATAAGTTAAAGAGATTCTGTCTTTTTTGTGATTAGATACCGGCCACACACCGGACGAGTGAAGGAAATGGGCGGAGACCTAGTGTGTGAGGCTGCGTACTCGTCATGCTGCTCTCCGCGAGTATAATTGCCCGACAATTCATTTTATGTCGGTATTTTAGCGCGAGCCAAAGGAGCGGCAATACGAGCGAGGGAACAAACGCGATGAACATCGCTAGTAGCGGAGTAGGCTATGTGGCTGATTAGGGCAGTATTCACGACAATTAATACTCGCGGCAACGCAACGGGAGGAGCAGTGCGAGTGGCATAACTGAAGGTTACTCTAGCTGTCCCCCGCGGCTTCTCCTGTTCTACAAACTCCGCAGCACGCACTTATATAAATATAAATATAAATATAAATATAAATATAAATATAAATATAAATATAAATATAAATATAAATATAAATATAAATATAAATATAAATATAAATATAAATATAAATATAAATATAAATATAAATATAAATATAAATATAAATATAAATATAAATATAAATATAAATATAAATATAAATATAAATATAAATATAAATATAAATATAAATATAAATATAAATATAAATATAAATATAAATATAAATATAAATATAAATATAAATATAAATATAAATTTAAATATAAATCGATTAGTGCATAAATTTTTAAAAATCATAAAATTTAAATTGAGCCAGGAAGCTTAATATAGCAGCTGCCTGGACCCACATGCCAGTAAATAAATTTACAATAATGTTTAAAAATTTTCCTCGTTTTTGCAACATTTTTTCGTATTTGCTCTCCGTTCTGGTTCCCGCTCCGTTTTGGCCGCTGTTCCCAGTAGCACTAAGTAGTTCCTGTCTACTGAACTAAAAAACTTCCTACTGTGTTTTTCAGAAATTAAAACGATGATAATAAAGTCAAAGGCATGCAGTTGTCCGAGAGATTGTTTATCGCGGAGATACAAAATGGAATTGACGATAGGTAACCTTAACGCCATACCTTACATGAGGGACTCAGCATTGCCCATGTTAGTAGGTATATTAAACACAGTGTTTAAATTCCTCCCATTCCCGCATCTCATGTGAAAGTATTTCAGAGATATAAAGTAGCCTATATGTTATTCCAGACTGGTTTTGCTCCGCTGTACCCCTGTATCTATATAATCTATCCCTGTAGGTACCAAATTTCAAATCGATCAGCTGGTAGAGCGTGATTGAGTAACAAACATTCAAATTTCTTTACAAACTTTTGAAGTAAAACTTCTTTAGACGCGACTAGGCAGTAACTCAGATTTTTTTTCTGACGGAAGTAACGCTATTTGAATTATGAATAGCGGGAACGTAGTTTCCGCTTTTCAAAATTCGAATGAATGATATTAATTTAACATTTGATGCCGTCAATGGCAAAGAAGTTTTACTTCAATCGCGCGTAAAGGTTACACACACACACACGCACACTTTTTTTCTAATAGGTATTGTCCTGAGACATCCTTCCGAGGGCTTACCCGGAGCTCCCGACCGTAGGCTGTTGGGCGTTACGTGAGGTTTTTAGTCGGTAGGAGTCCAGCATAGCATCAATTAAGGATTTTTCCTAACAATAAAAAGAAAACTTTTTCTAATATTAGACGAACTACGTAGTAGGTGCTATTAGTTATTCTGTGATAGAACCACAATAAGAACTTTCACCACCACCATAAAAACACGTAAATTAATGGTAAGAATACCATTTCTTCCCAAGATTTTATGTATTCTTTTTAATTTTAAAACCTGTTTTATATTATTACCCTAGAATGGTACCTAATATAGAAGGGAGAACCCATCACATATTCTCGATCTTTCGATCCGCAGTAGTAAAGGCCTCAAGGATAACTTTAATTTTGAAATCCTTTCACTATGATTCTAGTACAGTTATCCGTAAAGAGGACTTGGGTAGGTCCTACTAGAGATGAAACGGATATTCGGTAACTATCCGTCCTATCCAGCCTTGTTTTCATTATCCGGCCGGATACCAGATAAGGAAGGAGTATCCGGCCGGATACCGGATATCAAATAAATACGACTTAAAAGCGAAAAATAACAAAATTTACGCATTTACTGATCTGTAAAGAGTTTAAGAGTCGATGTCAACGATGTTTGCTGAGCGCTAGTATCGACTTAAACTGCTAGAGTCTGACTCAAACTATACATCGGGGCACAATCTTGGATAAGTCACGAGAGAAACTAGTCGTCCGTCAGGCGCGGCTTGATTTGATATAATATAGTCTATGATTGGTGAATTTAAACTGTCTACCGCCTTAGCACCGTGTTATCCTCAAGAAGCACCCTGTAAAATCTATGCTGCGCTTTGAACACATTTTAGGTCCAAAATATATGCCCCGAGGTATATCATTTTTGAAATTTGAAACGTAATTAACATTTATTTATATAATAAACTATAATTTTATATGTATATTAATATTATAATTTGAAATATACTAGACCTGTTCAACCTATTTACCTAAACAAAACGTTAATAATTAGTGCGATCACTGATAACATAGTTAAACACGTGTAAAAGAGCGACTACCTACTTGTTTTGTTTGGTACATACCGGCTTTTTGCCTTGGTTACCACTGGAAATATTAGTGCTACAACAAATGGCAAATATTCGTTCTTCACTATTTAAATCCACCATCCTTATGGGTGAACGTTTCTTTATTGAAGACATTTTTCGATATCAATTATTATAGAAAAACCGTAATCACTAATTCGATTACAAGTAATCACCGCAAAAGCAAACTACAATACACGTTTTTACTTTTTCTTAACCTCATATAAATTCAAGAAATGATGATCACAACCAATTTAAACAAGAAAGCGGTAATTTCACTAATTAAAATAAGGATCTGAAATCACCGGAGTCCACCCGATCGGATTACGTGATGCACTCGTTTTAACGTGTCGCGACTCGCCATTCGACTATGTTCAACCGGATATCCGGCTCTCCGGCCTCTTAGCTTGCCGAATATCCGGTATCCGGCCAAACCACTATCCGTTTTATCTCTAGTGCCTACATACATAGTATGTTTTTGCTTTGAACTCAGAAAACAAATCAAATTTATTTTCTGTGGCTTGGAACAAAAACGATTTATACATAATATAAGATTGTTACATTTACCGACTGACGCGCTTGGGATCGGGGTTCATTTCCCGGGTCGGATCAACTATTTGTGTGAACCACAAGTGTTTTTAGAGACAAATATGTTCATTTTGTTTTTAGTAAAAAAATGAATCTCAGCGAAAGCTCATCAATATTTATTTTTATGTTCGGGACACCCACGTACATGATAATGAAGCAAGAAACTGTCATCTCCATTGTGAATATGATATGTAAGTAAAAAAAAAACTATCTTCACGCCAAATCCCTTGCGGGGTAGGCAGAAAGAACCGAGCGCCACACGGCACGGTTCATACACACCTCACTTGCTGCTTCAACTTTCATTTTTGTTTTCAAGTTTGCCTAACGCTCCTATCACACTATTGCCCACAGTTACCCTCTTTTCTACATCAGCGGTGTACCGTCCATCCCTGCTAAATGCACATCCAAGATATACAAACTCATCCACCTGTCCCAGCACTACATCATTTACAGTTATCCTGGCATTCGTTCTGTCCTCTTCTCTTTCGAATACCATCACTTTCGTTTTAGTCGCGTTCAAATGTAAGCCTCTCATTAGACTATCATCTTTCATCGTTGTGACTAGTGACTGTAGTTCTGATGGCGATTCGGCTATGAGCACGGCATCATCTGCATACAGCATACAGTTCACAAGTAAGTCACCCATTCGCAATCCAACATTCATCGATCTTATTATCTTAAGACAATCGTCCAGGTACAGCTTAGGACAAACAGCAGAGCCGACAGCACGCAACCCTGTCTGACGCCAATGTTGACGTCAAACCAAGGAGACAGGCTGCCGCCCACCGCCCACCCGCACACATGCCGTACATCCCACATATGTAGAGTGCACGGCACGAAGCAGCGCACCATCAATCCCGTATCCGTGCAATATATCCCAGAGATCCTTCCGTATAACTCTGCCAAATGCTTTCTCCATGTCCACAAAACCGCAGAAAACCTTGCGGCCTACAGCCAGCTGCTTCTCTACAATGTTGCGGAGCGAGAAAACTTGGTCCATACATCCCCTTCCATTTCGGAAACCACCCTGCGCCTCCCACAGTAATCCGTCAGATTCCACCCTCATTCTCCTTTCAATAATTTTGCCATACACTTTAGCTGCTATACTGATCAAACTGATGGCCCTATATTTGGCGCACTCCATACGTGAGCCCTTGCCTTTTGCCTTATGCAGTCACACTTTTTTCTTCCTTTCGTCTCCATGTATACGTGTGGATATCTTTGTGACGGAATAAACTGTTCGCCACAAGGAGGTCTCGTTCCAAGCATACGTCTATGATTGACTTACCAGCATCTTTCGTTCTCTTATCTCCATACGGACCAAGGACAGCATTGAAGCCATCTCGCTTGGTCCCCACCCATCCGTTCAAATCACCACACATGATCAACTCTTCATTCCCGTCAGCCAAATCGAGGACGTCCCTAACGAATTCCCAGAACTTCGCGAGCACTTGGGGAGCAGCCGAGCTGACGGGAGCATAGGCTGCGACCAAAAAAACTCTCGTGATCCCCAGTTTTATACGTACCCACAGGAGTCTTGGGCCTACCAATCCATAATCTTTCACTCCAGAGGCCAAACGGGAGGAGAGCAAGACACCCACTCCCTTACTGGCATGATCCTCTTGGTCCACTCCGGACCACAAAGCAATTATTCCGCCAGGAAGATCGTCGATGCCGCTCCCCTTCCGCTTAGTCTCTGTGACACATAATAGGTACATCCAGGCATCGCTCTTTCATTACATCTATCAATTCATTCATCTTACCTTCTATACCACCACGCACGTTCCACGTGCCTATCCGGCACTCGGCTCCTCGCATCCCTCCAGAGTTGGCGCTGCGTGAAGGGTGACGGCCCCCTTTGCCGCGTGCACATGCAGTCATACCGACGGGGGCACACCGGTACGCGTCGCCTCGGGGGGACGCCCTAGCCCTGTCGGCACTCATTGGTAGTGTTTTGTTTCTCGTTTTCGCTTTCGCCGCTACTTACGGGGAGGGCCCGAGCACAGGTACCTAACGCTCTTGGAGAAGGCACACTACACTGACTGATACTTACTAAAATGTATGTAAGTATCAGTTTTCTCGAATCAGTTTTCTGTAAACAAACGATCACTGTTTGTGATGGGTTACCATCACTTGACCACTTTGTGAAATTTATTTGCTAGCGTTTCCGTGCTTCGGTAGGCACGCTTAGCCGTTGGTCCTGGTAGCCAGTAGAATTGCAGTCGTTAGGCCAAGTTGAAGGCCTTTTTAGGCGGCTTGAAAAAATTCAACAGCGGGCAGTCACAACCTGCGCCTGTCCATAAAAACACGGCAACACGGCTCACCACCTATTACGTGGGACAAAATCTAATAGGTGAAATATGGGCATATGATATGCCTCTGCCTACCCCTTAGGAGATGAAACGCATGATCATATTATGTATGTATCTGCCTATAACGTATTTCACGAGATCGGGTAATATAATAACATCCCCCGACCTTCATGTACGAATTTGCAAAACTTAGACTGTGCCGCCGGAGTAACTCTTACAATACAACATTTAAACCACAACCTCTCATCTTTGGCAATCACCCAATCACCTTCGATAATTGCCATTTGTTACTGTGTTTCTACCCTCTATCGTGACTTACGTGCAACAGTGCTGAATGTGCTTTAAATCGGAAACGAATACATACCTAATAACACAAGGTAGGTACCAAAAACAATAAAAGTTAGGCTGAGCGCAGATTATAGTCACGACAGTTTTAAGACAGACTTGCCTCACATAGACAAGTCTGTTTTAAAATTAAAACGAAACTGTTCTGTCTACGACACGTCGCACACCTTAGACAAAACTGTTTTGTCTACGATACGCATCACACGAACACCGTGGGTAGGTACTGTTCGTACTGCCGGACGTGTTATATGGCATAACCGAGTACTGGTTCAGTACCCAGTACGCGACAAAATTTAGCAAGACCCAAGACCATTTTCGGACGCGATATACCGCTCGGGCGCGTACAGTCGACGTTCGGCCGCGTCCGAGTCCGAGATAGAATATATTATACTATCTGTGGTCCGAGCGACCGGGTGACCGGATTGATGCACGCTTGGGAACATTTTGTTCCGTAGTGTATCTCAACTTAAAGCGTACGAGTAGTAAGTAAGGAATACTGTTGAATGTTATATGAATACTTGAGGCACGCCTGCCAGCTTATTGGGCTCAGGAGATGGTCAAGCGACTTGAGTCAATATCAAGTGTACATACACGTCGATGCATACACACGTGCAAAGAAATCATGCACACTGAAGCTACTTTCATTCATATTTTAATCGACTTGTCAAGTGCATATTGACCATATAAGAGCCCATTAGTCGAGGCACGTGTAGTACCTGCCAGATAATAATACATTAAACGAATAATTTTTATTATGATAAATGAAGAAAAAGTGACATATATTATTTTTTAATTATCTCGAAAACGGTGCGTGCTATCGTTAAAATAATGGCAATTTTGACCCCCCTTTGAAAGCCCCCATCCGCCAAATATACATTACGAATAACGATTTTTTATACCACTAAGGTGGCATAATGTTGCCTGTAGGTTTATTTGTTGGTTTGATATCAATCGTCAAAAAGGGTCCATGCTGGCGGTGTTGCAGTCATCCTCATCAGCTAGCAGTTTCATATAAGAGAATGATTACAAGGTAGATTTTATTTCGAATCGCCATCAGAACTAGTCACAACGATGAAAGATGATTGTCTAATGAGAGGCTTATTTGAAAGAGAAGAGGACAGAACGAATGCCAGGATAACTGTAAATGACGTAGTGCTGGAACAGGTGGATGAGTTTGTATATCTTGGATGTGCATTTAGCAGGGATGGACGGTACACCGCTGATGTAGAAAAGAGGGTAACTGCGGGCAATAGTGTGAATGGAGCGTTAGGCAAACTTTTAGGTACCAAGGCCTTAAGTCAAAAGGCCCAGCTCGCAGTACACAATGCGGTGATGATACCTACGCTAACGTATGGAAGCGAGAGTTGGGTATGGCAGGAAACGCATGAAAGTAGAATAAACGCGGTCGAGATGCGCGCGCTACGCAAAATCTGCGGAGTAACGCTCGCAGATCGCGTTTGGAATGAAGATGTAAGAAAGAGAGTCGATCTGAAAGAGAGTGTCGGTGTTAAAGTAAGGAAGGGCATGCTACGATGGTTCGGGCATGTGGAACGAATGGGAGATGAAAGAATGACAAAACAGATATGCAACGCGAAAGTGGATGGACGTAGGAGTCGGGGAAGGCCACGACACACCTACAACGACCAAATTAATCGTGTGTTAGTAGAAGGTGGTGTCAAGAGCCGTAGGAACCGACGTGCATGCATGAAAAGAAAAATGAAAGTTGAAGAAGCAAGTGAGGTGTGTATGGACCGTGCCGTGTGGCGCTCGGTTCTTTCTGCCTACCCCGCAAGGGATTTGGCGTAAAGATAGTCAGTTAGTTAGTTAGATTTTTTTTCTAAATCTTGTATATCGAAAACCGTGCGTGATATCCTGATATTGCAAATACAACAAAATTTTCATCCCCTTTAAGAAAGCCCCAACCATAAGGGGCAAACACATACAAACATAAGTGACCCTCGCCCCCCCCCCCTCCCTTATTTTTTGCAAAGCGGGAATTTATGAAGGTCAACAAACCTGTCAGAACAATCAGAACGCTGTATGTACTTGTACGAAAGACCGGGTACAGGTCCGGGTACTGTTCGAATGCCATATGGCACGGTTCGGAAAGCTATGCTATATGTCAGGACATCATCGGGTACTGTTTTGCGCAAGACAGTTTTGTCTTTGATGTGCGCGCCCGCATGCATATAAAAGGGAAGCCGACAAACGTTAGTCAGACTTGTCGCCTTGTAGGTAAAGACAGCTTTGTCTAAGAGACGTTTTGTTCTAAGTGTGCGCCTCTCTATTTATCTCGTAGAGAGATAGTCTGTCTTAAAACAGTTGTGACTATAGTCTGCGCTCAGCCTTAAAGTTATCTTCGTTGTGGTGTGGTCAGAATCACACAACGCTATCTGGTCCCAAAGTAAGCTTTAAATATTGCACACCACATGTCAAAAATAGTGATGTCACAAATTTGGTTAGAGTATGTACAATATGGACCCTGTCGGGCACGGCAACATAGCTGGGAATAACCTGCTAGTGTTAGGGTATTAGACCACAGATATTAATACTTATATACTTTTAAATACACACTTGTCATACATAGAATCACCCAGACTCTTGAGACAAACTTATGGATCACACAATTTTTTGTCCCGAGCGGGAATCGAACCCACGACCTCGTGATCCACAGTGGCAAATTTCGACCTCGCACGAGGTATACTTTTGCAACAGCGCAGACAAGCTGGCACTCTTGTTTGGTTTGTCCTTCTCATATTGCAGTACGAGTCTAGATTATTTCATGGGTTGTCTTGTCTAACTCCCATTTTCTTTTCTTATTTCAGCAAATCTTGGTGGAGTGTTTGGATTATTTCTGGGTTGTAGTGGCATTAGCCTGTTAGAAATTGCTTTCTACATTTACCGGGGATTTAAGCTACATTCAGCATCGAAACGACAGTACTGCAGTAAGAAAGGGCGCGCAATCGTAAGGGACAGCGGTGCTACTGAGATCATGGTACGCGATGTACCTTCTGGAGTACAGGAAATTAACAGTAGTAGCTACTATGGCCCTGTTGCTTATTTTCCGCGACGGCATTTTGCACGTCACTCTTTTGACAGACAGAAATATGATACTCAAAATTAATAAATGTATAAAAATGTCTAAAAAAAAATCTAAGCTTTTGTTACCATCTTTTTTCATTTCTTCCTGGCGCTAGACAAAGACCGTGCTGTTTTAGTCGGTTTGAGTCCGGCATAGCATTCTTGGTGATAAAAAAGGATTTACAAACGTTAAAAAACTCGTGTATCTTGTTACTGAGAATGTCTTCTTTACTAATTCATATAGGTACTTCTTTCTGTACTTAATGTTTTTTAATCTTCCCTATTTCTAACAATAAGCCGTGAGACGGTCTCACTCGACTGCCCCTCTGTGAAAGTGAAAGTTCAATCCGATTGAAGTTTTCATTTTTGTTTTATTTCAAACTTTGAACAGATAATCCACGTGACCTAGTGACGTAATATAATGCAACAGAGTCACAGACTACAGACACAAGTCTTGCCATAAGCCCCTTTGCAATCTATTTTGTAGAGAGGGGCTAAAATGTGAATAATGTAGGTAGGTACTACAAGGGATTATGCTCAAATAAAAACAGCATCTAGGTGTATGTAAACAAAATTTATATTTTCTGATTTACATATATACATACATATATAATTCACTACATCTGCATATAAATTCCAATAAATTTTATCAAATATATTGCTTTGCTAAATTTTATGAAAAAATACAAAAGTATTCTACAATTGTGTTAAGAAAAATGTTCTAGAAAAAACTACATCTCTTAACAATCTATATGTTCATATTATGCGTATATTTCGACGGCATATTATATAAATCTTAACTAAATAAATAGTCTCCGCTATCCGCGACGCGTACTCAATAATACTATAACGGGAATAGCTTAACTAAACCTAAATTAACGACGTAAACTCAATATTTGGCTTAGATTTTAATTACATCTATAGATAAAGCACATGTAGTAATAATTTGGTCTAAGTTATGCGTACAATATATAATAATTAAATCGTTAAGTGCCCTTATTCTAATTATTGCCTTAAACTACATAACTTTTATTTCCAGTGGCCTCTAACTTATTAAAAGACATTTCTTCATAACTCATGCCACTATTATTGAATTGACTTATAAATAATAATGTTTTCAATAATTTAATGTAAGTAGGAATTTGTCATTATCATTAAAGTTATGTGAGTATACAAAACACAGTACTTACGAGTACACGGTATAAATGACACATAAGCACACATTCACACAGCATCTATTAAGACTCGCAATGTTTCTATAGATTTGTATTTAATACAACTGAATTTACTTATAGAACATGTCAATATTTTATTCCTGCTTGCAATTATACCCTACAAAGATCGTAGGTATCTTCAAAAATTACAAAACAGGGTCTTATATCGCATCTGTCTATATATAAACTCAAAACAGTATTGAACTGATTTTCATGCATTTTTTTCCAAAAGATTCATCAGGTTGATTTAGGTAGGTAAATGATTTGTAGTTTTTAGATAACTTGTTGCAAAATAAAAAGGAACGATACTTATTATGTGAAATTTATTTGAATACTTGTGAAAAGTTAGAAAAGATGATATGCGATAAAACAAGCTTGTACAAATTGCTGTGTGAATGTGTAGAAAATGTACTGAATGGCATGAGTCACGATACATATACAAAATGGGCGTATGCGAAGTTCTCGCACACAATCACTGGACGTATCACAAAAAAGGCTTAATAATAATTTTAACACTACCAGGACCTAATCCAATGGAACGGTAAAACGTTACATCAACATTGAGCTAACTTACATTCAATATATTAATTATTCTTTTAAGTAATATTGCTGTTAGTTGGTTAACTATATATTTCATTACATCGTAATTATTGTAATCCGGAGAGTAGACGTAGGTAGAACATGGCACGAGGTTTATTATGACAAGATATTTGAGGATCTTTCAACAGTATACATATTTTGTATACCAGTATACATTTTTGTGCCGTAACATTATTGAGGGGACAGTGTAAAATTGCTTTTTTTAACAGACTTCTATGTGTACCACTAGATGTGCCGCCATTTTGAGAAAATAATAATCAAAATGGCGCCTAATGTGAAAGTTAAAAATCTTTTTTTGCCATTTTGCCCGCTCAGGTATAGTCAATTGTCTAATAATACAAGAGCTGTCGTGTTTTACAAGCTCCCAAACTATGTTACAATGTTCTAGTAGTAACCTAGAAGTCTTTGTTTTTACATACATAATTATATTGTAAGTATATATATAAATAGCTTATTATTAAACGCACCTTTAAATTCTAGCCTCGCTAGATTATATGCACAACACGAAAAAAATCCCTGAAATGCTTCAAATAAAACTCAGTTTTATTTTTGATCACAATCAATTACTATTTTCAGTAATACACATCTACTATAAAAATATTTTATTTGCTTTAGAAAAGCTGTAAACAGCTCGTAAATTGACTTCAGTAGGGCAACAGCGCCGTGCCGTCGTTTTTAAATGACTAATGTACGAATACATAGCACAAATGAGCAAGTATGTTACTTAGTATAGAGCTCTCAATAAATATAGTGAGCGGAAAGCTCGAAGAAAGAAATATAGGAAAGGTTGTGAAAGACAGAAGGTTAGAAAGAGACAAGAAGATTTAAGATTGGTAATCTTTTACAATATAGTTCAAACTATCAACAAACGCTGAATCAGCTCTCGAGGTGCTACAATGTTTCTGAACTCGGCAAACACATTACTATGGTAAAAACAATCATTCATCGATTCAATTCTGCATCTTTTAAATGATTTGCAGCTGTAATTAAATTATTTAAACTATAATATTTAGTGTCCATTCCAAGTTCAGACCCAAAAATTCAATTAAACTCTAACTTGCCCTGTGAGTTTAAGGGATTCATCGAGCATCAAAATTTGCAGGTGCTGATTACCGCTGCAGATCCTATGAGTTACAGCAGTACTACTCACTTGTAGAATATAGTCCGGTTAAGGTTGATAGCAGACACGTTGCTAACTTGTATTCATAGATTTTGAGATACTGTAATAATGCCTTAGCATTACATAGTGTATTAAAAATATATCATCATCTGAAAGCTATCAACCATACAGATCGGACTTTATTCTACGAATGAATCAAGTAAGAATATAGTTATAGTTCACTCATAAAATGCTGGGAGGTTGGTAGGTATGCGCCGGCGCAGGCGCCCGGGAGAGTCGAGGTTTGGAGCGCTCAGAGCGAAACAAGACTAGTACCGCTCAAGCGAGACGAGACTGGTACCGCTCAAGCGAGACGAGACTGGTACCGCTTAAGCGATACGAGACTGGTACCGCTCAAGCGAGACCAGACTGGTTCCGCTCAAGCGAAGTCAGACTGTTATCGCTCAAGCGAGACAAGACTGGTACCGCTCAGAACGAGACGAGACTGGTACCGCTCAAGCGAGACAAGACTTGTACCGCTCAGAGCGAAACGAGACTGGTGTGAGCGTCAGGTGAGGAGACTTCAGGCGCGACGCGGTTTTGATGCGCGCAGGGGTGCGGGTGGGGGTGCACGGGGGTTAGACCCGTGCCGCCTTCCATGAGACTGTCGAAGTTGAAGGGTATGCCGTTGCTGGGGGTGCTTATCTCCACGCCGGGTATCTTGTTGTTGCCGAGGGCTTTGTTGTTGTGCATCTGTAATGAATAAACGGGAAAATGTAAGCAATTGTCTTTCTTTTTCAAAGATTAATATACTAGTGGCTTTAGGTTGTAGATCTCTAGAGGCATTATTATATTTGCGGGATTTTATGGAGAAATATTATGGCACTGGTAGCAAGTTGGATCAAAAACAGCTTGATTCCAATGACAATTGTAATTTACGTAAATAAAGTCAAGCGACCTCATGGCGTTCTCCAACGCGAGCTTATTAACATCTACTTTAGTTTATGTTTCTACTACTAGACTAAAGTGGTTAAGGACGGTAAGCGGTGAGGGGGCTGCTCATCGTCCTTACAGATGCCCTAGCGCATCGACGAAGCGAGATAAAACTCTAACAACCCGCCCCAAAGACGCGGGATAGCACCTACGGCTATCACTGCGGCCTCACCCCGGGGCCCCCCTAGGTGAGGCCGCAGTGGTAGCACTCCTTGATTCTACCTGCGGCTCCCAACCTTAGTCTGTTAGGCAGGATACGTGTGGTTTTTAGTCGGTAGGAGTGCGGCATAGCATGTAGGATTTTTCTCACGTTAAAAAATATACTAAAGTGGTAAGTGTACTGACCTGTGCGGGGGTGACAGTGAGCGGCACTTGCAAGGAGTTGGGTCGGTTGGGACGCGACATGGCGGGCGGCGTGTCGAGCGACACGGGCGACGCACTCGTCACTATCGCGAGGTTCGCCGCAGACAGCATTATCCTGGAATAGAGATGTTATTCATCAATATTGAACATTTGTAAATGGGTAGGAACATGTTATAGCTTTTTGTGGAGAGTTGAACGGTAGAGAACATGGAATCCTTCGTCAACTATGTCAAAATTACATGAGTTAGAATGAAAAGAACAAACATTTATCCCTGAAGGGACAGAGGTAGACCATACCGCTATACGCCAATATTTCTTTGTGTCCAAAGTAGGTAATGAGGCTCATTACCACAGACAAAACAACCTAATAAACAATGCTTTACCGTGCAGACTACCATACTGACTGGCGATGCCAGTCAGTGTGGTAGTCAGGCGTATTATGAACGACTGATTTATCAGGGCGTGGTCTTGAAGAACTCAATTATAACTATTCAACCTCTCCCTGCACCCCACCAATATTTAGCGATCACGTTCTCATAGCGGAGTTCACGAAAGCGTTGTCTTTTAGGTTATATTGTCTGTGCTCATTACCTGCGCAGGTGCAGGTTGTGACTATCCGCTATTTAAAACCGCTCAAATGCCTTCAAGTTGGCTTAAGGCTTATAAGCAACCAGGACCAATGGCTTATCGTGCCTTTGTGGAAATACCACAAAGCGTTTGAACTAAAAATTTTGGAATCTTTTGGAACTTTTTACTTCAAACATCAAATAACATTAACCAACTTACTTCTTATTATTGTGCGGCGATGTGTAAATATCCAACCCAAGCACCGGGTCGACAGCCGGCTCCACAACCTCAACTTTCACACGAACGCCATCCTCGGCCATATCTGGGTACCCATAAGGGTCTTGAAAAGGTTTCACGTCAGGGGGGCTGTTTGATCTCTTGCCCAACGGACAGGATAGAAGGTGAGCTTGCAAGATAGTTTCAAGTTGCTCTCGAGATGCGTTAAGTTTACGTAGCTCCTCTTGCAGAGCATGTTTCTTCTCCTCAAGTTTATCAGTTTCGTCCTGAAGCTCGTTTGTGTGGTCGAGTCTTCGTTTACGACAGCGAGCGGCGGCCATTTTATTCCTTTCCCGCCGAACTTTTCTCCGTTCTTCTTCTTCGGGTGTGATGTCCTGCGGCGCTTTTGTGGGTCTCCTGCCGCCCATGTTGCGTCGTTTGGGCATCGGCAGGCCGGGACTGCTGCTGCTGTCGCCGCTGGCGGAGAGAGGGCCCGGCGACACATGCAGCGTCGTCGTCGGGCCCGAGTCACAGTACCCCACCGAATTCAGGATGCCTGGAAAGTTATAATGAAGTTTTAGTACTGATATCAAAATGTGGGCGATTTTTTTTTCTGAGTTCTGCTTTTTGATATTGCAGTTGTTTAACCGTCCTTGTCGTTTGTATAGCTAGACGATGGACATTCTTCAGTTCATCAATACTTGCTTTTTAATTAGTATTGAAACAACGACCTTAAGTTCTAATGTATTTTTTTTTTACATTTGCAACCTCTCAAGCATTGGATGGGGCAGGGCTAAAGATTAGGCTGCTGGTTTTTAATTTGTAGGCACAATTCGGCTCCTACATCTTTTGAAGTGTTTGTTTGTTGCTACACATATACGTATAAATAATAGTAGGTACTTGTCTAATAGTCGATATCTCTCGGCTAGCTACTGATACATAATCAAAATATTACAGGTTTGGTTCCCACCACAAATTCTCAGTCCTAATGTTTGCATACTCAGTACAACCGTCATTTTTGGCGACCGTGACAGGACACAATTCCCAATCGAAGATCAAAGGCATTTAAATATTAATTACCGTAATTGTTGGCGTGCGTGACTGAAGGTGGTACAAATCCGGCGTGGGTACTCTGCTCCGTGCGACAGTTGGTCAGTTCGATGTATGTCTGCTCAAAGTTTCGCAACTGGGTTGGCGTGATGGTCGCCGTGGTGCGAGTCGGGACTCCCGACTGTAGGCCTTCGAGGTTGGCCAACTGAAACAAAAAATTATCAACTGTTAAAACCAAAGTTTCACAGAATTTGTTTAACTTGTAATTTAATGGGACAGATTACAGGATGTTATATCCAGCCAAGTGGTATTTTGCCCTCTCTAGATTTTTTTTTATCTTTATTTTTTAAGGACAGGAAAATTAACATACACGATTATGTTAGCCCTATCATAAAAAAAGTCCTCTCTAGGTGAGGTCGCAATGGTAGAGGTCTGTTGGGAATCCTGGGGTCATCCTTTCGAGGGCTCAACCGGGACTCCCAACCACTTCCCACGTACCTACCGTACCTAATGCCTACGGTACGGAACGTGTGGTTTTCAGTCGGTAGGAGTCCGGCATAACATCCATGTAGGATTTTCCTCACGGTAAAAAAAGGATGGTATTTTACTAGCAACTATCAAAATCAGCTCAGCTGTAAAGGAGATAAGGTTGTTCAAACCTTGTAAACTTTTATATTATACATTTAGTAAACAACTAATATCAGTTACTCTCAGCTAAAATTTGACTTTGACATAATTCTGCTCTGATAATATTTATAAGTGTGTTCATTGCAAATTTGTTGTTTTTGTTATGCAATATTTATTGTTATGATCATCGCCAATTGCTTCCACATTCCGATCGTAATTTATCAGCAAAATGTTTTCATAACACTTGTATACACAACAACATATCAAAATATAGAACTTTTTATATATAATTATAAAATACTTTAATTGTTTTATATAGGGCTCCCCATGATGAAAATTTGGCGACCTGCATGGACGTGATATACTTCAAACATGTCTGTCTGTTTATGTTCCTCTTTTCCACTATTATAAAGAAGAAGAAAGATTTGTATGGTATTGTTATTTTGTGGTACTATGTCGGTGTTATCTGCCTACCTTGTGAACTTGTAAACCTGCAATATTGTGGCATTTATTTATTTAACCAAATAAAAGATTTTTCTATTTCTATTGTATGTAACGAATAAACTCAGGAACTACGGGCCCGATTTCGATAATTCTTTTGCCATTATAAGGCTACAATATTAGCGAGTTACATGGGCTATATTTTATTCCTGAATTCTCACAGTAAATACGCGGATTGGACCGCCGAGCATAATGTAAGACAAAATAAATATGTGTGTTTGTGTTACTCTTTTACTTTCGTTGATATATCACATTTAAATCCTCTTAAAAGGGGTTAGCTTCTCCTTATAATTAGTGTTGTTTATCTTGAGAATTAGTTGAAGTAAATATAGTATGTGCGGTAATGCGACGACTCATGAAAGCAAGCTCATAAATCCGTCACCTCAGCGCTGATGCTCTGTCTAATAAGCAAAGCCAGACTTTCGTTACTCACTTTGCAAATTAGCAGTGATAAGAATATTTGAACACAAATCACAATTTTCTTAAGATAACACATGGAAATTGCTCTGTTGTAATGTGAAAATTAAAGAAAAGTTCATAAAGGTAACAACTTAAACGTGGACCTAATGTCTTCAAGACGTAATATATGAGCGATAAGTAGCACATTGCAATGTTTACTTTGCATACAATAGGATCAACAGTGGGCGGTGTACCTGCTGGCACCACAGCTCCGTGGCGAGGATGTTGGCGATCTCCAGAGGATCAATGTTCTGCATCATAACGGTGCTGGCTCCACCACGTTTATAATTAGACGCTTACTCTATTGTGTTGCGCTTTTTGCGACACGACACCTTCGTGCGGTTCGAGTTTGTTAGTCGATTTGTTCGTTATAATCCGCCCTCGCAAGTGCAGTAGGTATTAACTACGGCAATGTCGATCCGTCGATTGACCGGGGAGATACTTTGATATTGCGGTATTGTCGTATCAGGGTCGGCGTTGGCTAATGTTTAGGGGCGGATCGTAGGTCGTATATCGCGAAAGATCGCGTGAAATATCGTGCGCGGGAGTGCGGGTCGTTCGTTCGTTGCGCGCGCGGCGGCCGGCCGCGGCTGATCGCGCGCTACTGCCCTGCCGCACCGCGCCCGCGCACGCTCGCCCGAAATCTTCGCCCACGAGCGACGTCCAATCATTTATTAATAGAATACTCCTGTAACTCCGGAAATATTTCGCATCATTTCGCATCGCACGCGGTGGTTACTTGTCTGAGGTAACGCCATAAACTGCGAACAAAACCTTACTACGCCTATTGATTTGATACAACTTCGCGCTCAAATTGACGGAAATTGCTAGTCGCTACAGAATGTCTTTATCAATTGCCATGTCTGTATTTCCATATTTGGTTTAAAAGATAATGTTATGAATATAACAGCGGCTATATTTTGTAATTTGTGATGCCGGCAACAGCACCTATGACGAAGCCCGTAGGCGGGAGGCTTGGTCAGACCTTGTCGCAAGGACGTGTTACGCGGGGCTGTGGGCGCCACTTAAGACCACACTGAGACGATCGTCAGTACTACCTTATTTAGTCTCGTGAAGATATGCAAAAAATGTTTATAATGTGATGGAGCGCCAATTTGAAGCCTTATATGGATAGTTACTTTGATGAATACATTCGAGTTAATGAAACGATCATATAACTCGATATTCTCATGACCTCGTGCACAACTGCAAGTCGAGAAGACAAAGCAGGCGGCAGGCTGCTCCGGAAGGCGCTCTGCCCGGTCAATTACTACAATTGCTTAAATTAAATTCGTCTCAAATGCGCGAGCGTATTGTATAGCGCTGCTGGTAACATGGACGTTAATTGGTCACGGTGCTTTACTTAACAATTAACCGACGCTTTATGATCTCGCATTCTTGCTTGTTAGTCTTCTTAATTTGGTTTTTCGGTTACTTACTTCAGATCCTTCATTCCATTTCACTTCGAGTTTCTCTACTGAAATATTTGCACAGATGACCTCAATTTCAAACTTATTGCCATGAGGTCACGTGCCTGTGTTGTTGGAATTTTCTCTGTGGCTTTCGTTGCGAGAAATTGGTAACCTTGACATGACACTGAATGAGTCAGCTTTCGTTACGGTAACTGAATTTTCTCGGAAAACTCGACGTGGGCAATCGTAGCCCTTGAGGGTACAGCGGGTATATGTTCTCGCTATCGTACGGCGCGCTGCCAATGAGATCACCACTATAACTAGTTGTGACGTATTGACTTCACGTCGCTTCTCTCATGCTTTTGTTTTTTGTTATCACTCTTTTACAGTCGTTTTAGAGTTTAGAGCACATGTTTTTACAACCGTCTTCTCCTAAAAATTTATATCCCCGTTCCCAATAACGTTTGCTCACTGTTAATTCATATCTGCTAAGAACTCATTGAGGTTATCTTGACCTTTATCCGAAGTAACAATATCAAACTATGAATCTATGTTTTCTAGGTGTGGTGTTTAATTGTCTCTAGGTACTTATCGAAATATATTGTCTTATTTCTTTTTAGCTCTAATCTAGTCAAGAACGACGAAGAAGAAATTAACTCATTTTAATTAAAAATGTTGTGTGCCGATGATCATAATTTAATTTTTGGTAATTGTCCGCCTTACGGCCATTAGCAAAACCAAATACCATTCAAGAAAAGTTTAAGATTTTTCTTGAATGGTAGGTATTTGGTTTTGAACTTCAATTAGGCAGGTACTATAAAGACAGATACTCTATCCGTCCTACTTGCTTCCAGGTTTACTGGTTAGTAGGATATACCTACCTCATTGATAAAAGTAACATTGATATGAAGAAGAACAAAACGTTGATCTAGTCGTAAGTTACAATTGGATGTCATGTCATACGTCACAACCTCACAACTATGCACTACTAGCAAAAATAATTCAACAGGAACTAGTCATGAATGTAACAACAACTTTTGCAAAATTCTTGTCACTGTATGGACAAGAATGTGCAAAACTCCTCCTGCTTTTACTTAACCTGCATACAACTACAAAGGGGTTTTCCTCAAACAAGGAAATTTTTATGTTTCTTGCGAAATGGAATTTCTTTCTATAAGGATAATCACTGCATAAAACATGATTACACATTATTTGCGGATAAGTTAGGTACCTATACCTACCCATGTTTATAAAACGCAATTGTCAGATACGAGTACCTAACTGGAAAAATGTTCTTTGTTTAACATTACTGGGCAAGGTTTAACATACTGATAAAGTCTGCCGCTATCCGCACGTTTACTCTTTCAGTAAAATAGTATCTAATCATGTTTATATCCAAAGTCCAACCGTTTTTCAATGGCACTATCAATTTTTTTCACAAAGATGTTACAACAATAATGTCTATTCTCAATATTTCCAAGCTTCTGCGAAAGAAATGAATACCCGCCAGTATTCTTCAAAGAAGCGTTATGATATCTGCCAAAATGCTTCGAAGAAGCGTAACGATATCTTTATGTTTTGTTTTCCCGTTTAAATTGACAGAAGTGTCGCACAGTTTCCTGAAGTTACGCCTCGTCACGGCTTTATTTAGCTCCGTATCAGAGGCGCAGCAAGCCGCGGCTTTCCGGGAACGATGTCCGATATCGCACATCTGCGCACTGTTCGCCAATAAACTGAGTAAAGCAAATAAAAACATTATTTAGAAAGTGAATTATATTTGGCAGATGTATGACAGTACTACCGGCACACGCTCGCAGAATCAAATAAATCGTTTTAATAGTTAACGTACGTTTGCTTTTTGACAACTCCTTTACTCAGTAATTAAAATTTCAAGTGTCGATCGTATCGATTTAGTCTATATCACAATTTGGAGAAGAAATCCGACCATAATAAGAAGCTATGAGTAAGACGCAGAATCGTGTCAATTTTCTTGACAATAACAAAGGTGTACGACCCGTTAGAATCGTGCAAAATTAGTATTCGTCGACCGGTTCTTCAAACATTTGTTGCGCGGGCACACTGTAAGGATTTATATGATTGTTTTTGGCAAAACAAAGGACCATTCTCTGTATATTTTAGATTTGTTTACAGATAATATTGAATTGAAAGGATCTACATGCGAATCGCGTCGGATACGCGTACTACATTGCGCGGGCGCACGTGGCCGCCGCGTGATCGCGCGACAGGTGACCGAGGCACGCCCACTTCTACGAACAATATTTGGCCAGCACTGTGATAACGAGGTTTGTCTTGCTTTGACCACCGATACTGAAACTACCAGCTCTCCTTTGCCCCTAGTTGCTTTTAAAACAAGACTGGATATTGAACCTGGGCAGATGATCAACATTGTTTGGAGCAACTGCTGTTGGAATATAGATGGAGAATTAATACACTCGCTGTTAGCCGGTGGAAACGACCACAGAAATTCTCGTCAACCTTTGTAATTAAACTCACTTCACATCTTAGGTACCTGCTCCTCCTATTTATGTCTGGTGTTTTGAGCTGTCAATAATGGGAAGGTACTAACTTTATCTTATCTCTCTACTTTTACGACTGTCTTGTAGTGGAAATTTCTATTCTCTTAACTATCAGTAGAAGAATAAAAACTACAAAGCAAAGAAATGTCTAAACTAAACAATAGCCCATCAGCGTAAACATCGACCAACTTTTACCAAGAATGCACTCGTCGTTTATTTTACAGGAGTGTGCAATGTGAAATTCCTGACGCACCGTAACCTCGAAGTTACTCGAAAACTGACCCCAATTGTATAGAGAGAGATACGGAGCTTATTGACAGAGCTAATAGCAAGCGCCATAAAGCACTCCCAGGCTATTACGCTATCGACTTGAAGTGACCATTCGACCGTCAATACTTGGTCAGTAATATAAGTTTCCGTATCTAGTCGGTTGTCTGGGAGCTCATTAACGAAGCGCTAATTGCTCATACTAATAGCGACGGTCCGTCGAGTTTGAAAATTCCTTGAACTGAATAAAATAAAGAACCGTTTGTGCTTTGCTTTAAGATTCATTTGGAACGCCTGTTTGATATAGTTCAAATTATAACCACATATGATTTTCATGTGTTTAATACGGCCAGTTGTTTGACGGAAGTAGACAATTCTTGTAAATTTCTTATGCATGAGACATAGATCAATGACCTACTTACGTATTATAATTTAATAATAAATCAAAATCAATTTAAATATACCTATTTACTTTTCATTCTACGCAGCGAAATATGTAAATCTAATTGCTTATATTAAAGAATCATCCTTGAAGACAAGAAAATGTTCAAGGTTTGTTCAGACAACAGAGAATAATGAAATAACAGGTGAATATAAATTAATACGACGTTGTGTCAAAACAGATTCTAGGAAACCGTACGACATGAAATAAAACTGAAAGCCATTGTTGTTAAAAGTAAAGATACATTACAATGAAGACTGAACAAAACAGCCATAAAGTTTGTAGTACGAAGGAGCAACATGCGACGATGCAAGGCGCCGTCGACGCTGTCGCGACATTGACCGCCACCAAGCGAATAATAAAATACATCGACGCCCTGGCACTGCGCCAAAGTCTCACTTCACCTTTATTGTACGAAACTAACGCTAAAACGACAACCATAGCAGTAAAAACATACTACGCTAAAAAGTGAAAACGAATTGAGGCAGCGATGGAAAACGCACAAGGCAATTAACACGTTTGTCAGCCTGCATGTGATCGATGCAGCTACTGTCCCTTTTCATAATGCACCCTCATGCACGTACCTCGATGGCTCAAAAGACAAAGGGCTATAATTATAAACCCTTTTTCCTTTTTGCCACTAAATTATAATTTGCATAGGTATAGCAACATTACGTGTAGATTTTAATATCATTCATAGCCTAATGGACATTATTATGCGACTTCACAAAGAGGGTTGGTCTTTGGTCTATACAGCGATTGTCGACCGCAATATGTAATCGACCTTCATTTTCACGAAAACTGTTCCATTCTGTGTTTCTCGGAAAACCCGCGTGAGTCACCGTCACTCGTTCTCTATCGCGGGTCACTACGATCGCATATTTACATTCGCCGTCGTCGTCGGCTCAATTCAAAAACTCGATGATTCACTCCTTGCCATGAATCATTGCAGTAGAAATTAAAAAAATAACGAAAAAAAATTTAACCAAAAAATTGTTTTGGCAATTAAAACTCAATTTAAGAATAAAATAAGAAAATAAAACCTACGTAAGTCGAATTACTGGAAAATCTTTCATCTTTGGAAATCCCTGAGATAAAAATAATTTATGTACATTTAAAAATAGGTTTGTCAGAAACCTAATTGAATTAATAAGACAACATTCGTCACATATGCGACACGATAAGGTTATCTGAAGCACTGCGTATGGCGCCAAACCAAGGACCGGATACCGTCCGGAAATGGCGAGCATTCCGCGCGGCGCCGGCCAACCGCGCGGTTGTAACGTCGAAAAAACTACGCTGTTTTATAAACCGCGTTCGCCAAAATCATCGATATAGATAAGACTAGATGACTAACGACCGCGCCAACATCAAGCCTACCTAACGTAAGCCCACAGGCTTAGGTGAGCCAAACGTCAGTTCAGTCTGATGCCGTTACGCCAATCGTACGTACAAATTGAACCGGGTGACAAAATGGGCAAATGCACAGTAAAAGATTGCGATTCTAAAACATAAAAACACAATTAGTCATGTAGAATTACTTTTCACACGTAATTATACTATTTACGCATTGATATCAGCGTAAATACCGCTATAATCGAATTTTGAAAGTAAAATATGTGATTGCCATTCAGTGTTACCACTAAAATATCGGTTTGGTTTACCCACATCAGTGGGAGAATTAGTAATTAATTAAAGATACATTAATAATATACTCGACTAAGGCAGGGTTATGATTTTGACAGGCTATATACGTATGTCTGTATGTTCATGTATTCCCTCAGAGCTCCTCAACTAGGTACTTATTAGAACTGGACTAATGAGATATTGTTAGAAGCGCCTTGATGTTCGACTGGTTATAAGCTATATATCGTGTCACTGAATTTAATGGTGCGCCCTCTAGCGGCCATAAAGTACTGTGTTAAAAAAAAATTTAAGAAAAAATATATCGTGTTTGGTATTAAATGAAGGGGTTAGACGTTTTGTAAGTAAGTGCCTTTTTAAAGGTCTATATAGAATACTAGCGGACGTCACGCGGTTTCAGCCTCGTAGTTAACATTCCCGTGGGAATACGGGAATAGATTAGATAGAAGAATAGATGTTCACCGAGAGGAGTGTAGCTTCCCAACAGTGAAATAATTTTTCAAATCGGTCCAGTAGTTTCGGAGAGAGTTTGTTTAGTACACCGGGAACCCACCCTAAAGACGCGGGATATGACCCCTATGCGAGACGGCAGTGTTAGCCAAGGTCTATCGGGATGCGATGCGATATGGTCATGCCTTTATCCCCGAAGAGGTAGGCAGAGGCATATTATATGCCCAAAATTCACCTTTTTTATAAGAATATAACCCACGTCATATGTGGTGAGACGTACTGCCGCTGCCGTGTTGAGATGGATAGGCACAGGTTGTGAAAGCCTGCTGTTGATACTTTTCAACCTTGGTCAAGTCCTTCAACTTGGCTTAACGACTGCCATTTTACTGGCAACCGGGACCAACAGCTTAACGTGCCTTCCGAAGCACGGGAACGTCGGATACGCTCAAATAAATGCCAGCCGGGACACCCTTCGTAGGCAGTAGCAGGGCGCAGTGTGGTTTTAGTCAGTAGGCGTTCGCAATAGCATCCATGCGTAATTTCAAACTTAAAAGAGAGAAACCCGTCTTAAGGTAGAGAAATTTCTAAAATGGACACCAGAGAAAATTTATATCTACCGTTGATTAATGGCACTTGGTGAAACTTGCTGCACATATTGCAAAAAAAACCGGCCAGGTGTGAGTCTGATTTGCGCACGGAGGGGTAAACGCGAGACTCTATGAACGAGACATGAGGCTTTGCCATCCGTCTGTTTGTTAGTCACGAGGCTGTATCGCAGGAACCGTGGTAGATAGAGCAAATTTTTTAGCAGGTGATGTATGTTTCTGCCGCCATAACAAAAAATACCTACTAAAAGAGAAAAAGACCCCACACAACAAACGTAAATTGCCGTTTTTGTATGGGGACCATCTGTGCTTAAATTCGACTCGCACATGGCCGGTTTTTTTTTAAATATGAACACGTGAGTTTCGGTTTTAACCGAAGTAAAATAATAAATGAAATAGGTACATAATAATTTTAAATTTGTTTAGTAATTAATTATCGTGGGTAAAAATTTCATACAGTAGTCAACACTGGCCCACGTTTGTCATGTTTATGTTTTTGTCTTTGTCTAATCGCAGCGGCGGCGATGTTCACCGTACGCGTGTGAGTGAGACAGATATATATTTACCGTCACTGCTTAAAAAGTTTCATAGTTGCGTCTTCTCAGCTCATAAGTAGCCGTGCTTTTGTCGAGACGCAATGTTCGTGCTTGCCTCTCTAATGATAATATATATAACTCTATGGCCAAAATGATTATTCTCGTCAAAAGTTTAGTCCATTGTTCATACTATCTGATTTTAACTTAGATAATGTATTAATTTATCCAGAACAAGATTGAAATGCTGCTGAAGGGTGCAATAGGTTATCTAAAACGAGTATTGTAGTAAATCAGTACCTATTTATTATTATTGTAGGTTGTATGCCGATAAGGAACAAGCAGCTGCACGACTGCGGTAGAACAAAGAGTTATAATCCTAACGCGTAAAACGGCCATGTAAATGATATCGCTCCGCTAATGACCGATGTACTTCTTTCCATGGTCAGATTGTAAATAGTTGTGCGCATTATCTCGATTTAATTAGCTGTAAGTGTCGCAATACAGAAGTAATATTTATCCAAACAAAAGCCACAAATGTCATGTTTTAAAGATGGTAGTAGGACTAGTACCACTCAAAAGATTTTTACATAAATTTTTACATTCTGCCCATTCTGGTTAGGTCCGTGATTTGAAGAATTCAATTTCCTTTTTTCAGGTAACAAAAAATATTGGAACTTTCCACAGGCACGCAGGCGGAGTGGGAAAAGGCATAAATTAGAAGGCCATCATCTGGGAGGGCTACTGTCAATAACCTTTCCAGTTTTGATTCTGGGCTCCAATTTTTGGACCTCGGCATCGCCATGGCCTTCTTTCCGAACGTTGGTCTTCTGAAGAGTTGTAAAGTAAAAAGAAATAGGATTGTTCTTATCATAAATATGCATGCGATACTACTATCTCATTGTTCTAGTCATATATAGTTAGTAGTATCAGTGCTAATAATAAAATTATTATTTAGCATTTCGCTCGACTTTGCATCAGCAACACTTTGCAATGGCGGCGAGGGGTACGACCATCAGCTTGAGGCCGACGCGACGCCCACGCAATGTTAAGTTTTTGTTTTATTATAACATCAAGTACATAGACATCTTAGCGTTGCTGTCGTTTATAATATCAATATTAAGTAGCTAATGAATTAAGTGATCCTACTAAAATAATCATCTGGTAATGGTTTAAGCGCACTCCGGACATTTTCTAAAACTGGACATTTTGAAACTCCGGACATTTTGTAAAACTGGGCATTTTGACACTGCGGGCATTTTGATACATGGGACCTAATGGACCGAAAGGCATATAAACAGGTTAAACAATTGAAAATACAGGCTATTAAGTTATTCCTCAGCTAAAGAAATTATATTTATTAAGTAGTGCGTAGTACTACAGTGAACCAGAGGAGAATGAAGCCAAGACAATGAAAAGGAAAACTTGGCGAAACAGCGCCACTGTGCTGTTATCGCATTAGAAAATTTTGACAGTACTTTTTTTTTGTGCACTTATTGACCAACGAAAGACGACTCATACATACGCCCTTACGAGGGTGGGATATCAAACGGTAAAAATCCATGTCAGGGTTTGGAAGTTGGAAACAACCGCGAGACGCCAAGATGAAAGAAGAATTGACATACGTCATTTTATTCGATGACAGTGACGCTAAGACCAAAGAAAAAATGACATACGTCATTTATTCGATGACAGTGACGTTAGTGACGTTTTTGACAATGCCGCATAAAAAATCTTCGTTCCGTTTCAAGAAAGAACTGTTTTTGCAAGTTTATCATTTACCAAATTAATGCTTTCGTCTTGAATAATGTAAAAAGTCGGAAGGCGAATTATCAGAATTGTGTTCATTTAAAATGACATTGTAAAACAACGACACAGTTACAGGTGACAACGAACGGATAGACAGACAAAGCCATTGTCTCGCAACTCAGCGGTACCTGCGCTTACGTCTTTTGATGTTACTTTGAATTTCTTGTAAACTTAAAATGGTTTTTTTTACCTGCAATATTTTGAGAAAAGGCAATAAAATCACAATGCCACCAACAGAAGCTATGAACTGAGACTGCCACCAACGAAGGCATTTTCTAAGAAGTCTATAGTTAAATTGGCGGTCGTTTAAAATAAAGGGAGCTACATCTATCTATACACAAAAAAAAAGCGAATTGGTAACTATGCAAGAGGAAAAGTACAAGTTTTTTAAGAATAACAATTCCCAAAAAATGTGTTTTTTTTTTACTTTACCAAGATAACAATTTCCATAAATCTATTACAAAACATTCGGTTGCGCCAGAGTTGTTGAAACTTGAAAGCATTTCGGTTTATCAGTTGGGTGCGGAAAGGCACTTCACTGCGCGGCCCTGGCTGGCACCGCCTAGCACCCACCCGAGATAATTACGTTACGACCATCACATACGTCACTCGGCATTCTGTATTTACATTATTTAAATAATAATAAGTCGATATTTATACAATCGATACCTACATAGTAGCTATTTTAGGAAGTTATAGAATTCTACATAATAATATTTCAAAGTTGTGAAAAACTTTCTCAAGAATTTCTTCATACGAAAGGTCCTACCACAGTATAACTACACACACTGGCCGGGAAACCCCGAGAGCGGTTTGCCGTGAGTGTGTGACTGTGTACACAGTGCTAAGTCTCTCTACGCTCTCTCTCTCGGTTTGTCTTGTGGATCTCGAAGAAAACTTTTCCAAGAAATTTTCGAAAAAAGACTAAGGAAAATTTTAAGAGATATTTGACTTTCCTTTAGTAATAAGCAACTGTTGATTGAGCGAATCAAGTCACGTTTCATAATGGGGTCTAACGAACGCGAATTGGATTCATAGAGGCTATGCAAGGAAAACGTTTATTAATTTATTATGGTAATCATTTTTATGGAAGATAGATAACATATCTACTTATGTAAAAAAAACTGGCTAACAGCACAACACAAATAGCAACTGTCGCTTCCACGACCGTTGTTGTAGACGTCTTCAGTACAACCACAGATATGAGTCTGTATCTGATTCCTGTGAGTACAACGAGTTTTCCAGAGTTTTCCAGAGCAAACAAGAGGCTATGTGTAAGCGTTCCAGCAGGCATAAAGATTAAATCGGCAATTGTATTAAGAACATCATCAACGCCGACATCATTCAAATAGAACTAAAAAACTAACTAGTTTGTAAAACGTTATTCAATGACGTCAAAATGGATAATCTACCGGCACTGATATCAATGTGTTTAACATTTTTGAAGCTTAATATTACAGAGATAGAGTAGGTTGTTGAGTGCAGGCTGGCCCTACGTTATCTCGGCAGATAGCCGCATCCCAATTGCCTGCCATGCCGTGCCGACACCGGCACCGTCCTTATCGTCTTTCCACGAACGTTTAGCTACGCAAACACTTGCACTTATCGCGAAATATTTCACAATCGCAGCCCTATACAATTTCTATACTGGTTTGGTTATACTGTTTTGTTAACAGAATTTGTTATATTTTTAATATGTTACCCTACTAAACTACCTACTTTTTGTATAATCTTGCGATAATGTATACATATTTCCGTATTATAATATGAATTTTAAATTGAGTCGAATTTAAAAGAGTTTTATTAATACAAGGAAAAGATAAAAAATAGCTAAAATCTAACAAACAAATAATTAATCCGTGCTACTTACATACAAATAAATAGCTGTGCAGACGGTCTAATCCGTGACCATTGCGAATTCTTGTTGCATCAATTTAATTCCGACCAGAATGTACTCATACAATAAATGGAAGAGTGTCGAATTCGTTGACATTTACGACAACTGCTTCGCGTCTATCCAAGTTTTCTATTCAAGTCAGTTCCTGAGATTAGCGCGCTCACCCAAATAAAACTCTTCAGCATTATAATTTTAATATACCTAGATATTTTCTGAAATTCAAACCTTAAAAATTCTGTAAACTTGTATAATGTACCAATTTCTTGTTCAATCAAAGTCCGGAATGGGGATAAAAGTTCAGCAAATACAGATAATATTCAACATGGTACATGTCAAGAACACGCACAGATAAGCTGACAGGACACTATCAGTATTAATGAAATTGCAACAAGTAATGTCGTTACAACTGACAATAATAATGTAGACTGAATTGAAATGATAGGACCAAAGGGAAACGATGGAATGATATTGAAGATCTTTTTACAAAGATACCTAATCCTTTGGTTGGTTTACATGGAGACATACTAGTCCAACACGGAGAGCCTTTGAGAATTTTAGCAAGCTGCGTGCACTTAATATCGAAGAATGTTAATGGATTGACTGCTATGGAAGTTAAACTCAATATGCTAAATAATGCTAACAGATAGAGTAGAGGGGTTGGCAACAGATAGAGAAGAGAGGTTAAATGTACTGGGGGACTCGAGTTATGGATGAAGACGGCGACGTCTACCATTTTAATAATAACTAGCGGACGTCACGCGGTTTCACCCGCGTAGTTCCCGTTCCCGTGGGAATACGGGAATAAAATATAGCCTATGTTCACCGCAAAGAGTGTAGCTTCCCGACAGTGAAAGAATTTTTCAAATCGGTCCAGTAGTTCCGGAGCCTATTCGTTACAAACAAACAAACAAACAAACAAAAAAACAAATCTTTCCTCTTTATAATATTAGTATAGATGATAGTAAAACAAAATGGGAACAGTCCTCTGTAAATATCTTGTCAATTCTATAGTTATTGGATATACAATGTGCAATCAAGTAACTGCCATCAGCTTGGCAAGAAGCCCAAGGTTCTTGAGACCGACTGCATATCCGTAGATTGGAATGCCAATAGTTAATTAGTATGTCATAAAATTTGTTTTATATTAGCTTTCTTCACGAAGGGCCAGGTTATTCAAGCCAATTCTATCATTTGTTGTATAATTTGTTATATGTATAAGAGGCCTGAAGTGCAGATATTATATGCGCGTATCATATCTGTGCTGACTTGGAATTCGGTTCAGATTACAAAATGGTAATAGATTTTCTAAACAGCTTCCCATATCATTCATATTAGGTTTTGTATGTAATACAGCATTAGGTTCTGTTGTTTTGTCACGTGCTTCAATAGTCAATACAATCAAATTAATACACCACTGCATAAGAAATAACTCTCTATGGTTCTCATTAGGAGACAAGTTGCATTTAACGACGCAACATGAATAAATAATAAGCCCGCATAAAATGGATTTTAACATTTTTATGACACTGCTGAGAATAATAGCCTCCGTAAAACGCTAATTTGAATAGCGCAACAGGATGCTCTGTCTGCTGTACATATAATGTGTCTTGTTTATTTAAATTAACATTGGAATATTATTTGCAATAAAACATAGGACCACATTTTATATGTATAAGTAAACACAGAATGACTTGATTAAAAGCCATTAATTTTATGCTGGCCCCAAAATTGCTCCCTGAAGTGAACCACCAGAGAACTCTTTTGTAATAATTGTTTACAACCACAATGTTGTTATTGTTTTTATGATACTGGGCACCATTAGTGAGAATCTGGCTTGATGTGGTGAAGGACAAATGGGGATGCCGGAGACATAGTATAGGTTGCAAAGAAATAGATGTAATCAACAAAAAAACTACCCGCACTTCTTTGATCTAAAGATATGTCTGTACAAACAATAGTGATTGTATACTGGCAAACAGGTAAAACCATCGCGATACTAAAATCGTATCAATAGATTTGCTCTATTGCCCCTTATGTTATCTTATCACTAGCAAATAAAGGTACCTGGGTCCAATACTATTGAGTTTTAGTGTTAGTCAAAGAATAGTTTATGATATGTATAGGGATTTTACTACGTCTAATCAAATCATTGCATTCAACTAATATGTCTGTAGCGATTTAGATATTTTGATTGTAATGTACTAATGTAATATGAACATCGTTTAATTTATGTTTTTTTTATAATTAATAGAAAACTTGATTGTTATGTTACCCAATTCATGTCTACTATACCTTAAACCAAATATGACCCAAAAAAAAACGTTTACTCATACCAAAACATTTTCCCGCGCTTTAAGTTATTGTTGATTGACGACGACCATAACCGACATAAAGATGAGGCCTTCAATAAAAATTATCAGCAGACTACCCGATAAAATAGAAAGCAAACAACGTTCAACAGTTCTCTTATCATTATCGTAGTGCGACCTTATTTGCACTAGCGAAACGATAAATTAAAAATATTGCAGAGTCAACAACCCACGACGTCAATATGACAGGAGACGGGGTAACGCAGACCTGAGGAACTGAGGATTCGTCCGTGTAGTCGGTGAGATAATTAGAGCTCACTTACGGCCCACAGTGGATACAATAGCGATGCAAATAATCGCGATTATGGCAAGGTTGACGTCGGTCGACGGAAGGTTCGTTCAACTGACCGCGAACGATGACACGGTGCGCACGCGCAGCGTCGCGACGTTACGAATGAGCACAGATCCACATGCTGTCGCTGTCAGTGGGTACCCGTAACTTACCCCTGACTCTGATACGTTGCCACCAAAGTGTCGCTACTAATATCAAATCCTCATAACTCTCACCCTCACGTTAAATGATTTTAATTCAGTAAAAATGTATGTTGATGACGCAATAAGCAACAGATATCGTTTTACCAAAATAAAGTGACTTTGTTTGGTTTATTATGATTAGACATGCTAGGGGAAAACCCATACCGCTCAAGTCATTAATATCTCGGTCAGAACAGATAAGTACTTACCGACTTCCTTTAAATGCAATCCAAATAACACACTTCACAATGCCACAGGAAATCTCAATTAAAAACTTCAAAAAAACTTGTCGTAACTTGACCCAAGTGCGATCGTCGCGTGCGCGCAACGAAAACAATCGACTGACAGATGTCGGTCGGCGTCGGAAAACCCCTCAAAACTACGCGGCGCAAAGCACGCACCAAGTAAATATTATTGCCTCGGCTGGACAAAGGTTTTTGTTATCCAAAACCGGTGTCAGCAAGCGTACACAACACGCGCGGCCAGCGGTAAAACATGGAGTGAGGCTCGCGCGCCGGCCCCGCCACCCGTCTGATAAGCCTGGCGCGACGCCCCCCGGCGACGCCTACGCCCCACTTGGCGCCGTCGCACCGGTGCATCGTAAACACACCACCAGCCGCCCCTCAGCACCCGCATGGTCGTAGCAGCCACTATCGTTGCAGACAGACCAGACAGTCCCCCGCATTATGCACCGCTCCCACGCACAATTTCACAACCGCAATGTACCTTCTTAGGAGTGCTACAGAAAATCAACTACTTTCAATTCCTTAATAAGACGAGGAAACAGACTTGGCACTTGAGAAATTACAGCAGCAGACCAGACAAAGAGAACAATGAGGCACAAACAAACGCAGAACATTTTTGGTGCCTTCCTAATTGGGCTCGAGGTGCGTGGAGTAGAAATTCAGTATGCAATGCAATCGGCGCGCTACATAAATGGAATAATGGAATTGGTGCAGCCATGTTAGACTACTTGGACAAAATTTGTCGAATACCCAGTATTGATTCGACAGATTTTATTAACAGGTAAGGTTTATAGATTTGTTAATAAGTTTTGATGATTTGATAATAGACATACACTTATCTTTAGAGCTCAGGTATCTTAAAGGAAAGTTTTAAATAAAAGTTGCCCATAAGGTATATAATGAAATACTAAATGTTATGCAATATTGAGACCCCCAAAATTATTGAATGTATGTTAATGTCTATGAAGCAATATTAAAATAAGTGAGTACAACCGGACAGATCGTATAAAAGTAAAGTGAATTCCTAGAATCGTTTACATAACAGTTGAATCTTGCACTCAACCAATGTATGAGAACGACAAGGAAAGATTGAGGAAAAAATCTTAGTAATGTCAAAAAATACAAAGAAAAAGAAAATGACCTATAATTTGAAGAGTATTTTGTAATTTTTTGTGTATGGTAAGTTCTGAGACGGATAAAACACAATTTGATCACTTTAGGTTTAACTATCTTCTATGTGGTATTTATACCAAAATACATAAAGCTATACTATACATAGCATGTATGTATAGTGTCAATTTTAGGAAAGTCATCAACCCTATTCTACAACCTACATAATGCGAAAAAAACACCTGAGATTCAGAGTCATTGCAATGCAACATGATATTGTGACCTTTTGGAAAGGTTCAGAAACGTGTAGGTGTAGCAAAAGACTAAATTAATTTCAAAGAATTGGGCAAGTTAAACACTTGCTTTCCGCAATACGACACCTATCAATTCAGTTATTTAATGACATCCTATGTTATCAAAACAATTTATTGAACGAACGCATTTCCAGTAAAATGTAGGTATTCTTGTGACTGAAATAATAACATACTAAGACTTTTGATACACATCGCAGAAAAAACACTGCCCTACACAATGGTCACATCAAAATTCCGAAATAACACTTCAATTTTACACGCTTACAAGGTCATGACGATAAAAAGATGTGCACGAATTGAATGGGTCGCGATAAAGTCAAATATTTAACATCAATAATCCGAATGTTAAAGTCTTTATTGCGATGGCAGAGGAATCTTAAAAAAATGATTTAAATAACATTGAAAATGCAGCCACAGTCATAAACATTTACGAGTGCATTACTCTCAATAAACTGGCATGCCCGTGCAAATTATCCGTCAAACAATTTATACAACGGATTCGTGAATTACGTTGTAAGATAAAATATTTAAGAGCAACATTCGAAGTGCTGCCGGGTCAAGAAGAGAACAATAGTTTCAATACCAAAATATTAAAAGCTATTAATATAAAGCCAGCGCGGCAGCGGAAGCGGCAGAATACAAAAAAATAATTAAGTATAAGGGTCTTGGCTCGTCGTACAATTTTATTCCAGTCGGTGTCGAGACCCTAGGTCCATGGGGTCCCAACGCACATAAATTTTTTAAAATTTTGAAGAAGCGTCTTGTGGAGTCAACTGGTGACCTAAGGGCTGGCAGTTATTTCTCCCAACGAATAGGCATCGCCGTTCAAAGGGGGAATGCTGCCAGTCTTTTGGGCACAATGCCACGGGGGCCCTATTTAGATTTAGTTTAGTTTTATTTATTCATATTGTAAATAGTTATTAATTTATTTTAACATTTGTCTAATATTTTATTGAATAAAGCTATTTGATGACTAACGATATCTTTTGAGGTTTATAAAAAAAACGAAATTTGTATTTCTTTGTATTAAATAACATCAATGTCATATAACTCTGTCAGTCAGGCGGGAAATCTGTCGGGGCGCGTTAGGCCCACATAAATTACGAGATTAATCTTTTCAAATAATTTGACCTTTTCATCTGACGAGGGTTCATTAAATAATGGCGTCGGTATTGATAGTGCGGTTATTGTGCCGTCTATCACAAATTTTGTTGTGGGCGGCATACTGTGTATACTTGCATTCATCATAAGCCCTGTTATTCGTCCTATCTTAAGGGTTACATTTATCTTTCTTTTTACATACAGATAAAGTCTTTTGTGCTGTAGAAAGTTATGCAAAGCAAGGTTCTTGTTTATATGATCAAGTGAAAACACGATTATGAAGTTATTGAAGTAAAATGTACTTCGATACCATAACAAATATTACATTTATTGTAGACATTTTTATCGAATTCATAACTAAAGTTCTCAGTTCGATTCGAACTTCAATAAAATAAGTTGCAAGTGAGTTCGAATACAAATATTTCTCGTGAAAAGCCCAGCTCACTTGAAGCTTAATAAACTTTTGCCCTTACAGCATAAATTTACGAAGATGTCTAAAATTGAAGTGTTTCTTGAACACATTCTGGCACGTGTTCGAGTTTCTGTCATCCAAATCTGCTACTGCGCGACAGATATTACATCTTTAAATAAGGTACTCAAGGCGGAAATGTTTAAAATGTCAGTAATCAACAGAACGGTAAGCACGATTCTTGTCCATAATCGGAACAAGGACTCCGGTGCTGTTATTGTAAATATCAGTTCTGTGCTTATTGTGACGTAATTACTATTGCCTCGAGAAACAAAGACAAACTTGCTAATTTATACAGGGCATCCTTTGTCAGAATGTGCAAATTACTATGTAAATTGTAACTACATACAGGGAACTAAGTTCATAATCCAGATCAAGATAAATAAAAGGTATGGATGGAATGTCCGGTGGAATGCCGTGCGAGCCGACCCGGTGAGTCACTGGGTGCCAGTCGGTGGTCAATCGGCGGCATGTATGTAGCAACTTTAACGGTTCAGTTCGATGCAATTAAAACAGTCGAAAATACCCACGACTCTGAAATGGGTGAAGTTTGGTTCTCCAAAAAACAAGATTTCCCGTGGGAATTACAGACTTTTACGTAATTCCGAGAAAAAATCTTTTAAGAACCTATGTCTAAAAAGCAAGAAAAAAAGGGAGAACAAAATGACAATTGTGTTTTGAACTGAATGCGTTTCTTTATTCGAGTTACTTGATAATAAACAAAAGAATATAAATAAGTAAAAAGACGTCAATGGTTTCTTGGAAGTAACTGTCGAGTACTTGGTTACTGTTGCCACATATTATATTATTTAATGAGACCAATGAGTGGCGCCAACTCGTGCAAAAGTCCCGAATTGAAAATTTTACAGAACGATATAGTGGTAAATCTTTGTAAAATGGATGACAAATTGCACTTTTTAATAAATCTTCACATTTTAGGTCAAACTGATTACTAGTTTAAAGCTCCATTTGTGAGGATCGGTACATTACACGTAAGTAGCGTAACTAATTCACACAACGAAGAACATCGGTCATCTTATGAAACAGAACTCATTTGGATACATTCTGACATCGTTAGGGGCCTAATGATAAATCCTTGTCAAAATGAATTAAGGATAATAACAATAATAATATTTTATATAACAGAAACGTGCTAAGGTTTGTACAAACAGGAAATTAATAAAATTCTAATAATATTGAAGTTATGTATTCTATAATGTTCTTTACCTCTTACAATTAATATGAATCTATATATATAAAAATCAATGCCACTTTTCGTTGTAATTTTATAACTCAAGAACGGGCTCACCTATCCAAACCAAGTCTTTAGGCTTTGTTCGGACTATTTAGTAGATGGTTTATGTGAAGTTTGCACAAAATCGGTCGAGCGGTTTATCATTTATCACGCAAACGAAGTTGCGCGGGTCAGCTAGTCTATTTATATGACAAAAGTTATGATGCCTAAACAAAGGAGAATTATTATTTTATTATAGGGTACTCCCAGAACTACTGATACCCGGAAGTCATCTTCATTATTAGAGCTTAGACCTCATTAGCATCTAACTTCCTTGCTTTGATAAACCTCAAAATATCTTTCCCCGCCCTACAACAACGTAAAACGATAAGTTTGTATGTCAACTATACAGAAACCCAGACAGATCGTGAGGGTATGAGCTCAAAGGGCTTTTAAGCTTGTCTGCCACCTCATTAGTCCAAAGAAACATTATAAATAACATTCATATAATATCTCTCCCTCCATTCAAATAGAATATAATATCACACAATTAAACGATAAACAAGGAAAATATTAAACGTCATAATCTGGTTAATAGATGCGCGTCATAAATATTACAATTAAGAACGAGATTAAATCCATATTAATAGGATAATATTCCTTACAATAGAATAATTATTTTATTCTAAGAATAAAGTCCTTCATTAAGTTCTAAGAAACCGTTTATTTTGACTTTTCCAGTTAAAATTTAATTAGTTATTGTTAATTCTTAAAATGTGCTTGGTAAATAAATGAGGAAATATTCCACCAAATGATATGTCGTATTAGAGCTCAGAATATAATTTTGGACTTAAACCCGAAATTGACAATGATATTAAACTATCGTGATTAATATATCAAATTGTAGCATTTATTTTCTATAGATGCAGTATTTAGGATGTGAAAGCAGCCTTATCGAGTTATCTTTTTTTAATCGGTTGTCAGTGGTGACATTTCTGCTGTCAGATTGACAGGATGTCATAAGTTCGGTGACGAAGCGTTTCGCATTTAAAGGAACGGGTTTTTGTTAAGATTTTTCGTGAAAGACAAGACTTTTGACCGAGACCTGCTTTGGGGTAGTTGGAGGTCCTTTGGCTTATGCTCTGAGACTGTGCCGCGAATCAGTTTTTCGCTCAAGCGCGATTATTTGTTGCCTCGCATGGTCTAGCGGGCTGTGATTGGGTTGCTGCATTGCATCTTACTACATTTTACCCAGAAAACTGGTGAGTCACTTCTTCTTTTGCAAAGCGGGTCGATTGTCGTCTGTCGCGCAGCCAAGATCTTAATTTGTCGTTTCTTTCATGACAGGGTTTTTTACTACGGGGCTAGTTGCCGGATGAGATATTTGGTGCCGCACCTATAAGTTAGTGGGCTGCACGTGGTACGACAACGTGGAAGTGCGGACTACACGAGCTTCTCATGTGAGAGGTATCTGCCGTCATCACCTGGCAGTAACAACAGGCAGTCACTCTCACTCAGCTCACTCTGCAGGCCAGTAAATCCACTACTTATGTGTAGCTTAGTAGCATAAGTACCTAAGCACTGACTATACTTCTGTGTACCTGTGATATTTGTGTCTATCAGTGAATAAGCTCTCTGTGTGTCTCTGTGTATCTCTGTGTTATATAAATATATGTGTGTACACCCTACCTGACTGTTTTCGTCAGAGCCCTGGCCTACCCTTGCACGCACACTGGAATCTCTGTAGTAAGGCGCCCTGGGAAAGAGTTCTCTGCAAAGCTACCTCGCGCTAGTTGGTGAGTAACACTGATCATCACTGTGTTACAAATTGGCGCCCAACGTGGGGCCCACTAACTTATAGGTGCGGCACCAAATATCTCATCCGGCAACTAGCCCCGTAGTAAAAAACCCTGTCATGAAAGAAACGACAAATTAAGATCTTGGCTGCGCGACAGACGACAATCGACCCGCTTTGCAAAAGAAGAAGTGACTATTAATATGAAAAAATCCCACTTTTGTCGGAGTGAACTCAAATACCTGGGGTATTATGTGGACAAACATGGCTTACGGACAGACCCGGGTAAAGTTGAGGTTATCCTCAACTATCCCACCCCTTCTAACCCTAAGGAGGTTAAGAGATTTCTGGGAATGGCCGGCTGGTATCGTCGCTTTGTTAACAACTTCTCGAAGATTAGTAAACCTCTGTGCAAACTGACTTCTACGAACCTTAAGTTCGAATGGACCCCTGAGGCTGAACAGTCCTTTAACCTGCTAAAGTCAGCCTTGGTTTCTGCCCCTATATTAAAAATGCCTAACTTTGAGATGCCCTTCCGCATTCTTAGTGACGCGTCAGCTTACTCAGTTGCTGCTGTACTGACACAAACTCACGATGGTGTTGAGCACCCTATCGCCTACTGTAGCCGTTCTCTTAACAAGAATGAGGTGAACTACAGCACAACTGAGCGAGAACTTCTGGCCGTGATTTTCGCTTTGGAACAATTTCGACAGTACGTCGAAGGCCAAAAATGTACGGTCGTCACGGATCATTCATCTCTTCTGTGGTTCCATAAGCTAAAAAATCCCACGGGTCGTCTAGCACGTTGGAGCATGAGGCTCAGTCAATTCGATTTTGACATAGAGCATCGAAAAGGTAAAGACCACGTTGTACCTGATGCTCTGTCTCGTATCAAAATTGATTCCCTCGATGCAGTACCCACTAAAGACCCGTGGTATGACCACACCATGAATAGTGTTCGGAAGAACCCTAGGAAGTCACCAAATTATGACATTCGTGACAACCTTCTATATAGGTTAACTAAAAATAAATATTCTTTGACTTCAGACTTTGACTGGAAGCTGGTGGTACCTCAGGAGGATCGCTTGCCCCTGCTCTCTAAGTACCACGATGACACACTTAGTGCCCATGGTGGCGTTTGGAAGACGCATAAAAGGTTAGCCCTAAATTATTACTGGCCCAAGATGTACGAGGACGTCAAAGAATATGTTGGGAATTGCGAAACATGCAAGCAGTACAAACCCGTAAATACGTCTCGTCCCGGCCTAATGGGTAGCCCGAAGCGGGTTTCGAAGCCATTCGAAGCTATCTCTGTCGATCTGCTTGGTCCCTTTCCCACTTCGAGCAATAGAAACGTACACCTGATCGTGGTCTCCGACTACTTTAGCAAATACGTCATGTTGTGCCCTGTTCGGGTTGCCACAGGCGCTGTAGTCGCGAGGTTCATAGAGAAGAGTGTGTTTCTCGTGCACGGAGTCTGCAAGACTATTTACATGGATAATGGCCCTCAGTTTGTGAGTAAGCCATTTAAGGATCTGTTGGCTAAATACAATGTACCTAATATATATTATAACCCTAGGTATCATGCCCAAACTAATCAGGCGGAACGAGCTATTCGCAATGTGGTTCAAGCGATCTCATGCTATGTGAAGTCACAACACAAGTCTTGGGATCAGTTCTTGGTTGAGATACAGTGTGCTTTAAACACTGCAGTTAACGAAGCAACTCGTTTCACCCCTTACTTTTTGGTACATGGTAGGGAATTTATTGGGGATGGAGTGCTGTACAGGCAGACAGATATCGCGTGCCATCCTACTTCAGTCTCTGTAGACGATCCATCAGCCTTCGGTGTCAAGCTGAGAGAAATACAACGCATTTACGACCAGGTGAGGAAACATTTGAACGTTGCCCACCAGCGTAATGAAAAGTATTACAACCTCAGAAAAAGGCATGTAGAGCTGAAAGTGGGACAGATAGTTTACAAACGCACGTTCTACCTGTCCAACAAGGCCAAGAATTTTACTGCTAAGCTAGCTCCTAAGTTCCTTAAATGTGTGGTGACTGCTAAACGATCCCCTTTAGTATATAGGCTGTCAGATCTGGACGGTAAGGATCTTGGGGAGTACCATATCAAGGACATCCTGAAGTATCAGGAGGAGCAGTCTCCAATACCTAACGTAACTACATAGCACTGTTTCTCTAGTTTATTAAACCAGTGCTATGTGATCATTATGTAAGACTATTTTAATCTTTTGTTTGTATTTCTATATGTGTACGTGACTTTAAATTGTCACGTTGTAGTTTCTTCTATGCACCGCACCGAGCGTTTTTCTCTCATTCGCTTCTTAGTACTCTACATTATCCTGAGAGCTTGGGTAGTGTTAGGGTATCGGCAGTGAGTAAAGGGAGCATTCGTTTTCTATGA
The DNA here is from genome assembly GCA_933228765.1 of Miltochrista miniata. Classification (NCBI taxonomy): domain Eukaryota; kingdom Metazoa; phylum Arthropoda; class Insecta; order Lepidoptera; family Erebidae; genus Miltochrista; species Miltochrista miniata. Next base: position 12,389,303 of record OW121764.1, on the reverse strand, counting down.
AGGGCATTAGACTCTAGTTACTTAGCCTAACCGGTACACGAGTCAGTGTCTAGTTAGGTACATAGGAGGATCTTTCTTTGGTATTGTAATGGTCTTAGTCAGCTGGTGTTTGAAGGACCTAGCTGGTTGTCTTTGTTTATTAGTCAGTACTTTTCTGTTTTCTTTATTGTGTATTTCCAGCGTGTCATATCCGCAGGAAATACTATTAAAGGGGGGGTGGTTGTAGCATTTATTTTCTATAGATGCAGTATTTAGGATGTGAAAGCAGCCTTATCGAGTTATCTTTTTTTAATCGGTTGTCAGTGGTGACATTTCTGCTGTCAGATTGACAGGATGTCATAAGTTCGGTGACGAAGCGTTTCGCATTTAAAGGAACGGGTTTTTGTTAAGATTTTTCGTGAAAGACAAGACTTTTGACCGAGACCTGCTTTGGGGTAGTTGGAGGTCCTTTGGCTTATGCTCTGAGACTGTGCCGCGAATCAGTTTTTCGCTCAAGCGCGATTATTTGTTGCCTCGCATGGTCTAGCGGGCTGTGATTGGGTTGCTGCATTGCATCTTACTACATTTTACCCAGAAAACTGGTGAGTCACTTCTTCTTTTGCAAAGCGGGTCGATTGTCGTCTGTCGCGCAGCCAAGATCTTAATTTGTCGTTTCTTTCATGACAGGGTTTTTTACTACGGGGCTAGTTGCCGGATGAGATATTTGGTGCCGCACCTATAAGTTAGTGGGCTGCACGTGGTACGACAACGTGGAAGTGCGGACTACACGAGCTTCTCATGTGAGAGGTATCTGCCGTCATCACCTGGCAGTAACAACAGGCAGTCACTCTCACTCAGCTCACTCTGCAGGCCAGTAAATCCACTACTTATGTGTAGCTTAGTAGCATAAGTACCTAAGCACTGACTATACTTCTGTGTACCTGTGATATTTGTGTCTATCAGTGAATAAGCTCTCTGTGTGTCTCTGTGTATCTCTGTGTTATATAAATATATGTGTGTACACCCTACCTGACTGTTTTCGTCAGAGCCCTGGCCTACCCTTGCACGCACACTGGAATCTCTGTAGTAAGGCGCCCTGGGAAAGAGTTCTCTGCAAAGCTACCTCGCGCTAGTTGGTGAGTAACACTGATCATCACTGTGTTACAAAATAGGTTGTAGAACCTTTTTGTGTTTAAAAGACGCATTAAATATTAACAGAGGACAATTTCAACACAAGATAGCTATTGAATGATATATTTAGGTGTAAATACACATGTATAATCTTTGGGAATTATAACGAATGTAAAAAATATTTTCTTTGAAGAGGGTTTTCTAAAGATACTAAGAATATAACATGTAAAAGTAGACATAGTTAAGTAAATTGCTAGAAGGAATAAATAAAGGAAATACAAGTTCAATATTTAATGTTGGAAACTTCTTTATTACAACTATTATTCGCGACATTATTATCATATTGTAACTTATTAAAACCAATCATGATATAATCTAAATTGATTTATTTGTAGAGGTCGCTGAGAAATAATATTTCATTGCTAAACTTAAACTTGCAAATCATTCTCTTTACTTGTTCTAGGTTAGGTACGACTGTATGACTGAAGGATTTTAATCTTACAAGGTAATTTTAAGATTTCAAGCACAAATGAATTTGAAAGGAGACTATCAAGCAGAAATAAAATTTGAAAGGAGACTAAAGATCAAAAAATGTGTCAACTTCCGATAAGCGTTTGATATGGTCAACTATATTTCAAATCCACATAGGATGTCAATACTGAAAAGAATAAAGAGTTCAAAAAAAATGTGTCGACTTCTGATAAGGTTTCGATTTGGTCAACTTCATTTCAAAACCACATAATATATTATGCCTAAATTGAAAATATAATCAGGAATTTATTACTTCTTCGTCAGGACCTTTTTAGTGAGCATTTTTTCACGTCACTACATGGGTTAAGGTTGATTGGAACAAAGTAATTTTTTGGAATGCCTTATCTACTTTGTAAGTTAAGTATGTAGTTCGAAAGCAATGAATGTTGTGAGGACAATGGGAAACACTTTGTGTAATGGGTCAAAAGGCTTAAACTTGTTATGTTATCTTTAAAGGGTAATAAAGGAGTCGGGTACACGTTTATTGTCGCTACCTATGGATTTGCGTAAAAGCCTGCTTTGTTCTGTGGTGGGTGGTTATGACCACATAAAAAGTCATTACCTTCCTTCTTGGGTCTCCGGTTGTATAAAATAAAATTAAGAAGGCCCAGGATAGCTTGCTGCTTTTTTGGTGTTTCGAATAAACCAGTCTCGTCTGTCAGTTTGTAGTCAGTCTCAGTCTAGCTTAGAGGCTCTTAGTATTTATTATAAATTTGTAATCTATAATTTGGCATTAAAATACGTTTTGGTCGCTTCGACAAACTAGTAAAAAAATCTGAACATACAAATTACACTTAAAATGTAGATGCTATTTCTTTTTTTCAGGTGCTTCGGCGTAGTCGCTAAAAATATTGAAAATTTATCCATATTTTATTATATAAACCATTATTTGATTGAGGGTTTTGTATAATATATGAAATACTATTGCAATTTTTGAAAAAGTCATCCCAGTGGATTGCTTCTGACTTCTGAGCTTGTGCAAAATCACATTCGCGTCACATAATACCAACATATATATCTTATCTGTAATTTTATCTAGCTATAAGGAAAAGACAACATTCTTACGCATGTAGCCACCGTACACAAAGTTTATATTCAAGTAAAAATGTTGCAAACAGGCATAAACAATGAGTTTCACAGACTACCGCTGCGAGCTTTATTGTTGACGTCATGCTTGTACTGCAGGTGTGCAGGCGGTTAGGAATTCTTCAACCATAACTGAATTGCATAAAGACCTCAATATGGCGAATTATTCCACACGAGAAGACGAAAATAATGAAGTATTAAATGTCAAAAGGATTTTGCTTGAGTAATTTTCGATGTATGACAATGAAAATCTGAATACTGAAATATAAGGAACAGACAAGAGTAAACAAATATTATCCGAAATTGCACGTATGGACATACCACGTATTCCGTCCTCAACCTTATTACAATACTACGACTCCTGTCCAGAAGTGTCTACTTATATAATCCAGGCATGTTCTTAGAAGCAAAGATAGCTTTCCTGAAACCCGCATCGAAATTAATCAAGATTTTATTGAAGACAGTTAAGACGTTCAATTTGAGTTCAGTGTAAATTTAGAGAAGTCCTCATTCGTTACTTAAATTAATAAATTCAGAGTCCCCAGAGTCATAAAATTTACTATAATTTAAAAAATGGGTGGTTATTGTCAAATGAGAACTAATTTGATCAAGCATTTGTCATAAATGTTTGCATCAAATACTCTACCTACTTCCGATGATTCACTATATTCTGAGAATAGCCTAACGAGGAGTGATGATTATCTAATCCGCGGATAACCAGTTACAACACATTATAATTACTTCTAGAGATGAAATAATCCAGCCAATTGCCAACCTTTTTCTACCAGTGTATGTCAAGTAGTACAGAACGAGAAGAACAAAATGTTCTATCTGAAACCTGTGGTGATGGAGAAATGGTCCCCATTCGTTTACTTTCCGCAGTTACTCTGATTCAATCATTTTGGCAGTTACGTTTAAACCTGTTAAGAAAGTTCAGGCATGAGTTTCCTTGTCAGTACTACCTAAGACCAATTCAGAACTGGATACAATTAAAGCAAATTGTCCACATCCGCTCCGTATTGACTACAATAGTTTAATAGGTGTCCGTCAATAAAACACATCTGCTCAAGTCAACAAGGTCAATACTTGGTTGAAATCTGTTTACATTTCAATAGATATAGGTATTGCATATTATACTGCATACGGTACGATGGATAATGATAATTACGTAAAGAGCGGTAACATTGATAAACTGCAGCATTGGAATGTCTGCTACAATCTGTGCAAATGTTGTGTAAAGCAGGTAAAGTAGTAGAACGTTGCCGCTAGCGTGTAGGGAATTCCCAACTTCACGGGCATGTCGGCCGTTCTTGGAAGCAGTCAGGCGCAGGAGAAATTTCACAAGCGCGCGATGTAGGTCAAGTCAGCCGGACTTGACGTTTTCGACTCGCAAAGGTTACCATCACCGCCGGCACGCCGCGCCGCATAGCGAATCCGGTTGTGCGCTTGCGCAACTGATAGTCTCGTTTATCAGATCCTAAAAGATCAGTTGTATCTGGCACATAGTGTGTGATTTAATATGGTGTAAGATATTTTATGCAGGGAGATTGATAAACAAATCAGTATACATTCCATCTACAATGGTAATGATCTTGTTATACCTTGTGGGTCAAAACCTTAAAGCATGTTTTGGAAGAAAGTAAGTATCGGGATGTTTTAACCTAATTAGCTAGCAATGGCTGGTTGCCATAGACGAAATCTCTAATCGAAATACGTTTAGAGACAGCACTGAAATATTCAGGATGCAAAAGGTTAAGTCTCGTAGCAAGAATTATAATATAGAAGTAAGTTTAGTTCTGATTCTGAACTGTAATTTTTTTTTGGACAGAAGACTTTGAAAGAATTCGTACTTATAAAAGTAGGATAATCGAGAGCAAGGAGAATAGTATCTTCCTACACCAGTGAAAGCGTAATGTGACCTACCTAGACTAATATTTCAGACAATAGGGTTATGAATGCTGTAGTTACGTATTTACCATTATTCATGTAAGTATGGTAGGTACTCCTTGTAACCTAAAACCACAACCGAGTCCGGGAAAATCCAAGGATTTCATTCATGAACAAGGACTGTCAATGGATGACGTATTTAGGTAAGGTTGTTTTTATTAGAGGGGATTTTCCTGTAAAGTAGTAACCATAAATTTATACCTAGGCTCTAGATTGTGAGGATGATGATACAATTTTGATTTAAATAGGCTGTTTATACTGATTTAAAAGATAAGATGTTCAGAGTTTTAATATTCTTAGAGGGAGGGAGGCCAAACTATTGCTTTCAACAAAGAATGGAAAACCCCGAAACACAGCTGACGCAAGCGGCTAATCAAAGTGGACCTCGAGTTTCGAAACAAAAGTAAAATGAAAGACTACGTATTTCCAAATTGAATCGTAAAAGATTTCCACAATACAAATGTGAGAAATTGTTTTTGACGTGACAACGTCTTATAATTCGATGGAGCCGGCTGCACGGACGAAAAATGATGACGCAATACGTCGTTACCTCGCTCTGAGGCGTTCCATTTATTTTAGTGATGTTTTCTACAGATGGCACTATAATCAATTAATGTGTTTTTATTTTTTTATTTCTTTAGTTTTGTAATGTTAATTTTATTTCTATTTTTATTTTCTTATGTCGTTGTCACGTTCAACCATCGTTAGTAAACCGACTTTACAGACACCCGACTTTTTTTTTCAAGGAGAACAAAAAGACATCGAGAGGACAACATCAAGGATTTGCGGGGAAAAAGCAAATGATACAATACCTTTATTTCTTATGCAACATCAAGAAATACTTTGGCCTACTTTTTGCACTGAGAATTAAAAAATTGTGCGTCATTTCTGAATAGAAATCGCAGGTTAAAAACTAGCTGATCTACCTACATTCACCACAGGTATACGTGACCAGAGTCGCATCAAGATACAAGGTTACGTGCAATATACAACTTTAGCAGATTTTGACGCGCAGAAACCTTACATTAGCCTGAATTTGCCTTTAGATGCAGCTTCCCTCGTCGTCTATCGTTAGGTATCCTTCGGCAAGACCGAGGATGTTCTTTCACCATCATAGCACCGTGTCTCTGTTTTATAATGCATTGCTATTTCTTTCTCTCAGGGTTCCCCGTACATAATTTGAAAAATTTGTCTACCTGATTGAATTTTAATGTTTTTATTTTTCAATCATTCAACTCGGGCTTTGAGTTAGTATCCTGACTCACTACCAAAAGGGCGGAACATAACAATTTAAAGCTAACAGAGCAGTCATACCTAAATACATCACGGTCCCAATAAATAAAAGGTTTTCCAAAATCTTTACTCCTTTCAATAGAAACACGTGTATTGTAGTAGAATCGATATTATATACGCATGTAATAAAGAAGTTACATTATAATAAATTGTTCAGGTAGTGTTCTTGGAAGACGGCGGCGAACGGCACTGCGCAGTGCTATTGGCGATGACGTCATACGATGACGTCATTCTAGCTCGCACCACGTGTGACGTCAGCAGTGATAACACGAAAACTTGTACGTGACGGCGAAAATTTAGAATTGATAGTAGTAATCTTTTTTATTAATCTATTGGCGCTGAAAATAATCCTTTTGAAATATTATCTGAGAGATAAGTTGCAACTAGTGCCATCTATCGGCGGTAAGGGTGATTTTTAATGCTTAGAATAAAGAACTAGGCTGAAGTAAGCACTTAAATAGTAATACTATAAATACGGTTTTTTTTTTTTTTTATTTGGTTGTGAAATTAAATTTATTTAAATAAATTAAATAGTATACAGACTTACGTATTATTGAGATGAATAATTTTGTAAAGATGTAATCAAACTGTAATACTGAAGTTATGTAAGTAATAAAATTCTAGAAACTATCAGTGAAATATTTTAAGAATACACAAAACAAGATGGACGGACATATTATTAACAAAAATTGCTTTCCAACAAAAAATATAATTGATTCAAGCACCAGATATTATTTACTTTATAGCCGATAAAAAATGGAAGTAGATACCAGTATTTTTTTAAAAATAGCAACACCAATAAGAAATAAGTTTTTACTTGCGGCTTTTTTGGCGGGATTTGGAAGGAATCGTATCGCATCGTTTTATAAATTTGCAAAATTAGTGTTTTTTCGAGTGCTTTGTGTGTATTAATGGTGGATTCTTAAACATAAACGTTCGACAACGTGCACTAGTGTTGGGAAGTGATAAAACGCAGTGAATCGCAACTTTGCAGTTTCTGACAAAAAAATCCAAAGAAACTTTCAGAAATTTATCCACCGCTTTTCTGAAGGAAGACTGACTTTGACTTAGGGCTGTACTTGACTTTGACTGGACTTAGAGGACGAGGACTGTGACTTATTTAAGCAAAATGAAGATATAACTTTAAATAATAATAAATAAAGACATGGCTTAAAGGTCTTGTAACCAAGCCATAACTATTTAACAAACAAACAAACAGTTTTTACTTGCAGCGTTGGTTTTTTTTTGTACGGAACAATTTTAAACAAATGTCACGTAATTTTTTTTTTACCACTAAGATGGCAGATAAGCATAGGGATCAATTGATTATAAACTATCTGCTAACAATACTGAAGGGCATTGTCTTTCAAATTCAATGTAAACAGTTAAACACGCAATTCAAATGTGCGTTGCGTTGTTACAATTTTTAAGTCAAAATCAATATTTTAACAAGGAAATAATATAAGACGTAATTGGTAATTACTTCGTACCTTTCAAGGACATACTACGTTCTACCAAGTTAAAGTAAACCGATGGAAAACGGCAAACATCAAATGTCCAGCTTTAGAGAAAGTTGTTTACAAATTCAATTCGCGTATTGCCGTACAAGTTTTCGCTATATCAAGTACCGATTGTGAATATCTACAGACAAATTCATTGAAAACTTACCACCGGTTTCCTGTATTCATCAGATTGATAATCAAACATGGTAGCGAACATCAGACCTTCGTCTTGCTCGCTGCTGTAAATCTGGTATGGCACCTGCTGAGACATGAAGAACACTTTCCACTAATATTTCCAAACCAATTATCCGCTCAGGGTGTCCAATTTACAAAAGTTCACAATGTCTATAAAAATCACGTACAAACTACGAATTCACAATTTGATAAGAGCATGAGTCATAGAAGGCTTTTATAAAACGTAGACGTGCGTTTAGCTAGAATGTTTTATATCACTGAGTCAGTTGGCGCGCTTGTGGCTGGTTTTGTATGATACCAAGCCACCGCAACCTTAGATCATCTAACCACAGGATGCGCCTTACTTAAGCATTGTTTTCTGCCATTGCACATGACCATTTGGTCTTTTGGCTTTATGAAAAGCCTGTACATCAGTACATCATTTTATATGATTAAACTAGTACATTACATTGTAGTTGACTGTACAATAACAATTAACACACAACAGCCATTACGCGTTTGTCGATAAAAACATTTTTAAATGCAATGAAATTTTATATGTCTTTGTGTTTCCCCCTTCATTTGTATGAAAACTGGCAGAATATTTTTGTATGCGGTGGTTCGCAAAGGCTAGTCCCGTGTTATATGGTCTAAGACCGCAACGCACGCGCGCAAACTACCACACCAGTTTCAAAACGTCGTAAGTGCTAAACATTTCAGCAATTCCGCTAACTGAAAATGCTGCCAAGTATTTTTTTTACGGATCTTTCAATGAAGTTAGGATTCAATGATTCAATGAATATTTTCTTCATGACTGAAAAGTAAATGATTTTATATAACTGTATCAGTTGGCAAGGGATACTGAATGTGGGCGAGGTGAGGTGACACATATTTGGGGAAAACCGATTTTGTTTACGATGTTTTATAGGTAACTGAAGCTAAGCTTGAAAGCTTCTTGGAACTTTACTGAAAAATACTGTCGATAATCGATTAATGCGAAAATGCCAATAAACAGAAATGAATACGACTGTAACGTGAAAAAAAAAACATTTTCATGCTAAGAAGTTCGTCATTACAGCTATCCAACGCGAGGAAGACGTGGCTTTATAAACTCCTAGGGATAATACTTATATGTATTTTCTTCATATTTGTCTGTTAAACATTGAAGGGACCATTGCGGCATGACAGAAGATGTGGTGACTAAGATAGAGAAAAGGATGCTCAGGTGGTTTGGACTTGTGGAGAAAATGGATCGAAATGGACTGACGAAACGGATTTATGAGGCGAGAGTGAATAGGCAAACTTCACAAGTTGCAAGTTGTTTAAAATAACTTTTGTCGCCGGGCGGCTAACGCCCCATGGTATGCTCGTAACGCAGATCTACATAGAGATCTTGACCTCCCTACTATGCAGGAGTACCTTAAAGCGAGTTCGACCCGCTTCTTCAGCAACGCACAACAACACTCAAACCCTCTCATTAGAGAAGCAGCGGATTACGAACCGCGTCAAATTCTCCCAACCACGCCTCATGTTACGAGGAGGCCGCGTCATTCACTATCCGATCCCCCAAATAGGCTAACCAGCGACCTGTTAAGCCTTCGTGCAGCACAGGAATCTGGTCCCCACCCAAGTTAGTAACCCGAGCCATCATTCGCTCCCTACACATCAGTCCACGACGGGGATACCTAGTGCCCCCGCCGTTAAAGTACTTCACAAGCGTATGCCCAGCGTTAGCTGAGTGACGCTGCGTCACCCTTCGCTAGAAGGGTGATCGCTTCCGACGAGTCTCCAAGGCCCAAGGGCTAGAGGCTCAAGCTAGAGCTTAGTCAGTAAGAGTCTGACATAATCACACGGCCGGCCGTGTGGTACGCATGTAGCGTTCTCTACCTCCACCCCTCGCTCACGGGTGGTGCCTTAGGGCTCAAAAAAAAAAAATTGGCAAACTGGTAGGGGTCGACCTCTGCGTACTCATTTCGATCAAATCGATAATCTTCTGAGAAAAGGCCTGGTCAACGGGTCAAGAGTACCCTTAATCGAAGAGCATGTATGAAAACACTCATGAAAGTTGAAGAAGCGAAAGTTGTTTGCCAGGATCGTAGCAAGTGGAAAGTCATAGTCTCTGCCAACCCCGTTGGGAGAGAGGCGTAATGTTATGAATGTATGTAAAAACTAGTCGCAAATAAAGCCTTGACTTACGTTTTTTTTCAGGTACACATTACATTTCAGGCATTTTTATTGTTGTTGATTTTCGTATTATAGCAGGAACATATTAATCATGAAAAAGTAGTCCTTGTCCTTTCTCGAGCTCTTATACCTATATCTCTGTGCCCACTTAATTTCATCAGAATAATTTCAGTAGCTCTGGGGTGGAAGGGGCAACGGACATTATAAGACTTTCGTTGTTATATTCATTAGGGATTCATGCCATTGTTGGGAGTCCTGGGCCTGGGACATCCCTTCGAGGCTTACCCGGGGCTCCCTACCGTAGACTGTTAGGTAGGATACGTGTGGTTTTTAGTCGGTAGGACTTCGGCGTAACATCCATGTAGGGTTTTCCTCACGTTAAAAAAAGGGATTCATCCCGCTAGACACATACAACAATGGGCCTATTTTATTTCTTGATAGAGTTGTAGAGTTAGAGTAAAAGTACCTACTTCGTTTGAATGGGTTATTTTAGCTCCTAATTATCCGATCCGTCCAAACCCAACAATCTTCTATTATTATAAAAACTAACCTTCAGCCTCCGAAACAAAAAAGAATAGGCATACTTATACAAAATGTATGACAATCATATCAAGGGTAGAGTGAAACACGGACAGGCTGGCAAAAAAATAAAAAGCATAAAATATGCCAAAAACATAAAAAAATCCGAAAGGACAGATAAGATAAAAAAGAAAAGACAAAAACGAAAATGATAACATGTAAACTAAGAGAGCAAAATTGTTTTTGGAATGTGCGAAAAATGGATTACAATACAATAATCCAAAACCTTTTTAAGTCGAAACCCTTAGACACAGAACAAGGCTGTCTTTAAGTTTACATGATAAAGTAGGTCATGCTTCATGCTATCTTTAAATAGGAGGTATAATGAAAAACATAAAGTCTAGGTACTGACGAAGACAGCCACAAGCCGATAATAATTACAGATGACTCATTTAATAGAGCAAACAAAATAATACTTCATTACATACTGTAGTAGATATAATACCAATATTAACAACTCATTGAAGACTATATAAATAAAGTTTATGGGCTCCTGAGGCGATCAATGCCACTTGACAAGTCTCGTGATACACGTTGTCGATGCACACCACACACGTGCAAAGAAAGCACGCACACTTGAAGCTATTTTCATTCCCATTTTAGCAGAATTGTCAAATCGCATTGATCGTCTCGGGAGCTCATTACTCGTTGTTGAAGTGCTAGACAAATAATATAAAAGACAAGGAAATACTGTCAATATTTCCTTGTCTTTAAACTGCTTGTTTGTTTTGCATTTTCAGGGACTTTACCAATTTTCTAGACCCATATCAAGCAATACAGAGTCATATTATTGTAAAAGTAATTAATATTTATAACACATCAATGATCATTATCAGATGGGCTCTTTTGATTCCTACAATAACTAGGCTCGATAAGGAAGAGTCTGATGTCCCATGCAGCAGCAGGCCAAGCGCAAGGGCTTTGGTTGCTGTTCCTGTAAGAGACAGTGTCACACATCTACACTTCTTTTAGACTAGAACAACCCCGGTACTTCAAGAGGAAGGATCGAGCTTTAATCGATAACAATTCTACAAAGCAAGCAATGCCTTTATGGAGAAGTTCCAGGATATAACCGGTTTGTTGTAGATTAATTCCATCTTTTCAAGGGCTAAATTGAGTTATTCTCCTACTCTTACGTTGGAGCGTCATTTTCCGCGTCGTCGATTCAGTTCTTGGAGGCGACTAGGCATAAATTGATGACAAGGTTATTTTATTATATCCAGGCGCAAGCTTACGGGGGTGAGCATCTCACGCTGCGTTCTGCGCAAATTCTGCGATATCCTCATAATACTGTGTTCGTATTGCTGTTCACTTGCATTAAGACTGACGTAGAAGACATCCATTTTTCTGGGAGAAACGAAAGATAGTATCTCATTCACGCCAATTGTCCACGACACCTTGTTAAATTCCAATTTGGTCAGACGGCCTATATCAATAAACGAATCACCCGATGGAAAAATGCGGTTTGCATTTTATGCAAAATATTTTTAAGAGTCATCCCCACGCGGTATGTTTTATTTTCCTGCTGTTCATTCATTAATTCATTAGTACCTATTTCTGTTTATTACCGTCACAAATATCTACACCAGTTTTATAACTTGAACCCGTCCTTTATCAAATACTCTTGATTTTGATCTACAATTTACACGCACAAGCAAGCCCAAGATAATATATTGTCTACGTCACACATCTTTACCTATTTGCTTATAGGGTTAGAAAAGCCCAAGCAACGAGCAGGTGAATTGGTATCCAGGACCTGCCGGGTCTTAGGACGTAAGGTTTACCTGTTTCTCCGCTTAAGCATTCTTAAGGAAGTACCGTGTGGTTTTATAATCGGTTCAATTTCGACATACTTTGTTAGCACCAGTGTGGTGCCAAGCCCATGGGTATTTATACAGGAATAAAAATTCACTATTTCCATACTAAACTTAAGATAGCTTACACGGCGGATTTACCTTCAGTTGAAAGGCAAATAACATTATCAGATACGGAAAACGAGTTTCAATAGTGTCTATCAGAAATAACGAGATCCTAACAATTGATTTGCCGGTTCCAGACAAAACCACTATTGCAACAAATTCAGGTTTAACCTCCGGTTTCTCAATAAGCCAGATCTAAAATAGTCATAAGAGATTTCGATTTATATGCAAGTCAAAGAAAAAGGTAGAATTTAAAATATCTAAATCTACAAGTTAGACTAAAGTGTGTGGCCAATTTGTGTTAGAGGGCAACTAGAACAAATTACAAATACTAAGGGGTCAAATGGGTAATAAGGGGGAATTCGTAATCGATATTGTTCTTTGACGTATCATGACTCGTGCTAGATCGTAACAATTATATCACATCACCACACAACAGCATTTCTAATGATTAGATTGTTATATGAAATCAGTCTAGTTTTTGATGACTATTTTCAAATCTGTGATAGAAATTTGAGTATCATTTATTGAATAACCCCCATTCTCTACTTTCTGTTTTGTTAGTATGTGTAGCTGTATAGCTCCTAAGCAATTTGTCAGAACTTGATACGGCATATTGTTCAGGTCAATTAGGAAAGGTGCAATGGCACTTCTGTTTGGTCTTAGGTCTCCTGGAAGTCACATGGGGCCATACACAACAGTCAATGCTTTGCTTCTTTAAGAGTCTTCGCTACTTACGCAAGTTGTAGCCAGAAATCTGTTCTCAATGCAACAACACCAGTCAAACCACTAAGGTTTTTGCATTTGTATGAAAGGGCATTAGGGCCTTCCACCAGGTTTGATAGAGTTCCTTCATCGAAAGGTTTTCGTTGAAGCGATTCCACAGCCTTGTTCATCACATGGATACAGATCACAATAATAATATGATCTATTCGTGTTGTACTATGACTTAGATACCAAAGTCCCAAAGTCTAAAAATCTAAAAGTCTAAAAGTCCAAAAAGTCTAAAAGTCCAAAAAGTCCAAAAAGTCCAAAAGTCCAAAAGTCCAAAAGTCCAAAAGTCCAAAAGTCCAAAAGTCCAAAAGTCCAAAAGTCCAAAAGTCCAAAAGTCCAAAAGTCCAAAAGTCCAAAAGTCCAAAAGTCCAAAAGTCCCAAAGTCCCAAAGTCCCAAAGTCCCAAAGTCCCAAAGTCCCAAAGTCCCAAAGTCCCAAAGTCCCATAGTCCCATAGTCCCAAAGTCCCAAAGTCCCAAAGTCCCAAAGTCCCAAAGTTCCAAAGTCCCAAAGTCCCAAAGTCCCAAAGTCCCAAAGTCCCAAAGTCCCAAAGTCCCAAAGTCCCAAAGTCCCAAAGTCCCAAAGTCCCAAAGTCCCAAAGTCCCAAAGTCCCATAGTCCCATAGTCCCAAAGTCCCAAAGTCCCAAAGTCCCAAAGTCCCAAAGTCCCAAAGTCCCAAAGTCCCAAAGTCCCAAAGTCCCAAAGTCCCAAAGTCTAAAAGTCTAAAAGTCTAAAAGTCCAAAAGTCCAAAAGTCCAAAAGTTCAAAAGTCCAAAAGTCCAAAAGTCCAAAAGTCCAAAAGTCCAAAAGTCCCAAAGTCCCAAAGACCCAAAGTACCAAGGTCCCATCCAAAAGTCCAAAAGTCGAAAAGTCCCAAAGTCCCAAAGACCCAAAGTACCAAGGTCCCATCCAAAAGCCCAAAAGTCCAAAAGTCCCAAAGTCCCAAAGTCCCATAGTCCCATAGTCCCAAAGTCCCAAAGTCCCAAAGTCCCAAAGTCCCAAAGTTCCAAAGTCCCAAAGTCCCAAAGTCCCAAAGTCCCAAAGTCCCAAAGTCCCAAAGTCCCAAAGTCCAAAAGTCCAAAAGTCCAAAAGTCCAAAAGTCCAAAAGTCCAAAAGTCCAAAAGTCCAAAAGTCCAAAAGTCCAAAAGTCCAAAAGTCCAAAAGTCCAAAAGTCCAAAAGTCCAAAAGTCCAAAAGTCCAAAAGTCCAAAAGTCCAAAAGTCCAAAAGTCCAAAAGTCCCAAAGTCCCAAAGTCCCAAAGACCCAAAGTACCAAGGTCCCATCCAAAAGTCCAAAAGTCGAAAAGTCCCAAAGTCCCAAAGTCCCAAAGACCCAAAGTACCAAGGTCCCATCCAAAAGCCCAAAAGTCCAAAAGTCCCAAAGTCCCAAAGTCCCAAAGTTCCAAAGTCCCAAAGACCCGAACTACCAAGGTCCCATCCAAAAGTCCAAAAGTTCAAAAGTTCAAAAGTTCAAAAGTCCCAAAGTCTCAAAGTTCCTAAGTCCCAAAGACCCAAAGTACCAATGTCCCATCCAAAAGTCCAAAAGCCCAAAAGTCCAAAGTCCCAAAGACCCAAAGTACCAATGTCCCATCCAAAAGTCCAAAAGTCCAAAAACCCTTAAATGACATGCTATCCCTGGATAAAGTACTCTTAATTCGAATCCACCGTGGTGGGGAACAGAACAAAGATGGCGCGTAACCAAAAATCGTGACGTGACGTGACGCAAATTTTTTTCCAACGCCGATAAAGAAGTTTCACTTCAAAAAACAAATCATGCAATTTTGCTAATTTGTTTCGAGTAAAGCATTTATGAAATTTGTGTATTTTGTTAGTTCGTCAAATCATCTTGGTAGAGTAGTTTGGACGATTTCCAGATCGTGTTCAAGGTCATTACTTTCACTATTGTGAGTTTTCATGTCAATATTCATATTCATTAGCTCCCTCAGCAATATCATAGCGCCGATTGTATGCAACTCGACTTTTTCAGTTATGCCTGGTGGTTTACAAATTGGATCCAAGATGGTAACGATTTCGTACCTCAAACTATTTTCTTAATTATCCACAAACGCAGAAGCTCAATTGATTGGAGCATATTTTAAGAAATCAAAGGCAATTCTTTTATTTCCAGCAGCTTCCTAAGTAACTCTTTGTCTCATTTATCTGGTTATGATCATCCATTTATAGCCATATCAAAACCGAAAGGTATAAAATCGACTTATCAGCTCTCTGCTGTAGGCAGGCCTCTTCGAATCTAATTTCAAAGGGATTGGAGGGCAATTTGGAGTTACTTGGTGCTATAGGGCCCTACGGAAATCAAATATAGGCTAAATAGGTATATTATACTAGTATTAAAGCTGTATTTGAGGGTAGATACTTGAAAATCTAAATTGATAACAAAATCGACATTCTAAATAACAGTAGATAAACTTTTACTAGACCCAGTAATCAGCAATATAACAAAAATTTTTACTGTATTGCTCATAGATGTACTAGCATTAATAATAATATACGTAGAAAACACGCTGTCTGATAACTATGGCCTTCGTATAAAACGATCCTATCGTTGATAAGTAACATTACGTCACTTCTGTAAAAAATCATACCAGGCTTATCACTTCTTTGAAATACATATTACACCTGAAACGATATTGATATCAACGATTTTTCCTTATAAACGTTTACGTTTATTTTTTTACTTTTAAGGTAATTCAGCACAATTACAAATATACTTAGAAATGATAGTAGGTCAACGCGTTCGTGATAAAAAGAAGGTGTGTATTTTACAGGTGGCGTGCTGAAAGCTACTTGATTTTAATTTTAATATTTCATTCAAGTCTTTGTCCAAGTTCAAACCACCAAACTAGTGAAAATTTTAGTTTTTGGAAAGAGCACACACGGCAATCAACACAGCAATAGGCTCACCACCTATTACGTGGGACATAAAATTAAAAGGTGAAATGTGGGCGTTTACCATGCCTCTGCCAAACTCTTCCGGGCTAAAGGCGTGACTATATGTAGGTAGGTATGTTTTGGAAAGAGAATTAATCAAATAAACCAAACTGAAATGGTGAACACGTTAGAAGACGATTTGAAATCAGTCCAGTTGATAATAGCAATGACACTCGACGTTGCTTAGGGAAGCAACGTCGAGTATCATTGCTATTATCAACTGGACTGATTTCAAATCGTCCTATGCCCAGTGATTTGGATCTCCGAAATGGCCAGACTAGATGGACCTGAGCGCTCGAGCACGGTGAGATCTAATAGAGGCTTTCTTCCGCGTACGCTTAGTTTGTGGAATGATCTCCTTGCTTCGGTTTTCCCAAACGCCTCCAGTATGGGGTTCTTCAAAAGGGGACTTAGAAGGTTTTTACAGACGCGGCAGCGCGATTGTGGCGCATCTGGTGTTGCAAACGTCCATAGGCTGCGGTGACCACCGGTACATCTGGTGGGGTCGTATGCTTGTCTGCCAGTGTAGTGGTATAAAAAAAAACCTTCATTTAGTACATAATTATGTACTATTGTCTACCAGAGGTTATATTTAAAAGACTGGGAGACTGATAGAAAAGTCTCCTTATGTTGAGGATTATGCGTGGTGCTGTTCTTGAGGTACGTTTCTTGCTCCTATTGCAGGTACTCTAAAAAGAATAGCATCTAGTTCTTCAGAATAACTACTTATCATGACAAAAGCCATGTACACGTTTGACGCAGTAGTATGAAAGGGGTTGAGCTCATAAAACAGTTCACAGGAATTGTTTGATAAATCGTCGACAGTGTCGAGTCGTTAAACTCTGTGACGGTTCAAGGTCGAGCCCTTGACATCAAGTCACGCGAACAAAAGATTCCACGAGTTCAGCCTCGATTACCAAGAAAACCATTGATACAATCATACATAGAAATACCAGTACATTATCGTTTGCATTATATTATTCGATAGAAGGTATTTGGATTTGTAAACCAGGGGTGTCTCTCTGTTATTTCCAATTTGCCCCATGTACAAACACTCCATAAGTCAAAATCCAGTCACAGGACCAGTGCAAAATGCATTTTTATAATCACAACCTCTTTCGTTTAACTTTAAAACCTTTTAAGGGCGTATACTTACATGACCCGGGGCGTCCAGCGCAAGATGGATAGTCGAGGACTGTAGGGTTTAGCTGGAGTCCGGAATGACGTCTGTGGGGATATTCCACACGTTAAAAAGGGATCGGTTGGTAAGAACGGCGCATTGTATGCATACCTCTATAAGTGCTAAGTACACTAGTAAAATCTTAAGTTATCTTAGAATGTATTTGCTACCGCCACTTATTTGAAAGTGCAGCGCCGTCGATCAATAGGTAGGAACAGCACATTATGAACTCAACCCAAATTGCGTTAACGGACACTGCAAGCAATCAAGGAAATACAATGTTTATTTAGACTATTTACGAACTGAATACAAGAACAATAAATCTGAGACAGTGCGAGGTTCTTGCCCAACCTGAACTCGCGTTAATTGACTTGCTAATTCATGTTCGCTCACCACAAAATACGTACTATTCGAATCGACTTGTACAAAACAGGAAAACAGTTACCGAGACGCATTTTCAAACCTCAGTCCAGTCTCCAGTTCTAAACGTTCAAGGCCGCATTTTCAAAGCAGGTATTTTAGATGCTCGAATAATAAGTACCCGACAATTATTGCACACCTGTACTTGCAAAAATGCACAGTCTGATGGCTGTTATATGGAGTACCTATATGGAGCATTCTAGCAATATGTAGAGGCTGGCTGTTTAGAGGAGTCCTCTGATTAATTTGACGAGTTGCCTTGTTATTTTGATATTAATTGCTACGTTGAAGATCTTTGGATGTCTCATACCTGATGATCTCCATCTCAGATTGGTCTATCAAAATACTCGCTTTGTGATTATGATTCTTCTTGCTTTTCTCAACTCATTGTTTTGTTCGTTCCCGCTCATGTCATTATGTCTTTAGTAGGTAGTAGGTACAGTAGGTATATAGATAATAAATAATTTGACGAGTTGGCTAGTTCTATTTATATTCGTTGAAGATCTTGTGGTGGTTCATTGTTGATGATCTCCTCCATCTCAGATTGGTCTAAATAAAAACTCGCTTTGTGATTATGATTCTTCTTGTTTTTCTCAACTCATTGTTTTGTTCGTTACCCACTCATGTCATTCTGTCTTTAGTAGGTACAGAACATAAATAATAAATTAAAATAAGTAAACGTAACTTTAGCCATTTACTCGTGCGCGAATTAAAATCGTCTTTATTAATACATTAAGAGGTAAAATGATAACAATTACTTGTTAATTGTTCATTTAATGTTAATTGGATTAATAACGCGTCATATCATCGCAGCCAATACGTTATAGACGAGTAGATAAGTAGGTCAGTCAGTACCAGTACCACTCTGTGGTGCAAATATATAACATTGATGTGGTTTACTATCATAATTGTTATTTATAGAATAGCCGAGTAATTCAATAAAATAATGCTGTATCTATTTGACACAATGCAGTCACAAGTACTGACATCAGTGCTATGGATGAACTTTTACAGCAACGAAGACGATTTGAGGAAAGCTTAAGTCGGGAGAATTCTTAAAGAGGGCAAAGAGGTGTTATTATTGCAAGTAGCATTTATGTTAACTTTTCCTTGTACATTTATTGTTGGGAAAATTCAAATGCTCCTAGCCTAGACAATGATATTCACAAAACTGGAAATTTGGTAACTCAAAATTGTATTTGTGTTAAGGAAGTAAAAATTTCACGAGTTACTGAAGATAAAACAAACTGACGTCATCAAATAAAAGCAGTAAATTTTTCAGAAGGAAGGGACGTGACTGAAATGACCGTATCGAGAGTGACCGGGATCTGAACTGCATTCCTCCATGGTCCAAAAACCTTGTCGAGTTCGCAGAAACACATTTAAAGCTAAACAATCTACTTTCTCTCTCAGTTCTTTCAATAGGTACCTAGGTATTAATATCGTTTGCAGGACAAATTCAACATCCTACGTATACATTCTTCTTGAGCAATAAAAATTATACTGTGGTAGCCTTGCGAGAGTGCGGAAATAAGTCGTTTTGTAAAACGCAAATGCACCCTTGCTTTGAGTAGGTGCCTGCCTACTACACTATTGATTGTATCACTATTGGAAGACCAGCGTGCGAATCACATTATAGCCTGTGTGCGATCCACCAGTGGCGAATTGTCCATAGAAGCCCATTCCTTGTGGCTTCCCTTTTCAGATCGGGCAGTGACATGTAATATTTACTCATAACTAATAAACACAATTATATATTCTCGAACACTCATTCAAATATAAAAATATTTGCAAATTTACATGATAAGTCGGCATTTTCGTCTCAACCCCTGCTACAAAAGTCATAGCAATAAATTTTCGAGTCAAAGTTCAAAGACCCTATCTCTGACATCACGCGGTAAGCCCGGCTTCCTGATCATTTTGCGTCTGCTTCGTTAGTACTACGCAAATGTATATATGCGTCCTATTCTCTCATATTTTTTCAAGATTTGATTCGTGGATTTTCGCCTAAAGTAAGCCATGAGTTCGTGGCTTACACCTGAGACAGTCATATTAATAGAAAAGGACAACGTATTTGACTTGAAAACTCGACCAATTTAAATGCACCTAACGCACGTCGAAACGTTTTGCATCGAAGTGTGTTTTTAATTTGATGTGTTGTTATTACTTCATTTCACATGCGTTTCCCGTGAATAATAATAAAACATAACATAGTTTCAATTGACTTTATAAAGTATTGTGCTGTTTATTAGTTAATTATAAATAATTATCTACTTCAAGTACTAAATACATCGTGAAAGTGTGTAAAATTGTGTTTTGTGTTCTGTATTTTGTTGTGATTTCTGTACACATGATTATTGTTTTGGAGTCACATAATGCTCACTGATGGACGTAGGCCTTCGGTATTACGGGTTCGATAAAAAATAAAGGTCAGTGTTTTTTTATATTTATCAAGTAGGTATCTCAGAATACGCTAGTGATATTAGTTCAATGGCTTGGGATACCTAATAATCTTTATTTTGGCTGAATGTTTCATTAATAGTTTATAACATAATAAAGCAGTTTTGTTCCATAGAATCACTTTGTCAGATATTTTTGAAAAAATAGATAAGAAGTAGGTATGTTTTTATTTCAATTTTGTATTGTAAAATATCGCGGTTTTTAATACTCTATAGGTACTTGAAATCTTACTAATATTATAAATGTGAAAGTTTGTGAGTGTGAATGTGGATGTTTGTTACTCTTTCAGGCTCGAACGGCTGAACGGATCGGGCTGAAATTTGATACAGATATCCATTATAGTCTGGAATAACACATAGGCTACTGTTTATCCCGGGAGTAACTTCCCACGGGAACTAATTTTACGCGGGTGAAACTGCGGGCATTAGCTAGTACATGCATATTATTAAAAACATTAGAAGTACCTATACCTATTTTGCGTCTAAGTCCCAAATTTATGAATTATTTTCAATTAACTTCAATCGAGACAATTTGAAATAGGTAGGTATGAGCTTGCAGAGAGTAGTAGAATAATTTCAAAACATGGTTATTGTTCAAGTCAGGTTTTAGTTCAAAATATGTAACTAGATGGCATCACTTTTTTGTATATAGTATCTACATCGCGGTATGGTTTCGTTACCTGAGCAGACATATATAGCTGCGAATATTGTTTTAATAAAAAAAAAAATTTAGTACAAGGATATACAGTCTATTATTTACACCTAAGGTCGGTTAAGACCTTTTCAGTTAGTGTAAATTTGAATATCTTTTTAGTCATCAGTAGATAATTTATGATACTTTTTTATAAGCCAATTTATCATGCACGTAAGACATTGTTTTGAATTAAATACATGGATCTTACGAGTATAGTACAGGTGGCAAACAAAACACAAAAGGCATTACCACAGTATAAAGAGTACTAACCAGTATTGTAACTCCCTACAAACGGACGAAGCGCAAACTATACCTACGAGTCTCGTTTTCGGCAGGCCTTTCAGCACGCAAGCAGGCGATTGTGCCGAGTAGACGATTTAGACGAATGGACGGTGTGTCGTTTTTTAGATAGTAACCGCGCGAGGTTTATTTACTAAAAATATTTAATATGACAACTAGAGTCTATTCTGCTTGTTTTGGTTGCATGAATTCGTCAATAACGCACCCAGAGATAACGTTTTTTAGATTTCCTGGAAACTCCGAAAGGTAAGACTATAAATTGATTTTACTTAAGTACTAATTGGTACTATACTACTAGTTGACTAAAGTTAAACAAAGTGCTTGACACAAGTGAACTAGGTAGTTACATGAAGTAGGTATGTTTGTGTTCAAAACTAGACTTGTGCTTGCTCAGTCAGTGAACGGTGCGATCCAATTTAGTACAATATCCAAAAAAAAACTAGTTCAGAACTCTAGTACGTGCAGGTAGTAAATTTAGTTCCGTTGTCAGATCGTAGTTATTTAATTGAGAGCAATGATTTAGGTATGTTTCAAGAGTAATCATTTCTTTGTGGATGACCGATGTTACAGTACACGCTAAGTGTACTGTAACATCGGTCATCCACAAAGAAACAAACCGTATGACTTTGATTGACAGCATTTGATTTTTATTACACGCATAGAGACAAATATGAACTTCCAAAATTTAACACAACTTGACAATGTACGAAAAGTACTAGTGTACTAGAGACTGACTAATACTTTCAAATCGAAAAATACTTTTAATTTTGTAAATCAAAACTTTAACGCAATGATTATAAAGTCTAGAATTCCGTGATTCTATGACTGACGAAACATGTGATGAGCCGATTATTATTGTCTACGCCGCTTACTCGTTTTCAAATTTCTATACCCGTCTCACTCAATCGTTAGTAGATAACGGGCGCTGCGCCGCCACGCCGCCGCCCCGCTCTGCAAGCTGTTGCGGGAATATTATATTATTACTCACGTAGTATTTTTTGTTTAAATAAAAAAGGTACATATTTACTCGAAATGAAAGCCGATTGTCAGTAAAACGACAATCCTTAATACAAATTGAAGGCCTTGTGGGCGGATTGAAAAATTTCAACTACATTACGCTCACTATCTATACGCATACGTAAAATGTGGGCGTATACTATGCCTCTGCCTACACCTTCAGAGATAAAGGCGTGACTATATGAATGTATGTATGTACATATTTACAATCGCAATACTAAATAGAAAATCAAAGTAGGCACATATTATTAAAATGTAGGTGGGCAGCCCTATCGCATGCTTACGTACCGCGCGGCTGTAGGCATTTATTTCTAAAATCCGGCCGAGTCAAACTACAGTATACAGTGGCATTACACCGCCGCGCGCCACCATTTAATAAATACGCAAAATACCTACACTACAGGTGTGACCAACTGGATATTATTTTTTTCACCGGCTTTCCTTTTGAAAAAATTCAGCCTTCGCCGCTGCGATCCACATATCCTGCCGGGTTCTGAAGAGTTCTTAGTTCACTGTTCTTAGTTCACACAATCGATCTTCGTCGTTCACACTTTAATCTTCTTAGTTTACACAATCGAATTTCGAACAAAACGTTTCAAGAAATTCTCTCATGACGTGCCTCTCGCATTCTCCGTGCCAGAAAAATTATGCCTGTCTACTGGAACACGCGTTCCCTTTAATTACAACTTTACAAGCCTCGTTCTTCAAACTGAGGGTGATCCCAGTAGTACCATCATGGAACTACGCAATGGGACTCCTGGGATACGCCGAAAAAGCATATCAGGATCGTCACTGTCAATATCTTTTGCAGGCAGTAGATGTTGCAAGATAACGTCATTGCGTCATGAGTTTTCATCAGACAGGTCTCATTTTGTACGTTATACGTTAAGTTATATTATTTTTAAAGTAAAAGAATATCAGGCGTACGGATGTGTATTTGAATACTACAGTTCTGAAGGTATTAACATAGTTTTCCAAAACAAGACAAGTGGGCTTTGAATCGATAACGCATAATTTGTAGGTCGCATGTTTAAGCTTGCAGTATACAGCGTTACCTTGAGCCAATCCACATAACATGTCACATTCAAGGTTTCTTATCTGAGAACCACGTTACACAAAAATATCCTTTGATGCAGTTCGACAGAGTTCCTTAATCTACGTCCGGTATATAATTACAGTTATTTCTTGTAGAACAACTGTAATTTGACCAACATATAACTAGGTCCCATGTTTTTGGACTTTTTGAACTTTGATGGTCGTCCTTTAACAACTGTAACTTTACCAACACATAACTAGGCCCATGTTTGAGGACTTTATAACCTTTGATCATCGTCCTTTAGAAGCTCAATAAAATTGCAGATGAAAATGCTTGGTGGACCCCATTGATCTTTTAATTATAGCCAAACTCTAATTCAATGTTATAAACTCTATTATTTCTTTGACCAAGAAAGTTTTCTACTTATTGACAGCAGATTGCGACGCTGTTATAAGTTCTTGGACAACTGTTAGCATGTGCAAAACACGGAGGTACATCGCTGAATACATAATCTACATACACCTTACATGTAATTATAGCTGTTCAGTACGAAAAACAAACAAGAAAACATAACTTTGGAAACAAAATAATGATGTTTATTATCGAAGGCGAAGTAAATAAGTCTACTATTATTTTATACATCTATCTAACCCACCGAATGTTTCCTAAAGCTACTTGTTTGCGTGAGATATGCAAATCTTATTCAAATTGGATTTAAATTCGTTAAGATATTTTTTGAATATTAAGCGTGTGGTAATGTGTCGGTACGACGCCGACGTGAGGCGAAGGCGACCGTCTGTAGACTTTGCGCTCAAGAAGCGTGTAACAGCGTGTTGCGTGGGCCCAAGACCCGCGAGTTTTCCTCGAATCGCTGACGTCAGCACCCAGCACGGTCATCGCCACTCAACGTTTTCCTGCTATAACCTTGTTTTGAACATCTAGCGGCGTTTAATGTTAATATGCAGTAAATAAAACTAATTTGTAATGTAATTCCCTTACCCCTTAATGGCTGGTAGGTAGGATAAATTATTATTGTTTATGTGTGCTCTGTCCTTAGTTCAATTGTTATAAAAAAATGCGGCCAAGTGCGAGTCGGACTCGCGCACAAAGACTTTCGTACCAAAAAACGACAGTTACACGTTTGTTGTATGGCAGGCTCTCTTAATCACCCCTTTTTACTGATTTTAGTATTTGTTGTTATAGCGGCAACAGAAATACATCATCTGTAAACATTTCAGCCCTCTAGCTATCACGGTTCCTGAGACACAGTCTTCTGACAGACAGACAGACAGACGGACAGCGATGTCACTTGAATCAGGTACCGTTTTTACCATTTGGGTACGGAACTTTAAAAAGGTTAATATTATAATAATATAGTTACACATACAACTTAATGAAGTAAGCAACCAAAGGTTAAGTGCTGTACAAGTTTTTACGGTTGGCATTCAATCGACACTGGCAAAAAGTACATAAATCTCGCGCGGTAAACCAGTCTAAATCCGTTTCGACACTGTCAGAAATACTGACATTAAAACCGTGTATATCATGATGACTATTGTCCGTGTGAAAAGGAACATTAACTATGTTGTAATCAATGCTAACGTTGACTATTTCTTTATAAACCCCTCTAGGAGACTCCTAGGGTATCCTTCCGAGGTCTTACCCGAGGCTCTCAACCGTATGCTGTTAGGCACGATACGTGCGGTTTTTTTAGTCGGTAGGAGTCCGGCATAGCATCCATGTAGGATTTTCCCTTACGTAAAAAAACCACTTTAGTAGTGGCTGCAAGTTCGCCTGCCTACTTTTTTTACACATGTGGAAATAATTCATGGATGCTATGGACTCCTGCCGACTAAAACCACACGTGCCTAACCATTGTCTTCGGTCGGGAGCTCCGGGTAAGCCATCGGAACCAGAAGGATGTCCCAGAACACTTAACTCATTGCAAGAGCCGCCAAGACAAGAGCACTCACCAACCTTTTGGTCAGCAGGTGCACCGTGACATTGGATTAAATATAATCTTGATATCGTTTTTTTTTTATACCACTAAGGTGGCAGACAAGCACACGGCCCACCAGAAGGACTGGTGGTCACCGCAGTCTATGAACGTTTGCAACACCAGAGGCGCCACTCTCGCGCTGCCGACCATTTTGGTAATGTTACAGTAGGTACCTGAATGTAAAGGTACAGAAGTCAATGACAAGAGGAGTTACTTAGTAAGAGCATTGACTTACGTCTTTTTTGTAGATACAACACAATTCAAGTTGTTTACATAAACTCGTTGCTCTTACATTACTTTAGAACTCGTTTGGAATGATCCCATGATATTACAATATCTTTATCCCGTTTTTGCACAGTATGCAATAAACGCTTTCAATTGTCAAATGATTGGCCCGATTTCTCATAATTTATAGGCCGAAATCTTTGGTCACATACAACATAAGCAGAATGTTGCTGTAGGATATGGAGAACCGATTGCGGTTACATAACATAAGAAAATAAATAGGCGGTTAAGTAATTAAGGAAACACCATTGTTCAAAACAAATTTGTTTTCATAACTCCATGGCACATATTTGCGTAACATTTACAATACTTACACGTGTGTTCACTATAATAAAAACACTACAAAAGTAACTGTATCGTACCATAAATCATAATTCAACATCTGCATGGTTTTTGCTTGAAGAAATGTAGGTACTTTGTAAATATCCGGTATCTAAAGTTTAAAAGTAATTATGAAATCAAAATAATCTTATTAGTCAAAGGAAGAAAGACGAAAATTTTGTGAGGAAATAATTTTATTTGCAGAGGGAGGTTCTTAGTTCTTGGCCACTTTACTTATCCACACACTAGGGTGCTAATTGCTAAAAACATGGTCTATGCCAGAAATGTGAACGGCTTCATGCAGTTTTCCAACCCGAGGTTATTAAAATCTTAATTCTTTAACTAGGGAAGACACCCAAGAATGAAGTGGTGTTGTCATCTCCAATTTTCAACATTTGGAGGACATGGTCATGCTAGCGTCCAAGAAGCTTGGAGTGCTCAACAAGATAATTTACTCATGTGCCAACAGGGTGCCGCGGTACTTTAGTGCGTCCCAAACACTGTTCTTCTACAAGTCGCAAGTGCGGCCGCACAGGGAATACTGCTGTCTTGCTCGTGACTCGGAGCAAAAGCGAGCTATGAGAGTTGTCAACGATCCCATACTTACAGGCGGTGTGAAGCCCCAACGCGACACCAGAGACTTAGCCTTTTTATAGGTACGTGTTCTTCCGCCTCTATACAATGGTTTGTGCTCTGAGGAATTGTTTGATATGATACCCACGGCCACTTTCTACCATCGCATCGCGCACTTTTTTTATATTCAGCTCGTCAAATTTACGTCCTCAAGTTGGCGGCCCTATTCCTATGCTGCGCCTGACCACGCTCCACTTGAAGAAAGAACCCAAGGTTGTAAAAGGAATCTGAAATGTGCGCGGGCGTACCAAGGTTTTTTGGTTCGACAGAGCAACAATCTTTACGATCGCTCAGTTCTGGCGAAGATTCTCCTCTGGAGTGGCATCTCTGTAAGTGGCACGCGTTGTTTGGGATCGAAAAGGAGAGGGTGGCACTTGGCACTGCACGTCCGGAATTTCTACTATGTCCGGAACGTTCGAGCATGGTAAGGTCCGATACGGACTTGTTTCTGCGTACGTCTATGTTGTGGAATGAGTTCCCTGCTTCAGCTTCCCCACCCCCTTAGAAGGTTATTACGGGGTCTTAGAAGGTTATTATTACAGGGTCTAGAGCTTGAGTGTAGCGCTTCTGGTGTGGCAAACGTCCATAGGCCACTTTCCATCAAGTGCGCCGCGTGCTTGTCTTAGGGGTATAAAATAAAAGAAATCTCGAAAGATCTCGAGATTGGAATTTTTGTTAGATGGGCCAGCGTCGAGTCATACATACATACATACATAACATCACGCCTGTTTCGCAACGGGGTAGGCAGAGACAATAGGTTTCCACTTGCTACGATCCTGACATCACTTTCGCTTCTTCTACCTTCATAAGTGTTTTCATACATGCTCTCCGATTAAGGGTACTCTTGACCTGGACTTTTTTCAAAAAGTTTCCAAATTGGTCGACACAAGTGCGACGCGGTCGACCCCTACCAGATTACCCATTCACTCTCGCCCTATAAATCTCTTTTGTCAGTCTGTTTTCATTCATTCTCTCCACTTGTCCGAATCGAGACTGAGCATCCCTTTCTCTATCTTAGTCACTACATCTTCTGTCAAGCTGCAATGTTCCCTAATCACACAATTTGGACGAAATGGGCAGCAGAATAGGCGGTCGGATCGTCCGCTCGGCAAGGCCAGCGTCACCCACAAAAAAAAAAATCACACAATTTCCTTCTTTATCCATCAACGTCGGCGTCGAGTCAACTATAGAAATCACGAGTCAAGGTTTAAATACTGAAATAAAAGATTTTTGGCCTGACATAGAGAATCGGCTGTTGAGGCCTGCAGTTATCAGTGCATATCAACGGACATAGGTGCTCACACTCACGGAACAAGATATCTATAGTTAACACTGTTAAGAATGTTATCAGTAGCAATAGTTAGGTAAGTACATAATTTGTTTACTATGTATGACTCAGCAGCTATAAATGACATGTGATAAAAAAGGTGTTATCAACAATGTAGGTAACACTTAGATATCAATTGAAAATGATCATCTACATAAAGAACTATTGCAGTACCTACCTGAGTTTAAGGAAATATGTACATAACTGTTGTCAGATATTATACCCACAACGCCATCTAGCTTCGCTTACATGCATTAATGATAAAATAATAACATCAAATTCCAGAAAAAGTAATGAAAACTGTTCATTCAATAGAACCCTAAAACCTGATGCAACATCATTAATATTTAGTCAATGATTTAATAATTTATTTAGTTGATGATTTTATAAATCATTTTTAATTTTAAGTTATTGAATGGTTTTAATTTAATTTGAAATTGTGTCATGTTGAATTACTATCATTGCATTATTGATTGATTGTAATTTAACCATTATATTTTAAATATTGTACCTGAATGAAACTCTAGAAAATAAAAAAAAATTATTCATGTCAACAATGCTTTCTCTTGGTATATGATTCAAGACATTATTGAGTATTTATAAACCCAATTGGATTTTTTTCAACTAAGTATACTACAAACAGAAAAACTGTTTGTAAAATTTTTTTTACCCGTTAGTGAAATAATTTTTTGCTTGTGTCTGTTAGCTTGATGGCATGCAACGAAAATATTCATGTCCTTGTAGATTTTTTTCCTTTTTAAATTTGTGCATATTCACACACAACATCATGTAGCCCAAATTAAGCTAATATAAGCTTGTGCTATGGGATCTAGACGACTGATATCATACTTATATATTTCTAAATACATACATATTATACATAGAAAACACCCAAACTCCAAAACAAACATTTGTGGATCACACAAATATTTGGACCTCACAGAAAATTTTTAAATATATTGCAGTGTAACACTTGAATGTCAACACTGTTAGAAACTTTGAGCAAAATATAACCTAAGCACATTCCGTCAGAACGCCCAGGCTTGATGCTTAGTTGCAGTTTTCTACTTGGAGAACAGAGAACACATTTTAGCGACAAGTGAGTTCAAATGAAGGGTACAGGCAAAGAACAGGGTATGTCCAAAAATGAGATTTTGAGAAAAACGCACTTTAAAGTTTAGAAGTATTATATTTTTTATTGAGATCATTACAAGTGTCACTCAGTTTGTATTGGACAATCCTTCTTCTTTACTGGTTGACATTTCTTGTTCTTTTTGCTTCGGTCATAAACAAAAACGCCTTTTTAGCACCATCTATTTACTTTTTTTAATGCTTCCTCCACATTACTCGCAAAGTTGAACGAAGTTGGACGAGTACGATAGTGTAGAGGGGCACCTCGGCCTACTTCGTCAAAAATTTTCTTTGACTCGGGCAACTTCGCCAACGAACTTCTTTCAACTTCCCGAGTAATGTGGAGGAAGCATAAAAGTTAGTGATTGGAAACTAGACTACCCTAGACAAAGATTTGATTTCAATAGAAAAGAGAAAAATAAAAAATTGTGTCATTCCCTGTTCTTTGCCTGTACCCTTCAAATGAACCGGGAACGGAATTTGTAGAACTTAGCCATGTACTTTTGGCAGTGGCAATAGTAGTGAAACTAGCTTAAAGGCTAAAAAAGTCACTCTCTCGAATAATGAAATAAAGAATGTACACTAAACTGTGCCATATTGATTCCCAATGTCAGAATCAACTTATGTAATAAGGTCATCAAGTATATTGCGAACATGTCATAATCAATTTGTTCAAATTGGTTTCCAAGAAAAAGATTCTTACTATTACTCTATGTCAAATAATCAGCGAATCAACATCGATAAGAGATAATGTCAGCAGCAGTTCTTCTACAAGCTGTAGGTGACTCCCAAGTTGGCAGACTACTTTAAAATGTCATTAATGAGACCTCCAATTGGATTTTTTTTTAATTGGAAGAACTTTGGTTACACTAAACTTGTGGTTTACAAAATATCGGGCAAGTACTGGCATAGCATTTTTATCTAGAAAAGCAAATTACCTATGGCTATTGAACATTCTTTCAAGTTCTCTGAAAATATCGCAATTCAAAACAGTTGTTGTCAAGGTCATTTTTTTATACCTAATAGGTACTAAGTATAGCATGCTGGGAAGTAGGAACAGATCTTAAACTTCAGAAGTTAGTAAACTTACCGTGAGGAGGGCTCGTGATGTTGGTATTGAAGACACAAAATCATTTGTAGAGGACCCTTGCGACGATTGGCTGTCGTCACAAGAAACATCTGACTGGTTTGATTGACTATCACTGATGTCCAGCTTCATCGTCATCTGTTCAAATTCACCAAGTCCAAAACACACGAGAACGGTTTACGTAATTTGTCCCACACAAACAACAAACTTCGTAGAGTAACTGGAGTTTCAAAGTTTGTATTGTAGTTCCGCGAATACTGCGAAATGTCTTGTCTTGTCTTTCGGAATCGTAGTATCTCTTTGACAGTTCACTAATGACAGTGATGGAATCAATCAAAATAAAGCTCCTTCAATGATTAGAAAGAACACAACAATGATGACTCATTTATTCATTGCAGTTCGGTTGCTTTTCACACACAGCGAAACGATGACGTAGTCGTCGCTTTGGGGATGCCCTTCTCTCAAGAATTTGTAAAGATATAATACTCAAAACGGCGTAAAAGCCACCTTTTGTAATACACGGAGTTTCGTTTTGGAAGTGCTGTCATTTTCAACCTAAACAAAATTGTAGGGTGACCTCACCGTCTAAAAATAGTAAGCATAGCGTGATATTCAACCAATGGTAAGCGTTTTACAATATGACGTCATAGCAATTTGGAGAGTGAAATGTGAAGTTGCTGGAAATTTAAACTACTGCTACTGGAATGTGGAGCCTATGCTATGGAGGGTAGAGTTGGTAGAGTTATAGATGAGGAATCACCTTTAATACAAAATAATATCAGTCAAAGGCATTAAATTAGGGCGGCGGGCGTTACAATATAGTATCATATCAGAGAAAAGCCAATGAGTGTACCTATTGTTTCTGTGAGTCGTGTGGCGTGCGTGAAACGTTCACGTCACATTGTCTTCTTGGGCCTGCTTCTGTTAAAAAGGTGAGCAGTCCACAGAAAGTCGACGCGACGTCCCACATAGGTACTCCCACTGGAGATCATGGCCACCATAATCTCCAGCGAGAGAATGTTCACCTGACCTGACCTGGCGCTGTTACGCTCACGCTGTGCACTCCTCCACTGTGTGACCCGCTGTGTCCTGACTGCGTTCCTTGCAGTGCTGTCACTCAGCTGTAGTTTCCCGGTATATTCGTCGCACAGGAGCTCCCGTGCCCAGTAATCATCTGCGACAACCGGAAGAAGAGGTTGCCGTTGCTCCTCTCCTTCTGAAGAGAGGGTAGAGAAGAAAAGGGGATCTTTCAGCTGTAAACGCACATTCCTGTGTTTCCTGGCATTTTACTCTAAAAGGTTTTCTGAATTAAATTGGGAAATGCGGTCAGGCCCGGTCTAGATCCGCCACGAGATGCCGCCTCTTTTCTTCTACGTCGGACCGCCCCCTTTGAACGGTCAGAGGATGTCTAGATAGTCTTTCAGTAGTATTATCGCATTATGAAGAGAGGGTAGAGGACGGAAAGGAGATCTTTCAGCTGTAAACGGACACGTATTTATTTCCTGGCGTTTAAATCTACCAGTTTTTCTAAATGGTAACTAAATGCGGTCGGACCCGGTTTAGATACGGTACAAGCTGCCACCTCTTTTCCTCCAGGTTGGGCCGCCCCTCCATTGGACGGCCAGATTACCTTTCCTGTAGAGTACTGTCGTCTGCTTAACAACCAGTGCACCCAAGGGATAATATTCCGAAGAAATAGTGTTGGACTACACAGATCCCTGTGGTACTTTTTGAATTAAACTGCAGAAAGCAGGGAACCTGACCAGCACAGACGACTAATAGATATACGTCACCCGTGCAGGAAACTGGCCATCCAACGGCACAATTAAGTTTACTTATAATATTTAGTGAATTGATTTTATAATGCTATCCGTTGACTTATGGTGCAACAAGAGATAGGTATATTAAGAACAACACAACAAATTTTCAAAAATTTTAATATGAATTACTGTGGTCGCCGCCGCCCCTGCGTTGGCCGCCTCTACAACATGCTGCAAAGTAAAGAAGTGGGAATGTTTGCTTCCTTTCAAGCATCTGGGATATTTATATCTAACTAACTAACTAACTACAACTACTACTTGTAACAAGTGCGACATAAAAGAGTAGAAATTAAATGAGGGCGCCACCATCGAGCAGATGGTAGCACTGATAATTAGGATTAACTAATCTTGATAATTGATTTTTTTTACGCAATGTTTATGATTGATGTATTAACAATTGTTTTTAGCTGTATACATATCTTACCTATTGACACAGATGTAAGTATTTAGTACCTAGTAATAATACGAGATAAGACTGACAGACATGCATTATCACGCCTATACGCCAAAAGAGGTAGACAGAGCTACATATGAACCCACTTTACATGCAAGTAATTTTGTTGGCTCTTTTTCTCTGTTATGGGAACGGGGAAAATGCTATAGCCGTAATCGGAATTTATAAAACAACCACAACCATTATTCAAACCAAAATTATAACATACAGGACAGACGGCAAACACAAAACTGTTATAATAATGCTCAAGCGAGCAGAGCATCAGCTCTGCTCGCTTGTGCACGGTATGACGTCGAGTTAGTGGGCTCCATGAACATTAGTTTTTGGGGCCCACTAACTCGAAGTCATCCTTTACCCGACCTCCTTCAGGTATATAAATAATTAAAACCACCTAGGAATTAAAAAGCGTATTCATTTATTCATGATCACTGAAAACTAGTCCAATAAACCAAAATCTAAATAATATTCTACTCCTTCAATGCGATCATCTACATTTTGTTGACATACAGATGTCTAAAGTTGACACTGTTGACATTAAAGTCTCGAATTCGAGTGTTGCCAGGAATTCGAAATTCTTTAGTTCCAAAATAATTAATTTCTACTCTTTTATGTCGCACTAAATTATTTCTTGTCAAAAGAGAATTCAATAAGTTGGAGTGTTTATCTATTATTAGGTAGGTAATCTACTATCGTCAAGGTACTGATGATTTGTGCATTTGTCTGCAAAGTTTGAATTTGTCGCTCTCTGATTTGCCGCCCCCACGGCACGGGCCCCGGCTTGCCCCCCCCCCCCCCCCCCTAGATCCGGGGCTGGCGCAGATGCATGGCATACTGATAATGACAACCGGAACCAAAGGTTTAGCGTTTAGCGTGCGCAGCCTTCCAAAGACCGGGGAATCAGTAAGTAAAGCTAAGCAAATTAAATAAAATTAGTATCCACGTTATTCTCTAGGATATGAGAATGATAATATCTTTGTGAATCAGCTAAATCGGACTATTACTTACGGAGATATTTAGTAACAAACTCAGGCTGTTCCTATCTCTGAAAGTCAATATACGAGGGCGGTTTGATAAGTCAGTGACCTTTTGAATTTCCCGTGCAGTTACTCCAAATGTAACAGTTCTGCCGTCAACTGTAATCTAACAGTGGGCAATTTTCTAATTTTCAGCAAGTTACGTCGTGCAGTTGGTGTTTAATAGTCGTTCAAAACAGACAACCTCGTAATTTTTTACGAAAATGGAATAAAGTGAATTTCGTGTGCTGATTAAGCATTACTTTTTACGTAAAAAATCCATCACTGAAACTAAGAAAAGACTTGACAAATACTACGGGGACTCGGCACCATCAATTTCAATGGTTAAGAAGTGGTTTACAGAGTTCCGTTGTGGTCGTACCAGCACTAGTGACGCCGAACGTTCAGGTCGCCCAAAAGAAGTGATCACGCCGGAAATCGTCGATAAAATCCATGAAATGATATTGGATGATCGAAGAATGAAAGTGCGTGAGTTGGCTCATGCTGTAGGTATCTCAACTGAACGGGTACATCATATTTTATACGAATATTTGGACATGAAAAAACTCTCCGCGAGATGGGTGCCGCGATTGCTCACACTCGACCATAAGCTCACACTCGACCAAAAAAGAAAATCAGGTACCACAGCGGCCGCTACTACTCCCAGTAACGTACTGTTTGAGGTGGAGTTCGCTAACATCCGCGGACTCCATGCCAACCTCAACGTCGTCCATCACCATCTAGAGACGGCACGGCCAGCTGTGATGTTCCTAACGGAGACGCAAATACTCCGCCCTGCCGATCAGTCGTACCTTAGTTACCCCGGCTATATCATCGAGGAACTATTTCGAGAAAAAGCCGGGGTGTGCGCGTTCGTTAGGGCGGATGTTTGCTGTCGCCGGCTGCGCTGCCTTGAGGACCCTTCCCTCTCCGTCCTTTGGCTGCACGTAGATCACGGCTCCATGAGTCAGATCTACGTGTGTGTCTATCGATCCCACACAGGGACAGCTGAGATGATGAGGCTGTATCAGCACCTCAGCGAGGGGGCTGATGACGCGCAGGTACGGTTCCCGAACGCCGAGTTGGTTTTTCTGGGGGACTTCAATGGTCACCACATTGAGTGATTGGGGTCCCTCAAGCCAGATCCTGCGGGACGGGCCACCCACGCGTTCGCACTCTCCCATGGTCTGACCCAGGTGGTACGCGGGATTACGCGCATACCGGACAGGTCAGACCATGAACCCGCCCTGCTGGACTTACTGCTGACGAGTAATCCAGCGCAGTACAGTGTGACGGTTAGCGCCCCACTGGGTACATCCGACCACTGTGTTGTGCGTGCCCGCCTGCAGGTACCGTCCCCTGCAAGGGCAGTAGAGGTGACGCGGCGACTGTGGCACTACTCGTCAGCAGACTGGGACGGACTACGAGAATACTTTGCAGCCGTCCCGTGGAGTCAGCGCTGCTTTGCAGGGAGGGCTTCATCGGAAAGCGCCTCTGCGGTTGCTGGTGAAATCACATTAGGTATGGAATACTACATTCCATACACTGATGTCGCCAGCATCCGCAAAGCCCGCCCCTGGTTCGGGCGTGAGTGTGCCGTAGCTGTTCAACAAAAACAGGCGGCTTACCGCGGCTGGATCAGGGCTCGAGCTGTGCGCGACCCGAATGTGGCCCGCCTCAAGGCAGCGTACAACAGAGCCACTAGGTCCAGTAAGAGAGCCTTCAAGAGAGCGGACGCCCAGCGCGTCACGCGGCTTGGTCAGGAGCTCACGTCACATCCGACGGGCAGCCGTGGATACTGGCAACTGGCCAAAGCCGTGCAGGCCAACTTTTGCAAGCCCTCGCTGCCGCCGCTGCGCCATCCTGACGGATCACTGGCTCACAAGGCCCAAGAGAAAGCGGAAATACTGGCCAAGCTCTTTGCGGCTAATTCCCGGGTCGATGACTGTGGCAAGCAACCTCCCACTATCGCCAACTGTGGAACCACGATGCCGGAAATTGTAATCCGGCAGTGCGATGTGCGGGCGGTGCTACGGTCACTCGACACGCGGAAAGCCAGTGGTCCTGATGGCATTCCGGCCGTGGTGCTGAGGAATTGTGCAGCTGAACTGTCTCCAACGCTAACACGCCTGTATCGCCTTTCGTATTCGTCGGGAGAAGTGCCGGAGGCTTGGAAGGAGGCGAATGTCCAACCGATCCCCAAGAAAGGGTATCGGTCGGATCCAGCAAACTATCGCCCCATAGCCGTAACCACCGTCATCTGCAAGGTGTTCGAGCTAATCATCAACAAACAGCTCATGCGCTATCTGGAGGATCACTCGTTAATTAACGATCGCCAATATGGCTTTAGGCCGAAACGATCAACGGGTGACCTCCTAGAGTACATAACGCACACCTGGGGTGAGGCTATGGAGAGGCACGGCGAATCTCTGGCTATTGGCCTAGACATCGCAAAAGCCTTTGATAGGGTATGGCATGCGTCGCTTCTTTCCAAGCTGCCGTCATATGGTTTATCGCATCAGTTGTGCCGCTGGTTGGCCAGCTTCCTGAACGGGCGACGGATTCGGGTCCTCTGTGATGGTCAGGCTTCCTGTTTTTTTCAGGTAAATGCCGGAGTACCACAGGGATCGGTATTGTCCCCAACTCTCTTTTTTCTGCATATCAATGACATGCTGTCCCTTGGGTGCATTCATTGTTATGCGGATGACAGTACTCTTCATGGGAGCTATTCTGGCCGTCCAGCGGCAGGGCGAGGCGACGTGGATGAGAAGAGACGACAACTCGTGGCGGATCTCGATCTGGACCTGGGCCGCATTGCCCAATGGGGTTCAGACAACCTGGTCGAGTTCAATGCCAGAAAAACACAGGCGTGTGCGTTTACAGCTAAGAAGTCCCCATTCCTACCCCTGTCCTTTCTTCAGAGCATTACAATTCCACTAAAGGACAACCTGAAGATCCTCGGTATAGACGTCCGGCGTGAGCTCAATCACAAAAACTACATAGAGAGCTGTATTGGTCTGGCCTCGCGGAAACTGGGAATCCTGAATAAGGTGAGACGGTATTTCACGCCACATCAGAGATGTTTACTGTACAAGACGCAGATTCGTCCCTGCGTCGAGTACTGTTCTCACCTTTGGGATGACTCCGCGAGGTACTTATTAGACGCGCTTGACGCTATGCAGAGACGTGCTATCCGAATAATTGGTTGTCCTGAGGTGACGGGAGGCCTCGAACCTTTGTCGCAGCGAAGAACCATAGCGTCCTTGGCTGCCTTCTATCGAATGTATCACGGCGAATGTTCTGAAGAGCTCTTCAACCTGATCCCACCATCTCCTTTCCGATCCCGAACAACGCGTGCCGGGCAGAGATGCCACTCATACACAGTGGAGAGAATCTTCGCCAGAACCGAGCGTTTCAAAAGATCGTTCCTCTGTCGAACTATAAAAACATGGAACGACCTGCCCGCACACGTCTTTCCCTCATCTTACAATCCCGGGTTCTTCAAGAGGAGCGTGAAGAGGCACATCACAGGGCCGCCAACTTGAGGACCACTGTAAGAAGTGGCCCCCAATCGCTAGATGCGCCACTGCTTTCTTACCATCAGGCTGGTGGCGACGTCAATTTGGCGAGCTGAATATATAAAAAAAAAAAAAAGCGCAATCGTGTGATCACTTCAAAAGAGTGTTTAGCGATGTTCAGCCGTAACCCGAACGAATTTTTGCACCGTTTTGTTACTGTGGACGAAACATGGATCCATCACAACACGCCAGAGACCAAGGAACAATCGAAACAGTGGGTTGCTAGGGGTGAACGTGGACCAAAGAAGGCCAAACAGGGTCTGTCAGCCAACAAGGTCATGGCCACAATTTTTTGAGATGCACGTGGTGTCATTCACATCGATTACCTCGAGAAAGGTAAAACGATCACCGGCGAATATTATTCAAAGCTTTTGAACAGATTCGACGTTGATTTGAAGCAAAAACGGCCGCATTTGGCGAAGAAGAAAGTGCTGTTCCATCAAGACAATGCACGTGTGCACACTTGTCTAGTCACGATGGCCAAAATCCACGAATTGGGATACGAACTGCTACCCCATCCTGCATATTCTCCAGATTTAGCCCAAATGGCTGGGTGGTAAGAGATTTGAGTCGAATGAAAACGTCATTGCCGATACAAACGCGTATTTTGAGAGCTTTGAGAAAACCTATTATTTGGAGGGAATAAGAAAATTAGAAAAACGGTGGATTAAATGTATCGAGCTGAAAGGTGATTATGTAGAAAAATAAAATGTTTATTTGCAGAAAAAAAATTGTTTTATTCGAAAAGTCACTGACTTATCAAACCGCCCTCGTACCTACGCGCGGGTTCGTATGACATTATTTTACCCAAGTCCAATCGCTGTCCGTATGCTGTAGCCGCGCGCGGCCGCTGTATATGGTGTGAAGGGTTTGGGAGTTCTGGGACATCCTTCCGAGGGCTTCCCCGGGGCTCCCAACCACAGGCTGTTAGGCGTGACGTGAGTTTTTTTAGTCGGTAGGAGTCCGGCATAACATCCATGAGGATTTTCCCTCACGTTAAACCAAAAAAAAAAATGGTGTGAAGGGTTATGTTTGTACTTTAAAACAAATAAAGTTTCCTATTATTATCTTATTTGTGTTTTATTTATGTTTGAATATGGTAAGTATACCCCAGAAAAACACTTATTTTGCTTTCCGAGGGTCTGCACCTTTTGTAAAAGCACAGACTTACAATATAAGTAGCGTAAAAGTCGCAGGTAGGTAGGTATTCTGTTGTAAAAAGAGACGACAAAACTCCACCCTCCACTCAAGCTACCAAACATTGCTGTGAATTCGAAGACGAGATGTTCGTATAGGTACCTACATTATTTATAATCACGCTTTTATCACAGGAGAGTTATGTAGGCAGAATATAGTATAATGCTAATGCCAAACTTTTTTGCACTGTTTGATAAGGATTTCTGAGCTTTATAAATCTGCATTTGTAACTAAAAACGTTGCGGATCCTCATCGAAAGTGTCACTAAGTGGTTAGTCATCCGAGGACTAGACTGCATGTGATCGTTAACAGAACACTGCGTCCGAGAGGCTACGATTTATAAAACACTTTGTTTAACTCTGCATAGGTACTTCTTTGTCTAAATTTCTAAAACTAGCTGACTCGCGCAAGGCGGGTTCCTACTTCCATACTAACCATAAAAGAAGTCACATCTGTAGTAGGTATGTAAGTTTAACTGTAATTGTAGGTAAGTAGTAATTCTTTGTAAAAAAAACAGCTACTAGCTATCATAGTACTTGCTTACTACTTACTTACAGAGACAGCCTGATGATAAGCAGAAAAAAAGACAGACAGCAGAGTGTCAGAGTAATATTAGGGTTCCGTTTCTACCTTGTTTCTACCCTTTACAGTATGGAACCCTAATGCTCCCTCTACATTACTCGCGAAGTTGAACGAAGTTCGTCGGCGAAGTCACCCGAGGCCCGAGGCAAAAAAAAAAATTGACGAAGTAAGCCGAAGTGCCCCCCCTCTCATGCCCCTCTTCACTATCGTATTCGTTCAACTTCGCGAGTAATGTAGAGGAAGCATTATGCTTCCTCCACTCCACATTACTCGTGAAGTCGAACGAAGTGGACGAGTACGATTGTGTAGAGGGGCACCTCGGCCTACTTCGTTAAAATGTTCTTTGCCTTGGGCAACTTCGCCGACGAACTTCGTTCAACTTCGCCAGTAATGTGGAGGAAGCCGAGGAAGCATAAAACTACAAAACAAGACTTGGCTGTATGCACTAAATTCCTTGCCAGCCCATTATCAATCTGTCAGTTTGACAGTAACGTCATTCAATTCCTTGTCTGTTTGTGTTGTCTCGCTTGTTTTTGTTTGTCTCACTCGCTCATAAGATAAAAGTGTTCTGTGCTCATAAACAGCTGGCTGGTTTGGCTGGGTTGATTGAACAACTCGACATGCGATTGCGATTTACTTGATTTCACAGGATACTTTGTTTTTCCGAGGGTGAACATAAAGTTATTTGAGTTTTTTGTTTAAGCATTAGCTGTTTTCGGTATCCCTTGATGCCCCTGAAGTATTTATTCACAGTACTGTGTTTGGTTCAGTGCAAGTGAAAAGTTTGGTTTCGGTGTATTTGCTAGGGCATGTTGCAAATTGTTTCTACTTGAATACCCAACCCAGGATAGGCTAATTATTGTATTCTAAACCGGTTTTGAAATAAAAAGGTAGTTAACAATTTATAAGTAAACTTAACCTATAATACCCTCACTGTTTACTAACGGTAATACTTTTTATTTTTAGCGATATGTCTGGAAAAAAATGTAAACATTGTGGGTCCACGGAGATAGAGGTAGACCCAGCCCGTGGCGATGCTGTGTGTACAAGCTGTGGAACAGTACTGGAAGACAATATCATTGTAGCAGAAGTTGAATTCCAAGAGAATGCACATGGTGGTGCCTCTGCAATAGGACAGTTTGTGTCGGCAGAATCTAAAGGCGGAGCTACTGGTTTTGGAAGAGGTTTGTTAAGATTTTTATTGACACATGATAATCTTGAGTGGTAAATACTAGGTTCTGCAAGTGGGGAATATCATTAATATTTGCTGCGGCTAATAGTGTCTTTTAGTCATTAAAGGCTGCCATGAATTTCCATTGGGTAGGCGTTTTGTTATGGGATAAGTACTTAGTGTAGACGCCAGCACCGCTGAGCAGACAATCCGACCGCCTTTCTGCTGCCTATTTTCTCCATTTCCCCAGTACTAGTGTTACCAATGGTTA
Source organism: Miltochrista miniata (assembly GCA_933228765.1). Lineage (NCBI taxonomy): Eukaryota > Metazoa > Arthropoda > Insecta > Lepidoptera > Erebidae > Miltochrista > Miltochrista miniata. The sequence continues at coordinate 12,349,285 of OW121764.1, read as the reverse complement.
TGAACTTATGACCAACTAGCTACTAAACTAACCTGGGATTATGGTAAATTTTACACTGTTTAATAAAGATTAAATTTGATGAACTTACACTCAATTAATACTTTAATGGCTAGAAAGTCACAGCTAAAAAGTAAAGAGTAATGTTTATTTTAATAATATTTAGGCTACAGGAGTCATTCGAGTTTCTGTAGCCTAAATACTTGACTTAGAAGGATCTATGCATTAGGAAATCTTTATAATAATTGTAAGTTGGCAGGCAAGGAAGCACTTGAAATGTGTCTAATCTGCTTACGACATAAAGTTGTCATAGCAATATTCTGGGCATAGTCATATTGTTGCCAGTACTATATTGAAGGTGATTCCCAGCTGTCTCTCCGACCCAGTTCACAGTTGTTTGATTATACCAGAGTAGATACTATGTATTTCTTTCCTACTTATACTTGACCTTGAAGTAGGAAGTGTCATTAGAACCTTTTATTTTTACAAGGTGCTAAGTCAGTGTATGATTTCAATGCAATATATAGGTACTAAATTACTAACGGTTTTAAGGAAACAATCCACTTGACTGAACAATAAACTTCAGTTCAGTGAAGTGATGTAGACATATCAGCAAGTTTGCTGTTTGTCCATGATTAGATTATAATAAGTGTATTAAACTATGTGATATTAAAGTATAGCCTCACCAGGTCAATGTTCTGTAAATTAATTTCATCTTTTCAGCATTTAATGGCGGTATAGGGCAAGAATCCAGAGAAATCACTCTAAGGAAGGCTAGAGAAGGCATTACTGCATTGTGCCAACAGTTACGTCTTAACCAGCAATGTATAGACATTGCATGTAATTTTTATAAGATGGCTCTATCTCGACATCTCACAATAGGAAGACCATCAAGCCACACACAAGCTGCCTGCGTATACATGACATGTAGAACAGAGGGCACACCCCGTATCCTTTTTAACTATTTAATTTATAATTATGTACCTACATTTATATTGATATTTTCTAGATGCATCAACAAACTGTTATAGGTAGGTAGATACTTTACAACTTTTCACCAAAGCCGGGGCCACATTAAAGAAAACGTCAATGCCCATCATCGCGATAAATATTGCGCTAATTATGGCGTTAATTCTTAACGTCACCATTTGAGTAGTGTGGCCGCTTCAACGTAATAATTCTCGCGTGAATGCCCATTCTTGGCGTTAAAATTGACGTTAAGTGTGACCGAATTAAATTTTACAAAAATACCTTAGCTCCTTAAAAATATACTGAATGTATCTATTTATAATCCTGGCACAGAGAAAATATACCGATAAAAATACCGATTATCAAAACGTGTTTATTCTTTAATTACTACCTACCTTATTTTTATAAAAGAAGAACCTAGAATTTACATTTAACATTTTATTTGAAGGATTGAATTCAACGTCCTTCACCTGCAACACGCTTCGTAAAAAAAATTACCAAATGTTATTGCAACAAACCCTACAAAGAACGTACTCCGCATACCAAAAAACCCCTTAAACGATACCCATCATGAAATTTTGTGATTTCGGCTCGGCGGCCATATTGGATTGCAAAAATAATCATAAAATTCGTACTCAGCATACCGAAAAACCCCTTAAACGATACCCATCATGAAATTTTGTGATAATGGCGCGGCGGCCATTTCGGATTGCAAAATTATCATAAAATTCGTACTCAGCATACCAAAAAACCCCTCATACAATATACAGCATGAAATTTTACAACGGTGGCGCGGCGGCCATCTTGGATTGCCAAATTGACCTTAAATTCGTACTCAGCATACCAAAAAACCCCTTAAACAATACCCATCATGAAATTTTGTGATAACGGCGCGGCGGCCATATTCGAATCTCTGAATTAACCTGAAATTCGTACTCAGCATACCAAAAAACCCCTTAAACGATACCCATCATGAAAATTTGTCATATCGGCGCGGCGGCCATATTGGATCTCTAAATTAACCCGAAATTCGTACTCAGCATACCAAAAACCCCTTGTACAGTATCCAACATGAAATTTTACAAAGGAGGCGCGGCGGCCATCTTGGATTGCAAAATTGACCTAAAATTCGTACTCAGCATACCAAAAAACCCCTTAACGGTACCCATCTTGAAATTTTGTGATAATGGCGCGGCGGCCATATTGGATCTCTAAATTAACCCCAAATTCGTATTCAGCATACTAAAAAACCCCTTAAACGATACCCATCATGAAATTTTGTGATAACGGTGCGGCGGCCATATTGGATCTCTAAATTAACCCGAAATTCGTACTCAGCATACAAAAAAACCCCTTAAACGATACCCATCATGAAATTTTGTGTTCTCGGCGCGGCGGCCATATTGGATCTCTAATATACCCAAAAATACTGACTTTTACCAATATACTGATATCGAAAAAAGTCAATAAAATATACCGAAAAAGTATTAAAATACTGAAAACGGTCACACTCTCACGGTGCGCACTGACACACGTAGTGTGGCCGCTTCAACGTAATAATTCTCGCGTTAATCTCTTTGATGTGCCGCCACTTGAGCTATCGCCTAACGTCAAACGGCAATGTGAATGCCGTTGTCGAATTATCGCGATAATTCGGTGGCTACACTAACGTTTAACGTTCATCAACGCCATTATTAATGACATTTCCCCTTAGTGTGGCCCGAACACAAGAATGGGTTTTTTATCAGATGGTAACTTAACCCATTAAATGCAGTCATATAAAAAAACAGCAGCAATTCATCCATGTCCATCCCTATGACGCTATAGACAACCCAATACAGCTCTCTATGTAGGTTTTATAACTGAGCATATACCAGACATCTGTGCTGAGGATTTCCAGGTAGTCTTTAAGCGGTATCTTAACATTATGTTGGTATGGGTAGAAAAGGGTGTTATTTAGCTGTATACGCAACTACAGGGGTTGCATATAAATATTTGTGGACATTCTCACACAACATCATCTAGCCCAAATTAAGCTCCGAAACAAACATTTGGTGGATCACACAAATATTTGGACCGACCTGGGATTCGAACCCAAATCCCGGGTTCTTCAAGCGGAGCGCGAAATGGCACATCAGTGCCGTCAACTTAGGACCACCGTCAGAAGTCTCACGGACTGTGAGAATGGTCCCCAATCGTTAGATGCGCCATGACTTTCCATCAGGCTGGCGAAATCAATTTGGCGAGCTTAATATTAAAAATAGTAGCTATATGTATACCAAATTTTAGCCAAATTCTTTCAGGATTTAGAGTGCTATTGAGTAACAAAATGTTTTCACAAACATGCATGTTTTTTAAATTAGTGGCCAATTATCATCTTGTCAACCAATTTACGTCCAGTCCTTAACGATAGGCTTCCCCAGTACTGTTACTATAATTTAGCCTATATATGTACTTCGTATGTACAGCTGAGCATTTCCCTAACCAAATATACCAGACCTTTTGATCGACGTCAGCGACGCAGTACCAGTTTGCTGCTACCAAGTTGGCCGAACATACTTCAAGCTATCCAGAGCTCTGTGTATCAACATTCCTCCAACTGGTAAGTAATTTATGATAAAAATATGATTGTAATATAAGAATTCTGGATCCTTATACCACAGTACTTATACTCTGGATTTAGAAGAAAATTGCCATCATGGAATATCATTATCTTAGCAAAATACTACCCACTGCTGGCTGCATGATATGGACCCCATATCATCGCCACATATTTGCATCCAGACCTGCCGTTACGTTTATGGAAGATAGTCCACCTTGTGGGACACGTAATATACTATTATCAACACTATCTAATGCACTGTGAAAAATATTTATAGGCTAGCATAATCTAGATTCATTACGGGTGTACTTCCTAATTTTTCCATGGGATATTGGGTATAAATTAAATAACCTTCACTGCATAATTTTTAGCGTTTTTTGCGCTTCTTGCTTGAGTTCAAGAAGCGCTTGTAGCTCCGCTGACTCAGAACAATCATTGCAGTAAGCGCCTTTCTCTTTGGCTGCTCTTAGATGGGTGACCACTTTGTGACATTTCATTTGCATCCAAAAAAACTGGAATGATCAAACAAAATAAACACATAATTCACATTCCTATAACAAGGGATAACATCAATTTATAAATGTGATATAACCACAGACGTACAATAAGTAGCAGACGAAACATTAATTATGTTTGTGTGCGTTGGTCTTTCCATTCCGCTCGCTCTAGGGGGTTAGTGAATGCTGCTATCTCGTTTCTACACGTATTGCAACACTATACATGACATGTTAAAAAAAATGACGTACGCCTGGTTTTTGAAAGAAATAAGCTGCCGATGCTGCAGTTTGACGTATTAGATACCTCTCATTAATGTAGGGGCCAAACTCAGGCACTTCTTTTCAAGATTAAAAATGCTAACATAAAATTAAGTGTGGCAAACTGTGATTCAGCATTTAATTAGTTCAGAATTGCATTTTAATATAATGCCTGTAATCTTCGATGATATTAAGTAAACAATATATAAAAATGAAGCCCGATTTCTGTGGTCACGGCATCACGCGTGAAATGCTGGACCGATTTCTCTAATTCTTTTTTGTTGTGTTTGTTTCTGTCAGAAGAAGGTTTTAAAAAAATTGGTGCAAAACTATTAGCAGAAATGGTTTTTATTGCGATTTTGAATCGGATCATAGAACTGGAAACTCCGAAATGGAAACCGGGAACAGAAAGACTAAGAGATAATTTTGCAATCCAATTTGGCCGCCGCGCCGAAGTCACAAAATTTCATGATGGGTATCGTTAAAGGGGGTTTTTGGTATGCTGAGTACGAATCACATGATAATTTTGCAATCAAATATGGCCGCCGCGCCGAAATCACAAAATTTCATGATGGGTATTGTTTAAGGGGGATTTTGGTACGTTGAGTACGAATCTCATGATAATTTTGCAATCCAATATGGCCGCCGCGCCGAAATCACAAAATTTCGTGATGGGTATTGCTTAAGGGGTTTCTTGGTATGCTGAGTACGAATCACGTGATAATTTTGCAATCCTATATGGGCGCCGCGCCGAAATCACAAAATTTCATGATGGGTATCGTCTAAGGGGTTTTTTGGTATGCTGAGTACAAATCACATGATAATTTTGTAATCCAATATGGCCGCCGCGCCGAAATCACAAAATTTCATGATAGGTATCGTTTAAGGGGTTTTTTGGTATGCTGAGTACGAATCACATGATAATTCTGCAATCCAATATGGCCGCTGCGCCGTCATCACAAAATATCATGATGGGTATCGTTTAAGGGGGATTTTGGTACGCTGAGTACGAATCTCATGATAATTTTGCAATCCAATATGGCCGCCGCGCCACCTTTGTTAAATTTCATGTTGGATATTGTTTATGGGGTTTTTCGGTATGCTGAGTAAGAATTTCAGGTTAATTTTGCAATCCAATATGGCCACCGCGCCACTGTTGCGAGATTTCTGTCAGTATGCTGAGATACCAAAAAACCCCTTTCACGATATCCAAAATGAAATTTTACAACGGTGGTTCGGCGGCCATCTTGGATTGCAAAATTGACCTAAAATTCGTATTCAGCATACCAAAAAACCCCTTATACGATATCCATCATGAAATTTTGTGATTTCGGCGTGGCGGCCATATTGGATTTCAAAACTATCATGTGATTCGTACACAACAAAAAACCCCTTAGACGATACCCATCATGAAATTTTGTGATTTAGGCGCGGCCGCCATATTGGATTGCAAAATTATCATGTGATTCGTACTCAGCATACCAAAAAACCCCTTAGACGATACCATCATGAAATTTTGTGATTTCGGCGCGGCGGCCATATTGGATTGCGAAATTATCATGTGATTCGTACTCAGCATACCAAAAACCTCTTAGACGATACCCATCATGAAATTTTGTGATTTCGGCGCGGCGGCCATATTGGATTGCAAAATTATCATGAGATTCGTACTCAGTGTACCAAAATCCTCCTTAAACGATACCCATCATGAAATTTTGTGAATTCGGTGCGGCGGCCATATTGGATTGCAAAATTAACCCAAAATTCGTAATCAGCATACCAAAAAACCCCTTATATGATATGCAACATGAAATTTTACAACGGTGGCGCGGTGGCCATATTGGATTGCAAAATTAACCTGAAATTCGTACTCAACATACCAAAAAACCCCATAAACGATATCCAACATGAAATTTTACAATGGTGGCGCGGCGGCCATATTGGATTGCAAAATTAACCTGAAATTCGTACTCGTACTACTATTTTTTTCCCAAAAGCGTTAGACATCTTAGATCGTATGACCACCTATTTATAATCCGGACCAGTGTGCGGCCGGCCAGCCGCAACAAAAAAAGCGCATTGATGTTACGAGTTGGATCAAAACGTTACAAATTGTATCATTACAAGGCGCGCATTGCAATGCTCGGATCACCTGCTTCACTGCTGTAACCTCGTCTTGTATCATTACAAGGTGCGCATTGCAATGCTCGGTTCACCTCCCACACTGGCTGTAATTCTAGACTCGTAACATTACATTACGCGCGAATGCTCCCGGTGAGGGAGCACCTTTAGAAAAAAATGATGTTTTGTAACATCATTTTTTTCTAAAGGTGCTTTAGCCTCCATAGCATTTTTGAAGACCTATCTATGGATACCCCACACGTATGGGTTTGATGAAAAAAAAACTTTTCGTTTCAGTTCTGAGTATGGGGACCCCCAAAATTTACTGCTTTTTTTCTAGTTATATTTAAAAATCTTAATGCGGTTCACAGAATACATCTACTTACCAAGTTTCAAGTGCATAGGTCTTATAGTTTCGGAGAAAAGTGGTTGTGACATTCGGACGGACAGACAGACAGACATGACGAATCTATAAGGGTTCCGTTTTTTGCCATTTGGCTACGGAACCTTAAGAGGTATTTTAAGATACTCTTATTTCATTAAAATAAATCTTATTGAACTAGGCGGCTAACTCCTTCCCTGTAGTTGCGTTAGTGTGTGTGGTTTTTATATGTGTTAGTTTTGGCGTACTTTTCAATCTCTAATGCTTTGTCTGCTACTTATTGTAAGTCTGTGGATATAACAAACAATCTGTTATATGGGTCATGGGTCCAAAAGGTGTTTTCATTGACCTTCCAGACCCATGGCCCTCCCGAAAGATACCACTGAGGATGTCATGGGGAACTTTAGTTGAGGACCTGTGGCACCCCTGGGAACTCTTTGAGTGGTTATGTATGCGGCAATATGACACAATGGTCCCATCATGATTTTTCAAAATATTGGGGAAAAGAATTTAAAAAAATGCTAAATTTGTTACATACTATAATATAATTTTTGCAACGATTTTGCATCATGATAGGTCTACATCAGGGGTGGCCAAATAATCAATATAGACGGGTCTACTTTCGTCCCATCGATCGTGGCAAGGCAAAGAATATTATTACAACGTTTCTACATGATATTGAAACTCCTTCGTGATATAATAAAAAATATTACACAATTGTCTACCGTTTTATATAAAATTTTAGGAAGTATAATGTGATTGGTAGAGTGTACAGTACAAGTTTTTTTTATATATTTAAGTAGGCCACCCCTGGTCTACATCTATAGATTATAGAGAGCTTTTACACGACACCTATATCACATTGTTAAGGTACGTATCATATTCACTAATTCAAGTTCAACAATATACACAAAAAGATTTGTATCGAAACAATTCAGATCGGAGATTTTTTAGCTATAGAATATTTTTAGGCATATATTATACATTCTCCAAATGTTTCAATTGATTGCACAGAATAATAATAATGAACATGACCAGAGTGTGAATATTTATTCAACTGTCATTCCTCCATAGTGTTAGCGCTGGCCAGAGATGCATTGGCAGTTGGGCCATAATAAATCAGTTCTGGAATCTGGCCCCCTTGTACACCAGTACCGTTTGTACTTTCAGATGAGCAGTGAAATTGGAAGGTCACCGTTCCCATATACACTTCACTTAAACCTTCTTGTCCAAAATAACTTAATTCACTCCCGTCTAGTATTGCGGAGGCAGTGTAGAAACAGTCTGGTTCAATTTGTATAGGATTTTCAAAGTATACATGAAAAGTGTTACTTGAACCGTCTGAGAAGAATTTCGTGTTGTTCTCGGCTAATATTCTGCCTAAGCGTTTTAGTTCAATTTTAACATTATAGTCCGCTGCACCATTCGAAGATCCATAGAGGCCAAAACCGACAACAAATATTCTTTTGTCCACACTGAACTGAATAGAGTCACATCGGCCGCGATATCTCCATTGGTTACTTCTATAGGCGCATGACTGAAATCTGTGGCATATCTGGAAATTATTACAGTTTTTGATAAATATTTCATGAATATATATAAATAGCACCCACCCAATCCAAAAGGCCAACATGGATAAGCTTTTCATGCTTCTCGTGGTTAGATAAGCTGACTTACGTTCGCGGCTTCGTGCGGGATGGGAATGGGATAAACGGCATAGGTACAACGAATTTTATCCCAATCGATTAACCCAATTTTTGAGAATGAAACAATGTAGATATAACCTTATATTTATAATGTTAGAAGGATTACAGGATGAAGATCTGATTCAGGCGTTTCTTGAAGTAATCTTTTTGTTAGTCAAGTTATGAACTTAATTTAAGAAATATATACGATTTTGCATATAATAGTGTGGTAACTGTGGTAGACTCTTCCGCTTACCCTGTTGGGATATAGAGAGATAAATAAATCTTATGAAATACTTAAAAATAAAATCAATTATCTATGACCTTACAATTAGTCAAAGGTGCATCTAAAGTTCTCTCTTCAGAGCTTTGAAGTCCACATAATGGAACTGCTAGAGGTAGCTGTTATTTGACCAAGCTCCTTTGCTTACTGATTGCCGGTGGCCTGCTATGCTTCATCTTGGTTTAGAGATGCACCAGTGACAAGTGAGGTTGACTAGGGTCACCATACACCTTGTAATCCATTTATTAAGATGTGAAGTGTAATCTTTTTAATAAAATGATGATGAATGTTAAATTTCATGCAGTTAAAGGTTAATATGGAGAGATGGTTATGGTTATTTTTTTAATGAATTAGGTACTGCTGAATGTCTACGGTCAACAAAAATTGTCTAGTATACAATAATAATAAATAGCTATTACCTGGGCTTTTAATCCTGCTCTGGCTTTGACAGGATATGACAGTTGCGGTTTGACCGCTGCAGTGAAATGTAAAAATATGTCTATAGTTTCCTGCGGTGACAAAATTCCAATCTGAGCTGCACTATTAGCAAACTCTTCCAAACACATTGTGGGAAATCTTATCAAGTATATGGCACTGCCCAACATCGCTCTCTGATTCGTAATTGTTGGTTCGATTTCTCTTCTTAAACACTCGGCATGTGCCCAAGCCAATGCTGCCTCAAACAAGTTGATTTCCTTACAGTTGAGTGTTTCTCGTCCTAATACTGATTCCAGTGTTGATACATCAATATCAACAAAACCATCTGACGTCAATGCCATCTCTGCCTATAATTAAACAATTTGCATTATGAAAGGTTAAGGTTATTAAAACTGCAATACAATTTGTTGAATTATTTTATTCAGATCCGTATAATGTAACATTAAAAATATTACAAAATTGTAATATAGACATTTACATACTCACAACATCAAGTTTTCAAGCAAATTGTATTGCAACAAATGACTAGATAGATAAATATTGCTATGGAATGATAATAAAATTTATATACATTGCTAACAACATATTAATATTACACTTAAATCTAAATCACAACCGAAATTGAGTATACAAATGCTTCAATTGGTAGCACTGCTGTTTTAAATTTTGATATGAGATTGTGTAGCTAAACAATAACTGTATAAAATATAACTATGTTGACTTAGATTGTATTAGAATTTGCAGTGGTAAGTTTAGGACAAAGTTACGACTAACATCGACACTAATATTATTAATTACAATCTATGAACATTTTCACTCTCAGGGCTAGAGAAGTTTCGACTTGATGACCCCGAAAGGTCCATCAAAAGACTGCTATATGATGAGGATAGTTCTGAACACATGGTACTGGAGTTTTCTGAGCGTTCACATACCTGCGCGTCTATCACTTCCCAACATCTCTGCATCAGTTCTGGCTCCTCAAATAATCTTGACTGACTGAGAAGTAGGCAGGCATTCTTTGCTGTTAGACTAGTTTCCAAATAATTGACACACGCCTTTGCCAAATGTGGCACAATATATTTTTTGGCAACGTAAAGTGTTGATAATACAGTATCTGCATCTAATTGAATATCATCACAGTATATATATCTGGAACAAAGAGAACTTTTTTAATGAATACGCTGATTGGAAATGCAAAACAGTAGTCTTTGTCACAAATAAAAATAGATGACATCAAATAAAAAAATTTGCATTTAAAAAACAAATTTCTACAATAAAATTGTTCACAATTATGTTTTACTGCAAACATAACAATTTCAAATCTAAAACATTGATCTTTGTATTCCAAATGCTATATCTTGTAACCAACTGACTGAATAGACCATCAAAGTTAACAGTAATTCATAAAATTAACATTTCCTTAGTGTGTAATTACTTGCTTCCATGAAATTCTCATTTTTTCAGTCACAAGTTATACAACTATGTAACATAATATGTCTATGTTTCATTTCAAACAATATTTACATAAAAATAATAATAATAAATATTTAAATATTTGTGAACATTCTCTCACAACATTATTTAGCCCAAATTAAGCTTGTGCTAAAAGATCTAGACAACTGATAGTGCTGCTTAAAAAAGTATTATTTATTAAAAAAATTATATCTTCAATACCATAATTGCCTCGGAAACATTGAATTGTCATTAACCTTACGTTGCTACTGACAAGGTTATAACTATAACTGCTAGTGTATAAAAATAAATACTCACTTTAATAATATAAGAAATGCCGAAGGTTCAACGTCTGGTACCTCAATCTCTTGTTTACATTCTGCTAGACCTCCATAGAACATCGCATAGAACACAGAACTGGCAGTTGCTAATACATATTTATGTGCAGGAATAACTTGTGTATGTCCTGTAAAGTTTAATATAAACATTATAGAGTTTTCGAACTTTCATACAAACATATAGTCACGCTTTTATCCCCAGGGGATAGGCAGGTGCATAGTATTTTTTGATCTAAAGCTCCGAATATAAGCTTAAGGCCAAAACAGGTGTTAAATAGAAACTAGAAAGAAACACATTATGGCAGTCATGTGAGTCCCAAATGTAATTTTATTAGCGTCATGACATCTTGCTGTGCTCCTGGCTTCACATGACATTCTTCGATAAACATTATCACCCGTAATATTTTGTTAAATTCATTTTTAGCATGTGCCTGCATTATAGGGTTAGCTTACCCAAAATATGTTAGGTTTCTCGGTCTTAGGGCTGGATGTTAATAGAAAAGTGAGTAACCCATTAATTTGTAACATAAAGTATGTAATACTGGTTTTCAGATAGCACCTATAAAATCTACAAAACACTTTCAATTAGTCCCACGTAAATCCTCAGCTTCATGTAGTTCATGAAACTTAGTATTGAAGTAGGATATGAGTAAATGATGTGACACTTCTAACAGTGATTAAACAGTAATACTAACCTGGACTACCAACAATGAATTTAATATCAGACATGAGTTGATTGTTGAACATAGCTGCATTTCGTTCCCTTACTGTAGGCTTAGTAGCTTGCCAGTTGGGGTCTAAAGTAGCAGTACCAGGTGGAAGTATTGTAGACATCGTTGGGGAAGGAGTCGTTCTTGTGGATCCACTTGGGGATGGTGGAACACTGTAGCATTGCGACACTTGGGTTCCAGTCTCACGTTGCGACACCGTATGGGGCGGGGGCATCGATAATCCTCCACCATTGTTGATATTCTCAGCTGAAATTTAAATAAAATTACGAAAAATTATTAAGTATTATTGTATAAACATAAATATTACGGTGGGTACACTAAAATCAGGTCGCGCTAGAACAATACTCGTGAACCACAATATTTAACTGTGAATAGATATGTAATGGTTAATCTAAAACGTTGGATGCTTTTGACGGACACACTAATCAATATTTACAATGCGACCACAATCTCACCATTCATCCAAGTATTCGTTTGCGCTACTGACATACTGTCTCTTTCCTGCAACCTTTTCTGAGGTTTTGGAACGATTCTAGAACTCAAATTCGACATTCTGTTGCTATTACTTCAGCGCAAGTTTAAAATTTCAATGAAACATTTGGGCCATGAGATTCCGCACTTGAACGTAGTCGACAGCCATTTTGTTTTGTTTTTTTTTTTGACATTGGCGTTTGGCGATTCGCATGACATCAGAAATTGAGTGTTGCCAGAGTTGATTTGAACAATGCGTATGGCGTAGACCGACTCTAAAATATTTGGGGAACCTTATTTTTACCTTTATATTTCTGTATTGATTTTAGTAAATAATATTTATGAAATGAAGAATTTTGGTGCAACGGTAGGCCATCTTTATCGAGCGGTGCAATGCTGCTTGTGTAATGGGCACCTTTGCACCGGTTACGGTGAGGAGCAGGTTAATTGATTAATTGGACTTTTAAATTAAACTTAAAATTGTAAAAGTAAATTAATTAAATTAAACTTATTAAGTATTTTAATTAAAAAAGTTAATAATTTGTTTAGTTTAGCTAAACTTCATAGTTATGGCCTAGCTACTTTCAGGGGTCAAAATTATCATAGAGCCAGTCCAGTCGGACTCGGAAGACTAAAGCTTCCTCCACACTTCTCGCACTTCGGCTTACTTCGTCAAAATTTTACTTTACCTCGGGCGACTTCACCGAGGAACTTCGCTCAACTTCGCGAGTAGTGTAGAGGAAGCTTTAGGCTTGAATGCTTGATGTCCACTAATTTCAATTCTTCCTTCCTTCCTTTTTGCATACTTCAACTAGATTCCATTGCTTAAAATAATCTACCTTATGTTAATTTCTACATTAAATATTTTTTTCCAAAATTGTCTTTGAAGTTGACGAAAACATTTTTAAAGCTATAGCTGGTCGACATAAAGGTAATAATAACTTATCTGTATGCATACCTTGTGGAAGTGGCCTCGCTCGCGACCGGTAGCCCCGTTGCGGTTCTTGACAGTTCAGTTCGGCGAAGCGCCCATCTTCATTGATGAGACTTTCGAAGAAATCCACGCTGCTATTCATCGAAGAGTTCGCGTGTATATGACAAGCATACCATACAAAACTGAAACAATAATACAAATAACATTACTCGTCGATAACACTATCAATTTTAACCAGTTACTTAATGTCGATTTATGGGTTACATAATAACTAGTTTATCGATGTCATAATATGTGATAAGTAACCGCAATGATGTTTGTCTTATCAGTGGTAAACAGTTTTTTGAAACGACTGACACAGACATTGAAATGGTTGCTATTGCTGCACTAATTTAGAAATGCGTTTAATTTTTTTTTACATAGGTCACATTTCTTTGTATTGTAAATCAACAATTTTTTGAAATCGATTTTGTGTTTTTAAATTCTTCCATTTTTAAGATCTTTTTAATTCTTGTGCTTTTACGGACCTCGAAAGAGATCCCCACGGGATCCAGCGTACAAGTAGAGGGCGTTAGCATCGGCATCGAGCCCTCGATGAAGTATCTGGGGCTCGTACTCGATAGCCGAGGGAACTTCGGCATGTCTCCTCACCGGGACCCTCCTCCATAGCACCAGAAGCGAGGGCCCTTGTGTCATTGTTTAAATGGCGCAAGGAGTCTCTATCTGCGCTATAGGCCTAGACCTCCAGAAATCGAGGCTCAGCGATTATAGCTCCACCAGGAAATCATAGAGGCTTGGAAGGTGCGACTTGAGCAACCAAGATGAGAAAACGCCACAATTGGAGCGATCAGACCGGTCACGGAAGAGTACCTAGCTGGATAGGAGCCACGGCAATCGGTTATCGATTACCGGGTACGTGTACTTCGGGAAATATCTGTGGCAAAAACACCGAAGACCTCAACCGAGTGCCAACTCGAGGACACATGTGTATTGTGTACAATATAGCGCCAGGTCCTCATGGCGAGTCTGGTCGTCGCTGGAGACATTGGTGCGAGCCATGATTTCCAGCTGGAGTAAGTGGGACGCCACTGCGTTTTTCTGCAAGCAGTCATGCTCGTGAGAGAGGCGGCGGGGAGGGAGCGAGAGATAAATCTCCCTCATACCCGAGTTCCACAATGTATCGTGGGCGACACAGAATAATCTTCGCCCTGGACTATCGGCCTCCACGGTAGTCAAAATCCTTTCAAGGGATTACCCGGGACTTCAGGCCGTAGGCAGTGGTAGGGCACTGTGTGGGTTTTAGTGGGTGAGTGTCCGGCATAGCATTAATGAGGGATTTCCAAAGAATAATTATGTCGTGAAATTTCGGTGAGGGCAGCGGCCAGCGGCGCTCCTATTGTTGCGCCGGACACTTCGCACACAGGGTTATTATAAACGATTTAATGATTATGTTAGTGTTTTTTAACTAATGTTATAAGTAATCAAAATCCCCAATGGATTCGTGTCGTCATCATCACAGCAATCGCATTGCATGAAACACAGTAGGTTATCAGAATCACATTCCTCCACGGTGTTAACTGACAAAACCATTTAGTAAATCACATACATACGTATAGTCACGCCTTTATCCCGAAAGGGGTAAGGCAGAGGCATAGTAGACGCCCACATTTCACCTTATAGTTTTATGTCCCACGTAATAGGTGGTGAGCCTATTGCCGTATTGAAATAGACAGGCGCAGGTTGTGACGACCCATGGTTGAAATTTTTCAAGCCGCTTTTAAGGCCTTCTTGGCTTAACGAATGTCCTTTTACTGACAACCGGATCTCATTAGGTACGAGTTTTCCTTCTCTGCGCAATGGATCGTTTTGCGAAAGTGTTTCCTTAGTTGGCTCTTACGACACCCTCGGCCTCGGGATGAATTGGGGTGACGACATTTTGTACTCTTTCCCGTCGCCACACGGGGCAAGTAGGATATTGTTTTACAATAATCTGTCCTTTTGTTTTTATTTATTACTAGCGGACGTCACGCGGTTTCACCCGCGTAGTTCCCGTTCCCGTGGCAATACGGGAATAAAAATATAGCCTATGTTCACCGAAAAGAGTGTAGCTTCCCAACAGTGAAAGAATTTTTCAAATCGGTCCAGTAGTTCCGGAGCCTATTCGTTACAAATAAAAAAACAAATCTTTCCTCTTTATAATATTAGTATGGTATACCGTCACAATACCAGAAATTATAATGCCTTAACTCAAAATATCGTAGCCCAAAATACCCGAAATCGAAATATCAATATTCACAAGGCAAATAGGGGTGTAAATAAGTTAAAGCCAAATAACAAAACGTGTGAGTGACAGTGACACATTGTATTCTATTTTCGGTATTTTAAATTAAGGATATTTGAAAATTTGTATTTTGAATTCTGATATAATAATTATTTGTATTTTAAATTTAGACATTTTACGGTAAGGTGTACTGAAATAAGGTATTTTGAATGTTAAGGTATTTCGAATTCGGGTATTTTGGTCTAATGCATTTTAAGTAAAGGCATTTTGATTTCTGGTATTTTAATATATAACCATTAGTATAGATTGACGATGACGGGTAACTGTTTAATATAGTTAGATATATTACGAGTACCTAGTTATTTTAACGGACCTGTCGCAATAAACTTCAACTCAAGTGTTGGTACACATTTCAATGGCGTCAATGAACTAACAAATGTCTCTTGAATGTCACTAGTAGGTATAATAACTGGGAAAGTCAGGTTGCACACAATTCAATAAATAACGTATCTTCTCTCACATATAATTTCCTTTCATTCAACGGTTCTGACTTCATCTCCACTGGAAGATGAATGAGATGAGACATTTTACATATTGGCAAAAAACTCGAGAAACAGAACTTATTTTGCTGACTGGCTACATTGTCAAAAAGCTTCCAATAATGTCACATAATATGTCTGTCAGTCAATGGCGGTATACTATTTGATTGGTGGGATTTATTGACGGTTGTTGACAACTGGCTACTGATTGGTGGTTCTATTTAACGGGTTGCCATATGAACAACACAGTGGCTCCTCCATTATTTTCTTCTCTATTGTGCCGTACGTCTACCTACAGCTTTGTGCGAAACTAGCGGAATGGCCAGTCCTACTCGCACTTATTTTCTTGCAGTTTGTCATGTGTTGCCCGTACAAAATAATACTAGACTTCAACATTCAAAGCGCTCTATCAAAAATTTTGAAAATCAGGCTCCAATTTTTCATTCTTCCTACAGAGAGTCGCCAACATAGAGCAACGCGAACTGTCTAAGGGGAGACCCGGAGACGGCATAGAACGATTGCTCGGTACAAATTTGTCTGTCATATTTTGCGGGTGACGGGGGGAAATCTTCCTCACCCACACTTTCTTAGACTCGCACTACAATAGCAATCGACTGTCAATACGAAGCCTATATATACACTTTAAACAATACACTCATAAATTTTACACACACATGATACATTTTGTGTCATATCACCCCAAGTCGCTCAACCAATCCATGTATTGATGTGACGTCCGGTAAAGTTGCTAAACAAATCTGAATATTATCTATACGTTAACGTAAATAGGTGTAAATAATAATAACATGTTATAAAATTACTTACTTACACACGATAATGCCATTTTTCTTCAGATTTCTTTAATGACATTTCTTTTTGTATTAATATCTAATTATTTCATCATTTTTATAAAATGACAATTCAACCGTTCACGCTGTCAACTAGACTTAGTCTAGTGAAAGAAACTTCAAAAAACAGTTTTTATGTAAGTGGGCACTTTTAGTCGTCAAAATGTCAAATTATTGCCAGAGGGGGTTTGCCAGCTTTGGCCTCTCCCTCTGTAAAGGCGCGCGATGCTCTGTGGTCGCCAACGATAATTGTTCAACAGTCTGATAAGTTCTTACTTACTTAAGTAATTGAGGAGGTAGGTACCGAAAACTGTAAAATTCCATTACGCACAATTTTTTTTTCTTAGTTTTTTTTGACTTGAGTATAATACATTAAACATATTCTCTTTTAATCACTATTTAAAACGGTCAAATTTTTAGGGTTCCGTACCCTAAAGGGTAAAAATGGGGCCCTATTCATGAGACTTCACTGTCCGTTTGTCTGTCCGTCACGAGGCTATATCTCAGTAACCGTGATAGCCAGAGTTGATATTTTCAGACATGATTTATTCCTGTTGCTGCTAAAACAACAAACATCGTTTTCTCCCCGTTTTTTTTTGGTACGGGATCCGTGCGTGAGTCCGACTCGCACTTGGCGGGGTTTTTTAGAACTATCTGCGACACACTAGGTACCCCGCAGCCCGCTCATAGTGCAGGACTAAAGAAATATTCCTCACTTTACTATCAGTAGTGGTGCCTGTTAAGGCAATGGGTCTGAAGGAGTATTTAATGGACGCTAGTATGCAAATTGTAAATAAAAATAATCGCAAAAATTCACTAAGTACTAATAAACATTACGATATTATTTTATAATAGCCGTTTAGATCTTATCATAGATTCATTTAAAAACATTATAATATTATTATTGTGCAAAGCAACTGCCATGCGTTCTATAAATAGTTTCTAGTTTCCTAAGGCGATGACCTAAACTTGATTATAAAACTTGTTCAAAAATAAAGTGTGCTACATACCTACATAAAACGAGGCCTGTTTTCGAAGAAGAACTTTAAGCCTAACAAATAACTATAATATGTAAATTTTAAAAATACGTTTTTAAGTAGGCTGAAAACTGTTTAAACTAGGTTTATTAACAGCTTTTTTATTGTGGGCACATGGTTTTTTGTATGTTAATACTGGCATAATATCATTTTCCCTTCGGTAGGAGCAATAGGCATACTCCATCATAAGTAGCTTACTGTAGACAGGGCTCTGCAGATCATCGGTCCATCTGTACGCCCTACCCTACGTTTGCCAAGTCGCTGTCTCCACACCAGAACTCGTTTGCTTCATCGGCCGTCGGTTGTTCTGCTGATATGGCCGGCCCACTACTTTAACACAAACACAAAAAAAAAAACAAGGAGAGGTTGGTGGTGGAGGAGGTAGGTAGCTTACTGTATACGACATATATATACTGTGATACAGGGCCCTGTATACAGTAAGCTACTAAATAAGGAGAGGTTGACATAGCTCGCAGAATAAGCACTTTAAAGTAGTGGGCCGGCCATATCAGCAGAACAACCGACGGCCGATGGAGCAAACGAGTTCTTAAGTGAAGACAGCGACTTGGCAAACGTAGGGTAGAGCGTTTAGATGGACCGATGATCTAAAGTCGAATTTTTAATTAGACGAAGTAAAGTGACAGCAACTAATGTCACTTCTTCATAGAAATTAATCAACATTGTATAAAGAAGTGACATTAGTTGCTGTCACTTTACTTCGTCTAATTAAAAATTAGACTATAGAAAAGTTCGCAGTCTGGGACTGGGTGCGGAAGGCGCAGGACCGTGTGTTGTGGCGTAAATTGGGAGAGGCTTACGTCCAGGAGTGGACTGCCATAGACTCATTTGATTGATATGACCGAAGGCCCGTGTTGTAATACTGTTTCACACTTTTCATGTCACTAAGATAACATGGCAGACAAGCGTGCGGCCGGCCGCCTGATGAAAACTAGTACGCTATGGAGAAATAGGGGAGGAAATACTGTATTTTTTTGTGAATAGGTAGTAGTAATGCTCACTTACATTTGTTCCAAATTTCGCTTAAAATAATAAAGTATCCGCAGAATAGTAAACTCCATTAAAACTACTATTAGTATGGTAAGCACCACGACGACTGTTAAGTTTTCAGCGCTATGTACCTTCCTGAATAGACGAATAACAAAAACTTAGAATAGGTACTTAGTAAAAAGTTTTTAAGAAATAATACAATGACAAATTTAAATATTGACAAGTGCGAGTCGAAAACGCGCATAGAGGGTTTCGTACCAAAAAACGGCAGAAAGTCATGTTTGTTGTACCCTTAGAGCCCCCTTATTTTATTTTTCTGATTTTAGCATTTCTTATTATAGCGGCAACAAAATATAAAAATATAATAAACTAGCTGATGCCCGCAGCTTCGCCCGCGTAAAAGTGGTTTCCGTTCCCGCTTCCCGTAGGAACTTATTCCCGGGATAAAAAGTAGCCTATGTGTGCTGTGTGGGCTGAAATTTGGTACAGGGATACATTATAGTCTGGAATAGACTATAATGAATCCTGTACCTTTCAGCCAGATCTGTTCAGCCGTTCGAGCGTGAAAGAGTAACAAACATCCACACTCAAAAACATTTGCATTTATAATATTAGTAAGTAAGATTTTACTTACAATAAATTTTACATTATCTGTAAAAACTGCAGCTCTCTAGCTATCGTGTTCCTGAGATACAGCCTCGTGACTGACAGCGAAGTGTTAGTAATCTATAATAATAAGCATGGTTCCCTTTCCGTACGGAACCCTAATTAAATTGCGATTTTTTACAGACATTTTTAGATTTTAGTACTTCTGAATGACAAACGGAATAATCTATTAAATAACCCGTAATTTATTTTAAAATAATTTTAATATCCTGACTCTGAGGTTGTTTAAATAAGCACAAAAACTTACTTTGCATCTTTGCATGTGATTTTCCCACCGCTTAGTATACATATACTATGTCCACTGCCTCAGCATCATGTCAAGAAATACGTACAATATAATATGTTCACGCCTTTATCCCTGAAGGGTTAGGCGGAGGCATATTATAGTCCACCATTTTACCGTTTTAGAATTTGTCCTACGTAATAAGTTAATAAGATAAACAAAACTTGTAAAAAAACCATGTTTCGCAACTCAGTTCTTCTAACGTAAAATGTAGTGAGATTCGTGTAAGTAATAACAAGTCGATATCCTTTTCTCTTCTCGTCTCTACTATTATAAAATTGTAAAAATAGCTGTAACGGTATATTCAAGACTAGCGGACGTCACGCGGTTTCACCCGCGTAGTTCCCGTTCCCGTGGGATTACGGGAATAAAATATAGCCTATGTTCACCGCAAAGAGTGTAGCTTCCCAACAGTGAAAGAATTTTTCAAATCGGTCTAGTAGTTCCGAAGCCTATTCGTTACAAACAAACAAACAAACAAACAAAAACAAATCTTTTCTCTTTATAATATAAGTATAGATAAATTTAAAAAAATAACTGTAATCGACTAATTTATGGCTTCTGAGTCCAAATCTATATTTTTTTTCTTCGTGTCTATTTGTTTGTTTATTTGTTAGGGTTGGGGCAAAATTCTGTAGCTGGATCATAACTGAACTATTAGGATATTGTAGGTATTTTTTCAAGTAAAATAACGCTGTATGTTTCATTAAAATAGGTTTAGCGGAAATGGTAATACAGCTTGACCAATGTTTTAATAGAAGAACTATGCATTGGAAAGGTCAAAGTCGATTGGTTATTAGTTAAGGGGCGGTTATAGCGCACAAGTAGGCATTTGGCGCTCCCCTCGCCCCGGGTGCAAGACACACCGCGCGCCGGCAGCGGCAGTCAACTCTCATGCCACAGTATACAGTATAGTAGGAAGAAACAGCATGCTAACTTTGTTTGACGTAGTAAATGCATCTAACTTTATTAAGTGTAGTGATTTATTAGTTTCGTAAATAAAAATAAAAGAGTTAATCGTAAATAAAATATGTATATTATACTGTTATTTTTAAGCTAAAGAGTTTGTTT
Organism: Miltochrista miniata; assembly: GCA_933228765.1. NCBI lineage: Eukaryota > Metazoa > Arthropoda > Insecta > Lepidoptera > Erebidae > Miltochrista > Miltochrista miniata. The sequence goes on along the minus strand of OW121764.1, from coordinate 12,328,394 downwards.
GTTTGTTTAGTTGTTCTAACTCTAGAGTCTAAGAGACTGCTAGTTGAATTTCAAGAGTTTCTTAACAGAATGTTCATTTTTGAAAAATACCAAAATATATAACATCACGCTAAGGCGAATAAGAGCTTGGCAGCTACGAAACATTTTTCGACACTTAGAATATTTCATTTCTTTTGAGAGTTTCCGTTGCGTACGTTTGCTACAGTTGCGTAAAAAATGTAAATTACATAATAGCTGGTCATAAAAATTTCTAAAGTTTTGTAAAGTTGGTATGCTAAGTATGAATCACGGGATCATTGTGCAATCCAAAATGGCCGCCGCGGTGTAATCACTAAATTTCATGATGGGTGTCGTTTAAAGGGTTTTTTGGTATGCTGAGTACGAATCACGTACTAATTTTGCAATCCAATATGGACGCCGCGCCGTAATCACAAAATGTCATGATGGGTATCGTTTAAGGGGTTTTTTGGTATGCTGAGTACGAATTCCGTACTAATTTTGCAATCCAATATGGCCACCGCGCCGTAATCACACAATTTCATGATGGGTATAGTTTAAGGGAATTCTTGGTATGCTAAGTATGAATCACATGATAATTTTGCAATCCAATATGGCCACCGCGGTGTGATCACAAAATTTCATGATGGGTATCGTTTAAGGGGTTTTTTGGTATGCTGAGTACGAATCACATGATAATTTTGCAATCCAATATGGGCGCCGCGCCGTAATCACAAAATTTTATGATGGGTATCGTTTAAAGGGTTTCTTGGTATGCTGAGTACGAATCACGTGATAATTTCGCAATCCAAAATGGCCGCCTCGGTGTAATCACAAAATTTCATGATGGGTATCGTTTAAAGGGTTTTTGGTATGCTGAGTACGAATCTTGTGATAATTTTGAAATGCAATGTGGCCGCCGCGCCGTAATCGCAAAATTCCATGATGGTTATCGTTTAAGGGGTTTTTTGGTATGCTGAGGACGAATCACATGATAATTTTGCAATCCAAAATGGCCACCGCACCGTAATCACATAATTTCGTAATGAATATCGTTTAATGGGTTTTTTCGAATGCTGAGTACGAATAACATGATCATTTTGGAATTCAATTTGGCCGCCTAAGCTATTTAGGCCTACTTGCGCGGCGAGTCGAGTTAAATATATAAATATAGAGTTAGTAAGCTCTGAGTTAAATAAATAACTTCTTAACTCTGACCACGTCTTGCACAGTTGCAAATTGGCACGCGGTTAACTAATTCACAGTAAACCGAACAAGTTTTTTTAGTCTGTCGTTCCATGCAATCCAACCACACACAACGAAGAATGGAACGAAGAATGGAACATGTGTCTCTATCTCTTTTACACTACAGTCTGCTACGTATGATTTACGATACTACCATACTTACGATACTACCATTTACGATACCAATCATAAAATTTTGTGATTACGGCGCGGCGGGCATATTGGATTGCGAAATTATCACGTGATTCGTACTCAGCATACCAAAAACCCCCTTAAACGATACCCATCATGAAATTTTGTGATTATGGCGCGGTGGCCTTTTTGGATTGCAAAATTAGTACGTGATTCGTATTCAGCATACCATAAAACCCTATAAACGATACCCATCATGAAATTTTGTGATTACAGCGCGGCGGGCATATTGGATTGCAAAATTATCACGTGATTCGTACTCAGCATACCAAAAAAAACCCTTAGACGATACACATCATGAAATTTTGTGATTATGGCACGGCGGCCATATTGGATTGCAAAATTATCACGTGATTCGTACTCAGCATACCAAAAAACCCCTTAAACGATACCCATCATAAAATTTTGTGATTACGGCGCGGCGGCCATCTTGTATTGCAAAATTAGTACGCGATTCGTACTCAGCATACCAAAAAACCCCTTAAACGATACCCATCATGAAATTTTGTGATTACGGCGCGGCGGCTATATTCGATTGCAAAATTATCACGTGATTCGTACTCAGCATACGAACAAACCCCTTAAACGATACCCATCATGAAATTTTGTGATTATGGCACGGCGGCCATAGGTATTGGATTGCAAAATTATCACGTGATTCGTACTCAGCATACCAAAAAACCCCTTAAACGATACCCATCATTAAATTTTGTGATTACGGCGCGGCGGCCATCTTGTATTGCAAAATTAGTACGCGATTCGTACTCAGCATACCAAAAAACCCCTTAAACGATACCCATCATGAAATTTTGTGATTATGGCGCGACGGCTATATTCGATTGGAAAATTATCACGTGATTCGTACTCAGCATACCAAAAAACCCCTTAAACGATACCCATCATAAAATTTTGTGATTACTGCCCGGCGGCCATCTTGTATTGCAAAATTAGTACGCGATTCGTACTCAGCATACCAAAAAACCCCTTAAACGATACCCATCATGAAATTTTGTGATTACGGCGCGGCGGCCATATTGGATTGCAAAATTATCATGTACTTCGTACTCAGCATACCAAAAAACCCCTTAAATGATACCCATAATGAAATTTTGTGATTACGGCGTGGCCGCCATGTTGGATTGCGAAATTATCATGTAATTCGTAGACATTTTAATGCATTAGGTAGCTGGTTACCATGTCGTGAAAACACTTAAAAAGTAAAAGATCACCACATTTTTACCATGAGTCGCGTATGTATTTGTAACGGTTAATCTAATTACATTTTGCCCATTACTGATATTTTTATACTGTGGCGCGATTTCAACGTAATTTGGCATAATAATTACGAAATAGTCGCGAAAAAAACTGACACAGGTCTTGCCTCCACAAGCGCCAGGGCGAGACTGATCGGCCGTCAGCGGCGTAATTCTATTGCGTTTGGTAGATATTCGTACATGATAACTATGTAAATAGTTGTTTATAGAAAAACGCTCGGAAAATGTGTATAAAAACTTAATACCTTTAATTGAGTGCAAAAAAAATATATAAAATGTTAATAGTTTAGCCACAGTTTTGAAAAAACTTTTCTGAGAGAGTCAACTTTGGGATTTTTTTCTATCTAGTGAAATTTATTGGATCGTGTAACGGGCTCGGAATATGTTTAGCTTATATCCTTAACTATTATATATATATTTTTCAGATTTAAAAACCCTTTACTTTTTGACTAGGATTGTTTCAAAAAACTCAAAATCTGACCCACGCGGCCTTAAATCACCTCGTGAACGAAGTCGCTGGCAGAAGCTAGTTCAATATATATATTACATCTTTAATGTTTTTAATAAGTACATAGATGGCCTTGGCCAGAAGCTCGGAAACGCTCGCTAATAGAATGTCACTAAGTGGTCACCCATCCGAGGACCAGCCATGGCGAAAGTTGCTTACTATAGTGATACGAGCGCTTCAGTTAGTAATTATTCGTATTTATATAGTTTCAATAAATATAATTATTGATTAGGCAATTGCAATAAGCGGACCAAATTAGTAAAAACATTGATTTATTAACTGCAAATTGATGTAACGATTATGTAATTAATCATATACTCCAACTGCACTTATTACTTTGTAATTTTATGTAAATGACTAGCGGACGTCACGCGGTTTCACCCGCGTAGTTCCCGTTCCCGTGGGAATACGGGAATAAAATATAGCCTATGTTCACAGCAAAGAGTGTAGCTTCCCAACAGTGAAAGAATTTTTCAAATCGGTCCAGTAGTTCCGGAGCCTATTCGTTACAAACAAACAAACAAAAAAACAAAAAACAAATCTTTCCTCTTTATAATATTAGTATAGATATCGGATTACAAAGTTATGTTTGCAGTTAGCGTATCTAGAAAACTGAACCGAAATTCCAGAATATTTTAATTTTTAACTTGATTTATATACTATAACTCTGTTAAAATTAGGTTGATAATTTTGACAGCTCACGCCTATGAAGTATCGGATTTGTTTATGTCAAGTATACCTACTTCAAAAATATATTATTATTCAATTAATTACCTAAAATAATAAAAACGGATTTTAGTAACTATCGATTTAAAATTTTACGCAATCGATAATCGAATAGATTCATTAACGATTGGACACTATGGGGTGCCCTTCTAAGAGCTGTTAAAATTATCATCCTAATTTTATCAGAGTATATAAACAGAACACTAATTGAATTCTAAATTTGAAGGTCAGTCATTTTTTTAGTGAGTGACTGCGAATTTTTAAGGAAAATTGACTATTTATAATTCTTTAACTAGTTACTGTGGGTTTAAACTGTACGAAATTTGAAATATGCCGTATTTATACAAAGCCTGCTTAGTCACTGAAAACTTCTAGTTTATCCACACGACCACAGTATAAAGAGTACTAACCAGTATTGTAGCTCCCTACAAACGGACGAAGCGCAAGCTATACCTACGATTCTCGTTTGCGGCAGGCCTTTCAGCACGCTAGCAGGCGATTGTGCCGAGTAGACGAATGGACGGTGTGTCGTTTTTTAGAGAGTAACCGCGCGTGTTTTATTTACTAAAAATATTTAATATGACAATTAGAGTCTATTGTGCTTGTTTTGGTTGCATGAATTCGTCAATACCCAGAGATAACGTTTTTTAGATTACCTGGAAACTCCGAAAGGTAAGACTATAAATTGATTTTACTTAAGTACTAATTGGTGCTATACTACTAGTTGACTAAAGTTAAACAAAGTGATTGACACGAGTGAACTGGGTAGTTACATGAAGTAGGTATGTTTGTGTTTAAAACTAGACTTGTGCTTGCTCAGTCAGTGAACGATGCGATCCAATATAGTACAATATCCAAAAAAAACTAGTTCAGAACTCTAGTACGTGTAGGTAGTACATTTAGTTCCGTTGTCAGTTCGTAGTTATTTAATTGAGAGAATGATTTAGGTATGTTTCAAGAGTATTCATTTCTTTGTGGATGACCGATGTTACAGTACACGCTAAGTGTACTGTAACATCGGTCATCCACAAAGAAACAAGCCGTATGACTTTGATTGACAGCATTTTTGTTACCTTTGATTTTTATTACACGCATAGAGACAAATATGAACTTCCAAAATTTAACACAACTTGACAATGTACGAAAAGTACTAGTGTACTAGAGACTGACTAGTACTTTCAAATCGAAAAATAGTTTTAATTTTGTAAATCAAAAATTTAACGCAATTATTATAAAGACTAGAATTCCGTGATTCTATCACTGACGAAACATGTGATGAGCCGATTATTATTGTCTACGCCGCTTACTCGTTTTCAAATTTCTATACCCGTCTCACTCCATCGTTAGTAGATAACAGGCGCTGCGCCGCCACGCCGCCGCCCCGCGCCGCAAGCCGTTGCGGGGATATTATATTATTACTCACAAAGTATTTTTTTGTTTAAATAAAAAAGGTACATATTTACTCGAAATTGAAGCCGGTTGTCAGTAAAACGACAATCCTTAATACAGATTGAAGGCCTTGTGGGCGGATTGAAAAAATTGAACTGCATTATGCTCACTATACTGGGTGTAACAAAATTACCTCTCCAAATTTCATGAGATGACTTGGCATCGGAAATCAAATACAAATATTTAATAAAAAAGGGGGGTAAATTTTTTCATTTTTTTTAATTTTTTTTTGTCGCACATTAAAAATTCATTTTTTACCGCGGCAATTGGAGGTAACATGGTCGCCATGGCAAAACAAACACAGAGCACCCGTCTGGCTGTCGTTGTCGCTTTCTACTGCCGCTCAGTAAGAAAAGGTAGAAAATAGGATAAAATAGGACCTTTAAAACGACTCTACGGTTAAAGTATTCATGTATTTTTTTTTCTTCATTTTTGTAATGTTTCTTGACTGATGCCACGTCACGTGACGAAATTTGGATAGGTAATTTTGTTACACCCAATATATACGCGTACGTAAAACTATAAGGTAAAATGTGGGCGTATACTATGCCTCTGCCTACACCTTCAGGGATAAAGGCGTGACTATATGAATGTATGTATGCACATATTTACAATCGCAATACTAAATAGAAAATAGTAGGCACATATTATTAAAATGCTGTAGGTGGGCAGCCCTATCGCATGCTTACGTACCGTGCGGCTGTAGGCATTTATTTCTAAAACCCGGCCGAGTCAAACTACAGTATACAGTGACACGACATAGGGCACTGCAGGTAGGTACCTATGTTTTGTAATTGTTATTCAAAAAATCTAAATTTACATTAATAAATTTCTATTGTATCCATGCGGCCATGGACTCGTACTTCATATTTGTGAAAAAGCCACTTTTGTTGTTTTCCAGGTCTTTTCGAAGCTTTTATTCAGTAACTTAAGTTTTATAACATTATATCGCGGGCAACTACGGGGCGTATATAACAGTATTTTAAAATTAGTAAAATTACTATTTTTTTTTTTACGTGAGGGAAAATCCTCATGGATATTATGCCGGACTCCTACCGACTAAAAAACCTCACGTAACGCCCAACAGCCTGTAGTTGGGAGCCCCGGGTAAGCCCTCGGAAGGATGTCCCAGGTCTCCCAACAGACCTACGGCCGCCACTGCGGCCTCGCCCAGGGGGAGGTAAGGGTTCATAGTTTTCCCTAGTTTATAGCTTCATCACAATATTATAAACTAGCGGACATCACGCAGTTTCACCCGCGTAGTTCCCGTTCCCGTGGGAATACGGGAATAAAATATAGTTACTATTCGTTACAAACAAACAAACAAAAAAAACCATAAAAAAAAAACAAACTTTCCTCTTTATAATATTAGTATAGATAAATATATCTCTGTTGATACCTAACAAATCTTTGGCGATATGGTAACAATTTAAAAGTAACTTAAGTAGCAAGTATAAAAAAATTAACTTCGTTTTATTGACGTGTTTTACGCTTACATACCTACACTTCCTTCGTGGTTAATAAACCTACTCCTTTTTTTCAAAAGTTTAAGTAACCTTGTGACTAGATATAAATATGTTAAGTATATGTACCATTTTTATTTAAAATTCTTTTTTTCGATTTATTAACGCAATAGCACTAGGTAATCCTTATTTTGGCCTCCCACACTACTAGCGAACTAAAATATTGCTTGTGGTATATTTATATACTAGCTGATGCCCGTAGCTTCGCCCGCGTAAAATTTGTTCCCGTTCCCGCTTCCCGTGGGAACTTATTCCCGGGATAAAAGTAGCCTAAGTTACTCCTTATTACATAAGCTATCTGCCAGTGAAAGTCTCGTCCAAATCGGTCCAGCAGTTCCAGAGATTAGCCGGAACAAACAGACAGACAGACAAGTATTTTTAACCGACTTCCAAAAAAGGAGGAGGTTCTCAATTCGTCTGTATTTTTTTATTTTTTTTATTTTTATGTTTGTTACCGGCAAATCGCTAGAAGGAGTTGACCGATTTTGAAAATTCTTTTTTTGTTTGAAAGCTGGTGCTTCCCATGTGGTCCCATATACAGGAAGTCAGAATCGGATGCTGGGATCCTGGAGAAATCGAAGAAATCCCTCGAATCGAGGGAATTCCTTAACGATTTACAGCAGTTATCTTGTGTTTGGGCTTGATTAATTTGTATTGGGGAGAACATTACCCCTAGACAGATATAATTTCTGTATACTCGTCACTGAAAATCATGAAAAAAAAAATTTTTAACAAAAAAAAACCGACTTCAAACAAAAACTGAAAATTGAAAAATAAAATTAACTTAGCACAAAGTAATAGGTAATATATTTAGTTTTATATCAGATATTATTGACTGTAATACTGAAGTCGGTGCCAATATTTCTATGAGAGATTAATAATATCTACCTAAACCTATAGTTTTACTTGGCGCCGATTTCAGTATTACATTCAATAAAATCTGATATAAAACTAAATATATTACCTATTACTTTGTGCTAAGTTAATTTTATTTTTCAATTTTCAGTTTTTGTTTGAAGTCGGTTTTTTTTTGTTAAAAATTTTTAAAAATACATATTTTGGTATGTGTACCGTATATTGGGTGTAACAAAATTGACTCTCCAAATTTCGTCACGTAACGTGACATCAGTCAAGAAACATTACAAAAATTAAGAAAAAAAAAATCACATGAATACTTTAAACGTTAATCCGTTTTAAAGATCCTATCATTATAACCCTTTTTATCGCTACTTAGCGGCAGTAGAAAGCGACAATGACAGCCAGACGGGTGCCCCGTGTTTGTTTTGCCACGGCGACCATGTTACCTCGAATTGCCGCGGAAAAAAACGAATTCTTAATGTGCGACAATTTTTTTTTTTAAATAAAATAATTAACGCCCTTTTTTTATTAAATATTTATATTTGATTTCTGATGCCAAGTCATCTCATGAAATTTGGAGAGGTAATTTTGTGACAACCAGTATACATTCATATGCATGTAGTAGAAAGCGATTTTAATATTACAAACAGACACTCCAATTTTATTTATTTGTATAGATTTGAACTTTATGGTACTTAGTTGTATTATGCATTTTATATGCCTGAATCACGTAGTAAGTACTATTAGTTACTCTGTGCCTGAATTTAAAGAAGTAAACGCTTTAAAGTTATAGTGAATCAACAAAAATGTGCATACCTAGCCAGCCTTTTTAGGGCTAAAGACCCTGCATAGAGTGTGGCCAGATTAGCAATATGCCTATTTTTGTGGTTATAATCATCCAATTCCAATTACACATTTTGTAAAATCTTTATTAACGACTTCCTAACTGACGATAAATACGATTAAGTATAATAGGTATGTATTATTTGCCAATACGACTGAACCAAAAAAAGTCCCAAAATGGGACAAGAAGAAACATTGGGATTACTTGATCAAAAACTTTTCACATTGAATGATTGTCTATGTATGTGCTAAAATTCCAAGTTCGATTGACAGTTTCTTTTTATGTTCGCACGGAGCCATAAAACTTTGCGCTTTAAGGTTTTCTATTTTTTTTTGGTTGGAAATTATGTTTCTATAAACTATACGATTCTAGCATATAGTAGAAAATTCTAATTCTATAGTAAAATTTGTTGTAACTGGTTTTCAAATAAAGGATCTCTGTTAGACTTGAAATGACATGAGTATATTGAGTATACGCGCTTAAATGTATTTTTCACAAAAGTCAGCTAAAACAACAAAATATTGACAACTTTTTAATCGAAATCGATAAACATATTTCAAAAACAATAAAAACTTTCTCCATGAATAAATTATACTCCATTTCAAAAGAAGTTGACATTAAAACGAAGCCGTAATCACAAAACACAAAGTCCCGCAAGCTTTTACGAAGAACTTGAGCTTTCTTTTACAATATATCTTGAGCGAGGGCCTTATTAACGTCATCGTATCAGTGACATCTTGTAAAGCTATACAGGATGTATTTTTGAAACGGGTCAGTAAGGCCAAGTACCTTAACCGTTGTATTTACATCAACACGTTCTTAGGAGACCACTTATGAGATATTTTGAACTTCATTCACAGATTTTGCAAAAATCTTAGTTTGCAACAAAAAAAAAATGCAAAATGTCAAAAAAAAATTCTTTGTGCCAATCGATTATATTTCATGTGGGGATCAAAAGACTCGATGGAACCATTTTAGCTTTGAGTACTAGAAAATACAGAAATGCCCAAGAACGTTTTGCTGTAACTACAACGGTTAAGGTACTTGCCCTTACTGCCTCGTTTCGAAAATACACCCTGTGTAGCTGAGCATAAGTATTTGCACATGCGATTGGAAGAAAACAGGTCCCAAAATGGAACACGAAGAATTGAGGTTACTTGATTGAGAGATTTTCGAAATATAATTATCTGCCGAGATGATGCGTTGATAATGCACGTGAAGTGCAATGTGCAATAAGCAAAGTTCGATTGTTGGGTCAAAAAAATTGTATTGACTTTTTGTTTCTACTGTCTCTATATTTTGCGGTTTTTTATGTCAACCAAGTTTTTACGCTGTATTCACAATTTTTATTAATGTTTCCAATATCCATCCTTTGTTATTATTATTATAACTAGCACAGAATAATTGCAAATTTTATGTCGATGCCCAGGTTGTCTTTAACTTTTAATACCTACATATCTTGGTGGGCTTCTTTGCTCCCATGGGAAAAGCTGAAATATAAAGAATACTTTCTTTCTACACCAAAAATAATGCAGTTTTTTTTATTTCTTACACAGAAAGGTTTTACAATATGCGACATAAAATGTATGATGTCTGGGAGAGACTAGTACCTATCTGTACACTAGGAGACTAAATGTCAGCTTTTAATGTTTTAGATGTTTAAGACCAGTTTCTGTATGTAGAACAAGTTTTAAATATTTCAAACGGGTAGATAACTATTTTCTTTGTCATTCAATACAAATTTCGTCGCCTATCAAACTAAAATATTTATAAGATACAATATTTGCTATGTTCTAGATAAATAAATATCTACAATGGTTATAAAGAACCCCACCCACATTAATATCTGAATACACGTATGATCAAGTCATATCTGTAACCAGAAGTAATCGTACTAGTTATGTGCGTTATATCATAATAGATAACAACAAAACAAACCGGTAAACAAAGAACACGAGATCTGCTTTCGTAAAGAGCCAGCGAAGAAGCACTTTTCCCAGTACCACAGGAAGCTTGGTCGGCGTCCTGACAATCCTCCCCTTCATTTCATTCCTTCGGGACACCAAATGTGCCCTTTCAACATGTCCACAGGTTTGAAATCAAACTTGTCACAAATTTGAGCACTAGAAATTTAAACACATATACACAGATAGCTGAAGACAGTCAGAAACTGAGAACTCAGAATATACACAATGAATTCAACGTTTGACTGCGTCGGTTGTCAATGCGCACGCGCCGGTGTATTGTACCGGACTGTTGGTAAAGGCACACTCAAGCGCGCACCGAACTACGGCATTAACTAGACTTGCGCAAGGTCACTGGGGACACCTGTTTCCAGTGCATCGAGAAAGTAGTTTGATATAAGGAGTTTACACACGGCACCTATAATAAAGATGTATATTATAGCACGATACATCTCATTGTATCTGTCACACACAGCAGCAGGGGCGCAGAGTGATTATTTTTAAAAGGGAAGCTGAAAATTAAAAAAAAAATGGTCTTGCCCTTAGTAGCAAATAAACCTTGTTTAGTTTAGTAGATACTAGATATACCTGCCTCTACGTACATGTAATGTAATTGCGATCCATTAGGTCATACCCCGATGTTGCGACTTTGCCACCTCCACTTATACACGAGTACACGACAATGTCTTACGTGCATGATAAGAGCAGATATAAAAAACCTACTAAATGCGAAGCGGATTTGCGCACCAATAAACTATAAAAATCACGTTTGTTGTACGAGAGCCCCCTAAAATTTCAATTTTATTTTAATGAAATCATTTATATTTTATGAAAATAAACAGCTCAATGTTCTGTGATCATACTGATCATTTCAAGCGGCTTCTTGTTGCCGTTTTTAATATAAAAAATAAAATTGCTAAAAATTACGTTCGTTTTAAGAGAGACCCGCTTAAATATTATAATTTTTCTGTTGTTAATATTTGTTATAGCGGCAACAGAAACACAAAATCTGTGAAAATTACAGCTCTCTAGCTATCACCGTTTTCATAAGATACAGCCTCGTGACGCGTGACGGTCCGTCGCGTCGGTCTCTAAGTCACTGACAGACAGACAGACAGACGGACGGCTAAGTCTTATGAATAAAAATAGAGTCCCGTTTTTTATCCACCATGAGTACGAACGGATATGGAAGTTGGAACCCTAAGAAGGTCAAAAAATAGTTTTTTTAATTTTAAAGTTTCTTAAATTCTTATTTCCTCGCAATTTTCCCTGCCGATCTATCGCGGGAGGAAATAAGGTTTATAAAAACACAGTTCTTGTTTATAAAAACACAGTTCTCAGTTTTCAAAAAATAATTCTTGAGTAGTCATAAACTTGTGGAGACTCTCAACACCGACTTCTATAATTTTGGCTGGCGCCATCTAGATTTAGCTATGGTAATTAAAATGCCTCAACATCAATGAATAGGCATCTCTAATGTTTTCAAGTAACAAAAGAATATACTTATCCTCTCCTACTTCCACATCACCACACTACACTCCGTAAGCAATTTTTATTACCTGTAACTTATACTTTATTATAATTTTTAATTCTAGTTTCATAAAATTATTAATATTATTTATTAGACACAATAAACAAACAAACAGCCGGCGAGTTTCCTGCAAAAACTGCTTGGCGCCGCTGATGTCGTCAATAAGGCAAGTGACGTCTCTATCTCATAGTATACAAATGTACTCTGTGGTTGCAGTTACTGCAGAGCACATGCCGAGAGAAATAAGCTATGTCGTTCCGGCTTTCACGCACGCTCCTAGCGCCGCCCTTTTCGCTAAGTAGAGCGTGGTGCGTTAATTTATGGAACAACGCGAGTCATGTACTGTGGTAGTATGAGTCTGTAAGCCGGATTATTTTCGCGCTCTTGTTCGATCAAACGGTGTGGTTTACGAATATCGATTAATTTGGAGTAGGTGTCTGATATATTTTTAATGTTTTTGGTATATTTAATGAAACTTCGTATATTTGAGTGCATTTATAATCTATGTAAAATGAATATTTGAGATTAATTTAGGAGTATAATTTAAAATTGATATACGTTGCTGACAGTTCTGAAAAGGGAAGCCAGCGGGAATCGGCTTGTATGGAGCCTTCGCTACTGCACAGCAGCTATCTACATTGTAAAAATTGAGCCGTCACTGGACCCCAGACAGATGGGAAACATCGATATTATTTTTGTATTATAATGTTTTTACGCCTCGAAGATTTACTTTAAGTCGCTCCGTGACCTCTCTCAATCAGACAGAAAATAGCAATAGAAGTTACTGATATGAATTTACTAAGTAATTCTATTTCTTATAATAATAAAATATTTTATTAAAAGTACAAAAACGTTTCCGCATATTTGATGAGCAATGTTGAATTCAATGTTAATATGGTTCATTAATTTCGTTTTGATTGCAATTTTTACTTGAAATTACAATCAAAACGAAATTTACACCACTAACACATACAATACCCTTACATTAACCATTTGGCTGCCATATTTGCAAAGCATTAGGTAGAGCTGCGAGGAAAGAACCCATAAAACTCTCGGCACTTTTCCATGCGATAATTTTAACCCAGCTGCAAACAGTTAAAAAGCACACATAACTGAAAATACCTATTAAAAAAATGTTATAAGTGTAAGTTCCCGTCGATTATAGAAAAAATAAAAACTGTTTGTGGTCTTCAAATACATAACATAGTTCTCGAGGGACTAATAAGCCGGCATGTCACCAGCTTTACTAAGTCCCGCGAAAAGGTGGTGAGCTTTGTGCCATGTTGAAACGGACTGGTTATGACTCCTTGCTGGGATTTTTTTTTCAAGCCGCTCATAAGGCCTTCAACTTTGCTTGACGGCTTTGACCAACGACGGCCTTAACGTGCCTTCCGAAGCGCGGAAATTAAACCAAAAACAACATTTTAAACTTACCGTGCAGTTTTTTGCTGGCCAAATATGTAAGCAATGCAAAACAGTAAAATGTTAACTTACTACTATCGATCACGACATGCCTTTTTAAATTATTTCATACAACACGACTCCATGAAATTCAAGGCTTTATGCCTAACTTGGCACAGCTTTAAAAATAAAAGTAGAGTTGTAGATAATAATCACTAATAAAGAACTTTTGTTAATTAGATATTTAAATTTTAGGACCAAAAATACAAGAACCAGTTTTAAATGAGTCAACATCATAATCATTATCATACAAATGCGTTTAATGTTAACACAGGTCAACGTAAATTTAAAGGTTTAAGTGCTTGTTATCGCAAATTTAAAAAAAAAACTTTAAAAGTTTTGAACATAACCAAAGAGAGAGTAACCATATAATTACCAACGACTTCTATATAAACTGAGGTAGACACGCCGTACTCTAACAAACGAGATTTCAAAAGCAATCCTCAAACACACACATTGCTAAGACTACACTCACTTAAAAATAATATTTACGTAATTGTCACCACAATAGCAAAATACGAAAAGAATAAGAGTAAAAGAGAAGGCGTATGGACTCCAATTGCAAGCCGAGTACTTTCGAAGTTTTGACTCACTACAGTGCGAGCAACGCTGCTAATTAGCTCAGTTTATAGGTTTCAAAAAACGGTGCGTAGGGCATGTCTACATTACAGACACTATGAGGATGGCATCCTGGAACATCCTTCTGATGGCTTACTCGGGGTTCCCGACCGCAGTCAGTGGCAGGGCACATGTGGTTTTAGTTGGTAAGGGTCCGGCATAGCATGAGGCATTTCCACACTTGAAAAAATAGCCAAAAAATAGAAAAAAAGACATACTGAAAATGTGATCGTATGACATGCCTCAGCATACCCCGTCAGGGATAAAGGCGCAACAGTATGTGATTAGGCCACCATAACATACTGTCACGTACACATACTGTTACAAACAGTCGGTTTCCTTGTAATAAACCTAATACGGAAACAGATCAGTAGAATAACAAAACCAAATCTTAAATTAAAACACTGTCAGTGTATGACCAGCTTTTTTATTCGTTTTGTCATATTTCCCAAAAATTGGCATAGTCCAGAATTCGTCACGTTTTCTCCTCTAGAACAAGACCAACTTTTGATTTGCTGTTTTACCTGACAAAGAATGTGACACGCAAGTACATTATTGGTGGAATCAGACGACATAATTTCATGCCGTAAATGATGCCTAACACAACCCTGAATGTAAAAGAAACTGGAATATCCTTGAACTTGGTGAAGCACGCCATTCTGATAATCTTAGTCCATTTTCTGAAATCACGTGTCATAACTAGATAATACGGTAATACATGTCTATACATAGTTTCCTGCACCTAAGTCAATATGGGGAAATACTGAATCTCACAAACTTTCTCATTCAAGGCTTTTGAAAAGGTTTCTAGGTACACAGTTATTGAACTTGCGTTTTGTTGCAGCAATACAACCAAGACCAAGACCATACATAGAATAAAAGAAACATCTTTGTAAGCTGTCAAAACTGTCATAGAGAGTTGACAAATGTATAGGAGGTACTAATTTTTTTGACATTTAAAAAGCTGACGACATAAAATTTACAGGGCCGCAACCAATAATTGAAGTTGACATGAAATTTAACACATCTTTTGTAGCACAGCAATGCTGAGTACAGCGATGACCTTCAGTGACGAAAGGTTATTGTATTTCGAAAAGGGTAAAATGCCTTGAGTGAAGATTCTTCATATAAGTAATATGACAACATTAGACAGATGAAAGGGCACCGTGTAGTTTTAATCGGTAGAAGTCAAATGTCAAATACGAGTAGCATCAGTATATAATCCATGAAGATTTCCAGGGAAAAGTTTGTGATGACGTTTGTTACTCAACCACTCTCTATCTCTTTCTCTAGCCTCTGAACCAATTGGGCTGAAATTAGCGATAACTAATAGGGATGCAAACGATATATCGATATTTTTGAAATATCGATATATCGGTTATAAATATCGATATTTTAGTATCGATATCGGAATCAAAAATATCGACGATATATCGTTGTTCATGAGCGAAATATCGATATTTTAATATCCATATTGAAACCGAAAATTTCGACGATTTATTCTTCAGCGTGAGATGATTTCGTTATGAGCATTATTACCTCAATCAAAAATTACAATTATTTAAATATTTTAAATAAAAGATTTGGGTATTTATCTTGATATGCCAAGACACTTAGGTTTTGGTAAATGAAACTGAGTTAAGATGAAATTAATTTCATGTGTTATTTACAAGTGTATTGTGGCGTAAGGCCTGCATCCAGATTTGATTGATAGATTGTTTTATTTTAGCTATCTAATTTGAATTACCAAAACTATTAAAATGTTAAAATATAGACTTAACACTAGGCTGTATGGCTGCCACTGCCACGGTGCGATGGCGGAGTGATAGTGCATGCGACTGCTACGCTGAGGTATTTGGTCGACTGTCTTACTTGGGTTCGATTCCCGGGTAAGACAATCTGCCAAATACATTTTTCAAAGTTTGAGTGTTTTCTGTCTATACACTTTAATAATACGAGTAGTATTATTGCATTACACTTGGCTGTTGGTCCTTATGCCGGTTTGTTCGCTATGGACGCAAATACTACTGAACGGAAGTTTATGCGCTTTTTAATAGAGAGATCTTGTTAAGCTTAAATCTGAGCTTTGTTCCATAGCAATCGGTAAAAAAAAAGCGGAGTTATGAAAGTAGAATAATCAAGGTTATTTCCGTGCGATCATTATTCTTTAAAAAAGACAAGAGCAGCAAAAAAATCTTAATATCGATATATCGTTCATCAATATCGATATATCGTTTATAAATATCGATATTTTCGATATCGATATTTTATATTGAAAAATATCGATATTCCAATATCGATATTTTTTATGAACGATATTGCATCCCTAATAACTAATACGAATTTTATCCCGAGAACAAATTCTTATTGGAAAACGGGTACGGAAATAAATATACAGGTGTAACATTCGGAACGGTCAGTATGGGCAAGTCTGTAAATAAAAGAAATACTTACAAAGATCTGTTCTTAGGGACCATGTCATCGATTTTTAGAGAATATGAGAAATTTTTAAAAATCTCTTGCACAGTTCGAGAATCAAACCCGGTCGTTTTGAAAAGTAAAACTTACTTTATTTTTAATTGAATATCGATAGTGGACGTCATATGGAGTTAATATTATTATGAACCATGATAACTAAAATAAACAGAATGCATTGTTTTTCTTGTTTTTTAATTTAATTAAGTAGGTACTTAAGTACATGTTCGAATTGAAACCATTCTTTTTTCTATGCAACGTTCAACTCGTTTAGGTAATAATCTTAATATTGCAATTTGCATCGGCCAATTTTTGAATGATAACCTCCCCCAAAAATGGAAGAAACGGCCCTGTCAAATGGACCGCGAGGTCACCTAATTTAAACCCGCTAAACTACTTCTTGTGGAGTTGTGTTTAGAATGAACTTTAGAAAACAAGCTACTATAACATTGAGGACCAAATAACAGCCTTAGAGTTTTCATTTTAATGCGAATTCACATAAGTAAGATCATCAACCTAAAAAAGGTTGAACGTTGCATAAAAAAGTGGTTCGCGCTTCGAATATGTACTTAATTAAATTAAAGAACATGAAATACAATGCATTCTGTTTATTTAAGATATCATGTTTCATTAGATCATTAGATAGTAAAATTTACTCCTTATGACCTACACAATCGATATTCAAATAGAAATAATAAAAAAAATATTTTTCAAAACGACTGGGTTCGTTTCCCGAACTGTGCAAGAGATTTTTTTCAAATCTAAGTATGCAGTTCTTATTTTCTCTAAAATCGATAACATGGTTCCTAAGAACAGATCTTTGTATTTCTTATATTTACAGACTTGCCCATACTGACTGCTCCGAATGTTACATCCTGTTTAATCCATGATAATTTCCACACGTAAAAATGTAGTAAATTTCAGCATCGGTACATTGACTCCGAAGTAGTAGCCTAGGTGTCGACGTCGATTCATACTAAGATGATGGCTGGCTATGATCATTACACCACAATTGCATAGATCAACAAAGACCCAATAAAAAACTTTCGCAACCACATTAAAAGCATGAGATCACACGCTTGGTACACTGTGCAAATTATTTCCATTTAATACTTAAAAGTACCACATGTTGTAACTTTATCCCTGTCATTTCTTTTAGGAGGTCTATATTTTAATCTAAAATCTAGTCTAGTCAAAAATCTAGTCTATACTTCAACTTACTTGTGAATCGAACTATCATCGTCTGCGTCTGACAGGATATACGTGTACTGTATTCAGAATCCTCAGCATCCTAAACATAATTATTACCTACATGTATATTTGTATTACTACTAGCGGACGTCACGCGGTTTTACCCGCGTAGTTTCCGTTCCCTTGGGAATACGGGAATAAAATATAGCCTATATTTTCACCGCAAAGAGTGTAAGCTTTCCAAAAGTGAAAGAATTTTTCAAATCGGTCCAGTAGTTCCAGAGCCTATTCGTTAGAAACAAACAAACAAAAAAAACAAAAACTAATCTTTCCTTTTTATAATATTAGTATCGAAGATCTGATATCAATCAATCAATATACATACATATATTATAAAAAAATCGTAACTGTCTGTTTGTCTATACGTTTGTGCACGCTAATCTCAGCAACCGCTCAACCGATTGCAATACGGGTTTTTATTGCGTTGCGGTTTGCTCCACTTAACATTTGTGTTTGTTTCATGTCAATCGGTTCATAAATAAAAAAGTTATATCAATCTAAAGAATCACATATAAATGCAGCGTACGAAGTCGCAGGCAACAGCTAGTTCTTATTATAAATAGGATGATACATCTGTGGTTTTTTTTTTTTTACCACTAAGGTGGCAGACAAGCATACGGCCCACCAGAAGGACTGGTGGTCACCGCAGCCTATGAACGTTTGCAACACCAGAGGCGCCACACTAGCGCTGCCGACCCTGTAAAAACCTTCTTAGACCCCTTTTGAAGAACCCCATACTGTAGGCGTTTGGGAAAACCGAGGCAGGAAGATCATTCCACAACCTAAGCGTTCGCGGGAGAAAACCCCTATCGGATCTAACCGTGCTCGAACGCTCTGGACGTAGGGTGTGAGGATGAAATCCCTGTCTATGGCGAGCGGTGCGATGATAGAACGTAGCCGTGGGCATCATGTCAAACAATTCCTCAGAGCACATACCATTGTACAGGCGGTAGAACACGCATAAGGAGGCAAAGTCTCTCCTGTCGCGAAGAGGTTCAACACCACCTGTCAGTATAGGATCGTTGACAACTCTCACAGCTCGCCTCTGCACCGAGTCAAATGGACGAAGCTGATATTCAGGTGCCCCCGCCCAGAGGTGACAGCAGTACTCCATGTGTGGCCGCACTTGCGACTTATAGAGAAGCAGTGTTTGCGCCGCTGTTGAGCACACCGAGCTTCTTGGACGCCAGCTTGGCCTTGTCCTCCAAATGACTGCGGAACTGAACGTCACTGGAGATGTCAACACCAAGGATCCCTATACTTTTAGAGATGGAAAGAGATGTGCCCTGGAATTGTGGCGCTACAGTGATTGGGGCTTTCTTAGCGGTGAAGAAACACGCCTGTGTCTTCGAAGGGTTGAACTGGACAAGGTTTTGTCTACCCCAATCGGACACTCTAGTAAGAGTAGCCTCGATTTCAGACACAAGCTGTTCACGACTTTCTTCCACTGCGTCCCGAGAGATACCGGGGCGGCCTGTGTAACAAGTGTCCCCCGTACTGTCTGCATAACAATGAATGCCGTCAATAGACAACATGTCATTGATATGCAGCAGAAACAGAGTAGGGGACAACACTGACCCTTGCGGTACTCCAGCGTTAATGGCCATGCAGTCAGAACAGCTGCCGTCGACAACAGCCCTGATGCTTCTACCGGCCAAAAAGCTGGACACCCATCCGCATAATCTCTCGGTCAGTCCGTAGGAGGGCAATTTTTTAAGAAGACCACGGTGCCAGACCTGGTCAAAGGCTTCAGAAATGTCGAGGCTCACTGCTAGAGCCTCGCCCTTACTCTCGATAGCCGTCGCCCATCGGTGTGTGAGGCACACGAGAAGATCGCCCGTCGAGCGACCGTGACGGAAACCGTACTGCCGGTCACTGAGCAGGTCGTTTTCCTCAAGGTACCTCAGGAGCTGTGTATTAATTACACGCTCCATCACCTTAGACAATAGGGAGGTGACGGCTATAGGCCTGTAATTGGCCGGGTCGGTCCTATCACCCTTCTTGGGCACAGGATGCACATACGCGATCTTCCACGACGCCGGGACTTGTCGCATGGAATATGAAATATGGTGGTGGATACATTTCCAGATTAACACTGTAAATAATAAAATAAAGTAAGATTGTAATAGGTATTTGCCTAAAGCGATGCTGGGTCCTTCGAGTAAGAGTATCGACTTTACTATCAATAGTAATAACTTGCTTGAAGGTAGTTTCATTATTACAGATAGTGTTCAACCTGAATAAAATTAGAAGCATTTTGTTCTAGAAATCACACAAAACAAGTAACTAAATGCGATGTTAAAACCTAATATTTATTTTAAAAAAAGTAGAGTAAAAGACGTTCTAATATTAAACATCAATATTAAGGTCAGAAATAATTTAATAGCTCAAAATTTTTAAAGGTCTCAATATACAAATATAGAACAGAAATTTTCTAAAAATTACCAAAATATAATAAAAACATAAAGAATTGGTTTATATAATATTAGACCTGTCGTTATGTTGATTGATAAAAGTAGGTACTAATAAGAACAGATAAGCTAACCAGGAAAATTTTAACTTCGACACTGGTTAGCTCTGAAGTGCCGTATTTATCTGATGCTCTGAATGCCTGGAAAATGACTTGCCCTAGCGCAGATCTACCCGTCATCTACTTTTTCCAGAGACAGTGTGATGTGCCGCTAAGCAAGCTAGTTCAAAAAGAACTTATTGACGCTTCATCCAGTGCAGCAGAGCGAGCGCGCCTACTGGCTGTGGGGGAGTGGGAATCGGATCTGTGGCTTCATGCCTTATCTTCAGCCCATAATGGCACACTATTAGATAACAGCACTTTTCGCATTGCTGCTTGTTTACGCCTAGGTACTTCCTGCATCGCTCCACATCGTTGTCACTGCGGTGAAACTGTCGACCGCCTAGGTCACCACGGTCTATCCTGCTACAAAAGTGCTGGTCGGTTTCCGCGACATGCTAGCGTAAATGACATCATCCGTCGTGCCTATTCCGCAACCTGTTACTGAACCAACGTTTTTGGCTAAGACAACAACTCAAACTGCTGAACGGTTTATGGTCAAACTTCGCATTTAGATAGCTAGGATGACATAGGCTATTGGTATAGAAGAATTTTTGAAATACCCCCATAGGTGGTAACTGGGGTATAAGACTGTTAGGTTAATGTCTCTTGTAGAGGTAGGACGCAGCTATTCACCCTATCAAAGTCCCTTCAATCTGATCTTGATAGTGAATTGGTTCAAGATTCAGTCTCTATTTTAAAAGCGATTCGAGGTTGCGCCTGACCATCAGTTTAGTATGTGAGTTTTGATGTTTATTTAATTCACAGCTCATATTCATACGGCGAGGTTACCGCGGGTGGTATATCGGCCATCGGCATTCAAGTCGCGTGTGCGCAACCTGTAAGCAGACCATATACATGCTATCGCTCAGCGTGTGCCTCTTTGGTTTTGAATGAAACACGTTTGTCCCTATAGTTGCCGGCACTGTTAACTGCTTGCACTTCGCTTTTGTGTATTGGAAACATAAGTCTAGTACATCTAAACTCAGTTAAGAAATAAATACATTGATTATTCATGAACTACATGAAATCTCAGATGTGTATATTCCACTTAACCCAGAGAAAGCAACCTTTGCTATGTGTACATAGACGTACCTTTAAATACACCTGCATCGCGTATTGCCGAAGCTATAAAACAGCAGTGCCGTATTTAACAAAGTTTATATCTATATCGTAATTCGTAATCAGCAACAAGATATTTCTTTAGAACTGAATATGAGTACCATCGGATCCAGAAACCGTTCCATTATTATTACGATCTCAAGCAGAGAAAGGACCGAATTTGGGCATTATTGCCTTGTTGCCTCCCCCCGCATTGCAAAAAGGCGTAATATGCTAAAACCGAATTAATTTTTCTAATTTGATACTCTTTCTTATTATCCCACTAATACTGTTTTAAAGTTTTCAAGAAAAGTACGGATGAAACGCTGATTTATTATGGTTGAAGCATTAATATGGCTGGAATTATTGGTGCGGGGGTGTGTATTTGTGCAGTAAAAAGAATTGAGTTTTTTTTTAGGTGTTGGCCTTCCGAGGGCGCATCCTGGTCCCGCCGCCGTAGGCAGATTGTAGGATACAGTGTGTTTATAGCCGGTCGTAGACCAGCATAGCATTCATGAGGATGTCCACACATAAAAAACAAAGGTCCTTAAGAGCCCGAAAATAAGCTTATTTGTTGTCGATGTATAAACATAAAATATCTTACTTCTTACTTCTTACTAATATTATAAATGCAAAAGTTTGTGAGTGTGGATGTTTGTTACTCTTTCACGCTCGAACCGCTGAACGGATCTGGCTGTTATTTGGTACAGGGATACATTATAGTCTGGAATAACACATAGGCTTCTTTTTATCCCGGGAATAAGTTCCCACGGGAAGAACACATTTTACGCGGGCGAAGCTGCGGGCATAAGCTAGTTGATATACAAATATACTGGTGTAACAATTACCTCTCCAAATTTCATGAGATGACTTGGCATCGAATATCAAATAAAAATATTTAATAATAAAAAGGGGGGTTTATTTTTTTATTAAAAAAAAAAATGTCACACATTAAGAATTCGTTTTTTACCGCGGCAATTCGAGGTAACATGGTCGCCGTGGCAAAACAAACACGGAGCACCCGTCTGGCTGTCGTTGTCGCTTTCTACTGCCATGCCGCTCAGTACCGATAGAAAGGGTGAAAATGAAAATTTATAGCACATTTAAAACGGATTTACGGTTAAAGTATTCATGTGATTTTTTTTTCTTCGTTTTTGTAATGTTTCTTGACAGATGCCACGTCACGTGACGAAATTTGGAGAGTCAATTTTGTTACACCCAATATATGTGCTTAACTTAAATACATAAAAATGCGTTGTGTTTTTTCTTCGTTTCACTATTAAAAGCTAAAAGGGACGTTTTTAATTTACACGTATTAGCAATAAAAAATATTTGATACCTATGTATTATTTCAATGAAACTGCAGTCTCTACTATTATAAAATTGTAATGTTTTAATATATAATATATTAATAACAGTAACTTGTGTTACACGACTTTAATATCGAGCTGTTAACATAACCTAACACGTTTTATTTACGATTATCGATTTATTGTTGACAAAATATAGAGGATAGGATTGATTACATCCATGGCTCCGGATATGTGTTTAGTTGTGAAAATCCCTCATGGATGCTATGCCGGAATCATATCAACGCAAACCACACGAGACGCTACTACTGCCTACGGCCGAGAGCTCTGGGCAAGCCCTCGGAAGGATTTCTCAGGATTCCCAACAGACTTTGGCTACCAAAGCCGCCTTACTAAAGAAGGAGTTATAATAATACATTTTCAAGTAGAATTAATAAGTAGATACTTAATTTACACGTGTTTTTGTATTCAACAAGGGCGTTATCCTGTGTTTCAGTAGGTCAACCCATTAACCATTTGACGCATAATTTAATGAACAGAATACATTGTTTCATTACGAATTGTATAATGAGTTTGAGAGGTCACAGTTTATTACGAGTACTATCGGTGAACGATGTTTGACGGTAGTACAAAGTCAGGCTAGCTCCGTTTGTTCACTAAAATCCATTCAAATGATTTAACATGGATCTTTGTGGACATATGTTATTCCAGGTTAATGCTTTTACTGATTATTACAAAATATAGGATATGAGAGTGGAAAAAGTAATTTGTTCGAACTTCGTTTGTACACAACCTATAATGTATGTCCACGAAGATCCATGATGAATCTCTTCAATGGATTTTAGTGGACAAATAGAACTGATCTTAGCTCCACGACAGACAATGTCATACCACAAATCCTGTAGTTCTCATTGAATCTACCTTTTACCCAATTTGTTAACATTATTTTATTATATTTACTGCCAGCTTCCTTGATTATACATAAACTATGTTACTTGAGAATAACTTGACTTTCGAAGATGGCGAAGAATTTTTAAAATCAGTTTTGCCGTTTCAGAGCTTAACTATCGATTACGATTAAATTGTTTATATGTCATTAATAATGATTACTTCAGTAAAGATATAATGCGGTGAAGGCAACAAATAGGTATCCTTGGTGTTGCGAATGCGTGTACCTTCAGGCGGAACCAATGCTCAGTTACCACACATTGCACCTGAGAGTATCCGAGACCTTGGACTGGCTATCGGAGTTTGCAAAGGTCAGCCTGTAATACAGACATCAACACACTCGAAGAGATTTTGACGACTGGAGGGAGCGTTACGAAGTGTTAGTAGATGAGTTGTAGTGTAGTAAAATAAGGAAAATTATTTTATTTATTTATTTATTTATTTATGATTCGGAAAACTTACAGCTATTATGTCCTACAATTCAACAGGTTAACAACAGAGAGCCAATAACAAGTTGTCACATTTTGCTATTTGTTAGGTATAAGTACCTACAGAAAAGCGCGCAACACTCATCAACTTAAAAATCAATAAAAAATCAAATAAAATATAGAAAACAAAAACAAAAATTAAATTCACGTGAATGAAGACTCAGGTTCTTCCATCTTGTCTAAAGCACGCCCGTGCTCCCTCCCTGGCGTAAGGTTTAGGAGCGCCGTGGGGTTTTAGGCGGTACCACTCCATCATTTCTATTCCTACCCATCCCGCCAAAGTCAGTCCGGGCAAGGAGAACTTTATGAGAAGTTCCACAAACATAAAAGATAAGTGGAAATACATTTAGAATATTTTAATTGGATGCTTACCCCTATCAAACTTTATCCGTGACTGACAGATCTATAAACGCACAGCTCAAAATGCTCATAGTTCAAATTTGGCATATACGATGTTGTGATGTAGGTAAGCATCCCTATCCATAAGATTTCTTGTAATTTCCTATTTTATATTGGCATACGCATAACGAATATCGTTGTAAACAGTTATATTGCGATCGAAGTGAAAGAGCATAAAGTACCTAGTTTACTTACTAATAAAAGTCATAGTCGAGATCTTATTATAGATTTTGAATGCCACTGGGAAGTGATGGCTAAGACGAAGAAGTATTACCGATTGTCGCATTGTCGGTAGGGCTTGAACTCCGGAATTCCGGAATTGGCATAATTCCGGAATTCCGATAAAATCTAATATCGTTCTCAATTCCGGAATTGGCGAGATCAATACCGGTATTTCGATATTGAAAAAAAAAAAAATATTTTCGATTCTTCTCTAATTTCATTACAAACAAAAATGTAGATTATAAGCTTCTTATGCAATTTAATTACCTTTAATTACTACAATGTTGATAATTTAGGATTTCTCTATTAACAAATTAATTCGATTATGTACTTCGGTATTAATCATTTTATTTGATGATATTTCTTAAACCTACTAAGAAAGTAAATCCATAAAATTAATGTGATTTGATAGAAAACATACTATTTAAATAATAATAATATTATTGATGACGTTTTTGTATTTCTTTTACATTTAGACTTCAATTTATAGTGCGAACTTAGACATAGCTCTGACTTATGCTACGAGTTAAATTTAAATTTGATAGAAACGCTGTAAGAATTTGACAGGGGTCTCGCGTAGCATAGTTCTAGTAGTTCTGACGGAACTCATGAGGCCCGTACCTTATTATTAGGGGCAAACTTTACCCCAAGGCACTCCACTGACCCAGAGTGAGGAGGGTCCTGGGTTCCCTGTTCTCATCAAGGCGGAGGAACATATTCCTTCGCACATGGCTCCGTCTCAGGCGCCCGGCGCTGATTACAGCGAGAACGACGAGCCCGAAGTCACTGAAGGTGAGTTAGGGACGACTGTACTGTGGCTTAGATTCCGCATGGACCGTGCCCCTGGACCCTACAGCATTCCAGGCCGAGCGTGGGTCCTGGCTCTTGAGGATCTCGGGCCTCAAGTGCTGGGGCTCTTTAGTGCATGCCTCGAAAAAGGCCAGATTCCCAAGGCCTGGAAGACAGGGAAACTGGTTGTGATCCGAAAGGCAAGGTTGTCAGCAGTCTACCCATCCGGGGATCGGCCGATCGTGTTGCTCCGTTGAGCAACTCCGGCCGATCCCCGATCGGTCGATTCCCAACAATTATACGCTCAAGGAGCTTGCATACCTCGTTAGGTATGCACGCTCCTTGAGCGTATCATTGCACAGCGCACAGTCAGGCACCTCACGCGCGTGGGGCCAGATCTGGCGGATAACCAGTTTGGTTTCCGTCAAGGGTGCTCCACCGTGGATGCGATCATGCGCATTAGAAGACTGACGGAGGAAGTAACATCGCAGGGTGAGGTGGTGTTGAAAGAGATGGCGATGTCAAGAGACACCGGCGTCGCCTTCAACACCTTGCCCTGGAGCTGCGTTAGGGAGGCGCTTATTTATCATGGAGTGCCTCCCTACTTCCGTCGAATTGTCGGGGCCTATCTTTCCGAGAGGGCCATAACTTACCCAAGCTGGCTAGGGCCCAGCAGGGTCAGCGAGATACGTCGTGCGGTGTTCCGCAGATATTCCGCAGTCTTAAGACCGCTTCTGTGGAACATCGGTTACGATTGGGTGCTGCGTGGTCCGTTGCTAAGAGGCGGCATGTCTCGAGGATCTGGCAGCGAGGCAACTTGCGTCCTTGTTGAAATAAAATGATTATATTTCTAATTTATTCTTTTCTGGTGCAAGGAGGCGCTGGAGCGGGGTCATAGGCCTACGTCTCCAGAAATCTAGGTTTGGCAGTTCCAGCTCCACAAGAAAACCGTGAAGACTTGCCGGGGAATTGCCGAATCGCCACAATCAAGGCGGTCAGACCGGTCATGGACGAGTGACTAGAGAGGAGCCACGGTGCGAGTGCTCTGTCCTACCGTTTGTCACAGATGCTTACCGGGCACGGGAGCTTCAGTAAGTATCTGTGATGAATACACCGGGAAACCACACCTGAGTGCCAGCACTGCGAGGAACGCAGTGAGTACACAGTACTTCACACATTAGTGGAGTGCACAGTGTGGGCTTAACAGCGCCCGGTCCTCGTGGTAGATCTGGACGTGGACATTCTCTCGCTGGAGACCATTGCGCGAGCTATGATCTCCAGTGGTAAGTGGGACGCCACTGCGTCTTTCTGTGATCAGTTAATGTGGCGAAAAGTGATCGAGAGAGAACGCTCCCACCCGAATTCCCCATATCTCAAGACTATCGGCCTCCATAATCGGAGGCCTGAGGACGGTGGGAGGGCTAATCGCCGTCCTTACAAAAGCACGCCCAAGACGAAAGCGTGACGTGAAAGTTTCACGCACGCCACACGCCCTGAGATGCGGGATAACACCTGAACAAGCCCTAAATACGCGGGATAGCACCTGAACAAGCCCTAAATACGCGGGATAGCACCCGAACCTCCTAGGTTAGGCCGCAGTGATAGTCAAGGTCTGTGGGGAATCCTGGGATCATCCTTCTGAGGGCTTACCGTAGGCAATAGTTAGGAAACGTGTGGTTTTTAGTTGGTTACGTTAAAATAAGTAATTTTACTGGGAATCAAAGTAGTTTATCACTAATCACGTAGGACTGCCAGCTCCCGTTTCTTTTTTTACATATCACTATTTTGTACTTAACGAAACTTGATTGAGTTCCGGAATTCCGGAATTCAAATACTGAATATCGAAACCCAATTCCGGAACTGAAAAAGCGTCCGATATTCAAGCCCTAATTGTCGGAGTATTACACTTAAATATTGAATAACTAGCGGACGTCACGCGGTTTCACCCGCGTAGTTCCCGTTCCCGTGGGAATATGGGAATAAAATATAGCCATCTTCATCGCAAAGAGTGTAGCTTTCCAACAGTAAAAGAATTTTTCAAATCGGTCCAGTAGTTCTGGAGCCTATTCGTTACAAACAAACAAACAAAAAAAACAAATCTTTCCTCTTTATAATATTACTAGCTGACCCGCGCAACTTCGTTTGCGCCACATAAGAGAGAGTATTACCTGTTCCCGTCGCATTTACTCCCGTCGCGTTGCGTTTGCTCCCGTAGCGTCTCGTCGTTAATATTCAATACTACTTGAGAGAGAGAGAGAGAGAAAGAGAGAGAGAAAGAGAGAGAGAGAGAGAGAGAGAGAAAGAGAGAGAGAGAGAAAGAGAGAGAGAAAGAGAGAGAGAGAGAGAGAGAGTTTCTCGTCGCGTGTATTCCCGTCGCATTATTTTTAAGAAAAATTTAGTTTATGAAAGAGGTATCCCGTGGCATTATGGTAGAAAAAAATTGATTGCCATTAAAATGGTTATTGTGCACCAACCCAAAGATAGACACTATCGCGAAATTTTTTTAGAACTTTTTTAAGAGAAACAATTTTGTAGTACATATTTTTTTTTATACTACTTAGGTGGCAGACAAGCTTACGGCCCACCGGAAGGAAGGTTGGTAACCGTAGCCTATAGACGTTTTGCAACACCAGAGGCGCTACACACGCGCTGCCGACCCGGGCGCAGGTTGTGACGACCCACAGTTGAAATTTTTCAAGCCGCCCGTAAGGCCTTCAACTTGGCTTAACGACTGTCATTTTACTGACAACCGAGACCAACGGCTTATCGTGCCTTCCGAAGCACGGAAACGCTCGTAAATAAATGTCACAAAGTGGTCCAAGTGGTGGTCACCCATCCATATCCGGCCATAGTAAATGTTGCTTACTGCAGTGATCGTTTACAGAACACTGAGTCCGCGGGGCCACGAGCGCTTCAATATTTTTACATAACTATAAATATTTACGCAGCACACGCAACGAAGCTCTCAAAAGGAATAACTTTTCCCCCGTTTCTGAAACATTTACTATTACTGCTCCGCTCCTATTCGTTGTAGCGTGATGTTATATAGCCTATGACACTCCACAATAACGTAGCTTTCTATTGGTGAAAGAATTTTTAAAATCGGTTCAGTAGATCCCGAGATTACCCCTTACTATTTAACAAACACACAAACTTTACTTCTTTATAATATTAGTATAGATATTATATTGAATAATATAAATTAACCTATGTGTAAATTATAAAACTATACCTTCACATTTTCTGAAATACCGGTTGTATATTATTTATTTTATTACACTAAAGACATTAAAATAAATTACTAGGTGTTCTTTATTTTCAAACTTCAGATACATAGGTAGATTTCTTGCTTCGGTAGCAGCAGATTGCACTTAAGTTGTCGGAATATCTTATACTTAGGTACCTATTAGATACTTGCGTCGTAAAATGTGTATATATATACATTCTTTCAGAGAAACGTCAACAGAAAAAAAAGTGTGTGCGTGTGTAACCTTTACTCGCGATTAAAGTAAAACTTCTTTGCTATTGACGGCATCAAATGTTATAGTAGATAATATCACTCATTCAAAATTCAAATACTAAGCGGTACTTCCGTCAGAAAAAAAATCCTGCCTAGTCGCGCCTAAAGGAGTTTTACTTCAAAAATTGGACTATAAAAAGGCAACTTTCTTGTCCCATATTAGTTACTAGCTGTAGCCCGCGACTTCGTACGCTGCATTATTTTTAGATTGATTTAACTTTTTAATTTATGAACTGACTAGCTGATGCGCGCGGCTTCGCCCGCGTGAAATATGGTCCCCGTTCTCGCTTCCCGTGGGAACATTTTCCCGGGTTTAAAAAGTAGCCTATGTGTTATTCCGGACTATACTCTATCCCTGTACCAAATTTCAGCCAGATCCATTCAGTCGTTAGAGAGTGATTGAGTAACAAACATCCAAACATCTAAACATCCAAACATCTTCACAAACTTTCACATTTATAATATTAGTAGGATTGACATGAAACAAACACTAAATGTTAAGATGAGTAAACCGCAATCGGTTGAACGGTTGCTGAGATTAGCGTGCACAAACGTACAGACAAACAGACAAAAAATCTAAAAACCATTGTTTTTGGTTCTATTGCGTCCATAAAGCCCCCCTATAAACTTTTTTCTTATATATCTTCAATGTACAGACAGCGACCTGTTACGATTTTATTATATGTATTGATGAACTAACGGACGTCGTTTTCACCCAGCCACGTAGTTCTCGTTCCCGTTGGAATACGGGAATAAAATATAGCCCATATGACCCGCGGATTAATAATAATCGCTTTCCAATAGTGAAAAAAATTTTCAAATCGGTTCAGTAGTTTCAAAGCCTTTTCGATGCAAACAAACAATCAAATCTTTCTTCTTCATAATATTAGTACCTACAGATGAGCGATCTTTAACTAAATGTTCCTATCTGCTAACTAAAGCCTTTTAGGGCTTTTCAAAGTTCTAAATAGGCACACAGTTTACCTATCGAATATTTTATTTGGGAAAACCTTATTAGATAGTAGGGTTTCTCCAAATAAAATAACAGCCGCAACATTATTAAACAAGAATTCCATCATACCAATGATTCATCTCAATCAATGGAATCTGGGTCATCGCATCAAACGGTAAGACGCAATGAAACAAACTGCTAGGTACCTACGTCATCGCTTTTACACAAGGTCGAAATAGCTGGTGCAGTAGTGCAAGGTCTTGCGAGATGAGATGCTGTCACGCAACCTCTCCACTCTCACTAGAAACAGAGTATGTAGGTATACTAATTCTACAATGCTATTCTACTAGTCTAATTCTACTATGCTAGAAATTTATTCACCGTGTTCGACAATCGGTCTTACGTGTTACACCAAAGAAAGGAGGAAATATTTTTCATTTTATTTTAATGCCTTCTATTATCGTGGTATTGCGCAAGAATACTAAAATATTTTTAATATTCCTTTGTTCTTTGAAGCAAATTTCCAAAAATAAAGTACCTGCTCGTAAAACTCGTATAAGTATAGAATCTAATATATAAAATTCTCGTGTCACAGTTTTCGTTGCCATACTCCTCCGTAACGGCTTGACCGATTCTCATGAAATTTTGTGAGCATATTGAGTAGGTCTGAGAATCGGCCAACATCTATTTTTCATACCCCTGTGACCGGGAAAAACATTGCACGCGGGCGGAGCCGCGGGCGTCAGCTAGTATCTTATATATAAAAATGAATCGCAAAAAGTGTTGGTAAGCGCATAACTTCAGAACGGGTGGACCGATTTCACTAATTCTTTTTTTGTTGTGTAAAGTATTGTCAGGAGAAGGTTCTTATGGAAGAAAAAATATTGTATTCCCACGGGAACGGGAACTACGCGGGTGAAACCGCGTGACGTCCTCTAGTATTAAATAAATTTATATCATGCATTTCACACGAATTCACACGATGATCATACTGGTTGTGGGCAGCTGAATTTTGTAAGAGTAAGAATTCTCTCAACGGTGACGGTATATGTGTGCAGTTCAATTGACTGAAGAGTTTGAGCAATATTGCTCATGGTCGAAGGCTAAAGTGACTCATTAGGTATTGTTGTTAACTGTCTGCAATAGTAATTACTCTCTTAGTTATTATAGTACCAAAATATCCATACAATATTTCAACGAATACCCTTGAAAACTCTAAACAGGGGTGATGGGTGAAAGTTTACGATAATCTGTTCTGTATTTGGTACTTGCCAAATTGATTAAGAGACCTTGTCGATTCAAAGAAAATAAACTCAGAACACCAGATGATCATGGTGGAACATTTTTAAACACCACAATCTAACCTTGAAGTCGGTTCTATTTTTTATTCTTCTCATGAAATAAAATTTATCTTATCTTAATGATACAAATCCTCGATCCGTCATCTTATCGCACAACATCTCAATGTATTTGTAACGAAGGAATGACGTCTAGAACTCTTCAAGGAAAGAGATGTTACCCGTTACACCCTATTACTTGTCCTCACATCCCTTTAAGGAGTTCGATGCGGCATTCCTCGGTTACAACAGATTACATCCTTGACTGGGCGAGACCGCAGTGGCGGCCGTAGGTCTGTTGGGAGTCCTGGGATATCCTTCCGAGGGCTTACCCGGCGCTCACAACCATAGGCTGTTGGGCGTTACGTGAGGTTTTTTATTCGGTAGGAGTCCGGCATAACAACCATGAGGATTTTCCCTCGCGTAAAATAAAAAAAATATCCTTGACTTTTATGCAAAAATACACAAATGCCGAGACAATACACTCTTTAACATGTGCATAATTTTTAATAACACCACTTTTATGCGACTTAGGTTGTTCATGACATGATAGCTTTTACTAAGTACATAGGTACATCTCAAAGTTGAAGGTCAGTTGGTAGCAATAAGTGTATAAATGTTAAATAAACAAAAAGAAGTTTCATCATAATTGGAATTGTGTAATATTGTAAAATATTTAGAAACTAGCTGTTCCCCCCGGCTTCGACCGCGTAGAAGTAGTTATCGCGAAAAATCATAACCCTCCCTTTGTGCAGTCGGTTAAAAAGTAGCCTATGTCCTTCCTAGGGCCTTGAACTATCCCTATACCAATTTTCATCTCAGTCGCTCCAGCCGTTTAGGCGTGAAAGCGTAATATAACAGACATACAGAAAGAGTTACTTTCGCATTAAAATATTAGTTGTCCCTACTAATATTATAAATGCGAAATTGCCAGTGAAATTTATTTGTTGTTCGTAATAAATAGTATCCGAAAAACTGAAAAAAAAAGCATCTCTCCTTAATATCCATCTACGTTTAAAAAAATCTAATCAAATGTATCTACTAAAAAAAAAATTAGTATGTAGTGTGGTGGAACTCCAGGAGTGCTTTCAAAAGTCATAAAACTTGAATAATGCGTGTTTTTACTTTTTCAGTGTCAGGAATTTTAGGGTTTAGTACCCACAGGGTTAAAACGGATCCTATTGCTGAGACTTCCCGTCCGTCTGTCTGTCTGTCCGTCACAAGGCCGTCTCGTGAACCGTGATAGCTAGAAAGCTAAAATTTACACAGATTGTGTATTTCTGTTGCCGCTTTATATAAAAATAATATCTGTGGGGGCTCCCATACAACATTTTTTTTTTGCCGTTTTTGAATTTCGTAGCCAAATGGCAAAAACGGAACCCTTATAGATTCGTCATGTCTGTCTGTCTGTCTGTCTGTCCGTCCGTGTGTCACAGCCACTTTTCTCCGAAACTATAAGGCCTATGCTATTCAAACTTGGTAAGTAGATGTATTCTGTGAACCGCATTAAGATTCTTATATAATACTAGAAAAAAAGCAGTAAATTTTTTTTTTCATCACGGCCATACGTGTTGGGTATCTATAGATAGGTCTTCACAAATGCTATTGAGGTTTCAAACATATTTTTTTTTCTAAAGTGAATAGTTTGCGCAAGAGACACTTCCAAAGTGGAAAAATGTTTGTGACCCCCCCCCCCACTCTAACAGCTAAACTAAGAGAATGATAAATCTAAAAAGAATATATGATGTACATTGCCATAAAAACTACCAACGAAAATTGGTTTGAACGAGATGCTCTATCTCGTTCAAACCAATTTTCGTTGGTAGTTTAGGTGGTAGTTTTTTTTAATACGTTGTAAACCGCAATTTTCGGTTAGAAAAATCACTACCACTGCGAACGTGTTAAAACATCAATCAAAGTTACAACGAACTATAAGAACTTTTATATTATGTTACTTGCTGCTCCGAAACCCTTCATGGGCGAGTCCAACTCGCACTTGGCCGGTTTTTTGGTACTAAACCCTCTGTAGGCGAATTTGACCGCACTTGTTTCATTTTTAGTGTTTTTTGAAATCGGAGTCGTAATCCAAATTGGTCCCTAGGTAACAGTCTCGAGGTGATTATTATATGTATTTTTCAATTACTAAACTTTTTTCAGGCAAATTTTATTTTGAACAAAATTCTACCGATTCGTATACTTACTATTAAAATAGCGAGGTCAACCTAGCTATTTCAATCTTAAAATTTTAATTAAATATAATAATAATATTAATTGGGTCGTTTCCCGAGACAAGCGAATTTTAAAAGATCTTTGAATTCAGTTTGGTAAACTTTTTTCAGGCAAATTTTACTTTGAACAAAATTCTACCGATTCGTATACTTAGGTACTATAAAATAGCGAGGTCAACCTAGCTATTTTAATCTTAAAATTTTAATTGGGTCGTTTCCCGAGCAAAGCGAATTTTAGAAGATCTTTGAATTCAGTTTGGATTTAAAAAAAAATATTAAGGAATTGCATTTTACATTACCACAGGCGTGTAACCTAAAACCCTCCAATCGCCCAACACACACCCAAAGGGTAAATACTGCTCGTTCGCTCTAACTTTGCCGTTCGACGAAGCAAATTGACAGCAACTAATGTCACTTCTTCTTGTAGTGTTGCGTATTTTCTATGACGAAGTGACATTAGCTACTGTCAATTTACTTCGTATAATTAACAATTCGGGTATACGCCTCTACGCCAGCGGCCAAGTTAGAGCGAACGGGTAGTACAGGACACTATTCATGAGACTTCGCTGTCCGTCTGTCTGTCCATCACGTGGCTGTATCTCAGGAACCATGATAGCTAGAGTTGAAATATTCACAGATGATTTATTTCTGTTGTCGCTATAACAACGATCACTAAAATCATAAAAAAAGGTGGGATTAAGAGGGTCTCCCATACAACAAACGTGATTTTTTCCGTTTTTTAGTACGGAACCCTCAGTGCGCGAGTCCAACTCGCACTTTGCCGGTTTTTTTTTTTACTTTTTTACGACTATATCCATATCACAATGTAAACACATTATGGAATGGATAGTTGTATGCCATCAAAAACATAACTTAAAAAGAAAACCAAGTCCTACAACTCAGTTTTCTAACGTGAATAGTTATGAAATCCATGTACCTAATACCAAACCCAACCAAGTCCATTAATTCATTCAGTCTGTACCTAAGCGACCTTCTGTCTTCATTTTTTAGGTACTTTGGTACGTAATTTGCTATTTTAGCAACAAAACAACATCTTAAAGTAACTATATCAATATTGAAATCTTTTATTTTTAATAACAATAAATTTACTTGGCCATCGCATGGAAACACAATGTATCATCACTACATATTATAAAACAAAGTCGCTTTCTCTGTCCCTATATCCCTTTGTATGCTTAAATCTTTAAAACTACGCAACGGATTTTGATGCGGTTTTTTTTAATAGATAGAGTGATTAAAGAGAAAGGTTTATATGTATAACTAGATGATGTTCGCGGCTTCGCCCGCGTGAAATTCAGTACTCGTTCCCGCTTCCCGTGGGAACATT
This sequence comes from Miltochrista miniata, assembly GCA_933228765.1. Classification (NCBI taxonomy): domain Eukaryota; kingdom Metazoa; phylum Arthropoda; class Insecta; order Lepidoptera; family Erebidae; genus Miltochrista; species Miltochrista miniata. The sequence continues at coordinate 12,293,267 of OW121764.1, read as the reverse complement.
TTCCCGGGATGATAAGTAGCCTATGTGTTATTCTAGACTATAAGCTATCTCTGTACCAAATTTCAGACCAATCCGTTCACTTGTTAGAGCGTGATTGAGTAACAAACATCCAAACATCTAAACATCCAAACATCTTCACAAACTTTCACATTTATAATATTAGTAGGAAGTAGGATAACATCCAATAAATAGTGGAGAAATACTGTATACCCGTGCGAAGCCGGAGCGGGCCGCTAGTCTCACAATAAATTAGATTGTTTACATATTCAATAAGATTCTTAAGTGCGATTGCCAAGTCAATCAATTCATTTAAATTACGTTCCTAATAACTCGAGACAGAAGGTTCCTTAGGGTACCTATAGACTTAATAAATTAACCGACTTGGTATTACACGGATTTCACAACATTTTACGTTGTGAGTGACGATTTGGTTTTATTACAAGTTATGTTTTTGATGTCATATTATTTCTTTTAGTAGTTAGTCCTACTTTTTTTCCTTTCCGATACCCTTTATGCGCTCTTCACAAGTACAAGTATGGAATTGTAACTCATCTCCATGCCCTGCCACCAAACTCGACTATTAGCAAGTCTAATTTCATATGACGACTCAATATTCCTTTAAGTACATAGAGAATGAGAACGATAAACACGAACCATCGTCAGCTATTACTGAAAATACAATATAAATTCTGGCTTCAAGTTTATCCACTACGAAGTTATAAGTGTGTCGAAAACGAACTGAACTGCTTCGAGAAAAGGATGTTACTGCTGTTTTGCGCGACTTGGCGGGGGCAATGCCGTGCCTCTATATTAGCTTTGACAATATATCCAATACTCTTCCAACTGGCCTATGCAAATGCTATTTCTTTAAGCATTTTCCGAACACACGTTTTTGCGTGTTGAAAACACAATGGTTAAATACTTACAAATTGGTAAATGAATAAAGGTACAAATATAAAAAAACATTCACACGGCTTTAATCTGATTGTCATCGTTGTACTAACATGTACTTAACCATAAAAATATTTAAGGCAGTGGCAAATAGATTTTTTTATGCAATTAAAAAAGAATAAACCGGTCAAGTTCGAGTCATACTCGCGGACAGATGGTTTCGTACCTAAAAAAAAATCACGTTTGTTGTATAGATACTATTTAGGGTTCCGTACCCAAAGGGTAAAGAACGGGACCCTATTCATGAGACTTCGCTGTCCGTCTGTCTGTCTGTCTGTCTGTCTGTCTGTCCGTCAGGAGGCTGTATCTCATGAACGGTGATAGCTAGAGACTTGAAATTTTCACAGATTATGTGTTTTTGTTGCCGCTATGACAAATAAATATTTATATTTGTGGACAATATTTTGGACTTTCCTCGTGAATATTTATTTTTAAAAAGTGAACAACGCTTTCAGCAGATTCCTTGAGGTAGGTGTAATATTTCAAAGATAGCAATTTCATAGGCATAGACAAAAAGCCCTTATTTTAGATTTTTCTCCAGTATAAATAATTTACATACAAACACACAATTCAATTACATGCACCGATGTTGCAGACGTATCGTGTTTATAATGGGTCATTCAAATGTCATCAATATTCTGAAAAAGAAATTAAACATAGATTTCTCCTTTCTCAAACTCTTTTGGAAATACATACTGTACCTACCGCAGAGGATCTATATGAGGATAACAGGATAGTTAACATCATAGAGCAACGCGAACTGTCTAAAGGCGCGCGTTGCTCTATGGTTAACAAACACCATAGAGCATAAAATACTTGTTTTATAATATATGTAGTGTTATTATGTATTATGGACAACCACCAGACGCTTGAAATACTCACAAAATATCGAGCAGTGTATTTTCATAAAAAATAAATAATTAACACAAAATGGACATTTACTGGGACATCCTTCCGAGGGCTAACCCTGGGCTCCCGACTGCTGGGCGTTACTTGAGATTTTTTAGTGGGTAGGAGTTCGGCATAGTAAATACCGAAAATAGAATACAATGTGTCACTGTCACTCACACGTTTTGTTATTTGAATTTAACTCCCCCCCCCCCACCTAAGTGAAGCCGTAGGTCTGTTGGTCCTTGGGTATCCTTCTGAGGGCTTACCCGGGGCTCCCAACTGTAGGCTGTTATGTAGGATACGTGTGGTTTTTAGTCGGTAGGAGTCAGGCATAGTATCCATGTAGGATTTACCTCACAAAAGTACTACAGTGGGCTAACGAAAAATCAAAAAAAAAATAACCACGAAGGCTATTTTTTTTTGATTAATAAGACTAAGGCGCGACTAGTCTTCTAACCTAACCTATCCGAGTCGGGGTGTTAACCATTCACAGATATATAGCATCCATGTAGGATTTAAATCATGTTAAAAAAAGGTATTTTGTGTTTAAACATTTTAGGATAAGGTATTTGATAAATTATTTTTTTGGGTTTTGGTTATTCGACCGTAAGGCATTTTAAATTATTTATATTATAAATATTTTCCTTTTGAATATTGATATTTCGATTTCGGGTATTTTGGGCTACGATATTTTGAGTTAAGGCATTATAATTTCTGGTATTGTGACGGTATACCAGTTGGCTCCCATGCAACAAATAAGACGTTTTGTTGTTTTTTGGTACGGAACTCTCTCGCGACAGGCTGACAACGGAATCTCAGTAATAGGGTCTCGTTTTAACCCTTTGGGTAGGGAACCCAAATGCCGCAACTTGCCTAACCTAATACCACAGTATAAAGAGAACTACGATATATCGGGTACTATGATTTGTCGGCTATGATACGTTGTTAGATCCGTAGGGCAGTGGCCGAAGTATTGCAACCAAAGAAAAATATGAAACAAGCGATATATTTTACCAAGAAGTCTGTTGATCCATGGAAGGCCGTGTCTTTGAAACTGCCAACCAGCATCCTTCACCCCCTTTCCCAACCGACCACCTGAGTTATCCACCTGGTTGGTCAGTTAGGAATAAAAGTTCCTAACCACCCACCTCGTGCACCTGGTTGGTCAGTTAGGAATAAAAGTTCCTAACCACCCAACCCACCTGGGACTGTATAAAATAAATAATGTCCATAATGTCTACTTTATCAATATACCCACATGTCTATATGGCAAAACAAATGCAGATCAGCAAAACAAATGAAGAGCGACAAAACAAATGAAGATCGACAAAACAAATGAAGATCGACAAAACAAATGAAGATCAGTAAAACAAATGAAAATCGACAAAACAAATGAAGATCGGCAAAATAAATGACTGTCGGATAAACAAATGACCGTCGGATTAACAAATGACCGTTGGATAAACAAATGAAGATCGACAAAACAAATGAAGATCGACAAAATAAATGAAAATCGACAAAACAAATGAAAATCGACAAAACAAATGACGGTCGGATAAACAAATTACGGTAGGCAATTTGATAAGATCAAAAAATATTTGCAACCATATTTTGTAATCTAGATGCGATTGCCATTCAAAAATATAGGTGCAAGCAAATTTCGACCTTAATGACACTTCTCTAAAAATGTGCTTATAGTCGTTTATAGACATCACTGATCACGAATATACACTCGAGAGCAATGAATCCGGGTCACTTAAAGAATCCTAAAAATCTCGGAAACTAAAAATGCTAGGTTAATGCAATAAATTGTATTTAATAGACAATGTAATACTCCTTAAATGAAGGTATTAAAACTTCTTAGTTATTGTAAAGTTATATCATAAAAAAATCAAATTTGAAAAAGGGCCACTTTCGAAGATGGAACTACGAAATTACAGCATTTGGTGTTGCTTTTGTTTGTAATCTGTCATTTATGTGGGTACATAAACCATGTTGATAGTGCTCTATATTCATTAATCAAGCTGAAATTATGTCGCTTACGCCTGAAGAATGCACCAGAATACTTACAATGCTGGAAACCGGCCGGAGTCAGCGCGATACAGCCAGGACTGTCGGTGTGTCGCTGTCAACAGTACAAAGAGTTCTCCGACGTTACGAAGAAACTGGTTCTAACCTACGCAGACCAGGAACGGGCAGAACCAGGTGTACCACAGCACGAGAAGACCGATACTTGGTGAACACCATGCTTCGAAATCGCTTTCTCACAGGAACTGAACTCACCAATCAGTTTCGACGCCTCGGAGGAAGTAACCCAAGTGCATGGACAGTAAGACGTCGGCTTGCTGAATCTAACTTAAAACCCCTTAGACCTGCAAACGGCCCTAAACTGGAGCGTGGGCATCGTATTTCGAGACTAAGGTATGCCCAGAGCCACGTAAATTGGAGTATTGAAGATTGGTCAAAAGTTATGTTCTCCGACGAATCAAAATTTATGCTCTACAAGCACGATGGAAGACACAGAGTGTATCGAAGACCAGGGGAAAGATTCAAGCAAGCATGCATCGAAGAAAAAGTAGCCTACGGTGGTGGGTCTGTACTTGTGTGGGCCGGAATTTCTTCTGAAAGTCGCACAGAGCTGGTGATCATAGAAAACGGCTCTTTAACTAGCGTAAGATATGTGGAAGAAATCCTCAATGATCACGTTGGTCCATTTATGGTCAATTTAGGTGAGGATGCTATATTTATGCATGACAATGCCCGACCTCATACAGGTAGGATTGTGAATGACTACCTTCAAGAGATGAACATTACTCGTATGGAGTGGCCAGCGCGCAGCCCGGATATCAACCCGATCGAGCATGCTTGGGACGAGCTAGGCAGATGCGTAAAACAACGAAACCCTCCCCCAATCACGCTTCGTGAGCTCAAAATTGCTCTCACAGAGGAATGGGAGAATATTCACCAAAATCGTATAAGGAACTTGGTGTACAGCATGCCAAACCGCGTAAACGCAGTAATGGAAGCACGAGGAGGCAATACGAAGTATTAAAATTCAAGAAAATCGTAATAAAGTTCAAAAATTTCATGTTTCCTATTTTTGTTTTAAGGAGAGATCAGCAGTTTTTTCTTTATGTAATTTTGTGTTAATAAAATGTATGGTGACTCATATTTTTTTTACTTTCATTTAAGGAGTATTACATTGTCTATTAAATACAATTTATTGCATTAACCTATCATTTTTAGTTTCCGAGATTTTTAACATTCTTTAAGTGACCCGGATTCATTGCTCTCGAGTGTATAAAAATTAAATAAATATTATGCATGTCCATAAGGTCGAGAATTGCTTGCACCTATTTTTTTAAATGGTTAAGCATCTAGATTAAAAAGAATGGGTGCAAGCAAATTTCAACCTTATGAACAAGCATAATATCTATTATTTTTTTATATATTCGTGATAAGTGATGTCTATAAACCTATTTTTTTGAATGGCAATCGCATCTAGATTACAAAATATGGCAGAGTATTTTTTGATCTTATCAAAACAAGATTATAAGCATTAGTCTTGTTTTTTTGATCTGCATATGTTTTTTCGATCGTCATTTGTTTTGCCGATCGACATTTTTGTTTATCCGACCGTCATTTGTTTTGTCGATTTTCATTTGTTTTGTCGATCTTCATTTATTTTGTCGATCTTCATTTGTTTTGTCGATTTTCATTTGTTTTGTCAATCTTCGTTTTTTCGATCGTGATTTGTTTATCCGACCGTCATTTGTTTTTGTCGATTTTCATTTATTTTGTCGATTTACATTTGTTTTGTCGCTCTTCATTTGTTTTGTCGCTCTTCATTTGTTTTGTCGATCTTCATTTGTTTTGTCGATCTTCATTTGTTTTGCTGATGTTCATTTGTTTTGCCATATATAGACATGTGGGTAAATTGATAAAGTAGACATAATGGACATTATTTATTTTATACAGTCCCAGGTGGGTGGTTAGGAACTTTTATTCCTAACTGACCAACCAGGTGTACGAGGTGGGTGGTTAGGAACTTTTATTCCTAATCCTAACCGACCAACCAGGTGGATAACTCAGGTGGTCGGTTGGGAACGGGGGCATCTTCAGTCCTCTACTGGAAATACCACAAAATTTTCATCATCTATATCTATACTTCTATACTATACTAATTTTTATAAAGAGGAAACATTTGATTTTTTGATTGCATCGAATTATAGGCGTCCGACATTACTGAACCGATTTGAAAAATTCTTTCGCTATTGGTAAGCAACACCTTCCGCGGGTGACATAGGCTATATTAAGCGATATATTTTACCAAGAAGTCTGTTGATCCATGGAAGGCCGTGTCTTTGAAACTGCCAACCAGCATCTTCAGTCCTCTACTGGAAATACCACAAAATTTTCATCATCTATATCTATACTTCTATACTAATTTTTATAAAGAGGAAACATTAGATTTTTTGATTGCATCGAATTATAGGCGTCCGACATTACTGAACCGATTTGAAAAATTCTTTCGCTATTGGTAAGCAACATCTTCCGCGGGTGACATAGGCTATATTTTATTCCCGTATTCCCATGGGAACTAAGGGGGTGATACCGCGTGAGGTCCGCTAGTCATTATTAAAGAGCTGCAGTAGGTACCTAAATAAAAACGTTTCCCTCTATTTCAGATCCCTGTTTATACATCCTGCGGTTCTCATCGCAGCTGCAGTTCGCAGAGAAACAACACGACGTCAGTATGACTGCGCTACGTATGGTGCAGAGGATGAAGAGAGATTCTATACATTCTGGGAGGCGGCCCTCGGGTATTTGTGGTGCTGGTAAGCTAAATTTTACTAATATTGTAAAGAGACAAGGTTTGGTTGTTTGCATCGCATAGGCTCCGAAACTTCTGAACCGATTTGAAAAATTCTTTCCTTCTTGGGAAGCTACACTATCCCGGTAACATAGGCTATATTTTATTCCCATATTCCCACGGGAACAGGAGCTACAAGGGTGAAACCGCGTGACGCCCGGTAGTATTTTATTATTGACTTACTAGTCTCTCCAGCAAGAATATGAACAACTAGACGGTGATCAGTATTCCCGTTTCATCATGCATCCCATGAAATCGTATATCGGGAATAAAAAGTAGCCAGATCCTGAGAACGTCTCTCAGTAAATTGGTTAAGATGATAGTTGGGTAAGGTCTATAAGTTTCAAGAGTCGTCTATATATATCCTAAGGCTGGTCACATTAAATGTGCCATTTTTAATCAACTAACTTTTTATACCTATCTATAGGACAATATCCAATACCAGAAAAATAACACCGAGTCTGAACTCGACAAAGTACCACATAAAGATGATGTTTTCTGAAATCTGTATCGAAATTAGTTGTTGTACATACTATACATTGGAGTAGTGGGAAAGGTAGTAAATCTTTCGGTTTACGTTAAGCCGAAGGGCGAAGGACTAGAAAACGATGAAATGTACATACATACATACATACGGTCACGCCTTTATTTCCGAAGGGGTAGGCAGGGGCATATTATATACGTTTTTTGAAATGTACATTCTGTAGAAATAGGAAGTGTCACGGATCCTATGTATGCTATGTCTTAAATAGATTAATTTAGATTCCAATTATGCCAGAAACGCTTAAGTCACGAAAATTATCCCCTGACGACATGTGCAAGAACCCCTGGTGGTACTTGTGAACTTTTTCAGTAGGTATGTGATGGGCAGTTTGATCAAATATAGGAGCAAGTGTTACACACGGACCGAATGGTGATTTGTCTAGCTTAAACGATACCATAAGCTTTTATGGTATCACTTTAGCATGTTACGAAGGAAAATGTGCAAAATTTTTATCAAAGAGAACTTTCTTTTTTTTTTAAATAAATATTTGTGGACAATCTCACACAACATCATCTAGCCCAAATTAAGGGGAGTGGTTGACAAAGTTTGCGAAAAAGAGGTGCAAATAAAGACGTTCTTCTCGGTATTAGTATACGAAAAATGACAGCCAAAAGTAAATTTGAAATCTACAAGATGTGTTCCAGAAAATGGTTTCATCAGAAATTGTGTATTTATTATAAATAACTAGTAAAACATCACTGAAATAGCCCATAATTTTTTAGAAGAAGTCGTTGTATGACATCTATTTATTAATGAATGATAATAAAATTTATATCAGAGACTAAAGAAAACATAGACCTCTAAAATGGTTTTCTTCAATTTTGAATTAGTATAAGTTTTAACTAATTATAACTAATAATGTATTCAAAGAATACATCACGTTGCTTGCTTCCCCGCGCTCGCCCGAAAATCTAGTGCGGGGGGAGTCGTGTTGCTAGACGGACGTGTGTCGCTCTGGTCTGCAAAATATTCTCGTAAAATGTTATATTTTCATTCATGTACAGAGTAATGCGTGCAACAGAGCCAGAGCCCGAGTTAATAGTTACAAAATGCATGCTGCATTACATGAGAATATAATGCATTTCAACTTATTTTTTGTATTGTTTTATTAAATTACTTCGAAAGGTAATCATGCTTATATTGTAAGCGGTACTTAATCATTTCAATATAAATAAATGAAGAAATATTTGTGGACATTCGCACACAACTTAAGCTAATATAACCTTGTGCTAAGGGATACTATAATATAAGTAATTTCATCAGTTGTCTACTGATGAAAATACTTATATTATAGTTATTATTAACACACTGCTTTTTTGAGACACTGCTCTCAACCTAATCTGAAAGAATTGACTCTTTTAGCTTATTGCGTCTTGTGGGTCGCCACAAGTAGGCACCATCTACCGGCAAATTGATTAAGGTATAAAAGTGAATAAAGTGAGTGCCCGCCGAGTTTCTTGCTAGTCTATATCTATACATAATAATAAAACTGTTGAGGGTCGAGAGTCTGAATATGGAAGCTATTTAAAAAAAAAGAACGCGTTCTCTAATCGATACCTACTTAAGCCAAAATGAAATTTAAAATTTTCATGTCCGTCTGTATTCCGAATACGTATCACGCCGAAACTACTGATTTGAATGAAAATTGATCCGAGGAAGTTCAGGAGTTAGAGACATCTCAACTTCTCTAAACCTAGAATTCAACCTAGGATTGCTTCACACAAGTTTCAGTGCTGAGGGTTTTGTAGTTCAGGAATTAGAGATATCTCAACTTTCTCAAAACCTATAATTCAAGGGTTCCTTGGAATGTGACGGTAAATCTAAACAGGCGTGTTGGCTGAATCATAAAAGAGCTTAATGATTAAGGCTGTTGTAAAATAATTCTGTCCGCGCCGAAGTCGGGGACTGAATTGTTTTAGAATAAACTTAATCTTTATGCTCTTTTATGATAAAGCAAACAGGGCCGTTTCACACGCTGCTTGATGAGTCTGATGAAGAAATGCCTCTCCTTTTGCAAACCTTATGTGACGTAAACGAAGTTGCGAGAGTCAGCTAGTTTTACAATATGCTTAATCTTTAAATTCGTTTATGATTAAGCAAACAGGGCAGTTTCAACCGCTGGTTGATGAGACTGATGAAGAAATACCTCATGTTTCATACACCTTAAGCGTCGTAAACGAAGTTGTGAGAGTCAGCTAGTTACATACATACATATGGTCACACCTTTATCCCCGAAGAGGTAGGCAGAGGCATAATATTATGTTCCCACATTTCACCTTTTTAGAATTTGTCCCACGTAATAGGCGGTGAGCTGTATTGCCGTGTTGAGATAGACAGGCGCAGGTTGTATCTGCCTGCTGTTAAAATTAATCAAGCCGCCAAAATGGCCTTCAACTTCGCTTTACGACTGCCATTTTACAACTGTCACAAAGTGGTCACATGGATGGTCACCCATCCAAGGACTGGCCATAGTGAATGAGCTTACTACAGTGATCGCTTACAGATCACTAAGTCCGCGGTGCCACGAGCGCTTCTTATTTATACATAACTAGCTGCTGACCCTCGCAACTGCGTTTACGTCTATTTTTGTTTGTTTGTAATAATAAAATGAAATGAAATTTTGTTCCAAAAGTAACAAAAATTTTAAGCGAGTGGAAGACCCCCCTTTCTGGATTTGTAATAATTTAAGTAGGTACAAAACAATGAATATATCTTATTCTTATATGTCTGTGGAATATTATTAACATTCGTCTTTGTGAATTCGTCACATTTAAGTTTTACGTAATGATCAATCACATTTCTTGCAGTGTATTTTACTACACTTAAAAACAAAGGAAAATTGAAATACAAACGTTCCTTTGTTTTTAATTTACTTTTTGCCTCTCTCTATAAAATAGAGTGCAGAGGGGCTTATGGCGAGACTTTGTCTGTAGTCTGTGACTCTGTTGCATTAAACAACGTCACTAGGTCACGTGGATCATCTGTTCAAAGTTTGAAATAAAACAAAAATGACAACGTCAATCGGATTGAACTCTCACAATAAACGTTTTAGAGAGGGGCAGTCGGGTGAGACCGTCTCACAGCTTTTTGTTTATTTGGTGAAGCGAGGAACGCATTTTCGCTACTATGTTTCTTCTTCTTCCGTGGTTCTTTTACTCTGATGTCTCTGTAGTTGCGCTACTCTATGTTAGCGAGTCATATCGCCCATTTGCCTTAAGCTAATATAAGCTTGTGCAATGGGATCGAGACGACAAATACATATGTACTTATATATTTGTAAATACATACATAGAAAACACCCAAACTCTGAAACAAACATTTGTGGATCACGCGAATATTTGGACCGACCCAGGAATCGAACCCAGGACCTCCAGCATGGCAGGCGGTTACACCATAGTAAAAACTGTGTTACACTACCGACTGCGCCACAGAGGCAGTCTATAAATAAATAAATAAATAAATATTCACGGGCATCTCACACAACGCTATCTGATCCCAAAGTAAGCTAGGAATAACCTGCTTGTGTTATGGGTATCAGACCACGGATATTAATACTTATATACTTTTAAATACAAACATATTATACATAGAAACACCCAGACTCTTGAGACAAACATTTATATGGGTCACACAAATATTTGTCTCCGGTGGGAATCGAACCCACGACCTCCAGCGCCGCAGGCGGTATCACTACCGACTGCGCCACAGAGGCAGTCATATATGCCTCTACTCAGTCATTCAAAGCTTTATTATTGTGTGTAATAGAGATAAATACGAGTAAATAGTTTAAAAGCAATAATATCAACAGGTGCGTATCGAGGCGTGAACGTAATAATAATGGCAAATACCCAAAAAGTCATCTAAATTGTAATTTACTAGTGAATATGGTCACTAATGGTATAATTTATTTATTTTGTGCGTGTAATTTTAGCTTGAATTAATTAGTTAAGAAAAAGTCAAGTCAAGGCACAGATTAAAAATAATAGTTACTACCTACGTAGGTAAGTCAAGGCCACAGTATTTGAAACAATATAGACAATCTTGCTTGTTTTGTTTTTAACGTGAGGAAAATCCTACAGCGACGCTATGCCGGACTCCTACCGACCAAAAACCACACGTATCCCGCCTAACAGCCTACGGTTGAGAGCCCCGGGTAAGCCCTCGAAAGGATACCCCAGGACTCCCAACAGACCTACGGCTACCACTGCGGCCTCACCTAGGGGGGTTCGGGTGTCATCCCGCGTCTTTGGGGGGTTTTTGGGAGGGACGCGTGCGTGAATCGCTGTCGTCTAGGGCTTGCTTCTGTAAGAAAGGTAAGCAGCCCCCTCACCGCCCCAGGCCCCCGGTCATGGAGGCCGATAGCCTTGGCCGAAGACTCTGCGACGCCTCCATGGCTCCGTCGCAGACTGCATAACTCAATCTCGCTTGAATAGACTCAAGGATGTCATTTTTGGGAATGGAAACCCTTACAGTCTACAAGGCTATTGAATAGTAACCCTGAAGTTGGCCGCCCAAAGAAATGCTTCCTCGCAGTCTTTACGAAATTGCATGCTAGAAGAAAGAAAATGGTTTTTTATTCAGTAGCCTTCGAGATACATAGTAACGAGAGAGAGAGAGAATTGTTATTTAAAAAAAACAATATCGTGATTTTTTAATGCAATCCCTCAAGCGTCCTGAAGTCCTGAATGGGGCCTGGTTCAGTGTATGCTAGACTGGTGTCTAGCGCTGGTTTTCAACCAGACCCCTAACGAGCCACGGAAGCCAATCGTTGTTTTCAAAGGGAAACACGTGCGGTGTTAGAGCGATCCAAGTTTATATGGTTCGACGAAGAATCTATGTTTTGGATCGCTTGATTCTAGCGAGGTCTCTCTCCAGTCTAGCGCCTCGTACCTACCTCTCTTCCCGACACGAGTTGTTCTGGTTCGACGAAGAATCTATGTTTTGGATCGCTTGATTCTAGCGAGGTCTCTCTCCAGTCTAGCGCCTCGTACCTACCTCTCTTCCCGACACGCGTTGTTCTGGATCGACGAAGAATCTATGTTTTGGATCGCTTGATTCTAGCGAGGTTTCTCTCCAGTCTAGCGCCTCGTACCTACCTCTCTTCCCGACACGAGTTGTTCTGGTTCGACGAAGAATATATGTTTTGGATCGCTTGAATCTAGCGAGGTCTCTCTCCAGTCTAGCGCCTCGTACCTACCTCTCTTCCCGACACGCGTTGTTCTGGTTCGACGAAGAATCTATGTTTTGGATCGCTTGATTCTAGCGAGGTCTCTCTCCAGTCTAGCGCCTCGTACCTACCTCTCTTCCCGACACGCGTTGTTCTGGTTCGACGAAGAATCTATGTTTTGGATCGCTTGATTCTAGCGAGGTTTCTCTCCAGTCTAGCGCCTCGTACCTACCTCTCTTCCCGACACGAGTTGTTCTGGTTCGACGAAGAATCTATGTTTTGGATCGCTTGATTCTAGCGAGGTCTCTCTCCAGTCTAGCGCCTCGTACCTACCTCTCTTCCCGACACGAGTTGTTCTGGTACGACGAAGAATCTATGTTTTGGATCGCTTGATTCTAGCGAGGTCTCTCTCCAGTCTAGCGCCTCGTACCTACCTCTCTTTCTGGTTCGACGAAGAATCTATGTTTTGGATCGCTTGATTCTAGCGAGGTTTCTCTCCAGTCTAGCGCCTCGTACCTACCTCTCTTCCCGACACGAGTTGTTCTGGTTCGACGAAGAATCTATGTTTTGGATCGCTTGATTCTAGCGAGGTCTCTCTCCAGTCTAGCGCCTCGTACCTACCTCTCTTCCCGACACGAGTTGTTCTGGTTCGACGAAGAATCTATGTTTTGGATCGCTTGATTCTAGCGAGGTCTCTCTCCAGTCTAGCGCCTCGTACCTACCTCTCTTTCTGGTTCGACGAAGAATCTATGTTTTGGATCGCTTGATTCTAGCGAGGTTTCTCTCCAGTCTAGCGCCTCGTACCTACCTCTCTTCCCGACACGAGTTGTTCTGGTTCGACGAAGAATCTATGTTTTGGATCGCTTGATTCTAGCGAGGTCTCTCTCCAGTCTAGCGCCTCGTACCTACCTCTCTTCCCGACACGAGTTGTTCTGGTTCGACGAAGAATCTATGTTTTGGATCGCTTGATTCTAGCGAGGTCTCTCTCCAGTCTAGCGCCTCGTACCTACCTCTCTTCCCGACACGCTTTGTTCTGGATCGACGAAGAATCTATGTTTTGGATCGCTTGATTCTAGCGAGGTTTCTCTCCAGTCTAGCGCCTCGTACCTACCTCTTCCCGACACGCGTTGTTCTGGTTCGACGAAGAAGCTATGTTTTGGATCGCTTGATTCTAGCGAGGTTTCTCTCCAGTCTAGCGCCTCGTACCTACCTCTCTTCCCGACACGCGTTGTTCTGGTTCGACGAAGAAGCTATGTTTTGGATCGCTTGATTCTAGCGAGGTTTCTCTCCAGTCTAGCGCCTCGTACCTACCTCTCTTCCCGACACGAGTTGTTCTGGTTCGACGAAGAATCTATGTTTTGGATCGCTTGATTCTAGCGAGGTTTCTCTCCAGTCTAGCGCCTCGTACCTACCTCTCTTTCTGGTTCGACGAAGAATCTATGTTTTGGATCGCTTGATTCTAGCGAGGTTTCTCTCCAGTCTAGCGCCTCGTACCTACCTCTCTTCCCGACACGAGTTGTTCTGGATCGACGAAGAATCTATGTTTTGGATCGCTTGATTCTAGCGAGGTTTCTCTCCAGTCTAGCGCCTCGTACCTACCTCTCTTTCTGGTTCGACGAAGAATCTATGTTTTGGATCGCTTGATTCTAGCGAGGTTTCTCTCCAGTCTAGCGCCTCGTACCTACCTCTCTTCCCGACACGAGTTGTTCTGGATCGACGAAGAATCTATGTTTTGGATCGCTTGATTCTAGCGAGGTTTCTCTCCAGTCTAGCGCCTCGTACCTACCTCTCTTTCTGGTTCGACGAAGAATCTATGTTTTGGATCGCTTGATTCTAGCGAGGTTTCTCTCCAGTCTAGCGCCTCGTACCTACCTCTCTTCCCGACACGAGTTGTTCTGGTTCGACGAAGAAGCTATGTTTTGGATCGCTTGATTCTAGCGAGGTCTCTCTCCAGTCTAGCGCCTCGTACCTACCTCTCTTCCCGACACGAGTTGTTCTGGTTCGACGAAGAAGCTATGTTTTGGATCGCTTGATTCTAGCGAGGTTTCTCTCCAGTCTAGCGCCTCGTACCTACCTCTCTTTCTGGTTCGACGAAGAATCTATGTTTTGGATCGCTTGATTCTAGCGAGGTTTCTCTCCAGTCTAGCGCCTCGTACCTACCTCTCTTCCCGACACGAGTTGTTCTGGTTCGACGAAGAAGCTATGTTTTGGATCGCTTGATTCTAGCGAGGTCTCTCTCCAGTCTAGCGCCTCGTACCTACCTCTCTTCCTGACACGAGTTGTTCTGGTTCGACGAAGAATCTATGTTTTGGATCGCTTGATTCTAGCGAGGTATCTCTCTGGGCTTTTGACATTCTGCGCTTTTGACAATCTGCGCCTTTGACTATGTGCGCTTTTGTCAATTTGCGATCGTTTGTCATTTAGCGCTTTTGACCTTATGCTCTTAGAGTTTAGTATAAGTCGCGGATGTAAGAACTCTTCAGAACACTCGCCGTGATAGAGTAGTACGTAGGTACTGAAATATAAAACTTAAGTTATTCAAGTTTATATTTTTGTAACATACAATTTTGACCTTGAACAAAATTGTATAACTTAACTGATTGTATGCAAAATATTTATTTAAATAACTAAACAATGTTACGTAGGACCACTTATGTAATAAATATTATGTATTGGATTTTTTAAATAACTTAAGTACATAGTATACTTATGTCACTTATCCATTACTGAAGTAGTACTAAATCGGCATTTACATAGTACTCGTAGTATTTTTTTGTAATCTTAATAAAGTTAGTAATTTTCACCTTTTAAAACTACGCTCAAACCTTTCTTGACTTTTGACTAATGTTCTGTAATACTTCACCTACTATTACTACACCAATTTTTTTATACCACTAAAGTGGCAGACAAGCATACGGCCCACCAGTGGTACTGTTGGTTACCGTAGCCTATGGACGTCGGCAACACCAGATGCCCTACAATCGCGCTGCCGACTCTTTCATCGCCATTTCAGCTGATTTGGCGCCCACTGCATTGCATAGGCATACCACATATAGCTTAAGATGTGCTTAAGAGACACATAAAAAAAAGATGTGATCTGGATCCAACGCAGTGGGAGACAATAGCGGCGGACCGATCGCGGTGGAGGCACCCCGTACACACCAAGGTGTCCGAGTTTGAGACGAAGAGAAGAGAAGAGCTCGATGCAAGACGAGACAAGCCCGTCCACCAGCGGCCATTCATTACAATTATATCGGAGGGGTGCTGACTTGCAGCACATGTGGTTGTACATGCGCTTCAAGGATAGGCTACATCAGTCACCTGAGAGCACATCAGCGAAGCTCTTAATAGTTAATAGTAAGTCACTGTGGCCGAATTCGGTCAGGAGGAGATTACTACATATAGCTAGGGAATCCCGACACGCGCTCTTCTTGCCCGGTGTTTATTGTTGCCCGTCCCTCGCTCAGTGTTATGTATCTTCACAGATCCGAAGCATTGTCCATCTAATTAATATTTGAACACCTCCTCAAAACAAATAATTTTGTTCTGAACCTTTATCCAATGAATAATCGACAGTGATATTTAAAACCGGAACTGATTCTTAAAAAAATACCCTATAGGTACTGTTTTTCCCAACTTCCTAAATTTAAATATTTTTAAAACTTGAATTGAGTAAATTGCCTTGAACGTACAACCGAGTTCAACGTATAGGTACTTTCAACACTTAAAATACCCGGAACAGGGAAACAGACCATTATTTTATAGTTTTTTTTTACCCACGCGGGTTGAGTTCCATTTTAAATGTATTGTCAAAAAACCGGCCAAGTGCGAGTCGGACTCGCTTGCGGAGGGTTTCGTACCAAAAAACGACAAAAATCACGTTTGTTGTATGGGAACCACCCTCAAATGTCTATTTTGTTTTAATTTAATTATTTATATTTAATGAAAATACACAAAGCAGGAGCTGGCTGGAAGAGCTCGTGGTCCCGCGGACTCAGTGTTCTGTAAACGATTACTGCAGTAAGTAATTTTCACTATGGCCAGTCCTTGGATGGGTGACCATCCATGTGACCACTTTGTGACATTTATTTGAGCGTTTCCGTGCTTCGGAAGGCACGTTAAGCCGTTACCCGGTTGCCAGTAAAATGGCAGTCGTTAAGCCAAGTTGAAAGCCATTTTAGGCGGCTTGAAAATTTTCAACAGCAGGCAGTCACAACTTGCGCCTGTCCATCTCAACACGGCAATACGGCTCACCACTTACTACGTGGAACTAATTATAAAAAGGTGAAATGGGCGCATATAATAACCTCTTATGGTAATATGCCTCTGCCTACCCCTTCGGGAATAAAGGCGTGACCATACGTATGTATGTATGAAAATACACAGCTCAATATTCTGTGAGTATTTCAAGCGTCTTCTTAAATGGCAAAAAAATCACGTTTGTTGTATGAGAGCCCCCTTCAATTTTTTTTTTGTTTTTTGTTTTTGTTGTTATAGCAGCAAAAAAAAATTCATTTCATGAGGCACACCTTGCGACAGACAGACAGACGGACAGACATACGGCGAAGTCTCTTGAATAGGGTCCCGTTTTTTACCCTTTCGGTACGGAACCCGAAAAAAGGTCTTGTTTTGTCATTTTCATGTTTAATTAGAGCGTGTAACGTGTAACGGATATTATTGAATGGTGCTTTTTTTATCCTTTTTTTTTTAATTTTCAGTTCTAAGCCTACTAAGCCTAGTCGTGAAAGACATTTTCGCACATCAAGGACTTTATATTAAAACTAGCTGTTCCCCGTGGCTTCGTCCGCGTAGAAGCCGTTATCGCGTACAATCATTACCCTCCTTTTGCGCAGTCAGTTAAAAAGTAGCCTATGTCCTTCTGACTTCAACTATCTCTATACTAAATTTCATCAAAATCGGTTCAGTGGTTTACACGTGACCACGTAACAGACCGACAGACATACAGAGTTACCCGTTATACTTTCGATTGTTGGCACTTTATGGAACTTGTTATAATACATTATGAAAATTCACTTGTACTATTCCACTATTGTTTCAATTTGAAAAATACCTGACCGGTTTCGCTATTATAGCATTATCAAAGGTTCTTACACAGACAGAGTTACTTTCGCATTTATAATATTAAGTAGGTAGGCATACGATTCAAAATGAAACTTTTGAATGATCACGAGTGATAGGCATGGGCGCCGCCAGAATTATTTCCGGGTGGTGCGGTGCATCTGCATATAAGTGAGTGAATAATTATTATGGAAAAAGATGTACAAATTATTTGGTACCAAAAATATTTAATGCTGTGGATTTTCTGAGAAAAGAACCAAAGTTGAGGAAGCAAACTTTAAAATTAAAACAAATCTTTTTTAATAGATAGAATTAGAATATCTCAATAAGTTCTTGTAAGGTGGTGAATATGGTGACAGTTATAATAAGTTATAGGCTAAGTTAGTTATAGGTAGTAAGTACAGTTTAAAAAATGAGTGAGTACATATCGCCAACAAACTGCCATGCAGTTTGTTGGCGATATTTAGATATTTATATCGATGTAACCCTGTTGTTTGAACAATAAATAAATAAAAAAAATAAAATTATTTTCAGAGGGCTGCTCTGCATCTAAACATTCTAAAATATATACCGTACTAGCTGTTACCCGCGACTTCGTTCGCGTGGAAATTATGTTATAAGCAAAGTTTGAACTGTATTCTATCGAGCCTCTAAGATGAGTCGTAACCAAAATGTGGGGACAAATTTAGGACATCCTCCAACTTACCCGGGGAGCTATACGCTAGATGGATTTTTTTCTAACGTGAGGAAAATCCCACATGAATGTACTATGACTCCTACGGACTAAAAACCACACGTATCCTATAACCAAGTTCGAGTTGGACTTGCCCATGAAGGGTTACGTAGCAGCAAGTAACATATATTGTAATGTTAGCTTTATTTGAAGATTTGTGAGTCACTATCCCAGTTCACCTAACAGCCTACGGTTGCGAGCCCCGGGTAAGCCCTCTAAAGGATAGGTAGAGACCTCATGGTTTTAGTGGGTCCAAGACCGCTATGACGGACCTTCCACACAACAAAATTATAATAATAAAAAATTAATAATTAATTAATAAATTAATAATTAATTCATAGTTAATTGGCCCCTTTAATAATAAAAAGAGTAAGTAGTGAAGCGCGAATACGAAACGTTTGTTTTATTTGGGCCACAGACTGAAAACGTTAAGTATAACAGGAATATTTGAGACGATAACGCTAACGGTAGCCAGTAAATGGCAGTCGTTAAACCAAGTTGAAAGCCTTATAGACTTAAAAATTTTCAAAAGTAGGCAGTACCTACGCCTGTCCATTTCAACACGGCAATACGGCTCACCACCTATTACGTTACGTAGGACGAATTATAAAAAGGTGAATGTAGTCATATAATATGCCTCAGATACCCCTTTGGGGATGTTTGGACTATGACCGTATGGATGTATTATGTTTAAGGTGATTTAATTTATGTACCTATGTCACTGTAGCCAAAGCTCAACATTTTCCAATAAAGTTGTGAGAATGTTCATTATAAACTACGTTTGAAACTTTGCTCTCAGAAGCAAAAATACAGAGGGAATCATGGCTAGTAATGCAGGAGCCAGCGGCGTACACTTATTTGTGCAAGAAGCAACTTAGCAGTAGGTCGACATTCGCAGTGTTGTTGAAAGTTCCCGCAAAGCAATTTTTATACGAAAGCATATGACGACACAACCCGTAGACATTTCTGCCTCAATAGTATTGCATTGAGTTAATAGAATACTGGTTCTGTTTTACAACTCAATAGACGTAAAACTATAAGGTCAAATGTGGGCGTATACTATGCCTCTGCCTACCCCTTTGGGGATAACGGCGTGACTATAATATGTATGCTACTAAATAAGATCTAGACGCTTTTGAGTTTTTACTCCCACATACATACAGAATTCAATTGTTCTCTGCCAAGCCCCTCTAGACTTAGTAGTAGCGTGATAATTATAATTATGAAGCTTATATAAAATTATCCGCATGTAAAAATTTAACTAAACCTATTTCATAAGCATGTCTTTTGCCCATAATATAGTATACCTACAGATTTTAATCCTTCTCTGCCAAGCCTCTAGGCTAAGTAGCGTGATTGAATATTTACAATAGACATAATTTTTAAGTTTATTTACATTTAATAGCTGTTCCCGCGACTTCAGCCGAGTAGAAGTCGATATCGCGTGAAAGTCATTATCGCATAAAATCATAACACTCCTTTTGCGCAGTTGGTTTAAAAGTAGCCTATGTCCTTCTCAGGGCCTCGAACTATTCCCATACCAAATTTCATCTCAATCGCTCCAGCCGTTTAGGCGTGAAAGTCGTTATCGCGTGAAAGTCGTTATCGCATAAAATCATAACACTCCCTTTGCGCAGTCGGTTAAAAAGTAGCCTATGTCCTTCTCAGGGCCTCGAACTATCCCCATACCAAATTTCATCTCAATCGCTCCAGCCGTTTAGGCGTGAAAGCGTAACAGACAGACAGACAGACAGACAGACAGACAGACAGACAGACAGAGTTACTTTCGCATTTATAATATTAGTAAGGATGTATGCACTTTCTTGCCTACCAAAACATTATTTCCTGGTGCAAATGCTCCCCCTTACACCCTTCTCCGCGGCGCCCATGGCGATAGGTACTATGAGTATAACCTATCGCCATGGGCACCGTTTAACTGCCTTTGAGGCGCAGTCGGTAATGTAACCACCTGCCGCGCTGGAGGTCCTGGGTTCGTTCCTGGGTCGGTCCAAATATTTGTGTGATCCACAAATGTTAGTTTCGGAGTTTGGGTGTTTTCTATGTATAATATGTAGGTATGTATTTAGAAATATATAATTATGTCCATCAGTCGTCTAGATCCCAAAAAGATTACAAAATAGGTAGGTATTAGATATAAACAAAAAAAAATGTTTAACATTAGGTGTGAGCTGAATTGTTTTGAACGCCTTCGTCTCTGTTCCTTTAACCCACTTGTTACTATCGTTTGATAAAACAACTTAGGCCGTACGCGTTATTATAAAATGATTTTGATACATCTGTTAGGGGTCCTTTCATGACTCAAAATTATTTTTCTAATATAATTTTGTATTTGCCCCCAGCGTTACTCATAGCAGCGAGACTGCACGAATTCAACCGAACACCAGCCGATGTTGTCCGAATAGTCAAAGTTCACGAATCTACCCTGAGGAAGCGATTACTCGAATTTGGTGACACTCCATCCAGCGCTCTCACTCTTGAGGAATTCATGACTGTGGACTTGGAAGAGGAACAAGACCCGCCAGCGTTCAGAGCAGCGAGGAAAAGAGACAAAGAAAGACTACAGAAGGTATGGCAATAGGATCACCACTGGGACAAATTCTACTGGTGAATTGAGACGTTATAATATTCCTCTGCGGGGGAAAGTAAGTCTTTTTTTTTTTTTTTTTTTTTTAACGTGAGGGAAAATCCTCGTAGGATGCGATGCCGGACTCTTACCGACTAAAAAACCTCACGTAACGCCCAACAGCCTATGGTTGAGAGCCCCGGGTAAGCCCTCAGGAAGGATGTCCCGTGACTCCCAACAGACCTACGGCCGCCAATGCGGCCTCGCCCAGGGGGTGGTTCGGGTGCAATCCCGCGTCTATGGGGGATTTCGGGTGTGACCCCGCTTCTAAGGGGGGGCGTGCGTGAGTGCTCACGTCACGCTGCCGTCATGGGCCTGCTTCTGTAAGGACGGTGAGCGGCCCTCTCACCGTCCTCAGACCCCCGGTCATGGAGGCCGATAGTCCTCGGCGAAGACACGTCGGCGGCGCCCAGGGCGCCGCCGACGTGTCTCTCTGCGGAACTGTCTGACTGCGGAACTCGGGTGGGAGAGTTCTCTCCCGCACCCGGCCCGCCGCCTCCTTCGCGAGCATGACCTGCTCGCAGAAAGAGGCGGCGCAGTCCCACTTACTCCCGCTGGAGAGCATGGCTCGCACCATGGCCTCAAGCGAGAGAGTGTCCACGCCCAGACCCACTACGAGGACCTGTCGCTGTTGTGCCCACGCCGTGCACTCCACCAGCGTGTGGAGCGCTGTGTCATCGCTGCGGTCCTCGCAGTGCTGACATTCGGCCGTGGTTTCCCGGTGTTTTCGCCACAGATACCTACCGAAGCTACCGTGCCCGGCAAGCATCTGTGTCAACCGGTAGGAGAGAGCGCCGTGTCTTCTCTCCAGCCACTCGTCCATGACCGGTCTGACGGCCGCGATTGTGGCGAATCCCCCCTTTGGTTGCTCAAGTCGCATCTTCCATGTCTCCAGGGTTTCCTGGTGGAGCAGGGTCAGCTGGGCCTCGATTTCTCGAGACGCAGGCCTTTGGCCCCGCTCCAGCGCCTCCTTGCGCCATCTGAACAGTGACGCAAGGGCTCTCGCTTCCAGGTCCCATGGAGGGGTCCCGGCTAGGAGACATGCCGCCTCACCGGAGATCGTGCGGTATCCTCTTATCACCCTGACGGCCATCACTCTCTGCGGGCTCATCAGTCTAGCCACATTGCTGGCCGTCAGGGTTTCCGCCCATACGGGAGCCCCGTACAGGGCCATGCTTCGCACGATCCCAAGGTACAGTCTCCTATAGGGAGCGTTGGGTCCCCTGATGTTGGGCATCAGCCGCGCGAGTGCGGCCGATGCTCCCCTCAGTTTTGGGACCAAACTTCGGAAATGATGTCCGAAGTTCCACCGGCCATCGAGTACGAGCCCCAGATACTTCATCGAGGGCTCGATGCCGATGCTGACGCCCCCCACCTGTAGGCTGGATCCCGCAGGTGGCCTCATCCGAGGTCCGTGGAAGCACAGAGCCTCGGATTTGTGAAGGGCGACCTCAAGACCCAGCCGCCGAATCCGACCCTCGACCTGAGCAACCCCTGCCGTGGCCTTAAGTGCTGCGGCACGGTGCGTTGCTCCCCGCGCCGTAACGAGGGTGTCGTCGGCGTAACATGTTACGCCGACCCCTCTGAGCAACGGACCACGCAGCACCCAGTCGTAACCGATGTTCCACAGGAGCGGCCCTAAAACCGATCCCTGTGGAACACCGCACGACACATCTCGCCGACCCGGCCCCAGCCAGCTCGGGTAAGTTATGGCTCTCTCGGAGAGATAAGCCCCGACAATTCGACGGAGGTAGGGAGGCACTCCATGATAGATAAGCGCCTCCCTGACGCAGCTCCAGGGCAAGGTGTTGAATGCGTTGGCGATGTCGAGAGACACCGCCACCACCACCTCACCCTGTGAGACTGCTTCCTCCGTCAGGCCTCTAATGCGCATGATCGCGTCCACGGTGGAGCGTCCCTGACGGAAGCCAAACTGGCTATCCGCCAGATCAGGCCCCACGCGTGTGAGGTGCCCGACGAGGCGTTGTGCAATAATGCGCTCAAAGAGCTTGCACACCTCGTCGAGCAACACGATCGGCCGGTACCCTGATGGGGAATTTGCCGGCCGCCCCGCCTTTCGAATCAAGACCAGTTTCCCTGTCTTCCAGACCTTGGGAAACTGGCCTTTCTCGAAGCATGCGCTAAAGAGCCCAATTAGTCGAGGCCCAAGCTCTTCGAGAGCCAGGACCCACGCTCGGCCTGGAATGCCGTCGGGTCCAGGGGCGGTGTTTCTGCGGGATTTAAGCCGCAGTACAGCCGCCCCTAACTCACCCTCGGTGACTACGGGCACGTCGTTCTCGCTGCCTTCCGCGTTGGGCGCCTGAGACGAAGCCATGCGCGGAGAAATGTGTTCCTCCGCTCTCGATGGGAACAAGGAGTCCAGGACCTCCTCCAGCCGCTCCGGCTGGAGACTCTGAGTCAGTGGGGGCGCCTTAGGGCGTAATTTGCCCCTTACCATAAGGTACGGGCGCCCTCACGGGTTCCGCTCCAGAGTCTCCATCAGCTCATCGCGGCCCAGCTTTTTGGACCGCTTGATGGCCGTCTGGAGGGCCCTCTTGGCTTCCTTGTACCCATCATAAAGCTCCGTCTCTCGGGCTGCCGCATCGTCTGGGCGGCGACGCCTCCGGCGGAATCTGGTGTACCGGCGGCGCGCGGTAACGCACTCCGCGCGCAACTGTGCGATTTCCGGCGTCCACCAGTACACCTGCTTCCTCGCCGGTCTGGGCCTAGCCCTGGTCATCGCCGCATCGCTGATGTGCGACATGGCTCTCCCGAACCACTCCACTTCGGCATCAACATCGGCAGGCCCGTCCGCTGTCGGAATCCAGGCCTGCACGATGGCCGCCTCCAGGAGAGCCTCCCGATCCAGGCGATGGAGTGCCCAACGCGGTTCCGGGGGATTCGCGATTGTTGGCGGCAGGTTAGGTGGAGGGGAGACGTCGAACCGAATATATCGGTGATCTGACGACGTCTCCTCCTCCTCCACCACGCGCCATCCCTGGACACGACGGGCGAGCTCAGGGGTCGCAAACGAAACGTCTATGACCGAGCTGAGCCCCCGCCGCGTCCAGGTTGCGACATTCCCCCGGTTCAGGATGACTAGGCCACGTGTAGTGACCCAGTCCTCCAGTATCCTCCCCCTGCCTCTGGTTTCCCGGGAGCCCCAAGCCTGCGACCAGGCATTGAAGTCTCCCAGGACCAGGACAGGGCGAGGCCGGCATGCAGCGAGAACGACGTCCAGCTCAGGGAGCCATAGCTCAAACTGATGCTGGTCGAGGCTCGGCGAGACGTAAACGGCCACGACAGCCACACCCTCATATTCCGCCGCGACGCAACCCGGGCCCCTAGCAATAAGCGCTAGGCGCGAGTCGTCCGCGCCGGTCCCCCCAAAGATGGTCGCCATGCCGTCCAGATCCACCGGGCTTCCCGGGTGAACCCAGTACGGCTCAGCGACTACGACAATATTAATAGACCACTGCCTGATGCTCTGGTACAGAAGGTCCTGAGCACCAGTGCAGTGGTTCAGATTCACCTGCAGGATGCGGATATTGGTGTCCATTAATGGACGTCCATATCCGCACCCTGCCGCGAACGTGCACCCACACCCTCACCCCTCCGTGCGGACGGACGAGGCTTCGGCCTTGAGGCAGCGCAGGTCTTACTGCCCGCCCGGTGGTTTGCCTCCTTGCCCTCCGCCACGCATTTAAAACAGCGTGGCGGAGCGTCACAGGCAAGGGCCGTGTGACCGGGCTGACTACAGCGGAAGCACCGATCGCCCACGGTGACTTCCGCCGTACACTGCACTCCTACATGCCCCACGACCAGGCACCTATAGCACCTGTCTTCGCGGGGCTGCAGGAGATGCACCTGCGCCCTCAGGAAGCCTCCAATAAGGAGGCTCCGTCCGTCCGCCACTTTCTGGGCCGCCGCGACGGGACAGCTCACGACCGCCGACCCGTGACCAGTGGGGCCAAAGCGGATTTCGCCTGACCTCACCTGATCACGGGGGCAGCCACTCGCCTCCACGACGGCGGAGATTATCGGGGGAAAGTAAGTCTTAAACTAAAATTTTCCCAACCAACGCTGTAGGTAAAGTAGAAGCATGTATGTTAAATATTGCTTCGTGTAATCTTACTTCCTGCTATCCTACCAATATTATTTTGCAACACCAGATACGCGGCACTCGCGCTGCCAACCCTCGAAGAGTTTGCGTGTATGGATGTTTTGCATGTTTATGTGTTACTCAATCACGATCTGACTATCGGCCTCCATGACCGGGATCCTGAGGTCGGTGAGGGGGCTGCTCACCGTCCTCACAGAAGGAGGTCCCAGACGACAGCGTGACGTGAGGGAAACACCTACGCCCACCAAGAACCAACTGGGAGCCTGGGATAACATCTAAAAACCCCTCCAAAGGCGCAGGGTAGCACCTGAAGCCCACCCTAAGTGAGGTCGCAGTGGTAGCCGTAGGTCTGTTGGGAGTCCTGGGACTCCCAACCGTATGCTGTTAGGTAGGTCGGTAGGAACTCCTACATGGATGCTGCGCTGAGCTCAGCATAGCATCATAAAAAAAAACTCAATCACAATCTAACAGCTGAACAGATTTGACTGAAATTTGGCACAGGGATAATCTGGAATAACACGTAGGATGTCGAAACCGGAATAGAATTCGACGCAAGCGCAACTAGTATTAAAACATAAAAATTTAATCAAAGAAATGCCGAAACAAAAGACTTCTGGATCTTGAGTAAGTAGCCAAACATTCCCTGGCCAAATACAACTTTGAAGAAGTAACATTTAGTTTAACTAGGTTGACTTCCGACATACGCAAGGTTTTGAAAGGGTTTATAATAATTATAATGCCCGTACTATGGGACTGGAGAGTATTTACTCAGATAAAATTGTGAGCCGTCACTCTTTTATTTTATACCACTAAGGTGACAGGCCACTAAGGGTACGGCCCACCAGAATCCAGATGTACCGGTGGTCACGGCTGCCTATGGACGTTTGCAACACCGCAGGCGCTACACTCGCGCTGCCGACCCTGTAAAAACCTTCTAAGACCCCTTGTGAAGAACCCCATACTGTAGGCGTTTGGTAAAACCGAGGCAGGGAGGGCATTCCACCACCTATGTAAGCATGCGCGGGAGAAAGCCCCTATCGGATCTAACTGCGCTCGAACGCTCCGGACGCAATGTGAGAATGAACACCCTGTCTGTGGCGAGCGGTGCGGTGATAGAACGTAGCCGTGGGCATCATATCAAACAATTCCTCAGAGCACACACCATTGTACAGTCGGTAGAACACGCACAAGGAGGCAACGCCTCTCCTGTCACTAAGAGGTTCCACACCACCTGCAAGCACAGGATCGTTGACCACTCTCATGGCGCGCCTTTGCACCGAGTCGAACGGAAGAAGCTGGTCGCCGTTAACCCTCAGTAATAGATGTTTTTAGAACAACCCGACTTATGACTTTGGTCGGGAGAGGAGACGTCGTACGAAAACTTCCCCTTTGTCAATACATACTCCAAATGCTATTACAAATATCTGTGTGTCTGAAATTATGACTGTATTGTTCTGTGTAAGTTCCACAGTGACAGCCCATTGCTTTTGTAGTGATGTATATGAATATGATTTCCCCCCGCAACATAATGACAGACAGATTATGTACAGTCAACTACAATTAAAGGTACTAGTTTAATACTTACAAAATGGAGTATCCCTGCGAGTGCTATAATGTACTAACCAAAGATTGTGACAAACATGGAATCCACCGAAGTTTACAGTATCATGTATTAATTGCTAGTTGTGTATTAATTAAGTTGACTTTCTCAGTCAACTTTAAAATAAAAAATGATTGTATTGGAATATGCATAATTATTGCTCTTTACACGCTTACATGTTGCTGTCAAGTTCGGTGGATACCATGTCTGTCACAATCTTTGGTTAGGTCATTATGGCGCTCGCAGGGATACATTCATTTTGTAAGATCGAACTGGCACCTACATTTCATTGTAGTTGACTGTACTGTACTTTTATGAGCAATTCTGTTCGCGTTGCTCTATGGATGTTTCTCAGCAAAACATTAAATGTAATAATAATTAATTTTTTATCTCAATCTGATTTTCAGTTGATGGAGGAAGAAGACGGTGAAAAGGAGCTAACAGAACTGCAGAAAGAGATAGAGTTGCAATTAGAGAAGGACATAAATAAAAGGAAACGAGTGGCAGCCGTTATAGGCACTTCGACGTCTTGCTTAGGAATTGGTACGTTTTTATATTATCTACTAGCGGACGTCACGCGGTTTTACCCGCGTAGTTCCCGTTGCCGTGGGAATACGGGAATGAAATGTAGCCTATGTTCACCGCAAAGAGTGTAGCTTTCCAACCGTGAAAGAATTTTTCAAATCGGTCCAGTAGTTCCGGAGCCTATTCGTTACAAACAAACAAACAAAAAAACAGTGCAGCACAGCAGAGTACATGCTTAGCAGTGGACAGGCTTGACATTTAGGTGTGGTACAGAATTTTAGCTGGTTTTGATCATTACGGTTCTGTAGCTCGGTGGTCAGTACGAGCGCTTGATAGGCAAAGATTCCGCCAAGTTCTGTCACATGTAGGAGGAGCGGAACACTAGCGAAACCGCCTGTTCTAATGCATAGATTTAACTATCTTCTATCTCTTTCACCGCACGGTTTCGCCAATAGCTGGTTTTGATCATTACGGTTCTGTAGCTCGGTGGTCAGTACGAGCGCTTGATAGGCAAAGATTCCGCCAAGTTCTGTCACATGTAGGAGGAGCGGAACACTAGCGAAACCGCCTGTTCTAATGCATAGATTTAACTATCTTCTATCTCTTTCACCGCACGGTTTCGCCAATCTGCTCCTACGCCAGTCAAACCTCCGCGCTTCGGCCGCCTTGTTATTGCGATTGAGAATAGACTTGAACCCGGGCCGTTCAAGTCTATTCTCAAACAAATTATCATTTTTAAGGTGACGACGAACCAAAGGGTAAAATCTGGGCCCGTCTTTCTAAGACTCCTCTGTCCGTCTGTCTGGTCACGAATATCTCATGAACCTTGATAGCTAGAGATCAGAAATTTACACAGATGATGTATTTCTGTTGGCGCTGTATCAACAAATACTAAAAACAGAAAAATGTTAAGTAATATTTAAGGGGGACTCTCATACATCAAACGTAATTTTATTGTCGTTTTTTGATAGGTACGTCACCGTCTGTGCGCGAATACGACTCTCGCTTGTCCCATTTTTTATTATAAACTAGCTGATGCCCGCAGCTTCGCCTGCGTGAAATTTGGTTCCTACACTGTCTCTAACCTATCTCTGTAGGTACCAAATTTCAGCCAGATCCGTTCAGCCGTTACAGCGTGAAAGAGTAACAAACATCCACACTCACAAACATTCGTATTCGTAATAGTAGTTAGATAGATAGATTTCTGATTAACAAATTCATAATACATATTATATGAGTTATGTAAATTTATTTATAAAATACATTTCTTAATTCATTGGCTAGACTACTACTTGACTTAACTTCTCTTCTAAGCAATTGACATCGTAACTTAGTTCCTTCTTCAGGTAGTCCCAGTCATACTATAAGCCAACGACGTATGGGAAAACCGAACTACGGTAGACTTTGTCCTCATGATACAGATAACCATGTAAATTTCATCTTCTAAGCGTTCATGTTCATTTTAATGGCTCTTTTTTCTTCTCAAATGTAATCTTCGTCGAGGCCATTCCCGTATTTTACAAAGACTTAGTGAGTCTGTGTCCTGCACCGAATGCAGCCAGCACTATAGAATAAAGTTCATACCTTCCATAACCAGTTGCTTAGGACTGCTGACAATTTTCATTCTAATGCACAGTGGACACTACCTGAAGCTTGGTCTTTCATTATTCCTGGCAAGCCATCTTCGAATTTACTTCTTCTTTCACATATTTATTTTTTGTTATACAAAATTTAAAAATTTAACAATAATATTTCCGATAGTACTTTATAGCAAAATCATGAAAATGACAATGTCAATCGGACTGAACTTCCACAAATGTGTCAAAATAAAAAGTAATTTAAATCAAAAATAAGAGTATTTAAGGAGTATTGATATCAACTCCGGAGAAAATCAGCTCCAAAATAATTTACATTCCCTTTTTAGGTCGATAACGTCTAAATTTCAATAAAATAAGTAACACGTCTTCCATCAATTATGTTAATAATGCTATATGCCAAATTTTAAGTAGATTAGACCAAGGAATCGCGTTGTCCCATACAAACTTGACCCTCCTTTTTTATACCTTTGGAGGTGGAATTTGCAAAAATGGTAAAATTACTTTTTTCAAATTGTAACAAACAACGCTCACGCTGAATTTCATCATCGTACCATTAACCGTTTCACCAATAATTGATAATAACTTTATACGACTTAAGTTTCTTTTTATTTCATAATAAGCATACTTTTCCGGGATGAAATGTACCCAGTGTGGTGCCCAGGTTATAAATGAATAATTATACCAAGTTTCATCGTAATCGAACCGGTAGTTTTTGCGTGATGCCTGAACAAACAGACAGACAGACAGACAAAAATTTTCTTATCACATTTTTGGGTTCGGTGTCGGTCTAGTAACACCCCCTGCTATTTATTTTTTTTATATTTTTAATGTACAGAATTTTCACTTCTACAGATCAATATACATATAATAAAATCGTAACGGGTCGCTGTCTGTACATGGAAGATAAATAAGAAAAAATATTATAGGGGGGCTTTAGGAACGCAATAGAACCCAAAACAATGATTTTTAGAATTTTTGTCTGTTTGTCTGTATGTCTGTATGTCTGTATATCTGTATATCTGTTTGTCTGTACGGTTGTGCACGCTAATCTCAGTAACCGCTCAACCGATTGCAATGCGGTTTTTTTTATTGTGTTGAGGTTTGCTCCAGTTAACATTTAGCGTTTGTTTTATGTAAATCGGTTTAGAAATAAAAGAGTTATAACACTTTTAAGAATCAGATATACTAAAAATTTTAATTGTAGGGGTTTCTTTGAATGTGAGTGAACCTAAACTGGTGTGTTGGCTTAATCATAAAAGAGCCTGTGAGACTATTTTTAAACAATTCAGTCACGCCTTCGGCGCGGACTGAATTGTTTAAAAATAGTCTTAATCATTAAGCTCTTTTATGATTAAGCAAACAGGGCAGTTTCAGACGCTGCTTGATGACTCTGATGAAGAAATACCTTTCCTTTCATACACCTTATGTGACGTAAACGAAGTTGCGGGCTCAGCTAGTTTATTATAAGTATAGATGAAGTCCGTATAGAAATCTGTCTAAGATGGATAATAGATATATACAGCATTAATCCTTATAATTATGCAGAAATGCTTAT
Source organism: Miltochrista miniata (assembly GCA_933228765.1). Classification (NCBI taxonomy): domain Eukaryota; kingdom Metazoa; phylum Arthropoda; class Insecta; order Lepidoptera; family Erebidae; genus Miltochrista; species Miltochrista miniata. Next base: position 12,262,984 of record OW121764.1, on the reverse strand, counting down.
CATAACTTATTTCGCTACATGCGCCTCGATGGAATTATGCTAAACAGACCGGTTTTTAAGTTAACATGTTTGGCTTATAATATTATGACGTCGTGAGTCGTGATGAAGGGTGATAATTTGATTGTGATAGACTTCGCCTCATCCTTTATTTGTTCTACCGCCTGTACAATGATTCGTGCTCTGAGGAATTGTTTGATATTATGCCCACGGCTACGTTCTATCACTGCACCGCTCGCCACTGACAGGGTGTGAATCCACACACTTTGCGTCGGGAGCGTTCGAGCACGGTTATTTCCGATCCAATAGAGGCTTTCTTCCGCGTACGCTTAGATTGTGGAATGATCTCCCTAACTCGGTTTTTCTAAACGCCTACAGTGTGGGGTTCTTCAATAGGGTTCTTAGAGGCGGTGTGGAGCGTTGGTTGTTAGTGCGAGTTTAGCGCCTCTGGTGTTGCAAACGTTCATAGGCTATGGTGACCACTTTCCATCAGGTGGGTACGCTCGTCTGTCGCCTTAGTAGTGTAAAAAAATATTTATCAATTAAGATTTTGAAACTGTGCTGTGCCCACTTATGGTCTAAGATCCCTTATAGAACGATCTTCACCGAGCTGGTTAATGGATGAAAATTATTTTATATTCAATGAAACATGTCAATAAATAAATTGCAGATGGGTTGCCTAAAAAAATTAGTCCAAAATATAATTAACCAAGAATTAAAAAAAAATATCATGGCACTGGTGATCAATAAAATAATCAATGGTGGATTCAATGAATTTAATCTTTATATTTTAATTAACTTAAATTCATTAACCAGACCACTGTAAATTCCTTTCGACGCATATGACCAGATACGCAAATGACCCGATACGCAAATGACCAGATTTCAAACACGCTATTACAAGTATCTATTTACTTGTTTATACCTGCTTACCCAAGAGTTGTGACGGGAAAAATATCGACAACCTAACATTTGGATATCCTATGGGCGTTGTGCTTTCAATAAATTGGTACTTATAGACTATATCTAGGTATTATCCAAATCAGTAAAAAGTTAAATCTCTTTTTTTTGATAAAACATATTCTGGACTGAATTTTTTTAGGTAACCCATTGGCAATTTATTTATTGACATGTTTCATTGAATATAAAATAATTTTGATCCATTAACCAGCTCGGTGAATATCGTTCTTTAAGGGATCTTATTTACCCATGCATGCACAAAGTTTACCTCTTCGGAATTTTGTTACCGTTCCCACTACCCAAGGGAACTTATTCCGGGGATAAAAAGTAGCCTGTGTGTTACTATTACCAAAGATAATAATTATAATAGTATTACATACAGATAGGCAACTCGCAACGAGCACACTTCCCTACTCCCGCCAGTCCCGCCACACACAGCTGTTATTATAGTTGGCGGGTGTTTTGAGGGAACATTTGCTTAGCCTTATTGGTCACACACACATTCAAGCTCTGTACGAACATTGCGTGTTCTTAGTGTAGGTGACAAACGTATAATTTCTATGGAGTTTCCGCCCTGTGTTATTACTCCAGACTATATACTTATAATACTATCAAAGGTTAATACATAATAGCTGTCGAAAATATTTTACTTTAAACAGAGTTTTAAAAATAAATCAAAAATATATTATTTCACTTAGTCATTATACAGATGCACTTGTAAAACGTCCAGAATATAAGCCAAACAAAAAAAATAACAAAAAAGAAACCGACTTCAAACAAAACTAAAAACTGAAAAATAAAATTTACTTGCAAGTAAGGTTTTTTTTTACGTGAGGGAAAATCTCGAGCGAGAGAGTGTCCACTACGAGGACCTGGCGCTGTTGCGCCCACGCCGTGCACTCCACTAGCGTATGGAGCGCTGTCATCGCTGCGGTCCTCGCAGTGCTGACATTCAGCCGTGGTTTCCCGGTGTCTTCGCCACAGATACCTACCGAAGCTACCGTGCCCGGTAAGTATCTGCGACAACCGGTAGGAGAGAGCACCGTGTCTTCTCTCCGGCCACTCGTCCATGACCGGTCTGACGGCCGCGATTGTGGCGAATCCCCCCTTTGGTTGCTCAAGTCGCACCTTCCATGTCTCCACAGTTTCCTGGTGGAGCAAGGACCGCTGGGCCTCGATTTCTCGAGACGCAGGCCTTTGGCCCCGCTCCAGCGCCTCCTTGCGCCATCTGAATAGTGACGCAAGGGCTCTCGCTTCCAGGTCCCATGGAGGGGTTCCGGCTAGGAGACATGCCGCCTCACCAGAGATCGTGCGGTATCCTCTTATCACCCTGACGGCCATTGCTCTCTGCGGGCTCAGCAATCTAGCCACATTGCTGGCCGTCAGGGTCTCCGCCCATACGGGTGCCCCGTATAGGGCCATGCTTCGCACGATCCCCAGGTACAGTCTTCTGTAGGGAGCGTTGGGTCCCCTGATGTTGGGCATCGGCCGCGCGAGTGCGGCTGATGCTCCCCTCAGTTTTGGGACCAAACTTCGGAAGTGATGTCCGAAGTTTGGTCCCAAAACCGAACCACCGGTCATCGAGTACGAGCCCCAGATACTTCAATGAGGGCTCGATGCCGATGCTGAAGCCTAAATTGTACGCAGCGTGACCCGTGTGGCCCACTAGGACAATGTATTCACTTTAGCCTCTAAAAAAACAAATGTGTTCAAAAATTATGTCAATTTTATTGACAATGTTCTGAAATTTTAGTACGAAAATTTTGTGTTATAAATTTTTGAGTTATTTCTACTACTTTTGGGTATATTTAGTATATCCGGTTAATAAATGAAATAAAGTATTATAAGAATAAAAAACAAATTAGGTTTTATTGTATGAAAATTAGAAAATAGGAACAAATTATCACCATCAAAATATTTGAGACTAGTGGACACGCCGCGGTTTCACCCGCGTAGTTCCAGTTCCCGTAGGAATACCAGGATAAAACATAGCCTATGTTACTACTGGATAACTGAGCTTTCTAACTGTACAAAAAAAATTAAAATCGGTCTAGTAGTTTTTGAGTTTATTCGTAACATACAAAAATACAAATCTTTCCCCTTTATAATATCAGTATATATCACAACTAGCCGATGCCCGCAGCTTCGCCGCGTAAAATTTGTTCCCGTTCCCGCGTCCCGTATTTTATCCCCTTGGGGGTAGAATTTATCAAAATTCTTTCTTAGCGGATGCCTACGTCCAGTGACGTAACTACACCATCTGGGGCCCGTGGCAAATTCATTGGATGGGGCCCCCTCAGTGAAAATTAAAGTTTTTGTGTTATATATTTGGGGGCACGTTACACCCCCCTCCACCCCCCACCCCCACACCCTCGTGGCATATGCCAGCAATAATAAACCATAACCATGGTATGGGAACATCCATCACATTCATCGAGTATTATCCTGCTTTTTGGGGCTTGTGGTGTGCTTGGAAATCTCACGTCACGCTATCATCTTGGGTCTGTTTCTGTAGGGACGGTGAGCAGTTCCCCTGCTGTCCTGCGCACGGGAGCATAATCATCGATTGTAGTCTCTAGAATTCGTGGCGTATAGATAGTTCCATGCTCCACAAAGCCCTAAAGTTTCGATTTCTCTTTTGGGGGCACTGTGTAACCCTGTGTGAATGGGTGCCCCCACAAAAATACCCTGGCTTTAGGAATTAATACTTTGGTCAATTTATTCTAAAGATAAGGGCAAGTCTACCATAATTATATTCCTACAGAGCTAAACATGGGTACGGATGTTCAAGTTTCCATCGATTCCTCGGTTGAAAAAATAATCAATCTCTCGTTCCCATTCTTAGGAATCTTAAGTTTCACCTCATGACTGCAGCACAATCATATTAGGCCTAAAGTGTACTTGCAAACAACCGCAGATGCGCTCTCCGACAAAACTCTATCCATGAAGCAGAACTGACATCACGGAACGGCCGCTAAGTAATCACAAAGACCGTCCCAGTCTGCTCGCATATAGTGCCATAATCGCCCTGTCAATTCTACAAGAGTTTACTTGAGGGACCAAAGCCTCTCCGTAGCCTTTGAAGTCCCCCAGGACCTCGTCACAGGTTACACCAGCTCAGCATTCAGAAAAAGCAACTGAATCATGAATATCTGCCCTCACTGGTAGGTAACGATAGTCGCACACGTTATCCTGACTTATGGCGCCATGATTCTAGTATAGCCAAATGACGAAAAAAGGAAGGGTTCTCCATGCAGCGCAATCGGTGCCAGCAAACATCGACCTTGACAAATGCACACACCCCGGTCTTATCTCAAAATTTCTCCTTGAATTTATATTAGTCGCTGTAACACAGGTACGATGCGATGTATCGTCAGTGCGGCGGTTTTATGATGTCAATAGCGGCCTTTACACACACACTCTATAGCGCATTCTTAGGAGCGAACAGGATTGCGCGCGGGATAGCCTGCACGCTCATTCGCGCGCGACTGTCTTTGTACAGTTTGTTTACGCTACCCGTTCTTTCGCGCGCGTTTGCTTGCGTTTGTTTTCCTCAGCGGAATGAGCGGCCGTGTAAAGGCTAATCGCGCGGGATAGATCGCGCGAAACTGGCGCGTGTTGAAGTGTGTGCAATTCACACAGTTTTACTGAAGAACGTGGGTGTTGCAGTGAAAAATGGATAGAAGATATCGCATGGTGCAAGTTATCATGTTCGCTGGCTGTCTGTAACTTTCTTAAGTTCCTTTCGGAACGAGCCCCTTGAACTTTGTAATTTCTTAACCACAAAATCACGATTGGCGTTGGGAAAACCTTTTTCTTTACAAAGGCAAGGAAAAGACTTGTACAATGTAATTAACTCTAAGATTAGTTCTTTATTCCATGTACGCATGTCCGCCATCTTAATCGCGCGCGAATTAATTTTATGTGTAAAGGCAACCTGAGGAAACGCGATTGCGCGCACGACTGACAAGCGCGGCGCGAGGTCTTTCCCATTCCCTTCCACATCCTTTATACGCGCGCTCTTTCGCGCACGATTGCTGTTTCACGCACGATAGAGTGTGTGTGTAAAGGCCGCTATTAGGAACATCACAGCTGGCCGTGCTGTCTTTAGGTAATGGAAGACGGCATCTAGGTTTACATGGAGTCAACGATGTCTGTGAACGTCGTCTGAAATTGCGATTTTCCGGGGTTTTGTGCGGTCGCTGTAACCAAGATCATACTTTCCGGAAGTGGGCGACACTATGACCCGCGCAGCCTCAACGAATAAAAGTTTAAAATTCATACACAGCAGGCCACGGGGGACAATGTTGGGTGACATTAGTTATTTCCTTTAATATCAATATTTTCACAGGTATGTTAATGTTTTATAGGTAAATTAAATCTACTTAACAATAATAACATATAAATAAAAATCGTCTTTTTTCTCAATTTCACATATTTTATCTGGCTCATCGGGAAGATTAAGTGTCGCCCAGCCTTGTCCAACGTGGCGTTGAACGTGTTAAAGAGAAATTGAAACAATTACTAATTTAACGGTGCTTGTATTCATTAGACGAATTTTAGTAGATATTATTGACTTCCTGAATAAATTTTTGACGTGCATAATGCGAATGGATCCTTATTTGTAGAGCAACATGAAGACATTTTTATTGGACCTAAATTGACATTTCTTTGAAATATGATGACATTTTATAGTTTAATTAGATGACTTTTTTATTGTTATAATTATTTTTCACTGTAATAGTTGGATGTGTTGATATTTTTCACGGTTATATATTAAAATACCAGAAATCAAAATGCCTTTACTTAAAATGCATTAGACCAAAATACCCGAATTCGAAATACCTTAACATTCAAAATACCTTATTTCAGTACACCTTACCGTAAAATGTCTAAATTTAAAATACAAATAATTATTATATCAGAATTCAAAATACTAATTTTCAAATATCCTTAATTTAAAATACCGAAAATAGAATACAATGTGTCACTGTCACTCACACGTTTTGATATTTGGCTTTAACTTATTTACACCTCCCCCCCCCACCCCACCTAAGTGAAGCCGCAGTTGTAGCCGTAGGTCTGTTGGTCCTTGGGTATCCTTCTGAGGGCTTACCCGGGGCTCCCAACTGTAGGCTGTTATGTAGAATACGTGTGGTTTTTAGTCGGTAGGAGTCCGGCATAGTATCCATGTAGGATTTATCTCATGTTAAAACACTTTGATTCAGAGTTACAAAAGTACTACACTGGCTAACAAAAAATCAAAAAAAAAACCACGAAGGCTAAGGCGGGAGCTCCGCTTCGCTTAAGTCTTTCCCGCCTTAGCCTTCTAACCTAACCTATCCGAATCGGGATACTCTGAGTCGGGGTGTTAACCATTCACAGATATATAGCATCCATGTAAGATTTAAATATGTTAAAAAAAGGTATTTTGTGTTTGAACATTTTAGGATAAGGTATTTGATACATTTATTTTTTGGGTTTCGGTTATTCGACCGTAAGGCATTTTAAATTATTTATAAAATACTAGCTGACCCGCGCAACTTCGTTTGCGTGATAAATGAAGAACCGCTCGACCGATTTTGTGCAAACTTCACATAAACCATCTACTAAATAGTCCGAACATAGCCTAAAGATTTGGTTTGGATAGGTGAGCCCGTTCTTGAGTTATAAAATTACAACGAAAAGTGGCATTGATTTTTATATATATAGATTTGCCTTTTGAATATTGATATTTCGATTTCGGGTATTTTGGGCTACCATATTTTGAGTAAAGGCATTATAATTTCTGGTATTGTGACGGTATACCGTTTTTCACTGCATTTGTTTTTGTGGCATGGTTTGTTGATTACCTACTTAAATTATAGGCAAAATATTGTGACATTTTTTTTGTATTTTAATATTCTTGTATAATGATCTGTGGCCAATCTACCTATTGATATCACACACAATGTAATTATTGTTTCTGATTAAAAATACAATACAATATGGGACCGCCTCAGAAGTAGCCTCTTTCAAACAAAAAAAAATTCAAAATCCATCCATAATAGCGCCGCTATCGCGTAACATACATGCAAAAAAAATGCGTACTAATTAAGAACCTCCTCCGTTTTTGAAGTCTGTTAAATCTACTCACTACTTTATCGTTAGATTTAACGAGATATTTATGATGTGTTATTAACAAGACAAATATCCCATTAACTCTTCTAAATACTTATCAATGTTAATGACCATGAAAGTGTCAATACCATTTTGTTGCTCAAACCGGTCATAATTACAATAAATTAACATGACAATTGATTGCTGTATACCTAGACTAGTCCGTACACACATTCCATACATAATATACTATCGGATGCCACGCGGTTTCACCCGCGTAATTCTCATTCCCGTGGGAATACGGGAATAGAATATATCAATGTAACCCGCGGATAGCGTAGTTTCCCAACAGTGATAGATTTTTTCAAATCGTTTCAATAGTTTCGGAGCCTATACGATGCAAACAAACAATCAAATCTTTCCTCTTAATAATATTAGTTTCTATAGGCAGACTAGCTGTGTCTATTTTACCTGAGACGTCCTAATTTCTCCTCTTTATAATATAAGTGTCTATAGGCAGACTAGCTGTGTCTGTTTTACCTGAGACGTCCTAATCTTTCCTCTTTATAATATTAGTGTCTATAGGCAGAGTAATTTCTCCTCTTTATAATATAAGTGTCTATAGGCAGACTAGCTGTGTCTGTTTTACCTGAGACGTCCTAATCTTTCCTCTTTATAATATTAGTGTCTATAGGCAGAGTAGCTGTGTCTGTTTTACCTGAGACGGTCCTAATCTTTCCTCTTTAAAGAGGAAAGCTCTTTATAATATTAGTGTCTATAGGCAGACTAGCTGTGTCTGTTTTACCTGAGACGTCCTAATCTTTCCTCTTTATAATATTAGTATCTATAGGCAGACTAGCTGTGTCTGTTTTACCTGAGACGTCCTAATTTTTCCTCTTTATAATATTAGTGTCTATAGGCAGACTAGCTGTGTCCGATTTACCTGAGACGTCCTAATCTTTCCTTTTTATAATATTAGTGTCTATAGGCAGACTAGCTGTGTCTGTTTTACCTGAGACATCCTATAAAGTCCGTAGCACACATTTAACTTATACTTTTATATGTACAATAATTTATGGAAATGTGCTAATTCTTATTACTGCTCCGCTACCTTGGGCAACACCATGATATATAAACTATTATATTTTGTTACACAAGTAAATCCCAAACGGTTGGACCGATCCGGGCACTTAAGACTGCAAATTGTTCAGATCAATTAGGAGCGGTGGCTCAATTGATGGAATGGAGCATCAATTTGGCTTATATAATTAAACTAATCCTTTTTTTTTTGTTTTACGTGAGGGAAAATCCTTCATGGATGTTATGCCGGACTCCTACCGACTAAAAAACCTCACGTAACGCCCAACAGCCTACGGTCGGGAGCCCCGGGGAAGCCCTTGGAAAGATGTCCCACGACTCCCAACAGACCTACGGCTACCACTGCGGCCTCGCCTAGAAGTAAAGTTAACCCCTACTAAATGATAGCTAAGCCAAATTATCGCTTATAAGCGAAGCAATGATCAGGTTGCTTCACTAGTTAAAGAATTTCAAAATTTTAAATCCCTACCCTGAATTTACGAAACTTCCTTTTTAGTCCGACGCCATTATTATCACTACCAGTTACCACCCACTGACCACTGATAGACATAACCTCCCCAACTGTCGCCACAACTTTTAGTCTTGTGCCGCCCGCTTCCACTATCTGACACCACCGGTAAAATTTTTGCTATTCAAAAACATACAATCAATAACGACTTTTCTAATATTAATCAAAGTACTTACATGAATATCACAGTCACAATTAACAGTAAAAATTCAATAACCACCATTATAGTTCAAATCAACCCACCACACTTTTGTACACTCACTACCGACACAAATAAGACTGCAGAAGGCCAACTCTCTGATCCAATGTGAATATCTGAGTAACTTTAAAAATGTACTGTTTACAACGAAAGTAAATTGAGAAAGGTCACACTGCTGAGAGGATCAACGGAACTGATTAACTCATTTTCAAGTACATGATATTTACATACAAAGATCTACAGTTTATTTGGCCTGGGGTTGATAAACTTTATGCTATGACTGTGCGTATCACCTCGGTCAACGTATGGTATTTTGTCGCGAAAATATTTGAACAATTGTTTGTTTAACAGTTGTTCTGTGTACACTTCACTTAAGTATTATAAAAGTCTGAGTCAAATTCAGTATAATTACGAATCAAATTCGGGGCGATTCCGCTAGACTATTTTTGGAACTAGTTTTTAAATTATATTGCTTCCTACTTTTTTCAGAACAGTTCAACAAATAAATAAATAAATAAAACAAATAAATAAATAAAATAAATAAATAAATATTCATGGACATTTCACACAACGCTATCGATCCCAGAGTAAGCTAGGAATAACCTGTTTGTGTTATGGGTATCAGACTACGGATATTAATAGATACTTATTATACTTTTAAATACATACTTATCATACATAGAAACACCCAGACTCTTGAGACAAACATTTATGGGTCACACAAAAGAAGAAAGTCTAAACTTGATATTAAAATATTCTTATTTAAGATTTATATCTAGATATATCAAGTTTTTGGCGCGCTCAGTAGTATGGTTTTACCATTCGAAGAATTTGAAAGTATACTGCTTTCTATATTTCTCCTTAATACGCAAAATTATCGACTGATGTGACACAAGAGCAACTGAAAGTGACTACTTTTCACAGAAGAAACTAAGAGAAAATCGTGGTGAATTTCCACTAACGTCTCTTCAGTTCTATTTCTGCGTGTGAACCCGCCTTGGATTTGAAGAAATTAAATAAGAACAAAGTTTTATGTAACGAGAGAATTTTATTTTATACTCAGCGAACATGGAAAATTACACAGTACAGAGCTACCGACAAGAAACAGAAACGAGTACAGCAGTGTTGCCATATTCTACAGTGTGACCATAATAAACAGAACTTAAAATCTATTTTATGGTATTGGTAATAATAGTATTGCAACATGGTAATAAGATCATTTTCATATTTTTTATATCACACAACATCATCTAGCCCAAATGAAGCTATTATAATCTTGTGCTATGGGATCTAGACGACTGATAGACTTTACATGCATAATTGTAATTCTATAACTCAAGAACGGGCTCAGCTATCCAAACCAAATGTTTAGGCTTTGTTCGGGGTTATATATTAAAATACCAGAAATCAAAACGCCTTTACTTAAAATGCATTAGACCAAAATACCCGAATTCGAAATACCTTAACATTCAAAATACCTTATTTCAGTTCACCTTACCTCATAATGTCTAAACTTAAAATACAAATAATTATTATATCAGAATTCAAAATACAAATTTTCAAATATCCTTAATTTAAAATACCGAAAATAGAATACAATGTGAATATAAAAAAAAACCATAACCTACCCAGTTTATCGCTATAACCTACTGGGTATTATTAGGTATATATTATGCTATACCAGTTCATTATAATAGCGCATAGTTAATAAATGAATGATTTAAGAAATAAAGATTTATTGCCACTCACACGTTTTGTTATTTGACTTTAACTTATTTTGTAGCCCCCCCCCCCCCCCACCTAAGTGAAGCCGCAGTTGTAGCCGTAGGTCTGTTGGTCCTTGGGTATCCTTCTGAGGGCTTACCCGGGGCTCCCAACTGTAGGCTGTAATGTAGGATACGTGTGGTTTTTAGTCGGTAGGAGTCCGGCATAGTATCCATGTAGGATTTACCTCATGGTAAAACACTTTGATTCAGAGTTACAAAAGTACTACAGTAGGCTAACGAAAAAAAAAATCCGAGTCGGGATACTCTGAGTCGGGGTGTTAACCATTCACAGATATATGTATAGCATCCATGTAGGATTTAAATCATGTTAAAAAAAGGTATTTTGTGTTTGAACATTTTAGGATAAGGTATTTGATAAATTTGTTTTTTGGGTTTCGGTTATTCGACCGTAAGGCATTTTAAATTATTTATATTATAAATATTTGCTTTTTGAATATTGATATTTTGATTTCGGGTATTTTGGGCTCAGGCATTTTAAGTAAAGGCATTATGATTTCTGGTATTATGACGGTATACCTTTGTTCGGACTATGTAGTAGATGGTTTATGTGAAGTTTGCACAAAATCGGTCGAGCGGTTCTTCATTAATCACGCAAACGAAGTTGTGCGGGTCAGCTAGTTATACATAGATATTCCAACAGGTTTAACCCGATCCGATCTCATGGTGTGATATACGGGTGAAAAACAGATTAAATCCACACGGAGCTTCTTCCCAGTTGTATGTAGCCAGAAAACCAGGTGTATCCTCGAAAGGACACTCCAGGGGCTCTTACAAGCCGTCGTCACTGAACTCACTCTGTTGCGAAAGGTTGCATTAGTGGAATCGCCCTTTGTAGGTATTTCAAATTGAATACAATGATAGAGATTCTAATTAACCTTAACGCTAAACCCGAGCCTCAAAATAGATAGATACTTTGAAACCAGAATGTCGAATTTTTACAGTGTTGAGTTTGTAATGAAAAGTATGCTAACAAACTCAAAGAATATGAGTGATTGTTGTTGTAGACAGAGATGAATTCTTATATTGTCAGTAATTTAGTTGGTCTCTCGTAATAGGAGGCTAGTCTATTGCCGTCATTTCGATATTAATATACAGGACAATTTCTAAAACCAATCTGTGATCCGAACCAAAGTTCCAACGACCAGGGCAGACGTTTTACCCGTCTGCCACACTATGCCACTCGAATTGCCGCGAATAACCCTAACAGCAACAGACGCCCTACTCGCGATGTTCATCGCGTTCTTCCCTCGCTCGCTTTGGTTGACTCGCGCTAAGAAACCGACAATTCACATACGCATACCACTAAGCCAATTATTTGACATTTTGACACTCGATTGAATTATATACTTCATATCTTCAGAGGAATCCAGTTCGGAAGACGCCGAGGCTTCGCGGTTCGCTACAGAGGACGCGTTAAATCTCATCGGAGACTTGGCCAGCGACGGAACGAGTAAGGAAGACGCCAAGGTCAATTTGAAGGCTGAAAAAGGACTGGGTAAGCTATTGATTAACATACTTCGATTTCAGGGTATCTTTTTCTATCTCAACCTTGAATCTAGGGTAGTTCATTAGCTGTTTAATTTTCCTTCCATAACTTGGCTTGGTTTATCGCTTGCAGATGAGGCTGCCTTGAACCTTGAATATCTTGATAGAGCTCCAATGCGCCCTAGACACATCAATTATTTGTTTAAAAAAATGCTTATGCTACTTTTTGATGACATTTTTCTTGCTGCCCCCCATAACTGCCTCGGTGGCGCAGTCGGTAGTGTAATCGCCTGCCGCGCTTGAGGTCCTGGGTTCGATTCCCGGGTCGGTCCAAATCCATAAATGTGTGATCCACAAATGTTTGTTTCGTAGTTTGGGTGTTTTTATGTATACTCGTAATATGTATGTATTTAGAAATTAAGAAAGATATAAGTATGACTATCAGTCGTCTAGATCCTATAGCACAAGCTTATATTAGTTTAATTGGGCTAGATAATGTTGTGTGAGAATGTCCAAAAAAAATATTTTTTTTTATTTATTTTACATTTACAAGACCTTCAACTTGGCATAACGTGCGTTACGAAGCACGGTACAAATTATTATATTCAGATACTAGCGGACGTCACGCGGTTTCACCGGCGTAGTTCCCGTTCCCGTGGGAATACGGGAATAAAATATAGCCTATGTTCACCGCAAAGAGTGTAGCTTCCCAACAGTGAAAGAATTTTTCAAATCGGCTCAGTAGTTCCGGAGCCTATTCGTTACAAACAAACAAACAAACAAAAAAACTAATCTTTCCTCTTTATAATATTAGTATAGACAAGGAAATTCGTATGTGCTAAATAAATAGCGATTACTACCCGTTCGCTCTAACTTTGCCGCTGGCGTAGAGGCGTATACCCGAATTGTTAATTACACGAAGTAAATTGACAGTAGCTAATGTCACTTCGTCATAGAAAATAAGCAACATTGTATGCAGAAGTGACATTAGTTGCTGTCAATTTACTTCGTCTAATCAAAAATTCGACTTTAGTATGGAGCCAAACGGCAAAGTTAGAGCGAACGAGCAGTACAAACTTACTTTACAAAACTCCACAGGTCCAGACCTAGCGGTAATAGGACTAGGCCAGCAGGATAGCAAGGAGAAATTCCTGAAGCCAGAATCGAAACAGTTCACCAAAGACATACACAATGCTGATGACTTGGTCCTCGATGAGAAAGACGAAGATTACATCAATTCTCTCATCATGTCTGAAGACGAGGTCAAGCATAAGGCTTTGATGTGGAATAAAGTTAATGCTGGATATTTGAGGGATCAGAAAAGTAAGTGTTGCGACATTTTTGATTTGTTTTATTTATACCTTTTATTCTGAAGCGCTCGTGGCCCCGCGGACTCAGTGTTCTGTAAACGATCACTGCAGTAAGCAACATTTACTATGGCCGTACATGGATGGGTGACCACCACGTGGACCACTTTGTGACATTTATTTACGAGCGTTTCCGTGCTTCGGAAGGCACGATAAGCCGTTGGTCCCGGTTGTCGGTAAAATGACAGTCGTTAAGCCAAGTTGAAGGCCTTACGGGCGGCTTGAAAATTTTCAACTGTGGGTCGTCACAACCTGCGCCCGGGTCGGCAGCGCGTGTGTAGCGCCTCTGGTGTTGCAAACGTCTATAGGCTACGGTTACCAACCTTCCGGTGGGCCGTAAGCTTGTCTGCCACCTAAGTAGTATTAAAAAAATAAAAAATAAAAAATGCCAGTAAGGTAGCACTAGCACAGAAGGATACGGCCCACCAGATTGATTGATTTGTTTATAACTTGGTTGTTTCTTATATTTACATACAATATACGGTCACGCCTTTTATCCCCGAAAGGGTAAGCAGAGGCATATTATATGCCTTCCCATCTCGCCTTTAGGTTTTGTCCCACGTAATAGGTGGTTAACCATATTGCCGTGTTGAAATGGACAGGCGCAAGTTGTGACTGCCCGCTGATGAAATCCTGTAAGCCGCCAAAAAGGCCTTCAACTTGGCTTAACAACTGCCATTTTATTGGCAACGGAGACCAACGGCTTAACGTGCTTTCCGAAGCACGCATACCTATACAAAGACCGGCCAAAGTAAATGTTGCTTACAACAGTGAAAGTTTACAGAAACGGAAATAATACATGGAACTACGATGAAACTGAAGCTTTCTGCAACTGACATCGCAAAATATAATAAATATACCAATATTCACAACTAACATTCACGCACATACATACACACATGCACACACACACACACACACACACACACACACACACACACACACACACACACACACACACACACACACACACACACGCACTTATCTCTCACCTAAATAGTATGTTTGTATGTACCTACCTTCTTGTAAATTTCATTATATAATTGCAAAAGATAATGTATGGCTTATTGTTATGGAAGAGCGGAATCTGCTAACACAAGTGTGCACACACTTAAAAGCAGTTCCCAATCTTCTAGCAGTCGATGTAATTGTTTTAGAAACCAATAAAGATTATTTATTTATTTTGAATGCTGGCTTTTTTGTCAATAACGTCACATATAACAATCGTCGTCAATTTCGTCGTCAGTCGTCAATTTGACAGTCTTCGTGGCGCATTCGGTAGTGCAACCGCCTCCCGCGCTGAGGTCCCGGGTTCGACTCCCGGGGCGGTCCAAATATTTGTTTGATCCACAAATGTTTGTTTCGGAGTTTGGGTGTTTTCTATGTAAAATATATAGGTATGTATTTAGAAATATATAAGTAGTCGTCTAGATCCCATAGCACAAGCTTATATTAGCTTAAATGGACTGCCTCTGTGGCGCAGTCGGTAGTGATACCGCCTGCGGCGCTGGAGGTTCCCGGTGGGTTCGATTCCCACCGGAAGACAAATATTTGTGTGACCCATAAATGTTTGTCTCAAGAGTCTGGGTGTTTCTATGTATAATATGTATGTATTTAAAAGTATACATATAAGTATTAATATCCGTGGTCTGATACCCATAACACAAGCAGGTTATTCCTAGCTTACTTTGGGATCAGATAGCGTTGTGTGAAATGTAAAATAAAAAATTGGGTTAGATGATGTTGTGTGAGAACCACAAATGTTTATTTATTGTTATTTTAATTTATGACGTATTACAATTTGATTGGTAGTTCTTTTTAACGGATCGCCATGTAAAGTGCACGGTGGCGTCTCTAATCTACTCTTTTTTTTTGCTAAACTAAATTTGATAATTCAATAATATTATTTCAGTAAAAGAAGAACTACGTGCAAAGGAGAGGGAAGAAAACAAAGATCGTAAGAAGAAAGTTCGCGGTTCTTACAAGAAGAGAACGCCATGTAATGCGGCCACTGCCGGTGAGGCTATCGGCAAGATGATTGCGGAAAAGAAGATTAGCTCCAAGATCAACTATGATATACTGAAGAGTCTGGACCAACCGTTAGCGGCGCCATCTGTGAATGAAACTGTGATTGAGACTGTAGTTATAACAGAGTAAGTATCTATTAACTAGCTTTTCTAGTATTAGTTTCAAATGCCTTAAAAAATGCGGAAAAGAAGATTAGCTCTAAGATCAACTATGATATACTGAAGAGTTTGGACCAACCGATAGCGGCGCCATCTGTGAATGAAACTGTGATTGAGACTGTAGTTATAACAGAGTAAGTATCTATTAACTAGCTTTTCTAGTATTAGTTTCAAATGCCTTAAAAAATGCGGAAAAGAAGATTAGCTCTAAGATCAACTATGATATACTGAAGAGTCTGGACCAACCGTTAGCGGCGCCATCTGTGAATGAAACTGTGATTGAGACTGTAGTTATTACTGAGTAAGTATCTATTAACTAGCTTTTCCCGTATTAAAATCATGAACCTTAAAATATCGCGGAAAAGGAGATTAGCTCTAAGATCAACTATGATATACTGAAGAGTCTGGACCAACCGTTAGCGGCGCCATCTGTGAATGAAACTGTGATTGAGACTGTAGTTATTACTGAGTAAGTATCTATTAACTAGCTTTTCCCGTAGTAAAATCAGGAACTTTAAAATATTACGGAAAAGAAGATTAACTCTAAGATCAACTATGATATACTGAAGAGTTTGAACAAACCGCTCGCGGCGCCATCTGTGAATGAAACTGTGACTGAGACTGTAGTTATTACTGAGTGAGTATTGGAACAATTTCTTAGTTAAAGCGGTTGAACAAGCCCCGCAAGTTGGTAATGCGCTGGAACCTTGTCATAATGACAGCTAAGTGACGTCATCGTGACGTAGCGCGAGCGTGCGCTGGCCTCGCGAAGCTGCGTACGGTATTTTTTTTAGTACTGACTGCTCGACGGACATACGTCACCAAGTGGTCACCAAGATGGCCGCCAAGCGCAATATCAACGTGCGGGCCTATATAATATTGTGGGTAGATTGAAAAATTTAATATCAGGTGAACACAAAGTTGTCCATATTGAATACCACCGCTTGTAATATTTACTTTACACCTGGCCGGTTTTGCCTCTCGGCATTCTTAAAGGTAAAACTAACTTATTTAACTAAGTTAGTTTAGCTTTAGACGAATAAATTAGACTTTATACACAATCTAACCAAGTTTACCCTTTCCAGGCCAACCCCAGAATCTCCGGCGATGGTTCCGACGTCCCCAGTGGCCCGCAAGCGAAGAAAGAAGGCGACCCCTGCAGTACCTAAGAGCCCCGCGCCAAGAACCCTCGCGAGGACCCCTGCTAGCCCAGCTCCGGCCACTCCCAGTACGCCTGTCAAACTTAATGGTATGCATGGTCCAATTATGGAACACATAGAATATAGTCCACATACACATAGTCACGCCTCTATCCCCGAAGGGGTAGGCAGAGGCATAGTATACGCCCACATTTCACCTT
The DNA here is from genome assembly GCA_933228765.1 of Miltochrista miniata. Lineage (NCBI taxonomy): Eukaryota > Metazoa > Arthropoda > Insecta > Lepidoptera > Erebidae > Miltochrista > Miltochrista miniata. Next base: position 12,245,938 of record OW121764.1, on the reverse strand, counting down.
CTACTTTTATGTCTCACGTAATAGGTGAGCCTATTGCCGTGTTGAAATGGACAGGTGCAGGTCGCCGCGACCCGCAGTTGGAACTTTTCAAGCCGCCCAGAAGGCTTTCAACTTAGCCCAACGACTGTCATTTTATTGACAACCGGGTTTCATTTCGAGTTATCCCTCTCTACGCAATGGATCTTTTTGCGAAAGTATGCTCTTAGTCGCTTCTTAAGACACTCTCGGGATGTATTGGGGTGGCGACATTTTGTACTCTTACCCGTCTCAACACGGGACCCCGTCGCCGCACAGGGAATATAGTACAATGACCTGTTATTACCTGTCCCTGTCGCTCTCGAGGAATTGTCGTATTTTTCTCTTACTTACACACAGTAGTGAATGAAAAAAAATACGAACAGTAGTAACCGTTTGTATTCTATGAGTTCCGCGAGTCGATTTATCTTTAAGTGTATACTTCTACTAGTATTATTAACTATATGACGCCCGCAACTCCGGCTCCGTGTAATTTTGTTCCCGTTTCCCAAGGCAACTTATGTTCGGAATAAAGAGTAGCCTATGTGTTATTCCAGACAATAATCTATGTATCTTTGTACCAAATTTCGGTCATATTCGTTCAGCCGTTAGAGCTTAAAAGACTAACAAACATCCAAACATCATAACATTTACAAATCTTCATAAAATTTCGCGTTTTTATTATTGGTAGAATGCTAAAATGTGTGTGTGTCATGTTTAACGACGGAGCGATTCTGGTTGAAATTTGGCACATATAATCCCGGAATTTAGTTCCCATGGGAAACGGGAACGGTAACAAAATTTTCCTCGGATGGAACCTCGGGTGCCATACGCATTTATCGCCCTTGACACTCAACGCCTTATGATCCTTGACACCCCAATGGCGTATGGGTTTTAATACTCCATTCCATAGACACTCACTAGCTTATGGCCTTTGACACTTACTACGGCCCTTCGCGCCGAACAACAAAACCTACGTACATACATATAGTTACGACTTTGTTCCCGAAGGTGTAGAGAGGCATAGATTTCACATTATTAAACGGTTGGTTGATGGCACTTGGTGGAATTTTTCCACATTCCACAACATTTATTCACTTTACACCTGATCGGTTTCGCCTCTCGGCATTCTCAATGGTAAAAAAATTGATTTCAACTTATAGTATTATGTCCCACGTAATAGCTGGTGAGCCTATTGCCTTGTTGTAATGGACAGGCGCAGGTAGTAACGACACACAGTTGACATTTTTCAAGCCGCCCATAAGCCCAACCTGGCTTTATCATTGTCATTTTACTGACAACCGGGTTTCATTTCTAGTTTACCTTCTCTACGCAATGGCTAGTTTTGCGAAAGTGTTCCCTTAATCGCCTCCTACGATACTCTCGGAATTAATTCGGGTGGCGATATTTTTTACTATTTTCCCGTCGCCACACAGGGAACACAAAACCTAACAATCAGTAAACACCATTAATGGCACTTTTCTTCCACAGACGGGTTGGAAGACGACGAAGAAGAACTGGAGGCAGAACCAACAGGACGAGGCGCCGGAGACTCGTTGTCTCTTGCAGCTTTACTGCAGCGCGGGGGAGGTGACGACGATTACTACGATTACGACGAATATTAACCTTATATACAAACATGTACAGGTGAACCACATTTATAAGTCGCATCGACAAAATTCGCCTGCTCAGAAGAGAGCAAGCTAACGCCGATTAGTTACGATTGCCAACGCTGTTGAAACACCGACTTTATTGCTTTACATTATGATTGAAAATGTAATAAATCCAGAGAGTAGTGCTATCTCGCTCATTGTAGCTCATTGCACCGCGATGCTGCGGGCATCGAAAATGGCGCGCAGGCGGCAACCAATAACAAAGGGCCATGTTTGGCGCGTCTATGCCGAGCGTTGTGATTGGTTAGGATTTTTCGCGCGTGTTAAATATGAGACTTCTACGCAGGTACATCGGTGTAACTTATAAACGTGGTATAGATATTTCAACTCATCAGTGCGCGCGGCGCTATGTGTGCGAGCGCTAGTAATTATACAGCTTTAATTTGTGTGGCAGTGACGCTGCCGTCTTCACAGAGTACATTTGTATATTATGAGGTAGAGACGTAACTCGACTTATTGACGACACCAGCGGTGCCAAGCAGTCTTTGCAGGAAACTCTCTGCGTAGCCGCGAAATAAAAAATATAATAAACAAAAAGCATACAGCGTCATCTATCACGTTTTGAAGGCAACTCTTACGTTATTATGAAACGAAATTAAATATCATGACAAGTCTCAATGTAACTGCAACGTTGACATCCTGTGTAAGTTGGTTACATTATAATAATAATTCATTACACAGTGTTCTATCTAAGTGATTATACCATGGGTACAGTCGTTAAAGAAAATGTCTAGTTCTTCACGGAGAAAATGTTTAAGAAGTCAGATAAATATTTTTGATGTGTCAATTCAATGTAATTAATATTTTTTATCACTACATAAATATTATTATAAAACAAAGTCCCCGCCGCGTCTGTCTGTTCACGATAAACTTTAACACTACTGCATTGATTTTCATGGTGAGATCACCAATGATTCTTGAGAACGATTTGCGTATAAGAGTCTGTTGCGTTTGTTTGACATTGACTAAAATATAACGATATTCGTTGGAGATGTCGGAAAAAAATAAGGTGTGAAAGAAAGAAAGAAAGAAAAAGAAATTTATTTCACATAGGCATATACAGATGCTCTTGTAAAACGTCCAGAATATAAATCAAAATTTCTACCTTAATTTCTTATTTAATTTTTACCTTATGTGACGTAAACGAAGTTGCAAGGGTCAGCTAGTTTGTTATAAGATTTATGACATACTTTAGCCATATGGCTTAAAACTTCGGTTACCACCGTATCATCCTGAACTCAACGCAATCGAAAATGTAGGAGGAATTGAAAAAAAAAATGCTTCGCTTAACATCGAACAAAATGTGTTGGGAATAATGAAATTAATAAACGAACGTTTAGTTCAAATTGATGAAGAGATGTGGCGTAATACAAAGTAAGTAGAAGAATACTATGGACATTTTGATATGGAATCTGGATTTATAATTAGCAGTAGAGAGCAGCGAAGCCTTAAATTTCTCCATTTTATTCTTCTAGCAGCGATACATATTAATATGTTTACCATACATTTCACCCATTCTGTTTTTATTTTAGTTAAAAAAGAGTTTTTTATTTTGTACTTCACTGTACCTCTTGTCACGCACACGAAGTCACTGTGTTTATACGAGGTTTACCCACACATAGGGCCGCGCGCACAGATGAGTTGAACTTACTATACTACTGTATTCGAAATTCTAGTATAGGTATATCCGACATGATGTTCTTTGATAAATATTTCAGAGGCCCAAGTCTGCTATTTCAGTTATGTTATAACGGTGGGTCAGCCCAGCCACCTTATCATGCTCAAATTCAGGTAGACCTACCAAGGAGATAGTAAACACGGATGGTTGGTACAATATTACAGTTTATTTACAGTTGTTACAGTTTGCAATATAGAAGTTAGTTTAGCTAGCAAGGGAGGGAGATGGGTTCTTGTGGCCCTAGACCACCAGATCCAGCCGAGGTGATGGTGGAGATGAGTACATCACCTGTGGAACAGAATCGTAGCTGAAAATAAAGGTTACATAAAATTTTACAGTTTTCATACCTAATTGTGCTACGAGATCGATTCTTATCGGACCCCCTTAGATAATAGAACTAAAATACTACTCGTAGAACTAAGGAAAGTGAGACCAAGAATGCAAATCTATACAATAATCTTATGGAACTCTACTATTCATACTAACGCGTGATTTCTTATTTATCGTGAATTATGCCGCCATGATATTATGTAAATACTAGCTGATGCGCGTTGTTTCGCCCGCGTAATATTTGTTCCCGTTCCTGCTTCCCGTAGAAACTTATTCCCGGGATAAAAATGTGTTATTCCAGACCATAATCTATCCCTGTACTAAGTTTCAGCCAGATCCATTCAGCCATTACAGCGTGATTGAGTAACAAACATCCACACTGACAAACTTTTGCCTTTATAATATTAGTAAGACTAGGTAGTCTCTAGAAGTGAGTAAGGTCTATTCACTTCCTCGAAAGTCTCCGCACTATTCACTTTTGGATTGAGCACTGAGTTTCTTGCAGTGTGCTTCTCAGTATGTAGCGTTTCCGAACCCTCAGTAGAGTCACAACAATTTTGACGATTCTAAACAACTTTATTTTAAAATTTCAAAGAGAATAATGTTTACATTATGAAAATTCACTTGTACTATTCCACTTTTATTTTAATTTGAAAAATAACTGACCGGTTTCGCTCTTAGAGCATTATACCTTTGATTATGCTATAAAATCTAAACCCGTCAGGTATTTTTCAAATTAAAATAAAAGTGAAATAGTACAAGTGAATTTTCATAATGTATTATAACAAGTTCCATCAAGTGCCAACAATCGAAAGTATAACGGATAGAATAAATTTTATTTTATTTATTTTAGTATTTGCTTTCTTGACCTCACTTTCTTGTTCGGTAAACGTTATATGCCTTTAGTTTTAAATTTCGCACACACCAATTGAATATCAGACTTGGACCTCATTATGAACATATGTCAAGAATCTTGAAGCTGGACTTCTTTAGCAGCTGATTTTCGAGTTCATCGATTTGATTCGGAACAAAATTACTGATGTTTTTTAAAGAGTATTTATTCCAGCGTAACCATTTCTATAATCCGATAGCTCAAACGTTTCAGAATTAAGTTATGGATTTCTTGTAGATAGTGCCTTATATTCATAGAAGAAGAATATTATATTCACATAATGGCTGTATTAATGTATAAGTATATTTATTTTTATGTGGTTATGTTTCAAACCGTTTTGTCGTATGGCGCTAGGATCAGGGATTTTATTCTGTAACTAAGGCTCACTCTAAAAATTCAATATATTTCGCAATAATATCGAGACTCTCTCTCAATACAGATGTATGCCCAAATAAAATGGATTTACTATTTGCCATTTTCACTCTAAACAAAGTGATCCTATTAGGGTTCCGTATTTTTCCTTTGAGGTGAGGAACTCTAAAAATATACTTTTTTTTATACTGTCAACGGAATTACAGTGAGTTACATTCGCAGAATTGTCGCCCCAGTTACTCCAGCCTTAGTCACGTGCTCTTAGGCATTAAAAACTATTGCATGCAATGCCAAAACAATATTTTTTTAAAACCTGCTAGCCTGTAGTCCAAATTACCTCGTATATGAATGTGATAGTTTTTAATAACCGCGTATAATCTTATATATCTTTCTTTGAATTGCGATTTCTTAATATAACAGCATAAAAGGAACTTTAGCTCAATTTCATCATAATCGTCATCCATCATCGTCTGAGCATTATTGAGCTTTTATAGCAATAATGTGTTCATCATCACATTCCATTGCTGGACATAGACATCTCTCAATGTTTACCAATATTATTGGGCGAACTCACAGTCCACTCATTGAGAATTGACATCTCTCAATGTTTACCAATATTATTGGGCGAACTTAAGAGTCCACTCATTGAGAATTGACATCTCCCAATGTTTACCAATGTTATTGGGCGAACTCACAGTCCACTCATTGAGAGTAGACATCTCTCAATGTTTACCAATATTATTGGGCGAACTTAAGAGTCCACTCATTGAGAATTGACATCTCTCAATGTTTACCAATATTATTGGGCGAACTCACAGTCCACTCATTGAGAATTGACATCTCTCAATGTTTACCAATATTATTGGGCGAACTCACAGTCCACTCATTGAGAATTGACATCTCTCAATGTTTACCAATATTATTGGGCGAACTCACAGTCCACTCATTGAGAATTGACATCTCTCAATGTTTACCAATATTATTGGGCGAACTCACAGTCCACTCATTGAGAATTGACATCTCTCAATGTTTACCAATATTATTGGGCGAACTTAAGAGTCCACTCATTGAGAATTGACATCTCCCAATGTTTACCAATGTTATTGGGCGAACTCACAGTCCACTCATTGAGAGTAGACATCTCTCAATGTTTACCAATATTATTGGGCGAACTTAAGAGTCCACTCATTGAGAATTGACATCTCTCAATGTTTACCAATATTATTGGGCGAACTCACAGTCCACTCATTGAGAATTGACATCTCTCAATGTTTACCAATATTATTGGGCGAACTCACAGTCCACTCATTAAGAATTGACATCTCTCAATGTTTACCAATATTATTGGGCGAACTCACAGTCCACTCATTGAGAATTGACATCTCTTAATGTTTACCATATTTATTGGGCGAACTCAGAGTCCACTCATTGAGAATTGACATCTCTCAATGTTTACCAATATTATTGGGCGAACTCACAGTCCACTCATTGAGAGTAGACATCTCTCAATGTTTACCAATATTATTGGGCGAACTCACAGTCCACTCATTGAGAGTAGACATCTCTCAATGTTTACCAATATTATTGGGCGAACTCACAGTCCACTCATTGAGAGTAGACATCTCTCAATGTTTACCAATATTATTGGGCGAACTCACAGTCCACTCATTGAGAGTAGACATCTCTCAATGTTTACCAATATTATTGGGCGAACTCACAGTCCACTCATTGAGAGTAGACATCTCTCAATGTTTACCAATATTATTGGGCGAACTCACAGTCCATTGAGAATAGGTCTCTCAATGTTTACCATAAATTATTGGGACAGTTAACACACAAATTGAGGTTACGAGGTTATAATCCCACCACGGGACAAATAATTGTGTGATAAATATTTGCTCTAAGAGTCTGGGTGTTAGTTATTACAAGTACGTATTTTATTTACAATAAAAAGCATATTCGTAATCTGCTACCCATAACAAGCGGGTTAATCCTAGCTTACTTTGGGATCAGATGGCGCTGTGTAAAAAGGTCTGTAAAATTAAAAAAAAACTCGGTAGGAACCTAATGCACCTAATAATTTGAAGATAAGTCCTAGCCAAAATTAAAGGCATTTTTTTTAAAGTGAGGGAAAGTCCATCATGGTTGCTATGCCGTACTCCTACCGAATAAAAATCCTCATGTAACGCCGAACATCCTATGGTTGGGAGCCCCGGGTAAGCCCTCGGAAGGATGTCCCAGGACTCCCAACAGACCTAGGGCCACCACCGCGGCCTCGCCCATAGGGCGGTTCGAGTGCTATCCCGCGTCTTTGGGTTAAAGGTCTTGAAAATTTCCAACTAAAATAGCCATAAGTTGCCATGGTCCAATTGGACACGGTAAGAGGGTCGGCATCGCGAATTCGCGAGTATTACATCTCTGGTGTAGCAAACGTCTATTTCGCTACGATGGCTACTATCTTTCAGGACAGTCGAATGTTTGTCGGCCACATTAGTAGTATAAAACGGCAGAGGCATACTTATTTTATAGCGCTTACTTTTTATAACAATAATTAGTCTATAAGATACATTGTAATTGTTAACAATATATTTGATCTCAACATTTAATGCACTCTGTGACATGAAATTAAACGGTACGCGCCCACGTCGGATAATCAGACGACCGATTTGAATAGAACGTACTGATTGCAATTAGCGCAACACACACGTCCTACAATATAGTCAACAATTTCGGCGGTAATTCTTGATTATACTACATTAATTGAACTCAAATTTTAATGTTGGAACACTTTCTGTCTCATATTTGAAACGGCAAAACACGAAACAAAACACGTTAAACTAGTAAGTCTACGCTTTTAAGCCGTAAATGTGGGGGACCTAACCCCATCGGAAATTCATGCGATCCGATAATCGGACCTACAAAAGTCTGACGTAGGCGCGCGCCTTTACATTTAAGTAGAAATTCTACCCATTGTTTTCTTTGTAGGCAGTAGTCGAATTTAATTGTGTAGGTACATATTTTGTATAAATAGTGTTTCTATTATTGAATACATAAGCGTGACAGTATGACTAGTATACTTTATTTAACCCCTTATTTTACGTTATACTATGTAATACTATTATATTATCTTTGTTTATACAAAATTCCGCCAGAGGTGGGTCTCAAATTAAAGTTTGACTGTACCTACAACTTTGTATTCTTTTAACTACATAGTTTCATTTAAACTAGTTTTAGGCTAAATCTTAAGATTAGAAGTAATTTTGAAAAGCAATAATTAGTATGCTAACGAAATCCTAAATTTATTGTGGAAAAAATATCCAGATGGCATGCCAGAAACGCAGGTTCGAGTTTAGCCAAAAACAGAGAGTAATTTTTCGACATTAAATTTATAATTACTGACCTCAAGATTTATAAATTTAAGGTTATATCTGAAACATGATAGAGAATAATATTGTTTATACATTTGTACATTATGTATCATTGCTTGTACATTATGTAGATATGATTATACATTATGTATAACGGACTGATTTAAATTATTGTCTCCTAAGTTCGATAGATTTAAAGTTTTCATTAATATTTATTAATGACTTGTTTTAGCGTGTACCTATAATGTATTTTTTAAAAGCTAAATAAAGCTAATATTATGAAAAAAGAATATGAATTTTATTTTTACATCATTTTTAATTTGAACAGCTCAGAACAACTAACGTAATTTTTTGCAGATTTTTGGTACGGAACCCTCTTTGCGCGAGTCCGACATGAACGTCGGGTTTCCTCTTTCCTCTCGTACACCTTTCACTATTGATTGAGGTAGCTGTTGACCATTTCAAGAATCTTCCATTTACATAATAAGGGCTGGAAATATCCTTGGCAGTTGGAGGTATTATTGATGAATACTTTTTTTTTATTACCTACACTGACTCTTGATTAGTGAGCGACCGAAGTTTCGGTTTCGGTTTCGGCTGGAAAACCAGTTTCGGTCGGACACTACTCTTGATAGTGCTTCTGAGCTTTTGAGGTGAATGGAAGTTCCCACCAAGGAGTTTATTCTATAAGGATTCCAGGCTCCGTTATTCACGGGCTAGGTGCTTGCTGCCATACCTATGTACAAAGGTTCTGCCAGCAGAACTACTCAGCAGAACAGATGGGAATTAAATTACCATTTGTTCTGTGGACAGAACTAATGGTAAAAAAAATTACCTATAGTTCTGCCAACAGAACAGGTGGGAATTGCATTACCATTTGTTCTGTGGACAGAACTAATGGGAAAAAAAATACTAGTAGTTCTGTTAACAGAAGAGGTGGGAGTAGACGAATAGTCGTCTAACTAGTCCTATTATTTTTCTATATTTCTCCCTACTGTTTGCATATTCTAGGAGCGGGTTGAGGCGTAGTCTGGTTGAGGTTCAGGTACCTATACGGACCAACACTGTATAAAAGTAGATATCTAACGCTTATAAGTGTCTATCAATGTCAATAATAACATTGAGATAATACGCATTACGATTCAACGAAATGATAATCACATTCAGTTTCCGACATGTTCATACCTGCATAAAACACGTTTTCCTACCACGAATTGTGTGTTGCTTGCGCCATGATAATGAATAGCGGTGACGTCATTGTGTAAACACAGTGTGTGCGAAGTCTGCTCCGTGTCCAGTGTTTGAAGAGTGCATTGCGTTCGTCGCTAACTGAATGCGGTTGTTGAGCTAGTGCTGTCCAACGCATTTTAAGAGCGTAAATTCGGTTTTCAAATTTCTTTACGATCGTAAGAAATCAGCGCGGCGCGGCGCACATAGCCGTATAGTGCCAATTGTTGCTACCAACAAGTTTGATACTTTTGTTTTCCTTGATGTATTATCGGTGTCATATTCTTAGTCTAAGCGTTCAATCTTTTAATTTAATTTTTAATAATTATTGATTATTTTATTGCAAATTGATTGATATTAAGTAGTGATAGACACTGCCATCATGAAATTAATAAAGTTGACATTTATTTACCTAACTAATATCAATATTGCAATTAGAAATACCGAACCGAAGGAACCGACGTGCATGCATGAAAAGAAAAATGAAAGTTGAAGAAGCAAGTGGGGTGTGTATGGAGCGGGCCGTGTGGCGCTCGGTTCTTTCTGCCTACCCCGCAAGGGATTTGGCGTGAAGATAGTATAGTATATAATACACACATACATGAAAACGGTCCATAAGTTTATTTTTAAAGTATCTAAATATACGAAAATTGTAGAAAGTAATGGATATATTCTATTTTACACTATAAATATTTAAATTTGACAATACACTTAATTAAAAACGCGCAGGCGCTTGGCATGGTCCGATGTTTTGCTGCCTACTATATATACCTACTAATAATCAATAAATATTGTTGTATATTCTCACACAACATCATCTAGCCCGAACTAAGCTATAAGCTTGAGCTATGGGATCTAAATCAAATATTAATTGATAGTAGGTGTTTTTCATTTACAACAACCAAATACTAATTAAGAGGTATGTGCATAACAATGCACACCGCCAAGAAAAAGCCATTCCGTATCGGCATTGATCGATTATTAGATACCTACTAAGATTAATTTTGGGAGGGATCGAACTGAGTTTCTTGGGGTGTTCTTCTCAGTTTGTAGCATTTCCCAACCCCCAGTAGAGTCACAAAATGTTGAAAAACCTATTTTTTTTTAATTTCAAAGGGAATAAATTTTATTTTATTTTATTTTATCGGCTCTTTCTGGGCTCAATCATTTAGGGCAACAGACATTAGTCGTAAAAATTTAACAATTTAGGTTCCATCCTCGTAGTCCAGAACTCGTAGTCTTTCGAAATATTTACTGTGCTTATGGGCAAATTAGTGTTCAGTCTACACCGCAAATCGATAAATGTTGGCTTGACTGAAAGTAATTTTAATACAATTCATTAAAAATATTTATTATATACACAAGATCACTAGAAGATAAAATAAACGCAGCTTCTCACTTGATTTGAAGTTGGTCTTGGATTTTAAAATACCAGTCATGCTTTGTAAACAGATCCGTTTTTCTCCATAATTTAATTTTACCATCTGCTATGGCTTGTTCCACATCCATGTATATAGGGACTGTTCTAGGTTAAATTGATTGATTGATTGGTTATTAGGTCGTCTACAACAAGGTTCTTTAGCAGTGGTGAGACCACGCCCCCTTGTTGACAACCTTTGGCCATGGCTGCGCACTGGTTTCTGCTTGTCTGTAGCTTTAAAATGAGTTTGTTTAGCATGTTATCTATCCATTCACTGACTACCGTGTATACTCGGTGTTTTGACAGTGCCGTAGTTATGCTTCTTCTGTCGAAAGCTCCCTCTATGTTTATGAAAATGCCGAGGCACATTGATTGATTGATTCTGGATGACCTCTTCTATTTTGTGTACCACTGCATGTAGTGCTGAGTCTGTAGACTTGCCGGGGGCATTATGCGCGTTGGTTGGAATGCAGTGGTTTATTTCGAAGGGCCGTCCCTCGATTGTCTCTGTCACACAATCTTTCCAGAGTTTTTAGCAGGAAAGACGAAGGGCTCATCGGTCTGTTTAACCAGAGGTCTGAATCACAAACATAATCCCTTTACCGGGTTTTGGTATAAAGATCACTTAGACCTCTCTCCACAGTCTGGGTCACAGTCCCATTCATTGTCTGGCGTATAGATACTATGTAACTGACAATATCAACTTGTGTCCTCCCCCATTTTATCACTGCAGGGAAGACTGCATCCTGTCCTGGATATTTGAAGGACTTGAAGCTGTTAATTACACATTCAGTTTTTTGTAAGTTGACAGAATATATTAGAACAGGTCTTGCGAGCTCCCACTGGACTTCTTCTGTGGATACGTTTTCCACCAGCCACATGAGTGTCTGCAGCAATTGGCATTCTGGGAAGTGCGTTTGTATCAAAATACTCTCGGCTTCTTTTCATGATAGTTAACGTTAGTAGAATGATGTAGTGGTAATTTATTTGTTATTAATTTATTGTTTTCGAGTAATTAAGTGGTCATTATATAATGTTAATTTGCCTTTGAAAATGCCGAAAGGTTCCACCAAGTGCCATCAATCAACAGTATAAATAATTCTTTTCATGTGTGGGTCAGGCCGCCGCACAGTGGTGCAGGTAGTTCGGGAATGCGGAAAATATTATTTCTAACTGAAAATACGTTGCATATAACTATAAAACTTTATTAAAATGATAAAACTAATGTATCCGACTAATAATATACATAAATATATTATAGTAAATCGGGGCGGTAAAAATATTTTTAACATGGTACAATATGGTTTTACATGATAAAATATAATATATTAAAATATATATTCCAATGAATTGCATTACGAAAGGCACGATACATTATTTAAGCAGAATTATAAATAAATATTAATTAATTACATAATAAATACAGATATAAAAAGGTTTATAGATGAGTGCTATCCACTTTGGATTATTCGGTTTAAGTCAGATTCTGTTTATAAAGTAGATAGTTTTTTTTATAAGGTAATGCACGTAAACTGTTGATAAATCTGAGGTAAGTATTAAGTCTTCGTTACCTGTTCTGATATACCAGAACATTTTCTTGAATGACCTGACCTATAATTACGGTGTATTTGTTACGTGCTTTTGGAGCTTCCTCAGATAACATTCCAATGGGTAAGACAGCAGCACTTATTATTTGTTTGCCATGCATTAAGACTTTGTGCACTGTATTTGGCTTATTATAACAGCTGTACAAGCTAACATATAGCTCGGCAGTTTCAAAACAATAAGTGATTGATAATTATTAGTTATTATAATGCTTAATATATTGCACTTTTCCCCGTTAAGAGCGGCATTAGATAATGACCTGGTATTTCCAAGGTCGCAGATAGTCGCAGCTAAAATTGATGTATATATGATCTCTAGGGTCTAATGAATGTCGTAAAGTGTATCAATCTCTAACGGTCGGTAACGGAGATTAGTTATAGTCTCATAATTCAAAACAAATGGTGTCAAATTACCTACTTCATTAAAAGTGTAATTACCAGTATATACTCATTATATCATATAATATTTATACGTTTTATTTAATTACACACAATAGAGCTACGATTAAATAAAGAATAAAAGCGGAGTATAGAGATATTTCTGTTTTATTCATACTTGAAACAACACAATTTATTGCATGAAATTTGTTAATTGTCGATCACCCACCTTTCTATCATCATAAAATTAAAATGTCTCGTAATGTAGTCGTATGTTTTGTATAACTTGTTTCTAATAAGATTCTAGTATATGTGTACCAAATTGCAGACGTTTTAATCATAGTTAAAAAATAAGACTTTTTTCCGCCCCTGCACCAATGTGCGCCGCGCCGTCAGGTTTCTTTATAGATACGGACAGTTCTGTCCCTTGTTTGGCTAGTATTAGTCTGACTCTATCAGAGGTTTCTCCAAGACTTGGTACTTTTGTATCTCAGTCGCTACTTGTATTTTGCTTTAGCGGCCTTATAGCCGTCCCAATCCTGGTCTGGTTCCTCACAGGTGTTCCATAATTACCACTTATGAAAATGGTGTGTTAATATGTTATTATCAATACCACAGGAATAGGGACTACCTGCCTTGCGTATAATACCTACACCTACGCTGTTCGTGAAGAAAATAGTGCAACTGTAAAGCTTATAACTTGGTCAGTTTTCGTTAGTTTCATTTAATTTTTTTTATACAGTATTTTGAAGCGAAACTCTAGTCGGGGTGTCTGAGCTTTGCACTATACAAAAGTTCACGTCGTATATCGACCATAAATATTTATATATATTATATTATACGTCACAAAGTACTAAGATTGTTTGGTCACGCTAGAATTAGACTATTTTTGTTCATTTTTTCGTATTCAAAAATGGAACATCGAGCGACATGACCACTCTCTGAGAGCCTCTCGGCGGTACTAAATCGTATTTGTTCGCGTATCTGCATTTATAGGGGTTCACAAAATACTTTGTAAAAAAAAATCTGTATCTAGTTACTTAAAAATAAATATTTTTATTGTCAAAGGAGAAGTTTTGACATAATATTACATAATTATCATAATGATTTAAACTACAGAAGCTAGTGAAAAGACTACTTTATTTTGGTGAAATTTCTCAGTATTTGAACAAACTTTACAGTAATTTTTCTCTAAAAAAAGGAACCTACCTGATATCAGGTTATTCTACAAACAGATAGCCAACGCCCTTTGCAATTGCTTCGTATCCCTTGTTTATTAAATTTATCAGTAATTTGACATGAATTTAAGCATCGAAATCTATGCAAATCGTATGATTTGAAAAACCTGTTTCACTTTCGTTGATATTAACCATATGTAATCCGTTGTTAGGTAAAATATGTTTTATGAAACGTTTAGAGAGCTAAATTTACTAAGTATGTTAGTGAATACCATGTTTGTACGATAAATATTTGATGACTTTAAATGCAATGAAAAGTATGGTTTCTGAGCAATATGTGGCGCGAAATATGTTAGCCCTCTTAAGAAAATGTCAGCATTACAATTCATAAAGATGTTAGTAGATAATAATTAAAAGGCCTTTTCAGATTTTTCATTTGACTGCCTAGTTAGTTGGCGCAGTGGTCGTGTAGGAACTATGCGACTATTTAGTAATCTGTGGCGACAGGGAGTATGAGGCACGGGCTGCACTCCCACCTGATGCCGTATCTAACTATAGGTATGGGATTGGGTTTGAATCATCAGCGTTGTACGCGGATGGAGCATTGCCGTTGTTGGTATAGAATAGAACAGACCAATAGATCCGAGTGAGATTGGAACAAGCAATGAGTGTGCGAGATCAAGCTTGTCCTTTTAGTTGCTGACTGATTATTCCATTTTCAAGATATTTCATGTCCCTTCAATGTACCTACACAAATATTAATTTATCTTTCACGCGTGAAAGAATGAAAGGTTGTGTGACTGATACGAAGGGCGTACCCAACCGACATGAGATCACCCTGTCAAGTTCCAGCTCGATATCATAACCATATGAACTGTAGAGTCTAGCCTTTGGCATCCCTATCAGTTACATTAAATGAATGAAACAAGCAATGCAGAGACACTCGTCCCATGTTTTTTCCCTCTTTATTACTAGACAGATGTGATTCACAGCAGAGCAGAGATGTCTGAGACACACACAGTTACAGCACTACGTTTAGGTTTAGATCGACAAGTTGCTACACGTCTATGCGACCAGCGCGCGACCCGTCATGGAATCGAACCGCCCGCGACCCAAAAGTGTAGTTCCAATCGCTTCTGGCTCAATGTTTATCATACGCGTTGGATGGAGCTACGCGATAGTATCAAATTCTAGTCAATTTAAATTATTTTAGTTAAGGAAAATTAATATATTTCATCAACATTATTTATTTTAAATAACAAATCAGTATTATTATGGGCTTTCAGTGTCAATTGCAAGAGAAATTATTACAAAAATATTTAAAAAATAAAGTTATTGAGAGAGTTAAGGCTGTCAAATATGTTTACAAACAAACGAGTTTTGGTACTATTGTTCTAAATTCTGTGTATTTTCGTCGGCTGTTGATGGAGAGAAGTTCCGGGAGGCGACTGAAATGGTAAGTAAATTTTTCTTATTCCTACGTCCATTGCATGGAGGCTAGAGATAGTCTACTGTTAAAACTAGTGTTAAAAACAGTAGATAAGTAATTACTTACTTCCGTTCAATTAAGTTAATATAATAATAATATACTTAGATAATATAAGTTGGATACTATATTCATACAATCACGTTAACTTAAATAATAATAATATAATATAAGTTAGATACTATATTCATACAATCACGTTAACTTCCCGGGAAGGGTAAGCAGAGGCATAACAAGCACCTGCACCTAACTATGCCAGCTGTCTTTGGCTAGCGGAATAAAAATTTTCAAATCTAATATGTGGTTACATTGTTTTGAGGATAGACAGGCATAAAGAACAGGTGTTAGCTTAGCTACCTTTATAATTAAAAATATCTGTTGCCTGACCCAGGACTTCAGGAGTATAATAATAATAGTAGTGCGGGGGCCGGGGAGGTTAGAACAATGTATTTTGTCCGAACTGGTGGTACTATTATTTTATTTTGCTTTGTATTCATTGACGTGTCGCAAGTGCCTATGTATTAGGATTATGCGAAATAAATGTTTTTTTGAGTTTAAGACACTAACGCTGTTATTATTGGTAAGTCGGCATGTATGTAATAAATATACCTACTACAAAAATAAAATACTGCAACTCGGTAAATGCACGTTTAATAAGTAAAACGTTTATTTTTATATAAACCGTCATTTCACACACTTTCTATCAATTGAAGTACGCTTGTTTGCCACTGTACTATAGTTTAGACTAAGGGCAGCAGTTAAAAAATAAACAATTTAAACTAAACCTTATCTCGAATGAATAGAGTTTGAAATACCTAGTACAACTTTAAATCATAAGGAACAGAAGGAAGAAAGTTTAGGGAAGAGAACATGTGTGCGACTTCAGGTAATGGCATTTAAAAAGGTATGCTGATTAGGTATAATATAACTCCAGTTGACTAATTAACGCTAAATACAATAGTACGCTGTCTTTATTCAAAAAAATCTAATTTCCACCCAAGGAAGTCCAAATGTCAATAAAAGGGTCTCAACTGTGGCAATAGTTGGCACAACCATAAACCTCAAGACTTTTTTACTCTATGCATTGACGATAGACATTGATGTTGATGTTGCGCCGCCGCACAGTGTCTTATAATCGCTCAGTAGCGGTCACCCTCTTCTTTTTATGTTTTATGATGGATAATAGCCAAACTAAGCAGATAGTTAAACTCCAAAATGTTTATCACCCATAGTTTTAGAAAAAAATAAGAAATCGAGAAAAGTCCATAGAAACCATAGAAACCCTTCATCTCTTTTGTTATTCGTATTATTTTCGTTGTTTCATTTTTCCATGATTAAGTTATAGTCTTGGCATCGATTTATAAAAAAAAAATGAACGAATGTTGTCTAGTTTAGCGAGAATATTTTTTTTTGTAAATATTTTATTTATTTTTTTCTAGGGGCATCCCTTGACGGTCGCATTTATTTTAGATGCCGAATTGATAATTGTGAATAGTACTATTACCACAAAAAAAATTAGACGCTACAAGCCCAGGACAGCTGGGATATTCAGCTCTAAAGTTTTGAGTTAGGGTTGTCACTCAAATCTATGGTATAGTTCAGTTGTGGTCCTTAAATTTTTTATGTGTTATGATTATGAATCAAAACAGCCTGTTCTTTTGTATTAATTATATGTTTACGTATATGAAGAGTAAACTACATTTAACTGAAATAATAATAGCAATCCTAAATTTCAATTAAATAAAACGTTTATCAAAAGAAACTAAGTAGTAACGATTTTAATGGTGTATAACCGCAATGGTGTATAATGCGAAACTATTTTAGAGAGAATTTTTATAAAAAAAATGAACGAATGTTGTCTATTTTAGCGAAAATACTTTTTTAGAAATTATTTTTTTTTTCTAGAGGCATCCCTTGACGGTCGCATTTTTTTTAGATGCCGAATTGTTAATTGTGGATAGTACTACTACCAAAAAAAAAATTAGACGCTACAAGCCCAGGATAGCTCTGAAATTCAATTTTAAAGTTTTGAGGGGTAAGGGTTGTCACTCATTTCTATGGTATAGTTCAGTTTGCCATATCGCAAGAAGATAAGTGTAATATCAATGAATAAATTTGGATTTCTTTTTGATTCCTAACACATAAAAATATAAAGACCACAAATGAACAATACCATTGACTTGAGATACAACACTAACTCAAATCTTAAAAACTGAATATCGCAGCTGCCCTGTGCTTGTAGCGCGTAATTTTTTTTGTGGTAGTACTCATCAGCGCAATTAACAAAAAACATTTTTAAAAAATGCGGTCGTCAAGGAATTCCTATGAAAAAAAAGATATAATTTTAAAAATCTCGCTAAAATAAACAAGTACACTTTTTATATTAATTGTTACCTACAATATCACTAACCCATTCCAAAACTTTCAAGCCAAAATTTCATTTCATTTCAATTATAATCTCAATTGTATCATCATTCTAAATATTATAAATTTCAGACATCAAAATTTTTTGTTACAACCCTATTTCCATAGAAAATTATAAAAAACTTAGAAACGTCTTATCTCAGCTGTCCTGCATTGAAAAAAATTAAAAATTTATGAGTAGGAAGCTACATAACTGGACATTAGTTAGATAGTGAAAAAAAATGCGACCGTTCACTAGAAAAGTTTTTATATTAATTTTTCTAAAATTTGAAAATGAATTTTTATTTCGTATGCTAGGGCAGGTACAGACTTGTAATTTCTACACATCATTACGAACATATTCCTCCATTCATTGCTAATTTTAACCACCATAAATTTTGATTATTTCGAGCAAAATCTGTAAAAATGTTTTTGTCAAAGTTCAATGACCTTTTAAGAAAAGCTTCATAATTTCAAAACTATTTTTTTTTTAATTTTTGGTGTGTCATATTATGCTGTACTACGTTTATATCTATCGTTATTGGCCATAAAAAAAGAGTGACCGCTACTGAGCGATTATAAAACACTGTGCGCCGCCGCGCCGCGCGGCGTGGCCCACTCCTGGCATCTTAGATCATCTAACCACAGGATGCGCCTTACTTAAGCATTGTTTTCTGCCATTGCACATGACCATTTGGTCTTTTGGCTTTATAAAAAGCCTGTACATCAGTACAACATTTTATATGATTAAACTAGTACATTTCATTGTAGTTGACTGTACAATAACAATTAACACACAACAGCCATTACGCGTTTGTCGATTAATACATTTTTAAATGCAATGAAATTTTATATGTCTTTGTGTTTCCCCCTTCACTTGTATGAAAACTGGCAGAATATTTTTGTATGCGGTGGTTCGCAAAGGCTAGTCCCGTGTTATATGGTCTAAGCCTGGCATTAACCGTTATGCCACGTTGTTTCCGCTCGAGCGAAATCTAGGTGCGGCGCGGCGAGCGGAAAGATCAAATGTACTGAGTTATATGAAGCATGCCACGACCACAGAGTACATTTGTATATTATGAGATAGAGACGTCACTCGACTAAGTGACGACACCAGCGGTGCCAAGCAGCTATTACAAGAAACTTTCTGACTGCATGGCCATGAAATAAAAATCGAGTGTAACAAATATATCTAAATAAACTTGAATCTTTTAGAAAAATTAGTCTTAAGATCGTAAAAATTAAAAATAAACTACCTAGGGCAGAAAAGTAGTCTTACTAATATGAGTAATATGACCCTATGTTACGAAACCATACCGCGATTTAAAAAAAGGCACAGCGCCATCTAGTTGTGAATTTTTAACTAAAATATTAGATTTTTTAATATTGCGTACAGCGCCAACTACCACGTGTTTCTGGAAACTCTTACGTTATAATGAAACGAAATTAAATATCACGACAAGTCTCAATGTAACTGCAACGTTGAGAACCTACGTAAGTTGGTTACATTATAATTCAATGCTCAGTTCTAAGTTATAACACCATGGCCACGACCCGCCGCTCCAGCGAATCCGCGGCATAGACAGCGGTGTGAGGGGACGAACTCAGGGACGAAAAAATTTTGATTTTTTAATTTTTATGGTAATATTGACTGGCTTTAGTTACTCACATGATATGCCATATCTTATTTCATAAAATATCTTCATTTCACATTAAGTAGACCGGTCCCAGACTCAACTCAAATGAAAATTTACACATATACAAACACACATAACGAAAATAATGTAAGTATATATCATCAGGCAAAAGAAAAAAGACATAGTCGCTATTTTCTAAATATTAAGTGTGAGATAATACATATATGGCTGAATAATATGATGACTGGAAATAAATATGAGAGAGGCCTATGTCCAGCAGTGTGGGCTGAATAATATGATGACTGGAAATAAATATGAGAGAGGCCTATGTCCAGCAGTGTGGACTGCTATAGGCTAATTGATTGATTGATTGAAATATTATTCCGCAAATCGCATTTTTATACGAATTTAGTAAGAATGCGATTTATTCAATATTCTCAAGGAATCACGCAGTGAATAGCACTTTTTGGTTCGAGACAAATAGTCTAAGGGTACGCTTCACAAATGTTCCACCGCTTTTCGGAAGCAAGAAATTTTGATTTAGTTGTATATCGGTCCAGTCACGGGTTAGTCTGCTACCAAATTTCTTCAAGACAATTTAATATTACGCCCTTTTTTTTTTTTTACGTGAGTGAAAATCCTCAGTGGATGTTATGCAGGACTCTTACCGACTAAAAAAGCAACGCCCAACAGCCTGTGGCTGGGAGCCCCGGGTAAGCCCTCGGACGGATGTCCCGGGACTCACAACAGACCTACGACCGCCACTGCGGCCTCGCCCAGGGGGTGGTTCGGGTGCTATCCCGCGTCTTTGGGGGGTTTCGGGTGTTATCCCGCTTCGAAGGGGGGGCATGCGTGAGTTGCTCACGTCACGCTGCCGTCATGGGCCTGCTTCTGTAAGGACGGTGAGCGACCCTCTCACCGTCCTCAGACCCCCGGTCATGAAATTTTATTTTTAAAAAATAATGAGTAATTCGCCAAAATTTAATTTTTTTCCTTAATTTCCATGACTTGATTTTTTTTCTGAATTAATGCCAACTTGACATTCTGTTGGATTAAAAATTTTCAACAATTTAAACGCCGTTGGAAAAAAAAATCCGTCACATTTTTTTGGGTTACGCGTCACATTTTTTCGTTACGCGCCATCTTTTTCTCGTCCCCACCACCGTCGATTCGAATAAATAGTACTTTCTTAAATGGCCTAAGTTCCTAAGGCTAAAATCTTTTGGACTTTGGAGTTTTGGACTTTTGTACTTTGGACTTTGGACTTTTGGACTTTAGGAGTTTCGGACTTTTGGACTTTTAGACTTTTGGACTTTGGACTTTTGTCGTTCTTTGTCTCCTCGTCTCCTTACCGGGACGGCCCCAGTGTGGCGACGGGCTTTATCTCTAAACGAAATTGCGAGGGTCAGCTAGTATTAATTTTAATTGTTAACATAAAATGTAGTGGTTGCCAGTAAAATGACAGTCGTTAAGCCAAGCAGGCAGTCACAACCTGCGCCTGTCCATCTCAACACAACATCGGTTCACCACCACGACAAATTCTAAAAAGGTAAAATGCGTGCATATAATATGCCTCTGCCTACCCCTTCGGGGATAAAGGCGTGACCATATGGATGGATGGATGTTAACATAAAAATTTTACACTTACTTTAGTATGTTAACATAAAAATATAGTACCTAAGTACTTGCCCATAAGTTCCCATATATGAAGTTGATAAGTATTGAGTCTGTCTCTAATAAGTAGGTAGGTAGCTAGCGACGTGGCTCGTGGGTTTGTTTCTGTACTTCGTCCGTTGACAGTTAATATAGATAGATAGATAGATAATTCTTTATTGTACACCGATATTGTTACAAAAAAAATAATCTATTGCAAGCACAATTCATAAGAAAACAATCAAATGTACATTGGGCGGCCTTATTGCTTAAACCGATTTCTTTCAGGCAACCTTTGGATGGACATAAATGATACGTGCAACCAAGCAACGCGGTGTAGTCGACTAAAATAAAGTATTTAACCCTTAATTTACCCGGTAGGTCCCCGGGACTCCTTTGAAAACTCTAAGTGTCCATAAAAGTTACATTTTTTAAAATCAAAACTTTCGCGTGCGAGTACCTTCACGCAGCCACGTGGCAAGTCCGGGGGTGAGCAGACGTCTGTGTGTGCGACTCCTATCGGTAAGTAAACACACTCGAGGAGTCCATGGGACTCCACCGGGCTATGTATGTTATTGTTTTGGATTCAGTACTGTTTTCTTTATATTTCTTTTATTTTAGGAACTTTAATGGCGTCTTACAATGTTGTAAATGTTCTAGACGACAAACCCGAATCCGTAGTGAACAAGTGGCAGCAAGATATGGATGAAAGGAACTCTGAACAGGAAGATGAAACATTACCCTTGAATTAGACACGCAGATTGATGCGCAATGATGTAGTGTCAGAATCTGAAGATGACTGTGCCTTCTGAGCATGACACTGATTCTGAATGTTCAGCCACTTCAGACGAAGATGAAATCACGAACACCGCTTACCTTTGCCATACTTGTACAAAGCCTATGTGCTTTGGCCGTACAAAGAAAATAATGTACCAATAAACGTGTGTAGAATGCCCTGCACGTTTGGTTTTCTACAAGATTTTTGATTTGTTTTTATTTTTTTATGAGGGTTTATATTCCAAAGAAGACATTTGTTAAATATTTATTTATAAATATTTACATTTTGATATAAAAAAAAATACTCAAAATTATATCTTATAATTGTAAGAAGAAATATTTAGTTTTTCATAAATCTAAGTTATTAAAGGCTGTTAATTAATAATTTTAAGTCATAACCTTAGTGATTCAATAGCAAAATAGTTGATTCTTAGAAATCTGAGCGTTTTTTTAAATAAATCATCCATTTTCTAGAAGGGAGTCCTATGGACTCCATCGGGTAAATTGTGTAGGTAAAATGTCACCGGGTAAACCAAGGGTTAAACAAAACAATAGATACATACATTCAGAATTGAATAGGCATACATAGTAGAATAGAAAATAATTCATAGGTTTCATTGATAAGTAGGAAGAAAATGATTTTTAACTAGGTTTTTAAATGAATTCAGTGTTTGAGTCTGTTTAATATTCAAGAGGCAATGCATTCCAAAGGCGAATGGCTTTAACTGTAATTGATTTGTCATAGTAATTGGTGGAATGCGTCGGCATATCCAGTCTCAAGTTTTCAGGGATTTTAATGTCATGGGATTTATATCACTCAACCTTTGCGTTGCCTACTTTGATATGTGTGTTGTTTTCCAAAATAAGTTTTTTGTTTCTCCCATGTACTTTATGGTTCGTGTTCGTGATGGTACTGAATGTTCTTTTCCGATATTAATAAATATAAAAGTAACACTCTTATACAATCGTATAATAAAAGAAACACTGTTTTAGTTAAGTTAAGCATATTATGACTATTTATGACATGAAAAACATAACACTTTATGCTTACGGTTAGATGTTAAAATCTCCACTTATATTCGGTAAAATGGGCTGTGGCTGAGTAAAACGCTGGCACTCATAGGGCGACAACGATATGTACACAGACAATCGTACAATGAGAAGCTGTCAGATGTAAAATATCCAGGAACAGACTACAAAGGTGCGGTTCCACTTAGGTGGAGCGGGGCGGAGCTGTGCAGCGATTCACCAATCACGGTGCGGAGTACCTTAAGGCGGGAGGGAAACGGAGCGGAGCTGTGGATTTTAAGCCAATCACATGGTTTAAAATCCACAGCTCCGCTCCGCTCCGCCTAAGTGGAACCGCAGCTTTAGTAGGTAGTTATTTGACAAGTAATAATAATAATAATATTCACGGACATTTCACACAACGCTATCTGATCCCAAAGTAAGCTAGGAATAATCTGCTCGTGTTATGGGTATCAAACCACGGATATTAATACTCATATACTTTTTAATTAAATACATACATATTATACATAGAAACACCCTGACTCTTGAGACAATCATTTATGGGTCACACAAATATTTGTCTCAGGTGGGAGTTGAACCCACGATCTACAGCGCCGCTGGCGGTATCACTACCGACTGCGCCACAGAGGCAGCCTATGCCTATGTAATGAGTTGTTATAGTCCGTTCAGTTATATTACTTCCTCAAAAGTTTACATCTCTATCGACTATACATGCCCATATTGAAGTGACTTAAATCACACACTCCCATCTCGTCACACATATTCGCGAGTCCATTTTATTAGGTAGTAAAATAAAAAAAAATTGCGTGTACTTAGTGTACACACGTAAGAAGTGAAACTTTTTCATAAACTTAATTTTCACCTCACCTTAAATTAAGTCCAAAAGTACAAAAATCCAAAAGTCCAAAAGTCCCAAAAGTCCAAAAGTCCAAAAGTCCAAAAGTCCAAAGTCCAAAGTCCAAAAGTCCAAAAGGCCAAAAGTCCAAAAGTCCCAAAGTCCCAAAGTCCCAAAGTCCCAAAGTCCCAAAGTCCCAAAGTCCCAAAGTCCCAAAGTTCCAAAGTCCCAAAGACCCAAAGTTCCAAAGTCCCAAAGACCCAAAGTACCAAGATCCCATCCAAAAGTCCAAAAGTCCAAAAGTCCCAAAGTCCCAAAGTCCCAAAGTCCCAAAGTCCCAAAGTCCCAAAGTCCCAAAGTCCCAAAGTCCCAAAGTCCCAAAGTCCCAAAGTCCCAAAGTCCCAAAGTCCCAAAGTCCCAAAGTCCCAAAGTCCCAAAGTCCCAAAGTCCCAAAGTCCCAAAGTCCCAAAGTCCCAAAGTCCCAAAGTCCCAAAGTCCCAAAGCCCCAAAGCCCCAAAGTCCCAAAGTTCCAAAGTCCCAAAGTCCCAAAGTCCCAAAGTCCCAAAGTCCCAAAGTCCCAAAGTCTAAAAGTCTAAAGTCCAAAACTCCAAAAGTCCCAAAGACCCAAAGTACCAAGGTCCCATCCAAAAGTCCAAAACTCCAAAAGTCCAAAAGTCCAAAAGTCCCAAAGACCCAAAGTACCAAGGTCCCATCCAAAAGTCCAAAAGTCCAAAAGTACAAAAACCCTTAAATGACATGCTATCCCTGGATAAAGTACTCTTAATTCGAATCCACCGTGGTGGGGAACAGAACAAAGATGGCGCGTAACCAAAAATCGTGACGTGACGTGACGCAAATTTTTTTTCAACGCCGATAAAGAAGTTTCACTTCAATAAATGTGTCTATAACCTTTCAAGTTTCAACCAAGTGCAAATAAATATAATATATCGTCAATATCACGCGTAAAGAAATCACGCTCACTGAAGCTGATTTCATTCATATTATCAGACTTGTCAAGTGCTGGGAGCCCATAATGGGCCCGATACATGGTCTAACTCTTAGATCATCTAACCACAGGATGCGCCTTACTTAAGCATTGTTTTCTGCCATTGCACATGACCATTTGGTCTTTTGGCTTTATGAAAAGCCTGTACATCAGTACATCATTTTATATGATTAAACTAGTACATTACATTGTAGTTGACTGTACAATAACAATTAACACACAACAGCCATTACGCGTTTGTCGATTAATACATTTTTAAATGCAATGAAATTTTATATGTCTTTGTGTTTCCCCCTTCACTTGTATGAAAACTGGCAGAATATTTTTGTATGCGGTGGTTCGCAAAGGCTAGTCCCGTGTTATATGGTCTAAGGTCTAACTGCACTTGTCGTGCCTCGTCAATATCTTATGTACATACACGTCGATGCACACACATACATGCAAAGAAATCACGCACACTGAATTAAGGGGTCCCGACATGATCAATTGGCAATTGTCAAGCACGTAGATTTTCATGTGCACGTATACGTCGATGCACATACACATTGTAACCCTAAGCTGTTCTGTGTTACTCACCAACTAGCGTGAGGTAGCTATGCAGAGAACTCTATCCCAGGGCGCCTTATTTCTGAGTTTCCAGTCTGTGTGCAAGGGTAGGCTAGGGCTCTGACGAAAACAGACAATAGGGTGTACACACATATATTTACTAAGTACACAGAGATACACAGAGACACACAGAGAGCTTATTCACTGATAGACACAAATATCACAGGTACACAGAAATAAAGTCTAATTCCACTTGATAGACCACTGCCGCGTGAGCAGGTAGAACGGGTAAGCAGCTAACTACACTGTAATAGGGTGACAGTTACTGGCCTTGAGTAAGCTGAGAGCAGCACAGCCCTAGAATGCCACGTGGAGGCGGCTGGTCCCTCTCAAAACACCTCGCTCATGTAGTCCACGTGTCATTGGGTGTGGCTCTGCCAACCGTGGACGGGCCGCTTTTCCCCGTAGTAAAAAAAACCCGGTATCCCGGGTGTAGGTTGACACAGAGTCCAACTCCTTCCGAAGAGAATAAGTTAACTCAGACTAATTCCTTAACAGGTCCTCATGTTGCAACTAACAACCTCCAAAGCTAAATTGAGGCGTGCCACTCAGAGTAATATCAATCCCTCGTCCTTAGCCGATGGTCAAAAAAGACTCGGAACCTTGTATCAGGGCTTTATCCCCTCTCTCACGTGGAATCGTCTCGAATTTTTCCTCTAAAACCAGCTTTCATTCAATGCAAAAAAACGATTCGTCACTCGTCCTTATGACATCCTGTCATTCTGACAGCAGAAATGTCACCACTGACAACCGATTAAAAAAAGATAACTAGATAAGGCTGCTTTCACATCCTGAATACTGCATCTATAGAAAATAAATGCTACAACCACCCCCCCTTTAATAGTATTTCCTGCGGATATGACACGCTGGAAATACATAATAAAGAAAACAGAAAAGTACTGACTAATAAACAAAGACAACCAGCTAGGTCCTTCAAACACCAGCTGACTACGACCATTACAATACCAAAGAAAGATCCTCCTATGTACCTAACTAGACACTGACTCGTGTACCGGTTAGGCTAAGTAACTAGAGTCTAATGCCCTTCATAGAAAACGAATGCTCCCTTTACTCACTGCCGATACCCTAACACTACCCAAGCTCTCAGGATAATGTAGAGTACTAAGAAGCGAATGAGAGAAAAACGCTCGGTGCGGTGCATAGAAGAAACTACAACGTGACAATTTAAAGTCACGTACACATATAGAAATACAAACAAAAGATTAAAATAGTCTTACATAATGATCACATAGCACTGGTTTAATAAACTAGAGAAACAGTGCTATGTAGTTACGTTAGGTATTGGAGACTGCTCCTCCTGATACTTCAGGATGTCCTTGATATGGTACTCCCCAAGATCCTTACCGTCCAGATCTGACAGCCTATATACTAAAGGGGATCGTTTAGCAGTCACCACACATTTAAGGAACTTAGGAGCTAGCTTAGAAGTAAAATTCTTGGCCTTGTTGGACAGGTAGAACGTGCGTTTGTAAACTATCTGTCCCACTTTCAGCTCTACATGCCTTTTTCTGAGGTTGTAATACTTTTCATTACGCTGGTGGGCAACGTTCAAATGTTTCCTCACCTGGTCGTAAATGCGTTGTATTTCTCTCAGCTTGACACCGAAGGCTGATGGATCGTCTACAGAGACTGAAGTAGGATGGCACGCGATGTCTGTCTGCCTGTACAGCACTCCATCCCCAATAAATTCCCTACCATGTACCAAAAAGTAAGGGGTGAAACGAGTTGCTTCGTTAACTGCAGTGTTTAAAGCACACTGTATCTCAACCAAGAACTGATCCCAAGACTTGTGTTGCGACTTCACATAGCATGAGATCGCTTGAACAACATTACGAATAGCTCGTTCCGCCTGATTAGTTTGGGCATGATACCTAGGGTTATAATATATATTAGGTACATTGTATTTAGCCAACAGATCCTTAAATGGCTTACTCACAAACTGAGGGCCATTATCCATGTAAATAGTCTTGCAGACTCCGTGCACGAGAAACACACTCTTCTCTATGAACCTCGCGACTACAGCGCCTGTGGCAACCCGAACAGGGCACAACATGACGTATTTGCTAAAGTAGTCGGAGACCACGATCAGGTGTACGTTTCTATTGCTCGAAGTGGGAAAGGGACCAAGCAGATCGACAGAGATAGCTTCGAATGGCTTCGAAACCCGCTTCGGGCTACCCATTAGGCCGGGACGAGACGTATTTACGGGTTTGTACTGCTTGCATGTTTCGCAATTCCCAACATATTCTTTGACGTCCTCGTACATCTTGGGCCAGTAATAATTTAGGGCTAACCTTTTATGCGTCTTCCAAACGCCACCATGGGCACTAAGTGTGTCATCGTGGTACTTAGAGAGCAGGGGCAAGCGATCCTCCTGAGGTACCACCAGCTTCCAGTCAAAGTCTGAAGTCAAAGAATATTTATTTTTAGTTAACCTATATAGAAGGTTGTCACGTATGTCATAATTTGGTGACTTCCTAGGGTTCTTCCGAACACTATTCATGGTGTGGTCATACCACGGGTCTTTAGTGGGTACTGCATCGAGGGAATCAATTTTGATACGAGACAGAGCATCAGGTACAACGTGGTCTTTACCTTTTCGATGCTCTATGTCAAAATCGAATTGACTGAGCCTCATGCTCCAACGTGCTAGACGACCCGTGGGATTTTTTAGCTTATGGAACCACAGAAGAGATGAATGATCCGTGACGACCGTACATTTTTGGCCTTCGACGTACTGTCGAAATTGTTCCAAAGCGAAAATCACGGCCAGAAGTTCTCGCTCAGTTGTGCTGTAGTTCACCTCGTTCTTGTTGAGAGAACGGCTACAGTAGGCGATAGGGTGCTCAACACCATCGTGAGTTTGTGTCAGTACAGCAGCAACTGAGTAAGCTGACGCGTCACTAAGAATGCGGAAGGGCATCTCAAAGTTAGGCATTTTTAATATAGGGGCAGAAACCAAGGCTGACTTTAGCAGGTTAAAGGACTGTTCAGCCTCAGGGGTCCATTCGAACTTAAGGTTCGTAGAAGTGAGTTTGCACAGAGGTTTACTAATCTTCGAGAAGTTGTTAACAAAGCGACGATACCAGCCGGCCATTCCCAGAAATCTCTTAACCTCCTTAGGGTTAGAAGGGGTGGGATAGTTGAGGATAACCTCAACTTTACCCGGGTCTGTCCGTAAGCCATGTTTGTCCACATAATACCCCAGGTATTTGAGTTCACTCCGACAAAAGTGGGATTTTTTCATATTAATAGTTAGGCCAGCATCCTTGAGTTGCTGATAGACTCTATGTAAGAGCTCTACATGCTCCTCAAAGGTGCTGGACACACAGACTATGTCATCCTGAAACGCAAATACCTTGTTGTCGAACTCGGGACCAAACAGACGGTCCATGAGGCGTTGCATCGTGGCACTGGCTCCGACAAGACCGAAGCACATCGAATTGTATTGGAATAATCCTCTCCGGGGAACCGTAAAAGCAGTCTTCTCAGCAGACTGGGGTGAGTCGAATGGAATCTGCCAGTAAGCCGCACTCAAATCTACAGAAGTTAAATACTTAGCATTATTAAGGTGGTCCAAGATTTGATTGATATAGGGTAAGGGGTAGGCGTCACTCTTTGACACAGAGTTCAGCTTGCGAGAGTCCAAGCACAATCTGAGGTCGCCGTTCGCCTTCTCCACCATGACCACTGGAGAGTTCCAGGCAGACTGAGACGGGGACACTACTCCCATCTCCAGCATTCGGTCCAGCTCGGCTTCCAGGGCCTTCTGCTTAAGGGGAGAGAGCGGATAGTAACGCTGCTTTATCGGCTTGCTGTCACCAGTGTCAATGACATGATGTACAAGTGAGGTCCGACCTAAGCCCACCTTATCAGTGTTCAATGAGTCAAATTTCTCAATGACCCCGTTGATTACACACCTTTGTTTAGCAGTCAAGTTGTTGTAATCCTCGAGGCCACCGTTAAGGGACACAGACTCTATAGGATTATTATCACTAAAGCTATCAAGACTAATATTTTGTAAAATTAACTTATCACTCAACTTAAATTGTTGCCAGAAATCCACTCCAAATATCATGGAGGTGGTTATACCTGGGACAACATAGAACTTGACAACTCGGATAACCGAATTGTACTCAATTGGCAAAGAGATACAACCCAGACATTGCAAGTGAGTGCTGTCTGCAGTTGTAATACGAAAAGTAGGATTGATACTCACAAGATCAAAACCCAGTTCCAAGAAGATGCGGTGCGCTCCCTTACCTAGTATAGAGCAGGAGGCACCGGAATCTAGAAGGCCTAAGACATTTAAATTTAAAACCTTAACAACTAGATACGGTCTAATGTCACTATCCCGTTTAGGAAACAGGACCTTATCAGAAATAGACTCAGATACAGAGTGATGCACAGAGTTCCTAATAAGGCCCTGGCCTACGCGTTTTTTGACTTGCTAGTACAGTGTGAGCAGTCTGGGGTCTTGACTCCTTTGAGACCACACCGGAAACACACCAGCTCCCTTGACTGTGTGCAGCTGTATGCAGTGTGACCGCCCCCGCCGCAACGAAAGCATTTGCGATCGTGGGGGGTAACCGGCGTCTCCACTGCAGACACCTGCTTAGCGGGCTTTTGTACACCTTTGTTCTTAAGCTGGTGTAAGTCAGATGTAATCTCAAACTTGTCAAGAGCAGGCTCATGGAAAGCGTCTGCCCTAGTACGCGCAAGCTCCAAGCGCTTACCCAAACGTCTCAAGTCATCTACAGAGTTGACATCATGCAAGGCCAGTTCCTTCATGTAGTCAGGTCTAATGTTGTGCATGAGAATGTCCAGCTGTTCCTCACTGGGCATCTTACATGACAACCTTGAGAACATGGCTTGCATTGTACATATATAGTTAACCAAGGACTCAGAGCGGGCTTGTGTACGCTGTCTTATCTCGTTCCTGAGGCGGTAATCATAATCAGGAATATCGAAGGTATCTCTAAGCTCACTAATAAGATCCTCATATGAGATGAAGTTAGCTTTGTTTGTACGGAACCAAGACAAAGCCGGTCCATCCAACAGGTCGGAGAAAGCCATAAGGAGTCTAGGCTTAGTAACCTCCCGAGCACATCTAAGTTCCTCTAATCTCTCTAAAAACACACGTACACAAGTAGAACCATCATATTTTAAGTTAAATGAACATAAGTTAAGGGGACGTTCTTTATACACTATGTTACATGTAGAACTATTCCTACTTGAACTAGCTCGCACCGAGCGGTCCTCTCTCACTACTGGTGAAGTATATTCCACCTGGTCACGACCCGAAGGATCATCACCATCATCATCCGAACCTTCGGATTCAGAATCACTACTGGGTTCAGCCCTAGCGATGATCTTCACTAGCCTACCACGAATATCCACCAGGTCGGGGCAATCCAGACCACAACGAGCTAACCTACTCAATAAGTAGTTGGCCCTGAGGGACACCCTAAGACGACTACCCTTATTAATGAAGATGTCACCTGACTGAATAGCCTCCTCCAGCTCGGACACCTTCGGGAGGCAGATCGAGAGCTCAGCCGATGCATCAGCGGGTACCGGAGCACTCGCTTTGATGCTACCTCGACGGACGAGTCGGTGTGCCGCTCTTAGCTCACTCCGAAGGCCAGACACTGTCGTTTCCGGTTCCACTGAAATACCCATGTGGGACAGCTCGTTAGCAAGTTCATCCTTTCTTAAATAATTAATATATTTTTTCATCTGTGCCATTATGTAAAAATTTACTTACAACAATTATAAAGATAAAATGGCACAGATAGGGATCAATTACAAAGTAAAAATGTAAATTGAGTTACAACAAAGTGTACTAAGTTAGGTAATTATGTTTCAAATTGACTTTTAGAATTTAACAAAGATTAAGGGTATATTAAGAGAGAAAAGTTTCTAAATTTTCTGATAACACAGTTCAGGTTAACATTCAAAATTACAAGGTATGTACACACCTTATAAAAAAGTTTTAAGTTACACAGAGAAATTCACTAAGTTAACACAGAGAGATTCACTAAGTTTACCTTACAAGGTGAAGCTATAGGATAATATATATTATATATTAATCTACACTAATAATATAATAAATATATGTGTGCACCATAAAAAAAGAAAAAAAAACACAATAAGAAAAAGAAGTGGGTATGCCAAATAAAATCAAAAAGTTTTTCCAAAATCACAGCTATTTTAAATTTTTGAATTTAGAATTTTGTGTCTTTTCCAGCCAAAGATGTAGGGAGCTGGAAGAAGACGAAAGGGAAGGTTTTGTGCTTAGCTGCTAGCACCACCAATTAACGTCCTGGAGCGTCTCGGACGATATTACAGGATGGTTTCGCCAGAGATAACCACCTATGCACACACACCAGACTGAGACTACCGCAGAGTAGACCCAGAGATTTGCCACTACGTTGGGAGCCAAATTTGTAACCCTAAGCTGTTCTGTGTTACTCACCAACTAGCGTGAGGTAGCTATGCAGAGAACTCTATCCCAGGGCGCCTTATTTCTGAGTTTCCAGTCTGTGTGCAAGGGTAGGCTAGGGCTCTGACGAAAACAGACAATAGGGTGTACACACATATATTTACTAAGTACACAGAGATACACAGAGACACACAGAGAGCTTATTCACTGATAGACACAAATATCACAGGTACACAGAAATAAAGTCTAATTCCACTTGATAGACCACTGCCGCGTGAGCAGGTAGAACGGGTAAGCAGCTAACTACACTGTAATAGGGTGACAGTTACTGGCCTTGAGTAAGCTGAGAGCAGCACAGCCCTAGAATGCCACGTGGAGGCGGCTGGTCCCTCTCAAAACACCTCGCTCATGTAGTCCACGTGTCATTGGGTGTGGCTCTGCCAACCGTGGACGGGCCGCTTTTCCCCGTAGTAAAAAAAACCCGGTATCCCGGGTGTAGGTTGACACAGAGTCCAACTCCTTCCGAAGAGAATAAGTTAACTCAGACTAATTCCTTAACAGGTCCTCATGTTGCAACTAACAACCTCCAAAGCTAAATTGAGGCGTGCCACTCAGAGTAATATCAATCCCTCGTCC
This sequence comes from Miltochrista miniata, assembly GCA_933228765.1. Classification (NCBI taxonomy): domain Eukaryota; kingdom Metazoa; phylum Arthropoda; class Insecta; order Lepidoptera; family Erebidae; genus Miltochrista; species Miltochrista miniata. Next base: position 12,213,266 of record OW121764.1, on the reverse strand, counting down.
TTAGCCGATGGTCAAAAAAGACTCGGAACCTTGTATCAGGGCTTTATCCCCTCTCTCACGTGGAATCGTCTCGAATTTTTCCTCTAAAACCAGCTTTCATTCAATGCAAAAAAACGATTCGTCACTCGTCCTTATGACATCCTGTCATTCTGACAGCAGAAATGTCACCACTGACAACCGATTAAAAAAAGATAACTAGATAAGGCTGCTTTCACATCCTGAATACTGCATCTATAGAAAATAAATGCTACAACATGCAAAGCAATCACGCACACTGAAGCAACTTCCATTCATAATTAACGTGATTGACAATTGCAAGGCATGATCGTGTCGGGACCCTATTACTTTCATTTATAAATATCAGACTTGCCCATTAGGAATTCATCCTAACTCTATGGTTTTGACACGTTCTGAGTACGTCCACCTCCGCCATGGCGGCCATTTCGCTCGCCGCCCCGCAATTCGCTAAGACCATGAAGCTATAGGTAAACATGGAGGCCACACTCCGAACAACCGCTTGAGTCAAATACCTACGTATCTCTATCCCACTCTCTGTGGGCTAACCTTCTCTTTCTAGGGAATTGTGCAGTGCTGCTATCTTCTTATTAGTATCTCCTAGAAAATAATAGAAATAGACCATACTAACCAAAAATGCAAGTAAAATAATTTATAAATAGCTCTATAGTTCGACTACGATTATTTAATGCGTAAATTGCAATATTTTATACCATAATACGCATGATTGGGTTTTCGAATCAGTGAATTACATTCCCATTTTCTAAGGATTCTGTAATGTGGCAACATTGGTACTACATGTCAATTGTCAAAGTGTCTACGAACAATAGAATGGCGGTTGACTTCATTGTTTTCACACAATAGGAAACGTTGTGAAGTAGTGTGACTATATTGAGGATTTTTCTGGGACTTCCTGTGTATTATTATAAGAAACACGAATGTCATTATTAGAGTAAATAAAATAAGTTAACTATTGTTATCGTATGTTAATGATGAATAATTGTTTTAGGTTTCCTAAAAATAGTATTCAGCGAGAAATATGGTTATCCATTGTACCATTCAAAATTAAGTTAAGATATCTATACTAATATTATAAAGAGGAAAGATTTGTTTTTTTGTTTGTTTGTAACGAATAGGCTCCGGAACTACTGTACCGATTTGAAAAATTCTTTCACTGTTGGGAAGCTACACTCTTTGCGGTGAACATAGGCTATATTTTATTCCAGTATTCCCACGGGAACGGGAACTACGCGGGTGAAACCGCGTGACATCCGCTAGTCTATACTAATATAATAAAGAGAAAATATTTGTTTTTTTGTTTGTTTGCTTGTTTGTTTGTTTGTAACGAATAGGCTCCGGAACTACTGGACCGATTTGAAAAATTCTTTCACTGTTGGGAAGCTACACTCTTTGCGGTGAACATAGACTATATTTTATTCCAGTATTCCTACGGGAACGGGAACTACGCGGGTGAAACCACGTGACATCAGCTAGTTTTTTATAAAAGCAATTAGTATGCTAACTGATCATAAATTTTATTTTTTCACGTACCTTATAAACGAATGGATATGGGTGCAATTCTATACATTCGTGTCGTGTAACTTTCTTAAAAGTGCCGGTAGATGGTGCCTCCTTTTCCATATTTAAAAATAAATGAAGTTCTATGAAAGCGCCAGGATTTGCAAATTGTATTTTCAAAAAACCGATTATGATTTAGTAACAAAGCGCTTAAAACCATCAACAGTTCCTAACTTATTGTCCAATAATCCTGTTCCTAATTTATTGTCAATAATCAACTTAAAAATACATACATAAAAATAAAATAAATAGATTAAATAACTAAACTAATGCCTACTGAACATACCACCACTGATCATACCAGGCGCAAAGGTGCCCAATACACTAGCAGTGTTGCCGCGCTGGATAGCTATCCTTTGTACCAGGTACGACCAGACGTGGGAGTCATGCGTCTTGTCCTGTAGCCTACGGCCGATCTCCGAGACCAGAGCCTTAGTATCACTCCCGCAACTGCCCATTGTTTCTACAGCTGCCGCCGCCGGTGAATGGACGGTACGAGCCAAGTGACTGGCGGCGAAAGTGCTGATGCATGTTGCGTCCCACACTAAGCACTTGCCGTTCTTCCATGGCACAAAGGTCAGACCGTCCGGTCTCTTGCCGTCTGCGCGGGACAAACCTGGTGGTTCAAGGATACAGGGGACCTCAGCCGACCCAGAGCCCGCCGGATTAACTAATTAAGAGCGTGGTTACGCGGATGCCTACAGGTGCAGCGACAATTCAAAGCATAATGACCATCGCTCTCCACTATGGCACCGCAGATGCATTCGTGAGGTTCACACACCTTGCAGCCTAAGCGGAGAGCCACACGATCAAATTATTTAAAATCTTATTCCAATGTCTTTAACACTAACATTTCTTTATTTTGACATGAAGAGACATCGGCAGACTGTGAACTACCACGAGCTGCCGCGGCAGACTGCGAGCTACTACAAGCTGCAGCGGCAGCTTACGTCACAGCCTACCACGGAAAGCCGCAGCGCGCGAGACGTACAGTTGATTTACCTAGAAAAATAACCCACTTGGATGAATAGCTTCGTTATTCGCAATGTACCTATGCAATCTGCAGAGAATACTACCTATCAGTCTTCGTAAAAACAGAGAAAATAGTTTTGGGGGTCTTAGTAAGTATGAATGTGTATGGAAATGCGGAGAGATAAATTAAAGATAGGTTGCGTGTTAATTTGCTCACTGTAATTTTCTGCAATATATAATCAAAATGCAAAATATATAATCTCGCCTTTGTACATCTAATTCTTAAAAAGGTGAAATGATAGTATACCTCTGCCTACCCCTTCGGGGATAAAGGCGTGACCTTATGTATGTATGTATGTATTGTAAATCTAATTGTATTATGAATATAATTATATTGTCTTTATTGTGTACAATAAAGAATATATAGAAAATGAGGTATCCTGGCAAAAATAAAAATAGGGCTACCCTACTTAGAAAGAGACGTAGAGCCCACACAGAGCAAGACAGTAATATACAGACTACGCTTCAAGTAGGTATTCGAAGTGTGGCCTCCATGTTTACCTATAGCTTCATGGCTAAGACCGGTCTACGTGGCCGAAGCGTAACATCAATAGGTAGAGTAAAAAAATTGCGTGTACTTAGTGTACACACGTAAGAAGTGAAACTTCTTCATAAACTTAATTTTCACCTCACCTTAAATTAAGTCAAAAAGTCCAAAAGTCCAAAAGTCCAAAAGTCCAAAAGTCCAAAAGTCCAAAAGTCCAAAAGTCCAAAAGTCCAAAAGTCCAAAAGTTCAAAAGTCCAAAAGTCCAAAAGTCCAAAAGTCCAAAAGTCCAAAGTCCAAAGTCCAAAGTCCAAAAGTCCAAAAGGCCAAAAGTCCAAAATTCCCAAAGTCCCAAAGTCCCAAGGTCTCAAGGTCCCAAAGTCCCAAAGTCCCAAAGTCCCAAAGTCCCAAAGTCCCAAAGTCCCAAAGTCCCAAAGTCCCAAAGTCCCAAAGTCCCAAAGTCCCAAAGTCCCAAAGTCCCAAAGTCCCAAAGTCCCAAAGTCCCAAAGCCCCAAAGTCCCAAAGTCCCAAAGTCTAAAAGTCCAAAAGTCCAAAAACCCTTAAATGACATGCTATCCCTGGATAAAGTACTCTTAATTCGAATCCACCGTGGAAATTCCCAAAGTCCCAAAGTCCCAAGGTCTCAAGGTCCCAAAGTCCCAAAGTCCCAAAGTCGCAAAGTCGCAAAGTCGCAAAGTCGCAAAGTCGCAAAGTCGCAAAGGCGCAAAGTCCCAAAGTACCAAAGTCCCAAAGTCCCAAAGTCCCAAAGTCCCAAAGTCCCAAAGTCCCAAAGTCCCAAAGTCCCAAAGTCCCAAAGTCCCAAAGTCCCAAAGTCCCAAAGTCCCAAAGTCCCAAAGTCCCAAAGTCCCAAAGTCCCAAAGTCCCAAAGTCCCAAAGTCCCAAAGTCCCAAAGTCCCAAAGTCCCAAAGTCCCAAAGTCCCAAAGTCCCAAAGTCCCAAAGTCCCAAAGTCCCAAAGTCCCAAAGTCCCAAAGTCCCAAAGCCCCAAAGTCCCAAAGTCCCAAAGTCCCAAAGTCTAAAAGTCCAAAAACCCTTAAATGACATGCTATCCCTGGATAAAGTACTCTTAATTCGAATCCACCGTGGTGGGGAACAGAACAAAGATGGCGCGTAACCAAAAATCGTGACGTGACGTGACGTGACGTGACGCAAATTTTTTTCCAACGCCGATAAAGAAGTTTCACTTCAAAAAAAAGCGGTTGGACAACAGATTATTGGACTCTAGACACGCAATATCATGTGTACATACGCGTCGTCATATTGAAAAAGCATAAGATCTTACGCTATGACGCTAGTATTATGAAATCAAAAAGAAGAAAACATAATGTCGCTTTTTGTCCAAGAACTCAAACCAATTTTGCTTCTATACAATTTGACAAAAGAGCGGCACAACCATAGATTTAGAGGCACAACTGTACAACAAAATAAAAAAAGAGTTGCATTATGCATATACAGGGTCTGTCGTAATGAATGGATAACCCGTAACCTTGAGTTGGTACGGATGTGAGCACAGGATGTGAGACTGTAAGAAAATCGAATCATCTTGCCAGGGTTGTCAACCAAATGAAAATGGCGTCGACTTTTATACTTTTTTATAATTTTTTTTTTTTTCAGTCCGTGGCCATTTCATCAAATTTTTGGTATTCCCGTGCGATCTTTTTGGTTTATACTCCATATGACGTGTATTATTAAATTTTAGTACAATTTTAGACGTTTTCAATGTTGAACATTTTCACCTGTATACTCAAAACAGTCTCATGAATGCAAACAACGTATCATTTTATGGATAAAGCCACTATCATGTGAAAACACAGAAAATCTTTTAAAAACCAAATCATCATCAATATCAATCAATATCATCAATAGATAATAATATAATAAAATCGTAACAGGTCGCTGTCTGTACATGAAAAATAAATAAGAAAAAATATTATAGGGGGCTTTATGAACGCAATAGAACCCAAAACAATGATTTTTAGAATTTTTGTCTGTCTGTATGTGTGTATATCTGTTTGTCTGTACGTTTGAGCTCGCTAATCTCGGTAACCGCTTAACCGATTGCAATGCGGGTTTCTTTATTGTGTTGAGGTTTGCTCCACTTAGCATTTAGTGTTTATTTCATGTCAATCGCTTTATAAATAAAAAAGTTATATCACTTTAAAGAATCATACATAGACATATGAATGTAAAAATAGGTAAAACTAAACTGGTGTGTTGGCTTTTTTTTTTTTTTTTTTTTTTTTTTTTTTTTAATCTTAAAAGAGAATAATGATTAAGGCTATTTTAAAACAATTCAGAATGTTTTAGAATAGACTTTAATCTTTAAGCTTATGATTAAGCAAATAGGGCAGTTTTACACGCTGCTTCATGAGTCTGATGAAGAAATACCTGTCCTTTCATACACCTTATGTGACATAAACAGAGTTGTGGGGTCAGCTAGTTATGAAATAAACACACACACACACACACACACACACACACAAACACAATACACACATTATTGTATTAAGTAAAGCTAATAGAAAAGTAGATATTAAGTACCTATTATAGATTAACTTTCGTACATAACTTGTTGTCAATTGAAATTACGCTATGGAACGGAGACACCCAACACAGGCAATACTTAAAATGGACTAATGACGATGCACTATGTTTTAGGAAATGTTGGCTGCATTATGGGGTATTTTAAGTATTAATGGCTTTTCTACGTTAAGTGGAACTACTGAGAAATCCTAAAAATAAAATACCCAGAAACAAGAATAAATGAGAATTTCTTAAAGCTACGAGTTATATTTTCATTTGAAAACTGTAGCATAAGGCATCATGATTATTTTACGACATATAAGCTATATTGTAATTTTCCGGATGTACTCATAAATTCTGTGATTTTTGAAAAATATTTCTCAAAAACTAGAAGTGGTAGAAATATAGGAATATTAAATATGTTATTTAAACCATAAAACCTAAGAGCTTTTCCAATAAAAACACCACGTCCAAAAATAATCTTCTTAAAACACAGTGCGATGGCTGATTTGCAATTTCATGTAGTTATACAGTGAGCAATTACGTCTTTACAAGTTTTTATTGAATAGCGCGATTTGTACAAATTGTGCAATCCTGTATCAATCGGCTGATTCATCAATAGGTACGTGTTCTTACTTGTTGAGTATGATTGAGAGATGAGCAATCTGGTTTCTGTTAGGTTTTTAAATTACGAGATTTACATTTAATTTATATTTATTTATTTAAGGCCCATTTAGGCGGCTGAAAAAATTTCAACAGCAGGTAGAGGCAGTCAACCTGCGCCTGTCTATCTCAACACGGCAATACGGCTCACCACCTATTACGTGGGACAAATTCTAAAAGGTGAAATGTGGACATATATAATATGCCTCTGCCTACCCCTTCGGGGATACAGGCGTGACCATGTACATACATGGTCACGCCTGTATCCCCGAAGGGGGTCATTAAATCTCATACATACATGTGTGTGAGATTTAATGGGCCCCTGAGAAGGTCAGTGCGACTTGACAATTCTCAAGTGTAGTGTACAATATACACGTCGCTGCACACACACGCGCAGAGAAAGCACGCACACTTGAAGCTGCCTTTATACTAATTTGCAACACCAAAGGTGCTACACTTGCGATGCCAACCCTGCAAGAATCGCGTAAAGGGGTCCAGACATGATCAATTGGCAATTGTCAAGCACGTAGAATTTCATGTGTGTTTCAAAGCAATCACGCACACTGAAGCAACTTCCGTTCATATTTAACGTGATTGACAAGTGCAAGGCATGATCGTGTCGGGAGCCTATAAGACGCCTTTGAAGAACCCCATACTGTAGACATTTGGGAGCCTACCTCTGAAAATAAAACAGTCACAATTCATGAGATACAACTCGGTGACAGACAGACGAGACAGTCGGACAGCGGAGTCTCAGTGAAAGGGTCCCGTTTTATCATTTGTGTACGGAATCCTAGAAAATAATTGTTGTTCATTGGTATCGCTAAAACTCGAGAATGGCTAGACCGATTAGCAGATTTCGAGTTTATTAAGTTTTTGAAAATCAAGAGGTTTAAAAGTTGACAAGATAATTATTACTTATTGACTTATACACATGATTCTGAACTAGTTTACAATAGATTGTTTCTTAAAACGTTTTAACTTGGAATTCTTTTCAATCAAAAAAATAAATTGAATTGAACTAAAATTAGTTTTAAACTACACTGTGAGGTTTATATTACATTCTACCTGTTCGCTCTAAGTTTGCCGGACGCCTCCATACTACGCCTCTACACCAGCCTCTACGCCAGCAGCAAACTTAAGAGCGAACGGGATAATAATATATTCCCGTATAGATGTCAATAACTAGAATAGTGTCAAACCAGAAACGATTAACGATACCGATTTATTGCGAGCGGCCAAAGAGCAACCGAGAAGGAACGACTATAGCTCTATGGCCGCAAAGTTGTTGTTGCGGTAACGTTGGCTACTTCACCGCGCCAAATTGAATTATTTTCAAGCTCCACGTTGCGTTCATATTATTAATAAAAATTACAAGTTTTATTTTAATTTCTTGAGATTATTTATCAACGTCGTTTAAAAGCACTGCGAAGCTTTAGATTGTAAGAATGTTTAGTGTTGATCCCATAAATTAAAAAACTACTTCGGTTTGTATGTATTGTTTTAAAATATACTTTTTTTCCGGTTAGGTTGGCCAACGTTGGTCTTGTTTTCTCTTCTACTTCAGTTCAATACACAGTCGGCTCGACGTAGACTGGGCTGAAGTTGGTTAGTTGTTCTGAAATCTGAATTCTAAAAACACATTTTAGTTTGTATGGTTTGTTTGATGTTAAAAGTGTAGTGCCAATAATATTCAAAGTTAGTGAAATAATGAAGAACAGTGTGTGTATCGCTTTTTAGCGATGTGTGAATTTCATAAGTTGAATTGATAGTGTTAAAGTAAAATTCATGGTGTTTCCGATATTACTAGTGCCGTTTGTAAAATATAGTTCGAATCATAGGGTCCACAAACGAGGAGACGGATTCTATCATGGTCGTAAAACGGTAAGTTTACATAGAAGGCGGTCTAAGTAGTCGATTGTTTTCTCATTGTCACAAGTCGAAGATGTGTTGTTACAAGTGTAAAATGCTTTGTTACTGCGACTGATGTTATGCCAGATAGATGTAGATTCTACGTGTATAGTCAACACTGCGCACATAGATCTACATTTGTATTTGTTTATGTTTGATAGCATAGCATGGAAAACTACATGTTAATGTATTTTAACGAAATCCTGTAATACAACATCTGTTTTCCTCACACGTACACAAACGGATAACGGCTGACGATGCGCTTTTGTTTCATTTATCGATCATTAAACTTGCAGTATGTTGTGTCTGAAGAATTGACATACACATGTTTTGTTCAGAAACAAGAAGTAGATTATAAAGGTTGGCTATTGTTATTTTTTTTTTTTAAACTAGTTAACAATTTACCCTCAATTTTGACAAATTCATATACTTACTGTAACCCTCCTCAAACTGTTTACAAGGAAAATAACATCTGTGTTAGACATTAGTGGTAAACATGCTCAATAATTAAGGAAATTATCATAACTGACTGATGACAGAACGGTGCCCAGCGAATGGCATCAAAACAGAGGTTCGTGTGCCATAACATTCACATCATTACCTCTGAAAGAGGCATAATTGTATGTATACCATATTTAAATATTCTCATCAATATAAACTCACTCTGATAACTCGCAGTAATGCTGTGTAAAGCCTCATACCTACCATCTAGTTCTATCTGAGATGGTTGTAGAAACCCCATTGAAATTGTCAAATAATATGGTTTTATCCTTTAACAAAACTCTTATTGGAATATCATATACCTAACATAAAAAAATTTTTCAATAAAAAATACAACCGACTTCCAAGAAATCCTGAAAATAAAATTTACTTAGCACAAAGTAATATGTATTTTGATTTATCTGAATTTTTATTCAATATCATATTGAAGTCGGCGCCAAGTAAATTCATAGGTTTAGGGAGGTATTATTCATGGCACCAACTTCAATATTATATTGAATAAAATCTGATAAATCAACTACATATTACTTTGCGCTAAGTAAATTTTATTTTCAGGATTTCTTGGAAGTCGGTTGTATTTTTTATTGAAAAATTTTTTTTCATTATTTTAAGTGACGGGTGAACCAAAAATATATCTATATAGGTAAAAGTTCTCATCAATACAAATTAATCAAGCCCAAACACAAGGTAGCCGCTGTAAATCGTTAAGGAATTCCCTCGAATCTCTTTTGGTTACATCATCAGATCGACTCCAGACCTTTATTAATGGTAGTACATTAAAGCACTGAATTAAAAAGTTAACAAACGCACTAGTTGTGCCTATAATTTTCGGTGGTTGCCCTCGATTTTTCCAGGATCCCATCATCAGATCCTAACCTGGTTATAATGGGACCACCTCAGAAGTAAACCCTATTCAACAAAAAAAATTGAAATCCGTCTATAATTGACGATGAACATACATAAAACATTGAGACCTTTTTTTTTTTTTTGTAGTTGGATCTATCAATCTAGGTGTAAAGTTCTCATCAATACAAATCAATCAAGCCCAAACACAAGATAACTGCTGTAAATTGTTTAGGAATGCCCTCGACTGTCTTTCGACTCTATCATCAGATCGACGCCATACCTTCATTAAAGTGTAGAACATTAAAGCACTTAATTAAAAAGTTAACAAGCACACTAATTGTCCCTACAATTTTCGGTGGTTGCCCTCGTTTTCTCCTAGATCCCTTCATCAGATCCTGACCTGGTGAAAATGGGACCACCTCAGAAGTAACCCCTATTCAACAACAAAAACATTTTTGAAATCCGTCTATAATTGACGGAATTATCGCTTGACATACATAAAAAAAATACATACAGATGAATTGAGAACCTCCTCCTTTTTTTGAAGTCGGTTAAAAACTACCAGTCTTATAGCAGCAGTGTACAGCTTCTTTTATATTTCTAACACAATGTGTAAGTAATAAAAATTAAGGCTTAACTTTAGATTGTCCGACATCGAGTTTGGGGTTCATATTTTTTTACACAAAGCTAATATTATTAGAAGACTCCACACGAAGTTTTAACTTGCGGAGATTAATGGTTAGTGAAAAAAAAATAACAGAAAATGCAGAAATGTCTTCATTAAGGCAGAGTATAAAATTACAGTATTAATATTATAAATTAAATTTGTTGGTCATTCTTTAGTGGTACAATTAAAGTTCTAGGCAAATGTGAGATAGGTACATACTGGTTGAATTTATAGTCGTTTTGGAACTGAAAGGTTTAGGCACAGTTTCGATAACAGAACCGATCGGCACTGTCAATTTGAAAATCAACAATAAAAAATTACGAAAATGTGAAAATCTACATCGTTTGCCAAAATCAAAATGAGAACTCCTGGTTATTCCTTTAAATTTCACGAAATACGTTTACTACGATTTTCTACTACAATTTTTCATTCAATGTCTAACATTCCAATCAGTAAGAAGAGTCACCGCGCCGGGAAAATTCGACCAATCACAACGCATGAACGCACTGGTCCACGTGGATTCGTTGCCAAGCAACGTCGGTAGGTACTCGAATAGTTACGTCTTGTAGGTAGGTAAATACGCTCGGCCGACCGCGCCGGCCGCCGACCGCGGCGCGCAGTTCGACTATGACTCGCGCGCAGTATTGTCGTCGCGATCGCGCATTGCAAAAATGAGTCGTCAGTACGAATATTTCAACGAGGAATATTTAGCAATGGTGCAGATTTATGCCGTTGCTAACTACAACCTAGAAGCAGCTAGGCGGTTGTATTCCCGGTCAGAGAATTTGAACGGGCTACGGCTACGAGGAATTGATAATGCTCAAGTTCCATCGACAGCAACCATCTTCGCTGCGACCTAGCGCTTACTGGACTACGGACAATTCCGAACGCCGCGACATGCACAAGGCCGTGGACGTCTAAATGACTCTCCAGATATCGAAGAAGATATCATCGAGTTCTTCGAACGAGACTCACGGCGAAGTACAAGAATGGCAGCAGGCGTGTTCAATGTGAGCCAATATTATGTGTGGAAAACTTTACGCTCCCATGGATTGCACCCTTACCATTTTCATCGGGTTCACGCGATTTATGAAAATGATGGACCCGCAAGGATCACGTTTTGTCAGTGGTTGTTGCAACATTAACATCCTGTGGACAGACGAATTATTGTTTACGCGAGTGGACGCCTTTGAAATAGTGAAAAGTGACAGAGACACATTGAATAAACTAAAAGACAATAGCCTACCTAAAACGTGCCCGTTTGTGTATCGAACGTTCTGGACTCCATTTTGAGCAGTTGCTAAGGTACAGGGAAGTGTAAATAAACTGTGAATAGGTAGGTATTTAAGTTGATTATTTTGTAAATAGCTCCAATTTTTTAAATATGCCGGAAATACTCCCTATTTGTTCGTATTTATTTTCATTATTATTACATAAACCTTATTAATTTACCGTAAAATAGAACAATATTAAAGTATTTCCGGCGGTCCTAAGCCCGTGTAAAGTATGAAGGAGAAGTTGGGAGTCCTTTATTATTATCTAAGTACCTATTATTATCGAAACGAATGCATTCGGTCAATGAACTGATCACATGGAAGCACGCGCCGCGGCGTAGGTACCTACGGGTTTCGGAGTCTCATTCATTGAAAAGTTCAATGAATAATCGAAGCGCTACTAATGTTTCAACTCGAACGAGTGAAAAAGATTACATAAAAGTCATTTTTTTATTATAACCTGCACAGCTGTTTTGACACTCCGAAATGGTTCCATTATTGATTCCGAGTAACCCCCTCTCGGGTCCAGAACGACTATAAATTCAACCAGTATAATCACCCCCATATCCCACAGGGGTAGTCATAGATGAATTACACTCTCGCGCATTATCAACAGTGTTTGTTTCAATTGCATCACGGCTAAGTCTTTAACATTGCAACCTGGGCAGTTCTGGTTGCTCTAATTGATTTATGCTGGTATTACATGATATCAGTCACTATGTATGGCGGAAATCCATCGTAGAAAAATAAGAAAAAAAAAAAAAAAATACCTAATAAATAAATAATAATAAATAAATAATAAATCGTAGAAAAATAAGAGTCACTTTGCTGAGCAGAGAATGACTCATTCATTATGGATAATCTAGAGCAGTAACGGGAAAACTTTGTTGAAGAAGAAACCAGAAATGTCAGTGGAGGGCCAAATTTATAGGAAAAATGCATTTCTAATGCAGATTCCAGCTGTGACGCTGTAACTTTCAGTAGTGCAGAAAGGTGTTCGTCAGTAAATTTAAAGGTTGAAAAAGTCTGTTTGCACACATCAATTTTCTTATGGCGTCTATTGTTCTAGCTAGTAAATATCTTACATAATACTTCTGGGCGGTCAAATCATGATCATTGTGAGCCATATGGGTGAATATACGCTATTTGAATTTCAATGGCACATAGAGAAATTTAATGTTAACCCCATTATACTATAGTTTCCGTATGTTTAAACAATAAAGAAAATGTTATTTTATTTGGTCCACATAGTTTATTTATAATAATTTGTTTTATTTAAGCAATGTAATATTAAAGCAGACTATTAAAGTCTAAAATAGTCATTGCGATTCTGATTGCGAGTCTGATTTAGAGGGTAAAGGTATTACTTTCCTATCCTACATCCCTTCCATTGAGGATTTCGATTGGTCATTCCTCCATTACGATTATGTAGTTGTTGTGTACTTAACTGTTGTGCTTTAGGATTGGTGAATCGAGAGTGTGGTGGTAATATAGAGGTGTCGAGCTCTTATGTCATCTCTATCTAACCAAATTACCAACCCCATTTAACTTTATAAAGGGGCGATTCAGGTCTATATAATATGCTCTAAGTATTCACCTCGTACCCGTACTGTGCTCCGCTCTACGCCTAATATGAACAAGGTACACGGGTTCCTACCTACGGGATGGACAAAGGTTTGGATCCTCCTTGTGGTGCACATCCTGGGCAATGTAGTAGCAACCACTACCATTTCCTCTGTTCTGAGTTGTGCTACTCCAACTAATTCTGGTCAGGGCGAACCCAGCTGTGAGTTGCTCGGTGTAGTGTGTGTTGTCTAAGTGTCTGATATGTTGGTATTCACGGCCAGCAGCAATGCCGGGTCACCACTACATCTCGTCGCTTGGTTTGCTGTTGAGGCGAAGGCGGCAAAGCGGGAGGCGCACTGCGTGGGGTCGCGGGTGCAAAATATCAGATGCCGTGCAGTTCGCAGGGCCGTCGTAAAGAGTACGCGCGCGTCCCACGAATCTTTATTGACCGTGGATCGGGGAACTCCGGCACTTTATGGAGCTTCGGGGAGCTGACTATCTGGCTCTCCCAAGGCGAGCCCCGAATAAACGCGGCGCCTCAAGCCAGGTCGACGTGAATAATCTTCTTGACATCTTCCGACCCAGTTACAGGCCCAGGAGGAACACCGCGGGGGGTTTAGTGACAAAATAAAAATTTGTATTCAAATAGCTCACAAAGTAACACTTGACGTCAAAATGATTGCTTCTACATTTACATTTACTGTCAGATTCTCAACGAGGTAGAGCCGTAGAGAAAAGAACCTGGCAATAAAACTCATGGCCACTCTTTTTCTTTAACTTCCAGTAGGTAATTTCAAATCATATTAATTACAGTTGTGTAGTTTTTTAAACAATTGAGTTTTCATTGAACAACATTATTATTTAAACTAAAGGCTAGGATGATCCTTTTCCGGTGCCGGGAATCCCACACATCGTCCCAGCTGCCGCTAGGTTGACGGCGCGAAAACGCATGTCCTGCGTCGTCAAATAAAAACCTTTGGAGGCAAGTTAGACATGTGTTACATAAACTACCCAAAACACATCATACTATATTCCAACGCCCAGAGAATACTTCACAGCTGCGTATGCTGTAGCTGGTTTGATTCCGGCTCGAAGGACCCTAACTATATGTAGGTACCTAAAATACAATTGCGCTGAATGTAGCTATAGAGTATAGCAAGCGACGAATATGATGGGGACGTCCATTATTTTCGTCATGCGATGTCCATCCCATTTTGATGGGACGAACTCTTTTTGCACAAATCTCATAAACATTTTACATAAACCCAAGTAACGCAACTAAATTTAATGGAACAAAAAACATTCTTATTGGCAACCTGATAACAATTTATTATTGTTTTTCTGATAATTATAAGTAGGTATTTAGGAAATAAAAAATACGTCGGTTGTCGCTCGTTGTAATCTTAAGACCTTGTCGTCTATTGCGTCGAATGTACTCGTACAGCGTTCAAGTACAGTCAGTGTCTTTAACGTTCTTCTGGCGTTGCTATCTTAGACTGTCGACGACCTGTGAGGGCGTTCACGTACACTTATCCTCGGTGTTAAACAAAGAAAGCTATAGCGAAAAATTTAAAGATGATTAAAATAAACTCGATTGTTATATTATATTGGCTATAAAGAATGAAACAATTATTTTTTTGCCATGAAAATCTTGCACAATATAAACTTAGTTTGTAAGTTATTTTGAGACTATGATTGTGTAACTTCCGTTTTTAGGGTTTCGTAGCCAAATGGCAAAAACGGAACCCTTATAGATTCGTCATGTCTGTCTGTCTGTCCGTCTGTCTGTCCGTCCGTGTGTCACAGCCACTTTTCTCCGAAACTATAAGGCCTATGCTATTGAAACTTGGTAACTAGATGTATTCTGTGAACCGCATTAAGATTCTTATATAAAACTAGAAAAAAAGCAGTAAATTTTGGGGGTCCCCATACACAGAACTGAAACTCAACATTTTTTTTATCATCAAATCCATACGTGTGGGGTATCTATAGATAGGTTTTTAAAAATGCGATTGAGGTTTCTAAAATCATTTTTTTCTAAAGTGAATAGATTGCGCAAGAGACACTTCCAAAGTAGAAAAATTAGTGACCCCCCTCCCCTCTAACTTCTAAACTAAGAGAATGATAAATCTAAAAAAAATGTATGATGTACATTGCCATAAAAACTACCAACGAAAATTAGTTCGAACGAGATAGAGCTGGTAGTTTTTTTTTAATACGTCATAAACCGTAATTTTCGGTTAGAAAAATCACTACCACTGCGAACGTGTTAAAACATCAATCAAAGTTACAACGAACTATAAGAACTTTTATATTATGTTACTTGCTGCTACGAAACCCTTCATGGGCGAGTCCAACTCGCACTTGGCCGGTTTTTTGTAATATCAATGACGCGTAATAAACTATTTTGTCTTGATGACACATTAAAACGTTCAAAAAATGTTGAAAAAATTTTATTGCTGTTATGTATGTCTATAATGTAGGCTTCCATTCTTTGAAATGTTCAACATTTATGCGTGTCTTTGTGAGAAATAAAATATAAAATACTGAGAACAAAGTTCTGTAACATCCTATTGTTATCCTGTTAAAACCTGATGTTGCCCTCTCTCATTAAAGTTTCATCTTGCAGGGAAACACCCCTTCTCGCAGTATATTCGCTTAGCTAATTGCACGAAACATGCCACTGTTGGTAAAGATAGAAAAGACTTACATCTGTACCTCGGTTCATAATTAAATAAATCTTGAGGAATGCTCTTGGCTAGACTATTAGAATTCCACTACTATTATAAATTTATTGTCATAGTATTTATTTAAAGTACCTATCTTATCTTAACTAAATACTTAGGCCTACTCAATGGTACATTGCAATAGTTGTAATTATTATTTTTCGATGACTTCAATTTTTGTTGTAATATAATTGTAAGGGAATCTGTGAAATAAATAACCCGAGAACTATTTATAGGTAGGTACTTTATTCTCAATAATTTCGTAAATAAGAAATTGCGGTTACAAACAGTTATTCATGGTAAAACCCGTTCAGTAAGCGCGTCACACGGTTAGGGTTACCATTTCTGAAGAAATGTATGCCTGATTTACATGGTAAAAACGCCTGATTTTCACAAAAAATGCCTGATTTTCTTGAAAAATGCCGTATAATAAAAGAAATAGGTACCTATTTAATAATAAGTAAAACACATTGCTTGAATGAATTTTTAATTTAAAAACATCTATTTTCAGACACGTTAGAGTAGGTAATAAGAAAATCAGCCAAATATATGATTTGTTCTTTGTATGAGTTGTTTAGAAAGGAATTCCACTGTACGTTTTCTTACTTCTAATGATAATTATCTGATGACGCCATTTTTAACAAGTCTTTTTGAGTTTAAATATATATACCTAATATGTACAAAACTCTTTACAATTAATCATTTCGCCTGACATAGAACAATGCCGGCTGGGCGCCTGATCAAGTGCTAAAATGCCTGGCAAATCAGGCGAAAGCCTGGCATATGGTAACCCTACACACGGTAGATAACGGTGCTCGTAATTCATTAATAATTACGAGAAAAGTGACACATCATGACCTTTGTACCAATAAGACTCAGATAGAGTTCAATGCTTTTTTTCTGTCGTACTTTCACTCATCGACATCCTAAGAGTACCTACCTACCTTCTTTCATCTTTTAGGGTTTCGTTCCCGAAGGGTAAAAACGGGACTCGATTCATGAGACTTCGCCCTCCGTCTGTCTGTCTGTACGTCACGAGGTTGTCTGTCATAGGAATCGTGATAGCTAAATACTGAATTTGTCACAGATCATGTAGGTACCTATTTCTGTTGCGCTATATCACCAAATACTAACAAGAAAGCCGTGAGATCGTTCTCACCAGGCTGCCCCTCTCTAACACGTTTATTGTAAAAGTGAAAAAGTTCAATCCGATTGACGTTGTCATTTTTGTTTTATTTCAAACTTTGAACAGATGATCCACGTGACCTAGTGACGTAGTTTAATGCGACAGAGTCACAGCTACAGAGCAAGTCTCGCCATAAGACCCTCTGCACTCTATTTTATAGAGAGGGGCTAAAATCGGAAAGATAATAATAATTTATGGGGAGCTCGCTACGGAACTCTACGTGAGCAAGTCTGATTCGCACTTGACCGTTTTTGTTTTAAATTTTCGGTCATAAAAGTAACGCCCCTCGCTTGATGTAAAGCAAAGCCACAGTGACATTCTGGCGAAATAGGCGCCACTTGATTTCTTGACCAATTCCCACATTGAGCAGTCACATTAAATATGGAAAGCGCTGTGCGTATACCAGTCTATTTTTATAAGAGCTGAAGCAGTGGTAAAAAGACCTCTCTGTTATTACATTTTACGAAATAAATAACTTATAAGAGAAAGGTCTTTGTTACCTGATTAAGTCACGCACAGGAGGGCAATATATTTAACCGATATCTATGTTGTTATCAGTAGCCACTTGAAACGAAACCCGTGGGACCGATGTTAGTTACTCTGACTGACATACTTACATAATAAATACTCCTGGTTAAAACCGTCTACTCCCACCTGTTCTGTTGAGTAGTTCTGTTAACAGAAGTACTGAAATTTTTTTTCCCATTAATTCTGTCCACAGAACAAATGGTAATGCAATTCCCACCTGTTCTGTTGGCAGAACTACAGGTAATTTTTATTACCATTAGTTCTGTCTACAGAACAAATGGTAATTCTAAGTAGTTCTGTTGGCAGAACTAATGGTATTTTATGTCCCATTAAAACTCAGGTTTATTTATTTCTAAAACATATTTCACTTTTCAAGCAAAAAGGGTTTGTTGATTTTCAATTTGAACTACAAAACAAAAATAGCGGCGTTACGGTTAGGTTCCGACACCTGCCATCGATCCACGGCACTCAGTCCCGGCTCACACCTGCTCGACAGATGTTGATTTTGCCACACGAATGCCCTAAAACCATTTCCTACAACCTCTCTCTCGCCTTTGACATTTACGGGCAAGTTAAAAGCTTCCATTTGTGGGAATCTATTTTGAGAATTATTAGAACTGGCATAATTTTGTGCCAATAGGTCCTTGAGTAATAAACTCCTACACGTCAAAAAGCTACTCATTTAACTAACACTTAGGTAGACTGTAATGAGGGTTTGGGCTCCATTAGTTTATCTGTGGCTAGGGTGTGTAGATTTTAGAACTTTGGTTCTCCATAAAATCTAATTTCTATTTTACTTGCTCTATACAAAGTTATCCCTTTTAGTACAGTGCAAGCAATATGTTTTGCAATTTGCAGTTTAGGTTAATTTCCGTTCCGGAAGTTCTATTCTGTTCTGTTTTAGGATTTCGTATTAAATCGCCATACCGTCCGGAGTTCAAGCTTAGACCCACATTTGCTTACTTTAGGTATTCATGATCTATAAATTACCTACCTACTTATTTAACATGATATCCTTAGAATTTAGACGTTTGGTACTGTAGTATAGATACTGTCAATGGTTTCCAAAATTGAAGAAAACACACAGATTAAAGTAGGAAGTTCCCTGCGCTTTCGATTTCTTGGCGGAGACACCACCAGCTCTGTTTAGGCCGATTAATGCCAACCCTCTTACAGAAATTAACACCCGGCACGTACTGTGAATATTACTACGTTAATCCCTTTTATTAAAGGATTTACGCTAATATGTACGGTTGTGGCGTTTAATATAAATTCCTGTATAAAGTGCTTGCTGATTAGGAAGGTCATCCAGCTTCATGCGTCGCGTGCGCGTCAGATTGCCGACATGTTACAGTTCGGTGACCGCAGTGCATTGCTTTACCTCGGTCGTTGCACAGAATTGCAACAAATCTTTAATTCTGTTAGTGTTGGTACAAGCGGACTTCACACGGTTTCACCCGCCTAGCTCCCGTTCCCGTGGAAATGTGGGAATAAAATATAGCCTATGTTACTCAGGGTGAATGTAGTTTTCCAATGGCGAAAGAATTTTTGAAATCAGCGCAGTAGTTTTTGAGTTTATTCATTACTAGCTGACCCGCGCAACTTCGTTTGCGCCACATAAGAGAGAGTATTACCTGTTCCCGTCGCGTTGCGTTTACTCCCGTAGCGTCTCGTCTTTAATATTCAATACTACGTGAGAGAGAGAGAGAGAGAGAGAGAGAGAGAGAGAGAGAGAGAGAGAGAGAGAGAGAGAGAGAGAGAGAGAGAGAGAGAGAGAGAGAGAGAGAGAAAAGTTTCTCGTCGCGTGTATTCCCGTCGCATTATTTTTAAGAACAATTTCGTTTATGAAAGAGGTATCCCGTGGCATTATCGTAGAAAAAAATTGATTGCCATTAAAATGGTTATTGTGCACCAACCCAAAGATAGACACATGCTATCGCGCAATTGTTTTAGAACTTTTTTAAGAGAAACAATATTGTAGTACATATTTTTTAAATAACTATAAATATTTACGCAACGAAGCTAAAGCACACGCAAAAAAAAGGAATAACTTTCCCCCCGTTTTTGAAACATTTAGGTACTATTACTGCTCCGCTCCTATTCGTTGTAGTGTAATGCTATTAGCCTATGACACTCCACAACAACGTAGCCACAGTATAAAGAGTACTAACCAGTATTGTAGCTCCCTACAAACGGACGAAGCGCAAGCTATACCTACGATTCTCGTTTTCGGCAGGCCTTTCAGCACGCTAGCAGGCGATTGTGCCGAGTAGACGAATGGACGGTGTGTCGTTTTTTGGATAGTAACCGCGCGTGTTTTATTTACTAAAAATATTTAATATGACAACTAGAGTCTATTGTGCTTGTTTTGGTTGCATGAATTCGTCAATCCCCAGTGATAACGTTTTTTAGATTACCTGGAAACTCCGAAAGGTAAGACTATAAATTGATTTTACTTAAGTTCTCCGTTAAACTAATTAAATAAGTCTAACTTTTTGAAGCGCTCGTGGCCCCGCGGACTCAGTGTTCTGTAAACGATCACTGCAGTAAGCAACATTTACTATGGCCGGATATGGATGGGTGACCACCACGTGAACCACTTTGTGACATTTATTTACGAGCCTTTTCGTGCTTCGGAAGGCACGATAAGCCGTTGGTCCCGGTTGTCAGTAAAATGACAGTCGTTAAGCCAAGTTGAAGGCCTTACGGGCGGCTTGAAAATTTCAACTGTGGGTCGTCACAACCTGCGCCCGGGTCGGCAGCGCGTGTGTAACGCCTCTGGTGTTGCAAACGTCTATAGGCTACGGTTACCAACCTTCCGGTGGGCCGTAAGCTTGTCTGCCACCTAAGTAGTATAAAAAAAAAAGTACTAATTGGTACTATACTACTACTAGTTGACTAAAGTTAAACAAAGTGATTGACACGAGTGAACTGGGTAGTGAAGATGAAGTAGGTATGTTTGTGTTTAAAACTAGACTTGTGCTTGCAGTCAGTGAACGGTGCGATCCAATATAGTACAATATCCAAAAAAAACTAGTTCAGAACTCTAGTACGTGTAGGTAGTACATTTAGTTCCGTTGTCAGTTCGTAGTTATTTAATTGAGAGCAATGATCTATGTATGTTTCAAGAGTATTCATTTCTTTGTGGTTGACCGATGTTACAGTACACGCTAAGTGTACTGTAACATCGGTCATCTAAAAAGAAACAAACCGTATGACTTTGATTGACAGCATTTTTGTTACCTTTGATTTTTATTACACGCATAGAGACAAATATGAACTTCCAAAATTTAACACAACTTGACAATGTACGAAAAGTACTAGTGTACTAGAGACTGACTAGTACTTTCAAATCGAAAAATAGTTTTAATTTGCGTTGCGGGGATATTATATTATTACTCACAAAGTATTTTTTTGTTTAAATAAAAAAGGTACATATTTACTCGAAATTGAAGCCGGTTGTCAGTAAAACGACAATCCTTAATACAGATTGAAGGCCTTGTGGGCGGATTGAAAAAATTGAACTGCATTATGCTCACTATATATACGCGTACGTAAAACTATAAGATAAAATGTCGGCGGCGTACTATGCCTCTGCCTACACCTTCAGGGATAAAGGCGTGACTATATGAATGTATGTATGCACATATTTACAATCGCAATACTAAATAGAAAATCAAAGTAGGCACATATTATTAAAATGCTGTAGGTGGGCAGCCCTATCGCATGCTTACGTACCGCGCGGCTGTAGGCATTTATTTCTAAAACCCGGCCGAGTCAAACTACAGTATACAGTGACGTAGCTTTCTAATGGTGAAAGAATTTTTAAAATCGGTTCAGTAGATCCCGAGATTACCCCTTACAATTTAACAAACACACAAACTTTACTTCTTTATAATATTAGTATAGATAGTATAGATAGACAAACATACACACTAAAATAAAAAAAAATCCTATTTATAATATTAGTGTAGATTTGTTCTAAGTTGAAATTGAACCTACGAACGCCGGTTTTGTAGTAAGGGTATTCTAACCAGTCTAGAGTGACCAAGAGGCCAGTCAACTTGACTGAGTTGATTGCGAAATATTGACGGTATTCCCAGTGTAATGTTTTGATTCTTATCGTGGAATCTATCTATCAACCTATTAATAAATAGCCCGTTAAAATACTTGCCACACTTACGTACTTTCATTCATACATTCATAGCAAGCATTCCACTTCATTATCATCATATATTTATAAATATCGTATATGAGGACTGTAGGTTAACATGATTGTTCTAATGTTATTGTTGTCTGCATTTTTTTATCACTTTGCCTTTCAAATAGGCACTGCCTACGACAACGCCCTCAATTTGCTTTGTGTTCCGAAACCAGGCCAAACTAAAAATGTTGATTAATAGATGGTAAAAGTATTTCGGAAATCAGCTCGAAGCTTATAAAATTTGTCAAAAAAAACGACGTACCTATCTATGTATTTGTGAAGGAATGCCCTGGAGCATTGAGTGCTAAACTTCACCTGTCTAGTCTAGCTAATGGATTGGCGAAGTTAGTCAAATCAATCATAGTTTACATCTGTTGTTAGTATATAGGTAAGTCGGTAACTCGGTATCTTATACCTATAATATACTATCCCACGTATTAATATTTTTTGACGAATTACGAATGGTCCGAGCATTATCCACGTGATAACGTTTCCCCGAGATTGCTGCATAAACATTATTTTTCTTCAATTTGCGATAAGCACTACGTAGTTAGTACGTGTTTATTTTTATGTACGTACCATGTCCCGGTACGGTACGAGCTCTGGTGCGAGGCTGTGTTACTTCGAGCCCTCTCTCGCTGTATCAAAAGGGGTCATAAGTCGGAAAATCAATTAATACTGATCATGAAACGCTCCGAGCGTTGACTTCGAGCGGAACATTGCGTGGGACGACCCCTTATTAAAGAGACGAAATAGTGACGACAATCAGTTGATACGAATGGCACTGATTTTGTTGAAGCTTCTAGTTGACCTATGTGTTCCGTGTACCACCATTCTGTCAGTTGTAATATGATGCCAGAGAGATAAAAAAATGTTATGTGTGCGAGTCTTTGTCAATGGTGCAAATACTGCGTGACGGAGATTTGCTGGCGGCTAAGAAGCAAATGTATTACGAGGAATACCTTGTTTGTTCTATTTAGTAGCTTCCCCCAGAGGATATAGATGTACAGAGTAATTTAGAAGTAAAAGAGAAACGTAACTAACGGATGTATTGTCGCATAATAGTTATTGCAGCGCTAGGCATCCATCCAACAATAAAGATTTTTGAAAACTATCCCTTTAAAATTTAAAGAGTCAGTTTTCAAAAATCTTTCTATTCACGGCCATAAAGCACCATTCTAGTATTGTCGTTCACATCGTTTCTTGGATAATTTTAGAAACAACGAGTAGATTTCCAAAATAGGTACTTTTGCCGTCTATTCTATTAATCAACCATTTTTAATTTGGCCTGGTTTCGGTGCACGAAACGATCGCATCCTTTAAAGTTTAATTTAAAGCATAAGATCGTTTCAGCACCACGGGGAATAAGCTAGATTATTTACACTAATCTATATAGCAGCTATAAGTAGCTTATTAGTGAAGTGTAGAAATATGGGTGAATATACGGTATTTGATTTTTTTGTGTCCCACAAGAAAATGTTATCTGTTCCATTCAATATCGATAATTTGTATATTTTACAATATTTGCAAAGTCCTAATAATGATGGCCAGAAGATTTTTCCATTTTTTTGAATTTTATAAGCGCCAGAGGAAAATATGTTATCAGAAGAGTGACACTATGGCACAATAGTGACAAATTAAAGCAGAGAAGTGACATGTCTTTGATTATTAGCTAAGAAAAGGGAGAAATATTAAATAAAACATTTAATATACAGTATAGGTTTCGAATATTTTTTGTATACGAGAGAAATTCAGTCTTCACAGTTTCTAAACGCATAATTATTTTTAATATTTATGGTTTGTTAATGCTTATGTTTCGTTTCATCAATCAATCATGAAATCAGCCTATGATAGTCTACTGCTGGACGTAGGCCTCTTCCAAATTATGCCACAATACACTCTGCCCACCCCTTCGGAGATAATGGCTTGTCCATATTTACACGGTCCTGCGCCTTCCGCATCCAGTCAATCCCTGTGACGTTTTTAGGTCGTCGCTCCATCTGGCGGTGAGTTGTCCTACCCCACCTTTACCAAGTTAAAGTTCCAAAACTCATTTACTCCATCGGCCATCGGTTCTTCTACTGATATCGTCAGCCCACTGCCACTTCAAAACCGATACTCTGCGGGCTATGACGACCACTATGATTCACTGATAAATGTGATCTAATTGTTTCAGATTTTTCCCTTTGTATACACCCCAAGCATAGCTCATTCCATTGCTCACTGTGCCACTTTAAGGACCAGTGTGAGTGTCCAGGTCTTGGCACTGTAGGTCATAATTGGTAGAACACAGTGGTGATAGACTTTCGGCTTCAGGCATTGCGGTATATGCAAATAGAAAACACGACACAGTTTGCTGAATGATGCCCAGCCCAAGCGGATCCTTCTGACTATTTCCTAATCCAGATTATTCTTTCTTAGTATGATTACCTGACCAAGGTAGGTATATTCCTGGACAACCTCAAGTCTCGCTCGATCCTTTGACGTAGATTGGTATCGGCATGACACGCTCACTGAAATTACGTTGGTTTCATCCAAGTTAATGCTGAAGCCAACACGTCGAGCCTTTCCATTAAGACTTTACAGCACACTCCTCAACTGTTCCAGCATTTCCTCTACCATGACGATACCTCGTCATAATAGCACGACGCATCTCGAAATTCGGTTTCTCCATGTCATCGGCAAATCGTTTCACCGTTTGTATTCTCGCCCCATCTCAGACCTGTGACTAACAGAAGTCCTCAGGCGCATTGGTGAAGAGTTTAGGGGATATTACATCTCCCTATACACACCTCTGCGCCGTGCTATAGGATTTTACTTTTAATTCTCCAACTGGATAGTCATGGTAGTGGTATGTTACGCATCTCAACACCTTGATACATCATCAATCAATACGACATCGCTACAAAGCGTCCAGGGCTGTCCAGGTTTGGATAGAGTCGAAGGCTTTCTCGTAGTCCACGAAAGCCATACTTACGCAGTGGCTGATTGTACTCCTCTGTCTGCTGTACAATCCACCGAACAGTATGGATGTGTTCCATGGTACTAAAGCCCTTTTGAAATCCGGCTTGCTCAATTGGCTGAAACTCGTCAAGTTTTCCGGTGAAGCTATTTGTGACAATCTAGAGGACAACTTGTAAATATGAATTAGGAGTCAGATGGGGCCGTCACATTAGTTCTTTAGTAAGATCTAGTCACCTTTTTTTAAAAAACAGAGCCACCGCACTTCCACATCACGCTTTGGATGTCTGGCTCTGCTGGAGAGTGGAATTAAAGATGCTCGTTAATTCTCTAAGGACTGGAGTTCCGCCTGCTTTAAGGAGCTCAGTATAATTCCGGTTTTTACAGGGATTTGTTATGTTTAAGTCGCTCGAGAACCACCCTAACCTCGCCCTGGTCTATATCCAGAATGTCTTCCGTGTAGTGGCCAGTTAATGGGGCTCTGTGGTCATTATCGCTTGCCATGATGTCTGATTATGCTGGAGTAGCTAGAACAAATGAATCGACCTCATAATACATTAAGTATTAACGAAAGTTACTACATTATTTAATTTTTGTCACTTTCCTGGCGCGTATGTTTTTTCTTTGGTATGAAATATGCCAGAGTAATGACGCCAGAGAAGTGACAAAATCGCACATTATCTATAAAAATAGCATCACTCGCATTTCTGACTACGCTTTAACTTAATACATGACATCTACACACAATAAACATTGCATTGCTCAAATATACAATTTCGTAACTTTAAAATAGAAAAATATATACTTACCAGAGGAAATATTCCAACGACTGGCACAAACCCGCTTTCCTGCAGTCAATCGCAAACTGACGCAAAATTATTGAAGCTTTTCTCAAGGATTTTAGCGTACTTCTTACTTTACACTGTGACCCGCGCATACATTAAAGTCAAAAACATATCTTTGCGCATTTAAGTAAAATTTTAGTTCCTTTGGTTTCGCCAGATGAAGGTGACATTTTTGTAAGGGGCTAAAAAAGATGAGTTATTTTTTATATATTAATAAATGTTTTTACAGTGTATTTCATTAAAATATGTTTCGAAATTTATTAAAGCATTTGAATATCTTAAAAAAGATCATAATGGCATACAGATTTAAAGTATCTGACCATTTATTTACCATAAACTGGTAAGCGGTAAAGCCAGAGGAGTATACATTTATGACTATTTTAGACTATTAATGCTAAAATAAAACAAATTATTATAAATAAACTATGTGGTCCAAATAAAATAACATTTTCTTTATTCTTTAAGCATACGGAAACTATAGTATAATGGGGTTAATATAAAATTTCTCTATGGGCCACTGAAATTCAAATAGCGTATATTCACCCATATACCTCCTAATATCAAAACGGCACTTTACTTTGTAGCAAGAATTAATTAGGTCAATGAGCGCATCATTTTCCTCTTACCAATAGCTCAATAGTATTCTCCACTTCAAACATTACAATCGATTACCGGAAGAAACTAATATCAAAATTACTCAGTATTGGGATTTCCTCAAGGTTTTTTTGAGGAGCATAAGTTTAGGTATCTAGTACTGATAAGATCTGGAAAATCTTTATTTGTTGTTATGTTTTTCCTGATTGGATGACTCGGTTATCAAAAGAGAATACCGTATTATTCAGATACAGTTCATGAAGTTGGTACCTAGTCAAAATTGATTCGCTTGGATGCCGGACATCGTTTCGTTTCCAAGTAATTTCCTTCTCTCGTAAAAAAAAGACCGTTGAAGCGTCGACCGTTGCTCTTCAACTGATGATAGCGCTTTATAAATCAATCATGTTTCTTTCGACGACTAAAATTTTTGCAATTTGCACGTTTCATTTATAACTAACTAACTAACTATCTTCACGCCAAATCCCTTGCGGGGTAGGCAGAAAGAACCGAGCGCCACACGGCACGGTCCATACACACCTCACTTGCTTCTTCAACTTTCATTTTTCTTTTCATGCATGCACGTCGGTTCCTACGGCTCTTGACATCACCTTCAACTAACACACGATTGATTTGGTCGTGGTAGGTGTGTCGTGGCCTTCCCCGACTCCTACGTCCATCCACTTTCGCGTTGTATATCTGTTTTGTCATTCTTTCATCTCCCATTTGTTCCACATGCCCGAACCACCGTAGCATGCTCTTCCTTACTTTAACACCGACACTCTCTTTCAGACCAACTCTCTTTCTTACATCTTCATTCCGAACGCGATCTGCGAGCGTTACTCCGCAGATTTTGCGTACCGCGCGCATCTCGACCGCGTTTATTCTACTTTCATGCGTTTCCTGCCATACCCAACTCTCGCTTCCATACGTTAGCGTAGGTATCAGCACCGCATTGTGTACTGCGAGCTGGGCCTTTTGACTTAAGCCCTTGGTACCTAAAAGTTTGCCTAACGCTCCATTCACACTATTGCCCGCAGTTACCCTCTTTTCTACATCAGCGGTGTACCGTCCATCCCTGCTAAATGCACATCCAAGATATACAAACTCATCCACCTGTTCCAGCACTACATCATTTACAGTTATCCTGGCATTCGTTCTGTCCTCTTCTCCTCGGTCCCAATGGACTGGAGGCGTGCTATCATCGTGCCCTTGTATAAAGGCAAGGGCTCACGTATGGAGTGCGCCAACTATAGGGCCATCAGTTTGATCAGTATAGCAGCTAAAGTGTATGGCAAAATTATTGAAAGGAGAATGAGGGTGGAATCTGACGGATTACTGTGGGAGGCGCAGGGTGGTTTCCGAAATGGAAGAGGATGTATGGACCAAGTTTTCTCTCTCCGCAACATCGTAGAGAAGCAGCTGGCTGTAGGCCGAAAGGTTTTCTGCGGTTTTGTGGACATGGAGAAAGCATTTGACAGAGTTGTACGGAAGGATCTCTGGGATATATTGCCAGGATACGGGATTGATGGTGCGCTGCTTCGTGCTGTGCAGTCTACATATGTGGGATGTACGGCATGTGTGCGGGTGGGCGGCAGCCTGTCTCCCTGGTTTGACGTCAACATTGGCGTCAGACAGGGCTGCGTGCTGTCGGCTCTGCTGTTTGTCCTGTACCTGGACGATTGTCTTAAGAGAGTAAGATCGATGAATGTTGGGTTGCGAATGGGTGACTTACTTGTGAACTGGTTGCTGTATGCAGATGATGCCGTGCTCATAGCCGAATCGCCATCAGAACTACAGTCACTAATCACAACGATGAAAGATGATTGTCTAATGAGAGGCTTACATTTGAACGCGACTAAAACGAAAGTGATGGTGATGTTTGTTTGTTTGTAACGAATAGGCTCCGGAACTACTGGACCGAGTTGAAAAATTCTTTCACTGTTGGGAAGCTACACTCTTTGCGGTGAACATAGGCTATATTTTATTCCCGTATTCCCACGGGAACGGGAACTACGCGGGTGAAACCGCGTGACGTCCGCTAGTAAAATATGAAGATAAAGCATTCTGTCTTGATAGTAACTTCATTGAAATTGAATACGAAACTGGTTTGTTGCGTACAGGCGTATGACCGAGTAGCGTCCTTTTTACGTAGGTTGTGTATTCGAGTGCGTATTATAGTGTGTAGCTCAAAACAATGTGGAATTTGGACTTGATGATTGGTTACGGTTGATTTTGGGTAATGATATGATTTATTCTCGGTATGAAGCAATTTTAATCTTGGATTTAACTGCCGTTTTGGATGTTGTAGGCAAGTTTGAGACGAAAAAGTACTCGGCTATTTTAATCCCTCCTTAACTTCGACTAGAATATTGTGATTGCTGTTAATAAATCTTCCCCGATGACTGATTTGAAGGTCTTTCGGGTTTATAAGGAAAATTTCAGCCTACTGTACTTCATAGTTCATACACTTAGTTAAAGTACCTCATTTTCTCGGTACTAAGCGTTGATAATTACGAAATTATTAATTGAAGAAATTCCGGGTAATCGATCACAATGATGCTACATACATGGAGGAGGTATGCTGACCAGACACACGTGGTCATAGATACAGACGATTTTATTACGTTTCTCAAGAAATGATTCATAGAAATTCTTCCCGTGTAGGTGTGATTCCCCGTACACTTCCGTTGCTCTCACATTCGCTACATTTGGCGTGTTGCGTTGCGACAAACCGGATACAGCGTAGCCCCTTATCGCCACGTGTTCCGTTTGCTGAAATGGAAGTCCAAGAAATGCTACTGTCATTGTGATTCTCAGAATTGTCACTTCATTTAATAGTAGGATCAGCGGCTAAATGACGTTACGGACACCGAAGGTTCGGACACTTTGTCCGATTTTTTATACATTTTCCAAGTGACCTTTCGGACACTTATGATAACAAGCTGATTATAAACAATGACAGTTTTAAAAAAGGGATTATAAAGCTGTTTAGTACCGTCAGACAAAAAGTTTTAAAATATTCCTAGTTTATTATGATAATTGTGAAATATGTGATGATGCTTGGATGTTTGCTGTTAGCCACGTTTGAAACATAGTATGCGGGTACAGAATTTCACGCAAGTGAAGCCGCGGACATTAGCTAGTATATTATGCATTAAATATAATAGCACTTTGCTTTTATTGCAATTTTCCGGATCAGCGTTTAAAAGCATCTTTAGACTTTCGTTCGTGGCACCCGGCCGTATGCATTGGTAGTTCATCGTGTGGTTTTAGACGTTTTTTTTTGTTTAACGTGAGGGAAATGCTATGCCGGACTCCTACCGACTAAAAAACCTCACGTCACGCCCAACAGCCTGTGGTTGGGAGCCCCGGGGAAGCCCTCGGAAGGATGTCCCAGAACTCCCAACAGACCCACGGCCGCCACTGCGGCCTCGCCCAGTGGTTTTAGACGGTAATAACCCGGCAAGACGTCTATGTAAATTTCTACACTTATAAAAGAAAAACGCCTTGGAATATTTCAGTGCAAAGTAATAGGTAGAAAAAAAATATCTAATCAAAAATTATTACACCAGACAACGGTGAGAGAAGCGGAAGATCGTGCGGAAGAATTACACGCGAACATGCAAATGAACTTAATTGTTATTGTCACGGAATTGGTTGGTGCGTTTACGTAATAAATCTAGGAAGGTGAAATAGATCTAATTCTAGATTAACAAATTTACTCTTCTGAATAACAAACCTAATTTCGCAAGCCACTTGAGTGGCTCCTAGTCCGTCTTTGTAGTAATAGGTACTTGGATATTGTGTCTAGTTTCAAACTTTCAATATCCGCATATTCCTTTTGTCTTTCTGCTTTAATTATAAGGACGAAGTTTCAGATGTAATCGACACGGGACATACGAAACTTAAAAGAGATCCTATCTTGTCCTAGTAAGAAAGACAAAAGGATAGTGTAGGATGTTGAAAAAAGACCAAGGCCCATCTTACAAAATCTATTTCTTCTTTTATTTTACTGTGTTGATGCGTTATTGAATTGACTCCCGTCTATTAAACAGGCTTGCAGAACCATTTCCCTTTTTAAGAAAAAATTAATAAAAGGCCATGTCTCAACTTTGTTACAAAACCATATTGTTCATTGAGAGGAAGTTTCAGATGTAATCGACACGGGACGTAAAAACCCAGAAGAGAAAGGTTGTCGTAGGATAAAAGACAAAAGGATTGTGTAGGATGTTGAAAAAAGACCAAGGCCCATCTTACAAAACCTATTCCTTCTTTTATTTAACTGCGTTGATGCGTTTAGTCTGCGGAATTGACTCCTGCCTATTACACATGCTTGTAAAACCATTCCCCTTTAAAAAAATGTATATATGCCTCAACTTTATGTTACGAAACCATATTGTTCAAATTCTTAACACTTTCTTACTGTAAAGCGTCGCTCAATAAATAACACAACACATCACGTAAAGCCGAATAATGAAATTTCCTCTATCTTCGTTTCAAAACAATTAAATATTCTTTATCTACAATGGACCAGTCGAGAGTTATTATTTAAATGCTGGCTCGCGGTAATTGCGGGTCGGCGTTTGTATGATGGCCTATCGTCGGGCCGGGAGAGAAGGGGATGGCGGTAGGGCTTTGACCTCGAGACACGTAATCACGGTCAGTGTGGCGACCGCTGTCCTTGTCTTCCTCTTTCGTGTTCCATTTATTAGAATAATCTATCTGATAAGTCACAAAAATAAGTGTGTCAACCACACGCAATTTCATTGTAGAAAGTGTACCTAATAGAGATAGAGTGACCTAGTTCGCAGCCAGCACTGATAAGTTATCGCCGATGCTATCCGTAAAACAATAACTATTGGAACCAAGCTTTACATGGCGAAAATCCATTAAGTATATAAAGATAATAATGGCGGGAGAGTAGGTATGAAACTCACTACACACCCTTGTTTAGTCATATCAAGCTCACAACAGTTAAATATTACCCCAACTTCATTAACCAGTTAAAGTGGGGTTAGTCTTTGGGGTTGGTGTGTGGTCTCATAAAATTTCGTGACCTCTCAAATTTTTCGAGATACTTAGCAAGAATTTTGACATAATATAGGTACCTAACTATTATCGTTTCTAAATTTTGCACATTCCCTCAAGTGTCTCATAAAATTTTGAAACCGTACCTATCTTGAGTTTGTGACCTTTGACACTTACTCACATTACTAACTGTCAAAGGTCACCAATAAAAAATTGTGGTCTCCAAATATCCCCGTCCTAGAGTTTTAACAGTGTTTGCATAAATTAGTAAAGAAAATTCTAACAAAAATTGTTCCTTCTAAGAACGCACAGTCCGCTGCGCATAAATTTTGTGTTTTATGAAATTTTGCCAAATAACCCAAGACGCGCGTGATTTGACGAGATTTGCACGGACCTTCTTACTAACATACCTAATGAATGGGAAAGTTTATATAAGGATGTGTGGATGTTTATTATCCCAGGAATAAGTTCCCTTATGAAGCGGAAATTGGTACTTAAATAATTATAACGCCAAAAATCCACCATTTTGATTTTCTAGGAATTTTATTAAATACCTGGTGTCATTCACACAATCACGACGTATCAAATGACACCTTGTACTTCAAAATCCGTCAAGCCGTTCAGACTGTCGAGCGTTCAAGAAGAATTTTCAAGGTTTGCAGTTTAGCGCCGAAAGTCTACCATTTTGATTTTTTAGAAATTTTAATATAGGTACAATCACGACAAATCAAATGACACCTCGCATGTCAAAATCCGTCAAGCTGTTCAGGCTGTAGGACGTTACAAATAAATGGACATACATACATACATAGTCTCGAAAACATTACCCCCCTTTCTTCGGCAGTTCGGGTAATAAAACTACGTTTCTCGATAAAATTCCGAGTTATTGATATTTTTGTGTTAGCGCTAAACTGTTTTTTGTTGCTTGAAGGACGAAGCAAATTGGATTGTTGAACGACTATTCGTGTCGTTTCAATATCTACGTGTTATTTGTTTGATTGCTATAAATGTAATAAAACTTCAATATGGTTAATGCTTGCATAAGAGACCGATGCATCGACTCCAGAACCGGTTTCGTCGATCGCGGTCGTAATTTTCTTTAATCTTGACCCACAGTTGTCTTAGACCAGTTACGTGATTGAATCTTGACCGTTTGACCGTCATATCTATAGATCTCGCTTCACGGAAGTACCTACGTGCGTAGCATTCAAAGTTGTGGGCGGTATCTTGTTGATAATTATCAGACCAAAATTATACTACAATGGTTCAGAATCTCTGACTAGATTTTTTATTAGATATTTGGGTATTTCTACTTTTCTTTGCCGCTACATAAATTCTAACGCACCTGTTTCCTCCTACAATTTATCTCAGGCATTAAAAAAGGCGTAATAGAGATTAGGTACTTCAGGCGAGTTACGGACACCGAAGGTTCGGACACTTTGTCCGAAGAGTCAATTTCAATTTTTTCGGTGGCAATTCGGACACTTATGATAACAAGCTGATTTGTACGGTCAGACCAAAAATTTCTAACCATGTTAAGTGTCTATTACGCTAAACAGAATGCCAAATAATTTGATAAACTAGGTAAATTGAATGCTAAATAATAACCCCCCCCCCCCCTAGATGAGGCCGTAGTGGTAGTCGTGGGTCTGTCGGGAGTCTTGGAGTATCCTTTAGAGGGCTTCAGGATACATGAGGTTTTTAGTCGGTAGAAGACCGACATCAATTTAAAAGGCTTTTCCCTAACGTAAAAAAACTATTGCTCTAATTAAATCGAATTCTTAATTATAGGATATTGTTACCCATTTTTTCTAGTTGATGTTCGCGACTTCACTAGCGTGAAATTCTGTACCCGCATCCTATGGTTAAAGCGTGGCTGAGAGCAAACATCCAAACATCATCACATCACATACTTTCACAATTATTATCATAATAAACTAGGAATATATTCAAACATTTTGTCTGACGGTACTAAACAGCTTCATAATCAGCTTGTTATCAAAAGTGTCCGAACGGTCACTTGGAAAATGTATAAAAAATGAATTTGACTCTTCGGACAAAGTGTCCGAACCTTCGATGTCCGTAACGTCATTTTGCCAGGCGATCAACCTTTTTGTATCAGTCATTCTACGTATGTTGTACTTCCTAACTTTATATTAACTAGGTACCATCCCAAGTTTCACGCACTCCACACGCCCCGAGAAGCTGGTTGTCACTCGAACAACCCCCAAAGACGCGGGGTAGCACCCGAACCCTGTAGGTAGCCAAAGTCTGCTGGGAATTCTGGGGATATCCTTCCGAGGGCTCACCAGGGGCTCCCAACCGTTGGCAGCAGATAGGGAACGTGTTGATTTTTAGTCGGTAAGAGTCCGGCATAGCATCCATATCGGATTTACTAAACGATAAAAAAAGTTCCATTCCATTAAAAATCTTTTATCAGATCCGTATGTTACGTGAGTTCATTAGATAGTGCTGTTACTTACTTTGCATAGCGAAATTTAAGATGAAGGGTACATCGGGTCTGAGGACGGTGAGAGGGTCGCTCACCGTCCTTACAGAAGCAGGCCCATGACGGCAGCGTGACGTGAGAAACTCACGCACGCCCCCCCTTAGAAGCGGGATCACACCCGAAACCCCCCCCAAAGACGCGGCTAGCACCCGAACCTCCCCCTGGGCGAGGCCGCAGTGGCGGCCGTAGGTCTGTTGGGAGTCCTGGGACATCCTTCCGAGGGCTTACCCGGGGCTCACAACCATAGGCTGTTGGGCGTTGCGTGGGGTTTTTTAGTCGGTAGGAGTCCGGCATAACATCCATGAGGATTTTCCCTCACGTAAAAAAAAAAAAAACAAAAAAAAAAAGGGTACATCAAAGTTATTATAACATTTCTAGACTATTATTTCGAATCGAATTGTTTTATTTAGTAACAATAAAATATAATAAACAATTTAATTAAAAAGGGAGTGGGGGAAACGAAGTATTTCTTTATGTTTATTGTTTTAGGAGGAAGGAGGAAAAGGCGTGATCATAGAGCAAGAAGTGATTAATAAATATGTGTAATATTATTTCCTTTACGTAAATATTGTATTTAACAAGTTCAATGTGTTTAAACCTGATTTTCTTGTTCCAGTACTGCGGACAGTGCCGAATCGCCAATTCTGGAGGAAACTGGCGAAAGCGGCTCCGAACAGAAACCAAAACCCCTTATCAAATATGGAGAACTAGTGATTCTCGGGTGAGTACCTACTAGATACTTAGCAATAATGTTAGGAATAGTATTTCTTATAGTTGTAGTAGTGACTGATCGTGAGCCCATAACTACTTTCAGAGCCTTCATGCACATATTGCTTAAACCATGACGCGGCGACGCTCCAAGGATCGTGTTTTAAAAGACTTGTAAAATGTTTGACGGTAGTTGCCTTAAATGCCAAAAAGTTATTGGGCTGTCAACCTTAGGGCTACTGTCAAGTCAAGTTTTTTGCACTGTAAGTGACTCTCTATTCTCTTATTGTCGCCATGGTTTTCCTTCAGACTGGTGACGTCATTTTGACGAGCCAAATATACAAACTAATTAACAGCCGCTGGATTCAGCCTGTCTACGCAAAAGTGCTGGGAAGATATAAGCAGAAGACAAGTATAATATCTAAAATGTTGGATCCACGAAGGTTTGATAAAACACAATAGAAACCCTGTGTTACCCTATTTAAGGGGAAATCAACCACACTTGCCACAAATCCTAATTAATTTCCCTCGGGTTGACCCCATACCCTTACTCAAGCAATTTAATAAAAGCTTTAGCAATGACCAGCGGTCACAAAATTTTATCCCTTATCAATAACGGTCTTAACCCTTTTATTTTTGACTGTGTCATTGCTCATTCCATTCCATGACTAGATTTCGTCCCTGTTTTCCTCAGCGTATTGTGTCAATGTTTAAAATAAGCGACTTCCCGGTGAATCTATTCCTGACCACAAAGCCCTGTTTCGATCAAACATTGGTTTTGATCCTGTGAATCTATTTCTAACTGCTAATCTTCTATACTAAACTTCATCCTAACAACTATCCATTCTCATATTAGTAGATTTGAAGAGAGCAGGTCATTCCTCCTAGTCATACCTTCACTTTGGTCTGTCTTTGAAACAGTTTAAGCGAGCGATAATTGATCTCATCTAACGTATGGACCTTTCTAGTAAGTTGACCTCGTTGACATTAGTTATGGAGAATCTCGTGATTATGATCTCAAACTACGATAAAGTAAGAGAACGTTGGAACCTACTTTCTTTTCGTACTTATTGGATTAGCTCATCAGAGTTTGAGAGTTTGAGCCAAATCTATTGAGCAGTTTAATCTATGCCTGTGCTTGATACAGATCAATGCTGCGATCGACGCTCTTTGTAAGTGAGAAGTAAGTACCTATCTGCTAAGGTACATTTATCAAATTAACTACGGCCATTTGAGAAGCAAACAAGACTTCTTCTATGCATAATATATATCCTTACGGCGTTAGTAGTTGTAGTAGTAGTGCTAATACTACTACGCCATTATTAACATTTCTAAACTAGTAGATCTATACTTGAATATATACTAGATAAACGACTTCGGTCCTTTTTTGTAATGTAATAATATGTATCTACAAATTAATACAAATAAAGCCAAGAAACTGGTCCTCCTTTTTGTACATCTATCCTCATTAACATTATAATTATGTATTTGCAAAAGTTATTATTCGTAAAATTCTTCTCTTTTATGAATAAACTAGCGCTATACAAACTTTGTTCAGGTTTTTTCAACTGCAACGGCGAAACGATGTGTTAGTAAGTTTCGAGACTAAACAGATGTAGATAGCAGTTTCATTCATGAATCATGTTTTCCCCCACTTCGGGGTTGATTACTCCATACTCTATATGCTGTAGTTATACTAGTTATAGTACCAATCAATGACCATGAAGTAGTATGGAGCTTTCTCTGACAATGGGAACAATAATATTATCGCGGTACAGTAAAATGTTACAAAACGGATGATTTCATATACTTGTTGCGTTATGCAGGTTCTATTTGTCTAGTCTGAAGGAAGGCCTTGTTCAAATTCATGTATTACTACTTCGTGTTTGAAATCTATACTAAGTATCGGGTAACTCACATCAAAACGCCCAGCCGAAACCCTCACCTAGAAACCTGAAAATTTTAGGGAAAGCTAAATGGTTTTTCAAAATTCATCAACCAAATCAGCCTGTAGTAGTCCACTGCTGGACGTAGGCCTCTCCCAGTTCACGCCACAGTACGCAGTCCTGTGCCTTTCGCATCCAAGCCAAGCCTGCGAGCTTAACTAGGTGGACGTCCCTACGTTTACCGAGTCGCGGTCTCCACTTAAGAACTCATTTGCTCCATCTGCCGTCGGTTCTTCTACAGATGCGGCCAGCCCATTGCCAATTTAATGTGCTTATTCTGCGAGCTATGTCGACCACTTTGGTTCTCCGCCGTATAACCTCATTTCGGAGTTTATACCTCAGAGATACTCCACTGTAAGTGTCCACGTCTCGGCACCGTAAGTCGGGTAGGATTCACTGGCTGTAGATTTTCGTCTTTACGCATTTCCTATGTTGGTGAAATGGAATAGCTAAACTTCACGCAGGTGAAACCGCTGGCCTCCACTAGTTTGTAATTACCTTTTAGTGGAAAGTACCTAATTGTTCTTTGTACAATTGTTCGTGTCGGTGCCGGTTTCTGCTTTATTAAATTACTTATGCATAAAATGTTAGTTTACACCTCAGAATGAATAAAACTCGTAGTTAGCACTTCTTTAATTTGTTACAAACATTAAAATTAAATTGCATTTATTATTAGATAAGAATCTACTGTGTATATTGTCATTGATGCAATAACGGGACCTAGA
Organism: Miltochrista miniata; assembly: GCA_933228765.1. Classification (NCBI taxonomy): domain Eukaryota; kingdom Metazoa; phylum Arthropoda; class Insecta; order Lepidoptera; family Erebidae; genus Miltochrista; species Miltochrista miniata. The sequence continues at coordinate 12,176,227 of OW121764.1, read as the reverse complement.
ACTCATAGTCCGAATGCCTGGTCTATTTACCTACATCCTGGTGTCAACTTATCATTAAAATTTGGGACATGCTTTATAATCGCTACCAATATACAAATACGAAAAAAAAGTAACTCTGTCCGTCTGTTACATCTTCACGTCTCAATCACTGAACTGAGACACCTCTGATACGGCGTGAATATTTTTTTAATCACAAATTTATTTGGATATGTCCCTCTATAACAGTGGTTCCCAAACTTATTTTGTCTACTGCCCACTTTGAGAATAAATATTTTTTAGCGCCCCCATTTTTTCACCTATTTAAAAACCACTATAACTTCAAATTAAATTAATTAATTATTGTGACCTATATATGTGATGATGTGTAAAAAAAAAAAAAAAAAAAAAAGTATATTAACAGAGAATTCTAAACGAAACTTTTACTATAACCCGCAACTTGAAACCTGAGCGCAGTAGGTAACATACAACGGCGCTTAGGTCTCAATTTAACTCTTACGGGCTCCACCTGCCAATAAGAATGATTATTGAAACGCAACTTTATAGTATTAAAACAGAGTATCTTTTATTAAAAATATAACTAAAATAATCAATCCTTATATAAAAACTAATGTGAAGGATGAATCTGATGCTGATCATTAAACAGCATCAGAATTATCCTTAGTAGTTTATCCGTAGTTTGTTGATATCAGGTTCCAATTTACTCAAGAACAGTCGCAAGTCGCCACGTTCGGTAACAAGCAAACGATTTCTCTTTTTAGTAAGCAGTGTTGTCACAGCACTAAATCCACGTTCACACAAATATGACGATGGGAATGCTATCAAGAATCGTTGAACGATTGACTACAATCCAGGGTACAAATTGAGGGATCGGTTTTTGAAGCCAAAATTCTTGGTAACCATTTTTGAACTTGATTTTTATTTCTTCGTTTGTAGTCAATTCTATAAGTTCTTCTTCCAGCTGTGGTGACATTGCTGTGTTGACATTTGAAAACGGATCCAACACCCAGTCTGGTATTTCCAAGTTCAAAATGTCCTGGTATCGTTCGGTGAAGTCAATGTGAAGGTTTTCCAAATGTTGGCAGTAGGCAAACAATTCGTCGTTACTGCATGATACTGATAAATTTGGAAAATTGTGAAACTCACGTCTGCCCAGATTCTTTTTGTGTAGAAGCAGTTTGGCTGCGAAAGCAGCAACGACGTTTTTTGTTTTAATTAAATTTAGTTTATCGCCTTGTAGTTGGAGATTCATGTCGTTTGTCATGTAAGCTATATCATTCTTTGATGTTATGAGCTTGTCGTGCAATTCTGTATCTTTAGTTTCCAAGAACTCTATAACAGAGTCAAACAGGTTGTAAAATCGAACGTCAACGAACTTCAGTATGAAACAACAAACGGTTGAAATCCTCGTCATTAGTAACACAAAGCTGATGAAATAATCTATCATTCAAAGAGCTGTTGCGGATTTTATTGACTGCTTTGATGACATATTGCAGTGATTGAAACAGTTTTTCACTTAAGTTTCTAGCAACTAAATGTTGTCTATGAATAACGCAATGTACACCAAGGACATCTGGAATTTTATTTTTTAAGTACGCTATGAAGCCTTTATGGCACCCTGTCATAGCCGGAGCGCCATCCGTAGCAACTGAAATAATATTTTTCAAAGGAATCTCTTTCTCATCGCAAAACTATTCCAATGTATTGAATATGGTTTCACCTTTTGTATCGGTCTCTATGTTTCTAGCAAATAATAGTTCTTCACATATTTTCTCATCTTTAATAAACCTCACGTAAGACAACAACAATGCTTCATTAGTTGGTAAAGTGGACTCATCGAGCTGAATTGAGAATTGACTTGTCCTCAGATGATCGCACAATGATTCTTCAATGTTTTCAGCCATTTCATCAATTCGTCTTTGCACAGAATTATTACTCAAAGGATTTTTTCGGATAATATCTGCGGCCGGTTTATGAAACACAGTAGTTATTACTTCATTTATTGCTGGCAATATTAACTCTTCTCCGATGTTATGTGGTTTGCCTTTTTGAGCAATTAACAAAGAGATATTGTACGAAGCTCGAAGTCCGTCGTCATCTTGCTTAGCAGCCGCCGAAAATAGTTTTCCTACACTTGGCTGAGTATTATGCTTCTTCTCTAGGTCTTGAAAATATGCTACATTCTTGTCTTTCTTATCTGGATGCATTTTATTCAAATGATCTTGCAGCCTTGAAGGCTTCATTGCTTCATTCGAAAATGTTTTTAGACATAGAAGACACAAAGGCGACGATCGGTTCGTGGGATTTTCAATAAATCCGAATTTAATATATTCCGCAGAGTACTGCCGTCTCTTCTTTTTTACTTCCGACATTGTTTTGCTTTGAGAAATACGTTCAACTTCGCGAGTAGAGGAGGCGTAAGTACTGCTCATCTATTGCGCGCGAGACCACAAATAAAAATAAAATAAATATTACATTGTTTATATAGGAATGCTTAAGCAGCACGCACCGACAGGAATAAAACAAACATGCATAAACTCGTTTATCTCATTCGACGCTCAATCGTACTCAACAAGTCCGAACAAGCATTCAATGAACCAGCCGACTGATACAGGAATGCACAATTCGGGTTATTTAACAAAAACTTGTTAAAACATGATAGACTTAAGCAGCACGCACCGACAGGAATAAAACAAACATGCATAAACTCGTTTATCTCATTCGACGCTCAATCGTACTCAACAAGTCCGAACAAGCATTCAATGAACCAGCCGACTGATACAGGAATGCATAATTCGGGTTATTTAACAAAAACTTGTTAAAACATGATAGATATCTACGAGTACTAATAACTATTAATTTATTCTATATTAAATAAAATATGACAGACATATGAACTACGCGAAGAGAAATATAGAACCGAGTTTGAGCAATCTTTTAATTCATATTAGTTGATGTTCACAAGTTGTTGTTGAGAGTCGAGAGCTCTTGTAGTTGTTGTTTAAGAGGCCTCTTAGCTAAATAAAGTTACAAATCACCCAAAACACAACGCCCCCATTTTCTTCTGGGTCTCTTACCGCCCCCCCCCCTGAGACCTGCAGCGCCCACAAGGGGCGTTATCGCCCACTTTGGGAAAGACTGCTCTATAACTTGCGACATTGAAATAGTAGAAATAGCTGTAGAAATTTGTGTCAAATGACCAGACTTGTAGCTCTCGTCACAAAACAGTTTCAATAACCGAAAGCGGATTAGACAATCACGTTTTTAGGGTTTCGTAGCCAAATGGCAAAAACGGAACCCTTATAGATTCGTCATGTCTGTCTGTCTGTCTGTCTGTCTGTCCGTCTGTCTGTCCGTCTGTCTGTCCGTCCGTGTGTCACAGCCACTTTTCTCCGAAACTATAAGGCCTATGATATTGAAACTTGGTAACTAGATGTATTCTGTGAACCGCATTAAGATTCTTATGTAAAACTAGAAAAAAAAGCAGTAAATTTTGGGGGTCCCCATACTCAGAACTGAAACTCAAATTTTTTTTTCATCAAAACCATACGTGTAGGGTATCTATAGATAGGTCTTCAAAAATGCTATCGAGGTATCTAACTTCATATTTTTCTAAACTGAATAGTTTGCGCAAGAGACACTTCCAAAGTGGAAAAATGTGTGTCCCCCCCTCTAACTTCTAAACTAAGAGAATGATAAATCTAAAAAGAAGTTATGATCTACATTGCCATAAAAACTACCAACGAAAATTGGTTTGAACGAGATAGAGCTGGTAGTTTCTTTTTAATACGTCATAAACCGCAATTTTCGGTTAGAAAAATCACTACCACTGCGAACGTGTTAAAACATCAATCAAAGTTACAACGAACTATAAGAACTTTTATATTATGTTACTTGCTGCTACGAAACCCTTCATGGGCGAGTCCAACTCGCACTTGGCCGGTTTTTTATTCCATGCTAATTTATTATTGAGCATTAACTATTAGCTATTAGCCGCCAATGAGTTCATTAGCCCTAAGCCTGTAAAACAGAATCATTCACAGTTTCTCTCAATCGAGGTATTGGAAAGCGTGCCGCTACCGAGACCAGAGAACAAAACTAATAAACGTCAATTTTACGGCTTTGCACAGGCGGAAAAATGGTTTCTTGTAATTGCGAAATAAATTGATGCGACTTATTTCGTGAATCGATTGAAAGGTTTTTTTTTAACGTGAGGGAAAATCATGGATGCTATGCCGGGCTCCTACCGACTAAAAAACCTCACGTAACGCCCAACAGCCTATGGTTGGGAGCCCCGGGTAAAAGGATGTCCCAGGACTCCCAACTCGATTGAAAGGTTAACGGTACGTGAAACGTGACTGTGTTTTAATTAATTATCTGATATCAGTAATATCGATAGTGATCTGTAAACACAATGATGCATGTCTGTAATGGACGTATTGGGATTAAGTGCACAAATGTCCTTCATAATGTTTATTAACAAAGCAAACAGACGTTTATATTGTGTGTTTACTTTAGTGTGGATTTGTGACTGAAATGGAACATGAAAACCACGCCTTATTTCATTATTGTAATAGCCAATCTAATGGTATATTTGGGCAATATGTATGGACCTGACTGATCTCAATGAGAGGGCTCTATGTAGCCTAGTGATTAAGGTGCTAGACTGCATTTTTCCAGCCTGACTATTAGCGACGTGAATACACTTCTAACACATACAATTTTGTTTGGGATTAACGGAAACATTAGCAGTTATTACGACTGCTATTTATATTTGTAAAAGTTTTCATTTGAGATTAATTCATAACTTATGACTGAATTGTAAAATCTCCAGCCAGGCATGCCATCCCCCCGCAGTATTCTGAAAATTAGAGCTGATGGCATCGACGTTTTCCTTGAAACTAATTTACTTAAACTGCAGTTGTTCTCTATTCATCTATTGCGATGATAATATGATGAGACGTGACGTATTTGATGATATGAAAATACCCGCCGTATTTATCGGACATTGTACGATAAAAAACAATCAGCAAAGATCATTAGTAAATGTAGAGCAACGTATATCATTGATTTTGCATTGCCTACTCTAATTTATTACTCCATTGTATTGTCATTGTTTTATCAAGCGATTAATCAAGATATTGATAGCTGTCATTCAGTCGATTAAACTCTGATTCTGCACTATTCCGTATCGAACTAACTAGTATCAAAGGTGCAATGGGTCCTTACCGATCTTCTTCACTAACCAGCCCTACTGGAAAGTGGTGCACCTCCTCACTTGCGGACGAGGTCAATGCGAAGAGAAGGATAGCTCGCAACTAATTCCTTTACCAACCCGTCTGGCTATCGTGGTACAATAAGGCCAAATTACCCTCCTGATTGGGAGAGGACTATGTCCAGCAGTGGACAGCGATATGCTTCGATTGATTTGTATCGTATTTATGTCGCTTACAGTTACTTTGTTCATCAAAAATTTTAAAAAGAGCTAGATAACGAACTGACAGTGACAATGTTTTATTTTTTAACTGCTTTCAACGCCTTAAGAGGTCTATTATTTATACGTCACGTCTGCATTATATTGTATCACTTTCTATTTCGTCTCACATGACACATAAAATATTACTGAGTTGCAGACTAACTGCGCGGTCGTGGCCAAAACATTGTATGTACTGCCCGTTCGCTCTAACTTTGCCGTTCGGCTCTATACTAAAGTCGAATTTTTGATTAGACGAAGTAAATTGACAGCAACTAATGTCACTTCTTCTTGTAGTGTTGCGTATTTTCTATGACGAAGTGACATTAGCTACTGTCAATTTACTTCGTCTAATTAACAATTCGGGTATACGCCTCTACGCCAGCGGCAAAGTTAGAGCGAACGGGTAGTAGTGCCTAAGTTTATGTAAATAATACATGAATACACGCATGTGGAATCTCTCATCGCGGTCATGACATGAATTCATAGTAATCGGTGTAGAATGAGTTCAAGACTTGGTTGACCGCAAATATGTTCTTAAGACTTATATAGTATTCCAGAATAGTTCATCAAACTTTGTCTGTACTCTGTACATTGTGATGACAAACAAGCTTGCAACCCATCTCAAGGAAAGTTGTCACCATAACCACGTTTAGTTATATTATTGCAATGTTTGTGACGTATAATTATTTAAAATTAACTGAATAATATACGTTCCGTGCTTCCGAAGGCACAGTTAGCCTTTGGTCCCAGCTGCAAGTATCATGGCAGGTGATATGCCAAGATGCAAGTCTTGGGATTGAATGCAAGCAGAATGAAAATGTTCAACAGCCAGGTCACTCTTTACCCCTTTCAGTTTCAATGCGTCAATAAACTCACACCCCAGTGTAGAATGTCTCGTGTCTATCCATCAGGGATGAAGGCGTGTGTGCCTAAACCTCTCTAAAAATAAAAAAATAAAGTACACTGCCAGCCTTGGGATTGAATGCAAGCAGAATGGAAATGTTCAACAGCCAGGTCCACTCTTTACCCCTTTCAGTTTCAATGCGTCAATAAACTCACCCCCTTAGTGTAGAATGTCTCGCGTCTATCCATCAGGGATGAAGGCGTGTGTGCGTAAACCTCTCTAAAAATAAAAAATAAAGTACACTGCAAGCCTTGGGATTGAATGCAAGCAGAATGGAAATGTTCAACAGCCAGGTCCACTCTTTACCCCTTTCAGTTTCAATGCGTCAATAAACTCACCCCCCTAGTGTAGAATGTCTCGTGTCTATCCATCAGGGATGAAGGCGTGTGCGCGTAAACTTCTCTAAAAATAAAAAATAAAGTACACTGCTAGCCTTGGGATTGAATGCAAGCAGAATGGAAATGTTCAACAGCCAGGTCCACTCTTTACCCCTTTCAGTTTCAATGCGTCAATAAACTCACCCCCTAGTGTAGAATGTCTCGTGTCTATCCATCAGGGATGAAGACGTGTGTGCGCAAACTTCTCTAAAAATAAAAAAATAAAGTACACTTCATCAGAATATTTATACTCATTATGCTTACATAATAATTTAAGAGAGTTATGTATCAGTAATGGCTGGCGTCATTGGCTATTTTCACTTTTTGCCTCGCCAGACATGATTATTAATTACCTACATTACTTCTTCGTCTCAGCGTCTTACCTGTTGCTTCCAAATCCGATCCTCGGATGAGCTTTATGCAGAATGATTTGACTTTAATGTTTTAGGCGGCCGCGCTTATAGAGTCTCCGGTGTTGCCACAGAAATCAGAAAATGTCTTTTCTGATCTCTTTGGGTGTTGCGCACGTCCATACGTTACAGTGTCCTGGGGTCATGCTTCCGAGGGCTTACCCGGGGTTCCGAACCGTAGGCATTAGGTACGGAACGTGTGATTTTTAGTCGGAGGCCGACATAACATCCATGTAGAATTTACCTCATTAAATAAAATACGTTACAGTGACCAGTGACTATCAGGTAGGCCGTTCGCTTGTTGGTATAAAAAGCCGGTATTAGCAGTTGGCAGCGACTATGGCCTGAAAGCCAGAGTCACCAGAACCTCGTTCGTTGGCCAATTGATGACTTGCAGGTGAATTTGGCTCGGTTATCGAAGTTCTTAGTGGTAGGTACCCAGTACACCTAAAAGCTACCTACCTAATACGAATTAAACATTTATGCTGCTTTGCACTGCACGAACCAATCTCGGGTAACGTTCACTACGCATTTGCTCTGCATACTTGTATCGGCATTATCGTTGATATTTTTATGCGTTAAGGTCAACGATTCCGTAAATTTTGCTTTGAACAGATTGTCCACGAAATTGCGTTTCTATAGCATTAGTGAACAGATTGTGGCTTTTATTCGTTCTTCAGTCTTTGCGGTCATGCTGTTGGGGTCATACATTATGCGTTTATTTCTATACATTGCAGTTACTCAAATATTCTAAATAGCTTTGTTGATTTGCTTTTCACATTAACGTGAGGTCTCTGTTACATTCAGAATATTATTTAGCATAAAGTCCGCTTTGGTTTTCTAGTTATAATGCCACTATAATCGATTCTTAATAGTAATACTTGTATTATTACCATAGGATAGGCGTAAGTATGTGTCATACTCCTTCTGCGTCATACCTAAGGCCATTATGTGGTGGTTTATAGGTACATGCAATGAAGGGGTTACTATACCTAATAGATAAAATATAACCTAACTAAATAATGCATCCTTCATTTCAAATTTCAACGAACACACTTCAATAGTCAACTGTCAAGGGACTACTTCTCTGCAATAATATTAAAAGCCACAAAGGCATAACGTCATGACTTTAATGTGTCATTCATTACTAAACTGACCATTTATTTTTGATCTCAAAACGGGACATAAGTTTTTATACCCCAGTTAGCAGGTTAACAATTAAAATTAACATTATTTCATTCTATAGAAAAAATCGGCCAAGTGCGAGTCGGATTTGCGCACAAAGAATTCCGTACCAAAAACGGCAAAAAAAAACTGTTCTATGGAAGCCCCCCCCCCCCCCTGTCCCCTTTCCCCGTTTCGGAACTTAACGTCACTGGAGATGTCAACACCTAGGATACCTATACTGTCCGAGATGGGGAGATATGTTCCATAAAATTGTGGCGCTACAGTAAATCGTTTTTTTTTTTGCGGTGAATACACAAACTTGTGTTTTGGCAGGGTTGAATTGAACAAGATTTTGTTTACCGAAATCGGATACTCTGGTGAGAGTACTCTCTATTTCAGACACAAGTTTTTTCGTTTAGCAAGTGTCGACCCCGTCCCGTCGTCCGCATAACGATGAATGCTGTTAATAATAGACAACATGTCATTGATATGCAACAGAAACAGAGTACGGGACAGCACTGAGCCTTGTGGTACTCCAGCGTTTATGACCATGCAGTCAGAACAGCTGCTGTCAACGACGGCCTTGATGCTTCTACGAGCCAGAAAGCTGGACACCCCACCGCTTAAACTCTCTGGCAGTCCGTAGGAGGGCAATTTCGCAAGAAGACCGCGGTGCCAGATCCGGTCTCACTGCTAGAGCTGCGCCCTTACTCTCGATAGCCATAGCTTGGTAGCTCAGCCGTGTGAGGCACACAAGGAGATCGCCAGTCGAGCGACCGTGACGGTAACCGTACAGCCGGTCACTGAGCAGGTCGTTTTCCTCAAGGTACCTTAAGAGCTGTGTATTGTTGACGCTCCATCACCTTTGATAAAAGGGACCACTATAGGCCTGTAATTGGCCGAGTTGGTCTTGTCAACCTACTTGGGCACAGAATGCACGTGCGTTTTTTTTCTTTCGATCCTCCATGAAGTATTTTTCTATATCTCCTTTTTGTCTGATTTTAGTACCAATATTTTTGATAGCATCAAATCAGCCTATGGCAGTCCACTCCTGGACGTAGGCTTCTCCCAATCTACGCCACAATACACGGTCCTGCGCCTCCCGCATTCATTCCCAGCCAGCGACCTTTTCTAGATCGTCGGCCCATCTGGCGGAGGGGTCGTCCGTCGTCCTACCCCACGTTTACCAAGCTGCGAGCTCAAGAACTCGTTTCCTCGGCCATCGGTTGTTCTACATAATGTAGCTAAGCCCACTACCACTTCAAAACGCAGACTCTGCAAACTATGTCAACCACTCTGGTTCTCTGATAGAGACGGTTGGTCGCTGCGCAACTTTAGGGGGAATGGACTAGCCCCACTGTAAGTTTCCACAGCACGGCACCATAGGTAATAACTGGTCGTTTGCTCAATAAATAGTTACTTTGCTTGTATGTTGACATTAAATGAACACTTGAGTTTCGGCATTCGCAAATTCCAAAGCAAAAAAAACTTTCATTTAGTTATCAGTGTACCACTAAACTACTTCACGAATTTTACACAAAAACAAAACAATAGTGTAGGTAGTGAAAACACGGACTGGCTCTAAATTCCCCGACCGCTGATGTCCCAAGAGCAACGATTTTTAAAAAAATCGCAATGTTTCGGAAAACGGGACAATTTAGCGTCCCGAAGCTGTGTTTGGGGACAACGGGACAAGGGACCGAGAAACGGGACAGTCCCGTTCAAAACGGGACGTATGGTCAGCTTATTCATTACTCACCAGCTAACCAACGGTTCCCAAGTGTCGAAGGCTTCCCGTATCCGTTATCTACAGGAACTTGTTCTCGGAATTTTGGGTTTCTCAACTGTCTGTTATAACAAGGTACCGAAAATGGTACAGGGGTTGTACATACAGTAGCTAGCGCCAACGTTAAAGCCTCGTCTTTGGACAGCATTGTAACCTGCCATATAGGTTGACTTTCGATGGTAGGACTTGGTTACAGTGGACAACATGAACCATTTGTTGACATACATGTAAATATAATACTATTTAAGGGTTAACCTGGTGAATAAAAGTTCCACAAATCTACTTCTGGGTCGCAAGTAGGTCACTGTCGGTTGTTTCGAGTTCCCTTTACCACGCGATGAACCCGCAAACAGTACGGAGAATTCATGGAAGACAGGTTCTCCCGCCCATTCGTAGACGTAATTAAATGTATCTGTGTCACAATGCCGCGCCGGTTTACTAGTTTGCTACTACGATGACGTGTACAGGTGCGTAATTTATAAGAACCGAAGCGCGATGTGTAAATATACCACGTATTCGCGTAACCTCAATGTCAATATCAAAATTATACACGAAGATAAGAATGTGTGTGATGCTGTAACCGGTTCACATTTACATATTGACCGTCTGAACGAGTATATCTCTCGTCAATCGCATTCGAAATTTTAACTTGGGGGGCCATTTTGCTAATTTTTATGAGCGTTGCGCGACTCTTTGTGTTGAACGCACTAAACTTAAATAAACGGCCTCTTTTTATCCATCCCTTCTTTGATACATTTCGTTAAGTTCCCCTAAACAAGTACCTGCCAAATAAATCCTTCTGTATATAAATCAATACTGTATGCCTCTTCATAATCGTCATCCCAGCCGATTGACATCCATTATTGGGAAAAGATCTCCCCGAATATCACCACCACGTTCTATAGGAAATTTGTAATAATGCTGCCCTGAAATTTTCAAAGTACACATATCATGCATGTTTCATGTCGTTTTCGTAATATCCATGTATACATTTCACTAAAATGCATACAAAAATATACTTGCAATTAAATAGCTTCGTGTGCCAGTTTAACGTTCCTGTTATAGCGGCGCCAGAAGTTCCTTTATTACAACAGTTAAACGAAAATTACGAGATATTTTACTGTAGGCATATGGGTTTTATTTCAGGAAATCAATGTGATAATGTTTTAGTACTCATGAGCGATTTTCCACGCCCGCCGTGCTTGCATCGAAGCTACAAGTTGAGGTTCCAAAAGAGATTCCAAATACCTGCATAAATATGCTCTACCTTGAGACCTGAGTTTTCTCATGCGACGTATTTCTGACTTCCTTATTGCGTTCTTAGGGTGAAACTTTTCAAACAGTCATTTATTTACATTCTAAATTGAGCCAAGTGCAGCAGTTTTTGCTGGGCAACTTTGTTGGAACTTCCGGTGCCGGATTGCCGTTGGACTATGCCTAGACAGTCTAAAGAGTCGCTTGATAGGTCAGAGTGCCTAGCGTAAATTTTTGTGAGCGCTTAACGTGATCACGGTAAAGCACGTATTCGTAAATTTGTATGGAACTGACACAAGTTTCCGGTTTACAGCTAGGTGGCGGTGACTCGAATCCCATACGAATCAGCGTTAACGCGCTCACCGTGAATGTCGACAGGCGCACGCCAAGATCCGGACTCTGCAAAGAGGACGCCCCAAATTGATCTATTTAGGGGTTGCAGATGGGCGATTCACTCGAGATGTTTTGTTTCAAGCGTTATAGTGAGAGATCCTATTACCAACCAATATGAGCAGCAGATTTCGCTGCATCAGGTGGCATGACATGCCTTCGGAATTGAAAATTGGACGCAAACCTTCTTACAGGGTTGAGAGTTCAGACTGTAATCGTTTCCAAGAATGCAGAAAATAAAGCCAAATCACAGCTTCTCTTACAAACCATTGTTAGCGGATCTTAGGCTCCCAAATGCAGTTAGGTTTTGGAAGCACGGAGAACATGCTTAGATGAAGTATCTTCCCGTTATAAATGCTTTACTATCGCGACTAATGGACATCATAGCGTGTGTCGTTTAGTAAATTCGCCACTGTCGTGATGATTTTGTACGGCGCGGCGCGATGTGGTACGGAAGAGACTGTCTGAGACTTGAGCCGGTGCTAAAATTGCTTCCCGGTTGTGTTACGTTCAAATCATAATACCAGTACATGTAATAGCATGTTTATAATTCAATCGGTGGATCATAACGTTAATAACTAGTTATCAATGAAATCGTTTATTATACTGGGCGTTTAGATTTTTTCAATATATAAAATAATAGGAAATGCGTGTTCTTATAAAAGTTGGAGCTTTTGTACTGCAGACACGTTGGCCGTCCAAAATCGACAGTAGTAGTTCATTAAAGTTAATCTTTTATGCACTTCTTCTACATTACTGTATCAAATTACACGTTCATCCGTTTTATGTCCAAAATTTGTTTCGAAGAATTTAGACATCTAATATTATAAATGTGAAAGTTTGTGAAGATTTTTGGATGTTTGTAACTCAATCACGCTCTAACGGCTGAACGGATCTGGCTGAAATTTGGTACACGGATAGAGTATAGTCTGGAATGACACATGGCTACTTTTTGTCCCGGGAAAATGTTTCCACGGGAAGCGGGAACCAAATTTCACGCGGGCGCCGTGCGCATCAGCTAGTAGTCTATAAAACTGATAAAGTGACAAATCAGATCATCACTCCTGATCAGACAGATCCAAATCAGACTACAGCAGTTCACTGCTGGACGTAGGCCTCTCTCAAATTATGCCACAATACACGGTCCTGCGCCTTCCGCATCCAGTCACTCCCTGCGACCTTTTTCAGGTCGTCGGTCCATCTGGCGAAGCCTGTTTCGCTTTAGTTGAAATACTAAAGCGAAGCAGGCTAAGAAAAAGGCCAAGAAAGTAGGTTTCACGTATATTAATATAAAATACTTTCGAACTTTGACATTTCACGCAGATACTTCGTGCATAAATTGGTTTATCATTCCTTTCTTTCTTTCCAAATGTATCCGCGTAAAAAATATGCATAGTCAATTGTATACGCAGCTATTTTAAAAGTATGCAAATTTTTGCCTTACTATCATATACTATCGGAGCATAGAGATTCGATTCGACTGTCATTGATGATTTTAGCACAGTAAAAAGTAAAGAATCCATGAAATAACGACTAAAATTAATCAAAGAAAGCTATAAATACTTCTAATGCAAACGCGAGCTTGCACCCACACAGTTCAATACAAATGGCCCGTGGGTCAGAAATGTCAGAATCATTGATTGCAACAATTACCCGTAGACTAAACAGAAATCGATATTCGACTATCTTCCATGAAGGTGTCTGTCCGTTAAAATTCTCGAATAAACTTTTCTAATTTATTTTTTGGTAAACGAAGCATAATCACTTTGACGAAAAAGTTTGGGCCCCGACCACAAAATTATAATTGAGTTTTTCAAATCTATTGACAAGGGTACTCTCTAAGGGTAAGGTGGGAGTTTGTTTATAAAACGTCCAAAACTGTTTGCTCTGTTTGTGTTATTGGATTTTTAGGGTTCCGTAGCCAAATGGCAACAACGGAACCCTTATAGATTCGTCATGTCTGTCTGTCTGTATGTCACAGCCACTTTTCTCCGAAACTATAAGGCCTATGCTGTTGAAACTTGGTAAGTAGATGTATTCTGTGAACCGCATCACGATTTTTATGTAAAACTAGAAAAAAAGCAGTTAATTTTGCCCCCCCCCCCCCTCTAACTTCTGAACTAAGAGCATGATAATTCAAAAAAAAATATATGATGTACATTGCCATAATATCTCCCAACGAAAATTAGTTTGAACGAGATCGAGTCGGTAGTTTTTTTAATACGTCATAATCCGCAATTTCCGCCGAGAAAAATCACTACCACTGCGAACGTGTTAAAAACATCAATGAAAGTTACAACGAACTACAAGAACTTTTATATTATGTTACTTGCTGCTACGGAACCCTTAATGGGAGAGTCCAACTCGCACTTCACGGTCAGCGGAATTGACATTTTAGTCTTGATTTGACCTTTGTTGATAAATTTTACGGGCATCCGCGAACGCTTTGAACTTTCATCTAAAATAATGCATGAATTCTCATGCTTTTAACCTTTAAACTTGTATTTTTAGATGCAGTCGCAGTCCCTCAGGTCACAATTTGATACCATTAGCAAAAATTAACTTTTGAGGTGTGTTGTTTTACCTATCTATACTAATATTATAAAGAGGAAAGATTTGTTTTTATGTTTTTTTGTTTTTTGTTTTTTTGTTTGTTTGTTTGTACGAATAGGCTCCGGAACTACTGGACCGATTTGAAAAATTCTTTCACTGTTGGGAAGCTACACTCTTTGCGGTGAACATAGGCTATATTTTATTCCCGTATTCCCACGGGAACGGGAACTACGCGGGTAAAACCGCGTGACGTCTGCTAGTTCTAAATATGACAGAAAATTATATTTCATCAGTAACTTTCCGTCTACGATTTCAAGTAGTATAGTTTTTATTATCCAGCCATACAAACAAACTCAAGTACCTAGTATAGTTAAGCATTGCTGCCCAGATCCTATCAGCAGGCGGTCTGCAGATATAGTTCATTAGTAAACAACTCGTTTAGTAATCAAGGTCACTGCTGTAGCAGTAGAACTATTTAGATTATGTAAATTAGTTGTATTTTTGATGTCGAAATATGATCCCATCTGTCTCTGAGCGTCCTATTTGCATCGAAACCCCCCGCTTTGGAACTTACGATCTATGTTATTCTCCGAAGGGGTAGGCAGAAATGCCCACCTTCGCCTGTTCATATCTACCGCGGCATTAAGCTCACCACGTATTACTTGGGTGGGAAAAATTGATGAAGTGTGGAATTTCATTATACCTCTGGCCTACACCTACGGGAATAAGGACGTGACAAAATGTAGGTATGTAGTACTCTAGAATGTATAGAAGAAATTATATTTGCGCACCTATATTTAGCGACTTAAACTAGTAATATACATAACAAAACATTCATTACAACAAAATCCGATATTATGAAACGCTTGAACGTTCCAATAAGTAATTCAAGTGCTGAGGTTTTAAAGGTTAGGGTTATTGCGCACTCTACCAAATGGAATAAACCGTAATTCTCCGGCCCCTTGTGGGCTCATAATACCCCACAGATTGTTGAAATAAAAAATTCATAACTTGAGTGAGCGTATATTTAGGATAGGGGAAAGATTTTGAAAAGATATTATGTATCATCATAAGATGTACTTAATCCGACCTTGAAGGAAACACAAAAGCTGTATTAGGGTGCCATATTTTGTTATGCTTTCAAATATATTAGTTTTTAAACAACATCCAATGGATTGCCAATACTTCTTTTACTATTTTCACATTGATGACGATGCTATTACACATTACTGACAAGCTAGCGAGGCAACGTCATAACAACGATGTGCGCAAATAGTTAAAAAATTTGCGTTAGATATGTTTTGGCACCAATGTACCCAATAGTCATTCACTAAACTTTACGTGACATACAGTTAGTTGATATAATTGCAAATTTTATTACACTGCTTTTATTTTCTCCTGCAATAAAGTCTAATCTAAAAATAAATATACTAATCTTCATTTTGTTCTAACTAATCCTACGACACCGATGAAACAATCAATTACTTGACAGTTCTAAAAATATACCAGGCGACCCGATCTCAAGAAACAATTGTAAAGATGACCAAATTGACCTGATTTAATAATAGGCAATCTGGGACCAGTTGAAGATAATTGTGATGAAGAATGATTAAGTCGAGGGTACTCTCGCAAGAATATCCGATTGGGCTATGTATAATTTGACATTACCTGGGCACAAGACTGGACATTAACCACTAAGAAAGCCAGGACACACCTCTCGCTCATCACCGCAGATAGTATAGAGATCCTGGTGTCAGTAATCGCCCATCGACAGGGTTTCCTTACAAGTACGCCTGGGTAGTGGAATGGGCAAACTGCCTCGGATTTTCCATACCAAACGTCTACTCAGTATAGAGTTCATGAAGTGTTCTTCAAGTGTAACATCCTCTTAAACCTGATCCCTCCCTCTCCTTTTCGATCCCCAACAACGCGTGCCGGGCAGAGATGCCACTCATACACAGTGGAGAGAATCTTCGCCAGAAATGAGCGGTTCAAAAGATCGTTCCTCTGTCGAACTATGAAAACATGGAAAACCTGCCCGCACCCGTGTTTCCCTCATCTTACAATCCCGGTTTCTTCAAGAGGAGCGTGAAGAGGCACATCACAGGGCCGCCAACTTGAGGACCACTGTCGAAAGTCTTACGGACTGTGAGACTGGCCCCCAATCACTAGATGCACCACGGCTTACCATCAGGCTGGTGGCGACGTAAATTTGGCGAGCTAAAAATAAAAAAAAAAATCTGTCAATCTGGTCTTCCAAACTTCTATGAGCTACGGTGACCACTTTCGATGAGGTTGGTCATATGCCTATCTTTATCATACTAGCCCTTTGTTACCAACGGACCACTCAATCCATCCACCGAGGTGGTCAGTAAGGAATTTCATTCCTATCAAACCACCAACTGTCCACGTGGAACACATACTTTAAAATATATTTCTGAGTACATTTCGTCATTATTGCAGCGCAATGTACAAATGTTGTTAAAATCGATATAATCGTGTGGTAAAGCAACGAGCATCGAACCGCACTAATCTGATTATAAACGAAATGCTATCCCCTATTTTCTTACCGATTTCTGTATACGTTTGCCAAGCACGAGAGAAGGGACTCGTATGTCGTTCATGATCGATTTATTTCTAATAGGATTTTCCTACGTCGGGCTAGGCATTACGACACACCAAGGGATTCTATTTTGAGCGTAAGAATGTTGTGGATTATGTGTTGTCTTCAGAATTAATTACGTAACTTGAACGTTCGCGTTTACGAGTGACATTTCACTGAAATAGTTACGTGATGGTTGGTTCGATACGAACTAAGAATAATTCGGAGTTTTCTTTAAATTGTGACGTTGGTGATTGCGTATCAACGTTTGTGTATAGTTTAGGTATATTCTACACGTGTAAAGGTAGTATTAAATCGTTGATATTATGTTGGTGTATAACTGCGGAATTACTGATTTATTAACGATCTACGTACCACAAAGAAACAATTACTGCCTTCGCTTAATTGAACAGATATTGAATTATATTCTTCACTAGATGATGCCCTTGGTTCCTCCTACGTAATGAAACTTTCCGTACCCGTTTCTGACAGGAACTTGTTTCCGGGATAAAAGTAGGTTATGTAATTTCCCGAGCTTCTATTCTATACAAACTTGCTAAATATATTAATACAAACTTGCTATAAGTTTTGAATCATAATGGAGTTCCGTTAACCACGGCTCTACAATATAATATGTGGCATTCCTACTTATTTAAACCAATGCCAACCAACAGTGTTGTTAAATCGATATCAGATGATTTATGGCAAGAAATGAAACTCGTAATATCGTTATATACAACATCACTATTAACAGTCGTCTGGTTAAAACCAAACGGTGTCTTACGGCCGGTAGTTCGGATCGGAGTAAGCCCTTGGAAGGATGTACCCTAGGGTACAAAAGAGCCCTAAATGACAAGGCTGACTGGTGGTGACACGAATTGCTCCTTACTAGATTTGTCTAAAAAAACTTAAGCCGGTTTTAACCTATTAGATTTAAGGATAAATTTTGAAAAAAATCGGACTCAGTTTCTTGAGGAGTTCTTCTTGGTGCATTTTGGAACCCTCATTATAGCCACGACAACTACCGTGGTCTTCGGGGCTCAAGCTTGCCTTACCAGCAAATGGTGCTCAATGACTTCGTACGAACTTATGGCGAAGAAAAAAGAAAATCCTGTACCAACCTGCCCGAACATACACATAATGCGTATTTTCCATCGCGATATTGTATGGTAGATTAAATGCCCAATTCGGTAACGCTGCTACAAAATTACCTAAATTACTGATATTTTATCAAAATTCTTTTAAGCGATCCATTAAAATAATGACAGTTTACTATGAAATGGTTTAGCTGGGTAGGTGCCCATGTATAGTATGTAGAATAGAATACACTTTATTGTACACCATATCAATGATTACATGAACTACTATGTACCTATCTATCTATGTC
This sequence comes from Miltochrista miniata, assembly GCA_933228765.1. NCBI lineage: Eukaryota > Metazoa > Arthropoda > Insecta > Lepidoptera > Erebidae > Miltochrista > Miltochrista miniata. Next base: position 12,157,924 of record OW121764.1, on the reverse strand, counting down.
CTTTACCAAACTCTTCTATTTTTATCAAATTCCATCATTATCGGTCCAGTGGATCAAGCGTGAGAACTTTACAGACAGACAAAGCTACTTATTAGTAGGAATTCTGAACGTTCAAAATCATAGTTCAACTATTTGAATATTGATAAACGCACTATGAACATCCAAGGTAAAAAAGGTGGAACCGTGGTTTATCTGATAGGGAGTTCACAAGAGCATACATTCTGAACAAAAACGTCTTATGTCAGTGTTACGACGACTTATACAACAGCACACAAAGGTTTGCACTTGTGAGGTTTCTCATGCGTCTAGTCAATACCATTGTTTCCTTTCTTGTTCGTCTCTTCATGCGATTATAACATCGAGGCTGTTGTTCTTTATTTTTTTTTTTGCAAAACCAAGGAAATGTGTGTATTATTATGTGATTATGTATTACGCGGCCTAAAATCTTTGATGTTTTTTTTTATATTAAGCTCGTCTAATTGACGTCGCCAGCCTGATGGATAGCAAAAGCGCATCTAGCGATTGGTCTCTCGCAGTCTGTACGACTTTTGACAGTGGTCCTTAAGTTGGCGGTCCCATGATGTGTTCACTAGAGTAGATTCTGATTCTACCATGTCTTCACGCTCCGCTTGGAGAACCCGGGATTGTAAGAGGAGGGAAACACGTGCGCGGGCAGGTCGTTCCCAGCTTTAATAGTTAGACAGAGGAACGATCTTTTGAATGTACAGTTTGTTACCAAAATATCTTAATATGTGTGAATGCTGTGGATAGGTACGCGATTGACCTACGGTAAAACGTGTCGGTAAAGAATGCGTCGATGTGGCCTTTGTTTAAACCACAGAAATGGTCAGAAGTTTTTAAAATGCCTGTCCATCTGGTTATCCTCTGCATAAAAGATACTACACTACTGTCATTTGGGATATTTATGAATATGAGTTGACCAATAAATTGGAATTGAAATGAAAAATAACTCAGTACTAAAAATTTATCCTGCCCGTGTCTGCAGACATATGATCTATAAATTATTTATGTTCCTTTAAACATTAAGAAATCGGGATTTTTTTTAATACCACGGTTGTCAGTCGTCGACAAATCACCATAATAATACGTGTCATCGCCACATGCGTACGGTTGAAATTGAGGGCGCAAGGGGAATAGGAATGAAAAAGAATGAAAAAGTTTCAGAGGTCAAACAAATCCTGTGAGCTACTGAACTGATAAGAATTAGTTAGGTAGTTTGGTAAGTTACCGACAAAGTCATCAATCAATGGCGCTTATGGGCCTACTTTCCATGCACAAATTAGAGATAGTACAGATGGAAAACTTATGTATGTACTTTTTTTCACACCTACCCTCTGCTACACACTCGCGCGCAAATCTGTATCGAAAAGTCGGTTGAGAAGAACCGTAGGTACATACTATCTCTAATATGTGTTCCATGTGTCCGCACTTGTTTGCTCGATCGTGTCGGTAGAGTATTGACGCCTGGTTATTATCATTGCCAGAGTATAAATTTCAAGGTTCCTATTCAATAAATTTTCGGTGCAGTAACACTGAAAATTTGCAGACTGCAGGGTTGTACAGTAAAACAACCCTGCAGCCAATAAATAACAAATATTACGATGATATTTTATGTACGTGGACCCTTTTTACCTTTTACCAGTTTTCTCTTACAAATCCGGGTTCTTTTTAGGGTTCTCTACCCAAATGGTAAAAATGGGACCCTATTCATGAGACTTCGCTGTCTGTCTGTCCGTCATGAGGCTGTATCTCCGGAACTGCGATAAAGAGCTGAATTTTTCACAGATATGTGTTTCTGTTGCCGCTATATCAAAAAATATAAACTAAAATCAGAAAAAAAATTGTAATATTAGGTGCTTACACATCAAATTGGCGTTTTTCGTACTGGCCACTTTAATTACGATTTTCTCCTCTTTGGTAAGGAATTCCAAATTCAAATTTTCCCAGCTATTTACTCATGTATTTATCCTTCGATGACCGTCATTCATTTGTTTTTTTCTTCTGTTTTATTCTGTTTGCGTCACTCATTTTACAAAATGGAAAACTTAAAATATCGCATTATTTACGAGTACGAGTTCCGCCGTGGCACTAGTGCTGCGGAAACGACTAGAAGGGTGAATGATGTGTATGGCGGTCATGTTGCAAAAGAAAACACAGTTCGTTTTTGGTTCCAACGTTTTCGTTCAGGAAATGTCGACCTGCAGAACAAGCCCCGTGGACGGCCTGAGACTCAAGTTGATAATGAAGTATTGAAGGCTATTGTGGAAGCGGATCCATCGCAAACCACGTCCGAGTTAGCTGCAGGCTGCGGTGTTAGTGATAAAACTGTTTTAATTCACTTGAAGCAAATTGGGAAGATTAAAAATTAACTTGAAAGGTGGGTACCTCACGAATTGACTGAAGCAAACCGGCAAAAGCGCGTCGACTGCTGCGTTACTTTACTGAACCGGCACAATAATGAAGGTATTTTAAACCGAATCATTACCTGTGACGAAAAATGGATTCTTTACGATAATCGAAAGCGCTCAGCGCAATGGTTGGATCCTGGCCAGCCAGCCAAATCCTGCCCCAAGCGAAAATTAACCCCAAAAAAGTTACTTGTAAGCGTTTGGTGGACTAGTGCCGGTATTGTTCATTACAGTTTTCTCAAATCTGGCCAGACTATTACGGCTGATGTCTATTGTCAGCAATTGCAAACCATGATGGAAAAGCTAGCGGCTAAACAACCTAGGCTGGTCAATCGCTCCACGCCACTGCTGCTTCACGACAACGCTAGACCACACACTGCACAACAGACGGCTACCAAATTAGAAGAGCTTCAATTGGAATGTCTAAAACATCCTCCGTACTCCCCGGATCTTGCTCCAACAGATTACCATTTTTTTCGAAATTTGGACAACTTCTTGCAAGGGAAAAAATTCAACTCTGATGGGGCAGTCCAAATCGCCTTCACAGATTTTATTGATTCCCGTCCGACTGGTTTTTTTAGTAAAGGGATCAATGAACTACCTATGAGATGGCAAAAATGCATAGAAAACAATGGTTCACACTTTGATTAATTAAATATATTATATTTAAAAATATTCGACTTTTTGTTCCTCCTATACAAAACGCCAATTTCATATGTAAGCACCTAATATTAAGGGGTCTCCATACAAAAAAAAACTTGATTATTCTATGTTTTTTGGTAAGTACGGAACCCTCCGGGAGTCCGATTCGCACTTGGCCGGTTTTTTATACCACTAATGTGACAGGTAGGTACAGCACCTGCTAATTTTAATTTTAATATACACGAGTTAAAATATTATTTTAAAGTTTATAATATACTTAACCTTCGTAGATATTTATTTGTACATTGTAAACGATTTGTTTACTACGAAATTTATGTAAAATATGTAGGTATGTGTTAATATTAAAATAAGTTTAGATAAATGTTTATATTTTGTTTAAAAGCATAACTCTAAAGCACAGTATAAATATGTTGTATACAGTGTCTAAAGACACTGAGTTTTGTGATGGTAATTACCTACCTTAAGCGGCACGTCCGTAAAATGCACAAATAGACATTTTGGAAATATTCAAGAACGCACTTCATTAAATAACTTCTTAATAGATGAGACTACATTAGCACCGCGTGCTTTTAAGATAATAATTATTTACTTGCGAAAAAACCTCCGAAATCATCGAAATTTGCCTTTGCCTATTTCGATGATTTTTGATAATTTTGAGAGGTGTATTTTCTAATGTAAATAATTATTTTGTAAAAAGCACACGGTGTTAATGTAGTTTCAACTGTTAAAAATTTAAGGTTCCATTTTAGTATCATATAATGAAGTGAGTTCTTGAATATTTCCAAAACTCCTAAGTACATTTTTTACGGACAGGCCCCTTAACTTTTTTTTTTATGTATGGATCATGGATGCTATGGATAGGACTTCTACTGAATAAAAACAACACCGTGCCCTAACATCTGCCTAGGGCCAGGAGTCCCTGGTGATCTATATCTAATTATCTACTGATATTATAAAGAGGAAAGATTTGTTTTTTGTTTTTTTTTGTTTGTTTGTTTGTAACGAATAGGCTCCGGAACTACTGGACCGATTTGAAAAATTCTTTCACTGTTGGGAAGCTACACTCTTTGCGTTGAACATAGGCTATATTTTACCCCCCATATTCCCACGGGAACGGGAACTACGCGGGTGAAACCGCGTGACGTCCGCTAGTATTAGATAAAGGTATCAAATAAATAAATAAATATTCACGGACATTTCACACAACGCTATCTGATCCCAAAGTAAGCTAGGAATAACCTGCTTGTGTTATGGGTATCGGACCACGGATATTAATACTTATATACTTTTTAAATACATACATATTATACATAGAAACACCCAGACTCTTGAGACAAACATTTATGGGTCACACAAATATTGGTCCCCGGTGGGAATCGAACCCACGACCTCCAGCGCCGCAGGCGGTATCACTACCGACTGCGCCACAGAGGCAGGCATCAAAGTGTCAGTGGTCACCGCAAAGTTAATCTGAAGTTGACCTTTTCCGTGTTCTATATGCCCATAATTTACTGCCTCTTCTAGTTAGTTATACAGGGTAGAATTTAAAGACGGTAGATAGATAGATAGATAGATAGATAATATCGCACACCTAGATCTAAAGAGAGCATAACTCAAAAAAGCACTTTTTTGGGAAAATGCAAAAAACTGATTGCTCGACCCCTATGCACTGTAGAAGTGTTCTGTATAGAATTATGTTTTCTGTGCGCAGCAAGATTGAATAAAATTGTACGATTCTTTCATTTTAATCATGTTTTGGGGCTTAAAATTGGAATTTTCGAGTAATTGCCCTATTGCTTGACAAGGTAGGTGTGTTTTGTCATATTATTTTGAGTTGAGTCTATATAAGTGAATTGAATTTGTACTTAACTCTCTTTTGACGAAACACTATAAACTCAAAACGTAATAGGGGCATTCCATTGTGACTGGTGGAACATTTGACTCCAGAATTTGACTAACTGTGAATGATAATTATGTACTCAGTACTGATACGATGGTGTAGTTTATTTTATGATGTAGATAGATAGTTAATGATTACGTTCCCATAAAAATAAAACCCAAATCATTTGAAACTTCTATGTAATTATCATTTAAACGCATGTGACTGGTGGGACACTGAAAAATCCCTCTCTGCTACCTTTACGCACTTAGGAATGAATTTCAGCCCAACTACTTCATTTTCAAGTTAGCTTTTTCTGTGGGATAAAATATATTAAATACACTATCGTACTTATGAATAAGTAGACGGATGACATTTACTGAAATGAAAATATATGTGTTCAGATTTGTGACTGGTGGGACAGCTTTTTGTGACTGGTGGGACAAGTCAAAATTATGTGAAAATAGTTGTTGTTTAAATTCAGTTTTATTATTGTTCTGAACGTTAACAATGTATTTATTTATAAATTTAATCGTCAGCATTACAAGACAGTAGACTAAAACAAGAAAAAAAAATGAAAACTTAAGAAATGTTAATGATATTTTTAAATTCGTAGAATATCCTGTCACCCATCATCCTTATTTCAGGATCAGGAAGGATTTCCGCTATTTGGTCCATTTTAACATAAGAAACATCCGTTTCATTCATGGTGAACAGCTTTGGTTCGTCACCTGGAATGGCTTTTAGGAACATGACCATGATGTCTTCGTCTTTTTCATTTTGACATACTGCTATATATCTGTGCTCCTTGACATGACCTCTTCTTCCCTTTGCCTCCATTGTGACTACGACGTAAGTACCGTTCTTGATATCTTTTGAATCAGAGGATTTATGCAAACATGAAGTGTCTGAATTGGGTTTTGGTTTTGGGTATGTACTTTGCCCAACTATTTCTTCTGGGTTAACATCCACTTCATGTTCACTGTCACTCAAAAAAACATGAATAGTTTAATCGTCCGTCTTGCGTCATCAAAACCTTTTTTGATTGAGAAGAGGTTGCAGTCAGGGCATAAATTATGCATTTGTGTGACCCTTGGGATTTAAAATAGTGGTGTCTCTGAATATAGGGAATCGGTTTAACATATTGCCACCTATCGATATGGTCTTCTTTGTGTACTTTAATATCATCATGACGCAACCTTTCCTTTTCTTTAAAAGCTTCTCTCTTGTTCGACTTTTGCTCACACTCTTGTTTATTTTTTTCTCTACGTTTTCTGTCCCATTCTTTTTCTTTTTCCTGTGCTATCTTCCATTTATCAGGGTTCTCCTTCATTATCTCTCGTGATTTCCTTATTCTCTCTGCGGCATTCATCTTAAACAAGCAAACAAATACCCAGTCAACCCACCCATCACCGCAAAGGCATGCATTCATACGAAGCTCATAGAGACAATAAGCAAATTACCTATCACCCAATTAATATTAATTTTAGTTAAAGACAAGCACAAACCATTCCGTTTTAGGTCTAAACAAAAAACGCAAGTTTAATAAGAAATCTGCATGCTAACTTTCGTTACATATCAATTGTTAGCCAATGTCCCACCAGTCACTGTGACTGGTGGGACTTATTTGAAAACTCTAAAGAAACCATACAAATTACTTTTTAACCATTAAAATATGTTTTAATAGTACACCACGTCTTTATTGTTACTTCTGGAAAAAACGGAATATGGAAAGTCATATTTGAGGTTAGGAAAACAACTTTTATCTCTTTTTGCGTGACTGGTGGGACAGGCGAGATGACTTAGTTCAAAGAACGAATACACAAAAAGTTACATACCTTTACACAATATTTTTATGTAGTAATTGAGTTTTTTCTATGTTTTCACTAAATTACAAGCGCCGAGTTCTTATAACCGTCACAATGACCGAAAACAGTGTTGCCAACCTAATCAAAATTTTATCCCAAAGCAATTATGGAGGGAAGTAAAAGTTTCCGTAGACAAAAGTGACATTTGTTAATTTTTTTTTTAAATTTCTGTACAGATTCATGGAATATAGTTATTTGGCTATAGGATATTAATAAAATAAGTATGATTTATTGAATTTAAAAATTTATGTAGTTTTCCTGTTTTCGATGGAATGCCCCAATAGCATTATGTGTTATTTTTAATTAGTCCAATTTAATAGAGTGATCTGAGGTCAGCAATAGGAGTATATTGGATGATCAATGAGGAAGAAAAGATTAGTTAACTTTAGTAAGTGTAAATATATTATTGATAGTGGTTAAAACAACTAATGAAAGTCACTTTTGTACCTTTTAATTATAAAATATATAGCAACAAACATATTTTTCTTATAAATAAAAAAAAATAAACTTCCTTTTTGTGGAAAACAATTTTATATGCACATAAAAATTATTTGCATTTAAGAATAAACTGTAAGTAGATATCTAAAAAAATTACTAAAAATCATCAATCAAGCAGCCTATAGTAGTCCACTGCTGGACATAGGCCTCTCCCAGATCACGCCACAGTACCCGGTCTTGAGCCTTTCGCATCCAGTCCCAGCCTGCAATCTTTACCAGGTCATTAGTCTATCTAGGGGGTGGACGTCCTACCCTACATTTACCGAGTCGCGGTTTTCACACTAGAACCCGTTTGCTCCATTCGGTCGTTGGTTCTTCTACAGATGTGGCCAGCCCAATGCCACTTTAATGTGCTTATTCTGCGAGCTATTTCGACCACTCCGGCTCTCCGCCGAAAAACCTTCGGAGTTTATCCCTCAGAGATATTTCAAGTATGGCTCGTTCCATAGCTCGCTGTGCAACTTTTAAGGGCATAAACTAGCCCCACCGTAAGTGTCCACGTCTCGGCATCGTATGTCATAGCTGGTAGGACGCACTGGTTGTTTGTAGACTTTCGTCTTCACGCACTGTGCTATAGGCGCATTGAAAAAACGCTGCTCAACCCAAACGGATCTTTCTAGCGATTTTCTTGTCCAGATTGCCCTTGTCTAACGTGATAACGTGCCCAAGATATGTATACTCCTGGACAACCTCAAGCCTCGATCCTTCGACGTAGATTGGTCCCGGCGCGGCGTGACGTGGTTTTCTCTAAGTTCATGCCGAGACCAACACGTCGAGACGCAACGTTTAGGCTGGGCAACATTCCACTAAACTGTTCCAGCGTCTCCGCCACTATGACGGTGTCGCCGGCAAATCGAAGGTGCGAGATGCCCATGCTTTCCAGTCCAGCGTCTTAAAGACGACCTCCAGCGCATTGGTGAAGAGTTTTCTTTATCTCTTTCCTCTATCATATTGACTTAAAACTGACCACGTTTCGTTGTTAACCTGTAAAAAATGTTTTTATTACTTATTAATAGGGTCTTGTGCATCAAATCGCATTAAAAGAGTCAACAAAAGAACATTTTCGATGTTATTAGCGATATTGCGAAATTATTTTGGCAAAATCCAACTAAAGAGACGTAACTAAAAAAAATGCAGTAATTGAGTAAAATGCTATAGAAATTCTAGTTATAAAAATGAAATTATAATAAGATTACAAGATTTTAACCGCCAATAGCAAAAATGTTTCAATTAAATGGCTTTTTAAAGAAATATAACGCTTTAAAATATGACTCAACTAAACGGACACAACTACAAATTCAAAAATGTAGCAACAGTATGGAAAGAACTCTAAATAAACTTAAAACTTTTACTTACCCTGCCAGCTATATGGGTTTAACTCAAGATGCGTAGTTACTTACTGAGCAACTAAACGTCTAAAAGTCGTCTAAAAGTCGGCAACTCAAAATAAATAGTGCTTGAAATTTCAACGGTACAGATAGAACTCAAAATAATTCCCTTTTGTTTACGATGGACCCGTGTAATTCGCTTGTAGTTTAGACCGCAACTAGCGATGTCTCTGTTTTGGTGGAAGGGAGCGGGGCTCCCTCGTGTAACTAAAGGGACACTTGGTGCTATCTAGCAGCGAGTAGTGGACTTATTTTTAAGTCTGTTTTATTGGTGGATAGATATTCGGATAAAGAATGCGGAGGTGTGCTTATCTCAAAAAATGCGATTTTTGAGTTGCAGCTCTTTAGATATGGATGTGCGATATACTTTATTGTACACAGAAATCACAAAAAAATACAGATATTAAGCATTTACTTCAGTACAATGGGCGCCTTATCGCAAACAGCGATCTCTCCCAGGCAACCTTTAGTAGATGGATAGGATTGTATTGAAATTAAGCGTGGGAAGTTTAAATGGTGACTTATTTTTGTGAAGAAAAAAGAAACCAATATTAAATAAGTCAATACCTAATTAAAGAAAAAACATAGTAATAATAATAATAATAATGTATAGATACATCTAATAAACTTACACAAATACCTACTGCACATTTTACCTATCCAAACATGTAAAAATAAATATACATACATATACATACATACGCAAATACATACATAGGGAAAAAATACATACTTTGATCTACATGCATAAATAATACTGTTTTACCTGTGCCTTAAAAGATGCCAAAGATTGAGCTCGCCTGACAGTTACCGGTAGTGCATTCCACAAACGTGCCGCTTGTACTGTAAAGGATTTATCGAAGAATTTTGTAGAATGCACAGGCATGAGTAGCCTCAAGTTCTCCGACGACCTCAAGACCCTCGAATGCGTGTCATGTAAGAACTAGTTGGAGGTGAAGTAAACTTAATATTGATAATGGCAAGTTTTGCTGAAAGGAAACGTTCCTTTATTTTCAAAAGTAAGTAAGTAAAACTGCATTTAAAGATTTTTGAAAAATTCACATGCTTGAGCCGGGAATCGAACCTGGGAGATGAGAAAAAAAAAACAACCTGTACTTTGTGATACCTACCGAAAGAGTCTTTGAAAAGGAACAATTTTTTTATTGCCTCTTCCAGTTGCATAGTTATGCCAATGAACGTAGGTAACTTTACGGTCATTCATTAGAAATTAAACGCAATCGTGTTCTGCCTAGAACTTGACATTTGTGAAGCGCGGGTGATTAAGTTGGCAACCCATTCATATACCTACTTATATGATATTGATGTAATTTTATTTAAGTACTTATAGATCATTATCTTCTGAATCATAAATATTCATTCAATAACACTGCATATTTATTATTTACTAGCTGACCCGCGCAACTTCGTTTGCGCCACATAAGAGAGGGTATTACCTGTTCCCGTCGCATTTACTCCCGTCGCGTTGCGTTTACTCCCGTAGCGTCTCGTCGTTAAAATTCAATACTACGTGAGAGAGAGAGAGAGAAAGAAAGGTGTCTCGCCGCGTCTATTCCCGTCGCATTATTTTTAAGAACAATTTCGTTTATGAAAGATGTATCCCGTGGCATTATTGTAGAAAAAAATTGATTGCAATTAAAATGGTTATTGTGCACCAACCCAAAGATAGACACATGCTATCGCGCAATTTTTTTAGAACTTTTTTAAGAGAAACAATTTTGTAGTACATATTTTTTACATATCTTATCTTATCTTATATCTATAAATATTTACGCAGCACACGCAACGAAGCTCTCAAAAGGAATAACTTTTCCCCGGTTTTTGAAACATTTACTATTACTGCTCCGCTCCTGTTCGTTGTAGCGTGATGCTATATAGCCTATGACTCTCCACAATAACTTTCTATTGGTGAAAGAATTTTTAAAATCGGTTCCGTAGATCCCGAGATTACCCCTTACAATTTAACAAATATACAAACACACAAACTTTACTGCTTTATAATATTAGTATAGATGCAAAACCATCACTAGGTAATAAATTGTCTTTAGTTGGAGAGTTACAGAGTTAGAGGTCAGGCGGCAACCTTCCAACAATGCCAAAAATAATAAGTAAAATAATGCTAGGGTAGCTAATACAGGTAACATGGGTCCCCTCCCCATGTTGCTTGTTTTTCCAAATTCAGGTAGATTTTGAAGGCGACTGGGAACAGTGGAAAACAACAATTTCATTATTATGGAGTAGCGAAAGAACGTCAAAAGGATTTTTTTGAAGAAAGAGTAATTTTGTGCAAATAAAAAACACTGCTACCAGAGATAAGGTTGGGCTCCCCATCCAAAATGACCAATAATTTTTATTTAAAATGAAGTGACCGAGCCTGTGGTTGCAATTAAGAGATTCCTGTATTTCTACATTGCTAAAATAACTTTTTTCAAAGGGTAGCAAATATCTGCGATCATGACCAATTCCGATTATGACCATCTGCGATCATGACATTTTGCTTTCATGACACTTTGCTTTCATGACGTTTTGCTCCGGAGGGAATGCTGCCATGGTATCTGGAACAATTAATAAACGAAAATTCAAAAGAAATACTAATAAAGAATGAAATGATATCATTAAAGTTTTGCATCGTAAGTTCATTTTAATATTTATTGTTTGCATAGCTTGTGGGAATAAAACCGAAAGACAACAAGTACGTTACAATTGTTTCTGATAATGTTCTCACGGAAGTTTAACCTTTCCCATCGACTATTAACGCATAACACTCGTAGCTTCTAAGCACTTATTGTATTCGTTGAGAGCTAGCACTCTGAAGGATAAAATCTTTATCGGTATAAGTTACCTTTCAGATTGTCACATAAATATACAAAACCTCACATGTACATGTTACGTAACCTTTGATTATATCTTATCCGGTTGCCATGTTTGTTACTGTATCAACAAAACCTGCTTGGAATTTGAGAGGCTTGCGTGTGTTGACACCGTGCATTTGAATTACAACGGATATCAATTACATGTTATTGTTGTCACCATTTCCTCTGAACCTTACGAAATGATAATTACAAAATAATAAGTACTTGATTTGTATAGTCTGTACATTTGTTTTTCAAAGAGGAGTGCGGGAATCCCCCCAAACCCCAAAGTACAGCCTTCAGATGGAACTAGAGGTTTGGCAGGCGGCGGGACTTAACCTTACAACAGTCATTTCGGTATTTTGGTACTAAATAATGGTATTATGTAGTTACATAATTTTATGTAGTTATTTATATCCTACCTAATTAATTACAAGTCACTTTCTGTTTTGATAAACCGTCCAATATGTACTGAACTGCCTCTGTGGCGCAGTCGGTAGTGATACCGCTTGCGGCGCTGGAGGTCGTGGGTTCGATTCCCACCGGAGACAAATATTTGCGTGACCCATAAATGTTTGTCTCAAGAGTCTGGATGTTTCTACGTATAATATGTTTGTATTTAAAAAAAAAGTACCTATATAAGTATTAATATCCGTGGTCTGATTCCCATTACACAAGCAGGTTATTCCTAGCTTACTTTGGGATCAGATACGTTGTGTGAAATGTCCGTGAATATTTATTTATATTTTATATAATATTATAAATGCGAAAGTAACTCTGTCTGTCTGTTACGCTTTCACGCCTGAATCGCTGAAGCTATTTAGATGAAATTTGGGACAACGGTAGGGCGAGTCCCTGACAAGGACATAAGCTACTTTTTAACCGAGCGACTGCGTAAAAGGAGGGTCATGATTTTACGCGGTAACGACTTCTACTCGGACAAAGCCGCGAGGAACAGCTAGTATTCTATATCTCCAAATATTGAACTAAAATTTTCATGTTTTTTGCTTATATTAAAAATACAATTTTGTTGCAGTTACAATGGCTACCTACCTGCAGGTGAGCGTGGAAGACGACGCAGTAAATTCGTGCTGTACCGGCGGACCCAACCAAATGGGGTTCGACGATCAAAACACTACGTGGTCAAAACTCCTCACAGTAGCAAGGCTATCCTCGATGCTAGCCAGCACTCAATCTCTTACACACTCAGCCGGAGTCAGGCAGTCATTGTTGAATACATGGAAGACCCCGACACGGATATGTTTCAGGTAAGACTACCCTCTATCATGTATTTATAGAATCTGTGGAAGTTGTGCGGTCATACCTATTACCTTTGTAAGGACCTGTTTTCACGAATGTTATTAATGATGTGATGAGAAATCAAGAGTCATTATTGCCTATCTTATTTCATTAGTATCTCTTCTGGTATGAGAATGTATCTTATCGAGTTGTCAATGAGAGTATGACCTTCTTATACTCATTAGTGTTAATTGTAAGGAGACTAAATAACATAATAACATAGTCAGCCATTTTTGATAATAATGCCTTTGTATTTTGGATGTCACCACTATAGAGGTTTTCTCTTTATACTGTGGATAGGTATAGGTAGGCCCCACAAAAATCTTCGGTATTCCGGCCAGCTTACCCAGCGTGACATTTCTACGGAGTTGCGTAACGAATTTTCATAAATCGTGAAAATAATGTTGTTTGTGATCTAAGCTATCTAGTCCTAGCAAGCTACTGTAGTTTTACAAATGACCCTGTATTATAGAGGTACTCATACTTTTCATCGAAAACAGTTCACCGAAAAGACACTTCATCGAAAACACTTCATCGAAAACACTTCGCCGAAAACAGTTCATCGAAAACACTTCATCGAAAAACACTTTATCGAAAACATTTTACCGAAAAAGCATTTCCTCGAAAAACACTTTTCCGAAATAACACTTCACCGAAAATCATTTATCCGAAAGATAGATCATCGAAAACACTTCCTCGAAAAGCAGATCGCCGAAAACACTTCTCCGAAAGACAGATCACCGAAGACACTTCTTCGAAAGGCAGATCACCGAAAACACTTCTCCGAAAGGCAGATCGCCGAAAACACTTCTCCGAAAAGTGACAGAGAGTTGTTCACACGCAAACACTTCCCCGATGATAGCTTCCCAAACGAAACATCCCGATAAAGAAATTCCATAGCGAAGACCAGATGTTGATTTATGACAAGCAGTAATCACAAAGTCATCCCCAAGACTTCAGAACTAATTCATGAATTTTCTGTCAGAAAAGTTGCTTTATATTAGTAACCTTTAAATTCTAAGAAAAAGATTGAATCATCTTGAATATATATTAAAAAATACATTGTGAAATACCTCAATCTCAACATTTCAGCTGATTGACGCCCTTCGGGAAGGATACCGAGGAAGTGTTTCCGTGTAAAAGTCGTTCGACATCTTTTTCGGTGAAAAGTCATTCGAAGAAATGTTTTCGGTGAAGTGTCGAAGATTTATGAGAGAATCAGAACAATAATTTGGAGCACTTCTGCTATAACCGCACAGCATAGTGTGTATCAAGTCTGACCTGAGGCGCGCTGGTAGCGGGTACGAAACCTGAGTTTCTTTTTTCTTTTTGTTTTTATTTTACTTTCTGTGATTTCTGTAGTTTTTAAAGTATTATTATTCATTTTTTGTAGTGTGTTAATTTTTTTTAATCTATCCTTTTTTTGAACGAATCGCTCATTTTTCAATAGTCACTACACTACTTTGGACTAGATGGCGTTGTGTGCCATTTCACTCATTTAATATTATGTATGTGTATCATTTTTGATTGATGGGTATTTAAGTAATTATGAAACAATTGTATTTAATGACCTAATATTGTCAAGTTTTCGAGGTGTTATTCCCAGTGTTTTCTACCTGCGAGGACGATATTATAATTTCCGTAGAAATGGACAATAGGGTCTGCAGGTAAGATTATATAATGTTTCTGAGAAACATTATATAATCTAGAAAATTATGAAACCAATTTGTTTGTTTTTTTCAACGTTAATATCAAGATTTTAGTTGTTGCAAAAGTTTAGGTATCAGTTGGTAAGTAGGTAATCCATTCATGAACTTGCCTTGACAACAGTACCTACCTACCTAGCTGAACTCAACCCCATGAGGTTTAGCAATTTATCGATTTTCCACCTAATGTAGGTACCAAGTCACATTATTACACCTAATTTCCTCTTCCTCAGCTGCGCTGTGGTACCTATTGTAAACGGTATAAAAGAGTCTTAATTAATGCAATATGATCTGCTATTATGATAGATAAATAATATCTTAACATAGTTTAATAAAATTAAAAGTAGTGCCATCTATTTATTAATTACTTAATAAGTTTTAAACGTGTGCCACAAGATGGCGATAATCACAATGTGCTCCTAGTGATAAAATTGCTATAATTACGTTGATGCCGCATAGATGGCATTAGTATTAAATTAATTTCGATTATTTAATCTAGTTTCTTGCTTTTTAAATTAATATAACTAATCAGTGAAGCTTAGGTAATGTAGGGGAAACTGCGACTGGTCACTGAAGTACTACGGATATTATAATATCGTCCTCGCAGGTAGAAAACACTGGGAATAATACCTCGAAAACTTGACAATATTAGGTCATTATATAATTATAATAAATATTCACGGACATTTCACACAACGCTATCTGATCCCAAAGTAAGCCAGGGCGCCGATTCTCGACCACACGACGTGAATGCGTGGACGCAAATTTACGGGTGAAACGTCGTCCGTCTCATGTTCGCGGTTCCTAAACATGAGACAGGCGACGCGTCACCCGCCGATTTCCGTCCACGCATTCATGTCGTGTGAAGCGAGAATCGGTGTCCAGTGAATAACATGCTTGTGTTATGGGTATCAAACCACGGATAGAAATACTTTATACTTACTTTTAAATACATACATAATATACGTATTATCCATACAACACACCCAGACTCTTGAGACAAAAAAAATATGGCTCTCACAAATATTTGTCTCCGGTGGGAATCGAACCCACGACCTCCAGCGCCGCAGGCGGTATCACTACCGACTGCGCCACAGAGGCAGTCAAAAATACAATTGTTTCATAAAATACCTACCTACCTTACAATCAAAAATGATTGAATCTATTTTATAACTTTACAGACTTTACCAGATAAATAAGTGAAATGGCACACAACGCCATCTAGTCCAAAGTAGTGTAGTGGCTATTGAAAATGAAAAATTGAAAAATGAAACATGATTCGGAGCTAATTCGTGCAAAAAAAGTATAGATTAAAAATATTATTTCATGCAATACAAAAAATTATTATACTATACTACACTATCTTCACAAAAAAAATGAATATAATAATACCTTCAAAAACTATAGAAAACACAAAAAGTGAAATAAAAACAAAAAGAAACAGTACCAGGATTCGTACCCGCTACCAGCGCGCCTCAGGTCAGACTTAATACACACTATGCTGTGCGGTTGTTGTACAGGTGCTTCAAATTATTGTTCTAATTCCCTCATAAAACCGACACTTTACCGAAAACATTTCTTCGAATGACATTTCACCGAAAAAAACTGTCGAACGACTTTTACACGGAAGCATTACATTTTTCCGAAGAGCGTTAACCAGCTGAAATGTTGAGGTTGAGATTTGTAGGTAGGTTGAAGAAGGGGGGGGGGGGGGCACAGAAATGGCAAACTTTAAGAAGGAATCTTTTTATCCATTACCGACCGATCCGTTGTTGGGTTATCAGGTTAGGTTAGATTCGATAAAATGTTAATCGAGGAACTGGTACCTAAATAATAAAGTTGTTCCGCGTATTTGTGTTATAAGAACAGCCATTCGTAGAAATGTTTTCGGTGAAGTAAATAAATATTCACGGACATTTCACACAACGCTATCTGATCCCAAAGTAAGCTAGGAATAACCTGCTTGTGTTATGGGTATCAGACCACGGATATTAATACTTATATAATTTTAAATACATACTTATTATACATAGAAACACCCAGACTCTTGAGACAAACATTTATGGGTCACACAAATATTTGTCTCCGGTGGGAATCGAACCCACGACCTCCAGCGCCACAGGCGGTATCACTACCAACCGCGCCACAGAGGCAAGTGTTTTCGATTAAATGTCATTCGATGAAGTGTCTTTTTCGGCGAACTGATTTTCGTTGAAGTGTTTTCGGTAAAATGCAGTTTCGATAAAGTGTTTTCGACAAAGTGTTTTCGATGAAATGTCTTTCGGGGAAGTGCCTTTCGATAAAATGTCATTTCGGTGAACTGTCTTTCGACGAAGTGTCTTTTCGGGGAAATGTTTTCGATGAAGTGTTTTCGATGAAAAGTCGTTTCGACGAAGTGTTTTCGACGAAGTGTTTTCGACGAAATGTCGTTCGGGAAAGTGTTTTTCGGTGAAGTGTTTTCGATGAAGTGTAATGATACGTATTATAGACGAGGGGTAAACTGATTGTTGCGGTGGCGACTCTATCGCAGAGCCAAATATCTCTGAATTCAGATTTCGAATTTCGCATTTTCGATTTAATTTCAATGTTTTACATGTGACAAGCGTCCAGCGACGGCTCATATTTTTTTCAGTCCATCTTTTTCTCTGTGATCCCACTGCACTGCTCTATCCTGCTTGCTCTAGTCTAGGAAAGGAAAATAGACATATTCTTGTGTGACATAAAAATTAACTCCATGCTGTCAGAAGTAGGTCGAATCGTCTATCTTGGTATTTACCAGCTTCAGTGGTTGAATGACCTCGCGTGCAGGTGACTAATTAATAGGCGAGCTTGTAGGGTGCGTTCTAGTGCAATTATCAATAGTCTCCTTGTACGTAGGTACTTAGATACAATTGGCAATGTAATTTTTTGCTCGACGTGTTTCAAGCAATCTTCATAATAGTTCTACACCCCACATATTTATTATACTGGCGAAACTCCCGTTCTAGTGGGAATACGGGAATAAAATAGCTTTCCAACTGAAAAAAAAAAAAAAAAACGTTTCAGTAGTTTCGGAGCGTACTCGATGCAAAAAAAAACAAACAATCAAATCATGCTTCTTTATAAAATTAGTATAAAGTATAGAAGGAAGATAGATTTGTTTGTAGTTGATAAACTCGGAAAATATTGAACCGATTTAATTTTGGCATTATTAAGCCAAAGTATATTTCTCAAACGAGCGGAGTTGAATAATAAATGTCAAAAATATGCAAAATTTCCTTACACTATTGGAAACTCGGGCATGTATAGATTAAACGGGTGCTTCACAGGCAAAGCCGTGGGGCACAGCTAGTATTATATAAATTAAAATATACATACTAGTCAGTGTTATGAATGAACAGAAAGAAATAAAACAATGAACTCTAATGATAACTACCAATGATGAACAAGTGTTACTAATTTACAACGAGTGTGCCATGCAGGGCATGTCTCGTTTCCGTCTGCCCTCTGACCTACGCTAATGGTCGTAATAGAGTAAGGATGTATTTTTAGGTACAATTTTCTGTGTTATATAGGGACAGTTAAAACTGAAAATGAACTTTTATGAGTCTCGACTCATCGTATCGGTTTTGTCCAGTCGGTGTCGAGACCCTAGGTCCATGGGTCCCAATGCGAAAAAATGTTTCAAGAATTTTAAAAATCGCCTTGTGGAGTCGACTGGTGACCCAATGGCTGGCAGTTTTCTCGCTCAGCGAATAGGTATTGCTATTCAAAGGGGGAATGCTGGTAGTCTTTTGGGCACAATGCCACGGGGGCCATATTTAGGATTAGTTTAGATGGTAATAATAATTATGTTTCTCTGTAATTTTTAACAATAACTTATAACTACTGCTATTTGTAATATAAAATAAATAATGTGTATGGCAGCTTCGTGCACGTCATAATCTTATACAAATTTTCATCTAGCCTGTGTGTGACGGAGGCTTCCGTATCAATAAACGGGAAATATCACGTTTGTTGTATGGGAACCCCCCTTAATTATTTTTCTTATTTTAGTATTTATTTTTATAGCGGCAACCGAATACGTCACCTGTGAAAATTTCAGCTCTAGCTAACACGGTTCCTGAGATACAGCCTCGTGACGGACAGACAGACGGACAGCGAAGTCTCATAAATCCCGTAAGAAAAGTCCCGTTTTACTCTTTGGGTACGAAACCATAAAAAACACTTTCCATATTACTATTGTGCCTGCCAGTACCTACATGATGATGACACCTGAAATCCGTTATAAATTAATGTGAATAATGAATGGCATTTCCTCACGTTTAGAATGTATTTACTAGCTACTAACATAAATATGTAATATTGTAACTGAGTATTTTTTGCTTAAAAACGTTTATTAAAGTAAACATATCTACAATTCACATCTAAAACAACATTAATTATATTTACGCTAAATATAATTTATGTGCAGATAAAATTACAAACTTGACTTCATAACTAACCTTGTATAAAGGCTTATTGGATTACACAGAAAATAACACAGCCTGTATCTTGTTGACCTTATTAACAACAATATTGATAAGAATATGTATGTAAATTGCTTTTCCTGATTCAATAGAATAGATGACCATACAAGTCTAGTTTTACGTGACTGTTTTTTAACGTGCGAAAAATCCTCCAATGATGCTATGCCGGACTCCTACCGACTTAATAAACACGTATCCTGCCTATCAGCCTACTGTTGGGAGCGCCGGGTAAGCCGTCGGAAGGATAAGCGGGACTGCGCCGCCTCTTTCTGCGAGCAGGTCATGCTCGTGAAAGAGACGGCGGGGCGGGAAAGGGAGAGAACTCTCCCACCCGAGTTCCGCAGTCGGCGGCTTGGGCGCCGCCGACGTGTCTTCGCCGAGGTCTATCGGCCACCATGACCGGGGGCCTGGGGACGATGAGAGGGTCGCTCACCGTCCTTACAGAAGCAGGCCCATGACAGCAGCGTGACGTGAGGAACTCACGCACGCCCCCCCCCCCCCTGGAAGCGCGATCACACCCGAAACCCCCCAAAGACGCGGGATAGCACCCAAACCACCCCCCTAGGCGAGGCCGCAGTGGCGGTCGTGGGTCTGTTGGGAGTCCCGGGATATCCTACTGAGGGCTTACCCGGGTCTCCCTAGCATAGGCTGTTGGGCGTAACGTGAGGTTTTTTAGTCGGTAGGAGTCCGGCATAACATCCATGAGGATTTTGCCTCACTTTAAAAAAAAAAAGAAAAAAAAACTGTCGGAAGGATACCCCAGGACTCCCAACAGACATACTGCTACCATTGCGTCTCCACCTAAAGTACTACGTGACTCAAGACATTTACGCTACTAGACACTAGTAGCAATACCCCTCAGTATCCGGTTACAAACACAAAGTACGGGTTTTCCGACTCGCTGTTAGGGTAAACACCAAATCGATTAGGTATTCATGTCACGATGACAGTCACTACGACTAGACGGTGAAAAAACGGCCAAGTTCTAATCAGACTCGCGCGCAGAGGGTTCCGTACAAAAAAACGCCAAAATCAACAGCGGCAACAGAAATGCATCATCTGTGAAAATTTCAGCTCTCTAGCTATCACGGTTCCTGACATACAGCCTCATGACGGACGGACAGACAGACAGACAGACAAGACAGACAGACAGTCAGACAGACAGTCAAACAGTCAGACAGACAGACAGACAGACAGCCAGACAGACAGACGGTCAGCCAGACAGACGGACGGCGAAGTCTCATGAATAGGATGCCGTTTTTCCACTTTGAGTACGGAACCCTAAAAATCATTAGTAAATTGGACGCTAGACCGATGCATTCATTTGCATTGTCGTAAGGAAGTCAACGGATATAAAGAGGCACCTTCTAGGTTCTCAAGAACCTATTGAGTCTCACCTGCTTTCTGAAGCACCTGCCTAATTCATATCAGATGCTATTTGCGTTCAAAATGCCGCTTAGCAGGTGAACAAAGCGCGTGGTTATGTTTGCTTGTCTGCAAGGACCAGTTTTGGTCTGCTCTTCTTCAACATTGTTGTAGCTTGCTGGCTGTCTAACCACTAATCAGTAATAACAAAGCTTTGTTTATTCCCTTTCTTAATCTACATATTATAATACTGTAGCCAAAGAACATGGGTCAGAACTAGGGTTGCCAACCGTCCCGCTATACGCGGGACGTCCCGTTTCTGAGACCCATAACAAGGCGTCCCGCGCGCTGAGCGGGACGCGTGATATCCCGCTTTTTTGATCTAGCAGCAAACGTTTACAGTATTTCTAGCGATGCATCAATCATCAAATCAAAGTTATTTCTTATATTATGTAGTTGTAAGATTCTACTGTCCAGAGGAGGATATTCGCACATGTTTGCTTGATTTCTATGAAGACCCTAATAAGAAAGCGATAGATATATACAATAACAATAAGGCCGTTCATAGGGCTAACGACCTTGACCATACAAAACACGCGTCCTTCAAGCTAAGAACTGTTGTATTTTAGATCTTATTTATGTTGTAATAAGCTAATACTCTTACTTATTAAAAATCGAAGAAAACCAAATTAAAGATGTATATTTTCTTTTTAAGTTGGCATATTTTTTTCTTGCGCATATAAAAAATTAAGTCATAAAATGCATTCATCTAAAAATTTGACTTCATGATCATTTTAGACATTCAAGAAAAGCATATTTTGACACACATCTTGTACTTACCTAGATTAAAAATATTTTTTGGCCATAATTTTCCGTCTACTCATCCAGACAAAAAATGCTTTAATTAGCCCCTCTTTTTCGTCATTTTCTAAACAAGGCCCCTTTTGATTTGCGAAACGCATCTGCGTTTTCCGCTGTTAATTTCGGGAGAAATAATTCCGTTTTTACACATTTACGGAACCAAAATGGCGACATGGATGCTCAGCACACATGTTGCATGATGCTGTTGCGCATGCTGGTGCAAAATGTGAATTTGATGTGGAAACTTAGGTTTTAAAAGTTTATGGTCACCTGTCGTACCATGCACAGAGTTCAAACACTTAAAGAATTTTTCGCTGATGCTAATCTACAGTATACAAAAACAATAGTGAAACATGTGATAACAAGTAACAAGATGGCTCTCATTACATCCTCCTGTCGAGAAAATTCTAAACAGGTTTCCTGCTTTAAAAAGTTATTTTCCGTTTCTCGAAGAAAACTTTCCAATCGCTTTGTAGATTTTTTTTTGACGAGGATAAGGGTAAAAAGACTATGCTATCTTGGTTTTTTTGACAGCTTTTTAAAACTTACAACATAGCAAAAAGCGTACGGAAATTATATTTAAACTAAATGATGCTCGCGGCTTCTCCCGCGTGACATTCAGTACCCCTTAAAATTCACGTTTTTTAGTATTCTGAACAAAATTCGTAAGATCCCGCTTTTTAAATCCTTGTCCCGCATTTGAAATCAACATTTCCCGCAAATTCGCATTTTGAAGTTGGCAAGCCTAGTCAGAACGTACCCAGTTTGTAGCAAGTTGAAATTGGTACCATTCGAAAGGTCTTTGAAAACGTATATATTTTTTGTATTGGAGCAACTTTGTAACTTATGTAGGAAAAAAGATATTTGATGTTGAAAATACCGAAAATCCTTAGTAAAATCGACCCACGCACGTTAAATTTTTTTTTGATTTTATCGATTAGGTGGGTAGTTTGAACTATTTTGTGCTAGCGTCGGTGTGTCGTCAGTAGTTAGTACCTGTTAGGAACTGATTTTGAGCGCTCGCGCATATCTTAGTTTATTTTATTCTTACTTTTATTTACAACCTCGGCTTTCACAACGGACTTCAGTGTATTACTTAACGATTGGATTATTATTATTACTCATCTGAGTCATCTGCTTCAAAAAAAATGGAAGGTGAACGCCGTATACCAATAAATCCAATAAATCTCGAGAAATCACCATAGTGCGTTAGGTCATTGAAGTAATAAACGGATGGTTTAAAAGGGACTACAAAATATTTAGGCATACAGTTATCAATAAAACACTCCCTCACTTATTTGAAGACTTTCGTCACAGTATAAATCTTTCGTATTGCGGGAGCCCTTATAAATGCATTTAGGCAGCGTCTGACAGATAATGAGCATGCCTACGCTTTTATTAATATAATAGCACAAAGAAGAAGTGAATCCAACAGACTGGGCAATTATGTAGTCGCAGAACATATGAACAGACAGCGGGCGGTGTTCACAACAATGAGGGCTACGTCAATACCATTTCCACAATTGACAGCAGAAGACGTCATTCTACTCAGTCTGGGCACATACCATTTGAAGCTCGCTAGATCATATGTTGCCGAGCATTTGCGAGGTGGAGATGGTATATATAATATTGAGGTATCTTCGAGCCGTAGCCCTAGAATGTCGCAGCATGGGCTAGTAACCGAAAACTGCTCGTTAATTAGAGGCCGCATATTATCGAGGCACGTGTCGAATAAAATATATTACACATATATTTTAATCAAGGTTAATGTCCAGGGCAGAGAAGCCATCGAAGCGTATTATTGCTCCTGCATGACGGGTATGAGAACTCTAGGTGCTTGTGCCCATACTATTAGCATAATATGGTACTTAGGTGTTGGCAGGCACCTAGATAACTTCGTAGGTCCGGCAAGTGCCTGGGATGATATAATCATTGAAAGTAACAATACAATTTAATAAAACTGTGCTATTTAAGATTGATAGTTCTTATTTAATATTTTTTCTGTACCAAAAACCAACGATAGGAAGCTATATCGCTCTCTTAAGACAGAAAAAATGACTGGTTACCTATTTATTTAGTCCAATAAGCAGAAAAAGTGCGATTATTGGCAATTATAAATGTTACAAAGAAGTTATCATAACTTAGGTCAAAAATCAAAATCAAAATCAAAAATATATTTATTTCACATAGGCATTATACAGATGCGCTTGCAAAACGTCCAGAATACAAAACAAAAACTCTACCACCAGTTCACAACGCGACCCACCTGAGAAGAACTGGCAAGAAACTCAGCGGGTTGTTCTTTTTTTGCTCTATTTACAATTTTAAAGAATCTAAAAACTAGGCATTTTAACAATTTTTTTGAGAATCCAGCAGAGCAGGTCATTTCCAGGCTTCCTTATCCAACAAATAATCATTGATTGTATAGTAGCCCCTGCAGTTCAATTTACTTTTAACAGATCTTTTAAACTTATTAAGGGACATACTTTTAATTTCGTCTGGAAGCCTGTTGTAAAAGCGTATACAGTTACCCATGAAAGAATTGCTGGTTTTGTGCAATCTGCTATGAAAAACAGCAAGGTTATTTTTATTTCTAGTGTTGACATTGTGTCTATCACTTAACTTAGCGAAACTATGTAGATTTCTTTGTACATACATAAGGTTTTCAAAAATATATTGTGATGCTACAGTAAGAATATTAACCTCTTTGAATTTTTCGCGCAGAGAGACCCTTGGACCTAGTCTATATATAGCTCTTATGGCCCGCTTTTGTAAAATAAAAATTTTATTTATATCTGCAGCATTGCCCCACAGTAGAATACCATAAGACATTATACTGTGAAAGTAACTGAAATAAACTATTCTAGCCGTATCTACATCAGTCAAGTGCCTTATTTTTTGTACAGCAAATGCTGCTGAACTTAATCTACTAGCTAGTTTTACAATATGTGGACCCCATTGTAAACCAGCATCAACCGTTAACCCTAGGAATGTGGTTTGTTCCACAAGTTCCAACTCTCGACCATTAAGTTGAACATTGGTTTCTGACTGTGCTACATTAGGCAAGGTAAATTTAATACATTTAGTTTTATTATCATTTAGTTTAAGATTGTTAGTGTTAAACCAATGAACCACTTTCAAGATTGCGTTGTTGACATCGTCATAGTTATCTATTTGTCTTTTTACTTTGAAAATCAAAGAAGTATCATCTGCAAACAAAACAATCCTGTTGTTGTCCCCCACGTAAAAGGGTAAGTCATTAAAATATATAAGGAATAAAAATGGTCCGAGTATTGAACCCTGCGGGACGCCCATAGTAACTACAGATCCCTCTGAGCGTGCACCATTAACATCGACCCGCTGAATTCTATTGTTCAAATATGAAGTCAGAAGGTCGAGAGCCTTGTTTCTTATGCCATAATGGTGTAATTTCCTGATTAATGTTTTATGTTGGACGCAATCAAATGCCTTAGACAGATCACAAAACACACCAATTGCATCTTCAATTGGTCTTTCATTCATTCATTCATTCGTTCACTTATTTTCGAGTTACTCAATTAGGCCTCTTCTAAATTACACCTAGTCTAAAATACTACAAAGTGGGTACGGGTTCGATACAAAATTACCCATTGTTCTTTGATATTTTTTATTAAGAACTGAATCCCATTTGGGTAAAAGCATCCTCCAATCCTTTCCATTTTCCTCTATCTGTGGCGAAGGTCCACCAGTCCGTTCCAGGGGCCTGCACTATGTCGTCAGCCCATCGTTTATGTGGTCTGCCAACACCAATCAGTAGTTGGCGCATATAATATATGTAGAGATATAGGTACATGTGGTCATGGGGTCTATACACTCATTGTAGTAGACAAGAACAGGCTTTCTTTTTATAATTACATGCGGGACTATTCTTCTTACCGTCCAGAAAAGAAGGCTGGAACGCGTTTACAAGATAAAGAGTTCAGTGTGCAGTGTGTATATGGTTTTAACTAAGATAAAGTTAGAGACGGATTGTGAAATTATACAACCTCAGACTCCTTATCGGTCAACTGTATTTGTTTGTATGTCAAATATTAGAACAAAGTGTACTTATTATAAAAGTTTTCTTGCTTGACATGTAGGCGTTTTATTTAAGTATTGGTTTTGCAACAAATATTAGCATAGCTTGGACAGCTTCTTAGAATTCATGTGTCTCTACTACTTTATGCCTTCTTTTCTTACTATAAGAAGTAGATAACAACGGAACACATACACATTACACTCACAATGTTTCCAAATTTTTAAATGACAGTACAAATATTTAAACTGTAATTAGACTAATCAGTATCGCAATGAACGACAGCTTAATAAGATCAGTTGCTCACAAATTAAGATTAACAAGTTGTTTTTCACGGAAAATGTACTATAGTCGTAAAACTGACTATTAAATTCTATTTATGTATAAATGAACCAATCCTAAAACAATCACTGACTGTACGTAGATAATGTGACAGAATCTTTGAAATAGGTCCCACACACCCGGCGAAAAAATGTCGACAAAATTAATTAAAAAAGAAAACGCTTACATCTGGGGAACTTCCGCCCTTGTTTTCAACACTGTTGACAAAAAAACTGAAACAACATGGCTACATTGCCGCCGTTTTAAATAACAAAAAAAAAACTTGGCGAAGCTATCTGTTGTTTTAGATTGTGTTGTTTATAATATTGCGTAGTGTGCGAGTCGGTGTGTTTAGACGTCTCGGGTGTGTCGCGTCGTCTCTCATATCTAATCGGCGCACATGGGTGAGTGCCCCCTGGGAGAACAATGCGTTGGTCCATATCCATACAACCGTCTGTGCTTGACTTTGTGCGAACCAGTACCGCTTTATCAGATCCAGGAAAAGTACTCTGACGCCTTTGATAACGAGAGGTTGTGATAAGCGTAGAAATAGGTCAGATCATTGTCCTATGATGAGATAAGTAACATGTAAAGGTTGCATTGAAACATCTTAATTCTTAACTGACTATATCTCAGTTCTGTACCAGACTTTTTTTATGTCAGTTACTAATAAGAATGAATAACGAGTGCAATCTCTAGTGTTCTATTTATCAATATAATTATTGTCTAATGAAATATCTACGATTGTGCTCGAAATTCAAGTGAGATGATACCATGTTACACATTGCACAATCACAGCCAATAGTGTCAAGAGAAAAAAAGTCTCTCTTCGAGTATGCCGCCAGCCTTCCATCCAATTCCATAAATGTATCCAGCATCCATAATACCCACTTTGTTTATGATTTTTATTCCCCAAAGATCTTCAGATTCCTAAGTGTACCTAAATGTGGTAGTTTTTATTTCGATACATTTTCAGGTTATTGTCCAATCGGCAAGGTGAAATACCTCAGACATTCACTCAATATCATTACTAGATTGTACACTAACTTGTTTTTTGCTGGCTCTTTTTGTACTAAATAGAACTTTTTCTATGTGAACGATTTTGCTTGACGTAGCTGCGCCAGCGCTGCTAATTTCTATGGCGCGTTGCCGCTGTGGTTAGTTGACGTCGCGGTCGACGCACTGTTCCATATCCTGTTCATTTGATTGGACGCCATTTCCATTGTTAGTATACTTACATCGGTATCTTGCTGGCACAAAGAACTATAATTTGTACCCAAATATATATTTATTCCACTTACAAGTATCAATACGATGTTTACCGGAAGGAACGGGTCCAACATTAGCATACACTGCGTCATTGTTTACGGCTAATAGCTCATGAATGAAATATTTTCTGGCAAAACTTCCTGAATTTCAATAACATTGTACCTGATATATTATGAGGGCATACAATACAATTTGAATTGCGTAGCCATCAACAAGAATAGTTTGCGGCAAAAAATATTACGATTTCTGATTGTTTTTGCTCGTATAATTGACGGCATTCAAGGTCTGACCAACAAAGACTGGATATCCAACGAAGAATGGATTTAATTGAGCGTTACTATGGATTTTTATAGGTTAATGCTATATTGAGGTGCAAGCACGTATAAGACTATTTAGAAATAGTGAACTCGAAAGATTGACCGTGAGATTTGTTGCCAGGTTCTTCCTAGTCAGCTACACAAACGCTTTCGCCACCGAGGCAGTCCAAAATGCCCCACTGCCGTGTTTTTCTTTTTAAATGCCCAGAAATTTTTATTCCGATTATTCAGTTATGCTGACTCTTTACTGTTGCTGTTGGAATTTGTATGAATACCGGCTAACGAGCGAGATTTTTGGCAGGCCCGCTTTTAGCGTGCATTCATAAATACCACTGAATGTACCTACCGACTTTTTATAATACTCTGGCTAGATCTATATAATACCTATATCTCTTGAAGCCAATGTCCTACATAGACGTCATCATATTCGTAGACTAAAAATAATAACGAACCCATTCATTAAAACGGCCTACTTAACATTCTAAGCACCCCGTTGACAAAAAATTCAATGGTGCATAATCTTTGACGGAGCTAATGGGGTGACACGTGACGTCACAGATGACCTGATCCGCAAGTCTGCGAGGGTGGGGCGTGACGTCAGACCAGGGTGGCATGGCCGTATGCTGTATGAGACGGCGTGGTTGTGCCAAGGACGTCGCCGGGCCGACCGGCGCGCAACACCCGTCGCAATCGATACCGTGCCTGACAACCGCGATCTGAAATGAGCTGCCTCTCATATCTAGGCTAATATATTTCTAGATAGACCTAAATCTCTGATACTTTACTTTCAAAAGTTGTCTGTAAGAAATTTACAGCTGGTAGCCACTGCCACTTGTTCATTTCTACACGGCAATAGACTCATCATCTGTTATTTAGGACCATATAAAACTGGTGAAATGTGGATTTAGGATACCGCCCACAAGTGTTATTTTTAGCAAATCTAATAATGCCTTCCTTGTCTCTGATGTGTCAGGTATTAATTAAATTTTACTATCATAAATAGTAGCAATATCATGTCCAGTTAACTCCATTATTGTACAGGCCATTCACTATCTCGATGCAGAATATAAATTCGCTATGAGTTCACCCCGTCCCAGTTAGGTTACTTTCACTTGTGATTTATCTTTGCACAACCTTCAAGATCACGAACAGCACAACTTTCATCCTCAAGCACTCCGAATTGAGGACATAATATTTATTAAGCGCTGATATTGAGTTCAACTGACCACTAAAAGGAGGTTCTGTATTGAATTGTTGTTTTTAGGGTTCTGTAGTTATTATAAGGCCACATCTTTTCCCACGGGTCCGTCCGTGTGGCGACGGGGTCCCGTGTGGCGACGGGTAAGACAAAATGTCGCCACCCCAATACAACCCGAGGGTGTCGTAAGAGGCGACTAAGGGAACACTTTCGCAAAAAGATCCATTGCGTAGAGAAGGAAAACTCGAAATGAAACCCGGTTGTCAGTAAAATGACAATCGTTAAGCCAACTTGAACACCCTATAGGCCGCTTGAAAATTATCAACGGCGGGTCGCGGTGACCTCCGTCTGTCCATTTTAACACGGCAATAGGCTCACTACCTATAACGTGGAACATAAAACTATAAGGTGAAATGTGGGCGTATACTATGCCTCGGCCTACCCCTTCGGGGATAAAGGCGTGACTGTATGTATGTAGGTATGTACTTATGTATCTTTTCCCAGTCTTGTTTGCTCGATAACATAGTCTTCTATACTAATATTATAAAGAGGAAAGATTTGTTTGTTTGTTTGTAGCGAATAGGCTCCGGAACTACTGGACCGATTTGAAAATTTCTTTTACTTTTGGAAAGCTACACTCTTTGCGGTGTATCTTATTCCCGTATTCCCACAGGAACAGGAACTACGCGGGTGAAACCGCGTGACGTCCGCTAGTTATTTATAATGTAAAATTACAACACCGAGCTCTGCAAACGGAGTACGAAGAGATGGATGGATCAACTTGAGAGTCAACAGTCTACAGTCACCTTGTAGGGACTTAAAGTATCTTTAGACACTGCATGACCTTCTGTAAGCAGGATCAAAAACAATATGTGTAAAGGACATCAAAGTAATTCGGGTTGATCACATTCACAGCCATATGAACGAATTTGATGAGCCTGATTTTGTACGAGACTGTACCCGTATGTAACAGGAAATTAACCATGTCACAGCGACAGACAGTCTGCAAATAAATGAAAGGATAAAGTTACAACAAAAGCTAATAAATAGTGCCCACTTAAGGGTGAAAGTCACGTAAGTTTTGTTATTGCGTAATTTGCTGCTACTTTGCCAGTATGTTATGGCAACTCAAACAGTAGGTACGTTATCTTCTAGAGTGCTGGTTGGCAAGGGTCCAAACAATCTGCTTTGATGAAAATATTCCTTTGAATAGCAGATACGTTTTATGTTCGATATAACTTTACTAGGTTCTGCTAAGTACAGCATTTAATATTTATGATTAATGCGATATAGGTGCTATCTATTTTAGCGGGTGTATTACAGTGTCTGTTTACAAAATAAGTATCAGAAACACACCCGCTCGATTCGTCTATCATAGCGTTACGATCAGTATGTGAACGTTTCTCAAAACTCAAACCCTTTAGTAGTGCCCTGAGACATCCTTCCAAGGGCTTACCCGGGGTTCCCAACCATAGGCTGTTGGGCGTTACGTGAGGTTTTTTAGTAGGTAGGAGTCCGGCATAACATCCATGAGATCCATGAAAACCCTTTCGTAGTTTTACTAGTTTTATAAGACGAAAACTAACATCTCAATCGTTTTTGGAGCAGTAAGTACATATAATACATCATTCTGTAATATGGCCCTAAAACCAGCTAAAACGACATTGACGTCGCCTTCACTCAAGAATACTTGGCAGCGAATATCCTAATATTTGTAGGGTAATCACAAACTTCATTTTTCTAACCAAGCAAAGTGAAATTACATAAATCTATACTTTGCCTAAACTTAGAGGGTTATCTTGACATTGTTGACAGGAACTTTTTAACTTCTTTGTCAGACAGTTTTTAAACTCCCTTTTACTTTATAATTAAGTGTTCCGCCCTAAAGCGCTGCCGAACTGTTTATAAAGAACGATTTTAACGGCTCCAAATTAATAAAAAAGTTTTTAACTGGCGATTAATAAGTTGAGAAGTTATGTAAACTCCTGCTTTTAAGTAGACGCCCTTTTATGAAACTTTTTAAATTATTATTTTAGGTAAAAAAATAATATTTACATGCGTTTTAAGGAAGCTGTTCTTACGATCAGATCCAATACTGCTAGGGATTCGGCATAGAAGGACCAAGAAAGCATCACAATCCACAGCCAAGCTTATAGAGAATCTCAAAAAACTTATCACCGATCTGTAACGCGTAATGTAGTATAATGTAGCTCTAAAGCAACTCAAAGAGAACAAGGTCACGTCTCTGGTCGCATACATAAACTGCGACAGGTTATATAAAGACCAAAGAGTGGCAAATTAATCGTGTGTTAGCAGAAGGTGGTGTCAAGAGCCGAAGGAACCGACGTGTATGCATGAAAAGAAAAATGAAAGTTGAAGAAGAGTGTGGTGTGTATGGACCGTGCCGTGTGGCGCTCGGTTCTTTCTGTCTACCCCGCAAGGGATTTGGCGTGAAGATAGTATAGTATAAAGTAGTGACCGACCGAAGTTTCGGTTTCGGTTTCGGTTTCGGCCAGTTTCGGCCAAAAAATCGAGTTTCGGCCGCAGTTTCGGTTTCGGCCAAAATGGGCCGAAACTTTCGGCCTAGCCGAAACTCACGTGTTCATCAATTTTGAGTTCCTAGCTCTGCTTGTGACGTGGTTAGGGTCAGCCCAACCAGTTAATATGTTACTAACCGAAGATTTACTGATTTACAAAGGACTTCCAATCAATAGCTATCCTAAAAAGGTGATCTAGGACATTACATAACCCTACCCCTTTGTTGTCGGTTCCGTTGACTTCGTTGGTCGTCTGTCTGTCTGTCAGCAGACTCATGCACCGTGATACTTAGACAGTTATTTTTTTTACAGATGATGTATTTCTGTCGCCGCTATAGCTACAAATAATAAAAATAGACAAATTAATAATATTAAAGGGGGCCTCCCAAACAATATAAGTGATTTTTTGCTGATTTTCTTATACGGAACCCTACGCGCGCTAGTCTGGCTCACAGTTGTCCACTTTTGGTTACCTATATACTTCTAGAATGTAACCAAAACCAGCCAAGAGCTAGTAGCAGGCCACCGTTTTAGTCGGTAGGAGTTCGCATTAGCATCTATGAGTTCCACACGTAAAAGAAAGGAACTCCTCTTTAGGTGGAGATATTTCTAAAATGAACACTTGAGAAGATTTATACCGTTGATTGATACCGTTGATTGATGGCACTTGTGGAACTTGCTGCACCTACTAAAAAATAACCAGCCAAGAGCGAGTCTAACTCACACACGAAGGGGTAAAAGCCTAATAACGAGACACGAGGCCTAGCCGTCCGTCTGACTATTAGTCACGAGGCTGTATCGCTGGAACCGTGACAGATATAGGCCTAAAATTTTCACTGTACAGTAGTCCTACCGACTAAAAACCACGCGTATCCTACCTAACAGCCTACGGTTGGGAGCCCCGAGTATGCCCTCGGAATGATGCATACTGCGGCCGCGTCTTTGGGGGTTGTTAAGTTGTTATCCCGCTTCTTGAGTGGGACGTGGATGAATCTAGCTCTCACGTCATGCTATCTTCTAAGGCCTGCTTCTATAAAGACGGTAAGCAGCCCGTCCTCAGACCCCCGGTCATGGCGGCTGATAGTATGGGGCGCCGCCGCAGACTGTGGAATTCGGGTGGCAGAGTTCTCTCCCGATTCCTCCCCACCGTCCATTTTACGAGCATGACCTGCTCACAGGAAGAGGCCTATGGCCCCGCTCCAGCGCCTCCTTGCGCCATTTTAAACAATGATGCAAGGGCCCTTGCTTCCAGGTCCTATAGAGGGGTCCCGGCTAGAAGATGACATGCCACCTCAACTGAGATCGTGCGGCATCTCCTTATCACCCTGACAGCCGTCGCCTTCTGCGGGCTAAGCAATCTTGCCGCATTGCTAGGCATCAGGATCTCCGCCCATACGGGGGCCCCGTATAGGGCCATGCTCCGCACGATCCCAAGGTACAGTCTCCTGCAGGAAGCGTTGGGTCTCCTGATATTGGGCAACAGCAGCAAAAGTGCGGCTGATACCCCCTCCCTCAGCTATGGGACCAAACTTCGGAAGTGGTATCCGAAGTTGCTGACGCCCCCTATATGTAAGCTGGGTCCCGCAGGTGGCCTCAGGGCTGCGTTTCGGTGCGTTGCTCCTCGCGCTGTAATCAGGGTGCCGTCGTAACACGTTACGCACGTAACACGTTACGCCGACACCTCTGAGCAACGGACCACGCAGCACCCAATCGCAACCGATGTTCCACAGAAGCGGTCCTAAGACCGATCCCTATGGAACACCGAACGACACGTCTCGCGGACCCAGCCCTAGCCAGCTCGGGTAAGTTATGGCCCTCTCGGAAAGATAGGCCCCGACAATTCGACGGAGGTATGGAGGCATTCTATGGTAAATAAGCGCCTCCCAAACGCAGCTCTAGGGCAAGGTGCTGAAAGCGTTGGCGTTGTCAAGAGACACTGCCACCACCACCTCACCCTGTTCTGATGAAAAAATACCTACTAAAATCAGAAAAAAGCATCCACACAACAAACGTAATTTTTGTGCCCAATTTCTGTAACGGAACCATCTGTGCGGAATCCGACTCGCACCTGGCTGTTTTTTTTTTTTTTTTTCAATATGAACACGTGAGTTTCGGTTTCGGTTTCGGTTTCGGTTTCGGCCGAAACTGACCCTGGGGCCGAAAGTTCGGTTTCGGTTTCGGTTTCGGCCGGAAAACCAGTTTCGGTCGGACACTAGTATAAAGAGAGGCCTATATGCTTGCCTGTTGTGGACTATGAGGAAACTTTAGAATCGATTGACCTGGATTGTGTTGCAATCTCTCGTGCATCGGTGGGACTACATAGCATCCTGTCCGATTAAAGAAGCAGACCTCCAAAACTATCCACCTGCAGGGAAATGTTACTTCCCCGAAACTGTTGACCTTTTTGCAGAATGGTGAAAATTGTGAATTGGAAAGGGCCTCTATATAAACTGCGAGTATCTCACTCAATTTCTATTGGCCGATGATGAAGCAGCTATGGCTGATGTGAAGTAAGATATTGAACATCTTCAAAATAGCAATAGTGCTGTCGTTCTAGGAAGATAGCCCTTTCTGAGACGATTTAGTCATGTAGCTAATTTTGGACCTTGCGCACTAAAAGCCGATAAGGAGTTGATAAAACTATAATGAATGGCTTTTCTGACGCTCAAAGCCAACTTTGTATTTAAATGACGATCTACTGGCCTTGTAAGGGTTCATTAGCTATGATAATTATTTACTGTCATGCAAATTGTAGTTTGTTGTCCTTAATGTAGGTATATAGATAATTAGATATCCTTCATTTCCCATCTTTCAACTGCGTAGTCAGATTGTAGATTGACTTGACTACGCAACAGACATTGACCTGCTACACGGTAGTCAATGTCTACCGACATATTCGACGAATTTCGTGGGTTCCAGGGCGCAGATTCTAGACCACATGCTGTGAATGCGTGGCAACGGAAATTAACTGGTGAAACGCCATCTGTCTCATGTTTTGCCGTTCCTAAATATGAGACAGATGACACATCTCACCGGTAAATTTCCGTCCACGCATTCACGCCGTATTAATCAAGAATCGACGCCCTGTGGTGAATTATTGAATTTTCTTTTATGGTACCTTAATATTTTAATGATCTATTCACACCTAAAAGTCTCGATATTCAAAAGGTTATCCACTAGAAAGAATAGAAGTTCTAAACTCTAGACATGTATACAAATATTTGATAGTTACTTAGCAATGCTTAGATCCAGATCAACAGCATCTATCGTCTGAAGTCTAGACGTAGAGAGATAACGTTCAGAGCGTCGCGACTCTGTATTACTAGGTCCGATGAACCGTATTACCTTTGTACCTACCCACCCCAACTAGGGGGCATTGACCAAACTTTTTGCAATATAATAATATTACATGGTTCTCCATACAAGGTTAGCTTGGAATATTAAGTACCGTCATAGAAAACTTTGATGTCTAATTACAATGAATTTGAATTTAATTTTAAGGTATGTAAAAAGGCTATTGCGATGAAGTGATCTTAAAATAATATCGTCTGACTGTATCGAAATAAATAACTTTGGCATTGGACTCGATACAGCAGCGGCAAGGTACAAAGGTCGGTTTCACTTTGCGTCTTTAAGATTCAGAGTTTTCTTGACCTCTCAATACCTATGCAATTCTGTAGAATTCGTCTACTAAACTTACTAAAGCGAAGGGTTCCCAAATATCAGTGTAGTAATTGCGATGTAATATACTGGTTGAATTTATAGTCGTTTTGGAACGGAAAGGTTTAGGCCCAGTTTCGATAACAGAACCGATCGGCACTGTCAATTTGAAAATCAACAATAAAAAATTACGAAAATGTCAAAATCTACATCGTTTGCCAAAATCAAAACGAGAACACCTGGTTATTCCTTTAAATTTCACGAAATACGTTTACTACGATTTTCTACTACAATTTTTCATTCAATGTCTAACGTTCCAATCAGTACGAAGAGTCCCCGCGCCGGGAAAATTCGACCAATCACAACGCATGAACGCATCGGTCCACGTGGACTCGTTGCCAAGTAACGTCGGTAGGTACTCGACTAGTTACGTCTTGTAGGTACCGCGCCGCCGACCGGCGACCGCGGCGCGCAGTTCGACTATAACTCGCGCGCAGTATTGTCGTCGCGATCGACTTTTATTTGTGGTCGGAAATAAAACGATTAGTTTACACTCGAGAGTACGAATCTCGTGATGAATTACGCAGTGCGATAGTGGACGCCTTTGAAATAGTGAAAAGTGACAGAGACACATTGAATAAACTAAAAGACAATAGCCTAAAACGTGCCCGTTTGTGTATCGAACGTTCTGGACTCCATTTTGAGCAGTTGCTAAAGTACAGGGAAGTGTAAATAAACTGTGAATAGGTAGGTCTAGGTATTTAAGTTGATTATTTTGTAAATAGCTCCAATTTTTTAAATACGCCGGAAATACTCCCTATTTGTTCGTGTTTATTTTCATTATTATTACATAAACCTTATTAATTCACCGTAAAAGGTCCTAAGCCCGCGTAAAGTATGAAGGAGAAATTGGAGTCCTTTATTATTATCTAAGTACCTATTATTATCGAAACGATGCATTCGGTCAATGAACTGATCACATGGAGACACGCGCCGCGGCGTAGGTACCTATGGGTTTCGGAGTTTCATTCATTGAAAAGTTGAATGAATAATCGAAGCGCTACTAATGTTTCAACTCGAACGAGTGATAAAGATTACATAGAAGTCATTTGGCTCAACTTTAGATTGTCTGCCGTGGAGTTTGGGGTTCATATTTTTTTTACACAAAGCTAATATTATTAGAAGCCTCCACACGAAGTTTTAACTTGCGGAAATTAATGGTTAACGAGAAAAAAAATAATGAAAATCATTAAAATTCACCAATAATTTGTCACTTTTCACCACAAAATACATACACTCTCAATGCTTTTGACATTCGGCTCGTCACTATACGTTTCGTTTTCCGTAAGGTTAAAGCACAACAATGTTTTACTTCATTTAATAATTAAATAAATAATTATATTTAGTAACAAAGTAAAATTTTATGCATATTTTATAATATTACGTATATTTTGCTGATATAAATGAATGCTATTACTTAAATGTATTCTGACAATAATTTACCGACTATTGCCGCTATGTAAAACTAAACGTCGACGCGCTGTCACTGTTACTTTCTGACAGTTATTTTTTTTTTTTGTAATATATATTTTACGGCCTTCGGCTTCAGCCTTTTAGCCAAACTATTGTTGATTATCTTATTATGGTTAGGTTAGGTTGGAACTGTGACCATTGACGCGCGAAGGCGAGCGAGCGAAGCGAGCGTGCCGCGGTAGCGGCCGCCGAGCGCTTTATAATATTATTTTAACAATTTCGACCTTATTATCGATGTCAATGCGAAAGTTAGGTTAGGATATTAAAAAAATCATAACTCAAAAAGGGGGGGCTTCCGCAACTTTTCCTTCAGGGTGGGGGTTCTACAACCCCCCCTCCCCCCTTTCCACCCCCTCCCACCCCTTAAATCGTGGGACGACAATCCGAAGTCCTACCAGTCATTTTTTTATTATAACCTGCACAGCTGTTTTGACACTCCGAAATGGTTCCATTATTGATTCCGAGTAACCCCCTCTCGGGTCCAGAACGACTATAAATTCAACCAGTATTGTACATTGGTGTCTCCAGTTCTTATTATTTTGCGCATCTTATCTATGTATGCCATATCAAGAAGTACTTGCTGCAGGGCTGTTGACATTTACAAAATAGTCGTTTCTAAATCCACGGCATATTGACATTCATACTTGATAAAATCTCTGTTGAAGTTGGTTCTACAGCGGAAATCTTCAACACGCAAGACTGCAAGAAATCAGTTCTAAATACATTAAATAATCTGTACAATAATGTCTGAAGTAATTACAAACAAGATATTAGATATATTGTGTTTGTGTTGATGCTCCCAGAATTGCGACACAGGCCGACTAGATTTGAGCCATTCTTTCGAAAAAGCAATGATGTTAGGTACTTGAGATAGAATATAGCTATCCCTAATCCCGGACACACGAGGGTCCTAATATATTTAGCACAATAGTCATATTTATATGATTTAGGTCGTCTTTGCGTGAAAAACACTCCATAATTTATTCACAACACGAATGCTATTATAACAGTATACCGTTAGACCGTGCATTTGACCTCCTTGTGGGTCGCGCGCGTCGGAGTAAAACAGTTTTACACTTCACTTAACTTCCTTTATAGTTCACATATCAACATAATAAATGGTGTTTGTATTTATGACAACCATTTTCATTCATGCTACTCACATAACTTTGTTGATGGACTTGATAATGTACAAAATATGAACAAACAGCTGTTGAAACTAAATAGATTATGATATGAGTATCATTCTTTGTATACAGTAATAAACAAGGTTTTACAAATGATTGATACTACAAAAGCCTTGAACTTGTCCAGTTTAGCATTCGACTGCAGTTCAATCTGATTATGTAATATGATTTGGTAAGAATATGAATTACAGAATAAATTAATGCGTGTCTGAGTACTGACAAGACGTGGACTGTGGTCGTGCTGACCTATTCAAAGGCGATGGTTATTGGGAAACGTTTTTAATACTATGAACTCATAAATGTTAAGCGTCGGAATCGAACATCAGCAGCTCGTCTATAGGTACTAATATTATAAAGAGGAAAGATTTGTTTATTGTTTTTTTGTTTGTAACGAATAGGCTCCGGATCTACTGGACCGATTTGAAAAATTCTTTCAATGTTGGAAAGCTACACTCTTTGCGGTAAACATAGGCTATATTTTATTCCCGTATTATCACGGGAACGGAAAGTACGCGGGTGAAACCGCGTGACGTCCGCTAGGAATAATTAATAAAATAGTGAATCAGTTGAACAATGATCCAAGTATTAAAACAATGAGCACAATAGGCAAATATTGCTGATTGCTAAACGAAACAAAATGTAAAACAGTAACAATGATAGCAAAGTATATTTTCATTAAAGGATGGAATGTCATAATGATAACAGAATTAGTTGGCATTTTTTTTAAAGTACAATGTCCTTGCCTTCAACGTTCTCGAGCAAAACTAGACAAAGCCACAGAATAAGTCCATTTTGGAAAATTAACTATACATAATAAGATATGCACCTCTCCTGAAACATCACTCCTTCACATTGACAGTCTATCTATTAAATGTTTGGATTATGTAGTAGTAGCTTTCTTCGGTATGTCTTGCATTGCAATCGTAAGCTAATTTGTATAGACTATAGACCACTAACATAATTCAAGGTCTATCCAATTATATTAATCGTATGTACTCTTACTAACATACGATCAATATAATTGTAAAGAAACAACAATCCAACATATTGGATAATGGCAATGTATAAATTATTAGGTACTCGTCTGCAATATGCGGAATTTCCACAGATTGCGGGTGGTTCATAAATAATCCTCGTCATAAAAACTGCCGTCTGATACTTACTTGATATTCTCCCCGAATTAGGTCATCTGTAGAACGGTGGCTGCCCATATGGACATTTTTTCAAGATCACAGAAAAGGGCGTACGTTTACACGCTTACCCTACCCTAACCTAACATACGATCAATATGATTGCAAATGAACAACAATCTACCATAATAGCAATGTATAAATTATTAGGTGCTCGTGTGCAATATGCGGAATTTCCACAGATTGCGGCCGGTTCATAAATAATACTCGTCACAAAACCACAATCTGATGCAGAACATTTTTTCAACCCCACAAAAAAAGACGTACTTTTACACGCCTACCCTACCCTAACCTAACATACGAGCAATATGATTGCAAATAAACAACAATCTACCATAATAGCAATGTATAAATTATTAGGTATGTACTTAATCGTGTGCAATATGCGGAATTTCCACAGATTGCGACCGGTTCATAAATAATCCTCGTCATAAAAACCACAATCTGATACTTACCTGGTATTCTCCAGAATTGGGTCATCTGTAGAACGGTGGCTCCCCATATGGACAATTTTTTAAAGACCAAAAAAAGGACGTTTGCACGATTGTGGCTGCCGACAGCCATGAGCCATCTTGTAAGCCTTTGTTCGTAGGACAATGGCGCCGAGAATTAGGATGGTCTGCTGAGAATATGTGCGAATATGCGGACAATGGTAAACAATCGGCTACTCATTACCAATGATTGTTAGTGGTAATTTTAGGGTTGTTGTGGAAAATTATGCTTTGTGTTGTGTGTATTTCGACATCAGTAAGAACCTACTACACCATACATACAGCGTAAGCGAATCGTAATTGAAGTAATTGTGAGTAGATAAAGAATTTAAGCATATTGGAAATTACATTTATATACTGTGTTTGTATTTTTATCCATTAGCATCCTTTTTACGCTATAATCCGTCATTTATAAATATTTCAGTAATGTATTTTCTGACGTCATTTATTTACTTTTGCACGTTGAATAAATTACGATCCGAAAGAAATGAAACGCTGAAATCTTTTATTGAACACGATAAAGACGAAAAAATAATATGTAACTACTGCAGTGAATAGTAGAAATGTATTTTCTTGTGGATAATACAGCCGAATTTAAGTCGCGGAAAGCACTTACTGTAATAAACAATAATAAACGAATGATCTGAAAATACCAGTTTTTCAGAACCGAGTACATATTATTATTACATGTCACAATCAAAATCTTTCACATTCTACATTTACCTATATGTGCCGATTTGTCCATGAAAGTTATGCGTTTTGGTAACGGTATTAAGCCGCGGTCGTTAGGCAGACGTTTTAAAATTCCAACCACCCTATCCCTCCTTGAACTGAATAAATTGCTAAAAGGAATTTCATAGCGTGAGCAGTGCAATACTTTTAATCGACTTCGAAAAAAGATGATTTCTTAACCTCGATTTTTCCTCTTGTGATATCTCCACCCCCACCCCACCAATATTATAAAGCTGAAGACTTTGTTTGTGGTTGATAGAAACTACATGATAATAACTTACTATATGGGTGAATATACGGTATTTCATTTTTTTGTGTCCCACAAGAAAATGTTATCTGTTCCATTCAATATCGATAATTTGTATATTTTACAATATTTGCAAAGTCCATGATGGCCATAAGATTTTTCCATTTTTTTGAATTTTATAAGCGCTAGAGGAAAATATGTTATCAGAGGAGTGACACTATGGCACAATAGTGACAAATTAAAGCAGAGAAGTGACATGTCTTTGATTATTAGATAAGAAAAGGGTGAAATATTAAATAAAACATTTAATATACAGTATAGGTTTCGAATATTTTTTGTATACGAGAGAAATTCAGTCTTCACAGTTTCTAAACGCATAATTATTTTTAATATTTATGGTTTGTTAATGCTTATGTTTCGTTTCATCAATCAATCATGAAATCAGCCTATGATAGTCTACTGCTGGACGTAGGCCTCTTCCAAATTATACCACAATACACTCTGCCCACCCCTTCGGAGATAATGGCTTGCCCATATGTACACGGTCCTGCGCCTTCCGCATCCAGTCAATCCCTGTGACGTTTTTAGGTCGTCGCTCCATCTGGCGCACGGTGGTCCAGGCGCCGAACAAGCGCGGTCATAAATACCTTACTTTATTAAATTTGGAAAATGGGATTTTTTCTGAGGGTAAATAATAAAAAGAATTCTTTATGAATGTACATTAGTGTTTTATTTACATAATTTAATACATAATATACAGTAAACTGTACAAAGTACTGTTTAACAAAAAAAAATTGCGTGTACTTAGTGTACACACGTAAGAAGTGAAACTTCTTCATAAACTTAATTTTCACCTCACCTTAAATTAAGTCAAAAAGTACAAAAGTACAAAAGTCCAAAAGTTCAAAAGTCCAAAAGTCCAAAAGTCCAAAGTCCAAAAGTCCAAAAGGCCAAAAGTCCAAAAGTCCCAAAGTCCCAAGGTCTCAAGGTCCCAAAGTCCCAAAGTCCCAAAGGCCAAAAGTCCAAAAGTCCCAAAGTCCCAAAGTTCCAAAGTCCCAAAGACCTAAAGTACCAAGGTCCCATCTAAAAGTCCAAAAGTCCCAAAGGCCAAAAGTCCCAAAGTCCCAAAGTCTAAAAGTCTACAAGTCCAAAACTCCAAAAGTCCCAAAGTCCCAAAGACCCAAAGTACCAAGGTCCCATCCAAAAGTCCAAAACCCAAAAGTCCAAAAGTCCCAAAGTCCAAAAGTCCAAAAGTCCAAAGTCCAAAAGTCCAAAACGCCAAAAGTCCAAAAGTCCAAAAGTCCCAAAGTCCCAGGGTCTCAAGGTCCCAAAGTCCCAAAGTCCCAAAGTCCCAAAGTCCAAAAGTCCAAAAGTCCCAAAGACCCAAAGTACCAAGATCCCATCCAAAAGTCCAAAAGTCCCAAAGTCCCAAAGTCCCAAAGTCCCAAAGTCTAAAAGTCCACAAGTCCACAAGTCCAAAAGTCCAAAAGTCCCAAAGTCCCAAAGTCCCAAAGTCCCAAAGTCCCAAAGTCTAAAAGTCCACAAGTCCACAAGTCCAAAAGTCCAAAAGTCCAAAAGTCCAAAAGTCCACAAGTCCAAAAGTCCAAAAGTCCAAAAGTCCAAAAGTCCAAAAGTCCAAAAGTCCAAAAGTCCAAAAGTCCCAAAGTCCCAAAGTCTAAAAGTCTAAAAGTCCACAAGTCCACAAGTCCAAAAGTCCAAAAGTCAAAAGTCAAAAGTCCAAAAGTCCAAAAGTCCAAAAGTCCCAAAGTCCAAAAGTCCAAAAGTCCCAAAGTCTAAAAGTCCACAAAGTACCAAGGTCCCATCCAAAAGTCCAAAAGTCCAAAAGTCCAAAAGTCCAAAAGTCCAAAAGTCCAAAAGTCCAAAAGTCCCAAAGTCCCAAAGTCCCAAAGTCCCAAAGTCTAAAAGTCTAAAAGTCTAAAAGTCTAAAAGTCCACAAGTCCACAAGTCCAAAAGTCCAAAAGTCCAAAAGTCCAAAAGTCAAAAGTCCAAAAGTCCAAAAGTCCCAAAGTCCAAAAGTCCAAAAGTCCCAAAGTCTAAAAGTCCACAAAGTACCAAGGTCCCATCCAAAAGTCCAAAAGTCCAAAAGTCCAAAAGTCCAAAAGTCCAAAAGTCCAAAAGTCCCAAAGTCCCAAAGTTCCAAAGTCCCAAAGATCCAAAGTACCAAGGTCCCATCCAAAAGTCCAAAAGTCCAAAAGTTCAAAAGTTCAAAAGTCCCAAAGTCTCAAAGTTCCAAAGTCCCAAAGACCCAAAGTACCAATGTCCCATCCAAAAGTCCAAAAGTCCAAAAGCCCAAAAGTCCAAAAGTCCAAAAACCCTTAAATGACATGCTATCCCTGGATAAAGTACTCTTAATTCGAATCCACCGTGGTGGGGAACAGAACAAAGATGGCGCGTAACCAAAAATCGTGACGTGACGTGACGCAAATTTTTTTCCAACGCCGATAAAGAAGTTTCACTTCAAAAAATTAATACGCAATATTTGAGATTTATTCTGCATCGTTCGTAAATATATCTGAATATGATATTAACGCCGTTCATGAAGGGGTTATCGTTAAATATAATATTCTTTTTATATAAAAGACAAGAAAACTAAAACTACAATTTATTTACAAACGTCATCATAACCACAACTAAGCTAAATCATTACAACAGCAAACCTAATTTCAATTTAAACTAAATTCTTTATAAATCTAAAACCTGCCTCGACATAACGCTTTTTTTTTCTTACGGGGAAATTTCCGAAGACCAGTAGGTAATGAATGGGTCTAAGCTGAGTAAAAGTCTGTAAAGTTAGTCCGTATTCGTAAATTAAAAATACTCGTGACATTTTTCTCGTGTGATCCCGTCTGAAAGCCTTATAATTTTTGTTGTTAGATTCTGCTGGCTCTTCTGATAATTCCCCAATAGATAACCAAGCATACTGTGCTACTTCAGTACTATCGAAGAGGACTTAGTGAACGGAAGCTGGAAGATTATACCACGGATATTCTTGAATTAAAATTCGAGCGGTTTCCAAAGAATCTTCATTAAATTTATTCGAATTTATATTCAGTGTTGCTAGTATTGATTAGTGAATTCACAGCAGAGTCATCTACTTGTGATAATTCTGCCAAACTTCTACGTTTCGAGCGCTTAGACAAATTTCAAAAATATTTCCTGGAATGTCCGCGTTCGGAAGATGGCCCGAGCTGGTTCGCGTTTTCTTGAATGCACTCCTCCTCATTACTCCTTACTAATTTGAAACATTCATTTTCATTTAACCAATCTGAGTAATTTTGCCAAAATGTTGATTTACTTCTAGAGACAACTTTCCAAAATCCATCAAGACTTAAATATAAATTGAGTATTTTACTATCTAAGTTCCTAATTTCTACATTATTGGCCTCTTCCAGTAAAGCTACAATAGTTACCAACACGTGTTGATGTTTTTTGAGGAATAGTTCTAGCCATGGCAGACCAAATCTCAAAAAAATGCATCCTTGAGAAAGAACATTTAATCAAAGTTCCTGAAAAAAAAACATTAATAATTAACATGTGTTTCGTAGACAAGCCTACGCAGTCGTAGAGCCTATATAGCAACTAAAGATGCAAAAGGGCGCAGCAAAACCTTTTATATTTTCAAAATAGACAGTTCGATCTTTAATATAAGATATGTGAGAGTATTCGATTATGGTTGAAATTTTTTGTAGGGCTATGTGAAGTCAACTATAACATACAAATTTGGTAGAAATACTGTGTGGCGTAGCACGTAAAAATACGCCATAATAAGTAAAACAAAACTTAAAAATATAGCTAATTAGTAATAACATACCTTGATCTTAGAAATCCATTTCACAAACCCCCCTCAAAAATAATGCAGTTCTGAAAATTCAGTCACACATACAGCAGTGCTAATGAGTTACTGATAAGGCGAGCGCAACGTAATGATGCGTTCACTTTAGAGAGGTCGAGAAATAAGTAATAATTAGGTAGAATGGGTAACATATTTGTATTTTAGGGTAGCTTATCTATCGGTAAAACATTATACATAATTAAATTGGAGTAATTGATAATGACGTTTTAGCATTTATGACCTATTGGCGGAACCACCGTGTGGCGGTGAGTTGTCCTACCCCACCTTTACCAAGTTAAAGTTCCAAAACTCATTTACTCCATCGGCCATCGGTTCTTCTACTGATGTCGTCAGCCCACTGCCACTTCAAAACCGATACTCTGCGGGCTATGACGACCACTATGATTCACTGATAAATGTGATCTAATTGTTTCAGATTTTTCCCTTTGTATACACCCCAAGCATAGCTCATTCCATTGCTCACTGTGCCACTTTAAGGATCAGTGTGAGTGTCCAGGTCTT
Organism: Miltochrista miniata; assembly: GCA_933228765.1. Taxonomy (NCBI): domain Eukaryota; kingdom Metazoa; phylum Arthropoda; class Insecta; order Lepidoptera; family Erebidae; genus Miltochrista; species Miltochrista miniata. The sequence continues at coordinate 12,113,479 of OW121764.1, read as the reverse complement.
GGCACTGTAGGTCATAATTGGCAGAACACAGTGGTGATAGACTTTCGGCTTCAGGCATTGCGGTATATGCAAATAGAAAACACGACGCAGTTTGCTGAATGATGCCCAGCCCAAGCGGATCCTTCTGACTATTTCCTAATCCAGATTATTCTTTCTTAGTATGATTACCTAACCAAGGTAGGTATATTCCTGGACAACCTCAAGTCTCGCTCGATCCTTTGACGTAGATTGGTATCGGCATGACACGCTCACTGAAATTACCTTGGTTTCATCCAAGTTAATGCTGAAGCCAACACGTCGAGCCTTTCCATTAAGACTTTACAGCACACTCCTCAACTGTTCCAGCATTTCCTCTACCATGACGATACCTCATAATAGCACGACGCATCTCGAAATTCGGTTTCTCCATGTCATCGGCAAATCGTTTCACCGTTTGTATTCTCGCCCCATCTCAGACCTGTGACTAACAGAAGTCCTCAGGCGCATTGGTGAAGAGTTTAGGGGATATTACATCTCCCTATAGAGAGGTGTGTACCTCTGCGCCGTGCTATAGGATTTTACTTTTAATCCTCCAACTGGATAGTCATGGTAGTGGTATGTTAAGCATCTCAACACCTTGATACATCATCAATCAATACGACATCGCTGCAAAGCGTCCAGGGCTGTCCAGGTTTGGATAGAGTCGAAGGCTTTCTCGTAGTCCACGAAAGCCATACTTACGCAGTGGCTGATTGTACTCCTCTGTCTGCTGTACAATCCACCGAACAGTATGGATGTGTTCCATGGTACTAAAGCCCTTTTGAAATCCGGCTTGCTCAATTGGCTGAAACTCGTCAAGTTTTCCGGTGAAGCTATTTGTGACAATCTAGAGGACAACTTGTAAATATGAATTAGGAGTCAGATGGGGCCGTCACATTAGTTCTTTAGTAAGATCTAGTCACCTTTTTTAAAAAAACAGAGCCACCGCACTTCCACATCACGCTTTGGATGTCTGGCTCTGCTGGAGAGTGGAATTAAAGATGCTCGTTAATTCTCTAAGGACTGGAGTTCCGCCTGCTACAGCAGGAGTACACTGAGTATACTGAGCACCTTTTCCGTCTTTTACGGGGATTTGTTATGTTTAAGTCGCTCGAGAACCACCCTAATCTCGCCCTGGTCTATATCCAGTATGTCTTCCGTGTAGTGGCCAGTTAATGGGGCTCTGTGTTCATTATCGCTTGCCATGATGTCTGATTATGCTGGAGTAGCTAGAACAAATGAATCGACCTCTTAATACATTAAGTATTAACGAAAGTTACTACATTATTTAATTTTTGTCACTTTCCTGGCGCGTATGTTTTTCTCTGGCATGAAATATGCCAGAGTAATGACGCCATAGAAGTGACAAAATCGCACATTATCTATAAAAATAGCATCACTCGCATTTCTGACTACGCTTTAACTTAATACATGACATCTACACACAATAAACATTGCATTGCTCAAATATACAATTTCGTAACTTTAAATAGAAAAATATATACTAACCAGAGGAAATATTCCAACGACTGGCACAAACCCGCTTTCCTGCAGTCAATCGCAAACTGACGCAAAATTATTGAAGCTTTTCTCAAGGATTTTAGCGTACTTCTTACTTTACACTGTGACCCGCGCATACATTAAAATCAAAAACATATCTTTGCGCATTTAAGTAAAATTTTAGTTCTTTGGGTTTTGCCAGATGAATGTGACATTTTTGTAAGGGGCCAAAAAAGATAAGTTATTTTTTATATATTAATAAATGTTTTTACAGTGTATTTTATTAAAATATGTTTCGAAATTTATTAAAGCATTTGATCATCTTAAAAAAGATCATAATGGCATACAGATTTAAAGTATCTGACCATTTATTTACCATAAACTGGTAAGCGGTAAAGCCAGAGGAGTATACATTTATGACTATTTTAGACTATTAATGCTAAAATAAAACAAATTATTATAAATAAACTATGTGGTTCTAATAAAATAACATTTTCTTTATTGTTTAAGCATACGGAAACTATAGTATAATGGGGTTAACATAATATTTCTCTATGGGCCACTGAAATTCAAATAGCGTATATTCACCCATATAGCCCTTTATTGATCCTGGGGTATCCTTCCGAGGGCTTACCCGGGGCTCCCAACCGTAGGCTGTTAGGTTAGATACGTGTGGTTTTTGGTCGGTAGGAGTTCGGCATAGCATCTATGCAGGATTTTCCTCACGTTAAAAAAAAAAGAAACCCTTTATTAAGGAAGCGTATGTCATCCCGCTACTACTACTCAAGGGACCGTATCAGTATCTAATTACCTATATAAGTGAACGAATCGGCCAGAGTTCCATACATTACTGTATGTATTGTATATTACTGCATTATTGTATTGAATACATTAAAGTCTCCAAGCTGAACATAGGTGGGCGTGTCACCGTGAATTCAGGGTCATCCTTTTATAATAATAAATGTTCTTATAGAGCATTGAGCATAAAATATCATTCATACCATTGGAATGATTGCGGAGATGAGCATGCCCGGCTTAAATAGTACCATGGAACCGGGTACATCCTCCAAAAAAAACTACCTGGGAAACTGATTAATATTAATCACGAACCCAGTAATTTTGTATTTTCTGTATAGGTACCTATTACCTAGCATAAGGTATAACTACAATGAAACGGGTGCATGTCGCTATCGGGATAAACACCACTTAATTTCGAGTACTCACGAATCCCCACTTCGGTATAGGAAATACCGAAGTACCAAATTAACATTCATCCAGCGTGACACAATAAATTTTCCTCATTTTTGGAGAACGTGGTATAGCTGAAACTACATAAAATGTACATTTTCTCATACTAACGTGATTAAAACGTAATGTGTGTTTTGAAATGGTTATTGATAAATAAATACAACACAACTTATGCATGTAAAGAATTCAGGAATTTTACGGTAGGTAGGCTACAAAAAAAATGTGCAAAGGAAATTTCATTCAATTCATACATACAAACGCGCTATTATGCTCTATACTTAGGGCACTCTTGTACTTTGCTTAGAACTTTACGCCATTATTTCGTCCTCCTATCCTGAATCCTGGGACATCCTTCCGAAAGCTTACCGTTGGCTCCCGACCGTAGGGAGTAGCAGGGTACGTGGGACATGTAAAAAAACATTTCTACAACTTTCCAATTTCTATTAGTACCGAACGTTTTCTTCAAAAGCTAAAACCTCAGCTGGTGGTAGCGTAGTAGCGTGTACGTAAAACAAATCCAATAAGTAACTGTCAGTAGGCTTGCGATAGAACAGTGCAACTAGAGCGAAGGATGCCCCATTTCGCAGTATTTGCGTGGGCCGACCTCATTGTGTGCCGGAATTCGTTCAATATATCTCCATGCTTTATTACTTTATAGAGTCATAAATAGCTAACTACATAAATTGCAAAATATTGCCCTAACTGTGCCCTAGCCTAGCCAACATGAAATGTACAGAAGTTTACTAGTTAGTTAAAAAATCTGGTGTAGACATACGCAAGTCTTAGGAGTCCTGGGGTCATCCTTCCGAGTGCTTACCGGGGCTCCCAACCGTAGGCATTAGGTAGGAAGGAAACGTGTGATTTTTAATAGGTAGGAGTCTGGCATAACATCCATGTAGATTTTTTTTCACGTTAAAAAAAAGACATGAGTACGCATAAAACTTAGTAAAATTACATCTAAATGACGCAGATTGTAAGAAAACAATATTCATTATTCCATGTTATTGGACATCAGTGTTCTCTTGAGATGTTCGGATGTTGATATAATTATGTACTTATGTAAAAGGTGTCACATGAGTCTTCTTAAAAATTCAGATTTTTTTTCACGTTAAAAAAAAGACATGAGTACGCATAAAACTTAGTAAAATTACATCTAAATGACGCAGATTGTAAGAAAACAATATTCATTATTCCATGTTATTGGACATCAGTGTTCTCTTGAGATGTTCGGATGTTGATATAATTATGTACTTATGTAAAAGGTGTCACATGAGTCTTCTTAAAAATTCAGTTAAAAATTCATAAAAACTGAAATCGACAACATACCTTTGGACCAAGTAAATATTGATGGATGTAAGACTAGGACTTTCTTTATGTATGACATGTATTGAGATGAGAGTGCCACGTGCATGATCGGGCGATGAACGTCTGTGAAGCTGCTACATATCGTCGCTTAGCTAACAATACCCCGCATGTCGAATTTGGCAAGTTTTCAGGAGAGACAAAAAACTGATTATTTTCCTTGACAGACTTCAGCCATGTTGACTGAATAAATAAATAGGTTTAGATTAGGTTCATTAACGATGCACAAGTTAAAAAATGCGTATATTAGCGTACCAGCAACAAACAGTTTTGCGTTGCAATATTAGTAAAGGACATAAACTTGTACAATACACATGATTCTCTATTTAGGACAAACTTTTTAGACGGAACATTGCATACGTGCGTTTTCTCCCTGTTACCGGTGAACTTTCTAAAGGTCTGCAGCTTCCGTTTTCACTTCAAAGAAAAGATACGTTGACAGTCCGCGAGTGGGGTTTGTCGGAAATTCGTGACACATCCGGAAAGCTTCCGACTAGTGTTTCCTTTATAATAGTGAGCTGCCACTCTATTCAGAAGGGCCTCCTCGAACTCTGTTTAGAAGTTTTAAATTTGTTCAGTAGGCACTTAAACCTATTTAAATAGTTCCTGTAAGTACATAACGGTTCTATTTAATAAAACCCTTTTTCTATTTTAATAAAATTACAGGGTAATCTAGTATTGAATATTTCTAAAGAAGAACTTCCTTTATTCAAATGGTCGAATTGAATATATGAATTTAAAATGGTCTACGAAACTGACAAAAAAAAGTATGAGGTGTATAGTAAAGTAAATACAATTTTATAAAAAGGGAATAAATATAGCAAAAGTACGGGAATTTGAGAACGCACACCATATGAGTTTGTTTTAGTAAAAGCAAAGCAATTTGACAGCACCATCGATCAAGACCCTGGCGTGGTGGCACGAGTACGCTGGGTTCAATAAATTACATGAAGTCAGAACATCATCAGGTTATTTTTGTTTACATGTTAGGCATGTAATTTGTTAACGTTTGTAAACATCCACGGGTGTCAAATAGGCCTCGAAATTACTAAATCCACACGGTCTCGACCACAGATATCAGAAGTCACTATCTATCCGTCTGGCGCCCCGAGAAACTCCTCGCAAGCATGTCACAAGATTCAGATAAAGTTCATATTTACTGTTACTTGCTACACAATCCACACATTCGCTTTAATAAAACATACTTAGTTCCCCACGATGGAATACTTTTCATCATTCACTACAACCTTCCTCAACATGGTTCTGATTGCGCTTCATTGCGTATTCACATCACGACTTGTGCTGAGTCTTCAGGGTCCCTCGTTTCAGTAGCCCTTGAAATAGAAAATAGGGGAGGAGATTATTTGGCCTTGTATCTCTGCCAGGAGCCCCGTCTTGGCATAGTAAGTGCTACACACAAAATTACGATAGAAGAAAAAAGAACGTTCTCGTTTACAAAAGTCGTTAACAAAAATAAAGTTTAAACACCAATTTCATTATCTCAGGCCTGTCTCTTGCTGATATTTTCTTTTTGGCGGAAAAGTTGTCCCGTTGCCTTAATTAACCGATACTATCTATTTAAGGCAGCTAGTCCATCATTTGCGTCAATGGCGTTATCAGACCGTGTAAGTCTGGCTACAAAATAATAGAGGAATCAACTTGATGTCTATACAGCCTGACAAAGTACTGGTAGTTTATTAAATAATTTCATTCATTTGGTGGTTTGTGATCTATAAAATAATATCGATTATGTACGAGTAACGGTAGGATTAACAAACAACTCTCTCCTTGCCTTCCCAATGTTGCCAATATTTGTAAAAGTATTAGTAAACATAGCTGAACACATTTTTATACAATTTTGTACACTGATAGACACAACTATTGATAACAAGGTCAAGGGTTATTATACACTAGTTGATGCTCGCGGCTTCGCCCGCGTGAAATTTGGTTCCCGTTCCCACTTCCCGTGGGAACATTTTCCCGGGATAAAAAGTAAGAAGCCTATGTGTTATTATTACAGACTATACTCTATCCCTGTACCAAATTTCAGACAGATCCATTCAGCCGTTAGAGCGTGATTGAGTAACAAACATCCAAACATCTTCACAAACTTTCACATTTATAATATTATTGTAGGACTAGCGGACGTCACGCGGTTTCACCCGCGTAGTTATCGTTCCCGTGGGAATACGGGAATGAAATATATGCCTATGTTCACCGCAAAGAGTGTAGCTTTCCAACAGTGAAAGAATTTTTCAAATCGGTCCAGTAGTTCCGGAGCCTATTCGTTACAAACAAACAAACAAAAAAACAAAAAAAAAGCAAAAAAACAAATCTTTCCTCTTTATAATATTAGTATAGATTTCTAATTTAATTGCTATTCTATGGTAAAGGCCGAGCGTTTAATCTTTTACGATAGAAAAAGAAACAATCTTTCAATAGTGTTGTTCTCTTATTCAGGTAATAGAGTTTTTATCGCACAGTTACTGGAAACAGGTGAATGGTACACAGGTAAATGGCGCCGACCACCCATCAATGCTTTCTGAACATATTACGGTGTTGTGAAATGTTCAAACTTATTTATTAAATTGTGTAATTTCCAAGAAGAATTCAATAAAAGAAAATAATATATCCTTTGTAGAATTCCACGAAGGCACCAATATCACATTGAATTCGTTCGATTAATTTGTTTAATCGAGTCTGAACCAATTTTCACGGGACATTCAAAGCTTTATGAATTGAGTATTGAATTAATTTTCAAAAGAATCTGTTCAAAGCTTTTATTAATTAAATTAACGATAGCTGCACCACTATACAATTTATCTCATTAAGATGACGATGCAAGCCTGAGACTAGCATAGCATCCGGAAACAAAATAATAACGGAATTTTGCCATTGATGACCTACATATCCTATACCTAATGTACCTATTATACAGAAGGTTTTCTGAAACTTCTCAACATACTGTTGTTTTACTGTCTTCACTTCAGACTCGGAGCGCAAAGTCACAGGTCATGGTTTCCTTCTGGTCACGAGCCAGCACAGACATAGAGCACTTGCTTCAGTTCAAAAGTCAGAATAATAGAGCATTTATATTTGTTCAAGGAAATATTAGTATCGAGAGCGAGTTCATGCGGGACGACAAATTCTTTTTGAATATCACTAAGTGGCAGACAAACCTACGACCCACCTGGTGGATAATGGCCACAGCAGCCTATGGACGTTTGCAACACCAGAGGCGCTACACTCGAAAATTTGTCAATCGCATCCAAATAGCAATACATACTTATTATTTTATTATATTAACTAGCGGACGTCACGCGATTTCACCCGCGTAGTTCCCGTTCCCGTGGGAATACGGGAATAAAATATAGCCTATGTTCACCGCAAAGAGTGTAGCTTCCCAACAGTGAAAGAATTTTTCAAGTCGGTCCAGTAGTTCCGGAGCCTATTCGTTACAAACAAACAAACAAAAAATCAAATCTTTCCTCTTTATAAAGTTAGTTTTATTAATAACGGTTGTCTTCTCCTATACTGAAAAAACCAGTGAAATGACAACATGATATCAACTTCCCATTTCTCAAATTAGATTGCGAGGCAATTGGAGCGTGATGATAACGCCGAGTATCGGATTTATGTTGAGGAAATTGCCTTCGAGTGGAAGGCTCGATACCAGCAGCCCCTTTTTTATTGCCCTACACCTGTGTCGCCTGCGGATGCACAGGTTTTATATAGGGGAAGGGAAGCAACCGGTGTCGATTGGATAGATAATGTTTATTGTTAATTCAAAGTTCTCGAGTTCCCGTTCCCGTGGAAATACGGGAATAAAATATAGCCTAGTATCACCCACAGGTATAATAGCTTTTTAATAGGGAAAGAATTTTTCAAATCGGTTCAGTAGTTTCAGAGCCTATTCCGATGCAAACAAACAAACAATCAAATCTTTCCTCTTTATTATATTAGTATAGATTTACTATCAAGGGTACTGCACGTACATTGCTGAATCGTAAAACTTAAAAGGCTCTGAACATCCACCCAAAAATATACCATATTTTTTTCCTAGAATATTGAAAAGTTCAATGTGTTGTTATCATAAAAGAAAACCTAGAAATCTCACAAGGAGTTCGAATTCCCAATTCCCTTTTCAAATCCTTTGACATCAATGGCGACGATCACAATGGACCTTAGTAATGGACGTTTGCGATTGATCATTCATTGCATGAATAGGATCTTGTAGAGTTTAATTTGAATCCACTCCACTATATTGATGCCTGTGAGCTTGATTGCGATGCACTGATTGCATATTTGAATCACCTGATGTCCAATTGACTTAGAAATTAAACGTCGCAATGTAATATTGAATTCCTTCTCATTACATTCTTGATGCGCAAACGGCCAGTAACTTAACATCTACTTTTTTAAATTCGTTATTAACGAATTTAAAAAAGTAGATGTTTTATTATTAATGATTTTGCATTACCTGAGCCCAGTAGATTGATGACCACTGCTGGTCATAGGGCTTCCCCATAGACGCCCAGTCTGTGAGTTTATGTGACGATATATTTTACACCTTCAGTGTGGTGCCCTCTTTAAAAGTAAAATCCAATAAAAATAAATATATTTTTGTTGTTATGTGGTCTAGTTTGAATGGGATAGTTTTCATAATTGAATTTTTCCACGTCACTACTCATGGACCAAGAGCCCGCTACTATCGGACCTTCATCATTTAAAAAAAGCTGGTAGTTTTGTATTTTGTGTGAGTAAAATGAGTTCTAATAAAAATAAATGATGAGATTGTTACCGTAGCAGTCACAGAATGGCCTCATCATAGTGTCAACGCAATCAATAGAAAATTTGGAAACGCTCTTAATTACTAGTTACAATTATAGAATGACTAGCGGACGTCACGCAGTTTCACCCGTGTAGTTGCCGTTCCCGTGGGAATACGGGAATAAAATATAGCCTATGTTACCCGCAAAGAGTGTAGCTTCCCAACAGTGAAAAAATTTTTCAAATCGGACCAGTAGTTCCGGAGCCTATTCGTTACAAACAAACAAACAAACAAAAAAACAAATCTTTCCTCTTTATAATATTAGTATAGACTTAATGGTAAATCCTCACTGATTTTCCATTTATTAGTGGAAAATTAACTAACGAAATCTACTATTTTAATACTTCATTTACCTACAGAAACTATTAAAGATATTAGGCAAAGTAATTTTCGCAAGATTAGACTGCATCGCTTGCTGAGCGCAGTAGGCAATCGTCTGAAAGTTGATTAACCCTTGGGTTGTCGGGCACCCGTTTAAAAAAAAGCAATACCGGTTTCCTTTGAAACCCTCACATGACGAGATTTCGTTTAGTTTCTATTTCTCTCTCCATCTGCATTCCGTACTGCTTTTTCTTCTGAACGAGAGATAAGAAGATCATAATGGTCAATACGAAAATCGAACCCGAAACCTATGTACAGTTAGATACGGGGTCTTCCATTAATCGCGTGAGGTTTTATTGGCCATTTTTTGGACCCCCCTCCCTCCCCCTTGGTGATATTTGGTGAGGTTTCAGATTACCCCTCCCCCCCTGGGCCGAATCACGTGTATTTTTAGTAGGTAACTACAAAGTTTTTTTTAAAATTTTATAGAAGTCTCTATTGTAATAATCTATCCATACTTCTATAGTCTATACGAATTTCCATGCGATCATTATGCTTTTGGTCACGACTATCGATATCCACGTGGACTGAGCTTCGTTTTTTTTGTTATGGGGGGAATGCGGTTTGGCACCATCATCATAGCTGCGGTGGCAGCCGGGACGATGTATCGGGCTCCCGGTCCCGAAAAGGGACGGTCCTACCCTCTAAACCCCGCGGTCCCCTTCCTCATCCTACAGCCGGCATGGATATCCAAAGATAAATCACGTCGGCCCGGCCCGGCCGGGGGCTCCCAACACTTCCGGAGTTCTCGCCCGCATCGCACCGCTCTTGAGCGCTTCTCTGGAAGCAGAGAGGGTAGAGAGCGGTGAGCGGGTGGGCTCTCGCTCTGAAGGCATCTCCGGAACAAGGAGAGGGGCCTTCCCCCAAGTGATCATCGGTGGACGGGGTCATAGCTGCGTGCATCGGCTAGTCTAATATATATGTATATAACTTATAATAAAGCTATAGAGAGTCGAAAATCGGTACGTCGAATACATTTGGTGATTATATTCCAAGATGATTTTTACTGGACATTCTATCTATGTAACTTCCATTACATCCGATACTGAAGCTAAAATTGTTTCTTTTTGTATGTCTTTCTGTATCACGCCAAAACTATAGATAGTACCATTTTACATAATACGGTCTACGGACATAATTTGAGATTATTATTGATCAGATTGATGCCGATATTCTGCGCGGTACCTTCGGGAGACACGATAAAAACAAAATGATTTTTGTGTTGTATGATCAACGCATAGGTATTTCAATTTCAATTAATTTCTGATGTAAGAGAGGAATTAAGCGCTTTATGAATTATTCCTTACAAGTTTTAATATTGTAGGTTTTGTTGTTCAGAAATTACAGTGATCTCAAATTCAGGGTTGTGAGGTTGCTGTTCGAAATAAATACACGTGATTTCTCACTACACCCCCCACCCCCCATGGTGATGTTTCGTGATTTTTGTCAGACCCCCTCCCCCCCTTTCGAGCCTCACGTGATTAATGGACGACCCCTACACTAAAATTGCGCTTTACATGACTGTTTTCAGTCGATACTGGCACTCTACACTAGAGATATTGCATAGGTACTGATATTACCGAACTCAATCTGTGTCTGAACTAGAATAGGTGTGTATTGGTTACTTAGTTATCTGGCTGCGGTTACAAGATATTACTTACAGTCGTAACTGTTATTGAGATAATAATTCTGATCTCCCGTAGTTATGTTTTTGATAATAATATGCAGTTATAATCTACAACTTAGCTAATGCCCACGGCTCAACACATCCTTAATATAGGCATGCCATTCTTCCCAAAGGGGTATCCAGAAGCATACTATAGGATAGATCATAGTTCACCAATTCTATTTTGTCGCACATAATAGGTGGGTGGACCTGTTGCCATGCTTACAGGGACTATAGCATTTTTGTATATGACCAAGAGCGGAACATTATTATAAAATGGTTCAAGGCTTCTATAAAAACCATGCAGACTGCACATGAGCAAAACTCGTGCATGACGAAACCCCTTATCACTTTACACAAGATGTAATTATCGATTGTTTTCGTTAATATGTAACCGTGGCTAGATTGAATTCGTCTTGCGTCTAATGACGGTCCAATCACTCGCATTTAAATATCTGTAAAACCGGATAAAGTAATATAAGCCATCTTAGTTTTCTCGTCACGGTAACTGGTCCAATTCTGTGATGTGCGGTAAAAAATAGTATTTGGAATCGCTCAGTCGAAACTAGACATCTGAGTATAATGTTACTGGGATTGAATTTGGATGTCGCAAATTGGAATATCGGAATCTCAATCTGATTAGGACTCGCGGGAATGGGAAACTAGATAGCTAATCGATTCTATTCGAGTCGATGCCTAATGTTTTTCAGAAATTTATGAAATTGTCGAAGACTAAAAAGATGTTATCATTATTTTTAAGACAAAAATTGAAAAATCGCTTGTAAAATTTCTAGAGCATCAAATTTGAAAATTATATTATTGCTGAAATGCGGGAAATGGACCGGGAGCGGTTCAAAGGTTCTACAAGAGATAAACATCATCCCTGAGTCTGTTCTTGAGTTGTCTACTTTGTACTTCAAATACTATTATTTAACAAGGTTTTCTCTACTTGGGGACATATAGAGTAGGGCCTCCAACCAATCGCCCAACATCAGGAGTATCTCCAGAAAGAGTGAACAAAATATTTAATCCAAAAGAAAACTATACTATCTTCAACTTTCATATTGAAGCCAACCTTGTAAGGGTCACTCGATCGATGCTAATAAAGATAATTTCACAAGTGCATAATGCAGGGCCGTAATTTATTCAGTGAGGGGTGTATCGTGACGCAAATGTCTAGTGCTTCGCCGAGTCGCCCTCGGTTACCAACATCGGCAATGCGATCGCGATCACGCTAATCTACATTCGGGTTGCAACCTGCATACCCCAGTACCATTTTATATTTTCGCTAGTTTTGTAAAAGAACATGATTATATCAACTACGTTTTGTTGCAATTGCAATCTTTACTTTCCAGGTAAAAAGAACTACTTACTTAGATCTTATTGAGAAATAAGATCTAAGTAATTAATATAGGGATTAGGGATGATGAACATTCTTCCGAAAGATTGAACTGAATCTCGACGGATAGATGGACATCGTGCATTTCGGTTCGACTCCGGTATATAACATCCATGGAAATTTCTACACGTAAAAAGAAAGCTCTGCTTGGTCTAACTTGTGCTGTTGTAAATATCTTACGTAATCACCAGCTACTAATGACATTTTGGGTCCTTCGCTGTTTGACACCACGAATTATTGACACCACGGTGTCAATCGCAGAAGAACGTTTTTTGAATTGGCTGTTTGGCACCACGGTGTCAATCGACGAATACCTTATATTATGGCTTCGTTGATTGACACCATGGTGTAAAACAGCAAAGGACGGCTCATTGGCATTTTTATTATAACATAACAATCATGCACAAAAGTGTTTAAACGATTTTTATCATCAATATGCATAATTTACATTTACCAACATTTAATATCAATTAAGGTCAAAACACCTAAAAATAATGCAATCCGACTTGGATAGGTTAGGTTAGAAGGCTAAGGCGGGAGCGGAGCGGAACGGAGCGGAGCGGAGCTCCCGCCTTAGCCTTCGTGGTTATTTTTTTTATAAATTAAAATAATAGTTTATACTACAAAACTAAAATAAAAATAAAAGTTAAAATAATATAATATATAGTTAATACTAATAATTAAATATAATAATAAAAATTAAAATAAAAGTTTATACTACAAAAATATTACTTAAAATTAATGAAAAAAAAATAACCACGAAGGCTAAGGCAAGAGCTCCGCTCCGCTCCCGCCTTAGTCTTCTAACCTAACCTATCCGAATCGGATTATTTGAAGTTATATATTATAGAACGTAGCCATAGGAACAATTTGATTGTAATTGTTGTTTTAATAACCGTTTTCTTTTCGCCAGTACACAAATCACACTTGACCTTTAAATTGTTGAAAGTGGTCCAAATCAACAGTTTTACACCATGGTGTCAATCGACGAAAACAAAATAAGATATTCGCCGTTTGACACCACGGTCGCAAATTATTATGAAAATGGTCCCAAACAGCCAATTCAAAAAACGTTCTTCTGCGATTGACACCGCGGTGTCAATAATTCGTGGTGTCAAACAGTGAAGGACCCGACATATACTACTGCCAGTTGTAGTTCTAAGCGATTTGAAAAAAATAGCAAGTAGCCTACGCATGTCCATTTCAATAAGAAAGTAGACAAATCAGCCTACATCATTTAGCGTGGGACAAAATACTACGAATTTAATGACAATGACATGAAGGCGTGACAGATACAATCATCATCCACTGAGCTTTTCCCAACGCATTTGGGGTCGGCTTCGATGTCCAAGTTCTGTAGTTAGACTATGGTTCATTACATGTCTGGGGTTGAAGTCGCTATTTCACAGGGGGGGGGGGGGGGTTTCTCCTTTTAGCCCCTCTCTATAAAATAGAGTGCAGAGGTACTTATGGCGAGACTTTGTCTGTAGCTGTGACTCTGTCGCATTAAACTACGTCACTAGGTCACTTGGATCATCTGTTCAAAACTTCAAAGTTTGAAATAAAACAAAAATTACTACGTCAATCCGATTGAACTTTCACTTTTACAATAAACGTGTTAGATTACAGAGGGGCAGTCTAGTGAGAACGATCTCACGGTTTTCTTGTTGTATTAGTAGCCCGTTCTCGTCCATACAAAGCGTTGACGTCAGGCATCGCTATGCAATGCGGCATAACACTGTCGTATAACAAACGGGCTACTTGGGAAGCCTGCGCGCCTTGTACCATCACATCCATCGTGCTAGGCTCTTTGTTTCTCATTCCATTACATTACATACAGAATCTGTAACTATGTAATGTAATGGAATAAGAAAGTATTACAGATCATGAGATTACTTAATTCTAGACCATTTTTATGCTTTTGTACTTGAACTAGATAGAGTCTGTATCCCAAGCATCAGCGCTCTTTTCCATTATACATTGTTCGTACATAATAAAAAGACGTAATAGCTACTCATTAAACTGTTCTATTGAACGCGTCTACGTGATAATTGTTCCGCTAGTACTAGAGAAAAGCCACAAACCATGCTTGATTTGAAATGAGGTAAGCCTATTAGCGACGATCATAACATAGATGGATGGTCATAGCTCACTATAAAACGGTGCACGATTGTTCTTGAAAATCTGTGAAGATCTTAGGTACTTAGTCCACTCCTACATAAACTGTCAATATAACAATCAATATACATAATAGAGTACTTATAAGAGGAAAGATTTGTTTGCAAACGATAAGCTTTGAAATAACTAAACCGATTTTAAAAATGTTTTCACTATTATAAAGGGGGTAGTTATTTTTAAGTAACATAGGCTATGTATTATCAATCATTCATCATGCCTCTGCTTTGGGAGCGGAACAGTATTAATAAATTTCAACAAATCTGGCATTTTCCATGCATTATCGCATCGGCAATAGGCACATCCATAGTTTTAATAGGTGCTACGGGCTTCATAACTTCATGGTATGTCACAGGTGAAGCCGTGGGGCACAGTTAGTCATCAATAATCATGTTTGATTTCCCCATAACGTGTCTCTTAAATGATCGCACTCGAGTGATTATCTCATCGAACCATAATGTACCGAGGCCAGGTGGGCGCATGAGTCTTTTTACAAGGATTTCTGTCCAATCAATCAATACATATAATAAAATCGTAACAGGTCGCTGTCTGTACATGGAAGATAAATAAGAAAAAATATTATAGGGGGGCTTTATGAACGCAATAGAACCCAAAACAATGATTTTTAGAATTTTTGTCTGTTTGTCTGTATGTCTGTATGTCTGTATGTCTGTATATCTGTATGTCTGTACGGTTGTGCACGCTAATCTCAGTAACCGCTCAACCGATTGCAATGCGGTTTTTGGAACGAAGTTCCTTATCGCGCGTTGTGAAAGGGGGCTAGACGGAAAAAATTCTTACGAAAAATGGTCACGACACTTTTTTAACCGACTTCAAAAAAGGAGGTTACTCAATTCGGCCGTTTATATGTTTATGGAGGGTAGAGGTACCTCTACCCTCCTTTAATATGGGGGTAATATGGGTGGGGGGGATTTAATATGGGGGGAGGGAGGGAGAGGGGGGGGAAGGGGGTGGAAAGGGGTTGGGGGTTTGTTTTTGTTTTTGTTTTTGTTTTTGTTTTTGTTTTTGTTTTTGTTTTTGTTTTTGTTTTTGTTTTTGTTTTTGTTTTTGTTTTTGTTTTTGTTTTTGTTTTTGTTTTTGTTTTTGTTTTTGTTTTTGTTTTTGTTTTTGTCTTTGTCTTTGTCTTTGTCTTTGTCTTTGTCTTTGTCTTTGTCTTTGTCTTTGTTTTTGTTTTTGTTTTTGTTTTTGTTTTTGTTTTTGTACAATAAAATTTTAAAATTACAATTAATTTAAAATTTTATTACAATTCCTGCACTAATTCATTGAAAGGAACTTCGTTCCATTCGGGTGTCCCTTGACACCTCTCAAGTTTTTTTTTTATTGTGTTGAGGTTTGCTCCAGTTAACATTTAGCGTTTGTTTTATGTAAATCGGTTTAGAAATAAAAGAGTTATAACACTTTTAAGAATCAGATATTTTGAAAATTTTAATTGTAGGGGATTCTTTGAATGTGAGTGAACCTAAACTGGCGTGTTGGCTTAATCATAAAAGAGCTTAATGATTAAGACTATTTTTAAACAATTCAGTCCGCGCCGAAGCAAACAGGGCAGTTTCAGATGCTGCTTGATGACTCTGATGAAGAAATACCTTTCCTTTCATACACCTTATGTGACGTAAACGAAGTTGCGGGCTCAGCTAGTCATACATACATTTAAATTGATAGATATCCTATTCAAAATTGACAAAACATGATTGGCAAAATTTTTGTGCCCACAGTTGACAAAGTATTTTATCAGACAAAAATGCACTTCAAAAAATTCCTCTACTCCCACCTGTTCTGTTGACTAAGGACAGTCAGTTTATTACCGGGCTTATCTGAACTATCAACGCACCTCATCTAAATGATACAAATGCAGGTTTAAGGCGGTTTGTCTTTGTCCCTGCAAATTGGTGCTTGTGCTCAATAACGTGTATAGGCCAGGAGCTGGAACTCAATACTTAAACAGATCAAAAACACCCGACTGGCTAAGAGTAGACGATAGCTTTCACTCTATGTGTAAAACAAGCTTATGAAATGTTACTACTGTTACATAAGCATAAGAAATGTTACTACTGTTAAATAAAGTCAAGGTCATTCTTAAATAATAAGTTGGCTTTCGCTCCCGAAGTGGTCCGGATTTTATATGCTATCAGGACTAAATGGTGACATGAAATTATAAAAACTTTTCTATACTTCTCCACAGTTTCAAAAATAAACATCGCAAGACAGTTCACTTGGCATTACTCTAAGAAATGATTGCCAAACAGTGAACTAGGGCAATCAGTCGGAACATTTTTTTTTAGCGATTGGTATAACACCTGGGATTAAACAAGTAGGCAAAATAGAAGGTTGTGTGAGACTAGTCGGTGTGTGAGACGTATCTATTGTTATCGTAGCGGAATAGCGATACTACGAGTATGCTCGCACTTTGAAGTTCAAGTTCCACTTGAGGAATTTTACTACCCGTCTTCTCCCAGACGCCAACACTACTGCTTAAGTATGTTTATGCTTTAATTAAAAAAGAACCCCTACCATCCAAATCTAGTCCAAGTTTTAATGAAAGCTTTACTATGCGTCAGTTTTCCTTATTCACTATCACTCCCTAATTCACGCCCCTTTTAATCACGCTGTCTTTTCTGTGAATCTCTCTTTAGGATTCCGTACCCTGTCCGTGTGTCTGTCTATCCGTCACGAGACTATGCTATATCTCGGGAACCGTGATAGCTAGAGAACTGAAATTTTCACAGGTGATGTAAGTATTTATGTTGCCGCTATAACAACAAATACTTAAATCAGAATAATAATTATTAAGGGATGCTCCCATACAACAAACGTGAATTTTTTTCTGTTTTTGGTACGGAACTCTCCGTGAGCGAGTATAAATCACACTTATCCGGTTTTTTTATTTGATTCACACGATGTGTGACTTGTCCTTGTTTCTGAGAGTTAAAAAATAAAACAATTTACCGTGCATAAAATGCTGGAAATTAATTTTATGACCAACACTTCCCTTGGCCTCGGTCCATCACAGATCATCTGACAAGAGATTCGAATGCTTCTCGTCTCTAACAATCAGAGCGCTGCATTCACTCTACGGAACGGGTGACGTAAGCCAGCCTTCACACTCTCCGACTCTTACTAAGATACTTATCTCTGAGCGGTGTGTCTAATCATGGTCAAAAGAGCCATAATTTTGACCATTTTTTTTAACCTTAGGAAATCCTACAGGGATGCTATGCCGGCCTCCTACCGACTAAAAACCAACCGTATCCTAACTAAAGCCTACGATTGGGAGCCCCGGGTAAGCTCTCGGAAGGATGTCCCGAGGACTAATTTCGATCATGATTGAACGTTTACTGGTTTAGATAGCCCGTCCTTTAGTACCTAAGCTAAATTCAGACAAGCACCCTGGGTCTGCTTCTATCAAAGCTCGACCCTACAGAGTCTGCATGGCAAGGCTAGTGACGCACTAGGAATACTTAGCTTCGCATATTATTTCTGCGTGGCCTGTTCGGTATCCAGATGACGTGACCGCCTGTTTAATATTTGATTTCTGAATAATTTATACCTTCTCTGCTTATTGATGTCTCTTCGCCAAATACGTCAGTGAATTTGTTATGTAAAATAAGTACATTTACTTTTCCATTGATAACATGAAGATTTATTCCAGCTTGAATAATAATATTAGGTACCTATTTATACGTACTCGTATCACTGTAATACATCAGTGTTATTTATTTCTACTGCGAAAAATACACCAATTTCCCCAGTTTCATGCGCAGCAATAACAAACGATAAGTTTTAAATTTATTAAAACAACTATTAACCGGCTTATGTTTATCAACATACATCTTTGTGGAATTTCCGTCGTATTCTTGTGTTCATTAAGGAAATTTCGTTCACAAAGATTTTTTGTAGGTAACACAACATTTTCGAAGCTATTACGAAATCCCTGGACACCGCACAGCTCTTTCCGGGCGACCACAAATGCTAGAGTCAGTTTTTGGCGTTACTGGAACTGTCTTTTTGATTATAAAAGTTGCTTCTAACATAAATACTCCCATGGGAACAAGCGTTTTATCTTGCCTGGAATCTGATGGGACCATATTATCTAGGTGCATGGTGGTCCCCACATTGGCTGAAAGACGACCGGCGCATATTCATTCCCGGTGACGCTATTATTAAAATAAGCTCTCCCTACGAGGCGAGGAGGAATGGAAGTTATGTTCCTCAAATTTGTCAATCCTGTTTAGTTCCTCAGAGGAGGGATTAACGATGTTAGGGCTGAATTTATGACTTTACCTAATAGATAGGAATTGCATTACCATTTGTTCTGTCGACACTACTAATGGGAAAAAAACCAGTTTTTCTGCCAACAGAACTATTCAACAGAACTCGTGGGAGTAGAGGTACATTTCGAGGTTGCAAATTACATAGTACGTTTGAATTGAACCTTTTGAATTAAGACAGCAATATCCTATAATTAATCGTAACTGTTATAAATACCCGACATTGAACTTGGAAGGTTAAAATTGTATTGTTTGTGTACCAATCAGACAGGCTGTTATTGATTTAATTAAGGTAAAAGCACGTCAGGTTATCGAACTAGTGACCTTATTGTATATTAGGATTTTTGAACGGACCACCCACACTATGAATGAATCAATCAAATCAGCTCATAGCAGTCCACTGCTGGACGTAGACCTCTACCCATTTATGCAACAACACACGGTCCTGCGCCTTACATATCCAGCTCCTGCCTGAGACCTTTTCCAGGTCGTCGGTCCATCTGGCGGGTGGGCGTTTACCAAGTCGCGGGCTCCACTCCAGAACACGTTTCCTCCATCGGCCATCGGTTCTTCTACAGATGTGGCCAGCCGATTGCCACTTTAAAATGGTTGGGAGCCCCGGGTAAGCCCTCGGAAGGATGTCCCAGGACTCCCAACAGACCCACGGCCGACACTGCGTCCTCGCCTACTAGGGGGTGGTTCGGGTGCTATCCCGCGTCTTTGGGGGGTTTCGGGTGTGTGTGTTCCCGCTTCTAAGAGGGGGCGTGCGTGAATTCGTCACGTCACGCTGCCGTCATGGGACTTTAAAGTGCTTCCTTTGCGAGCGATGTCGACCACTCTCTTACCACAAGCTACAAACTAAAGAGTAATATCTGTCGTCTTTTGAATCACCGCTTGTAACAGTACCTTTCTCTTTTCCACAGATCGGTAGATCTTCAGAATCACCAATCGACTTCGTAGTAATGGACACAGTAGCTGGTGACAAGACCGGCGACACCAAAGTACTGCAGAGCACAATATCACGGTTCGCCTGTCGCATCATAGCGGATCGCAACGATGTCAACAACTGTCGCATATACGCTGCTGGTTTTGACTCTTCAAGAAATATATTTTTAGGGGTAAGTCAGAAAGTCAGAACATGATTATAAATTTATAAGTATTGAGATGAGATGAGATCTTCAAGCCCCCTAGCCAGGCTTACCAGCGAGTGGTACACTTACTAACTAACGAGCGAGGATTGTTTTTTATCAGGATATTTGAAGGTAAGAGTCGACCTCATGTGCGAAGTGGTAACGAGCGAAGGTCTAGGGTAGGCGTCTATACAGTAGGTAGTTTAAGTTTAACTAGCAATAACTTTTGACACAGTAATATATTCTGAATTGCGGAAAAACTAAGCAAATAACCAACTTGAATGTTAAGTGGGTGGCAGAAGTGGAAGTAAAAAAATCACACTCTGGCAGCAAATGGCAGATTTAAAATGGAAGTTCACAGACGTGCCCGGTGCATTTCTGGCAATTTCTTTTCATAACATCATTATGTGGAAAGAGTGGAAAGGCCAGCGAAATTTTGTGTAAATATGAATGTGATTCTGGTTGACGTCATCGCCAGGCGGTTCTGACGCTCAAAGCGAGTCCGTCACGTAAATGTACTTGTATCGCGAACAATTTATTCGCAATTCGGTCACGATGAGTATACACTTTGATACAGACGTCCTTTGAACCTTTTGACTTTCTGCTTTTAATTGAGAGAATTATTGAAGTAAATTTTAGACATTACCCTGGGGAAATATCATGCGAATCGTTCTAATTACAAATGTTGAAGTTTGTGTTATCCATCAAAGAAACGGCAGAAAGGATTTGGTGGTTAAAGGCTTACTAATTATACGGTTGTACTGACGTGTCTATTTTGGGGTAACCCGATTAGTCTCGAACCTACTGAGTACGGCACCGACGTTACGAACTACTGCACTGGTTTTTCCATAACTGAGTTGTGGTTGAATGTTTTTACATAAAAAGACTATCATCACAGTATAACGAGAAAACCTACCTGTAGGCTTTGCTATGTTGGGCGAGGCCGCAGTGGCGGCCGTAGGTCTGTTGGAAGTCCTGGGACATCCCTCCGAGGGCTTACCCGGAGCTCACTACCATAGGCTGTTGGGCGTTACGTGAGGTTTTTTAGTCGGTAGGAGTCCGGCATAACATCCATGAGGATTTTCCCGCACGTAAAAAAAAAGGCTGTGCTATGCTATCATCTAGAACAGAACTAAAGCTTTATAATGCATGTGGAATCGTCGAAAGCTTTACGTGAGCCATCTACTGAATCTCTGTTGCGATTCAGTCGAAAATATCTATGATTTTCAGACGGACTTAGAATTGTTTAGTTAAGACTCACACTTGGGAACTGGTTAGCACTGATATCGTATTCCAATGGTCGCTAAAGTTATAATGAGTATAGAAACCTTGATATTTCTTTTTTGTCACTTTGACTTTCTGTTATTATATCCATCTGATTGTAATGAAACTGCCACAATATTGTGCTCATGTCCGTGAAGGCTCTTATCACAAAAAATAGGTAAAATAATCCGTAATAAATAATATAAAAGAGTGGTTTAAAAAACGATCGGTATTTCTGGTATGTTACAAACACTAACAACATTGTAATAAAATGCCTAACCAAAATAATGATTCTATTTTTTGAATAATTGAATATTATTAGCCCCGCCCCTTCCTCCATGGCCGAGGGTCTGAGAACGCCGAGTTGACTGGTCGCCGTTCATACAGAAGTAGGCCAAGACGATGGCGTATCTCTTCGCTCCTCGTAGTAGAGGGTTATCCTTCAGAGGGATTACCGTGGAACGGCGCCATGTGGTTTTAGTCTATAGAAGTCCAGCATAGCAGCCATGAGGCTTTCCAACGTTTTGACTAGAATCTCAAACTCAAACTCAAAAACTACAACATTTCCACGGTCAC
This sequence comes from Miltochrista miniata, assembly GCA_933228765.1. Taxonomy (NCBI): domain Eukaryota; kingdom Metazoa; phylum Arthropoda; class Insecta; order Lepidoptera; family Erebidae; genus Miltochrista; species Miltochrista miniata. Next base: position 12,091,641 of record OW121764.1, on the reverse strand, counting down.
TAGATAATATATATTTTCTGTTATCTTTCAGGAAAAAGCAACAAAATGGACAGAGAACCACGAGATTGACGGTCTGACAACAAACGGGGTGCTGATCATGCATCCACGCGGAGATTTCTGCGGCGGCAGCGCGACTTGCGGACCGTGGCGTGAGACTTCTGTGGGAGGCGCAGTGTTCTCGCTTAGAGAAAGCCGTTCAGCGCAGCAGAAGGTAAACCTTTCATTCGTACAAAATATAGAAAACACTCTGAAACATTTTGGAAGCGTGTAGCATATAAACATAAAATTCGGGAATATGGAATAAAGTAAAGGGTCAAAGATATTTGCATTTCATGCATCGTTTTTGGGATATTGGCGAAAAACTTAAAATGGACTTTTGTAACCTCCCCTTTCCTCCAGATTGCTTCCTTAGACCTGGAGACTTTAAGTATGTTTTATCCTTGAACTACCTGAATAAGTTTCTGAAGAAATGGCTTAGGTTCCTGAACTCTATACGTCCTTTTAAGTCATTCCTTAATTTTATTAAATATATTAATAGGTCTGATAAGTTGAATTCACTAAAGAAAATATTACAGTTGCCTGCCTAGCACTTGTACTAAATCACTACATACATTGTAAAAGCAGTCATTTAACGTCCAACTTTCAACGTAATATTGTTCGTTTATCGCAAGTATCGCAACCATATGGCGATCGTACCAAGTTGCTCAACCCTCATAGGCAAGTCAAGCGTGACCCATCCACCTTTGTGGGTACACGTGCGTAAAATATCACGTGTAAGGGCTCAAACTAGATGTCAGCGATGAGCGGGGCGACGGCGATTATGGCGGAAGCGCGGCCCATGAGTACAGGAGAGAACAGCGGACCTAAAAGGGCAACACTGTATGTTTCATTATCTGATCATATAGCGTTTGTTAATGTTTTATTTCATTTCGATTCTTCTCCGCATTTCTTTCGAAGTAGAAACCTCAATAACATACATAATATGGATTGGGTTATGAAATGAATTGCAGATAATACATTTTATAATGTTACCATTTTACGGTCTCTAAAGCATTTCTTGTACGAATCTGAAAATGAATCAGATCAGATTATGAAAATTGTTGGTCCAAGAAAGACCCAGCGATACTCAAAAAAAAACACGGTAGTACCTCAGAGCGAGTCATTTAATCAGTTACATAGTATGTATGATCCTAATACATTACAGGTAACGAAACCATACCGCGACTTAAATCGATCCATACACCATCTAGGGCCGAACAAAGTAAACAATTATCTTTCAAATGTATGGAACTGTACTGTAAATTACAAAATAAGTGTATTACAAAGAAATATATCATTGAATCCATAACATTCCGCCCACCAAAAGGAATATTTTCCTTTTAATTCCGCCCACCATGTACATACTAACTCAGAAAACTAGAACAGTGGACTGTAAATATGAAAGGTACAGGTGAGGGGTACGCTCCGTTTGAACACAAACACACTGCGCTCAATGCGTTAGTTATCGTTTGTTCCAAGTTGCCTACTCTCTTGTACTCGTGGGGTGCGCTCTCCCCGCAGTCGTTGTCGCTCCGCTCACCGCTGATATCCAGTTTGAGGCCTAACAAACGAACTTACACACGAATATGATATATTCTGTTCCCTAATTATGTAATTACATACCTGGTTTCGTGTATCAAACATATACCGAAGTGTCACTAAATTAGTTTCGAGAGCTTTAATTAACTAAAACAAGTCGTCTAGATAAAGGACGTAATTAGTTTGAAACGAGCTTTAAGGATTTGGACGTTTATTTCATTTGTCATTGTTAGTAGCAAAGAAATAAAATAAACCGGCTAAGGGCGAGTCGGACTCATGCAAGAAGGGTTCTGTACAAAAAAAAACGGCAAAAAATTGGTTCTAATTTTTTTTTCTGATATACATGTAGGAAAGGAACGTTGTGACTATGATGGATGCGTGGAATGAAGCGTGATGATGAGTGGACGAAGGATGTATGAACGAATGAAACTACAAAAGGAGGAATATGGATGAGGAGATCAAGAGAGACGATGAACGTCTGAAGACGTAGGCTGCATAAAAAGTAAAATAAAAGTGATTTCAAGTGATAACCAACCAGTACACCGTTATATTTGAGAATATTGGAAACTATCCCACATACATATAGTATTTGTTGTTATAGCGGCAACTTAAATAGGTATAAGCCCGCACGTTGATATTGCGCTTAGCGGCCATCTTGGTGACGTATGTCCGTCGAGCCGTCAGTACTAAAAAAAATCCGTATGCAGCATCGCGAGGCCAACCCGCGCTCGTGCTACGTCACGATGACGTCAATTAGGTGTCATTATGACAAGGTTCCAGCGCAATACCAACTTGCGGGGCTTATCATCATCTGTGAAAATTTAAGCTCCTTAGCTATCACGGTTCCTGAGGTACAGACAGACAGCGAAGTCTCAGTTATAGGGTCCGGTTTTACTCTTTAGCCACGGAACCCTAAAAAGAGGGTATACTACGCCAAATCGAATGCCAAATAATCGAACATCCAAATACTCGAACGTTCAAAATATCGAACGTTTAATATATCGAATATCGAACATTGATATTGTAATCTTCGATATTTTGAACGTTCGATATATTGCACGTTCGATATTTTGAACGTTCGATTATTTGGCATTCGATTTGGCGTAGTATACCCCTAAAAAGAAGTTTCTTAGATTTATAGCAGGAAATTACTTTAATTAAGTCTTGCCGTGTCGGGGCGTTTGGGACATTGGTAATTATTGTCTTGTCTCAAAAGTTTGTACACAAATAGAGTAAGAGCCCAGACCTGTCAGACAATCGTTATTTTTTACTAGCTGATGCCCGCAGCTTCGCCCGGGTAAAATTTGTTCCCGTTCCCGCTTCCCGTGGGAACTTATTCCCGGAGAAAGAAAAGTAGTCCATGTGTTATTCCAGACCATAATGTATATCTGTACCAAATTTCAGCCCGATCCGTTCAGCCGTTCGAGCGTGAAAGAGTAACAAACATCCACACTCACAAACTTTCGCATTTATAATATTAAAGTAAGATAACATCTGACTATTTCAGAGTTGGAACTGTAGTTTGTTCAGGAGATATCTGGTTGAAAAGGGGTATAAATTAGTACCTCAAATTCGTCTATTTATACTAATATTTAGTGTCCGACCGAAACTGGTTTTCCGGCCGAAACCGAAACCGAAACCGAACTTTCGGCCCCAGGGTCAGTTTCGGCCGAAACCAAAACCGAAACCGAAACTCACGTGTTCATATTGAAAAAAAAAAAAAAAAAAAAAACCAGCCAAGTGCGAGTCGGATTCCCGCACAGAGAAATCCGTTACAAAAATTACGTATTTGTGTGGTTGTTTTTTTCTGATTTTAGTAGGTATTTTTTGTTATAGCGGCAACAGCACATGGTTAATTGGTTGGTGGTGGCAGTGTTTTTTGTAATCTCCAACGCTTTCAACACCTTGCCCTGGATCTGCATTTGGGAGGCGCTTATTTACCATGGAATGCCTCAATACCTCTCGAATTGTCGGGGCCTATCTTTTCGAGACGGCCATAACTTACCCGAGCTAGGGCAGGGCCGGCGAGATGTGTCGTTCGGTGTTCCACAGGGATCGTTCTTAGGACCACTTCTGTGGAAATTCGGTTCCGATTGGGTGCTGCGTGGTCCGTTGCTCAGAGGTGTCTGCGTAACCTGTTACGTGCGTAATGTGTTACGACGACACCCTAATTACAGCGCGAGGAGCAACGCACTGAGACGTAGCCCTAAAGGACACCTGCGGGATCCAGCTTACATATAGGGGGCGTCAGCATCGACATCGAGCTCTCGACGACTTATCCGGGGCTCGTACTCGATAGCAGGTGTAACTTCGGATACCACTTCCGTAACTTGGTCCCAAAACTGAGGGAGGGGGTATCAGCTGCACTCTCGCGGTTGTTGCCCAATATCAGGGGAGACAACGCTCCCTGCAGGAGACTGTACCTTGGGATCATGCGGAGCATGGCCCTATATGAGCCCCCCGTATGGGCGGAGATCCTGATGGCCAGCAATGCGGCTAGATTGCTTAGCCCGCAGAAGGCGATGGCTGTCAGGGTAAGGATAAGAGGATACCGCATGATCTCAGTTGAGGAGGCATGTCTACTAACCGGGATCCCTCTATGGGATCTGGAAGCGAGGGACGCAAGCGTCATTGTCTAAATGGCGCAAGAAGGCGCTGGAGCGGGGCCATAGGCCCCTTCGCGTGAACAGATCATGCTCGTAAAAGAGACGACGCCGGGAGGAAGCGGGACAGAGCTCTCCCACCCAAGCTGCACAGTCTGCGACAGCGCGCCCTGTACCATCAGCTACTGTGACCAGGGGCCTGAGGACGTCTTCTCACCGTCCTTATAGAAGCAGGCCCTAGACGATAGCGTGAAGTGTGAGATTCATGCACGCCCCTTTCAAGTAGCGGGATAACATCTGAACAACCCCCCAAAGACGCGGCCGCAGTATGCATCATTCCGAGGTAATACTCGGGGCTCCCAACGCGTGGTTTTTAGTCGGTAGGACCGGAGTCCTAGCGACGTTAGGGAGCAAAGCATCCCTGTAGGATATCCCTCACGTTAAAAAAAATAGCGGGAACAGAAATACATCAGCAGTGAACATTTTAGGCCTCTATCTGGCGCGGTTCTAGCGATACAACCTCGTGACTAAGAGGCAGACGGATGGCTAGACCTCAGGTCTCGTTAATAGGGTCCCGCTTTAACCCCTCCATGTGAGAGTCCGACTCGCACTTAGCCGGTTATTTTTTCAATAGGTGCAGCAAGTTCCACCAAGTACCATCAATCAACGGTATAAATCTTCTCAAGTGTTTATTTTAGAAATATCGTCACCTAAAGATGAGTTTCTTTCTTTTACGTGTGGAATTACACATAGATGCTATTGCGAACTCCTCCTGTTTTGGTTACATTCTAGAAGTGTATAACTAAAACTGGACAAGAGTGAGCCGGACTCGCGCACGTAGGGTTCCGTACAAGAAAAGCGGCAAAAAAAGTCACGAATGTTGTATGGGAGGGGCCTCCCTTTAATATTATTGTTTTGTCTATTTTTATTATTTGTTGCTATAGCGGCAACAGAAATACATCATCTGTAAAAACAATAACTGTCTAACTATCACGGTGGATGAGTTACAGCCTGCTGACAGACAGACAGACGACCAACACAGTCAACGGAACCAACAACAAAGGGGTAGGGTTATGTAATGTCCTAGATCTTTAGGATTCAGTAACTAAAAGTAACAAAAAAGGAGGTCTAAGACATAACACAGGGGTAGCTGTCTAATACTTCTCAATGATTGTAATTGCTTGTGGTTTAAATAAAAGTAAAATGTATATCTCTAAATCTTCGGTTAGTAATATATTAACTGGTTGGGCTGACCCCAACCACGTCGCGAGCAGAGCCAGACACTCAAAATTTATGAACACGTGAGTTTCGGCCCAGCCGAAAGTTTCGGCCCATTTTGGCCGAAACCGAAACTGCAGCCGAAACTCGATTTTTTGGCCGAAACTGGCCGAAACCGAAACCGAAACCGAAACTTCGGTCGGTCACTACTAATATTATAAAGAATTTGATTGTTTGTTTGCATCGAATAAGCTCCGAAACTACTGAACTGATTTGAAAAATTCTTTCACTGTTGGGTAGCTACACTATCCCCGGTGAATGTAGGCTATATTTTATTCCCGTATTCCCACGGGAACGGAAGCAACGCGGATGAAACCGCTTCACGACCGCTAGTTATAGTATAAAAGCTAGGTTTTACATTATGTTACTTGGGGACTTGTAAATAACGTTACCTCAAAAGCCAGAGAATTTAACATCCAATTTCTGCCAGGTCTGGGGCTAAAATTTAAAATACTCGTAGACTGTTTTGTTAGACCAACAATGTTTCATATATTATGAGTAACTTCTTATGTATTACTAATATCAGATCTTTTCATTTCTAGGGTATTCCATGCCAGGCAGAAACGAATGTATTGAGGGATGGTACAATGATAGACCTGTGTGGCGCTACGTTACTATGGAGGAGCGCTGAAGGATTGAAAAATTCACCGGTAAGATAATTAAATAAATAAATAAATATTCACAGACATTTCACACAACGCTATTTGACCCCAAAGTAAGCTAGGAATAACCTGCTTGTGTTATGGGTATCAGATCACGGATATTAATACTTATATACTTTTAAATACATACATATCATACATAGAAACACCCAGACTCTTGAGACAAACATTTATGGATCACACAAATATTTGTTTCCGGTGGGAATCGAACCCACGACCTCCAGCGCCGCAAGCGATATCACTACCGACTGCGCCACAGAGGCAGTCAAATAATAATTGATTAATAATTAATTCCACAACACACTTATCTTATAGAGCAACTTTGATCGGGAGGGGAAGCGCCATACTTAGACTTTCCCCTCTGTCAATGCAATACTCCTAATGAAATAACAAAAACATAAGTGAGGCTAAAATTATGAGTGTATTGTTTTGTGTAAGTTCCATAGTGACAGCTCATTGATTTTGTAGTCTGTACTAATATTATAAAAGAAGAAAGATTTTAGTGTTTGTTTGCATCGAATAGGTTTCGAAACTACTGAACCGATTTGAAATTCTTTCACTGTTGGAAAGCTACACTATAACATAGGCATACCCCGGGTAACATAGGCAATATTTTATTCCCGTATTCCCACGGGAACGGGAGCTACGCGTGTGAAATCGCATGACGTCCCCTAATGTTGTATACGATTTCCTCCCGCAACTTATGACAGTTACGTATCGGGTTAATATAAAGGTTTCTTTTAATGGAGGTCGTGATGCTCTATGCATTTATATTATTCTTGAGTTCCGGGTGCATACCACAGGTAACACTAGGACTGGTTAATGAACTACCTTATTGACTTTCCTGTCGTCTGTCCTCTCTTCCAAAGTCTCATGAACCAGTCAACACAGATACTACCAACTTGCCAGTGAGATTGATGACAAGACTCAGACAAGGCAGTTGCCTTTTGTGACATATCAAAGCGTGTACGATCCTGGTACTAAAATGATCAATTTTATGCAAATGATCACTTTTCTTTTAATTTTTTGGATGTTGAACAAGACCCAAATTCTGTGGAACCTTACCTAGTATCACAGCTAAATAAAAAACAATAAATATTAGTCCCTAGGTTTTTCACACCGCGTTCAGCGCCATAATAGCAAAAACCAACGGGGAAACCTTAGCATAAAATAATAAAGAGACGGTAATTATGGTGCATTAGTCATTACCGGATGTTTGAAGGCCTGCGACCTAGACCCGATTGTTGTCACCATGTTATAACGACGACGCGTCAAGCGAGTAGCCAATTAATTGTAATTATGCGTGCACTCGTACCGCTAATCGATTTGTGTAGTCATCTGGAAAAAGTAGGTGATTAAGATTAGATACGAGTCTTATGTAGTACGGAATGGGGTTTTTAAGATCTGAGCTGTTGGCGCAGCATAGCGTATCTGACTGCGTTCTATCGAATCTATCACGACCATAGAGCAACGCGAACTGTCTGAGGGGAGACGGCATAGAACGATTGCTCGGTACAAAATTTTCTGTCATATTTTGCGGGTGGCGGGGGGAAATCTTCCTACAGTTTGTATGGAACTGGGCACTTTTTGTCGTCGATATGTCACATTATGTGTCACATTATTGCCAGAGGGGGTTTGAAAGCTTTGGCCCCTCCCTCTGTAGAGGCGCGCGATGCTCTGTGATCACGACTCACGATAGGACTGCCTCGGTGGCGCATTCAGTACTGTAATCGCCTGCCGCGCTAAGGTCGGTCCAAATATTTCTGTGATCCACAAATGTTTGTTTCGGCGTTTGGGTGTTTTTTATGTATAATATGTATGCATTTAGAAATATATAAGTACGTCTATCAGTAGCCTAGATCCCAAAGCACAAGTTTACATAAGCTTCATTTAGGCTAGATGACGTTGTGCTAGAATGTCCCACAATATTTATTTATTTATTATCACGGCGACTGATGAGGTCTTGCAACATGATCCCATCCTCTCCTTTTCGATCCCTTTTCTTAACAAGGAATTAACTGCTTGCTTGTAAACCAAGCTATCTAGACGTGAAACAATGGAGAGTCGCCGAGCACATGATCACGTTGGCACTGGGAATACTCACTTAAACATTTTTATATCATTTTTCGCAGACAAAGCGTGATCTAGAAGCGTTAGTGGACGAGTTGAACGCGGGCAGGCCGCAGTGCCCCGTGGGACTGAACACGCTCGTCATACCGCGCAAGCTGTCTACGGCGCACCAGGACCTCAACCAGCCCTACGTGTACCTCAACTGTGGACATGTTCAAGGTATGTTCGTTGTGTACTATCTGCGACAGACCTTGCGCGATCTAGAAGCGTTGGTGGACGAGTTGAACGCGGGCAGGCCGCAGTGCCCCTTGGGACTGAACACGCTCGTCATACCGCGCAAGCTGTCTACGGCGCACCAGGACCTCAACTAGCCCTACGTGTACCTCAACTGTGGACATGTTCAAGGTAAGTTACTAAGTTCGTTGTGTACTATCTGCGACAGACCTTGCGCGATCTAGAAGCGTTTTGGACGAGTTGAACGCGGGCAGGCCGCAGTGCCCCGTGGGACTGAACACGCTCGTCATACCGCGCAAGCTGACGACGGCGCACCAGGACCTCAACCAGCCCTACGTGTACCTCAACTGTGGACATGTTCAAGGTAAGTTCGTTGTGTACTATCTGCGACAGACCTTGCGCGATCTAGAAGCGTTGGTGGACGAGTTGAACGCGGGCAGGCCGCAGTGCCCCTTGGGACTGAACACGCTCGTCATACCGCGCAAGCTGTCTACGGCGCACCAGGACCTCAACCAGCCCTACGTGTACCTCAACTGTGGACATGTTCAAGGTACGTCCCTTTCAGGAACTAATGTTTATAGTTTCTGTATTTTCTTTGGATCTGCTCACGGATATCATGCTAGACTTGAAGCGACAAAAACCACACGATCTCTACGTATCCGCCGCCCGGTCCGGACCTGCTAGCGGCGCACTTCTTACCAAAATGATGCTTGCGCCTGCTACCGGCCGTGTTGCCACTCAGGGCCGATAGCAACACACACCACTGAACAACCCACGGATGGGCTGCTTCCGCCTCAGCTGGAATTAGCCAGAGCAGCACCACTCCCCAATAGAGGAAGGGGAGTGGTTACTACTCTGTTGCCCAGGAACACCACGAGGAGGATCCGAACCATTGGGGTCCCTAAGATGTTAGTAGGATCCCGCATCCCGGTACTACTTGTAGTATGTGGGACACCCAACTCCTCAAAAAATTTACAGCATACATGTTTGAACATCATAATTAGAACAGTCTAAGTCTATTTTAATGTTTAAATGATGAATTCCAGGCGAGCACTCTTGGGGCGCAGACGGCAGCGAGACGGGGGCCCGCCGCTGCCCCATGTGTCTAACAGCTGGCGTGGTCGTGCGAGTGTGCATGGGCATCGAACCCGCTTTCTACGTGGACTCCGGCCCGCCGACTTACGCGTTTAACCCTTGCGGTCATATGGCTTCGGAGAGGACTGTCAAGTGAGTTATAGACATATTTATATTATGTCATAAGTTGCCACCAAAACCTCTACACAACTTCGTAAATGTTCGTTGGGATATCACACTTATGTTATAAACGCGAAAGTTTGCTTCGCATCGCAACACATCAGAATAGGACGTATCAATCAATCAAAACAGCCTACGTAGACCTCTCCTAGTTCACGCCACAGCAACGGCCCTGCGCCTTCCGCATCCAGTCCCTGGCCGTCCGTCCTACCTTACGCTTTTTTTTTATATTTTTTATACTTCTAAGGTGGCAGACAAGCTTACGATCCATCTGTTGGTAACCGTAGCCGATGGACGTTGGAAACACCAGATGCGACTCACATTACGTTTATCGAATCGCGGTCTCCACTCCAGAACTCGTTTACTCCATCGGCCATCGGCCATTCGACAAATGTGGCCAGCCTATTGCCAACACTTACTCTGCGAGCTATGTCGACCACTCTCAGACAGATTACAGCGTCTCCAATTGAAGTTGTTTTTCATATTCAATTCTAATAATACAATTTTTCCTCAGATATTGGGCGACAGTAGACATCCCGCACGGCACCAACGGTTTCCACGCGATCTGCCCGTTCTGCGCCGCGCCGCTACAAGGCACGCCGGGCTACGTGCGACTCATCTTCCAGGACAACCTCGACTGAGCGTGATACCCAGTGCTACGATCGAGGCTCGAAGCGCACAGGTAACACACTTTATTTTTTAATGTGAGGGAAAATTCATCATGGATGCTATGCTGGACTCCTACCGACTAAAAAACCTCTTGTAACGCCCAACAGCCTATGGTTGGGAGCCCCGGGTAAGCCCTCGGAAGGATGTCTCAGAACTAAAGCTACATGGGTAAATAAACGTACAGAGACCAAGCTCGGAACAAACGCGCGCGGTTGCACCACTACAAGCACGACGAACACACGCACACGACGAGGGACCAGTTGAGACGCGCACATGTGTGTGCGTCTCAACTGGCCCCATCACGTATGTGCGGAGACCGGTGTGTGTCAGTCTACCCGACACGTACGTGCGGCCAGTTGACACGTCCGGCATGCCTGCAAAATGGTGCAACAGATTCGCGCGTTTGTTCAGGGCTTGGTCTCGGTACGTTTATTTACTCATGTGCTAAAGCCTCGATAACACGCATCGAATTTACACTACAAGCCAGCGAGTTTGCAAATAGCTCGTGTCATCAAACTTTTTTAAAATCTGCTTTTGACTATTCCATTGTAAATCACTCGCTAGCTTTTAAATTTGACAAGGTTGTAACTCGCTCCGTATCATCGAGGCTTTACCGAAGTATAATTAATTGCTCGAATAACAATTTTATCACTTCGTGCTGTTGTATGTGCGTAAAGTCTATATTGCGTGTCCGTCCATTTCTATGACCACACGACCGCTCCAAAACTTTATAACGGTGATTTGATTTTCGCTATTTTGGCGCTGATGACTGCTAGGTCTTTCGTCCTTTCGCAATGGATAATTATTCCGCTGCCACAAATGTCAATTTTAGTTCCTGAGTTGGTCGTAATGGCGCTTTGATACGGCACAAAAAGCTTACATGCATAAGTAACGCGTTTATCCCCAAAAGGGTAGGCAGAGGCGTACTATACGCCGCTGCTGAAGTATTTGCTTTTTATGCCATGATTAAGAGCCTATTGCTATGATTATCAACTCAATTTTGAATTTCCTCTTTACAGGTCGTTTGCGCAATGACAAGATGGCGTGTGCGTTTAAAGTGCACTACAAAAATATATATTGACGCGTCCGCACTTTGAACATGACTGCATTACTTGCTCGCTCCTTTTACTTCATTTATAACATTGGGCAGAACATATATTTTCCTTTAAAAACATAAATATATTCTGAGGCCGAGGCTACACTGGCAAGACTACAGCAAATTCGTGAAAATAATAATAATATACACTCGACAAAAAATTGTCGATATAGCATTGCAGTTGCCTTACTAGTGAGGCCTCAGCCTTATTTATAAAGAATAAGGTTTAATTTTGACTCTTCATATATTGTAATAAGAGTCATTATTGTATGTCAAATGTAAAATATGTGGAAAGAGTTTAGTTATGTCTACCCTCAAATCGTTGAGGGTTTCTAACATGACTACTTTAGTAAGTTTACTAACTGCGGCTATGCTCTACCTACACGGTATGAACGAATCTCACTTCTTTGTGACTTGAAGATTTAAAAAAAACATATTTGCTTATTTACGCATTAATTGGAAAATAAATTGGTCCGTAACAGAATGAGAATGTAGGTATACAGGGAAGTGTTTTAACATATTTAAATAAATTAAAAATTCCAATATTCATACTTATTTCCCTGATAATGTCAGAAATTAAACTATACCTTCAATAATTTTAATTAAATTTTTATTTATATATTTGCAAAGTAAGAGGATAATGTCATTGATCTATTGGATTGTGTATTGATTGTTATGTGTGCGTATTTTATGTTACAATTATATTCAACAAATTAATATGAAAATTGCTAATAACATGAATATTTATTTGTTCAAAACTTGTAAAAAATTGTAATGGATAAAATTCAGGAAATAACAAAAAAAAAATAAAGCTTTGTACAATATTGCGGTGATTATGTTTATACTTAGATTTAATTATTAATATTTGCTGTAATTATGAATGAACTGAGTTATTTTAGAGGTTTCGTTTGTAACTTACCTAGTTTACTTATTTTTATTACATCATTATAGTAATCTTCACTTTTCTATAGCATAAATAGCACAGAAAATATTATACTAAAAACAGCTGCATCGTAAATCTAGCTGTGCTTTTTATGCATGTTCTATTAATAGAGTGCGAGCGAGATAACAATATATTGATTTGGTACTTCTCAAGAAGATAAAAAAGAAATATAATAATAGCAGCCAGACCTATATAATAAGAATAAAATGTAAATATTTAATATTCGTTCATTTCTATAAACGGTAGGTAAGTAATTTATGTTGATTTAAATAGCGCGTGAGTTGATACATAGGTTAGTACGAGCCAGCCTTTTAGCGGTAGATTTAGTCAGTAATATTGAAAAAAAAAAAAACCAGCGAATTCCAACACCAACTTAAGGGCTGCACTACACGGTTGACGGCCTATGGTAAATGCTTAACCTCAAATAAACGGCACACATCAATAAATTAAGAGTTTTAAATACAGTGAAAGTATCAATTGCAATTGATGATATTTATTTAGATTGACAATCGAGTCGTTTCTTATCACAGTCTGTAAAATATAAGATGATCTCTGTGACAGCTGTGTTACGTAAATAAAATTAACAGTTATTCATAGTCAAGAAGTGCTTATTTATAGTTGTACCTCTGTGTTTTCACTTTCTACGTTTCAACCATAAAAGCTTTATGCCGTTGATATAAAGCCTATTTTTGCTCACGTCAATACAACTGTCATTCGAATCAAATTATATTGTACAGACTATTACGATTACGAGTAGCATATTATTGCAACGAGGAGTTTCAATAGCTTGTTCCTGGCCTTACAATTTAGGTCATTTAACGTTGAATAGAATAAACATACAAATTGCAATTTATATTATTACTGTATGTAATAATGTTTAATAAGATAATATTGATCACTTCATTGCAATATTTTAATTTGACAGGTTATCTCCTCGGATAAAGTATAATGTAAATTACAATTGTTGAACTCGGCTGACACGCTGCTGCGTGTCCAGATTACATACTTTATAATTAGAATGTAAGCGGTTCTTTACTTTTAACACGATGTTCGGTTACATCGGCTATTAAATAATAATGATATAAATTTGTTTTGTATTCGAGTGAAATGTGCATTAAAATGGCTGTTGATGACTAAAATAAAGTCAACATTTATAATTATTAAGCGGTACAGTTGTCTACATAAGTAAGCTCATATGTCCTCACACAATTGTAACTGAATCTTAATTATATTAGCAATATTTTTGTAGCTTACTGTGCATGATTGTATTGTAAAGACGATATATCGAAAGTATGATGAAGATGATTATGTCACCCTGTATGTCAAAAATTAATCAAATCAACATTTTAGTAAATCCATCTTGAGAATGAATGTAAAAATGGTAAGTTTTATAGAAGTAGTGGTCGTTAGCTTAACGGAGTATGAGGATTTAGTTTTTGTACAATCGGATTCACTAGTTAGGGATTACACGTAACATTATTGCCTTTGAGTGGTTAAATACATAAACTGAAAAGCTGCTGATTATCAAATAAAAATAAAATAATGTCACAAATTTAATTAGATCGACATTAAATAAAATATCATCATAATCTTTAAATTTGTGACATTATTCATCTTTAATCGAATAACTACTGATTATTCGATGGAAAAATAATAATAAGCTGTTTATAACTAAATATCTATTAATAAACTGCTCAAAATGTCAATAATTTATCCTCTGAATGATCAGTATGCTACGAATAATAGAATACATTTGTAGTCAGTATGTTACAAAAATCAACTGAAACATACACAATATTGTTTTAGTATAAGTATAATAAGAGATTTCATAAGAAAATGAATGCTTATTAAAGGTTCGATATAAGTAGTAGACGTTTAATTCAGCGTAGAAATGTTATCAGCCATCGTATTGACTTATTTTAATTTCTAGTATGGTTGGCGTAAGTTAGTATAGTTTAGCCAAACTTTTACAATGCTCTGAAGTTATTCACTGAAACTTATGGCGGCGGCAAAATAATTTAAAAAAACGAAAAATTTTCTTGTCGACGTCACTTAGCACTCCGGAGAAGGATATTGCAAATAACAGATCTATCTATAAAAAAAAATCTATAACAATGGGCATCGAGTAATCTCGTTGCTAATGACGGTATGTCATACATAAGTCACGTCTTTATGGTCCTTGCACGTTTTGTTTTGTTTAATAGTTGGAAAGGAGGAGCTGGATCGTAATATAACGCTGTACCTTCAAAACCACCACTTTGTCAATAGCACTGAAATTACTTGAATTCAATCCAACGCGTAGCTCATCAAGCCATTTTAGGCTACGGAAAAAAGACGCATTTAAACATTTCCTTTATGGATCAGTCGGGTAAAACGTGCGAACTTCAGAGCATTCCAAATCTTTGTTGAGACCTATACCATAAAGCTACAGAATAATGGACCACAAGGACCTCAAACTGGGCAGCAACGACGAGCGGGGCGACGGCGATTGTGGCGAGAGCGTGGCCCACGAGTAAGAGAGTAAGACGGCACTGCGGCTTTGCGATAATTGTATTAAAAATGTAGCTTATTGCATTTCATACCCACAAAGATAATATAAGGGTGCCTTCAAATTAGAGGCGCGAGGAAGCGCCGCAGTGGCACCACAGTGGCGCGCCAGACGCGCCGCCACCAGTTTTCATACAATATTTAGAAGCGCCGTTGCAGCGCCACTGACGCGCCACAACTGCGCTTCTAAAAATTGTATTAAAACTAGTGGTGACGCGTCTGGCGCACCACTGTGGCGCCACTGCGGCGCTTCCTCGCGCCTCTAATTTGAAGGTGCCCTAATAGTATTACATACAGATAGGCAACTCCCTGCCCCTCACTGAGCAAGCTTCCCCACCTCCGCCAGTCCCGCCACAGCTGTCGTACTTGTTGGCGGGTGTTTTGAGGGAACATTCGCTTAGCCTTGTTCAGGCGCTTGAATGTGTGTGTGACTAATAAGAAACCGCGCTCGGTGCGTTTGTTTCGAAGTTGCCTACTCTCTTGTACTGTGGCGCCGCGGAGATTTCCGCTCTCTCGCAATCGCCGTCGTTCCGCTCATCGCTGACATCCAGTTTGAGGCCTAACAGCTGTGTAGCGACGATGTCTGTTTTATAATGTTGCGTTTCCTGAATAAGTGTTTTAATTAGGATTATTTTGGTAAGGTTGATGTGAGATGTAGTCAGTCACATGTAGACTTATTTGTGGCGATAGGTCTTGAATGCCGAGAATTCGCTTGAGCAGTGAATTTGGATGGTCCGAGTATTAATTACCCTTTGAGGAATGAAGTATCTTTGTAATTATTTTTCAAAACTTCTCGATTGAAATAAAGAGTAAGGGGACTATTTTACGAATTTTTGTCGTAATTATGTTTTAGGTAGCTCAATTTAAAGAGCTTCGTTTAGGTAGAGTATGCGAAATCTATACACTAATAAAAATAAGTTAAGCCAAGTCTGGCTTAACTTATTTGGAAAACGATATTTTCGCAAAAAAAACCGGTATAATGATGATATATAATGATATATATGATATATAATATTATATTATATATTATATTATATATTATATATATTATATATATTATATTATATATCATATATATATGATATATATGATATATAATATATATATGATATATATGATATATAATGATGACTATCCATCGTAGATGTATATAATCCCATCACTAAAGACGTCTTTGGTGTTACGTTATACTCAACAATTTGTTAATTTTTTCTTCCAAATTAATTTTATTTGTAGACTAGAATATTCTGGTTGAGTTTAATTTTATATACAACAGTGATTAACGATTTAATATATTATGAATGGGGTGTAGCTGAAATACTAAGTTCATAATTGTAATTCACGGCACCTTTCAAGAGTGAAACGAAACGCGATCGACAACTGTCATACGCACCATGCTACACCGAGATGACTATAGTAATTTTAACTAATACAACTCATTACTGGTTAAAATTACTATTTGCGAACAAGAGACATTTTACGATCGAAAACAATTTTGCAAAGAAAAACCCGTTCGAATAAGCCACCATGCATACTCGCAGTCATACCTCTTAGCTATCGAGCGAAGACTGTCTTTTCTTGCACAATCCTGAGGCATATAAGCTTCTATTTTTTTCATCGGTTTTATATGCAAATACTTGGTTCCGTATCCATTAATCCTTTTTAGTGGATTCTAGATGCTGAACGCCTCTAAGGCCTACTTAATACTTGGACTACCGATTCTTCACGATTTAACTGTTAAGGTCACGGTCGAAGTTGATATCTATTTAGTGGTTATAAGAACTGAATGCTAGCCTTAATTTTATTTATAATGTGTACCTAAGTACTAGGGCTAACAATAAAGCGCTCTTTTAGTTAGAAAATTGATTGGTTGTTTTATTTTTTTCAAATAATGTCCTGATAATATATTTAGGGCTATCTAAATGACTCAGAACTAGACAATGAAACTATTGGGAGATACATCGCCATGACTAAACAAATGTAACAATTATATCCATGATCTATAAAATCGCACATAGACTATAGCGTCAAAGAGAGGCTGATTCATATTTAGGATGAACGTAACAATAATTATATCCATGTTCTATAACATCGCACATATACTATAGCGTCAAAGAGAGGCTGATTCATATTTAGGATGAACGTTTTTTGATTATAGTGCTCATTTTGCTTTTTGGTCATTATGCTCTGAAGGGTTTCTGCCGTTACCAACTGGGTTTTAAAGCTTGAAACTGTGTTTTGATTGACACTACCGAAATTCATAAGGTTCATCAGCCTTTCTGACACGTGGTCCACCAAAGTTGAAAACCTAGGTGGTGCACTTAAGTTGACGAACTAGGTCACGTAAGTTGACTATCTAGGTCCTAGGTGGTCCACCTGGGTGTTCTACAGTTAGCTTAGTACTCCTCACCATCCTAGGTGTTCCACCAAATTACATAGGTAGTTTCAAAACACTTGGAACTTTCGACTTCACTTTCGTTTTCCTAATAATAACCTTAGTCTCCAAAATCGAAAGCCGAAGGATGGAACTACTGGGATACGACGTGTCGTTCGGCAGTCTAACATCTAGGACCCAGAATCCATTTATTCAAAAAACATCACAAGCGACTGTGAACTCATTTTCAGATGAATCAATAACATTATCCATCATAACATAACTATTCGAGACTTCAACGACTCCCCAACTAAGCTAGGTATCTGCTCTTTTTAAAAAGGGACCCAAGTACGGGGTACTCTGTAACACCCAATGCAACCCTCAAAGACGCAGATAGTAGGTACCCGATCCCCTAGATAAGGCCGCGTTGCTAGCCAGTCTGTCAGGAACTTAAGCGGGGCTCTCGAAGACTGGCAGTGGTAGAACACGTGTGGTTTTGGTCGGTAAGGATCCGCAATAGCTGTAGCTGATTTCCACACGTCAAAAAAGGGTAGGTACCCTGAAATATACCTACTCGTCTAACGACTGTTAACCCAGTAATGACGATCTCGGAGTCTTGGAACTGGTCATCGCACCAGCAGCCAATAAAAGTTGTAAAATAATAAAACGCTGAATGCTATCTATGCTTAAATATACTTTATTGTAAATATATTAAGTAGGACTAGTACATTAAACAATAGAGGCGCTCATTCGTTAAATTTAACGCTCATACATTAGTTCTAGAAAATAATATTATAAGCTGAAGCCAACTAAATAAATACGTCATAACAACACGAACATACAACGTAAGGTCACGCATTTATCCTCGAAGGGGTAGGCAGATGCATATTATATTATTTCAATTCTTTTTGTGCCACGTAGGTCTGCCTACTGCCGTGTTGAAATTGACAGACGCAAGTTGTGACTACCCGCTGTTGAAAAATTTCCAGTCTTCAACTTGGCTGAACTTTACTGGCGACACCGAGCGCTTCTTTATTCTTACCAACGCTTATTGTATATTAAGTTTAGTTGCAATTAGTATTCTAACATACTGATCGTATGCAGTAGCTACAGCTAGTCCTAAGTGATCTTTGTTCCATTCTAGGGCATTTATCGGCTGACCGCTAATAACCATTCGCTGGAGTCGTTTGAGCTTCCCGGGAACCCCGCAAGCGACGCCTTGTTGATCTACGTGGAACCGGTGCTCGGGATATTCGCTGGGAATAAATAAAATTAGAAATTCATATTGGGTAAGGGAGTCTTTTCATTCATTCAAAATTCGGGAGTTTACGCGCTTTACTGAGGCGAGGATCGACAAGAAGTAACTTATTGTTTTAGTCGATCCTCGCATCAGTCCGCCTGCGACCACCGTCGGCGGTCGATGAATCGTGTCCGAAACTTCGATGCATGTAAGAAGAAAGTATTCGCGTAAAGTCCCGAATTCTATGAGTATGAGAGTAAAAACCGCGATAGTTTAAAAATAACACGAGTTTTTTCATTCAGAATGTACTTACTACTTCCAGAGAGAAACTTGTCCGGTCCCAGCACAGGTGATGAACAGGTCCCGATTTTGCGGCACGTGTCGCGCTACCCATATTGTGCCACTTTTGGTTGTATTGTCTAGCACCTAGAAGAAAGAGTACGAGGTAAACTCTTTACTTACAGAAAAATTTGGGATGCTAGTCTGGGCTGCATGAATAAACTTTTGGTCTCTCATGAATAGCTCTTGCCTATCAACTTAGCTCACCAATTGCGATGGTGGGAAAAGAAATAGGTACCCAGTGACTATCAAGTATTATGGCCCTCCTGTAGAATACAAACTGTATCACACTTTTTACATGGAAAAAATGGGCGATGGCCTGCATTCCAAAGTGCATTTAGATTGTCTACTATGTGAGGAGAACGCTGTACCTAATACTATTTGCTTACCTGTGCAAATCCTTTGCTAGGGTTTTGCGTTCTGACATCGAACACGTGAAACTTTCCCTCCAAAGTTGTTGCTACTAATTTGTTCATTGGAATATCTTTGCGGTCAAATTCTACGCAGCATACCTGTAAAAGCAAGCCAATTAACTTATTTGCCATGCAAATTCACCATACTTGCAATACTTCGTCATCAGGGTGCCTAGTTGCGGTTCAGGAAAAAGCTGTATTGATTCGCAATTGGGTGCGAACAAGGAATAATAATTCTTTATTCGCAACTGGTTACGAATCGCAGTTGCGGAAACGGCCGGAGGGAATATTATATAAGTGAGATCATCAGTAATGTCAGCTTTGTGGTGAAAGAGGACATTGTTAGCATCAGTTTCGCTAGAATGCTTTCCTTGGAAATCTTTCTGACTTTTATTATTATAGGTACTCTACCTATTACCTATTATTACATGGGATATTTAAAAACAAAACTTCCTAAAATACAAGAGTATCTTACCCCATTTTTCAAATTACACTCCCATCTAAGTGACATGGTCCGCAAGTCAAACATCTTTAGATCTCCATTGTCATAGCCAGCTACAACAATTCTCTCAGCATCATTGAATGAGTTGCCGAATCCTACTGCCCAACAGTCACGTCTCGTCTCCCCCTTTACTGGCTGCATATTAGCCACCGGTTTACCCCTTTGTCTTGGGTCCCAAACTTTGACTGTTCCTGAAAATATAGGTAGATTTGTCATAGTAACGAGTTCTTCTTAGTGTACAGGGACTTCAGGGAGGGTAAGTGGTGGCCCTGGGCTCCAAACGTAACTTACTGACAAAGCAAGCTCAGAAATAGTTCCAAACTTTGACTGTTCCTGAAAATATAGGTAGTTTGATATAGTTACGAGTTCTTCTTAGTGTAAAGGGACTTCAGGGAGGGTAAGAGGTGGCCCTGGGCTCCAAACGTAACTTACTGACAAAGTAAGCTCAAAAATGAATACCTACCTACAAACAGATACCTGTTTGGGGGTTGTGAGGTAAGACAGGAGTTGCTTTAAGCAATGTTGAATAACAAGTTAAAACACAGCTGATCAGCGATAGAAATAATTACACTTTGGCTGCAGTTTTTAAAGTGGTGAACCAATTTGGATATTATGTTTTATTTAAAGTCTGTTATGCTATTAGTAAAGACCAGCCCCGGATCTAGAGATTTTTTTAGGCGGGGCAAAATGTGAAAATGCCAAATAGTGAAGGTACAAATACGTGTCTTGTACAGCAGACACCTATATGGTAACGTAATCCGCGTAATGAGATGAAAGGATTTTTAGATACGTATGGAAATCCATCATGGATGCTATGCTGAACTCTTACCAAAGCACACACATCCTACCACTACCTACGGTCTGGAACCCCGGCTAAGCCCTCAGAAGGATATTCTAGGATTCCCAACTTTTGCTACCATTGCGATCTTACCTAGGGGATTCGGATCCTCTCCCGCATTTTTGGGGGTTGTTCAGGTGTTATCCCGCTTCTTGGGGCGTGTGGCATGCGTGAAACGTTCACGTCACACTGTCGTCTTGGGCCTGCTTCTGTTAAGAAGGTGAGCAGGCTTCCGCCGTCCTCAGGCCCCCGGTCGTGGAGACCGAGAGTCTTGGGCGAAGACGAGTCTGCGGCGGGGGCGCCGCAGTTATCTCCAGTTTCCCGCTTCCCCCTTTACTCCACGCCACGCCACTCACGAGCATGAACTGCCCGCAGAAAGTCGAGGCGACATCCCACTTACTCTTACTGGAGATCATGGCCACCATGATCTCCAGCAATAGAATGTCCATGACCAGACCTACTAATAGAACCTGGCGATGTTGCACTCACTCTTTGCACTCCTCCAATGTGTGCACCTGGCAGTGCTGTCACTCAGCTGTGGTTTTCCGGTGTATTCGTCACACAAGCTCCCAAGTAATCATCTGCGACAACCGGTAGAAGGGGTTGCCGTTGCTCCTCTCCTTCTGAAGAGAGAGGGTAAAGAAGAAAAGGGAATCTTTCAGCTGTAAACGCACATTCCTGTGTTTCCTGGCATTTAAATCTACCAGGTTTTCGAATTAAATATGGAAATGCGATCAGGCCCGGTCGAGATTCGCCACGAGATGCCACCTCTTTTCTTCTATGTCGGACCGTCCCCTCTGAACGGTCAGAGAATGTCTAGATAGTCCTTTAGTAGTATTACCGCATTGTGAAAAGACGGTAGAGGACGGATAGGAGATCTTCCAGCTGTAAACGCACACGCCTTTATTGCCTGGCATTTAAATCTACCAGTTCTTCTAAATCCCATTGGTAAATGCGTTCCACCTGGTCGAGATATGCTACGAGCTGCCGCCTCTTTTCCTCCAGCTTGGGCCGCCCCTCCGTTGAACAGCCAGATTAACTCTCCTGTTATAGAGTACTGTCGTTTGCATAGTAATTGAACCAAGGGATAATATGCCGAAGAAATAGTGTTCGATAACATAGATCCCTGTGGTACTCTTGAATTTCACTGCATAAAGCAGGGAACCTGACCAGCACAGAGGAATAGTAGATATACGTTCCCCGTGCAGGAATCTGGTCATCCAGCGGCACAATTGAGACGGTCAGAGCAAAAGTGCCTAATCCTCTTTTAACAGTACCTATGCAAAAATGGTATAGCTTTTTTTCAATTTTAAGACAAAAAGAAAAGAAACTTTATAACGCTGTTCGTTGACGTATGGTGCAACAAGAGATATTTTATGAACAACACAACAAATTTTCAAAAATCAGAATATGAAATACTGCGGCCGCCCCTGCGTTGGCCGCCTCCACAACTGTTGTTTGTTTGCTGCGTTTCAAGCATCTGACATATAGGTATATATAGTTAATTTTTGATATAATTTGAGCAAATACCATACCTAATTATTGTGAAGAGTTGAATAAGTTGGAGTGTTTAATATTAGGTAGGTAATCTACTATCGTCAAGGTTATTAACTGATGATTGGTGCATAGGGATTGCAATCCGGAAAACCGGATCCGGTGATCCGGCGGATCCGGCATCATTTTGGGACCCCCGGATCCGGCACCAATACACCGGATCCGGTGTCCGGACCCGGTATTTGCATATTTTGGTAAAATAACCGTGCCGTCGCCAAGGATGGTACAAATGTGAAGTGCTTGCACTGCGCGCGAGTCGTTTGAATCCCTCTTCAGTGTGTAACTTACAGGTTACCATGAGAAAAAAAGTTCCGACATCTAGGATGTGAGGCGGAGAGAGGGTCGTGACAAAGGTTCCAATTTTAAATTTTTCGCCAATATCCCAAAAACAGTGCGTTGTAGCAAAACATGTTTGACTAAACGTAGTATTAAGTACTCTGTGTGTTTGATTATGAAATGAAAACGTACAAAATTCTCCATTACTTTGATTACATACATTTCTCTTATTCCCAACCGTTTTTGAGCTACATGTACAATTCTCCTTATATTCAACGCGTGTTGAACACAAGAGGAATTGTACATTCGGTTGAGATTTTAAACGAAATATAAACAGGTATAGTGTCAGGGAGGTATGTGTTTGTGCCGTATCAATGATATCGTTTGCTGAAGAAGCAAAATATCACTAAGACTGCTAATAATTATTTCTAAAACCCGTCAGTTACCCAAAAATCCAGAAAGCTAGATCCCTAGAGCTATTCTTGTTGCAGAGGTTATACGAGTAGGTAGAAGAAATTTTTGCTAACATGGATGGAAGTTCTGATACAAAGTTTTCCCACAATGATACTCAGGAACAAACGAACGATCACGCAGAATTGCTTTATTTTCTATACCTATATTTTGGAGCGTTTAGTTCATAAACGGTTGGAGTTATGAAATAGTGTTTAGAACCAAATTAGATAATTTATAAGGTTTCATTTTATCTTAGCATATTAAATTCATCATTTTATTTTTTGCTACATGGCACCGATTTCGGGATATTGGTATCTTAGTCACACCCGCCCCCTTTTTCTGGCACGCCTTATAGATGATGGGATTTTCAGTATGTTTTCTCCCTAAACACCCTGAATGAATTTCTTAAGAAACAGCTTAGGTTCCCGTTCACGCACTCTACAACGGCTTTCTTGACTAACTTTAAGATTTTAGATTTAGTTTCGGAAGATGAACATTTACTCTTTTAAAAAATCTTCCGTATAAGCAGTATCGCTTTTAATTTTACACTTCATTAACAGTTAGTTCATGTTGGAATAAAAAAAAGAAAGCAAGTTATCTTGGTTTACTCAATCGGATTCGAGAAATCGGATTTGAGAAATCCGGTACGGATCCGGCCGGATTCAAAATGACACCGGATTGCAATCCCTATTGGTGCATTTGTCTGCAAAGTTTGAATTTCTCGCCCTCTGATTTGCCACCCCCTGATTTTGCCGCCCGGGGCACGGGCCCCGGCTTGCCCCCCCCCCCCCCCCCCCCCTAGATCCGGGGCTGGTAAAGACTACTGCAATGTATCATAGCTTTCTTATATAGCTCTCTATGTACGTACCATCTTTGCTCCCAGTAACAATTTCAGGCGCTCCGCAATTGGCTGTATTTCCTCCCATTCCATCTATGGAATTTATTATGTCAGTATGTTCTTTTGTTATATACACTTGACAACTCTTTTCTAGATCCCTGTAAATAAAGAAAGGGATTTTACTGTAGCCAGTGTATTGATTATTACTGCATTTAATCCATAGTTAAGTAACCCATTATGTGGGACATAAATCTATCTGGTGAAATGAAGGCGTATACTATGCCTCTATCTACCCCTTCGGGGATGGAGGCGTGACTATGTGTATGTACTTAACTAGTACCTAGTACTAACCATATTTCTAAGCATCCTTTGAAATCTCCAGTTGCCAGTCTTCTTTCAACATCACTGCTGGCGCCAAATGTGCCACATTTAAACGAGTTAGGTCTTTCAATCTCCTTTATCTGCTCAATTTCTCCAGACGTGATTTCAAAAAGTTTAATAGTACCAGTTCCTTTCGGATAAGTGCCGATTACTACAAACTTTGCAGAACATGGTATCCATTTGCAATCAAATATGGAATGATTTATATTATGCTCGATGTGCGTTATTACTTGAGGGGTATCTATAGCTTCCATAGTTTAAATTTAATTTTATTACGAATTCTACAATACGTCAACACTTTTATAACCTAAAATCATAAACACTTCTGTTTCCATGGTAACCTTCGGTTTTTTTGAGGAAATCAGTTTTTATTTTTCTTTTTATGTTTGGGCTCTCTTGGATGAGAGTATACTAAGGTCTAGTAACTTTTTATCCTGGGAACATATTCCCACGGGAAGCAGGAACGAGTACGGAATTTCATGCGGGCGAAGCCGCGAGCGTCATCTAGTCCACAATAATTACTCAATGCTCGACAATACACTATTTTTGAAAAAATATCAACGGAGTGGCGTCCGCTTCTCTCTAAACATTGGAAATAGTTTCTGACTTCTTAATCAGAAAACCGAAAGTGGAAACTAGTATGTAGTGTTGCCGCTCGATAGTTGACTATTGATATTATATCGATAGGCTATCGATAGTCGACTATTGTTAGCCTATCGATAGTTCTATCGATAGTATCGATAGTGTCGATACTATCGATTGTATCGATAGCACCATTAGTATAAATACTATCGACACACTGTAATACTATCGATAGAATCGATAGAATCGTTTTTCAATACTCAATGTACTATCGATAATATCGATAGTATCAATACTATTGATGCTGAACATTGCAATGACAATCGATAGTGTCGATAGTATCGATAATATCGATAGTTTTGTTTTATCGATACTGACCTTTCCTTCAATAGTATTGGTTGGAGTCTGTAGTCTAAAACAGGGCTTCCTAAACTTTTAAGGTTACGGAACACCAAGCAAATATGGTTTATTCTACGGAACCCCATAAAAGGTTATAGCAAACTAGCAAGTTAGACAATGTCCGCGGTTCCACCTGCGTGAATTCCTGTTACCGTTCCCGCTTCCCATGGAAACGTTTTCCCGGGATAAAAATGCTTTTTTATTCAGCTCATCAAATTGACTGATGGAAGCCATAGCGACATTTAACGATTGCGGGCCATTCTCACAGTCCGTAAGACTTCTGACAGTGGTCCTCAAGTTGGCGACCCTGTGATGTTCCTTTTGACGCTCCGCTTGAAGAACCCGGGATTGTAAGAGGAGAGAAGTACGTGCGCGAGCAGGTCGTTTCAAACTTTTATAGATCGACAGAGGAACGATCTTTTGAATCGCTCAGTTCTGGCGAAGTACTCTCCGCTGTAAGAGCGTTACCTACATTTGGCTGGCATGCATAATTTCAGGATCGAAAATGGGAGGGCAGGATTAGGTTGAAGAGCTCTATTGAGAGCTAGGCTAAGCTAATAAATATCTCTTTTTTTTTGTTTTTTGGAATGTACGCTTTTGTTACTGCAGCTGGCAGAAATAAATTGTTTTTCTTTCTTTCTATCTAAATAGCCTATGTCTTACTCCAGACCAGAACCCCTCAGGGATCAGGGGATAAGCGTTACTTCTTCACGGAGCTAACGCAACACCCTTTGGGCATAGTAAATTTGGCTTTTTCAATTAGCTCCCTTAAATCAAATATCTTTGGAATTAACTAAAAGGCCACATTAGAAGGGAGGGCATAACGGTAATCCCTTCTTTGAGCAGCCCGCCTGGCGCAGTACCTCCGCTCTGCAGAAGACAGCGGTAATAGTAACCGGGCTTCGTGTTGGGTTGTGTTCTCCGTCGGTGAGCAGGGTTCCAGAGCTCATTGGGGTGGTTATATGCGGGTGATGGTGAGACCAGAGGCTTGTCTGCTTTCAGGGAAACCCGGTGAAACGGTTGACCACAGGGCCCCCGCAAGCTGCACGGGACCCAAACCTGAGAATTAATTTATCTCCGACCCAGGGGGCTGAAACAGCAGCCTGTGTAAAGTCCCTGGTGCTGTGGTCGTGCCGGAGGAGGATAACCGGAGTGGACGCGGCCACTGCATTAGAGGGGACTGGAGGCCCTTTCGTACGCCATGCCAATCTACCGAATCACACACCACGCTTTTGGGAGTGCAGTAACCTCGCTTTGTATCTTGCGCCACCGGTACACACCCTTCTTAAATTCCCGTTTTCTCAACACCATGACAAGGAAAAAGAAAAATATGAAACGTTTTACAGAGGCATTGTCGTCCACACTTCAAATGGACTTTTGTCACATCAGAGACATACACAAGAACATCAACGTAGTCCACCACCACCTGGAATCTGCGCAGCCGATCCTATTTATTTTGACGGAGACGCAAATCTCCTGCCCGGACTTAATGTTCCTTGGCTACAAGCTAGAGTACAGCTTTAGGTGAAAAGCTGGGGTGTGTTTGTATAATAATGTACCTTGAAGACAGGGATCGGATCGGATCGGATCTACTAGTACGCGTGTTTGAACTGGTATCACAGCGATGATACGGACTGGTGGACTGCCTTTCTGGGAGTCGTGAATTGTGGTCGCTTGCCAAAACTGCCTAGAGAAACAATTGTCGGTCGGGTTTGCCACCCCTAATTAAACCGGATGGTAGACTGGCTCAGAGTGCCAAGGAGAAAGCCGACCTTTTGGGTTCTCTCTCTACCTCCAACTCGAATATGAACGACGTGGGTTCTTCGCCGACTGGCATACCCTGGTGTTGCACTTCCATTCCAGAAATTAAATTTAGTCAGCGGGACGTAAGGCGGGAGCTTCAATCCGTGATCCCGTTCATAAGTCGAGTGGGCCAGATGGCATACCTGCGGTGGTAGTTTGGTCCTGAGTTGTGTCCGGCGCTTACATACTCGTCTTTTCATACTTTCATATTCTATGAAAAAGTCTCAGCTTCGTGGAAGATCGCGCACGTGCATCCTTTACCCAAGAAGGGTGATAGAACCGACCCGGCCAATTACAGGCCTATAGCTGTTACCTCCCTTTTATCTTAGGTTGTTCCTTTTATCTGAGGTACCTTGAAAAACACGACCTGCTCAGTGACTGGCAATACGGTTTCTGTCACGGTCGCTCGACTGGCGGTCTTGTATGGCCGCACTTGCGACTTATAAAGAAGCAGTGTTTGCGCCGCAGTAAAGTACCGCCGCGCCCTGTACAGTACATTGTTTTTCTCTGTTTTTATTATTTTTTATAAAAGGTTACTGTTGTTTGGTTTATGTGCGCTGTGATCTAAAATAAAAATTATTTTCTTTCTTTCTTTCTTCTTATTTCCCTGCTGAGCACTCCGAGCTTCCTGGACGCCAGCTTAGCCTTGCCCTCCAAGTGACTGCGGAACTGCACGTCACTGGAGATGTCAACACCAAGTATCCCTATACTTTCAGAGATGGTGAGAGATGTGCCCTGAAATGGCGGCGCCACAGTGAATGGGTTTTTTTTTGCGGTGAACACACAAACTTGTGTCTTGGTAGGGTTGAATTGGACAAGATTTTGTCCACCCCAATCGGACACTGTAGTGAGAGTAGCCTTGATTTCAGACATAAGTTGTTCACGGCTTTCTTCCACTGCAACCCGAGAGATACCGGGACGGCCCGCGTAATAAGTGTCACCCGTACTGTTGTCCGCATAACAATGAATGCCGTCAATTAGACAACATGTCATTGATATGCAGCAGAAACAAAGTAGGGGACAACACTGAGCCTTGTGGTACTCCAGCGTTTATGGCCATGCAGTCAGAACAGCTGCCGTCAACGACGGCCCTAATGCTTCTGCCGGCCAAAAAGCTGGACACCCATCCGCATAAACTCTCGGGCAGTCCATAGGAGGGCAATTTCGTAAGAAGACCACGGTGCAAAAAAATAAATACATACGTACGGTGCATAAAAATAATACTATTGAATCACAGGCTGCTATAGATTGCGCAAAAATATAGATAGTATCGATACTACCGATAGTATTAAAAATTGTTATATAATACTATCGATAGTATTAATAATATTGATAGTAAATTTGATATTGAACTTCGATACTATCGGTACTATCGAAAATATCGATACTATCGATAGACCAATCGATATTATAGATTATTTTCGAGGTCAACTATCGATAGTCAAACTATCGATATTGCGGCAACACTACTAGTATGTGTATGGGTGATAGAGGCCTCATAGAGGTGTCAATGTTAGGTAATTCTTAAATATTTTTGACTTCTGACTTATAGGCTCCCGAGACGATCATGCCTTGCAATTGTCAATCACGTTAAATATGAATGGAAGTTGCTTCAGTGTGCGTGATTGCTGTGCATTTGTGTGTGCATCGACCCCCTATTTCCAACCGACCACCTGAGTTATCCACCTGGTTGGTCAGTTAGGAATAAAAGTTCCTAACCACCCACCTTGTGCACTTGGTTGGTCAGTTAGGAATAAAAATTCCTAACCACCCACCTGTGACTGTATAAAATAAATACCTAATGTCCATAATGTCTACTTTATCAATATACCCACATGTCTATATGGCAAAACAAATGAAGATCGACAAAACAAATGAAGATCTACAAAACAAATGAAGATCGACAAAACAATTGAAGATCGACAAAACAAATGAAGAGCGACAAAACAAATCGAAGATCTACCGACCGGATTTGGATGTTCAGGGAATTGGACTATCAGGGAATGAACGTTCAAGGAAGTGGACTATCGGGGAAGTGGACATTCAGGGAAATAGACTATCAGGGAAATGGACATTTAGGGAAATAGACGTAATGAACCGACTGGACATTCCGGGAATAAGACTTAACGTGCCGGAGAGCGGCATTTGTTTATCCGACCGTCATTTGTTTTGTCGATCTTCATTTGTTTTGTCGATTTTCATTTGTTTTGTCGATCTTCATTTGTTTTGTCAATCTTCATTTGTTTTGTAGATCTTCATTTGTTTTGTCGATGTTTATTTGTTTTGCCTTATAGACATATGGGAATATTGATAAAGTAGACATTGTGGACATTATTTATTTTATACAGTCACTGGTGGGTGGTTAGGAATTTTTATTCCTAACTGACCAACCAGGTGCACAAGGTGGGTGGTTAGGAACTTTTATTCCTAACTGACCAACCAGGTGGATAACACAGGTGGTCGGTTGGGAAAGGGGGCGTATACGTACACATGAAATTCTACGTGCTTGACAATTGCCAATTGACCATGTCGGGACCCCTTACATTCCTTCCGTTGTGTTTGTGTGTGACTAGGTCAGAGGTCTGATTCAAACCGCATTATTTTATAGTCTGTGGGCAGAGCAGTGACTGACAGTAAAAAAAAATGTGAGAAAAATTTGTGAATTTAGGTTTGTTTTTGTGCTCGGATAAAAGATAGATTGAAATGTATTGTCGAATGTGTGAGACTTATTCATTTCTGATTTAAACGGGAAAATATAGCAAGTACTGATTACTGTAAAATAAGCTGTAGCTATGGGTGACAAACGGCACAAACAGAGCGTACGTATTTCGTGTAAATATTGTATGAAAAAGTTTACGTACGATTTATTATTTAAATTTAGATAATTGACCATTATTGTGGCGCTTTTGCAGAAAGCTGATATAGCAAAGCAATTCGATCTGCCTGAGAGGCAGTCGAAGATTACGACGCTGCTAAATCAAGCCGGTCAGGCGTATTGTATCTGCCGCTCCTCAGACAGCTCGCGTTTTATGATGTAAGTTTGATTCTTCTATTTGTAGGTTTTGCCACGAGTATATAATCATATTCACGACTTATCTTCAAATAATACTTGCCACTGACTTACCCTGAAGGTATTTATCACCGAATTGGATGTTTGTTTACACTGTATTAGCTTACTGTAAATTTGGTGCTTATTCTGAAAGATATTTATTAGAAACTAGAGGACGTCACGTGGTTTCACCCGCGTAGTTCCCGTTCCCGTGGGAATACAATATTTTTTCTTCCATAAGAATCTTCTCCTGACAATACCTTACACAACAAAAAAAAGAATTAGTGAAATCGGTCCACCCGTTCTGAAGTTATGCGCTTACCAACACATTTTGCAATTCATTTTTATATATAAGATTATTGACTTAAATCTCTTTGATTTTAGAGCCTGCGACTCCTGCGAGGAATGGTACCATGGTGATTGTATAAATATATCAGAGAGGGAGGCAAAGTATATAAAAAACTACTTTTGTGATCGGTGCCGTGAAGAAGACCCTACTCTAAAAACAAGATTTAGACCTCAGAAGAGAGAAAACGATGGAGAAATAGGTAAATAGTGTCATTATTGCATACATAGTTCTTTTAATTATTTTAATATGATAATAATATGACTTAATAATAATATTCGTTAACTTTTAACAGTGAGTGATGCAAACTCATGTAAGTCCCTGATATCTACTTTTGGTGTCCAATTTGTAGTTAGCAATAACTTCTATCTCTCTCAGTAAATACACAAAATAGATAAATACTTCATCATATACACAAATGTCTAATATTATGAAATTTTAAAAACTCTGAAATAATGATAACAATATTAATTTCATTTTTATCCACAACATCTCAATTGTAAAATATTAGTGTGCAATGTAAAATACAGTACACATACTTTACAATAGTAAAATTAATAAATTAATAACATTTGCCTTCATAATTGAGTGTAATAATTACACTCAATTATGAAATTGGTTCCAGTACTCAGAACTCCTATTGCTTTTTCACATAAAATGCCAGAAAGAAATTACATATTTATCTGTTTTGGATATACGCTCAAATATTAATCTGATGTCCATCACTGTTGTGGTTTAAAACACATAATATTTATGCCCTTTTTTGCACCATGTCACTTGTAGACACACATAGTATTCATTCAATATAATTGTTTAATTTGTTATGTGGGCTTTCTAGTGTAAGTTCCTGCCTAGTTGCATGGAATCGGCTTTTGATGTTGGCACCTTTCATTATAGCCATTGACTCACTGTAATTATTTTGAGATTGTAGTGTAGAAGTCGGCACAAATATATTACTATTTTAAGATATTTGCAAACACTAGACAAGTACCAACATTATGGTGATTAAGATTTGAATTTTAGCTAGAGACGATAGAAAAAAGAAGCGCAAGGAAAAGGATCATTCGGAGAATAAATCGTCAAAGAGACCGAGTACTAAGGATAAAGATGGGTGTGGAGACTGCCCTGGTTGTTTGCAGATACATGATTGTGGACAGTGAGTAACTTTCTCAGAACATCTGTTTTCGCAGTCTCTTATTTATTTAAGAAACCTTGGTGTACTGTGTTCTTTTATTATTGGAGTGGTGGGTTTTTTAGGGTTCCATACCAAAAGTGTAAAAACGGGACCTTAGACTTTGCCATCAGTCTGTCTGTCCATCATGAGGCAGTATCTCAGAAACCGTGATAGGGCTGAATTTTGCAATCCCATGGCACCATACACGGACCAAAAAGTCACCTGACCAGAATGGCTTTAAACATGACCGAAATGGTTTTTTGCACATAGTGACGCTGGCAGGCCCAGGGCCTGGTAGATTATGAAGGATCAATTTTACTGAAAAAAGAGGGTGAGCTGTGTTAAAGTGGATCTCAGTTTGATAGGCTTTTGGGTACTCAACTAAGTGCAGAAACCTCATAAATACCTACATTAATTGTATTAGATTTTTGTTCATCAGAAATATGCATATGCAGGTTAAAATACCAATCGGACGAATGCACATAAAGCAATTATAAATATTTTGATAAATGCTATTGAATATTATGAATAGTGAATTCTCAAACACTTTTGTTTCAAACCATTATTTGAAACACTAACGATGTGTAACTGTTTCAGCTGCGATGCCTGTGAAAACATGTATAAGTATGGAAGCGCCAATAAGACGAAACTCAAGTGTAAAATGAAAATGTGTATCAAGAGTAAAAAAGCATCTCGACAATCTAGGTATGACTTTTTATTATTTTTGGTAAAAGTGCTATCTGTTAGCATTAAATAAATAAATGTTTAGGATTATTTTTTTCGTCAAGAGCTTATATTAAGCTAATATAAGCTTGACCTATAGGATCAAGACAACTATATAAGACTGCCTCTGTGGCGCAGTCGGTAGTGGTAGTGATACCGCCTGCGGCACTGGAGGTCGTGGGTTCGATTCCCACCAGAGACAAATATTTGTGTGACCCATAAATGTTTGTCTCAAGAGTCTGGGTGTTTCTATGTATAATATGTATGTATTTAAAAGTATAAGTATATACGGATATACTTATACTTTTAAGTAAGTTTGTGTTATGGGTATCAGACCACGGGGTCTGATACCCATAACACAAGCAGGTTATTCCTAGCTTACTTTGGGATCAGATAGCGTTGTGTGAAATGTCCGTGAATATGTATTTATGTATTTATATACTTAGGTACATCAAAGACACCCAAACTTCAAATGAAACATTTGCAAAACACATAAATATCCGAACATAACGATCCGATATGGGATTCGAACCCCATACCTCAGGACAGCAGTTGCATACACTATTCCGGCGTTATCTATATAGAGAGAGGTTTACCAAGACCTTACTATGGTAGATAATGGTCCCTCAATTGCACGTACCTACATATTATGCGCGGTCATTTTCGCGATTCAACGATGATAAGTCGGAAGTTATTTCTTATGTTTTATCGTCTTACATTTTAATGTGAATAGAACTATGCTACATTTTCATTAAGGTTACATTGGTACAATTCTGTTACCACCTCGACTCATCCCTAGAACAAAGGCCTATCTGTTTTGTCGGTAACTTAGTTTTTAGAAAAGTTGCTAGCTTGTATAACTTTAATTGGTAAGGGTTTTAATTCTGGTTTCAAGAAGCATTTAGCTGGGCGTTTTTTTCCTGTGGAAATTCCTATTGGATGCTATGCAGGACTCTTATCGACTAAAACCCCATGTGAAATAACATTGCCTATGAGCATTTACAGGTAGGGATTTGTTAAAATGCATGTAAGTAACGAAAAATTTAAACGTTATATTTTAACAAAATTTTAACCTTACTATTTAAGAGTTATACAAGTTAGCAATTTGTCTTTAAATTATTAGAAAACAGATAGGGTTTTCTTCTATGGATGAGTTGAGTTCCATCCAACATTGATATTACTATTTACTACCTATCCAATACAGTCCTAGGGTCTCCTTCCGAGGGCTTACCCGGGGCTGTTAGGTGAAATACAGGTGGTTTTTAGTCGGTAGGAATCCGGCATAGCATCCATATAGGATATTCCTCACGTTGAAAAAAAAGGACCTATCCAATATACCTTATTTTGTTCTATAGCAGCAGCAACAGAGTTAAGAAGAAGCATCACGAACGCTCTGAGCCCACTCTCGAAGAGTCTTTAGCACACCTACAGACTGCAAGTCCCCGGCAATGCTACGGTCCGCAGTGTACCAGGGTTGCTCAGTTTGCTTCCAAGTATTGCTCTGCGCAGTGTGGCATGAGGCTTGCTACGGCTAGGATCTATCAGGTCAGTTGGCTTCATAATACTAGACTAGCAGCAGCAGAGTTAAGAAGAAGCATCACGAACGCTCTGAGCCCTCTCTCGAAGAGTCTTTAGCACACCTACAGACTGCAGGTCCCCGGCGATGCTACGGTCCGCAGTGTACAAGGGTTGCGCGGTTGCAAGTATTGCTCTGCGCAGTGTGGCATGAGACTTGCTACGGCTAGAATTTATCAGATCAGTTGACCTATACACATGTATAAACATACATTTAATAAAGGGATATACCGAGGTATGATATTATTCCATTTATTTTGTTTCACATACCTGAGCTGTGTTGAAATGGCTCTGTCGAAATTTTTAAATCAACCTTATGGGTTGTTTTATTTTTTTTTCTACTGTGCTTAATGAGGCAATGAATAAATGAAATATTTTGACATACAATGGATTCGCCGTATCGTATTTCATAGAAGAAAGCCTTTTTTTAACGTGGCATTCCTCATGAATGCTATGCCAGACTCCTACCGACTAAAACTACGCTGTGCCCTTCCATCTGCCTTCGGCTGGGAGTCCCAGGTACCCTACCCTTTGAAGCTTTGAAGCCTTTGAAGCCTGAAATAGGACTTATGCCATATAGTCGATATTTATAACCCTATCTCCCCACAGGTACTGCCCCAACGCATCCAAGAATGGTCTCTATCAACCTGCGTGGCTGAACAGAAGAACCGCAAGTCTTTGGAAGTGGTTCGCGGAGGCCTGGCTAAGGCACAGGCGGCTTTAAGAGCGTTAGACAAACAGCATCAAGAATTGGACGCGCTCGTCGCCAGGGCTAAGAATGCTACCATTGTGTATACTGATGATAAGGTATTGTGTACTCGATCCCACTAATGTTATGAATATGAAAGTTTGTGAGTACAACACGGCAGAAATACACACATCAACACCGTCTAGGGATATTTTACATTTTCTCAATTTTCAGAAAATATGCAACAATGTTATATTCTGTGACCGACCGAAGTTTCGGTTTCGGTTTCGGCCAGTTTCGGCCAAAAAATCGAGTTTCGGCCGCAGTTTCGGTTTCGGCCAAAATGGGCCGAAACTTTCGGCCGGGCCGAAACCCACGTGTTCATAAATTTTGAGTGCCTGGCTCTGCTTGTGACGTGGTTGGGGTCAGCCCAACCAGTTAATATGTTACTAACCGAAGATTTAGAGATTTACAAAAGACTTCCAATCAGTAGCTATAATAATACAACTTTATTTAAACCACAAGCAATTACAATCGTTGAGAAGTATTAGACAGTTATCCCTGTGTTATGTCCTAGGGGTCAGGGATCCTAGGATCCCTTTTTAGGGTTCTGTTTTTACTTTTGGTTACTGAATCCTAAAGATATAGGACATTACATAACCCTACCTCTTTGTGGTCGGTTCCGTTGACAGTGTTGGTCGTCTGTCTGTCTATCAGCAGGCTGTAACTCATGCACATTAACCATTAAAGGGGGCCTCCCATACAACATACGTGACTTTTTTGCCACTTTTCTTGTACGTAACCCGTGCGCGAGTCCGGCTCACTCTTGTCCAGTTTTAGTTATACACTTCTAGAATGTAACCAAAACCGGCCAAGAGCTAACAGCAGGGCACCATGTTGTTATAATCGGTAGGAGTTCGCAATAGCATCTAGGTGTAATTCCATACGTATAAGAAAGAATCTCTCATCTTTAGGTGAAGATATTTCTAAAATGAACACTTGAGAAGATTTAAACCGTTGATTGATGGCACTTGGTGGAACTTGCTGCACCCATTGAAAAAATAACCGGCCAAGTGCGAGTCTGACTCTAGCACGGACAGGTTAAAGCTTATCCTATTTACGAGACATGAGGCCTAGCCTAGCGACTATCTATTAGTCACGAGGTTGTATCGCTGGAAACGTGCCAGAAAGAGGCCTAAAATTTTCACTGATGATGTTTTTCTGTTGCCGCTACTTTTTAACGTGAGGAAAATCCTACAGAGATGCTATGCCGGAGTCCTACCGACTAAAAACCACGCGTTGTGAGCCCCGAGTATGCCCTCGGAATCATGCATACTACGGCCGCGTCTTTGGGGGGTTGTTCAGTTGTTTTCCCGTTACTTGAGGGGGGCATGCATGAATCTCTCACGTCACGCTAACGTCTAGGGCCTGCTTCTGTAAGGACGGTGAGCAGCCGTCCTCAGGCCCCCGGTCATGGAGGCTGATAGGCCGTCGCAGACTGTGAAACTTGGGTGGGAGAATTCTCTCCCGCTTCCTCCCCGCCGTCTTTTTCACGAGCATGACCTGCTCACAGGAATAGGCCTATGGCCCCGCTCCAGCGCCTCCTTGCGCTATTTAAACAATGACGCAAGGGCCCTCGCTTCCAGGTCCCATGGAGGGGTTCCGGCTAGAAGACAAGTCACCCTGACAGGCTGACAGCCATCGCCTTCTGCGGGCTAAGCAATCTAACCGCATTGCTCAGTCTCATCAGTATCTCCGCCCGTACCGGGGCCCCGTACCCTACCCCGTATAGGGCCCTGCTCCGCATGATCCCAAGGTACAGTCTCCTGCTAGAAGCGTTGGGTCCCCTGATATTGGGCAACAACCGCGAAAGTGCGGCTGATGCCCCCCTCCCTCAGTTTTGGGACCAAACTTCGGATTTGGTATCCGAAGTTACACCGGTTATCGAGTGCGAGCCTCAGATACGTCATCGAGAGCTCGATGCCGATGCTGACACCCACTATATGTAAGCTGGATCCCGCAGGTGGCCTTTAGGGCTGCGTCTCGGTGTTGCTCCTCGCGCTGAAATTAGGATGTCGTCGTAACAAGTTTCAAAAGATAGTTTCTCTGTCGAACCATAAAAATCTGGAACGACCTGCCAGCGCACGTGTTTCCCTCCTCTTACAATCCTGGGTTCTTCAGGCGGAGCGTGAAGAGGCACATCACAGGGTCGCCAACTTGAAGGCAGCTTTCTATAGTCTTACAGACGGTGGCCCGCAATCGCTAGATGTCGTTGTGACTTTCCATCAGGCGGCGGCATCATTTTGACGAGCTAAATATAAAAAAAAAACAAAAACGCCGACTCCTCTGAGCAACGGACCACGCAGCACCCAATCGTAACTGATGTTCCGATCCCCGTGGAACACCGAACGATACATCTCGTCGACCCTGCCCTAGCCAGCTCGGATAAGTTATGGCCCTCTCGGAAAGATAGGCCCCGACAATTCGACGGAGGTATTGAGGCATTGCATGGTAAATAAGCGCCTCCCAAACGCAGCTCCAGGGCAAGGTGTTGAAAGCGTTGGCGATGTCAAGAGACACTGCCACCACCAACCACTTCACCCTGTGCTGTTGCCGCTATAACAAAAAATACCTACTAAAATCAGAAAAAAAGCGTCCTCACAAAAATCGTAATTTTTGTGGCCAATTTTTGTAACGGAATCCACTGTGCGGGAATCCGACTCGCACTTGGCTGGTCTTTTTTTTTTTAATATAAACACGTGAGTTTCGGTTTCGGTTTCGGTTTCGGCCGAAACTGACCCTGGGGCCGAAAGTTCGGTTTCGGTTTCGGTTTCGGCTGGAAAACCAGTTTCGGTCGGACACTAATTCTTAGGAAGCCCATTTTTCTCGACTATATTTTAAAATAAAATAAAAATATATTTTCGACCTAAATAATTAAAATGAAAACAAAAAGTAAACGAAAGTTTACGAAAAAATAAAAAAATAAGTAATTTTTTTTCAATTTTTTGCACTGATAGGAAAAATCAGTAGTCAGTAAAACCACCCATGACGTTAACCACGGTCCTGCAACGGTTTTTCATGCTTTGAATTAAGTTATCAAAGTCTCATACATACATACATATGGTCACGCCTTTATCCCCGAAGGGGTAGGCAGAGGCATACCTATTATATGCCCACATTTCACCTTTTTGTATAATTTGTCCCACGTAATAGGTGGTGAGCCGTATTGCCGTGTTTAAATGGACAGGCGCAGGTTGTGACTGCCTGCTGTTGAAATAAATGTGTTCCACGCATGCTCGATGGGGTTTTAATCAGGCGATTGCGCCGGCCTGGGTAAAACCGACACGTCATGGTCCTGCAGCCAGCTGGTCACCGCTCGCGCTGTGTGCGGACGGGCGTTGTCATGCATGAGAGTAAATTTGAAGTCGATGAGGGTAGACAATGGGTACAAGCACCTGGTCGCGGTATTTTTCAGCGGTCATGGTGTTTCTAATCCAAACGATACTTTCTTCCACCAAAACGAATTCCCGCCCAAACCATAATTGTTCCGCCCTTGTATGGATGGACTACCTGGGGGTGTTGCAGACGACTCTCACGACCAGGAACTCGCCAAACGCGTACTCTTCGTGAATCGGGATGAAAACCGAATCGGGACTCATCGGTAAACAGTACTACAGACCACTGGTTATCTTCCCAAACCAAATGTTCACGAGCCCACTCTAATCTTCGTCCACGATTTCCTCTGCGTAGTGCTGGAGTACGAAGTGGCCTGCGAGCATGAAGGTTAGCTTCATGCAGTCTCCTCCTCACAGTTTGGTCACTGACAAGCAATTGGGGTTCTGACTGGAGCCGTTGAACCAACTGGACGGCTGTAACGTTTGGCTGCATTCTCGGGGCAACTTGTAAAAATCGGTCTTGTCGTTGGGTGGTTATGCGTCTCCTGCCACGGTGTCTTTCAGCCACTTCCCCGGTTGCACGATAACGTGACCACAATCTTGAAATAACGTTTTGCCTGGTTCCAATCTCCTCAGCAATACTCCGCTGAGTAGCCCCAGCTTGGAGCATGCCTACTGCCCTTAGCATTTCTTCTCTAGTTAAATGGCGTCGCTGCATGACTTACACAATGAAATAAATTCGTAATTAATCAATAACTAGCTTTAAAACTTCAACTGGACAAAACAAATAGCAATTAACTATCGTCGGTAAAATTAAAATTTCGAACTTCGCTATACTAATGCCGCGCAAATCATTTGTTTTAATTTCTTTTTTTAAATTTCAAATTTGGAATCATTCAAATATACCTACAAAATAAGATTCAATCAAAAGTTTTTAAAATCGGCCAGTATTTTTTGAGATGCAGAACTTTTTAAAAAATATCCCTAGACGGTGTTGATGTGTGTATCTGCGAACCTGGCTTCCCCTCGCGGTTCCCCGCACCTGACCCCGTTTTCGCCTATTTAGTATAACCCGCACGCGATTGAATGGTATGGTATTTGACAAGATTCCGCACATTCCCGTTGCGCGCGGATTATCCCGTACAGTTTACATGACGTCATAAGACAGGTTTGCAGATATTTCGGCCGCGTTGTATGGTATGGATTACAATTCATACGGACACGATGAATATTTGTTACACAATCATACTTAATGGCTGAAAGGATATGGCTGGAATTTGACACTGGCATAGATTTTTGTCTGGAATTACACAGGATACTTTTTATCCTAGGAATATTTTTTTATTCATAAATTAAAATAGAACGCAGCAAATGGTTGCTTAACAAAATTGGTTACGTAATTTTGGAGCCCATCGGGTACAAACGTCGTGACAGGTTATTTTTCTATAATACGGATTTGTTTTGTTTTTATTAACCTGCCCCAAGTAAAATAAAAACCGGCCAAGTGCGAGTTGGACTCGCCCATGAAGGGTTTCGTAGCAGCAAGTAACATAATTATGTAGTATAAAAGTTCTTGTCGTTCGTTGTAACTTGGATTGATGTTTTAACACGTTCGCAGTGGTAGTGATTTTTCTAACCGAAAATTGCGGTTTATGACGTATTAAAAAAAAAACTACCAGCTCTATCTCGTTCAAACTAATTTTCGTTGGTAGTTTTTATGGCAATGTACATCATATATCAATAGCATTTTTGAAGACCTATCTATAGATACCCACACGTATGGGTTTGATGAAAAAAAATGTTTGAGTTTCAGTTCTGAGTATGGGGACCCCCAAAATTTACTGCGTTTTTTCTAGTTTTGTATAAGAATCTTAATGCGGTTCACAGAATACATCTAGTTACTAAGTTTCAATAGCATAGGTCTTATAGTTTTGGAGAAAAGTGGCTGTGACACACGGACGAACAGACAGATGGACAGACACACAGACATGACGAATCTATAAGGGTTCCGTTTTTTCCATTTGGCTACGAAACCCTAAAAACCATACTCTCTACGTTTAATTACAGAACGCCGACAATGCCAATGAATATCTAATACCACAAGGCGGAAACTCCGTTATGTTTGTACAGAGCTTGAAGTGTGTATGACCAATAAAGTTGACCAAACATTCCCTCAAAATACCCTCCAACTATAATGACAGCTGTGTCGGGACTGGCGGGGTGAGGCAGCTTGCTCAGTGAGGGGCAGGGAGGGGCCTATCTGTATGTAATACTATTATATTATCTTTGCCAATACCTAATATCCTATTCTAGGACGCAGACGACGAAACCTCAATGTACTGCATCACATGCGGCCACGAGATACACTCCCGAACCGCGGTCAAGCATATGGAGAAGTGCTTCGTGAAGTACGAAGCGCAAGCGTCCTTCGGCAGCAGACATCGCACGCGTATCGACGGACAGAGCATGTTTTGTGATTACTACAACCCGGTTAATGGCACCTATTGTAAGAGATTGAGGGTAAGTGCAGATTTTATTGTTAAATCTGCATTACTTTTAGAGTACAGATAAGGAGGATCGACTTGAATAAAAAAAGTGTCCGTCGAAATCAGTTAGATTAGGGTGGCGCCACTTTAGCATCAGGGTCAAATCAATAAACGTACCATTTACATACAGTTCACGAAATAAAATCAACAAGTAACATTTTTTTTTGTTTTTACTAGTATTTTTTTTTATCAATCAATACATATAATAAAATCGTAACAGGTCGCTGTCTGTACATGGAGGATAAATAAGAAAAAATATTATAGGGGGCTTTATGAACGCAATAGACCCCAAAACAATGATTTTTAGAATTTTTGTCTGTTTGTCTGTATATCTGTTTGTCTGTACGGTTGTGCACGCTAATCTCAGTAAAGCTCTTTTATGATTAAGCGAACAGGGCAGTTTCACACGCTGCTTGATGAGTTTGATGAAGAAATACCTCTCCTTACATACACCTTATGTGACGTAAACGAAGTTGCGGGGTCAGCAAGTTTCAAATATTTTCCATTTTATGTTAATACATATTAAAAAGAGGAAAGATTATATTGTTTGGTTGTTTGTTGGTTTGGATCGAGTAGACTCCGAAACTAATGAACTAATTTGAAAAATTCTTTCACTATTGGAAAGGTACACTATCCTCTGGTGACATAGGCTATATATTACGAGCTACGCGGTTGAAACCTTGTGACGTCCGCATCGTCCGCTAGTTGTAAATTATTTTTGTGGTACAATAAAGGTTTTGTTCACAGGTTATGTGCCCAGAACATTTCAAAGACCCCAAAGTGTCAGACTCAGACGTATGCGGTTGTCCCCTAGTACGTAACGTGTTCGACCCCACGGGAGAGTTCTGCCGAGCTCCCAAGAAGGCCTGCTTGAGGCACTACCAGTGGGAGAAGTTGAGACGGGCAGAGATCGACATGGAGAGAGTGAGGCAATGGCTGAAGTTGGACGAGTTGGTTGAACAGGAGAGGAGTATTAGGCTTGCTATGGCTTCTAGGTATGGTGTCCACTGTTTTCTTAGTAATATTATCTAAGCTGACGACGAGCCCTGTGTGGCGACGGCATACAAAATGTCGCCACCCAAATTCATCCCGAGGGTGTCGTAAGAGGTGACCAAGAGAACACTTTCTCAAAACCATTGCGTAGAGATAAAAAAACCGAAATTAATCCCAGTTGTCAGTAAAATGACAATCGCTAAGCCCAGTTGAAGGCTTTATGGACGGCATGAAAAGTTTCAACGGTAGGTCGACGCAACCTGCGTCTGTCCATTTCAACACGCCAATATGCTCACCACCTTTAATGTGAGACAAAACTATAAGGTTAAATGTGGGCGTATAATATGCCTTTGCCTACCCTTTCGGGGATAAAGGCGTGACTATATGGATCTATGAGTTCGACGAAACACGAAGTTTACACGAGCATAACTATTACGGGAATAATTGTATACCTACAGCTCGCGCCAAATAACTTTGCGTCTATGAAGTTCGTTCGATCGCGCCGCAATTATGCACTATTAGGTACGAGTATCACAGGGTAAACTACTGCGCAGCTGAGGCGGGAAGTGTGGCCCTCCTGCCTCAGCAGTAGTTTATTGCATAATACCTAATAATGCATAGTTGCGGCGCGAACGAACGAACTTCATAGACACAAAGTTATGTACCTTGAATTTGTTCATGGGATATGTTTTAACTTTTTTAAATTGCTTGGGGGTATAATATAATGTAGGTATTACATCAGATAGACAACTCCCTGCCTCCCACTGAGCAAACTACCACTGACTCCCTGCCTCCCACTGAGCAACCCCGCCACAGTTGTCATTATGGTTGGAGGGTATTTTGACTGAACGTTTGCTTAGCTTTACTATATTATTAAAGTGATTTTCAGTATTTTGAATATTATTTTTTTTCTATTACAGGGCGGGAGTTCTCGGGCTAATGTTGCACTCTACATATAATCACGAAGTTATGGAACGTATCACGACTAAAGCGACCGAAAACGGCAAACTGAAGGAAGGCCCCTGACACGCGCGACCGGCCAGAGACTCTAGAGACTCTGGCCACAGGGAACCCAGGGGCCCCAGAGACTCTAGAGACTCCGGCCACAGGGAACTCAGAGACTCTAGAGACTCTGGCCACAGGGAACCCGGAGAGCCCAGAGGCTTTAGAAACTCTGGCCATGGGGAATCCAGAGAGCCTAGAGATTTTGGCCAAAGGGAACGGTCTTCTCGAGAGGAGTCGCAACTTACTGTATAGAATATTTGAAAGTCGCTGTAATTATTTGAATAAGTTTATTAATAAATATAAATTATAACTTAAGATGGTATATTATTTTTATTTTTGAGTATTAAATATCTATATGAGTTTAACACCTATCTAATGGGCCGAATGCGTCCCCGTTACTCCTTTTTTATATTCTATCGAGGTAAATGGAATTAAAAAAAGCAGTATCATCTCGTATTCAATCGTGACTCGGAAAAAACGGATCCATTTTTAGCGACTCGCGCTAAACATAAATCCGGTTTTCCGACCAGAGGTTCAACATTTTGGGGTTAGAGGGGCAGTGCGGGTATCAGTGCGAGCGGCATAGTGTGGCCGAAGAGTTAAAAACAACCATAGTTATCTTTTTCAAATCCTCGTACACGGATATCACGCCGGAGTTGAATCAACTAAAACCACACTGTTGCTACCTGCCCGTCTAACGCTGGGCGCTCCGGCTGGGTGAAATCTCGGAATTACCACAATAATTATCCAGAAACCCTCGGGCCGATAAGACGTTCCAGATTGTTTTCTACCTGCCGAGTACTATCAAAAGATACTTTTATTCAAGGTCACAAAGTAACACTTCATTTTTGACTACATTTACTGCCAGAATAGCAAGGAGCCTGTGAGGAAGAACCTGGCAATAATACTCACGGCCACTCTTTTCAAATGGTCTGCAATCAAAAGGTAGGGAAACATGCCTGAAATACAAGGTAGGTAACTAGGTATAGTAGTTTCGTAAGACTAAAAAAATTTAAGAATTTAATTTACACAAGCTACGTTTAAAATTGCGCCTAGTTATTATAGGCGAGGTGCAAGCAACTAATTTCTATCTCCATGTATCATCCAAATAATATGCCCTTTTCAAAAGATGTGCCTTAATTTCCATTTTGAACTTATGTAAAGAAAAGTTCATAGTAGGTACTATCTAAAGCTTTATAATTTCATTGAATAGGCGTACACCAAGTCACAGTATAAAGAGTACTAACCAGTATTGTAACTCCCTACAAACGGACGAAGCGCAAACTATACCTACGAGTCTCGTTTTCGGCAGGCCTTTCAGCACGCAAGCAGGCGCCGCAGTCGCAGATTGTACCGAGTAGACGAATGGACGGTGTGTCGTTTTTTAGATAGTAACCGCGCGAGGTTTATTTACTAGAAATATTTAATATGACAACTAGAGTCTATTCTGCTTGTTTTGGTTGCATGAATTCGTCAATAACGCACCCAGAGATAACGTTTTTTCTTAGATCATCTAACCACAGGATGCGCCTTACTTAAGCATTGTTTTCTGCCATTGCACATGACCATTTGGTCTTTTGGCTTTATGAAAAGCCTGTACATCAGTACATCATTTTATATGATTAAACTAGTACATTACATTGTAGTTGACTGTACAATAACAATTAACACACAACAGCCATTACGCGTTTGTCGATTAATACATTTTTAAATGCAATGAAATTTTATATGTCTTTGTGTTTCCCCCTTCACTTGTATGAAAACTGGCAGAATATTTTTGTATGCGGTGGTTCGCAAAGGCTAGTCTCGTGTTATATGGTCTAAGCGTTTTTTAGATTACCTGGAAACTCCGAAAGGTAAGACTATAAATTGATTTTACTTAAGTACTAATTGGTACTATACTACTAGTTGACTAAAGTTAAACAAAGTGATTGACACGAGTGAACTAGGTAGTTACATGAAGTAGGTATGTTTGTGTTTAAAACTAGACTTGTGCTTGCTCAGTCAGTGAACGGTGCGATCCAATTTAGTATAATATCCAAAAAAACTAGTTCAGAACTCTAGTACGTATAGGTAGTACATTTAGTTCCGTTGTCAGTTCGTAGTTATTTGATTGAGAGCAATGATTTAGGTATGTTTCAAGAGTATTCATTTCTTTGTGGATGACCGATGTTACAGTACACGCTAAGTGTACTGTAACATCGGTCATCCACAAAGAAACAAACCGTATGACTTTGATTGACAGCATTTTTGTTACCTTTGATTTTTATTA
Source organism: Miltochrista miniata (assembly GCA_933228765.1). Classification (NCBI taxonomy): domain Eukaryota; kingdom Metazoa; phylum Arthropoda; class Insecta; order Lepidoptera; family Erebidae; genus Miltochrista; species Miltochrista miniata. The sequence continues at coordinate 12,046,949 of OW121764.1, read as the reverse complement.
CACGCATAGAGACAAATATGAACTTCCAAAATTTAACACAACTTGACAATGTACGAAAAGTACTAGTGTACTGTCTAGAGACTGACTAGTACTTTCAAATCGAAAAATAGTTTTAATTTTGTAAATCAAAAATTTAACGCAATGATTATAAAGACTAGAATTCCGTGATTCTATCACTGACGAAACATGTGATGAGCCGATTAATATTGTCTACGCCGCTTACTCGTTTTCAAATTTCTATACCCGTCTCACTCCATCGTTAGTAGAAAAAGGGCGCTGCGCCGCCAGCCGTTGCGGGGATATTATATTATTACTCACAAAGTATTTTTTTGTTTAAATAAAAAAGTTACATATTTATTCGAAATGAAAGCCGGTTGTCAGTAGACCGACAATCCTTGGGGGCGGATTGAAAAATTTCAACTGCATTACGCTCACTATCTATACGCGTACGTAAAACTATAAGGTAAAATGTGGGCGTATACTATGCCTCTGCCTACACCTTCAGGGATAAAGGCGTGACTATATGAATGTATGTATGTACATATTTACAATCGCAATACTAAATAGAAAGTCAAAGTAGGCACTTAATATTAAAATGCTGTAGGTGGGCAGCCCTATCGCATGCTTACGTACCGCGGCGCGCGTCTGTAGGCATTTATTTCTAAAATCCGGCCGAGTCAAACTACAGTATACAGTGACCAAGTCCTGCAAATGAGTCGTGAAAATGTAATGGATGAACCTTTCAAATCAATTTATGCTTATCAATTTCTATAGCTAATTTGCGATGCAACCGTTAAAATTTCAATTTCTTAAACATTTTCTCTAAGAGGTTCTCGAGCGGTTTTGTAGTTTCTGCGAGTACCTACAAAAATAATTTGTATATTTGCTGCCTAGCCCCACAGCATCAAGCCGTAAGACATGAGACTATAAAAATAACTTAAATGTATCTACCACCCTGGCTTTTTATTAAACGTGAGGGAAAATCCATGGTGGATGCTATGCCGAACCCCTACCGACTAAAAAACCTCACGTAACGCCCAACAGCCTATGTTTGGGAGCCCCGGGTAAGCCCTCGGAAGGATGTTCCAGGATCTACCACCCTGGCTGGACTTTGGACATCAGTGAGCTGACTGAGCTGCTATGTTTCTCTGTCGAAACATAGAAATTTAGAACGGTGGGCTTTCTTTTTTCTTTAACGTGAGGAAGATGGATGCTATGCCGACTGAAAACCACACGTATCCTACCTAACAGCCTACGGTTGGGAGCCCCTGGTAAGCCCTCAAGGGGATACCCCAGGTCTAGAAGTAGGTATGGTCGGCTAGCGTCCGTGCTTCCTTCCTCTTACAACTCCGGGTTCTTCAAGCGGAGAGCGATCACCCAAGTTGTGAGCTGATGAACTTATAAATCAGAACGATCACATCATCAGCTTCCTAACAAAAAAAAAACCCGCATAAAATTAGTCCATCCGTTGAACATCGCGCCTAGTTAATCTATGACGCTACAGATACATAGGTTAAAACACCCCTTTTTATTGTCGGGCGTTAAAAATAGCATGACTTAGTAGCATAGTGTAAGGGGCCTCACCGAGATCTCAAGGCCTAAACTAAACTCACCCAAAAGCGGCGTCTGCTGACAGAAAGACGAAGATATGGCGTAGCCCATATAAACATGGTAATTGCTTCGAATAATCAAATCTGCCTATACCAGTTCACTGCTGGACGTAGGCCTCTCCTGAATACACGGTGCTGCGCCTTCCGCATCCAGCCACTCTCTCCCGTCAACCTTTTTCATGTCGTTGGCCCATCTGGCGGGGGTCGTCCTTCCTCCCCACCCTTTATTTCCCGTGGTCCACCTCGTAGTTCACCCAGGTGAACCACGGACGTGTACTAAGCTGCGGTTTCCACTCGTTAGCTCCATCGATTCTTCTGCGAATGTGGCTAGCCCACTGCCACTTCATAACGCATACTTCTTTTCGATTTCAATACTCTTCGAATAAAGTCATGTCATATCACTGCTTCTCGTCGTGAATCCTAGGACTTTCAGCTCAGATGAACAAGTCAAATAAAGCGGGGGTATACACCGAATGACAGTCATATTGTTACTGAATACTAACAACTATCCCCAAGCATACGCTTGGTTACCCTTCGCGAAGTCACCCTGCATTGTGCTCATACATTGCACGAAGTGTGTCCAACGAGAGCTTTATTTACGGTTCTGCTTTATTAAAATTATATTAGCGCGTTAGTGCAGAAAGGCCGATTTTCGACACGTGGCACTCTTGGTTATTGCTAATTTAGAGTCTGTAGGAGTATAAAGAGCACGGGCCGGTTAAACAATCTTTGTAAATTGTAAGGTTCGTTACCTACTTACTCGTAGAGCAAATGAACACAATATTATGTACCTACTTACGAAACATCTTATTTAACTCAGTCACTACCTAGGTAATTTTACCTGGAAAGTTTTGAAAATTAGCTTTATAATCCACCTACATGTTTTTATAGTCAATAAGATTGTTTTATTGGGTTAAAAATCAAATTATTCATAAAATAGATTAGGTATAAGTACCTACCTACATGTATACGCTAAACGCGTAGGTAGGTACTAACTGTTTATTGGAGGCTCCTCGCACTATTTGGCCTTCCGTATATACCCCCGCGGGGAGATGTGGCTGGTAATACCTACTGATAGTATATGTATGTAAGTAGGTACATTGTGTTGTAGCTACCGAAACTCCCAAGAGCTCCACCACATTGGGACTCCGAAAATGGTGGATATCAGCAATGGAGATTCTAGGAACTAGAAAATGCGTTAAGAAATGGAGAGTGGCTTTAAGTAGGTAGCTATTTAAATTTCAATAGCCTCCGACGATTCGCAATTACATCAGCAATCTTTACCCTTCAAGTAATTTGGTAATTTATTTAACAAAGAATTCTAGTTCAACCCTGACCATTTTTTCAAACATTTTTAATACGAGATGTTTCAAAACAATTTTAAAATAGAGCACATTAGAACACTTGCGTGACAAGTCAAACCCCACAACAATTAAAATACAATAAGAGTGCATTAGTTATAATATCAAAACATTTTGGACACCCTTCCGTATCTTGCGTCACCACGTGCGGCCGACCTAACGCCCCTAGTTTTAATAAAACAGACGGAACCCTCTTTGTAGTAATTGAAGCGTGTAATCAATTGACATGTTGTGTTAAATCTCATAATTTGACAGATCAAAAATCCTTGTTAGAAGTTGCTGTTGTCATTCAGTAAGCGAATTGCTAAATAGAAGACAATACTGGTTCTACAAAAATCCTGGGGTATCCTTCCGAGGGCTTATCCGGGGCTCCCAACCGTAGGATGTTTGGCAGGATACGTGTGGTTTTTAGTCGGTAGGAGTCCGGCACGGCATAGCATCCATGTAGGAAATTCCTCACGTTAAAAAAATGGTTCTGCGTCCAAGAACAGAAATATTTTTTAAATGCTTTATCTTGTGTTTATCTGTATATCATAATATAGGTACTGTTTACTAGGGTGCTAATCAGTGGCGTAACTAGTCCATACGGGGCCCGTGGCAAATTTGTTAGGACGGGGCCCCATCAGTGAAAGTCCTAAAGTTAGGTGTAGTGTTAGGTAAACTAATAAACCAATAAAATATTTGCGTGAACCACAAAAAAGTTCGTTTAAGAAGGTTAGGTGTTTTCTATGTTCTAGTTAGTGACCGACCGAAGTTTCGGTTTCGGTTTCGGTTTCGGCCAGTTTCGGCCAAAAAATCGAGTTTCGGCCGCAGTTTCGGTTTCGGCCAAAATGGGCCGAAACTTTCGGCCGGGCCGAAACTCACGTGTTCATGAATTTTGAGTGCCTGGCTCTGCTTGTGCCGTGGTTTGGGTCAGCCCAACCAGTTAATATTATGTTACTAACCGAAGATTTACAGATTTACAAGGACTTCCAATCAATAGTTATAATAATACATCATTTACGGGATCCTAAAAAGGTGATCTAGAACATTACATAACCCTACCTCTTTGTTGTCGGGTTCGTTGACTTCGTTGGTCGTCTGTCTGTCTGTCAGCAGGCTGTAACTCATGCACCATGATAGTTAGACAGTTAAATTTTTTACAGATGATGTATTTCTGTTGCCGCTATAGCAACACATAATAAAAATAGACAAATTAATAATATTAAAATAGAAAAAATTATAAAATTATTATCCCATACAACATACGTGATCTCTTGCCGCTTTTCTTGTACTGAACTCTACGTGCGCTAGTCCGACTCACTGTCGTCCAGTTTTGGTTATACACTTCTAGAATGCAGCCAAGACCTAGTACCAGGGAACCGTGTGGTTTTAGTCGGAAGGAGTTCGCAATAGCATCTATGAGTTATTCCACACGTGGGCCGGCGCCCATTATCGGCATCGGCAAGGAAAAGGATCCTTCAGCATCCTACATGCAAGCGCACACTATCGGCAATTATGCTTTGGCATGCTGCAACGTTCTTAGGGATGACGAGGCGTCCTTAAGGATGCCGCACCGTCCTGTAACTTGCCGAAGCGTCTCAATATCGTATTTCTCGTCATAACAGTCTCAGAGTTGTTACAAGCTAGTTGTCTGAATTGTATTTAATATGGTGGACTGGGATCTAGTGTTCATAGCAACTCTTGCTGAAGAAGAAGAGAAATCTAATCAATCAAGAAGATTTTGGGTGAACAACCTTTGATGCAAATGGCGGATGCCTCCCCTCGCCTCGGCGCCGGCGGCGTACCGAAGGATGCCGAAGCATCCTGAAGCATTCTCAAGGCTGCCGATACAGCAGCCTCAAGCATACCGAAGCGGTATTTTTGTTATTACGACCACATATCACGGAAATTTCTACTTTATTGCCATTATATTATAGTATATTGCTATTTGCCACCAAAAAATCCTTTTCTTGCCGATGCCGATAATGGGCGCCGGCCCTGATAGGAACTCATCTGTAGGTGGAGATATTTCTAAAAAGAACACTTGAGAAGATTTATTTCGCTGATTGATGGCACTTGGTGGAACATGCTACACCTTTTGAAAAAATAACCGGTCAAGTGCGAGTCGAACTCTCGCACGGAGGGGTTAAAGCGGGACCGTCTGTCTATTAGTCACGAGGTTGCATCGCTGCAAACCGTGCCAGATAGAGGCCTAAAATTTTCACTGTACAGTAGTCTTACGACTAAAAACTATGCGTATCCTACCTAACAGCCTACGGTTGGGAGCCCCGAGTATGCCCTCGGAATGATGCATACTGCGGCCGCCTCTTTGGGGGGTTGTTCAGTTGTTATCTCACTTCTTGAGGGGGGCGCGCATGAATCTCTCACGTCACGCTATCGTCTAAGGCAGAGGGGCAAGTGCTTCTGTAAGGACGGTGAGCAGCCCTATTTATTTATTTATTTTGGGAGGAATAGTTCTCTCCCGCTTCCTCCCGGCCATCTCTTTCACGAGCATGACCTGCTCACAGGAAGAGGCCTATAGCCCAACTCCAGCGCCTCCTTGCACCATTTAAACAATGACGCAAGGGCCCTCGCTTCCAGGTCCCATAGAGGGGTCCCGGGTAGAAGACATGCCGCCTCACCTGAGATCGTGCGGTATCCCCTTATCACCCTGACAGCCGTCGCCTTCAGCGGGCTAAGCAATCTAGCCGCATTGCTGGCTATCAGGATCCCCGCCCATACAGGGGCCCCGTAAGATCCCAATGTACAGTCTCCTGCAGGGAGCGTTGTGTCTCCTGATATTGGGCAACAACCGCGAGAGTGCGGCTGATGCCCCCCTTCCTCAGCTATGGGACCAAACCAGTGGCGGATACAGAAAAAACACAAGGGGGGGGGCGCAAAATAAAGTTTTGAGTCTCGACACCCCCCCACCCCCCGCAGGCCCCGGGCATGAATGCCGATATTCTTGTTTCCCCACCTTAGTTGCTCAAGTCTCACTTTCCAAGCCTCTATTTCCCTTGCGCCATTTAAGTATTGACGCAAGGGCCCTCACTTCCAGGTCCCGGCTAGGAGATATGCCACCTCAACGGAGATCTTGCGTTTACCTCAAATCACCCTGACGGCTGTCGCCATCTGTGGGCTATACAATCTTACCGCATTGCGGGCATTCCGGAAATCCGTCCATATGGATTCCCCGTATGGGGCCATGCTTCGCATGATTCCAAGGTACAGTCTCTCTTGGTAAATGGTGTCTGAAATTTTATTGGTTATCGAGTAGGTAGGTATGTGATCCATTTTATTTTATACCACTAAGGTGACAGACAAGCATACAGCCCACCAGAAGGACTGGCGGTCACCGCAGCCTATGAACGTTTGCGACACCGGAGGTGCCACACTCGCGCTGCCAACCCTATAAAATTCTTCTAAGACCTAAGACCCCTTTTGAAGAACTCCATACCGTAGGCGCTTGGGAAAACCGAGGCAGGGTGATTATTCCACAACCTAAGCGTGCCCAGAAGAAAGCTCCTATCGGATCTATCCGTGCTCAAACGCTCCGGACGTAGAGTGTGAGGATGAACCCCCTGTCTGTGGCGAGCGGTGCGATGATATCCATGCTGAGCGGTAGTTTGCACTATCAGGGGTTTCGTATTAAGCATAAAGAAATGTGGGGAAAATGACGTATTATGCATGACATCGTATTCAACATACATAAATACAGTCTCGCCTCTTTCCTGGTGGGGTAGACAGAAACGGCTCCATATTGGCTCACCTAAAGTTCTTTATCCGAAATTGTTCTTCCTAATGATTTCTAAGCCGAATGATCACTCGTCCTAAAATTTTTCATTCTAAAGTTTTTCATTCATACTATTAGTAGGGCTACTGGCGATGTTCATAACACTAGTGTTTCCGAAAATTGTAATTAAACACTTATATCTGCAAATATATAAAAAATCCTACTGTTTTTTATCATAACGCTTTTATTCCTGAACATAATTACTATAATATTGTCACTCATGCTCGGAAAGAAACATTTACCTAGTGTAATAAAAAATATATGTGGGTAGAAGAAGATATTTATAGTTTTAATTTGAACATACTTTAAAGCCACGGTACAAGCCACTTAACATTAAAGCCACGGTAAATGTTGAAAAAAGCATGTTATAAGTAGGCGCAATCGATTATTTAACGTTTGAACACGTACCTGAATTTGATTTATGTTTGTGTCTATGTTAATCGTCTAATTCGTATTTGGCGTGGTTTTGTTTAGGCGGTAATAAAAAAAATAACCACGAAGGCTAATGCGGGAGCTCCGCTCCGCTCCCGCCTTAGCCTTCTAACCTAACCTATTCTAATCGGATTGCGGGGTGTGATCACCAAAGCAAGTTTATTAAGATAATTTACTGGTTTTCAATTAGAATTAATCTTTGTTTTATTCCCAAAACCAACTTTTACTAACTGTCAGTGTTAAAACCTAGCATTGACCAAATTAAAATAGTAAAAGCCCGAAAAAATGTCTTAATAAAGGTTACACAAAATTAATGTATATAATACTGATTATTATGAATAAAAAGAATTCTAAACAAAAAAGATATGACTTTGAATAATAGTGTAAAAGATGGTTATGTTGGAAAAATATAGGAAAATCAATAGAAGTATAATAGATGTTTATTGCTTCTGACATTATGAAGTTGAATGCTTCGAAATTATGAACATTAGAGACAGAGTACTCGTAGTTAGGAATTGTGATTGTTAGGATGAAAAATGTTAGGAAGAAATATTCGGATTTCCAAAGGAGTTGAAAATTTAGGTGAACTTTGTTGCACCCGACAGAGACCACCTGCTGTGTCCAATGCTACAGTAGGATGCCACCGTGGCAACTTCTTTGCTCCTTATCCTTTAATAATTGTTTTCATACATGCTCGCCGGTTTCGGGTACTGTTGCTTGACATGTCGTTTCTTTAGTATGTCTTCCGATTTGATTGCCATACGTATCTCTAGGTCGACATCTTCCGGGTTGTTTCACTCTCGCTTCATTAATCTGTTTCGTCAATCGTCTTTCGTTCATCCTCTGGCAGACACCTACAGACACCATATTATTTACTTATCGACTGATTCAGCATAGCATATAAATACCCCATAAATTTCTACTCGCGTAGTTGAACGAAGTTCGTCGGCGAAGTCGCCCGACTACTCTACACTATCGTATGCGTCCAACTTCGCGAGTAATGTAGAGGAAGCATTATAGTTAAAGACCAAAATTTTGGGTAGCCTCGCGCGGCGCAGACGAACGACGACGCGTGTGCCGTGTGTGAGCCAACCAAGGGGGGGGCGCGCGCCCCCCGCGCCCCTACCCTGTATCCGCCACTGGACCAAACTTAGTTCTAAAGTGGTATCCGAAGTTCCACCGGCTATCGAGTACGAGTCCCAGATACGAAATCGAGAGCTCGATGCCGATGCTGACGCCCCCTATATGTAAGTTGGATCCCGTAGGTGGCCTTAGGGCTGCGTCTCGGTGCGTTGCTCCTCGCACTGTCATGAGGGTGTCGTCGTAACACGTTACGCCGACATCTCTGAGCAATGGACCACGCAGCACCCAATCGTAACCGATGTTCCACAGAAGCGGTCCTAAGACCGATCCCTATGGAACACCGAACGACACATCTCGCCGACCCTGCCCTAGCCAGCTCGGTTAAGTTATGACCCTCTCGGAAAGATAGGCCCCGACAATTCGACGGAGATATGGAGGCATTCAATGGTAAATAAGCGCCTCCCAAATGCAGCTTCAAGGCAAGGTGTTGAAAGCGTTGGCGATGTCAAAGAGACACAGCCACCCTGTTCTGTTGCCGCTATAACAAAAAATACCTACTAAAATCAGAAAAAAGCATCCACACAACAAACGTAATATCCTCTGTGCGGCAATCCGACTCGCACTTGGCTTTTTTTTTTCATATGAACACGTGAGTTTCGGTTTCGGTTTCGGTTTCGGCCGAAACTGACCCTGGGGCCGAAAGTTCGGTTTCGGTTTCAGTTTCGGCTGGAAAACCAGTTTCGGTCGGACACTAGTTCTAGTTGCATTCTAGTACTCTGCAGTTATTGAAGCCTGCACGCTATCCTACCCAACCACAGTGTTACACGCCAGGACCAAAAACAATCACGTGGAGACCTAATCGCGTCAGAGCTCGCTCCTCCGTTAGTAAGCAGAAACACTGTATAAAATGTAGGGTTTGTTTTTAAATTTTGCCCTCGAGCCGGGGCCCCTTCAGGTCGGGGGCCCGTGGCATTTTGCCACCCTTGCCACCCTGTATTTACGCCACTGGTGCTAATTTAATGTTTTTGGAGTCTCTCGCTTTGGTGTGGTTATTTAGGAAAAACTACACTTATATTGTAGGCAGGTACCTATGCACTAGGGGTTATTAAAATACTGGGAATAACTAAACTTCACACAGGCAGAGCCGCAGCGTTCACTAGTCTATACTAATAATAATAAATTATAAAGAGGTAACGTTTATGAGTTTGTGACGTTGTAAGGGTAATCTCTGCTCTGGATCTACTGAACCGATTTTCAAAATTATTTCACCAATAGAAAGCTACGTTATTGTGGAGTGTCATCACAGCTATAAATCATCACGCTACAATGAATAGGAGCTGAGCAGCAATGAAAAATGTAACACAAACGAAGCTGTGAGGGTCGGCTAGTATTTCATAAATGAAGTTGCAAAAATTAAAAATCTATACTGCCCCCTTCTAACTACGAATTCAATTTACCCCATCCGCACCGATTTCGCGTCAAAATTGACAAATATCACCAATTTTCTGTCCTAAACGGGACAAAGGATGCCGTGACAAATCTGCCATCTGTCCTCGGGTCACGCCTATCAAGCTAATGCGATATGATCAATAAAAGATTAGCAAATGCTCCTCGAATTATTTCTAGTTAGTGCAGGTGCATTATGATTTGACGCAGTTCTGTGGTGTGGTGCATAAATTGTTGGTGTTTAAGCATGTCCAAGTGACTTTTTTTTTTGTTTAACGTTAGGGAAAATCCTCATGGATGTTATGCCGGACTCCTACCGACTAAAAAACCTCACGTCACGCCCAACAGCCTGTGGTTGGGAGCCCCGGGGAAGCCCTCGGAAGGATGTCCCAGAACTCCCAACAGACCCACGGCCGCCACTGCGGCCTCGCCCAGGGGATGTACAAGTGACTTATTAGGACTTATAGAGATTGAGGATGTCTATCATGGCAGGTTGGTTCAGTTATACCTAATTATTAGGTATTACCACAGGCAATATAATATTTATAGTTCACTAGCTGATGCGCGCGGCTTCGCCCGCGTGAAATTTGGTTCCCGTTCCCGCTTCCCGTGGGAACATTTTCCCGGGATAAAAAGTAGCCTATGTGTTATTCCAGATTATAAACTATCTCCGTACAAAATTTCAGCCCAATCCGTTCAGCCGTTAGAGCGTGATTGAGTAACAAACATCCAAACATCTAAACATCCAAACATCCAAACATCTTCACAAACTTTCACATTTATAATATTAGTAGGATAGTAGGATTAGCAAGGACCATTGTGCTACATAATGGCGGGTTGACTAGAGAACACCTGGTACTTAGATATTCTAAAAGTAAAGCGATTTTCCATTTTACCAACAAGTAATTAGCACAACGTAACTATGGTAACCATACTCCGATGCAGCTCCGATTTTGGTCGAATCCGGCCTAAGGACAATAATAATTATCAGCAGCTACGAAAACTGTCAAAGGAATTGTATACCGTAGTCTACGCGGCTGTTTTAAAATAGCTACGATAACTGTGACGCTATTGAAATCCCAAAAAAGTACATAGGTACCTTAGATTGCCTTCTGTAACTTATTATTTTGTGTAGTAGCCTAGCAGGCCCCGACTGAAAATGTTTACTGTTCTACCATGTTATAAGATAATTCAACTCATCAGTGCGCGCGGCGCTATGTGTGCGTGCGCTAGTAATTATACAGCTTTAATTTGTGTGGCAGTGACGCGGCCGTCTTCACAGAGTACATTTTTATATTATGAGGTAGAGACGTAACTCGACTTATTGACGACACCAGCGGTGCCAAGCAGTCTTTGCAGGAAACGCTCCGTGTGGCCGCGAAATAAACATCATATTTATACAAAAAGCATACAGCGCCATCTACCACGTTTGCAGGCAACTCTTACGTTATAATGAAACGAAATCAAATATCATGACAAGTCTCAATGTAACTGCAACGTTGAGATCCTGTGTGACTTGGTCACATTATAATTCATTACATATAGTGTTCTTAGTGATAATACCATGGGTACAGTCGTTAAAGAAAATGTCTAATTCTTCACGGAGAAAATGTTTAAGAAGTCAGGTAAATATTTTTTATGTGTCAATTCGATGGAATTAATATTTGTTATCACTACATATATAATAAAACAAAGTCCCCGCCGCGTCTGTCTGCTCACAATAAACTTAAAAACTACTGCATGGATTTTCATGCTGAGATCACCAATTATTCTTGAGAAAGGTTAACGTATATAATTTGTTGAGTTTTTGTATACATTGACTAAAATATAATGATATTAGTTGGAGATGTCGGAAAAAAATAAGGTGTCTGGGAGCTTTTAACGAAAACGCTGCCTAAACCCTTCGAGGCATAATAAAATAATGTATGGTAGAATTGTGTAACTTATAAAGGCATACAGAAAAGTCATAAATGAAAAAAAAGAAATGCAGAGATGGTCGACGGAAAAAAACATTGCTTATACCTACTGCAAATATGACAAAAATTGAACTGTATGACTTGATTTAAAAAATTAAAAAATACCAATATAACCATATCTATACATCTAAAAAAACTGTTGAGGGTCGAGAGTCTGTACATGGAAGATAATTTGAAAATTTTAATTGTCGGGCGTTCTCTAATCGATACTGAAGCTGAAAATGTAATTAGAAATTTTCATGTCAGTCTGTCTGTATCCTGATTATGAATTGATTTAAATGAAACTTGGTACAATCTGAGCTTATGATCCGAGGAAGGTTCTATACTTTTGTTCGGCAGGGCAGTTTCACACGCTTTTCGCACACCTTATGTGTCAGCTAGTTTGTTATAAGATTAAGGACATACTTCAGCCATATGGCTTAAAAGTTCTTCGGCTACCACCGTATCATCCTGAACTAAACCCAATAGAAAATGTATGGGGAATTTAAACAAATTATAATGCTTCGCATAAAATCGAACAAAATGTGATGGAAATAATGAAATTAATAAACGAACGTTTAAGTCAAATTGATTGAGATGTGGCGTTATACTTGTCGACACGCCAAAGAAGAAGAATACTATCGACATTTTGATTGAATTTATAATTTAACCTTGGAGAGAGCAGCGAATCCTAAAATTTCTCAATTTTATTCTTCAAACAGCGATACATATTAATATGTATAACATACATTTCACCCATTGAGTTTTTATTTTAGTTAAACAAGTGTTTTTGTGTTTTGTACTTCACTGTACCTCATGTCACGCACACGAAGTCACTGTGTTTATACAAGGCTTACCCACACATAGTGCCGCGCGCACAGATGAGTTGAACTATCAGTGCGCGCGGCGCTATGTGTGCGTGCGCTAGTAATTATACAGCTTTAATTTGTGTGGCAGTGATGCGGCCGTCTTCACAGAGTACATTTTTATATTATGAGGTAGAGACGTAACTTGACTTATTGACGACACCAGCGGTGCCAAGCAGTCTTTGCAGGAAACGCTCTGCGTGGCCGCGAAATAAACATCATATCTATGCAAAAAGCATACAGCGCCATCTACCACGTTTGCAGGCAACTCTTACGTTATAATAAAACGAAATCAAATATCATGACAAGTCTCAATGTAACTGCAACGTTGAGATCCTGTGTAACTTGGTCACATTATAATTCATTACTTAGTGTTTCTTAGTGATAATACCATGGGTACAGTTGTTAAAGAAAATGTCTAATTCTTAACGGAGAAAATGTTTAAGAAGTCAGGCAAATATTTTTTATGTGTTAATTCGATGGAATTAATATTTGTTATCACTACTGATGATGAGATGTGGCGTTATACTTGTCGACACGCCAAAGAAGAAGAATACTATCGACATTTTGATTGAATTTATATAAATATATTAACTTTGGAGAGAGCAGCGAATCCTAAAATTCCTCAATTTTATTCTTCAAACAGCGATACATATTAATATGTATAACATACATTTCACCCATTGGGTTTATATTTTAGTTAAACAAGTGTTTTTGTATTTTGTACTTCACTGTACCTCATGTCACGCACACGAAGTCACTGTGTTTAGACGAGGCTTACTCGCACATAGTGCCGCGCGCACAGATGAGTTGAACTTACTATAATAGTCTGATTCGACGGTCACTTAATACACAAAAAGTCGGTTTTGAGTGTAGTGCTCCAAAAATATTCAGGGTATTATCTGCTGTTCTAACATGCCTATACCTAATTTCTTACTCATGAAAAACTAGGCTTGGAAGAAGACAAATATTCCCTTTTTTTTCGTCTGGAATTACTTTATGGATGCTATATCGACTTACCGACTAAAGGTCAAAGCCCACTTCAACGACTCCGCTCCTACCCGGCAAAAACAAAATAATTCAAATATAGGCTTTAAATATTGCTCTTTAGATATATTTTACATTGCCATCATCAATTAGCAGACAGCTCGCTGCCAGCGAGCTTACCGCCGTCAGACTGCTCGGGAGTGGACGCCTCGCTAGCCGTGCGTTGTAGACGAGCAGTCGGCCATGGTGTTATCACTTAGAACAGCATTGAATTATAATGTAACCAACTTACGTAGGTTCTCAACGTTGCAGTTACATTGAGACTTGTCATGATATTTAATTTCGTTTCATTATAACGTAAGAGTTTCCAGAAACACGTGGTAGTTGGCGCTGTCTGCAATATTAAAAAATCTATCATTTTAGTTAATAATTCACAAATAGATGGCGCTGTGCCTTTTTTTAAATCGCGGTATGGTTTCGTTACATAGGGTCATATAAGTAAGACTACTTTTCTGCCCAAGGTAGTTTATTATTACTTTTTACGATCTTAAAACGAAGTTTTCTAAAAGATTCAGGTTTACTTATATATATTTGTTACACTCGATTTTTATTTTATGGCCACGCAGTCAGAAAGTTTCTTGCAATAGCTGCTTGGCACCGCTGGTGTCGTCACTTAGTCGAGTGACGTCTCTATCTCATAATATACAAATGTACTCTGTGCAGTCGGCGCGGTGCCCGCGCGCTCACTGCTAGCAGTCGCCTCACCGGCTCGCTACTACGAGTTTCCTTAATGGAAACCGATCGCGAACTGTGTCTATTGCGAAAAGCGAGAGCGGTCGGCGGGTGGACAGCTGGCCGTCTGCTAGCTGTCGCCGCGTGGACTGCTGGGTGCGTGCTAGCTGTCGCCGCGTAGACTGCGAACATAGTCTTCTTTTAGGGCAGTGTTGGGTGGGAGCGGTGTTGAAGCGGAGTCGTTTAAGTGGGCTTTGACCTTTAAACCACACTACCACTGTCTACGGCCAGGGCACCAATTCTCGCTTCACACGACATGAATGCGTGGACGTAAATCGGCGGGTGACGCGTCGCCTGTCTCATATTTAGGAACGGCGAACATGAGACGGACGACGTTTCACCCGTAAATTTGCGTCCACGCATTCACGTCGTGTGGTCGAGAATCGGCGCCCAGGAGTCCCCAGTACCTACATATTCCCTTGTAGCTGTTACCTCGATGAACAATTAAATTGAGCTGGCCCCGTCCCATCTTCCTAGAACAAATTAAAAGCCAAGCGGTGGACGCGGCTGAAAATATTAAAATTAATAAATATAAGGGTCTGGACTCATCGTATCGTTTTCTACCAGTCGGTGTCGAGACCCTAGGTCCATGGGGCCCCAATGCGTATTTTTTTTAAGAATTTGAAAAAGCGCCTTGTAGAGTCGATTGGCGACCCAAGAGCTTGCAGTTTTCTCGCTCGGCGAATAAGTATTGCTATTCAAAGGGGAAATGCTGGTAGTCTTTTGGGCACAATGACACGGGGGCCTTAAAGAGGTTTAGTTTAGATAGTAGGTACTAATGTAAATATATAGGTAGATATGTAATAATTATGTTTCACTGTAATTTTTAACAATAAATGTACTCGTATTTGAGGTATAATCAACATAATAGTCCATGCGTTACCTGTAGAAAGCTAATCAATGCTGGGATCGACAATATGGCTTTAGAACGTAAACTATCATAGTGATTTCCTACTCGCAGTTCTCCGTCAGGAACTGCCGCCTCATCGCTGACATAGATTTCTCCTTCCAATTCTTTTGCATCTTCCAGAATTGAACAATTTACTTGATTTTTTAACTTTCTGCCGATGAAAGAAATAAAATAGATTGATTCATTGATTGGGTAAAGGAATATTGAAGTGGTAGGTATTTGGAAAGTAACCTAAAGCGAAAGTTTATATGACTAGCAAAGTAGCAACCGTGATGAGAACTTTGAAATGCTACTAACGGTTTCTTTTTTATTGAATTTTTTGGTTTTCAGAAAAGGCAGGTTTTATTTTGCATTGATTTGGTTGCGGCAGCTCACGCGATTTGATACGCTTGAAAATGCTACTAACGGTTAAGTACCTTTTTTTTTTAATGTGAGGGAAAATCCCACGGCCGCCGCCGCGGCCTCTTCTAGGGGGGTGGTTCGGGTACTATCCCGCGTCTTTGGGGGGTTCGGGTGTGATCCCGCTTCTAAGGGGGGGGTGGGGGGCGTGAATTCCTCACGTCACGCTGCCGTCATGGGCCTGCTTCTGTAAGGACGGTGAGCAGCCGTCATGGAGGCCAATAGTTTTCGCCGAAGACACGTCGGCAGCGCCCAAGCCGCCGACTGCGAAACTCGGGTGAAAGAGTTCTCTCCCGTTCCCGCCCCGCCGCCTCTTTCACGAGCATGACCTGCTCGCAGAAAGAGGCGGCGCAGTCCCACTTACTCCCGCTGGAGATCACGGCTCGCACCATGGTCTCGAGCGAGAGAGTGTCCACGTCCAGAACCACCACGACAAACGGTTACCTATCTCGAGACTGACCGCAGTGTAAGAAGTTTAACGCAGTGTCGATTATGGGGGCTATAAGTTTTTTTATTCGGCAGTAAGTTTATTTAGGTACTTTTCCAGTAATGAGACAACGGTATATTAGACACAATGCAACAAAAGGTCCTCCGAGAGTGCTCAGAAAAAAGCCACTGGCGAAACTCACATTAACACCTATTCCGTTAAGAGGTAAACGTGATGTCTTATCCACTTTCCCTCGGCGGAAAATATCATTATTCACTCATTTGTGAACGTAATGTTTATTTAAACAATAGGTGTACTGATTTTTCTTCAAGAGTAATAATAGCAGAAGGGTAACTTAAACTTTTACCCATAGAATTATAACGCACTATTACCAATATTTCACGTCAGCGCGCGTTGACAAGAATCTTGGAACCTAAGTATCTATACTGGGTGTAACAAAATTACCTCTCCAAATTTCATGAAATGACTTGGCATCGGAAATCAAATACAAATATTATTAAATTTTTTTGTCGCACATTAAGAATTCGTTTTTTACCGCGGCAATTGGAGGTAACATGGTCGCCGTGGCAAAACGAACACTGAGCACCCGTCTGGCTGTCGTTGTCGCTTTCTACTGCCGCTCATTAGCGAAAGAAAGGGTGATAATAAAAAATTGTAGGACCTTTAAAACGGATTTACGGTTAAAGTATTCATGTGATTATGTTTTCTTCATTTTTGTAATGTTTCTTGACTGATGCCACGTCACGTGACGAAATTTGGAAAGTCAATTTTGTTACACCCAATATTGTGAAATCCATTTAAGATTAAGTAGTAATAGAGGTAGTTGAGGCAGAGGATCGTTGCGAGGCAGTGAAGGAACAGAAAAGTCCTTCTGCATTTAGTACGTAGGTACTTACGCAGTACAGATTAGATAATATTATTTGTAGCTTCATATCTATAGCTTGCATCCTCACGTTTTAACATCCATCCAAATCGAATGTGCTTATTCTCCGCACTATAATCCTTTCAGATTCATTGCAATGAGGTATAGTGTTTTTGCCATACAGATAACCGAATACTTAGCTTAATAAAAAGTTACCGAGCTTTTTGCCACAAAAACAGCCATGAAAAAGCAGCGTGTGGTTTCAGTAGTGTATTAGTAATATTTCTAAAAACCAGAAATTTAATAGTTTTACTTATTATTTACACTTTCTTTATTGTGTGTTTTTAATATGTCGTTCTGATTCAAATCAGGTACCTATGTCAATATTTATTTTAATGTTGTATGTAAATTATTTGATACATTCAGTGTTCATAAGGTTAAATATGAAGTGCAAAAAGTAACAATGCTTAGATAAAAATTATGTTGAGCCCCTAGATTAAATCATTATAAAAGTATAGAATCATTACTACAGCCAGTGTGACAGTAATTAATCTGAGAATGTACAAAATAAAATATACTACCTATTTGTGTAAAGTGTAAGGTACCAAGGTAGGTACATAAAATACCACAGTTTTCATGGCTTGTAGCAGAAAAACTGCTTTCCCTGTAAATGTGATCAATGGAACCCGCCTACTGCACCCGCTGCATCCAATCGCAAGCCGTCACCCTCATCTCACCCTTTGTTAAGCCAATCTGGTTGCAGAAATTTGACGTCTGTACGGTTAGGGGTGATTTCGAAACCCTTACAAAGAAATGTAGACCTTCCTGTATACATCTTTAGGTTCTATTTTATTTGTTTGACTAATTTAATAAAACCAAGATGATCATATTTGTGTAGAGCGTGAAGATATAATAATTTCATTTAGTTGAGTTTGATATTTCGCGGATTTTGGTCGATACTGACCTCGGGTGGTCGAGCTCAGAGGTTCGGTGGTGTATAGTTTTCACCGGGTGTGTGTGCAAAAGTATCAAGATTCATTTCCCGCTGATGTCCTACGGCAGTGAGACGCCGCACGTTTGGAGCAGCTCTGCAGTCAGTAATTTTTTCATATTTTTTAAAATGAGTAGAGATTGTGCAATAGCACCTAACAGCCGTAGTTATCTCTTTTTTTTTCTAGGACGTATCGTACGTATCCTACGTGAGGTTTTTTAGTCGGTAAGAGTCCGGCATTGCATTTTCCCTCACGTTAAAAAGAGAAAAAAAAAGAAGTATTACCTATTCAACTAGAGGATAATTCCCTTGGTAGGAGGATAAATCCTTTGGCTAGCCAAAGTAAGTTTATAATACTGCTTTCGAACAATATTCTGCTGAGATAGTATCTGCCGTTAGAATGAAAGTAAGTTTTATATTAAAACATCGATTTTTTTACGTGTCCGTCATAGATGCTATAAATATTTAAATATTCACGCTATGCCGGACTCTTGCCGACTAAAACCACTAGGTGCCTACGCCCGGCCCGGGGCCCCGGATGAGTTCTCGAAAGGATGATAACATCGCTGTTACGAGTGCAAGTGCAAGAAAACACCACAAATATTGTTGGATTTTTACTGTTTACGTTCTTGCACCGAATTCTTGACATCCCTCGAAATTCGAAAATTTGTAAAGTTAGGCACAATTTTACTTTACCTACCATCACTTCCAAACTGCTTCTTCGGTGAAAGTTCTCACTTTAAGGCGCATTATCACTTCCACGGGGAAACGGTTAGAAGAACTATAAAACTAGGCTAGATATTATGACAATTTTATTTTGAACTTACCAATGCTTTGGTTGACTGTCCCTTCCTTTGGTTTTACTGAAGCTCTAGGTCTAGAGACTTTGCGGTAAAGTCTAAGATAACCAACTTAAAACAACACCATCTTATAGCCCTGCAGCTAACATGACAGCCGCGCTCGTGAATCAGAAAGTACAACACCAACAGATAGGTACATTATGTTCATTGGTGGACGACAGAAAGGTTTTTGGTTTGGGAGTTGATACTTCCGTCATCTCATATTCCTAGAGTGCCAGTCTGCTGATAGGTACAGTTGTGGCATCAGCCGAGACGCTGGCTCGTGACACGCCTTCTGTTACATAAAGTCGTCATTGCAAGGCAACTGGTTGACATTTTTCAATCAGGAAACTTCTCTTGATCACAATGCAGTACCCAGTACCTAACTTAGAATAGAAACTTCTGTAGGTACCTACTAACCACAGAAACCTAGTTCTATTTATTGTTAAGTTTCGTATAATTTTAGCCATATAAAACATCAGAAAATTAGCATAGCGACTAGGTGAGACCGCAGTTGTAACCAAGGTCTGTTGGGAATCCTGGAGATATCCTTCCGAGAGCTTGCCCCGGGGCTCCCAACCGTAGGCAGGAGATAGGGAACGTGATGGTTTTTAGTCGGTAAGAGTTCGGCATAGCGTTCATGACGGATTTTTCCATAATTAAAATCTTCTTCTACACACGTAATATAATACTCGTAGAACTTCAGTACCTATAACGCTAGACATTCTCATTTTACGCTCAGGGTGTAGGTACAAAACTGGGATATTTTTGAAAGCTTGCCCCGAGAAAGGGGCCTAGTAATTTATAACTAAACTAGTCAACGTCGCGCGGTTTCACCCACGTAGTTCCCGTTCCAGTGGGAATACGGGAATAAAATATAGCCTATGTTTACCGCAAACAGTGTAACTTCCCAACAGTGAAAGAATTTTTCAAATCGGTTCAGTAGTTCCGGAGCCTATTCGATGTAAACAAACAAACAAACAATCAAATCTTTCCTCTTTATAATATTAGGACAAGAAAGCCTGGAACTTACAAGAATATACAACATTACAGATTATGGTTGCGCATGAAATCCTAGTTCTACTTTCAGGTAAAGCACCTACCTAAATTGTGCTCTGTAGCAACTGGCAACTGGTAATCCGGGAAATCGTTGCCCGGCTTTAATTAGCGAAAGATTAATTGGTTTATCTATGTACCAGTACGGATAAAATACAGATTCAAATACTCTGTATAGACGGGAAGATTAATCACGGTTTTGCATTGTGTAGGGTAGCGAGGTGTCACCGTACGGGCCGTTGTGGGACGCTCCGCCGGCACCTGTGCCGTACCCAGACATCCTGGCCTTTCCGCCTGCCGACCTGGGTGAGTTGTTTGATTCCTAGTACTATTACTCTACTTTTAGGGTAATCTTTTTTTAAAAGTTTCGTCATAAGTAATACGATTTTTGGATCAAGTTACCTGTTTCATCACTATTTCAGTTAAATCAGCCTATCACTAATCACAGTCCTTTGTAAGACTTCATGACGAATTTCTTTATTTTTACCATTTTGGGAGGGTACTGTATTAAAACAGCGTAGTTTTTTATAAATTCCCTTCTCTATGCCATGACCGTTACGTTAGTCAGCAGGTGCACCGTTTGCAGGTGAGCTTGACTTGGCTCCAAAGATCTCGATAGCGCTCCTCCAATCCACAATCTAAAACAATTGTTCCCTACACGCTTTCAATCTTACTTACATTATTTATTTTTTTCAATTAGATTTTATTATATAACCACAAAACAAAAGATGCGATGGGTCTCTACTTACTTGAAACACTGTTAATTTGTCACGAGACTGATTCGAATAGCTAAAATGTTTTAAGACGTGTAGGGAAGGGGGATTGCAATTATAACTTACTGTTTTTGAAATGCCTACTCCTCGTGCATAGGATGTGGAAGCATAAAAATATTAATCTTCTTATATTGTGTGTAGTGTGGTCGGCGGGATGCGGGCGCGGCGGTCCTCGCGTTCCGTCGGGAGGCAAGAAGCCTCGCCGACGGGTGGCGTCCGTGGCCCAACGACGCGCCGCCAACATACGGGAGAGACGGCGTATGTTCAACTTGAATGAAGCCTTCGATAAGTTGCGGAGGAAGGTAGGACTCTACATTGTTCACTTGTAAACTCTACATTGTTATGTTTTTTTGTTACATTGTGTAAGGGGTAAGACGCGGAAGTGTCTCCCTTCGCTAAAAGACTCCAAACCGCCTGCAAGGAGGGATCGATCTGTACTTGCAGGCTGTATGCAGCCTCTTAACGGTGGAAGAAACTTCGGCTCCTTATCGGCGATGTCAAGTGTGGGTTCAACTTCATGAAAGGGAGTTTCTGAGCCCATAACCGGCCAAGTGCGAGTTGGACTCGCCCATGAAGGGTTTCGAAGCAACAAGTAACATAATATAAAAGTTCTTATAGTTCGTTGTGACTTTGATTGATGTTTTGATTGTGTAAGGGGTAAGACGCGGAAGTTTAGGCGGTTTGGAGTCTTTTAGCGATGGGAGAAACTTCCGCGTCTTACCCCTTACACAATCAAAACATCAATCAAAGTCACAACGAACTAAAACATAGTCTAGTGGTTACCAGTAATTACCAGTTCTACTACCTTACATAATTTATAAGTTTGAAAGTTTGTGAAGAAGTTTGCTACTCAATCCTCGAATCCTAAACAAATGTGCTTTACTTACTGATAATCGAGATATTTCTCCATTCAGGTACCAACGTTCGCATACGAGAAGCGTCTCTCCCGCATCGAGACACTTCGCCTGGCGATTACTTACATCAGCTTCATGTGCGAACTGCTCCACGGGTCGCCACAACCTCATCACCCACCTCACGCAGCCTTGCATCCATCCAGACACGTATTTGATGGAGAAGTGCCCTGGTGTCCTTGAAATTAAGGGTGCTACAATCAAGCAATCCCTTGATTCTAAGTTGTCACTAAAAACATACTACACTTATTCTTGAAGAGGCTTAGAATTTTTCCTAGTATTTTTACTGAGAAAAGGTTCATAAGACTTGTAGAACGGGTAGGCAGTAGACAAAAATGGCCACAGCACACAAGCAGGATGTTTTTTTTTTACGTGAGGGAAAATCCATATTGTATGCTATGCCGGTCTCCTACCGACTAAAAAACCTCACGTAACGCTAACGCCCAACAGCCTATGGTTGGGAAGCCTGGGTAAACCCTCGGAAGGATGTCCCAGGACTCCCAACAGACTTACGGCCACCACTGCGGCCTCGCTCGCGGTTCGGGTGCTATCCCGCGTCTTCGGGTGTGATCCCGCTTGGGAGCCCCGGGTAAGCCCTCGGAAGGATGTCCCAGGACACAGAAGCAGGAGAGGTTACTTTGATTGACTATTATCGTTGGAACCGGCTGTCTAGTGGGCCTTCGGACCGTTCAATGAGCATTTTCGTCAGTCAGTAACTGCATCAACAGCTAACAGATGGTTTCATTCACATCAGTCGTCGTGGTAGACCTCGCGTTCGTTTTGAGTTTTCCTTCTCCTCGCTATGATCTCGCCCGTTAGTTATAATTCATAACATTATAATGGCAATTCCTTATAATAGAAATAATGGAGCATATTTTAATGTGTACATAGGAGTGTAATTTAGTCAAGTTTTCTGGGCGTGTATTTTTGACCTAGGAGCACTAAGTCTAAAAAACATCTGTAAAAGAAAGCCTAGTTTTTTTGTCATACTTCAATTAGGTAAACACAATATCCGGTTACATTAACCATCTCAATTTAAACTAGGTTTTAGTTTAGGTAGGTTTTAGTTGCTGCTAAGAAAAGCTATGTCACGTCATTCGGTTATTATATTCCGACATTGTCCCGATATTTTCTTTGAAAAAATTAATGGGATACCTACCTAATGTTAATTGATACCTCATGAGGTTTTACTAAATATGATAAGATATTTGTGATTATAGAAATTGTTTTGACAGATCTATTCAGTGATTAACAACAGTTGTGATTAGACTGCGTGAAAACCTAGCCTGTATTTACCTGAATATTATGAAACCTTAATAGATATAATTATAGATAATTTATATAATATAAATAGAAAGTGCGCATGACGTCACCTACATAAGTGATAGGTTTATAATTCCTGTCTTCCATTAGTTTTAAGGCCAATATTAAATTATTTCAAGTATTTTTGTGTATTATTAGAAGATTACGATAGATATCTAATAATTTTTTTTTTTTAAAAATTGATTATCATAAAAAAGCACTACCTACTACAAACCCTTATTTACGAGTTCTTGAACTTTATGTTACTAAATTATGATATTACCTACAAGTTGAAACTTGGCGGGTTTTACCTATCAAGGTTGAAAGATCAATCCCATTGTAGTCTCATGACTCTAGTTTCGTTTCAGTCTCAGTTGATGAAATTACATTCACATAGGCAACGAGCAAATTCTACCACGATCCTTTTTTATAGCAAACTAACTGTTCCCCGCGGCTTCGACCGCGTAGAAGTCGTTATCGCGTAAAAGTATAACCCTCATTTTGCGCAGTCGATTAAAAAGTAGCCTATGTCCTTCCCAGGGCCTCGAACTATCTCTATACCAAATTTCATATCAATCGCTCCAGCCGTTTAGACGTGAAAGCGTAACAGACAGAGTTACTTTCGCATTTATAATGTTAGTAGGGAAGTAGGAATTATTTAAGGCCTAATCACAACCGCCTAACTACAGACAAGAAATACAACAACCCTTCATGAAGGTGACAACAAGGTTGGAATGAATTGTATGTCAATAAATTAGTATCTACCTAAGTAGCTTAGGCTTATGAGTGCAAAAGTGTTGAAATACTACGGGGAAATACAAAAAAGACTGGTGTACCTAGTAACAGACGAAGATGTTTTAGAAATAAGGAGAATGCACCTTCCGAAACTAACCTTAATTCATACATGGAATCATAGAATTGCTGATCAAATTTTCCGGGTCTGGAGCTGAGATTTCCAAAACCTGATGATGATGATCATGATGGATGATGGCCCAGCCTTCCTTTCAATTCACTTCTAATTGATTTGCAACTACATCGACGTCAGGTCGATGCATTGTTGTCATCATCAAGAATATTGTCAATCATAGAGTACAGTAATTTAGTAATTATTTACAGCCTGGCTTAAGTATAAATGTGAAAGTAACTCTGTTACTCTTTCACGTCTGAACTGTGGATTTATCTATCCTACCAAATTTCTGTACCTTTTTTTTAACGTTAGGGAAAATCCTTCACGGATGCTATGCCGGACTCCTACCGACTAAAAACCTCACGTAACGCCCAACAGTCTACGGTTGGGAGCCCCGGGTAAGCCCTCGGAACGATGTCCCAGGAGTCCGGCTATCACTGTGGCCTCGCCTAGGGGGTGGTACGGGTGCTATCCCGAGTCTTTGGGGGATTTTTGGGTGTCATCCCGCTTCATTAGGGGGGCGTGCGTGAATCCTTCACATCACGCTGCCGTCTACTGCCTGCTTCTGTAAGGCGGGGAGCAGCCCCCTCACAGTACCTAACAAATTTCATCAGAGTCGGTACTATGAAAGATATTTGGTAAATAGAATAGTTTGGTAAAGAATAATATGCTGCTTTTTATCACCGGAACTAGTTCCTGTGTTATACGGTTACAGGAAAACCTGACCGGGGCCTTGAGTAGGTATTATTGGTATTATAACTCATATTCGACCAAATTGGCTTTTAATGCAGTTTGCCTTTCCAGCGTCTATATATTATGAAATTTTAAGTCATTATTTTTACTTGAGAATAATTGCATATCCCTCATGGATACTATGCTGGACTTCTACCGACTTAAATCCCACGTTGGGCTATATCGCTGCCTAAGGTCGGGTAAGCCCTCTGAAGAATGTCCCAGCGCAAGTTTGAGCCATGAAACTTTTCTGGAATCATCAATTACGGGATGACTCATTAATGGTGTAACAGGTTTTTTAATTTCTTAGTCATACTTACTTTTAGAGGGTCGGTATCATCAATAAATACTTACCTGCTAGTAATTAAGTGGTTACTAGCCCTTTGTATATCCTTAATTCGATACTGAGGTAATTAATAGGTGATTAGTAAGTAAAATCCTGTAGCTAATGTATATATATAGAGGAGTTTGTCAAAATTTTGGTCATAAATAACAAGGTTTTGTGTTGTAACATACATCTTCGGAGCTACATATTAGTTAGTTAAAAGCGTTGTGCAGTGGAAGTTATGTATAAAATGATCCGGATACTTTTAAATGTAAGTACTTACCTATACCTACCTATTCATTCTTTATGTATTGTGAATTCTTATCTTTGCTATTGGAAGGCGTCCTAGCGTAGTATTTTTTTCAAGATTGATATTTATGTTTGTGGAGTTAATATTAATTATGCAGTGATACCTATTACTTAAAAAGTTTTTGTCATGTTTCTCAAATATCACTGCAATAATTTGACACAACAGTATTAACAATTAGCAGCCTTGTCCCCGTGTAATAAGAACTCATGACTTCCGTTACCCCTCGTACTCCCAAGAGTCCCTAGTGTTAATCCAGTTTCAAACATTCATCCTTACATTGTTATAAGACGCCCCGCAGCGTTTGTCTATCTGAAAGTGATAATCTCAAAAGCTGCTAAATGGATTTTCACACGGTTGTCACTAACGCATGCCAAGGGCTAAGAGGAAGGGCTATGTAAAATCCACGAGCGTCCGTAAATTTACATAAATAGAATCAAAATAGTGATCTAAAATCTATGTCTCCGCAATAAGTTTCTGAAATCAAGTGAAGACAATCTCTCTGTTATTTTCGTAAAATAGTAATTCTACAAATATTTAAGTAAATTGTAGACAATTCAGTTTTTGCAGATCTAATATTCATGTGATAACGTTTGTGGCAGAAGAGTCTGCGAAATGACTTATGAAAGTGAAAAAGTATTCATTTATTTCATTTCAGATTTTTCTTTTGGCAAGCATCGTCTCAGCTGCACCACATGTACGAGAGAAAAGAGACTTCGCATTTTTAAGAAAATTGTTTGCAGCATTTTTCTTTGGTCCCAATGAGGGATCAACGCCACGAGTACAAAACAAACCAGCAGAAATTGAATGTAGACTCTGCAAGCTACCTGGTTTTAACCAAATTGTTCGACCAACAAGAGGAGAAGTAAATGATTTGATGATACTTGATAAAGCAAAAGAAGAATTGGAGGTCCATCCTATCGAATTTTACATTGGCACTGACACAGTAGCAGACTCAGATAAAGCAATTCAAAATGTGAACAAATTGATTTCTAGTGGAATTTTGAATGTACCAGAAATTATGATAGAGGATGCTTTAATTCCAATTATTAACAGACAAAAAGCAACGGTATCTGCGGCTGAGGAAAGTCCTGTTTTGAATAGTGTGAAGAAAAGTCAACTAGGATCATCAACCAATACAGACAAAACTGCTACAAATCCAAACATAAATACTGCCAAGTATAAAAATGTACGAAAAGTTCCAGTAACTTTGGAGGCAATACAGTTACCAAAGCCTGTCGAACTTAAACCGATTTTTGGACTAAAGGTACCTAAGGAAGTAGAGATAACACAAAATTCTTTTGCAGTGCCTAAAAAACAGAAACAACATTTGGGTGAAATCTTTTCTAACCAAAATAATTTCGTACCTCTAAGTGAAAATCATTATTTTTATGACCGCAGTCAAATTATACCATTAGAGTCGGAATATAATACGGATAATTCAGGTGGGAGAATTACACAACAAGGTTCTATTTTATTTCCCTTTGCGTATTTCAATGAACCGGATGTTATAGAAGTTGTTAACACAAACGCGAAGGAACAAAATCAGAACATCAAAAATAGAGTGAAGCATATTGATCATAAGGATTCAAAATCATTACATATAGAGAAAGAAAAAAATGAGATGAATACTGTATCACCTTTTACCATACTTCAGCATAATGAACGTGTAAAAACAAAATCATCAGATTTTATGAACACTGATTTTAGAGTAAATCTTGATAAAAGTGAAAATTATATCATGCCTCAAACATTTTCTTATTTTGATTGCGGACATATGACGAACAATGAACCCCAAGAAGTTAATTTACATAAAGACAAAGATGAATTACAGAGAAAACTTACATATGCTTCAGCTCTGGCTAAAACTTTAAAAAAAGATAAAGTACCTGCAGAAGCCAAGGAACCTTTTAATAATATATCTAAACAAGAAACCAAAACAAAATTAAAGTCTAATATGACAAATATTGTGAACAGCCCTGATAAAGTTGAAAACTTTAACGACAATGCGCAAATTGCTGATAAAATATCAAGTGATGCTTTAGTTGCTCGAATTATTGATAGAATAATCAAAAATAATAAAACCAAAGTTTTTAACAATTTGGACGTGAATAAACCTAACATAAGTGCTATAACTAATTCATCTTCACTTCTAGAAAATATTTTAAATATTACAGATAACATCACAGATAATAAAGCGCAAAGTCTAATAGACCAAAATGTGTTTAGTACATTACCAGATGATAATGAGGTTACAACTAATGCGTTTACTAATTCAAAATTACCTGCTCACAATAATAAAATAGAACCTATTACAAGTTCCCTGCCTGCAAGCCATTCAGCAGAAGAAAACATTGAAGCCACAAATGAATCATCTACTACGGAGAGCACAAATTTTGATTTTAGTACCAGTATACCTATAGCAAATTTAGTAAAAGATCAGATACAGCTTAAGGATAATTCTATAGAGGAACGAGGCGATATAGATGATTTTGAGTTGAATTATACTGTTAGTTCTGCTTCTGTACAAGAAAATCAAGAAGTGGATTCTGAGTTGAGGATAGAATCAGAAGACAGCGAGGTAAAAAAGAATGTAATAACTACTACAATATTAACTACCGGCGATGATGAAGTGCCTGTTACAAATACACTTCCATCAAACTATTCAGATGAAAAAGTTGAAGGTCATAAAACATCAATTACGGAGGGCAAAAATATTGATTCTAGTTCCAGTTTACCTGCAGACGATTTAATAAAAGATCAGATGCCACTTAATGATAACTCTGTAGAGGTACGAGATGATATAGATGATTTACAGCTAAGTAATACCCATAGTTCTGCAGAAGGAAATAAAAAAGTCAACACAGAAGTCAGTATAACACCAGATGACAGTGAGCTAAAAACGAGTACTTCAACAATACCTACTTATAATGACGAAGTGCCTATAACAAATATTCTACCAACAACCTATTCAGCGGATAAAAACATTGAAATAAATAACGAAACTCCAGATTGTAGTACCAATTTACCTATTAAAGATTCTATGAAGGACAAGGTTTCAGTTAAAGATATAGATGTAGAAGTACGATGTGATATAGATAATCTACAGCTAAATAGTACCAATAGTTCTGCCACCATTGAAGGAAATCATGAAGCGATTTCAGAGCTCAGTATAACATCAGATGATAGCGAGGTAAAAACGAACGGAATGACTACTTCAACATTACCTGCTTACAATGATGAAGCGCCAGTTACAAATACACTCCCAGCCAACTACTCAGTAGATGAAAACGGTGAGGTCACCAACGAAACTTCAGTCACGGAAAGCAAAAGTATTGATTCTAGTACCATTATACCCGTAGAAGAATTAGTAAAAGATCCGTTGCCGCTTAAGGACCAATCTTCAGAAGCACATGATACAGATCCTTTTCAGTCAAGTAATACGAGTACTTTTGCTTCTGTAGAAGGAAATCACGAAGTCAATTCAGAGTTTAGTATAGCACCAGATGACAGTGAGGTAAAAACCAATGCAATGACTACTTTAATACTGCCAACTCACAATGACGAAGTACCCATTACAAATACACCCCCAGTAAGCTCCTTAGTGAATGAAAATGTTGAAATCCAAAATGAAGCTTCAATTACGGAAAGCGCAAGTATTGATTCTAGTCTAAAATTACTATCAGAGGATTTAGAAAAAGTACAATTGCAAGTTAAGAATCATCCTGGAGGTGACGCAGAAGCCTTGGAGCAAAATAATACTACAGCTGTTTCTGAAGAAGATAACCAAGAAGTAAATTCTGATAACGTAAATCTCACGGAATCAGATGGCAGAGGAGATATTGGTCGAATTAATTGAATGAAAACTCCAGTTTTAAATGGTATACTCACTAGAAAACGTAGAAATGAATTCTCATAATTCAAGTCTCACGATACCGGATGGCAGAGGAGATATTGGTCAAATTGACTGAAAGAAAACCCCAGTTTTAAATTGTATATTATTTATTTACTAGAATAATTTTAAGTACTTACTTTAATACACCAAATACAAAGTTTATTATATAAAAAGTATTTTATTATATTAAAGCCTTTTTCGTTAGAACCTCTACAACAATGGCACAGATATTGATATCAGTTTACAATAATTTATCCAAACATTAGATTTTGATATTGAGTGATTTTTAAAGAGTTGTGTACGTCTTTGGGAACAATAAATACACTTAGCCAAATGGCAGTTCACTTCTGGACGTAGGCTTCCTCCAATTTATGCCTTAGGGCCCTTTCTTTGCCATGCTCTAGTCCGGACGGAAGTCGGCAGGTGAACTATTTGCAGGTGACACTGACTTGGATTTCAAAGATCTCGGTCGAGTTCCATTGGGACCTAAAGTTATTATGTAGTCCATACCAGAAAAGAAAATCCACATTATTTTATTAAGATTTGGGATTCGTTTATCTTACGACATTATCCTCTCATATACTGAAATCTTCATTTTCATTCATAAGTAAAACTTTTCTAATCTATATAAAAATCAATGCCACTTTTCGTTGTAATTTTATAACTCAAGAACGGGCTCACCTATCCAAACCAAATGTTTAGGCTTTGTTCGGACTATTTAGTAGATGGTTTATGTGAAGTTTGCACAAAATCGGTCGAGCGGTTCTTCATTTATCACGCAAACGAAGTTGCGCGGGTCAGCTAGTAACAAATAAATGACGAGCTCACTTTCGACTTTGACTGACTGACTGTGTATCGTGTGTTGTGCTATTGTAATAAGTACGTTCTATCTTTCATCTATGAAAACTAGTTGTTTTAAAACGATTTCATTATATTGAAATCGTTACATCTTTCACACAGCACTCTCTCTATGTAAAGTGAGTGTGACGTCAGGCGGGGGCGGTTCGTGCCACCGCTCCCAGGCGGGCTTGCGTCTGCGGTCCACGGGAGGCGCGGACTCGCCTGACGCGTCTGAGTAACCGCTACTGCATGACCTCAGACTGCATGACGCGTGGACTTTGTGATCTGAAAAGGAATATGAATTATTTTGGTTATGAACGAAATGATGAATGAATTTGTTATATTGTAGAAAATTCGAAGCAGTTCAGCGATAACCGGCGTTAGACGGACAGAACGGTAAGGGCTGTTTTAGTAGATCCGAGTTCAGCTTGACGTTCCGCTTTGGGTTTCCAAACGATAAAAACAGCAGTTCTTCGATTATTCTAGGTTGGAACTACACTATTAACATCAGTGGGGTGCTATAGAGTAGGTTATTGCATGCTTACATGTGGGTATCATTATTGATGATTTTACAAATAATTATTACATTGAACCCAAAAACTTAGATTGCTTTAATCGCTGTATTACTACCACTACTTCGTCATTTGAAACTACTCACCAATATTGTCTAAATAGTTGGCAACGTCATCCAGCGGCACCACTTGTATGACAGGCTGGGGCTTACGTCGAGATCGTCTCGATAGCTGCACCACCAATACGGTGGATATCACGAATACTGCTACTAGGATCACTGCTCCCAGCGATATACCCACGTCTTTTTGTAAGAATACTGAAAAAAAAGAAGGCAGAGAAATAGTGAAACTCGCAGTTCTTGTAGATTCTGAAACGATCAGGTTACGCGGGGGTGGTGAATTACAGATTCACACTTTTTCAGTAGGTAACTTTGCTGGTTCCACGTAATATGAGGTAAGCTTATAGCCGCCACCGGAAACTATTTCTGAAGAAAATCTTTAAACCATTATCAAGCTGGATGTATGTAGGTATACCCAATTCAGGCTACGGCCACACGACGGCGATCAATTTTTTGTTGATTTTTTTTAGCGCCAGTCAAAGGTGCGGCAATCAAAGACTTCTATATAAACTGACTCAGTTTATATAGAAGTCTTTGGCGGCAATATGAAAGAAAGAACGTTGTTGCGAGTAGGGGAGTGTGGCTGGTAGGTCAATATTCTCGGAAACGTGAAGAGAAATGCGAGCGGTATCTTTATGTATAGTGTGCCTGAAGGCCTAGGTAGAAGCCGTACTGAGTTAAAGCTTATCATGGCGACAACTGGGGACTACCTACTTGATTTGTTAGTCTACCTACTCAGAAATCGTGCTCATTCACATAGAAGAAGGTGCCCTAAAATGTTCCAGTGCGACACCTAGGTATGTTCATTAAAGTCGCAATTTGTGAATTGGAGCGCCATCTATGGCAAGATAAAATGTTCAACTAAAAGTTAGAGGGAACGTTCGCTCAAGTTTATGAAGCGTGAGTTTGTAAACTGCGATGTTGAGATGTTGGTTTTGTTACGAGCCGCTAGATGACTCTGTATACAGTGATAATAGATTTTTCATTCCTTCTATTCGAAAAGAATCACTTTGCACCACGATATCGGGGCGCAAAATAGCTCTTTTCTGTTAAGAGCTTTTTAGCGGGCGGCAAAGTGATTTGAATTTGGAACTTGAAAATTTCATAGAAATCAAACGCACATTGTATAAATTACTGGCTGGTAAGTGTTGGCTGCACAGCGGGGTGTCCTGAGCTAACTAAAAAAACAAAAGAGCGCCATAAATGTATCTGTTCGTGTTTGTCATTAATAATGTTCTTGTAATCAGTAGGTAAACATATTTTATTGTATTCGGCAAATATAATAAGTTCTACGTCAAGTTATGAAAGTGACAATGCATGAACTCCTGGAACAATATCTACTTATAGAAGGTAACTACGGCGTACAAAACTTATTTTTTCTCATAGAAAGGGAATGAAAAGTGGAGTATATTACTCGAGGGCAAATTATTTTTCCCTCGGGCGGTGTACTTTGAATCCCTCACTGCGCTCAGGATTCTACGTTAGAATCCCTCGCTAGGCTCGGGATTCTATTCTAGAATCCATCGCTTCGCTCGTGATTCAAAGTAGCGCCCTCGTGTGCTTTAAGCTGTAATCCTAACCTTTGAAATCTCAATGAAAACGAATTTTGACAACGCTAAAAAATAGTCGTGAAATAGTCGTAAATAGTCGTACATGTAAAAAAAATAGTCGTATTATAGTTTCGGCGTTATAGCTATAGGTTAGTGAGGATTATGGCTTGAACGTCAAGCTGTAATCCTCACCTCTGTCTGGTGCAAGCAAACGGTTAATGCTATCGAATTCGTTTAGGTTCCAAAAAATAGTCGTAAAATAGTCGTAAAGACCTGCCAAATCTCAGAAATAGTCCAAAAGCGGTTTCCGAGATGTGAAGGTACCCTGGTGAGGATTATGGCTTGAACCTTTGAAAACTTCAAATTTCTCCGAAACGCCTGCGATTTTCGGTTCAAAGTTTGTGCCAAAAAATAGTCGTGAAATAGTCGTAAGAAGCTATAATAAATTTGAGTTGATTTAATGTAAAAATAAAAACTTTTTATTTACTTCATTTCTATTGATGTACAGTCGTGTACAAAATTTGTAACTTCCAATGATACTAGAGGAAGTCACGCGGTTTTATTCGCGTAGTTCCCGTTCCCATGGGAATGCGGGAATAAAATAAAGCCTATGTTTACCGGGAAGAGTGTAGCTTCCCAACAGTGAAAGAATTTTTCAAATCGGTGAAGTAGTTTCGGAGCCTATTCGATGCAAACAAACAAACAATCAAATCTTCTCTCGTTATAATATTGGTACAGAATTAGGTTATTGGGAATATTCCGCTTAATATAATAATATTTCTTTGAATGAGACGTTTTCCATACCAGTAGTTATAATTAAACAGAAAACAAACATTTATGATTTGCATCCTTATTTATTACAACCGAAAGCTTGCAAATACGTACATTTGTTTAAATCTCTCTGTATGTTTATAACACTGCAATTAGTTTTGATCACAATTGTCATAGTCATTTCAATATCTGTTGGCGTTTCTAGAAAAGTTCTAAATGGCGCTGGTAGGTTGAGTCACAGATTAATAAATAGCTACTACGTAACAGATACATCGCTCCCATACAAAAGCGAAAATACCTATGCTATATTAGCCCACAAAATTTTAATAATAATACCTGCTGCTCAGAACGATAGCAGTAACCGTTTGCTTGCACCAGAGGTGAGGATTACAGCTTGACGTTCAAGCCATAATCCTCACTAACCTATAGCTATAGCGCCGAAACTATAATACGACTATTTTTTTTACATGTACGACTATTTACGACTATTTACGACTATTTCACGACTATTTTTTGACGTTGTCAAAATTCGTTTTCATTGAGATTTCAAAGGTGAGGATTACAGCTTGAAGCACACGCGCCCTCGCCGTAAAAATACTATTTTGCCCCCTTGTTATACAATCTACTATTGTTTTTTTCAAAAGTTATCTACGGTACACGGTACACACAAAGGAATATTTAGGTGTAACGTAAATTTTTGAAACTGCAGGGACCTTAACACGGCAGTTGCACACGGCTTAACTTTAGATTGTCCTCCCACGAGTTTGGGGTTCATATTTTTTTTACACAAAGCTAATATTATTAGAAGCCTCCACACGAAGTTTTAACTTGCGGAGATTAATGGTTAACGAGAAAAAATATAATGAAAATCATACAAATTTACCAAAAATTGACACTTTTGACCACAGAATACCTACATATGGTTTACGCACTAAAATGTTTAACTTCATTTAATAATGAAATAAATAGGTATATTCAGTGACTACGTAAAATTTTAAGCATATTTAATTAAATACATATATTTCGTTGACATAAATGAATGATATTACTTAAATGTATTCTGACAATAATTTACCGACTATTGCCGCTATGTAAAACTAAACGTAAAACGCCGTCGACGCGCTGTCACTGTTACTGTCTGACAGTTATATTTTTTTTTGTAATACCTATTTTATGGCCTTTAACTTCAGCCTTTTAGCCAAACTATTGTTGATTATCCAACTACTGTTGGTTAGGTTAGGTTGGAACTGTGACCATTGACGCGCGACGGCGAGCGAGCGAAGCGAGCGTGCCGCGGCAGCGGCCGCCGAGCGCCAGAGGTATCCTTTATAATATTATTATAACAATTTCAGACCAAGAAAATGCGAAAGTTAGGTTATAATGTAAAAAAAATCGCAACTCAAAAAGGGGGGGCGTCTGCAACTTTTCCTTCAAGGGGGGGTTCTACACCCCAAACCCCCTCCCCCCCACCACCTCCCAGCCCTTAAATCGTGGGAGGACAATCCGAAGTCCTACCGTTGCACACCTACCACTGCACCACCGACGGAGTCATTTAAGTATTCAATCCTGACAGCTATTAGGGGCTTCCTTCCGCGGACGCTTGGATTGTGGAATGAGCACCCAGCCTCGGTTTTCCCAAACGCCTAAAGTATGGGGATCTTAGAAGGTTCTCGCAGGATCAGCAGCGCGAGTGTAGCGCCTCTGGTGTTGCAAACGTTCATATAGGCTACGGTGACCGCCAGCACAGATTACTAAATAGTTATTACTTACCGCCAGTCCATCTGGCGGGTCGTATGCTAGTCTGACACCTTAGTGGTATAAAAAAAAGAGGAAATGGTCCTTTCTTAATAGAAACGCTCTACTAAAAACTCACCGTGCCACCAAGGTTTATCAGCTTCCTGCAGTAAAGAATCCGTCGGCCTCAGGAGTAGCGGCGGCGAACATCCATACCGATTGCAAGCACTTGCCCCCGCTTCATCCCCCTTACGGACCCTTCCAATGCCCGCCTGTAGGCCCACAAGGCCCCCTGTCAGACCCGCACTAGTCCCGACTCCAGCTGAGACTAGACCCCGATCGGGATCAACCCCCACGCTAGATCGTCGCTCTAGTACCAAAGATGAGTTGCTATCTGACATCCGCCAGACAGATACTTCGTAGTGTGTTGCGTTTTCAACTGAAATGATAAATTAATATATTGAAACTGACATAAAAGCGTAAGAACTAAAATTCATATTTCATAGCTATAAATCAGAAAATTGGTTGGCCTTTTATTGGAACGGTTTCTAACCTATGACAGTAAAAGGAGAGCATTAGGGTCCTACTGACATCAGTGGACTAAAGAAGCCTCACCTGTTTGTGATGCATCTGCTAATTAACGGACGGGGTCGCGGCAAAGAGAAGAAATTCCCTAAATAAAATCTTGTATCAACTTTTCAGGCCCAAGCTACTCCCGATTACAAAATGATATTTAGGCGCAGTTTTCACGAGGGAGAGAATTGAGGCGATATTATTGTCATATCAGTCAATCCGTGTGGTGACGCGATGACGGTGCCCTGTGTGACAACGGGAAAGACTATAAAGTGTCGCCACTCCAATTTATCCCGAGGGTGTCGTTAGTGGCGACTGAGGGAACACTTTCGCAAAACGATCCATTGCGTAGAGAAGAAAAAATTGAAATAAAACGCGGTTGTCAGTAAAATAACAAGTTGAAAGCCGGTTCGAAAAAAATCAACTGCGGGTCGTCATGACCTGCGTCTGTCCATTTCATAACAGCAATAGGCTCAACACCTATTATGTGGGACAAAAACTATAAGGTGAAATGTGGGCGTATACATGGCTCTACTGCCTATTCCTTTGGAGATAAAGGTGTCACAATATGTATGTATGAATTCTCAACATAATAACATCGAGTGATCATATTCGAACATGTGACGTGTTCGTAGAGTGATACGTGACTCGACGATAATATCAGATCTCTCGAACGTGGATACAGCACCTAAGGAGATGCAAACAAATTTCCAGTCAACGCACATGTTTCACTTCTCGCTTCTTATCCGTCTTATATTACAGGCAAACTGCTTTACTTAATTTACGCAAAACTGCTTCTTAGTCGATTTCACATTTCAGATGTATTTCATAAGCATATAAGTATTTAAGTATTAATATCCGTGGTCTGATACCCATAACACAAGCAGGTTATTCCTAGCTTACTTTGGGATCAGATAGCGTTGTGTGAGATGTCCTTGAATATTTTTTATTATTATTATTTATATGTAGTTCCGGGTAAAGAGCTTTCAACGCAAATCTCATGTTGAGGTACAACGACTATAGGTATTGATAAATATCAATACCTAAAGTTGTCGTACCTCAACTTATTACCTTCTATAAGGTAAATCGCTCAAACGGCAATGAAAACACTTTAACCGATTATAAAATTGATGCTGAAAATTTTAAAGCAAATCAATCAAATAATCCTATTGCACCCCGCTACTGAATGTAAACATTTCGTCCAGGGATGAAAACTCGCAGCAAGACCCTGAATTTCGAAACAATTTCCTACGCTATGACATCGTCTGTTAGCCAGCAGATAAGATTAACTTAGTCCCTTACATCTCTGTAGAACCCTATCGCCCCAATATTGGTAATAGCTGAAGATAAAATTGGTACCCACCTGGTATACATCTCATCTGAAACTCTCCAGACTCGTAAGCAATATCACACTGATGAGGTTGAGACGGTCGAAGATTTTCGAAACTGAACACTCTATCACACTTTTCCTCTTGAGAAGCAATCCCATTACTGGCTTCACAAGATACCTTCAAGGTCTCTGCCAAAGGACCACTGATCTGGTCTAGGCTTAATATTGGTGAACCTGTAGTGAGGTGTTGGAGTTCACTGTTCAGAGGCTGAAGATGCCAAAAGTATGTTTGAGGAGCTGGTAATGCCTTGATGTAGCACTGGATGGTTTCTTTGACCAGTCTGATTCCGAGTCCGGTACATTCTGGTGGGTCTGTAATACAGATTTAATATGGAGTGACTAACGTGTTAAAAAATGCATGTCCAGTAAGATGTAAAAGTCAAGTTTCAGCATAAGGGCCGAAATCGCTTGCACATAAAACATCTATCGGGTTATTTAAATGTATGAGTAAACGTAACTGTTGATACGTGGGTGACGTGACTATTACAGCCGACCTACGATTATTTACGGTTCTAACCCATCTTCTATATATATAAAAATGTTGTGTGCGTTTGTGTATCTATTAAAAACTCAAAATTTACTGAATCGATTGAGCTCAAAATTGGACACAATATACAATAGGATACAGAGATGGTTTAAGCTACTTTATACACTTTTATCATAACAGCAATAAGAATAAAATAGCTTTAAAAAGTGATTTTACCAATAGATGGCGTTAGTCGTTTTTTTTTAAATTATACTCTGCCAGCTTCAGAACAAAATATTAAAAAAAACCGGCCAAGTGCGAGTTGGACTCGCCCATGAAGGGTTTCGTTGCAGCAAGTAACATAATATAAAAGTTCTTATAGTTCGTTGTAACTTTGATTGATGTTTTAACACGTTTGCAGTGGTAGTGATTTTTCTAACCGAAAATTGCAGTTTATGACGTATTAAAAAAAAACTACTAGCTCTATCTCGTTTAACCCAATTTTCGTTGGTAGTTTTTATGGCAATGTTCATCATATCTTCTTTTTAGATTTATCATTCTCTTAGTTTAGAAGTTAGAGGGGGGGGGACACACATTTTTCCACTTTGGAAGTGTCTCTTGCGCAAACTATTCAGTTTAGAAAAATATGATGTTAGATACCTCAATAGCATTTTTGAAGACCTATCTATAGATACCCTACACGTATGGTTTTGATGAAAAGAAATAATTTGAGTTTCAGTTCTGAGTATGGGGACCCCCAAAATTTACTGCTTTTTTTCTAGTTTTACATTAGAATCTTAATGCGGTTCACAGAATACATCTAGTTACCAAGTTTCAATATCATAGGCCTTTTAGTTTCGGAGAAAAGTGGCTGTGACACACGGACGGACAGACAGACGGACAGACAGACAGACATGACGAATCTATAAGGGTTCCGTTTTTGCCATTTGGCGACGAAACCCTAAAAACAACCTATTTAGAAGGTACCTACCAGATTGATGTTTTTTGAGAGAAGTTTGATTGCGGCCTTCTTGCATTCAGAATAATAAAAGAGAGTACTTACCGAATAAAGAGGTCAGATATGTTTTGCATGTTATTTTTGAACTTTTTGGACATTCGGAATTTTGGAGTTTTGAACTTTAGACTTTTTGAATTTTGGAGTTTTGGAGTTATGGAGTTTTGGACTTAGGACTTTTAGAATTTTAGACTTTTAGACTTTGGAGTTATGGACTTTTGGACTTTTGGACTTATGGACTTTTGGAGTTTTGGAGTTTCGGAGTTTTGAAGTTTTGGAGTTTTGGAGTTTTGGAGTTTTGGAGTTTTGGAGTTTTGGAGTTTTGGAGTTTTGGAGTTTTGGAGTTTTGGAGTTTTGGAGTTTTGGAGTTTTGGAGTTTTGGAGTTTTGGAGTTTTGGCGTTTTGGAGTTTTGGAGTTTTGAAGTTTTGGAGTTTTGGAGTTTTGGAGTTTTGGAGTTTTGGAGTTTTGGAGTTTTGGAGTTTTGGAGTTTTGGAGTTTTGGAGTTTTGGAGTTTTGGAGTTTTGGAGTTTTGGAGTTTTGGAGTTTTGGAGTTTTGGAGTTTTGGAGTTTTGGAGTTTTGGAGTTTTGGAGTTTTGGAGTTTTGGAGTTTTGGAGTTTTGGAGTTTTGGAGTTTTGGAGTTTTGGAGTTTTGTAGTTTTGGAGTTTTGGAGTTTCGGAGTTTCAGAGTTTCGGAGTTTCGGAGTTTTGGACTTTTGGACTTTGGACTTTGGACTTTGGAATTTTGAACTTTTGTACTTTGGACTTTTGAACTTGTATACTTTTGGAGTTTTGGAATTTTGGAATTTTGGAATTTTGGAGTTTTGGACTTTTGGACTTTTGGACTTTTAGATTTTGGACTTTTGGAATTTTGGAGTTTTGGAGTTTTGGAGTTTTGGACTTTCAGAATTTTAGACTTTGTAGTTTTGGACTTTTGGACTTTAGACTTTTGGACTTTTGAACTTTTGGACTACAACTAACTTCTATGATATTTCTGTCGAAAAATAAGGTCATGAAGAAGTTTCACTTCTTACGTGTGTACAATAGTTCACGCACACATTTTTTTTTAAATGTACCTACCCATCATTTAGTTTGTTACTCATTTCTCATAGGCACATAAAACCACCATAAAAAAGTCACAGCGAAGCGTGGCAGGGTACCGCTAGTATTTTTATATATTACTAGCGGACGTCACGCGGTTTCACCTGCGTAGTACCCGTTCCCGTGGGAATACGGGAATAAAATATAGCCTATGTTCACCACAACGAGTGTAGCTTTCCAACAGTGAAAGAATTTTTCAAATCGGTCTAGTAGTTTCGGAGCCTATTCGTTACAAACAAACAAAAAAACAAATCTTTCCTCTTTATAATATTAGTATAGATGATAGTCTCATCGAGCCCATACGTCGCGTCGTGGCAATCTTTGGTGGAGACATTTATGTAAAAGTCAATCAATCAATCAAATCGATCTATCGCAGTCCATATTTACTGGACGTAGGCTTTTTTTGCTGTATGTTTGCTCTTTCCTAGACTTTACTGTACCATGCTGGTCAGAGGGATTCTGTTTCAAGGTTTTTTACTCCTTGCCGTGGTTTCGGTCGTCAGTCACTAGGTGCACTACTTGCAGGCGAGGCTGGCTTAGCCCCTGAAGAACTCGGTAATCTTGGTCTCATTGCAATATTACCCAGTTGTGGACTTTTATCCTTTGAGGTGAGAAACCTTAAGACTCCATTTTGCCACATAATCCTATATTTTGGGACGTTTTTCATATCGGCGTTTGTACTAATACTCTTCAGAAAATCTCAATACTTGTGCAACTTCTAGAAAAAAACTTAGCAGTGTATAAGTACTTACAATGAATAATAATACTGAAGTCATCAGATCGCGTTTCTCCTACGGAGTTGGAAGCATCACACGAGTATTTTCCAACGTGAGCTCGAGTCGTTTCTTTTATTAAAAGTTCTTGGGATGATGTGCCATCTCCCCACATACTCGATGGTTTGATTTCTATGTCCTAAAATAAATTTAATAAAATCAATCTACGAGTATCGTAGTCTAATGCTGGATCTAGACCTCTCCCAATGTTCGACATATTTCAGTACCATACTGACCATTGGTTCTTACAGGATTTTTGTAAAGTTTCCTTTGACGTGACTTTCAGATGAGACTGGCTTTACCCGAAAAGTATAAAGAGGAATTATATTTTTGCTCTGAAAAATCTTTCGCCATTAAAAGCCTCATTATTCTGAAGTAACATGATACATTTTCTCATCATGCTATTGACCAATGGAGTAAAGCGGTTATAATAGAAGTAAAATAATATGGAATATTTCCATGCATACATTATTGTAAACACGGGCAAAAATAGGTGCTACGGGGTTCATTGTATATTACAAGCAAAGTCGTGGGGCCCACTTCGTATCTATGTATAGTTGTTTAAGCTATATAGTAGGTATGTATGCTACATGCACTACTTACATTAAAGAACCACGTAAACTTTACGACAGGTGGATTCGCTCTACTATTACACTTTAAGTGCAGAGAGTCCAACTCAACCACGATGTTACTGTTGGCACTGTCATCGTCATCTAATCTGATGACATCTACCATTGGACTATCTGAAAAAAAAATGAATTTGACAATATTTTATTTTTTATTACACACAATACACTGTGAGGACTAGAAATAATCGCAACAGTGTAGTACGTAGTTTGCTTAAAATATTATTTGGATAACACTTTTATAATGCAATTTACCTATACTAATATTATAAAGAGGTAAAGTTTGTGTGTTTGTTAAATTGTAAGGGGTAATCTCGGAATCTACAGAACCGATTTTAAAAATTCTTTCACCAATAGAAAGCTACGTTATTCTGGAGTGTCATAGGCTATATAGCATCACGCTACAACGAATAGGAGCGGAGCAGTAATAATAAATGTTTCAAAAACGGGGGAAAAGTTATTCCTTTTGAGAGCTTTGTTGCGTGTGCTGTGTAAACATTTATAGTTATGTAAAAAATATGTACTACAACATTGTTTATCTTAAAAAAGTTCAAAAAAAAATTGCGCGATAGCATGTGTCTATCTTTGGGTTGGTGCACAATAATCATTTTAATGGCAATAATTTTTTTTCTACAATATTGCCACGGGATACCTCTTTCATAAACGAAATTGTTCTTAAAAATAATGTGACGGGAATACACGCGACGAGAAACCTTTCTCTCTCTCTCTCACGTAGTATTGAATATTAACGACGAGACGCTACGGGAGTAAATGCGACGGGAACAGGTAATACTCTCTCTTACGTGGCGCAAACGAAGTTGCGCGGGTCAGCTAGTAATTTAATGTTTGACTTAGGGCCCAAGTCCGGGGGTATCCTTAAGAGGGTTTACCCGGGGCTTCCAACCGTAGGCTGTTAGGTAGGATACGTGTGGTTTTCAGTCGGTAGGAGTCCGGCATGGCATCCATGTAGGATTTTTCTGACGTTAATAAAAGACTTAGGGCCCATGTTGAGCGCCATTATATAAAGTTTCAGCAAAGATTACTCTTCTATTTTGGTATTAGGCCCATTACTACCCCTGCCGAGGAAGCAGCAAGGCAGTCTTAAGTGAGGGGTTAGCGAAGGGGCCATACTGCTCACTATTAATAGACTCTGTCCCATATTAATACACAATCTTTAAAATTAAATACTTATTCTAAGTAAATCTAGTAAACTTTTCGTTTATACTTACAAGTAACATTAAGCGTAACCACTTCACCCTTAGATCCAGTGTTAGGCGCCATTATGGGGTTTGTAGCGACACAGGCCAGGGTTGCTCCGTTGTCGCTGAATGTTGGATTCAATTCCAAGAATGATACTGCCGTGAGAGACGTGTTGTGCCAGGACTGAAATGGATAAATCAATACATATAATAAAATGGTAACAGGTCTATATATCATCAATTTTTGTCTGTTTGTCTGTGTATCTGTTTGTCTGTACGTTTGTGCACGCTAATCTCAGTAGCTGCTTAACCGATTGCAATGCGGGTTTCTTTATTGTGTTGAAGTTTGCTCCACTTAACATTTATTTAGAGTTTATTTCATGTCAATCGGT
This sequence comes from Miltochrista miniata, assembly GCA_933228765.1. NCBI lineage: Eukaryota > Metazoa > Arthropoda > Insecta > Lepidoptera > Erebidae > Miltochrista > Miltochrista miniata. Next base: position 12,004,926 of record OW121764.1, on the reverse strand, counting down.
TTATAAATAAAAAATGTTAAGTATATCACTTTAAAGAATCATACATAGACATATGAATCTTAAAATGGGTAAATCTAATCTGGCGTGTTGGCTTAATAGTAAAAGAGCTTAATGATTAAGGCTATTTTAAAACAATTCAGTCTCTATGATTAAGCAAACAGGGCAGTTTCACACGTTGCTTGATGAGTCTGTTGAAGAAATACCTCTCCTTTCATACAGCTTATGTGACGTAAACGAAGTTGCGGGGTCAGTTAGTTAAAATAAACTTGAAAAGAATATAATACGTTCGCCTGTATGTGACGGGTTCGACTCATCCTCTTTTACTCCGCGCGTGTCATAAAGAGAGACTAGTGGTTCGCAAAAATTTAGCATTTTACGCTACTACTCGGTCTTAGAGTCATGAAATGGGTTATCGTTAGTGGCTTATTCATTTATGCGCCGAGTGTAAGGGTGCCTTTCCACCAGAGATGTGCTATCCTACGTTGCTACGCATCCAGCGTTTGAAATCCATCAATCACATGCGTCTGTCGTACAATTTGAACGGTCAACTTTTGTGTGGACCGACGAATGTAATTTGTGGATCAATCGCATCCATAGCAACGTAGCGTAGAGGGAAAGCACTCTGAAGGTCAACTTGAAGATTTTCAACAGCGGATCGTCACGACCCGTCCCTGCCTTTTTCAATTCAACACGGCATTATGATCGGCTGTGCGAGTGTAATAATACCTACTTTTGGTGTTGCCATTGTTTATAGAAGGAAAATTCGAAACCAAATTCTACAACTCTAGCCAACGCGTGTCGCCATATCAATCAATCAACGAAATCAGTTTATGGCAGTCCACTGTTGTGCGTGGGCCTCTTACAAATTAAGCCCAAAATACAGGGTTCTGCGCCATCCGCATTTGTACAGCAAAGCTTAAGTAATAATGCAAAAAATGCCTAACAAATAATGATGATGGTAAAAGAAATTCAAGAAAGAAAAGGAGGGAAAAATCTTTGCTAATTCAATATTGAACATCGCTAAAAGTTGTAACGATACTTCCATTACAACTATTTGCAATCAAACTTTGAACATGTGGAGAAACCAATATAACGTCTAACAAAGTGAAGTTAAAACTTGTTTGAAACAAGCTCATTCAATGTTATGTTTGTGATTTCTTTTTATATCTAGGTAAATTTATGTAAGGCCGTTGCATCATCTGTTTATCACTGTAGATTCAATATAATATAGTTAGGTGTCCTATCGCGTGCCTGTAGTTGGTCTAATCAATAGATCAAAAGACAACGCAAAGCTACATTTATTAACACAGATATCTATATGATATTTGTATATATTCCCGTCCGTGAATATTTATTTATTTATTATTTATGTAAAATTTACAAAAAAAGGGCAGAGGCAATACGCTTAAATTCACTATTTTAAAGCAATCAATTTGGTACAGCGTAATAAGTGTTGAGCCTAATTACCGTACCAATTTTTTACAATCCAAAAAGCTCAATGTTATAAATTCATGAGCAACTTAATACGGTATTAATTTGTTTACGCCACTCGATTCCAAGGCTGATCTGAACCCTTAAACGATAATCGATTCTTTCCTTCACATCGATGATGGACAGCAAGTAATTACCTGCATCCTCTGGCTAATTGATTTCCTCGCTTTTCGCTTCTTCTTGGGCACTTTTTGTAACAGTCGTTAAGGATGTTTGTTTGGGAAACTCGCTGGATGAATTATATAAATGTAGTTAGATTTGCTCTGATTACGTCCGTCTGAGTTTTTGCGGTGACTAACTTCGACTGGATTTTATTTGACCAAGATTATTTATAGCCAAATTGACGTGAAGAAGAATGTTGGTGTATTTTATTTGTCACATAACACTTGGAAACATCCTGTAAATGCCGCTTGGCAACAGCTAACCTGAACGTGTCATTTCTAGAAGCATTCTCACGGAGTGAGCGCGGTGCCCTCGCTTTCAAGACCTTAACTAGTTGCTAGAATCTATTTGGATATACCCATGACCCTGACAGCCAATAATTGCAGTAATTTGTTGCAGGATGTCCACGTTACTGGTCGTAAGGGTTTTAATCTACACTGAAGCCTCATATAATTATGACCATGGATCGCATACTCCTTGCACGAGACGCAATCTCTAATAGGGCAGTTATGACAGAGATAAAATTACACATTTTGACGTTCAAAGTTTTGGTAATGAGATTTGCCTAAAAAAGGGAATAGTATTTTATTAAAGGCTATGAGGAGTAATAGCAAGAATTTCAGTCTACTCTTTGAACAAATAATTAAAACCATAATTACTTTCGAAGCGTTCGATTAGGTACAGTTAGACCAAGCGCCGAGCAAGGCCGAGAGTCCGAGACGAGATTTTAGTTGGTTAAGGCTTGTATGTTCGAAAGAGACTCATCTTGGGGTGAACTTTATACTATTCTTCGATTTGATCTAATAAAACTATATTATTGTAATTTATTAGATACTCTTGCTTTTTTAACGTATCAAAACACGATTAGGAATACTTTGTACGATCGAAATCACTCTCGAAAAATGAGAAATATTGCAAAAATTTTAACAAGTAATGTACTTTTTTTAATCTAAATAAATAAGTTTAATTCTCATATAAACTTCTCATAAAATATATACAGGATGAATTTTTGAAAAGGGCTTGGATGGCCAAATCCGAAACTATAAGGAATAGCTAAAAATGCTCAAAGGAGTCACGAGCCCGATTTTGATAAAACTGAAAACCTCATCATTAGATTTTTGAAAAACCAATAATCCTAGCTGGGAATCGAACCTATTGATTTTGAAAAAAAAAAACACATCCTTTATTATTACACCATACGATAGTTTCGCTGATAAGGATCAAATTCTGCGAAGTAATGATATACGGCAAATTTAAGGAGTGTTTGGAATTTTAAAAGAATTCATATTTCATGTACCTAAATTTTGTATCATAGTTAGTTTCGTTCGAAATCCCAGAATAGATCGTAACTATTCCGTGTTTTAAATCATGCTCCGAATGATTCTTTGGAGAATATTCTAAACGGAATCAATAAAACTGAATGCAGTACGATCCTTGAGGTCTCGAATCTAGCTATGTATTGGAAACAATGGTCTACATTTTGAACAATTAATCAGTTAATGTAAGAAAATTAGGTTGTATTTTGTTAAAGATGAGCACTTTCCTTTAGTTTGCCGTATGACATTACTTCCCAGAATATGATCCTTAATAGGAACACAATCGTATGATGTAATAATATAGGGTGTGTTTTTTTTTCAGAATCATTGGGTTCGATTCCCAGCTAGGATTATTGGTTTTTCAAAAATCTAATGATGAGGTTTTAAGTTTCATCAAAATCGGGCTCGTGATTCCTTTGAGCATTTTTCGCTATTCCTTATAGTTTCGAATTTGGCCATTCAATCCCTTTTGAAAAATTCACCCTGTATAGGTCTTTAGAACAATATTTTACGTGTAGATTTTTCTTAAAACCCCTCAGATTTTATAACAGTAATATAATGTATTAGAATCGAATGAAATCCGGCAAAAGCGTACGCTGCAATCGTTCGAATTGCCTTAGGATTTGTCAAGGTCGAACATTGCAACCTTAATATAATAGTCTGTTATGACATTCATGAACAAAAACAATATAATTATTGGAAGCATGAAAAATTTTTATAGTTCAGAAGTGATAATGAAATGAAACATAATATCTTAACGCAGAAATTGTACATAATGGCAATAAAACAGATAGCGTAACTAACCTGGTTACTATGCCGCGTAAGATGTTTGTCATTCAGCCACCATGCTATCTCCGGCTGAGGGTAGGACCCGCGCGCCGAACATTGCGCCAGGGCCGGAACGCCCGCTTGTAATGCATCACTTGCAGTACCGCGCACCCAGTGTATTGATACGTTGTAGGCTGCCACTGGGGAGATACACATGATCTGGTGAACGATCTTTTATTCTACTAAGATGGCAGCAGCAGACCAGCTTACAAATTACCTGATAGAATGTGGTCGATGTACCTACCCCATGAACGTTTGCACACTCGTGCTGCCGACTATGCAAGAAGTTTCTAAGACTCCTTTTATAGAACCCCAAACTTTAAGTGTTTGGGAAAACCTAAACAGGGAGATCATTCCACAATCTTAGCGTGAGCGAAAGAAAGGGAAAGGACAAGGAAAAGAAAGAGACATATTGCCTCAGAACTCCATATTTCACCTGGCATGCGCCGGATCTATGCAGAGGGGAACACTGTGTCAGTGTCTGGGACCAGCAAGTTCCAACCAATTGGGTCGCAACCCAGAATGTAGGCTTAGGATGGCCACTTTATGATGCTTCAGCGCTCATTTCAAGTCTAGATTCTACAATATTCCCCCCTCTGCAGCTAGATTATATGTGCTCTTCATACGTGTCTACGAGTAGGATATAGAAGTAACTAGCTGATGCCCGCAGCTTCGCCCGCGATGGCGCTGTATGTGAAATTTTGCTGAATTTTCTTTGCTATAAACCTCACGGAACCCGAGACCTTTCCAACGAATGCAAAACCGTGGAAATCGGTTCGTGCGTTCTAAAGTTATAGCGTCAGGAAGGAAAACCCGACTTATTTTTATATAATAGATAAAACACAAACTTACTATACAATTCAACTTCTAATGTAGCAACGATTGGTGGTGCTAGGTGTGTGTTGGATGCTCTACACGTTAAGCCAGCCGCGTTGTCTCTATTTAGAGCGAGATAGAGTTCGTTTTCTCTGACTGAAGGGATATCACTGTCCCCATCTGTTGCGTCCACTAGAGTATCACCGGAGTACCAGCTCATGCGGGGTGGAGGTCGACCTGGAATTATAGCATTAAAACATTTACTTTCGAATTCATTGGATGATTTATTATTATGGGACAGGATTTTTTATTAGTATCTACTGATGTTAGTAAATGACTTGTTTCAAAATTTATATTAGTCTCATATGATAATCATCGTAATTACTTAGTCTATCCGTGGTAAAACACTATACTAAATGAATTAGTTGGTAGTCTGATTCCTCACACCCTGGCGTCTCAAACAAAACCACCGTGCTGCTTACCTAATTGTATTCCACAACGCCAAAAAATAGGTATCACACCTTTGAGTAATTATTACTACGTATAGAGAAGCTATCCAGAACAAAAAACGTGCGCCTTTTGCCACAAGTAAGCTAGCAAGCATAAAGTTCGCTTTTGCAGCGAATGAACAAAAAATTAGTCGTTTAATCGTAATATAAATATTCAAGCGCTAGACCGCTTCTTAGTAATAGTTTTTTCACGACCAAAAGGTCTTAGGCGCCGGGAATATCAAGGCGCTTACGCGTATCCTTCAACGTATTCTAAGAACAAGTCACTTAAAAAGATTATACACTATAGACTGGACATGCATACGTTTTTACCCAAAGGTTATTAGAATTACTACTTCCAGAATAGTAATTTATTTATCAATTTTAAATAATATACTTTTTTATGGTTTTTCTGTATGTCTTTTTAGGAAGTAATATACATACATATGGTCACGCCTTTGTCTCCGTAGGGGTAGGCAGAGGCCCACAGATTATATGCCCACTTTTCACCATTTTAGAATTTGTCCCACGTAATAGGTGTTGAGCAGTGTTGAAATAGACAGGCGCAGTTTCTTCGCTGTTGAAACTTTTCAAGCCGCCTATAAAGACCTTCAACAGACGGACGGCGAAGTGTTATGAATAGGGTTCCGTTTTTTACCCAAAATTCGGTTATTTATTTTACTCGTAAACGGTGAGATACTCCAGGCAATCAAAACAATGAAATTAGGTACATACATAATATATTTAATCAAGACTATTTCTTTTAGGCGGTAAAACATGATATAACATGTGCTAGTAATCCATATTTTGATAAATATACTTTAAAACTACAAGTTTAAGGTTTATTTAAAATTAGTTTTACATGTTTATAGTTACTTAAATCATAATAATCTCTTCTATTATTATACTATACCGACTTCAAACTATGAAATACATTTAAAAATTCTAAATAAATAACTGCTCTTCATATAAAATGTATCATTACAATTTAGTTCAACCAACATTAGTACCTACGTGACGTATCTGAGCAGGTCACTTTCATTGATCTATGATTTCATTCATAAGTTTGGGGGAGTAATGGGCATTAAAATTATTCTATAATACTGGAAACAAATGTAATTTACTTGATATTTTGTATAGTTACCGATGATAAGTGACACCACTATCTTTTTTCGTGGTAGTTGTATTGTTTTTACACTGTTTTAACACACACGATGGCATTTTTACGAGCGATTGTTGCGGGCGGTTACTACGAAGTTAGCCGAGCGACTGAACGCACATGAGCCGATCGGCTTAACCTCACCGTTGCAAATTTTATGTTCGCGATGTCTGTTCCATACGTAGTAGTATTAGTTCAATGTATCACACCAACCATAACACACTAGGTACTTGGTTCAAGAACGATTAATGATAATATATCGTTCTTGAACCAAGTAGTGTGTACATAACGATGGATGATATCAAGTACAGACTAATTCGGAGTTCATAGGATGCCACAAACATAGACATATAACATTCTATGGCCACAAAGCTTTTCCACGAGTAGATTCACTTTTGAAATTCAACGACGCGATCAGACGAACTTTCCAGCACCTTACACAACCGCGGTTAAAGCTCGGATGATAATAAATTGTAAAACTCAAATAAAAGAAGTATTTAAAATCTGGTTTGTCATGAAAATCAAAACACTTTTATTCAATTTATTCAGGCTGTCGTTCGAAGAAGTAATTACGCAACATTAAAGTGTAAATTGCTGAAATTACAAGTTGACCCATTGACGCTTATTGGCAAATGGATAAAAATTGCGTTGCTAATGGATCACGGTCCACCATTAAATACATTTTCTGGCAACACCAAATTGATTTTTAACTTACTTACAGAAAACAAGTACAGGAGTAGATGAAAAGAATCGCACTTGCCAACTTCTTCTTTTTTATTCGCGTGAGGAAAATGCCACAGTGATGCTATGCCGGACTCATACTGACCAAAAATAACACGTTTTCTACCTAATGTCTACAAGGTTGGGAGCTCCAAGTAAGCCCTCGAAAGGATGAATAGATAGAATAGAATAGATTATATTGTATGAAAACTACAATATTACCATAGTAAAAAAAGAAGTTATACTGCGTTATTAGTATTACCCTCTAGGCTTTATTTGCAGTTGAAGTAGAAACTCACTTCCGAGTCTAGAACTGCTTTCCTTTATACGTTTTAATGTAAAGAAGAATCACTAAGACTACGGATATCAATATAACAATATAATCTATTATAATATAACAATATATTATATACTTAAAAAAAACGAGCGTGACAAGTACGCGTTCTTATAATGCTCTAAAGAAAATAATTATTTAAATATATTTTATCACGAGCAATATTGCATGTTTGCATATGAGATTTTTGTAAAACTGTTCTCCGTCGTTGTCTGCCGTTTTGGCTTTGAAATTTTGGGAGACTAGCCCATTCTCAATCAGTTTTGTTATTGGAGAGATATTTGAAAGGACGCCAATGCATGACATTTTATCGCCATAGTTACAATGGATGAAGTCTTCGCAGCTGTCCTGACGACAGCCTGTCGACACATTAAAATGAAAATTCAAGTGACATTTATGTGTCTTCCTAGTTTCAGTTTTGTGATTTATTTTTATGTAATTTGTATTTTTTATTAATTTATAACCAGTGTAAATAGCGATGAACTGCACAGTGTGCAATAGAAATTTTTCTTCCCTCCGAGGCTTGCATATACACCAGTCTCGCACACATCAGGTACGTATTTTAGAGTCCATTTCTTTTACCACAAATTCTGGCATTCAATCACAAAATTCATCCACATCAAACGTATCCATTCCCTTACATACTCTTCTCGGCCAGCTGAAACAGTCTACCCCTTTAATAAAAAGGATACCGCGTGGGGCTAGATGTTCAGTGGCCGAGGCTTTAACTCACAGTATAACTAAATGTGTTCAAAATAATGATAAGACTTCCTGGAATAATTTGCTTACTTTTTCATATTCACATCTGCACGTAGAAAATGATAGAACAAACCACATCTCATTAACGCAAAAAATTAAAAATAATGTGGCCAATAATTATCCCATTACAAATTTCGTTTCATCCCGCAAAACGAATAGTCGCCCATTTAATATAATTAAAAAAGTAGAGCAAAAAATCAACGACGGCGATCTCAAAGGTGCCACGCGCCTTTTATTTTGCGATGACTCATTGGCACCTGATACACCGGAGACCATGGCTGCTCTGCGGTCCAAGCACCCGCCAGGCCCTTCCACTCCACTATTCGTCGATCCGCCTACCGATCCTCTGATTTGCATTCAAGCAAGTCAAAGAGATTGTTAGTGCTCTCGCCTCTTTTCCTAAAGGTTCTGCTTCAGGTTTAGATGGCATTTCCCCTCAGCACCTTGTAGACCTTACGTGCCATGGCACTGGAATTACTGGCGAACGTCTGGTTGCTGCCCTCACGAGATTGGTCAATCTTATGCTGCTGGGTGATGTCTGTCAAGATATAACTCCCATTTTATATGGAGCCAACCTGATAGCCATCACAAAGAAAGGAGGTGGTGTACGTTCCATAGCGGTGGGTTCTACCTTTCGCCGACTAGCTGCTAAAGTTTGTGTCCAATTATCACGCCCCAAGTTACAGACCATTTTCGAACCTGTTCAGCTTGGCTTTGGTACCCGTGGAGGTTGTGAAGCGGCGGTTCATGCTGTTCGCACCTTTGCACAGACTGAACAGTGTGAGGTTCTTTTAAAGTTAGATGTCAAAAATGCCTTCAATACGGTTAATCGGGACACTTTGCTTAACAAAATCAATGTGCATGTTCCTGAAATATACAATTTCTTACTTCAGTGTTATCACTGCCCTTCTAAATTAATTCACAAAAATAATGAAATTCTTTCAACTGTAGGTTGTCAGCAAGGTGATCCCCTTGGTCCAGCTATGTTTAGTTTGGTAATAAATTCTATTATTCATAATCTAAATTCAAAATTAAACGTTTGGTACCTAGATGATGGGACCTTAGGTGGTGATTCACAGACAGTTCTCACAGATTTAACTGTAATCATAGACAAATTTAATACCATTGGTTTAAATTTAAATTTTGAGAAATGTGAATTATACATTTCAAATAAAACCGACACTTCTTTGGCTTCTCAAATTTATCAAAATTTTAACTTGGTTTGCCCTAATATTAAAATGTTAACCAAGGACAGTCTGTATCTCCTGGGATCCCCAATTTTCGACGATGCCATTCCACCTCTCTTAAGGGAGTCGGTATCAAAATTTAATAAATATTCAGACCGTATTCTCAAAATTAGCAGCCACTCTGCTTTGTTTATGCTAAAATTTTGTTTATTTTTACCTAAATTTACTTACCTACTCCGTTGCTGCCCCATTTGGAAATTTCCTAATCTTATGTTACCAATTGAAAATGTTTTAAAATCACAAGTTGAAAATATTTTGAACATTCAGCTGAACGAGCAAGCGTGGACTCAAGCTTCCTTACCTATTAGGTTCGGTCGATTGGGTACCCGAAAACTTTCTAGTGTAGCTTTACCGGCTTTCTTGTCTTCAATATTCAGTACTCGTGACCTCACAGGTAAAGTCTTAAAGGCTTCTATAGTCTCAAACTGTGAGGTTTCGAGTCTGGACGAAGCCTTGAACGCTTGGCTAGCTGGACCAAGTCTAAATTTACCCTCCACACCCAAAAAACAAAGGGCCTGGGACTCTATGGCTTCTTCTTTTCTTCTCAATGAAATCATTGAAAACTCATCAGGCATCAATCGAGCCAGACTTTTGGCAGTTTCTCGACCCGAGTCTGGATACTGGCTGCATGCATATCCCTCTCCCAATACCGGTACTTTTATTGACCCCACTACACTCCGCATAGCGGTCGGTCTCCGGTTGGGTGCAGAGCTGTGTGTTGAACACTCGTGTGTATCTTGTGGAGCTCATGTGTGCTGCCTAGGACTCCATGGACTTGTTTGTTCATTTTCCGCTGGCCGTTTTTCCCGTCACGCCGCTCTTAATGACATCCTGAGACGGGCACTTATCACCGTTCATATTCCCGCGGTTTTAGAACCCCAAATTATACGCGATGATGGTAAGCGACCCGACGGGATGACTTTAGTACCCTGGAGAATGGGACGTGCGTTAGTGTGGGATGCCACTTGCACCGACACTCTTGCGGCGTCCTACCTCCCGGCTACTAGCAAAAGAGCTGGTGCGGCGGCTAATGCGCGTGAGCGGTTAAAGATCGGCAAGTACAGTTGTCTCGGTGCCCAATATGAATTCGTTCCATTTGGTGTCGAGACACTGGGTCCATGGGGTCGCGGTGCACAGGGTCTTTTCACGGCACTGAGTAAGCGTCTGAGGGAAGAAACGCGTGATCCCCACGCAGGTAGCTATTTAGCGCAAAGGCTTTCCACAGCTATTCAGCGTGGGAATGCTGCCTGCGTCATAGGTACCTTACCGAAGGGACCCAATTTGTATATTGATAGATAGTTAGTTAGTTTTTATTTTAAGTAGTTATAATTTTATATGTTTTTTGTATAACCCTAATAGTGTGATGATATTAGTTTTAATTGATTTTATTATTATTGTTTATGAATGAATAAACTTATTTAATTTTATTATATTGATATCCGCTTTTCCGCTTTTTGCTAATAGTTTGTTTTAGCTACTCACCTCCTATCACTAAACAGCGCAGTGATAAGATATCTCCATCGTGGTAAGGACCTACTTTGCCCGTCACCTTGTTGTTCAGCTCATCCATGAAGAAGGGTGGACTTGGGAGTACTGTAAAGAACAATATTATTATAGCAAGCATACAAAATCAAATTGGTATCATAAAATTAGTTTACCAAGGGAGTAAAATATCTTCAACAGCGGGTAGTACTTACCTGCGCCTGTCCATTTCAACACGGCAATATGCTCTTCACATACAATGATTTAAAAAACTAAACTTAAACTGAGCCTTCTTCGATATGGTTTGGGAATTTCATTTTTTATTATCAGGATAACATTACAAAAAATATATAAAAAGTTTGTAAAACGAGCTGTGCAAGGAGACTTATGTCGCCAGAACTTTCAACTTGCGTTTGTTGCAGGATGTCAACTCAGTGGCGGATTAAAGGTCCAGAGCGCCCTAGGCAATAACTTTGTCGGCGCCCCTGTACCGGCCATAAATGGCCATCTTAATTTTAACTGATTGTTTTTGTAATTACGGTGACGTTGTATCGTCACATCCTAGACTAGTAGATCAAGGCCCTTGTACTTACGCTAATGCGCGAATGAAATATGACGTGATAACTGTAAAGAAATCAAGAGGGATGACAGAACGAACATCGAAATTCATGACAACAAACTGTCGCATAGTGGTAGAGCACAGCTGCACTGCAGCTCATAACTGGCCGGCTCGATCGGGGTAGAACTACATCCTTGCAGAAGACTGGCGTGAAACAACGGGGTGAATAACCTTGTTGTGTGTAGTTCAGTAAGTAAGGGTTCTCTATGGGCTCCTCTCACGCTGACCATCAGGCAGAGTGGGGTCAATATACTTGGCCACAATCAAAATCTTTCTTCTTCATAATATTAGCGTAGATGTAGATATAGATTATGTAAAAGCTTAGATGATTTATTAATATTTAATTAATTAACAAAATAAGTTTTGAATTATTTACTGAAAAAAATATAAGTAAGTAATAAGAGAATAACAAACACAATTTAAAAATTAAAAATTTCTGCGTCTACATTTTTGTTTCGCGAAATTGTCAATCACATCGTCGTAGTTTAAAGACAGCAATAAAGAAGATTCAATGTTTAGTATTGCTAACGAATTCAGTCTCTTATCTGTCATGGTTGAGCGAAGATAATTTTTCACTCTTTTTAGGCAGGAAAAACTCCGCTCCCCACTGCAATTACTGACTGCCGTCGATACACACATTCTTAAGGCTATATCAATGTTGGGATAAATTGTTTCAAGCTCTTTATTTCTCAGAACCTGTAATACCGCGTTCGTAGTTCGGGGCAGTTCTCCGTCTCGAGCTAACGTTATTAAATAAGAACGTAGATGAATACATTCATCAACAAAACATTTTTCTAAATCATTGAAATACATGGTTACCAACGTACTTGCTCTATTTTGAACTTCTTCGGTGTTTAAATTTGTCAAATTGCATAAAAATGAAAATTTATTGTAAAAATATTGTACGCTTTTCGTCTCTTTTCAAGTTCAACGACAATTCGGTCTATGATACCTAGATATACTGTCACTCGGAATGTTTCCCGACCCGATAATGAAGAAGTTATATCTTCAGCAGATTCATCTGCTGTGAGCTTTCTCTTCCGTATCCTCTTTGTGTCCTTTTCATATTCTTTTACTAATGACAATTCCAAGGCTTGCTGTTCATATTTATCAAAATTTCCCCTTTCTGTAGAAATTATGTGAATTATACTGTCATACAATTGAACAACAGCACAAATATCGATATCAACGGATTGCAATTTTTTGTTGGTTTTGTTCATGTGAACCAAAATATAACTCCAAAACACGGTCATGAAGGCAGTTTCTAGCCGTTCTAATTTCAACCTTATACCTTTAGCTTCACATGCAGTAGAACGTTTTTGCGCAGGATTGCTTTCGATAGCAATCAAAGCTTCGTGAATTTCTAAAAATGATTCTTTTAAGCTTTTACAAGCATCTGCTCGAGCTGACCAGCGTGTGTCAGATGGATTTTTGACAGTTGGTTTATTTTTCTTATCATTACCTAGACGTACTTGTGATTGTAGAGTTTCCCATCTTTGAGTTGAAGCTGTAAAAAATCTGTAAATTTCTTGAAGGAGACCAAAGAACCAACAAGCTTCTTGAACGCATTCAGCGGCACATTCACCCACTAGGTTCAGTGAATGTGCGGAGCAGGGTATATAATCTGCTAGGGGGCATAGTTCTTTTATTTTCGCCTGTAATCCATTATATATGCCAGACATATTTGCAGCGTTATCATACGACTGGCCTCTACAGTCCAATATATTAATTTCAAATATGTCTAATGTTTCAATTATAGCATCTGCCATGTCTTGTGATTTGTGGCCGACGTGTGCGATAAACTTCAGAAAACGTTCAACGGGCGTACCATCGGCTTTAACATATCGGATCACGAGAGTTAATTGGTCAATGTGGGAAATATCTGGTGTTGAATCCACTATCATTGAATAATATTTTGATACCTTGATTTCATCTTTTATTTGTGTTAAAATTTTGTTTGCCATCAACTCAATAAATTCGTCACATATTGTAGAACTCAAGTAATTGGTACATCCCTTACCCTTGCCGCCATATTGAGCAATATGTTTACTTAAAAACGGATCAAACTCCGCTATGAGTTCCAGCGTCATTAAATAATTTCCATTATGAAGAGACCCAAGTTTTTCTTCATGTCCCCTAAAAGATAATCCACGCGATGCTAAAGACTTTACAGTCGCAACCACTCGTTTTAAAACTTCACGCCAATAAGTTAGCTCTTCTTGAAATTGAGCGACGAGCTCATGATCGACACGACCGACAATGTCAGATCTACGTTGCAGAGCCAAAACACATGTTTTATGTTCACATGAGTTTTCGTGGCTTTCTAATCTAATCGACGCGTTCTTCCAATCATTAAAACCGACATCTTGTTTTCCAAAGCTAGTTCCACCATTGAATAATAAACAAGGTCCACAAAAAACTTTTCCTGTGCTTGGAGAGTAAATAAGCCATTTTCTTGGTCGTTTTTCTCTATTTAACAATTTTCGTTCAAACATTGTTTTTGTCAAAAAACGTGAGACTTTATCTTCATATATTCTCTTACTCAATGAAAAATCTACGTTTATATTTTGATTTAAACCATTTAGTGCAATATATTCTTGTGTTTCGTTATTGATACTCCACTTGGCTGGGTCACAATCCACGATAATTCTCGTATTTTGCGACTGCTGCACAACATCTACTGCTGACGAAGTACACGGCGTGGGCACGAACAAATCTTGGGGCTGTATAGAACTAGTAGGTGTTTCACATTGAACAGGGTCGGTAGCAGACGCACTGTGAATAATAATTGCGTTAGACAATTCCGAATCATCACTTTTTGGTTTTGAAAAAAATGTCTCAATATTTTTCGTGTGCTTTATCACATTTTGATGTCTTTCTTCTTTTTCTTTAGCCTTCTTTTTATATGATGCACCACTAGGTTTTTTTTTCAATTCACTCATTCTTTGAGAAATACTCTTAAAGGTTATGAATACACACAAATACTACAGAACAATAGAAGCGCGCGTAACTGACTGACGACAACAAAGGTTAGTTGCCACCCCCACGCCTCTACCCCACCCGGCGGGGATTTCCTGGAATCTATTTCAAAGTAACATCCGACGCTCGAGAACAACGCGACGACGCAACAAACGCGCAATATTGCCTAATATATTGATGCTTGTATTATATTATAGATCAGCATTTAGTTCTTTCTTTCTTTGTCGATATGTTATTTTTTTTATTTATTTAAAAATTCTGAGCTCGCGCGCCCCTTGTAACTACGCGCCCCTAGGCACGTGCCTAGTTTGCCTTACGGATAATCCGCCACTGTGTCAACTTCAAACTGCGTTTCTTATTTACTGCTGAATTTATCGACAAACAGTGTCCAGTACTGCATCTTAGATACTTTAAAAGATTTATTATGAAAATAAAATAAAACATGGTTCGGAAGAGTTCCAAGGCAATAAATAACACGTTATCCTTATATTGGTACCTAGTAAATAAAGTTCCTCTATTATTTTAACAATATTGAAAGAAACAAGCGTATCAATAGTAACTGAATTATGTCTTATGAAGATACATAGGTACATACACACACCCCTGTTACCCAACGGGGTAGGTAGAGAGAGACTATGGCTTTCCACTTGCTACGATCCTGACATATCACTTTCACTTCTTCTACTTTCATCAATGTTTTCATACATGCTCCCCAATTAAGGGTACTCTTGACCTGGCCTTTTTTCAAAAGGTTTCCAATTTGGTCGACATAAGTGCGACGCGGTCGACCGCTACCAGATTGCCCATTCACTCTCGCCTTATAAATCTCTTTTGTTAGTCTGTTTTCATTCATTACTTATTAAGAAAATATATCCTTGATAAATTAGGTATGCAATCCTGTGTCATTCTGAGGGCTTAACCGGAGCTCCCGCCCGTAGGCAGTGGAAGGGCACGTATGGCTTTAGTCGGCATGAGTCCGGCGTAGATCCATGAGGGATTTGCACACGTAAAAATGCATTCCTTTGTTGCTACTTTCAATAATTTTCGCATTATAGATTATCCTGAGTAACCCATGCGATTGGCACGGTGAAGAACAATAGCGTCTATGACAGCATTCTACCGAATCTATTACGGAGAGGGTTTGTCTGAAGAGCTATTCGACTTAATTGAACCACGTTTGTCGAATAGCGCTAGCTCAAACAGTGAAGAGAATCTTCGTAAAAACCGAGCGATTGAAAAGATAAATTCACTATCGAACCATAGAAACGTTAAGAGCCTACCAGATGCCAAATTGTTAAAAGAAGATATAATTATATACATTTAAGCGTGCAAGAAAGAGAGAGATGCGATCAGTTTTTGTGCGCTTTTAACGAAATAAATCTATATATATAAAAATGTTGTGTGCGTTTAAGTATCTATTAAAAACTCAAAATTTACTGAATCGACTGAGCTCAAAATTGGACACGATATATAATAGGATTCAGAGATGGTTTTAGGCCACTTTATACACTTTTATCATAACAGCAATAAGAATAAAATAGCTTTAAAAAGTGATTTTACCAATAGATGGCGCTGGTCGTTTTTTTTAAATTATATTCTGCCAGCTTCAGAACAAAATATTATAAACAACCTATTTAGAAGGTACCTACCAGATTGATGTTATTTAAGAAAAGTTTGATTGCGGCCTCCGTGCATTCAGAATAATAAAAGAGAGTACTTACCTAATAAAGAGCACAGATATGTTTTGCATGCTATTTTTGAAATTTTTGGACATTCGGAATTTTTGGGTTTTGGAGTTATGAAGTTTTGGACTTTTAGAATTTTACACTTTTAGACTTTGGAGTTTTGGACTTTTGGACTTTGGAATTTGGACTTTTGGACTTTTGGACTTTTGGACTTTTGGACTATTGGACTTTTGGACTTTTGGACTATTGTACTTTTGGACTCTAGGACTTTTGGACTTTTGGAGTTTTGGGCTTTTGACCTATTGGACTTTTGGAGTTGGAGTTTTGGAGTTGTAGAGTTTTAGAGTTTTGGAGCTTTGAACTTTTGGACTTCTGACTTTTATACTTATGTAGTTTTGGACTTTTGGAATTTTGGACTTTAGACTTTGGACTTTTGGAATTTTGGAATTTTGGAATTTTGAAGTTTTGAAGTTTTGAGGACTTTTGGAATTTTGGAATTATGGAGTTTCGGACTTTTGGACTTTTAGAATTTTAGACTTTTAGACTTTGGAGTTTTCAATTTCTGGACTTTGGACTTTTGGACTTTAGGACTTTTGGACTTTTGGACTTTCGGACTTTTTTACTTTTGAACTTTTGTTTTGGAGTTTCGAGTTTCGGAGTTTCGGAGTTTTGGAGTTTTGGACTTTTGGAGTTTTGGAGTTTCGGAGTTTCGGAGTTTCGGAGTTTCGGAGTTTCGGAGTTTCGGAGTTTCGGACTTTTGGACTTTTGGACTTTTGGACTTTTGGACTTTTGGACTTTTGGACTTTTGGACTTTTGGACTTTTGGACTTTTGGACTTTTGGACTTTTGGACTTTTGGGCTTTTGGGCTTTTGGACTCATCGACTTTTGGACTTTTGTACTTTTAGAATTTTAGACTTTGTAGTTTTGGACTTTTGGACTTTGGACTTTTGGACTTTTAGACTATTGGACTATTGGACTTTTGAACTTTGAAATTTTGGACTTTGGACTACTAAATCTTATTTATATTTCATGATATTTCTTTCGAAAAATAAGGTCATGAAGAAGTTTAACTTCTCACGTGTGTACAATAGTACACGCACACATTTTTTTTAAATGTACCCATCATTAGTTTGTTACTAATTTCTCATAGGTACATAAAACCACCATAAAAAAGTCACAGCGAAGCGTGGCAGGGTACCGCTAGTAAATTATAAAAAAACTATAACCAATATGAAAAAAATGCTCTAGAGCAAATGAAGATTTTACTATTGTCTTTCTTATAAATATTTTATATTATAAAAACAATTTATAAAATACGAGGTCTAGCTTAAAATTTCACGAAATCGAGGTATTTTCAACACAAAAATCTATCGAGGATTTCATCAGTAATCGTGTTTCGAGCCTAGAGCGTTTTTAGTTCATGAACTGAAGTTGTCTGTGTTCAAATTTTAATTCAGTAGACCTCACGAGTCCTGAGATCTATATCATAGTAATAGTCTATTTGGCGTTATATGGACTCTTAAGTGCTTTACCGATATAAAGACACAACATATGCGCTCTCTAGGCACATCATGGCCGCCATTGTCAAATGATGGTAAAATTACTATAATATCTATACGAATATTATAAAGAGGAAAGATTTGATTATTTGTTTGTTCCGATTTGAAAAATTCTTTTACTGTACGAAAGCTACACTACCTATTCCCAGTTAACATAGGTTATATTTTATTCCCGTATCTAACCACGGAAACAGGAGCTACGCGGGTGAAATTTCGTGACGTCCGCTAGTCTTCTATAAAATTCTCGTGTCACAATGTTGGTTACTAGTTACCATAATCCTCCGAAACGGCTCAACCGATTTTTAGGAAATTTTATATGCATATTTAGTAAGTCTTTTTCATACAGGACGAAGCCGCGGGCATCAGCTAGCTTCAGATAAATAATGTACATAATTATGATAGAGCTGTCGTCTCAAGACATTTTTTTCGAAGAAATTTTCGAATCAATAGAACGTTACCGACAGATAGGCGTGCATAAAATATAGCTACGAGATCTCTTTTCCTCTGGGGGCTCTGGATGACTCATATTTTATGTATGAATACGTATACATAAATAAGTACACATCTTGTAGAATCTATCATATACCTATAGTATCTACGATACGATTCTACAAAAAGAACTAAACCTTATTGAACTGCCAGAGGCGTAAAGGTAAGTATGCCTGTCTGTGGTACCGTGGCGCCGAAGCGCTGAACGGGTAAACCGATTTAGATGCGGATTTTTTAAATGCAGATATTCTAGTTTAGGTTCTTAGACATAATAATATTCGTTCTAAGAAAAAACTATTTTAAAATGAACTTTTATGAACCACAGCCACAGCATTGGTAGAACTCTGCATGGTTTTAGTCTGAAAAAGAACTGTTTTGTTTCTAGGTGTTCGTTTAGTTTCTTTTTTTAGGTGTCGCTAATGATTATATTTACAGGTAATCAGGATCGGGTCCGAGAAAAACTTTATCCTCTCTCGCATTAGACACAATCTAAAAGTCCCAGAAATTGAAGAAGCTTTCTTACATTATTTTCTAAGCTACCTACTGTATTCTGTGTTCATTGAATTATAAAACATGTTTGCTCAGACAGTCGGAACGTGAAAAATGTATCAACAAACAAGCTATATCAATATAAACAGTTTCAAAAGATATGATCAATAACAACTATCCATCAAAGTTATAACAACACCCAGGGCCTGATTTAGGGTTCCGCGCGCCCTAGGCTAGCTATGAATATGCGCCCCCAGCTGCAACTAATTTAACTCCTACCTACAAAGGGACTACCTACGTAAGCTGATCCTAAGTTCCTAATCGTTATTCTTTGTTAATTTGAAAATAAAATAAAACCAGATTGTGAGACTTCTAATGAAGTTATGATTTGATGCATCAGCCAGTAAAAAGCGAGATAAAAATACCATCAAAGTACCTAACAGTACCTCGGTACATCCAGTTTCCGGTAAATCGAACCAGTGAATCTTAGTGAAATCCCTTCATAACTCAGGAAGTGAAAAATTTATAGCTAAGAACGGTTCGAAAGCCGATGTGCTGGCGATGACCCCGGCACATTGGCTTTCGAGCATAGAAAACCACAAAATTGGCTCATCTGTTGGGCTGCTACGATGCCACAGACAGATACACAGGTCAAACTTAAAACACTTCTCGTTTTTCGGCGGGGTTAATTAAATCGTCAGTAATATTGGTGCGATGGTGCCTTTCCAGCCACTCCTCCATGACCGGTTCCACCGTCTCAACAGCGCCGTCTCACGCTATTTATATAACACCAAAGTGGCAGACAAGCATACGGCCCACCAGATGTACCGGTGGTCACGTACAAGGAGGCAGTCTCTCCTGTCGCGAAGAGGTTCCACACCACCTGCAAGCATGGGATCGTTGACCACTTCATGGCTCGCCTCTGCACCGAGTCGAACGGAAGAATTCAGTCAATTCATTCCGATATTCTGGTGCTCCCACCCAGCAGTGGTAGCTGTACTCCATGTGCGGCCGCATTTGCGACTTAAACAGAAGCAGTGTTTGCGCCCCAGTAAGTACCGCCGCGCCATGTTGAGCACACCGAGCCAACTGGCCAAGCTGGCGTCCACCAGCTTGGCCTTATTCTCCAAATCACTTCGGAACTGAACGTCACTGGAGATGTCAACACCAAGGATACCTATACCACTGTATACTGTAGTTTGACTCGCCCGGATTTTAGAAATAAATGCCTACAGCCGCGAGGTACGTAAGCATGCGATAGGGCTGCCCACCTACAGCATCTTAATAAATTGTGCCTACTTTGACTTTCTATTTAGTATGGCGATTGTAAATATGTACATACATACATTCATATAGTCACGCCTTTATCCCTGAATGTGTAGGCAGAGGCATAGTATACGCCCACATTTTACCTTATAGTTTTACGTACGCGTAATAGATAGTGAACCTAATGCAGTTGAATTTTTTCAATCCGCCCACAAGGCCTTCAATTTGTATTGAGGATTGTCGTTTTACTGACAACCGGCTTTCATTTCGAGTAAACATGTACCTTTTTTATTTAAACAAAAAAATACTTTGTGAGTAATAATATAATATCCCCGCAACGGATGGCGGCGGCGTGGCGGCGCAGCGCCCGTTATCTACTAACGATTGAGTGAGACGGGTATAGAAATTTGAAAACGAGTAAGCGGCGTAGACAATAATAATCGGCTCATCACATGTTTCGTCAGTGATAGAATCACGGAATTATATTTTTTTATAATCATTGCGTTAAATTTTTGATTTACAAAATTAAAACTATTTTTCGATTTGAAAGTACTAGTTAGTCTCTAGTACACTAGTACTTTTCGTACATTGTCAAGTTGTGTTAAATTTTGGAAGTTCATATTTGTCTCTAGGCGTGTAATAAAAATCAAAGGTAACAAAAATGCTGTCAATCAAAGTCATACGGTGCTAAGTGTACTGTAACATCGGTCATCCACAAAGAAATGAATACTCTTGAAACATACCTAAATCATTGCTCTCAATTAAATAACTACGAACTGACAACGGAACTAAATGTACGACCTATACGTACTAGAGTTCTGAACTAGTTTTTTTATTTTGGATATTGTACTATATTGGATCGCACCGTTCACTGACTGAGCAAGCACAAGTCTAGTTTTAAACACAAACATACCTACTTTATGTAACTACCTAGTTCACTCGTGTCAATTACTTTGTTTAACTTTAGTCAACTAGTAGTATAGTACCAATTAGTACTTAAGTAAAATCAATTTATAGTCTTACCTTTCGGAGTTTCCAGGTAATCTAAAAATCGTTATCTCTGGGTGCGTTATTGACGAATTCATGCAACCAAAACAAGCACAATAGACTCTAGTTGTCATATTAAATATTTTTAGTAAATAAAACACGCGCGGTTACTATCTAAAAAACGACACACCGTCCATTCGTCTACTCGGCACAATCGCGACTGCGGACGCTGCTTGCGTGCTGAAAGGCCTGCCGTAAACGAGAATCGTAGGTATAGCTTGCGCTTCGACCGTTTGTAGGGAGCTACAATACTGGTTAGTACTCTTTATACTGAGCCTATACTGTCAGAGTAGGAGAGAGTTGTGCCCTGAAATTATGGCGCTACAGTAAATTGGGTATTCTTTTGCGGTGAATACACAAACTTGTGTCTTAGTAGGGTTGAATTGAACAAGATTTTGTTTTTCCCAATCGGACACTCTATTGCAAGTTGTCTCGATTTCAAACACCAGTTGTTCACAGCTTTCTTCCACTGCAGCCCGAGAGATACCGGTGCGACCCGTGTAACAAGTGTCGCCCGTACTGTCGTCCGCATAACAATGAATGCCTTCAATAGACAACATCTCATTGAGATATGCAAGAGAAACAGAGTGGGGGACAACACTGAGCCTTGTGGTACTCCAGCGTTTATGGTCATGCATTCAGAACCTATGCTTCTACCGGCCAAAAAGCTGGACACCCATTCACTTTGGTTCCTGGGTGCCTTGACCGCGACACTGGTGGAGTCGTATTTACTACCACGCTGCCAGGGAGATGGGGGCAGGAATTCAATTTTAACGCACGTATTTGTATTTTCACTAAATTACCAAATATTATTATGTATTTTGTTGTAACAAAATGTTAACTAACAATTTTAAATACGTTGTTAGGCGTTGTTACAATCTGTTTAAAATTGCTAGATGTTTTGTGTGCTCCTTTTTGGGAGCACCGTAAGTCACAGCCCTGATGCGCCGAGCCCAACGCCAGGCGCCCCCTTGATCCTGACTCCCTAAGATTTAACTTAGTTAGCTTATGGGTAAATCAGGCCCTGACAACACCGTTCACTTTCGTCTATCTACAACTTACAAACTGCTTCCGTATTAAACGGAACCACTATTTGTTTTCTTACATTCATTTCTTAGGAATGTATACTTCAAAGAAGTTAGAAACCATTCATTCACTTAAGAGTCCGTATGACGCTAGACTATTATTTCGATCTAGATCTCAGGACTCGTGAGGTCTAATGAATTAACATTATAACACAAGCAACTTCAGTTAAATAACTAATAATGCTTGAAACTAAAAACAAGACTATTGATAAATTTCTTTGTAGTTTTTTGTTGTTGACAAAACCTCGATATCTAAAACTATGAGCTGGATCACATAAGTTTGAAGTGGTTTTATTATATTTTTATTATAAGAAGGACAACAAAAAAGTCTTCATTTCCTCCAGCCTATTTGTAATGATTTGTTTTATAATTAAATTATTTCGTTAAAAACGAATAAAACTTCACTATCTCTTTCTTATACGGTGAAATGTATGTGCTTTCTTATTTCCACCGATACGAGTCAGGTGCGCTCTTAAATACCACAAGGTACATCGATTTTCATCACTTGTTACAATGTCGGCCTAGTCCTGTGTAATAAGCAGCCAGCTTATATTGCCACATTTTTCACGTTTAGGCTAAGCCTGAGCTAAGGTAACGTTCACACTATACATCTCAGTTAAGAAAACGGATGTACTACACTGAAAGCTTGTCCTAATTTTGTACCTCAGCGATCTTAGATTGCCATATTTTAGAATTAATGAAAAAATATATTCAGAGATTACATTACGCATAAGTAAATTTTTTTGACGATAACGCCACTTCATATATAAACTGGTCTAGAAGTACCTAACCAACAATCTTTTTAAACCAAAGTTAATAACAATCTCTAGTCAATTCTACTTATCCTACTAATATTAAAAATATGTGAAAGTTTGTGAAGATGTCTGGATGTTACCTACTCACTATTTAATAATGCACAAAGCGAAATTTACTTTGATACACTTACTTGTGTCGTTCTCTGATGAAACGTGCCGCATTATTACGTAATTTACATAACTGAGTTACATACGTAATTCATTATTTCAGTGTCTTCCTGGTAGCTTTGTGTTTTGTGTAGAACTTTACACACATATTTATGTTGTAAAGATTTTAAGTAAAATTTATTCCTCGAACCGGTAATATAACATACTTACCGTATGTTATATTACCGGTCTTTTGAATGAGGAAAGCTGGACTTTGAAAGAGACCCTTAAGGCTAGTATTTCCGAAATCGACCAAAATCGACCCATTTTGAAGCGATCTTTATACTAGGAAATATTCTTTGATTTGATCTGATAAAAATGTATTACTATAGTTTAATAGATGCTCTTGCTTCCTTTAATTTTTAAAACACGATTAATAAAACTTTATATGATAAAAATCGTTCTCGAAAAACTGGAAATGTGCAAAAATTTTAAAGATGAATGTTGTTATTGCTCAAAATATACTTGTTTATTTTATATAAACACATGTCTATATTAAAGATATTGATCTTATGAACAATATTCATGCTATTATTTATTTTTTAAACACCTCAGATTTTAAAACAATGATAAAAAGTGTAGAATCTAGAACAATTAGGCATTTAGCGTACACTTCAATCACTTCATACGCCTGACAGGGCTGTTCTGGGTAGGACCTGTGTCGCTCTGTCATCCGTGCCACGCCGTTCGCGCGAATCGATCGTTTTAATTAGAAGTGTTGCAGAAATCTGTTAATATTATTTTGTTTTTATTTGTAAATATTAGGATAAGTACGTTATTGTGTATAAATAAATAAATATCGTGTAATATAGTGATTAGTGACTAGGTACTCAGTGAATATGGGTAAAAAAAAGCCAAGTGAAATAAAATGCCCAGATGTCAATTGCGGCTACTACGACGGCAAGTATGGTAAGTTCCTACAAGTATTGTTTTATCTTTATTATATTTATAAAAATACACAACCAAATAATTCACTGACGGGCATGATGAAATTATGAGGTTGATGCTGAGCGAAGCGACTGAAGCCAACAGCTGCCATTATTTTGCTACCTGCTGAAGAGGCAGTACAGTAGCTAAACGTACTCATATAGGCTTAGAGATCTCCCATTCCAGTCCTCTTCTACGTAGGTACAGGTAGGTGTCATTTAGCAAAGGCCAAGTAAGTTAGATCACGGCTGTTTTTGGTAATGAATGACTGTGAGAAATGAACTCGGTGCCCCAAAGTTGCTTGGGACCTTACGATAAGAAGAGGGATAGTATTTACCTAAACCACAGTAACTACTAGGTATAAAATATTCTCTTTTTACTATGCCTGAACAATCAACGTATTGCCCGTTCGCTCTAAGTTTGCCTTTCGCCTCCCATACTACGCCTGTACACCATCCTGTCCGCCAGCGGCAACCTTAGCGCGAACGGGTAGTAAATAATATAATGTTTGACGCTTTGAGTATAATAGTAGATTCACGTTGTTATTGCTACACTGTATAAATTATAACAGTAGTACCTACCCACTACCGACATAAAAGAATAAACGTGTAGTTTTATTTTTCGTTGTAGTCTAGCCGTTTCGTTGTAGTGTACCCTCAAAGTCTTTTTTTTTTCAGCTCATCGATTCCGAGATTGAACGGTGGTTCATTTGCAAAAAAAGATACACGTGAATCGTAAGTACCTAGTACTCGTAGGTACTTTCATACTTTAATTTTGAGTGTAATAATCGTTACTTTCTTAGTAAATATGAATGTATGAAAAAGTGGATAATTTTTAGGGTTCCGTAGGTACCCAAAGGTAAAAAAACGGGACCCTATTCATGAGACTTCGCTGTCCGTCTGTCTGTCTATCGGTCAGTCTGTCTGTCGGTCAGTCTGTCTGTTTGTCTGTCCGTCTGTCTATCTTTCTGTCTTTCCTTCACGAGGCTGTAGCTCATGAATGGACATAGCTAGAGATCTGAAATTTTCACAGATAATGTGTTTCTGTTGCCGCCATAACAACAAATATTGAATTTTGCATGGCAATATTTCTATCAATAAGCTGATTCACCGAATTGACATACGAGAGCGAGACTTTGAGGACATGTACCTTTTTCATTCAACTTTGTAACAGCTTTATTTTTTGTAAGCATGGGTTATAAACCCTTTTTTTTTGCTTTTAACGTGAGAGAAAATCCTCATGGATGCTATGCCGGACTCCTACCGACTAAAAACCTCACGTTACGCTCAACAGCCTTTGGTTGGGAGCCCAGGGTAAGCCCTCGGAAGGATGTCCTAGGACTCCCAACAGACCCACGGCCGCCACTGCGGCCTCGCCTAGGGGTAGGTTCGGGTGCAATCCTGCGTCTTTGGGTGTTTCGGATGTGATCCCGCTTCTGAAGGGGGTATGCATAAATCCCTCACGTCACGCTGCCGTCATGGGCCTGCATCTGTAAGGACGGTGAGCAGCCCCCTCACCGTCTTCAGGCCCCTGGTTATGGAGACCGATAGTCTTGGGCGAAGACACGTCTGCGGCGTTCATTTCAAGTGTGTACTTGTTGCCGTTATTAATAAATAAAGGCAAAAAGAAAATCACGTTTGTTGTATGGAAGTCCCCCATAAATATTTATTATTTTTCTGGTTTAGGTACTCAATTCAATCCTTTATTTTTGCAAACAAGGGTTTATATCCCTTGTGCTTACACGGACCTCGGAAGGGGCCACCTGCGGGATCCAGCCTGCGGGAGACTAAGAATAGGTTTTTGAAAACTTTCTAGGCAACCTAAGTTCCTAGTCTATATACATATAATAAAAAGATCTAAATTCAAAACTGTACATTAAACATATTTTAAAAAATACTGGCGGGGGGGTTCTACACAGGATACCGAAGTCGAAAATGTAGTTAGAATTTTTTTGTCTGTTTGTCGTCTGTTTGTCTGTTAATTTTGCTTTGTCCGGAAGGATCTCGAAAAGTACTCAATATTTTTGATTAAAATTTTGCACAAATATTAACTAGGGGTAGGGTCTTCAAATAGACTTAAAATTGACTTCAAATTGACTATGTTGGTGTAAGCGCCATCTATCATTGGTTGTATTTTGTAACACAGGTCTAAGCTGACATGCGGCGTGCGTGTTACTTGTCTTATTCATATTATAATGTAAAATAAATAAACGCATTATTTTACTCACAAGATGCATTCTATTATTTTTTGCTACTTATGTTATACCTATGCTTACCTCTTCGAAGACTGCTCGAATTGATTTCATAAATTATTGACGGATTTTTTTCTTATTATCTTTTCTCGGCTCGTCTCACAATTAAAATGATGATAAAAAAAAGTAGTAAAAAATAGAACCGACTTCAAACAAATCCTGAAAAATTAAATTTACTTGGCACAAAGATAAATGTATTTTGATTTTTCATATTTTATTCTATATCATATTGAAGTCAGCGCCAAGTAAACCCATAGGTTGAGGTAGGTATTATTAATGGCACCAACTTCAATATCATATTGAATACAATCTGATAAATCAAAATACATATTATTACTTTGTGCTATGTAAATTTTACTTTTCAGGATTTTTTTGAAGTCAGTTCTATTTATTACTAAAAATTTATTGATCATCATTTTAAGTGACGGGTGGACCGAAAAGAATATCTATCTAGGTGTAAAGTTCTTATCAATACAAATCAATCAAGCCCAAACACAAGGTACGTGCTGTTAATCGTTAAATAATTCCCTCGGCTGTCTTTCGGTTCCATCATCAGATCGACTCCTGACCTTCATTAAATTGTAGTACATTAACAGTGGGCGCACACTAGGCGTCTTGTCACGGCGACAAGCTGTGGGCGCCAAATTACATACATTTTGTTCTAAGCTCCGCACACTAGGCGACATGTCGCCGCGACTCCGAGACAAGCAAGGGGAGTCTTCGCGTCTGTCGCGCTATTGTCGCGGCGACACGGCGACAGTCGCCCAGCGACAGCTTTGGACAACGTGTTCCTTGCACAACGTCTGTCACGGCGTCAAGGCGCCCGATGCAGGCGCACACTGCACGACAAGTCGCCGCGACATGTCGCCGCGACTGTCGCCTAGTGTGCGCCCACTGTAAAGCACTTCATTAAAAAGTTACCAAACGCACTAGTTGTCCCTACAATTTTCGGTGGTTGCCCTCGATTTCTCCTGGATCACATCATCAGATCCTGACCTGGTAAAAATGGGACTACCTCAGAAGTAAACCCTATTGAAGAAAAGAAAAAAGAATTAAATCCGTCTATAATTGACGGAAATATCAGTGAACATACATAAAAACATACAGACGAATGTAGAACCTCCTCCTTTTTTGAAGTCGGTTAAAAGTAAGGAAAGGTTTCTTACAACCCCATTTTGAATATATCTGCTAACAGGCACTTACTTAATAAAATGTCTTATAAAGGTTTGATAAACTAGTACTTCTGTTGTAATTTATTTGGTGGTACAAAAAGTGCGGCATAAAATACACGCTGCACCAACAGTCAACGTCTAATTGCACCAACTGGCAACGTCCAAACAAAGTGCTTGGGGTCAAATGAGTTCATGTCGATCGCATGCTACGGGGGTATCGCCCGCGGTGAGGTGAGGTGGTAAAAATACCTAATGCGCTCTGGCATTCGGCCCTTAACTCGCTCGGTATCGCCATACTTTTCTACAATTATAAGAGAGAGTGAGAGAGAGACAGAGAGAGAGGAGTAGTTTCCTACTGTACAATAGAAATATAGTTACAGATTTATTTTATGGTTTCGGTGATTAAACTATCTGATTGCCTCTGTGGCGTAGTCGGTAGTGATACCGCCTGCGGCGCTGGAGGTCCTGGATTCGATTCCTGGGTCGGTTCAAATATTTGTGTGATCCACAAATGTTTGTTGCGGAGTTTGGGTGTTTTCTATGTATAATATGTATGTATTTAGAAATATTTAAGCATGTATATCAGTCGTCTAAATCCCATTGCACAAGCTTTTATAGCTTAATTTGGGCTAGATGAGGCTAGAGATGTTGTGTGAGAATATCCAACAATATATTTATTTATTAACTTATTTATCTGTACCAAAGAACAGTTTATCGAGTTTCAACATCCAAAACGAGTTACTAAACTAACTGTTCTGTTTGATGTTCGCAGTGACAATTGAATAAAGGATGAAGATTAATCCTGAGTCCCAGTTCCTAATAGATATGACGAATCCATTGTGTATGAGAGTGATACATTTATAAATTAGAAGTTATTAGACAGATTTAACGAACTATTATTGTAGTAAATGTTGACACATATTCACCGTTTTATATTATAACATAACATCAGCAACATTCTGTAAATATCTGAATATTTTGACATTTAATGTGGACAGCTAAGCTTCGGTTAATTAACTTTTAAACAAAAAGTTCAGTAGGTCTCAGAGATAGTAAATCTGACACTCATAGTTTACAACAAAGCTATTAACTATTTATTTAACGAAGAAGGAATATACTCCTCCATTGTCTTGGAAACAGAAAGACCCAAAAAGTTGAGACTTGACGTTTTGATTGCCAATGGTCACACATTCAAGGAAGCCAAGGATCACGACAATTGGAAATAGTAGAGCCACATCGCCTTTTGCAACCGAAGGTTCAGTTAAATCAAATCAAATCAAAATTATATTTATTTTACTTAGGCATTATACAGATGCGCTTGTAAAACGTCAGAACACGAACGTTCACAACACGAACCACCTGAGAAAAGAACTGGCAAGAAACACAGCGGGTAATTTTTTTTTGTTATACACTTTAGACCATGAAGGAATATTGAAGGTTTTTAAGGCACTGCTAGCCCTGTACTGCTCGTTCGCTCTAACTTTGCCGCTCGGCTCCATACTAAGGGCGAGGCCGCACTTGCGGTTACCGCGGCGGTTTCTAACCTCAAAATGTCAAACCATTGA
Source organism: Miltochrista miniata (assembly GCA_933228765.1). Lineage (NCBI taxonomy): Eukaryota > Metazoa > Arthropoda > Insecta > Lepidoptera > Erebidae > Miltochrista > Miltochrista miniata. Next base: position 11,976,029 of record OW121764.1, on the reverse strand, counting down.
CTTGATTTCATTGATTTTGACATTTCGATGACATTTTGAGGTTAGAAACCGCCGCTGAAAAACGCAAGTGCGGCCTCGCGCTTAAGTCGATTTTTTTTAAATTGACTGCAACTAATGTCACTTCTTCATACAATGTTGCGTATTTTCTATGACGAAGTGACATTAGCTACTGTCAATTTACTTCGTCTAATTAACAATTCGGGTATACGCCTCTACGCCAGCGGCAAAGTTAGAGCAAACGGGTAATACTGTAGTACTGCTCTCTCTAGACAAACTTCCAATAAATCTGCTCTCATGTCTATTCGTCACCATAACCAAGTTTCATACAATGTAGTGCCAACTTACCAACAATAGAAACATTGATCCCAACATTCCTGGTAGGAGACAGCCTGAAGTCAACCCTGCAGTGGTACAAAGCCTCATCGTCTTCCATGAGCGAGGTTATCGTAACGGAGGTAGGTTGTGAGTGAATGTTGGCCAGTAGCCGCGAGCTGGTGTTGAAGGATGGTTCTGACCATTGCTTGTCAGGGATTTCAAAGCTGTGGATAGATTAATATGAATTAGTGCTCCGTCGGACCCCAGTATTGCATAGTTTACTAATTAACGCAGGAGAATCTTAGTTTAGACCCTGAAATTTTCAGTTATACCTTTTACTAATACATTTATGTCCTGCCAGGTATGGAACACTAAGTCGCTGCAACGTTATCCTAAGTTTTACTATAAATAAAATAGTTGCAAGAATTTCTAAACCGCTGATATAGATAATTCAAACATTATAAAGTCATGCCACAAAATTAATTTACTGAGAAATTTTTATTCTTTATAGTTTGTGTTTATTTGATTTTCTGGTTAATGTTTTCATCACGAGCTATTAAGCGCATTGTATGGGTCTAAATGGGTCGAGCTGCAAATATTCGTGACGAAATAATTGATGGTGTTATTAGTGATTCAGTGTAGTTCAGCGCCTCAGTTCTATAAATACGAGTACACATCAATTAACTGAACTGTACGAGTATATTGTTGCATACTAAGCACTTAGTTAAGACATTACGTACACCGGTTTCAGTATCTTCGTGTATTCGTGTAGACTAGATTTGCTTCGTGACTCCGATTGGGCCTCTCGAGATTTCAGGATCCAAGCCAGTCTCGTCTACAAGTGGTGTACCAGTTGACTAACGGACAAGTTCACAGTAAAGAGAAGGAGAGCTCAAAACTAAACTCTCTATCAGCGTGGTACAATAAGGCTAATCAACCTCCCAAAATTAGGCATAAGTACATGTGTGTTCGGTTTTCCATGACCTCGTTCGATTGACAAAAGGTGTGGGTATCCAATAGCAGGTGAGTTTGGCTAAAGGAAACGAAGGAATCTCAGGCACTCATGATATTTTATTAATTTGTTATTTATTTGGTTTTAAGTCACATGGTTCAATCAGAAAGTCTCACCTGTAGATTGGCTGGTTATTCTTGTACCACACGAGGACCATAAACTCGTCGTTCGAGGAGTCTGGAGTGGTATCACACAGCAACGTTACGTTGCCACCTTCCAATGCTTCCACGTTTGATGCAGGACCTAGGACATAACACGACGATGATGAATACGATTGATATTCCTGATTGCTTCTTGGGTGACAAGGATTCTGCTAAAATATTGAAGACATAAAACAACCTAATTGGTCGTAGTGCTAGCTATTTTTTATACCGCTGTAGTGGCACACAAGCTAACAACCCTCCTGATGGAAGGTGGTCACCCTAGCCTATGAAAAGGGTAGGCAGGGACTTTTTCTATTAGAATTTTGTCTATCGAATTTTGAATATTGTATTCATGCTGTCGCAGGAATAACACAGTACAAAAACATTACATTCTCGAAATAGGTATCATAATCAATACTAAAGACAGTGTGAGGTAAATACCTAGTTAGGAAATTAATTTTCCGAGGTTAGGTTTATTTTTATGATCATAAATAAAACATTGTTTTCACTTTTTGTCAAAAATTATACTCGATTAGTCCCCAATAGCCGTGAAAAAGAATTATCATAAATGTACAAAGTACATTCATTTTGAAAAGTTACATTATGAATTGCCGATTTTCCGTCGTTTCGTCGACGTCTAACAAGACCCCCGGAAACGTCAGCTTCGTTGACAGCTAAATTGTGTTTTATTCGCCAAAATAATGCTGTAACGATAAATTTCAAAGGCTTTCAATAAATTTTATTAAAAGGAGAACGCGCACGACAAGCTACTACGTTAATGAATTCAATATTAAATCAGGAACTTTATTAAAATATTAATGTCAGTACTGATTAAATTAAGACACAGAATTATAAAATAACATTCAATAAAATAAAGTGCCTACGCATAGGTTATTAGTCAAAGAATCCACCCCTAACGAACTGTCGGGAATTCTGGGACATCCTTCCGAGGGGTTGCCCGGGCTTCTGGCCGTAGGCAGTGGTAGGGCACCATGTGGTTTTAGCGGGTAAGAGTCCGGCATAGCATCCATAAGGAATTTCCACACGTAAAAAAAAGGCCCACACGGAGATATGTTAAGTAACTAGATAGTGGTTGAACGACAGTAAAGCGTCCAAAATTTTAAGCGCTAACTGTTGGCGGATAAGTGCCGATCCACCATTCAGTGCACATTCTGTTGTCAAGGGATAAGCTTGTGTCACGTGACAAAATTTTATTGTCTAAAATGTCGAATTGTGCAATAAAAGTGTGTCGAAATTACAGAAAATATTTAAAAACAGCCAGGAATGTCTGTAAGTAACTCGAAACTTTTCATAATTTTATGAAATCTATTTATTTACGCATGTCTATTTATTCGACTCCATCTTGACATTTTTGTTGGTGTTGCCAGTTCCAATTCAGAATTCCCCAAATTAAATAAGTAAGGAATTACATAGGTATGGAACTAAATTATTAGAGACACGTAAAATAAATAATTTGGAAACGGTCAAGTGTGAGTCGAGAATAGTGAAAATCGACCTATACAATTGTTCGGACTCAGTAACGAGAAACTTGGCATACTTTAAATTAAGTGAGAGCGCTGAGTACGAATCACATGATAATTTTGCAATCCAATATAGCCGCCGTGCCGAAATCATAAAATTTCATGATGGGTATCGTTTAAGGGGGTTTTTAATATGCTGAGTACGAATCACATGATAATTTTGCAATCCGATATGGCCGCCGCGCCGAAATCACATAATTTCATGATGGGTATCGTTTAAAGGGGTTTTTGGTATGCTGAGTACGAATCACATGATAATTTTGCAATCCGATATGGCCGCCGCGCCGAAATCACAAAATTTCATGATGGGTAGCGTTTAAGGGCTTTTTTCGTAGGCTGAGTACCATTTTAATGTACCATTTTAATGACCGAATTAAATGACAAAATTATTATGTGATTCGTACTCGGCATACCAAAAACCCCCTTAGACGATACCAATCATGAAATTTTGTGATGTCGGCGCGGCGGCCATATGTAATTGCAAAATTATCATGCGATTTGTACGCAGCATACCAAAAAACCCCTTAAATGATACCCATCATGAAATTTTGTGATTACGACGTTACGGCGCGGCGGCCATATTGGATCGCTAAATTGTCATTTAATTCGTATTCAGCTTACGAAAATACCCTTTAAACGACACCCATCATGAAATTTTGTGACTACGGCGCGGCGGCCATATTGGATTGCAAAATTAACCTGAAATTCGTACTCAGCACACTAAAAAACCCCACAAACGATATCCAACATGAAATTTTACAACGGTGGCGCGGTGGCCATTTTGGATTGCAAAATTAACCTGAAATTCGTACTCAGCATACCAAAAACCCATAAACGATATCCAACATGAAATTTTACGACGGTGGTGTGGCGGCCATCTTGGATTGCAAAACTAACCCAAAATTCGTACTCAGCATACCAAAAAACCCTTCATACGATATACAACATGACATTTCACAACAGTGGCACGGCGGCCATTTTGGATTACAAAATAACCCGAAAATCATACTCAGCGTATCCAAAAACCTCAGAAAAATATCCAACATGACATTATATCTGCTAAGTCACTAAAAACCCCTTAAATGGTCACGTGGATTATGAAACAAATATGACAACGGGCTAAACACTTTGATAAGTAGCCCTCGCCCCCTCTCCCCTTTTTTAAAGCGGAAATGCATAGTATGATGCCATTTATAAGAATTTTATGCAGATAGAATAAGGCTTTAGCATGATTAGTTTCCCGAAAAAAGTGGGAAGTGTCTTTAGCCTGCGTCACTACACACTGACGCAAGGCGTGTGTAAGACAGCACGCTCACGCACACAATCATGCGTTAGTGCGGCAGTTTTTGATGCAGTGATCACGAATCGAGACGGTTTCTAGAGAGTCTGTATTCTTAGGGCCCACACATAACCGTTGCAAAGGTGCGCTAGCCGCAATACCAGGCTACAAGATCTTTACACAGTGAACGGTTTGAAATGGAAGTCTAACCAGTCTTTTCCCCGATCTTTTGCCCCAATTTACAAAAAGTAATCAGAAATTACATGCTGTTGTTACGCCAGGTTCCGCCGAAGAAGTCGTCGCCACCCAGTTCAATCCACCCATTTCGTGCAAATAGGCAGCCATCGAGTAGTTGTTGGTAACATAGGTACATAGTATTTGAGTATTAATATCCGTTGTCTGATACCCATAACACAAGCAGGTTATTCCTAGCTTACTTTGGGATCAGATAGCGTTATGTGAAATGTCCGTGAATATTTATTTATTTATTTATAGTGTACATACATATTATTATGCCTAATACGTAATTAGGTTAGGACGAAAAAATCTGGGGTATCCTTCCGAGGGCTTATCCGGGGCTCCCAACCGTAGTAGGCTGTTAGGCAGGATACGTGAGGTTTTTTATTCGGTAGGAGTCCGGAATAGTATTTATGAGGATTTTCCCTCACGTAAAAAAGGCCAAAAAGTTCAAAAAATATTCTCATCTGTTTATGAAGCTTTACGTTACGTAAGTAGCTACTTAACACTGTTGCTCTAGTTTGATGTGCCACCTACCAATTACAAATTTAGCTAATACTCCATAACCACTTTCCGACATTTTCCTGAAATATTGATTATGATTATGGCCGCACTAGGTAGTAGATGAAATACATTCTCGTAGTCGTGAACAAAGCTACCGTTAGCTTGAGCGATATATTCACGTCTAAATAGGCGAGTAAGCTCATAAATCACTTAGAGGTATTGTTCTGTAAGGAAACTCTAGATATATCGCTGTCGTATCCATCCTCTCATCAGTTAGTATAAGATAAACAATGAAGAATTAACGCTCTTAGATAGACCATTCTTGTGAAGACTATCGGATCGTTTTACAGCTTTTAAGTACTCTATAGTAAAATATTCGTACTTAGTTGGTTTGAAGGTTTCTGCGGTCTTCATTCCAAGGGCTTACCCGGGGCTCCCAACCGTAGGCTTTAGGTGGAGAACGTGTGGTTTTTATTGGGTAAGAGTCCGGCATAGCATCCATGTAGGACTGGCCTCACGTTTAAAATAAAGAAAAAAAGTTTGTTTGAAGGACCTCTCTAAGTTGGTAATGTGTGGCATATACCAGCAATGAATATTGCAAAAAGGTTGGTCGTTCACAGAATCTATACATACAGGGTGTGGCGTAAATAGTGGTCCAACCGTCAGGGTGTGATAGACCAGGTGCCCCACTATAACATACTACAATATCATCCAAATTTACCCAAGGGTCTCAGAAAAAAATAACTTTTTTTTAAAAATCGTCCCTTTTTTGTAAAGTTGCCTGTAGATTATAGGAAAACCGCTATTTCTGATTTCTGTTTTTTCTCTCTTAAAGCTAAATACATAAGCTATCAAAAAATAATATTGTTAATAGAATTCCACAACAAACGTTTGAAATAAATATAAGTTCATCTCAATTTTCTCTCTAATTTTCAGGTATCATGAAAATTGTTCAACGTTTTTTATAAAAAATATGTACTACACTGATGCTACCCAAACGTTTAAAAATATGCTTATGTAATACTGATTTCAAAATGATACCATGTAAGGATTTCGCATAAACAGAAACTAGTAATTTTTACTGTTAAAGTTCAAAACGGGTTAAGAAAAATTACCAAAATCAACTTACATACATCACATTATAATGTTTTTTTCATAGTAATAGTTCATAGTCGACATTATTATTATTTATTTAAAATCTTATAACCTAGATAGCGCCCGCGGCTCCACCCGCGTGGGATTTTGTAACTATTCTCGCTTTTATTTATTTTCTATCTGAAATTCTGTTCCCATTCCATGACAAATTCCTAGCGCGTGGAACTGCGGGCGCCATCACGGTTATGTTTTTTTTAAACCATCGCAGTTTTTAACACTTCACGCGAAATACTATTTACTTACATTCACCGACGTTTCGGGCGTTCAACCGCGACCTTGATGTTGCCAGCGGTTTCACCCGCGATGAATTTTGTTACTATTCCCACTTCCGGTGGGATCATAAAAGCGAGAATAGTTACAAAATCCCACGCGGGTGGAGCCGCGGGCGCTATCTAGGTTATAAGATTTTAAATAAATAATAATAATGTCGACTATGAACTATTACTATGAAAAAAAAAACGTTATAAGTGTGATGTATGTAAGTTGATTTTGGTCATTTTTCTTAACCCGTTTTGAACTTTAACAGTAAAAATTACTAGTTTCTGTTTATGCGAAATCCTTTCATGGTATCATTTTGAAATCAATATTACATAAGCATATTTTTAAACGTTTGGATAGCATCAGTGTAGTACATATTTTTTATAAAAAACGTTGAACAATTTTCATGATACCTGAAAATTAGAGAGAAAATTGAGATGAACTTATATTTATTTCAAACGTTTGTTGTGGAATTTTATTAACAATATTATTTTTTGATAGCTTATGTATTTAGCTTTAAGAGAGAAAAAACAGAAATCAGAAATAGCTGTTTACCTATAATCTACAGGCAACTTTACAAAAAAGGGACGATTTTTCAAAAAAAGTTATTTTTTTCTGAGACCCTTGGGTAAATTTGGATGATATTGTAGTATGTTATAGTGGGGCACCTGTTCTATCACACCCTGACGGTTGGACCACTATTTACGCCACACCCTGTATAAACCCCTCTAATCCCCGCGACTCCGCTGGAGTGGTCAAGTTTTAACAGAATCCTATTTCCAACAGAAACTTGTTACTGGTATTAAAAGCCTTATGTCCCCCCCTTAACTGTTTTCTCTATCTGTAGCATACCCCAATTCAATTCATAACGAGGGTGTCGTAAGAGGCGACTAAAGGAACACTTTCGCAAACCGATCCATTGCGTAGAGAAGGAAGACTCGAAGTGAAACCCAGTTATAAAATGAAAATCGTTTAGCAATGGGCAGCTTGAAAATTTTCGACAGCGGGTCATCACGACCTGCGCTTGTCCATTTCAACACGGCAATAGGCTCACCACGTAGGACATATAACTATAAGGTGAAATGTGGGCGTTTCTCTGCCTACCCTTTCGGGAATAAAGACGTAACTGTAATTTATGTAAATAGGAGTAAAAGCTAGCCATAGTCCGAATCACTTTTGCATTTATAGGAGGGATAGCCAACAACAACTTATAAGCAGAAATATTTACAAGTCAAAATGGCCATGGGTGTCACATGATCAATTCCGAAGGTTAATAATTTGGACTCCTGACACTTTAGGAGGACCGGAGTAAAGATATCTTCCATTTGTATTGAAGTCAGAGCTATCGGTTTAAGTAAATTTCGTGGCTGGCTGCCAATAGATTAATAGACACGCCAAGGGCCATACAAGAATCTTCAAATTGCTTTGATGTCATAGTACAAGGGCTCACATATCGGTTTAACTCAAGATAGAACATTAAGAGAAACAGCTTTACAGTAGAGGTTGTCTCACGCAAGTAAAGTATTGGGTCAAAACTACAAAAAAGTTTAAAAATTACTTCAGGAGCGGCTGTAACAACAATAATTAAAAAAAAAACGGGCAAGTGCGTGCCGGATTCGCGTAAAGAGGGAGCTGAATCGAAAATGCAAAAAAACTTATTTGTTGTATGGGATGGGAAACCCTTTAATTAATTTTACTGATTTTAGGAAGTATTTATTGTTGTTAATATATCAACTGCGAAGATTTCAGGTGTCTGACTATCGCGGTTCCTGAGATATAACCTAGAAACAGACAGACATCGGAGTCTCGTGCAATAGGGTCCTGTTGTTATCTTTGATGTTTTTGGGGTTCTGTACATACGTACAGAATAGGGAATATGCATAAAATTTATATTGCCTCAAAAATATTTTTTTCTATTTTTTATTATCATTTAATTATAAATAAAAGTTTTTTTTATTTATTTATTATTTAAAACCTGTAAAATACTGAATTAAAAGTGAAAAACCCTGAGAGCAAAATTCAAACTTGCAAAACGCTTCACTATTGGTCGACACGAAATGTGACGTCATTTGTCTCACACAACATTGAAATTATAGGCGTCAATATGTATAAAGGTCATTGACCCAAACAAACAGTACAAGCATACACGGATTGACAAGTAACATCTTTCGTCATCAAAATGGCGCCAATATTGGTGGCGTTTCAAGTGCTCAAATTTAATCAATGTTTTAAATTTGAATTTGAAGAATAATTTGATCATTTTAAGACTTACTTATATATTATTTTTATTTATAATGATGTAAGGAATTCATTTAAGTTATAAAAAAAAATCATGCATATTCCCTATTACCAGAACAGAAATTTGTCTTACCATCAACACCAGTTATAAGCGCGTAGCCTCCGGTACAGATAAGAAATAGTAGGTATATGTGCACCGGAGTGAGGCGCATTCTACGGCCCATCCATACTCCCGTGCTGCTTTTTCATTGATGGAGAAAACTTTTGACTGCACACATCACCTTTGTTGCATGGTTTTTGACCGATAACTGAAAAGAAAGACAAGTACAGGTTAATATTTTATAGCTATATTTATAGCTTTATGCTTGAAAATTTTCAGCGTCTAAGCTATCGCAATTCATGAGATGCAGCCTCGGGACTCACTAATAGGGTTACGTTTTTATACTTTGAGTACGGAACTCTTTAAAAGTCTCCCTGGCAGAGACGGTAAGCTACAGTTAGTGTAAACATTTGCAATATGTCGCGTGCGTTTTGAAGGTAAAGTGACTTCCTTGGGATACAGTAGAGACAGGGGCAGACTCCGGAAGCCGCTGATGCATTTTGATGAAATTTGGTATAGAGATAGTTTGAGTCCAAGGGAAGAACAAAGGCTACTTTTGAACTGACTGCGCAGAAGGAGGGTTTTTACGCGATAACGACTTCTACGCGAACGCAGCCGCGGGGAACAGCTAGTTCTACATAAATATGCTCTCTGTCTCGATAACTAAGTAAAGTGTAATGTACATTCGTTTTCCACATAATCAAAGACAAATTCTAGTGTGCAGGCGCTATATCAAAAGATTATAACTCTATTTTACTCAAGAATATTCTAGACCAGACCGATTTGTGTGACCACACGTTCATCACAATTTGTGTTCCAGCAAAGCGAATTTATTTGGCAATTCTGCGATAAATGGGATTATTAATCCTTCGCCTTTGCTCGAAACCGTAACAGTTGATTAGTTTGTTTATTATTAGTTGAAAGTTTGTTTATTACAGAAATTCATGGAACGCTTGTTTTAACGTAACTATAGCATGGTTTAGCCGTGTCAGGCTGTAACTCAATTTTAAAGGCACAGACAATAAGGAGCGGAGATTTTCATCATAAATACTTTTTCATGATTTAGCATTTTTAAACATACCTATTGGGGAGATAGAAGAGCCAGCGCCTTGGTCTTATTTCACATGATGGCTTTACTTCTATATTTTGGAATATTATTAAATTCGATCACAACTTCAACCAAGTAGGTTGACTTCTTGCTCTATTTTATATATTCATTGCCCAAGTTAATGCAGTTACATATTGCAAGGTATTCCTTCCTACGACTTGTCTTCGCCGAGGACTATTAGTCTCCATGACCGGCACGGGTTGATCGCCGCCCTTACAGAAGAGGCCCAAGACGGAGGTGTGGCGTGAGAGCCCCAAGAAGCGACATAATACCCGAACATCTGACTGCCTCTGTGGCGCAGTCGGTAGTGATACCGCCTGCGGCGCTGGAGGTCGTGGGTTCGATTCCCACCGGAGACAAATATTTGTGTTACCCATTAATGTTTGTCTCAAGAGTCTGGGTGTTTCTATGTATAATTATGTATGTATTTAAACGTATATAAGTATTAATATCCGTGGTCTGATACCCATAACACAAGCAGGTTATTCCTGGCTTACTTTGGGATCAGATAGCGTTGTGTGAAATGTCCGTGACAATTTATTTATTTATCTCCCAAAGAAGCTGGGTTTTATCTGAACCTCCTAGGCGAGGCCACATTGGTATCCAAAGTTTGTCGGAAATCCTGGGACATCCTTCTGAAACCAGGGGTTCTTTTTCTTTCCACTCAGTTAATAATTTAAATGCCCTAAGTAATCACCTAATCATTGGGTACCATCACCATCGTATATCAGAAAGGCAATAAAAAACCACTCGCGATGCGTGAATCACAGAATAATGTTTTCAAACGTTAATGTGCACTTATTTGTAAAATAAAAGGTGGAGATTATGATTAATCATATGACTGCAATGACTAATCACGTTGTTTCAAAGATTAATCACATACATCATGAACACAAATAAATTTCGTACGCATGATTTTAGAAGAATTTATAGTACCGAATATGTTGAAGGTATTGACTAGTCACTAGTCTATCGGATTATAGAATTGAAAAAGTTGTTGGTAATTCCTATTGAGGTCGCTAGTCCATTTTCTGGTATTAACAAGTTTATAAAAGGTATTAAGTGAGCCTCGGTGGTAGAGGAAAATAGCGATTAAAGCAAGCCCAGTAAATTAGAACTTTTACCCAATGAAAGACCCTGTTGAAAGTACGGTTTAGGGCGCTTTCACATTGTACGATCCGTTATCGGACGAGTACAATATATGAAATACGTTCCTGTCTTTCATTTTGTGCGACTTAGTATCCGATATCGGAGCCACCACCCGATAGGATGGCAGCACGCCCTTGAGCCGTAGGGCGATAATGTTTGGTTGTGTGTTATACCTCTACGTGTATTTTTTTTTGTTTAACGTGAGCCTATGGTTTGAAGCCCCGGGTAAGCCCTCGGAAGGATGTCCCAGGACTCCCAACAGACCTAAGGCCACCCCTGCGGCCTTCTACGTGTATATAAATTGTCACTGTGTACACAAACAAGACAAACTAATAATAGAGTCAGCCATCGTCGTCCCACATCCTATATTGGATTGGATAGTGTGAAAATACTAGTGTCCGACCGAAACTGGTTTTCCAGCCGAAACCGAAACCGTAACCGAACTTTGGGCCCCAGGGTCAGTTTCGGCCGAAACCGAAACCGAAACTCACGTGTTCATATTGAAAAAATAAAAAAAAAACAGCCAAGTGCGAGTCGGATTCCCGCATAGAAGGTTCCGTTACAAAAATTGCGCACAAAAATTACGTTTGTAGTGTGGATGCTTTTTTCTGATTTTAGTAGGCATTTTTTGTTATAGCGGTAACAGAACAGGGCGAGGTGGTGGTGGCAGTGTCTCTTGACATCGCCAACGATTTCAACACCTTGCCCTGGAGCTGCGTTTGGGAGGCGCTTATTTACCATGGAATGCCTCCATACCTTTGTCGAATTGTCGAGGTCTATCTTTCCGAGAGGACCATAACTTACCCGAGCTGTCTAGGGCTGGGTCAGCGAGATGTGTCGTTCGGTGTCCCGAGGGATCGGTCTTAGGACCACTTCTGTGGAACATCGCTTACGATTTAGTGCTGCGTGGTCCGTTGCTCAGAGGTGTCGGCGTAACGTGTTACGACGACACCCTCATTACAGCGCGAGGAGCAACGCTCCGAGGCGCAGCCCTAAAGGCCACCTGCGGGATCCAACTTACATATAGGGGGGCGTCAGCATCGGCATAAAGCGCTCGTTGACGTATCTGGGGCTCGTACTCGGTAGCCGGTGGAACTTCAGATACCACTTCTGAAGTTAGGTCCCATAGCTGAGGGAGGGGGTCATCAGCCGCACTCACGCGGTTGTTGCCCAATATCAGGAGACCGAGATAACGCTCCCTGCAGGAGTACCTTGAGATAGTGCCGAGCATATCCCTGTACGGGGCCCCCGTATGGGCGGAGATCCTGACGGCCAGCAATGCGGTTAGATTGCTTAGCCCGCAGAAGGCAGCGGCTGTCAGCGTGATAAGGGGATACCTCACGGTCTCAGTTGAGGCGGCATGTCTTCTAGCCGGAACCCCTCTATGGGATTTGGAAGCGAGGGCCGTTGCGTCATTGTTTAAATGGCGCAAGGAAGTGCTGGAGTTAAACCATAGGCCTCTTCCTGTAAGCAGATCATGCTCATGAAAGAGACGGCGGAGAGAAAGCGGGAGAGAACTCTCCCACCCAAGTTCCACAGTTTAAGGTGGCGCCCCATACTATCAGCCTACATGACTGGGGGCCTGAGGATGGTGACGGACTGCTCACCGTCCTGCAGGCCTTAGTAGACGACAGCGTGACGTGGGTTATCATGCACGCCTCCCTCAAGAAGCGGGAAAACAACTGAACAACCCCAAAGACGCGGCCGCAGTAAGCATCATTCCGAGGGCATACTCGGGGCTCCCAACCGTAGACAGATTTACAAAGGACTTCCAATCAATAGTTATAATAATACAATTTTTACGGAGTCCTAAAAAGATTATCTAGGACATTACATAACCCTACCCCTTTGTTGTCGGTTCCGTTGACTTCGTTGGTCGTCTCTAGCCCTCCGTCTGTTTATTAGTCACGAGGTAGTATAGCTGGAACCGTGCTAGATAGAGGCCTAAAATTTTAATATTTAGAGTAAATCTTCGGTTAGTAACATATTAACTGGTTAGGCTGCCCCCAACCACGTCACAAGCAGAGCCAGGCACTGAAAATTGATGAACACGTGAGTTTCGGCCCGGCCGAAAGTTTCGGCCCATTTTGGCCGAAACCGAAACTGCGGCCGAAACTCGATTTTATGGCCGAAACTGGCCGAAACCGAAACTTCGGTCGGTCACTAGAAAATACTCTAAAGCTACGAAAATAGAAAATACGGGCTCTAACTTTCAAGACGGCAGGAGTATCATTTTAATAGCCCGCTTAGTATACTCGTAACTAAAAGACCTAAGTGCACAATAACTACTTTATACCTTAGGTACTAGCGGACGTCACGCGGTTTCACCCGCGTAGTTCCCGTTCCCGTGGGAATACGGGAATAAAATATAGCCTATGTTCACCGCAAAGAGTGTAGCTTCCCAACACAGTGCAAGAATTTTTCAAATCGGTCCAGTAGTTCCGGAGCCTACGTACATACATACATATGGTCACGCCTTTATCCCCGAAGGGGTAGGCAGAGGCATATTATATGCCCACATTTCACCTTTGTATAATTTGTCCCACGTAATAGGTGGTGAGCCGTATTGCCGTGTTTAAATGGACAGGCGCAGGTTGGGACTGTCTGCTGTTGAAATAAAGCCTTCAACTTAGCTTAACAACTGCCATTTTACTGGCAACCGGGACCAACGGCTTTACGTGCCTTCCGAAGCACGGAAACGCTCAAATAAATGTCACAAAGTGATCACATGGATGGTCACCCATCCATGGACCGGCCATAGTGAAAGTTGCTTACTGCAGTGATCGTTTACACAACACTGAGTCCGCGGGGCCACCAGCGCTTCTCCGGAGCCTATTCGATGCAAACAAACCAAAAAACAAACCAATAAGCAATCAAATCTTTCCTCTTTATAATATTACTAGCGGACGTCACGCAGTTTCACCCGCGTAGTTCCCGTTCCCGTGGGAATACGGGAATAAAATATAGCCTTTGTTCACCGCAAAGAGTGTAGCTTCCCAACAGTGATATAGTGGAATCCAACAGACCTAAATAATATAGTAAACAAAGAAATTGAATCTCGACTACTCCATAATTACTTACATTTAATTATCAATCCTGATCATAGTCCTTTCAAGGAACTCTAGTTAGATTTATGCGGACATTTCGACACTAATAAACCTTTAGATTATAGAATAATTTCATGAAAAATACTCGGATGGTAAAAATTTAAGACTGTCATTTTTGCTTGTCATTAAATTATTTTTTCTCAGACTTGTTTGTCTTTGCCATAGTGTTGTAAAACTGTTGTACTGGCCAATTGATTTTAAAAGGAGGTCATTGTTTTATCAATCTGTCAGTTCGAAAAAATGTACTTACTTTAATAATATAACTTATTGACCCAGAGAGCTAAGAGTGCGAGTCTTTGCCCCTTTTCACACGTACCGGTTGCCGGGTGCCGGGTAGGGTGGGTGTATGGCCGTGTACTATAGCTTTCACACGTACCGGCGTGATTTGCCCGGCAACCGCTTGCATTCGCCGTCGGTTACCCGGCACCGGCTACCCGGCAACTAAATAAACAGGTTTCTGTCAAACTGGTCGCTTAGACTGACTTCCCTGACGATGCGAGGCAAGTCCGTCTGAAGTCCTTATTATCTGATTGGTGATAGTTATGGAGTCGTGCAGATTATAATGGAACGACTTCAATCAATGACAATCTGATTAATACTTTGTGGATTGAATATAGGTAAGGTATAGATTTAATTTTATGGCCATTCAAATGTCTTGAGAGGTAAGTCCGGCACAATTATGACCTCAGGTGTTCTAAACATTTTATATTTAATTTTACCCTACTGCGCGACACAAAAGAAGGGTTATTGTGTCGGCGGGTTTGAATAGCAGGCTGAATGAATTGATACACAAATAAAATTAGGAAAACTTAATAAAACGTTATGTTGTAGTATAAGACACAGCAATGAGGTACTTAGTATTAGATATAGATACATTCCTAAATACTTATATGGTTAGAAACATTTCAAAACTTGGTTTCGAATGTGGCCGAAGGGTAAGGTATTATCCTTGATATGAAGCATTCCTACGATTTGTATATTTGACTAGCTGGTCCGCGCAACTTCGTTTGCGTCACGTCACTTATGAGAGTTATGAGTGAAAAAAAGGTAGGTAGTATTAATATTTTCAGTTTTCAGATCTAAAAACCCCACATTAGAAATCTCTCAAGATGTCTTAGTCTGCTTCTGTAAGAACGGCGAGCAGCCAACGAGGCGTCTACACTTTTTATCATCCCTAAAGTAATTTATTATTGTAAATAAATGATTATACTATTAAATGTTCTAAAAGTTTCTTTTTTTTTAAAGATCCTTTAATTATTGCACATAATATATATTAATATACCGAATTTCATGATTTGATGAATTTGGCGATTGATATACCGAAGTAAATGAATGTACGGTGAACTAGATATAACTCAATGATTATGTACATACATAGAATCAGTATAGTTACAGCACTATGATCATAGACAACTTTTGTCAAAACATGACATGTTTACATGATTGCTGAGCTGTCCAGAAAAAGACTATAGAATTTTTCAAATCGGTTCTAATCTGTAGTTCCGGAGCCTATTCGTTACAAACAAACAAAAAAACAAATCTTTCCTCTTTATAATATTAGTATAGATTAGTAAAGTAATAGATAGTATAGACTAGAATCTATACAAATCAACAAAATCCACTGCTGGATGTAGGTCTCTATCAATTTAATTTTGAATGGGGGTTGGACTTTTCAGTTCTTATTCTCAGCGCCATGACTTAATCCACTAGTCAGTAGATGCAACATTTACAGGTGAGGTACTTAGTCTCTGAGGACCTCTTGACAAGTAACAACCATGACTAAACCCTCAGCTTATAGAACTAAAGGCACATGACGCTTGCCGAACAAGAAATTGAGACCAAGAAAGCACATGACGCTTACCGAACAAGAAATTGAGACCAAGAAAGCACATGACGCTTACCGAACAAGAAATTGAGACCAAAAAAGCACATGACGCTTACCGAACAAGAAATTGAGACCAAGAAGGTAAATACTAAATCCAATTTGTATCAGTGATAACATTGAATTTAGTATTTTGCAGATGCAGCAGATGCTTGTTCGGTAAGCGGCATCTGCCTTTAGTTCTATTAATCTGACGGCTTAGACATAGTTTGCTACTTGACTTGTGGATATCGGAGATCTTCAGAGCGAGACCAAGAAATTATAATACAGAATATATAAAAAGCAAGCCCGTCCAGATTTTTCTTTTAAGCAATTCCTAATGGCTCTTTTTGGTGAAGCGTTCATTTATCATGCTGTATAGGTACGTTGCCTATTGAAATATGTATTTGATGGATGTGTGTACAACAAGCGGCAATCAGTGGATACAGGCGTCTGTCATGGCGGACAGTTAACGTCGTTTAGTGACGCAACTAAGCTGATACAACAATCACTAAAAGCTTTAAACTGAATTGTGAGTGCGATTGTATATTTATTTTTGTAGATTTCTCATAAAGTTCTAATAAAACTGAGGATGTTCGCAAATAATAATATGATGACTTAGGCGCATAGATCGTGATCGTATTATTATTTTCTCTTAAAAATCATCTCCTTGAAGTCATAAATTTCCGGATTGTATTTGCCAGTGTCCTGTGGAAAATTGCTTTAGGTTAATGCAATAATTTAAATATTGATGCCCTTTTCTTGTTTGTAATCTAATTTCAGGGCTCTACTTGATTAAATTTTGCCTGCCTCGTTGGTCTAGAGATCGAAATGTGCGACTGCGGATCTCGAGGTCGTGGGTTCGATTCCCACCGGAGACAAAAATTTGTGTGACTCATAAATGTTTGTCTCAAGAGTCTGGGTGTTTCTATGTTTGATGAGTATGTACCTATTTAAAAGTATATATGTATTTTGTATTAATATACGTGGTCTGATACCCATAACACAAGCAGGTTATTCCTAGCTTACTTTGGGATCAGATAGCGTTGTGTGAAATGTCCGTGAATATTTGTGGTATCTACTATTACTAGCTGTTACCCGCGACTTCGTCCGCGTGGAAATTATGTTATAATAAGCAAAGTTTGAACCGTATTCTATTTGAGCCTCTAGGATAAGTCGTAACCAAAATGTGGGAACAAATTTAGGACATCCTCCAACTTATCCGGGGAGTTATGCGCTAGATGGACTTTTTTAACGTGAGGAAAATCCCACATGAATGTACTATGACTCCCACTGACTAAAAACCACACGTATCCTACCTAACAGCCTACGATTGGGAGCCCCGGGTAAGCCCTCTAAAGGATACCCTAGGACTGCGCTAGATGGATAGGAAGAGACCTCATGGTTTTAGTGGGTCCAAGGCCGGTATGACGTACGTGTTTATTAATTACCCCTTTAATAATTAATTATAAGAGTAAGTAGTATGGTGAAGCGCGAATACGAAACGTTTGTTAGATTAGGGCCACAGACTGAAAACTTTACGCATAATCGAAAGAGTTGAGACGATAACACTAACGCTAACGGTAGCCAGTAAATGGCAGTCGTTAAACCAAGTTGAAGACCTTATAGATTTAATAATTTTCAAAAGTAGGCAGTACTAACGCCTGTCCATTTCAACACGGCAATGCGGCTCACCACCTATTACGGTACGTGGGACAAATTAAAAAAAGGGAAAGATATAATGTTAATAATTTTCAGTAAAGTTGTTTTAAGAATGTTCATTATAAACAACGTTTGTGTGGCGTGTTGGCTTAATCATAAAAGAGCTGCTTAATGGTTATGGCTATTGTAAAATAATTCAGTTCGCGCCGAAGGCGTGGACTGAATTGCTTTAGAATAGACTTAATCTTTAAGCTATTTTTTTGATTAAGCAAACAGGGCAGTTTCACACGCTGCTTGATGAGTCTGATGAAGAAATACCTCTCCTTTCATAGATCTTATGTGACGTAAACGAAGTTGCGAGGGTTAGCTAGTCTATACATATAGTAAAACTGTTGAGGGTCGAGAGTCTACTGAAGCCGAAAATGAAATTACATTTTTCATGTGTGTCTGTCTGTCTCTATTCCGAATAAGTATCACGCCGAAGTTACTGAATGGATTTGAATGAAACTTAGTACAATCAGAGCTTATAATCCGAGGAAGGTTCTAGGATACTTTTGATCTCGATATTTTGCGCGGTTCCTTTGGGAGAAGGGATGAAAGACAAAACGGTTTTTTAGTTGTTACTTCTCAATGCGTTTTCGGATTCCAAAATTTTTTTTAGTGTTATAAAGGGAATACTGTAAGGAATGTTTCACACAAGTTTCCATGTTAAAGGTTTTCTAGTTCAGGAATTAGAGACATCTCAACTTTCGCAAAACCTAGAATTCAAGGATCCCTTTGAATGTGAGGGTAAATCTAAACTGGCGTGTTGGCTTAATGATAAAAGAGCTTAATGATTAAGGCTATTGTAAAATAATTCAGTCCGCGCCGAAGGCGTTCACTCACGCCCCCCCCCCCCTAAAAAGAGGGACCGCACCCGAAACCCCCAAAGACGTGGCATAGCACCCGAACCACCTCCTAGGCGAGGACGCAGTGGCGGCCGTGGGTCTGCTGGGAGTCCTGGGACATCCTTCCGAGGGCTTACTCGGGGCTCCCAACCATAGGCTGTTAGGCGTTACGTAAGGTTTTTTTAATTGGTAGGAGTCCGGCATAGCATCCACGATGGATTTTCCTTCACGTTATAAAAAAGTATACTACATATTACATGGCTTGTACAATAGTATAGCGTAGCCTGAAATTTGATTTACATTAGTGTGAGCTATGAGATCTAGAAAACTGATAAACTTACTTATTATGTTATATACTAAATGCATATTTAAAAACAAACACGTACTCTAATGAATTTGATTATTGTTCTTTATCAAGCCTATAAATTACTACTACTAATCTTTACAGTTAGGTACTTTTGATTGTTGCCCGTAAATACATAAACAAATATATTTTGTGTCTGTCAAGCCGTTAGAATAATTATATGAAAGAATATGAAATATAATTTCATTGACTGCCTCTGTGGCGTAGTCGGTGTAGTGATACCGCCTGTCGCGCCGGAGGGCTTGGTTCGATTTCTGGGTTGTTCCAATTAGTTGTGTGATCCACAAATGTTTGTTTCGGAGTTTGGGTGTTTTCTATGTAAAATATGTATGTATTTAGAAATATATAAGTATGTATATCAGTCGTCTGGATATCGTAGCAAACACAGAATTTAATTTTTCTCTATCGGGCCTCCAAGATATTTAGCGTGATAATATGTAACCGGTGTGTAAAACCGATCTCTAACTAATATTCCTGCAACGTTTTAGTTTAATCAATCCACATACTTACATATTTCATTACCCTCTGCCTAGTCCCTAGGATATGTAGCGTGATAATATATAGCCTATTTAAAGATCCTACCTCTAGATTGCTATTCAAATTAAAGATTAATTAAAATTATTCAGTATTTTTTTTATTTTGCAAAAATATACAAACAGATTTTCATTATTCTCTGCCGAGCTCCTAAAAAATTTAGCGTAATAATATGTTGTCTGAGTGTAAAACCTATCTCCTACTAATATTCCTGCTACGTTTTAGTTAAATCAATCCACGGTTTAAACATTTCATTGCTCTCTGCTTAGCCCCTAGGATATGTGGCGTGATAATATATAGCCTATTTTAAGACCACACCCCTAAGTAATATTTGAGCAAAATTTGAACCAAATCTGTTCAGTACTTTTCGAGATCCTTCCGGACAAAGCAAAGCAAACAGACAAACAGACAAAAAAAAATCTAACTATATTTTCAGCTTTGTAACTTATGTAGAACACCCAGCGAGTATTTTTTTGTTAATATTTCCAATGTACAGTTTTGGCTTTTCTATCATTTTATTATATGTATAGATAGATTTTTGAAATATATAAGTATGTATATCAGTGGTCTGGATATCATAGCAAACACAGGATTAAATTTTTCTCTATCGGGCCTCCAAGATATTTAGCGTGATAATGTAGCCGGTGTGTAAAACCGATCTCTTACTAATATTCCTGCAATGTTTTAGTTTAATCAATCCACATACTTACATATGGCACTACCCTCTGCCTAGTTCCTAGGATATGTAGCGTGATAATATATAGCCTATTTAAAGATCCTACCTCTAGATTGCTCTTCAAGTAAAAGATTAATTAAAATTATTCAGTCGTTTCTCTATTTTGCAAAAATATACGAAAAGATTTTCATTGTTCTCTGCCGAGCTCCTAAAATATTTAGCGTAATAATATGTTGTCTGAGTGTAAAACCTAACTCTTACTAATATTCCTGCTACGTTTTAGTTAAATCAATCCACTGGTTAACACATTTCATTGCTCTCTGCTTAGCCCCTAGTATATGTAGCGTGATAATATATAGCCTATTTTAAGACCCCACCCCTAAGAGATATTTGTGCAAAATTTGAACCAAATCTGTTCAGTACTTTTCGAGATCCTTCCGGACAAAGCAAAGCAAAGAGACAAACAGACAAACAGATAAACAGACAAACAGACAAATTTTTTTCTGACTATATTTTTGGGTTCGGTATCTTGCGTAGAACACCTAGCGAGTATTTTTTTCTTAATATTTCCAATGTACAGTTTTGGCTTTTCTATCATTTTATTATATGTATAAGATTTTATTTAAATGCGCGTTTGCCGGCATGGAGACGAAATTACGCGTTCGCTATATGCTATGTATGATATGTATCTCCACAAACTAGATAGTACAGATGGAAATCTCATGTAATGAACTTTTTTTTCACACCTACCCTCTGCTACGTACACTCGCGTACAAATCAGTATCGAAAACTACTATGAAAATGTTTGACCTCGTGTCTGTGAACTCTGTGAGCGGTGTCTTTGTGTGCGTAGCTTCAGCGAATTTAGTACTTAGGTATCTAATTTGTGATATCTCGCTCAGATTACTGATGTTTCAAAGCGTAAGAAAAAGATAAATATATTATAAAGAGGGAAGTTTTCTTTGTTTGCAGTGTATATTATGTTCCGGCGCCGCCGACGTGTCTTCGCCGAGGACTATCGGCCGCCATGACCGGGGGTCTGAGGACGGTGAGAGGGCCGCTCACCGTCCTTACAGAAGCAGGCCCATGACGGCAGCGTGACGTGAGCAACTCACGCACGCCCCCCCCCTTAGAAGAGAGGTCACACCCGAAACCCCCCATAGACGCGGGATTGCACCCGAACCACCCCCTGGGCGAGGCCGTAGTGGCGGCCGTAGGTCTGTTGGGAGTCACGGGACATCCTTCCTGAGGGCTTACCCGGGGCTCTCAACCATAGGTTGTTGGGCGTTACGTGACTTTCCCTCACATCAAAAAAAAAAAATGTGTATATGTTCCGAAATCACGGAATTGAATTGTTTTTTTCTTACTGTTTGGGAAGCTACACTATCCCTGGGTGATATAAGGTTATAGGTATTTATTTTATGCCCGAATCCTTCTGCTGCAACGATCCCAGACGGACTGCTACAATTTTATACCAGGTCATTGTACTGGCAGTGGATTTACATAAGTATGTATGCCAATTTTTATCGGATTTATACAAAGCTGGTCGAAAAAATGTTGCAAATTTACATATGTAAATTCTTTTATAGGACTGTTAGCTAATATGGACGAGTAATTTACATAATAGTGAGAAATGGACTCGTAAAAGCTATAATTAAGCCATATGATGGGAGTTTTGACACACCTATGCCCATAAACCACATATGTTTTGCGAAATATAATTGGTGAACATTACTCATCATATGGAAAGTCAGGATGATGTTGGAAAAAATGTTTTAAGGTCATTCATATAGTCAAAATAAAGGAAATCAACATAATAGCGTTCGCCTTTAAATGGGCGGACAGACGCACTGATTGAATTTAATGCAGATTTTGTAATATACCTATTTAAAAGTTATTATGACGCAGGAAACTACAGTCATAAAGATAGAGACTTTTCAAAATAGGATTTATGAAATCAGATCAAACGTTCATCAGTTATGATGACATAACTGATGAACGTTTACTGGCCCTTAATTTGGTATTTTTCATTGAATTCGACTATCGTAAACTAACTACCAAATGCTCGTTAAAGATAGCTATCTCACAAACGACTGCCTATAACAACAGACTAACTGAACCTATGCTTTATGTAGGTATATCTGCTCGTACTCTAATATTATAAAGAAGAAAGATTTGCATTTTTGTGTGTAGCGAAAACCGTAAAACTGCGAGACTGAAATTCATTTGCCAGCTACATTATTAGCGAGTAACATAGGCTACTACCCGTTCGCTCTAACTTTGCCGCTGGCGTAGAGGCGTATACCCAAATTGTTAATTAGACGAAGTAAATTGACAGTAGCTAATGTCACTTGGTCATAGAAAATAAGCAACATTGTATGAAGAAGTGACATTAGTTGCTGTCAATTTACTTCGTCTAATTAAAAATTCGACTTTAGTATGGAGCCAAACGGCAAAGTTAGAGCGAACGGGCAGTATATTATATTCCTGCCTTCCCAAGGGAACGGGAAATATGTGACACCGTGCGGGTGAAACCGTGTGACGTCCGCTAATCTTAATATTTTGTCAATTAATAAAATAATTATACATACCTATTATCTTTCAAGGTATTTATAAGCTAGCTGCGAGCGCTTTTGTTCTGTTTGATAGGTTACTCCAGAAACTCATAAAGGATCAAGAATTTGATTAATTTAAAGTCAGTTCTAAATTCTGAACACGATAGAATATTAAAACTAATGGATATTGCAAAGTTAGTGAGAGCTTTTGATGTTATTTTTGATGCTAAGCTGGACTCATCAAATATCTGGGATTAAAGGCACTCAATAACTTTCTAATTTATTACTTTAATTTTGAGTAGATTCCTAAGTTTGATATTAATTATTCCGTACTGGAGACATTGAATTACTATGATTAGAGAACCTTCATCAAAATTCGTCAGTCATTTATTTAATCTTGATATTTCTACCAAACCTGTGAAAACACAATATTTGTGTCAAAAGCATTGTGATAGTGTGTACGGTCTTCATTTGCCATAGTACATTATAAGCTTTTATACTTATTTGTAACTTGCTACTACTACTTGCAACTTATTATTGTCGGGTGCAATCGTAAAGTAGATATCTTTAACTGATTTGATTATATAAACGTGGCTGAAGAGGTCTTTAAATGTAAAACTGAGAGACGATTAATCTATGCTAATATTATAAAGAGGAAAGATTTGATTGTTTTTTTGTTTGCATCGAATTGGCTCCGGAACTACTGAACCGATTTGAAAAATTCTTTCACTGTTGGGAAGCTACACTCTTTGCGGTGAACATACGCTATATTTTACTCCCGTATTCCCACGGGAACGGGAACTACGCGGCTAAAACCGCGTGACGTCCGCTAGTTATTGATATAAGATTAGCAAAACTGATAGAATATTGTAAAAAGCAGTGAGATCGTTCTCACCAGACTGCCCCTATCTTACACGTTTATTGTGAAAGTGAAAGTTCAATCCGATTGACGTTGTCATTTTTGTTTTATTTCAAACTTTGAACACATGATCCACGTGACCTAGTGACGTAGTTTAATCCGACAGAGTCACAGCTACAGACAAAGTCTCGCCATAAGCCCCTCTGCACTCTGTTTTATAGAGAGGGGCTAAAACGAGTAGTAAGTACCTATTCTATTCCTGTAAAACCTTTGTTGGAGTTCGAAATCCTTGTCCAGGTCAATAATTTTGTGTTCACAAGGTTAGAAGCGACTTCTTTTTGTAGAGTTTGTCTAAAAAGGAGTTTTTCGAAAATCAGCATTAAATAATTGTTAACAACAAACCAATAGAAACAGCTAACGTGTCGTCTAGACTCTAGACACCTCGGGACCTATCACGGTACGTGTCTTATTTTAGAAAGATTGCCATTTCTGTATGGAGCTTGATTTCTATGAACACAGCACTACAAAAAAACAATGTACCCTAACACTGTAAAACTACAGTAAAGTGTGACAGTGGAATGCTGTCGCCAGACAATGTACCCTAACACTGTAAAACTACAGTAAAGTGTGACAGTGGAATGCTGTCGCCAGACAATGTACCCTAACACTGTAAAACTACAGTAAAGTGTGACAGTGGAATGCTGTCGCCAGACAATGTACCCTAATACTGTAAAACTACAGTAAAGTGTGACAGTGAAATGCTGTCGCCAGGGTCGCCCCCTGGGAACTCCACGAGCTGAGGTTGCCCCCAACAAAATTGACACTAAAAATCCTTAAAAACTGTGCTTCTATGCTTCTATGTACGCCTGTGTCCGTTGCTAGGACTCCAGGTAGGTACATTCGGCGTCTATGGGGAGACGCGGGATAGCACTCGAACCACCCCCAGGCGAGGCCGCAGTGGTAGCCGAAGGTCTGTAGGGAGTCCTGAGGTATACTTCCGAGGGCTTACCCGGGGCTCCCGACCGTAGGCTGTTGGGCGTTACGTGAGGTTTTTTAGTCGGTAGGAGTCCGGCATAACATCGATGAAGGATATTCCCACAGAAATATATCAAGATCTTGATATATTTCTGTGGATATTCCCTTACCTTAAAAAAACAGTAAGTCCACCATTTTAATGTGCCTAAAAATGATCTTTTTTTCGTTTACACACAAGGCTGTAAGATATATTAACGATATTTCATTATAAAGAATATCGATAAAAAGACTTATTTGTCTTTTTATTACCTACCTACATATGTAATTTTACCAGCTAAGGTGATATATCTTGTAGAATAAATTTAGGGCTTTGTTCGAGAAAATTGGTTTCATTAATTTTGCAAACGGATCCAAGAATGTAAAATAAATGATTAAGGTGCCTACTTACTGTTTTTTTTTTTGATAAATGTGAAAGTACATTGACAGGCAAATGTAGATCAGGATGATGGCCAAATTTCAATCTGATTTATTCTATCGTTACAGCGTGATTGAGAAAAAAATCAATCAATCAATGCATATAATAAAATCGTAAAAGATCGCTGTCTGTACATGAAAGATAAATAAGAAAAAATATAATTTATGAACGCAATAGAACCCAAAACAATGATTTTTAGAATTTTTGTCTTTTTGTCTGTATATCTGTTTGTTTGTACGTTTGTGCACGCTAATCTCAGTAACCACTTAACCGATTGCAATGCTGTTTTCTTTATTGTGTTAAGGTTTGCTCCACTTAGCATTTAGTGTTTATTTTATGTCAATCGGATTATAAATAAAAAAAGTTATATCACTTTAAAGAATCAAAAACCATACATAGACATATGAATCTAAAAATGCGTAAATCTAAACTGGCGTAGTTTGCTTAATCATAAAAGAGCTTAATGATTAAGGCTCTTTTAAAACAACAAACAATTCAGTGAATTGTTTTAGAATAGACTTAATCTTTAAGCTCTTTTATGATTAAGCAAACAGGTCAGTTTCACACACTGCTTGATGAGTCTGATGAAGAAATACCTCTCCGTTCATACACCTTTTGTGACATAAACGAAGTTGCGGGGTCAGAGTATCCAAATATATTCACAAACTTTAATACTATAACATGAGTATGAGTGTTTAAAACAATACGCAATTGTTGAAGTGTATAAATTTACGCTTTCCTTTGTAAAGTTCTGAAGTTGTGTTGTTACATAATTTACGTTCAAAGATATAGTATAAACTCGCTAGTGCACATTCAAAGTAAACTTCTTAGATAAATATTTTGCTACGTGGTGCACTGAATCCTAACTTCTGGTAGACAATGGATAGGTAAGTGTATTCTTAAATAGGTACACTTCAGAAATAAAATAAAACTTACAAATATAACTTTTACATCTGCATTTATTTGAGCAGCGTGAATGAAGAGAGCTCACAATATTCTTACCCGCCATTTTATACATTTACCCCTAGAAGCTGCTAATTAGACAATACCATTTAATTACACAATTTTATACAAAACTAATTTAGCAATTATGGTCAATTACAATTAATAATTTTAGGGTTCGATATAACACAAAACACATAGTTATCATGTAAATTAAACAATTAAGTAACGTTGTTGACTATGTTGGGATAAGCGCCATCTGGTCTCAGTATTGGTCACATCTTCTCATCTAGTCTCATTTTCTTAACAGCACTTATTAGTCCTGTTTGGGAGTCCTGGGACATCCTACCGAGGACTTACGCGGGGCTCCCAACCATAGGCCGTTGGGCGTTACGTGAGGTTTTTTAGTCGGTAGGAGTCCGGCATAGCATCCATGATGGATTTTCCCTCACTTTAAAAAAAAAGTCCTGTAGGCAGGTATACGAGTAAAAATAACGTCATAGCTTAGGCTGGTTTTAAGACCCGTGCCTATTTAACAAAGATGTCAATAAACTATCTTTTTTATCAGGTACTGACCTCTATTTTTTGTTTCACAGAAGTAAAATAGTTCAGAGGGTTGAAATGAAATAGCTGGGGGCATATTGTTTGTAGATGTCAAACATACAAGTCAGAAGAAAGGGGTTCGTATCGTGTGTACTGAATGTAAACAGATACCTATTCAAATATATTGAACATTCTAGATATTTATAGAGCTTTTATGTTACGTGTATAAAATAGGTATAGCAAGGATATCCTACTAATATTATAAATGTGAAAGTTTGTGAAGATGTTTAGATGTTTGGATGTCTGTGACTCAATCACGCTAAAACGACTAAACGGATTGGGCTGAAATTATAACACATAG
Organism: Miltochrista miniata; assembly: GCA_933228765.1. Taxonomy (NCBI): domain Eukaryota; kingdom Metazoa; phylum Arthropoda; class Insecta; order Lepidoptera; family Erebidae; genus Miltochrista; species Miltochrista miniata. Next base: position 11,949,189 of record OW121764.1, on the reverse strand, counting down.
GCTACTTTTCATCCCTGGAAAGTGTTCCCACGGGAAGTAGGAACGTGTACCGAATTTCACGCCGGCGAAACCGCGAGCGTCATCTACTCATCTAGTAAATTTAAAATACCTACTAGATGAAGCTCGCGGCTTCACCCGCGTGAAAATTGGTACCCGTTCCCGATTCCCGTGGGAGATATTCCCATATTCCGAGAGAAAAGTAGCCTATGTTTTTCCAGACTATAAGCTATCTCTATCCGTTCAGCTGTTAGAGCGTGATTGAGTAACAAACATCCAAACATCCAAACATCCAAACATCTAAACATCCAAACATCCAAACATCCAATTTGATTTTTGTATTCTTTCCCGTTGCCACACGGCACAACCATGACAACCGAAAACATGTCGTCGTTTTATTTTAATTTTGATTAAAAACAGTTAATTTAAGAAGTTTGGCGTATTTTCAATAATTGTCGTTTATGACCATTGAAAACAGATCTAATTTTGCCATATCTTAGCCAACAGGACAATATTGTTTAGAATATTCTTGCTTGCACCATACCAAAATTTATAGAATTATTTTCAATCCCAAAAGAGGAAGGATTTCGGACTTAATACAATACGCGACGCGGGGGGCGTAGGTCCCTCGCGTTGCTATGGAAAAGGCGCAGGCGTGAAGAATGAAATTATCATCAGTTTTAAAGACTTTCATTGTCTATATTGTTTGACGTTGAGTTTTATGACGTCCACCTCCGCAGTCAGTGGCTATGTGGAAGCAGGTTCAGGTCAACCCGCTGCCTCTGCAACTAATTTTCAACAATGCCCCTTTTGTCCCCAGGCCCGATTTTTTAAAGGTGAACGTGGCTGGAAGGTGAAAATAGAAATATAGATATCCCAGGATTCAGTAAGGTGGGTATGTCGGACTTGCACTGTCTCTAAATAGCACTCCGTTTTTATTCTGTGTGAAGACCTGGGTACTTCCATGTATGATGTACCCGGGACCAAAGAGGCATTGCCTCTGAACCACCCGACGACCTGAGCACAGAATACAAATACAATTGATTTGTTTTCTGTGACCTCAGTCTGTCTCCAAATCTATACTTCATTATAAAAACGACGTCATTAATTGAATCTCAACTTCATTTTAAAAACGACGTCATTGATTCTGAAATCTATACTTCATTTTAAAAATGACGTCAATTCATTGATTGAATCCTTATGACGATATCGACGCCGCGATGTGAAAGATGAACAAACAAATAAACACAATTTCCATATGGATTTGTAACGTAATCCATTCAACGGGTTTCATTTTTTCTATGATGCATAAATTTATGGCACAAAGAATGTGTCGCAACAATTCATTGATTAAATCCTTATGACGATATCGATACCGCGACGAAAGATGAACAAACAAATAAACACAATTTCCATTATGGATTTGTAACGTAATCCACACAACGGATTTCATTTTTTGTTTGATTCATAGATTTAAGGCCCAAAGAATTTGTCGCAAAAAAATTTACGTCACATTTTGGGACAAGGAATTTGGGAAAACGTAAACGTTGATGGAAATAAGAATTTAGTGCTCAATAAAATTTGATTAGTAAAAGATAAAAGAACGTAAACTAAATTTTGTTTACGGAAAAGTTCGGTCTATAGACTTAGGTAGAACGAAAACAAACAGGGTAACGGCTATAACATAAACTTTTTCTAGGATAACATTTTTGTGGGACTCAGGCCCTCACGTTTGATACAAAATACATAAATGTACCTTTACATATAATTAAAAGAATATTTATAATACTTACATACATACATACATATGGTCACGCCTTTATCCCCGAAGGGGTAGGCAGAGGCATATTATATGCCCACATTTCACCTTTGTATAATTTGTCCCACGTAATAGGCGGTGAGCCGTATTGCCGTGTTTAAATGGACAGGCGCAGGTTGTGACTGCCTGCTGTTGAAATAAAGCCTTCAACTTAGCTTAACGACTGCCATTTTACTGGCAACCGGGACCAACGGCTTAACGTGCCTTCCGAAGCACGGAAACGCTCAAATAAATGTCACAAAGTGATCACATGGATGGTCACCCATCCATGGACCGGCCATAGTGAAAGTTGCTTACTGCAGTGATCGTTTACAGAACACTGAGTCCGCGGGGCCACGAGCGCTTCCGTATTAAATACTTCCGTATTAAATTCCGCTTATAATACTTAGGTACAGCAAATACTTATAGTCGCGCCGTTTGAAGGGGCTGGCAGAAGCAGACTCTACGCTCATTTGTATTTTGTTCCACGTATAGATCGTGAGTCTCTTGCCGTGTTAAAACGAACAAGTAATTTTAATTAATATTCAGAAATATAGAAGCAGAAACGCGCATTTCAAATTAAAGATGTTTTACAAAATACTTTTAGTTTACTTACAATAAAAGTACCGCGAAAATACTTTTTTAATATTGCCCATAAAAAGCGGCAAAGAAAAATATTAATTTCATCTTCAAAGTAAAGTTAGAGTCGCTAATTTGTATTTTATATTCTTATCAGTTTTCTAACAAAAACTTTTGCTTATTTACGCTGTTGGTGAAGTACCAACAACATTGCCTACAACGACTATTTGTGTGTGAAAATTGTTGCTCGGGCAACTTTGTTGATATAGTTCGTTTGGCAAGGCAGCTTGATTTTTCCCTTACGATTTGTTTCACGAAATATTATGTATGTTAGGACCTACGAATTGCTACTCTTAATATCGTATTGACAAAACTGATGTTGCTCATTTAGGTGCAATTTTACGAAGTCATTAGGTGGGTTGAATAACGCCTAAGATGCAAAGCTATTTCCGAAGGCTTTTCCGGGACTCCTGGCTTTAGACAGAATGCAAGGTAACGTGTGGTTTTAGTCGGTAAAATTCAGGTATGGCATTCATTAGGTTAGAGTCAGAAGTTACCTGCAATTGAAACTTTTCAAACTCCTCAAAAGGCATTTTGCTGAATGACATTATGTTACTGGCAGTAGGGAGTGTGTGACTTTCAAAATAGATACACAAAAAAGATAAAAATGGCAATAAATCAGTCAGGTTATATGTCAAGCTTATCTATGTGTAAACCATAGATTTAGAATTTTTCGCTACGTACATTCTAAATCTATGGTGTAAACTGTATAGAAAATAAAAAGGTTTGACATTCGGTCTCAATAGAATCCCAAGTCCATCAAATCAATATTTGATCTGTACGATCAAATCTAGACTGCGTAACTAAGGCTACGTCCGCACAGGCAGGCGGCTTGCTTGGCGCCTAGAGCCTGGTGACTTGCATCCTGGCTACTTGCTAGGATACACGGTGGCCGCACTGAAAGATGGTTTGCGTGGGGGGTCGCTAGGTGCCTTGGTCATTTGCTTGTTGGCACGTTGACTAGATGTCACTTTTTAAAATAGCTCTATACTGGGTTCATACATATGATCACGCCTTTTATCCACGAAGGGGTAGACAGAGGCATATTAGAAGCCCACATTTCACCTATGAGATTTTGTCCCACGTGGTGAGCCGTATTGCCATGTTGATATGGACAGGCGCAGGTTGTGACTGCCAGCTGTTGAAATTTTTCAAGCCGCCTAAAAAGGCCCTCAAATTAGCTTACTGCCTCGACTGCTATTTTACTGGCCACCGGGACCAAGGGCTTAAAGTGCTTTCCGAAGCACGGAAACGCTCACAAATAAATGTCACAAAGTGGTCACGAGACGGTCACCCATCCATGACCGGCCACAGTAAATGTTGCTTACTACAGTGATCGTTTACAGAACACTGAGTCCGCGGGGCCACGAGCACTTCATATTGGGTTCATGACATAAATAAACAATTGCATAATTTTCAAAAAAAAAATACGACGATTGTTTATGACCAGAGAAACAATTGATCTACTTCTTAGTTAAGTTAAAGGAAAATGAACTCATTCGGATACTCATCTTAAAAAAAGCATATCAGCCGAAGAACGACTAGTCGTTACATTGAAGTAAGTGAAATTTTAGATAGGTACATATTATTTTTGTCTATGATGCGATTAATATTTCGTATATTTTTTTCATCAAAATGCCTCGCGCCTGGCGACAAAAAACCAACATGTTTGTTTACTTGGATACACGCTAAGCTACTCACTAGGCGCCAAGCGCGCAGTGCGGCCGGTCGCGAACGTTCAAGTATGTTCGTTTTACTAAGCGACTCGCTGGGTGACTCGCTAGGCTCCAGGCGCCAAGCAAGCCGCCTGCCTGTGCGGACGTAACCTAACAAAAGCAAACGGTGTTCTCAGTTTCCAGGTACTCAGTCGGGCTCGATGGAATTCCGAAATTTCAAGCATTGACTTGATTACAGATCAAACGGAGATATACTACATTTAATATCTCATTAGTTATACGTACGTTTTGAAGTGTAATGTTCTGTAATGGGTATAAATGATTAATTTATTGTACTCGTATTATTGTTCAGACATCTCTCTTGTAGCGCTTTGTGGGAATCTCCCGTATAGCGATGGATAACAGATAGAGCCTTGTAATATTTTTTCCCTTGTATTATTAAACCTATGTTTTTTTCGTTCGGAGAAAATCCTAATGGATGCTATCCCGGACTCCTACCGACAAAAAAACCTTACGTATCCTGCACAACAGCATACGATTGGGTGCCCAGGGTAAGCCCTCGGAAGGATACCCCATTGCATGAGGTGTTGAATTTTCATCGGAAACTTGTGATTGAGGGTGATTGAAAATAGAGAATCTGGAATATTTCAAATTTTAGACGCATAGAAGACTGGGTGCGTCTTTTGTGAAAATTAATTTATATCGACGTCATCTGTTATGCCGATTACTACAAGTTCTAGTTACGATAGTTTGTGTTAATTTCCTTTCAACGATATTGGAATTCGCTAACGAAATCTAGTTAGGTAGGTAATCTTTGTGGACCTTAAAGGAAACCGCACTATTAGCAAATATATTAGGTGTAAAGCAACAGTTAACGTGTGTGGGTGCAAATTGCAATCATACGATGTTTATATTGCAATGAAATAAACAAGTGCACAATACAATAGATTGATAAATTATAGTTCAGTAAAGATCTTTCATTATGTATCCTAATGATATCTTATTTTGTATTCTTTCTTTATTCTGTATTCTCTAACGTAAAAGCGAATTCTACTTATTGGTTAGGTAACTACTTTATTTTTATTGCCAATCACCCAAACCTTATTAGGATCTAATAGGTGAGTTTGTTATTTCATTATGTCTAGTTGTGCAGCTATTAGCAGTACTCTTGCTGAATAACGGACGAACTCATGACGAAGAGAATGTAGAAAGGAAAAACCCGGCCAAGTGCAAGTCGGACTCGCGGACGGAGGGTTTCATAGTTACTCAATCTATTCTCGAAAACTCGAATTTCGCGTAGAAATATTTACTTAGTATCTACATATACTTGTGCTTTAATTGGCTAAACACTTGACTTTGAAAACGTAGATTCCCTCTGCATGTTTGTTTTCAAGGTTTAATTATAGGAATATTGGTTCTAGTAGTTTTTGTTATTGAACTAGGTGCGTGACCGGAGATTAAATAAATATAGTTACCTACCTACCGTTAAACCAGAGTGAGAAGCCAGGGGTTAGATTAGCCATTCTAATTTACTATTATACCCTCCAAATATTAACCCAGCAAACAATTTGAACTGTGTCAAATTACCAAACTTACCATTTGTAACGCGGGACATAAAACTATACAGTGAAATGTGTACATATACTATGCCTCTGACTACCCCTTTGGCGATAAAGGCGTGACTATTATGTATATTATATTAACAAAATGCATGCAGCTAAAATCAAAGGTGTATGGAGGACGGAGCGACGGTGTAATATAATTGAATGACCTATAATTTATGTTTCTCATATTAAACTTAGCTTTTTACAAATTTACTTGATGGGGACTTTTCAAATTTCATTACTAAAGGCGTTATCAAAATTCGTATCAACTTTTTTACACCAACTACTAGTCATTGAAAAATATGTGCTTGGGATGCATAATCTATAACTTTCTCATCTTTATTCTATCTCTCACTTGCCTCATCACGTCGAACTTTGACCCTAAACTAATACGTGTCGGTAGAGAGCAATTTGTCTTGTAAATTACTCCGGTCGAAGTAACAAAAGATATTGTTTAAGTGAAAAAAAAAGGTGGTAAATTACTTTTGTGTCGAGTTGACCTTTCTCTGCGGTCTTTTATCAATATCTTAGAACGTTTAGCAAGAACATTAGGCAAGAAAAAGGTATGAAACCTTAGAATAAGCGCGCGAATCCCCGTTTAAATAGAAATGCAAGTGTAAAAATAGAATGGAACCTGTTACAATAATAATTTACCACATTTTTTTTAATAGCTGAATTCCAATGTACTCCAGCAAATTTGCCATCTTAGAAAGAAATGAATGGACCTTATCGTTAACGTTCGAAGTGAAAAAAAAAACTGCGTCACAACTTACGTACTTAATCGTTTTTTTGTAATAAATGTCCGTCATCAGATCAGTTAGTAACTGACTATGAGAAAATAATTGAATAATAAATTGCTTGACCTCTATACAAATAAATCAACAACATGTTGCCACTCGGCAATAATACTCTGCCCGATGCGGCTGATATTGAGAAAAAAAGATATGACTGTTGCTATTATACAATGCTTTAGCTATACGCATTTATCATGTCAACGGGGTTCTGAAACCTGATCGATTTCTGTGCTGAAAAACGCAAGCTTTTACATTTTCCCCGTGTGGCGACGGGGCCCCATGTACAAAATATCGTCACCCCAATTCATCCCCAGGGTGTCGCAAGACGCGGTTTAAGGAACACTCTCGCAAAAGGATCCACTGCGTAGATAAGGAAAACGTGTAACGAAACCCGGTTGTCAGTAACATAACAACCGTTAAGCCAAGTTAAAGGCTATACGAGCGACTTGGAAAATTACAACTGCGGGTCTCACAAACTGCGTCTGTCCATTTCAACACGTCAATAGGCTCACCACCTATTACGTGGGACAAAACTATAACGTGAAATGTGGGTGTAAACGTTTTATTAACAGATATAAAAATCCTTTCCTTCCTTTCCCCGTCAAAGTATAGCCCCTACTTATCATTTCACCGTACACCACAGATATGATATTTTACTCAAACAATGTCGGGGGCATCAGCTAGCATTGTATAAAGAAAACTCACACGCCTCATAAATCTCCAACAACGGTGAAAGGCAATCACATCCTTCGTATTGGGTTTTCTTTACTACTGACATGTATACGATTCGAGTACAATACGTACGGAAATATATGTAAATATTTATTAGGATAAGTACTATTCCCGTCTTTTGGGATGTGTAGGTTAGGTACCTATGCAATCTGATTACGTTTGGGAAATTGTATAATCCATCTGAGGGTTATAATATTATTTAATAAGATTAAGTTATATGGGTTACCTACGAAGAAGATTTCATTTTTTTGCTCAAAAGTTATATATTTCTTTTCATCCGTGTATGTAATTTGCATCAATCTTTTAGAAATAACAAGATAGGTACCTAATTCATAAAAAATAAAGACAAAGTGTTCACAGGCAACTGAAAAGTGAGCAGGCGTTGAATCTTTATTCCCTCGTTAGCAATCTACCGAAATATCTTTGTGAGTTTTTAAGCGTGTCCGTGTGAATTTTTCGTTTGTGATGTAAAATCGTTTTTCAGATATCTGGTCTGAATAAATGTTTCTTTTGGTTTAATTTTCTACTAGTACATTGTCGCCATCAACTTTGAATATAAATTCCGTTATTACGAGGGAAAAATTACAACTCCAAATTCAAATAATTAATCCTGGCTAATGTCATCCAAATCCATTATGTCATGTCATTATTGCATGAAAGCACGGATTATTCTGTGTGTGAAAATATAACTATCGTCATGAACTTTGGAATTCTGACTGACTACATAACTCACACGGCTTTCGGTTGAGCGGCTAGAGTAAGCTCTGGACACCGATTCTCGCTTCACTCGACATGAATGCGTGGACGGAAATCGGCGGGAGACGCGTCGCCTGTCTCATATTTAGGAACGGCGAACATGAGACGGACGACGTTTCACCCGTAAATTTGCGTCCACGCATTCACGTCGTGTGGTCGAGAATCGGCGCCCTAAGGAATTCATGCTTACTAATTTGAACCGAATGCTACTTTCAAAATTCCGGAAGCGGTAAATCTGAGCGAATATTTATCTGAGGAGGAGAGCAAATATTTATCTGAGGAGGAGACCATTTATTCTCTGGATTGTTGGCACTTGATGGAACTTATTTCATCGCACTTGTATTTTTCCACAATTCCACTGTTTAAATACCTAGTGGAAAAGTACAAGGTGTGAGTTTGAATAAAGATATTCTGAGATACCTATTGAGAAACGATCGATTCTTTGTGGAACTGTAAAGAATTGGAATGATATATCCGGGCACGTGTTTCCCTCATCTTACAATCTCGGGTTCTTTAAGCAGAGCATACAGAGGCACATCACAGGGCCGCTAACTTGTGGACCACTGTCAGAAGTGGCCCCCAATCGCTAGATGCGCCACGGCTTTCCATCAGGCTGGTGGCGACGTCAATTTGGCGAGCTAAATATAAAACTCTCACAGTCTTACGGACTGTGAGAGCGGCCCCCAATCGTTGGACGTCGCCATGACTTTCTATTGGGCGGGCGGTATTAATTTGGCGAATAGCTGCTTAAACGAAAAGCTAAATATTTAAAAAAAAGTCGTTAACGTAGGCAGTACCTCATATCGATCAACCTTGTGCTATTTATTGCCTTTAAAAACCTGTGTCGTAATAAGATTTCAAATAGGCAATTTCAGTCCCTTGTTCTGCTTTATTATCATGAATCCTGTTTTATATAATTTTTCCGCTAGCGAAGGTAAGGATAAATTTTATTTGACAAAGGAATGTCCTCGGTTATTTCCTACAGATGCTTTTATTATTTCAGTTGTGGGCCTTTTGTGCGCAAAAAGTATTTTTACATGACGTATTTTTATTTTACGGATTGTAAATACTATTGTTTTAAAAGATTCGGCGTATTTTATATATCAGTCTTGATTCTTGATGGACAAGTAACGAAAGGTGGATTAGTTTTACTGCATCCAAGTTTCCTTTATTCCATCTAGTCCTACCAGTAGTTCGAGAGTCGAACTGTTTGGATGTTTTTATTCCAAATTGTTATACTGACGGATCGAACTATTTGGAAATGCGAATTTTATTCCAAATAGAACTATTGTGAATATAATTGTACAGTCATCTTGAAATGTATTCGTGTCTGGCATGACAAAAAAAATTGCGTGTACTTAGTGTACACACGTAAGAAGTGAAACTTCTTCATAAACTTAATTTTCACCTCACCTTAAATTAAGTCAAAAAGTACAAAAGTCCAAAAGTCCAAAAGTCCAAAAGTCCAAAAGTCCAAAAGTCCAAAAGTCCAAAAGTCCAAAAGTCCAAAAGTCCAAAAGTCCCAAAGTCCCAAAAGTCCAAAAGTCCAAAAGTCCCAAAGTCCCAAAGTCCCAAAGACCCAAAGTACCAAGGTCCCATCCAAAAGTCCAAAAGTCCAAAAGTCCCAAAGTCCCAAAGTCCCAAAGTTCCAAAGTTCCAAAGTCCCAAAGACCCAAAGTACCAAGGTCCCATCCAAAAGTCCAAAAGTCCAAAACTTCAAAAGTCCCAAAGTCTCAAAGTTCCAAAGACCCAAAGTACCAATGTCCCATCCAAAAGTCCAAAAGTCCAAAAACCCTTAAATGACATGCTATCCCTGGATAAAGTACTCTTAATTCGAATCCACCGTGGTGGGGAACAGAACAAAGATGGCGCGTAACCAAAAATCGTGACGTGACGTGACGTGACGCAAATTTTTTTCCAACGCCGATAAAGAAGTTTCACTTCAAAAATGTGTTTACTGGTATCATACATGAATAAGTTTTGGATGAAAGATAGTAATTTTATCGATACCTGGTGTGTTTTTGGTGAAACTCACCGCACAAACAACTTTATAGAAGGTTGGAATGTAAAAATTAACAATGAATGTAGAAGGAAGAAGGCCACTTTATTAAAAATATTAAAAGTTTTTAAAGATGATGCCGCTTTGTACAGTGTTTTGAGAAAACAAGTTGAAAATGGCGTGGCCCCATTTAAAAACAGAACAGGAGAGAGCATACTGAGGGATCAACATATTCAAAACACCCAAATGATGCTTATAAATGGTGACATATCTGTAGGACATTGTTTAGAAATTTTCAGGTAAAATTTCAAATACCACCTCTTTCGCCTTAGATTCATCTATGTCCTACAGATATCACCATTTATAAGCATCATTTGGGTGTTATATGCTTTTTTGTGTTCACTTGTAAAATTTTCATTTTGTATTTTATTAAAAAAAAAAATTCTTTTTGTTTCACTGTACATCAGAGTCAGTAGTTCTATTTGGAATAAAATTCGCGTTTCCAAATAGTTCGATCCGTCAGTATAACAATTTGGAATAAAAACATCCAAACAGTTCGACTCTCGAACTACTGGTAGGACTAGATGGAATAAAGGCCAATTTGATAAAAAATGTTCGTCAATACCTATTTTTCCATTATAGTTATTAATATTTATACACCTTATTAGAGTATTTTCAGTTAAACATACTCATAATTAAGATGGTAGTACACAGCAATATCAGAGTAAATGGCGATATAATGCACCAATAACCCTTTTATAATCTTGTATAAGGAGTTAAGGTAACTTAGATACCTTTCTTAGCAATTTAAAGGCTCTATAAAGGCTTTCGAAGCTTGTACAGCAACTTGAGACGATCATTTGTTGTGCTAAGAGTTAACACGACCCAAGGAACATAATCTTTGAGTATTTATATTGTTGTACAAAGTGCGTATGAGATTACTTTACATAAAATGGTTGTAAATATACGCAGTGTGTGTTGTTGGTTGAGAAAGTAAATGAATATTATTACTAATCTTACTAATATTATAAATACGAAAGTTAGTGAGTGTGGATGTTTGTTACTCTTTCACGTTTGAACAGCTGAGTGGATCTGGCTGAAATTTAGGACAGAAATACATTACAGTCTGGAACAATACATAGGCTACTTTTTCCTTTTTCCCACGGGAAGTGGCAACGGCAACAAATTTTACGCAGCAAAGCTGCGGGCATCAGCTAGTATTAATATAAATAAATAAAATAAAACGATCTATTTGTAATGTCTAAATAACTAACGTTTTTCGGGTTCCGTACAAAAAGGGTAAACACAGAACCCTTTTACTGAGCCTTCGGTGTCCGTCTATCACCAGGCTATACATATATTTTAAGAACCGCGATAGCTAGACTGTTGAATTGAAGAAAAAGCCGTAGGTCTGCTGGGAGTCCTGGGGCATCCTTCCGAGGGCTTCCCCGAGGCTCCCAACCACAGGCTGTTGGGCGTGACGTGAGGTTTTTTAGTCGGTAGGAGTCCGGCATAACATTCATGAGGATTTTCCCTCACGTTAAACAAAAAAAAAAGACGAATTTTTCACAGATGATGTATTTCTGTTGTCGCACAAAAACATCTTTTTTTTTTTCTTTTTAACGTGAGGGAACATTCTTCATGGATACTATGCCGGACTCCTACCGACTTAAAAAACCTCACATAACGCCCAACAGCCTACAGTTGGGAGTCCCAGGTAAGCCCTCAAAAAGATGTCCTAGTCGGAAGGATGTCCCAGCGCTAAACAAAACCTAGATAAAATAATATCTAAAGAGGGGCTCCCATACAACAAATGTGATTCTTTGCCGTCTTTTGGTACGGAACCCTCTCGCTCTTGACCGATACTATTTAAACACAACTGAATATAGGTATACCTATACAAAAGTACTTTTCAAAAACCGTTCAAATTCGTTGACGAAGGTGCAACGTTTTGGGAGTCCTGTGACATCCTTCCGAGGGCTTACACGGGGCTCCCAACCATAGGTTGTTGGGCGTTACGTGAGATTTTTAGTCGGAAGGAGCCTGGCATAGCTTCCATGAAGGATTTTTCTTCACGGTAAAAAAAAGGTGCAACGTAACAGCAGTTTCTTGTTTCATACCGTTTAAAGTTTAAAATTATTCGATTTCGATATTCTATTTAATTTAAACTTCTGGGTTTCTAGCTTAAATATTTAGCTAGAGTTTGCAGCAAAAAGCAAGTTTCCTCAATTGTTGAACAAATAACAAGTTTTATTTGTGAGGCTATCCTACGTGCCGTTTGATTCCTCTGTGCTGACTAGTGCAGTTGTTTGAGTAAGACTTATTGTTTTTTGGACTAGTAGCAGTAGTTCTAGTCCGAATTTTCGTCTGTTACAATTATTTAACTTGTCGTTTGGTTTCTATGCGCTGACTACTGCAAATGTTTGAGTTAAACTTTATAGTTTTTGTAGCAGTAGTTCTATGCTGAATTCCAATCTGCTACAAAATTTTCATCTAATTTAATAGATTATTTTTTGTAAGTTATGCAAAAGTATCATAGTTTATCTATACTAATATTATAATGAGGAAAGATTTGTTTTTTGTTTGTTTGTTTGTTTGTAACGAATAGGCTCCGGAACTAATGGACCGATTTGAAAAATTCTTCCACTGTTGGGAAGCTACACAGTAAAAATCGTACCAACAATCCCCGGCTTAGTAAGGGTCGCTAATCACTAGTCCAACAGACCTCACAGTACAAGGTTATTGAAATATAGGTCTATATTGCTGACCGCTGACAGAAATTATTGGCTAAACTATATTTCGGTCATCTCTGTTAAGGCTTGGGATATTGCTAAGGACCTTGGACATAGCGGCACACGTCCTTCAAAGACATTAAAAAAAGTAATACTTATTCAAAATCGAAGAAAACCAAATTATGTGTGTATTTTCTTTACGAAATGGGAAGCAAATAAGGCAGCGTCTCCCTCAAGAAAAAAAGTTTTCTTTAGACATAGAAAATTATTCGATTAAAATTAAAGCAATAACATCGTTTCATCAAAACGAATTATTTATTAATATTGCAGTGGCGTACCTTATTGTACGACTGGTCGCCGGCTTTGCTTAAGTTCTACCTGAACGCGTTTCAATTGACCCTCCCCGACCCAAGTAATCTGGTCAGGTGGGGGAAAGCCACAGATAAAACATGTAATGCATGTGGGGAAGCGATTGGAACTGCTAGGCACCTGCTGGTAGGTTGTAGGACGTTACTAGACCGGGGTCATTACTCACGCCGACACGATAGGGTATTGGAAATCATACGTGAGGCTGTCAGTTTGGCGGTAGCGAGAGCGAAAAAGGGATTAACCACAAACAAAAGAAATGACATTGCGTTTGTAAAGGAAGGCTGTTCAAAGAAAGTACCTCAAAAGCCATACTCAATTTTGATAGCTGCCGCCGATTGGACTATACTCTCAGACACGTATGAAAAACACTACAAAATCCCGGAGGATGTATGTGCCTCGTCATCCAGACCCGACATATTCCTGTTTTCGAGGATACACAGGCGTGCGGTGCTCGTGGAGCTGACGGTGCCGTGGGAGACCAACATACCGAAGGACCACGCCATGAAGACAAATAAATACTTTGACTTGACCAATGAGTTAACCAAAAATGGCTATGTGGTTAAACTCTATGCCGTAGAAGTAGGAGCAAGGGGAATTCCAGCTAAATCCCTGTATAATTTATTTAAGGACCTTGGATTGCCAAGAGCTTCAGTAAGGTCTTTACTAAAACGAGTATCTTTGGATACTCGTTTTAGGATCGCGGCATTGATAGAATCTTACCAAATCTGGTTGGGCAGGGGGGGGGGGGGGGGACATTGTTGACGGTAAAAGGTGATCGTTTATGCGCATAGTAAGGTGGCCACCCTAAACCTACTCGATTGGGTCGCAAGTCCCAGACGCCGTCGGGGTGTTCCCCCCTGTGCCACGCTATGGACCCGGCGCCCGCACGGTGAATCCATGGAATGCTAAGAATACGGTCTCTCAATTTATGACAAAAACATATTTTGACACACATCTTATAGATGAAGAATTTAATTGGCTTTGTCTACTACTTGTCAGCAATAAATAATTTAATATGCACTTCTTTTCGTCATTTTTGGAGACAGGCACCTTAATATAAAAAGGAGTGGTATTTGAGTCAGCAAAGTCGCGTTTGCGAGTCAGACATGTTCCTTTTATACACGTCCAATAAGATTTTTCTCTAAAGAATAAAGGAAATATCAACTGCTTATTATTCCGGGTAAGCTGGTATAGTTAACGAAGCGAAATGTGAAAGCTTTCAAAGAAAGGGAACGGTAAGCGAATATTGGACATTTAAAACGTAGTGTTTATTGTGTACACAATATACTAAATCTGATGAAACATTTTTTATTTATTTATTCTACACACATAGTCTGACACCCTGAGACACTATGAGAAGAGACATAAGTACACAAGGTCTGATTATTTCTGTATAGAAATCTCTTTCAATAGACCCAAGAGAGAACCCAATTTTATTTAAGTTAAAGATCCAGAAAGAAATTGGAGAAGACCCATTATTCAAGGTAAAGAATGTTTAATTAGTAACAATGCAGAAGATTTAAAAATATGGCTATTTATAGCATTCAAAAAATTTATAGAGTTAATTTTAAAAGTGCACACTGCACAGTACAAAAATAAACATTTATTAGCGGATGTCACGCAGTTTCACCGTAGTTCCCATTCCCGTGGAAAAGAACTCAATGATAATGTAACTTTCTAATGGCAAACGATTTTTTAAAATAATTCCAGTACTTTATGAGTTTATTCGCTACGTACAAAAATACAGCATTTCTCCACTATTTAATGGATGTTATTATACATAGAAACCTTCCTCTTCAATCACTCTATCTATTAAAAAAACCGCATCAAAATCCGTTGCGTAGTTTTAAAGATTTAAGCATACATAGGGATATATGGACAGAGAAAGCGACTTTGTTTTGCACTATGTAGTGATTATTAAGATACGAAGCACATAATACAAAGGTACAATAAGTATAAGGAAGACAACACCAAAAGATGGTGCACGATAATGTTAGTACCTAACCATAGATACAAATTGAAACACGTTGAAGCGTAGGAGATATATTACATCAGTAATGGAAAACAGGTGGGCTCTTTGTACTCCATTCAATAGATATATACATACAATAGGTATATCCAATGACATATGAAAACTATAGATACGTTACCAACACTGAAAAATGGCCACTAAAAAGTCAGGTAATTGCTTTTCATACATGCTACCATAGATAATTTCGTAGAAATTCTTTGTTTAAATGTATTAAGAATCTCCTGTTTTTGAAAGCCGTGATGTTCGTGCATGACGTGTCTATAATATAATTATGTAATACGTCGTTGTGTATATCTAAGAATTTGGTCGGTACGGTGTTATTCGACTACGGTACAGGCAAGAAGGACATAGTGGTATAATATGTGGCACATAGGAGACAAAACACGCGTGCTGTCTTTAATACGTAATAGAACCTTGGGCCTTGGGACCTTGCATGACATTTATGAGACACCACACGAATAGAAACAAAAAAGCCACTTCGTAAATGCAAATATCCTAAATAGATGAAGAATATTTTAAATTCATAAAGCACGTTGTACGGTTTGTGTATATGAAACGGTCCTTCTGTATATTCAACTGTGTTTTAAATTAGATTTTTTTTCTCATTATTTTCAAGTTATGTGATTCGAGCTATTGCTATCTACAATAGTGTAAGGATTTAAATTGAAAACATCAAAAAATGCTAAGCACTAAATAAGTTTCACTATCGGCTACCATGATCGGGGGCCTAAGGACGGTGAGAGGGCGGCTCACCGTCCTTACAGAAGCAGGCCCATGACGGTAGCGTGACGTGAGCAATTCACGCACGCCCCCCCTTAGAAGCGGGATCACACCCGAAACCCCCCAAAGACGCGGGATAGCACCCGAACCAGCCGTGGGTCTGTTGGGACTTCTGGGACATCCTTCCGAGGGTTTTCCCGGGTCTCCCAACCACAGGCTGTTGGGCGTGACGTGAGGTTTTTAGTCGGTAGGAGTCCGGCATAACATCCATGAGGATTTTCCCTCACGTTAAACAAAAAAAAAGCACTAAATAAGTATAAATGTAGGTACAGTTTGTTACAGGTAACTTTTGTCAAATTTTCCTTCGATTTTTCAATTAGTTTCAGCTATGTGCTACTCGGGCCGCCGCTTCACTAAGGCGAAGAATCAATTCCTTGTAATTCTAACTTTTCCACTTTAACTTTTTCCTCATACCATACTTGTATATAAACTTATCCAATTAAATTGGTTACGATCCACAACACAACTCGTCGAGTGTCGCATAGGTGTGTGTGTTGAGCCGTTCACATGGATCCATTTATATGATATTAGATGTAGCTCGCGGTTCCGCTTGTGTGGAAATGTGTTTCCATTCTCGGATTCCATGGAAACATAATATTCTAGGGTTAAAAAGCTTTATGTGTTTTTTCAGATTATAATCTATCACTACATCAAATTCAGCCAGATTCGTGAACAAACATCCAGTCATCCTGACATTCAGATATCTACACTCACAAACTTTCGCATTTATGATATTATGTGTCTCAATTGTAGCAGTGTATTTCTGGGTTTAGTATCTTTTATGCTTTATCTGATTATGGAGGGATATTGGCACTTAGTTTTCTTTATAAGAAGTTCTGGGGAAGCGGTTGCCAATAAATACCTACGATAGTGTTACAGTAGAATCTAGTCATACAATTAATTCATCACCTACGTAGTTTTAATGCATTTTCGACGATGATCGTTTTTTAAGAACCACCATTAGAATTTTGACAAAGTTGTTCAAACTTTCCAAACCCATATCCATTAACAATACTCACAAACTGTAGTATGGATTATATTGCTTAGGAAGATCGATTTTTAAAGTTTCGAGAATTCAAATGACGCATAGTATGCAAACTTGACTTGAATTTAACTCCGTAATCTAGCCTACCGACAATTTTATTACTGACCTTGATGATGATTTTACATCCTAGATGATTGACTTTTTGCCATGCGGTTGTATACTCATATAAACATAATGTAGTTGAAAATTAAATATTGTTTAACCTTCTATATTAACAGTGAGTCAGAGGCCAAGTACAAGAATGTCAAGAATATTTTTTATCCCTCTAATCATTTTAAGAAGCGCTCGTGGCCCCGCGGACTTGGTGTTCTGTAAACAATCACTGCAGTAAGCAACTTTCACTATGGCCGGTCCATGGATGGGTGACCATCCATGTGATCACTTTGTGACATTTATTTGAGCGTTTCCGTGCTTCGGAAGGCACGTTAAGCCATTGGTCCCGGTTGCCAGTAAAATGGCAGTCGTTAAGCTAAGTTGAAGGCGTTATTTCATCAGCAGGCAGTCACAACCTGCGCCTGTCCATTTAAACTCGGCAATACGGCTCACCACTTATTAATTGGGACAAATAATACAAAGATGAAATGTGGGCATATTATATGCCTCTGCCTACCCCTTCGGGGATAAAGGCGTGACCATATGTATGTATGTATCATTTTATACGATCACTAATATCGGAAATAATACAAGTAGGAGTACTTAGACTTAATGTCTTTGCTATCATAGGTATTTTTCCTAGGGATATCCTTCCGAGGGCTTACCTGGCTTACCTGGGGCTCCCAAGGTAGGCAGTAGGAAGGAAACGGGTAGGTTTTAGTCGAATCCGGCATAACGTCCACGACGGAATTTTCAGAAGTAAAAAAACCGTAGTTATTTCGGAATAACTCGATAAAATAAATTAAGAGAGTACCGTTAAAGGGACGATAACTGTATAAAATACTTTTCCCGTTGACAATAAGATCAGTTAGTTTAAAATCAATAGCTCCAAATGTCAAGTGCCTAACAGTACCTACACTGAGTCCTCTTAGTAACGACGCGCGACGTTAACGCCTACACGATCTGAGGGGCAAGTGCGAGTTTTTGCGTGAGCTTGTCGACATTCACGGCTCACCAATTCGTTTGGAATCGAGACCCTGCCACCTAGCTGTAAACGCGGGAACTTGTCTCGATCCCATACAAAACGGTGATAACGCGCTCGTTCGTGAATGTCGACAGGCGCTCACCGAAACTCGCACTTGCCCCTCTGTTTTCCTGACAAGAGAATTTTATGAAAAAAAAAAAATACCGCTTTCAAATTATGATTATGAAATTGAAGTGAATTCTTTTACACTTATTTTCGTAATGGTTAAAAAGCATTAACTTTAACCCAATGCCTGCTATCCTGTTCAAATCTAGAGTGTGAGTGAGAAAACTTAATATAAGAAATAACCAAATCATCAATCAAAATACGTATAATTTTTTGAAGCGCTCGTGGCCCCGCGGACTCAGTGTTCTGTAAACGATCACTGCAGTAAGCAACATTTACTATGGCCAAATATGGATGGGTGACCACCACGTGGACCACTTTGTGACATTTATTTACGAGCGTTTCCGTGCTTCGGAAGGCACGATAAGCCGTTGGTCCCGGTTGTCAGTAAAATGACAGTCGTTAAGCCAAGTTGAAGGCCTTACGGGGGCGGTTTGAAAAATTTCAACTGTGGGTCGTCACAACTTGCGCCCGGGTCGGCAGCGCGTGTGTAGCGCCTCTGGTGTTGCAAACGTCTATAGGCTACGGTTATCAACCTTCCGGTGGGCCGTAAGCTTGTCTGCCACCTAAGTAGTATAAAAAAAAAATAAAAAAAATAAAAAATCGTAACTGTCTGTTTGTCTGTACGTTTTTGCACGCTTATCTGAGCAACCGCTTAACCGATTGCAATGCAGTTTTCTTTATTCCGTTGCGATAAGCTCCACTTAACATTTAATGTTTCCTTCATGCCAATCGGTTCACAAATAAAAAGTTATATCAATCTAAAGAATCACATTTAAAATGCCGCGTACGAAGTCACAGGCAACAGCTAGTGGTAAATAAATATTGAAAGAGATTTTTATGCCACGGTATTAAAGCCTAAATTAAGCTAACTTCAAATAGGCTATATATTATCACTCTACATATCCTAGGTGATAAGCAGAGAGCAATCAAATTGGTATTATAACCAAATTACAGCTAAAAAAAAACCGGCCAAGTGCGAGTTGGACTCGCCCATGAAGGGTTTCGGAGCAGCAAGTAACATAATATAAAAGTTCTTATAGTTCGTTGTAACTTTGATTGATGTTTTAACACGTTTGCAGTGGTAGTGATTTTTCTAACTGAAAATTGCGGTTTATAACGTATTAAAAAAAAACTACCAGCTCTATCTCGTTCAAACTAATTTTCGTTGGTAGTTTTTATGGCAATGTACATCATATATTCTTTTTAGATTTATCATTATCTTAGTTTAGAAGTTAGAGGGGGGGGGGGGGGACACATTTTTCCACTTTGGAAGTGTCTCTTGCGCAAACTATTCACTTTAGAAAAAAATGATGTTAGAAACCTAAATAACATTAATGTGAAAAAATTTTGATCTCGAGCAGGATTTGAACCCGCGTCTTCTGGTTTGCCGGACCAGACGCCTTAACCAACTAGACCACCGAGACACTGCTCTCGACCGTCAAATTCTTTCACCTCATTACGTCTTGGGGCGACGTAGGCACCATCTACCGGTAACTTAGTTAAGTTGCACGGCTCGAATGTATAGAATTGCACCTATATAATCATTCGACTTGCGATGATACCTGCCCAAACATTAGAGATAATTTTGAAAAGCAATTAGTATGCTGACTCAATCACAAATTTAATGTGAAAAAATTTTGATCTCGAGCAGGATTTGAACCCGCGTCTTCTGGTTTGCCGGACCAGACGCCTTAACCAACTAGACCACCGAGACACTGCTCTCGACCGTCAAATTCTTTCACCTCATTACGTCTTGGGGCGACGTAGGCACCATCTACCGGTAACTTAGTTAAGTTGCACGGCTCGAATGTATAGAATTGCACCTATATAATCATTCGACTTGCGATGATACCTGCCCAAACATTAGAGATAATTTTGAAAAGCAATTAGTATGCTGACTCAATCACAAATTTACGTAATGAGGTGAAAGAATTTAACGGTCGAGAGCAGTGTCTCGGTGGTCTAGTTGGTTAAGGCGTCTGGTCCGGCAAACCAGAAGACGCGGGTTCAAATCCTGCTCGAGATCAAAATTTTTTCACATTAAATTTGTGATTGAGTCAGCATACTAATTGCTTTTCAAAATTATCTCTAAATAACATTTTTGAAGACCTATCTATAGATACCCCACACGTATGGGTTAGATGAAAAAAAAATTTTGACTTTCGGTTCTGAGTATGGGGACCCCAAAATATACTCCTTTTTTTCTAGTTTTATATAAGAATCTTAATGCGGTTCACAGAATACATCTAGTTACCAAGTTTCAATAGCATAGGCCTTATAGTTTCGGAGAAAAGTGGCTGTGACACACGGACAGACAGACATGACGAATCTATAAGGGTTCCGTTTTTGCCATTTGGCTACGAAACCCTAAAAACAGCTAGTACTTAAAATAAAATGATAAAAAAGTCAAAACTGTACATTGGATACCGAAGCCTTTGTCCGGAAGGATCTCGAAAAGAACTAAATAGATTTGATTCAAATTTTGCACAAATATAAACTAGGGGTAGGGTCTTTAAATAGGCTATATATTATCACGCTACATATCATAGGGGCTAAGCAGAGAGCAATCAAATTGGCAAAACAACAACATTTTCACGCGTATGAAGTCGCGGGTAACAGCTAGTTGGATATAAAGTTTATTACATGTCATGTACAATATTTATTGATAAGTACCTACTCACATCAGGCCCCGGTATTTCCAACGAACGCAAAATGTAACAATGGAAACAGCTCTCAACACCTAGCAAAGTAGATTATAATCATTGTTCCAGAAATTTACGCTAAACATTAACATTTTACGCAACAAGCGTAAAAGATGTTAATAAAATCAGATGCATGAAAAATGGTTTTCAATCAATATTATCAGACAAATTGATGATAAGTTGTAAGATTGGTGTTGAAATATAGCGTACTGAGAACTTTTAATACACAGTTTTCGACATAATGTTTATTTTGGATATGTACTATTTATTTTTCTATCAACTTCGGAATTCTTCGGCTTCATTAGTGTAGGCAAGACTACATTTTTGAGTTGAACGTTCTTAGTGAATTTAAGAACGTTCATCCCAAAAATGATATCATTAAAAAAAACAAATTTTTTTCAGCATTACTATAATAGTACGTCTTGTCTAGTGAAATTTAAAGAATAGTATCACCCTACACATCTAAAATGTCACGGTCGCAAGCATTATCTAATAGTGGTCCCCTCTATACCGCGTTGTGGACCCGGCATCCGCATGGAATAATGAATTCTAAGAAATAACCTCTTTGCTTCAAATATCATTTAAAACCGGCCAAGTGCAAGTCAGACTCCACACGGTTTTATGGTTATTCTTTTTTCTGTTTTTAGTAATGTTTCCCTCTTTGTCTGTCTGTGTGTCTGTATTTAGTATATTATTATTATACTTTTGTTGTATTCACACGTGCTCCCGAACCAGGCGCAGATTGTGACGACCCGCTGTCGAATTTTTTTGAGTCGCCTTATTAAGCCTTCAAGTTGGCTTAACGACCGTCGTGTTACTAACAACCGGGACCAATGGCTTAGCATGCATTACGAAGTACGGAAACGCTCGCAAATAAATGTCTCAAAGTGGTCACCCCATCCAAGATCCGGCCATAGCGAATGTTGCTGCAAAACCTTCGATCAACAATTATATTCTTACAAAACACTAAGTCTGTGAAGTCACTAATTAAATATTGTTACACGCTAAATTCCTTCTATCAAATTTGCATACAATCTTCTATTACCTACTAAACAGAAAACTTTTCTCAATTGAATTCGGAGTTTTCTGTACTGTGACAGATGGTCTGTCCGTGGCCGCGTATAGGTACGATAAAGTTTGATGGAATATAAAATTATCCCCCCACTGGGCTCTCAAACCAATTTTTCGAGAAAAGTTGTAATGTTTTTGAACGTAAAATATATGGACCATGCTCTTTTTGTTATTCTTTAAAGCCTTTGAGTTGAAGTGATTTTTGAATAATTCATTTAGTAGGTAGTTCTATTGAACTGTGTTTGTTGAATATACGCTTTTATGACTACCTACCAAACTATAATAAATATTAGCTGTTCCCCGCGGCCTCGACCGCGTAGAATTCGTTATCGGTAAAAGTTGTTATCGCGTAAAATCATAACCTTCCTTTGGCGCAGTCGGTTAAAATACTTTTTAACCGACTGCGCCAAAGAAGGACATAGGCTACTTCCTATGTCCTACACAGGAATTACAACTATCTCTATACCAAATTTCATCTCAATCGCTTCAGCCGTTAAGGCGTGAAAGCGTAGGTAACAGACAGACAGACAGAGTTACTTTCTCATTTATAATACCTATTAGTAGGGATTAGTAAGATCTAGGCATCTCCTAGGTCTGCGTTTTATACCTGAATAGTTAGGCACCTACCTACATCGCTCTAAATATTTAGTTATCAAACGCGACGGTGAAGAAATAGGAAATGAAGTAAAAGATCTCATCAAGGCGAAGTGAAATAATACAAGATTGACTAGCTAATATCAGATTTAATTTTATTGCAACAACGATCTACACTGTTCAACGACTGATTCTTGAATGTCGTGTGTGTCGTCTGACTTCCTTGTCTATGTTGGAGTGACATCTTACGTCAATGTCAAAATGTCACTCCAACATTCACATTCATGGATATAATCGACTAAATAACGATTGCCATATCACAAAATTAACATATTAACAATAATTATATGTGCTGTAATGGGTCGATTCTAACAGCTCGGCCATCCTTACAATGGTGTGTCCCCACACCAATATATTCAATATAGTTATTTCTTTATCGCGGTAATGTATTAATTACAGTCATAACACTAACGAATAACATTATAATATCAATAGAATTATTTCATACTTGCTGACCCTCAAAACCTCGCCTACGTCACACAAAGTCTATGCAAGGGGAGGTATTTCTTCATCACCCACCTAGGAGCGCATGAAACTGCGCCTTCAGTGTGGACTAAATCATATCACAACACCATTAATCATTGAGTTTTATTCGATTTAGCAAACATGCCAGTTTGGAATGACACATTCAAAGGGACCCTTGAACTTCAGGTTTAGCGAAAGTTGAGGTGTCTCTAATTTCTGAACCGCAAAACCCTCAACATTGAAACTTGTGTGGAAAATTCTTTAAAGTACTCTCTTTTCAACACAAAAAA
Source organism: Miltochrista miniata (assembly GCA_933228765.1). Taxonomy (NCBI): domain Eukaryota; kingdom Metazoa; phylum Arthropoda; class Insecta; order Lepidoptera; family Erebidae; genus Miltochrista; species Miltochrista miniata. The sequence continues at coordinate 11,925,808 of OW121764.1, read as the reverse complement.
AAATTAGAAGTCTGGTCACAAGTTGAGAAATTACACCTACAAGAACTGCTCAAAACATCGGAATCAAAAGTGTTCTTAATCCTTCCTCGTATCATAAGCTCAAATTGTGCCGAGTATCATTTAAATTGATTCAGTAGTCTCGACGTGATACTTATTCGGGATAAAGACAGACAAAAAGACTGTACAATTGTACAAATTCAGCAGTTCACCACAGACCACGACACGGCTCTCTGCCACCGTTCGCGGCACAATGCCGCAGTTAGCGCAGTTTGCCGCAGTCCGAAATGCTCTCTCTGTCACATTTCGCGACATACTGCCGCAGACCGCGGCACATTGCCGCAGATCACGGCACACTGCCGCTGTTCGCGACACTCTGACGCAGATCGCGGCACACTGCTGCAGTTCGCGGCGCTCAGCTGCAGATCACGGCACTCTGCCGCTGTCCGCGGAACACTGCCGCAGATCGTGGCACACTGCCACTGTTCGTGGCGTTCAGCCGCAGATCGCGACACTCTGCTGCCGTTCGCGGCACACTGCTGCAGTTCGCGGCGCTCAGCTGCAGATCACGGCACTCTGCCGCTGTCCGCGGAACACTGCCGCAGATCGTGGCACACTGCCACTGTTCGTGGCGTTCAGCCGCAGATCGCGACACTCTGCTGCCGTTCGCGGCACACTGCCGCAGTTTGCGGCGCTCAGCTGCAGATCACGGCACTCTGCCGCTGTCCGCGGAACACTGCCGCTGTTCGCGGAACACTGCCGCTGTTCGCGGCGCTCAGCCGCAGATCGCGGCACTCTGCCGCTGTTCGCGGCACACTGCCGTAGTTCGCGAGGCTCAGCCGCAGATCGCGGCACTCTGCCGCTGTTTGCGGCACATTGCCGCAGTTCGCAGCGCTCAGCCGCAAATCGCGGCACTCTGCCGCAGGTCGCGGCACACTAACGCAGTTCGCGGCGCTCAGCCGCAGATCGCGGCACTCTGCCGCTGTTCGCGGCACATTAACGCAGTTTGCGGCGCTCAGTCGCTGTTCGCGGCACACCGCCGCTGTTCGCGGCACTCTGCCGCAGTTTGCGGCAGTCAGTCGTAGATTGCAGCACTCCACTGCCGCTGTTCGCGGCGCTCAGCCGCAGATCGCAGCACTCTGCCGCAGTTCGCGGCACACTGCCGCAGTTCGCGGCACACTGCTGCAGTTCGCGGCGCTCAGCTGCAGATCACGGCACACTGCCGCAGGTCACGTCGCTCAGCCACCGTCGCAGTCCGTCTCATTTTCTAATGCTAACACTCACAACCCATACCGATACAGTCTGTCGCAATCTGCGTCATCTGTGCAGTCAGCACTGACGCTCACGACCCATACCGATATAGTCTGTTGCGATCTGTGTTATCTGTAAGAAATGCACTAACACTCACAACCTCTACCGACACAGTCTGTCGTAATCCGCGTCGTCTGTGCAGTCAGCACTAACGCTCACGACCAATTGCCGATACAGTCTGTTGCCATCCGTGTTATCTTTAAGAAAGGCACTGACACTCACAACCTCTACCGACACAGTCTATCGTAATCCGCGTCATCTGTGCAGTCAGCACTAACGCTCACGACCCATGCCGATACAGTCTGTTGCGATCTGTGTTATCTTTAAGAAAGGCACTGACACTCACAACCTCTACCGACACAGTCTATCGTAATCCGCGTCATCTGTGCAGTCAGCACTAACGCTCACGACCCATGCCGATACAGTCTGTTGCGATCTGTGTTATCTTTAAGAAAGGCACTGACACTCACAACCTCTACCGACACAGTCTATCGTAATCCGCGTCATCTGTGCAGTCAGCACTAACGCTCACGACCCATGCCGATACAGTCTGTTGCGATCTGTGTTATCTGTGCTAAAGCACCGACATTCTTACCCCATACTGATATAGTCTACTACTTGCACTGACGCTCATAACACATATCAGTACAGTCTGGCACTATCTGTCTCATCATTCATAATCTAATCATCTTAGCACAATCTTTTCTCACATCATTACTGTCACTATCGTCAATATCGTTTTCGCAGTCCATAATTTATCAATATTTTCGTATCCGTTCAGTAATTTTTTTAAGTATATTGAACTATTCTATATAAGTCGTACTCTCAACTCAAATTTAAATAAAAACATTTATTTCGCATCATCATCATTCAAATCAAAGTTCGTACCACCAGTTAGGAACTCCGCGGGCTTTTCTTTTCGTGCTCTACCTAATTATTAAATATCGTTCGTTCTAGCCTAATAACAATAATTCTCCTCAATACTTATATCTCGTCACATTTTTTTTTTGTATTTATTCTTTGTTCTATTATATCACTTCAAATATTTTCTGATGAGTTTAACCTATAAATTTTTCAGACATCAAAATAATTCATTATCCTGGTAATTCATTTTTAACAACTGCCATCTAACTGCTATTGTTTCTACCCCTCGTATTTCAACTTCAACTATTATGTACACCAGCCGCTGATGATCTATCGTCAGTCAGTAAGATCTCGGTTAGTCTATCATCATCAGTTTAAACTGTGGTGATTCAATAATGTGAATTTACGGTAAGTACATTAAGCATCAACGCGTAATACACTTTCACCAGCTCTGTATTCTATTTCACACTCATACTCAGGAGTTATTGCATCTATCAACAACCTATTCCATTTCATCGTGGCGATCCGTAACGCTTTACAATCGGCCATATTTCAACTATTGTCCCTAAAAAACTCAGAATTCTAATATGGATACACACATACATATTTAGTCACGTTTGTCTCCCATCGAGATAGGTAGAGACTATGGCTTTCCTCTAGCTTCGATCCTGGTATACATATTTTGCTTCTTCAACTTCCACCGAGGTACCCTACCAATTTGCCCATTCACTCGCGTTTCATAAATTTATTTTGTGAACCTACTTCATCAAGCAAATCTATTTTCACCTATTCTTAATATGTCTGAACCATCTGTGGCGATCGCACCACGCATTTGCACTGCCTAAGTTACAACCTAGCCTTAAGTTACCGCCAAAAGGCAAATTTGACTGTTGTTGTCTATGTCAATTACAACACAACTTTTCCTGCTCGCTACGAAGTGAAGTCATTTAAAATAAAACTTGTGCTACCTATTCTACTAATATCTCAGTAAAGCTAACCATTGTAATTACCTAGTAATGAACGCCACTATATACGTAAATTAACATTATACCGACATTGTACAACAGTAAACCGAGATTACGTCAATGTCACACAAGTCTTTCATTGTCTCTAACCTCGACGACGGCACATCTACTGGACACTGGACATCCTTGGAGCCCTAACAGCGCCAAACATCTATGCATCTTCTCGTCACTACATCTTCTGCTAATTGGTACCACAACGACAAATATTTCTAAATCAAAGTTTGTTATAGTAATGCTACGGGTCTCATTACTCCGTCTTGTTTGCGATGCATAATGAATTCCTGTAAAACTGTGCAACTATCTACGTATCCAATTTGGCATCACATAGCGCGAGCAAGGATCTCAACAGTAATTTATATTCAAAATCAAATTAGTATTTGCGCCTAGTCGCATGCTATTTACCAATAATCCTTGTTCTCGAATAATACTATTAGATTTTTTTTCTTTTAAAAGTTTGAACTATTATACTAATATAGTACGCACGTATTACGAGATGGAATCTTCACATCATTGCAAGGTAAAGTAAAGTAAGTATATAATCAGTAATGTTATTTGGAAATCAGATCTTTAGTTGTATGTAGATATTGAAATTATTCATGGTAACTAAGTGAAGTCATGACCGGTCAGAATATTGTTCCTACCTAATCACAGAATCATCGACAGTGAGAACTATTCATTGATCATAATATACGTAATAGGTATGCCTTGAATCTCGTTTTCGACTACCACCTTTTCTATCGGCAAAACGACATTGTTACCTTACCAATGCGATGCTTACTAAAATATTTGTCCTGATGACAAGCTAATAGATGTCTGCTATGCTGCGACGACGTCGTATGTGCGCTGACTACTTAGTTAGATTGCTATTTATCCGTTTAATGTAACGAGGTTTCGTTCTAATATCTGACTCCCATGGTTGTTGTTTAACAGATTGGAAGTATCGCAATACCTGTTCAGGTTCTTCACATTTAGCTGCTTTCGCACCTAACCTCAAGCACGATCGTCAATGCCATTCAACAAACAATCAACTGCGCGTATTCCCATAATTTTACAACGGTGTAATAAATTGATATTTTTATAAGAGTAGTATAATTCTAAAGAGTAGAGATATTTAAGGTATTTTTTTTTGAACAACATTACTGTTAAAAAGTTCTGTATAATCGTCACTTAATGGAAAAGATTCCGTTAATTTACTTTTCCATTCGGGCCACGAAAACGATATCGTCAGTAGAGCTTCGTACCATGTCTTTGCCTCTCCACTAAGCTTAGACAGTTATTTCTCTCAGGGCGATTACATGATATCGATTACACTGAGTTACTCATCTATACTAATACTAGCTGACCCGCGCAACTTCGTATGCGTGATAAATGAAGAACCGCTCGACCGATTTTGTGCAAACTTCACATAAACCATCTACTGAATAGTCCGAACAAAGCCTAAAAATTTGGTTTGTATAGGAGAGCCCGTTCTAGAGTTATAAAATTACAACGAAAAGTGGCATTGATTTTTATATATATAGATTACAAAGAGGAAAGACCCGACTGCCTGTTTGCATCGAACAGTCCCCGAAACCACCGAACCGATCTGAAAAATTCTTCCACCGCTGGGAGGCCACACCATCCCCGGCAAACATAGGCCACGTTTTACTATTACAGTCCCACGGACACGGAAGCTACGCGGACGAAATCGCGTGACGTCCACTTAGTTCAGTAAAAATTGCGTGCGGTTATATTTAAAATTAGAACGACTCACGTATCTCTTTCTCGGGTGATGCGCTACGACTGCGATGCTGCTGAACAACGTTGACGAATTGATCTCAAACGATGACGACGCCTATGCCCACTGTAGTTCTCGTAATCCGTGTCTTGAATATTCTATTTCTCAATAATTTCTCACGTATCGGTCTTCGTTCACTACTACTCGTATTAGGGTAGGTAAAGAAAAAAAATCTCACAGGATGCACCAGTCGCGGAAATAACTAGCGAGTTATGCAGATCCCACTTCTGAGATAAAAGATCTCATCAAGGCGAAGTGAAATAATACAAGATTGACTAGCTAATATCAGATTTAATTTTATTGCAACAACGATCTACACTGTTCAACGACTGATTCTTGAATGTCGTGTGTGTCGTCTGACTTCCTTGTCTATGTTGGAGTGACATCTTACGTCAATGTCAAAATGTCACTCCAACATTCACATTCATGGATATAATCGACTAAATAACGATTGCCATATCACAAAATTAACATATTAACAATAATTATATGTGCTGTAATGGGTCGATTCTAACAGAAGGTACCGATTTACATAATAAAGCTGTCAATATCAAGATTTTCTGAATAATATGAAAATGATTTCTATTTAGAATTCATAGATGTCGATATTATAGTTAACTAGCTGACCCGCGCAACTTCGTTTGCGTGATAAATCAAGAACCACTCGACCGATTTTGTGCAAACTTCACATAAACCATCTACTAAATAGTTCGAACAAAGCCTAAATATTTGGTATGGATAGGTGAGCCCGATCTCGAGTTATAAAATTACAACGAAAAGTGGCATTGATTTTTATATATATATATATATATATATATATATATATATATATATATATAGATAGATATATATATATATATAGATATAGATATAGATAGGATTTCATACTATCAAATTCAGAAAACCTTAGAGGGAAACGTCAATAGGATAGATCAGTGTGAGGGTAGTTTATAATGTAGGTACAAAACGGGTAATTTACTAATTTACGAAACGAGTAATTCTAAAGTCAGAAATATACATCTACTCATATAATATGTATCGTATATAAACGTAATAGCTATTATTTTTTTCATTTTCGATGTACCTACGTTTTTATTAAAAGAAAGAAAAGAAAATACTTTATTCCACACCGACAAACAGGAATATCTACAACAGTAATAATACTAACAATATATGAATATTCAAATCCTTAGAAACCAAAACATTCTATTTTATTGCTACACACTATGTGGAATAACGAATATTACTGCAACGGGCAAAAATAAATTGCTTTTCTATCTTTCTTTCCTCTAATTTCTAGTAATCCCCAACCCTTCTGACTTCATTTGTCAAATATTTCTAAAAAAAAAGTAAAAAAAGTAAAGAGGAAATTGTTTCCCCAGCAAGAACAACTTTTCACAGAATTTCCTTTGGTTGTACGTCACAATTTTTTATTGAGCTCGAAAAGGTAAACCTCAACTGTATTCAAACATGTAACTGAAAATTAGAAAGGCGAATCTACTTTGTTTCAAGACTTGAGGGTCGGCACATGACCCTCAGGAGTTGAGTTGGGATCCAAAAAGTTTTTGGGTAAGGCAGGAGTTTTGTTACCTTAGCCTTAGTTTAAAATTCTGGAGCCAAACATTTTATATTAAACGTAACAATGTTTGTGAAGAACAAATATCAACATCTCATGCTTTTCGAAGTTACCTATACTATGTAAGTTTTCGTAACGTGGCCGCGTGGTAGTGTATGCGATTAGCAAGGTTTTGAGATCAAATCCAGAGGGTGCAAAAATATTAAACCGATCAGAACACAAATTTTGTAATAACGAAAAAGCCGGACAAGTGCATGTTGGATCCATCCATCCATCCATCCATTGAGGGTTCCGTAAGTAAGTACATACGTCCGTCCGACTCTCCGTCTGTCTGACAAGACCCTTTAAGGGTCCGTTCACACAGACCGGCTCGGAGAGCATCGGCGCGCACTTTTCTTTTCACACAGACCGGATCGTATACGCTCGGAGTTGGTCGGAGCGGAGCCGCCAACTATTTCACACAGACCGGCTGAAAGCGGATGCGCTCGGAGCCGGTCGGATGCGCTCGGAGCCGGTCGGATGCGCTCGGAGCCGGTCGAATGCGCTCGCAGCCGGTCGGATGCGCTCGCAACCGGTCGGATGCGCTCGCAGCCGATCGGATGCGCTCGCAGCCAGTCGGATTCATCGAGTGCAACGATTCACTACAAAGTCAGTACCAGTATTCCAAGTTTTGTTTTCGGTGTTAACGGGTGCTTTTCGGAACATGGTTTTAGATAGCTCCGATGAAGAAATATATTAATTTTTCATCAGTCATGTTTTCGTATAAGTGCACACAACTGTTCTGTTTAAATTGTGCTATCGAAATGGCGGTCGGCGTGGGGCAGCACGCACGCAATCGGAGCCGATCGGCTGCGCGAGCGGGAAAGAGCACGCAATCGGAGCCGATCGGCTGCGCGAGCTAGAAAGAGCATGCAATTGGAGCCGATCGGCTGCGCGAGCGAGAAAGAGCAGGAAATCGGAGCCGAACGGCTGCGCGAACGAAAAAAGTACGCGATCGGAGCCGAACGGCTCCTCTTATTATTTCACACCAAGCGCGTTCAAGCATTCTTACTGACAAAAGCAGTGCTCATGCAAGAATAAACCTTACTTCAAATAATAAAAGCTCTGTTTTTAACGTGATAAGAATCTGCTCTGCTCTCCGAGCCGGTCTGTGTGAACGGACCCCTATCTCGTAAATCTGTGGAGGAATGAGTTGAAATTAAACATCAACAACCATAAAAACGGAACCCTTATGAGATCACTAAAGGTTTCCGTTCTTGCACACTAGATACAGTCAGCCTCAGTAGTAGGTCTCAATTCAAATTTACTAAATAAATTCTATCTATCTATCTATCTATCTTCACGCCAAATCCCTTGCGGGGTAGGCAGAAAGAACCGAGCGCCACACGGCACGGTCCATACACACCTCACTTGCTTCTTCAACTTTCATTAACCGACTTCAAAAAAAGGAGGAGGTTCTCAATTCGTCTGTATGTATTTTTTTTATGTATGTCAAGCGATATTTCCGTCAATTATAGACGGATTTCAAAATTTATTTTTTTGTTGTATAGGGTTTACTTCTGAGGTGGTCCCATTTTCACCAGGTCAGGATCTGATGATGGGATCCAGGAGAAAACGAAGGCAACCACCGAAAATTGTAGGGACAACTAGTGCGCTTGTTAACTTTTTAATTAAGTGCTTTAATGTTCTACATTTTAATGAAGGTCTGGAGTCGATCTGATGATAGAGTCGAAAGACAGTCGAGGGCATTCCTTAACAGTTTACAGCAGTTACCTTGTGTTTGGGCTTGATTGATTTGTATCGATGAGATTTTTACACTTAGATTGATAGATCCGACTTAAAAAAAAAAAAAGGAAGTTCTCAATGTTTTATGTATGTTCACCGATATTTCGTCAATTATAGACGAATTTCAAATCTGCTTTTTGTTGGATAGAGTTCACTGCTGAGGTGGTCCCAAATTCACCAGGTCAGAATCTGATGATGGGATTCAGGAGAAATCGAGAGAAACCACCGAAAATTGTAGGGACAACTAGTGCGTTTGTTAACTTTTTAATTCAGTGCTTAAAGGTACGACAATTTAATGAATATCTGGAGTCGATCTGATGATGGAACCGAAAGACAGTCGAGGGAATTCCTTAACGATTTACAGCAGCTACCTTGTGTTTGGGCTTGATTGATTTGTATCGATGAGAACTTTCACCTAGATAGATATATTTTTCGATTCACCCGTCACTTAAAATTATGAAAAAAAATTTTTCAATAAAAAATAAAACCGACTTCAAGCAAATCCTAAAAAATAAAATTTACTTAACACAAAGTAATGTGTATTTTGATTTATCATATTTAATTCAATATAATATTGAAGTTGGTGCCATCAATATAATACCTACATAAACATAAAACTATGGGTTTACTTGGCGCCGACTTCAATATGATATTGAATTAAATATAATAAATCAAAATACATATTACTTTGTGCTAAGTAAATTTAATTTTTTAGGATTTGCTTGAAGTCGGTTTTATTTTTTATTGAAAGCCGGATGCGCTCGGAGCCGGTCGGATGCGCTCGGAGCCGGTCGAATGCGCTCGCAGCCGGTCGGATGCGCTCGCAACCGGTCGGATGCGCTCGCAGCCGATCAGATGCGCTCGCAGCCAGTCGGATTCATCGAGTGCAACGATTCACTACAAAGTCAGTACCAGTATTCCAAGTTTTGTTTTCGGTGTTAACGGGTGCTTTTCGGAACATGGTTTTAGATAGCTCCGATGAAGAAATGTATTAATTTTTCATCAGTCATGTTTTCGTATAAGTGCACACAACTGTTCTGTTTAAATTGTGCTATCGAAATGGCGGTCGGCGTGGGGCAGCACGCACGCAATCGGAGCCGATCGGCTGCGCGAGCGGGAAAGAGCACGCAATCGGAGCCGATCGGCTGCGCGAGCTAGAAAGAGCATGCAATTGGAGCCGATCGGCTGCGCGAGCGAGAAAGAGCAGGAAATCGGAGCCGAACGGCTGCGCGAACGAAAAAAGTACGCGATCGGAGCCGAACGGCTCCTCTTATTATTTCACACCAAGCGCGTTCAAGCATTCTTACTGACAAAAGCAGTGCTCATGCAAGAATAAACCTTACTTCAAATAATAAAAGCTCTGTTTTTAACGTGATAAGAATCTGCTCTGCTCTCCGAGCCGGTCTGTGTGAACGGACCCCTATCTCGTAAATCTGTGGAGGAATGAGTTGAAATTAAACATCAACAACCATAAAAACGGAACCCTTATGAGATCACTAAAGGTTTCCGTTCTTGCACTTAAATTTATGTAGATACAGTCAGCCTCAGTAGTAGGTCTCAATTCAAATTTACTAAATAAATTCTATCTATCTATCTATCTATCTTCACGCCAAATCCCTTGCGGGGTAGGCAGAAAGAACCGAGCGCCACACGGCACGGTCCATACACACCTCACTTGCTTCTTCAACTTTCATTTTTCTTTTCATGCATGCACGTCGGTTCCTACGGCTCTTGACACCACCTTCAACTAACACACGATTAATTTGGTCGTGGTAGGTGTGTCGTGGCCTTCCCCGACTCCTACGTCCATCCACTTTCGCGTTGTATATCTGTTTTGTCATTCTTTCATCTCCCATTCGTTCCACATGCCCGAAACATCGTAGCATGCCCTTCCTTACTTTAACACCGACACTCTCTTTCAGACCAACTCTCTTTCTTACATCTTCATTCCGAACGCGATCTGCGAGCGTTACTCCGCAGATTTTGCGTAGCGCGCGCATCTCGACCGCGTTTATTCTACTTTCATGCGTTTCCTGCCATACCCAACTCTCGCTTCCATACGTTAGCGTAGGTATCAGCACCGCATTGTGTACTGCGAGCTGGGCCTTTTGACTTAAGCCCTTGGTACCTAAAAGTTTGCCTAACGCTCCATTCACACTATTGCCCGCAGTTACCCTCTTTTCTACATCAGCGGTGTACCGTCCATCCCTGCTAAATGCACATCCAAGATATACAAACTCATCCACCTGTTCCAGCACTACATCATTTACAGTTATCCTGGCATTCGTTCTGTCCTCTTCTCTTTCGAATACCATCACTTTCGTTTTAGTCGCGTTCAAATGTAAGCCTCTCATTAGACAATCATCTTTCATCGTTGTGACTAGTGACTGTAGTTCTGATGGCGATTCGGCTATGAGCACGGCATCATCTGCATACAGCAAACAGTTAACAAGTACGTCACCCATTCGCAATCCAACATTCATCGATCTTACTCTCTTAAGACAATCGTCCAGGTACAGGACAAACAGCAGAGCCGACAGCACGCAGCCCTGTCTGACGCCAATGTTGACGTCAAACCAGGGAGACAGGCTGCCGCCCACCCGCACACATGCCGTACATCCCACATATGTAGACTGCACAGCACGAAGCAGCGCACCATCAATCCCGTATCCTGGCAATATATCCCAGAGATCCTTCCGTACAACTCTGTCAAATGCTTTCTCCATGTCCACAAAACCGCAGAAAACCTTCCGGCCTACAGCCAGCTGCTTCTCTACAATGTTGCGGAGCGAGAAAACTTGGTCCATACATCCCCTTCCATTTCGGAAACCACCCTGCGCCTCCCACAGTAATCCGTCAGATTCCACCCTCATTCTCCTTTCAATAAATTTTCCATACACTTTAGCTGCTATACTGATCAAACTGATGGCCCTATAGTTGGCGCACTCTATACGTGAGCCCTTGCCTTTATACAAGGGCACGATGATAGCACGCCTCCAGTCCATTGGGATCCTTCCAGTCTTCCAGCATAGATTGCTCAATGACCAGAAGGCGTCCCGGACGCAAGGACCACCTAATTTGATCATTTCAGCAGATATCCTATCAATTCCCGCAGACTTTCCATTTTTCAAGCTTCGTATCGACCATTCAATCTCTTCCAAAGTAATATCTCCGCTTGATGCTTGCACCGCAAGATCAGTCATCGACTCCCTCGCAGTGCCCGCATCCGGGAGATATTCATACATTTCTCCAAAGTACTCATTCCACCGCTCTAACACCTCTAATGGGTCCGCAAGAATGTCCCCAGCTTTACTTTTTATCTTATCCATTCTGGAAACTGACGAACAGCTCCGAGACTTCTTGACCTCCCTCCAAAAGAGTTTGGTATTCGTCTCGAAGTTCCTCGTCAGCTTCTCTTCCGCAATCATATTTATTCTTTCACGCTTCTCTTTCACTAAAGCTTTGGCTTCATTCTTGCAGAGGCGGTAAATTTCTTTCTTCGTGTCTTTCATACTGTCATTCAGTTGCAAAGACGAGACATAATCCAACCACGCTTTCTTCTTTCTTGCTACGCAGGATTGAACTTCTGCATCCCACCAGGCATCACCTTTCGAATGTTCATGTCTCTTTGCACACCCACATGCTTCTTTTGCACTATCCACTATACTTTCTTTCATAATATTCCAGCATTCATCCACATCTAAGCCGGAAAGGCTCGCGTTTGCAAGCCTTTCACTGACTAAGCCTACATACATACTCCTTACGCTTTCATCTTCCAGTTTTTCACTCTTTATCCTTTTATAGTCTCCGAAAGGGACACGCACTCGCCAGTGCCTCCACTTCTTGAAAAGACCAACAAACCGGCTTACCACCAGGTAGTGGTCAGTTTCAAGAGTGGGGCCTCTATAGGCTCTTGTATCCCTTATAGCATGTCGAAGACGACTGTCTATTAAAATCAAATCAATTACATTTTTTTCTTCCTTCCGTCTCCAAGTATACGTGTGGATATCTTTGTGACGGAATAAACTGTTCGCCACAAGGAGGTCTCGTTCCAAGCATACGTCCAAGATTGACTTACCAGCATCATTCGCTCTCTTATCTCCATACGGACCAAGGACAGCATCGAAGCCATCTCGCTTGGTCCCCACCCATCCATTCAAATCACCACACCTGATCAACTTTTCATTCCCGTCAGCCAAATCGAGGACGTCTCTAACGGAATCCCAGAACTCCGCGAGCACTTGGGGATTAGCCGAGCTGACGGGAGCATAGGCTGCGACCAAAAAAACTCTCGTGATCCCCAGTTTTATACGTACCCACAGGAGTCTTGGGCCTGCCAATCCATAATCTTTCACTCCAGAAGCCAAACGGGAGGAGAGCAAGACACCCACTCCCTTATTGGCATGATCCTCTTGGTCCACTCCGGACCACAAAGCAATGATTCCGCCAGGAAGATCGTCGATGCCGCCCCTTCCGCTTAGTCTCTGTGACACACAATACATCCAGGCATCGCTCTTTCATTACATCTATCAATTCATTCATCTTACCTTCCATACCACCACGCACATTCCACGTGCCTATCCGGCACTCGGCTCCTCGCATCCCGCCAGAGTTGGCGCTGCGTGAAGGGTGGCGGCCCCCTTCGCCGCGTGCGCATGCAGTCATACCGACGGGGGCACACCGGTACGCGTCGCCTCGGGGGGACGCCCTAGCCCTGTCGGGACTCATTTCTCGGTAGTGATTGGTTTCGCGTTTCCGCTTTCGCCGCTACTTACGGGGAGGGCCCGAGCAAAGGTAACGCTCTTCGTGAAGGCACACTACATCCTCCCCCTAAATAAATTCATGAATGAAAATTCACATGTAGTAGGTAATTGTTTGTAACAATCCCTACTTCCCTACTAAATTATAAATGCGAAAGTAATCCTGTCTGTCTGTTACGCTATCACACCAAAACGGCTGGAGCGATTGAGATGAAATTTGGTATAGGGATAGTTTGAGGTCCTGGAAAGGACATAGGTTATTTTTTAACCGACTGCAAAAGGAGGGTTATGATTTTACGATATAACGACTCTTACGCGATAAAGACTTCTACGCGATCGAAGCCGCTGGGAACGGCTAGATTTCTATAAATATCGGTTAAAAACTTAGATCATCTAACCACAGGATGCGCCTTACTTAAGCATTGTTTTCTGCCATTGCACATGACCATTTGTTCTTTTGGCTTTATGAAAAGCCTGTACATCAGTACATCATTTTATATGATTAAACTAGTGCATTACATTATAGTTGACTGTACAATAACAATTAACACACAACAGCCATTACGCGTTTGTCGATAAATACATTTTTAAATGCAATGAAATTTTAAATGTCTTTGTGTTTCCTCCTTCATTTGTATGAAAACTGGCAGAATATTTTTGTATGCGGTGGTTCGCAAAGGCTAGTCCCGTGTTATATGGTCTAAGGTTAAAAAGTACTGAATATCAAAAAGTTAAAATGACAACAACGGAGTTCAGATGAAAATAAGTGTTATCTTAAAGACGTAATCTTCAAAAATGGCAAATGATAAATCTTCAGTACAAAAACATCGGGCAAGTTTTCAAAGATTGCTGACAAAACAACATTTACCCACTTTAAAACTTCGTAAAAAGTTGGACCGAGTTTGTTACCTTGAGAAACGCTCGACATGAATGTGGCTTACGGTCCCCAATCTAATTATACGGGCGTCGCGTGGGTGTGCGTTGTCGTGTACATAAAACGCTTGAGTGAAAAACTTACAAGTTGACAAGTCACAAAAGGTGTACTTTCATAAGTTTTGGACCTGACACATTTGTAATTTTGTTCATAGAAAGTTTTAGATGTTTGGTTTAATTTTGAAGGTTTAGTTGATTGGCTCCAAAGTTTGAGAGTACATAATAGCACAGTATAGAGAATGATCTGTCGGCTGTGATAATAGCGAATGATCTCTGTTATCGTAAAAGTTATATAGTAATTCATGTGTCAGCTGTAAGACACAAAAAATATTAATTGTAGATTCCTTAATCAATCCAAATTGGATTTTAATAGTGAAAATGACCGACGAAGTTGTAATAGGTACTCAATTGAAATTTCGTAACTTGATTGTTTTAATGGATTGGTTTTATTAGAGTAATTACATTTCGAAGTAAAATATTGCTTACCATTCAAACATGAGCCAAACCGAGGCCTACTCTCTTTCTACGAAAACTGTTCCGCATAGATAAGTCTGACACTGTAGCCTGTTCTATGTGTATTGAATACACAGTATCAGTACTATTATTGAAGCGAAATTAACATTAAGGGTATTTCCCCTTCTTTAACTCGACCATTCAAATAAGTGCTTCAACAAAACGTATACAAAAATGAATTACATTTATGTTTGCAAATGTATGGAGTTCGGTACAAGCTAATGCCTGCGACTCTGCACAGTATGATGAAGTTTTTTTCCTTTATACTTTTGATTGTTGGCACTTGATGGAACTTTTTATACATTATGAAAACTCACTCACTTGTACTATTCCACAACTTTTATTATAATTTTACACCTTTGACGTGGAGTGTAAACACCTTTGAGAATGCTATAATAGCGAAACCGGTTAGGTATTATTAAAATTATAATAAAAGTTGTGGAATAGTACAAGTGAGCCTTCTAGCCACTTAGGACGGATTCCATGCTGGACGGATTCCATGTAGGACGGATTCCATTTCGGACGAGTTCCACATTGAGCAGAAACAGTACAGTCATGTTTAAATTGTTTTATTAGATTCTGCAAATAGTTCTCCTATTACAATTGTAATCTATGAGGAACTTTTCTTCCCCTGACTACCCCGGACTATTCAAGATGAGCTTGGAGAGGCACATCTTATGGCTGCCAATTTAAAGGTCATGTCTACACTCTACAAGACTATTGACATCACCTTTACTATAAATAATAATGTCGTTCGGGGATCACTCCCCGATCGCTAGCTATCGTAATGGCTTTCCAACATCCGGGCACCATAAATTTGGTGAGCTATTTTTTAAACTTACCTACCTACATACATACATACATATAGTCACGCCTTTATCCCCGATGGGGTAGGCAGAGTCACAGTATACGCCCACATTTCACCTTGTAGTTTCACATGTGGCTATATGTCCCACGTAATAGGTGGTGAGTCCATGGGCGTGTTGAAATGGACCGATGCAGGCCGCGACGACACGCAGATGATTTTTTTCAAGCCGCCCATGAGGCCTTCAATTCGGCTTAACGATTGTCTTGTACTGACAACCGGGTTATATTTTCGAGTTTTCCTTCTCTAAGCAATGGATGATTTTGCGAGCTTTACCTTAGTCGCCTCTTACGACACCCTTGGGATGTTTTAGGGTAGGCGACATTTTGTACTCTTTCCCGTCGCTACACGTGATCATTCGCTACTCGGGTTTTTTTAAACTTTTATGTAGTTAATCCCGGATGTCAGCTATCTGAATATCATAATGCAAATTGACTATTTCAGCCAAATTTTGATTAGGCTTTTTGAAGCCTAACCAAAATTTGGCAGCTACCACGTTTTCGTGAATGAGTAAAAACATTTTCATACAATCTATAAAATTTATAATATTATTTGATGATGCTTGCGGCTTCGCCCACACGGCATTCAGTTCCCGTTCCCGTTCCCTCATCCCATGGGAATATAATATATATTCGGGGTAAAAAGTAGCCTTACTGTTATTCCACACTATAATCTATCCCTTAACCAAATTAAAGTCAGATTTATACATCCGATAGAGCGTAATTGAGTAACAAACATCCAAACATCTTCACAAATTACAATACTAGTAGGATAGGATGAAGTAGGATTTATTTGACAGACATAAATCTACGTATACTTTTATGTTTTATGTAACAGTTACGTGACGTCTCTCATCCAGCATTTGTCTTACGGATATGAGTAATATTGCGGGATCTCATAAATATTACAGGATTTTCTAGGGATTTACCGATTTGAATTTTTATGTGGAAACAGATGTAGAATTCTAAATACTTTCAGTTGGGAGTTCAAATTAAATTGTAGGTATTACGGATGTTGAATTTTGCATGCTAGGTACTAGCATAAGAAAACGTGTGGTTTTGTTTTCGTGTGGAAAATCCGTCATGTATGCTATGACGAACTCTTACCGAATAAAAACCAATACGTTCCCTATCTACTGCTCGGTAGGTTGGGAGTAGGGTTTGTAATATCGGAAGGAATTCAATTCCGATATTGGATTTCAATATCGGAATTCCGATATCAATATCGGAATCGGCTAATTCGCTTCGTTTTACTCATTCCAGACTCATAGCACCCCTGAAAGATACCACTGGAGTGCCTTGCTTTATTAACTCACAACTCCCTCGATTCGTCAACCATACATACCGCACAACAGTTTAGGAAAATTAAAAACGTAACGAATTTAATATGCGAGATTATAGAGCTTAGCCGCCATAATTTCAAACAATTCCTCTGATACAAACCATTACACAAACTTGGGTCTTGGTAGTGTTGAATTGGACACGGTTTCGTTCCTAATTAGACTCTCTTGCGAGAGTAGTCTCGCTTTCAGACAGAGATTGTTCGCGATTTTCTTATACTGCGCGCCGAGGGATATTGGGACGGCCCTTGTAGTAAATGTTACTATAATAATCACCTTTGATAAAAGGTAGGTGACGGCTATAGGCCGGTAATGGGCTGGGTCGGCTCTCAACCGTTCTTGGGCACAGAATGCACTGCGCGGTCTTCCACGAACCTGGGACTTGTTTGGAAATCGTGAAAAGACGCGTAGGTAAGTGTGGTGTATTGAATGAAACAATGACGATCGCAGAATGCATTGACTTTATTGCGCTAGAACCTTTACATTGTGGGTGGGTAGATTTATAGAAAAGTACCCTACAATACTAGTACACAACACTATCTTCCCTTAAAAACTAGATCAAAGAAATTAAATATTTGTTTGATACACTTACTACAACTATTAACAAGCAAATATCCTTCTCATAGACAAACAGAAAATGGCAAATATAGCTAAGTATGTATATCTGTAGATTTTTACGATTGTATGTAATACCTACTTTTACAAAAAGATTTAATCTTAACATGCGTTGTGGTGCGTACCTAGGTTTAACAAAATACTAAAGCTATAATAATCTAAGCATACAAGTCTATTGTAAGCGTCTGTGAACCAGTGGCCGCAAAGACATTTTATGAGGACTGTGAACTGAATCGAGACGCTTGCGATTATCATCGGGCTGAGCGCTGGCCTCTTGGCTTTGGTTATCACTCTTACTGAGCTGACATTCACTCGAATCAGTCGATTTTTGAGTTGGACACAAAAACACCTCGCCATATGGCGGCGTCGAATCAACGCCACCTACGTCCACAGCTGAATCCCTAGAAACGACCGTGTCTGAATCACCGGTGTCGCCGCTGTTAACAACCGACAGAGAATGACGCGACTTCCTAACATTTTTACACAATAACTGGTCAACGTGACGCTTAACGATACGATTATCATTTAATGTTTTAACCTTATACGACAAAGGACCCGTTCTGTCGACCACCACTCCATCCCTCCACTTGGTATCGTTGTTGGCATAATCGCGGACTAACACCGATTCTCCAGGAGTCGCCTCACGCATCACGCCCCCTCGGCGCGTCTCCTGCGCGTCCTGTTTCTCGCGAACTAACTCTTCGGTACGAGGCCGTAATAAGTCTAGTCTGCCGCGCAACCGGCGACCAAGAAGAGCCACAGCGGGTTCCTTTTTTGTAGTCGAATGTTCTGTATTACGGTAAGTAAATAAGAATCTGTGTATAGCGACGTCGTAATCCTCTTGACCGAAAGTCGCCTTTTTAAGAACTTGTTTAACTTGGCGCACAGCGTTTTCCGCGGCGCCGTTGCTTGACGGATGATACGGCGCGACTAATACACGCTTGATTCCGTTTTTCGTTAAATAAGATAGATATTGTGATGACGAGAACGGAGGACCATTGTCGCTGACAATAACAGTCGGCAGACCGAACCTCGCAAATATTTTGCGAAAACAAACAATAACGGCTTGGGCAGACGTACTGTTAACACGTTCGACTTCCAGCCACTTGGAGTGAGCGTCTATTATGACTAAATAATACTGATTTTTATAAGGCCCTAGAAAGTCAACGTTTAAGCGAGTCCATGGTTGGACTGGCCAGGGCCACGAGTGGAGGGGTGCGGGTGGTGGGTGGTCGCGCTGCGATCTACACTCGGGACATTCGCGACACACTCGTTCAATGTCCGTGTCTAACCCTTCCCACCAAACGTAGTTTCGCGCGACTTGTTTCATTTTGACAACTCCTATGTGTCCATTATGAAGCTCTTCCAAAACAGAACTACGAAGTTTTTTAGGAATGATCACGCGGTACCCCCAGATTAAACAACCGTGTTCAAAAAATAAACTCTCTCGCTTTGAAAAATATACATTGTCACATTGATTACCAACACTGTTTGGCCAACCAAATTTAACGAAACTGACAATTTTGTTAAGTAGCGGATCCTTAGAAGTTTCGCTTTTAACCTCTTCGAATGTGACAGGCAACTGATGTTCAATAAAATTAAAATAACTTCCTTCAAAAAAATTGTCGCGATTTTCCTTACTCGACGTTTTTAAAGGTAAACGTGATAAAGCGTCCGCGAAACAATTTCTCGCCGAAGGCACAAACTCAATGTCGAAATTATAGGCGGCTAATCGAACTGCATATCTTTGCAATCTGCTAGCAGCTGTTTGAGGAATGCCTTTGTTTTTACCAAAGATATAACTAAGAGGACGATGGTCGCTACGTAAATAAAAATGTACGCCGTACAAATATTGATGGAACTTTGTCACACCGAAAATAATAGCCAAAGCCTCCTTGTCTAACTGTGAGTAGTTAATCTCGGCCGCAGTGAGCGTGCGCGAGGCACAGCTGACCGGCCGCTCCGAGCCGTCCGGGTAGCGGTGCGCGAGCACGGCGCCCAGCCCGTACGCGCTGCTGTCCACTGACAGTATCAACGGCAACGTCGCATCAAAATGCGCTAATACCGGATGACTACTTAAAACATTTTTGATTTTACTGAATGCTAGTTCACATCGCTTATCCCAGTGCCACTTAACATTCTTTTTAAGTAAATCGTACAATGGTTTTAAAATATTACTAATGTTTACACAAAACTTAGAATAGAAATTTACTAAACCTATAAAGCTTTTTAATTGAGTAACGTTCTCAGGTGTGGGTGCCGCCACGATAGCTTCAATCTTTTTTTCATCGGTGTGAAGACCGTGCTTATCGATGCGATAGCCCAAATACGTGACACTATTCTTAAAAAACTCACACTTCGACCAATTAACCCGTAAACCCGCTTCTGTTAACCGCGACAAAACAGCACGTAAATTTTTGATATGCTCGTTTTTATTCTTACCGGTACAACAGATGTCGTCTTGAAAAACTACAGTGGACGGCCATCCCCTGAGGGTTTCCTCAATTAATTTCTGAAAATACTCAGGAATACATTTTATTCCAAATGGAACCCGCCTATATAAAAAAATTCCTACATGCGTGGTGATAGCCGTCATAGCTTGGGATTCTGGACTTAAAATTAATTGTTGATAGGCGTGAGATAGGTCTAATTTGGAGTAATGCTCACCACCGGCCAGAGTTGCGAAAATATCTTCGATCCGGGGAAGAGGATAGTGAAAATCTTTCAAAATTGGGTTAATAGTGATTTTATAATCCCCGCATATACGAATATCACCGTTCTTTTTTATGACAGGCACTATCGGTGTGCCGTAATCTGACTGTTCAACTTTGTATATAACCTCATCTCGCTGCAAGCGCTCGAGCTCGCGCTCGACGGGTTCGCGCAGGGCTAGAGGAAGGGAGCGGGCCTTCACGAAAACCGGTGTGTTATCAACAAGGTATAATTTTAGAGGAGATTTGAAAGTCCCTAGTCCCTCAGCAAAAACTTCAGGAAACTCCCTTAGTAAAGAAGTGACACAATTGCTATCTTCCTTAATGTTATAACACTGTAATGCATTTAAACGTAAACACCTTAGCCAAGTGCGCCCTAACAACGGCGGGCCACCCTTCTCAAATATATACAATTCCAATTTTTCACACAGTGTGCCGTAAACAACGTTGACCGTAATGTAGCCCAATGGTTTGATCACATCCCCTACGTAAGAATTCAATCTTAATACTTTCTTTGTTATTGGAATTAAATTAAAGTATTTATCGTAATAAAATTTCGAAATGGCAGAAATTTTGCTACCTGTGTCGATTTCGAAATTAATGGGATGATTTTCGACTTTAACTACGACATAATAAGGGTCATCACGGTCAGAGTTGCTACAAAAATGAAATAAATTTAAATCACTGTCAGAATCAGAACTATTTAAAAAAAACTGACCTTTAGTGTCCTTTAATTGTCCGGTGCCATCTTTGCCATACTTACGACACATTGCTTTCAAATGGCCTCTTTCACCGCACTGATCACAGTTGTACGCTTTGAACCTGCACCGGGCGGGTGCGTGTCCGGCGCGGCCACAGCGCATGCACGCTCGCGGGGCCAGCGCCGGCGCCGACGCCGTCGGTGCGCGCGCGGTGGGCGCGGTACGCGAGCTGTGGGCGGCGCGCGCACTCGCTACTCGATGCAAGCCATCGCTGGGCCCGGGCGCAAGCAGCGCCGTCGCCGGGTCCGGGCCGCGGCTGGCGCCGCTAGCCGCGGTAGCAGCGTGTCTGTCAGCCGCCTCCAGGGCCAGAGCGAGCTCGACAGCTCGTTTGTAATCCAACTCTCGTTCGGCAAATAGTCTCGATCGCATTTCCTCGAGATGTAGGCCGGAGACAAACTGATCTCTTAGATTAATTTCAAGCATATGGCCAAAATTGCAAGTCTTTGCTAAATGCTTTAAATTCTGTAAATAATCATTGATAGTCTCCGCCTCCCCTTGCTTTCTTTGCCGAAATACGTGTCTTTCTGCAATCTCAGATCGTTTAGGTTCGAGATGCTCCTTAACTATTTGTTCAAGGTCGTCGAAGGACTTATTTTCCGGTAACTCAGGAGCGCACAAGTCGCACATCAATTCATAACACGCTACACCGACGTGTGTCACTAAAGTAGCCACATGTAAACCTTTATCAATGCTATTAAGAGTTATAAATTGTTTAATCCGTCTACAATATGCCTCCCAGTTGTGAACACCCACTTCAAACGGTTCAATTTTACCTATAGGCATGTTAAGTGACGATCTAATGCACAATCACACAACTATAAATATTTCTAACACTGTTATATTTAAATAGCACTTTAACGCAACTGTACATAAGTAAACACTGAAACTGTAACACTACTTGTAAATTATACGACAAATCCACGACTTGTAAGTAAAAATATCGGACTGCGCCAATGTGGTGTATTGAATGAAACAATGACGATCGCAGAATGCATTGACTTTATTGCGCTAGAACCTTTACATTGTGGGTGGGTAGATTTATAGAAAAGTACCCTACAATACTAGTACACAACAGTAAGTATCGAACACACTCCGTAGCCTATGTACTATTTCAGACTAAGATATATATCCCTGTATCAATTTTCAGACATACCTACAATAATTTAATACAGATTTCCAATTCACATATCACAAACTTTCACATTCATAATAATATTACTTAGATTTCAAATTCAATTTAATTTTTTTTATCCGATTCTGATATTAGGATATTTACGATATTAGGATCACTCAATATCGGAATTATAATATCAGAAATTCGTCCAAGATTCCGATATTACGAGATTCCGAGAACTCGGAATTCAAGCCCTAGTTGGGAG
This sequence comes from Miltochrista miniata, assembly GCA_933228765.1. NCBI lineage: Eukaryota > Metazoa > Arthropoda > Insecta > Lepidoptera > Erebidae > Miltochrista > Miltochrista miniata. The sequence continues at coordinate 11,903,597 of OW121764.1, read as the reverse complement.
CCCTGGGTAAGCCCTCGGAAGGATATCGTCAGGATAAGAACCTGTGGTAGGTATGAATGTTGAGTATATCAAGTACCTACTCTTTTTAGGGTTCTATATTCAGAAGCTTTAAAACGGAACCCGAATACTGAGACTATACAGTCCGTCTTGTGGTCACCCGACAAGACTGTTGAAATTTCCACTAATATTCTATTTTCGTCGACTCTATAACAATAAATGCCTCCAGATTATATCTATCCCTGTACCTAATTTCAGCTATAGCTGATCAGCCGTTAGAATGTAGTAAAGATAAAATATAATAGTACTACATACAGATCGGCAACTCCTTGCCTCCCACCGAGTAAGCTTCAACATCCCCCCACCAAAGTTGATGTGTCTATTGCTGTGTCAGTACTTGAGAGAGTGCCACTGCGTTGCATTACGTATTACTGCCTCTGCCTAAGTACTTTGTGCTATTGCTTTGGTTTAATTTGTGCTTAGCCGAGGGTAGATTAGAAAAAAAGTAACTACATACATGAGATTGCGTTCTGTTCCTTATTATTTTGTTTCCACAGCTAGTGTCCCTAGTATACTCACACACACATTCAAGCTTGATGCAAGCATTCACATTACGTGTATATTAGTGTGGGTGAAAACGAACATTTTTGTATGGAGTTTCCGCCCTGTGAATGTAGAACAGAGACCTCCAAAATTCTTCACTCACTTTTACATTTAATATTAGTAGGACAATTACTTAATTATTATATCTACACAAAATTCAATAAGTATTCTATGTCACCTGGTTCAAGTTTTGTGTACTTATAAAGTACAAAGTGGTATTGCATCGCGACATAATATTCTGTAAAGGTATTCATTACAGCTGAAATGAAACATCTATTGGGGCGGAATGGGGTGGTTTAACTATTAGTTTTATGAAGAATATTCCAGTACATTACAGGCATATTAATTAATGGAACAGAAAGTTTATCGATTTTCTAATAACAGGTTTTACGACTGTATTACTGAATAATTTTCAAGAACAGTTTAAGGTTTGTCTTTGACTAATAAGTTTCGTGTGTTTTGAAAATCGTTCTGCCTGTAATCCAATAGAAAATGTACTAGTATATATAAGATAAAGACAGATGATAATGATATGCCTATCTTATTTCTAATTAATTTGTAGTTTGATTAGAGAGAGGTAATAAGGTAGTTAAAAATCTTATCCTCAAAAAGTAAAGGTTATTTGTACTAAATTTCAGACACTGATCAAGGATAGTCCTTTTTAGGGTTTCGTAGCCAAATGGCAAAAACGGAACCCTTATAGATTCGTCATGTCTGTCTGTCTGTCTGTCTATCCGTCCGTGTGTCACAGCCACTTTTCTCCGAAACTATAAGGCCTATGCTATTGAAACTTAGTAACAAGATGTATTCTGTGAACCGCATTAAGATTTTTGTATAAAACTAGAAAAAAAGCAGTAAATTTTGGGGGTCCCCATACTCAGAACTGAAATTCAAAATTTCTTTTTTCATCAAACCTATACTTGTGTGGTATTTGGGTTCGGTCGCAAAAAAGTGTACAGTAACATTCATGACATCGTAACAAACGTTACATACGTGACTCAATGTGACATTCATGATCAACATAAAGCTTAGTTCAGGATTGTAGAATATGATTCATAACATACATTTTTTTATACATTTATTTATACCGATAGTAATAGTATACTTACTTGTTTCTTTTTATTAAAACGGTTATTTATATCGAACATATTTTAATATACTTAGATTCCTCTCGGAGACGGGTGACGCAATAATAAAATAATTCAAGTAAAAAGTAATTTAATGACAGTGAAAACAAGGTTTACAACAGGTAGTCAGTTCTATCAATTCGCATTCGCAGAGGTGCTGGTAAAATCACAATCATCTTTCTTTTTTTTATCACAGTGTCAGTGTCTTTCCTATTAACTTTATTATGATTTTTTCCTTTAAATAAATAATAGATTAATATGTACCTACTTAAAATTAGCTCTATAAAACCAATATTCAGTTCTATATACCTAGTCCCAATTACCCTATCATTGAGAAAATTAAATTAACACGAGATTGCATTTTTGAAGTGAATACCCTGCCTTACAATCGGTCATGATCGTAACGTTACAAATTTCGTTACGTGTGTTATAATCATGACATTAAAAACCTAACGACATAAATTCAAATCAAAATATCACTGCACTGCAAATAAATATAGTCAGAGAAGTAGTTTCATTGTTTTATGCGATATCAAAGCTTTACTTACCTTTATTTAATTAGTTCGTAAGACTTCCAATATTTACTCAGCAACTCAACAAAATAAAATGTTTTTTGACGACAATTCTTGCGTCGACACCATGTCGACACACTTTCATAATTTTTACTCCAAACAAACATAGCCATTTTGTTGTTTGAATGTTGGCGTCTTGTTCAATAGTGTTGTCAATAAATAAAAGGCAAAAACCACCAAATTATTTATAAGGTATTGCAAAAATAGGCGTTATGTTCATGATGTTACACACGAAACAAAAATTTGGACACATTTTCAAAGTTGAACAAATTTATTATAGAATGATAAAATTAATAGTAACCTTTTGTAAACACGTTGCAAAAGTAACTCAGAACTTGAACCCAACTTAAAAACCCAATTTAGCATAAGAGTTTCGTTGAAATGACATGTTTTCTACCAGTAGACAGTGGTTGGACATACGATTTTTGTATAGAGTAAAAGTTGTGTCAATCAGAAAAAAACTAAAATGTATAGAAATTAGTAGGGATAGCCTAGATTTCATGATTTTATCTTAATTACAGATAGGTGCTTAACAGATCAATATGGAACGTTTATTCGAAATTAAAACAGCACCGATGTTCTAACATAAATAAAATCAGGACAACAAAAAAAAAACGAATGTACAATTTTTTGCGACCGAACCCATTTATAGATAGGTCTTCAAAAATACTATTGATGTTCCTAACATCATTTTTTTCTAAAGTGAATAGTTTGCGCAAGAGACACTTCCAAAGTGGAAAAATGTGTGTCCCCCCCCCTCTAACTTCTAAACTAAGAGAATGATAAATCTAAAAAAAATATATGATGTACATTGCCATAAAAACTACCAACGAAAATTAGTTTGAACGAGATAGAGCTGGTAGTTTTTATTTAATACGTCATAAACCGCAATTTTCGGTTAGAAAAATCACTACCACTGCGAACGTGTTAAAACATCAATCAAAGTTACAACGAACTGTAAGAACTTTTATATTATGTTACTTGCTGCTACGAAACCCTTCATGGGCAAGTCCAACTCGCATTGGCCGGTTTTTATTCTTGAATTATCTACTTTTATGTTCAGCAAAGATATAAGTGTGTGGTCTTTTTTTCTAACGAATGCTATGTCAGTGTAAAACCACACGATGCAACTGCCTACTACCCTGCTCGGAAAGATGCACCAGAATGGAGACATGACCTTAACAATCTATCAACCGTTTAAACAATAAAATGATCGGATTCTTTGATCCAATATAGGAAACCGGACCCAAAACCACATTTAACATATTCAAATATCTCACCAATTTGTATATTATGCGTGCTAAACTTCTGCCTACTCAAATATTTTTACGAGGTTAACCGTTCATGTTACTTCGCCGACGACTATCGGCCTCCATGACCGGGGGTCTGAGGACGGTGAGAGGGTCGCTCACCGTCCTTACAGAAGCAGGCCCATGACGGCAGCGTGACGTAAGAAACTCACGCACGCCCCCCCTTAGAAGCGGAATCACACCCGAAACCCCCCCAAAGACGCGGCACCCGGACCACCCCCTGGGCGACGCCGCAGTGGCGGCCGTAGGTCTGTTGGGAGTCCTGGGACATCCTTCCGAGGGCTTACCCGGGGCTTCCAACCATAGGCTGTTGGGCGTTACGTGAGGTTTTTTAGTCGGTAGGAGTCCGGCATAACATCCATGAGGATTTTCCCTCACGTTAAAAAAAACTGTTCATGTTATTATGTATGAAAAAAAAGTTAGGTAGGTATACTTTTATATTAAATTTTCCACATGTAATAAAAGTCATAATTTCGTACTAATAATGTACAATAATTCCGCCATTTCGTAAGTTCTGCGCAAGTATAAAATATGGTTGGTTTAAGACATATTTTAATTAAGCTTTAAAGTATGGCCTACTCTTCTCCTCTATACTTTTCTAAGTAAAAGTATGTTAAAAATATTGTACAAACTTGTAGCTACGGAACCCTAGAAAGCTCGCCCGGCATGCATTTGGAGGGTTTTTATTTTCTTTTTGTAGCAATACCTACATAATTTTAATAAAATATTTTTTATTACTGCTGAATGAAGCATCTTAAAGTATGTAATTACTTGCTAATAGATACTCTAAATATGCACAAAGTGTCCCAATAAGACCTTTTTAAAGAGTTTGAGTGAGTACAGTCAACAACATCATTAGTCGTAAATGAAAAGGTCAAGTTTGACATCAAACTAAGATGTTGTTGATGTTGTGTGTCAAGTACATGGTAATGACTGTCGTAAACATTTTAGCCCTTCTCTATAAAATAGATTGCAGAGGTATGGCGAGACTTTGTCTGTAGTCTGTGACTCTGTTGCATTAAACTACGTCACTAGGTCACGTGGATCATCTTTTGAAATAAAACATAAATGACAACGTCAATCGGATTGAACTTTCACTTTCACAATAAACGTTGGAGGGGCAGTCGGGTGAGACCGTCTCACGGCTTCTTATTTAACATGCACGGCATCAACATTGTCAGATTTTTTCAGAGATTACCAATAAATATGGCCAAGTGTGAGTCGGAGTCGCACACAGGGTACCGTACTAAAAAAAGCAAAACATTACGTTTGTTGTTTGGGAGCACTTCCTCAATAATTATTTTATTTTTAGTGTTTTTTCGTTATAGCGGCAAACAGAAATATTTAGCATCATGGTTCTTGACATACAACCTGGTAATAGACAGATCGACAGCGTAGTCTCAAAAACAGGGATTTTTATTGTCCTTTTGGGTACGAATAAATACGAATAAAAACAAAAAAATACAGACAATTTGATGGAAAAGTAACAGCAAAATATTTTTGGCTCTTGAATTCAAGATAAGGTTGTAATGGTCATGATGATAAAGGTTCTAATGTTTCGTATTTTGAGTCAGACAAAATGTATTTATAAATCTAATTGTCCTTTGGCCCCTATTATATGCCAATCATGAGACATTGATTGATGAGAAACTGTAATAATCAGGTAATTTCAGCTATTATGTATAATGCAGCAGTTATGTATAATCTATCTTATTACATCTAAGGAGCATGCATGCTTGTTATATTCACTGGTGGGAATTTGTCGGTGGGGATTACTGGAATAAATTTTTTTTTTTTTGCTAACGATTTGGATATTTTCGTCATTACACCTATTTTTATAAAATTTTTGGAATGGCGTAGACATTGGAAATATTGTTTTAAAATTTCCGCCTCGGAGTGATTGACTGTTCGCAAATAAAACAAAACCGCAGGAAAGTCTACTAATTTTTGGGGATTTATGCTGTACGATAATTAGCAAATGTATATCAAGATTAGGGTTTTTAGAATCCAACCAAAAACATTTCTATTAGCTTCGGGTTTAAATTTTTTTATACCACTAAGGTGGCAGACAAGCACACGGCCCACCATGCCTATGAACGTTTGCAACACTAGAGGCGCCACTCTCGCGGTGCCGACCCTAAAACACCTTATATTATCCATAGAGGCCATCTATATGTAATACTAGTTTAGATTAGATAGAAATTCAAACAACTCAACTCATTTAAAACTCTCCCACTAATCCAATTTGAGTGTTCAATTCTCACATAAATCAATTATCTCGGTATGCGTAACCCACAAAGATAATTATTATAGACAAACTTGTGAAACTAGATTGTACCACAAATACAGAAGGCTCTGGGAAAAATATTTTTGTTAAAAGCGGCTTTCATAACACAAGCAGAGCAATTTACAGTGCACAATACTAAGAGCTCTCTCTTTCGCTTACTTATTTCTTGAATATTCTGATAATGTAGTATCTATTTTAAAGAATATATTTGTGTAGATATAAGAAGAAAACAAAATAAGATTTTTTTTAATTCTTGTCATTCTTTCAAACACTCCAATACCAGACATTCTGCTTTTACTTTAAGCGAAGGGTAACTCAGAGGGCCTACTAGCACTCGGCAGCCAAAAACTACTGCAACAACGCATTGACAGAGATTACTTCAGACGGATCCGTTATCCTATCATCCTACTCGAAGCTTATGCAGAGTGGATCCTAGACGGATAGCCGGAGACGATGTGATTTAGTTGGTTCGTGAGTTCCGCATAAAATCCGGGAGAATTGCCCCTAAAAAAAGAGAACACAACAGCCTTGCCCGTCTTTTTTTATTTAACTCGAGGGCAAATCGTCACGGATGTTATGACCTCACGTTACGCCCAACAGCCTATGGTTGGAAGTACCGGGTAAGCACTCGGAAGGATGTCCATGAGCCTAGCCCGTCTGTGTCTAGAAATACTCGTACTTTATTTAAGTACCTACCTATAACTTGCGGGACCGACAATACACGGACAAATCTATTCGTATTTTAATAGTACAAGCGAGTCTACACACGCCTTTACCTGCATCTGTTAAGTCACAGCAAATTCTCGGTTGACTAACAATGAAGGCAAATTATACGTTACTGTTTCTGAAGGATCCAAACTACTTTGCTCGTACGTAATGATGTGAGAAATAGTCCATAATACACACCTAAGTTGATATTATGTAGTGATTGCTTCAATTTGATCTAGCGGAATAGTAGTTAGGTACTTACTTTGATTATTTTATGCGTTTGATGTGTTTTTAGTATTCACTCAAAAATGCATGTAATATGGTCATTATTTTAACAACCTTGTTTGAGCAAAGTCGACCATGCCGTTCTGTTTCAAGGAGCGGCCGGCAAAGTTTTGCTGGCCGCTCTAACAGGCCGGCAAGACAATGGCCACTATTTTGAGATTTCAACGCTTATAAAAAATTAAATCAAAAAGATTTTATTTAAAACACAGCTGTTTATATTTATAGAGATAGGTACAAAAAGATTTAAATTACTTGCTGGTTTTATTTGAATTAGGTACTTGCATTTTTAGTAAAGCACTATATACAAGCCTTGGCCCACAATGACTGCTTCGCTGGTCACGTTATGATTGCCTTGAACTAGCCTAGGTGCGCTCTAGGCCTTCCATCTTGGCCATCATTGCAGCCCTTGCTGTCATCATTGCAGACCTACGGTCTCGGCCTTTATCTCAGCTCGTCCATCAAGTGCTACACGCTAACCGCGCAGTGTCGGCCTGGAGCTGCGCTACGCTGCGCTGTCGGCTATCATCAGCGCGACCAGCAACGTAGTCATTATAGACCGCGGCAGTAATGTACTATTGCCTGTGCTGCTAAGCGAGGTGATTTTCTGGTGTGCTATGGAGTGTACAAAGAGAATAGGTAAATCAACTGAAACTGTGAAAGCAGGGAATAAGTCACCCACTCGTCTTTCTTCACACATGGAATATAATTTCATGTTCCTGTGGAAATAAAAAAAATATTGAAAATAAGTGGTAATGAGCAATACGCCGGAACAGATTTTTAAAACGTTTCGCTTGAAACCATCTCGAACGTGTAAAAAATACGCATCAACATCTTATGCCACACAGATACAAAGGTCAAATATTCTACTTTTCGCGTCATGATTCCAAAATCCGTTTCAATATGAGTCTCAATAGTTACGTTAGCAGAAGAACCTTCGCTTTGCAATATTATTATAATGTCGTTATCTTAGTGTCAGATAAAAGCAAAAACTTGCATAATCAAAACCGGTCCAGCATCATCTTGAACGAATCGATGCGATGAAGCAATTTATTGCTTATTTACAGAGCCGTGACAACAAACTGTTTGGCCATTAGAGATGTCAACACAGTGAAAGTAATGCTCGAACTAAAATGGTTTTTTTTATTTAAACTATGCGTGTTTTACTGGTGCTTATGGTCAAAACAACTAATTGTATTTTATTTTTTTATTTTTTTTTATATTCTGCTCGCCAAATTGACGTCGCCACCAGCCTGATGGTAAGAAAGCAGTGGCGCATCTAGCGATTGGGGGCCACTTCTTACAGTGGTCCTCAAGTTGGCGGCCCTGTGATGTGCCTCTTCACGCTCCTCTTGAAGAACCCGGGATTGTAAGATGAGGGAAAGACGTGTGCGGGCAGGTCGTTCCATGTTTTTATAGTTCGACAGAGGAACGATCTTTTGAAACGCTCGGTTCTGGCGAAGATTCTCTCCACTGTGTATGAGTGGCATCTCTGCCCGGCACGCGTTGTTCGGGATCGGAAAGGAGATGGTGGGATCAGGTTGAAGAGCTCTTCAGAACATTCGCCGCGATACATTCGATAGAAGGCAGCCAAGGACGCTATGGTTCTTCGCTGCGACAAAGGTTCGAGGCCTCCCGTCACCTCAGGACAACCAATTATTCGGATAGCACGTCTCTGCATAGCGTCAAGCGCGTCTAACAAGTACCTCGCGGAGTCATCCCAAAGGTGAGAACAGTACTCGACGCAGGGACGAATCTGCGTCTTGTACAGTAAACATCTCTGATGTGGCGTGAAATACCGTCTCACCTTATTCAGGATTCCCAGTTTCCGCGAGGCCAGACCAATACAGCTCTCTATGTAGTTTTTGTGATTGAGCTCACGCCGGACGTCTATACCGAGGATCTCCAGGTTGTCCTTTAGTGGAATTGTAATGCTCTGAAGAGAGGGCAGGGGTAGGAATGGGGACTTCTTAGCTGTAAACGCACACGCCTGTGTTTTTCTGGCATTGAACTCGACCAGGTTGTCTGAACCCCATTGGGCAATGCGGCCCAGGTCCAGATCGAGATCCGCCACGAGTTGTCGTCTCTTCTCATTCACGTCGCCTCACCCCGCCGCAGCGGCTTTCTTTCTTTCATTATCATTTCATAAAATATTAAAGTACATCATTAATTAATCAAATGTCCGAAGTAGTTTGCTATAATTCAATACTTTGTTAACGATCACTGTGATAATTACTTTTTTCTATGACCTCTTGCTAAAATTTCCAGTTACAAGTCAAATTTTAACCAAAATATTTTTATTTTTTAGTTGTTAAGAGCAACAATCTTTGAAATAGACCTTCTTTGCCTTTACTTTTCTAGTCATAATAATCGTAAATACACACTTGCGTTACTCCGCTTAAGACGGGCTAATTAAAATTCATATTAAATACGAGTCATAAACAACGCATGTTTGCTTACGATGCTTATGATTAGTAAAAAGTTGGAAATGCATTAATTGCGCTGTTTATGCTTAACAATAAAATGAAAACTAATCAAGATATCAAAAAATGAGTAATTGATTCTTGTAGATCTCGTTTCGGTGATTCCGAATATACTAATAACTCAATTTCGTCAAAAATGTCGATTGCGTTGTTTATCCTAAGGACGGCAGCGCTGGACGGCCAGAATAGCTCCCATGAAGAGTACTGTCATCCGCATAACAATGAATGCACCCAAGGGACAGCATGTCATTGATATGCAGAAGAAAGAGAGTTGGGGACAATACCGATCCCTGTGGTACTCCGGCATTTACCTGAAAAAAGCAGGAAGCCTGACCATCACAGAGGACCCGAATCTGTCGCCCGTTCAGGAAGCTGGCCAACCAGCGGCACAACTGATGCGATAAACCATAAGACGGCAGCTTGGAAAGAAGCGACGCATGCCATACCCTATCAAAGGCTTTTGCGATGTCTAGGCCAATAGCCAGAGATTCGCCGTGCCTCTCCATAGCCTCACCCCAGGTGTGCGTTATGTACGCTAGGAGGTCACCCGTTGATCGTTTCGGCCTAAAGCCATATTGGCGATCGTTAATTAACGAGTGATCCTCCAGATAGCGCATGAGCTGTTTGTTGATAATTAGCTCGAACACCTTGCAGATGACGGTGGTTACGGCTATGGGGCGATAGTTGGCTGGATCCGACCGATCCCCTTTCTTGGGGATCGGTTGGACATTCGCCTCCTTCCAAGCCTCCGGCACTTCTCCCGACGAATACGAAAGGCGATACAGGCGTGTTAGCGTTGGAGACAATTCAGCTGCACAATTCCTCAGCACCACGGCCGGAATGCCATCAGGACCACTGGCTTTCCGCGTTTGTATTTACGTTTTTGAGTATTCTATTGGAATACTTCGAGCTTGCTACCCTATTATAAGAATGATGTAGACGTATGAATCGTGACTTTAAAATAGTTGGGGGCATGATGAATAACATCTATAGGTTCACAGAAATTCCATTATTTGATGTGACGTGGTGCAATATCATTTGACAATAGAACTTATTTCTATGCAATTTAAGTCAAAGATCTTTCTTGAACTTGGACTGGTTATTCCAAACATTATATCAAATTATCATTGATTAGATCTGTAAAAAATATGTGTATCAAAACTCTGCACTGGGTCCCTACCGTTCCTGAGTAAGTTGTAAAGGTCGACTGAGGGTTATTCAGGGAAGGATGCGACAGACCCGTCTACATGGAGTATAACTCTAGACTCCAGTGTTATTTCTCAATCCTAGGAACTGGCAGATATAGGTACTAGGCATTGACACATGTCTGCGTAGTTACGGTAATGGAGGTCAAAATTAGACCTAGGCTGTGGTAAGAGTAACTTAGACCTCCACGTCATATTACATTAACGTCAAGGTCTAAGTAAGTTGCCACAGACTAGGACACTACTAGGACAACTAAGCAAATCCGCTTTTAATTGAATAGACTCCTTGCCACGTGGCACTATTGTTATTCTGTGTCCAAGCTTATGCTTTCAGATTCAATTTACATCCAAAACGCCTATAATGATTGATTGCTAAATAATGCTGAATTTTAATTATAATGTTTAACATAGCTTAATGATAACCGTTTATATAATTAAAGCTATAATGATTGAATTAATGAAACTTGTTTTTGTGTTTTGGTCATTGACCTCGAGTCTAGTTTATGAGGAATTTTAATTATCATTATGACCTTCAATATGTCGGCGCTTAACTAAAAAGTCTTATCGACAATATATTTATTCCTATCCACCCTCACATTACCCCACCTCTCCCCATCTTTCCAATACTTCCATACCAAGATTTTTGACGTCACTTTGAGAAACTGTAAATGTGCAATCACATCACTCCAAATCAGCTTAACGCCGTGCACTGGCGGATGCAAGCTTTTCTTAATTTTTGCCTTATTTAAGGGTTAATAATTCAGCGTGTGTCATTGCGTCGTTTGTCGCGTGTTTTAGTCGGTAACAGACATAGCATTAATGAGGGACTTTCTCTCCAATAATAATATGCGACGCAATGTAGTTAACTTAGGCGTAAAGCAAACGACGGGGCGGGCCGGGCCGGGCAATTTGACCGCGCACGATAGCACTATGGGAATCCTATACTATCAACGCACACGAAGGGCAAAAAGACCGCACCGCAGTTGTCCGCCGGTCAGTGGCGGCGCGGCTACCCGCCATGGATCACACAAACCAGTTTGTATGAAGTGCCGCAGACGGCGGCGCGGGGCGGGCCGGGGAATGAACGTCGTGAACTAACTGCCTCTGCCCGTCGTGTGCGTTGCGTTCGCGGGGCGGGCAGTCGCGGGCATCGGCGGACAGACGCGGTCTTTATTACGTCGCGGGCAAAAAGTCCGGCCCGCCCCGTCGTCTGCCTAGCGCCTTAACCACAATACATGGATTACATTTGGTTTCTGTGATTAAACGAACTGTTAGTTTAGGCAAAGTAGTTATATAGGTATTTATAGCGAAGCTAAGTCATAACATAATTTCTTATGTGGGTAGGGACTTGCTGCCCAGGCGAAGTCAACGCCGCCATTTGAAAAAAAAAATGTTTATAATCAGACAGTTTCAGAGAACATCCTGGACGAACACAGTGACACGTGAATTGCTTATACATAGAAGATATTGTATAAATGTACCACACTTTTTAGGGTTTCGTAGCCAAATGGCAAAAACGGAACCCTTATAGATTCGTCATGTCTGTCTGTCTGTCCGTCCGTGTGTCACAGTCACTTTTCTCCGAAACTATAAGGCCTATGCTATTGAAACTTGGTAACTAGATGTATTCTGTAAACCGCATTAAGATTCTTATATAAAACTAGAAAAAAAGCAGTAAATTTTGGGGGTCCCCATACTCAGAACTGAAACTCAAAATTTTTTTTTCATCATATCCATACGTGTGGGGTATTTATAGATAGGTCTTCAAAAATGTTATTCAGGTTCCCAACATCATTTTTTTCTAAAGTGAATAGTTTGCGCAAGAGACACTTCCAAAGAGGAAAAATGAGTGTTCCCCTCCTCTAACTTCTAAACTAAGAGAATGATAAATCTAAAAAAAATATATGATATACATTGCCATAAAAACTACCAACGAAAATTAATTTGAATGAGATAGAGCTAGTAGTTTTTTTTAATACGTCATAAACAGCAATTTTCGGTTAGAAAAATTACTACCACTGCGAACGTGTTAAAACATCAATCAAAGTTACAAGGAACTATAAGAACTTTTATAATATGTTACTTGCTGCTACGAAACCCTTCATGGGCGAGTTCAACTCGCACTTGGCCGGTTTTTAGGGTTTCGTAGCCAAATGGCAAAAACGGAACCCTTATAGATTCGTCATGTCTGTCTGTCTGTCCGTCCGTGTGTCACAGCCACTTTTCTCCGAAACTATAAGGCCTATGCTATTGAAACTTGGTAACTAGATGTATTCTGTAAACCGCATTAAGATTCTTATATAAAACTAGAAAAAAAGCAGTAAATTTTGGGGGTCCCCATACTCAGAACTGAAACTCAAAATTTTTTTTTTCATCATATCCATACGTGTGGGGTATCTATAGATAGGTCTTCAAAAATGTTATTCAGGTTCCCAACATCATTTTTTTCTTAAGTGAATAGTTTGCGCAAAAGACACTTCCAAGGTGAAAAAATGAGTGTCCCCCCCCCCCCCTCTAACTTCTAAACTAAGAGAATGATAAATCTAAAAAAAATATATGATATACATTGCCATAAAAACTACCAACGAAAATTGTTTTGAATGAGATAGAGCTAGTAGTTTTTTTTTAATACGTCATAAACAGCAATTTTCGGTTAGTAAAATCATTACCATTGCGAACGTGTTAAAACATCAATCAAAGTTACAACGAAGTACAAGAACTCTTATATTATGTTCCTTGCTGCTACGGAACCCTTCATGGGCGAGTCCAACTTGCACTTGACCGGTTTTTATAAAGGTATAATTAGTGTTGCTTCACTAGGTACATAGACATACGTGTATGACGTGTATGTACTCATATAAGTAGGTACATGAGGTTTTTTTATTAATTTACTGGGTGTCGTATGTTGAAAAGAAGTCGACAAATAACATAACTTGATTCGCGCCTGATTAACGTTTATCTTATTCAATTTATGGCTATGATAGAACATTCATACCTATTTAATCAATGTCAATCATAGTATTTACATATCAAATTTAAATGTTATTTGTGCCAGTAATTTCGAAGTATATTGTGTCTAAGTAAATTTAATTTCAACTATGTATTAAGAGACTTATTATATTTTTGAAGCGCTCGTGGCCCCGTGGACTCAGTGTTCTGTAAACGAGCACTGCAGTAAGCAACTTTCACTATGGCCAGTTCTTGGATGGGTGACCATTCATGTGAACACTTTGTGACATTTATTTGAGCGTTTCCGTGCTTCGGAAGGCACGTTAAGTCGTTGGTTCCGGTTGTCAGTAAAATGGCAGTCGTTAAGCCAAGTTAAAGGCCTTTTTGGGCGGCTTGAAAATTTCAACAGCAGGCAGTCACAACTTGCGCCTGTCCATCTCAACACGGCAATACCGCTCCCCACCGTCCTATTACGTGGGACTAATTCTAAAAAGGTTAATTGTGGGCATAAAATATGCCTATGCCTACCCCTTTGGGGATGAAGGCGTGACCATATGTTTGTTTATATTATATTTTTTATCTGAATCAAAGTGACTTGGATGGGTGACCACGACGTGACCAGACAATTGTGTGACAATTATTTGCGAGCGTTTCGTGCTTCGGAAGGCAGTAAAATGACAGTCTTTAAGCCAAGTTGAAGGCCTTATGGGCGGCTTGATAAATTTCAACGTTGGGTCAAATTCAAATTCAAAACATTTATTCACGTCATTACTACCTGCGCCTGCCCATTTCAACACGACAATAGGCTCACCACCTATTACGTGGGACATAAAACTATAACGTGAAATGAAGGTAAATCAAAGTAATCTGCAAACATAAGTATTTTACCAACGGGATCCATCTAATCAATCTATACTAATATTATAAAGAGGAAAGATTTGTTTGTTTGTTTGTTTGTAACGAATAGGCTCCGGAACTACTGGACCGATTTAAAAAATTCTTTCACTGCTGGGAAGCTACACTCTTTGCGGTGAACATAGGCTATATTTTAATCCCGTATACCCACGGGAACGGAAATACGCGGGTGAAACCGCGTGACGTCAGCTAATCTCTAATATCGAAGTAGAACAAAAATCATGTTTTATCTATTAGTGGTACATTGTAAAACACGATTGGATCCGCTCAAAAGGCTCAAATCCATCTCAGGATTTACATAGATGCTCCTTTTAAGAAAACGTTGCAAGTCGGAAGACAAAATTGAATTCCGAGAAAATCTTGAAAACTGATTGTATTGTTATAACTATGAACATGTATAAGATTGAATGGATAAAGGAAATATGTGGCATATGTAAGCCGCTTGTCTCTCCCCATAAGTTCGTAGTAATGGAAAGAAAATAGACAATGATAAACAAGGTTGTCTATGCTAATGTTTTTTTTGTAATCGATTAACTCTGTGACTTCTGAAGGAATTTGCAGCAACAGAGGTGTTACACACGCGCTGCCGACGACACTGCAAAATCCTTCTAAGGATATAAAGAGATTATGCAAAGTCTGAACTTTACATAATTTCATCCTGCCTAGTCCTACGACATAAGAAATTCCTGCTCCGAAGTCATAATTTTAACCCAGGTTAAAATTAAAATTTTGGAGAAGAGGTTTCTAATGCGTTTGTGGAAAAAGGACATTCTAAGAAGAAGAATTTGTTAAAATGTATCCACTTTGCTACTAATACTAATATGCCATACCTACATATATCCTTTTGAGCCACAAATTGAGCTAAAGAAAATTAATAATGTACCATAATTATTATAGTATTCTATGGTCACAGTTGAAGTTTGATACGGAAAGCTGGAACATTTGGTATGTCTTATAACATAATATGTATAAAGGCTACGCGATTTAAACGATCTTTTAATAACACCTCATAAGTACCTACCAAAACTTTTTAAAGATTCCGACCGTAAAATTTTCGAAGAACGAAAACTAATACTAGAACGTAGAAAATAGAAGAACTATTATAGATTTAAGATTGTACAGGGTACCTATAAGTATTTTAAATACTTATTAGAAGCCGTTTTACAAAGCCTTGACAGGTACAGATATTTATATATTATGTCAAAACTAAAATCTTATTTATTTTCGATTTCGTTTGAATACGAATAGAAACTGTAAAAATAGATGAGACGGTATATTAAAAATAAACTTAAAATCTAACAAGTTTCAATATAATATTTCTACCATCCTCAATCAAATCACTTTAAATATTTCACTGCGACTTGTTTGCTTTGTAACTGCAGCGTAACCAATTTTGATTAGGATTCGCAAACATTTGCAACCTCTAGCATCGTAAACGAATTGAAATGAGTTTCACTATTTTCTTTGCTTCAGCAATGTTACGCTATCGGTAGTACTTTTCTTCGAAAAGATGGAAAACATTTATCGATATTTTAAAGCCATAAAATGTTGTGTGAGTAAGCTACCTTTTACTTAGGTTTACAAAATTTTATTTAAATTTAATACTGACTACTGATTTGAAAAGAAATAGGTTTGGTTTTCAGTCTAGTTTATTTTTCAGAAAGTAATAATCTTGGTTAGCTACATAATTATTTTGAAAACGACACTTGTACTGTTCCACAATGTTTATTATTATAAACCTGACCGGTTTCGCTTCACAGCATTGAGTACTACCTTGTCCTTCTATCTAGAGTAATCTAGACCTTTGAAAATGGTGGAACAGTACAAAAGTAATTTTCAATATGTGCAGCAAGTTCCACCAAGTGCCATCAATCAACAGAATAAATAATCTATATAATTATCATTGGTAGAATATACCTAAACTACGAAGCTACCTACTAATTTAATAGCCGAAATGTTCTACCTATTTCTATGTCTCTGTATACGACCAGCAAAGAAAATTGTTGTAATCATTTTGTGATCAAATTTCTATTAGGTATTGCAAACATCAATTTCATTAAGTACCTATATTGTAACAGATCACGCTAGGAGAGTGTCTATTGTATTCTTTTCTTGTATCAAGAAAATGATTTATTTTTGCCACCTTTTTGTTTGGCATACCCATAATACTTTCTGACCTCGAACAAAGACTGAGTAACCGAATTTCCTCAGTTTCACGATGGCCGAGGAAACTGCTGTCACATCCGGCTTTTTGCTGAATTAAGAGTTCATATGACGCCAAATAGACTATTACTTTGATTTAGATCTCAGGACTCGTGAGGTCTGCTGAATTAAAATTTGAACACAGACAACTTTAGTTCATGAACTAAAAACGCTCTAGTCTCGAAACACGATTACTGGTAAATCCTCGATAGATTTTTGTGTTGAAAATACCTCCATTTCGTGAAATTTTAAGCTAGACCTCGTATGTTATAAGTTGTTTTTATTATATAAAATATTTATAGGTAAGACAATAGTAAAATCTTCATTTGCACTAGAACATTTTTTTCATATTGGTTATAGTTTTTTTATAATTAATTTATTTCGTTAAAAGCGCACAAAAACCGATCGCATCTCTCTCTTTTTTGCACGCTAAAATGTATATCTTCTATCTTCTTTTAACAATTTGGCGTCTGGTAGGCTCTTAAGTTAGTAATTTTATGCTGTTGCATGTTGTTGTGTGTTTTCATATCTAGCAGACCCGCGCTACTTGCACAAATTAGAGATAGTACAGATGGAAACCTACATACTAAATTCGCTGAGGCTACGCACACATAGACAACGCCCATTGAGTTCACAGACACGAGGTCAGGCGGTTTCAGCTGAATTTTCGATACCGATTTGTGCGCGAGTGTGTGTAGCAGTGGGTAGGTGTGAATAAAAAGTACATACATGTGTTTTCCATCTGTACTATCTCTAATTTGTGCTATTTGGTTATACGTCACATAAGAGACAGAGAAAAAGAGAGAGAAAAAAAGGTATTTATTCACTTGGCTCCAAACTCCGAAACTGTCGTATTTGCTCTATCTAATATAGCTTTTATTACAATAGACTTAATTTTATAAAAAGCCAACACGCCATTACAAAATGTACTTCTAGCACAAAATAATAAGGCACAGAACGCAATCTCATGTAGTATGTAGGTACTTTTTTCAAACTCACCCATAGCTACGCACAATCGCACACAAACCAGTATAGAAATTACTTTGAAAATCCTCTAACCTGGTGTCCGCACGAGCGCACTTTGTATGTAGATTTCCTTTTTCCATCTGTACTTATTATTTTGTGCTTCTAGGTAAAGCGAAGGTTGAGATGTCTCTAATTTTTGTATTAAAATATCCACAATATTGCAACTTCGATCGTTCCCAGGTTAAGATATTAAATGCCGACCTTACGCTCAAATGAAGACGCCTATCATTACCATGTCAATATACCTCAAATAGTTTACATCGTTTTAATGACACCCGAAAGGTCAATCAATACGAATCGATTGATGTGTTAATAATTAACTTCGGTATACCGTCCCTAGAGCAATTCAAAGTTTTTGGAATGATACATGAATTTATATAACTCCTTCATAACACATTGTCATACATAGCCTTTACTGCTTTGGTGGCACATTCTTAAGGGTATACAACTGCTGTTGAGGTTGGATTTGAATACAAATATTTAAAACAAATCGCCTACTATGTAAATAGACAAAATTTATTAGTCCTGGGACATCCGTACGAGGGCTTACCCGGGACTCCCAACCATAGGCTGTTGGGCGTTACGTGAGGTTTTTTAGTCGGTAGGAGTCCGGCGACATAACATCCATGAGGATTTTCCGTCGCGTTAAACAAAAAAAGAAAAAGACATAATTTATTATTTCGTACCCATATATTTACCGTGTGGTTCTAGCAGATACAATTCCGGTATCTAGACACGCGGTAGCGTGTCAAGCCAAGTTCAAGCAAAGGAACTGGCTAGCCAGCGCCGAGTGTAATATTCCATGGAAATCCTTGTAGATACTAAAGGGTCAAAAGTGGCACCAAACGGTTAGCATTTGGTGCCACTTTTGACCCTTTAGTATCTACAAGGATTTCCACAGGTTAGAAAAGGAGTTGCATCATCATCGTTTACAAACTTCAGCGGTTATATCAATCGAAACCTTTATATTGACAATGTAAGTGAAACCACTCTAGTTTCTATATTATTTATTTTCGTAACTCGACCGGTTACGGCATTTTCAAAGATTAACACAGGTGTTATATCATGCTTTGAAGATGTGTATGTAGCAAGTTCCATCAAAGTTCCATCCATCAACAGTAGATATAAATATAGACGCTCGGGAAACCTGCACTTGAATTTCCTATTTGCCAGATTATCGGAACTGCCGAATTAATAAATTTGTATGTTAAGGAACTTAATAATAATAAATAAGTTAATAAATAAATAAATAAATAAATAAATAAATAAATAAATAAATAAATAAGTTAATAAATAAATAAACAAATAAATAAATAAATAAGTTGATAAATAAATAATTAAATAAATATTCACGGACATTTCACACAACGCTATCTGATCCCAAAGTAAGCTAGGAATAACCTGCTTGTGTTATGGGTATCAGACCACGGATATTAATACATATATATACTTTTAAATACATACATATTATACATAGAAACACCCAGACTCTTGAAACAAACATTTATGGGTCACACAAATATTTGTCTCCGGTGGGAATCGAACCCACGACCTCCAGCGCCGCAGGCGGTATCACTACCGACCGCGCCACAGAGGCAGTCAGTCAGTAACTACCACATCTTTTTAAATGTAGGTACATATTATGCGATTTTATTCGTTCCATATTTTGCTATTGTGATACACGCCAATATTGTTTTATGTACCTAATAGCATAGTGTAAATGGTAAGAGCTAAGTCATACCTTGGTAATGATTACAATCCCCTGGCCATACATACATACTATTCCTAGTTTATAGATGTCACCGTAAAGATTTAGTTTGTATTAAATAAAGGCGTACCTATAGGTACCTCAAATTATTTTTGCTAGTTAAGTAAACAAGTAACCTGTAAGAATAAAATTATTGACACAAAAACAGTTGCGAGCACAAAAAAAAGTACTTACGCCAATTTTTTCGAATCACACAAATTCATAATTCAAATAAAATTTAGATTATGGAAATCGGCCCATAAATTATGCTATGCGATGTTTTGCGAGACGCCATTGGGACGCGCTGAGATTTTTTCGACAAGCCGGGTCTACGCAGGTAAAAGTACCGAATTTTATTCCTGGACTCGAAGGGGCTATTAATATGAGAAAACTTTTGGTACCTACAGGTTTTCCACCTTAGTGGTGATAAAAATATTTTGTCCTTATCTTTACATAAAGTTCATAACATCCGGTTTATATCGGTTAATTCGATTGTAAAAAATATTTGTAACCAGTTTGCTTGTTAAAACAAGTTGTTCTAAAAAAAGCAAAACTGCTCAGGCAACTTTTGGAATGCCTCAGTTACCATAATTTACTTGGTTACGAAATGGAAATCCCATTTATAACTAAGAGCGACAATAAAGATATTCTTGTCGCTCTTTGAATGGAACTTATGAAAGAAATACCAATCGAGTCGTTTCATACGACAATGAACTGTAGTTTAAATAATATGTAGGTAGATATATCTTGAAACTACTCACCTTTGACTTTATTAATAGCAATATTGACAGAAACCAAGGTTAACAACACCAAAAACCAATATTTCACACACAAAACTTTACACTTAAAACTTATTCGAAAATGTTGATAGTAGGTACCAGTTTTTATTCTTATGTTGACATATTACGTGAAAGAAAAATAATCCCGCCGAAATGCACTCAGAAATTAACTACATTCAAATTATCGCGCGTTCGAATTTCGTAAATTTGCGTTCGAATACAAGTCTGTGTGAGCGTGCGACGTTGATCATAGACAGTTTTGGACTGTAGCACGTTGAACTATCCATGTCCGGCCTTTGAAGTGTTGTATAATGGCCTAAAAGATGAGAGGTTCATCACCGATTGATTCAATCCACCTGCGGCTATTATTTTAATAGATTTGGTACTCAGCTGGACCACATCAACCTGCGTATAATGGATGGGTTTTGCCAATAACATGATTGCCTTAGGTGTACAAGACTTATTTGAGTAGGTACTTGCAAATTGAAATTCCGAAGATACATCTACAGCGGTAAAATAACCTGTGTACGTCCTGGAAATGCGGTTCTACAAAATATTATACACATAACTGACATAAAATGTTTAGTAGTAGGAAACAAGCCTATTATTTAGTTGTTTTACTTAGAATGTTTTCCAGGAATTTTGAAAATTCGCAATAATTTAGATTTTGATGTGCTCTTTACAATTTCAACTATGGTGCTATGTAGCGCTGCCATATTGGAAAAATAGCGACCTAAAGCAGTTTTTTTTGGAAATCATCTCCTTTCGTGCTCATTCTACGATAACACAACATAAATGTATTAGAAAATTAATCTGGATTTTTTTGTCTACAATTCATGTCTTCAACTTTTTTGAATATTTATAGTTTCGGCGTAAGAGCGTCGCTTACGCTAGCACGGTTTTTCTTTTTAAAGAAATGGGTTGACGTTTTATATTATGCGGGATACAGTTCCATTTCACACTTCCACAGCTTAACCGCAAGACCAGTGAAGGCAAGAACAAAAAAAAAATTGTGAGATAGGTAGACAAAAATTATGGTGGAATTTATGACATGATATTTGAGAACACGTTGTCGATTATAAATGAACATGAATGAATAACTTATTTGAAATGTGAAGGACATACCTATCAAAAAGATGAGACACATTGAAGTACCTACATATTGACCATTGAACTGTCAGTGCATCGCAAGGTTGTTGTCGACCTTGAAATCTTCTATCTCTGTCACACCGACTACTGGTAATCCAGATTGGGAGAGGAGTAAAGGGTTGTTATAGTAAATTCAGTAAAATTTTTGAGTATAGGCATAGATTTAATAATAGTTATTACGTAAGCATAGGTACCTACTCAAAAAACAAGGACAAGTGAGGCCCGGACTAGCCCAACGAAGGCAAAACGAAAAGTGAGGAATAAAAATCGAATTGTTGATCAATCAATCGTATCATGACTATCATGTATATATATATTCGATTGCATGAGTTCTTGCGAATTTTCGATAACGTCCTCGACCGATGAAATAATCGTTAACGAAATTGCTACATTGTCGCTTCGTCCTTTTGATCTGACTGATTATGATAAGAGGTTCTTTATAAGCGGACCGGACTCCTTATTATTTATACATGGGTTCTATTTTGTAATCAATTCTTTTGTAGTCCATTAGCAAATTGAATTCAAATTGTATTCAAAGTAATCAAAGAGAATATTCTAATAGATTCTAAATTACAGCCGAGTTTAGGAGAAACATTTTGAACAGCCATTGTGAGCTGTTTTTACCCGAACTGCCGAAGACAGGAGGGTAATGTTTTTCGAGATAATGTATGTATGTATGTATAATTCTTTGTCACGTCCTACAGCCTGAACGGCTTGACGGATTTTGACATGCGAGGTGTCATTAGATTCGTCGTGATTGTGTGAGTGACGCCAGAATCATTAAAATTTCAAAAAAATCAAAATGGCTGACTTTTGGCGCTAAATGAAAACGTTGACTTTTTTTCTTGCACGCTCTACAGCCTCAACGGCTTGACGGGTTTTGAAATACAAGGTGTCATTTGATTCGTCGTGATTGTGTGAGTGACATCAGGTATAATAAAATTCATGGAAAATCAAAATGGCAGGCTTTTGGCGTTATAATTATTAAAGTAGGTACCTAATCAGACTCAAAGACTTAATATAATATCATCAAAGATAAATGTAAAAGTAGGCACTACTTATCATAATAGTTGGAATGTTGTTCTTATTCAAACAGTTACTAGTTCAAATATCATTTGTACTAGATATCAAAATTATCACACAGTAATTGTTCAAGTAAAACTAATTCTAATAATAAATCTTTCTAGCCAAAGAGATTTAGGTATTGCTCTGAAATAATTGTGGCTCCATTTTAGAATAGTGGTTTAGACATTTTCTTAATGAATCGCCTCTCTTGTTACAATATTAATTTTTATGAAATGAAGTGTGCAAACAGACATTTCATTACATAAATTTTTATTCCAAATTCAGATTCGGATTCACTGGAATCAGCGGCATACAGTTTCCTCTCACAGGACCTAGCGGGAGTAGGTACAGTTCTCACTCACTGGGCTTAGCGGGAGTACAGTTCCAACGCAATGGAACTATACGGTCTGACACTGGTGCAACTTATAATAGACGTAAACATCAGACTACTAGCAATCGACCTCCGTTACACATACATTAAAAAATCCAACAGCAACCGTTTGGTGTCGGCCAGCCAGGCGCGATCATCATGCCTGGTACTAACCAGGCATTATGAAAGCAGGCACTAGCCTGCTTTGTGTGTTAAGGATCATCTCTTCATCCATTCCTCCACATTGCTTTTAACGTAACATAGAAACTTAAAATTTAAAAAATACTAGTAATAATAACCGTTTAAGGTTACGTTCATCACGTTGACAAGCAGTGTGGTCAACGTGATGTAGTAACGTGATAAAGTAAAAAATATCTCCTAAAATGTATTATTACAAGTTCTGGGGGAGATCTATGCCCAACAGTAGGTATCAATCGGTAAATCGCTAAAAATAAGAAAACTTGATTCTTCAGACGTCTATGTCAATATTTGAAGATCCTTTTAACTATTTAAAAAATATTTTTCTTACTCACACATCTTCGTCAATTATTTTGATAGTTTCAAGGGGTGCTTTACTCAAATGATGAATGAAAGAAGTTTGACGAAGCAATCCTTCAAAGGTTAAGTACATTACTCATGGATTTTTTGCAATGTTATTTTGACTTTATTAGTCGTAGAAGCAAGTACCGAAATCAGTCAATCAAATCAGCCTTTGGCAGTCCTCTGCTGGACGTAGGCCTCTTCTAAATTACGCTATAATACACGGTCTATATCATATACATATATCTAATATCTATCTATACTTTTTGTTCGTTCTGCTGTTACCTGTAAACAACCAACTCACATATTATTATGAAGTGATTACTACAGACTTGAAATTAATATGCTACTGAAAGTTACCACGTTTTACAGCAAATTTTCCTGATTTCAGTCAAATATGTTTAGCTGCTAGAGCGTGTAAGAGTAACAAAAATCTATACGCTTATACTTAGTGATATTCGCGTTTATAATGATAAGTACATACGCACATATATACATATGGTCACGCCTTTATTCCCGAAGGGGTAGGCAGAGGCATATTATATGCCCACATTTCACCTTTGTATAATTTGTCCCACGTAATAGGTGGTGAGCCGTATTGCCGTGTTTAAATAGACAGGCGCAGGTTGTGACTGCCTGCTGTTGAAATAAAGCCTTCAACTTAGCTTAACGACTGCCATTTTACTGGCAACCGGGACCAACGGCTTAACGTGCCTTCCGAAGCACGGAAACGCTCAATAAATGTCACAAAGCGATCGCATTTATGGTCACCCATCCATGGACCGGCCATAGTGAAAGTTGCTTACTGCAGTGATCGTTTATAGAACACTGAGACCGCGGGGCCATGAGCGCATAATAATAAGTAACGATTTATTATTGACATTCTTTAAAGTTAAGCCTGAAAAGCGCTTGATCATGTGCTAAATTTCAATTACCCTTTCCCTACCGGTTAAATGGGCTGTCAAAAAAAGCGACATCTGTATCACGGGAAGCTTTTATCCTAAAGCGCTGTTAACCAATTTTACGTTGACACAAAAAGCAAAAGTTATCAACAAACGGCGACTATTTCCAATTAAAAGTCGGTCAATTTGCACGTCCAGTGCATTCGACTGTATCTTTGTATCAGGTCGCGGTCACAACTAGAATCATTTGCTGCAAGTGGTCGAGAATACAAATAAAACCTTAGTTAGTAAATTCTTTGAAAGTTTTTAGGAGTGAAATTGCACCAATTGGCAATGAACAAGCACTGTATGTTTTGTTACTAAGTACTTCTAGTTTCTATATGGAACTTCATCATTCACGAAATTACAGGGAATCTCTTTATTTTTTTAATCCACACAGCTAAGTTACTGTACTGCTACATTTTTACAGTAATTTTACAAATTTTTGTTCCCATCCCAAGGTTCTATAAAGGCTGTGGGATTTCGCATCTCATTAAAAGTGTTGACCAACTTCGCCCTCCGCTAGAATTCTAATAAAAACCGACCAAGTGCTACACCAAAATAACGGGATAAGTGCGAGTTGGAGTTGCCCACCGAGGGTTCTTTACATCCGTCGGACCGCCCGTCCGTCCCTCCATCTGTCTGTCAAGATCTATTATCTGGTGAACGCGTAAAGGTATCGAATTGGAATTAATATCATATACTTAGTAATTACGGCAAACAAGTATACAATCTACCTGATCGAAATTGATCACGGTATCGTATGGACCAGGAACCACATGTGGGACGCCATACCTGCTCCCTACATTGTAGCGCTATAGCGTAAGGGTGTTTTTTCAAACAAACAAACAAACAAATATAAATTTATTTTACTTAGGCATATACAGATGCACTTGTAAAACGTCACGAATATAATCCAAAGAAGTACCACCAGTTCACAAAGCGACCCACCTGAGAACAACTGGCAAGAAAATCAGCGGGTTATTCTTTTTAGTGCTCTATTTACAAGGTATTAAAGAATCTAAAAACTAAATCCAGGAGAGCAGGCCATGTCAAGGCTTTTTTATCCAGCAAATAATCATTACTTGTATAGTAGCCCTTGTAGTATAATTTACTTTCCATAAGCTTTTTAGAGAAGGAAAACTCGAAATGAAACCCAGTGGTCGGTAAAATGGTAATCGTTAAGCCTAGTTGAAGTCCTTATGGGCGGCTTTAAAAATTTCAACTGCGGGTCGCGGCGACCTGCGCCTGTCCATTTCAACACGGCAATAGACTCACCACCTATTACGTGGGACATAAAACTATAAGGTGAAATGTGGGCGTATACTATGCCTCTGCCTACCCCTTCGGGGATAAAGGCGTGACTATATGTATGTATGTGTGTAAACTTTTTAAATCTACCAGAGTTGTGCTGTGTTACGTTGCTATGAATGCGTTTGTAACCCACCAATCATATTCGTCAGTCGTACAATTTGACGATATAAACTGTCAACGTTACAAGCAGAGCGACTAATGTGTTTGGTGGACATCAACGCATTTATAGCGACGTAGCATAGCACATCTCTGTTGGAAAATCACCCTAAGCCCCTTTTCACACGTACCGGTTGCCGGGTAGCCGGTGCCGGGTACCCGGCGGCGAATGTATGGCATTACCGGGCAAATGACGCCGGTACGTGTGATAGCTATAGTACATGGCCATACACTTCGCCGCCTGCCGGATACCCGGTAACCGGTACGTCTAATGCCATACACTCTCCGCCGGGTACCCGGTAGGCGGCGAAGTGTATGGCCATGTACTATAGCTTTCACACGTACCGGCGTGATTTGCCCGGTAATGCCATACACTCGCCGCCGGGTACCCGGCGGCGAATGCAAGCGGTTGCCGGGCAAATCACACCGGAACGTGTGAAAGCTATAGAACATGGCCATACACTTCGGCCGCTGGGTACCCGGCACCGCCTACCCGGCAACCGGTACGTGTGAAAAGGGGCTAAGGATGACTCACGCTAGACCGTGCCGGGTCCGAGCCGAGGCGGGACCGAGTTATTTCCGAGCGTTGCCGTTGTCAGTTGCTCGGCCGTCACTAGGTTGCCGCTCAGTGTAGCATGAGTGTGTTCATACAAAATATATATAATACTAGCTGACGCCCGCGGCTCCGCCCGCGTGCAATGTTTTTCCCGGTCACAGGGGAATGAAAAATAGATGTTGGCCGATTCTCAGACCTACTCAATATGCTCACAAAATTTCATGAGAATCGGTCAAGCCGTTACGGAGGAGTATGGCAACGAAAACTGTGACACGAGAATTTTATATATTAGATTAGTTGACCGTGCCGGGTCCGAGCTACGGCCGACACTCGGCTGGGGCCCGGCACGGTGTAGCGTGACGCGTGAGTCATCCTTTATTCGTACCTGGGACAGTAAAATCGATGAAATTACCAAGATAATTAAATTATTATCATTAATTACGTTTACGACAATTATCGTACGTAAACTCAACGTTCGAGGTCAGCAGTCTGCCCTTTTAATTGAGATGTATAAAACTTATAATTGCTTTCGAAGTTATAATTGCGAGTTATAATTATTTTGTGATTTATTCATACTTGTTACTCGTACGTAACTAGCTGATCCGCGCGATTTCGTTTACGGTACAGCTCAACTTTTCTGTACTATATAAAGGGGTTCCGACACGATCATGTCTTGCAATTGTCATGCACGTTAAATATCAATGGAAGTTGCTTCAATGTGCGTGATTACTTTGCATGTGTGTGTTCATCGACGTATATGTACACATGATATTTAACGTGCATGACAATTGCTAATTGATCGTGTCGGGACCTCTTAATAACACCTAATTATATGTGCTTAATATAATATATTATACCTAATCTTCCTCTTGAATCACTGCGTCCATTGAGTAGTTTTGAAAGATCTAAGCCCACAGACTGAAAAAGCGAAGAGTTTTAATCTTGTACTAGGTAAAGCTTGGCAAAAAAGAAAAGAAAATCATGGAACAGCCACTGTGCTGTTCATATGGCAACCTGTTAAAAAAAAAATTAACAAAAAAAAAACCGACTTCAAACAAAAACTGAAAATTGAAAAATAAAATTAACTTAGCACAAAGTAATAGGTAGCATATTTAGTTTTATATCAGATATTATTGAATCTAATACTGAAATCGGCGCCAAGTAAAACTATAGGTTTAGGTAGATATTATTAATCTCTCATAGAAATATTGGCACCGACTTCAGTATTACAGTCAATAATATCTGATATAAAACTAAACATGCTACCTATTACTTTGTGCTAAGTTAATTTTATTTTTCAATTTTCAGTTTTTGTTTGAAGTCGGTTTTTTTTTTGTTAAAAAATTTTTTTTTCATGATTTTCAGTGACGGGTAGACTGAAATTATATCTGTCTAGGGGAAATGTTCTCCCCAATACAAATTAATCAAGCCCAAACACAAGATAACTGCTGTAAATCGTTAAGGAATTCCCTCGATTCGAGGGATTTCTTCGATTTCTCCAGGATCCCAGCATCCGATTCTGACTTCCTGTATATGGGACCACATGAGAAGCACCAGCTTTCAAACAAAAAAAGAATTTTCAAAATCGGTTCACTCCTTCTAGCGATTTGCCGGTAACAAACATAAAAAAAAAAAGAAATACAGACGAATTGAGAACCTCCTCCTTTTTTGGAAGTCGGTTAAAAAGAACCACCAATCAGTATTCAGTTGTCAACAACCGTCAATAAAACCCACCAATCAAATTGTCTAACGTCATTGACTAACAGACATACGTAACGTTATTAACAGCTTTTTGACAATGTAGCCAGCCTGCAAAATATTGGTTCCGTTTCTAGACTTTTTTGCCAAGCTGTAGGTATGTAAAGAAATTATATTGTTTAGTTATTTTGCTAGTGGACTTGACTGAAAGCTATGAATATTGTTCAACTTAGCGTATTCCCAGTTGCTTCCGAGTAAGTAATAACCTACATATAAAGAGTGTCCGGTCTGCTTCTATGAGTTGATAGCTTTATTTTGCTCGGTTGCCGTCAGACCTCCTAGTTCTGTGAGGACCTTCATTGTTACTCTGTCCACTGGTCTTAAGCGTTGTGCGTCTGCTGCACCACGTTTAAAGACTCTGCCAAGTGTGTTAACAAAACAAAATTCGGAGCATATAGACTCTGCCCTACATACATACATACAGTCACGCCTTTATCCCCGAAGGGCAGAGGCATACTATATGCCCACATTTCACCTTTTTACAATATGTCCCACGTAATAGGTGGTGAGCCGTATTGCCGTGTAAATGGACAGGCGCTGGTTGTGACTGCCCGCTGTTGAAATATTTCAAGCCGCCTAAAAGGCCTTCAACTTGGCTTAACGACTGTCATTTTACTGGCAACCGGGATCAACGGCTTAACGTGCCTTCCGAAGCACGGAAACGCTCCAATAAATGTCACAAACTGGTCACATGGATGGTCACCCATCCAAGGACTGGCCATAGTGAATGTTGCTTACTACAGTGATTCGTTTACAGAACACTGAGTCCGCGGGGCCACAAGCGATTCTGGCCTAAAGGACCCTGAACGTACCTTTCCATTTTCTTTTAAAGTGCCTAAACTATTAGACATCCCATTGTATCGGATGGAGCTGTAAGATGGCTAAAATTAACTGATAACTACGAGTACGTAGATCCTCTGGGTTATCATTTCTAATGAGACCTTGGTGCTTTCATAAGGGTTTCCCAAATAACTGAACTCATCATTTCACAGGTTGACCAGAGCTTCATTTCACTTATTCGTTGCACGAGTCCCAATATTTGCTGGTATTTATCGCAGGAAAATTTTACTTGTACCTAACGATAAAACGAGGTTGATCCCCATCCCTTGTTACTACAATAATGCCCATAGAAACCCAGTCTGGGTAATAACTTCTGGTAATACGTTACGCATTGCAGATCCCTATAAAAATGAAAATTTACAAGCAGCTGTACCTACCTACTGTAATCTAAGTTTATTTTATTTGGCAACAAAAAAGACTAAATGAAACGTTATCTGTAGCCTTCTGGGTTTAGAACGGTTTGTTTTACGAGATAGGTAATGAGGCATGGTTAAAATAAACCTAAAATAAATACCTACTTAAATAAAATATTGTTGGACATTCTAACACAACATCATCTACCCCAAAATGAGGTTTAGGCTTGTGCTATGGGATCTAGACGACTGATACTTTTATAATATAAAAGTACCCTGACCAACCTGGAAATCGAACCCGGGACATCAGCGCGGCAGACGGTTAGGGTCTAACCACATTTATCGACGCGGAATCGGCTTAAGCCGAGTGCGTATCACCACACTACTCGGCTTATCGTCGATCAGCTGTTGCGACGGCTGTTGACATGCGATCGGCAGTCGATTACTCCGAACGTAAGTGAACAGCCGTCGTGACGTCTGTTCACTTACGTTCGGCAGTCAACTCCTCCGGATAGCCGTCGCGAGGGGCAGGTTGTCGTGTCATGACCTCGAAAATATCAAATGCTTTCAGGCCTTTCAGCACAGATTTAACGTGCGCTCTGAGCTGTACGGACGTTTTGGCCTATCATTTTAGTTTTTTTTAGCATTACTCATGAATGGAGTAGACGTAGAAGTAGTATCTTCCTCCTTCTGAAAGCCTTCCTTGTGAAAGCAATGTACTTTCAGCATTCTCTACTACATCAAAAATTTGCCTCCTTACTTGAAGTTACTCACCATTCAGTCCACGCCTTCGGAGCGGTCTGAATTATTTTAGAATAGCCTTAATCATTAAGCTCTTTTATGACTAAGCCAACACGGGCAACACGCCTGTTTAGATTTACCCTCACAGTCAAAAGAACCCTTGAATTCTAGGTTTACCGAAAGTTGAGATGCCCCTAATTTCTGAACTACATAACCCTCAATATCGAAACTTGTGTAAAATGATCCTTTAAGTACCGCCTTTCCAACACTAAAACAATATTTGAAATCAGACCACGCGTTGAGAAATTACAACTGAAAAACTATTTGGTCTTTCATCCCCTCTCGCGCAAGAACCACGCAAAATATCGGGATCAAAAGTATCCTAGAACCTTTCTCGGACTATAAGCTCAGAATGTACCAAGTATCATTTAATTCGGTTCAGTAGTTTCGGCGTGATACTTATTCGGCATACAGACAGACAGACAGACATGAAAAATTTAAATTACATTACCGGCTTCAGTATCAATTATAGAACACCCTCCAATTAAAATTTTCAAAATATCTTTCATGTACAGATTCTCGACCCTTAACAGTTTTATTATAAGTATAGATAAAACAATTTTTTGTCCTTAAGTTGACCCCCCTCACCATATATTTCTACTTTTAGTACTGAAATCAAAAGAAAATACTGAAATCAATATTTTCCTATTAATTATCATTTGTTCGATCCTTATTGAAGTTTGATCGATTACAAATTAGCAATAATTATTATATTTATTTTAACGAGCGCCTGTGCCACCGCCATCGGTACTCGGCCGTCTCCGGCGCCGTTCGGCTGCCATCGGAGATGAAGGCATGCGTGCGGATCATACGACTGGTACCCAACGCCGATCGGCCGTCTTCGGAGACGAAGACATGTGAGCGGATTATTCAACTGCCGTTCGACCGTGTCCGGCGCTGTCCCAGTGCCGTACGGATGCGATCAGCTAACCGGTAAACGGCTAGATTCGCCGTCGGCCGGTGTCGCGTCGCGTCGTCCGCGCCGAGCCGACGCGAATGGTATTAGTAACACCCTTATTGCGTAGACATAAAGGCTTTTTTGACCGGCGTTAGCCGATTCCGCGTCGATAAATGTGGTTACACCCTTACACTACCGAATGTGCCACCTTGGCAGTCGCAGTATAACCTTTTATATTTGAAACGGGGTACCCGGCTGGTGCGTCACCTACAGTCTTTTTGCAATTACCGTCTAGAACTGAACCTATAGATCTGTCTATTGTTAAGGTCTGTAAATTTGCCTTACTTTATAAAACCTAATCCACAGCGAGCTGAACTCGCAATAGTAAAATGTGTACTTTCTTGTTTTTCCACCAATGATCGGACGAGATGATATGACTCGGCGACAGAATGCTTATTTTATTTTTCATTTCCCATTCATCTTGCTCATCTCATCAAAAATTTTAAATGAAGGAAGAATTGCCTCATTTCTCTATTTCATTTTTAAACTCCTTGTTGATGGAAAAAAAACTAATATCATTAATAAAAATAAGTTCAGTTCCTTCAGTTCACCTTTTTCGCTCAAGACTTTGTCACGGTGAAAATTCGCTTTTTAACGGTACGTAAACTCGTATCCTAGTTCATAATTTCTATTAATTCCGTTTAGGAGTTTTAAATATTTAGTGAATCTGTAATTCACGACTAATTTTGAATGTACATTTCTTACGTATGGTATAATGGTAGAATTATTAGAATCAGGTGCTTTATAGACCTACATGAATAAAGATATTTTCTTTTTCACACCTAGCTTTTACTTCCCACGGCTTTTCTACCCTAGCGTACATTAGGTTAGGATTATTACAGCCGATTGGAACGGGCAGAGGAATGACAAATCGAATTTATTATAAAAAAGATATAGTTTTTCATAAGAAGTACGATTCATCAGTCATCATCACTCAAGCCATAAAGTATTAATAATTAGAATTTTGACAATATCATTACTTATGGTATTTTGAATGTGGTGTAAATTCTATTTATTATGTTCTTTTTGGAATATTTCGCTTGAAGCAAAATCATTAGTAAGGTTTTTCAGGCGTTACGTTTTTGCAATTACCTGTAGAGTAGATTTGCCTACGATTATCTTTGCCTGATAAAGGCTGGTATCCACAACGAGATGAGCGAGCTTATGAACTCGGAACAGTAAACTGCACAGATACTTGTATTCCCACCAATTAATCGACCATTGATTGGTGGGAATACAAGTACCTGTGCAGTTAACGAAAATGAAAAATACTTATTTTCAGAGTGGCTGGAGAGGAGCCATTGTGCTCTCTCCTACCGGTTGTCACAGATACTTACCGGGCACGGGAGCTTCAGTAAGTATCTGAAGAAGAAGAAGAAAGAAGAAGAAAAATGCATTTAATTCCGTCAAACAAGTGGCACATCGAAAACGGCATTATGATAAACACAAAATAAAAATAAAATTAAAGTATGTACTTACAGTTACATAAAATTATCTTAAAATTAATTTCTTTTGCTGATGCACCACCTACCCGCGCGGAATAAGGCCGCCTTTCAGCATTGTGTCGCCACATGAAAGAAAGCATTTCGCTTCCCCCACGCAACGACGCTGTTTTTCAAAGGCGGCCTGTTAGGAGATCAGAGGCACCATTTTGATCCGGAGTAAACAACAAAAAAAAAAAAAATCAAAACACACGAAAGTGCATTCCGCAAGTGCTCAGCGCCCAATTAGAGAAAAAAAAATAAAAAATAATACAAGCAGTACCTACTTAAACGCCCCCACCCAAGCGCCAAAACTATCCCGTCATGTCAGTGTCAAATGTCACCGACATAACACGACAGTCCCGGCACCACTAAACTGTCATCGGTCCCGCCATTATTTATTTTGGCTGTCGGGACAGGACAAATGCCGCCGCCCCTTTGATTATTACGGCCAACGAAAGTAAAATTACCGGAGGGAGATAGCCAGAGAACACAACACAACACTACTTACAAAGGACGAAACGGAGGGATAGCATAACAAAGCGGCGTCCCGACAGGCAAATGTACAGTTCGTGTCTTTGTGCGATTTTCTAGGTTTTGTTTGGTGTAGTGAATACAGTGCGAATAGAATTTCTACAAACAACTTCAGTGCCCAGCATTATAATGCAAACAATCATTTGAAATAAAAGCGTGTGG
Source organism: Miltochrista miniata (assembly GCA_933228765.1). NCBI lineage: Eukaryota > Metazoa > Arthropoda > Insecta > Lepidoptera > Erebidae > Miltochrista > Miltochrista miniata. The sequence continues at coordinate 11,870,427 of OW121764.1, read as the reverse complement.
AAAAAGAAACGAGCATGAAATAGGCCAGCCATCATGTCCTAAACAAACAACACACCATGGTTCAACTTAATTTTGGGAGAAGCAGTCAAAAGAAACAACGACTTTGAGGTTAGTTTTGGTTATTGATAGACAAAAATTACAGATGAAATAAATAAAAATAAAAGCTAAATAAGTAAATAAATAATGGAGTAAAACAATAATTCGCAGACATTCTCTCACAACAGTCATCCAGTCCAAATCAAACCAAATCCAATCCAAACTTAGCTATGGGTTCAAGTCAACTTATCCTTTCCAATTACATACACAAACATATTATGTTACAAACTATAGATATGGAGGATGTACAGTAAATAATATATGTATAAAATATGAATACTTTACACATCATCCAATTTCAAAAGTAAGCCAATATCAATATCTGGGGCGAATACACCGGGAAACCACGGTCGAGTGCCAGCACTCCGAGGACACAGCGCTCCACACATTGCTGGAGTGCACGGTGTGGGCGCAACAGCGCCAGGTCCTTGTGGCAAGTGAGGGGGGTTGCTCACCGTCCTTACAGAAGCAAGCCCTAGACGACAGCGCGACGTGAAGGATTCACGCACGCCCCCCTAAGAAGCGGGATAACACCCGAAAACCCCCCAAAGACGCGGGATAGCACCCGAACCTCTTCCTAGGTGAGGCCGCAGTGGTTGGAAGCCCTGGGGTATCCTTTCAAGGGCTAACCCGGGGTTCCCAACCGTAGGCGTTAGGCAGGACGGAGGTTTTTTTAGTCGGTAGGATTCCAGCATAGCTTCCATGCAAGATATTACCTCACGTTAAAAAAATGCTTATTTTCATTTCTCAATTTACTTTCACTTTGCTCCTCTCATCAAAAATACTAAATAAAGGATTGCCTCGTTTCTCTTAAACGCTTTGTTGATGGAAAACAAAAGTTATTACATTGAAAATGAGCCCTTCCTTCTCATAAATCAATCATTGAGTCAAAGTGCCACAGCCAATTACAGATAATATTTTCGGTCGTAACAGAATATGTCCTATCCATCCATAGATCATTGTCCCCCTCAATAAGACAAAAGGAACGGTAATGAATGAAGTGCTTTTGAAACGTTCGTTCCGGCAATGCCTTCTGGGAATATGGGACTTAGACTGGAGATAAACCGATGGAATGAGACCGTGGTAGCTTTATGAAGCCATTTTGCCAATTAAATGCTTTTTAGTGGCTGCTACAGCTGGTTTTATTAGATTCTACTGGCTGAATAAATAATTTTCATGACCTGATGGAACTTTGGATGGATTGAAATAGTTACTGTCGGATATTAAGAGAATATCTAAAGGTCTTGTATGTATTCATCATCATGTTAGTACCTACCTACTATGTATAATTATGTTGTTACATTTGTTACTTATGAACATGAACTCGTGACTTTCCCATGGATAAAGTTCAGAGTGCGGAGTGCGAGTTTTGGCGTTCGCCTGTCGACATTCACGGTGAGCGCGTTAACGCTGTAATATATAATAACGATTCATATGGAATCCAGCCACCGCCACCTAAACTGTAAACGCGGGAACTTGTGTCAGTTCCATGCAAATTCACGAATTCGCACTTTATCGTAAATCACGTTAAGCGCTCGGAAAAACTTATACTAGACACTCTGTCGTCTAGTGCGAGGTTTAACGCACTCGTGAGAACTCGCACTATGGTCGTCAAAAAATATTAGGACAGTTTTGACATAATAGAGAATTTTTGAAAATAACATTTTGTTACTGTTGAAGTAAACTATTGTTTGTTTCGAAACATCTTTTTAGGGTTCCGTACCCAAACGTGATTAGGTATCACGGTTCCTGAGATACAGTCTCGTGATAGACAGGCAGACAGACAAACAGCGAAGTCTGAAGCCTGAGAGCGAGCGAGAGAGCCAAATACTAAAATCAGAAGAAAAGAAAGAAAGAAGAAAGAAAGAAAAATCTTTTATTTTCATGCAACAACACTGTCAAAGTAGTGTCCAAAATACAAAATAGCAAAAATATCCCGTCGTTGCACCAACATAGGAGCCAGTTCAGCATAATGCCGTAATAATCGTAAATCACGTTAAGCGCTCGGAAAAACTTATACTAGACACTCTGTCGTCTAGTGCGAGGTTTAACGCACTCGTGAGAACTCGCACTATGGTCGTCAAAAAATATTAGGACAGTTTTGACATAATAGAGAATTTTTGAAAATAACATTTTGTTACTGTTGAAGTAAACTATTGTTTGTTTCGAAACATCTTTTTAGGGTTCCGTACCCAAACGTGATTAGGTATCACGGTTCCTGAGATACAGTCTCGTGATAGACAGGCAGACAGACAAACAGCGAAGTCTGAAGCCTGAGAGCGAGCGAGAGAGCCAAATACTAAAATCAGAAGAAAAGAAAGAAAGAAGAAAGAAAGAAAAATCTTTTATTTTCATGCAACAACACTGTCAAAGTAGTGTCCAAAATACAAAATAGCAAAAATATCCCGTCGTTGCACCAACATAGGAGCCAGTTCAGCATAATGCCGCAAAAGCAAAAGCGGATTATGCGAGGTTCCCATACAATAAACGTGTATGTTTGCCGTTTTTTGATACGGAACCCTATGTGCGCTAGTCCGACTCGCACTTGACCGGTTTTTTTTTACTTTATGCTTGTGTGATTAGGGGTGATCAGTGTTTAAATGCTCTTTGTTATTATATTTGGTAGATACCTACTAGATTTGATTCGATAATTTAGGACCAAAATCACCGTCTAAATTTTAAATGGATATTGGGTGTATTCGATGAACATTTGTTGTCTCTTTGATGTGGTTGGGTTATTATGAGCTTTTAAGCCAAATTGAGTAATATGGATATTATTTTCTTTATTATGTACTCAATTCGGGTCAAAAACTATAATAAACCCATAAAATATACATTTGTTCAATCTATCTAAATAATAACCATATAATAATAATCATAGTTTCTAGTTTCATGCAATAGCTCCATTAATATTATACACTACACATACGATCATCGTTTAGTTTTTATTGAGCTGAAATGAGACATAGATAATGAAACGAACGCGATATAATATCTCTTTGTAACATATACAAAAACATACATATAATATAATCACAATTTATTCCCCAACATGCAGAGACATACTAAAGGCTTATATCACCAGTTATGTTTTCTATCTACTAATAAAAAATAAATAAATAAATATTCACGGACATTTCACACAACGCTGTCTGATCTCAAAGTAAGCTAGGAATAACCTGCTTGTGTTATGGGTATCAAACCACGGATATTAATACTTATAAACTTTTAAATACAAATATATTATACTTAGAAACACCCAGACTCTTGAGGCAAACATTTATGGGTCACACAAATACTTATCTCCCGTGGGAATCGAACCCACGACCTCCAGCGCCGCAGGCAGTATCACTACCGACTGCGCCACAGAGGCAGTCCAATAATAATAGGTGGTGGGCAGTAATAGGTGGTGAGGTGAGCCTATTGCCATGTTGAGATAGACAGGCAGGTTGAACTCGTAGTATCCCGTTGTTTAAATTTTTAAATCGCTCATATGACCTTCGATTTTTGGCTCAACGGCTTAAGTGCCTTCCGAAGAACAAAAAAATGCAACGCTTGTAAATGATAATAATGTTCTAACGGTCACTCATCTCATATCGAGTGATCGTAAGAACACTGACTTAGCGACACTACCTTTTTTTTTACGTGAGGGAAAATCCTCATAGATGTTATGCCGGACTCCTACCGACTAAAAAACCTCACGTAACGCCCAACATCCTATGGTTGGGAGCCCCGGGTAAGAGCCCTCGGAAGAATGTCCCAGGACTTAGCTACACTACCTTGTCTAAAGGTGTTATTTAGCTACTGTAGTAAAAGGCAGAAGTTAATGTTGACACAATACAAGTATCAAAATTTACTAGTTCTTCTAGTTACTAAAAAAATAACTTAATAACACATTGATAGTATTATTAGAGTTAACGGGATATTTACCATGTACTATTGAGTATTTCCGATGTTGCAAGCGCCATGATCACGGAGGAACTGAAACTCTAATAATAGTGTTAGTGACCATGACAGTTTAAAACCTATATAACACATTTTATAGGTTGGTAAACGAGCTCAAAAATCTCATTTCAGACCAGACCCATACCTTGTGATTATTCCATGCTAAATAACCTCATTGCTATTCTAATATTACTCAGCTTTAAAGAAAAATTTTTCACATTAAAGTATTCGCACATTTTTTTCAACATTATAATATGAGCGATGTGTATTTTGCTTTAATCACATTTGTGAACGCTAAAAATAATGTATTCAAATTTGTTGGAATTTATTAGAACGTAACACAAAGAAACAACGATATGCAAATCTTAAATGGATTTTAAATGTTTTTTTATGTACGTTTGGATTATTTGTTTTTATTTACATACTGTATTTAGACTATTCGTTGGCGCCCAGAGGGCAATGGGGAGGGCTTTGCTCGGTGTGTCCCTTCGTGATAAAATCCACAACGATGATATCCGAAAGAGGACCCAGGTCACTGACATAGCTGAGAGAATCTCCCGACTAACGAGTAAGTGGCAGTGGACAGGTCATGTCGCACTCAGAACTGATAGTCGATTAGGTCGAAAAGTGTTGAAGTGGCGACCATTTACCGGTAAATGTAGCGTGGGTAGGCCTCTCGCAAGGTTGGCAGATGGCCTAATAAACGCTGCAGGCGCCTACTGGCTACGGGCGGCTCAAGAACGAACGTTGTGGCGATCCTTGGGGGAAGCCTATGCCCAGCAGTGCGTGCCAAATTGAGTGATAATGATGATGATGTATTTAGACACGCCAATAGAGGTGTACGCATAGTACGCACCCACATTTGGTCAGTAGTTTTGTTAGGGAATACGTACAGGAGAAAATCACTAATTAGTCATTCGAACTAAAACTTCAACATTCAGCACAAATGTTACAAAATTCACATCCGCCTTATGTACTATTATTAGGTACTACTATAATTACCTACTATTATTGTAGTACCTACTTATACCACTATTATTACTATTATTGAAGTATTATGATATTAAACTTGCGTCAAATAATAAGGATTACTGGGCCTTAAAGAATTCCGAAGTAGGAATAAGTAACCAGGTTTTCTACATATTTTATAAGATCCGTCCGGATAAAGACAAAACGTAATTATTTCGTCATGCCATTGGGCTCTTAGCTTCCCTCTTTCCTCCCAGGGGCGCCGTATAAGACGATTTAGAGATTAACCGCGCGAGGAGGGCGGTGACTGCGTTCCGTAGGAGACTTTTCTGTTCAGTAAGATTATAATATCCTGGTGAAGTATAAGATAAGAAGTAGGTTATCAAGTCGACTCTTCGTATGTCTTTGGTTGTACTGCAAGAAAGGAAGCAAGAAAGAAAAAACATTTATTCGGAAACCGTTTTAAGAAACACAAATAAAAACTACTTTTATATTTAAATGCATAAAGTATAGATAATATTCTTCTTCATCTTCAGTCTTCGCCAGAACTGATCGATTCAAAATATCGTTCCTCTGCTGATCTATAAAAACTTGGAACGACTTGCCCGCGCATGTGTTTCCCTCATCTTACAATCCCGGGTTCTTCAAGCGGATCGCGAAGAGGAACATCACATGGCCACCAACTTGAGGAACACTGTCAGTAGTCTTCCGGACTGTGAGAGTGACTCCCAATCACTAGATGCGCCATAACTTTCCATCAGACTAGCGACGTCAATTTGGCGAGCTTAATATAAAAAATTAAAAGTAAATAATGATCTCTATAGCCTCCAAATGGGTCCTGGTTTAGCATGTGCCACAATGATGCCTAGCGCTAGACCTAGGTTTCTTGCTCGATAATTTCGCTGATTTATTAATTGATTTTGATGATGATATTTTAGTTTGAGAGCTCAATAAGCTTCATCGAAATTTATTTCGCGCTTTTTTGAAAAATCTATAAATTAACAAATTATCTACCGTTGAGAGCGTTGTTTTCAAAGTTTATAAAAAAAAATAAGTTTAGGTTCAGACAATGTAGGTTTTGAAGACGGTTTTTGTTTTATTTTTAAAAGATAATGGGTTTATTTGTTGGTTGCCCTGACTCGCTTGTTAATTTGGTTCTGCTAAATCGATTGGACAGATCTAAAACGAGCTATGCTATTTTGAAAAGGCTTTTAAAAATCTGGAAGTTCGTAATTTTAGCGAGCATTGATTTGGCAATATGACAGGTCACTGGGAAAAATAGAACCTTACAAATTTATTTACGGTTGAAATAGACAACTCTGTTTGAAGCGAGACTCATCCTAAATCTATGCTATTGGTTGAGAGAGAGAGAGAGCGACAGAGAGAGAGAGAGAGAGAGAGAGAGAGAGAGAGAGAGAGAGAGAGAGAGGACATATTTTCGTCGCATTCTTTTTAAGAACAATTTCGTTTATGAAAGAGGTATCCCGTGGCCTTATTGTAGAAAAAAATTGATTGCCATTAAAATGGTTATTGTGCACCAACTAGGCTTGCCAACTTCAAAATTGCGGGAAATGTTGATTTCAAATGCGGGACAAGGATTTAAAAAGCGGGATCTTACGAATTTTGTTTAGAATACTAAGAAACGTAAACTTTACTTTGCAAATTAGGATAAGAGGCAAAATTTAACGCCTTATTCTCGGGATGAATAGTAGCCATGTGTTATTCCAGACTATAAGCTATCTGTGTACCAAATTTCGGCTCAATCCGTTAAGCCGTTAGTTTTTTTCTCCAAACGCATGATACTGCTCAGAATTTTTTTTTAAAAGCTGTCAAAAAAACTAAGATAGCATTCGGTCTTTTTATCCTTATCCTCGTCAAAAATTTCTTCAAAGTGATTGGGACAGTTTTCTCCAAGAAGCGAAAAATTACTTTTAGGGCGGGAAACCCGGATAGAATTTTCTCGACAGGAGGATGTAATGAGAGCCATCTAGTTACTTGTTATCACATGTCTCACTATTGTATTTTTATACCTACCTACTGTAGATGAGCATCATCGAAAAATTCTTCAAGTGTTTATTTATTTATTTGGAACAAATAACAGTTAACAAAAGTTTGAACTCTCTGTGCATGATACGACAGGTGTCTATATACTTTTAAAACCAAAGTTTCCACATCAAATTCACATTTTGCACCAGCATGCGCAACATCATCATGCAACATGTGTGCTGAGCATCCATGTCGCCATTTTGGTTCTGTAAATGCGTAAAAACGGAATTGTTTCTCCCGAAATTAACATAAGCATTATTAGCGGAATACGCAGATGCGTTTCGCAATTCTAAAGGGGCCTGGTCCGGTTTAAAAAATGACGAAATTGAGGTGCAAATAAAAGCATTTATTGTCTGGATAAGTAGACGGAACATTATAGCCAAAAAATATTTTTAATCTAGTTACCTACATGATGTGTGTGAAAAAATTTGCTTTTGTTCTAAATTGTATATTAATTTAACATAATGTCTAAAACGATCATAAAGGCAGCCCCAAATATTTAGATGAATAAATTTTATAACTAAAGTAAATTTTTATCGACACTTTAGAAAAAAAATATGACAATTTTATTTTTATATTTAGCTCGCCAAATTGACGTCGCCACTAGCCTGATGGAAAGCCGTGGCGCATCTAGCGATTAGGGGTCACTTCTGACAGTGGTCCTCAAGTTGGCGGCCTTGTGATGTGCCTCTTCACGCTCCTCTTAAAGGACCCGGGATTATAAGATGAGGGAAACACGTGTGCGGGCAGGTCGTTCCATTAAAAAGAAAATACATCTATAATTTGCTTTTGTTCGATTTTGAATAAGTAAGAGTATTAGCTTATTACAACAAAAATAAGCTCTAAAATACCACATTTCCTAGCTTTAAGGCGCGTGTTTCGTATGGTCAAGCTCGTTAACCATAGGCCGGTCATAGGAACGGCCTTAATGTTATTGTATATATCTGTCGCTTTCTAATTCTTCATAGAAATCAAGCAAACATGTGCGAAGTCGAATACCCTTCTCTGGACAGTAGAATCTACAGCTAGTTATAGGAAATAACTTCACATTTCCGTGATTTGATGCAACGCTAAAACTACTGAAAGGCGTTTGAAAAGAAACAGAAAGAAAGAAAGAAACATTTATTTGGTGCATAGCGCCCACACATACATAATATATAAAATGGTACAACTACAAAATAAATAAAATAAAAAAGAGCCTAAAGTAGTGACATGTGCAATGTGGCACACAGATGCACCAAATGGGTGTCCAGTTCAGCATTATGCCAGGAGAAACCTGACGCTGGTTTTCAACTGGAACCCCATTGGACAGTGACACACGGACGCCGAACCGTCGAAAGCCGAGCGCGAAAGTGTAATGTAAAAAGTAAAGTAAAGCAAGCAATTCATAGGTACCTACATCACAAGAAGTTCGCATATATTTTAATTTAACATTTATACCAAAATCATAAAGAAATAACGTTTGTGAGTTTGTGACGTTTAAGGAGTAATCTCTGGATCTACCGAACCGATTTGAAAAACTCCTTCACTGTTAGGAAGCTACTACTATTCCCGGGTGATATTGCTATATTTGATTCCCGCACTCCCACGGGAACGTGAACGACGGCGACGCGGATGAAACCTCGCGAACGTCTGCTAGTGTTACATATACAGTTACCCGCACATCCATAAAATTAACGCGGTTGAGGCCGCAAGCATCGGCTAGTAAAGCATATTTCTATTCTATCTAAATTAATAAAATTACAGAAACAAATAAATAAATTGGGTAATCTAGTTCTAAATAAAACGATACGATTTATCAATTCAAAATAACCACAAATTAAATTAAATTAAGGAAATATTTGAATTAACGTTATTCAGCCTCCTTTGAGCTTCTAAAAGAAACAATCGTAACCGTTTTTTAAACGTATTTATCGTTTTAATGGAACGCAATGGTGGTGGAAGATTGTTCCATATTTTGGAAGCCGAATAACGAAAACTACCCCTAAATGACGCTAGTCGATACCGCTGAATTGACAGCTGCTGCGAGCATTGCCTTCTGGCACACAATCTTCTACTAGCAACCCAGCCAAGCTTGTCAAACAAATACCGTGGCTCACCGTACTTAACAACACCGAACAGCAGACATGCCACATGCATCTTTCTTCTGGTTTTCATCTTTAAAAGAGAATTCTTACTTAGATAAGGTGTGACATGACCTCTGGCCGGAATTGAGAAACAGAAACGAGCACAGGCGTTTTGAACGCGCTGTATTAACCTCTCCGTACGAGCCAACAGACGTGGGCTGTAAACTACATCGACGTAATTGAGCTTAGACAGTACAAGGGACTCCGTTACACGAATCCTAATTTCCTCAGATAGATGGGGCCTAATTTTATAAAGAACCTTTAGTCGGTAGAAGCAATTCTGCACGGAGTCCGCTATATGCTGTTCAAATCTAAGGTCAGAATCTATAAATAATCCCAAGTTGCGAGCTCCAGGAACTCTATCTATTGGCTCACCCTTGAGACTCAGGCTCAGCTTGACGGGAACCTGACTCACCTGACTCTTTGTACCAAACAGCATATATTTCGTCTTGTGAGGGTTTAATACTAAACAATTACTGTCCGACCACGCTGTTATACGGCTGAGATCGTCATTTAACTTTTCAACGGCCGCTTGATGTTCACTGGGGTTGAAAGACAAATATACCTGAACGTCGTCGGCATATATGTGATACTGACAATTTTTAAGGCAACTAGTTATATCCGCACAGTATAAGCTAAACAAAATAGGCCCAAGGATAGAACCCTGAGGGACGCCTCTTTTGATGGGTGTAAGGGGTGAAGCAATGTCACTTCCATCGGTCATTTTTAGAGCTACCAACTGCTTGCGTCCATCTAGATAGCTGTGGAACCAAGAAAGTGTCCCTTGATCTACACCATAATATCGAAGCTTAGATAAAAGCAATCCTGTATGTATCCCATCAAACGCGCGGGAAAAATCCAACATCACCAGCACTGTGCACAACCCCTTGTCTTGAGCAGCTAAAATGTTGTCAGTCACGTCTAACAGTGCGGTGGCTGTACCGCGTCCTTTTCTAAAACCCGACTGCAATTCGGGTTCGGTTCGGTTTGTTGCTAGATCAAGAAAAGCGGGATATTACGCGTCCCGCTCACACCCTGAGCGGGACGTCTTGTTATGGGTCTCAGAAACGGGACGTCCCGCGTATAGCGGGACGGTTGGCAACCCTAGCACCAACCCAAAGATAGACACATGCTGTCGCGCAATTTTTTAGAACTTTTTTAAGAGAAACAATTTTGTAGTACATATTTTTTACAAACTATAAATATTTACGCAGCACACGCAACGAAGCTCTCAAAAGGAATAACTTTTCCCCCGTTTTTGAAACTATTACTATTACTGCTCTGCTCCTATTCCTTGTAGCGTAATTCTATATAGCCTATGACACTCCACAATAACGTAGCTTTCTATTGGTGAAAGAATTTTTAAAATTGGTTCAGTAGATCCCGAGATTACCCCTTACAATTTAACAAACACACAAACTTTACTTCTTTATAATATTAGTATTTGTAGAAAAAAATTGATTGCCATTAAAATGGTTATTGTGCACCAACCCAAAGATGCTACACATGCTATCGCGCAATTTTTTTAGAACTTTTTTAAGAGAAATAATTTTGTAGTACATATTTTTTACAGAACTATAAATATTTACGCAGCACACGCAACGAAGCTCTCAAAAGGAATATTTTTTCCCCCGTTTTTGAAACATTTACTATTACTGCTCCGCTCCTATTCCTTGTAGCGTGATGCTATGCGTGCTCCCGAGATTACCCCTTACAATTTAACAAACACACAAACTTTACTTCTTTATAATATTAGTATAGAAGTATAGATAAAAATATAGGTACCACTCTATTTCACAAAATCTAACTTCGCTTCTACTCCCAAAGGAACATTCTTTGAGAATACAGTGGAAGCCTAATTTTAAAATGACTACTGAATCTATATTTGGTACAAGTGGTTTGATTCAATAGTACTACTATTGAATCAAACCATTTGTACACTACTATTATAGTAGTGTACAAAGTTTCACCAAGCGCAATCAATCAGAGCCATGATCTCCAGCGGGAGTAAGTGGGACTGCTCCGCCTCTCTCTGCGAGCAGGTCATGCTCATGAAAGAGGCGGTGGGGTGGGAACGGGAGAGAACTCTCTCACCCGAGTTCCGCAGTCGGCGGCTTGGGCGCCACCGAACGTGTCTACGCCGAAGACTATCGGCCTCCATGACCGGGGGCCTGAGGACGGTGAGAGGGTTGCTCAGCGTCCTTACGGAAGCAGGCCCATGACGGCAGCGTGATGTGAGGGATTCACGCCCCCCCCCCCCCCCTTAGAAGCGGGATCACACCGGAAACCCCCCAAAGACGCGGGATAGCACCCAAACCACCACCTAGGCGAGGACGCAGTGGCGGCCGTGTGTCGGTTGGGAGTCCTGGGACATCCTTCCGAGGGCGTACCCGGGGCTCCCAACCATAGGCTGTTGGGCGTTACGTGAGGTTTTTTAGTCTGTAGGAGTCCGGCATAGCATCCATGAGGATTTTCCCTCACGTTAAAAAAAAGCGCAATCAATCAACAGCACTAATATGTATGGTCAGTTGCTTCATTGAAAGAAAAGTACTTACTACCAGTTTAATTTGCTCTCCTGAGTCTTTGTTGCTATTCTCTTCATTCCTATAAATATTCATAAGCATTCACGCAAAGTGCTTTGAAATTAAACAGCAGTACAAACAGTAGCAGTAATAAATAGCTGTTTTTACGCATATCTCATATTTCATGTCTGTTTTATATGTATCTTAAGTGTACATATATAATTTTGATAATTTTTGTTAACGTTTGGAAATCCCTAATGGATGCTATGCCGGACTCATACGGACTAAAACCAGACGATGCCTACCCCTACCACTGCAATTCTCTACGGCTTTTGGCTAGCACCACGGTCTCACCAAGGGTTTCGGGTAATTTTGATTACGTACTAAGGATCCCTTTTTAATTTAAGTACCTGAGTATCGTTGCCTAAGTATATCCAATTTGATGTTTATTTCCTAGACAACATGTTTGATGATTTAATTTTCTTTAAGTATGAAGAAATACTAGACTGTCTTGGTAAATAGTGAAGCAGTGGTAAGTAGGTAGATGTAATATGCAAATGCCGGACTAAAGTCTCAGTACGAATTCTGAGTCGGAACAACTATTGATATGAGCCGAAAATTTGATTCGGAGTTTGGGTGTTTTCTGTGTAAAATATAAGTAGGTAAGTACCTATTTATTTAGAAGTAGGTAATATAATTAGTATGTGGTGGTAGGTATTGGTATTTCTTAATAATTTTGGGAGGGTGTTAGGCAATCAATATAATAAGGCAGAACGTTTAGCTCGATAGTATCAAAAAATAAAGTTTAAACAATTTTTTCGCTGTGATCTGGTTTGGACAAGAACAGCCATACTTTTAAAAGTAAGGATATTTAGAAAAAAGTTTAACATCATTGAAAGTTTTTTAACTATGGCGGCAAAAGACCCGATTCTTTTTCGCTTTCAATTAATATTTTTCATTCTTTGGTCAATTCTTGATGTTTTTACTGCATTAAAAATAAAAAGCTGTGGTTTCGAGTAGACACACAATGAATCAAGTAGGTACTTACTATAAAAATCGTACCCATCAGTTTAAACACATAAATATGTCTTCTTTATTGATTTTACCTCTGATTTACACTGAATACATTTGGAGAGCAATGAGTACTTTCATTATTATAAAAAAATAGACTGCCAGATTCAGACAAAACTTGAACTCATGAACAAATACTTTTGCTTGAAGAAGCTTTTGGCAAAAGTCTTTGTTCATGAACATATCAGTATCACATAACTGATTTAAAATTGCATTGTTTGGGTACTTTAGGTACTCTAACTACAAGATCAACGGGCCAATAAAATCGTGCAGATTCCCATAGTTTATGGTCAACACAGGACATTATATTATTGTTCAATGTATGTTTTGAGGTTCATATTATGTCTTAGTAAGATTATTAATTATGACCATTAATGAATCAACTTTGAAAAGTTCCCATCAGTTTAGTCACATTTGAATCGAACCCGCTACAGTAATTCAGTTCCATATCTAACCAATTCACTTTTTATTTAATTGAGTACCTATTTTGTAAACGGTTAAATATTAATGAATAGGTACATGTAATTATAGTGTTGTCGTAAAATGTCATAAAACCCTAAAAAATGGACATCTAACTTAATGTTAATTAGGAAAATAAACAAATTGTACAGTTAATGGCCCTTGACAGTAGCGTGTGTTTGTTCGTGTGTGAATCGCAGACCTAAAATGTATGGATGTAGCATAGATTTATGATGGAACAGATGGCACCCGCGGATCCGCCCGCATGGAGATTTGTTCTGTCCCGGGAAGTTATTCCCGTTATCAAAAGCCTATGTATGTTTCCAGGCTATCTATCTCTGTGCCTACTAAATTTCAGCCTGATCCATTCAGCCGTTACAGCGTGAAAGAGCAACAAATGTCTGGATTTTTACACATTAAAAGTAGAACCAATTTCTAGCTATTCGAGAGACTGCGGTGATCGCTATGTCTGTCAGGAACTTAAAGCGTGAAAGAGCAACAAACGTCCGGATATTTACACATTCAAAGTAGAGCCAATTTCTAGCTATTCGAGAGACTGCGGTGATCGCTATGTCTGTCAGGAACTTACAGCGTGAAAGAGCAACAAACGTCCGAATATTTACACATTCAAAGTAGAGCCGATTTCTAGCTATTCGAGAGACTGCGGTGATCGCTATGTCTGTCAGGACCTTACAGCGTGAAAGAGCAACAAACGTCCGGATAATTACACATTCAAAGTAGAGCCAATTTCTAGGTATTCGAGAGACTGCGGTGATCGCTATGTCTGTCAGGAACTTACAGCGTGAAAGAGCAACAAACGTCCGGATATTTACACATTCAATGTAGAGCCAATTTCTAGCTATTCGAGAGACTGCGGTGATCGCTATGTCTGTCAGGAATTTACAGCGTGAAAGAGCAACAAACGTCCGAATATTTACACATTCAAAGTAGAGCCGATTTCTAGCTATTCGAGAGACTGCGGTGATCGCTATGTCTGTCAGGAACTTACAGCGTGAAAGAGCAACAAACGTCCGGATATTTACACATTCAATGTAGAGCCAATTTCTAGCTATTCGAGAGACTGCGGTGATCGCTATGTCTGTCAGGAACTTTAGTACAACATTTCGAGAAGTTACAGATAGGCATACAGTCAACCGTATGGGTTTAATCGAACTGAGTCCGGTACCCCATAATAAAACAATATTTTGTGCTAGTATTGTACCCGTGAGGAATTCCACACGTCTATCGATGCTCAATATCTTTGGTCTGTTTATTGTGAAAATGGGCCAATATGTGAGTGTGCGTGCTTTTAAAAAAATAGGTCGCGTGTCCTTGGTACCGTCACACGATATGTAATGGCGGACGGCGGCAATTCGTCACGGTTTTGTTATTTGTGCGAATGCTCTCTTCAAAGACAAAAATTAACTGTCACAGGATACGTGACGTGACACACACATATTATGTGATACGTCACAATAATGTGACACTAATTCTGTGGGTACCTACTTTTTTATGATACGTGATGTGAATTTTGAAAGCAGTTTGCTATGTTTGCTGGTTAAAAGCCTGTAGATAAGTAATTTATACCTAGTATAGTAATTTATACCTATTCCTAGGATTAACATTAAAGAGCTTAAGACTTGTAAATGAAAAATGACAAAATATCGCAGTCGCTGGCTTCTAAATGATTCTATAAATGTATTAACTTTATAAACTAATCTCTCAATACAGTATCCCCAAACATACAGAAATGAATAAGAAAAGGGTCTTCCCAGACAAAATAGTGTCATCAACATTTATCTGATTTACAATCACATGCACAAGTTTGGCTACAATAATAGACCTAGTAGAAAATAATATTACCTACAGTACATCGTAAATCGATGTTCTCCGTCAATGTCTTACTCTAGAATTATTCAAGTGGCTAATGTCTATACCCGCACGAAAAAGAAAAAAAAAGTTCACTATTAGTTTAGGGCTTAGGGGAACCACCAGCGGAAGGTACGGATAAGGTTCATTAATTTTTTTTACGCAATGGCCACCTACAGAGCGGTCGTGATACTTATGTTTTATTTTTTTTATTGTGAGAGTTCCCTCCATTTTGTTTGTCTTATTCTTGAGTGCTTGTGGCTTTTGTTTAAGGTATTCTGAAGCTTAATGGCTTCCGATAATAATTGTGAGTGTTTTGGAGTATCAGTTGTCTTGGTTTGTGTATTGACTTTGGTATTGATGTTGTACTTTTGTAACTTAACATAATCTAGTTTTTTTACGTGCGATATGACTCTACTCACCTATTCGGGGTCAAAACAGATCTGACCTGCAAGTGACAGATTAAAAGACAAAGCAATGGTGAAGAGAAGGACAACTGGATACAATAGAGATAATTTTTACAAGCAGTGCTTACTCAATCACAAAATTTATGTTTAAAATTGTTGGTTTCGAGTGGAACTCGAACTTGCCTCTTCTGGTTTGCCGGACCAGACGCCCTAACCGTTGGACCACCGAGACTCTACTCTCAGCCGTTAAATTATTTCACTTCATTTCGTCTTGGGGCGACGTGGGCACCAACTTCGTCGGCATCATCGAGGGAGGTCAACCCCGAACCTCATACTAGTAATTTCATTCGTTGCCGTCGCCTTGATGCTGGCGAAATTGTTGGTAAACGCCAGGATTATGTCGTATAAGATAAAGAAAAATCCGATTTTGATGAAAATTTTATAGAATAACGCTTGGGAAAACACATTTCTTTTATACCACTAAGGTGGCAGACAAGCATATGGTCCACCAGAAGGACTGGCGGTCACCGCAGCCTATGAACGTTTGCAACACCAGAGACGCCACACTCGCGCTGCCGACCCTAAACTACTTTCTATCTAGGTACCAAGTTTTCTGGTCACTGAGGGAAAATTCCTGGGTAAACGGGAACTGGGAAACGCGTACGGTAAACTCGAGGCTCGGTCTATCGAGATATTATAACTTCTTAAATTTCGTTTATAATCTGTCAATGACAAGCAAAAACGAGTAATATCTTTTCTCTGACAGACACTTTATCACCTTCATTGACCCTCAAAGGATATTACATCATACACTTAAAAACCTGACACATCATAAGCCCGTGGGCGTTGTTAACTAAACTAAACTTCGGTACTTAGCAACCATTGGCGATCGACCCACAAAAGTGGGACAATTCAGAACAGTTTATTGCTATAAACCTCCTTCAGGTATTTCGAAAAGGTTCACTGTAAATAACAACTAATGTTTTATTAGATGCTAGCTGTACTCCCCGGCTTTACTCGTCACTACTTTGAAAATTCGTTGCTCTTACACTTCACAATTTTAAGTTGCTAATGTGGTTTCGACTGTACTTAGATTATGTTTATTATACAATAGAGACAGCACATATTGAGACGAATAAAATTACGTACTGGAGAAATAGTTTAAGAAATAGGTATACAACCACTAACGTCTTTGACATGGGTGCTCATTTATTTAAGTACTACCCGTTCGCTCTAACTTTGCCGCTGGCGTAGAGGCGTATACCCGATTTTTTAATTACACGAAGTAAATTGCAAGTAGCTAATGTCACTTCGTCATAGAAAATAAGCAACATTGTATGAAGAAGTGATATTAGTTGCTGTCAATTTACTTCGTCTAATTAAAAATTCGACTTTAGTATGGAGCCGAGCAGCAAAGTTAGAGCGAACGAGCAGTAGCAAACTATTTTAATATATCATTTAGTTGCTTAAGCACTTGCAAAGTACTAAATTTTGCAAGTGCTTAAGCAACTAAATGAAATAAGTACTTAAAGTAAAGTATTCTTGCAATAATATATTGAGCGCCAGCACTCGTCCCATCCTCTCTCAGTAACAAAGGAAAAGTATTCTTCGCAGCAAATAAATTAACCGGGCTAAACTTTATAATGGAGATACAGAGTGTTCGAAAATAGCTTACAACTTCATTTGTAGCTCAAACTGGCTATTAAATATATACAAAAAATAGATATACTCACGATTTTATCCCTGAAAAGGTAAGCAGAGGTATAGTGTTTGACCACATTTTGTAATAGCTTTTATCCCACGTGATAGGTGGTAGGTGTGTGGTGAGCCTACCGTGTATATTGATGCAAACAAATTGGAGTCCACCAATTCATTCATGTTAATGTAAATTTCATGTTGCATCTAATGCTCTACCACGAAGCCCATGATTTATGTTGTTTGGTAGAGCCAGTGGGTGATTTGACTACGTTTTTACTTAGAAAGAATCATCTAATGCCTGTGCAATACTCACTCCATTATACAGTCCAGTTGGTGCACACTTTTAAAATTGGCTCACTAGTTTCAGAGTCTATTAATTACTAACAAAAGAAACAATTTTTCTTCTTAATAATATTAGTAGGTACACACGTCGAATATCTATGTAGCTATGAAAGTTATTACAAGATGTATTAGTGGCCACAAAAGGTACAATTACAAGGTGCTGAGATTCATCTGTCCCTAATGGACATTATCGAGATTCTGTTCGTTTATGATCGATGAACCTATATTAGTTCATTTGTCATTTGTATTATCGTTATCAGTCATACAAGATATATTATGTTGGAACATATTATTGCTTCTTATTTTGTTCATAGAAAAGCTGGTTTGAATGGGTCCATTGTGAATGGAAATAGAAGTTATATCATTTATTTTTTTGTAAATCTATGATTGTCTATACTAATATCATAAAAAAAGCTGATCGCACATTTGTCAGCACCGTACGCGCCGCACGCGCTGTACGCGCCGCATTTCCTGAAAGCCTCGCACATACGCGCCGTACGCGCCGCACGCGCCGTACGCGCCGTAAGCATACCTTTGGTATTGCCAACTATTTTTGCAGTTTCTTTTACCTCTGGTGTGAAACGTGTAAACACACGTGTGAAACGGTACAGTTTGTATTGTGTCAGTGAGCTATGGAAGAAATTGTTGTCCTAGCCTGCATATTGGCGGAGGGAGAATAAAATGAAAGGAGTAAATATTTATTTTAAAAATACAAATCACTAGTTTATGAAAGATCAAATAAAGTTCCGTTTATTTAAATTCATTTTCTTAGAAATATTAAGAAATTTCTCTTTGCATTTTCCTGATCCCTCCGTATCCCAGTAGTTCTATTGCGTAGTTCCATGATGGGACTACTGGATTTTTTTTATCCCAGTAGTTCCAAGGAACTGTTATCTTATTTTATTGTGTCCCAGTAGTTCCATTACACGAATAAAAGTACAGTTAAGTAGTGAATTAAATTATCATATAGGTAGCAAATGGAGATTGAAAAAACTAATTAAGATTGGCAAAACAAATGAAGATCGGCGAAACAAATGAAGATCGACAAAACAAATGACGGTCGGATAAACTAATGACGATCGGCAAATCAAATGACAGTCGGATAAACAAATGACGACCGGCAAAACAAACGACGCGACGGTCGAAAAACATATGCAGATCAATAAAACAAAAGACTATAAGCAAGTTGAAAAGGTCAAAAATTACTTGCAGCCATATTTTGTAATCTAGATGCGATTGCCATTCAAAAACATAGGTGCAAGCAGATCTCGACCTTAATGACTTTTCTTTATAAATGTGCTTTTAGGCGTTTATAGACATCACTTCTCACGAATATTTAAAAAATAAATAGATATGCATGCTCATAAGGTTGAAATTTGTTTGCACCTTTTTTTGTAATCTAGATGATATAACCATTCAAAAAAATAGGTGCAAGCAATTCTCGACCTTAATGACTTTTCTCTAAAAATGTGCTTTTAGGCGTTTATACACATCACTGATCACGAATATATTAAAAATAAATAGATATTATGCATGCTCATAAGGTTGAAATTTGCTTGCACCATTTTTTTGTAATCTAGATGCTATAACCATTCAAAAAAATAGGTGCAAGCAATTCTCGACCTTATGAACATGAATAATATTTATTAATTTTTTATAAAATGAGAATTTAAAATTACTTATACTCTACACATTACTCTACATATTTGGTATCTAGATGACGGCACCTTAGGAGGAGATGTGGACACAGTTCTTAGTGATTTGGCTTTTCTAAAAAATTAATATCAAAATATTGGCTTAGAACTAAATTCATCAAAATGTGAAATTTATTTACAAGATAATATTGATAAAGTTTCGGCATTTAACAAATTTAACATTCTCGCTCCAAATTTAAAATTATTGCAAAAAAGTTCTCTCCTACTCCTAGGCTCTCCCGTTTTTGAAGAAGCCTTTGATTCTTTTATTGAAGAGAAAATTCAAAATTTTTGTGCAGTTTCAAACCGACTTCTTCATATTAATATCCATTCTGCTTTTACAATTCTTCGGTACTGTTTTTTCGTCCCTAAATTAACTCATGCCCTTCGTTCAGCACACTTATTTAAACATTCTGCCCTTTTGGAGAAAATGGACGAAATTATTCAAAACACACTTTGCCAAATTTTAAACGCAGATTTGAATGACCGAGCCTATCTCCAAGCGTCTTTGCCTATTCGTTTGGGCGGTCTCGGCGTTCGAAAAATTTCCGATGTGAGTTTACCAGCATTTTTGGCTTCAATACATGACACTGAAGAATTGGCCAGGAAAATATTGTTTCCTACACTGGTTAATTCTGAAGTGTCAGGTAAGATTGAAGCCATTAATGCTTGGAAAATGGCTTGCCCAAATACTGATCTGCCCACCTACCCATGCTCTCAGAGACAGTGGAATAGGCCGCTCTGCAGCAGAGTTAGAATCAATTTACTGAACTCTTGCTCTAACGTTGCAGAACGTGCTCGCCTTCTGGCTGTGGGAGAATGGGAATCAGGTGTCTGGCTTCAGGCTCTTCCGTCGCCCAATATAGGTACTATGTTGGACGACACTACGTTCAGAATTGCCGTCTGCCTTCGTTTAGGTGCTCCTTGCGTGTCTCCACATCGTTGTCACTGTGGAGAAGCAGTCGACACGCTTGGGCACCACGGGCTTTCGTGCAGCATGAGTGCAGGTCGTATGTCTCGTCATGCATACCTAAATGATATTATCCGCCGCGCTCTTGTCACAGCCGGCGTGCCAGCTATTCTTGAACCAAATGGTTTGGCGCGCGACGATGGCAGGAGACCGGATGGTATGTCATTGGTGCCATGGAAGATGGGAAGGCCTTTGGTGTGGGACGCAACTTGTGCCAACACCCTTGCCCCTTCTCATCTTCCAAGCACGGCGGGCTGCGCCTGTTCTGCTGCTGCATCTGCCGAGACACTCAAACGGCGCAAATATAATAATTTAATTGGTAATTATATATTTGAGCCGTTTGGTGTCGAGACACTAGGTTCGTGGGGCCCAAGTGCACGTGCGCTATATAAAGATATAGCAAAGCGTTTGGTCGATGCTTCTCGTGACCATAAGGCTGGCCTCTTTCTCGCTCAGAGAATAAGCATTGCCATCCAACGTGGCAATGCGGCCAGCCTTATGGGGACCTTGCCAGTCGATTGTGATGGGGAAGAATTCTTCGACACCTAGACGAGTGTTACAACAGTCTTGTGTATTTTTCCTTTCTGTTTATTCTTCTCCCATTTTTCTGTAAATATTTAATTCCTAGTTATAATTCTAATATTTAATGATTGTATATATTTTTATGTTGTACTTAATAATAATATTATAAATACCTATGAATAAATATATCTCTACACATTTATATACAGGAAAAACAGAAACAAAGAAAATTAACAACAAAAAAGAAGAGAGGGGTGTGACAAGACTGACAAAGCCTCGCTCAGGTGTCAAAGAATTCCTCCCCATCAGAATGACGGTCGGATAAACAAATGACGATCGGCAAAACAAACGACGCGACGGTCGAAAAAACATATGCAGATCAATAAAACTTATTTACAAACTTCTTTTTTATGTGAATAAAATTAAAAATAACTGCAACATTTTTTATATATTCGTGGTCAGTAAAGTCTATAAACGCCTAAAAGCACGATTTGAGAGAAAGGTCATTAAGGTCAAGATTTGCATGCACCTATTTTTTTGAATGGCAATCACATCTAGATTACAAAATATGGCTGCAAGTATTTTTTGATCTTATCAAATTGCTTATAGTCTTTTGTTTTATTGATCTGCATATGTTTTTTCGACCGTCGCGTCGTTTGTTTTGCCGATCGTCATTTGTTTATCCGACCGTCATTTGTTTTGCCGATCGTCATTTGTTTATCCGGTCGTCATTTGTTTTGTCGATTTTCATTTTGTTTTGTCGATCTTTATTTGTTTTGTCGATCTTCATTTGCAAATAAAAATAGAATATTAAAGGATTTCAACATTGCAAATAAATGGGTGAATGTTATTGTGATTGTAACTGTACCGGAACTATAGGGATTAATTTTCTCGTGTATAAAAATCCTAGCAGTTCCATCATGGAACCATGCAATGGAATCTCAGTATAAAAGTCCGTGTGCATGTATTATGTATTGTCCGGTTTGAACATTATTTCCGTATAGATACAGGCAAATACGTATTAGAGATGCGCCGAATGTTCGGCCGATTATTCGAATTCGGTACATTCGGCAAGTTTTGGAAAGTTCATATTTGGCCGAATATTCGGTTTATTTGCCGAATAATTACCGAATGTTGATATTATTACTAATAAAATTAATAATTAATGAATAGGTAGGGATTTTCCCATAATTAACGTCAAGGTACAGAGATCTCTGGTGATGCACGATGCACGTTAAGGAAACGTAGTCATTTAGGTAATAAGGCCAATCTGGCGTCCAAAAAGCTCGGAGTGCTCAACGTTGCTTCCCTAAAAATGCCCAGTTTTCACCGCGAGCAGAGCAGACCCATTATTAAATCCGTTTAACTCGCAAAATACTTGTTTTCCCACTAATAAACAGAAATAGAAAAATCTTTTATTTGGTAAAATGCCACAATAATACAGTTTTGCAAGTTCACAAGTTTGGCAGATAACACTGACATTGTTCCAAAAGGGACCACAGCTCAGCAAAATGTCGCTTACCTAAATGGCAAACGACGCTGATTTTCAGCTGCAACCCATTGACAAATAATCACTAACACTAAATAACAATAATAGTACCCGACGTGAATACAATAACATACTATTATTTATAACAAACAACATACATATTTACACTATAAGTATTTACATAAACAAATAACATAATGTAGATACATAATATTGCAGATTAAAAGAAATAATAATTATAAATAAGCAGTAATATGTAATAAATAAATAAATAAATAAATATATATATATACATACTTATATATATTTTACTCATACAACAGTACCTCACAATTCAACTGTATAGCTAATAATTATGGTTGTGCAATGGAGCCTAAAGCGCCGTGCCAGGGGTTCGGTGGTTTTCAGTTGCTTTCTGATGCTGCAGCAGTATATTAAAAACTGCATTTCTAAATGATAAGAATGAACATTTTTTCCTAATTGGCGGCGGGATATTATTCCAGCATTTAGTAGCCGCATAACGAAAACCACCACGAAAAGCCGTTGTCCTATGCCATGGGATAGCCAAATGCTTAGACCGGCGGCCGACACGCTCTGATCACTTTAGCTTATCATATAGATATTGTGGCATATTATTATTTATTACCCCAAACAAATAAACAAAATGGTCGAGATGGAAAGGACTGAGGGGCAGAAATTGTTCTTATGAGCTGGCTTAGTTGTAGATAGTGGTCCGAGTCATTATTGAGTCCGTTTTGTCTGTTCTTCTTTAAAAGACAATATGCAAGTTTTTTTTTTCACTTGATTCCGTGTCACACGACATCATCACACCTGCAAAACACGACCGCAAACAACCAGTCCAAAACTTCAAATGAAAATGAACTAACTCTGTGTGAAAATGAACTGCTCTTTTTCCATTACAAATTCACCACACTCATCTCAATCCAAATTTTAATTCAAAACAAAACTCATTTCATTAAAAATGAGCCCGTTCAGCTCACCATCTCCCGCTATTTACTCTATCCGTGTGTAAAGCCACACAAGGAGTGCTGTTGTCATTTTTGATCTGGTGCTCCTGAATTCCAGCTTTGTCCATTCGACTCGGTGTAGAGGCGTGCTATGAGGATTATTAACGATCTTCTACTTAGGGGCTTTCGCGACCACTTCAATTTTTTACAGCTTTCTGGATCTATAGACCTAAGCAAACCACTACATAATAGCAACACAGCTCTGTTGCTGTAGTGGTGCTAAAGTGGTTCGCAGGGATTTGCTACTGAGCAGAGTGGCGAATCCCTGCATAGGCGGAGATTTACTAGTGAAATATTTGTAACTAAAGGTAAGACAAAAGACATTTCGACTGACTGCGAGGACCGCAGCGATGACACGGCGCTCCACACGCTGGTGGAGTGCACGGCGTGGGCACAACAGCGACAGGTCCTCGTAGTGGGTCTGGGCGTGGACACTCTCTCGCTTGAGGCCATAGTGCGAGCCATGCTTTCCAGCGGGAGTAAGTGGGACTGCGCCGCCTCTTTCTGCGAGCAGGTCATGCTCGCGAAGGAGGCGGCGGGCCGGGTGCGGGAGAGAACTCTCCCACCCGAGTTCCGCAGTCGGCGCCCTGGGCGCCGCCGACGTGTCTTCGCCGAGGACTATCGGCCTCCATGACCGGGGGTCTGAGGACGGTGAGAGGGCCGCTCACCGTCCTTACAGAAGCAGGCCCATGACGGCAGCGTGACGTGAGCACTCACGCACGCCCCCCCTTAGAAGCGGGGTCACACCCGAAACCCCCCATAGACGCGGGATTGCACCCGAACCACCCCCTGGGCGAGGCCGCATTGGCGGCCGTAGGTCTGTTGGGAGTCACGGGACATCCTTCCTGAGGGCTTACCCGGGGCTCTCAACCATAGGCTGTTGGGCGTTACGTGAGGTTTTTTAGTCGGTAAGAGTCCGGCATAGCATCCTACGAGAATTTTCGCTCACGCTAAAAAAAAAAAAAAAAAAAAAAGACATATCGACTGTAAACTTTCTTCACGCTTGCAAACCGTTCGATTGAGAATCGGCGCCTTGGGGTTGAGGGCTGTACGCCTAGCGCTGAAAGAATGTCGCCAGCCTCGTCAACTGAACTGTACTAACCTATTTACAGTGTTAATTTGAACCGAATATTCGGCCGAATGTTCGAATTCGGTTCAACTCACATTAGGCGCATCTCTAATACGTATATATGGCAACACTGAGTATGCATGCGGTTACATCGAGCACCAGCACGTGCCGTACGCGCCGCATTATGACGTCATCAGAATGTTATTCGGATGCCTACCGCATTTCACGAAATGCGGCGCGTACGGTGCGGGTGTAATGTGCGAGGTTCCATATAATTTCATACAACGAATTCTAAAATGCGGCGCGTACGGCGCGTGCGGCGCGTACGGTGCTGACAAATGTGCGAGCAGCCAAAGAGGATATATTTTTAATAATAAAAAAAAAAAAAAAAGGGGTTAAGTATGAAATTGCCGTTTTATTGCAATAGGTTCTTTGAATTGACATGGAATCTTCGTGGTTTGAGGTTTTCGAATGAAACTTTTTTAACATAGTTTCTATGATGTTCTTCTTTTAAAAATGTGAAACCTTTGAATATCGACTTTCAATTGTTTTTGATATTCAACTTAGACAAGAAAGGTGGATACTGCGAAAATTCGAGTATTTTTTGAATACGAGTTCCGACGCGGAAGTAACGCGGCAGAAACAGCCCGCAATATCAATGTTGCGTTGGCAGAAGGGTCTACTAATCAACGCACCGTGCGATTTTGGTTTAAACGCTTTCGTGAAGGAAACTTCGACTTGAAGAACGAGCCACGAGGAAGACCGCCCACACAGGTGAATAACAATGAATTAAGAGAGATGGTGGGAGCCGATCCTAGACAAACTACCCAGGAATTAGCGGCATGGTTTAACGTTACCTTACCCGCAATACTGACTCATTTGCATCAAATCAATAAAATAAAAAAATACACAAAATGGGTGCCTCACGATTTGACCGATCTGCAGAAAGAAACGCGTGTTGAAACTTGTGTTGCCTTGTTGAATCGGTACAGAAATGCTCCAACGCCAGACCTTGCTCCAACGGACTACCATTTTTTTCTTATTTGGACAATTATCTACGTGACAAGAAGTTTTCTTCCCAGGAGGCAGCACACAATACTTTCACTGAGTTTGTGCAGTCTAGATCCTTAGAGTTCTATCGCAAAGGCATAAATGACCTTCCTATTAGATGGCAGCAATGTATAGATAATAATGGTAAGTAACTATTTTGAATAAATAAGTTTGTTAAAAATTTAAAAAATAAACAATTTAGATTTTCGGTACCAATCGGCAATTTCATACTTTAACCCCTAATATTAATATAAAGTGAAAAAAGACAACTTGGCAGTTGAATGAAACAGTCAGCATACTAATTGCTTTAAATATTAAATCTATAGGAACGATTTTTATTTTTGTGAGTAACGAATAAACTTAAAAATTACCGGACCATTTTCATAATATATAATTGCTTTTGCCTTTATAAAGCTACGTTAGCGAGTAACATAGGCTATATTTTATTTCAGTATTCCTACGGAAACTGGAACTATGTGCATGATGCTGTGTGAAGTCCGCTTGTTTATAATAAGTTGATATTAGACTGCCTCTGTGGCGCAGTCGGTAGTGATATCTACCGCCTGCGGCGCTGGAGGTCGAGAGTTCGGATCCCACCTGAGACAAATATTTGTGTGACCCATAATTGTTTGTCTCAAGAGTCTGGGTGTTTCTATGTATAATATGTATGTATTTAATAGTGTATAAGTATTCCTAATATCCGTGGTCTGATACCCATAACACAAGCAGGTTATTCCTAGCTTACTTTGGGATCAGATAGCGTTGTGTGAGATGTCCGTGAATATTTATTATTATTATTATGTTTCTTTCTTGCTCGAGTATCTTCTTTTTTTTTAACGAAGATACCCGGTCCTTGGATAGGCTTACATGGGGACATGATGGTCTAACATGCAGAGGCACTTTGAGATTTTTAATGTAATGGGAAATGAGACCCCCACTGCAGACAATTCACGTCCGCCTTATGTAGAAGAACGGCAATGGACTGCCTACAACGGGAGCTAAACTATTGTAAAATATGCTAACTACAAAATGGGCTATTGATTGGGGGTTAAATGGACTGGGTGATTTGTTATATGGATGAAGACGGCGTCTGCCATTTCAATATCTCAGTATTAAAATATTGGCAGACGTTGACTCGCCAACTCATTAGATGGGCCCCCTATACAATCGCCATAGGCCCGTGGGTCTGTGAGGCGACAGAGGGCAACACCAGTGTGAGCGGCTAGGGGTGTCGCGCGGTGCGGCGCCGCGCCGGTTTCGCCATCGCGGGTCAGACCCGGAGCGGGTTTCCCCGTAGTTATGCCCTTGAAAATGACACTTCCACCCCCGAGCATAAAGCTCTGGCTTCCTCCCTCTGGCCGACCAATTAAGGCAAGCCAGAGTTGAGATTTGCTGCACTTCCGGGAGTACGGTCTCCCGTTAGCCCATTAAATGCTAACTGGTCGAGAAGCGCAACAAAACTCTGAGGAATCGGGACCGATGTGTAGCCACACACATTTAGCTCGCCACAAGCTGCCTTGCGGATGTGTGCTTTTCTATAACCTTGTGAAACATTTTTTTTTGATCTCAAAAAGTGGATGACTCAAAAAGCATTTCTACTTGTGATGGCCTTATAGAGTTGCGTTAATCCCATGAAAAGATAACGACTGTCCACGCGTTATTATTATTATTATTACCAATTACACCAATTCATCCAAACCCATTCCTTATTCTGCAAAGATTATCTTCACAGCCATACTTATACATTATTTTCAGTTCAACAAAAGACAGAGATGCTGGTATGAAATTAACTATTTTTTTATCAATCAATAAATAAAAATCAGCCTATCGGAATCCATTACCGTACGTAGGCACTTCCAACCCGATTTGGGCTAGTGGCCTTCATACTGGTCACTTGGTCAGACAGGTTGGTACACCTGGGTCATCCATCTAAGGGCTTACCAGGGACTCAGTAGACAGTGGCAGAGCACGCGTGGTTTAACCCGGCAAGAGTCCGGCATAACATCCATTAGGGATATCCAGATGTAAAAAAAGACGGGTTGGTTAATGGTTAAATCATTGTTTGGAAGTTTTCCTTTTCTTCACCTTAATTAGCCGGTGCACCAATTACAAGTAAATAATTCTTGTTAGGGCGCTATTGTATATCTCGTTTATAAAAGCCTCAAGTTATGCAGAGCTATACAGAAGGCGAGGATCGTAAGATAGAGCAATAAATATTGCTTCGACAATGTGTATGAGCTACAGAGTATAAACTACTGGCTTAGGTGTGTCGTCCATCTTGAGCAATAAGTAATATTTATGATCTTAGAGACTAAAATTTATGATTATTCTATTGATAGTTATTTACTGAACGGTTGTACTGTCTGTTTTGTGATAACGCGACTAGTTTAGGATCACACTTTTGAGTGCAGTGAAAGTGTAGGTCTTAGAATAATCTTACCTTACAAAGACCCTGTGGATGTAGGAGGTAAAGTACGGGAACTTGGCGATCTTGAAATAGCAACACCATTTAGGTCATCTGCTCCTAAAAACTATTATGTTTGAAGACACAAAATACCTAATAGTTTTATTAATTTGCGTTTTACTAGACGTTGATCTATACTAATATTATATAGAGGAAAGATTTGTTTTTTTGTTTGTTTGTTTGTAACGAATAGGCTCCGGAACTACTGGACCGATTGAAAAATTCTTTCACTGTTGGAAAGCTACTTTGCAGTGAACATAGGCTATATTTTATTCCCGTATTCCCACGGGAACGGGAACTACGCGGGTGAAACCGCGAGACGTCCGCTAGTAAAATATAAAATTATCAACCCCTGTGTATCTCTGTGTCGGTGTGTGAATATTGTTTTGGTATAATAGAGAAGATTTATCTAACAGCAACGAATAACAGCTCTCGCAAACATTTTTCCAGTTAGTGAAAGTTCTAATTACCCAGTTATCAGTGTCACCTTCACGAACCATGCTATCTCTTAACGATTGTGTGAATAATGAGTACATTTCCTCTAAAAAACCAGGCTTTAGGCAATTGCAGCGATCTTTATAATTTCTCGCTTAGCTTTTAGTGTAGAGTTGCCACGTTGTTCCTTTCCTGGTAGGTTAACGCTAGGAGGTTGACCTGCCATTTATTATAGACTTGGTATAACGTATTGCTGTGAAGCGATATCAAGACATTGTGGATAAATAATGGATAGTTACTAAGTAATTTCTGAGCTATCAAGTTGTCAGTACTGTAGCCGGCTATTATGTTGGTAATACTTGGTTGGTTTATAATTTGCATAGAGGGAGTTTGTAATTTCCTCTTATATTAAAATGTTTTTCCATGGTATACAGATATTTGACTATTATGTTTCTAAAGTTTAGTACCTATCACGGATCAAGGTCTGGCAGAACAAGATCTCAGGCGTAAATATTATGAATGATTATGTACTCGTATAATAGATTATTAAGCAGCAATTTTTACATACTGCGAAGACTCAAGTGGTAGCCTATTGTATACCTACTTACCTTTTAAAAGGTGTCCTAGTCTAGGTATTTTGCAATCAACAGAAAATTTGTCATTAGAAATGCGTCATTTCACACAACAACTAATATTTGCTGGAACTTGACAATCATCGTACAGCACGCGCCAAATAACTTAGTGTCTATGAAGTTCGTTTATTCGCGCCGCAATTGTGCAATAATAGGTTTCACTGAAGAAATTACTGCGCAGCTGAGGCAGGAGGGGTGCCTCTCCCGCCTCAGCAGTAATTCTCCCTCTGAAACCTATTATTGTAAAATTGCGGCGCGAACGAACGAATTTCAGAGACGCAAAGATATTTGGCGCGAGCTGTACCATAAAGTAATATTACCTACTACCTAATATAATTGTACTCTAAGCATGGTACAGATTGAATCGACAATGCAGGCTGGAGATACTAGCTGGATGTCATTAAACAAACGTAAACTTCTAGTAGTCTTTATTTTATTTTATTTTATTTATTTTATGGGCCTATTTTTTTGTAATTATTTTAAGTATAATTACGTAATTATGCAGGTTCTTTTCAACTCGGTTCACTACTCATCTATTCTATTTTGTGGTCATTTGCCTAGATAATGCATAAAACAGTGGGTTTTTGCCCACAATTATGTGTAATGAGATGAGAATGACTCATAAAATATGCATGTAATTTGTTACCTAGCTTCATTGAACACGGATCCGGAAACCGTGGAATGTATAATTTGCGATTAACGCAACAAGAACCTTAATCCCAAATTCAAAGCTCAACCATAAATCAATAATGAAGGTTTAGTTAATTAAATATAATCTATTTTGGACGAACAAGAGCATACATTCATTAGTTAAATGTATTTATAGGGGTGTCCGTCATTAGAATTGTTTTCACGGTAGCAAGACTATACAATAATTTGTTGACAGAATGATGTCTGATGTCGAAAATGTTTACCAAGATGGCGGCGTACCTGTCAAACAAGCTTCACACGGGACGTTCCAAGGCTATGAAGGGTGAGTATCCTAAATATTGTAAAGAAAGAAATAAAAAACCGGCCAAGTGCGAGTCGGACTCGTGCACGAAGGGTTCCGTTCCAAAAAACTGCAAAAAATCACGTTTGTTGTATGGGAGCCCCTCTTATTCGTCAAATAGAGCAAAAAAAAAGAACAACCCGCTGAGTTTCTTGCCAGTTCTTCTCAGGTGGGTCGCGTTGTGAACTGGTGGTAGAGTTTTTGTTTCATATTCTGGGCGTTTTACAAGCGCATCTGTATAATGCC
Source organism: Miltochrista miniata (assembly GCA_933228765.1). Taxonomy (NCBI): domain Eukaryota; kingdom Metazoa; phylum Arthropoda; class Insecta; order Lepidoptera; family Erebidae; genus Miltochrista; species Miltochrista miniata. The sequence continues at coordinate 11,840,287 of OW121764.1, read as the reverse complement.
TATGTGAAATAAATATATTTTTGATTTGATTTTTGATATTTTTTCTAAAAAATCAAAATGGCTGACTTTTGGCGCTAAAATGAAAACGTTGATTTTTTTCTTGCACGCTCTACAGCCTCAACGGCGTGACGGATTTTGACATACAAGGTGTCATTTGATTCGTCGTGATTGTGTGAGTGCCACCAGGTATATTAAAATTTCTAAAACATCAAAATGGCAGACTTTTGGCGCTACAATGGAAAGCTTGATAATTTTTCTCAGACGCTCTACAGCCTTAACGGCTTGTCGGATTTTGAAATAATAGGTGTCATTTTTTTTTTTTTTTTTTTTCACGGACATTTCACACAACGCTATCTGATCCCAAAGTAAGCTAGGAATAACCTGCTTGTGTTATGGGTATCAGACCACGGATATTAATACTTATATACTTTTTAAATACATACATATTATACATAGAAACACCCAGACTCTTGAAACAAATATTTATGGGTCACACAAATATTTGTCTCCGGTGGGAATCGAACCCACGACCTCCAGCGCCGCAGGCGGTATCACTACCGACTTCGCCACAGAGGCAGTCATTTGATTCGTCGTGATTGTGTGAATGACACCAGGTATAATAAAATTCATGGAAAATCAAAACGGCGGACTTCTGGCGTTATAATTGTTTGACTGCGATGAACGCAAAACTACTGAACCGATTTTGATGCGGTATTATTTGTTTATAAGGCCTTAGTCAGATTTAAATTCTTACATTTGTTTGATTGCAATTGGTTGAGTAGCACCGGAAATATGACCAAAAATATAATAATTAGGTTGAATTTTGGTCATGTCACTTTTTTTTTGTTTAACGTGAGGGAAAATCCTCATGGATGTTATGCCGGACTCCTACCGACTAAAAAACCTCACGTCACGCCCAACAGCCTGTGGTTGGGAGCCTCGGGGAAGCCCTCGGAAGGATGTCCCAGAACTCCCAATCCCAGAACTCCCAAAAGTTGGTCATGTCCCTTCACTACACGAAAATTAATAACTCCACTACTAACATAACTTAAAAGTTTTAAATAAACTTAATTATTTAGAATACAAGAAACCCGACTGCCAAGTAAACATACAACTGAAAAGCCCTATTTTTTATCATAGTGTCAAGAGAAGTAGGTACCAGGTACATCATCGGTGAACATTTTCTGCTTTCACGGTTCGTGAGATAGAGCCTCATAATGGACAAATAGACATGCAGACAGTCAGACAGACGGACAGCGAAGACTCATGAATAGGATCCAGTTTCTACCCTTTGGGCATGAAACCCTTTTTTTTTTGTTTTGTTTAACGTGAGGGAAAATCCTCATGGATGTTATGCCGTACTCCTACCGACTAAAAAACCTCACGTAACGCCGAACAGCCTATGTTTGGGAGCCCCGGGTAAGCCCTCAGAAGGATGTCCCAGGACGGCATGAAACCCTAAAAATTAATTCTGTTCTCAGCAAGGCTACATAAGTAGGTGTTGTATTGCAGATTTCAGTTCACTAACGAAAAATTTTAGTGACCTTGTTAGTTTCAAAGTTAGACGGTACAAAATTCTTTATTTTCCAACTGTTATGAAGTGGAGAAAACCTGTGTCTCATTTGAATTGCTCCTGAAGGCTCTGAAGACGACAGTGAAGGACGGAAATATCAATCAATTCAGCCTAACTTGCTGTGTTGAATTGAAGATTTTGCCAATTTTTGTCAAATGAAAACTCAGATAAATAAATAAATATTCACGAACATTTCACACAACGCTATCATCCCAAAGTAAGCTAGGAATAACTTGCTTGTGTTATGGGTATACGGACCACGGACCACTTATATAGTTTTTAAATATATGCATATTATACATAGAAACTCCCAGACTCTTGAAACAAACATTTATGGGTCACACAAATATTTGTCTTCGGTGGGAATCAAACCCACGACCTCCAGTGCCGCAGGCGGTATCACTATCGACTGCGCCACAGAGGCAGTCGATAGAGCTGGTTGCTTATACATACTTAAACTCTACGAACATAGCCGTGTGTTTTACAAAGTTTCAATAGTATCCTAACTACATTTATATACCGTTACTTAGTATTAGCACAGAAAACAAATTTGAACTGATTTCTGTGGTTTAGAGTGTATTTTAAAATTGGGTCACTCTTTCAATCTACAATTTAATTAGCTGTAGTTAATTTACTATGCAGTTAATTGTATTGCAATCAAGACTTCCCTGCCCTACTTTCTCGTCAAGAAAAACAATAAAAAAGTTAAAACGTCGATTGACCACAGTGACCACTTTTGATTAGGCGTATAAAATTACAACCGAAGATGTCATGATTTTTGAGTTGTTTGTTTGAATAGCCGATGTCACGCGGTTTCACCGTCGCGTCGTAGTTTCCGTTCCCATAGGATAACGGTAATAAAATATAGCCTCACATCACCCTTTGAAGCCCTCCAACAATGAAACAATTTTTAGAATGTAATCCGTAGTTTTGGAGTCTATTCAAATGTACACAAACAAACAATCAAATCTTTCCTCCTTTAATTTTGATTGCCCTCGAAATAACACTGTATTACTCCGATAAAACACATATTTTGTGCTTTAAACCCGCCATTCATTATAATTCTGCAAAGAGGTTGGAGTCACGTGCTCAGTCTAGTACCTACTTAGTAGTTCCGCTGGGAATAATCGTATTTCTTGTACCATTTAAGAGCCGTATAGAGCCGACATGTTCCGGCACTTGCCTCTTTATAGGGTACGGTAGAATTAGCCCTCAAATAACATTAAGGTTTCTAAGGGTGTTGATGACCAAGAATGATGGGTCCCCGCAGATATTTGAAACTATTGTTCCGGAAAATAAAGTAGTTCTCTCGTGTGAACGGGAACGCAGGAAGTTTCTTTAAAAACTTAGGCAAGGTGCGTAGGGAGAAAGCATACGAAAATCCCGACATACAGGAGGCAAAGGTCGACAGCAATCAAATTTATAAAGGACTAGCTGACCCGCACAACTTCGTTTGCGTGATAAATTAAGAACCGCTCGACCGATTTTGTTCAAACTTCACATAAACCATCTACTAAATAGTCCAAACAAAGCCTTAACATTTGGTTTGGATAGGTGAGCCCGTTCTTGAGTTATAAAATTACAACGAAAAGTGGCATTGATTTTTATATATATAGATTTAATCTGTTTCAATTTTGGAACATTGGCGGGAAAATGAAAATGTAGACCTGTGTTCACACCGAGGCGAACCTAAATAAGTGTTTTATTTTGAAAGCTGAATTATATTAAAGCTTTTACAATAAGAGAGAATTCTCAATAAAAGCGAAGACTGATCGTCGTAATATTTCCAAATTGGTATTTTAAATCGGAATTTACGAGCAATATTAGAGATGTCAAAATATAAAGGCCGGGAGAATTATACTATAATGAATGAGACATGGGTCCTTAATTAGCTGCAAAATGTCTACCACCCTCATATGGGTCTGATTAATTATGTAGGATCAACGGATATATATATCCACTTACCTACCGGGCATAGAGAAACGTGACCAGTACAAGGGGAGTGTATTCATAGCTTGTTTGCTCTATACATATCTGTCATATTACAAGTTAAAGTTACTATACACTAATATACATACAATTTATAACATATTTACAAGGGGAACATCGATAAAAAAAGGGCAATAGGAAATAAGATTATGCATCAAAAAACTCTTCCACATCGCTGTCAACAACAACCGTGCCCAAAATGCTGGGGGCGTTGCCACGCTGTATGGCAATGGAGAGCCTCTGGCCCAAGTAAACACCAGCATTTTGGTCACGAGAACTGCCGACCAAAAGTTTACATATAAGTAGCTCTATAAACGAGCTTTGCACTAGGACCCCACGGTCCAAGAGTCTCGACCCCAAACGGCTCAAATAAATACGATCTGTCATATATGTTGCGGTGAGAAAACGTATTCAAAACATTAACTACAAAAGAAATCGGCTGACTCTGTTTAACTTATACAAAATAAGTATAACAGTACACTCATAATGTGTGTGCGCCTTTTGGAGCCCGCTTTAATGCAGGCGAAAGTCTTCGTCGACATCCCTCCTGATAAGTCATAGATCGTGTTGCTCTATGCCTTCTTTTTTTTTTGCGTGAGGGAAAATCCTCAGAGGATGTTATTCCCTCTTACCGACTAAAAAAAAACCTCACGCAACGCCAAACAGCCTGTGGTTGGGCCACTGCGGCCTCGCCCAGGGGGTGGTTCGGGTGTTATCCCGCTTCTAAGGGGGGGGGGGGCATGCGCTAGTTGCTCACGTCACGCTGCCGTCATGGGCCTGCTTCTGTAAGGACGGTGAGCGACCCTCTCACCGTCCCCAGACCCCCGATCATGGAGGCCGATAGTCCTCGGCGAAGACACGTCGGCGGCGTCCATGCCGCCGACTGCGGAACTCGGGTGGGAGAGCTCTCTCCCGCACCCGGCCCGCCGCCTCCTTCACGAGCATGACCTGCTCGCAGAAACAGGCGGCGCAGTCCCACTTACTCCCGCTGGAGAGCATGGCTCGCACCATGGTCTCGAGCGAGAGAGTGTGTTGCTCTATGCCTACCGGGTAAATAAATGTTTGATCAAATTTGTGTTTGCACGGCTTTAAATTATGTGAAGTAATGACCACTGTAATATACAAAACCTAATGTGGTTTATTATTTTTAAGGATTCCGCTCCTCTAATGGGAAAAAATGGGACCTTATTGGGTCATTTTGTTGTTCGTCTGTCTGTCTATCAAGACATCACAGGAACAAATGCAGTAAATAAATTAAGAATACACTATTGGACATATTATGTACTTTCCCAAATTTACAAAGACAAAGGATTGGTGCAAAACGTAGTAATAATTAGGGAATGAAGTTAAGCATATTTAAAATACCACTAGTTTTGTGTCAGCAGATATTCTTTGCTATGCTGCATTTCACCATTTCTCACTACAAAAGCTGTCACCAGGATAAACCAATAAATGAGGTGAGATTTACTGTGTCCAGGGCGATACCTAAATTTTGGCTTTGCACAGGAGAGAGAACTGCGTATTGCTTAGATTAATATACGGCTATGGATGTACGGAGTCAGGATTTTGTGATATGACAAAAAATCTGCAGGAGAGTCGCTTGTTCTAAATGTTTTGTAAGATTGACTGCATGAACTTCCACTATCTTAAACTTCTTAAATGAACATATGTCGCGGATAAAGCCGAGGACTAAATAATATGTTAGTATCTACTAGAAGGTAGATAGTTAGATGTTTATACTTAGTCATAGGTACCTCAATCTATCAACAGCCCCGGATCTAGGGGGGGGCAAGCCGGGGCCCATGCCCCGGGCGGCAAAATCAGGGGGGCGGCAAATCAGAGGGCGACCAATTAAAATTTTGCAGAAAAATGCACAAATCATTAGATAATAGCCTTGACGATAGTAGATTATATACCTAATATATTAACACTCCAACTTATTCAACTATTTTTAAAAGAAATAATTATGGTATTTGCTCAAATCATATCAGAAAGGACATCATTCATTTTGGACCAAAAACTGAAAGTGCCGGCCAGAAAAAGAAAATGTGATATTCGCATAGAACACACAATTTTTAGCAAAAAATACTACTACATTAACCCTGTGCGTGCTATGGTTTTTTAGTTACATGCTTTTAAAATTCGTGAAAAATGTTATATCGAAAGTGTCATGCTAATTGATATGAGCAGTTGAATAGTGATTTATTTTATTAATTATGTCTTTCAGCACACATATAAGCACACATACATATAATTAAACCTGTTTCTCCGAAGGGTGAGGCAGAGGCATATTTTATGCCCAATTTTGATTTCTCGTTCCTACATAAAGAAGCATGTAAAATAAAGATAAAGAGTATTTTATTTCGACAGAGTCAAAGGCCCGTAGTTCGCAAAAGCCATACACAGCGGCTGATTGTACTCGTTTGTTTTCTGCACAATCTGCCGTACAGTATGGATGTGGTCCACGGTTCTGAAGCCTTTTCGAAATCCGGCTTGCTCCTTTAGCTGAAATTCGTCGAGCCTTCTGGCGAGGCGGTTTGTGATTACTCTCAAGAACAACTTGTAAACATGGCTCAGGAGTGAGATGGGTCTGTAATTCCTCAGCAAGGTCTTATCACCTTTCTTGAAGAACAGAGCCACGCTTCAGGTGTTTGTCCCTGTTGGAGGACGGTATTAAACAAACTCATCAGCTCGTTGAGAACCGGAGCCCCCCCCCCCGCCTTCAGTAGTTCAGTTGTAATTCCGTCCTCCCCGGGGGACTTGTTGTTTTTAAGTTGCCCGAGAGCCGCCCTCACCTCGCCCTGATCGATGTCCGAAATGTCCTCGCTATAGTGGCGCGATAGTGGGACTCGGTGGTCACAATCAGAAGGGTCCTACTCGTCGGCCTTTTTGTCCGTGATGCATAAAGGTCTCTGTAAAAGCTCTTTATTTCCTCGAGAATCTCGAACCTTCAGGTCACAGTTCTGCCATCCGCTGTCTTCAGTTTCATCAGACGGGGTCTTCCAAGCTGTTGGGCAATTACTTTGGTACCCCTGTTCTGCTCAATCGCTGCCTCGACGATGCTGGTGTTATAGCGTCTAAGGTCGCGTCGTATCAGCTTTCGTGTTCTGAGATTTAGATCCCGCTGGTCTGACGAAGACGAGTGCGTAGATGGCGTTTCCCGTCTTATTCTCATAAGTTCAAGAGTCTCGGGCGAGAGCTTAGAGCACCTGTTATTGCTTTTTCCGAACAAAAACCTTCGGGACACTTGCTGTAACGTCCTGACCACATTGTCGGCCTTATCGTGAATATTGCCAGTGGTTTCCAGCAGATCAAAACGATTTTGAAGTTCTAACTGAAACCTCTCAGCCCCTGAGGCTAACTGGAGCGCGGTAGGTCGGAGAGTAGGCTTCATCATACGGGCTCTTTCAGCTCGGAAGTCCAAATTCAGAGATGCTCGTACAATTCGGTGATCACCACCGTTATTAAACCTGTTAACCACAGAAACATCTCTAAATATAGACTGCCTGTCCGTCATGATGAAGTCTATCTCGTTCCTTGTGACCTTGTCGGGGCATCGCCAAGTCCATTTTCTGTGGGGCTTCTTCTTAAAGATAGAGTTCATCAAGAAGAGCCTCTGAGACCAAGAAAACTGACAAGCATATGGCCCCGGTCATTTCAGCGCCCTACACCAAAGGGGCCGATATTCGTTTCGCCGCCTTCTTGAACTCCCACTTTGGCATTGAAGTCCTCCATCACAACGCTGTAGTGAGTCTTGGCAGTACCATGTAGTGCTTTTGCTATGTCCTCATACACGGTCTCAACTGCCTCGACAGTGCTTTTCTAGGTCGGAGCGTACACTTGTATCACCTGCAGGGTGTACCTGTTGATGAGTCTCAGTATTGAGTACGCTACCCGGTGGGAAACACTGCTGATCTCCACAAAACTGCAAACGAGGTCCTTTTTCACCATAAAGCCAATCCCGCCCTCGGAAGAATGTCTTCCGTCACCTTCCCGAAAGTAAAACAGGTCGCCTGATGCAAGGGTTAGCGTGTCCTCCCCCTTTCTTCGGACCTCGCACAATACTGGATGTGCCAGTTAATACGACCTAGTTCTACCTCGAGTTCTGTGAGCCGCTCGTCCAGGCGCAGAGTAATTCCATTAAACGTAGCCAGGGTCAGTTTTGTATGGCAGCCTCCCGTAACCCGGAGATTCTTAGCACCCCCCCTCCCGCCCTCACTCCGACCGCTGCCGTGATCGGGAACAGCGGGAGTGCCGTGAACTGGGGGCTGTTGTTTTGTTGTGTGTATCATAGGAGGATATTTGACCTGACTGTATCACGCTGGCCAGACGGGTTGGTACAGGGTTTAGTTTCGAATTTTCCTTTTTTGTGCGCCATGACCTCGTCCGTTTATCAGCAGGAGCACCACTCGCAGGTGAGGCTGGCTTGGACGCCGGGGTTGGTGGTAGGGCCCCATCGCACCCATCGGGCGTCGGAAGGTGGCGGGGTGATTCGCCAGGTACCTGTCGCTTGAGTCTGGGCGGCTGCGCGCGCGGCACCTTTGTCTAAGTTTTTTGAAACAAGTTTGGATTTGTTGTGAATTGTTAGGTACGTTTTGTTTGTGGGTAGGTACGTAGATAATTAATAAAATGATAATTCTTTCTTATTACAATAGAATAACGTAAAAACAAATCACTATTCAAGTGATAAAATGTATCAAAATACATCATCAAAATAACATTTTTCTCGTATTTTAAAAGCATGTAACAACAAAACCATAGCACGCACAGGGTTAATGTAGTAGTATTTTTTGCTAGAAATTGTGTGTTCTATCCGAATATTAGATTTTTTTTTTCTGGCCGGCACTTTCAAAATTGGCCCAAAAATGTATGAAACGTGAATGATCTCCTTTACTACTTATAGATATATGCCAGATGCTTGAAAGGAAGCAAACAATTCCAAGATGCATACATCACTTCTTTACAAACTTGCAGCATGTTGTGGAGGCGGCTAACGCAGGGGCGGCCACAGTATTTCATATTCTGACTTTTGAAAATTTGTTCTGTTGTTCTTAAAATATCTCTTGTTGCACCATACATACGTCAACGGATAGCATTATAAAGTTTCTTTTGATATTTTTCTTTTTGTCTCTTAAAAATGAAAAAGAGCTAGGCCATTTTTGCATACGATTAAATTGAGGATAAGGCACTTTTGCGCTGACCCGTCTCAATTGTGCCACTGGAGGGCCAGTTTCCTGCACGGGTGACGTTTATATACTAGTCCTCTGTGCTGCTCATGTTGCCTGCTGTCTGCAGTTTAATTCAAGAGTACCACGGGATCTGTGTTGTCCAACATTATTTCTTCGGCATATTATCCCGTGGGTGCACTCATTGTTATGCAGACTACAGTACTCTACATGAGAGTAAATCTGGCCGAGGCCGTCCAACAGAGGGTCGCAGCGGCCCAACCTGGAGGATAAGAGGCGGCAGCTCGTAGCATATCACGACCGTGTCTGACCGCATTAACTAATGGGATTTAGAAAACCTGGTACATTTAAATGCTGAAAGATCTCCTTTCCGTCCTCTATCCTCTCTTCACAATGCGATAATACAGCTGAAAGACTATGTAGATATCCTCTGAACGTTCAGAGGGGGCGGTCCGACGAAAAAGAAAAGAGACGGCATCTCGTGGCGGATCTCGGCCGGGCCTGACCGCATTTCCCAATTTAATTTAGAAAACCTGGGAGATTTAAATGCCAGGAAACACAGGAATGTGCGTATACAGCTGTAAGATCCCCTTTTCTCCTCTACCTTCTCTTCAGAAGAAGAAGAGCAACGGCAACCTCTTCTACTGGTTGACGCAAATGATTACGTGTGACGAATACACCGGGAAACAACAGCCGAGCGACAGCACTGCGAGAAACGCAGCCTGTACACAGCGGTGCACACATTGGAGGAGTGCACAGCGTGAGCGCAACAGCGCCAGGTCCTATTAGCAGGTCTGGTTGTGGACATTTTCTCGCTGGAGATCATGGTGGCCATGATCTCCAGTGGGAGAAAGTGGGATGTCGCCTCGACTTTTTGCGGTCAGTTCATGCTTGTAAGTGGCGTGTCGTGGAGTATCGGGTAGGAAGCGGGAAACTAGAGATAACTACGGCGCCCCCGCCGTAGACTTGTCTTCGCCCAAGACTCTCGGTCTCCATGACCGGGGACTTGAGGACGGCGGGGTCTGCTTACCTTCTTAACAGAAGCAGGCCCAAGAAGACAGTGTGACGTGAACGTTTCATGCACCCCACGTGTCCCAAGTAGCGGTATAACACCTGAACAACCCCCAAAGATGCGGGAGAGAGGTAAGGTCGAAATGGTAGCTAAAGTCTGTTGTGAATCCTAAGACATCCTTCCCAGGGCTTACCCGGGGCTCCAGACCGTAGGCAGTGGTAGAATTAGAGTGCTTTCAATCGGTATGAGTTCGGCAGCATCCATGATGGATTTCCATACGTATCAAAAAAACCTTCTCTTCAGAATGCGATAATGCTTCTGAAGGACTATCTAGAATTCTAGACATTCTTGGCCTAGACGTCCACCGCTAGCTCCGAATTCATATCTCGCGGAAAATAGGAGCTCTAAATAAGGTGAGGTGGTTCATTACGCGGATTACGCCACTATCGAGGTGTCTGCTGTACAAGACGCAGATTTGCACCTTCGTTAATACTACTCTCAACTTTTCACCTATAAAAATAGGAGGGGGGGGGGGGGGGTTGCTGGGGGCGGCATTTACACATTTTGCCCCGCCTAAAAAAATCTCTAGATCCGGGGCTGTCTATCAATGAAGTCAACCTATGTCAGTCCTCTGCTGTACGTAAACATCTCTCAATCACAATATCTGATTCTTTGTAATTTAAATTCACCAAATGAATTATTAGGTTATATAAATTTGATTGTTTTAAATATACTTCAATTGGTCTTTAATTTAATGATTAAAGATTTTATCAACATCTGATTACTTTTAATTCGACCCTCCACCATTTGTGATTAAGTTGTTAATTAAATGTTTCAACATGTCATCCATTACCGATTAATTAAAATGAATACCTTCGGTAGCATTATCCACTTATTAAAATTGTTAGTCTTATTCATATTTGAAACATTTGGTATAAAATTATGGTGTGCCACCCATATTGATATCAGTTTATTTTTAGTCCTCAGGGCGGTCGTGGGTACCTATAATACCTTTTTTGATATCACAAACATTGTGGTCAGAAATGTCGGCCTAAAGATATAACGTAATTCTATTTAAAATTGTCGCGGTGTATATTCATTCCACATACCTACCTATTGGTACCTGCCAATTTTTTTGTCATCAAAGGCGCTGCACTCGCGCGAATCTGCGTATACCCCTAGTACCCCTATTGAAGAACTCCATTCTGTAAGAGTTTGGGTAAACTGAGACAGGGAGATCATACCACAATAATTGCTAATACCTAGTATGCGGAAGAAAGCTTCTATCGGATCTTAGCGTGCTCGAACGCTCCTGACACTAGATTATGTGAGGATGAGCAATTTATTTTTTTCTTATGAGTCTGTATGACGCCAAATAGACTATTACCTTGATCTAGATCTCAGGACTCGTGAGGTCTAACGAATTAAAATTTTAACACTAGTTTTAAGTTGTTTTTATGATATGCACGCTAAAATGTATATCTTATATCTTCTTTCAACAATTTGGCGTCTGGTAGGCTCTTAATGTGTTTTTTACGAATGGAAATACTCTGGATGCTATGCCAGACTATTACCGACTAAAACCACATGGTACCCTTCCGTATCCCTACTAATCTTATAAATGCGAAAGTAACTGTCTGTCTGGCTGTCTGTCTGTCTGTCTTTCTGTCAGTTACGCTTTCACACCTAAACGACTGGAGCAATTGAGATAAAATGTGGTGTAGCGATAGTTCGAGACCCTGGGAAGGACATAGGATACTTTTTAACCGACTGCGCAAAAGGAGGGTTATGATTTTACGCGATAACTACTTCTAGGCGGTCGAAACCGCGGGAAACAGCTAGTTCGTAATATATATTAGTATGCCAAACGATATCGAACCAGATCATTGAAGTAAGTTACTTTCAAAGCTGATTGCACCTATGCACAGTGTATTAATATTCATAAACTGTCTGTGCATGACGGTATAAAAATTTCCAATTTGGTCACGTAATGTCGTACCTACCAATCTCAGCTGATTTACACATTCTGGGCTTACTCTAGAATTAAACAATAACTGGAACATTGAACTTGCAGGATGCAGAACTTTATTCTGGGATTATTACCTGGTCAGTTCCTTATAGATCTGAAGATATTCATGGGTTCTTTATGCACCAAAGGTGATGAAACTAGGTAGGTATGTACGCAGGTCAGGGGCGTAGTATACTCTGAAGTCCGTTCTACCTGGAGGAAATTGCAACTGCATTCAGTTTCTTATGTAAATAAACATAAACTTGAGAAAGTAACCCGCAGCGGTTTCTCTAGAAATATGGAAAAATAATTAAAAATAATTGCTATTTATCTATAAATGACGATGGTTATTTCTTCCGCGGCATAATTTACGGTGGAAAGTGTTTCATAAATCATACTATTAATAACTACATATATAATTATTACTAAGTAGCTATAAATTAAAATTTCAAAATGCTTAAATACATGAGAAAACCAATCAACAACTGCAGAATTAACCAGTTCTTGCCACCCATAGTTTTGTCGTGTTTCCATTCTCCTATTCCAAATAATTAGCTTTAGACATAAACTACATAAACGCCAAACATATCCATTGCACTTAGCAGCTTTTGATTTTATATGCAATTAATTTGGTAGGTATATCATTATAAATCTTGTACAGTTTTTCCTTCGCCGTATTCATAGCAAGAGTACGCTCTTGTTAATACATATCAAGATGATAATTTTCAATAAACTGGGGTTGGAAAAAGGCATGAATTGGTTCAGACTCCTGCATTTCTGATATTAGTGGATGTTTAGCAGTTTACAGCCCCCGTTCTGTTTGATCTTCCTCAGACATGTCCCAAGAATAATATATTTTCATCGCAAGAATCCTCCAAGCCGTTTAGAAGTTATAGTGGCGCGACCAAATACGCGAAAAAACGTACGTACGCACCATACAAATTGTTATATTTCCGTAAAAATGCAGAAGTCTGTTCTTATTGGATGACTACGTTACAATAACCATCTACCAATATCATCAAAGAACGGTTTCAGCTGTTCATTGATCGACTGAAACCATTCAAATTGATGAACGGCAACCAGTAGGGTCAACGTAAATACAACCGAGTAGCTGACGCTTTTGACACTCACACTAAGAGTTTTAGTCTCCCCCTCCCTCCCTCTCTATAAAATAGAGTGCAGAGGGGCTTATGACAAGATATGTCTGTAGCTGTGACTCTGTCGCATTAAACAACGTTACTAGGTCACGTGGATCATCTGTTCAAAGTTTGAAATAAAATAAAAATGATAACGTCAATCGGATTGAACTTTCACTTTCACAATAAACGTGTTAGAGAGAGGCAGTCTGGTAAGAACGATCTCACGGCTTTCTTGTTATGATATAACTAGCTAAATCATGCAACTCTTTTAGCGTCAATAAATCCTATCTCTAAAGTTGGATCAAACAAAAACGTCGATTCAATAGTTTAGGAGTCTGTAATTTCTATATTATTTATGTAGTAAAATAGTGTTACATATTATATTATTCTGGATATACTTACCACATTCGACAGAGTTGATTATATTAAGGCTGTTCACCTGCTTAATTTAATTATGGTCTTCGTGTACCTCACTCGCTCTGTCATTGCTCACGTCACCAATTAGAGTACATTCTGGCTATGAATATGGTGGCACTAAAATCCATTATTCATAAACGGTTCCTTGAAATTACCTCGAATCGACTCCTCTATAAGGTAATTAAGGCTTATTTGTTCAAAACCACCACCCATCTAGAGGCGAACTTTATGCTAAGAAATGTATTATTGCAATATAGCCGAATCGTCTTGAGGTGAGCAGAGTTTTTAATGTTTAATAAAATAATAATGCGAAAAAGAACCAAAGTTTATATCGTGTACCTAGTGCAAGTCGTGCGAGTTTAAAAACCTTATTCAATATTATAATTTAATAGATAGGTACACTTACTTCTGCGGTTTAAAACACGACAAAGAAAACTTCATTGGATCAAAAAAGAGAAACATTTGCATAGATCAAACAATGTACTTTTCCTCAAAATTATATTAGTTCTCAGTCCAGTAGAGTTATTCCTCATATTTTTTTTGCTTTTCTTCAGAACATTCTTTTACATTTGAAATGAGCAGCTTTCACTAATTCGTATTCTAATTCGAAAGATTTTTCTTATATCCGACTCTACCTACCTTCACTCAAAAGCTTTTCTTTATACTTTCCTGCCGTGCTCCAGAACGGTCAGGGGCTGTCTCCGAGAGAGAATCGTGGTTACTCACGTGGGACAATGTGATCGTACAGTACTGTACCCAGGGCCGTCTTAACGCTATATTGCGCCAGGGTGCGAAGCTCAGACTGAGCCCCCCCCCCCCCCCCCGGTTAATCAAAAAACCGCAATAAATTTTTGAGTTTCATTTATTTTTCTCTAAGATCTGTAACCTATACTAATATTTTAAAGAGGAAAGATTTGCTTTTTTGTTTGTTTGTTTGTTTGTACGAATAGTCTCCGGAACTACTGGACCGATTTGAAAAATTCTTTGACTCTTGGGAAGCTACACTCTTTGCGGTGAATATAGGCTATATTTTATTCCCGTATTCCCACGGAAACTGGAACTACGCGGGTGAAACCGCGTGACGTTCGCTAGTCTACAATAAATATACAATGTTTTATTTTAAGTGTGAGTCGGACTTGCGCACGGAGGGTTCCGTTAAGGTCGGTACCTACCGCTGCAAGTTAAGTATACTAGTTAAGTTAAGTATAATAGTGTATCTATGTAGACCTGACCACATGAAAATGTTAATTTTACCTGAGTATTTGGTAGTTTCTCGTTTTGCCTGTATATACATAAAGATTCGATTTCTTTTCTGAAATTGAACAATATCAAGCCCAAGTAAAACCTGGAACAGTAAAAGTCAATCAAATCAGCCTATGGCAGTCCACTCCTGGATATAGGCCTCTCCCACTTTAGGCCACAACACGCGGTTCTGAGTTTCCAGGTCGGACCGACGACCGACGATCTGGCGGGTGGACTTCCTACGCAACGTTTGCCAAGTCGCGGTCTCCACTCCAGAACTCGCTTGCTCCATCGGCCGTCGCTTGTTCTGCTGATGAGTCCGGCCCACTGCCACTTTAAAGTGCTTATTCTGCGAGCTATGTCGACCACTTTAGTTCTCTGTCGAATAAACTCATTTCGAAGTTGATCCCTTAGAGAAACTCCAAGCAAAGCTTATTCCATAGCTCGGTGCGCGACCTTAAGGGCGCGGACCAACAACACCGTTGGTAAGTGTCCACGTCTCGGCACCGTAAGTCATTAGGTACGGATTGAACGCACTGGTTGTAGACTTTCGTCTTCAGGCATTGCGGTATAGGCGAATTGAAAACTCGACGCAGTTTACTAAATGCTGCCCAGTCCAGCCGGATCCTTCTGACGATTTCCTTGTGTAGGTTCTTTCTTCCAAGTGTGATAACCTGCCCAAGTATTGCTACAAGATACTCCTGGACAACCTCCAGCCTCGATCCTTCGACGTAGATTGGTCCCGGTGTGACGTGTTCATTGAACATGACCTTGGTTTTATACAAGTCCATACCGAGACCAACACGTCGAGATGCTCCATTTATGCTGTGCAGCATTCCGCCTAACTGTTCCAGCGTCTCCGCTACTACTCGTACGACAATGTCGTCGGCAAACCGAAGGTGCGAGATGCGCACGCCGTTGATGTTCACACCCAACCCTTCCCAATCCAGCGTCTTAAATATGTCCTCAAGCGCATTGGTGAAGAGCTTAGGCGATATAACATCGCCTTGTCTCACACCTCTACGCAGTTCTATAGAGTTGGTTTTGTATTATCATTCATGACATCAATCAGTAACCGACACTCAGAGCCGCATCGCGAACTTACATTACAATTTACACCCTAATGACCTAATTATAGAGGCCATTTCGCTTAAAGTGCGGGCGCCCCAGGCGGCTATGTCAAAGGGCGCACCAAACGTCTTTGGAATGGAGATATGGTGCGTCTATACTTATATTTAAAGAGGAAAGATTTGACTGTTTATTTGCATCGAATAGGCTCCGAAACACGAGACCGATTTGAAAAATTCTTTCACTGTTGGGAAGCTACACTCTTTGCGGTGAACATAGGCTATTTTTTTTATTCCCGTAGTCAAAAATATACCCGAAATAAGAGCTCTCTTACCTTGCATATTGTGAGCGGTATGACCCGTGCCGAAAAGCAAAAGCGACAATAATACAATGGTAATTTAATATTGGTTGATGCCTATATTTTTATGCATGTAGGTGTTTATTTGACGTTAGTTTACGAAACGGGGGAATGGCGTTAATATTGTACTTATGAGTTGAAGTTTAATGAAGGAAATATCGAAATGTTTAGAGCTCGGCCTGCGCCCCCTCGGGCTCAGCGCCCGGGTGCGGCCGCGCCTTTGAACCCCCGGTTAAGACGGCCCTGACTGTACCTAGGTACTGTTATTATTAAGTAATATTTTACCTACTCTTACAGTTCGGTAAAAAAAGTGCCTATGTGTATGTAGCATATTATTTAAAGTATATGATACTTTAAATAATAGGTATGCTATTCATTGACAGACGTAAGTAAGTAGGTACTTCTGTTCCAGCTTAGCTAAATTGATAGATTGTTATAACAATTCAAATATGAATGGTGATCACTTAAAATTACATTCAAGAGACACACAGACACAGCGACCTCAAAACAAGTAAATTTTTGATTATATCGAACTCAGAAAATACTTATCGGAATTTTAAATTATTCTTGCATTTCGTTGAGAAATAGTTTACAATAATTGAATTTCCAATCTAGTTCTAGTCTCCTAATTTGGACACACTGTAAATAAGTAAATTAAATCAAAACGCTTTATCTCCCACAGGTTGTCACATGTCACAAATTGAAATCGTAAAATTAATACTGAATTGAGGTTTATTATCAATGTTACGTACAAGCATTTGCTCATATACTAAAAAGGATAAGCAGAGACCATGCCTGTCGTATTTTGAATTCTATTTTGTGAGCCTGCAGCTTACAAATGATATACATAATCATATACATACACGATTATCATGAATGATGAATGGATTTCATTTAACCATTTATTAAGATAATAAAGTGCTAGTTTGACTTTGTCTGTACCAAATTCTGAATAAACCTACTTTTCCCATCGAGCTTTAAAAAGTACCTAACCATTTAAAAGCTTAGAAAGCTGTTCAGTTTATCTTATTTGTTTTTGAGAAAGTTAAAGCTAGAATAAGATAAAACTCAAGCTTTACTGATGCCTGAGCTCAATGTTTATTTTTCTGTATGTTCGTTTTGTCGTTTTCTCGTTTATAGTACTGCGATTTTCTCGCTTTATAAGTGTGTGACATCACGTCACTGTAAAGAATGATCTGAAATCAGCGCTACATTTTTTTTATACCACTAAGGTAGCAGACAAGCATACGGCCCACCAGAAAGACCGGTGGTCACCGCAGTCTATGAACGTTTGCAACACCAGAGGCGCCACACTCGCACTGCCGACCCTGTAAAAACCTTCTAAGACCCTTTTTGAAGAATCCCATACTGAAGGCGTTTGGGAAAACCGAGGCAGGGAGATCATTCCACAACCTAAGCGTGCGCAGAAATAAACTCCTATCGGATCTAATCGTGCTGGAACGCTACGGACGTATAGTGTGAGGATGACCTCCGTCTGTGGTAAGCGGTGCGATGATAGAACATAGCCGTGGGCATCATATCAAACAATTCTTCGAAGCACATACCATTGTACAGGCGGTAGAACCCGCATAAGGAGCAAAGTCTCTCCTGTCGCGAAGTCATAAATGTCGTAGTGGTGGTTGCCTTTTGTCTTGTATTTAGTTATGTGTTAGCTTTGATTGATCCCCACATCCACACTCACAAACTTTCGCCTTAAAATATTAGTAAGATATCTTAGTAGCGTGTCCGCACGCTTTATAAAATTTTCCACATCAAATTATCTTCACCTAGTTCGTTTCACTATCTTATTGTTATTTATAAAATTAATGTCTTCTTAGCATTTCCGGAATAAAGTATGTATCTTTAACTACGTGTAATTTCACGGTAAAAGGGAATATCTACATCCTACTAAAATCTTCCTACTAATATTATAAATGTGAAAGTTTGTAAAGATGTTTGGATGTTTGTTACTCAATCACGCTCTAACGGCTGAATGGATCTGGCTGAAATTTGGTATATGGATAGAGTATAGTCCGGAATAACACATAGGCTACTTTTTATGCCGGGAATATGTTCCCACGGGAAGCGGGATCGGAACTAAATTTCACGATGGCGAAGCCGCGCTTATCAGCTAGTAGGTACATATTTGTTTATGAAATTAAGATCCAGAATAGCTCTTTGTATAGGAGTTATTAATTATTTTGTCCATATAATTACGGACCCATTAATTTTAAATATGGGATACTCTGAGGAATGGTACGGTTAAGCACACAATTATACAAGAAGATGGTTGTGGCTGGTTCTAATTAATTTCTGATTGCTGTAAGCGATAATGAGTGTCGATAACTCCAGATTACTAGTGAGTGGTAAAGGCATAACGTTGTAATTATGGACGCAATTTTTTTTCTAGGGTTGTATTTTAAAAAACATGTTCGTTTTTCAATAACATAAATGATGACGTTATTCTGAATTTTTGGAAATTCTTACCTTATAAAGAGTTATAGTGCCATTGAGTTTGGTATTTAATTTCCAAATTTTTGTTTTTATACTTGTAAAAGTAAAAAAAAAATATTAATTTGTGATTTTATTTATATGTGGACGCACGGAATAAACCACAATTCGTTACTGCTTCAGAGAAACAACACACAATTTTGCCCTAGATCTGAAAGTCTGCCAAAACTCGCAGAATTTTATGATCGTCATGTCATACACGTGCCCTTTTTTTAACATTAGGGAAAATCCTCATGGGTGCTCATGGATCCTACCGACAAAAAACCTCACGTTACGCCCGACAGCCAACGGTTGGAAGTCTCGGGTAAGCCCTCGGAAGGATGTCCCAGGACGTGCCTTCGTAGGAAAAAACATAATCCTTACTGAAGATTAGAACTTGACAACGTGAACCTTACATTTACTTCCCACAGGGGAAAAGTCTTGAAATTAGTTAGAAATTATAAAATGAAAGCGCATTATTTTATAATTATACTATTCAGAACCTGCCTAATTGAGGTAGGTACTAAATTAGCTGAACCAGGAACGGGCCAGCCCTATTGAAAGAACCCATCAAATAATATTCAAGTCATCATAAATAGGGGTCTTGTTATTTATTTTTATCAGACTACCGCTTTGAGTTAAGCTTATAGCATCTTCCCAGTCATTACAAACTGGGAAGAAGAGTTTATATGTTATTAGCTAACCTGCGCCGTCGTCGTAGGTCTTAGAAGGTATACATTTTCTGTTCCGCTCCTCAGTCCGCGCGCGATATTATATAGGTATAAACTTCCTCTACAAATCACTACATAGTATAAAACAAAGTCGCTTTCTCTGTCCCTATATCCCTTTGTATGCTTAAATCTTTAAAACTACGAAACGGATTTTGATGCGGTTTTTTTTAATAAAGAGAGAGATTAAAGAGAAAGGTTCATATGTATAATAACATCCAATAAATAGTGGAGAAATACTGTATACCCGTGCGAAGCCAGAGCGGGCCGCTGCTCCATGGGGCCGCTAGTGAACTATAAAACTGTAAAATATTTTTTGAAATGAAAGCCGTAGGTATATCCTTTTCTTATAACGTGCTGTAAATTCTACAGGGATGCTATGCCGGACTCCTACCAACTAAAAAACACACGTTTCCTATCTAATGCCTACGGTTGGGAGCCCCGGGTAAGCCCTCGGAGGTATGACCCCAGGACAGAAACCGTAGATGCTAGTGTTCAAACTATAGATAGGTATATAATTTTCCGCTAGTTCAAACAAAGAAACTCTTCACCTTTATCATATTAAAAAGTATAGATTTGATAACTATTATTTTACAAGTTTCTACAATTTTAATCAACTAAATAAACCCCGCGTGTCTTAATTACATCGGCCTACCTTTGCTTTTATTACTTACTCTAATTAGTTCAGGGAATTAAAACAAAACGAAGTTCTACGCTTTTGAACAATTATACTGGAAAATTCGAATTTTTCTATGTTTCCTTAAGCTTCTTTGTTTGGAAACAAAAAGTTCGAATTCCGGAAGTAAATATCATAACAGAATCTTGTTAAGGTCGCTAAGCCCTGTAATGACATAAGTTTATTATTTAAAGGTACTTTGAGATCACGAACATTGTAAGACTTTAATAAGAGAGTACGTTTCATAATACTTTTTAAACATTTACTCGCTTAGTTCTTGTCCTCGTGGGAGTATGAGAATAAGGTTATATAAATAATACTAGCTGATGCCCGCGGCTCCGCCCGCGTGGAATGTTATTCCCGGTCACTTAGGGGTATGAAAAATAGATGTTGGCCGATTCTCAGACCTACTCAATATGCTCACAAAATTTCATGAGAATCGGTCAAGCCGTTTCGGAGGAGTATGGCAACGAAAACTGTGACACGAGAATTTAATATATTAGATATAGAAGCGCTCGTGGCCTCGCGGACTCAGTGTTCTGTAAACGATCACCGCAGTAAGCAACTTTCACTATGGCCGGTCCATGGATGGGTGACCATCCATGTGATCACTTTGTGACATTTATTTGAGCGTTTCCGTGCTTCGGAAGGCACGTTAAGCCGTTGGTCCCGGTTGCCAGTTAAATGGCAGTCGTTAAGCTAAGTTGAAGGCTTTATTTCAACAGCAGGCAGTCACAACCTGCGCCTGTCCACTTAAACACGGCAATACGGCTCACCACCTATTACGTGGGACAAATTATACAAAGGTGAAATGTGGGCATATAATATGCCTCTGCCTACCCCTTCGGGGATAAAGGCGTGACCATATGTATGTATGTATGTAGATATAGCCTAAATCGGGGATAGTGTAGCTTCTTCACAGTTGAAGAATTTATGGAAGCAGCAGATCAGAAGATTCGGAGCCTATTCAATGCATACAAACAAACATTTGCATCTTTCCTCTTTACAATATTAGTAGGTATATATAGAAATTTATTATCCCACAATACACTATTTGTATTTTGTATCACGCAAATAGGTGATAAGCTTATTACCGTATTCAACGAACAACGGCAGGTTGTAGCTGATAAAAATCTATCAAAGTGACCATAAGGGTAATCAACTGGATTAAAAACAATACCTTGTTACATAATGTCAATGACCGATGATGAAGGAAAATCCTACAGGGATGCTATGCCGGACTCCTACCAACTAAAAGCTTCTGTTAGGACGGGAGCCCCCGTACCATCCCCGGTTATGGAGGCCGATAGTCTTGAGTGAAGACACGTCTGCCGCGCAACCGCCACTGAAAGAGGCAACGGAGTCCCATTTACTCCCACTGGAGATCATGGCTCGCACCATGGTCTCCAGCGAGAGAATGTCCACGTCCAGACTTGCCACGAGGCCCTGGCGCTGTTGCGCCCACGCCATGCACTCCTCCAATGTATGGAGCGCCGCCGCGCCGTGTCCTCGCTGCACTCCTCGCAGTGCTAGAACGGCCGTGGTTTCCCGGTATATTCGCCACAGATACTTACCGAAGCTCCCGTGCCCGGTAAGTATCTGTAACAACCGGTAGGAGAGAGCGCCGTGACTCCTCTTCAGCCACTGGTCCATAAACGGTCTGACCACTGCGACTGTGGCGATTTCCGCCGAATTAAAAGCCCTATCAATAGCTTCACAGACTTTCTAAGAAAGACACTCGTTAAATACGACAAAATGTCACCAATCTCCGAACAATTCGTAGCGTGATGTTTACAGGACACTGAACAACTGCCTTGAATATTTTTCACCCAACAATCTCATTTAAAAAGTTACTAAAACAAGCAAATATATTAATCTGTTCGAATGTGCTTCTTACAATAAATATTTTCTTTTATTGGTCGTCACTATCAAACTATCTTTGGTAATACCAAACGAGTCAATAAAACTGTCGTCAAATAACAATAAAAACCACTTTAAAGAAGCACCGCTGTACGATCAAGTAATCTACAACTTTATATTGCCGTAAACAACTTCTTAAAAGGCCTATCTATAGAAATAGCTAGCGGACTTTACACGGTTTAGCCCGCGTAACTCCCGTTCCCGTGGGAATACGGGAATAAAATATAGCCTATGTTACTCGGGGAGAGTGTAGCTTTTAACAGTGAAAAAATGTTTCAAATCACTTCAGTAGTTTCGGAGCCCATTCAAACAAACAAACAAATTCTTCCTCTATAATATTAGTATAGACTATATAAAAACCCATTAAAAAGTAACTGCGATAGTGGTATTAAATTATTATCAACAGATAAGCATTATTAGCCGTCAATAAGCCCAAATTGACATAGTGTTGGTACTCTGTCTGTGACCTGGGTTACGCAATGTAGATAACACCAGATAGCGATGGCTGGCTTATTTTGGGAATAAAAATTATAACACGCGTTTTTATATTCATATTCGGTCCTATTACATTATTCGTATATTTATTAGATACACATGGTTAGATAGAGATATCAGAAATTTTAGAGGCTCTTGAAATATTGTAACGTATTCTCGTTTTAACAATTTATGCATTGGAGTCCGACTGCCTGCTTTTCATGTTTGGTGTTAATAATAAATTCACGAATAGATGACAAATAACTAAAATGTTTGGAAAAAGACTCCAAGACTGCTGACATTAAGTGCGCTATCTACCTACTATGATTTTTCTTTATTCCCCAAAGATGTTGAAACCAATTTGAAACATAAAATTATAATACTACTACATATGTATACTAATATTAATTTTATAAAGAGACACAGTTGTTTTAACAGGATAAGTCTTTGGCGTGTTCTGGGTGTCTTCTTAATCCTCTTATCCACAAGTTTCCAAAGACCCGTAACCTGATGTTTGAAAATCTCACAATCTGTTTGTTTAGCTCTTAGAAAACGCTCGTCAAAATTAATTATTCAGTACTATACTAAACTGTGAAATACCTAATTCTCTGTTATTCGCTAAACGTAATTGTCTAAATGAGCACACGTACTACATCAGAAACAATGCATAGAGCAACGCGACCAGTGCAAGGGGAGTAGTCGTAGCATGTTTGATCTATGCATATCTGTCTGTCGTATGTTGCGAGGGGGAAATCGTTTTCACATACACCACTACAATAGCAATCGGCGGTAAATACAATTGTACACATAACAATTGAAAAAAGAATTCCAGACACACACTTTTAGATATTAATTTCTTAATTCTTTCGGAGCCTGCTTTGACAGAGAAAAAAATCTCAGAGTACGACGTCTCCTCTTCTGTTAAAAGTCATAAAACCAGTAAAAAATAAAATAATTTACTTAGATTTGTATATATTTGTGTAGTAGAATAGAATAATTTAAATTGTGACTCGACTGAGGGATCGGAAATGCTACAGACTGAAAAGAACTCAGTCCGACTTTTTTCAAAATGTATCATAAAATCTCGTGTAGCTCTATGGCTCACGTACATCAGAAACAATTACGCGAATTGATTGACGGCAGTTAGTGGAATTACGGGTAAATCATGAAATTGTATTGTTACCATTGTGTGGTTGGTGTTTCGACAGATTGCACGTTCATGAGAGAATATTGGGAGCAAAATGATAAATTAATACGAATAATAAAATAAGTAAGTAGGTACCTACCTGACAGATAGTAGGTGGTTTTGCGGTTTATTAGCGATATATTATAACTGACCTGAGAAACACATTTCGCGAGAGATAGTGAGAGATATTACCTATATGCTATGTATTATATGCATTACATTATAGGTAATATCACATAAAACAAATCTCTAGAATCACTGTATCTATTGCTGAAATCTGCATTGTCCGTTGAGTCTGTGGTAAGTCCTTTAAAAAATCTAAATAGCAAAAATACCACCTCGGCCCAAGGAGTGGTGCCATCATCGCACCACTCGCCACAGACAGGGAGTTCATCCTCACACTCTACGTCCGGAGCGTTCGAGCACGGTTAGATCCGATAGGGGTTTTCTTCCGCGCACGCTTAGGTTGTGAAATGATCTCTCTGCCTCGGTTTTCCCAAACGCCTACAGTATGGGGTTCTTCAAAAGGGGACTAAGAAGGTTTTTACAGGGTCGGCAGCGCGAGTGTGCAAACGTTCATAGGCTGCGGTGATCACCAGTCCTTCTGGTGGGCCGTATGCTTGTCTGCCACCTTAGTGGTATAAAAAAAAACAGAATCATCTCTTGTTCTGTACAAGGGGATATTTTTCACAGAACTCCATGAAAAGATAAAGAAGAAGATTTTTATGGCGCTATGTAAAAATTGTTTTGTTTTATCTATATCTGCTGAACAGATAAAGATATAAAAGTCAAAGAGATACAATAATTTCAGCCAAGAGCACTACAAATTAAAAAAGTTGTGTGTTACCTTTTTCTGAAGAGTGAAACTTCTAAACGGAATGCAACCATTTCAAAATTAAAAAAGTCTTACGCCGCCCGTACTTTTCACGTGCATAGGTACAGAATTATGTAGATAGGCTATTTAATTCTTCACAACTATCCCAACGTTCAAAGCACAACGAACATGGTAATTCCACGGCATAAGATTGATCTCGATTGCAGTACAGAAAATGAATATTTACTCATTCTATACACAAACTAGGTACACCCTTCCAATACTACGTATGCTAGACTAGTTCTACATATTATATGTGTATTTAACAAAGTTCGCACGTCATTTTAATGATTTTAACACTGTTTCCAGAACACAGGCGGGTAATATTTTCAATTGAAAGATGAAAGTGATCACAGACTATGTCGGAAGATATAATAAACTCGGGTCAGAAAACGGCATGATATCGTTTACCCTCCTCCAATTCCACCATAAGCGGATGTTGAGCTATTTATGGCCACGTTCGATTGACCTAGGTCAACTGGAAATGGCTAAGAATCATCCTAAGACATGTCCCAACATTAATTATTTATATCCATCATAAAGCTTGTTGACTCGCTGAACTTCGTTTATAAAACAGATCGGCTTTCCTCTAAACCTTCCTGTTAAATCGCTCTATCTAATTGCTGAAAACTGTTTTAAAATCTATTGAGTAGTTTAAAAGATCTAAGCGCACAGACAGAAAAAGCGACATTTTAGAAAGATGGAACAAAGCTTTCATATTTATTTTGCTATCCATTCCGTATCAGTCACAATCTCCTCACTTTGTTTACTCTATCTAAAGACTGATTGATTGTGTAGCAAAAATCCAAACATCAGCACATACTTAAAATATTAGTAAAAAGATTTATTTATTCAATAATATATTAGACAAATAGTACCTATGTACATTAAAGCGTAATAAGTATTTACAAAATGAATACAACTAAACTAAATCTAAATAGGGCCCCCGTGGCATTCAGCCCAAAATACTGGCAGCATTCCCCCTTTGTAGAGAAATAACTGCCAGCCCTTAGGTCACCAGTAGACTCCAGAAGACGCTTCTACAAAATTTTAAAAAAATTATGCGCGTTAGGACCCCAAGGACCTAGGGTCTCGACACCGACTGGAAATATTAGTAGGATATCACATTGTTTTACCTGCTTCAGAATGTTGTTTATACTATTTCCCCACCTCTAGTAGTTACTTTCGATCTTAGAGTCAATGAATCCATTCATACTGACCAACCTCACCCATTCATCAACTCATTTTACTACCTCAAACCGTAAATAGACATTTTAACTCGTGTACTGCAAATCAATCGGCACTTCTCAGTACCGACAACAGTACTAGACTTGACGTATAAATCTTTATATGGTACCGACAGACAATTTAATTGTATATTATCGTAGATACAAAATAAAGACATCACATAATATATTAGGTTGTGACAACCAGTTTGATTGTATACTTTGAAGACGGTTAATACAGAAACCTTTTCAATAAAGTTGTAATATAACTTAACTCATCTTTGTCAATTTCAATTTAGATAAACGTATTTTTCTGTTTGTTTCAGTCTAAATTAGATCTTTAACACCTTACGTGCCGCGTGAAAAATTGAGTCTTTCCATTTGCGCCACAGGGCCCACCGGTGAGCCTTCTCTTACTGTTACATTCACGCCGCGCGGGTCACCCGTGAGCCTAATGACTGGTTTAGCGAAAATGCTTCCTACAGGCCGAATTCTACAGATATCGAACAAAACCTTTATGGACGTGAGCCGCAAGGCCCCGTAGTTTAACCGATGTAGCGTGGTTTTCAAATCCATTAGATTTTTTTTGTTTTATGAAGGTTATTGTAATGACACCAGTGTTGTTCTTATCGTAACAGGGAATATTTTAGTTTCACGTATTACTTATATAATATTATTATAATAAAATACAACCATAATAATGAAACATTTATTTAAATTCTAGAACATTTATTTTTGCTCTTTACCGCCAAATAAAAATACCACTTTAAATTATGTCACAAAGTAGGTATCTAATTACTTTTAATCACATTTGCAGCTTTTTTCAATATCACATTAATTAGTCTTCTATTCATATCATTAAAATTAAAAGGAACTTAAAAATAATACCTCTTTCTATGTATGTATATATATATATATATATATATTACGTTAACTATAACACTGAACTATATACATATATATATATATATATATATATATATATATATATATATATATATATATATATATATATATATATATATATATATGTCGCCACACCGAGAATTACTAATTAAAATCTATTTGATTATAAATAGATTAAAACCATTACAATGAGCAACTTTACTGATACCTTACTATTTTGTGATATAAGGTTCGAATAGAAATAGTTGTAGAATTTATTAACACTGATTTGTATAACTTAATGTAGTGGTGAACTAATTAGGTTACCTAAGTATTATGTGACTATGTAGGTTCGTAAGAACCTACAATAAAAACTATTGTTAAATTCTTATTGACAATTATTACGAATATTGTCGACATTTAAAAATGTTTTTAATCAAAACAGGATTTTTGTTATTCCTATAGTTCCGGCAATGTTCATTTTACTGAGAATGAATTAATCTTTGTATTTTAACGATTTCATTCAATTTATCAGTTTGTTTGACTAATTAAATTAATAACTTTATTTCTCAAAAATAAATTGAACCATATTTCTTTGATTTAAAAAGAAAACATTAAATATCAAGCCACGTGTTTTGTGAGAACAATTTGAGTGGCGGGGATTTATAAATAGACAGTGGTTGTGGCCGAGGGCTCACTTTTGCTGCTGGAATTTGGAGAGAAAACATTGTGAGTAGATTCTATGTTGGTTTTAATTTAATTTGGAATAAAAATTATGTTGTAATAACCTACTGGAAGTTAAAAGAGTGGCCGGAGTTTTATTGCCAGGTTCTTTTTTCTCCAGCTCTACCTATTGCGTTGCGAATCTGGCAGTAAATGTAGATTGTGACTTACATGAATAAAGATGTTTCATTTAATTTCATTTTATTTCATTGGTGTTCCATTTGCTTGTTTTTATTACTGTGTTTCTGAAATAAATACCGCCTAAGTATTTATTTCACTGTTATTTAACTAGATATCCATCTATAAGTGTAACAAAGCATAAAGCAGACCCGATGACCTACTCCAGGTCAGCGGGCCTGCGCTTTTTAAAAACAGCTGCCGCATGTCTACTCCGACATCAGAAGTGGGATCACTACCTACAAAATACTGTGCGAGACTATTTATTTTTCAGGATCTTTACTACGAAGATTGTGTACCAGTTTACCAACGCGCCGCACGCGGTTACGTGCGCGCCGGCGTGTTCCGCGGCTGTGCGAGATCCTGGTGCTAGTAAGTCTTCCACCAGCACCGTCACACAGCTACAACAGCAAAGGGGTAATGTACCACCTGAATTTTATTTTAATATGATCACAGTGAAGTAATGTATGAGTGATCGCCTGTCGAAACAACAAAAGAAAGTTATGATTAAGTACCGATGTGTTTCTACCCTCATATGACCTAGGCGGTAACGTCGCGTTGGCGACTGCAATTGATGTAATCATGTTGTTTTTTTTTTTTTTGTTTGTTTCAAACGAACTATGTTATCAAGTGACTACGATATACGTATGAAAATAACTAGACTGCTGAAGGGCCGCGCTAACATAGGTTGACAACTGGCTAGTTACCACGTCCTCGGTGGGGCCACCATAAGCTAGTCTGCCAGCTTAGTGGTTACAAAATTGCGATGCAGTAGCAGCGATGATAGGTTATGTTACCTCTTCTATATTATGTAAGCGTTCAAACGCGAATTGATCACAACCACCACCGAAACTGTTAAAATATTCCATTGATAGTGGAAACGCTTCTTACTGTAATTTTTGTAGTAAGTCCGGTCATACCTCTCGTGAGTGACGTTTTAAAGCTACTACAACAGATTCGGATAAACGTACGGTTGAAAGAAACTTGTGTTCCCATGCAACAATAACCCGGCCAACACAACGGTTATACGAACAAACTTATAGTAGGTACTTGAATTTTATTCATTTTGATCAAAAGCCGTTTACACATTTGGTACCTGCTATCGCCGCGAAAAGCACATAACCTATAATATGAACTCTGTTCTTAACTAGTCCAGCTTGAACACAATGCGTGTGAGGATAGGTAAGGTTATTAATAATACCATCTTTGATAGCGGGGTTAAGTGCTTGTTAATTCGTGAGTCAATCTCATACAATTTGCCGGAAAACCGAAAACGTGTGGTCAACAAAATTACTTGGTGGCATAGGTTTCCTGTTGTTTCTACGAGCATCTTAAGTCTGTCTAGATTCTAGATAATAGAATTAACGTAGAAATTGAATGTCACATTTCACAAGATTATTACTTCAGACGTGTTGGTAGGTTCAAATCTATTTTTATTAGATAGCATAAGGTAACCTTGATATCGAAGATGACTTAAAAACACCCAGATAAATAAAATTACCTCTTTAGTTCAGACAATGACCACAAAGGTAGTATAGCATAGGTTTGTATAGATGACGTTATCAGTACATATTTTTCTGATATCTGTGGTAAATACCATAGGTTTTCTCTCCAAGCTCTGTCATTAAAGCAGTAACTATTTACTAATCTGAGCTTAGTCTTAATATCATTCCGTAAACCAGGATTTCCAATCCTCATAGAATAATGTGTGAGATGTCCGTGAATATTTATTTATTATTTATTTATAATAATGCCTTTTCTGTTAACGGTCAATTGAGTATGCAAAAAATTTAGTACAGAACGGTCAAGTGCGTCCTAGCCCTAAAAAGGTTAAGCCTAAAAACTCTGGTACCGACAAATGCTAAACAAATTCGTCTATTCAGTTGTCGCGCTGAATACTCCCGCTCGTTCATACCAAATATCTCTCCTGCTGTG
Organism: Miltochrista miniata; assembly: GCA_933228765.1. Taxonomy (NCBI): domain Eukaryota; kingdom Metazoa; phylum Arthropoda; class Insecta; order Lepidoptera; family Erebidae; genus Miltochrista; species Miltochrista miniata. The sequence goes on along the minus strand of OW121764.1, from coordinate 11,811,001 downwards.
GCTTCTCTTAATGAAGTGACTATCTAAGGCGCTAAGTGGCAATGGACCCATGTTCATGAGGAAGCATGGCATAGAATATTTCTAGGAAAAGAACCTAGCGAATTGTTTCCTTGGCTGGGCCTTGACTTCGGGTCAATCCTTATTCAAATCAATAGGGGTCGGCAGCACATAGTGGCTTTTTTTTTAGTATGCACACGACCGATGCGATGTAGAAACTAGATAAGTATCACTCGAGCGAACTCGAGATTTTGGTGGTAGTACGAGCGGTCAAACGTTTTAACTATTACTTGTATGGACGCCATTTCAAGATGATTATACGGTATCCCGACTGCGACGCGCTTTAAGCCTCGAAGCACAAGGAAGACTTGCTGTCTCACATCCATAATGGTATATTCGCAAAAATTTGAATTTGAAATAAATACAGGAAGGGCGAGCGGATGCAGCATGCCGATATTGTTAAACTGAAATACCTTTAACAGGCAAAGTCTTGAATAACAGTTTGATTAATGATTATTCATCTGAATAAACAGTAAACAACGTCGAGATGTAGAGACGTACAACGTGCTATCATAGACGGTTTCCATTGAGATGAGACCGTCCAGGGATGTTATCTGCAAGAAAATGTCAAGATAGGTATCGGAAAAGCGAGACCCAATCTTGGGTAGGTACACAACGGTTGACTGTTGTACCTAAATCTTTCCAAAGAAGCTTTAGTAATTAATACCTTAAGACTCTTCATAAAATTATGGAAGTTACTATTTTGAAAAAAATTAGCACCGTTAGTAAAGATTTTTTCACCGTTAAAATTAGGACAATTGCATCGTTTTCAGGACCTCGAATCTTTAGATCAACGCAAGTTCACTTGCGCTCTATTAGCAAACCGACAGTGCCATTCGAAGCTATACCTACACGTCGACTTACCGCGTAAGCCAGGCACTTCAGATGAACAGGAACGTGTAACCTTCACAGTAGACTCCTATGTATATTCCCCCACCGCTAGGTGAGGCAGCAGTGGTAACTGTAGGTCTGTCGGGAGTCCTGGGGTCATCCTTCCAAGAGCTTACCCGGGGCTCCCAACCGTAGGCACATTAGGTAGGAAACGTGTGGTTTTTAGTCGGTAAGAGTCCGGCATGGCATTCATGTAGGATTCCCTCTTTATAAATACTCCTATGCAAAGTAAGTTCTGTTACGCTATACAAACTACAAAGGCAAGCATTGAACCTTGGTGGCCCAAACAAGTATTTCATCTCTTCCTAGCCCCAAAACAAGTGATTATAAACGATGTCCCTGTATAGTAGCCACAGGTATCAGTAGGGCTAATAGTCTTATCATAATAAGGGATTACGAGACTTCAGGCATCAGATAGTCCAAACTGCAGGCGTAGCTCCTCTTATTTCAGTGCCAAAACTGTTTACCAGCGGAATTGCCTAATTTGGTCAACCACTGAAGTACCTAGTTTGAAACTTCTTAAACGGCACGTACAACAACGACACAGACATCTACTAAAGATAAGGCGAGATTTGACAGGAATCGTGCAAAAAAAAAAAAAATGATAGTTTTTACAGAGGCATCTTTGTTTAAGTTTACAGCGTTTTCGACAACGGCCGCTGTCTTCTAAAGGAAGCATTAGGACATCATAGACGGGCGCTAAAGGTCCCCACAATCAACAGCGGGGCGCCCAAAACCTCGTGGTGAGCTACAGCTTAGGTTAGGTCATCTGGCGCATTGGCGCTGACGCGGACGGCACCGCACCCAGCGAGTACTTGATTCTCAGAAACCACAAATTGAAAAATCTGGTGAGGTATTTTCATTTTAGTTTCTTCAGTCTAATCGGTATTAAAATGCTAGCTGAATTATTAGACAAATGATGCTATTGGGACGTGGAGTCACCAAATTAGCTAATAAAATATTTAAATGAAAAGATGCTATTGGGGCGTGGAGTCACCAATAAGCCACTAATATCCCTATCCTGAATCATATTATTTATTTATTATTTGTATTAAGCCACAAAAAGTGGATATCCCAATCCTGAAAGAATAGTGGTCCCCTGTGTAACACGGCGTACAAGACCGCTTAGGGCACAGCATCGACCTTACCAACATCCCCTAGGGCCCCTGTCTTTGACAGCATCGACCTCTCCCCTACATATCCTTACCCGTATATATAAAAAAAAAAAAAAAAAAAAAAAAAAAATACTGTTGTCATGTGGAATGAGCAGTAAGAACCACTACGAGTGGATATCCCAATCCTGAAAGAATAATGGTCCCCTGTGTAACAAGGCGTACAAGACCGCTGAGGGCACAGCATCGACCCTACCAACATCCCCTAGGGCCCCTGTCTTTGACAGCATCGACCTCTCCCCTACATCATCCTTACCCGTGTATAAAAAAAAAAAAAAACTGTTGTCATGTGGAATGAGCAGTAAGAACCACTACGAGTGGATATCCCAATCCTGAAAGAATAATGGTCCCCTGTGTAACAAGGCGTACAAGACCGCTGAGGGCACAGCATCGACCCTACCAACATCCCCTAGGGCCCCTGTCTTTGACAGCATCGACCTCTCCCCTACATCATCCTTACCCGTGTATAAAAAAAAAAAAAAAAAACTGTTGTCATGTGGAATGAGCAGTAAGAACCACTACGAGTGGATATCCCAATCCTGAAAGAATAATGGTCCCCTGTGTAACAAGGCGTACAAGACCGCTGAGGGCACAGCATCGACTCTACCAACATCCCCTAGGGCCCCTGTCTTTGACAGCATCGACCTCTCCCCTACAAATCCTTACCTGTGTATAAAAAAAAAAAATACTGTTGCCATGTATTTACATGTGCGCAGGACCGTGTGTTGTGGCGTCATTTGGGAGAGGCCTACGTCCAGCAGTGGACTGATATAGGCTGATTTGATTCATTGATTGATGTGGAACGAGCAGTAGTAGCATTCAGTGAGCGCATCATAACCAGCTCACCGTCTTCATTAACTATGAGCGGTGACACTCTACATGCTACCACGATGTAAGGTTATGACCAATGGAATTATATTTGCTTAACCAAGTTTTTCAGGTTCCGTGTACTGTAGAACTACCAAGCCTCAGCTTTTAATATTTATTTTGCAGATCTAGACCTTAACACACGATGCAGAGCACGCATCGCCGATCAGTATGGCCGTGTCGCCACACCGAGAATTACTAATTAAAATCTATTTGATTATAAATAGATTAAAACCATTACAATGAGCAACTTTACTGATACCTTACTATTTTGTGATATAAGGTTCGAATAGAAATAGTTGTAGAATTTATTAACACTGATTTGTATAACTTAATGTAGTGGTGAACTAATTAGGTTACCTAAGTATTATGTGACTATGTAGGTTCGTAAGAACCTACAATAAAAACTATTGTTAAATTCTTATTGACAATTATTACGAATATTGTCGACATTTAAAAATGTTTTTAATCAAAACAGGATTTTTGTTATTCCTATAGTTCCGGCAATGTTCATTTTACTGAGAATGAATTAATCTTTGTATTTTAACGATTTCATTCAATTTATCAGTTTGTTTGACTAATTAAATTAATAACTTTATTTCTCAAAAATAAATTAAACCATATTTCTTTGATTTAAAAAGAAAACATTAAATATCAAGCCACGTGTTTTGTGAGAACAATTTGAGTGGCGGGGATTTATAAATAGACAGTGGTTGTGGCCGAGGGCTCACTTTTGCTGCTGGAATTTGGAGAGAAAACATTGTGAGTAGATTCTATGTTGGTTTTAATTTAATTTGGAATAAAAATTATGTTGTAATAACCTACTGGAAGTTAAAAGAGTGGCCGGAGTTTTATTGCCAGGTTCTTTTTTCTCCAGCTCTACCTATTGCGTTGCGAATCTGGCAGTAAATGTAGATTGTGACTTACATGAATAAAGATGTTTCATTTAATTTCATTTTATTTCATTGGTGTTCCATTTGCTTGTTTTTATTACTGTGTTTCTGAAATAAATACCGCCTAAGTATTTATTTCACTGTTATTTAACTAGATATCCATCTATAAGTGTAACAAAGCATAAAGCAGACCCGATGACCTACTCCAGGTCAGCGGGCCTGCGCTTTTTAAAAACAGCTGCCGCATGTCTACTCCGACATATATATATATATATATATATATATATATATATATATATATATATATATATATATATATATATATATATATATATATATAGTTCAGTGTTATAGTTAACGTTTCAGTGGATGCTCCGTTAGGATCGTCGGACCACTGAGTCGTTCGGACGCATGTGCCTCTCGCAAGGCCTGAACCACCTCGGCCCAAGGAGTGGCGACATGTGTGGCACTACAAGTCAGCAGACTGGGATGGACTGCGAGAGTTCTATGCGTCGTACCCGTGGTGGCGGCTTTGTTTTGCCTCAGAGGATCTGGATTCTTGTGCTGTAGCAGTCGCTGAGGGGATCTTGGAGGGTATGGAATGCTACATTCCCAACCGATGGATCCCTGTAGGTGCAAAAAAGCGACCGTGGTTCAATCGGCTCTGCAGAGAAGCTCTAATGCAGAAAGAATCTGCCTACAGAGCTCGGACCACGGCTCGTGCAAATTCAGATCCAAACATCTCTGAGGTGAAACGCAAATTAAACGCCGCCTCGAGGTCCAGTAAAAGAGCAATTGTCAAGGCCAAGTTCGATTTCGTCGGCAGAATTGGCGAACGGCTAGCAGGCTACCCTGAAGTCGTGAATTTTGGTCGCTTGCCAAAGCTGCCGAGGGAAACTTCTGTCGGTCAGGATTACCACCCTTGCTTAAACCCGATGGTAGTTTGGCCCAGAGTGCCAAGGAGAAAGCCGACCTTTTGGGTAATCTCTTTGCCTCTAACTCGACCATGAGCGACGGGGGTGCTTTACCGCCGGGCATTCCGAGTTGTGGCCGGAAGTTAAATTTACACAGCGAAATGTCTGGCGGGAGTTTCAATCCCTGGACGTTCATAGGTCGAGTGGGCCAGACGGCATTCCCGCGGTGGTACTTAAGCATTGTGGTCCAGAGTTGTGTCCGGTACTTACACGTCTTTTCACACTTTCCTATTCTATGCAACAAGTCCCGGCGTCGTGGAAGATCGCGTATGTACATCCTGTACCCAAAAAGGGTGACAGAACCGACACGGCCAATTACAGGCCTATAGCCGTCACCTCCCTTTTATCCAAGGTGATGGAGCGTGTAATTAATACACAGCTCCTGGGGTACCTTGAGGAACACGACCTGCTCAGCGACCGGCAGTACGGTTTCCGTCACGGCCGCTCGACGGGCGATCTTCTTGTGTACCTAACACACCGATGGGCGGCGACTATCGAGAGTAAGGGTGAGGCTCTAGCTGTGAGCCTCAACATCTCTAAAGCCTTTGACCGGGTCTGGCACAGTGGTCTTCTTACGAAACCGCCCTCATATGGACTACCCGAGAGATTATGCGGATGGGTGTCCAGCTTCTTGGCCGGTAGAAGCATCAGGGCCGTCGTTGACGGCAGCTGTTCAGACTGCATGGCTATAAACGCTGGAGTACCGCAAGGCTCAGTGTTGTCCCCTACTCTGTTTCTGCTGCATATCAATGACATGTTGTCTATTGACGGCATTCATTGTTATGCGGACGACAGTACGGGGGACACTTGTTACACGGGCCGCCCCGGTATCTCTCGGGACACAGTGGAGGAAAATCGTGAACAGCTTGTGTCTGAAATCGAGGCTACTCTTACTAGAGTGTCCGATTGGGGTGGACAAAATCTTGTCCAGTTCAACCCTTCCAAGACACAAGCGTGTTTTTTCACCGCTAAGCAAACCCCAATTACTGCAGCGCCGCAATTTCAGGGCACATCTCTTTCCATCTCCAAAAGTATAGGGATCCTTGGCGTTGACATCTCCAGTGACGTTCAGTTCCGTAGTCATTTGGAGGACAAGGCTAAACTGGCGTCCAAAAAGCTAGGTGTGCTCAACAGGGCGCGGCGGTACTTCACTGCGGCGCAAACACTGCTTCTCTATAAGTCGCAAGTGCGGCCGCATATGGAGTACTGCTGTCACCTTTGGGCGGGAGCTGATAGCTCGCGATACTGACTAGAAACTACAGATGAGGCGCGCGGTGAGGCGCGCGATGAGGTGCGCGGTGAGCCGCGTTGTGACCCCGCGGCCTCCGCCAACGGAAAATACGTTTTCGTTCGTAAGACGCCACGCGACCCACTCGTGAGCCTTTTGTTATATCTCGTAAACTAGACGGTAGAAGTCATTGATTTTTATTTTCTGTACGAATTATCACATTTTATAAACTTAGGGGTAAAAATCTTAAGTTGAAAAAAATTACGGATTTCGTGATTTGGGCTTGGCCTGAACGGAAAGATACGAAAGGCTCACCGGTGGGTCGTACGGCACGCAAGGTGTTAAACGCGGTAGCGTGTCCTTCAATAAAAAATGTTTTAGTGAGGTACAATATCTGCTTTGATATTTCTGTCTCGGCTTTATCATTCATTCGGCATTCTTTACAGTAAATAAACATCAAATCTTGGTTGAACTACAGCAAGACCTTCAACTTGATGGTTAGAGAGAGTCGTACTATTTTTTTTATTTAAAGTAATAAATTAATAACAGACAAATTTTATCCCAGGAATAATGTTACCATAGGATATCCTATGAACCGCGGACACCATCTACTACTTGTACAATAACAATAAGCCGGAATGGCGTGGTATGGATGAGAAATGATACCAATAAGTCACCCATTAAGTAACCAATAAGTACCTTCCAACCAAAGATGGTTCGCATAGACCGCAATACCGACTCGAGCAGATTACAACGCCCATTATCAAAATCTCATTAATTCTTTTCAAGCAATATCGAGCATGACTGTGTTTATTTTTGTTACGTAACAATTTGTTTCATCCGCTGGGATGGGCTGATGTTGCAGTGATTGACAAAACGGTTGAATCAATATCACTTTGATTGCGGGAACTCATCTATCAATCCTCTGCAAGAACACAACGAATTTGGTTCATGTTTTTCATATAAAATCATTGGTAGTCGTCGTGGGTTACGATAGTATTCAAATAATAAGGTTTACAAATCAATGTAAACTGAAAACTTTTACCTAATTATGACGAGTTTTTACTTAATATTATTGACTAGCTAAGTCCCAAAGCTTCACTCACTTGTGACATAACCCAGCCAGAAGCACTCATTTAACATTTTTATAACTGCTTCATTACCATTAAAAAGCGGAATTTTAGGAGAGTAACATAAGCTATAATATATTATGTCACGCTACAATTAAAGGGAGGATCCCTCATCATTCAAAATGTAACTTTTTATTGGTAATAGAATTCAATAGTTTAATAGCTTATTCATTAAAACCCTAACCTTTCCTCTTTATAGTTCTAGAATAGAACATTACAGCTTCTTTTACTTAATTATAACTCTCAATATAGGGTAAATAAAAACAAGAAAGCCGTGAGATCGTTCTCACCAGACTGCCCGCTCTAACACGTTTATAGTGAAAGTGAATGTTCAATCCGATTGACGTTGTCATTTTTGTTTTATTTCAAACTTTGAACAGATGATCCACGTGACCTAGTGACGTAGTTTAATTCGAAAGAGTCACAGCTACAGACAAAGTCTCGCCATAAGCCCCTCTGCACTCTTTTTTACAAAGAGGGGCTAAAATGGTAGGGCTTCTGGAGCCCCTCTATCGCTATAGATTCAATGTCTTTAACTTCTTTCCTAAACAAATATATGCAAGTGCATTTTAATTACTAGCAAGTAGCTAACAAAACCAGATGCATTTTAATGAAAATGATGACTAGAAAAGGATTTAGTTCATAGATAGGCACAAAAGCATGCATGTAACAATTGCGATCAATTTAGTTATCAAGACGACCTCGTTTTCTGTACAGCATCTCAGGATTGATAGCATCGCACTTATTAGACGGACTTGAGTAATGGGATAATGATTTCAGGGTGCGACTAAAGTAATCAATAAACCTAACCTGACATATTATGTCATGTGTTATTGATAGTGAGGTTAATTTCATAGGGCAACGCGACAACTACAAGTTGAGTAGACATTGCACCTTTGCTCTATACATATATTTGTCTGTCATTATTATGTTGCGGGAGGAAATCGTATTCGTAGACACCACTACAAAAGCAATTTGCTGTCGCTAAGGTATTTACACAAAGAAATTAAGGCTGCAGCTGCTTAATCTATACTTATAAAACTGTTGAGGGTCGAGAGTCTGTACATGGAAGATTTTGTGAAAATTTTAATTGTATGGCGGTCTCTAATCGATATTGATGCCGAAAATGTAATTAAAATTTTTCATGTCTGTCTGTCTGTCTGTCTGTATCCCGAATAAGTATCACGCCAAAACTACTGAACCGAATTAAATGATATTTGGTACATTCCGAGTTTCGATGTCCGCGCCGAAGGCGTGGACTGAATTGTTTTAGAATAGACTTAATCTTTGAGCTCTTTTATGATTAAGCAAACAGGGCCGTTTTTGTTTGATGAGTGTCATGAAGAAGTACCCTCCTTTTGTACATCATAAGTGACGTAAACGAAGTTGCGAGGGTCAGCTAGTACATTATGTTACTGTTATAAAATCTGAGAAGTTTTAAGGAAAAATTTTTACGTAAAATATTGTTCTAAAGACCTATATCTATTTTATGACAAGTTTTTATGAGAATTAAACTCATTTATTTAGATAAAAAAAGTACATTACTTGTTACGATTTTTGCAATATTTCTCATTTTTCGAGAGCGATTTCGATCGAACAAAGTATTCCTAATCGTGTTTTGATACTTTAAAAAAGCAAGAGTATCTAATAAATTACAATAATATAGTTTTATCAGATCAAATCGAAGAATATTTCCTAGTATAAAGTTCACCCCAAGATGAGTCTCTTTCGAACATACAAGCCTTAAAAAAAGACACTCATAATTCTTATATATGTGCGTGAGTGTGTATAACCGTACTCCTTTAGGCGTAGGTACGCTTTGAAAGAGGGAAAAGTATCAGTATGGTGCCTCTCCTCCCGATAAAAGTCATAAATCGTGTTAGTAGTAGTCGAATGAACGTGTATTTCAAAGAGAATCCAATACTACGTAAAAATACAATACAATACAAAAAGAATACAATACTAGTGTTATTAATATTGAGGTTAATTTAGTTGAAAAACTATTCGATTCATTTAGCGATCGATTTAGTTAGACCACTATATCCGATTATTTTAGCATTGGATTGAGTTATTTCGGTACACGACGGTTGACGGCGGGTGGAGGACTGATTTCGATATTTAACATATCGGATGTAGTCCCACTATGTCGAGTCCCGTTACGTCGAGTCTCCGCTACGTCGAGTCGTTCCTTCGGTTGGTGCAATAAAGCGTAGTCGCCTCTACGTCGAGTCGCCGCTACGTCGAGTCTCCGCTACGTCGAATCGTTCCGAGGACAGGTGCAATAAAGCATAGTCGCCTCTACGTCGAGTCGCCGCTACGTCGATTCACCCTGAGTGTAAGCACCACCAAGTGGATGTGCCGTTTATTGCACCGACCCAAGGAGCGACTCGACGTAGCGGAGACTCGACGTAACGGGACTCGACATAGTGGGACTACATCCATATCGTTGGATGTTTTTTATCTCTACAAAACAGCAGAACTATCATTGGTATCCGAATTGTCACCTAAAACTAAATACAATTGAAAGTATCGATTCGGACACTCCGTTCGAAATTTTGTGTCTGAGTCGCCAGCAAGCCGTTTTGGGGCGTTATGGGGCTCTATTAGAATTATTATGAACTTATGCGGCTTACACCGGTTCATAGATAAAATTGTAAGTCCTTATAAATTTATTTCACAGGAAATCAGTATGTTTGGAATGACTACCTACTTGTTGATAAAAAATATCATGAATGTAGTTCGTGGAATATAATACTAAGCTTTAAAGAGGTAATTTTGTTGAGTCAATCGAGCCCAGGCGAATTACATTACAATAGCATTCGCTATTCGGAGTCTTTGATTGCTAAATACCTGTAGCCTAACCTATGTATACTGTGCCTGAGGTGTTCCTCAATTGCCCATAAATGGATGAATGAAAAAAGAATATCCACGACCATTCACAAGTGAAACTGTTAATGGAAAAGAAATTGAGTAACCATTCCTTCGCATTTAAATGACAATAAAATGGCGATCCAAGGACCTTGTGAGATTCTCGGAGGTGTCAATTATATTACTTTTTAGGGTTCCGTACTCCAAGACTCAAACGGGACTATTCATGAGACTTCGCTGTCCGTCTGGGTGTATGTCGGTCTGTCTGTCCGTCACGAGGCTGTATCTCAAAAACCGTGACAGCTTTAAAGCTAAAGTTTTCACAGATGATGTATTACTGTTGCCGCTATAACAACAATTTTCCAGTGCTCATTAGGGTTACTTTGTACCGGTGACGGTGAGACCAGAGTCTCAACTGTCTCTATTGGCTGGCATAGGCGCGGAGTATTGGTACGGCGGTCAGGGAGACCCGGTGAAACGGTTGACCGCTGACCGCCCGCAGGCTTTTCGGGACCCAAACCTGGGGATTACTTAATCTCCGCCCCAGGAGGCTGAACCAGCAGCTTGTGAAAAGTCGCTGGTGCTGTGGTCGTGGGTCGTGCCGGAGTAGGATACCGGAGTGGACGCGGCCATTGCATCGGGGGGGGGGGGGGGACCGGGGGCCCTTCCGCGCCGTGACAATACACCGCATTACCTGTGCCTGACTTTGGAGAATATGAGTTTCGCTTAGTCTCTTGCGCCACCGGTACCTAGGCACCCCCTACCTTCTTATATCCCCTTTTATTTTACAATCATGGCAAGAAAAACAAAGAATAGAGTATCCACAGCGGTTTCGTCGAAGTCCACACTTGTTGTGGATTTATGCAACATCAGAGGAATGCATTCCAACATTAACGTAATCCACAACCACTTAGAAACTACGCAGCCAAATTTGTTTTTCCTGACGGAGACGAAGATTTCATATCCGGTTGATACATCCTACTTGATGTACCCCGGCTATAAGCTTGAGGCTAACTTCAAGGCACAAGCTGGGGTATGCATGTTCGTCCGGGACGATATCTGCTGTCGCCGTCTCAAAGGCCTAGAAGACAGGAACCTATCAACATTATGGGCGCGCGTGGATCACCGGGGCCACACTTGGATCTACGCGTGCATTTACAGGTCTCATAGCGGTGACGCGGACACGGTCCGTCTCTATGAACACCTGCAAAGATCGACTGACAAAGTCATTGAGCAGTACCCCTTCGCAGAGATAGTGATTGTGGGAGACTTCAATGGTCACCACGTTGACTGGTTAGGATCTCGGATAGCTAACTGCTGGGGAAAGCTGCTCACGAATTTGCCCTGACCTATGGTTCTCCCAACTGGTCAAATCTCACACGAGAATACCGGACCGGGAGAACGAAAAGAGTTCGTTGCTGGACCTGCTGCTGACTACGCGTCCGGACGGATATACTGTTTCAGTGGATGCGCCTCTTGGCTCATCAGATCACTGTGTTGTTCGGGCGCGAGTGCCACTAGCAAGGCCGGAACCACGCCGGTCCAAGGAGTGGCGACATGTGTGGCACTATAAGTCGGCAGACTGGGATGGACTGCGTGAGTTCTTTGCATCATACCCGTGGAGGCGGCTTTGCTTCACTTCAGACGATCTGGACACCTACTCTGCAGCAGTTGCTGAGGGGATCTTGGCAGGTATGGAAGGCTACATTCCTAACCGCTGGATCCCTGCAGGGGAAAAAAAGCGACCGTGGTTTAATCGGTCTTGCAGAGAAGCTAGAAAGCTGAAAGAGTCTGTCTACAGGGTGGACCACGTCTCGCAATAAGTCTGATCCTAACATATCTGAAGTGAAACGCAAGCTGAATGCCGCCTCGAGGGCCAGCAAACGAGCAATTGCCAGGGCTAAGTTCGATTTCGTCGGCAGAATTGGTGAGCGACTAGCCGGCTACCCTTCTGGAAGTTCTGGTCGCTTGCCAAAGCTGCCGAGGGAAACTTCTGTCGATCAGGATTACCACCCCTGCAGAAACGGGATGTTAGTCTGGCCCAGAGTGCCAAGGAGAAAGCCGACCTTTTGGGTTCTCTCTTTGCCTCCAACTCGACCATGAACGATGGAGGTGTGCTGCTGCCTGACGTCCCCTGGTGTTGCACTTTAATGCCAGAAATTAAATTTAGGCAGCGGAATGTCAGGCGGGAGCTTCATACCCTTGACGTGCATAAGTCGAGCGGGCCGGACGGCATTCCCACGGTGGTGCTTAAGCGGTGTGGTGCGGAGTTGTGTTCGGTACTTACACGTCTGTTCACGCTTTCCTACTCCATGAAAAAAGTCCCGGCGTCGTGGAAGACCGCTTACGTGCATCCTGTGCCCAAGAATTGTGATAGGACCGACCCGGCCAATTACAGGCCTATAGCTGTCACCACCCTATTATCAAAGGTGATGGAGCGTGTAATTAATGCACAGCTCCTGAGGCACCTTGAGAAAAAACGACTTGCTCAGTGATCGACAGTGTGGTTTCCGTCACGGTCGCTCGACAGGCGATCTTCTCGTGTACCTCACACACCGATGGGCGGCGGCTATTGAGAGTAAAGGCGAGGCTCTAGCAGTGAGCCGACATCTCTAAAGCTTTTGACCGGGTCTGGCACCGTGGTCTTCTAACGAAATTGCCCTCCTATGGATTGCCCGAGAATTTATGCGGATGGGTGTCCAGCTTTCTGGCCGGTAGAAGCATCAGGGCCGTCGTTGACGGCAGCTGTTCTGAATGCATGGCCATAAACGCTGGAGTACCACAAGGCTCAGTGTTGTCCCCCACTTTGTTTCTGCTGCATATCAATGACATGTTGTCTATTGACGGTATTCATTGTTATGCAGACGACAGTACGGGTGACACTTGTTACACGGGCCGTCCCAGTATCTCTCGGACTGTAGTGGAGGAAAGTCGTGAAAAACTTGTGTCCGAAATCGAGGTTACTCTCTCTAGAGTGTCCGATTAGGGAAGACAAAATCTTGTCCAATTCAACCCCACCAAGACTCAAGTATGTGTATTCGCCGCCAAGAAAACCCCATTTACTGTGGCGCCACAATTTCAGTGCACGTCACTCACCGCCTCTGAAAGTATAGGGATCCTTGGTGTTTAGATCTCCATTGTCGTTCAGTTCCGAAGTCATTTGGAGGACCAAGCTAGCGTCCAAGAAGCTTGGAGTGCTCAGTAGGGCGCGGCGATATTTACTGCGGCTCAAACACTGCTTCTCTATAAGTCGCAAGTGCGGCCGCACATGGAGTAGGTACTGCTGTCACCTCTGGGCGGGGGCACCTGTATACCAGCTTCGTCCTTATGACTCGGTACAAAGGCGTGCTATGAGAGTTGTCTCATACTTGCTGGTAATGTGGAACCTCTTAGTGACAGGAGAGACTTTGCTTCTCTGTGTGTATTCTACCGGCTGTATAACTGTTTGTGCTCTGAGGAATTGTTTGACATGATGCCTACGGCTACATTCTATCATCGCACCGCTCGCCACAGACAGGGTGTTCATCCCCACATGTTGCATCCGGAGCGCTCAAGCACGGTTAGATCCGATAGGGGCTTTCTACCGCGCACGCTTAGGTTGTGGAATGATCTCCCTGCCTCGGTTTTCCCATACGCCTACAGTATGGGGTTCTTCAAGAGGGGTCTTAGAAGGTTTTTACAGGGTCCGCAGCGCGAGTGTGGCGCCTCTGGTGTTGCAAACGTCCATAGGCTGCGGTGACCACCGGTACATCTGGTTGGCCGTATGCTTGTCTGCCACCTTAGTGGTATAAAAAAAACAACAACAATTAAAGTCAGAAAAATGAGTATAACCCATCGTGTGTGAGTCCGACCCGCACTTGGATGGTTTTTAAAGGTACAATTGAATTTACATCTTTGGATGATGCTGAACCCTGTAACTCAATTGAAAGAAGGTTGGTACCTAGGTATAGTTTGCTAAGAGACATTGACGAAATAGTTTGCTAAGAGGCATTGACGAAATACTGAAATCGTATAATTGATATTTAGGTACTATTGGAATACTAGATAAAAAAAAACCGGCATGTGCGTGTCCGACTTGCCCACGGAAGGTTCCGTACCAAACAACAGCAATAAATTATGTTTGTTGTATGGAGCCGCCCTTATACATGATTATTTTTCTGATTTTAGTATTTGTTGCGTTATCGGCAACAGAAATATATCGTCTATTGTGTGAAAATTTATCTCATAATTTCAGACATACACATATATAAAGTGTCCCAAAATTACCTGTCAAAATTTCGTCACTTTTATATGTGTGTGTATTGTCCGTTCACAGTTTATTTACCTCTGACAGATCGCTGTATAGGTACACTAGATACAGCCTCGTGATGGAGGGACAGAATGTCAAAAAGAGTCATACAAACGGAAAATTTTTCTTCGTCTTCTTCAAAAGAGGTCTAAGAAGGTTTCTACGGGGTCGGCAGTGCGAGTGTGGCGCCTCTGGTGTTGTAAACGTCCATAGGCTGCGGTGACCACCAGTCCTTCTGGTGGGCCGTATACTTGTCTGCCACCTTAGTGGTATAAAAAAAAAATAAACGGCAAAGTCTCATAAATAGGGTCCCGGTTTACACGCTGGGCACGGAACCCTAAAAAGAAATGATGAATTTGAATGTTGAGGGTTGTTAAGCCAGAGGAAGGCTTGCGCTGACCCAAAATAAATTAGACAAGTGCCGAAGAATTATGATGATGACTAGATTTTTCCAAAAAAAACTATTTAATGCCCGGGGTTTCGCAAACACAAATTTCGGTCCACGTTTCGCATCTCATGAGAACGTACAGCTATTCCAAGGATAAATTGCAGGAACGGGACAGAATTCCTTGCGTGTAGCAACTGCTCCTCTCTATAAAATAGAGTGCAGAGGGGCTTACGGCGAGACTTTGTCTGTAGCTCTGACTCTGTCGCATTATACTACGTCACTAGGTAACGTGGATCATCTGTTCAAAGTTTGAAATAAAACAAAAACGACAACGTCAATCGGATTGAACTTTCACTTTCACAATAAACGTGTTAGAGGGGAAGTCTGGTGAGAACGATCTCACGGATTTCTTGTCATAAACATAGCATGTTTTTGAAAAGTTAATTATGTTCTAGACAATGTATTGTCTGTGTGTATTTTTTATAAAAAAAATCAAAAACAGAATTGACGTTTCATGTTGTGTGCTGATAAAATTTTGTCAGTTTTGGTTTCGGCGCTGAATATATTCATCAGACTTTTATAAAAGTTGCAGTAGAAAAATTCTATTAAAATTTCACACAAAAAATTGATTGAACCTCTGTCTCTGAATAGAAACTTTCTGCCTGCAACGGGTGAAAAATGCTCGTAAAACCTAAAACAAAATGTTGACGAGTTATTCAACTATAAATACCAAGATTACACCAATATGTGGCTCCACCTGCATTTATCTGAAATTTGTTTTCCAATTTCCCATAGTGATGCAATTTTGTTTGGAACGCTCGCCCTTTCTTATTGAATGACGCGATGAAATAGCGTATCCTATAAACTATTAATATTGTTCATTATTTTTTTTTTTATAATTTAAATAAAATATAATACAAACATATAGGCTATGAATTCTTTGGACCTTCATCTTCTGGTTTGGGGCGTCGCGTCGCCCCAAGACGTAATCAGGTGAAATAATTTGACGGCCGAGAGTAGTGTCTCGGTGGATGGGCGTCTGGTCCGGCAAACTAGAAGACGCAGGTTCGAGTGCTGCTCTTATAAAAAAAAATGTACATTAAATTTGTGATTGAGCAAGCATAATAATTGCTTTTCAAAATTATCTCTAAGAACTCTTTGAAAATTATATCGAGATTTTAAGAGAATAAAAGAACTGTAGTACTTTACATACTATAGAATATAAACTATAATAATATCTGTTAAAATGGACGACGAGACAGTACTTAATTCATTTTGTATTGATTTCCATCTCGATAGCTTTCATTTCATTCCAATTACCTTTCACTTTGCCATTCATAAATAATTAAGAGGTAAATCATTTCATTCGCTTCTCTTATAAATATTTTGTCATTGTGTATTGAATTATTCAAGTAAGGTATTGTAGGGATTTTTTGAATGTACTTCTGTGTGTGTTATTCTTTATGGATGTAAATGATTGGTGAATATTTCAATGTAAGGTACTCGCTTATGTTATTAACATTAATTTTTGGGCCACCAACTTCAGGCCCCAAATTGAGGGCCACTGTTAATAGTACTGTGGACTGAGAGCGTGGCCTTAAATTCTTCAGATGAAGCCATAATATCTTCTTAACAGACGCAAGTGTCGTCATTAGGAACTTTGTAGTCTGTGGAAATATCTGCTGTAGGTACTGCTATAATGAACAAGATTTTTGTAAAAAATACTGCTAAAAAATTTATCAAAATGTTTTGTAAACACAAAAAGTTCTACTTAACTAGATAAATTGAATGAAAGTGTCACTTTGAAGTCTTATTAGCCGAAGACATTTTTATTCCGTGAGTAAAAAATGTCTAATATTATTAACTTAAGAGTAAAAGAATTTATGCCAAGAAACTTGAGAATTACGAGAGCTGAAGTATTGTAAGTAATACTTGGCTCTTGAGACACGGTTTGGGACAACTTTGCCTTTGAATCGAACTGCGTGATGCTATCAATTGTAAACTTGGTTAGAAACTTGGATGATAGTACTATAAATCATTGGTTTATTTTAGGACGTCACTCGGCGTCGCTTGAGTTTAATTATTTCGAATAATTTTTTTTTTGGAATAATTAAATATAATGTGTAATTTGTATTAGATATTTATTTATATTAGCTAGAGCTAGATCCCACAGCACTTGCTAAAACTATTGAAAAGCATGCATTCTTATTTATTTCCAAATACTTTCAGGAGACCTTGGCAACGGCAAAAAATAAAATGATCAGATTATTTATTTTTGACATAACTTTTTGTTACATAGTCTTTCTCATAGTAAGAAACGGCTAAAAACGAAACAAAAAAAAAAATCACCCGTAAAATTTCGTCCACGAATACAAGTCGTATGATCAAGAATCGGCGCCTTGGTATAAATAAATGCAATCTGTTCCCGCCATGCCCGTGCGCAGCTGTGGATTATACTCATTGACATCATTGGGCTTGATTGTTGCTCACTCAATATAATTATTGTATTCTTAACTGTATTTTGTTATTTTGTATTTCCAGCTAAGGAACTTAACCTTACACTCTCTGTTTGCATCATTGATGCAGTAATTAGTCGATAATGTTGATGATGGCCGGTAGAATAACATTCCAACGCTACCAAGCTTCGCGGAATTGTACGTGTGAAGATACGCGTCTTCATTAAAGCGTTTATTGATTGATTGTGTCCGTATTCTACTATTTAAAGTTCCGGGTTAAGTTTATCTCTCTGTCTGGGTTCAGGCGCAATTGTCAATTTGAAACTAAATACTTAGTAGGTATTTGTGTGTTCGTATGAGTAAGTCAACGTGACTTACTCATACGAACACACAAATATGCATATGGCACAGCCTACATTCTAAAGTAATGTAGGCTATGTTAAATCATGTTTCTAGTCAAGATATATGAGCTCTTCCCTTACAACTCCAGATTCTTAAAACGAAGCCTAAAGGCGCACATCATAGGGCCGTCAACTTGAGGACCACTCCTCTAGTAGATGGAAAATTTTCTTGTAGAATGTGAGTGCGACCACCAATCTCTGGGTGGTGTCTCCATTAGGCGGGCGACATCATTTTGGTGAGCTGAATATAAAAAAAAACTTTGTCTTAAAAGGCGTTAGTTAAGTGTCGTATAAGCTGAGTGAGAGAATGTGACTTCAAAGTAGTGAAATAAAGGTTTGAATTTGAAAGACATTCACAATATCTTATCATTGCATTCCGTATATTACCAGCAGTATCATAAATCTGTCGTATTTAATTAAGACCATCAGACCATTTTGTACTGTCTTTCATCACTATGTATGTCAATCTTGATACCACGAAGACTACTCATCTAGTTATTGCTTAAATAAAACATTACGAAGATAGATGCCTGATATTTCTCGACATATTTTTTCAAAGTTGAATCATTCGCATCCGGTTCAAAGAATAAAGATTAACTTAACTGGTTTTCCCGAATATTTTGTGGTTTGGATTTCTTCATATGGAGATGCAATGATTGTTAAGATTATAGGTACTTAATGTGTGAAGTTCAAATTAACTTAGGAATGTATCGTAGTTTGTGTTACAATCTGTTAGAAGAAAGAGAGAGAACTTTGAAATTTAAACGGAATATGTTTGAAACTAGGTAGGTTGTCATCAAATAATGAGTATTTCAGTTATAAAGTAAGACTTTATCTGTCAAGACAAAAATAATGTGCACAACAAATCAGACAGCGCCCTAATGAAGAGAATTATCTGTTAATATTTTTTAACGCTATTCCCACCGCTATAAGGGGTTGTTCCGTATTGATCCCACGAAAGTTGTACCGAATTCGAAAATTCTCAATTGATTCCTCTTTTACTTCCTTATTGATCCCACGGCACTTTATTTATATTTTATCCTTAATTGATCCCATTTTTGTGTAGTCTACTATTCTCAACTGATCCCAAACCATATTTTTCTTATAAAACACTTTTTTGTAGGTACGGTTTACAAATTAGGTAAGTAATTTGAATGACTGAAAAGGCGGTTATTAAAATCTTGTTACAGTGGCTCGCAGATCTGAATTTCTTCATCAAGCATCAGGCTTTACAATTAATCAATTAATGTAATAAAGAGATTAAGGAGAATAATATAAAAAAAACCGGGCAAGTGCGATTCGGACTCGCCCATGAAGGGTTCCGTAGAATAGAAAAGTTCTTGTAGTTCGTTGTAACTTTGATTGCTGTTTTAACACGTTCGCAGTGGTAGTGATTGTTCTAGGGTAGTGATGACTCTAGGTCTAGAGGACAAATTTTCTAATCATCTTTCTAATCTACCAATTCTGATAGATTCCCGTGACCCTCGAATAACTAATTTAGCATCATGGACTTCCCTACGACTGAAAATCTGTAAACTATTTTCAAGCAGTAGTTCTGCAGTCCATTGGCAATATATATGATCATGCGTAAAACGTAAGTGAGTCTTTACAAAATTGAACAGATTACAATTATAATCCGCAAGCTTATTTATCCCTTTAAATCTTTTATTTGGGAAATCGATCCTTTACTCATAGTATTCTATAAACGTTCCTACGTTAGATAAAAAAGTTAGTGTTTGTCCAACACTTGTTCCAAACTCTTTGCCGTTATATTATGTAGTCTCACGTGCCGTAAAGGAAAAAAATTCACCTTACCTTAATTTTGCGTATACCTAATACTGTAGGTACATACTTCTAAGCGTGGAGGAGAATATACTTAAAATGAAAATTACTATTATTACGTATAAAGAGCGAATTTTTGAAAAGAGCTTGGATGGCCAAATCCGAAACTATAAGGAATATATAAAAATGCTCAAAGAAGTCACGAGCCCGATTTTGATAAAACTTAAAACCTTATCATTAGATTTTTGAAAAACCAATTATCTTAGCCGGGAATCGAATCCATTGATTTTGAAAAAAATGACACACCCTTTATTATTACACCATACGATAGTGTTGCTGATAAGAATCAAATTCTGCGTAGTAATGATATACGGCAAATTTAAGGAAAGTTTAGAATTTTGATAGAATTCATATTTCACGTACGTAAATTTTGTATCATAATTTGTTTCGTTCGAAATCCCAGAATAGATCGTAACTATTCCGTGTTTTCAATCATGCTCAGAATGATTCTTTTTAGAATATTCTAAACGCAATCAATAATATTGAATGCAATACGATCCCTGAGGTCCCGAATTCAGCTATGTATTGAAAACAATGGTCTACATTTTGAACAATTAATCAGTTAACGTAAGACAAATAAATTGTATTTTGTTAAAGATGAGGACTTTCCTTTAGTTTACCGTATATCATTTCTTCCCAGAATAAGATCCTTAATAGCAACACTATCGTATAGTGTAATAATATAGGGTGTGTGTTTTTTTCAAAATCAATGGTTTCGATTCCCAGCTAGGATTATTGATTTTTCAAAATCTAATGATGAGGTTTTAAGTTTCATCAAAATCGGGCTCGTGACTCCTTTGAGCATTTTTCGCTATTCCTTATAGTTTCAGATTTGGCCATCCAATCCCTTTTGAAAAATTCACCCTGTATATCCTCCCAACGGCTTCCTTCTAAGAAGCCTTTGGAAGTGGGGAGGAGTGGGGAGATATACGGGACCACGAGAAACAGTTCTACCTCCTGGTCCTACTAATGCGACAGAATACTCGGACCACGAGAAATCAGTAGAATTTAGCGAAGCGTTTTTTTTAAGCTATTGCATAGCTTCTATCGCGGGCCTTGAGCGTGGAGACCGAATCCAGAAATGTCACGAAAATAACCTAACACTCGGCTACCTTCGGCCACGCTCGCTCACGTTCGTGTATCTCGCACTTCATATACCTACGTGTACACGTGAGCGTTTGCATAACGTGTACCTATGTATATGAAGTGAAGTAGGGTGAGGTGGGCTGAGCTGAGGTGTGTAGGGTGGGGTGAGGTGAGGGGGGTGTGGTGAGGTGAATTGATGTGAGGTGGGGTGGGGTGAGGTTAGGGGGAGAGGGATGGAGTGGAGTAAAGTGAGGTGGGGTCCAAAAGTCTAAAAGCCCAAAAGCCCAAAAGCCAAAAGTCCAAAAGTCAAAAAGTTCAAAAGTCCAAAAGTCCAAAAGTCCAAAAGTCCAAAAGTTCAAAAGTTCAAAAGTCCAAAAGTCCAAAAGCCCAAAAGCCCAAAAGCCCAAAGGTCCACAGTCAAGTAGGTACTTGGTACTTTGTTGAACATAGGCCTTAAAATATTTCTTTGTAGAAATAACATAGTTGATAAAAAATGCTATGCAATAGCTTTACCGCGAGAGTCATCGAGTGACACACATCTGATTACAGACGTGGAGGCCAAAGTAAAAGTTAAACTCAAATTAAAAAAAACACTAATTTCGCTGAAAGCATTAGAATATAATACATAGGCACTTAGAAAACGTCATGAATACAACGCAAAAGTAGTAACACCAGTCCAAAACGCGGCCCGCTTGAGAATAACTGATACGAAACTCGGCGGGCTGTTCTTTTTATTAGTGCTCTATTTACAATCCAGACTGTTAAAATTATAACACATTATTTGAGAATTCAGCAGAGCAAGCAGATCATTTTCAGGTTTCCTTGTCAAAATAAACAAGTCAATAATTTTATGCTCTTATGATCATAGAGTAATTTAAATTTATAAGATCTTGGATATTTTGTAGTTTAGGAGATTTATTTAAAAACAATATTTAGTTAAGAATTCTCGAAAAGGCGGGTCAAACTCTCTCTCCTTTAATAATATACAGCTGTGAGCTAAATCCCCGCAAGATTTTCTCTTCTCCATTTCTTACTGCAACGTTTCCGGAAAAAAATACCTTATATTAATCCAGGCTGTAAGCTATGCGTAAACCAAATTTGAACCAGATTAGTTCAGAGGTTACGGCGTGATGGAAAAATAAAATGTGAACATCTTCACAAACTTTCAATCTTACAATATTAATTAGATGCGTGATCCTAGTAATGTTAGATTTAAATTTGAAAGTGTAAAGACGTTTGTTACAGCAATCACGCTGTAACAGCTGAAATTTGGTTCAAGAATAGATTCATAATTGAAAACTGTTGTCTTATGAAGCTGGAATGGGAGCGAAACGACGAACACCACAGTAATGAGTAGTAGGTAGGGATATCCTTCCGAGGGCTTACTCGGGGCTTCCAACCAGCAGTAGTAACCGGCAGTAGGGAGGGAACGTGTGGTTTATAGTCGGTAAGAGTTCGCCATAGCATCCAAGACGGATTTTCCCCACGTTAAAACAAAGAGCACCATAGGAAACGTAATAATAATATTTGTTTGACTAGTACCTACAAATATTTTCTTTAAAGAATTGTGGGGTATGTCCATAAATTGCTCACTAGGTTTGTTGTCCTACAGCTCCAGAGTAAAACACTGCTATTTACCCACCCATCAAATGTGTTTAACAAGAAAACAACTGCTACGTACGGAATAATACGAGAGTACGAAATTCTACGAACGCTAAAGCTGAAAATATAGAGATATTTCTACTTAAACACAGTTTCTGACTATTTTCGCATGGTGGAATGGAATTTATGCTTATGGCATCCGGGTAATAGAAGATCTGAAATTCTTCATCGTGACTAGATTTCATGAGAAGATTAAACTTCCTATGAAAATGTAAATACATAAAGAGCGCGAGTGTGGAATTCGTTGTACAAACGTCCAAAGGTTGCGGTGACCACTTTTGCCCTCTAAGGTGGTACGGTACACACCTTAGAGGTAAAAAAACCAGTCAAGAGTGTTCCGTACCAAAACATCACGTTTGTTGTAAGCTCTCTAGCTATCACGGTTCCTGAGATGCACGATGCAGTTCGTGATAGGCAGACAGACAGACGGACGGCGAAGTCTCATAAGTAGGGTTCCATTTTTACCCTTTGAGTACGGAGTCCTAAAAACTTACAATCCCGGGTTCTTAAAGAGGAGCGTGAAGAGGCACATCACAGGGCTGCCAACTTGAGGACCACTGTAAGAAGTGGCCCCCAATCGCTAGATGTGCCACGGCTTTCCATCAGGCTGGTGGCGACGACGTCAATTTGGTGAGCTAAATATAAAAAAATACTATGACAATCTCTTTACTAACATTTTCGGGAACTCCTTAAACATACACACACGAGAAAAACAAAACATGTGAACACAGTATTTTCACTTCTGTCGTTTGAGGGCAAGGAATTCGTTACCAGTCGTCTGTGACAGTAAACACAACTGGACCACTCGACCTTCCGAGTTCCACCGCGTACACGGTGTCAATGTTTGAACATACTTACCTACTTCACAATACACAGTCTTAATCTTTGTATTTATTTTTCTATGCTCAAACAAATTCCATTAACTGTTTGTTTGTTCGTATTTGTATTGAATATAGATGTATTAGGATAGATATCTTGTGTCAATTCTGGATTGAGACATTGTTTTTCTCGACAGAAATCTTCAGCTAATATTTTCTTGCACAAGTCGGGTAGGCATTGTAATCCCTAATGTAGGAGTACAAGGGCAACGTACTTTGTAGTGTAGGTACCTACTCTTTATAAGTAAGTAACTATTTTGATTTGAACCAAGCTCTAGTCCCGGTTATATCTATAACCCTTAGCTTCTGCTCATAAGCTTAAAGTTCTAATCCAGGCTCCACTTTTCTACTCTTCAAAAGCTACGCTCTCCCCAGGTGGCATTGTTTAGCTTAGTTTATTCCCATAGGAACAGGAACTACTACCCGTTCACTCTAAGTTTGCCGCTGGCGTAGAGGCGTATACCCGATTTTTAATTAGACGAAGCAAATTGTCAGTAGCTAATGTCACTTCGTCATAGAAAATAAGCAACATTATAATGAAGAAATGACATTAGTTGCTGTCAATTTACTTCGTCTAATTAAAAATTCAACTTTAGTATGGACCCGAGCGGCAAACTTAGAGCGAACGAGCAGTACGCAGGTGAAACCTCGTGAAATCGGCTAGTCTATTCTAATATTATATAGAGGAAAGATTTGATTGATTATTTTTTTGTTTGTTTGCTTAGAATAAGCTCAGAACCGATTTAAAAAATTCTTTTACTTATGGAAGCTCCTTTTCCTCGGTTAACATAGGCTATATTTTATTCCCGTACTAGATGATGCTCGCGGCTTCGCCCGCGTGAAATTTAGTACCCGTTCCGCTTCCCGTGGGAACATATTCCCTGGATGAAAAGTAGCCTATATATTATTCCGGACCATAAGCTATCTTTGTACCAAATTTTAGCCCAATCCGTTCAACCATTAGAGCGAGATTGAGTTACAAACATACAAACATTTAAACATCCAAACATTCAGAAGGATTCCCATGGGAACGGGAACTACGCCGCTAGTGATTTTTTTTTTTTCTCAGAACGGTGAAGAATGCCGAGAGAGCAGAGGCGCTCTTTCAGCATTCTTCACCGTGACTTATCTACGCCGTCAGATGGGAATATTATAGGAACCTAAATCATTATTTTAAAGTGAATACCCAATTGTCATGAAAATTGCGCAGGTATTACGATGTTTATTTAGAAATATCTGATTACTATTCAGAATAGTGATGGAGCACAGCGCAATAGAATCTCGAAGATTAAACAAATCAAAGTTTAGCTTCTGTTTAATCTGTCATATGTAATTTGAATAAAGAATTATTTGTCCGATGTATGTAAATATGTGTGGAGTGTGATTACAGCAGGTTCTGCGCCAATGTGTATATCGTCCCCGTAGAGCGGAATTTCACTTACTGCCATGAGGCTAGTTTTGAGATACGGGCGTTTAAAGTTTCAATAAATGAAAAAAAATCATAACTTTTTAAATAAAATGTTTATTGATTTTTTTTGACTGAGATTCGATTAAAGTAGTTAATTTCATTGTATTGTACATCAGACATAGGATAATACTTTTGTAATTTACGAGTAAGTTTAGTAAAATCAATGTTAGTTAGTTTTCGCACTTTTAAATATGTCATGGAGATTATCTTAAATGCCTTTAATTAAATATTACTTAAATGAGAGTACTAACTGAATCATCTAAAGTGATTTGGTGATTTATTACTTGATATTTTAATCACCATTACGTGTTTTATTCAAAATGCTAAACTAAAAAGAAGAATAACTAGGAAGAAAATAGACAGTTAATTCAAATATTTTTGACATTTAAAGTAAAAACCGGCAAACTAAACAAAATTAACTAAAAAAGTCGGTAAAAAAATGGTGAAACTGCCTATTGAGCAATTACTGCTCAACTTTAGACTATGGTTCGTTCTTCATTCGGTATACATGGGCTTATAGTAGTAAGCACAAGGGTTTGAGAGGTTAGTTTCCTGCCACACAGAGTACTGAGTCCCAGTGGGATTTAACGTCTTAGCCCATCAGATACGGAGATTAGGCGCGTGTAAGAGGTCTGCTTGCAGGCGTTCCGTTCCTAGGCGTACATGGGATTGACGGTCTTGTCGCTGAGAGTGACGGGGCTAGCATGCCCTTTGCGTCCGTAGTAATGGAATATTAGTTGGGTTCAGCAGTGGTGAGGATCGTCCAGTCCAGAGATCTTGAGATGAAGTGGGTAAAACTGGCACATTCGCAGCGGTCGGAGAAGACATCTGGGGTACTCGCTGTATCGGTCGTTAAGGCAAATGTTTGTGGCCGCCCCGTGCCGGTTGCGCTCCAGAGAATGACTCCTACTCTGTCTTTAGGCTGCATGTGAATTATTATGTTGTTATTAACTCGAAGTACGTGTGCCCATTATTTGGACGTGCTGTCCACCCATTTGCTCTCTCCCATGGTCTGATCCAAATAGTACGCGTGATCACGCGGATACCGAAAAGGTCAAATCCTAAGTAGCTGACGAATTGTCCAGCTCAAAACAGTGAGCGTACCATTGAGTTTGTGTGGGACTGTCACCTCGATTACTTTTAGGTCATCGCGTATTCTTCTATCAGCACCATAGGTGTTTGCTGTAGCTACAAGATGCAAACTCGTTCTTGCGTCGAATACTACTCTCTCCTTTGGCACACCTTTATACAGTGGAGAGAATCTTTGCCAGGATCAAGCACTTCAATAGATATCTTAACCTCACCGTAAAAACGTGTTATGTACGCTAAAAGGTCACCCACTGTGTCGAGTAACAGTAGCAATGGCCCATCATAGCATTAACGGATATTCATCATTATGTTGTTACAATATTTGCCTACTAAACACAGTCTTCGACCTGGGAATTAGTCGTAAAGATGTTAATAAGGATGCCAGTTATTTTGGCCCTTATAAACCAGTGATCTGTCAGGATAAAGCAGTAGTGGCAGTTTGGAAATCAAAGGCCGTACTCACAATCTACAAGACTATTGACAGTACCTAGTTCTCAATCTGGCAGCCATATGATGTGCCTAGTTTAGCTCCGCTTGAAGAACCCTGGGTTACTTCCAAGTTTATATTGTTCTACAGAGAAACGGTCTTATGAATCCCTCAGTTCTGACAAAGATTCTCTCCACTGTATAACAGTGAAACCATTGCCTTGCGCAAATTTTATGGGATTGAAAATAGTGGGTGGGATTAGGTTATAGAGCTCTTCAGAGCACTCGCCGTGATAGACGCTATATTAATGCGCTGCTCCTTTGGCTCGAGGCTTTTCCGCCACCTCAGAACAATAGATAATGCGAATAGGACGCCTTTGCACAGCGCCCAGTATGTCCAGGAAGTGCCTCGAAGAGTCATTATAAAGGTGAGCAGAACGCGCAAACAGATGATTATGGAGGCTCAATAAAGCTGAATATCATTTTTATTGCTGAGCTCACGTCACACGTTAATACCGAGGACGTTCAGATCGTCCTTCAGCATAATAATTGTACTCTGAATAGAGGGGAAAGTTAGAAAAGTTATTTTTTAGCTATTACTCCGATTGTGATTACAGGCATTGAAATCGATCAGGCTTTCGCATCCCCATTGAGAAATGCGGTCCAGATTCTGGTCAAGATCTTTCCTAAGTGTTGGTTCACTCCACTGCTCAACGGGCAGAGAAACTCTATAACACCCGTTCAGAATGCTATCGGCTGCATAGCAATATATGCTGCCAGAGACAGCATGTCATTGGCGTGCAGAACTAAGAGAGTTGGGGACATCATGTACCCCTGTATTACCCCGGCATTAAATTTCATAAGAAAGCCTGATCATCACGCAGGAACCGTATATCCATTGTATCCCCTCCAGCAATACAACGGGCCTCCGTTTTATTGCTGGATGGGATACAATCTTAGAGTATAGAACAATATTTACTCTGAGGATACATTGGATACATAAGCCGAAAGTGTGGAAAGAAACGACGCATGCCACTATCTAAGGCGAATTGCGCGGATGCAACCTGCGGTTTCAAGTAATAACTAATCATGTTGAGAACGCCATTACATTTTTTGAGATGTTGGTCTCATATTCATGAGGTATAAATAAATTCATTAAATGATTTTAGTAAGGTAAAAATTGGCGCATTTAAGACATATTTGTGTGCGAGAACTCACTAAAAGATAGTAGTTATTTATTACTATTCAATGTATTTTGTTTTTACATAAAATGTGTCGACTAAAATCACTTAATGAATTTTATTTTTGTATGTAAAGGCAAATCGACTCAGATATCTTAGAGTAAAAATAATGAAGTGCTCTTAATTATTGTTTTTAGTCAAGAACAGTGAATGAAATAATCCGTAACATATTTAATTTAATTTACACCTGTAACTTGTATTCCATAGTTGCGTTTTGGTGACTTTTCACATAAGCTAACTTTCTTATATAGATAAATATATTAATGGCTGTCAGATACAAAAATTAAGAAAAAATCAGTGAATGTCATGGCATTAATAACTCATTTTACCTAAAAGTGTCAGTTAGTTAAATTTCGCTCTACGGGGACGATATTGTCTCTTTAACTATGAAATTACTCAGATCAGCAAATTCTACGACATCGTCCTTGTAAGCATCTTGTTCTACCTAAATAACTATTTGTTTTGAAACGGTTTTATTTAGCTTGACCTCACATAATGCCATTATAAAGATTCAAGTATTGTTAATCTTTCGACAACTGTACCTGTTACAGATATGCCATGTGGTTCGCTGTCAGGTTGCCCCAAAAGTATTGGGCACAGCCCTAACTCACTGTTTATAGCACCAGTTGTCCCACAGGATGTACAAAGAATGATTAAGACTCTAAAAAATAAAAAAAGTTTCGGCTACGATGGCATTTCAACGAAAGTTGTAAAATACTGTTCTGATTGTATTGCCGGTCCATTATCTCACATTATAAATGTAAGTGTATCAGCTGGTATATTCCCTGATTGCTTAAAAAAGGTAGTTGTGAAACCTGTGCATAAGAAAAACAGCAGAGACGAAATGAGCAACTATCGTCCGATTGCCTTAATTTCAATTTTTTCTAAAATAATTGAGAGACATATTTATGATTCTATATATACATTTGTGACAAAATACAATTTACTTTGCGATGAACAATACGGTTTTAGGAAAAATAAAAACATCAATTTAGCAGTTTTTAACTTATTGAACATAGTCATGTCAAACATGGATACTCGAGTCCCCATAAGTGCTATATTTACAGACATGACAAGTGCATTTGATTTTGTAAAACATGAAGTACTTTTGGACAAATTAGCTGCATATGACATTAGAGGAAATGCACTGAATTTAATAAAGTCTTACTTGCATGGTAGAAGTCAAGTCACGGAGGTCATTGATATTTGTTCAAGAACAAAATGTGAACGTAAGTATACGTCTACGTCTAGAATTATTAAATTCGGAGTCCCACAGGGCAGTGTGCTTGGACCTCTATTGTTCTTGCTCTATATAAATGACTTCCCTCGTCAAATCAATCATCCTATGGTTTTATTCGCGGACGACAGTACAGCTTTAATTAAATGCAGGACTAAAGTTAAGAATACAATTAAAATTATGATAAACTGGTTGACAAATAATAATCTAATAATTAATCTTAATAAAACTAATATAATGCATTTTTATCAAAGACGATACCCTAAGACATTGAATATAGCTTACAATAACGAAGTAGTAGAAAGGGTGGAAACTACAAAATTTTTAGGTATATTAATTGACTCACAACTGACTTGGAAGGCCCAGGCTGAAGATATTTGTAGGAAACTGAACAGATATGCCTATTTACTGTATAATTTAAGAAACAAAGTGAATATCAAAACTGTATTAGTAGCATATCATGGTCTCGTTATTTCTACGTTGAGGTTTGGGATCATATTTTGGGGCAACTGTAGTGAAAGAGAGACCATTTTCAAATCCCAAAAACGATGCATAAGGTCCATGTTCAACTTAAGAGTCACAGATAGCTGCGTACCTATTTTTAAGTCACAGAATTTGTTAACGTTCCCCTGTCTTTATATTCTTGAGATTGCACTTTTTGTCAAAAACTACCAGAATCTTTTTAACACTCGCGAAGACACCCGTATTAGAACAGTACCTATGAGAACACAATATCACGGTCTGTTAAGCACTGGGTCATTTCACACTGCACTACTCAAGAAAAGCGTTTTTGGCATGGCTCCTGTAATTTATAATAAAATTCCAGGAAGGTGGAGGGAACAGCCTCTTGTGGCTTTCAAAGGTAATCTCACTAAATTCCTATTGCATAAATGTTATTACTCCATAACAGAGTTTCTGGATGATACTATACTCTAGCCAGCTTTTCTTTAGCCTTCATTTGTGTTATTGTTATGTAATACTTGATTATAAGCGATTAGATAACCGAAATGTACTGTAACTAAATATTTGTATGCCTAATTGGCAGAATGTACAAGGAAACTTTAAGAATTGTATAAACACCTAACTGTAACAACCTACATTCTTTACAAATAAATAAATATTATTATTATTATTATTACCTACTTACCAAACTCATTCTTATGATATTTTGGAGATTTTTTTGTGACTCAACTCGCTGTTCAATCTGTAGAAACCCGAAATGTGATGGGTCCTATGTGATTTATGTTGGATTTCAATAACATTTGTGGCGAAAACGTCTATGATACGGAAATTCATCCCAGATTCCTCGAGATTCGCATAATAAACTACTCCCACATTAGTTGTAAACTGATTAGCATATTATAGCATATTATCGCTGTATAAGCTACTCCCACACTGTTGTAAACTTCCGGGGTATGTGAAGAGTAGTCTGATAATATATTTAGAAAGCTATCATGAACACTGACTACTAGATAACTTGAACAGCTTAAACGAAAGTGAAGAGTTCATCATTATCCCAGTCCTTTCAGTTTTTTTTACCTGAAAAATCTTGAAAACTACACGATGCTATACTAAGGCCGGAAGTCCCGGGTAAGCCCTCTGAAGGATACCAGAGTTCTCGGCAGCCCTTGGTTTTTTAATATCTACTACTAAAGTGGCAGACAAGCATACGGCCCCACTTAGGGAATGCAATACCGGGATACCGGGATCCCGAAATACCGGGATCCCGCAGTATTTTTGCGGGACCAGTCCCGCACCTAAATCATGCGGGATCCCGCGGGATTAGCGGGACTGCGCAAAGGTAAACGCCATGTGTTGTTCTGTAAGCGAAAGCGCGCAAATCGAGAAAGATTTTTGTAATTGTGACGTAATATATAACCTAATAACGTACTTATTTGTTTTAGTGATTCAATCAGGGAGATTTGACTTTTGTTGTGCTATGAATAGTTAGAAAAGTATTCAATTATCTCGTTCATTGCTTGCTGGCTATCTGACATGTAAAGTTAGGAGTCGTTTTGCAAACAAGAATTCTGACATACTATGCGCACTTTTAAAGTAATGCCAAACTACCCATTTTATCGGTTTCTTATTATTTTCATTAGGTAAATATGTATAATATTTTTTTTTCCCTTTAAATTATATTGAATAATTTATTTTTCCTTGTGGCCCCGCGGACTCAGTGTTCTGTAAACGATCACTGCAGTAAGTAACATTTACTATGGCCGGTCCTTAGAAGGGTGACCACTTGTTGACATTTACTTGAGCGTTGCCGTGCTTCGGAAGGCACGTTAAGCCGTTGGTCTCTTTTGGCGGTAAAATAAATAAATATTCACGGACATTTCACACAATGCTATCTGATCCCAAAGTAAGCTAGGAATAACCTGCTTGTGTTATGGGTATCAGACCACGGATATTAATACTTATATACTTTTTTAAATACATACATATTATACATAGAAACACCCAGACTCTTGTGACAAACAATTATAGATCACACAAATATTTGTCTCCGGTGGGAATCGAACCCACGACCTCCAGCGCGCCGCAGGCGGTATCACTACCGACTGCGCCACAGAGGCAGTCGGCCATTAATGGCAATCAAATGGCAGTCATTAAGCCAAGTTGAAGGCCAGGCTTGAAAAATTTTAACAGCAAGTAGTCACAACCTGTACCTGTCCATTTCAACACGGCAATACGGCTCACCACCTCTGCCTACCCCTTCGGGAATTAAGGTGTGACTGTTTTTCAGTTCTAGATGCATGTATGATACAGAACTCTATTATTTTCTCAATGACTTTCAGAAATATGCGGGATCCCGCAAATACCGGGATCCCGCGGGACTGAGACCTCTCAGTCCCGCAAATACCGGGATTACAATTATGTTGCGGGATTGCATTCCCTCGCCCCACCAAATGTACCGGTGGTCACAGCATCCTATGGATGTTTGAAACACCGCCACAATCGCGCTGCCGACCTTGTAAAAACCTTCTAAGTCCCCTTTTGAAGAACCCCATACTGCCGGCGTTTAAAAACACTGAGGCTGGGAGATCATTCCGCAATCCAAGCGTACGCGGAAGAAAGCCTCTATCGGATCTCACCGTGCTCGAGTGCTCAGGACGCAACGTGTGAGGATGAACACCCTGTCTGTGGCGAGCCGTGGGATGATAGAATGTACCTAGGGTAAACCACCCAATTATTGGCACTTTTAGAATGAATTATTGGCACTTTAGTTAAGAGTATATTTCGAAAAATAAGGGAAACCTAGTTTATTCCAGTTCGGTGTTGCCCATTATGTAGTGGTAGGTATGCATTAAAAAGTAAAATAGCATTCTTTTTCTGTTAGAAATGGGCAATATTACCTAAAGTGCCAATAATTGGAGGAGTGCCAACGATTGGGTGGTTTACCCTACCCGTAGGCCTTGTGACCTTTACCTTGAACCTTGGTTACCACTGCGGCCTCGTCTAGAGGGCTCCGCTATCATACTTTTGGAGGATTGGTGCGGTTCCCAACAAATTCTGAAAGGGACATTCCAAACCCAGTTGCGGTCGGGTTTCCAGTCTTACTGTGATGCAGCCGAATTCCGATAAGTACTTTGTGTGCAATCGACTGCCATCTGACCTCCACAACCAATATTGTCGATATCTAAGTTCTGTCTGTATTTAGACTTGGTTTTCTAAGACAGGCTTACCCGGGGCTCACGGCCGTAGGCAATGGTCGGGCACGGCGAGGTTGTCAGTAAGAGACAGCCCACAACATTTTATTTAGAAATATTGTTAATGTTTCTCTCATGGTCCTCTTCATTTATTAAAATTAATTTTAGTAGATATTAAATACCTTTTAAATTTGAAAAACTAAAGCTCGGAATATGAAAACAATTTAATTTGATATTGAAGCGTATACTGATAATTAATAATTATCGATGAAAGCTTCAATGCAAAAGCTCTATTCATGAAATGAGAGAATTGCTGTCATTAATTTATTTCCATTAAGTAATTTTTAATTATATTAAAGGCGTTGCTGGTTTGTTGACATTTATTGTTTTACGTGCTGTACATAAAATAATAATCATACTTTATTTCAAGTAAGATGTGATCTGAAGAAGAGTAAAGTAGGGGTAGGGAGAGGAATCTCAGTCAATGTTAAGACAGTTTTTGTGCAGGATATGACTTTATTTTTAGGGGTTTCTTACCCAAAGGGTAAAAACGGGACCCTATTCATGAGACTTCACTGTCCGTTTGTCTGTCTGTCAAACTGTCTGCATGTTCGTCACGAGGCTGTATCTAAAAAACTGTGCTAGCTAAAAAGCTGAAATCTTTTATTTATATTTCTGTTGCTTTTACAACAACAAATACTTAAAAAGTAAAAGAAGGTGCTACGAAGGAGGGCTCCTGTACAACAAACGACATAATTTGCCGTTTTTTGGTACGGTACCCTCTGTGCGCGAGTCCGACACGCACTTAGCCGGTTTTACTCTTATTGGCTAGTACCTATATGGCACTTCTATTGAGAATGTATGTTATATTATGTATAAATGTACCATAATGGGGTAAAAGAAAATAATAAATAAACAAAAACCGGCCAAGTGCGAGTCGGACTCGCCCATGAAGGGTTCCGTAGCAGCAAGTAACATTGTAACCACTTTATTGCTCAGTATGTTACTCACCAACTAGCGCGAGGAAGCTATGCAGAGAACTCTTTCCCAGGGCGCCTTGCTACAGAGTCTCTAGTGTGTGTGCTAGGGTAGACCAGGACTCTGACGAAAACAGCCAAGTAGGGTGTACACACATATATTTATCTAGTACACAGTACACTACAGAGACAGAAAAAAGTTATTCACTAATAGACACACATATCACAGAAATACACAAGAGTACTACCGATTACTGCACTAATAATACGAAGGCGGTCTATTGATACTTATTACAAATTGCTTAGGCTGTTACTTAGCGAGGTGTTAAAGGTAACGGGTACCCTGCGGTGTGCGCTGAGAGCGACTCCGGATGTTGTTACTGCCTTGTTTGTGAAGTCCACTCTACCACGCCTTCGTACCACGTACAGTCCACGTACTTGTGGGTGTGGCACCAAACTTTCACGACTGGTTACTCTGACCCAACTAAAGAACCCTGTTCGAGAAAGAAAAACGACTAATTAAGTCACTGACAGCGCGACAGACAAAGTTCGAACCGCTTTGCAAACAATAAAGTACAACTTACCAGTTTCCTGGGTATAAGTTATAACAGAAACTTATTCTTTCTGAGGAAGGTAGAACCTAGGCTACATTCCTCAGCAAATCCTCAGGTTTGTACAGTGCCTGAGTGAAATTCTTCACTGCATTAAGATAACCTCAATGCTCAAAGTTATTTCTAAGACTTTAAAGGTGCTGACGAGATGGTAAAGAAACTTGGCACTTCAAAGCAGGGCTTTATATACCCTCTCTAACGTGGAATAGTCTAGAATCCTATCTAAAAACCTGTTTTTCTAGCAATATCTGGTTGCGTTAGGTTCAATAAATCACCACAGACCGCGTCACTTCCTAACAAAGACAACTAAAGTTGCCAGATACGAAAAACTATGAAAATTCATAGTTTTTCGTATCTGGCAACTTTAGTTGTCTTTGTTAGGGAGTGACGCGGTGCCAGATACGAAAAACTATGAAAATTCATAGTTTTTCGTATCTGGCAACTTTAGTTGTCTTTGTTAGGGAGTGACGCGGTCTGTGGTGATTTATTGAACCTAACGCAACAATTAGGGCACCCGCACACGCTCAATGATCATTGTCAAACCCACAACCAGACATTGCTGCACCTACAGAAAACAAATGCTACAACATAATTTAAAAGTTCTTGTAGTTTGTTGTAACTTTCATTGATGTTTTAACACGTTCGCAGTGGTAGTGATTTTTCTAGGCAAAAATTGCGGTTTATGACGTATTGAAAAAAAAACTACCAACTCGATCTCGTTCAAACCAATTTTCGTTGGTAGTTTTATGGCAATGTACATCATTCACTTTTTTTAGATTTATCATTCTCTTAGTTTAGACGTTAGAGGCGGGACCACACATTTTCCACTTTAGAAGTGTCTTTTGCGCAAACTATTCACTTCAGAAAAAAAATATGTTAGAAACCTCAACAGCGTTTTTGAAGACCGATCTATACACGTATGGGTTTGAAAAAAAATAGACTCAGTGTTCTGTAAACGGTCACTTCAGTAAGCAACTTTCACTATGGCCAGTCCTTGAATGGGTGACCGACCATCCATGTGACCACTTTGTGACATTTTATTTGAGCGCTTCCGTGCTTTGGAAGACACGTCATGCCGTTGGTCCCGGTTGTCAGTATAAATGACAGTTGTTAAGCCAAGTTGAGGCCTTTTTAGGCGGCTTTAAAAATTTCAACAGCGGGCAATCACAACCTGCGCCTGTCCATCTCAACACAGCAATATGGCTCACCACCTATTACGTGGGTCAGGTTTTAAAAAGGTGAAATGTGGGCATATAATATGCCTCTGCTGACCCCTTCGGGGATAAAGACGTGACCATAATTATGTATGTAGTTACGACTGGGTATGATGAATCAGTCAACCAGCTTCTACTTTGTATAAGACTAGCTAATCTCACGCGGGTTCAGTCTCGTAGTTCCCCTTCCCGTGGGAATACAGGGTTAAAATTATAATCTATGTTACTTGGTAACAATGTCGCAATTTTTTTAAATCGGTCCTGTAGTTTATGAGTTCATTCGTAAAATACAAAAATATATGTTTCCCCTTTATAATATTAGTGTAAAGTATCACTAGCAATTATTATATAATATTACTATAATATTAGTGAGCAATGGAAGAATATAGTTACACATATTACTCACTCATTCTTTTACAATCGTCATAGGGATAATCTATCAGTGACAAAACACGAAAAACGAAAACAAACAAACCAAAAGAAAATTAATTTTCCGTAGTGGACAAATTGCCAATCCTTCTTACATATTACAATCGGACAACCCGCAATCATTTACAATTGGGCCCTTATTATATCCTCAGACAAGATCCAATTGATGAAAATTGTTACCTATTACTTTTGAGATGGACCTCAGAGTAAAATAATTGACCACGTACAGATGAATCTACCATCCTTTAGGGTTCCGTACCCGAAGGGTTAAACAGGACCCTATTACTGTACCTCCACTGGCCGTTTGTATATATCTGTGAACTGGCTGCATCTCAGGCACCGTGATGCTCTAAGTTTAGAGAGTTGAAGTTTTCACAGATAATGTTTGATAAAAACAACAAAAAAAAGTAGTTTTAAGGGAGGTCCATACCTACAACAAACGTGGATTTTTTACAGCTTTTTAATACGGAATAGATTGGTCAGTTTTCTCTAACCAGCTACCCTCTAAACTCGAAAATAACTAACAATATTATTGTATACACCCTTTGTATATTGGAACATTTTTTTTCTTCTTCACAACAACTTGAGATAATAGATATTTTTCGTTCAGGTTGTTTGATCAATGAAAGCCGTGCCATATACTTAGATTTAATTAAAGACTCTTTGGCCGACGAAATACGAATATTTCATTTGACAAGTAATTAATTAATTTTTCTCCAACTATAACTGTGTCAAACACATTAATCTATCTATCTCTCTATTTATGATTCATCCCCTAATCAGCCCTAATGGATATTAAAATATACATATAAACCCAATGAAATCGGTCGCCATCAGTTTCTTTCAGAATAAGTAATAATCTGGGATCAAATCTGCAGATGAAAAGATTTGTTATTTATACAGTCCATTACGTTATAAGGTTTCCACGACATTTAGACTGACCCGGCTAAGAATAATGTTTGACTACATAATGATCCCTTAAGCCTTTTGTGAACAGCCTTTGTTTAAAAGGTCGAATAAAGGTCTCCATGATCAAAGGAAACTCACTGTAAAGAAAGATTATATTGTGGTTGAGCACAATCCTTGGAAATCCATTTAGTTTTCAGCTTTATTTGACGAACTAAAAATAACATAATAAGGTAGCCACTAAGATCAAGAACTTGGTAAATAATTATGTTCTTTGACAAAATCTCCATCCAAAGGTTGCCTGTAAGAGAATGCTCTAGCGATAAGGCTGCCCTCTGTACATTTTTACTTCTGTAATCTCGTTACCATGAATGTTTTGTATTGGTGTGTAATATAGTTTATCCTATTCTATTAGACTACGAAAACGGAGTGTTTATGCTGGATCCACATTTGTGCCTTATCATCGACTATAAGTTTATGGTGTAGTGTGTAATCGTGTCGAACATGTAACGCTGAATGAGGACGGGCCTAGGTTATGTCGTCCGGTTGTGCTGTCAGTGTTAAGCCTATCACAGACGTAGCTATAATATTTTAATGAATATATCTCGAAATATACTAATATATAGGTCCATGGGGTCCCTTCGGAGTATGTAGTATGTAGAATACATTACATACGGAAATCCCGACTGAAGCAGAAAATTTTATTATACGAACGAAAGATCATTAAAGGTCTTTGAACTAGGTTCTTAATATTTCACATGAAATTACATCTAATCTCACAAGGGTAGTTTTCCTGAACATACATTTTATGTTATAAGGAAACGAAATTTCATTACGGAGGAATGTAATGAAATAGAAAACGGCCTTAGAACTAAGCCTTTGATTCTACAAATCAATCACATTTTTTTCTTTTTCTCAAATTTGCATGACATTTTCAAGATTTTTTCACAAATAAACTGGATTCGTTTGGTATTATGGCCATCGTTACTGTGATGAATCTTGTTTACTGAATCTTTGAAGTTTCGAAGCCTCTTTAGTTGAATGCATCTTTGTTATAGCTGGTCCTCAGATGGATGAATACTTTGTAACATGTCTTTTACTACACTCGAATCTATCCGAGGTGCTACACATGTATGTTACCGAGCGTATCCCATTCCTAATGGTTATTATAATATCATTACGACATACTATTACGTCGGACCACTAAAACTACTGCAAATGTGTTGTATGACACTTTGTGGCACTGATACGTCGTCAAAAACTGCTGCGACGAGCAAGCGAGCGGCTAATATGGGAAATTCTCAGAGAGCACATCAAAATCCGTAAAATCCTTTCGGAAACCTTTCCAAGCAACCTCCATAATTTAAACCAAATAACTGTACTATGAATTACAACCAAGCTACTAATATAGTACTGTTATATACATACTAAAAGTACAACTTTATAGGACATTGTGTTCAATTATACCTTCGTGTGTACTGATTTTGCAGTCTATGAGGGTGTAAAATGAGGACAAGGCCAGAACGCTACCAAATTGTCGGCTGATATGCATATTCACTGCAATATAAAAAGTATCAAGGTTGGTAGGTGTAGGTATAATTACATCGGCGGCGGTCATTCATGAGCTGAAAATAGCACGCCTGATTAATTTTAATCCACTTCCATACATTAGTCACAAACCCGTGCTCGTGCAAAGGTATTATACCCCTCGGAATGTATGTAACGTTATGTTGCTTTATCCCTTGTGAGATACAAAATGTGTAAATGAAAAACAATCTGTTGTATTTGAGTCTAATATACCTATCCTGTTATTTAAGCAAAGTCATTCAGTCTAAGTGTCGGTTTCTGATAAACTCCAGACTAATTTATTAAACGTATTTTCATGGGGTATATATAACACAGTGATGTTCAGTGTTACTCACCAACTAGCGCGAGGTAGCTATGCAGAGAACTCCTTCCCAGGGCGCCTTACTACAGAGATTCCAGTGTGCGTGCAAAGGTAGGCTAGGGCTCTCACGAAAACAGCCAGGTAGGGTGTACACACATATATTTATATATTACACAGTACACTACAGAGACAATGAGATTACACAGATACAGAAAGCACAGACATACATAAGAAGAATTACGGGTTACGTACTAATTGTACAGCACTAAACTAAATCAGCGTGAGTGGTGACTTAGGCGGCTAGGCTACACGCATAAGTAACAAGACAGGTACTGGCATTCGAGTTAGGCCGAGAGCGACCCCGCACGCTGTCAAGTCCAGGTGAAGTTGGCAGGCCTCTCTCTCAACAACCCCGCTCGTGCTGTCCACGTGTTCTCGGGTGTGGCCCAGAACAGCGGCTGCCCACTTTTTCCCGTACTAAAAAACCCAGAATCTGGGTAGAAATTAGAAAAGAACTTTGACAAAAAAACATCAACTGGAGTGACTAAAATAAAACTTAGTTGCTCAGAAAATCAAAGCACCGAAGCCATCCAATCTCAAGAAACCTCTTCTAATTTTTCATTAACCTTTTCTCTCCGATGTCAGTTCCCCAAAAAAACTCTCGTCATGTCCCATAGACTATAGACCGTTTTCTTGAGACAGCTGTTGCCACAGCAAAAAAAACAATCAATCGATCATGGCGCTCTCAAACGCTCAAATATATTGACAAGCCCAAGACCAGACTTGCCACATATAGAAAATAAATGTTACAACCACCCCCCCTTTAATAGTATTTCCTGCGGATATGACATGCTGGAAATACACAATAAAGAAAACAGAAAAGTACTGACTAATAAACAAAGACAACCAGCTATGTCCTTCAACCCCAAGCTGACTGCTACCATTACAATAACAAAGAAAGATCCTCCTATACAATTAACTAGACACTGACTCGTGTACCGGATAGGCTAAGTAACTAGAGTCTAATGCCCTTCATAGAAAACGAATGCTCCCTTTACTCGCTGCTGATACCCTAACACTACCCAAGCTCTTAGGATATTGTAGAGTACTGAGGAGCGAATGAGAGAAAAACGCTCGGTGCGGTGCATAGAAGAAACTACAACGTGACAATTTGAAGTCACGTATACACATAGAAATACAAACAAAAGCTTAAAATAGTCTAGTCGTTTAGCAGTCACCACACATTTAAGGAACTTAGGGGCTAGCTTAGAAGTAAAGTTCTTGGCATTGTTTGACAGGTAGAACGTGCGTTTGTAAACTATCTGTCCCACTTTCAGCTCCACATGCCTTTTTCTGAGGTTGTAATACTTTTCATTACGCTGGTGGGCAACATTCAAATGTCTCCTCACCTGGTCGTATATGCGTTGTATTTCTCTCAGCTTGACACCGAAGGCTGATGGATCGTCTACAGAGACTGAAGCAGGGTGGCACGCAATATCTGTCTGCCTGTATAGCACTCCATCTCCAATAAACTCCCTACCATGTACCAAGAAGTAAGGGGTGAAACGAGTTGCTTCGTTAACTGCAGTGTTTAAAGCGCACTGTATCTCAACCAAGAACGAATCCCATGACTTGTGTTGTGACTTCACATAGCATGAGATCGCTTGAACAACATTACGAATAGCTCGTTCCGCCTGATTAGTTTGGGCATGATACCTAGGGTTATAATATATATTAGGTAGGTACATTGTATTTAGCTAACAGATCTTTAAATGGCTTACTCACAAACTGAGGGCCATTATCCATGTAAATAGTCTTGCAGACTCCGTGCACGAGAAACACACTCTTCTCTATGAATCTCGCGACTACAGCGCCTGTGGCAACCCGAACAGGGCACAACATGACGTATTTGCTAAAGTAGTCGGAGACCACGATCAGGTGTACGTTTCTATTGCTCGAAGTGGGAAAGGGACCAAGCAGATCGACAGATATAGCTTCGAATGGCTTCGAAACCCTCTTCGGGCTACCCATTAGGCCGGGACGAGACGTATTTACGGGTTTGTACTGCTTGCATGTTTCGCATTCCCAACATATTCTTTGACGTCCTCGTACATCTTGGGCCAGTAATAATTTAGGGCTAACCTTTTATGCGTCTTCCAAACGCCACCATGGGCACTAAGTGTGTCATCGTGGTACTTCGAGAGCAGGGGCAAGCGATCCTCCTGAGGTACCACCAGCTTCCAGTCAAAGTCTGAAGTCAAAGAATATTTATTTTTAGTTAACCTATATAGAAGGTTGTCACGAATGTCATAATTTGGTGACTTTCTGGGGTTCTTTCGAACACTATTCATGGTGTGGTCATACTACGGGTCTTTAGTGGGTACTGCATCGAGGGAATCAATATTGATGCGTGACAGTGCATCAGGTACAACGTGGTCTTTACCTTTTCGATGCTCTATGTCAAAATCAAATTGACTGAGCCTCATGCTCCAACGTGCTAGACGACCCGTGGGATTTTTGAGCTTATGGAACCACAGAAGAGATGAATGATCCGTGACGACCGTACATTTTTGGCCTTCGACGTACTGTCGAAATTGTTCCAATGCGAAGATCACGGCCAGAAGTTCTCGTTCAGTTGTGCTGTAGTTCACCTCGTTCTTGTTGAGAGAACGGCTACAGTAGGCGATAGGGTGTTCAACACCATCGTGAGTTTGTGTCAGTACAGCTGCAACTGAGTAAGCTGACGCGTCACTAAGAATGCGGAAGGGCATCTCAAAGTTAGGCATTTTTAATGTAGGGGCAGAAACCAAGGCTGACTTTAGCAGGTTAAAGGACTGTTCAGCCTCAGGGGTCCATTTGAACTTAAGGTTCGTAGAAGTGAGTTTGCACAGAGGTTTACTAATCTTAGAGAAGTTGTTAACAAAGCGACGATACCAGCCGGCCATTCCCAGAAATCTCTTAACCTCCTTAGGGTTAGAAGGGGTGGGATAGTTGAGGATAACCTCAACTTTACCCGGGTCTGTCCGTAGGCCATGTTTGTCCACATAATACCCCAGGTATTTGAGTTCACTCCGACAAAAGTGGGATTTTTTCATGTTAATTGTTAGGCCAGCATCCTTGAGTTGCTGATAGACTCTATGTAAGAGCTCTACATGCTCCTCAAAGGTGCTGGACACACAGACTATGTCATCCTGAAACGCAAATACCTTGTTGTCGAACTCGGGACCAAACAGACGGTCCATGAGGCGTTGCATCGTGGCACTGGCCCCGACAAGACCGAAGCACATGGAATTGTAGTGGAA
This sequence comes from Miltochrista miniata, assembly GCA_933228765.1. Classification (NCBI taxonomy): domain Eukaryota; kingdom Metazoa; phylum Arthropoda; class Insecta; order Lepidoptera; family Erebidae; genus Miltochrista; species Miltochrista miniata. The sequence continues at coordinate 11,769,479 of OW121764.1, read as the reverse complement.
CAATCCTCTCCTGGGAACCGTAAAAGCAGTCTTCTCAGCAGACTGGAGTGAGTCGAACGGAATCTGCCAGTAGGCCGCACTCAGATCTACAGTGGTTAAATACTTAGCATTATTAAGATGGTCCAAGATTTGATTGATATATGGTAAGGGGTAGGCGTCACTCTTAGACACAGAGTTCAGCTTGCGAGAGTCCAAGCACAATCTGAGGTCGCCGATCGCCTTCTCCACCATGACCACTGGAGAGTTCCACGCGGACTGAGACGGGGACACTACTGCCATCTCCAGCATTCGGTACAGCTCGGCTTCCACGGCCTTCTGTTTAAGGGGAGAGAGCGGATAATAACGCAGCTTGATCGGCTTGCTGTCACCAGTGTCAATGACATGGTGCACAAGTGAGGTCCGACCTAAACCCACCTTATCAGTGTTCAATGAGTCGAATTTTTCAATGACCTCGTTGATTACACACCTTTGTTTAGTTGTCAGGTTGTCGTAATCCTCGAGGCCACCGTTAAGGGACACAGACTCTATAGGATTATTATCACTAAAACTATCAAGGCAAATATTTAGTAAAATTAATTTATCACTTAACTTAAATTGTTGCCAGAAATCCACACCAAATATCATGGAGGTGGTTATTCCTGGGACAACATAGAACTTTACAACTCGGATAACCGAATTGTTCAATTCAATTCAATTCAATTTATTTTTCATAAACAATCTTACAATTGTGTTTGAAAATTTCAATACAGTATGAATAAGCTAGCTACATAATCACAAATCACAATATTCTAATTTAAATCCAATAACAATGTCAACTATCCAATTACAATAAATAATGTCAATATCTCTGTATGTAATACATATTATAAAATTTAAATTTTTCTGTTAAGATTACAACAAACTAAATAACAATGTCATAAACTAAATCAAAATTAACAATGTCAAGAAATCAATTAAAATTAACAATGTCAACAACACCATAATAATTTGTCATAATGTCAGAGAATACAGAATAAAATTTATGTCAGGATAAATCCGTAGTGAAACATGTCAAAATGAAAAGGAATGTCAAAATAGCTTTTAAAAAGTCAATTAAGTACCTAAACATTAATCTCACAGTTCTAGGACAGAATAAAGATTACAATAAATTAAATAACAATGTCAAAAACTTTATCAAAATTAACAATGTCAAAAACTCGATTGAAATTAACAATGTCAATAAATCCTTAATAATTTGTCATAATGTCTGATAATACAAAACAAAATTTATGTCAGGATAAATCCATAGTAAAACATGTCAAATTGAATAGGAATGTCAAAATAGCTTTTTAAAAAGTCAATTATATATTTAACATTGATCTCACAGTTCTAGGACAGAATAGTAGCACCCTTTCAATAGAAATGCCTTCAAAGCAGCTTGGAACTCTCTTTTGTAAATAATATTTTTTAAGTGTACAGGTAGTCGATTGAATAGTTTAATAGAGTTATGAACTGCGCTGTGCTTGACCACGTTGAGGCGAGGCACAAATTTACCCTGAAAATCTTTTCTACGTGTGCTCTCTCTTTTTTTTCTCTCATCGTCCGATTCATATTCATGTATATGCTTTGCGAAATAGCTTAATAATACTAAAATGTACAGGCTAGGAACTGTTAGAATGCCTAAACTTTTAAAGTGGGTCTTACAAGACTCGTCCTGTCTTATGCGTGCCATGACTCTAATGGCTCTCTTCTGCAAAATGAAAGCACGCTGGACGTTGTAATTATAACTTCCCCCCCAAAAGAGAATACTGTATCTCAATCTGGATTCGACTAGTGTATAATACACCATTTTTAGGTGTTCTATGTTGACTTCATTTCGAAGACTGCGCAGAACATAACACGCTGAACTTATAGTCCCCTCCAAATAATTCAGTTCCTGTTTCCAGTTCAAAAATTCATCAACATGCACCCCTAGGAACCTTACAACATTTACATTTTCAACTAGCCGGCCCTGCAGAACACAATCCAGAAGCTTACGATTTTTAGCCGTTGTTTTAAATAATATGGCCTTGGTTTTATTAGGATTAAGCTTAAGACTGTTTACAGAAAACCAAGTTAAGAATACTTTCAAAACCGCATTTACCTTTAAACTGAGAGTGTCTACATCGTCCGCGGATATGACTGCATTAGTATCATCAGCAAACATTACCAGCTGTACATTCGTCGGCGACATTTGTGTAACATAATTTATCAAGTCATTCACAAAAATAATAAAGAGAATTGGACCCAGAATTGAGCCTTGTGGGACACCAGTTCTTACTTGTATCAGTTTGGACCTCTGAGACTCTTCACACTTTCCCTTGGTATAAGTGGAGGTCCCTCTGTTTGTAATGGCTTGGACTTCAACATACATTTTCCTATTTTGTAAGTATGATTTTAGAAGATTCCCTACTTTACCTCTAACTCCATAGTGATCAAGTTTTATTAACAACAACTCATGATTTATGGTGTCAAATGCGGCGCTTAAGTCTAGAAAAAGCCCAGCGACTTTCCTCTTTTGATTGATTTGACACACTATATCTTCAATCAACGACCCTATAGCGTCTTGTGTGCTTACGCTCTTTTAATAACCATACTGTCTCCTGTTTAATACCCGTTTAAATTGAAGTGTCGCACGAGTCTAACCTTTACCAACTTTTCGAAAATTTTGGACAGTGTTGGCAGAAGAGAGATAGGTCTGTACATAGCTGGGTCTGTCTTTGCTCCTTTTTTATGTACAGGGATGATCTTGGCAATTTTAAACTGGTCGGGAAATATACCCTGTTCCACACAATTATTATATAGAATGCTGAGGGGCTCAGCCAGTATGTCGATGTTGTCTTTGATCACACGGATTGGCATATCATCATGTCCACACGATGATTTGCTCTTCATTGCATTTACAGTTCTCTGCACCACATCGGTAGTGATAGGGTCCCATATGATATTGTTTTCAACTTTGTCTGTACTTCTCTTTAAAATATCTAAAGCCACTCGTGAGTAGCCTTGATCTTGGCCAAAATTCTTACAGAATTCTTGTGCCAGAATATCGACTACTTCAGATGGGTTAGCAATCACTCTTTTGTTTAATTTCAACATTATGTTTTGCTTTGACTTAAGTCCTTTATTTCTATGTTGATTGACTATTTTCCAAATATGTTTTGGATCATTTCTAAATTTGGTTATATCCCTCTGTACTGCCATCTTTTTCGCAAATTTTAGCACTCTTTTATATATAGTGATATACTTATGCCTATAACTTACTATGCTCAGACTATCTTTGTTACTTTTACTAGCAACTAAGAATCGTTTCATCATACTGGATATTTTAATTCCCTTTGATACCCATTGTAGACCTGACATGGAATTAAGACGAAGCTGTTTCTTGCGTTTTTTAAAGATCTGATTAAATGTAACTACAAGTTGTTTTATAAATGTATTAATCCCCATATGATTCCAATTATACTCTGCTAACCTTTCTCTATAGATACTATTTCTCTTAGAATTGAATGTCCTTTTATTAATAAATGTCAGTGAATTATTACTTCTATTAAAGTTACTACCGCATAATGTCATGTTGCATATTAACGCTGCATGCCCGTCTCCCGTCCCATTGTGATCAATCTTACAATTTTGAATGCTGTCATCATGAATATTTGTCAAAAAATTATCTATACAAGAGTGCTGATCATTTCTAATGAAGGTAATTGAGTCAACAAGTGGTCTAAAGTTATAACTAGTTAACAAATTTAGAAACTCCCGCTTTTTTGAAGTATCTAAAAGTAAGTCAATATTAAAGTCGCCACAAATACAGGAACTTCCATCAAAAAGGTGCTCTAACAGTATTTCTAGTTGGGTCATAAAAGTTTCCAAGTTTACATCATAAGGGGTGCGATAACAGCAGCAAATTTTTACTCCCGTTGCCACATTCCTAACTCCACATACTTCAAAACTATCCATCTTATACAATTTTTTCACAATGGGCAATTCCACACATTCTCTATCCTTAAGAGCTAAGATAGCAGTGCCTCCTCTCTGCTTATTGACTCTCGAGCTAAAAGATACTACTTTATACTGAGTTAAGTTAAGCAGTGACATTTGTACTGAATTGCAAAAATGTTCACTCATACACAAATAATGCACTCTGCTTTGAATGCACTTCATATACAGTTCCAATTCATTTATTTTATTACTTATACCACACAAGTTTTGGTGAAAAATACTAAATAGTTCAGGGCTTAAACAATTATTTTGACTAGATTCAGCTGTAGTTACATTACTTACGAAAAAGTGCTTCTTGGGTGGGTGAAATATTAACCATAACACTATTTTCTATGTGAGGGTCTAGAGGCAGACAACTATCTGTCTGTGTACCAACATCTATGTGAGAAACTAAGCTTGCCTTATATGAAATGTAGGAATTCTTATATGACATGTGTAGAATTTCTTTCAGCAGTTCACGGCTCAAATATCTGCTTCTATGATCAAAATACAAAGGAAAGTTAAATGCAATAAACGATACATGAGCATATGAACTGCAAATAAACCTCAATTCATAATTTAATTTAAATTCATTAAGATATTTATTGAAAGGAACCTCACTTATTATGACATTTGTGTTGGCAACTTGAGCCAACCAACAGTTTAATGCACATTGAAATTCATGTGGATTTTTGTCATTCGCACCTGTAAGCAGTAGTAAATAGTCGCTTTTTGTCAAACTACATAAATCATTCATGTTACCTGCTAGTAGTTCTCTTGTGGACGCTCCGGGTTTTAAGATGGAAAATACTTCATACTCTGTCCCCAAAAGTCTTTGCAGCTTTTCCCGAATTCCTCTGCCTTGCTGATTGGCCATTATAAAAACCCTACTTTTTTTCTTAACATCACTTTTTGCTGTAGCCCGAGTCGTGGAAGTAATGCCGATCAATTTACATGGGTCTATGTGACTAACCGGTGAGATAATGCTCGCTGGTGGATCACCCTGAGATGTATCATAATTTACTGCAGTTTGAACTGCAGGCTTTTTAGGGTATCACTATCCCGTTAAGGAAACAGGACCTTATCAGAAATAGACTCAGATACAGAGTAATGCATAGAGTTCCTAACAAGGCCCTGGCCTACGCGTTTTTTGGCTTGCCAGCACATTGTGAGCAGTCTGGGGTCTTGACTCCTTTGAGACCACACCGGAAACACACCAGCTCCCTTGACTGTGTGCAGCTGTATGCAGAGTGACCGCCACCGCCACAACGAAAGCATTTGCGTTCGTGGGAGGTAGTCGGCGTCTCCACTGCAGACACCTGCTTGGTGGGCTTCTGTACACCTTTGTTCTTATGCTGGTGTAAGTACGACGAAATCTCAAACTTGTCAAGAGCAGGCTCACGGAAAGCGTCCGCCCTAGTACGCGCAAGCTCCAAGCGCTTACCCAAACGTCTGAAATCATCTATCGAGTTTACTTCATGCAAGGCCAGCTCTTTCATGTAGTCAGGTCGAATATTGTGCATGAGAATGTCCAACTGCTCTTTCGCTGGACATCTTACATGACAACCTTGAGAACATGGCTTGCATTGTACATATATAATTAACTAAGGACTCAGAGCGGGCTTGTGTACGCTGTCTTATCTCATTCCTGAGGCGGTAATCATAATCAGGAATATCAAAGGTATCTCTAAGCTCACTAATAAGATCCTCATATGAGATGAAGTTAGCTTTGTTTGTACGGAACCAAGACAAAGCCGGTCCATCTAACAGGTCGGAGAAAGCCATAAGAAGTCTAGGCTTAGTAACCTTTCGAGCACATCTAAGTTCCTCTAATCTCTCTAAAAACACACGTACACAAGTAGAACCATCATATTTTAAATTAAATGAACATAAGTTAAGGGGACGTTCTCTAAACACTATGTTACATGTAGAACTATCCCTACTTGAACTAGCTCGCACCGAGCGGTCCTCTCTCACTACTGGTGAAGTATATTCCACCCCGTCACGACACGAAGGATCATCACCATCATCATCCGAACCCTCGGATTCAGAATTACTACCGGGTTCAGCCCTAGCAATGATCTTCACTAGCCTACCACGAATTTCCACCAGGTCAGGGCAATCCAAACCACAACGCGCCAACTACTCTAATAACTACCCTTAAGCGACAGTTATTATTCGATAAAAACTCACCTGACTGAAGAGCCTCCTCCAACTCGGACACCTTCGGAAGGCAGGTCGAGAGCTCAGCCGATGCATCAGCGGGTACCGGAGCATTCGCTTTGATGCTTCCCCGACGGACAAGTCGGTGTGCCATTCTCAGCTCACCACGAAGACCAGTCACCGTCGCATCCGGTTCCACTGAAATTCCCATGTGGGACAGCTCGTTAGCCAGTTCATCCTTTCTTAAATAATTAACATATTTTTGCATCTGTGCCATTATGTAAAAGTTTAATTACAAAAGTTATAATAAAGTTAAGTGACACAGATGGGGTTCAATTACCAAGTAAAGAATATAAATAAAGTTTCACCAAGTGTATGATAACTAAGGTTTTAAATTAATATTTAGAATTTTACCAAAATTGCAAGCTGACTAAAAGAGTTTAAAGTTTATAAGTTTCTGAGAGCACAAAGTTCAAGTTAACATTTAACTTGCTAACCTTCAAAAAAAAAATTATAATTACACAGAATGAAATTCACTAAGTTAACACAGAGATCTACTAAGTTTACCTTACAAGGTGAGGCTATAGGATAATATATATTATATATTAATCTATACTAATATTATATTATAACAAATATATGTGTGCACCATAAAAAAAGAACATAAAAAAGAAAAGAAACACAATAAGAAAAGAAGTGGGTATGCCAAATAAAATCAAAAAGTTTTTCCAAAATCACAGCTAATTTTAAATTTTAGAATTTAGAATTTAGTGTCCCTTCCAGCCAAAGGTGTAGGTAGCTGAAAGAAGACGAAGAGATAGTTTTGTGCTTAGCTGCTAGCACCACCAATTAACGTCCTGGAGCGTCTCGGACGGGACACCAGGATGGTTTCGCCAGAGGCACCTGGAGACCTATGCACACACACTAGACTGAGGCTACCGCAGAGTAGACCCAGAGATTTGCCACTACGTTGGGAGCCAATTTATAACACAGTGATGTTCAGTGTTACTCACCAACTAGCGCGAGGTAGCTATGCAGAGAACTCTTTCCCAGGGCGCCTTACTACAGAGATTCCAGTGTGCGTGCAAAGGTAGGCTAGGGCTCTCATGAAAACAGCCAGGTAGGGTGTACACACATATATTTATATATTACACAGTACACTACAGAGACAATGAGATTACATAGATACAGAAAGCACAGACACACATAAGAAGAATTACGGGTTACGTACTAATTGTACAGCACTAAACTAAATTAGCGTGAGTGGTGACTTAGGCGGCTAGGCTACACGCATAAGTAACAAGACAGGTACTGGCCTTCGAGTCGGGCCGAGAGCGACCCCGCACGCTGTCAAGTCCAGGTGAAGTTGGCAGGCCTCTCTCTCAACAACCCCGCTCGTGCTGTCCACGTGTTCTCGGGTGTGGCCCAGAACAGCGGCTGCCCACTTTTCCCCGTACTAAAAAACCCAGAATCTGGGTAGAAATTAGAAAAGAACTTTGACAAAAAAACATCAACTGGAGTGACTAAAATAAAACTTAGTAGCTCAGAAAATCAAAGCACCGAAGCCATCCAATCTCAAGAAACCTCTTCTAATTTTTCATTAACCTTTTCTCTCCGATGTCAGTTCCCCAAAAAACTCTCGTCATGTCCCATAGACTATAGACCGTTTTCTTGAGACAGCTGTTGCCACAGCAAAAAAAACAATCAATCGATCATGGCGCTCTCAAACGCTCAAATATATTGACAAGCCCAAGACCAGACTTGCCACATATAGAAAATAAATGTTACAGGGGTATATAAAAAGGATAAAGTTATTTAACATGTAGGTCTTTTATTCTCAACCAAGGTCATTGATGCCATTCATCACTGTAAAAAGTGTTTGCCAGTTGAACTAGCAGAAGCAAGTCTAAAAATGCGGTTGTCAGATGACCCGCTTAGCCTGTAGGCTGGAAACATTTTATTTAGGCACACCCAAACATCCAAACATCTAAACATCCAAACATCATCATAAACTTCCACATTTGTAATATTAGTACGATTTTGGGCTAGATGGCATTGTGTGGGAATGTTCCCAAATATCCTACCATGAATTAGGCATAGAAGCGCGGTGTGGATTTATTTCACTTCGTCGAGGGTCTTGACGGGGTCAAGTTCACAAGGATTTATAAAGAAGTATGCCATATTTAACTCAAATTTGCTCAGCGGATTGAACCTTGACTTTGCCGACTTGCAAACTAATGACAGCTAGTATATATAGGCATTTCAAACTCTAAATACTTTTATGCAAAGATCAATTTACCTCACCAGAACCTTAATCTAAGATTGGCATATTTTTGTTCGTGTAAACGATATTTTTCTATAAGTGTCTTCCACTGAACTTTGCAATAAAAACTTTAAAGGAGCTGTAACAAGTTTTTGCTTGTAGTTGCATGAGCAACCTATTATTTCTTGGAACTTGAATTAACAATACAATTTAATTTTAATCATAGCACTCACAAAGGAAGCATAAACAATTAGTAACGACGTGAATTTATTAAAATTAATGTGCATTTTTTGCTAGATTCATGTGTTCATTTTAAAAGTTTAAACACGCTCCGAATATGTTGTACACATAAACGGTTTTTTAAAGTGTGGATATCCTCATGGTTGTCATGCCAGACTCAAAGACTCTAACCGACTTAAACCCACTGTCAAGTTGGAAAACGAGATAAAGGTAATTTTGTACGAAATACCATATTGAAACTTTTATATATATGTGAATTTATTTACAAGTAACAATAAAAATACATTAACCAATTCAAAATCAAAATATTTACAGAAATAAAGGGGTAGGAAATGGAGAGGTAACAATGTGCAAGACTGTCGTAACCCTATCTAGGTGTCATAGAATTTCTCCCTATCGCAATCAACTCGTAAGGTCCCCATAATGCTGGAGGCATTGCCTTTGCCACGTTGGATGGCAATGATTTATAATTGATTTGCAGATGCCCACTGCTTCACCCGCGTAAAATTTGTTACCGTTTCCGTTTTTTCTGTTACGTTACACACGTAGTTTTAAGTCTTTACGTTAAAGAGGTTTTGAGTTATAGAAGGGTCAAAAGAGGCCAGTTATTAGGCCAAAAATGGTTATTTTACATTATAAATTATCGCGACTCTCGTGGCCCGCTTTGTACGTGGTCTACCAAACTACGTTGGTCAAACAATATTATCTCACGATTATAATTTTGTGTACCTACAGCTGTTTGTACAATTACAATCTGGCTATGATTGTCTACAATATTATGTCTACCAAATTACCGAGCAAATTGGCATTGTTGTAATGCTCTATTGAGCTTAATACAGTTGAGAGGATTATACGTGATTCTCATTTTGCTTTGTGCTAAATCAATCACAGTTATCTTTTGTATTAAAAAAGAATTGGGCGCTGTCGCAGATTCAAATCCAAAGAAATTGTCAATTCAATACATTACATTTCTGCAGATATCGTTCGGGAAAAAAAAACAAATAGTAATTGACAAATGAATTATCATTTTTTTTATACCACTAAAGTGACAGACAAGCTTCGACCCACCAGTAAGACTGGTGGTCACCGCAGCCTATGGACATTTGCAACATCGGAGGCACCACACTCACACTGCCGACCCCAAAATTCTGTCAAATTGTTCGTGTACACTGTACAAGATCAATACGACACTCAGGCACGGATTGTTATAAGATTTTAAGAATTTTTTTGGCTGTCGGTTTACCATAAGTAGGTAGTTAGGCGCAATAGGCAGTGGCAAAGATTACAACTTTACCAATTTCGATATCTAGAACGTCTCTCTAACATGATTACATGAGTCGGAATCAAGTGCTATGAAAGAATACCCACGTGCACGATAAATCCCGAAGAAAGGTAAAAGGTAATGACATTTTACGATTTCTTTTCTCTACTAACATGAGAATCCGAATTCAATGTAAGGACATTTATTAGGAGAGTGCTCTTATCCCGTGGGACACATAAATAGTCTGGCGTCGCTTAGAAAATTGCTTAATCAATCTGAACACTTTTCTAAAATATATCTTTTTGTAAGAATTTAAATCCTCAAAGATATTAATCGCACATAAAAAAAACCGGCCACCTCGCGTACAGAGGGATCCGTAGCTACCAAAAACACGTTTGATTTATGGGAGACCCCCGCAATACCCCTTTTTTTCAAGTTATATTATTATAAACAGATACAGGGTTGTGACCTTAGAGTATAAATAGAAAGAATAGAGTAATAGATGAATAGAGTAGAAGCGCTCGTGGCCCCGCGGACTCAGTGTTCTGTAAACGATCACTGCAGTAAGCAACTTTCACTATGGCCGGTCCATGGATGGGTGACCATCCATGTGATCACTTTGTGACATTTATTTGAGCGTTTCCGTGCTTCGGAAGGCACGTTAAGCCGTTGGTCCCGGTTGCCAGTAAAATGGCAGTCGTTAAGTCAAGTTGAAGGCTTTATTTCAACAGCAGGCAGTCACAACCTGCCCCTGTCCATTTAAACACGGCAATACGGCTCACAACGTATTACGTGGGACAAATTATATAAAGGTGAAATGTGGGTATATAATATGCCTCTGCCTACCCCTTCGGGGATAAAGGCGTGATGATGAATAGAGTGATCGTATAGCACCGGTCTCCTTGTGCACAACGTAGGCAGGATTTATTTATAATTATACTAAAAAGATTTATTTTAAAGCTGAACTGTCGCGCGCTGTATTCGTACCGCTATCATTCGTATACGACCGGCGGGAACGACGCCATGATCTCACCCGTGCCTACTGGTCCCACTTGAATACGCGCACTCTGTACCTTAATTTATACTCTAAGCTTGTGACAGACAGACAAAGGACGGGGAAGTCTAATGAATAGGGTCCCGTTTTCAGCCTATAGATATGGAACCCTAAAAAGGTAATAACATTAATAGCCTCCTATTCTTGACCCAGAAAGAAAGTATTGTCTTGCATTAGGTAGAATTCTCGTAAAAACAAAATAAGGTCAGATAGCCGGTAGGAGCTCGGCATAACTGCCGTTCTTCTACTGACTAAATCCTACGGTGTCCTACCATTTGCCTATGGCTGTGAGTCCGGGGTACGCCCTCGGGAGGGTAACCCCAGAGCTCCCGACAGACTTTGTCTGCCATCGAAGACTCTCCCCGCGGATTTAATATGGGTTTTACCCCACTTCATAGGTAGTTCAACTGTTCAATAGTGGCGTGACCCCGCTTTGGTTGCACAAGTTGCAATTTCCGTGTTAGAGATATGGAAGGTGCAACTTGATTCTGGACATTTTCCTGGCGGAGCAGGGATTGCTGGGCCCCCGATTTATTAGGTCACGGGCTTGTGGTACCGCTCCAGCACCTCCTTGCGCCGTTGATGCAACGAAGAAAAAGAAAAACGACGTTTTTTATATTGCACGTTTTATTTATTTTTGTTCGTAGGTATATTCGTTACAAATGTTGATATATGTCGAAGAGTGACCAAAAGAAATAATAAATTGTAACTGTTCGAGCGATACAGATGATATTGGCCCTATTGTTTGCTTCGGTGAATCAAAGTCTTTTGTGGTCTCTTTTTCTATTATGTTTTAGATAAATTCCTGAAATAAATATTGTCAATACGTTTTTTTTTTAAGAAACCGAATATTAAAGAGGAACAGCTACAAATTTGAATGGGTACCTGCTAATTATGTCATTTCTACAATAAACTACTGGCAAGTTTAGTATTTTAATAAAGCCCCGCTAGTTCCAGATCTGTATGATGATCGTGCTTCTGTCGGTCTTCAGATGATGATTTTTAGGGTTCCGCAACCAAAGGATAAAAACTGGTCCCTTTTTATGAGATTTCACGGCTATATGACTGTCGGTGTCTCCGTCATGAGGTTGTATCTCATTAACCGTGATAGCTAGAGAGCTGAAAATTTCACAGATGATGTATTTCTGTTGCCGCTATGACTACAAATACTAAAATCAGAAAAAAAGGTGGGAAAATGGAGCCTCTCATACAACAAACGGATCATTGTCGTTTTTTGGTACCGAACCCTCTGTGCGTGAGTACGATTCGTACTTGGCCGCTTTTTAATAAATATTATAAAACGACATAAAAAGTCGGAAACGTCAGACGCCAAAAAAATCTTATGGACGCCTTTAAAATTTTTCAGCAACAGATAGCTACAACCCGTATGTGGCCGTGTCTGTCTTTTCGTGTAGCAAAATAAATAGTGGTGTCAATCATTACAATTAATGAACTTCTAAGTCGGAAATGAGGGGCCTTTCACACATACGAACTAGTTCTCTCGTATACTTAATTAAAGAACTTTTGGTGGGCAATATTTCCGTCAGACAAAGGGCAAGTTACATAATTTTCCTGATTTGATGGAAACCTTAGACACAGCTGCCGCATCTGGTTTCTTGCTGAAATAAGTAATGTTAAGTATACTTTTTTGTAGTGACTACACTAAGGAGTAAAAGATTTACGAGGGGTTTTATGAATTGGGTTTCTTGATTTGCAAAACTAAACACCTATGGGGATGAACAACGCAATAGGGTTATTTGCAAAAAAGTGTAGTGAAATTAAATAATTATATTCATTTCTCACACTTCTGGCCATAGTCGAATAATTACGAAAATATGTGGTTGCCATTGTTAGTTTCGAATTTTTATTTTTTTATGAATAAAACTTAAACGTAGGACAATAACAAAGATGTTCTTTTGCTAACTCAGCTATGTAAAAGTTGGTTGAGACTTACTAAAGTGTAACTTACATAAAGACTGCAAAATTTACTTCCTTGCAACTTTGCCGTAGGCGGGTAATTATGTATCACAAAACACAAGCAGTTACATAAAGTATACATAAACAGTACAAAATAACAACTTTCAATTTCCAAAATAAACCAAAGAATAAAATAATGCGCAGCTTCAGAAATCTTACGTTTCCAAAGATAGTTTCTTACTGAGAGGGTGTTACGACAAGACAAGCAAGCGACAAGCCATCATTTGTCAAGAAGCTAGACGTAAGTTAATAGGATACCAACAGAATACCGATATTATTTCTACGTAAAATAAAGACGGGAAACGTGGGACAAAATACAACTGGTTGGAAATTAGAAGTACCTATAGTATGCCTGGGGATATCCTTCCGAGGCCTTACCCAGGGCTCCCAACCGTAGGTAGAGAGCGTGAGGTTTTTAGTCGGTAAGAGTCATCCATGACACATTTTCCAAACGTTAAAAAAACCTAGTGGGAAAGGGCGTTACTATATGAATGTATGTGTATGTCTGTATGCGGGTGTGTCTGTACCCAGCGGTTGACCATTGCCTGCGTGGTAACGAATTCATTAAATAATTAGATCTATATTAGTTCTATCGAGATATGTGTGTAACACGCAATTTGTTCCGTTTTAGTTTTTACACAAAATTACTTCTTCTATATCAGTTACTCAGCGATGTTCTTTTAAATTACGCACTTTAAAAAAACAAAATCTAGACAGGCGATTAGTTCTACATTAAATCTAACTACTTATGTACTTTTTTTTACTCATAAAATTCTGTACATTAAGTTAAAAAAGACAATTGAAAAAAGTAAACCTAGCGATGTGAATGTGAAAAATTACTTTTTCTATAACAGGTACCACCTAGATAATATTCAATACTACCCTCAAATTATTTTTTATGACCTTATTTTATTTATAAGCACACTTATTTAAAACTCACATGACAGTAGAAGCTACCTACGTTTCGAAAGAAGATTATGATTTTCAAAACGATATATCTATATTAGATACAAATATAAAATGAAAAATATTAATAATTCCTAATTTGAATTGTAATGGGGACAAAACTGTCACATTATAAGCCCACGAAATTGATTAACCACATCGCTAGATTTACTTTTTTCAATTGTCTTTTTTAAAAAGTACATAAGTAGTTAGAGTTAATGTAGATCTAATCGCTTGTCTAGATTTTGTTTTTTTAAAGTGCGTAATTTAAAAGTACATCGCTGAGTACCTGTTATAGAAGAAGTAATTTTTCACGTTCACATTGCTAGGTTTACTTTTTTCAATTGTCTTTTTTAACTTAATGTAAAGAATTTTATAAGTAAAAAGTACATAAGTAGTTAGATTTTATGTAGATCTAATCGCCTGTCTAGATTTTGTTTTTTTAAAGTGCGTAATTTAAAAGTACATCGCTGAGTAACTGTTATAGAAGAAGTAATTTTGTGTAAAAACTAAAACGGAACAAATTGCGTGTTATACATATCTCAATAGAACTAATATAGATCTAAATATTTAATGAATTCGTTACCACGCATGCAATGGTCAACCGCTGGGTACAGACACACGATTACGTGTGTCTGTGTGTCATTATATCGTAAAAAATAATTTGAGGGTAGTATTGAATATTATCTACCTGTTATAGAAGAAGTAATTTTTCACATTTACATCGCTAGGTTTACTTTTTTCAATTGTCTTTTTTAACTTAATGTAAAGAATTTTATAAGTAAAAAGTACATAAGTAGTTAGATTTAATGTAGAACTAATCGCCTGTCTAGATTTTTAGATGTCTAGGTTGCAGGGCATGGTCGTGTCGGGAGCCCATAATGCCGGGTCCACTGCTTATTGTTTTTAAATTCTTTAGCTTTTTTGTCGTATTATATTGTTTGTAGTAATCGTAAGGTCTGTCAATTGCATTTAGTGGGTGCAATGTTTATGGGTAAAGAGCTGTACTGAAGTTTTGCAATAAACATTTATTTATTTATTTTATTTATTTTGTTTTTTTAAAGTGCGTAATTTAAAAGTTCATCGCTAAATAACTGTTATAGAAGAAGTAATTTTGTGTAAAAACTAAAACAGAACAAATTGCGTGTTACACATATCTCGATAGAACTAATATAGATCTACCTAATTATTTAATGAATTCGTTACCACGCAGGCAATGGTCAACCGCTGGGTACAGACACACTGTATGCGGGTTGAAAATTACAGAAGACGTATCCCAGGCAGTTTTATATTCTGTGAACTATTACAACGTGGAACTGCGTCATGACATTGGTGACCTTTGAACTTCTGGTCCCAGCTAGTAACAAAGAACGCTCTATCATTCGGTATAGACCCTAAAATGCAATGGCCTGTTCACCTTTTTGAGTCCACCACTCGCTTTCCAAAATTTTTCCTGGTTATGAATTGATAATCGGTTGTGTTGATAAAAAAATGGGAGTGGTCTAGGCATCCAGCAGTGGACTGCTAGAATTGGCTGATTTGATTGATCAATTATAACAATGAAAACATCGCTCTTGTTTATTTCTCAGTTGTGCAGTGAATATTCGCGGTCTTTATCTGATTGCTATTAATTATTTTTTTAATTTTTGACTTCACAGATAATGTCGTTTCTATATCCCAAGACCATTATTTTTCACCGCAAGACAAAGGAAGTCGTGATAATGAACGACCGCATCTGAAACGTTCGCCACTACTGGGAATATGGGAACATCTGGCTGAGATAAAACTGACGAAATGAGACCGAGGCAGGTTTACGAAGTCATTTCAAAAATTTACCTCAGTGTAAAGGTTGCTTAATGGCGGCAACAGGGAAATTTTATAGATTGTAAGATGTGGCTAAATAATTCACGGCACCTGCTACTCGACAAAGTAATCGTTATTATGAAACGAAATTCTTCTTTCGTGTTCCAACTTTTATACAGAACCTTTTTTTTAACGTGAGGGAAAATCCTTCATGAATGCTAGGCCGGACTCCTACCGAATAAAAAACCTCACGTAACGCCCAACAGCCTACGGTCGGGAGCCCCGGGTAAGCCCTCGGAAGGATGTCTCAAGACTATTAGACAGAACCTTTATAGTACATCACGAGGTTTCAGCCGCGTAGTTCCCCTTTACGTGGTATTACGGAAATAGAATGATACCCTATGTTGCTCAGAGATAACGTAGTATTCTATCTAACTGAATTAATGAATTATCAAAATCCGTCCAGTACTTTCTTGAGTCTATTCGTAACAAACTTACATCGACGATCTGTTTCGAGACGTAACAAACAGATATAGATACAGAGTTTCCATGGATGCCATATAGGACATCTATAGTAATTCGCCTTTTTAAGGTTTCGTATAGAAAACTGAACCCTATTACTGAGGCTTCACTATCTGTCTGTCACCGGGCTGTATCTCAGGAACCATAATAGCTATACAGCTGAAAATTTCACTGATGATGTATTTTTGTTTCCGCTTAGCAATAAAAATACTGAAAACAACGGACAGATGCACCCACACAGCAAAGACATTTCGTACGTGAGTTCAACACGCAAACCGACTTTAAAAGGCGTGTTTGAATTGAATCTATTCGATGATTTGGAATTTCTTTTTTTTTCAGCCGTAGATGGTTATAAATAAGATAATATCGTGAGGTTTTAAAAGGTTCTAGTCTGACTTATCATCCGTGGCTTACAGAATAAATCTCAAATTGTAATTATACTATTTTTATCTGAGCGAAAAGAAAGCCTGCAGCATTCGTTTCAGCTTAGAACGATTACTTAACCTCCTCACAAAGTACGCGATAATGGTGAATTTATTGGTATTCGTAAATTGTATTTTACGTTCTACAGACTTGCAGTATATTCCCGTAGGCCAGTCGTGCTCCAATACGTGTATTATAAACTAGCCGTGTCTCACAGCTTTACCTGTCACATAAAAAATTTAGATAAATATAAATGTACACAATACATACAACAACACTAAATGATCTGATTGCTATTCAAGCACTTCAACAATTTCTTTGTTAAAATGATTGGCATTTTCCAAATATAAATATTTGTGCACAGTGTAACAGTGCATTGCAGCGCGAGGTGACTTTGCGAAGTTCTACTCACGACCTCACAGCAGGCCCGTGAATCTGCTGAATCTGTAAGAACCTTATGGAGATCTTTGGGGAGAGGGTATGCGTCCCATCTTGTTGAACGCCACTTGGCTGAGATGATAATGCTGATGATGACTGTAAAATAATAAATTTCTGATGATGAGTAAAAAGTGTTAGAAATTTTAGATTTTCCTTTATACCATTGAGTTTTCATAAACTCAGTGAGATTACTGAGTTAAAGAAACCTTCGTTAGAGCTTTTTCAGGAATCGTTAGCACCGCCGTGCTAGAACAAAACAATAGAATTATAATGAAAAATTTTTGGCTACATTTTTTGGAACATCTTGCTTGTATAATTTTTCCCAGTACTTAATAGAATTGTTTTTAATTCATTTTATCGTTGTTATTTTTTTCAAGCGTATCTTCAAAGTGCTTTTAAGACAGTGGTGTACGTACATACTTTATAATTACGGCCACTAGAGAAATAACGATTTCTCCGAGCTCAGGATATTTCTCTTATTTTTTTATAATTTCATCCTCGTTTATTATTACAGCTTCTTACGTCGGAACGAAAAGCTCCCACGGGAAATAGATGCCAGGTAACTTTCTGAGAAGCATCTGTAAAGAAGTAACGAACGAGAAGAGGTAAATGTAATAAAGAGCTTGTGATATTAAATTTAAATATTAACTTATAATTTATTGATTAATTTATTTTACAATAAGAAACTTTCTCAAATTTCAGCCAATTGGTTCAGGGTTTTTTTACGTGTGGAAATCCTACATGGATGCTATGCCGCACTCCTACCGACTAAACCCACACGATGCATTACAGCTGTCTACATTACAGGCTAAAAAACGCAATGTACCTAATCTTTCAATAAAAACTTATTTAGATTTTGCTGTGACATAAATGTTCTGTAGAAAACACATACCAACTTAACTATACAAATAGCGTTGCAGTAGCGTTTGAAAGTTACCAGATCTCACTGCAGTGTCGCGTGTTGTGTCGTAGAAAGTAATTTGGATTAATGGCTCATAACTCTGCTGGCTGTATCCCCCTCCTGTACCGAGCCAGTGCACTAAGCGACAAATGGAACGGTGAATATTTGATACTCACATCTAAGCTTAGACCATATAACACGGGACTAGCCTTTGCGAACCACCGCATACAAAAATATTCTGCCAGTTTTCATACAAGTGAAGGGGGAAACACAAAGACATATAAAATTTCATTGCATTTAAAAATGTATTAATCGACAAACGCGTAATGGCTGTTGTGTGTTAATTGTTATTGTACAGTCAACTACAATGTAATGTACTAGTTTAATCATATAAAATGATGTACTGATGTACAGGCTTTTCATAAAGCCAAAAGACAAAATGGTCATGTGCAATGGCAGAAAACAATGCTTAAGTAAGGCGCATCCTGTGGTTAGATGATCTAAGCATCTAAGACTCTGCGCTGACATTAATAATAATTGGTACGTTTGAGACTTAATACTGCTACCAAATGGTAATCGTGTTAAGTGTATTGCGTTTTGTAGACATCAATTAGTCAACCTTTATGAATACCGTCAGACAAAACTGGTCAGGTTTAGAAATAAATATTTTGGAACAGTGCTTGTTGTTGTATGAGTAAATGTGATTGAATCAGGAACCCCACGGTTATCTTTTTTTTTATATATTTTGCTTGCCAAAATGATGCCGCCACGTGATGGAAAGTCACAGCGACATCTAGCGATTGGGGGCCACCGTGCCAGTCTGTAAGACTATAGAGCGGCCCTTTAAGTTGGCGGCCCTATGATGTGCCACTTCACACTCCGCTTGAAGAACCCAGGATTGTAAGAGGAGGGAAACACGTGCGCTGGCAGGTCGTTCCAGATTTCTATGGTTGGAATATCTTTTCGAGGCCGGGACTTCCGGCCGTTGTAGGCATATGGTGGTTTTAGCCGGTAGAGTCCGGAATAGCACCCATGCGAATGCGGACAAGAAAAAACACTTTTTTATTTGGCATGCGTCACATGAACTTCTTAGTGCCCTACAGGTTTTCGAGACTTCCAGCCCTGGAGGGAGATCGGGACTGTCACTACTTTTCTATACTCATACCTTCAATAGGACCTAAACATTGGGTTGAGATGTATGCTATGCCTCTCTGCATACTCCTTTCAGGAAAATCAATCAATAACATGTAGGTACTGTGGACATAATAATAATAAATATTTGTGAATATTTACACAGAATATCACCTAGCCCAAATTAAGCTAATGTAAGCTTGTGCTATGGGATCTAGACGACTGATATACATAGGTACTTAAATATTTCTAAATACATAATACATAGAAAACACCATAACTCCGAAACAAACATTTGTGGATCACACAAATATTTAGACCGACCCAGGAATCGAACCCAAGACCTCCAGCGTCGCATGCAGTATCACTACCGACCACGCCACGGAGGCAGTCAAACTGTGTGTGAAAAAACATTCTAACGTTATTAAAATTGATGATCTTTACAGAATGTACAGCATTTTTCTAGTAAGCCAGAAAAATGCTGTACATTCCCCAGCATTGTACTCACTTAAGTTAGGTATACTTAGAAGCACATGTTTTTTTCCTTACCTTAATATTTTCTTTTTCACAAAAGCCTATTCACGCATCAACCAAATACTTAGTACCTATAAAATGTTAATATGTCTGTCCGATAAAGCCATAATTTTACACGAAACTACGGTTTATCACGATATAGTAATTTATTTACAGCTCCATATGGGCGAACCCTCACACCATTTTGTTTGTTTTTGACTTATTTGGTCGTCAAAATGTGGTGCTTTTCAATATCACTAAGTTTGCAGGCAACAAAGGCTCCACAGCCTATGGACGTTCGCAACACCAGAGGTGCTGAAGAGTGCTACACTCGTGCTGCCGATCCTGGAAAACCTTCTCAGAACTCTTTTTGTTTTAAGTACCTATGGGACCATACTGAAAACACGAAGTAGAGTATCCATTGAATCCTGGGGATATCCTTCGGAGGGTTTACCCGGGACTCCCAATCGTAGACACTAGGTGAGGAAAGTGTGGTTTTTAGTCGGTAAGAGTCCGACATAGCATCCATGACGGACTTTTCAAAATTTAAGTTCAAGCTGAAGAAAGCCCAATTGGACTTTACCGTGTAGAGGCAATGCAGATGCAAAGTGTCAGGATGAACTCCCTATCTGTGGTGACCGGAACAATGATGGAAATTTGCAGTGTAGTGTTATGTAGTAAAGAAATCTTTGCAAGTTCTGTAGAGTCCCCCAGCCGCCTATACGCGGTGCACTTGACTGAGAGACAAGGTCATGTCAGTAAGAAAAAAATCTCGTCTTTGGTACCGAATAGACTATCTCCCGGTTTCCGAAAGGCTGATCAACGCTAAAATTAACTAATCGGCTGTTAAGGGCGGATCCCTACCAGACGATTCAAAAAGGATCGCCAATTCCTGCGATCTACGATCCGGGAGCATGAGGCAAGTGTCATGTAGCCTGACGAACAAAACTTTTCTTGCGATCCCGCCGCGTTGCACCAACACGCTCAAACCGATCCACACTGATCCGCCTAAGTATAGTACAGTTGAACTTTCGGTCGCTATGGAGTCACATGTCGGCAAGAAGCGCGCGCCTGTCGCGCAGTTTGGATCGCGCGAGGCACTTCCACATCAAATCTTCATTTTGGATCGTCTGGTGGGGATCCGCCTTTAACAGCCGATTAGTTAATTTTAGCGTTGATCAGCCTTTCGGAAACTGGGGGTATACCTTGGAACAGTAGACTACATTTTATCCCGGAAACCAGTTGTTGTGGGATATGGGTAATAACTACACCGCGCGGACGGCGCTGCGGGCCTTAGCTTTATGATTTATCATAACTTAATCAAGTTTGGTTGTCTATAGTCATCTAATTCCTACATAAGTGAATTAATCCAACTTTGAATCCAAAGTTACTGATAATAACTACAGAATAATATTAATATAAGTCTAAGTGAATTGAATGTCTTAATCTCTAATATTGAGAGGTGGAATTTAATATAATCTGGTAGGTAATTCGTTGACTGAGAGTACCAAAGACATAAAATGTACTTATTCTCGTTTTTTTGTAAAGGGAATAGAATTTATGGTAATCACAGGCCGAGAACTTCTTAAAATACGGATTAAGTTAAGCCCATAGTTACGACAATTGCATTGGTGGTCCTTTTCGTACAGTCAGCATCTGAAGTAGATTAACACAATCCAATTTTACATTATAAATTCACGAATAAAAACTTACATGTGGAATTTGTATGCAACATTTTTTTTAATAGAGCGTTCTTGTGGAGAAGAGAGTAGAAGTGTTTAGTACACTTTAACTACCTTCTCCACAAGTATGCTTTATTTAATACTAGCGGACGTCACTCAGTTTCACCCGCGTAGTTCCCGTTCCCGTGGGAATACGGGAATATCACAAAGAGTGTAGCTTCCCAACAGTGAAAGAATTTTTCAAATCGGTGCAGTAGTTCCGGAGCCTATTCGTTACAAACAAACAAACAAAAAAAAACAAAAATCAAATCTTACCTCTTTATAATATTACATACATACATACATATACTCACGCCTTTATCCCCGAAGGGGTAGGCAGAGGCCTATACCGGCCCACATTTCACCGTGTACAATTCGGTCCCACGTAATAGGTGGTGAGCCCATCGCCGTGTTGAAATGGACCGCCGTCGTCAGAGCCTCGTCCGTTGTTCAGCAGGTGCACGAGCTTGCACGTGAGGTTGACTTGGGCCCGAAGTTGTTGGTAGGGCCCCACTACACCCAATTTATAATATTAATATTTAATATAGCTTTATCTACACTTATAAAGTGGAAAAAATTATATTTTTGTATGTTTGTAATGTATAAACTCAAAAACTAATAACATAGTAACATAGGCTTTCATTCCCGTATTCCCAGGCGAACGGGAGTAACGCGGTTGTAACCGCGTGACGCCCGCTAGTATTTTATAAAAAGTATTTTTATTCTTACTATATAATCTTCTTTTTATTATGCTAGTTGTTGACCGTACCACAGATTTTAGTTTCGGCATCATTCAAAACAACAAAGTCAGTTCACTGTAAAAACCAATTTAGCTGCGCCTCCAAGAACCTTATAAGGAGCTAGCCACCATTTTATTGCGACTTTAAATCGCAATAGCGATTACCCATGCTATTCCATTCATGCGTTTAGTTGTGAATGGTTTTTTCTTTCCGTTTTTCTGAGAAAATCACCGTGGTCGGCGTTAATCCAAAACAATACCTTCTCTCTGGGTCAACTTTATGCTGCTATTGATTGTATTATCATTTTTTACTGATGATTGGCTTCGTCACAGCTTCACATGCAAATCCCGTAGCACCAATCATATTTTTGGTACGGCTGGCTGAAGGATTTCATGAACTAAAAACTAAAACTAAATAAAAATATTCATTAGTCTTTTTACGTCCTCTTCCATATAGGTTGTAACTTGTAAGTCTCGGTGTCATTCAAAAGAACAATTTTACAATTGACTGTAAAAACCAATTTAGCTGCACCTTCAAGAACTCCAAAGGGAGCTGGGCACCATTTTATTGTGACTTTAAAGCGCAGTATAGATTAAGTATCAATTTCTTTGCCTTTAATGTATTTAGTAGTGAATGAACACATTTTTCCGTTTTTACGAGAATGCCACCGTGTGCGGTAGCTTTGTACTATTGAAGGATTGTTTATTTATTTGACAACCTGTAAGTATTTGGAAATTTAATTGCTTTGACGTTAGTGTTTCAAAGATATGACTTCGCTCTCAGATAGTATCTATAAAATAATCATCACTTTGACTCTGACCTGGCGAATGATCAATAAGGGGGTTTTGACTAAATTACTCGCTCGTGGGTACGGTCCCTTTAGTCACGCACCCTAAAATAATAATCCTTCTGTATCTACACTCCAACCTTAAGTGGTTTCATCAACTCTTACTGTAAACTGTGGGCATATAAGCACTTATGTCTAGGGTGTAAATAGCGACCGGACGTATAAACCTTTAAAGGGTACCGGTACACTTTATTTTATGCTCGGACTGCAGAGATTGTATCTGTGTACGTGTAACATCTGCACTTTTTTTAAAACTTTTTTTAGGGAATTTCAGCTAGCGTAAGCCATGTCACCGTTTCTCACAAATATAGTCACATTATATGTACATATCTATAAATATCTGGATAAGAGACACTCGCTCAACCTTGACTTTTACGCTTTTTTTTAACGTGAGGGAAAATCCTACCTAAAAACTTCACGTATCCTGCCCACAGTCTACGGTTGGAAGATCCGGGCAAGCGTTTGGAAGGATACCCCAGGACTCCCAACAGACCTACGGCTACCACGCGGCCACACCTAGGGGTGGGGGTGGGGGGTCCGGGTGTTATCCCGCGTCTTTAGGGGCTGTTTCTGTAAGGACGGCGAGCAGCTGCCTCACCGTCCTCAGGCCCCCGGCCATGGAGGCCGATAGTCTTGGGCGAAGACACGTCGGTGGCGCCCCCTGACTTTTACGCTACCCGAACTGGTTAATAGGCTTTGAAAGACACCCAAATCCATTGATAATAACAGTCCTGTTTTTTTGAAATTTGGTTGGAGGACAGAATAAGTTTATATTTCCTCCTCTGAAGTGTGAACAGCGATGGCATTAGGCTCGCCACTTTTACGTGGGACCAACAAAACTAAAGGCAAAGTGTGGGTTTATTACATCTCTGACTATCCCCTCGGGGATATTGGCGTGGTTATATTCTGATGATCGATCAAGAAAGAAAGAAAAGAAAGAAAAATGTTTTTAATCCTGCCAAATGGACAGTACACCGATACACAAAACAATAACTTATAACTATACTTAATATAATAAAAAATAAAAATAACATATAAAAAAAATCTTGTTCCGTATACCGATGCACGTCCCACCCGCAGGATAAGGCCGCCTTTCAGCATTATGTCGCCACATGTGTGAAAACATATCGCTTTCCCCATGCTACGACGCTGATTTTCAAAGGCGGCCCCAACGAGGCGAGGACAGGGAGACGGTCCACGGAGGAAACAAAATAACAACAAACTAATCGTACACGCTCTTGTGCCCCTTAGAAACAAACAAATAAATATAATACATAACATTAATACAACATTTATAGTCCGTTCACAGCTATTTTACAACAGGAAGTTATTTTACCTCTAACTGTAAATGGACCACAACATCAAAACTAATCAAAACACACACAACGCTAACAAAACGCAATTATTTAAGTTCTTCGATTCCCCACGCACACCCGCGCCACAAAAATGTCAGCGACGACTCGAAGAATACATGTACTACATTTCACTTCATTGAAGAAAAAGTAATCGGTCTAGATCAGAGCGGAACAGACAAATCAAAAATCCACACTGGTCCGACTGAGACAGCTACAGCGCGTCCGTCTTCTCGGCCAATAGTGTTTTGCCTTACCAATAAGTAAATAAATACGTTCCCCTCGGACGGTGGCATGGCGTCCATTAGTGAAAATATAAACTACTAGCTGACCCGCGCAACTTCGTTTGCGTGATAAATGAGGAACCGCTCGACCGATTTTGAGCAAACTTCACATAAACCATCTACTAAATAGTCCGAACAAAGCCTTAAAATTTGGTTTGGATAGGTGAGCCCGTTCTTGAGTTATAAAATTACAACGAAAAGTGGCATTGATTTTTATATATATAGATAAATTGTGTGTAGTTTTACGTTGCTTGGTGTTACCCAATACTTAGTGAGAGTGCAATTTTCTAGTGCTGACCAATGTTTCATTTACCAAAAACATATTACAATGCAGCCACAATGAACAGAAAGAATGGCGTGACGGCCCCTACAGAAAGCCGCCATCATGTTGTACACAAACAACAACAACAAGATAATATAAATAATATTGAGAGAAACAAATAAACAAACAATACTACGACGGAAATTTTGAGGTTAGTTATGATTAAACTTTAAATAAACTTAAATTACATTTTATAACTATTGTTGAGAGAAATGGTAACATTGAGGTTAGTTGTGATTAGGTCTAAGTAATTAAATTCTAAGGGCATGTATTTAAATTAACTTCTGTACGCTCCCCCTTCCCGAACAAAACACTGCTAAGTCCAACCAAAAACACACTGACCTGCACACCAATCAAGTATGCACACTAATTAAATCAAATTCATTACAAATAATGGTTAATGGTACATATTTGCAGAACTGTTTCACTAAACGAATAAGTTCAAAATAGTAAGTATATCTAACAATTCCTTAGCTCAACAGACATTAAATATTTTAAAGTAGAAATCTACCCAATTTACCTTCATGAACATTGCTTATTCCAAACAAAAACCCACACAGTACAAACAGGTATACATCAATCAATCATCAATACATAATTATAATAAAATCGTAACAGGTCTCTGTACATGAAAGATAAATAAGAATAAATATTATATTATTTTATATTTGTCTCCGGTGGGAACCGAACCCTCCAGCGCCGCAGGCGGTATCACTACCGACTGCGCCACAGAGAGCATTATATAATACTCATAGCTTAATATGACCCATTTATGGATCCCTTATCGTCTCTCGGGTCAGACATCATGGTCCCAATTGTTCTTGCATGAGCTTATGTTTTATGTGTTTAGAGAAAATTCGCTTTGATTTCAGGCCGCGGAGCGGTGGCGACAGGACATTCCAGCAGTGTGTCCCCGCACTTCGAAAGCAGCCCCTGAAAGCCATAGTCCTGCCCCCCGGAATTGAGAGTGGTGGCAACACCGACCTTTTGCTATACCTCTGCTTGTCGTGCCTCCAACATAACTTTTCATATAGATAAGTTGGTCTTTGTGTATTTATGACTCCAAACAATAGCCCAGCCAAGTGTAACTTCCTCCTCGCATTCATTTTTAGCATTTTCATGCTATTAATAAATGGTGTGACATGGCTCCTCCTTGGAATATCAATGCAGAACCGAACACATGCATTCTGGACTCGCTGTATGATGGCCTCTGTCCTTTTAAGAAGACAGGGACCGTATACCGTGTCGCAATAGTTAAACCTTGACAGTATTAAGCTGTCAACTAGTAGTTTCCTCATTGACAAACTCAAATATGGCCTTATATTGTACAGGACTTTTAATCTGTAATAACAGTTACTTATCACTTTGTTGATATAACCCTCAAAGCGCAACTCTGAATCCATCACAAGACCCAAGTTTGTCGCTGTCTCCACTCTTTCTATTGCCTGTTCATTTATTTTTATAATAGGGTCCTGTGAAAGTATTGAGCTGACCTGTTTCTTCGATCCCAAAATCATGAACTTAGACTTCATTGGATTTAGCAGCAAAGAGTTTTGCTTTGCCCATGATACCACTCTACCAAGATCCTCGTTCAACAGCTCCACTGCCGCTGCTGTGCCGGAGGGTTCAAAATTTAAGTATAATTGTATGTCATCTGCATACATATGGTATTTACAGTTTGTGATTGAATTCTTAATGTCAGCGCTATACAATACGTATATATTGGGTCCGTTACTGTATAGTAACGGACCCAATATTGAACCCTGCGGCACGCCTCTAACCACTTGGCGAGGGGCAGAACAGCACCGGCTTCCATCCTCCTTGCTAATTTCCACACACTGTGACCTGTCCTGGAGATAGCTTGAGAACCACAATACTGTTTCCCTAGTAAAACCATAGTAAGATAATTTAGACAAAAGCAGTGCCGTATCCAAAGAATCGAAGGCTCTGGAAAAATCCAACAACACCAGTATTGAGCCTTCTCCCACATCTCTCGCCTCCAAGATGTTCCCAACAACATCGGACAGAGCAGTAGCCGTACCCCTACCCTTGCGGAAACCTGATTGCAAGTCAGGCAGCAGTTGGTTTTGCTCGACATACTCCATCATCTGCATATAAATCACACGCTCTAAAACCTTAGAGAGGCATGGGAGAATTACATGCTTATTGGTCTCAGGTCCCTGTAACTCTGTGGGTTACTGTTCTTGGCCAGGGGACGGACTATAGCACATCGCCAGAGGTCAGGAAATGTATGAGTGACAATGGATGCGTTGACAATATCAGTTATGGCCTGAAGGGCTGCAGGCAGAGTCATAGAGAGCATGTCAAGACTAATTCCATCCACACCTTGGGCATTTGTCTGTATGTCTCTCATAATTCTCAATACAACCTCGGGGCCAACAGGCTTCAAACTGAACCGACTGTTAGTGCATCTGTTATACTCAAAATATGTTAGGTAAGATATGGATGGCGCCGTTATTCCTGGAATCGTTAAAATGGCTTTGTCTGGGTCGTCAAAAAATCCGGCAGTTGAGTCTGTCCGTGCAAAGGCAGAATGTCCGTTTTTAAGTTAGTCCACAGTCGTTTTGGGTCTTTGATGCTATTGTTAATTCTTTCCTTAAAAATGCAGTCTTTTCATTGTGTAGGTACACAGAAGTCAAACGCTTCAATTCCTTGTAATAGTTATGGTGCTCATCCATTCCCGTGGTACGATATCTCTTTCGAGCCCGGGTCCGCAGCCGGAACAACAAACGAATGTTGTCCGTAATCCAGGGAGTGGGTCGATCCTTAAAGGTTTTCTTTTTTAGTGGAGCGTGCAGATCAAACAAAGTAATTACATAGGTATTGAATGCTTGCACCATGGAGTTTACATCCCCCATAGTGCCCAACCGAACCCATGGCAAACAGCCCCTGTCCACCTCAAAATATTCCATGAGAATATCCTTAATGGGCCTATAAGTAGGTAACTATTCTAGGTTTAGGCTTACTCTTTTTAAATACAGTATCACAGACCACAAATGAGTGTCGACCCAGCTCCGGGATGTGGTCCACCACAACATTGCATGTCTTTAGGTCTGTACACATTATGTCAATGAGAGTAGCCCTACTGGAGGTGAAATGTGTTGGTGTTGGTACTATCTGATTCAAGCTCATGCAACCCAGAAAGTCTCGCAATCTCCTTGCCTTGCTCTCATCCACCATCAATCAATCAAATCCCTTTCGTAGACTTAATTCACCTATATAATTCACCCAGGTGCATTAAGTCAACCAAATAGTGCACCTTATTCACCTAGGTGCATTAACACAACCAAATAGTGTACCTCATTCACCCATGTGCATTAACAGTACCAAACCCTCCACATATTTACTGCTTAGACCACTCCCAATTTGCGTCACAACATACGGTCCCGTGCCTTCACCATTCAGTTTCTACCTGAGACCTTTTCCAGGTTGCAGGTCCACCTGGCGAGTGGAAATTCTTAACCTATGTTTCCCAAGTCGCGGTATCCACTCCAGAACTCGTTTACTTGCTTACGTTGATGATGATACTTTATTCCCGAGTCACGACATACTAAAAAGATTAATTTTCCACCTTGGAGATATTATGTCGAGATAGGTTTTTGAATTCTCGGCTGTGATCCATAGGAAACCTTTTTAATATTTAATAACGTAATGAATATTGAAAGGGCTTTAGCAAATTGTTCAACCTTTAGCCACTGTAACATTATAGCTATTGGAAATATACATTTCTTTGCCTCGGTGACGCAGTGGAACGCTGTCCGTCGGTCACCCAGCGGCTTCTGAAGTAACTGTGAGCAAGTGTACTCCTAAACGTTAAGTGGTTTCATCAACTCGTAGTGTAAACGTCGGCATAAAATGGCGAGGGTGTAAATAGCGACCGTACAATAAACCTTCATAAGGTACCGGGTACACTTGCTCGGACTGCAGAGATTGTAGATATTTGTGGATGTGTAACATCGGCCCTGCCTTTTGGAATTTTGGTTGTGATCTTTCACATCCCATTTACGAGCGCTTCCGTGCTTCGAAAGCCACCCTAAAGGTATTGATCCTGGTGCCCATAGCATGATGCCCACAGCTCGCTAAATCTTAAGTCAGACAGATGGTCCTCAGTCTGCGCCGCCTCTTTTTGCGAGCAGGTCATGCTCGTGAAGAAGGCGGCGGGGCGGGTACGGGAGAGAACTCTCCCATCCGAGTTCCGCCGTCGGCGGCCTGGGCGCCAACGACGTTTCTTCGCCGAGGACTATCGGCCTCCATGACCGGGGGTTTGAGGACGGTGAGAGGGTCGCTAACCGTCCTTACGGAAGCAGTCCCATGACGGCAGCGTGACGTGAGAAACTCACGCAAGCCCCCCCTTAGAAGCGGGATGACACCCGAAACCCCCCCAAAGACGCGGGATAGCACCCGAACCACCCCCTGGGCGAGGCCGCAGCGGCGGCCGTAGGTCTGTTGGGAGTCATGGGACATCCTTCCGAGGGCTTACCCATTATCTTAAAATTATTCAAACAGAGGTAGATGACAATCGGAATATCTGAAAATGATGTTTGTCGGCCAAGAAGTATGAAATTTGGAAGTTATTTAGGAGAGACGTTTGATCTTACTAATAAATATAATAAATGCAAAAGTTTGTGGGTGGGTACGTTTGTTACTCTTTCACGCTGTAACGATTGAACGGATATGACTGAAATTTGGTGAAGGGATAGATTGTAATAGTCTGGAATAACGCTCAGGCACTCGTGTGGCAACGGGAAAGAGTGCAGAATGTTGTGCCCCCATTTCATCCTGGGGGTGTCACGAGAGGCGACTAAGGGAACACTTTCGCTAAACGATCCATTGCGTTGAGAAGGAAATCTCGAAATGAAACCCGGTTGTCTATAAAATGACAATGGTTAATTGATAACCTTATGGGCAACTTGAAAAATTTCAACAGCGAGTCGTCATGATCTGCGCCTGTCCATTTCAACACGGCAATAGGCTTTCCACCTATTGCGTGGAACATAAAACTATAGGATGAAATGTGGGGGTATACTGTGCCTCTTTCTACTTCTCCGCGGGGATAAAGGCGTGACTATATCTATAGATACATATAAAATTACTTGTCCGGACTGACTGACTGACTGATTCATCAACGCAGAGCCTAAACCGCTGGACCTACAAACTTGAAATTTTGCACTGCACTAAATTTCATAAGCCTGTGTAACACATGGTTCAGCGTTTTTCAAAATTTAACTACGAAGAGGGTAAAATAGTTCATAAACGTTTGTATGGAAAGTTTGTCATTTTCAAAGTACTTCGTACTTCGTGCACCTACGTCTTTTATGAAATAAATGAACAGGTGTATCAGCGTTCTTCAAAATTGTTCCTCTTAAAAGTTTAACAGAAAAGTCTGACAGCATTACTACTCGTATGTACTAAAGCAGCGTTTCCCAATTAGTGGTACGCGTACCCCCAGGGGTACGTGAAGTTGCATCAAGGGGTACGTGCGGCTATCAGTAAAAATAAGAACAATTTCAAAAATATTATTTAATTACGATCATCATAGTAAAAGCACGGAGCATCGAGCACTATGACTTTTAGATACAACTTCTTCCGACAGTAAATTAAGATTTAAAATCGGACATAAAATGCCACTTGCAGTTACCTACTTCCCAGAAATATCGCCGCAATGGAACTGGGTAAACAATCCTATCGCGAACCATTCCGTTGACCACCTACCCCTCTCAGATCAAGATGAATTAATAGACATCTCATGCAACAGCAGACTCAAGAGTTGTTTTGCAGAGCATTCACTGGGTGACCAGGGTGACTTTTGGGCTAACTTAAAATATATTTATTATATCAGCGAATCAGCAATAAAATATATAGGTACTGCTATTTTGCACGATCTACCTTTGCAAAAGCGAATTTTCGGTCATGACGAACTTAAAACTAAACATAGTCACAGACTTCAACTTGAAGACGATTTAAGACTGAAGCTGACTGAAGGACAATCAGATTTTCAAGAGCTGTGCAAAGAAAAACGTGCACATTTGTCACATTAGCGTCTTCGCTAATACATCCCGAACAAAGCGTTCCGGGCCGAGATACCACTAATACACAGTAGAGAGAATCTTTGTTAGAACTGAGTGTTTAAAAGATCGTTTCTCTGCTGGAATATAAAAATCTGGAACCTGCCCGCACACGTATTTCCCTCCTCTTACAATCCCGGGTTCTTCAAGTGGAGCATAAAGAGGCACATCACAGGGCCGCCAACTTGAAGACCACTGTCAGAAGTCTTACGGACTGTGAGAGTGGCCTCCAATCGCTAGATGCGCCACGGCTTTCCATCAGTGGTGACGTCAATTTGGCGAACTTAATATAAAAAAAACATAATTTTATTTTGATTTTCACTAATTGTACTGTAATTTGTTGATAATTTAAAATAACATTTAATGTATTTAAACTGACTTTTTGGAACGAAGTTCATTATCGCGCGTTGTGAAAGGGGGCTAGACGGAAAAAATTCTCACGAAAAGTTGTAACGACACTTTTTGGAACGAAGTTCCTTATAGCTATAGTATGGAGGGTAGAGGTACCGACCGAGAGGGGGGGAAGGGGGGGAAATGGGGTAAGGGGGAGGGGGGAAGGGGGGTAATAAAATGGGGGTTAATAATAAAAAAAATATTATTATTAATTAAAAAAAAAAAAAAAATTATTACAATTCCTTGGGTATACTACGCCAAATCGAATGCCAAATAATCGAACATCCAAATACTCGAACGTTTAAAATATCGATCGTTTAATATATCGAACATTTATATTGTAATCTTCGATATTTTGAACGTTCGAAATATTGAACGTTCGATATTTTGAACGTTCGATTATTTGGCATTCGATTTGGCGTAGTATACCCCAATTCCTTCACTAATTAATCGAAAGGAACTTCGTTCCATCCGGGTGTCCCTTGACACCTCTCAAGTTTTTTTTTATTTATCACTAGCTGCGCCCCGCGGTGTTACCTGTGGTTTAAGTAGCCTATCTGTTAATCCAGGGAGAACTACCTGTATACCAAATTTCATCAAAATTGGTGCAGAGATTTGAGCGTGAAGAAGTAACAAACATACACACTACACACACACACACTCACGAACTTTCGCATTCATAATATTATTGTGATTGCTGCAATAAGGGGTACGCAGGTTTGAGGTCTTTTTTGAAGTGGTACGAAGCAAAAACTAATTGGGAACCACTGTACTAAAGAATTGAGAAAAGGTTGACCTTGGAACACCTAGGTGGACCATAGGTCAAAAAATCTATAATTATACTACACTCGCTCAAGGCTGCAGTAGTAGCCAAGGTCTGTTGGGAATCCTGGGGATATCCTTCCAAGGGCTTACACGGGGCTACGTAGGGAACGTGTGGTTTTTAATCGGTAAGAGTCCGACATAGCATCAATGACGGATTTTCCACACGTTAAAAAAAACTACTCTCACTAAAGCTACTGTAAGATGTAATCCCATCAAAAACAATACCTTTAAAAAAAACCAAGTCTTTCAACTCCGTTCTTCTACCGTAAAAAGTAGTGAGATTCAGATTCATGTCATTACCAAATCTGTTATTTTATTCAGTCTCTGCATAAGGGACCTTCTGTCTTAAATTTTACGTAATTAGCTAACTCAACAATAAGATGTTGGTAGTAGATATTGATTATAAACACAAGTTCAAAATCAATATCTACTACAATCTTTAATGTTTTAAATAAATAGATTGACTTGGCAATCGCATGAAAACATAGTGTGTACCTAT
The DNA here is from genome assembly GCA_933228765.1 of Miltochrista miniata. Classification (NCBI taxonomy): domain Eukaryota; kingdom Metazoa; phylum Arthropoda; class Insecta; order Lepidoptera; family Erebidae; genus Miltochrista; species Miltochrista miniata. The sequence goes on along the minus strand of OW121764.1, from coordinate 11,736,777 downwards.
CTCACAAGTAATACATTTAGATTGTTTATTACGATTGCCAAGTCGATCTATTTTTTTGAAACTTCGATAGAATGCAGGGATGTTAAAACCGTCAAATGGATCATTTCTTGTGTATTTTAGAATGTAATTCTCATAGTATGATACTATAATATTAATAATAATTTATTCATACACACGAGTAAACATGACAAAGTGGATAATAATAATACAGTCTTATATATGCAACACATTGGTTTGAACCGTTGTCACCTGTACTAGTGAAAAATCTCTTTATCACCAGGGGACCTAATTCCTGGCGGTGATTAGATAAATACTCGAGTCCAAAGGGGCTTTTTTTTTCTTTAACGTAAGGGAATATCCAAAGGGGCCTTGCAAAATAAAGTCGGCAGCACACCTTCGCTGCTGACCGTAAAAAGATACTACTACACATTTCTTTTCTATACTTAGGTAAGTAATAAGTATGCAATTAATAATAATATAACAACGTAGTAATTAGGGTTCCGTTCCCAAAGGGTGAAAACGGTACCCCATTAATTAGACATCGCTGTCATTCGGTATCTCTGTTTGGTGTTGGGCAAATATCAGAAACCGTGATAGCTAGACAGCTAAACTTTTCACAGATGATGTATTTTTGTTGCCGCTTTAACAACATATGCTAAAATAAGAAAAAAAAATAAGAATGGCTTCCATAAACGTGATTTTTTGCAGCTCCTTTGGTAAGGAACCCTCCGTGTACAAGTCCGACTCACACTTGGCCGGTTTTTGTTATTTGCAAATTACTTACAGGATCAAAATCAGCTGCGAAGGTAATTGAAATCATAACCATTTCCTTCAGTAAAGTAGAGGTAACCATCGCCGCCTAATACGGGGTCTCAGAAAAACTCATTACGCGATAAGGCAGTTTTTAACCGTGAATATTCATTATTCCCACAATAATGTAAAAAGTTTAATTTGGACTCAGCTACCTGTATCTCCGTCGGAATAATGTCGGTAGGCTTTCTGTGTAATGTGTGCATTTGTGTAGGTAAGGGAGTAATTTTATAAATATTAATAACAATGTACCTATATACCTGGGGATCGTGCGAAGCATGGCTCTATACGGGGCTCCCGTATGGGCGGAGACCCTGACGGCCAGCAATGTGGCTAGACTGCTGAGCCCGCAGAGAGTGATGGCCGTCAGGGTGATAAGAGGATACCGCACGATCTCCGGTGAGGCGGCATGTCTCCTAGCCGGGACCCCTCCATGGGACCTGGAAGCGAGAGCCCTTGCGTCACTGTTCAGATGGCGCAAGGAGGCGCTGAAGCGGGGCCAAAGGCCTTCGGCTCGAGAAATCGAGGCCCAGCGGTCCCTGCTCTACCAGGAAACCGTGGAGACATGGAAGGTGCGACTTGAGCAACCAAAGAGGGGATTCGCCACAATCGCGGCCGTCAGACCGGTCATGGACGAGTGGCTGGAGAGGAGACACGGTGCTCTCTCCTACCGGTTGACACAGGTGCTTGCCGGGCACTTTAGCTTCGGTAGGTATCTGTGGCGAAAACACCGGGAAACTACGGCCGAGTGTCAGCACTGCGAGGACCGCAGCGATGACACGGCGCTCCACACGCTGGTGGAGTGCACGGTGTGGGCGCAAAAGCGCCAGGTCCTCGTAGTGGGTCTGGGCGTGGACACTCTCTCGCTCGAGACCATGGTGCGAGCCATGCTCTCCGGCGGGAGTAAGTGGGACTGCGCCGCCTCTTTCTGCGAGCAGGTCATGCTCGTGAAGGAGGCGGCGGGCCGGGTGCGGGAGAGAGCTCTCCCACCCGAGTTCCGCAGTCGACGGCCTGGACGCCGCCGACGTGTTTACGCCGAGGACTATCGGCCTCCATGACCGGGGGTCTGAGGACGGTGAGAGGGTCGCTCACCGTCCTTACAGAAGCAGGCCCATGACGGCAGCGTGACGTGAGCAACTCAAACATGCCCACCCTTAGAAGCGGGATAACACCCGAAACCCCCCAAAGACGTGGGATAGCACCCGAACCACCCCCTGAGCGAGGCCGCAGTGGCGGCCGTAGGTCTGTTGTGAGTCCCGGAACATCCTTCCGAGGGCTTACCCGGGGTTCCCAACCACAGGCTGTTGGGCGTTGCGTGAGGTTTTTTAGTCGGTAAGAGTCCGGCATAACATCCTCTGAGGATTTTCCCTCACGTAAAAAAAAAAAACAAAAAACAATGTACCTATATCAATCAATTAAGGGGAGTGGTTGACAAAGTTGGCGAAAAAGAGGTGCAAATAAAGACGTTCTTCTCGGTACTAGTATACGAAAAATGACAGCCAAAAGTAGATTTGAAATCTACAAGATGTGTTCCAGAGGATGGTTTCATCAGAAATTGTGTATTTATTATAAATAACTAGTAAAACATCACTGAAATAGCCCATAATTTTTTAGAAGAAGTCGTTGTATGACATCTATTTATTAATGAATGATAATAAAATTTATATCAGAGACTAAAGAAAACATAGACCTCTAAAATGGTTTTCTTCAATTTTGAATTAGTATAAGTTTTAACTAATTATAACTAATAATGTATTCAAAGAATACATCACGTTGCTTGCTTCCCCGCGCTCGCCCGAAAATCTAGTGCGGGGGGAGTCGTGTTGCTAGACGGACGTGTGTCGCTCTGGTCTGCAAAATATTCTCGTAAAATGTTATATTTTCATTCATGTACAGAGTAATGCGTGTGTAAGATATGCATATAAATAAGTAAGTTACTATAATTTTCATTTAACACGTGGTGAACCACTAGATTGATATTTTATTTGTTATATTTTTATTTTAATAGTATTTTAATTTAATATTTATTTCTAAATTTAGTGTAAAGGATTTAAGTATCGAAAAGATAGGTTTTCGACCACTTCTACAATATTACGTAATATCTTACCCCACCAATTGCGAAGATATAAAAGTGTCTGCACTTACAGAGCAACGGCCATTATTGTTCGTCAAGTTGTCTTTTGAAGTAGGTACAGATATGGTTCAGTAGTTAAATGAAAATTATAGTAACTTACTTATTTATATGCATATCTTACACGTGCAACAGAGCCAGAGCCCGAGTTACACAATGCATGCTGCATTACATGAGAATATAATGCATTTCAACTTATTTTTCGTATTGTTTTATTAAATTACTTCGAAAGGTAATCATGCTTATATTGTAAGCGGTACTTAATCATTTCAATATAAATAAATGAAGAAATATTTGTGGACATTCGCACACAACTTAAGCTAATATAACCTTGTGCTAAGGGATACTATAATATAAGTAATTTCATCAGTTGTCTACTGATGAAAATACTTATATTATAGTTATTATTAGCACACTGCTTTTTTGAGACACTGCTCTCAACCTAAGCTGAAAGAATTGACTCTTTTAGTTTATTACGTCTGGTGGGTCGCCACAAGTAGGCACCATCTACCGGCAAATTGGTTAAGGTATAAAAGTGAATAAAGTGAGTGCCCGCCGAGTTTCTTGCTAGTCTATATCTATACATAATAATAAAACTGTTGAGGGTCGAGAGTCTGAATATGGAAGCTATTTAAAAAAAAAAGAACGCGTTCTCTAATCGATACCTACTTAAGCCAAAATGAAATTTAAAATTTTCATGTCCGTCTGTATTCCGAATACGTATCACGCCGAAACTACTGATTTGAATGAAAATTGATCCGAGGAAGTTCAGGAGTTAGAGACATCTCAACTTCTCTAAACCTAGAATTCAACCTAGGATTGCTTCACACAAGTTTCAGTGCTGAGGGTTTTGTAGTACAGGAATTAGAGATATCTCAACTTTCTCAAAACCACACAAACACACAAACAAAATTCAAGGGTTCCTTGGAATGTGAGTGTAAATCTAAACAGGCGTGTTGGCTGAATCATAAAAGAGCTTAATGATTAAGGCTGTTGTAAAATAATTCTGTCCGCGCCGAAGTCGGGGACTGAATTGTTTTAGAATAAACTTAATCTTTAAGCTCTTTTATGATAAAGCAAACAGGGCCGTTTCACACGCTGCTTGATGAGTCTGATGAAGAAGTGCCTCTCCTTTTGCAAACCTTATGTGACGTAAACGAAGTTGCGAGGGTCAGCTAGTTTTACAATATGCTTAATCTTTAAATTCGTTTATGATTAAGCAAATAGGGCAGTTTCACCCGCCGCCGGTTGATGAGACTGATGAAGAAATACCTCATGTTTCATACACCTTAAGCGTCGTAAACGAAGTTGTGAGAGTCAGCTAGTTACATACATACATATAGTTACACCTTTATCCCCGAAGAGGTAGGCAGAGGCATATTATTATGTACCCACATTTCACCTTTTTAGAATTTGTCCCACGTAATAGGCGGTGAGCTGTATTTCCGTGTTGAGATAGACAGGCGCAGGTTGTATCTGCCTGCTGTTAAAATTAATCAAGCCGCCAAAACGGCCTTCAACTTCGCTTAACGACTGCCATTTTACGTTCAACCAGGACCAACGGCTTAACGTGCCTTCCGAAACACGGAAACGACGCTCAAATAACTGTCACAAAGTGGTCACATGGATGGTCACCCATCCAAGGACTGGCCATAGTGAATGAGCTTACTACAGTGATCGCTTACAGATCACTAAGTCCGCGGTGCCACGAGCGCTTCTTATTTATACATAACTAGCTGACCATCGCAACTGCGTTTACGTCTATTTTTGTTTGTTTGTAATAATAAAATGAAATGAAATTTTGTTCCAAAAGTAACAAAAATTTTAAGCGAGTGGAAGACCCCCCTTTCTGGATTTGTAATAATTTAAGTACAAAACAATGAATATATCTTATTCTTATATGTCTGTGGAATATATGAACATTCGTCTTTGTGAATTCGTCACATTTAAGTTTTACGTAATGATCAATCACATTTTTTGCAGTGTATTTTACTACACTTAAAAACAAAGGAAAATTGAAATACAAACGTTCCTTTGTTTTTAATTTACTTTTCGCCTCTCTCTATAAAATAGAGTGCAGAGGGGCTTATGGCGAGACTTTGTCTGTAGTCTGTGACTCTGTTGCATTAAACTACGTCACTAGATCACGTAGATCATCTGTTCAAAGTTTGAAATAAAACAAAAATGACAACGTCAATCGGATTGAACTGTCACAATCAACGTTTTAGAGAGGGGCAGTCGGGTGAGACCGTCTCACAGCTTTTTGTTTATTTGGTGAAGCGAGGAACGCATTTCCGCTACTATGTTTCTTCTTCTTCCGTGGTTCTTTTACTCTGATGTCTCTGTAGTTGCGCTACTCTATGTTAGCGAGTCATATCGCCCATTTTCTCAAGGTCGTTAGCCCTGGGTATGGCCTTAATCAGCCAATATCAGTCAACCAGTAGACAGCGTCTTACGTCTCAACACACACAGTTTGTGAGGGTGTCAGGATGTCTGAACGTTTGTTACTCTTTCACGCTCTAACAGTTTGAAATTTGGTACAGGAATACATTATAGTCTGGTAAATATAGGTTTTTATCCCGTCAATAAAAGCTCTTGAAAATTGATTGATTGACAGCATAGCCCGGTTGCAAGTCACTACTCGCTCGACGATTCCCAACCTAAACGCAGGTACTGCACGCAACGACACTCATTTAAAAGCCTAAGTTTTTATTTGCACCCTCTTCCTGTCGGCTACAACGTCCATACATGCATACAAATAGTCACGTTTGTCTTCCAGCGGGGTAAGCAGAGACTAGGGCTTTCCACTTCCTACGATTCTGACATACCCCTTTCGCTTTTTTTACTTTCATAACTGTTTTCATACATGCTCGCCGGTTAAGGACACTCTTGACTTTGCCCTTTTCCAGAAGGTCTTTGATCTGATCGGCATGTGTTCGCTGAGGTCGATCCCTACTGCAGTTTGCCCATTCACATATTTCTACTACAATAATTTTGCTTTCATGCTTCTTCTGCCATACCCAACTTTCACTACCACACATAAGTGTAGCGATGAGCACTCCTCTATGTACACTAATGTACAGCTAACCTTGCCTACCCAGACTCTTCGGTCGATTAGTAAATGGAGTTAACTACACTCATTTGCAAAAAAAACGGGCGGTTTTGATTTTCATTCATCTTTAAAAAGATACAATACCAAAAAGGTTTCAATCGTTTGTACACGTTACTGGCCGGTTTTAAAAATGCCGTGGTATTTAAAAAAGTACGTTCTAAATTCAAATTTTCATTTGATGCTCATTTTTACAGAAAACCCCTTTTTATCCTACATTTTTGGAGCGAAGTTCCAGAAGTTAACATCGACTTTCACAACTTTTATTCAATTTTTATCGATTAATTTCATATCCTTGACTGTCAAAGCTTTATTTATTGCTGTTTGGCTGTATCAAAAATGGTAGATAAAGTGGTAAAAGCTACCAAAATTATCGCGCTGCTTGAAGAGGGTTGCAGCCAATGTTTCGTGGCTAGGAGGCTAAATGTTAGTCGCTCGACGGTCCAAAGGACCTGGCAGCGATATTAGGAGACTGGTTCCGTCGAGAGAAGGCCTGGTTCTGGAAGAAAACCATGTACCCAACCACGGGATGATCGTTTTCTTGTGAGTCGCGCATTGAGAAATCGCAAATCTTCGTATGTGGATCTTAAGAACAACCTCCAAGAAGTAAGAAATGTGCATATTAGTCTATGGACGGTCAGGAGGAGGCTTCTCGCTGCCAATATACGCAGTCACCGCCCGGCCCGCGGCCCCAAATTACTCCGTGAGCACAGAGTTCACAGGTTTAGGTTCGCTAGAAATTGTGAATCATGGACTCAAGAAGATTGGAATAGGGTTTTGTTCTCTGATGAAGCCAGGATATCTCTGTTCAGTGAAGATCGACGTCGGCGAGTGCTAAGAAGACAAGGAGAGCGCTTTGCAGATGCATGTTTCGAAGAAATCACACCTTATGGTGGGAGCTCTGTTATGTTTTGGGCAGGAATAAATTCAATGGAACGTACAGAGTTAGTCTTCATTGAAAACGGCTCACTGACCGGGCATCGATACATAACGGAAGTTCTAATTCCTCATGCACAACCCGCATTGGCCGCTCTAGGTCAAGACTCGATCTTTATGGATGACAATGCTCGCGCTCACCGATCCCGCGATGTTAATGCGTATGTGCAAGAGGTCGGCATTCGTCGTTTGGATTGACCAGCTCGAAGTCCCGACCTCAATCCCATAGAACATATCTGGGACGTTCTAAAACGACGTGTGAGATCAGTACACCCGGCTCCGCAGACCATCAGAGAGCTGAAGAATGTGATGACTGCGGAGTGGGAACGTATTCCGCAAGCAAGTATCCGGGATATACTCGCTAGCATGCCCAGACGAATTCAAGCTGTGATTTTAGCTAGAGGGGGTCACACTCGATACTAAACATTTATCTGCTTTTACTTTATTAAAGAAAAACAAACAAAAAAACTTTTTTATTTTTACTTCATGAGCATATGCACTACTAGCGAACATATACTACTAGCGAGGTTTAGCGTTATTTCCCATAAATTGTAACAAAATTTTATGAAATACTGATGAAAACGATTATTTTCTTATTAATTTACCAAATTGTGAGGATAAAACTACCTATAATTATCAAACAAAGCAATATTAACATTTGAAATGGTTCATTGCTTAGGTGCCCGTTTTTTTTGCAAATGAGTGTTTAAGGAAACTAGCGTTAATAACAAAAGAAATACAAGAGATAAGAGAATTTCCACCTCATTTTCAATTCAGTTGGTATACTATGCAAAAACAATAACACCAGTAGGTAGTATATTGGTATGTCCAGCTTGAGAGCAGGTGCAAAAATAACAGATACCTGTTTGGTAGCTACAATATCTATATTAATATTATTCTGCCTCCCATTTGAGATGAGGCGAAATACGTAACAATAATTTTCCTCTATCGATTCTATTTTGTTATTGTCTCATAGTGGATTGCGATAGGCTGATTTGATTAATTGCGGATTTATTTGTCACTTTCGAGCACACTTTTTTTTTTAAGTGTGAAAATTCTCATGGATGCTATGCCGGGAATCCTGACGAATTAAACCATACGGTGCACATCCGTCTGCCGACGGCCAAGAGTGTCGGGTATTGAGGTTTCATAAGGTCATAACTCATCAGCGGCATATGCAAATGTCAAATTTGCATATTTTCGGCATGCATATGTGCAATTGTCAATTGTATGCTTAGCGGACTTGACACAGAAGCGCTAGAAAGTGCAAAGTCCGTAGAACGGACGCAACACAGATGAGTTGACTCATAATTCAAAGTATAGCAAACTCGAGTAGGTACCTAATGCTTAGACGAGCTACTGGATGGGATAGTGCCCGAACTCCTTGTAGAGGCGGTGGTGGCAGCCAAAGCAGGCCTCCGTCACTCTCTACAATTCGTTTTATAAGCACCTACTCCTAAGTATTATGACGCAGAACTAACGTGGCCGACCGGCAGAGGGCTGCCACACGCTAGACCGAGCGAAGTGCGCACAACCAATGTACATTTCCCGAGTAAAATAATATTTCGCTTTATTTAGTCTTGCTTTTTTTTCATCTTACTTCTTACTAATATTCTAAAATTAATTGCGAAAGTGTTTGAGTGCGGATGTGTAGATCTGTGAATGTTTGTTACTCTTTCACGCTCTAACGGCTCAACGGATCTGGCTGATATTTGATACAGGGATAGATTGTAGTCTGGAATAACACATAGGTTACTTTTTATCCCGGGAAAGAGTTCCCATTGGAAGCGGGAAAAGGAACAAACTTTTACGCGGGCTGAGCTGCGAGCATCAGCTAGTTATAATATAATTCTTATGTAAAGAAGAAGAAGTTATAAAATATTATTAAGTTTTTTTTTCAGACACTGTGTTTATTGTTTTTTGTAGTTATATGTATTTTTGTTACGTGCTTACAACCCTAATGTTGTCAATAGTTGTCACTCGATGACGCAATTATACGGTGTGCGCCCGAATCTCGACTCTCGGAATACGTCCTAGAGCATTTTTTCCACTGTAGCGATATGTTATAGCTAATATTTTTGAGGTTAAGTATGGGAGTGATGTATCTGTTACGTAGTAACTATTATTTAATCTGTGGCCAAAGTCTGTCAGGAATCCTAGGAGATCCTTGCTTCCGAGGGCTTGAGTGGTAGGGCACTGCGTGTTTTTAGATGGTAATATTCCGGCACAGCATTTTAAAAAAAGTCGAACTGCTTACTGGGGCTGATGGAGTTTACTCCTCTGACTTTAATGAGAATGGAACCGTATTTCGGCGTCCATTAATAAGAATCAAATTGCTTTGAACCTCTTTATCTCCACTTCTGTAAAAGCTAACATAATTTTATTATATCAAATCAATACTTATAATAAATCTGTAGAAGTGAAAATTCTGTACATTCAAAATATCAAAAAAATAAATAGCAGGGGGTGTTACTAGACCGACACCGAACCCAAAAATGTGATTAAAAAATTTTTTGTCTGTCTGTTTGTTCAGGCATCACGCAAAAACTACCGGTTCGATTACGATGAAACTTAGTATAATTATTCTTTAATAGCCTGGGCACCACACTGGGTACTTTTTATTCCGAAAAAGTATACAGGGCGAATTTTTGAAAAGGGCTCGGATGGCCAACTCCGAAACTATAAGGAATAGCTAAAAATGCTCAAAGGAGTCACGAGCCCGATTTTGATAAAACTTAAAACCTCATCATTAGATTTTTGATAAATCAATAATCCTAGCTGGGAATCGAACCCATTGATTTTGAAAAAAAAGACACCTTTATTATTACACCATACGATAGTGTCGCTGATAAGGATCCAATTCTGCGAAGTAATGATATACGGCAAATTTAAGGAAAGTTTAGAATTTTAATAGAATTCATATTTCATGTACTTAAATTTTGTATCATAGTTCGAACCGTTCGAAATCTCAGAATAGATCGTAACTATTCCGTGTTTTAAATCATGCTCAAAATGATTATTTGGAGAAAATTCTAAACGGAATCAATAATATTGAATGCATGTACTATCCTTAAGGTCTCTAATCCAGCTATGTATTGAAAACAATGGTCTACATTTTGAACAACTAATCAGTCAACGTAAGCAAAATAAATTGTATTTTGTTAAAGATGAGCACTTTCCTTTAGTTTGCCGTATGTCATTACTTTCCAGAATAAGATCCTTAATGGCAACACTATCGTATGGTGTAATAATATAGGGTGTGTTTTTTTTTTCATAATCAATGGGTTCGATTCCCAGCTAGGATTATTGGTTTTTCAAAAATCTAATGATAAGGTTTTCAGTTTCATCAAAATCGGGCTCGTGACTCCTTTGAGCATTTTTCGCTATTCCTTATAGTTTCGGATTTAGCCATCCAATCCCTTTTGAAAAATTCACCCTGTATAGAAGGTTCGATCCCTAGACCTAAAGTTATTATCAATTATTGCTTAAACGGTTAATGATACGATGATGAAACTACACATGAGCGTTGTTTGTTACAATTTGAAAAAAGTAATTTTAACATTTTTGCAAATTCCACCTCCAAAGGTATAAAAAAGGAGGGTAAAGTTTGTATGGGATAGCGTGATTCCTTGGTCCGATCTACTTAAAATTTGGCATATAGCATTATTAACATAATTTATTGAAGACGTGTTTCGTATTTTATTGAAATTTATGCTATAACGATCTAAAAAGGGAATGTAAATTATTTTGGGGTCGATTTTCTCCGGAGTTGATATCAATACTCCTTAAATACTCTTATTTTACACTTAAATTACTTTTTATTTTGACACATAATTTGTGAAAGCATTGTCATTTATGTTAAAGAGAATACAATACTACGTAAGAAGAGACGGGACTTCCATAGTGCGAAATAGTCTTACGAAATGTCAAACCATGATCAACTGACAGTAGCCAACCTAACAACTTTAACACATACAGTTGCCAACATTAGGGAAAAATAGTGATGTATACTATATTTATCGATATCGATACTATATTTATCGATATCGATAAATGCAGTGGTCTTTACTTCTTTAAAAGTATTTTGTATTTTCACAGAGATGCTATACTCCATTTTCAACTAAACTACTGCGTCATACAAGTTACATTTTGAAAATGAATAAGCATTTTAAATCCCGGAGGCAGTACATTTAATTTATAAAAACAGAGTATAGGCTCAGTTTTGGTTGTGAAATGATAAGTTCATAAAATATTGTTATATTTATTTAAAAAAAAACAATATTTGTAATTTCAGCGCCTTATTTCTTATTCTGACTTCTGACTGTGTATCATAATAATAATGACCCTTTTTAATTACCAAATATTAGGACGCTTGCTTCATTATTGCCTTCGTCTTTAATCACTAAAGTACAGTAATTAGCTGAAACAAAATAATGAGATAATTACAATATTTTTGTGTTATTTTTAATATTTTTTATCGTACGAGTTATAGATATGTAGCCATGATTTCTGAAGTGGCACCAACCTTTTGTTATGGTGATGGTGATTATTTAGCTGAATCCATTAATCAAGCAATTTTATTTTGAATTGAATTTGTCTGTTCAATCAATTCTGCAGCTCGCTGTAGTGAGTGACTGTATATAATACTAGCGGACGCCACGCGGTTTCACCCGCGTAGTTCCCGTTCCCGTGGCAATACGGGAATAAAATTTAGCCTATGTTCACCGCAAAGAATGTAGCTTCCCAACAGTGAAAGAATTTAATTTGTGGTTATTTTAAATTGATAAATCGTATCCTTTATTTAGAACTAGATTACCCAATTTATTTTTTTATTTTTTTCTGTAATTTTATTAATTTAGATAGAATAGAAATATGCTTTACTAGCCGATGCTTGCGGCCTCAACCGCGTTAATTTTATGGATGTGTGGGTAATTGATGTAACACTAGCAGACGTTCGCGAGGTTCCATCCGCGTCGCCGTCGTTCACGTTCCCGTGGGAGTGCGGGAATCAAATATAGCAATATCACCCGGGAATAGTAGTAGGTTCCTAACAGTGAAAGAATTTTTCAAATCGGTTCGGTAGATCCAGAGATTACTCCTTAAACGTCACAAACTCACAAACGTTATTTCTTTATGATTTTGGTATAAATGTTAAATTTAAATATATGCGAACTTCTTGTGATGTACCTGTGAATTGCTTGCTTTACTTTACTTTTTACATTACACTTTCGCGCTCGGCTTTCAACGGTTCGGCGTCCGTGTGTCACTGTCCAATGGGGTTCCAGTTGAAAACCAGCGTCAGGTTTCTCCTGGCATAATGCTGAACTGGACACCCATTTGGTGCATCTGTGTGCCACATTGCACATGTCACTATTTTAGGCTCTTTTTAATTTTATTTATTTTGTAGTTGTACCATTTTATATATTATGTATGTGTGGGCGCTTTCTTTCTTCTTTCTTTCTTTCAAATCGGTCCAGTAGTTCCGGAGCCTATTCGTTACAAACAAACAAACAAAAAAACAAATCTTTCATCTTTATAATATTAGTATAGATTGACCCTTTTGAATACTAAATATTAGGATGCTTGCTTCATTATTGCCTTCGTCTTTAATCACTTTGTACCACTCACTTTATACACATGGTAATTGGCTGAAACAAAAATAATGACAATTATTCATGTGTTTTTTTAACATATTTGTGTTAAGTGGCTTGGCAGTGAGTCTTATTGATGGAACTGCAAATTTCTTTAACAGCGTCTTTTTTCCTAAAATCTTTGTCAGTAAAATGTTTTCCGCAAACAAATTTTAACTGGTGGAGTTTCTCTATGGGTATATATGCTAAATTCTCGTTCCCTGTTTTCTTCACCCATTCCTTAAAACTAAAAATAAAACATCGATATATAAGTAATTGCAAAACTACTACCACACTATTTTCCTAACGATTATACAATATTTAATTTTCATTGTTTTCACCCATATAACCTATGAACCATTGAAAGATTTACTAATATACTACTCACCGAAGCGCATCCATAGGAAATCTGGCCATGAAAGACCGTTTTGTGCCGTCTTTTCTTCCAGATTTTAAACCGCATATTTCACACTTTTTATAATGCATAATTCGATAAACTATGTAGAACAAACACAAGAGAATATAATATAGGGAACGAATTGATAACAAAAATAAGCTATTATCTCAATTATTTCAATAACATCTTTCAGAGAAAAATAAATTGAAAATAACGAATAACAACTTGACATCCACAGTGACAGACAGAGACAGATGACATTTCCTCAAGAAACGAGCGAGGCAGATAGAGTAATTGAGTGAGACACATATAGTCGCCATTTCAATTTGATCAATTTTCATACATTTTTTTGCTTGTACGTAGTTGCGACAGACTGATTTATGTTAGGGATATGGTTTTACTTTAGACTTCAAAGAGATGATTTTACTACAAAGCCATAAAGTTAAATAAAAAGCGCTATTTTGGTATAATATTAACCAAATATGCTATACGGAAGTTTTGTGTGACAAAAATACATTTGTGAGAAGAAAAGCTAAGATGGCTTGCCAGAAAATATGAAAGACCACGCTTCAGGTAGTATCCACTGCCCACTGATCAATAAAATAACACCTCATGTTACCATCTACGCTCAATCCTTACGACAAAATATTGTCAGCAGACCGATCATGGAAAGTATAACCTTTATTCTACATACAGTGCTGATTGCATTCTGTCAGGAAACAGACTCACTAAGTCTTTATAAAATACGGGAATGGCCTCTACGAAGACTACATTCGACAGGACTGAAAAGAGCCATTACAATGAACATGAACGCTCAGCTGATGAAATTTACATTGTTATTACGTTACCAGGTCTTGGTTGGACCATCTGTATTAGGAGGACAAAGCCTACAGTAGTTCGGTTAGTTTAAACGTCGCGTCGTAGGCTGGGACTACCTGAAGAAGCAACTAAGTTACGATGACAATTGCTTAGAAGAGAAGTTGTGTCAAGTAGTAGTTTAGCCATTGAATTAAGAAATGTATTTAATAAATAAATTTACTTGGCTCATATTTTATGCATTATGAATTTGACGATGTATTTTTGTTGCCGGCATAACAACAAATCTATCTACACTCGAGAGCAATGAATCCGGGTCACTTAAAGAATGTTAAAAATCTCGGAAACTAAAAATGATAGGTTAATGCAATAAATTGTATTTAATAGACAATGTAATACTCCTTAAATGAAAGTAAAAAAAATATGAGTCACCATACATTTTATTCACACAAAATTACATAAAGAAAAAACTGCTGATCTCTCCTTAAAACAAAAATAGGAAACATGAAATTTTTGAACTTTATTACGATTTTCTTGAATTTTAATACTTCGTATTGCCTCCTCGTGCTTCCATTACTGCGTTTACGCGGTTTGGCATGCTGTACACCAAGTTCCTTATACGATTTTGGGGAATATTCTCCCATTCCTCTGTGAGAGCAATTTTGAGCTCACGAAGCGTGATTGGGGGAGGGTTTCGTTGTTTTACGCATCTGCCTAGCTCGTCCCAAGCATGCTCGATCGGGTTGATATCCGGGCTGCGCGCTGGCCACTCCATACGAGTAATGTTCATCTCTTGAAGGTAGTCATTCACAATCCTACCTGTATGAGGTCGGGCATTGTCATGCATAAATATAGCATCCTCACCTAAATTGACCATAAATGGACCAACGTGATCATTGAGGATTTCTTCCACATATCTTACGCTAGTTAAAGAGCCGTTTTCTATGATCACCAGCTCTGTGCGACTTTCAGAAGAAATTCCGGCCCACACAAGTACAGACCCACCACCGTGGGCTACTTTTTCTTCGATGCATGCTTGCTTGAATCTTTCCCCTGGTCTTCGATACACTCTGTGTCTTCCATCGTGCTTGTAGAGCATAAATTTTGATTCGTCGGAGAACATAACTTTTGACCAATCTTCAATACTCCAATTTACGTGGCTCTGGGCATACCTTAGTCTCGAAATACGATGCCCACGCTCCAGTTTAGGGCCGTTTGCAGGTCTAAGGGGTTTTAAGTTAGATTCAGCAAGCCGACGTCTTACTGTCCATGCACTTGGGTTACTTCCTCCGAGGCGTCGAAACTGATTGGTGAGTTCAGTTCCTGTGAGAAAGCGATTTCGAAGCATGGTGTTCACCAAGTATCGGTCTTCTCGTGCTGTGGTACACCTGGTTCTGCCCGTTCCTGGTCTGCGTAGGTTAGAACCAGTTTCTTCGTAACGTCGGAGAACTCTTTGTACTGTTGACAGCGACACACCGACAGTCCTGGCTGTATCGCGCTGACTCCGGCCGGTTTCCAGCATTGTAAGTATTCTGGTGCATTCTTCAGGCGTAAGCGACATAATTTCAGCTTGATTAATGAATATAGAGCACTATCAACATGGTTTATGTACCCACATAAATGACAGATTACAAACAAAAGCAACACCAAATGCTGTAATTTCCTAGTTCCATCTTCGAAAGTGGCCCTTTTTCAAATTTGATTTTTTTATGATATAACTTTACAATAACTAAGAAGTTTTAATACCTTCATTTAAGGAGTATTACATTGTCTATTAAATACAATTTATTGCATTAACCTAGCATTTTTAGTTTCCGAGATTTTTAGGATTCTTTAAGTGACCCGGATTCATTGCTCTCGAGTGTATATAAAAAACCATACCACTTTTAGTTGTAATTTTATAACTCAAGAACGAGCTCACCTATCCTAACCAAATGTCTAGGCTTTGTTTGGACTATTTAGTTGATGGTTTATGTGAAGTTTGCACAAAATCGGTCGAGCGGTTCTTCATTCATCACGCAAACGAAGTTGCGCGGGTCAGCGAGGTGCACGCGTACAAAACTCTCACTAGCTCAGTTGGTAACTGGTAAGTACGCTAGTGAACAAGATGAGTCTGATTTGTTAAGACTTTCCAGTACAGCTGTCGCCTTACAGAAGACATGTCGTTCACTCAAGTCATTATCATCGCAAAAAGAGACCAAAACGAATGCGAAAGTAACCCTGTCTGCTAGGCTTTCACATCTGAACCTCTGAACCCAGTATTTGGTACAGAGATAGAATAGATATTGCCAAGGAGTTTCTGTCATACAATCTCAAACATATATCATACTTTTCAGTTTAACCTTTCAAATCAATTTATTATGCATACCTACTTTCAGTTATACAAAGCTTTACGAGTACACTAGGATCAAAGTGGCACAAAAAGTATAAAGTTAATAGATTGCTACAGATTACGATCAAACTAGCCAACAGTGACTTTGTATTAGGTATATGCTTTTATTATTTACCTATTGTTAATCGGCGACCTTCACCAGCTTTCATACTTCACCGAAACTCCTTCCTAATATTCAAAATATTGACTTAAAGTTTCAGTGGGGGAGCATTTATTATAATATTCAGGGCCTTTCACACTAGGTATCGTTTTATTGCGTAGGTGTTGTCAAAGTTTGTTTTGAACTCTCATAACCCCGACAATTCTATACTCTAGTCCTGACATAGGTAACGAGTTGTAATTTTTTATAGGTATTATAAGTTTCCGTGCTTCGGAAGCTCGCTTAAGCCTCTTGATAAAGTTCGTTGTGGCGTAAATTGGGATAGTCTACGTCCAACAGTGGACTGATAATAGGCTGATTCGATAGAACACCCCCACAGGGGCAGATCGGTGTCAAGAAGTTTTAGTGAGTATTCCCAGGGCTATCGTATTCAGGTGTTTGGCGACCCTCACACGAGCCCATGCCTCGCCAGCATGGGTAGTCCGTAAGCGGAGCTCTCCTTGTAAAAAAAAAAGATAGCCACAACCTATCCCTGTCCGTTTCTTGGCCGCATGAATGTAGCATCTAGTGTTGAAAACTTTTAGAGGGTGACCATTCATATCAGGTGAGCCTATATTATGCTTGTTCACTTTATTTACGTATATATTATTAAAGACTAAGTACAAAAATGCTGAGGGATGATAGGATGTGATTTCTGTACCCCTTTGTCTTAGGTCTAGACTAGAATATATAATTGTAAACTTATGTAATACTACGTATTACTTATTATATTATCTTTGGCAATACGTAAGGAAAAATGTTAGCATGAAGGCAACCTTATCGAAACGCTAATGATAAATTCAAATTTCAAACTCACTTCTCCTCAACTTTCACTTTGCTGGAAAGTTCCATCCAAGGATTTTCTGAACAATGATTGTTCGGTAACTATAATTACTACGGTAGCAATTTTACCTTGTTGTATAAGTTTCTTTGATCACCTTGGAAGGGAAACCAAACAACTTTGTGTTTGAAGTATTGATTTCTAGGTGTAATACGGGGTGCAATGAAGTACAAGTGAGTGAGTTTTCATAATGTAATGAAGCACCTTCCAATATATTTAGAGCTTAAGCCAACCTCACATGAGAGCGGTGCACCTGATAAAATTGGGCAGGGTGGGCTGGGCTAGCCGTGTAACTTGGCTAGCCGTTTGGTCATGAAAATGGAGTAAACAATCACCCTAGTAATCGTTAACACTGAGATAGTGAGGCTTAGAGCGCTTCGGTAGTTTATGGGAATTACAGCTGCTACCATTTAGAACTAGCAGCGAAGTGAGAGTCGACTCGCGTACGAAGGTTTCCGTACCAAAAAACAAAAAATCATTCAAATCACAAATTAGAGCTCTCTTTATTTTTTTTTCTACTTTTAATATTAACGGCATATGATATGCAGTACCTAGTTACTTACATGATCTGTGAAAATTTCAGCTCTGTGGCGCTATCACAGTTCCTAAGCTATACATAAGTGTTTCGGAACAAACAGATGGACAGCAGAGTGTCAGTAATATAGGGTTCCGTAAAAACGGTAAAAACGGGACCCCATTCATGAGACTTCGCCTTCCGCCTGTCGGTCTATCCGTCACGAGGCTGGATCTCAGGAACCGTGATAGCTAGCGAACTGAAATTTTCACAAATGATGTATTTCTGTTGCCGCTATAACAATAAAAATTAAAATCAGAAAAAAGTTGGGAGGGGTATTAAGGAGGGCCTCATACAACAAACAAACATGATTTTATTGTACGGAGGGCCGTGTGCAAGTTCGACTCACACTTGGCCGTTTTGCTATTACCCTTTATGGACGGAACCCTAAAAATGTAGGTATTGTATAAGTATTATAAAATGTGCCTTTGAAATTGTATAACCAATTCAATCACGCGTTGTCTTTGAACGTTTCAACATGAAACGACTTTTGTAACGATGTTTTCTTTTTACATTTACGTTATGACCGGTCATAATTTTTCATAGTCGTTTGACGCTTTTACCGTAGAATATAATATGTGAAAATGTTAAAGTAATTACCTCGTAATCTGCCTACTTGATGATTAAATTCATACAAAGTTGCCGACATCAAACAGAGTATTAACGGTGAAGTGCAATGTCTTTATACGTACTGTAACAAAAAGTAAAAATAAATTACAAAAGTGAACATTGCCTCTAGTGAAGTTTGTACTCACGAGCCTAGGTTAACGACACCAAGGCTCTGCCCACCACTGGGATAAAGAGGCTCGCATAAACCAGGCTGTGAAAGCTAAGCCATGTGGATTCTACATTTACTTTTAAATTAAGTAAATTGTACAGAAATATTTCACACACACAAATAAAATTCACACACAGTGCTTTGTTACTTGACATTTTTTACTAAATTGCAGTTCCCATAAGTAGCTTTTGTTCCAAAAAAATAAGATATGCCACATTATATTGATGTCATTATTATCTGGAAAGGTCTGTTCTGATAAACTTGAAAAATCAAAATCAAAATCAAAATCAAAAATCATTTATTTACTTAGGCATATACAAATGCACTTGTAAACGTCACTTATATAAACCAAAAAGTTACCACCAGTTCACAACGCGACCCACCTGAGAAGAACTGGCAAGAAACTCAGCGGGTTATTCTTTTAACTACTCTATTTACAACTTTATTAATGAATCTAAAAACTATGCATTTTAACAGTTTTTTGAGAATCTAGCAGAGCAGGTCATTTCCAGGCTTCCTTATCCATCAAGTAATCACCAACCGTATAGTAGCCCTTGCTGTATAATTTACCTTTAACAAACTTTTTGAATTTAGTTAGGGACATACTCTTAATTTCGTTAGGTAACCTGTTGTAAAAGCGTATACAGTTACCCCTGAAGGAATTACTGATTTTATGCAATCTGCTATGATAAACAGCGAGGTTATTTTTATTTCTAGTGTTGACATTGTGTCTATCACTTAACTTATGGAAACTATGTAAATTTCTTTGTACATACATAAGATTTTCAAAAATGTATTAAGATGCTACTGTAAGAATATTAACCTCTTTGAATGTTTCGCGCAGAGAGATCCTTGGACCTAATCTATATATAGCTCTTATGGCTCGCTTTCGTAAAATAAAAATAGAATTTATTTCTGCAGCATTGCCCCACAGTAGAATACCGTAAGACATTATACTGTGAAAGTAACTGAAATAAACTATTCTAGCCGTATCTACATCAGTCAAGTGCCTTATTTTTTGCACAGCAAATGCTGCTGAACTTAATCTACTAGCTAGT
This sequence comes from Miltochrista miniata, assembly GCA_933228765.1. Taxonomy (NCBI): domain Eukaryota; kingdom Metazoa; phylum Arthropoda; class Insecta; order Lepidoptera; family Erebidae; genus Miltochrista; species Miltochrista miniata. The sequence goes on along the minus strand of OW121764.1, from coordinate 11,717,166 downwards.
TTTACAATATGTGGACCCCATTGTAAACCAGCATCGACCGTTAACCCTAGGAACGTCGTTGATTCCACAAGTTCCAACTCTCGACCATTAAGTTGAACATTGGTGTCTGACTGTGTTACATTCGGCAAGGTAAACTTAATACATTTAGTTTTATTATCATTCAGTCTAAGATTGTTAGTGTTAAACCAATGAACCACTTTCAAGATTGCATTGTTTACATCGTCATAGTTATCTATTTGTCGTTTGACTTTGAAAATCAAAGAAGTATCATCAGCAAACAAAACTATCCTGTTGTTGTCCCCCATGTAAAAGGGTAGGTCATTAAAATATATAAGGAATAAAAATGGGCCGAGTATTGAACCCTGCGGGACGCCCATAGTAACTACTAATCCTTCTGAACGTGTACCATTAACATCGACTCTCTGAATTCTATTGTTCAAATATGAAGTCAGAAGATCGAGAGCCTTGCTCCTTATGCCGTAATGGTGTAATTTCCTGATTAATGTTTCATGTTGGACGCAATCAAAAGCCTTAGACAGATCGCAAAATACACCAATTGCATCTTGTCTATCCTCCCAGGCCTCATAAATACATTTCAATAACTCTACACCAGCATCGGTAGTCGAACGTCCTTTAGTGAACTGTTGAGTGTGACTGTTAAAATAAATCAGCATCTGCTCTAGTATTAATTTTTCAAATATCTTGCTCAAGGTCGGCAACACCGAAATAGGTCTGAAATTACCCGGATCTGAAGTGCTGCCAGCCTTGAACAGTGGTAATACTTTACTGTGTTTCATCAAATCAGGAAATACACCACTTGAGACGCAATCGTTAAACACAGTTGCCAAGTAGGGGGCAATGACATCTATAATACTTGAAACGGATTTCACTGATAATCCCCAAAGGTCAGCGGTTTTGTGTAAAATAAATAAATCGAGGCCATTGATTTACATACAATTAATGTCCCAGTCATCAACGTTTATCAAACAACTCAAAAGTTGTTGAAGCGTACTTCGCATCGATCAATTGTTATTTATTTCAAATAACTATTAACGAAACAAATTTTGTACTTAATGGAGCTTTGATTTGATTGGAAAATGATTACATGAATAAAACAAGAAGAAAAGTTGCAGAAAAGAGAGACAGTGAGAGAACGGTTAATTATTGATTTAATAAACCTCTGTAGCAGGTTCTCACACAGAAAGGCGATCTGCATATTCCTTAATTTATGTTCCCATGTTCCCTAGATGAGGTGGACCTGCTGCCTAAGAGTGGTAAAAATTAAAAGTAGCCCGTCGTTGCACCAAAATAGGAGCCAGTTCAGCATAATGCCGGGTACAGACCCGGCATTATGCTGACCTGGCTCATATTTTGGTGCAACGGCTGTTGGGCGTTACGTGAGGTTATTTAGTTGTTAGGAGTCCGGCATAGCATCCATGATGGATTTTCCCTCACGTTTTTAACGTGAGGTAGACTACGGTAACCACTTTCCATCAGGTGGTCAGTATGCTTATCTGCCACTGTGTTATAAAAATAAATAAGACGATAACATTATTTCTGCAATTTTGTAAACGAAAAGTTACAGGTGTAGACAAAACGCTATATTTCGTAAGTTCTGTTTAAAGGAGTTTTAAGTACAAGGGCTAGGAACCCTTTAGAGTTCTTTATAAGCCGATAAAGAAATCTTCACCAAGAAAGCTTATGAAATACAACTCTTTATTTACCTGTTCATACAATTTGTTTACAAAATTTCAGTGCGAGTAATGAAATATTATGTAAACATAATGCAGGAGGCGGCACACATATTTGTGATCTAAAATTGGAACAAGGTAGGTACGAACCTGACGAAGTAATTTTTGACGACCCAGATAATTATAATGTGTACATTCATAAAACATTACATTCCAAGTTTTAAAGAACTTTTACAGATTTTGACTAAAAATGAATATTTAGAATCTTACTATCTTACTTCTTACTAATTTTATAAATGCGAAAGTTTGTGAATGTGGATGTGTGTTTGTTACTGTTTCACGCTCTAACGGCTGAACGAATCTCGCTGAAATTCGGTACAGGGGTAGATATGGGTCTGGAATAATACATAGGCTACTTTTTATCCCGGGATTAAGTTCCCATGGGAAGCGGAAACGGGAACAAAATTTGACACGGGCGGAGCTGCGGGCGTCAGCGAGTAGGTAACTCTATAAATTACTACTTATAGAGACAGATAGACCAGGTAACGCGTTGCTGTGGCTTAAATTTTTGTTATATTATTACAATATAGTAAACTATTGAAGGTAAACGGTAGGAAAACATCAGTCATGGGGACCACCATCCTTTTTTACATACATACATATGTATGTATATAATGTATATAATGACCATATGTATGTACATATGGTCACCCCTTTATCCCCGAAGGGGTAGGCAGAGGCACATTATATGCCCACATCCTTTTTTACATTATATTTATATGCCACTTGTAAAAACATGGTTAACTCCATTTTCTTTTTTACTACCACTTAATACAATGAACTTATTGTATTCAGGGGTAAAGGTAAACAGACGGAAACCTTAAAGCTGGTTTAAAAATTCACTGAATAAGTATTTAAAGGGGAAGGACTTTGGACAGGATTGATCAAAATCGAACCCAGTAGTCCCCGGCCATAGACAGTTGTAAGACATCGTAAGGTTTTAGTCGGTACGAGAGACTGTCTCTTACCGACTAGCCGACGGCATAGCATCCAAGAAGGATCTCCTTACGTAAAAAAAAACATTTTCGTATATCGAGTTTTTGGAACTCGATTTACATAGAAATAAATCCTAGATGTGCAAAATTGACTGGGAATTTTATTATCGCGTTAGTGCCTACAGCCGGGAGCCCTGGGTAACCCCTCAAAAGGATGTACCAAGGTTCTACATGATCATGGATAAGTGAGTGGAGGTATACTTGTAGTCCTATATCTTTACGTGGTATAAAATGAAGTCACTTACGCTGTCTGTTCGTTTAGATATTTTAAACTGTAATTCAAGAGGGAGGTTTTTTTATGTAGTACATACTTAATTATAGTTCTTACAGAAACGCTGAGCGGTGAGCTGTAACGTAAACGATGTTGCGCGGGTTCTGCTGGTAAAAAAATAAAGGTCATACATAAGCAACATATTTCAGAGTGCAACTTTGAAATGCATGTTCCAGTGGATTTTAACATTCGATACCAGAACCATATTATACTTATTTTATGTTCCATAAATGGATATTAAGATTTATTGCAAACGCCTTGCATGTTACACCCAATAAATAACAACTTATTTAGCTTCAGAAAGCGGTCGTAAAGTTATTGGCATGTACGTAAATTGTATTCAGTTATTTTAGCATGTAGTTAACAATAGATATTTGTTACGACTTTGCTTCACTTCAGCATAATGTACCTCGTGTTACAAACTTGCGAAGCAAAAGCCCGCGAAGGATAATAACATACTAAAGACGTGAACAATGAAGAACTAGGGGTTTTTTAACGTGCAAAAATCACTCTTGGATGGTATGCTTGACTCTTACCGATGAAAACCACACGTGCCCCGCCACTGCCTAAGGTCGGGAGCCCCGGGTAAGTCCTCGGAAGGTAGTCTCAGGATTCCCGAAAAACTTTTGTTACCACCGCTAGTACCTAAGTGGAGCGAAAGTTTGATTCGTGAGAAAATCGATGTATTCAGAAAGGACTAATAGTTAAATCATATGACTTAAAACATTCGTGTCGGATCGGAGGCTTTTCCTTTTATTTAATTATTTATATATTTATTTGTGTATGTGTGTACTGAGAGCCCAATTTATTTTTGCGGATTTTTGCAGTTTAACTAACAATAGTGCTTAGTAAAAGTTGGGGAAACATTTGTAAAACGAATATCAGAGTTTGTAAAGACATAATTCAAAAGCTATATCGCCTTATGTGGGTCCCTCAGTTCACACACCTATGCCACCAAATCTAGATATATATTGAGTTCACTAACAAGTTTTGATTATAGACCTTTAGTAAAACATGAATAAACATCTACACAACATTTAGAAACATAATTTGAATATATAATAAAAAATTACAAACGTCTTTCTGTGGTCCCTGAGGGACCACATAAATTTATCACATAATTAATAGATTATAACATGAAAATTATTTATATTATCGATCTGTATTTATCTTGTCACTGGTGTTTAATTTATTTGTGTTATTTTAACATTTTTATTGATTTTCATACTAAGACAGGTATAGAGTGTCCACACTTTAAGAAAAGCACTGCTTCTTTATTTTTTGGTCATTTATTACTTATCAGGATATTGTATAAGTGATGGGTTATAATGGGTGTCTCAATAAGAGTGCACTTTTTAAATTTAGTGCAATTTTTTTTTAATGTAGGTGGCAACTCTGAGATTTGGCAGCTTACACATTTATTTGTTCCGATTAATAAAAATGGAGCGCTTTTCGAAAGAAAAACGCGTAGTAATTGTGAAATAATAAAAAATAATAATGTAATACAAAAATTTGGAAAGTTATGCTGAGACCGCTCGCAAACTACGAACAATTTTCAGTCGAGAAGTGCACCTAATGTGTGAACCATTTGAAGAGTTGTCAAAAAAATGAAGAAACTGGGTTGGTAATGGACAGTAAGACTCCTGTACGTCCGTTGTGTGCGAACGGCACGTGGTTTCAGCAAGGCGGCGCAGCGCCACCTGCTACACCGCGCATGAAACAATCCATTTATTGTAGCAACGATCTCCGGAAAAAAATATCTCAGTAAATTCTGATGTGAACTGGCCACCAAGATCATGCGATTTAACGCCGTGCGATTTTTTTCTTTGGGGTTTTCTCTAATCGCAGGTTAGGCGAATAAACCAGAAACAATGCCTAAGCTCAAATTCGAGTTCCAACGAGTCATCGGTGCGATACAGCCTCATCTCTGTGAAAGATGAATAGTCTAGCCTAGTCATGAAAAATTTCATGAATAGAGTAATGGCCTGCCATCAGAGCCGTGGAGGCCATATGACGGATATTTTGTTCCATACTTAATCGGAACATGTCTTTTTGACAATTCAATAAAAAAATCACAACTCTCTCAAAAAAATATGTTTTTTATATTAAAATGAAAAAGTGCACTCTTACTGAGACACCCTTTATTATTAACTAGCGGACGTCACGCGATTTCACCCGCGTAGTTCCCGTTCCCGTGGGAATACGAGAATAAAATATAACCTATGTTTACCGCAAAGAGTGTAGCTTCCCAACAGTGAAAGAATTTTTCAAATCGGTCCAGTAGTTCCGGAGCCTATTCGTTACTAACAAACAAAAAAACAAATCTTTCCTCTTTGTTTTTTTCTTTTTTTAACGTGAGGGAAAATCCTCGTAGGATGCTATGCCGGACTCTTACCGACTAAAAAACCTCACGTAACGCCCAACAGCCTATGGTTGAGAGCCCCGGGTAAGCCCTCAGGAAGGATGTCCCGTGACTCCCAAATCCCGTGACTCCCAAAACAAATCTTTCCTCTTTATAATATTAGTTATTACTTAATAAGCTTCAATCGTAATACATATCCCACCAAAAACATTCTGTAAATAAACCGGCCAAGTGCGAGTTGGACTCGCCCATGAAGGGTTTCGTAGCAGCAAGTAACATAATATAAAAGTTCTTATTTCGTTGTAATTTTGATTTATGTTTTAACACGTTTAAGTAACGAAATCTAAACAAAATCGTGCCAAGTCTAAGGTTCCTTACTGCGATTTCTTTATTATTGTGACTTGGCTGTTGAACATTCTTTATACGTTAGTGTGTATAAGTCAATTTTGATTGTCAAATTTGGGCGAGATAATAGCCCATACTGGAATTGGTAATTGGACACTAGTGCCTCATTTTAGGCTGTTATGTTTATGTTGTTTTTATGTTATGTTTTATTGTTATGTTTGTTGTTTTTTTTGTTTGTTAAGTTTGTTCGTAATGTTTGTTGCAATGGTGTCATGGAGCACCTGGTTTTGTACCCTTAAATGGCCAAGCCACACAAAATTAACTATAATAATAAAGAAATCACAGTAAGGAACCTTAAACTTGGCACGACTTTGAGATTTCATTACTTTTTAGACAAGCAGCTCTATCGAGACTTGGCTAGTTTTTTACATATATTTTTTGGTGGGATTTCACTTCTTTTAGGCAAACTTCATTTTCATAATCAGTCTAACGTGATACTTGGGAGTGCGTTGCCGTCTCTCAAAAATGTTAATAGATTATGAAAAATTTATTGTATTTATGAGCTCGTATACGGAGATATTATGTATACTGCATAGTTTGTACCTAATAACTTATTGAAGCTTATATACAGATTTAGCTGGTGTTCCTCCTTGTTCCTACTTCTACGGTATAGAGTTTAACCTCATAGCCATTCTTGGTCAATTCAAAGTATTCATTTATATTCATAGCTTCGTAGCGTCATCCATTTCGACGTCTGTCTTGCTCAGAGGTTGCCTACCTACTGAATACATTCTTGTAGCGCCGCTGCGTTGCAGTTGAAGTGCGATTTACCAAAAAATGAAGCGTCGTGTCGCGCAGTTGCGCTGCAGTGCAGTTCTATGCAGCATACATAATATCTCCGTATACGGGCTCATAAATACAATAAATTTTTCTTCATCTATTAACATTTTTGAGAACCGACATCGCACTTCCAAGTATCGCGTTAGACTGACTATGAAATTGTGGTTTGCCTAAACCGCACTGAGCGGCAACTGAACTGCACGTCACGACAGGCCGCGACACTTTTGGTCAGTTGACCAACTTAGTCACGTGGTTCCGCTGCAGTCGGCTGCAGTGCAGTTCCGTTGACGTGACTTAGTGCGTGTTGTGTCATATAATTTAATATAAATAATATTTTGACGCGCCGTATCGTGCAGTTCCGCTCAGTGCGGTCTTACATTTACAACGGAATAAAAGACTAACACAAGACAAGACATGGTACAAATTCAAAAAGCTGTATATAAAGAAACTAGTATAAAGAGGTTTCAAGTTTCTAAATTACACATATTCTTCAACAGTAACTGAGCGATATATTCTGGGACATTTATTTTTCACACAACGCTATCTGATCCCAAAGTAAGCTAGGAATAACCTGCTTGTGTTATGGGTATCAGACACTTATCATACATAGAATCACCCAGACTCTCGAGAGATACATTTATGGATCACACAATTGTTTGTCTCCGGTGGGAATCGAACCGTAAATCGTGATCTGCAGTCGCACATTTCGACCTCTAGACCAACGAGGCAGTATATATCACGACTAGCAACAAGCTGACAGTTTTACTTCCGCAAATAAATAACAATTCTAAACTACCTACATTCAACAACAACTGTTCTCCGTTTATAAATAAAAGTTCTAATCTACCCACATTCAACAACTGTTCATCTTTATCTCACACTTTACGACTATGCAAGAACTTTGAAACTCAATGTATGTAGGTAATGGTTCTTGAAACAATATTATCTCTTGACTGCATGGACACCCTACTAGTATGGAAAACCTAATTTGTACATTTCTGGTAAAAGACCAACAAAACCAGTGACAAGATAAATACAGATCGATAATATAAAAAATTTACTAAGCACTGAAAGGCTCCACATTTACGTAATTGTTGTATTTAATTATATTTCGAACAATTAGCATTTGCATAGTGTGTGAACTGAGGCCCACCAACAAAAACGTAAAGTTTTCAATATTTACTACTATTTGTGATCTTTCTTTAGTTTTAAAATTTTCATTGTAATTTTTACTAAAGATTGGCTTATGTATATTTAATTTTCAAATTATAATCTATTAATTATGTGATAAATTTATGTGGTCCCTCAGGGACCACAGAAAGACGTTTGTAATTTTTTATTATATATTCAAATTATGTTTCTAAATGTTGTGTAGATGTTTATTCATGTTTTACTAAAGGTCTATAATCAAAACTTGTTAGTGAACTCAATATTTATCTAGATTTGGGAGCATAGGTGGGTGAACTGAGGGACCCACATAAGGCGATATAGCTTTTGAATTAAGTCTTTACAAACTCTGATATTCGTTTTACAAATGTTTCCCCAACTTTTACTAAGCACTATTGTTAGTTAAACTGCAAAAATCCGCAAAAATAAAATTGGGCTCTCAGTACACACATACACATTTATTTCAATAGACGATTATAACGTGTTTTCATTTTGGAAAGCCTTATAATAAAATTTAACATGATAGCAGCTGAACTTTACCCCTCGAATGGACCAATATTTTAAGTATAGGCAATGGAGATTATTATGAAGAGAAGGAAAACACGAAAGTTAATCAACAGCAAATCATCACTGCAGGATATCAATTTCTCTCCCAATTTACTCCAAAACACACGATCTTTCGCCATTTACACGATCATACACATTACACATACAATGTTTATACTTTGTTGCGAATGAAACCTGAAGATTTCAATACAAATTTAAGTATCTACAATAAAGGTATCATTAAAGTTAACGAGCATCAGTACCCTTTGACTTCGCCTCCTGTTGTTCTGGTACAAAATAAAAATAACAATACCCATTTGAGAAATAACATTGAACAGGTGCTTGCGTGCCCCTTGTAAGTCTGTACCAGCCATTTAGCGTAATAATCGTAAAAGTTTGGCTTACTCGGGATACAATGAGTAGATATATTCATTCATTTAAAAAATATAGGTACTTTAAGCGGGTAAACTAAGCTTGTCTATAAGTCTCTGAGGTCTCATGTTCGATTCCTAGGTAAGAAACAAAGGTTATCCAAAGGTTGCCTGGCAGAAATTGCTTTGAGCAATAAGGCCGCCCATTGTATTGCTTTATTTGTAACATATTTTCCTTCCATTTGTATTATGTTCTTGGTGTACAATAAAGTATATAATAAATAAATAAATAAGTTATTACGCTTAATTTGGATTAGATGACTTAGTGTCAGAACGCCCACATATATTTATTTTCTATAAACAAAGTAAACTATAAAACGTTTATTTCCAAGTTTCACTACCTATTTGATATGTATGATAATGTAACTATGTATTTAAAACTATGTACGTATTCGATGACAAGATCATTTTTTTTAACGTGAGAGAAAATCCATCATGGATGCTATGCCGGACTCTTACTGACTAAAAAACCTCACGTAACTCCCAACAGCCTATGGTTGGGAGCCCCGGGTAAGCCCTCGGAAGGATGTCCCAGGACTCCCAACATACCTACGGACACCACTGCGGCCTCGCCCAGGGGGCGGTTCGGGTGCTATCCCGCGTCTTTGGAGGGTTTCGGGTGTAACCCCGCTTCTAAGGGGGGCCGTGCGTGAATTCCTCACGTCACGCTGCCGTCATGGACCTGCCTCTGCAGTAAGGACGGTGAGCAGCGTCTCACCGTCCTCAGGAACCCGTTCATGGAGGCCATGTCAAGATCATAATTGTAGAGCTTGTCATATTAACCTCGTTTCAGCTAGATGGCTCCGCGTAAAAAATCTCGCAAAATATTTACTATCATTAATTTTAAATAGGTAGACATTTATAAACTTCGTTTATTACCTCCCTGTAAAAAGAAAACCACTGAATCGATATTGATTCTAACATTATTTAATTAATCTTATGACCACCGCTAAAAACTTGCTAAGTATCTAAAAGTTGCAACTTCCAATCGAGACATGTTCATTGGTATAAAATATAAATCACATATAGACACAAATATATGACCGCACAGCCCGACAATATATCAAAGAAATTTGAACATTTAAAAACGAATCATGATATATTGTGAAGCATCTAACAAACATAACCCGCGGTCAATACGTAGGGTAGGTCAAGTGGTCAAGTGGTCAACTCGTATTTGTTGTCACAGCTGACCGATAGTGGCCTGGGGACTTCGACGCCCCCTACGGCTCATGTGAACTAACTGTGACATTCACACGTGAGGTTAATGTATAACTTAAGGCGCGGTTGCTGCGCTATGTTCTTCTCTATACCTACTTAATATTATAAATACATACATATGTTAAGGTTGTGTCCCCACTCTCAAGGTGGTTTCTAACCTGATTAATGTTCGTATGCGTAGGTCCTACAGGGGTGCATTGGCGGATATTAAATAAAGCAAGTATTGCACAACTGGTATTTACTTCCAGCGTGCACTTGCGAACCGCGCGTTACGATGACTGATGACTGGCCGCACTAACTGCAGTTTTGTGCATTCAGCATACGTGCTTAATGTGTCCCTACAGTACTCCCTTGCCAAAAAAAAATATTTAAACAATATTAAAAAGTTATAACCTTGAAGTACTTTATAATAAGTTTAGAATGAGCATTGTCACAAGTTACTATAAACAATTCGCCAGTCAGCAGTCCGCTGGATGCAAGTGTCACGACATACACAACTATCATATTTCATTACTTGATAATGATACGATGCATGTTATTTTATATAAACATATGAGAGTATCATTCGATACACACAATATTACATCACAATACACGAAATTATCATCAATTATTAAAACAACACAGTTTAAAATCAAAGTAAACCCTAAAAAAAATATACATATAATTATAAGTTACCCATGTTATAAATTTTTCGGCACCATTATTTATATACTCAGTTGGTCCCATCTTCAGGCGTAACCAACAGTAGTTTGTGCCTGCTGCTGTGGCAAAGTATGCACCTTGATGGTAGGCACTGCGTCGTTTGCCGATACGATCTCCTTCCTGATCCACTTTTTTGCACCTTTTGCACACCGTGTCCACACCATACATGTGACAACTAATAAGGCTAAAGCTACGGTGGCAAATAATATCCAGGTTACCGTATTAATTTTGTCATGTAACCCATTGTTTATAACTGTCTCATTTACAATATTCTGAGATTGTTTCTCCTTGCTTTGATTAAAACCCATTTTCAAACAAATATTTTAAGAAAATATTTAAAATAAGTATTGTGTGTATACTTGGATGTTAGTCGTCTCCCCGCAAGCTATGGGTTAGGTCATATTATAATATCGTATAGTATTTTGTTTTGTTTAGTGTAACTGGTACCAGACTACAATTATATATTTTTTACACGAAGTATCAAGAGTACTTATTAATCGCAACCCATCACGAAACCCTACAATGGTGGTTGCAGCGAACGACGCAGCATGTCGTTTCGCACAAACACACTCGTACATTTGTCTAAATCGGGGTGTACAAACAAGGTTTTCGACGTACGGTGAGATGAAGGTTTAGGGCGCATATTACTAATGGCGTTTCTCAACCTGTCTACGTATTCTGCATCGGCGGTGTGAGTACTTACCTCCTCATAAAACTCGCCCGGCAAACGTAGTGTCGTTCCGTATGTCAACTCTGCTGCGCTAACACCCGTGTCGCTCCGCGGCGCCGCTCGCAAGCCTAATAAAGCCGCAGGCAACTCCTGTACCCAGGAAGTGTCGCATTTAAAACGTGCCATAAGTGCTACTTTTAGAGCTCTATGCCAACGTTCTATCATGCCATTGCTCTCAGGATGATAAGGAGTTGTACGTAATTTTTCAATACCTAAGTATTTCATAAGTTGGCTGAAAATTTGGCTCTCGAACTGTCTGCCCTGGTCGCTTGTTAGCTTAGCAGGACAACCATAACGAGCTATCCACCCTGAAAAAACTATTTCAGCTACCGTTTCAGCTGTGATATCACGAACTGGAAACGCTTCTGGCCAACCGGTGTACCTGTCGATCATTGTTATGCAATACCTAAATCCATCAGACGTGATAGGTAGAGGGCCCACAATATCTATATGTACATGAGAAAATCTCTCCGCACTAGAAAAAGTACCTAATGGGGATTGCGTATGACGATGTACTTTGGTTTTCTGACACCGTAAACATGTCTTCGCCCACACAACAATATCTTTATTCATAGATGGCCAAAAATATCTATCCGTTATCAACTTTTTACTGGCACGAATTCCTGGATGACTTAAGTTATGAATAGATTCAAAAACGGTACGTCGAAATTTCTCAGGAAGGTACGGTCTCATTTTATTAGTAGATATTTCGCATAATATTGCTTGCTCACAAAAAGGTAAGTGGACTAACTTAAGTTGCAATTTGTTATTACTTGCTAAACTTTCTATGACGGACTTGTCACGTTGTTGATGCAATGCGAGTTCTGAGAAGTCAATAGCCGTGGGACACGATATTGTCTCTATGCGCAATAATGCATCGGCAACTACGTTGTCGTCACCGCTAACGTGTTGAATGTCCGTTGTAAACTCGCTGATGTAAGCTAGCTGCCTTATACGTCTTGGGCTGTCCACATTACTGTTACTTTTGGTAAAAGCATACATAAGAGGTTTATGATCCGAAAAAATTGTCAGAGGTCGACCTTCATACATATTCCGAAAGTGTCGCATAGCTAAAAATATCGCCAGTAACTCTCTATCATAAGTACTATACTTCTGCTGAGCCTCTGTCAATTTTTTTTGAAAAATATCCTAAAGGTTGCCAAATATTACTTACCTTCTGTTGTAGCACTGCACCCACGCAGGTATTAGACGCGTCTGTCATGAGAGATAAGGGCGCATCGTGTATCGGGTGAAACAATGTAACGGTCTCCTGCAGACTTTGTTTACATTGCTCGAACGCTATATTCGCCTCCTCTGTCCATACGACTTTGGTCTTGTCCCTTTTCTTTGCGTTATGCAGATAGCTATTCAAAACAGATTGACACCTTACGGCTTTAGGTATATGCGATCTATAGAAGTTTAACATACCTAAAAACCGTCTAAGTTGTTCCACAGTCTCTGGCTTGGGGAACCTTTGAATTGTTTTAATTTTTTCCTCTAGGGGTCGAATACCTTGTGAGCACACCTCATAACCTAAAAATTCTAGTTTTTCTACACCGAACTTACATTTACTTAAATTAATAGTTATGCCATACTCTTGAAACCTAGAGAAAACTGTTTTCAGATGTTTCTTATGTTCTTCTTCCCCATTTGACGCTATGATGACATCGTCTATGAAGTTATATAAAAAATTTAAGCCTTTTAAGACCGCCGTATCCATAAATCTTTGAAACGATTGGCTGGAATTCCGTAATCCGAATATCATCCGATTAAACGAAAATAAACCGAATGGGGTTATGATAGCAGTTTTCTCTATGTCTTCGGGGGCCACTGGTATAAAATGGTACGCTCTATTTAAGTCAAGCCTCGTTAATATCTTTTTTCCCGCCAACATATACGTGAAATCTTTTAACGGTGGTATAGGGTAACGATCGGGCTTGGTAATCGCGTTAAGTCGCCTGTAATCGCCACAGGGTCTTAACTCACCATTCTTCTTGGGTACCACATGCAAGGGACTAGCCCACGCGCTGTTAGAAGGTGTGCAGATACCCAGCTCGGTCATTAACCTAAACTCCTCCTTTACCCGGGCGTATCTATCAGGTGGTAATGGCCTCGCTTTTGCATACACAGGGGCTCCTGAAGTTTCAATATGATATAGTACATTATGCTTAGGTGGTTCTTTATAGCATACCGGTTTAGTTATTTCAGAGTATTCTGTTAATAAACTATGCCAAGGGTTATTCTCATCGATAGTTTTGATAGTTGCTATACAATCGCTTCTTATCACCGATGCAATAACATTGAGATTAGTTACTTGGTCTATTAACCTATGTTTATTTAAATCTACTAACAAATTATGGTGTTTCAAAAAATCTGCACCTAAAATTGGTTGCTTTACGTCAGCCATGATAAAGGTCCAACGATACGGGCGTCTTAGCTTAATGTTCAAAGTTAACGTACACGTACCGTATGTATTAATAATTGTCCCATTTGCCGCGTAAAGTTTGTAATTATTGTTTATTGAATTACACTTACCACGTTTAACAAAGTTTTTTGGTAATATTGACACATTTGCGCCCGTATCCACCAAGAAATTGTAACCACATTTTACGTCGGTTACACAAAGGCGGTGATTGGCAAAATTGATGCAGTCTTCCGCCCCAGCCTGCACCCAGTTTAGTTTTCCGCTGCTTTTTTCTTTTCCCAGTTGCATGGCTGTACACACCTGCTAGCCTTGTCACCATACCGGTAATGGTAAAAACACAACCAGACTTGATTTTTGCGACTACAACTTTCTCCAGACTTGTCTCTGCCTCGTGACCTTGAAGATCCACCGAATTTCTTGCGATTATACCGCTGTTGTGGTCTGCTCTGTCTGCCAATTTTTTTGACCTCCAAACTCAATTTAGCTATCTGAGCCGCTAAATCACTTGTTGATGTTGACGTAGATGGCTGAGACACTTCAGCTATCTCAATAGGCCTGGTGGTCTCCATTATTTTGTCGGCTACTATGGCCAGATTCTCAAGTTCCTTCACCTCCGTCACGGCTAAAACAGCTCTCACCGACGATGGTAGATGTCCAGTCCACATGATCTTCAATGTGTCGTCCGGTATTTCGTTGCGAGCCAAATCCCTCATCCGTCGTAACAACTGCGATGGTTTCTGAGAACCCAACTCCATTTCTCCCAACAACTTTTGAAATTGACGAGTTTCACTTTCCTCAAATACTTGCAGCAGCCGTTCTTTAAGCGCTCCATACCGATCATCATTGGGTGGGTTAAGCAGTAAGTCACTTACTTGCTCTATAGCGGCCTTGCTGAGTTTCGTCACCACGAGATTCTGTTTTGCAGCGTCACTAAGTTTCTGCGAATATACAGTGGCCTCGAATTGCACGAGCCACAACCTCGGCTTGTCCGTCCAAAATTCTGGTATCCGTGTGGACACTGTCACTGATGCAAGCGTGGATTCGACCTTGTCCTCCGCTTTTACCGGTAGCGGTTGCTGAACGGAAGGCACTCCCGGATTTTGAGATATCATTTTAAAAATTAATTTGAGTCACCGTAAATTACACTCGCACTGTAACTGAACGCGGGGTCACCAAGTTAAGGTTGTATCCCCACTCTCAAGGTGGTATCTAACCTGACTAATGTTCGTATGCGTAGGTCCTACAGGGGTGCATTGGCGGATATTAAATAAAACGAGTATTACTCAACTGGTATTTACTTCCAGCGTGCACTTGCGAACCGCGCGTTACGATGACTGATGACTGGCCGCACTAACTGCAGTTTTGTGCATTCAGCATACGTGCTTAATGTGTCCCTACACATACATAGGCTTGACATAGGCTATATTTTATTCCCACAATCCCCCGAGAACGAAAACTACGCGGGTAAAACCACGTGACGTCCGCTAGTATTTTATAAAACAAAAACATTGTAACTTTTTCGAAGATTGTAGAGACGAGGCGTGACTTAGGCAGTGCTACAAAACGGATTGAAAAAATATAAGGAAATACGAAAACATGCAGCAGCAGACCCAATCATTTATATGTATGAGGATAACGTCCTTCTGGATCTTTCGTAGTTTATTTTTTGCTACCAAGCAGTCGAGAGATTGCCTCGTTCAAATGCAAACACGTATCACAAAGCATTGCACATTACTAAAAATCTGGAGGGTGAGAGCACATCATTACCTGTCCTACTTCCCATTCCTGGAGAAGGTCAATTTGTCATTCTTCGTATCTCTTCACCACCTCCATTGCCCTTTTATAATCGTTCTTCGATAATGTCCACTAATATTTACTTATTTTTTTGTTATAAAATATTTCTCTTTATTTTTTTTATTATATTTCTACCAAATAATCTAACGAACCTATCCTTTGTCGTAAAGAATGAATGGGAAGTAATCTACTGAGTGTAGATTACTTAGACTACAACGCTATACTAGGATCAAAGAAAAGAAGCAATAAGGATAACCCTTCATGCGTGGTGGTCAAAATTGCTAATTGCCGCATACGTGGGTAGGTCGATTACGTCATCCAGGACGACCTAGACGACTAGACTCTCCTTCACCTTTGACCTTCTACTTTTCGAAATTAACTTTCCAAAAACATACCATCCACAAACTGTATAGGTACAAACATTGACTTAAGAACATTAACATTATATTTCAAGGGTACAAAGTACTATGAGGATATTAGAATTTCCATTTAAACTTAGTAAACAATAACAAAGGAACAATGTACTACAATGTAGATATTTGCACAACACGGGACTGTAAATAGTTTTGTTTTCCATGTATTTATAGTCTTGGAACGTCAGGGATTTTGAAAATATCGGGCTCGACAGGAAACACAATGTCTGACACGACAAATGCATTATTTTCTGAAGTTTTGGCGGTCAATTGAAGAATGGCGGAATCTTTTCGTATTACACAATATTTTTAACAACTTCCCTGTCCCCATACAATTAATTTTGCTAAGGTCCCACGTCCACTGCTTTTTCAATGTTTAGCCGAATAGCATCAACTATAAAAAAATATTTGAGTAATGCTTATTTATGAATTAATCTAATTTCGGTAGATTTTTTGAGTCACCTGTGGCGACTCATGAACGTGTGGAGAATTCTTCTTCAACACGTTCAATGAGTCATATATGAAATAAACACATAGATGCATCTACAATGAGCCCCCAGACTGTCCTAAACTGTCAGTTTTACAAGTCCATGAACATCTAGTCCGAAATTTCCTTGCAAAATTTGCGAAAAGCGAAGCAAGTATACTCTGAGTGTAAAAGGTGTGAACAGGCTTTTCGATTTCTGTTTATTTATTTACTGTATACTTTATTGTACGCCAAGATAGTATTCCAATTTGACATAGATTGTTCCATTACAAAACATGTATTAAAAAAATTATCTAGAAATAATCCAAAAAATCATGTGTCTCTCTGTTTTTGAGAAATTAATAGTTGTTGCCAATTTTCAAAACTCTCGGAAAATTTTATAGCTTAACCCGAAAAAACGCACCATAATGACTTAAGTAAAAATATCAATGAGTACCTACAACTCGACGTACTTAGATTTCTATTAATTATTTGTATAGTTTAGACAGTATCATCAACACAAATCATTATATTAGAACCCTACCTTATAGTGGTAGTTTGCCAACCTTGTGTTCTAACTTGCTGTAAGTATAGCAATTTATGTGGAACTAGGTCATATGCCCTTGACTTGTCCAGACAAAATTGCTTGCTCAATGTATGTTTGATATAAAAGCTTTTGGTGTAAATACCTACTTACATACGACACCGATATGAGTTTGTACGTGACTGCTAAAAAAAGTTGTGCAAAAGGGACTTAGAGTCGGTTTGCATGTCAATGATGATATTATGATGACTCTGCCAATGACAAATAAGTGTCATACACTTCTTGCTAGCGGATGTCACGCGGTTCTACCTGCGTAGCTCACGTTCCCGTGGGAATTCGGGAATAAAATTTAGCCTATGGCACTCGGAGATAGTGTAGCTCTCCAACAGTGAAAGAATTTTTCAAATTGGTTCAGTAGTTTCGGAGACTATTTGATGTGCTAACAAACTTTCAAATTTCGTCTTTATAATATTAGCATAGACAAAATTATTATTGTAACTGTTTAATCTGTAATACCTTAGTTGGAGTAAACTAGTTGTATTGTATATTAAAATTTAAGTTGGCTTATTTCATTTATAGGATAGTTTACTCGTAATCTAGTGGCCTAAAAGTTATAATCGCACTTCCTGTTTAGATGTTTGTTAACAGACCCCAACGGCTGAAAGGATCTGGCAGTTCAGTACAGGAACAGATTATAGTCTGAAATATACTAAGCTCCTGTTTATACTTGAAAAACATCCTTTAACATGGAGACATAGCATGCAGGAGCGAGAATGGTAACAAAATTGTACGCCGCCGCGCCGCCGCCGCGCCGGGCAGAGCCGCATGCGCCATCTCAAGAATATGTAGGTAGTATAAACAAAAATATACAAACAATTTCTTCTTTAAAACTTGTTTAAGCCGACTTATCGTTATTACGTGCCGTAACCTACATCATAATAAAAGCCCTGGCGGCCGCAGTATCATTACTCACGGTCCACGGTTCGATGCCATCGCATATTAGAAACCGATTAAGTTATTCAAACTGCCTTGTTAAATTATTGGGTACTTGTCCAAGGGATAGCGGCATATAAATCAGAGTAAAGCCTTCTATCATTTATGAGTGAAGAAATAAGGGTGATTTTCAAATAATGATTGTAATGGTTGGTGTAACAATCAGAGTTGTGTAGAGTGAAAGTAATGCAATTAGGTTTTAAAATTGTGATTTTTATACTTGAGAAATTCTCGTGGATACTTGCACGCTCGGAGTCCTACCGACTAAAGCCCATTGATATGCAAAAAACGCTTTTTTTGTATGTCAATGCTAAAACCACACGATGCCTTACAACCTGTCTACGGCCGGGAGTTTCGAGTATGTCCTCGGTAGGATATCCTTAGGACTCCCAAAACTGGTTTAAGACAGGTTACATTTGAATTGCACAATAGCAGGTACTGATTGATCCTTAGAGTATATACAGGCTGAATTTTTGAAAAGGGCTTGGATGGCCAAATCCGAAACTATAAGGAATAGCTAAAAATGCTCAAAAGAGTCATGAGCTCGATTTTCATAAGACTTAAAACCTCATCATTAGATTTGTGAAAAACCAATAATCCTAGCTGAGAATCGAAGCCATTGATTTTGAAAGAAAAACACACCCTTTATTATTACACCAAACGATGGTGTCGCTGATAAGGATCAAATTCTGCGAAGTAATGGTACGGCAAATTTAAGGAAAGTTTGGAATTTTAATAGAATTCATATTTCATATACCTAAATTTTGTATCATAAGTTGTTTCGTTCGAAATTCAACAATAATAACTAAACCTAGTAACCTAGTAACTATTCCGTGTTTTAAATCATGCTCAGAATGATTCTTTGGAGAATATTCTAAGCGAAATCAATAATATTGAATGCAGTACGATCCTTGAAGTCTCGAATCCAGCTATGTATTGAAAACAATGGTCTACATTTTGAACAAATTAATCAGTAAACGTAAGAAAAATAAATTGTATTTTGTCTAAGATGAGCACTTTCCTTTAGTTTGCCGTATGTCATTATTTCCCAGAATAAGATCCTTAATAGCAACACTATCGTACGCTGCAATAATATAGGGCATGTATTTTTTTTCAAAATCAATGGCTTTGATTCTAATGATGAGGTTTTAAGTTTCATCAAAATCGTTTCGGATTTGGCCATCCAATCCCTTTTGAAAAATTCATAATATATTATATATATATGTATATACATTCTAATATATTTATACAGGATAAATACATTAGAATATATACTCTAAGGATCAATCAGTATATTATACTCTAAGGATTGATCCTTGTGACCCCGCACCTTAAGAGTACGGTGGGAATGTACCTACACTATATTGACTGATAGAGCAACACGAACTGTATATAAAGGCGAACGTTGCTCTGTTATGTTGACTGCCTCGGTGGTGCAGTACTGCGACTGACATTGCCGAGGTCTCGTCTCGAAACAAAATATTTGTATGATCTGCAAATATATGCACGGCGTTTTTTTAACCTGTATCCTCTGTATGTTATGCCGGACTCCTACCGACTAAAAAACTTCACATATCCTGCCCACCAGCCTACGGTTAAGAGCCCCGGGTAAGCCCTCGGAAGGATATCCCAGGACTCCTTATAAAAATATTTAAGTTTGTTTATTAGCTGTCTCAATTCTAAGCACATGCTAATATTACCTTAATTTGGGATAGATGCATACAAGAAAAGTGTTCCACAATACCTAGGTACCTATTTTTTGGGAGTCCTGCGACATCCTTCCGAGGCCTTACCTGGGGCTCCCAACCATAGGATGTTGGGCGTTACGTGAGGTTTTTAGTCGGTAGGAGTCCGGCATAGCATCCATAATGGATTTTCCGTCACGTTAAAAAAAACCTACCTATTTATTTTATTTATTTACTCCTCATACGTCTATCTTCAAAGTTCCGATATTGTCTGTCGCTCTAAGTCTATAAATCATCCTTTTCAAGACTCAGATCGAAAATTATGAGGTCCCCAAAGACCTCAAGGAGCTTAGAGATATAATTTTTCTGCCTATCTTAAACAATATTCTACGTCAAGAGTTACCTATAATAAAGAAATAAGAAAAGGTTATCTGAAAAGCATTTGGCATTTTAGCCCCTCTCTATAAAATAGAGTGCAGAGGGGCTTATGGCGAGACTTTGTCTGTAGCTGTGACTCTGTCGCATTAAACTACGTCACTAGGTCACGTGGATCATATGTTCAAAGTTTGAAATAAAACAAAAATGACAACGTCAATCGGATTGAACTTTCACTTTACCATAAACGTGTCAGAGAGGGGCAGTCTCGAGAACGATCTCACAGCTTTCTTGTTATATTATGATTTTATTCTGTTTTTGTTTTACTACATAGGTACAAATCTATGCAAGTATACTGCGGTTTACTTGCATAGATTTGTAGGTACCTGTGTAGTACCTACGACTGCCTCCATGGCGCAGTGGAAAGTGTACACGGAGAAAAAATTCTAGTTACGTTAACCTGATTATAGTTAATTTAAACAGAAAACATTGTACTATATGTGAAAGCTATATTTATTGGACAGTTTACATAAACAATCTAGTTAAATCTTAACAATATATCTGGAATTCTCAAACATATTTTTATTTCTCTTAACACACTTTTATATGGTGTGTACACGCAACTTTTTGTACACATTACTTGTTTTTATTTTAATTAATACAGAAAGGTATTGATTGTTTACATTTTTTTTTTGTGAAGTTAACCAGATTATTTGTAGCTACTAAAAATAATTGCAGTGGTCATTAAAGACCTGAATGTAAGCGTTACTATTTCTTTTTTAGTAGTACTAAAATATGTTTTACTTATAAACATATATATTGTTGTCTAAGTAATATTTTATTTTGAAAGTGACTATAAATATCGTAAAGTTTAATATTAATATTGGACAGTTTACATAAAGTTTAATATGATATATTGTTTTCTGAGTCATATTTTGTTTTTTTAAGTTACTATAAATATCCTATAGATTAATATAATATATTGCTGGCTAAGTAATATTTTATCTTTAAAGCTACTTTATTTAAAAGGTTATTTTTGGATGCTGCACCAAATTTTTTCACAAGATTATTGCATCTGATTTTCCTACTTGAAAAGTTAGTGTTTTACACGAAAAAAAGACTTTGCATACAAAATCAACGAACTATGAATTTTGCATGAAAATTCGATTTTTTCTTTTTTTACAAAACTAACTGTTCAAGTAGGTAAATCACATGTTTGACAATAAAAAATCTTGTGAAAAAATTTGGTGGAGCATCCAAAAATAACCTTGGAAATAAAGTAGCAATAAAAAATAGCAAAAAAATAAAATATTACTTAGCCAGCAATATATTATATTTCGATATTTATAGTAACTTAAAAAACAAAATATGACTCAGAAAACAATATATCATATTAAATATAGTGTAAAATTTTACATTATTTTATTTATTATGGAAAGGGTTAACTGAAATGCAGGCTTGTATGTCATTAAAACAACAGTATAATGATTATGTTTTAATTAAATCTGATAGTTTAAATAACAAATTATTAAGTATGCCAAGGTTTGAGAGTAGGTACCTATGCCAAAGTCAAGTAAATTTCATTGTAAAAATTTCACTGCTCTTTATCACTTTCCAACACTTTTGCACGTTGTCGAATCCACCATAAATTACACATAAACAGTCAAAAACCACTAGTTTTGAAAAATTATTGTATCGATATGTAACGCTTGTCCGCCAACGAATCTGATGATATCAATATCATCAGATTCGTTGGCGGAGTATGTATATTGTTAACAAGCCCCTACACAATATTAGCTTATTGAATTGAAACACGTGTTATCAATGAAAGTAGCACTTTAGTCAGAAATACTTTAGTCAGAAACACTTTGTACATACAGGAAACATGAAACATGCGTTGGTTTTACACGTTAAGTACTCTCTTAGTAAGTCTCTTAACGAAATACTGCGGCTGACTGAAGCGGCGTGCGCGACTGCGCGACGAGGCGCGACGCGGCCGCCGTGCGCATGCGCGAAATGTATGCGAGCTGCGCGTGCAAGGTTGCAGAGCGCTAGTCGCTACCAACTTATACTTCTAACCAGAGATATTATGTTAAGTAGGTAGATAGTGTCTGAACGACAGCAAAGCGTCCAAAATTTTAAGCGCTAACTGTTGGCGGATAAGTGCCGATCCGCCATTTAGTGCACATTCTGTTGTCAAGGGGTAAGCTTGTGTCACGTGACAAAATTTTATTGTTTAAAATGTCGAATTGTGCAATAAAAGTGTGTCGAAATTACAGAAAATATTTAAAAACAGCCAGTTATGTCTGTAAGTAACTCGAAACTTATAATAATTTAATGAAATCTATTTATTTACGCATGTCGAATTTATTCAACTCCATCTTGAAATTTTTGTTGGTGTTGCCAGTTTCCAATTCAGAATTCCCCAAATTAAATAAGTAAAGAATTACATAGGTATGGAACTAAATTATATATCGCGATTCAGGATTTATATATGTTGCAGTGATCATGAGGCGAGGCGGTTTCTAGGAAGTCTGTATTCTTAGCTTATTATTACCAAGGAACTTATACTTCTAACATTATTACATAACCGAGAGAAGCTTATAATATAGGTAGGTATATATTTAAAAGTAGACGCCACAATATCATTGTCATGTTCCATTTTCAAAATGTAGGTAACAATAGAACACACACCGTTGTTGGAGAACACACTCGAACCACAACAATTACAAAAAAAAAATCGATCGTAGCTCTAAATAATGATGTGTCTACTTTCGTTTTTAGGGTTTCGTAGATTTGGCTACGAAACCTTGGCAAAAACGGAACCCTTATAGATTCGTCATGTCTGTCTGTCTGTCTGTCCGTCTGTCTGTCCGTCCGTGTGTCACAGCCACTTTTCTCCAAAACTATAAGACTTTTGCTATTAAAACTTGGTAACTAGATGTATTCTGTGAACCGCATTAAGATTCTTATACAAAACTAGAAAAAACGCAGTAAATTTTGGGGGTCCCCATACTCAGAACTAAAACTCAAAATATTTTTTTTCATCAAACCCATACGTGTGGGGTATCTATAGATAGGTCTTCAAAAATGCTATTGAGGTTTCTTTTTTTTCTAAGGTGAATAGTTTGCGCAAGAGACACTTCCAAAGTGGAAAAATGTGACTTCTAAACTAAGAGAATGATAAATCTTAAAAGAATATAATGATGTACATTGCCATAAAAACTACCAACGAAAATTAGTTTAAACGAGATAGAGCTGGTAGTTTTTTTTTAATACGTCGTAAACCGCAAAGCGAGTCCAACTCGCACTTGGCCGGTTTTTTTTTGTACTGTACCATATTTATTGTAGGGATTAATAACGAATTGTGTGCAGCTTACAATCATGAAAGTATTATGTTCTATTTTTAGATTTATATACCTTGCTAAAAATTGCTGTAATTACATTATTAAAATGAATCAATAACTAGTTTTAGGTATTTGTAACTATAATATATTAACCAGAAAATTTTAGTATTAATAAAAAAACCGCTTTGTGGTTTTTGCGATAATTCTAGTAAACATTACTTAAATCTGGTTTAAGTAAACAGGATTTTTTTTACAATACATTCTGGTAATATAGTTAGATTTTTTTCTTTCCGCGTAGGTCCTGTATTATATACCGTATACGACTGCCGTGCTGATGTCCCGGGTTCGAGACCCACGTAGCATCAAATATTTGTGTGACGCGTAAATGTTTATTTCAGAGTTCGGCTATTTTTTTTAATTAGAAAATATTTTCTTAGTTGTCTAGATCCTATAGCACAAGTTCATATTAAAGGACACCTATATTTACTAAATCACAAACACGTGATTTTATTAAAAGGCCATATGAAGCAGATAATCACTTTTTGAAAATATACTCGCAAACGGCATGTTACTTAAAAGTGTCTGGTCATAATAGTTACTCGCTGGCTCTACGGAAACATAAGAAAGAGGTCAAGTTACACTGGCTGTTGTATTCAAAACAGCCCGAAAGATGTTTTGAAAGGGACATGCGTACGTGTATAAAGTTTTATGCATCATTACTTTTAATAGCGAAACGACGAAATACTCGTAACACATGGAACTTTGCTTCGCGTAGAGGGGTGACATGTTCACTTTTACTATAGCCAGTTAATTTGTCCTGGGACATCCTTCCGAGGGCTTACCCGAGGCTTCCAACCATAGGCTGTTGGGTGTAACGTGAGATTTTTTAGTCCGTAGGAGTCCGGCATAGCATCCATGATGGATTTCCCTTACGTTAAAAAAAAGTATCTGCAATTTATCACAGTAAAAATTCAATTTTCAATAAACCTTTACTTCAGTTTTCTGCTGTAAAACTATGCATATACTTTCTCTGTAACACGTGGTTTGGATGTTTTCTAAATTAGTATGTTTGTCAAATTATGTAAATGTATTAGCACACGCTAATTTAAGCTTTATTTGGGCTAGTATGAAAGAATGTCCAAAAAAATTTTTTTAACTAAATAGACAATATTGATAACACTATAAAATTTGGTGGACATTATTGATAACACTTTAAAGTTTGGTAAGATTACAATTTAACGAGTAACCCAAGTTAAACATTGGTAGCATGAGTATGTAAGTCGGGTATTATGAAGTGTCGGAAGGGTTGTTTCAATTCGGTTTCAAACTCTAGTATAAGTGCTTACTGTACCACAGCATCGTAATTTACAAGTACCTTGACATAAATTGTCCAACTTTAAAGTGTTACTTGACTAACAATATTAGCCGATATTTAAGTTGTATTATGTATAGAGGATATTAGGTATTCATTTGATGAGAACCTCTCCGATCTTTTGACCATAAATCTATGTTAATTCTTTTAGAAATACAATAAGTATAAATTTCATCTCATGAGAAATCTCATAGCATGAAAAAGGCGACCCTATGCTTATATTTAAAAAAAATGTCCCTGACACTTTCACGTACGCGATGCGTCATGGCGGCTATTGGTTCTTGTGAGCTGATTTATTATTGTGTGTCCATGATTATGGCAAGTATTAAAATTTGAATCATAGCCTCCACAGAGCGCTGAGCTTTCATTATAAAAAGAAATTAAATTCCAAAAGTCATTTTATGTAATTAGAACGCGCTATTGGAATTACAACACATTTAATTGCTGATTATTTTGTTTATAATATACACAATATTTGTTGTTTTAATTAAAAATGCAGGCAGACCATAAATTCATTTGTCAACTTTTTTATTTATTGAGGAAATGCATTGCGCGCTGCTGGGTTGTATCTAATATTTTGTTGAATTAATAGTTTCTAAAACGTCTAGATTATTTTATTGAGCCATAAAATGTGTAAGTAGATATACTCATTTATGTAAGGCACACATTTTATGGGAATTTCTTTCATTTAGTATGAAAGCATCGTTAATATAGTTCTGATTATACTTACGATTGAGCGGGAATAGCCTCGGGCCTTTTTAGAAATGGTAGGCACTTAATGAATTATGTGGTTCATTTTTAATGACCAATAATAAATTAGAAATGTTTTGAAAGAAGCTGTTGAAATTATATCATACACACACTTTATACTAATTGTAAGCAGTCATTTAGTACAGTCGATAAATTGGGAATCTGTGGTAAGGGAAACGATTACACCCTCAAAGAGGAAAAATATTTATATCTTTTTTTTTATTTTTTTTTACGTGAGGGAAAATATTTTTTTTTTTTTTTTTTTTTTTATATTCAGCTCGCCAAATTGACTTCGCCACGATGGGTAGCCGTGGCGCATCTTGCGATTGGGGGCCACTTCTTACAGCGGTCCTCAAGTTGGCGGCCCTGTGATGTGCCTCTTCACGCTCCTCTTAAAGAACCCGGGGTTGTAACATGAGGGAAACACGTGTGCGGGCAGGTCGTTCCAAGTTTTTATAGTTCGACAGAGGAACGATCTTTTGAAACGCTCGGTTCTGGCGAAGATTCTCTCCACTGTGTATGAGTGGCATCTCTGCCCGGCACGCGTTGTTCGGGATCGGAAAGGTGATGGTGGGATCAGATTGAAGAGCTCTTCAGAACATTCGCCGTGATACATTCGGTAGAAGGCAGCCAAGGACGCTACGGTTCTTCGCTGCGCCAACGGTTCGAGGCCTCCCGTCACCTCAGGACATCCAATTATTCGGACAGCACGTCTCTGCATAGCGTCAAGTGCGTCCAACAAGTAGTTCGCGGAGTCATCCCAGAGGTGAGAACAGTACTCGACGCAGGGACGAATCTGCGTCTTGTATAGCAAACATCTCTGATGTGGCGTGAAGTACCGTCTCACCTTATTTAGGACTCCGAGTTTCCGCGAGGCCAGCCCAATACAACTCTCTATGTAGTTTTTGTGATTGAGCTCACGCCGGACGTCTATACCGAGAATCTCCAGGTCGTCCTTTAGTGGAACCGTAATGTTCTGAAGAGAGGGTAGGGGTAGGAATGGGGACTTCTTAGCTGTAAACGCACACGCCTGCGTTTTTCTGGCATTGAACTCGACCAGGTTGTCTGAACCCCATTGGGCAATGCGACCCAGGTCCCGGTCGAGATCCGCCACGAGTTGCCGTCTCTTTTCGTCCACGTCACAACGCCCCTCCGCTGGGCGGCCAGAATAGCACCCATGCAGAGTACTGTCATCCGCATAACAATGAATGCACCCAAGGGACAGCATGTCATTGATATGCAGAAGAAAGAGAGTTGGGGACAATACCGATCCCTGTGGTACCCCGGCATTTACCTGCAAAAAGCAGGAAGCCTGACCATCACAGAGGACCCGTATACGTCGCCCGTGCAGGAAGCTGGCCAACCAGCGGCATAACTGAGGCGATAAACCATATGCCGGCAGCTTGGAAAGAAGCGACGCATGCCATACCCTATCAAAGGCTTTAGCGATGTCTAGGCCAATAGCCAGAGATTCGCCGTGCCTCTCCATAGCCTCACCCCAGGTGTGCGTTACGTACGCTAGGAGGTCACTCGCTGATCGTTTCCTCAGAGGATGTTATGCTGGACTTTTACCGACTAAAAAACCTCACGTAACGCCTAACAGCCTGTGGTTGGGAGTCCCGGGTAAGCCCTCGGAAAGGATGTCCCGGGACTCACAACAGACCTACGGCCGCCACTGCGGCCCCGCCCAGGGGGTGGTTCGGGTGCTTTCCCGCGTCTATCGGGGGTTTCGGGTGTGATCCCGCTTCTAAGGGGGGGCGTGCGTGAGTTGCTCACGTCACCTGGGGCATGCTTCTGTAAGGCCCCCGGTCATGGTGGCCGATAGTCCTCGGCGAAGACACGTCGGCGGCGCCCAGGCCGCCGACTGCGGAACTCGGGTGGGAGAGTTCTCTCCCGTACCCGTCCCTCCTTATCTCCTTCACGAGCATGACCTGCTCGCAGAAGGAGGCGGCGCAGTCCCACTTACTCCCGCTGGAGAGCATGGCTCGCACCATAGTCTCGAGCGAGAGAGTGTCCACGCCCAGACCCACTACGAGGACCTGGCGCTGTTGCGCCCACGCCGTGCACTCCACCAGCCTTTGGTTGCTCAAGTCGTACCTTCCATGTCTCCACGGTTTCCTGGTGGAGTAGGGACCGCTGGGCCTCGATTTCTCGATAAGCGGTCCTTTGGTCCCGCTCCAGCGCCTCCTTGCGCCATCTGAACAGTGAGGCAAAGGCTCTCGCTTCCAGGTCTCATGGAGGGGTCCTGGCTAGGAGACATGCCGCCTCACCGGAGATCGTGCGGTATCCCCTTATCACCCTGATGGCCATCGCTCTCTGCGGGCTCAGCAATCTAGCCACATTGCTGGCCGTCAGGGTTTCCGCCCATACAGGAGCTCCGTATAGAGCCATGCTTCGCACGATCCCCAGGTACAGTCTCCTGTGGGGAGCGTTGGGTCCCCTGATGTTGGGCATCAGCCGCGCCAGTGCGGCTGATGCTCCCCTCAGTTTTGGGGCCAAACTTCGGAAGTGATGTCCGAAGTTCCACCGGCCATCGAGTACGTGCCCCAGATACTTCATCGAGGGCTCGATGCCGATGCTGACGCCCCCTATCTGTAGACTGGATCCCGCAGGTGGCCCCATCGGAGGTCCGTGGAAGCAAAGAGCCTCGGATTTGTGAGGGGCGACCTCGAGACCCAGCCGCCGAATCCGACTCATGACTTGAGCAACCCCTGCCGTGGCCTTTAGTGCTGCGTCACGGTGCGTTGCTCCCCGCGCCGTAACGAGGGTGTCGTCGGCGTAACACGTTACGCCTACCGCTATGAGCAACGGACCACGCAGCACCCAGTCGTAACCGATGTTCCACAGGAGCGGCCCTAAAACCGATCCCTGTGGAACACCGCACGACACATCTCGCCGACCTGACCCTAGCCAGCTCGGGTAAGTTATGGCTCTCTCGGAGAGATAAGCCCCGACAATTCGACGGAGGTAGGGAGGCACTCCATGATAGATAAGCGCCTCCCTGACGCAGCTCCACGGCAAGGTGTTGAATGCGTTGGCGATGTCGAGAGACACCGCCACCACCACCTCACCCCGTGAGACTGCTTCCTCCGTCAGGCCTCTAATGCGCATGATTGCGTCCAAAAAAAAAAACAAATTATATCTTCGACAAACTTTAGAATTAGATCCTTGCAACCCTTGCGTGTTATTTAGAGTACAGAAGATAGCCCACTTTCTCTAATAGCAGGTATGGGCAATATATCCTGGGTCTGTTGGCAGTTGTAGGGCACAGCGGTGTTTTAGTCGGGTAGAGTCCGGCATAGTCTTAATGAGGATTTTCGACCACGAAATAAAGGTGTACTTAATACCTTTACTGAGGGCTCCTAGGATAGGTACTGAGGGTGCCTTTCATCTGCCTATGCCCAGAAAACCCGTATAACGCCCTCTAATACATTATTGAAACACACACTTGCACTTACATTCCACAATTTAATTTGATTTAACACCTAACCGGTTTCGCTTTATAGCATTCTCAAAGGTATTATAATGTTCTTCCACTATTACTTCTAACACAGTATTTTTACTAATTTGTGCATGTGGGTATACAAAAATAAATGGGGTTGTCCCACAGAAGAATTTTCCCTAAAAATGGGGTACTGCAATTTTATCGGTTAATTCAACCTTATTTACAATCCTTCAAAATTAACTACACAATTCCAATTCAAATCGACACACAATTTAGCAATAAAATAACTTAATGTATTAATAACTTCAAGTCACAAAAAAATCATTACAAAATAATTATATGTCAAATTAAATCCAAGTTACATTAAATATTCAACAAAAATAAATGTCCAAATAAATTATATTTCATTAAATGTCAAAATTTCTATATTGTGTGCTATGGCTCTTATTGTGTTCAACTCTTTGTTGAACGGCTCCCTTGACATTGGAATAGAAAGTAATCTATGCACCATAGATTGGAAAGCTGCATGCTTGTGACTCATTGGGTGGTTTGAATTAGCAGGAATTATATTGTCAGTGTAAGACGGTTTTCGAAAAATTTTAAATTGGTGTTTATTGTCTATTAATTCTATTTCAATGTCAAGAAAGTTTAATTTATTGTGTCCTATTTCCATTTTAAATGCTATGTTATTATTTATACTATTAATGAATGTCAAAAAATTATTAAGTTCGTCTGTATTTCCGGTCCATAAACAAATAATATCATCCACATATCTGTACCAATATTTAACAAACGCCACATGTATACTGAATTTTAAAATTTGATCCTCAATGTGATCCATAAAAATATCTGCGCAAAGTGGGGATAGTGGACTCCCCATAGCTAGACCATCAGTCTGTTTATAAATTACATTAGAGAATCTGAAATAATTTTGTTCCAGACAAACAGATATAGTATGTTTCAAGTCGACTATGACTTGTCGATCTACAATTGATTCCATTAAAATATCACTAACTACATTCATTCACTCTCTAACGGGGACACTATGAAATAAGTTTACTACGTCAAAGGATACCAAAACCGCGTTTTCAGGCACGTAAATGTCCTTGATCTTCTCCACCAACTGGATGCTATTTTTAATTGCGTGGGTTGGAACGAACTTTTCGGGTCGGCAGCGCGTGTGTAGCGCCTCTGGTGTTGCAAACGTCTATAGGCTACGGTTACCAACCTTCCGGTGGGCCGTAAGCTTGTCTGCCACCTAAGTAGTATAAAAAAATTAAAAAAAAAACGAACCTAGTCATTTGTTTGAAGATCCTATTTGATTCTGCTGCCAACTTATAAGCCGGAGCTCCTGTATATAGAAAGTAATCTATGCACCATAGATTGGAAAGCTGCATGCTTGTGACTCATTGGGTAGTTTGAATTAGCAGGAATTATATTGTCAGTGTAAGACGGTTTTCGAAAAATTTTAAATTGGTGTTTATTGTCTATTAATTCTATTTCAATGTCAAGAAAGTTTAATTTATTGTGTCCTATTTCCATTTTAAATGCTATGTTATTATTTATACTATTAATGAATGTCAAAAAATTATAAAGTTCGTCTGTATTTCCGGTCCATAAACAAATAATATCATCCACATATCTGTACCAATATTTAACAAACGCCACATGTATACTGAATTTTTAAATTTGATCCTCAATGTGATCCATAAAAATATCTGCGCAAAGTGGGGATAGTGGACTCCCCATAGCTAGACCATCAGTCTGTTTATAAATTACATTAGAGAATCTGAAATAATTTTGTTCCAGACAAACAGATATAGTATGTTTCAAGTCGACTATGACTTGTCGATCTACAATTGATTCCATTAAAATATCACTAACTACATTCATTCACTCTCTAACGGGGACACTATGAAATAAGTTTACTACGTCAAAGGATACCAAAACCTGAAAAAAAATTGGAACGAACCTAGTCATTTGTTTGAAGATCTCTAAAATAAATGAACATCTGTGGTTTAATACAAAATGTATAAAAGAAGGATTAATACCCAAATATATTCTTACGAGTGTAAAATTTAACCTAGACAAATATTATAAACAAGAATTTTTTAAATTGCATGAGAAAAAATTTGCTTCAACGAGAAATAAAATTCCAGTATTACCAGCGTGATAACATAGGTCTCCACATAAAAAATTGCCATATTGAACTTTTTAATAGATTACATAACCTTGAGTTTGACGAATTACAAAGAAACGTAAATGAGATAACACGCCACATTTCAGCAAATATACACAGCCGACACCTCGATAAATTGTCCAGGTTGAAAGCATCGGAATTTGGTAGACGGACATCTAACTGTAATCAAGACATACAGTTTTTCCAAAGACTTAAAAATTTTTCAAGTATAGAATTTGATTCCAAAGAGCAAAAACTACTAGAAAAAGGTCTTAAATACTGCCCTAATTTCAAGCCATCAGAAAAAGACTGGGATAACTTAGCGGTGGACCTCGAAATTGCATGCACGGATTCAACAGATAAGCACATTATAACAAAAATTTTGAAACAGGGAATAAATACAGAGAAAAACAGCACTGCAATAAATAACCCCGAATTAAAAACGATCAATAGTATAAAGGCTAAAATTAAAGAACACAATCTCATAATCACGAAAGCAGATAAGGGTAACACGGTGGTTGTGACAACACGGGAGGATTATGTGTCTAAAATTACGGACTTACTGGTTTACCCTACGTTTGAAAAACTTAAAAGAGATCCCACAAAAAGGTTTAATGAAATAGTTAAGGAAACTTTGAAGTCTGCAAATAGCATTTTTAATAAAGATAACTATAAATTCAGAGAGATGAACCCACAAGCACCTAAACTGAAGGCATTTTATAAACTCCATAAACCAGGATGGTTAATAAGACCCGTAGTGGCATATACAGGAGCTCCGGCTGATAAGTTGGCAGCAGAATCAAATAGGATCTTCAAACAAATGACTAGGTTCGTTTTTTTTTTTATTTTTTTATACTACTTAGGTGGCAGACAAGCTTACGGCCCACCGGAAGGTTGGTAACCGTAGCCTATAGACGTTTGCAACACCAGAGGCGCTACACACGCGCTGCCGACCCGAAAAGTTCGTTCCAACCCACGCAATTAAAAATAGCATCCAGATGGTGGAGAAGATCAAGGACATTTACGTGCCTGAAAACGCGGTTTTGGTATCCTTTGACGTAGTAAACTTATTTCATAGTGTCCCCGTTAGAGAGTGTATGAATGTAGTTAGTGATATTTTAATAGAATCAATTGTAGATCCACAAGTCATAGTCGACTTGAAACATACTATATCTGTTTGTCTGGAACAAAATTATTTCAGATTCTCTAATGTAATTTATAAACAGACTGATGGTCTAGCTATGGGGAGTCCACTATCCCCACTTTGCGCAGATATTTTTATGGATCACATTGAGAATCAAATTTTAAAATTCAGTATACATGTGGCGTTTGTTAAATATTGGTACAGATATGTGGATGATATTATTTGTTTATGGACCGGAAATACAGACGAACTTAATAATTTTTTGACATTCATTAATAGTATAAATAATAACATAACATTTAAAATGGAAATAGGACACAATAAATTAAACTTTCTTGACATTGAAATAGAATTAATAGACAATAAACACCAATTTAAAAATTTTCGAAAACCGTCTTACACTGACAATATAATTCCTGCTAATTTAAACCACCCAATGAGTCACAAGCATGCAGCTTTCCAATCTATGGTGCATAGATTACTTTCTATTCCAATGTCAAGGGAGTCGTTCAACAAAGAGTTGAACACAATAAGAGCCATAGTACACAATAATGGCTATCCGTCGAAGTTGGTTGAGGGGATCGTGAGCCGGAAAAGATCTAAAGTAGTGTTAAACTTAGCATACCAAGCCGATACAAAAACTATGGGTACCGAAAAGAAAAGGTGGGCACGTATACCATACATAGGCAGGGTATCTTACAAATGCTCTAGACCTTTAGACAAAGTCAAGCCAGCTTTTTATACAAATAATAGTTTAACACGTCACCTGTGCAATAATTCTGATAAAACTCCCATGGCACAAAAAAACGGAGTGTATGAATTAACATGTGCAGTGTGCAACAAAAAATACATAGGACAGACAGGAAGGTCATTCCAAACTAGGGTAGCGGAACATGCTAGTGGCTGGCGATTAAAAAAGACGGATTCTAATTTTGCTGAACATCTGTTGTCAAAGAAACATTCTTTCAATCCGCAATTAAATTTCAAGGCGTTACATATATGTGACAAGAGTAGAAAATTAACTGCTCTAGAAGCCCTAGAAATTAATAAATTATTAATTGGTAACCGCGACGTTCTGTTAAATCAACAGTTGGACATAAATTCTTCTCCATTATTGAAATATTTCAAGTAATGTCATCCACATGATCGGCTGGAGTTTAAATAGAATGTTTTTACAGATCGATTTTATTATTAATTTATCGGACATAGTAAATAAGTACATATAAAAATTTTGACATATAATGAAATATAATTTATTTGGACATTTATTTTTGTTGAATATTTAATGTAACTTGGATTTAATTTGACATATAATTATTTTGTAATGATTTTTTAGTGACTTGAATTTATTAATACATTAAGTTATTTTATTGCTAAATTGTGTGTCGATTTGAATTGGAATTGTATAGTTAATTTTGAAGGATTGTAAATAAGGTTGAATTAACCGATAAAATTGCAGTACCCCATTTTTAGGGAAAATTCTTCTGTGGGACAACCCCATTTATTTTTGTATACCCACATGCACAAATTAGTAAAAATACTGTGTTAGAAGTAATAGTGGAAGAACATTATAATACCTTTGAGAATGCTGTAAAGCGAAACCGGTTAGGTGTTAATTAAATTAAATTGTGGAATGTAAGTGCAAGTGTGTGTTCCATCAAGTGCCGACAATCGAAAGTATAAATAACGCCCTCTAACGTTTAACCCAAAAGCTCCAGATATAGACCGCCATTGCGACCAGTCCTTTCTTTGGATCAGATGCCTCTGTATAAAAAACAATTCATTGAATATTATTTATTTTATAAGCTCTATTCAGACAGTCTTCGTCCCTTTTTTTTTTCTTTTGACGTGTGGAAATTCCGTCATGGATGGTATGCCGGGCTCTTGCCGACTAAAAACCAATACGTTCTCTAACTACTGCCTACGGTTGGTAGTCCCGGGTGAGCCCTCGGAAGGAAATCCCCAGGAGACAGTCTACTCCTGTTAGCCAATCAAAAAAGTTCAAATAATTTACTTCAATGTTATTTCTCGACATTCCTATCTCCCACGGCACATCTTCAGATGTCCCCTATCTTTATTTAATTTAATTATGTGGAAAATGTAACATTAAATGGAGAGCTTTCTTTAGAACTGGCTTTCGTTTTCACCTTATTTCATTAAGGCGCGCTTACTTGATTTTAATCCATTAACAACGTTATAGTCGAAGAGCCAGTCGAATTTTGGGTTATAGTTTTTAGATTCTTGGAATGATCTAAAAAAGGTTTTTGTATGGCACTCGTATTTAGTTCAAGGTGGACCTTTAATCTTCACCCTTGAGAAGTCTGTAGTAATTAATCAAAGGATTGCTGTTTTAATATATTAATTAATAATCTCATTCTTTTTACAATCTGAATGAGACTGAATATTGTGCTTAAAATTGACGTAGGTATCTACACAAATTGACAAGATAGAATTTGAAAGAAATGAACCATATAAACTGTACGCAATCTAGCCGGTACCGGTGCATGATTATATGTAAGAAGTTAATTCTATTTGAAACATTTCAACCTGTTTTCTTTCTTTTTTAATCATTTAAACTTTCACTGGTACTCTCTTCCGTGATCATAACGCTTGCAACCAGAATGACCAAAAAATGGATGTTGCTGACTACGTGCATGGCTGTTAACTTTAAAACAAACAATCAAAATAATGAAAATTGAAATCGACGATGTAGTTTTTAGTTTATTTACTAAAATCTTACAGTAATCTCCTCGACTATAACCACGACCTTTGATTATGTTACGAATTTGTTAATGTTCTTATTAACATAGCTACATTTCGACACAAAGATTTAAACATCAAACAACAATGATTATTGAGTTTTCTTTTATCAATTAATTACGAGCAATGTACATGTTATGTAGAACAAGTGGACCACCTCATCGCTTCGTATTAGTAAATTCAGAAGCAGGGGTATTTCCATCACTACTTTGTTTAGTGAAAATCTCCTCGCTTTTTTAAAAGTATTTCACACGGCTCAAACCGGTGAGTGTTCTGAAGAACTCTTCAACCTAATCCCGCACTCTCCTTTCCGATCCCGAACAACGGGTGCTGGACAGAGGTGCCACTCTCATACAGTGCAGAAAATTTTTGATAAAACTGAACGATTGAAAAGATCGTTTCTATGTCGAACCATAAAATCGTGGAATGACCTGCCAGCGCACGTGTTTCCCTCCTCTTAATATCCTGGGTTCTCGGTCGTGATTTTAATTCGGAACCCATCTTACACAGTCACATGTAGAGACAATACTGTTTATAATTGTCTATCATAGAAATCAGTGGTCACAGTCAATTGCTTAGCCGTAAACTCTTTAACTTTATTGCAAAGTGCATGTTCTTCAAAGTAGAAATAGGTCTCAATATGACACAACTACCTACCATTATCTTCAAAGTCAAGTAGATAATGCTAATAGATTTGTCAACCCAATTGACTGACCACAGCAAAAAAAAACAGTAATCCAGTTGTGAACACGTAACAAATGAACACCGTTCAGTATAAATGCGTCGTATTAGAAAGTTTGCCGTATCGACCAGATTACACCGACCATTATCACCAACTCATTAATTTGGCTTAAGCAATATTCATCTTGTCTATTTTCATTAAGTACGTACGAGTATTGTGACTCTAGATGGAGAAAGATTGTTGGAAGAACTGTACTGATTCTAAGTGTTTGGTTATTTTATTGCAATTGTGTGGAGACCGATGACTGAATTTCAAATCTGTGAGAGAAAACAAGAAAAACTATTTTTGGAAGAACTGAAAGTGAAAAGTTTTTTGGGCTCGAGTGGTATTCGAACTAGGGTCTTTTCTTTGGTTGGGGGAATCGTTTTTGACTGCTAAACTATCCAGTCATGCTCGTGACTAGTAGAAGCACTTCGCGTCTAAGGGAGTCCAAAGTACTTATTGCTTTTTAAAAGTTATTTCGAACTTCAATGCATTTATCTTGCCGGATCCAGCTCGCGATATTTAAATACAAAGAATGAAGAACCTATTTCTCTAGCTTAGACGAGTCAAAGCTTACTCCTTACATACCAGATATAGTAGGACTCTAACAATACCACTTTAACTGTATCAGATCATTATCAAGGTTCTTGGTAGTCCAGAATCTCGAGTAGGCTAATAACATGATAATAGTAAAGTCAAGATACCTTATGAGAAGGTAACCTTTGTCCGATTATACACAGAAAGAGACTCATGGACTATATATATAATATAACTTGTGAAACGTCGGTGTTTATGTTCCTCTGCTTACATCTTCGGAGGAAAAAGCTTGCCCTACATATAGTTTAAAAAAAACAATCCAAATAAATTACTGTTGAAAGCGCCATCACTCTTTAGTGAGATGCGTTATAATTTGATGCAGAAACAAAGAACAATTGCAGTTAATTTAGTTACAAGATGGCCTGTTTAGATGAGACGTTCTCAGGATGGATAATCGCATTTATCAGAGCGAATAAACCTTATAGAACTATAGTAAAATAGCACGTAATTTAGAACTAATTAGCTGATAAGTTTGAAACTAAGAAAGGTTTTAAACTGTCACTAATATGGGTATTAGAATGAACGAAAGATTTACCATGTATTAGGTACTGTCGCAAGTGCTGTCTATGCTCATGGAAGAATGACGCTTGTAACGGAACCTAAAGCTTAAAGCCCCGTGGCCGAGTGTCATCACTGCGAGGAGCGCAGCGATGACACAGCGCTCCACACGCTGGTGGAGTGCACGGCGTGGGCGCAACAGCGCCAGGTCCTCGTGGTGGGTCTGGACGTAGACACTCTCTCGCTCGAGACCATGGTGCGAGCCATGATCTCCAGCGGGAGTAAGTGGGACTGCGCCGCCTCTTTCTGCGAGCAGGTTATGCTCGTGAAAGAGGCGGCGGAGCGGGACCGGGAGAGAACTCTCCCACCCGAGTTCCGCAGTCGGCGGCTTGGGCGCCACCGACATATCTTCACCGAGGACTATCGGCCTCCGTGACCGGGGGCCTGAGGACGGTGAGATGGTTGCTCACCGTCCTTACAGAACCAGGCCCATGACGGCAGCGCGACGTGAGGGATTCACGCCCTTAGAAGTGGGATCACACCCGAAACCTTCCCAAAGATGCGGGATAACACCCGAACCACAAAAAGGTTAAAGGTTAAAGGTTCGGACCCACGGCCGCAGTGGCGGTCGTGGGTCTGTTGGGAGTCCTGGGACATCCTTCCGAAGGCTTACCCGGGGCTCCCAACCATAGGCTGTTGGGCGTTACGTGAGGTTTTTCAGTCAGTAGGAGTCCGGCATAGCATCCATGAGGATTTTCCCTCACATTAAAAATAACCTACAGCTTAAAAGTACCTATTACATAATAGTTACTACGTAACCTAAAGGATCAATACACAAAATTTCGTTTAACTTTTAATAGGTTCAAAACTTAGAAAGCTTTTGTGCTTCGGAAGTTCGAAATGCACTTTAAGTCGTTGGTCTTAGGTGTCAGTAACATAACAGTTAAGTTCTAATAACAGCTTCAAAATTTTCAATGGGGCGCTTAACTTTTGATTTCAACGTGTCAATAGAATCAGCAGCATGGATTCATAAGGCGTTACACACGTCTATACAGGGGACCACTTTCGATCAGAAATCAAAAATATAAGAACGAGATATCTCGATATAACTCGATTGTAAAAGCATTGTTCAATAACATGTTGGAAATTCAAAATAAACACATTGATCAGAAGCTGTATTCGATAACTTGAACGTACCAGTAGCAGAGTGGTGATCGATAGCTATAAGATAACAAATCATTACATAGGTATTTTGTCATCCACTCATATCTAGTGAAAGTTATGATAGCGAGTAGCTACAGAATTTTTGTAGGCTTGTGTGAAACGCCGTGAGAGGTTATTGTGTATTTCACTTTATAAGGTTCTCAGTTCTTTAAATTATTGAATAAAATCGATATGAGAATTACTTGGCATACTTCGATCGTGTGATGAGCCTTCCCAATAGGACCTTAATTCCGCAATCAATTCAATGGTTCAAGCCTTGTTTGGGGGCCAAAACACGGACCGCCAGAGTTATTTCTCTGTTAAAATTTCACGCAATTTGGAACTCTAAAATGATAAGTCCAATTTCATTTCTGACGCCATTCGAGTATAAGTACCTATTTGTAATTCACATACAACCAAGACAACCCTTTATAACACAACGCAATTTATAAAGACTGCAACTTGTGTTCGTAAGCAACACCTATTGTTTATCTATATCTTCGTTCTTTTATCTTTTATTGACGCAAGACGTTAAGAGTTTCCACAAAATGTGTTTTAGAAAGTTGCTCCATATTTTCATAGTTCAGAAAAAGGTAACCATGGCTTAAGTATTTTGTGAGAAACATCCTCAAACTTATAGAATTCGAAACTTCACGCGAAATACTATTTACTTACACGCACCGATGTTTTGGACACGTTGCAGCGCCCGTTGTTGTGGTTGGACTGATGTGAGGATCGACAGAAAACATGAAGTTACTTCGTGTCGATCTACCCTCCATTATTATCACAACGAAGGTTAAGACCGGCGACACACCACACTCACTGCGTCAGTTTTATTCATTTATTATTATTTAAATGGCTTTACCGTGATCAGTGGAGAGGACTTTCGGTTGGTGAATCTTTGCCCGAATCGAAGTGTTCTGCTCTGCTATTGCCGATTTGTTGAACTGACGATTTTTCCTTTTTTGTAACCTACTCATTTTTATTTTTTGTTAGAGATAAACCCCATCTTATTTAAGCAAATCAGCCTATTGCAGTTATGGCTGGATGTAAGACTCTACCTATCATTTGGTACCTACGGTGATTGTCCAAAAAAAACAACAAAATGGTCCTCAAAAATTCTAAATCATGGTATTCACTCAAAATATCTTTTACCTTAATAACTCTATCTAAAAGATAACTTAGATCATCCCTAGTGTTATAATACAATATATTTAAAGAAATAGAATAAAATGTACTCTACCTACCAAAAACCTCAATTGCCAGATATGGGTATCAGGGCGCGTTATCTGCCCTGATGACCTAATTTTAGGGTTCCATTCCTGAAGGGTAAAAACGGGACCCTATTGCTGAAACGCCCGTTTTTTTTAACGTGAGGGAAAATCCTTCTTGAATGCTATGCCGGACTCCTATCGACTATAAAACCTCACGTATCCTACCTAACAGCCTACGGTTGGAAGCCCCGGGTAAGCCCTCCGAAGAATACCCCAGGACTCCCAATATGTCACCAGGCTGTGTCTCATTATCCGTGATAGTTAGACAGTTAAAATTTTCACAGTTTTTTTTAGTTGCCGCTAAACAAAAACTACTAAAAGCAGAATAAATAAACTGAGGTCTACCATAGACAGGTAGCACAATAACGTGAATAGGTGTTTGCTTGGTTTTGGTACGGAACTCTATGTATGCGAGTCCGACTCTCACTTGGCCGGTTTTATTCCTCACTGGGAAAGTCGTAATTTTTCATCGTATTCAGTGACATTCATGACTACCGTCGCATTTCCTTTGTCGGCTTTTACGAGCACGCTCTCATCATCTCGTAAGTCCCGGAGTGCAGAACGTTCATTATAAGTCATGCCAGGCTTCCTCAGTCGAACATTCGTCGAAGCCCACTCACACTGATAGATATCTGCATGCTAACTCGCATCATCATCCGCGTCATTTGAACTCGGTAGTTACGTCGCTTACGGACCGCGCATATTTTATGTGACGAGGAGCATTTGAAAGACGAATTAAATCATATAAGCGGCGTGCTACAAAAGAATGGGTACAGTGGACGAATTAGACCACCAAGATGCTCGAGGAAGACTGTAAACTACAGGGTAGAAAGACAACCAGCATTTTTACCGTACATCAAGGGAGTGACGGATAAGGTCGCCAATATTCTTAAAAAAGTTTCCATAAAAACTATCTTCACCCCTATTAAAAGACTTTCACAATATCTACGTACACCTAAAGATAGTTCTCCACTGGACAAACCGGGAGTGTACAAAATTGATTGCAGTTGTGGTAGTTCGTACATAGGGCAAACCAAAAGAACGGTTACGTGTCGAATTAAAGAACACATCAGGGCAGTCAAAAACAACGAACCACAGAAATCTGCAATAGCTGAACACCTATTGGAGTCTGGTACAGACCACTGGATCGAATTACATAACCCAAAGATGCTGTCGACAGAACGCCATTATTTACCAAGAATGGTTAGGGAAGCGATAGAAATTAAAAAAATATAAAAATTTCAATCGTGAAGACGGGTTTCAGTTGCCGAGCGTCTGGCATCCAGTGGTCCGTGTGTGCATAAATAAAAGTAAATATATCCAACCGAAACCGCGTGTAGATACTGTGAGTGTTGTGTGTCGCGACCGAGTTCCAGTGCGACTGTACAGTGAAAGTGAAACCAATAGTAGTGGTGTTGTACGACACAAACGAGTGCGAAGGAGGGTAGATCGATATATGTGCTAAGACTTTTACTTTCAACCGCCAATACTTCAGTTCCTCCGTGATCATGGCACTTGCAACAGCGCCGAAATATCGGAAATACTCAAAAAGACATGGTAAATATCCCGTTAACTCTAATAATTACATCATATAATAGAAAAAGTCTTTCCTAAACATTGTAAAGCTCGTATACTTTATTTTTGAAAGTGATACGGTTGGTGCATATCCTGACTTCCGGCGGAAGTGCGTTTCAGAGACAGGTTGCCTGCACGTAGAATGACGAATCACTCTTGGTTGAAGTGTGAGCGGGGCAGCAAAGAAGGCGATTGTTCGTAGAACGCAAATTTTTATTGTGATTAGCGCAAAGTAATTGAAAATGAGATGTTAAGTAAGAAGGAGCATTAGGATAGTTCATGAGTGAAAAGAGCATCGTTACAGCACGCAATTTGCGACGCTGACGTATAGGCAACCAACCCAACTCGGAACGATAAACGGAGACATGATCATATTTACGAAGTTTGTAAACGAATCGAATGCAATTGTTGAGAAGCCGATCGAGTTTATTGAGTAGATCTGCATTCAGGTCGAGGTAGCACACATCACCATAGTCTATAACAGGAAATAGAAGAGTCTGAACCAGCATTGCCTTGGTTTTCGGTGGAAGAAAGTTCCTGAGTCGATAAAAGGCACGAAGTGTTCCAGTTACTTTCTGGCAAACGTTGGTAACTTGAGCTCTCCAATCAAAGGTTTTATCAAGATACAGGCCTAAGTTTTTTACGCTAAGAGTAACTGGGATAGTTCTTGTGTTAAAAGTTATTGGTGGCAAATTTACACCATCCAGTCTGCTCAGCATTTGACTACTCCCAATTATAATACCTTGACATTTATCAGGGTTGACTGTAAACCCAAAGCGGTCACACCAGCGTCCCATTGCGTTCAAGTCAGTGTTTATTTTTGAAATGGCTTCCCGGAGATTTTCCACTCTTGCTTGGCTATACAACTGTAGATCATCTGCATACAGATGATACGCACACTGAAGTTCTTTGGTTAAGAGGTTAATGAATATTGAAAACAGAAGAGGAGAGAGTATACCGCCTTGAGGAACACCAGCGTCTAGATTGCGCCAAGTCGATGACTTCTCGTCAACGCAAACCGACTGCTGACGACCCCGAAGATAAGATGAGAACCATTCCAATTCGCCAGATGAAATCTTCAGGTGAGCAAGGATAGATAAAAGGATATCATGATTGACACAATTAAATGCGTTGGAAAAATCTACTAAGACCAGCACTGTTACTTCACCCTTCTCTATTCCCGCCTTGACATCACCCGTTACCTTCAAGAGAGCTGTCGTGGTACTGTGGCCTATCCTGAAACCCGATTGTAGTGGACTCAGAATGTTATTTAGACGGATGAACTTGGTCAATTGGCTGTGCACACAAGATTCCAGCACCTTCGACAGAAACGGGAGGATGGAGATTGGGCGATAGTGACTAGGCAAAGAGGGAGAGGAAATTTTTGGGAGCGGAAGAACATAGGCTTTTCGCCATATGGCAGGAAATTGACGAGATTCAAGAGAAAAATTAATGATATAAGAAATAGCAGGAAGGAGTTGGTTCATAATGGTTGTTATCATACGACGACTAATGTTATCGCAACCTACAGCTTTGGATGTTATGGACATAATAACCTTTTTGACCTCATCTGACGTAACTAGAGAAAACTTTAAAAAATCATAATTGGGACAGGCAAGGCCGGCCACAAAGCTTACCGTTTGACGCCTTGTTAGGTCATCAATTTGATTAGAGGTGGAGAAATGACTATTAATGACGTCCAACTCAAGCGTTTTGGGCAGCTCCGTGTGCCTAATCCTACCAATACCCAACGACCTGAGAAACTTCCATACATCTGCAGGTGATGCGGAAGAAATGTTAGCATAGATATGTCGGCGTTTGGCGTTGCGTATCATCTGATTACAGCTATTCCTAGCTGTTTTGTAAGCGTTCCAATCTAATTCCCTACGGTGCTTCTTGAAAATGCGAAAGGCCTTGTCTCTGCGTTTCATTGCCGTACGTACCTCAGCCGTTAACCATGGAGCTAGAGGACGTTTTATTTTCACTTTTCTAACTGGAGCATGAGTATCATACAGGCTATGAACTATTGCATTAAACACAAGAATCTTCTCATCGACAGTATTTGCTTCAAGTAGTGGATCCCAGTCAATTGCAGATGCATCTTCACTCAACTCAGCAACATTCATCCGACCAAAGCAGCGCTTATACAGTATTTTTGGTTTTAGTTTGGGAGGTTTGAGGATATATGAAACAAAAATTAGGTCATGGTGGGAAAAAGCTGGAGCAAGATACTGACCATGCGAGGAAACCAGTGAAGGCAAAGAAGTTATAATTAAATCTAGCCAAGTATCAGGCAGGTCTTTATTATGATGTGTGGCCTGTAGTGGCAACACGTGAAGACTGGT
Organism: Miltochrista miniata; assembly: GCA_933228765.1. Taxonomy (NCBI): domain Eukaryota; kingdom Metazoa; phylum Arthropoda; class Insecta; order Lepidoptera; family Erebidae; genus Miltochrista; species Miltochrista miniata. The sequence continues at coordinate 11,673,894 of OW121764.1, read as the reverse complement.
AGATTCAATTATGTGATGTAGTTTGATAGCTCGCGAAGTGCTTCTTGCGAGAAGGTTGGTATTAAGATCACCCATGATGATGTGATGCTCATAATCAGACCCCAAGGATTCTAAAACCGATTCGATATCAGTGAAATAGTTGACAGCGGGGGGGGGGGGCAATAAACAACACCAAGCAAAATTTTGATATTTTTAACCGATACCTCAAGAAAAAGATACTCTGCGGTAACAGAATACTGAGAGGGAGATGAAGCGATTATTTTATGGGGAAAATCGCTGCGAAGATATATTGCAACCCCACCCCTTTCTTTACCTGTTCTATCATTCCGAATCAGAATGAAGCCAGGAAGTGGATATGTAGTTGAGAGATGATCAGGCTTTAAAAAAGTTTCCGAGATCAGGACAGCATGAATATTCGAATTCGCAAATGTTTCAACCAGATCACTATAATGATAGGGCACACTTTCAGCATTAATATGACATACGTTAAGTGTTTTACCCTGTTCAAGTTCAAATTTATTTCGAAGTACTTCGCCAAGTGTATGTTGTGTTACTGGGGAAAAACTAACATTCTCAGATAATGATTCCGTGTCGCTGACAGAATAATATAGGGAGTCATCATCTGACAAGTCACTCTCTATTAAAGTAACAAAGTAATATAAAATAATATAAAATAATAAATATCTACGTTTATAAATACTAATATAAATACTTATTTAATATTTTTATGAATAATGTACTACACAAAATGTATGCAACTGTTAATCTCTGCACCACCCGCCAGCCAACTTTCACAAAATAAATCTAGAATAAATTACAACGTTATAAGGATTGCCTATCTGACTACAAAATAAATGTCAAGAGTCACAGATAATCAGAGACTAGGCTGCATGGCCGAGTTCCATTGCCTATCCAGTTCAGATGAAAGTGTCAAAGTGACAAGATGACAGATCACTGTCATTTACAGAGACAAGACAAGCAATTTATAAAAATAGAAAAAAACTTTTGTCTACCATGCAAAATCTTTGCTAGAAAACAACCATAACAAATAACATTGTTAAGTTTTAAGTCTGAACAATCAAAATATCAAGTACAAAAACACACTGTATCATGCATAGAAGAAACATAACATTAGAAACAAAAATAAATAGATACGGGTTCTATGACTACAAAATATTCTACCCAAAAGCTGTGGTCGCATTACTTATCACCATAGAGTTATATATTATCATTAGAGAGGCAAGAACGAACATCGCGTCTCGACAAAAGCACGGCTACTTATGAGCTATGAAGACGCAACTATGAAACTTTTTAAGCAGTGATGGTAAATATATATCTGTCTCACTCACACGCGTACGGTGAACACCGCCGCCGCTGCGATTAGACAAAGACAAAAACATAAACATGACAAACGTGGGCCAGTGTTGACTACTGTATGAAAGTTTTACCCACGATGATTATAGAATTACTAAACAAATTTAAAATTATTATGTACCTATTTCATTTATTATTTTATTTCGGTTGAAACCGAAACTCACAGAGTTTAGCACACGAATTTAAGCACAGAGGGTCCCCATACAAAATCGGCAATTTATGTTTGTTGTGTGGGGTCTTTTTCTGCTTTTAGTAGGTATTTTTTGCTACGGCGGCAGAAACATATATCACCTGTGAAAAATTTGTTCTATCTACCACGGTTCCTGCGATACGGCCTCGTGACTAACAGACAGACGGACGGCAAAGCCTCATGTCTCGTTCATAGAGTCTCGCGTTTACCCCTCCGTGCGCGAATTCAACGCACACCTGGCCGGTCTTTTTTGCAATATGTGCAGCAAGTTTCACCAAGTACCATTAATCAACGGTAGATATAAATTTTCTCAGGTCTCCATTTTAGAAATTTCTCTACCTTATGATGGGTTTCTCTCTTTTACGTTTGAAATTACGCATGGATGCTATTTCGAACGCCTACTGACTAAAACCACACTGCGCCCTGCTACTGCCTACGAAGGGTGTCCCGGCTGGCATTTATTTGAGCGTTTCCGACGTTTCAGTGCTTTGGAAGGCGCGTTAAGCTGTTGGTCCCGGTTGCCAGTAAAATGGCAGTCGTTAAGCCAAGTTGAAGGACTTGACCAAGGTTGAAAAATTTCAACAACTGGCTGTCACAACCTATGCCTGTCCATCTCAACACGGCAGCGGCAGTACGTCTCACCACATGTGACGTGGGTTATATTCTTATAAAAAAGGTGAATTTTGGGCATATAATATATGCCTCTGCCTACCTCTTCGGGGATAAAGGCGTGACCATATGGCATCGCATCCCGACAGACCTTGGCTAACACTGCCGTCTCGCATAGGGGTCCTATCCCGCGTCTTTACGGTTGGTTCCGGGTGTAGTAAACAAACTCTCTCCGAAACTACTGGACCGATTTAAAAATATATTTCACTCTTGGGAAGCTACACTCTTCCCGGTGAACATAGGCTATATTTTATTCCCGTATTCCCACGGGAACGGGAACTACGCGGCTGAAACCGCGTGACGACCGCTAGTATTCTATATAGTCTTTTTAATGGTCTATATTATAGACCATTAAAAAGGCACTTACTTACAAAACGTCTAACCCTTTCATTTAATACCAAACACGATATTTTTTTCTTAAATTTATTTTAACACAGTACTTTATGGCCGCTAGAGGGCGCACCATTAAATTCAGTGACACGATATATAGCTTATAACCAGTCGAACGTCAAGGCGCTTCTAACAATATCTCATTAGTCCAGTTCTAATAAGTAACTAGTTAAGGAGCTCTGAGGGAATACATAAACATACATAGATATACGTGTATAGCCTCTCAAAATCATAACCCTGCCTTAGTCGGGTAATATTATTAATGTATCTTACATAGGTAATTAATTACTAATTCTCCCACTGATGTGGGTAAACCAAACCGATATTTTAGTGGTAACACTGAATGGCAATCACAAATTTTATTTTCAAAATTCGATTATAGCGGTATTTACGCTGATATCAATGCGTAAATAGTATAATTACGTGTGAAAAGTAATTCTACATGACTAATTGTGTTTTTATGTTTTAGAATCGCAATCTTTTACTGTGCATTTGCCCATTTTGTCGCCCGGTTCAATATGTACGTACGATTGGCCTAACGGCGTCAGACTGAACTGACGTTTGGCTCACCTAAGCCTGTGGGCTTACGTTAGGTAGGCTTGATGTTGGCGCGGTCGTTAGTCATCTAGTCTTATCTATATCGATGCTTATCACTAACATTTACTGAAAATGGAGACTTTGGATACTTCTCTATGACCACGTTGAGTTGCTCTGGAGTGGTGATTCTGTGACGCTTCCCATCACGCGTTTTTAACATTATATTGCCATCCTGAGTCCAGCAGCAACGCAGCCCAAAGTGAAGTCGTGCCTTGGTGAATACTGACTGTCGTGTTTGGTCAAGAATTCTTTAATGGACACTGAAGATCCCTTAAGCTTGGTCTTAGAATTCCACACCGACGACCTTACGCTCATAGTGCCAAATCTGACAAGAATGGGACGATGGTGGCCCACCTTAGCAGCTCCGAGACGATGACATGATGTAATTGACGCAGCCGTAATCTCCTTCAAGGCCATCCTACTCTTCAGAATTCCAACCACTGTGCTTGTGCAATTCTCCTTTTCAGCTTCAGGGATACCGGAGAAAACAAGGCCCTTCCTGCGCTGCCAAGTGTCAACAATATCAACAGACTTGGCACACTCAGCTATTTGTGTCCGTAATAAGCCAAGAATGTTAAATATAAGTTCACGGAAGGTGCGAAACTCCTCTGCAACCCTGGCCACTGTGTCTTTTGCTGAACCACCAACATGCAATTGGGCCTGCAGCTCATCCATTTTTTTGAAGAACTTCTCCTCGAGACTCTTTTGTGCCGTCTGGATCTCTTCAAGCTGCTGTGACATTCTGTTGTGTTATTATAAATATAAAAGCAAAACTGCTTACTGTTTATGAAATGTGAATAGTTTTGAAGCTGGCAGGTGGTGTTCAATAGCCCTCTATTGTCACATATATGGTCACAAATGTGAGTACACTCTATTTGTTAAATGTAGATTACTTCTAACTATGATTTTATAGTTAAAATCACATAAAAAAAAATTAAATTAATTTGAGCAAAATTTGATATGTCTTCACTTTTTTCACACCTACCGCCGAAAAAAAAAACGGTATGTCCCAGCAGGTATTAGTGCTTTAAGTTCGAAATGAGTATATTATTTTCATTAGAGATGACAAAGAAAATGTTATTCTTATTCTTTGCGAAATTTTATTTTTAGAGTTTTTCTGTTTATACCAAAATATACCAGCGCGGTTGCAAAATCATTAAAAAGGCTTTCCATTCAACTGAAATTGTTGTGTCCCTCAGTAAGAGTTTATTGCGGTAAGGATTTTTTTGCTGGCATGGCGCCAACGAGATTTTTTATGACATTACGTTATTAGCAAAAGTAATAAAAGTACGATTAGGTAAATAAGTAGACCTCAATCATGAAAAAGATAAATTTAATAATTACAATCCTAAGAAGTCTATTACTCGTAAATACAACTTTGACATTGAGACAGTTCTTTCTTACAATCCCATTTCTTCGAGGGGTAAAGACACACTCCACCGTCTTGGCCTGCTTCTGTAAGAGCGGCTAGCAGCCAACTCACCGCTTTCAGACCCTCGGTCATGGAGGCCGACAGTCCTGGGCTTAAAGCTGTCTGCGGCGACCGCGCCACCAGCAGCGGAACTCGGGAGGGAGGTTTCTCTCCCGCTCCCTCCCCGCACTGAGACTGTTCTAATACATTGAATACTATTGTAACTGTAATTTTCTAAGGAGGTGGGTATTCCGCAGACTTCCCATTTGTGACAACATCAAGTATCTAATATATAAGTACCATGTCGTGAAAATATCATCGACGTCAACGAATCCCTACGAAATTTCAGATTAAATCGACTTTTAATTTTTTGGTTTACCGGAAACAAGATTTTATGGTTTACACAAATATTTGGTTTGAACCGGGAATCGAAACCAGGACATAAGTGCGGCTCGCATACATTACCATTGTGCCACCGAGGCAGTCGAAAATAGGTTTGTACAACTGATACCCATTTTTTTTGCATTTGCTATGTTTTTTCCTTTCACTCAAAAATATTTCCTTTATTAAGATTGCAATAAAAAGCTGTATATTCTGATTGAAACAATTGCAAGGCAGCATTATAAGCCAACAGCGAGGACTTTCTGCCGATGCTGGCAAGAATTTTCTTTTTACGATATTAGATCATTAGCAAAAGTAATAAAAGTAGGTCGAAGTAATCAGAACTCCATGGCCTCGGGAAGGTAAACGAGTAGGTATAAAAGATAATTGTTTTTATTTTTAGGGTTCCGTACCCAAGGGTTAAAAAAATATCATGAGACTTCGCCGACCGTTGTCTGTGTGTCAATCGGTCACGAGGCTGTATCTTAGGAACCGCGATATCTAGAGAGCTGAAATACTAAAATCAGAAGAAAAAAAAACTGGGGATTAAGGGGACTTCCATAAAACAAACCTATTTTTATTTAAAAATAATATAAAACTAAGTTTATCAGTGGCCTTTACCTCAAAAGCCAAAATGAACGTCTTGACTTCTGGGCCAGACAGCAGTACCTACGCCTGAAGGAAACAAGTGAAATGACGCGAGAAGTACAAAATGTCATACATAATCAACGTTGAATTTCTCAATAAGCATTGAATTAATATTTCAGATCTAAACCCTTAATGCCATAGGGTTTTCAAACCGCACTGGAATTGTATCGCGCAAACTCAAATCGACAGATGTAAAGATTTGTAATTTATACAGTCCATTACACTTCGCGGTTTGGACGAAATTCGGACTGACCCCTGAAGAGTAATGTTTGACTACATAATGATCCCTTGAGCCTTTGTTCGCGGCTTTTATTTGAAAGGTCGAATGGAGGTCTCTGCGATCAAAGAAACGAAAGCTGTAGGGAGGTTCTGTATCCCATTAAAATGGATGATCCTTTTCTTTTATTTGATGAAATTTCAATACAGATGTACTGATTGTGGTACACAGTAAAGTAGGTATATTGGTTTACACGACCTCCATTAAAGTCATTGGTCTTGTTGCTCTATCAAAAATAGAACTTCATTAAGTTGTTAAATTTTCAGAATAGTTCACATGAACTATTTGCTGAACAATGTCATGCCATGGAAATTAATATTTTCCGGTATTATAAGAAATTTCAACTTCGTTGCGAAATTCTCTCAGTTATTTTATGAATAGCGTCGCAATGTTGCAATGGTTTAAGTAAGTACCTATATTAAGGTATTTACATGATGTAGTGGTCATCAAGTTAGCTATTTTTACGGTACCTTGAGAATGCCGAGAGGCGAAACCGATCAGGTGTAAAGTAAATAAATGTTTCAATATGTGCAGCAAGTTCCACCAAGTGCCATCAACCAATATATATAACCTTTTTAGGAAATCTGAACACATGTTTTTACCGTGTCTGACTTTGAATAGACACCGAATTGTGATAATATCTTTCAGTAATAATTATGACACGTGGTAGGAGAAAAAATGTACCGCATTTAAAAAAATGCACAAACGAACGAACGCAAGAATTTGTCATAGGTAAAGTTTATTAAAAGTTTTTCATAAAGACTTGCCGAATTTCGACGTCCAACGAGTCTCTAGTTCAATTAGTTAAAGACCTCAGAACAAATTACTGTATTTCCAAGAAACAACCGTCATAATATTATATTTAACTGAAGGAGAAACAATGTTACAATGAATACCTACGAAATTACATTTAAAGAAATTAAGAAACGAACTTTAAGATCGTTTGTGCGTCGAGTTTGTAAAATTACATTAATAGTACAACATACTTAGTAATCCACGGGGACCGCTCACCTAATCATAACCTAATCGTGAGTCTGTCTCTATTTAGGTATAGAGCGGTTCCCCCGACGAGACCAACTGTTAGTTAAAAATATGAATACGTAAATAATATAGCTACCTATAATAATAATAAAGGTTCAATACTTAGGGTAGATAGGTCATAATATAATAGTTATTTTTTTACTTTTTACAGGTTTTTTTATTGTTCTTTTTTTGTGAATCGGGGGTTTTTTAAATTTTAAATTTTTCACATTTTCATTCTACGGTGTGCTGTATCAAAAAGTAAATAAAGAACATAAAAAGTTCAATAATACTACATACATAAAGTCGAATTTTCAATTAGACGAAGTAAAGTGACAGCAACTAATGTCACTTCTTCATAGAAATTATGCAACACTGTATGAAGAAGTGACATTGGTTGCTGTCACTTTACTTCGTCTAATTATAAATTCGACTTTAGTTACTCGCTCAGGGCCAAAAGTGCAAAATGCCAACTGGGGTATTATTAGAATAGAGGTCATTACCAAGGTAGAAATTGAGAAAACAATTTCCGTGATGAGAATGTGGGCAATTTTCCTTGAGGATTAATATTCCAATAGGAAAAATTGATTAAGTACCTACTTACAGAATTCTCAAGAATTCAAGTTTTTTTATCCAAAAAAGGGTTATCTAGGGTTATTTAAACAATGTTAGCTTAAAGCTTATCCTTAACGTTTACTATTTGATGCGAAAAACAGAATTTAGGCTATAGACTTACGGTAAACAAATAGGTATATCAGAACAATAACAGAAATGAAAAAAAGCTCGTCGAAGCAAATAGTATTGTGATAAGGGTCTGAAAATCTGACAGACGAAAATATTAGACATGGAATTGCAATGTTGTCACGTAACTATGGAAGATTTCCTGAAAAATGGGGTAATATTTTGAAACTTGGTTTTTGTTGTAACAAAATGGTCATGGAAAAAAGACAAAGCTTAGAAAGCCTTTTTCACTTTCAATGTCGAGACAAATGAGATAAGTATCTCATTGAAAAGTTTCAGGCAATGGGGCCTGAGAAGGCCCTTTGCTTGGGCACGGTAGCTTCGGCGGGTATCTGTGGCGAAGAAACCGGGAAACCACGGCCAAGTGTCAGCACTGCGAGGACCGCAGCGACGACACAGCGTGGTGGGTCCAGCCTGGGTCTGGACGTGGACACACTCTCTCTCGATACCATAGTGCGAGCCATGATCTCCAGCGGGAGTATGTGGGACTGCACCGCCTCTTTCTGCGAGCAGGTCATGCTCGTGAAAGAGGCGGTGGCCAGAAACGGGAGAGAACTCTCTCACCCGAGATCCGCAGTCGGCGGCTTGGGCGCCGCCGAGACGTGTCTTCGCCGAGGACTATCGGCCTCCATGACCAGGGGCCTGAGGACGGTGAGAGGGTTGCTCACCGTCCTTACAGAAGCAGGCCAATGACGGCAGCGTGACGTGAGGAATTCACGCACGCCCCGCCCTTAGAAGCGGGATCACACCCGAACCATCCCCTAGGCGAGGCTGCTGTGGCAGCCGTGCGTCTGTTGGGAGTCCTGGGACATCCTGCCGAGGGCTTACCCGGGGCTCCCAACCATAGGTTGTTGGGGGTTACGTGAGGTTTTTTAGTCGGTAGGAGTCGGGCATAGCACCCATGAGGATTTTCCCTCACGTTAAATAAAAAGAGTCTGATGATGTATTTCTGTTTCCGCTATAACAAAATTTTACTAAAATTAGCTATAATATAAATTATGAAAGTTGAAGAAGCGAAAGTTGTTTGCCAGGATCGTAGCAAGTGGAAAGTCATAGTCTCTGCCTACCCCGTTGGGAGACAGGCGTGATGTTATGTATGTATGTATGTAATATAAATTATTATAATAACTACGGAGGGGGGGGGGGGGTCTACCATAAAGCAAAAGTGATATTTGTCCGTTTTTTGGTACGGAACCCTTCGTGGGCAAGTTCGACTCGCACTTGGCCGATTTTTGATAGATTTACGAGGAAATAAGCTTCTCACTTAAATTTTGGATGTATAGATTATTTTAAACTTTCTTCATTTACTTTTCAGACAATTGGGCCTGAAAGGTATCTCATTTGTCTCCACCTTGAAAGTGATGATTAAGCAAAGCTGAAAATCATATTTGCCATATTTCTCTAAGGGTAAGGGTAGAAAGAAGAGAATTTGGATTCCTTGGCAAGCTAAGTTTGTAAATACCAAGGCTTCTTGCTTGAAGATTGTTTTTACGAAAGGGTCCAAGATTTCTCGGGAAGGCGCCTTTCATGTGGAACTGCTATTAATGTTAGGCTATCATCGACGTCATTATCTTTTGTCATAACAATATAACCACTTAGGTCGTGCAAAAGTTTCATAGTCTCAAGAACCGTTACAAATTCTTCAGGATGCGAGTGTCAAACATCTCTCAGAAAAAAAGACATAAAATATTGGTCCGCATAGGACTTGAACTCGTGACCTTTGCCCATGGCAGTGTTCTGACCAGCTGAGGTACAGACCTGTTCAGCATTCAATGGATAAAAAGTAGTCTATGTGTGTCCATTACATTTCAAGATACCATATTTTTAGCAAGATCTGTTCATCTATTAGTGCGTGATTGAATAACAAACATATTCACAAATTTTCACACTTATAACACAGGTACATAAATAACATTGTACGATTTTGAAATTAGGAAAAGATGACAAGATGATTGGTAACACCGGGGAATTCAATTGTAATGATAAAGTCAAAGAATTCGCGCGTTAAGCAATAAGGATATTTGATGTGTGTCATGTCACACACACATCACGAATTCACGATCAATGAATGACAGAGCGTTACGCATCAATGGGTACGGGTGTTTATTACATTTATACAAATAAATAAAATTGGAGTGTCTGTTTGTAATATTAAAATAACCGCTTTCTACTACATGCATATGAATTTATAAACGGTACACATACCAAAATATATATTTTTAATTTTTTTGTCCGTCTGTCTGTCTGTTTGTTGTGGCTAATCTCTGGAACGGCTGGACCGATTTGGACAGGACTTTCACTGGCAGATAGCTTATGTAATAAAGAGTAACTTAGGCCACTTTTATCCCGGGAATAAGTTCCCATGGGAAGCGGGAACGGGAACAAATTTCACGCGGGCTAAGCTGCGTGCATCAGCTTGTCATAAATAACTTTCGAACGATATGATATCTGCATTTATGTTACCTACTTTTAGTTGATGAATGAAATGGTAATATTTCAGTACATACATTCGCACATCAATCAACTCACAGTCATACATCATATTTTTTTGCATGACCTTTTCCTAAAATGGTAAATTACGGTAACGTGACATAATATGACGATCTGTTTTCGATTTGAATATTCCCTACATTTTTATTTTTGCTTTCCTTGTCGTACGCCAATCGTCGCGACGGTTAACATGGTTACTACCGTCGTAACCATGTTATTGTGTCACAAGAGAATAGTAACGGCATAGTAATGTCATAACATTATATTACATAACCGTGGCAACGGAGTAACAAAATACGAAACGTTTAAACGGAAGGACACTATATAGATGGGAACTATACCTACTCCTTTTGGACACAACTAGCAAGAATTTTTGCTGTGATCATACTCCCCTGAGACACGTAAATTGTTTTTTTTTAATGCAAAAGTTTCTCGTGGATGTCTGGCCGGACTCTAACCGACTACACCACATGTACTGGTCCTACACCACTGGCTACGGCCGGGTGCGCCGAGTAAGCCCTCAGAAGGAAGTCCCATCCCAGGACACGTAAATAGATACAAGATCGTATTTAAATTCCCGCTCTAGTGGCTGGCTCCATTGTGATTACAGCAAAGCATATTATCTTCAATAAGAAGTCATACGGTTAGTCTGTTAATATGGTTGTTTTGAAGTGATATTTTTAACAAGCGTTTCCGTGATTCGAACACGCTGATTTGAAGTAAGTACCCCACATTTTTAGGCTTAAATGAGTAAAGTTTAAAAATAATGTATACATTCATAAATTCAAGTTAGGAGCTTATATCTTCGTTAATCTATTAAAAGCCGGCCAAGTGCGAGTCGAACTTGCCCACGTAGGGTTCCGTACCAAAAAACGAAAAAAAATTTGTTTTTTGGAAGATATTTAGTTATTATTATTCTAATTTAAGTAATTTTTTGTTATAGCAAAAACAGAAAAACATCATCAGATTGTGAGAAAATTTTTGGTAAGCTATCACGGTTCCTGAGATACAGCCCAGTGACGGACAGACAGACAAAGATACCGCGAAGTCTCATGGATTGGGTCCCGTTTTTATCTTTAGGATACGGAACCCTAAAAAACATGCTACGAAGGTTCTTTCTTACTAAGGCGTAAAAAGTAGGAGATAATGGGCAATAAATAATGGTAATTACATGCAAGAAGAGCGTATCTAATGTAATTATTTAGGAAAGTAGAAATGCAGGTGGTATTGTTCAGTATAATCTCTCTTTTACCGTTTTATGGCTTGACCTCGACTACTGATATTATTGGGAACTATTTTATTTTGTGACACGTTTGGCTGTTATTTATTAAATCTATTTCATGCAGAACCTCTGTAACTATAGTGTGTTTAGAATAAGACCTCTTGTGTTTGCAGACGTACATTTTTTGACTACTGTAATCAGAATTGATAACGTCGGTCGGCTGCAAGCTATTAAAAGTCTAAAACATATTTAGAAGACAATGAAAGCTCTTGACTTGATTTTTAATAATTTAAGTTTTTAACAAGATTGGAAGACAACAAGATGTATGGGATATCATATTTCTGTTTTTTTTTGCGGTATTATTGTTCATATTTTGTTTTCGATTCTATTAACAAGAAACCGTGAGACAGTCTCACCCGACTGCCCCACTAACGTTTATTGTGAAAGTGGAAGTTTAATCCGATTGACGTGGTCATTTTTGTTTTATTTTAAACTTTGAACAGATGATCCACGTGACCTAGTGACGTAATTTAATGCAACAGAATCACAGACTACAGACACAGGTCTCACCATAAGCCTAGGAAGCTAAAACGGGATCTACATAATATATCTACACAAAAAAACATAGCAAGACTGTCATCTCCGATCTAAAAAGGTCTTGAAATATGTAGGTACCTATACAATAAAATATTATTGTTTGCTAGTAAACTTTGCTTCGAACATAATAGAGGTGGTGAGCTTTTGGCCGTGTTGAAACGGATAAAAGCAGATTGTGATAAGATTACTTGCTGCACAAGTCTCCCATCAAGTCTTCAATGTTACTGGCAATACTTATTATTTAATTATATATAATAAATATAATTATATATAATATAAATCATTGGCTTAACACTAGAAGTAGGAAAGATGCCTCCTCGGCCAAGTTTATAAGCCGCTTGTTGGCGAGTTTAATAGCTAGCGAGTGATTTACAATGGGTTAGTCAAAAGCAAATTGTAATAAAGATCGAAAACACGGAGTGAGTTTACAAGCTGCTCGCGAATTAATTAGCTTATCTACATTAATACTATAAAAGTGTGTGTTCGTAATGAATAAAGACAAACACTACTGTGCTGATTTCAAAAATTCTTTCACCATTGGAAAGCTATATTTACCTTGAGTAACATAGGCTATATTTTCTTCCCATATTCCCATGGGAACGGGAGCTACAGGGATGAAATCGCGAACGTTCACTAGTAGGTTGTAAACTCGCTCCGTATCCTCGATATTTAATGCGGTGGTCAGTTACAGCAAATTTTATCAAGCGCTTTAAGAGTTACGTGCTTTTCTGTGTATTTATTTAGTAAAAATTCCTACAACATACTTATCAGTTAAATTCCACACATTACAGACGTTGATTACCGTGTAATGGAACAGCGGAAATAGTTAAATTAAGAAGATACGTATCGAGTCTTGTCAAAGAGCGATAAACTTGGAGGTAATTAAGATGTGAGCGTGGACTTGCTTTGATACGAACCGAATTATTTTATCTATGGCTGGAGTTTGGGTAATTAAATGACTGAATACTCTAGCAAGGTATTTCGTTGGTTTATTAAAATAGTTACATATGCAGTAACTAGATATTTATTACACAATTGACATAAACCGTGATTTTCTTACACACAAGCACTGTATACCTACCTACTTGATATTATAAAACAGATAAGTTTGTTCTTTTTCGGTTGTTTGTTTGAACATCGTAGTCATCACAAGAACTATACAAGTTGGATTTAAAAAAATATTTATAACTCGATAGCCCATTTAATGAGGAAGGATCTAGGCCATAACCAAAGATATAAGTAATATATAGTTTAACAGCACACATTAGACTTTATATTCATAATATAATATTATTATGTATAGTCACATAATAACCAACAGTACTAACTGGTATAGCAATAAACAAAAGCGCTAAATATTAATTTTATCGCTCCATCCCAACCATTCAAATTCATTTAAATCCATCCATTGCAAAAGTTTACAGCCATAAAGCGCTTCTTAGACGGCGATTGCTGTTAAACTGTTCAGCTTTTATCATTTAACTGCTCACTGTGTGCACAGTTACGTAAAATATTACCTATTATTTTACGCTTTTTAGTAGCTTCTTGAATTTTTATTTTCACTTCATTTTGTCCAAAAATACCTAATAGGTTACCAATGTTTTAATTTACGTAAATTATCTATATAGGTCAGTTTATTCGTGCAAGGACTTACCCGGGACGCCCTGACGTAGTAAGAAACCGTGTGTTTTAAGCAAGTAGGAGTTCAGCATGGCATCCAGGAAGATTTCTTTACGAAAGTCATCTTCAAAATATTACTCTTCAAACGGGGGAATTTATCTTGTAACGTTCTCGAGCAAGTTTGCAATCATGCAAAACACTATTGTCTATTCTAGCACTAAATATTTGCAGCTACTGAAGTGCGTAAAGAGCTCACGATAACAAAATGTTCAAAATATATCGCGGAGAACGTATGGCCGGCGCCGGACTGTCGGCCATGCATTAAATGAGCTCGAAATATTTCCTTACAGCTGTCTCTAAATCACCCTATAACATTTAACCATTGCATGAATTTGCAAACAACGATTTAAGAAAATATTTTGCTCTGCGTAATGACGCCGCCCGCCTAATGAAAAGCCATTTAGCGATTTGGGACGCTCTGGCATAATTATATAAGACAATTCACAGATTATAAGTCTACAAACAACAGTGGATGAAAGTCCAAAGATGTTCCGCTTAAAGAACCTGGGTTTGTAAAAGGAGGGAAACTGTAGGCTGACAGAGCGCTCCAAGTTACTATGATTCGACAGCGAAACGTTCTTTTGAATCACTCGGTTCTGGCGAATATCCTCTTCACTCAATCAGTGATACCCAAACAGTTAGAGAAAAACACAAAAAGAAGGTATCTAATAGGTGAGTGATGTGAATATGAAAGTCCAATGAAAAGTAAGTTAATAATGTAGTCAATAATCGGTTTTACCAATCCAATCACTATTTTACTTCACTTAAGCCACGGAATGCCATTGATAATGCCTTCAGATATCCCAGGAGGAAGAAATATGTGCTTAAAAATGACTACTTTAATCGCAATAGATGGAAATAAATACGGCAAAATATAAATTACACCTAAACCAGTGATCTAACTATAAAATACTAGCGGACGTCACGCGGTTTCACCCGCGTAGTTCCCGTTCCCGTGGGAATACGGGAGTAAAATATAGCCTATGTTACCCGCAAAGAGTGTAGCTTCCCAACAGTGAAAGAATTTTTCAAATCGGACCAGTAGTTCCGGAGCCTATTCGTTACAAACAAACAAACAAACAAACAAACAAACAAACAAAAAAACAAATCTTTCCTCTTTATAATATTAGTATAGATGGATATTGTATGAAGCAAGAAAATGACGAATTTATGTGTGAGCAGTGCAAATATAAAACCGGCCAAGTGCGACTCGAACTCGCGCCCAAAGGGTGCCGTACCAAAATAAAAACCGCATCAAAAAACGGAAATAAATCATGTTTGCTGAAGGGGAGCGATAAATATTATTATTTTTCTGATTTTAGTTTAGATTCTAGTATTTGTTGTTATAGCGAAAACAAAGTTACTATATATTCATATATATTCATGACATTTTGTTTTTTTTTAATCAAATACGCATGTCATACATTCGTTGTGATTTATTTTAGGTTTATTTTGTGAGAGTTTGCTGGCGGGTGGTGCAGAGATTAACAGTTGCATCAGTTTTGTGTTGTATACTATTCATTTAAATATTAAATAAGTATTTATATTAGTATTTATAAACGTAAGTATATATTAGTATTTATAAACCTAGGTATTTATTATTTTATATTATTATAAATTAGTTTATTACTTTAATGGAGAGTGACTTGTCAGATGATGACTCCCTATATTATTCTGTCAGCGACCCGGAATCATTATCTGAGAATGTTAGTTTTTCCTCAGTAACACAACATACACTTGGCGAAGTACTTCGAAATAAATTTGAACTTGAACAGGGTAAAACACTCAACGTGTGCCATATTAATGCGGAAAGTGTGCCTTATAGTGACCTGGTTGAAACATTTGCGAATTCGAATATTCATGCTGTCCTGATCTCTGAAACGTTTTTAAAGCCTGAACATCTCTCAACTACATATCCACTTCCTGGCTTCATTCTGATTCGGAATGATAGAACGGGTAAAGAAAGGGGTGGGGTGGCAATATATCTTCGCAGCGATTTTCCCTATAAAATAATCGCGTCATCTCCCTCTCAGTATTCTGCTACCGCAGAGTATCTTTTTCTTGAGGTATGGGTTAAAAATATCAAAATTTTGCTTGGTGTTGTTTATTGCCCCCCCACTGTCAACTATTTCACTGATATCGAATCGGTCTTAGAATCCTTGGGGTCTCATTATGAGCATCACATCATCATGGGTGATCTTAATACCAACCTTCTCGCAAGTAGCTCTTCGCGAGCTATCAAACTACATCGCATAATTGAATCTGTCAATCTTTATGTGTTGCCACTGCAGGCCACACATCATAATAAAGACGTGCCTGATACTTGGCTAGATTTAATTATAACTTCTTTGCCTTCACTTGTTTCTTCGCATGGTCAGCATCTTGCTCCAGCTTTTTCCCACCACGACTTAATTTTTGTTTCATATATCCTCAAACCTTCCAAACTGAAACCCAAAATACTGTATAAGCGTTGCTTTGGTCGGATGAATGTTACTGAATTGAGTGAAGATGCATCTGCGGTTGACTGGGACCCACTACTTGAGGCAAATGCTGTCGATGAGAAGATTTTAGTGTTTAATTTAATAGTTCATAGCCTGTATGATACTCATGCTCCAGTTAGAAAAGTAAAAATAAAATGTCCTCCAGCTCCATGGATAACAGCTGAGGTTCGCACGGCAATGAAACGCAGAGACAAGGCTTATCGATTTTTTAAGAAGCACCGAAGGGAATTGGACTGGAGCGCTTACAAAACAGCTAGGAATCAGATAGTAACCAGATGATACGCAACGCCAAACGCCGACATATCTATGCTAACATTTCTTCCGCATCACCTGCTGATGTATGGAAGTTTCTCAGGTCGTTGGGTATTGGTAGGATTAGGCACACGGAGCTGCCCAAAACGCTTGAGTTGGACGTCATTAATAGCCATTTCTCCACCTGTAATCAAATTGATGACCTAACAAGGCGTCAAACGGTAAGCTTTGTGGCCGGCCTTGCCTGTCCCAATTATGATTTTTTTAAATTTTCTCTAGTTACGTCAGATGAGGTCAAGAAGGTAATTATGTCGATAACATCCAAAGCTGTAGGTTGCGATAATATAAGTCGTCGCATGATAACAACCATTATAAACCAACTCCTTCCTGCTATTTCCTATATCATAAATTTTTCTCTTGAATCTCGTCAATTTCCTACCGTAAGGCGTAAAGCCTATGTTCTTCCACTCCAAAAAATTTCCTCTCCCTCTTTGCCTAGTCACTATCGCCCAATCTCCATCCTCCCATTTCTGTCGAAGGTGCTGGAATCTTGTGTGCACAGCCAGTTGACCAAGTTTATCCGTCTAAATAACATTCTGAGTCCACTTCAACCGGGTTTCAGGATAGGCCACAGTACCACGACAGCTCTCTTGAAGGTAACGGGTGATGTCAAGGCGGGAATGGAGAAGGGTGAAGTTACAGTGCTGGTATTAGTAGATTTTTCTAACGCATTTAATTGTGTCAATCATGATATCCTTTTATCTATCCTTGCTCACCAAAAGATTTCATCTGGCGAATTGAGATGGTTCTCATCGTATCTTCGGGGTCGTCAGCAGTCGGTTCGCGTTAACGAGAAGTCATCGACTTGGCGCAATCTAGACGCTGGTGTTCCTCAAGGCGGTATACTCTCTCCTCTTCTTTTTTCAATATTCATTAACCTCTTAACCAAAGAACTTCAGTGTGCGTATCATCTGTATGCAGATGATCTACAGTTGTATAGCCAAGCAAGAGTGGAAAATCTTCGGGAAGCCATTATAAAAATAAACACTGACCTAAACGCAATGGGCAACTGGTGTGACCGCTTTGGGCTAACCGTAAACCCTGATAAATGTCAAGGTATTATAATTGGGAGTAGTCAAATGCTAAGCCGACTGGATGGTGTAAATTTGCCGCCAATAACCTTTAACACAAGAACCATCCCAGTTACTCTCAGCGTTAAAAACTTGAGCCTGTATCTCGATAAAACCTTCGATTGGAGAGCTCAAGTCACCAAAGTTTGCCAGAAAGTTACTGGAACACTTCGTGCCTTTTATCGACTCAGGAACTTTCTCCCATCGAAAACCAAGGTAATGCTGGTTCAGACTCTTCTATTTCCTGTCATAGACTATGGTGATGTGTGCTACCTCGACCTGAATGCAGATCTACTCAATAAACTCGATCGGCTTCTCAACAATTGTATTCGATTCGTTTATAAACTTCGTAAATATGATCATGTCTCCGTTCATCGTTCCGAGTTGGGTTGGTTGCCTATACGTCAGCGTCGCAAATTGCGTGCTGTAACGATGCTCTTTTCACTCATGAACTATCCTAATGTTCCTTCTTACTTAACATCTCATTTTCAATTACTTTGCTCTAATCACAATAAAAATTTGTGTTCTTCGAACAATCGCCTTCTTTGCTGCCCCGCTCACACTTCAACCAAGAGTGATTCGTCATTCTACGTGCAGGCAACCCGTCTCTGGAACGCACTTCCGCCGGAAGTCAGGACATGCACCAACCGTATCACTTTCAAAAATAAAGTTCACGAGCTTTACAATGTTTAGGAAAGACTTTTTCTATTATATGATGTAAATTTTTAATGTATGGTATTTGTACTTGTATGTATATTAATTGTGTAAATATAGTAATTGTGTGTATGTATTTATATGTATGTTTATGTATGTATATATCTGTGAATATATATTTATATATGTATGTATGTATACCTATATACATATGTATGACAGTATCGTGATTGGGTGTTCGTTTGGTTTGGATCTGGCTGCATTTGTTCAAGTCGTTACTTGAATGAGTGTTGTGGGGTCTGGACTGGGAGGGCACGTGATCATACAGTTTTACTTAATTTTTTTTTTGTTTTCATAACATCCTTAAGCACCTACCTGAAATTACCTATCTCTGCATCACCCTAAGGTTGACTGGAAGAAAATGCCTACGGCATTAAGTCCACCTTTGTGCTTTTTATGTGCATAAAGTTTTTAAATAAATAAATATATAAATAAAAATACATCATCTTTTCAAATTTCAGCTCTCTAGCTATCACGGATCCTGAAATACAGCCTCGTGAAGGACAGACAGACAGACAGATTTAACCCTTTGGGTACGGAACCCTAAAGAGTCATCTTGTAACACTAAAAACTATGTGACACAGTCACAGATACCATGTGATAGGTAATGTACTCCGTCCGTACATCTACAAGGTGCTCATCCCTGAAAAAATAAGATAAAATTGTGCCTTCTTAATGCAAAATTTGCTTTGTCCTCTTATTTTCAGTAAACAGCGTTTGGATTCCCTTGTTAAGCTGCATAAATTGTCCGTAAAAAATTAGATTAAAACCTTTGTTGTTCTTATATTTGCATTTTAATTCATAGGTGGTTTACTTAGTACATAGAGCAACGCGAACTGTCTAAGGCGCGCGATGCTCTGTGACTTAGTACAAAACTAAAAATCTAATAATTGTAACCTCAGATTAGAACTCGGAGCGTGTTACCTATTTTCAGTGCGCTCCTGACACTTTCGATATGCGATTGACAGGCAGTCAATCGCATATCGAAAGTGTTGGGACTAATCAACCTTCAACCATCCCATTATTATTAAAAAGAAACAAAATTAAAAACGTTCTTTTTATATTGTTGCAAATTATATTTCTTTAGAATCTACTTCATACTGCAAAGTGGCATACGAACACAATAATACTGGGCAAAAGTTGTCGTTCGGCCTCAATAAGCTTATTGGACTAGAGACTAGACAACAAATTAATGTAGGTATGTGGATTAAGGTAGTATATTGAGTAGAGTAGAATGTACTAGAATGAGTGCCCTTACGGCTACTTAAAAATATCCACACGTACAAATACAGAAAAGGTTCGACGGCGGCTTGAAATAAATATTCGGTGAGGGTGCATATTCTCGTTTGTGTAACCACTAAAAATAACCCTTTTCTAAGTGTATGAGACTTGGTCTTTCGTACACAAAGCCTTAATGGGTTTAGGATAGTGGGTAAACTGTTGATACTGCAAATAAAACCAAGGTCTCCAAAAAGTGAAAAACTTTGTAACGGTTCGCTAAATATACTTACCTAGTTTTTTCCCCCTCTTAATATAACCTTTGCCTACCCCTTGAGGAAGTAAGGTATATTTATTTTTTATACCACTAAGGTGACATGATGGAAAGTGGTCACTGTGGACGTTTGCAACATCAGAGGCGCTACACTCGCCGACCCTGTAAAAAGCATTCTCTGAACATTTTGAAGAACACCATACTGCAGGCGTTAGGGAAAACCGAAGCAGGGAGCTCATTTCACACTATAATGTATGTATTTCAACGACCACTTATAATACAAAAACAAACTACGTACCTATTATGTAACAACTATCCGCTGAAAAGAATATAAAACTGGGCTCAAGGGAGTGTGAAGTGATGTCAATAACGAACGCTATTCTTATATTGTAGTCGAGATATCAAAGCTGCTTCCTTTTATATTACCGCTTCTCAGAAACTGCGTAAAGCCCGATTCCCACCGCGAGCTGAGCAGGCCTATTAATAAATTCGTATAACTCGCAACACAGTCAACTCCATACTTTGTTTTTCCACCAATAAAATGGAGGGCATTGACGGGCGGGTAGGTATTAATTTTGCATTACTCATTCTACTCATCTCAACAAAAATGAAAATGACTATTGAGGGATTGCAACATTATCAAGTTCGTTTTTAATGTCTTTGTTGGTGGAAAAGAAATCTCATTTCATTAAAAAAATAAACCTGTTCAGCTTCCCATCTCCCGGTCATTACTCGTCGTAAACCGTCCTTAGTATCCTGATATTGGATGGTTTGATCCCTTTGTGCGTGTTAAACTCGCTACAAGACTCCTTTAATGCTCACATAACCACTGAATTAAAGTTACGTACAGGTTGTTGAACTTCTGGCGGTTCGTAACGGGTTGTTCTATATTAATCCGCATTGACCCGACTTAATGCGTGTTTGTAGGAACTTAACCTTTGTAACAACAAGTAAAATTTTCATTATAGAGCCGAGTTACTGTTTTGGCTTATTTTAGGAATATCCTAAATGGATGTTATGTCGCACTCCTACCGATTAAATACCACACGTATCCTACCTAATGCCTACGGTTGGGATCAACGGGTAAGTCCTCGTATTTTACCCTTTGGCTACCGAACCCTAAAAAGCCCACCCCAGGATGACCCCAGGATTCTCAACAGACCTTGGCTACCACTGCGGCCTCACCCAGGGGGGATAACTGTTTTGGCTAGATGAATAAGAGCCAAATATATGTAGATCATTACTATTACCTTAACCATCATCTTTGATTGTAAGCTTGACTCGATAAATCTTGTTATGTTATGGGCAAACTTCTGTATTACAGGACCGCCAACTTGAGGACCACTGTCGAAAGTCTTACGGACTGTGAGACTGGCCCCTAGATGCCACGGTTTACCATCAGGCTGGTGGCGAAGTCAATTTGGCTAGCTAAATATTTAAAAAAAACGTACCATAATAAAGTACCTTTACTTCCTTACAAAAGTAGATAAGAGTGTGCACAAAATATCTTTCGAATATGACTTATCACGTTACAAAAAAAATTAAATAGAAAATAGAACCGACTTCATACAAATCCTTAAAAATAAAATTTACTTAGCACAAAGTAATATGTATTTTGATTTACCAGATTTTATTCAATATAATATTGAAGTCGGCGCCAAGTAAACCCATAGGTTTAGGTAGGTATTATTAATGGCACCAACTTCAATATTATATTGAATAAAATCTGGTAAATCAAAATACATATTACTTTGTGCTAAGTAAATTTTATTTTTAAGGATTTGTATGAAGTCGGTTCTATTTTTTATTTAAATTTTTTTATTTTATTATTTTAAGTGACGGGTGGATCGAAAAGTATATCGATCTAGGTGTAAAGTTCTCATCAACACAAATCAATCAAGCCGAAACACAAGGTAACTGCTGTAAATCGTTAAGGAATTCCCTCGACTGTCTTTCGGTTCCATCATCAGATCGACTCCAGACCTTCAATAAATTGTAGTACATTAAAGCACTTAATAAAAAGTTAACAAACGCACTAGTTGTCCCTACAATTTTCTGTGGTTGCCCTCGATTTCTCCTGGATTCCAGCATCAGATCCTGATACCCTGGATATGGGACCACCTCAGAAGTAGCCTCTTTCAAACAAAAAAAAAAATTTCAAAATCCATCCATAATTGGCGCCGCTATCGCGTAACATACATACAAAAAAAAAACAGCGTACGAATTGAGAACCTCCTCCTTTTTTGAAGTCGGTTAAAAATACTAGCGGACGTCACGCGATTTCATCCGCGTTACTCCCGTTCCCGCGGGAATACGGGAATGAATTATAGCCTACGTTCACTAGGGATAGTGTTTGTAAAAATGATTTATCAAATTCCTCACATAAGGGGATGAACACCAATGGTTAGGGGTTGTTACGTATGTCACGAGCAAACTCGAGGGCACAGATGGTCTAGAGGTACTCATATTATTATAAAGAAGAAAGATTTGATTGCTTGTTTATTTGAATCTAATAGGCTCCGAAACTACTGAACCGATTTGAAAAATTCTCGGTGAAGAAAGGCTACATTTTATTCCCGAATTTCCACGGTAACGGGAACTTCGCGGGTGAAATTTAAATTATTACCATCTATCAGTTAGCTAGGCATCGAAGCGGTTGTCAAGTGTGAACAAAAACAATCCACAGACACAAAAAAAATCTGGACAAAATAGTCTTTATCTAATGTTAGATTGATATTAAAACGAAATCTCGAAGATTCCAAGTTCATAAATCAGTATAAACTCATCCTTTGACCAGTCATCTCATTCTGAAAGGAATCTCGTACCTTATCAGCTGGTGTCGAGTGACAATGGTTTCAACTTGTGCTTAAATACTGGGGATCGGTGATACAAAATGAATTTCCTTTATTACTTGTGTCTTTTACAAACGTTTAATTCGGAATGAATAAATTGACATTAGAGTGAAGTTCTTATTACTAAAAAGTTCGTCCTTATGCCGTTGGCGGCGCTGCCGTCCGTTGGTATCTTCAGTCCGTTGGTATCTTCAGTCCGTTGGTATCTTCAGTCCGTTGATATCTTCAGCCTAGTGCGGTCTTCCTCTCGTGGATACTAGAGGGCGTTAGTAGGCCGCACCATACCGGCCGCCTTGAAAGCTCCTGCTTTCAAAATTAAGGTACTGCTTCGCAAGCCGCTCTGGAGTCTTCAGTTGCAGGCACTTCCACTGGCAGAGGGCATATTTTGGGGAATGCTCTGAGTACAATGCCTTTAGAAGTGAGAATCCTTGCTACACGACTGAAGCCATCCTTGCCCACAAACGTTTCAATAATTTTGCCCATATGCCACTGCAAGGGAGGCAGGTGTTCATCCTTGATGACAACAAACATACCCTCTTTGAGGTCTCCACGGTGAGTCTTCCACTTGCACCGTGTCTGAAGCTCGGCTATATAATCCATTGACCAACGTTTCCAGAAGCTCTGTCGCAGTTGCTCCACCTTCTCATAGCGGGTCAGGTGACTCATCTGTACTCCGGTGATATCCTTGGTTGCAAGTGTGGTCAATGGTCTGCCGATGAGGAAGTGAGCTGGGGTAAGAGGGAGAAGATCCTGTGGGTCTGCGGAAAGAGGAGACATTGGACGGGAGTTCAGGGCGGCCTCAATTTGTGTTAACACCGTGCTAAACTCCTCGTACGTTAAATGAGCGGTACCCAATATGCGTCCTAAATGCAGTTTACAAGCCTTCAGATTACTCTCCCACAGTCCTCCAAAATGAGCGGCATAAAATGGAATAAACTTAAATTCTATGCTTTCATTACCTAATTCATCGATTATATTTTGAGATTGTGATTTAAACATTAAATTAATTTCTTTCATAGCTCCAACAAAGTTTTTGCCATTATCCGAAAATATTTGTGATGGTTTTCCCCTTCGGGCAATAAACCGTCTTAACGCTAGGATGTAGTCTTGAGCAGAAAGACTGCCGACTAATTCAAGGTGAATAGCTTTAGTCACAAAACAAACGAATAGACAAATATATCCCTTTTCAAGTTTAGCACCCCTACCTTTGCGGTTAAGTATAAGGACAGGTCCTGCGTAATCAACTCCGCATCGAATGAAAGGGAAACCCTGTTCGATTCTCTCAGACGGTAAATTCCCCATGATGGGACTTACAGTTTTACCTTTCATTCGAACGCAGCGAACGCATTGGTGCACTACCTTTCTTGCTAGGGTTCGACCCCCTATGGGCCACCAAGTCTCACGAATGTTAGCCAACAATAATTGGGGGGCCGCATGTAGAAGCCGTTGGTGCTCATACCGAAATATTAATGTTGTTAGATGATGTTTGCTGCATAATAATATGGGGTGTTTTTTATCATAAGAAAAGTCTGAAGAATAGCTTAGACGTCCACCTACTCTTATAATATTATTTTCCTCTAGAATTATATTAAGCTTAGAAATTGCAGGTGACGTTTTCAAAGGTAAATTACGTTTTAAACTATTATATTCATTTGAATATGAGGATTGTTGCGCAAGACGTACTAACATTAGCGACGAAGCGTTGAGTTCGTCGACAGATAGCGGACCAGTCACACGGTTTAGTCGCTGGCGCAAATTATGAAGGTATCGTAAGACATACGCACCAGCACGTCTTATACGATTGTACGATGAAAACCTTTCAAACTGTATAATATCAATTTTGACGGTATTGCACGTCATACTGGTGGTATGAGATTTAAGTTCTGGTAAGTCTACAGTCTGTATTGTATCGTCAGAATAATCTTGAATCCAGGTCGATCCTGGTAACTCAAAAAACGGAGGACCATTCCACCATAACTTACTGTCTACCAGTTCGTTAGGGTAAAGCCCACGAGTAACCAGGTCTGCAGGGTTAATTTTGGTACCTATATGAGACCATCCAGCCTCACTGGTAAGGTCGTTTATTTCTCTTACGCGATTCTGAACAAAGGTCTTTAGTAAGTGTGGAGGCGTACGTATCCAACCTAGAACTACAGTCGAATCGGTCCAGAAATAAGTATTATGAAAACTTAACCGTAAAGAACTAATAATTTTTTTATATAAACGGGCCCCGACGAGTGCCCCGCACAGTTCTAGACGAGGTATACTAAGTGATTTGAGCGGTGCAACCCTACCCTTAGCACAAAGCAACCTACTGCACACATGAGAGGCCTCCGAGTATGTACGTACATATGCACACGCACCATAAGCAGACTGTGACGCATCTGTGAATATATGGAGTTCTATACACTGCTTATGTGTACCTACGACATGCCTTGGTATGCGTAAATCACGCAAGCAGTGTAAAGTATTACTAAACTTTTCCCAAGTGACTAAAAGTTCCTTTGAAACTGGTTCGTCCCAGTCTATTTTACACAACCACAACTTTTGCAATAGAATTTTAGCTATAATTACAGCTGGCGCTAAAATTCCTAATGGATCGTACACTTGCGCTATGACTGACAAAATGGAACGTTTAGTCACTACATTATTAGCAGTAACAAAATTCGTAGAAAAATGTAGTTCATCGCTTTTGTTATACCAACCTAATCCTAATGTTTTACTATTACCATGTTCACCTAAAGATAACCTCTTAGATAGGTCATGGGAACTAATGTCCATGTTGAACACCCACTTACGCAGCGGGAAACATCCGCCCTTTAATCTATACTAATATTATAAAGAGGTAAGATTTGTTTTTTTGTTTGTTTGTTTGTTTGTTTGTTTGTAACGAATAGGCTCCGGAACTACTGGACCGATTTGAAAAATTCTTTCACTGATGGGAAGCTACACTCTTTGCGGTGAACATAGGCTATATTTTATTCCCATATTCCCACGGGAACGGGAACTACGCGGGTGAAACCGCGTGACGTCCGCTAGTGTATCATATACCCGTTCACACAGACTTAGCAAGCTAGGGAGGTGGTCGTGTCCTAGACACACATCATCAACAAAAAAATTATATCTAATTACCTCTGCAACCTCTCTGTCTACCTCCTCACAATCAAGTGCAAGCTGATTAAGGCAACGCATACTGAGGTATGGCGAAGCGGCCATGCCATAGGTTACTGTATTTAAACGATAGATACCTATAGGGTCAGACAAACGCTCACGCCAGAGTATCAGCTGGAGTGAACGTTGGTCTGGTTGTATAAGGATCTGTCTAAACATTTTCTCCACGTCTGCACATGCTACATATTTATATTGCCTAAATCTTAGCAGTATGGAGAAAATGTCATTCTGGAGCGGTGGTCCTGCTAACTGAATATCATTCAGTGACTTACCCGATGAAGTCACCGCACTAGCATCGAACACCGGCCGTAGTTTCGTTGTGGAACTATTATTGTTGATAACGCCATGATGAGGTAAGAAATAATGAGGTGATTCATATGATTCTATACGAGTCATATGACCGAGGCTTATGTATTCATTAATGAATTCTGAATATTTTTCACGGAATTCAGGAAAACGGGTGAACTTTCGTTCAAGTGCCAATAGTCGCTTATATGCAGAGCTGTAACTGTCACCCAGTGCATCCGCAGACTCCGTTAAAGGTATCCGTACAGAAAACCTACCTTGTTCTGTACGCTTAGTTGTTTTTATGAAAATATCCTCACACAGTTTCTCATCTGCACTGAGGACCCTACCAACTTTAGGAACTTCTTCTAATTCCCAAAACAATTGTAATTGTGTGTGTAATATTTGACTATGGTTACATTGTACCTCTTTGGAATGATTAAACTGATCATTGTACAATGTACCAGAAAGTATCCAGCCAAATTGTGTATTTTGTAAATGGGGGCCTTGTCTTAACCTAAACTTACCTTCACATAAAAGGTCCCAAAATATATCAGCACCTATTAATATGTCTATCTCTGATGGTAAATAGAATTGAGGATCAGCAAGTTTAATGTTATCAGGTATAGGTAGGCTCCTTACATTTATACCAGCTGAAGGAATATTATTTGTAATACGGGGTAGTACCAGACATTTTAAGCTCTTGGTATATGTATTTATTTTTGAACGTAGCTTAATGGTACATAAGTGGGTAGACTGCATTATAGAATGTCCTACGCCTGTTATATGATAAGTGGACTGTAATATCTGTATGTTCAATGATTTGCATAATCCTTCAGTAATGAAGCAATGTTGGCTACCATTGTCCAGAAGTACA
The DNA here is from genome assembly GCA_933228765.1 of Miltochrista miniata. NCBI lineage: Eukaryota > Metazoa > Arthropoda > Insecta > Lepidoptera > Erebidae > Miltochrista > Miltochrista miniata. The sequence goes on along the minus strand of OW121764.1, from coordinate 11,646,933 downwards.
CGTGCAGTGTGGTATTTGTTATTACTATCTGCTACATCAACTAATGCTGTGGATAATAGAACTGTAGGTAATAAAGAATACTCTAAATCACTGCCATCTGATTCTGGCTGCTTAGTAGCAGAGTGTAATAATGTGGAGATAGTGGAGACGTTAGCGGTGACTGGGAGTGACTGCATGTTCTCTCCGCGGCTCACATGTGATTCGCTGTTGGTCTTGTCCTGACTATCACTGCATACCAGACTATTGTGTTTTTTGTCACAAAGCTTGCACGACCCGTACCTACACTCACCCACCAGGTGACCAGTGCGTAGGCAGTTACTACACAAGCCTTTATTTTTTAAGAATTTAACTCTTGCTTCTACGGTTAAATTAAGAAATGAGGGACATGAATATATAGAATGATTTTCATTGCACATTGTGCACCTACGCACCCGGGATAAACTAGTATTGCTAGACCTCTGTGCGTATGGTACACCTTTTCTGCTCTCTGTGGGTACACTACTTGTGCTGACATAACTATGGCTTGAATGTTTTTGGTTATTATGATTACCAGAATGTGAGCGTTCCGTATTCTTACTTTCAAATGACTGTTTAGAATGATTAACCTTTACCATTTCTAATAAATCAGCTCTGGATTTGAGAAATCTAAGTAAGTCCTCTAATTTTAACACAGATTGTACACTACCCACATTAAGCAACCCAATGTGATTCTCCCATTCGCGTTCAGTAGCCTGATCTAATTTTGAGACTCATCATCATAAGGCCTCCTACATCTTGTCAGATGATTTAAACAGCGTCCACGCGAGAGAAACATCGTCGCTCGTGGCTAAAAAGACCGAACCTTCCTCGAACGACACTTTTGTCCGCACTTCCGGCACGCGAACTGCGAGTCCGCTGCGACAGAACTCCCCCTGCGCGCATGTCTATTTTCTCGTTTTTGGGCCAGATTTTGAAACCAGGCTTTGTCATGGGTCTCACAGCCTTCGTGAATGAGACGTCTCCACCCATCGCGGTCAGAAGCAAGGTCCCCCCATGTGTCACAGTCAATGTTAAATGCGATCATGTCGCGTTTTACGCAGTCTCTGAAACGTAACATGGGACGTCCAACTTTGCGTTTGGCGAATGCAATTTGGCTCATCATGGTCTGTCTGGGCAGGCGAGTATTGCTCATTCGATGCACGTGCCCTAGCCACCGCAGGCGTCTCTGTTTGAGTAGAGCAGTGATGCTAGGCAGCTGCGCAATCTCAAGCACTCTCTCGTTTGTGACCCTGTCCTTCCATGTTATACTCAGAATACTCCGAAGGCAGCGCATGTGGAAGGTGTTAAGTCTTCGTTCCTGTCTGGCGTACGACGTCCAGGTTTCAGCTCCGTACAAGAGTATACTTAAGACGCAAGTTTGGCAAACGATCATCTTTGTCCTGACCGTAAGATGTTTATTATTCCATACTCTTGCACGCAACCTGCCGAACGTCGTGGCCGCCTTGCCGATGCGAATATCGATCTCATCATCAAGGGAGAGATTGCTCGACACGGTCGACCCCAGATAACAGAACTTGTCGACTACCTCCAAGGGTGCACCATCCAGCAAGATGGTCGGCTGGTGGGTATAACCCTGCGCTAAAATAACAGTCTTCTTCGTATTTATGGACATGGAGAACATGGTACAAGCGTGGTGAAATTTGTCCAGTATTACCTGGAGCTTTTGTGGAGTTTTGGCGACAAAGGCTGCATCGTCGGCAAAGAGCAAGCTGTCAGCAAATAAGTCATCTCGATTGCGGCGAGACTTAAGGAGAGCGACGTTAAACAGCTTCCCATCTGCTCGTGTATGTAGGTGGACACCCTGCTGCTCGTCACCGAAGGCAACTTGAGCAACAATGAGAAGAATATGCCGAACAGAGTTGGTGCTAAGACGCAGCCCTGCCGGACTCCTCTACGCATATCAAAAGCGTCGGACGTTTGACCATTGTAGACAACGGTGCCTTTCATGTTCTCGTGAAAGGACATCACCAGCTTCAGCAACTTCGGGGGACAACCTATTTTCTCAAGTGCAACAAAGAGACCCTCCCTGCTAACCGTGTCGAAGGCCTTATTCAGGTCAACGAAAGCGATCATCAAGGGAGTGCTCTGCTCACGACTCTTCTCTTGAAGTTGTCGGATGGCGAATATCATATCCGTAGTGGAACGCTGGGATCGGAAGCCACATTGTGCCTCAGGATACACGCGATCGGCAAGACGTTGCAGTTTAGTCAGTATAACCCTTGCAAAAAGCTTGCCCACGATGCTAAGAAGGGAGATACCACGGTAGCAGTTACAATCGCCGCGGTCACCTTTACCTTTATAAAGAGTTATAATATTTGCATCGCTCATATCCCGAGGGAATAGCTCCCTCTCCCAGCATTTTCCCAGAAAGTTATGCAGCACTGGTAACATGCACTCGAGCTTCAGGACTTCAGCGAGTACACCATCTATCCCTGGACTCTTCCCACATTTAAGCTTCAAAGCGGCCTCATGAAGATCACTCATGGTGGGTAAGTCATCCAGCTCAGTCATGATTGGTAGGATCGGTATGAAATCCACGGCTACGGGACTGATCTCAACTGGTTGAGAATAAAGCTTAGTGTAGTGTTCTACCCACCGGTTAAGTTGACGACTACTGTCAGTGATAATAGAGCCATCAGTCTCTTTCAGAGGGGCTGTCCCTTTCCGCACTGGACCAAGAGCCACCCTAATTCCCTCATAAACCCCACGGAAGTTACCTGTGGCCGCACAATCTTGAATACCTTTGCACAGTTCCGTCCAATAAGCATTAGCAAGCTGGCGACAAGTACGCTGTAAGGATGACTTTGCTGTGCGGAGTCTATCGCGTGTGGAATCACAGGGGTCAAGGCAGTATCCTAGTGCAGCTTGGCGTTTAGTGTCCATTAGAGGCTGAAGTTGGGTTATATTTTCGGTGAACCAATCCGGTGATTTAGCCTTGGCATAACCGAAAACCTCACCAGCTGTTTTGGTGAGAAGGTCTTTAATGGATTCCCATTCCGTTTCCACTGGTGCATCTACATCCCAGGCACCTACCGTCTGTCGCACCAGCAAACTGAAAGAGTTCACTAGTTCAGGATCTCTGGTCTTGGAAAGATTTAACTTCCTCCTTCCAGCGCTCTTGGAGGAGTGAATCCTTTTGGGCGACAGAAGGACTTTACACACTACCAAGGAGTGATCGGTGTCGCATTGTGCACTGTGGTAGGACCTCGTGTGGATAACTTCTTTTAACTCTTTTCCTTTGGTCAAGGCTAAGTCTAGTTGGTGCCAGTGACCGGACCGCGGATGTTTCCAGGAGACTTTACGCATCAGTTTGCCTTTAAAATAAGTGTTGGTAACACACAGCTGAAACCTGGTGCTGAACTCGAGCAGGCGTTGGCCATTTTCGTTCATCTTTCCTACGCCGTGGTTCCCAAGACAGTCGGACCAGGCGGTGTTATCCTGTCCTACACGAGCATTGAAGTCACCCAGAATGTAAAGTCGATCTCCAGCCGGTACATGGGCCACAATGGAGCAGAGTTTATCGTAAAAGTCATCTTTAGACTCTGCTGTCGAGGTGAGAGTGGGAGCGTAGGCGGAAATCAGAGTGACAAAGCCGCTTTTGGTATTCAGGCGCAAAGCCATAATGCGTTCACATGCACCTCGAGGTGTCTCTATGGCACTAAGGAGAGTGTTGTGGACTGCAAAGCCCACACCGTGCTCACGATTTTCGGAAGAGGCCTTGCCTTTCCAAAAGAAGGTATAATTCTGTTCGCGCAATGAGCCCTCATCTGGAAGTCTGGTTTCTTGAAGTGCAGCAATAGATATATTCAGGCGTGTCAGTTCTAGATCGATAACAGCCGTTTTACGCAGATCTTGAGCATAATCAAAAATCTCCGAGCTGTCCGGGAGACCTGTCCTCATAGTTCGGACATTCCAAGAACCAAAGCGCATGGAAGTGCTAGCTTTAGGTTTTTTATTATTTTGCTGCTTTATTGCGGGTGTACAACATTCCAGCGCCGTCTTTTGGGTTGCCCCTTAGATCCCAACACCCCAGAGGAACAAACGACGCCGAGGCGGACCAGTACCTTATTGACTGGGGGCTGCCCAGTTTGAAGCGGGCGGTAACTGGTCAGTGGGCCTACGATGGACCCTCCCACTGTCGAGAGTGACCCCTGGCGCCCGCGCTTACGCCCATACGCGCGGACTTATCACCGGTAACTGCCCCTCCCCGTGTTGTTATCCACGCCGTGGAACGACGTGGGTGAAGTGTCCTCTCCACAGACGCTGCATCGCCTGGGACGCAGTTGATGACGTAGGGTTGCCCAAGACCTTCGCCACCCTCTCGGCCTCCCCAGCTTGGTTCGCAGGAATGGCATGCCAATACGTGCAAAACCACCGGGTTGGCTGCAGACGACTACCGCTGTTCGGATTAGATCCTACTTGCGCCTAACGAAGCCATCGATTCCGGGTTTGATTTCGGAGTTTTCCTTCTCCTAGACAGGTTGCAAACCAATGCTAAGGACGCCCATCTCGCCCACGTAAATTTCTCAAAACCGTATCTATGAGTTTCCTAATCTGAGAAGCTGACTCTTTGTGAATTGACTGAATACTGAACAAGGCCTTCACATGATTGTGTGTTAATAATCGTGGATTATTAAATCTGTTATCTAATAACTCCCAGGCGTGAGTGTAATTGTCAGAAGTAAATTCTAAAGCACTTATAACCTGCAATGCACTGCCAGTTAATGACGATTTCAAGTAATGGAATTTCTGGATGGAATCCAAATCTTCACGTGTATTAATCATACTATCGTACGAATTTTTGAATTCCAACCAGCGATCATATGCACCGTCGAAGGTAGGCAACTTAATATTAGGTAACTTAATCCCTATCGATTGTTTTGTGACCTTGCAGCTATTATCCAGTACATCCTTTTGCTTTAATAAAAGCTTCGCTAAAGCTATAACCCTATAAAATTGATCCTCAAACCGTGCTCTTTCTTCTAATTGTTTTGACAGCTCGGTTTCGGATACTTCTATCGCCCCTTGGAAATCATTAAAAGTATTAATTAATGTAGAATTACCTTCAAGGCGTAATTCTAATTCTTGTAACTGTTGGTTTGATAAAGGAGCAGATAACGCTTTGACATAATTTTCAAATAACGTTAGTCTGCCCTTGACCGAACCACGTTTTTTAATCAAATCTGCTAACTTATGATCAGTCTTGGGCTCACTCATTTTAGAGAAACTGAAAGGATTACTCACGGTTTTATGTAGATATTAATCGTTTTTAATCGATTGCCACGTATCGTCGTACTTACAAAATTTATGTACTTAGTAGTTGGGTACCGTCATGCAACGCCTGAAATAAAGCACGCGATTAAACAAAGGAATATGAAAAAATGGAAAGGAAAGACGGGAGTGACAGCCTGCAACGGACTAGTATTCGCACAGCAACCTTCCAATTCGTATTTTAATGCGACGAAAAAGATTTGTATGAATTGCTGCGTCACCGCGTCTTTTCCCAATTTGTATGTAGGTAGGTAGGTATGCTTCCCAATCTCCAACAGTTTTTCTTGAAATACGTATTTCCAGTGAAATGTAGCTTTGCTGCAAAGGATCCGCGCATCCGGCTCTGATCGACCATATGGTTTTGACTTGTGCTTAAATACTGGGGATCGGTGATACAAAATGAATTTCCTTTATTACTTGTGTCTTTTACAAACGTTTAATTCGGAATGAATAAATTGACATTAGAGTGAAGTTCTTATTACTAAAAAGTTCGTCCTTATGCCGTTGGCGGCGCTGCCGTCCGTTGGTATCTTCAGTCCGTTGGTATCTTCAGTCCGTTGATATCTTCAGCCTAGTGCGGTCTTCCTCTCGTGGATACTAGAGGGCGTTAGTAGGCCGCACCAGACAATGACGGATTATGTTCACACAGACCTTGCTAGCGATATTCATAGCTGTTACTCTGTTCAAATGAGTTAGAGCTAGAGGCTTAGAGCAGATCAGTTTCACACAATAGTCACTTACGAGTACTTCCAAATGTGCTCGATGAACCGAGTTGTAATGTAAAGGGAAGACAGGCAACGTGAATGATTCTCACGTCGTCGGTTTGGTTTCATTTGGGAAAAATATGGTCTGTGTATTTCAGTAATGGTTCTCGCATTTAATCAACATATTTGAACGACAATCGTGAGGTACATACCATTATAAATTACAGCACGCCTTCATCCCCGAAGGGATAGGAAAAGACATAGTATACCCCCACGTTTCACCTTACTGTTTTATGTCCCACGTAACAGGTGGCGATTCTATTGCCGAGTTGAAAAGAACAGACACAAGTTGTGACGACACGCAGATGTATTTTTTTTTCGAGATTCTATTCGAGTTTTACTTCTCTACGCAATTGATCGTTTTGTGAGAGTGTTCCCTTAGTTGCCTCTTACGACACCCTCATGATGAATTGGGGTGGCGACATTTTGTACTCTCTCCCATCGCCACATCGGGCACTCGTGAGGTAATCGAAATTTACATTGCGAGTTATGTCGTATCGACCACTCTGGTTCTTTGATGGATAATAATAATATTATCGTTTCGGATTTTATCCCTCAGATACACCCTAAGCATAACTCGCTTCTTGGCTCGTAGCGCAATTGAGCATGGACTAGCCTTACTGTGAGTGTCCACGTCTCGGCACCGTCGGTCATAATTGTTAGGATACACTGGTTTCGTCTTGGTTTCATTAGAATTTCGTCTTCAGGTATTGCGGAATAGGCTAAATAGAAAACCTGACTCAGTTTCCTGAACACAGTGACAACGTACATACGAACGTAAATAGATTATTAGGAAAATTACTATATGAATACCAAAATCGATTGATTTAATACTCAATTATTCACTACGATTGCGGCTCATATTATGTAGAACCAATTAGATTAGGTACGAATTATTCGCTTTAAATTAATTTATGCCTTTCACATAAATACAGAATCGATACCGTAATAAGAGATTATCCAGCGATTACACAGTCACGAGCTATTGTTGGTTAAACAATGTACTAACGTAATCTGATTTATCGTCTAACCTCTACCGATTTAGTACAAAATCGAGTTTTGAAATTAACTGTTAGATTGAAATAACAAAAACCGGCCAAGTGCGGGTCGGACTCGCGAACGGAGTGTTCCGTACCCAAAAACGACGAAAAATTACGTTTGTGGTATGAGAGCCGCCCTTAAATAAATGAAAATATACAGCTCGATGATCTGTGAGCATTTTCAAGTGCTTTCTTGTTGCCTTTCCAAAAAGAAGGCCAAAAAGTGATTTTTTTGGTATTTTGTATGGAAACCCCCATCAAATTTATTATTTTTCCTTTTTTATTGTTATAGCAGAGTTTACTATGATTAAAATGGCAACAGAAAGACACATAATCTGTCAGAATTTCAGCATTCTAACATCTGGCGCGGTAATTTAAGACATAATTACATTACCAGAGAATACCCCGTAGACGTGTTGAAACGAAAGTGGGACACTGTGGCTACCAGGACCTGCTATTGAAGTTGTTTAAGCCACCCGAAGAGGTTATCTTAACGTGCTACAAACGACGTGAACACCTGTCATGCCCGCCTGATAGAAAGCCATGGTGACATCCAGCGATTAGGAGCCACCCCCACAATCCTTCTGATAGTGGTCCTCAAGTTGGTGGCCCTATGATATGCTTCTTCACTTCAACCCAGGGTTGTAAGAGGAGGGAAACAAGCGCGCGGGTTGGTCGTCATAAGTTTTTATGGTTCGAGAGATAAACGATGTTTAATTATCACTAGGTAGTGGCACAAAATAATAAGGTGCAGAACGCAATTTTATGTACGCATTTTTTTTTTTCAAACCCACCCCCACGGCTACGCACAATCGCGCGCGATGAAACTGCTATGAAAACGCTTTGACCTCGTGTCTGTGAAGTGTGAACACCGTGAGCTGTGTCTATATTACAAATTGCGCTTCGTGTCTTAGTTTCCTTCTGTACAGTATTATTTTGTGGTAGGGGGTTAATAGGTACTTAAACTACAACCGATTTATTAACTGACGGTGGCCATGACACACGAATAACATGTCAGTTAGTTCCTAACAAGCTTGTGGTTTTACAGAGGGTCAGAGCTTTTCATACTCGTCATGTTGTAGTCCATTATATGTGGCCTTAATATCAGTAAATTGAGGTTTGGTGTTATAGGTAGGTTGTTGTGTTAAAATTTTAATCGAAAAGATTATGACTTTGGCGATGATTTCATTTCTGTGCATTGGGTCTATTAGGTCGATTTTAATATAATTTTGGCGACTGACGTCGTTCATTATAGAAATTCCAGAGAGGTTCAATGCCTTATTTGTCCTTATACCTTCTTAACAATCCTTACTATCCCTACTAATATCATAAATGAGAAAGTAACTCTGTCTGTCTACCTGTCTGTTACGCTTTCACGCCTAAACGACTGGAGCGATTGAGATGAATTTTAGTACAGGGATAGTTCGAGGCCCTAGGAAGAACATAGGCTACTTTTTAACCGCCTGCAAAAAATGAGGGTTATGATTTTATGTGACAATAACTTCCACGCGGTCGAAGCCGCGGGGAACAGCTAGTGACAACATAAATGTTTTGTCAATTTTCATTCAACTTTCACGTGGACTTGATTAAGACGGTTCGCAAAACTCTTTCGCTTACGTACGTAACGGTTTGTTTCTCTTTTATTTTGGAGCTGGGGCATATTAAGAATCTTCAGTTTAAACGAATTTCATTGGAAATAGAATAACTGAGTCACCGTTGAGTTTATACTTTAGTTTTCATCATTTTCACATGGTGTTCCTACTTGCAGTACGCTCTAGGGCAACTATGTGTGAAGCTCATTTCTAAAGCATCACGATATTCTGTCTCGTCTTGCCTCATAAAGATAGGTCAAGGTCAACAAAAGCGCTGCCTCTTGGAGGCAACTATGGCATGTTCATGTTGCGTCCTAAGTCAAGAATTTGCAATAGAAAACTCAGTATCAGATCCAATACAAAATTCAGTGTAAGTAAGTATATATTTTCCTCAAGTTACATAAATGATTATGTATTTATCCATTTACCCACAAATACAAGACCATCCATACCTATCATCCAGATACAACTTTATTTTGCTAAACAACAAAAACTCCACTTCGTTTCACTTCAGAGGAATTGTAAGAAGATAATTAATTATCTGCCTGAGACAAATAACGTTCATTATCTCAATCATTTCTCAAAAGACCTATCTCGATTCCCAGACGTGTCAAGGTCGTGAAGGAAACTCTGCTTGTTCACTGAGAAAAGTTTTGAGAAGAAGTCTAAGGGCCGTATTACAGCTATCGTTTCTTAAAACTAAAGAGACGCTTGAGCGTACTTTAAGGCGTTACGCAGACGCCGGCGCGTTAAGACGCGTAGTACAACTATATTATGCCCGCGAGAAATAGGAAATAAGAAGTTTAATTACTTTAAATGCACGCGACGACGTCGTATCCGTTTTGTCCGCGTCTGTCCACGCCGTCGTCGTCTGAGTTGCATTATACTAGGCAAAATTATCCACAATCGTTTTTTGAGTGTGTGATATTACAAGTTCAAAGGGGTAGATATAAAGATTTTGATTGTCAAACTTGCACTTGGTGGAACTTGCTATACGTTATCTTTATATTATATTACACGTGTAAAATTCCTGTTAATTGGATTTTGAAACTGACCGTTACAATAATAATTCGTTTCCTTTAAGGAAATTGACCTCGTTAACAAAATAGTCGCGTGAAATTTGTCATCAAATCTTTATGGACATTAAAGTAGGCATTACACATTATTCGTATCCGTCCTTAGAAAAACACGTGTGTGTGGGTGACATTTGTAATGTTACCGTACCCATTGACTCGTAAATGTAATGGGCGTCACTGGTAAGGCCCATTAAAACAGATATAATAGTTTAGTGAATGCACTTCATTTAGTTTCTAATCGCTATAAAATGAAATTAATAGGAGATTAGACTATTTTATCGTTAATTTTGATGTCTTGATCTGACTTTATGATTGTAGGACATAGGTTTGTAAAGTATTACAAGATGTGACCTTTCTGTCATGTGGCATACCGCCTTTTCAGAAATACTCCAGACAATATGAACGAGTTCAGCTTGTAGCATTTATTTTTTGTGTAGCAATCTGGTACTCGGGCTTGACAATGTGTAAAGCCGCCCTTTAATCAATTCATCGCTGGTTTTGTTATCTGTGGTTTTGCTGTGACACAAGTGACAAGTTTTGTCTGTGGCACGCCCGATGGATTTGCATTAAAGGAACAGGTTTTGTTAAGATCTTGGCTGCGCGACAGACGACAATCGACCCGCTTTGCAAAAGAAGAAGTGACTCACCAGTTTTCTGGGTAAAATGTAGTAAGATGTAATGCAGCAACCCAATCACAGCCTGTTAGGTTATGCGAGGTAACAAATAATCGCGCTTGAGCGAAAAACTGATTCGCGGCACAGTCTCAGAGCCAAAAGCCAAAGGATCTCCAACTACCCCAAAGCAGGTCTCGGTCAAAGTCCCGTCTTTCACGAAAAATCTTAACAAAACCTGTTCCTTTAATCTTCTCTTCGGTAGTATAGTGGTAAGTATCCCCGCCTGTCACGCGGGAGACCGGGGTTCGATTCCCCGCCGGAGAGCCATAACAAAACCTGTTCCTTTAATGCAAATCCATCGGGCGTGCCACAGACAAAACTTGTCACTTGTGTCACAGCAAAACCACAGATAACAAAACCAGCGATGAATTGATTAAAGGGCGGCTTTACACATTGTCAAGCCCGAGTACCAGATTGCTACACAAAAAATAAATGCTACAACCACCCCCCCCTTAATAGTATTTCCTGCGGATATGACACGCTGGAAATACACAATAAAGAAAACAGAAAAGTACTGACTAATAACTAAGACAACCAGCTAGGTAATTCAAACACCAGCTGACTACAACCATTACACTACCAAAGAGAGATCCTCCCATACACCTAACTAGACACTAACTCATGTACCGGGCAGGCTAAGTATCTAGAGTCTAATGCCCTTCATAGAAAACGAATGCTCCCTTTACTCGCTGACGATACCCCAACACTACCCAAGCTCTCAAGATATTGTAGAGTACTGAGGAGCGAATGAGAGAAAAACGCTCGGTGCGGTGCATAGAAGAAACTACAACGTGACAATTTGAAGTCACGTACACACATAGAAATACAAACAAAAGATTAAAATAGTCTTACATAATGATCACATAGCACTGGCTTAATAAACTAGAGAAACAGTGCTATGTAGTTACAGCATTGCTGACGTTGGGTATTGGAGACGGCTCCTCCTGATACTTCAGGAAGTCCTTGATATGGTACTCCCCAAGGTCCCTACCGTCCAGATCTGACAGCCTATATACTAAAGGGGATCGTTTAGCAGTCACCACACATTTAAGGAACTTAGGGGCTAGCTTAGAAGTAAAGTTCTTGGCCTTGTTTGACAGGTAGAACGTGCTAAGCGTGCGCGCTTATGTCCGAAAAGGCGCAACGAGGACGATGGCGCGGACAGCCGCGAACAATTTGTTCGCTTGATTCAGGACATAGGGATTTTTATACTATCAGTCAACCCATAAGACGGTGCGGACGATTTGAATGTACATGTCTGTCCGCTACTGTGCGCGACTGTACACGTCATCGTAGCGCCTTATCCAACTTTATTTTTTGGAGATGGAAAATAAATCGTTCTTTTTGCAATAGCAAAGGCATAGGTCCTTCAAAAGTCGGTCAGTTATAAGCTTTAAAGATCCGAGATACAACAGAAAGTAAGACATGTGGCTGTATACTTTGATAGCCTTCGCAGTACTTAATGTAAAGAAGAAAATTATACCTTCACAATTTTATCTGATTTTGTTTTGAAACAGAATGCGGAATCCGTAAAGACTCTTTCCAGTAATTTAATAACAGTTGGTTTTCTTGTATAAAGCATGTACCTACGATTGTATGCTGACATCTCATTAGAGAATATGGGCCTATACCTACGTCCACACAGCAATTTTTCACCGACCCAACACCTATATTCTCGCCAATTATTTTCCGCTATCAAATCCTATTTTAGAGCGGATTTATCATTGCCAGTGCGCAGAAAGGCAATATCTAAGTCCCTCAGTACAGGAATATTAATAGCAGAGGCCCTAAGTGCCACAGTGATACAAATTATGCCATGGTGCCAAGGTGATATTTCAGTTACATTATCGTTCAATATCTATTGTTAGTCTTTTGTTTTGATTATTCTTTTGTTTTGTTTTCCTCCTGCCATCTTTTATTTTTCTCGCGTATTAAGAGGCCGTATTACAAAATGATACTCAAACATTACACCCACACCCAAGGAGTTGGCAGATCCATGCAATATACATATTTTCACCAATATTTTACCAGCTTGGTTATTGTCCCAGGTAATGTAATATAGAGAGATATAGCCATATTGCCTTGCCATAACATATTGAAACGCCCATACAATAAACAATTGTTTGCTGCTTTTTCGTACGGAACCTTCCATCCGCAAGCCTGACTCGCAGTTGATCGCTGTTTTTCAATCACTGGTGGATTCATAGTTCTTTTTTCATTGGACACAACGTGTGCAAAAGGGCCGATATCTGCTATGCAGGAAATTTGATTGGCCCAATCTTGGCAGCTGTAACGCATAAATCATGAATAATCTCACGAGTCTATCGCGCAGTCGTGGTGATAAACATCGTAATAATTGGTTCAGACAGTTCCGCTGTCGTTTACCAGATAAAGAGCAGGTTTAAGTTTTGCCTTTGATAATGCTTTAAGTAAGGCGAAACCGGTCAGGCATTGTAAAATTTAAAGTTATAATGGTGGATAAGTACAAGTAATTGTGTTTTAATAATGTATTATAACAAGTTCCATTAAGTGCCAGCAATCAAGAGTTTATAAGATACAGGTTTAAGGGCTTTCAACATTTGAACACTTGATTTCTAGAAAAAGAATTGCCTTTTTCTCACTAAACTTAGACAAAAGATAGAAAAGCTGTCTACTTATAGAAAACTATCTGACCTGCACAACTTCGTTTCCTTCAGCATGATATCCGTCGCGTGAACGTCTCTCGAAAGGAATAAAATTTTCACGTTTTAGAAATATGTTTCATTGCTGCTCCGCTCCCATTCGTTCTAGCGTGATGTTATGCAGCTTACGTAATAAATGATCAATCGAACTATAAAAGAGTTTTGAAATCCAACCAGTACATAGGAGATCGTAGCGTTCAAACCAACAAACAAACAAACTCCTCAGCTCTATTATATCAAGGTAGAGATAAAGAGTTCAATAGAGGGTTCTGCACAAAATGTTTGAATTCAATTTAAACATTTCGTAAATTTGTTTTTGAAGTATAGATGATTGAGTTTTGTACCGAGCTTTGGGAAGTAAATTACTCGGTGGATTGTTTTGTTGAATTACGAAATTACTCGTTACCGTATGTCAACACTTTGAGTGATACGAGGTGAAAGGGAAAATTGAATAACTTATCTCATACATGCTTGTATGTATCTATCTTAAAACTTCTCGAAATTTATGCGGTATGATTGTTAATTGCTCCTACTGAAGTTTCCAAGTAGCCCTAAATAGAACCTCACTTTGGGGCGATAATCAGTAGCCTAGCTCCTCTTCAGAGCTGGCATTTCCCCACAAAGCCGCACAGCTGCCTATACAGAGGGTAAAAAAGCACCTAAATGTAATTTAACAAGTAACAGAAAAACGCAGCCGTGTGCGTTTACAGCTAAGAAGTTCCCATTCCTACCCCCACCCTCTCTTCAGAACATTACGGTTCCACTAAAGGACAATCTGGAGATCCTCGGTATAGACGTCCGGCGTGAGCTCAATCACAAAAACTACGTAGAAAGTTGTATTGGGCTGGCCTCGCGGAAACTCGGAGTCCTAAATAAGGTGAGACGGTACTTCACGCCACATCAGAGACGCAGATTTGTTCATGCATCGAGTACTGTTCTCACCTTTGCGATGACTCCGCGAGGTACTTACTAGACGCGCTTGACGCTATGCAGAGACGTGTTATCCGAATAATTGGTTGTCCTGTGGTGACGGGAGGCCTCGAACCGTTGGCGCAACGAAGAACCATAGCGTCCTTGGCTGCCTTCTACCAAATGTATCACGGTGAATGTTCTGAAGAGCTCCTCAAACTGATCCCACCATCTCCTTTCCGATCCCGAACAACGCGTGACGGGCAGAGATGCCACTCATACACAGAGGAGAGAATTTTCGCCAGAACCGAGCGTTTTAAAAGATCGTTCCTCTGTCGAACTATAAAAACATGGAACGACCTGCCCGCACACGTTTTTCCCTCATCTTACAACCCCGGGTTCTTCAAGAGGAGCGTGAAGAGGCACATCACAGGGCCGCCAACTTGAGGGCCACTGTCGAAAGTCTTAAGGACTGTGAGACTGGCCCCCAATCGCTAGATGCGCCACGGCTTACCATCAGGTTAGTGGCGACGTCAATTTGGCGAGCTGAATATAAAAAAAAAGTTTTAAAACTTTGAATATATTAAAATGCAGATACCAAAAAATCGCAGAGTTCAATCTGCTACAGGATAAAATAGTTTAAATCCATAATTATTACCTATACGAGCTAAAAGACTTTTTAGTCATTGTTGAAGAAATATATTTTAATACAGTCGAAAATAGATTTTGTAACAATAGCCATGCCATGCTATGTTCTCGTATGTCTGTTCTCTTAGTAATTAAGTAAATATTAACTTTGACTACAGTTGGGATGTTTCATACCAAATTATTGAGGGAATTATTATTCACTTTGAATGTTTGTTTATGAAATTAGTATTCTGTCTTGGGTCGGTACAGATGCTCTTTAAAGCCTGGTAGGTATTTTATCATAATTTTCCAAGTGAAATTTGTGGCATTTATAAATTAATGTATATCTGCGGCTCCACCCGGTACGTTGAATAAAATAATGTCCCTTCCTTGAATATAATTCAGTATTACGTCTGGTTGCCAAATTTCGTTTCAGTCTTGAAACATTTTCAAACATAAAAAATTGTCTGCGGACAACGGCTACGCCCAAATAATGAGAGAGTTTTTATTTTATAAGTGTAGAGCCGTTAGGCCAGAAACCTGAACTAATAAAAATCTTTTTTTAATAGAGAAACAAAAACGGACGGTCTTTTACAAACAAAGTACCCATCCACGGTTTGTGTATAATAAAAATATAATTTTACTCGCTAATGACAATATACCTAACATAATTTTATTTGCCTTTACATTGGCTGAAGGTATATTTTCTTTTTTTATAGAACCTCGTTTAAAATAGTAAAATTCAATTAATTTTAGCCTTTGCTGTGCATGGATCTTATGTATTCAAACAGTAAACATAAGTTATTCAACACGAGGTATCCAGGATTTCAGGCCGCCAATTTTCAACTATACGATACATAAAAGCAAAGCCGAAAATTTACTGGTAAAGTGTCTTTGTGTTATGAATTCGGTCAAATCAGCTTTTCGCAGACCAAATTTCGCCATATCGGAAGAATAATTGGCTTTACTGTACTTGTAGTCGTATCGAATTGCCTTTATAAAAACGAGACAAATGTCATTTCACCAGATAAAATCCGTCGCCGCTTCAAAGTCATATTTTTGAGAATAAAAGCAAGCCTAAGATGGTAAGAGTTTCGCACTAGCCTTATTCTTTTAGAAAAGGGATAGCGCCCCGCGAAAACATTGGAACTCTTGGGCAAGGCCGCGATGGAAGCCAATATTCTGCTAGTAATCCTGGAAAACTCTACCGAGGAGCTTGCTCGGTACTAGATGAATAGGTTGGGGACTGTGTGGTTATAGTCGATTCAAGTCCGGCATGACATTCCGTGGGGAATACTGCATGATAAAAAATCAATCAAATAAACCTATGACAATCCACTGCTGGAGGTTAGTCTCTCTCAAATTACTCCACAAGTCCTGCGTCTTCCGCATCCAATTACTCCCAGCGACCGTTTTCAGGTCGACGGTCCATCTGGTCGTCAGGGTCGTTTTTACCCCACGATTAGTCGTAAAAAATGGTTGTGAGTAATTTCCGGCCCGTGTTTTTTTTTTTACACTTGCAATACTTATAATATTTAAGTCCCACTCGGCTTGTTTATTCAGAAACCAACGACATAGTTTTGCTGTTTTTCGATTCTGTTTTCATTTACTAATACTGAAATAAAATTCCTAGCCTCAAATTGAGTACCTACGAGTATGTTATTTTTGTGCGCAATGTAAAAATTTTTGTTAGTTTCTAAGGGGTTCCTCTAGCTTTGCACTTGCTAAATACAATTGAATAATCAAATCAATAAAAATAATAACATTTAAACACCAAGCTAATATTGTCTTTTAAATGACAGGTTTGGAACGTGTAAACTGCAGCAGTGGTTTATGTACTGACTATCTACCCGGTCAGCGATCATCTTCAGGAGGGTGTTGGAACTCGCCCTGACTCTACGCACAAGTGAGGCGGCGCGCTTCCGCATCGTGGTGTAAAAACAATCTACTCGCGCCTGGGCGAACATGCCTGACGCGCTGCAGCGCCAGGGCAGTCCCATCAACCTCCTGAATGCGTTATTGTATTGGACCCGGAGGGCCCCGTACACCCTCCGAGTGTAGTCAGCCCACAGACTGCACGTGTAGAAAGACGTACAGTAGGCTCTAAAAAGAGTAATTTTTACTTGTGAGCAACGTGCAAATCTGTGGGCTATCATGTTAGCTCGGACAGACAGAGCCCTCCGTTCCCTATCGATGTCAGCATTGTCGTTGAGGTCGGCGGTGACCAGGTGACCCAGGTATTTCAATTGAACCACTCGTTCGAGTGCAACACCTCCGAGCCTCACGGGCGGTACACTATCCTGATACCGGGCCCCGCTGGCCCCAAAAACAATGTACTGACTTTTTTGAATATTGTAAATAAGCCCGTGATCTGCTGCGTATGATTCACATGTGGCTAAGAGCGATCTCAACCCGGCAATGTTGAATTTTTTTAATATTCTATCTTTATTTGCAAATGAAAATCGACAAAACAAATAACGGCCGGATAAACAAATGACGATCAATACAACAAAAGACTAGCAATTTCATAAGATCAAAAAATATTTGCAGCCATATTTTGTAATCTAGATGTAATTGCCATTCAAAAAAAATAGGTGCAAGCAAATCTCGACCTTAATGACTTTTCTCTCAAATCGTGCTTTTAGGCGTTTATAGACTTCCCTGATCACGAATATGTAAAAATTTAATAAAATGGCTGCAAGAATTAAATAATACATTTATTGTTAAAAATTACAGAGAAACATAATTATTACATATCTATATTTACATTATTACTATCTAAACTAAACCTAAATAAGGCCCCCGTGGCATTGTGCCCAAAAGACTAGCAGCAATCCCCCTTTGAATAGCAATACCTATTCGTTGAGCGAGAAAACTGCCAGCCCTTGGGTCACCAGTTGACTCCACAAGGCGCTTTTTCAAATTCTTGAAAAATTTTTGCGCATTTGGTCCCCATGGACTAGGTCCATGGGGTCCCAATGCGCAAAAATTTTTCTCGACACCGACTGGACAAAAACGATACGATGAGTCGAGACCCTTATATTTATAAATTTTAATATTTTCAGCCGCTTCCGCTGCTGCACTGGCTTTTAATTTTGTTTTAGAAAGATGGGACGGGGCTAGAGTGTCACCACAAGTTGCATCCCACACCAGGACCCGACCCATCTCCCACGGTATCAAAGTTATACCATCCGGTCTGAGTCCGGTTGCCATCGTCACTGAAAACGCCGTTTGGCTCTAAGAGCGCAGGCACATTGGCGGTGGCAAGAGCACGGCGGATGATGTCATTCAGCGCAGCGTGGCGTGAGAAGCGGCCTGCGCTCTTTAAACATGAAAGACCATGATACCCCAAAGTGTTAACGTTAAAACCGCAGGGGCATCGATGTGGAGCGCAAAGCGTGACGCCAAGTCTCAAACCAACTGAAATTCTTAGGATGTCCGGTTCCAAAAAAGTTCCGGTGTTGGCTGTAGGGAAAGCTTTCAACCAATCACCGGATTCCTAAGCTAGCATTTAACAAGGAGTCAAAGGTTAATTTTGACATAGCGTCGTCCCAGCTCCGTTGTAAATTTGGATGGGAGGGTAAATTTTGTCCCGGACAAGCCATTAGCCAAGCATTCTTGGCATCTGTAAGGCCAGTCGTGGCTGCAAGTAATTTTTGACATTATCAACTTGCTTATAGTCTTTTGTTTTAGTGATCTCCGTTTGTTTTTTCGATCGTCATTTGTTTATCCGACCGTCATTTGCACTGTCGATCTTCATTTGTTTCGCCGATGTTCATTTATTTTGTCGATCTAGACCTATTATAATAAAGACAAGCTCTAACGTGCACATTCTGCGTTGTGTACATTTTGCAAGTTGTTTACATTTTGCGTTTTGTACATTTTGCTTGTGGTGCTCATTTTGCGTTTTGTACATTCGGTTCCGAAGGGATCTTCCCCTCATAGCCCACTGTCACAAAACCACTCACTGTACCGTTTCACACCAGAGGTAAAAGAAACTGCAAAAAGAGTTGGCAATACCAAAAATATGCTTACGGCGCGTACGGCGCGTGCGGCGCGTACGGCGCGTATGTGCGAGGCTATCAGGAAATGCGGCGCGTACGGCGCGTGCGGCGCGTGCAGCGCGTACGGTGCTGACAAATGTGCGATCAGCTTAAAGGGATAAGTGGGATGTGGTGGTAATGATTCTTACTACTAACTGTACAAAATATTCTTTTGTATAATGTTTTTTTTTTATGATATGTGTTTTTTTTCTCATATTTATATTTTGACACTAAGTTGCTAGCGTAACGCCACTTATGATGGTGCAGGTGTTATGTTTGTCATTTGTGGAGATGTGTTGAAGCTTTTATTAATGATGTTGTGGATGTGTTGTCTGTATGTGTCAATAGTGCTTGTCTTTTTAATAATTTGTGTAATGTTGTATGGTTGTGTGATGTTGTATGCGGTCATGGTGTGGTTGTGTCTGGTCGTGTGGAATCTGGGGCAGAATTCGATGAGGTGGGTGAGAGTCTGTGGTGTGTCGTTGTCACATGGGCATTTGTCGTCAGTAGTGATTTTGAATCGGTGTAAGTATGTTTTGTGGTACCTACCCGTGACCGGTGAGTAGTTGTGTAGTTTGGAAGTCGGTGCCGAATGTGTTGAGAAAATTAAGTGCTTGTTCATGTGTTGGGAGGAGAGTGAGAGTGTGTGGGCTGACTTCGGTGCAGTATGTAGTTGTCTGTTCGTCCGTGCGTCTTCTGTTGTGGAGTTTAATGTGACTTATGGGTATTCTTGTGTATGTTGGACTACGGTGGATGTGGGCCGCTGATTTAGCTGCTGTATCGGCGAGTTCGTTACCCTGAATACCAATATGGCTTTTCACCCAGTGGAAGGTGAGTGTACAGTTTAATGTTTTAGTGTGTGTGCTATGATTTTTAGTATTTGTAGTGCGAGAGGGTTTGTGGTGTTGGGGTTGGAGAGTTCTAGGAGGGCGGATTTACAGTCGGAGATAATGTGTGCAGAGTTGGTGCGGGGTGTGGGTGTGGAAGTGAGCCACTCGGTTGCTTTGGCGATCGCGAGGAGTTTGGCTTGGAAAGGTGAGCATAGGTCGTGTAACTTGTATTTTTTGGTGTATGTTTTGTCAGTAGTGTTGTGTATTGCCACGAAGGCTGCTCCTACTTTGTGTTCATGTTTGCTCCCATCAGTGTAAATGTGCCAGGTGTTTGGTGTGGCTGTGAGGAATGTGGTGTGTTCTGCTGTGGTTGAGATGCTACTAAAGGATATGCCTTCTCTAGCTAAAGGGTGTAATTGTAGTGTGGGGGTGCAGGTGCTTCTATTGTGATGTCGCTTGAGGTTTGTAGCTGTGTGGAGTATCCTGTTACTCGTGCGTGTTCGTTGTCTGCCATTTCCAAGAGATTTTGCGGTAGTGGCGCCAGTTTCGCGAGCGAGATCGCTGTCGCTGTCGCTGTCCGCAACGTTCTGAAACCTTGTGACCTAGCACAGACTACCTAGCTAATAGTACTACATATTAAAGGACTAGGCAACAGCGCAAGTCCCCTTACGGGGTTGGGAAATAAAACAGCAGTCACACTGCCCGTCACAATAGCCATCGGCAACAGTATAGTTACTGCTCGTTCGCTCTAACTTTGCCGCTCGGCTCCATACTAAAGTCGAATTTTTAATTAGACGAAGTAAATTGACAGCAACTAATGTCACTTCTTCATACAATGTTGCTTATTTTCTATGACGAAGTGACATTAGCTACTGTCAATTTACTTCGTCTAATTAAAAACTCGGGTATACGCCTCTACGCCAGCGGCAAAGTTAGAGCGAACGGGTAGTATAAGCAACTGCTCCTAGCAGTCATTAAAAGAAGACCGTTGACTACAAATCCAGTCAGAGTTTGGAAGCCACTGGGTATAACTTGTAATACTAATGAAGGCAGGTATGACTGTCGTATCATACGGTGTTCGCAGACATTTATTTTCATTTATTTATTTTAAACTTTAGCACTAAGTACAAGGCGGACTTAATGCCTTAGGCATTATCTACCAGTCTACTTGAGGGTGATGCAGAGAGTGAGTGAGAGTGAGTTTATAGAGTAGACTTTCTAGGTGCCAGCTAGATACTTTGCAAATTTTTGATATATCCCCATGCAATGGTAAGCTAATTGTACAAATGAATTGAGAGTACTCATACTGCTTTTGCATTCTATAAAAATGTTGTATTAACTAACAGTAAGCAGTTAATAAAAACAATACTTGTTAAATTAGATTTGATTTCACGTGCAAACTGCAACTTATAAACCTCTTCAAATTTAACATTCTCATAGCTACTGTAAAGAAATTCCAATAAAATTATTTTCAGATTCCAATATACGTTCAGTACACATGACACATGACTTCATATATGACACTTCTAATAGAAAATGTGGTTTTCTTAAACAATTCGCACACAACCTTACTTATACTTTATACAGGTCTGAGCAAGTTCATATTCTACTTGGATATCACAGCTTTCTCAAACTTAACTTTATAATTTACCTGGATGAGACTCCCGTTTTTTTTACTCAAATATTTTTGGTCAAGACCACTTATTCCTATTAATACAGGAAAGCATCTCGCCTGTTTGTATTCACGTCTGAACCACTGTGTTGGGACGCCGTCGCGCCGGATAGCCAACTTGGAAAAAATATACACAAGAATTTTAATTTATAGTAGGGAAAAGCAATGAAACATCAAGCCATAGTGTTGCGAAGATCGTGGGACATCCTGCCGAGGCGTTAACCGGAGCGCCCAGCGCAAGGCGGATAAGCGGTGACCGAGTGGTATTAGTCGGTTTGAGTCCGGCAGCCTCTTTGGGTATTATCACAGCGTAAAAGAAAAGTTTGCATTTAGTCAATTCAATAGAATATAAAAAATATTTTTCAAATGTAGGTAATTTGATATTAAAAGAAAAGCACAAAAAAGTAACGAACCATACGCCAAATCTAATCAAATTACATTTCACGTAAAAAAGGTTTTACTGAATTACAAATAAACAGGTACAGGGAAAAATTAAGGAATGTTTGTCTGTTTGAACTCTCAACTTAACTCTCAAGGGGTTGTGGTAAAGTTTGTGAAGTCATTCAAACTTAACGAAACCTTGTTGACTTGGTCGTGGGATTAGGGTTTCACTTGGAATTATAATATTACCCTTAACCCGTAGCGTATTTAGTACGTAGCTCTATAAAATGTATCCATTTTGTAATCATCCGCAACGAATAAACGTGTAATAAAGTATCTTGCACGATTTTATGGGGTTCCGTATCCAAAGTATAAAGATACCTATTAGCTATTTCTGTCAGGCTGTATCTCAGAAACCGTGATAGCTAGAAAGCTCAAATGTTCACAGAGGATGTATTTCTGCTGCTGCTTTAACAAGAAAAAATATCAGACTTACCAGAAAAACAAGAAATACATAATAGAATACCAGAAAAACGTGATTTTGCCGATATGGTATTGATAATGACTACTACTAAGTACTCAATCATATTAACCTACAAGATACCACACTCCTTTGACAACCGGGAAAGTGCAATCTAACTTAGATCTTCGAACTTCTCATCATATCTAGCTGCGAAGACTCGATCAGTGTAATGAGGTTGTCAAAGTTAGCCTGCTTCCTACGTTATGAATAAGGAAGTTCACAAGTTTGTCTGGTGTGATTGATCACACACAACAAGAAATGGTTGGATTATATTCTGTAATTAGTGTGGTATTGGAATAGATATATCTTTCTTAATCCTCGATGACACAGAGCGAGTGCACAAGCTAGCGAGGGACTTACAATGAGATACATTCATACATACATCTAGTCACGTCTTCATCCCCGAAGGGGTAAGCAGAGGCACAGTATATGCCCACATTTCACCTATGTTTTATATCTATTGTCACCACATTTGTTTTATGTTCCACGTAAAAGGTGGTGAGCCTATTGCCGTGGCAATGGGATAGTTAAAAGCAAATTGTAAAGAAGCTTGATGACACGTAGCGAGTTTACAAGCTGCTTGCCAACTTGCTGGTTTGTAGCCTGTAAATGCGTTGCGTGGCATACAGGCTTCAGAGTACCTACTGTTAGGATACCTATATATCTAATCTTATGTAGTGTAGTCCAGTGACGTTCATTTCCCCAGTCATTTGGAGGACAAGGCCAAAATGGCGTCCAAGAAGCTAGGTGTGCTCAACAGGGCGCGTCGGTACGTTACTGCGGCGCAAACACTGCTTCGCACAAATGCGGCCGCACTTAGAGTACTGCTGTCAGCTCTGGGCCGGGACACCTGAGTATTAGAGTCGTCCATTTGACTTGGTGCAAAAGCAGCGAGCTGTGAGAGTTGTCTCCCTGCCTCGGTTTTCCTAAACGCCTACAGTGTGGGCCGTGGGGTTCTTCAAAAGGGGTCTTAGAAGGGTTTTACAGGGTCGGCAGCGCAAGTGTGGCGCCTTTAGTGTTGCAAACGTTCATAAGCTGCGGTGACCGCCAGTCCTTCTGGTGGGTCGTATGCTTGTCTGCCACCTTAGTTGTATAAAAAAAAGTCTGGTGCTGCGGGGAAACCTAAATATTATAGGTATATTCTAGTGCTGCGGTCAAACCTAAAACTCATTGGAGGCCGAAAATTGATGATATCCTCATATCCTGTCCTCAGTCAGTCCTCTTGCTTTCTAAGTCGATATTTTTATAAAACCCCGATAGCGTTTGCCAAAACATCTAGTAAAGCAAATTATATTATAATAATATTTCAAAACTAGCTTAGACAAACATTTACTTTGTTTTCGGTAAAAGTAATAATCAAAATTCAGCCTTAACACATCCCTATTTATAAAGTAACACTCTCACAACTTTTACATAGGTACAATTTTGTCGACTGATTTATAACTTTGTCGAACAAACTATTGGGATTTTTACATTTTACCGTATTGTGACAGGTGTGCCAAGCTGGCTAGGCTAAGTTAAATGGAGTTCAAAGTTACCTTGTTACTACAGGCCCAAAGTTCGATTTTCGCTTTAAATAATACAATTCAAACAGTTTCTGTTGATAAAAACTTTTTCATTCGATAAATGAGTCTTTTGGGTGTTGTCGTAAGTAAACTGCACAAAAAGCCCCGTGCACCGAAGCATTTCACTATAACAAAAAAAAGGGCTATGACTTCGCGAACATTCAGCTGATCACCGATTAGAATTTGAGTACAAATAATCTCCAACTCATGTAGAAAGTAAAATTCGTCAACACATAGAATGATCGTTAATTCTTATATGTATATTTAAGAACACGCCTTTTTGGATCGAAGAATCGTGTGAACTTTTAAATCTTTGGTTGACTAGGTAGATATTAGGTGCTGTTATTTCGCAAAGCAATTCAAGTGGTCTGAACATTTTATATTTTTCAATTAGTAACTCCATAACTATTAAAATATAATAAAAAGTATACAAAATGTGGATATGACTATGAAACAGTTCAATATTGAATACATTTTAATTGGACTGTCTGTACAAATTCAGGAAAAAATGTTTTCAATATTTTGGTGTTAAATAAATATTAATCAAACAAAATTGAATATAGTGGGCGTGTGATTTGAATCACTCACAGGAATTGAATTCGTTTGGGCATAACTTTGTTTATGTATCTACAAATACATAGAATTGACTACACTAGATCATCATTTATAGGTGCCATTTTTTTTTTTTTTTTGACCTGTGGAAATCCTACATGGATGCTATGCCGGACTCCTACCGACTAAAACCACACGATGCTCTACAACTGTCTACGGCCGGGAGTCCCGGGTAAGCCCTCGGAAGGATGTCCCAGGGCTCTCGGCAGACTTTGGCGAACACTTCAACCTCGCCTATGGGTTCGGGTGCTATCCCGCGTCTGGAGAGTCGGTTCGGGTGTTAACCCGCTACTTGGGGAAGGGGGGGGGGGGGGGGGGGGAGTTGGGTACTGTCCCACCACTATCACCACTATGAGGAGCAAAGAGATATACGCCATCGTCTTGGCCTGCTTCTGTAAGAACGGCGAGCAGCCAGCTCACCGTTCTCAGGCCCCCGGTCATGGAGGTCGGTAGTCTTGGGCGAATAGCAGGTTTATAGGTGCCATAGAGCATTGCTACCAGCAAAAGGGGACATAGCATGTTTGTTCTAAACATGTCCTATATGTTACGGGGCGTATTCTATATCGTATTCTTAAACACCACTACAAAATCAATCGGCTGTTACTATGGAACTTAGACAAAACAATTAAAATAATACACGCATAATTGACTGAGGGAAGAGTCTCCGTATGGCGCCTCCCCTTCCGATGAAAGTCATAGGACGTGTTGTTCTATGTTAAACCACAGATTAATAAATAGACGCACAACATCTCTACTAATACTATAAATGCAAAAGTAACTCTGCCTGTTACACCGCTGAAGCGATTTAGAAGAAATTTCGTATAGAGTTTGAGTCCCTGGGAAGGACATAAGCTACTTTCACAGGGCGGAAACTCCAGCTTGAATGTGTGCAATCAATAAAATGTAAGCAAATTGTTCGTCAACGCGCACGTCAACTCTACTGACAGCTGTGGCGCGACAGGGAGTTGCCGATCTGTATGTAATACTATTATATTATCTTTGCTACTTTTTAACCGACTACGCAAATAGAGGGTCATGATTTTACGCGACAACGACTTCTATGTAGACGTATCTGCGGGGAACAGCTAGTAGGTAATAATTGACAAGTTAATAAAGGTACCTACAGACAGAAGACAGAGCCGCTGGTGGACGCTAGTGACTTTATCAAACAATACATTATTACAATAATAAATTCTATATAGACCGCAATCACATCATTACATAGTATAAAACAAAGTCGCTTTTTCTGTCCCTATATCCCTTTGTATGCTTAAATCTTTAAAACTACGCAACGGATTTTGAAGCGGTTTTTTTTAATAGATAGAGTGATTAAAGAGGAAGGTTTATATGTATAATAACATCCAATAAATAGTGGAGAAATACTGTATACCCGTGCGAAGCCGGAGCGGGCCGCTAGTTTAGCATATAAAATAATTTAAGAAATCAGAATCTTCTTATATGTCGCAGTCAGGTAAAATATACCGCGAAAGTAAAAATTTACTGAAATATTGTGTAAAACGCCTTAGGGGTAGGAATGTGGGTGGAATAAATTTATCGACACCAGAAGTATAAACGTAAGGGACATTTTGGCGAAAATGAGTTATATATATCATTGGATTCAGTTCAGAATTTCGAGCTCTATCGATAAGTATACTCAAAATGTCTGTATCGTTAAAAAAATGTCCCTTACAGTACAAATTTTAGGACTGTCTAAAACGATTTATATCGAAAAAATGATTTAAGCGCCATTTAGATTTTATTCTTCTCAGACAAGTAAAGTAATTCATCATACAAAATAATTTTGACCCTTACCTTAGACGTCAAATCGGTAATTTTATACATCATGTCCCTTACCTTAACTCATATTTCGAGCCTTTTAGGGGTAATATAAATTACCCCTAAAAGGCTCGAAATATGAGTTAAGGTGAGATTATGTGATAAATTATGTGAGATAAGTAGTAATGGATATAAATACATTACTACTTATCTCACATAATTTCTACAATTTTGTGTGAAAACCTAAATGTTTTCTTGGTTCTACCTATCGGTGTATGGATGGCGGCCCCGGGTAACTCCTCGGAAGGAAGTTTCAGGGTCCCGTGTAGACGAGGTCATCACCGCGGCTCAGCACTCAGTGTGCAGGACGCATTGTGTTCCCTAATGTTGGTCAACCACTGCGAGAGTGCAGTCGTTGCCCCTCCTCAGTTTTGAATCATGTCTCGGAAATGGTATTCGAAGTTCTACCCGCTATCGAGTACGACTCCAAGATACTTTATAGAGGGCTAGATATCGACGCTAATTTCCCCTACTTGTATGCTGGATTACGTGGGTGCCTCCGCCCGAGGTCCTTGAAAGCACAGGATCTGAATTTTGTAAGACTGCCTTCAGAACCAGTCGCCATCTTCGACCCAGAACTCGAGAAACTCCCTTTAGGGCCACGCCTCGGTGAGTAGATTTTCGCAACGTAACGTGGGTGTCATCAGCGTAGTACGTTACGTCGAACCCTTCGACCAAATGACCGAGTAGCACCATCACCGCGGTTTTACAGAAGTATACCGATTCCTCCGAAATAACGCACGATACCCCTTACCTTAGCCGGTAGCTTATTCATGTCTCGAAGAGATAAGCCTTAAAACTCCGATGTAAGTTGAAAAGCACTCCATAATGATAAATGAGTGCCTCTCTAACGCAGCTTCAGGGAAAGGGGTTGAAAGCTATGGCGATGTCAACAGACACTGCCATCACCACCGTTCCCGCAATATCGTTTCCTCTGTCAGACCCCAGACATGAATGATAGCGTCCACGATGGAGCGCCCCCAACGGAAATTAAACTGGCTATCCGTTAAATCTGGCATCACTCGTGTGAAGTGCCCAACAAGGCGGTCTGCAATAATATGCTACACTCTGACCTTTTTCGAGCTATGCTTAGCGCATCAGCATCAGAGCCCTATCAGTCAAGACCCAAATTCTTCGAGAGCCATCAGGACCCATGCATGACTTGGAATGCCGCCGTGTTCAGGGTTGGTGCATTCTTAAGTCGCAGCACAGGTGCCCCTAATACGCTCTTGGTGACTTCAGGCACATCGTTCTAACAGTAATCCCCATCCAGTGCCTGAGACGGAGCCATATGGAGCAACATGTCCCTTAACTTCTGATGGAAACAAGGAGACCAAGATCCTCTCCAGCTGGGTTAGTCGTGGCACCTTAGTGCGAAAACTTTTGTTTTTATCATTCATACCAATATTAATCATGCAAAAAAATATTTCCCTATACTAAAAATACCACAAAGTAATTTTTCGGGTCTACAACAAATATTAAAATCAGAAAAATAATAATATTTAAGGGGGCACCCTTACAACAAACGTGATATTTTACTGTTATTTGGTACTAAGCCCTCCGTGCGTGAGGTCGACTCGCACTTGGCCGGTTTTTTTTAATTCTTTTCGATAACCTTCAGTACCAAGTTACATCAATATCATCAAAAGTCTTAAAGTGAAGTCCTTTACAGTACATTTGCATGTGATTTTCTATAGTCTCTTGCTACTTACACTTTAGTCATTTGTTTATACAGAAAATATCAGTAGCGTAAGGTACAACTAAACATATTTTTTTTAATATAACGGACACGCTATTTTGGAAACCAGTAGACATTCCTAAATCTTGAGTTTATAGCATGAAAGAAAAAGAAATTCTAAGAAACTTCACTCTTGACACAATTAAAATCGGACCAGACAGTAAAAAGTTACAGACAGATTTATAAAAATAAAATCGTTTTTTGGCTCTCCTGAAAAACCGTGTTTTGTCCCTTACATTAATTTATACTTCTGGTGTCGATATTTGTTTCGTGAACAATTATTGTATTCATTGTACGCACACTAATATTTGTGGAACATTAAGTGTATTGATTATTGTGTTACCCGGGTTTGGCAGCATTTCACGGTACCATGATTTAAATTGAGATAATGTTTGTGTTTGTGGAAAATACTCGTAGTATCTAGGTCAGAGTAGGAGTCTGTACATTTTTGAGCTAGGATGTATAACATTGTTTTGAAGTCTAGTAGCTACAATTTTGAATGGTTTCTTGGATAATACACTCAAATCACAGATCACGGAACCGCCGCGCCCCCCGCGCCCACGAATGTCGCCCTTCAGCTGAAAATCCGTCCAACGTTGGACCGGGTTCCTTCTTCAGTAAAATCAACGTTTTAATAATTAAAATAACTGTGAAGATGACAAACTACCCTTACCGCTATTCCTTACAGCTAGATTATGCAATTTAACTTCGGGGTTGTTTTCGATTCGGTTGTTGTGTTGTGTATATATATATATATATATATATATATGTATATATATATATATATATATATATATATATATATATATATATATATATATATATATTAAAATAAGTAGGTTGAGTAGGTGAATTACTAACTAAAAAAAATTCAAATTTACTTTTTATTGTTAAAATTTAGCTAATTATTTAAGAAAATCTTATTTGCTATTAATATCATATTTACGACTAAAAGCAAATTACCCACTTAATATCAGATTACGACATATCGACAAATTCTTAAATATTTTATCGACATGGTTCAACCCCTACAGAAAGTGACATTTATGACCCAAAGTGCCAGTTCGTATTGCGGATACTATAGCCCACGACTTACACTAAACGCTATGTCGACTATGTTAAAACTCACCACACTTCGTTGCATCTGACTTAAGGGGGTGGGAAGAATTGGACATTAACGAGTTCTTGAAAGTTCTGGGTGGTCTCCCGTTTAGCATGAAGGTTTCTATAACCAACTCTGTTATTGTTTCTGACTAAGTTGTGATACTGACAATACTTAAAGTGCTACTGGATATATTGTAGGTAAGAATTCCTAAGATAGCTAGCTGATGCCCGCAGCTTCCCCGCGAAAAATTTGTTTCCGTTCTCTCTTCCCGTATTTTATCCCCTTGGGGGTAGAATTTAACAAAATCCTTTCTTAGCGGATGCCTACGACATAACATCTACCTGCATGACGAATTTTAGCCAGATCCTTCTAGTGGTTTGGGCTGTAAGTTGATAGATCACTATGTCAGTAAGTCAGTCACGTTTGAGTTATATCTGTTGTGTGCGTTTAAGCATCTATTAAAAACTCAAAATTCACTGAATCGACAAAGCTCAAAATTGGACACGATATACAATAGGATTCCGCGATGGTTTTAGGCTACTTTATACACTTTTATCATAATAGTTGGACTTTTAGAATTTTAGACTTTTAGACTTTGAAGTTTTGGACTTTTGGACTTTGGCCTTTTGGACTTTTGGACTATTGGACTTTTGGACTTTTGTACTTTTGGACCTTTGGAGTTTTGGGCTTTTGACCTTTTGTACTTTTGGACTTTTTGACTTTGGACTTTTGAACTTTTGAACTTTTGGACTTTTGGACTACTAACTCCTATGTATATTTCATGATATTTCTTTCGCTGTGACTTTTTTATGGTGGTCTCACAGGTACATAAAACCACCATAAAAAAGTCACAGCGAAGCGTGGCAGGGTACCGCTAGTATATATATATATATATATATATATATATATATATATATATATATATGTATATATACTAGCGGTACCCTAGTATATATATATATATATATATATATACTAGTGGTACCCTGCCACGCTTCGCTGTGACTTTTTTATGGTGGTTTTATGTACCTGTGAGAAATGAGTAACAAACTAAATGATGGGTACTTACATAAAAAAAAAAATTGTGCGTGTACTATTGTACACAAGTAAAAAGTGAAACTTCTTCATGACCTTATTTTTCGAAAGAAATATCATGAAATATACATAGGAGTTAGTAGTCCAAAAGTCCAAAAGTTCAAAAGTTCAAAAGTCCAAAGTCAAAAAGTCCAAAAGTACAAAAGGTCAAAAGCCCAAAACTCCAAAGGTCCAAAAGTACAAAAGTCCAAAAGTCCAATAGTCCAAAAGTCCAAAAGGCCAAAGTCCAAAAGTCCAAAACTTCAAAGTCTAAAAGTCTAAAATTCTAAAAGTCCAAAAGTCCATAACTCCATAACTCCAAAACTCCAAAATTCCAAAAGTCTAAAGTCCAAAACTCCAAAATTCCGAATATCCAAAAAGTTCAAAAATAACATGCAAAACATATCTGACCTCTTTATTAGGTAAGTACTCTCTTTTATTATTCTGAATGCAAGGAGGCCGCAATCAAACTTCTCTTAAAAAACATCAATCTGGTAGGTACCTTCTAAATAGGTTGTTTATAATATTTTGTTCTGAAGCTGGCAGAATATAATAAAAAAAACGACCAGCGCCATCTATTGGTAAAATCACTTTTTAAAGCTATTTTATTTTTATTGCTGTTATGATAAAAGTGTATAAAGTAGCCTAAAACCATCGCGGAATCCTATTGTATATCGTGTCCAATTTTGAGCTTTGTCGATTCAGTGAATTTTGAGTTTTTAATAGATGCTTAAACGCACACAACAGATATAACTCAAACGTGACTGACTTACTGACATAGTGATCTATCAACTTACAGCCCAAACCACTAGAAGGATCTGGCTAAAATTCGTCATGCAGGTAGATGTTATGTCGTAGGCATCCGCTAAGAAAGGATTTTGTTAAATTCTACCCCCAAGGGGATAAAATACGGGAAGAGAGAACGGAAACAAATTTTTCGCGGGGAAGCTGCGGGCATCAGCTAGCTATCTTAGGAATTCTTACCTACAATATATCCAGTAGCACTTTAAGTATTGTCAGTATCACAACTTAGTCAGAAACAATAACAGAGTTGGTTATAGAAACCTTCATGCTAAACGGGAGACCACCCAGAACTTTCAAGAACTCGTTAATGTCCAATTCTTCCCACCCCCTTAAGTCAGATGCAACGAAGTGTGGTGAGTTTTAACATAGTCGACATAGCGTTTAGTGTAAGTCGTGGGCTATAGTATCCGCAATACGAACTGGCACTTTGGGTCATAAATGTCACTTTCTGTAGGGGTTGAACCATGTCGATAAAATATTTAAGAATTTGTCGATATGTCGTAATCTGATATTAAGTGGGTAATTTGCTTTTAGTCGTAAATATGATATTAATAGCAAATAAGATTTTCTTAAATAATTAGCTAAATTTTAACAATAAAAAGTAAATTTGAATTTTTTTTAGTTAGTAATTCACCTACTCAACCTACTTATTTTAATATATTTATTTAATTTAATACATTTGTCTTAATAAATCAATGCTGATATAAAAATAAATAAATAAATAAATCATATTTAAATTTTTAATTTCATTACTTTTGTCGATACTGTTATGGAATACGTAAAAGATTACCTGCACAGCACTATGGGTGCGAGTCCCGCTCCATAAGACTGTGTAGGTGCGAAAGAGATAGCACGAATCCGATGATTTATGGCCCAACGTGCCAGTTCGTATTGCGGATACTATAGTCAGATTTAGGAGTTCGTTTTATTATTTATTAGAAATTATCTTTATTTAGTAACATTATAAAGAGGAATGAATTGTTTGAAGTCGAAGATAAATATCAGATTTGTGCTTTAGCAGTTGACGAACTAAACAAATTTTGTTGCATTTAACGTACCACAGTTGCGATAATATTTCCCATAAAGTAAAAATGCTGCTAAAAATACAAAGTATTGTACGCGGACAAAGTCTCAGACAAAATTTTATTTTGGATAAAAGATAGACCTTGAAATGGAATTAGTTCCAAAGATAACTTCTTCTGATATTTTAATGAGATAAGAATGACCATTACAGCGTAAAAATCTAAGATTATCATTGAACACACATTAAAATTACATAACACATTTTATTCGAGTCAAAATTATACCTACGTGAATAGATTTATATCATCTATTTTGTAATGCTATGAATCACAGCGTGGGCGATCAAATTTACAAAGATCAAAGACTAAGAGCCGAGTCAACGTATTATTTTCTATGCGCCCGATGATCTGCAAAATTACATAATAATTCATCACTTCCTTGTTGAGAATTTTACCGTCCCGTCAATAAGAAAAAAAAAATCCCGGGCTGCTGCGTGTTGGACACGCACACGAAGGGTTCTGTAACCCTCCTATTTTTTCTGTTTTTGGTATTTGTTGTTAATAGCGTCAACAGAAATATATCATTAATGTAAAAAAATCAACTGTTTACTTTCTCAATAATAGCTCCCGTTTTTACCTTATCGGTACGTTATCCTCGTAACTGGTTCTGTGGAGCCACAGATTAATAAATAGTTACTACGTGTAGCCGGGTTACTCTCAATAAAGCGTTTTGGTTCCAAGTTTCTATGGTTTAATCGCGAAATCAAAGAAATAAGGTTATATAGGTAGGTGCTTTTCAAATTTTAATTCTATTTTACCATCGTTCATGAGTAGACAGGATTTCATCCGCACACCCTACGGCCGGAGCGTACGAGCACGGTTAGATCCAATCGGGGTTTTCTTCCGCGCACGCTTATAGGTTGTGGAATGATCTTCCTGTCTCGATTTTCCCAAACGCCTACAGCATGGAGTTCTTCAAAAGGGGTCTAAGAAGGTTTTTACAGGGCCGGCAGCGCGAGTGTGGCGCCTCTGGTGTTGCAAACGTTCATAGGCTGCGGTGACCACCAGTCCTTCTGGTGGGCCGTATGCTTGTCTGTCACCTTAGTGGTATAAAAAAAAGAGTAATGCGGTATAACAAAATAACAGTCAATATTTATAAGAATCGTAGGCAAAGGGCACCGTGTGGCTTCAGTCGGGTAGGAGTACGGTATAGCCAATCGGTATAGCCAATCGGTATAGCCAATCGGTGTAGCCAATCGGTATAGCCCCCAATCGCTAGGCTTTCCGTCAGGCTTGCGAAGTCAATTTGGCGAGCTTAGTAAAAAAAAACATCCATGAGGATTTCCGCACGTAAAAAAGTTGTCTTCTTTTATTGTTTTTGTGATTGTTGAATTTATTTGTTAAATTGTCAAGAGTTTCACAAAAGGGCAACATTTTGTAATAATATACCTAATGTCTAATAACATGTCGACAGAGCTTACCGCAAAAGAACATGGAGTTGATCCGATTGTAAATTTTGAGCGGCTTAAAAGTTAAGACACGCTTACAATATTGTCAGAAATGATCAACATAATGTCAGATTAATTTGTAGCGTGTTACAGTTTGTATTTAAATGAAATAATAATTGTTGCGTACGTATTCCATCGAGCTTTGTGAAGTTTCATCTGCTATCTACCTCAAAGAATGCCTGTGTGTGATTTAAATAGCTATCTACCTTTCTTTTACGTGTGATAATCTCTAATGGATGCTATTCCGGACTATTGCGGTTGCCACCCGTACCCTACCACACCACTGCCTACGGTCGGAAGCCCCGGGTAAGTCCTCGGAAGGATGTCCCAGGGTTCCCAACAGACTTTGGCTACCACTGTTCCCTCACCTAAGGTGTATAGTTAGTTTCCGCGTATTAGGTAAGGTTGTTCGGGTGCTATGGGGCGTGTGAATGTAAACTTTGCTTACCACGAAATTACCATTCTAGCGCACAAGACTACGAGTACCTACCTATTTTAATAGTTAGTCCTAAGCTGAAAAAGTAATAAATAAATAAATAATAAATAAATATTCTTTATTGTACACCATAAAAAGATTACATTTTAAAAAGAAATTCATAACATCGAATGTACAATAGGCGGCCTTATCGCTAAAAGCGATTTCTTCCAGGCAACCTTTGCATGGATAGAAATCGTTGAATAAATAAAGGCAGTGCAAAATAAACCTAAAATACACAATAATTGTACTAACAATAAAAATATACCTACTTATACTATAGACATACACAATCAGTACAATATTAACACAAATACAAATACTTACTATAGATACCGTTTTATTAACACATAGATACCGTTCAGCACAAAATACATAATTAAATACCTATGTTGTAACAACTCATTCACACCGAAACTACGAGTGCAATCATTAACAGAAGACACATATAGACAGGAGTTATTACAATAGTACCATATCATCACTAATTCGGGAAGAACAAAAAGTGATCTTTAGTAGCTTCTTAAAAGACACCAAAGATTGGGCCCGTCTTATTGATACTGGTAGAGCATTCCACAAGCGAACTGCTTGCACCATGAATGACTTATCCATGAATTTTGTGGAATGCTGTGGCATTCGCAGTTGCAAATTCTCTGATGACCTTAATAATTTTGAATGTGTGGCATGAAGGAACTTGAAACGTTCTTTGAGATATGGGGGAGTACGAGGATTGAACAGTAGACTGTATAGTAAAGATAGTATGTGAGTATTCCGTCGAAGGCGAATTTGGAGCCACTTGAGCTCTGTTCTGAATTCAGACACGTGATCATATTTGCGTAGGCCAAATATAAATCTAATGCAAACATTTTGAAGACGCTCAAGCTTGTCAAGTTGCTCCTCTGTGAGATCAAGATAGCTGACATCAGCGTAATCAAGAATTGGGAGTAAAAGAGACTGTGCAAGCGCAACCTTAGCGGCAGTAGGAAGAAAATTACGTAATCTACGCAGGGATCCTGCAGATGCAAATATTTTGCGCCCAACTTCTTGCAGCTGTCGATCCCAGGACAGAGTCCTATCAATGTATATTCCCAAGTACTTAACTGTACGCTACGATACTTATGCTACGATGGTTCGGGCATGTGGAACGAATGGGAGATGAAAGAATGACAAAACAGATATACAACGCGAAAGTGGATGGACGTAGGAGTCGGGGAAGGCCACGACACACCTACCACGACCAAATTAATCGTGTGTTAGTTGAAGGTGGTGTCAAGAGCCGTAGGAA
This sequence comes from Miltochrista miniata, assembly GCA_933228765.1. Lineage (NCBI taxonomy): Eukaryota > Metazoa > Arthropoda > Insecta > Lepidoptera > Erebidae > Miltochrista > Miltochrista miniata. The sequence continues at coordinate 11,611,787 of OW121764.1, read as the reverse complement.
CCGACGTGCATGCATGAAAAGAAAAATGAAAGTTGAAGAAGCAAGTGAGGTGTGTATGGACCGTGCCGTGTGGCGCTCGGTTCTTTCTGCCTACCCCGCAAGGGATTTGGCGTGAAGATAGTTAGTTAGTTAGTTAGTTAGTTAGTACTTAACTGTGTCACTTATGTCAATAGGAGTGCCATTGAAGATAACCTGAGGCAACTGTGTGTAGTCAATACGTGATATCATGCAAGAGCTACCCACGATTATAACTTGGGTCTTTGATGGAAAATATACCGATAAACGCGATGAACCGTCCCTTGCTCAGATAATCTCGAAATAAATCGTCTTGTGAGTTTCCCCTGAGAAGAGACAAGGGTCACATGAAGAAATAATTGTGACTTAAGTTTATTTGGTAAGCCTTGGAGGCTCAATAAACAGTGAGTCCTATGACTGTCATAAATTGCAGGAATAGCAGCAAAGCCAGCAGATAAAAACTCGGGCAAGAGCGAGTCGGACTCGCACATGGAATTTTCCATATCAAAAAACGGCAAAAATTACGTGTGTGGTATGGATCCTCTTCTCCTCTTAAATTTTCTTTATTTCTGTTTTAAGTAGATATTTATTGTTATAACGACAACAGAAATAAGTACAGCATCGGTAGAAATTTCAACTGCCTCGCTATCATGGCTCATGAGAAACAGCCCCGTGATAAACAGACAGACGGACAGCGAAGTCGCAGTGATAGTGTGTCCCGTTTTTACACTTTGGGTACGGAATATTGAAAATGAATTAATTAACTTCATTAAGATTATTTTTGAAAAGCAATTAGTATGCTAACTGATCATAAATTTTAAATGTGGTCGGGCTGGTTTCATCATAAATCGAATGAATATAGGTGCAATTCTATACATTCGTGCTGCTTTCTAAAAAAGTGCCGGTAGATGGTGCCTACGTCGCCCCAAGACGTATAATAAGGTGGAAAATTTAGTTGGTTCCGAGTAGGTTTCGGTGGCGGCGTGGTTAACGCGTCGGCACGGTTCGCCGAATTCGAATCCTGCTCGAAACCAATTCTGATTCTGAACCACTGACGAAAAACGTTTATAAAACTTTTGGAGTCCTTTCCCCAGCACTTGAGAGCTTCCACTAGTACGTTGGAGTACCTACTAACCTTTAACGATCGTTAGATCAATGGAAAGTTCCTACACTAAAAATATCCAAAGCGTGGGTCCTATTATAAAAGTTCTGACTAAAACAAAAGTTGTTACATTAAAAAAATCAATTCCTTTAATAATAATCGACAATTACTATTTTACTGTCTTCAGATGTCACAAACCATCTTTAGTACTGGTACACATATGGTCACGCCTATATCCCCGAAGGGGTAGGCAGAGGCATATTATATGCCCACATTTCACCTTTTTGTATAATTTGTCCCCCGAATAGGTGGTGAGCCGTATTGCCGTGTTTAAATGGACAGACGCAGGTTGTGACTGCCTGCTGTTGAAATAAAGCCTTCAACTTAGCTTAACGACTGCCATTTTACTGGCAACCGGGACATAGTACTGGTAAATGTGAGAAATGTATTTTTTTTAAAGCAGTAGTTGCCGTCTTCTTGAACAAAGTCGTCAACTTGAACAAAGGTCTTACTTATAATGTGGTAAAAAATTAAATTCTTAAATGTTTTATCTCATTTCATCACTTTTCTTCTCAAAAAACGAGTTATATTTCCAGTAGGAGCTCATTAAGTGAAAATTTGTGCAGCATTTAAAAATTACCTGTGTCGTCTCTATTGTCGAATACAGAGAAACAAGCAATTGATCCGAAAAAAAGTGTAGGTCTGTGCTCTAGTGCTGAAATTTTCATTCACAAGACTAAAGTCAGCTGGAAACAACATTTACAGATTCAAAAGGTTGCAAGCAATCATCTTTTACAAAAATACGAATATAGTATTAATATTAGACCCATAGCGACCACGTGACATTGCAATTTGATGCCTTATATGACCCTCGACATAAAAACGGTTGCTGAGCACTGGTCAACATAAAACCTCCGTGATATTGTTCACAATGATGTCACAAAAAACAAAAGGGTGAAAAATTAATGCATGTTCAGAACGTCATAATACGTTCAACGTATGTCAACGTATGTCAAAATGTTTGAATTTGAAATTTTATATTTTTGCGGTAAACAATAAAAGCTATTATGCCAGCTGTACACACACGCCGAGACAGCTCGTGATCGGCCGAGAGCGATTGTTTTGCGTAAACGGTTTTAAAGATCTCATTCCGTTGTGTTTGGGTTCGACTTGTGGCTCCCGGCCAGCTCTGAGTTTTTAATTCCGACTCAACCTGTTCCAATGTACATATCTGGCGTACAACTGACTTTAATTTCGACATGCTTTTTTACGTAAGGAAAGTCCTGCACGCATGCTATACCTACGGTTGGGAGCTCCGGGTAAGCCCTCGGAAGGATGACCCTAGTACCTAATTACTTACATGCAAACTTTGTTTCTGAACTGAAAAACTGAAACATAATTTGGAGTGTTTATCAAATTTATGATTAGCAATCATAGGGATCGTTAATAGGATTCCGTACCCAAATTCGATCTGGCAGAAATTTGCTACAGGGATAGATTATTTAGTCTGGTATTTCAGGAATTAAAAGTAGCCAATGTGTCATACATTGGCTACTTTTAATTCCTGAAATAAGTTCCCTATGATTCGGGAACAGGAACCAAATTAAATTGCTAGTATCACTTAATATCATTTAGAAAAGGTCCGTGCCTGGCTTTAGCGTTTTCAGGGGTAGTTTTAACGAGAATATTTTAAAGAGCATGCGTTTATAACTAAACGATGAAAAGCACAAACGTGCAATATGATCTCAATTTCATAACACTTCCTGTTAAGGTTAACTTCCCAATAGAGGAAAAATAAAACGAAAATCCTTACAGAAAATTACATGTCATTTTTGGGCAACTCACAACTACCTAATATAAAAGCAACGACGTTTTCGAAATACACGTTTATTTGTGGTTCGGACCCTATTAGCATTGGATGCGGATTTCACAATTTGTCAATAATAATTTGGTACATTTTTATGTCAGATCGGAAACCCTCATTAGGAATGTTTCGGTAAGTATCTCTTGGTTTTGTATTGGCAATATTTTTTTGGTTTGTAGAAAATCAAATTATGTCCAAGCTTTATTTTTTAAATAAAATTCTATTGATAGGATTACCGCAGTGTTTATGTGTAGTGGACTCTTAAACTAGACTAAATGGAAAGACCTCCAAGGATGCAAGAATTTCATCTAATAATGGAAGAAATTAAGGCGCTAAGGACAGACGTAAAGACATTTAGGAGACAGATGGAGATAGAGATGGCGGCATTGAGGGATTCTGTGCAGACTTGTAACTCTCGTCTAGACAGTCTTGAGGCAAGAGTGGTTGTGGTGGAGGGTAGAAGAGAGATGCCTGGTGGGGATGCTGTGGGGCCAGTGGAGGATGTTATAAATGATCTGAGACGAGAACTCAATGACCGGGACCAGGAACTACTTGGAAATGATATTGAGATTGCCAATATGCCGGAGCTCAATGGTGAGAACCTGATGCACATGGTGAAAGCTATAGGGTATAAGTTAGGTGTTAATGTCCAGGAGCAGGATGTAGTTAGCGTGGAGAGAGTAGGTAGACGACATCTACTTGCCACGGATCCTCAGGGTGCTGTCGAGCAGCGTCCGAGATTGCTGGTGGTGCGGTTGGCACGACGTGGTGTACGTGATGAGCTGCTGAAGGGAGCACGAGTGCGCCGGGGAGCTACTACACAAGATCTGGACATGAACTGCACTCCCCGACGGTTTTACATTAATGAGCGTCTGACTAAATTGAACCGACAGTTGTTTCGGAAGACACGGGAGAGGGCTGGTGCTGCCGGATGGAAATATGTCTGGACGAAGAGAGGACAGATTCTTGCCTGCAGTAAGCCAGGTGATCAAACCCATCGAATTCGCTGTGAGACAGACCTGTCGAGGATATTTGGGGGAGTTGGTGGAGCTATGGTCCCATCATAAATGTTTAATTGGCTATAATTTTAAATGGATTTTATGTTCTGTTGTTCTGGTTGTTCTTATCTGTACTGTAGGTGTTGTATTTGGAACTGGCAATATGTTAATAATACAGGTTAATGGTCTAAGAAGAGTGCATAAATTCACAATACACATTATATTTGAAAATCAAATAATATACAAAACAAGTAATCTAGGTGAGGAAAGATATTTTATACATAAACAATTAATTATACAAAACTACATAATTTTATTATATACAAGTTATAGGTTTCAACAAAGTATTATTAATTATATTTTATATACAAACATCAGTGGCAAGGTAATTTTATTATGTTCAGGTTATCTGTTTCAACAAAGTACTATTCATTATATTTTATATACAAACATAAGTGGTAGGGTAATTTTGTTATATACATGGTATCTGTTTCAACAAAATACTATTTATTATATTTTATATCCAAACATAAGTGGCAAGGTTGGGCCTATACTAATCAACAATAATAAATACATTAAAAATCTATTTCTATATGCTGTGCACAATTATCTACACAGTTATTACTGTTATATGAAATGTTTATTTACATCATACATAATTTACATATACTTTTTTCACTTTATAATAAAATATTACATATACTCATTCAAATGACTATTAAAAATCAGTTGAAATTTGGTTTATTTAATCCAGGCTCTCTTGCTACTAACCAGGATGAATTTTTAATGGCTATGAGTCAACACACAGTAGATATTATGGCTATTAATGAAACTTGGCTAAGAACCGGGCAGGAGGCTCGGGCTCCACGTGTCCCGGGTTACAGGTTGAAACACATCCCTCGGAGTTCAGTAGATCGAGATCGAGGTGGAGGGGTGGGTTATTACATTAAGGTGGGAATAAGAGCATGTGTGAGTCCTCATCCTGTCACACCTGAGGTCGAACAGATGTGGTTGACATTGGTAAATAATGGAAAAAGAATTCTCATTGGAACGGCCTACCGACCGCAATGGATGAATGTTTTGATATTCTTGGAAAGTATAAACGATAGTTTGTGTGCACTTGGACCATATGACAATGTAGTGTTGTTAGGTGACTTTAATATAAATATGTTAGATTTACAGGATTCTAAATCCAAAAGATTGATAGAATTTCTTGGCCATCATAACTTGAATCAAATAATTACTTCGCCTACCCATTTTGAAGACGACAGTGCTACTCTAATTGATGTAGTTTGTACCGACATTGGGTTTCATAGCGTAACAGTGGTCCATAATAGTGACCTTGGCCATCATGCTTTCATTACCTGTGTCACAGTTATTAGAAAAAAAAAGCCAAAACCAAGGGTGATATCATACAGACCAGTTGGGGATATTTTAGAAGACTTTTTTAACGTTGACCTTGGGTTGTTGCCATGGAATACAATATCTGATATGACATGTGTAAATGATATGGTTTGTGCATTTACATCTTATGTAAATTTTTTATTTGATCTGCATGCTCCACAAAAGACTCGAGTATTTAGAGATCCACCTACACCCTGGATTACTAGTAATATTAGATTAATGTTTAAACTCAGGGATACTGCGAGGGAACGGTATAAGAAGTCTCAAACTGATAGTAGTAGGTCTTATTATCTAGCTTTGAAGAGACAGGCAAGAACGGCGCTTGAAAATGAAAAAAGAGTGTATTTTAATGCAAATATAAATGAAAATATTGATAATCCAAAATTATTATGGAAAAGTTTAAAATCAGAAGTAACACATATTAATAAGAATGATTGTTTGCCTAGTCATTTTAATGATCCTGACAGAATCAACTTGGCCTTTTTGGATGTCCCGGGTAATCATATTGTTAGTATTTCGCAGCTAACATTCTATGAGTTCAATAGGTATTCCCAATCTACTTTTCAACTGCAGACAGTCAATCAAGATGCAATTTTAAACGTTATAAAAAGTCTTAAGTCCAATGCACAGGGAGTTGATGGAGTTAGTGCCCAGATGCTCACTTTAACTATGCCAGAAACTCTTAGGGCAGTGACAGATATAGTTAACAGGTCTATTTTATCATATACTTTCCCGGAGTTGTGGAAGTGTGCCAGTGTCCGTCCTATTCCAAAAGTCAATAATCCAACTACCTATAAAGATCTTAGGCCAGTGAGCATACTTCCTACCATATCTAAAATTTTGGAGAGGGTAGTATGCAATCAATTGGTTGATTACCTGGAAACTAACAATGTACTCCCTGACTTACAATCGGGTTTTAGGAAGGGACGTGGGACTGCAACGGCTCTATCGGATGTGATTGGAAGTATCTTAGAAGCAAGAGATAGGGGGGAGGGCTCTATGCTTGCCTTGCTGGATTTTTCCCGCGCTTTTGATGCCATAAGTCCTACACTTTTACTATCCAAGCTTGCATACTACGGATTTGCATGGGAAACGGTTCAGTGGTTTAACAGTTACTTATTAAATAGATCACAGTATGTTGAGATCCAGCAGGAGGATGGAAGGTCTCTTAAATCTCCTCCGAGATATGTCCTGAGAGGGGTGCCACAAGGCTCTATATTGGGTCCTATTCTATACATTTTATATAGTGCTGACATAGTGTCATCATTCCAAAACTGCAAATTCCATATGTATGCAGATGATATTCAAGTATTTATATCATTTAGACCTGAGGACATTTTAAAAGCAACACAACAGATTCAGGCTGATCTCAATAGGGTGGCACTGTGGTCAGAGAGTAACTCACTGATTCTTAACCCAGCTAAGTCCAAGTATATGGTGCTTGGAAGTAAGGATCAAATTAGTAAAATATTGGCAGCAAATCCAGTAATTAAGATTCAAGGGAAAACAATTGAAAGAGTGGAGATAGCCTGTAACCTGGGACTGACAATTGATCCGGAACTTCGTTTTGAAGCTCATGTGTCTAGTGCAATGCGCAACTGCTTCTATAGACTGAAAGTATTGTATAAGATTAGGGATTATCTTGGCATTAATGTGAGGAAAAGACTGGTGGATAGTTTGATTATGTCAAAATTGAACTACTGCGATACTGTTTATGGGCCATGCTTGCTGGCACGAACGGTGCGGCTGATACAGCGTATACAGAACGCATGTGCTAGATTCTGTGTCAGTATTCCAAGAAGAAGTCATGTTACTCCGTTTATGAATGAGAACAATATTTTAAAAATGGCAGCTAGAAGACAGGTGCACTTGGCAAGTTTGCTTTTTGGAATAATAAAATCACAAAAGCCTAAATACCTGTATGAAAGACTAAATTGGAGAGTGGGCTATGCAGGATATATAAGGTCCAAGACTGCTCCACTGTCTGTGCCAAAGCACAGAACTTGTGCCTTCAGAGGTAGCTTCACCTACTCGGCCACTCGCTGTTGGAATAATATTCCGCCTCCGTTTCGATCTCTGAAATCAAAAAAATACTTTATTCTTAAACTTAAAAATTACTACATGGTACAACAAAAATTAACATAGTATTTAAAAACAATGCAAGAATATTATTAGAAGAAGCGCTAGTGGTCCCGCGGACTCAGTGTTCTGAAAACGATCACTGCAGTAAGCAACTTTCACTATGGCCGGTCCATGGATGGGTGACCATCCATGTGATCACCTTGTGACATTTATTTGAGCGTTTCCGTGCTTCGGAAGGCACGTTAAGTCGTTGGTCCCGGTTGCCAGTAAAATGGCAGTTGTTATGCTAAGTTGAAGGCTTTATTTCAACAGCAGGCAGTCACAACCTGCGCCTGTCTATTTAAACACGGCAATGTGGCTCACCACCTATTACGTGGGACAATTTATACAAAGGTGAAATGTGGGCATATAATATGCCTCTGCCTACCCCTTCGGGGATAAAGGCATGACCATATGTATGTATGTAAGAATATTTATATTACACTTTATATACTTACATATGGCGGGTTGGTATGTTCCACAGTCACACAGCACAGTGGCTGAACTGTGTCGGGGAATGACTCTTTCTAGTTTTTTGATATTGAAGCTTGGGTGGGTAACAGTATAATATATGTTTGGCTTGATATTATGTGGTTTGGTTTCTGTGCACTCTTCATTTTAAATTATGTGTATACCATTGTTGATCTAGTGTTGAAGCTGTATTCTTAGTATGTTTTCTTTGAAAACTTAAATATTGTCCATAAGTAGAGAATAAATTTTGTTATTTGTAAGTACCTATGTTTTTTGAAATAAAAACTGTCCAAGGGTAGGTGAGTACTTGAATATCACTGTTGCAATGCACTTTTTGTGTTCTCTCACATTCTTCATTTAAATTATGCGCTATATACCAGTGTTGATGTTGAAGCGGTGTTCTTGATATGTTTTCTTTGAAAGTCTTAACCTCCTGAGACCCAGGGTATAAAACTTTGCATAAGCAAGTTAATTTTCAGTATAGGGATTATTTTGAACATAAATATTACGTGAAAAATAATGAAAAAATTCCTCTCCCCACCTGAGTCCTAAAATGGGGGGTATCACTAATGATACTCTGGGTCTGAATAAAACCAAATCTTGACCTTTTCTGATACTTTATTGGGAATTATTTTTAATATTTTTTAGTAATTTTTCGTAATATAAAACTCGTAGACTTAATGGCAATGGACTTAGACGTGGGCTACTGCGAGTAAGCGCGATCCAGACTGAGACTTAGGCACTGTATTATGCTTGATGGCGTTGTTCCGCCGTATATCAGATATTTAGCTAAGTTAATTTTAAAATCCATGTAGGTATTGCATGATTTGCTTCCGAGGAAGAGCGCATGAAGGGATTTCATGGCATCATGACGATATTCTATCCATGCTGAACCTGCAGCAAAATCGAAGAAATGGAATATTGCTCTCACTATCCTGTCCATTTTCCAGTTCACCCTCGCATAGGATAATTTAAGCAACCCGCGAAGGATCTTATCTCTTCAGGTGTCAATTATTTAGTGACTTACCACTTCGAGCAACGGTAGTTAAATTTGAACAATTTGAAATGAAATCAAAAAATGTATGTTGAATAAAATATCGGTAGAAGTATTCATGAGAACTATTGAGTATAGGTTGTACTTCTAATGGCGGATCGAAATTTGGCGTATTATCGAAGTCATCTGAGCGGTTCCATGTTAAAGGGCAATTAGTAGCTTTCCTGAAACTAATGTCTTGAGACGAGTGAGCTAAAGTGAGTAGAAAGGAGCTCCTCATCAGACTCATCCCACTCGCTTTCGGGTTCACGAGGTACCACATCTTCGTCGATATCTACCGTAACCAGCGGCAGATCTTATTCCAATACATAATCATCCACATCCCACATCTTGACGACCAGAAACATCAAGATTAGCTATTAATTCCGATATTTGATGATAGCTCATACCGGAAATTTAAAACATTTTTTATATGTTGAGTGCCCAAAGTATCATGTATGATACAACAAAAAAATGACTTAATTTCTCAACTAAGAAGTAAGATTTTATCACTATTTTTATTCATAGTAGGCAATTGACTCATTTACTGTAAAATACAATAAAAAAATCACCAAAAACAATGATACATCAAATATTTACCTTGTTGACTTTGCACCATGTCGTTACTTGTTAAAATAATTAACTTCGAATGACCACAAACCACAGTGAAAACCATCCAATCTAAGTATATCCACATTTCGGCGATTAATGAAGTTGTCAAGTTTATCATTCGATATGAAATTTTAACATACGTCGCTAGATGGTGCAGAAATATTTTTTTGATTGCAAGTATCATAGGTGATACCGGGGGTCTCAGGAGGTTAAATATTGTACATAAGTAGAGAATAAACTTGTTATTTGTAGGTACCTATCTATGTTTTTTAAAATAACTGTCCAAGGGTAGGTGGGTACCTAATAATCACTGTTGCAATGGACTTTTCTTATTTTTTTTTTGTGTTCTCTCACTTTTTTATTTGAATTATGCACTATATACTATTGTTGATATGGTCTTGAAGCACTTGAAGCTGTGTTCTTGGTATGTTTTCTTAGAAAGACTTAAATATTGTGCATAAGTAGTAAATAAACTTGTTATTTGTAAGTACAAATGTATTTTAAAATAAAAACTGTCCAAAGGTAGGCGGGTGCCTAATGATCACTGTTGTAATGCGCTTCTTTTAATTTTTTTTTTTGTATTCTTTAAATTATAAAAAGGTGAAATGTGGGTATATAATATGCCTCTGCCTACCCCTTCGGGGATAAAGGCGTGATGATGAACCTGAACCTTTTTTGTATTCTCTCACGGGTTACTCTAGTATAATAATAAGGCACTCTTGTAACATTTCATGTTTTCAAGCTTTTTTTTTATTTTCTCTTTTTTTTCCTGTCGGGTTTTGTGACGGATGACGCCATTTACACGATAAATAAGGTTGTTGACGAAAATCAGCGCTTGATGTGGAAAATCTCTACATTACAGCACTATGCTGAGAAACGACCTGCTTTCGCCAGTTGCAGTGGCTATCGATTTGGATAGTTGTAAAATATGACACTGTATTTACAACTATTATTGTTCTTGTAATCGTATTTAATTAAGTTAGTATTGTAAGATTGTACGTAACTCTCAGATTGAAAGACTTTAGTCTGCGACTTTTATTTAGTCTCTAGTCTCTACAATTTTTCTCTACATGTATGTACTTGTACTAATTTGGAGGGATTAATTTTGTTGACAATTAATTTGTGATTAGACACTGACAAGACAAGCTACAGTCAGTCATACTTTTTTTTTTTTCTCTTTATTTGTTGTACGCTTCTGTTACTGCAGCTGGCAGAAATAAATTATTTTTCTTTCTTTCTTTCTTTCTTTCTTTCTAAACCGACTCGTTTTTTTTTTGTTTAACGTGAGGGAAAATCATCATGGATGTTATGCCGGACTCCTACCGACTAAAAAACCTCACGTAACGCCCAACAGCCTAGGTTGGGAGCCCCGGGTAAGCCCACGGAAGGATGTCCCAGGACTCCCAACAGACCCACGGCCGCCACTGCGGCCTCACCCAGGGGGTGGTTCGGGTGCAATCCGTGCGTCTTTGGGGGGTTTCGGGTGTGATCCCGCGTCTAAGGGGGGAGGCGTGCGTGAGTTCCTCACGTCACGCTGCCGTCATGGGCCTGCTTCTGTAAGGAAGGTGAGCCGCCCTCTCACCGTCCTCAGGCCCCCGGTCATGGAGGCCGACAGTCCTCGGCGAAGACACGTCGGCGGCGCCAAAGCCGCCGACTGCGGAACTCGGGTGGGAGAGTTCTCTCCCGTTCCCGCCCCGCCGCCTCTTTCACGAGCATGACCTGCTCGCAGAAAGAGGCGGCGCAGTCCCACTTACTCCCGCTGGAGAGCATGGCTCGCACCATGATCTCGAGCGAGAGAGTGTCCACGTCCATACCCAACACGAGGACCTGGCGCTGTTGCGCCACGCTGTGCACTCCACCAGCTTGTGGAGCGCCGTAAACCGACTTGTTTTGTTACTTTTCAAACTCACAGATAGCTCCAGAAAGTCTCCACTAACAGTTGTTAAACGTGACTTTAGTTGATACTTTTTAAAGTCCAAAGATAGCTCAAGTAAAGTCTCCACGCTTTACTAGAGTAGAATTTAAATCTTTGACCAAACTTGGACAGACACGAATACACTGCGATTTACAAGAATCTCTCATACATCACATGAAAACGTAGGGATGATTTATAGTCACATTTGCGACTTAGAAATCACTTTACTTAGCATACTCTCGAGAAAGCCTAAGAAGAAAAAAACCTTAGGATCTTATCTGTTTTTACGACATAATTCACACATTACTTTATTGGAAAGCGATTTTACGACACTGTCTTGTTTAATAACGGCCATTGAACACTACTTATTTCAAAAACCCCAGCACATATTAACGAAAGCATGTAATTACTGTGTTGCCATAAAAAGTCATATAAAACCTTGGCCAGCGGATATGTTAATGTTAATTAGAAGTTCCAACAAATCGTCTAGTTAATGGCCCTTAATGATGGTGTATTTTGTTAAATATATAGATTTTGGAACTGGTTTTTTGTTTATTTTAGAAGCACAGTAGCCCCATTGTTCAATGTTTTATTTTACGTCTTGAAGTACGATCAGATCTGGGATATGTAACCAATTTCATTCATGAGCGTTTCCATGCTTTAGAAGTTACATAGTTGGGATATGTTTAGGTTGTTGACGGTCAACACAGGTAATTTGAGCGATGTACATTGTACATAGATGGAGTAGATACATATAGAATAGAATGTTTGTCCGAGGTCACGGGAATTTTAAAGGTAGGTACTTTATAGCCTCAAACCTTTCTATCTTCAAGTGCCACTAATCTTACCTGTCATCGAATATCGTGATGTGCTATCTATATATCTATCTAGACCTGAATGCAGATCTGATACAATAAGCTCGATGTTTAACAATCAAATTGTGGAATACAAATTCCAGTTCTTCGATTGCTCAATACCATCATTTCTTTCATATAAATTGCTAAAGGTATTTCGAACTAGGCTCTCAAATGTAATACCCATCTCATGATGACAGCTTGTGTTTTCCATCACGCTTGTCCCCTCTGAAAATCTTACACAATCGCTTAGAAAAACTAAAAATCGTCCCAACAATGCAAATATAAAATAACGTTCATATCAAAACAAATAGCATAAAATGGCAAAGTGCGAGTCGGACTCGCGCACGGAAGGTTCCGTACCGAAAACCACAAAAATCACGTTTGTTGTATGAGGCCCCCCTTAAATACACATTTTATTTTATTAAAATTATTTATATTTCATGAAAATATACAGCTCTATGTTCTGTGAGCATTTCAAGCGTCTTCTTGTTGCCATTATTAAATTAAAAAATAAAATGATAAAAATATCATGTTTGTTGTATGTGAGCCCCCCTTAAATATTATTAAAGTTCTATTGTTAGTCTTTGTTGTTATTGCGGCAACAGAAACACATAATCTGCGAAAATTTCAGCTTTCTAGCTATCACCGTTCATGAGATACAGACTCGTGACAGACAGACAGACAGACGGACAGCGAAGGCTCATCAACAGCTTTAAGTACGTAACCTTAAAAAAGGTGCAATAAAATACATTATCATTAAGTTTCGAAAAGCTGCGCCGCGGAAGGTACGTAGGTAAGTCAAGTTCATTAATATCTTACACAACACAATGGCCGCCTATGATACAGCCGTAAAGCCGTTTAGTGTTTTATTTGTGTGTTCTTGCTGTTTTGTGTTTTTTCTTTTTTGAACACGAGCTCTAAGCTTAAGGAATACATGTTTTAAATTTACATTTTGAGTTTAACTTGTTCTTTTTGATAACATTGCTTCAGAATCTTAGAAGTTGGGGAATATTGGGGAAATTGTTCATAGAAATGTAAGTCTCCCATGAGCTTACTATCATAAATCACAGAGGTAAGAAGTTGAGAAGACAATCAACTGATTGAAATCTAAATATAGTGCAGCTTAATGTTCAGAGTAGTTCTTGCTATAGTGAGACAAATTAATGTACAGGTATTTCAACCCATGGAGTCCCAATGTGCATAGTTCGCTTAAGATTTTGAAACAGGCCCCTAGTCGAATCGTCTGGTGACTCAACAGGGGGAATGCTGCCAGTTTAAGATGCTGTAGATATAGGTTATAAAGTAAATAAGATTGGTAAGTAATAATTATGTTTCCTTGTAATTCGTAACTATAAATGTTTATTTAAGTAGCATTAAAATGAAATATTATTTATTTATTTTTATTTATAAGTCACAAAGTAACACCTATGAACATCAAAATAGTTGCTACTAAGTACATTTACTACCAGATTCTCATAGCAATATTATGTTGGGCCTGACTGACGGCTTTCTCAGACTTTTGCAATGAATTCAGTACCTACCTATTTAATAAAGACTTCTCACTTCATGAATTATTTCAGTAACTTACGAAGAAACTGGGTATTAGGTAATCTGTGCCATAACTCACCGTTTCATATAGATAATTCGGTAGAAGGTGAATTGCCATTAATTACAAAGTTGGTGTGACGTATTGCCGAGAATCGATCGCTGTGATACGAAGCTTCGTAACGAGCACTTAAGTTTTCACAAGATTGCCTTATGATTGCGGTTCATTCAGTTCGTAGTACTTGAATTAGGGTTTCTTACCCAAAAGGTAAATACCGGACCCTAATAATGAGACTTCGTTGTCCGTTTGAATCTTTGGCTGTCACCAGACTGTATTTTTCACAGATGGTGTATTTCGGTTGCCACTTGTAACACTCTGCAATACTCACCAACACATTATCCATACGTTCTAATATAATACTCTCTTTTTGTCTCGTGATAACGAGGATTTCATACATTAAGCACATTAACACAAAGATATTAAACTCGATATCTTTCTGTCGTTTTATTCCGTGTTTACATCCAGTCACAATACTACACATACACATAGGTTAGACGTCGTGAATCTGACATTGTCATTTTGACAGTAACAATGACTGATCCTGGTCAACGAAATAGTTTAGGAATAAAAAAAAGAACATAAAAAAAATAGTTTTATTTAGTGTACAATAAATCTAGATTAGAATAAATAATAGGTATATTAAATTAGTAAACAGATTTGGAACTAATGATAATTTATATATAGTTTACGAGCGGATCAATTTCGGAGTGGTCACACCAGAATTCACGTTCCGCGTAACGTAGAACATTATGTCAAATAGTGGATAAAATATTCGCTTAAGAGGATAGGATGGTTAATGTACAGGATAGTTTTAGCTTCAGTTAATGACATGGCGTTAATGCGATAAAGCCCTAATCGTGTATGGCGTATGAGAAGTGGAGGAATAAAAGTCACGAACGGAACGTGAGGGATGAGTGAAATGAAACGGACCGTAGATGTAACTGACCAAGCGGGTTTGGCTTGGTGGGAAGGGGAAGAGACGAAAAGCAAAGATGGAGGCAGTCGGCATTTTTTTCTCTCGAGCGAGAAGACCCGTAAGGTGTCTCTTCAAGAGCAATTCGTACCATCACAGGACCCGCAAAAAGGTATTTATAAGCTAGATAGACCTTGTAATAATCGCGGTCTGTGAAGTGCGTGCTGATTGCTAATGACGCGTAACTTTTGTTGTAGCGGGTCTTTGGAGTACCTACCTATTATTGCTGGGAATACCTGCCCGTCCCTTGGCGGACTCCCAACACGGAGGAATTCTTCCCCGTGAACCCATCAGCGTGGGACGCGTGATCCACAGACGGGACTGCGCGCCGCTGACGAGCCCGGCTTTGTAGCGGTAACCGGTTCTCGCACCGGCATTTTTTATTCTCTTTTTTACGCCACGTGCATTTCTTTTTCACTACTTGGCACCAAGGAGGGCCACCAGGATTCTTCTTATACATCCATACGCGAGGTTGATTACTGCATCTCGTTGGTTAGCGGTGCCTACGCGATAGTCCACCGACAGTTTAACAACGTAGTTCACCTTCAGGAGGCTGCATAACGATCCGAGAATGTAACTAGATTTATTTAGCCTTTAAATCATAGATTATAATAATGTTAACCAGAATGGATCCATCTCTAGGTCGCTAGATTAAAGTATATTTTGTTAGCCACGTCACAAGGTGATGTTTAGTTAATTGTGTCAAATGAAATAATTTCATCGCATCGGCGCAAGAGCCGGCCAGGTCAATAGATTTGATATAAGTTTATAGCAAGTAAGTAAAGTGTGTGTAGATATAAGTATTCTAACTGGAGTAATACTGGTGCATCCTGCCATATATATAGGCTAAGTAGTGCGTTTGATATACCACAAGGCCTGTGGTTTTTGTATTGTAGACCATTAAACGTGGTGATAATAATATACACTGGTTTTTCTTTCACGAACTCACTGCAACAGGGGTTTACTAGCCAGACAACACGGCCCTTAACCTAAAAGGTCCACTGTATCTCCGGCTGCTGTTATCCAGGTAATCTTCTTTTACAAATCAAACTATTGTAACACGGGATTTGGGAAGTCCACACCGACACCCTTGACGCCCGTTACGTTAAATGGCGCCCGAACTTTATTTTATTGTGATTACCTATTAAAGTGCTGCATGTACAGCGCCTGAATTCAATTGAAATTAGTTGGTAACCATTGTTGCAATTGAGCTTCGGGGGGGAATTTCCTTTGTGTTTATCTTTTGAGGGATACAATTTTTATTGTTGTATCTAGGCTTGAAAGCAGTAGCTTTACTTTAAGAAAATTAATAGTTCATACTTCACCGTTCCCTCAGGAATATGTCAAAATTTTAAATATTGACATATTGATGGTTTATAGATATTGAATCTGGTCACTCACCCTATTAAGAATTCATATCCGTGAAGACCAGACCACAAAATGTGTAAATTTTGACTTTTTTATGCAAATTTAAGTTTTTTTTCTTTAACAAAAGTTTCATCCAGAACTAACAACATTTTTTAAATATTGACATCTGGATGGTTTAAGTGTTTAATATAATTGCTTACACTGCTTAGAGTTAATAACGGTAGGAAACCAAACCAAAATATGTGCAAGTTTTGTTTTTGTGAACAAATTTGTGTTTTATGAGTTGTCGTTCTCATCCCGGCAAAAATCAACTTTTTAAGTATCAACATATTGGTGATTTTTAAACTTCTATCTGATTCGGTGCACCATTCTGCATTGATAAACACTAGGACCAGATAAAGTCTTGTGTCAATTTTCGATTTTGTGAGCAAATTTGAGTTTTTTTGTCTTATCGTTCTCCCGACAAAAATCAACTTTTTAAATATCAACATATTGGTTGTTTTTATAGTTTTATCTGATCTTGTACACCCTTTAGAGCTTACATACACAAGGATCAGGACTAAATAGTTGCAGGTTTTGTTTTTATTAACAAAATTGAATTTTTTCATAGTAATTTTTACGAACATAATTTTGAAACATAACTTTGTTGTTATTGTGTCTGTGGCATTGCTACAGTGATTATACCATTACTACTACTACTACTAGAGCATTTTAGGCTAAATACAAACTAGATATTAAGAACTTATTTATAAAAAATGTCAAAAACTCCAGATACTGATGCAAGTGAATTTGCTTCACCGGTGCATAGTCGGAACGTTATGCAGGTAACTTCTAGCCCGTATACACGACCTTTAGAGGTACACATACCTATGGATACCGTAAATACACGTCCCCGAGTCAACGTGAACCGGACTTCATCTTTGGCTCCCGAAACGTTTACGACATCCATAGTCTCTAATACGACCACCCATTATGCTGCCTCTCACAGCAACACACAAGAGACATACGTGGCACAAGAACCGATAGCACACGCACATAAGACATTCCCCATTAAAACTAGCGAAATTTTTGACAACATGAACCAAGGTAATGGTATAACACAAGTGGTTGCACCGCCCCCCAGTGCGCATGTGTACTACAAATCATTGAATTTAGCTTCCCTTAAACTCAAGTATAACGGAGAGTCAGATATTGACGACTTCCTCCTTAGGGTTAATGAAACACGTATCGCACGACAGATTGACGATACAACATTAGTAAGAGGTTTTTCAGAACTGTTATCTGACACCGCACTCAAGTTTCATAGAACAATCCAACATAAAATTAACTCTTGGTTTGATATTTGCGTTGAATTTCGAAAATTCTTTCAATCAAAGGATTACAACTACAACATAGAGAGACAAATTCGTGAAAAAAAGCAGAAGCTAGGTCAGTCTGTATCATTCTTTATTTTAGATATCCAGGATTTAAACAATAGACTAACATATCCTATTACAAGCGACAACCTACTTGAAATTATAAAACACAATTTGCTACCTACATACGCCCAACTATTAGCCATCAATGATATTACTACCTTTGACCAATTGGTCAACGTGTCCAAGAATTATGAGGCTTATTCTGGTGTTTTATGTCAATCTAAACCGGTTGGCAAGCGCGAACTCAATGCAGTCAGCGTCGGCAAATTACCTGACAGGCGCGGCTCACCTATTACTTGCCTTAAATGTAAAAAAGTCGGCCATAGTTATAAGGTGTGTAGGTCAATACCAGGCATAATATGTTTCAAGTGCGGAGCTAAGAGGGTGACGATTAGGAGCTGCACCCAATGTAACACAGGCTTGCGCTCGCAGTCTACTACACAGACACTTAATGAAAAAAACTGATGGGGCCCCCGAGCAAGTCGTTACACACACAAACAGTCTCTTCGCCTGAAATATCGTCATTCGTAGGGGATAATCGGTTGTTTGTTAAATTCACAATAAAGGACCGTAATTTCGAAGCATTGCTCGATCCTGGGGCACATTTATCAGTTTTAGGTGCGAATAAGCATCGATATTTTCAAAGACTTGGATGGACATTACATGCTAGGGATGCTTCAGTCGTGCCAGCAGTATTTTTAGCGGATTTATCTCAAATTAAAGTCATTGGCATAATGTCTTTGCCAATAACTTGTAATGGGATAACTGCCCACTTTAATTTTTTAGTTTGCCCTGACATACATCACGAAATCTTGTGCGGTATGGATTTCGCTGATGCATTTGGTCTAGTGGACATTTTTAGGTTTGGAGATGTCGTGAGGAGAGGCAACTCCACAAGTTATAGTGCTTGCAGTGCGTTGTGTGAGGTGAAAGCTTTAATACCCAGAGATGATCTAACATCTCAACAAGCCAAACATCTACAAAAAGTAATGAATGACTTTGAGTCAATTTCATCAGAAAAAAAAGGTTTAGGGAAAACGCATATCGTTACACATAAAATTATTACACAGGGAGAGCCTATTAAACAAAGATATTACCCTTTATCGCCTGCTAAGTTGACAGCATTGAATAGGGAGGTGGACGAGATGTTGAGGCTCGATGTCATCGAACCGTCGAGGTCACCATGGTCCAACCCGGTTGTCATGATCCCAAAGAAAGATGGATCATGGAGATTCTGCCTCGACGCGCGTAAGCTCAATGATGTCACGGTTAAAGACTCGTACCCACTTCCTTATATAAATTCGATTTTGGACAATCTGCGAGGAGCACATTATCTTAGTTCAATTGATTTATCATCGAGTTTTTGGCAGGTCAGTTTGTCAAGTCAGGATGGAATAGACGGCAAAGGTACTTCTTGTGAGAAAACAGCTTTCGTAGTCCCTAATAGAGGTCTTTTTCATTTTAAAAGAATGCCATTCGGATTATCCAATGCGGGAGCGGAAATGCAAAGGCTAGTTGATTCGCTATTTCTGCACAAATTTGACGGAAAAGTTTTTTGTTATCTGGACGATCTTCTGATTGCCACAGAGTCATTTTCTGAACATATGGAGATACTTGCTGCTGTAAAGAAGTCGCTTAGTGACGCTGGTCTCACTATCAACTTAAAAAAGTGCGAATTTTGCAAAGGAGAGCTTAGATACTTGGGATACATCATCAATACACAAGGTTTGCGCACTGACCCAGAGAAGCTGAGCAGCATTCAGAATTTCCCACAGCCTAAAACTGCCAAGCAGCTACGAGGATTTATAGGTCTATGTTCATACTATCGTAGGTTTGTTAAGGATTTTTCCACCATCATAGCACCTATGACAGCGTTGGTAGGTAAGAAGAAAGGCAGTGACGGCATCCAATGGTCCGAAGCAGCTGAGGATTCTTTCAATACCCTTAAAAATGCTTTAATAACAGCTCCAGTTTTGGCGTCGCCAGAATTTTCGAAACCTTTCGTGCTTCATTGCGACGCATCATCCGTAGGCATTGGTAGTGTTTTGACGCAGGACATAGATGGAATCGAGCGTCCTGTGGCTTTCTTTTCACGTTTACTGGCAAAACCTGAGAGAAATTACAGTACAACAGAGCGTGAACTGCTCGCGGTAGTGGATTCCATAAATCATTTTCGTGCTTACATAGAAGGTACTAAGTTCACGGTCATCACTGACCATATGAGTTTAAAGTGGCTTAAGTCTTTAAATAACCCCTCAGGCAGGTTGGCCAGATGGGCAATGCAGATATCCACTTTTAATTTTGACATTTGCCATAAGGCAGGTAAGCTTAATGTCGTACCAGATGCACTATCCCGAATTTCGGTCGATGCTATTACTTTCAATCAAGAACTTTCTTCAACTTCTGATGAGTGGTATAAGAAGATGTATAACGGCTGTAAAACTATGCCTACTCGTTTCAAAAATTTTCAGATCCTAGGCAACAATTTGTTTAGATTTTGCAAAGGTGGCTCTTGTACTTCAAAAAACAATTGGAGGTTAGTAATTCCTAAAGAGCTGGTCGATGAATGCATCAAGGAAAACCATGACTCCTTCTGTAGTGTACACCCAGGAGTTCAAAAAACGTATTTGAAAATTAGGGAACATTATTATTGGCCAAATATGTTTGAAAATGTTAAGGAATTTGTCACACGGTGTGACAAGTGTAAAGCATATAAACACTCAAATTCACCACCTCACGGACTCATGACAAATCAAAAGGAGGTGGACGTTCCGATGCACACGTTGTCAATAGATATTATAGGCCCATTACCTAAAGCATATTCGGGTCATATATACATTCTGTCAGTTGTAGACGTTTTCTCAAAATTTGTATGGTTTCACCCCCTCCGTACTGCAACCACTCAAACGGTCACTTCATTTTTGGAAAAGGAATTGATCTTGAAATGGGGAACCCCCGCGATTCTTATTTGTGACAACGCTACCATATTTAAAAGCAAATCGTTTAAATCATTTTGCGATGGATATTCTATCCCTCGAATTTTCTATACGGCGCATTACGCACCGCAAGCGAATACAGTCGAACGGTATAACAAAACCGCTGAAGTCTGTTTATCCATACTAGTTGAACAAGATCAACGTAATTGGTCCAAATACCTTCAGCAAATTCAGCTATCACTGAATAGCACGGTGAACCTAGCAACGGGATACACACCGTACTTCTTAGCCACCGGTCGTGAAATAGTCACTGACGGTCAATTCCATTCAATTCTTAGGGATTTACCAACATCAGCTGATGATCTGACCATAGGCGATAGAAGCGCAGCGGCATCATCGTTGTTGGAATTGGGAAAAATTTTTGACAAGGTAGTAGATGCATTAACTCAGGCGTACCAGAAAAATTCACAACATTATAACCTAAGACGACGACACTTCACAGCGAAAATAGGCGATGTGGTCTGGCGAAGGAACTTCGTACAATCTAACGCAGCGAAGTATTTCTCCGCCAAGCTGGCGCCGAAATTTGTGAAGTGCACGGTTGAAAGGAGGTTGTCAGATGTAGTGTATGAGCTACGCGAGTTATCGTCAGGATCTGTTGGTAAATTTCATGTAAAGGACATCTTGCGTGTAGATTAAATTATTTACACACCCTGTCCGATATTGTTGCTTGTCTAGTGGTATTTACTCCGAACCCAAGATTTTTTTTGATCGTAGGGCTAGGCAAGCATTTATCGAAACTAATGTATGCAATTAATAATTGTTTTGCCGTTTGTGTTTTTACATTGTGTTCTTATTCTTACAGTTAATGTTTATATGATATGATACTTAACAACGCATGAGCAAAAAAGTTGTTTTTCTTGACAGTCAAATGATTGACCGACAGTACGATTGGCCAAAGTATGAAAAACTCTTACAGAATATAAGACTGATGAATGACAGCATGTAAATAATTATGGAATGATAGGAGCAAATAAGAAAGGGAAGGATAAGTGCATGACTGAATGATAGGTGGAAAATAAGCTTTAAATATTATTATATGTATTATTATAATTATTATTAATATGGAAAGGATGACGAATGAATGTACATAGATAAATATGAAATACTGTGTGAGGTATGGAAGAGTGAAGTACGCGTTTTGAAAGGAATACCTATCCAGCTGTGATCATTCTAAAGGGCAGTCAGAAGAATAACTATTGCTAGCAGCGTTCTGAAGTTTTATTCTTTTGTTTCTCGGTATTTTTTTAATCCTTTTTGGAGTCGGTTAAGTAACCACTTTTTCCCGGTTGACCCGGCTGTTTCTTTCGGTAAACCTGTCGGTTTACCTCTTTTCCCGAGA
The DNA here is from genome assembly GCA_933228765.1 of Miltochrista miniata. NCBI lineage: Eukaryota > Metazoa > Arthropoda > Insecta > Lepidoptera > Erebidae > Miltochrista > Miltochrista miniata. Next base: position 11,589,692 of record OW121764.1, on the reverse strand, counting down.
AAGGGGGTATTGTAACACTCTGCAATACTCACCAACACATTATCCATACGTTCTAATATAATACTCTCTTTTTGTCTCGTGATAACGAGGATTTCATACATTAAGCACATTAACACAAAGATATTAAACTCGATATCTTTCTGTCGTTTTATTCCGTGTTTACATCCAGTCACAATACTACACATACACATAGGTTAGACGTCGTGAATCTGACATTGTCATTTTGACAGTAACAATGACTGATCCTGGTCAACGAAATAGTTTAGGAATAAAAAAAAGAACATAAAAAAAATAGTTTTATTTAGTGTACAATAAATCTAGATTAGAATAAATAATAGGTATATTAAATTAGTAAACAGATTTGGAACTAATGATAATTTATATATAGTTTACGAGCGGATCAATTTCGGAGTGGTCACACCAGAATTCACGTTCCGCGTAACGTAGAACATTATGTCAAATAGTGGATAAAATATTCGCTTAAGAGGATAGGATGGTTAATGTACAGGATAGTTTTAGCTTCAGTTAATGACATGGCGTTAATGCGATAAAGCCCTAATCGTGTATGGCGTATGAGAAGTGGAGGAATAAAAGTCACGAACGGAACGTGAGGGATGAGTGAAATGAAACGGACCGTAGATGTAACTGACCAAGCGGGTTTGGCTTGGTGGGAAGGGGAAGAGACGAAAAGCAAAGATGGAGGCAGTCGGCATTTTTTTCTCTCGAGCGAGAAGACCCGTAAGGTGTCTCTTCAAGAGCAATTCGTACCATCACAGGACCCGCAAAAAGGTATTTATAAGCTAGATAGACCTTGTAATAATCGCGGTCTGTGAAGTGCGTGCTGATTGCTAATGACGCGTAACTTTTGTTGTAGCGGGTCTTTGGAGTACCTACCTATTATTGCTGGGAATACCTGCCCGTCCCTTGGCGGACTCCCAACACGGAGGAATTCTTCCCCGTGAACCCATCAGCGTGGGACGCGTGATCCACAGACGGGACTGCGCGCCGCTGACGAGCCCGGCTTTGTAGCGGTAACCGGTTCTCGCACCGGCATTTTTTATTCTCTTTTTTACGCCACGTGCATTTCTTTTTCACTACTTGGCACCAAGGAGGGCCACCAGGATTCTTCTTATACATCCATACGCGAGGTTGATTACTGCATCTCGTTGGTTAGCGGTGCCTACGCGATAGTCCACCGACAGTTTAACAACGTAGTTCACCTTCAGGAGGCTGCATAACGATCCGAGAATGTAACTAGATTTATTTAGCCTTTAAATCATAGATTATAATAATGTTAACCAGAATGGATCCATCTCTAGGTCGCTAGATTAAAGTATATTTTGTTAGCCACGTCACAAGGTGATGTTTAGTTAATTGTGTCAAATGAAATAATTTCATCGCATCGGCGCAAGAGCCGGCCAGGTCAATAGATTTGATATAAGTTTATAGCAAGTAAGTAAAGTGTGTGTAGATATAAGTATTCTAACTGGAGTAATACTGGTGCATCCTGCCATATATATAGGCTAAGTAGTGCGTTTGATATACCACAAGGCCTGTGGTTTTTGTATTGTAGACCATTAAACGTGGTGATAATAATATACACTGGTTTTTCTTTCACGAACTCACTGCAACAGGGGTTTACTAGCCAGACAACACGGCCCTTAACCTAAAAGGTCCACTGTATCTCCGGCTGCTGTTATCCAGGTAATCTTCTTTTACAAATCAAACTATTGTAACACGGGATTTGGGAAGTCCACACCGACACCCTTGACGCCCGTTACGTTACACACTATAACAACAAATACTAAAAAAACCGGCCAAGTGCGAGTCGGGCTCGCGCACGGAGGTTTCCGAAAACCAAAAAGGCAGAACATCATGCTTGTCGTATGGGAGCCCTACTTCAATCCCCCTTTTCGAATTATATTTTTTGTTTTGTTATAGCGGCAACAGAATTTATACCTTTTGAAGCGCTCGTGCGCTGCGGACTCAGTGTTCTGTAAACGATCACTGCAGTAAGCAACATTTACTATGGCCGGATATGGATGGGTGACCACAACGTGGACCACTTTGTGACATTTATTTACGAGCGTTTCCGTGCTTCGGAAGGCACGATAAGCCGTTGGTCCCGGTTGTCAGTAAAATGACAGTCGTTAAGCCAAGTTGAAGGCCTTATGGGCGGCTTGAAAAATTTCAACTGTGGGTCGTCACAGCCTGCACCCGGGTCGGCAGCGCGTGTGTAGCACCTCTGGTGTTGCAAACGTCTATAGGCTACGGTTACCAACCTTCCGGTGGGCCGTAAGCTTGCCTGCCACCTAAGTAGTATAAAAAAAAAAAAAAACCTAAGTAGTATAAAAAACATCATCTGTGAAAATTTCAGCAGTATTTTCAGTAAAGACAGATAGACAGACAGACAGACGGACGGCGAAGTATCATGAATCCCGTTTTTGCCCTTTGGGTGCGGAACCCTGAAACCATAAAAACTAACAAACTTGATTGTTCGCAGTTTTTTATCACGTAATAGCGCACTTCGTCAGACAAACACATAGACAGCGGAGTCTCAGTAATAGGGTCGTGACATTTTGGTTACGGAACCCTAAAAAAAGTCTCAGTCGTCCAAAATGTCCGGCCTTGTTTGCGCCAAACAGTTTTTTTATTATTTCCAGACCGGAGAGCAGAAACTAGCACAGCTATTTTTACGCGCAAAACTATAAAAGAAATAAAGATATAAATCCTTTGATGTGGAAATGCAGTGTACCATAAAATGTATATTTATGATCTAATGCACAATAAATAAAGGAATGCCAAAGCAATTTTTTTTGTGAAACTGGTCAAGTCACTGAGGTTACAGTATATTCATAGGAACCTACTGTGTATAGTCGACTGTGTATTAGATACGTACCGAGAGGGTAAAACGGGCCTCTAAGACTCCGCTATCTGTCTGTATGTCTCCAGGCTATACCTCAGGAACTGTGCTAGCTAGACCGCTGAAATTTTCACAGAATACAAACACTAAAAATAGATTATCAGTGATATTTGCTGGTTTTTGGTACGGAATCCACCTGTGCGAGTGAATCAACATGTGCGAGTCGGACTAGCACATGTTATATTTTTATTTTGACAGTGGTTTTTGGAAGTTGACTGAGACAATACACTCATGAAACTCGTATATACGTGCATTTATAAGTCCAAGACTTATAAAAGCAATGAAATCCTGTAAGTAGTTAAGTATATCTTTCGTTTACGTCGACGAGGTACGAGATGTCTTGCGTGAAGACTGTCTGACACGCACACAATCCTTATAAACAATTACCGCTTTGAGCTTCTATCAACAAATTAGTGAATCGTCAGCTCCCTGCCGTGGAAACATTTATAGTGATGAACACTTTTAAAATACTTACGTAGGTACTATTAATCCTGTTGATTGACGGGACTTGGTAAAACTAAAAACGTAGAGAGATATACCTACGTATCGGAGGTATATCGTTATGTACTTATGATCTACCCAATTATTACGTCTCGGGGGCTTAGGCTTCCTCGACATTCCTACATTTTTTTTAACACGAGGGAAAATCCTCATGGATGATATGCCGGATCCCTACCGATTAAAAAACCTCACGTTACGCCCTACAGCCTATGGTTGGGAGTCACGGGTAAGCCCTCGGAAGGATGTCCCACGACTCCCAACAGATCCACGGCCGCCATTGCGGCCTCGCCTAGGGGGTGGGTCGGGGCTATCCCGCGTCTTTGGGGGGTTTCGGGTGTGATCCCGCTTCTAATTCGTGCGTGAATTCCTCACGCCGTCATGAGCCTGCTTCTGTAAGGACGGTGAACGACCCTCTCACCGTCCTCAGGCCCCCGGTCATGGAGGCCGATAGTCCTCGGCGAAGACACGTCGGCGGCACTCAAGCCGCCGACTGCGGAACTCGGGTGGGAGAGTTTTCTCCCGTTCCCGCCCCGCCGTCTCTTTCACGAGCATAACCTGCTCGCAGAAAGACGCGGCGCAGTTCCAATTACTCCCGCTGGAGATCATGGCTCGCACAATGGTCTCGAGCGAGAGAGTGTCCACGTCCAGACCCACCTCGAGACATTCCCACTATCTACACTAAACTAGATCTATATAGGTTTAGATCTAGTTAAGTTTAGATATTGGCGAGGGGCGAAGAGGCCAAGAACTCTGTAAGGGAGATAGGACATAGGCTCAATGAGACGACGAGTGGCTCTCGGTTCTTGGTGCAAAGGCACATTGCAATTCAATCCAGCGTGGAAACGCAGCAAGTGTGATAGACAATTTTGTGCCGCGAGGGGTCAGATATGGGTTTTTGGAGTGGTTTTCATTAAACAATTATTAACATTTATTTATCGATTTGTGTGAAGCGCTCGTGGCCCCGCGGACTCAGTATTCTGTAAACGATCACTGCAGTAAGCAACTTTCACTATGGCCGGTCCATGGATGGGTGACCATCCATGTGATCACTTTGTGATATTTATTTGAGCGTTTCCGTGCTTCGGAAGGCACGTTAAGCCGTTGGTCCCGGTTGCCAGTAAAATGGTAGTCGTTAAGCTAAGTTGAAGCCTTTATTTCAACAGCAGGCAGTCACAACCTGCGCATGTCCATTTAAACACGGCAATACGGCTCACCACCTATTACGTGGGACAAATTATACAAAGGTGAAATGTGGGCATATAATATGCCTCTGCCTACCCCTTCGGGGATAAAAGCGTGACCATATGTATGTATGTATCGATTTGTTACGTGCTCGTAGAGTTAAAATGTAAATATTATAAGTACCTATGTAAAGAGAATGTTTCACTGTAATGTTTCAATATGAAATGTTCTTGATTTTCTTTATAATTATCGTAAGATAAGTGTAGCCTATTTATTTTTACGTGTGAAAATTCCTCGTGGATGCTATGCCGGACTGGTACCGACTAAAACTACACGTGTCCTACCTCTGTCTGCGTCGGGAGCCCTGGGTAAGCTCTCGGAAGGAGTCCCAGGATATGTGTGTAACCTTTGAAAATGGATTGAGGCGGCACCAGTCAGGTTCAAAAGTAAATCAGATAGAAAATAGGCAGGGTCTCATTTAATGAGGGACACACCACAGAGCAACACGATCTATGACGTTCACCGGGAGGGAAGGCGCCATACTGAGAATGTCCCTTCTGTCAAAGCAGACTCCAAAAAAGTGCACGCATAAACACACACATATATAAGATATATATATGTGTATGTCTGAAATTAAGAGTGTATTGGTTTAATTGTTTTGTGTAAGTTCCATAGTCACAGACGATTGCTTTTGTAGTGGTGTTTATGAATATGATTTCTCCCCGCAAAATATGACAGACAGATATGTATGGGTCAAACATGCTATGTTTTCTCCCCTTATACTGGTCGCGTTGCTCAGTGGAGATGTGGAGATCAACAAAACAAACTGGCTATATATAGCGGAACGTTCTGGCCAGTTAATATTTGCCTAAATACATGCAGGCATTAGAATTAACTGAAAAGACGCCAAGATGAAGATTCATTATCTAAATCAAACTTGTGTTTGAAGATACAAGCAGGTATCTACAATTCAAAATGGCGCAATCAACTTATTCAAGATGTCATTCTTGTAAAGTTGTCGAGACGAACAAAGTTTGAAATATAAACAGGAGTTCCCAACTCAAATTGTAAGAAACCGAACTACTATCATAAACGTTAAAAGCTTTTTAATTAAAACAGACTTTTCAAACGTATTGTTGCGTAATTGAAAAGTTGAGTGAGTAGTAGGTACATATCTCCAGTTTGTGGGTGATTTCCACCAATCACATTCGTCGGTTGCATAATTTGACAATATAAATGCTGCTCTATTAGGGTTTCGTAGCCAAATGGCAAAAACGGAACCCTTATAGATTCGTCATGTCTGTCTGTCTATCTGTCCGTCCGTGTGTCACAGCCACTTTTCTCCAAAACTATAAGGCCTATGCTATTGAAACTTAGTAACTTGAGTTAGTCATTACAATGGCATTCAAATCAAATTTCACATCACTCCCAAAGGCGGAACTTGCATATGAAGTAAAGATCCGGGGAGAGGAACCTGGTTCAACGGTGGCAGCCCTCAGGCAACAAATTAAAAAATTAAAGATAACCACGGACGAAGAGGACTTACAGGTCTCCCCTTTGGATTTGGAGGAAGACTTAGTAGGGTTGTATTCCTCGCTGGCCGTGTTGGAGAAGAACGTGGCGTCCCTTCAGGACAAGTACAAATTGTCATTATTGGCTAGCTCCAAAGCCTTATGTGCTCACATGGAGTCTAGGTTTGCTAGAATCATTCCCCCAGAGGAATCAGATCTAAAGGAAAGATACGACGACTTTCAACTCACTTTCAAAACTACATACAAGAGATTGAAAGCCATATCCGAAAGTTATTCGCATGCATCAAACACCAGCGAATTTGATGATGCAGACGAGAGCATTGCTGCCCCTACCAATGAAGCGCAGGAGGCAGACACCCTCGCGGACATGAAAGAGAAAGCAAATAGCAACAACCGGAAAGAGAGTCACTTTCTAAGTTTTCCCGTAAAATATGAGCGATGCTCTCTTACGGAACTTTCCAAATTTAAATACGACGGTAATTCGCAGGTACACTCTTTCATTGAACGGGTGGAAGATTTTAAACAAGCCCGAGAAATCGACGACAAGAGATTGTTAACAGCAGCCTCTGAACTATTCACAGGCAACGCTAGGCATTGGTACCGCAGTAATCGCGATAAATTTGCGTGCTGGCAAGATCTAACGAATGCGCTAATACAGGATTTCGGAGTCAGCAACTACGAAAACCGGCTATGGCAGGAGATTCGACAACGCACTCAAGGAAACGGAGAAGGAATAGTAGTGTACCTGGCCATTATGGATGGAATGTTTGCTCGACTAAGCAACAAGGTGTCTGAAACGGAAAAGCTACACATTATCTTAAACAACATCAGACCCGTCTACGACACCATCCTAGCAACCAATGGAGACATAGTCTCATTGGAACATTTAAAGAACATATGCAGAAAACATGAAGACATGGTGGCACGCAGAGCGTTCTTTACCGAGCCTCCAACAGCATCTGAAGGGATGGTAGCAGCGGAATTCGCGTTTACAAATAGAAAGACTGCGAGCAAAACCTCAACATCTACAAGGCAAAGTTACAACAACTTCAACAGAAACGGCAGTAACTTCCCAAGCAGCAGAATTGCGAACAATACCTACGGGAACAGTAACGCTTACAGCACAGGTTACAGCCGCGACAGTCGTAACTTCAGATCGCAAAACACTGTGGCGGCGACAACATCGGACGACACACGGCCATGTTCGAAGTGCGGGTCCAGATATCACTCGACTATGGCATGTCGAAATAGTAATGAGCCATATTGTTACAAATGTGGAAAAAAGGGAGTAAGGGCTACAGAATGCACATCGTGTAATGTACAACCAGATCAAGCACACAGATACACATACCACAACAAAAACTTCACTCACAACTTCAATAAATCAGCCACTCAAGGTCGCCGTAATAATTCGGAAAACTAAGAGGGAGAGATGGAAGTCTGAATCAGCAAGACGGGGTCGCTGAGAAAACCCTTCAAAATCAAGAAAACGAACTTACATGTCAGAAGGAATCTTCTATACTCTCCCCATTACCTACAAATGACCCCAGGCCTTACGCCAAAATAACAATTATGTCAAACCCACAGTTAGAAGCATATGGATTGTTGGACACAGGAGCCGCAATCACAATTTTAGGTAACAACTCACACAGAGTGTTACAAAATATAGGATATAAGATAGAGGAAGACATAAGTACAACGGTTACAACGGCCGGCGGACACACAACCGTAGTACAAGGAAAGGTACATTTACCCATCAAATTCGAAGATAAAACTCACATAATTACGGCGTATATAGTGCCTAACATAACCACTAACCTAATTTTAGGTATAGATTTCTGGCTCAGATTTAACCTATGTCCCAAGTACTTCAGACATATACCCATATTAGTGGACGATGACCCTAAACTGTCATTAATATCCGAAGAGCAAAACAAACTGTATGACTGGCGTAGTCTCACGCAACAACAACGCTTAATAGCAGAAAAGATGATATCCAAATGTGCCGAAATATCATGTGAGAAAGTAGGGCTAGGCAGAACACATCTGATAGAACACACAATAGATACGGGAGACAGCAAGCCAATCAAACAACGTACCTATAGAATGTCCCCTGAGAAAACACGAATAGTATCAGAACAAATAGACGAGATGCTAAAGGCTGACGTCATCGAGCCTAGTCAGAGCCCATGGTCAAGCCCCGTACTAATAGTAAATAAAAAAGACGGCAAGCCCCGTTTCTGCCTGGACAGTCGCAAGCTCAATGCAGTCACAAAAAAGGACGCATACAGCCTGCCATACATATCAGAAATATTAGACAACTTGAGAGAAGTGAAGTATCTAACAACACTGGATCTCTCCAAAGCCTTCTGGCAAATTCCTTTAGCACCAAAAGACCGGGAAAAAACAGCCTTCTTCATCCCAGGACGAGGAGCATACCATTACAAGGTTTTACCATTTGGACTAAGCAACTCAAGCAGCTCACAACAAAGACTAATGGACAATCTATTTGGGCCACAGTTTCAAAACAAGGTGTTCTGTTACATAGATGACATAGTGATAGCGTCATCTACATTCGAAGAACATGTGTCACTCATTTCAAGAGTTCAACAAATATTAAAAAGGGCTAATCTAACCATCAATCTAGAAAAATCTAACTTCTTCAAGGACAGGCTAAAGTTCCTGGGATATATCGTGGATGGTCTGGGTCTCAGAACAGATCCGGAGAAAGTCAACTCAATCCTGAAATTCCCGGTACCAACAACAAAGAAGGCCGTTAAGAGGTTCTTAGGCACTGCGTCATGGTACAGACGGTTTATACCCAACTTCAGTACGATTGCTGCACCTCTTAACAAACTGACTACAACAAAGAAAGGAGCCCCGGCATTTCATTGGAACACAGAGGCGGAAAGGGCAATCATGGAACTTAAAGCACACTTAATAAAAAGCCCGGTACTAAAATGTCCAAAATACGATGAACCATTTCAAGTACATACAGACGCAAGCAACTTTGGTATTGGCGCCATGTTAACACAACTACACGAGGGAGTAGAACACCCAATAGCATATATGAGTCGGTCACTGAGCGGTCCGGAAAAGATTTATAGTGTAACAGAACGAGAATGCTTGGCGGTGATAGCCGCATTAGAACATTGGAGATGCTACCTAGACAATGGTCACAAGTTCACGGTGTATACTGACCATTCGGCACTAAAATGGTTCATATCACAATCCAACCGGCCGGTTAGCTCGTTGGGGCATACGGCTTAGCTGCTTCAACTTCGAATTAAAGCACAGGAAGGGCAAAGACAACATAATACCAGACGCATTGTCACGAGCTGTACCAGTATCTACCATATCCACGAAACAATGCAAAGTCACCGACAGCAAGGACGAATGGTTCATTAAAATATGCAACGGCGTGACTAGCGTACCGCAGGCATACCCCAACTTCAAAATAGAGAACGAAGTACTATACAGACGAACTGACATAAAATACTTTGTAAACAATGAGTTCGAGTGGAAAACGGTAGTACCACCCGAAGCGAGAAACGCAGTATTTCGAGAAAACCATGACTCACCTACAGCCGGACACTTCGGTATTTTTAAAACATACCATAAAATAAAGTTACGGTATTACTGGCCGGGGCTATATAAGGATACGGTAAGCTATGTGTCATCTTGTGAAAAGTGCAAAGCACACAAACATGACACTCAAGCATCCATAGGTAAGATGGGCCGTCCCAAACAATGCTCTCGCCCGTTTCAGACAATTTCGACTGATCTAGTAGGACCCTTACCGGTCTCTAAAAAACAACACGTATACATTCTCGTCGTCACGTGTTGTTTCTCTAAATACTGTTTAATCTTCCCACTGCGCAGAGCTACCGCAGAACCAATAGCCAAAATACTAGAGGACAATGTTTTCATGGTACATGGTATACCACAAACGGTATTAATGGATAACGGTGTCCAATTCATAAGTAAAGAGTTGAACACATTATTTACAAAATATAAAATTCCCAACATTAACTTCACACCTAAATACACACCCCAAGTAAATACCGTAGAACGGTACAATAAACTATAATGACAGCCATATCAATCTTTACCAATAATGACCATCGGTCATGGGACATACATATCCCAAAAATCCAATTTGCGATCAACAACTCGATCAACGCGTCCACCGGTTACACACCAGCATATTTGGTTCATGGTAGGGAATTGGTAACATGCGGGTCACATTACTTACAAAATGATGACCCAAGTGAACTTAACCTATTGCCTAGAAACATATACGCGGAGAACCTAGGATATCTCGCAGAGGTGTTCAACACAGTACAAGAGAACCTCTGGCGTAGCCATCTAAAGTACGCACACCATTACAACACGAGACACCGACACGCACAATTCGAAGTAGGCGACATAGTGTGGAAAAAATGCTATTTCCAAAGTGATAAAGACGCATACTTTTCTAAAAAAACTGGCCCCCAAATTTATCAAATGTAGGGTCAAGGAAAAGCTATCAAATTTGGTCTATATCCTGGAAGACATGACAGGAACAAACCTAGGAAGTTGGCACGTTAAAGACATTAAACAACATTCGGTATCGTCCATTGCATCTGTGAGACGAAAAACATAAACATTCCTCAACGATGCGTGTACGAATGCAGATAACGGTAAAGGCCGCACACTGCATTAAGATGCGTTTGCGAATAGCGTATCTAGTACATCAGTACAGTTACACAATAGTGTTTTTAATAATTATTTTTTTGGAAAATATAAGGGTGTCAGCACACCGTAATAGAATATTAATACTTAGGTGGCATATAGGTACCACATTTCGTGTCATGTTACACGCATACATATTATCATACGGAAGTTTCACAATTACACTTACATAATAATTAGGTAGTAGATGGTCATCACATATTCATCACAATTATCTTCACACACAATTCCAAACACTTAATAAGCAGTTTTTTTGTTTGTTTACATAGTGACACTTGCATTTCATGTTGTGTGACTCCCGAAGGCGGAAGGAGGGGACAGACTAGCTACAGACGAGTCACATTCATAGATTATAGAAGGTGACTCAAATGTCCTAAGTTTTGTTTCCCGACCAAAGCTGACGGGTTATTATAGCATGGAATCTTAGATCATCTAACCACAGGATGCGCCTTACTTAAGCATTGTTTTCTGCCATTGCACATGACCATTTGGTCTTTTGGCTTTATGAAAAGCCTGTACATCAGTACATCATTTTATATGATTAAACTAGTACATTACATTGTAGTTGACTGTACAATAACAATTAACACACAACAGCCATTACGCGTTTGTCGATTAATACATTTTTAATTGCAATGAAATTTTATTTGTCTTTGTGTTTTCCCCTTCATTTGTATGAAAACTGGCAGAATATTTTTGTATGCGGTGGTTCGCAAAGGCTAGTCCCGTGTTATATGGTCTAAGCATGGAATGTAGTGTGACACTGGCCTTAGATACAACGATAGAAAACACGTTTACATCAATTTTATTACGTCAACATTAGATGCGCTAGCAAAACACAACTTACACAATTTTAACTTCGTACGTACATACATACATACATACTATACAATGATATACGCACATACATAATATACTACTATGGTGGCACACAAGGGTCCCATTTATTTATATAATTGGCGTTATAGCCAAATATTATTTACGGTCGTCATTTATTAGGGTTGACTTAATAGTCACAACAATCTACTACTAAGGTTGCGAATAAGCACTTAGTTTCTGTTATTACTGCTAAGGTTGCGAATAAGCACTTAGTTTTTTTTTTCATGTTATTTTGTTAAAGGGCTAAATAGCCTAGTAATTAGTTAGGGACACTACACACTACACACGACTTACAAATAACTACATATAACAACGTGACAAACACAGGCCGTGTTCGTCATGGGGACATAGGGGTTAATTAGCATCACGAAGGATTCTGCATGTAAATTATTTTCTATCACTTTTCTGTTTCTTGGTTTAGTTGGGAGTTTCTGTTAGTTGGAAGCATGAGTCTATCCCTAACAGAGTTCGTCGTTAACTGTTAGTTGGCAGCATGGTCTTGCCCTAACAGATTGATGTAGTGAGTTGTTACTGTTACGAGGAAGCATGAGGCTTACCCGAACAGAATTATGGTACTGTTATTTGGCAGCATTTGTCTTGCCCTAACAGTCTTAGGTGTAAGTCACCTTTATGTTTATTTTCGTCATATGGCTACTCCTACCACTCGGAAGCTAGAGGCTTGCCCTGGGGGATAGTCCATCCTATGATTCGGAAGTGTTACACTAGCCCTAGTAGGATGTTCTTCTCTGGGACGGTTGTATAAATCCCAGCCTTCAGCAAAAAGCCTTATTATACACACCCCACTTTCAGGCGGTGCGTATTACCTGAACCTTCAACCCAAAGCCTCAAATACGTCTTTTCTCTCTCTGTCCCATAAAGTTCTTCAGGATCACCCAAATACATCCTGCGAGTTGGTTTCATTAAGGTTAAGGCCGACTCTTCGCTATACCCAGCATCACCTCATTCACACAGCACACTAACATACACACACACATAGACGAGTAGTAGGTCTTAGGTTAGGGGCGTTCGAGGACGAACGCAGCATTTGACGTGTTATCGTACGTCAAACGCTCACTGGGGAGGGGGAGTATGTAACGTTGTGAAACAACGGGTGCAGATATTGATTAATATTAGATGATTAAAATTGAAATTTAGTGAAAATAAATGAAAGCGCCATCTGCCGACAACTAGTCTCATCTACACAGCACTGACGTTACCAAGTGACGTCAGACGTAGGGACCCGACTTGCCGCCAGAGGCGCTGTACAAAAATATAAATACGACCGCGCGCGAAGTTCAAAGCACCATTTTTCGTAAAATTAAATTATACTCGTCGCGAAGGCGTCTGTGTGTCAGTAAATATATTTAATCGAAATAAAATATAAGTTATAGGGAGCGAAATCCTCCCTAAGTAAACAGTGGTTTAGCTGCAAGCATCAATTACCCCATCATTGGGTGAGTTAAATTAATTATAATGTAATCTAGATTTTAAAACAGTGAAAATTAACGGCTGTTGGTCAACCCTGTTTTAGGGGGGTAGTTACAGGGGTGTGAAAAAATGTCTCTGTAAAATTAGAATATAAGCAAACATTGTAAGGCACCCGATTCCTGAAATGGTTAACAGGGATTGGCTGTCTTAGCAATAGGCGGGAAAAAGGGTTCCAGCTAACCCGTCATCTGGAACATTCCAGGGTCCACCCTTCGGGTTCCAAGCAGGAACGTCCACCCTACGGGTCCCAGAGGTTCACCCTACGGGCTACAGGAAGTATTTTACTCTCCGGGTTGAAAACACCGTGCCAGCCGAAGTTGTGGACGGCACGGCTACATCAGCAACTGCAGCATTCTTCAGGAAGGCCAAAACTAAGATAAGTCGGAACCCTGCGAAGACCATCGGAAGTCGCACTTGCATAATTGCTACTTGACCACACCCACGACCCCGAGTTTCTATTTGAATAAATCGTCTGTAATAATTTTAATCCTTTTTATCATTTCTCTCTGCTATTCTCTTCCCGAAAAGCAACAGCTTTTCAACTTTTAGCAGCAGTGACCTAGAAATTCCTCAGCAAAGCAGTCAGTTGTAATATCCACAAGTCTGGAACCACGGTTGTTATTCTTGATCTAAGCCACGAGAGGAATCTCACAGCACATAAATATGTCACACTTTATAGTACAGTAACAAATCAGGACACCCTTCCCTCAGTAAGTGGGCACTCATTTGTCTTTTGCCTCCAGAACATTAATCAGACTCGTTTGAGGGTGGTCGACATTTTGCAGCCAATTAAGGAGGCAGGCTCGTTTCCTGTCCTTTATTTGTATTAAAGTTTCGTATTCCGGGGGTATAAAGAGCACCCTATTACTGAGACTCCGTCTATTGCCTGCTTGTCTGTCACCAGAATGTGTCTCATGAACGGTGATAGAGAGATCATAAAATTTTCACTGATTTTAGCAATAATTATATACAGAAAAAAAAGTGGGACCCACTTTTTTAACTTTAGGAAAATCCTACATGGATGCTTTGCCGGACTCCTGTCGACTAACCACACATCCTATCTTACAGCCTACGATTGGGAGCCCCGGGTAAGCCATCGGAAGGATACCCCGGACTCCCAACAGACCTACCTGTTACCACTGCGGAAGTGGACTCCCATCCAACCAACCTAAAATGTATATGCCATTTTGCTGGTACGGCACCATACTTGTATACACCATGGCAGGCACCATTCGACTCGCACTTAGCCAATTTTTTTTAATTGATACTGATATTGCTTCTAATATTAACATCGATATTGTAAGGATGAGAGTATAATAATTTATAAATATATTTTACCTATCTGCTGTAAATTTTAGTTTTAAAAATCTACATAGAAACATCATGTCACACAATACAAGTTACCTATGTTACCCACAGTGAAATAATTTTAAAATCGGTCCAGTAGGTTCGGAGCTTATTCGATGCAAACAAACAATAATTCTTTCTTCTTTATAATATGAAAGGGAAAGATAGTGAGCTTGTTGAAACCACAGAATATCTTTACAATTTCCGTGATCGTGACTGCCCGCTGTACGAAATTTTCAAACCATCTATAAGTCCAAAATTTGAGTTTTTTGCTTAAATACTGGCTAAGCCTATCATGTAAGGCTTAGGCTATCATTGAGATTAAGGATATCAAGACTTGAACGTTTATTAGAGCACACTGAACAAGCGACTTTATGAGTAATCTGTCAGACAAAAATAAAAACTAGATGGCGCTCTTCGATTAAAATTCAAGGTAGTGTTATTTGTTACAATTTATTATAAGTAAATTTATTGTATTTTAGAAAAGGGGTCTCAGCAACAGTGTTCAGCAAGAAGTAGAGTTATTATTCAATACTCGAAAAATTTTAAACCTCAGCTGACAACTGAGGTTTATGTATTCATCTTCTATATCTATCTATATATATAAAAATCAATGCCACTTTTCGTTGTAATTTTATAACTCAAGAACAGGCACACCTATCCAAACCAAAAGTTTGGGCTTTGTTCGGACTATTTAGTAGATGGTTTATGTAAAGTTTGCACAAAATCGGTCGAGCGGTTCTTCGTTTATCACGCAAACGAAGTTGCGCGGGACAGCTAGTCTTCTACAAATATAATAAAACGGTAGACTGTCGAGAATCTGTAGGTATATGGAAGAATCTGTATATGGAAGATATTTTGAAATTTTAAACTGTAGGACAATCTCTAATCGACATTGAAGCCCAAAAGTGTAAGTAAAAAAATTGTCTGCCTGTCTTTCTGTCTGTTTTTATCCCGAACAAGTATCACGCTGAAACTACTGAATCAATTTGGACGATACTTAGCACAATCTGAGAACACTCAGTAAACTATACCTATCATAAAATTGTGTGATTACGGCGCGGCGGCCATATTGGATTGCAAAATTATCACGTTGTGAAGGTATAGTTATAGATCTATAAAACCTCTTTGTGTAATAATATATAAAGATGTTCATTGTAATAAATGAGATAGTATTCAGCAGACAGTCGTTTGATTAGTATCCCGACACCCAACCTTATATGGCGACCCTGCCATGTCTTGGTTTCGGATTGCATTCGGTCGAAGTGCCTACTAAGACAATGTGTAACTTAAAGCATTTTGTGCCGCCGCGCGTGTATATAGAACCGAAAGTGAACTTACTTCCATAAATTAAAAATGTGCAATTCAAATTCAAACCCCCAAGATCTTACCATTAACCAAAATGGTATTGGTGCAACGAATGGAGCTACTACGGATCAGCTACAATTCCACCTATCCACTATAAGTATTGTTATGGTGATTCTTCTTGGACTGTGCCTGTTGGTCGGCGCCTACTTCGTTTTGCGATGCTACAAAAAATGTCACCATGGATGGATCAATGGTCATTTGCTCGACGCAGAGATACTTCAGCTGTATATGATGTAAGATACACAGAAAATTAATTCGGCAAATTGTGATAAACACTAAGAAAATTATGTGATTGTGTGTACCTATCCAATAACAAAGAAGAAACAGAAAGTGTCGGACAAGGTCATTATGTGGTGTAACTGGGTAATTTTAATTTTCATACTTACTCGTATTTTAATGAACTTTTAATATAACATTTTATTTTATGTTTTCGTTACTTTAAAGGAATTGTATTGTAGTTATAATGGAATATTATGGCCCAAGAGCTCAAGAATATACTAGATACATTGAAATTAATTAAAGAAAACTTGATCAAATTGAATTATGATCGTAGGACACCAGAGTTGTTACAGGAAAGGTTAAATAAAGCAAAAAGTGTCTATTATCAGTATGTTACTTTAAATTTTGATGACAAATTTTGCAGCAGTAATTTATTAATAATTCAAGAGTATAGGGATAGATATTAAGCAATTTTGTAATAAGACTCACATAAAAGCCTCAAATAGTAAAATAGTAGAGTCAAAATCATTTACAAAAATGGAGTTTAACTTAAAGACGGCCTTGAGTTTGTTACCAGTCATGGACGACAAAGAATCGACTACTAGACGACTAATAGACGGCATTGATTACTATAGTTCCATGTTAGAAAACGATACATGTAAGTTCAATTTAATTAATTTTATATTAAAGAGTAGACTGTCACAAGTAGCGAAGTTGTAACTTTCGTCTAATTATACCTCTATTGACGCGTTATTGACAGATATGCGAGCGATTCTTTTACCGAAGAAAAGCGCAGTTGCTTTGCAAAACAAATTGCAGACTTTGCGACAGGAGCAGAAGTCTATTGATGACTATGGCAAAGAGCTGACGGAACTGTTTATGGATTTAACTATTGCCCAAGCTGGAGGCAAGTCCGAATCTCTCAATATTTTACGCCCTTTAAATGAAAATCAGGCGATTAAGCGTTTTGCTGATGGTTTGCGTAATAGGCGACTTAGCACTATAATAGCCGCCCGTAATTTTGAAAGTTTAAAGGATGCTATACAAGCAGCGTTGGACGAAGAAGTTGCTCCGCCATTGCAATCGGAGAATAATCTATTATCTATGGTTAAAAATAACCGAAATAAGTTTTCAGGTACTTTTTATAGGGGTAATTTTAGGTCTGGGACATTCAACCGACCAAATCGAGGTGTTCCTTTTAATAATAATACCTTTAGCTACAATAATCGTGGTAGTTCAGGTCACCGAAGTGGTGGTGCCTATCAGAATTCACCCAATCGTGGGAGATCGACGTGGTACCGAGGTAAGTACCCTAATTTCAATAATAGGTCTAATAATTTTAGAGGTCATCAAAATAGGCGCCATAATGCAAACATCCGTGTTGTGGAGGAGGAACCCAGAGAGAATAACGAATTAATTTTTTTTCGTGAACAACAAAACTAATGATTATATTTGTTCAACAGACAATACTTGTAATATACAGTTATATGTTGGTACCTATAATTACTCATTCTTAGTTGACACGGGAGCTTCAATAAGCGCTATTAAGTATAAACATATCAGTGCCTTAAACATACCGATCCACAAAGAAAACATTAAGATAAGCGGAATCAGAGGCACAGTAACTGCAATCGGATATGTTTATATAACGCTTAGCAACACTTGTAACTTAGCTGGAGAAACATTAGATCATAAGTTTTATGTTTTTAATTCCTTACCATGTAAGGCGCATGCTATTTTAGGACATGACTTTCTCGCAAAATATAACGCCGTTTTGAATCTTAATTGTTTAACATTGACTTTACAGAAAAACCTGCATGATAATATTATTTTACCATTGCAAAATAATAGTACCAATAACAATAATTGTTTGACCCTACCGCCAAGATCTGAGTGCATAGCCCATCCCCTGACTCAATTAACGAAGAAAAATACGCCCTTTATTTGGGATTCTAGGTGTCAAACTGCATTTTCTACATTGAAATCTATTATATCATCCCCTCCAATTTTACAATATCCGGACTTCTCCGAAAACAATAAATTTGTACTGCAAACTGACGCTTCGAAATATTCACTAGGTGCAGTTTTGTGTAATTCAAATAACAAACCTAAAGCTTTCGCAAGCAGGAATCTAAACAAAGCCGAGGTTAACTATCCCACCATCGAAAAAGAGTTTTTGGCGACTGTGTGGGCTGTAAAACATTTCCGCCCTTATTTATACGGCAGAAATTTTGTAATTGAAACTGATCATAAACCACTTATTTATTTGTTTGAGATGAGAGATCCATCAAGCCGCCTTATGAAATTTAGACTTTTACTCGAGGAGTATAATTTTGAAATTCAATACATAAAGGGATCTGACAATGTAGCAGCCGATGCAATGTCACGACTGCCTACTATAACATCAACTGAATTGAAAAATATGCATGAAGGTTTAATTACGGTTATGACGCGAGCTCAACGAATGAAGTTGCTTGATTCTCAGAGTTCTCCGAGTGCTATGGTTCCTACCAACGATCGGCCTGCGCAACCGAAAGTTGTAGAAATTCATAGTAAACCGAAAATTTCTGTAGAATTGCAATTTATCGATCTTAACAAGTTGAATAAACTACGTAGTTCCAACGAAATAGACTTAGAGAATAATATGTTCTGTTACTCGTCAGCGAAAATGACGTTGTATATAAATCCAGTATCTCGATCACAACTGACGTCAACCGCTTTTGTGAGAGAGCTGAGATATTTTTGTAGTAAAATAAACGTGTACGAATTAATTTTTATACGAAATAAAATATATGATGATTTTATAAAAAAGGTAGTGTTAGAAATAAAAAACTACACAAATTGGTCCGGACCCCGTTTATGTATTTTAAATAATATTAGAAGAATAACTGATAAAGACGACCAAAGGGTAATATTGAATGATTTTCATCTTTTACCATCTAGTGGCCACGCTGCCTGGTATCAGACGAATGTATAAAAATATCAGAAAATATTACTTTTGGCCTGGTCTTGAAAAGGATGTGACAAATTTTATAAAAAAGTGTGACAAATGTCAAAGACATAAACATAATTCCCATTATATTAAAGAGCCTTTGGTTATTACAACCACAGCCAAATCGGCGATGGAAAAGGTCTTTCTAGATGTTGTAGGTCCCTTAGATAGAGACGATTATAATTATTCTTATATTTTAACTATACAATGTGAACTTAGTAAGTATGTTGAGGCATTTCCTTTGAGAACTAAATGTTCTGTAGAAATAGCTAAAACTTTCGTAAATAACTTTATTCTAAGATACGGAATTCCTGAAACATTCCGAAGCCTTCGTCTACAGCCTCGTCGAATGAAACGTTCATTAATGGAGCATCTGACAACTGTGACTATCGTCGCCCTCTGAAGCAGTAATCGTACTGTGTTCCGAGTTTTTATCATCAGTTTTTAAAGAAACGTGTAAACTTCTAGAAATATCTACTTTACAATCTACTGCCTACAATCATCAGTCTATAGGGTCCTTGGAAAATACTCATAAAAATTTAGGTAATTTTTTAAGGATTCAAACCGATAACCATCCGGGGTCATGGAGTACATGGCTGCCCTTTTGGTGTTTTACTTACAACACATCTGTGCATGATTCCACTAAATATACACCCTTTGAATTATTATACGGTGAAATATGCAACATCCCATCTAATTTAAGTCAGAATAAAATAGATCCACTTTATAATCATGACGATTATCCCTTAGAATTAAAATATAGACTACAAACATCTCAAAAAGAGGCTAATCAGAATTTATTACACGGTAAATATCATAGAAAACAAAAGTACGACCGTAACTGTAACCCTATATCATATAAACAAAATGACTTGGTACTTGTGAAAAATGAGACTGGAAACAAACTCCAAAGTATTTATGACGGCCCGTATCTTGTAATTAGAGATGTATCACCAAATGTAGAAATACTAAAAAATGGTAAATTAGACTTAGTCCATAAGAATAGAACAAAATTATATTGTTCTTAGTTTTATTTTTATGTAATTTCAATTTTTTTTATATTGTTTTACATATACCTTTTATTTTTTTACATTCTTTACTATATGTGCTTGTATTGTAAGTAAATACATATACTTAAACAATTTTATTTTTGGAAAAATGTATTAATTTTAAGATTTATTTCGCAATGTTTAAATGTTGGTAACTTAGCAATTAAATAATAATTATTGTTATCATTATTATTTAATTTCTTTTCGGGGAAGGTGTGAAGGTATAGTTATAGATCTATAAAACCTCTTTGTGTAATAATATATAAAGATGTTCATTGTAATAAATGAGATAGTATTCAGCAGACAGTCGTTTGATTAGTATCCCGACACCCAACCTTATAACGTGATTCGTACTCAACATACCAAAAACCCCTTAAACGATACCTATCATGAAATTTTGTGATTACGGCGCGGCGCCCATATTGGATTGCAAAATTATCACGTGATTCGTAATACCCATCATAAAATTTTGTGATTACGTCGCGGCGTGATCTCGTGATTCATACTTAGCATACCAACTTTAGAAAACTTTAGAAATTTTTATGACCAGCTATTATGTAATTTACATTTTTTACGCAACTGTAACCATCTAGCAAACGTACGCAACGGAAACTCTCAAAAGAAATGAAATATCCTAGTTTTCGAAAAATGTTTCGTTGCTGCTCAGCTCTTATTCGCCATAGCGTGATGTTATATATTTTGGTATTTTTGAAAAATGGACATTCTGTTAAGGAACTTTTGAAATTCAACTAGCAGTCCCTTAGAATCTAGAGTTCAAACAACTAAACAAACAAACAAACTCTTTAGCTTAAAAATAATAGTAGAATCATAATTATAATACTAGTATAATTAACTCATTTATTTACGAAACTCTAGTAAATCACTACACTTAATAAAGTTAGATGCATTTACTACGTCAAACAAAGTTAGCATGCTGTTTCTTTCTACTATACTGTATACTGTGGCATGAGAGTTCACTGCCGCTGCCGGCGCGCGGTGTGTCTCGCGCCGCGGGGCGAGGGGAGCGCCAAATGCCTACTTGTGCGCTATAACCGCCCCTTAAGCAAAGGAATTTTTACATTTACTATTTTAATAATAGTGATTTGTTCAGTAAAATAGTTCTGCAAATGCCATTAAACAGTATAATTAATTTGACTTATTTAGTGTGCATAATTAGTGTCAAGTCAGTATTTTTGGTTTAACTTTGTAATATTTTGTTCGTGAAAAGGAAATAAACAGATATCCATTTAAATAGGGTAAACCACCCAATTATTGGCACTTTTAGAATGAATTGTTGGCACTTTAGTTAAGAGTATATTTCGAAAAATAAGGGAAACCTAGTTTTTTTCAGTTCAGTGTTGCCCATTATGTAGTTGTAGGTATGCATTAAAAAGTAAAATAGCATTATTTTTCTGTTAGAAATGGGCAATATACCCTAAAGTGCCAATAATTGGAGGAGTGCCAACGATTGGGTGGTTTACCCTACATGCCATTTTTTCTGACGGAGTTTGTTGTTGTTGTTGAATGTTGTATGGTGTTGAATGAATGATATTAATATAACATTTGATGCCGTCAATAGCAAAGAAGTTTTACTTCAATCACGCGTAAAGGTTACACACACACACTTTTTTTTATGTAAGAAAGGGAGTACTTTGATGATTGTCCTGTTTATGTTGTTTTTTAGCAAACAAACATCCTCACCACCCAAACGCATATACCGTCTCTGTTCCGTCGTGGGTAATTAATGATACATCATACTCTAAAAATTATCACGCAATCGGTTGGAGGAGGAGAAGCCTGCCCTTGGCGTCACTACCACTACAGCAAGCGTTCAAGCCATAATATCCGACTGGGAAAACGAAATCTTTCTTTATGCTTTTCTGCAGTCCATAATATATATACTTACT
This sequence comes from Miltochrista miniata, assembly GCA_933228765.1. NCBI lineage: Eukaryota > Metazoa > Arthropoda > Insecta > Lepidoptera > Erebidae > Miltochrista > Miltochrista miniata. Next base: position 11,567,571 of record OW121764.1, on the reverse strand, counting down.
TATCTTATATGCAGTGCTAGGTACCTTCGTGACAAGAGAGCCTTCAATCTTATGCGTGTTCTACCTCTTCAACGATCTATGCTGTGAGGAATTGTTTGTTAAAATGCGGACAGGTACTTTTAATAGATTCTTTTACCGCTCGCCACAGATAGTCTCGTGCACTGTAACATTTTATAAGATCTGGTAAGGACACATACACAATCTCTCAAGCACACTCTCCCGCACACACGCTCACACACGCGGGCTTATAAGACAAATTAACCTTCCCAAAATGGGGCTTACTCAGACTGCAATATCGATTTAAATTTGATGAATGACAAATACTAGCAATTGGTCGGACTCAACCACTAGTGGGCTAGCTTTGTGTTTATTAATAACCGTAAAATAAAAATCAAAACATACGAATAACACGAACAATACATGAATAACAAATAACGATATACAAATATAGTATTTAAATTATTCATGCCCATCGCTTACATTCTAATTCTCTTTTCTATTTTGTATCGAAATAAATGTAAAATTACTATTGGTTAGTGGTTATGTTATAATATTTGACTATGAAACCGGAGTAGGACTTGCCTAATGACAGGCAAGGCATACTTTTCTTTTGCTTGCTATTTGTCGACCAGATTCTTTAAGCAGAGCGTAAAAAGGCACTTCATAGGGCCGCTACCCTGAGGACCACTGTCGAAAGTAATTATATTTTTTCTTTCGTGACTGGATTCGATAAGAGAGTAATATTTCTAAGTCTTGTAGTCTGTATCTAGCGATCGAAGTCACTCTCAAAGAGTGACCCCCAATTGCTAGATGTACCTCGTATTTCCATCAGGGGGGTGGCATTATTTTGAAACGCTAAAGATAAAAAAAATAAAGAAATTATCCAGAAAATAAAAGAATACAAAGCAATTCATTACAGTTACAAGTTACATAATTGAAATACATGTTTACGTTAACATCTAATGCCAACTTTGCCTAAAGGTTACAATCACGTCATAACAATTACATTGTTACTACAACAAAGGATCTGCTTTGTATCTATTATGTTTCACAAAATTGTGCTGAAATTGCTTATAATGTGTTTTGGCGGAGCGTGGGCCTTTTGAACGCGTTACATGTCATGTTCAATAATATCCTGTTGAAGAATTATACCCCTCATAAATTTGAAAATGAAAATGCCCCTAACACTGTTCTTATAAGCTTAAACATAGTATTGGTATTGAAAAAATTGCATTAAAAATCACACTTCCGATTGATATTGCGGTAATTTTCAACGGAGGTAGGTCTCTTGGTGAAAATAAATCATTAATCTTCAGATAAATCGGACCTGTGAAATTTCATGTAATCTCCCTCATAACTCAGGAAGTGAGATGTCTCCCCCATCGATGTTTACCCTGCCTAAGCTGTGAGACTATGACTATTTCTAGAACGTCACTGACGTCACTGTGTTTACTCAAGGTTATGCCGTGGAACTTGGTATACCTTTGCTCGATTTAAGATCCAGACCAGCCTTGGAGGTCAACTCTTGGCGACCTTTTGGAATAAATAACTGACTCTAGGTATCTATGGCTACATCCACGAACAAATCTTTTTTATTTTATTTATTGTATTATTTTGTAGTAGGTACTCGTACATAGGTGCTAGAAAGGACATTTATAAACTGTTTCTGATTCTGCATCCCATGGGAATTTATTTATTAGTTCTATGGAACTACTGGGACAAAAAAATCCCAGTAGCTCTATCATGGAACTACGCAATGGAACTACTGGAATACGCCGATACAGTCACACAGTCAGATTTTTTTAGAAATTAGAGAGTAATTGAATCACGAAGACTCAAATTGTAACCAATGAAACATGTTCATAAACTTTCACATTTATGGTTTAACTGCATCCCTCGAATGCTTACGTAAGCTTAGAATAGATATTTCTAGTTAAATACAGTTTCTTGTTCATTTTAGCAAAGCGAAATGTGCTCTCGGAGATTTGGAATTTCTAGTCATAATTATTTTAATTGGAATTCCTATTTTGCATGTAGAATATTTTCTTGGTAAAGAAAATATATAATTTAGTATATTTACCTACAGTTTCTAATTCATGCGAATGTATATTATTTATTATATTCGCGCGTATACGCCGAAGCGATGTCCCAATTAACAGTTCGTTGAAATATAGACAGGCGCAGCTTGTGACGATCCGATGTAGATATTTTTATAGCCACTGCTGAAGTTGTTGACGGTGTATTACAAAATTCTTTCCTCTCAAAGTTTTAAAAAATACCACAATGCCACGCCTTTCATCCCAGAAAGGGTAGGCAGAGACATATTATAAGCCCACATTTCACCTTTTAGATATTTTGTCTTACATAATAAATAGATGGTGAGTCGTATATACCGTGTTGATTTTTTAGGCTTTTTTTAAAATTATAATTATGAATTTTACCGGCAACCGGAACCAACATGCATTCCGAATGTCGTAAAGGCTCTCAAGTAAATGTCACAAAGTTATGTAGTGCAGGGTAAGTATTATATTTAAAGTAAAGTAAGTATTATAAGGGTAAGTATGATATTTGAGTGAATGCCGATGGATGCAGCAGCGGTGGAAGGAACCATCTAGGGGCGGGAATCCGTAGCTCAGACGATAATTTTCAATATGAAAATCTTGATGTCACTTTTTTGGAGATATTGATTATACAGCACTCAACCCCGTAAACGTGGAGGAGAAGAGAAGGCAACTCGTGGCGGATCTCGACCGGGACCTGGGTCACATTGCCCAATGGGGTTCAGACAACCTGGTCGAGTTCAATGCCAGAAAAACACAGGCGTGTGCGTTTACAGCTAAGAAGTCCCCATTCCTATCCCTACCCTCTCTTCAGAGCATTACGGTTCTACTGAAGGACAACCTGGAGATCCTCGGTATAGACGTCCGGCGTGAACTCAATGACAAAAACTACATAGAGAGTTGTATTGGGCTGGCCTCGCGGAAACTAGGAGTCTTAAATAAGGTGAGACGGTATTTCACGCCACATCAGAGATGTTTACTGTACAAGACGCAAATTCGTCCCTGCGTCGAATACTGTTCTCACCTTTGGGATGACTCCGCAAGGTATTTACTAGACGCGCTTGACGCTATGCAGAGACGTGCTATCCGAATAATTGGTTGTCCTGAGGTGACGGGAGGCCTCGAACCGTTGGCGCAGCGAAGAACCATAGCGTCCTTGGCTGCCTTCTATCGAATGTATCACGGCGAATGTTCTGAAGAGCTCTTCAACTTGATCCCACCCTCTCCTTTCCGATCCCAAACAACACGTGCCGGGCAAAGATGCCACTCACACACAGTGGAGAGAATCTTTGCCAGAACTGAGCGTTTCAAAAGATCATTCCTCTGTCGAACTATAAAAACATGGAACGACCTGCCCGCACATGTGTTTCCCTCATCTTACAATCCCAGGTTCTTCAAGAGGAGCGTGAAGAGGCACATCACAGGGCCGCCAACTTGAGGACCACTGTCAGAAGTGGCCCCCAATCGCTAGATGCGCCACGGCTTTCCATCAGGCAAAAAAACGTCGGTGGCTGGTCAGTAAGTGCACCAGTTGGATTTGAAATACTTCAGTAGTGATAGTGACCCGTCAGAATGAGTCATGAACAAATATATGGTACTAGCTGTTCCCCGCGGCTTCGACCGCGACTTTTTGCGCAGTCGGTTACAAAGTAGCCTATGTCCTGCCCCGGGGCCTCGAACTCCAAAAAAATCATCTCACTGGCTCTAGCAGTTTAGGCGTGAAAGCGTTAACAGATAGGCAGATAGACAGATAGACAGACAGACAGATTCCTTAGAGTTACTCACACATTTATAATATTAGTAGGGATGTACCCACTTCATGGATAATAATAGTTTTCACCTGCGTAGTACCCGTTCCAGTGAGAATACGGGAATAAAATATAGGCTATATTTTAAAATAGTTCACCGCAAAGAGTGTAGCTTCCCAACAGTGAAAGAATTTTTCAAATCGGTCCAGTAGTTCCGGAGCCTATTCGTTACAAACAAACAAACAATAAAACAAAAAAACAAATCTTTCCTCTTTATAATATTAGTATAGATAACTAGATGGCACTGTTCGATTTGAATTCAAGGTAGTATCATTTGTCACAATTTATTATAAGTACATATGTCAGAGTTGTCATCCGCTGTATTGGATCCAACAGAGTTATAATTCAATACTCGATAATTTTTGGGTCTCAGTTTGTTTGAAAGCTGAGACGCTTTACTTACTTGGTATACTTGTTGAAATGTTATTATCGGAACGCAACCATTTTAGTTCCTAATTCTAGCACAGGTGGCTCAGCTCCCCTTCCTTCCATAACTCTGTAAAATGTGTGTGCGCGCTCTTGAAATAAAATTATTATATTTCCAATTGCATTTAGTATTTTCTTTATTACTACATCACGCATATTCCTACCATACTTACTTACTGACTTACATTATTACAACACTTGTCTAAATCTGGTTTATTGAATTTCTAGATCGCATTATTCATTCTTATATGCGTCCAGGGCAAGGGTGGCTAATTGCAATCAGAGTTGAACTACTAATGCTAGTAATTTTAAAGAGCTACGCCTATTGCCTTCACCAGATTCTATAATATAGGAGAAAATCTCGACATCTCGACAAAAATAAGGATTTGCAGTCCTAGCAAATACGCTATGAAATATCTCATCATTTTGTAGAACATTATAGGGCTAGTTAGTACATTTTGTGAAAATGAAACGTAAAGTGAAATGGCGTAAAACTGGGCAGTAATGTCAGGAAAATTCAGGCACTCAAGGAAGCTTTGTAATCCTACTAATATTATAAATGTGAAAGTTTGTGAAGATGTTTGGATGTTTGTTACTCAATCACGCTCTAACGGTTAAACGGATCGGGCTGAAATTTGGAACCGGGGTAGATTATAGTCCGGAATAACACATAGGCTACTTTTCACCCCGGGAAAATGTTACCACGGGAAGCGGGAACGGGAACCAAATTTCACGCGGGCGAAGCCACGCGCATCTGCTAGTTTTTCATAAATTTCACACAATAGTCACAAATGTAAAAAACGGTTGACCCGTAAAAAATTTGCTTGAACAAAATAGTTTCTCGGTAACTTGAATGCTATTTCACTCGTGGCTAATAGAAGCACACTTGAACAATGGAGTTTTAAAAATGCGAACTTGGATTCCGTCCAACTTTTCGTGATATAACCGTAGATTTTTCTTTCGAAAAAACCAGTAGCGTCAAATCCCTGCGCATCATAACTACAAACGATTGTGCAAATTTTTTTTATGCCGTAAAAATACAGTTCTTTGCCAGTTCTCATTTGAATTGTTTACTTCGGACAATCGGTATTTTTATGTGTTTGTAATATGTTTTACCTATTTTGCCGAAGGACTCGGAAGTATATTAAAAGTGGTATTAGAAGGAGGAAAATCCATTATGGATGCTATGCCGGACTCCTACCGACTAAAAAACCTCACGTAACGCCCAACAGCCTATGGTTGGGAGCCCCTCGGAAGGATGTCCCAGGACTCCCAATAGACCCACGGCCGCTACTGCGGCCTCGCCTAAGGTGTGGTTCGGCTGATATCCCGCGTCTTTGGGGGGTTTCGGGTGTGATACCGCTTCTAAGGGGGGGCGTGCGTGAATCCCTCACGTCAGGCTGCCATCATGGGCCTACTTCTGTAAGGACGGTAAGCAGCCCTCTCACAGTCCTCAGGCCCTCGGGCATGGAGGCCGATTGTCTTCTGCGAAGACACGTCGGCGGCGCCCAAGCCTCCGACTGCGGAACTCGGGTGGGAGAGTTCTCTCCCGTTACAGCCACACATTATTCAGACTTTTGAGAATGCAAGCCCTTAAAGTATGTATAAGATTACAAATACCTACCTTCCAATAAATGAACACTCCACAAACATACTACTTACTTAACTACAGGAGTAAACGCAACGCGACGGGAGTAAATGCGACGGGAACGGGGGATATACTCTCTCTTATGTGACGCAAACGAAGTTGCGCGGGTCAGCTAGTTATTTATAAACCAACTGTTATTCACAAATACAATGCTGTCAGACCGAACAAAATGAGCTGTTATTTATTGAGTGCAACTTGCAAGGCGTGTCAAACATTCATTTGTCGAACATAAAAGGAGTGCATACGAGTATAACTGCAAAATCTCAAGTCTCATTCTGTATAGTCACAAAGTCAACTTTGAAACTTGCCTTTCAAAACATATTCGCCTTAACAACGCTGCATTCAGGCTTCAAACTCGATGTAAGTGGCAAATAGGATAAATTAGAAGGTATAGAGAGCGTGTATAGCATCGGTCTCCTTGTGCACAACGTAGGTAGGTGAGCTATATCGATGAATAGTGACGCCAATATTTGTTTAACGTAAAAGTAACAATAATTTGCTTTGCCTGTGAGATGTAATTATTGATTTTTTTAGTCTGTTTCAGGGTATAGTTTTTTCACGATTTTGCAACGCACGATTTTAAACAATAGTGTAATAAAAAGATTTATTTGAAAGCGTCGTCATGGTCTTGAAGTTGCGTGCTCTCTTTTTTTTTTTGTTTAACGTGAGGGAAAATCCTCATGGATGATATGCCGGACTCCTACCGACTAAAAAACCTCACGTCACGCCCAACAGTCTATGGTTGGGAGCCCCGGGTAAACCCTCGGAAGGACGTCCCAGGACTCCCAACAGAAGTTGCGTGCTCTCTTGTACTCTAGTGTCGCGCTTTTGCCGTAATCGCTGTCGACTCGCTTGCCGCTAACATCTAGTTTGAGGCCTCAAAGAATATATTCCACAAAAACGCTGCATTCAGAATTGTCCGGAGCTGCTACTGGCCATCGAGTTATGTCAGTAAAACTGTTTTATGGCGCAACAAATCATTTCTATTTGAGTGTGTGTATAACCTCAGTCCCCTCATGTAAGTTTTGCATGTTCGTTATTCCGGTATTTTCTTTCGTCGGTTTATGCTCGAAATGCTTGGAATACAGAAATTATAGTTTGTAAATTTGTAGCAAATGTCATGTTGGAATCTTGGTTTGGATTACATTAAGGTTTTGGTTTATTTTCTGTCAAAAGCTCAACAATAGGCTTTCCGCTACTACGATTTTTTAATAAACCCATTGGCAGAATGTGGTTCTATACATAGACACTTCCTCTGTCGTATTGTGACTAACAGCGTGTCAGCCAAAGAAGATAGGAACAGGCGACAATGCAGCTAAGTGTAATATTATCACTTTACAGTAATGTTTTGATTACTGAGGGGCAAATGCGAGTTTTTGCGTGAACTTGTCGACATTCACGGCGCGCCAATTCGTATGGAGTCGACACCCCGCCACCTAGCTGTCAACGCGGGAACTTGTCTCAATTCCATACAAATCGGCCATACCGCGCTCACCCGTGAATGTCGACAGGCGCACGCCGAAACTTGCACTTGCCCCTCTGGTCAATTTTATGTATGTACTGGATGTGTACTGGCATCACAGAGCAATACGCGCACCTCTACAAGTCGCGTTGCTCTATACCTAACCTGGTAATTGACTAGAATTGTTAAAAAAAATAGTGACCTCAATTGCCTATTATTTGACTGACTTAACAGGACACGCATAGTCCGACGGGGCAGATATTGATTAATAAGATACCTAGTGTTTATTAAGCAACCTGAATATTAATATACAGCCGTAGCTTACACTTAGCAAAATACATATTTAAATAAAGATGTACTTATTTAAAATAAATTGAATGAATTAGTCTCCTGTTGTATAAATTCCAACCCGATAAGCCGAGATCACGAAATCAGTTCAAAACAGTTATAATTAACTACATCTCTTGTTTATTAGCGTGATGATAAATAGTTCAAAATCGGATTAGCAGATTCACAGATTTCTTCAGATTCACTTACAATATCACAAATTTTACCTCTAGTAACATGAAATAGTAAAGAAAATTGTCCTAAGAAATATCATTGTATGCTAGGTACTTTTTTTATTGTTTAACGGGAAAATCCTCATGGATGTTATGCCGGACTCCTACTAACTAAAAAACCTCACGTAACGCCCAACAGCCTATGGTCGGAAGCCCCGGGTAAGCCCTCGGAAGGATGTCCCAGGACTCCCAACAGACCTACGGCCGCCACTGCGGCCCCGCCCAGGGTGTGGTTCGGGTGCTATCCCGCGTCTTTGGGGAGTTTCGGGTGTGATCTCGCTTCTAAGGGGGGGGGGGGGGGGGGGGCGTGCGTGAGTTCCTCATGTCACGCTGCCGTCATGGGCCTGCTTTTGTAAGGTAGGTGAGCCGCCCCTCTCACCGTCCACAGGCCTCCGGTCATGGAGGCCGATAATCCTCGGCGAAGACACGTCGGCGGCGCCCCAGCCGCCGACTGCGGAACTCGGGTGGGAGAGTTCTCTCCCGTTCCCGCCCTGTCGTCTCTTTCACGAGCATGAGCTGCTCGCAGAAGGAGGCGGCGCAGTCCTACTTACTCCCGCTGGAGAACATGCCTCGCACCATGGTCTCGAGCGAGACAGTGTCCACGTCCAGACCCACCACGTATGCTAGGTACTAAGGTTGCAGAGTGGTCAAATATGCTACCCTTATCGTAAACTATATTACCTATCTACCGCTTTGAAGAAAAAACATAACTATTTGTATCTTGATAATTATAACCAAAATTCATCGGATTTTATTCTGCTTAAAAGTAAGTAGGTACTCTTTGTTTAAGCTGATGAATAGTGTGTTTATAAGCCACCTGAAGGAGTTAAGCTTTTAGGTATTTTTCTATCTCAAATGTTTTCAATTAATCAATCATTTTCTTTAAACTCGTCGTTCCACCAACTTGTTTCACCAGTGGCACGGGAAGGAATTGTCATTCCTCCACGTACCCTGAATACAGATACCTACATGTAGGGATGGTAGCTCTACTCAATCCCCCGTGGCATTGTGCCAAAAAGACTAGCAGCATTCCCCCTTTGAATAGCAATACCTATTCGCTGAGCGAGAAAACTGCCAGCCTTTGGGTCACCAGTCGACTCCACAAGGCGCTTTTTCAAATTCTTTAAAAATTTTTGCGCATTGGGACCCCATGGACCCAGGGTCTCGACACCGACTGGACAAAAACGATACGATGAGTCGAGATCCTTATATTTATTAATTTTAATATTTTCAGCCGCTTCCGCTGCTGCGCTGCTTTTAATTTTGTTTTAGAAAGATGGGACGGGGTCAGAGTGTCAACACAAGTTGCATCCCAATTTCCCTTTAGATATTACTCAATAAATAATCCCCTTTCTCCACTGAAATCCATTAAAAATATCTCAGTCTATAGCAGTCCACTGCTGGACGTAGACTTCTCCCGAATTACGCTACAATACACGGTCCTGCACCTTCCGCATCCGGTCACATATAGCACTTTGTATTTGCAAAATAAGTTTCCTTTAAAATATTTAAATACAGACATCATCGACATTTCGACGAACAAAATCCCGAGTAAAAGCTAGTCCTACTAATATTATAAATGTGAAAGTTTGTGAAGATGTTTGGATCTTTGGATGTTTGTTACTCAATCACGCTCTAACGGCTGAACGGATTGGGTTGAAATTTGGTACACAGATGGCCTATAGTCTGGAATAACACATAGGCTAATGTTCGGATAAATGTTCCCGCGGGAAGCGGGAACTGGTACCGAATTTCACGCGGGCGAAGCCGCGAACATCATCTGGTAGCCGCTAAAGCAAAGCACTTTATTCCAAGATAAAAGCACAACCATTGTGTTATAATGAAGAGAAGTTGAGCGAAATAAAGCAATTAGATAGTAGGATAACATTCAGTGCGGCTAAGCTACATTATTGTAGATTGTTTATAAGCTTAGAGGCACTTTGAGGACCAGTCACCAACCACTTAATTATATTGCAGACTAGCTGAAGCCCGCAGCTCCGCCCGCGTCAAGTTTTGTCCCCGTTTCCGCTTACCGTGGGAACTTATTCTCAGAATAAAAAGTAGCCTATGTGTTATTCCAGACCTATAGCTACAACTGTACCGAATTTCAGCCAGATCCGTTCAGCCGTTAGAGCGTGAAAGAGTAACATACATCCACACATCCACACATCCACACTCACAAACTTTCGCATTTATAATATAAGTAAGATTACAATGTTCATTTATTTGCTAAATGAACATTGTAATCTTACTTATATTCTTCCAAGGGAATCTTAGGAGTTCAAGATTGGCTATCTACTCTTTTATCATAGAATTTTAAGTTAGTTATTTTGCATTCTTTAAAGCAGCACAGTTAAAAATTTACAGAGTATTCCCATGCTTGTTAAGTTGGCTTCTAGTAAACTTCAAGCCGAGTCGAAGGCCTTTAAAACTACCTAATTTTTTACTATGACTTTAAGGCTCACACACACCTATACTAATTACTTTGTGGTACGACCTCTGCCTACCTCTCCAATACAAGACGTGACTAATGTTTGTAAAACCTACGGATGATACAATTAAGATCATTAAAAACAAAAAACGAGTGCGACTCAGACTAGCGCACCGAGGGCTCCGTACCAAAAACACCAAAAGAAATCTCCTTTGTTGTATGGGAGCCCTCCTTAATTATTATAAATTTTCTGATTTTAGTATTTGTTGTTATAGCGACAACAGAAGTACACCGTCTGTGAAAATTTCAGCTCCCTAGCTATCATAGTTCCTGAGATACAGACTCGTGACGGACAGACAGACAGACGGACAGTGAAATCTCATGAATAGGGTCCCGTTTTTACCCTTTGGGTACGGAACCCTAAAAACCCCGAAACGTCTAGTGCAGGGAAGATTCCAAACTATCTATTTGAAATTGGGAATCCGTTTTTTTATAAATGTTAATTTCATAATCATGATCTCCTGCGGAAATAGTGGGACTCCACTGCCTATTTCTGTGAGCAGGTCATGCTTGTGAACGGCTGGAAGGGAGCGGGAGAGAACTCTCCCACCCTTGTTCTGCAGTCTGCGGCGGGATAACACCCGAAAACCCCCCTAAGACTCGTGATAGCATCCGAACCCCTCCTAGGTGAGTCCGCAGTGATAGCCAAGGTCTGTTGTGAGGCCCGGAGTTACCTTTCTAAAGGCTTACCCGGGGCTCCTAACCGTAGGCATTGGGTAGGAAATGTGTGGTTTTGGTAGGTGGAAGCCCGGCATGGCCAAAACCTCATGGATGTTATGCCGGACTCCTACCGACTAAAAAAACCTCATGTAACGCCCAACACGCCTATGGTTGTGAGCCCCGGGTAAGCCCTCGGAAGGATGCCCCAGGACTCGAAGCAGACCTACGGCAACCACTGCGGCGTCGCCCAGGGGGTGGTTCGGGTGTTATCCCGCGTCTTTGGGGGGTTTCGGGTGTGATCCCGCTTCTAAGATGGGGCGTGCGTGAGTTCCTAACGTCACGCTGCCATCAAGGGCCTGCTTCTGTAAGGACGGTGAGCGACCCTCTCACCGTCCTCAGACCCCCAGGGGTTTGGAATGTTACAATACAAGACATCGTTATTTTATAAACTCTAAAGCCGCGTCCGCCACCAGTTTGTAGAAGTGTCGCGTTGCTCTGTGTATAGACCGGTCCTAAAGGTATGTTAGTTAAACTCATATAACGTGTAATTAATTCGTGTTTGCCTTTTGCATTCCTATACATATTATTTTTTTCCGAATTTAAGGCCAATTTCAAATTGCCATGAAAACGTAGAACGATGTTTATTTAGAAATATCTGATTACCATTTTAAAATGTAATTGAGCACAACGGGACCAAACCCTGTCATTTGCTATTTTACTATTAACTTTATTACATAGGATGAAGGTTCAAATCACTCAACAAGCCTAAGTATAACTTGGTTTATGGCTAATCTGTCGTATGTAATTTGCATATAGAGATTATTTGTTAAATGTATGTAAATATGCGTAGCGTGTGATTAACGTTAATTTGCAGGTTCTGGGCAAATGTTGGTTATTCTCTTTTCTTTCTTCCTATGTTATATTTATTTAGGGGTACGATGGGTTCTACACAGATTATTGGTGCCCGAGCCAGCTTGATGAATAACATATGAGTGAAGAGAAAGAAAACTTGAAAGTGAACGTAGTACTTACCGCTTTGCGTACCAGCGTAGTGTCTACTAGGTATTGCCCGTTGTTCTATGTAAGCAAGAGTACGCGACATAAAATGTATCTATGCTATGCCTTATAATTCCACACAGTCATACAAATCGAGTCTCAGTTCAGAGGGACTACGTAGGCCACCTTATACAACAATTTTTCGGGAATCCAGGGACATCCTACCGAGGGCTTACTCGGGGCAGGCCGTGGTAGAACACGTGTGGTTTCAGTCTTGCGTATAGCATAACTACGTAACGATGGTTCGGGCATGTGGAGCGAATGGGAGATGAAAGAATGACAAAACAGATATACAACGCGAAAGTGGATGGACGTAGGAGTCAGGAAAGGCCACGACGCACCTACCACGACTAAATTAATCGAGTTTTAGCAGAACAAGACATGCATGCATGAAAAGAAAAATGAAAGTTGAAGAAGCAAGTGAGGTGTGTATGGGCCGTGCCGTGTGGCGCTTGGTTCTTTCTGCCTACATCGCAAGGGATTTGACGTGAAGGTAGATAGATAGATAGATATCTACGTAAAAAATTGAAAAACGTTACTTGATATTTTTGCGTCTCGTAGAATAAACGCCATGTACCTTTTGATCTAAAATCTGTGCAGTAGACATTCAACATTTTATTTTCTATTCCCGTGATATTTTTTACGAAACCTGCAAACTTAAATTCTCCATAGGCCAACTAAAAAATAACTGCCTGACCTTGCTCAAGACTAACAATAGGTGCCAGGACAGGGCAGTCATATACAAAAGGTTCCTACCCTCGTTATTATAAAATAACTCCAACCCCCATATTTTCTTTGAAACTGTCTTTCCCTTTGTCAAATATTGAAGAAAATACGTAAATCTTCGCTACACTCTGTTTAATAATAGGATGATTATTTGACAGGTCGCCATAGCTATGAGGGTGGTGTACAATATACGTGAAGTTCAGAGATAGATCATAGTCCAAAATAATTTACGCGAAGTACAGAATACATGGGCACTTTTTATCTTTTTTATTATAAAATTAATGTTTTATATAGGTATAACTATATGATTCTACGCGACTTCGCCCGTTTGAAACTTGTTACCCGTTCCCGCTTCCCATGGGATCATATTCCCGGGATCAAAAGTCTATGTGTTATCCCAGGTTATTATCTATCCCTGTACCAAATTTCAGCTTAATCCGTTCAGCCCTTTTTTTTTATACCACCAGAGTGGCAGACAAGCATACGGCCCCACCAGATGTACCGGTGGTCACCGCAGCCTATGGACGTTTGCAACGCCAGAGGCACCACAACCGCGCTGCCGACCCTTTAAAAACCTTCTTAGTCCCCTTTTGAAGAACCCCATACTGTAGGCGTTTGAATAAAAGGGTGATTGAGTAACAAACATCCAAACATCCAAATATCTTCATAAACTTTCACATTTATAATATTAGTAGGAAGTAGGATTTTTTTATTTTTTTATTTATTTAACATTTTACTCGCCAAACTGTTATGTTTGATGGCGAGACGCGCTCGTGTTCAATACATAGCTTAAGTTTACTTAAATATACCTTAACCTACTAACAACATATTTTTAAATAAGTATTTCAATGCAAAATTGAAAGGTTCGTTTGTAACACAAAATTCAAACAATCATAAATGCACACCCAACACAATGAAAAACATAAGACAAAGATATCGTTATTTTTATTTTACACTAGCGGACGCCACACGGCCCCACCCGCGCAGCTCCCGTTTCCGCGGGAATACGGGAACAAAACACAGTCCACGCTCACCGCAAAGAGTGCAGCCCCCCAACAGCGAAAGAATTTCCCAAATCGGTCCAGCAGTTCCGGAGCCCACTCGTTACATACAAACAAACAAAAAACAAATCCCTCCTCTCCATAATATTAGTATAGATTTGACACTCGGCGGCCGCTTCTTTGCCTTATTGCGACCGTCGAGTAGCAAATCTCGAAACTTGGATCTTAACATACCCTTACTTATCTTTGGGCTCTGTCTCAGTAAATCGTACTTATTAAAAACCTTTGGTACCCAGTATTTAGATAATCTCTCTCCATAATAGTTGACCATCCGCGGTTGAACCAATCGATTATTTCTGACAATTCTTGTATTATATCTATTTTTCATAAATTCTTATAAGTAGTATAGTAATACTCTAATCCTAATAAATATTCAACCCTTTTTTCCAATGGCAAAATTCTACAGATAGGAAACAAATTTTCATAATCTTTATTACAGTTGTCTTTGTCTTTTTTGCTAACTAAAAATTTGAGTAATCTAATTTGTAAGTCTTTTATGTTTTTTAAGTATGTTTTGAAAGTTCTGCCGTATACAATAAGTCCATAACTTATAAGTGAGTCCGCCAGTGCATAATATACAATAAGTAATGTGTGTTTATTTAATACTTCCTTCAATTGAAAGAATTTCCCTAATACTGATCGCAGCCTGTTACAAACATCGACAACATGTATTCTGCAATTAAAGTTTACATCAATAATAATACCTAGATATTTAAATGTTGCTACATATTCTAATTTATTACAATTACAGTTATTCCTTTTATTATGCAAACATTCATAGGTGTGCCCTATCACAGCAAGGCTTTCCTTCGTCACTGCTCTAGCCCGTCTATTATAAGGCGAGTGTATATGCATGCATTTGGTTTTGGCGTAATTTAATATTATGCCATTATCATGTGCCCACTAGGTAATATTTTCCATATCATCTTGTATATACCTTTGGGTCTCAAAAATATCTGTACCACCATAAACCAGACACATGTCTTCTGCATACATATACACCCGACACCTGCTCACAACATTTGATACGCTGTTGACGTGCATCACATACCCAACAGGACCAAACAGTAGGATAGTAGGACTAGCTGATGCTCGACTGACTCATCAACGTAGAGACGAAATCCCTGGACCTAGAATGATGAAATTTGGACAGAAGATACCTTTTATTAACTAGGTACCTAAGTAATAAGAAAGTATTAAATAAGGTATAAACAGTTGTATGGAAATTCGTCATCTTCAAAGTTAGCATCATTAAATTAAGTATACCGGTTTCTGGTGTTTTATATAAAAAATATTTAAAAAATATAATTATCTTTTAGGTTGATGTAATATTAGCCATCATCCACGTAGTGCTGATCCACCAACACAATACGGTCACACTAAGTACAGGCAATAGAACTGTCGGAATTGGAAATCAGCATTATGATACCCGTTGAAAAGCAATATTAGCATGTAAGCACTCTCTATGTTACTAAGTTCGTCGCCAACTCAATGCATACTGGAAAGCTCCTGGGTGCATTCATTTCCATCTTCGAACATTTTGGCGATAGCTTAGCTTAAACAATTCAGCAATAAACCTTTGAAGTTGCCTTTAGAAATCCAATGAAGGATATTATGCCTCTAGCGGTTTTGTATTGCTTTTACTTTATTCAATGTCTTTTTATTTACAAAATCGATTTTAGCCTCTCTCTATAAAATAGATTGCAGAGGGGCTTATGGTGAGACTTGTGTCTGTAGTCTGTGACTATGTTGCATTAAACTAAGTCACGTGGATTATATTTGTTCAAAGTTTGAAATAAAACAAAAATGACAACGTCAATCCAATTGAACTTTCACTTTCACAATAAACGTTTTATAGAGGGGCAGTCGGGTGAGACCGCCTCGCGGCTTCTTGTTTGATTAACTGTGATTGTTCGATACGCATAGTATTGTTCTAATCATATACAAGAGAGAATTTGTCCAAAATGTCATCCTATATTTGAAGAATTTAAAGCTTCTAACGAAGAAAAGATTATTGTTCGTAAGAAGAAGAAAAGAACAGATTACTCTTAGCTCCTTTACATAGGTATTACGTCCACAGCTCGCTAAATCTTAAGTAGACAATGCTTTCTCGTCTCACTGTATTTTAAGAGATTATCTTAAAATTATTCCGACAGAGGTAGATGACAATCGCAATATCTGAAAATTATGTTTGTAGGCCAAGAAGTATGAAATTTGGAAGTTATTTAGGAGAGACGTTTAATCTTACTAATATTATAAATGCAAAAATTTTGCGTGTGGGTGTTAGTTTCTCTTTCACCATCTGTTGAACGGATATGGATGAATTTGGTGAAGGCATAGGTAGATACGGGTACACTACATTAATACGAAAAACTTAATTCCGAAAGTCACAATCACGAATTTCATAATTCCGAATTTCATAAGTCCGAATGATTCGAAATCCCGAAAGTCAAAAATCCGATGTTTCATAAATCCTTTTTATTAAAAGTCATAATTTTAAAATTCCGAATGTTTACAATTCCGACTGTCAGAATGCCGAATTTCAAGAAACCGAACCGTTGAATTCCGAATCATTAAAAATCCGCCATATTATAAATACCAACTCCGATTATCAAAAATCCGAAATTTCATAAATACGAAGGGTGAATGTCGTTTCCACCCGTTCCTGTTTTAACCCGAAAACTTATCATTAAAGACGATTATTTATGTTCCCGATTCCACCCGTTTTTTTAATAAAGTATAGTCAAGTCTAACTACCGAAAATATTATTTCCAAGTGAGTAAAGGCAAACGAAAAAACAAAAAAAAAACTCTGAGTCGGGGTGTTAACCATTCACTTATTATGGTTAACACCTCGACTCGTATAGGTTAGGTTAGAAGACTAAGGCGAAAGCGAAGCGGAGCGGAGCTCCGGCCTTAGCCATCGTGGTTATTTTTTTTGTTTTGTCGTTTGCCTTCCACTCACTTGGAAATAATATCTTCGGTTGTTAGACTTGACCGTAGTTTATTAAAAAAACTTAAATAGTGAATTTTCGGATATTTGAAATTCTGAATAATGTTTTTCGGAAAAATAACAGTCCGGTCTTTTGATTATTCGTACTAATGAAATTAGGAAAAATAAAAATTCGTACTTATGACTTTCGGATAAATGAATATCGTCCTTTTGAATATTCGGAGCTTTGTTTCTTAGGAATTATAATCTTCGGAATTTTGAAAATCGGAATATTGAAATTCGGAAAAGCATATTTCGGAATTTTTGGGTGTTCCCAGGTAGATACACTTATTTTTAATAGTTTTTATTTTTCTTTATACGTGTAGAAAATTCGTCATGGATGCTATGACGGACTCTTCCGACTAAAATCAACACGTTCCCTCCCTACTGCCCCGGGTAAGCCCTCTAGTATATCTTCAGGATTCCTAATAGACCTTGGCTACCACTGCTTCCTCACCAATATAGGGGATTCGGGTGCTATCCCGCGTCTTTGGGGGTTGTTCGGGAGTTTTTTTCTTCGGACGAGTGGCGTGCTTTAAACTATCACGTCACACTGCCGAATTGGGTCTGCTTTGGTAAGGACGGTGAGTAACCTCCCCACGGTCCTCCGACCCCTGGTCATGAGGGCCGATAGTTTTGGGCGAAGACAGCTCGCAACAGACTGCGGAACTTGGGTGGGAGAGTTCCCTCCAGCTCACCTGGCCGTCTCTTTCACGAGCATGACCTGCCTGTAGAAAGACGCAGCGGTGTTTCACTTACTCCCACTGGAGATCATGACTCGCCTTTGGAAACTGGCCTTTTTCGAGGGATGCGCTAAAGTGCCCTATCAGTCTAAAGAGCTCTATCGGATGGCGAGACTCTAAGGAAGCCTTTCCTGATATGAGTTTAGGCTTTCTTTGGGTTTCTTCTATTTATCGAAAAAAGTTTATAATTTAATAGAAGAGCAGCCAGTGACCATCACCTCAGTTTCCTATTATAATATTACTGCTATTTCTTACAATAGATAGAATCGCACGAACGGTAAAAAACCTATTACAATTTGCTATAAATCTTGCTACATAAGAAACGAACCCACAGAAAATTAATTCTCTATAGTCGAATACAAAATGGCCGTTCTCTTATACAATATTTCATTCGAACAACCCACATTTTTTTTACAACTGCGCCCTTATTATTTCCGCAAATAAGATCCAATTGAAGGAAATTATTACCTGTCACGTCTCAAAAGGGCCACAGGGTAAAATAGTGCAGTTGTTATTCAACTAGGTCTAACTACCGTCTAAATTGGCCGAATCTACCCTCTGTGTACTTGGATTTATAATTTTAGAGTCGTCGTATATAGCATAAGCAAAAATAATATAAGCTTAATTTGGGCTAGATAATGTTGTGTTAAAATGTCTGCACTTGTTTAGTATTCAAGTTTTTTTTTACTATTTCATCATCATCATCTGGTGCCTCTCCATCACTGAAGGTTGGTCGTCAGATAGCGAAATTTCCTTTATTTTGCGAAAAGCAAAATAAATCCTCAACGCTGGCAATATTTGTCTACTCTCGAATGTTCTTTAACCATGACTTCTTTCTTCCTCCGGCACGTCCTTTCCCCTCATCCATATAATACTTATTTAAGTGCAGACATCCTCCCAGATCAACTGCTGACCTAGGCATAATGACCTTGAAGTGTTGTGGCAAATATTGAGAGAGGCCTACGTCCAGCAGTGAAATGCTATAGTCTGATTTGATTGTTTGATTAATGGAATTACCTACATAGAGGTAAACACATCAATTCAGAATTAACGACAGTGATGATCAAAGGAGTCGTTATGAGTTTTACTTCGAACTTATATGAAATTTAATACTCTATACTAATATTATAAAGAGGAAAGATGTGATTGTTTGTTTGCATCGAATAGGCTCCGAAACTACTAAACCGATTTGAAAAATTATTTCGCTGTTGGAAAGCTACACTCTTCGCGGTGAACATAGGCTATATTTTATTCCAGTATTCTACCTACGGGAACAGGAGCTACGCGGGTGAAACCGCGTGACGTTTGCTAGTTTAATTATAATTTATAAGAGAGAAAAAGTCGAAACTATCATTTCTGATTAGTTTCTTTAAAATGATAATAACCCTTCGCACTCAAAAAACATTTAATCGTCTTATCGCACATCGTCAGTTATTCTGAGCAACGATTTTATTTAATTTGACGTTTTTCGTAAAACACTGCTTTATTAGAGAATCGACGATACGTGGAGACCACGCTATCACTTTTTTTTTAACTTGAGGAAAATCCTACAGAGATGCTATGCCGGACTCCTACCGACTAAAAACCACACGTATCCAACCTTACAGCCTACGGTTGAGAGCCCCCCGGGTATGCCCTCGAAAGGAAGTCCCCAGGACGACGCTATCACTAATTATTGATATTATGATCTAGTAAATGAAAGGTAACAACCAATAGCAATATTTTATAAAAGATGTACATAGTCTCTGTAATAACTAAATATAGAAACTTGAAACATTCTGCAAGTGCACGTGTTTTCCTCCTCTTACAACCATGGGTTCTACAAGCGAAACGTGAAAAACCGGCCAACTTTTAGAAGTTAGAGGGGGGGGGGTCCCATTTTACCACTTTGCCAGTGTCTCTTGCGTAAACTCTTCATTTTAGAAAAAAATTATGTCACAAACTTCAAAAGCATTTTTGAAGACCTATTTATAGATAGTATAGGTTTGATAAAAAAAACAATGAGTTTCAGTTCTGAGTATGGGGACCCCCAAAATTTGCTGCATTTTTTCTAGTTTTATTTAAATATCTTAATGCAGTTCACAGGATACATCTACTCACTAAGTTTCTTATAGTTTCGGAGAAAAGTGGCTGTGACATAAGGACGAACAGACAGACAGACAGACATCACGAATCTATGAGAGTTCCGCTTTTGCCATTTGGCTACGGAATCCTAAAAAGTACATCAATGGTTTGTCAACTTGGAGGGCACTGTCAAAGGTCTTTTGGACTGTGATGGTAATAGTAACCCTCAACTCTTCAGTTGAGGGTTACTACTACCATCACCATGGCTTCCCATTAGACGAGAGAAGTTATTATGGCGAAA
The DNA here is from genome assembly GCA_933228765.1 of Miltochrista miniata. Taxonomy (NCBI): domain Eukaryota; kingdom Metazoa; phylum Arthropoda; class Insecta; order Lepidoptera; family Erebidae; genus Miltochrista; species Miltochrista miniata. The sequence goes on along the minus strand of OW121764.1, from coordinate 11,547,514 downwards.
TAAAATCAGGAAATAACTGTGTCAAGTCTGCTATGTATATGTAGTTTATTTGGATTCCACAGTATTTGAGTGTTGGGCTTTTAGTTGAATACTAGCTGTTCCCGCGGCTTTGTCTGCGTAGAAATCGTTTTCGCGTAAAATGATTATCCTCCTTTTGCGCAGTTGAGACAGACAGAGTTGCTTTCGTATTTATGATATTAGTAGGGATTCAGGAAAACAAAAAAAGCATTCTTCATTTTCTTTTAACTAGAACCCTGTGGTCAGTCATCGCAGAAGGCTTGCGACCGCTCGCCAGTAGGAAATAAGTACTCGTTATTGCAAATACTACAAATGGGCACCCATCTCAGTCCATACTTATAGATTGATAGAACACTGAGCTATTCTAGCAGTGCTCCGCTACGAGCACTTCTTCTAGCTACCACTACAATATTTTTTGTATGAATAACATTAAGTTAACTTTTCTACCGCTTTCAATTTAGTAAATGATGTTATTTAATAGTAAAATAGTGTGACATTTTGGGTATAAATTAATCATTGTACGCATGTACGCGTCTAACAAGTGCGAATAATTACATGTAGGACATAATAATATTCATACACACATATTTCCGCATAATTTATTGGTGCTACTGTGATTATCAAAGACGTTATTCAAATTTTATTACACACCTGCTCTAATGATAGTTTTTTTTTATCACGTTAATGATTGGTAGACCATAAATTTCATCATGGTGGTGATTAGTGTGAAGATGTCGTTTTGTAAGATTCTTTTTGACCTAGAAAATTTAAAATTTCAATGAGTTTGAAGAAATCATAGTTCTTCTATGCAGGCATAGAAGAAGGCATATAGTTAGTTCTGATAAAATTACGTGACGATCGATTTGGTAAGGGTAGGTGATGAGTGGTTACCAATGGTACTCGTGGCCTGAAAAGCAATAGTATAGTGGTTATTGAAGAAATCATCAGCCAGATATCGCTTAAATGTGTTGGTCCTACTAAGCAAAATTCGGGTGTCTCCCATTAGTTCTATAGAAATGTGACGTCATAGAACTGTTGAAACATTTTTGTCCCTGTTTTTCTAAGATAGATCAGATGCAACTAAATTTGTCCCATTTGTTCCATAGAACTACGATAGAACTGTTAAAACATTTTGTCCTATTTGTTCTATTTTGTGATGAGTCGTTATAGTCGTTACAGTCTTGGCTGCTGAGCTTTTCTTTGCCGATGAAATTAAAAAACATAAATTTCTTAAGATTTACACCAGTATCGTGAATACACTAATTAGAGAGCTATAGACCCTCGTTAATGTTTATTGAGTGAATTAATATATTTGTTATAAGTTGTTCCGATATAGGACTAGGACACTAAGGTCCAGTGTGGCGGGGGCGTTGTATTAGGTACCTCATAATATGTAATGTCAACATTATGGGAATTCAACATTTTGAAAATTCAACCTAATGGTCCGAAAGGTAAGTATGTATGTAAGTAAAACTGGTTATGGAAATAGGAGTTGGAATAAAAAATGTGTGAAAGGCATTTAGAGACATGTAAAAAGGGAACTTGTAGAACATGGAGATCGAGGTTTCCAATTAAGCAAAAGTATTATTTTTTCTATGGAACAAATGGGACAAATTTAATTGCATCTGATCTATCATAGAAAAACAGGGAGAAAAACGTTTCAACAGTTCTATGACGTCACAGTTCTATAGAACTAATGGGAATCACCGCAAAATTCGTTAGTATGAAACTATTTTTTTTAATCACCAAGCGATGGTGATTGACTCTACTATACCATGCGCCTAAGTCAGGTCGGTGCAGTGATTCGTTTCGAGTGGTCCTTTTCATATTGTCATTTAAGTGTCTGGTTTTCGAAGATTTTTGTAGGACCAAAATTTGTCCATTGCTCTAAATTCCCCAATCATCTTCCCAAACTGTAATTTTGAGTTGTCTACGTCTAACAGTAAGTCAACTGTAATAGGCTAATAGATTTATTTATGTACTGCCTGACCCCGCAACTTCGTTTACGTTACGTAAGGTGTATGAAAGGAGAGGTATTTCTTCATCAGACTCATTAAGCAGAGTGTGAAACTGCCCTGTTTGCTAAATCATAAAAGAGCTTAAAGATTAAGTCTATTCTAAAAAAATATTTTAAAATAGCCTTAATCAATGAAGCCAACACGTCAGATTAGATTTTTTGATTTTATATGTACCTAATAGATTTTTAGAGTAATATAACTTTTTTATTTATAAACTGATTGACATGAAATAAACACTTAAATGTTAAGTCATAAATAAAATAATAGACCGCATTGCAATCGGTTACGTGGTTACTGAGATTAGCGTACACAAATGTACAGACAAACAGATATACAGACATACAAACAGACAAAAATTCTAAAATTCATTGTTTTGGGTTCTACGGCGTTCATAAAGCCCCCCCTATAATATTTTTTCTAATTTTTCTTCCATGTACAGACAGCGACCTGTTACAATTTTATTATATGTATTGCTTGACATGGATTTATAAGGTTTTGGTGTGACACGATCTTGAAAACCGTTTATCGTATTTTTATTTTATTCCAAAAAAGTTTCTCCACTATATTGTCTTTTAATCGGTTGAGCAGATCTAGGTAATGCTGTAGGATAGAATTATTTTTCTGTCATGAGCAATAAAAGGAAGTAAGCAGCTGACTGATCTTTACATATTTCGGTATTCGCTTCAGAGCACAAAAGGTTCAGACATCACACAGTTGGGCGGAATAATACTTATTCTAGAATTCGTTTTCGACCAGCATTTATACCACTGTATTGGAGGTATTAGATACCTATGTGGTTAAATTTATTTTGTTTAAGGCTTGTATGTTCGAAAGAGACTCATATTGGGGTGAACTTTATACTTGGAAATATTCTTCGATTTGATCTGATAAAACTATATTATTGTAATTTATTAGATACTCTTGCTTTTTTAACGTATCAAAACACGATTAAGGATACTTTGTTCGATCGAAATCGCTCTCGAAAAATAAGAAATATTGCAAAAATCTTAACAATTAATGTATTTTTTTTATCTAAATAAACGAGTTTAATTCTTTTATAAACTTGTCATAAAATAGATATAGGTCTTTAGAACAATATTTAACGTACCTATAGTTTTTTTCTTAAAACCCCTCAGATTCTATAACAGTAGTATAATGTATTAGAATCGAATGAAATCCGGCAAAAGCGTACGCTGCAATCGTTCGAATTGCCTTAGGATTTGTCAAGGTCAAACATTCCAACCTTAAGTAGTGGAAATATAGCGCACACAAACATGAAATCGCCGTCAAATTTTAGGACATTTTACAAAGTTTTTGTTGACCGGTAATGGTAGGCCCGGCAATTACCATAATATTCGGAATAGTATACTCATATTTAGTATCTACGTTACCTACGTAGATACGAAATACTTTTTAGTGTGAAGTCTCTTATCTATTAATGTGCTTTGTGAAGTTGAGTACATCGTACGGTGATAGATATAATTAGTGCACGTTTTACATAAACAAGATCTACCACTTTCTAGAGCATTGATAATACAAGTTTCGTAAGACACCGAACCTCGAGGCATCTATAACAATAATATGATTTATAGAGAGCACTTCCCGCCGCAAGTGGAGGTGCCTCCGGATGAAATAGCCATTAACATTAATAACATTTCATTAATTTATTAGTCGAATTGTTTAAAAAGTTTCTAGAGCTACGTATGGGTCAAGTTTCTCATACTACTGGGACCACTTGGTAGTACCACTGTTTCACAAAATACACAACCTACGCATAGTGATGGTGTAAGTACAAATTGGTACAAGTCAGACACATACGAATAACCACGGAGTTGACAATAAGCAATCTCATGCTCTCGTGTGCAGTTTTATTAGGAAAACATTTTCAAAAAATGGTGCGGATATTCTTTCTTTATAATATGGTCCATGTCCTGGTTGCGCTCAAAACTTGCTTTTTCGTGGAAAATAATGAAAAAGCTGTTAAACATTTTAGCCACCCATCTCTTTGGGTAACCTAGTGTAATAGCCTCCCTCCCTCCTGTAAGAACACAATCGATGTAAACAAAGCCGATGGGCCAATATTATAAGATAGACCTTTTCATCAATTTCCCATGAAATAAAAAAGCCGCCGACACTTAGCTCGTACGGAAGTGAAAACGGGGAACAGTTACGAGTGCATTGTTTGAATCATAAACATTTTTTATACAAAATCGGTGACGGGAACATTTAAGACGTATTGGTAAAAGTAAACAGTGTTACGAGGTCAAGTACTTTTTCCCCAGTACAAAAATGCCAAACACGCCTATTCCCGACCTATTTGCTTCATAAAAAGTACTCGGAATGATTTACAGAAGCAGAATTTCCATATTTTCACAATTTATATACATTGCTTGTTCCTAGGCAAAAATTGTACAATTGCAGAAGCCTATGGCAAAATATTTCAAAATAAACACGTCGAGCTATTTTGGGGGTCCGCTGTCGATACTGATTATTTTACATATTCTGTAGTTTAGAATAGTCTTGCAATAAAATGTGTAGAAAAGTCCAACATGTTACCATTGTTACTAAGAGCATAGACTTATAACACCTAAGAGAATGAACATAGGTACCTATTTTTTTCCTATGGGGCTGACTTCAGTTAAGACTATCACTGTCATATAGAGGTAAGATCGCCCACAGAATCTTTAGAGAGATTGCGAAGCAATTGACTCTTCAATATTGTATTATGATGATGTTTTTTCTGTTTATATCTACTGTTGATAAAAACAAAATGATGAATTATACAATCACCATGGACTCAGCGCATCAGTAATTATTTTTTTAATAACCGACGATGGGTCCCTTAATTTAAAATTCAATTATAAGTGCCTTGAGAGATCACATCTAAATTATTATTCAAGGTTTCAAGGGACAAGCCTAGGTATTTCAAGTTGTGGTCACATGTTGCTCACCGATATCAGGATGTGTGTGTGTGTGTGTGTTACTTAAAATATTGATCTGTTAGGTATTATAATGTACTAGCTGATGCCCGCAGCTTCGCCCGCGTAAAATTTGTTACCGCGGGAAGTTATTCCCGGGATAAAAGGTAGCCTATGTGTTATTCCAGACTATAATGTATCTCTGTACCAAATTTTAGCCCGATCCGTTCAGCGGTTTGAGCGTGAAAGAGTAACAAACATCCACACTCACAAACTTTCGCATTTATAATATTAGTAAGATAAGGTACCTACAATGGGGTTGACATATCCGTATGGACAAAAACCCCTACCATTGAAAATTAAATAGAATAAAAAAAAAGATATCAGGATTTAGGATGGTTGGAGTGATAAATCATCGAGTGATATTCCATATACCTGCCTACTTCTATTAGTTCATTAGGACAGTGTTTACGTATTTATGGAATTATGTCGATGGGAGTGCTTAGTAAGTACCTACACCTAAGTAATTATAAATTGAAGTCCTTTTATGTACTTACTGGCTGTTGCCCGCGACTTCGTACTCGTGAAAATTATGTTATAATGCCAATTTGATTGCTCTCTGCTTAGCCCCTAGGATATGTAGCGTGATAATATATAGCCTATTTTAAGACCCTACCCCTAGTGAATATTTGTGCAAAATTTGAATCAAATCTATTGAGTACTTTTCGAGATCCTTCCGGACAAAGCAAATCAAACAGACAAACTGACAAACAGACAAAAATTTTTCTAACTATATTTTCGGCTTTGGTATATTATGTTGAACACCCAGCGAGTATTTTTTTTTAAACATTTCCAATGTACAGTTTTGACTTTTCTTTCATTTTAGTATAGACTAGATGAGCCCGCAACTTCGTTTACGTCACATAAGGTGTATGAAAGGAAAGGTATTTCTTCATCAGAGTCATCAAGCAGCGTCTGAAACTGCCCTGTTTGCTTAATCATAAAAGAGCTTAATGATTACGCCAACACGCCAGTTTAGGTTCACTCACATTCAAAGAAACCCCTACAATTAAAATTTTCAAAATATCTGATTCTTAAAAGTGTTATAACTCTTTTATTTCTAAACCGATTTACATAAAACAAACGCTAAATGTTAACTGAAGCAAACCTCAACACAATAAAAAAAAAGAAAAAATTGCGTGTACTTAGTGTACACACGTAAGAAGTGAAACTTCTTCATAAACTTAATTTTCACCTCACCTTAAATTAAGTCAAAAAGTCAAAAAGTCCAAAAGTCCAAAAGTCCAAAAGTCCAAAAGTCCAAAAGTCCAAAAGTCCAAAAGTCCAAAAGTCCAAAAGTCCAAAAGTCCAAAAGTCCAAAAGTCCAAAAGTCCAAAAGTCCAAAAGTCCAAAAGTCCAAAAGTCCAAAAGTCCAAAAGTCCAAAAGTCCAAAAGTCCAAAAGTCCAAAAGTCCAAAAGTCCAAAGTCCAAAAGGCCAAAAGGCCAAAAGTCCAATAGTCCCAAACTCCCAAAGTCCCAAGGTCTCAAGGTCCCAAAGTCCCAAAGTCCCAAAGTCCCAAAATCCCAAAGTCCTAAAGTCCCAAAGTCCCAAAGTCCCAAAGTCCCAAAGTCCCAAAGTTCCAAAGTCCCAAAGTCCCAAAGTCCCAAAGTCCCAAAGTCCCAAAGTCCCAAAGTCCCAAAGTCCCAAAGTCCCAAAGTCCCAAAGTCCCAAAGTCCCAAAGTCCCAAAGTCACAAAGTCCCAAAGTCCCAAAGTCCCAAAGTCCCAAAGTCCCAAAGTCCCAAAGTCCCAAAGTTTCAAAGTCCCAAAGACCCAAAGTACCAAGGTCCCATCTAAAAGTCCAAAAGTCCCAAAGGCCAAAAGTCCCAAAGTCCCAAAGTCCCAAAGTTCCAAAGTCCCAAAGTCCCAAAGGCCAAAAGTCCAAAAGTCCCAAAGTCCCAAAGTCCCAATGTCCCAAAGTTTCAAAGTTTCAAAGTCCCAAAGACCCAAAGTACCAAGGTCCCATCTAAAAGTCCAAAAGTCCCAAAGGCCAAAAGTCCAAAAGTTCTAAAAGTCCCAAAGTCACAAAGTCCCAAGGTCTCAAAGTCCCAAAGTCCCAAAGTTCCAAAGACCCAAAGTACCAAGATCCCATCCAAAAGTCCAAAAGTCCCAAAGTCCCAAAGGTCAAAAGTCCCAAAGTTCCAAGTCCCAAAGTCCCAAAGTCCCAAAGTCCCAAAGTCCCAAAGTCCCAAAGTCCCAAAGTCCCAAAGTCCCAAAGTCCCAAAGTCCCAAAGTCCCAAAGTCTCAAAGTCCCAAAGTCCCAAAGTCCCAAAGTCCCAAAGTCCCAAAGTACCAAAGTCCCAAAGTCCCAAAGTCCCAAAGTCCCAAAGTCCCAAAGTCCCAAAGTCCAAAAAGTCCGGAAGTCCAAAAGTCCAAAAGTCCAAAAGTCCAAAAGTCCAAAAGTACAAAAGTCCAAAAGTCCAAAAGTCCAAAAGTCCAAAAGTCCAAAAGTCCAAAGGCCAAAAGTCCAAAAGTCCAAAAGTCCAAAAGTCCAAAAGTCCAAAAGTCCAAAAGTCCAAAAGTCCAAAAGTCCAAAAGTTCAAAAGTCCCAAAGTCCCAAAGACCCAAAGTACCAAGGTCCCATCCAAAAGTCCAAAAGTCCAAAAGTCCAAAAGTCCCAAAGTCCCAAAGTCCCAAAGTCCCAAAGTCCCAAAGTTCCAAAGTCCCAAAGACCCAAAGTACCAATGTCCCATCCAAAAGTCCAAAAGTCCAAAAGTCCAAAAGCCCAAAAGTCCAAAAGTCCAAAAGTCCCAAAGTCCCAAAGTCCTCTTAATTCGAATCCACCGTGGTGGGGAACAGAACAAAGATGGCGCGTAACCAAAAATCGTGACGTGACGTGACGTGACGTGACGTGACGCAAATTTTTTTCCAACGCCGATAAAGAAGTTTCACTTCAAAAACCGCATTGCAATCGGTTGAGCGGTTACTGAGATTAGCGTGCACAACCGTACAGACAAACAGATATACAGACATACAGACATACAGACAAACAGACAAAAATTCTAAAAATCATTGTTTTGGGTTCTATTGCGTTCATAAAGCCCCTTATAATATTTTTTCTTATTTATCTTCCATGTACAGACAGCGACCTGTTACGATTTTATTATATGTATTGATATGTATAGATGAACACTATTCGAATATTACTATATTTGGCAATAGGAACCTGCAGCATCATTTGAGGCTAATTATCCGTTTAGTTCATGTAGGTATTTTGTGTTTGTAATACAAGTTTTACTTAAAACGTCATAAGAATTCTGGTTCGCTTTTATATTATTCTTCTTCAACTAGCTTACGTTGGGAAATGAGTGAACCATAGGTAATATTTAGGGTTCCGCATCCAAAGTGTAGAAACGGAACCCTATTCATAAGATACTGCAGTCTGTATGTTAGTTCGTTAATAGGCTGAAATTATTACAAATGATGTATTTTATGTTGCCGCTATAACAACAAATACGGAGAAAAAATATTAATGGAGACTACCATACAACAAACGTGATTTAATGCTGTTTTTTGATATTATGATCCTCCGTGTGCGAGTCCGACTGCACTTGGCCGGTTTTATTAATACATACTTTTAGAAGATAATAATCAAAGACGTGTTAAAAATTAATTCCAATAAATTTCTAAACAACATTTCATCGCCTCAGTTAAAATACCTTTAAACATTGAATCGTGACGGTGGTCCACGTAATATCAGATTACTGTTTAATCCAAGCCATCAACATGTGAGGATTAAGTTATCCAATTCATTTACGGTGCCGACATTTTACTATTTAATAATAAAAATGTCTGTATTAGGAATCAATGTTGGATTAACCATTCTATTTTGATACTTTTTTTGTTCGTAGTTTTGATAAAATTTTAAAAGATTTTACAGAATAAACACGTCGGTTTATAAATTATACCTAGAATTTGCTCGAAACATGGTATTTTCACTTGACACTCAATCAGTATAATTTAGTTTTTATTCATATCGAGTACAACTTTATATCACACAACAAAAATATAAAAATAATATTATCTATACTAATATTATAAAGAGGAAAGATTTGATTGTTTGTTTGTTAGTTTGTTTGCATCGAATAGGCTCCGGAACTCCTGAATCGATTTAAAAAAATCTTTCACTGTTGTTAAGCTACACTCTTCGTGGTGAACATAGGCTATATTTTATTCCCGTATTCCCACGGGAACGAGAACTACGCGATTGAAACCGCGTGACGTCCTCTAGTAACTTGATATAAATAAAAATTTAAATAAATATATACCAATTGAAATTAAATTATATGAACAAAACAAAGTCTTTTGGGACCCAGGGGCCCTCTTGATTTTAATTCCGATCGATCGACATTGGGATTTTGATGTTTCGTACTCTTGAATTCAATACTAACGCCATATTATTATAGAATTGCGTGGCCGTATTGGGAACTAAATGGGCTCAGTATTGCTCAATCGCCACCCATTTCGCTACTCTTGAGTACATTTGACATCTGTTTACTGTCGTAAAATTGTGTTTATTATTGAATAACACCACTTGTACTGTTCCACAACATTTATTTACGTTACACCTGACCGGTTTCGCCTCTCGGCATTCTCAAAGGTACAAAATAACTAACTTGATGACCACTACATCATGCAAATACATCCAAACTAAACAAACTAAACAATTTTTACTGTAGGTACCTACTCAAATATTTTAAAGTTTACCAGCTTATAAATTTTCCCCAAAAACTAGGGAAAATTAATTTCTCGGATTTTTGAAAACATTAAAAACTACAAAAGTGTAATCTTAAAAAATAACAAATGTCAAAGTGTGATATAAGTCAGTTTATACATTTACCCTAAATTTAGGGAGAATACAAGAATTTTATTTTTATGAAAATAACTATTTATTGTAATTTATAGGTTAGAATTACAAATGTCTAGAACTCAATTAAATGTCAAGAAGGAAACAAATGTCAAATGTTAATAATTAATTTAAATGTCAAGAATATAAATGTCAAAATACTTAAATATTATTTCTGCATTATTTTCATTTGTCATATGGAACAATGTGAAGTACTATGAAATGTCATTATTTATAATATTGTAGCAATGGTGAACGGCTTATATTGTTGATTTAAGAGAATGTTCGGATCGGTATTTAAGTGTCTACTTATTTCGAGTGCCTCAAGGGCCGACATCTTTCTACCTTTGTCACAGGAATGCAAAGCTCTAAAATTTAACTTTGGGTCAAAACTGTGTTTTTCATTAATGAGGTGTTCAGCAAAATTGGACTCTGTTTTTTTGAGTCTCCAGCCACTGACATGTTCCGCAACTCTTATTCTGAACGATCTCCCAGTTTGGCCGACATATTTATTATTGTTTGTTGATTAGGATTTTCTCAATAACAAAAGTGCTACTTCGTAGATATTGTTTTACGTTTTGAGTGGTATAAATAACAATTATAGTGGTTAATGTGGTGCGTTTCGTAGGGTAGACTGGGTACGGTTGAAGTTGAGGCGTAGTTGTTCTTTCTAGGTTTTTTTTTTTTTTTTTTTTTTTTTTTAACGTGAGGGAAAATCCTCGTAGGATGCTATGCCGGACTCTTACCGACTAAAAAACCTCACGTACCGCCCAACAGCCTATGGTTGAGAGCCCCGGGTAAGCCCTCAGGAAGGATGTCCCGTGATTCTTTCTAGGTTTAATGCTATGTAAAACACAGTAAGTATTACCTGCTAAAGTAACAAGTCTAATTGAGTAAATATTTACTTACCAATATTATTCTTATAGTGACACACAAAAAAGTTTGACACTTCATAATTAGACATATTGAATAATACTTCTTAATAGGCAACGTTAATGCTACATACAGCCAATAGCGTAGTTAATTTTATGATTCAGACCATTTGTTTCCATTAAATTAAATTAAAATGTTTAGAAGTAATCTACAGATCAATTATTTTTGTTAAATTTATTTATTAGCCTTGTATTTTAATTGATTGATCATTTTACAGTTTTTTACCAGTTTATCTTAATATGTTGAGCAACACTTATGCGGCCGGTGATGCAGCTAACTTCAAGTGGATTAGAACGATGACATTTCAATCGCGCGGCAATAGCGATTTCGATACAATGTTGTTTAAGGCCCTTCGTACACAAGGCTACGCAAATCTTCGATACTAATGTTGTCAACTTATGTCGCAGATTTTTGGTAGCGCACGAACCGTACACACGAGATATCTCAAGACGCGATTTTGTCTATTCTGCCACTGTAGACATAGCGGCAACACGTCCCAGACTAATTTAATTTACGAAATGTCTGACATAAGTGACGATGAAACTTTGATTTTGGCTTACTACCTTTACCGAAAGCGAAGAAATAGTCGTAATAGGAAATACTGGGTTCATCCATTTAATATAGAAAAAAATGTAAAGTGTAGACTGTTCGTAGCTGCAAAAGAATTACATCAAACAGATACTTGTCCAGTAAATCTGGTCCAATTAAACCCTTCCAAGACACAAGCGCGTATATTCACTGCTAAGAAAACCATTTACTGTAGCGCCACAATTCCAGGGCACATCTCTCATTATCTCTAAAAGCGTTGGGATCCTTGGCGTTGACATCTCCAGAGAGGTTCAATTCCGGAGTCATTTGGTAGACAAGGCTAAGCTGGCGTCCAAGAAGCTCGGTGTGCTCAGCAGAGCGCGACGGTACTTTACTGCAGCGCAAACACTGCTTCTGTATAAGTCGCAAGTGCGTCCGCACATGGAGTCCTGCTTGACAGCAGATCTTTGAGGTGACCCTCTGGGCGGCGGCACCAGAATATCAGCTTCGTTCATTTGACTCGGTGCAAAGGCGAGCCGTGAGAGTTGTCAACGATCCTATGCTTACAGGTGATGTGGACCCTCTTCGTGACAGGAGGGACTTTGCCTCCTTATGCGTGTTCTACCGCCTGTACAATGGTGTGTGCTCTGAGGAATTATTTGATATGATGCCCACAGCTACGTTCTATCATCGCACCGCTCGCCACAGACAGGGAGTTCATCCTCACATTCTACGTCCGGAGCGTTCGAACACGTTTAGATCGGATAGGGGCTTTCTTCCGCGCTCGCTTCGGTTGTGGAATGATCTCCCTGCCTCGCTTTTCCCAAACGCCTAAAGTATTGGATTCTTCAAAAGGGGTCTTAGAAGGTTTTTATAGGGTCGGCAGCGCGAGAGTGGCGCCTCTGGTGTTCATAGGCTGCGGTGACCACCGGTCCTTGTGGTAGGCCGTATGCTTGTCTGCCACCTTAGTGGTCAAATTGAATATTCAAGTCAATTGCTCTGCCATCTTGGAAATCGCAGCGACGTTAGTAGCGACGATCTCGACCGGCAGGTAGCGCGCGACTGGCGTCGGCGACGAATGAACAAAATGTCGGCGACGCATGTCTGTGTACGAACCTCTTTGAATTTGTATTGCGGTAGTCGCTTAGAGACCAAAATCGTTGGGTATCGAAGATTTACGTAGCCTAGTGTACCAAGGGCCTTAGAGTACCAAATTAGGCGACATTAAAATTAACATTGGAATTGGATTACGCTTAAATTGAGATTGAAATTAATTTGCAGAGTAAGGCAGTGTCGGACCATTATTTGTGTGATCTATAAAAATATTTAAGAAAGTACAATATTATATCTTAAATACAGATTATATAATGTAGTATCAGAAACTTGAATTAACATAATTTACGATAAATTTCATACTATTTTTGACATTGGCAGTCGCTAAGCCAAGTTGAAGGCCTTTATGGGCGGCTTGAAAAATTTCAATACCCAACACAACCTGCGCCTGTCCATATCAACACGGCAATACGGCTCACCACCTATTATGTGGGACTAAATCCAAAAATGAATCTGCCGACCCCTTCGGGAATAAAGACGTGATCATAATCATCATTCTAATTCTGTATATTGGTTTTCAGTGACAAAATCCAAAAATATAGGTATACATAAAATGAAACTACTATGTATGCACGTAAAATATGAACGCGCATATTTATTTTATGCCATTTATTTACCTGCAAAATTGGGAGTGCGGCACTTTGAATATTAAGTGATAACGACAATTTGAATGTTCTAGGAAACTAACAAAAACGTGATTGCACCAACTCCAGTTGCAAATCAACATCCGGTATTTAGGATTGAATAAAAATAGCTTGAAAATCACGTTAAGTTTTTATTTCAGTCATGTTGAAAGCCGTGCCGGTTTGAATATTTGTAAGATATTGCGATAGACTGATTTAATCTACACTTGTATACAAAGAGGAAAGATTTTGATTGTTTGTCTGTTTGAGTTGAATAGGCTTCGAACCTACTTAACTGAAAGTTCTGAAGATACACATCTCCGGGTAACATAGGCTATGTTTTATTCCTTTAATCCCATCTACGTGGGTGAATCCCGTGACGTTGGCTAGTTAATAATAATATTCAATCAGTTCAAGACCAAAGATCAGGTATTTACAAACGTAAAATCCAATCCTTACCGATATCAATATTGACGCTTAAAATTAGACCGGTGACTAATTACGTATCTTCACATAAAGGACAGGAAATTTATTTCAAAACAAGGCATGGTTCCTTAATTAGCTGCAAAATGTGAACTACCCTCAAATGGGTCTGATTAATGATTTGGGGTCAGCGGACAAATGAAAATCAACTTACTGAGTTTGAAAAGGTCGAAACGGTGACCTTATTTTTGTTACTAGATAACATACCTATTAAAATGAACATTTTCTCTTACTTACATAGAGGCAGAGGACTTATTGCCGTGTTGAAAAAGACGATGACAACCAGCGGCAGAAATATTGCAAAATGTGAACTACCCTCAAATGGGTCTGATTAATGATTTGGGGTCAGCGGACAAATGAAAATCAACTTACTGAGTTTGAAAAGGTCGAAACGGTGACCTTATTTTTGTTACTAGATAACATACCTATTAAAATGAACATTTTCTCTTACTTACATAGAGGCAGAGGACTTATTGCCGTGTTGAAAAAGACGATGACAACCAGCGGCAGAAATATTGCATGAGGTCTTCAATATGGCTTAACAAATGCCATGTGACTTATGTTATTTATAAATAATAAATATTTATGGACACTGTCATACAACAGCATCTAGCTCAAATTAATATAAGCTTGTGCTATGGGATCTAGACGACTGGTAGATATATAGGTAGGTAACACCCGAGAGAGGACACGGCGCTGCATACTCTGGTGGAGTGCCTAGACCTTGTTACAGGCCTGGGCGTTAACGTTCTCACGCTGGAGACCATGGTGAAAGCTATGGTCTCTAGCGGAAGCAAGTGGGATACCGCTGCATCTTCTTGGGAGCAAGCAGGCCAAGACGATGGCGATCGAAAATCTCTTTGCCCCTCATAGTTGTGATAGTGGTGGGACAGTAACCAGCTCTCTCCCCCCCCCCCCCCCCCTTCCCCAAGTAGCAAGGTTAACACCCGCACCAACCCGCACCCCGAACCCCATAGCCGAGGCTGAAGTGTTCGCCAAAGTCTGCCGAGAGCCCTGGGACAACCTTCCGAGGGCTCACCCGGAAGTCCCAGCCGTAGACAGCTGTAAGACATCGTGTGGTTTTAGTCGGAAGGAGTCCGGCATAGCATCCATGTAGGATTTCCACTTTCCACACGTTAAAAAATGAGAAAAAAATACGATACTGAGACTGATAGATATACTTTTAAATTTCTAATTTTATAAATACAAACATTTACATATAAACATAGAAAAACATCCAAACTCCAAAACAAACATTTGTGGATCACACAAATATTTGGAAGGACCCAGTGATCGAACCCGGGACCTCAGCGCAGCAGACAGTTACACTACCGAATGCGCAACCGAGGCAGTCGTTATGTTATCCTAAAAGCAGTCACCCATCCCTGGATAAACCGAGATGTACTAAACTTAACGCTACGGGCGAGGCTTCCATTACACACGTACCATAAACTTAAGATAGTTAGGTACCTTGGTATCTACGCTTTTCGAGGGAAATTTCTTTGATTTTGTTTTTCGCCTAAATTACCTTTTACTGCTCGTTCGCTCTAACTTTGCCGTTTGGCTCCATACTAAAGTCGAATTTTTAATTAGACGAAGTAAATTGACAGCAACGAATGTCACTTCTTCATACAATGTTGCTTATTTTCTATGACGAAGTGACATTAGCTACTGTCAATTTCTTCGTGTAATTAAAAATTCGGGTATACGCCTCTACGCCAGCGGCAAAGTTAGAGCGAACGGGTAGTATAGACTTTACTTCGAAGTTATCTTTAAAATTTGGCTAAATGTATTCATATAGTATCCACCTTTTCAACCTTATTATTCTGCCTTGAAAAACTTGAACCTTTGTCGGCAGGCTTAAAAAGTCTAAAGTGTATTTCTTTTAGATCGCTTATAAAAGGTTTCAGGGGTTTTTTTGTAAAGACTGCGTGCTGCTCTAACATTATGCATGAATATATTACTCGCATACTACTTGCATGTTAAATAGAAACTGAACAACTAAACGTAGAAAAGAGTGAGTAAAAAAACCAGCCAAGTGCGATTCCGACTTGCGCTCGGAGGGTCCCGTACCAAAAAAAAACACGTTTATTGTATGGGAGTCCCCGCTAATCCGCCTTTTTTTCTGATTTTAGCATTAATTGCTGTTATATCGGCAACATGTACATCTTCTGTGATAATTTCGATTCTCTAGCTATCACGGTTCCTGAGATTCAGCCTTGTGACAGACAGACAAATAGACAGCAAAGTCTCATGAATAGGGTCACGTTTTTTTAACCTTTGGGCACGGAACCCTAATAACTGTTATTTCTTTCATGAATAAACAGATTTCATCTCAATATCGGCTCCATTTTTGTTGTGTGATTCGATCAAACCTTATAGGGTCACTACTTTGTTACGTGGTGCAAAAAACTATTGAGTAAAATATGGGGGAATACTATGCCTCTGCTTACCCCTCGAGGGACTAAGGCGTAGCTAAAATTATTATGAATGTGTCACGCCACGAAGCTCACCACCATAAAGCCACCTTGTTTTCCTTGACGGTTCGGTAAAAGATATAGACAGTGATCAGACTACCTACTGACTAAACCAAAATAATGCTCTATTTGAGATATTGATGATTTTTAAAAGTATTCGGGAAAGGCGCCCTTAGTTAGACCATTTAGCTACTACATACGTAAGGCGTTGGAATAAGACTCTCTTTCAGGGTAGTTGACCCCCCAAGCTCTGAAACCTGCGCCGCCCTTAGTTAGACCATTTAGCTACTACATACGTAACGATGCCTGATATTTCGTAAGGTAAGCAAAATGTTCACTACTCTATTCGGGCACAAGTAAAACCTTTTTCTGTACCAAAAATGTAATAATTTCATCTTTTATTTCACTAGGTGTTAGTACTCCTAATAATTGTGTCAGAAATCAATGTGTTTATATTCTACACTAAAATCCCAACTTCGGAATTACCCTAAATTACAAAGTTCTACTTAAAATTACGGCCTGATTCTACGAGTCCTGTACGAGCGGCACATGTGTGCAATCAAAATACCTGAGATTTTACGATATTCACGTTGTAGTTAGAAACAATATAGCTTGCCTATGGAGCTTTAAACAAACAACGCATTTGTTTACAAAAATAAAACAAACACACACGCACCATACACAGTAAAATAAAATATTAGTTGTGTCTATAACCGCGCTAGGTGGCCATCTTGAAAAAAATAATGAACCCTGACTTCACCACACGGCGGCATCTTCAAAAGTAATCGGAATTGAGAATGTACACTTTATTGTGCAGTTGTGGTTGAAGATTGGCGTTCGTGTTTTGATGCACTTACAGTGAATAATGAGACTTGTAACCTTTATGTTACTAACTAACTGGTACCTACTCCACGATTTTACTCGTTAGATACCTACATACATTGAACTTCCGTCCATACGTGACACAGGTTTATCCATATTTGTGTGTGCTGCGTAGGTATTTGACCTTACTGTAAAACGCTAGCCACAGAGTTCTACGATTATTCCTTTTCTTCGCTGACACCTTATTGGTTTCACTTGCAGATAGCTGGCGACTAGCTTTAACCCTGAATATCTCAGGATACTTAATTTTCTCGTGGGGAACCCTCACCCGTAGGGCCTGTCATATTGGATACGAATCGATTAAGGTCACTCGATGCTCCTTCATCTGCCCTATCTCACTGAACAATAACGAACAATTTACGTAACTATCTTTCTAACCTATTGAATGGTAATACAATAACTATAAAAGATCGATACACTATTTGGATGACGCTGTTAGCCTTGGATTTTCTTTATATTAAGCTATTAGAGGCGTCACTGGCCTAATTCCCGATCACCACCCAATTTACCACCTAAAGCTTTGGAAAAAACTGGCCAAGTGCGAGTCTGATTCGCGCATAGAGAGTACCGTACTAAAAAGCGGCAAATAAATAACTTTGTTTGGGAAAACCCTTTAAATATATTTTTTTCTTTTTTAGTTGTATTTAATTTTTTTAATAGCGTCAACCAAAATTCGTAATGAGTCAATAGTTCAACTCTCTAGCTACCTATCTATCACTATTCATGAGATACAGTCTCGTGACAAACAGACAGACGAACAGCGAAGTCTCAGTAATTGCACAGCCTAAAGATTATTGCTTTTCTTTTTATTTTATTTAGGTATTATATTCTTTCTAATTTTATTTTTAACAAAATTGTATTTGTTCATCTTTGTCTGGATTTCGTATTTCGATACTCCTAGCTCATAAGTGGATCATAGAAATTTGATCCATGTAAGTGGGAAGCCTGGTAATCTGTTTGACAGGATTTTTCCTTCCAGTGTCTCACAAGGGTTATAGCTGTATTTTAAGTCCTGATAACATAGACCTGTATCGACCTTTGTGAAAAAGAAAATAAAGAAATATTATTATTATTATACCTACTACCAATAGGGTCAAGTTTTTACCCTTGTGGTACGGAACCCTAAAAAGAAACGATAATGGACAGTTCCATAAATATTATAGTGGACATATTTCGTGACAACGAATACGATATTAATCGGGTTGTAATCGAACCCCTATTGAGTGTGTAATGAATATTTCTTCGCTCTTATTGGAAATGGCCTTAATAGGGTTTCTATGTTCGTAAGTGATCATTTTTGTATGAAGTATTAGAGATGATTTTTTAGAAGAAATAAAGAGACAGGCAATAAATAAGACTGAATTTAAATGAATGACATCTTATTGTCGCAGTTGTACTTTGACTGGAGAAAGTTGGTCCACGATGTTATAGTCATTTGGTGTATTGCTATACACGTATCTACACTTATATTATAAAGAATATAGGTATTATCTAAACTAATGTTATAAAGATTGGATTGTTCGTTTGTTTGCATCGAATAGGCTCCAGCTGAACTGCTTTGAAAATCCCCGATGAACGTAGGCTAGGCGCTACCCGAGCTACCCGAGTGTAACCGCTTAACGCTAAATTTCCAGAAGACCCGAACCTCGATTCCAACCCGAGACCACAGGATCGTAGGTCGCATTCACTATGTTACACACGGCAGTTTATTAGGGTCCGTTCACACAGACCGGCTCGGAGAGCAGAGCAGATTCTTATCACGTTGAAAACAGAGCTTTTATTATTTGAAGTAAGGTTTATTCTTGCATGTGCACTGCTTTTGTCAGTAAGAATGCTTGAACGCGCTTGGTGTGAAATAATAAGAGGAGCTGACCGGCTCCGATCGCGTACTTTTCGCGTTCGCGCAGCCGTTCGGCTCCGATTGCATGCTCTTTCTAGCTCGCGCAGCCGATCGGCTCCGATTGTGTGCTCTTTCCCGCTCGCGAAGCCGATCGGCTTCGATTGCGTGCGCGCTGCCCCACGCCGACCATCATTTCGATAGCACAATTTAAACAGAACAGTTGTGTGCACTTATACGAAAACGTGACTGATGAAAAATTAATATATTTCTTCATCGGAGCTATCTAAAACCATGTTCCGAAAAGCACCCGTTAACAAAACTTGGAATACTGGTACTGCCTTTGTAGTGAATCGATGCACTCGATGAATCCGAACGGCTGCGAGCGCATCCGACCGGCTCCGAGCACATCCGACCGGCTCCGAGCGCATCCGACCGGCTCCGAGCGCATCCGACCGGCTCCGAGCGCATCCGCTTTCAGCCGGTCTGTGTGAAATAGTTGGCGGCTCCGCTCCGACCGGCTCCGAGCGTATACGATCCGGTCTGTGTGAAAAGAAAAGTGCGCGCCGATGCTCTCCGAGCCGGTCTGTGTGAACGGACCCATGGTTCCGTAACTAAAGGGTAAAAATGGGACCTATTCACGAGACTTCGCCGTCCGTCTTTCTATCTGTCACGAAGCTATATTTCAAGAGCCGAGATAGCTGGGTCGGTCCAAATATTTGTGTGATCCACAGTTGTTTGTTTCGGAGTTTGGGTGTTTTCAATGTATAATACGTATGTATTTAGAAATATGTAAGTATGTTTATAAGTCGTTTAGATCCCATAGCGCAAGCTTATATTAACTTAATTTGGGCTAGATGATGTTGTGTGTGAATGTCTACAAATATTTATTTATATTTATTAATATATTAAAAAAAACTAAAATTAAAAAAAAATTAAGATGAGACCGCATACAACAAACGCAGTTGTTGTCGTTTTTTGGTACGGAATCCTTCATGCGCAAGTCCGACTCGTACTTAGCCGGTTTTCTTTATAAAACCTTCTAACGCAAATTGAGCCATCTCATAAAAACACGTAAATTTTATGAGCGAACATCACACACCAATGTCAAGGGCCATTAACTGGACAATTTGTTTATGGGCTCATTAACTTGAATACATCCATTTGTAAAGCTTTTTATTGAACTTCCTTACGGTAACACCGTAATTACACGTGCTCATTATGTCTTTTGGCGTCATAGAGCAACATAATAATTATGACTTTTATAGGGAGGGTAATAGCCATACTGAGATTTTCCCCCTCTGTCAAAGCGTGCTCCAAATGGTATAAGAAATATATACAGAACTAGCTGACCCGCGCAACTTCGTTTGCGTGATAGATGAAAAACCGCTCGACCGATTTTGTGCAAACTTCACATAAACCATCTACTAAATAGTCCGAACAAAGCCTAAAGACTTGGTTTGGATAGGTGAGCCCGTTTTTGAGTTATAAAATTACAACGAAAAGTGGCATTGATTTTTATATATATAGATGTGTGTGTGACTGCGAATAAGAGTATATTGTTTTTAAATTGTTTTGTGTAGGTTCCGTAGTGATAGCCGATTGCTTTTGTAGTGATGTTTTTGAATACGATTTTCCCCTACGACAATATTACAGACAGACGTGTCTGCTTCCTTTGAACTGGTCGCGTTGCTCTATAGTTGGCGTTTGGGAAAAGGTTCAATCAATATAATTGGTATTCGATGGCCGTTATCTAACAAGGGACATCGTAAAATTGTTCCCTAAAATGTAATTATGTAATGTGTGAATATAGTTGTCTAATAACTCTTCAACTAAAGTCATCGTCTCCGGTGAACAACGTGCAGTGTATAGGTTCCTTTTGAAATTTTCAGATTACCTAATCCTTTTTTTTATACCACCAAGGTGGCAGATAAGCATCCACCAGAAGGACTGCGGCCACCGTAACCTATACACGTTTGCAACACCAGAGGCGCTACACTCACGTTGCTGACCCTGCAAGACCCTTCTAAGACCCGTTTGAAGAATCCCTTTCTGTAGGCGTTTCGGAAAACAAGCTGGAAGAGCATTCCACAATCTAAGCGTACGCGAAAGAAGCATTGAAGAACCGCCTTTAGCCACATTCTACCGAATTAATCATGGCAAGTGTTTTTAAGGGCTCTTCAACTAATCTCATCGTCTTCTTGAACAATGCGTGGTAGGCAGAGGGGCTGCCACTCTATCAAAAAACGGCGAGAAAATTTGCCAGAAACGAGTGATTGAAAAAATTTTACTCTGTCGAATGATACACTGGGAACGTGGTGTTAGCGCACGACCCAACCAACTATTAGTTCCTGCCCTACAAATAATCTATCCTGCCTCTTCAAGCGGAGCGTGAAGAGACACAACATTTATATTTGTAAGTCGTAAAAAATATGGTCTTGATTTGAAACGTTGTAAAAAAACTACGGGATTCGATTCCTGAACTATTAAATATGTACCAGCAAATTTGTACGGAGCCCTCTATAAGCGTGTTCTACTGCACTTTTCCGAATTCTTACAGTGACACTAAAATTCTAGTACCCTGGTTAAATAATAGCTGAAATTATACCCTGATTGGAACATGGCCCTAATTTAGTTATTTTGTGGTTGGCGGTTGCGTTTGAGAGGACCATAGTCTTTGAGAGGTACATTCCTCTCAAAGAGAACCACATGTAATGGATTCCTATAACACTAACGTTCTACTGGTAAATCAAGGGACTGAAATATACGCAGGCAAAACCGCGGGGCTTATCAAGGTCTAGGCACTGTTTGATCTCCCTGGGCGAGGCCGCATTGGCGGCCGTAGGTCTGTTGGGAGTCACGGGACATCCTTCCTGAGGGCTTACCCGGGGCTCTCAACCATAGGCTGTTGGGCGTTACGTGAGGTTTTTTAGTCGGTAAGAGTCCGGCATAGCATCCTACGAGGATTTTCCCTCACGTTAAAAAAAAAAAAAAAAAAAAAGGCACTGTTTGATCTTCAATAACAACTTATACACGAATTACCACTAAGGTTTCTGCAAATGCTTCAGGTAAATTCTAGGAACCTCTACCCACGGCCTCTGTTAAATTTAACTTATTTGGGATCGGTAGATTTACGTTACACACCTACTTGTAGGTACTAATATTATGAAGAGGAAAGTGTTTATGATCGATTAACTTTGGAAATACTGAACCGGTTATAAAAATTCTTTCCCATTAGAAAGTGTAATTATTCTGAAGTAACAAAGGTTCTATTTGAAACAATAAATGTGCATGTGAAGTAATAGCACCTAAGCTTAGTATATTATGTCAAAAAATATTGCAAACTTTCATACACTTTGTTTTCGTGAGGGAAAATCCTCATGCATGCTATGCCGGACTGCTACCGACTAAAAACCCCAGGTATCCTGCCTAAAAGCCTACAGTTGGGTGCCTCGGGCAACGGCCTCGCCTAGGAGTGGGGGGGGGGTTCATACATTATTTTAAATACGGACATGTATGGGTTATATGGGTGTTAGTAACAGGGAGCCATGGGAACACTAGTATAAAGTGTTTGAAATGTCTAAATGTTTAACTTCAATATTATAATTTAGATACAAACAGTGATAATATAACATGGTTATAAGAAAAGTATGAAAATTGAATTCAAAAAGAAACGGTATTTTATCAATGAATAAAGTACTTAATAGCTGTCACAGGCTGAGAAAGTACCTACTTGATAGCTGTCATCCTGTTATAAATTATATCCACTTGAGAAATGGTATTTTGAACAGTTCGGTCGTTTCTATATTATTATTGTAGACAGACTCTATGTACCTGCTACATTTATTTACCTACTTACTTAGAAAAAGCTCCTTGGAAATATTCCATATCAATAATGCTATATTTTAAAATAATAATAAATAATAAATAAATAAATATTCACGGACATTTCACACAACGCTATCTGATCTCAAAGTAAGCTAGGAATAACCTGCTAGTGTTATGGGTATCAGATCACGGATATTAATTCTTACATAATCAATCATCAATACTTATAATAAAATCGTAACTGGTCGCTGTCTGTACATAGAAGATAAATAAGAAAAAATATTATAGGGGGGCTTTATGAACGCAATAGAACCCAAAACAATGATTTTTAGAATTTTTGTCTGTTTGTCTGTATGTCTGTATGTCTGTATATCTGTTTGTCTGTACGGTTGTGCACGCTAATCTCAGTAACCGCTCAACCGATTGCAATGCGGTTTTTTTATTGTGTTGAGGTTTGCTCCAGTTAACATTTAGCGTTTGTTTTATGTAAATCGGTTTAGAAATAAAAGAGTTATAACACTTTTAAGAATCAGATATTTTGAAAATTTTAATTGTAGGGGTTTCTTTGAATGTGAGTGAACCTAAACTGGCGTGGTGGCTTAATCATAAAAGAGCTTAATGATTAAGACCATTTTTAAACAATTCTAAAACAATTCAGTCCACGCCTTCGGCGCGGACTGAATTGTTTTAAAATAGACTTAATCATTAAGCTCTTTTATGATTAAGCAAACAGGGCAGTTTCAGACGCTGCTTGATGACTCTGATGAAGAAATACCTTTCCTTTCATACACCTTATGTGACGTAAACGAAGTTGCGGGCTCAGCTAGTTTTAAATACATATCTACATGTTATACATATCCTTTAAGATAATTGTTTACTTTGTAAACGACTCAAAACTTGTACTTACAAGATAAGTCATTATAATACCTGCTTTATTCCCAGTGTTCCGGGGTCCGTACTGACTAAAACCACATGGTGTCCTACCACTACCTACGGTTAGGCCTCGGTTTTCACAAAGCCTACGGTATGGGCTTCTTTGAAAGAGATCATTAAAGATTTTTACAAGGTCGGCAGCCCGATTGTAGCGCATTTCGTCCACCAGTCCATATGGTGAGACATCTTGTCTGTCACCTTAATAGTATAAAAAAATCCTTCTGAAGGACGTCCTAGAATCAATATTTACTTACCATTATTACTTAACTAGCTGATGCCCGCAGCTTCGCCCGCGTAAGATTTGTTCTCGTGGGAACTTATTCCCGGGATAAAAAGTAGCCTATGTGTTATTCCAGACCTATATCTACCCCTGTATCGATTTTCAGCCAGATCCGTTCAGCCGTTAGAGCGTGAAAGAGTTACAAACATCCACACTCACAAACTTTCGCATTTATAGTAAGATAGGACTTCCGATAATCTTGTTAGATAGAGTCTTTGAACCCTTGTCCTGGGGCATCCTTCAGAGGGCTTACCCGGGGCTCTCAACCATAGGCTGTTGGGCGTTACGTGAGGTTTTTTAGTCGGTAGGAGTCCGGGCATAGTATCCATGAGGATTTTCCCTTACGTTAAAAAAAACCGTTTCAAATTGAATGTCTTTTCACAGGTCTCATAATAATTAGATTGATATCGATTTATTGTAAACTTATGGCACGCTAGATGACTAGCTCTAATGACTGATTTTTACCTTTATACAATCTATGAAAACCCCATTTTATTAAGGACACAACACACAGGTGAAGTGGAATGCCTGCAGAAGCTGCTGTCAAAAAATGTTACGATTGAATGATAAAATCTTTCAATTTATTGTTATTCAAGTACTATGGGCAAATTAAACAGAAAAACAATTTTTATATAGTTAATCAAAAATAATTCAATATTTAATTTTTTTGAAAATCCCTTATAATGTGTCTACAAAATAAATATTCGAAGTAATGAATAAGTAGATAGAGACTTTTATTATAAACTAGCTGACCCGCGCAACTTCGTTTGCGCCACATAAGGGTCCGTTCACACGAGCGGCTCGGAGAGCATCGGCGCGCACTTTTCTTTTCACACAGACCGGATCGGATACGCTCGGAGCTGGTCGGAGAGGAGCCGCCAACTATTTCACACAGACCGGCTGAAAGCGGATGCGCTCGGAGCCGGTCGGATGCGCTCGCAGCCGGTTGGATGCATCGAGTGCATTGATTCACTACAAAGGCAGTACCAGTATCCCAAGTTTTGTTTTCGGTGTTAACGGGTGCTTTTCGGAACATGGTTTTAGATAGCTCCGATGAAGAAATTTATTAATTGTTCATCAGTCATGTTTTCGTATAAGTGCACACAACTGTTCTGTTTAAATTGTGCTATCAAAATGGCGGTCGGCGTGGTGAGGCGCGCACGCAATCGGAGCCGATCGGTTGCGCGAGCGGGAAAGAGCACGCAATCGGAGCCGATCGGCTGCGCGAGCTAGAAAGAGCATGCAATTGGAGCCGATCGGCTGCGCGAGCGGGAAAGAGCATGAAATCGGAGCCGAACGGCTGCGCGAACGAGACAAGTACGCGATCGGAGCCGGTCAGCTCCTCTTATTATTTCACACCAAGCGCGTTCAAGCATTCTCAATGACAAAAGCAGTGCTCATGCAAAAATAAACCTTACTTCAAATAATAAAAACTCTGTTTTCAACGTGATAAGAATCTGCTCTCCTCTCCGAGCCGGTCTGTGTGAACGGACCCTAAGAGAGAGTATTACCTGTTCCCTTCGCATTTACTCCCATCGCGTTGCGTTTACTCCCGTAGCGTCTAGTCGTTAATATTTAATACTACGTGAGATAGAGAGAGAGAGAGAGAGGTTTCTCGTCGTGTGTATTCCCGTCGCATTATTTTAAGAACAATTTCGTTTATGAAAGAGGTATCCCGCGGCATTATTGTAAAAAGAAATTGATTGCCATTAAAATGGTTATTGTGCACCAACCCAAAGATAGACACATGCTATCGCGCAATTTATTTAGAATTTTTTTAAGAGAAACAATTTTGTAGTACATATTTTTTTCATAGCTATAAATATTTACGCAGCACACGGAACGAAGCTCTCAAAAGGAATAACTTTTCCCCCGTTTTTGAAACACATTTACTATTACTGCTCCGCTCCTATTCGTTGTAGCGTGATGCTATATAGCCTATGACACTCCATAATAACGTAGCTTTCTATTGGTGAAATAATTTTTAAAATCGGTTCAGTAGATCCCGAGATTACCCCTTACAATTTAACAAATATACACACAAACTTTACTTCTTTATTATATTTATTATTATTATTATAGAAGATTATAGATTATAGATATAGATATAAATATATATTGATTATAGATATAGATATAGATTAACCCTCCTATGCGTCACGCAGTCGAGTAAAAAAACCAGTTGCTAAATAGTCTATATTCTTGTAATATTGAAAGCATAATACCTAATGCTGCCGAATTAATTTACATAGAAATAGCGAACACAATAACATTTGAACTAAGACAGGTTTTCAAGATGCCTAAGCAGAATTTTGATAAATGAAAACCTTACTGTAAATTCCACTACAAATACAAAATGTTTGTTAAAATATCGAGTCTTCTTCCTATATTCCTATAACCTTCATCTTGAAGCACTCTATCTGTTGCTGAAAATTTCACAAAAATCCGTAAAGTAGTTTAAAAAATCTAAGGGCACACACACAAATAGCGTTTATTCTATACTATGTAAAGAAAAGATAAAGAACATGAAAATTCTTCTAGGCAATCCACTTGCGATGCAACAATAACTCTACAAAAATACAAAGGCCTTTTTGGTTACAAGACAAGTATGGATGGACGTGAAGTTGAGCTTGAAGTTTGGCAGTCAGTCCATATACAAATGTACTCAGTCCACTACTGTCTGTGCTCGGAGACGCACGCGTGCGATGACGAGTTTTCCAAAACGCTATTTACGAAGTTCAAACGCGGCGTTCATTTAAATTCTTAATCGCAACCAAATATTATTGCAGTGCTTCTGTGTGTGAAATAATAATTTTAGGGGTGAAAATTTATTATTGTGGTAGAAGTGTGTGTTTAATAAATAGACTGTGTTTGTGTTGTTTGACTTGGACGGTGTTGGTTTTGCTGCTAGTAAAGCTCTAGGTAAGTTTGATGTCATACGTGACTCAATTATTATTTGGCTACTATGAAATTAGACACCCAATGCAATTTTATATTTAGTTATACCATTTTGTACGTTTATGTAAATATATAAACATGTTGTCGCATGCATTATCAACGACTATTAAAAAATAACAAGTAAAATTGTTTATTTTTATTTCAATGAGAACTTTTAAATATTCGTTTCGTACATTCGACCCTGGAATTCCGCATGGCCCTATGGCAAACGTTGAGGAAAAGTGGAGGGATTTCCATTGAAGTAAGAGTGTCTTATGAATTCAGGATTATTGATAACAATTTTTTATTACGTCCGTTTAATTGTATGTATATTTTATTTGTAAATAAAATAATGTACCTTCCAAAAATTTTGCTAAAATGAAAAAAAAATTATTTAACTTGAACCAAAATGTGTTTATTCAATATACCTACTCGTATTTTAAATGATTTTAACTATAAAGGTACTTCGATTGATCCATAAGTAAATATTCCTTAACTAGTTGTTAAGGAAAAATTTGAGGATTCACGATCAAAAATAGGTAGGTACCGTTACACACATGTAGATAAACTAATAAAAGCGTGTTATTTGTTACACTTCATATTATTATAATCTTAGCCCGCTTGCTTCCAAAATTCATAAAACCTTGGGTTTCATTTTAATTAACTGGTATTAGTGCTAGGATTAGCTAAAAATAAATATTAAATATATTCACTGACATTTTTTCACACAGCGCCAGCTGAATCCAAAGTAAGCTTGGATTAACCTGCTTGTATTAAGGGTACCTAACACAACAGACTTATATAAAAAATGTCCGTGAATGTCTTTGAATAAACATTTTATAAATACTCTTTATACGTCTACTTATATACAATAGCGGATGTCACGCGGTTTCACCCGTGTACTTCCCGTTATCGTGAGAATACGGGAAATATAGCCTATGTTCGCCGTAAATAGTGTACCTTTCCAACAGTTAAAGAATTTTTAAATCAGTTCAGTAGTTTCAGAGCCTATTCGAAGCCAACAAACAAACAAACCTACAATCAAATTTTTCCTCTTTATATTATTTATTAGTACAGATAGAAACACCCAGACTCTCGTGACATTATTATATTTATGTGTTACACAAATCTTTGTTTCGTAATGGGAATCAATCCCAAGCTCTCGTGATGTGCTGTCCTAGTTTAGTTTGAATCTTTAGACCAACGTTATAGGTAGTACAAGCCACAAGCTATGGCTCTAAGCAGCCATTAGATAGTTTAAATAAAAAGATGCATGCCACCTTGGGCACCGGCTTTTAGGGTACCAGAGTTATTCCCCATACCTATTTGGCATGGCACCTATCAATACATTTCGCAAGTGCCATAGTCTTTATTCCACAAATGACACCTACGAATCAGTTTTTAGGAATAAAGTCTGAAAAAATAAATGCTACTAATGGCACCGGCGGAAGAAAACTGGTATGTGCCATTTGTGGAATTTGATACGGGCACGTGTCCTACTCGCTCTTGGCCGATTTTTAACCCCCGACGGAAACCCGGAAGGGGTGTTATAAGTTTGACGTGTGTGTGGGTGTGTGTGTGTGTGTGTGTGTGTGTGTGTGTGTGTGTGTAAGTCTGTCTGTGGCATCGTAGGTCCCAAGCGGATGAACCGATTTGATTCTGTTTCTTTTGTTTGAAAGATGGGTTAGGGGAGAGTGTTCTTAGCTATGTTTTATAAAAATCGGTTAAGCCATTTCAAAGCTATGAGGTGTGAAGTGGTGATGAAAATTTTAATGTGTTCAAATATACCCGTGTTGGGTATCAAATGAAAGGTCATATTATACATCACGATACCGCAAGTTTTATGAAAATCGGCTAAGCCATTCGAAAGATATGAGGAGTGGAATGCATTGCTAATTCTGTAACCACACTCCGCGCAATTCGCATTAGCTCTGAATAATTGTTGATAGACTATTCGTCATTGTTGACATTAAAAACTCCTATAAAAAACAAAAAATAAAAAATTAAATTAAAAATTTAAAAAACCCGCTCACCTAATCATAACCTAACCGTACATCTGTCTCTATAAAGGTATAGAGCGGTCCCCCCGACGAGACCAACCTGTTAGTTCAAAATATGAATACGTAAATAATATAGCTACCTATAATAATAATACAGGTTCAATACTTAGGGTAGATAGGTCATAATATTATAGTTTTTTTTTTACTTTTTACAGGTTTTTTTATTGTTCTTTTTTTGTGAGTCGGGGGTTTTTTAATTTAATTTGTTTTATTTTCTTAGTAAATATACGTTGACGTGTCAACCCTATTATGTTAGCATACATATTTTATTTTGGCCTAAATATACTCTTTAAGGCCATTTTGTTAGGGCCAGACAACGAAGTTACACCAAAATAAAAGTTGGGTGTTCGCCGCAAAATAATAAATATTTTATTACTATTCTGGGACCTATATACACAGAATTTCAAATTGGTTTACCCTACATTGTTCAAGACATGTATTAGACCGATTTTATTATTATTAAATACCAGACCTAAATTCTTTGCTTTATATATTGTTTGAAAAAAAAATCCATGCAAACGTAGGTACAGTCGGTATCAGAAGTAAGTTAAAATCAAAAAAATCTAGAATCCATTAATGGATTAAACATGCATGTTTGCATCAAACTTGTTTGTAACCAATCATTACCTGTTCAACATTTTATTATGTTTACAAATGGAAATTTACTGACTGCCTTATACCCTACTGAACGTCAATGGCTAAACTCTGCAGCAGGAACGATTTGAAAGAGAAGTTATCAGTTTTTTTCTCATAACTAAGTAGTACCTAAATAAGTAGTTTAGTGTTACAGTTAATACTTAAAATGTATGAGTACACTTGCAATATTAAAATCAACTTATTATTTATGCTAACATTTTATGTTGTTGACTTTTCTTTTAACGTATTCGTTATAACGGGTTATTATATTTATGATATAAAAAAAAGCTATAATAAATTTAAAAAGGACTTTTAGAGGCGTAATAGCTGAGCACTTATTAAATTGTTCTACAAAACATCTTGAATACCTATTATTTATATTTTCGAACTTTTTTATCTGAATTCGCTTTTAATTCGATCGCAAGTGACACTCGAACAAAGACACATCTGTCAGCTAAAACCTCCATGAGACGACACATCAATATTATTATATTATTCCCTAGCGCTATAAGAAAAATGAAACAATAATAAATTTTGACAGTGTCTGTTATATTTCATATAAAATTTCCTTTGTTTCCTTCATAGTCAAAATAACAGTGGAATCTGCGAAATATTAGAACTCTGTGGCACAATGTATGAAAGGCCTCGGGTTCTTATCCTCGCGGCCTCGGTTGGAACAAATATGTGTCCATTAAATGTTTGTTTGGGAGTGTGAGTGCTATAATATTGTAAGTATAAGTATTTTTAGCAGTTACAATATAAGTATAAAAATCAAACGCTCGAGTCATTATCTTTATTTGAGCCAAATATGGTTATGTGACAATTTAAGAAAAACGTTATTTACTTACTAGAGAGCAGAACAATGTTTTCGCCACCAGCTTTAAGTACTATGCAATCTCGATTTTTATAGACTTTTATGAACTTTAGTTTTGTAGGCCACGGTCACCGCGTATTTATTAAGCAAACTCACTCAATATCTTTAATAAACTTTTACCATCAAAAGATTGCATAGCAGAGATCGCTTTTAGCGATAAGAACGCCATTGTATTCACTTAGCTTATGATAAAAAAATAAAAAATGGGCTAACTGCGTGTCTAACTCACGCACAGAGGGTGCCGTACCTAAAAACGGCAAAAAATCACGATGTTTTATGGGAGCTCACCTTAATGCCCCCTTTTTTCCGACTTTTGAATTTTTTTTAAAGCGACTACAGTAAATAAATTATCTGTGAAAATTACAACTCTCTAGCTATCACGGTTTCTGAGATACAGCCTAGTGACGGTCAGTCAGATGTACGGCGAAGTCTTATGAATAGGGTTCCGTTTTTACCCTTCGGAACCATTAAAATCAAGTATGTATAAGGAGAAATATGCTACCAGAAAAAGTTATCTAGGCATTTTTCGCGGTCCAATTGCATGTTTTTAACACAAAGTACTCTCTTTTGTACTGTCAGATCATACAAAAATAATTGTAACAATTTTTAGCGGTAAGGGAGTGGGAGGACTCACGCGAACGCAATAAAAATTTCAAAAAAAACATTTGTCACTGTGATATTTTAGGCAGAGGGTCTATAACACGTCTCCTTGAAATATACGTGCATGTTCCCTCTGTTTATTGCGGCAGCTTTACAATAGAAAGCAATTAGAATTGTATGCAGAAAAAAACTAAAACAGGATTCAAACTAGCGATATTCTATATTTATTTGAAAACTTTTGCACACGACTGTACAAAGGTGGGCTTAATGCAGGAGACGTTTTTCTTATTGTGAATCATAAGGTGCTCAAGAATTTTGAAAGGAGAACATTCACTCTCCATACATTTCTGGGCTAATTTTGAAAGTGCCGGCCAACAAAAATAAACTTAATATTCTAATAGAGCATAACAAAACAAACGTTTTTTATTACTACAGCAAAGCCCTAAGTCAACTCTGAGAGATAATATTCACCATCAAAAGTTTGTGAAAAAAATCTTAGATATTGCAATATTCTGTCGTAATTGCGAGTCAGAATGTAAAAAAAGGTCTCAGTTACAGTGTACCCTCCAACTACATGGAAGTATGTTAGCCTAGCCAAGGCCAGGGCCAGCTACATTGCGGCTAAGAAGCGCGAGCTCGATCTCCAGGCGGGAAAGAGCTCGCGCGGGCCGCATTTGTAGCCAACGAGGAGGAGCGTCGGCGGCGCGGCGGGAGGAGAGGCGACTCTCCTTCCTCCGCGAATCCCTGACGCTGAACGAGTTGTCGACGTCGGCAGCTGCTCCGGTGCTCATGTCCGAGCAGCTGTCGAATGCGGTGTAGGAGGCGGTGGAGGGCGATCGAAATTCTCCCGCCTGAAGGGCCAGAGCGTCCAGGGCCTGCGGAGTGCCGCCGGGTCCATAATGGAGCACATCAGGGAGATGGCCTCCTTCACGTGTAATGATGGGGTTCTCCACCTAAAGGGCAAACTCACGGAGGGCTGAAATAGAAGAAATAAGGCGCTAGTTGAGCACCGCACCATCGAAGTCGCTGGGGTTGTCGCGCGAAGGGGTACTGTTTCTCATCGACGCGCGCAACGTCGGCATAGAGGATCAGCTGCTCCCGGCGCCTCGGCTGCGTCCTCTCCTCGGCACATAGCCGGTGCTCCAGCATCCGGCGATACGTCTGTCGGCCCGTGAACGGGCCCTTTTGTCTGCGCTTCTGCACTGCACTGTAACTGCCTCTGCTGCCGCGCCTTTGTCTCCCGTCCCCTCCACGTCTGTGTCGGAGATGATGGAACCGGTCGTGGCCGCTGCGTCAGCCTCATCTTTTTCTCCCCCAACTCAAGGGAAGAAAAAGAACAAGAAGAAGAAGAGGAGCGCTGCGGCGTGTGAGGTCAAGGCAACGCAAAGAGAGCGCCAGGCTGCCTCAACCTCAGTAACGGACCCCACGTCTCAGCCCTAGCCCGAGGCGTGGAATAATGTCACAAAGCGGCCGAAGATGAAACCAACGCCCGCCAGTGCGCCCGCTGAGGCACCCGCGAGGCCTGCCCAAAAAGAGCAACCCGATCTCCACGCGCCGCGAACTGCAGCAGTAGTTATCACGCTGAAGCGAGAAGCGGAGGCTGAAAACTTGCCGAGGCTGAGAGGTCAATCGACCTCAAAAACCTCGGCATCGACGACCTACGTTTCCGCACGGCGGCCACCGGAGGACGCATTTTGGAGGTGGCGGGTGCAGAGAGAGGCACCAAGGCGGACGCATTGGCAGCCAAGCTTCGAGAATCCCTCGGCGACGACGTCCGTGTCACCAGGCCGGAGAAGTGCACGGAGGTGTGCATCTCCGGTCTCGGCGACGCTGCAGCGAAAGAGGTCGTGGCGCGGGCAGAGTCGAGATTGCTCGCCAGGCAGGAAAGGAAGGCACGGTGTGGGTCAACCCTGTAGCACCCTGTGTTTCCGTTTCTGGCAGCCCGGCCACAGAGCGGCCGGCTGTAACGCAAATCCGCACTGCCTTGTTTGTGCGACGGCGGGAGAGGCCGCTGCGCATCGCCTGGGCCCCAAAGCCTGCCTGGTGGCATCTTAAAAACGGCGTAAAGACCGTAAAACCTAATTAGAATACCATAACTGTAGCAATAGTAGTTATTATATAATAGTTTAGACAAAACCAAGGCTGTTTTACGTCTACGCTAGTCACACTTTACACTAAATATTTAACACTAAATAAAATCTCAAGGAATCGATTTAGAACTTTGGTGTAGTAATAAAAAATGCTTACAATGTTGTGTTCTATCAAAATCAAGCACTTTTTTTTCGCGGCCGGCTAAATAAAAATTAGCCCAATCTGAACGATCACCTTTATAGTCATAACTTTTGTAAGCTCATACTCTCCCAGTCCAGCGCCCACTACACTGTCAAGCAATTTAGGAGAACTGTATGAATGCAGAAAAACCAAACCAAAAAAACACGCATGTATCTCAGCGGTAAACGTAAGTTCCCAACAAGGCACGAGTTCGAATCGAATCTTGATAGGTTTGACTATGAAATGTTGTTTGAATACATTGTACAAAAATACCTAGTATAAAAAGTAAAGGCTAAATTAACGGAACATTCAAAGTGACGTATCATTATAAGCTTCGTTCTGTTCGCATGACATCATCAGAATATTGGTTAGGTTTGAATAATTATGACAAGTTGTTTTTCTGTCAGTACCGTGTACATTCAAAGGCATTAATCTAGAGACGACATAATTGTTAAAAATTATGTTAGTCGATTTCTAGCTAGACTAAGTTATAACCTACTTATTACATGTCGCTCGAGGGTTCACCCGCGTGAATTTCGGTATTCGTTCCCTCTTCCTATGGAAGATATTCTGAGGATATAAAGTAGTCTATATGTTATTCCAGAGTTTACCTACCTAATTTATCCCTGTGCTAAATTACAGCCAAATCCGTGCCGCCGTTAAAGCATGATTGAGTTACAAACATTTTTTTTAATATTTAGCTCGCCAAATTGACGTCGCCACCAGCCTAATGGAAAGCCGTGGCTCATCTAGCGATTGGTTGTCACTTCTGACAGTGGCCAAAATCATCTTAACATCTTTACAAACTTTCACATTTATAATATTAGTAGGATAGGAAGTAGTATGACTGTCTCTGTGGCGCAGTCGGTAGTGATACCGCCTGCGGCGCTGGAGGTCGTGGGTTCGATTCCCACCGGAGACAAATATTTGTGTGACCAATAAATGTTTGTCTCAAGAGTCTGGGTGTTTCTATGTATAATATGTATGTATTTAAAAGTATATAAGTATTAATATCCGTGGTCTGATACCCATAACACAAGCAGCTTATTCCTAGCTTACTTTGGGATCAGATAGCGTTGTGTGAAATGTCTGTGAATATTTATTTATTATTATTTATTTATTTAAGTAGGATTATTGTCACTAATAAATGCCTATACGTAAAAAGAAATATTCTATTTATTGAGGAAAGATTGGTTTCTTTGTAATCGAAAAACTACTAAAATATTATTATTTCATTTCATTTTATTCACAGACACAAATTCATTTTAAATACTTAACTCCGAAACCGTATAAATTATATAAATGATGGAGATACGCTCAACTTTAACAAATTGCTCAATTTTTCATCACTTTCAGATAAACTTATATCTTTTCTCCCAAGTTATCTCAGTGAGGCAGGCGGCTATTCGGCCAGTCATTCAGGATCGCAAAGACCATCCGGCCAAGACGGAAACTCCATTAATTTTTACGTCAAAAGGGGCCATTTCCTTTTTAATTCCTTCCTTTATTTTAATTATTACATTGAGAATCCTGCAAGTTATTAGAGTTCCGTACCAAAGGGTAAAAACGGAACACTATTACTGAAACTTCGTTGTATGTCTATTTGTCTTCAGGCTGTATCTTATGAATCGTGATAGCTAGACAACAAAAATTTCCACAGATGATGATTCTACAACTCGCCCACATGTGAGATTTTGTCATAAGGTCTACTTAATAATAATTGTTGGGGAGTTTCAGCGATTTATTGTATGTACACATACATACATACATACATATGGTCACGCCTTTATCCTCGAAGGGGTAGGCAGAGGCATATTATATGCCCACATTTCACCTATTTTTTATAATTTGTCCCACGTAATAGGTGGTGAGCCGTATTGCGGTGTTTAAATGTACAGGCGCAGGTTGTGACTGCCTGCTGTTGAAATAAAGCCTTCAACTTAGCTTAACGACTGCCATTTTACTGGCAACCGAGACCAACGGCTTACCGTGCCTTACGAAGCACGGAAACGCTCAAATAAATGTCACAAAGTGATCACATGGATGGTCACCCATTCATGGACCGGCCATAGTGAAAGTTGCTTACTGCAGTGATCGTTTACAGAACACTGAATCCGCGGGGCCACGGGCGCTTTTATTGTATGTAGGAATTTAGAAAATCTAGAGGTCGTACGAACGGTAAGCAAATATGAATTATGTTTAATCGCACAAAGATATACCTATTGTAACTTAAAAGGAATCCTTAGAAACATGAAAGTAGGTAGGTAAAGCCAAGTTGGTATTTCCGGAATAAATCCGGTTTGAAAGCATCCGATATTAGGTAGCTAATTATGACATGAATCATCAAATACCCAAACCCGATTCCCTACGGTAGCAGTCAGTGTAACGGTCAAAAAACTTCAAAAACCTGACGCTGAAATGTGTGATTTAGTTAGTAAGTATAGGTACTAATTGTATTCCAAAATGATCTCTATCTTTTACATAAATTACACGCATTATGGATATACTATAAAACAGGGTAGGTTTAAAACCTACCCTGGTTTTGCGTGCTGAAATGTAAGTATTTTAGCGACGTCATTTTCAGTTTTGTGCAGAACTCGCAGTTCTGGAAAAAGTTAGACAACTCTATTATAAACGAACTAAAGGAAAGGTCGGTTTTCAAGGCAAAGATTACTCGAGATAAAATATATAGCACATTACTACAATTATTATTTATTATTTTAATCGACCTAGGTACCTATCTATCGATTCTGCTAAATTGGTGAATCGATAACAAAAGGTAGCTGCTATTATATATATAAAAAGTAGGTTCCTAACTACTCGTACATGAAAGAATTTACCTAAAAATAACACGTTACTATTTCTGAAGGTCGTGTACTAGAATCGGACTTAATGATGTGGGAAATAGTTTGTATGAGTCTTATTATGAAACAATCAAAAAGGTATTATTATGCCTCATAAACCACTGGTTTTAATACATTTGATGTCCTTGTTCTTTACAATAAAAATGTAAAGGAACTTCAGGACCAGTAGCGATGTGAATCAAATCGTGTCAATGTGAAAACCAAGCCTCCATCCTGCATAATAGGTAGAAATACCTTAAAAAGAACCGGTAGAGCCCTTTAACAGACTAATATATCGCTGAAAAAAGAAGATTGACCCTCATCAATTTAATATAATCAATGGGGGATGAGCATGGGGTGACTTTGACCGACATTTGGCTATCAGTACCTTACATTAAGGGGAGTAAGAGTATTGTGTCACCGAATACTTATACGTATAGAAGAAAATGTATAACCATTCTGTAATCCGAACTAAAATTCCATCAGCCAGAACATATTATACATCTACAAACACAATCAGTCATATATACTGTCCAAGACTCCGGTTATGCAAACGTATAAACTACTTATTAGTTAAACAATAAACATAAACCACACCAGCCGTGTACTTATTCTGAAGCCTGAGAATTCAAGACAATTAGTTAATTCTAACAGACAGGTAAGCTCTAGGTTAAGCCTGAAGGCCATCACAAACGTAGCTATAATATATATTAATATGAAATATAGCAAGGCATATTACGACATATTTTCGATACAAATTTTCGAAGGACCACACACGCAGCTATAATATATATTTCTATGACGTCATCAAAATATGTCGACAGATATAGCTTGGTATATTTTAGCATATTACTATATATTTTGTATATTAATATATATTTTCGTATATTTTGAAGATAAAGGATGTTCCGTTTGTTTACCGAACATTCTGGGAGAGTATCATCATCAGTTGTAGTACTCCCATTGTATGACTAAAGCAAGTAAATGGTAAATTAATCATCAAAAAATTAATCATGCTTGTAATCTTCCTGGAATCTTGAATGGAAAATATTAAAGGTATGAGCTTGAACTCGGCAGCAAGCAGCACTGCTGTCGCTGCAATCACTGCTGTCGCTGCAATCACTGCTGCGCGGCAATGCCTGCCGCGTGGATTCTGAGCACAGCAGCAGTGTCGCGCTGCATGTGGTGACACATACATACATAATTATAGTCACGCCTTTTTCCCCGAAGGGATAGGTAGAGGTATATTATATGCCCACATTTCATGACGTACAGGGCTGGTCTATTTTTCGTATAAAGAATTAGTATGTAATTAAATGGGATTTTTTGCCTTTTTCGGTACGCAACCCATCGTGCGCGAATCCGACTCGCACCTGGCCGGTATTTGGGATAGGTACGCTGAAACTTGAACATCCTGTACATAAAATAAGCATAAAAACCGTGCGCATTCAAGGACGGCCGCAGACCGAGTGAGGGCGAAATAGCTCCCGTGTGTGATAGCTTGCTATAATATAATATATATCTCGATATATTAATATATATTATAGCTACGTATGAAACATAAACATACATATACATATATTATAACTACTGTATAGGATCACAAAAAAATGTATTGTATAAACTGTTTTTCTGTCAAAGTTAATGATGTTTTTAAGTGTATAAGTACGTTATATGAAGGTATGGGAAGTTATTTCTGGGATAAAAAGTAGCCTATGTGGTCCACATTATGATGTACCAAATTTGAGCCAGATCCGTTTAGCCATTCAAGTGTGAAAAAGTAACAAACAAACAGACTAACACTGACTTATAAATTCTCACGTTTCTAATATTATTAATTAATAATTAGTAAGAAGAATAACATTTGGATTTATATTCTAAGCTTTCATAATTGATTTCTCTTCATTCAGGCACCGTAGCATATGAAAGTCATGTAGGCGGTTAAATTTAATTGGCTCCACAGGAAGTTGGGCCTGCTTACAATAACATTATCGTTAGGGGAATCTTGTTAGCGTGAATTCAATTACTTTCAACCCGAAAATGTGTAGCTTCAGATTTCATTGAGGTTGAATGATTTTAAGATTTTTTTTCCTTATAGATTCGCCAATTCATGTCGGATTCTTACATCATTATGACTATTATCTTTTATTATCTTCGACATAGCTCGATGATTCAAAACGTTTAGCCTCTAATATTATCAATAGGTACTTATTGTAGAATGGCTCAGTCCTAATCACAATTTTTCTGATTTACTTGGTCCTAACACAGAGAACTAGCTGGCGCCTATGGCTCTGACCGCGTATAATTCTGTTCTCGTTCCCGTCTCCCATGGGAATTTATGCAGGGTATAGAAGGTGATCTATTCCATTATCTCATATGTAGGCCTAATGTTTTATGCCCAACTATAATATATCCCTTTTTTTAACGTGAGGGAAAATCCATCATGGATGCTATGCCGGACTCCTATTGACTAAAAAACCTCACGTAACGCCCAACAGCCTATGGTTGGGAGCCCCGGGTAAGCCTTCGGAAGAAAGTCTCAGGACTCTTCCTATAGTATATGCCTGTATCAAATTTCAGCCACATCCGTTCAGCCGTTAGAGTTAGAAAACATTCGCTCAAACTCTATAATTGGGCAAAATCTTTCAGGTTAAAAAGGCAATATTTTTGAGGGAATAGTCAGAGATAACTTAGACATACACACTATTCCAGTAATTTTGTTGGTCCCATTTAATGAAGGGCAAGGCTTTTTTTTCCGTGCGTAAATCCTGCATGGATGCTATGACTTCTACAGACTAAAACCACATGATGCCTTATAACTGTCTACGGTCGGGAGTCCCGGGTAAGCCCAAGATTTACCAATGACTATGCCGGTTCCGGAGGAGTGGAGGGGACATCGGTGACAATATGACTATGGGATATATCTTCTTTCATAATTTGCACACTTAATGTATAACAGATAACTCTTTGTCAGAAAGTAGTGAAATTTTATAATCGGTTATAAATTATAAGAAACAAAAACTATTTCTGTAACTGTAAGTAGTTTACTAGTATCCCCTTCTAAATCGGAAGGATTTCCCTGGGCAGACATGTCTATTGACGTCGCGTGGACCATTCAAAAAATCTTAATTAATTAGAATCAAAATTCCAACACCCAAAACACATGTTACATATAGAAAATTATTTTAATGTTAATTAATGTAAACAAACTTGGGACATCACACGTTATTCTAACTTACCATATTTATTATGCTAACCACTTACCATAATATATCGATGCCTTACTTTCTCAACCTCGAATCTCAAAAAATGCAACTTTTCAGGAGACCAAAAAAACTGACTTTCTTTTCATACTTTGAAAATTTTGTAAAAATTTAAATGCAGATATTTAGACAGAGATTACAGCTATGTGTATAGATGAAATAATCATAAAAAGCTTTTTTAATTTTAGCATAAAACGCGTTTTAGAAGATACGAGTTTGCTGAATAGTCATTTTACTTCATTCTTGTTACTTGACGTCTAAGTTACTTGTTTGTCGCATTAATATCCGTACTAAATCACACAAACACATACATACATACATAGACTTGGCCATGCCTTTATCAATAAGTTCACACGCTTTTATCCCCAAAAGGATAGACAGAGACAAAAAAATTTGCTTTTATACCACGTGTGCCGAATTGCTGTGTTAAAATGAACCGACGTAGGTTGTGACTGTTGTAACCCCGTTCATTCTAAATTATGCAATGAAAACGCTTTTCTATATACATTAATATGTATAAAAAAGAAGCTGGGCATCCCCCTTAAAGGCGCTCTTGCTAGCCCTATTGTAAGCTGCTTTGAAGGGGCTCACGTTTGTACCCTGCACCGCTCGAGCCCCCCTGACCCAGGCGTTATTTCTGTTGAATAACTTCAACTCACCCCTTCGGTGAGTTTTTGGAAGTTGGCGATATCAGTATTATGGATAATACACTGGATTCACTAGCAATGGCTGAGGCGCTATCCGATGAAGCCTTAGGTACCTGCATAGCAATGTTGACTCTATTGGACAGACGCACCGTAATCGCATGGTCTATTCCAGTCTGCCAACATGTTGTCCCATAATCGCCGCGTCATATTAGCCAGAGGTACCCAGTGGGTCATCCACCAACACATTATATTGTACTGAATAACTCGTCAGCCGTAGGTAGGTCGAGCACAGGATCCGACCTGTGCGATATCCGTGTGATGCCGTGTACCACTTGGGTCTGATCCTGGGAGAACGATGGCGGGGGCCGCGCGTCCCACTAGATTGGTCTTGAGAGACACCAGCCACTTAGTGTAGTGGCCTATGAAATCCCTCAGAAACATCAAGTCAGTGTTCGGTCCTCTCCACCTCATCAGCTCTCTCGCTGAAGTTTTAAAACGGCCTGGTTGTCTCAGCTTTCCCTTTGGAGTACCAGTAGACTAACATGTATGTAGTCTGGTTCGTGGAATCATGATCAACTTGTAGCCAAAAGACGGAGAAAGACGGGGCCTCAAGGCACCGGTAACGGTGACAGCAAACAGCCTCCATAATGAACGCGCACACCCGGGCCCAGCTTTATCTCGAAATTGCTCCTCGATGATATAGGTACACAGGTACAGGATAAAATCAAGACGGCGTACTTGCGTCCCGATGAGTAAAGTCGGGAATTTTAACTAGCCGTGCCATCTTTAGATGGTGGAAGACGGCGTCGTTTATTTTATAAACTTGTGATACTGAATTTCAATGCAATAGGTAAAGTTACGTAGCCGGAACTTTAACTATTTGATTTAGTAGTTAATGGTTGGGTTGACTCAAAAACCGCCGCAAAGTAATTGATGTCCCTTGGACAGCATTTAGGACTATCATCTTGTTCTTGTAGGAACTAAAATTCAAGTAGAGATTATAATCGAAGGTGTAAATACGAATCCTCAAATATTTTGGACAAGTTATTCGAAACGATTTCTCCACGAACCGGCTTGTTATCTAGAGACATGTACAAGGCAAAGGATCGTACGTACGATCACCTATGCGATGCACAAACCTCGTGAAAGTAATAACACAAACCTATATACATAGGTCAGAGTTCAAGGGACGCTGATGACTGGATCATGGGGGCTGTTTAACCATTAAAAATACGACTTTCTTTACAAGAGTAAACGACTAAGAAGAAGAACTATTGTAGCTATTTATTAGCTCACAAACTAGAGCTAGACTAACACACCTGTATCTATAGAATCGTTGTCAAATTTAAATTTATTTTCTCTAAGTAAAACAACTTCGATCACAACAGCAATGCAAGAAACGACTAATGACTAATGACTTTCACAGAACCGACCGTGTTAGTTGAAGGTGGTGTCAAGAGCCGAAGGAACCGACGTGCATGCATGAAAAGAAAAATGAAAGTTGAAGAAGCTAGTGAGGTGTGTATGGACCGTGCTGTGTGGCGCTCGGTTCTTTCTGCCTACCCCGCAAGGGATTTGGCGTGAAGATAGTATAGTATAGAGTTTCACAGAAAGTTTTTCAAAGCGGATAACCCTGCGATCAATTTCCTGCGCCCTACGGATTAAATTAGATTCTATTAAGGAACTATTGCAATTTTTTACTAAAATTCATTGATACTACAAGTGTTGCAACCTCGTATCTCGTGGACACGGTAACTTAAACGGGACACTTAGCCACGAAATAAAATTCACAACCACGTATATTAAAGATACGAGTTTGACACAGTAATCAAAACAGGAGTAAAAGAGATACCAGAATGATTTTTGTTCGTTTTCATGGGATAGACACAGCATATCCAGTTAAGAGTCGGTTGCAGTTATAAAGCAAAATGAGAGCAATCGATTGATTAGAAAAAAGTAAAATCCCTATTTTCTAAGATACGAGGTTGAGAAAGTAAGGCATCGATATGTAATCTTATATTTCGATGGTTTTCCTTAAAAAAGTTTTAATATTTTTGTGGAACTAAGGAATTATTAGATATACAATTTTGATAATAGTCATTCGTTCAGTAAAACAGTTCTGCAGATACCTTTAAACAGTATAATGAATTTGATTTATTTAGTGTGCATAATTAGTGTGCAAGTCAGTATTTTTGGTTTAACTTTGAAATATTTCGTTCAGGAAAAGGGAATAAGTATACAGATATCGATTTAAATACATGCCATTTTTAAATGCACATCTGTTTAATTTTTTTCCACACTAGGTAACTCCACTAATTTACTAAATGACAACCTGAAAATTAAATACTGTGCAAAATAAACCAATTGATTAACTAAACATGTCCTACTTAAAAAACTTATATGTTACCTCCTCAGAACGAGATGACCTTTTTAATCGAATTCACACCAGAATGTGGTTCGTACATCGAATATATGGTTTGTTACACAGAAATACGAATTGTTTATCAAAAATACTAACTTGCACTATAAATTATACAATCTTATAACGGAATAGGTTAGGTTAGGTTAGACTTTTATTTTTTTGATCAATAAAATTAAATTTTGTAGAGGTGACTGATTAAATTGGGGTTTTACTTAGAATAAACGATGTTCCTAAGAGTAAATTAGGCGATTGTTTTCCTTAAAAAATATCCGATATACTTTCGATTGTTGGCACTTGATGGAACTTGTTATAATACATCATAAAAATTCACTTGTACTATTCCACTTTTATTTTAATTTGAAAAATACCTGACCGGTTTCGCTTTTATAGCATTATCAAAGGTTCTTACACTAATTTTGACATAACGTACCTAATGACGTTTTACAAACATTTGTGCATGTGGGTAAACAAAAATAAACATAAAAATTAAACAGGGTTGTGGCTCTGAAGAATTTTCCCCCAAAATGGGGAAACCTTTGAACATTCAAATTCAAATCTAAATTAGCTTTCAAAATAAATTGCGATATAATTAAATGTCCAATAAATTTTAAATTACAATAAAATGTCAAATGAAATAAATTAAATTTCTAAGTAATGTCGTCATTAGGTACGTTATGTACGCTACGTAAAAGTTTTAATATTTTTGTTGAACTAAGGAATTATTAGATATACAATTTTGATAATAGTAATTTGTTCAGTAAAACAGTTCTGCAAATACCATTAAACAGTATAGTGAATTTGATTTATTTAATGAACAAGTCAGTATTTTTGGTTTAACTTTGAAATATTTAGATCAGAAAAAGTGAATATACATATATCAATTTAAATACATGCCATTAATAAATAGTTACTACGAGTACACCGAGCGCCATTTTGCTGAGCGCAGTGCTGTCTTAGGGTCCGTTCACACAGACAGGCTCGGAGAGCAGAGCAGATTCTTATCATGTTGAAAACAGAGTTTTTATTATTTGAAGTAAGGTTTATTTTTGCATGTGCACTGCTTTTGTCATTGAGA
The DNA here is from genome assembly GCA_933228765.1 of Miltochrista miniata. Lineage (NCBI taxonomy): Eukaryota > Metazoa > Arthropoda > Insecta > Lepidoptera > Erebidae > Miltochrista > Miltochrista miniata. The sequence continues at coordinate 11,504,110 of OW121764.1, read as the reverse complement.
ATGCTTGAACGCGCTTGGTGTGAAATAATAAGAGGAGCTGACCGGCTCCGCTCGTGTACTTTTCTCGTTCGCGCAGCCGTTCGGCTCCGATTTCATGCTCATTCCCGCTCGCGCAGACGATCGGCTCCGATTGCATGCTCTTTCCCGCTCGCGCAGCCGATCAGCTCCGATTGCGTGCTCTTTCCCGCTCGCGCAGCCGATCGGCTCCGATTGCGTGCGAGCCTCCCCACGCCGACCGCCATTTTGATAGCACAATTTAAACACAACAGTTGTGTGCACTTATACGAAAACATGACTGATGAAAAATTAATATATTTCTTCATCGGAGCTATCTAAAACCATGTTCCGAAAAGCACCCGTTAACACCGAAAACAAAACTTGGAATACTGGTACTGCCTTTGTAGTGAATTGATGCACTCGATGCATCCGATCGGCTGCGAGCGCATCCGACCGGCTGCGAGCGCAAACGACCGGCTGCGAGTGCATCCGACCGGCTCCGAGCGCATCCGACCGGCTCCGAGCGCATCCGCTTTTAGCCGGTCTGTGTGAAATAGTTGGCGGCTCCTCTCCGACCAACTCCGAGCGTATCCGATCCGGTCTGTGTGAAAAGAAAAGTGCGCGCCGATGCTCTCCGAACCGGTCTGTGTGAACGGACCCTTACTCTTTTGTACTCGGGGACCGAGCTCTTCGCGCAATGAGCTTGGAAATCGCCATCGCCCCGCTCGCCGCTGACACCCAGCTTAAGACCTCAGTCACAGCGGACCTAAAACAAAGACTTCTATATAAAATGACTATATATATAACTGTTTATATCCGCCGTCTGAAGTCTTTGGCCTAAAACGGTAACATTGTGTGTTTCATAATATGAAACATACAATTCATATAATTTGAAATACAAAACATACAAGACATACAAATATTTTTTTTGTTTCATAATAGTAAACGTACGTACAATGTTACTTATTTAGGTCCACTACGCCGCCTAGTCCGCCGCCCCACAGTCCTTACGCCCTAGGCTTTAGCCTTATTAGCATTTGGGTAAATCGGGTCGTACTTAGTTATGTCACTGTATACTGTAGTCTGACTCAGCCGGATTTTAGAAATAAATGCCTACAGTCGCGAAGTACGTAAGCATGCGATAGGGCTGCCCACCTATAGCATTTTAATAATATGTGCCTACTTTGACTTTCTATTTAATATTGTGATTGTAAATATGTACATACATACATTCAAATAGTCACGCCTTTATCCCCGAAGGTGTAGGCAGAGGCATAGTATGCGCCAACATTTTACCTTATAGTTTTACGTACCGCGTAATAGATAGTGAGCCTAATGCAGTTGAAATTTTTCAATCCGCCAATAAGGCCTTCAATTTGTATTAAGGATTGTCGTTTTACTGACAACCGGCTTTCATTTCGAGTAAATATGTACCTTTTTTATTTAAACAAAAAATACTTTGTGAGTAATAATATAATATCCCCGCAACAGCTGGCGGCGCGGGGCGGCGGCGTGGCGGCGCAGCGCCCGTTATCTACTAACGATTGAGTGAGACGGGTATAGAAATTTGAAAACGAGTAAGCGACGTAGACAATAATAATCGGCTCATCACACATGTTTCGTCAGTGATAGAATCACGGAATTCTATTCTTTATAATCATTGCGTTAAATTTTTGATTTACAAAATTAAAACTATTTTTCGATTTGAAAGTACTAGTCAGTCTCTAGTACACTAGCAGGTACTTTTCGTACATTGTCATGTTGTGTTAAATTTTGGAAGTTCATATTTGTCTCTATGCGTGTAATAAAAATCAAAGGTAACAAAAATGCTGTCAATCAAAGTCATACGGTGCTAAGTGTACTGTAACATCGATCATCAACAAAGAAATGAATACTCTTGAAACATACCTAAATCATCGCTCTCAATTAAATAACTACGAACTGACAACGGAACTAAATGTACTACCTATACTTAGTCCGTTCATAGTTAATTTACCTCTAGCGCTGATGTTGGCTTGCGTGATTTTCGTGTTACCATACTATGATTTTGTTTGTCCCATGTACTCTAACCGTAAAGTCGAAACTTATTTTCTTTTTTGTTGCCGTTTTCGGGCGCGGAATTTATTTGAGATGTGGAAGGAGTAACTTCGCCGTCCTTGCTGATGGTAATCAGTGTCTTTTTTAAATATCCATATCAATAAAAACAAAAGTTAAGTACAATCTTATACCTAGTATCAAAATCACGTGTTCATTAAAGTTATGTATATTGATAATTAGATATTTACAATTAAAAATAATTGTTAGTGCTAACGTTTACATCTTACAATCTCCCCTATTACGCGGCAAAATGTCTTAAGCTGGCACTCATAGGGGGACTTTACTGCAATACCAACATACAGAAAACGATCTGTGAGAGGTAAATAAACTGTGAACTATACACGTACTAGAGTTCTGAACTAGTTTTTTTTTTGGATATTGTACTATATTGGATCGCACCGTTCTCTGACTGAGCAAGCACAAGTCTAGTTTTAAACACAAACATACCTACTTCATGTAACTACCTAGTTCACTCGTGTCAATCACTTTGTTTAACTTTAGTCAACTAGTAGTTTAGTACCAATTAGTACTTAAGTAACTTCGCCGTCCTCCACCATGCTCCGCCGTCGAACCATGAAGCGCTCGTGGCCCCGCGGACTCAGTGTTCTGTAAACGATCACTGCAGCAAGCAACTTTCACTATGGCCGGTCCATGGATGGGTGACCATCCATGTGATCACTTTGTGACATTTATTTGAGCGTTTCCGTGCTTCGGAAGGCACGTTAAGCCGTTGGTCCCGGTTGCCAGTAAAATGGCAGTCGTTAAGCTAAGTTGAAGGCTTTATTTTAACAGCAGGTAGTCACAACCTGCGCCTGTCCATTTAAACACGGCAATACGGCTCACTACCTATTACGTGGGACAAATTATACAAAAAGGTGAAATGTGGGCATATAATATGCCTCTGCCTAACCCTTCGGGGATAAAGGCGTGACCATATGTATGTATGTATGTATGTAGTACTTAAGTAAAATCAATTTATAGTCTTACCTTTCGGAGTTTCCAGGTAATTTAAAAAACGTTATCTCTGGGTGCGTTATTGACGAATTCATGCAACCAAAACAAGCACATTAGACTCTAGTTGTGATATTAAATATTTTTAGTAAATATTTTTAGTATATACCGTCCATTCGTCTACTCGGCACAATCGCGACTGCGGACGCTGCTTGCGTGCTGAAAGGCCTGCCGAAAACGAGAATCGTAGGTATAGCTTGCGCTTCGTCCGTTTGTAGGGAGCTACAATACTGGTTAAACAACATATATTTATACTGTGGTTGTGTGTACTTACTACTTTGGAATTCCGTTTGACGCTTATTTAGAGCGAGAACAAAGCTTAAAGATAATCTCATACAAACAATAACAAAAACGAAAGCTCTCAAAGTAAGAATAAAAATAGAAATAAATTTATTTAATTATCGTATAAAGGTACAATAATATTAACATTATTCCTTTCAGAGTATCTAATTAAATTCTTATTTGGTAGGTAAATTTTACGTTAGCAGTTATTAAAATTACTTTTGCGTTCTTTATTTGATAAAATACGATCACGCCTATATCTCGGAGGGGGTTAGTCAGAGCACAGCCACATTTTTTTTGGTCTCGTGTGATCGAGTGACAGCTGGTATAACCGTCACTGAGCACCACTGATCTGTAATAATACCACACAGATCAGTGCTGAGCACTACTTGATCCGTTTTAAAATCAGAATCAATTTCCGACAGCCAGTATCCCAACCAAAAAATATTAGTCAGCCAAACAAGTTCTAAATTCCGAGCAAATACCTACATATTAAGTAGGTAATATTACTCCATTTTTTTATACCATGAGGGAGAATGCCGGACTCCTACCGACTAAAAAACCTCACGTATCCTGCCCAACAGCCTACGGTTGGGAGCCCTGGGTAAGTCCTCGGAAGGATATCCCAGGACTCCCAACAGACCTACGGCCTACGGCTACCACTGCGGCCTCACCTAGAAGGGTAATATTACTCCTTAGTTACCATTAGTTACATTACATAGCTTTTTACTACTAAGATGGCAGCAAGCCTACAGTCCACCAGATTTATGGTTGGTTACCTACTGTAGTCTACTTTTAAAAGTAAGTAATCTGTTCCAGCATGACATGAAACAAAGAAAATAAAAATTGATGTAAAACTAGACTTCACAATAATTCAATATTAAGATCGTGAATTCTCTTTTAAGAATAAGCATGTGCTAGACAATGAACTGCTGAAATAACATCTTAAATATAGCAACCCAATACTAAGTATAAAAGCTCAGACGGCGAGACAATATAGAGATCGACTTTCTTAAAGCGTTGGTAGAGCTTTTGACGTCTAATAATATCTAAAAGCAAATAATATGACTATGAGATACTGTACATAGTATATTACTTTATATACATAGGTACTATATTACTTTAGACTACAAGAAAGGAGAACCTCCCAAAATAGATAACTATGATCCGATTAGGCTTTAACAATCTACATACAATATATTATTATTACTATTGATGGTTTCGGGTTCCAGCGGCGCAATCACTAGTGATATGATTGATAGATATTTCTACTTAATAACCATCTTAAATCATTGTGTCAAGTAACGAACAAAATTATCTATAAATATTTAATAAGTAGTTTAAGTTGTGTTAATTTTTCTTTTTACAAAATGTCGGTAGTTTATTCATAGCATTTTAAAAACATTTCAAAAAGGGGTAATTTGGGATGGTTTTCTATTCAATAAATCTTGTAACTGAATACGAATTTGACTTATCTATATCCTTGACTAATATTTCAGCATTAAAAATTCTTTCTTTATAGACTCAGATTGTTTTCAAAAACTCGAAGGTGCACCCCACAGGTTTTTCTTTTACAAAATAAGCAGATTTTAGAAGTATCTAAACATTCAATGTTTATTATTGAGATAAGTAATCAAAAATATACCACCTGTATACAAGAACATTTTGTAAAGGTTTATTATAACCTTTGTCCACTACCTAAAAGCTTTCGATACGATTGAGCTTAGCTAACAAAGAGAGCGAGGGATTCAATTTCTATACAGAAATACTAAGGGAAAGTAGGTAGCTACATAAAAAGATTAAAGCTACTGTTAAGTTAGAAAAGATAGTACTAATATAATTATTATAATATGGGAGAGTTTGTGAGTGTCGATATATAAATGTTGAATGTCAGGATGTGTAAATGTTTATTTCTCTTCCACGATTTGGTGAATGAACGGATCTGATTGAAATAAGGTAGGTACAATTCTTGAAGTTCTTTTTAATTGTGTGGAAATCCTACATGGATGCTATGCCGGACTCCTAGCGACTAAAACCACACTATGACTTACAACAGTCTATGACCGGGAGTCCAGTTAAGCCCTCAGATGGATGTAATAATACACGAGGGCCGCTTTTTATTTCGGCAGGAAGTTCTGGACTCCGGATCTCCAGAGACTTCAGAATAGACCTACGGCTACCACTGTGGCCTCACCTAGGGGGGTTCGGGTGCTATCCCTCGTTTTTGGGGGTTTTTTCGGATGCTCTCCAGCTTCTTGTGGAGGGCATGTGTGAATCCCTTACGTCGCTATGTCGTCTGGGTTCTGTCAGGCACCCGTCATGAAGGCCGATGGTCTTGGGAGAAGACACATCTGCGGCGCCCCCACCGCAGACCGCGGAACTCGGGTGGGAGAGTTCTTTCCCGCTCCGTCCCCGCCGTTTCTTTCACGAGCATGACCTGCTCACAGAAAGAGTCAGCAGAGTCCCATTTACTCCCGCTGGAGATCATGGCTCGCACGATGGTCTCCAGCGCCACGAAGCGCCCACGCCGTAGACTCCACCAATGTGTGGAGCGCTGTGTCCTTGCTGCGCTCCCCGCAGTGCTGGCACTCAGCCTTGGTTTTCCGGTGTATTCGTCACAGATACTTATCGAAGCTCCACGGTTTCCTGGTGAAGCTGGGACTGCCGAGCCTCGATTTTTCGAGACGATGGCCCCTCCTTGTATCATTTAAGCAATGACGCAAGGGCTCTCACTTCCAGGTACCATCGTTTTATAAAACCCTGTTAGCTTATTAACGAATAATTTCATAAATATCTTTGAACTTTTCATGACCTTTTTGATATCATTGTGACGCCCCAATGACCTTTGTAATAGGAAAGAATTTCCATTTTCTTTGTAAAAGAGACCAATTATTAAAACTTGATGGTATTGTTTCATGCAGTCAATGCCCTTGGGCACAATACAAACAGTATTGAACGCTCTTTGATTAATGAGTATAATGAAAATATCTAATGGCTTTTTAATGGGTCTTCAATGTGTTCTAAAATAGCTCATACAATTTGTACTCACATTGAAATAGTCATGCCGTTTTCCCGGAAGGGATCTTTGTTTTGTGTCGGGAGCCCTGGAGTTATTCTTCCGGGGCCTTCTATTTTTTATTAAAATTAGATAAATTCGAGCAACGTGACAATTTTTAGGGTTTCGTAGCCAAATGGCAAAAACGGAACCATTATAGATTCGTCATGTCTGTCTGTCTGTCTGTCTGTCTGTCTGTCTGTCCGTCCGTGTGTCACAGCCACTTTTCTCCGAAACTATAAGGCCTATGCTATTGAAACTTGGTAAGAAGATGTATTCTGTGAACCGCATCAAGATTTTTATATAAAATTAGAAAAATGACTGTAAATTTTGGGGGTCCCCATACTCAGAACTCAAACTCAAAATTTTTTTTTTCATCAAACCCATACGTGTGGGGTATCTATAGATAGGTCTTCCAAAATGCTATTGAGGTTTCTAACATAATTTTTTTCTAAAGTGAATAGTTTGCGCAAGAGGGACTTGCAAAGTCGAAAAATGAGTGTCCCCCCCCCTCTAACTTCTAAACTAAGAGAGTGATAAATCTAAAAAAAATATATGATATACATTGCTATAAAAACTACCAACGAAAATTAGTTTGAACGAGATAGAGCTGGTAGTTTTTTTTTAATACGTCATAAACCGCAATTTTTGGTTATAAAAATCATTACCACTGTGAACGTGTTAAAACATCAATGAAAGTTACAACGAACTATAAGAACTTTTATAATTATGTTACTTGCTGCTACGAAACCCTTCATGGGCGAGTCCAACTCGCACTTGGCCGGTTTTTTTATTATCCTATAGGTAGGGGAAACGCAGCTCCTACTAAGGTCGGAAAGTGCAAACAGAAACAACCTTGATTTTCCTTTACCTTGCCAACCTTTACAAAATTTATTAAATTCTTTTATTCACTGAGCACTCGTTTCACGTGAAAAAATATTTGATAAGATTGGCCGTTTTTTAGGGTTTCGTAGCCAAATGGCAAAAACGGAACCCTTATAGATTCGTCATGTCTGTCTGTCTGTCTGTCTGTCCGTCCGTGTGTCACAGCCATTTTTCTCCGAAACTATAAGGCCTATGCCATTGAAACTTGGTAACTAGATGTATTCTGTGAACCGCATTAAGATTCTTATATAAAACTAGAAAAAAATCAGTAAATTTTGGGGGTCCCCATACTCAGAACTGAAACTCAAAATTGTTTTTTTCATCAAACCCATACGTGTGGGGTATCTATAGACAGGTCTTCAAAAATGCTATTGAGGTTCCTAACATCATTTTTTTCTAAAAAGAATAGTTTGCACAAGAGACACTTCCAAAGTGGAAAAATGAGTGTCCCCCCCCCTCTAACTTCTAAACTAAGAGAATGATAAATCTAAAAAAATTATATGATGTACATTGCCATAAAAACTACCAACGAAAATTAGTTCGAACGAGATAGAGCTGGTAGTTTTTTTTTAATACGTCATAAACCGCAATTTTCGGTTAGAAAAATCACTACCTACCACTGCGAACTTGTTAAAACATCAATCAAAGTTACAACGAACTATAAGAACTTCTATATTATTATTAGTTACTTGCTGCTACGAAACCCTTCATGGGCGAGTCCAACTCGCACTTGGCCGGTTTGATTAAATTTTACTGAACGACCGGTGCCCGAGGAACTTGTTCAGTGAATTTAACATCAATGAACGCTGTTATGAATATTAAATACTAGGATTTTTTTTATTCTTACTAGGATTCGTTAGATAATGTGTGAGGTTATATAATAACACACACACTCATCATCAAAAATGGTGGTTGTCTATCGTCCTAGCAGAAACGGGCATACTAATAATAGGACGGGCGGAAATTAAAAGGCAGCAGTCTCCAGGTTTGATGACTCCGGACTTACGCACGGAGAGTTCCGTGCCAAAAAACGACAAAATATCAAGCTTGTTGTAAGGGAGCTCCCCCCTTAAGTATTTTATTTTTTTGGTTTTTAGTATTTTCGATAGTTGGACGTTGACTATAGGGTCCCGTTCTTATCGTTTGGATAAGGAACTCTAACAATAAGGACCCGTAAATACTTACAATGAACATCTTTTTTCGTTTAATACAGAAAGTACACGGATTTCTGAATATAATTAGAATTCTTTGTTTGAGAATGTTTTACTGAATAAAATTAAAAAATAAAAATTTAGTTTTAATAACTTAAATTGGCATTTACGAGGGTCTAGAATGAAAACAGGTGAAGTATTTATAATATTATATCTTTCGGCATTATTTAGTTTTCAGGGTACCGTACCCAAAGGGTAAGATCGGGACCTTATTACAACTACTAAGACTTCGCTATCCATCTCATTCTGACTGACTGTATGTACGAATGTCACCTGGCTGTACCTAATGAAGCGAGCTAGATAGTTGAAATTTTCAAAGATGATGTATTTTGTTGTCGCTATAACATCAGATACCTACTAAAAACATAAAAAAAATATGTTTGGGCTCCAACACAACAAACCTAATTTATTGGCTGTTTTTGGTACTTGAACCCGCTGTACGTAGATACGACTCGCACTTGGCCGGTTTATTAACCTGTCTGGTTTCGCCTTACGGCTTTTTCAAAGGCCAAGACATTATGTAACATCAGTGTAGTATGCTGGGAGCTTTCTTCCAATTCGTCTTTTACAGTCAGTAGTAACACAGCCTTCAGATCATTGGGGGGTTTCTCTCCTTATGCTGTGCTACACTACAGATCATAATATAGGTTATCTCTTTATACTGTGGTAGTAGTTAGAAGCAATTTTTTTTTGCAATTATCGATTACGAAACTCGATGAAACGATCTTAAGGTTATAGCTAAGAATCATCCCTATCACAGCGGCTTTCGACCAACAAGAAAAGACACATAAAAGTTGATCTATCTGTTGAACCGCTACGATGTCATAGACTGACACACAGATACACACATGTTAAACATTTTAACACTACTCGTTTTACGTCAAGAGTTCAAACAGTAGGTATTTTCCTGCAAAGTTAATATATAATAGAACCAACCAGGACCCTACACTATAATGTAGAAGAGGATCGTGATACATTTGCTACACTATTATCTCCGGTTTAATGGGTTCTCATACAAGTTTAAGTGTATGGGCTCAGAATACAAATAGTGTCCACATACGTGAGATGTTACTCCAGGGAAGCCATTACACGGATTTGAATAATGTGTTCCTGTAAATGTCCGTGAAAATTGGACGATTGTCTTTGCGCTCGGTTCTTTGTTTTACGAGTCTCTTTGGACTGAAATTATTGTACGTACTCGTTGAATAACATTTATAAAACGATACGTCTTGTACTGTTACACAATATTTGACCGGTTTCGCCTCACAGCATTATCAAAGTTCTCCTCACAGTATTATTCAAGGTGTTTTAGACCTTTGATAATGCCGCGAGGTGAAACCCTGATAAATTTATTAAATATCGTGGAACAGTACAAGTGTCCCTTTATCAATAAGTATGTGCAGCAAGTTGCACCAAGTGCCATCAATCAACAGTATAAAAACCTAATTTCTCCTAGAAGCGTGTACTCGTAAATAATTTGTGCCGTCTGATTAGCAGATACTATTAGGTACCTATACAGTTTTATTCAGTATACCATAAATAAATCAAATATTTGTCAGCTCTTCTGAAAGTTCTCCAGTCAAGCTAAAAAGAATGTAACAGCAGGTTTATCGAGCAGAGAAAATGTAATTCTTTGCACGTCTGATATAGTAGTTCTCGATACAAGTGTGGGATATATGTTATTACAACGAGTTACGACAGGTGTTGACCCGAGCCGAAGGCGAGGGTAGACAGTCGGAACGAGTTTAAATAACAGTCCCACACGTTGTATTGAACAACTATTTTTAATACAGTTGCGAAAAAATTTAGCAATTTTATAAAATAATAAAAACACATTATACCTGAATATCCAAAATGGCGCCAACCGTAAAAAAATATATACCTTCCTAAGCAAAGACTATGGCAGTGCATTTCATACAGCCAACTTTTTTTATATTTATAAATTTAATTTGGCCGATACTTATATTAATTTATGCTTAAATTTTAATTAAAATTACTTTTAATCTGATATTGAAACAAGTTAGTATCTTTTTTTAGAAATATTTGCATGAATCACAGACAATATTTTAACAATTGGGAAAGAAAACGCACGAGTACGGGAATGGTAAAGAAAAAGCACGAGTGTGTAATAGCCCACATCCCGAACGCTATACGTCCCTGTAATACGTCACTTTTTGAGCAACTGTATTAAAAGACTTTAAAAAAGTATGACGCAGTATGGAAAATTACGTTAAATGAAAAACCTCCGTAGGCTTTTTATTCTTATTAGGCTGTTTAGTCTGTGAAATTTTAGAAAATAAAAATCTGTTTCACTTTGAAGCTTGTGGAGTTGCCACGTACAATACGTTCGCTCTGAGTTTGCCGCTGGCGTAGAGGCTCGTGTAGAGGCGTAGTATAGGAGGCGACCGGCAAACTAAGAACGAACGGGTAGAAAAGTATTATTTGTAAATTTAGAAATATATCATCTTAAAAGTAGAGATGATTTAGAAATTGGTTTTGAAACTTAACCAGGGTTCTCGTTAACCAGGTAAGGTGAATGTCACAGATGCCAAACGCTCTAGAAATCGGAAATCTTTTCGTACAGTTTGACCTACTCATCTTTTATCTTGCATCACAAAATAAGCAATCAAAGTGGTCCCTTAAATTAATGAATATTATATCCAATCTTTTTATTCAAAATCTCATTCACAATAGGAAATATCTTCAAATCATTTATTGCAATTTTTATTTTTTTCCTTTTTCATAATTTCAAGTCGCTTGCAGTGACTCGATGTGGGAGGCGTAGAACTGTGTCACTGTTTTATTAAGTCGTACACTGTCGTGGTGACGAAAATTGGGAGAGGCCTAAGTTCAACAGTGCACTGCTAATTTATTTTATTGACTAATACATTTATTTTATTATACTATGTCATGATAAAACGCTTCGAACCAACAAAAACCAAAGCCGAATCGGTACCAAAATACCTATTATTGAAAGACTTCAACATATTTTTTTGACGTGCAATAATAAACGCCAGTAATATTTGATATTACTTACATTATTTCGCACTCAGATTCACATATAACAAAGATACCGTATAAACACACATAATGTACGTTATCTAGTAGCTATTTCATTGTTTACATTCCATACGCGATCACAAACACAACAGAAAGTCTTTCATTTTACTGTTGTTTGATGGCTACACATAATAATCCCTCAGTTCTTACGTTTATTTCCTCAGTAACGGTCTATGCTTTCTGTATACGAGATAAGCAAATGTAATAAAAAAGAAATCGTATTCATCTTTGTTATAAAACAATACTTGCAATGAAGGAGGATTTTGATTTATAATAAGCATAAAGCACCGCGACCGGTACAAGGGGAGTAAACATAGCATGTTTGCTCAATACATAATCTGTCTGACTTATTATTGCGCAATGGAAAAAACAGGTCTTTTTTAGCTTTTTCAACTCACAAGTCGAGACTTTGTATCAATAGAAGGGTTGCTATCATAGACCCGTATTAATAAAGGACTATAGCTATTACATCTTTTCTCAAAGTACCTTGAAGATCACAGGCCACTGAGTGACTAACTCTACGTGTCAAAAGACTGATATGAATATTGGATAAAAGCTAGCTAGTACTAAAAGATTTCATACGACTTAGTAAAATCTATAAGAAATGTAAATCGCGATAAAAATACTTTCAACGAAAAACCTCATGAATACAAATTCATTGCTCTGGAAAAAAACTGTTGTTCACCCACCAAAGTTCTAATGGAACAGCGCACTAGCGCACTAAGTGACCCGGTAACAATACCTTCAAGGCTCCCGGTGTATAGCTGACAGGATCTGCGCTGAATATTAAGGAACTTCTGTTTTAGAGTTCCGAATCCAAAGGGTTAAAAAAAAGTCATTAACTGAGACCCCGCTGTCTTAACATGAGGTTCAAGAACCCCCTGATAGCTAGACAGTTGAAATTTTCACAGATCTTTGCTGCTTTTTATTGCAACTTTTGCAAAAATGTGCCTTTTGCTTCTTGTGTGAGTGAGAGAGAATCCCTTATGGATGCTGTGCCGGACTCTTACCGACCAAAACCACACGAAGCTCTACTACTGCCTATGTCTGGAAGCTCAGGGTAATCCCCAGGGCCGTCTTAACCGGGGGTTCAAGGGCGCGGCCGCACCCGGGCGCGGAGCCCGAGGGGGCGCAGGCCGAGCTCTAAACATTTCGACATTTCCTTAATTAAACTTTAACTTATAAGTACAATATTAACGCTATTCCCCGTTTCGTACACTTACGTCCTACATACATAAAAATATAGGCATCAACCAATATTAAATAACCATTGTATTTATTAACGCTATTTGGCTATATAGAATCAAAAATTGGTAGGTGTCAAAATAAACGACATTATTAAAATATTTATCATCTGAAAAGTCCGAAAACTTGACTTTGATTTTAATAATTGAATAAATATTATTGAAGAAATATGTATGTACCTACCTAATAAATACCTAATAATTTATTATTTAGTAGTTGTTACAGCGGCAACAAGCAGATAGACTGTTGAAATCAGAGATGCGCCGAATGTGGGTTGGACCGAATTTGAACATTCGGCCGAATGTTCGGTATAAAATGTACAAAACCGAATATTCGGCCGAACTATTCGGTTCAAATTAACGCGGTAAACAAGTCAGTCGACGTGGCTGGCGAAATTCTTTCAGCACTGCTCGCGCAGCCCTCTACCACAGGGCGCCGATTTTCAATCGAACGACTTGCGCGAAGAAAGTTTAGTCGAATTGTCTTTTGTCCCACCTTGAGTCACAAACATTTCACCAGCAAATCTCCGTCTATGCAGGGAATCGCCACTTGGTTGCTATTATAAAGTGTTACGCTTAGGTCTACTGATCATCCTTCAAGCTATAAAAAATCTAAGTTGTCGCGTATGCCTCTAAGTAGAGGATCGTTTATAATCCTCATAGCACGCCTCGATAACAAGTCGAAAATGCAAAGCTTTCAGAGAATTTTTAGAGTAAAATTGAGGAGCACCAGTTAAAAAATGACGACAGCACTCTGTGTGGCCGCACGCGCCGTTAGAGTAATTAGCAGAAGATGGTGAGAGGAACGAGCTCATTTTTAATGAATACAGTTTTGTTTTCCGCCAACAAAGAATTTAAAAAAATAATTCGGATTGATATGAGTGAGGTGAATTTTAAAATATGAAATGGAAAATGAGCAGTCCACACAGAGTTTTTTTGGATCGGTTGTGTGCGGTCGTATTTTGCAGCATATTAGTGATAACGTCGTGTGACACGGAATCAATAATGAAGAAAAAGTATTTGCATATTGTATCTTAAAGAAAAACAAATAAAAACGAACTCCGCAATGACTGACCACTATTTAGGACTGAGCCAGCTCATTACAACAATTTCTGCCACTCAGTCCTTTTATCTCGACCATTTATTGGTAGGAAAACAAGTACTTTGCAAGTTTATTGTGAGTTTATTTTGAGTTTATTGTGAGTAGGATTCGATAATGGGTGTTTCGGCTCGCGGTGAAAACCGGGTATTTTTTGGGAAGCAACAATAAGCACTCAGAGTTTTTTGGACTTCAGATTAGCCTTATCACCTAAATGACTATGTTACTGTGCGTCACTAGAGATTTCTGTACCATGGCGTTAAGGCCGCGTGGGTCAGATTTTGAGTTTTTTGAAACAATCCTAGCCAAAAAGTAAAGGGTTTTTAAATCTGAAAAATATATATATAATAGTTAAGGATATAAGCTAAACATATTCCGAGCCCGTTACACGATCCAATAAATTTCACTAGATAGAAAAAAATCCCAAAGTTGACTCTCTCAGAAAAGTTTTTTCAAAACTGTGGCTAAACTATTAACATTTTATTTTTTTTTTTTGCACTCAATTAAAGGTACTAAGTTTTTATACACATTTTCCGAGCGTTTTTCTATAAACAACTATTTACATAGTTATCATGTACGAATATCTACCAAACGCAATAGAATTGCGCCGCTGACGGCCGATCAGTCTCGCCCTGGCGCTTGTGGAGGCAGGACCTGTGTCAGTTTTTTTCGCAACTATTTCGTAATTATTATGCCAAATTACGTTGAAATCGCGCCACAGTATAAAAATATCAGTAATGGGCAAAATGTAATTAGATTAACCGTTACAAATACATACGCGACTCATGGTAAAAATGTGGTGATCTTTTACTTTTTAAGTGTTTTCACGACATGGTAACCAGCTACCTAATGCATTAAAATGTCTACGAATTACATGATAATTTCGCAATCCAACATGGCGGTCACGCAGTAATCACAAAATTTCAAGATGTGTATCGTTTAGGGGGTTTTTTGGTATGCTGAGTACGAAGTACGTGATAATTTTGCAATCTAATATGGCCGCCGCGCCGTAATCACATAATTTCATGATGGGTATCGTTTAAGGGGTTCGTTCGTATGCTGAGTACGAATCACGTGATAATTTTGCAATCGAATATAGCCGCCGCGCCGTAATCACAAAATTTCATGATGGGTATCGTTTAAGGGGTTTTTTGGTATGCTGAGTACGAATCGCGTACTAATTTTGCAATACAAGATGGCCGCCGCGTCGTAATCACAAAATTTCATGATGGGTATCGTTTAAGGGGTTTTTTGGTATGCTGAGTACGAATCACGTGATAATTTTGCCATCCAATATGGCCGCCGCGCTGTAATCACAAAATTTCATGATGGGTATCGTTTATAGGGTTTTATGGTATGCTGAATACGAATCACGTACTAATTTTGCAATCCAAAAAGGCCACCGCGCCATAATCACAAAATTTCATGATGGGTATCGTTTAAAGGGTTTTTTTGTATGCTGAGTACGAATCACGTGATAATTTTGCAATCCAATATGCCCGCCGCGCCGTAATCACAAAATTTAATGATTGGTATCGTAAATGGTAGTATCGTAAGTATGGTAGTATCGTAAATCATACGTAGCAGACTGTAGTGTAAAAGAGATAGAGACACATGTTCCATTCTTCGTTCTAACATTCGTGTGTGGTTGGATTGCATGGAACGACAGACTAAAAAAACTTGTTCGGTTTACTGTGAGTTAGTTAACCGCGTGCCAATTTGCAACTGTGCAAGATGTGGTCAGAGTTAAGAAGTTATTTATTTAACTCAGAGCTTACTAACTCTATATTTATATATTTAACTCGACTCTCCGCGCAAGTAGGCCTAAATAGCTTAGGCGGCCAAATTGAATTCCAAAATGACCATGTTATTCGTACTCAGCATTCGAAAAAACCCATTAAACGATATTCATTACGAAATTATGTGATTACGGCGCGGTGGCCATTTTGGATTGCAAAATTATCATGTGATTCGTCCTCAGCATACCAAAAAAACCCTTAAACGATAACAATCATGGATTTTTGCGATTACGGCGCGGCGGCCATATTGCATTTCAAAATTATCACAGGATTCGTACTCAGCATACCAATACACCCCTTAAACGATACCCATCATGATATTTTGTGATTACGGCGCGGCGGCCATATTGCATTTCAAAATTATCACAGGATTCGTACTCAGCATACCAAAAACCCTTTAAACGATATCCATCATGAATTTTTGTGATTACACCGCGGCCGCCATTTTGGATTGCAAAATTATCACGTGATTCGTACTCAGCATACCAAGAAACCCCTTAAACGATACCCATCATGACATTTTGTGATTACGGCGCGGCGTCCATATTGGATTGCAAAATTAGTACGTGATTCGTACTCAGCATACCAAAAAACCCTTTAAACGACACCCATCATGAAAGTTTTGTGATTACACCGCGGCGGCCATTTTGGATTGCACAATGATCCCGTGATTCATACTTAGCATACCAACTTTAGAAAACTTTAGAAATTTTTATGACCAGCTATTATATAATTTACATTTTTTACGCAACTGTAGCAAACGTACGCAACGGAAACTCTCAAAAGAAATGAAATATCCTAGTTGTCGAAAAATGTTTCGTTGCTGCTAAGCTCTTATTCGCCTTAGCGTGATGTTATATATTTTGGTATTTTTCAAAAATGGACATTCTGTTAAGAAACTCTTGAAATTCAACTAGCAGTCTCTTAGACTCTAGAGTTAGAACAACTAAACAAACAAACAAATTCTTTAGCTTAAAAATAATAGTATAATATACATAATTTATTTACGATTAACTCATTTATTTTTATTTACGAAACTAATAAATCACTACACTTAATAAAGTTAGATGCATTTACTACGTCAAACAAAGTAAGCATGCTGTTTCTTTCTACTATACTGTATACTGTGGCATGAGAGTTGACTGCCGCTGCCGGCGCGCGGTGTGTCTTGCGCCCGGGGCGAGGGGAGCGCCAAATGCCTACTTGTGCACAATAGCCGCCCCTTAAATATGGGAAAACCCCTCCGTATTCAATAGTATTCTATATATTATTAGTTTCATTAATTTTGTTAAAAATAATTTACTCATTTGGTAATTATTCGGCAAAACCTTCCAAATGTACCGAATTCAAATATTCGGCGCATCTCTAGGTAAATTTAAAAGAGGTACTACTAGGATACTTAATTTAAAATATGGTAGCAGTAGGTACCGACCTTAACGGAACCTTTCGTGCGCAAGTCCGACTCGCACTTGAAATAAAACATTGTTTATTTAATGTAGATTACAGATCTTAGAGAAAAAGAAATATAATTAAAAATAAAAGTTTTTTTTTTGGTTGACCGGTGAGGAGGGGGCGCCGTCTGAGCTTCGCACCCTGGCGCTATATAGCCTTAAGACGGCCCTGGTAATCCCTCGGAAAGATGTCCCAGGACTAAAAAATACTAAAAACAGAAAAACAAATCTATAAAGGGTGTTTTTATACAATAAACGCGAAGGAAAAGATCGATATTTTTCCGATGGTATTATGCTACTCAACACTGTATAAAAATACGATCCTCTTTCGTGGTGGGACGTATAAGCTGGGATATAAACATTCCCGGGGTAAGTTTACGAGAGGTAGACGTTGGGTTAATATAAAGGCAACTGATGTATGAAAATACAGGTCCTGAATTCTGTTTATATTGTATTAGAGGAAAGCTACTGTCACTCTAGAAACGCTATTTACTTTGTTATTTTTATATTATAGAAGCGAAACCTGTGGTACCTACTCCTGTTTTAAATTATCGCGCGAACGTATGAGTTGAGTTCTCTCACAGTTAATATTTGTTTGGATAAAAAATGGATATAGATAGATATTTTATTAAATTACTGTTGATATTCAACCATTAGCAGATGTCTAGTACTGATAAATTCTAATGTAATTCTCTCTCAATAATGGGATTAAAGTGACTTAAATTAACATCCAAAATAGCAAAATTGCGGCCTGCTTGAATCGCAGTAAGGATTTTAATACCACGGGAAGTGCATGTAATAACTGAATTAATTCGGACGGAACGGGGCCATTCTCTAGTGTTTATTTATAAGGCAAACGGACCGGCTGATTTATTATTACCTAACTCACACAGCTGAACGGATATGGTTCAAATTTGGCATATAGAAAGTGATTATGACGTAGGTACACTTCTACTTTGAAGTGGCTCGAAGTATGTCGCGAATGAAGCCGCAGGGCATAATCTAGTTTCTATAACGTCAATCAATCAAATCAACCGATCGCAGTGCTCTCTATAATAGAACTCCATCTACACTACAATCTTTATAAGAAAGAGGAAAATTTTGTATTTTTGTGTATGTGTGTTTGTTTGTAATGTATAAAATCTAAAAATACTGTGCCGATTTCAAAAATTCTAACAGTGGCTATATTTTATTCCCATATTTCCACGGATTCGGGAGCTACGCGGGTGAAACCGCGTGGCGTCCGTTTGTTGAAGTAGGTACCTATGTTATGCACTGACTTCTTCATTGAGATATTTCGTGTTCGTAAAAGTACTTTCTTCCGAGTAAAGAAACTGGTGATCTCCCCGCATCATCCACGCGTGTTCTTTAAGGCGACGTATTTGGAGAAGTAAAACTCAAAATAAAACACTTTACATTCAAAATGTTAATAAAAAAAACCGTCTGGTCAGAGCGATATAGCAAAACAAAAGTATTATTAAACTAAAAATACCTCCCAAAATAGATTGACTTTAGTTTTATGATAAGAATTTTAACACATTATAATAACCTGCTCAGCAATTTTCTATTTAAAGGCCAAAAATAATTGTCAAAAATTTTGAATATGGAAACCTTGACTATTGCGGTTGCAAACTGATAAGTAATTGGATATGTTTGAAAGATACCTGTTGAGTTCCTCGGACATATAATCCACGTGTCATGGCCATCTAATTATGTAAGCTGAATATAATTATAATCGGATTACTACAAAAAAAGGCATTGACATTATGGTAATGTCACCGGGCCGCACACTGCAATGAATGGATTTCGCTATGTTGCCCCCCCCCCCTCTTTCCCTTCTTTTTTTTTTTTTTAAATGGTTTTGGCTTGGTTACAAGACCTTTAAGCCATGTCTTTGTTTTTTAAAAGCGTTCACTTTACTTTTCACTTTGTTCACTGCAATATATTATATACACGGCGGATAATTAAATTCTTCCAATAGTATTTTTAATAAAATCAAATAAGTGTTTGTAGCACTTCACATTTCTTAATAAATCATGCAAGCGGCGGGAGGAATCATTCAATAAAACTTCACTAATTTCACTAGCGAGTATCAGTCTTTGCAGATTGTATGTTTGGCAGGAGAAAAATAAATGTTCAATATCCGCTTGTGGAGTATTGCAGTCTTTGCACCTATTATCTGACACAATACCTTGCCAGGTGGGAGGGAGTGGTGGTATGTCCAAATCGAAGTCTGTTTATGGTCGTTATGAAGTCGCGACTTGCTGACTCCAATTTCCAGTACCATGGGTGTGCTGGTATATCTTCTTGCAGAGAACCATACCATTTTCCTTTTTCCTCTTGGTCTTTCTTCCACATGCTTTTCCACTCATCTAATATTTTTATATTTATAGAGCTGTAGTAATCTGTCAGCGGGACACTAACCACTAGCTTAACATCTAATGAATTAATCCCTTCATATGCAGTTTTATCGGCTATCTCATTGCCAGTTATACCTCTATGAGAGGGTATCCACATAAAAGCAACATCGATTTTTGTCATGTGTAATTTATATATACATTCTTTAATTAGGTATAGAATGTAATTCATTTTATAGTTAATCTTTAGGTTTTTAAACCTTCTATTAGACTTAAAGAATCAGTTAAAATTAACAAGTGTTTGCTGGTATTTAGATGGTAGATTAATTTGAGTGCTTCTAAAACTGCATATGCCTCTGCGGTAAATATGGAACAATTATTATCCAAAACATAGCTTTGAGAGAAATTCGTCTGTGGATCAAATACTGCAGATTTTACATGATCTTTAGACTTACTTCCGTCAGTATACAATGTATAATAATGAGGATTGTCGTCTAGGAATTGTAAAATATCGTGGTTGCATGAAACTTCATGAGTGACAGTCGTCATGGGAAAAATAATGCTATTGATTGAGTGAGAGTAACATGGCCATTGGGATTGTCGTCTAATTTGAGTGCACTGTTTTTGAATGTGTAAAAATACTCTACTTAGTTGAGGGGAGATGCCTCTCAACAGTTCATCGGCAGAAGTTAGCGGTTCTGATATGGTAATAGATTGGGGAATAATTTTCCGTGTAACTTCACTATTCTCTAATGCTAGTAATTTCAAGCAATATCTTTCAACTAACATTATCCGTCTCATAATGAGAGGCATTATTTTAGTTTCGATTTCCATTGCTCTAATTGGAGTTGAGCACATTGCTCCAGAAATAATTCTTAGGGCCTTGTTTTGAATAACATCTAATCTATGTACATAAGAACTATTTACATATGCTAAAGTGCTGTAGTCGAAGTGACTTCTTACAAATGCCTTGTACAATATAGACAGAGTTTTTGGGTCTGCACCCCATGAGACTCCAGCTAAGCATCGAAGGATATTAACGGCTCTTAAGGCGTTTTTGGATATGTATTTAATATGCTCCTCGAAGTTTAATTTCTGATCTAAGACGACGCCCAAAAAATTGTGTTGAGTAACCCTATCTATAGTGTCACCATTGTAAGTAACATTTGTACAAGGGATGTCATCACTGAAAATCATCATACTGCTTTTGGCAGCATTTATTTTTAAATGCAGCTTATCATGGTAGTAGACTTTCAGTTGTTCCAATGCTACATTTATATTGTATAATGTTTTAGTTAGCTGACTATCAGAACTATATATAACTAAATCATCAGCAAACTGAAGAATCTGTACATTCTCTACACTTATATATTTACATATCTCACAAGTATACAAATTGTACAACACGG
This sequence comes from Miltochrista miniata, assembly GCA_933228765.1. Lineage (NCBI taxonomy): Eukaryota > Metazoa > Arthropoda > Insecta > Lepidoptera > Erebidae > Miltochrista > Miltochrista miniata. The sequence goes on along the minus strand of OW121764.1, from coordinate 11,483,153 downwards.
GTGAAAGGGTAGCACCTTGCATCGTCCCTTTACAAGCTATTTCCGGGCCGTACAGAATATTGTTGTGTTTCACATACAATATTCTACTGTTTAAAAACTCGTGTATCCACTTTGAAACTTGACCAGGAATACCTAGATTGTCAGTCAGAACCTCAACCAAAATTCCAGGGTCCACACTGTCAAAAGCACCTTGGACATCTAAAAATACACATACAGTATTTAACCGCATATTTCTGGCTCTTTTCAAATCCGCGACAAGAGAAGTGAAGCTGTCTACGCAGCTGCGACCTCTACGAAATCCATACTGAATTTGAGGAATAATGTTATTAGCTTCAACATACCAATCAATACGAGTTTTAAGCATATTTTCGAATATTTTCCCAAGACAAGACGACAATGAGATGGGTCGATAGGAATTTGAAAGTTCAGGTGGCTTATCTACTTTGAGAATTGGAATGACACACTGAGTTTTCCAGTGTTCAGGAACAAGTTTTTGAGACCATAGCATATTAATAATTTTGAGGAATAGATTTTGTACAGATTTATGAAGATTTTTGATTAAAATGTATGGGAAATCGTCAAGACCTGGAGTTGTGTTTTTCCTAGATTGCAAACTCATTGTTAGTTCATTCCATGTAAAGTCATTCAATAGGACCACTGAGTCGGGATTATTATTATTTACAGTAAAGTATTTAGAAAAGGAATTGAACTCTATCAAATTACCGTCAATTTTGATAAAAATGGCTGTACGAATTCATCCTTATAAGATCTATTTCCAGCCTTCAAACCCCTAAACTGTTTAATTAAATTCCAAATAGTGCTTAACGGAGTGTTCCTGTTAAATTTATTACAAAAATCATTCCAACCACTTCTTTTTTGTTCAGAAATAGTTCGCTTTTTTAATGCATCTAGTTTTTTATATTCAATGTAGTTAGCCATAGACGGATCACTTCTATATTTTTTTAAAGCATTGTAGGATGCCTTAACGCTTTTTTCACATGTTTCATTCCACCAGGGTGCTGGTGGCCTACTTTTAAAGTTACTCGTTTTAACAAACTTTGGGATAAGTAATTCTTTAAGCTTATTCAGACATGTGCAAAAAGCCAGATATGCAGACATTGGATCAAGTTGAAATTCTGGACTGTCAATGGTCAATGACAGGTCTTCAAAAATAGATTCCGATACATCACGAAATTTATGCCAATCCGTTTCACTCATTTTGTTATACAGAAACTTTGCGACAGGAGGATTAACTTGGTACTTGGCGACACATATTGCGATATTAGTGATTGTTGGGTAGTGGTAGCTGCCCATGGCATCGTCATGTATGGACCACTCACAAATTGGTGCCAGGTTAGCACTGACAAAAGTAACATCAATTGCTGATTGATTGCATGAAGGTATACCGACTGTAGTGAACCTACCTTCATTTAAAATGCATAAATCACTATCGTCTATTATATTATACAAATCTCGGCCGCGGCCTCTTGTACACAAACACCCAAAGGCAATGTGATGAGCGTTGAAGTCTCCACTAACAAATATGGGCTTTGGAAGATTGGATAAGATATTCTGCAGTCTGTTCAATCGAATGTGTTTACTTTTAGGAGGACAGTATACATTTAAAATAGTAATGTTTCCTAATTTCGTTGATAACGTGATAGCAATAGTTTTTTTTTTTCTTCTCGTTCTTGGACTTTCTCGGTTTGAGAGTATGCCAAAGTCAAGTAAATTTCATTGTGAAAATATAAATCATTTTCATGTTATGATTCTTCTTATGAGCAGCGTATTCATGTATGTCCAAGTTTGGACTAAGTTCTACTCTAGTAAGGCGGTGGTACCTTACTAGGGCTTGCTGTGGAATTCGTCGACAAACCTAAAAACTCGCGTTTCACTGCGCTTTATCACTTTCCAACACTTTTGCACGTTGTCGAACCTTTATGTTTAATAATCCACCATAAATTACACATAAACACTCAAAATTACACTAGTTTTGAAAAATTATTAAACCACAATTAACGCTTGTCTGAAAGTTTCCCGCCGAATCCATAGCAATAGTTTGTATTTCCTCATAAAAAGTTGTATCCAAAACATTGTATTGTAAATAAGGTCTTATTAAAATTGCTACACTGTTATATGTATTTATTACTTGGGTTTTTAAAGTGTATATTATAACCAGGTATGCTAAAATTGAACCGTTGATTATCTTTGAATCATGTTTCATTCAGTAAACAAATATCAATAGTTTTGTTATGTAAAAAAATTATCAAAAGTTGTTTTTTGCTATTGGCACTTTGTATATTGTACTGTGCAATCCGTAATTGAGAAATAATATTGGAAGAACTTAAATCCATAGGTTAAAATGATATTTTTTTTAATAACATCTCCTTAATAGATGTTGTGGTGATAGGTACATCATCTGTTTTATTTCCTAATTGTACTTGGGTATTGACAAGAGCCATTAATATATCTTTATTACCTAAAATTTGTTTAATTACATCAGTTGAACTACTCTGTTTCTCAGACAGAGTTCTATCAGTCTTAGTTTCAATTAACTTATTTACAGGTTTATTTACAGGCTTATTTACAGGCTTATTTATCCAGGACTTATCTGGCAATGAAGGAAAATCTTTGTCATCATTAGTTTTTGCTACACTAGAATAGCAAATTTTTTCTTTTTTTTCAATTATTTTCCTCATTTTGACTGGACATGTCCTAGATACTGCCAAGTGAGCGCCACCGCAGTTAACACAGCAAAGCTCGCTGGGCTTATCACACTCTTTATAGCTGTGGTCACCTGCACAACAGCTACAGCGCTGTTTGCCGTTACATACCTTGGCTGAGTGGTGAAATTTGAAGCAGCGATAGCACTGCTGAAGAGGTGGGATGTATACGTACACTTTATATGAGAACAAATCATACTGCACATTAGATGGTAGTGTATTTGACAGAAATGTAATGCTGACTGTTTGAAGTGGAGTCCAATTTGATCCCACTTTCTTAGTGAATCTCCGTACTGCTACTATTTCATATATTGATGATAATTTTCTGTGTTACTCTTTATTTGAGATGTTTGATGGGACATGTCTAATAATACCGATTCGCTCAATTTGAGCGGCTGGTATGTAGGCTTTCAGTTTGTATTTGTCTAAGAAATGTTCATTGGTAAGTATATTATTTGCTGTGTTGCACTGCTTAAATACTACCACTATTTTGTTGGCATTTATGCGACGAATCGCCACCACTCCCTTTACTTCCGAGGCAAAGATGTGGTTGAGGTAAATGGGACTTTTATTCTCAAGGCGCTCTTTTTCCCTGCTTTCTACAAAGACGTTAAATTCAATATTTGTTGAATGTTCTGGGTAAAGTCTACGATATGACGGTTTAAAAAATGGTAAATAAAGTGATTCACTTTCCTCACCGCCACCGCCGTCAGTCCGTGATGAATCCTCCTTTCTCTTCCTTACTTTAGGGTTTGGGGGAGCAGCACCCTCTCCCTCGTCCTCCTCCATTATGAAAAAAGAATTATCAATAAAAAATGAGTATTATATACAAGACTTTTACTATTTACAAATTAAAATTAATTATTTAGTAAGATTTGAAAAAAAATTACGCGCGCTCTTTTCAAATTCCCGCCAAAGAATCCTCTTTCCCTTCTTATCTCACTCAGTGCTGCCAGTACAACTTTGATCGCACAGACTTTCGGATTATTTACGATTTATTAACTACCTATCGACTCCTATTCATCCCGTAGGTAACATCTAAATTGAAAAGGTTGGAATGTGTTACAAAAAACACCGCTAGTATGTTTTTTTTAACGTGTGGAAGCTTTGGAAGTCCTGGGGTATTCTTCCGAGGGCTTACCCGGGGCTCCCAACCGTAGGCTGTTGGCACATCCACGAGAATTTTCCCTCTTCCCTCACGTATTTCAAAAAGAATAAAAAAAAACGTTTGGAAACTTCTTGGATGCTATGCCGAACTTCTAAACCACACGGTGTCCTAACAGTCGGGAGACCCGGCTACACCCTCTGAGGGATAGTGTAGTATTTTAAATTCAACGGTAGTATTAGTAAGCCAGGTAGGTTCTTGAAATATCTGCCTAGTAAGCCTTATTCATTCTAATTTGTCTCATAAATTGAGAAACGCTTAGAGTGATAATTTCTTGAAGTCGCTGTTTTTAAATAAGTCTATTATAATATTTTTTTTTTTTTTTTTTTTATACTACTTAGGTGGCAGACAAGCTTACGGCCCACCGGAAGGTTGGTAACCGTAGCCTATAGACGTTTGCAACACCAGAGGCGCTACACACGCGCTGCCGACCCTTTGCCGACTAATTTTAAAGAAGTTTATTATAAAAGCCTTATTTAAAAACAGCCACTTCCACTGCTGTTAAGTGTGTTACATAATAATGTAACACACTTAACAGCCGTTATGATTATATATTATAGCTCAGAAAAATACAGAAAAGGTATATCATCAAAAGTAAATACTTGTATTAACATGTAAATAGTAAACCACTCACAATACCTATCAATGGAAAGCCGACATTCTTGAACTTAGTAACTCGAAATGTTTCCGATAACCCTTATAATGTAGACATCCACTAAGAAAGTAGTTTTCAAAACTCATCCTAAGGGGAAATATAAAATTGAAAAGTGGAAGAAATTGAAATATAATAGAAATTGAAGTCGATTTTGGGCTTTAAGTGTTGTAACACTTAAGAATATATTTTTCAAAATTTACCCTTACGGTAACATAAAAAGAAAAACACTGCAAGCCCGTTCTAGAAATAGAAGTCGTTTCTGGACTGCGAGTGTTGTAACACTTAGAAATTTCTTGGCTCCGTTCCGATCCCTCGCGGTTTCGAAGATTTTTCCTCTGAAACTTCTAAGCATACTTACTAATAAAATTTGTAAAGCGGTCGCGTCTGCATAATGGAGATATTTAAAAAATAATACTTCGGTAATGTTAAATTATGTATCGATACTGGACACATTTTTATTTTTTGGAATTCTTATCTGTTTGTCCGCGATGAAAGCAAAAACTTCTGTATGGATTTTGATGCGGTTGTTTTGTAATAGAAAGATCTTAGTAAGATTTAAATTACGTTTGTTTTATCACAGTCAGTTAAGAAGAAACGGAGCTTTTTTTTTTAACGTGAGGAAAAATCCTTCATGGATGCTATGCCGGACTCCTACCGACTAAAAAACCTCACGGAACGGCCAACAGCCTACGGTTGGGAGCCCCGGATAAGCCCTCGGAAGGATGTCCGAGGACTCCCAACAGACCTACGACTACCACTGCGGCCTCGCCTAGGGGGGGAGGGGTCATCCCGCTTCTTAAGTGCGTGCGTGTATTCCTCACGACACGCTGTCGTCTAGAGCCTGCTTCTGTCATGGAGACCGATAGTCTTGGACGAAGACACGTTGGCGGCGCCCCAGCCACCGACTGCCGAACTCGGGAGGGAGAGTCCACTCCCGCTCCCTCCCCGCCGCCTCTTTCACGATCATGACCTGCTCACAGAAAGAGGCAGCGCAGTCCTACTTACTCCCGCATAATGGCTCGCACCATGGTCTCGAGTGAGAGAGTGTCCATGTCCAGACCTGCCACGAGGAACTGGCGTTGTTGCGCCCACGCCGTGCTCTCTACCAACGTGTGGAGCGCTGTATCCTCGCTGCACTCCTCGCAGTGCTAGCACTCGGCCGTGATTTCCCGGTGGATTTGCCACAGATACTTACCGAAGCTCCAGCGCCCGGTCGGTATCTGTGACAACCAGTAGGAAAGAGCACCGCGAGTCTCCTCTCCAGCCACTCGTCCATGACCGGTATGACCGCCGCGATTGTGGCGAATCCCCCTTTTGGTTGCTCAAGTCGCACCTTCCATGTCTCCACGGTTTTCTGCTAGAGCTGGGACCTCTGGGCCTCGATTTCTCGCGACGCAGGCCTTAGGCCCCGCTCCAACGCCTCCTTGCGCCATTTAAATAGTGTCGCAAGGGCTCTCTCTTCCAGGTCTCATGGAGGGGTTCCGGATAGGAGAGATGCCGCCTCTCAATGTATCCCATTATTACCTTGATGGCCATCGCCCTCTGCGGGCTCAGCGTTCTAGCCGGCCGTCAGGGGCTCCGTCCATACGGGGGCCCCGTTTAGGGCCATGCAGAATAATCAATGTTTTAGGTTTCCGCCCAATCGTAATTGTTTTGGTGGCGATAACCGACCTCTACACAGGTAGACCCGCGGGCATCGGCTAGTATTTTATCTAACCAGTCAGAGCTGCCTATGTTACAGAGCCTAGTCGTCTCATAAATTCTGTAATAAACAGACTTAGTAATTAATTTTGTAAATCACATTGTTACCACAGACTTACAATAAGTAGTCTACTTATTGTAAGTCTGTGATTGTTACCGACGGTTTTGTGCGAAGATCTCGTTCAATGGAAGGATTAAAACTCCTATTCATCACTTTGTCTGTCTCATAAATTATTTTTGTGAAGCCTTTTATATGAGAAAATAAATCTGATGAAGAATTTTTATAAAGAATTATTATATTTATGGGGTAAAAATGTTTTCTATTTAGCTCTAGCAGACATCCGATAAGTTATAAAATTAATAGCTAAATATTATTATGATTCTGACGTTATAACGTCTTACAAAATATAATGTTTCCCGCAAAATTTTCATCCGTAAACCAACTTTACAGACTACGCCTTTTTTTAAAGCTTTTATGTAGTCGAAAGGGAGTTCTAAATAATGATAGAATCGAATAGGGAATTCTAAATATCGATAGAAAAAATTAAGAAATATGTTTCTTTGTTTCAGATTATTACCTCAAGAAACATACATCGTTTATACAGCTGACGTAGGATGCACAGTTCAAGCGGTCACCTACACCAATGATAGACAAGAGCGGGAGCATGGATGGGCCGTAGAATGCGCCTCACTCCGGCGCACATATACCTTTTCCTTCTGATCTGTGCCGGGGGCTACGCGTTCATACCTGGCGTTGACGGTGAGACAAAACTCCTTCATGATTATTCAGATATTTTTTATTTGGTTCCACTATTTGTTTTATAACTTTTTTTAGCGAGAACATGTCTGTGTTGACATGACACATTTTCAGTTAGAACGAGATTTTTAATAACTATTATATTTTCTTATGCATTTAAACATTTCTTTAAACTAAGTTCCCGTATCTCCGTTTACAAATATTTTCATGAAAGTGCTCCGTTCGATACTGAGATTATTCTTTCTCATGCTGCAACCTTATTAGAATCTTACAAGGGGTAGTAATCCTTAACGCTAGTATTTCTACTATTATACCTTTTATTCAAAATCGAACACAAAATAAAGATAGATAGAAGCTCGGTAAGATAGATAACAGATCCAAAGGGCGGGTGTTTGTAAAATGTAACAGGTACCTATTTTAGTAGATTTTAGGAACATAATACGTAAAATTGAATACGGAATCATCAAAGGTGTAAAGGCTACGACATTCAGGTCACTCGGACATAGTCAATTCTGCTTTTTTAAACATAAATATTGTTCAACTGATAAGTAGGTTCGAGAATCCCTTCAGACTAAGATTTTTGATGAATAGATAACTTGAGCATTCATCATGACTTCGATATTTTCTAACCATTTGGCGATATCGAAGTCCTATAGTTAGAACGACTGTTCTTAAACTATTATACTTTCATAATTAACAAACACTTTCTATTGTATTGGTAGGGTTTCTTTCAGGTCTCCCATGTGGTAGAACACATGGGAGACCTGAAAGAAACCGTTTTACGAATAGAAGGAATTGGACTTTGGACTTCATAAAAAATCTGTTCTTATACCAACCATTTTCTTTCCCAGGTCCCGTATCAAACGTGCAAGCATTAGAAGGTGGAAACGTCACGTTGTTGTGCGATTCAATTCCGGATTCGACGGACGATGAGTTCATGATCCTGGTTTGGTACAAGAATAACCTGCCAATATACAGGTAAGACTGGTTTGGTAATCTTTTTGTTGAAACTTGGATGGGTGTGGTGGTGACAAGCATACGGTCCGTCCACCTGATTGAAAGCAGTCTCCGTAACCTATGAACGTTTGCATCCAAAGGCATGACACTCGCGTTGTCGATTCTAATATTGTTTTAAAACGTACAGGGAGTGGCGGTGGCTACTGTTTTTTGAAAATTTTTAAGTTCTCAAGGTTTGGGACTAAGTTAAACGACTGCTATTTACAAACAATCGGAATCCATTGTTTGGCATGGCGCTGAAGAGTCAGATATTAACTGTAGTGTTAGATGCCTTACTAATCTTGTATCGTCTATTAACAAACTCAATAAAACTGGTGAAATTTGGACGTTCATTGTTATTCGTAGGCCTCTGTCAACTCCTTGTAAACATCTTTTACCAATCATTTTCTTCTACCATAAACAACTATACCTAATTAAGATATAATGTAGGTACATATTGAGTTAATATCAACAAAACAACATGTTTTACCATAATAACACAGTTGGAACAATTGCATACTTACACATAAACTACATAACGTAAATAATCAAACAACCAACAACTGTTACATTTCAACACAAATATACTTGTTGCTTATATTTGGAGTAACACAATTTACATGAAATTAGTTACGGAGACTACTAACCAGAGAGACTCTGATCAACACAGCTTCACTTTTCCCAAACGCCTACACTATGGGGTAGTTTAAAATGGGTCTTAGAAGGCTTTTACAGGGTCTGCAGCGTGAGTATATCGAGTCTTGCAAACGTCCATAAAATCAGTAAAATAACCATTATGGGCCTTGTACTTATCTGCCACCCCAGCGGACAGATCAGCTTTCCGTTATTATGGACTATTAGTAAACTCATATGAACGGATGCCTCGGTGGCGCCGTGATAAATAATGCCAATGGCGGTCCCATGGGAATGAATTCTAGGGATAAAAAGCCTATGTGTTATTCCAGACTAATATAATCTATCCTTTTACCTAATTTCAGCTAGATCCGTACAGTCTGGTAGGCCATGAGAGAGTAAAAACATTCACAAATACGAACTTGCGTGTTTACAATATTGGCAGAGTTATATATTTCTTCTATGATATTGGTAAAGATATGATAGCATGTCGAAAATGGTTTCTCGTTAGCAAACAGCGTCATGTTCTTGTAACAGATGCTTCGATATTACAACTACGAAATACATCTTATAATTATTTAAATGAGCCATCGAACAACTTTAGTTGTAGTATCGATAATAATTATGAGAGCACAATACTTGTACATAATGTACTACAAGTATTGTGCTCTCAAGTCTGATCAGACTGCACACAGTAATCAGTATTTTTGATTAAAGTCGGTTCATTAGGAGTTTATTGTTACCAAAAAATTGACAAGCACTTTTCTATACTTACTAATATTAGAAAGAGGAAAGATTTGATTGTTTGTTAACATCAAATAGATTCCGAAACTACTGGGCTGATTTGAAAAATTCTTTCACTGTTGGGAAGCTACACTATTCCCAGGTGACAGGCTATATTTTATTCCCGTATTCCCAGGGGAACGGGAACTATGCGGGTGAAACCGCGTGACGTCTGCTAGTTATTTATAAAGACAATTGCACAACATCAGATTATGCGTCAAGTTTCAAAATGGACTAGAAAAGAAGAGCAGTATAGAGGGACTAAAATATTCAAAGAAAGAAGTTAGATTGGGTTTTTAAGCAAAGAAATAATTTAGGACTCTATCCAAACTATGGGGAACATGCGAGAAAGGGAATGGTTTAGTTCGTGGCTAATTGTGGGATTTAATGCATACATAATGTTCTTCCATATAAATATTAAGGTTAATAAGAATGTTTTTCCGCCCAATTTCATTTAAACTGTTTGTTCCAACGTACCAACGTATCCACAAGGATATCCTAGCGACTTTTTTATTTGTATAGTCTTTGGGGCCTTAGATAAAATAAGCATAATGCGCCATTCCCGCACACTGCCAACTAGCCCAAATAAAACTAACATAAGTTTGTTATAATATACACGGTGTATCTCGAAAACTACAAAAAATCGTAGAACATACATGGGGGTTAAATCGATAGGTATGGAACCCTGCTACCAGCTAGTGGCGGCTTGACACCCTAAAAGAAACACCCAGTATATCTCTACAACAACCTACATTGAGAAGATCTAAACTACAAAACAATAAAAAAATTATACTATACTATACTATCTTCACGCCAAATCCCTTGCGGGGTAGGCAGAAAGAACCAAGCATAAAAAAATTAATAAAATAAATATTCACGGACATTTCACACAACGCTATCTGATCCCAAAGTAAGCTAGGAATAACCTGCTTGTGTTATGGGTATCAGACCACGGATATTAATATTACATATACTTTTTAAATACATACATTATTATACATAGAACAACCCAGACTCTTGACACAAACATTTATGGGTCACACAAATGTCAAATCATTTGCGGGTAACGTAAAATATTTGTTCCGACCCGGGAATCGAATCCGAGAGCACGGCAATCGCATCCACGTACCATGGCGAACCACACTCCGTACAATACTGAGGTGATCGTCAACATTCTCTTCCATGTGTACTGTGACTAATATACGCCAGAGTAATAATAAGTACTGAATCTTCCAACAGCTTTGAATTTCCTGACAAGCAATGGTCAGAGGCATCCTTCAACACCAACTCGAGGCTACTAGCTAACGTCAAAACTCAACCTACTGCCGTCACGATAACCTCACTCACGGAAGACGATGAGGCTTTGTACCACTGCAGGGTTGATTTCAGGCTGTCTCCTACCAGGAATGTTGGGATCAACGTGTCTGTTGTAGGTATGTTATATCTATTAATATTAGTGCTGTTTCATAGTTAATTAGATAACTGTTGCACCACCTTTAGGGACTAATCGACGAAAGGGAAGTCTCTTCTTAGCTCATACTCTCTGACATCTACGTTACTAAAGAACTAAACATAACTGCCCAAATTTAATGGTTCTGAACGTGGATGAGTCAGTGAAACAGAATCTATAAAGATAGATTAGATTACACACTTAACTACATTTAAAACGTTTTTTAAAATCTTTGTGGAATACATTTAGCCTATGCGCTTCTGCCCTCACCGCTTTGACAATATTACAGAGCACTTTTACACACAGAGCCCTAGAGCAGGGTCCAAATATCCACGAAACCAGAAAATTGTTCCACTTCACATAAACCGAGCCGCTGAAATGAATCAGAAGTCCTCGACAAAAACGATAGCATTGTTATTTTCAGAGACCATTCATTTTCAGTTTTTTTTTGCTCAAAGACCGAACCGACGAAATACCAAGTTTTGTTAATAAACATACATACATACATATAATCACGCTTGTCTCCCATCGGGGTAAGCAGAGACTATGGCTTTCCACTTGCTACGATCCTGACATACAACTTTCGCTTCTTCTACTTTCATAACTGTTTTCATACACGCTCGCCGGTTAAGGGTACTCTTGACCTTGCCTTTTTCCAGAACGTCTCTGATTTGATCGGCATGCGTACGCCGAGGTTTACCCCTACCAGTTTGCCCATTCATTCTCGCCTCATAAATCTGCTTTGTCAGTCTATTCTCATCCATTCTTTCCACGTGTCCAAACCATCTAAGCATCCCTTTTTCGATCTTAGTCACTACATCTTCTGTTATACCACATTTTTCCCTTATCACGCTATTTCTTTTTTTGTCCATTAAAGTCACTCCAGCTATACTTCGCAGACTTCTCATTTCCACTGCATTAATTTTGCTTTCATGCTTCTTCTGCCATACCCAACTTTCACTACCATACATAAGTGTAGGGATGAGCACTCCCCTATGTATAGCCAACCTGGCCTTCTCAGACACATTTTGACTGCTCATAAAGGTGTACATAGCCCCATTCACTTGATTTCCTGCCAAAACTCTTCGCTCAATATCCTGGTCACACTTTCCATCCCTTACAAATTTGGAACCCAAGTATACAAATTTTTTCACCTGTTCCACTCTTTGCCCTTCAATGAAGATTGAGCAATTCGTCATACTTTCTTCTCTTTCAAAAACCATAACTTTCGTCTTGTTTACATTAACTTTCATTCCTCTACTTTTTAGAGCCTCATTCATACTATTAACCATCAGCTGCAATTCCTCCGCTGATGATGCTAATATCACCTGATCATCAGCGTATAGGAGGCATTTGACGGTCAGTTCATTCATTTTTAAACCATACATACTCTCTTGCAGTTCTTTCAGACAACTATCCATGTATAGATTAAACAGCCACGGAGACGCTACACAGCCCTGTCTCACACCCTTTTCAATGTGAAAGAAGTCCGTGCAGGCCCCGTTGATCCTGACACAAGCACTAGAACCCTCATAGAGAGACCTCAGTGCCCGTATCAAGTTGCTGTTCACTCCATACATGGACAATATTGACCACAGTTCATTCCTCACCACTCTGTCATAGGCCTTTTCCAAGTCCACGAATATGCAATAGACCTTTTGACTTTTAGCCAAAACTTTCTCAGCTACGCATCGTAAGGAAAAGACCTGATCCGTACATCCCCTTCCTTTCATAAATCCTGCTTGCACATCCCACATTTTTCCTTCAGTTTCATTCATCACTCTTTTTATCAACACTTTTGCATACAATTTGCCAACGATGCTGAGCAAGCTTATGCCGCGGTAGTTTTTGCACTCTTGCTGCGACCCTTTTCCTTTGTAAAGCGGCACAATGACAGCTTTACACCATTCTGCTGGTACTCTGCCACTTCGCCAACAAAAGTTAAAAAGGCGGTACAGCTGGCAAGCTACCACGCCACGTCCAGCTTTCAGCATTTCGACAGAAATCCGATCTATTCCAGCAGCCTTTCCTACTTTCATACAATTCAACGCTTCCACTATTTCTCCCATACTTAACTCGCTTTCTTCGCCAAATTCATTCAGTTCTAAAACACGCGTATCGCCTTGTATATCTTCTTTTTCGAATAAACTCTCAAAATATTCCTTCCATCTCTTTAGCACACATTCTTCTCCTCTTACAAAACTTCCATCCTGGTTTCTGATGTGATTGAGCGGCGACATTGTTTGCTGACTCCTCACTGTTCTTATGGACTTCCAAAAAAATTTAATATTCCGTTGGAAGTCTTCAGATAACCTTTTATCAAATTTTTCTCTATCATTCTCTTTCTTTCTCATCATCGTCTCTTTTGCAACACGTTTATACTTTTTATATTCATCCTTTGCCATTTTTACATCCTCATCCGTTGCCTTTTGCATTTTATGATTGGCCTTTGTAGCCAACCAGTCCAACCGTGCTTTCTTCTTGCCAGTCAACGCATTAAGAACTTCCGCACTCATTCCCTTTGCCATACATCCTTGTCGTCTTTTGCTAACCCCACACACTTCAATCGCAACTTCCACAAGTCCTTCCTTAACCCTTCAACACACTAAAAAAATATATCGAAAATCGGTAATCGCACGGACCTAGCTCCACCACCCTAAAAATGAAAAAAGATTTCCCATTTCCCAAAAAAAATTTTTTCTCACTTACCAGACCAAATTTTTCGATTCTGCAAACAGCAACCGGATCATTGATAAATTGTTTATTTTACTGTGTATAATAATAAACAATAATGAAAACACATTATTTATAATAAAAAAACAAAACACACACGCACACTCGCACTTGGTACACACGCACTCAACAAAAAAAACATTGATTACTCTAGCACCACACCATATTTTACGATCCTGTAAACACCAACCGGATTATTGATATATTGTTTATTTTACTGTGTATAATAATAAATAATAATGCAAACACATTATTTATAATAAAAACACGAAACACACACGTACTACACAAACGCACGCCATCCATGCGCAATCGACTCTCAACTTCAACTGTTCGATTTTTGTAAAACATTCTGGCCCATTGACGTCATTTTATAAGATTCCAAAAACAAGAAAATGTTATAAACTACACATGCAATAAACCTGTTCATAGAAAAGTAGAACGTAAGAAGGCTAAATTTAAGTTTAAAGTCGTCTGGGTAGGTGCGGCGACCGGTCGCCGCGCGGGGCTTTACGGAAAAGTTTGATTATTATGCGCGGCGACCGGTCGCCGCGAGGAGCTCTAAGGGCTTCCATAATTCTTCAATCTCACATATTTCATCTAGGTTTTCAAATTTTTCATTCAGTTTACTCACAAATGCCTCTTTTATGCCTAACTCTTGTAAATTCTCAACTTTTATTCGCTCTAGTACACTAACGGGTTCATGCACACGATGTCGCCACCGCTGAAACAGACCCCTTACCCGGCTAATTACCAAGAAGTGATCTGTGTCGATCCCGGTGCCACGGTACGCCCGAGTGTCTAGCACTTTCTTTCTCAGTCTTGCGTCTACTATCACAAAGTCAATCATGCTTCTCTGATCTCTCTCCTCTCTTGTATACAAGTGGATATCCTTGTGGTTGAATATGGTATTAGTTACCACAAGATTCCTTTCCAAACATACTTCTAGCAAGCTTTCTCCATTTACATTCACTCGTTCATCACCAAACTTTCCTAATACACTTTCGTATCCATCGCGCATCACTCCAACCATTAAAATCACCTAACATCACTATTCTCTCGTTTCGTTTACATTTATCCAGAATATCACTCATACTCTCCCAAAATGCCTGCCTCTCGCTTTGGTCTTTTGAAGACCGGTGCCACCGCGCATCCTGCGGAGCATACACTCCCAAAACAAAGATGCGGGTAAGTCCAACCTTCAGTCTTAGCCAAAGGAGTCTTGGGCTCACACATTCATACTCTGTCACACACTCATTCATTCTCGCGGAAAGTAGTACACCGACCCCCTGGCATGCTGTGCTGGTTGTGGCTACACCTGACCAATAGGCCGTATAGGCTCCGTGTGTCGTGGTGTCACATCCTTTCCGCTTTGTCTCATTCACACACAAAATATCAAGATGCCTCTCTTGCATCATCTTACATACCTCCTCAATTTTATCTTTCATTCCTCCTCTCACATTTAATGTAGCAAAGTGGCTAACCCCAGTCCACTTTTCGCCTCGATGGGAAACGAGACGTGATGGGTGGCGAACCACATCGCCGCCGTTTTTGGTTTTAAATTTCACTACCATAGCGTTCCCACGAGGAGCTAGGGAATTAAATTGGTCCACCTGAACAGAGCCCCGCTTGTCCAGGTAAGGCTAGCCTTGTTCTGGGTTCGCCCGGGCCCAGGGCAATTAGGCACGCTTAAGACTACGCTCTCCCGTAGCCACGCAGCTCATCGGCACGGCGACCTTGGCTTGGCGGATAGTGGAGCGGATCAGGATGGGGTAGGAAGGGATTCACGGACAAGGAAATGGATAAGGTAGGATAGGACGGGGTTAGAAAGGATCCAAAACCATCTGTAATTCAAACCAAAAAAAAAAAAAAAAAAAAAAGTTCCAACAGCCAGGACAGATCTTACATACAAAATACAATCTCTGCAGTCCGAGCTTAATTAACAGTAAATATTACAGTAGTACAAGCTTAATTTACTTAAGAGGGCTAACATATTTCGCCCCACGTTTTGCTTAGAAACCATACTTTTCATTGCGTTTAAAGTCATTAAATATTTATCGTACAAACATGGTATTCACTAACATACTTAGTAAATTTAGCGCTCTAAACGTTTTATAAAACATATTTTACCTAACAACAGATTACATATGGTTAATATCAACGAAAGTGAACAAGGTTTTTCAAATCATAAGATTTGCATCGATTTCGATGCTTAAATTCATGTCAAATAACTGATAAATTTAATGAACAAGGGATACGAAGCAATTGCAAAAGGCCTAGGCTATCTGTTTGTAGAATAACCTGATATCAGGTAGGTTCCTTTTTTTGGAGAAAAATGACTGTCAAGTTTGCTCAAATACTGAGAATTTTCACCACAATAAAGTAGTCTTTTCACCAGCTTCTGTAGTTTAAATCATTATGATAATTATATAATATTATGTCAGAACTTCTCCTCTGACAATAAAAATATTTCTTTATAAGTAACTAGATACAGATTTTTTTTTACAAAGTATTTTGTGAACCCCTATAAATGCAGATACGCGAACAAATACGATTTAGTACCGCCGAGAGGCTCTCAGAGAGTGGTCATGTCGCTCGATGTTCCATTTTTGAATACGAAAAAATTAACAAAAATAGTCTAATTCTAGCGTGACCAAACAATCTTAGTACTTTGTGATGTATAATATAATATACTAGCTGATGCGCGCGGCTTCGCCCGCGTGAATTTTGGTTCCCGTTCCAGCTTCCCGTGAAAACAATTTTCTGGGATAAGAAGTAGCCTATGTGTTATTCCAGACTATACTCTATCCCTATACCAAATTTCAGCTGGATCCATTCATCTGTTAGAGCGTGATTGAGTAACAAACATCCAAAGATCTAAACATCCAAACATCTTCACAAACTTTCACATTTATAATATTAGTAGGATATAAATATTTATGGTCGATATACAACGTGAACTTTTGTATAGTGCAAAGCTCAGACACCCCGACTAGAGTTTCGCTTCAAAATACTGTATAAAAAAAATTAAATGAATCTAACGAAAACTGACCAAGTTATAAGCTATTACAGTTGCACTATTTTCTTCACGAACAGCGTAGGTGTAGGTATTATACGCAGGGCAGGTAGTTACTATTCGTGTGGTATTGATAATAACATATTAACACCCCATTTCATAAGTGGTAATTATGGAACACCTGTGAGGAACCAGACCAGGATTGGGACGGCTATAAAGCCGCTAAAGCAAAATACAAGTAGCGACTGAGATACAGAAGTACCAAGTCTTGAAGAAACTTCTGCTAGAGTCAGACTAATACTGGCAAACAAGAGACAGAACTGTCAGTATCTATAAAGAAACCTGACGGCGCGGCGCCTGACCAACCCATGAAAATAATTATTTATACTGTTGATGGATGGCACTTGGTGGAACCTGCTGCACATATTCATTAACGGCACTTGTACTGTTCCACAACATTTATTTATTTTACACCTGACTGGTTTCGCCTTTCGGCAATTTTCAAAGGCAAATTAACATTATATAATGACCACTACATCACTTAATTACTCGAAAACAATAAATTAATAACATATAAATTAATAACATATAAATTACCACTACATCATTCTACTAACGTAAACTATCATGAAAAGAAGCCGAGAGTATTTTGATACAAACGCACTTCCCAGGATGCCAATTGCTGCAGACACTCATGTGGCTGGTGGAATACGTATCCACAAAAGAAGTCCAGTGGGAGCTCGCAAGACCTGTTCTAATCTATTCTGTCAACTTACAAAAATCTGAATGGGTAATTAACAACTTCAAGTCCTTCAAATCTCCAGGACAGGATGAAGTCTTCCCTGCAGTGATAAAATGGGGGAGAACACAAGTTGATATTGTCAGTTACATAGTATCTGTACGCCAGACAATGAATGGGACTGTGACCCTGACTGTGGAGAGAGGTCTAAGTGATCTTTATACCAAAACCCGGTAAAGGGTTTATATTTGTGATTCGGACCTCTGGTTATACAGACCGATAAGCCCTTCGTCTTTCCTGCTAAAAAAACTCTGGAAAGATTGTGTGACAGAGACAATCGAGAGACGGCCCTTCAAAATAAGACACTGCATTCCAACCAACGCGCATATTGCCCCCGGCAAGTCTACAGACTCAGCACTACATGCAGTGGTACACAAAATAGAAGAGGTCATCCAGAATCAATCAATCAATGTGCCTCGTCACTTTCATGAACATAGAGGGAGTTTTCAAAAAAAGAAGCATTACCACGGCACTGGCAAAACACCGAGTATACACGATGTCAGTGAATAGATAGATAACATGCTAAATAACTCATTTTAAAGCTACAGACAAGCAGAAACCAGTGCGCAGCCATGGCCAAAGGTTGTCCAAAAGAGGGAAGGGTCTCACCACTGCTAAAAACCTTGTTGTAGACGACCTAATAACCGATCAATCAATCAATTTTACCTAGAACTGTCCCTATATACATGGATGTGGAACAAGCCAAAGCAGATGGTAAAATTAAATTATGGAGAAAATACGGATTTGTTAATACAAAGCATGACTGTTATTTTAAAATCCAAGGCCGACTTCAATTCAAGTGAGAAGCTGCGTTTATTTTATCTTCTAGTGATCTTGTGTATATAATAAATATTTTTAATGAATTGTATTAAAATTACTTTCAGTCAAGCCAACATTTATCGATTTGCGTACACCGCAAATCGATAAATGTTGACTTGACTGAACACTAATTTGCCCATAAGCACAGTAAATATTTCGAAAGACGACGAGTACTGGACTACAAGGATGGAACCTAAATTGTTAAATTTTTACGACAAATGTCTGTTGCCCAAAATGATTAACCCCAGAAAGAGTCGATAAAATAAAATAAAATTAAATTTATTCCCTTTGAAATTTAATAGGTTTGTCAACATTTTTGTGACTCTACTGGGGGTTCGGAAATGCTACAGACTGAGAAGAACACTCCAAGAAACTCATTTCGGTCCCTCCCAAAATTCATCTTAGTAGGTATCTAATAATCGATCAATGCCGATACGGAAGGGCTAATTAATTAGCATTTTTCTTGGCGGTGTGCATTGTTATGCACATGCCTCTTAATACATATTTGGTTATTGAAAATAAAAAACACCTACTATCAATATTAAGATTAGAGTTAGATCCCATAGCTCAAGCTTATAGCTTAGTTTGGGCTAGATGATGTTGTGTAAGAATATCCAACAATATTTATGAATTATTTATTAAAAATATTTTAATGTTCCTGCCAGCACTGAATCTGTAGTAAGCAGCAAAACATCGGACCATGCCAAGCGCCTGCGCATTGCTACGTAAATATTATTTGTTTTTAACCATGTGTATTGTCAAATTTAAATATTTGTAGTGTAAAATAGAATATTGTCCATTACTTTCTACAATTTTCGTATATTTAGATACTTTAAAAATAAACTTATGAAACCGTTTTCATGTATGTGTGTATTTGTAATTTCAATATTGATATTAGTTAGGTAAATAAATGTCAACTTTATTAATTTTATTGATGTCAGTATCTATCACTACTAGAGTCGAAATATTTCTTTTATTTATTGAGACAAATGTTACAATAAAGCATAATAACTATTTACAATATGAATAAAACTAAACTAAATCTAAATAGGGCCCCGGTGGCATTGTGCCCAAAAAACTGGCAGCATTCCCCTTTTGAACGGCGATGCTTATTCGTTGGGAGAAATAACTGCCAGCCCTTAGGTCACTAGTTGACTCCACAAGGCGCTTTTTCAAAATTTAAAGAAACTTTATGCCCATGAACCTAGGGTCTCGACACACACGTTGAACACATATTTTTATACAAAACGGGATTTCCCGTGGCACTATTTTATTATTAATTAAAGGTTTCGGTACCTTCACTTTCCGAGGCGACCTCGGGACCACGATAGGTGTAACCCTGTCGAAACGTCGAGGAAAGTGAAGGTACCGAAACCTTTAATTAATAATAAAATAGTGCCACGCGAAATCCCGTTTTGTATAAAAATAATCAATAATTATTAACTAATATTACTAACATAAAAATTAAATTAAAAGATTGAACGCTGACTAAGAATATGACACCGGTAATACATCAAGGAAAACAAAAGTATCAAACTTGTTGGTAGCAACAATTGGCACTATACGGCTATATGCGCCGCGCCGCGCTGATTTCTTACGATCGTAAAGAAATTTGAAAACCGAATTAACGCTCTTAAAGTGAATTAAATGAAGGTACTGCTCAACACGGTTTCTAATATTACCCTCAAGTAAATTAAAACATTAAAATTACGCTTTCCGTCGCAGCTCTGTGTATAATTTATGCTAAGAATGCGACTCGTTTCCCGTATAACACATGCAAAGTGTATCAAAGCAACCTAGTTGTGTATTATTTTGTATTATAAAGCCTGGTCAGGTGAGGAAAAGGTTTACGAGTATGTGTTTGAATAAAAAGTCAAATCGGAGCGGCTACGACCAGCTAAAAATAATCTAAATATAGCACACCCCGTTGTCCAAATCCAAGTAAATTTTGAATGTTTGAATATTTTCTTTGTTTGAATTGCAAGTTAAAATCGAATATAACACGAATTGGACATTGTAAGGTAATTTAAACTAAGGCACCGGAAAACCAGTGCGACCTCAGTCCTTCATGAGCTTCCTGGTTATGACTATTTGGGTCAGCTGTTATCCTAGCAGAATTCGGACCAAGATGGGGTTCCTAAATTATGCCGCCCACACCTAAGTATAAAGAAACTAAGAGTATAAAGAAAGGCAAAATTAACCCACAAACAATAATTACGTCGGGATTGGTAAACAAGTCTGGTTACGGTTCCGGGGCTTGCATTTCAAGCGTAGCCCTCTACCCTGTGTTTGATCATCATAATCTCAGCCAATTTAGTTAATCGGAATAGTGACCCGAACCATCCCGGGTGCGTACAATCTTACCCTCCATTCGGATCATTCATTAAGCAACACCTGAAGAAAAGTAACTTGAATTACTTGAAATTGCCTGTTACCTACATAAGTTTTATTCTTTACAGTGCTACCAAGTCCTCCATTCTTCATGGATGAACTGAATAATAAAGTGTCGGGCGGAGTGGGCCCCTTTCACGAAGGACACATCTTGGTGCTTCGCTGTTTAGTAATAGGAGGTGAGTAGCGATACGTTACTATGAAAAATATTGTTTTCTCATTTTGTGTAATAAGGTCGTGGCTACCAGTAACAAGTTGATGAGGATAAGGGTCATTCGAACCGTTTGAAGATAGATAATAGTAACTCAATAGGTCCGTTCTCTATTATGAAGAGAAGAAACATATTGTGGTGAAATGAGGGCGAATAGCCTCTGCCTTTTCTTTGGGAACAAAGCGTATCGCCAATTTTGTTAATCTTTGTGGCGAGGAATGAGTGAAAAAATAATATAATTTTCTTCTCTAAATCACATGACGTTAAACTTCTCTATTGCCTCACATTCCTCTTAATTTTTCATAATTTGCTGGGTATAAGCTGTGTAAACTATAATAGACTTCTCAAGAATGTTTTTTTAACCAGGTCGCCCCCCACCCCGTATAAGCTGGTACTCTGGAGACAATCTAGTGGACGCATCAGACGGAGACAGCGATATTCCTTCCGTCAGAGAAAACGAACTCTATCTACCTCTAAATAGAGAGAAGGCGGCTGCCTTATCGTGCAGAGCATCCAACACTCACCTAGCACCTCCCCTCGTCACTACATTGGATGTTAAATTGTATTGTAAGTTGGTGCAAAATTTTTACTACACTATATAAATACAAAATAATACGTACAGAAGGAAATCTACATACAAAGTGCGGTCGGGCGCACACATAGACAGCGCTCACGGAGTTCACAGACACCAGGTCAAATGATTTTCAATGTAATTTCAATACTGGTTTTTGCGCGAGTGCGTAGCCGAGGGTAGGTAGTCAAAAAAATAACATTGATAAGATTGCGTTAAGTTGACTTCAACGAATTGCTGTTTAATCCAACAGCAAATGCCCTACATTGTATTTATATGTTAATAGATTCACCGCACCCACAATAGACTATAGTTCGGAAAGGCTGGTATTTTTTCGCTTACTCTCCTTTGACCTTTTCGGACCTTTGTGTTCTCACTCTGCATTTGAACTACAAAAGCTTAATACTGTTGAAATAAAGACTATTTTTCTTTGCATACAATAGAGAGACAATAAGTCTTTCGTTTTCGCAGTGCCATCATACAACGTGTCAATCCATTGGGTTCGTGGTACGGTGGGCGATGCATTGCGCGCAGGAAGATCTGCTCTGGCGCAGTGCACAGCGCGTGGGTCGTACCCGCAGCCTGATCTGTCATGGTGGCTGGATCGAACGCACCTCACGCACCACAGTAACCAGGTTAAAATCACAATGGCTTTAATATTTAGTTTCTATGATTCCACTGAGAAACGATTTATCCATTCCATTGGATTTTACTTTGTAATAATTATACCCATACCCATCTATTCATGTTATATCATCATTTCAGTCATGGCACAACACAACTTTAACAGCAGTGTCATTGTTGGAATTGAACCCAGCAGTGACAGATAATGGGGCAACGTTGGCCTGTGTGGCTACTAATGTCTTGGTAGCGTCTAACAAGGGCTCTAAAGCTGATGTTTTTACGCTGAATGTTACTTGTAAGTATGAGCATCCGGAATTACATTCTCCTTACCTTTTCTCTACCTTCTGGAATTCCGGATTGACCTATGACCAAGCGAAAGTCACCGGGGCCATTCACAGCTAGTTTTCTTTTTCGTTTATGTTTAGCTCGCCAAAATGATGCGACTCGCCTGATGGAGACTCAGCGTGATGTTTATTGTGTTGAGGGTCACTTTCAAGGTCCACAACACTGCTGGTGTTCTCGGTCCTAACGAAGATTCTCTCCGGTGTATGAAAGTATAACCAGTCAGAAAATCTGCGAACCGGACTTAGTGGCATTGGTGTCAGCGGCTGCATCGGCAACAGTACTGGATAGGCGAAAACGGGGCTAGGTGCGGGGTAGCACGAGGGGAAACGAAGTTATATTTTAGACGCCTTGTAGCACCTCCGGCCAGCACAATTTTTTTAAGGTCAAAAAGAAAAAAACTATGTGCTCTTCAGCACATTCTGGAAGATTTGATAGGACTTATTGGATCTTGACTAACTTTTGAATGATTATTTACACGTGATTTCTTTGCAGACAGTCCAATGGTGAATGTTATAAGAATAGGCAGCGATGACACCGGTGATATTGTAGTAGAATTAGACTCTTTACATTTGGAATGTGGTACCAGAGCAAATCCACCTGTCGAGAAGATTACTTGGTATTTCAATGTTAGTATTTACAAGTGTGTAAAAGGTATTCCTACTCTTTCTTTTTAGTCAGTTCTTGGTATCAGCACCAAGAATATTATTATAGTATAGCAAGTGCCACTCAAAGTAAACGGGGCGTTATGGGTACCTTTGAACTAGAACTGCTCTTCGCCTCGAACAAAAATTAACTAACAATGGATTCTTACATAATGTCTTTATTTGTTGTCCAATAGGCACCTATCTCAAAACTATAAAAATATAGAAAGAAGACTAAGATTCTCTATTATAATGCTGTCCTATTATTGTTTCAGGATATAGAAATAAGACCAGGTAGTAAATGGGGTGACAACACTTCATCTCAACAGTTACTGATTGAGGAAGCGACTCGTGTGCACGCTGGGCGATACGCATGTTTAGCTGTCAATGCCATAGGAGAAACACGTTCTGATGACCTCAGTATTACAGTTTATTGTAAGCTCTTTATCGTAATCTTGCATAAGTACCTTATTAGAATGGCTTTTTGGTCTTTCAAGTGCTTATGCAAACTCGAAAACAAATTTGTACCTAGTTATTTTTTGATTAACTCTGATTTTAGATATGGTTGCCGGAGATCTAGTCTCGCTTGTCTTGATCTTTTTTGCCTACTTCATCTCAGACAAATGCCGAACTTAGTTTTATTTTGATAAATCCTGTTTTTCAGACCCACCGGAATGCACCGGAGTCGGTATAAAGCTAATAAAAGAAACTATGTACTGTAACGTTAAGGCATTGCCAGGTCCAGACACATTCTTTTGGCATGTGCAACTTTTGAACTATGAGGTGCAGCACCTAACTTCAGGGTCACCAACCTTAGCCCTAGATCAGATTATGGGACCTTTAACGGAGACGCTGAAGGTTTCTTGTGAAGCCAGTAATGGAATTGCGTCGCAAGAAGAACCATGTGACAGAATATTCACTTTCGAACATCTTCGGCCACCTCCACCTCATCAATGTGATATTGCTTACGAGTTTGGGGAGTTTCAGCTGAGGTGTATACCAGGTACGTACTAAACTGAAGCAATACTTTTAATTGCCAATTTTGGTTGCAATACACGTTTACTTATTCCTTTGAGGAGAGAACTGTAGTTTGTGAATACACTTTCACTAATTTCTTTGGGTGTATGAAAAACTAACAATCATGTTGCCCATTGCAGTTGAAAACGCAACATACTACGAAGTATCTTTGTGGCGGATGTCAGAGAGTAACTCGTCCTTAGTGCTAGAGCGTAGAACCAGCATGGGCTTTGGCATAGAAGGTGCACTGGTATCTTCTGGGTCCGCGAACAGTGCAAGCTTTACGGCAAAACGTGGAGCTGTAAGAGCAGCGCTGGGCAGAGTTCGATATGGTGATGAGGCAGGAGCAAGTGCCTGCAACCGGTATGGGTGCTCGTCACCACTGCTAGTGAGGCCGGCGGACTCTCTGCTACGGGAAGCAGACCCTCCTTGGTGGCACAGTGAGTAAATCTGGAATGTATTTAATGTTGGGAGATTATGATGAAGCTTGTTTAGGACATATTTATTATGACAAATTTCAAACCAATTCAGAATACAGTTTACTGTCATAAACATTATTTCATGAGACGATACTCTTTCACTGTTATACTTTATTCTTTATATTTCGCTGCCTATTTTTTTCGCTCTGTGAAAAGTCACACCTCCATAATTTAAAAGAAAATGGGTTTCTGTCATTTTTTTTCTTTTCAGCCTTACTAGAAAAAGACGTGGGTATATCGCTGGGAGCGGCTGTTCTGGTAGTGGTGTTCGCAATATCATCGGTATTGATGGTGCGGCTAGCTCGACGGCCTTGGCAGAAGCCTCCACCTGTCGTACAGGTGTTGCAGCTTGATGACGTCGCCAGGAACTATTTAGATAATATTGGTGAGCCAATATTATACTAGCTGACGGTTCCTAAATAAAGGTTTACTTTTCTGTTTTGACGATTTCTTTATACGGCGTGACGACCTAAGACGTATTAGGTGTTATAATATATCATTTAATATTATAACACCTAATCCTTTATCAGTTTCTAGCGTGACTCGATGGCTTATAATTGTAAAAGCATCTCCCCTGGCAAGGCAAAAGACGTGAGTTTGAATCCCGTTCGGGATAATGTTTGTCTGTGAGTTTTAAATAAAAATAAATAAATATTCACGGACATTTCACACAACGCTATCTGATCCCAAAGTAAGCTAGGAATAACCTGCTTGTGTTATGGGTATCAGACCACGGATACTTATATACTTTTTTAAATGCATACATATTATACATAGAAACACCCAAACTCTTGAGACAAACATTTATGAGTCACACCAATGACAGTTTTAAAAAAAGGAAGACACGGCACGGAGTCGCTGATACTGGTTCTACTCAACTGTGTCGCCCGACACACTTGCACTTCAGTCGCTCGTAGAACAGTCTATGTGTTAGTTGTGTGGTTGCGTCTGCTAATTTGCGTATTTTAATTAGTTAAAAGCACTAAAATGCCTTCTTGTGTGTTTAAGAAGTGTAATAATCACTCCGGGAAGAAGAATAAGTCTCACGGAATAACTTTTCACTCGTAAGTACAGTTATACACTATTTTTATAAAAAATATAAATATCCTAGTTAGCGTCCTCCGCCATGTTTAAAAGAACGAGATAGACAATGGCGTAATAAGCGTGTCGGACACGGTGCGACATAATTACATAGTTGTCTTTACAATACAATTTGGTATGTAACGTCAGCAACAAAATTTTTGGGATAACTTATTTTTTGTGTGCCAGTTTAATTTACTTTATTAGACTTCTTTATTTTATTTCTTTGATCTTTGTGAACATTCTATAGTTATTTCAAACGTCCTTAGCAAAGAGTAAAGCCTGGGATAAGGTTATGTTATGAAAGTCGTTAAGTTTTTTAGTTTCTATGAATTTTTTTTTTTATGTATATACTACATTATACTCGTAGCATGACCAGGAGAAATTTGAGCTCGTTTATATATTAATAGGTTATATTTCTTAATTTTGAGTATAGTAATTATTGTTGTTTTTAAGGTTTCCCAAGGACGAATTGATACGACAAAAATGGGTGGTTGTTCTTCGAAAACAAAGACAGGAACCTGATTGGACACCGACTACATATAGTCGTATATGTTCAATTCATTTCAAACCTGAGGATATATATAAAACCAATAAAGGTTTAAAAAGGATATCAAAAGAGGCTATACCATTCTTTCACGTAAGTAGATATAAATAAAATGAGTATAAATATGTTTTTTTGCATTCGTGCATGCTTGTTTGCCTTCAATTTTAAAGTCGGTTTATTACTTTTTTAGGAGGCTATGGAATCTTACAATTATAACTCAAACCCCTGTTCACCAAACTGTTTACAAAACGTGGATATATCTGACATGGATTCAATTTTTGACACACCCCGTAAAGCTTTTTTAAAAACAAAAGTAAGAAGATTAGCATTTGACAAAAAAAAACTAAAGGATGAAAATAAAAAATTAAGAAGAAAAAACAAAAGACTAGAAAAAAGGTGCAAATCGTTGAAAGAGACGATTATAAGTCTAAAAAAACATTTAAAGGTACCAGAAGACCAATTCCAAGAATTATGTATAAAAGCAGAAGTAGCTGATTTGTTTGCTAGATTGAAAAGACAAAAGCAGCGCAACAAGAACATAAGAACTAAATTTAGCCCACCAATGAGGAAATTTGCTCTGACGCTGAACTTTTACTCTCCGGCTGGTTATAAGTACGTGAGACAAGTTTTTGAAGATACTCTGCCCCATCCTCGGACTCTTATAAAATGGTACGAAAATTTAAATGCAGAGCCTGGATTCACAACAGAATCCTTCCAAGCTCTTAAACTAAAAAGAAGTAAATCAGGAAAAGACATTTATTGTACTTTAGTTATGGATGAAATGGCTATCCGACAGCAAACAGTTTGGAATGGTAAAAAAACATTAGGTTTAGTTAATTATGGCACTGGAAGCATAGACGAAGACAAGGTCGCTACTCAAGCTTTTGTAATGATGCTTGTGAGTCTCAACGAAAACTGGAAAATACCAGTTGGTTATTTTTTTGTTGATGGCCTCACAGCTGAGAATAAAGCAAATTTAATTAATATTTGTTTGACAAAATGCTACGAGATAGGAGTTAAAGTGGTTGCATTAACTTTCGATGGTTGCTCAACAAATATAAATGCAGCTAATTTATTAGGTTGTAATCTCAGAGATATAAAAAACCTAAAAACAACATTTAAACACCCCGTATGTGACATGAAAGTCGCCGTGTTTTTAGATCCATGCCACATGATTAAGCTAGTCCGGAATACGTTCGAATCGAAACGATTACTTTTTGATAACGAAAATCAAGAAATAAAATGGCAATATGTAGTAAATTTACTGAAACTACAAACTAGTGAAACTTTAAATTTTGCAAATAAATTGACTCCAAAACACATAGACTTTCGCAATCAAATCATGAAAGTTAAGCTTGCTACTCAGCTTCTTAGTCGAAGTGTAGCAGAAGCATTACGATTATGTGAAAAATTACTTACTTCCAAACACTTCGTTAATACTGGCGCTACGATAAAATTTATAGAATATTTTAACAATTTATTTGATGTGATGAATTCACGTAAACGTGAACATTTTGGATTTAAGAAGCCAATTTGTAGTGAAAATAAAGATACAATATTTCAATTTCTAAACGAAATAAAGGACTATATATGTTCTCTAAAAATTTTAAATAAAACCAGACGAACTGTTCGACAAAGAGTTACAATAAATATAACAAAAAGAAATGTCATCCAATCTGCTTGCAAAACGGGTTTCATTGGTTTTGTAATTTGCATAGAAAGTCTGAAACATCTATATTCTAATTTAGTAGAAACCGGCTTGTTAAAATATATTTCAATGTACAGACTTAGCCAAGATCATCTAGAATTATTTTTCGGTATAATTCGCCGACAAGGTGGATATAATAATAATCCAAACGTACGCCAATTTCAGGGGATATACCGAAAAGTACTAGGACACTTAGAACTACGATCTTCTTTCTCCGGAAATTGCATACCGCTAGATAATTTTCCTCTCCTGAATTGTTCTTCAGCCGTCAAAACGTTAAACAGAACTGATGGCAAAGACGTAGAATATTTGAATAGTTCTAGTGAAGATTTATTGTTTGAAGATGTAATCGGGGGTTCATTTAAAAAACATAAAATTACACGTCGAGGCACATACGAACTCGTAAGAGATATAAAAAAGGGCAAATGCCATGCCAGTGATACTACAGCAAAAAATAATGTAGAAATATTATCAAATATGTTAAATAAAAATAGCAACTATGATCATTCGGAAAGTGCTGAACAAATAATAGGATATATTGCTGGGTGGGTTGCTAGGACATTAATAAAAACGATTAAATGTGAGGTATGTGTATCCGAAATGATAACAAATGAAAAACTTAGTTTTCATAAATTAATTACTTTGAAGGATATGGGAGGCTTATGCTATCCTTCTCATGATTTATACAATCTATGCCTGAAATCTGAGACAGTTATCAAAAACTACTTTAAAGAAAGCAGAACTCAGCATTTTCTAAATCAAAAACAAATAATTCGGCTAAAGTTAGAAATATTAAAATCTTTTGTGAACATCAATATTTTATCTTCATTGGACAGTCATTCTTTAGATCAGCCAGCCACTTTCAACCACAGAATACATCTCATGAAGGCAATTATTGACAAATATTGTCATGTTAGAATTCATTACTTCCATAAAATAGATCCGGCTATATCAACTACAACCAAACGGCAAAAGCGAAATAAATTATCACTATTTGAGGGCGTATGAGAAATGGTGTCTAGCGAACGAACAGTTGTTGTTTTTTTTTATTGCGGATATGTTTATTTTAATAATCTTATGTACATAATTTTAATTAATAAAGAATGATTGTTGAAACATATACACTTCGTTCTCTCGTTCAATTACTGTATATATAAAATTGTCACAAACATTTGAAAATTATGTCACATTTAGTTATGAGTCATCGTCGCCACCCGAGCGTTTATCCCGGTTGCATCCTAAGCATTTTACTTTTTTAGTTATGAGTAAGTAAGATAAATAAATGTACCTAATGAATATAAAATAAAAAAATCATTTAAAATCTGTTTATTTTTATTAACAAGAAACTTTGTGTGCTAACGCTACCGCTTTGTGGACGTCATCGCTCGGCGCTTCATTCAACTCTAGCTGTTTCGCTTGCACGAGTGTTATGACGCCTATCTTTATCCTTGTCATCCATTCGGCGAGATATAGATGCCGAGCTTACCCGAACCGTTCCTAGAGCCATCTTTACAGACTGAAATCATTGAATCTCACTCGTCTTCCTTTTTTTAAAACTGTCATTGAGTCACACAAATATTTGTCTCCGGTGGGAATCGAACCCACAACCTTCAGCGCCGCAGGCGGTATCACTACCGACTGCGCCATAGAGGCAGTCTTACAGAGAGGCAGGCTTTTTGTAACTAATAACTCCTTGAGAAAATCAATACTTAGTAGGTACTAGAAAATGATGTTTTGGTGGTTATACTGCAGCAGATCGTGTAGCGACAATCAGATATTTTATTCAGTCTTTTTAGAATGTCTAAACGGTATATCCACGATTTGATCGAGAACAGTAATAATGTCGCGTGACATGCATAGGTGAAGATCAGCTGACCTTTATAAGAAACTAGCTGTTATCGCGTCAAATCATTATTATCCTTCTGCTCAGTCGGTTAAAAAGTAGCCTATGTCCATCCCAGGGCTTCGAACTATCCCTATACCAAATTTCATCTCAATCGCTTCAGCCGTTTAGACGTGATAGCGTAACAGACAGACAGACAGATATACAGACAGACAGACAAAGTTACTTTCGCATTTATAATATTAGTTAGGGATTAGGGATTATCAACTAAACATTCTTTCCTTTTTAGATCACAAAGTTCATACCTCGTGCAGTCTGAGGTCGTGCAGTAGCGGGTACTCAGACGCGTCAGGCGAGTCCGCCCCTCCCGTGGACCGGAGACGCAAGCCCGCCTGGGAGAGGTGGCACGAACCGCCCCCGCCTGACGTCACACTCACTTTACATAGGGAGAGTGCTGTGTGAACTTCCGACAACTAAAACTATTGCTGTGATGTGAAACATGAACAGAAATGTCTTATATTATTCGTCTGTTATGTGCTTGAACGACTCTTTGGTGCCGATTTATTATTTTAAGTTTAACGAGTTCCATGGGATGGAACTAAATAGTACACAAAACTAAAATACTTATTGCCATGCCTCGTCCTGCAAGCAGGAACATTTTACCATTGTCAATAAATGGATAAAGAAAAGACAAAATGCTTAACTGAGTGGTCGTCTACAAAACTCCAAACAGAGCGAGAAGCTATTGTACGCTCGAAAAACAATATCATTAGAGTTCATCCTGTCATTTATTTTTAAATTAAAATATTTTGTTGGTCAATATTATTATGATTGTGCTTTCAATATCATTAAAGCGATAGGTATATGTATTGTATACAGTTTTTGCTTCAAATACATTTAAGACAGATGTTACTGAATGTCTATAAACTGACTGAATTTATATTAAAGAACTTTTATGATCTACTTTTTATAGAATTTGAGTGGTCGATCTTGGCGAATTGTAATGTGTGTTGTATTGTAGCTTACCGCGGGAATAGCGGATTGCTCTGTGTCAACGAATATCTTCTATTGTACAAATTGTATCGGTACTAATTATGTTATGGCTGTTCTACAGTCAGACTAGCAGAATTTATTTGTAAATATAAATGAGATTATTTTGTATTTTGTGTTTTATTTTACTATTTAAATACTTCTAAACCGTAGACCAATCGCAAAGGGCAACACTATCCTTGCTTTTAGTCAGATTCCTAAAAAATATGTGTACAATGTCCTGAAATAACTAGGCAGCATCTCCGCCGTATACTCACTCTCTCTAATTAAAGTATCAATAAAACCTACATATGTCATCCATCGGTTTTTGAACACCAAAATCCGTCCACAGACTGTTACACACAGATATTTATACACACAGAGATATACAGAACTTGACACCCATACATATCTCACTTTAGTCTATTGATCTTTGAAGTTGACTCTCATTTCAAATCATGTTTTTGGTGGGAGCTATACACTTACACTCCAGCGATGTCATTAAAGTAACCATACTTCAATCTTTGTCTATAGAAACGAGTAGGTAGGCACTTTCTTATAGCAACATTTTTTTTCTATCTTTCAATCTATGTCTGTTCATTCTTTCTTATTCCTACTGTTACCTACGACATACTATCTTCACGCCAAATCCCTTGCGGGGTAAGCAGAAAGAACCGAGCGCCACACGGCACGGTCCATACACACCTCACTTGCTTCTTCAACTTTCATTTTACTTTTCATGCACGCACGTCGGTTCCTACGGCTCTTGACACCACCCTCAACTAACACACGATTAATTTGGTCGTGGTAGGTGTGTCGTGGCCATCCCCGACTCCTACGTCCATCCACTTTCGCGTTGTATATCTGTTTTGTCATTCTTTCATCTCCCATTCGTTCCACATGCCCGAACCATCGTAGCATGCCCTTCCTTACTTTAACACCGACACTCTCTTTCAGACCAACTCTCTTTCTTACATCTTCATTCCGAACGCGATCTGCGAGCGTTACTCCGCAGATTTTGCGTAGCGCGCGCATCTCGACCGCGTGTATTCTACTTTCATGCGTTTCCTGCCATACCCAACTCTCGCTTCCATACTTTAGCGAAGGTATCAGCACCGCATTGTGTACTGTGAGATGGGCCTTTTGACTTAAGGCCGCGTGGGTCAGATTTTGAGTTTTTTGAAACAATCCTAGTCAAAAAGTAAAGGGTTTTTACTTCTGATAAATATATATATATATATAATAGTTAAGGATATAAGCTAAACATATTCCAAGCCCGTTACACGATCCAATAAATTTCACTAGATAGAAAAAAATCCCAAAATTGACTCTCTCAGAAAAGTTTTTTCAATACTGTGGCTAAACTATTAACATTTTATATATTTTTTTTTGCACTCAATTAAAGCTATTGAGTTTTTATACACATTTTCCAAGCGTTTTTCTATACACAAGTATTTACATAGTTATCATGTACGAATATCTATCAAACGCAATAGAATTGCGCCGCTGACGGCCGATCAGTCTCGCGCTAGCGCTTGTGGAGGCAGGACCTGTGTCAGTTTTTTTCGCAACTATTTCGTAATTATTATGCCAAATTACGTTGAAATCGCGCCACAGTATAAAAATATCAGTGATGGGCAAAATGTAATTAGATTAACCGTTACAAATTACAATTACTTTGTAATGCTTAATTCAATTACTCTGTCACAGATTACTTGAGTAATTAATTACAATGAGTACTAGCAGTAACTAATTACTGAGTAATGGAATTACACGTTGATCTAATTACATTGTAACGAGTCACTCATTAATTCAATTAACGAACTCTCACAATTAAAAACTCTGTCGCGTGAATTCGTCACGGCCCAAGGGGTGGATCGATTTTGATGCGGTTTTTTGATCGTAAGTCAATGTATCCATGATGGTACTTAGCTATACATTTTGAAGACTATCAGCTTAATTTCTGAGTGATGAAGGGATTTCACTTAAATTCCCATACGCGACTCATGGTAAATGTAGTGATCTTTGACTTTTTAAGTGTTTTCACGTCATAGTGACCAACTACCTAATGCATTAAAATGTCTACGAATTACATGATAATTTTGCAATCCAACATGGCGGCCACGCCGTAATCACAAAATTTCATGATGGGTATCGTTTAAGGGGTTTCTTAGTATGTTGAGTACGAAGTAAGTGATAATTTTGCAATCCAATATGGCCGCCGCGCCGTAATCACAAAATTTCATGATGGGTATCGTTTAAAGGGTTTTTTCGTATGCTGAGTACGAATCACGTGATAGTTTTGCAATCCACTATGGCCGCCGCGCCGTAATCACAAAATTTCATGATGGGTATCGTTTAAGGGGTTTTATCGTATGCTGAGTATGAATCAAGTGATAATTTTGCAATCCAATATGGCCGCCGCGCCGTAATCACAAAATTTCATGATGGGTATCGTTTAAGGGGTTTTTTGGTATGCTGAGTACGAATCACGTACTAATTTTGCAATACAAGATGGCCGCCGCGCCGTAATCACAAAATTTCATGATGGGTATTGTTTAACGGGTTTTTTTGGTATGCTGAGTACGAATCACGTGATAATTTTGCAATCCAATATGGCCGCCGCGCCATAATCACAAAATTTCATGATGGGTATCGTTTAAGGGGTTTTTTGGTATGCTGAG
This sequence comes from Miltochrista miniata, assembly GCA_933228765.1. Taxonomy (NCBI): domain Eukaryota; kingdom Metazoa; phylum Arthropoda; class Insecta; order Lepidoptera; family Erebidae; genus Miltochrista; species Miltochrista miniata. The sequence goes on along the minus strand of OW121764.1, from coordinate 11,449,753 downwards.
TACGAATCAAGGATATGCAATCCAATATGCCCGCCGCTCTGTAATCACAAAATTACATGATGGGTATCATTTATGGGGTTTTATGGTATGCTGAGTACGAATCACGTACTAATTTTGCAATCCAATATGGCCGCCGCAGTGTAATCACGAAATTTCATGATGGGTGTCGTTTAAGGGGTTTTTTGGTATGCTGAGTACGAATCACGGATATGCAATCCAATATGGCCGCCGCGCCGTAATCACAAAATTTCATGATTGTTATCGATTAAGGGATTTTTTCGTACGCTAGTGGTACCTACTATTTAATGTAATTGGCCTTAATTTTACAATAAAAACCTTTTGTCGTAGTATTTTCGCATTGCTAGGCCTAAACTTCATAAGCAAATCTTTTTAGTTTACTACTGTTAATAGTTTAGGCGGCCAAATTCAATTCCAAAATTATCATGTTATTCGTACTCAGCATTCAAAAAAACCCATTAAATGATATCCATCACGAAATTATGTGATTACGGCGCGATGGCCATTTTGGATTGCAAAATTATCATGTGATTCGTACTCAACATACCAAAAAACCCCTTAAACGATACCTATCATGGATTTTAGCGATTACGGCGCGGCGGCCATATTGGATTGCAAAATTATCCCGTGATTCGTACTCAGCATACCATAAAACCCCATAAACGATACCCATCATGAAATTTTGTGATTACACCGCGGCGGCCATTTTGGATTGCGAAATTATCACGTGATTCGTACTCAGCATACTAAGAAACCCCTTAAACGATACCCATCATAAAATTTTGTGATTATGGCGCGGCGCCCATATTGGATTGCAAAATTTTCACGTGATTCAAAATCAAAATCAAAAATATATTTATTTCACATAGGCATTATACAGATGCGCTTGCAAAACGTCCAGAATACAAAACAAAAACTCTACCACCAGTTCACAACGCGACCCACCTGAGAAGAACTGGCAAGAAACTCAGCGGGTTGTTCTTTTTTTTTGCTCTATTTACAATTTTAAAGAATCTAAAAACTAGGCATTTAAACAATTTTTTTGAGAATCCTGCAGAGCAGGTCATTTCCAGGCTTCCTTATCCAACAAATAATCATTGATTGTATAGTAGCCCCTGCAGTTCAATTTACTTTTAACAGATCTTTTAAATTTATTAAGGGACATACTTTTAATTTCGTCTGGAAGCCTGTTGTAAAAGCGTATACAGTTACCCATGAAAGAATTGCTGGTTTTGTGCAATCTGCTATGAAAAACAGCAAGGTTATTTTTATTTCTAGTGTTGACATTGTGTCTATCACTTAACTTAGCGAAACTATGTAGATTTCTTTGTACATACATAAGGTTTTCAAAAATATATTGTGATGCTACAGTAAGAATATTAACCTCTTTGAATTTTTCGCGCAGAGAGACCCTTGGACCTAGTCTATATATAGCTCTTATGGCCCGCTTTTGTAAAATAAAAAAATTATTTATATCTGCAGCATTGCCCCACAGTAGAATACCATAAGACATTATACTGTGAAAGTAACTGAAATAAACTATTCTAGCCGTATCTACATCAGTCAAGTGCCTTATTTTTTGTACAGCAAATGCTGCTGAACTTAATCTACTAGCTAGTTTTACAATATGTGGACCCCATTGTAAACCAGCATCAACCGTTAACCCTAGGAATGTGGTTTGTTCCACAAGTTCCAACTCTCGACCATTAAGTTGAACATTGGTTTCTGACTGTGCAACATTAGGCAAGGTAAATTTAATACATTTAGTTTTATTATCATTTAGTTTAAGATTGTTAGTGTTAAACCAATGAACCACTTTCAAGATTGCGTTGTTGACATCGTCATAGTTATCTATTTGTCTTTTAACTTTGAAAATCAAAGAAGTATCATCTGCAAACAAATAATCCTGTTGTTGTCGCCCACGTAAAAGGGTAGGTCATTAAAATATATAAGGAATAAAAATGGTCCGAGTATTGAACCCTGCGGGACGCCCATAGTAACTACAGATCCCTCTGAGCGTGTACCATTAACATCGACCCGCTGAATTCTATTGTTCAAATATGAAGTCAGAAGGTCGAGAGCCTTGCTTCTTATGCCATAATGGTGTAATTTCCTGATTAATGTTTTATGTTGGACGCAGTCAAATGCCTTAGACAGATCACAAAACACACCAATTGCATCTTGTTTATCCTCCCAGGCGTCATAAATACATTTCAATAACTCGACACCAGCATCGGTAGTCGAACGTCCTTTAGTGAAGCCAAATTGTTTCTCATGAAATAATTTGTGACTGTTAAAATAGATCAGCATCTGCTCTAGTATCAATTTTTCAAATATCTTGCTCAAGGTCGGCAACACCGAGATAGGTCTGAAATTACCCGGATCTGAAGCGGTGCCAGCCTTGAATAGTGGTATAACTTTACTGTGTTTCATCAAATCAGGAAATACACCACTAGAGACGCAATCGTTAAACACAGTTGCCAAGTGGGGGGCAATGACATCTATAATACTTGATATGGATTTTACTGATAACCCCCAAAGGTCAGCGGTTTTTTTAACATTAATAGATCTAAAAGCTTTTATGATGTCGTTGCAGTTGACAACGGTGAATTCGAACGCGCCTTCACAGGCAGCTACAGATTCTGCTAATAATAGCTCGGCGGAGGTGGAAGACGACTGGAGAGTGTCAGTTATCTCTATTGGAACATTACTGAAAAATTTTTCAAACTCGGTCGCCACTTCCAAATCCCCCGATACGTGGCGATTGTTTATATTTAAATGAAACTTTCTTTCATTCGTTGTACACCTACCACATTCCGCATTGATAATGTTCCAAGTAGTTTTAATTACATTCGCAGAATCATAAATTTTATTTCTAATGAAATTAGACTTGGCTAAGGTACAGGCTTGCTTAAATATCTTTGAGTATTTCTTAACAAATTCCTGAAACTCTGGGTTGAAATTATATGATTTTTCAGAATACAGTTCATATAGTTTATGGCGACTTTTATAAATTCCGGGTGTAGCCCGGTCACTGAAAGCAGAACTGCCTCCGATTGATAATGTTTTCGGGGTAAAGATTTTCCCAAACACAGTATGTATCAAATTAAATAAATCAGAGTAGGATTCTTCTACGCTAATGTAATCAGGCAATTCTGTTATTTTCTTGACTAAGTTTCTTCTAAAGGTTTCCAAGCGATGTGTGTTAACTGGGACAAAACTCATAATCTTCTTAGTTTCCCTACTATTTCTCAGATAAGAAACAGACTGGCCACGATGATCTGATTTTACAGGGTCCACTATACATTTTTTAATGGGATTTATATTAGTAAAAATACTATCAATACAAGTAGCACTAGTTGCTGTTATACGAGTAGGTTCCAAAAATATATTATACAAACCAAATGACTTGAAGAAATTTAACATTTTCTCTCTCTGTAAAGGTTCCCGTGCAGTTTCTAAAATGTCTACATTGAAGTCCCCACAAAATAGGACGGTTTTTTTTGTACTTTGGCATTTAAACAATGCTTCTTCAAGTTTCTCTTCGAACTGTGCATATGGAGCATCCGGGGGACTGTATACGCTTAGTACAATGAACCGCTCAAACTCTATACTGGATATCTCAATAACTCGTTCAACAGAGAGGTCTACTATGTCTTTACGTTCTTTACACTTTATTGACTTATTAATAATAATTAAAGAGCCTCCCCGTTTATATTTTATTCTACAGAACGAGCTAGCAACCCGGTGATTTTTGAAATTGAACATGACCTGATAAGGCCTTAACCAATGTTCTGTTACACAAAAAATATCAATGCCATTCAAGTCCATGTACAATTCCAATTCCAATTCTTTTCCACCAATCAGGCCTTCAACATTTTGGTGCACCAAGTTTAAAGTATTATATTTAAGATTAATAGATTCAACGGCCTGAGAGCAATCAGATATAAAATTTTGATGTGGCTGTTGTAGAACTAAATGGCTAGATTTAACATTCCTTGATTTATACATTGTGTCAAGTTTAGTGCAAGAACGTTGCTCTTTTGTCTTATATACTAATTTAAATTACTTGGATATAAACAGCTATCCAGGGTTCTAATATCGATTCGTACTCAGCATACCAAGAAACCCCATTAAACGATACCCATCATGAAATTTTGTGATTACGGCGCGGCGCCCATATTGGATTGCAAAATTAGTACGTGATTCGTACTCAGCATACCAAAAAACCCTTTAAACGATACCCATCATGAAATTTTGTGATTACACCGCGGCGGCCATTTAGGATTGCAAAATTATCACGTGATTCGTACTCAGCATACAAAGAAACCCCTAAAACGATACCCATCATTAATTTTGTGATTACGGCGCGGCGCTCATATTGGATTGCAAAATTTTCACGTGATTCGTACTCAGCATACCAAGAAACCCCTTAAACGATACCCATCATGAAATTTTGTGATTACACCGCGGCGGCCATTTTGGATTGCAAAATGATCACGTGATTCATACTTAGCATACCAACTTTAGAAAACTTTAGAAATTTTTATGTTCAGGTATTAGGTATGTAATTTACATTTTTTACGCAACTGTTACCATCTAGCAAACGTACGCAACGGAAACTCTCAAAAGAAATGAAATATCCTAGTTTTCGAAAAATGTTTCGTTGCTGCTCAGCTTTTATTCGCCTTAGCGTGATGTTATATATTTTGGTATTTTTGAAAAATGGACTATCTGTTAAGGAACTTTTGAAATTCAAATAGCAGTCTCTTAGACTCTAGAGTTCAAACAACTAAACAAACAAACAAACTCTCTAGCCTGAAAATAATAGTATAATATATATAATTAACTCATTTATTTACGAAACTCTAATAAATCACTACACTTAATAAAGTTAGATGCATTTACTACGTCAAACAAAGTTAGCATGCTGTTTCTTTCTACTATACTGTAAACTGTGGCATGAGAGTTCACTGCCGCTGCCGGCGCGCGGTGTGTCTTGCGCCCGGGGCGAGGGGAGCGCCAAATGCCTACTTGTGCGCTATAACCGCCCCTTAAAGCTTACTAAGTACATTAAATATTAAATACTTGAAAAAGTACCTAGGTATAAGTACTTTTAATTATTGCTCTTCGAGGTGTGAAGTTACGATAAACATAAAAAACCGGCCAAGTGCGAGTCGGACTCGCGCATTGAGAATTCCGTTCAACAAAAAGGGTTAAGATATTTCACGTTTGATGACGTTGTATGAAAGTCTCCCTAAATATTATTTTCATAAATACCGGCAACATGAATTTTTTCCATATTTAAAATTTATGATCAGTTAGCATACTAATTGCTTTTTAAAAATAATCTTAATAAATATACATGACCTGTGACAGTTTATCCTCCTACTCACATTTCATGATAATATACAGGAGACAGACAGTGAAATCTCAGATAGGGTTCCGTTTTGAACCATTGGGTACCGAACCTTAAAAATATTCAGCATTTTTGTTTTGCTTACGTGGGGAATGCGGTTGGCACCGTCGTTCCAGCCCGCGGGAATGGCAGGGTGTGGGGCTCCCGGTCCCGGAAAGGGGCCGTTTTACCCATTAAACCCGGTGGTATTCCTCCCCCCTAAAGCAGGCCGAAAGCCAAAGACTTTCCAAATATTATTCCCGTCGGGAACCGTTCGGCGGCTCTCCTCGGAGGAGCAAGATGGGAGATGAAAAAAAACCCAATTCCACATCGCAACGATTTTTTTCCTTTGTAGGGTTTGTTGCAATAATATTCGGTAAATTATTTCTTTTATGAAGCGTGATAAAGGTGAAGTACGTTGAATTCAATCCTTCAAATAGAATGTTAAATGTCAATTCTAGGTTCTTCTTTTATAAAAATAAGATAGTAATTAAAGAATAAAACACGTTTTAAAAATCGGTATTTTTATATTTTCCCTGTGCAAGTTGGTATACCTATTTCAGTATATTTTTAAGGAGCTAAGGTATTTTCGTAAAATTTGATTTGGTCACACTGTGTTAACGTCAATTTTAACGCCAAGAATGGACATTCACGCGAGAATTATTACTTTGAAGCGGCCACACTTCTCAAATTATGGCGTTAAGAATTAACGCAATAATTATCGCAATATTTATCGCGATGGTGGGCATTGACGTTTTCTTTAGTGTGGCCCCGGCTTACAATTTAGCCCAAAAAGCGCTTGATCATGTGCTAAATTTCAATTACCCTTTTCCTACCGGTTAAATGGGCTGTCAAAAAAAGCGACATCTGTATCACGGGAAGCTTTTATCCTAAAGCGCTGTTAACCAATTTTACGTTGACACAAAAATCAAAAGTTATCAACAAACGGCGACTATTTCCAATTAAAAGTCGGTCAATTTGCACGTCCAGTGCATTCGACTGTATCTTTGTATCAGGTCGCGGTCACAACTAGAATCATTTGCTGCAAGTGGCCGAGAATACAAATAAAACCTTAGTTCGAAAAACCTATGAAAGGTTTTTAGGACTGAAATTGCACCAATTTGACAATGAACAAGCACTGCATGTTTTGTTACTAAGTACTTCTAGTTTCTATATGGAACTACATCATTCACGGGAATCTCTTTCATTTTCTAATCCGCACCGTTAAGTAACCGTACTTTTACAGTTTTTGTTACAAGTTTTTTGTTCACATCCCAAAAGTTCCGTAAGGAATGAAGGATTTGGGTTTCTCGCGTCTAATTAAAAATTTCGACCAACTTTGCTCACCCTAAGTATATCAATAAAAACCGGCCACTATTCGGACACGACCACCGAGGGTTCCGTACACCCGTCCGGCTCTCCGTCTGTCTGTCAAGACCCTTTATCTCGTGAACACGTAAGGGATCTAGTTGGAATTACTATCATAATACGGAAAACAAGCTTACAGTCCACCTAATCGTAAGTGATCACGGTATCGTATGAACCAGGAACCACATATGGGACGCCATACCTACTCCCTACATAAGAGCTTTATAGCGTAAGGGATCTTTTCCACCAGAGATGTGCTGTGCTACTTTGTTATGGATGCGTCGTCAGTCGCACAATTTGACGATTTACTGTCACAGAGCAACGCGACCAGTACAAGGGGAATAGACAGACAAAACATGTAATGTTTGCTCTATACCTTCATATCAGTCTGTCATTATGTCGCGGGGGGAAATTGTATTCATATACACCACTACAAAAGCAATCGGCTGTCACTAGCACTACACACTATAGAACTTATACAAAACAATCAAAACAATATACTCATATTTTCAGACGCACACATATTTATTTCTTATATGTATATGTGTGTGAACTCTTTGACAGAGGTGAAAGGCTCAGTTTGGCGCCTCCCCTCCCGATAAACGTCATAGATCGTGTTGCTCTATGATTTACTGTCAACGTTACAAGTGAACCGACAAATGTGTTTGGTGAATATCAACGCATATAAAGCAACGTAGCATAGCACGTCTCGGTTAGAAAATCACCCTTATTCGTACTTAGGACAGTAAAATCGATGAAATTACCAAGATAATTAAATTATTATTATTATTAATTACGTTTACAACAATTATCTTACGTAAATTTAACGTTCGAGGTCAACAGTCTGCCCTTTTAATTGAGATATAAAAGTTCTAATTGCTTTCGAAGTTATAATTGCGAGTTATAATTATTTTGTGATTTATTCATACCCGTTAGTCACGTTTAATTCGTAACTAGCTGATCCGCGCGATTTCGTTTACGGTACAGCTCAACTTTTCTGTACTATATAACAACACCTAATTATATGTGCTTAATATAATATATTATACCTAACCTTCCTCTTGAATCACTCTGTTCATTGAGTAGTTTTAAAAGATTTAAGCCCACAGACCGAAAAAGCGAAGAGTTTTAATCTTGTACCAGGTAAAGCTTGGCGAAAAAGAGAAGAAAATAATGGAGGAGCCGCTGTGCTGTTCATATATTATGGCAACCCGTTAAAAAGAACCACCAATCAGTATCCAGTTGTCAACAACCGTCAATAAAACCCACCAATCAAATTGTCTAACGTCATTGACTAACAGACATAATATGTGACGTTATTGACAGCTTTTTGACAATGTAGCCAGCCTGCAAAATATTAGTTCCCTAGACTTTTTTGCCAAGCTGTAGGTAACTAATTATCTTCACGCCAAATCCCTTGCGGGGTAGGCAGAAAAAACCGAGCGCCACACGGCACGGTCCATACCTCCTCACTTGCTTCTTCAACTTTCATTTTTCTTTTCATGCATGCACGTCGGTTCCTACGGTTCTTAACACCACCTTCAACTAACACACGATTAATTTGGTCGTGGTAGGTGTGTCGTGGCCTTCCCCGACTCCTACGTCCATCCACTTTCGCGTTGTATATCTGTTTTGTCATTCTTTCATTTCCCATTTGTTCCACATGCCCGAACCATCGTAGCATGCCCTTCCTTACTTTAACACCGACACTCTCTTTCAGACCAACTCTCTTTCTTACATCTTCATTACGAACGCGATCTGCGAGCGTTACTCCGCAGATTTTGCGTAGCGCGCGCATCTCGACCGCGTTTATTCTACTTTCATGCGTTTCCTGCCATACCCAACTCTCGCTTCCATACGTTAGCGTAGGTATCAGCACCGCATTGTGTACTGCGAGCTGGGCCTTTTGACTTAAGGCCTTGGTACCTAAAAGTTTGCCTAACGTTCTATTCACACTATTGCCCGCAGTTACCCTCTTTTCTACATCAGCGGTGTACCGTCCATCCCTGCTAAATACACATCCAAGATATACAAACTCATCCACCTGTTCCAGCACTACATCATTTACAGTTATCCTGGCATTCGTTCTGTCCTCTTCTCTTTCGAATACCATCACTTTCGTTTTAGTCACGTTCAAATGTAAGCCTCTCATCGCCAAGCTGTAGGTATGTAAATAAATTATATTGTTTAGTTATTTTGCTAGTGAACTTGACTGAAAGCTATGAATATTGTTCATCTTAGCGTATTCCCAGTTGCTTCCAAATAAGTAATACTTACCTACCTTTATAGAGTGTCCGGTCTGCTGCTGTTAGTTGATAGAAACAGCTTTATTTTGCTCGGTGGCCGTCTGACCTCCTAGTTCTGTAACAACCTTCATTGTTACCCTGCCCGCTGGTCTGAAACGTGATGCACCTGCAGCACCACGTTTATAGATTCTGCCAAGTGTGTTAATAAAACGAAATTCGGAGCATATAAATTCTGCCCTAAAGGACCCTTAAAGTACCTATCCATTTTCTTTTAAAGTGCCTAAACTATTAGACGTCTCATTGTATCGAATGGAGCTGTGAGATGGCTAAAATTAACTGATAACTACGAGTACTTAGATCCTCTGGGTTATCATCTCTAATGAGACCTTGGTGCTTTCATAAGGGTTTCCCAAATAACTCAACTCACTCACAGGTTGACCAGAGCTTAACTTCACTTATTTGTTGCACGAGTCCTAATATTTGCTGGTATTTATCCCAGGGAAATTTTACTTGTAACGATAAAACGAGCTTGATCCCTTGTTACTACAATAATGCCCATAGAAAACCCAGTCTGGGTAATAACTTCTGGTAATACGTTACGCATTGCAGATCCCTATAAAAATGAAAATTTACAAGCAGCTGTACCTACCTACTGTAATCTAAGTTTATTTTATTTGGCAACAAAAAATACTAAATGAAACGTTATCTGTAGCCTTCTGGGTTTAGAACGGTTTGTTTTACGAGATAGGTAATGAGGCATGGTTAAAATATACCTAAAATAAATAAAAAAATATTGTTGGATATTCTCACACAACATCATCTAGCCCAAACTAAGCTATAAGCTTGTGCTATGGGATCTAGACGACTTATAGACATACTTATACATTTCTAAATACATAGGTACATATTAAACACCCAAACCACTGTATACTGTAGTTTGACTCGGGCGGATTTTAGAAATAAATGCCTACAGCCGCGCGGTACGTAAGCATGCGATAGGGCTGCCCACCTACAGCATTTTAATAATATGTGCCTACTTTGACTTTCTATTTAGTATTGCGATTGTAAATATGTACATACATACATTCATATAGTCACGCCTTTATCCCTGAAGGTGTAGGCAGAGGCATAGTATACGCCCACATTTTACCTTATAGTTTTACGTACGCGTAGTAGATAGTGAGCCTAATGCAGTTGATTTTTTTCAATCCGCCCACAAGGCCTTCAATTTGTATTAAAGATTGTCGTTTTACTGACAACCGGCTTTCATTGCGAGTAAATATGTACCTTTTATATTTAAACAAAAAAATACTTTGTGAGTAATAATATAATATCCCCGCAACGGCTGGCGGCGCGGGGCGGCGGCGTGGCGGCGCAGCGCCCGTTATCTACTAACGATTGAGTGAGACGGGTGTAGAAATTTGAAAACGAGTAAGCGGCGTAGACAATAATAATCGGCTCATCACATGTTTCGTCAGTGATAGAATCACGGAATTCCAGTCTTTATAATCATTGCGTTAAATTTTTGATTTACAAAATTAAAACTATTTTTCGATTTGAAAGTAGGTACTAGTCAGTCTCTAGTACACTAGTACTTTTCGTACATTGTCAAGTTGTGTTAAACTTTGGAAGTTCATATTTGTCTCTATGCGTGTAATAAAAATCAAAGGTAACAAAAATGCTGTAATTTTTTTTATTTTTTTTTATTCACTGACATTTCACACAACGCTACCTGATCCCAAAGTAAGCTAGGAATAACCTGCTTGTGTTATGGGTATCAGACCACGGATATTAATACTAATATACTTTTTAAATACATACATATTATACATAGAAACAACCAGACTCTTGAGACAAACATTTATGAATCGAACCCACGACCTCCAGCGCCGCAGGCGGTATCAATACCGACCGCGCCACAGAGGCAGTCATACGGTGCTAAGTGTACTGTAACATCGGTCATCCACAAAGAAATGAATACTCTTGAAACATACCTAAATCATTGCTCTCAATTAAATAACTACGAACTGACAACGGAACTAAATGTACTACCTACACGTACTAGAGTTCTGAACTAGTTTTTTTTTTGGATATTGTACTATATTGGATCGCACCGTTCACTGACTGAGCAAGCACAAGTCTAGTTTTAAATACAAACATACCTACTTCATGTAACTACCTAGTTCACTCGTGTCAATCATTTTGTTTAACTTTAGTCAACTAGTAGTATAGTACCAATTAGTACTTAAGTAAAATCAATTTATAGTCTTACCTTTCGGAGTTTCCAGGTAATCTAAAAACGTTATCTCTGGGTGCGTTATTGACGAATTCATGCAACCAAAACAAGCACAATAGACTCTAGTTGTCATATTAAATATTTTTAGTAAATAAAACACGCGCGGTTACTATTTAAAAAACGACACACCGTCCATTCGTCTACTGGGCACAATCGCGACTGCGGACGCTGCTTGCGTGCTGAAAGGCCTGCCGAAAACGAGAATCGTAGGTATAGCTTGCGCTTCGTCCATTTGTAGGGAGCTACAATACTGGTTAAACAACATATATTTATACTGTGCCCAAACTCCGAAACACACATTTGTCGATCACACCAATATTTGGACAGACCTGAGCTGAACGAGCAAATAAACTCGAAATAGTAAACTGCATAGGTAGGTACTTACTACCCGTTCGCTCTAACTTTGCCGCTGGCGTAAAGGCGTATACCCGAATTGTTAATTATACGAAGTAAATTGTCAGTAGCTAATGTCACTTCGTCATAGAAAATACGTAACAGTACAAGAAGAAGTGACATTAGTTGCTGTCAATTTACTTCGTCTAATCTACAACTCGACTTTAGTATAGAGTCGAGCGGCAAAGTTAGAGCGAACGAGCAGTACTTGTTATTCCACTAATCAATGGTCGGGATGAGACTCGGCGACAGAATGCTTATTCTCTTTTCTCATTTCACATTCACCTTATTCATCACATTAAAAATTTTAATGAAAGAAGAATAGCCTCATTTCTCTATTTAATTTTTAAACTCTTAGTTGATTTAAAACAAAACTAATTTCATTAATAAAAAAAAGTTCTTTGAGCTCACCATCTCCCCCTCATTACTCTGTCCCTGTGAAAATTCGCTTTTTAACGGTAATTTCAAAACTATACGAGTTTTAGGTCATAATTATATCAATTCTGTTCAGGAGTTCAAAATATTTAGTGAATTTATAATTCACGACTTATGTTGATTGACCTTCTTATACGCATAATGGAAGAATTTATAGAATCAGGTGATATAATATAGTAGACCTACATAAATATAGTAGATTGTACTACAAGTGCATAAAAGAAGCCATTTTATACGAGACGTTTATCCGCCCGAGCCAAAGGCGAGGGTGGATATTAAGTCTAGGATAAAATGGGTTTTATGATCGAGTTATACACTCTTCATCTTACTAATAGGTATTATTAGTAAGATGGTGTTTTGCCTGTGATGTAAATGCTATTTATTATGTTCTTTTTGGAATATTTGGCTAAAGCAAAATCATGAGTAATATTTTTGCAGGCCCCATGTTTTGCAATTACCGTTTAAACCCCGTTTTGCCCACGACTATCTTTGTTTTATAAAGCCTGGCATCCACAGCAAGCTGAGCGAGCACATTAACTCACAACAGTAAACTGCATAGATACTTGAATTCCCACCTATTATAAAATGATTGGGCGGCAGAAAAATGCTTATTTTAATAATAATAATAAAAAGCTTTATTCCGCACGCACAAATAAAATAACATACAATATTAAGGAAAAAAAAATCATTTCTCATTGTACATTCACCTTGCACATCTCATCAAAAATGTTAAATGAAGGATTGCCTAATTTCACTATTTCATTTTAAAACCCTTTGTTGATGGAAAACAAAACTTATTTATTACATTAAAAATGAGCTCGCCCAGCTCATATCAATCATTGAGACAAAGTGCCACAGCCAATTACATATTATATTTTCGGTCGTAACAGAATTGTCCTATCCATCCATAGATCATTGTCCCCCTCAATAAGACAAACGGAACGGTAATGAATGAAGTGCTTTTGAAACGTTCGTTCCGGGAATGCCTTCTGGGAATATGGGACTTAGACTGGAGATAAACCGATGGAATGAGGCCGGGGTAGCTTTATGAAGCCATTTTGCCAATTTAATGGTTTTTAGTGGCTGCTACAGCTGGTTTTATTAGATTCTAGGTACTGGCTGAATAAATAATTTTCATGACCTGATGGAACTTTGAATGGATTGAAATGGTTACTGTCGGATATTAAGAGAATATCTTAAGGTCTCAATGGTCTCATATTATGTATTCAACATCATGTTAGTACCTACTATGTATAATTATGTTGTTATATTTGTTACGTATGAACATGGCTTTACCATGGATAAAGTTCAGAGTGCGGACTGCGAGTTTTGGCGTTTGCCTGACGACATACACAGGGAGCGCGTTAACGCTATTATATACTAACGATTCATATGGAATCCAGCCACCGCCACCTAAACTGTAAACGCGGGAACTTGTGCCAGTTCCATGCAAATTCACGAATACGCACTTCATCTTGAATCATGTTAAGCACTCGGAAAAACTTCTAGGCACTCTGCTGTCTAAGGCGAGGTTTAGCGCACTCGTGAGAACTCCCACTATCGTAGTCAAAAAATATTAGGACCGTTTTGACATAATAGAGAATTGTTGAGAAGAACATTTGTTACTGTTGAAGTAAACTATTGTTTGTTTCGAAACATCTTTTTAGGGTTCCGTACCCAAAGGGTAAAAAACGGGATCCTATTTATGAGGCTTCGCTGTTTGGCTGTATGTCTATCTGTCCATCACAAGACTGTATCTCAGGAACCGTGAACCATTAGGTATCACTGTTTCTGAGATACAGTCTCGTGATAGACAGGCAGACAGACAAACAGCGAAGTCTGAAGCCTGAGAGCGAGCGAGAGAGCCAAATACTAAAATCAGAAGAAAAGAAAGAAAGAAGAAAGAAAGAAAAATCTTTTATTTTCATGCAACAACACTGTCAAAGTAGTGTCCAAAATACAAAATAGCAAAATAATCCCGTCGTTGCACCAAAATAGGAGCCAGTTCTACATAATGCCGCAAAAGCAAAAGCGGATTATGCGAGGTTCCCATACAATAAACGTGAATGTTCGCCGTTCTTTTGATACGGAACCCCATGTGCGCTAGTCCGACTCGCACTTGACCGGTTTTTTTACTTTATGCTTATGTGATTACGGGTGATCAGTGTTTAAATGTTTCTTTGTTGTTATATTTGGTAGAAGACTTGATTCGATAATTTAGGACCAAAATCACCGTCTAAATTTCAAATGGATATTGGGTGTATTCGATGAATGTTTGTTGTCTCTTTGATGTGGTTGGGTTATTATGGGCTGTTAAGCCAAATTGAGTAATATGGATATTATTTTCTTTATTATGTACTCAATTCGGGTCAAAAACTATAATAAACCCATAAAATATACATTTGTTCAATCTATCTAAATAATAACCATATAATAATAATCATAGTTTCTAGTTTCATGCAATAGCTCCATTAATATTATATACTACACATACGATCATCGTTTAGTTTTTATTGAGCTGAAATGAGGCATAGATAATGAAACGAACGCGATATAATATCTCTTTGTAACATATACAAAAACATACATATAATATAATCACAATTTATTCCCCAACATGCAGAGACATACTAAAGGCTTATATCACCAGTTATGTTTTCTATCTACTAATAAAAAATAAATAAATAAATATTCACGGACATTTCACACAACGCTGTCTGATCTCAAAGTAAGCTAGGAATAACCTGCTTGTGTTATGGGTATCAGACCACGGATATTAATACTTATAAACTTTTAAATACAAATATATTATACTTAGAAACACCCAGACTCTTGAGGCAAACATTTATGGGTCACACAAATACTTATCTCCCGTGGGAATCGAACCCACGACCTCCAGCGCCGCAGGCAGTATCACTACCGACTGCGCCACAGAGGCAGTCCAATAATAATAGGTAGTGGGCAGTAACAGGTGGTGAGGTGAGCCTATTGCCATGTTGAGATAGACAGGCAGGTTGAACTCGTAGTATCCCGTTGTTTAAATTTTTAAATCGCTCATATGACCTTCGATTTTTGGCTCAACGGCTTAGGTGCCTTCCGAAGAACAAAAAAATGCAACGCTTGTAAATGATAATAATGTTCTAACGGTCACGCATCTCATATCGAGTGATGGTAAGAACACTGACTTAGCGACACTACCTTTTTTTTTTACGTGAGGGAAAATCCTCATAGATGTTATGCCGGACTCCTACCGACTAAAAAACCTCACGTAACGCCCAACAGCCTATGGTTGGGAGCCCCGGGTAAGAGCCCTCGGAAGGATGTCCCAGGACTTAGCTACACTACCTTGTCTAAAGGTGTTATTTAGCTACTGTAGTAAAAGGCAGAAGTTAATGTTGACACAATACAAGTATCAGAATTTACTAGTTCTTCTAGTTACTAAAAAAATAACTTAATAACACATTGATAGTATTATTAGAGTTAACGGGATATTTACCATGTACTATTGAGTATTTCCGATGTTGCAAGCGCCATGATCACGGAGGAACTGAAACTCTAATAATAGTGTTAGTGACCATGACAGTTTAAAACCTATATAACACATTTTATAGGTTGGTAAACGAGCTCAAAAATCTCATTTCAGACCAGACCCATACCTTGTGATTATTCCATGCTAAATAACCTCATTGCTATTCTAATATTACTCAGCTTTAAAGAAAAGTTTTTCACATTAAAGTATTCGCACATTTTTTTCAACATTATACTATGAGCGATGTGTATTTGCTTTAATCACATTTGTGAACGCTAAAAATAATGTATTCAAATTTGTTGGAATTTGTTAGAACGTAACTCAAAGAAACAACGATATGCAAATCCTAAATGGATTTTAAATGTTTTTTTATTAATGGCTGATGTACGTTCGGAGTTTTAGTTTTTATTTACATACATACGTATTTAGACTGTTCGTTGTCGCCCAGAGGGCATTGGGGAGGGCTATGCTCGGTGTGTCCCTTCGTGATAGAATCCGCAACGATGTTATCCGAAAGAGGACCCAGGTCACTGACATAGCTGAGAGAATCTCCCGACTAACGAGTAAGTGGCAGTGGACAGGTCATGTCGCACGCAGAACTGATAGTCGATGGGGATGAAAAATGTTGGAGTGGCGACCATTTACCGGAAGACGTAGTGTGGATAGGCGTCCTGCAAAGTGGGCAGATGTCCTGTTAAAGGACGCGGGAGTCTGTTGGATGCGGGTGGCTCAAAATCGAACGTTGTGGCGATCCTTGGGGGAAGCCTATGCCCAGCAGTGGGCGCCAAATCACCTGCAATGATGGTGATGATGTGTTTAGACAAGCCTGTAGAGGTGTACGCAGAAGCTTAGTACATAGCCACATTTGGTCGGTAGTTCTGTTGGGGAATACATAGGTACAGGAGAAAATCACCAATCAGTAATTCGAGTCAAAACTTCAACATTCAGCACTAATGTTACAAAATTCACATCCGTCTTATTTACTACTATTACTACTATAATTACTATTATTGTAGAACTTATACTACTATTATAATTATTATTATTGAAGTATTATGATATTAAACTTGCGGCAATTATTAGTCCACCATAAATAGCCACGTCTTTTTCACCGAAGGAGGATTACCGGGACTTAAAGAATTCCGAAGTAGGAATAAGTAACCAGGTTTTCTACATATTTTATAAGATCCTTCCGGATGAAGATAAAACGTAATTATTTCGTCATGCCATTGGGCTCTTAGCTTCCCTCTTTCCTCCCAGGGGAGCCGTATAAGACGATTTAGGGATTATCCGCGCGAGAAGGGCGGTGACTGCGATCCGTCGAAGACTTTTCTGCTCAGTAAGATTATAATATCCTGGTGAAGTATAAGATTAGAAGTAGGTTATCAATTCGACTGTTCGTATGTTCGCTGCTTCATCTTTAATCTTCTCCAGAACTGATCAATTCAAAATATAGTTCCTTTGTCGATCTATAAAAACTTGAAACGACTTGCTCGCGCATGTGTTTCCCTCATCTTACAATCCCGGGTTCTTCAAGCGGAGCGTGAAGAGGAACATCACATGGCCACCAACTTGAGGAACACTGTCAGTAGTCTTCCGGACTGTGAGAGTGACTCCCAATCACTAGATGCGCCATAACTTTCCATCAGACTGGCGACGTCAATTTGGCGAGCTTAATATAAAAAATAAAAAGTTAATAATGATCTCTATAGCCTCCAAATGGGTCCTGGTTCAGCATGTGCCACACTGATGCCTAGCGCTGATTTTCAACCAGACCTAGATTTCTTGCTCGATCATTTCGCTGATTATTAATTCATTTTGATGATGATATTTTAGTTTGAGAGTCATAATATAAACTTCATCGAAATTAATTTTGCGCTTTTTTGAAAAAATCTATAAAAACAAAATACCTACCGTTGAGAGCGATGTTTTCAAAGTTTATAAAAAGAAATAAGTTTAGGTTCAGTCAATGTAGGTTTTGAAGACGGTTTTTTGAAAGATAATGGGTTTATTTGTTGGTTGCCCTGACTCGCTTGTTAATTTGGTTCTGCTAAATCGATTGGACAGATCTAAAAAGAGCAATGCTATTTTGTAAAGGCTTTCAAAAATCTCGAAGTTCGTAATTTCAGCGAGAATTGATTTGGCAATATGACAGCTCACTGGGAAAAATAGAACCTTATAAATTTATTTACAGTTGAAATAGACAACTCTGTTTGAAGCGAGACTCATCCTATATCTATGCTATTGGTTTAATTTCCCTTAACTTTTAAGTGGATCAGGTAACATTTATCATTAACGGGGCGCCTCCAGCCGATTTGACGTGAATAATCTTCTTGATATCCCTCGGTCCCGGTCGGGTCGGGTGAGGAGGAACCCCGTGGGGTTTAGTGGGTAGGACGGTTCCTATCCGGACCGGGCCGGGAGTCCCACACACCGTCCCAGCTGTCCCCGCGGCGGCTTAGATGACGGCGCGTAAAGGCGTGCCCGCGTTAAAAAAGAACGTCTTTCATCCTGTGAAAAAAATGAAAATTAAAGGTTGTCCTATTAAAGTCAAATAATGTTCTGAAACGACATTTTCGGAAGGAGTAGAGAAAATAAAAATATAATTATGAAATATCTTACTAATATTATAAATGCGAAAGTTTGTGAGTGTGTATGTTTGTTACTCTTTCACGCTCGAAAGGCTGAACGGATCTGGCTGAAATTTGGTGCAGGGATACATTATAGTCTGGAATAACACATAGGCTCCTTTTTATCCCGGGAATAAGTTCCTACGGGAAGCGGGAACGGGAACAAATACTACGCGGGCGAGGCTGCGGGCAACAGCTAGTCTATACTAATATTATAAAGAGGAAAGATTTGTTTCTTTGTTTTTTTGTTTTTTTGTTTGTTTGTTTGTAACGAATAGGCTCCGGAACTACTGAAATGATTTTAAAAATTCTTTTACCTTTTGAAAGCTACATTATCCAGGAGTAACATAGGCTATATTTTATTTTAAAAAAATATAGGGTTCCGTAAGATACTTGGGTTTTTCGGACACAAGGTGTAAAAAATCAACCAGAAAAGTTACTTATTTTGCGTACGCTGCCTAAACTATAAAAGATAGATCCATAAAATGTTCTAATTAATTGTAGATCTTATAAATATCTACAAAAAAGTCCGTGACACACTATACCTATCTTTGTAGAGTGAGGCACAACAACCATTTTTTTATTTGAAAATCTTGATTTTTTTGGACTACATTTAAACGCATTTATTTTACTCATGCTATTAATCCTTATCAAAATATATAGTTTTATCATCATGGACATTTATCAAGAAGTAAATTCTTTTTTATTTCATTCAAATCGGGCCTTCTGTTTAGAAGTTACTAGAAGTACAAAAAATGGTACAA
Source organism: Miltochrista miniata (assembly GCA_933228765.1). Lineage (NCBI taxonomy): Eukaryota > Metazoa > Arthropoda > Insecta > Lepidoptera > Erebidae > Miltochrista > Miltochrista miniata. The sequence goes on along the minus strand of OW121764.1, from coordinate 11,430,676 downwards.
GCACTTGCCGTGTTACGTATGGTTACCCACACTACGCTACGAGGTGAATAATTATCTATAGGTCCACACTATACTATTGAACACTTACTAGAAAATCCAAATTTGGCAAGTAGGTTTCTTATAAAGTCTAAGGGTTGGCTAAGAAAGGATTTTTCATAATTCATCCCATAAAAGGGTGAAATGGGGGTCCAAAGTTTGTATGGGAAAACAACATTGCAAATGCCTGCAGAGCTTCCTGCCCCTGAGAACGAAAATTAGTCTTGCTCAAACTATTATTCAAACCATTTTTGACTTCGCTGATGCTTGCTATTTAGACGCCACCGAGGAGCTTCTGAATAAACTTGAGAGGTTGCATAATTTAATGTATACGTTTCATTTTTAATCTTAGAAAATATGATCATGTTTCCCACTTCCGCAAAGAACTCAAGTAGCTCCCAATCCGTCTTCGCCGGAACACTCGAATCCTCTGCCTCCTTTTCGATAACCTTCACAATCCATCTTCTCCGTCTTATCTGAGGGAGCGGTTTTCCTTTTTTCGCTCTCCTGATGCTCCCTGTCTCTCAAATCTACCATCAATTCTCAAAACCCCTAATCATAAAACCGATTTCTATTCCTATTCCTTCTCAGTGCATGCAGTCAGATTGTGGAACTCTCTTCCACCTGTTGTTAGAGACAGCAGAACTATTACTACTTTTAAAAGGAAAGTCCGTGATATTTGTCTACACTGTAAACTTACCTTTTTATTCATTTAAGTATATTTATGTATATAGTAGGTATATATTTTAAAATATGTATGTTTATATATACTTATTTAAATTATAATTTCCTTATTTATATATATTTATACATATACTAGCGGTACCCTGCCACGCTTCCCTGGCACTTTTAATGGTGGTTTTATGTACCTATGAGAAATGAGTAACAAACTAAATGATGGGTACATTTAAAAAAAAAATGTGTGCGTAATATTGTATACACGTAAGAAGTGAAACTTCTTCATGACCTTATTTTTCGAAAGAAATATGATGAAATATACATAGGAGTTAGTAGTCCAAAAGTCCAAAAGTTCTAAAGTTCTAAAGTCCAAAGTCAAAAAGTCAAAAAGTCCAAAGTCCAAAAGTCCAATAGTCCAAAAGTCCAATAGTCCAAAAGTTCAAAAGCCCAAAGTCCAAAAGTCCAAAACTACAAAGTCTAAAAGTCTAAAATTCTAAAAGTCCAAAGTCCAAAAGTCCAAAAGCACAAAACTCCAAAACTCCAAAACTCCAAAACTCCAAAACTCCAAAATTCCAAAATCCAAAAGTCTAAAGTCCAAAACTCCAATACTCCAAAAGGTCAAAAGCCCAAAGTCCAAAACTACAAAGTTTAAAAGTCTAAAATTCTAAAAGTCCAAAAGTCCAAAAGTCCAAAAGCCCAAAAGACCAAAAGTCCAAAAGTCCAAAAGTCCAAAAGTCCAAAAGTCCATAAGTCCTAAAGTCCAAAACTACAAAGTTTAAAAGTCTAAAATTCTAAAAGTCCAAAAGCCCAAATTCCAAAGTCCAAAACTACAAAGTCTAAAAGTCTAAAATTCTAACAGTCCAAAGTCCAAAAGTCCAAAAGCACAAAACTCCAAAACTCCAAAACTCCAAAACTCCAAAACTCCAAAACTCCAAAACTCCAAAATTCCAAAACTCCAAAATCCAAAAGTCTAAAGTCCAAAACTCCAAAACTCCAAAAGGTCAAAAGCCCAAAGTCCAAAACTACAAAGTTAAAAGTCTAAAATTCTAAAAGTCCAAAAGTCCAAAAGTCCAAAAGTCCAAAAGTCCAAAAGTCCAAAAGTCCAAAAGTCCAAAAGATCAAAAGTCCAAAAGTCCAAAAGTCCAAAAGTCCAAAAGTCCAAAAGTCCATAAGTCCTAAAGTCCAAAACTACAAAGTTTAAAAGTCTAAAATTCTAAAAGTCCAAAAGACCAAAAGTCCAAAAGTCCAAAAGTCCAAAAGTCCAAAAGTCCAAATGTCCAAAAGTCCAAAAGTCCAAAAGTCCAAAAGTCCAAAAGGCCAAAAGTCCAAAAGTCCAAAAGTCCAAAAGTCCAAAAGTCCAAAACTCCAAAACTCCGAAAGTCCAAAACTCCAAAAGTACAAAAGTCAAAAAGTACAAAAGTCCAAAAGTCCAATAGTCCAAAAGTCCAAAAGTCCAAAGTCCAAAGTCCAAAACTCCAAAACTCCAAAACTCCAAAACTCCAAAACTCCAAAACTCCAAAGTCTAAAAGTCTAAAATTCTAAAAGTCCAAAACTCCAAAACTCCATAACTCCAAAACTCCAAAATTCCAAAACTTTAAACTCCAAAACTCCAAAATTCCGAATGTCCAAAAAGTTCAAAAATAACATGTTAAAAACATATCCTCTTTATTAGATAAGTACTCTCTTTTATTATTCTGAATGCAAGGAGGCCGCAATCAAACTTCTCTTAAAAAACATCAATCTGGTAGGTACCTTCTAAATAGGTTGTTTTTAATATTTTGTTCTGAAGCTGGCAGAATATAATTTAAAAAAAAACGACCAGCGCCATCTATTGGTAAAATCACTGTTTAAAGCTATTTTAGTCTTATTGCTGTTATGATAAAAGTGTATAAAGTAGCCTAAAACCATCTCTGAATCCTATTGTGTATCGTCTCCAATTTTGAGCTCAGTCGATTCAGTAAATTTTGAGCTTTTAATAGATACTTAAACGCACACAACATTTTTATATATATAGATTAAGATTATTTACCTAATATTTACCTTCCCCCTTTGTACATGTGTGTTACTTCAATCCTGTCCTGTTTTTTAATTACACACTTTTACTTTTTCTTTTCCTATTTTTTAAGCTCTCCTCTCGCTGGTCTGCTGGTAGATATTTCTTTTAGAAATAAGTAGTACCATTCATTGTGCCTGTGTTTCTTCTTACTGTTTTTCTTTGTATACTGGTATGTATATAAATAAATAAACATTAGACTATTTTATTCCAAATGTCACAGGAGTATTCTTAAAGGTAAATGGTATCTACGTGCTTCAGGTTTCTAAAAATTCAATCCCTAAGAGGGGGAAATGTTCCCAATAGGGTTGATAGCTCAAAATATCAATATGGGTATCGTTTTCATACAATGGGACTAAAATTAAAATATAATGTAGCCGTCATGAACGCCCCTGGTGAGGAATGCTAATTACGAAGATAGCATAGATTTGGAAATTGAACGGTTGTAACATACACGCTGATTTACAGCCACACGTTATTCAGACTTGTGAATGCTTGTGTTTACAAACATACTCCTAACTAAACTACGGGAGTAAACTCAACGGTACGGGAGTAAATTTGACGGAACGGGTGATATACTCTCTCATAAGTGACGCAAACGAAGTTGCGCGGGTCAGCTAGTATTACATAAAAATATACCACTCTATTTCACAAAATCTGACTTTCAAAGGAATATTCTTTGAGAATACAGTGAGGCTTATTTTAAGATGACTACTGAATCTATATTTTTTGGTACAAGTGGTTAAATTCAATAGTAGTGTACAAAGTTTCACCAAGCGCAATCAATCGACAGAACTAATATGTATGGTCATTTGCTTCATTGAAAAAAAAAAGCACTACGGTTTAATTGCTTTCCTGAGTCTTTGTTGCTATTCTCTTCATTCCTATAAATATTCAGAAGCATTTACGCAAAGTGCTTTGAAATTAAACAGCAGTACACATAGTCATAACGAATAGGTACAGTAATAAATAAATAGCTATTTTTACGCAAATCTCATATTTCATGTCTGTTTATGTTACGTATATTAAAATTGAATTATTTAAGGAATCTAACTACTAGACCAATGTGCCAATAAAATCGTGCATTTTTCCATAGATTTTAGTCTACCCAGGCAGATATTCGGGCATTATAATTATTATTGTTCAATGTATGTTCTGGAGTTCATAATGTCGATGTCGTAGTAAGATTATGCACTATGACCATTTATGAATCCAATAATAATCTACTATTAGGAATAACTGTAAAAAAGTTCCCATCAGTTTAGTCAAATTAGTTTAACGACTTGATATCGAACCCGCTACAGATATTCAGTTCTACACCTAACCATTTCACCTTTTACTTGAATTGAGTGTTCTGTAAGCGGTTAAACTATTAATTAATACATGTAATTATAGTGTTGTCGTAAAAATGTCATAAAACTGTAAAAAACGGGCATCTTACTTAATGTTAATTAGGAAAATAAACAAATTGTACAGTTAATGGCCCTTGACAGTAGCGTGTGTTTGTTCGTGTGTGAATCGCAGACCTAAAATGTATGGATGTAGCATAGATTTATGATGGAACAGATGGCACCCGCGGATCTGCCCGCATGGAGCTTTGTTCCGTCCCGGGAAGTTATTCCCGTTACCAAAGGCTTTGCATGTTTCCTGGCTATCTATCTCTGTGCCTACTAAATTTCAGCCAGATCCGTTCAGCCGTTACAGCGTGAAAGAGCAACAAACGTCCGGATATTTACACATTCAATATTGAGCCAATTTCTAGCTATTTTCATGAGACTGCGGCGATAGCTATGTCTGGCAGGAACTCTAGGACAAATTTCGAGAAGTTACAGATAGGCATACAGTGAACTGTGTGGGTTTAATCGAACTGAGTCCATAATAAAAAAATATTTTGTGCCAGAATTGTATCCGTGAGGAATTAAATTCTACACGTCTATAGATGCTAAATATTTTTGATCTGTTAATTGTGACAAAGGATCAATATGTGAGTGTGCGTGCTTTTAAAAAAATAGGTCATGTGTCCTTGGTACTGTCACACGAAATGTAATGGCGAATGGCGGCAATTCGTCACGGTTTAGTTATTTGTGCGAATGCTCTCTGCGAAGACAAAATTAAACTGTGACAGGATACGTGACGTGACACACACATATTATGTGATACGTCACAATAATGTGACACTAATTCTGTGGGTACCTACTTTTTTATGATACGTGATGTGAATTTTGAAAGCAATTTGCTATGTTTTCAGGTTAAAAGCCTGTAGGTAAGTATTTATACCTGTTCCTAGGATTAACATTAAAGAGGTTAAGACTTGTAAATGAAAAATAACAAAATATCGCAGTGCTGACTGTTAAATGATTCTATGTATAAATGTAATAACTTTATAAACTAATCTCTCAATACAGTAGCCCCAGACATACAGAAATGAATAAGAAAAGGGTCTTCTGAGACAAAAATAGTATCATCAACATACATACTACAATAAACCTAGTAGAAAATAATATTACCCACAGTACATCGTAAATCGATGTTCTCCGTCAATGTCTTACACTAGAATTACTCAAGTGGTTAAGGTATTCTGAAGCTTAATGGCTTCCGATAATATTTGTAAGTGTTTTGGAGTATCAGGTGTCTTGCTTTGTGTATTGACTTTGGTATTGATGTTGTACTTTTGCAACTTAACATAATCTAGTTTTTTTACGTGCGATATGACTCTACGCACCTATTCGGGGTCAAAACCGATCTAACCTGTAAGTGAAAGATTAAAGAACAAAGTCATGGTAAAGAGAAGGACATCTGGATACATTAGAGATAATTTTGAAAAGCAGTATGCTTACTCAATCATAAAATTAATGTTTACAAATTACCTGAACCTGCGTCTTCTAGTTTGCCGGATCAGACGCCATAACCGTTGGACCACCGGGACTAGTCTCAGCCGTCAAATTCTTTCACTTCATTACGTCTTGGGGCGACGCGTCGTGGGCATCATCATGTTGCCCCCGAACCTCATACCTAGGTACTAGTAAATCCATTTGTCACCTTGATGGCTGGCGGAATTGTTGGTAAACGCATAATCCTGACGTTTACCAAAAATTTCGTTGTATAAGAAGAAGAAAAATCCGATTTGGATGAATATTTTATAAAATAACGCTTAGGAAAACACATAGACTACTTTCTATCCAGGTACCAAGTTTCCTGGTTCCTGAGGGAAAATTGATTCCTGGGTAAACGGGAACTGGGAAACGCGTACGTAAAACTCGATGATCGGACTCGATACTATCGTGGTAATATTTTCTTTTAGTTTTTTCGTTTAGTTTATAATCTGTCAATGACTAGCAAAAATGATCACGAAATATCTATTCTCTGACAGACACTTTATCACCTTTTTTGACCCTCAAAGGATATTACATCATGCACTTAAAAGCCTGATACATCATAAGCCCGTGGGCGTTGATAACTAAACTAAACTTCGGTACTTAGCAACCATTGGCGATCGACCCACAAAGATTAAACGTTTCATTAACAATTCGGAAGAGTTTATTGCTATAAACCTCCTACAGGTATTTCGAAAAGGTTCACTGTAATTAACAACTAATGTTTTATTAGCTGCTAGCTGTACTCCCCGGCTTTACCCGTCACTACTTTGAAAATTCGTTGCTCTTACACTTCATTCAAACTTTATACCTGCAATGCAACTTCATTCAAACTTTCATCCCCTATCTTTTGGGCAGATTTCCAGAAATCCTGAAAGGCTTACATTACCTATATTGGAAGACCATTACAGTATTTTTATCACCCGCATAAAAATTGCCCCCTTATTTCACCCCTTTAATACTTTTAATGAACGTAACAAAAGAAGACTGATGTCACAATTTTAAGTTGCTATAAGTACTACAATAGAGACAGCACAAACTGAGACGAATAAAATTACGTACTGGAGAAATAGTTTACGAAATTTACAACCACTAATGTCTTTGACATGGGTGCTCATTTATTTAAGTAGCAAACTATTATAATATATCATTTAGTTGCTTAAGCACTTGCAAAGTACTAAATTTTGCAAGTGTTTAAGCAACTAAATGAAATACTTAAAGTAAAGTATTCTTGCAATAATATATTGAGCGCTAGCACTCGTCCTGTCCTCTCTCACTAACAAAGGAAAATTATTCTTCGCAGCAAATAAATTAAGCGGGCTAAACTTTATAATGGAGATACAGAGTGTTCGAAAATAGCTTACAACTTCATTTGTAGCTCAAACTGGCTATTAAATATATACAAAAAATAGATATACAGCAGGGCCTCGGTAATCCGGACTCCCGCTTGTTCGGTGATCGCTGTAATCCGGCCGGGCAATGGGATTCGCGGGGTAGGCCCGGGGTGTAGGTGCGGGGGCTGTCATGAGCCAGTGCGCCGTCACTCTTTTGTTTATCGCCTTTCGTGTACGTAGTGTCAATTAAGTGCGCTCGCTAACATCATGGCGCCGCCACGTAAACATTCGACATTAACAATAAAAGACAAATTGCGGATTTTACAAATGTTAGATAAGGGTGACAGCTACCCTGTCATTGCTCGGAAGTTTGGTATAGGCAGGTCAACTGTAGGCGACATAAAGAAAAACAAAGACAAACTCTTGAAGTTTGTTAGCCTAACAGAACGTGGTCCCGGTGTACGAAAAACACTGAAGAAATCGGAAAATCCTGTTTTAGAAGATGCTTTGTTTACGTGGTTTTTGCAACAAAGGCGATTGCATGTTCCTGTAAGTGGTGATATGATTTGTGAGAAAGCTCGAATTTTTCATCGCCAGATTACAAACTCCAATATCGGATTTAATGCAAGCCGGGGATGGTTAGACAAATTTAAAAAACGCCACGGAATAAGACGTTTAAAAATGGCCGGTGAAAAACTGTCAAATGATGAAGCCGCTATCGGACCATTCCAACTAGAGTTACAGAAAGTTATTAGAGAAAAAAAATTAACAGCGGAACAGGTTTACAATGCTGACGAATCTGGTTTGTACTGGCGATTATTGCCAAATCATACATTAGCCTCTGGCAATGAGCAGTCGGCTTCTGGAAGGAAAATGATGAAGATGAGAGTGACATTCATGCCTTGTGCAAATGCGGCTGGAACTCATAAACTTCAATTGCTTGTTGTCGGAAAATCAAAAAACCCACGGGCATTTAAATCAACGCGTCTTCCTGTTTGTTATCGTGCACAGAAAAATGCTTGGGTTACGAAAGACTTGTTTCTTGAGTGGTTTAAAACGGAATTCGTTCCCGCGGTCCGCCGCCATCTTTTGTCTGTTAATTTGCCTCCTCAGGCACTGTTATTGTTGGATAATTGTCCTGGACATCCATCAGCAGATGAACTTGTCTCTGAAGACGGCCACATTTTTGCAATGTTCCTGCCACCTAACACCACGGCGTGTATACAACCAATGGATCAGAACGTTATACAAAATGTGAAGTTAAATTACCGCAAATCACTTTTGGTTAACTGTCTTGCATCATGTTCTGAAAACCTCATGGACTCATTAAAATCGATAACTTTAAAGGACACAGTTTTTCTTTTGGCTAATTGCTGGGCCAATGTTAAGACATCGCTAATTAACAAATCATGGAAGAATTTGCACCCTGAATTTCTCACAGATATTGAAGAACCAGAAGATGATGTTACTTTAGCCCAGCTTTTTAACAGGTTGAGGGGACCCAATGATCCTCAAATAAGTGAGGCAGAAGCTCAAGAATGGGCTGCTGGTGGTGCCGAAAGCGAGTTACAAAGTTATGAAGTGTTAACTGATGAGGAGATTGTGCAAGCGGCATGTGTGAGGACGATGAGCAAGATGAGGACAATAGCGTTGAAATTCTAAAAATCACAAAAGTTGGTAATTCAGAGGCAGTAGGAGCTTTAAACACTGCTTTAAAATGGGTTGAAGATAACGAATTTGATTGCCACGAAGTTATGTTTCTCCGTCGACTTAGAGACCCGGCTTTCGAAATGAAGTGCGAAAATTATAAACAGAAGAGTATTACTGACTTTTTCAAGAAGAATTAACTAATGTTTTTTTTTTAAACTTACTGATTTCCTTACATAGTTGTAATTTTGAACATACATATATACATATTTGTCTTTATGCTATATGTAATTTAAAAATTGATTAAAGAAACTACGGTCAAACATGTGTTTTATTAATATTTAATATGGCATACTATAATCCGGACGCCTCGATAATCCGGAAAGGGTCTTGTTTTTGCCTCTCCGGATTAACGAGGCCCTACTGTACTCACGATTTTATCCCTGAAAAGGTAAGCAGAGGTATAGTGTTTGACCACATTTTGTAATAGCTTTTATCCCACGTGATAGGTGGTAGGTGTGTGGTGAGCCTACCGTGTATATTGATGCAAACAAATTGGAGTCCACCAATTCATTCATGTTAGTGTAAATTTCATGTTACATCTAATGCTCTACCACGAAGCCCATGATTTATGTTGTTTGGTAGAGCCATTTGGTGGTTTGACTACGTTTTTACTCTGGTAGAATCATCTGCAGCTTATGCCATACACACTCCATTATACAGTCGAGTTGGTGCACACTTTTAAAATTGGCTCACTATATAGTTTCAGAGTCTTTACACTACAAACAAAATAAACAATTGTTCTTCTTCATAATATTAGTAGGTACACACGTCGAACATCTATGTAGTTATGAAAGTTATTATAAGATGTATTAGTCACCACAAAAGGTACAATTACAAGGTGCTGAGATTCATCTGTCCCTAATGGACATTATCGAGATTCTGTTCGTTTATGATCGATGGACCTATATTAGTTCATTTGTCATTTGTATTATCGTTATCAGTCATACAAGATATATTATGTTGGGAACATATTAATGCTTCTTATTTTGTTCATAGAAAAGCTGGTTTGAATGGGTCCATTGTGAATGGAAATAGAAGTTATATCATTTATTTTTTTGTAAATCTATGATTGTCTATACTAATATCATAAAAAAAGCTGATCGCACATTTGTCAGCACCGTACGCGCCGCACGCGCTGTACGCGCCGCATTTCCTGAAAGCCTCGCACATACGCGCCGTACGCGCCGCACGCGCCGTACGCGCCGTAAGCATACTCATAAGGTTGAAATTTGTTTGCACCTTTTTTTGTAATCTAGATGATATAACCATTCAAAAAAATAGGTGCAAGCAATTCTCGACCTTAATGACTTTTCTCTAAAAATGTGCTTTTAGGCGTTTATACACATCACTGATCACGAATATATTAAAAATAAATAGATATTATGCATGCTCATAAGGTTGAAATTTGCTTGCACCATTTTTTTGTAATCTAGATGCTATAACCATTCAAAAAAATAGGTGCAAGCAATTCTCGACCTTATGAACATGAATAATATTTATTAATTTTTTATAAAATGAGAATTTAAAATTACTTATACTCTACACATTACTCTACATATTTGGTATCTAGATGACGGCACCTTAGGAGGAGATGTGGACACAGTTCTTAGTGATTTGGCTTTTCTAAAAAATGAATATCAAAATATTGGCTTAGAACTAAATTCATCAAAATGTGAAATTTATTTACAAGATAATATTGATAAAGTTTCGGCATTTAACAAATTTAACATTCTGGCTCCAAATTTAAAATTATTGCAAAAAAGTTCTCTCCTACTCCTAGGCTCTCCCGTTTTTGAAGAAGCCTTTGGTTCTTTTATTGAAGAGAAAATTCAAAATTTTTGTGCAGTTTCAAACCGACTTCTTCATATTAATATCCATTCTGCTTTTACAATTCTTCGGTACTGTTTTTTCGTCCCTAAATTAACTCATGCCCTTCGTTCAGCACACTTATTTAAACATTCTGCCCTTTTGGAGAAAATGGACGAAATTATTCAAAACACACTTTGCCAAATTTTAAACGCAGATTTGAATGACCGAGCCTATCTCCAAGCGTCTTTGCCTATTCGTTTGGGCGGTCTCGGCGTTCGAAAAATTTCCGATGTGAGTTTACCAGCATTTTTGGCTTCAATACATGACACTGAAGAATTGGCCAGGAAAATATTGTTTCCTACACTGGTTAATTCTGAAGTGTCAGGTAAGATTGAAGCCATTAATGCTTGGAAAATGGCTTGCCCAAATACTGATCTGCCCACCTACCCATGCTCTCAGAGACAGTGGAATAGGCCGCTCTGCAGCAGAGTTAGAATCAATTTACTGAACTCTTGCTCTAACGTTGCAGAACGTGCTCGCCTTCTGGCTGTGGGAGAATGGGAATCAGGTGTCTGGCTTCAGGCTCTTCCGTCGCCCAATATAGGTACTATGTTGGACGACACTACGTTCAGAATTGCCGTCTGCCTTCGTTTAGGTGCTCCTTGCGTGTCTCCACATCGTTGTCACTGTGGAGAAGCAGTCGACACGCTTGGGCACCACGGGCTTTCGTGCAGCAGGAGTGCAGGTCGTATGTCTCGTCATGCATACCTAAATGATATTATCAGCCGCGCTCTTGTCACAGCCGGCGTGCCAGCTATTCTTGAACCAAATGGTTTGGCGCGCGACGATGGCAGGAGACCGGATGGTATGTCATTGGTGCCATGGAAGATGGGAAGGCCTTTGGTGTGGGACGCAACTTGTGCCAACACCCTTGCCCCTTCTCATCTTCCAAGCACGGCGGGCTGCGCCTGTTCTGCTGCTGCATCTGCCGAGACACTCAAACGGCGCAAATATAATAATTTAATTGGTAATTATATATTTGAGCCGTTTGGTGTCGAGACACTAGGTTCGTGGGGCCCAAGTGCACGTGCGCTATATAAAGATATAGCAAAGCGTTTGGTCGATGCTTCTCGTGACCATAAGGCTGGCCTCTTTCTTGCTCAGAGAATAAGCATTGCCATCCAACGTGGCAATGCGGCCAGCCTTATGGGGACCTTGCCAGTCGATTGTGATGGGGAAGAATTCTTCGACACCTAGACGAGTGTTACAACAGTCTTGTGTATTTTTCCTTTCTGTTTATTCTTCTCCCATTTTTCTGTAAATATTTAATTCCTAGTTATAATTCTAATATTTAATGATTGTATATATTTTTATGTTGTACTTAATAATAATATTATAAATACCTATGAATAAATATATCTCTACACATTTATATACAGGAAAAACAGAAACAAAGAAAATTAACAACAAAAAAGAAGAGAGGGGTGTGACAAGACTGACAAAGCCTCGCTCAGGTGTCAAAGAATTCCTCCCCATCAGAATGACGGTCGGATAAACAAATGACGATCGGCAAAACAAACGACGTGACGGTCGAAAAAACATATGCAGATCAATAAAACTTATTTACAAACTTCTTTTTTATGTGAATAAAATTAAAAATAACTGCAACAATTTTTATATATTCGTGGTCAGTAAAGTCTATAAACGCCTAAAAGCACGATTTGAGAGAAAGGTCATTAAGGTCAAGATTTGCATGCACCTATTTTTTTGAATGGCAATCACATCTAGATTACAAAATATGGCTGCAAGTATTTTTTGATCTTATCAAATTGCTTATAGTCTTTTGTTTTATTGATCTGCATATGTTTTTTCGACCGTCGCGTCGTTTGTTTTGCCGATCGTCATTTGTTTATCCGACCGTCATTTGTTTTGCCGATCGTCATTTGTTTATCCGGTCGTCATTTGTTTTGTCGATTTTCATTTTGTTTTGTCGATCTTTATTTGTTTTGTCGATCTTCATTTGCAAATAAAAATAGAATATTAAAGGATTTCAACATTGCAAATAAATGGGTGAATGTTATTGTGATTGTAACTGTACCGGAACTATAGGGATTAATTTTCTCGTGTATAAAAATCCTAGCAGTTCCATCATGGAACCATGCAATGGAATCTCAGTATAAAAGTCCGTGTGCATGTATTATGTATTGTCCGGTTTGAACATTATTTCCGTATATATACGGGCAAATACGTATTAGAGATGCGCCGAATGTTCGGCCGATTATTCGAATTCGGTACATTCGGCAAGTTTTGGAAAGTTCATATTCGGCCGAATATTCGGTTTATTTGCCGAATAATTACCGAATGTTGATATTATTACTAATAAAATTAATAATTAATGAATAGGTAGGGATTTTCCCATAATTAACGTCAAGGTACAGAGATCTCTGGTGATGCACGATGCACGTTAAGGAAACGTAGTCATTTAGGTAATAAGGCCAATCTGGCGTCCAAAAAGCTCGGAGTGCTCAACGTTGCTTCCCTAAAAATGCCCAGTTTTCACCGCGAGCAGAGCAGACCCATTATTAAATCCGTTTAACTCGCAAAATACTTGTTTTCCCACTAATAAATAGAAATAGAAAAATCTTTTATTTGGTAAAATGCCACAATAATACAGTTTTGCAAGTTCACAAGTTTGGCAGATAACACTGACATTGTTCCAAAAGGGACCACAGCTCAGCAAAATGTCGCTTACCTAAATGGCAAACGACGCTGATTTTCAGCTGCAACCCATTGACAAATAATCACTAACACTAAATAACAATAATAGTACCCGACGTGAATACAATAACATACTATTATTTATAACAAACAACATACATGTGCCTCCTGTGACAAGTGATATAACACGAGTTGTACCCTTTTTGTGTTTTTAACGCAGAATTATTTAGAAAAAAATTGCGAATTTTTAGATCTAACTCACGTTCTTCTATCTGTTATAGTTTTGGAGATAATTTTGTGCAGACTAATATAAGTAACCGGATTTGGGCAAAAATATCGTGCATATTGATATAAAATTAAGTTGTAACCAATTCATGTAATAGCACATTAGTTTTTTTTGGGCTTTGTGCTATAAGTGCATTTATATTCATTTTCACATTTATTTTTTCAGTATATTTTTCGTGATTATTGATACATTGCGAGTTAAATCACCTTACACCAGCTTCTGTCAGTAATGATAACGGTACAATTCGATATATACCTACTGATGCGGGTGTAAATTCATACAGAATTGGTGATAAGTGATATATCTTGATTTATATTATTCTTTACAAAGCATTTTTATATGTGTAAATTGATATTAGTTGAGTGGTATCTAAAATTCAATGTAAATCTAAAGAAATATCTGTAGAACAAGATGTGCTATATAATACAAGGGCGTACACGCAAACGAGAGACGGAGTCATGCAGGGCTACGCGGGGAAAGCAACACGGGGATGCTCGGGGACTTACTAATTACTGATTCGTCAAATATCCCAAATGAAGATACTCCCTTTTTTTATGTGAGGGAAAATCCTCGTAGGATGCTATGCCGGACTCTTACTGACTAAAAAACCTCACGTAACGCCCAACAGCCTATGGTTGAGAACCCCAGGTAAGCCCTCAGGAAGGATGTCCCGTGACTCCGAACAGGAAGATACTCCCTTAAGCCTGACAGATGATTTGCATATTACTGATTCATCAAATATCCCAAATGAAGATGCTCCCTTAAACCTGTCAGAATATTTCCGTATTACTGATTTATTGGATGATGGTGATTTTGTGTCATTTAATTTTGAATTGCGACGGTAAAAAGAAGAAAAAGTGAGAAAGAAAGAAGGCAAGATAGAGTGAAGACCAAGCCTTTTCGCAACACAGAGTTGGAATCAACACAACAACATCAGGAAAACCAAGAAAAGTCGAGAGATTCATGATCTAGACAACTGTCGCATGAATTGCAAGAAGAGACTGCCATTACAACTTAGAAAATGTCTTTTTGATACACTCGTATGTCTTGTTTATTTTTTATCTTTGTGATCTCCTGACTGATTAATTTTAACGTGTTGGCTGATTTACTTCAGTTTGTTATTTTTAAGGATTTTACAAGATACATAATATGCTGGCCTCGCGGAAACTAGTAATCCTGAATAAGGTGAGACGGTACTTCACGCTACATCAGAGATGTTTACTGTACAAGACGCAGATTCACCCCTACGTCGAATACTATTCTCTCCTTTGGGATATTAGACTGATAACTCCGCGAGGTACTTACTAGACGCGCTTACGCAATGCAGAGACGTGCTATCCAAATAATTGCTGTCCTGAGGTGACGAGAGGCCTTGAACCGATAGCGCAGCGAAGAACCATAGCGTCCTTGGCTGCCTTCTACCGAATGTATCACGGTGAATGTCCTGAAGAGCTCTTCAACCTGATCCCACCCTCTCCTTTCCGATCCCGAACAACGCGTGCCGGGCAGAGATGCCACTCATACACAGTGGAAAGAATCTTCGCCAGAACTGAACGTTTTAAAAGATTGTTTCTCTGTCGAACTATAAAAACATGGAACGACCTGCCAGCACACGTGTTTCCCTCATCTTACAATCCCGGGTTCTTCAAGCCCACTGTCAAAAGTCTTACGGACTGTAAGACTTGCCCCCAATCTCTAGATGCGCCACGGCTTACCATCAGGCTGGTGGCGACGTCAATTTGGCGAGCTAAATATAAAAAAAAATTAAACATAATTCTGATTGTGATGCTATAATATTTGTACTGACCACATTAAGGTTTCTGTCTGTGATACCTACATAAGATTGAACTGTGTCATATTAAAGTTAACTACATAAGTGCTGATAACGTAATAAGTTCCTACTGACTGTTAAAGTACACTCGAGAGCAATGAATCCGGGTCACTTAAAGAATCCTAAAAATCTCGGAAACTAAAAATGCTAGGTTATTGCAATAAATTGTATTTAATAGACAATGTAATACTCCTTAAATGAAGGTATTAAAACTTCTTAGTTATTGTAAAGTTATATCATAAAAAAATCAAATTTGAAAAAGGGCCACTTTCGAAGATGGAACTACGAAATTACAGCATTTGGTGTTGCTTTTGTTTGTAATCTGTCATTTATGTGGGTACATAAACCATGTTGATAGTGCTCTATATTCATTAATCAAGCTGAAATTATGTCGCTTACGCCTGAAGAATGCACCAGAATACTTACAATGCTGGAAACCGGCCGGAGTCAGCGCGATACAGCCAGGACTGTCGGTGTGTCGCTGTCAACAGTACAATGAGTTCTCCGACGTTACGAAGAAACTGGTTCTAACCTACGCAGACCAGGAACGGGCAGAACCAGGTGTACCACAGCACGAGAAGACCGATACTTGGTGAACACCATGCTTCGAAATCGCTTTCTCACAGGAACTGAACTCACCAATCAGTTTCGACGCCTCGGAGGAAGTAACCCAAGTGCATGGACAGTAAGACTGAATCTAACTTAAAACCCCTTAGACCTGCAAACGGCCCTAAACTGGAGCGTGGGCATCGTATTTCGAGACTAAGGTATGCCCAGAGCCACGTAAATTGGAGTATTGAAGATTGGTCAAAAGTTATGTTCTCCGACGAATCAAAATTTATGCTCTACAAGCACGATGGAAGACACAGAGTGTATCGAAGACCAGGGGAAAGATTCAAGCAAGCATGCATCGAAGAAAAAGTAGCCTACGGTGGTGGGTCTGTACTTGTGTGGGCCGGATTTCTTCTGAAAGTCGCACAGAGCTGGTGATCATAGAAAACGGCTCTTTAACTAGCGTAAGATATGTGGAAGAAATCCTCAATGATCACGTTGGTCCATTTATGGTCAATTTAGGTGAGGATGCTATATTTATGCATGACAATGCCCGACCTCATACAGGTAGGATTGTGAATGACTACCTTCAAGAGATGAACATTACTCGTATGGAGTGGCCAGCGCGCAGCCCGGATATCAACCCGATCGAGCATGCTTGGGACGAGCTAGGCAGATGCGTAAAACAACGAAACCCTCCCCCAATCACGCTTCGTGAGCTCAAAATTGCTCTCACAGAGGAATGGGAGAATATTCCCCAAAATCGTATAAGGAACTTGGTGTACAGCATGCCAAACCGCGTAAACGCAGTAATGGAAGCACGAGGAGGCAATACGAAGTATTAAAATTCAAGAAAATCGTAATAAAGTTCAAAAATTTCATGTTTCCTATTTTTGTTTTAAGGAGAGATCGGCAGTTTTTTCTTTATGTAATTTTGTGTTAATAAAATGTATGGTGACTCATATTTTTTTTACTTTCATTTAAGGAGTATTACATTGTCTATTAAATACAATTTATTGCATTAACCTATCATTTTTAGTTTCCGAGATTTTTAACATTCTTTAAGTGACCCGGATTCATTGCTCTCGAGTGTATTAGAGTGATTAGATAGAAGTATAATATGTCTATTTTGAGAATTTTTAATTATTGTGCCTTCTTTATAAGGTTTTTTTTTGTTTTGATAAAGAGTAATAAAGATTTAATTTTATTTTTGAATGTTGTATCTTTTTACACAATAACTATGAATTTTACTGATGGGTACCACTAGACTTGTATCGTTTAACACATATTATATACAGAGAAACTTATTAGCAAACAGATACAATTCTGATAAATATATCATTTTTATGCATGATATGGAAAAAAATCAAATCTTTGGGCCAGGATTGTTATGGTTTGTTTGAGTAACATGGCGCTAGAAACATAATCCAATCAGTTATTAGACATTTTTACTCCATGTATATTAGTTTACACAAAGACATGTAATACGTAATTTATTGGTGCAATCTGATTTAACTGGACTTGTATCACTATTTACGTAATTATAATAGACGTTATAAATTCGAAAGGTTATATTTCAAAGGTTTTCATGAAATTATTTTAAAATTATAATGTACATCGTAAATAAATTAAAACAGGATTATAGACAATGATTTTATCTATAAAATTAGCTAAACAGATTACGCCTAGCCCTCGTAGTTTATGAACCAGATTTTTTTTAAACTTGTTTTTGTCCTCCTGAAAAGTCGTGATTTTCTAATTGTATCACTTGTCACAGGAGGCACAGTATTTACACTATAAGTATTTACATAAACAAATAACATAATGTAGATACATAATATTGCAGATTAAAAGAAATAATAATTATAAATAAGCAGTAATATGTAATAAATAAATAAATAAATAAATATATATATATACATACTAATATATATTTTACTCATACAACAATACCTCACAATTCAACTGTATAGCTAATAATTATGGTTGTGCAATGGAGCCTAAAGCGCCGTGCCAGGGGTTCGGTGGTTTTCAGTTGCTTTCTGATGCTGCAGCAGTATATTAAAAACTGCATTTCTAAATGATAAGAATGAACATTTTTTCCTAATTGGCGGCGGGATATTATTCCAGCATTTAGTAGCCGCATAACGAAAACCACCACGAAAAGCCGTTGTCCTATGCCATGGGATAGCCAAATGCTTAGACCGGCGGCCGACACGCTCTGATCACTTTAGCTTATCATATAGATATTGTGGCATATTATTATTTATTACCCCAAACAAATAAACAAAATGGTCGAGATGGAAAGGACTGAGGGGCAGAAATTGTTCTTATGAGCTGGCTTAGTTGTAGATAGTGGTCCGAGTCATTATTGAGTCCGTTTTGTCTGTTCTTCTTTAAAAGACAATATGCAAGTATTTTTTTTTCACTTGATTCCGTGTCACACGACATCATCACACCTGCAAAACACGACCGCAAACAACCAGTCCAAAACTTCAAATGAAAATGAACTAACTCTGTGTGAAAATGAACTGCTCTTTTTCCATTACAAATTCACCACACTCATCTCAATCCAAATTTTAATTCAAAACAAAACTCATTTCATTAAAAATGAGCCCGTTCAGCTCACCATCTCCCGCTATTTACTCTATCCGTGTGTAAAGCCACACAAGGAGTGCTGTTGTCATTTTTGATCTGGTGCTCCTGAATTCCAGCTTTGTCCATTCGACTCGGTGTAGAGGCGTGCTATGAGGATTATTAACGATCTTCTACTTAGGGGCTTTCGCGACCACTTCAATTTTTTACAGCTTTCTGGATCTATAGACCTAAGCAAACCACTATATAATAGCAACACAGCTCTGTTGCTGTAGTGGTGCTAAAGTGGTTCGCAGGGATTTGCTACTGAGCAGAGTGGCGAATCCCTGCATAGGCGGAGATTTACTAGTGAAATATTTGTAACTAAAGGTAAGACAAAAGACATTTCGACTGACTGCGAGGACCGCAGCGATGACACGGCGCTCCACACGCTGGTGGAGTGCACGGCGTGGGCACAACAGCGACAGGTCCTCGTAGTGGGTCTGGGCGTGGACACTCTCTCGCTTGAGGCCATGGTGCGAGCCATGCTTTCCAGCGGGAGTAAGTGGGACTGCGCCGCCTCTTTCTGCGAGCAGGTCATGCTCGCGAAGGAGGCGGCGGGCCGGGTGCGGGAGAGAACTCTCCCACCCGAGTTCCGCAGTCGGCGCCCTGGGCGCCGCCGACGTGTCTTCGCCGAGGACTATCGGCCTCCATGACCGGGGGTCTGAGGACGGTGAGAGGGCCGCTCACCGTCCTTACAGAAGCAGGCCCATGACGGCAGCGTGACGTGAGCACTCACGCACGCCCCCCCTTAGAAGCGGGGTCACACCCGAAACCCCCCATAGACGCGGGATTGCACCCGAACCACCCCCTGGGCGAGGCCGCATTGGCGGCCGTAGGTCTGTTGGGAGTCACGGGACATCCTTCCTGAGGGCTTACCCGGGGCTCTCAACCATAGGCTGTTGGGCGTTACGTGAGGTTTTTTAGTCGGTAAGAGTCCGGCATAGCATCCTACGAGAATTTTCGCTCACGCTAAAAAATAAAAAAAAAAAGACATATCGACTGTAAACTTTCTTCACGCTTGCAAACCGTTCGATTGAGAATCGGCGCCTTGGGGTTGAGGGCTGTACGCCTAGCGCTGAAAGAATGTCGCGAGCCTCGTCAACTGAACTGTACTAACCTATTTACAGTGTTAATTTGAACCGAATATTCGGCCGAATGTTCGAATTCGGTTCAACTCACATTCGGCGCATCTCTAATACGTATATATGGCAACACTGAGTATGCATGCGGTTACATCGAGCACCAGCACGTGCCGTACGCGCCGCATTATGACGTCATCAGAATGTTATTCGGATGCCTACCGCATTTCACGAAATGCGGCGCGTACGGTGCGGGTGTAATGTGCGAGGTTCCATACAATTTCATACAACGAATTCTAAAATGCGGCGCGTACGGCGCGTGCGGCGCGTACGGTGCTGACAAATGTGCGAGCAGCCAAAGAGGATATATTTTTAATAATAAAAAAAAAAAAAAGGGGTTAAGTATGAAATTGCCGTTTTATTGCAATAGGTTCTTTGAATTGACATGGAATCTTCGTGGTTTGAGGTTTTCGAATGAAACTTTTTTAACATAGTTTCTATGATGTTCTTCTTTTAAAAATGTGAAACCTTTGAATATCGACTTTCAATTGTTTTTGATATTCAACTTAGACAAGAAAGGTGGATACTGCGAAAATTCGAGTATTTTTTGAATACGAGTTCCGACGCGGAAGTAACGCGGCAGAAACAGCCCGCAATATCAATGTTGCGTTGGCAGAAGGGTCTACTAATCAACGCACCGTGCGATTTTGGTTTAAACGCTTTCGTGAAGGAAACTTCGACTTGAAGAACGAGCCACGAGGAAGACCGCCCACACAGGTGAATAACAATGAATTAAGAGAGATGGTGGAAGCCGATCCTAGACAAACTACCCAGGAATTAGCGGCATGGTTTAACGTTACCTTACCCGCAATACTGACTCATTTGCATCAAATCAATAAAATAAAAAAATACACAAAATGGGTGCCTCACGATTTGACCGATCTGCAGAAAGAAACGCGTGTTGAAACTTGTGTTGCCTTGTTGAATCGGTACAGAAATGCTCCAACGCCAGACCTTGCTCCAACGGACTACCATTTTTTTCTTATTTGGACAATTATCTACGTGACAAGAAGTTTTCTTCCCAGGAGGCAGCACACAATACTTTCACTGAGTTTGTGCAGTCTAGATCCTTAGAGTTCTATCGCAAAGGCATAAATGACCTTCCTATTAGATGGCAGCAATGTATAGATAATAATGGTAAGTAACTATTTTGAATAAATAAGTTTGTTAAAAATTTAAAAAATAAACAATTTAGATTTTCGGTACCAATCGGCAATTTCATACTTTAACCCCTAATATTAATATAAAGTGAAAAAATAAACCGGCCAAGTGCGAGTTGGACTCGCCCATGAAGGGTTTCGTAGCAGCAAGTAACATAATATAAAAGTTCTTATAGTTCGTTGTAACTTTGATTGATGTTTTAACACGTTCGCAGTGGTAGTGATTTTTCTAACCGAAAATTGCGGTTTATTTATTTATTTTATTTATTTAACAATTTATGTACACACATAATATAATACAGAGATACATAGTTAGGAAAAAAGAGTACAATGGCACTGCTTATTTCTATAAGAAATCTCTTCCAGCAGGCCAGCGAGAGGAGAACATGATATTGAATAATTCAGAGAGGTAGAATAGAAGTGTGTGAGATAACTAGGTAGAATCAACTATTTATTCATACTATACAAATACCATTACTATACAAATACAAAAATATTATTATATGTAGGATTGAGTGGTGTCAGGTGGCACGTTGCTACATTCCGATGTAACCATCACTTTGTAGGTAGTTCGGCGAGGAAACCAGGAATCGTGGTATAAAGAAATAATGCGTGGTTTAGTTAACACTTATTTAGTCTATCGTATAACTAACACTAAACACAAAGAACCTCTTAGGACTAACTAAATCTACACTGTTATAACATTCCACCAGAGCACGTGGGCGCGTGCGCACCGGTCGATCGTTGCACCAATAATGACCGAGACTCGACTGACGACGTCCTGATATGTCGTGCGTGGCCGCCCCTCCAGCGCTCGGTGTTATGTCACCTGCCAATGTCACTTGTCATTAGGATCACATTTGAAGTGTGCCGTCACGGCCAACCCTGACTATCGCACGTCCTCGGGCGAAACACCTGTAGAAATTTAAGAATGCGTTAATGATCGCTCGTCCATTCCTGACAGAAATTGTGAACTTAACTTCCTTTCCCAATAAGCCGGGCGTACTAAGCCCTTTAAACCAAATAGTACTTGAAACGGGTTGAGGCATCCGAGGCCTCTTAAACTAGCTAGCGCAACACACAGACATGGCTCAGGCATACGAGGCCTTCCCAACCAGTCCAACTTTCAAGATGTGGCCCAGGCGTACGTACCTCTTTTAACCAGTCTAAGTAGACGTGGCCTGGGTATACGCAGCCTCTTCAACCAGCCCTACCAACATAGACGTGGCTCGGGCGCACGTACACATTTTAAGCGTACGCGGCCTCTTTAACCAGTCCGACCAACACAGACGTGGCCCGGGCGCACGTACACATTACAAGCGTACGCGGCCCCTTGAACCAGTCCGACCAACACAGACGTGGCCCGGGCGCACGTACACATTTCAAGCGTACGCGGCCCCTTCAACCAGTCCGACCAACACAGACGTGGCCCGGGCGCACGTACACATTTCAAGCGTACGCGGCCCCTTCAACCAGTCCGACCAACACAGACGTGGCCCGGGCGCACGTACACATTTCAAGCGTACGCGGCCCCTTCAACCAGTCCGACCAACACAGACGTGGCCCGGGCGCACGTACACATTTCAAGCGTACGCGGCCCCTTCAACCAGTCCGACCAACACAGACGTGGCCCGGGCGCACGTACACATTTCAAGCGTACGTGGCCCCTTCAACCAGTCCGACCAACACAGACGTGGCCCGGGCGCACGTACACATTTCAAGCGTACGCGGCCCCTTCAACCAGTCCGACCAACACAGACGTGGCCCGGGAGCACGTACACATTTCAAGCGTACGCGGCCCCTTCAACCAGTCCGACCAACACAGACGTGGCCCGGGCGCACGTTACACATTTCAAGCGTACGTGGCCCCTTCAACCAGTCCGACCAACACAGACGTGGCCCGGGCGCACGTACACATTTCAAGCGTACGCGGCCCCTTCAACCAGTCCGACCAACACAGACGTGGCCCGGGCGCACGTACACATTTCAAGCGTACGCGGCCCCTTCAACCAGTCTTCCCCATAACAAAAGCGTGACTTTGTATAGCGGCAGAGGTTCATACATAAATCGACTCACGAATCTGTAGAACGTGAAAGAGGCACACAAAGGTCGCAAATCCTGGCGATTCGCTTCAGAAAGAAAAGGAACAGTCTCACCGGATGACGTCAGCAGTGCACCTCCAGCTGTGATGTTAGTTCTGCGACACGGCCATCACGACGACTCACGCGTCCTCGTGTGAAGCATCGCAAACATTTACAGCATCTGAAACAACAGTTTATCCAAAGTACAGAATCTTTTGCTCGACCTTCCTGACCGAAGAGTCGGGCATCAGCTAAATAAACTCGACATATTAAGTCTGCATTATTTTATTCTAAACAGTTCGCAACGCTTATTAAATCTGATCACAATACATACATACAAACACATACACACAGTCACGCTCCCATAGGCAGAGGCACAGTATACGCCCACATTTCACCTTATGGTTTTATGTCCCACGCAATAGGTGGTGAGCCTTTTGCTGTGTTTCTGCTATTATTTTTTTTACTCTTGATTATTTTGATCTCTTGAGTATTGCTGATCACAATAGGTACTCAATTAAATCGAAATCGGCGAGTTCAGTATGCAATACTCTTAACTCAACATAAAGCCTCCATCCGGCCAGGTAGTGGGACTTCCATCCTGTACCCACTTCAGATAATGGTATGAATTGAAACAGAAAATGCCTACCTTCGGCACTTTTTTTTTTATACCACTAAGGTGGCAGACAAGGACTGGTGGTCACCGTAGCATATTAACGCTTGCAACACCAGGGGCGCCACCACTCCCGTGCTGCCGACCCTGTAAAAACCTTCAAAGACCCCTTTCAAAGAACCCTATGCTGTAGGCTTTTCCTTACGACTTGACGACGTAGGTCACTATAAAGACCCATGGCTAGCATGAATCTGCGCGCGGCCAGAGTAATTCGCATACTACACTCACTCACTCACGTGAAGGTCTTGCTCCTTCATCATCATTTGTCAGGTAAGTCTTTAAAGAATCTACTCACATGAAGGTTTAACCCCTTCGTCATCTCAACGACCTACTTAATGGAAAAAGAAAAGGACTACGTGACCTGTAATTTGCAAGGTCCATCCTCGTAGCACGTCGATCTTCATAACTACCCAGCAGCTCGATGAGGATACGCCTCCCGTAGCTCCGGCACAACATAATCTGCTAGTGACCGCGCCGCCCGTGCCGCACGCTGTTAGTTTTCACACCAGTGCTCGCGCAAGCCGCTGTCGACCCGCGCTCTGCTTCTCCGCTGCGCTGGCGATGGAGCACCCACAGCGGCCACAGCGCAACCGTTCACGAAGAAGTTACATGAAAATTAACAAAATTTAGAGATAAAGTACACCGGTAACAAGTTACTGTACATGTCTTCCGCCAAAACGTTATGAGGGGTGACATAATATTGGTTCCATTCCCTGAATAGATTATTTTTTTGCCCATTATATAAGCGGCGGTTGCTCATACCTACATTTCATTATTTATAACCAATATTTTGAGGAAAGATTATGTCACATTGGAATAATCAAACCATTCGAACTTGTATCACTCCTGGTCAACAAAACACTCATTGGGCAACCATTAAACCATCTTGTAGCCGGTACCGTCAGTTACAACTAAAATCACTGGTCTGATAATTACACTAAGAAATTACGATCAGATAACACAGGAGTCATAACTTGTAAGCGAATTTTATTCACAGCTTGTAATCTATCAAAAATTTAAACCTTACAATCTTACCTATTAAAAGTTCTAAGGGACTAGCCTGCGTGACCTAATTCATGGTGCAATTGAGAGAGAGCTGTACGTTTGAACAGAGCATCTCGTCACGAGCGACTACTTAGTTCCATATATGTTCATACATGGAGTTCATCTTCAGTATCTCGGATTCTCTCTTCCTGGTTGTAGGCTTTCGAATTACATGTTGCTATTAAATAAAGCTTCATAATAACGGACTCACAAAATTCCTTGAAGTCTCTGCTGGAGGAGTACCGTCCTTGATCGCCCATCATGTAGATAAGTATGCCGAATAACGAACACTATAATTCAGTGTCTTATACTGCTGCTTATATCGATGCTAAGTGTAGGATGAAATGATGCGTACTTAGTACCTGGTATAATGACAGCCATTTCATCGACAACCGGGACCTTACCGCTAACCTCCGAAGCCCGAAAGTGCTTGTACATGAAAGAGTCACAAAGTGGTTACCCATCCAAGGACTGCCACAGTAAAAGCTGCTTACGACAAAAATGAATTTACAGAACACCAAGACCGCAGGACTACAAGCGCTTCTATTGAACTGATAACTTTCTTTTAGTTGTTCATACACTAAGTTTTCTGGTCGCATCAATGTGTGTGGTGTGTCAGGGTAGTGCCACCCTGGTATTGGTGTTCGTTTTAACCTGTACTTTACCTGATAAATGATATCGCGCGGCTGTCTGTAAATTTATTTAAATTTTCTTATAACCCTCGGCATGTTCTTGAAGCAATAAAGTTCATAAGCGTGAACGCAGTAACCTCTCGTGGGCATCGTTGATGACAGAACATCAGAACGATCTAAGGACCATTTGCAAACAAAGAGTTTTACCAAATCGCTAGATTTCCGGTGTAGCACATCTGATCCTGGCCCTTTGGGTCCTGAGTGATCCCCGAGGAAGCTTTCCATTATTCAGGTAGGATACGAGTTTTAAGAGCTCTCCATCCTTCTGCTGTTCCGCAATCAGCTATTGGTCAGCAAATTCCGCTGATTGATCAATACACTCTCTTTGCAGTACTGTAGGGGATTATTTTCTGAAAAGAAGTGTGCATGTAATATTTCCTAGCCAATGCCTTCCTAACCAATTCGACATCACCATATGAAATTCAAATGAGACAAGCGGCACTATGTCCGCTTTCGCCCATGTGGACTGCATGAATGCAGTCTTTGACCACACCAAACTTGCTGTTATGCAAATGATGATAACATAATTTCCAACTGCATGAGTGAGAGCTTCGAACCTTTTCTGACGCTAAATCTAAGATTGTAGAGAGATCGACCTCCATGTAACCTTACTAATTGTTCCGAGAAGCAACAAAAAAATATAACGGTTTAGGACTGTGTGTCCTCAATCGCAGTTGTCTACACACATCCTGTCCGTACAGTCTTGTTTCATTTTAAACTACAGAATGGAACTTGCAAATAATGATCAACTACAGCGAATTATATTGGCTCTTAAGTATGTACGAGAACCGACTGGTGTGCTCCTCCAGGGTCAAACTGCAAGGGTATCACCGATAATAAACGTGTGATTGAAGAATTCAAGTTTCTGATTTCAGTTTCCTTATAGGAGGGATGTTATTGTCTCACGTACTGGTCAATATAATTTCTATTTCTTTTTTTTTTTATGAAGGGCGCCATGTGATACGGTTGGACGTAAAATTACGTCAAATCATGATCGTTTCTAGCCAGCCTAGTGGCCTAGTAAAACAAAAAAAAAAGGGATTTCAAAAGTTACGCCATCAGTATCAGTGGTCAGAATTTCTACAGGCGATCTCACGAAAGTTAATCCAGTATCTGTTGCAGTCACACTATAACAAAGTCTTTTATAATTTACAGAAGATAGATTCTTCCACTGCCGAATATTCGGTATCAGAATAGAAATAAACATGAAACTGCTCACCAAAGTAATCCTGAAGGTGCGTGCGTACTTTCTGTGACAGAAATTACCGCGTTACTGCTGCTTCAACAGAAAATGCCATATTTCCGTTTCTGTATCGCCATAAAAATGCATACTCTATCGCCACATGGGCGACTGAGTTTCATCCCACTTCTGATGTAGGATTGAGTGGTGTCAGGTGGCACGTTGCTACATTCCGATGTAACCATCACTTTGTAGGTAGTTCGGCGAGGAAACCAGGAATCGTGGTATAAAGAAATAATGCGTGGTTTAGTTAACACTTATTTAGTCTATCGTATAACTAACACTAAACACAAAGAACCTCTTAGGACTAACTAAATCTACACTGTTATAACATTCCACCAGAGCACGTGGGCGCGTGCGCACCGGTCGATCGTTGCACCAATAATGACCGAGACTCGACTGACGACGTCCTGATATGTCGTGCGTGGCCGCCCCTCCAGCGCTCGGTGTTATGTCACCTGCCAATGTCACTTGTCATTAGGATCACATTTGAAGTGTGCCGTCATATATATATATAAATATATACATATTTATAACAAAAAATAAATAAAAATACTTACATACGTGAGATTACATTTTTATAGAAAAAAAAGGCATTATCTGTTAAGTGGTAGAGAGATAGTATTCGCGGACTTTCTTCTTAAAATTCGCAACTGTGTTAGCGTCTCTGATATCAGGTGGCAGAGAATTCCACAGTCTAACCGCATGAACTGAAAAAGAGTAAGAATAGAAATCGGATTTATGGCGTGGGAGTTGAAGGATAGAACGAAGGTGTGTCCTGCAAGGAGCATCAGGAGAGCGTGCAAATGAGAACCGCTCCTTAAGGTAGGACGGGGATTTAGGGTTGTACAGTATATTGAAGAGGAGACAGAGTATCCGAGTGTTCCTGTGAAGACGGATTGGGAGCCACTTGAGTTCTCGGCGAAAATGAGAAACATGATCATACTTTCTGAGGTTAAAAATAAATCGAATGCACAAATTTTGTAGCCTCTCAAGTTTATCTAACAGCTCCTCTGTAGCATCTAAGTAGCAGGCATCAGCGTAGTCTATAATGGGCTGAATAAGAGTCTGCGCAAGAGTGATCTTAATGTTCAAGGGCAGGAAAGCCTGGAGACATTTCAAGGAGTGAAAAGTGAAGTGCACCTTCTTGCTAACCTCGCTGACTTGTGCGCTCCAAGATAAGTGAACATCCATTACCACTCCCAAGTTCTTAACTTTGTCGGAGAGGGGAATACAGATTCCATCCAATAGGACAGGCGGCAGAGACGGCTGATCTAGTTTGCCCACCATATATCTACTGCCTATAATTATGGCCTGTGATTTTTTCGGGTTTAAACGTAAACCGACTGAATTAGCCCAGTCGCTTATGCAGGCCAAGTCTTGATTCATGGTTGCCATGCCAGACGGGGCATCGTGCACCATGAAATGATGATAAAGCTGTAAGTCGTCGGCGTAGAGATGGAAGTTACTACGAATAAAACTTGAGACAGAGTTAATGAAGATAGAGAATAAAAGAGGAGAGAGGACACCACCCTGAGGTACGCCCGCAACGAGTTGGCACCAGTCCGAAGACTTTTGATCCAATTGGACGCATTGCGAGCGCCCTCGAAGATAGGAATCAAACCAGGACAAAGATAAGGGAGAGATGCCGATAGACTTCAGTGTACCCAGCAACATGTCGAAATCAACTGAATTAAAAGCGCTACTGAAGTCTAACAACGTTAACAGAGTAAGTTCTTTCTTTTCCATAGCCAAACGAATATCGTCTGTGACCTGGATGAGGGCTGTGGCTGTACTATGTCCCTTACGAAATCCCGATTGAGCTGGACAGAGAAGATTGTTAGCGGAAAGGAAGATGGAAAGCTGCCCATGTACAATATGCTCAAGAACTTTTGATAGGTACGGAAGAATGGAAATTGGACGAAAGTCGTTAAATAGAGAAGGTTTAGAGGTTTTAGGCAAAGGGATAACATATGCTAGTTTCCAAGAATTTGGGAAGGAGCCGGAGGAAAGAGAGAAATTGAAAATATGCGTTAAGACCGGGATAATGGCTGGAAGAATGGGAAGGATCATTCTTGAGCAAATATTGTCATTGCCGGTAGCAGTGGAAGAAATGGACAGGAGAGAATTCTTGACCTCGGTTATAGATACGGGATTAAAGTGAAATGGAGATATCTGCGGAACAGGTTTAGCTGATAGTCTTGACAAAGATGCGTTTTTTGTAATAGTATTTAGGGAGACTGGCGTTTGAGCAAAATGAATGTTTAATGCACTTAAATCAATGTCACCAGCAACAAGCACAGGTGCTTTACCTATTCCAACAGACTTGAGAAATCTCCAGGTATTAGAAGAGCTACGACTTGAGAGAGATTTATGGAAATGGTGCCTCTTTGCATCTCTACACATGCGACTACAGCGGTTTCGCAGATTTTTGAACAGGAGTAAGTTGTGCTCTGACGGACACTGCTTATAGCGCCTCTTAGCTTTGTCCCTACGTGCCATTAGGTGTTTAATCGAGTCATTCAGCCAAGGTGCAGGGTTATGTTTAATCTTGACTTTCTTGATTGGGGCATGTCGATCAAATAACTGAACTATATTAGAGCTAAAACTAGTCACCATCTCGTTGATGTCAGTTGAATTGAACACCGACGTCCAGTCGATGCAGTCAACATCCCGTCCTAATGCCTCCAGATCCATGCCCTTGAAGTTGCGAAGGAGGCGCGTTTGCGCCACGCGTTTTGGAGGACGAATACGAACAGATAAGTAAATAAGATCGTGATAGGAAAAAGGTGCCGTAAGCTGACCATGAGCGTCAACATCATCAGGGGATGAAACGATGATGAGGTCAATTAGAGATGAAGTGCAGTTAGGGAAATGATGAGTGGCAGAAAGGGGTAAAGCAGTTAGATTATAAGAAGACAAAATAGACAGAAGCTTACGAGCAGGGGGTTCGGACTTTAGCAAGCAGTTGTTAAAGTCGCCCATTAAGACTACGTGATTGTAGGAGGGGGAAAGATTATGCAAAAGAGTTTCAAAGGAATTATGATAAGCAATATTTTCATTAGGGTTATAAAAAACTCCAAGAAGAACTTTGGAATGAAGTAGAGAAATTTCAAGAAATAAGTGTTCAGCAGATTCAGAGTAAGGAGAAGGGGATGCACTGAGAATCTTGTATGGAATATCTGCACGCAAGTATATGGCTACACCTCCACATTTCTTTTCCGTTCGATCATTGCGAATCAGTACAAAGCCGGGAAGTGAGTATTGAGTAGACAATAAAGATGGTTTAAAAAAGGACTCTGAAATAAGTACAGCATCAAGGGAGGAGTTGCTAAAAGATGCCAGAATATCTGAGTAATGATAAGGAACACTCTGAGCATTAATGTGAACTAGGTTTAGGTTTTTAGGGTAATGAAAAAATGTAGAGGAGAGGTGATCATGCAGGGTTAGAGCAGCAGAAGTATTACTATCGTCCGCGCTGAAAAAACCATCAGAAGACGAAGAACAAGAAAAATAGCTTCTATTAAGGTCAATGTCCATTAATAATATATGATTTTATACGGTAAGTAAGTATATAGTTTGGACAAATTACACAAATATAATTTATATACTACTAATAGGTACCAATAATACTAATAATATTAAGCAATCAACTAAATCATTGCCTTGCTCGCTGCCTTAGTGCTAGAAATTTTAACATAGTTAAAAACAAGAAAAAGAACAAGACAGACAGCTGTATAATGTCGTGTCTACGATACGACAGAAAAAAAAAAAAAATAGGAATGTTGTCATGAGTGCATAACATAAATAAAATGTACAAAAAAAAAAAAAAAAAATCCAACTTGCAAACATTATGATAGCCGCTGCCTGCATCAACCTACAGCACCTGCCTCAGCCGCACCCATCCAACACTATTACCTACGCACCTGTTGTACTAAACGTAATGTTACATTCACTTTGTGTTGTACAACAGAGTAGAAAAATAATAAATAGACGCATTTTAGTTATTCTAATATAAGCAATGGCAGTGTAGTATTTAATACCTTCGCCTGCTCTGAGCACGATTACAATAACAACAAACAATGACATGACATGCATTACAGCTGACAGATCTATGATATAACTGTCAGTCAACGTGTTACAAAATCACTATCGCTTTCATGAATTCGTATAATCGCAATGAGTAATAATTGTACATAGCCAACACAATCATAAATTGCAGGTATAGTCAAATCAGTGAAAGTGAGTGCGGTATGATACAAATGCATAAATGCTGTGATTGTTTACATACTAGCGGCTACGGTGATCACACGACATAATCCAAATATATGGTCATTACACTCTGCGTCTGGTTGACTTGTTGGTTCTCACAGTAGTCTTCAAAGCTGCGGCACTCGATGGTAATGCCGCATCCGGTGCTGGTGATTTGACAGGCTCAGAAACGCTGCGTGGAAATAGCTTAATAATGATTTATGACGTATTAAAAAAAAACTACTAGCTCTATCTCGTTCGAACCAATTTTCGTTGGTAGTTTTTATGGCAATGTACATCATATTTTTTTTTTTAGATTTATCATTCTCTTAGTTTAGAAGTTAGAGGGGGGGGGGGGGGACACACATTTTTCCACTTTGGAAGTGTCTCTTGCGCAAACTATTCATTTTAGAAAAAAAAATGTTAGGAACCTCAATAGCATTTTTGAAGACCTATCTATAGATACCCCACACGTATGGCTGTGATGAAAAAAAAAATTTTGAGTTTCAGTTCTGAGTATGGGGACCCCCAAATTTTACTACTTTTTTTCTAGTTTTATATAAGAATCTTAATGCGGTTTACAGAATACATCTAGTTACCAAGTTTCAATGGCATAGGCCTTATAGTTTCGGAGAAAAATGGCTGTGACACACGGACGGACAGACAGACAGACAGACATGACGAATCTATAAGGGTTCCGTTTTTGCCATTTGGCTACGAAACCCTAAAAAGACAACTTGGCAGTTGAATGAAACAGTCAGCATACTAACATAGGCTATATTTTATTTCAGTATTCCTACGGAAACTGGAACTATGTGCATGATGCTGTGTGAAGTCCGCTTGTTTATAATAAGTTGATATTAGACTGCCTCTGTGGCGCAGTCGGTAGTGATATCTACCGCCTGCGGCGCTGGAGGTCGTGAGTTCGGATCCCACCGGAGACAAATATTTGTGTGACCCATAATTGTTTGTCTCAAGAGTCTGGGTGTTTCTATGTATAATATGTATGTATTTAATAGTGTATAAGTATTCCTAATATCCGTGGTCTGATACCCATAACACAAGCAGGTTATTCCTAGCTTACTTTGGGATCAGATAGCGTTGTGTGAGATGTCCGTGAATATTTATTATTATTATTATGTTTCTTTCTTGCTCGAGTGTCTTCTTTTTTTTTAACGAAGATACCCGGTCCTTGGATAGGCTTACATGGGGACATGATGGTCTAACATGCAGAGGCACTTTGAGATTTTTAATGTAATGGGAAATGGGACCCCCACTGCAGACAATTCACGTCCGCCTTATGTAGAAGAACGGCAATGGACTGCCTACAACGGGAGCTAAACTATTGTAAAATATGCTAACTACAAAATGGGCTATTGATTGGGGGTTAAATGGACTGGGTGATTTGTTCTATCATAAAACCGATTTCTATTCCTATTCCTTCTCAGTGCATGCAGTCAGATTGTGGAACTCTCTTCCACCTGTTGTTAGAGACAGCAGAACTATTACTACTTTTAAAAGGAAAGTCCGTGATATTTGTCTACACTGTAAACTTACCTTTTTATTCATTTAAGTATATTTATGTATATAGTAGGTATATATTTTAAAATATGTATGTTTATATATACTTATTTAAATTATAATTTCCTTATTTATATATATTTATACATATACTAGCGGTACCCTGCCACGCTTCCCTGGCACTTTTAATGGTGGTTTTATGTACCTATGAGAAATGAGTAACAAACTAAATGATGGGTACATTTAAAAAAAAAATGTGTGCGTAATATTGTATACACGTAAGAAGTGAAACTTCTTCATGACCTTATTTTTCGAAAGAAATATGATGAAATATACATAGGAGTTAGTAGTCCAAAAGTCCAAAAGTTCTAAAGTTCTAAAGTCCAAAGTCAAAAAGTCAAAAAGTCAAAAAGTCCAAAGTCCAAAAGTCCAATAGTCCAAAAGTCCAATAGTCCAAAAGTTCAAAAGCCCAAAGTCCAAAAGTCCAAAACTACAAAGTCTAAAAGTCTAAAATTCTAAAAGTCCAAAGTCCAAAAGTCCAAAAGCACAAAACTCCAAAACTCCAAAACTCCAAAACTCCAAAACTCCAAAATTCCAAAATCCAAAAGTCTAAAGTCCAAAACTCCAATACTCCAAAAGGTCAAAAGCCCAAAGTCCAAAACTACAAAGTTTAAAAGTCTAAAATTCTAAAAGTCCAAAAGTCCAAAAGTCTAAAAGCCCAAAAGACCAAAAGTCCAAAAGTCCAAAAGTCCAAAAGTCCAAAAGTCCAAAAGTCCAAAAGTCCATAAGTCCTAAAGTCCAAAACTACAAAGTTTAAAAGTCTAAAATTCTAAAAGTCCAAAAGCCCAAATTCCAAAGTCCAAAACTACAAAGTCTAAAAGTCTAAAATTCTAACAGTCCAAAGTCCAAAAGTCCAAAAGCACAAAACTCCAAAACTCCAAAACTCCAAAACTCCAAAACTCCAAAACTCCAAAACTCCAAAACTCCAAAACTCCAAAATTCCAAAACTCCAAAATCCAAAAGTCTAAAGTCCAAAACTCCAAAACTCCAAAAGGTCAAAAGCCCAAAGTCCAAAACTACAAAGTTAAAAGTCTAAAATTCTAAAAGTCCAAAAGTCCAAAAGTCCAAAAGTCCAAAAGTCCAAAAGTCCAAAAGTCCAAAAGTCCAAAAGATCAAAAGTCCAAAAGTCCAAAAGTCCAAAAGTCCAAAAGTCCAAAAGTCCATAAGTCCTAAAGTCCAAAACTACAAAGTTTAAAAGTCTAAAATTCTAAAAGTCCAAAAGACCAAAAGTCCAAAAGTCCAAAAGTCCAAAAGTCCAAAAGTCCAAATGTCCAAAAGTCCAAAAGTCCAAAAGTCCAAAAGTCCAAAAGGCCAAAAGTCCAAAAGTCCAAAAGTCCAAAAGTCCAAAAGTCCAAAACTCCAAAACTCCGAAAGTCCAAAACTCCAAAAGTACAAAAGTCAAAAAGTACAAAAGTCCAAAAGTCCAATAGTCCAAAAGTCCAAAAGTCCAAAGTCCAAAGTCCAAAACTCCAAAACTCCAAAACTCCAAAACTCCAAAACTCCAAAACTCCAAAACTCCAAAGTCTAAAAGTCTAAAATTCTAAAAGTCCAAAACTCCAAAACTCCATAACTCCAAAACTCCAAAATTCCAAAACTTTAAACTCCAAAACTCCAAAATTCCGAATGTCCAAAAAGTTCAAAAATAACATGTTAAAAACATATCCTCTTTATTAGATAAGTACTCTCTTTTATTATTCTGAATGCAAGGAGGCCGCAATCAAACTTCTCTTAAAAAACATCAATCTGGTAGGTACCTTCTAAATAGGTTGTTTTTAATATTTTGTTCTGAAGCTGGCAGAATATAATTTAAAAAAAAACGACCAGCGCCATCTATTGGTAAAATCACTGTTTAAAGCTATTTTAGTCTTATTGCTGTTATGATAAAAGTGTATAAAGTAGCCTAAAACCATCTCTGAATCCTATTGTGTATCGTCTCCAATTTTGAGCTCAGTCGATTCAGTAAATTTTGAGCTTTTAATAGATACTTAAACGCACACAACATTTTTATATATATAGATTAAGATTATTTACCTAATATTTACCTTCCCCCTTTGTACATGTGTGTTACTTCAATCCTGTCCTGTTTTTTAATTACACACTTTTACTTTTTCTTTTCCTATTTTTTAAGCTCTCCTCTCGCTGGTCTGCTGGTAGATATTTCTTTTAGAAATAAGTAGTACCATTCATTGTGCCTGTGTTTCTTCTTACTGTTTTTCTTTGTATACTGGTATGTATATAAATAAATAAACATTAGACTATTTTATTCCAAATGTCACAGGAGTATTCTTAAAGGTAAATGGTATCTACGTGCTTCAGGTTTCTAAAAATTCAATCCCTAAGAGGGGGAAATGTTCCCAATAGGGTTGATAGCTCAAAATATCAATATGGGTATCGTTTTCATACAATGGGACTAAAATTAAAATATAATGTAGCCGTCATGAACGCCCCTGGTGAGGAATGCTAATTACGAAGATAGCATAGATTTGGAAATTGAACGGTTGTAACATACACGCTGATTTACAGCCACACGTTATTCAGACTTGTGAATGCTTGTGTTTACAAACATACTCCTAACTAAACTACGGGAGTAAACTCAACGGTACGGGAGTAAATTTGACGGAACGGGTGATATACTCTCTCATAAGTGACGCAAACGAAGTTGCGCGGGTCAGCTAGTATTACATAAAAATATACCACTCTATTTCACAAAATCTGACTTTCAAAGGAATATTCTTTGAGAATACAGTGAGGCTTATTTTAAGATGACTACTGAATCTATATTTTTTGGTACAAGTGGTTAAATTCAATAGTAGTGTACAAAGTTTCACCAAGCGCAATCAATCGACAGAACTAATATGTATGGTCATTTGCTTCATTGAAAAAAAAAAGCACTACGGTTTAATTGCTTTCCTGAGTCTTTGTTGCTATTCTCTTCATTCCTATAAATATTCAGAAGCATTTACGCAAAGTGCTTTGAAATTAAACAGCAGTACACATAGTCATAACGAATAGGTACAGTAATAAATAAATAGCTATTTTTAAGCAAATCTCATATTTCATGTCTGTTTATGTTACGTATATTAAAATTGAATTATTTAAGGAATCTAACTACTAGACCAATGTGCCAATAAAATCGTGCATTTTTCCATAGATTTTAGTCTACCCAGGCAGATATTCGGGCATTATAATTATTATTGTTCAATGTATGTTCTGGAGTTCATAATGTCGATGTCGTAGTAAGATTATGCACTATGACCATTTATGAATCCAATAATAATCTACTATTAGGAATAACTGTAAAAAAGTTCCCATCAGTTTAGTCAAATTAGTTTAACGACTTGATATCGAACCCGCTACAGATATTCAGTTCTACACCTAACCATTTCACCTTTTACTTGAATTGAGTGTTCTGTAAGCGGTTAAACTATTAATTAATACATGTAATTATAGTGTTGTCGTAAAAATGTCATAAAACTGTAAAAAACGGGCATCTTACTTAATGTTAATTAGGAAAATAAACAAATTGTACAGTTAATGGCCCTTGACAGTAGCGTGTGTTTGTTCGTGTGTGAATCGCAGACCTAAAATGTATGGATGTAGCATAGATTTATGATGGAACAGATGGCACCCGCGGATCTGCCCGCATGGAGCTTTGTTCCGTCCCGGGAAGTTATTCCCGTTACCAAAGGCTTTGCATGTTTCCTGGCTATCTATCTCTGTGCCTACTAAATTTCAGCCAGATCCGTTCAGCCGTTACAGCGTGAAAGAGCAACAAACGTCCGGATATTTACACATTCAATATTGAGCCAATTTCTAGCTATTTTCATGAGACTGCGGCGATAGCTATGTCTGGCAGGAACTCTAGGACAAATTTCGAGAAGTTACAGATAGGCATACAGTGAACTGTGTGGGTTTAATCGAACTGAGTCCATAATAAAAAAATATTTTGTGCCAGAATTGTATCCGTGAGGAATTAAATTCTACACGTCTATAGATGCTAAATATTTTTGATCTGTTAATTGTGACAAAGGATCAATATGTGAGTGTGCGTGCTTTTAAAAAAATAGGTCATGTGTCCTTGGTACTGTCACACGAAATGTAATGGCGAATGGCGGCAATTCGTCACGGTTTAGTTATTTGTGCGAATGCTCTCTGCGAAGACAAAATTAAACTGTGACAGGATACGTGACGTGACACACACATATTATGTGATACGTCACAATAATGTGACACTAATTCTGTGGGTACCTACTTTTTTATGATACGTGATGTGAATTTTGAAAGCAATTTGCTATGTTTTCAGGTTAAAAGCCTGTAGGTAAGTATTTATACCTGTTCCTAGGATTAACATTAAAGAGGTTAAGACTTGTAAATGAAAAATAACAAAATATCGCAGTGCTGACTGTTAAATGATTCTATGTATAAATGTAATAACTTTATAAACTAATCTCTCAATACAGTAGCCCCAGACATACAGAAATGAATAAGAAAAGGGTCTTCTGAGACAAAAATAGTATCATCAACATACATACTACAATAAACCTAGTAGAAAATAATATTACCCACAGTACATCGTAAATCGATGTTCTCCGTCAATGTCTTACACTAGAATTACTCAAGTGGTTAAGGTATTCTGAAGCTTAATGGCTTCCGATAATATTTGTAAGTGTTTTGGAGTATCAGGTGTCTTGCTTTGTGTATTGACTTTGGTATTGATGTTGTACATTTGCAACTTAACATAATCTAGTTTTTTTACGTGCGATATGACTCTACGCACCTATTCGGGGTCAAAACCGATCTAACCTGTAAGTGAAAGATTAAAGAACAAAGTCATGGTAAAGAGAAGGACATCTGGATACATTAGAGATAATTTTGAAAAGCAGTATGCTTACTCAATCATAAAATTAATGTTTACAAATTACCTGAACCTGCGTCTTCTAGTTTGCCGGATCAGACGCCATAACCGTTGGACCACCGGGACTAGTCTCAACCGTCAAATTCTTTCACTTCATTACGTCTTGGGGCGACGCGTCGTGGGCATCATCATGTTGCCCCCGAACCTCATACCTAGGTACTAGTAAATCCATTTGTCACCTTGATGGCTGGCGGAATTGTTGGTAAACGCATAATCCTGACGTTTACCAAAAATTTCGTTGTATAAGAAGAAGAAAAATCCGATTTGGATGAATATTTTATAAAATAACGCTTAGGAAAACACATAGACTACTTTCTATCCAGGTACCAAGTTTCCTGGTTCCTGAGGGAAAATTGATTCCTGGGTAAACGGGAACTGGGAAACGCGTACGTAAAACTCGATGATCGGACTCGATACTATCGTGGTAATATTTTCTTTTAGTTTTTTCGTTTAGTTTATAATCTGTCAATGACTAGCAAAAATGATCACGAAATATCTATTCTCTGACAGACACTTTATCACCTTTTTTGACCCTCAAAGGATATTACATCATGCACTTAAAAGCCTGATACATCATAAGCCCGTGGGCGTTGATAACTAAACTAAACTTCGGTACTTAGCAACCATTGGCGATCGACCCACAAAGATTAAACGTTTCATTAACAATTCGGAAGAGTTTATTGCTATAAACCTCCTACAGGTATTTCGAAAAGGTTCACTGTAATTAACAACTAATGTTTTATTAGCTGCTAGCTGTACTCCCCGGCTTTACCCGTCACTACTTTGAAAATTCGTTGCTCTTACACTTCATTCAAACTTTATACCTGCAATGCAACTTCATTCAAACTTTCATCCCCTATCTTTTGGGCAGATTTCCAGAAATCCTGAAAGGCTTACATTACCTATATTGGAAGACCATTACAGTATTTTTATCACCCGCATAAAAATTGCCCCCTTATTTCACCCCTTTAATACTTTTAATGAACGTAACAAAAGAAGACTGATGTCACAATTTTAAGTTGCTATAAGTACTACAATAGAGACAGCACAAACTGAGACGAATAAAATTACGTACTGGAGAAATAGTTTAAGAAATTTACAACCACTAATGTCTTTGACATGGGTGCTCATTTATTTAAGTAGCAAACTATTATAATATATCATTTAGTTGCTTAAGCACTTGCAAAGTACTAAATTTTGCAAGTGTTTAAGCAACTAAATGAAATACTTAAAGTAAAGTATTCTTGCAATAATATATTGAGCGCTAGCACTCGTCCTGTCCTCTCTCACTAACAAAGGAAAATTATTCTTCGCAGCAAATAAATTAAGCGGGCTAAACTTTATAATGGAGATACAGAGTGTTCGAAAATAGCTTACAACTTCATTTGTAGCTCAAACTGGCTATTAAATATATACAAAAAATAGATATACAGCAGGGCCTCGGTAATCCGGACTCCCGCTTGTTCGGTGATCGCTGTAATCCGGCCGGGCAATGGGATTCGCGGGGTAGGCCCGGGGTGTAGGTGCGGGGGCTGTCATGAGCCAGTGCGCCGTCACTCTTTTGTTTATCGCCTTTCGTGTACGTAGTGTCAATTAAGTGCGCTCGCTAACATCATGGCGCCGCCACGTAAACATTCGACATTAACAATAAAAGACAAATTGCGGATTTTACAAATGTTAGATAAGGGCTACCCTGTCATTGCTCGGAAGTTTGGTATAGGCAGGTCAACTGTAGGCGACATAAAGAAAAACAAAGACAAACTCTTGAAGTTTGTTAGCCTAACAGAACGTGGTCCCGGTGTACGAAAAACACTGAAGAAATCGGAAAATCCTGTTTTAGAAGATGCTTTGTTTACGTGGTTTTTGCAACAAAGGCGATTGCATGTTCCTGTAAGTGGTGATATGATTTGTGAGAAAGCTCGAATTTTTCATCGCCAGATTACAAACTCCAATATCGGATTTAATGCAAGCCGGGGATGGTTAGACAAATTTAAAAAACGCCACGGAATAAGACGTTTAAAAATGGCCGGTGAAAAACTGTCAAATGATGAAGCCGCTATCGGACCATTCCAACTAGAGTTACAGAAAGTTATTAGAGAAAAAAAATTAACAGCGGAACAGGTTTACAATGCTGACGAATCTGGTTTGTACTGGCGATTATTGCCAAATCATACATTAGCCTCTGGCAATGAGCAGTCGGCTTCTGGAAGGAAAATGATGAAGATGAGAGTGACATTCATGCCTTGTGCAAATGCGGCTGGAACTCATAAACTTCAATTGCTTGTTGTCGGAAAATCAAAAAACCCACGGGCATTTAAATCAACGCGTCTTCCTGTTTGTTATCGTGCACAGAAAAATGCTTGGGTTACGAAAGACTTGTTTCTTGAGTGGTTTAAAACGGAATTCGTTCCCGCGGTCCGCCGCCATCTTTTGTCTGTTAATTTGCCTCCTCAGGCACTGTTATTGTTGGATAATTGTCCTGGACATCCATCAGCAGATGAACTTGTCTCTGAAGACGGCCACATTTTTGCAATGTTCCTGCCACCTAACACCACGGCGTGTATACAACCAATGGATCAGAACGTTATACAAAATGTGAAGTTAAATTACCGCAAATCACTTTTGGTTAACTGTCTTGCATCATGTTCTGAAAACCTCATGGACTCATTAAAATCGATAACTTTAAAGGACACAGTTTTTCTTTTGGCTAATTGCTGGGCCAATGTTAAGACATCGCTAATTAACAAATCATGGAAGAATTTGCACCCTGAATTTCTCACAGATATTGAAGAACCAGAAGATGATGTTACTTTAGCCCAGCTTTTTAACAGGTTGAGGGGACCCAATGATCCTCAAATAAGTGAGGCAGAAGCTCAAGAATGGGCTGCTGGTGGTGCCGAAAGCGAGTTACAAAGATATGAAGTGTTAACTGATGAGGAGATTGTGCAAGCGGCATGTGTGAGGACGATGAGCAAGATGAGGACAATAGCGTTGAAATTCTAAAAATCACAAAAGTTGGTAATTCAGAGGCAGTAGGAGCTTTAAACACTGCTTTAAAATGGGTTGAAGATAACGAATTTGATTGCCACGAAGTTATGTTTCTCCGTCGACTTAGAGACCCGGCTTTCGAAATGAAGTGCGAAAATTATAAACAGAAGAGTATTACTGACTTTTTCAAGAAGAATTAACTAATGTTTTTTTTTTAAACTTACTGATTTCCTTACATAGTTGTAATTTTGAACATACATATATACATATTTGTCTTTATGCTATATGTAATTTAAAAATTGATTAAAGAAACTACGGTCAAACATGTGTTTTATTAATATTTAATATGGCATACTATAATCCGGACGCCTCGATAATCCGGAAAGGGTCTTGTTTTTGCCTCTCCGGATTAACGAGGCCCTACTGTACTCACGATTTTATCCCTGAAAAGGTAAGCAGAGGTATAGTGTTTGACCACATTTTGTAATAGCTTTTATCCCACGTGATAGGTGGTAGGTGTGTGGTGAGCCTACCGTGTATATTGATGCAAACAAATTGGAGTCCACCAATTCATTCATGTTAGTGTAAATTTCATGTTACATCTAATGCTCTACCACGAAGCCCATGATTTATGTTGTTTGGTAGAGCCATTTGGTGGTTTGACTACGTTTTTACTCTGGTAGAATCATCTGCAGCTTATGCCATACACACTCCATTATACAGTCGAGTTGGTGCACACTTTTAAAATTGGCTCACTATATAGTTTCAGAGTCTTTACACTACAAACAAAATAAACAATTTTATTGTTCTTCTTCATAATATTAGTAGGTACACACGTCGAACATCTATGTAGTTATGAAAGTTATTATAAGATGTATTAGTCACCACAAAAGGTACAATTACAAGGTGCTGAGATTCATCTGTCCCTAATGGACATTATCGAGATTCTGTTCGTTTATGATCGATGGACCTATATTAGTTCATTTGTCATTTGTATTATCGTTATCAGTCATACAAGATATATTATGTTGGGAACATATTAATACAACAACATATAAATCTATGATTGTCTATACTAATATCATAAA
Source organism: Miltochrista miniata (assembly GCA_933228765.1). Classification (NCBI taxonomy): domain Eukaryota; kingdom Metazoa; phylum Arthropoda; class Insecta; order Lepidoptera; family Erebidae; genus Miltochrista; species Miltochrista miniata. Next base: position 11,389,307 of record OW121764.1, on the reverse strand, counting down.
AAAAGCTGATCGCACATTTGTCAGCACCGTACGCGCCGCACGCGCTGTACGCGCTGCATTTCCTGAAAGCCTCGCACATACGCGCCGTACGCGCCGCACGCGCCGTACGCGCCGTAAGCATACCTTTGGTATTGCCAACTATTTTTGCAGTTTCTTTTACCTCTGGTGTGAAACGTGTAAACACACGTGTGAAACGGTACAGTTTGTATTGTGTCAGTGAGCTATGGAAGAAATTGTTGTCCTAGCCTGCATATTGGCGGAGGGAGAATAAAATGAAAGGAGTAAATATTTATTTTAAAAATACAAATCACTAGTTTATGAAAGATCAAATAAAGTTCCGTTTATTTAAATTCATTTTCTTAGAAATATTAAGAAATTTCTCTTTGCATTTTCCTGATCCCTCCGTATCCCAGTAGTTCTATTGCGTAGTTCCATGACGGGACTACTGGATTTTTTTTATCCCAGTAGTTCCAAGGAACTGTTATCTTATTTTATTGTGTCCCAGTAGTTCCATTACACGAATAAAAGTACAGTTAAGTAGTGAATTAAATTATCATATAGGTAGCAAATGGAGATTGAAAAAACTAATTAAGATTGGCAAAACAAATGAAGATCGGCGAAACAAATGAAGATCGACAAAACAAATGACGGTCGGATAAACTAATGACGATCGGCAAATCAAATGACAGTCGGATAAACAAATGACGACCGGCAAAACAAACGACGCGACGGTCGAAAAAACATATGCAGATCAATAAAACAAAAGACTATAAGCAAGTTGAACAGGTCAAAAATTACTTGCAGCCATATTTTGTAATCTAGATGCGATTGCCATTCAAAAACATAGGTGCAAGCAGATCTCGACAATAATGACTTTTCTTTATAAATGTGCTTTTAGGCGTTTATAGACATCACTTCTCACGAATATTTAAAAAATAAATAGATATGCATGCTCATAAGGTTGAAATTTGTTTGCACCTTTTTTTGTAATCTAGATGATATAACCATTCAAAAAAATAGGTGCAAGCAATTCTCGACCTTAATGACTTTTCTCTAAAAATGTGCTTTTAGGCGTTTATACACATCACTGATCACGAATATATTAAAAATAAATAGATATTATGCATGCTCATAAGGTTGAAATTTGCTTGCACCATTTTTTTGTAATCTAGATGCTATAACCATTCAAAAAAATAGGTGCAAGCAATTCTCGACCTTATGAACATGAATAATATTTATTAATTTTTTATAAAATGAGAATTTAAAATTACTTATACTCTACACATTACTCTACATATTTGGTATCTAGATGACGGCACCTTAGGAGGAGATGTGGACACAGTTCTTAGTGATTTGGCTTTTCTAAAAAATGAATATCAAAATATTGGCTTAGAACTAAATTCATCAAAATGTGAAATTTATTTACAAGATAATATTGATAAAGTTTCGGCATTTAACAAATTTAACATTCTGGCTCCAAATTTAAAATTATTGCAAAAAAGTTCTCTCCTACTCCTAGGCTCTCCCGTTTTTGAAGAAGCCTTTGGTTCTTTTATTGAAGAGAAAATTCAAAATTTTTGTGCAGTTTCAAACCGACTTCTTCATATTAATATCCATTCTGCTTTTACAATTCTTCGGTACTGTTTTTTCGTCCCTAAATTAACTCATGCCCTTCGTTCAGCACACTTATTTAAACATTCTGCCCTTTTGGAGAAAATGGACGAAATTATTCAAAACACACTTTGCCAAATTTTAAACGCAGATTTGAATGACCGAGCCTATCTCCAAGCGTCTTTGCCTATTCGTTTGGGCGGTCTCGGCGTTCGAAAAATTTCCGATGTGAGTTTACCAGCATTTTTGGCTTCAATACATGACACTGAAGAATTGGCCAGGAAAATATTGTTTCCTACACTGGTTAATTCTGAAGTGTCAGGTAAGATTGAAGCCATTAATGCTTGGAAAATGGCTTGCCCAAATACTGATCTGCCCACCTACCCATGCTCTCAGAGACAGTGGAATAGGCCGCTCTGCAGCAGAGTTAGAATCAATTTACTGAACTCTTGCTCTAACGTTGCAGAACGTGCTCGCCTTCTGGCTGTGGGAGAATGGGAATCAGGTGTCTGGCTTCAGGCTCTTCCGTCGCCCAATATAGGTACTATGTTGGACGACACTACGTTCAGAATTGCCGTCTGCCTTCGTTTAGGTGCTCCTTGCGTGTCTCCACATCGTTGTCACTGTGGAGAAGCAGTCGACACGCTTGGGCACCACGGGCTTTCGTGCAGCAGGAGTGCAGGTCGTATGTCTCGTCATGCATACCTAAATGATATTATCCGCCGCGCTCTTGTCACAGCCGGCGTGCCAGCTATTCTTGAACCAAATGGTTTGGCGCGCGACGATGGCAGGAGACCGGATGGTATGTCATTGGTGCCATGGAAGATGGGAAGGCCTTTGGTGTGGGACGCAACTTGTGCCAACACCCTTGCCCCTTCTCATCTTCCAAGCACGGCGGGCTGCGCCTGTTCTGCTGCTGCATCTGCCGAGACACTCAAACGGCGCAAATATAATAATTTAATTGGTAATTATATATTTGAGCCGTTTGGTGTCGAGACACTAGGTTCGTGGGGCCCAAGTGCACGTGCGCTATATAAAGATATAGCAAAGCGTTTGGTCGATGCTTCTCGTGACCATAAGGCTGGCCTCTTTCTTGCTCAGAGAATAAGCATTGCCATCCAACGTGGCAATGCGGCCAGCCTTATGGGGACCTTGCCAGTCGATTGTGATGGGGAAGAATTCTTCGACACCTAGACGAGTGTTACAACAGTCTTGTGTATTTTTCCTTTCTGTTTATTCTTCTCCCATTTTTCTGTAAATATTTAATTCCTAGTTATAATTCTAATATTTAATGATTGTATATATTTTTATGTTGTACTTAATAATAATATTATAAATACCTATGAATAAATATATCTCTACACATTTATATACAGGAAAAACAGAAACAAAGAAAATTAACAACAAAAAAGAAGAGAGGGGTGTGACAAGACTGACAAAGCCTCGCTCAGGTGTCAAAGAATTCCTCCCCATCAGAATGACGGTCGGATAAACAAATGACGATCGGCAAAACAAACGACGTGACGGTCGAAAAAACATATGCAGATCAATAAAACTTATTTACAAACTTCTTTTTTATGTGAATAAAATTAAAAATAACTGCAACAATTTTTATATATTCGTGGTCAGTAAAGTCTATAAACGCCTAAAAGCACGATTTGAGAGAAAGGTCATTAAGGTCAAGATTTGCATGCACCTATTTTTTTGAATGGCAATCACATCTAGATTACAAAATATGGCTGCAAGTATTTTTTGATCTTATCAAATTGCTTATAGTCTTTTGTTTTATTGATCTGCATATGTTTTTTCGACCGTCGCGTCGTTTGTTTTGCCGATCGTCATTTGTTTATCCGACCGTCATTTGTTTTGCCGATCGTCATTTGTTTATCCGGTCGTCATTTGTTTTGTCGATTTTCATTTTGTTTTGTCGATCTTTATTTGTTTTGTCGATCTTCATTTGCAAATAAAAATAGAATATTAAAGGATTTCAACATTGCAAATAAATGGGTGAATGTTATTGTGATTGTAACTGTACCGGAACTATAGGGATTAATTTTCTCGTGTATAAAAATCCTAGCAGTTCCATCATGGAACCATGCAATGGAATCTCAGTATAAAAGTCCGTGTGCATGTATTATGTATTGTCCGGTTTGAACATTATTTCCGTATATATACGGGCAAATACGTATTAGAGATGCGCCGAATGTTCGGCCGATTATTCGAATTCGGTACATTCGGCAAGTTTTGGAAAGTTCATATTCGGCCGAATATTCGGTTTATTTGCCGAATAATTACCGAATGTTGATATTATTACTAATAAAATTAATAATTAATGAATAGGTAGGGATTTTCCCATAATTAACGTCAAGGTACAGAGATCTCTGGTGATGCACGATGCACGTTAAGGAAACGTAGTCATTTAGGTAATAAGGCCAATCTGGCGTCCAAAAAGCTCGGAGTGCTCAACGTTGCTTCCCTAAAAATGCCCAGTTTTCACCGCGAGCAGAGCAGACCCATTATTAAATCCGTTTAACTCGCAAAATACTTGTTTTCCCACTAATAAATAGAAATAGAAAAATCTTTTATTTGGTAAAATGCCACAATAATACAGTTTTGCAAGTTCACAAGTTTGGCAGATAACACTGACATTGTTCCAAAAGGGACCACAGCTCAGCAAAATGTCGCTTACCTAAATGGCAAACGACGCTGATTTTCAGCTGCAACCCATTGACAAATAATCACTAACACTAAATAACAATAATAGTACCCGACGTGAATACAATAACATACTATTATTTATAACAAACAACATACATATTTACACTATAAGTATTTACATAAACAAATAACATAATGTAGATACATAATATTGCAGATTAAAAGAAATAATAATTATAAATAAGCAGTAATATGTAATAAATAAATAAATAAATAAATATATATATATACATACTAATATATATTTTACTCATACAACAATACCTCACAATTCAACTGTATAGCTAATAATTATGGTTGTGCAATGGAGCCTAAAGCGCCGTGCCAGGGGTTCGGTGGTTTTCAGTTGCTTTCTGATGCTGCAGCAGTATATTAAAAACTGCATTTCTAAATGATAAGAATGAACATTTTTTCCTAATTGGCGGCGGGATATTATTCCAGCATTTAGTAGCCGCATAACGAAAACCACCACGAAAAGCCGTTGTCCTATGCCATGGGATAGCCAAATGCTTAGACCGGCGGCCGACACGCTCTGATCACTTTAGCTTATCATATAGATATTGTGGCATATTATTATTTATTACCCCAAACAAATAAACAAAATGGTCGAGATGGAAAGGACTGAGGGGCAGAAATTGTTCTTATGAGCTGGCTTAGTTGTAGATAGTGGTCCGAGTCATTATTGAGTCCGTTTTGTCTGTTCTTCTTTAAAAGACAATATGCAAGTATTTTTTTTTCACTTGATTCCGTGTCACACGACATCATCACACCTGCAAAACACGACCGCAAACAACCAGTCCAAAACTTCAAATGAAAATGAACTAACTCTGTGTGAAAATGAACTGCTCTTTTTCCATTACAAATTCACCACACTCATCTCAATCCAAATTTTAATTCAAAACAAAACTCATTTCATTAAAAATGAGCCCGTTCAGCTCACCATCTCCCGCTATTTACTCTATCCGTGTGTAAAGCCACACAAGGAGTGCTGTTGTCATTTTTGATCTGGTGCTCCTGAATTCCAGCTTTGTCCATTCGACTCGGTGTAGAGGCGTGCTATGAGGATTATTAACGATCTTCTACTTAGGGGCTTTCGCGACCACTTCAATTTTTTACAGCTTTCTGGATCTATAGACCTAAGCAAACCACTATATAATAGCAACACAGCTCTGTTGCTGTAGTGGTGCTAAAGTGGTTCGCAGGGATTTGCTACTGAGCAGAGTGGCGAATCCCTGCATAGGCGGAGATTTACTAGTGAAATATTTGTAACTAAAGGTAAGACAAAAGACATTTCGACTGACTGCGAGGACCGCAGCGATGACACGGCGCTCCACACGCTGGTGGAGTGCACGGCGTGGGCACAACAGCGACAGGTCCTCGTAGTGGGTCTGGGCGTGGACACTCTCTCGCTTGAGGCCATGGTGCGAGCCATGCTTTCCAGCGGGAGTAAGTGGGACTGCGCCGCCTCTTTCTGCGAGCAGGTCATGCTCGTGAAGGAGGCGGCGGGCCGGGTGCGGGAGAGAACTCTCCCACCCGAGTTCCGCAGTCGGCGCCCTGGGCGCCGCCGACGTGTCTTCGCCGAGGACTATCGGCCTCCATGACCGGGGGTCTGAGGACGGTGAGAGGGCCGCTCACCGTCCTTACAGAAGCAGGCCCATGACGGCAGCGTGACGTGAGCACTCACGCACGCCCCCCCTTAGAAGCGGGGTCACACCCGAAACCCCCCATAGACGCGGGATTGCACCCGAACCACCCCCTGGGCGAGGCCGCATTGGCGGCCGTAGGTCTGTTGGGAGTCACGGGACATCCTTCCTGAGGGCTTACCCGGGGCTCTCAACCATAGGCTGTTGGGCGTTACGTGAGGTTTTTTAGTCGGTAAGAGTCCGGCATAGCATCCTACGAGAATTTTCGCTCACGCTAAAAAATAAAAAAAAAAAGACATATCGACTGTAAACTTTCTTCACGCTTGCAAACCGTTCGATTGAGAATCGGCGCCTTGGGGTTGAGGGCTGTACGCCTAGCGCTGAAAGAATGTCGCCAGCCTCGTCAACTGAACTGTACTAACCTATTTACAGTGTTAATTTGAACCGAATGTTCGAATTCGGTTCAACTCACATTCGGCGCATCTCTAATACGTATATATGGCAACACTGAGTATGCATGCGGTTACATCGAGCACCAGCACGTGCCGTACGCGCTGCATTATGACGTCATCAGAATGTTATTCGGATGCCTACCGCATTTCACGAAATGCGGCGCGTACGGTGCGGGTGTAATGTGCGAGGTTCCATACAATTTCATACAACGAATTCTAAAATGCGGCGCGTACGGCGCGTGCGGCGCGTACGGTGCTGACAAATGTGCGAGCAGCCAAAGAGGATATATTTTTAATAATAAAAAAAAAAAAAAAGGGGTTAAGTATGAAATTGCCGTTTTATTGCAATAGGTTCTTTGAATTGACATGGAATCTTCGTGGTTTGAGGTTTTCGAATGAAACTTTTTTAACATAGTTTCTATGATGTTCTTCTTTTAAAAATGTGAAACCTTTGAATATCGACTTTCAATTGTTTTTGATATTCAACTTAGACAAGAAAGGTGGATACTGCGAAAATTCGAGTATTTTTTGAATACGAGTTCCGACGCGGAAGTAACGCGGCAGAAACAGCCCGCAATATCAATGTTGCGTTGGCAGAAGGGTCTACTAATCAACGCACCGTGCGATTTTGGTTTAAACGCTTTCGTGAAGGAAACTTCGACTTGAAGAACGAGCCACGAGGAAGACCGCCCACACAGGTGAATAACAATGAATTAAGAGAGATGGTGGAAGCCGATCCTAGACAAACTACCCAGGAATTAGCGGCATGGTTTAACGTTACCTTACCCGCAATACTGACTCATTTGCATCAAATCAATAAAATAAAAAAATACACAAAATGGGTGCCTCACGATTTGACCGATCTGCAGAAAGAAACGCGTGTTGAAACTTGTGTTGCCTTGTTGAATCGGTACAGAAATGCTCCAACGCCAGACCTTGCTCCAACGGACTACCATTTTTTTCTTATTTGGACAATTATCTACGTGACAAGAAGTTTTCTTCCCAGGAGGCAGCACACAATACTTTCACTGAGTTTGTGCAGTCTAGATCCTTAGAGTTCTATCGCAAAGGCATAAATGACCTTCCTATTAGATGGCAGCAATGTATAGATAATAATGGTAAGTAACTATTTTGAATAAATAAGTTTGTTAAAAATTTAAAAAATAAACAATTTAGATTTTCGGTACCAATCGGCAATTTCATACTTTAACCCCTAATATTAATATAAAGTGAAAAAATAAACCGGCCAAGTGCGAGTTGGACTCGCCCATGAAGGGTTTCGTAGCAGCAAGTAACATAATATAAAAGTTCTTATAGTTCGTTGTAACTTTGATTGATGTTTTAACACGTTCGCAGTGGTAGTGATTTTTCTAACCGAAAATTGCGGTTTATTTATTTATTTTATTTATTTAACAATTTATGTACACACATAATATAATACAGAGATACATAGTTAGGAAAAAAGAGTACAATGGCACTGCTTATTTCTATAAGAAATCTCTTCCAGCAGGCCAGCGAGAGGAGAACATGATATTGAATAATTCAGAGAGGTAGAATAGAAGTGTGTGAGATAACTAGGTAGAATCAACTATTTATTCATACTATACAAATACCATTACTATACAAATACAAAAATATTATTATATATATAAATATATACATATTTATAACAAAAAATAAATAAAAATACTTACATACGTGAGATTACATTTTTATAGAAAAAAAAAGGCATTATCTGTTAAGTGGTAGAGAGATAGTATTCGCGGACTTTCTTCTTAAAATTCGCAACTGTGTTAGCGTCTCTGATATCAGGTGGCAGAGAATTCCACAGTCTAACCGCATGAACTGAAAAAGAGTAAGAATAGAAATCGGATTTATGGCGTGGGAGTTGAAGGATAGAACGAAGGTGTGTCCTGCAAGGAGCATCAGGAGAGCGTGCAAATGAGAACCGCTCCTTAAGGTAGGACGGGGATTTAGGGTTGTACAGTATATTGAAGAGGAGACAGAGTATCCGAGTGTTCCTGTGAAGACGGATTGGGAGCCACTTGAGTTCTCGGCGAAAATGAGAAACATGATCATACTTTCTGAGGTTAAAAATAAATCGAATGCACAAATTTTGTAGCCTCTCAAGTTTATCTAACAGCTCCTCTGTAGCATCTAAGTAGCAGGCATCAGCGTAGTCTATAATGGGCTGAATAAGAGTCTGCGCAAGAGTGATCTTAATGTTCAAGGGCAGGAAAGCCTGGAGACATTTCAAGGAGTGAAAAGTGAAGTGCACCTTCTTGCTAACCTCGCTGACTTGTGCGCTCCAAGATAAGTGAACATCCATTACCACTCCCAAGTTCTTAACTTTGTCGGAGAGGGGAATACAGATTCCATCCAATAGGACAGGCGGCAGAGACGGCTGATCTAGTTTGCCCACCATATATCTACTGCCTATAATTATGGCCTGTGATTTTTTCGGGTTTAAACGTAAACCGACTGAATTAGCCCAGTCGCTTATGCAGGCCAAGTCTTGATTCATGGTTGCCATGCCAGACGGGGCATCGTGCACCATGAAATGATGATAAAGCTGTAAGTCGTCGGCGTAGAGATGGAAGTTACTACGAATAAAACTTGAGACAGAGTTAATGAAGATAGAGAATAAAAGAGGAGAGAGGACACCACCCTGAGGTACGCCCGCAACGAGTTGGCACGAGTCCGAAGACTTTTGATCCAATTGGACGCATTGCGAGCGCCCTCGAAGATAGGAATCAAACCAGGACAAAGATAAGGGAGAGATGCCGATAGACTTCAGTGTACCCAGCAACATGTCGAAATCAACTGAATTAAAAGCGCTACTGAAGTCTAACAACGTTAACAGAGTAAGTTCTTTCTTTTCCATAGCCAAACGAATATCGTCTGTGACCTGGATGAGGGCTGTGGCTGTACTATGTCCCTTACGAAATCCCGATTGAGCTGGACAGAGAAGATTGTTAGCGGAAAGGAAGATGGAAAGCTGCCCATGTACAATATGCTCAAGAACTTTTGATAGGTACGGAAGAATGGAAATTGGACGAAAGTCGTTAAATAGAGAAGGTTTAGAGGTTTTAGGCAAAGGGATAACATATGCTAGTTTCCAAGAATTTGGGAAGGAGCCGGAGGAAAGAGAGAAATTGAAAATATGCGTTAAGACCGGGATAATGGCTGGAAGAATGGGAAGGATCATTCTTGAGCAAATATTGTCATTGCCGGTAGCAGTGGAAGAAATGGACAGGAGAGAATTCTTGACCTCGGTTATAGATACGGGATTAAAGTGAAATGGAGATATCTGCGGAACAGGTTTAGCTGATAGTCTTGACAAAGATGCGTTTTTTGTAATAGTATTTAGGGAGACTGGCGTTTGAGCAAAATGAATGTTTAATGCACTTAAATCAATGTCACCAGCAACAAGCACAGGTGCTTTACCTATTCCAACAGACTTGAGAAATCTCCAGGTATTAGAAGAGCTACGACTTGAGAGAGATTTATGGAAATGGTGCCTCTTTGCATCTCTACACATGCGACTACAGCGGTTTCGCAGATTTTTGAACAGGAGTAAGTTGTGCTCTGACGGACACTGCTTATAGCGCCTCTTAGCTTTGTCCCTACGTGCCATTAGGTGTTTAATCGAGTCATTCAGCCAAGGTGCAGGGTTATGTTTAATCTTGACTTTCTTGATTGGGGCATGTCGATCAAATAACTGAACTATATTAGAGCTAAAACTAGTCACCATCTCGTTGATGTCAGTTGAATTGAACACCGACGTCCAGTCGATGCAGTCAACATCCCGTCCTAATGCCTCCAGATCCATGCCCTTGAAGTTGCGAAGGAGGCGCGTTTGCGCCACGCGTTTTGGAGGACGAATACGAACAGATAAGTAAATAAGATCGTGATAGGAAAAAGGTGCCGTAAGCTGACCATGAGCGTCAACATCATCAGGGGATGAAACGATGATGAGGTCAATTAGAGATGAAGTGCAGTTAGGGAAATGATGAGTGGCAGAAAGGGGTAAAGCAGTTAGATTATAAGAAGACAAAATAGACAGAAGCTTACGAGCAGGGGGTTCGGACTTTAGCAAGCAGTTGTTAAAGTCGCCCATTAAGACTACGTGATTGTAGGAGGGGGAAAGATTATGCAAAAGAGTTTCAAAGGAATTATGATAAGCAATATTTTCATTAGGGTTATAAAAAACTCCAAGAAGAACTTTGGAATGAAGTAGAGAAATTTCAAGAAATAAGTGTTCAGCAGATTCAGAGTAAGGAGAAGGGGATGCACTGAGAATCTTGTATGGAATATCTGCACGCAAGTATATGGCTACACCTCCACATTTCTTTTCCGTTCGATCATTGCGAATCAGTACAAAGCCGGGAAGTGAGTATTGAGTAGACAATAAAGATGGTTTAAAAAAGGACTCTGAAATAAGTACAGCATCAAGGGAGGAGTTGCTAAAAGATGCCAGAATATCTGAGTAATGATAAGGAACACTCTGAGCATTAATGTGAACTAGGTTTAGGTTTTTAGGGTAATGAAAAAATGTAGAGGAGAGGTGATCATGCAGGGTTAGAGCAGCAGAAGTATTACTATCGTCCGCGCTGAAAAAACCATCAGAAGACGAAGAACAAGAAAAATAGCTTCTATTAAGGTCAATGTCCATTAATAATATATGATTTTATACGGTAAGTAAGTATATAGTTTGGACAAATTACACAAATATAATTTATATACTACTAATAGGTACCAATAATACTAATAATATTAAGCAATCAACTAAATCATTGCCTTGCTCGCTGCCTTAGTGCTAGAAATTTTAACATAGTTAAAAACAAGAAAAAGAACAAGACAGACAGCTGTATAATGTCGTGTCTACGATACGACAGAAAAAAAAAAATAGGAATGTTGTCATGAGTGCATAACATTAATAAAATGTACAAAAAAAAAAAAAAAAAATCCAACTTGCAAACATTATGATAGCCGCTGCCTGCATCAACCTACAGCACCTGCCTCAGCCGCACCCATCCAACACTATTACCTACGCACCTGTTGTACTAAACGTAATGTTACATTCACTTTGTGTTGTACAACAGAGTAGAAAAATAATAAATAGACGCATTTTAGTTATTCTAATATAAGCAATGGCAGTGTAGTATTTAATACCTTCGCCTGCTCTGAGCACGATTACAATAACAACAAACAATGACATGACATGCATTACAGCTGACAGATCTATGATATAACTGTCAGTCAACGTGTTACAAAATCACTATCGCTTTCATGAATTCGTATAATCGCAATGAGTAATAATTGTACATAGCCAACACAATCATAAATTGCAGGTATAGTCAAATCAGTGAAAGTGAGTGCGGTATGATACAAATGCATAAATGCTGTGATTGTTTACATACTAGCGGCTACGGTGATCACACGACATAATCCAAATATATGGTCATTACACTCTGCGTCTGGTTGACTTGTTGGTTCTCACAGTAGTCTTCAAAGCTGCGGCACTCGATGGTAATGCCGCATCCGGTGCTGGTGATTTGACAGGCTCAGAAACGCTGCGTGGAAATAGCTTAATAATGATTTATGACGTATTAAAAAAAAACTACTAGCTCTATCTCGTTCGAACCAATTTTCGTTGGTAGTTTTTATGGCAATGTACATCATATTTTTTTTTTAGATTTATCATTCTCTTAGTTTAGAAGTTAGAGGGGGGGGGGGACACACATTTTTCCACTTTGGAAGTGTCTCTTGCGCAAACTATTCATTTTAGAAAAAAAAATGTTAGGAACCTCAATAGCATTTTTGAAGACCTATCTATAGATACCCCACACGTATGGCTGTGATGAAAAAAAAAATTTTGAGTTTCAGTTCTGAGTATGGGGACCCCCAAATTTTACTACTTTTTTTCTAGTTTTATATAAGAATCTTAATGCGGTTTACAGAATACATCTAGTTACCAAGTTTCAATGGCATAGGCCTTATAGTTTCGGAGAAAAATGGCTGTGACACACGGACGGACAGACAGACAGACAGACAGACAGACATGACGAATCTATAAGGGTTCCGTTTTTGCCATTTGGCTACGAAACCCTAAAAAGACAACTTGGCAGTTGAATGAAACAGTCAGCATACTAACATAGGCTATATTTTATTTCAGTATTCCTACGGAAACTGGAACTATGTGCATGATGCTGTGTGAAGTCCGCTTGTTTATAATAAGTTGATATTAGACTGCCTCTGTGGCGCAGTCGGTAGTGATATCTACCGCCTGCGGCGCTGGAGGTCGTGAGTTCGGATCCCACCGGAGACAAATATTTGTGTGACCCATAATTGTTTGTCTCAAGAGTCTGGGTGTTTCTATGTATAATATGTATGTATTTAATAGTGTATAAGTATTCCTAATATCCGTGGTCTGATACCCATAACACAAGCAGGTTATTCCTAGCTTACTTTGGGATCAGATAGCGTTGTGTGAGATGTCCGTGAATATTTATTATTATTATTATGTTTCTTTCTTGCTCGAGTGTCTTCTTTTTTTTTAACGAAGATACCCGGTCCTTGGATAGGCTTACATGGGGACATGATGGTCTAACATGCAGAGGCACTTTGAGATTTTTAATGTAATGGGAAATGGGACCCCCACTGCAGACAATTCACGTCCGCCTTATGTAGAAGAACGGCAATGGACTGCCTACAACGGGAGCTAAACTATTGTAAAATATGCTAACTACAAAATGGGCTATTGATTGGGGGTTAAATGGACTGGGTGATTTGTTCTATGGATGAAGACGGCGTCTGCCATTTCAATATCTCATTATTAAAATATTGGCAGACGTTGACTCGCCAACTCATTAGATGGGCCCCCTATACAATCGCCATAGGCCCGTGGGTCTGTGAGGCGACAGAGGGCAACACCAGTGTGAGCGGCTAGGGGTGTCGCGCGGTGCGGCGCCGCGCCGGTTTCGCCATCGCGGGTCAGACCCGGAGCGGGTTTCCCCGTAGTTATGCCCTTGAAAATGACACTTCCACCCCCGAGCATAAAGCTCTGGCTTCCTCCCTCTGGCCGACCAATTAAGGCAAGCCAGAGTTGAGATTTGCTGCACTTCCGGGAGTACGGTCTCCCGTTAGCCCATTAAATGCTAACTGGTCGAGAAGCGCAACAAAACTCTGAGGAATCGGGACCGATGTGTAGCCACACACATTTAGCTCGCCACAAGCTGCCTTGCGGATGTGTGCTTTTCTATAACCTTGTGAAACATTTTTTTTTGATCTCAAAAAGTGGATGACTCAAAAAGCATTTCTACTTGTGATGGCCTTATAGAGTTGCGTTAATCCCATGAAAAGATAACGACTGTCCACGCGTTATTATTATTATTATTACCAATTACACCAATTCATCCAAACCCATTCCTTATTCTGCAAAGATTATCTTCACAGCCATACTTATACATTATTTTCAGTTCAACAAAAGACAGAGATGCTGGTATGAAATTAACTATTTTTTTTATCAATCAATAAATAAAAATCAGCCTATCGGAATCCATTACCGTACGTAGGCACTTCCAACCCGATTTGGGCTAGTGGCCTTCATACTGGTCACTTGGTCAGACAGGTTGGTACACCTGGGTCATCCATCTAAGGGCTTACCAGGGACTCAGTAGACAGTGGCAGAGCACGCGTGGTTTAACCCGGCAAGAGTCCGGCATAACATCCATTAGGGATATCCAGATGTAAAAAAAGACGGGTTGGTTAATGGTTAAATCATTGTTTGGAAGTTTTCCTTTTCTTCACCTTAATTAGCCGGTGCACCAATTACAAGTAAATAATTCTTGTTAGGGCGCTATTGTATATCTCGTTTATAAAAGCCTCAAGTTATGCAGAGCTATACAGAAGGCGAGGATCGTAAGATAGAGCAATAAATATTGCTTAGACAATGTGTATGAGCTACAGAGTATAAACTAACTACTGGCTTAGGTGTGTCGTCCATCTTGAGCAATAAGTTAAAAGACTAAAATTTATGATTATTCTATAGATAATTATTTACTAAACGGTTGTACTGTCTGTTTTATGATAACGCGACTAGTTTTGAATCACACTTTTGAGCGCAGTGAAAGTGTAGATCTTAGAATAATCCTACCTTACAAGGGCCCTATGGACCTAGGAGGTTAAAGTACGAGAACTTGGCGATCTTGAAATAGCAACACCATTTAGGTCGCCTGCTCTTAAAAACTGTTATGTTTGAAGACATCGTTTTACTAATTTGCGTTTTACTAGATGTTGATAAAATATGAAACTAGCAACCCCTATGTCTCTCTGCGTCGGCACAGTATAAAGAGATATTTCGGCAGTGGTGTCGGTCTGTGAATATTGTTTTGGTATAATAGAGAAGATTCATCTAACAGCAACGAATAACAGCTCTCGCAAACCTTTTTCCAGTTAGTGAAAGTTCTAATTACCCAGTTATCAGTGTCACCTTCACGTACCATGCTATCTCTTAGCGATTGTGTGAATAATGAGTACATTTCCACTAAAAAACCAGGCCTTAGGCACTGTATACTGTAGTTTGACTCGACCGGATTTTAGAAATAAATGCCTACAGCCACGTGGTACGTAAGCATGCGATAGGGCTGCCCACCTACAGCATTTTAATAATATGTGCCTACTTTGACTTTCTATTTAGTATTGCGATTGTAAATATGTACATACATACATTCATATAGTCACGCCTTTATCCCTGAAGGTATAGGCAGAGGCATAGTATACGCCCACATTTTACCTTATAGTTTTACGTACGCGTAATAGATAGTGAGCCTAATGCAGTTGATTTTTTTCAATCCGCCCACAAGGCCTTCATTTTGTATTAAGGATTGTTGTTTTACTGACAACCGGCTTTCATTACGAGTAAATATGTACTTACCTTTTTTATTTAAACAAAAAATACTTTGTGAGTAATAATATAATATCCCCGCAACGGCTGGCGGCGCGGCGTGGCGGCGCAGCGCCCGTTATCTACTAACGATTGAGTGAGACGGATGTAGAAATTTGAAAACGAGTAAGCGGCGTAGACAATAATAATCGGCTCATCACATGTTTCGTCAGTGATAGAATCACGAAATTCTAGTCTTTATAATCATTGCGTTAAATTTTTGATTTACAAAATTAAAACTATTTTTCGATTTGAAAGTACTAGTCAGTCTCTAGTACACTAGTACTTTTCGGACATTGTCAACTTGTGTTAAACTTTGGAAGTTCATATTTGTCTCTATGCGTGTAATAAAAATCAAAGGTAACAAAAATGCTGTAAATTTTTTTTTTATTTATAAATAAATAAATATTCACGGACATTTCACACAACGCTATCTGATCCCAAAGTAAGCTAGGAATAACCTGCTTGTGTTATGGGTATCAGACTACCGATATTAATACTAATATACTTTTTAAATACTTACATATTATACATAGAAACAACCAGACTCTTGAGACAAACATTTATGGGTCACACAAATATTTGTGTCGGGTGGGAATCGATCCCACGACCTCCAGCGCCGCAGGCGGTATTAATACCGACCGCGCCACAGAGGCAGTCGTCATACGGTGCTAAATGTACTGTAACATCGGTCATCCACAAAGAAATGAATACTCTTGAAACATACCTAAATCATTGCTCTTAAATAAATAACTACGAACTGACAACGGAACTAAATGTACTACCTACACGTACTAGAGTTCGGAACAAGTTTTTTTTTTGGATATTGTACTATATTGGATCGCACCGTTCACTGACTGAGCAAGCACAAGTCTAGTTTTAAACACAAACATACCTACTTCATGTAACTACCTAGTTCACTCGTGTCCATCACTTTGTTTAACTTTCGTCAACTAGTAGTATAGTACCAATTAGTACTTAAGTAAAATCAATTTATAGTCTTACCTTTCGGAGTTTCCAGGTAATCTAAAAAACTTATCTCTGGGTGCGTTATTGACGAATTCATGCAACAAAAACAAGCACAATAGACTCTAGTTGTCATATTAAATATTTTTAGTAAATAAAACACGCGCGGTTACTATTTAAAAAACGACACACCGTCCATTCGTCTACTCGGCACAATCGCGACTGCGGACGCTGCTTGCGTGCTGAAAGGCCTGCCGAAAACGAGAATCGTAGGTATAGCTTGCGCTTCGTCCGTTTGTAGGGAGCTACAATACTGGTTAAACAACATATATTTATACTGTGCCTTAGGCAATTGCAGCGATCTTTATAATTTCTCGCTTAGCTTTTAGTGTAGAGTTGCCACGTTGTTCCTTTCCTGGTAGGTTAACGCTAGGAGGTTGACCTGCCATTTATTATAGACTTGGTATGACGTATTGCTGTGAAGCGATATCAAGACATTGTGGATAAATAATGGATAGTTACTAAGTAATTTCTGAGCTATCAAGTTGTCAGTACTGTAGCCGGCTATTATGTTGGTAATACTTGGTTGGTTTATAATTTGAATGGAGGGAGTTTGTAATTTCCTCTTATATTAAAATGTTTTTCCATGATAAACAGATATTTGATTATTACGTTTCTAAAGTTTTGTATCTATCACGGATCAAGGTCTGGCAGAACAAGATCTCAAGCGTAAATAATATAAATGATTATGTATAATAGATTACTAAGCAACAATTTTTACATACTGTGAAGACTCAAGTGATAGCCCATTGTATACTAACTTTTTAAACGGTGTCCTAGTGTAGGTATTTTGCAATCAACAGAAAAGTTGTCATTGGAAATGCGACAGTTCGTTCATTGTCCAGATGGTTTGCTAGCGAAAAATACCCTGCAACAACTTATATTTGCTGCAACTTGATAATCATCGTACCTTAGAGTATATATTACCTACTGATATAATTGTACTAGCATGGTACAGATTGAGTCGACAATGCAGGCAGGAGATACTAGCTGGATGTCATTGACTGACACGTAAACTTCTAGTAGTTTTCATAAATAAATAAATATTTACGGACATTTCACACAACGCCATCTGATCCCAAAGCAAGCTAGGAATAACCTGCTTGTATTATGGGTATACATACTTATAAGATATATCAACGGATATCAATACATATATACATTTAAATACATACTTTTCTTACATAGAAAAACCCAGACTCACGAGACAAAACATTTTATTAATCACATAAATAGCATAGGTATAGGTATAGGCCTATTTTTTTGTAATTATTCTAAGTATAATTACATAATTATTCAGGTTCTTTTCAACTTAGTTCACTACTCATCTAGTAGTTTCCTTTGCTTAGATAATTTACAAAAACGTTGTTTTTGCCCCCAATTATGTGTAATGAGATGAAAATGACTCATAAAGTACGCATGTAATTTGTTACCTAGCTTCATTGAACACGGATCCGGAAACCGTGGAATGTATAATTTGCGATTAACGCAACAAGAACCTCAATCCCAAATTCAAAGCTCATCCATAAATAAATAATGAAGGTTGAGTTAATTGAATATAATCTATTTTGGACGAACAAGAGCACACACTCATTAGTTAAATGTATTTATAAGGGTGTCCGTCATTAGAATTGTTTTCACGGTAGCGAGACTTTATACTAATTTGTTGACAGATGTCTGATGTCGAAAATGTTTACCAAGATGGCGGCGTACCTGTCAAACAAGCTTCACACGGGACGTTCCAAGGCTATGAAGGGTGAGTATCCAAAATATTATAAAGAAAGAAAAAAAACCGGCAAAGTGCGAGTCGTACTCGCGCACGAAGGGATCCGTTCCAAAAAACTGCAAAAAAATCACGTTTGTTGTATGGGAGCCCCTATTTTTTTATGCCCTATTTTTTATCATAGTGGCAAGAGAAGTAGGTATACATCATCTGTGAAAATTTTCTGCTCTCACGGTTCGTGAGATACAGCCTCATAATGGACAAATAGACATGCAGACAGACAGACAGACAGTCAGACAGACGGACAGCGAAGTCTATTGAATATGATCCCGTTTCTACCCTTTGGGCACGAAACCTTAAAAATTTATTCTGGTCTCAGCAAGGATACATTATGTAGGTGTTGTTTTGCAGATTTCAATTCACTAACGAAAAATTTTAGTAACCTAGTTCGTTTCAAAGTTAGTCTGTACATTTTTTTTTATTTTCCAACTGTTTTGAAGCGGAGCAAAACCTGTGTCTCATTTGAATTGCTCCTGAAGGCTCTGAAGACGGCAGTGGAACACGGAATTATCAATCGTGTTTAATTGAAGATTTTGTCAATTTTTGTCAAATGAAACCTCAGATAAATTAATATTCACGGACATTTCACACAACGCTATCTGATCCCAAAGTAAGCTAGGAATAACCTGGTGTGTTATGGGTATCAGGCCACGGATATTAATACTTATGTAGTTTTTAAGACATACATATTATACATAGAAACACCCAGATTCTGAGACAAACATTTATGGGTCACACAAATATTTGTTTCCGGTGGGAATCGAACCCACGACCTCCAGTGCCGCAGGCGGTATCACTACCGACTGCGCCACAGAGGCAGTCGATAGGGCTGGTTGGTTATACTAAACTCAACGAACGTCGCCGTGTGTTTTACAAAGTTTCAATAGTATCCTAACTACATTTATATACCGTTACTTAGTGCTTAGAATTTTTGTAACCAAGATATTGAAATAAACATTTTTCACTTTTTTTTTCACTTAGTATTAGCACAGAAAACAAATTTGAATTGATTTCTGTGGTTTAGAGAGCATTTTAAAATTGGGTCACTTTTTATCAACAGTTTAATTAGCTGTAGTTAATGTACGGTGCGGTGTATTGCAATCAAGGCTTCCCTGCCCTACTTTCTCGTCAAGTAATAACAATAAAAAAGTTAAAACGTCGATTGACCACGGTGACCACTTTTGATTAGGCGTATAAAATTACAACCGAAGATGTCATGATTTTTGAGTTGTTTGTTTGAATAGCCGATGTCACGCGGTTACCCATAGTATTTACATTTTTTTTCCCATAGTATAACGGTATTAAAATATAGCTTCATATCACCCTTTGAAGCCTTCCAACAATGAAACAATTTTTAGAATGTTATCCGTTGTTTTGGAGTCTATTCAAATGTACACAAACAAACAATCAAATCTTTCCTCCTTTAATTTTGATTGCCCTCGAAATAACACTGTATTACTCCGATAAAACACATACAGTTTGTCTATAAAGTCGTGAAATTAAATGAGGGCGCTGCTGAATGCATGTATGCAACCCTATATAGTACGACCAAAATGATTTTGATACGAGGAGTTCCTTCCGAGTAAAATCTTACTAATATTATAAATGAGACAGTTTGTGAGTGTGGATGTTTATTACTCTTACACGCTCGAACGGTTAAAGGGATCTGGCTGAAATTTGGTACAGGGATACATTATAATCTGGAATAACCATGGCTCCTTTTTATTCCGGGAATAAGTTCTTACGGGAAGCGGGAACGGGAACAATACAAATATTATAAATGCGAAAGCTTATGAGTGTGGATGTGAGACTCTTTCACGCTCGAACAGTTGAACTGATCTGGCTGAAATTTGGTACAGGGATACATTATAGTCTGGAATAACACATAGGCTACTTTTCATCCCGGGAATAAGTTCCTACGGGAAGCGGGAACGAGAACAAATTCGACACGGGCGAAGCTGCGGGCATCAGCTAGTGAGTTAATAAATAAAACACATTATACATGTTTAATTTTGTTTCTGTTTTATTGAATCAGATCCAGAATAAAGTTATTGAACCAGATCCAGAAGCCCCGGTCTAATATCGTCTTACAACCCACCAGCAGGCGCCTAGCAGTCCCAATTGCTTCGCCACAATCATGTAATTACATGTTTTATCTGTAATTTTCCCCCATCTGACAAGGATTTTTTTGGCGCAGTGCACAAATATTAAAATCGTCTATTTCTTTCTTTGCCAACATTTCTGTGTTTCCCAGGAGTTTCAAACTTTCCTTCATTATTAAAACCTTCGTTAAATATTCGCCTAACTGTACTCTCTGATTTTCCTGAAAAGAGTAAAAAAAGAAAATTAATTACCTAATGGAAACAAACTATTGACATGAAGCAATTAATTCAAAATAAAAAATTGGTAGAAAACCAGATTGAACTGTATAACACAATGATGTTAGTGTTACTCACCAACTAGCGCGAGGTAGCTATGCAGAGAACTCTTTCCCAGGGCGCCTTATTCCAGAGATTCCAGTGTGCGTGCAAAGGTAGGCCAGGGCTCTCACGAAAACAGCCAGGTAGGGTGTACACACATATATTTATATAACACACAATACTACAGAGACAATGAGATTACATAGATACAGAAAGCACAGATATACATAAGAAGAATTACGGGTTACGTACTAATTGTACATCACTAAACCAAATCAACGTGAGTGGTGACTTAGGCGGCTAGACTACACGTACAAGTAGCTGACAAGTACTGGCCTTCGTTGTGGGTGAGAGCAACTCCGTTTGTTGTAAATGCCGGGTGTAGACGGCGAGCTTCTTACAAATGCACCCTGCTCACGCAGTCCACGTAAGATTGGGGTGTGGCTTCTCCCACCATACAGAGGCAGCCTTCAGCCCCTAATAAGCGACCCTGTCACGAAACAGACAACCAAATAAGTCACTGACCACGTGACAGACGAAGACTGAGATGGTTTGCAAAAGAAGAAGTGACTCACCAGTTTTCTGGGTAAAATGCAGCAAATACTCCGTTATAACTTCTACCAAACGGTGAGGCACTAATGCCAGAGCTTGTGCGAAAACCTTTTCGAGGCACAGCTCACCAAGCCAAAAAAGGAACCGACTACCTCAAAGCAGCTCATATATCTTACTCCTGGAATATTCTCGCAATCTTTAATAAAACCTGTTTCTCCTTAATGCAAATCATCGGTTGCCACAGACAAAACTTGTCACTTGTGTCAAAGGAAAACCACAGATAAAAAAACCAGCGATGAATTGATTAAGGGCGGCTTTACACATTGTCAAGCCCGAGTACCAGATTGCTACACAAAAAATAAATGCTACAACCACCCCCCCCTTAATAGTATTTCCTGCGGGTATGACACGCTGGAAATACACAATAAAGAAAACAGAAAAGTACTGACTAATAAACAAAGACAACCAGCTAGGTACTTCAACCCCAAGCTGACTGCTACCATTACAATAACAAAGAAAGATCCTCCTATACACCTAACTAGACACTGACTCATGTACCGGACAGGCTAAGTAACTAGAGTCTAATGCCCTTCATAGAAAACGAATGCTCCCTTTACTCGCTGCTGATACCCTAACAAGCTCTCAGGATATTGTAGAGTACTGAGGAGCGAATGAGAGAAAAACGCTCGGTGCGGTGCATAGAAGAAACTACAACGTGACAATTTGAAGTCACGTACACACATAGAAATACAAACAAAAGATTAAAATAGTCTTACATAATGATCACATAGCACTGGTTTAATAAACTAGAGAAACAGTGCTATGTAGTTACGTTAGGTATTGGAGACGTTGGGTATTGGAGACGGCTCCTCCTGATACTTCAGGATGTCCTTGATATGGTACTCCCCAAGATCCCTACCGTCTAGATCTGACAGCCTATATACTAAAGGGGATCGTTTAGCAGTCACCACACATTTAAGGAACTTAGGGGCTAGCTTAGAAGTGAAGTTGTTGGCCTTGTTTGACAGGTAGAACGTGCGTTTGTAAACTATCTGTCCCACTTTCAGCTCTACATGCCTTTTTCTGAGGTTGTAATACTTTTCATTACGCTGGTGGGCAACATTCAAATGTTTCCTCACCTGGTCGTATATGCGTTGTATTTCTCTCAGCTTGACGCCGAAGGCTGATGGATCGTCTACAGAGACTGAAGCAAGGTGGCACGCAATATCTGTCTGCCTGTGTAGCACTCCATCTCCAATAAACTCCCTACCATGTACCAAGAAGTAAGGGGTGAAACGAGTTGCTTCGTTAACTGCAGTGTTTAAAGCGCACTGTATCTCAACCAAGAACGAATCCCATGACTTGTGTTGTGACTTCACATAGCATGAGATCGCTTGAACAACATTACGAATAGCTCGTTCCGCCTGATTAGTTTGGGCATGATACCTAGGGTTATAATATATATTAGGTACATTGTATTTAGCTAACAGATCTTTAAATGACTTACTCACAAACTGAGGGCCATTATCCATGTAAATAGTCTTGCAGACTCCGTGCACGAGAAACACACTCTTCTCTATGAACCTCGCGACTACAGCGCCTGTGGCAACCCGAACAGGGCACAACATGACATATTTGCTAAAGTAGTCGGAGACCACGATCAGGTGTACGTTTCTATTGCTCGAAGTGGGAAAGGGACCAAGCAGATCGACAGAGATAGCTTCGAATGGCTTCGAAACCCGCTTCGGGCTACCCATTAGGCCGGGACGAGACGTGTTTACGGGTTTGTACTGCTTGCATGTTTCGCAATTCCCAACATATTCTTTGACGTCCTCGTACATCTTGGGCCAGTAATAATTCAGGGCTAACCTTTTATGCGTCTTCCAAACGCCACCATTGGCACTAAGTGTGTCATCGTGGTACTTCGAGAGCAGGGGCAAGCGATCCTCCTGATGTACCACCAGCTTCCAGTCAAAGTCTGAAGTCAAAGAATATTTATTTTTAGTTAACCTATATAAAAGGTTGTCACGAATGTCATAATTTGGTGACTTCCTAGGGTTCTTCCGAACACTATTCATGGTGTGGTCATACCACGGGTCTTTAGTGGGTACTGCATCGAGGGAATCAATTTTGATACGAGACAGAGCATCAGGTACAACGTGGTCTTTACCTTTTCGATGCTCTATGTCAAAATCGAATTGACTGAGCCTCATGCTCCAACGTGCTAGACGACCCGTGGGATTTTTTAGCTTATGGAACCACAGAAGAGATGAATGATCCGTGACGACCGTACATCTCTGGCCTTCGACGTACTGTCGAAATTGTTCCAAAGCGAAAATCACGGCCAGAAGTTCTCGCTCAGTTGTGCTGTAGTTCACCTCGTTCTTGTTGAGAGAACGGCTACAGTAGGCGATAGGGTGCTCAACACCATCGTGAGTTTGTGTCAGTACAGCAGCAACTGAGTAAGCTGACGCGTCACTAAGAATGCGGAAGGGCAACTCAAAGTTAGGCATTTTTAATATAGGGGCAGAAACCAAGGCTGACTTTAGCAGGTTAAAGGACTGTTCAGCCTCAGGGGTCCATTCGAACTTAAGGTTCGTAGAAGTCAGTTTGCACAGAGGTTTACTAATCCTAGAGAAGTTGTTAACAAAGCGACGATACCAGCCGGCCATTCCCAGAAATCTCTTAACCTCCTTAGGGTTAGAAGGGGTGGGATAGTTGAGGATAACCTCAACTTTACCCGGGTCTGTCCGTAGGCCATGTTTGTCCACATAATACCCCAGGTATTTGAGTTCACTCCGACAAAAGTGAGATTTTTTCATGTTGATAGTTAGGCCAGCATCCTTGAGTTGCTGATAGACTCTATGTAAGAGCTCTACATGCTCCTCAAAGGTGCTGGACACACAGACTATGTCATCCTGAAACGCAAATACCTTATTGTCGAACTCGGGGCCAAACAGACGGTCCATCAGGCGTTGCATCGTGGCACTAGCCCCGACAAGCCCGAAGCACATCGAATTGTATTGGAATAATCCTCTCCGGGGAACCGTAAAAGCAGTCTTCTCTGCAGACTGGGGTGAGTCAAATGGAATCTGCCAGTAAGCCGCACTCAAATCTACAGAAGTTAAATACTTAGCGTTATTAAGGTGGTCCAAGATTTGATTGATATAGGGTAAGGGGTAGGCGTCACTCTTTGACACAGAGTTCAGCTTGCGAGAGTCCAAGCACAATCTGAGGTCACCGTTTGCCTTCTCCACCATGACCACTGGAGAGTTCCACGCGGACTGAGACGGGGACACTACTCCCATCTCCAGCATTCGGTCCAACTCGGCTTCCAGGGCCTTCTGTTTAAGGGGAGAGAGCGGATAATAACGCTGCTTGATCGGCTTGCTGTCACCAGTGTCAATGACATGATGTACAAGTGAGGTCCGACCTAAACCCACCTTATCAGTGTTCAATGAGTCAAATTTCTCAATGACCCCGTTGATTACACACCTTTGTTTAGCAGTCAAGTTGTTGTAATCCTCGAGGCCACCGTTAAGGGACACAGACTCTATAGGATTATTATCAC
This sequence comes from Miltochrista miniata, assembly GCA_933228765.1. Lineage (NCBI taxonomy): Eukaryota > Metazoa > Arthropoda > Insecta > Lepidoptera > Erebidae > Miltochrista > Miltochrista miniata. The sequence goes on along the minus strand of OW121764.1, from coordinate 11,364,584 downwards.
TAAAACTATCAAGACTAATATTTTGTAAAATTAACTTATCACTTAACTTAAATTGTTGCCAGAAATCCACACCAAATATCATGGAGGTGGTTATGCCTGGGACAACATAGAACTTGACAACTCGGACAACCGAATTGTACTCAATTGGCAAAGAGATACAACCCAGACATTGCAAGTGAGAGCTGTCTGCAGTTGTAATACGAAAAGTAGGATTGATACTCACAAGATCAAAACCCAGTTCCAAGAAGATGCGGTGCGCTCCCTTACCTAGTATAGAGCAGGAGGCACCGGAATCTAGAAGGCCTAAGACATTTAAATTTAAAACCTTAACAACTAGATACGGTCTAATGTCACTATCCCGTTTAGGAAACAGGACCTTATCAGAAATAGACTCAGACACAGAGTAGTGCATAGAGTTCCTTACAAGGCCATGGCCTACGCGTTTTTTGGCTTGCCAGCACATTGTGAGCAGTCTGGGGTCTTGACTCCTTTGAGACCACACCGGAAACACACCAGCTCCCTTGACTGTGTGCAGCTGTATGCAGAGTGACCACCCCCGCCACAACGAAAGCATTTGCGTTCGTGGGAGGTAGTCGGCGTCTCCACTGCAGACACCTGCTTGGTGGGCTTCTGTACACCTTTGTTCTTATGCTGGTGTAAGTCCGACGAAATCTCAAACTTGTCAAGAGCAGGCTCACGGAAAGCGTCCGCCCTAGTACGCGCAAGCTCCAAGCGCTTACCCAAACGTCTCAAATCATCAATAGAGTTAACTTCATGCAAGGCCAGTTCTTTCATGTAATCAGGTCGAATATTGTGCATGAGAATGTCCAACTGCTCTTCACTGGGCATTTTACATGACAACCTTGAGAACATGGCTTGCATTGTACATAAATAATTAACCAAGGACTCAGAGCGGGCTTGTGTACGCTGTCTTATCTCGTTCCTGAGGCGGTAATCATAATCAGGAATATCGAAGGTATCTCTAAGCTCACTAATAAGATCCTCATATGAGATGAAGTTAGCTTTGTTTGTACGGAACCAAGACAAAGCCGGTCCATCCAACAGGTCGGAGAAAGCCATAAGGAGTCTAGGTTTAGTAACCTCCCGAGCACATCTAAGTTCCTCTAATCTCTCTAAAACACACGTACACAAGTAGAACCATCATATTTTAGATTAAATGAACATAAGTTAAGGGGACGTTCTTTATACACTATGTTACATGTAGAACTATACCTACTTGAACTAGCTCGCACCGAGCGGTCCTCTCTCACTACTGGTGAAGTATATTCCACCTGGTCACGACACGAAGGATCATCACCATCATCATCCGAACCCTCGGATTCAGAATTACTGCCGGGTTCAGCCCTTGCAATGATCTTCACTAGCCTACCACGAATTTCCACCAGGTCAGGGCAATCCAAACCACAACGCGCCAACCTAGTTAGCAGATAGTTTGCCCTGACCATTATTCTTACGCGAGAATTATTATTGGCCAAAAACTCACCTGACTGAAGAGCCTCCTCCAACTCGGAGACCTTCGGAAGGCAGGTCGAGAGCTCAGCCGATGCATCAGCGGGTACGGGGGCATTCGCTTTGATGCTTCCCCGACGGACAAGTCGGTGTGCCGCTCTTAGCTCACTACGAAGACCAGTCACCGTCGCATCCGGTTCCACTGAAATTCCCATGTGGGACAGCTCGTTAGCAAGTTCATCCTTTCTTAAATAATTAACATATTTTTTCATCTGTGCCATTATGTAAAAATTTACTTACAACAATTATAAAGATAAAATGGCACAGATAGGGATCAATTACAAAGTAAAAATGTGAATTGAGTTACAACAAAGTGTACTAAGTTAGGTAATTATGTTTCAAATTGACTTTTAGAATTTAACAAAGATTAAGGGTATACTAAGAGAGAAAAGTTTCTAAATTTTCTGATAACACAGTTCAGGTTAATAATTAAATTTCAAGGTATCTACACACCTTCAACAAAGTTTATAATTACAGAGTAAAATTCACTAAGTTAACACAGAGAGATTCACTAAGTTTACCTTACAAGGTGAAGCTATAGAATAATATATATTATATATTAATCTACACTAATAATATAATAAATATATGTGTGCACCATAAAAAAAGAAAAAAAGAAACACATAAAAGAAAAAACACAATAAGAAAAAGAAGTGGGTATGCCAAATAAAATCAAAAAGTTTTTCCAAAATCACAGCTATTTTAAATTTTTGAATTTAGAATTTAGTGTCTTTTCCAGCCAAAGATGTAGGTAGCTGGAAGAAGACGAAAGGGATAATTTTGTGCTTAGCTGTTAGCACCACCAATTAACGTCCTGGAGCGTCTCGGACGAGACATCAGGATGGTTTCGCCAGAGGTAACCACCTATGCACACACACTAGACTGAGGCTACCGCAGAGTAGACCCAGAGATTTGCCACTACGTTGGGAGCCAATTTATAACACAATGATGTTAGTGTTACTCACCAACTAGCGCGAGGTAGCTATGCAGAGAACTCTTTCCCAGGGCGCCTTATTCCAGAGATTCCAGTGTGCGTGCAAAGGTAGGCCAGGGCTCTCACGAAACAGCCAGGTAGGGTGTACACACATATATTTATATAACACACAATACTACAGAGACAATGAGATTACATAGATACAGAAAGCACAGACATACATAAGAAGAATTACGGGTTACGTACCTACTAATTGTACATCACTAAACCAAATCAACGTGAGTGGTGACTTAGGCGGCTAGACTACACGTACAAGTAGCTGACAAGTACTGGCCTTCGTTGTGGGTGAGAGCAACTCCGTTTGTTGTAAATGCCGGGTGTAGACGGCGAGCTTCTTACAAATGCACCCTGCTCACGCAGTCCACGTAAGATTGGGGTGTGGCTTCTCCCACCATACAGAGGCAGCCTCCAGCCCCTAGTAAGCGACCCTGTCACGAAACAGACAACCAAATAAGTCACTGACCACGTGACAGACAAAGACTGAGATGGTTTGCAAAAGAAGAAGTGACTCACCAGTTTTCTGGGTAAAATGCAGCAAATACTCCGTTATAACTTCTACCAAACGGTGAGGCACTAATGCCAGAGCTTGTGCGAAAACCTTTTCGAGGCACAGCTCACCAAGCCAAAAAAGGAACCGACTACCTCAAAGCAGCTCATATATCTTACTCCTGGAATATTCTCGCAATCTTTAATAAAACCTGTTTCTCCTTAATGCAAATCATGGGTTGCCACAGACAAAACTTGTCACTTGTGTCAAAGGAAAACCACAGATAAAAAAACCAGCGATGAATTGATTAAGGGCGGCTTTACACATTGTCAAGCCCGAGTACCAGATTGCTACACAAAAAATAAATGCTACAACTGAGTATCAAAAATGTAGGTCGTACTATAAAATTACCTACTAACAATGTTAATTCTAACCACTGACTTACATATAGATTGTAAGGTTGTGATTCTAACCTAAAAATATGCTAATGCCTTTTTTTGTCTCCAAATCGTAAATTCAGTAAATTTGTAACTTCAGATAGATTCAAAACAAACAATAACACGATTACATATCCACCAAAGATGCTGTTCGCTCATAAACATCCTCAAAATCCCACAACAATTGTCTAGCTTGGTACTCCGCGAAACATCACTGGAAAACTTTAAAAATCACTTCCTGCGCACCACTCCGATTTTCTTTACTCATTTCTCAAACCTTTATGCGTAGTTTGGTCTCAATTTGTTGCAGTTTAATCCAAACATTAATGTTACGTGAGAGAGTAAACGAAATTCGACGATAGCATTGACAACTGACGTACTTATGTTTCTTTTTGCCAGTGTTGCCACACACATAACTATTTTTAGTTCCTCAAACATTCATTTCGCGACTTTATAGACAAACTGTATTTTGTGCTTTAAACCCGCCATTCATTATAATTCTGCAAAGAGGTTGGAGTCACGTGCTCAGTCTAGTACCTACTTAGTAGTTCCGTATTTCTTGTACCATTTAAGAGCCGTATAGAGCCGACATGTTCCGGCACTTGCCTCTTTATAGGGTACGGTAGAATTAGCCCTCAAATAACATTAAGGTTTCTAAGGGTGTTGATGACCAAGAATGATGGGTCCCCGCAGATATTTGAAACTATTGTTCCGGAAAATAAAGTAGTTCTCTCGTGTGAACGGGAACGCAGGAAGTTTCTTTAAAAACTTACTCAAGGTGCGTAGGGAGAAAGCATACGAAAATCCCGACATACAGGAGGCAAAGGTCGACAGCAATCAAATTTATAAAGGATTTAATCTGTTTCAATTTTGGAACATTGGCGAGAAAATGAAAATGTAGACCTGTGTTCACACCGAGGCGAACCTAAATAAGTGTTTTACTTTGAAAGCTGAATTATATTAAAGCTTTTACAATAAGAGAGAATTCTCAATAAAAGCGAAGACTGATCGTCGTAATATTTCCAAATTGGTATTTTAAATCGGAATTTACGAGCAATATTAGAGATGTCAAAATATAAAGGCCGGGAGAATTATACTATAATGAATGAGACATGGGTCCTTAATTAGCTGCAAAATGTCTACCACCCTCATATGGGTCTGATTAATTATGTAGGATCAACGGATATATATATCCACTTACCTACCGGGCATAGAGAAACGTGACCAGTACAAGGGGAGTGTATTCATAGCTTGTTTGCTCTATACATATCTGTCATATTACAAGTTAAAGTTACTACACTAATATACATACAATTTATAACATATTTACAAGGGGAACATCGATAAAAAAAGGGCAATAAGAAATAAGATTATGCATCAAAAAACTCTTCCACATCGCTGTCAACAACAACCGTGCCCAAAATGCTGGCGGCGTTGCCACGTTGTATGGCAATGGAGAGCCTCTGGCCCAAGTAAACACCAGCATTTTGGTAACGAGAACTGCCGACCAAAAGTTTACATATAAGTAGCTCTATAAACGAGCTTTGCACTAGGACCCCACGGTCCTAGAGTCTCGACCCCAAACGGCTCAAATAAATACGATCTGTCATATATGTTGCGGTGAGAAAACGTATTCAAAACATTAACTACAAAAGAAATCGGCTGACTCTGTTTAACTTATACAAAATAAGTATAACAGTACACTCATAATGTGTGTGCGCCTTTTGGAGCCCGCTTTAATGCAGGCGAAAGTCTTCGTCGACATCCCTCCTGATAAGTCATAGATCGTGTTGCTCTATGCCTTCTTTTTTTTTGCGTGAGGGAAAATCCTCAGAGGATGTTATTCCCTCTTACCGACTAAAAAAACACCTCACGCAACGCCAAACAGCCTGTGGTTGGGCCACTGCGGCCTCGCCCAGGGGGTGGTTCGGGTGCTATCCCGCACCTTTGGGGGTTTCGGGTGTTATCCCGCTGCCGTCATGGGCCTGCTTCTGTAAGGACGGTGAGCGACCCTCTCACCGTCCCCAGACCCCCGATCATGGAGGCCGATAGTCCTCGGCGAAGACACGTCGGCGGCGTCCATGCCGCCGACTGCGGAACTCGGGTGGGAGAGCTCTCTCCCGCACCCGGCCCGCCGCCTCCTTCACGAGCATGACCTGCTCGCAGAAACAGGCGGCGCAGTCCCACTTACTCCCGCTGGAGAGCATGGCTCGCACCATGGTCTCGAGCGAGAGAGTGTGTTGCTCATAAATAAATGTTTGATCCAATTTGTGTTTGCACTGCTTTAAATTATGTGAAGTAATGACCACTGTAATATACAAAACCTAATGTGGTTTATTATTTTTTAGGATTCCGCTCATCTAATGGGAAAAAATGGGACCTTATTGGGTCATTTTATTGTTCGTCTATCTGTCTATCAAGACATCACAGGAACAATTAATGCAGTAAATAAATTAAGAATACACTATTGGACATATTATGTACTTTCCCAAATTTACAAAGACAAAGGATTGGTGCAAAACGCAGTAATAATTAGGGAATGAAGTTAAGCATATTTAAAATACCACTAGTTTTGTGTCAGCAGATATTCTTTGCTATGCTGCATTTCACCATTTCTCACTACAAAAGCTGTCACCAGGATAAACCAATAAATGAGGTGAGATTTACTGTATCCAGGGCGATACCTAAATTTTGGCTTTGCACAGGAGAGAGAACTGCGTATTGCTTAGATTAATATACGGCTATGGATGTACGGAGTCAGGATTTTGTGATATGACAAAAAATCTGCAGGAGAGTCGCTTGTGCTAAATGTTTTGTAAGATTGACTGCATGAACTTCCACTATCTTAAACTTCTTAAATGAACGTATGTCGCGGATAAAGCCGAGGGCTATATAATATGTTAGTATCTATTAGAGTAGTAAAGATTTTTAACTTAGTCATAGGTACCTCAATCTATCAATGAAGTCAACCTATGCCAGTCCCCTGCTCAACGTAAACCTCTCTCAATCACAATATCTTATCTGATTCTTTATAATTTAAATTCACCAAATTAATAATGAGGTTTAATTAAATTTGTTTGTTTTAAATACACTTCAATCGGTCTTTAATTTAATGATTAAAGATTTTATCAACATCTGATTACTTTTAATTCGACCCTCCACCATTTGTGATTAAGTTGTTAATTAAATGTTTCAACATGTCATCCATTACCGATTAATTAAAATGAATACCTTCGGTAGCATTATCCACTTATTAAAATTGTTAGTCTTATTCATATTTGAATTATTTGGTATAAAATTATGGTGTGCCACCCATATTGATATCAGTTTATTTTTAGTCCTCAGGGCGGTCGTGGGTACCTATATTACCTTTTTTGATATCACAAACACTGTGGTCAGAAATGTCGGCCTAAAGATATAACGTAATTCTATTTAAAATTGTCGCGGTGTATATTCATTCCACATACCTACCTATTGGTACCTGCCAATTTTTTTGTCATCAAAGGCGCTGCACTCGCGCGAATCTGCGTATACCCCTAGTACCCCTATTGAAGAACTCCATTCTGTAAGAGTTTGGGTAAACTGAGACAGGGAGATCATACCACAATAATTGCTAATACCTAGTATGCGGAAGAAAGCTTCTATCGGATCTTAGCGTGCTCGAACGCTCCTGACACTAGATTATGTGAGGATGAGCAATTTATTTTTTTCTTATGAGTCTGTATGACGCCAAATAGACTATTACCTTGATCTAGATCTCAGGACTCGTGAGGTCTAATGAATTAAAATTTTAACACTAGTTTTAAGTTGTTTTTATGATATGCACGCTAAAATGTATATCTTATATCTTCTTTCAACAATTTGGCGTCTGGTAGGCTCTTAATGTGTTTTTTACGAATGGAAATACTCTGGATGCTATGCCAGACTATTACCGACTAAAACCACATGGTACCCTTCCGTATCCCTACTAATCTTATAAATGCGAAAGTAACTGTATGTCTGGCTGTCTGTCTGTCTGTCTTTCTGTCAGTTACGCTTTCACACCTAAACGACTGGAGCAATTGAGATAAAATGTGGTGTAGCGATAGTTCGAGACCCTGGGAAGGACATAGGATACTTTTTAACCGACTGCGCAAAAGGAGGGTTATGATTTTACGCGATAACTACTTCTAGGCGGTCGAAACCGCGGGAAACAGCTAGTTCGTAATATATATTAGTATGCCAAACGATATCGAACCAGATCATTGAATTTCCTAGGCGGTAAGTTACTTTCAAAGCTGATTGCACCTATGCACAGTGTATTAATATTCATAAACTGTCTGTGCATGACGGTATAAAAATTTCCAATTTGGTCACGTAATGTCGTACCTACCAATCTCAGCTGATTTACACATTCTGGGCTTACTCTAGAATTAAACAATAACTGGAACATTGAACTTGCAGGATGCAGAACTTTATTCTAGGATTATTACCTGGTCAGTTCCTTATAGATCTGAAGATATTCATGGGTTCTTTATGCACCAAAGGTGATGAAACTAGGTAGGTATGTACGCAGGTCAGGGGCGTAGTATACTCTGAAGTCCGTTCTACCTGGAGGAAATTGCAACTGCATTCAGTTTCTTATGTAAATAAACATAAACTTGAGAAAGTAACCCGCAGCGGTTTCTCTAGAAATATGGAAAAATAATTAAAAATAATTGCTATTTATCTATAAATGACGATGGTTATTTCTTCCGCGGCATAATTTACGGCGGAAAGTGTTTCATAAATCATACTATTAATAACTACATATATAATTATTACTAAGTAGCTATAAATTAAAATTTCAAAATGCTTAAATACATGAGAAGACCAATCAACAACTGCAGAATTAACCAGTTCTTGCCATCCATAGTTTTGTCGTGTTTCCATTCTCCTATTCCAAATAATTAGCTTTAGACATAAACTACATAAACGCCAAACATATCCATTGCACTTAGCAGCTTTTGATTTTATATGCAATTAATTTGGTAGGTATATCATTATAAATCTTGTACAGTTTTTCCTTCGCCGTATTCATAGCAAGAGTACGCTCTTGTTAATACATATCAAGATGATAATTTTCAATAAACTGGGGTTGGAAAAAGGCATGAATTGGTTCAGACTCCTGCATTTCTGATATTAGTGGATGTTTAGCAGTTTACAGCCCCCGTTCTGTTTGATCTTCCTCAGACATGTCCCAAGAATAATACAGGATGTTGATCTGCATTTGTGCATTACTTGCACACATGACTGTACTGCCTACACTCGTTGATATTTCGGGATAAAACGAGACACCTTTTTTTACACTTTTTTTTCTGCTTAAATTCTTTTCTATTTGCTACGGGAACTCTACTGCTTATACTAAACCAATATTAAGTGAAAAAATGGGGCAGTAAAATTAAGTTCTTAATAATTATTAAATAAAATAAATTTAAAAAGCAACTCGTATGAATCGGTTCTAAATATTCTAATAATACTATTACCTACATAGGTACATTTTCACCGTTCATTCAAAACCGTTTCTTCTTTGCCTACAGTTTAGTAGGCACATACAAATGTGTAGGCATAGGCAAAGGCGGCGCGGCGCGTGTAAGTTACCCCTCCAACCCCCGCGCAGGAGCGAGCGGCTCAGGCGGCGCCTTTGATCGGTGAATTTGAAATTTTGAATTAATTAGTCGCTCGCCCGCGTTCAGCGTGAGTATAACCGCACGCGCCGATATCTACGTAACGTCCGTCGTGGTACACAAGGCCTATCAGCTGATCGGCAAGAGCAGATTCTCAATTATTTTAAGGAAGAACCTCGAGCCAGTACGCGTGAAGCCGGTCGCCGTTTCGGTGTTCATCATACCACAGTGTGGAAGCTGCTGAATCGCGAACTAATGCATCCGTTCCATTTCCGACGTGTTCAAGAGTTGCATCCGCAGGACAATAACGCTCGGACAGTTTTTTGTCACTGGCTCCTTGAACATCAGGACGTGAACATTTTGTGGTCCGACGAATCATTGTTTACGCGCGTGGGCGTTTATAACGTCCACAATAAACATTGGTGGGCTCACCGACAACACAACCCACATGTTACTACGCGGGACTCGTTCCAGGTCCGGTTTAGTCTGAATGTGTGGGCTGGTATCATCGGTGATCATCTACTTGGCCCATATTTTATTGACGGTCGTTTGAACAGTGCTACATACTTGGTGCTACTCCGACATGTGGTTAATGAGATGCTCGATGACATTCCACTCGCATTTCATAGGGACTTGTACTTCCAACAGGACGGTGCGCCACCTCACTATGGACGCCAAGTGCGCGAATATTTAAGTGAAGTGTTTGGTACGCAGTGGATAGGCCATGGTGGACCGGTAGCCTGGCCGCCGCGTTCACCCGACCTAAAGCCCTTAGACTTTTATTTGTGGGGAGATATTAAAAGACTTGTTTACAATGAAGACATTGTGAGTGTTACACAATTACGTGAAAGAATTGTTTTGGCATTTGAACAAATAAAAACAAATGTGCTACATAGTGCTTCGCAGCTTAAAACGCAACTTAGTGCGCCGCGCCAATCTGTGCATAGACACTGGGGGTGAGCATTTTGAACAATGATTGCGTGTTACATGATTTTGTAAATAGGTATTTAAGCTTTGATTCTCAATTAATTCTGTAAATAAGTTGATTTAAAATTTTTAACTACGCCAGAAATGCTTCATTTCAGAATACTTTTCTCATACCTAATGTTTACTAACAGTACTTAATGTTTTTGTTTGCAATTGCATGATAAATAGCGTGTTTCTGCCGGTCCTAAGCCCTTGAAGTAGGAAGGAATCTTTTAAATCAACATAAACTCATCATCAAATCATTAATAACAAATCAAAAAAGTACATAAAGGTCACCGAACTTGTCAGCTGGAACTAAAAACTCATGAAACCTAATAACTAATGGCTCCTCTACACTGCCCGCAAAGTTCATAGGCGAAGTACTCTAGAAACTTTGTCTAAGTTCGAAAAAAGTGCGTCACTACACACTCAGTGGTGTCAGTAGCCTGCGCACGCACATTGCCGCCGTTTGTAATGAACAAAGAAATTTGTGTGGCAGAGTTTCCAGGAACAACATAATTTGCTCCTGACCACTGTTTGACGCTGATAATTGGATCACATACACCAAAGCACTAATTATAGCTTAAATCACGCGCCGGCAAAGCACCGGCACACACGATGTCGGCCAAGTAGTGTAGAGAGGTACTTCGTGAACGCACTTCCCGCATCTTTGGGCCCATTGACTGAGGCGCAAAAATCGACAGCAAATAAAGTCGCCTGAGGGGAGGTATAGTTTTTGACGAGGTAAGCCGAAGTGCCTCTTTACACTATCGTATTCATTTAACTTCGTTCAACTTCGCGGGCAGTGTAGAGGAGCCATGAGATGCGATACGTAGCCGCATTATCTAGGTACCTACTATTGTCTAGCTTTAAGCCCAGGCCACACCGCCAGCGGGCGGGCGAGCGAGCTAGGCGGGCGGGTGAAGTGAGATATTGAAGTTATGCAAACTACGCGACATTGCCGAGCTAAACTATGGGGTTTACACCAAAAACTACATACGGAAGGGCGAACCGGGTAGTGCGGATGAGACTAGACACGTGGACACTGCTATTCGAATGACAAGCGACGACTAGTCTGAGTACCCGAAACGGGGAGGACGGTAGTTAAGCTAGCGAAGCGGGCGCGCCTAACGACGAAAACGAGTAGCTTCGCTCGCATCAGCCACGTAGGTTATTCGGCAGCTCGCAGTGTGCCTAGCTCGCTCACCCGCCCGCTGGCAGTGTGACTTGCGCTTTAGCGTTGGCTCGGCGACGTAAACATTAAATACACGGGTGAAGATTTTTTCTTCGTAAATCATATTTCACTAAAAACAGGATTTTTGGGGTTTTGTTATCTACGTAATGTTTGTGTTGCTTGCAATCGATAATACCTATAGTACACCACGCACTGAAGGAGGCTTGTGCACGACCAAATCAACAGCTTGTATATTTTCATCGCAAGAATCCTCCAAGCCGTTTAGAAGTTATAGTGGCGCGACCAAATACGCGAAAAAACGTACGTACGCACCATACAAATTGTTATATTTCCGTAAAAATGCAGAAGTCTGTTCTTATTGGATGACTACGTTACAATAACCATCTACCAATATCATCAAAGAACGGTTTCAGCTGTTCATTGATCGACTGAAACCATTCAAATTGATGAACGGCAACCAGTAGGGTCAACGTAAATGCAACCGAGTAGCTGACGCTTTTGACACTCACACTAAGAGTTTTAGTCTCCCCCTCCCTCCCTCTCTATAAAATAGAGTGCAGAGGGGCTTATGACAAGATATGTCTGTAGCTGTGACTCTGTCGCATTAAACAACGTTACTAGGTCACGTGGATCATCTGTTCAAAGTTTGAAATAAAATAAAAATGATTACGTCAATCGGATTGAACTTTCACTTTCACAATAAACGTGTTAGAGAGAGGCAGTCTGGTAAGAACGATCTCACGGCTTTCTTGTTATGATATAACTAGCTAAATCATGCAACTCTTTTAGCGTCAATAAATCCTATCTCTAAAGTTGGATCAAACAAAAACATCGATTCAATAGTTTAGGAGTCTGTAATTTCTATATTATTTATGTAGTAAAATAGTGTTACATATTATATTATTCTGGATATACTTACCACATTCGACAGAGTTGATTATATTAAGGCTGTTCACCTGCTTAATTTAATTATGGTCTTCGTGTACCTCACTCGCTCTGTCATTGCTCACGTCACCAATTAGAGTACATTCTGGCTATGAATATGGTGGCACTAAAATCCATTATTCATAAACGGTTCCTTGAAATTACCTCGAATCGACTCCTCTATAAGGTAATTAAGGCTTATTTGTTCAAAACCACCACCCATCTAGAGGCGAACTTTATGCTAAGAAATGTATTATTGCAATATAGCCGAATCGTCTTGAGGTGAGCAGAGTTTTTAATGTTTAATAAAATAATAATGCGAAAAAGAACCAAAGTTTATATCGTGTACCTAGTGCAAGTCGTGCGAGTTTAAAAACCTTAATCAATATTATAATTTAATAGATAGGTACACTTACTTCTGCGGTTTAAAACACGACAAAGAAAACTTCATTGGATCAAAAAAGAGAAACATTTGCATAGATCAAACAATGTACTTTTCCTCAAAATTATATTAGTTCTCAGTCCAGTAGAGTTATTCCTCATATTTTTTTTGCTTTTCTTCAGAACATTCTTTTACATTTGAAATGAGCAGCTTTCACTAATTCGTATTCTAATTCGAAAGATTTTTCTTATATCCGACTTTTGCGCCAGGGTGCGAAGCTCAGACTGAGCCCCCCCCCCCCCCGGTTAATTAAAAAACCGCAATAAATTTTTGAGTTTCATTTATTTTTCTCTAAGATCTGTAACCTATACTAATATTTTAAAGAGGAAAGATTTGCTTTTTTGTTTGTTTGTTTGATTGTACGAATAGTCTCCGGAACTACTGGACCGATTTGAAAAATTCTTTGACTCTTGGGAAGCTACACTCTTTGCGGTGAATATAGGCTATATTTTATTCCCGTATTCCCACGGAAACTGGAACTACGCGGGTGAAACCGCGTGACGTTCGCTAGTCTACAATAAATATACAATGTTTTATTTTAAGTGTGAGTCGGACTTGCGCACGGAGGGTTCCGTTAAGGTCGGTACCTACCGCTGCAAGTTAAGTATACTAGTTAAGTTAAGTATAATAGTGTATCTATGTAGACCTGACCACATGAAAATGTTAATTTTACCTGAGTATTTGGTAGTTTCTCGTTTTGCCTGTATATACATAAAGATTCGATTTCTTTTCTGAAATTGAACAATATCAAGCCCAAGTAAAACCTGGAACAGTAAAAGTCAATCAAATCAGCCTATGGCAGTCCACTCCTGGATATAGGCCTCTCCCACTTTAGGCCACAACACGCGGTTCTGAGTTTCCAGGTCGGACCGACGACCGACGATCTGGCGGGTGGACTTCCTACGCAACGTTTGCCAAGTCGCGGTCTCCACTCCAGAACTCGCTTGCTCCATCGGCCGTCGCTTGTTCTGCTGATGAGTCCGGCCCACTGCCACTTTAAAGTGCTTATTCTGCGAGCTATGTCGACCACTTTAGTTCTCTGTCGAATAAACTCATTTCGAAGTTGATCCCTTAGAGAAACTCCAAGCAAAGCTTATTCCATAGCTCGGTGCGCGACCTTAAGGGCGCGGACCAACAACACCGTTGGTAAGTGTCCACGTCTCGGCACCGTAAGTCATTAGGTACGGATTGAACGCACTGGTTGTAGACTTTCGTCTTCAGGCATTGCGGTATAGGCGAATTGAAAACTCGACGCAGTTTACTAAATGCTGCCCAGTCCAGCCGGATCCTTCTGGCGATTTCCTTGTGTAGGTTCTTTCTTCCAAGTGTGATAACCTGCCCAAGTATTGCTACAAGATACTCCTGGACAACCTCCAGCCTCGATCCTTCGACGTAGATTGGTCCCGGTGTGACGTGTTCATTGAACATGACCTTGGTTTTATACAAGTCCATACCGAGACCAACACGTCGAGATGCTCCATTTATGCTGTGCAGCATTCCGCCTAACTGTTCCAGCGTCTCCGCTACTACTCGTACGACAATGTCGTCGGCAAACCGAAGGTGCGAGATGCGCACGCCGTTGATGTTCACACCCAACCCTTCCCAATCCAGCGTCTTAAATATGTCCTCAAGCGCATTGGTGAAGAGCTTAGGCGATATAACATCGCCTTGTCTCACACCTCTACGCAGTTCTATAGAGTTGGTTTTGTATTATCATTCATGACATCAATCAGTAACCGACACTCAGAGCCGCATCGCGAACTTACATTACAATTTACACCCTAATGACCTAATTATAGAGGCCATTTCGCTTAAAGTGCGGGCGCCCCAGGCGGCTATGTCAAAGGGCGCACCAAACGTCTTTGGAATGGAGATATGGTGCGTCTATACTTATATTAAAAGAGGAAAGATTTGACTGTTTATTTGCATCGAATAGGCTCCGAAACACGAGACCGATTTGAAAAATTCTTTCACTGTTGGGAAGCTACACTCTTTGCGGTGAACATAGGCTATTTTTTTTATTCCCGTAGTCAAAAATATACCCGAAATAAGAGCTCTCTTACCTTGCATATTGTGAGCGGTATGACCCGTGCCGAAAAGCAAAAGCGACAATAATACAATGGTAATTTAATATTGGTTGATGCCTATATTTTTATGCATGTAGGTGTTTATTTGACGTTAGTTTACGAAACGGGGGAATGGCGTTAATATTGTACTTATGAGTTGAAGTTTAATGAAGGAAATATCGAAATGTTTAGAGCTCGGCCTGCGCCCCCTCGGGCTCAGCGCCCGGGTGCGGCCGCGCCTTTGAACCCCCGGTTAAGACGGCCCTGACTGTACCTAGGTACTGTTATTATTAAGTAATATTTTACCTACTCTTACAGTTCGGTAAAAAAAGTGCCTATGTGTATGTAGCATATTATTTAAAGTATATGATACTTTAATAGGTATGCTATTCATTGACAGACGTAAGTAAGTAGGTACTTCTGTTCCAGCTTAGCTAAATTGATAGATTGTTATAACAATTCAAATATGAATGGTGATCACTTAAAATTACATTCAAGAGACACACAGACACAGCGACCTCAAAACAAGTAAATTTTTGATTATATCGAACTCAGAAAATACTTATCGGAATTTTAAATTATTCTTGCATTTCGTTGAGAAATAGTTTACAATAATTGAATTTCCAATCTAGTTCTAGTCTCCTAATTTGGACACACTGTAAATAAGTAAATTAAATCAAAACGCTTTATCTCCCACAGGTTGTCACATGTCACAAATTGAAATCGTAAAATTAATACTGAATTGAGGTTTATTATCAATGTTACGTACAAGCATTTGCTCATATACTAAAAAGGATAAGCAGAGACCATGCCTGTCGTATTTTGAATTCTATTTTGTGAGCCTGCAGCTTACAAATGATATACATAATCATATACATACACGATTATCATGAATGATGAATGGATTTCATTTAACCATTTATTAAGATAATAAAGTGCTAGTTTGACTTTGTCTGTACCAAATTCTGAATAAACCTACTTTTCCCATCGAGCTTTAAAAAGTACCTAACCATTTAAAAGCTTAGAAAGCTGTTCAGTTTATCTTATTTGTTTTTGAGAAAGTTAAAGCTAGAATAAGATAAAACTCAAGCTTTACTGATGCCTGAGCTCAATGTTTATTTTTCTGTATGTTCGTTTTGTCGTTTTCTCGTTTATAGTACTGCGATTTTCTCGCTTTATAAGTGTGTGACATCACGTCACTGTAAAGAATGATCTGAAATCAGCGCTACATTTTTTTTATACCACTAAGGTAGCAGACAAGCATACGGCCCACCAGAAAGACCGGTGGTCACCGCAGTCTATGAACGTTTGCAACACCAGAGGCGCCACACTCGCACTGCCGACCCTGTAAAAACCTTCTAAGACCCTTTTTGAAGAATCCCATACTGAAGGCGTTTGGGAAAACCGAGGCAGGGAGATCATTCCACAACCTAAGCGTGCGCAGAAATAAACTCCTATCGGATCTAATCGTGCTGGAACGCTACGGACGTATAGTGTGAGGATGACCTCCGTCTGTGGTAAGCGGTGCGATGATAGAACATAGCCGTGGGCATCATATCAAACAATTCTTCGAAGCACATACCATTGTACAGGCGGTAGAACCCGCATAAGGAGCAAAGTCTCTCCTGTCGCGAAGTCATAAATGTCGTAGTGGTGGTTGCCTTTTGTCTTGTATTTAGTTATGTGTTAGCTTTGATTGATCCCCACATCCACACTCACAAACTTTCGCCTTAAAATATTAGTAAGATATCTTAGTAGCGTGTCCGCACGCTTTATAAAATTTTCCACATCAAATTATCTTCACCTAGTTCGTTTCACTATCTTATTGTTATTTATAAAATTAATGTCTTCTTAGCATTTCCGGAATAAAGTATGTATCTTTAACTACGTGTAATTTCACGGTAAAAGGGAATATCTACATCCTACTAAAATCTTCCTACTAATATTATAAATGTGAAAGTTTGTAAAGATGTTTGGATGTTTGTTACTCAATCACGCTCTAACGGCTGAATGGATCTGGCTGAAATTTGGTATATGGATAGAGTATAGTCCGGAATAACACATAGGCTACTTTTTATCCCGGGAATATGTTCCCACGGGAAGCGGGATCGGAACTAAATTTCACGATGGCGAAGCCGCGCTTATCAGCTAGTAGGTACATATTTGTTTATGAAATTAAGATCCAGAATAGCTCTTTGTATAGGAGTTATTAATTATTTTGTCCATATAATTACGGACCCATTAATTTTAAATATGGGATACTCTGAGGAATGGTACGGTTAAGCACACAATTATACAAGAAGATGGTTGTGGCTGGTTCTAATTAATTTCTGATTGCTGTAAGCGATAATGAGTGTCGATAACTCCAGATTACTAGTGAGTGGTAAAGGCATAACGTTGTAATTATGGACGCAATTTTTTTTCTAGGGTTGTATTTTAAAAAACATGTTCGTTTTTCAATAACATAAATGATGACGTTATTCTGAATTTTTGGAAATTCTTACCTTATAAAGAGTTATAGTGCCATTGAGTTTGGTATTTAATTTCCAAATTTTTGTTTTTATACTTGTAAAAGTAAAAAAAAAATATTAATTTGTGATTTTATTTATATGTGGACGCACGGAATAAACCACAATTCGTTACTGCTTCAGAGAAACAACACACAATTTTGCCCTAGATCTGAAAGTCTGCCAAAACTCGCAGAATTTTATGATCGTCATGTCATACACGTGCCCTTTTTTTAACATTAGGGAAAATCCTCATGGGTGCTCATGGATCCTACCGACAAAAAACCTCACGTTACGCCCGACAGCCAACGGTTGGAAGTCTCGGGTAAGCCCTCGGAAGGATGTCCCAGGACGTGCCTTCGTAGGAAAAAACATAATCCTTACTGAAGATTAGAACTTGACAACGTGAACCTTACATTTACTTCCCACAGGGGAAAAGTCTTGAAATTAGTTAGAAATTATAAAATGAAAGCGCATTATTTTATAATTATACTATTCAGAACCTGCCTAATTGAGGTAGGTACTAAATTAGCTGAACCAGGAACGGGCCAGCCCTATTGAAAGAACCCATCAAATAATATTCAAGTCATCATAAATAGGGGTCTTGTTATTTATTTTTATCAGACTACCGCTTTGAGTTAAGCTTATAGCATCTTCCCAGTCATTACAAACTGGGAAGAAGAGTTTATATGTTATTAGCTAACCTGCGCCGTCGTCGTAGGTCTTAGAAGGTATACATTTTCTGTTCCGCTCCTCAGTCCGCGCGCGATATTATATAGGTATAAACTTCCTCTACAAATCACTACATAGTATAAAACAAAGTCGCTTTCTCTGTCCCTATATCCCTTTGTATGCTTAAATCTTTAAAACTACGAAACGGATTTTGATGCGGTTTTTTTTAATAAAGAGAGAGATTAAAGAGAAAGGTTCATATGTATAATAACATCCAATAAATAGTGGAGAAATACTGTATACCCGTGCGAAGCCAGAGCGGGCCGCTGCTCCATGGGGCCGCTAGTGAACTATAAAACCGTAAAATATTTTTTGAAATGAAAGCCGTAGGTATATCCTTTTCTTATAACGTGCTGTAAATTCTACAGGGATGCTATGCCGGACTCCTACCAACTAAAAAACACACGTTTCCTATCTAATGCCTACGGTTGGGAGCCCCGGGTAAGCCCTCGGAGGTATGACCCCAGGACAGAAACCGTAGATGCTAGTGTTCAAACTATAGATAGGTATATAATTTTCCGCTAGTTCAAACAAAGAAACTCTTCACCTTTATCATATTAAAAAGTATAGATTTGATAACTATTATTTTACAAGTTTCTACAATTTTAATCAACTAAATAAACCCCGCGTGTCTTAATTACATCGGCCTACCTTTGCTTTTATTACTTACTCTAATTAGTTCAGGGAATTAAAACAAAACGAAGTTCTACGCTTTTGAACAATTATACTGGAAAATTCGAATTTTTCTATGTTTCCTTAAGCTTCTTTGTTTGGAAACAAAAAGTTTGAATTCCGGAAGTAAATATCATAACAGAATCTTGTTAAGGTCGCTAAGCCCTGTAATGACATAAGTTTATTATTTAAAGGTACTTTGAGATCACGAACATTGTAAGACTTTAATAAGAGAGTACGTTTCATAATACTTTTTAAACATTTACTCGCTTAGTTCTTGTCCTCGTGGGAGTATGGGAATAGCGGCCTTTACACACACACTCTATCGCGCGTTCTCAGGAGCGTACAGGATTGCACGCGGGATAGCCTGCACGCTCATTCGCGCGCGACTGTCTTAAGGTTATATAAATAATACTAGCTGATGCCCGCGGCTCCGCCCGCGTGGAATGTCCCGGTCACTTAGGGGTATGAAAAATAGATGTTGGCCGATTCTCAGACCTACTCAATATGCTCACAAAATTTCATGAGAATCGGTCAAGCCGTTTCGGAGGAGTATGGCAACGAAAACTGTGACACGAGAATTTAATATATTAGATATAGAAGCGCTCGTGGCCTCGCGGACTCAGTGTTCTGTAAACGATCACCGCAGTAAGCAACTTTCACTATGGCCGGTCCATGGATGGGTGACCATCCATGTGATCACTTTGTGACATTTATTTGAGCGTTTCCGTGCTTCGGAAGGCACGTTAAGCCGTTGGTCCCGGTTGCCAGTTAAATGGCAGTCGTTAAGCTAAGTTGAAGGCTTTATTTCAACAGCAGGCAGTCACAACCTGCGCCTGTCCACTTAAACACGGCAATACGGCTCACCACCTATTACGTGGGACAAATTATACAAAGGTGAAATGTGGGCATATAATATGCCTCTGCCTACCCCTTCGGGGATAAAGGCGTGACCATATGTATGTATGTATGTATGTAGATATAGCCTAAATCGGGGATAGTGTAGCTTCTTCACAGTTGAAGAATTTATGGAAGCAGCAGATCAGAAGATTCGGAGCCTATTCAATGCATACAAACAAACATTTGCATCTTTCCTCTTTACAATATTAGTAGGTATTATATAGAAATTTATTATCCCACAATACACTATTTGTATTTTGTATCACGCAAATAGGTGATAAGCTTATTACCGTATTCAACGAACAACGGCAGGTTGTAGCTGATAAAAATCTATCAAAGTGACCATAAGGGTAATCAACTGGATTAAAAACAATACCTTGTTACATAATGTCAATGACCGATGATGAAGGAAAATCCTACAGGGATGCTATGCCGGACTCCTACCAACTAAAAGCTTCTGTTAGGACGGGAGCCCCCGTACCATCCCCGGTTATGGAGGCCGATAGTCTTGAGTGAAGACACGTCTGCCGCGCAACCGCCACTGAAAGAGGCAACGGAGTCCCATTTACTCCCACTGGAGATCATGGCTCGCACCTTGGTCTCCAGCGAGAGAATGTCCACGTCCAGACTTGCCACGAGGCCCTGGCGCTGTTGCGCCCACGCCATGCACTCCTCCAATGTATGGAGCGCCGCCGCGCCGTGTCCTCGCTGCACTCCTCGCAGTGCTAGAACGGCCGTGGTTTCCCGGTATATTCGCCACAGATACTTACCGAAGCTCCCGTGCCCGGTAAGTATCTGTAACAACCGGTAGGAGAGAGCGCCGTGACTCCTCTTCAGCCACTGGTCCATAAACGGTCTGACCACTGCGACTGTGGCGATTTCCGCCGAATTAAAAGCCCTATCAATAGCTTCACAGACTTTCTAAGAAAGACACTCGTTAAATACGACAAAATGTCACCAATCTCCGAACAATTCGTAGCGTGATGTTTACAGGACACTGAACAACTGCCTTGAATATTTTTCACCCAACAATCTCATTTAAAAAGTTACTAAAACAAGCAAATATATTAATCTGTTCGAATGTGCTTCTTACAATAAATATTTTCTTTTATTGGTCGTCACTATCAAACTATCTTTGGTAAAACCAAACGAGTCAATAAAACTGTCGTCAAATAACAATAAAAACCACTTTAAAGAAGCACCGCTGTACGATCAAGTAATCTACAACTTTATATTGCCGTAAACAACTTCTTAAAAGGCCTATCTATAGAAATAGCTAGCGGACTTTACACGGTTTAGCTCGCGTAACTCCCGTTCCCGTGGGAATACGGGAATAAAATATAGCCTATGTTACTCGGGGAGAGTGTAGCTTTTAACAGTGAAAAAATGTTTCAAATCACTTCAGTAGTTTCGGAGCCCATTCAAACAAACAAACAAATTCTTCCTCTATAATATTAGTATAGACTATATAAAAACCCATTAAAAAGTAACTGCGATAGTGGTATTAAATTATTATCAACAGATAAGCATTATTAGCCGTCAATAAGCCCAAATTGACATAGTGTTGGTACTCTGTCTGTGACCTGGGTTACGCAATGTAGATAACACCAGATAGCGATGGCTGGCTTATTTTGGGAATAAAAATTATAACACGCGTTTTTATATTCATATTCGGTCCTATTACATTATTCGTATATTTATTAGATACACATGGTTAGATAGAGATATCAGAAATTTTAGAGGCTCTTGAAATATTGTAACGTATTCTCGTTTTAACAATTTATGCATTGGAGTCCGACTGCCTGCTTTTCATGTTTGGTGTTAATAATAAATTCACGAATAGATGACAAATAACTAAAATGTTTGGAAAAAGACTCCAAGACTGCTGACATTAAGTGCGCTATCTACCTACTATGATTTTTCTTTATTCCCCAAAGATGTTGAAACCAATTTGAAACATAAAATTATAATACTACTACATATGTATACTAATATTAATTTTATAAAGAGACACAGTTGTTTTAACAGGATAAGTCTTTGGCGTGTTCTGGGTGTCTTCTTAATCCTCTTATCCACAAGTTTCCAAAGACCCGTAACCTTATGTTTGAAAATCTCACAATCTGTTTGTTTAGCTCTTAGAAAACGCTCGTCAAAATTAATTATTCAGTACTATACTAAACTGTGAAATACCAAATTCTCTGTTATTCGCTAAACGTAATTGTCTAAATGAGCACACGTACTACATCAGAAACAATGCATAGAGCAACGCGACCAGTGCAAGGGGAGTAGTCGTAGCATGTTTGATCTATGCATATCTGTCTGTCGTATGTTGCGAGGGGGAAATCGTTTTCACATACACCACTACAATAGCAATCGGCGGTAAATACAATTGTACACATAACAATTGAAAAAAGAATTCCAGACACACACTTTTAGATATTAATTTCTTAATTCTTTCGGAGCCTGCTTTTTTTTTTTTGACGTGAGGGAAAATCCTCGTAGGATGCTATGCCGGACTCTTACCGACTAAAAAACCTCACGTAACGCCCAACAGCCTATGGTTGAGAGCCCCGGGTAAGCCCTCAGGAAGGATGTCCCGTGACTCCCAACAGACCTACGGCCGCCGATGCGGCCTCGCCCAGGGGGTGGTTCGGGTGCAATCCCGCGTCTATGGGGGATTTCGGGTGTGACCCCGCTTCTAAGGGGGTGCGTTCGTGAGTGCTCACGTCACGCTGCCGTCATGGGCCTGCTTCTGTAAGGACGGTGAGCGGCCCTCTCACCGTCCTCAGACCCCCGGTCATGGAGGCCGATAGTCCTCGGCGAAGACACGTCGGCGGCGCCCAGGGCGCCGACTGCGGAACTCGGGTGGGAGAGTTCTCTCCCGCACCCGGCCCGCCGCCTCCTTCGCGAGCATGACCTGCTCGCAGAAAGAGGCGGCGCAGTCCCACTTACTCCCGCTGGAGAGCATGGCTCGCACCATGGCCTCAAGCGAGAGAGTGTCCACGCCCAGACCCACTACGAGGACCTGTCGCTGTTGTGCCCACGCCGTGCACTCCACCAGCGTGTGGAGCGCCGTGTCATCGCTGCGGTCCTCGCAGTGCTGACACTCGGCCGTGGTTTCCCGGTGTTTTCGCCACAGATACCTACCGAAGCTACCGTGCCCGGCAAGCATCTGTGTCAACCGGTAGGAGAGAGCACCGTGTCTTCTCTCCAGCCACTCGTCCATGACCGGTCTGACGGCCGCGATTGTGGCGAATCCCCCCTTTGGTTGCTCAAGTCGCATCTTCCATGTCTCCAGGGTTTCCTGGTGGAGCAGGGTCCGCTGGGCCTCGATTTCTCGAGACGCAGGCCTTTGGCCCCGCTCCAGCGCCTCCTTGCGCCATCTGAACAGTGACGCAAGGGCTCTCGCTTCCAGGTCCCATGGAGGGGTCCCGGCTAGGAGACATGCCGCCTCACCGGAGATCGTGCGGTATCCTCTTATCACCCTGACGGCCATCACTCTCTGCGGGCTCATCAGTCTAGCCTCATTGCTGGCCGTCAGGGTCTCCGCCCATACGGGAGCCCCGTACAGGGCCATGCTTCGCACGATCCCAAGGTACAGCCTCCTGTAGGGAGCGTTGGGTCCCCTGATGTTGGGCATCAGCCGCGCGAGTGCGGCCGATGCTCCCCTCAGTTTTGGGACCAAACTTCGGAAATGATGTCCGAAGTTCCACCGGCCATCGAGTACGAGCCCCAGATACTTCATCGAGGGCTCGATGCCGATGCTGACGCCCCCCACCTGTAGGCTGGATCCCGCAGGTGGCCCCATCCGAGGTCCGTGGAAGCACAGAGCCTCGGATTTGTGAAGGGCGACCTCAAGACCCAGCCGCCGAATCCGACCCACGACCTGAGCAACCCCTGCCGTGGCCTTAAGTGCTGCGGCACGGTGCGTTGCTCCCCGCGCCGTAACGAGGGTGTCGTCGGCGTAACATGTTACGCCGACCCCTCTGAGCAACGGACCACGCAGCACCCAGTCGTAACCGATGTTCCACAGGAGCGGCCCTAAAACCGATCCCTGTGGAACACCGCACGACACATCTCGCCGACCCGGCCCTAGCCAGCTCGGGTAAGTTATGGCTCTCTCGGAGAGATAAGCCCCGACAATTCGACGGAGGTAGGGAGGCACTCCATGATAGATAAGCGCCTCCCTGACGCAGCTCCAGGGCAAGGTGTTGAAAGCGTTGGCGATGTCGAGAGACACCGCCACCACCACCTCACCCTGTGAGACTGCTTCCTCCGTCAGGCCTCTAATGCGCATGATCGCGTCCACGGTGGAGCGTCCCTGACGGAAGCCAAACTGGCTATCCGCCAGATCAGGCCCCACGCGTGTGAGGTGCCCGACGAGGCGTTGTGCAATAATGCGCTCAAAGAGCTTGCACACCTCGTCGAGCAACACGATCGGCCGGTACCCTGATGGGGAATTTGCCGGCCGCCCCGCCTTTCGAATCAAGACCAGTTTCCCTGTCTTCCAGACCTTGGGAAACTGGCCTTTCTCGAGGCATGCGCTAAAGAGCCCAATTAGTCGAGGCCCAAGCTCTTCAAGAGCCAGGACCCACGCTCGGCCTAGAATGCCGTCGGGTCCAGGGGCGGTGTTTCTGCGGGATTTAAGCCGCAGTACAGCCGCCCCTAACTCACCCTCGGTGACTACGGGCACGTCGTTCTCGCTGCCTACCGCGTTGGGCGCCTGAGACGGAGCCATGCGCGGAGAAATATGTTCCTCCGCTCTCGACGGGAACAAGGAGTCCAGGACCTCCTCCAACCGCTCCGGCTGGAGACTCTGAGTCAGTGGGGGCGCCTTAGGGCGTAATTTGCCCCTTACCAGAAGGTACGGGCGCCCCCACGGGTTCCGCTCCAGAGTCTCCATCAGCTCATCGCGGCCCAGCTTTTTGGACCGCCTGATGGCCGTCTGGAGGGCCCTCTTGGCCTCCTTGTACCCATCGTAGAGCTCCGTCTCTCGGGCTGCCGCATCGTCTGGGCGGCGACGCCTCCGGCGGAATCTGGTGTACCGGCGGCGCGCGGTAACGCACTCCGCGCGCAACTGCGCGATTTCCTGCGTCCACCAGTACACCTGTTTCCTCGCCGGTCTGGGCCTAGCCCTGGGCATCGCCGCATCGCAGATGTGCGACATGGCTCTCCCGAACCACTCTACTTCGGCATCAACATCGGCAGGCCCGTCCGCTGTCGGAATCCAGGCCTGCACGATGGCCGCCTCCAGGAGAGCCTCCCGATCCAGGCGGTGGAGTGCCCAACGCGGTTCCGGGGGATTCGCGATTGTTGGCGGCAGGTTAGGTGGAGGGGAGACGTCGAACCGAATATATCGGTGATCTGACGACGTCTCCTCCTCCTCCACCACGCGCCATCCCTGGACACGGCGGGCGAGCTCAGGGGTCGCAAACGAAACGTCTATGACCGAGCTGAGCCCCCGCCGCGTCCAGGTTGCGACATTCCCCCGGTTCAGGATGACTAGGCCACGTGTTGTGACCCAGTCCTCCAGTATCCTCCCCCTGCCTCTGGTTTCCCGGGAGCCCCAAGCCTGCGACCAGGCATTGAAGTCTCCCAGGACCAGGACAGGGCGAGGCCGGCATGCAGCGAGAACGACGTCCAGCTCAGGGAGCCATAGCTCAAACTGATGCTGGTCGAGGCTCGGCGAGATGTAAACGGCCACGACAGCCACACCCTCATATTCCGCCGCGACGCAACCCGGGCCCCTAGCAATAAGCGCTAGGCGCGAGTCGTCCGCGCCGGTCCCCCCAAAGATAGTCGCCAGGCCGTCCAGATCCACCGGGCTTCCCGGGTGAACCCAGTACGGCTCGGCGACGACAGCGATGTTAATGGACCACTGCCTGATGCTCTGGTATAGAAGGTCCTGAGCACCAGTGCAGTGGTTCAGGTTCACCTGCAGGATGCGGATATGGGTGTCCATCAATGGACATCCATTTCCGCACCCTGCCGCGAAAGTGCACCCTCCGTCTCAGCCCCCCGTGCGGACGGACGGGGCCTCGGCCTTGAGGCAGCGCAGGCCTTGCTGCCCGCCCGGTGGTTGGCCTCCTTGCCCTCCGCCACGCATTTATAACAGCGCGGCGCAGCGTCACAGGCAAGGGCCTTGTGACCGGGCTGACTACAGCGGAAGCACCGATCGCCTACGGTGACTTCCGCCGTGCACTGCACTCCTACATGCCCCACGACCAGGCACCTATAGCACCTGTCTTCGCGGGGCTGCAGGAGATGCACCTGCGCCCTCAGGAAGCCCCCAATGAGGAGGCTCCGTCCATCCGCAACTTTTTGAGCCGCCGCGACTTTCGGAGCCTGCTTTGACAGAGAAAAAAATCTCAGAGTACGACGTTTCCTCTTCTGTTAAAAGTCATAAAACCAGTAAAAAATAAAATAATTTACTTAGATTTGTATATATTTGTGTAGTAGAAATTATTCTAATTTAAATTGTGACTCGACTGAGGGATCGGAAATGCTACAGACTGAAAAGAACCCCCAAACAACTCAGTCCGACTTTTTTCAAAATGTATCATAAAATCTCGTGTAGCTCTATGGCTCACGTACATCAGAAACAATTACGCGAATTGATTGACGGCAGTTAGTGGAATTACGGGTAAATCATGAAATTGTATTGTTACTATTGTGTGGTAGGCGTTTCGACAGATTGCACGTTCATGAGAGAATATTGGGAGCAAAATGATAAATTAATACGAATAATAAAATAAGTAAGTAGGTACCTGACAGATAGTAGGTGGTTTTGCGGTTTATTAGCGATATATTATAACTGACCTGAGAAACACATTTCGCGAGAGATAGTGAGAGATATTACCTATATGCTATGTATTATATGCATTACATTATAGGTAATATCACATAAAACAAATCTCTAGAATCACTGTATCTATTGCTGAAATCTGCATTGTCCGTTGAGTCTGTGGTAAGTCCTTTAAAAAATCTAAATAGCAAAAATACCACCTCGGCCCAAGGAGTGGTGACATCATCGCACCGCTCGCCACAGACAGGGAGTTCATCCTCACACTCTACGTCCGGAGCGTTCGAGCACGGTTAGATCCGATAGGGGTTTTCTTCCGCGCACGCTTAGGTTGTGAAATGATCTCTCTGCCTCGGTTTTCCCAAACGCCTACAGTATGGGGTTCTTCAAAAGGGGATTAAGAAGGTTTTTACAGGGTCGGCAGCGCGAGTGTGCAAACGTTCATAGGCTGCGGTGATCACCAGTCCTTCTGGTGGGCCGTATGCTTGTCTGCCACCTTAGTGGTATAAAAAAAAACACAATCATCTCTTGTTCTGTACAAGGGGATATTTTTACACAGAACTCCATGAAAAGATAAAGAAGAAGAAGATTTTTATGGCGCTATGTAAAAATTGTTTTGTTTTATCTTTATCTGCTGAACAGATAAAGATATAAAAGTCAAAGAGATACAATAATTTCAGCCAAGAGCACTACAAATTAAAAAAGTTGTGTTTTTACCTTTTTCTGAAGAGTGAAACTTCTAAACGGAATGCAACCATTTCAAAATTAAAAAAGTCTTACGCCGCCCGTACTTTTCACGTGCATAGGTACAGAATTATGTAGATAGGCTATTTAATTCTTCACAACTATCCCAACGTTCAAAGCACAACGAACATGGTAATTCCACGGCATAAGATTGATCTCGATTGCAGTACAGAAAATGAATATTTACTCATTCTATACACAAACTAGGTACACCCTTCCAATACTACGTATGCTAGACTAGTTCTACATATTATATGTGTATTTAACAAAGTTCGCACGTCATTTTAATGATTTTAACACTGTTTCCAGAACACAGGCGGGTAATGTTTTCAATTGAAAGATGAAAGTGATCACAGACTATGTCGGAAGATATAATAAACTCGGGTCAGAAAACGGCATGATATCGTTTACCCTCCTCCAATTCCACCATAAGCGGATGTTGAGCTATTTATGGCCACGTTCGATTGACCTAGGTCAACTGGAAATGGCTAAGAATCATCCTAAGACATGTCCCAACATTAATTATTTATATCCATCATAAAGCTTGTTGACTCGCTGAACTTCGTTTATAAAACAGATCGGCTTTCCTCTAAACCTTCCTGTTAAATCGCTCTATCTAATTGCTGAAAACTGTTTTAAAATCTATTGAGTAGTTTAAAAGATCTAAGCGCACAGACAGAAAAAGCGACATTTTATAAAGATAGAACAAAGCTTTCATATTTATTTTGCTATCCATTCCGTATCAGTCACACTTTGTTTACTCTATCTAAAGACTGATTGATTGTGTAGCAAAAATCCAAACATCAGCACATACTTAAAATATTAGTAAAAAGATTTATTTATTCAATAATATATTAGACAAATAGTACCTATGTACATTAAAGCGTAATAAGTATTTACAAAATGAATACAACTAAACTAAATCTAAATAGGGCCCCCGTGGCATTGAGCCCAAAATACTGGCAGCATTCCCCCTTTGTAGAGAAATAACTGCCAGCCCTTAGGTCACCAGTAGACTCCAGAAGACGCTTCTACAACATTTTAAAAAAATTATGCGCGTTAGGACCCCAAGGACCTAGGGTCTCGACACCGACTGGAAATATTAGTAGGATATCACATTGTTTTACCTGCTTCAGAATGTTGTTTATACTATTTCCCCACCTCTAGTAGTTACTTTCGATCTTAGAGTCAATGAATCCATTCATACTGACCAACCTCACCCATTCATCAACTCATTTTACTACCTCAAACCGTAAATAGACATTTTAACTCGTGTACTGCAAATCAATCGGCACTTCTCAGTACCGACAACAGTACTAGACTTGACGTATAAATCTTTATATGGTACCGACAGACAATTTAATTGTATATTATCGTAGATACAAAATAAAGACATCACATAACATATTAGGTTGTGACAACCAGTTTGATTGTATACTTTGAAGACGGTTAATACAGAAACCTTTTCAATAAAGTTGTAATATAACTTAACTCATCTTTGTCAATTTCAATTTAGATAAACGTATTTTTCTGTTTGTTTCAGTCTAAATTAGATCTTTAAACGCGGTAGCGTGTCCTTCAATAAAAAATGTTTTAGTGAGGTACAATATCTGCTTTGATATTTCTGTCTCGGCTTTATCATTCATTCGGCATTCTTTACAGTAAATAAACATCAAATCTTGGTTGAACTACAGCAAGACCTTCAACTTGATGGTTAGAGAGAGTCGTACTATTTTTTTTATTTAAAGTAATAAATTAATAACAGACAAATTTTATCCCAGGAATAATGTTACCATAGGATATCCTATGAACCGCGGACACCATCTACTACTTGTACAATAACAATAAGCCGGAATGGCGTGGTATGGATGAGAAATGATACCAATAAGTCACCTATTAAGGCCGCGTGGGTCAGATTTTGAGTTTTTTGAAACAATCCTACTCAAAAAGTAAAGGGTTTATAATTCTGATAAATATATATATAATAGTTAAGGATATAAGCTAAACATATTCCGAGCCCGTTACACGATCCAATAAATTTCACTAGATAGAAAAAAATCCCAAAGTTGACTCTCTCAGAAAAGTTTTTTCAAAACTGTGGCTAAACTATTAACATTTTATATATTTTTTTTGCACTGAATTAAAGGTATTAAGTTTTTATACACATTTTCCGAGCGTTTTTCTATAAACAACTATTTACATAGTTATCATGTACGAATATCTACCAAACGCAATAGAATTGCGCCGCTGACGGCCGATCAGTCTCGCTCTGGCGCTTGTGGAGGCAGGACCTGTGTCAGTTTTTTTCGCAACTATTTCGTAATTTTTATGCCAAATTACGTTGAAATCGCGCCACAGTATAAGAATATCAGTAATGGGCAAAATGTAATTAGATTAACCGTTACAAATACATACGCGACTCATGGTAAAAATGTGGTGATCTTTTACTTTTGAAGTGTTTTCACGACATGGTAACCAGCTACCTAATGCATTAAAATGTCTACGAATTACATGATAATTTCGCAATCCAAAATGGCGGCCACGCCGTAATCACAAAATTTCATGATGGGTATCGTTTAAGGGGTTTTTTGGTATGCTGAGTACGAAGTACGTAATAATTTTGCAATCCAATATGGCCGCCACGCCGTAATCACAAAATTTCATGATGGGTATCGTTTAAGGGGTTTGTTCGTATGCTGAGTACGAATCACGTGATAATTTTGCAATCGAATATAGCCGCCGCGCCGTAATCACAAAATTTCATGATGGGTATCGTTTAAGGGGTTTTTTGGTATGCTGAGTACGAATCGCGTACTAATTTTGCAATACAAGATGGGCTGCCGCGCCGTAATCACAAAATTTCATGACGGGTATCGTTTAAGGGGTTTTTTGCTATGCTGAGTACGAATCACGTGATAATTTTGCAATTCAAAATGGCCGCCACGCCGTAATCACAAAATTTCATGATGGGTATCGTTTAAGGGGTTTTTTCGTATGCTGAGTACGAATCACGTGATAATTTTACAATCCAATGGCCGCCGCGCCGTAATCACAAAATTTCATGATGGGTATCGTTTAAGGGGTTTTTTCGTATGCTGAGTACGAATCACGTGATAATTTTACAATCCAATACGGCCGCCGCGCCGTAATCAAAAAATTTCACGATGGGTATCGTTTAAGGGGTTTTTTGGTATGCTGAGTACGAATCACGTACTAATTTTGCAATACAAGATGGCCGCCGCTCCGTAATCACAAATATTCATGATGGGTATCGTTTAAGGGGTTTTTTGCTATGCTGAGTACGAATCACGTGATAATTTTGCAACCCAATATGGCCGCCGCGCCGTAATCACAAAATTTCATGATGGGTATAGTTTATGGGGTTTTTTGGTATGCTGAGTACGAATTACGTGATAATTTTGCAATTCAAAATGGCCGCTACGCCGTAATCACAAAATTTCATGATGGGTATCGTTTAAGGGGTTTTTTAGTATGCTGAGTACGAATCACGTGATAATTTTGCAATCCAATATGGCCGCCGCGCCGTAATCACAAAATTTCATGATGGGTATAGTTTAAGGGGTTTTTTGGTATGCTGAGTACGAATTACGTGATAATTCTGCAATCCAATATGGCCGCCGCGCCGTAATCACAAAATTTCATGATGGGTATCGTTTAAGGAGTTTTTTGCTATGCTGAGTACGAATCACGTGATAATTTTGCAATTCAAAATGGCCGCCACGCCGTAATCACAAAATTTCATGATGGGTATCGTTTAAGGGGTTTTTTAGTATGCTGAGTACGAATCACGTGATAATTTTGCAATCCAATATGGCCGCCGTGCCGTAATCACAAAATTCTATGATGGATATCGTTTAAGGGGTTTTTGGAATGCTGAGTACGAATCATGTGATAATTTTGCAATCTAATATGACCACCGCGCCGTAATCACAAAATTTCATGATGGGTATCGTTTAAGGGGTTTTTTGGAATGCTGAGTACGAATTTTGTGATTACGGCGCGGCGGCCATATTGGATTGCAGAATTATCACGTAATTCGTACTCAGCATACCAAAAACGCCTTAAACTATATACATCATGAAATTTTGTGATTACGGCGCGGCGGCCATATTGGATTGCAAAATTATCACGTGATTCGTACTCAGCATACTGAAAAACCCCTTAAACGATACCCATCATGAAATTTTGTGATTACGGCGCGGCGCCCATATTGGATTGCAAAATTAGTACGTGATTCGTACTCAGCATACCAAGAAACCCCTTAAACGATACCCATCATGAAATTTTGTGATTACGGCGCGGCGCCCATATTGGATTGCAAAATTTTCACGTGATTCGTACTCAGCATACCAAGAAACCCCTTAAACGAAACCCATCATGAAATTTTGTAATTACGGCGCGGCGCCCATGTTGGATTGCAAAATTATTGCGCGATTCGTACTCAACATACCAAAAAACCCTTTAAATGATACCCATCATGAAATTTTGTGATTACACCGCGGCGGCCATTTTGGATTGCAAAATGATCACGTGATTCATACTTAGCATACCAACTTTAGAAAACTTTAGAATTTTTTATGACCCGTTATAATGTAATTTACATTTTTTACGCAACTGTAACCATCTAGCAAACTTACGCAACGGAAACTCTCAAAAGAAATGAAATATCCTAGTTTTCGAAAAATGTTTCGTTGCTGCTCAGCTCTTATTCGCCTTAGCGTGATGTTATATATTTCGGTATTTTTCAAAAATGGACATTCTGTTAAGGAACTTTTGAAATTCAACTAGCAGTCTCTTAGACTCTAGAGTTCAAACAACTAAACAAACAAACAAACTCTTTAGCTTAAAAATAATAGTATAATATATATAATTAACTCATTTATTTAGGAAACTCGAATAAATCACTACACATAATAAAGTTAGATGCATTTACTACGCCAAACAAAGTTAGCATGCTGTTTCTTTCTACTCTACTGTATACTGTGGCATGAGAGTTCACTGCCGCTGCAGGTGCGCGGTGTGTCTTGCGCCCGGGGCAAGGGGAGCGCCAAATGCCTACTTGTGCGCTATAACCGCCCCTTAAGTAACCAATAAGTACCTTCCAACCAAAGATGGTTCGCATAGACCGCAATACCGACTCGAGCAGATTACAACGCCCATTATCAAAATCTCATTAATTCTTTTCAAGCAATATCGAGCATGACTGTGTTTATTTTTGTTACGTAACAATTTGTTTCATCCGCTGGGATGGGCTGATGTTGCAGTGATTGACAAAACGGTTGAATCAATATCACTTTGATTGCGGGAACTCATCTATCAATCCTCTGCAAGAACACAACGAATTTGGTTCATGTTTTTCATATAAAATCATTGGTAGTCGTCGTGGGTTACGATAGTATTCAAATAATAAGGTTTACAAATCAATGTAAACTGAAAACTTTTACCTAATTATGACGAGTTTTTACTTAATATTATTGACTAGCTAAGTCCCAAAGCTTCACTCACTTGTGACATAACCTAGCCAGAAGCACTCATTTAACATTTTTATAACTGCTTCATTACCATTAAAAAGCGGAATTTTAGGAGAGTAACATAAGCTATAATATATTATGTCACGCTACAATTAAAGGGAGGATCCCTCATCATTCAAAATGTAACTTTTTATTGGTAATAGAATTCAATAGTTTAATAGCTTATTCATTAAAACCCTAACCTTTCCTCTTTATAGTTCTAGAATAGAACATTACAGCTTTTATAACTTTCAATATAGGGTAAATAAAAACAAGAAAGCCGTGAGATCGTTCTCACCAGACTGCCCGCTCTAACACGTTTATAGTGAAAGTGAATGTTCAATCCGATTGACGTTGTCATTTTTGTTTTATTTCAAACTTTGAACAGATGATCCACGTGACCTAGTGACGTAGTTTAATTCGAAAGAGTCACAGCTACAGACAAAGTCTCGCCATAAGCCCCTCTGCACTCTTTTTTACAAAGAGGGGCTAAAATGGTAGGGCTTCTAGAGCCCCTCTATCGCTATAGATTCAATGTCTTTAACTTCTTTCCTAAACAAATATATGCAAGTGCATTTTAATTACTAGCAAGTAGCTAACAAAACCAGATGCATTTTAATGAAAATGATGACTAGAAAAGGATTTGGTTCATAGATAGGCACAAAAGCATGCATGTAACAATTGCGATCAATTTAGTTATCAAGACGACCTCGTTTTCTGTACAGCATCTCAGGATTGATAGCATCGCACTTATTAGACGGACTTGAGTAATGGGATAATGATTTCAGGGTGCGACTAAAGTAATCAATAAACCTAACCTGACATATTATGTCATGTGTTATTGATAGTGAGGTTAATTTCATAGGGCAACGCGACAACTACAAGTTGAGTAGACATAGCACCTTTGCTCTATACATATATTTGTCTGTCATTATTATGTTGCGGGAGGAAATCGTATTCGTAGACACCACTACAAAAGCAATTTGCTGTCGCTAAGGTATTTACACAAAGAAATTAAGGCTGCAGCTGCTTAATCTATACTTATAATAAAACTGTTGAGGGTCGAGAGTCTGTACATGGAAGATTTTGTGAAAATTTTAATTGTATGGCGGTCTCTAATCGATATTGATGCCGAAAATGTAATTAAAATTTTTCATGTCTGTCTGTCTGTCTGTCTGTATCCCGAATTAGTATCACGCCAAAACTACTGAACCGAATTAAATGATATTTGGTACATTCCGAGTTTCGATGTCCGCGCCGAAGGCGTGGACTGAATTGTTTTAGAATAGACTTAATCTTTGAGCTCTTTTATGATTAAGCAAACAGGGCCGTTTTTGTTTGATGAGTGTCATGAAGAAGTACCCTCCTTTTGTACATCATAAGTGACGTAAACGAAGTTGCGAGGGTCAGCTAGTACATTATATTACTGTTATAAAATCTGAGAAGTTTTAAGGAAAAATTTTTACGTAAAATATTGTTCTAAAGACCTATATCTATTTTTGCAATATTTCTCATTTTTCGAGAGCGATTTCGATCGAACAAAGTATTCCTAATCGTGTTTTGATCCGTTAAAAAAGCAAGAGTATCTAATAAATTACAATAATATAGTTTTATCAGATCAAATCGAAGAATATTTCCTAGTATAAAGTTCACCCCAAGATGAGTCTCTTTCGAACATACAAGCCTTAAAAAAAGACACTCATAATTCTTATATATGTGCGTGAGTGTGTATAACCGTACTCCTTTAGGCGTAGGTACGCTTTGAAAGAGGGAAAAGTATCAGTATGGTGCCTCTCCTCCCGATAAAAGTCATAAATCGTGTTAGTAGTAGTCGAATGAACGTGTATTTCAAAGAGAATCCAATACTACGTAAAAATACAATACAATACAAAAAGAATACAATACTAGTGTTATTAATATTGAGGTTAATTTAGTTGGAAAACTATTCGATTCATTTAGCGATCGATTTAGTTAGAAAGAAAGAAAGAAAAGAAAGAAAGAAAAATAGTTTATTCCACTAGCACTGCTTAAACAAAAATATCAAAAACAATAACTAAAATATACATCCTTAAATCTAAAAAACACAATTTCATTACCGCACTCTGTGGAATAACGGCCACCTCTCAGCTTAATGCTGTCTGCATGTGGTTCATGCAGCCAGCGCTGGTTTTCAGAGGCAGCCGGACGCGACGCGACTACCCGATAAAACAGTCAGCAAAACAACAAATTCAAACAAACATCGCCAATCACATGCAACAATATTAAAAAAAAAAAAAAAATATACATAATAATAAACATAACAAATATGAGGGCTGGCAACATTTCTGGCAGTTTCCGTCTCCCTCCGAGCGAGAGACGCCACGCCACCGCCATTACTGTCAAGTGTCAATTCATGAATTCAATCTTATTATCAACTTTAACTTTCCCTTTCATTCCCAAGAAACTGGTTAAACCAGATAATGGTAACTTGTTATTCAAGTAATAATCATATTGATAACAAAGAAGATAAACAGTAAGCGACCTTAGTAAGTTGTGTTGCATGTGATTACGATTTGCATCCAGTAATCAATGTTCTGTTCTGTGGTGTAAAATGCGTTTAATGCTGTGCCAATCTTTACCAGTTCATGTCAACATTAACGGAATCATTCACAATTTCCATTATATAACATAACTCAAAGAGGTTTTAACGCAGTC
This sequence comes from Miltochrista miniata, assembly GCA_933228765.1. Lineage (NCBI taxonomy): Eukaryota > Metazoa > Arthropoda > Insecta > Lepidoptera > Erebidae > Miltochrista > Miltochrista miniata. Next base: position 11,329,316 of record OW121764.1, on the reverse strand, counting down.
GCCCATGAAATAGGTAAGCCAAATCATTTTACCTTAGACTATTATTCTGCAATCTGAGCATTATACCTACTCGAAGAAATACCGCCACACAAATTGGTCCGGTGTTCACTACATTTATTAAATCAAGTTTTTAGTTTTCTTTTCTATAAATTAAGTAGTAAGTTACTCAGGTACAGAAGTGGGCATTGGGACTTATAATTATTTCTTATTTTAAGTAATTTAATTTATCTAAATTCCCTTTATTTCAGACAGGAATGAAAACGGGCCACATTCCCCCTCACCCCTGGCACAACCAGCCCCTGGCTATTACATATCGTGCTTCGACCCACCCTACTCGACGGCTAATCCCACAAGGTAATAAAAAAACACTCAAACTCCTCTCAGGAAATTGGATAATTAGGCAGTAATCATTCCTTGACATTTTACACAATCTTACCCGATCCCAAAGCAAGCCAGGAACAACCTGCCCGCGTCATGGGAATCAGACCACGGATATCAATACCTATATACTTTTTGAATACACACAAATTACACATAGAAACACCCAGACTCCTGAGACAAACACCCATGGGTCACACAAACATTTGTCCCCGGTGGGAACTAAACCCACAACCTCCAGCGCCGCAGGTGGTATCACTACCGACTGCGCCACAGAGGCAGTCAATCATTAACTAAATACATAATTTCCATAACATGAACAATATATAATTGTATTTAAATTACCTAAATAAGTGTTATTAAAAACATTCAAAATATGTACATACACAAAACTATAAAACAACAGTCACTATATTAGGTATAATGAATTTAAAGGTATCTTAGACAGATTTTATCTGTTGTGTCAAGTATAATGTCCTGAGATGCCGTAAAAATGTATTTTTCGTTTTCAGGCCGCGAATTGGTGGGGAGAGTACATTCCAACACTTAGCCGCTGCATGACGAAACGTACCTCGGAAAGCTGCCGTTCTGTGCCTGGGAAGTGATAAAGGGGGCAGCCCTGATCTCCTGCTAAATCGCTGCTTCTCATATCTCCAGCTCAATTTTTCTAAGAGATAAGTTGGACTTAGATTTTTAATCACCCCAAACAATAAACTAGCCAGGTGTAACTTCCTCCTAGCTTCCATTTTAAGAATTTTTAGCTTATTCAGAAAAGGGGTTACATGACTTCTTCTGGGGATGTCAGTGCAGAAACGAGCACAGGCGTTCTGAACTCTTTGTATTAAATCCTCAGTCCTCCTAAGCAGACAGGGACCATAGACTGTGTCACAATAGTTAAATTTTGAAAGTACCAGGCTATCGACCAGGAGTCTTCGCAGTGGCAGTTAGACCACTATATCCGATTATTTTAGCATTGGATTGAGTTATTTCGGTACACGACGGTTGACGGCGGGTGGAGGACTGATTTCGATATTTAACATATCGGATGTAGTCCCACAATGTCGAGTCCCGTTACGTCGAGTCTCCGCTACGTCGAGTCGTTCCTTCGGTTGGTGCAATATAGCGTAGTCGCCTCTACGTCGAGTCGCCGCTACGTCGAGTCTCCGCTACGTCGAATCGTTCCGAGGACAGGTGCAATAAAGCATAGTCGCCTCTACGTCGAGTCGCCGCTACGTCGATTCACCCTGAGTGTAAGCACCACCAAGTGGATGTGCCGTTTATTGCACCGACCCAAGGAGCGACTCGACGTAGCGGAGACTCGACGTAACGGGACTCGACATAGTGGGACTACATCCATATCGTTGGATGTTTTTTATCTCTACAAAACAGCAGAACTATCATTGGTATCCGAATTGTCACCTAAAACTAAATACAATTGAAAGTATCGATTCGGACACTCCGTTCGAAATTTTGTGTCTGAGTCGCCAGCAAGCCGTTTTGGGGCGTTATGGGGCTCTATTAGAATTATTATGAACTTATGCGGCTTACACCGGTTCATAGATAAAATTGTAAGTCCTTATAAATTTATTTCACAGGAAATCAGTATGTTTGGAATGACTACCTACTTGTTAATAAAAAATATCATGAATGTAGTTCGTGGAATATAATACTAAGCTTTAAAGAGGCAATTTTGTTGAGTCAATCGAGCCCAGGCGAATTACATTACAATAGCATTCGCTATTCGGAGTCTTTGATTGCTAAATACCTGTAGCCTAACCTATGTATACTGTGCCTGAGGTGTTCCTCAATTGCCCATAAATGGATGAATGAAAAAAGAATATCCACGACCATTCACAAGTGAAACTGTTAATGGAAAAGAAATTGAGTAACCATTCCTTCGCATTTAAATGACAATAAAATGGCGATCCAAGGACCTTGTGAGATTCTCGGAGGTGTCAATTATATTACTTTTTAGGGTTCCGTACTCCAAGACTCAAACGGGACTATTCATGAGACTTCGCTGTCCGTCTGGGTGTATGTCGGTCTGTCTGTCCGTCACGAGGCTGTATCTCAAAAACCGTGACAGCTTTAAAGCTAAAGTTTTCACAGATGATGTATTACTGTTGCCGCTATAACAACAATTTTCCAGTGCTCATTAGGGTTACTTTGTACCGGTGACGGTGAGACCAGAGTCTCAACTGTCTCTATTGGCTGGCATAGGCGCGGAGTATTGGTACGGCGGTCAGGGAGACCCGGTGAAACGGTTGACCGCTGACCGCCCGCAGGCTGTTCGGGACCCGAACCTGGGGATTACTTAATCTCCGCCCCAGGAGGCTGAACCAGCAGCTTGTGAAAAGTCCCTGGTGCTGTGGTCGTGCCGGAGTAGGATACCGGAGTGGACGCGGCCATTGCATCGGGGGGGGGGGGGGACCGGGGGCCCTTCCGCGCCGTGACAATACACCGCATTACCTGTGCCTGACTTTGGAGAATATGAGTTTCGCTTAGTCTCTTGCGCCACCGGTACCTAGGCACCCCCTACCTTCTTATATCCCCTTTTATTTTACAATCATGGCAAGAAAAACAAAGAATAGAGTATCCACAGCGGTTTCGTCGAAGTCCACACTTGTTGTGGATTTATGCAACATCAGAGGAATGCATTCCAACATTAACGTAATCCACAACCACTTAGAAACTACGCAGCCAAATTTGTTTTTCCTGACGGAGACGAAGATTTCATATCCGGTTGATACATCCTACTTGATGTACCCCGGCTATAAGCTTGAGGCTAACTTCAAGGCACAAGCTGGGGTATGCATGTTCGTCCGGGACGATATCTGCTGTCGCCGTCTCAAAGGCCTAGAAGACAGGGACCTATCAACATTATGGGCGCGCGTGGATCACCGGGGCCACACTTGGATCTACGCGTGCATTTACAGGTCTCATAGCGGTGACGCGGACACGGTCCGTCTCTTTGAACACCTGCAAAGATCGACTGACAAAGTCATTGAGCAGTACCCCTTCGCAGAGATAGTGATTGTGGGAGACTTCAATGGTCACCACGTTGACTGGTTAGGATCTCGGATAGCTAACTGCTGGGGAAAGCTGCTCACGAATTTGCCCTGACCTATGGTTCTCCCAACTGGTCAAATCTCACACGAGAATACCGGACCGGGAGAACGAAAAGAGTTCGTTGCTGGACCTGCTGCTGACTACGCGTCCGGACGGATATACTGTTTCAGTGGATGCGCCTCTTGGCTCATCAGATCACTGTGTTGTTCGGGCGCGAGTGCCACTAGCAAGGCCGGAACCACGCCGGTCCAAGGAGTGGCGACATGTGTGGCACTATAAGTCGGCAGACTGGGATGGACTGCGTGAGTTCTTTGCATCATACCCGTGGAGGCGGCTTTGCTTCACTTCAGACGATCTGGACACCTACTCTGCAGCAGTTGCTGAGGGGATCTTGGCAGGTATGGAAGGCTACATTCCTAACCGCTGGATCCCTGCAGGGGAAAAAAAGCGACCGTGGTTTAATCGGTCTTGCAGAGAAGCTAGAAAGCTGAAAGAGTCTGTCTACAGGGTGGACCACGGCTCGCAATAATTCTGATCCTAACATATCTGAAGTGAAACGCAAGCTGAATGCCGCCTCGAGGGCCAGCAAACGAGCAATTGCCAGGGCTAAGTTCGATTTCGTCGGTAGAATTGGTGAGCGACTAGCCGGCTACCCTTCTGGAAGTTCTGGTCGCTTGCCAAAGCTGCCGAGGGAAACTTCTGTCGATCAGGATTACCACCCCTGCAGAAACGGGATGTTAGTCTGGCCCAGAGTGCCAAGGAGAAAGCCGACCTTTTGGGTTCTCTCTTTGCCTCCAACTCGACCATGAACGATGGAGGTGTGCTGCTGCCTGACGTCCCCTGATGTTGCACTTTAATGCCAGAAATTAAATTTAGGCAGCGGAATGTCAGGCGGGAGCTTCATACCCTTGACGTGCATAAGTCGAGCGGGCCGGACGGCATTCCCGCGGTGGTGCTTAAGCGGTGTGGTGCGGAGTTGTGTTCGGTACTTACACGTCTGTTCACGCTTTCCTACTCCATGAAAAAAGTCCCGGCGTCGTGGAAGACCACTTACGTGCATCCTGTGCCCAAGAATTGTGATAGGACCGACCCGGCCAATTACAGGCCTATAGCTGTCACCACCCTATTATCAAAGGTGATGGAGCGTGTAATTAATGCACAGCTCCTGAGGCACCTTGAGAAAAAACGACTTGCTCAGTGATCGACAGTGTGGTTTCCGTCACGGTCGCTCGACAGGCGATCTTCTCGTGTACCTCACACACCGATGGGCGGCGGCTATTGAGAGTAAAGGCGAGGCTCTAGCAGTGAGCCGACATCTCTAAAGCTTTTGACCGGGTCTGGCACCGTGGTCTTCTAACGAAATTGCCCTCCTATGGATTGCCCGAGAATTTATGCGGATGGGTGTCCAGCTTTCTGGCCGGTAGAAGCATCAGGGCCGTCGTTGACGGCAGCTGTTCTGAATGCATGGCCATAAACGCTGGAGTACCACAAGGCTCAGTGTTGTCCCCCACTTTGTTTCTGCTGCATATCAATGACATGTTGTCTATTGACGGTATTCATTGTTATGCAGACGACAGTACGGGTGACACTTGTTACACGGGCCGTCCCAGTATCTCTCGGACTGTAGTGGAGGAAAGTCGTGAAAAACTTGTGTCCGAAATCGAGGTTACTCTCTCTAGAGTGTCCGATTAGGGAAGACAAAATCTTGTCCAATTCAACCCCACCAAGACTCAAGTATGTGTATTCACCGCCAAGAAAACCCCATTTACTGTGGCGCCACAATTTCAGTGCACGTCACTCACCGCCTCTGAAAGTATAGGGATCCTTGGTGTTTAGATCTCCATTGTCGTTCAGTTCCGAAGTCATTTGGAGGACCAAGCTAGCGTCCAAGAAGCTTGGAGTGCTCAGTAGGGCGCGGCGATATTTACTGCGGCTCAAACACTGCTTCTCTATAAGTCGCAAGTGCGGCCGCACATGGAGTAGGTACTGCTGTCACCTCTGGGCGGGGGCACCTGAATACCAGCTTCGTCCTTATGACTCGGTACAAAGGCGTGCTATGAGAGTTGTCTCATACTTGCTGGTAATGTGGAACCTCTTAGTGACAGGAGAGACTTTGCTTCTCTGTGTGTATTCTACCGGCTGTATAACTGTTTGTGCTCTGAGGAATTGTTTGACATGATGCCTACGGCTACATTCTATCATCGCACCGCTCGCCACAGACAGGGTGTTCATCCCCACATGTTGCATCCGGAGCGCTCAAGCACGGTTAGATCCGATAGGGGCTTTCTACCGCGCACGCTTAGGTTGTGGAATGATCTCCCTGCCTCGGTTTTCCCATACGCCTACAGTATGGGGTTCTTCAAGAGGGGTCTTAGAAGGTTTTTACAGGGTCCGCAGCGCGAGTGTGGCGCCTCTGGTGTTGAAAACGTCCATAGGCTGCGGTGACCACCGGTACATCTGGTTGGCCGTATGCTTGTCTGCCACCTTAGTGGTATAAAAAAAACAACAATAATTAAAGTCAGAAAAATGAGTATAACCCATCGTGTGTGAGTCCGACCCGCACTTGGACGGTTTTTAAAGGTACAATTGAATTTACATCTTTGGATGATGCTGAACCCTGTAACTCAATTGAAAGAAGGTTGGTACCTAGGTATAGTTTGCTAAGAGACATTGACGAAATAGTTTGCTAAGAGGCATTGACGAAATACTGAAATCGTATAATTGATATTTAGGTACTATTGGAATACTAGATAAAAAAAAAAACCGGCATGTGCGTGTCCGACTTGCCCACGGAAGGTTCCGTACCAAACAACAGCAATAAATTATGTTTGTTGTATGGAGCCGCCCTTATACATGATTATTTTTCTGATTTTAGTATTTGTTGCGTTATCGGCAACAGAAATATAGCGTCTATTGTGTGAAAATTTATCTCATAATTTCAGACATACACATATACAGGGTGAATTTTTGAAAAGGGCTTGGATGGCCAAATCCTAAACTATAAGGAATAGCTAAAAATGCTCAAAGGAGTCACGAGCCCGATTTTGATAAAACTTAAAACGTCATCATTAGATTTTTGAAAACCAATAATCCTAGCTGGGAATCGAACCTATTGATTTTGAAAAAAAAAACACACCCTTTATATTACACCATATGATAGTGTCGTTGATAAGGATCAAATTCTGCGAAGTAATGATATACGGCAAATTTAAGGAAAGTTTAGAATTTTGATGGAATTCATATTTCTTGTACCCAAATTTTGTATCTTAATTTATTTCGTTCGAATTTCCAGAATAGTTCGTAACTATTCCGTGTTTTAAATCATGCTCAGAATGATTTTTTGGAGAATATTCTAAACGGAATCAATAATATTGAATGCAGTTTGATTGTTGAGGTCTCGAATCATCCAGCTATGTATTAAAAACAATGGTCTACATTTTGAACAATTCATCAGATAACGTAAGAAAAATACGAAAGATGAGCACTTTCCCTTAGTTTGCCGTATGTAATTACTTCCCAGAATATGATCCTTAATAGCAACACTATCGAATGGTGTAATAATATAGGGTGTGTATTTTTTTTTCAAAATCAATGGGTTCGATTCCCAGCTAGGATTATTGATTTTTCAAAAATCTAATGATGAGGTTTTAAGTTTCATCAAAATCGGGCTCGTGACTCCTTTGAGCATTTTTCGCTATTCCTTATAGTTTCGGATTTGGCCATCCAATCCCTTTTGAAAAATTCATCCTGTATATAAAGTGTCCCAAAATTACCTGTCAAAATTTCGTCACTTTTATATGTGTGTGTATTGTCCGTTCACAGTTTATTTACCTCTGACAGATCGCTGTATAGGTACACTAGATACAGCCTCGTGATGGAGGGACAGAATGTCAAAAAGAGTCATACAAACGGAAAATTTTTCTTCGTCTTCTTCAAAAGAGGTCTAAGAAGGTTTTTACGGGGTCGGCAGTGCGAGTGTGGCGCCTCTGGTGTTGTAAACGTCCATAGGCTGCGGTGACCACCAGTCCTTCTGGTGGGCCGTATACTTGTCTGCCACCTTAGTGGTATAAAAAAAAATAAACGGCAAAGTCTCATAAATAGGGTCCCTGTTTACACGCTGGGCACGGAACCCTAAAAAGAAATGATGAATTTGAATGTTGAGGGTTGTTAAGCCAGAGGAAGGCTTGCGCTGACCCAAAATAAATTAGACAAGTGCCGAAGAATTATGATGATGACTAGATTTTTCCAAAAAAAACTATTTAATGCCCGGGGTTTCTCAAACACAAATTTCGGTCCACGTTTCGCATCTCATGAGAACGTACAGCTATTCCAAGGATAAATTGCAGGAACGGGACAGAATTCCTTGCGTGTAGCAACTGCTCCTCTCTATAAAATAGAGTGCAGAGGGGCTTACGGCGAGACTTTGTCTGTAGCTCTGACTCTGTCGCATTATACTACGTCACTAGGTAACGTGGATCATCTGTTCAAAGTTTGAAATAAAACAAAAACGACAACGTCAATCGGATTGAACTTTCACTTTCACAATAAACGTGTTAGAGAGGGGAAGTCTTGTGAGAACGATCTCACGGATTTCTTGTCATAAACATAGCATGTTTTTGAAAAGTTAATTATGTTCTAGACAATGTATTGTCTGTGTGTATTTTTTATAAAAAAAATCAAAAACAGAATTGACGTTTCATGTTGTGTGCTGATAAAATTTTGTCAGTTTTGGTTTCGGCGCTGAATATATTCATCAGACTTTTATAAAAGTTGCAGTAGAAAAATTCTATTAAAAATTCACACAAAAAATTGATTGAACCTCTGTCTCTGAATAGAAACTTTGCAACGGGTGAAAAATGCTCGTAAAACCTAAAACAAAATGTTGACGAGTTATTCAACTATAAATCACAAGATTACACCAATATGTGGCTCCACCTGCATTTATCTGAAATTTGTTTTCCAATTTCCCATAGTGATGCAATTTTGTTTGGAACGCTCGCCCTTTCTTATTGAATGACGCGATGAAATAGCGTATCCTATAAACTATTACTATTGTTCATTTTTTTTTTTTATAATTTAAATAAAATATAATACAAACATATAGGCTATGAATTCTTTGGACCTTCATCTTCTGGTTTGGGGCGTCGCGTCGCCCCAAGACGTAATCAGGTGAAATAATTTGACGGCCGACAGTAGTGTCTCGGTGGTTCAACGGTTAGGGCGTCTGGTCCGGCAAACTAGAAGACGCAGGTTCGAGTGCTGCTCTTATAAAAAAAAATGTACATTAAATTTGTGATTGAGCAAGCATAATAATTGCTTTTCAAAATTATTTCTAAGAACTCTTTGAAAATTATATCGAGATTTTAAGAGAATAAAAGAACTGTAGTACTTTACATACTATGGAATATAAACTATAATAATATCTGTTAAAATGGACGACGAGACAGTACTTAATTCATTTTGTATTGATTTCCATCTCGATAGCTTTCATTTCATTCCAATTACCTTTCACTTTGCCATTCATAAATAATTAAGAGGTAAATCATTTCATTCGCTTCTCTTATAAATATTTTGTCATTGTGTATTGAATTATTCAAGTAAGGTATTGTAGGGATTTTTTGAATGTACTTCTGTGTGTGTTATTCTTTATGGATGTAAATGATTGGTGAATATTTCAATGTAAGGTACTCGCTTATGTTATTAACATTAATTTTTGGGCCACCAACTTCAGGCCCCAAATTGAGGGCCACTGTTAATAGTACTGTGGACTGAGAGCGTGGCCTTAAATTCTTCAGATGAAGCCATAATATCTTCTTAACAGACGCAAGTGTCGTCATTAGGAACTTTGTAGTCTGTGGAAATATCTGCTGTAGGTACTGCTATAATGAACAAGATTTTTGTAAAAAATACTGCTAAAAAATTTATCAAAATGTTTTGTAAACACAAAAAGTTCTACTTAACTAGATAAATTGAATGAAAGTGTCACTTTGAAGTCTTATTAGCTGAAGACATTTTTATTCCGTGAGTAAAAATGTCTAATATTATTAACTTAAGAGTAAAAGATTTTATGCCAAGAAACTTGAGAATTACGAGAGCTGAAGTATTGTAAGTAATACTTGGCTCTTGAGACACGGTTTGGGACAACTTTGCCTTTGAATCGAACTGCGTGATGCTATCAATTGTAAACTTGGTTAGAAACTTGGATGATAGTACTATAAATCATTGGTTTATTTTAGGACGTCACTCGGCGTCGCTTGAGTTTAATTATTTCGAATATTTTTTTTTTTTTGAATAATTAAATATAATGTGTAATTTGTATTAGATATTTATTTATATTAGCTAGAGCTAGATCCCACAGCACTTGCTAAAACTATTGAAAAGCATGCATTCTTATTTATTTCCAAATACTTTCAGGAGACCTTGGCAACGGCAAAAAATAAAATGATCAGATTATTTATTTTTGACATAACTTTTTGTTACATAGTCTTTCTCATAGTAAGAAACGGCTAAAAACGAAACAAAAAAAAATCACACGTAAATTTTCGTCCACGAATACAAGTCGTATGATCAAGAATCGGCGCCTTGGTATAAATAAATGCAATCTGTTCCCGCCATGCCCGTGCGCAGCTGTGGATTATACTCATTGACATCATTGGGCTTGATTGTTGCTCACTCATTATAATTGTTGTATTTTTAACTGTATTTTGTTATTATGTATTTTACAAATAAGGAACTTAACTTTACACTCTCTGTTTGCAACATTGATGCAGTAATTAGTCGAGAATGTTGATGATCGTCGGCAGAATTACATTCCAACGCTACTAATACTTTATACAGATTATCTGTAGTGTAAGTTTAATCTGTTTCTGAGATGAGCAGTCATTAGAGCTATCGTCTCAATATTCTCAGAACTTGACACGATCAACTTAATGGAAAATTAACCGAAGCTTCGTGGAATTGTACGTGTGAAGATACGCGTCTTCATTAAAGCGTTTATTGATTGTGTCCGTATTCTACTATTTAAAGTTCCGGGTTAAGTTTTATCTTTCTGTCTAGGTTCAGGCGCAATTGGCAATTTGACACTAAATAGTATTTGTGTGTTCGTATGAGTAAGTCAACGTAACTTACTCATACGCACATACAAATATACATATACACAGTCTACATCCTAAAGTAATGTACATACATACATAGTCGCCTTTATCCCCGAAGGGGTAGGCCGAGGCATAGTATACGCCTATTCACCTTATAGTTTTATGTCCCACGTAATAGGTGGTCAGCTTATTGCCGTGTTGAAATGGACAGGCGCAGGTCGCCGCGACCCGCAGTTAAAATTTTTCAAGCCGCCCATAAGGCCTTCAACTTGGCTTAACCATTGACATTTTACCGGCAACCGGGTTTCATTTCGAGTTAACCTTGTCTACGCAATGGGTCTTTTTGCGAATGTGTTTCCTTTGTCGTCTCTTACGATACCCTCAGGATGTATTGGGGTGGCGACATTTGTTCACTTACCCGTCGCAACACGGGACCCCGTCGCCACACGGGGCCTTAATGTAGGCTATGTTATACATAGCCTACATTAAGGCCTCGTGTGGCGACTATGTCATGTTACTAGCCAAGATATAGGAGCTCTTCTCTTACAACTCCGAATTCTTAAAATGAAGCCTAAAGGAGCACATAATAGGGCCATCAACTTGAGGACCACTCCTTTAGTAGATGGAAAAGTGTCTTGTAGAATGTGAAAGCGATCCCCAATCTCTGGATGGCGGGACGTCAGTCACATCATTTTGGTGAGCTGAATATATATACATATAATAAAACTGTTGAGGGTCGAGAGTCTGTACATGGAAGATATTTTGAAAATTTTAATTGTACTGCGTTGTCTAATCGATACTAAAGCCAAAAATGTAATCAAAAATTTTCATGTTTGTCTGTCTGTCTTTCTGTCTGTCTGTCTGTATCCCGAATAAGTATCACGCTGAAACTACTGAAGCGATTTGAATAAAACTTCCTACAGTCTGAGCTTATGATCCGAGGACGGTTTTAGGTTACTTTTGATCCCGATATTTTAAGCGGTTCCTTTGGGAGAGGGGATGAAAGACAAAATGGCTTTTTAGGTGTAGTTTCATTGTCATAAAAGAAGTGCTTTAAGGTGAAGTGGGACTCAAAATACATATTTTGACATATTTCGAACCAATTTTGCAATGATGTTAACAAAGATTTCACAATTTTTTAAATGGATAATTATTATTAAGTATATTAACTAGGGATGTCAGCTCTCCAAAACACGATTGAGTAAATTCGGCTCGATAGAAAATAATCCCAAAGTTCCCTCGAATCTGTAAATTTACCTGTGACCGCCTTGACTATATTCAATTTCATTCAGTAGTTATATAATGTACCACACTATTTTTTTTATTTCCATGTCCCTAATAAGTTTCCTCAGGGTACTATGCAGTTATTTATTTATTAAAAACATATTAATTTAATATAAAAAACGTTTTGTTGAGCGGGAGTGCATTTTGCCGCCATCAGCCACCCCACAGAGCCCGCTCAGTCAGCCGACAGGCTTCGTTGAGGACACCCGTATACAACTTTGTCACGCCCGCTGACGTAATTCGCTGCCGTAGTAACGAAAATGGGTAATAAAAAAAAAGGAAGTATTCAAGGCTTAAGCTCAAGAGCGTAAAAATATCGCATCTGTTTGGGGAAGTTTCTTTGGTGTATTATATAAGTTATAGTAACGTTTTCATACTTTCCAATAAAAAGTTTGCCTGATGCCACATAACAGATAAGTCCAGGAGATTCACCTATAAATGCGCTCATGTATGTGACGCCCTGATCGAGCGTATAACATGTACATTATTTTTATATTAATATTTTAGTAAAATCAATGTCACGAGTATAATACTAATCTATACTAATATTATAAAGAGAAAAGATTTGTTTTTTTTGTTTGTTTGTTTGTAACGAATAGGCTCCGGAACTACTGGATCGATTTGAAAAATTCTTTCACTCTTGGGAAGCTACACTCTTTGTGGTGAACATAGTGAAAAGCTGTATGCTTTCAGGAAGAGGAGAAGAGAGAAATAATACTATAGAATTTAGAACATGAAAATCAATAATTTATTTAAATTAAGCACTTGGGGGTCGTGGGTGTGGTAACTTCAGGCAGCAAGGATTTTAGCGATTCCCGATTGATTTCGCAGGGTTCCGACTTATCTTAGTATTGGTCTTCCTGTAGACCGCTGCCGTTCGCCAGGTAGCCGTGCCGTCCACAAACTCGGCTGGCACGGTGTTTTCAAACCGCAGGGTGGACGAAAGCTTGTCGCCCGTAGGGAGAATGATGGTTGGTAGCGCGTAGGGTAAACGTTCCTTCTTGGAACCCGAAGGATGGATCTCGACAACCCGTAGGGTGGACGAACACTTGTCGCCCGTAGGGTGGACCCCAATGATGGGGTTATTGACGCTCGCAGCTAAATCGCTGATCACTTTGGGAGTACTTGGCTCCCTATAATATTTTTTCACTTTGAAATTATACTCTGATGCACCTACGCACAGTGTCTTATATTTAGATTATTTGAGTAATGGGGCTTTGAAATTTGCGCGCGGTTGTTTTTATATTTTTGTACAGCGCCTCTAGCGGCACCACTCGAAACTACTCAATCGTCAAGACCGCTTTTTAAATACGAATAAGGCTTCCGCCGTTGCGACACTTACTCGGTAGATGGCGCTTTCATATGTTGACCTAGATTTTACTTCTAAACCCCTAATGTTGAACCCCTATTTGCACCCGTTGTTTCACAACGTTACATACTCCCCCTCCCCGGTGAGCGTTTGACGTACCCTAACGCGTCAAACGCTGCGTTCGTCCTCGAACGCCCCTAACATAATACCTACTACTCGTCTATGTGTGTGTGTATGTTAGTGTGCTGTGTGAATGAGGTGATGCTGGGTATAGCGAAGAGTCGGCCTTAACCTTAATGAAACCAACTCGCAGGATGTATTTGGGTGATTCTGAAGGATCTTATAGGACAGAAAGAGAAAAGACGTATTTGAGGCTTTGGGCTGAAGGTTCAGGTAATACGCACCGCCTGAAAGTGGGGTGTGTATAATAAGGCTTTTTGCTGAAGGCTGGGATTTATACAACCGTCCCAGAGAAGAACTTCCTACTAGGGCTCGTGTAACACTTCCGACTCATAGGATGGACTATCCCCCAGGGCAAGCCTCTAGCTTCCGAGTGGTAGGAGTAGCCATATGACGAAATTGAAGATAACGGTGATCTACACCTACGACTGTTAGGGCAAGACAAATGCTGCCAAATAACAGTCCACCATAATTCTGTTCGGGTAAGCCTCATGCTTCCTCGTAACAGTACTAAACCTACACCATAAATCTGTTCGGGTAAGACTCATGCTTCCTCGAAACAGTAATAAACCTACACCATTAATCTGTTAGGGCACGACCATGCTGCCAACTAACAGTAACCGACGAACTCTGTTAGGGATAGACCCATGCTTCCAACTAACAGAAAACTCCCAACTAAACCAAGAAACAGAAAAGTGATAGAAATAATTTACTCGCAGAATCCTCCGTGATGCTAATTAACCCCTATGTCCCCATGACGAACACGGCCTGTGTTTGTCACGTTGTTATGTGTACTTATTTGAAAGTCGTGTGTAGTGTGTAGTGTCCCTAACTAATTACTAGGCTATTTAGCCCTTTAACCAAATAAAATAAAAAAAACGAGTGCTTATTCGCAATCTTAGTAGCAATAACAAAGCTAAGTGCTTGTTCGCAACTTTAGTAGAAGAATGTTGACTATGACTATTATGTCAACCCTAATATATAACGAAGATAAACGCTCTCTGGCCATTATGCCAAATCTCCAAAAAAATATGGTACCCTTGTATGCCACCATGGCAGTGTAAAATGTATGTGCGTGCTTAAATAAATAATATGTATGTATGTACGTATGAAATCTCCCCTGTGCAAGTTTTGTTTTGTTTGCGCGTAAGCTGCTGACGTAATCGTGTTGATGTAAACGTGTTATTTATCGTTGCATCTAAGGCCAGTGTCACACTACTTTCCATGCTATAATTATAATAACCCGTCAGCTTTGGTCGGGAACCAAAACCTAGGGCCTTTGAGTCACTTTCTCTAATCTACGAAAGTGACTCGCCTGTAACCAGTTTGACTCCTACTTCCGCCTTTGGGAGTCACACACCATGAAATGCAAGTGTCACTATGTAAACAAACAAAAAAAAAAAAAAACTTCTGCTTATTGCGTGTTTGGAATTGTGTGTGAAGATGATTGTGATGAATATGTGATGACCATCTACTACCTAATTATTATGTACGTGTAATTGTGAAACTTCCGTATGATAACATGTATGCGTGTAACATGACATGAAATGTGGTACCTATATGTGCCACCTAAGTACTAAAATTATATGACGGTGTGCTAACACCCTTATATTTTCCCAAAAAATAATTATTAACAACACTATTGTGTAACTGTACTGATGTACTCTATAAACTATTCGCATACGCATCTTAGCGCAGTGTGTTACGGCCTTTACCGTTATCTGTTTACGTTCTTGAATGTTAAGGAATGTGAGTATTTTTCGATACACCCGCAGAATAACGAAAAAATAAATTCTACTTTTTAGAGTTCGTTGAACTAAATTTTAAATTGAACCTTTATAAAACTTAGTATTTGCTTTTGGAAATACTTAAGTTTGGAAATCTCACCTTTTAGGGTTCCTTCACTCAAATAAAAATTTGGACCCTACTAGATATTCTTGTCTGTCTGTCTGTCTGTGTTTAAATGTAACCTAATCCGAAGCAGTAAGTAGTGAAAGTGAGGTGTATGATGATAGGTTGATGAAGTTAGCTAAATGTTTGACCGTTTTAATCGATTAATATAATTTTTGACGTTAATATTATTTTTATTAAAATGTAACTATTCCCACGAACGTACTAAGAGTTAATTGTATTTTAACTCGTACCACTAATTTTTTCTTTAAATCGTTCCTTACTACTACGGAACCCTTAATTATTACGAACTGTGTCAAAGACGATTCGCACTTGGACGGTTCTTGAAATAAACTATATAGTAGTAACCAACCTTTTATGTAAATTGTTCCTCACCACTACGGAACCCTTGAATATTTCGAATTGTTTGAAAAACCGATTCGTACTTGGACGCTTCAGGAAATATTTTGTATGAGACTGTTGGTGTCCGGAGTGTATTTTATTCACTTCCACCCACAGTTTATATGGAAAAAAAAAATTCTTCTACTATCGAGCTAGTAATTCAACTTACTCGTAAACGTTATGAAAGCAACATCTGCCGTTGTTTATTCAGAACACGAATCAAAGTTATTAGTTTACAATTGTTTTTGGCAAGAATGTTTTCACTGCGTGATCTACGTTTGGAATGTTTTTTCTTACAGTTGTATTTCAGTGTATCAGAATTCTACGTAATTCGAAAAGTGAAACAATTATGAATCTTTTATAATTTGCGTGAAGTGAAATTCGTAAAATCTTTCGTTTTACTAAAGTGAAATTTCAATAGGGATTGTTACCCAGAAGTGTGATTGTCGGCTGTTGGTCTCGCTGTAAATTCACATATAGGAAATACAACAAAATAATACACAAATTGAGGCGGTTTGACGCCGTAAAAAATAAAATTTGTGGTGGTGATTTACTGTGACTACTTTTTACGATGAATATAGGCAATACAATTCACTTACGAAAATTAATGTAAGCGTTTCAAATTAGAAGTTTTACTTCAGACTTTGACAAAGTACTATTTAAAATTTAAAAAAAAACTTTTACTTTAAATTTCATTAAAAAATTTCCACCATAAAATAAATACCTATAGAAGGTGTGAAAAATACATTTGGGGACCGTTAAAATTTGGAAAAATTACAATTTACGTTGAGAAAAAATTCAAATTTTGCCTTGTTCTCGAGTTTGCCGAAATCTGTCTAAAATAACTAAAAAACACACAAAATAAGCCGGAAAGAACAAGTTGGCAGCAGAGGTCAGGAGAGCCAATTTCCTGGGTAGTTGTAATAATTTGGAGGGAAACTACCCCGCTAACGGGCACTCTTAAGACTATTTTACACAGATTAAAATATCTTATAATTATGGCCTCCCGACTCCCGTCGGAAATCGCTTTCTCGCTACCCGAAACCACGATATGGGCGCCACTGAAAAGCTGTATGCTTTCAGGAAGAGGAGAAGAGAGAAATAATACTATAGAATTTAGAACATGAAAATCAATAATTTATTTAAATTAAGCACTTGGGGGTCGTGGGTGTGGTAACTTCAGGCAGCAAGGATTTTAGCGATTCCCGATTGATTTCGCAGGGTTCCGACTTATCTTAGTATTGGTCTTCCTGTAGACCGCTGCCGTTCGCCAGGTAGCCGTGCCGTCCACAAACTCGGCTGGCACGGTGTTTTCAAACCGCAGGGTGGACGAAAGCTTGTCGCCCGTAGGGAGAATGATGGTTGGTAGCCCGTAGGGTAAACGTTCCTTCTTGGAACCCGAAGGATGGATCTCGACAACCCGTAGGGTGGACGAACACTTGTCGCCCGTAGGGTGGACCCCAATGATGGGGTTATTGACGCTCGCAGCTAAATCGCTGATCACTTTGGGAGTACTTGGCTCCCTATAATATTTTTTCACTTTGAAATTATACTCTGATGCACCTACGCACAGTGTCTTATATTTAGATTATTTGAGTAATGGGGCTTTGAAATTTGCGCGCGGTTGTTTTTATATTTTTGTACAGCGCCTCTAGCGGCACCACTCGAAACTACTCAATCTTCAAGACCGCTTTTTAAATACGAATAAGGCTTCCGCCGTTGCGACACTTACTCGGTAGATGGCGCTTTCATATGTTGACCTAGATTTTACTTCTAAACCCCTAATGTTGAACCCCTATTTGCACCCGTTGTTTCACAACGTTACAATAGGCTATATTTTATTCCCGTATTCCTACGGGAACGGAAACTACGCGGGTGAAACCGCGTGACGTCCGCTAGTGACTGATAAATTAGTGGGCCAATTCTCCTAAATTTACAATATAACAGTATGTATAAACCTTGATTGAGTCTATAATAAATTAAACTTAAAAAAATGGTATTCTTGTATCCAAAATTTCAGTTTTCAAGGCACGTATTGCGTATTGTTGATATTCTCGTAGTCTTACTTTACTACTCGTACGTCGTAGTTGATGTAGGTAGGTATTGAATTTGAAAGTATGAGTATGTTTTTCATATTTAGCTCGCCAAATTGACGTCGCCACCAGCCTGATGGAAAGCCGTGGCGCATCTAGCGATTGGGGGCCACTTCTGACAGTGATCCTCAAGTTGGCGGCCCTGTGATGTGCCTCTTCACGCTCCTCTTGAGGAACCCGGGATTGTAATATGAGGGAAACACGTGTGCGGGCAGGTCGTTCCATGTATTTATACTTCGACAGAGGAACGATCTTTTGAAACGCTCAGTTCTGGCGAAGATTCTCTCCACTGTGTGTGAGTGGCATCTTTGCCCGGCACGTGTTGTTCGGGATCGGAAAGGAGAGGGTGGGATCAGGTTGAAGAGCTCTTCAGAACATTCGCCGTGATACATTCGATAGAAGGCAGCCAAGGACGCTATGGTTCTTCGCTGCGCCAACGGTTCGAGGACTCCCGTCACCTCAGTTTGAATTTTAACCAACAGTGAACTGAAAATAAACAGCTTACATACAACTCGATACAGTCAATACAACCCTAACTTTGTTTATAAGCCATAATGTAAAATAGTAATATAATGTTCAATAGATAGTGGTACCTATATGTTAAGCGCTAGAAGATGATTTTGTGAATATATGTTACTGAAAACCGGGACCAATGGCTCAGAAGTACGGAAAAGCAGAATAGTCAAAAGTGCCTGATGATTTAATATGATTTACGAATTATTTAATTATGATATATGAAAGTCTGTGAAGATGTTTGTGACAAAATCACGTTCCAACGGTTGAGCAGATCTGGCTGTAATTGGTGGCCTATTATAATTATTTTATGCTTTTACAGACTGCAATGTATTCCTGGACATGTGATACACTAGCTGACGCTCGCAGCTCCACCCGCGTTAAATTTTGTTCCCGTGGGAACTGATTGCCGGGATAAAAAGTCTATGTGTTATTCCAGGCCTATATCTACCACTGTACTAAATTTCAGCCAGATCCGTTTAGCCGTTAGAGCGTGAAAGAGTAACAAACATCCACACTCAGAAACTTTCGCATTTTATTAGTAAGAAGTAAGATAATTTAGAAAATAGCATTAAGGCTATTTTATCCCTGGATATGACCCAATGGTAGGAGGGAACGTGAACAGAATTCTACACAGCTAAAGCTGCGGGCAATAGCTATGCGAAGTCAAACGTAGAATGTTTAATTTGGTTAATGGTAATCATTTGGACACGACTAAAGCCTTGTATAGTTTAAATAACTAGTAGGTATCGAAATTTATTTGCATATATGCATAAATTAATGCAATAAAAACGAATATTGCTATATGCATATAGCAATATTCGTTTTTGTATATTCTTCTATTTCTTAGCCAAACGAGACCCTATTACTGAGACTTCGAAGTCCGTTTGTTCATCTGTATCTCATGAACTAGGCAGTAATACATTTCAAAGATGTGTTTCTGCTACCGCTGTAACAATTATAATAACACTAGATAAAGAAAAAATAAAAACCGGTCAAGTGCGAGTTGGACTCGCCCATGAAGGGTTTCGTAGCAGCAAGTAACATAATATGTAAAAGTTCTTATAGTTCGTTGTAACTTTGATTGATGGTTTAACACGATCGCAGTGGTAGTGATTTTTCTAAACGAAAATTGCTGTTTAAGACGTATTAAAAAAAAACTACCAGCTCTATCTCGTTCAAACTAATTTTCGTTGATAGTTTTTATGGCAATGTACATAGTATATTTTCTTTAGAATTATCATTCTCTTAGTTTAGAAGTTAGAGGGGGGGGACGGACGGACACATTTTTCCACTTTGGAAGTGTCTCTTGCGCAAACTATTCACTTTAGAAAAAAATGATATTAGGAACCTCAATAGCATTTTTAAAGACCTATCTTTAGATATCCCACGCGTATGGGTTTGATGAAAAAAATATTTTTAAGTTTTAGTTCTGAGTATGAGGACCCCCAAAACTTACTGCTTTTTTTCTAGTTTTATAAAAGAATCTTAATGCGGTTTACAGAATACATGTAATTACCAAGTTTCAATAGCATAGGCCTTATAGTTTCGGAGAAAAGTGGCTGTGACACACGGACGGACAGACAGACAGACAGACATGACTAACTACCAACGAAAATTGGTTTGACCGAGATAGAGCTGGTAGTTTTTCTTTAATACGTCATAAACCGCAATTTTCGGTCAGAAAAATCACTACCACTGTGAACGTGTTCTTATAGTTCGTTGTAACTTTGATTGATGTTTTACATCAATCAAAGTTACAACGAACTATATCAACTTTTATATTATGTTACTTGCTGCTACGAAACCCTTCATGGGCGAGTCCAACTCGCACTTGGCCGGGTTTTCCTTTTAAGGAAGTACCCAAAAAATATAAACAATAAAGGATAGGGTCAGCAGATTCTTACTTTTTCATTAAACCTGGCAAAAATTGTCACAGGTAAAAAAATAAATTGAAGTACTTCTTAAAAATAATTATGTTCTATTCTTATTATGAAAATGAATTTCATTACATGTTAGTGATAAAAATTGCATCAAAATCAATTATTATTACGTAGTTGCTCACGAGTAGAAGATCTAAAGAGGTTTATCTAAACAGGGTGAAAAAAAAAATGTTATGTAAACTTGTACTTCTGTCAATGATTTCAATTGCGTAGTGAACGGGTTAACGCGCGAAAACGTTTCCGACGCACGGAGCGTCCCGAACATCCTGCGTCTGCTTCACCCCCTCCGAATCGCTGGAGACACAATTTCACTTCGCCTTAAGGATTGTTTCACATAAGTTTCAATGTTGAGGGCTCTGTAGTTCAGGAATTAGAGACATCTCAACTTTCACAAAACCTAGAATTCACGGGGTTGCTTTGAATGTGAAGGTAAATCTAAACTGGAGTGTTGGCTTCATCATAAAAGAGCTTAATGATTAAGACTATCGTTGTAGTGTTTTAGAGTAGACTTAATCTTTAAGCTCTTTTTTGATCTAACCAAACAGGGCAGTTTTACACGCTCCTTGATCAGTCTGATGAAGAAACGCCTCTCCTTTCATAGACCTTATGTTACGTAAACGAAGTTGCTAGGGTCAGCCAGTAAAAAATAAAAATTAAATAATAATAATTAATATATTAAGTTAGTTAAAAGACTCGTATAAGCTGAGTGAGAAAATGTGACTTCAAAGTAGTAAAATAAAGGTTTGAATTTGAAAGACATTCACAATATCTTATCATTGCATTCCGTATATTACCAGCAGTATCATAAATCTGTCGTATTTAATTAAGACCGTCAGACCATTTTGTACTGTCTTTCATCACTATGTATGTCAATCTTGATACCACGAAGACTACTCATCTAGTTTTAGCTTAAATAAAACATTACAAAGATAGATGCCTGATATTTCTTGACATCTTTATTCAAAGTTGAATCATGCGCATCCGGTTCAAAGAATAAAGATTAACTTAACTGGTTTTCCCGAATATTTTGTGGTTCGGATTTCTTTATAAAGAGATGCAATGATTGCTAAGATTATACTTAATGTGTGAAGTTATAATTAATTTAGGACTGTATCGTAGTTTGCGTTACAATCTGTTAGAAGAAATAAATAAATATTCAGGGACATTTCACACAACGCTATCTGATCCCAAAGTAAGCTAGGAATAACCTGCTTGTGTTATGGGTATCAGACCACGGATATTAATACTTATATACTTTTTAAATACATACATAGAAACACCCAGACTCTTGAGAAAAACATTTATGGGTCACACAAATATTTGTTTCCGGTGGGAATCGAACCCACGACCTCCTGCGCCGCAGGCGGTATCACTACCGACAGCGCCACACAGAGAGAACATTAAAGTTCAAATGAATCATGTTGGAAACTAGGTAGGTTGTCATCTTACTGAACTAAATGATAAGTATTTCAGTCATTAAGAGGGGACTTCATCTATCAAGTTAAAAAGAATATGTGCAACAAATCAGACAGCGCCCTGCTGAACAAAATCATCTGTTAATCTTTTTTAACGCTATTCCCAACGCTATAAGTGATGACTCTAAGTCTAGAGGATACATTTTCTAATCATCTTTCTAATCTACCAATACTAATAGATTCCCGTGACCCTCGAATAACTAATTTAGCATCTTGGACTTCCCTAAGACTGTGAAAATCTGTAAACTATTTTCAAGCAGTAGTTCTGCAGTCCATTGGCAATATATATGATCATGCGTAAAACGTAAGTGAGTCTTCACAAAATTGAACAGATTCTAATAATAATACGCAAGCTTACTAATTAATCTATTTTTATTTTTCCCTATAGAATCTTTCATTTGGGAAATACATTCATATACTTACTGACAGTATTCAATAAACGCTCCTACGTTAGATAAATAAGTGTTAGTCCAACACTTGTTCCAAACTCTTTGCCTCTATATCAGGATGTAGTCTCACGTACCGCCCTGAGGAGCGATTCAATATACGCAGGTAAATTAAGGAAAATAATTTACTTTTCCTAAATTTTGCGTACCTATACCTAATACTGTACTGTAGGTACATACCTATAAGCGTAGCGTGGAGGAGAATATTAAACTTAAAATGAAAACTACTTAGAAGGAAGCCTTTGGGAGAAGATGTACGGGACCACGAGAAACAGTTCTGTCTAGTGGTTCTACTAATGGAATAGAATACTCGGACCACAAGAAAAGAGTAGAATTTTGCGAAGTCTTTGTTTTTGTTCCATTCTAGACAAGTTGAGGACAAAGTATAGTCAACTCAAATTAAAAAAAACACTAAATTCGCATAGCTATCCTATGCGAATTTAGTGTTTTTTTAATTTGAGTTGACTTTTCGTCGTTCGTTGATTAGAATTATTCTAATACCTTAGGTATATGGTATATTTATTATTTAATTTATACAAATATAAGATACAACTTATATTTACTATACACTTTTTACATAAGAAAAGAAACTATGAATACGTAAATTTCAAACAAATAGGTAAAATAATTGAAAAGAAGAAACCGATTTATTCATCGAAAAATTCTTCCACATCGCTGTCGACCACAACCGTGCCCAAAACGCTGACGGCATAATACAATAATAATAATTAATTCTAATACCTACATAGGCACTTACGAAACGTCATGAATTCAGAGCAAAATTAGTAACACCAGTCCGAAACGCGGCCCGCTTGAGAATAACTGGCAAGAGAATCGACGAGCTTTTCTTTTTTTTAGTCCTCTATTTACAATCCAGATTGTAAAAAGTATATCACATTATTTGAATGAATGAATGAATGAATGATAGTTTATTACAAGAAACATGGATGACTTGTTCTTATATGTAGTCTACAGTTACAGCATGTTTCCCCGGACAATACGGCATGTATTTTTTTAACAAATTATTTCTAATAACATTATAACTATAGGATAAGAATAACATTTATAAATAACAATAGTTTTGTCACATTTTAAATTTACACCTATCAAGTATTTAAATTTATCAGGTCGATTATACATTATAAACTTTCAGTCAAAACTAATTTGTATAAATTATACCATTCTACCATACCGTCCGCTGATATTAATTATAATTGCGTCAATGTTAATTTTTAAATGTCCAGAATTCATTCATCGAGTAGAAACATTTCTCCAAAAGCCATTCGTTAACACGTTTTCGGAATGTGTTCCTCGGCAATTACCTTAAAGATTTAGGTAACTTATTGTAAACCTTGATGGCCATGCTACCACAATTTTTCTGATGAAAAGCGCTGCAGGATCTTGTAACAATGAGTCTAGTTTTATCCCTGGAGATGTATCGCTTTTGATCACAAGCTTTGGGGAATATTATTTGATGTTCTCTTACGAACAATGCCATCTCCAGGATATAAAGGCACACAACAGTAAGAATACTCGTTTTTTTAAATAACGGTCTACAAGAATCGAGGGGTGCGGCACTACATACAGCCCTAACGCATTTTTTCTGTGATATCAGAACATATTTAAGAATACAGCAGAGCAAGAAGGTCATTTCCAAAATTCCTTGTCAAAGTTAAAAAGATGTTCTAATCATAAAATAATTGAAATTTATAAGATCTTGGATATTTTGTGTAGTTTTAGAGATTAACTTAATAACCGGCCAAGTGCGAGTCGGACTCCCACACGGAGGGTTCCGTACCAAAAACAACAAGTCTTATTTGTTACATGGGAGCCCCCCTTTTTCTTTTTATTTAACGTTAAGGAAAATCCTTTATGGAGCTATTCCAGACTTAGGACTCTGGAATAGCTCCATAAAGGATTTTCCTTAACGGATTTTTAGTCGGTAGGCCGACTAAAAATCCTACATAACGCCCAACAGACTACGGTTGGGAGCCCCGGGTAAGCCCTCGAAAGGATGTCCCAGTAAATGTCCATTTTGTTTTAATTATATTTTTTTTATGAAAATACCCTGCTCGATATTCTCAAAGTATTTCAAGCGTCTACTGGTTGCCCTTATTACCTATTAACACTACATATTATAAAACAAGTATTGCACTGTGGTGTTTGTTAACCACAGAGCAACGCGCACCTTAGACAGTTCGCGTTGCTCTATAGCACTTTAGTGTTAACTATCCTGTTATATAGATCCTCTACGGTAGGTACAGTATATATATTTCCAAAAGAGTTTGTGAACTCTATGTTTAATTTCTTTTTTAGAATATTGATGACATTTGAATGATGACATTATAAATATACGATACATCTCGAGTCTCATGCACCGAGCGTGTAATTGAATTGTGTGTTTGTACGTAAATTGTTTATACTGGATAAAAATCTAAAATATGGGCTCATTGTTGACTATTTCCTATGAAATTGCTATCTTTGAAATATTACACCTACCTAAAGTAATCTGCTGAAAGCGTTGTTCACTCTTTAAAAAAAATATTTACGATGAAAGTCGAAAAATAAATTAGTATGTGACCCGTTTATTCAATCATGGCGACAGGAAATTAATTTCATTGAGCAATATTTGATGGTGCTATACCTCCTAAAGTATTCATTTAATTTGTATGGTGTAAAGGGAATGAATGATCTCGATTATATGTTTAAGCCAACTAACGTATTTAAATTGAGAAGGATGCCTTATTAACTAATAAATAAGATAAAATGGCGAAATAACACGTTTGTTGTATGGGAGCCCCCCTTTAATATTATTATGTTTTTGTTTTTAGTATTTGTTGTTATAGCGGCAACAAAAACACATAATCTGTGAAAATTTCAACTCTCTAGCTATCACCGTTCATGAGATACAGCCTCGAGACGGACAGACAGACAGACAGACAGACGGACAGCGAAGTCTCATGAATAGGGTCCCGTTCTTTACCCTTTGGGTACGGAACCCTAAAAACAATATTTATTTAATTATTCTCGAAAAGGCGGGTCAAACTCTCTCTCCTTTAATAATATACTGCTGTGAGCTAAATCCCCGCAAGATTTTCTCTTCTCCATTTCTTACTGCAACGTTTCCGGAAAAAATACCCTATATATATGTTAATCCAGGCTGTAAGCTATGCGCAAACCAAATTTGAACCAGATTAGTTCAGAGGTTACGGCGTGATGGAAAAATAAAATCTGAACATCTTAACAAACTTTCAATCTTACAATATTAATAAGATGCGTGATACTAGTAATGTTAGTCTTAAATTTGAAAGTGTAAAGATGTTTGTTACAGCAATCACGCTGTAACAGCTGAAATTTGGTTCAAGGTAGATTCATAATTGAAATCTGTTGTCTTATGAAGCTGGAATGGGAGCGAAACCGCGAACACCATACAGTAATGAGTAGTAGGTGGGGATATCCTTCCGAGGGCTTACCCGGGGCTTCCAACCAGCAGTAGTAACCGGCAATAGGGAGGGAACGTGTGGTTTATAGTCGGTAAGAGTACCTACGGCATAGCATCCAAGACGGATTTTTTTTTAAAAAAAGAGCACCATTGGGAACGTTATAATGATATTTGTTTAACTACTTACTAACCTACAAATATTTTCTTTAAAGAATTGAGGATGTGAAAAAAAATTGATATTGATTTTTTTACGTATTTTAAAAGCTTATCATTAATAATATCGATATTGATTTCGAAAAATTTAACAAAAAATGTTATTGATTGAATTATGAACCATTTAAAATTGATAAAATTTGAAATACGACCATGCGACTAGAAACCTATGGCTGTGACGTCACGATTGCTACAACTACAATGATTAAACGTGCGATGACGTTACACGCGCTCGGATTAGTTCGGGAGCTGTCGCTGTGTTTTCGCACGATTGTTGTGTTCGACTCATTATTGGATTTTTTTAATTGGTATAACTTCTGAATTATTGCGAAAATCATAAAAACAAAAATAGTTTTACTATAAAACTTGTATAATCTTTCCATTCATCGCAAGAAAGAAAAAAATTCACATCCCCAATTGTGGGGTATGTCCATAAATTGCTCACTAGGTTTGTTGTCCTACAGCCCCAGAGTAAAACACAGTTATTTACCCATCCATTAATTGTGTTTAACAAGAAAACAACTGCTACGTACAGAATAATATTAGAGTACGAAATTCTTCGAACGCTAAAGCTGAAAATATAGAGATATTTCTACTTAAACACAGTTTCTGACTATTTTCGCATGGTGGAATGGAATTTATGCTTATGGCATCCGGGTACTAGAAAATCTGAAATTCTTCATCGTGACTAGATTTAATGAGAAGATTAAAATTCCTATGAAAATGTAAATACTTAATAAAGAGCGCGAGTGTAGAATTCGTGTTACAAACGTCCAAAGTACATTATGAAAATTCACTTGTACTATTCCACTTTTATTTTAATTTGAAAAATACCTGACCGGTTTCGCCTTTATAGCATTATCAAAGGTTCTTACCCGATCCGGTCCGGAATGAAAGTGGAATAGTACAAGTGAATTTTCATAATGTATTATAACAAGTTCCATCAAGTGCCAACAATCGAAAGTATAACGGATATAAACGTCCAAAGGTTGCGGTGACCACTTTTGCCCTCTAAGGTGGTACGGTACACACCTTAGAGGTAAAAAAACCAGTCAAGAGTGTTCCGTACCAAAACATCACGTTTGTTGTAAGCTCTCTAGCTATCACGGTTCCTGAGATGCACGATGCAGTTCGTGATAGGCAGACAGACAGACGGACGGCGAAGTCTCATAAGTAGGGTTCCATTTTTACCCTTTGAGTACGGAGCCCTGAAAACTATAACAATCTCTTTACTAAGATTTTAATCATAATCATAATCATTTATTTGCATAAATTTGGGTAGGTTACAGTAGAAGAATACAAAAGATTTAAAGTATCGCCATATTTCGCCCTTAAGCATGCAAAGCAAGTACATTTTATCCATAGATTTAGAATTATTCGCTACTCGTTTCGCTTTTCGGGAACTCCTTAGGCATACACACATGCGAAAAACAAAACATGTGAACACAGTATGTTCACTTCTGTCGTTTGAGGGCAAGGAATTCGTTACCAGTCGTCTGTGACAGTAAACACGACTGGACCACTCGACCTTCCGAGTTCCACCGCGTACACGCTGTCAATGTTTGAACATACTTACCTACTTCACAACACACAGTCTTAATCTTTGTATTTATTTTTCTATGCTCAAACAAATTCGTTCGTCGTGTATTGAATATAGATGTATTAGGATATATTTCTTGTGTCAATTCTGGATTGAGACATTGCTCGACAGAAATCTTCAGCTAATATTTTATTGAACGAGTCGCGTAGGTATTGGAATCCCTAAAGTAGGAGTACAAGGGCAACGTACTCTGTAGTTTACCTACTCTTTATAAGTAAGTAAATATTTTGATTTGAACCGAGCACTAGTCCCGGTTATATCTATAACCCGTCTGCTTATAAGCTTAAAATTCTAGTCCAGGCTCCACTTTTCTACTCTTCAAAAGCTACGCTCTCCCCAGGTGGCATAGCTTAGCTTAGTTTATTCCCATAAGAACAAGGAACTACGCAAGTGAAACCTCGTGAAATCAGCTAGTCTATTCTAAAATTATATAGAGGAAAGTTTGATTGTTTGTTTGCATCGAATAGATTCCGAAACTACTGAACCGATTCGTAAAAAATATTTCACTGTTGGAAACTACACTATTCTCGGGTAATATAAGCTATATTTAAATCCCGTATTCCCATGGGAATGGGAACTACGCAGGTGAAATGTGTGACGTCCGCTAGTTATTAAAAATTAATTTTCTCTCAGAAGCCTTTGCTCGTTCGGCATCCTTCAACGTGACTTTTCAGATAGAAATAATAAAGGCACCTAAATGTGATTTTAAAGTGAATACCCAATTGCCATGAAAATTGCGCAGGTATTACGATGTTTATTTAGAAATATCTGATTATATTCAGAACTAGCTGACCCTCGCAACTTCGTTTACGTCACATAAGGTGTACGAATGCAGGGGTACTTCTTCATGAGACTCATCAAGCAGCGTGTGAAACGGCCCTGTTTGCTTAATCATAAAAGAGCTTAAAGATTAAGTCGATTCTAAAACAATTCAGTCCACGCCTTCGGCGCGGACTGAATTATTTTACAATAGCCTTAATCATTAAGCTCTTTTATGATTAAGCCAACACGCCCGTTAAGAATCACTTTCAAAAGAACCGTTGAATTCTAGATTTACCGAAAGTTGAGATGCCCCTAATTTCTGAACTACATAACCCTCAATATTGAAAATTGTATGGAATAATGCTTAAAGTACTCCCTTTCAGACACCAAACAAATATTTGAAATCGAACCACGCAGTGAGAAATTATAGCTAAAACCCTATTTTGTCTTTCATCCCCTCTCCTGAAGGAACCGCGCAAAATATCGGGATCAAAAGTATCTAAGAACCTTCCTCGGACTATAAGCTTAGATCGTACAAAGTATCATTCAAATCGGTTCAGTAGTTTCGGCGTGATACTTAGTCGGGATACAGACAGACAGACAGACAGACAGACAGACAGACATGAAAATTTTAAATTACATTTTCGGCTACAGTATCGATTAGAGAACGCCCTACACTTAAAATTTTCAAAATATCTTCCATGTACAGACTCCCGACCCTCTACAGTTTTATTATAAGTATAGATAGCGATTGAGCACAGTGCAATAGAATCTCGAAAGATTGAACAAATCAAAGTTTAGCTTCTGTTTAATCTGTCGTATGTAATTTGAATAAAGAATTATTTGTCCGATGTATGTAAATATGCGTGGCGTGTGATTACGGCAGGTTCTGCGCCAATGTTAGTATATTGTCTCTTTAACTATGAAATTACACAGATCAGCTAATTCTACGACATCGTCCTTGTAAGCATCTCGTACTACCTAAATAACTATTTGTTTTGAAACGGTTTTATTTAGCTTGACCTCACTTAATGCCAAGTATTGCGATGAATTTTTCGACAATTTTACAGACTTACCAATCTCATTCTTATGATATTTTGGAGAATTTTTTGTGACTCAACTCGCTGTTTAGTCTATAGAAACCGGAAATGTAATGGTTCCTATGTGATTTATATTGGATTTCAATAATTTTGTGGCGAAAACGTCTATCATACGGAAATTCACCCCAGATGCCTCGAGATTCGCATATTAAACTACTCCCACATTAGTTGTAAACTGATTAGCATATTATCGCAGTATAAGCTACTCCCACACTGTTGTGAACTTCCGGGGTATGTGAAGAGTAGCCTGATAATATATTTAGAAAGCTATCATGAACACTGACTACTAGAAAACTTGAACAGCTTAAAGTGAAGAGTTATCATCATTCTCCCAGTCCTTTCGGTTTTTTTTGACATGTAAAAGTCTTAAAACTACACGATGCTACACTACGGCCGGGAGTCCCGGGTAAGCCCTCTGAAGAATGTACCAGGGCTTCCAGCAGACCTTGGTTTTTTAATACTACTAAAGTGGCAGACAAGCATACGGCCCCACCAGATGCACCGGTGGTAACCGCATCCTATGGATGTTTGCAACACCAGAGGCGCCACAATCGCGCTGCCGAGCCTGTAAAATCTTCTAAGTTTCCTTTTGAAGAACCCCATATTGCCGGCGTTTGAGAAAACCGAGGCTGGGAGATCATTTCGTAATCCAAGCGTACGCGGAAGAAAGCCTCTATCGGATCTCACCGTGCTCGAGCGCTCAGGACGCAACGTGTGAGAATGAACACCCTGTCTGTCGCGAGCGCTGCGATGATAGAATGTAGCCGTAGGCCTTGACGAAAGACGTAGGCCTTGAATTTTCATGGCAATTGGGTTTCATGTAAATTATATTTAAGACCTACCATGTACAACACTTAAGGCAAATAAATGATTATGATTATGACGTTAACCTTGAACCTTGGTTACCACCGCGGCCTCGTCTAGAGGGCTCCGCTATCCTGCTTTTGGAGGGATGGCTCCCGACTACTTCTGAAAGGGACGCTCTAAGCCCAGCTGGGGTCGGCTTTCCAGTCTTACTGTGATGCAGCTAAATTCCGATACTTTGTGTGCAGCGACTGCCATCACCAATATTGGCGTTATTTAAGTTCTGTAGTCCGACTAGGTTTTCTGGGACAGGCTTACCCGGGGCTCACGGCCGTAGTAGCATACAATATTTTATTTAGAAATATTGTTAATATTTCTCTAGTTCTCTTCATTTATTAAAATCAATTTTAGTAGATATTAAATACCTTATAAATTTGAACAGACAAAGCTCGGAATATGAAAACAATTCAATTTGAAATTGAAGCGTATACTGATAATTAATAATTGTCGATGAAAGCTTCAATGCAAAAGCTCTATTAATAAAATGAGAGAATTGCTGTCATTAATTTATTTTCATTAAGTAATTTTTAATTATATTGAAGGCGTTGCTGGTTTGTTGACATTTATTGTTTTTCGTGCTGTTGTACATAAAATAATCATACTTTATTTCAAGTAAGATGTGATCTGAAGAAGAGTAAAGTAGGGGTAGGGAGAGGAATCTCAGTCAATGTTATGACAGTTTTTGTGCAGGATATGACTGCATTTTTAGGGTTTTGGTACCCAAATGGTATAAACGGGACCCTATTCATGAGACTTCACTGTCCGTCTGTCTCTCTGTCAAACTGTCTGCATTCCTGGGACATCCTTCCGAGGGCTTACCCGGGACTCTCAACCATAGGCTGTTGGGCGTTACGTGATGTTTTTAGTCGGTAGGAGTCCGGCAAAGCATCGATGAAGGATTTTCCCTCACGTTAAAAAAAAAAACTGTCTGTATGTCCGTCACGAGGCTGTATCTAAAAACTGTGATAGCTTTATAGCTGATTTTTTTACAAATGATGTAATTCTGTTGCTGGTACAACAACAAATACTTAAAAATTTAAAAGAAGGGGCTATTAAGGGGGGCTCCCGCACAACAAACGTCATATTTTGCCGTTATTTGGTACGGACTCCTCTGTGCGCGAGTCCGACACGCACTTAGCCGGTTTTACTCTTATTGCCAATAAGAGTAAAACCGGCTGTACCTATATGACACTTCTATTGAGAATGTATGTTATATTATGTATAAATGTACCATAATGGGGTAAAAGTAAATACAAAGTCCCTGATAAATAAACAAAAACCGGCCAAGTGCGATTCGGACTCGCCCATGTAGCAGCAAGTAACATAATTTAAAAGTTCTTGTAGTTTGTTGTAACTTTCGTTGATGTTTTAACACGTTCGCAGTGGTAGTGATTTTTCTAGGCAAAAATTGCGGTTTATGACGTATTGAAAAAAAAACTACCAACTCGATCTCGTTCAAACCAATTTTCGTTGGTAGTTTTTATGGTAATGTACATCATTTACTTTTTTTTAGATTTATCATTCTCTTAGTTTAGACGTTATCTTTACACATTTTCCACTTTGGAAGTGTCTCTTGCGCGGTCTGTGCATAAATATTAAATAAATAAAAAATGAAATTTGGTCTTACTTATAGAGATAATTTGCGTGGTCGTTCGTATGCTGCTTTTTTAACCGACTACGAAAAAAGGGGTAATAACTTCTAGTTACCGAGATAATAGCTAGTAACTTTTAAATTATACCTACATAGTTAAGTATAAATATTTATCCAGCCATCTTTGTTTATGATATTCTTGCTTTTCAAGCGTTTCAAGTTTTTGTTATTGTTCTGATAAGCTTCCACCCCACATTAATAATACAGGGAAGGTGTTGGAATTGGGTAAACATTTCATTAAATAATTTTTCCCATTATAACCCTATAGGGACTTAAAGAAAACTAGGTGAGGTCGCAATGGTAGCCGTAGGTCTGTTGGAAATCCTGGGGACATCCTTCCGAGGGCTTACCCAGGTCTCCCAACCGTAGGCTGTTAGGGAGGATCCGTGTGGTTTTTAGTCGCTAAGAGTCCGGCATAGCATCCAGGTAGGATATTTCTACCGTCAAAAAAATGTTTGAATTGGGTAAACATTTCATTATAATAACTTTTCCTATATAACCCATAGGGACTTGAAGACTGTTACCTTCCCTGAAAAAGTCCTGCTGGGAATATTGACACAATCTTTCGAGGAATTACACACGGTGCCCAGCGCTAGACGTGTAGTTTAAGTGTGTTCGAGTCCGGCATGAAATCTGTTCCTATTTTCATAATCTGTTAGTATGTTAGTCGTTTTTTGGTAAAATGGCTTCAAGTTGGCGTTGAAGATTTACTCAACCAATGGTTTTCATAGAAACTTTGTCTCTACGTTGCGAAAAAAATGGTTACCTATTTCTTTTGAGATGGACCTCAGAGTAAAATAATTGACCACGTATATATCTAGATGTGACTCTACCATGTTTAGGGGCTCCGTACCCGAAGGGTAAAACGGATTCCTATTACTGAGCCTCCGGTGACCGTTTGTATATATTTCTGTATCCTGGCTGTATCTCAGGAACAGTGCTCTGGGATGCTCTAAGTTTAGAGAGTTGAAATTTGACACAATAAATACTAAAAACAATAAAATCATAGAAGATATTTAAGGGAGGTCCATACCTACAACAAACGTGGATTTTTTACAGCTTTTTGGTACGGAATAGATTGGCCAGTTTTCTCTAACCAGCTCCTCTCTAAACTCGAAAGTATATTGTAACTATAATGTGGTATTCACCCTTTGCATGTTGGAACATTTTTTTTCTTCGTCACAACAACTTGAGATAATAGATATTTTTCGTTCAGGTTGTTTGATCAATGAAAGCCGTGCCATATACTTAGATTTAATTAAAGTCTCTTTGGCCGACGAAATACGAATATTTCATTTGACAAGTAATTAATTAATTTTTCTCCAACTATAACTGTGTCAAACACATTAATCTATCTATCTCTCTATTCATGATTCATCCCCTAATCAGCCCTAATGGATATTAAAATATACATATAAACCCAATGAAATCGGTCGCCATCAGTTTCTTTCAGAATAAGTAATAATCTGGGATCAAATCTGCAGATGAAAAGATTTGTTATTTATACAGTCCATTACGTTATAAGGTTTCCACGACATTTAGACTGACCCGGCTAAGAATAATGTTTGACTACATAATGATCCCTTAAGCCTTTTGTGAACAGCCTTTGTTTAAAAGGTCGAATAAAGGTCTCCATGATCAAAGGAAACTCACTGTAAAGAAAGATTATATTGTGGTTGAGCACAATCCTTGGAAATCCATTTAGTTTTCAGCTTTATTTGACGAACTAAAAATAACATAATATGGTAGCCACTAAGAACAAAAACTTGGTAAATAAATATGTTCTTTGACAAAATCTCCATCCAAAGGTTGCCCGTAAGAGAATGCTCTAGCGATAAGGCTGCCCTCTGTACATTTTTACTTCTGTAATCTCGTTACATGAATGTTTTGTATTGGTGTGTAGTATAGTTTATCCTTTCTATAAGGTACGAAAACGGAGTGATTATGCTGGATCCACATTTGTGCCTTATCATCGACTTTAAGTTTATGGTGTAGTGTGTAATCGTGTCGAACATGTAACGCTGAATGAGGACGGGCCTAGGTTATGTCGTCCTGTCAGTGTTAAGCCTAACACAGACGTAGCTATAATATAATATGAATATATCTCGAAATATACTAATATATAGGTCCATGGGGTCCCTTCGGAGCTAAATGCGTATTCCCGTATGTAATGTATGTAGAATACATTACATACAGAAATCCTGACTGAAGCAGAAAATTTTATTATACGAACGAAAATTGGTCTTTGAACTAGGTTCTTAATATTTCACATAAAATTACATCTAATCTCACAAGGGTAGTTTTCCTGAACATACATTTTATGTTATAAGGAAACGAAATTTCATTACGGAGGAATGTAATGAAATAGAAAACGGCCTTAGAACTAAGCCTTTTTTTTTTTTTTTTTTTTTTTTTTTTGTGTAACGTGAGGGAAAATCCTCATGGATGTTATGCCGGACTCCTACCGACTAAAAAACCTCACGTAACGCCCAACAGCCTATGGTTGGGAGCCCCGGGTAAGCCCTCGGAAGGATGTCCCAGGACTCCCAACAGACCCACGGCCGCCACTGCGGCCTCGCCCAGGGGGTGGTTCGGGTGCAATCCCGCGTCTTTGGGGGGGTTTCGGGTGTGATCCCGCTTCTAAGGGGGGGAGGCGTGCGTGAGTTCCTCACGTCACGCTGCCGTCATCGGCCTGCTTCTGTAAGGACGGTGAGCCGCCCTCTCACCGTCCTCAGGCCCCCGGTCATGGAGGCCGATAGTTCTCGGCGAAGACACGTCGGCGGCGCCCAAGCCGCCGACTGCGGAACTCGGGTGGGAGAGTTCTCTCCCGTTCCCGCCCCGCCGCCTCTTTCACGAGCATGACCTGCTCGCAGAAAGAGGCGGCGCAGTCCCACTTACTCCCACTGGAGAGCATGGCTCGCACCATGGTCTCGAGCGAGAGAGTGTCTACGTCCAGGCCCAACACGAGGACCTGGCGCTGTTGCGCCCACGCTGTGCACTCCACCAGCGTGTGGAGCGCCGTGTCATCGCTGCGGTCCTCGCAGTGCTGACATTCGGCCGTGGTTTCCCGGTGTTTTCGCCACAGATACCTACCGAAGCTACCGTGCCCGGCAAGTATCTGTGTCAACCGGTAGGAGAGAGCACCGTGTCTCCTCTCCAGCCACTCGTCCATGACCGGTCTGACGGCCGCGATTGTGGCGAATCCCCCCTTTGGTTGCTCAAGTCGTACCTTCCATGTCTCCACGGTTTCCTGGTGGAGCAGGGATCGCTGGGCCTCGATTTCTCGAGACTCAGGCCTTTGGCCCCGCTCGAGCGCCTCCTTGCGCCATCTAAACAGCGACGCAAGGGCTCTCGCTTCCAGGTCCCATGGAGGGGTCCCAGCTAGGAGACATGCCGCCTCACCGGAGATCGTGCGGTATCCCCTTATCACCCGGATGGCCATCGTCCTCTGCGGGCTCAGCAGTTTAGCCACATTGCTGGCCGTCAGGGTCTCCGCCCATACGGGGGCCCCGTATAGGGCCATACTTCGCACGACCGCCAGGTACAGTCTCCTGTAGGGAGCGTTGGGTCCCCTGATGTTGGGCATCAGTCGCGCTAGTGCGGCTGATGCCCCCCTCAGTTTTGGGACCAAACTTCGGAAGTGATGTCCGAAGTTCCACCGGCCATCGAGTACGAGCCCCAGATACTTCATCGAAGGCTCGATGCCGATGCTGACGCCCCCTACCCGCAGGCTGGACCCCGCAGGTGGCCCCTTCCGAGGTCCGTGGAAGCACAGAGCCTCGGATTTGTGAAGGGCGACCTCGAGACCCAGCCGCCGAATCCGACCCACGACTTGAGCAACCCCTGCCGTGGCCTTTAGTGCTGCGTCACGGTACGTTGCTCCCCGCGCCGTAACGAGGGTATCGTCGGCGTAACAAGTTACGCTGACCCCTCGGAGCAACGGACCACGCAGCACCCAGTCGTAACCGATGTTCCACAGGAGCGGCCCTAATACCGATCCCTGTGGAACACCGCACGACACATCCCGCCGACCCGGCCCTAGCCAGCTCGGGTAAGTTATGGCTCTCTCGGAGAGATAGGCCCCGACAATACGACGGAGGTAGGGAGGCACTCCATGGTAAATCAGCGCCTCCCTTACGCAGCTCCAGGGCAGGGTGTTGAAGGCGTTGGCGATGTCAAGAGACACCGCCACCACCACCTCACCCTGAGAGACTGCTTCCTCCGTCAGGCCTCTAATGCGCATGATCGCGTCCACCGTGGAGCGCCCCTGACGGAAGCCAAACTGGCTATCCGCCAGATCAGGCCCCACGCGTGTGAGGTGCCCGACGAGGCGTTGTGCAATAATGCGCTCAAACAGCTTGCACACCTCGTCGAGCAACACGATCGGCCGGTACCCTGAAGGGGAATTTGCCGGCCGCCCCGGTTTTCGAATCAAGACCAGTTTCCCGGTCTTCCATACCTTGGGAAACTGGCCTTTATCGAGGCATGCGCTAAAGAGCCCTATTAGTCGAGGCCCAAGTTCCCCGAGAGCCAGGACCCACGCTCGGCCTGGAATGCCGTCGGGTCCAGGGGCGGTGTTTCTGCGGGATTTAAGCCGCAGTACAGCCGCCCCTAACTCACCCTCGGTGACTACGGGCACGTCGTTCTCGCTGCTTTCCGCGTTGGGCGCCTGAGACGGAGCCATGCGCGGAGAAACGTGTTCCTCCGCTCTCGACGGGAACAAGGAGTCCAGGACCTCCTCCAGCCGCTCCGGCTGGAGACTCTGGGTCAGTGGGGGCGCCTTAGGGCGTAATTTGCCTCTTACCATAAGGTACGGGCGCCCCCACGGGTTCCGCTCCAGAGTCTTCATCAGCTCTTCGCGGCCCAATTTTTTGGACTGCTTGATGGCCGTCTGGAGGGCCCTCTTGGCCTCCTTGTAGCCATCGTAGAGCTCCGTCTCTCGGGCTGCCGCATCGTCTGGGCGGCGACGCCTCCGGCGGAACCTGGTGTACCGGCGGCGCGCGGTAACGCACTCCACGCGCAATTGCGCGATTTCCGGCGTCCACCAGTACACCTGTTTCCTCGCCGGTCTGGGCCTTGCCCTGGGCATCGCAGCATCGCAGATGTGCGACATGGCTCTCCCGAACCACTCCACCTCGGTATCAACATCGGCAGGCCTGTCCGCTGTCGGAATCCAGGACTGCACGATGGCCGCTTCCAGGAGAGCCTCCCGATCAAGGCGATGGAGTGCCCAACGCAGTTCCGGGGGATTCGCAATTGTTGGCGGCAGGTTAGGTGGAGGGGAGACGTCGAACCGAATATATCGGTGATCTGACGACGTCTCCTCCTCCTCCACCACACGCCATCCCTGGACACGGCGGGCGAGCTCAGGGGTCGCAAACGAAACGTCTATGACCGAGCTGAGCCCCCGCCGCGTCCAGGTTGCGACATTCCCCCGGTTCAGGATGACTAGGCCACGTGTAGTGACCCAGTCCTCCAGTATCCTCCCCCTATCTCTGGTTTCCCGGGAGCCCCAAGCCTGCGACCAGGCATTGAAGTCTCCCAGGACCAGGACAGGGCGAGGCCGGCATGCAGCGAGAACGACGTCCAGCTCAGGGAGCCATAGCTCAAACTGATGCTGGTCGAGGCTCGGCGAGATGTAAACGGCCACGACAGCCACACCCTCGTATTCCGCCGCGACACAACCCGGACCTCTAGCGATGACCGCTAGGCGCGAGTCGTCCGCGCCGGTCCCCCCAAAGATAGTCGCCAGGCCGTCCAGATCCACCGGGCTTCCCGGGTGAACCCAGTACGGCTCGGCGACGACTACAACATGAATGGACCACTGCCTGATGCTCTGGTACAGAAGGTCCTGAGCACCAGAGCAGTGGTTCAGATTCACCTGCAGGATGCGGATTTGGGTGTCCATTAATGGACGTCCATTTCCGCACCCTGCCGCGATTGTGCACCCTCACCCCCACGTGCGGACGGACGGGGCTTTGGCCTTGAGGCTGCGCAGGCCTTGCTGCCCGCCCGGTGGTCAGCCTCCTTGCCCTCCGCCACGCATTTAAAGCAGCGTGGCGGGGCGTCACAGGCATGGGCCGTGTGACCGGGCTGACTACAGCGGAAGCACCGGTTTCCTACGGTCACTTCCGCTGTGCACTGCACCCCCACATGACCTACGACCAGGCACCTGTAGCACCTGGTTTCACGTGGCTGCAGAAGGTGCACCTGTGCTTTTAGGAAGCCCCCAATGAGGAGGTTCCGTCCATCAGCTATTTTTTGAGCCACCGCGACGGGGCAGCTGACGACGGCTGACCCGTGACCGGTAGGACCAAAGCGGATTACTCCAGCTCTCACCTGGTCACGGGGACAACCGCTCACCTCTACAACGGCGGTAATTACTTCCTCCGTCGTGGCCGCATCATCCAGACCCGAGATACGCAGACTGGCGCATTTGTTGGGCCTGGTGACACGGACGTCAGCCGCATCCAGCGTCGCCCTCAGCCTAGCCGCTAGGGCATCAGCCTTGGGAGCGCTGGTGGCGCCAGAGATCTCAAGGAGGCGAGCTCCAGTACGGGTTGTCTTGCATCGAATCCCACCTGTAATCTCAAGGGCCTTGAGATCTACAGAGGCCTTCGCCTGCCTCAAGACCTCAGCGTACTGCACGCCCTTTGCCACTCCCTCCGTCGTCACAGTTAGGACTACGGCAGTGGAGCGTGGAGCGCGAAGCCTCTTTGGCGCCTGCGCCGCGGCGGCTTTCGCAGCTGTCTTTGCTGCCTTCGCGGCGGCTTTCGCAGCTTTCTTTGCTGCCTTCTTGGCGGCCTTCTCCTTTTTCTTGTCTCCCACTACTTTCCAGACTTCCGTGGAGGGAGTTTCGGCTGTAGCGGGAGCAGCAGCTACAGTGACAAGAGCAGCACTTCTTTTTCTCTGCGGCTCAGCTGGCTTCGGAAGTGATGAGGTGGGGACCGTTCTCCTCTCCACGGGAGCACCCCTAGTGGCATCCGTGTACGATGCGTGTGGGCGGTACGCCCGGTCCTCCAGAACGACGAGGCGTCTCTCCATTGCCGCCATTACCTGCGCTATAGTCGGTGCTGGTTTAGCTACCGGCTTCGTCGGTGGCTTTGGATTCGGCTTGGGCGCACCGAGTTGCACCCCAGGAGTCGCTTTCGTCTGCTGAAGGCCCTGCGCCCCCCGATCTGTCGCAGACCCATTACCCATCCTCTGCACCTCTTCTCGGAGGACCTGGATCTCCACACGGTAGTCGGCGAGCTCAGCCTCCAGACTCGTCACCCGGTCTCTAAGCTTCGCCTCCTCTTCGGAAACACTCCTTGCGAGGAGCTCCTCTAGCGCCTTCTTGGCGCCTGTGACGCATTCCGTCACCACCTTCTTTTTTCCCGCGATATTTTTGGCACCCTTCATGGCGTCAGATATCCGGGAGAGAGCAGTGAGGAGCTCCCGCGCTGCCGGGACATTTTTATCTCTTCCACTTGGTAGTGGAGGAACATGCACCGGTGACTTCGGTGTCCGCCTCTTTGGGTTGTCTTGGTCGGATTCCCGACCTCTACCCGCGGTGGTAGCCGGTATTTTAGCCGGTAGGTCATCCTCACTAGAGGAGGCTATACCTGGTCGACGGAACAGGCTTTTGCCGGATGCATTGGATCGCGGCCTCTTCCTTCCAGCGTTGATACCGAGAGCCTCATTTTCGGTATCAATGCTTAGCAGTGCCTCCACGTCAGTGTCAGCGAGATTCGACGTGACTTCGCAGCCAATCTCTTGAGACTCGATGTCCGTAGTTAGTAAGCCATGGTTGTCAGAGAGATCTATAGTATTGGGGGTTTTGTTAATTTGGTCCATAACTATTCCCACGAGTAGAGACGAAAGGGATCACTTCTTGGGTGACGCTCATTCCAAGAAGCGGGCTACATACTGCAGGGTGCGCCTGGTGCCCTGCAGGCCTTACGACTTTGCTCTCGGGTTTTATAGACTATCCTTGTCGCGGGCCGACCAATTAAGGCAAGCCCTCCGGCTCCTAAGTTCATCGCGTACCAACTGGTGCCACCAGTTGGATGGTTGCGATGGCCTTAGAAGTTACGGAACGCGAGGAGGGTGGCTGGTCCTCCTCAGCTCCGACGCTGACACGAATGCCTGTAGGTCCCTACGTGAGTAGGAGGCCTACACGTCCTGCGGCTTCTCCGCTCAGTACGCTCTGCCTTAAGCAGAGAGTAGGCGGAGGAACCTGAAGTGGCCTTTACGGCCCCCTCCGTGGTGGACTATTGGCCATGGGCGACGACGTGCGCCTCGGGCAAAGCGCACATCGTCGTCCACGTTACCAGGGTGTACCACGTGGAGGTTGTCCTACCCCACACCCCTTAGAACTAAGCCTTTGATTCTACAAATCAATCACATTTTTTTCTTTTTCTCAAATTTGCATGACATTTTCAAGATTTTTTCACAAATAAACTGGATTTGTTTGGTATTATGGCCATCGTTACTGTGATGAATCTTGTTTACTGAATCTTTGAAGTTTCGAAGTCTCTTTAGTTGAATGCATCTTTTGTTATAGCTGGTCCTCAGATGGATGAACACTTTGTAACATGTCTTTTACTACACTCGAATCTCTCCGAGGTGCTACACATGTATGTTACCTAGCGTAACCCATTCCTAATGGTAATTATAATATCATTACGACATACTATTACGTCGGACCACTGAAACTACTGCAAATGTGTTGTTTGACACTTTGTGGCACTGATACGCCGTCAAAAACTGCTGCGGCGAGCAAGCGAGCGGCTAATATGGGATATTCTCAGAGAGCACATCAAAATCCGTAAAATCCTCTCGGAAACCTTTCCAAGTAACCTCCATAATTTAAACCAAATAACTGTACTATAATTACAACCAAGCTACTAATATAGTAGTTATATGCATACAAAAAATAACTGTATAACTTTTAGGACATTTGTGTTCAACTATACCTTCGTGTGTACCGATTTTGCAGTATATGAGGGTGTAAAATGAG
Organism: Miltochrista miniata; assembly: GCA_933228765.1. Classification (NCBI taxonomy): domain Eukaryota; kingdom Metazoa; phylum Arthropoda; class Insecta; order Lepidoptera; family Erebidae; genus Miltochrista; species Miltochrista miniata. The sequence continues at coordinate 11,288,607 of OW121764.1, read as the reverse complement.
GACAAGGCCAGAACACTACCAAATTGTCGGCTGATATGCATATTCACTGCAATATAAAAAGTATCAAGGTTGGTAGGTGTAGGTATAATTACCTAAGCGGCGTTCATTCATGAGCTGAAAATAGCACGCCTGATTAATTTTAATCCACTTTTATACATTAGTCACAAACCCGTGCTCGTGCAAGGGTATTATACCCCTCGGAATGTATGTAACGTTATGTTGCTTTATCCCTTGTGAGATACACAATGTGTAAATGAAAAACAATCTGTTGTATTTTCAAGTGCGAACGTATTGTATTTGAGTCTAACCTGTTAATAAAGCAAAGTGCTTCAGTCTATCTGTGGGTTCCTGACAAACTCCAGACTATTTATTAAACGTGGTATTTAATTTTTTGCTAGATTCATGTCGTTCATCTATTTTAAAAACGCTCCGAATATGTACACATATACGGTTTTTAAAGTGTGGATTTATTTAATTTATATTCGGAGGCAATTACGTCCGCGGCGTTGGAAAACCTGGAAGTTGGTGTGAAGGTCAATGGTAGGCTAATTAACAACTTACGTTATGCCGACACCACTATTTTTGTGGCCTCCTACGAAAATGAATTGCAAGCGATTGTCGACAAGGTTAGGGATCACAGCGAGCAAGCTGGACTTTCCATCAACATTAGGAAGACCAAGTTCATGGTTGTGTCAAGGTCCAGTCCAAACGCCAATATCACTGTGGGTGACAAGGCCTTAGAGCGTGTCAAACAATATAGGTACCTAGGTGCTTGGGTTAATGAAGAATGGCATTCCGATCAAGAAGTAAAGAGCCGGATAGAAGTTGCCCGAGCATCCTTTACTAAAATGAAAAAGGTTCTATGTTGTAGAAGTATTGACATTCGACTCAGAACTAGGATTCTTCTTTGCTATATTTGGCCCTTGGTGCTGTACGGATGTGAAGCATGGACCATCAAAGATGACACCAAGAAGCGCCTTGAAGCCTTTGAGATGTGGTGCTATAGACGTATGCTTCGAATATCCTGGACTCAGAAGATCTCCAACGAAATCGTACTACAACGCGTCGGGAAAACACGGCAACTGCTACAGAATATCAAGCATCGTAAGATCGCATATCTGGGTCACGTGATGAGACATGAGCGTTACGACCTTCTGCGACTAATTATGATGGGCAAAATTGTGGGAAAACGAAGCGTTGGGAGACGTAGAAAATCATGGCTCAGGAACATCAAAGAATGGACTGGAATAGATAGTGCAGGGGAGCTCTTCCGTTTAGCTCAAGACCGTAAGAAATTTCAGAAGTTAACGGCCAACCTCCGGTAGCGGAGTGGCACTGCAAGAAGAAGAAGAAAGTGTGGATATCCTAATGGTTGTCATGCTAGACTCAAACGGCTTTATAACAAAACATGTTTTAACTATAATACTGGACTAAATGTGTAGAAAATAGAATTGATAGAGCTTCTTGTGTCATTCTTACATGTTTAAAAAGTCTTAAGATCGGGGGTCTTTAAGGATTGTTGACCTGGATTCCAGTGCCAGGTTGGATAATGATGATCTTCATGATGATGACAATGGTGATTATCACGATGATTATAATAATCATCATGATCATAATGATCATGATCATAATGGTTATTGTTATAATATACCAAGTTCTCAAAGCAGTATCCTATTCTACCTAATAAAGGTCGATTTCTTATATCCACTTACCTACCCTTTTGACCACCAGTCGAAACCGGTATCTTTATAACCATTATTTAGAAATGTCACATTCATAACCCAACCCCGAGTTGTAATGTAGACCATAGGAATGGATAATATTGTGGTGCTTGGGTTGGTTATCTTTGCTTGCGAAGAAGCGTTGCGAGCTGTATGGGATTTCAATAAAATAGCTTACTGAATATCTTTAGTACATGCATCAAACATTTAGTGAAATTCTGTTCCCGTTCACGCATTCCATAAAAACTTAACTCAGAGATAAAAAACAGCCCTTGTGTTATTCATAAATCTATTTCTGTAGTGTACCAAATTTCAGATCCATTTACATGTTAGAACGTTGAACGTGATTTCTGCCAAGTCGAAGAGACCAAGTTTATCTCTTTTCGCTAGGTAAACAAAAACTTCCGTATTTGCGCCGTAGATGAAGCAGCTACTAGTTCTGTGTGTGAATTGTTGATTCAGATAACTTTATTGACTTCTATCGATTTCGTTTATTTTGTTATTTTTGCCTATTGTTTATCTTCTGCTAGCCATGCCTCTACAGTTTTGCCCGCGATACACTTTGAAATCTCGTCTCAACCCACACCAATAACTCAAGACCCTCAGTTAGTTTTCAAAAAATGTATCGAAGTTTGACGTTTGTGATTGCTGATCCGCTGTCTAGGGTATTATCGTGATGATGATGCCTTTTTATAAAAATGGGCCATCTAATTCTTTTGATAAAAAGAAAATTCATAACGGACCATTAGTTCGAAAGATTATTCCAAATATTCAAACCCAACAATTTTAACTCTTTATAATTTAGTATACCTACTCTTTATAAAATTATTTCCGTGACTACTAATATCCTACTTTTTACTTAATTTATTTGAAAAGGTTCTACAGTTCAAAAAGTAATTTTCTGAATTCTCGAAAAGTACATAAACTGAGCAGAAAGTAGCAATATTAAGCCATGCATGTGAATCTTATTAAGTCACGAGAGTACCTTACGCTACTCTTTCTTCTTTCTTCTCTTCCTAAATTGCTTTATTAAGGACGTTAATGATAGATCTCTTCCAATCTAACCGGTCGACCTTTTGAGGAACCACTTTAAGGGGGCTGGTTGACAAAGTTTGCGAAAAAGAGGTGCAAATGAAGACATCCTTCTCGGTATTAGTATACGAAAAATGATAGCCAAAAGTAGGTTTGAAATCTAAAAGATGTGTGTCAAAAGATGGTTTTATCAGAAATTGTGTATTTATTATAAATAATTAGTAAAACATCATTGAAATAGTCCATAGTTTTTTAGAAGAAGGCGTTGTATGACATCTATTTATTAATGAATGATAATAAAATTTATATCAGAGACTAAAGAAAACATAGACCTCTAAAATGGTTTTCTTCAATTTTGATTTAGTATAAGTTTTAACTAATTATACCTAATAATGTATTCAAAGAATACATTACATTGCTTGCTTCCCCGCGCTCGCCCGAAAATCTAGTGCGGGGGGAGTCGTGTTGCTAGACGGACGTGTGTCGCTCTGGTCTGCAAAATATTCTCTTAAAATGTTATATTTTCATTCATGTACAGAGTAATGCGTGTAACAGACAGAGCCCGAGTTACACAATGCATACTGCATTACATGATAATATAATGCATTTGAACTTATTTTATGTATTGTTTTATTAAATTACTTCGAAAGGTAGTCATGCTTATATTGTAAGTGGTACTTAATCATTTTAAAATAAATAAATGAAGAAGTACTCGTGGACATTCCCACACAACTTAAGCTATTAGAACTTTGTGCTAATGGATATAGACAACTGATGAAAATACTTATATTACAGTTATTATTAACACACTGCTTTTTTCGAGACACTGCTCTCAACTTGACTGCCTCTGTGGCGCAGTCGGAAGTGATACCGCCTGCGGCGCTGGAGGTCGTGGGTTCGATTCCCACCGGAGACAAATATTTGTGTGACCCATAAATGTTTGTCTTAAGAGTCTGGGTGTTTCTATGTATAATATGTATGTATTTAAAAAGTATATAAGTATTATTATCCGTGGTCTTATACCCATAACACAAGCAGGTCATTCCTAGCTTACTTTGGGATTAGATAGCCTTGTGCGAAATGTCCGTGAATATATTTATTTATTTATTTTAACCGTAAATTTTTTCAGCTTATTACGTCTTGGGGTGACGTAGGCACCATCTACCGGCAACTTGGTTAAGGTAATAAAGTGAAAGAATTGACGGTCGAGAGCAGTGTCTCGTTGGTCCAATGGTGAGGCCGTCTGGTCCGGCAAACCAGAAGACGCAGGTTCGAATCCTGCTCGGGACCAAACATTGTATTCAATTATTTGCTAGACAAGTAAGTCTGGAAATGATCTGCTGGCTCTGTTGGATTCTCAAACAATTTGTTATGATTTTTTAAGTCTATATTACAGTAAGCAGAGCACTAAAAAGAATAGCCCGCCGAGTTTCTTGCTAGTCTATATCTATACATAATAATAAAACTGTTGAGGGTCAAGAGTCTGAACATGGAAGCTATTTAAAAAAAAAGAACGCGTTCTCTAATCGATACCTACTTAAGCCAAAATGAAATTTAAAATTTTCATGTCCGTCTGTATTCCGAATACGTATCACGCCGAAACTACTGATTTGAATGAAAATTGATCCGAGGAAGTTCAGGAGTTAGAGACAACTCAACTTCTCAAAACCTTGAATTCAAGAGTTCCTTTGAATGTGAGTGTAAATCTAAACCGGCGTGTTGGCTTTATCATATAAGAGCTTAATGATTAAGTCCAGAGTTAAATATTTCGTCTGTGTGTGTGTGTGGACTGAAATAAATTATTTTAAAATAGATTCTTAAACAATTCAGTCCACGCCCTCGACGTGTACGTTCTTTTATGATAAAGCAAACAGGGCAGTTTCACTCACCACTTGCTGAGTCTGATGAAGAAATACCTCCCCTTTCATACACCCTAAGCGTCGTAAACGAAGTTGTGAGGGTCAGCTTGTTACATACATACATAATTTAGATATTTATGTATGTATTTATGTATGTATCTGCCTACCCCTTCGGGGATACCAAGACCCGTTGGTCTTGGTTGCCCGTAAGTTTCGGAAGGCACGTTAAGCCGTTGCTTAACGAGCCTTCCGAAACACGGAAACGACACGAACAAATAACTGTCACAAAGTGGTCACATGGATGGTCACCCATCCAAGGACTGGCCATAGTGAATGAGCTTACTACAGTGATCGTTTACAGAACACTGAGTCCGCGGTGCCACGAGCGCTTCTTATTTATACATAACTAGCTGACCCTCGCAACTGCGTTTACGATTATTTTTGTTTGTTATAATAAAATGAAATGAAATTTTGTTCCAAAAGTAACAAAAATTTTAAGCGAGTGGAAGACCCCTCTTGTCTGGAATTGTAATAATTTAAGTAAAACAATGAATATATGAACATTCGTCTTTGTGAATTCGTCACATTTAATTTTTACGTAATAATCAATCACATTTTTTGCAGTGTATTTTTACTACACTTAAAAACAAAGGAAAATTTAAATACAAACGTTCCTTTGTTTTTTTAATTTATTTTCGCCTCTCTCTATAAAATAGAGTGCAGAGGTCCTTATGGCGAGACTTTGTCTGTAGTCTGTGACTCTGTTGCATTAAACTACGTCACTAGGTCACGTGGATCATCTGTTCAAAGTTTGAAATAAAACAAAAATGACAACGTCAATCGGATTGAACTCTCACAATAAACGTTTTAGAGAGGGGCAGTCGGGTGAGACCGTCTCACAGCTTCTTGTTTATATGGTGAAGCGAGGAACGCATTTCCGCTACTATTTTTCTTCTTCTTTCGTAGTTCTTTTACTCTGATGTCTCTGTAGTTGCGCTACTCTATGTTGGCGAGTCATATCGCCCATATGCTCAAGGTCGTTAGCCCTGGGTATGGCCTTAATGCTACACCTAGCTGTCCTACTGATGAGTGAGCGCAAAAATTACAGATTGTAAGTTATGTTTGGACTTTTTGACAGCTGGGTGTAGCATTCCAGCTTTGGAGAGGACCAAACTTCCCACTAACCGCCATGGTGTTCCGTCTTGCCTCTATTGAGTCGCAGAAAACCAGGGGTCAAGTCACTGCGACTCGGTGAAGGTGACGCGTCCCTTCACCGAGTCGCAGCGGGCGCCCTGAAATGGGACCCTCCTCGGGGGTCAGACGGTTGCTAGCTTTAAAGAGCAACTCGTGTTTAGGTCTTGGTGCTTTTAAAGAACTCCGTTCCCGTCAGTAGGTAGGTAGGTACAGTCCTTGGCTGTAAGTAGGCAATTTTAGTGGTGTACCAATGGTTCTACAATTTATTAAAATGTTTGCTCTTAAATAAATTAAATTAATTTTAAGATCAACATCTAATAAGATTCTGGTAATTAAATCAAAACACCAAGAAACGAAAAAGGAAGTTGGATACCTAGGCTTGTGTTTGTCTCGAGGTAAAATAATATTTATCGAGGAAGGGCCTCGAAAAATGCTATTTACAAGTAGCCTAATTTATTCAAGATTTGATTGTCTTAGATAACTGAGGCAAAAAAATATCTGTTAAAATACGAGTGCATTCTTGAATTAGGTATTTAAAGTTTATACCTACTTACTAATAAAATTATCGGGTGATTTACTAAGACGTTCTAAATGCTATAGGTAGCGGATTCGTTGCTTCAAGCTGTATACGGCTAGGCTTAATGTTCGTCTCGAGGTAAAATAATATTTATTGAGGAAGGGCCCCGAAAAATGCTATTGACAAGTAGCCTAATTTATTCAAGATTTGATTGTCTTAGATAACTCAGGCAAAAAAAAGGCGTATTCCCACGGGAACGATAGCTATGAGGGTGAAACCGCATGACGTTCGTTAGTGTTCTATAAATCAAATCTGTCTATGGCAGTTCACTGCTCGATGTAGGTCTCTCTTATTTTACAGTGCCATCCACACCCAGTCAATATTTGCTTTGCAAAATTAGTATAAAACATTACACATTTCTCCCATTCAAGAGTTCAACGCTTACTTCCAAGTTAAAAATGGTTAATTCACATTATAATTATCGCTACTCTCGTGGCCCGCTTTGTACGTGATCTACCAAACTACGTTGGTCAAACAATATTATCTCACGATTATAATTTTGTGTACCTGCGGCTGTTTGTACAATTACAATCTGGCTATGATTGTCTACAATATAATGTCTACCAAATTACCGATCAAATTGGCATTGTTTTAATGCTCAAGTGAGCTTATTATAGTACGAGAGCCCACGACCAAAACCATGTCTCATAGCAATACGGCAAAAACCCTATAAAATCGTTAGATTGTATGATTCTGAACCCGACTAGGTGTGTAGTAACGGTCGAAAGTGTAGCAACTGCGTGGGAGGCCATTTCTGCTGTGTCAAAAAAAAAGGCAGTCGGTATTATAGCAATACGTCTGATAGTGAAAATGTACATAGATTCTAGAATTGTATTACGAAAAAGTTTGTTTTCAGACATTTTGCGCGTAGCACATAGCCTGAGCGCATTTTTGAAAATGTCAACAAATTTAGCCAACCTGTATCATAGCAATACGGATAATTTTTTTTTAAACTTTTCGTATTGCTGCCATGATTACCAAAAACCTGTTTTCAGACACTTTAAGTGTAGCATATACTCCCAAAAACGAAAATAACGTTTCGGAGTCGCCTGGCCGACGCCTCTGTTAAATGTTTTTTTTTAATTTACAGCCTTCATAGATATTCAAGAATCTCCCTTGTCTATTATATGTACTTTGACAGATGACAGATGTCATTACTTATTTTTAAAAGTTACTCAAGTGTGCTTTTTGTTACGGTTTCGGGTAAATTCTTTGTTAATTATCATCTAATAAATTCAGGGTCGCAACGTATTCATTGGTTTGTAACAGAGAACTCAAGATGCATCAATACGATTTTTAAATGATATCTGAGTATCGAAAAGTTGTCTGATAGAGAAGGTGCTACACTTAATTTGTCTGATATAAATTTTTTGCACATGTGGACAACTTATTTTATCATGTCCGACAATTTTCAGACATATTGCTATGATACCGATCGGTAAAATTTGTTAACATTTCCAAAACGATCTCAAAATTTAATGCGTTCACATTTCCGTCTGAAAATTGTTTTGTTCGCATCAAATAACCAAAATTTACTAATAAAAAAGATTTTCAGACGTATTGCTATGAGACATTTTTTTTGTCTCATTTTAAATTTTTTTAAGTGATTTTACGGGTTTGCGCTACACCACTAACGTCTGAAAAATATGTTTCCGGTATCTCAGAACTATCATTCAACTACAGTCTGCAAATCAGACATATTGCTATGATGCAGTTCGGTAAAATTCTTTGACAATTTTGAAAATTCGGTCAGATCAAACGCTTTTTTTTTTTTTTTGTTTAACGTGAGGGAAAATCCTCATGGATGTTATGCCGGACTCCTACCGACTAAAAAACCTCACGTAACGCCCAACAGCCTATGGTTGGGAGCCCCGGGTAAGCCCTCGGAAGGATGTCCCAGGACTCCCAACAGACCCACGGCCTCGCCCAGGGGGTGGTTCGGGTGCAATCCCGCGTCTTTGGGGGGGTTTCGGGTGTGATCCCGCTTCTAAGGGGGGGAGGCGTGCGTGAGTTCCTCACGTCACGCTGCCGTCATCGGCCTGCTTCTGTAAGGACGGTGAGCCGCCCTCTCACCGTCCTCAGGCCCCCGGTCATGGAGGCCGATAGTCCTCGGCGAAGACACGTCGGCGGCGCCCAAGCCGCCGACTGCGGAACTCGGGTGGGAGAGTTCTCTCCCGTTCCCGCCCCGCCGCCTCTTTCACGAGCATGACCTGCTCGCAGAAAGAGGCGGCGCAGTCCCACTTACTCCCGCTGGAGAGCATGGCTCGCACCATGGTCTCGAGCGAGAGAGTGTTCACGTCCAGGCCCAACACGAGGACCTGGCGCTGTTGCGCCCACGCTGTGCACTCCACCAGCGTGTGGAGCGCCGTGTCATCGCTGCGGTCCTCGCAGTGCTGACATTCGGCCGTGGTTTCCCGGTGTTTTCGCCACAGATACCTACCGAAGCTACCGTGCCCGGCAAGTATCTGTGTCAACCGGTAGGAGAGAGCACCGTGTCTCCTCTCCAGCCACTCGTCCATGACCGGTCTGACGGCCGCGATTGTGGCGAATCCCCCCTTTGGTTGCTCAAGTCGTACCTTCCATGTCTCCACGGTTTCCTGGTGGAGCAGGGATCGCTGGGCCTCGATTTCTCGAGACTCAGGCCTTTGGCCCCGCTCGAGCGCCTCCTTGCGCCATCTAAACAGCGACGCAAGGGCTCTCGCTTCCAGGTCCCATGGAGGGGTCCCAGCTAGGAGACATGCCGCCTCACCGGAGATCGTGCGGTATCCCCTTATCACCCGGATGGCCATCGTCCTCTGCGGGCTCAGCAGTTTAGCCACATTGCTGGCCGTCAGGGTCTCCGCCCATACGGGGGCCCCGTATAGGGCCATACTTCGCACGACCGCCAGGTACAGTCTCCTGTAGGGAGCGTTGGGTCCCCTGATGTTGGGCATCAGTCGCGCTAGTGCGGCTGATGCCCCCCTCAGTTTTGGGACCAAACTTCGGAAGTGATGTCCGAAGTTCCACCGGCCATCGAGTACGAGCCCCAGATACTTCATCGAAGGCTCGATGCCGATGCTGACGCCCCCTACCCGCAGGCTGGACCCCGCAGGTGGCCCCTTCCGAGGTCCGTGGAAGCACAGAGCCTCGGATTTGTGAAGGGCGACCTCGAGACCCAGCCGCCGAATCCGACCCACGACTTGAGCAACCCCTGCCGTGGCCTTTAGTGCTGCGTCACGGTACGTTGCCCCCCGCGCCGTAACGAGGGTATCGTCGGCGTAACAAGTTACGCTGACCCCTCGGAGCAACGGACCACGCAGCACCCAGTCGTAACCGATGTTCCACAGGAGCGGCCCTAATACCGATCCCTGTGGAACACCGCACGACACATCCCGCCGACCCGGCCCTAGCCAGCTCGGGTAAGTTATGGCTCTCTCGGAGAGATAGGCCCCGACAATACGACGGAGGTAGGGAGGCACTCCATGGTAAATCAGCGCCTCCCTTACGCAGCTCCAGGGCAGGGTGTTGAAGGCGTTGGCGATGTCAAGAGACACCGCCACCACCACCTCACCCTGAGAGACTGCTTCCTCCGTCAGGCCTCTAATGCGCATGATCGCGTCCACCGTGGAGCGCCAGATCAAACGCTACGCGGAAAATGTCTGATATTGGTATTTTCGAGTTCAGGATAATCGTATCTATCGATTTGATGAGGTTTTGGCTGTATTGCTATGAGACAAAAATTTTGGTCGTGGGCTCTCGTACTATTACAGTTGAGAGGATTATATTTATGTACGTGATTCTCATTTTGCTTTGAGCACAGTTATAGTTGCCGTCACGTAAGAAGAACACTGGCTGTTGATCGCGAACTCAATGATTTGTAGGTCTAATTGGTAAAAAAATATATTTTTATTGATTTTATTCTTATAATGTGATGATTATGCAGTAAAACTACACTTACATACATTCTAGAAAATACAGTCAATGAGTAGCGAAAAATTCTAAATCTATGGTTAATACATTAGAACGTGACTGTATCTATGCCTAAACACATCCCCACTACTGTCACTCAGCGTTCTTTTTACGTGACGGGAAGTATATCTTTTGTATTAAAAAAAAATTGAAGGTTGGAGCTTCTCAACTGGCACTGTCGCAGATTCAAAGAGATTTGTCAATTCAATACATTACATTTCTTCAGATATCGTTCGGAAAAAAAGCAAATGAAGTATAGAATTATCATTTTTTTATACCACTAGCCAGCGTGGTATTATAGTAAGGCCAATGAAACCCTCCCAAATTTGACAACTTATGACTGGGTGCGGAAGGCCCAGGACCGTGTGTTGTGACGTAATTTGGGAGTGGCCTACGTCCAGCAGTTGACTGCTATAGGCTGATTTGATTGATTGATTGATTCCAATAAAGTGACAGACAAGCATAGAGCCCACCAGTAGGATTGGTCGTCACCGTAGCCTATGGACATTTGCAACACCGGAGGCGCCACACTCACACTGCCGACCCCAAATTCCTGTCAAATTGATCGTGTACAAGATCAATACGACACTCAGGCACGGATTGTTCTAAGATTTTAAGGATTTTTTTTGCTGTCGGTTTACCATAAGTAGTTAGGCGCAATAGGCTGCGGCAAAGATTAAAACTTTACCAATTTCGGTAAGTATCTAGAACGTCTCTCTAACATGATTACATGAGTCGGAATCAAGTGCTGTGAAAGAACACCCACACGTACGATAAATCCCGAAGAAAGGTAAAAGGTAATGACATTTTAGGATTTCCTTTCTCTACTAACATGAGAATCCGAGCACAATGTAAGGACATTTATTAGGAGAGTGTTCTCATCCCGTGGGACATATAAATAGTCTGGCGTCGTGTCGCTTAGAAAATTGCTTAATCAATCTGAACACTTTTCTAATATATTTTTGCAAGAATTTATGTTTTGCATGTGATTTTGACCACTTTTTTACGTGTGGAAATCCTCAAAGATATTATCTTACTTCTTATACTAATAATATAAATGTGAAAGTTTGTGAGTGTGGATGTTTGTTACTCTTTCACGCTCAAATGGATGAACGGATCGGGCTGAAACTTGGTACACAGATACACTGAATATTGGAATAACACATAGGCTACTTTTTATCCCGGAAATATGTTCCCACGGGAAGGGACCAATTTTTCGCGGGCGAAGCTGCGGGCATCAGCTAGTATATTATAATCCTCAAAGATATCATATAACGAATAATCCCCTTTGTCCACTAAAATCCATTAAAAAGATCCATCACGTAAAGAAACTGACCACCTCGCGCACAGAGGGTTCCGTACCTAAAAACGGCAAAAAATCACGTTTGTTGTATGGGAGCCCCCATAATACCCCTTTTCTTTGCATTTCAGTATTTGTTGTTACATACAGCGGCAACAGAAATACATCATCTGTGAAAATTTCCGTTCTCTAGCTATCATGGTTCCTAAGATACATCCTTGTGATGGACAGACGGTCAGATAGACGGATAGGGAAGTTTCATGAAAAGTTTTTACCCTTTGGACATGAAACCCTAACAATAAGATCAGATAGCCGGTACGAGTTCGGCTATGCCGTTCTCTGACTAAAACCTGGCTGGTAGTCTCGGGTACGCCCTCGGAAGAATAACCGGTTCCCGACAGACTTTGTCTATCATTGTAGACTCTCCTCATGGGTTTGGGTTTTACCTCACTGAGGTAAAACTGTTCACTGGGTACGTGGCTGTCCCATTGGTGAGTCCCCATTTTGTTTGCTCTTTCTTCTGATTCTGGACATTTTGCTGGCGGAGTAGGGATTGCTGGGCCCCGATTTATTGGGGCACGGGCTTGTGGTACCGTTCTAGCACCTCCTTGAGCCATTGATGCAACGACGGAAAAGAAAAATCACTTTGTTTATATTGCACGGTTTATTTATTTTTGTTCGTAGGTATATTCGTTACAAATGTTGATATAATATGTCGAAGAGTGGCCTAAAGAAATAATAAATTGTAACTGTTCGAGGGATACAGATGATATTGGCACTATTGTTTGCTTCGGTGAATCAAAGTCTTTTGTGGTCTCTTTTTCTATTATGTTTAAGATAAATTCCTAAAATAAATATTCTCAATACGCAATTTTTTATATAAAGAAACCGAATATCAAAGAGGAACAGCTACAACTTTAGATAGGTACCTACTCGTACTAATTAAGTCATTCCTACAATACACTACGGGCAAGTTAAGTATTTTCAATAAAGCTCCGCTAGCTCAAGATCTGTATGATGATCGAGCTTCTGTCGGTCTTCAGATGATGATTTTTAGGGTTCCGCACCCAAAGGATAAAAACGGGTCCCTATTCATGAGATTTCACGGTCCATCTGGCTGTCTGTCTCTCCGTCATGAGGCTGTATCTCATTAACCGTGATAGCTAGAGAGCTGCAAATTTCACAGATGCTGTATTTCTGTTGACGCTATGACAACAAATACTAAATGGGGAGGGGGGGGAGGTAATGCGGACTCCTATACATCAAACGTGATTTTTGACGTTTTTGGTACGGGAGCCTCTGTACGCGATTACAATTCGTACTTGGTCGGTTTTTGATAAATATTATAAAAAGTCGGAAAAAGCCAGACGTCAAAAAGGTCTTATGGACGTCTTGAAAATTTTCAGCAACTGATAGCTACAACCCGTATGTGGCCGTGTCTGTCTTATCGTGTAGCAAAAAAAAATGTGTCAATCATTACAATATTGATGAACTTCTAAGTCGGAAATGAGAGGCCTTTCACACATACGAACTACTTCTCTCGTATACTTAATTAAAGAACTTTTGGTCGGCAATATTTCCGTCGTACAAAGGGCAAGTTACATAATTTTCCTGCTTTGATCGAAACCTTAGACCCAGCTGCCGCATCTGGCTTTTTGCTGTAATATGTAATTTTCATACGTTTGTAGATTCTTAACGTAAGTAGTAACAGGTTTCTGAGGGTTTCATGAATTGAGGCATCTTGATTTGTAAAACTAATAACGGTGATGAACAAAGCAATAGGGTTATTTGCAACAAAGTGTAGTGTAACCCATACCTGGTCATAGTCGAATAATTACAAAAAAAAATAAGTATGTGGTTTCCATTGTTAGTTTCGAATTTTGATTTTTTTTGAGTAAATATGTAAAGAATAAACGTAGTACACTAACCAATATGGTTCTTTTGCTAACTCATTTATGTAAAAATTGGTTGAGACTCACTAAGTAAAACTTACATAAAGACTGCAAAATTTACTTCCTTCCAACTTTGCCGTAGGCGGGTAATTATGTATCACAAAACACAGGTAGTTACATAAAGTATACATAAACAGTACAAAATAACAACGTTCTATTTCCAAAATAAACCAAAGAATAATAAATAATGCGCAGCTTCAGAAAACTCACGTTTCCAAAGAGAGTTTGTTACTGAGAGGGTGTTACGACAAGACAAGCAAGCGACAGGCCATCATTTGTCAAGAAGCTAGACGTAAGTTAATAGGATACCAACAGAATACCGATATTATTCCTACGTAACATAAAGACGGGAAACGTGAGACAAAATACAACTGGTTGGAAATTAGAAGTATAGTATGCCTGGGGATATCCTTCAGAGGGCTTACCCGAGGCTCCCAACCGTGGGCAGTTAGGTAGGAAACGTGTTGCTTTTTAGTCGGTAAGAGTCTGGCATAGCATCCATGGCGGATATTTCTCACGTTAAAAAAATAACTCTAGAGGGGAAGGGCGTGACTATATGCATGTCTATGTATGTCTGTATGCGGGTTGTATAGTACAGAAGACGTATCCCAGCGAGTTTTATGTTCTGTAAACTATTATAACATGGAACTGCGTCATGAGATTGGTGACCTTTGAATTGCTGGTCCCAGCTTGTTGCAAAGACCGCCCTACCATCCGGTTTTGACCTTAAAATGCAATCGCCAGTCCACCTTTTGTAGTCCAGCACTCTCTTTCCAGTACGGGGTTTTGAATTGAAAATCGGTTGTGTTGGTGAAATTGAAAGAGGTCTTGTCGAGGTTTACATGCAGCGGGGGACTGCTAGGTATGGGCTGATTTGATTGATCGATTATAACAATCAAAACATCGCTTTTGTTTTTTTAATATGCAGTGAATATTCGCGGTCTTTTTCTGATTGCCATTTTACCGTTGGTCGTCACATACAGATACCTAATGTCTTTTCTATATCCCTAGACCATTATCTTTCACCGCAAGACAAAGGAAGTCGTAATAATGAAAGACCCCATCTGAAACGTTCGCCACGGGAATTACTACTGGGAATATGGGGACATCTGGCTGAGATAACCTGACGAAATGAGGTCGAGGCAGGTTTACGAAGTCATTTCAAAAATTTACTCCAGTGTAAAGGTTGTTTAATGGCGGCAACAGGAAAATTTTATAGATTGTAAGATGTGGCTAAATAATTCGCGGCACCTGCTACTCAGTGATTATTTATTTGTGTAGGATTATTTATTTGTATTATTATGGCGAAACCTAAAAACTACTGTCTGCCAGCTGAAACCACATAGGGATCTACCATCTCACTTTACAAATCCTACACAAATAAATAATCACTTTTTGGAAGTACCTGGTAACACATCTGTCAGCATGCTTGACATAACTTATTTCAGAACTCACAAGTATGGTGATACCACTTTTACGATCATGCCTCAATCACAGGAAGCAATTTCACGAATTTTGAGGGAGCTGAAATCTAACGCTCTGAAATGATAACATCTCATTGAATAATTATGATTTTCTTAACCTTACCCTATACCCTGCCTTTCAAAGCGGCCATAATAAATCGATCAATAGAAACTTCTGTATTCCCAGACATATGGAAAATTGCCACTATTCGTCCTCTCCCTAAAACTCCAAACCCAACTACCGTTAAAGATCTACGCCCTATAAGTATTCTGCCCTGCCTATCAAAAGTTTTAGAAAGAACGGTATGTAAGCAACTAACTGATTATTTGGAAAATAACAACATCTTACCAGACTTACAATCAGGTTTCAGAAAAAAACAAGGCACAGCTACTGCGCTGCTAGATGTGACTGACAACATATTGGTCGCACAAGATAAGGGCATGTGCACTGTTTTAGTATTGTTAGACTTCTCCCGCGCATTTGACTGCATCCATACGGGCCTGCTTTTATCTAAATTAAGCTATTATGGATTTGATGAAAAATCATTATTATGGTTTCAGAGCTATTTGGATAATCGCAGGCAAATGGTGGAGCTGAAATTGAGTGATGGGACTTCTTTAATCTCGCCTCCTGCTTCTATTACTCGAGGCGTTCCACAGGGCTCCATCCTAGGCCCGATTCTGTTCAATTTATACTGCACAGATATCGTTAACTGCCTCGAAAACGCAACTGTTTGGTTGTGAATCCCCTCAAAACAAAATACATGTTGTTTGGAACCAAGTACCAAATTGCTGCGGTTCCCACTTTTCTGAACCTTACACTCATGGGAGAATCAATCAACCGAGTTGTTCAAGCACGTAATTTAGGGTTGTATGTTGACTCTGACCTAAGGTTTGAGCATCATATAGCAGAGGCGGTGCGGAATTGCTTCAATCGTCTCAAAGTTTTATATAAAATGAGACCATATCTTACGGAAGAACTAAGGATGCAACTGGTTGAGGCTTTGGTACTATCTAAGCTCAACTATGCAGATGTTGTTTACGGCCCGCGTCTGCTAGCGAGAACGACTCGGCATTTGGGTTTTCCCTCCGGCCGCCATGGCAACTGAGTTTAGCAACCAGTTGCTAAAAAGTATTGGATATTCTTATTACGCAACTAGTTGCCAAAGACGAATGTTGATTCTTAATACACACCCATAATATTTTACCTTTGCAGTTTCGCAACCAGATGCCGAATAAGTAAAACCTTTCTTATTACTCAACCAAAACTGCAAACAGAATTCAAACTTTTTTCAGACTTAAAAAGTTCGGAATATATTTTGTTTTCTTACTGATGTAGTTGACATCTATCATTTTATATGTTACTTGAGGTTATCGATTAATTGCAATATAATTTATGTGTAATACACATTAGATTAATGCATTTATTGGACGAGTATGTGTGAACGATTTAACACCAGTAATCAGTCGTTTCCGGAGACATCAATATGTCTACTTCAAATGTATACCCGAATACATCTAAAATTGAATTCATTACTTCAAGAAGAGGAGGTGTTTCTATGTTGTACGATGGTAGGCGTTACAGCCGTAAAAAAATATATGTAAATGAAAACTCATTTTGGAAATGTAGCCTAACAAAAGGATGCAGAGGTAATATCACTTTAAATACGCGTAATGAAATAGTAATGCAAAGGGCACACGAACACGATTGCAGACGTGATTTTGCGAAAACTATATATTTGAAAAAATTGGATGAGCTCAAAAGAAAGAGTAGTTGCAATTTCGAATCCATCCCTAAACAATACGACAATATGGTACGTGAATTAAAAAATGAAGGACATCATTTCGTTGGCGATATACCTAAGTTCAGCAGTGTGAAAAGTGACCTTTACAATGGGCGAAACAAAGTAGTTGGTTCCTCAAATGCTGCGGACGTTGAAATACCAATGAAGTACCAACATTTATATCTTTGTGAATATGAAGATGGAGAATTCAGAATCATTGTATTTTGTATTCGTGATGAGACAACAAAAATGAGTAATTTGAAACATTTCTTCGCTAATGGCACTTTCAGAAGTTGCCCAAAAGCCTTCAAACAGTTATATACCATTCATGGCTATGATGAAATTAACCATATCATAACTCCATTATTTTTCGCACTTCTTCCCGATAAAAGAAATAAAACATATACAATTTTGTTAAGTATAATTACGTCTCAAATTCCTACCTGGAGTCCTAAAAAAATTACATTGGATTTTGAAATTGCGGCAATTAATGCCTTTAAAGAAGTATTTCCTGATATACTTTTTAAGGGATGTTATTATCACTTCAACCATGCGTTATGGAAAAAGGCGAAGGCCTTAAAAATAAAAACAAGAGTTTTAACTTTAAAAGGCATGTGGCGAGATGTATTGGAATTGCTCGCTTACCAAAAAAATCCCTAAAAGAAGGATATGGTTATGTAATGGCAAAAAGTCCTGTCAGTGAGGAAATCAATACATTTAATAAATATTTCCAGAAGCAGTGGATTAAAAAAGATTTTTTCTCTGAATCTTGTTGTTGTGAAACCGAACAATTTAGAACTAACAACAATATAGAGGGTTGGCATAGAAAGATCAACAGTTTTATTGGTAAGAAAAATCCAACGTTGGCACATCTCCTTGATGTTCTAGAATCTGAAGCCTCATACTATGATTTAAAAAAAGAAACACCTAAAAAAAAGAAGGAGTACGAGGAGATCGATGAGGAAATTGGGTTAGCGATAAAAACTATAAATGAAAAGAAAATTAGTGTCGGACACTGTCTCGAAATTATCAGTCCATTTGTTATCCCATTTTAAGAACATACTTAAGTACAAAGTTTGAATTGGAGATATGAGATAATTTATTTTTATTGAATATGAATATACTTGTTAATTTTCAGTAACTTTATTTTAAGCTGTAGTTAAGTAATCACATGAAATAAATGCATTCTCGTTGTTTTCACGATATTAGTATTTGAAACACACTAGGTATACAGGAATCATTTTCAGGCATTCTTCTTAACTTAATAACTTAAATAGGTTTTTTTTACAACTTTTTGGATTCCTACGGGAGATGTTAGTTACGAACTGAAAGTGGTAATTCTTTTTAAGTAACCAGACCTTTTGGAGAAATTATTAGTTCGCAACTAGGTGTGTATCAAGAATAAACATTCGTCTTTGGCAACTAGTTGAGTAATAAGAATATCTTATACTTTTTAGCAACTGGTTGCCAAACTCAGTTGCCATGGCGGCCGGAGGGAATTCACGAGTCCAAAATGCATGTGTGCGGTTCTGCTTCTCGATACCACCTAGAGGGCATGTCACAACTTTCCTCAATGAAAATGCAATTATAAAAATGAAAACTAGAAGAAAAATGCATTTGGCATGCCTTCTTTTTGGTGTTATTCGATTTGCAGAGCCACAGTATAAAAATGAAAACTAGATATTCAAACTTTGTACTTAAGTATGTTCTTAAAATGGGATAACAAATGGACTGATAATTTCGAGACAGTGTCCGACACTAATTTTCTTTTCATTTATAGTTTTTATCGCTAACCCAATTTCCTCATCGATCTCCTCGTACTCCTTCTTTTTTTTAGGTGTTTCTTTTTTTAAATCATAGTATGAGGCTTCAGATTCTAGAACATCAAGGAGATGTGCCAACGTTGGATTTTTCTTACCAATAAAACTGTTGATCTTTCTATGCCAACCCTCTATATTGTTGTTAGTTCTAAATTGTTCGGTTTCACAACAACAAGATTCAGAGAAAAAATCTTTTTTAATCCACTGCTTCTGGAAATATTTATTAAATGTATTGATTTCCTCACTGACAGGACTTTTTGCCATTACATAACCATATCCTTCTTTTAGGGATTTTTTTGGTAAGCGAGCAATTCCAATACATCTCGCCACATGCCTTTTAAAGTTAAAACTCTTGTTTTTATTTTTAAGGCCTTCGCCTTTTTCCATAACGCATGGTTGAAGTGATAATAACATCCCTTAAAAAGTATATCAGGAAATACTTCTTTAAAGGCATTAATTGCCGCAATTTCAAAATCCAATGTAATTTTTTTAGGACTCCAGGTAGGAATTTGAGACGTAATTATACTTAACAAAATTGTATATGTTTTATTTCTTTTATCGGGAAGAAGTGCGAAAAATAATGGAGTTATGATATGGTTAATTTCATCATAGCCATGAATGGTATATAACTGTTTGAAGGCTTTTGGGCAACTTCTGAAAGTGCCATTAGCGAAGAAATGTTTCAAATTACTCATTTTTGTTGTCTCATCACGAATACAAAATACAATGATTCTGAATTCTCCATCTTCATATTCACAAAGATATAAATGTTGGTACTTCATTGGTATTTCAACGTCCGCAGCATTTGAGGAACCAACTACTTTGTTTCGCCCATTGTAAAGGTCACTTTTCACACTGCTGAACTTAGGTATATCGCCAACGAAATGATGTCCTTCATTTTTTAATTCACGTACCATATTGTCGTATTGTTTAGGGATGGATTCGAAATTGCAACTACTCTTTCTTTTGAGCTCATCCAATTTTTTCAAATATATAGTTTTCGCAAAATCACGTCTGCAATCGTGTTCGTGTGCCCTTTGCATTACTATTTCATTACGCGTATTTAAAGTGATATTACCTCTGCATCCTTTTGTTAGGCTACATTTCCAAAATGAGTTTTCATTTACATATATTTTTTTACGGCTGTAACGCCTACCATCGTACAACATAGAAACACCTCCTCTTCTTGAAGTAATGAATTCAATTTTAGATGTATTCGGGTATACATTTGAAGTAGACATATTGATGTCTCCGGAAACGACTGATTACTGGTGTTAAATCGTTCACACATACTCGTCCAATAAATGCATTAATCTAATGTGTATTACACATAAATTATATTGCAATTAATCGATAACCTCAAGTAACATATAAAATGATAGATGTCAACTACATCAGTAAGAAAACAAAATATATTCCGAACTTTTTAAGTCTGAAAAAAGTTTGAATTCTGTTTGCAGTTTTGGTTGAGTAATAAGAAAGGTTTTACTTATTCGGCATCTGGTTGCGAAACTGCAAAGGTAAAATATTATGGGTGTGTATTAAGAATCAACATTCGTCTTTGGCAACTAGTTGCGTAATAAGAATATCCAATACTTTTTAGCAACTGGTTGCTAAACTCAGTTGCCATGGCGGCCGGAGGGAAAACCCAAATGCCGAGTCGTTCTCGCTAGCAGACGCGGGCCGTAAACAACATCTGCATAGTTGAGCTTAGATAGTACCAAAGCCTCAACCAGTTGCATCCTTAGTTCTTCCGTAAGATATGGTCTCATTTTATATAAAACTTTGAGACGATTGAAGCAATTCCGCACCGCCTCTGCTATATGATGCTCAAACCTTAGGTCAGAGTCAACATACAACCCTAAATTACGTGCTTGAACAACTCGGTTGATTGATTCTCCCATGAGTGTAAGGTTCAGAAAAGTGGGAACCGCAGCAATTTGGTACTTGGTTCCAAACAACATGTATTTTGTTTTGAGGGGATTCACAACCAAACAGTTGCGTTTTCGAGGCAGTTAACGATATCTGTGCAGTATAAATTGAACAGAATCGGGCCTAGGATGGAGCCCTGTGGAACGCCTCGAGTAATAGAAGCAGGAGGCGAGATTAAAGAAGTCCCATCACTCAATTTCAGCTCCACCATTTGCCTGCGATTATCCAAATAGCTCTGAAACCATAATAATGATTTTTCATCAAATCCATAATAGCTTAATTTAGATAAAAGCAGGCCCGTATGGATGCAGTCAAATGCGCGGGAGAAGTCTAACAATACTAAAACAGTGCACATGCCCTTATCTTGTGCGACCAATATGTTGTCAGTCACATCTAGCAGCGCAGTAGCTGTGCCTTGTTTTTTTCTGAAACCTGATTGTAAGTCTGGTAAGATGTTGTTATTTTCCAAATAATCAGTTAGTTGCTTACATACCGTTCTTTCTAAAACTTTTGATAGGCAGGGCAGAATACTTATAGGGCGTAGATCTTTAACGGTAGTTGGGTTTGGAGTTTTAGGGAGAGGACGAATAGTGGCAATTTTCCATATGTCTGGGAATACAGAAGTTTCTATTGATCGATTTATTATGGCCGCTTTGAAAGGCAGGGTATAGGGTAAGGTTAAGAAAATCATAATTATTCAATGAGATGTTATCATTTCAGAGCGTTAGATTTCAGCTCCCTCAAAATTCGTGAAATTGCTTCCTGTGATTGAGGCATGATCGTAAAAGTGGTATCACCATACTTGTGAGTTCTGAAATAAGTTATGTCAAGCATGCTGACAGATGTGTTACCAGGTACTTCCAAAAAGTGATTATTTATTTGTGTAGGATTTGTAAAGTGAGATGGTAGATCCCTATGTGGTTTCAGCTGGCAGACAGTAGTTTTTAGGTTTCGCCATAATAATACAAATAAATAATCCTACACAAATAAATAATCACTGAGTAGCAGGTGCCGCGAATTATTTAGCCACATCTTACAATCTATAAAATTTTCCTGTTGCCGCCATTAAACAACCTTTACACTGGAGTAAATTTTTGAAATGACTTCGTAAACCTGCCTCGACCTCATTTCGTCAGGTTATCTCAGCCAGATGTCCCCATATTCCCAGTAGTAATTCCCGTGGCGAACGTTTCAGATGGGGTCTTTCATTATTACGACTTCCTTTGTCTTGCGGTGAAAGATAATGGTCTAGGGATATAGAAAATATAGTCGGGATATAGTCTCAACAGCGACACAGGCTACAGACAATATCTCGCCCATGAGCCCCTCTGCACTCTATTTTATAGATAGGAGCTAAAAGGCGTGTTTGAAATGAATCTATTCGATGATTTGGAATTTCTTTTTTTTATCAGCCGTAGTAGTCCAGTCATTTGGTCGTAAAAATAGAGGTTACCTGGAAAGTTTTCCGGGAGTTTTGAAAATTGGCAATTTCATAGATTTTGATATGTATGCTCTTTCCGAATTTCAACTTTGCCACCTCGTATGTTTGCCGCTCGCGCCGCCATATTGATAAAATGGCACCTAAAAGCAGTTTTTTGATAATAACTCCTTTTCGGAGCATTTTACAGGAAAACATTTCTATACAAATTGAAAGTAGAGAAAATTTCCTACAACTTATGTCAAACCTTTTCTTTCCTAAAATCAATAGTTTCGGCGTACGAGCGCCGTAAACCATTAAACATCCACACCAACGTGTAATATTTACTTTAAACTGCTCATACTGTGATTCGTAAATTACTAAAATTATACGAAGGTTAAATTTCGTTTCATAGAGTGAAAACCTAGCTAACTATAGTCTGTCATGTCTCCACAGGTATAAAGAAATGCGTCCCTTCTGTGTCAGGCCCCTTCTTTCCTTTCTAAGAAATATCTGGCCCCAGCTGAGCTCAATAGAAATATTCAGTCTGAGTCATCAGTATACGTTTATCATTTCACAGTGTTGTTTGCATTTACAGAGCCATGGCTTTTTAAAGCATTTATAGCATAAATAAAGCAGTTTACTTCATTAGTGAAGTAAACTGCTTTATTTGTGGTAATATACTGCAAGAAAGTAAAATGAGTATTTCTGCCGAAACGTGCATTGAATTACACTTTACGGCGCTCCTATGCGAAACTATAAATTTTTGGGAAAAAAGGATTATGACAAATTGTAGGAAATTTCCTCTACTTTTATTTTGTATAGATGTGTTTTTTCTGTAAAATGCGTCGGAAAGGAGTTATTATCAAAAAACTGCTTTTGGGCGCCATTTTTTCAAAATGGCGGCACGAGCGGCAGACATACGAGGTGGCAAAGTTGAAATTTGGAAAGAGCATTTCAAAATCTATAAAATTACCAATTTTCAAAACTCCCCGAAAACTTTCCAAGTAAAAATACCAAATGACTGGACTATAGACGGTTATATATAAGTTAATATTGTGTGGTTTTAGTAGGTTCAAGTCCTACTTGTCATCCGTGGCTCACAGAATAAATTTCGAATTGTAATTATACTATTTTTATCTGAGCGAAAAGGAAGTCTGCAGCATTCGTTTTAGCTTAGAACGATTACTTAACCTCCTCACAAAGTACCCGATACTGGTGAATTTATTGGTATTCTTAAATTGTCTTTTACGTTCTAGAGACTTGCGGTATAATTCCAGTAGTCAAGGCCAGTCGTGCTTCAATACGTGTATTATAAACATGCCATGTTCCACAGCTTTACCTGTCACATTTGTAGGTAAATATAAATTTACACAATACAAACAACAACACAAAATTATCTAATTGCTATTCAAGCACTTCGACAACTTATTTTTTAAAATTATTGGCCATTTTCCATATATCAATATTAACAGTACATTGCAGCGCGAGTCTGCGAAGTTCTACTAACTATCTCAAAGCAGGCCCGTAAATATGCTGAATCTGTAAAGAACCTTATGGAGGTCTTTGAAGAGAGGGTATGTGTCCCATCTTCTTGAACGCCAATTGACTGAGATGATAATGCTGATGATGACTGTATATAAGGAATCCCCGATGATGATGAAAATGTGTTAGAGGTTTTTTAATTTCCTTTTACCTTCCAGTGAGTCTACATTAACTCAGTGAGATTACTGAGTTAAAGAAACCTTCGTTAGAGCTTTTCAGAAATCGTTAGCACCGCCGTGCTAGAACAAAACAATAGAATTATAATGGAAAATTTTTGGCTACATTTTTTGGAACATCTTGCTTGTATAATTTTTCCCAGTACTTAATAGAATTGTTTTTAATTCATTTTATCCTTGTTATTTTTTCAAGCGTATCTTCAAAGTGTTTTTAAGACAATGGTGTACATACCTTTATAATTACGGCCACTAGAGAAATAACGATTTCTCCGAGCTCAGGATATTTCTCTTATTTTTTTTATAATTTCATCCTCGTTTATTTTTAGAGCTTCTTACGTCGGAACGAAAAGCTCCCACGGGAAATAGATGCCATGTAACTTTCTGAGAAGCATCTGCAAGGAAGTAACGACCGAGAAGAGGTAAATGTAATAAAGAGCTTGTGATATTAAAGTTAAATATTTACTTATAATTTATAGATTAATTTATTTTACAATAAGAAACTTTCTCAAATTTCAGCCAACGGGTTCAGGGTTTTTTTTCTTATGGAAATCTTACATGAATGCTATGCCGCACTCCTACCGACTAAACCACACGATGCCTTACAGGTGTCTACGGCCGGGATTCCCGGGTAAGCCCTCAGAAGTGGGTGCAGGAGTTAGAGCTTGATTGAGTGACAAATAGACTTTTTCTTGTGATACAAACATTGTCCGGACAATAACGAACACAAAGAAAAAAGAATGAGCTAATTTGGTGCAATCGTTCTGAAGCTATGGCGTACCGACAAAGACCTACATTTGTACAATCTATTTTTAACATTATGGGCTAAAGAACGCAATGTAATCTTTCAATATAAGCTTATTTAGATTTTGTTGTGACATAAATGTTCTGTAGAAAACACATACCAACTTGACTATACAAATAGTTACCAGATCTCACTGCAGTGTCGCGTGTTGTGTCGTAGAAAGTAATTTGGATTAATGGCTCATAACTCTGCTGGCTGTATCCCCCTCCTGTACCGACACAGTGCACTATGCGACAAATGGAACGGTTAATATTTGATACTCACATCTAAGACTCTGCGGTGACATTAAATTGGTACGTTTGAAACTTAATAATGCTGCCAAATGGTGATCATGTTAAGTTAAGTGTAGGTAATATTAGATTTTGTAGTAATCTGTTCAACCTTTATGAATGCCTTCAGACGAAACTAGTCATGTTTATAAATAAATATTGTGGAACAATGCAAGTGGTGTTGTTATTGTATGAGAAAATCCAATTGGATCGGGAGCCCTGGGGTTGACTTTCCGAGGACGCACCAGGGACTGCTGTTGTAGGCAGCTGGTGGCTTTAGCCGATAGAAGTCAGGAATGGCGTCCCTCAGGATTGCCTTAAGTAAAATTACTTTTTATTTGGCATGCGACACAAGAACTCCTTAGTGCCCTGCAGGCTTTCGAGATTTCCAGCCCTGGAGGGAGATCGGAACTCTCACTACCTACCTATACTCATACCTTCAATAGATGTAAATGTACGCTATGCCTCTCTGCATACTCCTTTCAGGAAAATCAATCAATAACATGTAGGTACTGGGGACATAATAATAATAAATATTTGTGGATATTTACACACAACATCACCTAGCCCCTTAGACCATATAACACGGGACTAGCCTTTGCGAACCACCGCATACAAAAATATTCTGCCAGTTTTCATACAAGTGAAGGGGGAAACACAAAGACATATAAAATTTCATTGCATTTAAAAATGTATTAATCGACAAACGCGTAATGGCTGTTGTGTGTTAATTGTTATTGTACAGTCAACTACAATGTAATGTACTAGTTTAATCATATAAAATGATGTACTGATGTACAGGCTTTTCATAAAGCCAAAAGACCAAATGGTCATGTGCAATGGCAGAAAACAATGCTTAAGTAAGGCGCATCCTGTGGTTAGATGATCTAAGCCTAGCCCAAATTAAGCTAATATAAGCTTGTGCAGACAACTGATATACATAGGTACTTAAATATTTCTAAATACATAATACATAGAAAACACCCAAACTCCGAAACAAACATTTGTGGATCACACAAATATTTGGAACGACCCAGGAATCGAACCCAGGACCTCCAGCGCCGCAGGCGGTATCACTACCGACCACGCCACCGAGGCAGTCATGCTGTGTGTGAAAAATCATTCTAACGATATTAAAATTGATGATCTTTACAGAAGGTACAGCATTTTTATAGTAACCTAAAAAAATGCTGTACATTCCCCAGCATTGTGCTCACTTAAGTTAGGTATACTTAGAAGCACATGTTTTTTACTTACCTTAATATTTTCTTTTTCACAAAAGCCTATTCACGCATCAACCAAATACTTAGTACCTATAAAATGTTAATATGTCTGTCCGATAAAGCCATAATTTTACACGAAACTACGGTTTATCACGACATAGTTAATTTATTTACAGCTCCATATGGCGAACCCTCACACCATTTTGTTTGTTTCTCGATTTATTTGGACGTCAAAATGTGGTGCTTTTCTATTCCACTAAGTTTTCATGCAAGCAGTATGTCCCACCGGAAAGATAATGGTGGCCTATGGACGTATACAACACCGGAGGTGCATAAGTGTTACACTCGCGCCGATTCTGGAAAAGCTTCTACTCTTTTGAAGAGTCCCATCATACTGAAAACACGAAGTAAGGTGTCCATTGAATCCTGGGGCTTACCGGGGACTCCCAACGGTAGGCTTTAGGTAGGGAAAGTGTGCTTTTTAGCCAGTAAGAGTTCGGCAAAGCATCCATGACGGATTTACGTCACTTAAATCAAAAGGGAGTCCTTTTCAAAATTTAAGTGTGAGCGTAAGAAGGCCCCTATCGGCTTTACCGTGTAGACGCAATGCAGATGCAAAGTGTCAGGATGAACTCCCTATCTGTGGTGACCGGAGCAATGATAGAAAGTAGCAGAGTTATGTAGTAAACAACTGATTTCAAGGTCAGCCACCTATAATCGGTGCATGTGACTGAGAAACAAAGTCATGGCGTAGAGAAAGAAATCTCGTCTTTGGTACCGAATAGACTAGATCTTGGAAAAGTAGACTACATTTTATCCCGGAAACCAGTTTTTGTGGGATATGGGTAATAACTACACCGCGCGGACGGCGCTAGAGCCCTTAGATAGGCCTATTTGGTTTATTATAACTCAATCAAGTTTGGTGGTCTGTCGTTATCTAATTCCCACATAAGTGAATTTTTCCAACTTTGAATTCATAGTTAATTACTGATAATAACATACATACATATGGTCACGCCTTTATCCCCGAAGGGGTAGGCAGAGGCATATTATATGCCCACATTTCACCTTTGTATAATTTGTCCCACGTAATAGGTGGTGAGCCGTATTGCCGTGTTTAAATGGACACGCGCAGGTTGTGACTGCCTGCTGTTGAAATAAAGCCTTCAACTTAGCTTAACGACTGCCATTTTACTGGCAACCGGGACCAACGGCTTAACGTGCCTTCCGAAGCACGGAAACGCTCAAATAAATGTCACAAAGTGATCACATGGATGGTCACCCATCCATGGACCGGCCATAGTGAAAGTTGCTTACTGCAGTGATCGTTTACAGAACACTGAGTCCGCGGGGCCACGAGCGCTTCATCATTCACTGATAATAACTACCGGATAATATTAATATAAAGCTGTCTAAGTGAATTGAATGTCTTAATCTCAAATATTGAGAGGTGGGATTTAATATAATGGGGTAATTCGTTGACCGACAGTACAAAAGAATTAAATGTACTTATTCTCGTTTTTAAGTAAAGAAAATAGAATTTATAGTAATCACAGGCCGAGAACTTCTTAAAATACGGATTAAGTTAAGCCTATAGTTACGACAATTGCATTGGTGGTCCTTTTTGTACAGTCAGCATCTGAAGTAGATTAACACAATCCAAATTTACATTATAAATTCACGAATAAAAACTAACATGTGGAAATTGTTTGCAACATTTTTTTTAGTACACTTTAACTCC
Source organism: Miltochrista miniata (assembly GCA_933228765.1). Taxonomy (NCBI): domain Eukaryota; kingdom Metazoa; phylum Arthropoda; class Insecta; order Lepidoptera; family Erebidae; genus Miltochrista; species Miltochrista miniata. The sequence goes on along the minus strand of OW121764.1, from coordinate 11,260,852 downwards.
CTTCTCCACAAGTATGCTTTATTTAATATAGTTTTATCTACACTTATTATTATAAAGTGAAAAAAAAATATTTTTGTATGTTTGTAATGTATAAACTCAAAAACTAATAACCTAGTAACATAGGCTATATTATAATACTAGCTCTTACCCGCGACTTCGTCCGCGTGGAAATTATGTTATAAGCAAAGTTTGAACCGTATTCTATTTGAGCCTCTAGGATAAGTCGTAACCAAAATGTGGGAACAAATTTAGGACATCCTCCAACTTACCCGGGGAGTTATGCGCTAGATGGATTTTTTTAACGTGAGGAAAATCCCACATGAATGTACTATGACTCCCACTGACTAATAACCACACGTATCCTACCTAACAGCCTACGATTGGGAGCCCCGGGTAAGCCCTCTAAAGGATACCCTAGGACTGCGCTAGATATATAGGAAGAGACCTCATAGTTTTAGTGGGTCCAAGGCCGGTATGACGTACGTGTTTATTAATTAGCCACTTTAATAATTAATTATAAGAGTAAGTAGTATGGTGAAGCGCGAATACGAAACGTTTGTTAGATTAGGGCCACAGACTGAAAACTTTACGCATAATCGGAAGAGTTGAGACGATAACACTAACGCTAACGGTAGCCAGTAAATGGCAGTCGTTAAATCAAGTTGCAGACCTTATAGATTTAATATTTTTCAAAAGTAGGCAGTACTAACGCCTGTCCATTTCAACACGGCAATGCGGCTCACCACCTATTACGTTACGTGGGACAAATTAAAAAAAGGTAAACATATAATATGCCTCGATACCCCTTTGGGGATAAAGGCGTGACCGTATGCATGTACTTATTATGTTTAAGGTGATTTAATTTATGTATCCATGTCACTGTAGCCAAAGCTCAACATTTTTCAGTAAAGTTGTTTTAAGAATGTTCATTATAAACAACGTTTGTGTGGCGTGTTGGCTTAATCATAAAACAGCTGCTTAATGGTTATGGCTATTGTAAAGCAATTCATGAATTGCTTTAGAATAGACTTAATCTTTAAGCTCTTTTTTTGATTAAGCAGACAGGGCAGTTTCACACGCTGCTTGATGAGTCTGATGAAGAAATACCTCTCCTTTCATAGATCTTATGTGACGTAAACGAAGTTGCGAGGGTTAGCTAGTCTATACATATAGTAAAACTGTTGAGGGTCGAGAGTCTACTGAAGCCGAAAATGAAATTACATTTTTCATGTGTGTCTGTCTGTCTGTATTCCGAAAAAGTATCACGCCGAAGTTACTGAATGGATTTGAATGAAACTTAGTACAATCAGAGCTTATAATCCGAGGAAGGTTCGAGGATACTTTTGATCTCGATATTTTGCGCGGTTCCTTTGGAAGAAGGGATGAAAGACAAAATGGTTTTTTAGTTGTTACTTCTCAATGCGTTTTCGGATTCCAAAATTTTTTTTTAGTGTTATAAAGGGAATACTGTAAGGAATGTTTCACACAAGTTTTCATGTTAAAGGTTTTCTAGTTCAGGAATTAGAGACATCCCAACTTTCGCAAAACCTAGAATTTAAGGATCTCTTTGAATGTGAGGGTAAATCTGAACTGGCGTGTTGGCTTAATGATAAAAAAGCTTAATGATTAGGGCTATTGTAAAATAATTCAGTCCGCGCCGAAGGCGTTCACTCACGCCCCCCCCTTAAAAGCGGGATCGCACCCGAAACCCCCAAAGACGCGGCATAGCACCCGAACCACCTCCTAGGCGAGGACGCAGTGGCGGCCGTGGGTCTGCTGGGAGTCCTGGGACATCCTTCCGAGGGCTTACCCGGGGCTCCCAACCATAGGCTGTTAGGCGTTACGTAAGGTTTTTTTAATTGGTAGGAGTCCGGCATAGCATCCACGATGGATTTTCCTTCACGTTATAAAAAAGTATACTACATATTACATGGCTTGTACAATAGTATAGCGTAGCCTGAAATTTGATTTATATTAGTGTGAGCTATGAGATCTAGAAAACTGATAAACTTACTTATTATGTTATATACTAAATGCAATTATTTAAAAACAAACACGTACTCCAATGAATTTGATTATTGTTCTTTATCAAGCCTATAAATTACTACTACTAATCTTTACAGTTAGGTATTTTGATTGTTGCCCGTAAATACATAAACAAATATATTTTGTGTCTGTCAAGCCGTTAGAATAATTATATGAAGAATATGAAATATAATTTCATTGACTGCCTCTGTGGCGTAGTCGGTGTAGTGATACCGCCTGTCGCGCCGGAGGGCTTGGTTCGATTTCTGGGTTGTTCCAATTAGTTGTGTGATCCACAAATGTTTGTTTCAGAGTTTGGGTGTTTTCTATGTATAATATGTATGTATTTAGAAATATATAAGTATGTATATCAGTCGTCTGGATATCGTAGCAAACACAGAATCTAATTTTTCTCTATCGGGCCTCTAAGATAATTAGCATAACCGGTGTGTAAAACCGATCTCTATCTAATATTCCTGCAACGTTTTAGTTTAATCAATCCACATACTTACATATTTCATTACCCTCTGCCTAGTCCCTAGGATATGTAGCGTGATAGTATATAGCCTATTTAAAGATCCTACCTCTAGATTGCTATTCAAATAAAATATTAATTAAAATTATTCAGTAATTTCTGTATTTTGCAAAAATATACAAACAGATTTTCATTGTTCTCTGCCGAGCTCCTAAAAAATTTAGCGTAATAATATGTTGTCTGAGTGTAAAACCTATCTCCTACTAATATTCCTGCTACGTTTTAGTTAAATCAATCTCTCTGCTTAGCCCCTAGGATATGTGGCGTGATAATATATAGCCTATTTTAAGACCACACCCCTAAGTAATATTTGTGCAAAATTTGAACCAAATCTGTTCAGTACTTTTCGAGATCCTTCCGGACAAAGCAAAGCAAACAGACAAATATACAAACAGACAAAAAAATTCTAACTACATAAAACGGGTGTTTTTTTTAGAGGTATAGAACTTTAAGTTGCCACCACTTTTTTAACTGGCGGTAATTTTGTCAACTGTCAAGTGATTTATGTTTAGTTTGGTTTGGCATTTTAACATGAATAGACTGACGCCGGAACAACGCTTCCAAATTGTGCAAATTTATTTTGAAAAGCATGGTTCTGTCCGAGAAACGTATTGCGATTTTCATAAGCAAATTTTGTTGAGCGATGAAGCCTACTTTTGGATGAATGGATACGTCAATAAACAAAATTGCCGTATTTGGGGTGATGATAATCCTCAAGCGTATGTTGAGACACCGTTACATCCAGAAAATCTGACTGTGTGGTGTGCTTTATGGGCTGGTGAAATAATTGGTCCGTACTTCTTTAAAAACGATGCTGACCAGAACGTTACAGTTAATGGTGACCGCTATAGAGCGATGATTACTGACTTTTTCGTTCATCAATTGAACAACCATGATGTGCAGGAGTTGTGGTTTTAACAAGACGGTGCAACATGGCACACAGCTCGTGTCACAATTGATTTATTGAAGGAAACGTTTGGTAACCGCATAGTTTCACGTTTTGGTACCGTGGTTTGGCCTACAGGATCGTGCAATTTAACGCCACTTGACTATTTTCTGTGGGGATATGTGAAGTCGCTAGTCTACGCCGATAAACCCGAAACGATTGACCCCTTGCAGGACAACATTCGGCGCGTTATTGCCGATATACGGCCACAAATGTTGGAAAATGTCATCGAAAATTGGACCTCTGGATTAGACTACGTCTGAGCCAGCCGTGGCGGTCATATGCCAGAAATCATATTTAAATTATAATGCCAGAAAATTGTCTTTCGAATAAAGTCAATTTCATATCAATAAAAAAAATCCCTTTTGTTTTATTCCATTTCAAAGTTCTATACCTCTAAAAAAAACACCCTTTATTTTCAGCTTCGGTATCTTATGTAGAACACCCGGCGAGTATTTTTTTGTTAATATTTTCAATGTACAGTTTTGGCTTTTCTATCATTTTATTGTATGTATAGATAAGGCTAAATTATAAAAAAAAAAGTCTGTACTAATATTATAAAGACGAAATATTTGTTTTTTTGTTTTTTGTTTGTTTGTTTGTTTGTAACGAATAGGCTCCGGAACTACCAGACCGATTTGAAAAATTCTTTCACTGTTGGGAAGCTACACTCCTTGCGGTGAACATAAGCTATATTTTATTCCGTATTCCCACGGGAACGGGAACTACTCGGGTGAAATCGCGTGATGTCCGCTAGTATTTTATAAAATGTATTCTTACTAATCTTATTTTTAGTATGCTAGTTGTTGACCGTACCACAGATTTTAGTTTCGGCATCATTCAAAACAACAAAGTCAGTTCACTGTAAAAACCAATTTAGCTGCACCTCCAAGAACCTTATAAGGAGCTGGCCACCATTTTATTGCGACTTTAAATCGCAATAGTGATTACCCATGCTATTCCATTCATGCGTTTAGTTGTGAATGGTTTTTTCTTTCCGTTTTTCTGAGAAAGTCACCGTGCGTGGTCGGTATTAATCCAAAACAATACCTTCTTTCTGGGTCAAGTTTATGCTACTATTGATGTTATTACCTTTTTACTGATGATTGGCTGTCAAAGCTTCTCATGCAAATTCCGTAGCACTAATATAATTTATGGTTTGAATGGCTGAACGGTCTCATGAAAGTAAAAATATAATTTAATGTGAAAAACTTTAATTTAATGTGAAAAATAAAACACTAAATAAAAATATCCATTAGTATTTTTTTTTGTTTTACGTGAGGAAAATCCTCATGGATGCTATGCCGGACTCCTACCGACTAAAAAACCTCACGTAACGCCCATCAGCCTATGGTTGGGAGCCCCGGGTAAGCCCTCGGAAGGATGTTCCAGGACTCCCAAGTATTCATTAGTCTTTTTGCGTCCTCTTCCATATAGGTAGTAAGTCTCGGTGTCATTCAAAACAACAATTACAATTGACTATAAAAACCAATTTAACTGCACCTTCAAGAACTCTAAAAGGACCGAGGCACCATTTTACTGTGATTTTAAAGCGCAGTATAGATTAACTATCAATTTCTTGGCATTAATGTATTTAGTTGTGAATAGACACATTTTTCCGTATTTACGAGAATGCCACCGTGTGGGGTAGCTTTGTACTATTGAAGGATTGTTCATTTACTTTATAGCCTGTAAGTATTTGGGAATTTAATTGCTTTGACGTTAGTGTTTCAAAGATATATTATGACTTCGCTCAGATAGTATCTATAAAATAATCATCACTTTGTCTCTGACCTGACAAATGGTCAATAAGGGGGTTTAGACACTATGAAATAACATTGTATGACACCTTAGATGTATTATAAATTGTATATAACATGTTTTGCAATAAATTAATTGATTGAAAATTTTAGAACGTAATCTTTGCATTAAAAAATCATACACAGTGGAGAGAATCTTCGCCAGAACTGAGAGTTTCAAATGATCGTTCCTTTGTCGAACTAAACCTGGAACGACCTGCCCGCACACGTGTTTCCCGCATTTTACAATCCCGGGTTCTTCAAGAGGAGCGTAATGAGGCACATCACAGGGCCGCCAACTTGAGGACCACTGTTACAAATCTTACGGACTGTGAGAGTGGCCCCCAATCGCTAGATGTGCCACGGCTTTCCATCAGGCTGACGACGTCAACTTGGGGAGCTAAAAAATAAACTACTACCTACCTACTTTCAGAAGAATCATGCCATAAATAAAAATTTTACTTACATACATACATACGGTCACACCTTTATCCCTGAAAGGTATATCAGCAGAGGTATATTATATGCCCACATTTCACTTATTAGAATTTGTCCTATGTAATAAGGTGGTGAGCCGTATTGCCGTATTGACATGGACAGACGCAGATAGTGACTGCCTGCTGTTGAAACTTTTCAAGCCACCTAAAAAGACCTGATTCAACTTGGCTTGACAACTGCCATTTTACTGGCAACGGATTAACGTGCCTACCGAAGCACGGAAACGCTCAAATAAATGTCACAAAGTGGTTCATGGAGAGTCACCCATCCAAGGACTGGCCTTAGTGAAAGTTGCTTACTGCAGTGATCGCGGGCCTCGAGCGCTTCAAATAGCCATAGCGAACTAGCGTAGTGGAAAAGCACCTTAATACTCCGACGATCTACTCGCTCGTGGTTACAATCCCTTTAGTCACGCACCCTAAAATAATAATCCTTCTGTACCTACACCTAAACCTTAAGTGGTTTCATCAACTCTTACTGTAAACTGTGGGCATATAGGCACTTATGGCTAGGGTGTAAATAGCGACCGGACGTATAAACCTTTATTAAAGGGTACCGGTACACTTTTTTTATGCTCGGACTGCAGAGATTGTATCTGTGTATGTGTAACATTTGCACTTTTTAAAAAACTTTTTTTAGAGAACTTCGGATAGTACATGCCATTTCACCATTCACACATATATAGTAATACTATATCTACATGATCTGTACATATCTGGATAAGAGATACTCGCTCGTCCGAGCGAGTGTCTCTTACTATATTCACAAATTGGTAAAATCTTCCTGACTTTTACGCTACCGGGACTGAATAATAGGTTTTGAAAGACACCCAAATCCATTGTCCACTGTCCTGTCTTTTAGAATTTTGGTTCGGAGTATAGAATAAGTTTAGATTTTCTCCTCTATAGTGTGACCGGCGCGGCGATGACATTAGGCTTGACCAACAAAGCTAAAGGCAAAGTGTAGGTTTATTTCATCTCTGACTATCCCCTCTGGGAAATATGCGTGGCCACTCCCAATTTACGTCACAACATACGGTCTTGCGCCTTCAACATCCAGTTCCTACCTGCGACCTTTTCCAGGTTGTAGGTTCATCAGGCGAGTGGACATTCTTGGCACATGTTTACCAAGTCGCGATATCCACTCCAGAACTCGTTTACTTGCTTACGATGATGATGGTACTTTATTCCTGAGTCACGACATACTAAAGAGATTAATTTTCCACCTTGGAGGTATTATGTCGAGATAGGTTTTCAAATTCTCGGCTGTGATCCAAAGGAAGCCTTTTTAATATTTATAAAATGTAATGAATATTGAAAGGGCTTTAGGAAATTGTTCAACCTTTAGCCTCTGTAACATTATAGCTGTTGAAAATATACATTTCTTTGCCTCGGTGACGCAGTGGAACGCTGTCCGATGGTCACCCAGCGGCTTCTGAAGTAACTGTGAGCACGTGTACCTACTCCTAAACGTTAAGTGGTTACATCAACTCGTAGTGTAAACTGTCGGCATAAAATGGCGAGACTCTAAATAGCGACCTTACAATAAACCTTCATAAGGTACCGGGTACACTTGCTCGGACTGCAGAGATTGTAGATATTTGTGGATGTGTAACATCTGCCCTGCCTTTTGGAATTTTGGTTGTGATCTTTCGCATCCCATTTACGAGCGCTTGCGTTCTTCGAAAGCCACCTTAAAGGTATTGGTCCTGGTGCCCATAGCATGATGCCCAGAGCTCGCTAAATCTTAAGTCAGACAGATGGTCCTCAGTCTGCGCCGCCTCTTTCTGCGAGCAGGTCATACTCGTGAAGAAGGCGGCGGGGCGGGTACGGGAGAGAACTCTCCCACCCGAGTTCCGCCGTCGGCGGCCTGGGCGCCACCGACGTGTCTTCGCCGAGGACTATCGGCCTCCATGACCGGGGGTCTGAGGACGGTGAGAGGGTCGCTCACCGTCCTTACGGAAGCAGTCCCATGACGGCAGCGTGACGTGAGGATCTCACGCACGCCCCCCCTTAGAAGCGGGATCACACCCGAAACCCCCCAAAGACGCGGGATAGCACCCGAACCACCCCCTGGGCGAGGCCGCAGCGGCGGCCGTAGGTCTGTTGGGAGTCCTGGGACATCCTTCCGAGGGCTTACCCATTATCTTAAAATTATTCAAACAGAGGTAGATGACAGTCGGAATATCTGAAAATAATGTTTGTCGGCCAAGAAGTATGAAATTTGGAAGTTATTTAGGAGAGACGTTTAATCTTACTAATAAATATAATAAATGCAAAAGTTTGTGAGTGGGTACGTTTGTTACTCTTTCACGCTGTAACGATTGAACGGATATGACTGAAATTTGGTGAAGGGATAGATTGTAATAGTCTGGAATAACGCTCAGGCACTCGTGTGGCAACGGGAAAGAGTGCAGAATGTTGTGCCCCCATTTCATCCTGGGGGTGTCACGAGAGGCGACTAAGGGAACACTTTCGCTAAACGATCCATTGCGTTGAGAAGGAAATCTCGAAATGAAACCCGGTTGTCTATAAAATGACAATGGTTAATTGATAACCTTATGGGCAACTTGAAAAATTTCAACAGCGAGTCGTCATGATCTGCGCCTGTCCATTTCAACACGGCAATAGGCTTTCCACCTATTGCGTGGAACATAAAACTATAGGATGAAATGTGGGGGTATACTTTGCCTCTTTCTACTTCTCCGCGGGGATAAAGGCGTGACTATATCTATAGATACATATATAATTACTTGTCCCGACTGACTGACTGACTGATTCATCAACGCAGAGCCTAAACCGCTGGACCTACAAACTTGAAATTTTGACAGTAGATCCACTAAGAAAGGTTCTTGGAAATTCTGCTACTTAAGGGGTAAAATGAGGGATGGAAGTTTGTATGAAAGTTCATTATTTTCAGACCTAGATGCACTAAATTTCATAAGCCTGTGTAACACATGGTTCAGCGTTTTTCAAAATTTAACTACGAAGAGGGTAAAATAGTTCATAAACGTTTGTATGGAAAGTTTGTCATTTTCAAAGTTCTTCGTACTTCGTACACCTACGTCTTTTATGAAATAAATGAACAGGTGTATATGTTCTTCAAAATTGTTCCTCTTAAAAGTTTAACAGAAAAGTCTGACAGCATTACTACTCGTATGTACTAAAGAATTGAGAAAAGGTTGACCTTGGAACACCTAGGTGGACCATAGGTCAAAAAATCTATAATTATACTACACTCGCTCAAGGCTGCAGTAGTAGCCAAGGTCTGTTGGGAATCCTGGGGATATCCTTCCAAGGGCTTACACGGGGCTACGTAGGGAACGTGTGGTTTTTAATCGGTAAGAGTCCGACATAGCATCAATGACGGATTTTCCACACGTTAAAAAAAACTACTCTCACTAAAGCTACTGTAAGATGTAATCCCATCAAAAACAATACCTTTAAAAAAAACCAAGTCTTTCAACTCTGTTCTTCTACCGTAAAAAGTAGTGAGATTCAGATTCATGTCATTACCAAATCTGTTATTTTATTCAGTCTCTGCATAAGGGACCTTCTGTCTTAAATTTTACGTAATTAGCTAACTCAACAATAAGATGTTGGTAGTAGATATTGATTATAAACACAAGTTCATAATCAATATCTACTACAATCTTTAATGTTTTAAATAAAAAGATTGACTTGGCAATCGCATGAAAACATAGTGTGTACCTATCTCACAAGTAATACATTTAGATTGTTTATTACGATTGCCAAGTCGATCTATTTTTTTGAAACTTCGATTGAATGCAGGGATGTTAAAACCGTCAAATGGATCATTTCTTGTGTATTTTAGAATGTAATTCTCATAGTATGATACTATAATATTAATAATAATTTATTCATACACACGAGTTAATAATACATGACAAAGCGGATAATAATAATACAGTCTTATATGCAACACATTGGTTTGAACCGTTGTCACCTGTACTAGTGAAAATTCACTTTATCACCAGGAGACCTCATTCCTGGTGGTGATTAAATAAATACTCAAGTCCAAAGGGGCCTTTTTTCTTTTATTTTTCTCTAACGTGAGGGAAAAAGCCCAAAGGGGCCTTGCAAGATAAGGTCGGCAGCACACCTTCGCTGCTGGCTGACCCTAAAATGATACTACTACACGTTTCTACTACCTCTGTGGCGTAGTCGGTAGCGATACCGCCTGCGGCGATGGAGGTCCTGAGTTCGATTCCTGGGTCGGTCCAAATATTTGTGTGATCCACAATTAATGTTTGTTTCGGAGTTTGGGTGTTTTCTATTTATAATATGTATGTATTTATAAATATACTAGCGGTACCCTGCCACGCTTCGCTGTGACTTTTTATGATGGTTTTATGTACATATGAGAAATGAGTAACAAACTAAATGAAGGGTACATTTAAAAAAAAAATAGTGTGCGTGTACTGTTGTACGTACACACGTAAGAAGTGAAACTTCTTCTTGACCTTATTTTTCGAAAGAAATATCATGAAATATACTGGATGTAACAAAATTACCTCTCCAAATTTCATGAGATGACTTGGCATTGGAAATCAAATACAAATATTTAATAAAAAGGGGGGTAAATTTTTTCATTTTTTTTAATTTTTTTGTCGCACATTAAGAATTCATTTTTTTACCGCGGCAATTCGAGGTAACATGGTCGCCGTGGCAAAACAAACACAGAGCACCCGTCTGGCTGTCGCTGTCGCTTTCTACTGCCGCTCAGTAGCGATAGAAAGGGTGAAAATGACAATTTATAGGACCTTTAAAACGGATTTACGGTTAAAGTATTCATGTGATTTTTTTTTCTTCATTTTTGTAATGTGTCTTGACAGATGCCACGTCACGTGACGAAATTTGGAGAGTCAATTTTGTTACACCCAATATAGGAGTTAGTAGTTAGTTAGTAGTCCAAAAGTCCAAAAGTTCAAAAGCTCAAAAGTCAAAAGTCAAAAGTCAAAAGTCAAAAGTCAAAAGTCAAAAGTCAAAAGTCAAAAAGTCCAAAAGTCCAATAGTCCAAAGGTCCAATAGTCCAAAAGTCCAAAAGTCCAAAAGGCCAAAATTCCAAAAGTCCAAAACTACAAAGTCTAAAAGTCTAAAATTCTAAAAGTCCAAACTCCAAAACTCCAAAACTTCAAAACTCCAAAACTCCAAAACTCCAAAACTCCAAAACTCCAAAACTCCAAAACTCCAAAACTCCAAAACTCCAAAACTCCAAAACTCCAAAACTCCAAAACTCCAAAACTCCAAAACTCCAAAACTCCAAAACTCCAAAACTCCAAAACTCCAAAACTCCAAAACTCCAAAACTCCAAAACTCCAAAATTCCAAAAGTCCATAAGTCCAAAAGTCTAAAGTCCTAAACTCCAAAATTCCAGAAGTCCAAAACTCCAAAAGTATAAAAGTTCAAACTCCAAAGTCCAAAACTCCAAACCTCCACAACTCCAAAACACCAAAACTCCAAAACGCCAAAACTCCGAAACTTCAAAACTCCAAAACTCCAAAACTCCAAAACTCCAAAACTCCAAAACTCCAAAACTCCAAAACTCCAAAACTCCAAAACTCCAAAACTCCAAAACTCCAAAACTCCAAAACTCCAAAACTCCAAAACTCCAAAACTCCAAAACTCCAAAACTCCAAAAGCCCAAAGTCCAAAAGTCAAAAAGTCCAAAAGTCCGAAAGTCCAAAAGTCCAAAAGTCCGAAAGTCCGAAAGTCCAAAAGTCCAAAAGTCCAAAGTACAAAAGTTCAAAACTCCAGAGTCTAAAAGTCTAAAATTCTAAAAGTCCAAAACTCCAAAACTCCAAAACTCCAAAATTCCAAAACTTCAAACTCCAAAACTCCAAACTCCAAAACTCCAATACTCCAAAACTCCATAACTCCAAAACTCCAACACTCCAATACTCCAAAACTCCAAAATTCCAAAACTCCAAAGTCTAAAGTCCAAAACTCCAAAATTCCAAAAGTCCAAAACTACATAAGTATAAAAGTCCAAAAGTTCAAAGCTCCAAGAGGCCAAAGTCCAAAACTCCAAAACTCTACAACTCCAAAACTCTACAACTCCAAAACTCCAAAACTCCAAAACTCCAACTCCAAAAGTACAAAAGGTCAAAAGCCCAAAACTCCAAAAGTCCAAAGTCCAAAAGTCTAATAGTCCAAAAGTCCAAAGTCCAAAAGTCCAAAACTCCAAAGTCTAAAATTCTAAAAGTCCAAAAGTCCAAAATTCCAAAAGTCTTAAGTCCAAAACTCCAAAATTCCGAATGTCCAAAAAGTTCAAAAATAACATGCAAAACATATCTTACCTCTTTATTAGGTACAGTACTCTCTTTAATTATTCTGAATGCAAGGAGGCCGCAATCAAACTTCTCTTAAAAAACATCAATCTGGTAGGTACCTTCTAAATAGGTTGTTTATAATATTTTGTTCTGAAGCTGGCAGAATATAATTAAAAAAAAAACGACCAGCGCCGTCTATTGGTAAAATCACTTTTTAAAGCTTTTTTATTCTTATTGCTGTTGTGATAAAAGTGTATAAAGTAGCCTAAAACCATCTCTGAATCCTATTGTATATCGTGTCCAATTTTGAGCTCAGTCGATTCAGTAAATTTTGAGTTTTTAATAGATACTTAAACGCACACAACATTTTTATATATAGATAAGTATGTATATCAGTCGTCTAGATCCAGTAGCACAAGCATATTTAAATTAGCTTAATTTGGGCCAAATGATGTTGTGTGTGAATGTCCAGAAATATTTATTTAATTATTTATTTCTTACTAGCTGATGCGCGCGGCTTCGCCCGTGAAATTTGGTTCCCGTTCCCGCTTCCCATGGGAACATTTTCCCGGGATAAAAAGTAGCCTATGTGTTATTCCAGACTATACTCTATCTCTGTGCCAAATTTCAGCCAGATCCATTCAGCCGTTAGAACGTGATTGAGTAACAAACATCCAAACATCCAAACATCTTCACAAACTTTCACATTTATAATATTAGTAGGATATATACTTAGGTAAGTAATAAATATGCAGTTAATAATAATATAACAACGTAGTAATTAGGGTTCCGTTCCCAAAGGGTAAAAACGGTACCCCTTTAATTAGACATCGCTGTCATTCGGTATCTCTGTTTGGCGTGGGCTATATTATATATCAAGAACCACGATAGCTACATAGCTAAAATTATCACAGATGATGTATTTCTGTTGCCGCTTTCACAACAAATTCTAAAATCAGATAAAGAATTAAGAATGGCTCCCATAAACGTGATTCTTTGCAGCTTCTTTGGTAAGGATCCCTCCGTGTACGAGTCCAACTCACACATGGCCGGTTTTTGTTATGTGCAAATTACTCACAAGATCAAAATCGGCTGCGTAAGTAATTGAAATCATAACCATTTCCTTCAGTAAAGTAGAGGTAACCATCGCCGCCTAATAAGGGGTCTCAGAAAAACTCATTACGCGATAAGGCAGTTTTTAAACGTGAATTTTCATTATTCCCACAATAATGTAAAAAGTTTAATTTGGACTCAGCTACCTGCGTCTCCGCCGGAATATGTTTAATTATTTTTTTCCAAGAAATCTGTATCTGATGGGTAGGCTTTCTGTGTAATGTGAGGACCTGTATCGGTACGTGAGTAATTTTATAAATATTAATAACGATGTATCTATAAGCCCCGCACGTTGATATTGCGCTTGGCGGCCATCTTGGTGACGTATGTCTGTCGAGCCGTCAGTACTAAAAACATACTGTACGCAGCTTCGCGAGGCCAGCCCGTGCTCGCGCTACGTCACGATGACGTCACTTAGCTGTCATTATGACAAGGTTCCAGCGCAATACCAACTTGCGGGGCTTTTATACATACCAATATCCATTAATCAAATCGGGCAATGTCAGTCAACCGTTAGACATAATTCTCAACACAAACTGTGTGTTAAAAAAATCTTCTTTGATTATTTTTTCTTTCTTTTTATCTTCGTGAGTGTGTCAGGATGTCTGGACGTTTGTTACTCTTTCACGCTCTAACAGCTGAAATTTGGTACAGGGATAGATTATAGTCTGGTAAATAGAGGCTTTTATCCCGTTAATAAGTGCCCTTGGGAATCGATTGATCGATGATTGACAGCACAGCCCGGTTGCAAATCACTTCAAAATCATTAAATCCGTTTGAAAGATGACATTACAGACTATTTAAAATCGATTATTAAATGGAGTTAAGTATAGGTATGGAAACTAGCGTTAATAATAAAAGAAATACAAGAGATAGGAAAATTTCCACCTCATTTTCAATTCAGTTGGTATACCATGCACAAACAATAACAGCAGTAGGAAGTATATTGGTATGTTCAGCTTGAGAGCAGGTGCAAGAATAACATATACCTGTTGGTAGCTACATTTTGTGTATTAATATAGGTATTCTGCCTCCTATTTGAGATGAAGGGAGAGACGTAACAACAATATTCCTCTATCGATTCTATTTGTTATTGTCTCACAGTGGATTGCGATAGGCTGATTTGATTAATTGCGGATTTATTTGTCATTTTCGAGCACACTTTTATCTTTTACGTGGGAAAATCTTCATAGATGCTATGCCGGGAATCCTACCGAGTAAAACCACCCATCCGTCTGCCTACGGCCAAGGGTTTCGTGTATTGAATAATTATAAGGTCATAACTCATCAGCAGCATATGCAAATGACAAATTTGCATATTTTCGGCATGCATATGTGCAATTGTCAATTGTACGCTTAGCGGACTTGAAGAAAAAAAAAGTCGAGCTGCTTACTGGGGCTGATGAAATTTACTCTTCTGACTTTATTAATGACAATGGAACCTTATTTCGGATTCCATTAATACAAATCAAATTGCTTTGAGCATCTTTATCTCCACTTTTGTAAAAGCTAACATACTCGTGTACCAAATGTTCAAATAAGAAGTTGAAATCGAATACACTTTGGGTTTAAGACGGTTTTCAGAAAAGTATTACTTTCTTCAGTTGAAGAGCAATTTGAAACAAGCGAGTGTAACCGGCTTCATAAACATCCAGGGCTAGACATAGGCTTCTGTCCATCAATTGAAACGGTAATTGGCCTTACTACCTACCCCATTGAAGAACTATAATATTATTAATACTAATTAGTACCTAACTGATATCAAGTTAAATAACAATATGTATTCAGAGATTCAATTTTATTTTGAAACTATAACAGGAGCGTTTCGTGATTTTGGGTAATTATAGGAACGACGACAGAACGAACAAAGTAAACTTAGACAAAGACAAAGACAAACCCTTCGGTGTTGATGGCAGCAAAGATATAATCAGTGTTGTTAGAGCTACTTTCAGAGAATTCTGTTTAAATTAATCTTTATTACTGAAGGGGCATGCATAATTTAATACTACGAAAGGTACCTATTAGGCTTCAGGCTTCACCAAAATTCATGAGAGCACGCGATGAAGAACATTGCCTATCATGCGTTAATGGGCAACGTACTACATAGACGTGAAACCCATTTCTCTACTTCCATAACTATGAGAGGTGCACGCGTACAAGACTCTCATTAGCTCAGTTGGTAACTGGTAAGTGCGCTCGTGAACAAGATGAGTCTGATTGGGTAAGACTATTGAGTACAGCTCACGCCTTTCGGAAGACATGTTGTTCAACCAAGTCAAAATCGTCGCAGAAAGAGAACCAAAACGAATGCGAAAGTAACCCTGTCTGCTATGCTCTCACAGCTGAACCTCGGAACCCAGTATTTGGTACAGAGATAGAATAGCTATTGCCAAGGAGTTCCTGTCATACAATCGCAAACGTATAATCATACTTTTCAGTTTAACGTTTCAAATCAATTTATTATGCAACCTACTTTCAGTTGTACAAAGCTTTACGAGTACACTAGGATCAATGTGGCGCATAAAATATACAAATTAATAGATTGATACAGATTACGATCAAACAATCCAACAGTGACTTTGTATTAGGTATATGCTTTTATTATTTACCTATTGTTAATCGGCGACCTTCACCAACTTTCATACTTCACTCAAACTCCTTTCTAATATTCAAAATATTGACTTAAATTTTCAGTGGGTGAGCATTTATTATAATATTCAGGGGCCTTTCACACTAGGTATCATTTTATTGCCTAGGTGTTGTCAAAGTATGTTTTGAAACGCTCATAGCCCCAACAATTCTTTACGCTAGTCCTGACTTAGGTAACCAGTTGTAAATTTTTATATTATAAGAGATTCCGAGCTTCGGAAGCTCTCTAGAACCGCTTGTAAAAGTTAGTTGTGGCGTAAATTGGGAGAGGCAGTTATGGCAGTTCACTGCTGGACTTAATTCAGCAGTAAACTGCCATAAGCTGATTCGATAGGCAGCCACCATCTACTATCCCTGTCCGTTTCTTAACCGCGCGAGTGTAACAACTCTAGTGTTGAAAACTTTGAGAGGGTGACCATTCATCATCAGATGAGCCCAAATGCTTGTTCACTCTAGTAACGTATCTATACTAATATTATAAAGAGGAAAGATTTGTTTTTTTGTTTGTTTGTTTGTAACGAATAGGTTCCGGAACCACTGGACCGATTTGAAAAATTCTTTCACTGCTGGAAAGCTACACTCTTTGCGGTGAACATAGGCTATATTTTATTCCCGTATTCCCACGGGAACGGGAACGACGCGGGTGAAACCGCGTGACGTCCGCTAGTATATTATAAAAGACTAAGTACAAAAATGATGAGGGAAGATAGGATGTGATTTCAGTACCCCTTTGTCTAAGGTCTAGACTAGAATATATAATTGTAAACTTATGTAATACTACGTATTACTTATTAAATTATCTTTGGTAATACGTAAGGAAAAATGTCAGCACAAAGGCAGCTTTACCGAAACGCTAATGATAAATTGAAATTTCAAACTCACTTCTCCTCAACTTTCACTTTGCTGGAAAGTTCCATCCAAGGATTTTATGAACAACTAGCTGATGCCCGCAGCTTCGCCCGCGATGGCGCTGTATGTGAAAAATGATTTTCCCGCTTTTCTGTTGAAAATTTTCCTGAATTTTCTTTGCTATAAACCTCACGGAGCCCGAGACCTTTCCAACGAATGCAAAACCGTTAAAATCGGTTCGTGCGTTCTGGAGTTATAGCGTCAGGAAAGAAAACCCGACTTATTTTTATATAATAGACTAGCTGATGCCCGCAGCTTCGCCCGCGATGGCGCTGTATGTGAAATTTTGCTGAATTTTCTTTGCTATAAACCTCACGGAGCCCGAGACCTTTCCAACGAATGCAAAACCGTGGAAATCGGTTCGTGCGTTCTAAAGTTATGGCGTCAGGAAGGAAAACCCGACTTATTTTTATATAATAGATGATTATTCGGTAACTATAATTACTACTGTAGAAATTTAACCTTGTTATATAAGTTTCTTTGATCACCTTGGAAGAGAAACCAAACAACTTCGTGTTTGAGGTATTGATTTCTAGGTGTAATACGGGGTGTAATGTAGCCCAACCTCACATGCGAGCGGTGCACCTGATAAAATTGGGCAGGGTGGGCTGGGTTAGCCCTGAAACTGGCTGGCCGTTTGGTTATTAAAATGGGAGTAAACAATCACCCCAGTGATCGTTTACACTGAGATAGGCTTAGAGCGCTTCGGTAGTGGGAATTACTGCAGCTACCATTTAAAAGAAAAGCTGCCAAGTGAGAGTAGACTCGCGCACGAAGGTTTCCTTACCAAACAAGAAGCCGTGAGACGGTCTCATCCGACTGCCCCTCTGTGAAAGTGAAAGTTCAATCCGATGGACGTTCTCATTTTTGTTTAATTTTAAACTTTGAACAAATGATCCACGTGACCTAGTGACGTAGTTTAATCCAACAGAGTCACAGACTACAGACACAAGTCTCCTCTTTAATTTTTCTTTCTATTTTTAATATTATAAAAACCTAGTACCTATTTATTTACATGATCTGTGAAAATTTCAGCTCTGTAGCTATCAAGGTTCCTAAGCTATACTTAAGTAGTTTCGGAACAGACAGATGGACAGCAGAGTGTCAGTAATATAGGGTTCCATTTTTAGAGTTCCGTACCCAAACGGTAAAATGGGACCGCATTCATGAGACTTCGCCGTCCGCCTGTCTGTCTATCCGTCATGAGGTTGTATCTCAGGAACCGTGATAGCCAGCGAACTGAAATTTTCACAAATGTATTTCTGTTGCCGCTATAACAATCAATCAATATCAATATCAATCAATACATGTAATAAAATCGTAACAGGTCGCTGTCTGTACATCTTACTAATATTATAAATGCGAAAGTTTGTGAGTGTGGATGTTTGTTACTCTTTCACGCTCAAACCGCTGAACGGATCGGGCTGAAATTTGGTACAGAGATACATTATAGTTTGGAATAACACATAGGCTACCTTTTATCCCGGGAATAACTTCCCGCGGGAACAAATTTTACGCGGGCGAAGCTGCGGGCATCAGCTAGTGGAAGATAAATAAGAAAAAAATATTAAAGGGGGGCTTTATGAACGCAATAGAACCCAAAACAATGATTTTTTGAATTTTTGTCTGTTTGCCTGTATGTCTGTATATCTGTTTGTCTGTACGTTTGTGCACGCTAATCTCAGTAACCGCTTAACCGATTGCAATGCGTTTTTTTTTATTGTGTTGAGGTTTTTTTTATTGAGTGGAGCAACCACTTAACATTTAGCGTTTATTTCATGTCTATCGGTTTATAAATAAAAAAGTTAAAACACTTTTAAGAATCAGATATTTTTAGAGTGTAAATCTAAACTGGCGTGTTGGCTTAATCATAAAAGAGCTTAATGATTAAGACTATTTGAAAACAATTCAGTTCGCGAACTGAATTGTTTGCACGCTGGCAGGGCAGTTTTACACGCTGCTTGATGAGTCTGATGAAGAAATACCTCTCCTTTCATACACCTTATATGACGTAAACGAAGTTCCGGGATCAGCTAGTAAATAATGAAATCAGAAAAAGGTAGGGAGGGATATTAAGGCGGGCCCCAAACAGCAAACGTGATTTTATTGCACGGAACCCTCCGTGCGCAGGTTCGACTCACACTTGGTCGGTTTTGCTACTGCCCTTTTTGAACGGAACCCTAAAAATGTAGGTATTGTATAAGTATTATAAAATGTGCCTTTGAAATTGTGTAACCAATACAATCCCGCGTTGTCTTTGACCGTTTCAACATGAAACGACTTTTGTAACGATGTTTTCATTTTACATTTACGTTATGATCGGTCATAATTTTTCATGGTCGTTCGACGCTTTCATCGTAGAATATAATATGTGAAAATGTTATGGTAATTACCTCGTAATCTGACTACTTAATGATTAAATTCGTACAATGTTGCTGACATCAAACAAAATACTTAATTGTTTATTTACTTTTAAATAAGTAGGTGAAGTGCAATATCTCCATTGGTAGGTACTATCCCGCTTTACAAAGATGAATAGGTACTTTTGGGGGTTTCTGGTAATGCTGTCTTTGAAATATGCTTGCCTACCAAAGGTTAATACAGCGGCTACACAAGGGTTTGTCGTTTGCGGCCACCTTCTTTTGTACTGTTTTTAACTAGTGAAGGATTAAAATGTAACGGATGAACGTGAAATTCGACACAGATAAGATTTTTATGAAGAAGGGAAAATGTTATCGTTTTTAATGAAGTACAGACAAATTTTTACAGCCAACGGATCTCTAGTAGGCTATACTTATGTAGGTACTTTATAAATAGCGAAAAATATATAATTTACAATGTGCTAGTTAGAAGAATGTCAATATGAAATAAAAAACCTTTATTATATTGTCATTAAATCTGAAAAGGTCTGTTTCGATTATGACTGACTCGAAATAAATCGAGGCCATTGATTTACATAGAATACTATATCTCAACAGTCATAAAATCGAGAATTAAAACATCAACACCGTAAGACCAACGATTCAAAATCTCAACACTCCAGAATGTCAGCAGCTTAGTAGGTCAATAGTTCACAATATCAAAGTTAAAAATCTCAACATGAAAAAATTTGGTTGTTACTTAGTGGAAGTGATACAGATATACATACGTCACGCCTTTATCCTAGAAAATTATTTGCCCACATTTCACCTTTTTAGAATTTATTCCACGTAATAGGTGGTGACCCGTATTGCCGTGTTGAGATGGACAGGTGCAGGTTGTGACTGCCTGCTGTTGAAATTTTTCAAGAAGTCTAAAAAGACCTTCAACTTGGCTTATCCTCTGCCATTTTACTGGCAACCGTGACCAACGATTTAACGTACCTTTCAAAGCACGGAAACGCTCAAATAACTGTCACAAAGTTGTCACATGGACGGTCACCCATCCAAGGACTAGCCATAGTGACAGTTGCTTACTATAGTGATCGTTTACAGAACACTGAGTTCGCGGGGCCACGAGTGCGGGAAGTGATACAGATATACATAATTTTAATATAGGTAAATAAAATTCATGTTTAGTTATCTATTAATAGGCCAGATGGTTGTGTAAGTATAAAATAAGCAGTCAGTAAATCTATCATTACCTATATGTAGTTTCGAATTACGATGGTTGTTCATAGGTTTGAATCAATATAGTACAGGAAACATCAATTACTTACACATATAAATTATTATAAGTAAATAAATAAAAATTGTAAATAAAATTTCTTTAATAGAATAGGAAAAATAACATGTATGAGAACAGAGGTACACACAAAAAAACATAATAGCTAAGATTGCGTACGTAACTCAGCTAAAAAAGTCCAAAAAATACGGGTAATTTTCAATTCTATCTGTACTTACAGTTTTAGCCATAGACTTATTACACATAGACTGAGAGTCGCTCAGTGATACGTACGCGCCCGCGAAGCCGAACCAATATTAATGTAGGTGTAAACTACTCGTCTTTATACTCGTTGACACTCACACAAGCTTACAGAAAATGTTGCTAGGAAATAAAATGTACCCTATAAATGGGAAAAAAATAAAATTGTTTGTATACAACATTTAATTTAACATTTAACTTAACATTTAACTCTATTTATCTATATGCTATACTCTTCGCGGGGTAGGCAGAATGGTTTATATATTTTATTAACATGTAAAAAGTGCTAAATTAAACACTTACCCCCATATTCATAATCGTTTATTAAACCTATTTTAGTTAAAACACATTTTAAGTCTATTGCTGTTTCTAACCATACTCTGTCATTGGTTAGAGACAGCAATAGACTTAAAGTGTGTTTTAACTAAAATAGGTTTAATAAACGATTATGAATATGAGGGTAAGTGTAAAACGACTTACTAACCAGTATAATAAACAGTTTAAGTTTTTACTATTAGGCATATATATACTTTTAGAGTTCCGTAGCCAAAGGCTAAATAAGGAACCCTATTCATGAGGGTCAGCCGTCCGTCTCGCTGTCTGTCTGTCTATCACTCTATCTCGAGGTTTTATCTCAGAAACCGTAATAGCCATAGAACTGAAATTTTTCGAGATGATGTATTTCTGCTGCCATAGTGGCAGCAGAAATACGACCAACAAATTCTAAAATCGGTAATATTTTGTATTTAAAAAAATGTGATTTTTGCGGTTATTTCCATGTTTTATCGGACAGTTTGTGGCTTTCAAATTTTCAAGCATCCACATATAATCTCGGGCTTTGAGCTTACTGTTCTACATAATTAAAAATATAGCCGCATGAAACATTGCAGTTAAATACATTATTAATAATGTTTTTTGGTTTCTAATAAATTAAACAATATTTTGTAAAAAAAAAACATATTTTATTAAGTAGTGAGAAATTTAATATGTTTACCTGTGTACATCGCGTTTACAACGCCTGGCCTATACCACAAAAAATTAAAATATCTCTAATACGATACTAATGGACTCGCCCAAAAATGGTATCGTCCAAATTGACGGGTGCTATTATTCACATATTTTAGTATGAATGTTAAGGTCTAAACGTTGTATATTTATATTACTTAGCATTAACTTTAATATTTTTTCCTCTGTACATATACTAGCTGATGCCCGCAGCTTCGCTCGCGTAAAATTTGTTCCCGCTTCCCATACTAACTTATTCCCGGAATCAAAAGAAGCCTATGTGTTATTCTAGACCATAATGTATCCCTGTACCAATTTTCAGCCAAATCTGTTGAGCCGTTAGAGCGTGAAAGAGTAACAAACATTGTCTTTATCATCAAAATGGTCAGAACAGATCTTAGTAAATTTAGTTGGTTTCCAACAAACTTCTTTTCGATTGAGCCTAATTTGTTCTATCCATCGAGCAGCAACAATTGAATCAGAAGGAAATCTAGTAAAGAATATAATATAAATATGAATCTAATAATCATAGTTTACGTTATCAAATAAAAATTATACAAGAAATGCATTATTAAATTGGTAAAGCACTTGTAGCATTTATTTTCTATAGATGCAGTATTTAGGATGTGAAAGCAGCCTTATCGAGTTATCTTTTTTTAATCGGTTGTCAGTGGTGACATTTCTGCTGTCAGAATGACAGGATGTCATAAGTTCGGTGACGAAGCGTTTGGCATTTAAAGGAACGGGTTTTGTTAAGATTTTTCGTGAAAGACAGGACTTTTGACCGAGACCTGCTTTGGGGTAGTTGGAGGTCCTTTGGCCTTTGCTCTGAGACTGTGCCGCGAATCAGTTTTTCGCTCAAGCGCGATTATTTGTTACCTCGCGTGGCCTAACGGGCTGTGATTGGGTTGCTGCATTGCATCTTGCTACATTTTACCCAGAAAACTGGTGAGTCACTTCTTCTTTTGCAAAGCGGGTCGATTGTCGTCTGTCGCGCAGCCAAGATCTTAATTTGTCGTTTCTTTCATGACAGGGTTTTTTACTACGGGGCTAGTTGCCGGATGAGATATTTGGTGCCGCACCTATAAGTTAGTGGGCTGCACGTGGTACGACAACGTGGAAGTGCGGACTACACGAGCTTCTCATGTGAGAGGTATCTGCCGTCATCACCTGGCAGTAACAACAGGCAGTCACTCTCACTCAGCTCACTCTGCAGGCCAGTAAATCCACTACTTATGTGTAGCCTAGTAGTATTAATACCTGAGCCCTGACTTTACTTCTGTGTACCTGTGATATTTGTGTCTATCAGTGAATAAGCTCTCTGTGTGTCTCTGTGTATCTCTGTGTACTTAGTAAATATATGTGTGTACACCCTATTGTCTGTTTTCGTGAGAGCCCTAGCCTACCCTTGCACACAGACTGGAAACTTAGAAATAAGGCGCCCTGGGATAGAGTTCTCTGCATAGCTACCTCGCGCTAGTTGGTGAGTAACACTGATCATCTTAGTGTTACAAATTGGCGCCCAACGTGGGGCAAATCTCTGGGTCTACTCTGCGGTAGTCTCAGTCTGGTGTGTGTGCATAGGTGGTTATCTCTGGCGAAACCATTCTGGAATCGTCCGAGACGCTCCAGGACGTTAATTGGTGGTGCTAGCAGCTAAGCACAAAACCTTCCCTTTCGTCTTCTTCCAGCTTCCTACATCTTTGGCTGGAAAAGACACAAAATTCTAAATTCAAAAATTTAAAATAGCTGTGATTTTGGAAAAACTTTTTGATTTTATTTGGCATACCCACTTCTTTTCTTATTGTGTTTCTTTTCTTTGTTATGTTCCTTTTTATGGTGCACACATATATTTATTGTAATATTATATTAGCATAGATTAATATATTACATATATTATTCTATAGCTTCACCTCTGTGTTAACTTAGTGAATTTCACTCTGTGTAATTATAAATTTTTTTTTGAAGGTAAGTTGATACCTTGTAATTTTAATTATTAACCTGAACTGTGTTATCAGAAAATTTAGAAACTTTTCTCTCTTAGTATACCCTTAATCTTTGTTAAATTCTAAAAGTCAATTTGAAACATAATTACCTAACTTAGTACACTTTGTTGTAACTCAATTTACATTTTTACTTTGTAATTGATCCCTATCTGTGCCATTTTATATTTATAATTGTTGTAAGTAAATTTTTACATAATGGCACAGATGAAAAAATATATTAATTATTTAAGAAAGGATGAACTTGCTAACGAGCTGTCCCACATGGGTATTTCAGTGGAACCGGAAACGACAGTGTCTGGCCTTCGGAGTGAGCTAAGAACGGCACACCGACTCGTCCGTCGAGGTAGCATCAAAGCGAGTGCTCCGGTACCCGCTGATGCACCGGCTGAGCTCTCGATCTGCCTTCCAAGAGTCTCCGAGCTGGAGGAGGCTATTCAGTCAGGTGACATTTTCATTATTAAAGGTAGTCGTCTTGGGGTGTCCATCAGAGCCAACTACTTATTGAGTAGGTTAGCTCGTTGTGGTCTGGATTGCCCCGACCTGGTGGATATTCGTGGTAGGCTAGTGAAGATCATCGCTAGGGCTGAACCCAGTAGTGATTCTGAATCCGAAGGTTCGGATGATGATGGTGATGATCCTTCGGGTCGTGACCAGGTGGAATATACTTCACCAGTAGTGAGAGAGGACCGCTCGGTGCGAGCTAGTTCAAGTAGGAATAGTTCTACATGTAACATAGTGTATAAAGAACGTCCCCTTAACTTATGTTCATTTAACTTAAAATATGATGGTTCTACTTGTGTACGTGTGTTTTTAGAGAGATTAGAGGAACTTAGATGTGCTCGGGAGGTTACTAAGCCTAGACTCCTTATGGCTTTCTCCGACCTGTTGGATGGACCGGCTTTGTCTTGGTTCCGTACAAACAAAGCTAACTTCATCTCATATGAGGATCTTATTAGTGAGCTTAGAGATACCTTCGATATTCCTGATTATGATCACCGCCTCAGGAACGAGATAAGACAGCGTACACAAGCCCGCTCTGAGTCCTTGGTTAACTATATATGTACAATGCAAGCCATGTTCTCAAGGTTGTCATGTAAGATGCCCAGTGAGGAACAGCTGGACATTCTCATGCACAACATTAGACCTGACTACATGAAGGAACTGGCCTTGCATGATGTCAACTCTGTAGATGACTTGAGACGTTTGGGTAAGCGCTTGGAGCTTGCGCGTACTAGGGCAGACGCTTTCCATGAGCCTGCTCTTGACAAGTTTGAGATTACATCTGACTTACACCAGCTTAAGAACAAAGGTGTACAAAAGCCCGCTAAGCAGGTGTCTGTAGTGGAGACGCCGGTTACCCCCCACGATCGCAAATGCTTTCGTTGCGGCGGGGGCGGTCACACTGCATACAGCTGCACACAGTCAAGGGAGCTGGTGTGTTTCCGGTGTGGTCTCAAAGGAGTCAAGACCCCAGACTGCTCACACTGTACTAGCAAGTCAAAAAACGCGTAGGCCAGGGCCTTATTAGGAACTCTGTGCATCACTCTGTATCTGAGTCTATTTCTGATAAGGTCCTGTTTCCTAAACGGGATAGTGACATTAGACCGTATCTAGTTGTTAAGGTTTTAAATTTAAATGTCTTAGGCCTTCTAGATTCCGATGCCTCCTGCTCTATACTAGGTAAGGGAGCGCACCGCATCTTCTTGGAACTGGGTTTTGATCTTGTGAGTATCAATCCTACTTTTCGTATTACAACTGCAGACAGCACTCACTTGCAATGTCTGGGTTGTATCTCTTTGCCAATTGAGTACAATTCGGTTATCCGAGTTGTCAAGTTCTATGTTGTCCCAGGTATAACCACCTCCATGATATTTGGAGTGGATTTCTGGCAACAATTTAAGTTAAGTGATAAGTTAATTTTACAAAATATTAGTCTTGATAGCTTTAGTGATAATAATCCTATAGAGTCTGTGTCCCTTAACGGTGGCCTCGAGGATTACGACAACCTGACAACTAAACAAAGGTGTGTAATCAACGAGGTCATTGAAAAGTTCGACTCGTTGAACACTGATAAGGTGGGTTTAGGTCGGACCTCACTTGTGCACCATGTCATTGACACTGGTGACAGCAAGCCGATCAAGCAGCGTTATTATCCGCTCTCTCCCCTTAAGCAGAAGGCCCTGGAAGCCGAGCTGGACCGAATGCTGGAGATGGGAGTAGTGTCCCCGTCTCAGTCCGCCTGGAACTCTCCAGTGGTCATGGTGGAGAAGGCGAACGGCGACCTCAGATTGTGCTTGGACTCTCGCAAGCTGAACTCTGTGTCTAAGAGTGACTCCTACCCCTTACCCTATATCAATCAAATCTTAGACCATCTTAATAATGCTAAGTATTTAACCTCTGTAGATCTGAGTGCGGCCTACTGGCAGATTCCATTCGACTCACTCCAGTCTGCTGAGAAGACTGCTTTTACGGTTCCCCGGAGAGGATTGTTCCATTACAATTCCATGTGCTTCGGTCTTGTCGGTGCCAGTGCCACGATGCAACGCCTCATGGACCGTCTGTTTGGTCCCGAGTTCGACAACAAGGTATTTGCGTTTCAGGATGACATAGTCTGTGTGTCCAGCACCTTTGAGGAGCATGTAGAGCTCTTACATAGAGTCTATCAGCAACTCAAGGATGCTGGCCTAACTATTAATATGAAAAAATCCCACTTTTGTCGGAGTGAACTCAAATACCTGGGGTATTATGTGGACAAACATGGCTTACGGACAGACCCAGGTAAAGTTGAGGTTATCCTCAACTATCCCACCCCTTCTAACCCTAAGGAGGTTAAGAGATTTCTGGGAATGGCCGGCTGGTATCGTCGCTTTGTTAACAACTTCTCGAAGATTAGTAAACCTCTGTGCAAACTCACTTCTACGAACCTTAAGTTCGAATGGACCCCTGAGGCTGAACAGTCCTTTAACCTGCTAAAGTCAGCCTTGGTTTCTGCCCCTATATTAAAAATGCCTAACTTTGAGATGCCCTTCCGCATTCTTAGTGACGCGTCAGCTTACTCAGTTGCTGCTGTACTGACACAAACTCACGATGGTGTTGAGCACCCTATCGCCTACTGTAGCCGTTCTCTCAACAAGAACGAGGTGAACTACAGCACAACTGAGCGAGAACTTCTGGCCGTGATTTTCGCTTTGGAACAATTTCGACAGTACGTCGAAGGCCAAAAATGTACGGTCGTCACGGATCATTCATCTCTTCTGTGGTTCCATAAGCTAAAAAATCCCACGGGTCGTCTAGCACGTTGGAGCATGAGGCTCAGTCAATTCGATTTTGACATAGAGCATCGAAAAGGTAAAGACCACGTTGTACCTGATGCTCTGTCTCGTATCAAAATTGATTCCCTCGATGCAGTACCCACTAAAGACCCGTGGTATGACCACACCATGAATAGTGTTCGGAAGAACCCTAGGAAGTCACCAAATTATGACATTCGTGACAACCTTCTATATAGGTTAACTAAAAATAAATATTCTTTGACTTCAGACTTTGACTGGAAGCTGGTGGTACCTCAGGAGGATCGCTTGCCCCTGCTCTCTAAGTACCACGATGACACACTTAGTGCCCATGGTGGCGTTTGGAAGACGCATAAAAGGTTAGCCCTAAATTATTACTGGCCCAAGATGTACGAGGACGTCAAAGAATATGTTGGGAATTGCGAAACATGCAAGCAGTACAAACCCGTAAATACGTCTCGTCCCTTCCTAATGGGTAGCCCGAAGCGGGTTTCGAAGCCATTCGAAGCTATCTCTGTCGATCTGCTTGGTCCCTTTCCCACTTCGAGCAATAGAAACGTACACCTGATCGTGGTCTCCGACTACTTTAGCAAATACGTCATGTTGTGCCCTGTTCGGGTTGCCACAGGCGCTGTAGTCGCGAGGTTCATAGAGAAGAGTGTGTTTCTCGTGCACGGAGTCTGCAAGACTATTTACATGGATAATGGCCCTCAGTTTGTGAGTAAGCCATTTAAGGATCTGTTGGCTAAATACAATGTACCTAATATATATTATAACCCTAGGTATCATGCCCAAACTAATCAGGCGGAACGAGCTATTCGCAATGTGGTTCAAGCGATCTCATGCTATGTGAAGTCACAGCACAAGTCTTGGGATCAGTTCTTGGTTGAGATACAGTGTGCTTTAAACACTGCAGTTAACGAAGCAACTCGTTTCACCCCTTACTTTTTGGTACATGGTAGGGAATTTATTGGGGATGGAGTGCTGTACAGGCAGACAGATATCGCGTGCCATCCTACTTCAGTCTCTGTAGACGATCCATCAGCCTTCGGTGTCAAGCTGAGAGAAATACAACGCATTTACGACCAGGTGAGGAAACATTTGAACGTTGCCCACCAGCGTAATGAAAAGTATTACAACCTCAGAAAAAGGCATGTAGAGCTGAAAGTGGGACAGATAGTTTACAAACGCACGTTCTACCTGTCCAACAAGGCCAAGAATTTTACTGCTAAGCTAGCTCCTAAGTTCCTTAAATGTGTGGTGACTGCTAAACGATCCCCTTTAGTATATAGGCTGTCAGATCTGGACGGTAAGGATCTTGGGGAGTACCATATCAAGGACATCCTGAAGTATCAGGAGGAGCAGTCTCCAATACCTAACGTAACTACATAGCACTGTTTCTCTAGTTTATTAAACCAGTGCTATGTGATCATTATGTAAGACTATTTTAATCTTTTGTTTGTATTTCTATATGTGTACGTGACTTTAAATTGTCACGTTGTAGTTTCTTCTATGCACCGCACCGAGCGTTTTTCTCTCATTCGCTTCTTAGTACTCTACATTATCCTGAGAGCTTGGGTAGTGTTAGGGTATCGGCAGTGAGTAAAGGGAGCATTCGTTTTCTATGAAGGGCATTAGACTCTAGTTACTTAGCCTAACCGGTACACGAGTCAGTGTCTAGTTAGGTACATAGGAGGATCTTTCTTTGGTATTGTAATGGTCGTAGTCAGCTGGTGTTTGAAGGACCTAGCTGGTTGTCTTTGTTTATTAGTCAGTACTTTTCTGTTTTCTTTATTGTGTATTTCCAGCGTGTCATATCCGCAGGAAATACTATTAAAGGGGGGGTGGTTGTTGCATTTATTTTCTATAGATGCAGTATTTAGGATGTGAAAGCAGCCTTATCGAGTTATCTTTTTTTAATCGGTTGTCAGTGGTGACATTTCTGCTGTCAGAATGACAGGATGTCATAAGTTCGGTGACGAAGCGTTTGGCATTTAAAGGAACGGGTTTTGTTAAGATTTTTCGTGAAAGACAGGACTTTTGACCGAGACCTGCTTTGGGGTAGTTGGAGGTCCTTTGGCCTTTGCTCTGAGACTGTGCCGCGAATCAGTTTTTCGCTCAAGCGCGATTATTTGTTACCTCGCGTGGCCTAACGGGCTGTGATTGGGTTGCTGCATTGCATCTTGCTACATTTTACCCAGAAAACTGGTGAGTCACTTCTTCTTTTGCAAAGCGGGTCGATTGTCGTCTGTCGCGCAGCCAAGATCTTAATTTGTCGTTTCTTTCATGACAGGGTTTTTTACTACGGGGCTAGTTGCCGGAAGAGATATTTGGTGCCGCACCTATAAGTTAGTGGGCTGCACGTGGTACGACAACGTGGAAGTGCGGACTACACGAGCTTCTCATGTGAGAGGTATCTGCCGTCATCACCTGGCAGTAACAACAGGCAGTCACTCTCACTCAGCTCACTCTGCAGGCCAGTAAATCCACTACTTATGTGTAGCCTAGTAGTATTAATACCTGAGCCCTGACTTTACTTCTGTGTACCTGTGATATTTGTGTCTATCAGTGAATAAGCTCTCTGTGTGTCTCTGTGTATCTCTGTGTACTTAGTAAATATATGTGTGTACACCCTATTGTCTGTTTTCGTGAGAGCCCTAGCCTACCCTTGCACACAGACTGGAAACTTAGAAATAAGGCGCCCTGGGATAGAGTTCTCTGCATAGCTACCTCGCGCTAGTTGGTGAGTAACACTGATCATCTTAGTGTTACACACTTGTGATAACCTGTGTTACAGGAATCTATAACATTTGGCCTGATGAAATGAGGCAGGCAGTACGCCTGTCTGCCACTGTTGTAGTAAGTAATATATTATTACTACCGGCCTCCCTGACCGAGTTGGCTACTCGACGTTTTTCCAGAAGCATTCATGGTGGTGGAATAGTAACTAACTCTACCCCCTTTCCCAAGTGGCGGGATTGCACCCGAACCCTCTAAGCGAGGCCAAGGTGGTGGCCTAAGTCTGCCGGCAGCCCTCAGACATCCTTCCGAAGGCTTACCTTACTTATTAAATTAATAAACTTGTTTTAATCACAATATTTTAATAAATTATGTGGTACCCACCCACAAAATTTTGCAAATAAAATTATTCAAGTAGATATAAAGCGCTTGTGGCCCCGCGTACTCAGTGATCTGTAAACGATCACTGCAGTAAGCAACTTTCACTATGGCCAGTCCTTGGATGGGTGACCATCCATGTGACTACTTTGTGACATGTATTTGAGCGTTTCTGTGCTTCGGAAGGCCGTTAAGCTGTTGTTTCCGGTTGCCGGTAAAATGGCAATCAATAAGCAAAGTTGAAGGCCTTTTGAGGCCGCTTGAAAAATTTCAACAGCAGGCATTCAAACCTGCGCCATCTCAACACGGGATTACGGCTCACCACCTGTTACGTGGGACAAATTCTAAAAAGGTGAAATGTGAGCATATAAAATGCCTCTGCCTACCCCTTCGGGAGTAAAGGCGTAAGCATATGTACTTATGTATGTGATAAGTACTTTTATAACAAGTTCCATAAACCGATATTGAAGCAAATAAGAGAAAAGTGGAAAAAAATATTCTCATTGCTTGCAACACCGTCTATGAAAATGACGTCACTAAAATGTACGTTTTTTGTTTCTTTAAATGAGGTGTTTTTCACAAAAATGTAACATATTTTGCAGTACTAACCTATGCAATGTGATCTTTGGGTGTTTGCAACAATTTTCAGATGCATTGTGGCATCCTTTCACTGCACAATACGTCATTCTTAGACAAAAATTACGCGAGCTACAAATACAAAAATACAAATACAAAATCGTTTATTTTCTTTAACAGAATTCAGTTACAATAAAGTGATTGATCTGTCCTTGTAAGCAAGTAATGCCTGTAGTAGGAGAGATCGCTCTTCCATAACATACATTATAAGTAATTACATACAAAACAAAAACAGGTTGCTACATTTCTATTAAGTACCTAGTTAATTTAGCGAGCTCTTCGCACTGACGCTAGATGCCCGGTACTAAAGCGCCGATTGATGTAGGCAGCCGGTATCAGCTGCCTTGAAATGGCTTCACGTCGCTCGCGCGTATTGGATTTCTTTGCGTTATAATTCTATGGTTTTAGCAAATCCAGAACAATACAACTCTTTGGTTTTCGTACATTTCCAGTAGGTTATATCTTTGCGCACATTGTTTTTCATATATAAATAGCCATCAATATCCAATAAATCATGTCTTTTTTGTGATTTTACAAATTTTGCAGCCTGTAACATTTTGTAGATCTTTTTATTACCGCAATGCGTAACATGTAATATTTATTCTGATAATTGTCATTTAAATATGCTTTTACCCTCATTTTCAAAATGAAAAACAATTCTTACGCGGTACTACCTACCTACACTATAAAATAACACTAACACTACCCACAACTTGTACTACTTACTTTTTACAATAATACGAATTGTTTTTATCTCCTATTCTTTCAGCTCAATATGACACATAAATGATTAATGTTTCTTGTACTATATTGATTCAAACCTAGGTACAAGTATTGTAATATCAAAACTACAGGTAGGTAATGCTAGATTTACTGACTGCTTATTTTATATATCGCTATCTGGCATATTAATAGATTGAAACTATATGAAACGGGAATTAACGCGATCATACCTTATATTTGAGGCTTGACGTTTCGGCTGGGTTGCACCAGCCGTGGTCACAAGCAGACTGAAGAGGCGGTGTCACTCCGATTGCGAGGTAGAATCGTTCAGATCTACCCTCGCATTGTCCATCCACGCACTAGTACACACTACGCTGACAGTGTCCCTATTCTGGAAGCCGTCCGTATTCCGATCACTACCCGACTGTGCAAAAGAGCGAGATTGCGTGATGTTGATAACTGGATTCCACGTCGCAGATAATTTGTAACCGTCCTCTCTATTGAAATTAAGATGTTTTTTAATTTCGATTGCTTCACGCACTGTTCTTGAATAAAAATGGCGGTCAGTGGAGAGGACTTGAGGACGGTGAAATTCAATCCAGTGGTTAGTGCCTGATTGTAATATGTGCTCTGCAATCGCCGATTTGTTGGTCTGTCGGTTCTTTACAGCGGCGATATGTTCCCTGACCCTTTCATATGAGAGATGAGATATTACAATCAGGTACTAACCACTGGATTGAATTTCGCCGTCCTCAAGTCCTCTCCACTGACCGCCATTTCTATTTAAGAACAGTGCGTGAAGCAATCGAAATTAAAAAACATCTTAATTTCAATAGAGAGGACGGTTACAAATTATCTGCGACGTGGAATCCAGTTATCAACATCACGCAATCTCGCTCTTTTGCACAGTCGGGTAGTGATCGGAATACGGACGGCTTCCAGAATAGGGACACTGTCAGCGTAGTGTGTGCTAGTGCGTGGATGGATAATGCGAGGGTAGATCTGAACGATTCTACCTCGCAATCGGAGTGACACCGCCTCTTCAGTCTGCTTGTGACCACGGCTGGTGCAACACAGCCGAATCGTCAAGCCTCAAATATAAGGTATGATCGCGTTAATTCCCGTTTCATATAGTTTCATAATATCATGCAACGCGAAAGTTTAAAAGTTAGTATATTAATAGATAACTAAACATGAATTTTATATACCTATAGTAAAATATGGAGGTATAGGTATCTGTATCACTTCCACTAAGTAACAACCAAATTTTTTCATGTTGAGATTTTTAACTTTGATATTGTGAACTATTGACCTACTAAGCTGCTGACATTCTGAAGTGTTGAGATTTTGAATCGTTGGTCTTACGGTGTTGATGTTTTAATTGTCGATTTTATGACTGTTGAGATACAGTATCAAACCCATATGTCCCAGTCGTCAACGTTTATCAAATAACTCAAAAGTTGTTGAATCGTACTTTGCATCGATCAATTGTTATTAAATTCAAATAACTATTAACGAAACAAATTTTGTCCCTAATGGATCTTTGATTTGATTGGGAAATAATCTATACATATAATAAAATGATAGAAAAGTCAAAACTGTACATTGGAAATATTTAAAAAATATACTCGCTGGGTGTTCAGCATAAGATACCGAAGCCGAAAATATAGTTGGATTTTTTTTGTCTGTTTGTCTGTTTATCTGTTTGTCTGTTTGTCTGTTTGCTTTGCTTTGTCCGGAAGGATCTCGAAAAGTACTCAATAGATTTGATTCAAATTTTGCACAAATATTACCTAGGGGTAGGGTCTTAAAATAGGCTATATATTATCACGCTACATATCCTAGGGGCTAAGCAGAGAGCAATCAAATTGGCATTGTAACAATTTTCACGCGAACGAAGTCGCGGGCAACAGCTAGTTACATGAATAAAACAGGCAGAAAAGTTGCTGAAAAGGTAGGCAGAGAGAATGAGATAAATGTTAATTACTGATTTTATAAACCTCTGTAGCAGGTTTTCGCACAAAAAGGCGATCTGCATTATATTCCATATTATTTATGTTTCCATAATAAATAATAAATATTCACGGACATTTCACACAACGCTATGTGATCGCAAAGTAAGCTAGCAATAACCTGCTTGTGTTATGGATATCAGACCATGGATATAATACTTAAATACTTTTAAATACATACCTACTTATCATACATAAAACACCCAGTCTCTCGAGACAAACAATATTATGGATCACAAATATTTTTGTCTCCAGTGGGAATCGAACGCACGACCTCGTAATCGCACATTTTGACCTCTAGCCCAACGAAGCAGTCAAAGTCCCGTGTTCCCTAGATGAGTAGTGGACCTGCTGCCCAAGGGCCTTCATTAAGAGGAGAAGGAAAACTCGAAACAAAACCCTGTACCAACCCACGGATAAAACATTGCCAACCCGTCTGGAAGGCACGGTAAAAGTGTGATCTATTAACCTCCCACTAATACGACGAAAACTGGGTGAGTCCAGCAGTGGAATGCGATAGGATGATATGATCGATCGATTGGTTGTCTTAAAGCAGTAAAAAAGTTCTGATAGAAGCTTTCTTTCATGCACGTTTTGATTGTGGAATGAACTCCCTACCTCGATTTTCCCAAACGCCTACGTAGGTGTATGCAAATATTCATAGACTACGGTAACCACTTTCCTTCAGGTGGTCAGTATACTTATCTGCCACCTAAGTATTATAAAAAAAAAAGAAGACGATAACATACTTTCTGCAATTTTGTAAACGAAAAGTTACAGGTGTAGACAAACGCTATAGGTATTATGTAAGTTCTGTTGTAAGGAGTTTTAAGTACAAGGGCTAAGAACCCTTTAGAGTTCTTTATAAACCAATAAAGAAATCTTCAACAACAAAGCTTGTGAAATGTAACCCTTTATTTACCGGTTCATACATTTTGTTAACAAAATTTCAGTGAGTGTAATGAAATATTATGTAAACATAATGCAGGAGGCGGCACACATTTGTGATCTAAAATTGGAACTATTTAGGTACCAACCTGACGAAGTAATTTTGACGACCCAGATAATATAATGTTTTTCAGTCATGAAATATTACATTCCAAGTTTTAAAGAACTTTTACAGATTTTGACAAAAAATGTATATTTGGAATCTTACTATCTTACTTCTTACTAATATTATAAATGCGTAAGTTTGTGAGTGTGGATGTGAAGTGAAACCGAAAAGTCTCGAAAAAACTCCAATGTTGGAGTGTTTTCGAGACAGTACTACCTTGTCCTTCCATCTATCTAGACCTTTGAAAATGCTGTTAAGCGAAACCGAAAAGTCTCGAAAAAACTCCAATGTCCGGTCCAACCGGTCAGGTTTATAAATATTGTGGAACAGTACAAATGTCGTTTTCAATATGTGCAGCAAGTTCCACCAAGTGCCATCAATCAACAGTATAAATAATCTGACTTTAAACACGATTGATCAAAATCGAACCCGGAACTCCCAGCCGTAGGCGGTTGTAAGGCATCGTATGGTTTTAATCGGTACGAGCGACGGTCTCTTACCGACTAGCCGACGGCATAGCATCCAAGAAGGATCTCCTTACGTAAAACAAAACATTTTCAAATATCTAGTTTTTGGAACTCGATTTTCATAGAAATAAATCCTAGATGTGCAAAATTGAGTGGGAATTTTAACATCGCGTTAGTGCCTACGGTCGGGCGCCCTAGGTCAGCCCTCGAGAGCATGAACCAAGGTTCTACTTCACCCGCGTAGTTCCCGTTCCCGTGGGAATACGGGAATAAAATATAGCCTATGTTCACCGCAAAGAGTGTAGCTTTCCAACAGTGAAAGAATTTTTCAAATCGGTCCAGGAGTTCCGGAGCCTATTCGTTACAAACAAACAAACAAAAACAAAAAGCAAAATAACAAATCTTTCCTCTTTATAATATGAGTGTAGATAAAATGAAGTCACTTACGCTGTCTGTTAGTTTAGATCTTTTATGGCCGCGTGGGTCAGATTTTTTACATAGTTATTATGAACGAATATCTACCAAGCGCTTGTGGAGGCAGGACCTGTGTCAGTTTTTTTCGCAACTATTTCATAATTTTATTATTATGCCAAATTACGTTGAAATCGCGCCACAGTATAAAAATATCAATGATGGGCAAAATGTAATTAGATTAACCGTTACAAATTACAATTACTTTGTAATGCTTAATTCAATTACTCTGCAACAGATTACTTGAGTAATTAATTATACTGCCCGTTCGCTCTAACTTTGCCGCTCGGCTCCATACTAAAGTCGAATTTTTAATTAGACGAAGTAAATTGACAGCGACTAATGTCACTTCTTCATACAATGTTGCTTATTTTCTATGACGAAGTGACATTAGCTACTGTCAATTTACTTCGTCTAATTAACAATTTGGGTATACGCCTCTACGCCAACGGCAAAGTTAGAGCGAACGGGTAGTAATGAGTACTAGCAGTAACTAATTACTGAGTAATGGAATTACACGTTAATCGTTTAAGGGGTTTATTGTTATGCTGAGTACGAATCACGTGATAATTTTGCAATCCAATATTGCCGCCGCGCCGTTATCACAAAATTTCATGATGGGTATCGTTTAAGGGGTTTTTTCGTATGCTGAGTACGAATCACGTGATAATTTTGCAATCCAATATGCCCACCGCGCCGTAATCAAAAAATTTCATGATCGTTATCGTTTATGGGGTTTTATGGTATGCTGAGTACGAATCACGTGATAATTTTGCAATCCAATATGGCTGCCGCGGTGTGATCACAAAATTTCATGATGGGTATCGTTTAAGGGGTTTTTTGGTATGCTGAGTACGAATCACGTGATAATTTTGCAATCCAATATGGGCGCCGCGCCGTAGTCACAAAATTTCATGATGGGTATCGTTTAAGGGGCTTTTTGGAATGCTGAGTACGAATCACGTGATAATTTTGAAATCCAATTTGGCCACCGCACATTGGGCAAGATCCCTAATATGTGGCAGAAAATGCGAAAACTAATATTCGATTTTGAACTATCTAATACAACTGGCTTCTAGTAGAATACTGCTTCGTTTTGACACTTTTAAATTGACCGATCACTTACACGCATTTCCTATTATAATTAAAGTTTGTAAGTAGTCGTGAAAGTACGACTGATTATAAATTAAATTGCTCTTATTTCATTTGTGTTGTAGTGTCTTGATTTATATAAGAAATTAGCTTAATTTTGCTATGGAACCTTCAAGTTTAGGTTAGTCGCAATATTTTAGCAACATTTAATTTGGTAATATGGTACATTAAACATATAAAACCAAGGAATACATTTATAACACTACGATTTTCACTACATTTAAAATCAGTTGAAGTTTTAGTTATGTATTGGAGTGATTTTGAGATTGGTTTTTTTTTGTAAACAACCCATACAATATCAGCATCTCTACAGTGATTTTTGTAGTTTTACTATTTGATAAATTATGCAACATAAATTATTTTGTTCTAGGAACGAGTTCAAAAACAATATTTGTTTCAATAAATGAACTTGTTAACATAATGCGATGCTCGGAAGAAACTTACTTTGAAACATAATTAAATTTTTAAATTTTTGAGTTGCGAAAACGTACAAAATATGATGATAAAGTTGATATTAATTTTAATAAAGAAATGACACAATTTAAATATAAATATAGGTCAAGATGGTCAAAAGCTAGTAAATTCGATGAAAAATAATAAGGATTGGCTTGAGACATCATTTCGTTTCCTATCATCACGGAAAAAATTTTGAAGAATAATCGCGGCCGACTGGAATTTTCATTTGAGCTATCATCTGAACGTTCAAAACGGGCCAAACCGTCCTATTAACGACTAGCTGACATCACGCGTTTTCCTATTAGCCCCCGTTCCCGTGGGAATACGGGAATAAAACATAGCCGATGTTCACAGGGAAGAGTGTAAAGAAATTTTCAAATCGGTCCAGTAGTTTCGGAGCCTATTCGATGCAAACAAACAAACAATCAAATGCCTCAAACAATTCCTCTTTATAATCCTACTAACATTTAATGATATGCCTCACTAGTGAGGAAAAATAGGAAATGCAATTCGTACTGTACGTAGCCGATTTCTTACACTGGCAGCTACGGTACAGTATATGCTGCCAGGGTGTCCAGATGGCTACTTACTGCCTGAGTTCCACAATATACTACAAATATCTATTTTCGTTATATTTAGCATCCACAAAAGCTATATTGCTAAACAATGTATTTAATGCCAAAGAAAATGGATCTTGCCCCAGTGTGCGCCGCGCCGTAATCACAAAATTTCATGATGGGTATCGATTAAGGGATTCTTTCGTATGCTAGGTACTAATTTAATGCAATTGGCCTTAATTTTACAATAAAAACCTTTTGTCATAGTATTTTCGCATTGCTAGGCCTAAACTTAATAAGCAAATCTTTTTAGTTTACTACTGTAAATAGCTTAGGCGGCTAAATTGAATTCCAAAATTATCATGTTATTCGTACTCAGCATTCCAAAAAACCCATTAAACGATATCCATCACGAAATGTGATTACGGCTCGGTGGCCATTTTGGATTGCAAAATTATCATGTGATTCGTACTCAGCATACCAAAAACCCCTTAAACGATAACCATCATGGTATTTTGCGATTACGGTGCGGCGGCCATATTGGATTGCAAAATTATCCCGTGATTCGTACTCAGCATTACAAAAAACCACCTAAATGATACCCATCATGGAATTTTGCGATTACGGCGCGGCGGCCATATTGGATTGCAAAATTATCACGTGAGTCGTACTCAGCATACCAAAAAATCACTTAAATGATACCCATCATGGAATTTTGCGATTACGGCGCGGCGCCCATATTGAATTGCAAAATGATCACGTGATTCATACTTAGCATACCAACTTTAGAAGATTTTAGAAATTTTTATGACCAGCTAATATGTAATTTACATTTTTTACGCAACTGTAACCATCTAGCAAATGTACGCAACGGAAACTCTCAAAAGAAATGAAATATCCCAGTTTTCAAAAATGTTTCATTGCTGCTCAGCTCTTATTCGCCTTAGCGTGATGTTATATATTTTGAAACTCTAATAAATCACTATTCTTATTAAAGTTAGATGCATTTACTACGACAAACAAAGTTAGTATGCTGTTACTTTCTACTATACTGTATACTGTGGCATGAGAGTTCACTGCCGCTGACGGCGCGCGGTGTGTCTTGCACCCGGGGCGAGGGGAGCGCCAAATGCCTACTTATGAGCTATAACCGCCCCTTAAACTGTAATTCAAGAAGAAGGTTTATTTATGTAGTACCTTCATACTTAATTAGAGTTCGAACAGAAAAGCTGAGCGATGAGCTGTAACGTAAACGATGTTGCGCGGGTTCTGCTAGTAAAAAAACAAAAGTCGATGAAAGGCCCTCAGAGGGCAACATAATTCAGAGTGCAACTTTGAAAGGCATGTTCCAGTGGATTTTATTATTCGAAACCAGAACCATATTATACCTATTTTATGTTCCATAAATGGATATTATGATTTATTGCAAACGCCTTGCATGTTACACCCAATAAATAACAACTTATTTAGCTTCAGAAAGCGGTCGTAAAGTTATTGGCATGTACGTAAATTGTATTCAGTTATTTTAGCATGTAGTTTACAATAGATACTTGTAACAGCTTTGCAATCTTGCGAAGCAAAAGTCCGCAAAGAATAATACCTAAGAAGTGAACAATGAAGAACTAGGAGTTTCTTAACGTGTGAAAATCACTCATGGATGGTTTGCTTGACTCTTACCGATGAAAACCACACGTGCCCCGCCACTGCCAACGGGTAAGTCTTCGGAATTTTGTCCCAGGATTCCCGAAAAACTTTGGTTACCACCGTTACGGGTTGTAAAAGGAGGGAAAGTTTGATACGTCAGAAAATCAATCTATCAGAGTGGTCCGAGCATGGAACAAGCTTCCAGAGATTGTGGTATCTGCAGAAAATACTAATCAGTTTAAGAATAGATTGGACAAGTATTACCATACACAGAAGGAAAACTGAAGAAAGAAATGGCTGGATACAGGCGTCATCAGTTGTTTCAACTGCCTGCCTGATAATTAAATAATAATAATAATAATAAATATTAATTAAGGACACCTTTTTTTTAACGTAAGGGAAAATCCATCATGGATGCTATGCCGGACTCCTACCGACTAAAAAAACTCACGTAACGCCCAACAGCCTGTGGTTGGGTGCTCCGGGTAAGCCCTCGGAAGGATGTCCAGGAATCACAGGCCCAAGGCTACTACTGCGGCCTCGCCTAGCTAGGGGGTGGTTCGGGTGCTACCCCGCGTCTTTAGGGGGTTTCGGGTGTGATCCCTCTTTTAAGGGGCGGCGTGCGTGAATCTCTCTCGTCACGCTGCCGTCTGGGTCTGCTTCTGTAAGGAAGGTAAGCAGCCCTCTCACCGTCCTCAGGCCCTCGGTCATGGAAGATGATAGACTTCTGCGAAGGCATGTTGGCGGCGTAGAAGCCGCTGACTGCGGAACTCGGGTAAAGAAGTTCTCTCCCGTTCCCGCCCGCCGCCTCGCCAAGCATGCCTGCTCGCAAAAGCATGACCTGCTCGCAGAAAGAGGCGGCGCAGTCCCACATATTTTCGCTGGAGATCTCTCGCTCGCTCGCACCATGGTCTCAAGCGAGAGAGTGTCCACGTCCAGACCCACTACGAGGACCTGGCGCTGTTGCGCCCACGCTGTGTACTCCACCAGCGCGTGGAGCGCTGTGTCATCGCTGCGGTCCTCGCAGTGCTGTCACTCGGCCGTGGTTTCCCGGTGTCTTCGCCAAAGATACTTACCGAAGCTACCGTACCCGGTAAGTATCTGTGACAACCGGTAGGAGAGAGCACCGTGTCTCCTCTCCAGCCACTCGTCCATGACCGTTCTGACGGCCGCGATTGTGGCAAATCCCCCTTTGGTTGCTCAAGTTCAACAAGGACGGCTAATAGTTACCATTTAACGTAAAATAGTTTCGTGTCGGATCGGAGGTTCCTTTTATTTATTTATAATTTTTATACATATTTATTTCAGTAGACGATTATTATGTATTTTTATTTTTAAAGCCTTATATTAAAATTTAAACATGATAGCAGCTGAACTTTACGCCTCGAAAGGACCAATATTTTATATATAAATAAGGGGCATTATTATGAAGAGAAGGAAAACAAGTAAGTTTATCAAAATCAAATCATCACTGCAGGATATCAATTTCTCTCCCAATTTACTCCATAACACACGATCTTTCGCCATTTACACGATCATACACATTACACATACAATGTTTATACTTTGTTGCGAATGAAACCTGAAGATTTCAATACAAATTTAAGTATCTACTATAAAGGTATCATTAAAGTAAACGAGCATCAGTACCTTTGACTTCGCCTCCTGTTATTCTAGTACAAAATAAAAATAACAATACCCATTTGAGAAATAACATTGAACAGGTGCTTGCGTGCCCCTTGTAAGTCTGTACCAGCCATTTAGTGTAATAATCGTAAAAGTTTGGCTTACTCGGTATACAATGAGTATATTCATTCATTTAAAAATATAGGTTTTTTAAGCGGGTAAACTAAGCTTGTCTATAAGTCTCTGAGGTATCATGTTCGATTCCTAGGTAGGAAACAAATGTTAGGTACGCTTAATTTGAGCTAGACGATGTTGTGTCATAATGTAAAATATTTATTTTCTATAAACATAGTAAACTATAAATGTTTATTTCCAAGGTTCCAATGTTTTCTGTGTAAGATAATGTACCACCACTATGTATTTAAAACTATTTACAAGTTCGATGTCCTTTCCTTCCTTCCTTCCTTTCTTGTCAAGATAATATTGTAGCGCTTGTCATATTAACTTTGTCTCAGCTAGATGGCTTCGCATAAAAATCTCCCAAAATATTTATTATCATTAATTTTAAATAGAAGTTTTTTTAAACTTCGTTTATTTCCCTTTAAAAAGAATAATACTGAATCGATATTGATAAAATATAAATTACTAGATGATGCTCGCGGCTTCGCCCGCGTGAAATTCGATACCCGTTCCCGCTTCCCGTGGGAACATTTTCCCGAAATGAAAGGTAGCCTATGTGTTATTCCAAACTATAAGCTATCTCTGTACCAAATTTCAGCCCAACCCGTTCAGCCGTTAGAGCGTGATTGAGTAACAAACATCCAAACATCTAAACATCCAAACATCTTCACAAACTTTCACATTTATAATATTAGTAGGACTAGCTAATGCGCGCGGCTTCGCCCGCGTGAAATTTGGTTCCCGTGCCCGCTTCCCGTGGGAACATTTTCCCAGGATAAAAGTAGCCTATGTGTTATTCCAGACTACACTCTATCCTTGTACAAAATTTCATCCAGATCCATTCAGCCGTTAGAGCGTGATTGAGTAACAAACATCCAAACATCCAAACATCTTCACAAACTTTCACATTTATAATATTAGTAGGATTTAATCATATGACAACCCCTACAAAACTTGCAACCCAAAAGTTGCATCGATACAGGATCATTCGTATAAAAGTTAAATCACAGAAAGACACAAATATTTTAAAAATGAATGACGGCACAACCCGACAATATATCAAAGAAAGTTGAACATTTTAAAAACGAATCATGATATATTGTGAAGCATCTAACAAACATAACCCGCGGTCAATACGTAGGGTAGGTCAAGTGGTCAAGTGGTCAACTCGTATTTGTTGTCACAGCTGACCGGTAGTGGGGACTTCGACGCCCCCTACGGCTCATGTTACCCAACTGTGACATTCACACGTGAGGTTAATGTATAACTTAAGGCGCGGTTGCTGCGCCATGTTCTTGTCTTTACTTATTATAATAAATACATACCTACATACATAGGCTTGACATAGGCTATATTTTATTCCCACAATCCCCCAAAATGAAAACTACGCAGGTAAAACCGCGTGACGTCCGCTAGTGTTTTATAAAACAAAAACATTGTAACTTTTTCGAAGATTTTAGAGGCGAGACGTGACTTCGGTAGTGCAAACTATGACTTAAAAACATTAACATTATGTATCAAGGGTACAAAGTATTTTACTAAGAGGATGTTAGAATTTTCATATACCTAAACTCAGTAAAGAATAACAAAGGAACAATGTACTACAATGTAGATATTTGCACAACACGGGACTGGAAATAATTTCATAGTCCATGTATTTATAGTGGAACGTCAGGGGTTTTGAGAATATGGGGCTGGACAGGAAACACAATGTCTGACACTACAAATGCATTATTTTCTGAAGGTTTGGCGGACAAATTGAAGAATGGCGGATTCTTTTTGTATTACATTTTTAAAAACTTCCCTGTCCCCATACAGTTAATTTTGCTAAGGTCCCACGTCCACTGTTTTTCTCAATGTTTAGCCGAATAGCATCAACTATAAAAAAATATTTCAGTAATGCTTATTTGTAAATTAATCTAATTTCGGTAGTTTTTTTGAGTCACATGTGACGACTCATGTACGTAGGGCAATAAATTCTTCTTCAACACGTTCAATGAGTCATATATGAACACATAAATGCATCTACAATGAATCAACAGATTGTCCTAAACTGTCAG
Organism: Miltochrista miniata; assembly: GCA_933228765.1. Taxonomy (NCBI): domain Eukaryota; kingdom Metazoa; phylum Arthropoda; class Insecta; order Lepidoptera; family Erebidae; genus Miltochrista; species Miltochrista miniata. Next base: position 11,217,727 of record OW121764.1, on the reverse strand, counting down.
TTTTACAAGTCCATGAACATCTAGTCCGATATTTCCTTGCAAAAGTTGCGAAAAGCGAAGCTGGGGCTTTTTGATTTCTGTTTAGATTGTTCCATTGCAAACAATGTATTAAAAAATGTATCTAGAGATAATCCAAAAATTCATGTATCTCTGTTTTTTAATAGTTGGAAAATTCTCTCTTCTCTCGGAAAATTTTATAGCTAAACCCAAAAAAACGCACCATAAGACTTAAGTAAAAATATCAAGTAGTACAACTCGACGCACGTAGTTAAAATTCTATTAATTATTTGTATTGTATACAGACATCATCATTCACATAAATCAATTTATTAGAACCCTACCTTATAGTGGTAATTTGCCAACTTGCTGTAAGTATAGCAATTTATGTGAAACTAGGTCATATGACCTTGACTTATCCAGGCAAAATTGCCTGCTAAATGGATGTTTGATATAAAAGCTTTTGGTGTAAATACCACTAACACACGACACCGATAAGAGTTTGTACGTGACTGCAGAAAAAAAAGTTGTGCAAAAGGGATGTGCAATAGAGTTGGTTCGCATGTCAATGATGATGACTCTGCCAATGACAAATAAGTGTCATACACTTCTTGCTAGCGGACGTCACACGGTTCTAGCTGCGTAGCTCACGTTCCCGTGGTAATTTGGGAATAAAATATGGCTTATGGCACAAAGGGATAGTGTAGCTCCCCAACAGTGAAAGGTTTTTTCAAATCGGTTCAGTAGTTTCGGAGACTATTCGATGCAAACAAAAAACCTTCAAATCTTTCCTCTTTTCTATACATAAAAGTAGTTGGGAATTAGGGTTTCTGGATCAGAGGAGATCCATAAACCGCTAATTCCCAACCATTCAACTATTCAATCTAGTATTCTAATAATGATCCATCATGATAGACTTTCTGGATCCCTTAACACCCAATCCCATCTATTCAGTCAGTATGTAAGTAGTGTATTATTTTGTGCCATTCTAGACCACTTTTATCGTTCCTAGGACTCACTTCGTTCGTCTTCGTCACAAAAGTGATCTAGCGTGCCCAATATCATAAAATGACTTACCGTTCACTCCGTATAACGCGTTTATGACTTTCGATTGAAATTCGATTTATTACAGTCGCATTTTCACCACCTTCCATTCCTTTATAACCTACAGGTTTTCTGTAACCAGTTTGGTTCGACTACTTGTAGTTATAAATATTTATGTTATAAATTCATCTTTTCATTACGAGTCGATCAGTATTGCATAGCAAACATGAAATTCGTTAAACAAACACAATCGTTGCCGGTCAATACAATCTGTGACGATTTAACAAAAAAAAATTTTTCAATAAAAAATACAACCGACTTCCAAGAAATCCTGAAAAATAAATTTTTTTTAGCACAAAGTAATATGTATTTTGATTTATCTGATTTTTTATTCAATATCATATTGAAGTCGGCGCCAAGTAATACATAGATTTAGGGAGGTATTATTCATGGCACCAACTTCAATATTATATTGAATAAAATCTGATAAATCAACTACATATTACTTTGCGCTAAAAAAAATTTATTTTTCAGGATTTCTTGGAAGTCGGTTGTATTTTTTATTGAAAAATTTTTTTTCATTATTTTAAGTGACGGGTGAACCGAAAAATATATCTTTCTAGGTGAAAGTTCTCATCAATACAAATTAATCAAGCCACAACACAAGGTAGCTGCTGTAAATCGTTAAGGAATTCCCTCGAATCTCTTTTGGTTCCATCATCAGATCGACTCCAGACCTTTATTATTGGTAGTACATTAAAGCACTGAATTAAAAAGTTAACGAACGCACTAGTTGTGCCTATAATTTTCGGTGGTTGCCCTCGATTTCTCCAGGATCCCATCATCAGATCCTGATATGGTGAAAATGGGACCACCTCAGAAGTAACCCCTATACAACAAAAAAAAATTTTTTGAAATCCGTCTATAATTGACGGAATTATCGCGTGACATACATAAAAAAAAATACATACAGACGAATTGAGAACCTCCTCCTTTTTTTGAAGTCGGTTAAAAATAAGTTACGCCATGGAGAATTATTACCGAATACAGTACGCTGCATCATATGCGGACCATCAAATTGTGGAAAAACTAACTTATTAATTGGTCTTCTATTGCACGAAAATGGATTGACATTTCAGAATGTTTATGTATATTCTAAAACGCTACTTCAACCAAAGTATATCTTTTTAGAAAAGGTTTTACGACGAGTACCAGGTATCACTCTCCAGACATACCAAGCAAATGATGACGTTTTAAAGGTTGCAGATGCAAAACCTAATTCTGTGATTATTTTTGATGATGTAGCATGTGAAAATCAAAGTAATATGCGTGATTATTTTGCCATGGGAAGACATAAATTAATTGACAGTTTTTATTTAAATCAAACTTACACCAAAATACCTAAACAACTTGTAAGAGATAATGCTAACTTAATTGTGCTTTTTAAGCAAGATGAAGTTAATTTGAAACATGTTTACGAAGAACATGTTAACACCGATATGACATGGTTGAAATTTCGAGAAATGTGTTCCCTAATATGGAAAGAGCCTTTTGATTATGTGGTAATTAATAAAGATTGTTCTAGAAACAACGGTTGCTATAGAAAAACGTTTGACACTTTTGTATTATTAGATGATATTTGAATATTTAAGTAGACTGCAGTCACTTTATTGTTATTCTGTAATTGGTTCTTATTCGATTACCACATATTTTACATAATGGATAAATCATTGAAAAAACAAATTGTTGATGCGACAGAAGCTGTCAAGAAAAAAATACGTAAAATGAAGGATTTTGAAGATAGTAATAAGTATGCTCTTGATACAGTTTTTAAGCCTGTTACAGAATCTCTCAATTTAATAGCCAACACTAATAACCACTTAGCTCTAACAAAAAAGGAGGAAAAAGTAGAACCCCAAGTACCACAAGACCAAGATATGAAAGAAACAGATGATAGCAGTATTGCTAGTAATGAATCGGAACCCTTATCGGACTCTTCATTTCAGTCATTAGTCGGTACTAATCCAAATGCATCATCTTGGTCGTTATCTTCACAAGTACTATCAGATGTACCATTTGGTATAAGAAATGAACGTGGAAAGTTAATGTTGGGTTCCTCTAACATAACTATTGGGGATAAAGTTATTACTGTAGCCGGACGCAAGTACGAAAGGACACCTGGGTTGCGAGAGTTACTGTTAAAAAAGACATTGATCTGAGCTTGGTTAATGAGCATGACAAGCAAAATTATAAGGCAATGTTACTTGTAACGAATGCACATCGTCGTGATTTCGATTCAAAAAAACCAATTAAAAGTAATAAAGGACAAAAATATTTGCAAGTTATTAAACCACTTTTCGATCAAGAAAGTAGAAGTCCAAGTTGTAGACAGAAAGTAGGAAAAGGATTACCTTTAACAAAAATGTTGTAAAAAAACACAGATTTTGTATATTGGGATGATCCCAATGAATTGGTTGATAGATTAAAGTTATTAATTGCTTCTCGAGATGCTGGTAACACAGGACTAGATAATGAAATAATATCTATCATTGAAGAACTACGTGAAAGCAAAATTATTAAAGAAACTAGCTGATGCGCGCGGCTTCGCCCGCGTGAAATTTGGTCCCCGTTCCCGCTTCCCGTGGGAACATTTTCCCGGGATAAAAAGTAGCCTATGTGTTATTCCGGACTATACTCTATCCCTGTACCAAATTTCATCCAGATCCATTCAGTCGTTAGAGCGTGATTGAGTAACAAACATCCAAACATCTAAACATCCAAACATCTTCACAAACTTTCACATTTATAATATTAGTAGGATAGTAGGAAGTAGGATAAATCAACTAATATTATATGTGTGTCATTTTACTATATACCGTTCAACATAACACACCTTTAATATGAATGTAGACAAATTTGGACATTATATTCATAAGCGAATGCGTATATCGGAAATACTTGATTTTAATGATAACGCATTAATAAAATCTGATTATGGAGATTATGACTTGAAGACATCGAGGCTAAAAGGTGTCAAACCTCCTCAAGACGCAGACGATGCAGTAAATAAAGCATATGTAGATAAATTGAAAGGTGTACTAATCAATGACTTACGAAAATTGCAAAGTTCTTTTCCAAATAGTGTTCAAAACCACATAGAGAAAGCTTTAAAAACAATAATGTCTGAGATAGAGACTCATTTGGAAAGCAAATTTTACACAAGAATAGCAGTTGATAGACTAGTTCAAGACGTAATTCAATCTATATTAAAAGATCGAAACACATAGACCTTAAATTTTGTTAAAATGACAAAACAACAAATCGTCAATGAAATACATAAAGCAGCACGAAAAAATTTTCCTCGACGATCTGTAATTTTAAAAGGTATTGATGATTTGTGGCAAGCCGATTTAGCTGATATGCAAAACCTAAAAACCTTTAATAAAGGATATAACTATATTTTAATAGTTATTGACTGCTTCTCAAAGTACCTTTGGGTGGAACCATTAAAAACTAAATTCAAACATGATGTCTCTCATGCATTTGAAAAATTACTTTCTACTAATCACAGGATACCAACTCATCTGCAAACTGATATGGGTACTGAGTTCTATAATTCTACATTTCAAAAGCTTTTACAGAACTATAATATTAATCACTACTCTACATTTTCAACCAAAAAGGCTTCAATTGTAGAACGAGTTATTAAAACGATTAAAAATAAATTGTACAAATACTTTAGCTTGAACGGACACTATAAGTGGATAGATGGTGGCTTGAACGATGTTGTGAAGACATATAACAACACAAAACATCGTACTATTAAATTTGCACCTGTTAATGTCAATAAGTTTAATGAAACGGACATTAAAAATAATATTACGAATTTCATGATAAAGGCAACCCAAAAATCTCGTCCAAAGTTTAAAATTGGTGACAAAGTTCGAATTAGTAAGTACAAACATATATTTGAGAAAGGATACACTCCTAACTGGTCAACAGAATTATTTACTATAAAAAAGATAAATAACACTGTACCAATAACGTATCGCATTGAAGATAATCAGAAACAAGTCATATTGGGAACTTTTTACGAACAAGAGCTTCAAAAGTCGTCCTGCCCTGGTGTCTATTTGATAGAAAAAGTATTAAAAAAGAAGGGAAACAAACTGTTTGTAAAATGGTTGGGTTTAAATAACAAAGAGAACAGTTGGATTGATAATACTGCAATAGTAGAATAAGTTAATTATATAAGTGGTATATAATTTAAAAGTATATTCATTATTCTTTGGACGATGCAAGGTGGTGGACTAATAAACAGTATCATTAATCATTTACCATTCGAACTACACATACCCGGTTATAACTATTGTGGACCAGGAACAAAGCTTTCAAAACGATTACTACGTGGTGATAAAGGTGTAAACAAGTTAGACGAAGCTTGTATGCATCACGATATTGCATACGCAAACTACACAGACCTACCTAACCGTCACAAAGCCGACTTACGTCTTATAGATATGGCTAAACAAAGACTTAAAGCAAAAGATGCTCGAACAGGGGAAAAGATTAGTTCGTGGATAGTAAACAAAGTTATGAAAGCTAAATTGAAGTCTGGTGCTGGTGTTAAGACTTTTAATAACTTTGTTAGAAAAATAAAAAGAAAAATCAAAAAACTCTCACCTAAAGATAATAAGTCATTAATAAATATAGCTTATATGGTTGCCAGAAAATTAGTTCCATGCATTCCAAAAGTTCGAGTACCTCGAATGATACCTATACCAAAAACCGGCCAAGTGCGAGTTGGACTCGCCCATGAAGGGTTTCGTAGCAGCAAGTAACATAATATAAAAGTTCTTATAGTTCGTTGTAACTTTGATTGATATTTTAACACGTTCGCAGTGGTAGTGATTTTTCTAACCGAAAATTGCGGTTTATGACGTATTAAAAAAAAACTACTAGCTCTATCTCGTTCGAACCAATTTTCGTTGGTAGTTTTTATGGCAATGTACATCATATTTTTTTTTTAGATTTATCATTCTCTTAGTTTAGAAGTTACACACTTTTCACACACATTTTTCCACTTTGGAAGTGTCTCTTGCGCAAACTATTCATTTTAGAAAAAAATAATGTTAGGAACCTCAATAGCATTTTTGAAGACCTATCTATAGATACCCCACACGTATGGCTGTGATGAAAAAAAAAATTTTGAGTTTCAGTTCTGAGTATGGGGACCCCCAAATTTTACTACTTTTTTTCTAGTTTTATATAAGAATCTTAATGCGGTTTACAGAATACATCTAGTTACCAAGTTTCAATGGCATAGGCCTTATAGTTTCGGAGAAAAATGGCTGTGACACACGGACGGACAGACAGACAGACAGACAGACAGACAGACAGACAGACAGACATGACGAATCTATAAGGGTTCCGTTTTTGCCATTTGGCTACGAAACCCTAAAAACTGGAGGCATTCTACCTTTAATCCCAATTTTTGCTGGTTTATCTGCTTTAGGAGCATTAGCTGGTGGTGCAGCTGGTATTGCAAAAACTGTGAATGATTATAAACACGGTCAGAAAAAATTACAAGAAACTGAACGTCATAATAAAACTATGGAGGCTATAGCAATAGGTAAAGGTCTATACATTAAACCACATAAGCAAGGTCAGGGATTGTTTATAAATCCATCAAAAAACTAATTGATCAGCTACCTAATCGCGCTTTAACTAATATCGATATTCAGAAGTATGGCTATTGTATTCCCTACTTTCGAGGAGTTTATATGAAGGATCAATTACCAAAAATACCTAAACGAATTGAATGTGCTATAGTTAACCTAGATAATTCGAGAAATGATGGAACGCATTGGGTAGCTTATGTTAAAATAAACAATTATTGTGAATATTTTGATAGCTTTGGTGATTTAAAACCGCCAAGAGAATTAATGCTATATTTTAAGAACTGTGATGTTCATTATAACTATAATAGATATCAACAATTTAACACAATAGTTTGTGGACATATGTGTTTAAGTTATTTGCAAACTTTTTGGAATAAATACTATAAATTTTATATCACTCTTTCATTTCCATCATTTGCAAGATGTCACTCACCTTATCGATAACTGGAAACTCATCAGTATTATCTACCTATTATCCAAACACGTTGCCATTAGTTGGGGAGTATGAATGTGCATTATTACATTTCTCTACATATAATTCTATTCCAAATTTTGATAATACAAACAATAAATTATACTATGGTTCTAAAAATGTTATTGAGATACCTGAAGGAACTTATGAATTGCAAGATATTGGTGACTATTTAAAAACTGAGATAAAAGATGCATCCATAAAACTCCATTGTAATAACAACACCTTAAAAACTATGTTATTTTGTACATCAACTATAGATTTTACTAAAGAAGGTACATTCGGAAGTTTATTGGGATTTAAAAAACAGATCTTAGAAGCAAATAAATATCATGTATCAGAGTTTCCAGTTAACATTTTGCCTACGACTGTCATAAGGATTGAATGTGACATAGTTAGCGGTTCTTATATAAACGGTCAATCCAGTCACATCTTGCACGAATTTGCACTTAATGTTCCACCTGGATACAGGATTATAGAAATTCCTAAAAACGCAATCTACTTTCCAATAAACCAAACCAATATAAGCTGCATACAGATACGGCTGTTAGATAGAAATAATCCTACTTCCTACTAATATTATAAATGTGAAAGTTTGTGAAGATGTTTGGATGTTTAGATGTTTGGATGTTTGTTACTCAATCACGCTCTAACGACTGAATGGATCTGTCTGAAATTTGGTACAGGGATAGAGTATAGTCCGAAATAACACATAGGCTACTTTTTATCCCGGGAAAATGTTCCCACGGGAAGCGGGAACGGGGACCAAATTTCACGCGGGCGAAGCCGCGCGCATCAGCTAGTAACTTAATAAATTTGCGAGGTGAAGAAGTGCAGTTGTATCTACATATCAGAAGAAAACAATGATAGATTATAATAAATATGTGGTTCGTCCAACTAAAAATAACAGTCCTACTCAAACTATCAAACCAATAAGAGGTCGCTCCAAAAAGGTCATAAAATTGAATAACAATAATAAAGCATTTCTTAAAGCGATTGGTTTGTTAAAATGAATATACTAGATGTTTTATCCGCTCCTGCATACAACAACTCTGTGGAAGGAATTGAATTTCACTCTTACAAGCCTTACGTAACAAGTTTCAATAGAAGCGATGAAATCAGGATACCTATTAATCAACAAGACTTGTATATATTACCATCAGCAAGCACTTTGTTTTTGGAAGGAACTGTTGTTGTAAACAAGGGTGGAAATTCGAAAGAGAGAGTCAGTAGCGTTCATTTCACAAACAATAGTTTACTTTACTTGTTTCAAGATATAAGGTATGAGATAAATGGAGTGGAAATAGATAAAATAAAAAACGCTGGTATAACTACCACAATGAAATCATTAATATCAATGAACGAAAACGAGGCTAAAGTTGGAATATCGATGGCATAAATAGTACAAATGGGGGTAACTTTTCTGCTTCTATACCCCTCTGTAACATTCTTGGTTTTGCAGAAGATTTCAAGAAAGTAGTGATAAACAGCATACATGAATTAATATTGCTGCGAAGTAATACTAATCTGAACGCCCTAAAACTTAACGATGCTGAAACGGTAGAAGATATTATTATAAATAAAATAATATGGCTTGTACCACATGTCAAAGTATCCGATAAAGAAAAAATAAATATGTTAAAACTGTTAGAAAAAGATCGAGCACTCCAGATGATATTCAGGAATTGGGATTTATATGAATATCCAGCTCTACCAAAAACTACTAAACATACTTGGTCCATAAAAACATCATCGCAAATAGAGAAACCAAGATTTGTTATTATTGGTCTGCAAACAAATAGAAAAAATAATTCAAAATTGGATATGTCTCAGTTTGATCACTGTAACGTTCGTGATGTTAGAGTATACCTAAATTCAACCTACTTCCCTTACGAAAATTTAAATTCAGGTTTCTCAAATAACAGAATTGCTTTAATATATGAACAATACACCAGATTCCAACACTCGTATTACGGAGGTCGTCGCAGTGAACCGTTATTAAGTGAGAAACAATTTAAAAATATTGCTCCGTTATTTGTCGTAGATTGTTCTAGACAACCAGATAATCTTAAGTCAGGACCTGTTGTCGATGTCAGAGTGGAAATTGAAAGTGACATTGATATACCAGATCAAACTTCAGCATATTGTCTTATATTGAACGACTGTATAATCGAGTATAAACCGTTAAGTAGCACCGTGAGAAAGATATCATGAACAAAAATACTATTATAGTAGATGTTCAAGGTTTTAAAGATCTTTATAATAACTTCATAGTCAAGGAATTAGCTATAGCTACGTTGGAATATACTCATATATTCTTAATAAAACCTCCTTATCCGTTCTCCTCGCTGACTGATGAAGAAAAAAGACGCATTTGGTGGATTGAAAGGAATAGAGGTTACCGCTGGAGCGAAGGATATATTGATTACAGAGAATTTTCTAAAATAATCAAACCCTATTTGAAGGAAAAAAAGGTTTTTGTTAAAGGTAGTGAGAAAATAAAGTGGGTTCAAGAGCTATGTGGTCATAATAATGTTTCTGACATATGCGAAAATAAAAGTGTTCCTAATTTAGGAACTCTTAGTGATCTTTACTGTAAAGATCTATCTTTGTATAATTGTTTTGCTCATAAGAACTATTGTGCTTTAAGGAATGTATTGTGTATTAAGCGATGGTGTTTAAAAAATAACTTTTGTATTTCATAATTTTAATTAACTTAATAAATGTTTTAAAGTTGAAGAAGCAAGTGAGGTGTGTATGGACCGTGCCGTGTGGCGCTCGGTTCTTTCTGCCTACCCCGCAAGGGATTTGGCGTGAAGATAGTTAGTTAGTTAGTTAGTTAATAAATGTTTTATTTCTATAGTGTGTTTGTTTTTCATACTATTTCCTACCCAAGGTGAAATTAAAATGAAAAATAAAAAACAATGATTGACCATAATACCATTTATTAAATGTCTAATATACATAAATCATTGCGTATCCATATAAATTTATACAATCATATGCCATCACAGTGACCCCAAGAGAATGTATCTATTTGATTTGGTCGAACTAGTCGTTTATCATCTAATCTATTTAACATTACTTTATTAACTTCCTGCGAATAAATTATGTGTTTGTTTGATTTAATCATTTGCATTTTACATTTTAAAGTAATGTTCTGAAATAAAACTCTCTTATAGTCAGTCATTCTCAAATTCTTAGTAATGGGCTTTGATACACCTTTAGCTTTATTAATGCATGCTTTTATTGACTCAATACAATAAAGTTTTGCTCTCAAGCCAACAAACTCAGTGATTACGTCACCACCCAACTCATCTTTAAATAAGCCAGGAATCTTATCATGTAACTTAGGTATATGAAAAATAAAAAACAATTATTGAACATAATACCATTTATTAAATGTCTAATATACATAAATCATTGCGTATCCATATAAATTTACACAATCATATGCCATCACAGTGACCCCAAGAGAATGTATCTATTTGATTTGGTCGAACTAGTCGTTTATCATCTAATCTATTTAACATTACTTTATTAACTTCCTGCGAATAAATTACATGTTTGTTTGATTTAATCATTTGCATTTTACATTTTAAAGTAATGTTCTGAAATAACACTCTCTTATAGTCAGTCATTCTCAAATTCTTAGTAATGGGCTTTGATACACCTTTAGCTTTATTAATGCATGCTTTTATTGACTCAATACAATAAAGTTTTGCTCTCAAGCCAACAAACTCAGTGATTACATCACCACCCAACTCATCTTTAAATAAGCCAGGAATCTTATCATGTAACTTAGGTATACAATAAGGATTATTAATGTCAAAGTTACTGGTATCAAATTGTATTATATTATCTTTCATATCTTTATAAAAATCGTACGTATGTATTAAGTACAATAGACTATCAGTATCTGTATAGCACAATTTGGCTTTTTTACCATACTTGTTTTTAATAAAATCGTAATGGAAATTATATACATGTTGTTCAGCATATTCGAGTACAGTAAACCCAATATAAATAGGTCTATCTAAAATAAGCTTTTCGGGATTCATTTGAACTGCAAGAAAATCATCACTGAACACACAAACGCTTTTTAAATTTGGTTTTGCTATCAGTTTTTCTGCACCTAATTTTTTATTTGTCCTATTATTATCATCATTCCAGCTATTCACCAATTTTACGTCAAGCTGTTTTCGTTTATTTTCGATTGTTTTACCAAATATCGAATTGTTCAAAATCTTGAAGAAGTCTCTTTCAAACGATGTGGTAGCTGTTTGTCGCAATTGAGTATTTAAGTCTATATAGTCCTTCAAAAAAGTTTTCTTGTTTAAATTTAAGTATACGATGAATTTTTCTTAAAATAATTCCATTTTTTAGACATTCTTTTAAATACACATAATGTGTAATATAGTTGTATTTGTCATATAAATTTGCAATGAGCTTCTCTGTCTTTCCTCCTATGGGTATGAATTTTTCTGGAGCGAAAGGCAAATCGTTGTGTAATTTATGTAAATAATTAGGGTACGCGACATCAACTTCTAAAATGTAACCATATTCAGCATCATCAGGGATATTAGATAAGCAAAAATTATTTATTTCAGAAGTTGACATAAATTCAAAATCTGATATTGGTAATTTTTTCATCATAGCATATCCATAAAGATTATTACAGTCGAGATATATCAAATATGTCGATGGTTTAGAATCATCGAAATTAGGTGTGTAAATATTATTTGCTTGAGCATACCGATGAGAGCACTGTGCTAATCCACCGCGTATTCCTTTTTCAATCATGTTATACATTTCTAGATCATGAATTAACTCTAATTGTACACCAGTGTAAAGGAGCATAGCATCCCAACTTAAGCCGGGTGAACTTACATAATATGCAGGATCTAGATTATAATGTTGAAGACATATTTTTCTAAAGTTTTCAAATATATCGCATAATAATAGCACATCAGACTTTAAATATAAATCAGTATATTCACCAAGACTATTAATGGCAAATGTATTCCAAATGTTCTGTGCATGTGAATACTCGTTATCAGTAATATGCTTCATTTGCAAACTATTATAAAAACAACATTTTGTGGGCAGTTGTACGTCATTATATTTCTTCCATGAATCAATATATTCATAAGGATATATATCCTTTTCTTCTAATTAATTCAAATTTAGAGTCATCGGGAAAATGGACTCGTAAATTTATAAAATCACTATCTATTAAACTTTTACTTAGATTATCGAGACTGGTATTGAGGAATTGGAATGAATCTATGAATTTAATTTGCAAAGGCTTCTGTTTATCCGTTTTAATGATTTTTGTAATAGATAAGTATTTTTCTTTTGTTTTTGGAATTACCGTTATTTCACCTTCATAAACTGATAGTTCTGTAATAAATATGTGTGAGTCATATCCGGATAAGTTATGAAAAATTACAGGTATGAATGAACAGACTTTATACATTAAATTACATTGCGAATGAGCTGCACCTCTGTATTCTCCTGTAATATGATCGTGATCACATACTTTGTCACTAAATAATTGATTTTTACAAATATGACAGGTAGTTGCATCACGATAATTATGCATTTGTTCAGGAGTCATTGGTTTCATAGCTTTTTCTGTTATTAAAATATCATGTATTAACTTGGTTTCTTCAATTAATTTCTGAACAAACACTTGCACACAATTAGGTCCTCGATAAGTAACAAATTTATTTAGGCTACTATCATGATAACAACAAACATAAAATGCAAAACATGAAGGTTGATGCAATTTATGTTTTATGGTATTTTTGTTGGCATTTGTTTCATTAAAATTATAAAGTAGACTTTCAAAATCAGCATATATTACAAAGTTGATTTTTTGTTGTCTTTCGAAATGTTTTAACTGTAATTTGGTGTGTTTATCTGGTAATAATGTCATAATTTTTGAACATGCATGGGTGTTGAACTTTATTTGACTAGTAAAAAATTGTAGGCATGTTTCACATAAATACATCGAACCTTTACTTCGTGATACTTGACGTCTCACTAAACGTAAAAGGCTTTTTATTAAACAATAATGAGCTTTCTTATTTTTCTCAAAATACAATAATTTAATATGTTTATCTTTCTTTAAATTTGTTACATAGAGTGGGCCAGTTACTCTATGATATTCATCTAATCCATAGATATTAATACTTAAATATTTGTTATTAATTTCAAACAACTTGATGTCCTTAGAGGATGGTGGGAATGACATCCCATTTACATTAAATACTAAACTAAAATGTGGGTAAGAGCTTGTTCTACAAACATTATTTTTTGTTGGATATAATGCTGCTAAGATGCTCCATAAAAACAATATTCATCATTATTTTTGATATTTATACAACTCTTTGTATTTTTAATAACTGCTGGCAAGTCTATATAAGAACCACCCCTCATCGGGGAATATTTATTAATATTAATTTCTAAATGACTAATGGATGTAAATGACCATCCAGATTCACAGTGCTCGAATTCGGTTAATTTCATTTTAAAAATCTCTTTTAAATTCAGATAAATATTATTCAAATCAGTACTTTTATACAAAACTTCATATTTTGTATTAAATGACTTCAGCTGCTGCTGCTGTTCACCATATTTAGGTAAAACAAAGTATGCAAACAACTCAAAGTTTACTTTAATACAAGTATGTTTAATAAGCGATAACTCAATTACTTTGTATACATCATCTCGCTTGTCATCTAAGAACGCCTCTAGGAAGAGGTACTCGTCTTCTTTCGATTGGTTTAAGCGATATGTCATTATTCTGTTCTTAAAGGCTGTAGCTATTATGTCTATATGTTCAAATTTCGATTTTATTAAACAGTTAGATTTATGAATATTAGTTCGTTTATGATATCTGTATTCATGAATCGGTATTCCAATTTTACATTTATCACAATTAATATAACTGCCTGATGAATAAGAGGTGAGTGGTAGCACTGAAAAGAGAAACAATGCATGGTCTGATTCATATACATAGTAGTCTTATGCTAGGGATTAAATACAGTTTAATGTGTATAGCAATAGGTATATAATGATTAATGAATAATCAGATTTCTCTTTACCTATTTACTGATAAGAGTTTATAAACGTGGCTGCGCAATTTTTTAATTCATTCCCTGTCTCTTTCACAAATTCACTTAAATGCTTCCAGGACTTTGAATCTAAATTTGTTTTATTTTTAACAGTTATTACAGCGTGTCTCCATCGGTTCATTGGTGGCACTCGTTCAATTTAAATAAATTTTTAATTCAATGAAAAAGTTGCCAGATTTTCCTTCATCTATTTGACGCCAGAATCCATTAGCCAACCTACGTGTTAGATATGAATAAATAGGTGCAGGATTTTTACCAGTGGGGGTGCTGCAATCATCGCTATCGGCTCCGAAGAGATCGCGGATCGTAGCCCTCGACTTCTGTTTCTTACTGGTTGGTTGACTAGTTGATGGCTGACTGCCTGTAGCTGAACTGCTCAAAGGCTGGCTAGTTGATGCTTTTTCTGCAAACTTTCGCTTCTTATTCTTGGTCTTCACCGGGATGTTAACTTCTGACTCGTCTGAAGACGGGAATAATTGGTCAGCCATTTGTTTGGACCTGAAAACAAAGACATTCATATAAATAACTTATAACAATAATTTGTAGTATCTATCAATAAAATATGAAATATTTGAATAACAGGTTGATAGAATTTAGATACTATGTATATCATGAATAATTGCAAATTAGAATGAATTAATAGTGGATCGATTGAATAGTGGAACGATTGAATAGTTGAACGATTGAATAATAGGATTGCTGAATGATAGCACGAGTGCTTTTTAATCACGTATTAATGAATAATATAATAGTGACTTACATTTTGTAGGTACAGGATCCGATAGGCAGGTATACGTAAGCTCGTTGTGGTAATCACTTCAGCTCCGGTAGAGTATCTGCGGCATAGTTTTGAGAGGCAGTCTCTTAAATAATGGTAAATCTACGTCATATCATCCCGAATATGGTAACGGGCACGTGTTTCTAAAATGCTATGTCAGATCCCTGCATCCAAATACGATTGTCTTTTAAACAATATAGAATTACTTACTCCGCATATTATCCCGAATATGGTGCTGGCCACGTGTTGCTAAAATGCTGTGTCAAGAATACTGCACCCAAATAGTTTTGTGTTTTATACAATATTGAATTACTTACCTCTGCTACACATCGCTGCGGTTAGGGTTGATTCTCACTACGACTGTTCAAGTTCAATAGTTTGTATTCAACTTTGTTTCAGAGTAAATCATTTGAAAACGAATTTATATTTATTTTGTTTCGCCATTCAGTTCAAATTTACTACATTAGGTACATAAACTCTTCAATTAAAGCTATCTAAAGTGCATAAATTATAAACCAAATTAATATAGCGATAAAAGAAAAACGCTGAATTAAAATTTACGTTGAACTGTAAAACTAACATGTGACCATATGTACTTACCATATGCGAGAGCAAAATTCGTAATTATATAATATACGCCAATGCTCCTATTGTGTAGTTTACCTTATATTTTAAGCAACACCTCAAAGAGATGATTTAATGTTAATATTATATTGCGTAAGTAGTATGCGACTGCCATTGAGGTGTTTGGTTCGATTCCCGGATCGGAACAAATGTTAATGTGATCCATGAATGTATATTTTCTTAATTTTGGTCTTTCCTATGTATATTATCTATGTACCTATGTATTGAGAAATATATAAGTTTGTTTATCAGTCGTCTAGATCGCATAGCACAAGCTTATAGCTTGCTAGTAGACAATAAAATATTATTATCCTCTCTTCTGTTTGTCGAAAATATGCTTAGAAAAATGTTAGTGTTGATTGGTTTTCTTAAAATTAGGAGATATAATAAATGCAGATAAACCCGTGTTTAATGATAGTATGTGACACGGGTTCAAATTTTGATAAATATTAAGAAGTCAACGAATAAAAACCGCTGACATAGCTATATTGTGAATGAGGACATACTAATAATGTACCGCGACTAAGCTTGTTATATTTTCTCAGCGAGTTGTATGGAAAAAAACAATGAATAAAAGTACAATCATACATAATATATTTATAATATTGACTTCGTTAACATGTCGCGACGCGATGTTGGGTGGTATCAATTTCATCCATTTATGGCGACATTCCAACATCTATACTTCTCAAACAAATATATTGTTATGCTTACATTTAATGTTATTCCATCATTTGCTATAGTCTTGAACAGTGCGTTATAAGTGCAGCATAATGTCGGTAAGTTAAGATATTATCTTTCTTTAATACTTAGATCGTTAAATGTTGGCTAATACCTACTAACCATCCAACAGAAACTGGTAACTGTAGAAAATGGATGCTAGCAATACAAGGGTTGGTAACTCTCACGTTGAAGATGGATCGCTATTAGTGTTTTAAGATTAATAGGTACCAAAATTAGTAGTATTCTAGCGAGATAATCTAAATATTAGGTATGTGTTAGAAATAAGTCCAAGCAGGTAGTGTAATTACTGTGATACGAATACGCAAGGTCTTGATCACAAGTCTGACGCCTTAACCGCTAGACGAGTGTGGTAGTAGCCGTAGTATTTCGTATTACAATTGTACATAATCAGATGGTTTTTCGTACAAGGTAATTTAAGTAAACGTTTCTTTACAAGACAGTGAAGAATTATTCAATTTTATACCAGCCAACCAACCACCACAAAAATCTATGCAAAAAACGTTGGGTCTTACACATAAGAGACCAAATTCGGAGCAGAAAATGTATCAATTTATAAAAAAACCGGTGACACGAGGAATAAAAGTAATAAAAATTGAGATATATGATGTGCACAGTGCCCCCAAATTAGGAGAACTGTTATGTGAGTGTGATGCGGATGTTTGTGCGCAACATGTGGTTAAAACTGTTTTATATGATGATATATACAATTGTGCCAGGCAACTAATAAATAAAATTCAGGACGAAATTGATCCAAAACCATAATAATAAGTACTTACCTACTAATATCTAGTAATTTATTGTTATGGCTTTGGATATATTTGGATGAAGATTTGTACTTAAATACTAAATAAATATATTTGTACATTCTAATAATCAAGAATTATTAATAATAAACGTTCTATAAAATATATGTCTTTTTATTTCACTCAATATGTGTAGCAACAATGTAACTAAACGCATACTTTAGTACTTATACAGGTATGAAGCTGAGAGAGGTAATCTGAGCGCATGCCATTCTCGATAGTTCAATCACATAATCCATTGAGTTATATCACCTATATTGCTATAGATAACTTAAAGACTAATTTTATCTTCGAAACTTGAAGTGATTTAATGATCGATTTATTCATTAAACGATCTGTTCAATGTTTTTGGCTTTCACATTATTTCAAATAGTAATTGATATTAGAATACTAGGCTGAATGATTGAATGGTAAAGGTTTTACGGTATGGACTCGAATAATTAGAATAGATAATAGTCTAGGTTTTGTAGACCTAACCCGAGCTTGAATGAGAATCATAGAACCCATACATACTGACTGAATAGATGGGATTGGGCGTTGACGGATCCAGAAAGTCTATCATGCATGACAGATAATTATTTGAATACTAGATTGAATAGTTGAATGGTTGGGAATTAGCGAACCCATACATACTGACTGAATAGATGGGATTGGGCGTTGACGGATCCAGAAAGTCTATCATGCATGACAGATAATTATTTGAATACTAGATTGAATAGTTGAATGGTTGGGAATTAGCGGTTTATGGATCTCCTCTGATCCAGAAACCCTAATTCCCAACTACTCATAAAAATGATTGAAAAGTCAAAACTGTACATTGAAAGTATTTAAAAATAAATACTTGCTGTGTTCTACATAAGATACCGAAACCGAAAATATAGTTAAAAATGTTTTTGTCTATTTGTCTGTTTGTCGGTTTGTCTGTTTGTCTGTTTGCTTTGCTTTGTCCGGAAGGATCTCGAAAAGTACTCGATAGATTTGATTCAAATTTTGCACAAATATTAAAAAGAGGTACGGTCTCCAAATAGACTATACATTATTGCGCTACCTATCCTAGGGGCTAAGCAGAAAGCAATCAAACATGTAAGCTGGTGGATTTATTTACCTAAAACATTGCAGGAATATTAACCCTTAAGCCCTACACCTATTTTGCCAACCGATTTTCCTACAGGGGGTGCTGGAGTACCCCAAATTGAAATTTCTGTAATTGTTATCAAATTAGTCTTAATATATGAAATCAGTCTTAATTTGAGCACCTTGTGGAAACTTTGATCTGATGCTCTAAGAAAATTAGTATTTTGCACCTAAGGCACAAAGTCCTGATTTTTATGTCCTTGAAGCTTGGACAAAGGGCACAATGTCCTTGGCTTGAAGGTGCAGTAGTAGGATCTGAAGATTCTTGAGATTTTTTGAGGATAGCTCCAATAGACTTTTTCAGATCCCGCCTCAAAGATGGTACCCGGTAACGCTTTTGCAAATGTTCACAATTGAGCCTAATTGTTTTAGAAATGTACGTCTGAACTTTGTATTTCCTGTTGCAAAACTGTTGAGTACTTAATGAAAACCCACGAGTTAATTCCAGCAACATATTTAGTAACTGGTAAAATAAACACAGTGGCCAATGTCTGTTTTCTCTTTCGACGGAACATTTTTTGCTCAAGCATGAAAAACATCTAAATCACCTTTAGTTTTAATGTAAAAATGAATTATTGCTGTCAATTGCACTTATATACATACATACAATATATATACATGCGTGTATACAAATACTTCTACAAAACCAAAGCAAGTAGTGAATAAAAATACTACCAACACTTATTGCCTATTTTCCTACACTGGGGTGCAGACGCACCCCACAGCACTTGTACAGGTGACCATACTATACGACTGTCGTCGCGGTGTTGATTAATCGCAAGCACTAATCACCAAACTAAAGTACTGTAACGCGCAAATCTGTGGTTAGTAAGGTAACTGAGATTTTCACAAAACAAATCGGTCTGGGGTTCACCAGCACCCCATGTAGGGTTCCAGGGTTAAGTAAGAGATAGATTTTACAGACAGGCTACATGTTATTACGCTAAATATTTTAGGGGCTCGGCAGAGAACAATATAAATTTGTGTGCATATTTTAGCATAATTTTCACGCGTACGAAGTCGCGGGCAACAGCTAGTATTTTTTTTTTAAAAATTAATAAAGACAAAATTATTATTGGAACTGTGTAATCTGTACAACCTTATTTTGAGTAAACTAGTTGTATTGTATACTATATTAAAATTTAAGTTAGCCTATTTCATTTATAGGATAGTTTACTCGTAATCTAGTGGCAGTTATAATCCTACCTCCTGTGAGGATGTTTGTTATCAGACCCTAACGGCTGAAAGGATCTGGCTGTTTAGTACAGGAACAGATTATAGTCTGAAATATACTAAGCTCCTGTTTATCCTTGAAAAACATGCTATAACATGGAAACAAGGGATGCAGGAACGCGAACGGGAACAAAATTGTACGACGGGCAGAGCCGCATACGCCATCTAAAGAATATGTAGGTATTATAAACAAAAATGTACAAACAATTTCTTCTATCGAACTTTTTAAGCCGACTTGTCGTTATTACGTGCCATAACCTACATCATAATAAATATGCCCTGGCGGCCGCAGTATCATTACTCACGGTCCACGGTTCGATGCCATCGCGTATTAGAAACCGATTAAGTTATTCAAACTGCCTTGTTAAATTATTGGGTACTTGTCCAAGGGATAGCGGCAAATAAATCAGAGTAAAGCCTTCTATCCTTTATGTATGAAGAAATAAAGCTGATTTTCAAATAATGATTGTAATGGTTGGTGTAACAATCAGAGTTGTGTAGAGTGAAAGTAATGCAATTAGGTTTTAGAATTGTTATTTTTATACTTGAGAAATTCTCGTGGATACTTGCACGGTCGGACTCCTACCGACTAAAGCCCATTGGTATGCAAAAAACACTCTTTTTGTATGTCAATGCTGAAACCACACGATACTCATTTTTTTTACTTAGAAATTTAAAAAAAAAAAACAATATTTGATTTGTCAAAATTTTTGTGTCTCGACCGGCCAGGAGTCCCGAGTATGTCCTCGGTAGGATATCCCCTGGACTCACAAAACAGGTTTAAGACAGGTTACATTTGATTGATCCTTCGAATATATAGTATATTAGAATATATACTCTAAGGATCAATCAGTATATTATACTGTAAGGATTGATCCCTTTGATCCCGTACCCTAAAAGTATGGTGGGACTGTCACACTATATTGTCTGACAGAGCATACATACATACATATATGGTCACGCCTCTATCCCCGAAGGGGTAGGCAGAGGCATATTACATGCCCCCATTTCACCTTTTTATAATTTGTCCCACGTAATAGGTGGTGAGCCGTATTGCCGTATTTAAATGGACAGGCGTAGGTTGTGACTGCCTGCTGTTGAAATAAAGCCTTCAACTTAGCTTAACGACTGCCATTTTACTGGCAACCGGGATCAACGGCTTAACGTGCCTTCTGAAGCACGGAAACGCTCAAATAAATGTCACAAAGTGATCACATGGATGGTCACTCATCCATGGACTGGCCATAGTGAAAGTTGCTTACTGCAGTGATCGTTTACAGAACACTGAGTCCGCGGGGCCACGAGCGCTTCTTATTATAATATGACAGAAATTGACAGTAGGGTGTTTTTGGGGATTCTGGAATCATTTCGTCCTCGCTTTCGCTCGAACTGCATGATTCCAGAATCCCCAAAAATTTTTTAGCTACCTTTACTATCATGATTTGTGTGATCTGATGCAGTTAGCAACATTTTATGAGAGAGTTAGATTATACAGAGAGATATTCAATAACTAGCAATGTCCTTCCTTATTTAGCAAAATAAATAGGAATAACTTGCTTGTGTTATGGGTATCAGACCACGGAAATAAATACTTATATACTTATAAATACATACATTTTATACATAGAAACACCCAGACTCTTGAGACAAACATTTATGGGTCACACCAATATTTGTCCCCGGCGGGAATCGAACCCACGATCTCCAGCACCGCAGGCGGTATCACTACCGACTGTGCCACAGAGGCAGTCATGACTTTACTTTTTTAATGAATTTTACTTTTGTCTCGGCATATAATATCTAAATATAATATTAATTTATACACAATATAAAAATACTAGTTTAATAACATTCCTATTAATTTTCTTCAATTACGTCTACCAGGTTGTTGGAGATTCTAATTACTCGGGCCCATAGCTTAAGCCCTTTATAACGAATTCTAAAGAAATTATTATTTTCACTATAATGAGGTATTAAGATTGCATTATATTGGTCATGACATATTATTTTTACAATATGAAGACCGCATAATCGTTTTTCTACTATTATGACTTGTACTCTATCTCCCATATTCAATGTCATGGTACCAATTTTTTATTTATGTATCTATCTACTATGTAGTAGTAAAATTGTATTATCAAACTGATACCATGTAAGATAAATACATAAAAAGACTACCTGTCAGGCTCCTGCATTAATGAGTTGTGTGACTGATTTTATTTATAATTTTTTTAATATTATGTATTTTCCAAATGGATCATCATCATCATCACCTCGGCGGGTTGACACCCACTTCTGTTCATAGGTCTCATATATTATATTATTTAATGAACGTATTATTATGTGATGGTCACTTAGCAAAATGTTTTTAATATTTACAATTATTATTTTACTAAGTAATATTGCTACTTAATAATGGTGTTGGATTAATTCATTACCCAAATTGGATTACGGCAAATGCTGAATAATAATAGCAGAGATTTTGGGGACTTTAAGTATAGAAAATTATAAAGTTCAATATATATTGGTTTTTGCTTTGAGAATCTAAAGAGACTACATAAACATGACACTCAAAAGATGTGCAATAGATCAGTAAAGTACATGCGATTTCCTTTTTAGAATTTCGTCTCAGGTATCCACAGAATCGTGGCGCCGCTAGCCAAATATGGAATCTAAGCCTGTGTTCACAGTAATATACATGACTCATACAATAGTGATTTAATAACATATATATTTTATTAGTACTTAAGATCGAAATTTCAATGTATCTTCAACGAAGCGTCTACATCTGACTTTGTGCTATTTAATGTAATCGCTACCTTAATTTATGACAGTATTTAATTGATTGTTGATTGAGGAGTGCATCCAGAAACTAAGTGACATCGACGAAGTGTTAAGTGAAATATTTGTGTTTGAGAGTTAAGATCCTGGGCAATAAGTATGTATGTATTTCCTTTTTTTATGTGATTATTATTTATTAATATTTAATAATTTATTTTAAAAAATTAAAAAATAGAATATGCGAGTTATTACAGGACTTCTTTTCTTACACAGAATCATCTAATTCTAGCCCATACTAAGCTAATACGTTTGTGCTATGGGATCTAGACTTTTGATACTGACCAATAACTGTACTGTTTCCCTAATAAAAGTCTTTATTTCAGAGTACATTTAGCAGTTTACATAAGTAACTATAATTCTAACAAAATAAATATTAAAATTACAGGTCACTTCACAATCCTTTTGACTCTGACGCAGAGCTTGCTGTGCAACCAAGCACCAGCACTCACAATAAATCAAAAGCAATAAAAAGAAAATCCCGCACCAGCCTTCAAAAGCCTAACCCGAAGAAAAAAGTGCCAATTCGTGATGATGTATCTGATGATTCGGAAACTGAACCAGCACCAGTAACTGCTCGAAAAAAGCACACCGTATTTTCAGATTCTGAGGTAAGACATAAATATATCACTCTCACTTTTTACAGTTTCACAAAAATTTTTAATATAGTAAGTTCTTGTTTATTATTATTATTTTATTTATGATTGAATTGTGTCAATCTAGATAAATATTTCATACAATTGTAACGGTATTCACAAAATCTATAAAGCAAACTTACTGATTTTGTACTAGTGTAATAGCATGATCTAGTCAAGTAATCATATAATACTAATTTGGCTTTCATATTACCTATATTATCTCATTTGAACATGAAATTCTTAACAACCATCTGATTTTACTTTTGATATTTACTTACCGAAAGTTTATTGTTTAATAGAGTTAGACAGACATATAAACTAGCAACATAATAATATGTAGTGTTTTATTTATGTTAGTTTTATACCACAGTAATATGCCCTAGACTTCATGAACAGTAAGAAACTGATTTAGGTAAAAAAAGATGATGCTATGTTATGTACAATTTGCTAAATCAATAAATTTGCATTTTGCAGGGTGACGAAGAGCCACCTGTGAGAGCAGCTGCCCTAAGAAGTTATCTGGCGAGGCGAGTCGGTTCTGGGTACACTCTACAGCGGGACCCAACGCGGAACGGTAAATTTTATATAGAGCTGCGTGTTTACAATAGTAAAGAAGCAGAGACGCTTGCTGCTGATCGGTGGAAGCGAGCGCTTTTCACACTCCGCTCGTCACACAATGACAATGACCCAGTGTGGAAGGCTCTCACTGGTTTAGTGAGCGCTGCTAAACAAGAATACGCAAAAATTAAGCCAATTTTATATCCATCTAATATTTTTTAACAATTTGATATTATTTAATAATTAATAATTTTGAACCTCATTTCTAGGTATGACATAATTTAAAATGTGCTCTAGATTAGAATAACATAACATATTTTTAGTATATTGAGCGCTGCTAAACAGGAATATTCAAAAGTAAACCCCATTTTATATCCCTCAAATATTTTTTCAATAGTTTTTTTAATATTTTATAATTAACAATTATAAATGTGCTCTAGATTTAGATTGACTACCTATTTTTAATATATTAATATATTAAGGTGTTTTCATTCCTTACAGGACATGCCAAAAATTCGAATATTCTATAAACTCTGAAATTCAAATATTTGAAAATATTTATAGAAATATCTAGTTAACCAAAAATGATGAAACTTTGATATTGTCACATTATTTTTAATAATCATCAATCATCTTTCTAGAACAAAAGAAAAAGCCAGCGCGGCAGCGGAAGCGGCAGAATATAAAAAAATTATTAAGTATAAGGGTCTCGGCTCGTCGTACAATTTTATTCCCGTCGGTGTCGAGACCCTAGGTCCATGGGGTCCCAACGCTCATAATTTTTTTAAAATTTTGAAGAAGCGTCTTGTGGAGTCAACTGGTGACCTAAGGGCTGGCAGTTATTTCTCCCAACGAATAGGCATCGCCGTTCAAAGGGGGAATGCTGCCAGTCTTTTGGGCACAATGCCACGGGGGCCCTATTTAGATTTAGTTTAGTTTTATTTATTCATATTGTAAATAGTTATTAATTTATTTTAACATTTGTCTAATATTTTATTGAATAAATTTCACATTTTTAAAAAATAATAAAAATCTAATATTACTCAAAATCAAGAAAGTATTTGATTTAAAGATTTAATATTTTATAATTAACAATTATAAATGTGCTCTAGATTTAGATTGACTACCTATTTTTAATATATTAATATATTAAGGTGTTTTCATTCCTTACAGGACATGCCAAAAATTCGAATATTCTATAAACTCTGAAATTCAAATATTTGAAAATATTTATAGAAATATCTAGTTAACCAAAAATGATGAAACTTTGATATTGTCATATTATTTTTAATAATAAAAATCTAATATTACTCAAAATCAAGAAAGTATTTGATTTAAAGATTTAATATTTTATAATTAACAATTATAAATGTGCTCTAGATTTAGATTGACTACCTATTTTTAATATATTAATATATTAAGGTGTTTTCATTCCTTACAGGACATGCCAAAAATTCGAATATTCTATAAACTCTGAAATTCAAATATTTGAAAATATTTATAGAAATACCTAGTTAACCAAAAATGATGAAACTTTGATATTGTCACATTACTTTTAATAATAAAAATCTAATATTACTCAAAATCAAGAAAGTATTTAATCTAAATGTTGAATATTTACTGATTATTTTATTTTGTTTTCTTATATAATCTCAGTATTCAGAATTAAGTTTCATTTGATCATTTGTTTTTACTTTATAACATTTTTCTGTCATACAGGTTCTATACCAAAAAAAAATAAAAACTGACATTCTAACATTGCTTGAATTCTAGATATACTTATTAAATATTTGGCTTTTCATTATTTATTATTTCATATGATATTAATTTAATTAAATACTACTATTTTTCTACTTTATGATATACGGTGCTAAACCTTGCCTTACAGGTGATACCAAAAATTTATAAACTCTGAAATTCAAATATTGAAATACTGAATATTTATAGTAATAATTTCAATTTAATGATTTATTGCTTTTCATTTCATTCCTATTTGAATATTACATAAATTATGAATAATTCTATGCTTAAAAATTAAGTATTACCTTTCAGATTGATTATATATACCAAGAACTCTGATAAACTCGAATTGAATTTACAATTTTTATTTAACTGATTTTATCTAAAGCCAAAGTTTCATATAATATAGACCTGCAATAAAAACATATTTTGATATTACGAAAATGAGATTCTGCCATGATTGTCAGCTATATGTCTCAAAGTCAAAGTATTCATCACATAAGAAAAGTAACAAACATAAAACAAATTGCTTACTTCATACTGAATTTGAAAATGTACTGTTGATAGCCAGTGCTTTTAAAGACAGAATAGCTAGTTACAAAATAAATCCACAAACTACTGATATCATAACACCTGAATTTTTTTTATCTAGCATATTCACCACTATTTTTAATTTATTGACACCATTATTACAAAAACATAAATCTATGAAGATAAACTTTGAACTTTTTGTGTTATATTTATTGCCTAAAAATGATGAACTGTCTCTGAAGTCTTTTAATACTAAATACTGTATATTAAATCAGAGTACAGAAATTATAACAATTTATAAACAATGCATTGAACGATTAGTATCTAAATGTTTAGAGTTTGAATTATCAGATTCTGGTTGGACCATAGATAAAATTAGTCATTTGGAGATGAACATTGCTAAATATAATCCTTTAAGAGCCGGAAGCTACATTGCTTTACCCTCAAGAATTAATAAAATAAAGGCTTGTCTTAATATTCACAATATGGACAATCATTGCTTTCTTTGGTGTATCATTGCTCATATGTATCCAGCTAAAAATAATCCCAATAGAATTTCATCATATCCACATTATTCAAAAATTTTGAATACTAATGGCATGTCATTTCCTCCAACGTTTGAAGATATAAAACGTTTTGAAAAACAGAATTGTAACATAAGTATCAATATATACGGCTTAGAAAAAAACAATACTATTACTGGTCCGTTATATAAAACTAAAGTTCGAAAGTTAACCCATGTGAACTTACTATTTATTACTAAGGATAATAAGAATCATTTCTGCTTGATTAAAAACCTTGAAAAAGTTGTTCGAAGTCAACTGACAAAACATAAATCTAAGATTCATCTGTGTGAAGAATGTTTTTTGTATTTTAATACGTTGGAAAAACTAAACAATCATAAATGCGGTAGATTGCAAACTATACTTCCCCCAGAAAACAGTAAACTTAAATTCTCAAATTATAAAAAAACACAAAGAGTCCCAATAGTCATTTACGGAGACTTTGAAAGCTTATTAAGAGAATATTCTGATAAAAGCAAAAGTCAATACACTGAAAACATTCAAATCCATGAAGCCACTTGCTTTGCTTATTACATATGTTGTGAATCTAACCCTGAATTAAATAATTTAATATCATACCGAGGTCCAAATTGTTCAAAAAAATTTGTTGAGTCAATTATAAATGATTGCCGAAGGTTATATCAAATTTTGATAATGCATAGAAATATGTTACCATTAACTCCTGAAGAATATATTTCTTTTAAGACTGCAGAGAAATGTCATATCTGTAGAAAAGAATTTGTCCTCGATGATCATATTGTTCGTGATCATGATCATTTCACTGGTAAATATCGAGGGCCAGCTCATAACAAATGTAATTTAGAATTTCAAATGTGCAAATTTATTCCAGTAATATTTCATAATCTTTCTGGATATGATTGCCATTTATTTATTAATGAAATTTCCTCAGTATGTGGTTACATTAATTTGATTCCAAAAAACAAAGAAAAATATATATCTTTTAGTAAATTTGTACAGCTGGATTCCAGAAATACAGTACAGTTAAAATTTATTGACTCTTTTAATTTTTTAAGTTCTAGTTTGGATAATCTTGCAAAAACATTGAATGTAGCAGACTTTAAGCATTTGAAATCATTTTTCACGGATGAAGATTTATTTACACTATGCCTAAAAAAAGGGATATACTGCTATGAATATATAGATTCTTGGAAAAAATATGATGAAACACAATTACCAGATCGAAATAAATTTTATAGTAGACTTACATCAGAAACCGTGTCGATAGAAGATTATAAGCATGCATTAACTGTTTGGAATAAATTTGATATAAATAATCTAGGAGAATATACTGATTTATACCTAAAATGTGATGTGTTGTTACTATGTGATATTTTCGAAAAATTTAGATCTATGAGTTTAAAGCACTATGGACTAGATCCCTGTCACTATGTTTCATCTCCATCATTAAGTTGGGATGCTATGTTATTAGTTACCAAAGTTGAATTGGATTTATTATCTGATATAGAAATGTATGAAATGATTGAAAGTGGTATCAGAGGAGGTTTAGCTCAATGCTCATTAAGATATGCCAAAGCTAACAACAAATATCTGCCTAACTATAATGATCAACAACCAGATACTTTTTTAGCCTACTTAGATTGTGTTAATTTATATGGTTATGCTATGATGCAAAGATTACCAGTCGGAAATTTTCGATTCTTAACCGATAATGAAATAACAAAATTTGATATAAACACTATTTCATCTTATAGTAATGAAGGTTATATACTTGAAGTAGATATTCATTATCCTTCCGCTATACATGATGAGCATTCTGATCTACCATTTGCAGCGGAAAAAATAATTCCTCCTATGACATGTTGCAATAAAACTAGTAAATTAATTGCTAATCTTTATGATAAGTATAAATATGTTATACATTATATTCATTTGCAAGAGTGTTTGAAAAATGGTATTATAATTTTAAAAATTCATAGAATTCTTTCGTTTACACAAAAGCAGATTTTGGAACCATATATATCATTAAATACTTCTCTTAGACAGAAAGCTACATCTGATTTTGAAAAAGATTTCTTTAAAAAACAAAATAATTCAATATTTGGGAAAACTATCGAAAATAAAAGAAAGCAAGTCGATGTTAAGTTAGTTAATGTATGGATAGATGAGGTAAATAAAACTAAGAAGATTGATGGTGCTGAAAAATATATAAGCGCTCCAAATTTTAAAAACCTTGCTGTAATTTCCGAAAATCTTGTTGCCGTACAATTACAACCGGCAAAAGTAGTTTTGGACTGACCGATATACATGGGTTTTACGATATTAGAACTAGCAAAGAGTCATTT
Source organism: Miltochrista miniata (assembly GCA_933228765.1). Classification (NCBI taxonomy): domain Eukaryota; kingdom Metazoa; phylum Arthropoda; class Insecta; order Lepidoptera; family Erebidae; genus Miltochrista; species Miltochrista miniata. The sequence goes on along the minus strand of OW121764.1, from coordinate 11,188,883 downwards.
ATATAATTTTCACTATTCGGTAATGAAAAGAATATTCCAAAATAAAATACAATTATGCTATACTGATACAGATAGTTTGTTATATTATATACAAACCAAAGATTTCTATGAAGATATGAAAAATAATATTCAATATTTTGACACAAGTAATTTTAAAATTAATAATATTTATGACATCCCACATTCTAATAAACAGATACCTGGTTTCTTTAAGGATGAAATGGGTGGAGATGTTATATCAGAGTTTATTGGTTTGAGAGCTAAGTTGTATTGTATTAATACTCTGAGTGATATAATTAAAAAAGCTAAAGGTGTAAAAAAATCTGTTTCAAAAAAAATTACTGTACATAAATATAAAAGAGCATTAAATTGTAATACCAATTTTCGATACCCTATGTTTGTTATAAGGTCTAAAAATCATAAACTGTATACTCAAAGAATCAATAAAGTAGTGCTTGATGGAAATGATGATAAACGTCAAATCAAAACAAACAATGCTTCTACGTTACCATGGGGTCATTATAGCACAATATTATAATCTGAAGATGTTATTACTATATTCATTGTATCATATTATTTTTCTAGTAAGAATTATAAATTAAGACTATTATGTTTTTTCATAACGAAATAAATATATTGTATGCAGCTATTTTGTTTAATTATGTTCCCTACTGAAAAATGAAAGGTTTATGTCAGCATAAACCATACCCATACTAATTTAATACGAGTAAGTATGTGATAAATACAGTAACATTCACCTAGTTTTTCTTTTTAGTAGAAAAGAAGAAAATAATACTTTATTCCCAAACCATAACTGCCTTGACTATTTGACTGCTTCGATGGTGTAGTCTTAGTGTATTGGACTGTTGTACTGAAGTCTTGGGTTCGAGTCCCAGGTCAGAGCAAATATTTATGTGTACATGCTGATCAATAGATGAGACAGCAGGGTATTACCTCCATCCTCCACCAGACAGCAGTCACCGCCTCTCTCTGGGAATAAAAGCGGACTCCAGAGTCCTAAGTAGAGACTTTGGATGCAACCGAGATAACGGTAAGATGAGAACATACATATGGTCACGCCTTTATCCCCGAAGGGGTAGGCAGAGGCATATTATATGCCCACATTTCACCTTTGTATAATTTGTCTCACGTAATAGATGGTGAGCCGTATTGCTGTGTTTAAATGGACAGGCGCAGGTTGTGACTGCCTGCTGTTGAAATAAAGCCTTCAACTTAGCTTAACGACTGCCATTTTACTGGCAACCGGGACCAACGGCTTAACGTGCCTTCCGAAGCACGGAAACGCTCAAATAAATGTCACAAAGTGATCACATGGATGGTCACCCATCCATGGACCAGCCATAGTGAAAGTTGCTTACTGCAGTGATCGTTTATAGAACACTGAGTCCGCGGGGCCACGAGCGCTAAGATGAGAAAATGAAACAAATTATAAGTATAGGTATAAAATATTAATATATTTTATTTTTTGTTTATCCACAATAGTGCTATTGTTATACTGATACTTTCATTTATTGTATCTTATGAATAAGTTGCTAGGTACACAATTATTTATTATAATTATTTATATTACAATTACAGTATTACAATGCGCAAACAAGTACATACAATGTAGGCAATATATTAAATAATTTATAACTAATACAATTTATTATACATTACTAATTTTTTTTACAATTTTAGCTATGATATATTCAGTTTCTTTTAAAATATCATCATAATCATCCTTCACAAAATATTGAATGCTTATGTTGCAGCTATCACCGCATTCATTCACATTTTCACATTTATCACCATCATAAATACGTATTTTAATCAGCTTGCTCGGTTTCTCTATCTCCTTTCGAATAACATATGATGAAGAATGCATCGATTTTTTCACAGCCTTCTTGAGTATCGATTTCTTTTTCTTTTTCTCCAAGTACTCCTGTCGTGACTGATTAGCTACTTCAGTATAGTATCTTTCATTATCTTGTGCAAAAAGAAATGGATTTGCAAGAGCGTAATCCTGAACACAGGGTTCCTGTAAAGAAAATTGTAATTAATTCAATATTTTATAATAAGTCAAGATTCTGAGGTAATGAATAGATGAAAAAATATTCACCACAGGGCTGTATGATGGAGTGAGCGACATTATTCTGTAAAAAAAAAAACAATACATTATTTAATTAGACTAGGTTTATAATATTACTTGTTTATTTATTAAAATGTAAGTACTTACCTCGAGGAGCTGCGGATGAGAAATGAACTAGGCGCAATACATTTGTTATGATAGTTATCAGGTTACGCTTTACGTATACACCAAAGCAAACACTAATTCGGCGATGCAAGATGCAACAAGTAGTAACGTGTAACTATAATTTTGTAGTAAGTATTTCAATGGAATTCCGTAACATGATATCTGACGTAAATCTATCTGAACGTTTTATTGTACCTAAATAAATGCATATAAATATATAAGTAACTCATTCGATCATGTAATTTACAAAATGAAGTTGACGCAGCAACTTAAATTAGGTACTTAATAAAATTTTAATAAAACATGAAGCTGATCAAGCAGTCCACATCCCTAAATGTAAGCAATTTAAAACTTGACAATTCTGCTCGCCAGATCAGACATAGTATTTTATTACCTAATACAATTCGATGTATTATATGCGGTCCCTCAAATTGTGGTAAAACAAATGTTGTAATTACCTTGTTGCTACATAAAAATGGACTCAAATTTCAAAATCTCTATTTGTACTCAAAGACTAACCTTCAACCGAAATATTGTTTTTTGCGAGAAGTCTTGAGACGAGTGCCGAATGTAAAGTTTAATGAGTTCAATGATAATAAAGATGTTATTGCTCCAAGTGAGGCTTTATCTAACTCTGTATTTATTTTTGATGATGTTGTTTGTGAAAATCAAATAAATATCCGCAATTATTTTTCTATGGGTAGGCATAAACAAATTGATTGTTTTTATTTATCTCAAACTTATTCAAAAATTCCGAAACAATTGTTACGTGATAATGCTAATTTCCTTATACTATTTAAACAAGATGATGTAAATTTAAAACATATTTACGAAGAACATGTTGGTACTGATATGTCATGGAGTCGATTTAAAAATGTTTGCAACATAGTTTGGAGCAATCCATATAATTTTGTCTGCATTAATAAAGATTCACCATTGAACAGTGGAAGGTATAGAAAAAATTTTGATGTTTTTTTCTATTTTGAGTAAAGATGTTAATGAGATAATTGAAAGAATAATTGAGTTCTTGCTGACCTTGATTAAGGTAGAAGTTATAAATGACTTTCATATATAATTATTTTAGTTTTATTGGTTATTTTGATGAGGAAGGTTGTTAGAATAACATGGAGAAAAATATTAAAAAAGCTTTAATGAAATCGTTTGATTCCATAAAGAGTAAACTAAAACATATGAGAAAACATGAACATGAAATTCTATTATTAGAGTTAACGGGATATTTACCATGTACTATTGAGTATTTCCGATATTTCGGCGCTGTTGCAAGCACCATGATCACGGAGGAACTGAAGTATAGGCGGTTGAAAGCGAAAGTCTCAGCACATATATCGATCTACCCTCCTTCGCAGTCGTTTATTACGCGTTAAACCACTACCACTGGTCTCACTTTCGTTTTCACTAACTCGACGTTCACGACACACAACGCTCACCGTGTCTACTCGCGGTTTAGTATGGAACTGTTTATGGTTATTTGTACACAAACGAACCACTGGATGCCAGACGCTCGGCAACTGAAACCCATCCTCCCGATTGAAATTCTTATACTTTTTAATTTCAATCGCTTCTCTAACCATTCTCGGTATATAGTGACGTTCAGTTGAGAGCATCTTAGGGTTATGTAACTCAATCCAATGGTTTGTGCCGGACTCCAACAGGTGTTCAGCGACTGCAGACTTTTGTGGTTCGTTATTTTTGACTGCCCTAATGTGTTCTTTGATTCGGCACGTCACCGTTCGTTTTGTTTGGCCTATATACGAACTACCACAACTACAGTCAATCTTATACACTCCCGGCCTGTCCAGTGGAAAACTGTCCTTAGGTGTACGTAGGCACTGCGATAGCCTCTTAAAAGGAGTGAAGATAGTTTTAACGGAAACCTTTTTTAGGATGTTTGCGACCTTATCTGTCACTCCTTTGATGTAAGGTAAAAAGGCTGGATGTCTTTCCACTTTATAGTCCACAGGCTTATTCGAGCGTCTCGGAGGTCGGATCCGTCCACTGTACCCATTTTTATGTAGAACGCCGCTTAAATGATGTAGCTCCGCTTCTAAATGCTCCTCGTCACATAAACTATATGCACGGTCAGTAAGCGACGTCACTACAGAGTTCAACTGGCGCGGGTGATGATGCGAGTCGGCATTTAGGTATCGGTCAGTGTGAGTCGATTTTCTGTACACGGAGTGACTCAACGAACCGTCTGGACGGACACTGATTTGCACATCAAGGAAAGCAAGGGATCTTTCTTTTTCTATTTCGTAGGTGAAACTCATATTACGATGGATGTTGTTAAACTTTGTTACTAAGTGTTGTACAACATTTTCACTACCCTCCAGTATACAAAAAATGTCATCTACATACCGTTTCCAGATTTTGATGCTTGGGGTGTTGGCTGTGGCTAAGGCTTCAAATAATAGTGTTAGTGACCATGAAAGTTTAAATACCTATAACATGAAATTCAATTATCTTCTGATAAAATATTAAAACCTGTTATAGAACCACTTAAAACTTTGGTTAATTCAAAGTTACCTGAATATACTAATGCTGTGAATAACATTTCTGATATGACTGATGGAAACGAATCGGAAAGCAGTCAAAATTCTTCTACCAAGCTAGATGAATTTTACGATGCTGATTATGAATCTACTAAAAATGAAATAAAAGACAGTCTGGAAGGTGAAGATGTATTTGGTATTTACGGTACCATAAATATTCCATTTGGAATTAGAAAAGAAAATAACACTTTAATGATGGGTAACTCAATAGTATCATTTTCTAAACTCGATAGTAGTAATGTCTTGATGATGAAAATTGGGGACAACACTTATAAACTAACGAATGGACTAAAAGAACTTTTACTTCGAAAAAAACCTGATTTAATGTCTATCTCTAAAGATGATAAACTTATCTACAGAGATATATTACATTATACAAGCGCTCATAAGAGAGATTATAATCCTAAAGGCCAGATTAGGGGAGACAAAGGTTTAAAATATCGTGAAATTATAAGACCTTTATTTTCTGATGTTAAAAGGGATAAAATTGAGACAAAATATGGAGGCGACTTACTTAAGCACCTCAGTTTACCAAAACTTAAGAAATATAAAAGTTGCACTGATTTAGTATATTGGGATGATCCTAATGAGCTTGTTGAAAGACTAAAATTGCTAGTTGCTTCTAGAGATGCTGGCAATACTAATCACGATAATGAAATTTTATCAATAATTGAGGAATTAAAGGAAGCTAACATAATTAAAGAATAAATACCATTACTCTTTTACCATCTGCCTCAGTTTAACGGTATCAGCGATGCTAGTAATTTCTGGATGCTCACAGATTCAATTGAAAATACATATATTCTTAAATATTTTTTAATATGAGTAAAGTTGATGTAGTTAATGAAATACATAAAAATGCTCGAGTGAATTTCCCTCGTAGAAACGTAATAATGAGAGATATAGATGACCTATGGCAAGCTGATTTAATTGACATGCAATCAGTATCCAAGAATAACAAAAACTTTAGGTTTATTCTTGCTGTTATCGATACATTTTCTAAATACGCTTGGGCTTTTCCCTTAAAAAGTAAGAGCAAAGATATCGTATGTAATGCGTTTAAAACTTTATTTGCTAAGAAACGTATTCCTAAAAACTTGCAAACAGATAATGGTAAAGAATTCTATAACACATCGTTTAGAACTCTTATGAAATGTTATAGCATTAACCATTATTCAACATTCTCAACAAAGAAAGCATCAATAGTTGAACGTTTTATAAGAACATTAAAATCCAAATTGTATAAAGAGTTTAGTTTGAAAGGAAACTATGTCTGGATAGATAATACTCTCAATAATGTTATTTATAAATACAACTAAATGATAATAATAAAAATCAGATATTACAAAGATATGCATGTTTAGTAAAAAAAAGTAATCGGAAAATCAAGTTAAAAGTGAATGATTGGGTACGAATCAGTAAGTACAAAGGTATATTTGAAAAAGGATATACACCGAACTGGTCAACCGAAATATTTAAAATTCGAAAAGTGCAAAATACTACTCCTACGACCTATTTGATTGAAGATACACTCAGAGGTCAGCCTATATTGGGAGCGTTTTATGCTCAGGAGCTTCAGAAAACGAATTATCCTAATATATATTTGGTTGAAAAAATTCTCAGAAAGAATCGAACAAAAGTTTTAGTAAAGTGGTTAGGTTTACCTTCTACTGAAAATAGCTGGATAGATAAAGCGAATATAATAAAATGATAAATATAACAGAGATTAGCATATTTATTAAGAGAACATGCTAAAATTATCTCAGTCTGATGATGAATTGGATTAAAGAAGGAAGTCTTCTTAATTGGTTTATAAATCATTTACCATTTGAATTGCATTTACCTGGATGCAATTATTGCGGTCCTGGAACAAATTTAATTAAAAGACTTTCACGTGGTGATAAAGGAGTTAATAAACTAGACGAGTATTGTAAAGAACACGATATTGCATATCATAATTCATCAAAATTAAGCGATAGGCATAAAGCAGATTTAGTTTTGTTGAAAATGGCTAAACAGCGTGCTGTTGCTTCTGATGCGAGTTTAAAAGAGAAAATTGCAGCAAAATTGGTAAGCAAAGCTATGTCTGCAAAAGTTAAGACTGGGGCTGGGCATAAAAAACCCATAATAAAAAAGAGAGCTACCGGAGCTGGTTGTAAAAAGGGAATTGTAAATATTATTACCAAAACAAAAAAACACTTACAAAAAATGAGACCAAAATGTAAGAAAATGGTAATCGAATTAGCGATGGCGGCTGCTAGAGACTTAGCAAATAATCCATCTATGAAACTTCCTCGTATCATTTCTGTACCTAAAACAGGGGAAGTATTGCCTTTAATACCTATATTTGCAGGATTATCAGCTATGGGTGCTTTAGCAGGTGGTACAGCTGGAATAGCTAAAACTATAACGGAATTCAAAATGGCTAAAAAACGTTTTGCTGAATTGAAAAGGCATAATGAAAAAATGGAAGCTCTTTGTATAGGCAAAGGGCTACACTTAAAACCACATAAAAATGGGCTCGGCATTTTTGTATCGAAAGAAAAAAACTGAATTATCGGCTACCTAAACGAGCGTTGAATAATTTAGACATATTGAAATATGGGAACAGTATTCCCTATTTTCGCGGAGTCTATATGAGGGATGAGCTACCGAAAAAACCTTTTCACAAAGAATGTGGTGTAATTAATTTAGATAGCTCTCAAAATCTTGGTACTCATTGGGTAGCCTATGCTAAGTGTAATGATTATGTAGAATATTTCGATAGTTACGGCAATCTTAAGCCACCGAAAGAATTCATAAAATATTTAGGTTATAGAATTAATTATAATTATGAAAACATACAACGCGATCACCCATACAACTGTGGCCATCTCTGTTTAAATTTTTTTAAAAAATTTTGGAAAAGTCAAGCTTAAAATAAACAAACTCAGTCAAATACATTCAGTTTACAGGAATGTCTATAACAGTCACCATCTCGGGAAATAAATCCGAATTGGTTTCATACTTTCAACCATCATTGAATTTATCAGATCAGTACGAGTGTGGCTTGTTATACTTTTCAGTGTTTAATCTAATTAATAATATTGACTCTAACATTTTGCCTGTAATCAGAATTGAATGTGATCTTGTTTATGATTCGTATTCCAACGGAATACAAACTCATGTCATTCATGAATTTTTTCCAAATGCTGATAGAAAAAAATGTTGTATAGAAACACCACAAAACATCATCTATTTTCCGATTAATAAAGAAACTATTTCTTCGATATCTATTAGAATTGTGGATCAATTTGGTCACTTAATTAATTTCAGCAACGAGCATATTGAACTTCGCTTGCATTTAAGAAAAATAAAATGATTGCATATTATAAAAGCTCGCCCGCTACTGTGAGACGTAGTATTTGTTCAGAGTCTGTGAAGGGCCAACGACGTAAGAAGAAAGTAAAGAATTTGACTAAGTTAAATAAGGAATTTCTTAAAGCTCAAGGTTCAAAATATGAGCATACTTCGGGTTAACGAGTTACCACAATTTGATACATCGATCGAAAGCTATGAAATTCATTCATATAACCCCTATAATAACAGCTTCCGAGAAAACGATGAAATCCGCATCCCTATACATCAGCAAGACATATATGTTTTACCATCAGCCAGTTCAATTTATATAGAAGGTCAAGCTATCCCCTTCGGTAAAGATGGAAATCCGATTAAAAAAGCTAATGTTACTTTCACTAATAACTACATTTTGTCATTATTTCAAGACATTAGGTACGAAATGAATGGTATTGAAATTGATCGAACTAAAAATTCTGGAATAACTTCAACGATTAAATCATACATTTCATTAAATGAAGGAGAAAATAGAGTTGCTGCCTTATGGGGGTGGAACTTTAAGCCGTTTAGATGTGATGGTAGTTTTAGTGCTGTTATACCGTTAAACAAAATTCTTGGGTTTGCTGAAGATTACAATAAAATTTTAATTAATTGTAAACACGAACTTGTATTGAACAGAAGTAACTCTAACTTAAATAGTGTCATACTTTCGGATGATGTGATACATTTTCAAATAGAAATACAGAGAGTACAATGGAGAGTACCTCATATTAAAGTTTCTGATCGAGAACGATTGGTACTCTTAAAACAATTAGAAAGGGATAAACCTATTCAAATAGCATTTAGAAATTGGGATTTGTACGAGTATCCTTTATTACCTAAGACTACGAAACATTCTTGGTCCGTCAAAACTGCATCGCAATTGGAAAAACCTAGATATGTCATTTTCTGTTTGCAAACTAATAGAAAATGTAACAAATTAAAGGATAGTTCGCTATTTGATCATTGTGATGTCACAAACGTAACATTATTTCTAAACTCCCAATATTATCCATATGAACCTCTTGGCTTAAAATTCTCCGATGATAAGTACAGTATATTATACGATATGTATGTGAAATTTCGTCAGTCATATTACAACTGTCCAACAGATCCCTTGCTCAGTTTAAAAGATTTTAAAGACAAAGCACCACTCTTCATCTTAGATTGTTCAAGGCAGAACGATAGCTTAAAAACTGGACCTGTAGACGTGCGGCTGGAGTTTGAGTGTTCAACATTAATACCTGATGACACAAGTGCATATTGTTTAATTATCAACGATCGACTTGTGGAATACAAGCCCTTAAGCAACATAGTACGTCGGTTATCATGATTGCCATCGTAGATGTTCAAGGTTTTAAAACAGAAGCAAATGAATTTATAATAAAGGAAATAGCTATACTATGTAATAAAAAAATGCAGGTTTTTTTAATAAAATCACCATTTCCATTTTACGACTTAACGAAAGAAGAACGAAAGCAAGTAAGTTGGATTGAGCGTAATCATAAAATATACTGGCGCGAGGGAATTATACCTTATTCAAATCATCAGAATTTGATTCAGGATATTCTAAGACATAAATGTATTTACGCCAAAGGAGTTGAAAAAGTGTTATGGTTAAAAAACATATTAAATAGTGATGACATAAACAATTTAGAAGATAAAGGTTGCCCTAGTTTGATAAGCTTACATGACAAATACAAACACTCCCTTGATTTGTATAGTTGTATTTATCATGATTCCGTTTGTGCTTTAAAAAATGTTATATGTTTAAATAAATGGTGTACAGATAATAAACTTTATATTTATAATGAAATTCACTTTATACAATAAAATATTTTTGTGAACAAAGTGTTTTATTTGCTAAACTGAATGAATACCCTCAAGTATACTGATTGTAAGTACTGAATCATAAAATATTACTAACTGTATCATATCACACAAAATCTGAATAGTCAGAGGTGGTAAATAAAAACATATAAAAGTGGTAATAGAGAGCTTATATTCTCCTGAGGTAACAACATGTGAATCGTTCTTGAAAATTGAAACGGTTTCAGCAGAATGAAATTAATTTCATCTAAAAAAGCTGGAATGACTTTAATGCTTTTATATAACAGAGGCTACGTTTACTTTATCAGATCACATAAATCATGATAGTAAAGATCGATAAAAAATATTGGGGAGTCTGGAATCATGCAGTTCGAAAATATTGCTAACTGCATCAGATCACACAAATTATCATGATAGTAAAGGTCGCTAAAAATTATTGGGGATTCTGGAATCATGCAGTTCGAGCGAAAGCGAGGACGAAATGATTCTAGAATCCCCAATAACACCCTACTATTGACAGGGTTTACCTGTTTATACCTGCGTAACAAAAGTTGTGATGAGAAAAAAATCGACAACCTAACTGACAACTGACAGAGCAACGCGAACTGTAAAAGGCGAGCGTTGCTCTATGATATTGACTGCCTCAGTGGTGCAGTACTGACATTGCCGAGGTCTCGTCTCGAAACAAAATGATTGTGTGATCCGCCAATATTTGTACGGCGTTTTTTTTAACTTAGGAGATTATCCTCTGGATGTTATACTAAAACCACCCACTAAAAAACCTCACATTATCCTGCCCAACAGCCTACGGTTGAGAGCCCCGGGTAAGCCCTCGGAAGGATATCCCAGGACTCCTTCTAAAAATATTTAAGTTTGTTTATTAGTTGTCTCAATTCTAAGCACATGCTAATATTACCTTAATTTGGGATAGATATATGCTTTACAAGAAAAGTGGTCCACAATACCTACCTATTTATTTTATTTATTTACTCCTCATACGTCTATCTCCAAAGTTACGATATTGTCTGACTATTCTGTCGCTCCAAGTCCATATATCATCCTTTTCAAGACTCAGATCTAAAATTATGAGGTCCTCTAAGACCTCAAGGAGCTGTAAGATATAATTTTTCTTTCTAAGTCAAGAGTTACCTATAATAAAGAAATAAGAAAAGGTTATCTGAAAAGCATTTGGCATTTCAGCCCTTCTCTATAAAATAGAGTGCAGAAGGGCTTATGGCGAGACTTTGTCTGTAGCTGTGACTCTGTCGCATTAAACTACGTCACTAGGTCACGTGGATCATCTGTTCAAAGTTTGAAATAAAACAAGCAGTACAATAAGCTCTGAATGCTCAACGTTGCTTCCCTACAAAATGCGCGATTTTTACCGCGAGCAAAGCAGACTTATTATTGAATCTGTTTAATTTGCAATAAACTCGCTAAGTCCTTGTTTTTTCACCAACAGATGGTCGAGATGAAAGGACTTACATACATACATAATGGTCTCGTCTTTATCGCCGAAGGGGTAGGCAGAGGCATATTATATGCCCACATTTCACCCTATTAGAATTTCTCCCACGTTATAGGTGGTAACCCGTATCGCCGTGTTGAAATGAAGAAGCGCAGATTGTGACTGCCTGCTATCAAAATTTTTCGAGCCGCCTATAAAGGCCTTCAACTTGGCTTACCGACTGTCATTTTACTTGCAACCGGGACCAACGGCTTAATGTGTATTCTGAAGCAAGGAAACGCTCAAAAAAATGTCACAAGCTGTCACATGGACGGTTACCCATCCAAGGACCGGCCACAGTGAAAATTGCTTGCTGCAGTGATCGTTTACAGAACACTGAGTCCGCGGGGCCAAGGGTGCTTGAAAGGACTTAATATCAGAAATTGTTGTAATGAGCTGTCTCAGTACTAGGTAGCGGTCCGAATTATTACGGAGTCCGTTTTTATCTGTTCTTTTTTAAGGTACAATAATTATGCAAGTACGTTTTCTTCACTTGATTTCGTGTTACACGACATTATCACTAATACGCTGGAAAACACGACCGCACACAACCAGTGCAAAACTTCAACTGATCTATCTCTCTGTGAAAATAAACTGCTTATTTCTCTCACTCATCTCAATCCTAAGTTTTATTTTTAAACTTTTCGTTGCTGGAAAACAAAGCTCATTTAATGAGCCCGTTCAGCTCACCATCTCCCACTAATTACTCTATCGGCGCGTGCGGCCACACACATAGAGTGCTGTTGTCATTTTTGAGCTGGTGCTCCTAATATTGGTTTTCGATAAAGCTTGGGCTTTGCCCGTGCGAATCGGTATGAAGGCGTGATATGAGCATTATCAACGATCCTCTACTTAGGGGCCCTCGCGACATCTACGCTTTTTCAGCTTGAAGGATCTGTAGACCTAAGCAAACCACTATAAGTATAATCCAAATTCTCGTCGACTGACCTGTACTAACCTGTTTTCCGCGGTAATTTGAACCGAATAGTTCGGCCGAATATTCGGTTCGGTACATTTTATACCGAATATTCGGTCGAATGTTCGAATTCGGTTCAACCCACATTCGGCGCATCTCTACGTGTTATATTATGATTTTATTGTTTTTGTTTTAGTACATAGGTACAAATCTATGCAAGTATACTGCGGTTTACCTATGTACTACCTACGACTGACTCCATGGCGCAGTGGAAAGTGGTATATATATACCGTATACGACTGCCGTGTTGATGTCTTGGGTTCGAGACCCACATAGCATCAAATATTTGTGTTACGCGTAAATGTTTATTTCAGAGTAAAATGAAATTGTTAAAATGCGTTGTGTGAAATGTCCGTGAATATTTATTTATTATTTATTTATTTATTTATAATAGTTACTCGCGGACGCTACGGGAACATAAGAAAGAGGTCAAGTTACACTGGCTGTTGTATTCAAAACAGCCTGAAAGATGTTTTTAAGGAGACATGCGTACGTGTATAAAGTTGTATGCATCATTACTTTTAATAGCGAAACGACGAAATAACACGTGGAACTTTGCTCTGCGTAGAGGGGTGACATGTTCACTTTTACTATAGCCAGTCATGTTAGCGTAGAGTAAGCAATATATCACAGTAAAAATTCCATTTTCAATAAACCTGCTTCAGTATTCTGCTGTTAAACTATGCACATATGCTTTCTCTATAACACGTGGTTTGGATGTTTTCTATGAATAATGTAGGTAGGTATGTTTTACTTAGATAATTATTATGTTTATCAAATTATGTAGATGCCATAGCACACCCTAATTTAAGCTTCATTTGGGCTAGGGTTTTTTTTTTTTTTTTTTTTTTTTTTTTTTTTTTTTTTTTTACGCGGGGACTGCAGGTTAGGCACTTCGCCGCCTTGTTTCGGGGGAACAAGACGACTTCGTGTGGGACTCACGGTCTGATATGCGGGACCGTCCTACCCACTAAACCCCGCGGTGTTCCGCCTCGCCTTAACCGGGTCACAGGATAGGCCGGTGGATAAATCACTGCGGCCCGGCAAAGGGTCGCCCCATTACGTAGGGACTCTCCACGGGGGGGACTTGATGGTCTGCCCCCCTCCCTGAACTCCTAAAGGAGTTATTCGTTCAGATGGCGTCGTACTGCTCTCGGATGCCCCTCTGTAAGCAGAGGGGGTAGAGAGCAGTCGAGCGGGTGGATTTGGGCTAGGGTGTAAGAATGTCCAAAAATATTTATTTAATTCAATAGATATTGTTGATAACTCTATAAAGTATAGTGAGATTACAATTTTAACCCAAGTTTAACATTGGTAGCATGAGTATATAAGTCGGGTATTATGTAGTGTAGGAAGGGTTGTTTCAAATACGTTTCATACTCTAGTATAAGTGCTTACTGTACCACAGCTTCGTAATTTACAAGTTTCTTGACATAAATTGTCCAACTTTAAAGCGTTACTTGACTAACAATATTAGCCGATATTTAAGTTGTATTATGTATAGAGGATATTAGGTATTCATTTGATGAGAACCGCTCCGATCTTTTGGCCATAAAAATTTTTTTTAGAAATACAATAAGTATAAATTTCATCTCATGAGAAATCTCATAGCATGAAAAAGGCGACCCTATGCTTATATTTAAAAAGAATATCCCTGACACTTTCACGCGTGCGTCATGACGGCTATTGGTTTTGTTGTTTCTACTAGTGATCTTTTTGTGAGCTGATATTATTTTATTGTGTGAAATTCGTCCACGATTCTGGTAAGTATTAAAATTTAAATCATAGCCTCCACAGAGCGCAGAGCTTTCATTATAAAAAGAAATATAATTCCAAAAGCCAGCTTTTGGAATTACAACATATTTAATTACTGATTATTTTGTTTATAATATACACAATATTTGTTGTTTTAATTAAAAATGCAGGCAGATCATAAATTCATTTGTCAACTTTTTTATTTATTGAGAAAATGCATTGCACGCTGCTGGGTTGTAATATTTTGTTGAATTAATAGTTTCAAAAACGTCTAGATTATTTTAATGAGCCATAAAATGTGTTAGTAGATACTCATTTATGTGAGGCATACATTTTATGTGCATTTCTTTCATTTAGTACAATAAATGAAAGCATCGTTAATATAGTTCTGATTATACTTACGATTGAGCGGGAATAGCCTCGGGCCTTTTTAGAAATGGTAGGCACTTAATGAATTATGTGGTTCATTTTTAATGACCAATAATAAATTAGAAATGTTTTGAAAGAAGCTGTTGAAATTATATCTTACACACACTTTATACTAATTGTAAGCAGTCATTTAGTACATTTGGATCTTCGACAAGCTTTAGAATTAGATCCTTACAACCCTTGCGTGTTATTTAGAATACAGTAGATAGCCCACTTTCTCTAATAGCAGGTATGGGCAATATATCCTGGGTCTGGAGGCAGTTGTAGGGCACCGTGTGGATTTAGTCGGGTAGAGTCCGGCATAGCCTTCATGAGGATTTTCGAACGCGAAATAAAGGTGTAGGTACTTAATACCTTTACTGAGGGCTCCTAGGGTACTAATAATGCTTTTCCATTTGTCTACGGCCAGGAAACCCGTTTACGCCCCTAACGAATAACCCAGAGGCTCCAGACATAGACAGTCCGCCATCGCGACCATTAAAAAAAAACCTTGGATCAGATGGCTCGGTGTAAAAAAAGTCCAGTGAATGTTATTTATTTTATAAGCTCTATTCAGACAGTCCTCGTCCCTTTTTTTTTCTTTTAATGTGTGGAAATCCATCATGGATGGTATGACTCTTGTCTCTTACCGAGTAAAAACCAACACGTTCTCTAACTACTGCCTACGGTTGGTAGTCCCGGGTGAGCCCTCGGAAGGAAATCCCCAGGAGACAGTCTACTCCTGTTAGCCAATCAAAAAAGTTCAAATAAATTACTTCAATGTTATTTCTCGACATTCCTATCTCCCACGGCACATCTTCAGATGTCCCTTATCTTTATTTAATTTAATTATGTGGAAAATGTAACATTAAATGGAGAGCTTTCTTTAGAACTGGCTTTCGTTTTCACCTAATTTCATTAAGGCGCGCTTACTTGATTTTAATCCATTAACAACGTTATAGTCGAAGAGCCAGTCGAATTTTGGGTTATAGTTTTTAGATTCTTGGAATGATCTAAAAAGGTTTTTGTATGGCACTCGTATTTAGTTCAAGGTGGACCTTTAATCTTCACCCTTGAGAAGTCTGTAGTAATTAATCAAAGGATTGCTGTTTTAATATATTAATTAATAAACTCATTCTTTTTACAATCTGAATGAGACTGAATATTGTGCTTAAAATTGACGTAGGTATCTACACAAATTGACAAGATAGAATTTGAAAGAAATGAACCATATAAACTGTACGCAATCTAGCCGGTACCGGTGCATGATTATATGTAAGAAGTTAATTCTATTTGAAACATTTCAACCTGTTTTCTTTCTTTTTTAATCATTTAAACTTTCACTGGTACTCTCTTCCGTGATCATAACGCTTGCAACCAGAATGACCAAAAAATGCATGTTGCTGACTACGTGCATGGCTGTTAACTTTAAAACAAACAATCAAAATAATGAAAATTGAAATCGACGATGTAGTTTTTAGTTTATTTACTAAAATCTTACAGTAATCTCCTCGACTATAACCACGACCTTTGATTATGTTACGAATTTGTTAATGTTCTTATTAACATAGCTACATTTCGACACAAAGATTTAAACATCAAACAACAATGATTAATGAGTTTTCTTTTATCAATTAATTATGAGCAATGTAGATGTTATGTAGAACAAGTGGACCACCTCATCGCTTCGTAGTAAATTCAGAAGCAGGGGTATTTCCATCACTACTTTGTTTAGTGGAAATCTCCTCGCTTTTTTAAAAGTATTTCACACGGCTCAAACCGGTGAGTGTTCTGAAGAACTCTTCAACCTAATCCCGCACTCTCCTTTCCGATCCCGAACAACGGGTGCTGGACAGAGGTGCCACTCTCATACAGTGCAGAAAAATTTTGATAAAACTGAACGATTGAAAAGATCGTTTCTATGTCTAACCATAAAATCGTGGAATGACCTGCCAGCGCACGTGTTTACCTCCTCTTAATATCCTGGGTTCTCGGTCGTGATTTTAATTCGGAACCCATCTTACACAGTCACATGTAGAGACAATACTGTTTATAATTGTCTATCACAGAAATCAGTGGTCACAGTCAATTGCTTAGCCGTAAACTCTTTAACTTTATTGCAAAGTGCATGTTCTTCAAAGTAGAAATAGGTCTCAATATGACATAACTACCTACCATTATCTTCAAAGTCAAGTAGATAATGCTAATAGATTTGTCAACCCAATTGACTGACCACAGCAAAAAAAACAGTAATCCAGTTGTGAACACGTAACAAATGAACACCGTTCAGTATAAATGCGTCGTATTAGAAAGTTTGCCGTATCGACCAGATTACACCGACCATTATTACCAACTCATTAATTCGGCTTAAGCAGTATTCATCTTGTCTATTTTCATTAAGTACAACAGACGGTGGAGAGACATCGTTGGAAGAACTGCACTGATTCTAAGAGTTTGGTTATTTTCTTGCAATTGTGTGGAGATCAGTGCCTGAATTTCAAATGTGTGAGAGAAAACAAGAAAAACTATTTTTGGAAGAACTGAAAGTGACAAGTTTTTTGGGCTCGAGTGGTATTCGAACTAGGGTCTTTTCTTTGGTTGGGGGAATCGTTTTTGACTGCTAAACTATCCAGTCATGCTCGTGACTAGTAGAAGCACTTCGCGTCTAAGGGAGTCCAAAGTACTTATTGCTTTTTAAAAGTTATTTCGAACTTCAATGCATTTATCGTGCCGGATCCAGCTCGCGATATTTAAATACAAAGAATGAAGAACCTATTTCTCTAGCTTAGACGAGTCAAAGCTTACTCCTTACTCCTTACATACTAGATATAGTAGGACTCTAACAATGCCACTTTAACTGTATCAGATCATTATCAAGGCTCTTGGTAGTCCAGAATCTCGAGTAGGCTAATAACATGATAATAGTAAAGTCAAGATACCTTATGAGAAGGTAACCTTTGTCCGATTATACACAGAAAGAGACTCATGGACTATATATATAATATAACTGGTGAAACGTCGGTGTTTATGTTCCTCTGCTTACATCTTCGGAGGAAAAAGCTTGCCCTACATATAGTTTAAAAAAAACAATGCAAATAAATTACTGTTGAAAGCGCCATCACTCTTTAGTGAGATGCGTTATAATTTGATGCAGAAACAAAGAACAATTGCAGTTAATTTAGATAACAAGATGGCCTGTTTAGATGAGACGTTCTCAGGATGGATAATCGCATTTATCAGAGCGAATAAACCTTATAGAACTATAGTAAAATAGCACGTAATTTAGAACTAATTAGCTGGTAAGTTTGAAACTAAGAAAGGTTTTAAACTGTCACTAATATGGGTATTAGAATGAACGAAAGATTTACCATGTATTAGGTACTGTCGCAAGTGCTGTCTATGCTCATGGAAGAATGACGCTTGTAACGGAACCTAAAGCTTAAAGCCCCGTGGCCGAGTGTCATCACTGCGAGGAGCGCAGCGATGACACAGCGCTCCACACGCTGGTGGAGTGCACGGCGTGGGCGCAACAGCGCCAGGTCCTCGTGGTGGGTCTGGACGTAGACACTCTCTCGCTCGAGACCATGGTGCGAGCCATGATCTCCAGCGGGAGTAAGTGGGACTGCGCCGCCTCTTTCTGCGAGCAGGTCATGCTCGTGAAAGAGGCGGCGGAGCGGGACCGGGAGAGAACTCTCCCACCCGAGTTCCGCAGTCGGCGGCTTGGGCGCCACCGACATATCTTCACCGAGGACTATCGGCCTCCGTGACCGGGGGCCTGAGGACGGTGAGATGGTTGCTCACCGTCCTTACAGAACCAGGCCCATGACGGCAGCGCGACGTGAGGGATTCACGCATGCCCCCCTTAGAAGTGGGATCACACCCGCAACCTCCCCAAAGATGCGGGATAACACCCGAACCACAAAAAGGTTAAAGGTTAAAGGTTCGGACCCACGGCCGCAGTGGCGGTCGTGGGTCTGTTGGGAGTCCTGGGACATCCTTCCGAAGGCTTACCCGGGGCTCCCAACCATAGGCTGTTGGGCGTTACGTGAGGTTTTTCAGTCAGTAGGAGTCCGGCATAGCATCCATGAGGATTTTCCCTCACATTAAAAAAAACCTACAGCTTAAAAGTACCTATTACATAATAGTTACTACGTAACCTAAAGGATCAATACACAAAATTTCGTTTAACTTTTAATAGGTTCAAAACTTAGAAAGCTTTTGTGCTTCGGAAGTTCGAAATGCACTTTAAGTCGTTGGTCTTAGGTGTCAGTAACATAACAGTTAAGTACTAATAACAGCTTCAAAATTTTCAATGGGGCGCTTAACTTTTGATTTCAACGTGTCAATAGAATCAGCAGCATGGATTCATAAGGCGTTACACACGTCTATACAGGGGACCACTTTCGATCAGAAATCAAAAATATAAGAACGAGATATCTCGATATAACTCGATTGTAAAAGCATTGTTCAATAACATGTTGGAAATTCAAAATAAACACATTGATCAGAAGCTGTATTCGATAACTTGAACGTACCAGTAGCAGAGTGGTGATCGATAGCTATAAGATAACAAATCATTACATAGGTATTTTGTCATCCACTCATATCTAGTGAAAGTTATGATAGCGAGTAGCTACAGAATTTTTGTAGGCTTGTGTGAAACGCCGTGAGAGGTTATTGTGTATTTCACTTTATAAGGTTCTCAGTTCTTTAAATTATTGAATAAAATCGATATGAGAATTACTTGGCATACTTCGATCGTGTGATGAGCCTTCCCAATAGGACCTTAATTCCGCAATCAATTCAATGGTTCAAGCCTTGTTTGGGGGCCAAAACACGGACCGCCAGAGTTATTTCTCTGTTAAAATTTCACGCAATTTGGAACTCTAAAATGATAAGTCCGATTTCATTTCTGACGCCATTCGAGTATAAGTACCTATTTGTAATTCACATACAACCAAGACAACCCTTTATAACACAACGCAATTCATAAAGACTGCAACTTGTGTTCGTAAGCAACACCTATTGTTTATCTGTATCTTCGTTCTTTTATCTTTTATTGACGCAAGACGTTAAGAGTTTCCACAAAATGTGTTTTAGAAAGTTGCTCCATATTTTCATAGTTCAGAAAAAGGTAACCATGGCTTAAGTATTTTGTGAGAAACATCCTCAAACTTATAGAATTCGAAACTTCACGCGAAATACTATTTACTTACACGCACCGATGTTTTGGACACGTTGCAGCGCCCGTTGTTGTGGTTGGACTGATGTGAGGATCGACAGAAAACATGAAGTTACTTCGTGTCGATCTACCCTCCATTATTATCACAACGAAGGTTAAGACCGGCGACACACCACACTCACTGCGTCAGTTTTATTCATTTATTATTATTTAAATGGCTTTACCGTGATCAGTGGAGAGGACTTTCGGTTGGTGAATCTTTGCCCGAATCGAAGTGTTCTGCTCTGCTATTGCCGATTTGTTGAACTGACGATTTTTCCTTTTTTGTAACCTACTCATTTTTATTTTTTGTTAGAGATAAACCCCATCTTATTTAAGCAAATCAGCCTATTGCAGTTATGGCTGGATGTAAGACTCTACCTATCATTTGGGACCTACGGTGATTGTCCAAAAAAAACAACAAAATGGTCCTCAAAAATTCTAAATCATGGTAGGTATTCACTCAAAATATCTTTTACCTTAATAACTCTATCTAAAAGATAACTTAGATCATCCCTAGTGTTATAATACAATATATTTAAAGAAATAGAATAAAATGTACTCTACCTACCAAAAACCTCAATTGCCAGATATGGGTATCAGGGCACGTTATCTGCCCTGATGACCTAATTTTAGGGTTCCATTCCTGAAGGGTAAAAACGGGACCCTATTGCTGAAACGCCCGTTTTTTTTAACGTGAGGGAAAATCCTTCTTGAATGCTATGCCGGACTCCTATCGACTATAAAACCTCACGTATCCTACCTAACAGCCTACGGTTGGGAGCCCCGGGTAAGCCCTCCGAAGAATACCCCAGGACTCCCAATATGTCACCAGGCTGTGTCTCATTATCCGTGATAGTTAGACAGTTAAAATTTTCACAGTTTTTTTTAGTTGCCGCTAAACAAAAACTACTAAAAGCAGAATAAATAAACTGAGGTCTACCATAGACAGGTAGCACAATAACGTGAATAGGTGTTTGCTTGGTTTTGGTACGGAACTCTATGTATGCGAGTCCGACTCTCACTTGGCCGGTTTTATTCCTCACTGGGAAAGTCGTAATTTTTCATCGTATTCAGTGACATTCATGACTACCGTCGCATTTCCTTTGTCGGCTTTTAATACGAGCACGCTCTCATCATCTCGTAAGTCCCGGAGTGCAGAACGTTCATTATAAGTCATGCCAGGCTTCCTCAGTCGAACATGACTTATAATGAACGTTCTGCACTCCGGGACTTACGAGATGATGAGAGCGTGCTCGTATTAAAAGCCGACAAAGGAAATGCGACGGTAGTCATGAATGTCACTGAATACGATGAAAAATTACGGCACTTGTTAAGTGACGAAAATACTTATAAAAAAGTTAACTATAACCCGACCGCGAGAACGAGCCGAGGCACTGTGAAGTTAATCAAGGAATGTAAACATGCGATAGGTGAAGAGGCAGCGACATACCTGCTGCGACCGAGAACTTTTCAACCTCCCAAGCTTTATGGCCTGCCAAAAGTTCATAAACCTAACACACCGTTACGGCCCATTGTGAGTCAAATTGACTCACCGACGTATGAACTCGCCAAACATGTGGCCAGCATTTTGCAGCCTTTAGTAGGGAGAACGACCTCTTTTGTGAAGGACTCGAGACACTTCGTACAGATTTTGCATCAAACTACCCTGAAAGAACAGGAAGTAATGGTCAGTTTTGACGTTGAATCACTGTTCACTAACGTTCCCATTACTGACTGTATGGAGGTCTTGAAACGCAAAATTAGGGAGGGCGGTATTGCGATGGAATATGCAGAACTTGTGCAGCATTGTTTGACTACAAATTACTTCGTATACTGAAATGATTACTACCTACAGATAGATGGAGTAGCAATGGGCAGTCCGGTAGCTCCAGTGGTGGCCAATATTTGGATGGAGCATTTTGAAGCCTTAGCCATAGTCAGCGCTCCATGCATAAAAATCTGGAAACGGTATGTTGATGATATTTTTTGTATATTGAAGGGTAGTGAAAATGAGGTACAGCACTGTGTGACTCAGTTTAACAACATTCATCGGAATATGAGCTTTACGTACGAAATGGAGAAGGATAGAACTCTTGCTTTCCTTGACGTGAAGATCAGTGTAAGAAAAGACGGTTCGTTGAGTCACTCCGTGTACAGGAAGCCCACTCACACTGATAGATATCTGCATGCTAACTCGCATCATCATCCGCGTCATTTGAACTCGGTAGTTACGTCGCTTACGGACCGCGCATATAATTTATGTGACGAGGAGCATTTGAAAGACGAATTAAATCATATAAGCGGCGTGCTACAAAAGAATGGGTACAGTGGACGAATTAGACCACCAAGATGCTCGAGGAAGACTGTAAACTACAGGGTAGAAAGACAACCAGCATTTTTACCGTACATCAAGGGAGTGACGGATAAGGTCGCCAATATTCTTAAAAAAGTTTCCATAAAAACTATCTTTACCCCTATTAAAAGACTTTCACAATATCTACGTACACCTAAAGATAGTTCTCCACTGGACAAACCGAGAGTGTACAAAATTGATTGCAGTTGTGGTAGTTCGTACATAGGGCAAACCAAAAGAACGGTTACGTGTCGAATTAAAGAACACATCAGGGCAGTCAAAAACAACGAACCACAGAAATCTGCAATAGCTGAACACCTATTGGAGTCTGGTACAGACCACTGGATCGAATTACATAACCCAAAGATGCTGTCGACAGAACGCCATTATTTACCAAGAATGGTTAGGGAAGCGATAGAAATTAAAAAAATATAAAAATTTCAATCGTGAAGACGGGTTTCAGTTGCCGAGCGTCTGGCATCCAGTGGTCCGTGTGTGCATAAATAAAAGTAAATATATCCAACCGAAACCGCGTGTAGATACTGTGAGTGTTGTGTGTCGCGACCGAGTTCCAGTGCGACTGTACAGTGAAAGTGAAACCAATAGTAGTGGTGTTGTACGACACAAACGAGTGCGAAGGAGGGTAGATCGATATATGTGCTAAGACTTTTACTTTCAACCGCCAATACTTCAGTTCCTCCGTGATCATGGCACTTGCAACAGCGCCGAAATATCGGAAATACTCAAAAAGACATGGTAAATATCCCGTTAACTCTAATAATTACATCATATAATAGAAAAAGTCTTTCCTAAACATTGTAAAGCTCGTATACTTTATTTTTGAAAGTGATACGGTTGGTGCATATCCTGACTTCCGGCGGAAGTGCGTACCAGAGACGGGTTGCCTGCACGTAGAATGACGAATCACTCTTGGTTGAAGTGTGAGCGGGGCAGAAAAGAAGGCGATTGTTCGTAGAACGCAAATTTTTATTGTGATTAGCGCAAAGTAATTGAAAATGAGATGTTAAGTAAGAAGGAGCATTAGGATAGTTCAGGAGTGAAAAGAGCATCGTAACAGCACGCAATTTGCGACGCTGACGTATAGGCAACCAACCCAACTCGGAACGATAAACGGAGACATGATCATATTTACGAAGTTTGTAAACGAATCGAATGCAATTGTTGAGAAGCCGATCGAGTTTATTGAGTAGATCTGCATTCAGGTCGAGGTAGCACACATCACCATAGTCTATAACAGGAAATAGAAGAGTCTGAACCAGCATTGCCTTGGTTTTCGGTGGAAGAAAGTTCCTGAGTCGATAAAAGGCACGAAGTGTTCCAGTTACTTTCTGGCAAACGTTGGTAACTTGAGCTCTCCAATCAAAGGTTTTATCAAGATACAGGCCTAAGTTTTTTACGCTAAGAGTAACTGGGATAGTTCTTGTGTTAAAAGTTATTGGTGGCAAATTTACACCATCCAGTCTGCTCAGCATTTGACTACTCCCAATTATAATACCTTGACATTTATCAGGGTTGACTGTAAACCCAAAGCGGTCACACCAGCGTCCCATTGCGTTCAAGTCAGTGTTTATTTTTGAAATGGCTTCCCGGAGATTTTCCACTCTTGCTTGGCTATACAAGTCGATGACTTCTCGTCAACGCAAACCGACTGCTGACGACCCCGAAGATAAGATGAGAACCATTCCAATTCGCCAGATGAAATCTTCAGGTGAGCAAGGATAGATAAAAGGATATCATGATTGACACAATTAAATGTGTTGGAAAAATCTACTAAGACCAGCACTGTTACTTCACCCTTCTCTATTCCCGCCTTGACATCACCCGTTACCTTCAAGAGAGCTGTCGTGGTACTGTGGCCTATCCTGAAACCCGATTGTAGTGGACTCAGAATGTTATTTAGACGGATGAACTTGGTCAATTGGCTGTGCACACAAGATTCCAGCACCTTCGACAGAAACGGGAGGATGGAGATTGGGCGATAGTGACTAGGCAAAGAGGGAGAGGAAATTTTTGGGAGCGGAAGAACATAGGCTTTTCGCCATATGGCAGGAAATTGACGAGATTCAAGAGAAAAATTAATGATATAAGAAATAGCAGGAAGGAGTTGGTTCATAATGGTTGTTATCATACGACGACTAATGTTATCGCAACCTACAGCTTTGGATGTTATGGACATAATAACCTTTTTGACCTCATCTGACGTAACTAGAGAAAACTTTAAAAAATCATAATTGGGACAGGCAAGGCCGGCCACAAAGCTTACCGTTTGACGCCTTGTTAGGTCATCAATTTGATTAGAGGTGGAGAAATGACTATCAATGACGTCCAACTCAAGCGTTTTGGGCAGCTCCGTGTGCCTAATCCTACCAATACCCAACGACCTGAGAAACTTCCATACATCTGCAGGTGATGCGGAAGAAATGTTAGCATAGATATGTCGGCGTTTGGCGTTGCGTATCATCTGATTACAGCTATTCCTAGCTGTTTTGTAAGCGTTCCAATCTAATTCCCTACGGTGCTTCTTGAAAATGCGAAAGGCCTTGTCTCTGCGTTTCATTGCCGTACGTACCTCAGCCGTTAACCATGGAGCTAGAGGACGTTTTATTTTCACTTTTCTAACTGGAGCATGAGTATCATACAGGCTATGAACTATTGCATTAAACACAAGAATCTTCTCATCGACAGTATTTGCTTCAAGTAGTGGATCCCAGTCAATTGCAGATGCATCTTCACTCAACTCAGCAACATTCATCCGACCAAAGCAGCGCTTATACAGTATTTTTGGTTTTAGTTTGGGAGGTTTGAGGATATATGAAACAAAAATTAGGTCATGGTGGGAAAAAGCTGGAGCAAGATACTGACCATGCGAGGAAACCAGTGAAGGCAAAGAAGTTATAATTAAATCTAGCCAAGTATCAGGCAGGTCTTTATTATGATGTGTGGCCTGTAGTGGCAACACGTGAAGACTGGTAGATTCAATTATGTGATGTAGTTTGATAGCTCGCGAAGTGCTTCTTGCGAGAAGGTTGGTATTAAGATCACCCATGATGATGTGATGCTCATAATCAGACCCCAAGGATTCTAAAACCGATTCGATATCAGTGAAATAGTTGACAGCGGGGGGGGGGGCAATAAACAACACCAAGCAAAATTTTGATATTTTTAACCCATACCTCAAGAAAAAGATACTCTGCGGTAACAGAATACTGAGAGGGAGATGAAGCGATTATTTTATGGGGAAAATCGCTGCGAAGATATATTGCAACCCCACCCCTTTCTTTACCTGTTCTATCATTCCGAATCAGAATGAAGCCAGGAAGTGGATATGTAGTTGAGAGATGATCAGGCTTTAAAAAAGTTTCCGAGATCAGGACAGCATGAATATTCGAATTCGCAAATGTTTCAACCAGATCACTATAATGATAGGGCACACTTTCAGCATTAATATGACATACGTTAAGTGTTTTACCCTGTTCAAGTTCAAATTTATTTCGAAGTACTTCGCCAAGTGTATGTTGTGTTACTGGGGAAAAACTAACATTCTCACATAATGATTCCGTGTCGCTGACAGAATAATATAGGGAGTCATCATCTGACAAGTCACTCTCTATTAAAGTAATAAAGTAATATAAAATAATATAAAATAATAAATATCTACGTTTATAACATACATACATACATATACTCACGCCTTTATCCCCGAAGGGGTAGGCAGAGGCCTATACCGGCCCACATTTCACCGTGTACAATTCGGTCCCACGTGACAGGTGGTGAGCCCATCGCCGTGTTGAAATGGACCGCCGCCGTCAGAGCCTCGTCCGTTGTTCAGCAGGTGCACGAGCTTGCACGTGAGGTTGACTTGGGCCCGATGGTGTTGGTAGGGCCCCACTAATACGTTTATAAATACTAATATAAATACTTATTTAATATTTTTATGAATAATGTACTACACAAAATGTATGCAACTGTTAATCTCTGCACCACCCGCCAGCCAACTTTCACAAAATAAATCTAGAATAAATTACAACGTTATAAGGATTGCCTATCTGACTACAAAATAAATGTCAAGAGTCACAGATAATCAGAGACTAGGCTGCATGACCGAGTTCCATTGCCTATCCAGTTCAGATGAAAGTGTCAAAGTGACAAGATGACAGATCACTGTCATTTACAGAGACAAGACAAGCAATTTATAAAAATAGAAAAAAACATATGTCTACCATGCAAAATCTTTGCTAGAAAACAACCATAACAAATAACATTGTTAAGTTTTAAGTCTGAACAATCAAAATATCAAGTACAAAAACACACTGTATCATGCATAGAAGAAACATAACATTAGAAACAAAAATAAATAGATACGGGTTCTATGACTACAAAATATTCTACCCAAAAGCTGTGGTCGCATTACTTATCACTAACATTTACTGAAGATGGAGACTTTGGATACTTCTCTATGACCACGTTGAGTTGCTCTGGAGTGGTGAATCTGTGACGCTTCCCATCACGCGTTTTTAACATTATATTGCCATCCTGAGTCCAGCAGCAACGCAGCCCAAAGTGAAGTCGTGCCTTGGTGAATACTGACTGTCGTGTTTGGTCAAGAATTCTTTAATGGACACTGAAGATCCCTTAAGCTTGGTCTTAGAATTCCACACCGACGACCTTACGCTCATAGTGCCAAATCTGACAAGAATGGGACGATGGTGGCCCACCTTAGCAGCTCCGAGACGATGACATGATGTAATTGACGCAGCCGTAATCTCCTTCAAGGCCATCCTACTCTTCAGAATTCCAACCACTGTGCTTGTGCAATTCTCCTTTTCAGCTTCCGGGATACCGGAGAAAACAAGGCCCTTCCTGCGCTGCCAAGTGTCAACAATATCAACAGACTTGGCACACTCTGCTATTTGTGTCCGTAATAAGCCAAGAATGTTAAATATAAGTTCACGGAAGGTGCGAAACTCCTCTGCAACCCTGGCCACTGTGTCTTTTGCTGAACCACCAACATGCAATTGGGCCTGCAGCTCATCCATTTTTTTGAAGAACTTCTCCTCGAGACTCTTTTGTGCCGTCTGGATCTCTTCAAGCTGCTGTGACATTCTGTTGTGTTATTATAAATATAAAAGCAAAACTGCTTACTGTTTATGAAATGTGAATAGTTTTGAAGCTGGCAGGTGGTGTTCAATAGCCCTCTATTGTCACATATATGGTCACAAATGTGAGTACACTCTATTTGTTAAATGTAGATTACTTCTAACTATGATTTTATAGTTAAAATCACATAAAAAAAAATTAAATTAATTTGAGCAAAATTTGATGTCTTCACTTTTTTCACACCTACCGCCGAAAAAAAAAACGGTATGTCCCAGAAGGTATTAGTGCTTTAAGTTCGAAATGAGTATATTATTTTCATTAGAGATGACAAAGAAAATGTTATTCTTATTCTTTGCGTACGAAATATCAA
Source organism: Miltochrista miniata (assembly GCA_933228765.1). Taxonomy (NCBI): domain Eukaryota; kingdom Metazoa; phylum Arthropoda; class Insecta; order Lepidoptera; family Erebidae; genus Miltochrista; species Miltochrista miniata. Next base: position 11,161,140 of record OW121764.1, on the reverse strand, counting down.
TTCTTATCCAATACGGCTCACAACGTATTACGTGGGACAAATTATAAAAAGGTGAAATGTGGGCATATAATATGCCTCTGCCTACCCCTTCAGGGATAAAGGCGTGATGATGAACTAACTAACTTATTCTTTGCGAAATTTTATTTTTAGAGTTTTTCTGTTTATACCAAAATATACCAGCGCGGTTGCAAAATCATTAAAAAGGCTTTCCATTCAACTGAAATTGTTGTGTCCCTCAGTAAGAGTTTACTGCGGTAAGGATTTTTTTGCTGGCATGGCGCCAACGAGATTTTTTATGACATTACGTTATTAGCAAAAGTAATAAAAGTACGATTAGGTAAATAAGTAGACCTCAATCATGAAAAAGATAAATTTAATAATTACAATCCTAAGAAGTCTATTACTCGTAAATACAACTTTGACATTGAGACAGTTCTTTCTTACAATCCCATTTCTTCGAGGGGTAAAGACACACTCCACCGTCTTGGCCTGCTTCTGTAAGAGCGGCTAGCAGCCAACTCACCGCTTTCAGACCCTCGGTCATGGAGGCCGACAGTCCTGGGCTTAAAGCTGTCTGCGGCGACCGCGCCACCAGCTGCGGAACTCGGGAGGGAGGTTTCTCTCCCGCTCCCTCCCCGCACTGAGACTGTTCTAATACATTGAATACTATTGTAACTGTAATTTTCTAAGGAGGTGGGTATTCCGCAGACTTCCCATTTGTGACAACATCAAGTATCTAATATATAAGTACCATGTCGTGAAAATATCATCGACGTCAACGAATCCCTACGAAATTTCAGATTAAATCGACTTTTAATTTTTTGGTTTACCGGAAACAAGATTTTATGGTTTACACAAATATTTGGTTTGAACCGGGAATCGAAACCAGGACATAAGTGCGGCTCGCATACATTACCATTGTGCCACCGAGGCAGTCGAAAATAGGTTTGTACAACTGATACCCATTTTTTTTGCATTTGCTATGTTTTTTCCTTTCACTCAAAAATATTTCCTTTATTAAGATTGCAATAAAAAGCTGTATATTCTGATTGAAATAATTGCAAGGCAGCATTATAAGCCAACAGCGAGGACTTTCTGCCGATGCTGGCAAGAATTTTCTTTTTACGATATTAGATCATTAGCAAAAGTAATAAAAGTAGGTCGAAGTAATCAGGACTCCATGGCCTCGGGAAGGTAAACGAGTAGGTATAAAAGATAATTGTTTTTATTTTTAGGGTTCCGTACCCAAGGGTTAAAAAAATATCATGAGACTTCGCCGACCGTTGTCTGTGTGTCAATCGGTCACGAGGCTGTATCTTAGGAACCGCGATATCTAGAGAGCTGAAATACTAAAATCAGAAGAAAAAAAAACTGGGGATTAAGGGGACTTCCATAAAACAAACCTATTTTTATTTAAAAATAATATAAAACTAAGTTTATCAGTGGCCTTTACCTCAAAAGCCAAAATGAACGTCTTGACTTCTGGGCCAGACAGCAGTACCTACGCCTGAAGGAAACAAGTGAAATGACGCGAGCAGTACAAAATGTCATACATAATCAACGTTAAATTTCTCAATAAGCATTGAATTAATATTTCAGATCTAAACCCTTAATGCCATAGGGTTTTCAAACCGCACTGGAATTGTATCGCGCAAACTCAAATCGACAGATGTAAAGATTTGTAATTTATACAGTCCATTACACTTCGCGGTTTGGACGAAATTCGGACTGACCCCTGAAGAGTAATGTTTGACTACATAATGATCCCTTGAGCCTTTGTTCGCGGCTTTTATTTGAAAGGTCGAATGGAGGTCTCTGCGATCAAAGAAACGAAAGCTGTAGGGAGGTTCTGTATCCCATTAAAATGGATGATCCTTTTCTTTTATTTGATGAAATTTCAATACAGATGTACTGATTGTGGTACACAGTAAAGTAGGTATATTGGTTTACACGACCTCCATTAAAGTCATTGGTCTTGTTGCTCTATCAAAAATAGAACTTCATTAAATTGTTAAATTTTCAGAATAGTTCACATGAACTATTTGCTGAACAATGTCATGCCATGGAAATTAATATTTTCCGGTATTATAAGAAATTTCAACTTCGTTGCGAAATTCTCTCAGTTATTTTATGAATAGCGTCGCAATGTTGCAATGGTTTAAGTAAGTACCTATATTATGGTATTTACATGATGTAGTGGTCATCAAGTTAGCTATTTTTACGGTACCTTGAGAATGCCGAGAGGCGAAACCGATCAGGTGTAAAGTAAATAAATGTTTCAATATGTGCAGCAAGTTCCACCAAGTGCCATCAACCAACATATATAACCTTTTTAGGAAATCTGAACACATGTTTTTACCGTGTCTGACTTTGAATAGACACCGAATTGTGATAATATCTTTCAGTAATAATTATGACACGTGGTAGGAGAAAAAGTGTACCGCATTTAAAAAAATGCACAAACGAACGAACGCAAGAATTTGTCATAGGTAAAGTTTATTAAAAGTTTTTCATAAAGACTTGCCGAATTTCGACGTCCAACGAGTCTCTAGTTAAATTAGTTAAAGACCTCAGAACAAATTACTGTATTTCCAAGAAACAACCGTCATAATATTATATTTAACTGAAGGAGAAACAATGTTACAATGAATACCTACGAAATTACATTTAAAGAAATTAAGAAACGAACTTTAAGATCGTTTGTGCGTCGAGTTTGTAAAATGTAATTACATTAATAGTACAACATACTTAGTAATCCACGGGGACCGCTCACCTAATCATAACCTAATCGTGAGTCTGTCTCTATTTAGGTATAGAGCGGTTCCCCCGACGAGACCAACTGTTAGTTAAAAATATGAATACGTAAATAATATACATACATACATACATAACATCACGCCTGTCTCCCAACGGGATAGGCAGAGACTATGACTTTCCACTTGCTACGATTCTGGCAAATAACTTTCGCTTCTTCAACTTTCATAAGTGTCTTCATACATGCTCTTCGGTTAAGGGTACTCTTGACCTGGCCTTTTTTCAGAAGATAATCGATTTGATCGATATGAGTATGCCGAGGTCGACCCCTACCAGTTTGCTCATTCACTCTCGCTTCATAAATCTGTTTTGTCAGCCTATTTCCATCCATTCTCTCCACATGTCCAAACCATCTGAGCATCCCTTTCTCTATCTTAGTCACTACATCTTCTGTCATACCGCAATGTTCCCTTATCACACTATTCTTTACTTTATCCTTCAATGTCACTCCAGCTATACTTCGCAAACTTCTCATTTCCACTGCATTAATTTTACTTTCATGCTTCTCCTGCCACACCCAACTTTCACTACCATGCATAAGTGTAGGGACAAGCACTCCTCTATGTACAGCCATCCTTGCCTTTTTAGACACGTTCTGACTGCTCATAAAGGTGTGAATGGCTCCATTCACTTGATTTCCTGCCAAAACTCTTCTTTCAATATCATTGTCACACTTTCCATCTCTTGCAAATTTTGAACCCAAATATACAAACTCTTTCACCTGTTCCACGCTCTTTCCTTCGATCGATATCGAGCAGTCAGTCATACATTTCTCTCTTTCAAAAACCATTACTTTTGTCTTGCTTACATTAACATTCATTCCTCTACTTTTAAGCGCATCGTTCATTATATTAACCATCAACTGCAACTCCTCCGCCGATGATGCCAGTATTACCTGATCATCAGCATAAAGGAGGCATTTGACGGTTAGCTCATTCATTTTTAATACATACGCACACTCTTGTAGTTCTTTCAAGCAACTGTCCATGTATAGGTTGAACAGCCATGGTGACGCTACACAGCCTTGTCTCACACCTTTTTCGATGGGAAAAAAGTCTGTGCAAGCTCCATTGATCCTGACACAAGCACTGGAGCCCTCGTATAGAGATTTCAAGGCTCGTATCAAGTTGCTGTTCACTCCATACACAGACAGTGTTGACCACAGTTCATTCCTCACCACTCTGTCATAGGCCTTTTCCAAGTCCACGAAGATGCAATAGACTTTTTGACGTTTTGCCAAAAACTTTTCAACTAGGCATCTTAATGAAAAGACCTGATCCGTGCATCCCCTTCCTTTCATAAATCCTGCTTGTACATCCCACATTTTTCCTTCAGTTTCATTCATCACTCTTTTAATCAAAACTTTCGCATACAATTTGCCTACGACACTGAGCAAGCTTATGCCGCGGTAGTTTTTGCACTCTTGCTGTGACCCTTTACCTTTGTACAGCGGCACTATGACAGATTTGCACCATTCTTCTGGTACTCTGCCATTTCGCCAGCAAAGATTAAAGAGGCGGTACAGCTGGCAAGCTACCACGCCACGACCCGCTTTCAGCATCTCGACAGAAATTCTATCAATCCCAGCAGCCTTTCCTAATTTCATACTATTCAACGCTTCCACAATTTCTTCCATACTTAAGTTGCTTTCATTCTCAAGTTCATTCATTTCCAAATAATATAGCTACCTATATTAATAATAAAGGTTCAATACTTAGGGTAGATAGGTCATAATATAATAGTTATTTTTTTACTTTTTACAGGTTTTTTTATTGTTCTTTTTTTGTGAATCGGGGGTTTTTTAAATTTTAAATTTTTTACATTTTCATTCTACGGTGTGCTGTATCAAAAAGTAAATAAAGAACATAAAAAGTTCAATAAAACTACATACATAAAGTCGAATTTTCAATTAGACGAAGTAAAGTGACAGCAACTAATGTCACTTCTTCATAGAAATTATGCAACACTGTATGAAGAAGTGACATTAGTTGCTGTCACTTTACTTCGTCTAATTATAAATTCGACTTTAGTTACTCGCTCAGGGCCAAAAGTGCAAAATGCCAACTGGGGTATTATTAGAATAGAGGTCATTACCAAGGTAGAAATTGAGAAAACAATTTCCGTGATGAGAATGTGGGCAATTTTCCTTGAGGATTATTATTCCAATAGGAAAAATTGATTAAGTACCTACTTACAGAATTCTCAAGAATTCAAGTTTTTTTATCCAAAAAAGGGTTATCTAGGGTTATTTAAACAATGTTAGCTTAAAGCTTATACGTTTACTATTTGATGCGAAAAACAGAATTTAGGCTATAGACTTACGGTAAACAAATAGGTATATCAGAACAATAACAGAAATGAAAAAAAGCTCGTCGAAGCAAATAAAGGGTGTTTTTTTAGAGGTATAGAACTTTGAAATGGAATAAAACGAAGGTGATTGTTTTTATTGATATGAAAATGACTTTATTCGAAAGAAAATCTTCTGGCATTATAGTTTAAATATGATTTCTGGCATATAACCGCCACGGCTGGCTCGGACGTAGTCTAATCTAGAGGTCCAATTTTCGATGACTTTGCCAACATTTGTGGCCGTATATCGGCAATAACGCGCCGAATGTTGTCCTCCAAGTGGTCAATCGTTTCGGGCTTATCGGCGTAGACGAGCGACTTCACATATCTCCACAGAAAATAGTCAAGTGGCGTAAAATCGCACGACTCTGGAGGCCAACCTACCGGTCCAAAACGTGAAACTATGCGGTAACCAAACGTTTCCTTCAATAAATCAATTGTGGCACGAGCTATGTGACATGTTGCGCCGTCTTGTTGCAACCACTACTCCTGCACATCATGGTTGTTCAATTGATGAACGAAAAAGTCAGTAATCATAGCTCTATAGCAGTCACGATTGACTGTAACGTTCTGGTCAGCATCGTTTCTAAAGAAGTACGGACAAATTATTCCACCAGCCCATAAAACACACCACACATTCAGTTTTTCTGGATGTAACGGTGTCTCAACATACACTTGAGGATTATCATCACCCCAAATATGGCAGTTTTGTTTATTGACGTATCCATTCAACCAAAAGTGAGTTGCACCGCTAAACAAAATTCGCTTATGAAAATCACGATACGTATTTCGGACAGAACCATGATTTTCAAAATAAATTTGCACAATTTGGAAGCATTGTTCAGGCGTCAATCGTTCATGTTGAAATGCCAAACCAAACTTAACATAAATCACTTTTCAGCTGACAAAAATACCGCCAGTTAAAACAGTTATGCCAACTTAAAGTTCTATACCTCTAAAAAAAACACCCGTTAGTATTGTGATAAGGGTCTGAAAATCTGACAGACGAAAATATTAGACATGGAATTGCAATGTTGTCACGTAACTATGGAAGATTTCCTGAAAAATGGGGTAATATTTTGAAACTTGGTTTTTGTTGTAACAAAATGGTCATGGAAAAAAAGACAAAGCTTAGAAAGCCTTTTTCACTTTCAATGTCGAGACAAATGAGATACTTTTCAGGCAATGGGGCCTGAGAAGGCCCTTTGCTTGGGCACGGTAGCTTCGGCGGGTATCTGTGGCGAAGAAACCGGGAAACCACGGCCAAGTGTCAGCACTGCGAGGACCGCAGCGACGACACAGCGTGGTGGGTCCAGCCTGGGTCTGGACGTGGACACACTCTCTCTCGATACCATAGTGCGAGCCATGATCTCCAGCGGGAGTATGTGGGACTGCACCGCCTCTTTCTGCGAGCAGGTCATGCTCGTGAAAGAGGCGGTGGCCAGAAACGGGAGAGAACTCTCTCACCCGAGATCCGCAGTCGGCGGCTTGGGCGCCGCCGAGACGTGTCTTCGCCGAGGACTATCGGCCTCCATGACCAGGGGCCTGAGGACGGTGAGAGGGTTGCTCACCGTCCTTACAGAAGCAGGCCAATGACGGCAGCGTGACGTGAGGAATTCACGCACGCCCCGCCCTTAGAAGCGGGATCACACCCGAACCATCCCCTAGGCGAGGCTGCTGTGGCAGCCGTGCGTCTGTTGGGAGTCCTGGGACATCCTTCCGAGGGCTTACCCGGGGCTCCCAACCATAGGCTGTTGGGGGTTACGTGAGGTTTTTTAGTCGGTAGGAGTCGGGCATAGCACCCATGAGGATTTTCCCTCACGTTAAATAAAAAGAGTCTGATGATGTATTTCTGTTTCCGCTATAACAAAATTTTACTAAAATTAGCTATAATATAAATTATGAAAGTTGAAGAAGCGAAAGTTGTTTGCCAGGATCGTAGCAAGTGGAAAGTCATAGTCTCTGCCTACCCCGTTGGGAGACAGGCGTGATGTTATGTATGTATGTATGTAATATAAATTATTATAATAACTACGGAGGGGGGGGGGGGGGTCTACCATAAAGCAAAAGTGATATTTGTCCGTTTTTTGGTACGGAACCCTTCGTGGGCAAGTTCGACTCGCACTTGGCCGATTTTTGATAGATTTACGAGGAAATAAGCTTCTCACTTAAATTTTGGATGTATAGATTATTTTAAACTTTCTTCATTTACTTTTCAGACAATTGGGCCTGAAAGGTATCTCATTTGTCTCCACCTTGAAAGTGATGATTAAGCAAAGCTGAAAATCATATTTGCCATATTTCTCTAAGGGTAAGGGTAGAAAGAAGAGAATTTGGATTCCTTGGCAAGCTAAGTTTGTAAATACCAAGGCTTCTTGCTTGAAGATTGTTTTTACGAAATGGTCCAAGATTTCTCGGGAAGGCGCCTTTCATGTGGAACTGCTATTAATGTTAGGCTATCATCGACGTCATTATCTTTTGTCATAACAATATAACCACTTAGGTCGTGCAAAAGTTTCATAGTCTCAAGAACCGTTACAAATTCTTCAGGATGCGAGTGTCAAACATCTCTCAGAAAAAAAGACATAAAATATTGGTCCGCATAGGACTTGAACTCGTGACCTTTGCCCATGGCAATGTTCTGACCAGCTGAGGTACAGACCTGTTCAGCATTCAATGGATAAAAAGTAGTCTATGTGTGTCCATTACATTTCAAGATACCATATTTTTAGCAAGATCTGTTCATCTATTAGTGCGTGATTGAATAACAAACATATTCACAAATTTTCACACTTATAACACAGGTACATAAATAACATTGTACGATTTTGAAATTAGGAAAAGATGACAAGATGATTGGTAACACCGGGGAATTCAATTGTAATGATAAAGTCAAAGAATTCGCGCGTTAAGCAATAAGGATATTTGATGTGTGTCATGTCACACACACACATAGAGCAACGCGAACTGTCTGAGGGGAGACGGCATAGAACAATTGCTCGGTACAAAATTTTCTGTCATATTTTGCGGGTGGCGGGGGGAAATCTTCCTTCAGTTTGTATGGAACTGGGCACTTTTTGTCGTCGATATGTCACATTATGTGTCACATTATTGCCAGAGGGGGTTTGAAAGCTTTGGCCCCTCCCTCTGTAGAGGCGCGCGATGCTCTGTGCACACACATCACGAATTCACGATCAATGAATGACAGAGCGTTACGCATCAATGGGTACGGGTGTTTATTACATTTATACAAATAAATAAAATTGGAGTGTCTGTTTGTAATATTAAAATAACCGCTTTCTACTACATGCATATGAATGTATATACGGTACACATACCAAAATATATATTTTTAAAATTTTTGTCTGTCTGTCTGTCTGTCTGCTTGTTCCGGCTAATCTCTGGAACGGCTGGACCGATTTCGACGGGACTTTCACTGGCAGATAGCTTATGTAATAAGGAGTAACTTAGGCCACTTTTATCCAGGAATAAGTTCCCACGGGAAGCGGGAACGGTAACAAATTTCACGCGGGCTAAGCTGCGGGCATCAGCTAGTCATAAATAACTTTCGAACGATATGATATCTGCATTTATGTTACCTACTTTTAGTTGATGAATGAAATGGTAATATTTCAGTACATACGTTCGCACATCAATCAACTCACAGTCATACATCATATTTTTTGCATGACCTTTTCCTAAAATGGTAAATTACGGTAACGTGACACATACATATGACGATCAGCGGGCCTAAAAAGGCAACATTGTGTGTTTCACTATATGAAACATACAATTCATATAATTTGAAATACAGAAAATACAAAGCATACCAAACATTTAACGTTTCATAATATGAAACATACAATGTTGCTTTTTAGGCCCTCTGTTTTCGATTTGAATATTTTGTACATTTTATTTTTGCTTTCTTTGTCGTACGCCAATTGTCGCGACGGTTAACATGGTTACGACCGTCGTAACCATGTTATTGTGTCACAAGAGAATAGTAACGGCATGGTAATGTCATAACATTATATTACATAACCATGGCAAGGAGTAACAAAATACGAAACGGAAGGACACTAGAGGGGAACTTACCTACTCCTTTTGGACACAACTAGCAAGAATTTTTGCTGTGATCATACTCCCCTGCGACAGGTAAATTGTTTTTTGACGCGACAACATCTTATAATTCAATGGAGCCGGCTGCACGCATGAAAAAACATGACGTATCGGCGTTACCTCACTCTCAGGCGTTCCATTTAAGGCTGAGTTGTCACGTTCAACTATCGTCAGTAAACCGACTTTACAGACAACCGATTTATTTTTAATGCAAAAGTTTCTAGTGGATGTCATGCCGGACTCTTACCGACTACAACCACACGTATTGGTCCTACCACACTGGCTACGGCCGGGAGCGCCGAGTAAGCCCTCTGACGGAAGGAAGTCCCAGGACACGTAAATAGATACAAGATCGTATTTAAATCCCCGCTCTGGTGGCTGGTTCCATTATGATTACAATAAAGCATCATCTTCAGTAAGAAATCTATACTAATATTATAAAGAGGAAAGATTTGTTTTTTTGTATGTTTGTTTGAAACGAATAGGCTCCGGAACTACTTGACAGATTTGAAAAATTCTTTCACTGTTGGAAAGCTACACTCTTTGCGGTGAACATCCTACTAATATTATAAATGTGAAAGTTTGTGAAGATGTTTGGATGTTTAGATGTTTGTTACTCAATCCCGCTCTAATGGCTGAATGGATCTGGCTGAAATTTAGTACAGGGATAGAATATAGTCTGGAATAACACATAGGCTACTTTTTATCCCGGGAAAATATTCCCATGGGAAGCGGGAACGGGAACCTTATTTCACGCGGGCGAAGCCGCGCGCATCAGCTAGTAGGCTATATTTTATTCCTGTATTCCCACGGGAATGGGAACTACGCGGGTGAAACCGCGTGACGTACGCTAGTCATTTATAATAGGCATATGGTTGACTGTATGCATTACACAGATCGATGACTGTATGTGATATTTTGTAGCATTTATTTTCTATAGATGCAGTATTCAGGATGTGAAAGCAGCCTTATCTAGTTATCTTTTTTTAATCGGTTGTCAGTGGTGACATTTCTGCTGTCAGAATGACAGGATGTCATAAGGACGAGTGACGAATCGTTTTTGCATTGAATGAAAGCTGGTTTTAGATGAAAATTCGAGACGATTCCACGTGAGAGAGGGGATAAAGCCCTGATACAAGGTTCCGAGTCTCTTTTGACCATCGGCTAAGGACGAGGGATTGATATTACTCTGAGTGGCACGCCTCAATTTTTCTTTGGAGGTTGTTAGTTGCAACATGAGGACCTGTTAAGGAATTAGTCTGAGTTAACTTATTCTCTTCGGAAGGAGTTGGACTCTGTGTCAACCTACACCCGGGATACCTGTAAGCGTCATTTCTTGTTTGCTAAGCGGTTCGAATTTCGTCGGTCGCGATGTCAGTTATTTCATTTGTCGTTTACTTGTCATAACAGGGTTTTTTTACTACGGGGAAAAGCGGCCCGTCCACGGTTGGCAGAGCCACACCCAATGACACGTGGACTACATGAGCGAGGTGTTTTGAGAGGGACCAGCCGCCTCCACGTGGCATTCTCGGGCTGTGCTGCTCTCAGCTTACTCAAGGCCAGTAATTTGTCACCCTATTACAGTGTAGTTAGCTGCTTACCCGTTCTACCTGCTCACGCGGCAGTGGTCTATTAAGTGGAATTAGACTTTATTTCTGTGTACCTGTGATATTTGTGTCTATCAGTGAATAAGCTCTCTGTGTGTCTCTGTGTATCTCTGTGTACTTAGTAAATATATGTGTGTACACCCTATTGTCTGTTTTCGTCAGAGCCCTAGCCTACCCTTGCACACAGACTGGAAACTCAGAAATAAGGCGCCCTGGGATAGAGTTCTCTGCATAGCTACCTCACGCTAGTTGGTGAGTAACACAGAACATCTTTGGGTTACAAAATTGGCTCCCAACGTAGTGGCAAATCTCTGGGTCTACTCTGCGGTAGTCTCAGTCTGGTGTGTGTGCATAGGTGGTTATCTCTGGCGAAACCATCCTGTAATATCGTCCGAGACGCTCCAGGACGTTAATTGGTGGTGCTAGCAGCTAAGCACAAAACCTTCCCTTTCGTCTTCTTCCAGCTCCCTACATCTTTGGCTGGAAAAGACACAAAATTCTAAATTCAAAAATTTAAAATAGCTGTGATTTTGGAAAAACTTTTTGATTTTATTTGGCATACCCACTTCTTTTTCTTATTGTGTTTTTTTTCTTTTTTTATGGTGCACACATATATTTATTATATTATTAGTGTAGATTAATATATAATATATATTATCCTATAGCTTCACCTTGTAAGGTAAACTTAGTGAATCTCTCTGTGTTAACTTAGTGAATTTCTCTGTGTAACTTAAAACTTTTTTATAAGGTGTGTACATACCTTGTAATTTTGAATGTTAACCTGAACTGTGTTATCAGAAAATTTAGAAACTTTTCTCTCTTAATATACCCTTAATCTTTGTTAAATTCTAAAAGTCAATTTGAAACATAATTACCTAACTTAGTACACTTTGTTGTAACTCAATTTACATTTTTACTTTGTAATTGATCCCTATCTGTGCCATTGTATCTTTATAATTGTTGTAAGTAAATTTTTACATAATGGCACAGATGAAAAAATATATTAATTATTTAAGAAAGGATGAACTTGCTAACGAGCTGTCCCACATGGGTATTTCAGTGGAACCGGAAACGACAGTGTCTGGCCTTCGGAGTGAGCTAAGAGCGGCACACCGACTCGTCCGTCGAGGTAGCATCAAAGCGAGTGCTCCGGTGCCCGCTGATGCATCGGCTGAGCTCTCGATCTGCCTCCCGAAGGTGTCCGAGCTGGAGGAGGCTATTCAGTCAGGTGACATCTTCATTAATAAGGGTAGTCGTCTTAGGGTGTCCCTCAGGGCCAACTACTTATTGAGTAGGTTAGCTCGTTGTGGTCTGGATTGCCCCGACCTGGTGGATATTCGTGGTAGGCTAGTGAAGATCATCGCTAGGGCTGAACCCAGTAGTGATTCTGAATCCGAAGGTTCGGATGATGATGGTGATGATCCTTCGGGTCGTGACCAGGTGGAATATACTTCACCAGTAGTGAGAGAGGACCGCTCGGTGCGAGCTAGTTCAAGTAGGAATAGTTCTACATGTAACATAGTGTATAAAGAACGTCCCCTTAACTTATGTTCATTTAACTTAAAATATGATGGTTCTACTTGTGTACGTGTGTTTTTAGAGAGATTAGAGGAACTTAGATGTGCTCGGGAGGTTACTAAGCCTAGACTCCTTATGGCTTTCTCCGACCTGTTGGATGGACCGGCTTTGTCTTGGTTCCGTACAAACAAAGCTAACTTCATCTCATATGAGGATCTTATTAGTGAGCTTAGAGAGACCTTCGATATTCCTGATTATGATTACCGCCTCAGGAACGAGATAAGACAGCGTACACAAGCCCGCTCTGAGTCCTTGGTTAACTATATATGTACAATGCAAGCCACGTTCTCAAGGTTGTCATGTAAGATGCCCAGTGAGGAACAGCTGGACATTCTCATGCACAACATTAGACCTGACTACATGAAGGAACTGGCCTTGCATGATGTAAACTCTGTAGATGACTTGAGACGTTTGGGTAAGCGCTTGGAGCTTGCGCGTACTAGGGCAGACGCTTTCCATGAGCCTGCTCTTGACAAGTTTGAGATTACATCTGACTTACACCAGCTTAAGAACAAAGGTGTACAAAAGCCCGCTGAGCAGGTGTCTGCAGTGGAGACGCCGGTTACCCCCCACGATCGCAAATGCTTTCGTTGCGGCGGGGGCGGTCACACTGCATACAGCTGCACACAGTCAAGGGAGCTGGTGTGTTTCCGGTGTGGTCTCAAAGGAGTCAAGACCCCAGACTACTCACACTGTACTAGCAAGTCAAAAAACGCGTAGGCCAGGGCCTTATTAGGAACTCTGTGCATTACTCTGTATCTGAGTCTATTTCTGATAAGGTCCTGTTTCCTAAACGGGATAGTGACATTAGACCGTATCTAGTTGTTAAGGTTTTAAATTTAAATGTCTTAGGCCTTCTAGATTCCGGTGCCTCCTGCTCTATACTAGGTAAGGGAGCGCACCGCATCTTCTTGGAACTGGGTTTTGATCTTGTGAGTATCAATCCTACTTTTCGTATTACAACTGCAGACAGCACTCACTTGCAATGTCTGGGTTGTATCTCTTTGCCAATTGAGTACAATTCGGTTATCCGAGTTGTCAAGTTCTATGTTGTCCCAGGTATAACCACCTCCATGATATTTGGTGTGGATTTCTGGCAACAATTTAAGTTAAGTGATAAGTTAATTTTACAAAATATTAGTCTTGATAGCTTTAGTGATAATAATCCTATCGAGTCTGTGTCCCTTAACGGTGGCCTCGAGGATTACGACAACTTGACAACTAAACAAAGGTGTGTAATCAACGAGGTCATTAAAAAAATCGACTCGTTGAACACTGATAAGGTGGGTTTAGGTCGGACCTCACTTGTGCACCATGTCATTGACACTGGTGACAGCAAGCCGATCAAGCAGCGTTATTATCCGCTCTCTCCCCTTAAGCAGAAGGCCCTGGAAGCCGAGCTGGACCGAATGCTGGAGATGGGAGTAGTGTCCCCGTCTCAGTCCGCCTGGAACTCTCCAGTGGTCATGGTGGGGAAGGCGAACGGCGACCTCAGATTGTGCTTGGACTCTCGCAAGCTGAACTCTGTGTCAAAGAGTGACGCCTACCCCTTACCCTATATCAATCAAATCTTGGACCACCTTAATAACGCTAAGTATTTAACTTCTGTAGATTTGAGTGCGGCTTACTGGCAGATTCCATTTGACTCACCCCAGTCTGCTGAGAAGACTGCTTTTACGGTTCCCCGGAGAGGATTATTCCACTACAATTCGATGTGCTTCGGTCTTGTCGGGGCCAGTGCCACGATGCAACGCCTCATGGACCGTCTGTTTGGTCCCGAGTTCGACAACAAGGTATTTGCGTTTCAGGATGACATAGTCTGTGTGTCCAGCACCTTTGAGGAGCATGTAGAGCTCTTACATAGAGTCTATCAGCAACTCAAGGATGCTGGCCTAACTATTAACATGAAAAAATCCCACTTTTGTCGGAGTGAACTCAAATACCTGGGGTATTATGTGGACAAACATGGCCTACGGACAGACCCGGGTAAAGTTGAGGTTATCCTCAACTATCCCACCCCTTCTAACCCTAAGGAGGTTAAGAGATTTCTGGGAATGGCCGGCTGGTATCGTCGCTTTGTTAACAACTTCTCGAAGATTAGTAAACCTCTGTGCAAACTGACTTCTACGAACCTTAAGTTCGAATGGACCCCTGAGGCTGAACAGTCCTTTAACCTGCTAAAGTCAGCCTTGGTTTCTGCCCCTATATTAAAAATGCCTAACTTTGAGATGCCCTTCCGCATTCTTAGTGACGCGTCAGCTTACTCAGTTGCTGCTGTACTGACACAAACTCACGATGGTGTTGAGCACCCTATCGCCTACTGTAGCCGTTCTCTTAACAAGAATGAGGTGAACTACAGCACAACTGAGCGAGAACTTCTGGCCGTGATTTTCGCTTTGGAACAATTTCGACAGTACGTCGAAGGCCAAAAATGTACGGTCGTCACGGATCATTCATCTCTTCTGTGGTTCCATAAGCTAAAAAATCCCACGGGTCGTCTAGCACGTTGGAGCATGAGGCTCAGTCAATTCGATTTTGACATAGAGCATCGAAAAGGTAAAGACCACGTTGTACCTGATGCTCTGTCTCGTATCAAAATTGATTCCCTCGATGCAGTACCCACTAAAGACCCGTGGTATGACCACACCATGAATAGTGTTCGGAAGAACCCTAGGAAGTCACCAAATTATGACATTCGTGACAACCTTCTATATAGGTTAACTAAAAATAAATATTCTTTGACTTCAGACTTTGACTGGAAGCTGGTGGTACCTCAGGAGGATCGCTTGCCCCTGCTCTCTAAGTACCACGATGACACACTTAGTGCCCATGGTGGCGTTTGGAAGACGCATAAAAGGTTAGCCCTAAATTATTACTGGCCCAAGATGTACGAGGACGTCAAAGAATATGTTGGGAATTGCGAAACATGCAAGCAGTACAAACCCGTAAATACGTCTCGTCCCTTCCTAATGGGTAGCCCGAAGCGGGTTTCGAAGCCATTCGAAGCTATCTCTGTCGATCTGCTTGGTCCCTTTCCCACTTCGAGCAGTAGAAACGTACACCTGATCGTGGTCTCCGACTACTTTAGCAAATACGTCATGTTGTGCCCTGTTCGGGTTGCCACAGGCGCTGTAGTCGCGAGGTTCATAGAGAAGAGTGTGTTTCTCGTGCACGGAGTCTGCAAGACTATTTACATGGATAATGGCCCTCAGTTTGTGAGTAAGCCATTTAAGGATCTGTTGGCTAAATACAATGTACCTAATATATATTATAACCCTAGGTATCATGCCCAAACTAATCAGGCGGAACGAGCTATTCGTAATGTTGTTCAAGCGATCTCATGCTATGTGAAGTCGCAACACAAGTCTTGGGATCAGTTCTTGGTTGAGATACAGTGTGCTTTAAACACTGCAGTTAACGAAGCAACTCGTTTCACCCCTTACTTTTTGGTACATGGTAGGGAATTTATTGGGGATGGAGTGTTATACAGGCAGACAGATATCGCGTGCCATCCTACTTCAGTCTCTGTAGACGATCCATCAGCCTTCGGTGTCAAGCTGAGAGAAATACAACGCATTTACGACCAGGTGAGGAAACATTTGAACGTTGCCCACCAGCGTAATGAAAAGTATTACAACCTCAGAAAAAGGCATGTAGAGCTGAAAGTGGGACAGATAGTTTACAAACGCACGTTCTACCTGTTCAACAAGGCCAAGAATTTTACTTCTAAGCTAGCTCCTAAGTTCCTTAAATGTGTGGTGACTGCTAAACGATCCCCTATAGTATATAGGCTGTCAGATCTGGACGGTAAGGATCTTGGGGAGTACCATATCAAGGACATCCTGAAGTATCAGGAGGAGCAGTCTCCAATACCTAACGTAACTACATAGCACTGTTTCTCTAGTTTATTAAACCAGTGCTATGTGATCATTATGTAAGACTATTTTAATCTTTTGTTTGTATTTCTATATGTGTACGTGACTTTAAATTGTCACGTTGTAGTTTCTTCTATGCACCGCACCGAGCGTTTTTCTCTCATTCGCTTCTTAGTACTCTACATTATCCTGAGAGCTTGGGTAGTGTTAGGGTATCGGCAGTGAGTAAAGGGAGCATTCGTTTTCTATGAAGGGCATTAGACTCTAGTTACTTAGCCTAACCGGTACACGAGTCAGTGTCTAGTTAGGTACATAGGAGGATCTTTCTTTTGTATTGTAATGGTCGTAGTCAGCTGGTGTTTGAAGGACCTAGCTGGTTGTCTTTGTTTATTAGTCAGTACTTTTCTGTTTTCTTTATTGTGTATTTCCAGCGTGTCATATCCGCAGGAAATACTATTAAAGGGGGGGTGGTTGTAGCATTTATTTTCTATAGATGCAGTATTCAGGATGTGAAAGCAGCCTTATCTAGTTATCTTGTTTTAATCGGTTGTCAGTGGTGACATTTCTGCTGTCAGAATGACAGGATGTCATAAGGACGAGTGACGAATCGTTTTTGCATTGAATGAAAGCTGGTTTTAGATGAAAATTCGAGACGATTCCACGTGAGAGAGGGGATAAAGCCCTGATACAAGGTTCCGAGTCTCTTTTGACCATCGGCTAAGGACGAGGGATTGATATTACTCTGAGTGGCACGCCTCAATTTTTCTTTGGAGGTTGTTAGTTGCAACATGAGGACCTGTTAAGGAATTAGTCTGAGTTAACTTATTCTCTTCGGAAGGAGTTGGACTCTGTGTCAACCTACACCCGGGATACCTGTAAGCGTCATTTCTTGTTTGCTAAGCGGTTCGAATTTCGTCGGTCGCGATGTCAGTTATTTCATTTGTCGTTTACTTGTCATAACAGGGTTTTTTTACTACGGGGAAAAGCGGCCCGTCCACGGTTGGCAGAGCCACACCCAATGACACGTGGACTACATGAGCGAGGTGTTTTGAGAGGGACCAGCCGCCTCCACGTGGCATTCTCGGGCTGTGCTGCTCTCAGCTTACTCAAGGCCAGTAATTTGTCACCCTATTACAGTGTAGTTAGCTGCTTACCCGTTCTACCTGCTCACGCGGCAGTGGTCTATTAAGTGGAATTAGACTTTATTTCTGTGTACCTGTGATATTTGTGTCTATCAGTGAATAAGCTCTCTGTGTGTCTCTGTGTATCTCTGTGTACTTAGTAAATATATGTGTGTACACCCTATTGTCTGTTTTCGTCAGAGCCCTAGCCTACCCTTGCACACAGACTGGAAACTCAGAAATAAGGCGCCCTGGGATAGAGTTCTCTGCATAGCTACCTCACGCTAGTTGGTGAGTAACACAGAACATCTTTGGGTTACAATTTTCAACAAGCGTTTCCGGGCTTCAGACACGCTGATTTGAAGTAGGTAAGTACCCCACATTTAGGCTTAAATGAGGAAAGTTTAAAAATAATGTATACATTCATAAATTCAAGCTAGGAGCTTATATCTTCGTTAATCTATTAAAAGCCGGCCAAGTGCGAGTCGAACTTGCCCACGTAGGGTTCCGTACCAAAAAACGAAAAAAATATTACTATTGTTTTACGGAAGACCCCCTTAGTTATTATTATTCTAGTTTTAGTAATTTTTTGTTATAGCAAAAACAGAAAAACATCATCAGATTGTGAGAAAATTTTTGGTAAGCTATCACGGTTCCTGAGATACAGCCCAGTGACGGACAGACAGACAAAGATACCGCGAAGTCTCATGGATTGGGTCCCGTTTTTATCTTTAGGATACGGAACCCTTAAAAACATGCTACGAAGGTTCTTTCTTACTAAGGCGTAAAAAGTAGGAGATAATGGGCAATAAATAATGGTAATTACATGCAAGGAGAGCGTATCTAATGTAATTATTTGGGAAAATAGAAATGCAGGTGGTATTGTTAAGTATTATTTTTACCGTTTTATGGCATGACCCCGACTTCCTGATATAATTGGGGCCTATTTTATTCTGTGACACGTTTGGCTGTAGTTTATTAAATCTATTTCATGTAGAACCTCTGTAAGTATAGTGTGTTTAGAATAAGAACTCTTGTGTTGCAGACGTACATTCTTGAAGTAAAACTTCATTTAGGCGCGACTAGGCAGTGACTCAGATTTTTTTTTCTGACGGAAGTAACGTTATTTGAATTTTGAATAGCGGAAACGTAAATAGCTTCCCCTTTTCAAAATTCGAATGAATGATATTAATATAACATTTGATGCCGTCAATGGCAAAGAAGTTTTACTTCAATCGCGCGTAAAGGTTACACGCACACACTTTTTTTTTTAGCTACTGTAATCAGTTTTGATAACGTTTGGTCGGCTGCTAGCTAATGTTAGTTTTTAAAAAATCAGATGACATTATGAAAGCTCTTGTCTTGGTTTTTGTGATTTTCATTTTTGAAGGTTTTGGTGACAACACGATATTTGTGATTTTAAGTGTTTTAAGAGCGGTGTTATTGTAAGTTTTTCTTTTGTGATCTTCATCACCGTCTCACAGTCAGTTAAAACAAAATAAAGATAACAGGACTGTTATCTTTGATTCAATTATATATTGGAAGACTTTTTAATGCTAGTTTGCTTTCCACGTGAGGCAATAGACGATGCGATGATAGGTGGTGAGCTCATTGTCGTGTTGAAATTGATAGGAGCAGATTGTGATAACTTGCTGCACAAGTCTCCCATCAAGTCTTCAATGTTTCTGGTAAAACAGATCAATGGCTTAACACATCAAGTAGGTACTGACCATAACCAAAAATGCCCTCGGCCGAGTTTATAAGCCGCTTGTTGGTGAGTTTAATAGCTAGCGAGTGATTTACAATGGGTTAGTCAAAAGCAAATTGTAATAAAGATCGAAAACACGGAGCGACTTTACAAGCTGCTCGCGAATTAATTGGCCTATCTACATTAATACTATAAAAGTGTGTGTTTGTAATGAATAAACACAAACACTCCTATGCCGATTTCAAAAATTCTTTCACCATTGGAAAGCTATACTTACCTTGAGTAAAATAGGCTATATTTTCTTCCCATATTCCCATGGGAACGGGAGCTACGGGGGTGAAACGTCCACTAGTGGGTTGCAAACTCGCTCCGTATCTTCGATACTTAACGCGGTGGTCAGTTACAGCAAATTTTATCAAGCGCTTTAACGGTTACTACATAGCGCTTTTCTGTGTATTTATTTAGTAAAAATTCGTACAACATACTTATCAGTTAAATTCCACACATTACAGACGTTGATTACCGTGTAATGGAACAGCGGAAATAATTAAATTAAGAAGATACGTATCGAGTCTTGTCAAAGAGCGATAAACTTGGAGGTAATTAAGATGTGAGCGTGGACTTGCTTTGATACGAACCGAATTATTTTATCTATGGCTGGAGCTGGGTAATTAAATGACTGATTACTCTAGCAAGGTATTTCGTTGGTTTATTAAAATAGTTACATATGCAGTAACTAGATATTTATTACGCAATTGACATAAACTGTGGTTTTAATACACACAAACACTATAGGAAAGTACTTGATATTATAAAACAGAAGAGTTTGTTCTTATCTGGTTGTTTTTTTTTTGAACATCATAGTCATCACAAGAACTATACAAGTTGGATTTAATAAAATATTTATACCTCGATAGCCCATTTAATGACGAAGGATCTAGGCCATAGCGAAAGATATAAGTAATAATTAGTTTAACAGCACACATCACACTTTATATTCATAATATTATTATTATGCACAGTCACATAATAACCAGCAGTACTAACTGGTATAGTAATAAACAAAAGCGCTAAATATTAATTTTATCGCTCCATCCCAACCATTCAAATTCATTTAAATCCATCCATTACAAAAGTTTACATCCATAAAGCGCTTCTTAGACGGCGATTGCTGTTAAACTGTTCAGCTTTTATCATTTAACTGCTCACTGTGTGCACAGTTACGTAAAATATTACCTATTATTTTACGCTTTTTAGTAGCTTCTTGAATTTTTATTTTCACTTCATTTTGTCCAAAAATACCTAATAGGTTACCAATGTTTTAATTTACGTAAATTATCTATATAGGTCAGTTTATTCGTGCAAGGACTTACCCGGGACGCCCTGACGTAGTAAGAAACCGTGTGTTTTAAGCAAGTAGGAGTTCAGCATGGCATCCAGGAAGATTTCTTTACGAAAGTCATCTTCAAAATATTACTCTTCAAACGGGGGAATTTATCTTGTAACGTTCTCGAGCAAGTTTGCAATCATGCAAAACACTATTGTCTATTCTAGCACTAAATATTTGCAGCTACTGAAGTGCGTAAAGAGCTCACGATAACAAAATGTTCAAAATATATCGCGGAGAACGTATGGCCGGCGCCGGACTGTCGGCCATGCATTAAATGAGCTCGAAATATTTCCTTACAGCTGTCTCTAAATCACCCTATAACATTTAACCATTGCATGAATTTGCAAACAACGATTTAAGAAAATATTTTGCTCTGCGTAATGACGCCGCCCGCCTAATGAAAAGCCATTTAGCGATTTGGGACGCTCTGGCATAATTATATAAGACAATTCACAGATTATAAGTCTACAAACAACAGTGGATGAAAGTCCAAAGATGTTCCGCTTAAAGAACCTGGGTTTGTAAAAGGAGGGAAACTCGTAGGCTGACAGAGCGCTCCAAGTTACTATGATTCGACAGCGAAACGTTCTTTTGAATTACTCGGTTCTGGCGAATATCCTCTTCACTCAATCAGTGATACCCAAACAGTTAGAGAAAAACACAAAAAGAAGGTATCTAATAGGTGAGTGATGTGAATATGAAAGTCCAATGAAAAGTAAGTTAATAATGTAGTCAATAATCGGTTTTACCAATCCAATCACTATTTTACTTCACTTAAGCCACGGAATGCCATTGATAATGCCTTCAGATATCCCAGGAGGAAGAAATATGTGCTTAAAAATGACTACTTTAATCGCAATAGATGGAAATAAATACGGCAAAATATAAATTACACCTAAACCAGTGATCTAACTATAAAATACTAGCGGACGTCACGCGGTTTCACCCGCGTAGTTCCCGTTCCCGTGGGAATACGGGAGTAAAATATAGCCTATGTTACCCGCAAAGAGTGTAGCTTCCCAACAGTGAAAGAATTTTTCAAATCGGACCAGTAGTTCCGGAGCCTATTCGTTACAAACAAACAAACAAACAAACAAACAAACAAACAAACAAAAAAACAAATCTTTCCTCTTTATAATATTAGTATAGATGGATATTGTATGAAGCAAGAAAATGACGAATTTATGTGTGAGCAGTGCAAATATAAAACCGGCCAAGTGCGACTCGAACTCGCGCCCAAAGGGTGCCGTACCAAAATAAAAACCGCATCAAAAAACGGAAATAAATCATGTTTGCTGTAGGGGAGCGATAAATATTATTATTTTTCTGATTTTAGTTTAGATTCTAGTATTTGTTGTTATAGCGAAAACAAAATTACTATATATTCATATATATTCATGACATTTTGTTTTTTTTAATCAAATACGCATGTCATACATTCGTTGTGATTTATTTTAGGTTTATTTTGTGAGAGTTTGCTGGCGGGTGGTGCAGAGATTAACAGTTGCATCAGATTTGTGTTGTATACTATTCATTTAAATACACTCGAGAGCAATGAATCAGGGTCACTTAAAGAATCCTAAAAATCTCGGAAACTAAAAATGCTAGGTTAATGCAATAAATTGTATTTAATAGACAATGTAATACTCCTTAAATGAAGGTATTAAAACTTCTTAGTTATTGTAAAGTTATATCATAAAAAAATCGAATTTGAAAAAGGGCCACTTTCGAAGATGGAACTACGAAATTACAGCATTTGGTGTTGCTTTTGTTTGTAATCTGTCATTTATGTGGGTACATAAACCATGTTGATAGTGCTCTATATTCATTAATCAAGCTGAAATTATGTCGCTTACGCCTGAAGAATGCACCAGAATACTTACAATGCTGGAAACCGGCCGGAGTCAGCGCGATACAGCCAGGACTGTCGGTGTGTCGCTGTCAACAGTACAAAGAGTTCTCCGACGTTACGAAGAAACTGGTTCTAACCTACGCAGACCAGGAACGGGCAGAACCAGGTGTACCACAGCACGAGAAGACCGATACTTGGTGAACACCATGCTTCGAAATCGCTTTCTCACAGGAACTGAACTCACCAATCAGTTTCGACGCCTCGGAGGAAGTAACCCAAGTGCATGGACAGTAAGACGTCGGCTTGCTGAATCTAACTTAAAACCCCTTAGACCTGCAAACGGCCCTAAACTGGAGCGTGGGCATCGTATTTCGAGACTAAGGTATGCCCAGAGCCACGTAAATTGGAGTATTGAAGATTGGTCAAAAGTTATGTTCTCCGACGAATCAAAATTTATGCTCTACAAGCACGATGGAAGACACAGAGTGTATCGAAGACCAGGGGAAAGATTCAAGCAAGCATGCATCGAAGAAAAAGTAGCCTACGGTGGTGGGTCTGTACTTGTGTGGGCCGGAATTTCTTCTGAAAGTCGCACAGAGCTGGTGATCATAGAAAACGGCTCTTTAACTAGCGTAAGATATGTGGAAGAAATCCTCAATGATCACGTTGGTCCATTTATGGTCAATTTAGGTGAGGATGCTATATTTATGCATGACAATGCCCGACCTCATACAGGTAGGATTGTGAATGACTACCTTCAAGAGATGAACATTACTCGTATGGAGTGGCCAGCGCGCAGCCCGGATATCAACCCGATCGAGCATGCTTGGGACGAGCTAGGCAGATGCGTAAAACAACGAAACCCTCCCCCAATCACGCTTCGTGAGCTCAAAATTGCTCTCACAGAGGAATGGGAGAATATTCCCCAAAATCGTATAAGGAACTTGGTGTACAGCATGCCAAACCGCGTAAACGCAGTAATGGAAGCACGAGGAGGCAATACGAAGTATTAAAATTCAAGAAAATCGTAATAAAGTTCAAAAATTTCATGTTTCCTATTTTTGTTTTAAGGAGAGATCAGCAGTTTTTTCTTTATGTAATTTTGTGTTAATAAAATGTATGGTGACTCATATTTTTTTTACTTTCATTTAAGGAGTATTACATTGTCTATTAAATACAATTTATTGCATTAACCTATCATTTTTAGTTTCCGAGATTTTTAACATTCTTTAAGTGACCCGGATTCATTGCTCTCGAGTGTATTAAATAAGTATTTATATTAGTATTTATAAACGTACGTATATATTAGTATTTATAAACCTAGGTATTTATTATTTTATATTATTATAAATTTGTTTATTACTTTAATGGAAAGTGACTTGTCAGATGATGACTCCCTATATTATTCTGTCAGCGACCCGGAATCATTATCTGAGAATGTTAGTTTTTCCTCAGTAACACAACATACACTTGGCGAAGTACTTCGAAATAAATTTGAACTTGAACAGGGTAAAACACTCAACGTGTGCCATATTAATGCGGAAAGTGTGCCTTATCATTATAGTGACCTGGTTGAAACATTTGCGAGTTCGAATATTCATGCTGTCCTGATCTCTGAAACGTTTTTAAAGCCTGAACATCTCTCAACTACATATCCACTTCCTGGCTTCATTCTGATTCGGAATGATAGAACGGGTAAAGAAAGGGGTGGGGTGGCAATATATCTTCGCAGCGATTTTCCCTATAAAATAATCGCGTCATCTCCCTCTCAGTATTCTGCTACCGCAGAGTATCTTTTTCTTGAGGTATGGGTTAAAAATATCAAAATTTTGCTTGGTGTTGTTTATTGCCCCCCCACTGTCAACTATTTCACTGATATCGAATCGGTCTTAGAATCCTTGGGGTCTGATTATGAGCATCACATCATCATGGGTGATCTTAATACCAACCTTCTCGCAAGTAGCTCTTCGGGAGCTATCAAACTACATCGCATAATTGAATCTGCCAATCTTTATGTGTTGCCACTGCAGGCCACACATCATAATAAAGACGTGCCTGATACTTGGCTAGATTTAATTTTAGTGTTTAATTTAATAGTTCATAGCCTGTATGATACTCATGCTCCAGTTAGAAAAGTAAAAATAAAATGTCCTCCAGCTCCATGGATAACAGCTGAGGTTCGCACGGCAATGAAACGCAGAGACAAGGCTTATCGATTTTTTAAGAAGCACCGAAGGGAATTGGACTGGAGCGCTTACAAAACAGCTAGGAATCAGATAGTAACCAGATGATACGCAACGCCAAACGCCGACATATCTATGCTAACATTTCTTCCGCAGCACCTGCTGATGTATGGAAGTTTCTCAGGTCGTTGGGTATTGGTAGGATTAGGCACACGGAGCTGCCCAAAACGCTTGAGTTGGACGTCATTAATAGCCATTTCTCCACCTGTAATCAAATTGATGACCTAACAAGGCGTCAAACGGTAAGCTTTGTGGCCGGCCTTGCCTGTCCCAATTATGATTTTTTTAAATTTTCTCTAGTTACGTCAGATGAGGTCAAGAAGGTAATTATGTCGATAACATCCAAAGCTGTAGGTTGCGATAATATTAGTCGTCGCATGATAACAACCATTATAAACCAACTCCTTCCTGCTATTTCCTATATCATAAATTTTTCTCTTGAATCTCGTCAATTTCCTACCATATGGCGTAAAGCCTATGTTCTTCCACTCCCAAAAATTTCCTCTCCCTCTTTGCCTAGTCACTATCGCCCAATCTCCATCCTCCCATTTCTGTCGAAGGTGCTGGAATCTTGTGTGCACAGCCAGTTGACCAAGTTCATCCGTCTAAATAACATTCTGAGTCCACTTCAATCGGGTTTCAGGATAGGCCACAGTACCACGACAGCTCTCTTGAAGGTAACGGGTGATGTCAAGGCGGGAATGGAGAAGGGTGAAGTTATAGTGCTGGTATTAGTAGATTTTTCTAACGCATTTAATTGTGTTAATCATGATATCCTTTTATCTATCCTTGCTCACCTAAAGATTTCATCTGGCGAATTGGGATGGTTCTCATCGTATCTTCGGGGTCGTCAGCAGTCGGTTCGCGTTAACGAGAAGTCATCGACTTGGCGCAATCTAGACGCTGGTGTTCCTCAAGGCGGTATACTCTCTCCTCTTCTTTTTTCAATATTCATTAACCTCTTAACCAAAGAACTTCAGTGTGCGTATCATCTGTATGCAGATGATCTACAGTTGTATAGCCAAGCAAGAGTGGAAAATCTTCGGGAAGCCATTATAAAAATAAACACTGACCTAAACGCAATGGGCCACTGGTGTGACCGCTTTGGGCTAACCGTAAACCCTGATAAATGTCAAGGTATTATAATTGGGAGTAGTCAAATGCTAAGCCGACTGGATGGTGTAAATTTGCCGCCAATAACCTTTAACACAAGAACCATCCCAGTTACTCTCAGCGTTAAAAACTTGAGCCTGTATCTCGATAAAACCTTCGATTGGAGAGCTCAAGTCACCAAAGTTTGCCAGAAAGTTACTGGAACACTTCGTGCCTTTTATCGACTCAGGAACTTTCTCCCATCGAAAACCAAGGCAATGCTGGTTCAGACTCTTCTATTTCCTGTCATAGACTATGGTGATGTGTGCTACCTCGACCTGAATGCAGATCTACTCAATAAACTCGATCGGCTTCTCAACAATTGCATTCGATTCGTTTATAAACTTCATAAATATGATCATGTCTCCGTTCATCGTTCCGAGTTGGGTTGGTTGCCTATACGTCAGCGTCGCAAATTGCGTGCTGTAACGATGCTCTTTTCACTCATGAACTATCCTAATGCTTCTTCTTACTTAACATCTCATTTTCAATTACTTTGCTCTAATCACAATAAAAATTTGTGTTCTTCGAACAATCGCCTTCTTTGCTGCCCCGCTCACACTTCAACCAAGAGTGATTCGTCATTCTACGTGCAGGCAACCCGTCTCTGGAACGCACTTCCGCCGGAAGTCAGGACATGCACCAACCGTATCACTTTCAAAAATAAAGTTCACGAGCTTTACAATGTTTAGGAAAGACTTTTTCTATTATATGATGTAAATTTTTAATGTATGGTATTTGTACATGTATGTATATTAATTGTGTAAATATAGTAATTGTGTGTATGTATTTATATGTATGTTTATGTATGTATATATCTGTGAATATATATTTATATATGTATGTATGTATACCTATATACATATGTATGACAGTATCGTGATTGGGTGTTCGTTTGGTTTGGATCTGGCTGCATTTGTTCAAGTCGTTACTTGAATGAGTGTTGTGGGGTCTGGACTGGGAGGGCACGTGATCATACAGTTTTACTTAATTTTTAAGCTATTGCATAGCTTCTATCGCGGGCCTTGCGTGGAGACCGAATCCAGAAATTCTGTCACGAAAACGAATCACACTCTCGGCTTCCTTCGGCCACGTTCGTGTATCGAGCACTTCATATAGGTATAGTGGAATTCAACAGATTCAAACAATGTAGTAAACAAACAGATTGGATCTCGACTCTCCATAATTACTTACATTTAAATATCAATCCTGATCATATTCGTTTTAAGGAACCATAGTTAGATTTATGCGGCCATTTCGACACTAATTTACCTTTAGAATAAAGAATAATTTCATGAAAAATACTTCGATGATAAAAATTTAAACCTGTCATTCTTGCTTGTCATTAAATTATTTTTTCTCAGTCTTGTTTGTCTTTGGCATAGTGTTGTTTAACGGTTGTACTCGCGTATTGATTATGAAAAGAGGTTTAATCATAATCAGTTTGACAACAATTAGTTTAATAGTATAATAAATTATTTAAAAATGAACTTTAACTTTAAATAATTATAATCGGTAATCGTAAAACAGTACTGTGTGAGTGTGTATTGTTCTGAAGTTCTGCGAGGTTTTTCTATTATCGCTAATTAGGTATATCAACGACTTTGCTTCAAGTACTTTGGCTTTTGGACATTTTTTTTGCGATCTAATTAAAACTTTTTTATACATACTCATATAATTTCTAAGTATGCATACATACGGAGAATTTAAAACGGCAGTAACTCAGTGATTAAAACCAATGGAATATGAATCTGTGGAAGACCTTCTACAAGTTCTTTAAAATCAACTCACATAAACATACATGCAACACATACACACACACACACACACACACACATACACACACACACACACACTGACACACACACACACACACACTCAAAAATCAATTCACATAAACATACATGCAACAAACACACACACACACTCACACACACACACACACACACACCCACACACACACTCTCACACACACTCACACTCACTCACACACACACTCACTCACTCACACACACTCACACACACTCACACGCACACAAACACACACAGACACACACACACACACACAGAGACACACACACACACAAACACACACACAGAGAGAGACACACATACACACAGACACACACACACACAGACACAATATACACATACACACACACACGCACGCACACACACGAAAGCCTAAGCATGCTTTAAGATCGATGAAGTATCTGGGGCTCGTACTCGATGGCCGGTGGAACTTCGGACATCACTTCCGAAGTTTGGTCCCAAAACTGAGGGGAGCATCGGCCGCACTCGCGCGGCTGATGCCCAACATCAGGGGACCCAACGCTCCCTACAGGAGGCTGTATCTGGGGATCGTGCGAAGCATGGCCCTGTACGGGGCTCCCGTATGGGCGGAGACCCTGACGGCCAGCAATGAGGCTAGACTGCTGAGCCCGCAGAGAATGATGGCCGTCAGGGTGATAAGAGGATACCGCACGATCTCCGGTGAGGCGGCATGTCTCCTAGCCGGGACCCCTCCATGGGACCTGGAAGCGAGAGCCCTTGCGTCACTGTTCAGATGGCGCAAGGAGGCGCTGGAGCGGGGCCAAAGGCCTGCGTCTCGAGAAATCGAGGCCCAGCGGACCCTGCTCCACCAGGAAACCGTGGAGACATGGAAGGTGCGACTTGAGCAACCAAAGGGGGGATTCGCCACAATCGCGGCCGTCAGACCGGTCATGGACGAGTGGCTGGAGAGAAGACACGGTGCTCTCTCCTACCGGTTGACACAGATGCTTGCCGGGCACGGTAGCTTCGGTAGGTATCTGTGGCGAAAACACCGGGAAACCACGGCCGAGTGTCAGCACTGCGAGGACCGCAGCGATGACACGGCGCTCCACACGCTGGTGGAGTGCACGGCGTGGGCACAACAGCGACAGGTCCTCGTAGTGGGTCTGGGCGTGGACACTCTCTCGCTTGAGGCCATGGTGCGAGCCATGCTCTCCAGCGGGAGTAAGTGGGACTGCGCCGTCTCTTTCTGCGAGCAGGTCATGCTCGCGAAGGAGGCGGCGGGCCGGGTGCGGGAGAGAACTCTCCCACCCGAGTTCCGCAGTCGGCGCCCTGGGCGCCGCCGACGTGTCTTCGCCGAGGACTATCGGCCTCCATGACCGGGGGTCTGAGGACGGTGAGAGGGCCGCTCACCGTCCTTACAGAAGCAGGCCCATGACGGCAGCGTGACGTGAGCACTCACGCACGCCCCCCCTTAGAAGCGGGGTCACACCCGAAACCCCCCATAGACGCGGGATTGCACCCGAACCACCCCCTGGGCGAGGCCGCATTGGCGGCCGTAGGTCTGTTGGGAGTCACGGGACATCCTTCCTGAGGGCTTACCCGGGGCTCTCAACCATAGGCTGTTGGGCGTTACGTGAGGTTTTTTAGTCGGTAAGAGTCCGGCATAGCATCCTACGAGGATTTTCCCTCACGTTAAAAAAAAAAAAAAAAAAAAAAGCATGCTTTAAGATTTTGTATTGGTTTTGTTACATATTTTATTGTTTTCTCTATGTAAAATTATTATAAGTTTATAAGTTAGTAGGAAACAATTTTAATATTTTAATAGTTCTGTGTAAACATATTGTCAAGTATCAATATTTTAGGGGAGAACAATGATATATGCATGCAACACAGTTTGTACTAGCGCAGGTATCAGGGAATTTCAATTTCATGTATGTACACAATTAATGGCAATAAAGAATTATCTATTTATTTATACATATTATACTTAGAAAACATCAAATCTTCGAAACAAACATTGGTAGATCCCACGATTTTTTGGCCTGCCCGGGAATCGAACCAAGGACCCCAGCGCGACAGTCAGTTATATTACCGAATGCCACCGAGGCAGGCAAATAAGAATCTGGAAGGTACAGATATCTTTACTTTGTTGAACATAGGCCTTAAAATCTTACTAATATTATAAATGCGAAAGTTTGTGAGTGTGGATGTTTGTTACTCTTTCACGCTCAAACCGCTGAACGGATCGGGCTGAAATGTGGTACAGAGATATATTATAGTCTGGAATAACACATAGGCTACCTTTTATCCCGGGAATAACTTTCCGCGGGAACAAATTTTACGCGAGCGAAGCTGCGGGCATCAGCTAGTATTCTTATATAGAAATAATTATACTAGCATAGTTGGTAAAAAATGCTATGTAATAGCTTTACCGCGGCAGTCCCCGAGTGCCACACGTCTCTTTTTTTTTTTTGTTTTCATAACATCCTTAAGCACCTACCTGAAATTACCTATCTCTGCATCACCCTAAGGTTGACTGGAAGAAAATGCCTACGGCATTAAGTCCACCTTTGTACTTTTTATGTGCATAAAGTTTTTAAATAAATAAATAAATAAATAAAAATACATCATCTTTTCAAATTTCAGCTCTCTAGCTATCACGGATCCTGAAATACAGCCTCGTGAATTACAGACAGACAGACAGATTTAACCCTTTGGGTACGGAACCCTAAAGAGTCATTCTTGTAACACTAAAAACTATGTGACACAGTCACAGATACCATGTGATAGGTAATGTACTCCGTCCGTACATCTATAAGGTGCTCATCCCTGAAAAAATAAGATAAAATTGTGCCTTCTTATTGCAAAATTTGCTTTGTCGCCTTATTTTCAGTAAACAGCGTTTGGATTCACTTGTTAAGCTGCATAAATTGTCCGTAAAAAATTTGATTAAAACCTTTGTTGTTCTTATATTTGTATTTTATTACATAGGTGGTTTACTTAGTACAAAACTAAAAATCTAATAATTGTAACCTCAGATTAGAACTCGGAGCTACCTATTTTACCTTACCTATTTTCCCTATGTTACCTATTTTCAGTGCGCTCCTGGCACTTTCGATATGCGATTGACTGCCTCGTTGGACTATTCAACCTTCAAACATCCCCTTATTTTTAAAAAGAAAAAAATTAAACTTCGGCCTTTTTTTACTGTTGTAAATTATTTATATATGAACTTATTTTACACTTTATTGTACGCCAACTAAAGAAAATTATGGTTCATATATGCAGTTCAAAAAGATGTACAATGGGCGGCCTTATCGCTAAAAATCAATTTCTACCAGGCAACCTTTGGATGGAGAAAGTTGATTGAAGGTAATGAGTGGTAGTTCTTAGGCGTACTCTTAGATTGCAAATTATAATTTCTTTTGAATCTACTTCATACTGCAAAGTGGCATACGAGACAATAATACTGGGCAAAAGTTGTCGTTCGGCCTCAGTAAGCTTATTGGACTAGACAACAAATGTAGGTATGTGGATTAAGGTACTATATTGAGTAGAGTAGAATGTACTAGAATGAGTGCCCAAAAGGCCACTTAAAAATATCCACACGTACAAATACAGAAAAGGTTCGACGGCGGCTTGAGATAAATATTCAGCGAGGGTGCATATTCTCGTTTGTGTAACCACTAAAAATAACCCTTTCCTAAGTGTATGAGACTTGGTCTTTCGTACACAAAGCCTTAATGGGTTTAGGATAGTGGGTAAACTGTTGATACTGCAAATAAAACCAAGGTCTCCAAAAAGTGAAAAGCTTTTTAACGGTTCGCTACATAACCTAGTTTTATCACCCTCTTAATTTTACCTTAGCGTATCCCTTCAGGAAGTATTATTATTATTATTATTTATTTATTGTTCAAAACACCACAGTAACATTCAACATACAAGTATTCCACTCGCTTAAACTTAGTAGGTTTTTGTTTGAAATAACAGTTAAAAATAAAATACAACCATGTTTATGTACAAACAACCACATCATGCAACGTGAAAGTTTACAAGAAACAGTTGAGATTAAGCAATTAATTTAATTACAATAATAATACAATCGAAGCAAGTACCATGCCGGGAGCGCCTCTTCCCCGACCTTCTGCTATTAGCGTACCGGAATTTACAGCCACCCCGCAAATGCTCGGTCGTACGAGAGGCGCACCCGACGGCAGGCTCACTTCCAATACTACGCGCGATTAGTGCGCTATGGTGCTATGCTACGCTCACCCAACGCCGAGGCTGGCGCAAGCGCAGCGTCCGCGTTGTCTATTAGATATTTTTGTAGTACTTTTACATTATGGTTTATAAGTAAGGTATGTGAAATATTATCAATATTATCAATCGATATGTCTATTTTTTTTATACCACTAAGGTGGCATTACGGAAAGTGGTCACTGTGGACGTTTGCAACACCAGAGGCGCTTCACTTGCCGACCCTGTAAAAAACATTCTATGAACATTTTGAAGAACACCATACTGTAGGCGTTAGGGTAAAACGAAGCAGGGAGCTCATTCCACAATATATGTATGTATTTCAACCACAGAACAGTTAAAGGAGGACCTCCTTTAACTGTTCTGTGATTTCAACGACCACTTACGATACAAAAACAAACTACGTACCTACGTAGCAACTATCTGCTGAAAAGAATATAAAACTGGGCTCAAGGGAGTGTGAAGTGATGTCAATAACGTACGCTATCCTTCGAGATATCAAAGTTGCTTCATTTTATATTAACCCCTTTTTTTTTTTTTTTTTTTTTTTTAACGTGAGGGAAAATCCTCGTAGGATGCTATGCCGGACTCTTACCGACTAAAAAACCTCACGCAACGCCCAACAGCCTATGGTTGAGAGCCCCGGGTAAGCCCTCAGGAAGGATGTCCCGTGACTTTTATATTAACCCTCCCCAGAAACTGTGTAAAGCCCGGTTCCCACCGCTAGCTGAGCGGGCCTATTAATAAATTCGTATACTTAACTCGCAACACAGTCAACTGCATACTTTGTTTTCCCACCAATAAAATGGTCGGCATTGAGGGACGGGTAGTATTCATTTTGCATTACTCATTCTACTCATCTCAACAAAAATGAAACTTACTAATGATAGATTGCAACATTCTGAAGTTCATTTTTAATATCTTTGTTTGTGAAAAACAAAACACATTTCATTAAAAAATAAACCTGTTCAGCTCCCCATCTCCCGCTCATTACTCGTCATATTCCGTCCTTAGTATCCTAATATTGGATGGTTTGATCCCTTTGTGCGTGTTATAGTCGCTACAAGTCTCCTTTAATGCTCACATAACCACTGAATTAAAGTTACGTACAGGTTACTGAACTTTTGGTGGTTCGTAACGGGTTGTTCTATACTAATCCGCATTGACCCGACTTAATGCGTGTTTGTAGGAACTTAACCTTTGTAACAACAAGGAAAATTTTTCATTATAGAGCCCTGTTTTGGCTTATTTTAGGAATATCCTAAATGGATGCTATGTCGCACTCCTACTGATTAAATACCACACGTTTTCTACCTAATGCCTACAGTTGGGATGGCCGGGTAAGCCCTCGAAAGGATGACCCGAGGATTCTCAATAGAACTTGGCTACCACTGCGGCCTCTCCTAAGGGGATAGCTGTTTTGGCTGGAGGAATAAGAGCCATATATGTAGATCATTACTATGACCTTTACCATCATCTTTGATTGACTTGACAAATCTTGTTATGTTATGGGCAAGCTCCTATATTACAGGGCCGCCAACTTGAGGACCACTGTCGAAAGTCTTATGGACTGTGAGACTGGCCCCAGATGCGCCACGGTTTACCATCAGGCTGGTGGCGAAGTCAATTTGGCGAGCTAAATATTTAAAAAAAACGTACCATAATAAAGTACCTTTACTTCCTTATAAAAGTAGATAAGAGTGTGCACAAAATATCTTTCGAATATGACTTATCACGTTACAAAATACTAGCGAACGTCACGCGGTTTCATCCACGTTACTGCCGTTCCCGTGGGAGTACGGGAGACGGGCCTATGTTCACTAGGGATAGTGTTTGTAAAAAGGATTTATCAAATTCCTCACATAAGAAGATGAACACCAGTGGTTAGGGTTTGTCACGTATGTCACGAGCAAACTCGAGGGCACAGAATAGATGGTCTGTAGGTACTAATATTATTAGGGATATTTTTAAATGCACCTCTGTTTAATTTTTCTGCACACTAGGTGACTCCACTAATTTACTGAATGCAAACCAGAAAATTAAATGCTGTGCAAAAAACCAATTGATTAACTAAACATGTCCTACTTAAAAAACTTAAAAATTACTCAGAACGAGATGACCTTTTTAATCGAATTCACTCCAAAAATGTGGTTCGTACATCGAATATATGATTTGTGAAACTGAAATACAAATTGCATATCAAAAATACTAACTTGCACTCTAAATAGTACAATCTTATAACGGATAAGGTTAGATTAGGTTAGACTTTAATTTTTTTATCAAAAAAAATAATTTTGTTGAGGCGTTTGATTAAATTGAGGTTTTACATAGAATAAACGATGTTCCTAAAAGTAAATTACGCGATAGATTTCTTTAAAAAAGTTTTAATATTTTTGTTGAACAATGGAATTTTTAGATATACTATTCGGATAATAGTTATTCGTTCAGTAAAACAGTTATGCAAATACCATTAAACAGTATAATGAATTTGGTTTATTTGGGGTGTATAATTAGAGTGCAAGTCAGTATTTTTGGTTTAACTTTGAAATATTTTGTTCGGAAAAAGGGAATAAACAGATATCGATTTAAATATGCCATATTATTATAAGGAGGAAAGATTTAATTGTTTGTTTGTTTAAATCGAATAGGCTCCGAAACTACTAAACCGATTTGAAAAATTCCCGGTCAACAAAGGATAAATTTTATTCCCAAATTTCCACGGTAACACAACATATATTTATACTGTGGTAACGGGAACTACGCGGGTGAAACTTATATTATTACCATCTAACGGTTTGCTAGGCATTGAAGCGGTTGTCAAGTGTAAACAAAAACAATCCAGGTTTTGGAGATACGTACGACGGAGATATAGAAAGTAGTGGGACACAAAAAAACTGGACAAAATAGTCTTTATCCAATGTTAGATTGATATTAAAACGAAATCTCGAAGATTCCAAGTTCATAAATCACTATAGAATCATCCTTTGACCAGCCATCTCATTCTGAAAGAAATCTCGTACCTTATCAGCTGGCGTCGAGTGACAATGACGGATTATGTTCACATAGACCTTGCTAGCGATATTCATCGCTAATTGATGTTACTCTGTTCAAATGAGTGAGAACTAGAGGCTTAGAACAGACCTCAGATTCATACAATAGTCACTTACGAGTACTTCCGAATGTGCTCGTTGAACCGACTAGTAATATAAAGGGAAGACAGGCAACATGAATGATTCTCACGGCCCTCGCTCGGTTTGATTTCATTAGGGAAAAATATGGTCCGTGGATTTCAGTAATGGTTTTCGCATCAAATCAACAACTTTAACGTCGCTCCTCAGGAACATACCATCATAAATTACAGCACGCCTTCATCCTCGAAAGGGTAGGCAGAGACATAGTATACACCCACGTTTCACCTTACAGTTTTCTGTCCCACGTAATAGGTGGCAAGTCTATTGCCGCGTTGAAATAGACAGGCAAAAGTCGCGACGACCAGCAGTTAAAATTATATCGGGTTTCATTTCGAGTTTTCCTTGTCTTTTCTTTTTTTTAACGTGAGGAAAAATTCATGCCATGCCGGACTCCTACTGACTAAAAAACCTAACGTAACGCCCAACAGCCTATGGTTGGGAGTCCCGGGTCCTCGAAAGGATGTCCCAGGACTCCCAACCGACCCAAGGTCACCACTGCGGCCTCGCCCAGGGTGGGAGTTCGGGTGCCATGCCGCTTCCCTGGGGGGCTTCGGGTACGATCCCGCTTCTAAGGGGGGGCGCACGTGAATTCCTCACGTCATGCCCTCTCACCGTCCTCAGGCCCCCGTTCATGGACGCCGATAGTCTTCGGCGAAGACATGTTGGCGGCGCCCAGGCCGCCGACTGCGGGACTCGAATGCTCGCAGAAAGAGGCGGCGCAGTCCCACTTATTCCCGCTGGAGATCATGGATCGGACCATGGTCTCGAGCGAGAGAGTGTCCATGTCCAGACCCACTACGAGAACCTGGCGCTTTTGCGCCCACGCCTTGCACTTCACCAGCGTGTGGAGCGCTGTGTCATCGCTGCGGTTCTCGCAGTGCTGACACACAGCTTTTATTTGGTTTCCCGGTGTTTTGCCACAGATACTTACCGAAGCTACCGTGGTAAGTATCTGTAACAACCGGTAGAAGAGAGCACCGTGTACCTATCCTCTCCAGCCCCTAGTCCATGACCGGTGAGTTTTCCTTGTCTACGCAATGGATCGTTTTGCAAAAGTGTTACTACTACTTACGCCCTCGGTACAAATAGGAGTGGCGACATTTTGTACTCTTTCCCATCGCCACACCGGGCACACGTGAGGTAATCGAAATTTCCTCTGCGAGTTCTGTCGACCACTCTGGTTCTTTGATGGATAATAATAACGTTTCGGATTTTATCCCTCAGATACACCCTAAGCATAATTCGCTTCTTGGCTCGTTGCGCAACTGAGCATGGACTAGAACTAGACTCACTGTGAGTGTCCATGTCTCGGCACCGTCGGTCATAACTGGTAGAACGCATTGGTTATACCTAGAATTTCGTCTTCATGTTATGTGGAATAGGCTAAATAGAAAACTTGATTCAGTTTCCTAAACACAGTGACAATGTACATACGTACGTAAATAGATGATTATTAGGTAAATTACTATAGGAATATCAAAATCGATTGATTTAATACTCAATTATTCACAACGATTGCGGATCATGTTATGTAGAACCACTTAGATTAGGTACGAATTATTCGCTTTAAATTAATTTATGCCTTTCACATAAATACAGAATCGATACCGTAATAAGAGATTATCCAGCGATTACACAGTCACGAGCTATTGTTGGTTAAACAATGTACTAACGTAATCTGATTTATCGTCTAACCTCTACCGATTTAGTACAAAATCGAGTTTTGAAATTAACTGTTAGATTGAAATAACAAAAACCGGCCAAGTGCGGGTCGGACTCGCGAACGGAGTGTTCCGTACCCAAAAACGACGAAAAATCACGTTTGTTGTATGAGAGCCGCCCTTAAATGTCCATTTTTTAAATAATATTATATGTGTTTAATGAAAATTTACAGTTCGATGATCTGTGAGCATTTTCAAGTGCTTTCTTGTTGCCTTTCCAAAAAGAAGGCCAAAAAGTGATTTTTTTGGTATTTTGTATGGAAACCCCCATCAAATTTATTATTTTGCCCTTTTTATTGTTATATCAGAGTTTACTATGATTAAAATGGCACCAGAAACACATTGTCTCTGCAAATTTCAGCTTTCTAACATCTGGCACTGTAATTTAAGCCTAATTACATTATCAGAGATTACCTTGTAGACGTGTTGAAACGAAAGTGGGACCATGGCTACCAGGACCTGCTATTGAAGTTGTTTAAGCCGCCCGAAGAGGTTATCTTAACGTGCTACAAACGACGTGAACACTATATCATGCCCGCCTGATAGAAAACCATGGTGACATCCAGCGATTAGAAGCCACCCCCACAATCCTTCTGATAGTGGTCCTCAAGTTGGTGGCCCTATGATATGCTTCTTCACTTCAACCCAGGGTTGTAAGAGAAGGGAAACACGCGCGCGGGCTGGTCGTCATAAGTTGTTATGGTTCGACAGAGAAACGATTTTTAATAATCACTAGAGGTAGTGACACAAAATAATAAGGTGCAGAACGCAATTTTATGTATGCATTTTTTTTTCAAACCCCCCCCACGTCTACGCACAATCGCGCGCGATGAAACTGCTATGAAAACGCTTTGACCTCGTGTCTGTCAAGTGTGAACTCCGTGAGCTGTGTCTATAATACAAAGTGCGCTCGTGCTACGCATAGACTCTACAGTGTGCGTAGCACGAGCGCACTTTGTGTGTAAGTTTCCTTCTGTACAATAATATTTTGTGATAGGCGTTAATAATTAGGTACTTAAACTACAACCGATAAACTGACGGTGGCCATGACACACGAATAACATGTCAGTTAGTTCCTAACAAGCTTGTGGTTTTACAGAGGGTCAGAGCTTTTCATACTCGTCATGTTGTAGTTCATTATATGTGGCCTTAATGGTTTACTAATGTTTGCCATAATTTAAAATGCAATAATTTCATTTGACATAACACTTCAGTTGCCATAATCGTGAAATGACATAAAATGACTTTCACTAATTCCATTGGTCATAATCGATTAAGTGTCATAATAATTTAAATCCATAAATGTATTTGCCATAATTTTCGTTTTCAATAATGCCATTTTCCATAACTTTTATTCACTATAATATAAATAAAGATAATTTATTGGTACGACACAGATAAATATTATGATCGGGGATGATTATGGCAAACAATATTAGTGCAAATGAATTTATGGGAAACGAGAGAAGACCGGCCTTAATATCAGTAAATTGAGGTTTGGTGTTATAGGTAGGTTTAATGTTGTGTTAAAATTTAAATCGAAAAGATTATGACTTTGGCGATGATTTTATTTCTGTGTATTGGGTCTATTTTTTAGAACTTTATACTTTATACTTTATTTATTTCAAATAATATACAGGTTAAACATGTTACAAATTGAACGATGATATTCGCAATAGTAATAAACTGTGGCGCAGATATCAACGCCCTCTCCTGGGAGTATTTATATAATTCTAAAAAGAAACATTGCAATTGGCAGGCCAATAATGTAGGTAGCAAGTTAGTACATTATAATTTTAGAAAATAATTATACAAAACTAATTAAGAATGTGTGTGTTGTATCTTTGTGTGTGTGTGTGTGTGTGTGTGTTTATGAGTTTTATACATTGCATGCAGCGTTATGTTAGGAGATCTTCTGTGTCCCCGTATGACAATGTACGTAGCCAATCAATACAGGCTCTTTTACACTTTCTGGCAAGAAGTGGGTAGATATTTAGTACCCTATTTACTCTGTTATACAGCTTAGAGCTGATAAAGAAATAATGTCGACCCGCTAGTGCTGTACGTCGTGGCAAAATACAGCAAACCCTATCAAATCTTCTCTTTGACTGTTTCAGACTGGAATCAAAAGGTACCTCGGAATGTTTACGGAGTGTCGTGTTTAAGACGAAAAGTTGCCGAACATTGAGGACTCCACAAATTGAGAAAAGTTCCGCCGTGGGGAATCTAGTCGGTTTCTTTAGCATTGTCTTCAAGACCGCTCTCTGCGCTCTCTCCAACTCAAGCATATGAGATTTTGCAGCACTGCCCCAACATGAAATACAATAACCAAGTATTGATTGTGCTAGGGCATAATAAACAGCCTTCAGGGAGTCTATATCAAGGATATTCCTTATGTTTTTGAATACATAAATTAATCGTCTAGTTCGACCAGCAGTAGTGCCTATTTGCTGATCCCAACTAAGGGTGTCATCAATAAAAACACCAAGGTATTTGATACAAGACGTGCGTTCTACAACAGCGCATGAACAAGAATCTACTGAAACCTCTTTGATCGGTGTACAGACGTGAACACAGACAGAGAAAGTGGCAGGAGGCTGAAAGACCCGGTTTGCAGTAAACGTTATGTATTTGGTTTTAGAAAGGTTAAGCGTTAGAAGATTTGAGTGCAACCAGTACATTACCCGCTGCAGTGCAATCTCTGCGTTCGAGTTAACCTCCTGCCAATCCCGTCCCGTCACAATCAAAGCTGTATCGTCCGCATAAGTGATAATCTTACAATTTGGAAGTGATAGTTTGCATAAGTCATTTATATAAATTAGAAACAGAGTAGGCCCAAGGACACTACCCTGCGGAACTCCAAAATTTACTGTTTTCTCTCGACTGGCAATGGAATCAATTACTACGTACTGAGTACGGGAAGTCAGATAACTATGAAACATTTCTAATGCAACTCCTCTTATTCCATAGTGTTCCAATTTAGAGATCAATTTTGGAACAGAGACAGTGTCAAATGCCTTTGAAAGATCTAGGAATATACCGATGGTTTTTAATCGTTTCTCAATATTCTTGACCACATTTCCAGTCAGTTCCAAAACTGCATCTTCTGTGGATAGACCTTTCCTAAAACCATACTGATTTTGGGCCAGTATCTTATTTTCATTTAGGAATTGGATCAAAGGTTTATTTAAAAGTTTTTCAAATATCTTTGATAAAGCAGTAAGTATCAAGATAGGCCTATAATTTGTGACGCTGTCTCTGTCACCACTCTTGAAAATAGGATAGGCAATAGCTTTCTTGAACACACGAGGAAAAATACCAAAAGAAAGTGAGAGATTAAACACGTGAATCAGGCAGGGTGTGATTACTTGGTGGGCGGATTTTATAATAGAAGTTGGAATACCGTCCCAACCGACTGCACAAATTGTCCTTTAAGTTCATTATTGTGGTGATTATTTCATCAGAGGATATGGGAAGGAACGCCATAGACTTTAGAGGACTCAGGTGAGAACAGATACCATGCGATGGAAAATATTATGTCGATAATATTAGGTCGATTTTAATATAATATTGGCGACTGACATCGTTCATTATCGAAATTCCAGAGAGATTCAATGCTTTTTTCGTCCTTATACCTTTATAACAATCCTTACTACCCCTACTTCCCTACTAATATTATAAATGAGAAAGTAACTCTGTCTGTCTGCCTGTCTGTTACGCTTTCACGCCTAAACGACTGGAGCAATTGAGATGAATTTTAGTACAGGGATAGTTCGAGGCCCTAGGAAGAACATAGGCTACTTTTTGTCCGACTGCACAAAATGAGGGTTATGATTTCACGTGACAACAACTTCTTCGCGGTCGAATCCGCGGGGAACAGCTAGTAACAAAATAAATTTTTTATCAATTTTTCATTTTACTTTCACGTGGACTTAATTACGGTTCACAAAACTCTTTCGCTTACGTACGTAACGGTTTGTTTCTCTTTTATTTTGGACTGGGCTTATTAAGAATCTTTAGTTTAAACGAATTTCATTGGCAATAGAATAACTGAGTCACCGTTGAGTTTACATATACTTTACTTTTCATCATTTTTACATGGTGGACTTGCAGTTTGCAGTACACTCTACTAGGACAACTATGTGGGAAGCTACTTTCTAAAGCATCACGATATTCTGCCTCGTCTTGCCTCATAAAGATAGGTCAAGGTCAACAAAAGCGCTGCCTCAGGGAGGCAACTATGGCATGTTCATGTTGCGTCCTAAGTCAAGAATTTTTAATAGAAAACTCAGTATCAGATCCAATACAAAATTCAGTGTAAGTATATATTTTGCCTCAAGTTACATAAATAGTTATGTAGGTATTTATTAATTTACCCACAAATACAAGACCATCCATACATATCATCCAGACGCAACTTAATTTGGCTGAACAACAAAAACTCCACTTCGTTTCACTTCAGAGGAATTGTAAGAAGATAATTAATTATCTGCCTGAGACAAATAACGTCCATTATCTCAATCATTTCTCAAAAGACCTATCTCGATTCCCAGACGTGTGAAGGTCGTGAAGGAAACTCTGCTTGTTCACTGTTAGGGAAAAATGAGAAAAGTTTTGAGAAGAAGTCTATGGGCTGTATTACAGCTAACGTTTCTAAAAACTGAAGAGACGCTTGAGCGTAAAGGCATTACGCAGACGCCGCACCCCGGCGTGGTCAGACGCGTATGTACAATTATATTATGCCCGCGAGAAACAGAAAATAAGGAGTTTAATTACTTTAAATGCACGCGTCAACGTGTCGTAGCCCTTTTGTCCGCGTCTGTCTACGCCGCCGTTGCCGCGTCGTCGTCTGAGTTGCATATTGATACCTCTGGGCTCAAAGGTCGTAAAGGACATTTGGGCGAAAATGACTTTTTGATACAGTTTTACTCAATTTTTAATTCCCTATCGATCTGTATATTCCGGTTTACGAAATTCGCAAAAAAAATGCCTTTACGACCCACATAATCTGAGACTTTAAGCCAAGTTTACCGTGAAAATATGGAAGTAAATAACACTTACCTACTAGAGTGAAATTATTTTGGTAGTAAAGGATAATATAAAGAAAATTTTGGGTGTAAAACACATAAAAAAATTAAATGGTCCTATACTCCCTATAAGTCACCTAAAAAATGGATATAAGGATGTAAATATATATGGATGTAAAGGACATCAGGACTTGTCCTGATGTCCTTTACATCCATACTGCTACTTGTAGCAGTGTGTTAAAGTGGGTAACTTTAAAAGTGAGCTAGATACAATCGACTTTGGAGACCTACAGGGTAGCGTGCTTGGCCCAACGCTTTTTATAATGTATATGAATAATATAATATGCTATGCCGATGACACTGTTGTTATATCGAACATCGAACCATACGAAAGCCGAGTTGGGCCTGGGGCAAGTGTCAACATGGTTGCGTTATAATTTAGTGACACTGAATGCCAGTAAAACTAAATATGTATGTTTTCATAAAACAGCTAGATCGGCCCATTACACATCTCTTGGTATCAAATTACACTACTGCAAAGAAATGAAAGGTTGCAAATGTGAATTCATCCAAAGGACAGACAGCATTAAATACCTTGGCGTAATTATTGACGAAAACTTGTTAAAAAACACATCATCGTTTTGTCAAACGGAGTGCGACAAACCGCAAATATAATGAAATTTCTTTGTTCTTCAGCGCCAACGGACGACCTGAAATCCGTTTATTTTGCCCTGAGTCCTCCTGAGTCAGTCGGCCGTCCCGTGGAGTCAGCGCTGCTTTGCAGGGAGGGCTTCATCATTGAGATTACATTCCATACATTGATGTCGCCAGCATCCTCAAAGCCCGCCCCTTGTTCGGGCGTGAGTGCGCCGTAGCTGTTCAACAAAAACAGGCGGCTTACCGCACCTGGATCAGGGCTCGGTCTGTGCGCGACCAGAAAGTGGCCCGCCTCAAAGCAGCGTACAACAGAGCCACTAGGTCCAGTAAGAAAGCCTTCAAGAGAGTGGAAGCCCAGCGCATCACGCGGCTTGGTCAGGAGCTCACGTAACATCCGACGGGCAGACGTGAATACTGGCAACTGACCAAAGTCGTGCAGGCCAACTTTTGCAAGCTCTTGCTGCCGCCGCGCCGCTGCGCTGTCTTGACGTATGACTGGCTCACAAAGCTCAAGAGAAATCAGAAATGCTGGCCAATCTCTTTGCGGCTAATTCCCGGGTCGATGATTGTGGCAAGCAACCTCCCACTATCGCCGACTGTGGAACCACGATACCGGATATTGTAATCCGG
Organism: Miltochrista miniata; assembly: GCA_933228765.1. Classification (NCBI taxonomy): domain Eukaryota; kingdom Metazoa; phylum Arthropoda; class Insecta; order Lepidoptera; family Erebidae; genus Miltochrista; species Miltochrista miniata. The sequence goes on along the minus strand of OW121764.1, from coordinate 11,118,073 downwards.
CAGTGCGGCATTGGTGCTGAAGAAGTGTGCAGCTGAATTATGTCCAACGCTAACACGCCTGTATCGTCTTTCCTATTCGTCGGGAGAAGAGTCGAAGGCTTGGTAGGAGGCGAACGTTCAGCCGATCCCCAAGAAAGGGGACCGGTCGGATCCGGCCAACTATCGCACCATAGCCGTAACCACCGTAATCTGCAAAGTGTTCGAGCTAATTATCAACAAACAGCTCATGCGCTATCTGGAGGATCACTCGTCAATTAGCCATTGTCAATATGGCTTTAGGCCGAAACGATCAACGGGTGACCACTTAGCGTACATAACACACACCTGGGGTGAGGCTATGGAGAAGCACGGTGAATCTCTGGCTATTGGCCTAGACCCATGTCTAGGCCATTCAAAGGCTTTAGCCATCTAAAGCCTTTGATAGGGTATGACATGCGTCGCATCTTTTCAAGCTGCCGGCATAGATTCTATCGCCTCAGTTGTGCCGATGGTTGGCCAGCTTCCTGCACGGGCGACGTACACGGGTCCTCTGTGATGGTCAGGCTTCCTGCTTTTTGCAGGTATATGCCGGAGTACCACAGGGATCGGTATTTTCCCCAACTCTCTTTCTTCTGCATATCAATGACATGCTGTCCCTTGGGTGCATTCATTGTTATTCGGATGATAGTACTCTGCATGGGAGCTATTCTGACCGTCCAGCGGAGGGGCGAGGCGACGTGGAAGGGAAGAGACGACAACTCGTGGCGGATCTTTACCGAGACCTGGGTCGCATTGCCCAATGGGGTTCGGATTACCTGGTCGAGTTCAATGCCAGAAAAACACACAGTTTACAGCTAAGAAGTCCCCATTCCTATCCCTACCCTGTCTTTGGTACATTACGGTTCCACTAAAAGAAAGCTCAATCACAAAACCTACGTAGAGAGATGTATTGGGCTGGCCTCGTGGAAACTAGAACTCCTGAATAAGCTGAGACTATTTCACGTCACATCAGAGATGTTTACTGTACAAGACGAAGATTCGCCCCTGCGTCGAATTCTGTTCTCACATTTGGGATGACTCCGCAAGACACCTACTAGCGTCAACGCTATGCAGCGACGTGCTATTCGAATAATTGGTTGTCCTGAGGTGACGGGAGGCCTCGAACCGTTAGCGCAACGAACCGGCTGCCTTCTACCGAATGTATTACGGTGAATGTTCTGAAGAGCTCGATTCAACCTAATCCGACCATCTCCTTTCCAAACCCGAACAATGCGTGCCGGGGCAGAGATACTGATGCAGAATTTTCGCCTGAACCAAGCATTTCAAAAGATCGTTCATCTGTCGAACTATAAAAACATGTGAAACATCATCTTAATCCCGGGTTCTTCAAGAGGAGCTTGAAGAGGCACATCACAGGGCTGGCAACTTGAGGAACCACTGTCGAAAGCCTTACAGACTGTTAGACTGGCCCCCAATCGTTAGATGCACCACGACTTACCATCAGGGTGGTGGCGACGTCAATTTGACGAGCTTAATATTAAAAAATATAAGTTTATTTAATAATGTAGCCCTTAAAAATGAGTTAGCAAGTGATCCTTATGACCTAAAAATTATTACACTAGTCGATTATTACCTTATTTTCTTCAGAATTGCGCAGTGAAGTAGATTTACACCCTTCGGTGAAATCTTAGGATGGAAATTTGACGGGTGTAAAGGACTTTTATTTTCAAATTTATGGTCGTAAAGGAAATCTATCTCGGTAAATACAGCACTAGGGTATTTTTTTAATCTGCCTTAGAAAATACTATAAATTCTAAGCACTTTCTTCCTTGGTTTTATTAAAATAGCTCAAGAAACAAAAAAGTTAGAGTACAAAATATTTTTTTTCTTTTGTTTTTTGCTTCTCCTGAAAAGTCCCATTTTGTCCTTTACGACCTTTGAGCCCAGAGGTATCGATTATACTAGGCAAAATTATCCTCAAGCAGTTTTTGAGTGTGTAATATTACAAGTTCAAAGTAGATATAAAGTTTTCGATTGTCAAACTTGCACTAATTGGTGGAACTTGCTATACGTTATCTTTGATTAAAACACGTGTAAAATTCCTATTAATTGGATTTTGAAACTGACCGCTACAATAATAATTCGTTTCCTTTAAGGAAATTGACCTCGTTAACAAAATAGCCGCGGGAAATTTGTCATAAAGTCTTTATGGACATTAAAGTAGGCATTACACATAATTCATATCCGTCCTTAAAAAACACGTGTGTGTGGGTGACATTTGTAATGTTACCGTACCTACCCATTGACTCGTAAATGTAATGGGCGTCACTGGTAAGGCCCATTAAAACAGATATAATAGTTTAGTGAATGCACTTCATTTAGTTTCTAATCGCTATAAAATGAAATTAATAGGAGATTAGATTATTTTATCGTTAGTTTTGATATCTTGATCTGACTTTATGATTGAAGGACATAGGTTTGTAAAGTATTACAAGATGTGACCTTTCTGTCATGTGGCATACCGCCTTTTCAGAAATACCATTGTACTGTACTCCAGACAATATGAACGAGTTTAGCTTTGTGTTAACCGTGCGCGCTTATGTCTGTAAAGGCGCAACGAACACGATGGCGCGGACAGCCGCGAACAATTTGTTCGCTTGATTCAGGACATAGGGATTTTTATACTGTCAGTCAACCCATAAGACGGTGCGGAAGATTTGAATGTACATGTCTGTCCGCGGCTGTGTGCGACTGTACACGTCAGCGTAGCGCCTTATCCAACTTTAATTTTTGGAGATGGAAAATAAATCGTTCTTTTTGCAATAGCACAAGGCATACGTCCTTCAAAAGTCGGTCAGTTATAAGCTTTAAAGATTCGAGATACAACAGAAAGTAAGACATGTGGCTGTATACTTTGATAGCCTCCGCAGTACTTAATGTAAAGAAGAAAATTATACCTTTACCTATAATTTATCTATCTTCTTTACGCCAAGATAGATATAATTTATATATCTATCTTGGCGTAAAGACTTTTTCTAATAATTTAATAACAGTTGGTTTTCTTGTATACCTAAAGTAAGTACCAACGACGATTGGATGCTGACATCTCATTAGAGGATATGGGCCTATACCTACGTCCACACAGCAATTTTTCACCGACCGAACACCTATATTCTCGCCAGTTATTTTCCGCTATCAAATCCTATTTTAGAGCGGATTTATCATTGCCAGTGCGCAGAAGGGCAATACGTATGTCCCTCAGTACAGGAATATTAATAGCAGAGGCCCTAAGTGCCACATTGACACAAATTATGTCATGGTGCCAAAGTGATATTTCAGTTACATTATCGTTCAATATCTATTGTCAGTCTTTTGTTTTGATTATTCTTTTGTTTTGTTTTCCTCCTGCCATCTTTTATTTTTCTCGCGTATTAAGAGGCCGTATTACAAAATGATACTCAAACATTACACCCACACCCAAGGAGTAGGCAGATCCATGCAATATACATATTTTCGCCAATATTCTACCAGCTTGTTTTTGTCCCAGATAATATAATATAGAGAGATATAGCCGTATTGCCATAACATACAGAAACACTTCCATACAACAAACAATTGGTTGCTGGTTTTTCGTACGGAACCTTCCATCCGCAAGTCTGACTCGCATTTGATCAATGTTTTTTAAACACTGGTGGATTCATAGTTCTTTTTTCATTGGACACAACGTGTGCAAAAGGGCCGATATCTGTTATGCAGGAAATTTTATTGGCCCAATCTTGACAGCTGAAACGCATAAATCATGAATAATCTCACGAGTCTATCACGCAGTCGTGGCGATAAACATCGTAATAGTTCCGTTGTCGTTTACCAGATAAAGAGCAGGTTTAAGTTTTGCCTTTGATAATGCTTTAAGTAAGGCGAAACCGGTCAGGCACTATAAAATTTAAAGTTAGAATGGTGGATAAGTGATTGTGTTTTAATAATGTATTATAACAAGTTCCATCAAGTGTCAGCAATCAAGAGTTTATAGGATACAGGTGTAAGAGCTTTGAACATTTGATTTCTAGAAAAAGAATTGCCTTTTTTCTCACAAAACTTTGACAGAAGATAGAAAAACTGTCTAATTATAGAATACTAACTGACCTGCATAACTTCGTTTCCTTCAGCATGATATCCGTCGCGTGAATGTCTCTCGAAAGAAATAAAATTTTCACGTTTTCGAAATATGTTTCATTGTTGCTCCGCTCCCATTCGTTCTAGCGTGATGTTATGCAGCCTACGTAATAAATGATCCATCGAACTGTAAAAGAGTTTTGAAATCCAACCAGTACATAGGAGATCGTAGCGTTCAAACCAACAAACAAACAAACTCCTCATTATATCAAGGTAGAGATAAAGAGTTCAATAGCCGTTGGACATAACATACATTACACATTCTAAAACAGATTTCTCATTGTTTTAACTCAAAATGGTGTTCTATTATTACATACTCCCAAAAATCCAAATTGATGGTTCTGCACAAAATGTTTGAATTCAATTTAAACATTTCGTAAAGGGCAATGCCAGGTCTTCATAGTACTTTAGGCCCTGGGTGCCCAATCATGAAAATGGGTACAATATATTGCTTGTAAACAAAAATAATTCATTCATAAAAGAATAGTTAAAACATAAGTTGGGGTTTCCAAAATATCAAGGCTTTTAATTTTTATAAATGTGCCCTTACACAAGCACTTTAGAGTTATCAGAAACTCTTCCTGCAGTCATTTAGCTAGTTAATTATGTATTTGTTGTCTTTCATACATTTATTCATTCACCTAAAGTCAGTATTCATGATCAGAATTGAATATTTAATTATTGATAAAAAAACAGAAAAACGTACAATGATGCAGTACCATTTTGACAATGACATAACACTGGGTGACTGTTAGTCGCTCACTTGACTATAAAGTCAGTTTAATTTAGTGTTGCTATTTAAACAAACAAAATGTCTACTGTCGATCGTCGCAACAAGTATATCCATATTTTGTAAGCTCAGCGTCAACGTGTATAATAATTATTATAATACAGTGAAATTCAGTATAACTTACTATTTACCGTTTAGAAAATTAGATTTATTCATAAATAAGTATCCCATGTACCTATACGTTTTCTTATCAAGATCTTTCCATCAGGTCACGGTGCATGGTTGTCTGTATTTCTTAGTAGTATACATACATACATATAATCACGCTTGTCTCCCATCGGGGTAAGCAGAGACTATGGCTTTCCACTTGCTACGATCCTGACATACAACTTTCGCTTCTTCTACTTTCATAACTGTTTTCATACACGCTCGCCGGTTAAGGGTACTCTTGACCTTGCCTTTTTCCAGAACGTCTCTGATTTGATCGGCATGCGTACGCCGAGGTTTACCCCTACCAGTTTGCCCATTCATTCTCGCCTCATAAATCTGCTTTGTCAGTCTATTCTCATCCATTCTTTCCACGTGTCCAAACCATCTAAGCATCCCTTTTTCGATCTTAGTCACTACATCTTCTGTTATACCACATTTTTCCCTTATCACGCTATTTCTTTTTTTGTCCATTAAAGTCACTCCAGCTATATTTCGCAGACTTCTCATTTCCACTGCATTAATTTTGCTTTCATGCTTCTTCTGCCATACCCAACTTTCACTACCATACATAAGTGTAGGGATGAGCACTCCCCTATGTACAGCCAACCTGGCCTTCTCAGACACATTTTGACTGCTCATAAAGGTGTACATAGCCCCATTCACTTGATTTCCTGCCAAAACTCTTCGCTCAATATCCTGGTCACACTTTCCATCCCTTACAAATTTGGAACCCAAGTATACAAATTCTTTCACCTGTTCCACTCTTTGCCCTTCAATGAAGATTGAGCAATTCGTCATACTTTCTTCTCTTTCAAAAACCATAACTTTCGTCTTGTTTACATTAACTTTCATTCCTCTACTTTTTAGAGCCTCATTCATACTATTAACCATCAGCTGCAATTCCTCCGCTGATGATGCTAATATCACCTGATCATCAGCGTATAGGAGGCATTTGACGGTCAGTTCATTCATTTTTAAACCATACATACTCTCTTGCAGTTCTTTCAGACAACTATCCATGTATAGATTAAACAGCCACGGAGACGCTACACAGCCCTGTCTCACACCCTTTTCAATGTGAAAGAAGTCCGTGCAGGCCCCGTTGATCCTGACACAAGCACTAGAACCCTCATAGAGAGACCTCAGTGCCCGTATCAAGTTGCTGTTCACTCCATACATGTACAATATTGACCACAGTTCATTCCTCACCACTCTGTCATAGGCCTTTTCCAAGTCCACGAATATGCAATAGACCTTTTGACTTTTAGCCAAAACTTTCTCAGCTACGCATCGTAAGGAAAAGACCTGATCCGTACATCCCCTTCCTTTCACAAATCCTGCTTGCACATCCCACATTTTTCCTTCAGTTTCATTCATCACTCTTTTTATCAACACTTTTGCATACAATTTGCCAACGATGCTGAGCAAGCTTATGCCGCGGTAGTTTTTGCACTCTTGCTGCGACCCTTTTCCTTTGTAAAGCGGCACAATGACAGCTTTACACCATTCTGCTGGTACTCTGCCACTTCGCCAACAAAAGTTAAAAAGGCGGTACAGCTGGCAAGCTACCACGCCACGTCCAGCTTTCAGCATTTCGACAGAAATCCGATCTATTCCAGCAGCCTTTCCTCCTTTCATACAATTCAACTCTTCCACTATTTCTCCCATACTTAACTCGCTTTCATCGCCAAATTCATTCAGTTCTAAAACACGCGTATCGCCTTGTATATCTTCTTTTTCGAATAAACTCTCAAAATATTCCTTCCATCTCTTTAGCACACATTCTTCTCCTCTTACAAAACTTCCATCCTGGTTTCTGATGTGATTGAGCGGCGACATTGTTTGCTGACTCCTCACTGTTCTTATGGACTTCCAAAAAAATTTAATATTCCTTTGGAAGTCTTCAGATAACCTTTTATCAAATTTTTCTCTATCATTCTCTTTCTTTCTCATCATCGTCTCTTTTGCAACACGTTTATACTTTTTATATTCATCCTTTGCCATTTTTACATCCTCATCCGTTGCCTTTTGCATTCTTTGATTGGCCTTTGTAGCCAACCAGTCCAACCATGCTTTCTTCTTGCCAGTCAACGCATTAAGAACTTCCGCACTCATTCCCTTTGCCATACATCCTTGTCGTCTTTTGCTAACCCCACACACTTCAATCGCAACTTCCACAAGTCCTTCCTTAAACGGCTTCCATAATTCTTCAATCTCACATATTTCATCTAGGTTTTCAAATTTTTCACTCAGTTTACTCACAAATGCCTCTTTTATGCCTAACTCTTGTAAATTCTCAACTTTTATTCGCTCTAGTACACTAACGGGTTCATGCACACGATGTCGCCACCGCTGAAACAGACCCCTTACCCGGCTAATTACCAAGAAGTGATCTGTGTCGATCCCGGTGCCACGGTACGCCCGAGTGTCTAGCACTTTCTTTCTCAGTCTTGCGTCTACTATCACAAAGTCAATCATGCTTCTCTGATCTCTCTCCTCTCTTGTATACAAGTGGATATCCTTGTGGTTGAATATGGTATTAGTAGTATAAATAATTAATTATAATAATTAATTAACAAATATTTACGTACCCCCCTCAGATTCATCCCCACACTTTCCATCCGGAGCGTTCGAGCACGGTAAGATCGAATAAGAGGAATTGTGGAATGATCTCTCTGCCTCGGTTTTTCCAAACGTCAACGGTATGGGGATCTTCAAAAGGGGTCTTAGAAGGTTTTCACAGGGTTGGAAGCGCGAGTGTAGCACCTCGGGTGTTACAAACGCTATGCTTGTCTGTCACATTGGCGGTATAAAAAAAAAGAAAAAAGTATCTAAGTAAAAACTTAATCTGAGTATTTTGTAAAAATACTACCTATTCTATTAGTTTACAAAAGACTGGCAACCCAGCAGATGCAAATGGCGGTGTATTTATTGAATAACTGTTTATTTTGACGAAATAAATCCTAACTTCTATCAAGTCGTGAATAGCGTCAAAAATTATGCAAATTCATTACTTATTTTTTCAGCTAAATGCCAAGTATGGGCAATCAGGGCCTAATTTCGGCATTGCCCTTTGTTTTTGAAGTATAGATGACTAGCGGACGCCACGCGGTTTCACCCGCGTAGTTCCCGTTCCCGTGGGAATACGGGAATAAAATATAGCCTATGTTACCCGCAAAGAGTGTAGCTTCCCAACAGTGAAAGAATTTTTCAAATCGGACCAGTAGTTCCGGAGCCTATTCGTTACAAACAAACAAACAAACAAACAAAAAAACAAATCTTTCCTCTTTATAATATTAGTATAGATTGAGTTTTGTACCGAGCTTTGGGAAGTAAATTACTCGGTGGATTGTTTTGTTGAATTACGAAATTACTCGTTACCGTATGTCAACACTTTTGAGTGATACGAGGTGAAAGGGAAAATTGAATAACTTACCTCATACATGCTTGTGTGTATCTATCTTAAAACTTCTCAAAATTTATGCGTTATGATTGTTAATTGCTCCTACTGGAGTTTCCAAGTAGCCCTAAATAGAACCTCACTTTGGGGCGATAATCAGTAGCCTAGCTCCTCTTCAGAGCTGGCATTTCCCCACAAAGCCGCACAGCTGCAAAAGCACTTCAATGTAATTTAACAAGTTCAAAAACTTTAAATATAAAAAAATGCATCTGCTATATGATAAAATAGTTTAAAACCATAATTATTACTTAAACGAGCTATAAACAAAACCTTTTAGTCTTTGTTTAAGGAATATATTTTTATACAGACGAATATAGATTTTGTAAACAAAAGCCATGCCATGCTATGTTCTCGTATGTCTGTTCTCTTAGTAATTAAGTAAATATTAACTTTGACTACAGTTGGGATGTTTCATACCAAATTATTGAGGGAATTATTATTCACTTTGAATGTTTGTTTATGAAATTAGTATTCTGTCTTGGGTCGGTACAGATACTCTTTAAAGCCTGGTAGGTATTTTATCATAATTTTCCAAGTGAAATTCGTGGCATTTATAAATTAATGTAGGTATATCTGCGGCTCCACCCGGTACGTTGAATAAAATAATGTCCCTTCCTTGAATATAATTCAGTATTGCGTCTGGTTGCCAAATTTCGTTTCAGTCTTAAAACATTATCCAACAATAAAAAACTGTCTGCGGACAACGGCTACTCCCAAAGAATGAGCTAGTCTTTATTTTATAAGTAGAGCCGTTAGGCCAGAAACCTGAACTAATAAAAATCTTTTTAAATAGAGAAACAAAGACGGACGGTCTTTCTCAAACAAAGTACCTACTTATCCACGGTTGGTGTAAAATAAAAATATAATTTTACTCGCCAATGACAATACCTTACATAATTTTATTTACTTTTACACAACCTCGTTTAAAACAGTCGAATCCAGTTCATTTTAGCCTTTGCTGTGGATTAATCTTATGTATTCAAACAGTAAACATAAGTTATTCAATACAAGGTATTCAGAATTTTAGGCCGCCAATTCTCAACTATACGACACATAAAAGCAAAGCCGAAAATTTACTGGTAAAGTGTCTTTGCGTTAATGTCAAATCAGCTTTTCGCAGACCAAATTTCGCCATATTGGGAGAATAATTGGCTTTACTGTACTTGTGGCGGTATCGAATTGCCTTTATAAAAACGAGACAAATGTCATTTCACCAGATAAAATCCGTCGACACTTCAAAGTCATATTTTCGTGAATTAAAGCAAGCCTATGATGGTAAGAGTTTCGCACCGGCCTTATTATCCGAGAAAGGGATAGCGCCTTAACAAAAAAACCGCGAAAACATTTGAACTCTTGGGCAAGGCCGCGATGGAAGCCGATATTCTGCTGGTAATCCTGGTAATCCCTTCCAAAGAGTTTGCTCGGTACTAGATGAATAGGTTGGAGACTGTGTGGTTATAGTCGGTTCAAGTCCAGCACGACATTCCGTGGGGAATACTGCATGATAAAAAATCAATCAATCAAATAAACCTATGACAATCCACTACTGGACGTTAGTCTCTCCCAAATTACGCCACAATACATGTCCTGCGTCTCTCGCATCCAGTTACTTCCTGCGACCATTTTCAGGAAGAATGTCCATCTGGCGGTCGGGGCCGTTTTTACCCTAGGTTTAGTCGTAAAAAATGGTGTGAGTAATTTCCGCCCTGTGTCTTTTTTCTTTACTAGCAAAACTTTTAATATTTCAGTCCCACTCGGCTTGTTTATTCAGAAAACATAGCTTTGTTTTTTTCGATTCTGTTTTCATTTATTAATACTGAAATAACATTGCTAGCCACAAATTGTGTACCTACCTATGTAATTTTTGTGTGCAGAATACCTACCAGGGAATAAACATTTTTGTTAGTTTTAATGGGTTCCCTTAACATTTCTAGCTTTTCGCCTGCTGACCAAAGCACAGAGTAAGCTATTATTACCTACCACGTACCAAAGGACTAGGCAGCAACGCAGGTCCCCTTACCGGGTTGGGTGGTCAAACGGCAGTCACACTGCCCGTCACAATTAGCCATCGGTAATAGTAAAGTTATAAGCAACTGCTCATAGCAGCCTATACAAGAAGACATTTGGCTACAAATCCAGCCAGCGTCGGAAGCAATTTAGTATTACAAATTATTCCAATGAAGGGAGTCGTGACTATCGTATCATACATGAGGTGCTCACAGAGATTACTCTCTTATCACGTATTATGGAGTAGGATTTGTGTGTGTGTAACCTTGTTACTTCTTACCATAACTGACACTGCTCCATCATCAATATAATTCGCGTTTAATTGCACTTACTTATTAATAATATGAATACGTCTAAAATAACGTACGTATAAAATAATAGTCGCAGAGCTCTCGGCCGCCATCAGGAGGAAACCAAACTCAGTTGGTGTTGCTGGAGCTTAAATTTAAAACGGAGCTCTGTGTACAGTTGGAGAAGGAAAGAGAAGAAAATGAAAACTTATTGATAAACGCTCTGAATGACACAAAAAAATTAAAATGTGAATTATCAAGACTTCATGTTAGTTACGATGACTTTGTTGCGGAGCGGGACCACCTTCAGTCAATTGTAGATAGGTTCCAAGAGTGCAGTGACGAGTATGAGAAAACCTTGAGGAGGACTACCTTTCTGGAACAGGAGCTAAGGGATGCCCAGGGACAAATCTCACACCTGGAAGAAGCTGCTGAGAAAGTTACTGCTCAACAAACTGAAAATCTTTATAGTGAGTTAATGAGTGGTATCCCGCAGTTTATTCCTTCTGCAAATTCTCAAAACCTGGACTTGACTACTATAGATCTTACAGGTGACAGTCCATATCAACGGGACAAGTCGGTTTTGTTTTGCAGAAGAAATAGACTAAAAAAATATCTAAAAATTAAAAAGTTCATACAAAAATCAAAAAAGCAATTAAAATTCCGTAAAATGTTAATCAAGAAGTGTAAAAATATAGGTTCTTGTTTAAAACTTAGAGAACAAGCTAAATTGTCAATGTGTGTGTGTCCGGCGCCGGCGGGATTTTTGCCCTTCATATGCGTTGTTAGAATAGGATTCCTTTAGCGCTATCGTTCACGGTGAAATTGACCGGCCCGGCCCGCCACGACACGTTTGCAAAGCGGTTATTTGTACCAGAAAATTAAGGGGACTCGTACTAACTATGCAATTCTTTAAAAATATGCAACTCATCACCTCTTCAAATTTAATATTCTCATAGCTAAGTACCTACTGTAAAGAAATTCGAATAAAATTCAACACTTCTAAGCGAAACTGTGTTTTTTTCAAACATTTTTTCTCACTCAACCTTACCTAGATTTTTAAAAAAGTCTGAGCCAGATCATTATATTACTTGGATATTACAGCTTTCTCAAACTTAACTTTATAATTTACCTGGATGAGACTCCCGTTTTTTTTCTCAAATATTTTTGGTCAAGACCACTTATTCCTATTAATACAGGAAAGCATCTCGCCTGTTTGTTAGTCATTCACGTCTGAACCACTGTGTTGGGACGCCGCCGCGCCGGATAGCCAAATTGAAAAAAATATACACAAGAATTTAAATTTATAGTAGGTAGGGAAAAGAAATGTAACATGAAGCCATGGTGTGGCGAAGATCGTGGGACGTCCTGCCGAGGCGTTAACCGGAGTGCCCAGCGCAAGACGGATAGGCGGTGACCGAGTGGTATTAGTCGGTTTGAGTCCGGCAGCCTCTTTGGGTATTATCACACCGTAAAAGAAAAGTTTGCATTTAGTCAATTCATAGAATATAAAAAATATTTTTCAAATGTAGGTAATTTGATATTAAAAGAAAAGTACAAAAAAGTAACGAATCAAACCCCAAACCTTATCAAATTTCATTCCACGTGAAAAAGTTTTTACTGAATTACAAATAAACAGGTGCAGGGGAAAATTAAGGAATGTTTGTCTGTTTGAACTCTCAACTTAACCCTCAAGGGGGTGCGGTGAAGTTTGTGAAGTCATTCAAACTTAACGAAACCTTGTTGACTTGGTCGTGGGATTAGGGTTTCACTTGGAATTCTAAGATTATCCTTAACCCGTAGCGCATTTTGTACGTAGCTCTATAAAATTTGTCAATTTTATATTCATCCGCAACGAATAAACGTGTAATAAAGTATCTGGCACGATTTTATGGGGTTCCGTATCCAAAGGATAAAGATACCTATTACTTATTTCTGTTTGTCATGAGGCTGTATCTCAGAAACCGTGATAGCTAGAAAGCTCAAATGTTCACAGAGGATGTATTTCTGCTGCTGCTTTACAAAAGAAAATATCAGACTTACCAGAAAAACAAGAAATACATAATAGAATACCAGAAAAACGTGATTTTGCCGATATGGTATTGATAATGACTACTACTAAGTACTTAATCATATTAACCTCCAAGACACCACACTCCTATGACAACCGGGAAAGTGCAATCTAACTTGGATCCTCGAACTTCTCATCATATCTAGCTGCGAAGACTCGATCAGTGTAATGAGGTTGTCAAAGTTAGCCTACTTCCTACTAACGCTATGAATAAGGAAGTTTAGAAGTTTGTCTGTTGTGATTGATCACACACAACAAGAAATGGTTGGATTATATTCTGTAATTAGTGCGGTATTGGAATATATATATCTTTCTTATCCTCGATGACACAGAGCGAGTGCACAAGCTAGCGAGGGATTTACAATAGGATACATTCATACATACATCTAGTCACGCCTTCATCCCCGAAGGGGTAAGCAGAGGCACAGTATATGCCCACATTTCACCTAAGTTTTATATCTATTGTCACCACATTTGTTTTATGTTCCACGTAAAAGGTGGCGAGCCTATTGCCGTGGCAATGGGATAGTTAAAAGAAAATTGTAAAGAAGCTTGATGACACGTAGCGAGTTTACAAGCTGCTTGCCAACTTGCTGGTTTGTAGCTTGTAAACGCGTTGGAACTAGGTTGGACTGACATATCTTGGAGATATCCTTCTGAGGGCTTACCCGGAGCTCCCAACCATAGACAGTATAGATACGGAACGCGAGCTTTTTTCTGATTTTCCTCGCATTAAAAGAAAAGAAAAAGCTTGGACTTACATTTTTATTTAGGTACTTTTTTCGGTAAAAGTAAGAATCAAAATTCAGCTCAAGCACATCCCTATTCATAAAGTAGCACTCTCACAACTTTTACATGGGTACAATTTTGTCGAATGATTTATAACTTTGTCGAACAAACTCTATTGGGATTTTTACATTTTACCGTATTGTGACAGGTGTGCCAACTGTTGGCTAGGCTAAGTTAAATGGAGTTCAAAGTTACCTTGTTACTACAGTCCCTAAGTTCGATTTTCGCTTTAAATAATACAATTCAAACCATTTCTGTTGATAAAAACTTTTTCATTCGATAAATGAGTCTTTAGGGTGTTGTCGTAAGTAAACTGCACAAAAAGCCCCGTGCACCGAAGCATTTTACTATAACAAAAAAAAAAGAACTATGACTTCGCGAACATTCAGCTAATCACCGATCAGAAGAGTGCAAATTTAATAATCGCCAACTCATATGAGTAAAATTCGTCAGCACATAGAATGATCGTTCATTCTTGTATATTTAAGAACACGCCTTATCGAATCGAAAAATCGTATGAACTTTTAAATCTTTGGTTGACTAGGTAGATATTAGGTGCTGTTATTTCGGAAAGCAATTCAACTGGTCTGAACATTTTATGTTTTTCAATAATTAACTCCAAATCTATTCATCAATATAATAAAAAAGTATACAAAATGTGGATATGACTATGAAACAGTTCAATATTGAATCAATTTTAATTGGACTGTCTGTACAAATTCAGGAAAAAATGTTTTCAATATTTTGGTGTTAAATAAATATTAATGAAACAAAAATTTAATACAGTGGGCGTGTGATTTGAATCACTCATAGGAATTGAATTCGTTTGGGCATAACTTTGTTTATGTAGAATTGACTATACACTAGATCATCATTTATGGCACCTATAAATGGATGGACTTATAACAAGACATGTTTAGAACTAACATGCTATGTCCCCACATAGTATGTTTGTTCTAAACATGTCTTATATGTTGCGAGGCATATTCTATGTCGTATTCTTAAACATCACTACAAAATCAATCGGCTCTTACTATGGAACTTAGACAAAACAATTAAAATAATACACGCATAATTGACTGAGGGAAGAGTCTCCATATGGCGCCTCCCCATCCGATCAAAGTCATAGGCTGTGTGTTGTGCCCAGCGATCCCTGCTCCACCAGGAAACCGTGGAGACATGGAAGGTACGACTTGAGCAACCAAAGGGGGGATTCGCCACAATCGCGGCCGTCAGACCGGTCATGGACGAGTGGCTGGAGAGGAGACACGGTGCTCTCTTCTACCGGTTGACACAGATACTTGCCGGGCACGGTAGCTTCGGTAGGTATCTGTGGCGAAAACACCGGGAAACCACAGCCGAGTGTCAGCACTGCGAGGACCGCAGCGATGACACGGCGCTCCACACGCTGGTGGAGTGCACAGCGTGGGCGCAACAGCGCCAGGTCCTCGTGTTGGGTCTGGACGTGGACACTCTCTCGCTCGAGACCATCGTGTGAGCCATGCTCTCCAGCGGGAGTAAGTGGGAAAGCACCGCCTCTTTCTGCGAGCAGGTCATGCTCGTGAAAGAGGCGGCGGGGCGGGAACGGGAGAGAACTCTCCCACCCGAGTTCCGCAGTCGGCGGCTTGGGCGCCGCCGACGTGTCTTCGCCGAGGACTATCGGCCTCCATGACCGGGGGCCTGAGGACGGTGAGAGGGCAGCTCACCGTCCTTACAGAAGTAGACCCATGACGGCAGCGTGACGTGAAAAATTCACGCACGCCTCCCCCTTAGAAGCGGGATCACACCCGAAACCCTCCAAAAACGCGGGATAGCACCCGAACCACCCCCTGGACGAGGCCGAAATGGCGGCCGTGGGTCTGTTAGGAGTCCTGGGGCATCCTTCCGAGGGCTTACCCGGGGCTCCCAACCATAGGCTGTTGGGCGTAACGTGAGGGTTTTTAGTCGGTAGGAGTCCGGCATAACATCCATGAGGATTTTCCCTCACGTTAAACAAAAAAAAAAGGCCGTGTGTTGTATGTTAGACGCACAAAATCTCTACTAATATTATAAATGCAAAAGTAACTCTTCCTGTTACGGGTCCACGCCTAAACCGCTGAAGCGATTTAGAAGAAATTTCGTATAGAGTTTGAGTCCCTGGGAAGGACATAAGCACTATATATCTTTGATTATATAAGGTCATATATACTGTGACATAAGCTACTTTCACAGGGCGGAAACTCCAGCTTGAATGTGTGCGTGTGATCAATAAAATGTAAGCAAATTGTCCGTCAACGCGCACGTAAACTCTACTGACAGCTATGGCGCGACAGGGAGTTGCCGATCTGTATGTAATACTATTATATTATCTTTGCTACTTTTTAACCGACTACGCAAAAAGAGGGTAATGATTTTACGCGATAACGACTTTTACGTGGACGAAGCCGCGGGGAACAGCTAGTAGGTAATAGTTTGACTATTTAATAAAGGTTTTCTTTTGAATAAGTAGTAATGTTGTTTCGAAGAGGTTACATGGCATGGTTCAGAAAGGTACACAAGTACGAGTACTTACAGGCAGAAGACAGAGCCGCTGGTGGACGCTAGTGACTTTATAAAACAATAGGTACATTATTTCAATAATAAATTCTAAATAGACCGCAATCACGTTTAGAGCATAAAATAATATAAGAAATCTTCCTACATGTCGCAGTCAGGTAAAATATACGGCGAAAGTAAGAATTTACTGAAATATTGTGTGTAACGCCTTTGGGGTTGGGATGTGGGTGGAATATATTGTTTCATGAACAAAATTGTATTTATTGTACGTACGCATACTTATATTTGTGGAACATTAAGTGTATTGATTATTGTCTTACCCGGGTTTGACTGAATTTCACGGTACCATGATTTAAATTGAGATAATGTTTGTGTTTGTGGAAAATACTCGTAGTATCTAAGTCAGAGTAGGAGTCTGTACATTTTTGAGGTAGGATGTATAACATTGTTTTGAAATCCAGTAGCTATGAAATACTTACTTTTATCTCTAGTTGTACTTATACAATTTTGAATGGTTTCTTGGATAATACACTTAAATCACAGAGCACGGAACCGCCGCGCTACCTTCGGCGGGCGCGGCGGATTTCGTGCTCTGTGACTCAAATATACCTACTTTAATAACTTTTTTTATGAAAATGCCCACGAATGTTGCCCTTCAGCTGAAAATCCGTCCAACGTTGGACCGGGTTCCTTCTCCAGTAAAATCAACGTTTTAATAAATAACTGTGAAGATGACAAACTACCCTTACCGCTATTACCTTACAGCTAGATTATGCAATTTAACTTCGGGATTGTTTTACGATAATGTGCATTGCGACACTTCATCCTAAAGTTATGTCGTATATTCGTCTCAATTTGTGATTTCGGTTGTTAATTACAAATTATTAAATAATTAATTTGGTGCATAAAAACTGCTGTTAATCAATATAATCTAAAAATATATAGGAACTCAAAGGTGACTGACTGACTGACATAGTGATCTATCAACGCACAGCCCAAAGCACTGGACGGATCGTGCTGAAATTTGGCATGCAGGTAGATGTTTTGAAGTAGGCATCCGCTAAGAAAGGATTTTGTTAAATTCTACCCCCAAGGGGATAAAATATAAGAAATTTTACGCAGGCAAAGCTGCGGGCATCAGCTGGCTATCTTAGGAATTCTTACCTACAATATATCCAGTAGCTATACTATACTATACTATACTATACTATCTTCACGCCAAATCCCTTGCGGGGTAGGCAGAAAGAACCGAGCGCCACACGGCACGGTCCATACACACCTCACTCGCCTCTTCAACTTTCATTTTTCTTTTCATGCATGCACGTCGGTTCCTACGGCTCTTGACACCACCCTCCACTAACACATGATTAATTTGGTCGTGGTAGGTGTGTCGTGGCCTTCCCCGACTCCTACGTCCATCCACTTTCGCGTTGTATATCTGTTTTGTCATTCTTTCATCTCCCATTCGTTCCACATGCCCGAACCATCGTAGCATGCCCTTCCTTACTTTAACACCGACACTCTCTTTCAGACCAACTCTCTTTCTTACATCTTCATTCCGAACGCGATCTGCGAGCGTTACTCCGCAGAGTTTGCGTAGCGCGCGCATCTCGACCGCGTTTATTCTACTTTCATGCGTTTCCTGCCATACCCAACTCTCGCTTCCATACGTTAGCGTAGGTATCAGCACCGCATTGTGTACTGCGAGCTGGGCCTTTTGACTTAAGGCCTTGGTACCTAAAAGTTTGCCTAACGCTCCATTCACACTATTTCCCGCAGTTACCCTCTTTTCTACATCAGCGGTGTACCGTCCATCCCTGCTAAATGCACATCCAAGATATACAAACTCATCCACCTGTTCCAGCACTACATCATTTACAGTTATCCTGGCATTCGTTCTGTCCTCTTCTCTTTCGAATACCATCACTTTCGTTTTAGTCGCGTTCAAATGTAAGCCTCTCATTAGACAATCATCTTTCATCGTTGTGACTAGTGACTGTAGTTCTGATGGCGATTCGGCTATGAGCACGGCATCATCTGCATACAGCAAACAGTTCACAAGTAAGTCACCCATTCGCAATCCAACATTCATCGATCTTACTCTCTTAAGACAATCGTCCAGGTACAGGACAAACAGCAGAGCCGACAGCACGCAACCCTGTCTGACGCCAATGTTGACGTCAAACCAGGGAGACAGGCTGCCGCCCACCCGCACACATGCCGTACATCCCACATATGTAGACTGCACAGCACGAAGCAGCGCACCATCAATCCCGTATCCTGGCAATATATCCCAGAGATCCTTCCGTACAACTCTGTCAAATGCTTTCTCCATGTCCACAAAACCGCAGAAAACCTTCCGGCCTACAGCCAGCTGCTTCTCTACAATGTTGCGGAGCGAGAAAACTTGGTCCATACATCCCCTTCCATTTCGGAAACCACCCTGCGCCTCCCACAGTAATCCGTCAGATTCCACCCTCATTCTCCTTTCAATAATTTTGCCATACACTTTAGCTGCTATACTGATCAAACTGATGGCCCTATAGTTGGCGCACTCCATACGTGAGCCCTTGCCTTTATACAAGGGCACGACGATAGCACGCCTCCAGTCCATTGGGACCCTTCCAGTCTTCCAGCATAGATTGCTCAATGACCAGAAGGCGTCCCGGACGCAAGGACCACCTAATTTGATCATTTCAGCAGATATCCTATCAATTCCCGCAGACTTTCCATTTTTCAAGCTTCGTATCGACCATTCAATCTCTTCCAAAGTAATATCTCCGCTTGATGCTTGCACCGCAAGATCAGTTATCGCCTCCCTCGCAGTGCCCGCATCCGGGAGATATTCATACATTTCTCCAAAGTACTCATTCCACCGCTCTAACACCTCTAAGGGGTCCGCAAGAATGTCCCCAGCTTTACTCTTTATCTTATCCATTCTGGAAACTGACGAACAGCTCCGAGACTTCTTGACCTCCCTCCAAAAGAGTTTGGTATTCGTCTCGAAGCTCCTCGTCAGCTTCTCTTCCGCAATCATATTTATCCTTTCACGCTTCTCTTTCACTAAAGCTTTGGCTTCATTCTTGCAGAGGCGGTAAATTTCTTTCTTCGTGTCTTTCATACTGTCATTCAGTTGCAAAGATGAGACATAATCCAACCACGCTTTCTTCTTTCTTGCTACGCAGGATTGAACTTCTGCATCCCACCAGGCATCACCTTTCGAATGTTCATGTCTCTTTGCACTCCCACATGCTTCTTTTGCACTATCCACTATACTTTCTTTCATAATATTCCAGCATTCATCCACATCTAAGTCGGAAAGGCTCGCGTTTGCAAGCCTTTCACTGACTAAGCCAACATACATACTCCTTACGCTTTCATCTTCCAGTTTTTCACTCTTTATCCTTTCATAGTCTCCGAAAGGGACACGCACTCGCCAGTGCCTCCACTTCTTGAAAAGACCAACAAACCGGCTTACCACCAGGTAGTGATCAGTTTCAAGAGTGGGGCCTCTGTAGGCTCTTGTATCCCTTATAGCCTGTCGAAGACGATTGTCTATCAAAATCAAATCAATCACACTTTTTTCTTCCTTCCGTCTCCATGTATACGTGTGGATATCTTTGTGACGGAATAAACTGTTCGCCACAAGGAGGTCTCGTTCCAAGCATACGTCTAAGATTGACTTACCAGCATCATTCGATCTCTTATCTCCATACGGACCAAGGACAGCATCGAAGCCATCTCGCTTGGTCCCCACCCATCCATTCAAATCACCACACATGATCAACTTTTCATTCCCGTCAGCCAAATCGAGGACGTCCCTAACGGATTCCCAGAACTCCGCGAGCACTTGGGGATTAGCCGAGCTGACGGGAGCATAGGCTGCGACCAAAAAAACTCAAAAACTCTCGTGATCCCCAGTTTTATACGTACCCACAGGAGTCTTGGGCCTACCAATCCATAATCTTTCACTCCAGAGGCCAAACGGGAGGAGAGCAAGACACCCACTCCCTTACTGGCATGATCCTCTTGTATCCGTAGCACTTTAAGTATTGTCAGTATCACAACTTAGTCAGAAACAATAACAGAGTTGGTTATAGAAACCCCGCATGCTAAACGGGAGACCACCCAGAACTTTCAAGAACTCGTTAATGTCCAATTCTTCCCTCCCCCTTAAGTCAGATGCAACGAAGTGTGGTGAGTTTTAACATAGTCGACATAGCGTTTAGTGTAAGTCGTGGGCTAGTCAGATTTAGGAGTTCATTTTATTATTTATTAGAAAGTATCTTTATTTAGTAATATTATAAAGAGGAATGAATTGTTTGAAGTCGAAGATAAATATCATAAAGCTTTGTGCTTAAGCAGTTGATATACGAATTAAAAATTTTTTTTTGCATTTAACGTACCACAGTTGCGATAATATTTCCCAAAAAGTAAAAATGCTGCTAAAAATACAAATTGTACGCGAACAAAGTCTCAGGCAAAATTTTAGGTTCATCATCACGCCTTTATCCCCGAAGGGGTAGGCAGAGGCATATTATATACCCACATTTCACCTTTTTTTCATAATTTGTCCCACGTAATACGTTGTGAGCCGTATTGCCGTGTTTAAATGGACAGGCGTAGGTTGTGACTGCCTGCTGTTGAAATAAAGCCTTCAACTTGGCTTAACGACTGCCATTTTACTGGCAACCGGGACCAACGGCTTAGCCTTCCGAAGCACGGAAACGCTCAAATAAATGTCACAAAGCGATCACATGTATGGTCACCCATCCATGGACCGGCCATAGTGAAAGTTGCTTACTGCAGTGATCGTTTACAGAACACTGAGTCCGCGGGGCCACGAGCGCTTCAAAATTTTATTTTGGATAAAAGATAGACCTTGAAAATGGAATCAGTTCCAAAGACAACTCCTTCTGATATTTTAATGAGCTAAGAATGACCATTACAGCGTAAAAATCAAAGATTATCATTGAACACACATTAAAATTACATAACACATTTTATTCGAGTCAAAATTATACCTACGTGAATAGATTTATATCATCTATTTTGTTATGCTATGAATCACAGCGTGGGCGATCAAATTTACAAAGATCAAAGACTTAAAGCCGAGTCAACGTATTATTTTCTATGCGCCCGTAATCTCCAAAATTACATAATAATTCATCATTTCCTTGTTGAGAACTCCATCGTCCCGTCAATATAAAAAAAAAACCGGGCTACTGCGTGTTGGACACGCACACGAAGGGTTCTGTAGCAAGGGACGCCTCTGGGAGCCCCCTTACTTTTTTCTGTTTTTAGTACTTGTTGTTAAATAGCGTCAACAGAAATAAGTACATCATTTGTAAAAAAATCAACTGTTTACTTTCTCAATAATAGGATCCCGTTTTTAACTTATTAGTCCATTGAAATGTTACATGAGCTTTGCATTTGTTAGAGGACGCAATTTTATTCTTGGGACATATGTGGGGGGTCAATAGAAGCTTAACCTCAAGTTTGTGGGGTCGCCACCCTTGTCCCCCGGCCGCCATCTTGAAAAGAGAGGGGAAAAAACACTTTTTTCCCAATATTTCGGAAAATATGAGTCTTACAAAAAAATTGTTGAGGCATAATTTGTAGCATATTGTTTTGCCTACAAATCCTACTAATATTATAAATGTGAAAGTTTGTGAAGATGTTTGGATGTTTGGATGTTTGTTACTCAATCACGCTCTAACGGCAAAACGGATTTGGCTGAAATTTGGTACAGACATAGCTTAAAGTCTGGAATAACACATAGGCTACTTTTCATCTCGGGAAAATGTTCCCACGGGAAGCGGGAACGGGTACCGAATTTCACGCGGGCGAAGCCGCGCGCATCAGCTAGTGTGTTTATAAATTTACAAAAAATTGAGAATTTTTTATTAAAAATGTCTTTTTTGCTCTATAACTTTTTTTTATACATTTTACAAAAAAAATACCTCAGACCTAATCTTGTAGATGACCTTTTAAGAGAAATTTATAAAAAAAAACCTACTCACAAGATTGGTCTGAAGTAATTTTTTTTGTAAAATATATATAAAAACGCCACAGAGCAAAAAAGAAAATTTTATTTTCAATTTTTGGTTTATAACTTCTTTAATTTTTAATTTAGGGTAAAAATTTGTTTAACATATTTGTAGGCAAAACAATTTGCTACAAATTAATACTGCACAATTTTTTTGTAAGACTCATAGTTTCCGAGATATCGGGAAAAAAATGTATACACCCCTTTTTAAGATTGCGGCCGGGGGACAAGGGTGGCGACCCCACAAACTTGAGGTTAAGCTTCTAATGAACATGTGTTCATGACACATGTCCCAAAAATAAAATTTCGTCCTCTAAGAAATGCAATATTGTAACATTTCAATGGACTACATCGGTACTTTATCCTAGTAACTGGTTGGTGCAGCCACAGATTAATAAATAGTTACTACGTGTAGCTGGGTTACTCTCAATAAAGCGTTTTGGTTCCAAGTTTCTAAGCCTCAATTGCATAAGAGATCAATGAAATAAGGTTATATAGGTAGGTACTTTTCAAATTTTAACCCTATTTTACCATCGTTTATGAGTAATGCGCTTTATCAAAATGCGAGACAATATTTATCAAAATTATAGGCAGAGGGCACCGTGTGGCTTCAATCGGGTAGAAGTACAGTATAGCCAATCGGTATAGCCCCCAATCGCTAGGCTTTCCGTCAGGCTGGCGACGTCAATTTGGCGAGCTTAGTTAAAAAAAAACATCCATGAGGATTTCCGCACGTAAAAAAGTTGTCTTCTTTTATTGTTTTTGTGATGGTTGAATTTATCCGTTAAATGTCAAGAGTTTCACAAAAGGACGCAACATTTTGTAATAATATACCTAACGTCATTCCTAATAATAACATGTCGACAGAGCTAACCGCAAAAGAACATTGAGTTGATCCGATTGTTAATTTTGAGCGGCTTAAAAGTTAAGACACGCTTACAATATTGTCAGAAAATGATCAACATAATGTCAGATTAATTTGTAGCGTGTTACGGTTTGTATTTAAATGAAATAATAATTATTGCGTACGTATTTCGTATATTAAAAAATGCCAGTGTGTGGAAATTTAAATAGGTACTTCTCCACCTTTCTTTTATGTGTGGTGAAACATTCCGCAATTAATGCTATTCCGGCCTTTTGCCGTTTGAAACCACCCGTACCCTACCACACTACTGCCTACGGTCGGAAGCCCCGGGTAAGTCCTCGGAAGGATGTCCCAGGGTTCTCAACAGACTTTGGCTTCCACTATTGCCTCACTTAAGGGGTATAGGTAGTTTCCACGTATTTGGTAAGGTTGTTTGGGTGCTATGCCGCTTTGTGGGGCGTGTGAACAGTCTCCTGACTGTTCACCTTACATACCATGGAATGCACCATTCTAGTGCATGAGACTACGAGTAGGTACCTATTTTAAAAGTTAGTCCTAAGCTGAAAAAGTATACCGATAAACGCGATGACGCGTCCCTTGCTCAGATAATCTCGGTATAAATCGTCTTGTAAGTTTCCTCTGAGAAGAGACAAGGGTCACATGAAGAAATAATTGTGATTTAAGTTTATTTGGTCAGATTTAGACGTTCAGTGAACAGTGAGCCCTATGACTGTCATAATATGCAGAAATAACTGCAAAGCCGGCAGATAAAAACTCGGCAAGAGCGTTTCGGACTCGCACATGGAGGGTTCCACATCAAAAAACCGGCCAAGTGCGAGTCGGACTCGCCCATTAAGGGTTCCGTAGCAGCAAGTACCATAATATAAAAGTAATTTTAGTTTGTTGTAACGTTGATGTTTTAACACTTTCGCTGTGGTAGTGATTTTTCTAGGTGAAAATTACGGTTTATGCCGTTTAAAATAAAAACTACTTACTAGATCTCGTTCAAACCAATTTTCGTTGGTAGTTTTTATAGCATTATATATTTTTTTTAGAATTATTATCCTCTTAGTTTATAAGTTAGAGGGGGAGGGGGGGGGGGGGGCATTTTTTCACTTTGGAAGTGTCTCTTACGCAAACAAAAAAAAAATGTTAGAAACCTCAATAGCATTTCTGAAGACCTATCTATAGATAAACGAATGGGTTTAATGAAAAAAAAAATTCTTGCGTTTCAGTTCTGAGTATGGGGACACCCAAAATTTACAGCTTTTTTTCTAGTTTTATGTAAAATCTTAATGCGGTTCACAGAATACATCTACTTACCTAGTTTCACAGGCATAAGTCTTATAGTTTCGGAGAAAAATGGCTGTGACATACGGACGGACAGACACACAGACATGACGAATCTATAAGGGTTCTGTTTTTGCCATTTGGCTACGAAATCCTAAAAACGGCAAAAAAAACGTGTGTGGTATGGATCCTCTCCTCCTTTTTCATTTTACTTCTTTCTGTTTTTTTCGCAGGTATTATTTTATTGTTAAAACGACAACAGAAATAAGTATATCATCGGTGAAAATTTCCACTTTCTTGTTATCATGGTTCACGAGATTCAGCCTCGTGAGTAGTGACAGATGTGACAGTGACAGGCAGATGGACAGCGAGTCGCAGTGATAGTGTGTCCCGTTTTTACACTTTGGGTGCGGAACCCTTAAAAAGGAATTTATTAACTTCATTTTTAGGGTTTCGTAGCCAAATGGCAAAAACGGAACCCTTATAGATTCGTCATGTCTGTCTGTCTGTCTGTCCGTCCGTGTGTCACAGCCACTTTTCTCCGAAACTATAAGGCCTATGCTATTGAAACTTGGTAACTAGATGTACTCTGTGAACCGCTTTAAGATTCTTATATAAAACTAGCTGATGCCCGCAGCTTCGCCCGCGTAAAATTTGTTCACGTTCTTGCTTCCCGTATTTTATCCCCTTGGGGGTAGAATTTATCAAAATCCTTTCTTAGCGTATGCCTACGTTATAACATCTACCTGCATGCCAAATTTCAGCCCGATCCGTCCAGTGGTTTGGGCTGTGCGTTGATAGATCACTATGTCAGTCAGTCAGTCACCTCTGAGTTATAATATATATTTAGACGAGAAAGAAAGCAGTAAATTTTGGGGGTCCCATAGTCAGAACTAAACCTCAAAAATGTTTTTTTCATCATACCCATACGTGTGGGGTATCTATAGATAGGTCTTTAAAAATGCTACTGAGGTTCCTAAAATAATTTTTTTCTAAAGTGAATAGTTTGCGCAAGAAACACTTCCAAAGTGGAAAAATGTGTGTCCCCCCCCCCCCCCCCCCCTCTAACTTCTAAACTAAGAGAATGATAAATCTAAAAAAAATATATAATGTACATTGCCATAAAAACTACCAACGAAAATTGGTTTGAACGAGATAGAGCTGGTAGTTTTTTTTAATACGTCATAAACCGCAATTTTCGGTTAGAAAAACACTACCACTGCGAACGTGTTAAAACGTCAATCAAAGTTTCAACGAACTATAAGAACTTTTATATTATGTTACTTGTTGCTACGAAACCCTTCATGGGCGAGTCCAACTCGCACTTGGCCGGTTATTTAACCACCGACGAAAAACGTTTATAAATCTTTTAGACTTCTTTCCCCAGCACTTGAGGTCTTCCACTAGCACGTACGAGTACTAACCTTTAACGATCGTTAGAACAATGGAAAGTTCCTACACTAAAAATAATCCAAAGCGTGGGTCCTATTATAAAAATTCTGACTAAAACAAAAGTTGTTAGATTAAAAATATTAAATTCCTTTAATAATAATCGACAATTACAATTTTACTGTCTTTAGATGCCACAAACCATCTTTAGTACTGGTAAGTGAAAGAAATGTATTTTTCACTTCTTATGCTCGTAAAGTTCTTGTTTATGCTGGGTGTATGCGGACTAAAACAACATTTTATGCTCTAGTGCATAAAGTTCTTTATCTTCTTCTAAAACAATTTGGCCATCTTAGACCGTAGAGACGGTACCATGAAGATCGTGTTACTCTATGAACCAAACATAATAAAACGCTATTAAATAACTTGTTTTTTTTTGTTACATTTAATTTGTACTTTCTGTGTTCTATATAAATTAAGAAACATTAAAAATCAGATAGCATTATGAGTGAAAAAATATTATAAAATGAACTTATGATTAGGCAGTACAGGTCTCGGTGCCCATGCCTAATGCTTCATGTAGAATGATTAAAAAAAAACTTCTAAAAAGACATTGTTGGGGTAAGAATTCTAATTTCACATTAATTTTATTTTAAGAACATGGAATTAATTTTTCAAAAGTAGTCATTTGTTTATTGATTAGTGTGACGTTTTCATCGCATTTAAATTTTTTCGTCATCATTTTACAATATCACTGTTTCATTTCCTTGCAATCGAAGTGAAAAGCAGAGTGTATAACTCGATCATAAAACACATTTTATCCTCGACTTAATATCCACCCTCACCTTTGGCTCGGGCGGATAAACGTCTCGTATAAAATGGCTTCTTTTATGCACTTGTAGTACAATCTACTATTTTTTTTAAAGCAGTAGTTGCAGTCTTCTTGAACAAAGTCGTCAACTTAAACAAAGGTCTTACTTATAACGTGGTAAAAAATTAAATTATTAAATGCTCTATCTCATTTCAGCACTATCTCAAAAAATAAGTTATATTTCCCAGTAGGAGCTCATAAAGTGAAAATTTGTGCAGCATTTAAAAATTACCTGTGTCGTCTTTATTGTCGAATAGAGAGAAACAAGCAATTGATCCGAAAAAGAAGTGTAGGTCAGTGCTCTAGTGCTGAAATTTTGATTCACAAGACTAAAGTCAGCTGGAAACAACATTTACAGATTCAAAAGGTTATAAGCAATCATCTTTTACAAAAATACGAATATAGTATTAATATTATAGACCCATAGCGACAACGTGACATTACAATTTGATGCCATATGACCCTCGACATGAAAACGGTTGCTGAGCACTGGTCAACATAAAACCTCCGTGATATTGTTCACAATGATGTCACAAAAAACAAAAGAGTGAAAAATTTATGCATGTTCTGAACGTCATAATAGGTTTTCTTTATGTCAAAATGTTTGAATTTAGAATTTTATATTTTTGCGGTACAACAAACAATAAAAGCCGTTATTCCGACTCAACCTGTTTCAATGTATGAGGCGTAGAACTGACTTTAATTTTGACATGCTTTTTTACGTAAGGAAAGTCCTGCACGCATGCTATACCAACGGTTGGGAGCCCCGGGTAAGCCCTCGGAAGGATGACCCTAGGACCCAATTACTAACATGCAAACTTTGTTTCTGAACTGAAAAACTGAAACATAGTTTAGGGTATTTATCAAATTTATGATTTGCAATCATAGGGATCGTTAAAAGGGTTACCCAAATTCGGTCTGGCAGAAATTTGCTACAGGGATAGATTTATTTAGTCTGGAATGACACATTGGCTACTTTTAATTCCTGAAATAAGTTTCCTGTGATGCGGGAACAGGAACCGAATTAAATTGCGAGTATCACCTCGTAACATATAAAAAGAGGTCCGTGCCTAGGTTTTAGCGTTTTCTAGGGTAGTTTTAAGGAGAATGGTTTAAAGAGCAAGCATTTATAACTAAACGATGATAAGCACAAACGTGCAATATGATCTCAATTTCATAACACTTCCCAATACAGGAAAAATAAAACGAAAATCCTTACAGACAATTACATGTCATTTTTGGACGACTCACAACTACCTAATATATAAAACCAACGACGTTTTCGAAATACACGTTTATTTGTGGTTCGGACCCTATTAGCTGTTGGATGTGGATTTCACAATTTGTCAATAATAATTTGGTACATTTTTATGTCAGATCGGAAACCCTCATTAGGAATGTTTCGGTAAGTATCTCATGGTTTTGTATTGGCAATATTATTTGTTTGGTTTGTAGAAAATCAAATTAAGTCCATTGCCAATTATATGTTTATTTCTTTAAATAATTCAATTGATAGGATTACCGCAGTGTTTATGTGTAAAAATGGTGGACTCTTACACATTCTAACTCTTGTTAGAGAAACCGACTCGTTTTGTTACTTTTCAAACTCACAGATAGCTCCAGACAGTCTCCACTAAAAGTTGTTAAACGTGACTTTCGTTACTAATTATTTAAAACGGGTATTAACGCGATCATACCTTTAAAATTGAGGCTTGACGTTTCGGCTGGGTTGCACCAGCCGTGGTCACAAGCAGACTGAAGAGGCGGTGTCACTCCGATTGCGAGGTAGAATCATTCAAATCTACCCTCGCATTGTCCATCCACGCACTAGTACACACTACGCTGACAGTGTCCCTATTCTGGAAGCCGTCCGTATTCAGAGCGTTACCCGACTGTGCAAAAGAGCGAGATTGCGTGATGTTTATTACTCATCATACATCACATGAAAACGTAGGGATGATTTTTAGTCACATTTGCGACTTAGAAATCACTTTACTTAGCATACTCTCGAGAAAGCCTAAGAAGAAAAAAAAGCCTTAGGATCTTATCTGTTTTTACGACATAATTCACACATTACTTTATTGGAAAGCGATTTTACGACACTGTCTTGTTTAATAACGGCCATCGAACACCACTTATTTCAAAAACCCCAGCACATATTAACGAAAGCATGTAATTACTGTGTTGCCATAAAAAGTCATATAAAACCTTGGCCAGCGGATATGTTAATGTTAATTAGAAGTTCCAACAAATCGTGTAGTTAATGGCCCTTAATGATGGTGTATTTTGTTAAATATATAGAATTGGAACCGGTTTTTTTGTTGATTTTAGAAGCACAGTAGCCCCATTGTTCAATGTTTTATTTTACGTCTTGAAGTACGATCAGATCTGAAATATGTAACCAATTTCATTCATGTGCGTTTCCATGCTTTAGAAGTTACATAGTTGGGATATGTTTAGGTTGTTGACGGTCAATACAGGTAATTTGAGCGATGTACATTGTACATAGATGGAGTAGATACATATAGAATAGAATGTTTGTCCGAAGGTCTCGGGAACTTTAATGGTAGGTACTTAATAGCCTCAAACCTTTCTATTTTCAAGTGCCACTAATCTTAACTGTCATCGAATATCGTGATGTGCTCTATCTTGACCTGAATGCAGATCTGATACAATAAGCTCGATGTTTAAAAATCAATTGTGGAATACAAATTCCAGTTCCTCGATTGCTCAATACTATCATTTCTTTCAAATAAAATGCTAAAGGTATTTCATTCAATTTCATTTCCAAAATTTAAATTGCGAAATGTATTTCAGTTTATGACTGCCTCTGCGCAGTCGGTAGTGATACCGCCTGCGGCACTGGAGGTCGTGGGTTCGATTCCCACCTGAGACAAAAATATTTGTGTGACCCATAAATATTTGTCTCAAGAGTCTAGGTGTTTCTATGTATAATATGTATGTATTTAAATGTATATAAGTATTAATATCCGTGGTCTGATACCCATAACAAAAGCAGGTTATTCCTAGCTTACTTTGGGATCAGACAGCGTTGTGTGAGATGTCCGTGAATATTTATTTATTATTTATTTATTTATTTATTTCCATTCCATTTAAATGACTTCATTCTAATCAGCCAATGCTGGACTTAGACCTTCCCGAATTACGCTTCAATACACAGTTCTACGTCTTTCGCACTAGACCCTCAAATGTAATACCCATCTCATGAAGACAGATTGTGTATTCCATCACGCTTGTCCATATCCTCTGAATACTGCTCTCACCTTTGGGACGACTCCGCGAGGTACTTGCTTGACGCGCTGGACTCTATGCAGCGGTGTGCTATTCGCATTATCAACTGCAAGGAGGTTACGGAAAGTCTGGAGCCGTTGGCGCAGCGAAGAACTATTGCGTCTTTGGCTGCATAATACCGTATCTATCACGGTGAGTGTTCTGAAGAACACTTCAACCTAATCCCGCCCTCTCCTTTCCGATCCCAAATAACGCGTGCTGGACAGAAGTGCCACTATCACACAGTGGAGAGAATCTTCAATAGAACTGAACGATTCAAAAGATCGTTTCTCTGTCGAACCATAAAATCCTGGAACGACTTGCCAGCGCACGTGTTTCCCTCCTCTTACAATCCTGGGTCCTTCAAGCGGAGCGTGAAGAGTGTCGCTGTGACTTTCCATCGGACGGCGGCATCATTTTGGCGAGCTAAATATAAAAAAAAATCATTTATTGTTTTATGGGAGCCCTCCTTAAATATTATTAATTTTCTATTTTTAGTCTTTGTTGTTATTGCAGCAACAGAAACACATAATCTGCGAATATTTCAGCTTTCTAACTATCACCATTCGTGAGATACAAACTCGTGACGGACAGACAGACAGACGGACTGCGAAGTCTCCTGAACAGCTTTAAGTACCTACATAACCCTAAAAACAGGTAAAATGAAATACGTTCTCATTTAGTTTCGGAAAGCTGCGCCGCGGAAGGTACGTAGGTAAGTCAAGTTCATTAATATCTTACACAACACAATTGGCCGCCTATAATGCGACCGTAAAGCCGTTTAGTGTTTTATTAGTGTGTTCTTGCTGTTTTGTGTATTTTTTTCTTTTTTTAACACGAGCTCTAAGCTTCAGGAATACATGTTTTAAATTTACATTTTGAGCTTAACTTGTTCTTTTTGATTACATTGCTTCAGAATCTTAGAAGTTGGGGAATATTGGGGAAATTGTTCATAGAAATTAAGTCTCCCATGAGCTTACTATCATAAATCACAGAGGTAAGAAGTTGAGAAGAAAATCAACTAATTGAAATCTAAATATATTGCAGCTTAATGTTCAGAGTAGTTCTTGCTATAGTGCGACAAATAAATGTACAGGTATTTCAACCCATGGGGTCCCAATGTGCATAGTTTGCTTAAGATTTTGAAACAGGCCCCTAGTCGAATCGTCTGGTGACCCAACAGGAGGAATGCTGCCAGTTTAAGATGCAGTAGATATGGTAATAAAGTAAATAGATTGGTAAGTAATAATTATGTTTCCTTGTAATTTTTAACACTAAATGATTATTTATTTTTATTTATAAGTCACAAAGTAAAAATAAAAAAATAAATAAATATTCACGGACATTTCACACAACGCTATCTGATCCTAAAGTAAGCTAGGAATAACCTGCTTGTGTTATGGGTATCAGACCACGAATATTAATACTTATATAATTTTAAATACATACATATTTTACATAGAAACACCCAGACTCTTGAGACAAACATTTATGGGTCACACAAATATTTGTCACTGGTGGGATTCGAACCCACGACCTCCAGCGCCACAGGCGGTATCAATACCGACTGCGCCACAGAGGCAGTCACACACATATGAACATCAAAATAGTTGCTACTAAGTACATTTACTGCCATATTCTCATCGCAATATTATGTAGGGCCTGACTGACGGCTTTTTCAGACTTTTGCAATGAATTCAGTACCTACCTATTTAATAAAGACTTCTCACTTCATAAAGTATTTCAGTAACTTACGAAGAAACTAGGTAGGTATTAGGTAACCTCGTCGGGCACCTCACACGCGTGGGGCCTGATCTAGCGGATAGCCAGTTTGGCTTCCGTCAGGGACGCTCCACCGTGGACGCGATCATGCGCATTAGAGGCCTGACGGAGGAAGCAGTCTCACAGGGTGAGGTGGTGGTGGCGGTGTCTCTCGACATCGCCAACGCATTCAACACCTTGCCCTGGAGCTACGTCAGGGAGGCGCTTATCTATCATGGAGTGCCTCCCTACCTCCGTCGAATTGTCGGGGCTTATCTCTCCGAGAGAGCCATAACTTACCCGAGCTGGCTAGGGCCGGGTCGGCGAGATGTGTCGTGCGGTGTTCCACAGGGATCGGTTTTAGGGCCGCTCCTGTGGAACATCGGTTACGACTGGGTGCTGTGTGGTCCGTTGCTCAGAGGGGTCGGCGTAACGTGTTACGCCGACGACACCCTCGTTACGGCGCGGGGAGCAACGCACCGTGCCGCAGCACTTAAGGCCACGGCAGGGGTTGCTCAGGTCGTGGGATTCGACGGCTGGGTCTCGAGGTCGCCCTTCACAAATCCGAGGCTCTGTGCTTCCACGGACCTCGGATGGGGCCACCTGCGGGATCCAGTCTACAGGTAGGGGGCGTCAGCATAGGCATCGGGCCCTTGATGAAGTATCTGGGGCTCGTACTCGATGGCCGGTGGAACTTCGGACATCACTTCCGAAGTTTGGTCCCAAAACTGAGGGGAGCATCGGCCGCACTCGCGCGGCTGAAGCCCAACATCAGGGAACCCAACGCTCCCTACAGGAGGCTGTACTTGGGGATCGTGCGAAGCATGGCCCTGTACGGGGCTCCCGTATGGGCGGATACCCTGACAGCCAGCAATGAGGCTAGACTGCTGAGCCCGCAGAGAGTGATGGCCGTCAGGGTGATAAGAGGATACCGCACGATCTCCGGTGAGGCGGCATGTCTCCTAGCCGGGACCCCTCCATGGGACCTGGAAGCGAGAGCCCTTGCGTCACTGTTCAGTCTTCTTCTTCTTCTTCTTGGGCTCCCATTTTCCGCACTTAGGTCCGCCAGTGGACCCATTGTACGTGAGTGTTGGCTGTCACTCCAGCCAACCCAGCTCCGACCAGAAGCGCAGGATCCTCTTCGGGTCCTCACACGCCTCCCGGAGTGTTGTGGGGCTGCCAAGTATGTCACTGTTCAGATGGCGCAAGGAGGCGCTGGAGCGGGGCCAGAGGCCTGCGTCTCGAGAAATCGAGGCCCAGCGGACCCTGCTCCACCAGGAAATCGTGGAGACATGGAAGATGCGACTTGAGCAACCAAAGGGGGGATTCGCCACAATCGCGGCCGTCAGACCGGTCATGGACGAGTGGCTGGAGAGAAGACACGGTGCTCTCTCCTACCGGTTGACACAGATGCTTGCCGGGCACGGTAGCTTCGGTAGGTATCTGTGGCGAAAACACAGGGAAACCACGGCCGAGTGTCAGCACTGCGAGGACCGCAGCGATGACACGGCGCTCCACACGCTGGTGGAGTGCACGGCGTGGGCACAACAGCGACAGGTCCTCGTAGTGGGTCTGGGCGTGGACACTCTCTCGCTGGAGGCCATGGTGCGAGCCATGCTCTCCAGCGGGAGTAAGTGGGACTGCGCCGCCTCTTTCTGCGAGCAGGTCATGCTCGCGAAGGAGGCGGCGGGCCGGGTACGGGAGAGAACTCTCCCACCCAAATTCCGCAGTCGGCGCCCTGGGCGCCGCCGACGTGTCTTCGCCGAGGACTATCGGCCTCCATGACCGGGGGTCTGAGGACGGTGAGAGGGCCGCTCACCGTCCTTACAGAAGCGGGCCCATGACGGCAGCGTGACGTGAGCAACTCACGCACGCCCCCCCCCCCCCCTTAGAAGCGGGGTCACACCCGAAACCCCCCATAGACGCGGGATTGCACCCGAACCACCCCCTGGGCGAGGCCGCATTGTCGGCCGTAGGTCTGTTGGGAGTCACGGGACATCCTTCCTGAGGGCTTACCCGGGGCTCTCAACCATAGGCTGCTAGGCGTAGCGTGAGGTTTTTTAGTCGGTAAGAGTCCGGCATAACATCCTATGAGGATTTTCCCTCACTTTAAACAAAAAAAAAAAAGGTATTAAGTAATCTGTGCCATAACTCACTGTTTCATATAGATAGGTCGGTGGAGGTGAATTGCCATTAATTACAAAGTTGGTGTGACGTATTGCCGAGAATCGATCGCTGTGATACGAAGCTTCGTAACGAGCACTTAAGTTTTCACAAGATTGCCTTATGATTGCGGTTCATTCAGTTCAGTCTTGATTTAGGATTTCTTAACCAGAAGGTAAATACGAAACCCTAATATTGAGACTTCGTTGTCCGTTTGAATCTTTGGCTGTCACCAGACTGTATTTTTCACAGATGGTGTATTTCGGTTGCCACTATAACAACAAATACTAAAAAAACCGGCCAAGTGCGAGTCGGACTCGCGCACGGAGGATTCCGAACCAAAAAGGCAGAACATCATGTTTGTCGTATGGGAGCCCTTCTTCAATCCCCCTTTTCTAATTATATTTCTTGTTTTGTTATAGCGGCAACAGAATTTATACATCATCTGTGAAAATTTCAGCAGTATTTTCAGTAAAGACAGATAGACAGATTGTTTATGCAAACAAATTAAGAAGCCATACTTAATGCCAGTTGTGTATCAGCTATGAAGCTTCTGTATCCCGCCGGGTATTACAACCTGACATATTGTTTATGCAAGCAAATTAAGAAGCCGTACTTAACGCCAGTTGTGTACCAGCTATGAAGCTTCTGTATTGCGCCGGGTTCACAACCTTTATCGTAATGGCTCCACGCGGTGCGCGTCTATCGCGCTTCATTACTTTTTTTTTTTCTATGGCTAACAAGTCTACCATGTACTAGCTGCAAATATAAACCATTAATTTCAAGAACCAAGTTTTCTTTTTTTAACATCCTCAACAATTTTGGCGACCGTGGAAACAATTATTGTGCGGAGGCGCAATGCACGAACTTGCAATTCATTGTGAAGACGTCCATTTTGAAATCTTTGGAAATTCAAGAATCTTTGTTCAAGAAATTTGATAATTTTTGGAATCGACAACGGCGGTTGCAGAAGGAAATATATAAGGCAGAACAAGGGTTTGTACGGCTTCTGGACGGGAGGTTTGCCCATTCCATCATTTTCTTTTTATTTCCCTTCCCCGTTAAGCTTGCTCGAGTTTCACATTTATTCCTACTTGCTACAAGCATTTTTCGTAGTAAAGTACCATTCATTTTTTGAGTTTCATATTTCTCACTTCGAGGTCATTAAAATTAAAAGATATTTTATGTTAGGGGGTTTCTCAAAGTATAATACAATAAATTTCATTTTGGATACCTACTTCTAACCTTAACCATACCTAGTTATTCTATTTCCTTTTAGAAATACAAATTAAAAATATAATTTGCAGCAGTACATGAATGTACTTACATACATATTTCTTGTTTGGTAGACTATGTAGGCACATACCTACATCATAGGTTTTCTTAAAAATTTACACTTTTTTTTAGAAATACATACTAATAACTGTAGGTGCAATTCAGTACATGTTTATTTAGTACTAGCTGATGCCCGCAGCTTCGCCTGCGTGAAATTTAGTTCCTACACTGTCTCTAACCTATCTCTGTAGGTACCAAATTTCAGCCAGATCCGTTCGGCCGTTACAGCGTGAAAGAGTAACAAACATCCACGCTCACAAACATTCGTATTCGTAATAGTAGTTAGATACATAGATTTCTGATTAACAAATTCATAATACATATTATATGAGTTATGTAAATTTATTTATTAAATACATTTCTTAATTCATTGGCTAGACTACTACTTGACTCAACTTCTCTTCTAAGCAATTGACATCGTAACTAAGTTCCTTCTTCAGGTAGTCCCAGTCATACTGTTAGCCTACGACGTATGGGAAAACCGAACTACGACTTCGTCCTCATAATACAGATGGTCCAACCAAGACCTGTTAACCTAATAACCATGTAAATTTCATCTGCTAGGGGTTCATGTTCATTTTAATGTCTTTTTTTACTTGTCAAATGTGATCTTCGTAGAGGCCATTCCCGTATTTTACAAAGACTTAGTGAGTCTGTGTCCTGCACCGAATGCAGCCAGCACTATAGAATAAAGTTCATACCTTCCATGACCAGTCGCTTAGGGCTGCTGATAACCTTTCATTCCAATGCGCAGTGGACACTACCCGAAGCGTGGTCTTTCATTATTCCTGGCTAGCCATCTTCGAATTTTCTTCTTCTTTCACATATTTATTTTTTGTTATACAAAATTTAAAAACATTAACAACTATATTTCTAATAGTACTTAAATCATGTAAACTTCCACAAATGTGTCAAAATAAAAAGTAATTTAAATCAAAAATAAGAGTTTTTAAGGAGTATTGATATCAACTCCGGAGAAAATCGGCTCCAAAATAATTTACATTCCCTTTTTAGGTCGATAATGCATAAATTTCAATAAAATAAGGAACACGTCTTCCATCAATTATGTTAATAATGCTATATGTCAAATTTGAAGCAAATCGGACCAAGGAATCGCTTTGTCCCATACAAACTTGACCCTCCTTTTTTATACCTTTGGAGGTGGAATTTGCAAAAACGGTAAAATTACTTTTTTCAAATTGTAACAAACAACGCTCATGCTGAATTTCATCATCGTACCATTAACCGTTTAAGCAATAATTGATAATAACTTTGGGTCTAGAGATCGAACCGCAAAATTAAGTTTGGTTTGAATTCTATATACTTTTCCGGGATAAAAAGTACCCAGTGTGGTGCCCAGGCTATAAAAGAATAATTTTACCAAGTTTCATCGTAATCGAACCGGTAGTTTTTGCGTGATGCCTGAACAAACAGACAGACAGACAGACAGACAGACAGACAGACAGACAGACAGACAGACAAAAATTTTTTTAATCACATTTTTGGGTTCGGTGTCGGTCTAGTAACACCCTCTGCTATTTATTTTTTTGATATTTTGAATGTACAGAATTTTCACTTCTACAGATTTATTATAAGTATAGAATAGATGTAATTCATTGATTTACTTCAAATTTCCACTTTTTTTTAGAAATACATACTAATAACTGTAAGTGCGGTTCAGTACATGTTTATTTAGTATGTAATTCATTGATTTACTTCAAATTTTAACTTTTCTTTAGAAATACACACAATAAACTGTAGTTGCAGTTAAGTACATACTTATTTAGTATGAAATTCATAGGTTTATTGCAACCTTTCACTACTATCACAACATAGGGTTATTTCAAATTCCCACTTTGTTACAAATACATACAATTAGATGTATTTGCAGTTCATTGTTTACTACATACTCATTTTGGTACTCTGAGGAAATTCACAGGTGTACACACATCAAATTCCCACTTTTAATTTACTTCAGCTGCACATTTCACAATTTCTCTAGTCTGTCAAGACAACTTAAATAATCAAGGTGATAATCTCATCAATTTACTGACTTTTATCCATGTTGTAGAAAGTAATTTGGAATTCCTTTACCAGACTTGTCAAGTTAAGTGTCAGGCAGTCAGGCGATAAAATCATAAACATTTTTTACCTAAATTAAAACATACCTATTGTTATCAATTACAGTTCAAGACAGGGAGGTGCCGCTGGCCTGTATTTTCTTTCTGGTACAAAGCCATTTTCAACTCGTCAGCGGAGGCCTATTTTTATTGATGTTAGCAGTTGAGTTTGTTGATATCACAAGTTTGCTTCATTATAAAGGTATTTATACTTACATTTGAATTGAATTATTTGTTTTCATCGCAATGACTGGCACAGAGGATAAAATGTCACAGGAATTGAGAGAGCTTAAATGTAAAAGGTCTTCTTTAAAGGGAAGGCTTACCACCTTTGAAAAATATTTAGAGGAATTGCAACAACAAGTTGCAAGTTCTCAGGTTCAATATGAAGTTAAAACTAGGTTAAAAAAGATTGAAAAAATGTTTGAGGAGTATGATCTGATACAAACAACCATAGAAGTTAAGCAGGATAGCCCTGAAAATGAGTCTGAAAGGGAATCAACTGAGGCTAGGTTCTATAGGTCTATTGCAGAGGCTCAGGCGTTAATAAATAAAACTAGTATTAAGGATGGTGAGGATAGCCTAGGTTCTAATTCTTCCATACACACTACACATGTTAAGTTACCTCAGATTAAGATTCCTAATTTTGATGGTGATGTTTTAAAGTGGTTAGAATTTCATGACACATATTCTTCTTTGATTCATAACAATGAGTCAATAGCAAGTATTAACAAATACCAATACCTGAAAGGCGCCTTATCCGGTTCTGCAGCTTCTGTGATAGCATCCCTGGAGATATCTAGTCGCAACTATGACAGCGCTTGGAAACTTTTGTGTGACCGTTACAGTGATAAACGTAAGCTAGTGTGTACGCACCTTAAGGCCCTGTTTGAGTTTACTGTTACTAGCGAGGAGAAATCTTTACGCTCTCTCGCAGATCATATAGCTAAGCATTTAAGAGCTTTAAACGCATTGGATGAAAAAACTGATAACTGGGATACTCTCATAATTTTCTTGTTTGCTGCTAAGCTAGATCCTATCACAAGTACCAAGTGGGAAGAACATAAAAACATTTTAACTGACAAACTTAATTTAGAACATTTCTATGGATTTTTACGCCAGAGGGCAGACATTCTCGAAGCAACATCAGTGGGTGGTAGTAGCCCAGACAATGTGCAGCAGTCATCGCCACAGCGGCAGCAGCTGCCATATACTAAACACATATTATCTAAACAACAAAGGTCATTTGTTGCCACTACTTGTGAAAATAGTGGCACCAAGCATAATGTGAACTGTTTGGTTTGTAACGGTGAGCATTTCATTTATCATTGCCAAAAATTTTTAGCTATGTCACCGGCAGACAGATTAAAGTTAATCATCAAACATAAACACTGTATTAACTGTCTCCGTAGCGGACACTTAGCTCCACAGTGCAGATCAAGACTTTGCACCAGATGCCATAAAAAACATAATTCTTTATTACATTTAGAAAAAACAGTTGCAGAAGGTAAGCAATTGGTTTCTACTCCAATATCATTGTCCACTTGCATGGCAAATCAAATTTTATTATCCACAGCTATCATTAAGGTATCCTCAGCTGATAACAGTAAATTCATAGAAGCACGCTGCCTGCTTGATTGCGGAAGCCAGTCGTCTTTTATTAGTCAAGATTTGAGGGATGCTTTAGGTGTTCAAACTGAGAGTGTTAGTTCGGTATGTGTTACCGGTATTAATAACATCTCGTTTGAAGCATTACAGCGTTGCAATATTAAAGTACAATCACGTACAAATGCGTTTAGCACATTAGTCAATGCATTTGTTATAAAAGAAATTACAAGTTCATTACCGAGTTATGAGATTGATATTTCTAACATCAATTTACCAAAAAACACAATACTAGCCGATTGTAATTTTTATAAACCGGCCAAGATAGATCTGTTGTTAGGAGCAGATATATTTTGGGATGTGTTATGTTCAGAACAAATTAAATTGGGTCGTAACCTACCCATTCTGCAAAATTCTGTGTTTGGATGGTTGGTCTCTGGTCCAGCAATGTGCTACAAGGCCACAAATTCAGAGAATCAGATTATTTGTAATTTCAGCCATGAGATAAGAA
Organism: Miltochrista miniata; assembly: GCA_933228765.1. Taxonomy (NCBI): domain Eukaryota; kingdom Metazoa; phylum Arthropoda; class Insecta; order Lepidoptera; family Erebidae; genus Miltochrista; species Miltochrista miniata. The sequence goes on along the minus strand of OW121764.1, from coordinate 11,078,579 downwards.
CACAGTTAGGTAAGTTTTGGGAACTCGAAGAGGTACCCGTTATGCCCATGAAGTCCCCTGAGGAGGACGCGTGTGAAACACATTTTGTTCAACACACTCGTCGCCTTCAGGATGGAAGATTTTGTGTCACGCTGCCCTTGAAGGCTGAGCCACGCTCGTTGGGCGATTCTTTTTATAAGGCTCTCAAGAGATTCGAGTCGCTAGAGAGGCGCTTTCAGAGGCAGCCTGACATAAAAGAGCAATATGTCAATTTCTTAGATGAGTATGAAGAGCTCGGCCATTTGTCACAGGTTGAGAGATCTGATGATGCTGTATTTTTGCCGCATCATCCTGTGCTAAAGGAAAATAGCGAAAGCACCAAATGTCGAGTGGTATTTGACGCTTCATGCAAGACATCATCCGGTCTTTCACTCAATGACATATTGATGGTAGGGCCTACTGTCCAGGACGACATTTTTTCTATTTTAATTAGGCTTCGCCAGCATAGATTTATATTGACAGGAGATATAGAAAAAATGTACAGACAGATTCTCATCGAACCGAATCAAAGGCACCTTCAGACAATTTTGTGGCGTAAAAGTGAGGCTGAAACATTAAAATATATGCAGCTAAATACAATTACCTATGGCATGTCCGCGTCACCTTTTCTCAGTACCCGCTGTATAGTACAGTTGGCAATGGAATGCAGTGATCCGGTGGTGAGAGAAGTGATGTTGCATGACTGGTATATCGATGATTTAATCACAGGATATTTTGAGGAACAGGAGTTATATGACATTTATAAAAACATTACAAACAAATTATTATCGGCAGGTTTTAAATTACGTAAACTTAAGAGTAATTCACAGAAATTGTAAGATTTGATCGCAAATGAATCTGGTACAGGCAGCAAACAAGAAAATTTGAAAATTTCTTCTAAAACTAGCACATTGGGTATAGAATGGGATCCCACAGCAGATTCCATTCTGATATCAGTTAAGAGTTTGAAAAATTATGAAAACCATAATTGTTTCACGAAACGTATTGTCTTATCAATATCGTCCAGCATATTTGATCCGTTAGGTGTATTAAGCGTGTGTGTCATAACATGTAAGCTTATTCTGCAATTGTTATGGCTACAGAAGGTAGGGTGGGATGAACAAATTCCTGATGATATATCTCAGATATGGTCAAAATTTATAAAAAATTTGAAATGTGTTGAGAGTTTGTCCATCCCACGTCTGGCTATATGCCACAACCCAATAAAGATAGAATTACACACATTTTCAGATGCTTCACTGAAAGCGTACGCTGCATGCGTATATGTACGCTCTAGGGACATACTAGACCATATCACAGTTAAACTGTTATGCGCTAAATCAAAGGTTGCGCCGCTGAAATCGGCAACAATACCTAGGTTAGAGTTGTGCGGAGCTGTGTTAGCTGCCAGACTCTGTAAGAAGGTGACCGAGTCACTACGATGCACCGTCTACGCGGCATATTTTTGGTGCGATTCGAAGGTTGTGCTGGGATGGCTAAACACACCCCCCCATAAGTTAAATGCATTTGTGTCTCATCGTGTAGTCGAAATCAATGAAGTATGCGAGACAAGCACGTGGATGTATGTGCCATCAAGTTGTAATCCCGCTGATCTGGCATCGCGTGGAGTGCCTCCTGAGGATGTACAAAATCTCGCACTATGGTGGGATGGACCTACATTTTTAGGGGACACTCAAGACAATTGGCCTAAACAGATGCACTATGCGACACACTCGGATTTACCTGAAATTAGAGTTAATTTTGTTAATATCGATAGGACCGCAGTTCCGGTCATTGAATTTGAACGATATTCAAGTTTTATTAAATTGCGCCGTATTATGGCTTATATCTGCCGATTCCTAACTCATAGGAAACATAGACAATCCGGCTATTTAACAGCAGATGAGTTAGAGCAGGCTGAGATGAAGCTCGCTAAATTATCGCAGCAAGAGAGTTTTCCAAATTACAATAACAATTTTAAAAATCTCCCAGCTTTATATAGCCTCACGCCTTTCGTTGATAGTGCAGGCGTCATTCGCGTGGGTGGGAGGTTGGAAAACTCTAATTATAGTTTTAGTAAAATGCATCCAATTATTTTAGATAGCAAGCATCATTACACAATCTTGATAATGAAATATTATCACCTTAAACTATTACATGCTGGTCCGCAGTTGCTACTTTCTGTCGTCAGAGAACAATACTGGCCCATTAGTGGCAGAGTTTTAGCCAAACGAATTTGTAAAGTCTGTGTTACATGCAGACGGCAGAAAGGAGCAATTGCAAAGCAAATAATGGGGAATTTACCCACACAAAGATTGTCACCTGGGTTTCCATTTGAAGTCGCAGGACTAGATTACGCAGGACCATTCATGATATTAAATAGAAAGGGACGTAGCGCAAAGCTGGTAAAAGGCTATCTCTGTGTGTTCATATGTTTTAAGATTAAAGCTGTTCATCTAGAGCTAGTTAGTGACTTGACCACAGAAGCATTTATTTTAGCTTTGCGTCGCTTTATGTCTCGCCGAGGAAAGCCTCGTGAGATATTCTGTGACAACGGCACCAATTTTGTTGGCGCAAGCCAAGAAATTGCTGCTCTTGTCAAAAACTTTTCTGACTCTGTGCCAGCCCTTGCTGATGAGGGCATCACATTCAAGTTTTCGCCTGTAGCTTCTCCAAATTTTGGAGGGCTTTACGAAGCGGCTGTGAAATCAGCAAAATTTCACATAAAACGGGTTATAGGTAACTGTTGAAAAATAACGCTGGCCACATAAATACGTATAAGTTTTTATATTTTTATATCAAGGAACGAACTGCTGTCACTAGTGTGTTCTATGGTATTACGTGGTGTCATGTATTAGCTTTACAAATTATAATTTTAATATATCATTTAATAATATTTTCTGCGGTACTCTGATTTTACCTTACAAGAAAAAAAATTAGACCCTAAAAGTAAAAGACTAATTTTTTTAGGTTACTATGACAACGTAAAGGGATATCGTTTGTTCAACACTGATAACAATAAGATCATTGTATCACGCGATGTGGTTTTCAACGAATCTGTGTTTCCAGGTAGACACTCTAAAATTGGTGAGAAACGTGTGTTTGAACCTATTTATCTCACAGAAGGCAATGATAAGAATCTAAAAACTACTCCAGTTGAGGCGGAGCTAGATCTAGATTGTCCTGTTGAGGCGGAGCCAGAACTGGATGCCGTTTCCGTAAATTTGCCAAATTACCGTGGTGAGATGGAGTGTGAACATAAGCCTAGTGAAGACTCAGCAAGAGCGTCTACACAGGCAGATGAGTCTACTAGTCAACGGTATAACCTGCGTCCACGTTTGCCTAGACCGACGTGTAATGTAACTAATGTTTGTAATGTGACAGAACCTATAGAGCCGCGAACTGTAAAAGAAGCTTTAAATTGTGAAGATAAGGAGTTGTGGCAGAAAGCCATGCAAGAAGAAATAGATTCTTTTATCTTTCATGGAGCTTGGGAGCTTACTGACAAACCGATTGACAAGAAATTGGTTAAAAATAAATGGATTTTTACACTGAAGCGGGACTCTGATGGAAATATAACACGTTACAAAGCAAGGTTGGTAGCGAAAGGCTTTACCCAAAAGTATGGAGAAGATTTCAATGAAACTTTTTCGCCAGTCATTCGTCACTGTTCTATAAGATTGTTATTATCTCTGGCTGTCAAAATGAATCTGAAGATTGATTATTTGGATGTACAAACAGCATTTCTTAATGGTGAACTTCAAGAGGAAATTTTCATGGAACAACCAGAAGGTTTCATAAGCCCTGGGAGTGAACACAAAGTCTATAGACTACGAAAGGCGGTTTACGGGTTGAAGCAAGCATCGCGATCCTGGTACCAAAAGGTAAAAGATGTTTTACTTTCCCTTGGATACAAACAATGCAAGCAAGAAGACTGCATCTTTATTAAGAGATCGGGTGAGTCGATTGTTTTCATTGCTTTGTATGTTGATGATTTTTTCGTGTTTTACAATGACAAGCGTCAAGCAGAGACATTAAAATCTTATTTGCTGAAATTCTTTAAGATTAAAGACTTAGGGCCGGTAAGAAATATGTTAGGTATTAAAGTCGAACGTAATGAAACTTCTATCAAACTTAGTCAGGAAAATCGGATTGACAAATTATTAGATCGTTTTGGTATGACAGACTGCAAGTCTGTAAAGTCTCCAATGATGACTAACATTAGTTCTGTCAATGAGGAATTTGATAATGATAATGTTAGGAATAATAATGTCAGCAAGTTTCCGTACCAAGAGTTGATTGGTAGTTTAATGTATTTATGTGTTACTACGCGACCTGATATTTCGTTTGCCGTGTCATATTTAAGTAAATATAACAACTGTTATACGGAATTTCATTGGAATCAAGCTAAGCGTGTTTTAAGGTATCTTAAGGGTACAAAACAAAAGGCTTTGGTTTTTGAGAAGTCTAATGAGAACCCCACCTTGGAGGGTTATTCCGATGCAGACTGGGCCTCTGATTCTGATCGAAAATCGTATACAGGGTATCTGTTTAAGTACGGTGGTAATTTGATATCATGGGGTTGTTATAAACAATCGTGTATTTCATTGTCGTCTACCGAGGCGGAGTATATTAGTTTAAGTGAAGCTAGCCGAGAAGCGGTATTCCTCCAAGCGTTATTAAAAGAACTATTAATGATACCTGTTTGTGATATTGTGTTGTATTGTGACAACCAGTCCGCTATGCAACTAGCTGTTAATAGGGTGCATCACAAGCGTAGTAAGCACATTGAGATTAGGTACCATTATGTAAGAGACATGGTAGATCGATACAATGTAAAAATATTGTACATTCCAACAGATGCAATGATAGCAGATGTGTTTACCAAGCCGCTGGGTTGTGTCAAGCATCAGGACTTTACTAAGCAGCTTGGTGTAGCATAACTGATGATGTCCACGTTATGGGGGGGTGTTGAAAAATAACGCTGGCCACATAAATACGTATAAGTTTTTATATTTTTATATCAAGGAACGAACTGCTGTCACTAGTGTGTTCTATGGTATTACGTGGTGTCATGTATTAGCTTTACAAATTATAATTTTAATATATCATTTAATAATATTTTCTGCGGTACTCTGATTTTACCTTACAAGAGTAACGCTAATTTTACCTTTGAAGAGCTCACTACGTTACTTTGCCAAATAGAGGGCATTTTAAACTCGAGACCCCTTATTCCCATGTCCTCTGATCCAAATGACCTCTGTCCTTTGACTCCGGGGCACTTCCTCGTGGGTAGACCTCTTTTGTCTCTGCCCTCACCCGATTTGAAAGATGCCAATACTAATAGCCTTCACAGATATGCCCGCATAGAGAATGCTCGACAACATTTTTGGAGCCGATGGAGTCGCGAATACATAAGTTTGCTGCAACAGCGCACTAAGTGGAAGGACAGGCAACCTGATATAAAACCTGATCAAATGGTTCTTATTAAGGATAATTGTACTCCGCCATTGAAGTGGCCTTTGGGGAGAATTATAGCCGTTTATCCTGGATCTGATGGAGCATGCAGAGTTGCAGACATTAAAACCAGTAAGGGAACTATAAGAAGAGCGATAAGCAAGATTTGTCCGTTAATAGACTGATCCACCAATTTACAAACAATTATTTTTCTACCTGACGAAGAGAAAGCACTTTCAAGCCAGGGGAGATTGTTTATGCAAACAAATTAAGAAGCCATACTTAATGCCAGTTGTGTATCAGCTATGAAGCTTCTGTATCCCGCCGGGTATTACAACCTGACATATTGTTTATGCAAGCAAATTAAGAAGCCGTACTTAACGCCAGTTGTGTACCAGCTATGAAGCTTCTGTATTGCGCCGGGTTCACAACCTTTACGTAATGGCTCCACGCGGTGCGCGTCTATCGCGCTTCATTACTTTTTTTTTTTCTATGGCTAACAAGTCTACCATGTACTAGCTGCAAATATAAACCATTAATTTCAAGAACCAAGTTTTCTTTTTTTAACATCCTCAACACAGACAGACAGACGGACGGCGAAGTATCATGAATCCCGTTTTTGCCCTTTGGGTACGGAACCCTGAAACCATACAAACAACTTGATTGTTCCCGGTTTTTATTACGTAATAGCGCACTTCGTCAGACAAACACATAGACATACAAATAGACAGCGGAGTCTCAGTAATAGGGTCGTGACATTTTGGTTACGGAACCCTAAAAAAAGTCTCAGTCGTCCAAAATGTCCGGCCTTGTTTGTGCCAAACGGTTTTTTTATTATTTCCAGACCGGAGAGTAGAAACTAGCTCAGCTATTTTTACGCGCAAAACTATAAAAGAAATAAAGATATAAATCCTTTGATGTGGAAATGCAGTGTACCGTAAAATGTATATTTATGATCTAATGCACAGTAAATAAAGGAATGCCAAAGCAATTTTTTTGTGAAACTGGTCAAGTCACTGAGGTTACAGTATATCCATAGGAACCTACTGTGTATAGTCGACTATGTATAAGATACGTACCGTGTGGGTAAAACGGGCCTCTAAGACTCCGCTATCTGTCTGTCTGTCTCCAGGCTATACCTCAGGAACTGTGCTAGCTAGACCGCTGAAATTTTCACAGAATACAAACACTAAAAATAAATTATCAGTGATATTTGCTGGTTTTTGGTACGGAATCCACCTGTGCGAGTGAATCAACATGTGCGAGTCGGACTAGCACATGTTATATTTTTATTTTGACAGTGGTTTTTGGAAATTGACTGAGACAATACACTCATGAAACTCGTATATACGTGCATTTATAAGTCCAAGACTTATAAAAGCAATGAAATCCTGTATGTAGTTAAGTATATCTTTCGTTTACGTCGACGAGGTACGAGATGTCTTGCGTGAAGACTGTCTGACACGCACACGATCCTTATAAACAATTACCGCTTTAAGCTTCTATCAACAAATTAGTGGATCGTCAACTCCCTGCCGTCGAAACATTTATAGTGATGAACACTTTTAAAATACTTACGTAGGTACTATTAATCCTGTTGATTGACGGGACTTGGTAAAACTAAAAACGTAGAGAGATATACGTATCGGAGGTATATCGTTATGTAGGTACTTATGATCTACCCAATTATTACGTCTCGGGGGCTTAGGCTCCCTCGACATTCCCACTTATTTTTTTTAACACGAGGGAAAATCCTCATGGATGATATGCCGGACCCCTACCGACTAAAAAACCTCACGTTACGCCCTACAGCCTATGGTTGGGAGTCACGGGTAAGCCCTCGGAAGGATGTCCCACGACTCCCAACAGACCCACGGCCGCCATTGCGGCCTCGCCTAGAGGGTGGGTCGGGGCTATCCCGCGTCTTTGGGGGGTTTCGGGTGTGATCCCCTTCTCTGGGGGGTGGGGGGGGGGGGTGCGTGAATTCTTCACGTCACGCTGCCGTCATGGGCCTGCTTCTGTAAGGACGGTGAACGACCCTCTCACCGTCCTCAGGCCCCGGTCATGGAGGCCGATAGTCCTCGCCGAAGACACGTCGGCGGCGCCCAAGCCGCCGACTGCGGAACTCGGGTGGGAGAGTTCTCTCCAATTCCCGCCCCGCCGTCTCTTTCACGAGCATAACCTGCTCGCAGAAAGACGCGGCGCAGTTCCAATTACTCCCGCTGGAGATCATGGCTCGCACAATGGTCTCGAGCGAGAGAGTGTCCACGTCCAGACCCACCTCGAGACATTCCCACTATCTAAACTAAACTAGATCTATATAGGTTTAGATCTAGTTAAGTTTAGATATTGGCGAGGGGGCGAGGAGGCCAAGAACTCTGTAAGGGAGATAGGACATAGGCTCAAAGAGACGACGGGTGGCTCTCGGTTCTTGGTGCAAAGACACATTGCAATTCAATACAGCGTGGAAACGCAGCAAGTGTGATAGGCAATTTTGGGCTGCGAGCAGTCAGAGATGGGTTTTTGGAGTGCTATTAACATTTATTTATGGATTTGTGAAATGTTTTTGATTTTCTTTATAATTATCGTAAGATAAGTATGTAGCCAACTTACTTTTTTACGTGTGAAAATCCCTCATGAATGCTACGCCGGAATCGTACCGACTAAAACTACACGTGTCCTGCCTGAGTTGGGAGCCCCGGGTAAGCTCTCGAAAGGATGTCCCAGGATATGTGTGTAACATTTGAAAATGGATTGAGGCTGCACCAGTCAGGTTCAAAAGTAAATCAGATAGAAAATAGGCAGGGTCTCATTTAATGAGGGATCAACCATAGAGCAACACGATCTATGACGTTCACCGGGAGGGAAGGCGCCATACTGAGAATGTCCCTTCTGTCAAAGCAGACTCCTAAAAAGTGCACGCATAAACACACACATATATACGAAATATATATGTGTGTGTCTGAAATTATGAGTGTATTGGTATAATTGTTTTGTGTAAGTTCCATGGTGACAGACGATTGCTTTTGTAGTGGTCTTTATGAATATGATTTCTCCCCGCAAAATATGACAGACAGATAGGTATGTATGGGTCAAACATGCTATGTCTTCTCCCCTTGTACTGGTCGCGTTGCTCAGTGGAGATCAACAAAATTTTTTTTTTTTTTTATACCACTAGAGTGGCAGACAAGCATACGGCCCCCCCAGATGTACCGGTGGTTACCGCAGCCTATGGACGTTTGCAACACCAGAGGCGCCACAAGCGCGCTGCCGACTCTTTAAAAACCTTCTAAGTCCCCTTTTGAAGAACCCCATACTGTAGGCGTCCGGGAAAACCGAAGCAGGGAGATCATTCCACAACCTAAGCGTACGCGGAAGAAAGCCTCTATTAGATCTCACCGTGCTCGAGCGCTCAGGACGCAACGTGTGAGGATGAACACCCTGTCTATGGCGAGCGGTGCGATGATAGAATGTAGCCGTAGGCATCATATCAAACAATTCTTCAGAGCACAAACCGTTGTACAGGCGGTAGAACACACATAGAGAAGCAAAGTCTCTCCTGTCACTAAGAGGTTCCACACCACCTGCAAGTATGGGATCGTTGACAACTCTCATAGCTCGCCTTTGCACCGAGTCAAATGGACGAAGCTGGTATTCGGGTGCCTCCGCCCAGAGGTGACAGCAGTACTCCATATGCGGACGCACTTGCGACTTATAGAGAAGCAGTGCTTGCGCCGCAGTAAAGTACCGCCGCGCCCTTCTGAGCACTCCGAGCTTCCTGGACGCCAGCTTGGCCTTGCCCTCCAAGTGACTGCGTAACTGCACATCACTGGAGATGTCAACACCAAGGATCCCTATACTTTCAGAGATGGTGAGAGATGTGCCCTGAAATTGTGGCGCCACAGTGAATGGGGTCTTTTTTGCGGTGAAAACACAAACTTGTGTCTTGGTAGGGTTGAATTGGACAAGATTTTGTCGACCCCATTCGGACACTCTAGTGAGAGTAGCCTCGACTTCAGACACAAGTTGTTCACGACTTTCATCCACTGCATCCCGAGAGATACCGGGACGGCCCGTTTAATAAGTGTCGCCCGTACTGTCGTCCGCATAACAATGAATGCCGTCAATAGACAACATGTCATTGATATGCAGCAGAAACAAAGTAGGGGACAACACTGAGCCTTGTGGTACTCCAGCGTTTATGGCCATGCAGTCAGAACAGCTACCGTCAACGACGGCCCTGATGCTTCTACCGGCCAGAAAGCTGGACACCCATCCGCATAAACTCTCGGGCAGTCCATAGGAGGGCAATTTCGTAAGAAGACCACGGTGCCAGACCCGGTCAAAGGCTTTCGAGAACACTTACAACACACACGCTTACAAAATAAACGGGATATATATAGCGGAACGTTCTGGCCAGTTAAAATGGCTGTTAAAATATTTGCCTACATGCAGACATTTGAAATAACTGAAAAGACGCCAAGATGAAGATTCATTCACTAAAATCAAACTTGTATTTGAAGATACCAGCAGGTACAATTCAAAATGGCGCAACCAACTTAGTCAAGATGTCGTTCTTGTAAAGTTGTTGAGACGAACAAAGTTTGAAATATAAACAAGAGTGCTCAACTCAAATTGTGAGAAACCGAACTACTATCTATCATAAACGTTAAAAGCTTTTTAATTAAAACAGACTTCATACGTATTGTCGCGCAATCGAAAAGTTGAGAGAGTAGTACAACTCGCAGTATACGGGTGCTTGTCCACCAGAGGTGTTCACCAATCACATTCGTCAGTTGCACAATCTATAGGTACTCTGATTAAAAAGAGGAAAGATTTCATTGTGTTTTTGTTTGCTTCGAATTGTCTCCGAAACTACTGAACCAATTTGAAAAATTCTTTCAGTGTTATAAAGATACACTATCCTCGGGTAACATGGGCTATATTATATTTCCGTATTTCCATGGGAAGAGGAGCTACACGGGTGAAACCACGTGACATCCACTAGTCTGACAATATAAATTGTCAACGTTACTTGTGGGCCAACGAATATAATTAGTGGATATCAAACGCATCCCTAGCATTGTAGGGTAGTCTTGTCTGGTGGAACAGCACACTAATGGAAGAAAAGGTGTTGTCATCAATCGTACAAACAGTCATAGAACTCAAAATACATTGCATTTGACCACGCCTTTTATCCTCGAAGGGGTAGGCAGAGGAATATTATATGCTCTCATTTCACCTTTTAGATTTTTGTCCCACGTAATAGATGGTCAGCCTGCCAGGTTGTGACTGCCCGCTGGTAATTTTTTTCAAGCCGCCCATAAAGGCTTTTCCTTCGACTTGGCTTAACGACTGCCGTTTTACTGCCTTTCGAAGCACGGAAACGCTCACAAATGAATATAACAAAATGGTCATGAGGTGGTCACCCATCCATAACCGACCAGAGTAAAATTTGCTTACTATAGTGATCGTTTACAGAACACTGAGTCAGAATACATTCATACACTCAAAATACATTACAGGACAATAGAAATGCCGCATCGTGTTTAAGTTCCGAACCCGAAGGGTAAAAGTGGAACCCTGTTATTGAGATTTAGCTGTCTGTGTGTCTGTCATGAATGTGACTGAACCTCTGGAACCGTGATATCTAAAGAGTTAATATTTTCAAAAATTATGTAAGTACTTACATTGGTTCATGAAAAAAAGCTCCCATACAACAAATGCCATATTTTTCCCTTTTTTTTTGAACGGAGCTCTCTCCTCTTTAAGGCCACAGCGACGTCTAAATTGGGAGCCACTCTTTCTGTTCTCAGTTACTGACACTCTTCCCCCAGTTGTCCCCAAACATCTACTCGATGTGATTTCGCCGTACCAAGAACTTTAGATTGTCGTCTGGAAGTACGAGAGGAATCTCACAGCACATAAATATGTCACACTTTATAGTACAGTAACAAATCAGGACACCCTTCCCTCAGTAAGTGGGCACTCATTTGTCTTTTGACTCCAGAACATTAATCAGACTCGTTTGAGGGTGGTCGACATTTTGCAGCCAATTAAGGAGGCAGTCTCGTTTCCTGTCCTTTATTTTTTATTAAAGTTCTGAATTCAGAGGGTAAAAACAGCACCCTATTACTGAGACTTCGTCTGTTGTCAGCTTGTCTGTCACCAGGCTGTATCTCATGAACGGTGAAAGAAAGATCATACATTTTCACTGATTATAACAATAATTATATACCTTAATTTCACAATAAAAACCTTTTGTCATAGTATTTTCGCATTGCTAGGCCTAAACTTAATAAGCAAATATTTTTAGTTTACTACTGTAAATAGCTTAGGGGGCCAAATTGAATTCCAAAATTATCATGTTATTTGTACTCAGCATTCGAAAAAACCCATTAAACGATATCCATCACAAAATTATGTGTTTACGGCGCAGTGGCCATTTTGGATTGCAAAATTATCATGTAATTCGTACTCAGCATATCAAAAAACCCCTTACACGATACCCATCATGGAATTTTGCGATTAAGGCGCGGCGGCCATATTGGATTTCAAAATTATCACGTGATTCGTACTCGGCATAGGTACCAAAAAACCCTTTAAACGATACCCATCATGAAATTTTGTGATTACACTGCGGCGGCCATTTTGGATTGCGAAATTATCACGTGATTCGTACTCAGCATATCAAGAAACCCCTTAAACGATACCCATCATAAAATTTTGTGATTACGGCGCGGCGCCCATATTGGATTGCAAAATTAGTACGTGATTCGTACTCAGCATACCAAAAAACCCTTTAAATGATACCCATCATGAAATTTTGTGATTACACCGCGGCGGCCATACTTAGCATACCAACTTTAGAAAACTTTAGAAATTTTTATGACCAGTTATAATGTAATTTACATTTTTTACGCAACTGTAACCATCTAGCAAACTTACGCAACGGAAACTCTCAAAAGAAATGAAATATCCTAGTTTTCGAAAAATGTTTCGTTGCTGCTCAGCTTTTATTCGCCTTAGCGTGATGTAATATATTTTGGTATTTTTCAAAAATGGACATTCTGTTAAGGAACTTTTGAAATTCAACTAGCAGTCTCTTAGAATCTAGAGTTCAAACAACTAAACAAACAAACAAACTCTTTAGCTTAAAAATAATAGTATAATATAATACTAGTATGATTAACTTATTTATTTACGAAACTCTAGTAAATCACTACACTTATTAAAGTTAGATGCATTTACTACGTCAAACAAAGTTAGCATGCTGTTTCTTTCTACTATACTGTATACTGTGGCATGAGAGTTCACTGCCGCTGCCGGCGCGCGGTGTGTCTCTTGCAATCTAACACTGTAAGGCAACTTATGCGTGTTCTACCTGTTCAACGATCTATACTGTGAGGAAGTGTTTCATATGATGCGCACAGGTACTTTCAATAGATTCTATTACCGCTCGCCATAGATAGTCTCGTGCAATCTAACACTGTACCTAAGGCAACTTATGCGCGTTCTACCTGTTCAACGATCTATGCTGTGAGGAATTGTTTGATATGATGCGCACAGGTACTTTCAATAGATTCTATTACCGCTCGCCACAGATAGTCTCGTGCACTGTAACACTGTAAGGCCTGGTAGGGACACACATACACAATCTCTCAAGCACACTCTCCCGCACATACGCTCACACACGCGGGCACGGGACAAGAAAAAATAACCTTTCCAAAATGGGGTTTACTCAGACTGCAATATCGATTTAAATTTGATGAATGACAAATACTAGCAATTGGTCGGACACAACCACTAGTGGGCTAGCTTTGTGTTTATTAATAACCGTAAAATAAAAATAAAAACATACGAATAACACGAACAATACTTGAATAACAAATAACGATATACAAATATAGAATTTAAATAATTCATATCTATTTGCCCATCGCTTACATTCCAATTCTTTTTTCTTTTTTGTATCGAAATAAATGTAAAATTACTATTGGTTAATGGTTATAATATTTGACTATGAAACCGGAGTAGGACTTGCCTAATGACAGGCAAGGCATACTTTTCTTTTGCTTGCTATTATGTCTACCAGATTCTTCAAGCAGAGCTTAAAGAGGCACTTCATAGAGCCGCTACCCTGAGGACCACTGTTGAAAGTAATTATATTTTTTCTTTCGTGACTGGATTCGGTAAGAGAGTAATATTACTAAGTCTTGTAGTCTGTATCTTGGGATCGAAGTCACTCTCAAAGAGTGACCCCCAATTGCTAAATGAAAACATATATATGGGTTTTCCATCGGCCGGGGGGGGATCAATTAGAAACGCTAAAAAAAATAAGGAATTATCCAGAAAATAAAAGAATACAAAGCAATTCGTTACAGTTACAAGTTACATAATTGAAATACATGTTTACGTTATCATCTAATGCCAACTTTGCCTAAAGGTTACAATCACGTCATAACAATTACATTGTTACTTCAACAAAGGGTTTGCTTTGTACCTATTATGTTTCACAAAATTGTGCTGAAATTGCTTATAATGTGTTTTGGCGGGCGGATGCCTTTTAAACGCGTTACATGTCATGTTCAATAATACCCTGTTGAAGAATTATACCCCTGATAATTTTGAAAATGAAAATGCCCCTAACACAGTTCTAATAAGCTTTTATACGTATTGGTATTGCCTTAAAAATCACACTTCCGATTGATATTGCGGTAATTTTCGAAAGAGCTGGGTCTCCTGGTGAATATACCATTAATCTTCAAATAAATCGGACCTGTGAAATTTCATGTAATCTCCCTCATAACTCAGGAAGTGAGATTTCCCCCCATCGATGTTTACCCTGCCTGAGGTGTGAGACTGAGACGTCACTGTGTTTACTCAAGGTTATGCCGTGGAACTTGGTATACCTTTGCTCGAATTAAGATCCAGACCAGCCTTGGAGGCCAACTCTTGGCGACCTTTTGGAATAAATAACTGAATCTAGGTATCTACGGCTACATCCACGAACAAATCATTTTTATTTTATTTATTGTATTATTTTGTAGTAGGTACATAGGTGCTACAAAGGACATTTATAAACTGTTTCTGATCCTACATCCCATGGGAACTTATTTATTAGTTCCATGGAACTACTGGGACAAAAAATCCCAGTAGCTTCATCATGGAACTACGCAATGGAACTGGGATACGCCGATACAGTCATACAGTCAGATTTTTTTAGAAATTAGAGAGTAATTGAATCACGAAGACTCAAATTGTAACCAATGAAACATGTTCATAAACTTTCACATTTATGGTTTAACTGCATCCCTCGAATGCTTACGTAAGCTTAGAATAGATATTTCTAGTTAAATACAGTTTCTTGCTCATTTCAGCAAAGCGGAATGTGCTCTCGGATATTTGGAATTTCTAGTCATAATTATTTTAATTGGAATTCCTATTTTGCATGTAAAATATTTTATATTTCAGTAAATTTACCCACAGTTTCTAATTCATGCGAATGTATATTATTTATTATATACGCGCGTATACGCCGAAGCGATGTCCCAATTAACAGCTCATGTTGAAATGGACAGGCGCTGCTTGTGACGATCCGATATAGATATTTTTTTACTGCCACTGCTGAAGTTATTGACTGCGGCGGTGTATTACAAAATTGTTTGCTCTCAAAGTTTTAAAAAAAGTCCACAATGCCACGCCTTTCATCCCAGAAGGGGTAGGCAGAGACATATTATATGCCCACATTTCACCTTTTAGATATCTTGTCTTACATAATAAATAGATGGTGAGCCGTATTTGCCGTGTTGATTTTTTAGGCTTTTTTAAATTATAATTATGAATTTTACTGGCAACCGGAACCAACATGCATTCCGAATGTCGTAAAGGCTCTCAAGTAATTGTCACAAAGTTATGTAGTGCAGGGTAATTATTATATTTAAAGTAAAGTAAGTATTATAAGGGTAAGTATGATATTTGAGTGAATGCCGATGGATGCAGCAGCGGTGAAAGGAACCATCTAGGGGCGGGAATCCGTAGCTCAGACGATAATTTTCAATATGAAAATCTTGATGTCACTTTTTCGGAGATATTGATTATACAACACTCAACCCCGTAAACGTGGAGGAGAAGAGAAGGCAACTCGTGGCGGATCTCGACCGGGACCTGGGTCACATTGCCCAATGGGGTTCAGACAACCTGGTCGAGTTCAATGCCAGAAAAACACAGGCGTGTGCGTTTACAGCTAAGAAGTCCCCATTCCTATCCCTACCCTCTCTTCAGAGCATTACGGTTCCACTGAAGGACAACCTGGAGATCCTCGGTATAGACGTCCGGCGTGAACTCAATGACAAAAACTACATAGAGAGTTGTATTGGGCTGGCCTCGCGGAAACTAGGAGTCTTAAATAAGGTGAGACGGTATTTCACGCCACATCAGAGATATTTACTGTACAAGACGCAAATTCGTCCCTGCGTCGAATACTGTTCTCACCTTTGGGATGACTCCGCAAGGTATTTACTAGACGCGCTTGACGCTATGCAGAGACGTGCTATCCGAATAATTGGTTGTCATGAGGTGACGGGAGGCCTCGAACCGTTGGCACAGCGAAGAACCATAGCGTCCTTGGCTGCCTTCTATCGAATGTATCACGGCGAATGTTCTGAAGAGCTCTTCAACCTGATCCCACCCTCTTCTTTCCGATCCCGAACAACACGTGCCGGGCAAAGATGCCACTCACACACAGTGGAGAGAATCTTTGCCAGAACTGAGCGTTTCAAAAGATCATTCCTATGTCGAACTATAAAAACATGGAACGACCTGCCCGCACATGTGTTTCCCTCATCTTACAATCCCAGGTTCTTCAAGAGGAGCGTGAAGAGGCACATCACAGGGCCGCCAACTTGAGGACCACTGTCAGAAGTGGCCCCCAATCGCTAGATGCGCCACGGCTTTCCATCAGGCAAAAAAACGTCGGTGGCTGGTCAGTAAGTGCACCAGTTGGATTTGAAATACTTCAGTAGTGATAGTGACCCGTCAGAATGAGTCATTGAACAAATATATGGTACTAGCTGTTCCCCGCGGCTTCGACCGCGACTTTTTGCGCAGTCGGTTACAAAGTAGCCTATGTCCTGCCCCGGGGCCTCGAACTCCAAAAAATTCATCTCACTCGCTCTAGCAGTTTAGGCGTGAAAGCGTTAACAGATAGGCAGATAGACAGATAGACAGACAGACAGATTACTTAGAGTTACTCACACATTTATAATATTAGTAGGGATGTACCCACTTCATGGATAATAATAGTTTTCACCCGCGTAGTACCCGTTCCAGTGGGAATACGGGAATAAAATATAGGCTATATTTTATAATAGTTCACCGCAAAGAGTGTAGCTTCCCAACAGTGAAAGAATTTTTCAAATCGGTCCGGTAGTTCCGGAGCCTATTCTTTACAAACAAACAAACAATAAAACAAAAAAAAAACAAATCTTTCCTCTTTATAATATTAGTATAGATAACTAGATGGCACTGTTCGATTTGAATTCAAGGTAGTATCATTTGTCACAATTTATTATAAGTATACCTGTTAAACATATGTCAGAGTTGTCATCCGCTGTATTGGATCCAACAGAGTTGTAATTCAATACTCGATAATTTTTGGGTCTCAGTTTGTTTGAAAGCTGAGACGCTTTACTTACTTGGTATACTTGTTGAAATGTTATTATCGGATAGCAACCATTTTAGTTTCCAATTCTAGCACAGGTGACTCTGCTCCCCTTCCTTCCATAACTCTGTAAAATGTGTGTGCGCGCTCTTGAAATAAAATTATTGTATTTCCAGTTGCATTTATTATTTTCTTTATTACTACATCACGCATATTCCTACCATACTTACTTACTGACTTATATTATTTACTTATATTATTACAACACTTGTCTAAATCTGGTTTATTGAATTTCAGGATCGCATTATTCATTCTTATATTATGCGCGCAGGGCAAGGGTGGCTAATTGCAATCAGAGCTGAACTACCCATACTGCTAGTAATTTTAAAGAGCTACGCCTATTGCCTTCACCATATTCTATAATATAGGAGAAAACCTCGACATCTCGTTATAAACAAGGATTTGCAGTCCTAGCAAATACGCTATGAAATATCTCATCATTTTGTAGAACATTATAGGGCTAGTTAGTACATTTTGTGAAAATGAAACGTAAAGTGAAATGGGACAATAATGTCAGGAAAATGCAGGCACTCAAGGCAGCTTTGTAATTTTTCATAAATTTTTCACAATAGTCACGAATGTAAAAAATCGTTGACCCGTAAATAATTTGCTGGAACAAAATAGTTTCTCGGTAACTTGAATGCTATTTCACTCGTGGCTAATAGAAGCACACTTGAAAAATAGAGTTTTAAAAATGCGAACTTGGAACCCGTCCAACTTTTCGACATATAACCGTAGATTTTTCTTTCGAAAAAACCAGTAGCGTCAAATCCCTGCGCATCATAACTACAAACGATTGTGCAAATTTTTTTTATGCCGTAAAAATACAGTTCTTTGCCAGTTCTCATTTGAATTGTTTACTTCGGACGATCGGTATTTTTATGTGTTAGAAATATGTTTTACCTATTTTTCCGAAGGACTCGGCAGTATATTAAAAGTGGTATTAGAATACTACAGGAAATACTTTTTTTTTATTGTAAGGGAAAATCCATTATGGATGCTATGCCGGACTCCTACCGACTAAAAAACCTCACGTAACGCCCAACAGCCTATGGTTGGGAGCCCCTGGTAAGCCCTCGGAAGGATGTTCCAATACACCCAGACGGCCGCAGCCCACGGCCGCCGTTGCGTATATATATATATGTGTGTGTGTGTGGGATGATATCCCGCGTCTTTGGGGGTTTCGGGTGTGATACCGCTTTTAAGGGAGGCGTGCGTGAATTTACAAATACCTACCTCCCAATAAATGAACAGTTCACCAACATACTTCTAACTTAACTACAGGAGTAACGCAAAGCGACGGGAGTAAATGCGACGGGAATGGGTGATATACTCTCTCTTATGTGACGCAAACGAAGTTGCGCGGGTCAGCTAGTTATTTATAAACCAACTGTTATTTACAAATACAATGCTGTCAGACCGAACAAAATGAGCTGTTATTTATTGAGTGCAACTTGCAAGGCGTCTCAAACATCCATTTCTCGAACATAAAAGGAGTGCATACGAGTATAACTACAAAATCTCAAGTCACATCTGTATAGTAACAAAGTCAACTTTAAAATTTGCGTTTCAAAAAATATTCCCCTTATAGACGCTGCATTCAGGCTTTAAACTGGATGTAAGTGGTAAGTGGGGTGACATCGATTGCAGTGAGTTTAAGTACAAGAGAGTGGCAGCACTGCGCTCGCACTCAAGCAAACCGCTCTCGATGCGTTTGTCATCGTTTGGTTCGAAGTTGCCTGCTCTCCTGTACTCTGACGTCACGCTTTCGCCGTAATCGCTGTCGACTCGCTTGCCGCTGTCATCTAGTTTGAGGCCTCAAAGAATATTTTCCACAAAAACGTTGCATTCAGAATTGTCTGGAGCTGCTACAGTAAAACTGTTTTATGACGCAACAAATCATTTCTATTTGAGTGTGTGTATAACCCCAGTTGCCTCATGTAAGTTTTGCATGTTCATTGTTCCGGTATTTTCTTTCGTCGCTCGGAATGCTTGGACTACAGAAATTATAGTTTGTGAATTGTAGCATCTGTCATGTTGGAATCTTGGTTTGGATTACAAAAAGGTTTTGGATTATTTTCTGTCAAAAGCTCGACAATAGGCTTTCCGCTACTACGTTTATTTAATAAACCTATTGGCAGAATGTGGTTCTATAGGTACATAGACACTTCCTCTGTCGGATCGTGACTGACTTCCAAGACCCGTAATTTATATAGACCGGCAGCAGCGTGTCAGCCAAAGAAGATAGGAACAGGCGACGCAGCAGCTAAGTGTAATATTATCACTTACAGTAATGTTTTGATTACTGATCAATTATATATTATGTACTGGATGTGTACTGGCATCACAGAGCAAAACGCGCACCTCTACAAGTCGCGTTGCTCTATAACTGGTAATTGACTAGAATTGTTAAAAAAAATAGTGACCTCAATTTGTCTATTATTTGAGTGACTTTACAGGACACGCATAGTCTGACGATGCAGATATTGATTAAAAGATACCTAGTGTTTAGTAAGCAACCAGAATATTAATATATATTATAGCCGTAGCTTACACTTAGCAAATGCATATTTAAAAAGATGTATTTATTTAAAATAAATTGAATGAATTAGTCTCCTGTTGTATAAATTCCAACCCGTTAAGCCGAGATCGCGCAAATCAGTTCAAAACAGTTATAATTAACCACATCTCTTGTTTATTAGCGTGAGGATATTCAAAATCGTTCAAATCTACCCTCGCATTGTCCATCCACGCACTAGTACACACTATACTGACAGTGTCCCTATTCTGGTAGCCGTCCGTATTCCGAGCGTTACACGACTGTGCAAAAGAGCGAGATTGCGTGACGTTAATAACCGGATTCCACGTCAATCAACATCACACAATTTCGGGTATCGAATTTCACGCAGGCGAAGCCGCGAGCATCATCTAGCAGCCAAAAAAGCAAAGCACTTTATTACAAGATAAAAGCACAACCATTGTATAATGAAGAGAAGTTGAGCGAAATAAAGCAATTCGATAGTAGGATAACATTCAGTGCGGCTAAGCTACATTACTCTAGAATGTTTATAAGCTTAGAGGCACTTTGAGGACCAGTCTCTAACCACTTAATTATATAGAAGACTAGCTGCCGCTCGCAGCTCCGCTTACGTCAAGTTTTGTTCCTGTTTCCGCTTCCCGTGGGAACTTATTCCCGGGATAAAAAGTATGCCTATGTGTTATTCCAGACCTATATCTACCCCTGTACCGAATTTCAGCCAGATCCGTTCTGCCGTTAGAGCGTGAAAGAGTAACATAATTATATCCACACATCCACACTCACAAACTTTCGCATTTATAATATTAGTAAGATTACAATGTTCATTTAGCAAACCAAGATAATCTCAGAAGTTCAATGAATATTGGCTATCTTCTCTTCTATTATAGAATTATAAGTTAGTTATTACGCATTCTTCAAAGCAATGCTGCTTTAAAGTCAAAAATTTCATCGTTATTTTATAAACTCTAAAGCAACTGCACCAGTTTGTAGAGGTGTCGCGTTGCTCTGTGTATAGACCGGTATATTAAAAGTATGTTGGTTAAACTCGTAACGTCTTATTAATTCGTATTTGCCTTTTGCATTCCTATGCATATTATTTTTTCCGAATTTAAGGCCAGTTTAAAATTGCCATGAAATTTACGTAGAACGATGTTTATTTAGAAATATCTGATTACCATTTTAAAATGTAATTGTGCACAACGGGACCAAACCCTGTCATTTGCTATTTTACTATGAACTTTATTACATAACTTGAAGGTTCAAATCACTCAACAAGCCTAAGTATAACTTGGTTCATGGCTAATCTGTCGTATGTAATTTGCATATAGAGATTATTTGTTAAATGTATGTAAATATGCGTAGCGTGTGATTAACGTTAATTTGCAGGTTCTGAGCAAATGTTGGTTATTCTCTTATCTTTCTTCCTATGTTATATTTATTTAGGGGTACGATGGGTTCTACACAGATCATTGGTGCCCGAGCCAGCTTGATGAATAACAGATGAGTGAAGAGAAAGAAAACTCGAAAGTGAACATTGTACTTACCGGTTTGTGTACCAACGTGGTGTGTACTAGATATTGCTCGTTGTTCTATGAAAACAAGAGTACGCGGCATAATATGTATCTATGCTATGCCATATAATGCCACACAGTCATACAAATCGAGTCTCAGTTCAGCGCGACTACGTAGGCTACCTTATACAAAAAAATTTCGGGAATCCAGGGACATCCTACCGAGGGCTTACTCGGGGCAGGCCGTGGTAGAATACGTGTGGTTTTAGTCTTCCGTATAGCGTACCTACGTAACGATGATTCGGGCATGTGGAGCGAATGGGAGATGAAAGAATGTCAAAACAGATATACAACGCGAAAGTGGATGGACGTAGGAGTCAGGAAAGGCCACGGCCACGACACACCTACCACGACCAAAATTAATCGTGTGTTAGCAGAAGGTGGTGTCAAGAGCCGAAGGAACCGACGTGCATGCATGAAAAGAAAAATGAAAGTTGAAGAAGCAAGTGAGGTGTGTATGGGCCGTACCGTGTGGCGTTGGGTTCTTTCTGCCTACCCCGCAAGGGATTTGGCGTGAAGGTAGATATAGATAGATAGATACTTACGTAAAAAATAGAAAAACGTTACTTGATATTTTTGCGTCTCGTAGAAAAAACGCCATGTACCTTTGGATCTAAAATCTGTGCAGTAGACATTCAACGTATTATTATCTATTCGCGTGATATTTTTTACGAAACCTGCAAACTCAAATTCTTCATAGGCCAACTAAAAATTATCTGCCTGACCTTTTTCAAGACTAACAAAAGGTGCCAGGACAGGGCAGTCATATACAAAAAGGTTTCTACCCTCGTTATTATAAAATAACTCCAACCCCCATATTTTCTTTGAAACTGTCTTTCCCTTTGTCAAATCTTGAGGAAAATACGTAAATCTTCGCTACACTCTGTTTAATATTAGGATGATTATTTGACAGGTTGCCATAGCGATGAGTGTGGTGTACAATATACCCGAAGTTTGTTTTTTTATTATCTTCTTTTATTATAAAATTAATGTATCTTTTAGGTTGATGTAATATTTGCCAGCATTCACGTAGTGCTGATCCACCAACACAATACGGTCACACTAATTACAGGCAATAGCATAGTTTGGGAACTAGCATTTCAATACCCGCTGAAAAGCAATATTGGCATGTAAGCACCCTCTATGCTACTAAGTTCGTCGCCAACTCAATGCATACTGGAAAGCTACCGGGTGCGCTCATTTCCATCTTCGATCATTTTAGCGATAGCTTAGCATAAACTATTCAGCAATAAACCTTTGAAGTTGCCTTTAGAAAACCACTAAAGGATATATTGTGCCTTTAGCGGTTTTGTATAGCTTTTAATTTATTTTATTCTATGTCTTTTTATTTACAAAATCGATTGTTGATTAACTGTGAATGTTCGATAGGCATAGTATTGTTCTAATCATAAACAAGAGAGAATTTGTAATTGTAATTGTAATTGTATTCTTTATTGCATTTCCACAATGTAAATCAGGTATTATAATACAAAATTAAAGTATCAATTGTGGACCCAGTTCGGGCACAGCAACATTTACACACACAGTAGTATGATACATGTACACTACACGGGCATGCTGTTAAAATTTTTTTCACAAAAAAGCACTTACATTACACTATATCTATTAAGTATTCATTAATTTTAGTTACAAAATGTCAATTCCTATTTAATTGGATGTCAATGTAATTCACAATTTCATCAATAATTATATAATACTAGATACGATCAAAACATTACAATATCAAATTAAATCATGTCAATATGTTCGAATATTCCGCTCGTCAATCCACGTCAAGAACAATATAATAAAATAAAATAAATTTCACTCATAGGTTGAAATAAATTACCGTAATAATTATTGCCATGTTTTTTTAAAGTACTCGTCTAGGCTATAATAGATCTTGGATGTTAGATATTTTTGAAGTTCATTTTTAAATTTAATTTCGCTGTCAATTGTTTTTATATCATTAGGTAAGTTATTGTATATTTTTATGCACATGACAATAGGTCCTGAATGAAATTTAGCCAATTTGCAACTTGGCAAGGCTAATTTGTTGTTGTACCTTAAGTTACGCTTTTGGGGTCGTTGTTCGCTAACCAATGGAAACATAGTGGGGTGTTTTCTAACAAATTTGCAGATCTCTAGTATATATATACTGGTAAGAGTTAGAGCTTTGAATTTAGAGAAGAATGGCTTTGTACTCTCCATACTGTCAATGTTGGCCAAAATTCTGATACACTTCTTTTGTAATATAAATAGCTTTTCCACGTCCGTGCTATTCCCCCATAATATAATGCCGTAACTTAGCCATGAGTAAGCATAAGCATAATATGCTGTCATTGCAGTTTGTAGGTCAGTAGCCTTTTTCAATTCGTATAGCGCGTATGTAAACCTTGACAGTCTGCTTGAAACACTTTGTATGTGAGCCTTCCAGTCAATATGTGTGTCCACTGTTAAGCCCAATAGTGGGAATTCATCCACACACTGAATTTTACAGTTATTAAACGCATAGTTTATATTTAATTCTGTTTTTTGATATGGTCTGTACTGCATGATTTTTGTTTTATTAAAGTTAAGTTCCAGGTTATGGTCAGTCATCCAACTTATTGTTTTTGAAAGGCTTTGGTCCAAAATTATATTTTAATTATGTATAAAATGTTATCCTATATTTGAGGAATGTAAAGCTTCTAACGAAGAAAAGATTATTGTTCGTTAGAGGAAGAAAATAACAGATTACTCTTAGCTCCTTTACATAGGTATTACGTCCAAAGCTCGCTAAATCTTCAGTAGACAATGCTTTCTCGTCTCACTGTATTTTAAGAGATTATCTTAAAATTATTCCGACAGAGGTAGATGACAATCGCAATATCTGAAAATTATGTTTGTAGGCCAAGAAGTATGAAATTTGGAAGTTATTTAGGAGAGACGTTTAATCTTACTAATATTATAAACGCTAAAATGTTGCGTGTGGGTGTTTGTTCCTCTTTCGCCATCTGTTGAGCTGATATGGCTGAAATTTGGTGAAGGCGTATACTTATTTTTAATAGTTTTTATTTTTCTTTTTACGTGTGGAAAATTCGTCATGGATGCTATGCCGGACTCTTTCCGTCTAAAAGTCAACACGTTCCCTACCTACTGCCCCGGGTAAGCCCTCAAGTATATCCCCAGGGTCCCTAATAGACCTTGGCTACCACTGCGGGCTTACCTAGGGGGTTCGGGTGCTATTCCGCGTCTTTGGGGGTTGTTCGGGAGTTACCCCGCTTCTTGGGGCGTGTGGCGTGCGTTAAATTATCGCGTTACACTGCCGAATTAGGTCTGATTCGGTAAGGACGGTGAACAGCCTCCCCACGGTCCTCCGACCCCCGGTCATAAAGGCCTTGGGCGAAGACAAGTCAGCTGCGTCTCACAGCACAAGCTCGCACGCAGCGAAAAATGGTTGTAATTTACTAAAAGAGCTCTTCTGACCATCACCTCACTTTCCCATTATAATATCACTGCCATTTCTTACAATAGATAGAATCGCACGAACAGTAAAAAACCTATTACAGTTTGCTATAAATCTTGCTACATAAGAAAGAAACGAACCCACAGAAAATTAATTCTCTATAGTCGAATACAAAATGGCCGTTCTCTTATACAATATTTCATTCGAACAACCCACATTTTTTTTACAACTGCTCCCTTATTATTTCCGCAAATAAGATCCAATTGACGGAAATTGTTAGCTGTCACGTCTCAAAAGGGCCACAGAGTAAAACAGTGCAGATTTGTTATTCAACCAGGTCTATCTACCGTCTAAATTGGCCGAACTCTACCCTCTGTGTACTTGGATTAATAATTTTAGAGTTGTCGTATATAGCATAAGCAAAAATTATATAAGCTTAATTTGGGCTAGATGATGTTGTGTGAGAATGTCCAACAATATTTGTTTAGTATTTAAGTTTTTTTACTATTTCGTCATCATCATCATCATCATCATCATCTGGTGCCTCTCCATCACTGAAGGTTGGCCGTCAGCTTAGCGAAATTGCCTTTATTTTGCGTCAAGCGAAGTTAATCCTTAACGCTGGCAATATTTGTCCACTCTCGGATGTTCTTTAACCATGACTTCTTTCTTACTCCAGCGCGTCCTTTCCCCTCATCCTTTTAATACTATTTAAGTGCAGACATCCTCCTAGATCAAACGCTTACCTAGAAAAGGACGCAGAGGATGAGTGATTGCGGAAGGCATAATGACCTTGAAGTGTTGTGGCAAATATTGAGATAGGCCTACGTCCAGCATAGCGGGATGTTATAGTCTCATTTGATTGATTGATTGATGGAAATAGCTACATAGAAGTAAACACATATCAATTCAGAATTAACGACAGTGATGATCAAAGGGGTGTTACGAGTTTTACTTCGAACTCATATGAAATTTAATACATCTATATTATAAAGAGGAAAGATTTGATTGTTTGTTTGCATCGAATAGGCTCAGAAACTACTGAACCGATTTGAAAAATTCTTTCACTGTTGCGAAAGCTACACTCTTCGCGGTGAACATAGGTTGTATTTTATTCCAGTATTCCTACAGGAACGGGAACTACGCATGTGAAACCGCGTGACGTCTGCTAGTTTAATTATAATTTATGAGAGAGGAAAAGCCGGAGTTTACGAAAGTATCAATTTTGATTAGTTTCTTTGAAATGATAATGACCATTCACACTCAAAAAGCATTTCATCGTCTTATCGCACATCGTCAGTTATTCTCAGCAACGCAAACAATTTTGACAAACCTAAATAATTTTTAAAAAATTTCAATGGGAATAAATTTTATTTTATTTTATTTTTATTTCGCTTTTAATTAATTTGACGTTTTTCGCAAAACACTGCTTTATTAGAGAATCGACGATAAGTGGAGACGACGCTATCACTTTTTTTTTCAACGTGAGAAAAATCCTACAGAGATGCTATGCTGAACTCCTACCGACTAAAAACTAAACGTATCCTGCCTTACAGCCTCGGAAGGATGTTCTTAGGACGACGCTATCACTAATTATTGATATTACGATCTAGTAAATGAAAAGTAACAAGCAATAGCAATATTAATTAAAAAGATGTACCTATTCTCTGTCATAACTAAGTATAGAAACTTGAAACATTCTGCAAGTGCACGTGTTTCTCTCCTCTTACAACCATGGGTTCTACAAGCAAAACGTGAAAAAGCACATCAATGGGTTGCCAATTTGGAGGGCACTGTCAAAAGTCTTTTGGACAGTGATGGTGATAGTGACCCACAACTCTTCAGTTGAGGGTCACTATCACCATCACCGTGGCTTCCCATTAGACGAGATTTATATCGCTATGGCTGGCTTCCCATTAGACGAGAGAAGTTATTATGGCGAAATAAAATCAGGAAATAACAAATCTTCAAGTTACAAACTGTATCAAGTCTGCTATGTATATGTAGTTTATTTGGATTCCACAGTATTT
Organism: Miltochrista miniata; assembly: GCA_933228765.1. NCBI lineage: Eukaryota > Metazoa > Arthropoda > Insecta > Lepidoptera > Erebidae > Miltochrista > Miltochrista miniata. The sequence goes on along the minus strand of OW121764.1, from coordinate 11,051,794 downwards.
GAGTGTTGGGCTTTTAGTTGAATACTAGCTGTTACCCGCGGCTTTGTCTGCGTAGAAATCGTTTTCGCGTAAAATGATTATCCTTCTTCTGCGCATTTGAGACAGACAGAGTTGCTTTCGTATTTATAATATTAGTAGGGATTCAGGAAAACAAAAGCATTCTTCATTTTCTTTAAACTAGGACCCTGTAGTCGGTCATCGCAGAAGTCTTGGGACCGCTCGCCCGTAGGAAATAAGTACTCGTTAATGCCAATACTACAAATGGGCACCCATCGCAGTCCATACTTATAGATTGATAGATAGAACATTGAGCTAGCCTAGCAGTGCTCCGCTACGAGCGCTTCTTCTAGCTACAACTACAATATTTTTGTATGAATAACATTAAGTTAACTGTTCTACCGGTTTCAATTTAGCAAATCATGTTGCATAATAGTAAAGTAGTGTGACATTTTGGGTATAAATTAATCATTGTACGCATGTACGCGTCTAACAAGTGCGAATAATAACATGGAGGACATAATAATTTCGTACACGTATATTTCCGTATAATTTATTGGTGCTACTGTGATTATCAAAGACGTTATTCAAATTTTATTACACACCTGCTCTAACGATAGTTTTTTTTATCACGATAATGATTGGTAGACCATAAATTTCATCATGGTGGTGATTAGTTTTGAAGATGACGTTTTGTAATATTCTTTTTGACCTAGAATAGGTCAGGTCTACTAGGTAGGCATATTAGTTCTGTTATAAAATACGTGACGATCGATTTGGTAAGGGTAGGTGATGAGTGGTTACCAATGGTACTCGTGGCCTGAAAAGCAATGGTATAGTGGTCATTGTAGAAATCAGCAGTCCGATATCGCTTCTATGTGTTGGGCCTACTAAGCAAAACTCGTTAAGCATGAGAACAAACTCGTTCAAGCCCCAAGCGATGCTGATTGGCTTTACTGTACCACGCTGGTTAGAAGGGTTAGTACGGGGTTTCGTTTCGAGTTATCCTTTTCATTGATATTTTATTGTACGGTTCAGGAACATTTTGGTAGGGCCCCCATTGCTCTAAACTCCCTAATAAAATTCCCGAAAGGAAATTTGAAGTGGACTCCGTCCAACTGTCAAGTGAACTGTGCTAGGCTAATTGATTTATTCATGTACTACTACCTGACCCCGCAACTTCGTTGACGTCACATAAGATGTATGAAAGGAGAGGTATTTCTTCATCAGAGTCATCAAGCAGCGTGTGAAACTGCCCTGTTTGCTTAATCATAAAAGAGCTTAAAGATTAAGTCTATTCTAAACAATTATTTTAAAATAGCCTTAATCATTAAGCTATTTTATGATTAAGCCAACACGCCACTTTAGATTTTTAGATTTTATATGTAATAGATTTTTTAGAGTGATATAACTTTTTTATTTATAAACTGATTGACATGAAATAAACACTAAAGTTTAAGTGGAGTAAACCTCCAAACAATTAAAAAAAACCGCATTGTAATCAGTTACGCGGTTACTGAGATCAGCGTACACAAACGTCCAGACAAACAGATATACAGACATACAAACAGACAAAAATTCTATAAATCATTGTTTTGGGTTCTACTGCGTTCATAATAAGAAAAAATATTATAGGGGGTATAATATTTTTTCTTATTTTTCTTCCATGTAACAGCGACCTGTTATGATTTTATTATAATATGTATTAATTGACATGGGTATACAAGGTTTTAGTGTGTCACGATCTTGAAAAGCGTTTATAGTATTTTTATGTATATGCGAAGTGCCGGAAAAGTTTCTTCACTATATTGTGTTTTAATCGGTTGAGCAGATCTAGGTAATGCTGTAGGATAGAATTCTTTTTCTGTCATGAACAATAAAAGGAAGTAAGCAGCTGACTGATCTTTACATATTTCGGTATTCGCTTCAGAGCACAAAAGGTTCAGACATCACACAGTTGGGCGGAATAATACTTATTCTAGAATTCGGTTTCGACCAGCATTTATACTACTGTTTTAGAGGTATTAGATACCTATGTGGTTAAAATTATTTTGTTTAAGTAGAGGAAATATAGCGCACACAAACATGAAATCGCCGTCAAATTTTAGGACATTTTACAACGTTTTTGTTGACTGGTAATGGTAGGCCCGGCAATTACCATAATATTCGGAATAGTATACTCATATTTAGTATCTACGTTACCTACGTAGATACGAAATACTTTTTAGTGTGAAGTCTCTTATCTATTAATGTGCTTTGTGAAGTTGAGTACATCGTCCGGTGATAGATATATTAGTGCACGTTTTACACAAACAAGATCTACCACTTTCTAGAGCATTGATAATACAAGTTTCGTAAGACACCGAACCTCGATGCATCCATAACAATAATATGATTTATAGAGAGCACTTCCCGCCGCAAGTGGAGGTGCCTCCGGATGAAATAGAAATAGCCATTAACATTAATAACATTTCATTAATTTATTATCGGATTGTTTAAAAAGTTTCTAGAGCTACCTATGGGTTAAGTTTCTCTTATTACTGGGACCACTTGGTGGTACCAATGTTTTATAAAAACACAACCTACACACAGTGATAGTGTAAGTACAAATTTGTACAACTCGTACATACATACATACATACATATCATCACGCCTGTTTCCCATCGGGGTAGGCAGAGACTATGGCTTTCCACTTGCTACGATCCTGGCATACCACTTTCGCTTCTTCTACTTTCATAAGTGCTTTCATACACGCTCGCCGGTTAAGGGTACTCTTGACCTGGCCTTTTTCCAGCAGGTCATCAATTTGGTTACCATGCGTACGCCGAGGATGACCCCTACCAGCTTGCCCATTCATTATCGCCTTATAGATCTGTTTAGTCAGTCTATTTTCATCCATCCTCTCAACATGTCCAAACCATCTAAGCATCCCTTTTTCTATCTTTGTCACTACATCTTCAGTTATACCACATTGTTTTCTAATCACGCTATTCCTTGCTTTGTCCATCAATTTCACTCCAGCTATACTTCGCAGACTTCTCATTTCCACTGCATTAATTTTACTTTCATGCTTCTTCTGCCACACCCAACTTTCACTACCATACATAAGTGTGGGGATAAGCACACCCCTATGCACAGCCACTCTCGCCTTCTTAGACACGTTTTGACTGCTCATAAAGGTATGCATCGCCCCATTCACTTGATTTCCTGCCAAAACTCTTCTCTCAATATCCTGGTCACACTTTCCATCCCTCGTAAATTTTGAACCCAGGTATACAAATTCTTTCACCTGTTCCACTCTTTGCCCTTCGATAATAATAGGGCAATTCGTCATACATTCCTCTCTTTCAAAAACCATTACTTTAGTCTTACTTACATTCACTTTCATTCCTCTACCTTTCAGCGACTCATGCATAATATTAACCATCAACTGCAACTCCTCCGCCGATGCAGCTAAGATCACCTGATCGTCAGCATATAGGAGGCATTTGATGGTCAGCTCGTTCAGTTTTATACCACACGCACTCTCTTGCAATTCTTTCAAACAACTGTCCATGTACAGGTTAAACAGCCACGGTGACGCTACACAACCCTGTCTCACACCCCTTTCTATATTAAAGAAGTCCGTGCAAGCTCCGTTGATCCTGACACAAGCACTTGAGCCCTCATAAAGAGATTTCAGTGCTCGCATCAAGCTGCTGCTCACCCCGTACAAAGACAATGTTGACCATAGTTCATTCCTCACCACTTTGTCATAGGCCTTCTCCAGATCTACGAATACGCAATATACCTTTTGGCTTTTCGCCAAAACTTTTTCTGCTATGCATCGTAAGGAGAAGACCTGATCCGTGCATCCCCTTCCTTTCATAAATCCTGCTTGAACATCCCACATTTTTCCTTCACTTTCATTCATCACTCTTTTTATCAACACTTTCGCATACAGTTTACCGACGATGCTGAGCAGGCTTATGCCGCGGTAATTTTTGCACTCTTGCTGCGACCCTTTTCCTTTGTACAGCGGCACAATGACCGCTTTGCACCATTCTTTTGGTACGCTGCCATTCCTCCAGCACAGATTAAAAAGGCGGTACAGCTGGTCAATCACCACGCCACGTCCTGCTTTCAGCATCTCAACGGAAACCCTATCAATCCCAGCAGCCTTGCCTAGTTTCATACTATTCAATGCTTCCACTATTTCTTCCATGCTAATGTCGTTTTCATTACCAATTTCATTCATTTCACAAAAATGAGTTTGCACTTGCGTATCCTCTTTATCAAATAGACTTTCAAAATACTCCTTCCATATTTTTAGCACACACTCTTCTCCTCCCACAAAACTTCCATCCTGGTTTCTGATCTTATTAAGCGGTGATGTGGTCTGTTGACTCCTCACCGCTTTTATGGTACAACTCGTAGTACAACTCGTATACATACGAATAACCACGGAGTTGACAATATGCAATCTTATCCTACCGTGTGCAGTTTTAGCAGGAAAACATCTTCATTAAAAACGGTGCGGTTAAATAAAATAAAGTAAAATAAAATTTATTCCCTTTGAAATTTGAGAAAAAAATATTTAGGTTTGCCAAAATTTTTGTGACTCTACCACGGGTTCGGAAATGCTACAGACTGAGAAGAACACCCCAAGAAACTCAGTCCGGTCCCTACCAAAATTCATCTTAGTATCTAATACAGTTTTTTTAACATGTAGAAAGGAGCAACTCGTGTCACTGCCAGGCAGCCTTGTCTTCTAGAAAGTCTTTAATGCTATAATAAGCTTTCTGGCACAATTTAAGTTTTATTAGTTTTTTAAATTTATTAACTGACAAACCTGTTACGGCTGTCGGCAATGTATTGTACATTCGAATACAATTGCCGGCAAGAGAATTGCTTATTTTATTAAGCCTAAATCTAGGTACAGCCAATTTATTCTTATTTCTTAAGTTTAGGTTATGGATATCACTATTTTTAATAAATTTACTGTTATTTTTATGAGTACCTATATAATAAGTTTTCATATATGTACTGTGAATACACAGTAAGGATGTTGATATGCTTAAACTTTTCTCTTAATGACTCCCGAAACCCCATACCATAGATAGCCCGGACAGTTATTCTTTCTGCATATCTGTATCTGTATACAGTTCGTGACCTGGTTGCGCTCAAAACTTGTAGGTACCTAGTTTTGTGGAAACTAATGTCCAAAGAACTGTTGAACAGTTCAGTTACTCATCTCTTTGGGTAACGTAGTGTAATAGCCTCCCTCCCTTCTGTGAGGACAAAAACGACACGAAGGCCCCCACCCTAGGCTAATATTACAAGATAGACTTTATCATCGATTTCCCATAAAATAAAAAAGCCGCCGACACTTCACGGGAGTAGTTACGAGTGCATTGTTTGGATTGTCAACTTGTTTAAAACAATTTACCTGTTTTAACAGGTAAGTAAACGTAGACAGTGTTGCGAGGACAAAATCGCACTTTTCCCCAGCACAGAAATGACAAAAGTGCCTATTACCGACCTATTTGCTTCAAAAAAAGTACTCGGAATGATTTACAGAAGCAGAATTTCCATATTTTCACAATTTATATTTATTGCTTGTTCCTATTCAAAATTGTACAATTGCAGAAGCCTATGGCAAAATATTTTAAAATAAAGTCGTGGAGCGATTTTAGGGTTCCGCTGTCGATAGTGATTATTTTACATATTCTGTAGTTTAGAATAGTCTTGCAATAAAATGTGTAGAAAAGTCCAACATGTTACCATTGTAACATAGACACCTATTTATTTTATGGGGCTGACTTCTGTTAAGACTATCACTGTCATCTTGTAGGGGTAAGATCGAGAATCTTTAAAGAGATTGCGAAGTAATTGACTCTTTTTTTTTTACGTGATGGAAAATCCTCATGGATGTTATGCTGGACTCCTACCGACTAAAATACCTCACGTAGCGCCCATCAGTCTATGGTTGCCCCGGGTAAGCCATCGGAAGAATGTCCCAGGACTCCCAACAGACCTACGGCCGCCTCTGCGGCCTCGCCCAGGGGGTGGTTCGGGGGCTATCCTGCATCTTTGGGCCCCCCCGGGGCTTTCGGGTGTGATCCCGCTTCAAAAGGGGGGGGGGGGGGGGCGTGCGTGAATTCCCCACGTCACGCTGCCGTCATGGGCCTGCTTCTGTAAGGACGGTGAGCGACCCTCTCACCGTCCTCAGACCCCCGGTCATGGAGGCCAATAGTCCTTGGCGAAGACACGTGTCGGCGGCGCCCAGGCCGCCGACTGCGGAACACGGGTGGGAGAGTTCTCTCCCGTACCCGCCCCGCGCCGCCTCCTTCACGAGCATGACATGCTCGCAGAAAGAGGCGGCGCATCCCACTTACTCCCGCTGGAGATAATGGCACGCACCATGGTCTCGAGTGAGAGAGTGTCAACGTCCAGACCCACTCCGAGGACCTGGCGCTGTTGGGCCCACGCCTTGCACTCCACTAGTGCATGGAGGGCTGTGTCATCGCTGCGGTCCTCGCAGTGCTGACACTCAGCCGTGGTTTCCCGGTGTCTTCGCCACAGATACCTACTGAAGCTACCGTGCCCGGTAAGTATCTGTGACAACCGATAGGAGAGAGCACCATGTCTTCTCTTCAGGCACTCGTCCGTGACCGGTCTGACGGCCGCGATTGTGGCGAATCCCCCCTTTGGTTGCTCAAGGCGACTTGAGCTTGAGCTTGGAAGGTGCGAACCTTCCATGCCTCCATGGTTTCCTGGTGGAGCAGGGACCGCTGGGAAGTAATTGACTCTTTAATATTGTATATTATGATGATATTTTTTCTCTTTGTATCTACAGTTGATAATAACAAACTTATAAAGGGGATTGACCACATTTCAATGGACCGCCGTTTCATAACAAATAATGTAGTATGACAGCGAAAATTGGATATTAAATTGGATGGATATCCTACTTTCAAAGGAAATAAAAAATATTCTCTTATTTTGTAGGGTTTTCTCTCATTCTTCGTTTTGCTGCTCAAATTAGAGGTTAGTTTTGAAGCAAATGTTCATCAATCCGAACAAATCAATTGGTCCAAAAATGCTAATCGTTACATTTAATTCAAAAAAGATAGAAGTATTTGTTTCAAAACACTTATAAATAACCCTGAAAATGTATATACTTACCACATTGAAACTTATTCAGATAACGTAGTAAATAAACAAATTGGATCTCGATAGTTCCATAATTACTTACCAATTAAATTATCAATCCAGATCATAATCACTTCATAAGGAACCATACAATTATTTTATACAAACATTTCACACCAATTTACCTTTAGAACATAAAATAATAATATCGAGTTATCTGGAGTTTGTCGAAAAATTAAAGAGTAACGTTTCACTGCATTATATCACTTTCCAACACTTGTGCACGTTGTCGACCTTTTAGATTTAAAAATCCTTTAGTTTAGTTAGATTTAGATTTTTTTGATACTAAATCTATGATCTCAACAACATTAATGCATGAACTAATCCATTTGAAACTGATAAGTGCATTTGAGTACCTACCCCACACATTGATATTTGCAATTGGCGGCCATCTTCGTCACGTCAGTACCATTCATTTGGTCAGTCTGCGACGCGTAAAAACGATAACACTACGAATTATATCAAAGTTTAAACGCCACAAAATATATAAATCAAATGAATTAAAAGATTGTTAAAATAATATTAAATGATTTGTCAATCTACTTAGATAGCCATACACTTTTTATTAAGGTTTTTCAAAAAGAAACGATCTGTGGGCTTTCTCCTTTACGATCACCATGGACACAGCGCATCGGTAATTATTATTTTAATAACCGACGATGGGTCCCTATACTTTAAAATTCAATTATAAGTGCCTTGAGAGTTTCAAGGGACAAGCGCATTCCAAGTTGTGTCACGTGTTGCTCACGGATATCAGGATTAAGGATGGTTGGAGTGATAAATCATATTCCATATACCTGCCTATTCATACGTAGTTCATTAGAACAGTGTTTACAAATTTATGGAATTACTAGTGGACGTCCAGCGGTTTCACCCGCGTAGTTCCCGTTCCCGTGGGAATACGGTAATAAAATATAGTCTATGTTCACCGCAAAGAGTGTAGCTTTCCAACATTAAAATATTTTTTAAATCGGTCCAGTAGCTCCGGAGCCTATTTGTTACAAACAAACAAACAAAAAAACAAATCTTTCCTCTTTATAATATTAAGTATAGATAGTATAGATGTCGATAGGAGTGCTTAGTAAGTACAACTAAGTGACTTTAGAATGAAGTATTTTATTTATGAACACTATTCAAATATTTATTTTTATATAATATATAACTCAAAGGTGACTGACTGACTGACATAGTGATCTATCAACACACAGTCCAAACCACTGGACGGATCGGGCTGAAATTGGGCATGCAGGTAGATGTTATGACGTAGGCATCCGCTAAGAAAGGATTTTCATAAATTCTACCCCCAAGGGGATAAAATACGGGAAGCGGGAACGGGAACAAATTTTACGCGGGTGAAGCTGCAAGCATCAGCTAGTTCAAATATATTTCTTTTCTCTCTCAAATCAATTAAATCATATTTGGCAATAGGAACCTGCAGCATCATCATTTGAGGATAATTATTCTTTTACTTCATGTAGGTATATTGTGTTTGTAATACAAGTTTTACTTAAAACGTCATAAGAATACAAAAGTAGCCAAATCCTAAAATATAATCTCGGGCGAGTCCAAAACCTTCAGATTGGTAAATGAGTGAACCATAGGTAATATTTAGGGTTCCCCAGGGAACCCTTTTCAAGAGATATCGTAGTCTGACTGTTTGTCCGTTCCTTGGGCTGAAAAGATCACAAATGATGTATTTCATGTTGCCGCTATAACAACAAATACGGAGAAAATATATATTAATAGACACCCGTACAACAAACGTGATTTAATGCTGTTTTTTGATATGATCCTCCGTATGCGAGTCCGACTGCACTTGGCCGGTTTTATTAATACATACTTATCTATATATATAAAAATCAATGCCACTTTTCGTTGTAATTTTATAACTCAAGAACGGGCTCACCTATCCTAGCCAAATTTTAAGGCTTTGTTCGGACTATTTAGTAGATGGTTTACGTGAAGTTTGCACAAAATCGGTCAAGCGGTTCTTCATTTATCACGCAAACGAAGTTGCGCGGGTCAGCTAGTAGAATATAATAATCAAAGACGCATTAAAAATTCATTCACATAAAATTCAAAACAACATTTCATCGCCTCAGTTGAAATACCTTTAAACATTGAATCGTGACGGTGGTCCACGTAATATCAGATTACTTTTAAATCCAAGCTATCAACAGGTAAGGATTAAGTTATCCAATTCACTTACGGTGCCGACATTTTATTAATAAAAATGTCTGTATTATCAATGTTGGATTAACAATATCTATTTTGATTTTTTTTTGTAGTTTTGATAACATTTTAAAAGATTTTACAGAATGAACACGTTGGTTTATAAATTATACCTAGAATTTGCTCGAAACATGGTATTTTCACTTGTTACACTCAATAAGTATAATAAGTATAATTTAGCTTTTATTCATGTCAAGTACAACTTTATAACACACAACAAAAATATAAAAATAATATTATCTATGCTAATAGGAAAAATATGATTGTTTGTTTGTTAGTTTGTTTGCATCGAATAGGCTCCAGAACTACTGGACCTTTTTTAAAAATTCTTTCACTGTTGGGAAGCTACACTCTTTGTGGTGAACATAGGCTATATTTTATTCCCGTATTCCCACGGGAACGAAAACTACGCGGGTGAAACCGCGTGACGTCCTCTAGTTACTTGATATCAATAAAAATTTAATTATACATATATACCAGTTGAAATTAAATTATATTTATACAAAACAAAGTCTTTTTGGAACCAGGTCGGACCATTATTTGTGTGATCTGTAAAATATTTAAGGAAGTACAATATTATATCTTAAATACAGATTATATAATAGTATCAGAAACACAAATTAACATAATTTACGATAAATTTCATACTATTTTTAACATTGGCAGTCGCTAAGCCAAGTTGAAGGTCTTCATGGGCGGCTTGAAAAATTTCAATAGCGGCCTGTCACAACCTCACAACCTGCGCCAGTCCATATCAACACGACATTACGGCTCACCACCTAATATGTGGGACTACATCTAAAAATGAATCTGCCTACCCCTTCGGGAATAAAGACGTGATCATGATCATCATTCTAATTGTGGATATTGGTTTTCAGTGACAATGTGCAAAAATATACACATGAAATGAAACTACTATGTATGCACATAAAATATGAACGCGCACATTTATTTTATGCCATTTATTTACCTGCAAAATTGGGAGTGCGGCACTTTGAATATTAAGTGATAACGACAATTCGAATGTTCTGTGAAACTAACAAAACCGGCAAAGTGCGAGTTGGACTCGCCCATGAAGGGTTTCGTAACAGCAAGTAGCATAATATAAAAGTTCTTGTAGTTCGTTGTAACTTTCATTGATGTTTTAACACGTTCGCATATAGCAATGTACAACTTATATTTTTTTTAGATTTATCGTTTTCTTAGTTTAGAAGTTACGTGGACACATTTTTTCACTTTGGAAGTGTCTCTTGCTCAAACTATTGACTTAAGAAAAAAATTATGTTAAGAACCTCAATAGCATTTTTAAAGACCTATCTATAGATATCCCACACGTATGGGTTTGGCGAAAAAAAAAATTTTGAGTTTCAGTTCTGAGTATTAACTGCTTTTTTTCTAGTTTTATATAAAAATCTTGATGCGGTTCACAGAATACATCTACTAACCAAGTTCCAACAGCATAGGCCGTATGGTTTTGGAGAAAAAAAGGCTATGACACACGGACGGACAGACCGACAGACAGACATGACGAATCTATAAGGGTTCCGTTTTTGCCATTTGGCTACAGACACCTAAAAACTTGATTGCACCAATTCAGTTGCAAATCAACATCCGGTATTTAGGATTGAAGGCCGGTTCGAATATTTGAAAGATATTGCGATGGACTGATTTAATCTACACTTATATAAAAAGAGGAAAGATTTTGATTGTTTGTCTTATTGAGTTGTGGCTCCAAAACTACTAAACTGATTTGAAAATTTCTTTCTGTGTACTGAAGATACACATCTCCGGGTAACATAGGCTATGTTTTATTTCTTTAATCCCAACTACGTGGGTGAATCCCGTGACGTTGGCTAGTTAATAATAATATTCAGGCAGTTCAAGACCAAAGATCAGGTATTTACAAAGGTAAAATCCAATCCTATATCAATATTGACGCTTAAAATTAGACCACTGACTAATTACGGATTTTCACATAAAGGACAGGAAATTTATTCCAAAACGAGGCTTGGTTCCTTAATTAGCTGCAAAATGTGAACTACCCTCAAATGGGTCTGATTAATGATTTGGGGTCAACGGACAAATGAAAATCCACTTACTGAGTTTGCAAAAGTCGAAAGGGTGACCTGATATGTTACTAGATAACATACCTAGGCAAAATATACTTTTTCTTCTACATAATATTACATAGAGGTAGAGGAATTATTGCCGTGTTGTAAAAGACGGGGCAACCTGCGGCAGAAATATTTTACGAGGTCTTCAATTCAATTTATGTTATTTTATATTATGCTATGGAATTCGGCCTACCAGGCGTCATCACCTAGCCTAATCATAGCCCTTTGTATATAGGAGGAATATTCTCTCACACCTTACTCCACGACCCCCTCCCCACAGGCATTATCTACCTTTAGGTGATGCAGAGATAAGCTCAAAGGATTATAATAAAAAATCATGTATTATAATTATGGTCATTTATGTAATCCTAAAAGCAGTCACCCATCCCTGGACAAACCGTGAGTATACTTAACGCAACAAATGAGGCTTTTGCTGCTATGTACAATATGTACATAATTTGATAAAGTTTTAATAGGTGCCAACGCTTTAAGAGGGAAATTTCTTTGATTTTGTTTTTCGACTAAATTACCTTTTACAGTCTTTACTTCGAAGTTTTCTTTAAAAGTCGTCTAATGCATTCATATAGTATCCACCTTTTCAACCTTATTATTCTGCCTTGAAAAACTTGAACCTTTGTCGGCAGGCTTAAAAAGTCTAAAGTGTATTTCTTTTAGATCGCTTATAAAAGGTTTCAGGGGTTTTTTTGTAAAGACTGCGTGCTGCTCTAACATTATGCATGAATATATTACTCGCATACTACTTGCATGTTAAATAGAAACTGAACAACTAAACGTAGAAAAGAGTGAGTAAAAAAACCAGCCAAGTGCGATTCCGACTTGCGCTCGGAGGGTCCCGTACCAAAAAAAAACACGTTTATTGTATGGGAGTCCCCGCTAATCCGCCTTTTTTTCTGATTTTAGCATTAATTGCTGTTATACCGGCAACATGTACATCTTCTGTGATAATTTCGATTCTCTAGCTATCACGGTTCCTGAGATTCAGCCTTGTGACAGACAGACAAATAGACAGCAAAGTCTCATGAATAGGGTCACGTTTTTTTAACCTTTGGGCACGGAACCCTAATAACTGTTATTTCTTTCATGAATAAACAGATTTCATCTCAATATCGGCTCCATTTTTGTTGTGTGATTCGATCAAACCTTATAGGGTCACTACTTTGTTACGTGGTGCAAAAAACTATTGAGTAAAATATGGGGGAATACTATGCCTCTGCTTACCCCTCGAGGGACTAAGGCGTAGCTAAAATTATTATGAATGTGTCACGCCACGAAGCTCACCACCATAAAGCCACCTTGTTTTCCTTGACGGTTCGGTAAAAGATATAGACAGTGATCAGACTACCTACTGACTAAACCAAAATAATGCTCTATTTGAGATATTGATGATTTTTAAAAGTATTCGGGAAAGGCGCCCTTAGTTAGACCATTTAGCTACTAAATACGTAAGGCGTTGGAATAAGACTCTCTTTCAGGGTAGTTGACCCCCCAAGCTCTGAAACCTGCGCCGCCCTTAGTTAGACCATTTAGCTACTACATACGTAACGATGCCTGATATTTCGTAAGGTAAGCAAAATGTTCACTACTCTATTCGGGCACAAGTAAAACCTTTTTCTGTACCAAAAATGTAATAATTTCATCTTTTATTTCACTAGGTGTTAGTACTCCTAATAATTGTGTCAGAAATCAATGTGTTTATATTCTACACTAAAATCCCAACTTCGGAATTACCCTAAATTACAAAGTTCTACTTAAAATTACGGCCTGATTCTACGAGTCCTGTACGAGCGGCACATGTGTGCAATCAAAATACCTGAGATTTTACGATATTCACGTTGTAGTTAGAAACAATATAGCTTGCCTATGGAGCTTTAAACAAACAACGCATTTGTTTACAAAAATAAAACAAACACACACGCACCATACACAGTAAAATAAAATATTAGTTGTGTCTATAACCGCGCTAGGTGGCCATCTTGAAAAAAATAATGAACCCTGACTTCACCACACGGCGGCATCTTCAAAAGTAATCGGAATTGAGAATGTACACTTTATTGTGCAGTTGTGGTTGAAGATTGGCGTTCGTGTTTTGATGCACTTACAGTGAATAATGAGACTTGTAACCTTTATGTTACTAACTAACTGGTACTCCACCATTTTACCCATTAGATATCGACATTGAACTTCCGTCCATACGTGACACAGGTTTATCCATATTTGTGTGTGCTGCGTAGGTATTTGACCTTACTGTAAAACGCTAGCCACAGTGTTTTACGATTTTTCCTTTTCTTCGCTGAGACCTTATACCTTATCGGTTTCACTTGCAGATAGTTGGCGACTAGCTGTAACCCTGAATATCTCAGGATCCTTAATTTTCTCGTGGGGAAACCTCACCCGTAGGACTTGTCTTATTGGATGCAAATCGATTAAGGCCACTCGATGCTTTTTCACCGCTCTATCTCGCAGAATAATAACGAACAATTTACGTAACTAAGTATCTTTCTAACCTATTGAATGGTAATACCAATAACAGTATAGATCGATACACCATTTGGATGACGCTGTTAGCCTTGGATTGTCTTTATATTAAGCTATTAGAGGCGTCACTGGCCTAATTTCCGATCACCACCCAATTTACCACCCAAAGCTTCGAAAAAAATCGGCCAAGTGCGAGTCTAATTCGCGCATCGAGGGTTTCATACTAAAAACAGCAAATAAGTAAATTATTTTGGTAGTATGAGAGAACTCTTTAAATATTATTAACCTTTCTATTAACAGAGTTGTTTATTATTTGTTGTTATAACGACAACAGAAATTCGTAATGAGTCAGTAGTTCAAATCTCTAGCTATCTATCACTATTCATGAGATACAGTCTCGTGACGGACAGACAGACGGACAGCGAAGTTTCAGTAATTGCACAGCCTAAAGATTATAGGTTTTCTCTTTATACCTACTGTGGTAATAAGGTCAAGTTTTTCCCCTTGTGGTACGGAACCCTAAAAAGAAACGATAATGGACAGTTCCATAAATATTATAATGGACATATTTCGTGACAACGAATACGATATTAATCGGGTTGTAATCGAACCCCTATTGAGTGTGTAATGAATATTTCTTCGCTCTTATTGAAAATGGTCTTGATAGGTTTTCTAGTTATGTTCATAAGTGATCATTTTTGTATGAAGTATCAGAGATGATTTTTAAGAGGAAATAGAGAGACTGACAATAAATAAAACTGAATTTAAATAAATGACATCTTATAGTCGCAGTTGTACTTTGGCTGGAGAAAGTTGCTCCACGCAGTTGTCATTTGGTGTATTAAATAAATAAATAATTGATTGTTTGTTTGTTTGCATCGATTAGGCTCCAACTGAACTGCTTTGAAAATCCCCGATGAACGTAGGCTAGGCGCTATCCGAGCTACCCGAGTGTAACCGCTTAACGCTAAATTTCCAGAAGACCCGAACCTAGATTCCAACCCGAGACCACAAGATCGTAGGTCGCATTCACTATGTTACACACGGCAGTTTATTATGGTTCCGTAACTAAAGGGTAAAAATGGGACCTATTCACGAGACTTCGCCGTTCGTCTTTCTATCTGTCACGAAGCTATATTTCAAGAGCCGAGATAGCTGGGTCGGTCCAAATATTTGTGTGATCCACAGTTGTTTGTTTCGGAGTTTGGGTGTTTTCTATGTATAATATGTATGTATTTAGAAATTTATAAGTATGTTTATCAGTCGTTTAGATCCCACAGCGCAAGCTTATATTAGCTTAATTTCGGCTAGATGATGTTGTGTGTGAATGTCCACAAATATTTATTTATTTATTAAAAAAAACTAAAATTAGAAAAAAAATTAAGGGGGGATCCCATATAACAAAACGTGATTGTTGTCGTTTTTCGGTACGGAATCCTTCATGCGCAAGTCCGACTCGTACTCAGCCGGTTTTCTTTATAAAACCTTCTAACGAAAATTGAGCCATCTCATAAAAACACGTAAATTTTATGAGCTAACATCACACACCAATGTCAAGGGCCATTAACTGGACAATTTGTTTACGGGCTCATTAACTTGAATACATCCATTGGTAAAGCTTTTTATTGAACTTCTATACGGCAACACCGTAATTACACGTGCTCATTATGTCTTTTGACGTCATAGAGAAACATAATCTATGACTTTTATAGGGAGGGTAATCGCCATACTGAGACTTTCCCCCCTCTGTCAAAGCGTGCTTCAAATGGTATAAGAAATATACACAGAATGTGTGTGTGACTGCGAATAAGAGTATATTGTTTTTCAATTGTTTTGTGTAAGTTCCGTAGTGATAGCCGATTGCTTTTGAAGTTGTGTATTTGAATACGATTTTCCCCTGCGACAATATTACAGACAGATGTGTCTGCTTCCTTTGAACTGGTCGTGTAGCTCTATAGTTGGCGTTTGGGAAAAGGTTCAATTAATATAATTGGTATTCGAGGGCCGTTATCTAACAAGGGACATCGTAAAATTGTTCCCTAAAATGTAATTATGTAATGTGTGAATTGAGTTGTCTAATAACTCTTCAACTTAAGTCATCGTCTCCGGTGAACAACGTGTAGTGCGTATAGGTTCCTTTTGAAATTTTCAGATTACCTTATCCTTTTTTTATACCACCAAGGTGGCAGATAAGCATCCACCAGAAGGACTGCGGCCATCGTAACCTATGCACGTTTGCAACACCAGAGGCGCTACATTCACGCTGCTGACCCTGCAAGACCCTTCTAAGACCCCCTTTGAAGAATCCCTTACTGTAGGCGTTTGCAAGCTGGAAGAGCATTCCACAATCTAAGCGTACGCGAAAGAAGCATCGAAGCGCGCGACCCAACCAACTATTAGTTCCTGCCCTACAAATAATCTGTCCTGCCTCTTAAAGCGGAGCGTGAAGAGACACAACATTTATATTTGTAAGTCGTAAAAAATATGGTCTTGATTTGAACCGTTGTAAAAAACAACGGGATTCGATTCCTGAACTATTAAATATGTACCAGCAAATTTGTACGGAGCCCTCTTTAAGCGTGTTCTACTGCATTTTTCTGAATTCTTACAGTGACATTAAAATCCTAGTACCCGTAGTAGTACTAGTAGTAGTAAAATACTAGTAGTAGCTAATATAATAGCTGAAATTATGCCCTGATTGGAACATGGTCACAATTTTGTTGCTTATGGTTGGCGGTCGCGTTTGAGAGGACTAAAGTCGTTTGAGAGGTACATTCCTCTCAAACAGAACCACATGTAATGGATTCCTTATATAACACTAACGTTCTACTGGTAAATCAAGGGACTGAAATATACGCAGGCAAAACCGCGGGGCTTATCAAGGTCTAGGCACTGTTTGATCTTCAATAACAACTTATACACGAATAATAACCACTAAGGTTTCTGCAAATGCTTCAGGTAAATTCTCGGAACCTCTACCCACGGCCTCTGTTAAATTTAAACTATTTGGGATCGGTAGATTTACGTTACACACCAGACTGCTTATTTGTAGGTACTAATATTATGAAGAGGAAAGTGTTTGTGATCCATTAACTTTGGAAATACTGAACAGGTTATAAAAATTCTTTCCCATTAGAAAGTGTAATTATTCTGAAGTAACAAAGGTTCTATATGAAACAATATGTGCATTGTGAACCTAAGCTCAGTATAGTCAAAAAATACCAAACCTCACGTATCCTGCCTAAAGAGCCTACAGTTGGGTGCCCCGGGTAAGCCCTCGGAAGGATACCCTATGACTCCCAACAGACCTACCACTGCGGCCTCGCCTAGGGGGAGGGGGGGGGGGAGATTTCATACATTATTGTAAATACGGGCATGCATGGGTTATATATATATATGAGTGTTAGTAACAGGGAGCCATGGGAACACTAGTATAAAGTGTTTGAAATGTCTAAAGTGTGTGTGTTTTACTTCAATATTATAATTTAGATACAAACAGTGATAACATGGTTATAACAAAAGTATGAAAATTGAATTCAAAAAGAAACGGTATTTTATCTATAATCTATACTAATATCATAAAGCTGAAGAGTTTGTTTGTATGTTTGTATGGTTGAACGCTAGTATCTCAGGAACTACTGGTTGGATTTCAAAAAGTCTTTTACAGTTTGATAGTTCATTTATTGAGGATGGCTATAGGCTATATAACATCACGCTAAAGCGAATAGGGGCGAAGCAGCAATCAATAATGTTTCGAAAACGGGGAATATTTTTTACCGTCTGAGAGCTTCCGAGGCGTACGCTGCGTAAATAGTTAAAGATACGTAAAAATTGTGTATTACAATATTGTTTTTCTTAAAAATTTCTAAAAAAAAGTCCGGGGCAGCATATGTCTATCTCTTAAGGTTCGTTTACAATAATCTAATTTGTCTGTTTCTTAAGGTGCGCTCACAATATTATAAAACTGAATAGTTTGTTTGTCCCAGGATCTCAGAAACTACTGGTCACATTTCGAAAATTATTTTACAGTTTAATAGTCCATTTATTGAGGATGGCTATTGGCGATATAAAATCACGCAAATGCGAATAGGAGCGGAGCAGCCATAAATAATGTTTCGAGAACAGGGAAAATTTCTTTCTTTTGCGAGCTTCCAGTGCATACGTTGCGTAAATGGTTAAAGATACGTGAAAATTTTAAATAATTAAATAAAATGTTCCCCTTTAAAAGTTACAAAAAAATGTCTTCAACAGCATATGCCGATCTTTTAAGGTTCACTTACAATAACCCCTTTTAATAAGTTTTGAAGTGTGAGCGTCGCGACGGGAGTAGGTAAACCTGGTCTGCAGTGGTAGCGAATCAACTGAACGATATAAACCGGCCAAGTGCCGGCCAAGCCGAGTCGGACATACATGAGTTCCGTACCAAAAAAGAAGGGTGAAAGTAAATCCAACGGAAAACATTATATCACTTTACATATTAATACCACACCTCTCTCCTTCTCAATCTCATGTGATACAAATGAAGTTGTGCGGGTCAGCTCTAATGAATATAAGCGACGCGACGGGAGTAAATGCGAAGGGAAACATTATATCACCTTAAATATTAATACTAAACCTCTCTCTTTCTCGCTCATGTGACGCAAACGAAGTTGTGCGGGTCAGCTCTAATGTATATAAGCGACGCGATGTGACTAGGCGCTACTAGAGTAAATGCGACGGGAAACATTATATTACTCAAAATATTAATACCATACCTCTCTTTTTCTAACTCTCATGTGCCGCAAACTAGGTTGCGCGGGTGTCGCAGGCTGAGAAAGTACCTACTTGATAGCTGTCATCCTGATATAAATTATATCCACTTGAGAAATGGTTAGAATCATTTTGAACAGTTCGGTCGTTTTTAGGGTTTCGTAGCCAAATGGCAAAAACGGAACCCTTATAGATTCGTCATGTCTGTCTGTCTGTCTGTCTGTCTGTCCGTCCGTGTGTCACAGCCACTTTTCTCCGAAACTATACGGCCTATGCTATTGAAACTTGGTAACTAAATGTATTCTGTGAACCGCATTAAGATTCTTATATAACACTAGAAAAAAAGCAGTAAATTTTGGGGGTCCCCATACTCAGAACTGAAACTCAAAATTTATATTTTCATCAAACCCATACGTGTGGGGTATCTATAGATAGGTCTTCCAAAATGCTGTTGAGGTTTCTAACATCATTTTTTTCTAAAGTGAATAGTTTGCGCAAGAGGGACTTCCAAAGTCGAAAAATGAGTGTCCCCCCCCCTCTTACTTCTAAACTAAGAAAGTGATAAATCTAAAAAAAATATATGATGTACATTGCCATAAAAACTACCAACGAAAATTGGTTTGAATGAGATAGAGCTGGTAGTTTTTTTTAATACGTCATAAACCGCAATTTTCGGTTAGAAAAATCACTACCACTGCGAAAGTGTTAAAACATCAATCAAAATTACAACGAACTATAAGAACTTTTATATTATGTTACTTGCTGCTACGAAACCCTTCATGGGCGAGTCGAACTCGCACTTGGCCGGTTTATTTTTATAATATTATTGTAGACAGACTCTATGTACCTGCTACATTTATTTACCTACTTACTTAGAAAAAGCTCCTCGAAAATATTCCATATCAATAATTCTATTAATTAAGAGATAAAAATGTCCTTTATGATTATTGTTTACTTTGTAATAAGGATTTTCCCTTACGTTAAAAAAACCGTTTCAAATTGACAATTGTGAAAAACTCTTTTCACAGGTCTCATAATAATTAGATTAGTCAATTGATATCGATTTATTGTAAACTTATGGCACTCTGGATGACTAGCTCTAATGACTGATTTTTACCTTTATACATCTGTGGAAACCCCATTTTATTAAGGACACAACACACAGGTGAAGAGAAATGCCTCCAGAAGCTGCTGTCGAAAAACGTTACGATTGAATGATAAAATCTTTCAATTCATTGTTATTCAAGTACTATGGGCAAATTAAACAGAAAAACTATTTTTATATAGTTAATGAAAAATAATTCAATATTATATTGAAAATCCCTTTTAATGTGTCTACAAAATAAATATTCGAAGTAATGAATAAGTAGATAGAGACTTTTATTATAAACTGGCTGACCCCGCACCTTCGTTTACGTCACATAAGCTGTATGAAAGGATAGATTTTTTTTCATCAGGCTCATTAAGCAGCGTGTGAAACTGCCCTGTTTGCTTAATAAGAGCTTAAAGATTAAGACTATTCTAAAACAATTCAGTTCACGCCTTTGGCGACTGATTTATTTAAAAATAGCCTCAATCATTACGCTCTTTTATGATTAAGCCAACACGCCAGTTTAGATTTACCCTCACATTCAAAGAAACCCCTACAGTTCAAATTTTCAGAATATAAGATTCTTAAAACTGATATAACTTTTTTATTTATAAACCGATTGACATGAAATAAACACAGAATGTTAGGTGGAGCAAACCTCAACACGACAAAAAAAAGCCGCATTGCAATCGGATAAGCGGTTACTGAGATTAGCGTGCACAAACGTACAGACAAACAGATATACAGATATACAGACAAACAGACAAAAATTCTAAAAATCATTGTTTTGGGTTCTATTTTGTTCATAAAGCCCCCCTATATTTTTTTTTCTTATTTATCTTCCATGTACAGACAGCGGCCTGTTACGATTTCATCAATAGGTATTGATGATGTATTGATTAACCCTCCTATGTCACACAGTCGTGCAAAAAAAACCAGTTGCTAAATAGTCTATATTCTTGCAATATTCAAAGCATAATACCTTCCTAATGCTGCCGAATTCATTTATACAGAAATAGCGAACACAATAACATTTGAACTAAGACAGGTTTTCAAGATGCCTAAGCAGAATTTTCATAAATGAAAACATTACTGTACGAGTCTTCTTCCTATATTATTATGTAAGTACTATACAGATAAACCTTCATCTTGAAGCACTCTATCTGTTGCTGAAAATTACATAAAAATCCGTAAAGTAGTTTAAAAAATCTAAGGACACACACAGAAATAGCGTTTATTTTATACTATGTAAAAAAAAGATAAACATGAAAATTCTTTTAGGAAATCCACTTGCGATGCAACAAGAACTCTACAAAAATACAAAGGCCTTTTTGGTTACAAGACAAGTATGGATGGACTTGAAGTTGAGCTTGAAGTTTGGCAGTCAGTCCATATACAAATGTACTCAGTCCACTACTGTCTGTGTTCGGAGACGCACGCCTGTGTTGACGGGTTTCCCAAAACGCTATTTACGAAGTTGAAACGCGGCGTTCATTTAAATTCTTAATCGCAACCAAATATTATTGCAGTGCTTCTGTGTGTGAAAAGAATATTTTAGGAGTGAAAATTTTTGTGGTAGAAGTGTGTGTTTAATAAATAGACTGTGTTTGTGTTATTTGGACTTGGACGGTGTTGGTTTTGCTGTTGGTAAAGTTCTAGGTAAGTTTTATGTCATACGTGACTCAATTATTATTTGGATACTGTTAAATTAGGCTCCCAATAATAATATTAGGAATTTTTGTGCAATTTTATATTTAATTATACCAATTGTAGATACGTTTATGACAATAAGTATACCAAATATATAAGCATTTTATCGCACGCATTATCAACGGCTATTAAAAAATAACAAGTAAAATTGTTTATTTTTATTACAATGAGAACTTTCAAAGATTCGTTTTGTACATTCGTCCCTGAGATTCCGCATGGCTCTATGGCAAACGTTGAGGAAATGTGGAGGGATTTCCATTGAATTAAAAGTGTCTTATGAATTCAAGGATTATTAATAACATTTTTTTATTACGTTCGTGTAATTGTTTATAAATTTTATTTGTAAATAAAATTATGTACCTAAAAATTGTGCCAAATTGAAAACAAATTTATTTAACTTGAACCAAAACGTGTTTATTCAATATACTCGTATTTTAAATGATTTTAACTATATATAGGTACTTTGATTGATCTATATGAAAATATTCCTAAACGAGTTGTTAAGGAATATTTTAAGAAATTCACGATCAAAAATAGCTACCGGTACAAACATAAATATAGATAAACCTAATAAAAGCGTGTTATTTGTTATACTTCATTATAATCATAACCCACTTACTTTCAAAATTTGTAATACCTTGGATTTCATATTAATTAACTGGTATTAGTGCTAGGATCAGCTAAAAATAAATATTAAATTATTTACAGACATTTTTTCACACAGCGCCAGCTGATCCCAAAGTAAGCTTGGATTAACCTGCTTGTATTAAGGGTGCCTAACACAAATGACTTATATAAAAAATGTCCGTGAATGTCCCTGAATAAACATTTTCTAGATAGATACTTTATACATCTACTTATATACACTAGAGAATTTCACGCGGTTTCACCCGCGTTCTTCCCGTTACCCGACGTCTGTGCTCGGAGACGCACGCGTGCGTTGACGGGTTTCCCAAAACGCTATTTACGAAGTTCAAACGCGGCGTTCATTTAAATTCTTAATCGCAACCAAATATTATTGCAGTGCTTCTGTGTGTGAAATAGAATATTTTAGCGGTGAAAATTTTTGTGGTAGAAGTGTGTGTTTAATAAATAGACTGTGTTTGTGTTGTTTGACTTGGACGGTGTTGGTTTTGCTGTTGGTAAAGTTCTAGGTAAGTTTTATGTCATACGTGACTCAATTATTATTTGGATACTGTTAAATTAGGCACCCAATAATAATATTAGGATTTTTTGTGCAATTTTAAAACTAACTAACTATCTATCTTCACGCCAAATCCCTTGCGGGGTAGGCAGAAAGAACCGAGCGCCACACGGCACGGTCCATACACACCTCACTTGCTTCTTCAACTTTCATTTTTCTTTTCATGCATGCACGTCGGTTCCTACGGCTCTTGACACCACCTTCAACTAACACACGATTAATTTGGTCGTGGTAGGTGTGTCGTGGCCTTCCCCGACTCCTACGTCCATCCACTTTCGCGTTGTATATCTGTTTTGTCATTCTTTCATCTCCCATTCGTTCCACATGCCCGAACCATCGTAGCATGCCCTTCCTTACTTTAACACCGACACTCTCTTTCAGACCAACTCTCTTTCTTACATCATTAGTGCAATTTTATATTTAATTATACCATTTTGTACGTTTATATAAATAAGTATGTACCAAATATATAAGCTTGTTTTCGTATGCATTATCAACGACTATTAAAAAAACAAGTAAAATTGTTTATTTTTATTTTAATAACAACTTTTAAAGATTCGTTTTGTACATTCGTCCCTGGGATTCCGCATGGCCCTATGCAAACGTTAAGGAAAAGAGAAGGGATTTCCATTGAATTTAAAGTGTCTTATGAAATTCAGGATTATTGATAACAATTTTTTATTGTTCATAAATTTTATTTGTAAATAAAATAATCTAAGTAAAAAAATTACCAAATTGAAAACAAATTTATTTAACTTGAACCAAAATGTGTTTATTCAAAATACTCGTATTTTAAATGATTTTAACTATAAAGGTACTTCGATTGATCCATAAGTAAATATTCCTTAACTAGTTGTTAAGGAAAAATTTGAGGATTCACGATCAAAAATAGGTAGGTACCGTTACACACATGTAGATAAACTAATAAAAGCGTGTTATTTGTTACACTTCATATTATTATAATCTTAGCCCGCTTGCTTCCAAAATTCATAAAACCTTGGGTTTCATTTTAATTAACTGGTATTAGTGCTAGGATTAGCTAAAAATAAATATTAAATATATTCACTGACATTTTTTCACACAGCGCCCGCTGAACCCAAAGTAAGCTTGGATTCACCTGCTTGTATTAAGGGTACCTAACACAACAGACTTATATAAAAAATATCCGTGAATGTCTTTGAATAAACATTTTATAAATACTCTTTATACATCTACTTATATACAATAGCGGATGTCACGCGGTTTCACCCGTGTACTTCCCGTTATCGCGAGAATACGGGAATAAAATATAGCCTATGTTCGCCGTAAATAGTGTACCTTTCCAACAGTTAAAGAATTTTTAAATCAGTTTAGTAGTTTCAGAGCCTATTCGAATCCAACAAACAAACAAACCAACAATTTTTTTTTCTCTTTATATTATTTGTTAGTATAGATAGAAACACCCAGACTCTCAAGACATTATTATATTTATGTGTTACACAAATCTTTGTTTCTTAATGGGAATCAATCCTAAGCTCTCCTGATGCGCTGTCCTGCTTTAGTTTGATCTATAGACCAACTAAATAGGTAGTACAAGCTATGGCTCTTAGCAGCCATTACATAGATTAAATAAGAAGATGCATGCCAGCTTGGGCTCCGGCATTTAGGGCACCAGTGTTATTCCACATACCTATTTGGCATGGCACCTATCAATACATTTCGCAAGTACCATAGTCTTTATTCCACAAATGACACCTACGAATCAGTTGTTAGGAATAAAGTCTGAAAAAATAAATGCTACTAATGGCACCGGCGGAAGAAAACTGGGATGTGCCATTTGTGGAATTTGATACGGGCACGTGTCCTACTTGCTCTTGGCGGGTTTTTATTTTCTTAGTAAATATACGTTGACGTATCAACCCTGTTATGTTAGCATACATATTTTATTTTGGCCTAAATATACTCTTTATAACCAATTTATTAGGGCCAGACAACGAAGTTTAACCAAAATAAAAGTTGGGTGTTCGCCGCAAAATAATAAATATTTTATTAGTATTCTAGGACCTATAATATCAAATTGGTTTACCCTACATTGTTCAAGGCATGTATTAGACCGATTTTATTATTATTAAATGCCAGACCCAAATTCTTTGCTTTATTTATTGTTTGAAAAAAAAAATCCATGCAAACGTAGGTACAGTCAGCATCAGAAGTAATTCAAAATCCAAAGAATCCCGAATACATTATTGGATTAAACATTCATGTTAGCATCAAACTTGTTTGTAACCAATCTGTTCAACATTCTATTATGTTCACAAATTGAAATTTACTGACTGACTTACCATACTGAACGTCAATGGCTAAACTCTGCAGCAGGAACGATTTGAAAGAGAAGTTATCAGTTTTTTTCTCATAACTAAGTAGTACATAAGTAGTTTAGTGTTACAGTTAATACTTAAAATGTATGAGTACACTTGCAATATTAAAATCAATTTATTATTTATGCTTACATTTTATCTTGGTGACTTTTTTTATTCGTAATAATGGGTTATTATTTTTACGATATAAAAAAGCTATAATAAATTTTACAAGGACTTTTAGAGGCGTAATAGCTAAGCACTAATTAAATTGTTTTACAAAATATCTTGAATACCTATTATTTATCTTTTCGAACCATTTCATCAGAATTCGCTTTCAATTCGATCGCAAGTGACACTCGTACAAAGACACATCTGTCAGCTAAAACCTCCATGAGACGACACATCAATCTTACTAATATTATAAATGTGAATGTTTGTGAGTGTGGATGTTTGTTACTCTTTCACGCTCGAACGGCTGAACGGATCTGGCTGAAATTTGGTACAGGGATACATTATAGTCTGGAATAACACATAGGCTACTTTTTAAAGTTCCCATGGGAAGCGGGAAATAAAATTTCACGCTGACGTAGCCGCGAGCGCCATCTCTGAACCATACCTATGTACTGAAAACATGTCAGAAACGTCACAACAATACCATAAATGTACATTTCAAAGAATGTCTATTAATACCATAAAAATTGTAAAAATAGTTTTTAAGTAGTTAAGAAGAAACCAGGTATTCTTTTATCTTTTAACTAGCTTACCCTCGCATGTTCGTTTACGTCACATAAGGTCTATTAAAGTTGAGGTATTTCTTAATCAGACTCATTATACAGCGTGTGAATCTGCCATTTTTGCTTAATTAAAAAAGGGCTTAATGATTAAGGCTATTCTAAAATAATTCAGACCGCGCCAAAGGCGTGCGTGGGCTACAAAACACTCAAAATTGAAAAAACAATGTTTAAAGTACACCCTTTAAGACACTGAATTTTTTTTTGAAATCGTACCTCGCATAGGGAAGTTACAACTAAAAATCATTCTGACTTTCATCCCCTCTCCTAAAGGAAACGCGCTAGATATCGGTACGAAAAGTGTCCTAGAACCTTCCTCCGATCATTAGCTCAGATTGTACCAAGTTTCATTCATATCGATTCAGTAGTTTCGGCGTGATACTGATTCGGGATGCAGACAGACAGACTTGAAAATTTTAAATTACATTTTCGGCTTCAGTATCAATGAGAAAACACCCTACAATTGAAATTTTCAAAATATCTTCCAAGTACAGACTCGACCCTCAACAGTTTTATTACATGTAGAAAATTTGTGAGTGTGGATGTTTGTTACTCTTTCACGGCTCAAACGGCTGAACGGATCGGGCTAAAATTTGATACAGAGATACATTATAGTCTAGAATAACACATAGGCTACTTTTTATCCCGAGAGTACGTTCCCATGGGAAGCGAGAAGTAAAATTTCACGCTGACGTAGCCGCGAGCGCCATCTATCCCATACCTTTGTACTTTAAACGTGTCATAAAAGTCACAACAATACCATAAATGCACATTTCAAAGAATGTCTATTATTACCATAAGATTTGTAAAAATAGTTTTTAAGTAGGTAAGAAGAAACCTATTGTTTTTATCTTTTAACTGGCTGACCCTCGCAACTTTGTTTACGTCACAAAAGATCTATCAAATTAGAGGTAATTATTAATCATACTCATCAAGTAGCATGTGGATCTGCCCAGTTTGCTTAATCAAAATAGAGCTTAATGATTAAAGCTATTCCTCAGTATAGAATTTTCCTCAGTATAATCTATTTACATACAAACACCGGCGTGTTAGAATTTAATACATGTATCAATGTAGTAGACGTAACGTGTATAAAATGACATCAATCAAATGTCATCAATGTTCTGAAAAAGAAATTAAACATAGAGTTCACAAACTCTTTTGAAAATATATACTGAACCTAAGAGGATCGTTATGAAGATAACAGGATAGTTAGCAGCCACCCATAGAAAATAGTTGGTA
Organism: Miltochrista miniata; assembly: GCA_933228765.1. Classification (NCBI taxonomy): domain Eukaryota; kingdom Metazoa; phylum Arthropoda; class Insecta; order Lepidoptera; family Erebidae; genus Miltochrista; species Miltochrista miniata. The sequence goes on along the minus strand of OW121764.1, from coordinate 11,024,635 downwards.
TACCTAATGCTGAATACCGCAAAGAACAAGCTGCGCGGCATAGAATGGGGACTATCCTGATATCGTGGAAGATTTAAATGACGCCGATGACCTATGCCTGCTGAGGCACACAAACGCCGTCATGCATGTCTGCAGGATAGCGTGCAGGATGAGGCAGCGAATGGCTGGATAGAAAATAAAATCGACAGAAGCAGGAGATGTTGTGGAGGCACTAATTCACGTACCTCGAGCGTGTCGTGTCGGAAACTGATGAGATAGACGAGTACCCTACATAATTTCTAGACTCGCCAAGGCTAGAACAACCTTCACACAGCTGCGCCCTGTAGGCAGTCGCGAAAATGAACTCGAAGAGTGAAACTCAAAACAAAGTAAACATTAAAACTGTACTGCTAACTGCTATACGGATGCGAGATATGGAAGGTGATAATGATAAATACATTTTGCACCAGCTACCAGCTACAAGTCTTCGTCAACCGCTGCCTTCAATGGATCCTCGGTATATACGGGCCCGAGAAAATCACCAACGTAAGCCTATTGAAACGCTGCAGTGAGACCCCTTTCCACCAACAGATCAAACGTTGGAAGTTTATTTGGATTGGACCCACGCTGCAAAGGGACCATGATCACATCATACCAAGGCAAGCCTTACTGAAACTACTGGTAGGGACTCTTAAGCTGTTCGATAGTAAGTAGGTACATTTATTGAAAATGACTTAAGGCTACATGACATAATGCTAAGATTAATAGGAGCGGTGCAGCAATGAGAAATGTTTCGAAAACGGAAGACAATTAATCGTTATAAGAGTATCCGTTGCGCCTCTGTTCTGTAAGTTACATAATAATAATTTATTACAAAATGGTTCCTCATAAAAAGTTCTAAAACAAAATACATATTTATTTATTTATCTTTTAAGGTTCGCTAGGAAATTCCTACATAAATGCTATGCCGGACTCTTAAAGACTAAAAACCACACGTATCCTGCTTAACAGCCTACGGTTGGAAGCCCCGGGTAAGCCCTCGGTAGTCAACCCAGAACTTCCAACAAACCAACGGCTACCACTATGGCCTCACCTAAGTGGGTTTGGGTGCTATCTCCCTTTTTTGGGAGATTTTCGATCACAGTAACGTTAATTATTTCTAAAATAATGAATAGTAGCGATGCGACGAGAGTAAACGCAACGGGGGTAAATGACGGGTAACATGATATCAAAATAATAGCGCTCTCTCTCTCTCTCTCTCTCTCTCTCTCTCTCTCTCTCTCTCTTATGAGACGCAAACGAAGTTGCGCGGGTCAGCTAGTGTAAATATAAATATTTACATTATTACTATTTAAACTAATTATTGCGTATGATATTATTGACATTTGGTTTATTTATAAATATTTCACATTATTACATAATTATTATTTTTATAAATTACTTTTCACAGCAACGTAAAACGTTTTTAACAATATTAACAATAAACGGATAGAAATATTAAATTTTGACATTTTTTATCTATTGCCGCTATAACAATAAAAACTAAATATACCAAAAAATAATATGTAAGGGGGCTCCTATATAAGAACGTGATTTTTTGCCGTTTTATGGTACCTACGGAACCTTTCGTGCACGAGTCTTATTCGAACCTGGCCGGCTTTCAGCGTATTTAACTTTCATTTTATTTCTCAGAGTAATAAAATTCTCCTGATTTAACAATTTAAAACGCTTTCAGTTCGATTCCCATAAAATTACACGATTCGCAGAAGATTTCAGGTTCGAAAAGTAATATAGAGTCCATTATGGCGCCAAAATGGCACATATCTTGCCATTTGGGTCATAAATGCCCTCCCAGTCAATGTTTTAAATGAAATATGTCTCTTTATCTCGAATAAGTAAAAAAGTGAAGTAGGCAAGTAACAAAAGTTAACTGCACGTAGTTTTTAGGGTTTTGTAACTCAAAAGAAGAACAAGTGATCACTTTGCTGTCCGTGCGTCCTTTGACTCACCTATATTTTATAAAAGGTACCTAAATCTGATCTATCAAAGCACAGCTCACCCAGCTAAACGGAACTAGCCATGATACACAGTGAAAAAGATTTTTGTTTTACGAATTTGTATTTTAGAGTTTCAAGGTATATTACGAGTATTAGTAGTATATTATTGGGCATTCTACTCCACCTTAAGTTCCATCAGCTCTCTCCGTTCGCTTCTGTCACTCTCAGTGGAGTAGAATAACCCAATAATATTTTTGTCGTCGAAATCAGTAGTATGCATTTGCGCTTCCACACTAATAGCACAGTCGTCAGATATAGACTTAGGCATTCCATCCCTCTTGTCGCTCTGCGACACGCCTCGCTCCAGATGAGACAGAATTTACCATTTATAACCTACGACGTTTTCTGTAGCCAGTTTGGCTCGACTACTTGTAGTTATAAATATTTATGTTATAAATTCATCTTTTCACTACGAATCCATCAGTATTGCATAATAAACATGAAATTCGTTAAACAAGCACAATCGTTGCAAGTCAATCCAATCAGCGACGATTTAACAAAAAACAAGTTACGTCATGGAGAATTATTACCGAACACTGTACGTTGCATCATTTGCGGACCATCAAATTGTGGAAAAACTAACTTATTGATTGGTCTTCTATTGCACGAAAATGGATTGACATTTCAGAATGTTTATGTGTATTCTAAAACTCTACATCAAGCGAAGTACATCTTTTTAGAAAAGGTTTTACGAAGGGTACCTGGTATCACTCTCCAGAAATACCAAGCAAATGATGACGTTTTGAAGATTTCAGATGCAAAACCTAATTCTGTGATTATTTTTGACGATGTAGCATGTGAAAATCAAAGTAATATGCGTGATTATTTTGCCATGGGAAGACATAAATTGATTGACTGTTTTTATTTAAATCAAACTTATACCAAAATACCTAAACAACTTGTTAGAGATAATGCTAACTTAATTGTGCTTTTTAAGCAGGATGAAGTTAATTTGAAACATATTTACGAAGAACATGTTAACACCGATGTGACATGGATGAAATTTCGAGAAATGTGTTCCCTAATATGGAAAGAGCCTTTTGATTATGTGGTAATTAATAAAGATTGTTCAAAAAACAATGGTGGCTATAGAAAAACGTTTGATACTTTTGTATTATTAGATGAAATTTGAATATTTAAGTAGACTGCAGTCACTTTATTGTTATTCTTTAATTGGTTCTTATTCGATTACCACATATTTTACATAATGGATAAATCATTGAAAAAACAAATTGTTGATGCAACACAAGCTGTCAAGAAAAAAATACGTAAAATGAAGGATTTTGAAGATAGTAATAGGTATGCTCTTAATGCAGTTTTTAAGCCTGTTACAGAATCACTCAATTTAATAACCAACACTAATAACCACTTAGCTCCAACAAAAAAGGAGGAAAAAGTAGAACCCCAAGAACCACAAGACCAAGATATGAAAGAAACAGATGATATCAGTATTGCTAGTAACGAATCGGAACCCTCATCAGACTCTTCATTTCAGTCATTAGTCGGTACTAATCCAGATGCATCATCTTGGTCGTTATCTTCACAAGTACTATCAGATGTTCCATTTGGTATAAGAAATGAACGTGGAAAGCTAATGTTGGGTTCCTCTAACATAACTATTGGGGATAAAGTTATTACTGTAGCCGGACACAAATACGAAAGTACACCTGGGTTGCGAGAGTTACTGTTAAAAAAGGACATTGATCTGAGCTTGGTTAATGACTATGACAAGCAAAATTATAAGGCCATGTTACTTGTAACGAATGCACATCGTCGTGATTTCGATTCAAAAAAACCAATTAAAAGTAATAAAGGACAAAAATATTTGCAAGTTATTAAACCACTTTTCGATCAAGAAAGTAGAAGTCCAAGTTGTAGACAAAAAGTAGGAAAAGGATTACCTTTAACAAAAATGTGGAAAAAAAACACAGATTTTGTATATTGGGATGATCCCAATGAATTGGTTGATAGATTAAAGTTATTAATTGCTTCTCGAGATGCTGGTAACACAGGACTAGACAATGAAATAATATCTATTATTGAAGAACTACGTGAAAGCAAAATTATTAAATAAATAAATCTACTAATATTGTATGTGTGTCATTTTACTATATACCGTTCAACATAATACACCTTTAATATGAATGTAGACAAATTTGGACATTATATTCATAAGCGAATGCGTATATCGGAAATACTTGATTTTAATGATAACGCATTAATAAAATCTGATTATGGAGATTATGACTTGAAGACATCGAGGCTAAAAGGTGTCAAACCTCCTCAATACGCAGATGATGCAGTAAATAAAGCATATGTAGATGAATTAAAAGGTGTACTAATCAATGACTTACGAAAATTGCAAAGTTCTATTCCAAATAGTGTTCAAAACCACATAGAGAAAGCTTTAAAAACAATAATGTCTGAGATAGACACTCATTTGGAAAGCAAATTTTACACAAGAAAAGCAGTTGATAAACTAGTTCAAGACGCAATTCAATCTATATTAAAAGATCGAAAAACATAGACCTTAAAGTTTGTTAAAATGACAAAACAACAAGTCGTCAATGAAATACATAAAGCAGCACGAAAAAATTTTCTTCGACGCTCTGTAATTTTAAAAGGTATTGATGATTTGTGGCAAGCAGATGTAGCTGATATGCAAAACCTAAAAACCTTTAATAAAGGATATAACTATATTTTAATAGTTATTGACTGCTTCTCAAAGTACGTTTGGGTGGAACCATTAAAAACTAAATCCAAACATGAGGTCTCTCTTGCATTTGAAAAATTACTTTCTACTAATCACAGGATACCAACTCATCTGCAAACTGATATGGGTACCGAGTTCTATAATTCTACATTTCAAAAGCTTTTACAGAACTATAATATTAATCACTACTCTACATTTTCAACCAAAAAGGCTTCAATTGTAGAACGAGTTATTAAAACTATTAAAAATAAATTGTACAAATACTTTAGCTTGAACGGACACTATAAGTGGATAGATGGTGGCTTGAACGGTATTGTGAAGACATATAACAACTCAAAACATCGTACTATTAAATTTGCACCTGTTAATGTCAATAAGTTTAATGAAACGGACATTAAAAATAATATTACGAATTCCATGATAAAGGTAGCCCAAAAATGTCGTTCAAAGTTTATAATTGGTGACAAAGTTCGAATTAGTAAGTACAAACATATATTTGAGAAAGGATACACTCCTAACTGGTCAACCGAATTATTTACTATAAAAAAGATAAATAACACTGAACCAATAACATATCGCATCGAAGATAATCAAAAACAAGTCATATTAGGAACTTTTTACGAACAAGAGCTTCAAAAGTCGTCCTGTCCTGGTGTCTATTTAATAGAAAAGGTATTAAAAAAGAAAGGAAACAAACTGTTTGTAAAATGGTTGGGTTTAAATAACGAAGAGAACAGTTGGATTGATAAGACTGCAATAGTGGAATAAGTTAAATATATAAGTGATATGTAATTTTAAAGTATATTCATTATTCTTTGGATAATGCAAGGTGGTGGACTAATAAACAATATCATTAATCATTTACCGTTCGAACTACACATACCTGGATATAACTATTGTGGACCAGGAACAAAGCTTTCGAAACGATTACTACGTGGTGATAAAGGTGTAAATAAGTTAGACGAAGCTTGTATGCATCACGATATCGCATACGCAAACTACACAGACTTGCCTAACCGTCAAAAAGCCGACTTACGTCTTATAGATATGGCTAAACAAAGACTTAAAGCAAAAGATGCTCGAACAGGGGAAAAGATTAGTTCGTGGATAGTAAACAAAGTTATGAAAGCTAAATTGAAGTCTGGTGCTGGTGTTAAGACCTTTAATAACTTTGTTAGAAAAATAAAAAGAAAAATCAAGAAACTCTCACCTAAAGATAATAAGTCATTAATAAATGTAGCTTATATGGCTGCCAGAAAATTAGTTCCATGCATTCCAAAAGTTCGAGTACCTCGAATGATACCTATACCAAAAACTGGAGGCATTCTACCTTTAATCCCAATTTTTGCTGGTTTATCTGCTTTAGGAGCATTAGCTGGTGGTGCAGCTGGTATTGCAAAAACTGTGAATGACTATAAACATGGTCAGAAAAAATTACAAGAAACTGAACGTCATAATAAAACTATGGAGGCTATAGCAATAGGTAAAGGTCTATACATTAAACCGCATAAGCAAGGTCAGGGATTGTTTATAAATCCATCAAAAAACTAATTGATCAGCTACCTAATCGTGCTTTAACTAATATCGATATTCAGAAGTATGGCCATTGTATTCCACATTTTCGAGGAGTTTATATGAAGGATCAGTTACCAAAAACACCTAAACGAATTGAATGTGCTATAGTTAACCTAGATAATTCGAGAAATGATGGAACGCATTGGGTAGCTTATGTTAAAATAAACAATTATTGTGAATATTTTGATAGCTATGGTGATTTAAAACCGCCAAGAGAATTAATGTTATATTTTAAGAACTGTGATGTTCATTATAACTATGATAGATATCAACAATTTAACACAATAGTTTGTGGACATATGTGTTTAAGTTATTTGCAAACTTTTTGGATTAAATACTATAAATCTTTATTATAATTATAATACTTTAAATAAAAATACTATAAATCTTATATCACTCTTTCATTTCCATCATTTGCAAGATGTCACTCACCTTATCGATAACTGGAAACTCATCGGTATTATCTACCTATTATTCAGACACGTTGCCATTAGCTGAGGAGTATGAATGTGCATTATTACATTTCTCTACATATAATTCTATTCCAAATTTTGATAATACAAACAATAAATTATACTATGGTTCTAAAAATGTTATTGAGATACCTGAAGGAACTTATGAATTACAAGATATTAGTGACTATTTAAAAACTGAGATAAAAGATGCATCCATAAAACTCCAATGTAATAACAACACCTTAAAAACGATGTTATTTTGTACATCAAGTATAGATTTTACTAAAGAAGATACATTTGGAAGTTTATTGGGATTTAAAAGCAGATCTTAGAGGCAAATAAATATCATGTATCAGAGTTTCCAGTTAACATTTTGCCTACGACTGTCATAAGGATTGAATGTGACATAGTTAGCGGTTCCTATATAAACGGTCAATCCAGTCACATCTTACACGAATTTGCACTTAATGTTCCACCTGGATACAGGATTATAGAAATTCCGAAAAACGCAATCTACTTTCCGTTAAATCAAACCAATATAAGCTGCATACAGATAAGGCTGTTAGATATAAATAATAACTTAATAAATTTGCGAGGTGAAGAAGTGCAGTTGTATCTACATATCAGAAGAAAACAATGATAGATTATAATAAATATGTGGTTCGTCCAACTAAAACTAACAGTCCTACTAAAACTATCAAACCCAAAAGAGCTCGCTCCAAAAAGGTCATAAAATTGAATAATAATAATAAAACATTTCTTAAAGCGATCGGTTTATTAAAATGAATATACTAGATGTTTTATCCGCTCCTGCATACAACAACTCTGTGGAAGGAATTGAATTTCACTCTTACAAGCCTTACGTAACAAGTTTCAATAGAAGCGATGAAATCAGGATACCTATTAATCAACGAGACTTGTATATATTACCCTCAGCAAGCACTTTGTTTTTGGAAGGAACTGTTGTTGTAAACAAGGGTGGAAATTCGAAAGAGAGAGTCAGTAGCGTTCATTTCACAAACAATAGTTTACTTTACTTGTTTCAAGATATAAGGTATGAGATAAATGGAGTGGAAATAGATAAAATAAAAAACGCTGGTATAACTACCACAATGAAATCATTAATATCAATGAACGAAAACGAGGCTAAAGTATCTAATGCTTGGGGTTGGAATATCGATGGCATAAATAGTACAAATGGGGGTAGCTTTTCTGCTTCTATACCCCTCTGTAACATTCTTGGTTTTGCAGAAGATTTCAAGAAAGTAGTGATAAACAGCAAACATGAATTAATATTGTTGAGAAGTAATACTAATCTGAACGCCTTAAAACTTAACGAAGGTGAAACGGTAGAAGATATTATTATAAATAAAATAATATGGCGCGTACCACATGTCAAAGTATCCGATAGAGAAAAAATAAATATGTTAAAACTGTTAGAAAAAGATCGACCACTCCAGATGATATTCAGAAATTGGGATTTATATGAATATCCGGCTCTACCAAAAACTACTAAACATACTTGGTCCATAAAAACATCATCGCAAATAGAGAAACCAAGATTTGTTATTATTGGTCTGCAAACAAATAGAAAAAATAATTCAAAATTGGATATGTCTCGGTTTGATCACTGTGACGTTCGTGATGTAAGAGTATACCTAAATTCAACCTACTTCCCTTATGAAAATTTAAATTCAAGTTTCTCAAATAGCAGAATTGCTTTAATATATTAACAATACACCAGATTCCAACACTCTTATTACGGAGGTCGTCGCGGTGAACCGTTATTAAGTGAGAAACAATTTAAAAATATTGCTCCGTTATTTGTCGTAGATTGTTCTAGACAACCAGAAAATCTTAAGTCAGGTCCTGTTGTCGATGTTAGAGTAGAAATTGAAAGTGATATTGATATACCAGATCAAACTTCAGCATATTGTCTTATTTTGAACGACTGTATAATCGAGTATAAACCGTTAAGTAGCACCGTGAGAAAGATATCATGAACAAAAATACTATGATAGTAGATGTTCAAGGTTTTAAAGATCTTTATAATAACTTTATAGTCAAGGAATTAGCTATAGCTACTTTGGAACATACTCATATATTCTTAATAAAACCTCCTTATCCGTTCTCCTCGCTGACTGATGAAGAAAAAAGACGTACTAGGTGGATTGAAAGGAATAGAGGTTACTGCTGGAGCGAAGGATATATAGACTACAGAGAATTTTCTAGAATAATCAAACCCTATTTGAAGGAAAAAAAGGTTCTTGTTAAAGGTAGTGAGAAAATAAAGTGGGTTCAAGAGCTATGTGGTCATAATAATGTTTCTGACATATGTGAAAATAAAAGTGCTCCTAATTTAAAGACTCTTAGTGATCTTTACTGTAAAGATCTATTTTTGTATAACTGTTTTGCTCATAAGAACTATTGTGCTTTAAGGAATGTATTGTGTATTAAGCAATGGTGTTTAAAAAATAACTTTTGTATTTTATAATTTGAATAAACTTAATAAATGTTTTACTAATATACTGTTGTTTTTCATACTATTTCCTACCCAAGGTTTCTCGAACTCTACCCCACATCGTGCCCAATAATATACTTATTCGTCGTCATCGTTCCCAATATTATACCATTTATTAAATGTCTAATATAATTTACATTGATCTTAAACCTTTTTGATGTTGGTTTGAAAAAACTGAGATGATTTAAGTATCAGCTAGACTATGTAACTTTAACGTTTGAATGATTTAAATAGCACTCTTCTTATTATGAATTCATTAATATGATTCAAACAAATGCGACGCCTGGATGATTTTAAATAGCTGACTTCATAATGAAGTACCTTGATGACAGGTATTTCGAATGGTAGGTATATGTAATATAGTTTAATATAGTATTGGTAAATCGTATATTGAAAAATATATTATTTCATAAAAAAAAAGAAGGTACGAAAAAAAATATCCAAAAAGAGAAAAATAAACACAATTGGAATCGAACCATGGTCGTCTGATTTCGAGTCCGCCTGATATTTAACCAAGCTATTTGTACGCTTGTCGATTATGCTGAAATTTACTTACGTATTGTAATGTAAAAAGTAATTTGCAGACATCAATAACACGTCGTATTATATTACAAATACTTATACCATGATAAAAATATACTTACGTCTCAATCCAAGATATTAGCTATCTACATACATAGACTCACGCCTCTTTTCTAGTAAGGGTAGACAGAGGCATATCATAATCAATTTATTTTATTTTGATATAAAAACATTATGATAAGAATATCTGTTATATAATGTACTAGACGATTTCCCTCGGTTTTCGCACCCGTAGGAATACGGGAATAAAATATAGCCTATGTCATTCAGGGACAGTGTAGCATTCCAACTGTGAAAGAATTTTTGAAATCGATGCAGTAGTTTTGGAGCATATTAGAGACAAAACAAACAATCAAACCTTTCCTCTTTATAATATTAAGATAACCTACGCTATTCGAAGCATTGCGCGCTTAGGAATGATGTACAAAAAACTATTTAGAAACATTACATTGGGTAATGTGTAGGCATTATGTATTAATAAAATAAATTTTTCATGTAAATCATGTTTTTATTTTCAGTCAATTACCTACTTTAACATCTTAATAAATCTAATTTAAAATATCAACAAACACTTTTTATGTACCTACTAAAAATCACAATCAACTAAAGTTTTTGATATTTTCTTAACTAAGGCCTCAGTATCGTCCATAACACTGTCGACACAATCCTTAACAATATATTGTGCGTTCAACAAAATGTTCTCACTTTCACTATAACTTGCTTGTGAATTGTTATTACTTAAATCAATTACTGAAATTTTTTATTAATTTAATTCCTCTTCTTGGTGATTCGCTGATAACAAAAGATTTCTTAACGTTACATTTTTTTATAGTTTCTCTGCAACGTTTCTTGTATTTCTTTTCTTTTGCCAATGGCCTCACTTCTGGTTCCTTAGATAGATCGGTAGGCCTGTTTTCAATCAGCTCATAGAAATCTCTGGGGGTCCAAGGGTCTTGAGCATATTGGCTTAGGATAATCTCTGAATCCGTTATCTATAACAAATAAAAACATACATAAGAATTATTTTTGTTTTAGAATATTTATATTAAATATATATTACCTATCATAATATATTAACTTCTTCAATTCGTATATGTAACAGGTACATAAATCAGTAATAGAGCGATATAAATTAATTAAATTACTTACCGATGACATGACTGTAGTTTATTTAGACGTCTTACTGTGACTAATAAATCGAAATTCTAATTAATTAGCAAAGCAACATATAAATCAGGTCACTGTCCTTTCAATATATATTGGAAGGGGCAATGATGTGATACGCATACGTATATGATCATGTTTCAACATGAAATTTAGACAAGTTTGCAAAATAAAATACATTATCTATAATAATTAATCAACAAAGGGTTGGAACTGATTCAAATCCTAGATTACGTTTAACAATCTATGTAGAAAGGAGTTAGAGACTTGAGTTAGGTATGTATACACATATACGTATGGTATGGTATGGTGCACATATCCATAAATGTCCACATTTTACCTTATGAAAATTTGTTTCACTTACTGTAGGTGAGTATATTGCTATGTATTAATGGTTAGGGCAGGTTGTGACTGTTTTGCTGTTAACAATACTATATTACATACATATATATATATTAAGTCGTGTGGTTCCTGGTGACACAGAATAGACCCACCCCTCTCTTCCTAGTGGGGGTCGTAGAAAACGACTAAGGGATAGATAGAAGCGTTCGTGGCCCCGCAACGCAGCGGATAGCCACAACCTGCGCCTGTTCATTTAAACACGGCAATACCGCCGTAAGGTGAAATTTGAGCATAATAGATATGCCTATGTCCATACCTTGAGGGATAAAGGCGTGACTATATGTATGTATGTATGAAAAGGTTCATATTATTAGTAAAATGTATGTTCTGAGTTATTGATCTAAGTTCTTTAGTGCGGAAGTTGTCTTTTAATAAAACAAAACTGAAACTTATCAAATTTTATTTATAAAAATATAATTATTTGTATGTGCATATTTACAATTATACAATCTTATATTATTCTTAATACAATCTCATTATATTACTTAGTTAGGTAGATAGAATATTCTTTATTGTACACCACATTGGATTACAAAGACAGATACTTAATTATAAAACATATGAAGGTTGATACAATCGACGGTCACTTTCAGACACTTAACTACATACTTTATCTACATATTACTGTGTTACTAACAATCATCTTATTTACCTAAGTACATTCTAATTATAACAAGACAATTAGGTTCATCAATTTAAATAAATAAATATAAATATTGTGGGACACTTTCACACAACGTCACCTAGTCCAAAGTAAGCTACTATAAGCTTGTGTTATAGGATCTAGACAACTGATAAACATACTTAAATATTTCTAAATACATACATATTATACATAGAAAACATCCGAACTCCGAAACAATCATTTGTGGATCACACAAATATTTGAGTCGGTCCGGGATTCGAACCGGAGACCACTGCGCCACCGAGGCAAATTTAAATTAACCTTTGAAAATTGAAGAATGTCCCCATGCCCAGGTTGCAACATTGCAATTTGATATGATACGTTTATCGTCATTGCTTGATAATGCTACTTTGTTTACGCTTTGAGTAAATATTTCATGTTTAATAGATTTGAATAGAATATTTTTCCTATGAATTACCTGATTCTTAAATAACACATTCTGATAATCATCTATCGTTAAATCACGCACCACCGAATGTTTAATTCCTTTTGCTTTTTTAATTACATTATTCGCTGTTTTTAATGAATATAATTTTGACCTCAATCCAACAAATTCAGTAATAAGTTTACCACCCATCTCATCTTTCATCAATCCTGGTACTTTTTTGTTACTTTGAGATATCATAAATTCATTTTGCGTGCTATAGTTACTAGTATCAAAATACTGTAAAAAGTTATATTTTAAATCACTATAGAAGTCATCGGTGTAGATTAAATAAACAAAAGAATCTGTATCGGTATAGCATAGTTGTATTCTGTTACCATAAAAAGGCTTAACTATATTATAATGAAAATGATACATATGTGCTTTAGATAGCTCTAAAACTGAAAAACCTATATATATTGGTTTATCTAAAACTAAACGATCAGGCTTCATTTGAATTGCCACTAAGTTTTCCGATAAAACTGATGCACTATGAAAATAAGGATTGCTTATAAGTTTCTCAGCGCAGAAAGATTTTTTGGTAATATTGTTAGATGAACTCCAAGAGTTAACTAAATGAACTGTCACCCTCTTTTCAGTGTTTCCTAATGTTTTTCCAAAAACGCTATTGTTTAATAACTTGAAGAAATCCTGTTCAAATACAGTTATTGCCTTTTGTCGTAGTTGTGTATTTAATTCTATATCGCCGTCCCCGGGGAATAAAATGATAACTGCCAGTATCTTGATTTTAATGTTATGTCATTTTTGAGATCTTTGACTGTTAATACATCTACTGAATTTTTTTTGTAATTTTTTTACAGTTATTTACAGAGTTACAAAAAATTACAATAGTATTCGAAGATTTAAGACAGGCCTAAAAGAACAGGAATAAATGGATAATATAATATTATCAAAACGTATCCTCACTTGTTATTATGACAAATAGTAATATTTTTATATTCTCGTAAAAAAATATTCGACTTAATATGATAAGTGCATGTTATCATTTTATTCTCGTTCAAAACCATCCACTCGCTTCATATAAAGGCGTTAAGTCGCGCGGATGTGTGGATGCTGGAGACATCAGTGTATGGAATATAGTATTCCATACCTAAAGTTATCTCACCAGCAACCGCAGAGATGCTTTCCGATGAAGTCCTCCCCGCAAAGCAGCGCTGACACGGGACGGCTGCAAAGTATTTTCGTAGTCCGTCCCAGTCTGCTGACGACTAGTGCCACAATCGCCGCGTTACCTCTACTGCCCTTGCAGTTGATGACACCTGCAGGCAGGCACGCACAACACAGTGGTCGGATTGACCCAGTGAGGAGCTAACTGACACACTGTACTGTGCTGGGTAACTCTTCAGCAATTAGTCCAGCAGGGCGGGTTCATGGTCTGACCTGTCCGGTATGCGCGTAATCCCGCACACCACTTGGGTCAGACCATGGGAGAAAGCAAACACGTGGGCGGCCCGTCCCGGGACCCCAGCCACTCAGTGTGGTGATCGTTAAATTCCCCCAGAAAAACCAATTCAGCGTTCGGGAACCGCACCTGCGCGTCGTCAGCCCCCTCGCTGAGGTGCCGAAACAGCCTTGTTATCTCAGCTGTTCCTGTGTGGAGGCGATAGACACACACGTAGATCTGACTCATAGAGCCGTGATCTACGTGCAGCCAAAGGACGGAGAAGGAAGGGTTCTCAAAGCAGCGCAGCCGGCGACAGCAAACATCCGCCCTAACGAACGCGCACACCCCAGCTTTATCTCGAAATTGTTCCTCGATGATATAGCCAGGGTAACATAAGTACGTGTTGAAGATTGCATACAGGAACCATGAAACGCCTACTAGTTTTTAAATAGCAATACGTTATAGTTTAGAGGTTTAGACTAATTGATATTTTTTACGCACAGGATCTCCTGTTATGTATAAGACTTGTGCTCAGTCATTAAAGGTCGAAGGATCACTTCCTTAAAATATTCCTGAACTTTTACTTAAATACTACCAAAGTCACTCCAGATCCCGAACATGGTCCATAACGAACCGGATATAAAATATTAAGAAGAATTTGGCCATTATTTTGAGATAATCTCTTGGATAAATCGATATTGAGAAATTACTGAGGTCAAGTCAAGGTGATCAGTGCATTCATCAAGGACAAAGCAGTGATTTATTAAGTTAATTTAACCCATCACTCTTTAAAGGTAGTATTTAAGATTAATAAGTGGATTTAAAAGGTTAGTGTATTATTTTTGTTAATTTTGAACCGACTTCAGAAAGAAAGAGGTTATTTGTTCGACTAAGATTAATTTGTTAATTGTGTAATTGAAGGTCGTAGATAATAATTGTTACAAATTAATCATTTTCAATTTAATTTGGTTAATATTATGCTATATTTAATTTAATTGGCATAGTTAGCTTTAACAAGCTACATCTATTACCTAATTAATCAAATTTGTAACAAAAGTTTTAACTTATTTCCTACGCTTACACTAAGAATTAGTCATTAATAACAAAAATCTATTACATATGTACCTTACATAAGTATATTTTACACTGCTAAGTTTGCAAATAAGCATAGGCCTAACTGATGGTTTTTTTACAATAGTCTATGGGCGCTTGCAACTCAATTTGTAATTATTAGCATCATAGTGAATTATAAACAGTGGTAAATCATTATAAATTGTTATTGTAAATCATTATTTAATGTACCTACTTAAAACTTTAATTGGGTAGTAGCCAGCCAGTAGACAGTTATCCCTCAGTTATTTTGATTGTAAGTTCTAAAATTGTTTGGTAATTAGGTAATATACAATCAAACATACATAAGTGCTTATAGTCACTCCTTTATCGTTAAAGGGTTAGGCAGAGGCATACTTACGCCTACATTTCACGATATTTAGTTTATATCTTTCAAAACCAATTTGATATTGTTGTGTTATAAGTTTGTTAAGCTTGCTATTGTATAAATTTCAGGATAACAAGTGCGTCTCCCACAATGGTTAATGAAAAAGAACTTATTAAAAAGAGAGGCAGTTTCAAGGGACGTTTAACTGCATTTTCAACCTATTTAAATTCTTTGGATGTTACTTCATTGACATCTATCGATGCCAGCGAATTGCAGATACGAATTGGTAAAGTGGAGACTTTGTACGAACATTATGATGAGGTACAGTTACAATTGGAGTGTAGTAGTGATTCTGGTGAGTTACAAATATCAGAACGTAATGAATTTGAATCCCTTTATTATAATTTACTCGCTAAGTCCAAAGATATATTAAATAAATTTAATAATGAACGAGAGCAGTTTCAGTCAACTGGTAGTGAGAAGGGTTCACGTTCTGGTAATAATTGTAGGTTCGTCAAGTTGCCCACTATTCAACTACCGAAGTTTCGTGGTTCGTATGATTCGTGGCTTGAGTTTCATGATACCTTTGCAAGTCTCATTAATTCCAATGACGAGATGGATAGCATAAATAAGTTCCACTACTTAAGAACGTCATTGGAAGGTCCTGCGGCAGTAGTTATACAGGCTGTTGAATTCTCAGCCAAGAATTATGAAGTAGCATGGAGGCTTCTGTGTGATCGGTTCGACAATAAACGTTTGCTGTTACAAAATCACGTTACTGCCTTATTTAACATCGAGCCCATTACAAAGGAGTCCTCTGGCGCCTTGAAACGAACTATAGATAATGTTAATAAAAATATACGTGCCCTAGAATCATTAGGTGAGCCTGTCATGCACTGGGATACACTTTTGATATATATTGTCAGTAATAAATTAGATGTCAAAACCTATCGTGAGTGGGAGGAATTTAAGGGTCGTCTTGATAAAAATTCACCAGTTACATTCACACAATTCATCACTTTTATGCAAAATCGTGCAGACATGCTTGAGACCATTGAATTGTCACGTAACACTAGTCAGTCTAGTACACAATTAAAGTCAGTTACCAAGGTCAAATCAATGGTATCTGTTCAACAAAACGATTCTACTTCGAATGAAAAATCATGTCCTAAATGTACTGGTGATCACGACTTAAGTAACTGTCACCAATTCCTTTCCTTGTCCAATAGTGAACGGCTACAAATATTGCCTAATTATAAGATTTGTTTCAATTGTTTTCGGAAGGGCCATTATGCTAACAAATGTAAGAAGCCTGGGTACAAGATCTGCAAACGAAAACATAACTTCCTGATACACAATTCTAATTATTATAAACAAAACAATAGCGAAGCGAAGACAAATCACTCCCCAGCGAGCGCGCAGCTCACCGGCGCGCGCGACAGCGATAAGGAGCCAGTTAGTTTATCAGCCAATATACAGGCGGCGCCAGCGTCGAGCGACGGCGATCAGCAGGTGCTCTTATCTACCGCTTTGGTCAAAATTCCTGACGTACATAACAATGTGCATATAGCTCGCGCTGTGTTAGATAGTGGTAGTACGTCTTGTCTAATGACGAAAAGGTTTTGCAAACGATTGGGTTTGCGTACTGTTAGTGTAGATAAATCAATCATGGGGATAAATAATGCTACTTCACGCATAGGTGAAATGTGTACAGTATCGATGCACTCGTTAAATGATAGCTATACGGCCAAGCTTCGTTGTTTTATTTTGCCGTCAATAACTAATAATGTTCCATCACATAATATAAACTTAAAAAATATTATTATACCTTCTGAGCTTTGTCTTGCTGATCCCAAATTCCATTTAGAAAATGCCGTTGATTTGATTATAGGCGCTGACATTTTTTGGGAATTAATTGGTACACAGCAAGTTAAGTTAGGTATTGGACAACCGATACTTCATGAAACCAAACTTGGTTGGGTGGTTTCTGGCCCAGTAAGCAGCGGCTATGTATCGGCTCCATCAAAAATAATTCATTGTAATTATTCTTCTGTTAATGATGACATTCAGAACCTACTTTCCCGGTTTTGGCAGCTGGAAGAAGTGTGCCCTCAGTCGTCTATTTATTCCACAGAGGAAAAATTATGTGAAGAACATTTTATTAATAATACTACTCGTTTGAGTGATGGACGCTTTTGTGTAAAGCTCCCCTTAAAACAAAGTGCGACGGTTCTAGGTGATTCTTATCAGCGAGCAAAGAAATGTTTACTTTCTCTAGAACGCCGCAACTTAACTAATCCTAAGTTTAGTCAAATGTACTCGGACTTCATGGTGGAGTATGAAGCTTTAGGTCACATGACAGAGTGTGATCCAGGTAAAACCTCTTATTTTATTCCTCACCATGGCGTCCTACGAGAGAGCAGCGTGACCACAAAGTTACGAGTTGTGTTTAATGCTAGTAGCCCTAGCACTTCTGGTGTGTCATTAAATGACATACAACTTGTTGGACCTACGGTACAGGACGACATTTTAGCCATTCTTCTCCGTTTTAGACAGCATAAGTACATCCTGACTGCGGATGTGGAGAAGATGTACAGGCAGGTGCTCGTACATCCAGATGATAGGCATTTACAGCAGGTTGTATGGCGTAAGGATTCGTCTGATCCAATCAAGACGTACCAGCTAAACACTGTGACTTATGGTACTGCTAGTTCAGCCTATTTAGCCACTAGGTGCCTTCATCAATTAGGGCTACAATGTACAGACTCGACAATCAGCAACATTATTAAGCACGATTTCTAAGTTGATGATTTGCTGACGGGTACTAATGACATTTCTGACGCTTTACACATTCGTCAGGAAGTTACTTCCGTTTTGGCTTCAGCTGGTATGCACTTGCGGAAGTGGAAGTCTAATAACCGTCAGTTATTATCTGAGTGCGATGAGTCTGCTCTCAACTTAAATATTGGTGCCACCGAACCAAATAAGACTTTGGGTTTAGGTTGGTTACCAGCTTCTGATGTTTTATACTTTCATGTAGGTAATTTAAATATGAAGGGAACTTCAAAGCGTGCTATTCTTTCTGTCATAGCACAGATATTTGATCCACTAGGACTACTAAGTCCCTGTGTTATTCTCATGAAAATATTATTGCAACAATTGTGGTTGGCCAAGGTTACGTGGGATGATCAGCTCTCGCCTGATATCTGCCACTCGTGGAAGCAGATATTAGATACACTTCCAAATCTCAATCATTTGCAAATTGCACGACGTGTTATCTGTGATTCAAGCCAATCGATTGAGTTACACGTATTTACTGACGCGTCACAAAGTGCGTATGGAGCTTGCGTTTATGTTCGCAGCATTAATGTGAAGGGAGAAGTTTTTGTATCTCTTTTAATGGCGAAGAGCAGAGTTGCTCCCATTAAGCCCACCACTATACCTAGGCTAGAACTTTGCGGTGCTTTAGTTGGGGCTCGACTTTGCGAGAAGGCTGTCAGTTCTTTGCGTGTTAGCATTAATAAAATTGTGTTTTGGACTGACTCCACAATCGTTTTAGGTTGGTTAAATATGTCACCTAACAAATTGCAGCCCTTTGTTCGTAACCGGGTTGCCGAAATATTAGAAAAAACATCAAATTCTGTCTGGAGGCACGTTCCCACTGATCAAAATCCTGCTGATCATATTTCACGTGGCATCAGCTTAGATAAAATTCAACAGCTGGACATTTGGTGGTCAGGACCTAATTATTTAAAATTAGATGCTTCTGAATGGCCTTTAAATCCAAATACAGTGCATGAATTACCCGAGACTCGCTCGGAATTAGTTTTAAGTGTAACAGTTAGTTATAATACTTTTATTGATTTCAACAGGTTTTCTAACTTTCTTAGATTAAAACGTACGACTGCTTACGTTCTCCGTTTTATTAACTCTTGTCGCAAACGTCATGTTCCGACTAATTACCTGAGTGACACAGAGTTACAAAATGCATTAAAAATTATTATAAAAATTTCACAAATGCATTCATTTCCGGAGTATCAGTTACTGTTGAATCAAAAAGTTTACCTAAAAAGAGCCAATTATTAAAATTTAATGTTTTTCTTGATGAAGATAAAATTATGCGTGTAGGAGGTCGATTAGGTAACTCAGACTTTCCTTACGATAAGAAATTTCCTATTATTATACAGTCCACTAATAGATTTACCAAATTATTATTTGAATTTGAGCATAAAAGATTATTGCATGCAGGTTCGCAATGCTTGTTGGCTTCTATCAGAGAAAATTACTGGCCAATCGGTGGTCGTAATTTGTCGAAGGCGTGTTTCCGAAAATGTGTACTCTGTTGTCGTATGAAAGGCAAAGCTGTTGCCCCAATAATGGGCAATCTACCTAAAACCCGCCTTTCTTATGGATGTTTCCCTTTTAATGTCGTCGGCGTGGACTACGCGGGTCCATTCATTGCTGCTAGTCGTCAAGGTCGGAGTTGTAGACTTGTAAAGGTATACGTCGCGATTTTCATATGCTTTTCCACCAAGGCTGTTCATTTAGAATTGGTGGGTGACTTGACGAGTAACAGTTATTTGCTGGCATTACGTCGATTTATTTCACGTCGGGGAAAACCTTCTGATATTTACTCCGACAACGGTACCTCATTTGTAGGGGCATGTAAATATTTATCTAATTTTTTAAAAACTAATTGCGATTCGTTGGCGGAGAGTGCTGCTAATGAAGAAGTTAAATTCCATTTTATTCCTGCTTTTTCTCCACATATGGGCGGATTGTGGGAGGCGGGCTTGAAGTCCACCAAATTTCATTTATTGAGAGTGATGGGAAATTGTAACCTCACCTATGAAGAATTTTACACTGCATTGGTTCAGATTGAGGCCTTGTTAAACTCCCGGCCATTGACTCCACTGTCATCGGATCCAGAAGACTTGACGCCTCTAACTCCTGGCCATTTTCTCATTGGGCGAGCCATCACCTCTATTCCCGCAACGGACTACACAAATGAACCGCATCACCGCTTATCTCGTTTCCAGCGAATAGAACAATTGCGACAACATTTCTGGACTCGTTGGAGTAAGGAATATGTTACAGAACTCCAGCAACGAGTAAAATGGCGCACAGGCTCAAGCGTTTTAACTATAGACAAGCTTGTTCTACTGAAGGAGGATAACCTTCCACCGCTGAGATGGAAACTTGGACGTGTCGTCGCTATTTACCCCGGCACTGATGGTGTTAGCCGAGTAGCAGATGTAAGAACTACAAATGGAGTTATTCGCCGTTCTTTTTCCCGTATTTGCCCTCTTCCTGATGATGAAGAATTGGGTTGAAATCCAAGTATTTCAACGCCCGGGGGCATGTTGAAGATTGCATACAGGAACCATGAAACGCCTACTAGTTTTTAAATAGCAATACGTTATAGTTTAGAGGTTTAGACTAATTGATATTTTTTACGCACAGGATCTCCTGTTATGTATAAGACTTGTGCTCAGTCATTAAAGGTCGAAGGATCACTTCCTTAAAATATTCCTGAACTTTTACTTAAATACTACCAAAGTCACTCCAGATCCCGAACAGTACGACTGGTCGGCAGGGTGGCGTATTTGCGTCTCCGTTAGGAACATCACAGCTGGCCGTGCCGTCTCTAGATGGTGATGGACGACGTTGAGATTGGCATGGAATCCGCGGATGTTAGCGAACTCCAACTCAAACAGAACTTTTCCGGGACTGTTCGCAGCGGCCGCTGTGATACATCTTTTTCTTTTGTGCGCTGCTTTGATATTTGGGAATTGGAGGGGAGACGTGAAGACGGAGCGGCATTTGCTACAGCAATGAGTGACAAGGCGTAGGAGCTAACTTCATCTATGACCGTGTGGTGGGACTGAGGCTGACCCGCGGGACGGACGGGCTCCCGTACCCACCCGAGTGTGGTCGCCGGGTCCCGGCACGACGAACGAC
The DNA here is from genome assembly GCA_933228765.1 of Miltochrista miniata. Lineage (NCBI taxonomy): Eukaryota > Metazoa > Arthropoda > Insecta > Lepidoptera > Erebidae > Miltochrista > Miltochrista miniata. Next base: position 11,003,274 of record OW121764.1, on the reverse strand, counting down.
ATCGGTATTATGCGCGGCCTAAAATGCGATCTTTGACGAATATGTGTTGCCAGTGATAACATAATTATGTTCTCGAGGCGTGACCGTTGAAAATGTTCACTACTGAGAGACTTGCTGTTGCCCACTGAGCAATGGAGAGAATCATGCTCTGGGTGTTTTTATGTGATCGAATTCGCAAGTAGGATATCCGAAAATAAAACCCACGTCACCAAAAGCTTAGAGTGGTATCGATTTACCGCAAAATACAGAGAGTCCAGGCCTCCCTTGAGGCTTACAGACGACCTAATAAAGGTTGCGGATGCTTGCTGTATGCGAACAGTACAAGACAAGTTGCAGAGGCTCTGAATTTGCAGAAGAGCTCTAAGACATTACTTTGTCAACCGGTGCATGATGTATCTCACTCATGATCTAATGATTTCTCGAAAGAAGACTCTGAAATCTGATGTTTCCAGCGAGTCATAGCGCAAATAATGGCTAAAGTTGTGGTGCACCCAGGTGCGCCAAAATATGGTAACTGGTGTCTACAATCTAGCGCTGATCTCTTCCACAAATGGCGTAAGAGGCTAGCCTAGATTAGAAAGAACACTCTAGGGTTTGGGAGTCCCAGATAGTAGCTCTGCTCGTGCTCAGAGTTGTTTTCTATTAAAGATTTCCTTTTATGGTGCAAACAGTTTGAGTCCTTGGTGAATTTCTTCTCCTATATGAGATCCCTGTACGGACGTAAACCCGGACGGCCTGCAACGTGGCTAGACTGCATAGCATAAAGGCGATGGCCGTCAGAGTGATAAGAAGGTACCGCACTATATTATTGAACCGGCACGTCTCCTAGCCGGGATCACTTTATGAGTCCTAAAAGTCAGGGTCCCTGCGTCATTTTATAAATGTCGCAAGGAGGCGCTGGAGCGGGAACACAGGTCTGTACCTCGAAAAATGGAGGCCCAGCGTTCCCTGTTTCATAAAAGTTGTTGGAGACATAAAAGGTTCTTCTCTTTCTCTCTCACACACTTACCACTATAGAGGCGGTGAAGCCGGTCATGAGAGTGTCTAGAGAGACGCCATGGCAGCCTCACCTACCAAGTGTCACAGGTGCTTACCGGGCACGAGTGCTTCGCTAAGTATTTTTGGCACAGACATTGTTATTTTGATTGTTTTTATTAATATTCATAAGGATAAGAGTTTTTAGTATTTTATCGATCGATAATGAGGACCTAGTCTATTAATTTTAGAATTATTGCTAGGATGTTGTGTTTTTAAACTTTATTTTAAACCTTATGAATAAAGCTAATATTGATGATTACCATAATGAGTTGTATTGGAAAACTAAATGTATAATCCTTTATTTATAAAAAGTTTTGCAGCATTCATGAGAATAAGATGATATTAAAGTATTATCATTATCACTCCCATCTCAAAAACTCGTAGAAGAAAATGATAAGTAACAAGTATCATATTTATTTCTGGTCACGCTGAACGGAGAATAAAATGATAATTGACATTATACAACTTAGATGATGTTTCATTTACACTAACTTTTTATTCTTTAAATATCTTAATTGTGACAGGTGTTAGACAAATTTGACTAAAACGATTCAACTAGAGAAAAAATTACGTTTTTAAAAACCTAACAATCACGCATTTGTGTCCAGTATTTCCGGAGTAATCGTTGAAAACGTGTTTTTTATTTTTCCTGAAAAGTTGTGTTTTTGCAGTTATCATTTTATTCTCCGGGGACGGCGATATATTCTTTCAAATATGCACTTTGGCGAAACGTAATGACTCTATGTATTTTACGTAAAATTAACCCATGTTCAAGGCATTTCTTTAGATGAACATAATGAATCACATAATTATACTTATTGTAAAGATTTGAAATAAGTTTTTCCGTTTTTCCGCCGGGCGGTATGCATTTTTCAGCACAAAAAGGTAAGTCGTTATGTAAAATATGCAAGGAATCAGGATATAAAAGATCGACTTCTAGTATAAATCCCCATTCTGCATTGTCTCGGATATTTTCTATGTATAACTGATTTATTTCATGCTGATTTAAAAATCGAAAATCTGAATGCGGTAAGTATTGACACATGCTATATCCGTACAGATTGTTACAGTCTAAATAAGTTATAAAACATTGTGGTTTTGCTGCATCATACGAAGGCATATATTTATTATTAGCTTTAGCATAACGATAGGAACACATACATAAACCTCCTCTAATACCGCTTTGAATCATTCGCAAGATAGATAAGTCTGATATGAGTTCTAATCTAACGCCTGTTTTCAAAAGCATTGCGTCAAATGATAAACTAGGTGCAGTAATGTAAAACGCAGGATCGAGTTTATAATGTAACTTACAAGTTTTTCGAAAATTTTGAAATATGTCGGTAAGTAAAAGTACGTCTGTCTTTAAATATAAGTCTGTATATTCACCCATTGTCTTTATATTAAATTTATACCATACTAATTTAGCATGGTCATAGTCCTCCTGTGATATATGTTCATTGCATAAAGAATTGAAAAACAAATGTTTTGCTGGTAATGTTTTTTCTTCATAACATTTCCAACTACTCATGTAATCGTAGGGATAAATACCTTTTCGTGTAAGTAATAGAAACTGGTCATTATTAGGATAATGTTTGCGCAAATTAATAAAATCATCTATTTGCATAGTTTTTGAGAGTTTGTCTAAACTAGTACCTAAGAAATGAAACGAATCTAAAAATCTAATCTGTACATAATCATTCGAGTTGATAGGTATAAATTTTGAAAACGAAATGTATTTTTCTTTCGTTTTAGGTATGATATTTAACCTGCCAGGCGTTTCTCCTAATTTTTTAATAAATAGATGACAGTCGTATCCTGACAAATTATGAAAAAAAATGGGTATAAACATAGGTATCTTATATTGTAAATTACAATGACGATGCGCAGCGCCCCGATATCGTCCGGTTATATGACAATGATCTCTGACTTTATTATTCCATAACAGATTTTCACATATATGACATTTCCAAGCATTTTTATAATCCCTATCATCTTTCTCAGTGAATATCATAGATACATTTTGAATCAATATATTGTAAATTCTCTTGATATCTTCAGTAAGAAAATCTACAAATTTAGAAATACAATCAATTCCACGATACGTTTTGAATTCATTAAAATTATTACTGAATGATGAAACAATATTATACGCAAAGGCCGAAGGAATGTGACGTTGTAAGCGTAACGTATTTGTGGTATCAGATTCATGGTTGCAAATAGGTTCGAGTAATGTTTCAAAATCAGCATAGATAGTGAATGGAACATTTTGTTTTCTATCATAGTTTTTAAATTGTAAAAATGAGCCTTTTTCAGGCAAAACAGTAACAACTCCTCCACATAAATGGTTATCAAATTCGTTTTCACTAGGAAAAAACACTAAACAAGTTTGACAAAAATATAGCTTACCGTGATGCTTAGTTATTTGACTTCTAACGAGCCGTGGTAAATCTTTGATAAGGCAATAATGAGACGACTCACTAGTTTCTAAAAATAATAAGTGTATTATTTTAGATTTTCGATTGATTTTATTAGGTCTATACAAAGGACCTGTTATAGTCTTACTACCTCTTAAACCATAAATGAAAATGTTAAAAGAAGGATTGTTTTTTTCAAAAATATTTATGTCTGAAAAATTCATTGGGAATGAAATATCATTTACGTTCAAGACATCACGAAAATGAGGATATGACGTTACTCTCTCAGGATGTCGATTGGTTGGGTATAAAGCAGCAACTATACACCATAAAAAACAATATCTATCATCATTTTGAATATTCAAACATGCTCTTTTACTTTTTATACATTTTGGTAAATCTATAAATTTAGATCCACTAAGAGGTTGATACTTGTTAATATTAATTTCTAAATGTGAATTGTTGAAAAACGTCCATCCACTATCTCTCTCTTGAAACTCCTCAATTTTTTTTAATAATATTGACATAACTTTCTCATATGTGGACTTAAAATCGTAATTTAAATGAATGGTAAAGTTTTTTGTTGCAAAAGATTTTAACTCTTGTAGATCATTTTTTAACATTAAAAAAAAAGCGAAATACTCAAAATTAACTTTAACAGAATAATGTTTTTGAAGTGAGCTATCTATTAAAGATTTAACTTGATCAAAAATATTTTTTAAGAAACACTCTGGGTAAATATTTACTTCAGTTTTAGATATAGTAATACGATAACTTACAATACGTCCTTTGAAACAGGAATGTATTATTTGGACGTTATCGTTGATAGGTACAGTAATATTATTTTTATGCTTATTAGTTCGCAAATGACTACTCCAACAACGAAAACTGATGTTACAACCCGAACAGAAAGGCATTTTAAAATTATATAAAAATTAGTTACCTGTTATATACCTACTTAAGTTAGATTTACTTAAGTAATTTACAATTTTTAATATTATCTATTGCAGATGGACTTTTTTCTTCTATTAACAGTCAACGCCTTGCAAAGCGATGGTATTCTGGAATTGAAAACACAAATTTATTAATACATATGAAATTTAATAAACTTTCAATTCTTTAGTCATGGATAATATATTTAAACAGCAGATATAGATAATCTAGTCACAAAATTTAAATTTTATACCTCCTTAACGATAGAATAGAGCTCAAACCATAGGTACATAAAATATTATTTATTTAAAAATAAAATATTTTAATTGGATATTTGATAAAAATAATGAACACTATACATACATATCTTCACACCAAAATCTCTTGAGGATAGGCAAAGGCACATATCTAACATGCTTACGCCAGAGTATTATTTTTCGTTCCACGTAATAGGTAGCGAGCTTATTGTCGCTGATAGGACACATATTTTTGCTAGAAAACTATCATGATAATAATTAGGTACAAACCTTATAGGAAAAATAATTTCGTCTCTCTGGATGCATCCACTTTAGAGTAAATTTTCGTTCATTACTAATATAATCTTTACGTCTTGAATAAAATATTTTGCTTGAAACCAACACCTCTACTGATCCGCAATTAGTTTAAGCACTTAATCGTCTGAAATTAAAATAATAGCACAATATTACTGAAATATAGTTATAATTACTAAAAAATAAATATCCTCTCTAAATAAAATAATATTTAAACGTTACAATTACCTTATAATGGTCTTCTGGTAGCACTTTAGCAAATTGTTATTAAATAATTTGTATTAAAAAAGATTAAAACTTTTACAAATTAAAAACACTTTTTACTGCATTATTGTCGCAATCGAAATGTAATGCGAAACAAAAGTATAATGTTATTCAATCAATACATCCGGTAGTAGTTTACCTAATATTATTTTTTTTGCAAGATTGTAGTTTCAAATAGGGTTAGCAGACTAGCAGTAAATCGTAAATTACATTAGTATAGTAATTTGCAATACAGTACATGGTGAAAATTTTATAAGAACCCATATACCAAAGTAATTAGTATAATTAGTAACTAATCTAGTAGCATGAAATACAAAAACAAGAATTATAAAGTTGTTTACGTTAAAAAGAATTACTTAGGTACTCACAGATTGCTCTTTTAATTCGTATTATTCGTAATTATCATACTTATAGATAATTAGATCCTATTAATACTAAAGATAAATTATCTTTATTGAGATATTTTTATTTATAATATACCTATCATAAATATTGTACTGTTTGAAATTTGTATTGTTGACAACCTTAATCGCTGTTTAGAATTTCAACATTAACAAACAAAACAAAAGTATCATATTCTCAGTACTATTTTCTAAATATTGCACAATCAATTAAAATGTAAAACATCATTATTATATAGCAGCTAATTTGACTATGGATGTCACTTCCACAAATTTAGGTTCTGTAAAAATTACATCATTACTTCTTTATTGTTGTGGTAATGTAAAGCTGGAATTTAAACATTATAAACAATGCTATAAAATTTTATATTAACAAAGATTTATTTATTATTAAGTAATTTTTAGAAAGACTATGTTAAGTAAGTTTTTATAAACAAACCAGTGAGGACATAAAACCCTATATATCTCCATAGATTGTGATCGATTATTAAAATGTAGCAATCAAAATATGAACAGTTAGCAGAATCCATATGAAAACCGAGGCCAGATACTAGTATAATTGTACTCGTATACCTGGTAAGTGTGACAACCCTAAATAATTGCTATTTGCTGCCTTGACTATTTATTAAATATCTTAGTTGATAATTTTTAGCAGTTATAATACATCCAAGGTAAAATGTTTGATTGTTTGTTATTTGTTAATGAATTACACTAATTTTTAATTAGACAAGCTATCAGCCTTGTTTTAGCTTATAATCTCATAATTTTCAAAAGACTTCCATTACAATTCGAGTTGTCTCTTGTGTAATTACTAGCGACGGTCTAAGGTTAATTCCATCCAGCTAGATACATTAGAACTCATCTCAGCTACGGTACAAGGGTTTTGGTAGAAACCTGGTCGGTCTGGGAAAACTCAGTCAGACGACATAGACAGTAAACAGTATCTATCCTTCTTCAATAACCCTCCACAGCAGAACTAAAAATGTAAGTGTTTAAATATTATTTATCTAACATACATACATACATACATATACTCACGCCTCCATCCCCGAAGGGGTAGGCAGAGGCCTATACCGGTTCACATTTCACCGTGTACAATTCGGTCCCACGTAACAGGTGGTGAGCAGATTGCCGTGTTGAAATGTACTGCCGCCATCAGAGCCTCGTCCGTTGTTCAGCAGGTGCACGAGCTTGCACGTGAGGTTGACTTGGGCGGGCCCGGAGGTGTTGGCAGGGCCCCACTACACCCCTAACATATAACATCTTTTTTAATGTTTAACAGGTTTATTGACATATTATTTATTTTTTTACAGGTCAGACTCCGAGTGCGAACAATACAATAATTCTACGAAATGCAATCAAGTCATACCTAAAAGCAAGACTAAAGGTTCTAGAGTGAAAAAGTCTCTTGCTAATATAAGGTAATTATTTGAACAAAATCTATATACTTAGTACTTAAATTTTCAGAAATCCATAGGTGCTACCAGTTCAACAGTTTATTTTATATATATGTATTTGTTTTTTGTTTCAGAAAACCTGTAAAAACAAGTGATGTGTTTAACATTAGTCGTGGCGCAAGTGAATACAGACAGTCTTCCTCACCCGTGCTATCATCATATTTCGTAAATAGAGTGGCTAATGGTAACGAACGTCGAGATCTCAACACCACGGGCGACTACTTTGTGGATGTCAAGGTGTATAAAACAAGTGATGTTCATCAAGCAGATCCACTAACGCTCTGGAAAAAAGCGTTGATTCGAATAAAATTCCAGACCAACGAAGACACTCCTGAGTGGCGTAAGCTTCAAGCGTTCGTGCAATCTGTTGACGCATTATGTGACGAACAACCTAGGTTTATCTCAAACGAATAACGATGAGTTTTTGTACTTGTAATAATTAATATTGTATAGTAATTATTAATTAATAAATAAAATCTCATTCTACTTTTGGGGTGTGTTTCTTTTGTTGTTCAACAATTTACGCACCCTGTCTCTTGGTTGTACGTAGTTGCTAATGCGATGAAGCACTAAACGCACATGTCTATGTCGACTGTGCTATAAGTGTGGAAGCGCAAATGCATACTACATACATTGTCTCTTGGTTGTACGTAGTTGCTAATGCGATGAAGCACTAAACGCACATGTCTATGTCGACGACTGCATAAATACGCACATGTCTATGTCGAACAACTGTGCTATAAGTGTGGAAGCGCAAATGCATACTGCATACATCCGTCTCTTAGCCTCTTGGTTGTACGTAGTTGCTAATGCGATGAAGCACTAAACGCACATGTCTATGTCGACTGTGCTATAAGTGTGGAAGCGCCAATGCATACTACATACATTGTCTCTTGGTTGTACGTAGTTGCTAATGCGATGAAGCACTAAACGCACATGTCTATGTCGACGACTGCATAAATACGCACATGTCTATGTCGAACAACTGTGCTATAAGTGTGGAAGCGCAAATGCATACTGCATACATCCGTCTCTTAGCCTCTTGGTTGTACGTAGTTGCTAATGCGATGAAGCACTAAACGCACATGTCTATGTCGACTGTGCTATAAGTGTGGAAGCGCCAATGCATACTACATACATTGTCTCTTGGTTGTACGTAGTTGCTAATGCGATGAAGCACTAAACGCACATGTCTATGTCGACGACTGCATAAATACGCACATGTCTATGTCGAACAACTGTGCTATAAGTGTGGAAGCGCAAATGCATACTGCATACATCCGTCTCTTAGCCTCTTGGTTGTACGTAGTTGCTAATGCGATGAAGCACTAAACGCACATGTCTATGTCGACTGTGCTATAAGTGTGGAAGCGCAAATGCATACTACATACATTGTCTCTTGGTTGTACGTAGTTGCTAATGCGATGAAGCACTAAACGCACATGTCTATGTCGACGACTGCATAAATACGCACATGTCTATGTCGAACAACTGTGCTATAAGTGTGGAAGCGCAAATGCATACTGCATACATCCGTCTCTTAGCCTCTTGGTTGTACGTAGTTGCTAATGCGATGAAGCACTAAACGCACATGTCTATGTCGACTGTGCTATAAGTGTGGAAGCGCAAATGCATACTACATACATTGTCTCTTGGTTGTACGTAGTTGCTAATGCGATGAAGCACTAAACGCACATGTCTATGTCGACGACTGCATAAATACGCACATGTCTATGTCGAACAACTGTGCTATAAGTGTGGAAGCGCAAATGCATACTGCATACATCCGTCTCTTAGCCTCTTGGTTGTAAGTAGTTGCTAATGCGATGAAGCACTAAACGCACATGTCTATGTCGACTGTGCTATAAGTGTGGAAGCGCAAATGCATACTACATACATTGTCTCTTGGTTGTACTTAGTTGCTAATGCGATGAAGCACTAAACGCACATGTCTATGTCGACGACTGCATAAATACGCACATGTCTATGTCGAACAACTGTGCTATAAGTGTGGAAGCGCAAATGCATACTGCATACATCCGTCTCTTAGCCTCTTGGTTGTACGTAGTTGCTAATGCGATGAAGCACTAAACGCACATGTCTATGTAGACTGTGCTATAAGTGTGGGAGCGCAAATGCATACTACATACATTGTCTCTTGGTTGTACGTAGTTGCTAATGCGATGAAGCACTAAACGCACATGTCTATGTCGACGACTGCATAAAACCGCAATGTCTATGTCTGACGACTGTGTTTTAAGTGTGGAAGTGCAAATGCACACTGCTGATTTGGATGGCAAAAATATTATTGGGTATTCTACTCCACTGAGAGTGACAGAAGCGAACGAAGAGAGCTGATGGAACTTAAGGTGGAGTAGAATGCCCAATAATATACTACTAGTATTAACTTGTATCAATATGTACCTTATGTAATAAAGTATGTAATCAGTTGATACGCTAAGTAAAAACGTACAATGTTCATTACTCCTGGTAAAAAAGAAAAAAACAATGGCTACATAAAAGTTCTGAAAATAACTTTATTTATTACATTACTTACGTGTTTGTTTAAGGCTTTATTTACACCGACACGGATTGGAAGCGACTTTCTGCAGCCAAATTGTACAATAAGAACTTTATGTCAATTTTATAACAACAAAAACTAACTAAGCAACAATAAAGGCGGTTAAAAATAGGTCCACACGATTACGTAGCAGCTAAATGGTCTAAGTCTGCACGTCATACCAATATATTAACCGTGTCCCAGTTCTCGAAAATTCGCCTAGCGTCTGTGACACTTCACAACGTTTTCGCATACATTTTTGCGTCATGAGACGTAAATATGCTTTCATTCCATTCTGCAACGGTGTAAATTAAGCCTTGCTCTTTGTGAATAACATGTTATAATTTAATTTTATATTATCCTCGCACAATTACGCTTTAAGAATATTAAAATAATAATAAAAGTTAGTTAATAATCTTAGAATGTGATCCATTTCAAACGATTTCTAAACACGCTAAATCCGATTCATGTTACGTAGGACCGTACTAATGTACTGAAAGATTCTCAAAACTCAATAAATCCTTGAGTGTAGTTTTGTAATATTTTTATTATAAAGTAAAAAATGGCTCAGTGGGACACGTTCTGTCTGAGCCAAGTTGTTTTATTAAGATCCATAGATCATAAAATCTCGATTCACATTCAGATAGTTCAGCCAATACGTCGCGTCATGTTTTTCGCCTACATTCCTACAACATATTTAGCTCTATCGACCTGTTATTGATGTAGAATTGTGTGATGAGGTAGAATTTTGTGTAGTATTATGCGTCCACGAGGATGCACGCTTTCACATAGACTACGCCTGGAGAGCGTCGGCGTTCGGTAATCGCGTGGGGTGAATCGCAGAGTCACCTATTTTAATTGAAAATCAGGACTCGTTACGTGTACTCTGCGCTATTGCGACTTGAGCCTAAAGTATTACACATCATTTATCAAACTCAAGAATAGCTTGATACTAATTTTAAAATACTGAAATAAACTTCAAGCGGTATTCTAGTATAAGAGTTAACCCCTCCAGGCCCTGTTGTTTTGAAAAAATTGATGTGGTACTATGACTTGACCAGGGATCGAATACTGTCAGAGCGTGAACAGTTTCACACCTTACCTAACTACGAGAACGCTTCATTTCTTAAACGTTAAGTATAATTTTGTCTATGGCCCGATATGTATAGCTTGTGGCTCATATTCACCGATAGACTTAGATCGCCTATTAGCTTCGAACATCGTATCAATTTAGGCAAATATCGAAGTGTTATGTTCGGTGTTATCGGCAGGTAACAGGAGCGAGGGTCTGTACAATCTACGAGTAGGTATGTACATCCACATCGTCCACAGCAATTGATATTATCGTTTTTAGGGTTCCGTACCCAAAGGGGAAAAACGGGACCCTATTCATGAGACTTCGCTACAGATAAAATAAAAAAAGGGTGTATTAAAGGAGGCAAAGAAACAAACAAACAATCAAATCTTTCCTCTTTATAATCTTAGTATAGAAGACAGCTTGTCTTTATATTCATTCATGGTGACGATGGTCAGTATAAATCACAATTCATACGCATGACAGCATGGATAAGTTAATTTGGCAAAAAGTCTTTGTGTGGCAGCTGTTTCCCAAATTCCCACTTATAAAGTGTGCAAATTATGTAACTCCGCCTCTATCCGAGGCAGAAAGTATTGTTCGGACGTACGATATATAGGGCAACAAAAACTTGGTTAATTAAGCCGCACTAGAAATGGTTGAACGTTGTGAAAGTCAGGCAATATCTGACTTTGGAAACTCGGCATTATGTGAACACATTCTTGTTGGTGGTGTTTTAATAATTTTATTATGAAGTCGGAGTACATAATAGTAACTTATTTCAGTTTAGGTTTTAGAGTGACATTGGAATAACAGTCATGCGGAAAACCAAGCAGTAACGTAAACGAAGTTGCACTGGTCAGCTAGTATAGAATAAACAAATAAAGGACCCTTTTTTTCGTGTGGATTTCATTAACGGATGCCATGCTGGACCTCCACCGACTAAAACCACGCGGTGCTATACCATCTGTGTAAGGTCAGGAGTCCCGGGTAAGCCCTCGCAAGAATACCCAGACACAGACTTTGTCCACCATCGCGGACTCTCCCTATGGGTTTGGGTTCCAAATTAAGGGCCTGGCATACGAACGAGAATTTTCAAGGGTACTGTTACATCTCCCTACGTTTTTTTTCTATTGTTAGACATGTAGGCTTCAGATAGGTATAACAATCTGCCTTAGTGGAACATTACACTCCTAGTGGTTTTACTAGCCCAGTCGCAAAAATTCGGGCTAGTGCGATCTCAATATAATTATCTGATCAAAGGCTACAACTCGCCCACATGTGAGATTTTGTCATAAGGTCTACTTAATAATGATTGTTGGGAAGTTTCAGCGATTTATTGTATGTACACATACATACATACATACATATGGTCACGCCTTTATCCCCGAAGGGGTAGGCAGAGGCATATTATATGCCCACATTTCACCTTTTTTTTATAATTTGTCCCACGTAATAGGTGGTGAGCCGTATTGCGGTGTTTAAATGTACAGGCGCAGGTTGTGACTGCCTGCTGTTGAAATAAAGCCTTCAACTTAGCTTAACGACTGCCATTTTACTGGCAACCGAGACCAACGGCTTACCGTGCCTTACGAGGCACGGAAACGCTCAAATAAATGTCACAAAGTGATCACATGGATGGTCACCCGTTCATGGACCGGCCATAGTGAAAGTTGCTTACTGCAGTGATCGTTTACAGAACACTGAATCCGCGGGGCCACGGGCGCTTTTATTGTATGTAGGAATTTAGAAAATCTAGAGGTCGTACGAACGGTAAGCAATCCGGTTTGAAAGCATCCGATATTAGGTAGCTAATTATGACATGAATCATCAAATACCCAAACCCGATTCCCTACGGTAGCAGTCAGTGTAACGGTCAAAAAACTTCAAAAACCTGACGCTGAAATGTGTGATTTAGTTAGTAAGTATAGGTACTAATTGTATTCCAAAATGATCTCTATCTTTTACATAAATTACACGCATTATGGATATACTATAAAACAGGGTAGGTTTAAAACCTACCCTGGTTTTGCGTGCTGAAATGTAAGTATTTTAGCCACGTCATTTTCAGTTCGTGCAGAACTCGCAGTTCTGGAAAAAGTTAGAAAACAAATAAACGAACTAAAGGAAAGGTCGGTTTTCAAGGCAAAGCAGTAGTATTACTCGAGATAAAATATATAGCACATTACTACAATTATTATTTATTATTTTAATCGACCTAGGTACCTATCTATCGATTCTGCTAAATTGGTGAATCGATAACAAAAGGTAGCTGCTATTATATATATAAAAAGTAGGTTCCTAACTACTCGCACATGAAAGAATTTATCTAAAAATAACACGTTACTATTTCTGAAGGTCGTGTACTAGAATCGGACTTAATGATGTGGGAAATAGTTTGTATGAGTCTTATTATGAAACAATCAAAAAGGTATTATTATGCCTCATAAACCACTGGTTTTAATACATTTGATGTCCTTGTTCTTTACAATAAAAATGTAAAGGAACTTCAGGACCAGTAGCGATGTGAATCAAATCGTGTCAATGTGAAAACCAAGCCTCCATCCTGCATAATAGGTAGAAATACCTTAAAAAGAACCGGTAGAGCCCTTTAACAGACTAATATATCGCTGAAAAAAGAAGATTGACCCTCATCAATTTTATATAATCAATGGGGGATGAGCATGGGGTGACTTTGACCGACATTTGGCTATCAGTACCTTACATTAAGGGGAGTAAGAGTATTGTGTCACCGAATACTTAATCAAATCGTGTCAATGTGAAAACCAAGCCTCCATCCTGCATAATAGGTAGAAATACCTTAAAAAGAACCGGTAGAGCCCTTTAACAGACTAATATATCGCTGAAAAAAGAAGATTGACCCTCATCAATTTTATATAATCAATGGGGGATGAGCATGGGGTGACTTTGACCGACATTTGGCTATCAGTACCTTACATTAAGGGGAGTAAGAGTATTGTGTCACCGAATACTTATACGTATAGAAGAAAATGTATAACCATTCTGTAAGCCGAACTAAAATTCCATCAGCCAGAACATATTATACACCTACAAACACAATCAGTCATATATACTGTCCAAGACTCCGGTTATGCAAACGTATAAACTACTTATTAGTTAAATAATAAACATAAACCACACCAGCCGTGTACTTATTCTGAAGCCTGAGAATTCAAGACAATTAGTTAATTCAAACAGACAGGTAAGCTCTAGGTTAAGCCTTAAACATACATATACATATATTATAACTACTGTATAGGATCACAAAAAAATGTATTGTATAAACTGTTTTTCTGTGAAAGTTAATGATGTTTTTAAGTGTATAAGTACGTTATATGAAGGTATGAGAAGTTATTTCTGGGATAAAAAGTAGCCTATGTGGTCCACATTATGATATACCAAATTTGAGCCAGATCCGTTTAGCCATTCAAGTGTGAAAAAGTAACAAACAAACAGACTAACACTGACTTATAAATTCTCACGTTTCTAATATTATTAATTAATAATTAGTAAGAAGAATAACATTTGGATTTATATTCTAAGCATTCATAATTGATTTCTCTTCATTCAGGCACCGTAGCATACATACCCATCTAGGTTCACACGGTCTGGTTTCTGCAACAATTCTGTGCAAAGCAGATGTGTCAATAAAATTGGCACCCCATCTTAGAAATAGCACCTATTGAATGCTCTACCTACTTACATGAGTTCCACTTAACCAATTCGTTCCAAAACATTTCACAGCCACATATGAAAGTCATGTAGGCGGTTAAATTTAATTGGCTCCACAGGAAGTTGGGCCTGCTTACAATAACATTATCGTTAGGGGAATCTTGTTAGCGTGAATTCAATTACTTTCAACCCAAAAATGTGTAGCTTCAGATTTCATTGAGGTTGAATGATTTTAAGTTTTTTTTTCCTTATAGATTCGCCAATTCATGTCGGATTCTTACATCAATATGACTATTATCTTTTATTATCTTCGACATAGCTCGATGATTCAAAACGTTTAGCCTCTAATATTATCAATAGGTACTTATTGTAGAATGGCTCAGTCCTAATCACAATTTTTCTGATTTACTTGGTCCTAAAACAGAGAACTAGCTGGCGCCTATGGCTCTGACCGCGTATAATTCTGTTCTCGTTCCCGTCTCCCATGAGAATTTATATGCAGGGTATAGAAGGATGGTCTCTTCCATAATCTCATACGTAGGCCAAATGTTTTATGCCCAACTATAATATATGCCTTTTTTTTAACGTAAGGGAAAATCCATCATGGATGCTATGCCGGACTCCTATCGACTAAAAAAACCTCACGTAACGCCCAATAGCCTATGGTTGGGAGCCCCGGGTAAGCCTTCGGAAGAAAGTCCCAGGACTCTTCCTATAATAAATGCCTGTACCAAATTTCAGCCACATCCGTTCCGCCGTTACAGTTAGAAAACATTCGCTCAAACTCTATATTTGGGCAAAATCTTTCAGGTTAAAAAGTCAATATTTTTGAGGGGATAGTCAGAGATAACTTAGACATCCACAATATTCCAGTAATTTTGTTGGTCCCATGTAATAGAGAGCAAGTCTTTTTTTTACGTGCGTAAATCCTACATGGATGCTATGCCGGACCACAGATTAAATAATAGTTACTAGCCGGACTTCTACAGACTAAAACCACACGATGCCTTATAACTGTCTACGGCCGGGAGTCCCGGGTAAGCCCAAGATTTACCAATGACTATGCCGGTTCCAGAGCAGTGGAGGGGATATCGGTGAAACTGTGGTGACAATATGACTATGGGATAATAGCTTCTTTCACAATTTACACAGTTACATAAATGTATAACAGATACCTCTCTCTCCCAGAAAGTAGTGAATGTATAAGAAACAAAAACTTTTTCTGTTATTGTAAGTGGTTAGTATTCCCTTCTAAATCGGAATGATGTCCCTGCGTTAGGGTAAGTTTATTGACATAACGTGCACCATACCTATAAAAAAAATCTGTAATTCGAATCAAATTTCCAACATCCAAAACACATGTTACACATTCACTCACTCTGCAGTTTAGCAGTACTCCGAAAATTATTTCAATGTTAATTAATGTAAACAAACTTGGGACATCACACGTTATTAGCATATGCTAACCACTTACTGTAATGTATGTAATCTATATTCTCATTTCTGACTTGGGAATTGAACTCGCGACCTCGTGCATAATAATTGCAGTTGTTAGAACATCGTGATGAAACAAACAGACTTACACTTGACTTACAGGAGTTAGGCGAACTGCAAAATAGTCTTACCGAGCGCAAAGAGTCTAAATGACTATCATCACTTAAATTTCTGTAATGTATCAACAATATTAATACACTTCTTTTATTGCCAAAGAAAAACGGAGCCTAAAAGGGATCACTTTGTTATGCGTCCGTCTGTTTTACTCTTTATTACAATAACGCGTAATATCGAGTAGAAATATCCACATCTTAATTATTCAAGTACAGTTCATTGTAGCTGTAATAAATTCAAACTTCTGAGTTACTCTGTAAAAAAAAACAATACTTCTGAGTTAACTTATGAGTAAAATTTGATTATGTAAGTAGGTTAATACCTACTTACATAATCAAATTTTACTCATAAGTTAATATAAGGCCTAATGGCCTCGATCAGGAGGTAAACGACGAGCGGGACGAGGACGACGTAAAGAGTGCGGCGCGTACTCTAACAACAGAGTAGACAACTTCGAGCAAACGATAACACCGAGCAACAGATTAATAAAGGCATTTTGCATACATACATTATGGTCACGCCTTTATCCCCAAAGGGGTAGGCAGAGGCATATTATATGCCCACATTACACCTTTTTTGTATAATTTGTCCCACGTAATAGGTGGTGAGCCGTATTGCCGTGTTTAAATGGACAGGCGCAGGTTGTGACTGCCTGCTGTTGAAATAAAGCCTTCAACTTAGCTTAACGACTGCCATTTTACTGGCAACCGGGACGGGAAGCACGGCAACGCTCAAATAAATGTCACAAAGTGATCACATGGACGGTCACCCATCCATGGACCGGCCATAGTGAAAGTTGCTTCCTGCAGTGATCGTTTACAGAACACTGAGTCCGCGGGGCCACGAGCGCTTCCGCTTACGAGCGCAAGGCATTTTGGCATGTATTTAAATAGATATCTGTATATTCCCTTTTTCTGAACTAAATATTTCAAAGTTAAACCAAAAGTACTGACTGGCACATTAATTACGCACACTAAATAAATCTAATTCATTATACTGATTAATGGTATTTGCATAACTGTTTTTCTTAACGAATAACTATTTCATCAAAATAGTATATCTAACTATTCCTTTGTTCAATAAACATATTCAAACTTTTTTGACGAAAACCATCATCTGATTTACTTATAAGAACATCCTTTATTCTAAGTAAAACCCCAATTTAATCAGTCACCTCCACAAAATAAATTTTAATGATTAAAAAAACAAAAGTCTAACCTAACCTAACCTATTCCGTTATAAGATTGTACAATTTAGAGTGCAATTTAGTATTTTTGATATACAATTCGTATTTCTGTTTTACAAATCATATAGGTATTCGATGTACGAACCTCATTTTTGGTGTGAATTCGATTAAAAAGTTCATCTCGTTCTGAGAGTCTTTTAAGTAGGACATGTTTAGTTTATCAATTGGTTTTTTTGCACAGCATTTAATTTTCTGGTTTGAGTTCAGTAAATTAGTGGAGTTACCTAGTGTGCAGTAAAATTAAACAGATGTGCATTTAAAAATATCCCATAAATAAATAGTTACTACGAGTACACCGAGCGCCATTTTGCTTGTGTGCCAGCGCAGTGCTGCCTCACTCTTTTGTACTCGGGGGCCGAGCTCTTGGCGCAATCGCCATCGCCCCGCTCGCCGCTGACACCCAGCTTAAGGCCTCAGCCACAGCGGGCCTAAAACAAAGACTTCTATATAAAATGATTAAATATATATTATCTGTTCATATTGGGTGTAACAAAATCAACTCTCCAAATTTCGTCACGTGACGTGGCATCTGTCAAGAAACATTACAAAATGAAGAAAAAAAATCACATGAATACTTTAACCGTAAATCGGTTTTAAAGGTCCAATAAATTTTTATTTTCACCCTTTCTATCGCTACTGAGCGGCAGTAGAAAGCGACAACGACAGCCAGACGGGTGCTCCGTGTTTGTTTTGCCACGGCGACCATGTTACCTCGAATTGCCGCGGTAAAAAACGAATTCTTAATGTGCGACAAAATTGAAAAAAAAAAAAACAATTAACCCCCCTTTTTAGGGTTTCGTAGCCAAATGGCAAAAACGGAACCCTTATAGATTCGTCATGTCTGTCTGTCTGTCTGTCCGTCCGTGTGTCACAGCCATTTTTCTCCGAAACTATAAGGCCTATGCCTTTGAAACTTGGTAACTAGATGTATTCTGTGAACCGCATTAAGATTCTAATATAAAACTAGAAAAAAAGTAGTAAATTTCGGGGGTCCCTATACTCAGAACTGAAACTCAAAATTTTTATTTTCATCAAACCCAAACGTGTGGGGTATCTATAGATAGGTCTTCAAAAATGCTATTGAGGTTCCTAACATCATTTTTTTCTAAAAAGAATAGTTTGCGCAAGAGACACTTCCAAAGTGGAAAAATGTGTGTCCCCCCCCCCCCTCTAACTTCTACACTAAGAGAGTGATAAATCTAAAAAAAATATATGATGTACATTGCCGTAAAAACTACCAACGAAAATTAGTTCGAACGAGATAGAGCTGGTAGTTTTTTTTTAATACGTCATAAACCGCAATTTTCGGTTAGAAAAATCACTACCACTGCGAACGTGTTAAAAAATCAATCAATGTTACAACGAACTATAAGAACTTTTATATTATGTTACTTGCTGCTACGAAACCCTTCATGGGCGAGTCCAACTCGCACTTGGCCGGTTTATTTATTAAATATTTGTATTTGATATCCGATGCCAAGTCATCTCATGAAATTTGAAGAGGTAATTTTGTTACACCCAGTATACAAGTCTTTGGCCTAAAACGGCAAAATTGTGTGTTTCATAATATGAAACATACAATTCATATAATTTTAAATACAATACATACAAGACATACAAATATTTTTATTTGTTTCATAAAACGAAACATACAATGTTGCCTTTTTAGGTCCACTACGCCGCCTAGTCCGCCGCCCCACAGTCCTTACGCCCTAGGCTAGCCTTATTAGCATTTGGGTAAATCGGGCCGTACTTAGTTATTTGTACTTACCACTTTGGAATTCCGTTTGACGCATAATTAGAGCGAGAACAAAGCTTAAAGATAATCTCGTACAAACAAAAAAAAAAAAGAAAGCTCTCAAAGTAAGAATAAAAATAGAAATGAATTTATTTCATTATTATAGAAAGGTACAATAATATTAACATTATTCCTTTCAGAGTATCTAATTAAATTCTTAAGTGGAAGGTAAATTTTACGTTAGCAGTTATTAAAATTACTTCTGCGTTCTTTATTTGATAAAATACGATCACGCCCATATCTCGGAGGGGGTAGTCAGAGCACACCCACATTTTCATCAGTCTGGTGTCAGCTGGTATAGCCGTCACTGGGAACTATAATACATAAGAATGCTCTTTATCCATTTTATAACTAGAACTAATTTCCGACAACCAGTAACCCATCCAAAAAATTTTAGACAGCCATAAACAAGTTCTAAATTCCTAGCAAATACATATTAAGTAGGTAATATTACTCCATTTTTTTTAAAATGAGGGATATGCCGAACTCCTACCAACTAAAAAACGTGACGTATCCTGCCCAACAGCCTACGGTTGGGGACCCTGGGTAAGCCCTCGGATGGATATCCCAGGACTCCCAACAGACCCACGTCTACCACTGCAGCCTCACCTAGTGGGGTAATATTACTCCATAGGTACCAATAGTTACATTACATTGCTTTTTATACTACTAAGATGGCAGCAAGCTTACGGTCCACCAGATTGATGGTGTTACCTACCGTAGCCTACTTTTTAAAGTAAGTTATCTGTTCCAGAATGACATGAAACAAAAAAAATAAAAAATGATGTAAAACTAGACTTCGCAATAATTCAATATTAAGATCGTGAATTCTCTTTTAAGAATCAGCATGTGCTAGACAATGAACTACTAGAATAACATCTTAAATATAGCAACCCAATACTAAGTATTAAAACTCAGACGACGAGACAATATAGAGATCAACTTTCTTAAAGCGTTAGTAGAGCTTTTGACGTCTAATAATATCTAAAAGAAAATAATATTACTATGAGATACTGTACATAGTATATTACTTTATATAGGTGCCTACTATATTAGGTACTTTAGACTACAAAAAAGGAGAACCTCTTAAAATAGATAACTATGATCCGATTAGGCTTTAACAATCTACATACAAAATATTACTATAAGGCACAGTATATATATATATATATATATATATATATATACAGTGTATAAGGGCAGGTAGACCTATGAAGGCGGTGTCTTTGATGGTTTCCGGTTTCCAGCGCGGCGCAAAAGGTATCCCTTTTTGAAATGCTTTTGGGGAATGGGGAATTTGGGATGGTTTTCTATTCATTAAATCTTGTACCTGAATACGAATTTGACTTACCTATATCCTTGACTAATATTTCAGCATTAAAAATTATTTCTTTATAGACTCAGTTTGTTTTCAAAAACTCAAAGGTGCACCCACATCCCCTTAATTATAATCAAGAAAAACCTACACAATAAGCAGATTTTAGAAGTATCTAAACATTCAATGTTTATTATTGAGATAAGTAATCAAAAATATACCACCTGTATACAAGAACATTTTGTAAAGGTTTATTATTATAGCCTTTGTCCACTACCTAAAAGCTTTCGATACGATTGAGCTTAGCTAACAAAGAGAGCGAGGGATTCAATTTCTATACAGAAATACTAAGGGAAAGTAGGTAGCTACATAAAAAGATTAAAGCTACAGTAAGTTAGAAAAGATAGTACTAATATATTTATTATAATATGGGAAAGTTTGTGAGTGTCGATATATAAATGTTGGATGTTTATTTCTCTTCCACGGTTTGGCGAATGAACGGATCTGATCGAAATTAGGTAGGTACAATTCTTAAAATTATTTTTAAATGTGTGGAAATCCTACATGGATGCTATGCCGGACTCAAGCGACTAAAACCTTATTATGCCTTACAACAGTCTATGGCCGGGAGTCCAGGTAAGCCCTCAGAAGGATGTAATAATACACAAAGGCCACTTTTTATTTCGGCAGTAAGTTCTGGACTCCAGATCTCCAAAGACTCCAGAATAGACCTACGGCTACCACTGCGGCCTCACCTAGGGGGGTTCGGGTGCTATCCCTCGTTTTTTGGGGGTTGTTCGGGTCCTCTCCGGGTTCTTGTGGAGGGCGTGGCGATGGTCTCTAGCGCCACGAGGCCCCCACGCCGTGCACTCCACCAATGTGTGGAGCGCTGTGTCCTTGGTTCTCCGGTGTATTCGTCACAGATACTTATCGAAGCTCCACGGTTTCCTGGTGAAGCTGGGACCGCCTGTTAGCTTATTAACGAATAATTTCATAAATATCTTTTAACTTTTCTTGACCTCTGTGATATCATTGTGACACCCCAATGACCTTTGTAATAGTAAAGAATTTCCATTTTCTTTGTAATTAAAACTTGATGGTATTGTTTCATGCAGTCAATGCCCTTGGGCACAATACAAACAGTATTGAACGCCCTTTGATTAATGAGTATAATGAAAAAATCTAATGGCTTTTTAATGGGTCTTCAATATATTCTATAATAGCTCATACAATTTGTTGTCACATTAGAATAGTCATGCCGTTTTCCCGGAAGGGATCTTTTATTTGTGTCGAGAGGCCTGGAGTTATTCTTCCGAGGCCTTCTATTTTTTATTATAATTAGATAAATTCGAGCAACGTGACAATTTTTATCCTATAGGTAGGGGAAACGCAGCTCCTACTAAGGTCGGAAAGTGCAAACAGAAACAACCTTCATTTTCCTTTACCTTTCCAACCTTTACAGATTTTGTAAATTCTTTTATTCACTGAGCACTCGTTTCACGTGAAAAAAGATTTAATAAGATTGGCCGTTTTTTTATTATTTTGTGACTGACTTTGACGACTCCGGACTCACGCACGGAGAGTTCCGTGCCAAAAAACGACAAAATATCAAGCTTGTTGTAAGGGAGCCCCCTTAAGTATTTTATTTTTTTGGTTTTTAGTATTTTCGATAGTTGGACGTTGACTATAGGGTCCCGTTCTTATCGTTTGGATAAGGAACTCTATCAATAAGGACCCGTAAATACCTACAATGAACATCTTGTTTCGTTTAATACAAAAAGTACACGGATTTCTGAGTATTTGGAATTCTTTGTTTGACAATGTTTTAGTAAATAAAATTCAAAAATCCAGGTATTTAGTTTTAATAACTTAAATTGGCATTTACGACGGTTTTGAATGAAAACAAGTATAATAATTATATCTTTCGGCATTATCTAGTTTTCAGGATACCGTACCCAAAGGGTAAGTTCGGGACCTTATTACGAGTAGGTACTAAGACTTCGCTGTCCATCTCATTCTGACTGACTGTATGTAGATATATCACCTGGCTGTATCTAATGTAAAAGCAATCGGCTGTCAATAAGGAACTTACAAAAATAATTAAAACAATACCATTTCAGACACATATTTGTTTATGGCTGCTAACAAACAAGTAACGGCCTAATTTGATTTCATCGGCAAAATTTGTTGCAAGTTGTGAATTCTAGCTGCTTGTCTCAGTTGCCAAAGGAAACTTTGTCAGTTTGACTAACAATAATCTTCTACTAAATCTCGATGGCAGTTTAGCCAAAGAGTGCTACTGAGGAAACCGCTCTAGGAGATCCGTTGGGAGCTTCAACCAGGGTTTATCAGGTTTTCAAGTCTGGTATTTCAATCCTAACTAAATGTAAAGCCGTCGATAGTTAAAGTTTTGTAAATGTTAAGCAAGTCTATTAATAAAATTCTGTTATGATATAATTGTAGTAATAGACTGAGCTCCTGGCATACTCAGAATAGTACCTATTTTAGCAACGTGCATAAGTTGTGCTCAGTCTTTTCAAGCTTTCAAGCTAAAAGTCTCGACTTTGTGAAAAACTATGCTTTGTGTCAATGGAAGTGGTGATATCATAGACCCGTATTAATTAAGGACTAGGGCTGTTTCCTCCTTCTCTAAAAGTACCTTGAAGAACACAGCCTTACTGAATGACTGACTTTATGTGACAAAAGACTTATAATAAATCGACTGATATAAATATTCGATAAAAGCTAGCACTACAGATTTCATAGGCCTTAGTATAAAAGCTATAAGAAATATAAATCGCGATAAAAATACTTTCAACGAAAAAGCTCATGAATACAAATTCATTGCTCTGCAAAAAACTGTTGTTCGCTCACCAAAGCTCTAATGGAACAGCGCACTAGCGCACAAAGTGACCCGGTAACAATACCTTCAAGGCTCCCAATGCTGACAGGATCTGCGCTGAATATTAAGGCACTTCTTTTTTAGAGTTATCCAAAGGGTTAAATAAAAGGTCATATAACTCTGACCCCGCTGTCAGAACATGAGGTTCAAGAACATAGAATAGAATATAACTTTATTTTGTACACCAAGTTATAGTTTACAGAAAAAAAATAATAGTAAGATATTGTACAAAGGGCGGCCTCTTATCGCTAAAAAGCAATTTCTTACAGGCAACCTTGGGATGGACAGAAAAAGATATTGAAGACAGATGGGTAGTTAGGTGTAGAAATATGAAGCTACAAAACAATACATACATACCAGTTGGTATGTAAATGAATATAGACGTACATACTATATATATACCTACATCTAGGCATAAATACAATACATATACAGGTACATACCAATATACATACATAATAAATATATATATATATTTTTTTTTATTGCTCTTGAAGAAGGCTTACAGACTAATATAAAAACTAATAATACGAAATGGAATACAAGATTGCTATTGACAAGCCTCCATATTTAAATATATCTACATTATAAATATGACTACTATATAAAATATATATAACTACAATTTGGGCATACAATGAAATAGTTCCAAACCAAAAGAGAAAGAAAACAAATATAACACAATAATACATAAAAACCTCTCATATGTAGACTCAGGAGACTGTTCACGTATTGATACACTTCGATGCACAACACACGCAAAGAAATCACGCGCACTGAAACCACTTTCATTCAAATTTCCATAGACTTGTCAAGTGCATATTGACCGTCCGGATATCATACATATACACACACAAATATATATACACACACACACACACACACACACACACATATATATATATATATATACACATACATGAAAACAATTATTATGCTATGGAACATCCTACCGGGTCTAATAGTGTTCCTTCACCAAACGCTTAAAGACAGCCAAAGACTGGGCCTTTCTAATCGTTTCAGGCAGCGCATTCCACACCCGCACAGCCTGTATGGCGAATATGAGCATTCCGTCGGAGGCGAATTGGTAGCCACTCGAGCTGTTTGCGATATTCGGTTACATGATCATATTTGCGTAATCCATATATAAATCTTATACAGAAGTTTTGAAGGCGCTCGAGTTTATCAAGTTGCTCCTCTGTGATATCGAGATAACTGACATCGGCGTAATCTAGAATAGGAAGAAGGAGAGATTGAGCAAGCGCAAATTTAGTGGTCGTTGGTAAGAAATTACGTCTACGCAAGGATCCTGCGGATGCGAACAGTTTCCGGCTGACTTCCTGTAGTTGGGGAGACCAGGACAACTTATCATCAACCAAGATTCCCAGATTTTTAACAGTTGCACTAATAGGTATTGCAACACCGTTAAACATGATGTCAGGCAATTGAGTACGGTCTATACGTGACACCATAATTGGACTGCCGATAACGGCTACTTGGGTTTTGGAGGGGTTCACGCTTAGTCCGTATTGCCTGCTTCGGTAATTTCTTCGACTGGAGCTTGCATATAGATCTGTAGATCATCTGCATAAAGGTGGTAGGATGATAATAAAGATTTAGAGATGGAATTTATAAAGATGGAGAATAGTAATGGAGATAGAACGCCACCCTGTGGTACGCCCGCAGTCGTGTCGCACCAAGAAGAAAATGATTCTTCAATGCGTACACGCTGCCGCCGTCCAAACAGGTAACTGTGTAACCAATCAATAACTGTTGGAGATATGTTAATCGAGCGCAGTATACCGAGCAGTATTTGGAAATCCACTTTATTAAAAGCGTTGCTGAAATCAAGTAAGGATAGTATAGTGATATTCCCATTTTCCATGCCCAGCGTAATATCATCAGTAATACTGAACATCATGTTCAGACAGCGACCCTGATAGCTAGACAGTTGAAATCTTCACAGATCTTTGCTGCTTTTAAATTTTATAAATTTTGCACAAATGTATCTTTTGCTTCTTGTGAGATTGAGAATCCTTCATGGATGCTTTGCTGGACTCTTACCGACTAAAACTATACGAAGCTTTAGGGTCCGTTCACACAGACCGGCTCGGAGAGCATCGGCGCGCACTTTTCTTTTCACACAGACCGGATCGGATACGCTCGGAGTTGGTCGGAGAGGAGCCGCCAACTGTTTCACACAGACCGGCTAAAAGCAGATGCGCTCCGAGCCGGTCGGATGCGCTCGCAGCCGGTCGGATGCATCGAGTGCATCGATTTACTACAAAGGCAGTACCAGTATTCCAAGTTTTGTTTTCGGTGTTAACGGGTGCTTTTCGGAACATGGTTTTAGATAGCTCCGATGAAGAAATATATTAATTTTTCATCAGTCATGTTTTCGTATAAGTGCACACAACTGTTCTGTTTAAATTGTGCTATCAAAATGGCGGTCTGCGTGGGGAGGCGTGCACGCAATCGGAGCCGATCGGCTGCGCGAGCGGGAAAGAGCACGCAATCGGAGCCGATCGGCTGCGCGAGCTAGAAAGAGCATGCAATTGGAGCCGATCGGCTGCGCGAGCGGGAAAGAGCATGAAATCGGAGCCGAACGGCTGCGCGAACGAGAAAAGTACGCGATCGGAGCCGGTCAGCTCCTCTTATTATTTCACACCAAGCGCGTTCAAGCATTCTCAAAGACAAAAGCAGTGCACATGCAAAAATAAACCTTACTTCAAATTATAAAAACTCTGTTTTCAACGTTTTAAGAATCTGCTCTCCTCTCCGAGACGGTCTGTGTGAACGGACCCTTACTACTGCGTATGGCTAGGAGCTCAGGGTAATCCCTCGGAAGGATGTCCCAGGTATCTTTTGCCGCTATTTCAAAAAATATTAAATGCAGAAAAACAAATCTTTAAAGGGGGTTTTATACAATAAACGCGAAGGAACCCTCCATGCGTGATTCTAAATCGCACTTGGCCTATTTGAAATTCCTCTTTGTTATAAGATCGATATTTTTCCGATGGTATTATGCTACTCAACATTGTATAAAAATACGATCCTCTTTCGTGGTGGGACGTATAAGCTGGGATATAAACATTCCCGGGGAAAGTTTACGAGAGGTAGACGGTGGGTTAATATAAAGGCAACTGATGTATGAAAATACAGGTCCTGAATTCTGTTTATATTATGTTAGAGGAAAGCTACTGTCACTCTAAAAACGCAATTTACTTTGTTATTTTTATATTATAGAAGCGAAACCTGTGGTACCTACTCCTGTTTTAAATTATCGCCCGAACGTATGAGTTGAGTTCTCTCAAAGTTAATATTTATTTGGAGAAAAAATGGACATAGATAGATATTTTAATAAATTACTGTTGATATTCAACCGTTAGCAGATCTCTAGTACTGATAAATTCTAATGTAATTCTCTCTCAATAATGGGATTAAAGTGACTTAAATTAACACCCAAAATAGCAAAATTGCGGCCTGCTTGAATCGCTTTACAGATTTTAATCCCACGGGAAGTGCATGTGATAACTGAATTAATTCGAATGGAACTGGGGCCATCCTCCAATGTTTATTTATAAGGCAAACTGAGCGGCTGATTTATCATTACCCAACTCACACAGCTGAACGGATATGGTTCAAATTTGGCATATAGAAAGTGATTATGACGTAGGTACGCTTCTACTTTGAAGTGGCTCGAAGTATATCGCGAACGAAGCCGCAGGGCATAATCTAGTTTTTATAATGTCAATCAATCAAATCAACCGACCGCAGTGCCCTCTATAATATAACTCCATCTACACTACAATCTTTATAATAAAGATAAAAAAAATGTATTTTTGTGTGTGTGTATGTTCGTAATGTATCTAAAACTAATGTGCCGATTTCAAAAATTCTTACACCATTATAGAGCTAAATTCACTCTGAGTAACATTAGCTATATTTTATTCCCATATTCCCACGGATTCGGGAGCTACGCGGGTGAAACCGCGTGGCGTCCGCTTGTTGAAGTCGGTACCTATTAAGTAAATTGTTATGCACTGACTTCTTCATTGAGATATTTCATGTTCGTAAAAGTACTTTCTTCTGAGCAGAGAAACTGGTAATCTTCACCTTCTTTAAGACGACGTATTTGGAAAAGTAAAACTCAAAATGAAACACTTTACATTCAAAATGTTAAAAAATAACCGTCTGTTCAGAGAGATATAGCAAAACAAAAGTATTATTAAACTAAAAATACCTCCCAAAATAGATTGACTTTAGTTTTATGATAAGAATTTTAATTATAATAACCTACTCAGCAATTTTCTATTTAAAGGTCAAAAATAATTGACAAAAATTAGAATATGGAAACCTTGACTATTGCGGTTGCAAACTGATAAGTAATTGGATATGTTTCAAAGATACCTGTTGAGTTCCTCGGACATATAATCCGCGTGTCATGGCCATCTAATTATGTAAGCTGAATATAATTATAATCGGATTACTACAAAAAAAGGCATTGACATTACTGTAAGGACAGGTCTTAAGCCGCACACTGCGATGAATGGATATTCGCTATGAAGCCCCCCCCCCACCTTTCCCTTCTTATCTCACTCAGTGCAGTTAGTACAATTTTGATAGCACAGAGTGTAATTCGAATTATTTATGATTAATTATCTACCTATCGACTCTTATTCCATCCCTATGTGACGTCTAAATAGAAATGGTTGGCATGTGTTACAAAAAACCCCGCTAGTATGTTTTTTTTCTTGAAACTTCGGAAGTTCTGGGGTATCCTTCCGAGGGCTTACCCGGGGCTCCCAACCGTAGGCTGTTGGCAGGACACGTAAGGTTTTTTTAGTTAGTAGGAGTCCGGCATAACATCCATGAGGATTATTCCTCACGTAAATCAAAAAGAATAAAAAAAACCGGCCAAGTGCGAGTTGTACTCGCCCATGAACGGTTTCGTAGCAGCAAGTACCATAATATGAAAGTTCTTATAGTTCGTTGTAACTTTGATTGATGTTTTAACACGTTCGAATTCAAGAAAAATCACTACCACTGGGTAGTGATTTTTCTAACAGAAAATTGCGGTTTATGACGTTTTAAAAAAAACCACCAGCTCTATCTCGTTCAAACCAATTTTCGTTGGTAGTTTTTATGGCAATGTACATCATATATTCTTTTTAGATTTATCATTCTCTTAGTTTAGAAGTTAGAGGGGGGGGGGGGACACATTTTTCCACTTTGGAAGTGTCTCTTGCTCAAACTATTCACTTTAGAAAAAAAGGATATTAGAAACCTCAATAGCATTTTGAAGACCTATCTATAGATATCCCACACGTATGGGTTTGATCAAAAAAAATTTATGAGTTTCAGTTCTGAGTATGGGGACCCCCAAAATTAACTGCTTTTTTTCTAGTTTTATATAAGAATCTTAATGCGGTTCACAGAATACATCTAGTTACGAAGTTTCAATAGCATAGGCCTTATAGTTTCGGAGAAAAGTGGCTGTGACACACGGACGGACAGACAGACAGACAGACATGACGAATCTATAAGGGTTCCGTTTTTGCCATTTGGCTACGAAACCCTAAAAACGTGTGGAAACTTCATGGATGCTATGCCGAACTTCTAAACCACACGGTGTCCTAACAGTCGGGAGACCCGGGTATACCCTCTTAGGCGTATTTTAACGTCAACAAGTATTTTAACGTCAACGGTTGTAAGCAGTCTATGTAGGTACTTGTACTACCTGCCTAGTACGCCTTATTAATTCTAATTTGTCTCATAAATTGAGAAACGCTTAGGTATAGTAATAATTTCTTGAAATCGCTGTTTTTAAATAAGTCTATTATAATAACTTTAAAGAAGACTATTATAAAAGCCTTATTTAAAAACGGCATGTATTTAAATCGATATCTGTTTATTCCCTTTTTTCGAACAAAATATTACAAAGTTAAACCAAAAATACTGACTTGCACACTAATTATGCACACTAAATAAGTCAAATTTAATATACTGTTTAATAGTAGATTGTATAACAAGGGAGCAAAATAGTATTTTGACGGCGAGGGCGCTACTTTGAATCACGAGCGAAGCGAAGGATTCTAGAATAGAATCCTGAGCTTAGCGAGGGATTCTAACGTAGAATCCTGAGCGCAGTGAGGGATTCAAAGTACACCGCCCGAGGGAAAAATAATTTGCTCTCGAGTGATATACTCTACTTTTCATTCCATTTTATGAGAAAAAATACTTTGTACGACGTAGTTAGCTTCTAATAGTTGGGTCCATTCCATATCCATTCAG
Organism: Miltochrista miniata; assembly: GCA_933228765.1. Classification (NCBI taxonomy): domain Eukaryota; kingdom Metazoa; phylum Arthropoda; class Insecta; order Lepidoptera; family Erebidae; genus Miltochrista; species Miltochrista miniata. The sequence goes on along the minus strand of OW121764.1, from coordinate 10,973,722 downwards.
GAGTTAATGCATTGTCACTTTCATAATTCGACGTAGAAGTCACTATATTTGCAGAATACAATAGGTACACCACCAAGCGAAGTTGACGAACGCGTCGAATGATCACTTACCGCCTGCTCATCATCAGGTACCGGAATCACCTTAGTATCGTCAGCAAGGATGCAGAACACGCTTATGTATCCGTTTTCGTAAATTTAGTTCAGGACAAAACAAAACTCTTTCGATTATAGAGATTTTTCGTAACATATGAATCGTCAACTTCGCTTAACCGGTGTACTGATTACTACAAGAGCAGTGAGATAAATCGCGCCCTTTAGTTTTTTTTTAGTAAGCACAGGTCACCGCGGTTATGTGCAGCCAACACCTACCAGCCAGTAATTCATACAATTTGCGTTCGATTTCTATGAATGTTTTAAGTTCCAAATTCAAATCACTTTGCCGCCCGCTAAAAAGCTCTTAACAGAAAAGAGCTATTTTGCGCCCTGTTATCGAGGTCCAAAGCGATTCTTTTCGAATAGAAGGAATGAAAAGGTGTTTGTAGAACTATTTTACTGAACAGATCACTATTATCAAAATCGTATATCTAAAAATTCCTTAGCTCAACAAACTTATTAAAACTTTTTTTAAGAATACCATCGCCTAATTTACTTTTATGAACATCTTTTATTCTAATTAAAACCCAATTTAATCAGTCATCTTTACAAAATTAAATTTTATTAATCAAAAAAATAAAAAAACTAACCTAACCTAACCTATTCCGTTTTAAGATTGTAAAATTTTGAGTGCAAGTTAGTATTTTTGATAAGCAATTCGTATTTTTGTGTAGCAAATCTTATATCCGGTGTACGAACCAAATTTTTGGTTTAAATTCGTTAAAAAAGGTCATCTCGTTTTGTATAAAATTTTAGTTTTTTGAGTAGGACATGTTTAGTTTATCAATTGGTTTTTTTGCACAGCATTTGATTTTCTGGTTTGCGTTCAGTAAATTAGTGGAGTTACCTAGTGTGCAGTAAAATTAAACAGATGTGCATTTAAAAATATCCCTTTAAAAACAGCCACTTCCACTGCTGTTAAGTGTGTTACATAGTAATGTAACACACTTAACAGCCGTTATGATTATATAGCACAGGAAAATCCATAACCGGTATATCATCAAACTTAAATACTTATAATAACATGTATAACTTGTATTTACTAAACCGCTCCAACACCTATCAATGCAAAGCCGACATTCATGAACTTAGTAACTCGAAATGTTTCCGATAACCCTTATAATGTAGACATCCACCAAGAAAGTAGTTTTCAAAACTCATCCTAAGGGAAAATATAAAATTGTAAGCCCTTAGAAATTGAAGTCGAATTTGGGCTTTAAGTGTTGTAACACTTAGAATATATTTTTCAAAATTTACCCCGACGGTAACATAATAATTGTAAAATAGTTTAAAAAACTAAAAACACGCTTCAACCCCTTTTATTTAATACCCATATCATGGGGGTTGATTTCAAACAGCCAGTCCGCCATTTTGGGGAGGTCGCCATATTGGATTTGTAATGACGTTTTTAGCTAGTCATGTATTGTCATCAGAACTCAGAGCGTGTGCAACATTTCAGCTTGATTGAAGGACGGGAAGTGGGTCAAATTAACATTCCAAGATTTTCTTACATACATAGTTACAAGTGAAGCTAATAAAAAGAAAAACACTGCAAGTCCGATCTAGAAATAGAAGTCGTTTCTGGACTGCGAGTGTTGTAACACTTAGAAATTTCTTGGCTCCGTTCGGATCCCTCGCGGTTTCGAAGATTCTTCCTCTGAAACTTCTAAGCATACTTACTAATAAAATTTGTAAAGCGGTCGCGTCTGCACAATGGAGATGTTTAAAAAATAATACTTCGGTAATGTTAAATTATGTATCGATACTGGACACATTTTTATTTTTTGGAATTCTTATCTGTTTGTCCGCGATGAAAGCAAAAACTTCTGTATGGATTTTGATGCGGTTGTTTTGTAATAGAAAGATCTTAGTAAGATTTAAATTACGTTTGTTTTATCACAGTCAGTTAAGAAGAAACGGAGCTTTTTTTTTTAACGTGAGGAAAAATCCTTCATGGATGCTATGCCGGACTCCTACCGACTAAAAAACCTCACGGAACGGCCAACAGCCTACGGTTGGGAGCCCCGGATAAGCCCTCGGCAGGATATCCGAGGACTCCCAACAGACCTACGACTACCACTGCGGCCTCGCCTAGGGTGGGAGGGGTCATCCCGCTTCTTAAGTGCGTGCGTGTATTCCTCACGACACGCTGTCGTCTAGAGCCTGCTTCTGTCATGGAGACCGATAGTCTTGGACGAAAAGACGTTGGCGGCGCCCCAGCCACCGACTGCCGAACTCGGGAGGGAGAGTCCACTCCCACTCCCTCCCCACCGCCTCTTTCACGATCATGACCTGCTCACAGAAAGAGGCAGCGCAGTCCTACTTACTCCCGCATAATGGCTCGCACCATGGTCTCGAGTGAGAGAGTGTCCATGTCCAGACCTGCCACGAGGAACTGGCGTTGTTGCGCCCACGCCGTGCTCTCTACCAACGTGTGGAGCGCTGTATCCTCGCTGCACTCCTCGCAGTGCTAGCACTCGGCCGTGATTTCCCGGTGGATTTGCCACAGATACTTACCGAAGCTCCCGCGCCCGGTCGGTATCTGTGACAACCAGTAGGAAAGAGCACCGCGAGTCTCCTCTCCAGCCACTCGTCCATGACCGGTATGACCGCCGCGATTGTGGCGAATCCCCCTTTTGGTTGCTCAAGTCGCACCTTCCATGTCTCCACGGTTTCCTGCTAGAGCTGGGACCTCTGGGCCTCGATTTCTCGCGACGCAGACCTTAGGCCCCGCTCCAACGCCTCCTTGCGCCATTTAAATAGTGTCGCAAGGGCTCTCTCTTCCAGGTCTCATGGAGGGGTTCCGGATAGGAGAGATGCCGCCTCACCTGAGATCGTGCGGTATCCCATTATTACCTTGATGGCCATCGCCCTCTGCGGGCTCAGCGTTCTAGCCGGCCGTCAGGGGCTCCGTCCATACGGGGGCCCCGTTTGGGGCCATGCAGAATAATCAACGTTTTCGGTTTCCGCCCAATCGTAATTGTTTTGGTGGCGATAACCGACCTCTACACAGGTAGACCCGCGGGCATCGGCTAGTATGTTATCTAACCAGTTAACCCTTCAAGTCAAATTTCAGAGCTGCCTATGTTACAGAGCCTAGTCGTCTCATAAATTCTGTAATAAACAGACTTAGTAATTAATTTTGTAAATCACATTGTTACCACAGACTTACAATAAGTAGTCTACTTATTGTAAGTCTGTGATTGTTACCGACGGTTTTGTGCGAAGATCTCGTTCAATGGAAGGATTAAAAACTCCTATTCATCACTTTGTCTGTCTCATAAATTAGTTTTGTGAAGCCTTTTATATGAGAAAATAAATCTGATGAAGAATTTTTATAAAGAATTATTATATTTATGGGGTAAAAATGTTTTCTATTTAGCTCTAGCAGACATCCGATAAGTTATAAAATTAAAAGCTAAATATTATTATGATTCTGACGTTATAACGTCTTACAAAATGTAATGTTTCCCGCAAAATTTTCATCAGTAAACCAACTTTACATACTACGCCTTTTTTTAAAGCTTTTATGTAGTCGAAAGGAAGTTCTAAATAGTGATAGAATCGAATAGGGAATTCTAAATATCGATAGAAAAAATTAAGAAATATGTTTCTTTGTTTCAGATACCTCAAGAAACATACATCGTTTATACAGCTGACGTAGGATGCACAGTTCAAGCGGTCACCTACACCAATGATAGGCAAGAGCGGGAGCATGGATGGGCCGTAGAATGCGCCTCACTCCGGCGCACATATACCTTTTCCTTCTGATCTGTGCCGGGGGCTACGCGTTCATACCTGGCGTTGACGGTGAGACAAAACTCCTTCATGATTATTCAGATATTTTTTATTTGGTTCCACTATTTGTTTTATAACTTTTTTTAAGCGAGAACATGTCTGTGTTGACATGACACATTTTCAGTTAGAACGAGATTTTTAATAACTATTATATTTTCTTATGCATTAAAACATTTCTTTAAACTAAGTTCCCGTATCTCCGTTTACAAATATTTTCATGAAATTGCTCCGTTCAATTTTGAGATTATTCTTTCTTATGCTGCAGTCTTATTAGAATCTTACAAGGGGTAGTTATCCTCAACGCTAGTAGAAACTTTTTATTTAAAATCCAACACAAAATAAACATAAATAGAAGCTCGGTAAGATAGATCGGAGAGATAGATCCAAAGGGCGGGTGCTTGTAAAATGTAATAGGTACCTATTTTAGTAGATTTTAGCAACATAAAACGTAAAATTGAATACGGAATCATCAAAGGTGTAAAGGATATGACATTCAGGTTAACTGATAAGGAGGTTCGAGAATCCCTTCAGACTAAGATTTTTGATGAATAGATAACTTGAGCATTCATCATGACTTCGATATTTTTTAACCATTTGGCGATATCGAAGTCCTGATCGACTGTTCTTAAATTATTATACTTTCATAATTAACAAACACTTTCTTTTGCATTAGTAGGGTTTCTTTCAAGTCTCCCATGTGTTCTACTGTTTTACAAATAGAAGGAATTGGACTTGTCGTATTTTCCACATTATATATGAATACTCCTGATTCATTTTGATGTATTCAAGCCCGACTTATCTTTTTCTTCATAAAAAATCTGTTCCTATACCAACCATTTTCTTTCCCAGGTCCCGTATCCAACGTGCAAGCATTAGAAGGTGGAAACGTCACGTTGTTGTGCGATTCAATACCGGATTCGACGGACGATGAGTTCTTGATCCTGGTTTGGTACAAGAATAACCTGCCAATATACAGGTAAGACAAGATTGGTTTCTTGTACTATGTCACTGTGAGTTAACAACTGAGTTGACAGACAAGTTTATGGTCCACCTGATCGAAAGTAGTCTCCGTAACCTATGAACGTTTGCATCCAGAGGTATGACACTCGCGTTGTCGACTGTAATATTGTATTCAAACGGACAGGGAGAGGAAAGTGGTGGCTACTTTTCTTGAAAATTTTCAAGTTTTGCAACTAAGTTTAACCACTACTATGTACAGGCGACGGCAACCAAACTGTATAACACGTCTCAAGACCGACTGTAGCTTATGATATGCCTAAAAAATCATGTACCCATCTAAATATATATAACTCAAAGGTGACTGACTGACTGACATAGTGATCTATCAACGTACAGCCCAAACTCCTGGACGGATCGGGCTGTAATTTGGCATGCAGGTAGATGTTATGACGTAGGCATCCGCTAAGACAGGATTTTGATAAATTCTACCCCCAAGGGGATAAAATACGGGAAGCGGGCACGGGAACAAATTTTACGCGGGCGAAACTGCGGGCATCAACTAGCCTAATATAATATCCATTATGGAACTAAAATAACACTGATGAAATTTGGGCGTATAGGTATCTCGTATACTTACTAATAATCCTCTACTAAGTACATTATACAACTACACTCTAGAGCAATGAATCCGGGTCACTTAAAGAATCCTAAAAATCTCGGAAACTAAAAATGCTAGGTTAATGCAATAAATTGTATTTAATAGACAATGTAATACTCCTTAAATGAAGGTATTAAAACTTCTTAGTTATTGTAAAGTTATATCATAAAAAAATCAAATTTGAAAAAGGGCCACTTTCGAAGATGGAACTACGAAATTACAGCATTTGGTGTTGCTTTTGTTTGTAATCTGTCATTTATGTGGGTACATAAACCATGTTGATAGTGCTCTATATTCATTAATCAAGCTGAAATTATGTCGCTTACGCCTGAAGAATGCACCAGAATACTTACAATGCTGGAAACCGGCCGGAGTCAGCGCGATACAGCCAGGACTGTCGGTGTGTCGCTGTCAACAGTACAAAGAGTTCTCCGACGTTACGAAGAAACTGGTTCTAACCTACGCAGACCAGGAACGGGCAGAACCAGGTGTACCACAGCACGAGAAGACCGATACTTGGTGAACACCATGCTTCGAAATCGCTTTCTCACAGGAACTGAACTCACCAATCAGTTTCGACGCCTCGGAGGAAGTAACCCAAGTGCATGGACAGTAAGACGTCGGCTTGCTGAATCTAACTTAAAACCCCTTATACCTGCAAACGGCCCTAAACTGGAGCGTGGGCATCGTATTTCGAGACTAAGGTATGCCCAGAGCCACGTAAATTGGAGTATTGAAGATTGGTCAAAAGTTATGTTCTCCGACGAATCAAAATTTATGCTCTACAAGCACGATGGAAGACACAGAGTGTATCGAAGACCAGGGGAAAGATTCAAGCAAGCATGCATCGAAGAAAAAGTAGCCTACGGTGGTGGGTCTGTACTTGTGTGGGCCGGAATTTCTTCTGAAAGTCGCACAGAGCTGGTGATCATAGAAAACGGCTCTTTAACTAGCGTAAGATATGTGGAAGAAATCCTCAATGATCACGTTGGTCCATTTATGGTCAATTTAGGTGAGGATGCTATATTTATGCATGACAATGCCCGACCTCATACAGGTAGGATTGTGAATGACTACCTTCAAGAGATGAACATTACTCGTATGGAGTGGCCAGCGCGCAGCCCGGATATCAACCCGATCGAGCATGCTTGGGACGAGCTAGGCAGATGCGTAAAACAACGAAACCCTCCCCCAATCACGCTTCGTGAGCTCAAAATTGCTCTCACAGAGGAATGGGAGAATATTCCCCAAAATCGTATAAGGAACTTGGTGTACAGCATGCCAAACCGCGTAAACGCAGTAATGGAAGCACGAGGAGGCAATACGAAGTATTAAAATTCAAGAAAATCGTAATAAAGTTCAAAAATTTCATGTTTCCTATTTTTGTTTTAAGGAGAGATCAGCAGTTTTTTCTTTATGTAATTTTGTGTTAATAAAATGTATGGTGACTCATTTTTTTTTTACTTTCATTTAAGGAGTATTACATTGTCTATTAAATACAATTTATTGCATTAACCTATCATTTTTAGTTTCCGAGATTTTTAACATTCTTTAAGTGACCCGGATTCATTGCTCTCGAGTGTATAATAATTACACGGACATTTCACACAACGCTATCTGATCCCAAAGTAAGCTAGGAATAACCTGCTTGTGTTATGGGTATCAGACCACGGATATTAATACTTTTATACTTTTAAATACATACATAGAAACACCCAGACTCTTGAGACAAACATTTATGGGTTACACAAATATTTGTCTCCGGTGGGAATCGAACCCACGACTTCCAGCGCCGCAGGCGGTATCACTACCGACTGCGCCACAGAGGTAGTCATAATGTATGTGTATTAACTCATTACATATAATATCAACAAAACAACGTGTTTTATCATTTTACTCAGTTGGAACAATTGCATACACATAAACTACATAACGTAAATACTCAAACAACCAACAACTGTTACATTTCAACACAAATATACTTGTTGCTTGTATTTAGAGTAACACAAAATTAGTTACAGAGATACACTAACCCGAAACTCTCATAAACACAGCTTGGTCTCGTCGGGGGGACCGCTCTATACCTAAACAGAGACAGACGTACGATCAGGTGAGCGGTCCCCGACGAGACAAACTATTAGTTAAAAATATGAATACGTAAATAATATAGCTACCTATAATAATAATAAAGGTTCAATACTTAGGGTAGATAGGTCATAATATAATAGTTATTTTTTTACTTTTTAGAGGTTTTTTTACTGTTCTTTTTTTGTGAGTCGGGGGTTTTTTAAATTTATAATTTAATTCTTTATTTCATGCTTTTTATAGGGGTTTTTAATATCAACATACGTATAGTCTATCAACAATTATTCAGAACTTATGCGAATTGCGCGGAGTGTAGTTACAGAATTAGAAATACATTCCACTCCTCATGTCTTTCAAATGGCTTATTCGATTTTCATAAAACTTGCGGTATCGTGATGTACCTATAAGTTATGACCTTTCATTTGATACCCAACACGGGTATATTTGAACACATTCAAATTTTCATCACCACTTTCACCCCTCATATCTTTGAAATGGCTTAACCGATTTTCATAAAACATAGCTAAGAACACTCTCCCCTAACCCATCTTTCAAACAAAAGAAACAGAATCAAAATCGGTTCATCCGTTTGGGAGCTACGATGCCACAGACAGACTTACACACACACACACAAACACACACACACACACGTCAAACTTATAACACCCCGTCCGGGTTTACGTCGGGGGTTAAAAAAGGTCTTAGGAGGTATTTACAGGGTCGTCAGCGCAAGTGTAAGTGTCTCTGGCGTTGCAAACGTTCAGGCTATGGGTCCACTTTCCATGGAGTGCGACTAATGCTTGTTTACCAACTTTGTGTTATAAACAAAAGCACAGAACCGGCTTTCCATTATTACAGATTTAGACTATCAGTGTAATCTACCTCAATGGTGGAGTGGTAAGTGCATGCGACTGTCGTGTTTGAATGAGCTCACTGGTTTGAAATAGAAAAATATTTATGTGATCGGCAATGTTTATATCAGAGTGTGGATGTTTTCTTTCCTTACTATGTATGTATTTATCAGTTGTCTATATTCCACAGTGCCGGCTTTTTTAATGATTCCCAAGTTTCTTGTATCCTGTGTGTGGTTACGGTTCGTTGTACACGCGCAGCACGTGCAACTACAGTTCCGATTTGGCCATAGGGCAATGAAAGTCATGTGGTATTGTATTAACACGGAGTAGCACAACTCCCCCACAGAGGATGGGGTGTGGGAGTCGTCGCTATTCCATTGCTCAGGATGCGCCACGAGAAGGATCTGAACCAATGGGGTCCCGTAGTTATTAGTAGAAATCCGTATCCTTCCGAATCGAATTTCAAAGGGATACGTTCAGCCTTTAGAGCGTGATTGAGAAACATATAAATTCAAACACATTTTCATGATTATAAAAGGTATTGTGAGGAATATTTATCAGCCGCCCACCCTCGAATGAAACTCGTTCAAATTATTTGAGTAGAAACCGCCTTTAGATGAAAGCAGTAATAATAAATGCTATTGTTGCTCAAGAAGTAATTAAAAAGCCGGTCAAACGCGAGGCGGACTCATGCAAAGGGCTCCGTACCAAATAACTGTAAAAATCAAGTTTGTGGTATGGGAGCCTCTCTTAATGTCCCCTTTTTTCTGATTTTGTATTTGTGGGACATCCTTCCGAGGGCTTACCCGGGGCTCCCAACCATAGGCTGTTGGGCGTTACGTGAGGATTTTTAGTTGGTAGGAGTCCGGCATAGCATCCATGATGGATTTTCCCTCACATTAAAAATAAATTATAACGGCAATAGAGATACTTGTGAAAATTTCAGCATTAGCTATAACGGTTCCTGAGACACAGCCTCATGACGGACAGACAGACAGACAAAGGGACGGCGAAGCCTTGTGAATAGGGTTCCGTTTTTACCTATTGAGTACAGAACCCTAAAAAGCATCAGAAATAAATTACCTTTAAAAATGTCATGGTTCATGAGATAAAGCCTAATGCCAGACATACAGACAGACAGCGGTATCTCAGTAACTGGGTCCCGTTGTTATCCTGTAGGTACGGAACCCCAAAAAAGGACTTCAGTCTGAAAATCCCCAAATGAACTACAGGTTTTCAGGTTAGGCAGTAATTTAAGGTGCTGTTCGTGCTAAGAATAAAACTGTTGACGTACGGCTTTAACTTATTTTCTCTGTAAATCTCTTGTATAAAGAATCATATTTGAAACTGATGCCCGCAGCTTCGCCCGCGTGAAATTAGTTCCCGTTCCCGCTTCCCGTGGGAGCTTATTCCCGGGATAAAAGTGGCCTAAGTTACTCCTTATTACATAAGCTATCTGCCAGTGAAATTCCCGTCCAAATCGGTAAAGCCGTTCCAGAGATAAGCCGGAACAAACAGACAGACAAAAATTTAAAAAATATATATTTTGGTACCGTATAAACATTCATATGCATGTAGTAGAAAGCGGTTATTTTAATATTACAAACAGACACTCCAATTTTATTAATTTGTATAGATATATGGACGAAAATAATATGTAACAGCGTGGGCACTCATCGTGACCAAAAAATTGAGGCCGTACCTTAAGAAGCGCAATCGCTAGATGCGCCACGGCTTTCGATCAGGCTGGTGGCGACGTCAATTTGGCGAGCTGAACATAAAAAAAAAGAAACATGAGTTCATTCCTAAAAGTCATACATTTTTTCATTGAATTAAGCTACTACTAAACGGAGCCTTGCAAAGTAGGTTACAAAGTATTGTAATGGGTTCGCCATGGCCATGCTCGTGTTATTCCAAACTAAACCAAAAATATCCTTGTACCTAATTTAAGCCAGATTCATTTAGCCGTTAGAGCATCTTAATATATAAAACAAAGACGGGCTTGTTACAACATTTATAACTCGAGATCGGCTGAACCAATATTCATGGTTATTGATTCGTTGGATTTGTCTCCGCCCCGAATAGCATAATAAATCTTAAAAACAATGAAAACTCTATATTATTTAATTTTTAATTTCCAAAAATAATACCTATAATATTGTACAGGTTAACAAAAGTGTAAATATCTTTTTATAGGTTGTCTATAATTTTTCTTGATAAGCTATGTAGTGGTTATATACTCTTTGAGCTATTGTCTATGTCTTGAAGAGGTTTTTTTGTTTTTTGAGTGCACATTCAGTATTAATATTAGATTCCGATCTTGAGGTGAATGAGGAGATGCATAACCAGACTTTGCTCTTGATCGAAGATATGTGTTACCTCATGTGCGGCAGTTTGTTAGTTAGGTTAGGAATGCCAGCGCCAGATCGAGGAATGAATGACGCATTTAATAGAGAATTGGAACGTGAACGTGAATATGATCCACATAAACTAATCCAATCAGTCCAAACGAATGTACCTCTGTTGAATCCTAAGCAGAGGGAAGTCTATGATACACTGATTAATGCAATTGATGATGGAAATGGCGGCTTATTTTTTTTGGATGCCCTCGGTGGAACTGGGAAGATATTCCACATGTCATTGATTTTGGCCACTGTACGTGCGAGATCCGAAATTGCGGTAGCAATAGCTTCTTCTGGAATAGCGGCCACATTGTTAGACGGATGCCGTACGGCTCACTCAGCGTTAAAATTGCCATTAAACCTTCAAACTACTGAAGGTTTGAAATGTAACGTTTCGAAACACTCCGCAATGGCCAAAGTTTTAGTAGCATCAAAAATCATCATATGGGACGAATGCACAAAGGCGCACAAACGCGCATCGGAAGCACTAGACAGAACATTAAGAGATCTGCGCAATGACTCGAGATGTTTTGGTGGTGCAATGATTTTATTATCTGGCGAATTCCGACAAACACTACCAGTCATTCCAAGATCTACTGCTGCCGACGAAATAAACGCTTGCCTCAAAGCACCAAATCTGTGGCGATACGTAAAGAAACTTCAACTGTCTGTAAATATGAGAGTTGCATTGTTGAACGATCTATCTGCTGATGATTTCTCGAAGCAATTGCTGACTATCGGTAATGGCCAAGTTCCTGTTGACAAATCGAGCGGTTTGATTTCATTTCCTCCAAATGTTTGCAATTTTGTATCATCAAAAGACGAGCTTATCAACAAAGTATTCCCGGATATCATTGCTAACCACAAAAATACTAAATGATTAAGTGAGCGAGCAATTTGGCCGCTAAAAATAAAGATGTAGATGACCTCAATTTTATAATTCAAAATCAAATCGTAGGTACTCTGTATTTATTCAAATCTATCAACTGTGTAACAAACGAAGAAGAAGCCACTAATTATCCAAGTGAATTTTTAAACTCCATGGATGTGCCTGGTTTACCACCGCACAATTTAAAACTTAAGGGCTCTGTAGTCATTATGCTTAGAAATTTAAACCAACAAAAACTGTACAATGGAACGCGTTTGGTGATATAAAAACTGATGAGCAATGTGATTCACGCGTCGATACATAAAGGAAAATTTAAAGATGAGGAAGTTCTTATTTCAAGGATTCCGATGATCCCAACGGATATGCCATTTGAGTTTAAACGAATTCAATTCCCGATTCGTCTTGCCTTCGCCATGACGATCAACAAATCACAGGGCCAATTCTTGACTATTTGTGGCCTCAATCTAGAAAATGCATGTTTTTCTCACGGTCAATTGTACGTGGCATGCTCACGTGTCGGCAAACCATCCGCTTTATTTGTTCTTGCGCCTGACCAAAAAACAAAGAATGTAGATTACCACAAGGTGCTTGAATGAAAATCCCATTAATGAATTAATCCGGGTGTATTTCAATCTGCACAACATAGTTTTCAATATTTTTTTTCTAACATGAGTTTGAATTACTTAATTATTATTATTTTTTTAATTTTTATTTTCATTCTGTATGTTTTCATCATCATTCATCATAATAAAATACTTTTATGTTTCTATCTATATCAATATTATTTTATATCATTGTATTACGTTCATCAAAGCCTAAATTAGTTCAGCTAAAAGGTGTAACATTCATTGACTGTTAGGCGGTACGAAGTTCGCCGGGTCAGCTAGTAAGGTAATAAATAACATCCGTAGATCCGTCATCCGTCACTTTTTTTACGTGGGAAAATCTCTAATGGATGCTTTGCCGGACTCTTACCAACTAAAACCACATGGTTAGAAGCTCCGGGAAAGCACTCGGTAGGATGTCCCAGCATTCTCGATGAGCTTTGGCCGCCACTGCGGCCTCACCTAGTGGATACATCCATCCTTAATTACAAACTTACGTGTTGATAATATTGGTAAGGATACGATAGATCAACGAAAATGTTTTCTCGGTAACAAACAGCGGCATGTACTTGTAACAGTTGCTTCGATATTACAACTACGGTACAACTATAACATGGCATACTATAATTAGTAGGTACATGGCATAAATTAGATGAGCTTTATTTGTAGAATCGTTAGGATCAGTTGTACATTATGTACAATTGTACACGTTGATATTATGTATAACTGTCGTATCTCTCAAGTTAGATGAAACTGCTCACAGTAAACAATAATTTCGCTTAAAATCGGTTGATTAGGAGTTTATAACGTGCAAAAACGTGACATGCACTTATCTTACTAATAAAATAAATGCGAAAGTTTGTGAGTGTGGATGTTTGTTACTCTTTCACGCTCAAACGGCTAAACGGATCGGGCTGAAATTTGGTACAGATATACATTATAGTCTGGAATAACACATAGGCTACTTTTTATCCCAGGAATAGGTTCGGAAGAGGAAGCGGGAATTTTTACGCAGGCAAAGCTGCGGGCATCAGCTAGTTATTTATAAAGACACAACATCAAATAACAAGTCAAGTTTCAAATAAAACTAGGAAAGAAAGACAACATAGAGGTGCTACGATGTTCAGAAAAAGAAGTTGGATTGAATTTTTAAGCAAAGGAATAATTTAGGCCTTTATCCAAACTTTGGGTAACATACGAGAAAGAGAATGGTTTATTAGGTGGCTAATTATGGGATTTGGTCCTTACATACTTCCTTATAAATATTAAGGTTAATATGAATGTTTTTCGCGCAGTTTCATTTATGCTATTTGTTCCAACGTACCAACGTATCCACAAGGATATACTAGCAACTTTTTTATTTGTATAGTCTTTGGCGTCGTGGATAAAATAAGCATACCTACTGCGCCATTCCCGCACACTGCCAACTAGCCCAAATAAAACTAACATAAGTTTCTTCTATGGGTTCTCTACAACAATCTACATAGAGAAGATCACCACTACGAAACAATCATTTGCGGGTAACGTAAAATATTTGTTCCAACCCGGGAATAGAATCTGAGAGCACGACAAACGCATACACATACCATGGCGCCACCACACTCCACAACACACACAGTACAACACTGAGGCAATCGTCAACATTCTTTTCCATGTGTACTGTGACTAATATACGCCAGAGTAATAATATGTACTGAATCTTCCAACAGCTTTGAATTTCCTGACAAGCAATGGTCAGAGGCATCCTTCAACACCAACTCGAGGCTACTGGCTAACGTCAAAACTCAACCTACTGCCGTCACGATAACCTCACTCACGGAAGACGATGAGGCTTTGTACCACTGCAGGGTTGACTTCAGGCTGTCTCCTACCCGGAATGTTGGGATCAACGTGTCTGTTGTAGGTAAGTTATATCTATTAATATTAGTGCTGTTTCATAGTTAATTAGATAACTGTTGCACCACCTTTGGAGACTAAGCGGCGAAAGGGAAAAGTTCTTTTCATTTCTCATACTCGGAAAATAGTGTTTTCTTGATCTGACTATTGGGTGGAAAATGCTGTTTCCCTCCCTAGGGAGTGAAAAACTCATACAAATTACTTCCCACCCAAGGGCCGGAATGAACTTTAAAAATAGAACTGCTGACAGGTCAGCTGTGATAGTAAAGAGATTTGTGTAAAAAAAAAATTAAAAAATGCTGCGGCCATGCGACTTTCCAAACAGCCAGTGTGAACTTAGCGAAAATTTCTTCCGGCCCCATACACGTACAATAATATTGATCAATGTAGCAATAAATTGAACATATTATTGAGATTTGAACAGACTATATTCGGATGGAAATAAATATTGAATCAATATTGTACGTGTATGGGGCCGGCCGGAGTTCCATATTTAAAATTTAAAAAGTCGACATAATGTAGTTGTTATTATTTTATCTGTAACAGAATTCCAAACAATTGGTAATAATGTTATAAGGTAAGGTTTGAATCTTATTATTAGTTTTATTTTCCTCGTATTTGAAATGAAAAGTAGAGTGTTTAACTCGGGTAAAAGAATCAATTCCGACTCGGACTATAGCCGCCCTCGCTGCGCTCGGGCGTCTAAATACCTCGGGAATTGATTCTTTCCACCCTCGGTTAACAATCTACTATTCTTAGCTCATACTCTCTGAGATCTACGTCTCTAAAAAACTAAACATAACTGCCCAAATTTAATGGTTCTGAACGTGGATGAGTCAGTGAAACAGAATCTATAAAGATAGATTAGATTACACACTTAACTATATTTAAAACGTTTTAAAATCTTTGTGGAATACATTTAGCCTATTCGCTTCTGCCCTCACCGCTTTGAGAATATTACAGAGCACTTTTACACACAGAGCCCTAGAGAACGGTCCAAATACCCACGAAACCACAAAATTGTTCCACTTCACATAAACCGAGCCGCTAAAATGAATCAGAAGTCCTTGACAAAAACGATAGCATTGTTATTTTCACAAACCATTCATTTTCAGTTTTTTTTTTCTCAAAGACCGAACCGACGAAATACCAAGTTTTGTTAATAAACAAACAATAAATATTACAGTAATATAAACATAATTTAAAGTGAATTAAAATAAAGGTACTGCTCAACACGGTCTCTAAAATTACCCTCAAGTAAATTAAATCATTAAAATTACACTTTCCGTCGCAGCTCTGTGTATAATTTATGCTAAGAATGCGACTCGTTTCCCGTATAACGACATGCAATGCAACCTGGTTGTGTATTATTTTGTATCATGAAGCCTGGTCAGGTGAGGGAAAGGGTTACGATTATGTGTTTGGATATTTTCTTTGTTTGAATTGCAAGTTAAAATTGAATATAACACGAATGGGTTATAAACATTGTAAGTTAATTTAAACCGGAAAACAGTACGACCTCAGTCCTTCATGAGCTTCCTGGTTATGACTATTTGGGTCAGCTGTCATTCTAGCAGAATTCGGACCAAGATGGGGTTCCTAAATTTTGCCGCCCACACCTAAGTATGTATCTACGAGTATAAAGAAAGGCAAAATTAACCCACAAACAATAATTACTTTGGGATTGGTGAACAAGTCTGGTTACGGTTCCAGGGCTTGCATTTCAAGCGTAGCCCTCTACCCTGTGTTTGATCATCATAATCTCAGCCAATTTAGTTAATCGAAATAGTTACTTGGACTATCCCGGGTGCGTACAGCCTTTCCTTCATTGGCATTCGGATCTTAAACGCACTAGACAAGCAAGAAAAGTATTTTGAATTACTTGAAATTGTCTGTTACATAAGTTTTTTTATTTACAGTACTACCAAGTCCTCCATTCTTCATGGATGAACTGAATAATAAGGTGTCGGGCGGAGTGGGCCCCTTCCACGAAGGACACATATTAGTACTTCGCTGTTTAGTAATTGGAGGTGAGTAGCGATACGTTACTATGACAAATTTTGTTTTCATTTTGTGTAATAAGGTCTCGGCTACCAGTAACAAGTTGATGAGGATAGGTCATTTGGACCGTTTTAAGATAGGTAATAGTTACTAAATAGGTCCGTTCTCTAATATGTAGAGAAAAAAAAACATGTGGTGAAATGAGTGCGAATAGCCTCTGCCTACTCCTCGGGAAAAAGGCGTATCGCCAATTTTGATAATCTTGGTGGCGAGCAATGAGTGAAAAGAAGAATATTATTTTTTCTCAAAACCACATAACGTTAAACTTCTCTAATGCCTCACATTTCATAATTTGTCTGGGTATAGGCTTATAAGCTGTTTAAACTATATAAGACTTCTCAAGAATGTTTTATTACTAGGTCGCCCCCCACCCCGTATAAGCTGGTACTCTGGAGACAATCTAGTGGACGCCTCAGACGGAGACAGCGATATCCCTTCCGTCAGAGAAAACGAACTCTATCTACCTCTAAATAGAGAGAAGGCGGCTGCCTTATCGTGCAGAGCATCCAACACTCACCTAGCACCTTCCCTCGTCACTACATTGGATGTTAAATTGTATTGTAAGTTGGTGCAAACATTTTACTACACTATATAAATACAAAATAATAAGTACAGAAAGAAATCTACATACAAAGTGCGCTCGGGCTACGTACACATAGACAGCGCTCACGGAGTTCACGGACACCAGGTCAAATGATTTTCAATGTAACTTCAATACTGGTTTGTGCGCGAGTGTGCATAGCCGAGGGTAGGTAGTGAAAAAAATAACATATATAAGATTGCGTTAAGTTGACTTTAACGAATTGCTGTTTAATCCAACAGCAAATGCCCTACATTGTATTTATATGTTAATAGATTCACCGCAACCACAATAGACTATGGTTCGGAAAGGCTGGTATTTTTTCGCTTACTCTCCTTTGACCTTTTCGGACCTTTGTGTTCTCACTCTGAATTTGAACTACAAAAGCTTTGCTGTATACTGTTACTGTATTGTATACTGTTGAAATAAAGACTATTTTTCTTTGCGTTTAACAGCGTTTAACGTTTGCACAATTAAGAGACAATAAGTTTCGCTTTCACAGTACCAGCATACAACGTGTCAATCCATTGGGTGCGTGGTACGGTGGGCGATGCATTGCGCGCAGGAAGACCTGCTCTGGCGCAGTGCACGGCGCGTGGGTCGTACCCGCAGCCTGATCTGTCATGGTGGCTGGATCGAACGCACCTCACGCACCACAGTAACCAGGTTAAAATCACAATGTCTTTAATATTTAGTTTCTATGATTTAACTGAGAAACGATTTATTCATTCCGTTGGATTTTACTTTGTAATAATTGTACCATCATATCTATTCATGTTATATCATCATTTCAGTCATGGCACAACACAACTTTAACAGCAGTGTCATTGTTGGAATTGAACCCAGCAGTGACAGATAATGGGGCAACGTTGGCCTGTGTGGCTACTAATGTCTTGGTAGCGTCTAACAAGGGCTCTAAAGCTGATGTTTTTACGCTGAATGTTACTTGTAAGTATGAATATCCGGAATTACATACTCCTTACCTTTTCTCTACCTTCTGGAATTCCGGATTGACCTATGACCAAGCGAAAGTCACCGGGGCCATTCACAGCTAGTTTTCTTTTTCGTTTATGTTTAGCTCGCCAAAATGATGCGATCCGCCTGATGGAGACTCATCGTGATGTTTATTGTGTTGAGGGCAACTTTTAAGGTCCACAAAACCGCTGGTGGTCCTCGGTCCTAACGAAGATTCTCTCCGATGTATGAGAGCACAACCAGTCAGAAAATCTGCGAACCGGACTTAGTGAAAGGCGGATAGGCGAAAACGGGGCTAGGTGCGGGGAAGCACGAGAGAAAACGAAGTTCGCAGATATTTCAGACGCTTCGTAGCACCCGGATATCACAATTTTTTGAGGTCAAAAAAAAAAACTATGTGCTCTTCAGCACATTCTGGAAGATTCGATAGGACCTATTGGATCTTGACTGACTTTTGAACGATTATTTACACGTGATTTCTTTGCAGACAGTCCAATGGTCGATGTTATAAAACTAGGCAGCGATGACACCAGTGATATTGTAGTAGAATTAGACTCTTTACATTTGGAATGTGGTACCAGAGCAAATCCACCTGTCGAGAAGATTACTTGGTATTTCAATGTAAGTATTTATAAGTGTGTAAAAGGTATTCCTACTCTTTCTTTTTAGACAGTTCTTAGTATCAGCACCAAGAATATTATTATAGTATAGCAAGTGCCACTCAAAGTAAACGGGGGGTTATGGGTACCTTTGATCTAGAACTGCTCTTCGCCTTGAACAAAAATTAACTTACAATTGATTCTTACATAATGTCTTTATTTGTTGTCCATTATAGGCACCTATCTCAAAACTATAAAAAATATAGAAAGAAGACTAAGATTATCTATTATAATGCTGTCCTATTGTTTCAGGATATAGAAATAAGAGCAGGTAGTAAATGGGGTGACAACACGTCATCTCAACAGTTACTGATTGAGGAAGCGACTCGTGTGCACGCTGGACGATACGCATGTTTAGCTGTCAATGCCATAGGAGAAACACGTTCTGATGACCTCAGTATTACAGTTTATTGTAAGCTCTTTATTGTAATCTTGCATATGTACCCTATTAGAATGGCTTTTTGGTCTTTCAATTGCTTATGCAAACTCGAAAACAGATTTGTACCTATTTATTGACGGAGATCTAGTTTCCGTTGTCTTGATCTTTTTTGCCTACTTCATCTCAGACTAATGCCGAACTTAGTTTTACTTTGATAAATCCTGCTTTGCAGACCCACCAGAATGCACCGGAGTCGGTATAAAGCTAATAAAAGAAACTATGTACTGTAACGTCAAGTCATTGCCAGATCCTGACACATTCTTTTGGCATGTGCAACTTTTGAACTATGAGGTGCAGCACCTAACTTCAGGGTCACCAACCTTAGCCCTAGATCAGGTTATGGGACCTTTAACGGAGACACTGAAGGTTTCTTGTGAAGCCAGTAATGGAATTGCGTCGCAAGAAGAACCATGTGACAGAATATTCACTTTCGAACATCTTCGGCCACCTCCACCTCATCAATGTGATATTGCTTACGAGTTTGGGGAGTTTCAGCTGAGGTGTATACCAGGTACGTACTAAACTGAAGCAATGCTTATAATTGCCAATTTTGGTTGCTATACACGTTTACTTATTCCTTTGAGGAGAGAACTGTAGTTTGTGAATTACACTTTCACTAATTTCTTTGGGTGTATGAAAAACTAACAATCATGTTGCCCATTGCAGTTGAAAACGCAACATACTACGAAGTATCTTTGTGGCGGATGTCAGAGAATAACTCGTCCTTAGTGCTAGAGCGTAGAACCAGCATGGGCTTTGGCATAGAAGGTGCTCTGGTATCTTCTGGGTCCGCGAACAGTGCAGGCTTTACGGCAAAACGTGGAGCTGTAAGAGCAGCGCTAGGCAGAGTTCGATATGGTGATGAGGCAGGAGCAAGTGCCTGCAACCGGTATGGCTGCTCGTCACCACTGCTAGTGAGGCCGGCGGACTCTCTGCTACAAGAAGCAGACCCTCCTTGGTGGCACAGTGAGTAAATCTGGAATGTATTCAATGTTGTGAGATTATGATGAAGCTTGTTTAGGATATATTATTAAGACAAATTTAAAACCAATTCAGAATACAGTTTACTGTCATAAACATTATATCATGAGACGATACTCTTTCACTCATATACTTTATTCTCTATATTTCACTGCGTATTTTTTTCACTCTGCGAAAAGTCACGCCTCCATAATATAAAAGAAAATGGGTTTCTGTCATTTTTTTTCTTTTCAGCCTTACTAGAAAAAGACGTGGGTATATCGCTGGGAGCGGCTGTTCTGGTAGTGGTGTTCGCAATATCATCGGTATTGATGGTGCGGCTAGCTCGACGGCCTTGGCAGAAGCCTCCACCTGTCGTACAGGTGTTGCAGCTTGATGACGTCGCCAGGAACTATTTAGATAATATTGGTGAGTTAATATTATACCAGCTGACGGTTCCTAAATAAAGGTCTACTTTTCTGATTTGACGATTTCTTTATACGGCGTGACGACCTAAGACGTATTAGGTGTTATAATATATCAGTTAATATTATAACACCTAATACTTTATCAGTTTCCAGTGTGACTCGATGGCTTATAATGGTCAAAGCACCTCCCCTGGCGAGGCAGAAGACGTGAGTTTGAATCCCGTCCGCAATAATGTTTGTCTGTAAGTTTTGTAACTAATACCTCCTTGAGAAAATCAATAATACTAGGAAATGATGTTTTGATGGTTATACTTCAGCAGATCGTGTAGCAACAATCAGATATTTATTTAGTCTTTTTAGAATGTCTAAACGGTATATCCACGATTTTAATCAAGAACAGTAACAATGTCGCGTGACAGGCATAGGTGAAGATCATAAGAAACTAGCTGTTTCCCGCGGCTTCGACCGCGGTGAAGTCGTTATCGCGTAAAATCATAACTCTCCTTCTGCGCAGTCGGTTAAAAAGTAGCCTATGTCCTACCCAGAGTTTCGAACTATCCCTATAGCAAATTTCATCTCAATCGCTCCAGCCGTTTAGGCGTGAAAGCGTAACAGACAGACAGACAGACAGACAGATATACAGACAGACAGACAAAGTTACTTTCGCATTTCATTCAAACATTCTTTCCTTTTTAGAACACAAAGTTCATACCTCGTGCAGTTTGAGGTCGTGCAGTAGCGGCTACTCAGACGCGTCAGCAGAGTCTGCCCCTCCCGTGGAACGCAGACGCAAGCCCGCCTGGGAGCGGTGGCACGAACCGCCCCCGCCTGACGTCACACTCACCTTACATAGGGAGAGTGCTGTGTGAACTTCAGAGAACTAAAACTATTGATATGATGTGAAACATGAACAGAAATGTCTTATATTATTCGTCTGTTATGTGCTTGAATGACTCTTTGGTGCCGATTAATTATTTTAAGTTTATCGAGTTCAATGGGATGGGACTAAATAGTACACAAAACTAAAATACGTATTGCCATGCCTCGTCCTGCAAGCAGGAACATTTTACCATTGTCAATAAATGGATAAAGAAAAGACAAAATGCCTAACTGAGTGGTTGTCTACAAAACTCCAAACAGAGCGAGAAGCTTTTGAACGCTCTGAAAAACAATATCCTGTCATTTTTTTTAAATTAAAATTCTTGTTGGTAATAGTAGTTTATGACACTGTTGCATAATAAGGGTTCTTATAACACGAGTGGGCGAGTTTTTTTATAGTATCACACGAGTGTTATAAGACCAAGTTATGTACAGTGTCATACACTACTTTATCTACTCTCATACTATAATACCTGATTTCATTTTCTGATATAATATAGTTGCTCCTTGATTTCGCCGGTAACAGGTTCATGGTCAAGTTTGACGCAGTTTTCAGAATGTCTGGTGGTGTACAATTACCACAATCCTCGCTTTAAGACATGTTTTACACAAAAACTAATTTATTTTACAAACTAAACCAAACTTTGTTAAATTTAAATGTAAAATGTTGGCGCCAAGGCGCAAATATCGATTGCGCATGCGTGTTTCTTTTTTTTTAGGCTGCGAAGGCACTACCTTTTTTTAAAGTAGAGGTTCAAACTTATTTTTCCGGCTGGAGGTTGTATAGGTGTATCGTTATGATTAAAAAGTTATATTAATATGATATAGGTGTCCATACAAGACCTGTATCGTAATTAAACTTTTTTTTGGCCTGTGCGTAATGTTTGTCATAAGAGTATTGATTTCAATTTTATAATCTTTGTATTATAGTATCAGAGTAGATAAATATTATTATGATTGTGCTTTCATTAAAGCGATATATGTATTGTATACAGTTTTTGCTTCAAATACATTTAAGGCAGATGTTACTGAATGTCTATAAACTGACTGAATTTATATTAAAGAACTTTTATCTACTTTTTATAGAATTTGAGTGTTTGATCTTGGCGAATTGTAATGTGTGTTGTGTTGTAGCTTACCGCGGGAATAGCGGATTGCTCTGTGTCAACGAATATCTTCTATTGTACAAATTGTATCGGTACTAATTATGTTATGGCTGTTCTACAGTCACACTAGCAGAATTTATTTGTATATATAAAAATAAATGAGATTATTTTTTACTTCGTTTTTTATTTTATTCTGTAAGTTCCTACTCCTAAACCGTAGAGCACAGACAGAGGGCAACACTGTCGTTACTTTTAGTCAGATTCCAGATAAAATATGTCTTCAATGTCCTGAAATAACCAGGCAGTATCTCCGCCGTATACCTACTCACTCTCTCTAATTTAAAGTATCAATGAAACCTATAATACCATCTGTTGGGAGTCCTGGGACATCATTCCAAGGGCTTACCCGGGGCTCTCAACCATAGTCTGTTGGGCGTTACGTGAGGTTTTTTAGTCGGTAGGAGTCCGGCATAACATCCATGAGGATTTTCCCTCACGTTAAACAAAAAAAAACCTATAATACCAACATGATCCCATCCAGCAATTTTTGAACACGGATATCATAACAACGGTTATGATACCACAGACTGCCAGACACAGATGGATATATTTCTATTTTTTTTTTGAAGAAGGCTTAAGTATAGACTCATATTTATGCACACAAAGATACACAGAACTTGACACCCATACATATCTCACTTTAGTCTTTTGATCTTTGAATCTGACTCTTTTTCAAATCCTGTTGTTGGTGGAATCTATGCACTTACACTCCAGCGATATCATTTCTTCAATTTAGCCTTTTAAAACGAGTACTTTCTTATGACAACATTTCTTTCCATATTTCAATCTATGTCTGTTAATTCTTTCTTATTCCTTCACTGTTTTTTTATTTTATTTTGTTATAGCCTTGTGATACAGTTTACGCTTCACTGCTGAAGCGTAGACTCTGAAGAATAAAGTGTAAAATCCTGAGTCACTTTAATTTTGTTTTCCACAAACATACTTTCCGATTCATTGCCAGAGTGCTTTTATGGGTCGCTAGAGGCCGCCAACGGCTTCGCTCGCGTGAAATTTGCTTACACAAGCCTATTTCCCGTGGGACGAAGGTCGTTCTTCGAGATGAGAAATAAATATCTGTATAAAATTATATCATTCTGCTACCCCTTTTGACGGGAATAAGCCAATTTAAGTGAAAAATAATGCAGACCAGCTTGTCAGAACATTGATCCAAAAGTTCTAGGTGTCCTTGGAACTACCTGAAAGAAATTCTGTGTCCGTTGCCGATTCCCATGGGGGCATAGTCCCGGGATAAAAAGTAGACTGTATGTTATTCAAAACTTTATTCTATCCCAGTACCTACCTACCAAAAAGGGGTAACGATATTTTTGGAAAATTGAGTTACACTGAAGCATCGCTTTTTATTGCGTCATTAGGTCCGGGTTACATTTATGTTTCAAAGTTAAACTTTATAAGAAGAGAAGTTATAGATCTTATTATAAGTTTCTTCTTACTTATAATAAGATCTGTAACTTCTCTTTTGTTGCCTTAAAATAAATAAATACTTAATTATATTATTATTATAAGTCGATAGTGTGCTAAATGTTGCAAATTTATATTTGCAGCCTTTTGGAAGCTTCAAATCCTGTAAAATTTGGACGGAGGCGGTTCCTTATTCGGCTGTAAAGCGTCAACATAAAACCATACACGGCAAACCAATTTTTAAATGGGGCCCCAGTCTGCTATTGCCATGGTGTCAGAACAGCATCGAAATTGTAGCTTAATAGCTACGGAAGCTTTGAACTTGTACCGTAACTGACGCGCAACGTGTCGGGTTTATATTGAGCTAGGATTCTGTCTGACACAATTGAAATAGTTGTGTCAGACAGAATCGTAGAGAATTGGGCTCCTCAATATGTATGATACTTATTACAATGATCGTATACATAGAACACTAAGCAAGCAGGACTACCAGCCTGAGTTCAGTCTTTTGTATCCTTATTAAAAGTTACAGACAACTTTTAAAGAAACAGTGGAGTACCACCTGCATTCGACTGTGTTACGGTAAAGTAAACTTTATGATTATGTTTACAAAAGTGATATTGACTTACACGTCAGCTTGGAAACTGATATTCAGAAGACTACGCTTAAACGAAACATTACTAAAACAATCAATCAAATGAGCCTATCGCAGTCCACTGCTGGACGTAGGCCTCTCCTAATTTACGCCACAATCCACGGTCCTGCGCCTTACGCATCCAGTCCCAGCCTGCGACCTTTACCAGGTTGTCGGTCCATCTAGCGGGTGGACGTCCTACCCCACGTTTGCCGAGACGCGGTCTCCACTCTAGAACTCGTTTGCTCCATCGGCCATCGGTTCTTCTGCAGATATCTGCAGAAGAACCGACGGACGGAAGGTACATTGAAGTGGCAGTGGGCCGGCCATATGGCCGGCCCACTGCCACTTCAATGTACTTATTCTGCGAGCTATGTCAACCACTTTAGTTCTTTGCCGGATAGTCTCATTTCGGAGTCTATCCCTCAGAGACACCCCAAGCATAGCCCTTTCCATAGCCCGCTGCGCAACCTTTAGAGCTTTGACCAACCTCTCTGTAAGTGTCCACGTCTCGGCACCGTATGTCATAACAGGTAGAACGCACTGGTTGTAGACTTTGGTCTTCAGGCATTGCGGTAAAGGCGAATTGAAGACTCGACGCAGTTTGCGAAATGCTGCCCAGCCCAACCGTATCCTTCTGGCGATTTCCTTGTCCAGGTTCCCTTTCCCCAGTGTAATAACCTGCCCAAGGTAAGTATATTCCTGGACGACCTCTAGCCTCGATCCCTCGACGTATCTTGGCCCCGGCATAACGTGGTTATTAAACATAACCTTGGTTTTTTCCAAGTTCATGCCGAGTCCGACACGTCGAGACGCTCCGTTCAGGCTATGCAGCATTCCGCTTAGCTGTTCCAGCGTCTCCGCCACAATTACGATGTCATCGGCAAACCGAAGGTGCGAGATTTGCGTGCCGTTGACGTTCACGCCCCCCCCTTCCCAGTCCAGTGTCTTAAAGATGTCCTCAAGCGCATTGGTGAAGAGTTTCGGGGATATCACATCACCCTGTCTTACACCTCTACGCAGTTCAATGGGACTGGTTTTTTGATTATCTAGCTGGATGGTCATGGTAGCGTTGTCGTAGAGACATCTCAACACCTCGATATATTGCCAATCTACACGACATCGCTGCAGAGCGTCCAGGACTGCCCAGGTTTCGACAGAGTCAAAGGCCTTCTCGTAGTCCACAAAAGCCATACACAGCGGCTGATTGTACTCGTTTGTTTTCTGTACAATCTGCCGTACAGTATGGATGTGGTCCACGGTGCTGAAGCCTTTTCGAAACCCGGCTTGCTCCTTTGGCTGAAACTCGTCGAGCCTAAGGGCGAGGCGGTTTGTGACTACTCTCGAGAACAACTTGTAAACATGGCTCAGGAGTGAGATGGGACTGTAATTCCTCAGCAAGGTCTTATCACCGCACTCCCGCTCCACGCTTCAGGTGTTTGTCCCTGTTGGAGGACGGAATTAAACAAACTCGTCAGCTCGTTGAAGACCGGAGCCCCCCCCCCCCCCGCCTTCAGTAGTTCAATTGTAATTCCGTCCTCCCCAGGGGACTTGTTGTTTTTTAGTTGCCCGAGAGCCGCCCTCACCTCGTCCTGGTCAATGTCCGGAATGTCCTCGGTATAGTGGCGCGATAGTGGGGCTCGGTGGTCACAATCAGTAGGACCCGTCGGCCTTTTTGTCCGTGATGCATACAGGTCTCTGTAAAAGCTCTCAATTTCCTCGAGAATCTCGAATCTTGAGGTCACGGTTCTGCCATCCGCTGTCTTCAGTTTCGTCAGACGGGGTCTTCCAAGCTGTTGGGCAAATACCTTGGTACCCCTGTTCTGCTCGATCGCTGCCTCGACGATACTGGTGTTATACCGTCTAAGGTCGCGTCGTATCAGCTTTCGGATTTTGAGATTTGGATCCCGCTGGTCTGACGAAGACGAGTGCGTAGATGGCGTTTCCCGTCTTATTCTCATTAGTTCGAGAGTCTCGGGCGAGAGCTTAGAGCACCTGTTATTGCTTTTTCCGGACAAAAACCTTCGGGACACTTGCTGTAGCGTCCTGACCACATTTTCGGCCTTATCGTGAATATTGCCAGTGGTTTCCAGCAGATCGAAACGATTTTGAAGTTCTAACTGGAACCTCTCAGCCCCTGAGGCTAACTGGAGCGCGGTAGGTCGGAGAGTAGGCTTCATCATACGGGCCCTTTCAGCTCGGAAGTCCAAATTCAGAGATGCTCGCACAAGTCGGTGATCACCACCGGTATTGAACCTGTTAATCACAGAGACATCTCTAAATATACACTTCCTGTCCGTCATGATGAAGTCTATCTCGTTCCTTGTGACCTTGTCGGGACTTCGCCAAGTCCATTTTCTGTGGGGCTTCTTCTTAAAGAAAGAGTTCATCAAGAAGAGCCCCTGAGACTCAAGAAAACTGACAAGCATATGGGCCCGGTCATTTCTGCGCCCCACACCAAAGGGACCGATCTTCGTTTCGCCGCGTTCTTGTACTCCCACTTTGGCATTGAAGTCCCCCATCACAACGCTGTAGTGAGTCTTGGCAGTACCATGTAGTGCTTTTGCTATGTCCTCGTACACGGTCTCAGCTGCCTCGATAGTGCTGCTCGAGGTCGGGGCATACACTTGTATCACCTTCAGGGTGAACTTGTTGGTGAGTCTCAGTATTAAGTATGCTACCCGAGCCGAAACACTGCTGATCTCCACAACGCTGCTAACGAGGTCCTTTTTCACCATAAAGCCGATCCCGCCCTCGGAAGAATGTCTTCCGTCACCTTCCCGAAAGTAAAACAGGTCGCCTGATGCAAGGGTTAGCGTGTCCTCCCCCTTTCTTCGGACCTCGCACAATCCCAGTATGTGCCAGTTAATACGACCTAGTTCTACCTCGAGTTCGGTGAGCCGCTCGTCCAGGCGCAGAGTAGTTCCATTAAACGTAGCCAGGGTCAGTTTTGTATGGCAGCCTCCCGTAACTCGGAGATTCTTAGCACCCCCCCTCCCGCCATCACTCCGACCGCTGCCGTGATCGGGTACAGCGGGAGTGCCGGGAACTGGGGGCCGTTGTTTTTTTTTTTTTTTTTTTTTATTTTTTTTTTATATTACTTAGGTGACAGACAAGCTTACGGCCCACCGGAAGGTTGGTAACCGTAGCCTATAGACGTTTGCAACACCAGAGGTGCTACACACGCGCTGCCGACCCGGGCGCAGGTTGTGACGACCCACAGTTGAAATTTTTCAAGCCGCCCATAAGGCCTTCTGTTGTGTGCATCATAGGAGGACATTTGACCTTACTGTATCACGCTGGCCAGACGGGTTGGTACAGAGTTTAGTTTAGAATTTTCCTTTTCTGTGCGCCATGACCTCGTCCGTTTATCAGCAGGTGCACCACTCGCAGGTGAGGCCGGCTTGGACCCCGGGGTTGGTGGTAGGGCCCCATCGCACCCAAACTAAAACAATAACAACAACTAAACAACAACAACTAAAACAATAGGTTAACGTAAAAAGCTATTGGCAATTACCCGCACATTCCGCGTGTACAATCGTAGCCTAATTACCTGTTCGAACATGTTCAGCCTGTTTTTTAACTCGTTCAGGATCTTCAAAGCTTTTTTATTTACGCTGAACTATTACCATGTAATCATGGTATGTGACGGGTTGATTCGACCTTATTCGTTTTGTATTTTTAGTAATTCTTGTCATACAGTCAACATTACAATCATAATCTGTAAAAATTTCAGCTCTTTAGCTATCACCGTTCATAAGACACAGCCTCTTGCCAGAGAGACAGAAAGACGGACAACGAAGTCTCAGTAATTAGGGTCCCGTTTTTACTCTTTGGTTACGGAACTCTCGCACCCCGTTATTTTACTCCGTCCGTTCATTTCTTTGTAGGAAAACAAGTATGCAATTTACTTTCATTAATGGGCGCGCTTAGCTCGCGGTGGAAACAAGGCTTTACGTCTAGTAGTGGCGTGTGATAGGCTGATTCGATTCGTAGATGCCAAAATGTCAATACGAATTAGGAATGAGTGACATCGTTATTTCTTTGACAAAGGATATAAGTAAGTACTCTTCAACGTACTTTAGTATAATATAAATACATTTAAATATGTTATTTAGAAAATAACCGGCCAAGTGCGAGTCGGACTCCCGCACGGAGGGTTCCGTACCAAAAAACAACAAAAAGTCGTATTTGTTGCATGGGAGCCCCCCATTTTTCTTTTTATTTAACAAGAGGGAAAATCCTTTATGGATGATATGCCGGACTCCTACCGACTAAAAAACCCCACGTAACGGCTAACAGCCTACGGTTGGGAGCCCCGGGTAAGCTCTCGAAAGGATGTCCCACTAAAGGTCCATTTTGTTTTTATTATTATTTTTTTTATGAAAATACACTGCTCGATATTCTGTGAGTATTTCAAGCGTCTTTTGGTTGCCCTCATTACTTATTTACACAGAGCAACTCGTGCCTTAGACAGTTCGCGTTGCTCTATAGTGTTATACAACGCGCGTCTTTAGACAGTTCTCGTTGCTCTATAGTGTTAACTATCCTTGTATAGATCCTCTACGGTAGGTACAGTATATATTTCAAAAAGAGTTTGTGAACTCTATGTTTAATGTCTTTTTCAGAATATTGATGACATTTGAATGATGACATTATAAACACGATATCTACGTCGACAACATAAATTGTGTGTTTGTACGTAAATTGTTTATACTGGAGAAATATCTAAAATATGGACTATTTGTTTAAAAGATAGCTATTTCATAGGAAATAGCCTATGAAATAGCTATCTTTGAAATATTACACCTACCTAAAGTAATCTGCTGAAAGCGTTGTTCACTTTTTAAAGAAAAATTATTTACGATGGAAGTCGAAAAATAAGTTAGTATGTGACCCCTATAATGTTCAGTCATGGCGACATGAAATTAATTTCATTTAGCAACATTTTATTGTGCTATACCTCCTAAAGTATTCGTTTAATTTGCATGGTGTAAAGGGAATGAATGATCTTGATGAAATGTTCAAATTAGCCAACGTATTTAAATTGAGAAGGATACCTTATACCCGAATATATAAGACAAAATCGCGAAAAAACACGTTTGATATATGGAAGCCCCCTTAAATATTATTATGTTTTTGTTTTTAGTATTTGTTGTTATAGCGGCAACAAAAACACATAATCTCAAAAAAAATTTAACTCTCTAGCTATCACCGTTCATGAGATACAGCCTCCTAAAATAAAAAAATACATAAAAATGTCCGTATCTGGTGGAATAAAGTGGTACTTCTTTTTTCTTTTTGGGTACAGAAAAGTACGCATCCGTACTGCTTACTGACATTGCCACGGCATTTTCTGGCGCTGTGGCCGGGCTAGGTCGTAACACACCTGACGGACAGACAGACAGACAGACAGACGGACAGCGAAGTCTCATGAATAGGGTCCCGTTCTTTACGGAACCCTAAAAAACGGATGTAACCTCGAGAAACCATGAAATTGTCTAGATTATACTGTGTGCGTGTAATTAAATAAATAAATGGTTAGCACCCCACGCTTTTACAATCAAACATTATAACTAAAAGCACATAGTTTACACTTCAGCCTAGAAATAGAGGCAACTTGAACGATCCATAATTTATTTTTAATTTTTTCGTGCATTATAAAGCGTATTTTTCTAGGGTTTTTTAAACCATTTATTTATTTTATACATTTTAGTCACAACATTTATACCTTTACTAGCGGTTCCCTGCTGCTTTATCCGCGTAGAAGTCGTTATCGCATAAAATCATTACCCTTCTTTCGCGCAGTCAGTAAAAAAGTAGCCTATGTCCTTCCCTTAAACTCAAACTATCCTTGTAACAAATTTCATCAAAATCGGTTCAGTGGTTTAGGCGTGAAAACGGAACAGACAAACAGACAGAGTCACTTTTGCATTTATAATATTAGTAGGGATTTCTGTATTACATGGTGTTTGGTCTGAGTTCGACTAATGTTAAAAATATTTCATTATTACTCTAATACATATACATTTTATGCAGGTACCTATGTCAATATTTACACTCAATATTAACTTCAATATATAACAGGTTTGTTATAACCTTAAACCCTTAAATCTAAAACGGAGCTCTGTGTACAGTTGGAAAAGGAAAGAGAGGAAAATGAAAATCTATTGATAAACGCTCTGAATGACACAAAAATATTAAAATGCGAATTATCAAGACTTCATGTTAGTTATGATGACATTGTTGCGGAGCGGGACCACCTTCAGTCAATTGTAGATAGGTTCCAAGAGTGCAGTGACGAGTATGAGAAAACCTTGAGGAGGACTACCTTTCTGGAACAGGAGCTAAGGGATGCCCAGGGACAGATCTCACACCTGGAAGAAGCTGCTGAGAAAGTTACTGCCCAACAAACCGATAATCTTTTTAGTGAGTTAATGAGTGGTATCCCGCAGTTTATTCCTTTTGCAAATTCTCAAAACCTGGACTTGACTACTATCGATCTTACAGGTGACAGTCCATATCAACAGGACAAGTCGGTTTTGTTTTGCAGCAGAAATAAACTAAAAAAATATCTAAAAATTAAAAAGTTCATACAAAAATCAAAAAAGCAATTAAAATTCCATAAAATGTTAATCAAGAAGTGTAAAAATATAGGTTCTTGTTTAAAATTTAGAGAACAAGCTAAATTGTCAATGTTAGAACTAGAACAAAGCCATTTAAAATATTGCACTGACACACAAAAATTAGAGTCAAAAATACAAAGTTTGCAATTTGAGCTACAATATATGACTAAAAAATATGAATGGTCCCTTAAGGACTTTACTAAATGTTCTTTAACAATAGACAAGGTACTCAAAACATCAAATGATAACACTGAGCGCCTTGATTGTTTCCTAAATGACCACTTATGCAATATTAACTGCCCTAAAGCAATTGAGCTGGTGGAGGCCCAGGGCGAACCGGTTACCGCTGAGCCCCTAGCTCCCATTACCACATGCTCGCCCAGTACATCAGTGGATATATTGTGTGACAGTGTAAATAATAGTAATAGTTGTACTAAATTAATTGTATTTAGTGATGATATTGGTACCAATCTAAGTTCATTTTTAAAACAAAACTCAAATTCAAGTTATTACTCGGTTATTAATAATTGCTATCCGGGTGCTTCATTAAGTGGTATTATGCAAAAGATATTAGAATATAAATTTGAAGCTAACAGTAAAATAATAATTTTCTGTGCAAACAGGGGGAAAATTAGCAATGATGATTTGTCCCTATACATGAATTACATCTTAAACTTAAATGTCATACAAGTTGTAATGTTCACACTTCCATTTATAAAAGGTGTGCCAGATTCGGAAAATTCATTTAGATATAAGATGAATTTACGTTTAAATTTAATAAGTCAGTATAATAATAAATTTAATATAATTGACTTTAATTCTGTATTTAACACAAATTTGTCACATAGCAAGTTTATAGTCTATAATAATCACAAGGGTAGGTATTGTCTACCCAAATATTATAAAAGACAAATAGCAAGTTTGCTATTTAATTATTTTTATTCTGTAGCCAAAAACTTGGCTGACAAAACTGCTTTATTTGAGCAGAGTAGATTTAGGACTTTGGAATCTGTTCCAAGTAATTTAAATTAACTGCTGGGACAACAGAGGAATTACCCTCTAGCCAAAATTGTAAATTAATAGAGTTAAATTTAATTGCAAACCGTAATTTTATCGGAAACTGTCCTCCGAACAAAACTAAATTAAAAAATGTAAATTACATCAGCCTGGTGCATTATAATATTGCAACATTAACACAGGTCAAAGAGTTTGAATTGGAGCTGTTCATGAGCTCAGAAAATGTTAAAATTGTTTGTCTTACAGAACATATGCGTAAGGAGTAGGAGCTCATGTTCAGTTTCAGTAGTCACCGGGTTGGTAGTGCGTTCTGCAGGGTCAACACAACACGGGGGGGTTCGATGATTTTATTAAATAAGAAATTAAAATATAAGGAACGGAAAGATGTTGTGTCCCTCTCTGTAGAGTGTACAGTTGAAATATCGTGCGTAGAATTGGGGCAATTCATAGTAGTATGCGTATATAAACCTGGAGTCTCACCCTTTTGTGAGTTTGAGGAAGTAATGGATAAAGTGCTATTTAAACTTGGAAAAACTAATAAACACCTAATAGTGTGCGGTGATTTTAATGTTAATATACTTATAAATACGCGTCAGACCAATGATATCTTAAATTTATTTAAATCACACAATCTCACTAACTTATTTTTAGAGCCTACTAGATATTGTGATACAACAGCTACTTGTCTGGACAATATATACAGTGAAATGTTGCCAGAAAGTAAGAGTATTATAAATAAGATAAAATCAGATCATACTGGGCAAATAGCATCTTTCAAGATCACAAGAGAAAAAGTTAAAAGACGTAAAATATTTTGTAGACCAGTAACTAGTGACCGCTTGGAACGTATGCGAGTTGGACTTTGCAATAAACTTCCATTTTTAGACACTGGCTTAGATCCAAATGTAATGTATAAGTTATTTTTTGATTCCTTTTACAATGAGTTCAACTCCGTATTCAAGTCTAAGGAAGTCACAATCGGTGATAGGCCAGCCTTCAGTGAATGGGCCACTGAGGATATACATAAAAGTAGACAAAAACTGTATGAACTATACTCAGAAAGACAGCTTAATAGAACAGATGAATTTCTAAATTGTGTTAAAACTTATTCAAATAAGTTTAAAGCAGACTGCTTAGCAGCCAAAAGAAAGTATATAAGTAATAAAATTCTCAATAGTGTAGACAAAGTTAAATCTACTTGGAAAATAATTAACGCAGAAAGAGGCCAAGCAAAATCGAATGATAATAATTTTAAACTTAAAGTAAATGGTAACATAATTACAACAGATGCCGAAGTCGCTAACGAATTTGAACAATTTTTTTCTCGAATTCCAGTAGATTTGACCAGAGCCCTAGGTTCTTCTACCCCAATAGCAGAATCCTTGTTAAAAGCAAATGTTCCTTGCTGTAATGAAATATTCAAATTCAGTAAAATTAGTATACACACTGTCATAAAAACTTTTAAATCTTTAAATATTATACGTATAAGAAAACTGCTGACCTCTGGGGAATTTCTGTACATTTAGTTAATTCGTTAATTGAAATGGTTGCCCCTGAATTATCAATAATATTTAATAATTGTGTTGATAGTGGTGTGTTTCCTGACTTAATGAACTTCAGTAAAATAACTCCTCTGTTTAAATCGGGTAGCACCTCAGATCCGTCCAAGTTTCGTCCTATTTCTGTACTACCCACGTTTAGTAAAATCTTTGAAAAGGTAATGCTTAATCAAATGCAAAATCATTTTAATACAAATAAACTATTCCATACTAAACAATTCGGTTTCACGCGCGGTCGGTCTACCACGGATGCTGGAATCAAATTGTTAGAGTATATATGAGGCCTGGGAGGAGTCGTATGATGCTTATGGTGTATTCTGCGACTTATCTAAGGCCTTCGAATGCGTCCAGCATCAGACTTTAATTCAAAAACTTGATCATTATGGAATCCGGGGGACGGCCTTGGATTTAATTAGTTCTTACCTTAGAGATAGAGTACAGAGAGTAGTTATAAATGGTAAACAGTCACATGGTTCTGCTGTAACAATGGGGGTGCCTCAGGGTTCAATTCTGGGACCTTTTTTATTTTTAGTGTACATAAATGATCTCCCTCACCTTATAGGAGACAATCATGAGGTAGTTTTGTTTGCAGATGACACATCTTTAATATTTAAAGTTGAACGTGGACAACGCGATCTTGACGAAGTAAACAATGCCCTCTCTAGGGTAGTCCACTGGTTTAACGCAAGTAATTTATTGTTAAATGAAATTAAAACAAAATGTATTAGATTCACCTTGCCAAATGTTAGGCTCGTTAACACCAGTATTAGGATTAGGGATGATCAAGTAGAATTGGTAGATGAAACTGTCTTTCTGGGCATAAAGTTAGACTCCAACTTGCAGTGGGGGCCTCATATCGAGAGAGTCTCGGGCAGACTGAGCTCTGCAGCCTATGCCGTTAAAAAGATCCGACAACTGACAGACATTAGAACAGCGCGTCTTGTCTACTGTAGCTATTTCCACAGTGTCATCACCTATGGCATACTATTATGGGGAACGCTGCCGACATCGAATGTATCTTTGTGTTGCAGAAAAGGGCTGTCCGGGCTATCTATGGTATGGGGTTTCGGGAGTCATTAAGAGAAAAGTTTAAGCATATCAACATCCTTACTGTGTATTCACAGTACATATATGAAAACTTATTATATACTCATAAAAATAACAGTAAATTTATTAAAAATAGTGATATCCATCACCTAAACTTAAGAAATAAAAATAAATTGGCTGTACCTAGATTTAGGCTTAATAAAATAAGCAATTCTTTTGCGGGCAATTGTATTCGAATGTACAATACATTGCCGACAGCCATAACAGGTTTGTCAGTTAATAAATTTAAAAAACTAGTAAAACTTAAATTGTGCCAGAAAGCTTATTATAGCATTAAAGACTTTCTAGAAGACAAGACTGCTTGGCAGTGACACGAATTGCTCCTTTCTACATTTAAAAAACAAAACTGTATTGGATACTAAGATGAATAAGAGGGACCGGACTGAGTTTCTTGGGGTGTTCTTATCAGTCTGTAGCATTTCCGAACCCCCGGTAGAGTCACAAAAATTTTGACAAATCTAAATATTTTTTAAAAAATTTCAATGGGAATAAATTTTATTTTATTTTATTTATTTTATTTTTATTTCCCTAGTCGTGGTCAAAGTTCATAACACGACTTTTCTAAGAAATCCAAACACAGCTATGATACGATGTTCAATCATGAAGTTACAGTTCATATCTTACGACTCCATCATCAGATCAGTTTGACAGCACCATATTATTGAATTGTTATCAGAACTACAAACATCTGCCAATTTTCATGACGCTACGATCCTTGGAAGATGGTTAAATTAGTTACCCATACAGATCTCACTTTAGTCTTTTGATCTTTGAATCTGACTCTTTTTCAAATCCTGTTTTTGGTGGAATCTATACACTTACACTCCAGCGATATCATTTCTTCAATTTAGCCTTTCAAAACGAGTACTTTCTTATGACAACATTTCTTTACATCTTTCAATATTATGTCTGTTAATTCCTTCTTATTCCTACACTGATTTTTTTATTTTGTTATAGCCTTGTGATACAGTTTACGCTTCACTGCTGAAGCGTAGGCTCTGAAGAATAAAGTATAAAATCCTAAGTCATTTTAATTTTGTTTTCCACAAACATACTTTCCGATTCATTGCCAGAGTGCTTTTATGGGTCGCTAGAGGCTGGCAACGGCTTCACTCGCGTTAAATTTGCTTACACAAGCGTATTTCCCGTGGGACGAAGGTCGTTCTTCGAGATGAGAAATAAATATCTATATAAAATTATGTCATTCCGTCACTCCTTTTGACGGGAATAAGCCATCGGGAAAAAATAATAAATAATGCAGACCAGCTTCTCGGAACATTGATCCAAAAGTTCTAGGCGTCCTTGGCACTGCCTGAAAGAAATTCTGTGTTCGTTTCCATTTCCCATGGGGGCATAGTCCCGGGATAAAAAGTAGACTGTATGTTATTCAAAACTTTATTCTGTCCCAGTACCTACCTACCAAATGTATGTTGTAAGGTCTGTCGATGCCTAATGGCCTAAAAGGGATAACGATATTTTTGGGAAATTGAGTTACAGTGAAGCATCGCTTTTTATTGCGTCATTAGGTCCGGGTTACATTTATGTTTCAAAGTTAAACTTTATAAGAAGAGAAGTTATAGATCTTATTATAAGTTTCTTCTAACTTATAATAAGATCTGTAACTTCTCTTTTGTTGCCTGAAAATAAATAAATACTTAATTATATTATTATTTTGATTCGATAGTGTGCTAAATGTTGCAAATTTATATTTGCAGCCTTTTGGAAGCTTCAAATCCTGTAAAATTTGGACGAAGGCGGTACCTTATTCGGCTGTAAGGCGTCAATATAAAACCAAACCATTTTTAAAATGGGGCCCAAGTCTGCTATTTCCATGGTGTCAGAACAGCATCGTAATTGTAGCTTAATAGCCACGGAAGCTTTAAACTTGTACCGTTACTGACGTGCGACGAGTCAGTTTTATATTGAGCTAGGATTCTGTCTGAGTGTCTGACACAATTGAAATAGTTGTGTCAGACAGAATCGTAGAGAATTGGGCTCCTCAATATGTATGATACTTATTACAATAATCGTATACATAGAAACCTGAGCAAGCAGGACTACCAGCCTGTGTTCAGTCTTTTGTATCCTTATTAAAAGTTACAAACAACTTTTAAAGATATAGCCCTGCGGAGTACCACCTGCATCCGGCACAACTTTTAAAGATACAGCCCAGCGGAGTACCACCTGCATTCGGCCGCGTTACGGTAAAGTAAACCTATGTGCCTATATTAACAATAGTGATATTGACTTACACGTAAGCTTGGAAACTGATATTGTATGTTATTCAGAAGACTACACTAAACCGACACATTACCTACAAAAACAATAGGTTAACGTAAAAAGCTATTGGCAATTACCTTAAAAGCTCGGTCGTACATACCGCGAGTACAATCGTAGCCTAATTACCTGTTCCAACATATTCAGCCTGTTTTTTTAACTCGTTCAGATGTACCTTCAACTTCAAAGCTTTTTTATTTCCGCTGAACAATTACAATGTATGTATGTGACAGGTTGATTCGACCAAGCTTGTTGTGTTTTTAATATTTCTTGTTATACCGTCAACATAAATACATTCATAATCTTTGAAAATGTCAGCTCTTTATCTATCACCGTTCATAAGATACAGCCTCTTGCCAGAGAGACAGACAGACGGACAACGAAGTCTCAGTAATAAGGGTCCCGTTTATACTCTCTCCCCCTTATTCATAATCGTTTATTAAACCTATTTTAGTTAAAACACATTTTAAGTCTATTGCTGTCTCTAACCATACTCTGTCATTGGTTAGAGACAGCGATAGACTTAAAGTGTGTTTTAACTAAAATAGGTTTAATAAACGATTATGAATAAGGGGGTCTGTGTACAGAACTCTAAAAATGAGCGCCCAGTCCATTTTTTATTCCATCCGTTTATTAGTTTGTAGGAAAACAAGTATGCAATTTACTTTCATTAATGGGCCCGCTTAGCTCGCGGTGGAAACAAGGCTTTACGTCTAGCAGTGGAGTGTGATTGGCTGATTCGATTCGTAGATGCCAAATGTCAATACGAATTAGGAATGAGTGACATCATTATTTCTTTGACAAAGGATATTAAGTACTCTTCAACGTACTTAAGTATAATATAAATACATTTAAGTATGTTAGGTATTTAGAAAAAAGACGGATGTAGCCTCGAAAAATCATGAAATTGTCTAGATTATACTGTGTGCGTGCAATTAAAAAATGCTTAAAATATGTCCCTGGCATATTAAGTGGAAGTCACTCATTAGGCAATCCTACTTACAATATAGTACCATACTTACATAAATATAAAGATGTCAATACTAATATCATAAAGAAGAAACTATTGATAGTTTGTTTGCTTCGAATAGGCTCCGAAACTACTGAACCGATTTGAAAAATTCTTTCACTGTTTATTTATTTATTTATTATTTATTGTATACTTTATTGCACGCCAAGATAGTATTCCAATTTGAAATTTGATACAAAATAGCACTACAATGGGCGGCCTTATCGCTAAAAGCAATTTCTGCCAGGCAAACTTTGGATGGACATATTTGGTAGGATCGAAACTGGTAGTTGTTGGCGTTAAATTTATATAAACAACTAGCTGACCCCGCGCAACTTCGTTTGCGTGATTAATAAGGAACCGCTCGACCGATTTTGTGCAAACTTCACATAAACCATCTACTAAATAGTCCGAACAAAGCCTAAACATTTGGTTTGGATAGGTGAGCCCGTTCTTGAGTTATAAAATTACAATGAAAAGTGGCATTGATTTTTATATATATAGATAAATTATCTTATACATTACATACATATAAAACTAGAGAAAGCAATAAACTAAATAGTAGGCACATACCAATAAATACACGAAAATATATACAAACAAATATCCATACACACTAATATTATAAAGTAGGTATATGCGAACAGGAAAATTTTAATTATTACTTGTTTAAGTAATAATTCTTAAGACTATTTTTAAAAATTTGCAGTGTCTCAGCGCGTCTAGTTTCTACGGGTAGTGCATTCCACAAGCGAACTGCTGTAACACTAAAAGAATGGTCAAAAAAGTTCGTGGAGTGCGGTGGCATTTTTAATTTCTGTTCTTTATCTTATTCTCGTATTTCCACGGGAACGGGAGCTACGCGGGTGAAACCGGGTGACGTCCGCTAGTTTTGTTTAATGTAAAGACGTTTGAAGCTTTGTTACATAATCCCGTTATAATGGCTGAAATTTTGTACATGGATCGATTGTAGTCTAGATAAAGAAGTACAGTAAGTTGTCATCTCTCATAACCTTTGATGATGCCGTGAGACGAAAGCGAAACGATCAAGTTTAAAATAAATACTATGAAGTGCGTTCATTCGCTCCGCAATTATGCACTATTAGGCATGACAGGAAAAATAGTAGGTACGCAGCTGAGGTGGAAGGGCGCCCCTCCCGCTTCAGCAGTAGTTTATTGCAAAACTAGCGGACGTTATGCGGCTTCACTCGCGTAGTTCCCGTTCCCGTTAGAATACGGAAATAAAATATAGCTCATGTTCACAGCAAAAAGTGTAGTTTCCCAACTGTGAAAGAATTTTTCGAATCGGTCCAGTAGTTCCGGAGCCTTTTCGATGCAAACAATCAAACAAACAATCAAATCTTTCCTCTTTATAATATTGGTTTAGATATAACCTAATAATGCATAATTGCGGCGCAAACGAACGAACTTCATAGACGCAAAGTTATGTGGCGCGAGCTGTAGTGGTTTTGAAATATGTGCAGCCAGTGCCATCAATCAGCAGTAAGTGTTAATAATATGGAATAATAAGTTGCGAGCTTCATCTAGTAGATTATAACTGTAACCACTGATATTCCGTGAGTGTTGTAAAAGAAAACTTAAGAAATAGTTTCTCTCGAGTCCGTGTTTTCAATTACTGTGGAACTCAAAAGTACTAACTGACGCCTTGTTAGCAAGGAACACTACCATTCACGACACTATCTAGGAACAAAATGCGCCACGAGCTCCTTAAGGCCATACCCAGGGCTAACGACCTTGAGCAAATGGGCGATATGACTCGCTAACATAGAGTAGCGCAACTACAGAGACATCAGAGTAAAAGAACCACGGAAGAAGAAGAAAAATAGTGGCGGAAATGCGTTCCTCGCTTCACCAAATAAACAAGAAACTGTGAGACGGTC
Source organism: Miltochrista miniata (assembly GCA_933228765.1). Classification (NCBI taxonomy): domain Eukaryota; kingdom Metazoa; phylum Arthropoda; class Insecta; order Lepidoptera; family Erebidae; genus Miltochrista; species Miltochrista miniata. The sequence continues at coordinate 10,933,727 of OW121764.1, read as the reverse complement.
TCACCCGACTGCCCCTCTCTAAAACATTAATGTGAGAGTTCAATCCGATTGACGTTGTCATTTTTGTTTTATTTCAAACTTTGAACGGATGATCCACGTGACCTAGTGACGTAGTTTAAGGCCGCGTGGGTCAGATTTTGAGTTTTTTGAAACAATCCTAGTCAAAAAGTAAAGGGTTTTTAAATCTGAAAAATATATATATAATAGTTAAGGATATAAGCTAAACATATTCCGAGCCCGTTACACGATGCAATAAATTTCACTAGATAGAAAAAAATCCCAAAGTTGACTCTCTCAGAAAAGTTTTTTCAATACTGTGGCTAAACTATTAACATTTTATATATTTTTTTTGCACTCAATTAAAGGTATTAAGTTTTTATACACATTTTCCGAGCGTTTTTCTATAAACAACTATTTACATAGTTATCATGTACGAATATCTACCAAACGCAATAGAATTGCGCCGCTGACGGCCGATCAGTCTCGCCCTGGCGCTTGTGGAGGCAGGACCTGTGTCAGTTTTTTTCGCAACTATTTCGTAATTATTATGCCAAATTACGTTGAAATCGCGCCACAGTATAAAAATATCAGTAATGGGCAAAATGTAATTAGATTAACCGTTACAAATACATACGCGACTCATGGTAAAAATGTGGTGATCTTTTACTTTTTAAGTGTTTTCACGACATGGTAACCAGCTACCTAATGCATTAAAATGTCTACGAATTACATGATAATTTCGCAATCCAACATGGCGGCCACGCCGTAATCACAAAATTTCATGATGGGTATCGTTTAAGGGGTTTTTTGGTATGCTGAGTACGAAGTACGTGATAATTTTGCAATCCAATATGGTCGCCGCGCCGTAATCACAAAATTTCATGATGGGTATCGTTTAAGGGGTTTTTTGGTATGCTGAGTACGAATCACGTGATATTTTTGATATCGAATATAGCCGCCGCGCCTTAATCACAAAATTTCATGATGGGTATCGTTTAAGGGGTTTTTTGGTATGCTGAGTACGAATCGCGTACTAATTTTGCAATACAAGATGGCCGCCGCGCCGTAATCACAAAATTTAATGATGGGTATCGTTTAAGGGGTTTTTTGGTATGCTGAGTACGAACCACGTGATAATTTTGCAATCCAATATGGCCGCCGTGCCATAATCACAAAATTTCATGATGGGTATCGTTTAAGGGGTTTTTTGGTATGCTGAGTACGAATCACGTGATAATTTTGCAATCCAATATGCCCGCCGCGCCGTAATCAGAAAATTTTATGATGGGTATCGTTTAAGGGGTTTTTTGGTATGCTGAGTACGAATCGCGTACTAATTTTGCAATACAAGATGGCCGCCGCGCCGTAATCACAAAATTTCATGATGGGTATCGTTTAAGGGGTTTTTTGGTATGCTGAGTACGAATCACGTGATAATTTTGCAATCCAATATGCCCGCCGCGCCGTAATCAGAAAACTTTATGATTGGTATCGTAAATGGTAGTATCGTAAATCATACGTAGCAGACTGTAGTGTAAAAGAGATAGAGACACATGTTCCATTCTTCGTTCTAACATTTGTGTGTGGTTGGATTGCATGGAACGACACAGACTAAAAAAACTTGTTCGGTTTACTGTGAGTTAGTTAACTGCGTGCCAATTTGCAATTGTGCAAGACGTGGTCAGAGTTAAGAAGTTATTTATTTAACTCAGAGCTTACTAACTCTATATTTATATATTTAACTCGACTCTTCGCGCAAGTGGGCCTAAATAGCTTAGGCGGCCAAATTGAATTACAAAATGATCATGTTATTCGTACTCAGCATACCAAAAAACCCCTTAAACGATAACCATCATGGATTTTTACAATTACGGCGCGGCGGCCATATTGCATTTCAAAATTATCACAGGATTCGTACTCATCATACCAATACACCCCTTAAACGATACCCATCATGATATTTTGTGATTACGGCGCGGCGGCCATATTGTATTGCAAAATTATCACGTAATTCGTACTCAGCATACCAAAAACCCTTTAAACGATACCCATCATGAAATTTTGTGATTACGGCGCGGCGCCCATATTGGATTGCAAAATTATCATGTGATTCATACTTAGCATACCAAGAATTCCCTTCAACTATACCCATCATGAAATTGTGTGATTACGGCGCGGTGGCCATATTGGATTGCAAAATTAGTACGTAATTCGTACTCAGCATACCAAAAAACCCTTTAAACGATACCCATCATGAATTATTGTGATTACACCGCGGCCGCCATTTTGGATTGCAAAATTATCACGTGATTCGTACTCAGCATACCAAGAAACCCCTTAAACGATACCCATCATGAAATTTTGTGATTACGGCGCGGCGCCCATATTGGATTGCAAAATTATCATGTGATTCGTACTCAGCATACCAAAAAACCCCTTAAACGATACCCATCATGAAATTTTGTGATCACACCGCGGTGGCCATATTGGATTTCAAAATTATCATGTGATTCATACTTAGCATACCAAGAATTCCCTTAAACTATACCCATCATGAAATTTTGTGATTACGGCGCGGTGGCCATATTGGATTGCAAAATTAGTACGTAATTCGTACTCAGCATACCAAAAAACCCTTTAAACGATACCCATCATGAATTTTTGTGATTACACCGTGGCCGCCATTTTGGGTTGCAAAATTATCACGTGATTCGTACTCAGCATACCAAGAAACCCCTTAAACGATACCCATCATGACATTTTGTGATTACGGCGCGGCGTCCATATTGGATTGCAAAATTAGTACGTGATTCGTACTCAGCATACCAAAAAACCCTTTAAACGACACCCATCATGAAATTTTGTGATTACACCGCGGCGGCCATTTTGGATTGCACAATGATCCCGTGATTCATACTTAGCATACCAACTTTAGAAAACTTTAGATGTTTTTATGACCAGCTATTATGTAATTTACATTTTTTATGCAACTGTAGCAAACGTACGCAACGGAATCTCTCAAAAGAAATGAAATATCCTAGTTGTCGAAAAATGTTTCGTTGCTGCTAAGCTCTTATTCGCCTTAGCGTGATGTTATATATTTTGGTATTTTTCAAAAATGGACATTCTGTTAAGAAACTCTTGAAATTCACCTAGCAGTCTCTTAGACTCTAGAGTTAGAACAACTAAACAAACAAACAAACTCTTTAGCTTAAAAATAATAGTATAATATACATAATTTATTTACGATTAACTCATTTATTTTTATTTACGAAACTAATAAATCACTACACTTAATAAAGTTAGATGCATTTACTACGTCAAACAAAGTTAGCATGCTGTTTCTTTCTACTATACTGTATACTGTGGCATGAGAGTTGACTGCCGCTGCCGGCGCGCGGTGTGTCTTGCGCCCGGGGCGAGGGGAGCGCCAAATGCCTACTTGTGCGGGTTAACCGCCCCTTAATGCAACAGAGTCACAGACTACAGACAAAGTCTCGCCATAAGCCCCTCTGCACTCTATTTTATAGAGAGAGGCGAAAAGTAAATTAAAAACAAAGGAACGTTTGTATTTCCATTTTCCTTTGTTTTTAAGTGTAGTAAAATACACTGCAAAAAATGTGATTGACCATTACGTAAAACTTAAATGTGACGAATTCACAAAGACGAATGTTCATATATTCCACAGACATATAAGAATAAGATATAAGTATTCATTATTTTGTACTCAAATTATTACAAATCCAGAAAGGGGGGTCTTCCACTCGCTTAAAATTTTTGTTACTTTTGGAACAAAATTTCATTTCATTTTATTATTACAAACAAACAAAAATAGACGAAAACGCAGTTGCGAGGGTCTGTTAGTTATGTATAAATAAGAAGCGCTCGTGGCACCGCGGACTTAGTGTTCTGTAAGCGATCACTGTAGTAAGCTCATTCACTATGGCCAGTCCTTGGATGGGTGACCATCCATGTGACCACTTTGTGACAGTTATTTGAGCGTCATTTCCGTGTTTCGGAAGGCACGTTAAGCCGTTGGTCCTGGTTGCCCGTAAAATGGCAGTCGTTAAGCGAAGTTGAAGGCCGTTTTGGCGGCTTGGTTAATTTTAACAGCAGGCAGATACAACCTGCGCCTGTCTTTCTCAACACGGCAATACAGCTCACCGCCTATTACGTGGGACAAATTCTAAAAAGGTGAAATGTGGGGACATAATAATATGCCTCTTCGGGGATAAAGGTGTGACCATATGTATGTATGTAACTAGCTGACTCTCACAACTTCGTTTACGTCGCTTAAGGTCTATGAAACATGAGGTATTTCTTCATCAGTCTCATCAACCGGCGGGTGAAACTGCCCTGTTTGCTTAATCATAAACGAATTTAAAGATTAAGCATATTGTAAAACTAGCTGACCCTCGCAACTTCGTTTACGTCACATAAGGTTTGCAAAAGGAGAGGCACTTCTTCATTAGACTCATCAAGCAGCGTGTGAAACGGCCCTGTTTGCTTTATCATAAAAGAGCTTAAAGATTAAGTTTATTCTAAAACAATTCAGTCCCCGACTTCGGCGCGGACAGAATTATTTTACAACAGCCTTAATCATTAAGCTCTTTTATGATTCAGCCAATACGCCTGTTTAGATTTACCGTCACATTCCAAGAAAGTCTTGAATTGTAGGTTTTGAGAAAGTTGAGATATCTCTAATTCCTGAACTACAAAACCCTCAGCACTGAAACTTGTGTGAAGCAATCCTAGGTTAAATTCTAGGTTTAGAGAAGTTGAGATGTCTCTAACTCCAGAACTTGCTCGGATCAATTTTCATTCAAATAAGTAGTTTCGGCGTGATACGTATTCGGAATACAGACGGACATGAAAATTTTAAATTTCATTTTGGCTTAAGTAGGTAGGTTCTAGGTTTACACGGGCTGGTTTCCGCAACTCGACGTCATTTAATGCGCCTATTTTGTGTGGGGGGTTATGGTATGGCTACTGCCATCCCAGTTCCTCCAGGAAGCCTAGCAGACTCTTCACGTTGCCGACGACTTCCTGGAGCGACCTCGGTGTGCCGAGGTGTGTAGCCCTGTATCTTGCCAGTTCCGGGCATTCTATAAGAATGTGGCTGGCAGTTTCGTCCGTCTCCATGCATGCTCTGTAAAGGGGGCTGTCTGTGACACCTAAGTTAAAAAGATGTTTGTTAAGTGGACTATGACCTGTAACTATACCTGTTATTATACTTATCTTAGTCCTGTTAAGCTGCAGAATTTTTCGAGAGAATCTGGTGTTGATTGTCGGCAATGCCTCTCTCGCCTGTCTGCATGTGTCAAGGCTGGCCCAGTAATCCTGGTGCTGGCTCCTTGTCTGCTGTTTTAACAGGTTTCGTACCCATCCAGATGGGAGGGGCAGAATAGGTTCAGGGCCCATTGCTGTCAGCGAAGAGCCTCTTCTTGCCAGCTCGTCCGCTGCATCGTTACCTCGTGAGCCACTGTGTCCTTTTATCCATTGTAGGGTAACATAGTTATTTACGCATATATCCATCAGGCCTATGTGGCACTCCATAATAAGGCCAGATGTTTTTGTATGGCTCTGTAACGCCTGCAGGACCGATCTACTATCAGTTAGCTTAAGTAGGTATCGATTAGAGAACGCGTTCTTTTTTTTTAAATAGCTTCCATATTCAGACTCTCGACCCTCAACAGTTTTATTATCTTTATCTATATATATAAAAATCAATGCCACTTTTCGTTGTAATTTTATAACTCAAGAACGGGCTCACCCATCCAAACCAAATGTATAGGCTTTGTTCGGACTATTTAGTAGATGGTTTATGTGAAGTTTTCACAAAATCGGCCAAGCGGTTCTTCATTTATCACGCAAACGAAGTTGCGCGGGTCAGCTAGTTATGTATAGATATAGACTAGCAAGAAACTCGGCAGGCACTCACTTTATTCACTTTTATACCTTAACCAATTTGCCGGTAGATGGTGCCTACTTGTGGCGACCCACAAGACGTAATAAGCTAAAAGAGTCAATTCTTTCAGCTTAGGTTGAGAGCAGTGTCTCAAAAAAGCAGTGTGTTAATAATAACTATAATATAAGTATTTTCATCAGTAGACAACTGATGAAAATACTTATATTATAGTATCCCTTAGCACAAGGTTATATTAGCTTAAGTTGTTTGCGAATCTCCACAAATATTTCTTCATTTATTTATATTGAAATGATTAAGTACCGCTTACAATATAAGCATGATTACCTTTCGAAGTAATTTAATAAAACAATACGAAAAATAAGTTGAAATGCATTATATTATCATGTAATGCAGCATGCATTGTGTAACTCGGGCTCTGGCTCTGTTGCACGCATTACTCTGTATATGAATGAAAATATAACATTTTACGAGAATATTTTGCAGACCAGAGCGACACACGTCCGTCTAGCAACACGACTCCCCTCGCACTAGATTTTCGGGCGAGCGCGGGGAAGCAAGCAACGTGATGTATTCTTTGAATACATTATTAGTTATTATTAGTTAAAACTTATACTAATTCAAAATTGAAGAAAACCATTTTAGAGGTCTATGTTTTCTTTAGTCTCTGATATAAATTTTATTATCATTCATTAATAAATAGATGCCATACAACGACTTCTTCTAAAAAATTATGGGCTATTTCAGTGATGTTTTACTAGTTATTTATAATAAATACACAATTTCTGATGAAACCATTTTCTGGAACACATCTTGTAGATTTCAAATCTACTTTTGGCTGTCATTTTTCGTATACTAATACCGAGAAGAACGTCTTTATTAGCACCTCTTTTTCGCAAACTTTGTCAACCACTCCCCAAACCGTCCCGTGAAGTAATCTTCATTAAAACGATAATTTGAAACAATTTCTTCCTACACAACGTGTGCTTACATTCTTGTGAAAATAGCTATAAAACTTGTATCATGATCCTAGGTTCTTGGTATAAGGTTCTTTATGAGCTAAGCTAAATGGATAGTAAAATTAAAAATGTGGTGAATTTTTGGAAAGGGCTTGGATGGCCAAATCCGAAACCATAAGGAATAGCGAAAAATACTCCATGAAGTCACGAGCCCGATTTTGATGAAACTTAAAACCTCATGATTAGATTGTTGATAAACCAATAATCCTAGGTGGGAATCGAACCCGTAGATTTTGAAGAAAAAAAAAATACATCCGTTATTATTACACCATACCAACGAAAGTGTCACTGTTAAGGATCTAATTCTGTGAAGTAATCCTTTCCTTCTGAAGAGCCGTATGCTTTTCTGCTACCTTACTGGTATGAAAAAAAATCTTAAATCCACTCTATCTATTGCTAAAATTCACTTTTATGAATTTTATTATACTTAGAAAGGAACGAGTTCAATTTTGCTATGTAAAGATACAACAGAAAAGGGAGTAGGTACCTTTAAGAAAGGTGAACTTAAGTAAGCACTTTGAATGCACTGCTTATTCTCGCTGTTATGGTTATATTCTGGGCCCAGCCTTGTATTAATATAATTTAAATATAACAAGCCCTCACCGACCGGTTAACAAGCCCTTTCATTAAGTATTTGTAACGTGAAGTGCTGTCTTTTTAACCGACTTCAAAAAAAGGAGGAGGTTCTCAATTCGTCTGTATGTATTTTTTTTTATGTATGTCAAGCGATATTTCCGTCAATCATGAACGGATTTCAAAATTTATTTTTTTGTTGAATAGGGTTTACTTCTGAGGTGGTCCCATTTTCACCAGGTCAGGATCTGATGATAGGATCCAGGAGAAAACGAGGGCAACCACCGAAAATTGTAGGGACAACTAGTGCACTTGTTAACTTTTTAATTAAGTGCTTTAATGTTTCTAGATTGATAGATCCGCCTTCAAAAAAAAAAGGAAGTTCTCAATGTTTTATGTATGTTCACCGATATTTCCGTCAATTATAAACGGATTTAAATTGTTTTCTTTCTTGAATAGGGTTTACTTATGAGGTGGTCCTATTTAATCAGATCAGGATCTGATGATGGGATCCAGGAGAAATCCAGGGCAACCATCGAAAATTGTAGGGACAACCAGTGCATTTGTTAACTTTTTAATTCAGTGCTTTAATGTACTACAATTTAATGAAAATCTGGAGTCGATCTGATTATGGAACCGAAAAACAGTCGAGGGAAATCCTTAACGCTTTACAGCAGCTACCTTGTGTTTGGGCTTGATTGATTTGTATTGATGAAAACTTTTACCTAGATAGATATATTTTTCGGTTCACCCGTCACTTAAAATAATGAAAAAAAATTTTTCAATAAAAAATAAAACCGACTTCCAACAAATCCTGAAAAATAAAATTACTTAGCACAAAGTAAAATGTATTTTGATTTATCAGATTTTATTCAATATCATATTGAAGTCGGCGCCAAGTAAACCCATAGGTTTATGTAGGTATTATTCATGGCACCAACTTCAATACTATATTGAATAAAATCTGATAAAACAAAATACATTTTACTTTGTGCTAAGTAATTTTATTTTTCAGGATTTGTTGGAAGTCGGTTTTATTTTTTATTGAAAAATTTTTTTAAATATATTGACAGTTTATGATGTGCTTCGTACCTTCGTTCCTTATACAAATAACTTCACAAATGTAGTGATTTGCAATATTATACTTTAGTTCCTTGATATAAGGTACCTTTTTTCTTTATTATTTCGATATGTTGGTGTAGTAAGTATTCGTTATAATCATGATGTTCACGTGATTTCTCTTTCTGGTCACGATGATCCGTAATAGCGAGGCATCATTACATAATTATGGCACTTCAGAATTTAAATAACGTGCTTTAAAAATAACTACAAATTTAAACTGGTTTTGATGATTAGGTGTAGTGATTTATTAACAGACGTTCTTTGTAAACGTTCTGAGTAAGCTTGCTTATGTCTTCTGTTAGAAATAGACACACTGGAACATTTAACCAACATACAGAGAACGAAAGAGAGTGTGTGACTCACGCCTGTACTGTTTTTTGGCCTGTCTGGGTCTGGTACAATATAGAAATAACTTTATAATATGAAATCACGATCATCGTAAATATTATTACAGCTGAAAACCATCTTAACCAGCAATCACGTCAGCTATCAATAAATGTACCTATTTACGATAGAAACAATCCATACATTTAGAAGCACCCTTTTTTATATTGGAGTATTAAAAAGCCTTTACTCATGTTAGTAAAAGGTTTTCGTTTTGAGCGGCACAGTTTCTATTGATTTCCACATCCCTCACATCGTTAAACCCATGACTGTTCATTTTATTTTTATTATTTTGTTCGGACAGATTGTTTTGTGTATCTGTCCTGGCTATTGGAATTTTTATTTGATGGTAGAATTGAAACAAATAAATGAATAAAAAGAATGGTTATAGATTTTCTCCTGACGATACGTCAATAAGCTTGAGCAAAACTACTGGTGAAAGGCCCGGAAATTACCTCTGCCTGCCCCCTCGGAAATACATGTGATAGATAATAATAAAACAGTGAAAAATATACATACATACATATAATTGGTCACGCCTTTATCCCCGTAGGGGTAGGCAGAGCGAAACAGAGATGGGCGGCTTGAAAATTTCAACAGCAGGCAGTCACAACCTGCGCCTCTCCATCTCAACACGGCAAATACGGCTCATCACCTATTACGTGGGACAAATACCAAAAAGGTGAAATGTTGGCATGTAACAATATGCCTCTGCCTGCCCCTTCTGCGATTAAAGGCGGATCAAATGTATGTATGTAGTAAGATGATAACTGTAACATCTTCCGCATACTCATTAATATTACGAGTAGCAGTATGAGAATCATAGTTAATCAATGCTACATAATTTAATTATGAGAGACTAACTTCTACTGTTATATTCAAGCTAATAGATGTTTCATTTGATGCAGAGTACAAAGAGATTGCCATTGATATTGTCGTTTGATGTAGATACGATCTCTACTATGATTTTAGTAGAGAGATAATTACGTTCAAATTAATCTGTGAAATAATACATTTTAGGGTTCCGTTCGTACGGCAGGCAGTTGAAATTTTCACAGATAATACATTTCTATTGCTGCTACAAAAAAAAAGACAGAATAAAAATTCAAGAAGGAATCCTAAGAATCCTGATGTATGTCATTTTTTGGCAAGCGAGTCCGACTCGCACTTAGCTAGTTTTATTGATACTCGAGATGATGAGGTATATAGAAAATTCAAGAATGAATTACAAGCTACGAGGTAAGGATTTTCTAACAAAGAGCAAATTCAGCTTTAGGTAAGACATTGTTACGTATGGGACATGCTGAGCTAAGTTAAGGGTAAAAAACTGTGAAATAAAAGAAATCTCCGAAATATTTCTCTCAGCTTCACGCGTTTACACAAATATATCTACTACTACTCCCCAATACCACAGAATAAAGACTGCCTTCGATGGCTTACATTAAAATGTTGGTATGTCTTTTTTTTTAGGGTTTTTTTATGCATGCTATGCCGGACTCCTACCGACTAAAAAACGTCACGTAACGCCCACCTACCCGACCTCGAGGACCGCTGGGCCTCGATTTCCCGAGACGCAGGCCTTTGGTCCCGCTCCAGCGCCTCCTTGCGCCATCTAAACAGTGACGCAAGGGCTTGGAGGTATGCTACCGTGGACACCTTCTTTTAGGACACCCGAGGTATTCCACATTATAGGCACCTACGGATCAGTAGAATGTACACACTATCGTCTTGGCATGCTTTTCTTCGAGGTATTTTCAATACGAAAATCTATTTATTAGTCATCGTATTTTTGGCGTCAAACATTATCAGTTCATAAACTAAAGTTCCTGTGTTAAAATTTTAATTCATTAGACCTTACGAATTCTAAGATCTAGGTTAAGGTCTACCCTATTCAGCGTCATATACACTATTAAGGTCCAATAGCTTTTTCCTGTGCGAATAGATTGCATTTTTTTTTGGATATAAAGTAAAATTTTTGGATATAAAAAACTCGTGAACTACAAAATCTTTATAAACAATCGCTTAAATCCATCTAAGCTTTTTTATAAAAATGTTAAGAACCTAGAGTTTTTTCACGCCGGAAAAAGACGCGTGAAGAGGCAAATACTCGTAAGAATGAATAGTCAATTTCGCGACTGGTGACTTTCAACTAGCAGCAAGCCTTCCCTTTTTGCGAGCGATACTGATGAAACTACAATTGACGTAGTATAGATGACTTAGCTACGTCCTGTGCTAAAGTTTACTGAATAGATTGCTCGATAAAATAATTCTACTGTGAAGTCTTATCAGACCGATGACAATTACTTCAAACTTACTTCCCTTTAACTTGCAATTCTCAGCAAACTTCGATTCCAGGCACTTATCGAGAATAATGGTTGTTAGATAACTACAACGTTAGTTATTGAAACGATTTCCTCCGTCCACCTTAATAGTCGAGCGAAAACGATTAGGTACTGCGTTTGATTGTTATGTGCCTGCAAATCGATCGCTGAACAAACGAGAAAATAATCGGGCTAAGTGCGAGTCGGATTTCCACACGAAGGTTTTCGTACCAATAAACGGCAACGAATCACGTTTGTGGCATGGGATCCCCCTAACCCTTCATTTATTTTTTCATTTTGAATAACTAAATATCACGGTTCCTAAGAGACAGCCTTCATGAGAGACTGACAGATGGACCGCGAAGTCTCAGTAATAAGGTCCCGTTTTTACCTTTTGGTACGGAACGCTAAAAATATTCATCGGTCAGTCAATTGATCCGGTGCCTACTCCAATTCTGCTTTCTTTTGTTCGCACAAGACTGTCACTGTCACTCTAAAATTAGCTTTTACTTTGAGAAATTCCAATGAATGTTCGAGGTAAAAGATGTCTAAATGTGTATTAAACTGAAGTCGTCACAGAGAAAGATTTGTGCCAATCTAAAATAGCAGGATTGAAGCCTTAATCTACCGAAATAGCAAAAATAGAGGATCCAGAAGAGTTATATTGGGATTTCTTTTCGATTTCTCATCTAACTTACATTATAAATGCGAAAGTATGTGAGTGTGAATGTTTGTTACTCTTTTACGCTCTAACGGCTTAATAAATCTGGCTGAAATTTGGTACAAAGATAGATTATAGTCTCTGCAATAACATAATAGAGGCTACTCTTTATCTCGGGAGAAAAATGTGGGGACAGGGGAGAAAAAATTTGTTTCCATTCCTACTACCCATGGGAACTTCCCATGGGAAGTGGGAACGGAAACAACATTTTTCGAGGATAAACCAGCGGGCATCGGCTAGTTCACAATAAATGTCATGTGAAGTGGCATTTATCGCCCAATCCTGGATTTAACTTTACAATAGTTCACTTTGAAATGCAATATTCAAGTTAGTAAGTACGTTAAATTGTGATGTCCAAAACCGGACTTGAATTTTAGTTTGCCCCCGATAAATAACCGTTTATTTTGTAGAGCTAAGATAAAAGATATTTTCAGTTGTAGCCATATATCAACAGAGCTTAGTTTGTTTATATTTTTGGTTTAGGGTTGAAGGCCTTAATTAGGGTTCCGTACAAAAGGGGTAAAAACGGAACCCTACTCCCTGCCTCCCACTAAACAAGCTTCCCCACTTCCGCCACTGTTGTCATTATTGTTAGAGGTTATTTTGAGGGAACGTTTGCTTTACCTCAAATCACATAATACAACCATTCAAACCGACCGACAGAGGACTGCGAATTTGATTGATTGAAGGGTTCCGTACCGAAACGGTAAAAACGGGACCCTATTAATGAGACTTAGTTGTACGTATTTGTCTTTTAGTTCTTATTCTGTATGTCTTGATCCGTGAAAGCTAGACAAGGGAACTTTAAGTATGGACTCGCACTTGGAAAAATGACGCTTGCTAGATGGAAACTAATGGTTTTTTTTAACGTAAGGAAAATCCTACAAAGATACCTTGCCAGACTCCTAGGTACCGACTAAAACCCACACGTTTCCGACGCAGACTGCGGAGCTCGGGTGGCAGAGTTTTCTCACGCTCGCTCCCCGCCGCCTCTTTCACGAGCATGATCTACTAGCAGAAAGACGCAGCGGAGATCCACTTACTCCCACTGGATATCATGGCTCGCTCCATGGTTTCAAAGAATGTCCATGTCCAGACCCGCCACGAGGACCTGGTCTCCACGGTTTCTTGGGGGGAAAGTAATGGCTACATCTAGCTGATGCGTGGCCACTCTCATAATCAGGATGATTGATTGTGATTGTTTGTAGGTAGCGTGTTCGTATCGTAATCTTGGGAAGATCAAAACGCACCTGCATTCTTCGCTGGAACAAATTGCCTACCGACCTCAATAAATATACATTTAATACGAATCTAATTACGTTTGCAAAAACAAGTGACCGTCTGGGGCGCTTCCGGATAATTAAAGGTAAGTAATTATTTGGTCACACTATACAGTTTTATTATGTGTGGGATTTCTCATGGATTTTCATGCGGGAGTCCCACTGGCGAAAACTTAGTGTACTTCCATTTGCCTACGACCGTCAGTCCTGGGTTTGTCCTTGAAAGTATAACCTAGGACAACCGTCAGCCACTACCCAGCTACAAAGTACCAGTATAACTTTATCAGTTACTCCTTTATCACTCCCTCTCTGTGTGTCTGGGGCAATGCGCATGGTGAGGCCCTGGTGACCACATCGGAGGAGGCCTTAGTGCAGGCTCCCTTGCACCTGCTGACCATTAGACAATGCTTTGTTGCAGGCTCCCTTATGAGGTGGCAAAGGTCTATCATTTGCCTTATATTATGTTCTGTAACTAATGCATAATGCGTTTAAATATTTTCGTAAAAATAGTGGTAATGAACAGATAAAAAGATCGAAAGTGAAACTCAGTGACACACTGATTTTCTTAGACACAATAAAATTTTCACAGAAATCTTCAGTAAATCACACTTCTACCATGGCCAACCAACCAACCATCAAACCAACAAAAAGACTCCCATTCGTTTTTAAAACACGCTATATTTGCTGAACTACGAAACATTGTTGTACCCAAACATCATACTAAATACTGAAAGGAAGTTAGCATTCCCACAAAGGGTCGGCAAACCATAACAAATGAACAAAGTAGTGGCTGCGTAGCTTGTGTCTTTAAATAATTTCGTTGCTGTTAAATTTATAAGTGTGACTAGGAGTTGTGAGCACTATGTATGGCAGGAAATAAACAGCGCGTTTCAAAATGTATTTAGGTACAGTGATGACGGTGCCTACTTCTGTTAAGCCAGTTCGTTTGTGTAAGTAGGTAGGTAGGTACTTATATTTGATGCCATATACTTAAGTCTCATCGTATCATATCATAAACTTTCGCTTTCATAGTGCCTATTAGTAAAGGTACTACGAAAGCGAAAGTTTATGGGTTTAGATTTTTTTTAATATATAGCCTATTTGAAGACCCTACCCTTAGTTAATATTTGTGCAAAATTTGAACCAAATCTATTCAATACTTTTCGAGATCCTTCCGGACAAAGCAAAGCAAACAGACAAAGAGACAAAACAATTTTGTAACAATATTTTCGGGTTCGGTATCTTACGTAGAACACCTAGCGAGTATTTTTTTTTAAATATTTCCAATGTACAGTTTTACTTTTCTATCATTTTATTATATGTAACTATAGATTATTATTTTAGTCTGAAATAACATAAGTATAAGATCCATGGGAAACAGGAATGGAAACAAAACTTAACGCAGACTGAGCCGCTGGTGCTGTTTAGTATTAGATATTTTGGACTTCATCTACAATAATAAATCACTCTTTCAATGTAAAAGTAAAAAGCTAAATCTCGGGACAAATATAGAATCTTATCAAAAAGTTATAGAGAATGTTAGTATAATAAAGTTAATCTATAAAAAAACTTTCGTGAACGCTTTCATTATTTCTAACTTACTTACCGATTATTTCAGAAGTAAGTACTATTTCTAACTTCAGTTAAGTTTGAGACTGTTCAAGGTACTTACTTACATCAAATTTTTTAAGGTAATAAGTTTTCTTACTAAATATTAATAACAAAATATTAATGACAAGAACATCATGTTATTTTTAGGAACTAGGTCAAAACGTTTTGAAATAAATTATAAACTCTAATTTGTGATCCTTTCTATTTAAAACGCATTGGTTGGTACATCATGAATTGGCTATGTGATACATACTGCTTATTTATTATTATTCTGACTGTGACTGCTCGCAACTTTGGAACCTATTCCCGGGATAAAAAGCCTGTGTTATTCCAGACTATAATGTATTCTAGTACCAAATTTCAGCCAGATCCGTTCAGCTGTTCGAGCGTAAAGGGGACAAACATTCACACATCAACACTCACAAACTTTCGCATTTATAAATTAGTAAGTTGAAATCAGTCAGCAGCAGAATCAACTGGTAGTGCCTGTATCTTGCTGTTTTCTATTAGTTTCTATTTAAGTTCAGATGCTTATCAATTCTATTCTTGTATTGATTCACATTTACTTTACTTCATCTGCCTCGTGTGGCGACGGGAAAGAGTACAAAATGTCATCACCACAATTCATCTGCATTTCAACTTTGGGTCGTCACGACCTGAGCCGGTCCACTACAACACAAGGTTTTATTTCCGTAATATCATTATTCTATTGGTTACGATAATCGACATCCATGCGGGAGGAGCCGCGGGCATATGCTAGTATTAATAACAAAATGATTTGCTATAAGTATTTGTTAAAAATAATGTACAAAAATGTATATTGAGTCTTTAGAAGGCATTTACAAAAGACAACCATATAAGTAGGTATCTATAAATTTATAGATAGGTAATTTCAGAGTTATATTTCAGGAAAGTTATCAACATAATGGCGTAGGTATTGTAGAACAAACCCATTGTTGTTTTGATGGGACTGTAGCCAAAGGCAAAGTTGTATGTTTTATTGTAAGGCAAAGTTATAATGTACCTATATGCTGAAATAAGATTATACCTAGGATACATGGTAACAATAATAACAATAACTTAGTCAAAGTGTGTTATCTTATTGGCCATTTTATTATTCTTTAGTCGCTTCTTATCAGACTTAGCCAAATGAAATAGCGAAAAGCCTGAATGAATTTTATTACTTATTCACTGAACAAACAACTAAATGGATAAAAAAATGTGGGTGCCTTTGTCTATCCTTCTTTAAAGTATAGTATAGTCTGTCTGTATAATATTATTATGTCTCTAACTGTAGCAAAATATGTACCATGACTCGCCAAATTGTTTGATTTTAGCTGACTGATGGACGTGTTAGGAGTCCACCTGGGTAAGCCCTTGAACTTTAAAAAAATAGCAGGAATTGACCAGCTTGAAACGGTTTCAACTTTGAAGCCGTTCACTACGATGGAAGTAACTGCCGTTAGTCACTTCCAACGATTTCGGAAAATAAAATCACATCTACCAACTGCTGATTCCAGCAAACGGCTTCAAGGTTGAAACATACTGTTTTACGCTCTTTTCTTAATTTTTTTTCTATGTTCGTGCATTTTTTCTTAAAAAGTCTTTCCCAGGACTTACCTGGGTGTCAAAGCTGTAGAAAGTTGTAGGACACCGTGTGGGTTTAGTTGGTAGGAGTCCAGCAGAGCAAACGAAGATCCACCACCACACCATGAAACGCTTCTGGGAAGTCCTGATGATGATTGAAGAGTTCCCAGATCAGTAGTAATGGTTAGGAGAATATGTTCTGGTAGCTCAATAACGACAACATTTTAAACAAAACACATTTATTGAAACTAAACACTTAAGTAACTTAAGGCCGCGTGGGTCAGATTTTGAGTTTTTTGAAACAGTCCTAGTCAAAAAGTAAAGGGTTTTTAATTCTGATAAATATATATATAATATTTAAGGATATGAGCTAAACATATTCCAAGCCCGTTACACGATCCAATAAATTTCACTAGATAGAAAAAAATCCCAAAGTTGACTCTCTCAGAAAAGTTTTTTCAATACTGTGGCTAAACTATTAACATTTTATATATTTTTTTTGCACTTAATTAAAGCTATTGAGTTTTTATACACATTTTCCAAGCGTTTTTCTATACACAAGTATTTACATAGTTATCATGTACGAATATCTACCAAACACAATAGAATTGCGCCGCTGACGGCCGATCAGTCTCGCGCTAGCGGTTGTGGAGGCAGGATATGTGTCAGTTTTTTTCGCAACTATTTCGTAATTATTATGCCAAATTACGTTGAAATCGCGCCACAGTATAAAAATATCAGTGATGCGCAAAATGTATTTTGATTAACCGTTACAAATTACAATTACTTTGTAATCCTTAACTTAATTACTCTGTAACAGATTACTTGAGTAATTAATTACAATGAGTACTAGCAGTAACTAATTACTGAGTAATGGAATTACACGTTAATCTAATTACATTGTACCTAGTTACTCATTAACCCTTCAACACACTAAAAAAATATATCGAAAATCGGTAATCACGTGGACCTAGCTCCACCACCCTAAAAATGAAAAAAGATTTCCCATTTCCCAAAAAAAATTTTTATCTCACTTACCAGACCAAATTTTTCAATTCTGCAAACAGCAACCGGATTATTGATAAATTGTTTATTTTACTGTGTATAATAATAAACAATAATGAAAACACATTATTTATAATAAAAAACAAAACACACACGCACACTTGCACTTGGTACACACGCACTCAACAAAAAAAACATTGATTACTCTACCACCACACCATATTTTACGATCCTGTAAACACCAACCGGATTATTGATATATTGTTTATTTTACTGTGTATAATAATAAATAATAATGCAAACACATTATTTATAATAAAAACACGAAACACACACGTACTACACAAACGCACGCCATCCATGCGCAATCCACTCTCAACTTCAACTGTTCGATTTTTGTAAATAATTCTGGCCCATTGACGTCATTTCATAAGATTCCAAAAACAAGAAAATGTTATAAACTACACATGCAATAAACCTGTTCATTGAAAAGTAGGACGTAAGCAGGCTAAATTTAAGTTTAAAGTCGTCTGGGTAGGTGCGGCGACCGGTCGCCGCGCGGGGCTTTACGGAAAAACTTGATTATTATGCGCGGCGACGGGTCGCCGCGAGGAGCTCTAAGGGTTAATTCAATTAACGAACTCTCATAATTAACAACTCTGTCCTATGAATTCGTCACGGCCCAAAGGGTGGATCGATTTTGATGCGGTTTTTTGATCGTAAGTCAATGTATCCATGATGGTACTTAGCTATACATTTTGAAGACCATCAGCTTAATTCCTGAGTGATGAAGGGATTTCACTAAAATTCCCATACGCGGCTCACGGTAAATGTGGTGAACTTTTACTTTTTAAGTGTTTTCACGACATGGTAACCATCTACCTAATGCATTAAAATGTCTACGAATTACATGATAATTTTGCAATCCAACATGGCGGCCACGCCATAATCACAAAATTTCATGATGGGTATCGTTTAAGGGGTTTTTTGGTATGAATCATGTGATAATTTTGCAATCCAATATGGCCGCCGCGCCGTAATCACAAAATTTCATGATGGGTATCGTTAAAGGGGTTTTTTGGTATGCTGAGTACGAATTACGTGATAATTTTGGCAATCCAATATGGCCGCTGCGCCGTAATCACAAAATTTCATGATGGCTATCGTTTAAGGGGTTTTTTGGTATGCGGAGTACGAATCACGTGATAATTTTGCAATTCAATATGGCCGCCACGCCGTAATCACAAAATTTCATGATGGGTATCGTTTAAGTGGTTTTCGGTATGCTGAGTACGAATCACGTGATAATTTTGCAATCCAATATGGCCGACGCGCCGTAATCACAAAATTTCGTGATGGATTTCGTTTAATGGGTTTTTTCAAAATTATCCCGTGATTCGTACTCAGCATACCGAAAAACCACTTAAACGATACCCATCATGGAATTTTGCGATTAAGGCGCGGCGGCCATATTGGATTGCAAAATTATCCCGTGATTCGTACTCAGCATACCGAAAAACCACTTAAACGATACCCATCATGAAATTTTGTGATTACGGCGCGGCGCCCATATTGAATTGCAAAATGATCACGTGATTCATACTTAGCATACCAACTTTAGAAAACTTTAGAAATTTTTATGACCAGCTATTATGTAATAAACATTTTTTACGCAACTGTAGCCATTTAGCAAACGTACGCAACGGAAACTTTCAAAAGAAATGAAATATCTTAGTTTTCGAAAAATGTTTCGTTGCTGCTCAGTTCTTATTCGCCTTAGCGTGATGTTATATATTTTGGTATTTTTGAAAAATGGACATTCTATTAAGGAACTTTTGAAATTCAACTAGCAGTCTCTTAGACTCTAAAGTTCAAACAACTAAACAAACAAACAAACTCTTTAGCTTAAAAATTATAGTATAATATATATAATTAACTCCTTTATTTACGAAACTCTAATAAATCACTACACTTATTAAAGTTAGATGCATTTACTACGTCATACAAAGTTAGCATGCTGTTTCTTTCTACTACTGTATACTGTGGCATGAGAGTAAACTGCCGCTGCCGGCGCGCGGTGTGTCTTGCGCCCGGGGCGAGGGGAGCGCCAAATGCCTACTTGTGCGCTATAACCGCCCCTTAAACTAATATTTCCGCTCCTTTTCTTCGGAACTTCCAGAATGTTATTATATTTATATATTCAATACTAGCTGTTGCCTGCGACTTTGTACGCTGAATTTGTATAATATGATTCTTTAGATTGATATAACTTATTTTTTATAAACCGATTGACATGAAACCAACACTAAATGTTAAGTGGAGTAAACCGCAACGCAATAAAGAAAACCGCATTGCAATAGGATCAGCGGTTGCTGAGATTAGCGTGCACATACAGACAGTTACAATTTTATTATATGTATTGATTTTGATGATATTGATTGATTGATAGTATTGATTGAATAGAGAATTTCTTTTTCTCCCAATGGTGTACCCGTAAGTAAGTTATATAATCAGGTCTTCGCCTATATTTTTTGGCAGGTACGACGATTTGTACGGAAATCGTTTGATATACTAATTTCATTGTAAGGTTGGATAATTGTCACTTACTCATTAATTCGATCCCGATTGTGTTTACTCATAAACCTCTTTACTCAAGTATATTTATTTAATTCTAGTAAATTCCCTTGTGGTCGAGTACAAGGCTGATTGAGCATTATTGATTCATGTACGTAAAATATTTATTGTACCCACGTTGAAACTATTAAAGTTGAATTTAGCGTTCACGAATAAATTATGTATTTGTTTCAGGTAAATAATGATAGATTCGATTGGTAGGTTCATGTGAACTAGTTTTAGTAGTCAAACTATTTATGACTCATTGTGATTGTATTGTATGTTTTATATAGAAACGAAAATGTGTAAGGAAAATGACAAATATAACAAGATAGCCGTGAGTTCGTTCTCACCGGACTCTCTTACACGTTTATTGTGAAAGTTCAATCCGATTGACGATGTCATTTTTGTTTTATTTCACACTTTGAATAGATGATCCACGTGACCTAGTGACGCAGTTTAATGCGACAGAGTCACAGACTACAGACAAAGTCTCGACATAAGCCCCTCTGCACTCTATTTGATAGAGAGGGGCTATATCATATCCTTCTGTTTCTGTTTCGTCTATTTTCTACTTCTCTAAAAAAACTGGAATAAAAGGCTTCACTTTGACCTAATATGCCTTATCAAGTTTCCGGATCGAGGAAACTGTTTGAAGCTACAGTATATAACAAGAAGACGCACAGAATATTAAAAAGTAGGGAATGGGACATTTTTTTTTAACGTGAGGGTAAATCCATCATGGATGCTATGCCGGACTCCTACCGAATAAAAAACCTCACGTAACGCCCAACAGCCTATGGTCGGGAGCCCCGGATAAGCCCTTGAAAGGATGTCTCAGGACTCCCAACAGACCTACGGCCACCACTGCGGCCTCGCCCAGAAAAGAACTTTTGTAGAATCTGGAATTTGAATTCAGGTTTTCATGTGCCACCCTCAAGTCTACGTTCAAGAAAACCATTCAAGAAAATAAAAAGTATCATGTTATGGCCACCAGGAAAAAAAATATTCACACCAAAATATATGGTTTATAGCACCCGTTGGGCGAGTCCATCGCTCATGCGCGTACATATTGAATGTACGGACGTACCTTTAGGGTGGCTTTCGAAGCATGAAAGCGCTCCTAAATGGGATGTATACCTAACGTAAGCCTGGTGGACCGCAGCGGACACCTTGTGACTGCCAATGAGTTGGGTTCAGGGGGCTGCTGCTGCTGCGTTCCACTGCGTCACCGAGCAAAGAAATATAAAATTACAACAGCTATAATGTTACAGAGGCTAAAGGTTGAAAATTTTCCTAAAACTCTTTCAATATTCATTACGTTCTATCAATATTAAAAGGCTTCCCTTGGATTACAGCCGAGAATCTGAAAACCTGTATCGACATAATACCTCCAAAGTGTAAGAATTAATCTCTTTCATAAGTCGTGACTCAGGAATAAAGTATCATCATCATCGTAATCAAGTAAACGAGTTCTGGAGTAGAGAATCCTACGTGCTAAATATGGGGTTGGACGCACCCCCGCCGGATGACGACCTGGAAAGCACAGAACCGTGTGTTGAGGCGTAAATTGGGAGAAACTTCCGTCAAGCAGTGAACTGCTATAGACTGACAGAACGATTAATTCAACTATAATAAGTGAATGGTTAACATGCCGACTCGGATAGGTTAGGGAAGGCTAAGGCGGGAGCTCCGCTCCGCTTCGCTTCCGCCTTAACCTTAGTGTTTTTTTTTTGTTTTGTCCACGAGTTCTTATTTGGTGAACGATTATATCGTCGAATAAGATCTGTCGGCGAAACGTTCGTGAAAGGTTCTGTCACACAACAACAACTCATAATCAAAACGTTCTGTCGGCGACTCATGCGGCAGAGAAACGTCTGTCGGAGGTATGTTAAAGAATCATATTATAATCATGCCATATTATAGAGGGGGAAGTCGAACTGAAATCCATACCCACACTGCTTTATTAGTTTTGTTGGTCCTACGTAAATGGGGCTACTCTAATGCCATTGCCGGGCATATTATATACACAAGAAAATGTAAAACTATTCCGGAATCTAAACCGAAATTCAAAAAGACAGGACTGTTATTAACAATGGAAACATTTTAAAGCCTCTTATCCAGTCTGAATAGCGTAAAAGTCAGAAAGATTAGGTATACTAACTAATTTGTATGTCCCTCGGATGAGTATCTCAAATATAATATTATAATATTTGTAAGAAATGGTGACATGGCTTATGCTAGCCAAAATTCCCTAAAAATAATAAAAAATAGGAGGATGTTACACATCCACAAATATCTAAATTATCTGCAATATGAGTATAAAATAATGTATACCAGTACCATAGAAGGTTTATTGTAAGGTTACTATTTACACCCTAGCCATAAGTGCTTATATGCCGACACTTACAGTAGAAGTCGATGAAACCACTTAAGGTTTAGGTGTAGGCACGGGAGGGTTATTACTTTAGGGTACGTGACTAAGGGACCATATCCACGAGCGAGCAAATCGTCTGGTCAAAATGTGAGACTGTAAGATAATATTTATTTATCGCGGCTTCGTTCTCGTTGAAGTCGTTATCGCCTAAAATCACTACCGTCCTTTTGCGCAGTCAGTTAAAAAGTAGCCTATGTCTTTCTCTTGGACTCAAACTACCTATACCAAATTTCATCAAAATCGGTTCAGCGGCTTAGGCGTGAAAACATGACTGACAGACAGAGTTACTATTGCATTTATTATATTAGTAGGGATATTTACCATGTGACCACTTTGAGACATTTATTTACAATGCGTTTTCGTGCTCCGAAAGGCACGTTAAGCAGTTGGTCCCAGTTGTCAGTAAAATGACAGTCGTTAAGCTAAGTGGAAGGCCTAATGGGCGGACGGCTTGAAAAAATTCAACTAGGGGTCGTCACAAGCTGCGCCTGTCCATCTCAACACGGCAAAATTGTTTTTTGTTGTGCATGTTTCTTCTGAAAAGGTAGTTGTAGTAGTAGTTGTGAAAATTTTCATGCACAGATTTCATTCCAATATTTTCACGGTAGCAGATCTGAATAATTTTTTTTTTTTTTTCATTTTTGTTTATGATTATTATAGGGCATGAGAAATAGTTCAAAATATTATTTCCAGCCACTCGCATTTTTTGGTTATTTATAAGACAGAACAACGTTTGTCGGGTTAGTAGTACCAGTAGTACCACAAAATAAAGTTATTACTTTTATAGAATCAAAGCTACTTTTATAACTATATATGCTATAAAGCTACATTATAGAATCTTAGTAACACCTACAATAAAGCCGTTTTTCAGTAATAAAATAAATAGTTAATTCGTCATTGATGCAAAGCTACCGCCCGGCCGCGGTGGCATTCTCGTAAAAACGAAAAGAACGTGGTCATTTACAACTAAAAAAATGCATTACTTATTGGAAAAGAAAAAGGTACTAAATCACTACTGCGCTTTAAAACCCCTATAAAATGGTGGTCAGCTTCTTGTAGGGTTCTTAGACGAGCAGCTAAATTGGTTTTTAACTTTTTACAGTCAATTTGTAATTTTATTGTTCTTTTGAATGACACTGAAACTCACTACCTATAATATATGGTAGAAGAGGCCTAAAGATAAATGAATATTTCTTCTACATTTTGTTAAGGTTTTCACATTTATAACATAGGTATTTTTTTTATCAAACCGTTTAGCCAGTTACACCATCAATTTTATTTTTGTTATGGGGTTCGCATTTTTTTTATTTTTCGTGTGGTAATCCTCATGGATGCTATGACTTCTACAGACTAAAACCACACGATGCTCTCTGTCTAAGGCCAGGAGTCCCGGGAAAGCCCTCGGAAGGATTATATCCACCATCGCATCGCGAACTTACCCTATGGGTTCGGGTTTTATCCCGCTTCTTTGGAGGGAGTAGAGTGTAGGTACTATCCCACTTCGATGAGTGGCGACGAGACACACCACCATCTTGGCCTGCTTCTGTAAAAACGGCGAGTAGTCAACCCGCGCCGTTTTCAGGCCCCCAGTCATAGAGGCTGGTAGGCCTGCGCAAACAGCAGCCTGCGGCGACTTCGTCGCCTACTACGGAACTCTGGAGGGAGAATACTCTCCCGCTCTATACCGGCCACCTATTTCGCGAGCATAACTTGCTTGGCATGTGCAAGCTATGACAGCTAATACTACTTACTACTAATATTATAAATGAGATAGTTTGTAAAAATGTTTGGATGTTTGTAACTCAATCACGCTGTAACGGCTGAACGGATCGGGCTAAAATTTGGTACAGAGATAGCTTATAGTCAGGAATATCACATATCCTATGCTTTACATCCCGGGAATATGTTCCCACGGGAAGCGGAAACGGGTACCGAATGTAAAGCGAAGTAGCGCGTGTCAGCTAGTCATCAATAAAAAAAGGTGAATACAAATTAGCCCCTTTTTTGACCGAGAGAGAAGGTATTTATACATTTACACCCACGGTATTCTCGTATTCTCGTACAAGCAAAAAAAATCCATTCCAAAGCCATTCACAACTAAAAGCATGAATGGTAAAGCGTAGGTAATCACTATTGCAATTTAAAGTCGCAATAAAATAGTGACCAGCTCCTTATAAGGTTCTTGGAGGTGCAGCTAAATTAGTTTTTACAGTGACTTTGATGTTTTGAATGACGCCGAAACTAATGCCCATGGTACAGCAGGCAAAAAAAAAACTAAATAACTGCGTTGTTTCATATTTAATTTGAAAACTTTAAAAAGGACTTTAAGGGATCATTTAATAGAGTCAACCATACCGAAGTAATCGAGAATAAGCCAGCGAACGTTTCTTATTAAGTAAACAACTAAGTGAGTAAGTACCTAATATTATAAAGAAAGATTTGTTTGTCAATAATCGACAAACTCTGAAAGTATTTACCTACCTACTGGGCCGTTCAAAAATTCTTTCGCCATTTAAAAGTCAAATTTGTTCTGCAGTAACATAGTTTCATGCATTTCATATGATCATGCCTTTATCCCCGAAGAGGTAGGCAGAGGCATAATGTGTATTATCATTTTTTTAAATTTTGGCATAGCAAAAAGAAAACCGAAGACATTAAAATAAAACATTTACTACTAACCACGAAAATTAAAAAGCATAGTTGATCATTATTGTATATATCATTATAAATAAATGTATTTTCTTTCTTTCTTTCTCTTGCGAGTTAGGTGACCAGCTTCTTATAAGGTTCTTGGAAGCTCAGCTAAATTGGTTTTTTACAGTCATTGACTTTGTTGTTTTGAAGGATGCGGAAACTAAAATCTGTGTGTTAAACACTTCTACTCTCTTCTTCACAAGTATGCGCTATCTATCTATACTTATAATAAAACTGTAGAGGGTCGGGAGTCTGTACATGGAAGATGTTTTGAAAATTTTAAGTGTAGGGCGTTCTCTAATCGATACTGAAGCCGAAAATGTAATTTAAAATTTTCATGTCTGTCTGTCTGTCTGTCTGTCTGTATCCCGACTAAGTATCACGCCGAAACTACTGAACCGATTTGAATGATACTTTGTACGATCTAAGCTTATAGTCCGAGGAAGGTTCTTAGATACTTTTGATCCCGATATTTTGCGCGGTTCCTTCAGGAGAGGGGATGAAAGGCAAAATAGGTTTTTAGCTATAACTTCTCACTGCGTGGTTCGATTTCAAATATTTGTTTGGTGTCTGAAAGGGAGTACTTTAAGCATTATTCCATACAATTTTCAATATTGAGGGTTATGTAGTTCAGAAATTAGGGGCATCTCAACTTTCGGTAAATCTAGAATTCAACGTTTCTTTTGAAAGTGAGTCTAAACGGGCGTGTTGGCTTAATCATAAAAGAGCTTAATGATTAAGGCTATTGTAAAATAATTCAGTCCGCGCCGAAGGCGTGGACTGAATTGTTTTAGAATCGACTTAATCTTTAAGCTCTTTTATGATTAAGCAAACAGGGCCGTTTCACACGCTGCTTGATGAGTCTCATAAAGAAGTACTCCTCCATTCGTACACCTTATGTGACGTAAACGAAGTTGCGAGGGTCAGCTAGTTTAAAAATATATCGTTACAAATAAATTCTAAAAGTTTTCATTCATGAATTAATTTTGTAAATTTGGTTTGTGTTAATCTACTTCAGATGCTGACTGTACAAAAAGGACCACCGATGCAATTGTAGTAACCATAGGCTTAACTTAATCCGTATTTTATGAATATTTCTGCCTCTGATTAACATAAATTCCTTTACTTAAATGCGAGAATAAGTAGGTACATTTTAATTCTTTTGTACTGGCGGTGAACGAATTATAGTAAGTTCAACTCATCTGTGCGCGCGGCACTATGTGTGGGTAAGCCTCGTCTAAACACAGTGACTTCGTGTGCGTGACATGAGGTACAGTGAAGTACAAAATACAAAAACACTTGTTTAACTAAAATAAAAACTCAATGGGTGAAATGTATGTTATACATATTAATATGTATCGCTGTTTGAAGAATAAAATTGAGGAATTTTAGGATTCGCTGCTCTCTCCAAGGTTAATTATAAATTCAATCAAAATGTCGATAGTGTTCTTCTTCTTTGGCGTGTCGACAAGTATAACGCCACATCTCTTCATCTATTTAACTTAAACGTTCGTTTATGTATTTCATTATTTCCATCACATTTTGTTCGATTTTATGCGAAGCATTATAATTTGTTTAAATTCCCCATACATTTTCTATTGGGTTTAGTTCAGGATGATACGGTGGTAGCCGAAGAACTTTTAAGCCGTAGGGCTGAAGTATGTCATTAATCTTATAACAAACTAGCTGACACATAAGGTGCGCGAAAAGCGTGTGAAATTGCCCTGCCCTCTCCCAAAGGAACCGCGCAACATATCGGGAACAAAAGTATCCTAGAACCTTCCTCGGATCATAAGCTCAGATTGTACCAAGTTTCATTTAAATCAATTTATAATCAGGATACAGACAGACAGACATGAAAATTTCTAATTACATTTTCAGCTTCAGTATCGATTAGAGAACGCCCTACAATTAAAATTTTCAAATTATCTTCCATGTACAGACTCTCGACCCTCAACAGTTTTTTTTGATGTATAGATATGGTTTTTTTTAATTTTTTAAATCAAGTCATACAGTCCAATTTTTGTCATATTTCCAGTATAAGCAATGTTTTTTTCCGTCGACCATCTCTGCATTTCTATTTTTTTGACGTGACAACGTCTTATAATTCGATGGAGCCGGCTGCACGAACGAAAAAAGATGACGCAATACGGCGTTACCTCGCTCTGAGGCGTTCCATTTATTTTAGTAATGATCAACAGATGGCACAATTGATGTGTTTTTATATTTCTTTTTGTTTTGTTATCTTCTTTTTATTTTTATTTTTGTTTTGTAATGTTGTATTTATTTTTATTTTCTTACGACGCGACGTTGTCACGTTCAACCATCGTCAGTAAACCGACTTTACAGACAACCGTTTTTTTTTGCATTAGAATTTGGAGCTCTATCATTCATGATTTTTCTGTAGGCCTTAATAAGTTACACAATTCTACCATACATTATTTTGTTACGCCTCGAAGGGTTTAGGCAGCGTTTTCGTTAAAAGCTCCCAGACACCTTTTTTTTCGACATCTCCAACTAATATCATTATATTTTAGTCAATGTATACAAAAGCTCAACAAATTATATACGTTAACCTTTCTCAAGAATCATTGGTGATCTCAGCATGAAAATCCATGCAGTACCTAGTTTTTAAGTTTATCGTGAACAGACAGACGTGGCGGGGACTTTGTTTTATTATATGTAGTGATAATAAATATTAATTCCATCGAATTGACACATAAAAAATATTTACCTGACTTCTTAAACATTTTCTCCGTGAAGAATTACACATTTTCTTTAACGACTGTACCCATGGTATTATCACTAAGAACACTATGTAATGAATAATAATGTGACCAAGTTACACAGGATCTCAACGTTGCAGTTATATTGAGACTTGTCATGATATTTGATTTCGTTTCATTATAACGTAAGAGTTGCCTGCAAACGTGGTAGATGGCGCTGTATGCTTTTTGTATAAATATGATGTTTATATCGCGGCCACGCAGAGCGTTTCCTGCAAAGACTGCTTGGCACCGCTGGTGTCGTCAATAAGTCGAGTTACGTCTCTACCTCATAATATAAAAATGTACTCTGTGAAGACGGCCGCATCACTGCCACACAAATTAAAGCTGTATAATTACTAGCGCACGCACACATAGCGCCGCGCGCACTGATGAGTTGAATTATCTGTACCTGATTATATTAAACTCCACCTCTCAATATTTGAGATTAAGACATTCAATTCACTTAGACAGCTTTATATTAATATTATTCTTTACTTATTATCAGTAACTTCGGATTCAAAGTTGGATTAATTCACTTATGTGGGCATTAGATGACGACAGACCACCAAACTTGATTAAGTTATTATAAACCAAATTGCTAAGGCCTGCAGCGTCGTCCACGCGATGTGGTTATTACCAAAGACTTCTATATAAACTGAGGTAGACATGCCCTACGCACCGATTTTTGAAACCTATAAACTGCGCTAATTAGCAGCGTTGCTCGCACTGTTGTGAGTCAAAACTTCGAAAGTAGGTGCTCGACTTGCAATCGGAGTCCATACGCCTTCTCTTTTTCTATTCGTATATTGCTATTGTGCGTGGTGACAATTACGTAAAAAATATTTATAAGTGAGTGTAGTCTTATTAATGTGTGTATTTGAGGATTGCTTTTGAAATCTCGTTTGTTAGAGTACGGCGCGTCTACCTCAGTTTATATAGAAGTCTTTGGTTATTACCCGTATCCCACAAAAACTTGGTCTCGGGATCAACAAGAAAGCCGTGAGACGGTCTCACCCGACTGCCCCTCTCTAAAACGTTTATTGTGAAAGTTCAATCCGATTGACGTTGTCATTTTTGTTTTATTTCAAACTTTGAACAGATGATCCACGTGACCTAGTGACGTAGTTTAATGCAACAGAGTCACAGACTACAGACACAAGTATCGTCATAAGCCCCTCTGCAATCTATTTAGATAGGGGCTAAAAGTACTGTGTTCTTTTTCAAATTCTTATCTATTTGGTACCAAATTTCGTCAAAATCAGTTCAGTGGTGCAGGCGTAATCGAAATAGAAACACAGAATTGGGAAGATATGCTACTCTAAGGAAGATAGGTCACCCGTATGCTTGTCTGCCAAGTTAGTGGTATAGAAAACTAGCACATTCGCGACCAAAGAAATTTAAAAGCAAACAAAATGGTGTGAGGGTTCCCCATGGTGCTGTAAATAAATTACTATGTCGTGATAAACCGTAGTTTCAGGTAAAATTATGGCTTTATGGGACATACATGTTAACATTTTATACTAAGTATTTGGTTGATGCGTGAATTGGCTTTTGTGAAAAATAAAATATTGAGGTTAGTACAAAACATGTACCTACTTCTAGGTATAAGTACGTAACTTAAGTAAGGTACAATGCTGGGGAAAGTACAGCTTATTATTATATGCAAGTTTAAAGATCATCAAATTTAATATCCTTAGTATTTTTTACACATAGGTACCTACCTACTACCTACATTTTATTGATTGATGATTAATTTTCCTGATGGAGTACGCAGAGGACATCGCATTCATACATCTCAACACAATGTTTTGGTTCTATTGAAGATAAGAGTAAATGTAGGTATTGAGAGTACTGGTTCCCCTTCATGGCTGGAAGTCTAACAAAAATCTAAAAATGTCGCCGGCCTTTTACTTCTTCGTAACAATAACGGAGGGTAATTCGACAAGAAGTTACTTCATGGTTTTTGTCGATCCTCGCCTTAGTCCAACCGCGACCAAGGGCGCTGCAACGTGCCCGAAACGTCGGTGTATAAAATGTAAGTAAATGTATTTCGTGTGAAGTCCCGAGTTTTATAAGTATGAGTCTAACAAAAAACTTGCGGGGCACTACGGAGTCCTTGTGTTGCATGCCAAAAAAAAAGAAATTTAACTTGTATCAATCCTCAAACCATCATCTGTTATGGCTACCACCATACAATGGCCGGGAGTCCCAAGTGCGGCCTCGAAAAGTTAACCTCAGGGTTTCCGATCCAATCGCATTTACTCATACAACAACAACACCACTTGCATTGTTCCACAATATTTATTTGTTAGCTGTTCCCCACGGCTTCGACCGCGTAGAAGTCGTTATCGCGTAAAATCATAACCCTCCTTTTGCGCAGTCGGTTAAAAAGTAGCCTATGTCCTTCCCATGGCCTCGAACTATCCAAAAACCACATTTCATGTCAATCGCTTCAGCCGTTTAGGCGTGAAAGCGTAACAGACAGACATACAGAGTTGCTTTCGCATTTATAATATTTAGTAGTGAAGTAGGGATAAACACGACTAGTTTCATCTCACGGCATTTATTCAGGTTAACTAAGTAGATGACTACAAAACGTAATACACATAACACGATTACCATTTGACAGCATTATTAAGTCTCAAACGTGCCAATTATTAATGTCAGCGCAGAGTCTTAGATGTGAGTATCAAATATTCACCGTTCCATTTGTCGCTTAGTGCACTGGCTCGGTACAGGAGGGGGATACAGCCAGCAGAGTTATGAGCCATTAATCCAAATTACTTTCTACGACACAACCCGCGACACTGCAGTGAGATCTGATAACTTTCAAACGCTACTGCAACGCTATTTGTATAGTAAAGTTGGTATGTGTTTTCTCCAGATTTAATGTCACAACAAAATCTAAATAAGTTTACATTGAAAGATTACATTGCATTCTTTAGCCCATAATATTTAAAATAGATTGAACAAATATAGGTATTTATAGGACCGCCCATAACTTCAGAACGATTACACCAAATTAGATCACTCTGTTTTCTTTGCGTTGGTTATTGTCCGGACAATGTTTATATTAAGTACAAGAAAAATCTATTTGTCACTCAATCAAGCTCTAATCTCTGAAACCAAAAAATCCCTGAATATTGTGAAAGTATGTTTATTTAATTTAACATTGTTAAAAAAAATTGATCAATAAATTATAAGTAAATACTCAAAAATATCACAAAGTCTTTATTACATTTACCTCTTCCCGGTCGTTACTTCCTTCCAGATGCTTCTCAGAAAGTTACCTGGCATCTATTTCCCATGGGACCCTTTCGTTCCGACGTGAGAAGCTCTAAAAATAAACGAGGATGAAATCATAAAAAAAGTAAGAGAACGAACTTACAAAATATCCTGAGCTCGGAGAAATCGTTATTTCTCTAGTGGCCATAATTATAAAGGTATGTACACCATTGTCTTAAAAGCACTTTGAAGAAACGCTTGAAAAGATTATAAGGATAAAAAGAATTAAACACAATTTTATTACAGGAAAAAAATATACATAATACTAGCAAGATGTTCCACAAAAATGTAACCAAATGTTTTCGCTATTGTTTTGTTGTAGGATGGCGGTGCTAACGATTTCTGTAAAAGCTCTAACGAAGGTTTCTTTAACTCTGTGATGTCACTGAGTTTATGTAGACCCACTGGTAGGTAAAAGGAAATCCAAAAAATCTACCCAATTTTCATCATCATCAGGAATTTCTTATTAGTTATGTTATTCTACAGTCATTATCAGCATTAGCATCTCAGCCAAGTGGCGTTCAAGAAGATGGGACACAATACATACCCTCTCCTCAAAGATCTTCTATGATTCTTTGCAGATTCAGCAGATTCACGGGCCTGTTGTGAGATCGTCAGTAGAAGTTTGCAGAGTCACCGCACGCTGCGATGCAAAGCTAATTTGTATTTGGAAAATTACCAGTAATTTATTTTAAGAAAGAAGTTGTTGAAGAGCTTGAGTAGCAATTAGATCATTTAGTGCTGTTGTATGCATGCACCGTGGCCGCACGTTAATTTGTCCGCACCGCCTCGTGCCTGTGCAAATGGAATATTTTCATACATATAAGGCATCACGATTTATTGGATGCTACGGGAAACATATCACGATTTATTGAATGCTACGGGTACATAATGTCACAGGCACAGCTAGACTACACTATCTATACTTATAATAAATCTGTAGAAGTGAAAATTCTGTACATTCAAAATATCAAAAAAATAAATAGCAGGGGGTGTTACTAGACCGACACCGAACCCAAAAATGTGATTAAAAAAATTTTTGTCTGTCTGTCTGTCTGTCTGTCTGTCTGTCTGTCTGTCTGTCTGTCTGTTTGTTCAGGCATCACGCAAAAACTACCGGTTCGATTACGATGAAACTTAGTATAGTTATTCTTTAATAGCCTGGGCACCACACTGGGTACTTTTTACTTTTTACTTTTCCGGAAAAGTATATAGAATTCAAAGCAAACTTAATTTTGCGGTTCGATCACTAGACCCAAAGTTATTATCAATTATTGCTTAAACGGTTAATGATACGATGATGAAACTAAGCATGAGCGTTGTTTGTTACAATTTGAAAAAAGTAATTTTAACATTTTTGAAAATTCCACCTCCAAAGGTATAAAAAAGGAGGGTAAAGTTTGTATGGGATAGCGTGATTCTACTTAAAATTTGACATATAGCATTATTAACATAATTTATTGAAGACGTATTTCGTATTTTATTGAAATGTATGCTATAACGAGCTAAAAAGGCAATGTAAATTATTTTGGGGTCGATTTTCTCCGGAGTTGATGTCAATACTCCTTAAATACTCTTATTTTATACTTAAAATTACTTTTTATTTTGACACATAATTTGTGAAAGCGTTGTCATTTATGTTAGGTATATGGTTTTACTTCAGACTTCAAAGAGATGATTTTACTACAAAGCCATAAAGTTAAATAATAAAAAGCGCTATTTCGGTATAATATTAACCAAATATACTATACGGAAGTTTTGTGAAAAATACATTTGTGAGAAGAAAAGCTAAGATGGCTTGCCAGAAAAAATGAAAGACCACGCTTCAGGTAGTATCCACTGGTCAATAAAATAACACCTAATGTTACCATCTACGCTCAAGCCTTACGACAAATATTGTCAGCAGACTGATCATGGAAGACATGAACTTTATTCTACATATAGTGCTGACTGCATTCTGTCAGGAAACAGACTCACTAAGTCTTTGTAAAATACGGGAATGGCCTCTACGAAGACTACATTCGACAGGACTGAAAAGAGCCATTACAATGAACATGAACGCTCAGTTGATGAAATTTACATTGTTATTACGTTACCAGGTCTTGGTTGGACCATCTGTATTAGGAGGACAAAGCCTACAGTAGTTCGGTTTGTTTAAACGTCGTAGGCTGGGACTACCTGAAGAAGCAACTAAGTTACGATGTCAATTGCTTAGAAGAGAGCTAAGATGGCTTGCCAGAAAAAATTAAAGACCACGCTTCAGGTAGTATCCACTGGTCAATAAAATAACACCGCATGTTACCATCTACGCTCAAGCCTTACGACAAATATTGTCAGCAGACTGATCATGGAAGACATGAACTTTATTCTACATATAGTGCTGACTGCATTCTGTCAGGAAACAGACTCACTAAGTCTTTGTAAAATACGGGAATGGCCTCTACGAAGACTACATTCGACAGGACTGAAAAGAGCCATTACAATGAACATGAACGCTCAGTTGATGAAATTTACATTGTTATTACGTTACCAGGTCTTGGTTGGACCATCTGTATTAGGAGGACAAAGCCTACAGTACTTCGGTTTGTTTAAACGTCGTAGGCTGGGACTACCTGAAGAAGCAACTAAGTTACGATGTCAATTGCTTAGAAGAGAAGTTGTGTCAAGTAGTAGTTTAGCCATTGAATTAAGAAATGTATTTAATAAATAAATTTACTTGGCTCATATTTTATGCATTATGAATTTGACGATGTATTTTTGTTGCCGGCATAACAACAAATCTATCTATATAAAAAACCATACCACTTTTCGTTGTAATTTTATAACTCAAGAACGAGCTCACCTATCCAAACCAAATGTCTAGGTATACAGTGATCTAGGCTTTGTTTGGACTATTTAGTTGATGGTTTATGTGAAGTTTGCATAAAATCTGTCGAGCGGTTCTTCATTCATCACGCAAACGAAGTTGCGCGGGTCAGCTAGTCTATACTAATAACATAAAGGGGAAAGAATTGATTGTTTGTTTGCATCGAATAGGCTCCGAAACTACTAAACCTATTTGAAAAATTCTTTCAGTGTTGGGAAGCTACACTATTCCCGGTGAACATAGACATTATTTTATTCCCATATTCCTACAGAAACAGGAGCTACGCGGGTAAAATCCGAAAGCTTAAAATACACGTATTGAAGCACGACTGGCCTTGACTACTGAAATATATTACACGTCTGTAGAAATGCAAAAGACAATTTAAGAACACCAATAAATTCACCATTATCGCGTACCTACTTTGTGAGGATACTAAGTAATCGTTTTAAGCTGAAACGAATGCTGCAGCCATGACATTCTTTTCGCTGAGATAAAAGTAGTATAATTACGATTTGACGTATTAGTTAAGCTTTAATGTCTTCTTTTTCTGGCTTAATCCCCACGGGACTTGACCTATTCAAACCACACAGTCCTCACCTATCCGTCGTATATCGAATAGATTCGACTTAAGCACGTCTTTTACCGACCAATCGTTAAAAACCGAACAAGTGCGTGTTGCACACACTTACGAACAAAAGGTTCCGTACCAAACTACGGCCAATAATCTTGTTGTCCTTAATTTTTTTTTCTGTTTTAGTTTTTATTATTACAGCGGCAACAAAAATACATTATCCGTTAAATTTTTACTGAGATACAACCAGGTGACAGACAGACTGCGAACGCTCTGTGATGGGGTTTAGTTTTTGACCGTTGTTATGAAACCATAAAAAACCGACTTATTATGATTATATTTACTATAGGTAGGTATCCTACATGGCATCCATGAGAATTCTGTAGGTATATATTATGTCAGTTTCATACTTGTCGACGATCTTCAAGTTTGTTTGTTACGAATAAACTCAAAAACTTCTGGACGGATTTCGATAATTCTCACATCTCTCACCATTGGAATGCTAAGTATTCCCTATACTATATTATTTTATTCCCGTATTACCACGGGAATGAGAAACATCCGGGCGAAAACGCCCGCTAGATGTACTATAAAAGTTCTATCTAAAAGTGGTTCCTCAAAAGGAAGAATTTCGTTTCATAATACTGATAATAACGATTACTTTGTCGAGTAGCAGCTGCCGCGAATTATTTAGCCACATCTTACAATCTATAAAGTTTCACTGTTGCCGCCATTAAACAACCTTTACACTGAGGTAAATTTTTGAAATGACTTCGTAAACCTGCCTCGGTCTCATTTCGTCAGTTTATCTCGGCCAGATGTTCCCATATTTCCCAGTAGTAATTCCCGTGGCGAACGTTTCAGATGCGGTCGTTCATTATCACGACTTCCTTTGTCTTTCGGTGAGAGATAATTGTCTTGGGATATAGAAAAGTCATTATCTGTGACGACCAAAGGTAAAATATTAATGACAATCAGAAAAAAGACCGCAGTGAACACTGCGTGACTGAAAAAAAAAGCAAAAGCAATGTTTTGATTGTTATAATCGATCAATCAAATCCGCCCATACCTAGCACTCCAATAATGGATTTAAAACTAGACCTCTTCCAATTTTCACCAATACCTATAACAGATTTTCAATTCGTAACCGCGTACTAGAAAATGAGTGCGGGTCTCTAAAAAGTGAACTGGCAATTGCATTTCAAGGTCAAGACCCAATCTTTGTTACAAACTGGGTTCGGCCAATCAAAGGTCACCAATCTCATCACGCAGTTTGACAAAACATTAAGCTAGCTGGGATACGGGCGCTTTATCTGTCTTCTGTTCTTTTCAACCCACATACAAACATTCATACATGCATACAGTCACGTCCTTTACCTCCAGGGCTTTTTTTAATGTGAGGAAAATCCGTCATGGATGCCGTGCCGGACTCTTGGCGACTAAAAACCAACACGTTTCCCACCTAACTGCCTACGGTTGGGAGCCTTGGGTAAACCCTCGGAAGGATATCCCCAGGCATACTATACTTCTTATTTCCAACCAGTTGTATTTTGTCTCACGTTTCCCGTCTTTATTTTACGTAGGAATAATATTGGTATTCTGTTGGTATCCTATTAACTTACGTCTAGCTTCTTGACAAATGATGGCCTGTCGCTTGCTTGTCTTGTAGTAACACCCTCTCAGTAACAAACTATCTTTGGAAACGTAAGTTTCTGAAGCTGCGCATTATTTATTATACTTTGGTTTATTTTGGAAATGGAAGGCTGTTATTTTGTACTGTTGATGTATATTTTATGTAACTGCCTGTGTTTTGTGATTCATAATTACCCGCCCAAGACAAAATTGGAAGGAAGTAAATTTTGCAGTCTTTATTAAGCTTTACTTTAATAAGTCGCAACCAATTTTTACATAAGTGAGTTAGTAAAAGAACCATCTTGGTTATTGTCCTACGTTTACTTTTTAAATATTTACTCATAAAAAATCAAAACTCGAAACCAACAATGCCTACCACAATTTTCGTAATTATTCGACTATGGCCAGAAGTATGTCCTTTGTTGCAAATAACCCTAATGCTTTGTAGAAATCAAGATGCTTCAATTCATGAAACTCTCAGAAACCGGTTACTACTTTAGTGTAGTCGCTACAAAAGCATAACATTACTTATTTCAGCAAAAAAACAGATGCGGCAGCTGTATCATTCTAAGGTTTCCATCAAAGCAAGAAAATTATGTAACTTGCTCTTTGTCCGACGGATATATTGCCTACCAAAAGTTCTTTAATTAAGTACTCGAAAGAAATAGTTCGTATGTGTGAAAGGCCCCTTATTGCCGACTTAGAAGTTCATCAATTGTAACACCACTATTTTTTTGCTACATGAATAGACAGACACGGGTTGTAGCTTTCTGTTGCCGAAAATTTGCAAGACGTCCATAGGACCATTTGGCATCTGGCATTTCCGACTTTTTATAATATTTATTTTAAAAGCGGCCAAGTACGAGTCGTACTCGCGCATAGCGGGTTTGGTACTAAAAAACGTCAAAAATTAGATTTGTTGTATCGGGAGTCCCAATTTCCCCCCTTTTTATCGATTTTAGTATTTGTTGTCATAGCGGCAACAGAAGTACATCATCTGTGAAAACTTCTGCCCTCTAGCTAGCACTACCTCATAACTGAAATACAGACAGACAGACAGACTGTCCGACAGACAGGCGGACGGTGAAATCTCATGAATAGGGTCCCGTGTTTTACTCTTTCGGTACGGAACCCTAAAAATACACAGACAGAAGCTCGATCGTTTACAGAACATTAAGCTAGCGGGGCTTTATTAAAATACTAAACTTTCAGGTAGTTTATTGTAGGAATGACTTAATTAGTAGGTACTTGGCTAAAGTTGTAGCTCTTTGATAGTCGGTTTCTTTGAAAAAAAAAAGGTATTGAGAATGTTTATTTAAGGGATTAATCTGAAACATAATAGAAAAAGAGACCACAAAAGAATATGATTCATTGAGGCAAACAATAGAATTTTAGTATTTTGTCATCTGTTTCGCTCAAACAGTTAGGTACAGTTTATTACCCGAACTGCCAAAGACAGGAGGGTAATGTTTTTGTTTCCATAGGTCACTTTTTGACATAATCATTATATCAACATTCGAAACGTACGTACCTACTATTAAAATAAAAACGTACAATATAAACAACGTGGTTTTTCTTTCTCGTCGTTGCCGCGTTGTAAAATTGGCGCAAGGAGGTGCTGGAAAGGGACCCCAAGCCCGTGCTCCGAGATATCGATGGCAGACGATTCCTGGCCCACCAGAAAAAAGTCCAGAATCAAGTTACACCTTCAATATCTTCAACATTCAACTTGAGCAAAGTGAAGACTCACCACTATTGAACTACCCACAAAGTGGGGTAAAATCCGATGGGAGAGTCTACGATGGTAGACAAAGTTTGTCGGGAGCCCTGGGGTTATACCTCCGTGTACCTACCCGAAAATCCCGGCCAAGTAGTAGGACACCGTGTGGTATTAGCCTGTGGGAGTCCGACAGTTATGATTAACTCCTGCCAAATTAGATTGTTTATTGCGATTGCCAAGTCGATTATTTTTTTAAACTTCAAAGATTGTAGATTTTTGATTTATGAAAACAATATCTCAGATGTTGTTGAGTCAGCTAATTACGTAAAATTTAAAACAGAAATTCCCTTATGCAGAGACTGAATAAAATAACCGACTTGGTAATGACATGAATCGGAATCTCACTACTTTTTATGGTAGAAGGACAGAGTAATTGCGAGACTTGGTTTTTTTTACAAGTATTGTTTTTGATGTGATTGAATTTTACGTATGATTAACATCTAATATATCCACACATAATAAAAAAGCGATCAAAATTACATGCAACACATAAATTCTTACAAAATATAGGTATTACAAAAATGTTCAAATTGATTAAGCAATTTTCTAAGTGACGCCAGACTATTTATATGTCCCACAGGATGAGAACACTCTCCTAATAAATGTCTTTACATGTGCTCGGATTTTCATGTTAGTAGAGAAAGGAAATGCCTGAAATGTCAGTACCTTTTACCTTACTTTAGGATTTATCGTGCACGTGGGTGTTCTTTCATAGCACTCGATTCCGACTCATGTAATCCTGTTAGAGAGACGTTCTAGATACCGAAATTGGTAAAGTTGTAATCTTTGCCACTGCCTATTGCGCCTAACTACTTATGGTAAACCGACAGCAAAAAATATGAGTGTCGTATTGACCTTGTACACGATAAATTTGACATATAAATCATACTTTATTTGTCAAATATGTCATTGGATTTTTCCGAATGAGATCTAAAGAAAAGTAATGTATTGAATTGACATTTTTTTTGGATTTGAATCTGTTACAGTGCCTTACGTAAGGAAAATGCATCATGGATGCTAGTTTTGCCGGACTTTCACGGACTAGAAACCACACGTTCTCTACCTACTGCCTACGATTGGAAGCCCCGGGTAAGCCCTCGGAAGGATGTCTCCGGGATGCGACAGTAACTTACGGTGAATACTCTGCCCAACTGAGGTCCTCGAACGTTCAATATTTTTTTTAAAGTAATAACTCATAACTGTGCTTGGTTTTGCACGAAGTAAAATGAGGAACGCTTACAATCCTCTCAACGGAGTAAGCTCAATAGAGCATTATAAAAATACCAATTTGCTCGGTAATTTGGTAGACATAATATTGTAGAGAACCATACCCAGATTGTAATTGTACAAACAGCTGCAGGTACACAAAATTATAATCGTAAGATAATATTGTTTGACCAACGTAGTTTCGTAGATCACGTACAAAAGTGAGCCACGAGAGGAGCGGTAATTAAAATGTGAATTAACTATTTTTTTTACCTTGGAGGTATTGAACTCTTGAATATTTATTATTTATTTATTATAGCCTCATTTATTCCTTAATAAATAAATAGGTATTTAGTTTTACATTACAATTCAATAGGTTTTGCTATTAATCATCAATTCAATATCTTACAGATTAACAATGATAACAAATAACGATTCATTCTCAAAAATTTACAAATATAATAACGTTCACAATAAAATATTTTTATTGGCTAATTATATATGACAATAATTAATTTTCAATTTTTTTTTTTTTTTTTAGTAAGTTCAGATTTACTCATTATTATGCAGAACTCTTGAATATAAGAAACGTGAAATGTTATAAAATAATACTGCAAAACATTAATATGGATTTGGATGGGGCTGTAAAATGGGAGAGGCCTGCACAGAGAAGTGAACTGCCATAGGCCGATTTGATATAAAGAAAACTCCCGGACGTCACGCGGTTTCACCCGCATAGCTCCCGTTCTCATGCGAATACGGGAATCAGATAATAGCCTATGTCAACCGGGGATAGTGTAGCTTTCTAACGGTAAAAGAATTTTAAATCGGTTCAGTAGTTTTGGAGCATATTTGATGCAAACAAACAATCAAATCTTTCCTTTATATAATGTTGTATAAATTAGTATAGATAATTTAGTCCTAGTTCGAATCACGCTCGAGCTGGAATCGAAATTGGGTTCTCTCATTCCGAAAATGCTGCTTTAGACCGCTAAGCAATTGAGCCATGTTTGATTTGATGAAATACTCCACCGTCTACGGCTTGAAGCGAGAAAGTCGACTAGGATTTAGAATATTTCAGTAAATCACCCGGTAATTTTATCAGTAAGTATAAACTTTAAATCATCATGTCGTCCAAACCGTTTCCGGCGACGGCGACTCCTACATATTTAGTTGATCCCTATGACGGGCTCTAATGTGGCTTGCAAAGCCGAACTTCGACTTGAAGACACGA
This sequence comes from Miltochrista miniata, assembly GCA_933228765.1. Lineage (NCBI taxonomy): Eukaryota > Metazoa > Arthropoda > Insecta > Lepidoptera > Erebidae > Miltochrista > Miltochrista miniata. The sequence continues at coordinate 10,893,092 of OW121764.1, read as the reverse complement.
TCGCAAGGCGTACAGTATAGTTGGCCAGATGAATTATACGTGTAGGAGTATGAGGGTTTTGGGCGAGTCTTCCGTACTTGGCGCTTCGTGTCAAGGTATTCTAGACGTTTTTCTTCAAATGTGTCGATACCAGTGCGGACGGTATGACGCCATTCCGGTCTAAGACGGGCAATATCCTCCCAACCATCAGTAGAGATGCTGCAGGCCATAAGATTGCGTTTTAAAACATCTTTGTAGCGCAGGTATTGACCTCCTTGTTTGCGCTTTCCGCATGACAGCTCTGAGTAAAAGACAGCCTTCGGTAGTCGTCCATCATTCATGCGTACGACGTGTCCACTCCATCTAAGTTGATGTTTCATTATGAGTGCTTCGACTCCGGGCAAGCCGGTTCGTCGTAGGACTTCAGTATTTGGAACACGATCCTGCCACCTGATACGCAGTATAGACCTTAAACATTTGAGATGAAAGGTGTCCAGCTGCTTAATGTCTGCTCTGTAGCAGCACCATGTCTCCGCTGCATAAAGCAAGGTAGGCAGGACGATTGCTTTGTACACTAATATTTTAGTTTGCAGTTTGATGTCATGCGAGTTCCAAACACGCCCCCTAAGTTTGCCAAAGGCTGCTGCAGCACCTGCTATTCGGGCTGGTATTTCTGATGCCAGTGTGTTATCACATCTTAAACGACTTCCCAAGTATTTAAAGTTTGGGACTTCTACTAAGTCAGTGCCATTCAACTTGACCCTTGAATGACTCTCATCGAAACCTCTCGGGGGCTGTTTTAATACTTGGGTCTTGCTTGTGCTTATAACTAAACCAAACCTACGGCATGAGAGGTGTAAAGAGTCTATATAGGCCTGAAGGGACTCAAGAGAATCAGCCATTAGGCAAACATCGTCGGCGTATAAAGCGTCCATCACTGAGAGTCGGGTAACTTGTCGTTTAGCTCTAAAACAAGAGAGATCTAAAATGCTCTTGTCAGTTCTGTAGTCAATTTCAATAAAGTCATTGCAATTCCCAACCGCATCTTGCATCACAGAAGCAAAGTAGAGAGAAAACAAAGTAGGAGCCAGAACACAGCCTTGCTTCACACCACTCGTTACTGGGAATTGGTCTGAAAAGTCATTTTCATGTCGAACTCTCGCCATCATGTCATCATGAAATTGACGAATCAAGTTTAATAACTTTTCAGGACAACCAGCTTTCCTTAGCACTATCCACAAGGCTTCACGCGGTACTCTGTCAAATGATTTTTCCAAATCGACAAAACACATGTAAAGTGGCCGGTACTGTTCTAAGCTCTTTTCTTGAATTTGTCTTACGACAAATATAGCATCTATAGTACCTCTGCCTGGACGGAAGCCGCATTGGGTTTCGGGGAGTATTGTTTCCGCGTGTTGGGATAGACGGGTGTTGATAATGTGGGCTAAAATCTTCCCAGCTGTCGAGAGTAAAGAGATGCGTCTGTACGAACCGCAATCGGCTATATCGCCTTTGCCCTTGTACAATTTACAAATAGAAGCATCTGTCCAATCTTGCGGGACGACTTCACACTCCCATATTTTTAGTATAAGCTCGAATAATTTGTTATTAATGTGTGGGCCGCCGTATTTGTATATTTCGGATGGTAAACTATCTATCCCAGGTGCTTTAGCATTCTTCATTCTCCGCAGTGCAATAGCAAGCTCATCAAACGATGGGGGTTCCGCTAGATCTTCAGCGGTAGGTAGATCTTTTAGAGATTCTATGTACAACAGATCGGTCGTCTGTATTGTGGGATTTAGAACTTCGTGAAAGTGTTCTGCCCATCGAGCTAGTACGTCTTTCTGCTCAGTCAACCGTCGGGTCTTATCCTTGTCGTACATCGGAGCTGTCTTCTTTGTTCTTGGTCCAAAAACAGACTGCAGACTCTCAAAAAACTGACCTGATTGATTATTGTCAGCATATTGCTGAATTTCATGTGCTTTGTCAACCCACCAATTGTCTTTAAGTGCACGCACTTTTACTTTCAGGTCCAGATGAGCCTTTCTTCGTTCAGAGATGTCTGTTGAAAGAAGAGCACGCCTGTGGTTCTGAACGAGTTTCCGGACTTCTAAATCTGAATCGTCAAACCAGTCCTGGTTTTTCCGCTCAGGTTTATCTATAACTCGTAAGGCACAACCATGGAGATTTTCGGCGTATAAACGCCATCTCTCATCGACAGATGCATATTCTGTACTTTCTGGAATATTAGCATAAATAGCATCATCCAGTCTGTCTGCTAGTGCTCGGTTTCGGATCAGCTTCTTGCAATCTAGCTTTGCCGGGTTCTTGTGTGGAGCTTGTCGTGGAATTTTCACTTGTAACCGCAGTTTGGATCGAACAAGTCGATGGTCAGTCCAACCCTGGGCACCCCTCATCACTCGAGTGATTAGTACTTCACCGAGATCCCTCTTGCGTACTATCACATAGTCCAAGAGGTGCCAGTGCTTAGATCTTGGATGCATCCACGTGGTCTTAAACTTTTCTGGCAAGCGAAAACAGGTGTTTGTAATGGTGAGACCGTACTCAGAGCAAAAAGTTAGCAAATCAAGGCCATTGGCGTTGCATTTTCTAACTCCATGTCGCCCAATTACCCCATCCCAAGCACCGTGATCTTTGCCAACGCGAGCGTTGAAATCACCCAGCAATAGGATCTTATCAGCAGCAGGTATTTTGCTGACTACTTGATTGAGATTGTAGGGACTCTGTAGTATGAAAGATTGCAAGTAAGCAGTTTTGTATGGAAGCGCGATGTATGACTGAGTCGAGCCAGTTACTGCGCACTACTCGACACGCGAGGTTCAGTTCCGGGGTTAATTCGAATAAAACACTTGTTCAATTAATCGCCGTCTTTTATATTCGCCAGTAACTCCCAACGCATCCGACCCTCACAAGTAAGGACTTTCGTCAACGAACTCTGGTGAACTAAGTCATCCTTACCGTTCCTGACAGGTCCTTAAAGTGGTGACCCCGTCAAAGGACATTGAAGTGCGTGTGGGTCTCGGGTGTGTTGGTCGAGCGCGGTAAAGTGTCGGGTCGCGTTCGTGTTTTTTTCCGGTGTCGCGTTGAAGGTCACGCGTTGAAGAGTTCATTTTTTTTGCATTTTGTTCATTTTTTTTCAATTCGTATTTTCTCGAGGCCGTGCAGCCAGTCATACACAATGGAAGCTGCAGGCTATGCTGATTACGAAACGAAATCGGAGCAGAAAAATGAAAATGCGGTGGAACTCGCTGCAATTACGCTGTCTACAAAAATACCCGAATTTTGGACAGACATGCCTCGTTTATGGTTCGCGCAGCTAGAGAGCATATTGGCACCACAGAAACAAGGTGATGAGTCAAAGTATAATGTAGTGGTAGCAAAAATGGGCCGAGAAGCATTACAGCAGGTGAGTGACATACTGTTAAATCCTCCCAGTGAAAAAAAGTATGACGCAATAAAAGATCGCTTGTTGAAAGTTTACGAGGAAAGTGCGGAGAGGCAGTTCCAGAGATTACTGGGGGAGATGGAACTAGGTACGCAGAAACCTTCGCAACTGCTTCGTAAAATGAAGGAATTAGGTAGAAGTTCAAAAACATCTGAGGAGACCCTTAAAAATCTATGGGTCGCGCGGTTGCCGACGGCAGTGAGAACTACATTAACGGTGAGTCAAGATCAATCTCTAGAATTTTTATCGGACATGGCGGACAGAGTCATGGAGACCATACGAGGAGGCGAGGTTGCGGAAATCAGCCAAGGCGCAGGCGGAAGTGCGCAAATGCCAGCAGCGGATTTAGTATCAACCATGAAACAGTTGAATTTAGAAGTGGCCGCTCTGAGAGAAGAGGTTAATAGAAACCGTCGTACCCCATATCAAGGTCGCGGACAAGGGTACAGTGGGCGGAATCGGATGACAAGGTCAAGAAAACCGGGAGACCCAGATTGGCTGTGCAAGCATCACTTTAGGTATCGGCATAGAGCTAGAGAATGTGAACGGCCGTGCGCATGGAGCAAAAGGGCGTCAGCACCATCGGGAAACGAGTAAGGGTACAATCTGTAAGGGTGGAAGAGGTTGTACCCGGGAAGAACCACCGACTTAGCGTATACGATCGTCAGCAAGGCTTAGCGTTTTTAGTGGACACTGGTGCGAATGTTTCGGTTTTACCAGTTTCGCGAAAAGTGAAGTTATCGGGTGAGTGCTCTAGTTTTAGGCTATACGCGGCAAATAACAGTGAAATTAGAACATATGGAACTAAAGTGTTAGATCTTAACTTAGGGTTACGTAGGTCATACCGTTGGACCTTTATTATAGCAGATGTGAATCAAGCTATTTTAGGAGCCGATTTTTTAGAACATCATGATTTGTTAGTAGATATAAGCTCACGTAAACTTATAGATAGGTCAACCAAGAGGTTAACTTCTGGAAAAATTGTAAATTGTAATGAATCATCGGTCAGTTCAATTTGCAATAATCACCTTTTCCATGATTTGTTGTCAGAATTTTCAGTAATTACCAAACCGGCAACTTTCAAGGATTTGGACCGTGTCTCGGAGAATGACGTGTACCATCATATTGAAACGACAGGGAAACCGGTACACGCACGAGCCAGACCTCTACCCCCGGACAGGTATCATAAGGTAAAACGTGAGTTTCAGATAATGCAAGAGATGGGCATTATCAGGCCGTCGAAGAGTGAGTGGGCGAGTCCTCTTCACATCGTGGCTAAGAAGGATGGATCAATACGACCGGTTGGCGACTATAGGCGTCTTAACGCCATCACCAAGCCGGATAGATACCCTGTCCCGAGGCTGCATGATTTCACCTATATTTTGGCAGGTAAGAAAATTTTCAGTAAAATTGATATTAATAGAGCATACCATTATGTTAAAGTAGCCCCCGAAGATATAGAAAAGACGGCAGTAATTACTCCATTCGGTTTATGGGAGTACTTACGGCTCAACTTTGGACTCCGCTCAGCAAGTCAGACTTTTACCAGATTTATGAATAACGACGTGTTAAAAGGTCTAGACTTTTTATTTAGTTTCATCGACGATGTAATAATAGCCAGCGATGATATAGAGACGCACAGGAAGCATTTACGTATGGTTTTCGAACGGTTAAAAAAATATGGTATCACAATTAATTTAGCTAAGTGTGTTTTTGGGCAATCCAATATGGAATTTTTGGGTTACGAGGTGTCCACCAGCGGTATAAGACCTTTGCAACAGAAGGTAAATGCCGTCTTGGAATACCCTAGACCGGATACCGTGGACAAGCTAAGAACATTTTTAGGTATGGTAAATTTCTATAGGGCTAGTATACCGAATGCCACGGCGTATCAGATTACTCTCAACAATTTTTTAAAGGGCGCGAAGAAAAAGGATAAGACCAAAATAGAGTGGACTCCCGAATCTCTCGAAGCATTCGAGAAGTGCAAAACCAGCTTAAAAAATGCTGTTTTGTTGTCTCATCCAGAACCGAGTGTCCCACTGTCTTTAATGACAGATGCGTCGGACAAATGCGCAGGGGGAGTCTTACAACAGTTGATTGATAATAAATGGTCACCTTTAGGCTATTTTTCTAAAAAATTCACAACAGCGCAGCAGAAATATTCCACGTACGACAGAGATTTAACAGCAATTTTTATGGCTATAAAACATTTTAGGCCATTATTCGAAGGCAGGGAGTTAATCATTTATACGGACCACAAACCATTAGTGTATGCTTTTAGTAAAGTTGAGAGTAACAGCGAAACGCCGAGACGAACAAGGCAGCTATTGTTTATAAGTGAGTTCTCAACGGATATTAGGTATGTCAAGGCCGATAGCAACAAGGTAGCGGATGCGTTATCGCGAATTGAGACGATACAATGCCCGACGAGCATAGATTACTCGGAACTAGCTTTGGCACAAGAATTAGATTCGGAATTAAAGCAGTTGCTAAGCGAAAGGAATGACAACATTTCTCTAAAGAAATTTCTCATTCCAAGTAGCGATAAAATGATTTATTGTGAGAATTCTGGTAGTACGTGCAGACCCTATGTACCTGAGAGCTTTAGGAAAGTAGCTTATAAAACCATTCATGAAATTAGTCATCCCGGGATTAGAACAACACGCAAAATGATTGCAAAACGATTCTTTTGGCCGGGAATGAACCGCGATATTGGGCAATGGGCAAGAACATGCATACAGTGTCAAAAGTCAAAAATAAGTAGACACACCATATCAGAATGTCAGCAATTCCCAGAAGCTGAGCGCTTATCGCACGTGCACATTGATATTGTAGGGCCGTTGCCTACGACTAAAGACGGTTTTAGGTACATTGTTACGATGATAGATAGATTTACAAGGTGGCCGGAAGCCATTCCAGTACGCGAAATAACCGCAGAAGTTATTGCAAGGGTATTTTATGATAATTGGATATCCCGTTTTGGAGTCCCCGAGAGGTTGACTAGTGACCAAGGCAGGCAATTTGAGAGTAATTTATTTACCCAATTGCTTAAAACCTTAGGTATTAAGAGAAATAGGACACTTACATGTGGGTAGTTGTGACAAGTAAAACAAGTTTTATAAGTCTTCATATTTTAATTAAATAAAAATTACAAATATTTGCCCTTATTAAGATACGTTTATTGTGTTTTAATGTACACATAAGACTACATACCAGGAAGTGTTATCTCCTTTCAAGAAACTTTAAATTGGTAAATATTCACAAGTTTTTACACACAAGTTCAAGTACACACTATTGAGATGGAGGCAATGAAGGAAAGTTTCTCTTCTGTTATGTCTGGCTTAGAGGAACGACTGGCCAGCTTCGAATCTGAGCTACAAAAGAGTAATAAGCCCATTACACCAACTTTGGCAAATCTAGCCTCGGAATTTGCTGCCTTCAAAAATGTTGTGGTCACTACAATAAAGGCTTTCCGTAACCAAATTGAACTTTTGACCCGCGAGATGGAGAACAATGAAATGCGCGGTAGGCGTAAGATGTTGCTGCTGCATGGAGTTCCCGAAGAGAAGTCTGAGGAGACAACCAAGATTGTTGTGAAGGCTGTTACCGATCATCTCAATCTCGATGACTTCAATGCTGATGACATCAGGCGTTGCCACAGGTTGGGGCGGCCCTCAGGTAACAAGCCCAGACCCATTCTGGTGAAACTGCAACTTGTGGCGGTTCGTGACAAAATTTGGTACACGAAGACAAAGTTCAAAGGTTCTGGGATTACACTGTCAGAGTTTATAACACGTAATAGGCATGCGGTTTTCATGGCAGCTCGGGAGCGGTTTGGAGTCTCCAAATGCTGGACCAGGAGCGGTCATATATATGTTGTTGACTCTGATGGTCAGCAGCATCGTGTGGCCTCCTTGGCGGATTTGAATGAGCTGAAATGTGATGGCCAGAGTTCTGCTTCATCTGGTAAGGCTGGTGGTAAAACCCGTCGGGCCGGGATCAATAAGAAGTAGAAATTGAATGTTGGTTTGCGTATTTATTGTTATTCTTGATGGAATGCGTCCAGGCACTGTTTCTTCTATTTATTATCACTGTATTTCCATGTTTTGAATTCTTATCGTTAATTTCATTCAGATACATATTAGATCTTGGAATATTGTAATTATTTACACTTAAACTTGAATGATATAACATTATTTCATAGATTCAATTTAGCTGCAGCTGAATTGCTGTTGTATGTACGAACGAAGTATCACTGACGTCACTGTCAATGTTGTGACACTGACATGACTTAACACTTTATGATGCGTTCAAGAATAGACTAGCAGTGAATATTATAGTGTGACTACAAATTTTGATATTTTTATAATTTTTGATAACTTAACTTTTCAACATTGAATCTTATTGTTTTTATTAGTATGCTTCTTGATTCAATATCATTCAGATTCAATTCATACATTGTTTTAATATGCCTGGACGTAACTTATTATATTTTCTTGGGATTTGTAAATATTTATATTTGAATTTAGTGCATAAAACACAACTGGCGTGTGGACAAAAGTAACGCATAGGGGTTACCAAGAAAATTGAGTTTTAAACTATATTTACGTATATTAATTATATTTTAATATCTTATATATATATTATAATACTACATATCGTCTGCTTACTGGTAAAATATGTTAAGTGCACATTTCCTTGAACTGAGATAATAAGCTTTGAAAGTTTCACCGATTTAAAACTATCATTAAAATATATTTTTTTTAAATTCTTTAATGCCAAATGATAAATAAAATATTCAACTGTATCTCATTTAAATTACAGCAACACATTCTTCAGAAAATCAGGCAATAAATCAGTTATTATTGTCCTAGGTCATGCACTTAACTGGTTTTACCTGTAATTGAAACAAACAGATATAATAGATACCTTTATTTGCCATAAATGCTCAGTAATTTGGGTAAAACTCTGCATTTATCTTATTTTACTTGTAGGAATTTAAATACATTATGTAAATATGATCGTAAATAAATGAATTTATCTTATTTTAGCTTAAAGTTCATGGGAACGTAAATACTACATCTTTCTACATCGAAAAAATCAAAAAGTGATATATTGTCATTTACTTGTGCTGTTTAGTTTTAATTCGATGTTAAGGTGATTTACCTCTGTTTATCTGAATGATTATTACTATTTCATTGTTGTTTATCATATTGTTAACTAAGGTATCTTTGTATTAAACGGTCCTAGCAGTTATTTTGTTTTGCCAGTAGATAGAGCATCGAAAATTACATGTATATGCATACATAAGTCATTTTAGATAAAAAATGCATTTATTATGTTTTACCAGTAAGCAGACGATATAAAATATGCTTATGATAGGCTTAAACAACAGCAGTGATAATGATAGTTTTGTCACAGCGAGTAGCTTGAATGACAGTATCGTGAGCGTACCTTCACTAGCACAGACTATAGAGACCCAGTTCTCCGATGTCCCCAGGAATTTTAATGTAGTCCATATAAATGCCCAGAGTATTCCGGGTCATTTCCCTGAGATGCTAACCAGCTTTGACTGTAAAGATATTCATGCCATTTTAGTGTCTGAATCATGGTTTAAGCCCGACATTCATCCTACGTCATCTTACTTGCTGCCTGGTTTTAATTTGATCAGGAATGATCGTACATTTCCATCTTGTGGCGGTGTTGCCATTTATTTGCGCAATTCAATTCCATACAATATTTTAGATGTGTCAGCACAGCCACCACCTCGAAATACAGGCGAGCACTTATTCCTAGAAATTGATCTATGTTTCCATAAAGTTTTACTAGGTGTTTACTACTGTCCCTCATCTAAAATTAACTTTTTTCCCTCTTTTGAGGGTATGCTTGAACGCCTTACCCCATCTTATAATCACACCATTATTATGGGTGATTTCAACACTTGTTTACTGAAAAATGATTCCCGCTCCTCCCTTCTTACCAATATCATAGAATCTTGTAATATGTCTATACTAACTTTAAATACAACTCATCATTTTCCTAATCGCAATCCTTCTCTTATTGATCTTATCCTTGTTTCCTCAATTGATTTAGTTGCTAAGTATGGACAATGTAATGCTGACGAATTTTCCTACCATGACCTTCTCTTCTTGTCCTACAAACTTCGCACTCCTAAACCTAGGTCTAAGATTATAATGCAACGCAATTTCGGTCGCATGCAACTTGACAAACTCCGTGAGGATGCTGATAATATAGATTGGAGCTTACTTTATGCATCTCAGTGCATTAATGAAAAAGTTGACATATTCAATACTAAATTGCTTAATCTATATGATGTTCACGCACCTATACATGCGGTAAGGGTTCGGCACCTGCCTGCACCCTGGTTAACAGCTGATATCAAAAAACTTATTACAAAGAAAGCTGCTGCAAAATCTAGGTACAAGTCGCGCCCTACACCTCGTAATCATGAAAATTACATTGCTATACGAAATGTCTGCAGCAAGGTGTGTAGGAAAGCCCAACGCCAATATATTTATGAATCAGTCGAGAACGGCGACTCAACGAAAGTATGGAAGTTTCTCAAAACACTAGGGGTTGGAAAGTCTAAAATGCATCATATACCAAAGAAAATTGACATTGAGTTATTAAATCAACATTTTTCCTCATCTTCCAATTTTGATCTGAATAGTAAAGCCAATACTTTACAATATCTTTCATCACTACCGACCCCTTCATATCCACCGTTCCTCTTTAGTCAACTAACTGCTTGTGATGTTAAGAGGTGTATAATGTCTGTACATTCCAATGCTATTGGCAGTGATTCTTTGAGTCGCAATATGATCCAGCCTATCATAGACGAGCTCCTTCCTGTGCTGTGTCATATCCTAAACTACTCTCTCACCAGTGGTGTATTCCCGAACGCCTGGAAGGAAGCCCAGATTATCCCGCTACCTAAAAAAAATAACCCTACCTCCTTCTCCGAGTATCGTCCAATCTCCATTTTACCTTTTTTGTCTAAAGTTTTAGAACGTCTCATACATACTCAGTTAAGTTCGTTCCTTAATCGTAATATTCTCCTTGATCCTATCCAATCAGGCTTCCGACCAGGCCATAGCACGGTTACTGCTTTGATCAATGTTACGGATGACATAAGGCTTGGAATGGAGAAGGGGAATCTTACTATCCTCTCCTTGCTTGATTTCAGCAATGCGTTTAATAAAGTGGATTTCCATATCCTACTGGCAACATTGCGCTCTCTTAACATATCTCCAACAGTGGTTGATTGGTTTCGAAGTTACCTGTTTGGGCGTCGACAGCGTGTGCGTTACGATGAATCTTTCTCTTCTTGGTGTAATACATCTGTCGGCGTCCCACAGGGTGGCGTTCTTTCTCCTTTACTTTTTGCCATTTTTATTAATTCCATCTCAAAATCATTACTTTCATCTTACCACCTTTATGCAGACGATCTTCAAATATACATGCAGTCTCCAGTGCATGAGTTGAGCGAGGCTATTGCAATTATTAACAGTGACTTGTCCCAGATCTGCCAATGGAGTAGGAAATATGGTCTTGAAGTCAATCCCTATAAAACTCAAGTTATTGTTGTGGGTAGCCAACGGATGGTATCTCAGATAGACTGGACACAACTTCCTAATATTGTATTTAATGGCATAGCACTGCCTATTAGTAGTTGTGTCAAAAATCTTGGTATAATGATTGATACCACATTATCATGGGCTCCCCAAATGCGAGAAGTTAGTCGCAAAATGTATGCATCGGTCGGGTCCTTGCGTAGATTACGCAATTTTCTGCCTACGGCTACCAAAATTGCGCTTGCACAATCTATTCTGCTTCCAATACTTGACTATGCCGATGTTAGTTATCTCGATGTCACTGAGGAGCAACTTGATAGACTTGAGCGCCTTCAAAATTTATGTATTAGATTTATATTTGGTTTACGCAAATATGATCATATATCTGAATATCGCAGTATGCTCAATTGGCTCCCAATTCGCCTTCGCCGGAATACTCATATTCTCTCAATACTTTATAGCGTATTGTTTATTCCCTGTACCCCAACTTATTTAAAAGAACGGTTTATGTTCCTAAATGACACACATTCTAGATCCTTGAGGTCATCGGAGTCTTTGGCTTTAGCTATCCCAGAGCATTCTACTAGGTTCTATGACAGGTCCTTCACTGTGCAAGCCGTGCGGTTGTGGAATGCTCTGCCAGTATCGATTAGGCGTGCCCAATCGCTGCCTGTATTCAAACGTATGGTCAAAGAGCATTACTTAAGTGCTTAGATGCTTTGTTTTCTTCATATAAAAATGTTATTATCTTCTCACAGTATTTTCTACGTTATTTATATGTATGTTTTACTGTTGTATATTTATTGGTATTATTATGTAAGTATATGAATGGTTATGTATGTATTTGGAAATTATGTATTAGTTTATTATAGATTGCTAGTTTGTGTATTGTAAATTAGGTATACGTACCTACTGTGACTGTGAAACTCATTTTTCTTTCTACACTTTTAGTTATCTCTAAGTTTTCTTTCTGACACCAAATACTACCCATTTCTCATAATTTTGTCCTATCTACGGTTGCCTGTAAGATATTGCTCTTAGCGATAAGGCCGCCATTTGTACATTGTATACACTATATATATTTTTTGTTGTCAATTTCATGTTTGGTGTACAATAAAGTTTTACTTACTTACTTACTTACTTACTTACTCCGTACAGGCCGCAGTCAAACGGAGTTTTAGAAAGAATACACAGAGTAATGAAGTGTGCAATTACAGCCCGTTTGTCAGACAATACGTCATGGTATGACGAGCTGCCTACGGTGTTGTTAGGTTTACGTACAGTCACCAGGAGTGACAATGGAGTAAGTCCGGCTGAGTATATGTATGGGCAAACTATCCGGTTACCCGGAGATTTTTATATCTCAGAAAATCGGACAGTAACAGATAATGAGTATTTAGATCAGTTAAGGCATAATATAAGTAGGTTAAAGCCGGTATCCCGTTCAGGGCTCTATCGGTGGACCGATGCTCTGGAATCTCCTTCTGGATCCGTTGCTTCAAGACCTTGAGAAGAGGGGCGAGTATGTGCAGGCCTTCGCCGACGACGTCGTCCTGGTCTTTTGTGGAGAGACAGGGGGAGAAATTGAGAGGCGTGCCAGCGCCACCCTCGGGCATGTTAAGGCGTGGGGTGACAAAAACAAGCTGAGGTTCGCACCACACAAGACGCACGCGATGGTGATCACAAGGAAGTTGGAGTATGACACACCACGACTTAGCATGGGCGGGGTTGACGTTGGCATCAAAAATGAATTGAAAATACTGGGCCTCACCATAGACCATAAACTGACTTTCAATACTCACGTTAAAAACATCTGCGCGAGAGTCACTGCTCTCCATAAACAATTGACCAGGGCGGCAAAGGCGAGTTGGGGTCTGCACCCTGAAATCATCCACACAATCTACACAGCGACCGTGGAGCCTATAGTGCTGTACGCGGCTGGCGCATGGGCACCGGCGGTTGGGAAGCTGTGCATCAAGAAGAGGCTCAATTTTATCCAACGCAGTTTCGCACAGAAGATCTGTAAGGCGTATCGCACGGTCTCCCTCAACGCGGCTTTGGTGCTGGCTGGTATATTGCCCCTTGACCTTAGAGTCAAGGAGGCCGCACAATTATATAGAATTAGAAAAGGAGAGACTTTACCAGACCTGGCCGGGAGGGAGATCGAGCGAATGTCTTCGTTTGCGGAAAATCCTCATCCTGCCGAACATATGAGCTTGGAGTTCATTAGCCTAGATACTACTGAACCGGACAACCAATTCGATATCAAAATCTATACCGACGGCAGCAAGATTGCGGGTAAAGTCGGAGCCGCACTCTCCTTTTGGAAAGATGGGGCCGAGACGAGAGCCCGCAAGCTTGGTCTGCCGTCTTATTGCACAGTCTATCAGGCAGAACTCCTGGCCATATGTGAGGCAACGAGGATGATCCAAAAACACAGCGCGACGAGCTTCGGGGTGTACAGCGACTCAACCGCGGCACTCCAGACGGTCATAAATCCCAGTCGTCTCCATCCCCTGGCGGTAGAAGCCAGGAGAAATATTAATGCAATAATATTCTCAGGCAAACGTATTGTATTGCACTGGGTCAAGGCTCATGCGGGGATGGAGGGGAATGAGAGGGCTGACCGGCTGGCCAAAGAGGCAGCTTTGGGGACGAGGCGGGCACCGGACTATGACCTGTGTCCGATCTCATTCGTCAAGCGGCAGATCCGAATGGACACGCTTGGCGAGTGGAATCGGAGATACGAGTCTGGTGAAACCGCCTCGACCACAAAGCTCTTCTTCCCAAATGCGGTGGACGCGTACAGGATTGTACGGAAATTCACTCCAAGCAAACACACCACACAGGTCCTGACGGGGCACGGTGGGTTCTCAGAGTACTTGAATCGATTCAAGTGCAAGGGGGACCCATCGTGCCTCTGTGACTCCGAAACCGAGGAGACCATCCCTCACTTACTGGCGGAGTGCCCGGTGTTCTCGAGGCTTAGGTACGATCTGGAACAGCAGATTGATAGCAACATAAAGGCCACTAAATTTAAGGAAATAATGGCAGGGAAATGTAGAGACAGTTTCTTGAAATATAGTGTAGAAATATGTAAGTTTGTCAATGATAGAAATAAGGTAGACTAAGAAATAGAATTACCACAGCATAACGTAAGTTATGCTGCCCTGTAATAAAACCCAGGAAATTATGTATATATAGAAATTGTTACACTGTACTGTAAATTTAGGAAATAAGAAATTGGAAATATTATATGGCAAAATTATGGCTAACCCACAACCCACTCTGGGTAGAAATAGTAAATGTAAGATTAATAGATATAAGAAGGGATGGAAATGTAAATTGGAAATAATAAAACGCAGGAGAATGTAAACAGAGAAAAGAAGGAAATGTTGGAAGGAGTGGAGTACATTTATTTACCTAGTAGACTAAGATTTAAACAGAAAAATAAATATATACTAGAAGAGAGATTAGCAGGCGTCCCACCTGAAAAATAAGTAAGTGGAAGTATGAAAGAAAGATAAGGTATGCGGAACGATAGAGACCAGAGAATAAGCGAGAACTGGAATGCAAATAGTATATAGTAGGAAAGTCTCCGAATTGTAGACATCGGAGGATAGATAGGCACACACCCAGCTAACCATGGTAGCTGGGCACAAAAAAAAAAAAAAAAAAAAAAGCCGGTATCCCGAGAAGTACGCGATTCACGCACTATTTTCGTGCACAACGAGTTAGCTAAATGTAAGTACGTTTTTATTAGAATAGATGCCGTTCGCAGACCGCTCACAGCACCCTATGAAGGACCATATCGTGTCTTAGAGAGAAAAGGTAAAGTATACACAGTGCAGTTGCCCAATAGGACCGTTAATATATCTATCGACAGGTTAAAACCTGCATTTATATTAAGCGAACAGGCAACAGATCAGGGTGAGGATGATTATTGTAACAGACCGCAAAACAATGTAAACAGTAAACCTATAGAAAAAAATGTTGATAACATACCGCATACCTGTAGTAGGACAACAAGAAGTGGGCGCTCTGTTAAAATGCCAGTAAGATTTGATTGTTAATTAAGCCACAGGAATAAACGAGGAGGTATATGTGTAGTGATGAATGAAAGAGTTGTTCGGCGTAATCATGGTGTACGCAGTGGGCTCCTAAGGGGGTGAATAATTGATTATAGCAGAGCGGGACACCATGGTTACTACCAGTAGTAAAAGTATGAAAGAGAATTAGTATTAAGAGTTAATTTTAAGAGATATTGTTTGCTACCATATTGTACAAAATACAGTGGTAGCACACATTTTGTAATCGAGTAAGAGAATTATACCTAGTGGGTTGGCAACAGTTGTAATTAGGTTTCGCAATTATGCATTTTTCGCCCTTGTCAATAGTTTATTTTATAAAATGTCAATTTTGCAACCTTTATAAGTAGTTATAGTCTTACGAAATTTGTAAATCATGCCATATTTTATAACAAGTACTAGTCGAGTTTTTTTAAGGCATTAGAATATCATTGCAATTGGTGAAAGTCACATCTCCTAAAATTTATGTGCATTTTTTTCAAAATGGGCAAATCTTATAGCAAGGAAGAAGTTATTATTGCTCAGAATGGAGCGGTACAGGCTGAAATGAGCAAATATAATACCACCATGCTAGCCATAGCATGTTGCATGGGGCTGATTATTCTCATTGCAGTAATTGTATACGGGCGTTATCGCATAAGGCAGTGTATGAAGAAGATGTTTATAAAAGTATCGAATGCTCAACCGGTGGCTCAACGTCCGGTACAAACTCAGCAACAAAGAGTGTAATGTAATGTAATGTGACACAGTGTTGTTGTGCTAACGGTTTAACATGAATTAATCAATGCTGATTGTACGTATTATGTTACTTTGTATGTGAACTGTTAATTTAGTTTTGTGTTTGATTTATGTAATGAAAAATTTATAATTTTTCTTGTGAAAAATTGGGGGGTGTAGTGTAGGGACTCTGTAGTATGAAAGATTGCAAGTAAGCAGTTTTGTATGGAAGCGCGATGTATGACTGAGTCGAGCCAGTTACTGCGCACTACTCAACACGCGAGGTTCAGTTCCGGGGTTAATTCGAATAAAACACTTGTTCAATTAATCGCCGTCTTTTATATTCGCCAGTAACTCCCAACGCATCCGACCCTCACAAGTAAGGACTTTCGTCAACGAACTCTGGTGAACTAAGTCATCCTTACCGTTCCTGAAAGGTCCTTAAAAGATCATAGTAGAACTTGGATTTCTCCTCGTCTGGAGATGGCAGTGTGGGGGCATATACACTAATTAGAGAGAGATACTTCTTAGTTGACAGTTGAAGTCTTAGTGTTATAATTCTGTCATTTATACCCTTTGGTGTTTCCTTAAGTTTTCGTGCCAATTCATTTCGCGCAGCAAAGCCTACTCCACTAGCTGCTCTCTCCGAGCTTGGCTTTCCGCTCCAGTAATAAGTATAGCCTCCAAGTTGCTCAGTGAGCTCTCCGGAGTCACTAAGATGAGTCTCAATAATTGCGGCGATATCTATACCGTACTTATCAAGTACTTATCAATCAATGCCGTCTTTCTCTCAGGACACAAATTTATGTCACTATCTAAAAGTGTACGAACATTCCATGTTTCTTTTCATTCAATGCATGAATGCAGTCGCTCATCATAAAACTTTTAGCCTGATTTACCCAAGACAATCAAATTTTGAATAAATCAGGCTACTTGTAAAAAGCATTTTTGGGGCCCCTGCCTCAAAAAGAAATATTTTACCTCGAGACGAACATAAGCCCAGGATCCAACTTCCTTTTTTCATTTTTTGGTATTTTGATTCAATTACCTGAACCTTGTTAAGTATTGTTTACCTTAATATTAATTCAATTTATTTAAGAACAAAAATTTTAAAAATTTCTAGGACCATTAGTATTCTCTCTAGTGAGAATAAAGATAAATCAGCCAACTGAAATTACCTACTTACAGCTAAGGACTGTAAGAAGGTAATTTGCTAATGACAAAGGAGCCCTCCAAACAGGAGTTGCTCTTTAGAGCTAGCAGCCGTCTGACTCCCGAGGAGGGACCCATTTCAGGGCGCCCCTTTACTGAGTCGCATTGACTTGACCCTTGATATATCCTGCGACTGAAAGAGGCAAAACGGAACACCATATTATTAGTTAGTGGGAAGTTCGAAACTCTCCAGAGCTGGGAGTCTACACAGAGCCGTTCTACTGACATGGCAACAGGGTAGTAAGTGAAGTGCCTGAATGCATTCCAATAAGTAGTATAGAAAACCTTTTGATAAATAAAACTAGATTTTATATTGTACCTCATAAGATGATATCTAATAGTACGGGTAAGATTTAATCCCACCAAAAACATCCCTGTTGAAAAGGAGGCCAAGTTCCTATGGGCTAATTGTTCGCCTAAAAAAGGGTTGAAATCCAATCCAATGCCAAGTTTAGATGTACTTTAAAATCGACCATAATCATCTTCATCAACAGCCTAAGCCACTGGTAAACATTTGCCATTCCCAAGACTCGCCACCACACTCAGCCCTCCACCTTTCGAATCCAGCCATTACCCACCACCGCATTCACGTCAACGGTCCATCTGGCCGAAATTCAGTTTACCATACACCCAACTTAAAATATGGTGTAGTTGTGAAAAAACGTAGGTACCTACTTGGTTAAAAATATCTAAAATAATGAAACTTCTAAATTAGAACTTGGCAGGGTTTCGTGCAGTACGTAAATTTATTATGTATATAATTAAATTAACCTACCAAGTTCAAATTTAGAAGTAACATTATTTTCGTTTCCCTTCGTCTGTCCGTGTCTGTTAAAGCGGCAGCGCGCGGTAACCCGCATCTGTCCGCGTCTGTGTACCCCGCGTCCCGCGGCGCGAGCGGCGTCGGCTGATGTTCTTAAAATGGCGATTTCTCATAACTTTTCTATGGTAGCCATTTAAAATACTTACCTCACTGGAATCGTTATGAAACAAGCTAATGATAAAATGATAGATAAGACCAGTTCTGCCTTGTAATGTATTACTAATTTCTATTAGAAAAAAGACTTTGTAATTTTTCAACACTTTTCTCTACAAAAATTGTAAAAAAACAAAAAAAAGTAAAATTCCAAATTTTTTTTTTTTTAGTTTTTTAAATACATCCTATTTCACAATTTTCAACAGACACAATACAACTTGTCATACATTTTTTTTTATTTACAAGCTTTTCAAAATATGACTCATTTCGGCGACCCGACCGCCGACCGCCAAAAAAAGGTTAAGTTCATGCCATGATTCTGAGAAAACTGTGCTTCAAGTGGCTTACATTTTTGTTTTATTCGTAAGTATGGTCCTTAAATTTTTTTTACACAGAGTTTTGTTTGACAAACGTGTTTAGTTTATTAGAAATTGAACAATGAACCAAGCACTTAAAAAGAGGCCCAAAAGGGTGGTCGTAACTTTGTTTTTTTTTTTGAATTTTTTTTGTGTATTTTTTTTCATAAAAATTTACAATCTACAGCTACATGACTTTTCCTAATCGATAAACATAAAAAAAAGGTGTGCTGCCATACAAATATATTTCAGAAAGAATTATTTGAAATTTGAAAGTTTTGCAAAAAATAATCGAGAATTTCGACCCAATTTTACACAAAATTATTGAAATAGATTTTACATTCAATGCTTGAAAACAATAAAAGAATACATAAAAATACATAAAATAACGATAGATTGTCATCATTACAGTATTTATTCTTTGTATTTCATCCAAATGTATGGGCTTGGCGCCGCGCCGCCGTGACGCCGACGGCGCGTAAAAATACAATGAATGTTCGTTGAAAATAACTATTTTAGGTACAAAATCTTTATGAAATACACAATCTACGAATAAAAACTCTAACCTAGTCATGATTTTGTTAAGTTTTGAAAGTAAAAAACACCAAACACAAATGTAATTACACGCAACACAGTACCGGTCGTCGTCACTTAGCCGCGCGGAATGGTGCGCGATGGAGGGCGCTTTTTAAACGAGAATCATGAGGTGCAGCTGTGACAGACAGACATACAATGTACTACATACTTGTCCCGTTTCTGTCTAAGAACACTCCATAAAAATTTGAGCAGGATCGGGATAGTACAGCCTGAGCTAGAAGAGCCCGAACTGTTTGAAGGAAAAGTGTTCAAATATTGAACATGGACAGATGCGGGGTTTTGGAAAATGTCGCTCATTTTGAAATGGACAGTTGAAGGAGAGCCTGACCTGGTACAAATTGGACCACCACAGAAGTAGACCCTATTCAAAAAAAGAAAATAATTTGAAATCCGTCTATAATTGACGGAAATATCGGTGAACATACATAAAAAAAAAACATACAGACGAATTGAGAACCTCCTCCTTTTTTGAAGTCGGTTAAAAAGTGACCTACAGATAAGTTATAATAAACTGTAACTGTTTAAGCGGACCAGATGATATTGGTCCTATTATTTGCCTCAGTGAATCATATTCTTTTGTGGTCTCTTTTTCTATTATGTTTCAGATAAATCCCTTTATCTGAATTATCTCAATATTTTTTTTCAAAGTAACCGAGTATCAAAGAGGTACAGCTACAACTTTGGCAAAGTACCTACTAATTAAGTCATTCCTACAATAAACTACTTGAAAGTTTAGTATTTTAATAAAGCCCTGCTAGCTTAATGTTCTGTAAACGATCGAGCTTCTGTCGACGATGTTTTTAGGGTTCCGTACCGAAAGGGTAAAAAACGGGACCATATTTATGAGATTTCACCGTCCGCCTGTCTGTCGGATAGTCTGTCTGTCAGTCTGTCTGTCTGACTGTCTGTCTGTCTGTATTTCAGTTATGAGGCTGTAGCTCATTAACTGTGCTAGCTAGAAAGCTGAAATTTTCACGGATGATGTACTTCTGTTGCCGCTACGACAACTAATACAACACCCGATCTTTGTGCCAAATTTCATAACGCTAGGACAATTGGAAGTGGCCTAGAGGTTTTGATGACCGGTCAGTGAGTGAGTCAGTCAGTGCCAAAATTAGCTATATTCACAGGGTCATATTTCAGGATCTACTAAAGCTACATCTATTAAATTTGGTACACTGCTTTAGTACTAGTATATGATTACGTACGTAAAATTTTATTTCTGTACTTGCAATAGGCACTGAGCTACAGGGGGGTCAAAAGTGGGTCGAACCGGTTCGTGTAAATAGAGTACGGCATGCGCTCGGCCTGTTGCTGGAACTTGGCCTGCGCACTGCCGTGCGCTTAGATATCATCAATATTAGAAGAGATCTCCCCATACGACCATTACCAAATCATTGAAAGGCTTTTAACTATTTTTGACTATTTATATTGGACTAGGGTGATTTTTTTATTACCACTATCTAGGAATAAGATGCCTACCTAAATAAATATCGTAATATAAGAACTCTCAGTCGAAGGCAGTTGCTTAATCTTCAAGGTAGGGTAGGGTAGGGTAGTAAGTGAAGTGCCTGAATGCATTCCACTAAGTAGGTATAGAAAACCTTTTGATGAATAAAACTTGATTTTATGTTGTACCTCATAAGACGTTACCTAACAGTACGGTTAAGATTTATATATCATCAATATTAGAAAAGATCTCCCCATATACCATTACCAAGTCATTGAAAGGCATTTAACTATTTTTGACTATTTTTATTGGACTAGGGTGATTTTTTTATACCACTATCTAGGAATAAGATGCCTACCTAAATAAATATCGTAATATAAGAACTCTCAGTCGAAGGCAGTTGCTTAAGGCCGCGTGGGTCAGATTTTGAGTTTTTTGAAACAATCCTAGTCAAAAAGTAAAGGATTTATGATTCTGATAAATATATATATAATAGTTAAGGATATAAGCTAAACATATTCCAAGCCCGTTATACGATCCAATAAATTTCACTAGATAGAAAAAAATCCCAAAGTTGACTCTCTCAGAAAAGTTTTTTCAATACTGTGGCTAAACTATTAACATTATATAATTTTTTTTGCACTCAATTAAAGCTATTGAGTTTTTATACACATTTTCCAATCGTTTTTTTATACACAAGTATTTACATAGTTATCATGTACGAATATCTACCAAACGCAATAGAATTGCGCCGCTGACGGCCGATCAGTCTCGCGCTAGCGCTTGTGGAGGCAGGACCTGTGTCAGTTTTTTTCGCAACTATTTCGTAATTATTGTGCCAAATTACGTTGAAATCGCGCCACAGTATAAAAATATCAGTGATGGGCAAAATGTATTTAGATTAACCGTTACAAATTACAATACTTTGTAATGCTTAATTCAATTACTCTGTAACAGATTACTTGAGTAATTAATTACAATAAGTACTAGCAGTAACTAATTACTGAGTAATGGAATTACACGTTAATCTAATTACATTGTAACTAGTTACTCATTAATTCAATTAACGAACTCTCATAATTAACAACTCTGTCCTGTGAATTCGTCACGGCCCAAGGGATGGATCGATTTTGATGCGGTTTTTTGATCGTAAGTCAATGTATCCATAATGGTACTTAGCTATACATTTTGAAGACCATCAGCTTAATTCCTGAGTGATAAAGGGATTTCACTAAAATTCCCATACGCGACTCATGGTAAATGTGGTGATCTTTTACTTTTTAAGTGTTTTCACGACATGGTAACCATCTACCTAATGCATTAAAATGTCTACGAATTACATGATAATTTTGCAATCCAACATGGCGGCCACGCCGTAATCACAAAATTTCATGATGGGTATCGTTTAAGGGGTTTTTGCTATGCTGAGTACGAATCACGCGATAATTTTGCAATCCAAAATGGCTGCCGCGATAATCACAAAATTTCATGATGGGTATGGTTTAAAGGGTTTTTCGGTATGCTGACTTCGAATTAGGGGATAGTTTTGCAATCCAATATGGCCGCCGTGCCGTAATCGCAAAATTTTATGATGGGTATCGTTTAAGGGGTTTTTTGGTATGCTGAGTACGAATCACATGATAATTTTGCAATCCAAAATGGCCACCGCGCCGTAATCGCATAATTCCGTGATGAATATCGTTTAATGGGTTTTTTCGAAAGCTGAGTACGAATAACATGATATTGTTGGACATATTGTATTGTTGGACATTCTCACACAACATCATCTAGCCCAAACTAAGCTATAAAGCTTGTGCTATGGGATCTAGACGACTGATATACATACATACTTATATATTTCTAAATACATACATATTATACATAGAAAACACCCAAACTCCGAAACAAACATTTGTGGATCACACAAATATTTGGACCGACCCAGGAATCGAACCCAGGACCTCCAGCGCCGCAGGCGGTATCACTACCGACCGCGCCACAGAGGCAGTCATGATAATTTTGTAATTCAATTTGGCCGCCTAATCTATTTACAGAAGTAATCTAAAAAGATTGGCTTATTAAGTTTAGGCCTAGCAATGCGAAAATACTATGACAAAAGGTTTTTATTCTAAAATTAAGGCCAATTACCTACATTAAATTGGTACCTAGCATATGAAAGAATCCCTTAATCAATACCCATCATTACCCAACTATTATGTAATTTACATTTTTTACGCAACTGTAACCATCTAGCAAACGTACGCAACGGAACTCTCAAAAGAAATGAAATATCCTAGTTTTCGAAAAATGTTTCGTTGCTGCTCAGCTCTTATTCGCCTTAGCGTGATGTTATATATTTTGGTATTTTTGAAAAATGGACATTCTGTTAAGGAACTTTTGAAATTCAACTAGCAGTTTCTTAGCTTAGACTCTAGAGTTCAAACAACTAAACAAACAAACAAACTCTTTAGCTTAAAAATAATAGTTTAATATATATAATTAACTCATTTATTTACGAAACTGTAATAAATCACTACACTTATTAAAGTTAGATGCATTTACTACGTCAAACAAAGTTAGCATGCTGTTTCTTTCTACTATACTGTATACTGTGGCATGAGAGTTCACTGCCGCTGCCGGCGCGCGGTGTGTCTTGCGCCCGGGGCGAGGGGAGCGCCAAATGCCTACTTGTGCGCTATAACCGTCCCTTAATCTGCAAGGTCTTATATGGTTGTTTTTGTATTTTTCTTTGAACTAGTAAATCAGAATATTTTGAATTCAATTATTTGGTTTTAACCTTTAACTGGTGACATGGTTTTTTTATAACATAACTGGTGACGAGCGGCCTGACAGGCCGCTGCCATAATTGGTCTATAATACATTATATTAAAATATGGTAGGTTATCCTAATGTTGATTTTGTGTTTAATTAAATATTAAAGTAAAAATTAAAACAACTTCATGTAGTCTAAATATAATTTTAATTAGAAACTGGGTAGTTACAAAGTTTTGGATCTCTGTAATTGAAAAACTAGAATCGAGATCAACGATTGCTTATAAAATAGTAAAAATCAACATAAATTATAAAATATTTGTTTTTTAACAAAGTTCAAACACTAATCAACTTAAAACAAATTAAACACTTATCACAAGTGTCATGTCTCAAAAATGACAACTGTCAATCTTTAGTATTTTTATTGACAGTTAGGGCATAATTGCTTCGCACACTGCAAACACACATGTTTATCGTATGATATACATTCGTCACTGTCACTCTCTGCAAGCTGATTTTCCTGGTGTATTATATCATATATACAGGTTCTTCGTCTTCAGAAGCATTTTCTTCCGTCTCCTAGTTGTGGTCGCTATGCTCCGGGACATAATTTTTGGAAACGTCTTCAGCTTCCGATCCACTTGAGTTTTCTTGTGCTAAACCAGTCTACAATTCGAGTAGGCACTACATTTTTGTCAACAACCTCTCTACGCTTTTTTCTAGGAAGTCCAGAGTCATTCATAGTAAGAAATATCTAAAAAAAAAACGCAATACAACACTACAGTGTAACTCCAAAAAAGTTACGTAAGTGGTGACATAAGGTCTGAGAGGCCGCCCGAGAATTTTCAATCGATCTAACTTACCGATTTGGGCCTGGCCGACGCAACTATCCCCCTTTATGGCACTGCCTACACTAAACTCGAAGCTACTCAGGCGCTCAGACATGGGAAATGCGGGGAAGGGGGTGATATGATGTTTCGCTTACGCCGCTCGGCCTGTGAGACCGCACGTCACCAGTTAAAGGTTAACCGTAATTTAAAAAAAATAAGAACGTCAAGAAATATTTTTAACTTAAACGCTTTTTCACCCACGCCAAAGTGAGTAGAATAAGTACTCTGGTGACTTAATAGGATTCATATGCATGGCATAATAATGTTGCTTTCTTCTCAGTTTGTGTACTTTTCGAAAATTCAGAAAATTACTTTTTGAATTGAAGAACCTATTGAAGTAAATTAAGTAAAAAATATGATATTAGCGCTAATTATATTATAAAGAGTATACTAAATTATAAAGAGGTAAAGTTGTTGGGTTTGAATATTATGGGTATTGACTGCCTCGGTGCACAGTGGAAATTATAGTCGTCTTCTTATAAGTATCTCTCAAAAACTCCCGATCCCGTATGCTAGTCATATTATGTTTGATGTAGGTAGGACAGCACTAAGCTAAAATGTAGTTTATTAACAATTATAACTGTAAAAAGAACGAACTAGACATATTTTCTTAAAGAAAATAAGAAAAATGATATTTTGTCACATAGCTCCCAGGGCGGTGCCTAGGGGTACCTAAAATGTTTGGCAGATATTTTGCTAACAACCCACATAAAGTCACTATAAGCGTTAAAATAAGAAAACACGAGAAAATCGTAAGCTATCCCTTTTTTAATGTGCTTTTCCATACATTGAAATAAATTTTTGTCGAATATTTTTGTAAATTGAAGTCTAATCAAAATTGCGTCTTAATGTTTTCAACTACAATTATTAAGATAAATACATTAGCATCATTCGTTTTTGTAAAATCAGTAAAAAGTTTATCAAGATTCCTATGTCCGCCGATTTGTATGAATCGATCCACTGTGCGGTGGCGCATTCGGTAGTGTAACCGCCTGCCGCACGTTTGATTCTCGTGTCGGTCAAAATTGTTGTATAATCTACAAATGTTTGTTTCGGAGTCTGAGTGTTTTCTATGTATAATATGTACCTATGTATTTAGAAATATACTATGTATGTCTATCTGGTAGTCTAGATCCTATAGCACAAGCTTTAAATTAGCTTGTTTTGTATAGTATTAGATAGCCCATTTAATTCAGAAAGCAACATCATCACGAGCGGATCAGCAATAATAAACGTCAAACTTCGATACATTTTTTTTTAACTAACTGAGGGTCTTGGGTTATTGATGTGGATTGTGACAAGATTTTATAGTCTATCGCGAGCAAAACCGTGGAGGCATGGCTATCAGAAGATAAACAATAGGCAAAAAATAAAATAAAACGAAAACGATTGAAGTCAATAAAGTTACCTGAATCAACAATACACACACAGAACTAGTAGCTCCTTCATCAACGGCGCAAATAAAAAAGTTTTTGTATACCAAGCGAAAAGATAAAACTTGGTCTCTCCGACTTGGCAGGATATCACGTTCAACGTTCTAACATCTAAATGTATCTAGCTAAAATTTTGTATACTGCAGGGATAGATTTATGACTAACACACGGACTATTTTTATCTCTGAATTAAGTTTTCATGGAATGTGTGAAAGGGAATAAAATTCCACTAAATGTATGATGAATCTACTAAAGATATTCAGTAAACTATTTTATTAAAATCCCGTACAGCTCGCAACGCTTCTCCCAAGCAAAGAGAACGGACCCAAGCACCACAATATTATCCATTCCTGTGGTCTACGTTCCGACTTGGGGTTAGGTTATGAATGTGAAATTTCTAACTACCTACTCTAAATAATGGTTCTAAAGATACCGGTTTGTGATTGGTGGTCAAAAGGCTATAGGGATATAAGGAATCGACCTTTATTAGGTAAAATAGGACACAGCTTAGCGTCCTTTGAGTACCTACATAATATACGTAGGTACAATTACCTACGCCTTATTCTCCAGCAAGCAGGTAGAGGTGAATTTCGTATCCACACTGTCTTTGTCAGTAGTTTTGTGCTTCGCGGGTGAACACGCTGGGTATAAGCTGTACCTAGCTTAAATTTTTAAAGTTTAACTATAACCATTGATCCAGCTTCATGGGAACTTTACGAGTTGCTTGCGATGGGGAGGAATTCCATGACACCTAAATAGGGGGTTACGACAGTCTTGCGCATTGTTTCCTACCTATTTCCTGCCCCCACTTTTTTCTGTAAATATTTTGTTTTGAATTGGTTAATGTATTTTTATGGTTACTTGTAAATAAATTCACTTTTAAAGGTATTTCATACAAAATTACCTTTAACTCTATTTCCAGATTGACACTGGGTTTAAGTCGGTTAGAGTCTTTGATTCTGGCATGCCAATCATGAGGATATCCACACTTTAAAAAACTGTTTATGTGTACATAATTACATATTCGGAGCGTGTTTAAACTTTTAAAATAGATGAACCACATGAATCTAGCAAAAAAGAGCGCATTAATTTTAAAAAAACTATTCAAGCCGTTAATTATTTTATGCTTCCTTTGTGAGAGCTATGATTAAAATTAAATTGTGTTGTTAATTTAAGTTCCAAGAAATAATAGGTTGCTCATGCAACTACAAGCGAAAACTTGTTTCAGCTCCTTTATAGTTTTTATTGCAAAGTTCAGTGGAAGATAATTATAGAAAAATATTACTTTACACACGAACAAAAACATGCGAATCTTAAATTAAGGTTCTGGCAAGTGAGGTAAACCGAACTTTGCTATGAAGTTTTTAGAGTTTAAAATGCCTATATACTAGCTGTCATTAGTTTGCAAGTCGGCAAAGTCAAGGTTCAATCCGCTGAACAAATTTAACTATGGCAATTAAAATATGGCATACTTCTATGTAAATCCTTGTGAACTTGACCCCGTCAAGACCCTCGAAGTGAAATAAATCCACACCGCGCTTCTATGCCTTATTCATGGCAGGGTATTTGGTAATTTTGAATTGAACATTCACACACAATGCCTTCTAGCCCAAAATAAACTTTTAAGCTAGTGCTATGAAGTCTATCGACCGAAATACATACTTATATGTCTCTAAATACATACATATTACATGACAGATCCAGGAGTCGAACCCAGGATCGCAGCACGGCAATCGGTCAGACTACTGAAAGCGACACCGAGGCAATCCCAGGGTGTCCATAAGTAAATTTTTTTCCAGCCTACAGGCTAAGCGGGTCATCTGACAATCGCCGATTGCGACCTACTCCTACTAGGTCAACTGGCAAACACTTTTTACTGTAATGTAGAGCATCAATTGCCTTGGTTGTAAATAAAAAACCTTCCTAATAAATAGCTTTATCCTTTGTATATACCCCATGAAAATACGTTCAATAAAATAGTCAGGATTTTATCAGGAACCGACAGATATACTGAAGGACTTTGCTTTAGTAACAGGATAGGTATATTAGACTCAAATACGAATTGTATTTGAGTCTAATAACCTACCCTGTAATTAAAGCAAAGTCCTCGCACTTGAAAATACAACAGATTGTTTTTTATTTACACATTGTGTATCTCACAAGGGATAAAGCAACATAACGTTACATACATTCCAAGGGGTATAATACCTTTGCACGGGCACGGGTTTGTGACTAATGTATGAAAGTGGATTAAAATTAATCAGGCGTGCTATTTTCAGCTTATGAATGAACGCCGCCGATGTAATTAGGTATACATTCACCTGCCAACCTTGATATTTTTTATATTGCAGTAAATATGCATATCAGCCGACAATTTGGTAGCGTTCTGGCCTTGTCCTCATTTTACACCCTCATAGACTGCAAAATCGGTACACACGAAGGTATAATAATTGAACTCATTGTTCTATTAAGTTGTTCCATTATTTTTTGTATTATGCATACTTAAGGCCGCGTGGGTCAGATTTTGAGTTTTTTGAAACAATCCTAGTCAAAAAGTAAAGGGTTTTTAAATCTGAAAAATATATATATAATAGTTAAGGATATAAGCTAAACATATTCCGAGCCCGTTACACGATGCAATAAATTTCACTAGATAGAAAAAAATCCCAAAGTTGACTCTCTCAGAAAAGTTTTTTCAATACTGTGGCTAAACTATTAACATTTTATATATTTTTTTTGCACTCAATTAAAGGTATTAAGTTTTTATACACATTTTCCGAGCGTTTTTCTATAAACAACTATTTACATAGTTATCATGTACGAATATCTACCAAACGCAATAGAATTGCGCCGCTGACGGCCGATCAGTCTCGCCCTGGCGCTTGTGGAGGCAGGACCTGTGTCAGTTTTTTTCGCAACTATTTCGTAATTATTATGCCAAATTACGTTGAAATCGCGCCACAGTATAAAAATATCAGTAATGGGCAAAATGTAATTAGATTAACCGTTACAAATACATACGCGACTCATGGTAAAAATGTGGTGATCTTTTACTTTTTAAGTGTTTTCACGACATGGTAACCAGCTACCTAATGCATTAAAATGTCTACGAATTACATGATAATTTCGCAATCCAACATGGCGGCCACGCCGTTATCACA
The DNA here is from genome assembly GCA_933228765.1 of Miltochrista miniata. Taxonomy (NCBI): domain Eukaryota; kingdom Metazoa; phylum Arthropoda; class Insecta; order Lepidoptera; family Erebidae; genus Miltochrista; species Miltochrista miniata. The sequence continues at coordinate 10,864,397 of OW121764.1, read as the reverse complement.
AAATTTCATGATGGGTATCGTTTAAGGGGTTTTTTGGTATGCTGAGTACGAAGTACGTGATAATTTTGCAATCCAATATGGTCGCCGCGCCGTAATCACAAAATTTCATTATGGGTATCGTTTAAGGGGTTTTTTGGTATGCTGAGTACGAATCACGTGATATTTTTGCAATCGAATATAGCCGCCGCGCCTTAATCACAAAATTTCATGATGGGTATCGTTTAAGGGGTTTTTTGGTATGCTGAGTACGAATCGCGTACTAATTTTGCAATACAAGATGGCCGCCGCGCCGTAATCACAAAATTTCATGATGGGTATCGTTTAAGGGGTTTTTTGGTATGCTGAGTACGAATCACGTGATAATTTTGCAATCCAATATGGCCGCCGTGCCATAACCACAAAATTTCATGATGGGTATCGTTTAAGGGGTTTTTTGGTATGCTGAGTACGAATCACGTGATAATTTTGCAATCCAATATGCCCGCGGCGCCGTAATCAGAAAATTTTATGATGGGTATCGTTTAAGGGGTTTTTTGGTATGCTGAGTACGAATCGCGTACTAATTTTGCAATACAAGATGGCCGCCGCGCCGTAATCACAAAATTTCATGATGGGTATCGTTTAAGGGGTTTTTTGGTATGCTGAGTACGAATCACGTGATAATTTTGCAATCCAATATGGCCGCCGTGCCATAATCACAAAATTTCATGATGGGTATCGTTTAAGGGGTTTTTGGTATGCTGAGTACGAATCACGTGATAATTTTGCAATCCAATATGCCCGCCGCGCCGTAATCAGAAAATTTTATGATTGGTATCGTAAATGGTAGTATCGTAAATCATACGTAGCAGACTGTAGTGTAAAAGAGATAGAGACACATGTTCCATTCTTCGTTCTAACATTTGTGTGTGGTTGGATTGCATGGAACGACACAGACTAAAAAAACTTGTTCGGTTTACTGTGAGTTAGTTAACCGCGTGCCAATTTGCAATTGTGCAAGACGTGGTCAGAGTTAAGAAGTTATTTATTTAACTCAGAGCTTACTAACTCTATATTTATATATTTAACTCGACTCTTCGCGCAAGTGGTCCTAAATAGCTTAGGCGGCCAAATTGAATTCCAAAATGATCATGTTATTCGTACTCAGCATACCAAAAAACCCCTTAAACGATAACCATCATGGATTTTTGCAATTACGGCGCGGCGGCCATATTGCATTTCAAAATTATCACAGGATTCGTACTCATCATACCAATACACCCCTTAAACGATACCCATCATGATATTTTGTGATTACGGCGCGGCGGCCATATTGTATTGCAAAATTATCACGTAATTCGTACTCAGCATACCAAAAACCCTTTAAACGATACCCATCATGAAATTTTGTGATTACGGCGCGGCGCCCATATTGGATTGCAAAATTATCATGTGATTCATACTTAGCATACCAAGAATTCCCTTCAACTATACCCATCATGAAATTGTGTGATTACGGCGCGGTGGCCATATTGGATTGCAAAATTAGTACGTAATTCGTACTCAGCATACCAAAAAACCCTTTAAACGATCCCCATCATGAATTATTGTGATTACACCGCGGCCGCCATTTTGGATTGCAAAATTATCACGTGATTCGTACTCAGCATACCAAGAAACCCCTTAAACGATACCCATCATGAAATTTTGTGATTACGGCGCGGCGTCCATATTGGATTGCAAAATTAGTACGTGATTCGTACTCAGCATACCAAAAAACCCTTTAAACGACACCCATCATGAAATTTTGTGATTACACCGCGGCGGCCATTTTGGATTGCACAATGATCCCGTGATTCATACTTAGCATACCAACTTTAGAAAACTTTAGATGTTTTTATGACCAGCTATTATGTAATTTACATTTTTTATGCAACTGTAGCAAACGTACGCAACGGAAACTCTCAAAAGAAATGAAATATCCTAGTTGTCGAAAAATGTTTCGTTGCTGCTAAGCTCTTATTCGCCTTAGCGTGATGTTATATATTTTGGTATTTTTCAAAAATGGACATTCTGTTAAGAAACTCTTGAAATTCACCTAGCAGTCTCTTAGACTCTAGAGTTAGAACAACTAAACAAACAAACAAACTCTTTAGCTTAAAAATAATAGTATAATATACATAATTTATTTACGATTAACTCATTTATTTTATTTAGGAAACTAATAAATCACCACACTTAATAAAGTTAGATGCATTTACTACGTCAAACAAAGTTAGCATGCTGTTTCTTTCTACTATACTGTATACTGTGGTATGAGAGTTGACTGCCGCTGCCGGCGCGCGGTGTGTCTTGCGCCCGGGGCGAGGGGAGCGCCAAATGCCTACTTGTGCGGGTTAACCGCCCCTTAAAATAACTGAACAGTACTTTAGTAGTAACATGACTGTAATTATAGTAGTCATTTGGTTAAAATTAAAGGGAATAAACCTTACCTGGAAGGAAAAAAGGAGTGATTTTATAGATTGTGGTGTGTTCTTTTAGAATGCACTTTACATCTTGAAAACGGTGTCGTAAAGAAGTATTTTGACAATATTTCCCTTCTGAGAACATGTTATGTTATCAACATGTGTGTTACACGAAATGAGAAAGTTTCCTAGAAATTTATGTCTAAACAACTTTTTCATAAAATAAATATTTTCGGCATATGAGCGCCACAAAGTGTCACACAATCTTTGCCAGCAGTTTCGTTTTTCCTTCGTAATAGGTGACAATAATGACATGTGTGGCCTCTCGGATTGGGCCTGATGACGCTGGAGGAGCTGCCCGCTATCCTTACAAAAGCAGGCCCAGGACGACAGCGTGACGTGATAGTTTCACGCACGCTACAACAACCCTCCCAAAGACGTGGGATAGCACCCGAACCTCCTCGGTGAGCCCGCTGTACTGTAGTAGCCAAGGTCTATTGGGAATCCCGGGGATATCCTTCCGAGGGCTTGCCCGTTGCTCCTAACCGAAGGCAGTAGGTAGAGAACGTGTGGTTTTTAGTCGGTAACAGTCCGGCATGGCATCCACGACAGATTTCCTTAAGTTAAAAAAGTCCCCTCGGATTACATAGTAACTATTATTTAATCTGTGTCTCGATATCTTCAATACAAACCGAAGCACGGAAGCGCTTGTAAATGGACATGTAACATAGTGTTCTCCCATCTAAGGACCAACCATAAGGAAAGATACTTAACGCAGAGATCGTTTACAGAACACTGGAGTCTGCGGGACTTCGACATTTCAAAGGTTCAGTACCTAACCAGAGTTCATCACAGTAGAAATCATTCTACTGTGATGAATTCTGTTTTTGGCCATCAGGCCAAAATACCAAACGAATTCGTATTTTGTAAAACAAAATCTTCAAGTATGTACAAGTCATGCAAATTTGAGAGAAAGAAAAAATTGTGATTGATTTTGTAGAATCAAAGGCTTAGTTCCAAGGTCGTTTTCTATTTCATTACATTCCCCCATATTCAAATTTCGTTTCCTTATAACATAAAATGTATTTCAAGAAAAGTATCCTTGTGAAGTTAGATGTAATTTCATGTGAAATGAAATATTAAGAACATAGTTTAAGTTCCAAGACCTTTAATCATCTTTTGTTCGTAATACAACTAGCTGACCCGCTCAACTTAGTTTGCGGCATATGAGAGTGGGAAAGAGAGAGGTATGGTATTAATATTTTAAGTAATATATAATGTTTCCCGTCGCATTTACTCTCGTCGCGCCTAGTCCCGTCGCGTCGCTTATATACATTAGAGTTGACCGGCACAACTTAGTTTGCGTCAGATGAGCGAGAAAGAGAGAGGTGTAGTATAAATATTTAGGTGATACAATGTTTCCCTTCACATTTACTCCCGTCGCGTCACTTATATTCATTAGAACTGACCAGCACAACTTAGTTTGCATCACATGAGAGTGAGGAGACAGTTGTGGTATTAATATGTAAAGTGATATAATGTTTCCCGTCGCATTTCCTTCCGCCCGTCCTTTTTTTGCTACCGAACTCATATGTGTCCGACTCGCACTTGGCCGGTTTTGATCGTTCAGTTGATTGGCTACAACTGCAGACCATGTTTACTCCCGTTGCGTCGCTCATACTTTAAAACTTATTAAAAGGGGTTATTGTAAGTGAACCTTAAAAGATAGGCATATGCTGTTGAAGAAATTTTTTTATAACTTTTGAAGAACATTTTTGTAATACACAATTTTCACGTAACTTTAACCATTTACGCAACGTACGCAATGGAAGCTCTCAAAAGAAAAAAAAATCCTATTTCTCGAAACATTATTTATGGCTACTCCGCTCCTATTCGTCTTAGCGTGATGTCATATCGCAATTAGCCATTCTCAATAAATCTACTATTTAACTGAAAGATAATTTTCGAAATGCAACCAGTAGTTTCTGAGATTCTAGGACAAACAAACTCTTCAGTTTTATAATATTGATAGCGAACCTTAAGAAACACACAAATTAGGTTATTGTGGGTGAACCTTAAAAGATAGACATATGCTGTCACGGACTTTTTTTTAGATTTTTTTAAGAGAAACAATATTGTAATACACTTTTTTACGTAACTAACTATTTACGCAGCGTACGCCTCGGAAGCTCTCAGACCACAGATTATTAAATAGTTACTACGTAACAGATACATCACTCCCATACAAAAGCGAAAATACCTACGCTATATTTGCCTACAAAATTTTTACTACGCCTCGGAAGCTCTCAGACCACATATTACTAAATAGTTACTACGTTAAAAAATATTCCCCGTTTTCGAAACATTCTTGATTGCTGCTTCACTCCTATTCGTCTTAGCGTGATGTTATATTGCCTATAGCCATCCTCAATAAATGGACTATCAAATTGTAAAATTATTTTTGAAATCCAACCAGTAGTTCCTGAGATCCTAGCGTTCAAACAAACAAACAAACAAAGTCTTCAGCTTTATAATATTAGTATGGATATGGATTTTCCGCTTCCGTCAGTATTGTAGAATACATAACAATCATTACATGCAGGAGTACGCATATGTCCTCGAAGAGGCAAAGACATGGTCGTATATTTCGGTTCTTAATATTAGTGGCTACCCCATTATGTTATTTTTGGTTCGTCAAATATAGCTGGAAGCTAAATAGATTTTCAAGGATTGTACTCAACCACAATCTTTTCTTTACAGTTAGTTACTTTGATCATGCAGACCTTTATTCGACCTTTTAAACAAAGGCTGTACATACACAACAGGCTTAAGGGGTCATTATGTAGTCAAACATTATTCTTAGCCCGGTCAGTCTCAATGTCGTCGAAACCTTATAACGTAATGGACTGTATTAATGACAAATCTTTTCATCTGCAGATTTGAACCCAGATATTACTTATTCTGTAAGAAACTGATGGCCAACGATTTCGTTGAGTTTGTATGGAAAACATGTATAATATATCCATTAGGTGGATGAATAATGAATAGATAGATTATTGTGCTTGACACAGTTATATTTGGAGAAAATTTTTAACTACTTTTTTAAATGAAATATTGTCTTATTTCGATGGCCAACAGGTTTTTATTGAAATCTAAGTATTTGACACTGCTTTTGTTCTACTATGCAAATTATCAAGCTTACTTGATAAAATAACCTCAGTAAAAATATCTCATACCTATCTCAAGTTGTTGTGAAGAAGAAAAACCCGGCAAGTGCAATTCAGCGAATCAGACTCGCACTTGATCGATTTTCTTCTGTCTCCCAGCACAGAGGGTTTCGTACCAAAAAACGGCAAATTTTTAATCCCCCTTATTTCCGTTTAGAAATAAATCATCTGTAAAAATTTAAACTTTCTAGATATCACGGTTCTTGAGATACAGCCTCGTGACGGACAGATAGACAGACAGTTAGTCAGACAGACCGACAGACGGACAGCGAAGTCTCATGAATAGGGTTTCGGTTTTACCTTTTGGGTATGGAACCCTAAAAAAAGAAGAATGTTATTCCAACTACAAGGGGTGACAATGCGTCCTGGAACATCCTTCCGAGGACTTACCAACCCTGCCAACCATAGGCTGTTGGGCGTAACGTGAGGTTTTTTAGTCGGTAGGAGTCCGACATAGCATTCATGAGGATTTTCCCTCACGTTAAAAAAAAAGCTAATTATTTTTTGAGTTTAGAATGGAGCCGATTAGAGAAAACTATTCCGTACCAAAAAACTGTAACAAAGCCACGTTTGTTGTAGGTATGGACCTACCTTAAATAATATTCATTTTTGTTTTTTTAGTATTTCTTGTTAAGCGACATCAATATTTATCATTACCTATGTAAAATTTCAAAACTCTAAACTTAGAGCATCACGGTTTCTGAATCCTGAGATACAACTAGGATACAGAAATACATACAAACGGTCAGTGGAGGCTCAGTAAAAGGGTTCCGTTTTTTCCCTTCGGGAATGGATCCCTAAAGGATGGGAGAGTCCATGGTAGATGGCTATTTCTACTTTTTACGATTCTCATCGTCACCTTCATGGTAAATTTTAAATACTGATGATTTTAACATTTTTTTTAAAGAAACACAAAGCGTTTGGTAAGTTAAGTAACATATATAAGTCAACAAGTTAAATTTTGAGTCCGATTTGGAAGAATAAGGTTTTGAATTATTTGATACCACGTAGGTGATGCGACGATCCACGAAGGTGATGCAGTAGCTTTACAGACATTATTAATCATTATTTAAGTACAAATTATAAGTTAGTTCTGCCGAATAGTTATATGGTAACAGCTACTTAACTAAAAACAATGACCAGATCCTATACCTACACATGCTTTTGACGTAAAAGTTATTCTGGAACCATTATATTATAAAAATAACACAGTACATCTCTTTGGCACAAAGTGGCAAATTATCAGTTGTCTAGATCCTATAGCATAAGCTTATATTGTCTAAATTTGGGCTAGATGATGTTGTGTGAGAATGTCCGAACCTCGCTACTTATAATGGAAGCACTCTGCGGCTGGACGATCGGCTCACCGAACTCGAGGTAGAACTGGGTCGCATAAACAGGCACATACTGGTGTTGTGCGAAGTCCGAAGAAAGGGGGAGGACACGCTAACCCTTGGGTCGGTGTCCTTGGAACGCTTTGTGTTTCTTTAAAAAAAATGTTAAAATCATCAGTATTTAAAATTTACCATGAAGGTGACGATGAGAATCGTAAAAAGTAGAAATAGCCATCTACCATGGACTCTCCCATCCTTTAGGGATCCATTCCCGAAGGGAAAAAACGGAACCCTTTTACTGAGCCTCCACTGACCGTTTGTATGTATTTCTGTATCCTAGTTGTATCTCAGGATTCAGAAACCGTGATGCTCTAAGTTTAGAGTTTTGAAATTTTACATAGGTAATGATAAATATTGATGTCGCTTAACAAGAAATACTAAAAAAACAAAAATGAATATTATTTAAGGTAGGTCCATACCTACAACAAACGTGGCTTTGTTACAGTTTTTTGGTACGGAATAGTTTTCTCTAATCGGCTCCATTCTAAACTCAAAAAATAATTAGCTTTTTTTTTAACGTGAGGGAAAATCCTCATGAATGCTATGTCGGACTCCTACCGACTAAAAAACCTCACGTTACGCCCAACAGCCTATGGTTGGCAGGGTTGGTAAGTCCTCGGAAGGATGTTCCAGGACGCATTGTCACCCCTTGTAGTTGGAATAACATTCTTCTTTTTTTAGGGTTCCATACCCAAAAGGTAAAACCGAAACCCTATTCATGAGACTTCGCTGTCCGTCTGTCGGTCTGTCTGACTAACTGTCTGTCTATCTGTCCGTCACGAGGCTGTATCTCAAGAACCGTGATATCTAGAAAGTTTAAATTTTTACAGATGATTTATTTCTAAACGGAAATAAGGGGGATTAAAAATTTGCCGTTTTTTGGTACGAAACCCTCTGTGCTGGGAGACAGAAGAAAATCGATCAAGTGCGAGTCTGATTCGCTGAATTGCACTTGCCGGGTTTTTCTTCTTCACAACAACTTGAGATAGGTATGAGATATTTTTACTGAGGTTATTTTATCAAGTAAGCTTGATAATTTGCATAGTAGAACAAAAGCAGTGTCAAATACTTAGATTTCAATAAAAACCTGTTGGCCATCGAAATAAGACAATATTTCATTTAAAAAAGTAGTTAAAAATTTTCTCCAAATATAACTGTGTCAAGCACAATAATCTATCTATTCATTATTCATCCACCTAATGGATATATTATACATGTTTTCCATACAAACTCAACGAAATCGTTGGCCATCAGTTTCTTACAGAATAAGTAATATCTGGGTTCAAATCTGCAGATGAAAAGATTTGTCATTAATACAGTCCATTACGTTATAAGGTTTCGACGACATTGAGACTGACCGGGCTAAGAATAATGTTTGACTACATAATGACCCCTTAAGCCTGTTGTGTATGTACAGCCTTTGTTTAAAAGGTCGAATAAAGGTCTGCATGATCAAAGTAACTAACTGTAAAGAAAAGATTGTGGTTGAGTACAATCCTTGAAAATCTATTTAGCTTCCAGCTATATTTGACGAACCAAAAATAACATAATGGGGTAGCCACTAATATTAAGAACCGAAATATACGACCATGTCTTTGCCTCTTCGAGGACATATGCGTACTCCTGCATGTAATGATTGTTATGTATTCTACAATACTGACGGAAGCGGAAAATCCATATCCATACTAATATTATAAAGCTGAAGACTTTGTTTGTTTGTTTGTTTGAACGCTAGGATCTCAGGAACTACTGGTTGGATTTCAAAAATAATTTTACAATTTGATAGTCCATTTATTGAGGATGGCTATAGGCAATATAACATCACGCTAAGACGAATAGGAGTGAAGCAGCAATCAAGAATGTTTCGAAAACGGGGAATATTTTTTAACGTAGTAACTATTTAGTAATATGTGGTCTGAGAGCTTCCGAGGCGTAGTAAAAATTTTGTAGGCAAATATAGCGTAGGTATTTTCGCTTTTGTATGGGAGTGATGTATCTGTTACGTAGTAACTATTTAATAATCTGTGGTCTGAGAGCTTCCGAGGCGTACGCTGCGTAAATAGTTAGTTACGTAAAAAAGTGTATTACAATATTGTTTCTCTTAAAAAAATCTAAAAAAAAGTCCGTGACAGCATATGTCTATCTTTTAAGGTTCACCCACAATAACCTAATTTGTGTGTTTCTTAAGGTTCGCTATCAATATTATAAAACTGAAGAGTTTGTTTGTCCTAGAATCTCAGAAACTACTGGTTGCATTTCGAAAATTATCTTTCAGTTAAATAGTAGATTTATTGAGAATGGCTAATTGCGATATGACATCACGCTAAGACGAATAGGAGCGGAGTAGCCATAAATAATGTTTCGAGAAATAGGATTTTTTTTTCTTTTGAGAGCTTCCATTGCGTACGTTGCGTAAATGGTTAAAGTTACGTGAAAATTGTGTATTACAAAAATGTTCTTCAAAAGTTATAAAAAAATTTCTTCAACAGCATATGCCTATCTTTTAAGGTTCACTTACAATAACCCCTTTTAATAAGTTTTAAAGTATGAGCGACGCAACGGGAGTAAACATGGTCTGCAGTTGTAGCCAATCAACTGAACGATCAAAACCGGCCAAGTGCGAGTCGGACACATATGAGTTCGGTAGCAAAAAAAGGACGGGCGGAAGGAAATGCGACGGGAAACATTATATCACTTTACATATTAATACCACAACTGTCTCCTCACTCTCATGTGATGCAAACTAAGTTGTGCTGGTCAGTTCTAATGAATATAAGTGACGCGACGGGAGTAAATGTGAAGGGAAACATTGTATCACCTAAATATTTATACTACACCTCTCTCTTTCTCGCTCATCTGACGCAAACTAAGTTGTGCCGGTCAACTCTAATGTATATAAGCGACGCGACGGGACTAGGCGCGACGAGAGTAAATGCGACGGGAAACATTATATATTACTTAAAATATTAATACCATACCTCTCTCTTTCCCACTCTCATATGCCGCAAACTAAGTTGAGCGGGTCAGCTAGTTGTATTACGAACAAAAGATGATTAAAGGTCTTGGAACTTAAACTATGTTCTTAATATTTCATTTCACATGAAATTACATCTAACTTCACAAGGATACTTTTCTTGAAATACATTTTATGTTATAAGGAAACGAAATTTGAATATGGGGGAATGTAATGAAATAGAAAACGACCTTGGAACTAAGCCTTTGATTCTACAAAATCAATCACAATTTTTTCTTTCTCTCAAATTTGCATGACTTGTACATACTTGAAGATTTTGTTTTACAAAATACGAATTCGTTTGGTATTTTGGCCTGATGGCCAAAAACAGAATTCATCACAGTAGAATGATTTCTACTGTGATGAACTCTGGTTAGGTACTGAACCTTTGAAATGTCGAAGTCCCGCAGACTCCAGTGTTCTGTAAACGATCTCTGCGTTAAGTATCTTTCCTTATGGTTGGTCCTTAGATGGGAGAACACTATGTTACATGTCCATTTACAAGCGCTTCCGTGCTTCGGTTTGTATTGAAGATATCGAGACACAGATTAAATAATAGTTACTATGTAATCCGAGGGGACTTTTTTAACTTAAGGAAATCTGTCGTGGATGCCATGCCGGACTGTTACCGACTAAAAACCACACGTTCTCTACCTACTGCCTTCGGTTAGGAGCAACGGGCAAGCCCTCGGAAGGATATCCCCGGGATTCCCAATAGACCTTGGCTACTACAGTACAGCGGGCTCACCGAGGAGGTTCGGGTGCTATCCCACGTCTTTGGGAGGGTTGTTGTAGCGTGCGTGAAACTATCACGTCACGCTGTCGTCCTGGGCCTGCTTTTGTAAGGATAGCGGGCAGCTCCTCCAGCGTCATCAGGCCCAATCCGAGAGGCCACACATGTCATTATTGTCACCTATTACGAAGGAAAAACGAAACTGCTGGCAAAGATTGTGTGACACTTTGTGGCGCTCATATGCCGAAAATATTTATTTTATGAAAAAGTTGTTTAGACATAAATTTCTAGGAAATTTCTAGGAGTTTCTAGGAGAATTTCTAGGAGCTTCAAAATCGTTTCGATCTGCTGGAAACCACTGGTAACGATCACGATAAGGCCGACACTGTAGTCAGGACGCTACAACAAGTGTCCCGAAGGTTTCAGTCTGGAAGAAAGCAAAAATAGGTGTTCCCAGCTTTCGCCCGAGACCCTCGAGCTCATGAGAATCAGACGGGAAACGCCATCTACATTTCATTGAAGTGCGAAAATTAGGATGCTTGCTGTGTTCGCACCGAGTTCTCGGCTGAACTGAGTCTAAATGAGCGATGTTGAATAGTGTTGCCGAGAATCCAGTTTCCGAACCTCAATAAAAAAATAAAAATCTATGCATACTTACTTTTGCTTACTTTTGGTCTTAGTCAGACCAGAGAGATTTAAACATCAAAATCCGAAAGCTGCTATGACGCGACCTCAGACGTTATAACACCAACATCGTAGAGGCAGCGATCACACAAAATTGGGGTACTAAAGTCTTTGCCCAACAGCTCGGAAGACCTCGTCTGACAAAATTGAAGACAGCGGGTGGCAAAACCGAGACCTCGAGATTCTCGAAGAAGTTAGGAGCTTCTACAGAGAACTATATGCATCACGGAAAAAAAGACCGACGGGACCTAGCGACCGTGACCACAGAGCCCCACTAATGCGCCACTATACCGAAGAGGCGAGGTCAGGGCTGCTCTCGAACAACTAAAAACCAATAAATCCCTGGAGAGGACGGAATAACGACTGAGCTTCTTAAAGCTGGCGGGACTCTAGTTCTCAAAGAGCGGACGAGTCTCTTTAATTCCGTCCTCCAACAGGGACAAACACATAAAGCGCGGAGCGGGAGTGCGGTGGCTCTGTTTTTCAAAAAAAGTGACAAGACCTTGCTGAAGAATTATATACCCATCTTACTCCTTAGCCATGTTTACAAGTTGTTCTCGAGAGTAGTCACAAACCGCCTTGCCGGAAAACTCGACGAGTACTAGGTACTTAAATGTATTTAAGTTGATATAAGTATAAGGTAGTAGGTGCCTTGATTAAGCTTTAGGTGGCATCTTTCCCAGGATTTCTTTTTGAGACTTGGACGCGAAGGTCATTGTGTCTTTGTTCAAAAGTTCTTAGCATGCCGTACGCCTCAAGAAGCGGAAGGCATCTGAACTAACCCAAAAGACGCAAGATAACACCCGAACCCGTAGGCGAGGCCACGGTGATAGCCTAAGCCTGTCGGGTACCCTGATACATCATTCTAAGGAGTTGCCCGGGGCGCCTAATACTAGACGGGTAAGTAGCTACGATGGGGGTTTTAGACGGTTTGAATCTGGCATAACGTCCGGTGGGATTTCTACTCGAATAAAAGGGCTTCACACGGAATGTTATAGGTATTGCTCTGTCCTTTGCCATGATTGTAGGTACCTACTTATTTGTTCTACTATTATTCCGCTACATATCTACTACAATACGAATCTAAAAGAGTAACACTCTTACTGAAACTAGTCAGAGATCACCTTTGTGGCATAAACTCACCTTCGTGGGTAAAACGCCACGAAGGATGTGACACGAAGGTAACGAAAACATAGCTTTTTTTTAAATTCCGACAAAGTTTAGCCGTTACGTTTTAAATCAAATACTACATAAATATCTCAATTAATTTGCGGTTTTGATGAATAAACTCTGACTTCAATAGCTATTATACAATGTACAAAAAGTCACCCACGAAAAGTACTCGAATTAAGTGTCAAATGTAGAAACTTACTGATATTTTTTTTTCTTAAGGAGCCAGGAGTTGCACGTTGCACTCTCGCGATGCCCGAGCTCGAATAACGTTCAGTTAAGTTAAGTTTTGTTATTGGGGCGGTCGTTTTGGTCAACAGTAAACCGTTTACTACGCAAATTTAGAGTACCTAGATTCGTGTGACCGATGTATATTGTGTTTTAAGTTCTAAATAATAGTTAGAAGATTTTTTTGTAATACTGTGTGTGTAGTGTATGTTATTACGGTGAATTTAGTGTATGCAACTTCAAAATCTATGGAAATTTGGTGAAGCAGTAACCAAATGTTTAACTGAATCGGGAAGTGTGACACGAGTAGAGTGCGAAAAATGACCCCGATTTTGACCTTTCGTGTTAATTTTTGGTATGAATATTTACTTCTATTGCAACAAATTTCATGTATTTTATAGCTTAATAGCTGTTTTATCCACTATTTTAAAACATTTCTTTGTAACTCATACGGTTTAGAAAATATAAGCGTGTGACCATCAAATTTAAGCAACCAGGAGAAATAGTCAGATACATCTGTACGTGGTCAATTATTGTACTCTCAGAGTAGTCCATCACAAAAGAAATAGGTAACCATTTTTTATCATTTGGATCTTATTTGAGGATATAATAAGGGCCCAATTGTAAATGATTGCGGGTTGTCCGATTGTAATAAGTAAGGAGGATTGGCAATTTGTATTCGACTACGGAAAATTAATTTTCTTTTGGTTTGTTTCTTTGTTATTTTTCACTGACAGATAATACTTGTGACGATTGTAAAAGAATGAATCATAAATGTTGTATATTCTTCCATTGCTCACTAATATTATAAAGGGGAAACCTATTTTTGTATGTTACGAATGAACTCATAAACTTCAGGACTGATTCCAAAAAAATTGCGACATTGTCACCGAGTTACATAGATTATATATTTTAACAAATTCCCGCGGGAAAGGAAACTACGAGACTAAACCCGCGTGACATCCGCTAGTCTAATATAATATAGAAGCTGGTCAACTGATTCATCACACCCTGTCGTAACTACAGATGATACAAAATATGAAATTGGAATAGTTCCTAGTACTCTCGTAACGTAGAGAGAAAGTTTCTATAAACACCATTGGTGAAGTCAATTCGGCTTAACTTTAGATTGTCCTCCCACGAGTTTGGGGTTCATATTTTTTTTACACAAAGCTAATATTATTAGAAGCCTCCACACGAAGTTTTAACTTGCGGAGATTAATGGTTAACGAGAAAAAAAATTATGAAAATCATAAAAAATTACCAAAAATTGTCACTTTTGACCACAGAATACCTACACTCTCAATGCTTTTGACATTCGGCTCGTCATTAAACGTTTCGTTTTACATATGGTTTACGCACTAAAATGTTTAACTTCATTTAATAATGAAATAAATAGGTATATTTAGTGACTACGCAAAATTTTATGCATATTTTATTATAATACACATATTTCGTTGACATAAATGAATGCTATTACTTAAATGTATTCTGACAATAATTTACCGACTATTGCCGCTATGTAAAACTAAACGTAAAACGCCGTCGAAGCGCTGTCACTGTTACTGTCTGACAGTTATATTTTTTTTTTGTAATACTTATTTTATGGCCTTTAACTACAGCCTTTTAGCCAAACTATTGTTGATTATCCAACTACTGTTGGTTAGGTTAGGTTGGAACTGTGACCATTGACGCGCGACGGCGAGCGAGCGAAGCGAGCGTGCCGCGGCAGCGGCCGCCGAGCGCCAGAGGTGTCCTTTATAATATTATTATAACAATTTCAGACCAAGAAAATGAGAAAGTTAGGTTATAATATAAAAAAAATCGTAACTCAAAAAGGGGGGGCGTCCGCAACTTTTCCTTCAAGGGGGGGGGTTCTACACCCCCTCCCCCCTCCCCCCCACCACCTCCCAGCCCTTAAATCGTGGGAGGACAATCCGAAGTCCTACCGTCAATTCAAACGCCGATTTGAAGCCATTTTTTTTCCAAAAAAACGCAAACAATATTATGAAAAGTTTTTAAAGACTCGAACAGACGTCTAGCGCCGGGCACCACGGGTAATTTCCCAAAATATTGTCCCAGGATTTCCGGCAGGACTTGTTCAGGAGAGGTAAGGCTGTCGCCTTTAAGTCCCAATGGGTTATGTAAGAAAAATCACACGTATCCTACCTAACAGCCTACGGTAGGTACGAAAAGTTAAAATCATGAAATGTTTACCCAATTCCAACACCTTACCTGTATTATTAATCCCACCAAAAACATCCCTGTTGAAAAGGAGGCCAAGTTCCTATGGACTAATTGTTCGCCTAAAAAAGGGTTGAAATCCAATCCAATGCCAAGTTTAGATGTACTTTAAAATCGATCATAATCATCTTCATCAACAGCCTAATCCACTGGTAAACATTTGCCATTCCCAAGACTCGCCACCACACTCAGACCTCCACCTTTCGAATCCAGCCATTACCCACCACCGCATTCACGTCAACGGTCCATCTGGCCGAAATTCACTTTACCATACACCCAACTTAAAATATGGTCTAGTTGTGAAAATACATAGGTACCTACCTACTTGGTTAAAAATATCTAAAATAATGTTACTTCTAAATTAGAACTTGGCAGGGTTTCGTGCAGTACGTAACACTTGATTAATTGTATAATTAAATTTATTATGTATATAATTAAATTAACCTGCCAAGTTCAAATTTAGAAGTAACATTATTTTAGATATTTTTAACCAAGTAGGTACCTATGTATTTTCACAACTAGACCATATTTTAAGTTGGGTGTATGGTAAAGTGAATTTCGGCCAGATGGACCGTTGACGTGAATGCGGTGGTGGGTAATGGCTGGATTCGAAAGGTGGAGGTCTGAGTGTGGTGGCGAGTCTTGGGAATGGCAAATGTTTACCAGTGGATTAGGCTGTTGATGAAGATGATTATGATCGATTTTAAAGTACATCTAAACTTGGCATTGGATTGGATTTCAACCCTTTTTTAGGCGAACAATTAGTCCATAGGAACTTGGCCTCCTTTTCAACAGGGATGTTTTTGGTGGGATTTCAATACTTTTTTTCAAGAAACCGTACCTAATTTTTCATTAATAAGCTTTTAAGTGTGCATAATGTATACATGACATTATTTTGTGGATGTCCCAGTAAAGGTCCATTTTGTTTCAATTATAATTTTTTTATGAAAATACAATGCTCGATATTCTGTGAGTATTTCAAGCGTCTACTGGTTGCCCTCATTACCTATTAACACAGAGCAACGCGCGCCTTAGACAGTTCGCGTTGCTCAATAGTGTTATACAACGCGCGTCTTTAGACAGGTCGCGTTGCTCTATAGTGTTAACTACTCTTGTATAGATCCTCTACGGTAGGTAGGTAGGTACAGTATATATTTCAAAAAGAGTTTGTGAACTCTATGTTTAATTTCTTTTTAGAATATTGATGACATTTGAATGATGACATTATAAACACGATGTCTACGTATACAACATAAATTGTGTGTTTGTACGTAAATTGTTTATACTGGAGAAAAATCTAAAATATTGACAATTTGTTAACCATTTCCTATGAAATAGCTATCTTTGAAATATTACACCTACCTAAAGTAATCTGCTGAAAGCGTTGTTCACTTTTTAAAGAACAAAGGAGATCATTCACGTTTCATACATTTTTGGGCCAATTCTGAAAGAGCCGGCCAGAAAAAAAAAATGTAATATTCGCATAGAACACACAATTTCTAGCAAAAAATACTACTACATTAACCCTGTGCGTGCTATGGTTTTGTTGTTACATGCTTTTAAAATTCGAGAAAAATGTTACTTTGATGATGTGTTTTGATACATTTCATCACTTGAATGATTTGTTTTTACGTTATTCTATTGTAATAAGAAAGAATTATCATTTTACTAACTATCTTTGTACCTACGCACAAACAAAACGTACCTAACGATTCACAACAAGTCCAAACTTGATTCAAAAAACTTAGACAAAGGTGCCGCGCGCGCAGCCCACCAGGCTCAAGCGACAGGTACCTGGCAAATCACATCGCCACCTCCCGACGCCCGATGGGTGCGATGGGGCCCTACCACCAACCCCGGGGTCCAAGCCAGCTTCACCTGCGAGTGGTGCACCTGCTGATAAACGGACGAGGTCATGGCGCATATAAAAGGAAAATTCGAAACTAAACCCTGTACCAACCCGTCTGGCCAGCGTGATACCGTAAGGCCAAATATCCTCTAATGATACACACAACAAAACAACGGCCCCCAGTTCCCGGCACTCCCGCTGGTCCCGATCACGGCAGCGGTCGGAGTGACGGCGGGAGGGGGGCTGCTAAGAATCTCCGGGTTACGGGAGGCTGCCATACAAAACTGACCCTGGCTACGTTTAATGGACACACAGGTTTAATACCGGTGGTGATCACCGAATTGTACGAGCATCTCTGAATTTGGACTTCCGAGCTGAAAGGGCCCTTATGATGAAGCCTACTCTCCGACCTACCGCGCTCCAGTTAGCCTCAGGGGCTGAGAGGTTCCAGTTAGAACTTCAAAATCGTTTTGATCTGCTGGAAACCACTGGCAATATTCACGATAAGGCCGACAATGTGGTCAGGATGCTACAGTAAGTGTCCCGAAGTTTTTTGTCCGGAAAAAGCAATAACAGGTGCTCTAAGCTCTCGCCCGAGACTCTCGAACTTATGAGAATAAGACGGGAAACGCCATCTACGCACTCGTCTTCGTCAGACCAGCGGGATCTAAATCTCAGAATCCGAAAGCTGATACGACGCGACCTTAGACGCTATAACACGAGCATCGTCGAGGCAGCGATCTAGCAGAACAGGGGTACCAAAGTACTTGCCCAACAGCTTGGAAGACCCCGTCTGATGAAACAGAAGACAGCGGATGGCAGAACTGTGACCTCAAGGTTCGAGATTCTCGAGGAAATTAAGAGCTTTTACAGAGACCTGTATGCATCACGGACAAAAAGGCCGACGAGTAGAACCCTTATTGATTGTGACCACCGAGTCCCACTATCGCGCCACTATAGCGAGGACATTCCGGACATCGATCAGGGCGAGGTGAGGGAGGCTCTCGGGCAACTTAAAAGCAACAAGTCCCCTAGGGAGGACGGAATTACAACTGAACTACTGAAGGCGGGGGGGGGGGGGGGGGGGGGCGGTCCGGTTCTCAACGAACTGACGAGTTCGTTTAATTCCGTCCTCAAACAGGGGCAAACACCTGAAGCATGGAGCGGGAGTGCGTTGGCTCTGTTCTTCAAGAAAGGTGATAAGACCTTGCTGAGGAATTACAGACACATCTCACTCCTGAGCCATGTTTACAAGTTGTTCTCGAGAGTAGTCACAAACCGCCTCGCCGGAAGGCTCGACGAGTTTCAGCCAAAGGAGCAAGCCGGATTTCGAAAAGGCTTCAGAACCGTGGACCACCTCCATACTGTACGGCAGATTGTACAGAAAACAAACGAGTACAATCAGCCGCTGTGTATGGCTTTTGTGGACTACAAGAAGGCCTTTGACTCTGTCGAAATAAAATACTCTTTTTCTTTATTTTACATGCTTCTTTATGTAGGAACGTGAAATCAAAATTGGGCATAAAATATGTCTCTGCCTCACCCTTCGGAGAAACAGGTATAATTATATGTATGTGTGCTTATATGTGTGCTGAAAGACATAATTAATAAAATAAATCACTATTGAACTGCTCATATCAATTAGAATGACACCTTCGAAATAACATTTTTTACGAATTTTAAAAGCATGTAACAAAAAAACCATAGCACGCACAGGGTTAATGTAGTAGTATTTTTTGCTAGAAATTGTGTGTTCTATGCGAATATCACATTTTCTTTTTCTGGCCGGCACTTTCAGTTTTTGGTCCAAAATGAATGATGTCCTTTACGACGAAAGTCGAAAAATAAGTTAGTATGTGACCCGTATAATGTTCAATCATGGCGACACAAAATTAATTTTATTGAGCAACATTTGATTGTGCTATACCTCTTAAAGTATTCATTTAATTTGCATGGTGTAAAGGGAATGAATGATCTTGATGAAATGTTCAAATTAACTAACGTATTTAAATTGTGAAGGATACCTTATTACCGAATATATAAGACAAAATCGCTAAAAACACGTTTGTTATATGGAAGCCCCCTTAAATATTATTATGTTTTTTTACTCAGTATTTGTTGTTATAGCGGCAACAAAAACACATAATCTGTGAAAATTTCAACTCTCTAGCTATCACCATTCATGAGATACAGCCTCCTGACGGACAGACAGACAGACAGACAGACGGACAGCGAAGTCTCATGATTAGGGTCCCGTTCTTTACCCTTTGGGTACGGAACCCTAAAAAGGATGACTCACGCTACGCCGTGCCGGGCCCGAGCCGAGTGCCGGCCGCAGCAAGGTCAATTAATATTATATATATTTTGTGTGAACAAACTCACGTTAAACCATAGATTTAGAATTTTTCGCGCTAAATCTATGCGTTAAACCGAGCGGCAACTGAGTGACAGCCGAACTACGGAAAGCGCTCGGAAACAACTCGGTCCCGCCTCGGCTCGGCCACGGCCCGTTGCATGAATACAGTGCCGCCGAGCTTCGCCCGAGCAGTCGTGAATGCAACCGGCTCGGTGACCGTGCTACGGCCGACGCTCGGCTCGGACCCGGCACGGTTTAGCGTGAGTCATCCTTCAGGATGCTTGCTGATCTCTAAACTACTGGACGGATTTGATCCAAATATTTCACAAATATGAATAACAATATTCAATGTGCAGTATTGACTTTTCCATAATTTGTATGTATAGAGTATTTGATTGACATTAATCAAAACATTGACAACATCTTTCTCAAATCTGATTGAGTTTTTAAATATGACATGTGTGAAAATAAAAAGTAAATTAAATCAAAAGAGTCCTCTCATCACTAAGAAGTATTGATACAAATTCGAATCAAAACCCTCCGAAGCAAACAATTGTTACCCCCTTTTAGCCATGTTCTGGAATGAATTTCAATAAAATACGAAACACATCTTCCATCAATTATGTTAGAGATGATTTATGCAAAATTTGAAGAAGATCCAACCAAGGAATCCTGTGGTCCCATACAAACTTTGTAACCCTTTTCAAACTCACGCTTGACCGATTTCTTAAATTTCTCAATTTTTCGTTAATCTACCTACATATAACACCCGATCTGTGTGCCAAATTTCATAACGCTAGGGCAATTGGAAGTGGCCTAGAGGTTTTGATGACCGGTCAGTGAGTGAGTCAGTCAGTGCCAAAATTAGCTATATTCACAGGGTCATATTTCAGGATCTACTGAAGCTACATCTATGAAATTTGGTACACTGCCTTAGTACTAGTATATGATTACGTACGTAAAATTTTATTTCTGTACTTGCAATAGGCACTGAGCTACAGGGGGGTCAAAAGTGGGTCGAAGCGGTTCGTGTAAATAGAGTACGGCATGCGCTCGGCCTGTTGCTGGAACTTGACCTGCGCACTGCCGTGCGCTTAGATGGGGGGTGGAAGCTTATCGGTACAATAACAAAAACTTGAAACGCACTTGCCTCCAACTTCCAGAGGGTTTCCAAAGTCAAGCGACTTAGCAAGAATATCATAAACAAAGATGGCTGGATAAATATTTATACCTATAGTTGTTCCATTTCTTTATTTTCTCGATGACAGTTCTAATTTGATAGTTTTAGTGTTGTGACCAAATAAGTAATGATATCGATCGAATATTGTATATTGCTCAAATATCGTATCATTGCCAGTACAATTCTATAGAACTAATAAGTAATATAGGCACAAATCATAGGAAACGTCGCTCGAAACAATAACCATCCCCCTGTTACGACAAATAAAACGTGAGATTTTTTAAAATTGCATATTTTCCCAGTTTTCGGCGTTAACATCCGCAGATGTTAATGCCGAAAACTGGGAAAAAATCTTGAGAAGAACCTCAAACATTATAGCGTGCGTTGCCGTCGGATTGGGAAATTCATGAGGCATTCGATAATATAGAAGTACAGGAACTTATAATAAATGTTGAAGAGAGCTCATCGAGTGACAGTGACGATTCATCAGATTTGATAAAAATAAATAAAAAGATTGTCATTATAATTATTTCGTTTCATTGTCGAGTACCTATCAATACCTACTTATTATACCTAAGTACAACCGCTTCGAAAATTTTAAATAAGTTGACATTATCAAGCAAAAATTAACACGTGTAACGTCTTGTAATGAAATATAATAATAGGACTTTATTATACACTCATTTGCAAAAAAAACGGGCACCTAAGCAATGAACCATTTTAAATGTTAATATTGCTTTGTTTGATAATTATAGGTAGTTTTATCCTCACAATTTGGTAAATTAATAAGAAAATAATCGTTTTCATCAGTATTTCATAAAATTTTGTTACAATTTATGGGAAATAATGCTAAACTTCGCTAGTAGTGTATGTTTGCTAGTAGTGCATATGCTCATGAAGTAAAAATAAAAAAGTTTTTTTGTTTGTTTTTCTTTAATAAAGTAAAAGCAGGTAAATGTTTAGTATCGAGTGTGACCCCCTCTAGCTAAAATCACAGCTTGAATTCGTCTGGGCATGCTAACGAGTATATCCCGGATACTTGCTTGCGGAATACGTTCCCACTCCGCAGTAATCACATTCTTCAGCTCTCTGATGGTCTGCGGAGCCGGGTGTACTGATCTCACACGCCGTTTTAGAACGTCCCAGATATGTTCTATGGGATTGAGGTCGGGACTTCGAGCTGGCCAATCCAAACGACGAATGCCGACCTCTTGCACATACGCATTAACATCGCGGGATCGGTGGGCGCGAGCATTGTCGTCCATAAAAATCGAGTGTTGACCTAGAGCGGCCAATGCGGGTTGTGCATGAGGAATTAGAACTTCCGTTATGTATCGATGCCCAGTCAGTGAGCCGTTTTCAATGAAGACTAACTCTGTACGTTCCATTGAATTTATTCCTGCCCAAAACATAACAGAGCCCCCACCATAAGGTGTGATTTCTTCGAAACATGCATCTGCAAAGCGCTCTCCTTGTCTTCTTAGCACTCGCCGACGTCGATCTTCACCGAACAGAGATATCCTGGCGACCCTGACGAGACGTTGTCCCGTCCTGTCTTAACTAACAAAAATCGGGTCTTCTCTCGTTTTCCATAAATTCATTTGCACTAATATTGTTTGCCATAATCATCCCCGATCATAATATTTACTTGCACTATTATCATTTATACTAATAACGTTTGGCTATTACGCTGCATAAGAAATAGAGATGCTTTACATAGAAATACTAAAAAGTTTCCTGATAACGAAGTGTTAAAACTAACATATAAAAGATATAGGAATTATTGCACTAAAATTTTGAAAAAAGCTAAACGTCTTTCAGACACGCAGGAAATTGATAAAGCATGTCAAAACCCGAAATTACTATGGGATACAATTAAACGAGTTGCAAACATCACTAAGGCAAAAAACACAGCCAAACAGTTGATATCCTCTACATCCTCACCAGTACATGACTGTAACAAGGTAAACACCTACTTTGTAAACATAGGCAATAAACTTGCAGAAAACCTCCACACTATTAAACCCCAAAATTCCACCCAAATCAGGCACAACACTACACACATTTCTTCCTTCGTTTTGGAACACACCGATTGTGACGAAATTATAACTGTCATACACTCACTGCGTACAAATGCCGCCGCAGGTTGGGACGGTATTTCACCTTGCATTCTAAAGAAATACTCCACTCTCCTGGCACCCATCTTATGCCACATATTTAATCTATGTTTCGACAATGGTGTCTTTCCAACTTCCTTCAAAAAGGCAATTATCCATCCAATCTTCAAGGGGGGAGACGGGAACTTACCAAACAACTATCGCCCTATTGCTGTTTTAAGTGCACTATCTAAGGTTTTAGAACGCATAATAAACAGAAGATTGGTAAAATACCTGGAACACTACAAACTGTTATCCAATCACCAATACGGCTTTCGTAAATGCCTATCCACCTGTGACGCTGTTCACGAGGTGACGAATTACGTTGTCCAAAATATAAACAATGGTAAAAAAGTCCTTACCATATTTTTAGATCTCACGAAGGCCTTTGATTCTATTCCCGTTTCGACCCTCTTACTAAAACTTGAAGGAATGGGTGTCAGGGGGACTCAACTGGAACTATTCCGGAATTATCTGTCGGGTCGTTCACAATTCATTAGAATAGATAGCTACGATAGTGATGAGCTTCCTATCTCCTACGGTGTCCCACAGGGTAGCATACTCGGTCCAACGCTGTTCCTTATCTACATCAACGAATTGTGTAACCTCAACATAAAGGATTGTATGATAACGTCATTTGCTGATGACACTGCTATAACCGTAACCGCTGATACATGGAAACAACTAGAGAATAAGGCACAGTTTGCTTTAAACACCACACAAAACTGGCTATACAATCACACCCTAACCCTTAACACTTCCAAAACCAACTTTCTTACATGGTCTATTAGTTCTGCCTCCCAGCCTCGCAGTGGTGTAATTATAACAGCTCACACTTGTCGCCCAGAAACTCAACCTAACTGCAGTTGTTCACATCTGACTCCCGTAGAACATGTAAAATACCTGGGGGTGACCCTGGATAGGAACCTTAACTTCAGAACTCATATCAACGGTCTCACGGGCAGAATACGGAAACTAATCTTCATCTTCAAAACTCTTCGCCATGTCGCTAACTTTGCGATTATTCGGAGAGTGTACTTCGCTTTGTGTCAGTCCGTGATTACGTACTGCATATCATGTTGGGGTGGGGCCTGTAAAACTGCAATGAAACCACTAGAGATCGCACACAGAGCGGTGTTAAAAGTTGCTACTTTTCGTCCCATCATGTTCCCCACGAATGAATTATACAATAGATGGAACATTCTAAGCGTGAGACAACACTTTATCCAACAAGTGGTACTTTTACAGCATCTTAGGACACCATACAGGACGATCGGAAAGCGCAGAAAAGATAAAGTATGTACTGTGCTGTTGGCACGGTCGACATTTGCCCGGAGATTCTCTAACTTCATCGGCCCTTCCTTGTACAATAAGATCAACAGGCATTGTGCAGTGTTTGGCTTGAGCTGCTTCGAATGTAAGAGGGTTGTCTTTTTGTTTCTTCGTGGCCTAGACTACCTGGAGACTGAAAAATATCTAGGTTAACTGTGTTTCCCACAAACAATTGCACACACACACACACACACACACACACACACACACACACACACACGCACACACACACACACACACACACACACACACACAATACACGCGCGCACACATACAAATACACGCATAACTTTACATATTTTTGCAATTATTTTAACTATATAGTCTGTTATAAGTAGTACTAAAATGTACCCAATTGTAATACTCACATTAAATCCATTGGGAATAGGGACCTGTATCTCCTTCACACAGGCTACTATATAGTCTAGTTAGGAATACAGAACTGTACCCACAATTTGTAGAAAGATTGTACCAATATATTTGTTTTGTTATTGTATGTACTACAAACTTTATATGAATAAATCATTACTTACTTACTTACTTACTTACTTAAAAACTCAACAGTGATAACTTTTATTTGCCATAAAATGACTTTCTATAACAACATATATCATAATAATTAGTTTCCATAGGTAACACATCTAATAATCGACTCTTGACATAATCAAAATTTGATATAATTATGAAAATAATACATAATATTGTTAGGTCGAAATTAATTATTGTTAACACCCCGACTCAGTGCAATCCGACTCGGATAGGTTAGGTTAGAAGACAAGGGCGGGAGCGAAGCGAAGCGGAGCTCCCGCCTTAGTTTTCGTGGTTTTTTTTTAAACCACCCAGAAGTATATTATGGTGAAGAAAAGTTATGGAAAATGGCATTATTGAAAACGAAAATTATGGCAAATACATTTATGGATTTAAATTATTATGACACTTGATCGATTGACCAATGGAATTAGTGAAAGTCATTTTATGTCATTTCACGATTATGGCAACTGAAACGTTATTTCTAATGAAATTATGGCAAATACCAGTATGGCATATGAAATTATGGCATTTTAAATTATGGCAAAAATTAGTAAACCCAAAAATCGGTATTCCGAGTTCTGAGCACCCGGTCCCCTGTTCCCGTTCCCGATTTCCTGTTCCCGGTTTCGGATTGAGTTCCCGGTGTCTTGTTCCCATTCCCGGTTTCAGATTCTGGGTTACAACAGGTTTCGAGTTCAGAGTTCCCGGTTCCTGGTTTTCGATTACCGGGTTTCAGTTTCCCGTCAGTCTTTCTGTTCCCAGTAAGCTTACCGTCATACGCCATTCTCACCAGACCTTGCGCCTACAGACTAC
The DNA here is from genome assembly GCA_933228765.1 of Miltochrista miniata. Classification (NCBI taxonomy): domain Eukaryota; kingdom Metazoa; phylum Arthropoda; class Insecta; order Lepidoptera; family Erebidae; genus Miltochrista; species Miltochrista miniata. The sequence goes on along the minus strand of OW121764.1, from coordinate 10,839,043 downwards.
TACTTTTTCCAGAATTTAGATAACTTCTTGGCGAGAAAGAAATTCAATACCCGAGAGGCAGAACAAAATGCTTTTGAAGAATTTGTAGCCTCCCGTGCAGCTGATTTCTTTAAGAAGGGCATCACACTGCCGCTGCGTTGGCAGAGATGCATTGATTACATGGGTGATTACTTCGATTAATAGGTACAAATAGAAAATACATGAAAATCGTTTATTTTTTTTCATAAACAACGGCAATTTCATAGGTAAAGACCTAATATTAGTTAGTAAATTTGTACAAAGTATCCGGCAGTAAGTAGTTTAGTTTTTTACTTTTGTAAAAAAATATCGGATCTGTTATCGTGTTATGTTTATCGATTGCTCAATCCCTATCAGTTTCTCAGAGTCAGGCATAACTTTGTACGTGCGTAAATGTCAATTTTCTATAAAATAATCACTGATCTGTAATATTACCACTGGATTGGCTGTCTCATACAAATGACAGCGAATTGTTTGTGCCGATTTGAAACGCCTCTAGAATTGGTTCAAGGAACTAAATCTGACGTATAATGCAAATGACTTCCCGGATAATGCCGGGAATTACGAATTATTTTGTAATTTAAGGACTTTTGTGCAGTTGAGTGCTGATTTGTGTGGTTACAAAAAGGCAATAGGCATGGTGAAATGCAAGTGAAATGTGTGTTTTGCAAAAGTAGCTTTAAAAAAGGGAGCAACATTACATTTCACGGGTAAGTTGAATTTTTGTAATTTTTATCATTAAATCAGCCTGACCTACCTGTAAAATGCTTAATTAGTTACAAAATATGTATCAGAATAATATATAGGTGAGATTAAATAATTTTTAAGCACAAAAAAAGGATTTAATTTCGTTTAGTGATGTCCATGTTGTCATATCGATAAACTTAAACATGGTCTGATGTGATCGAAAACTTTTCTTTACAAGAAATATGTCTAATAATGGTACCATTTTACATTACACATGGTCACGCCTTCATCCCCGAAGAGGTAGGCAGAGGCATACTATATGCCCACATTTCATCTTTTTAGAATTTGTCCAACGTAATAGTTGGTGAGCCGTATTGCCGTGTTGAGATGGATAGGTGCAGGTTGTGACTGCCCGCATTTTACTGGCAACCGGGACCAACTGATTAACGTGCCTTCCGAAGCACGGAAACGCTCAAATAAATGTGTCAAGGTGTTCACCAGAATGGTCACCCATCCAAGGACTTGCCATAGTGAAAGTGGCTTACTGCAGTGATCATTTACAGAACACTGAGTCCGCGGGGCCACGAGCGCTTCAATATATAATAATGATATCAACCAAACAAAATCTTATTAGCAATATTTATTAAACTTATTTTCTGACATAACCTTGTGTGGGCAATACTTACTACATAATGTTTTTTACTCTATTGATGGATGTTTATTTTATTGCAGATTTCTAACTAATCCAAGAATCAGAAGTGCATGGCTTGGCAACATGAAAGCCCATAACTGGACACTAAGAGCAAGCGATCCTCTGTGTTCTAATAATTTTGATGATAAATGTTATTATAAGCATTACACAAGAACCTCCCTGTTAATAAATAATATCCCAACCATTTTTTAAAGGCAATTCGATGGTAAAGTTTTATTAACTGTTTTCTTCTTCTTGTTTGAGTTGTCATATTTATTTGTTAATTTATGTTAATTTATTTATGTTAAATTTATTTTGTGTTATGTTTTTTTTTACAATAGCGCGATGCAGACAATACTGTCGGGTAAATAAACGATATCTTGATTTACACCTTAAATGCCTCAATTTAGAGCTCAATGCTCAAGTGCCCATTGTACATCTTCTAGCACTGTATTTATGTACTTACCATAATTTTACAATAAAGTGTAAAATAAATAAATGATTAATATGATCACGTTTATTTTTATTTTTTTCTACATAATTGTAACTCCCTTTCTATGGCGCATGATATATATATACGCTCACTTCGTGGCGAAATGGACAATGAGAAATGCATAAAATTAACTGAAGTATATGGAAGTCCCAGACACTTATGGGATCCAGGTTCACCACACGATGATCTTTGTCGGTCTGCCTTTTATTATTTTTGTAGTGATTGATGACTTGACTAAAGCTGCAGTGAATTGGCATACGTCACCCATGGTAGCTAGTAAGAAACTAGAGAAATTTGTTTCTCAGCTTGCGGCACGCTGCCGAGTTGCTGATTAATTTGGCTCAAGTGGAGATGCATGTAATTTCCGCAGCACGCGGCACGCTCAGATTGAGGCAGCACGGCTGCTCAAGTGGAGATGCGCTTTAATACCTCTCTCAATCTCTTCAACGAAAATAATATTTTCCTGCAATTTTGCGTCTCAAGTATGCCAAATTGCAGGTATATATTATTTCACTAGACACCAACTTAAGCCACCCTTAAATTAAGAGCAATATTCATTAAAGCGTCTATAGTTAGTATAGTACCCGGGTTCGAATCCTGGCCACTCCTAGCACAAGCAATTTAGCTTAGTTGGAGGAGTTTTTATAATAACAAATTATAAACAAAATTAATTTTAAAATATATATACTAAAAATGTTCTCATTTCAAATTAAATCTATCGATACGCATCAGTTCAAGAATAAGTTTGGCACATCACTAATTTTAGTTCTCTGAACCAGCGCTACTGATTTCAGCGCCACAATGGTGAGAATCAAGAAGGCGTAACTTTAGTTTGACAGCCACCTATCCAGTGTGATAATAATACAGATCAGTGAAAATAATGCATACATAATGTAAAAAGGACGCTCGTACAAGTTTTCACAGAAGTTGTCATCGAGCTGTCATCGAGAAAATAAAGAAATGGAACAACTATAACTATGTATAATTTAGAAGTAACTAGCTATTCCCGCGGCTTCGTCCGCGTCTTAAACGCGTAAAATCATTGCGCAATCGGTTAAAAAGTAGCCTATGTCTTTCCCAGGGACTCAAACTATCTCAATACCAAATTTGACCCTTATCACCATAGAGTTATATATATTATCATTAGAGAGGCAAGCACGAACATCGCGTCTCGACAAAAGCACGGCTACTTATGAGCTGAGAAGACGCAACTATGAAACTTTTTAAGCAGTGATGGTAAACATATATCTGTGTCACTCACACGCGTACGGTGAACACCGACGCCACTGCGATTAGACAAAGACAAAAACATAAACATGACGAACGTGGGCCAGTGTTGACTACTGTATGAAATTTTTACCCACGATAATTATAGAATTACTAAACAAATTTAAAATTATTATGTACCTATTTCATTTATTATTTTATTTCGGTTGAAACCGAAACTCACGTTTTCATATTAAAAAAAAACCGGCCAAGTGCGAGTCGAATTTAAGCACAGAGTCCAGGTCCCCAAACAAAAACGGCAATTTACGTTTGTTTGTTTGTTTCTTTTTCTGCTTTTAGTAGATATTTTTTGTTATGGCGGCAGAAACATACATCACCTGTGAAAAAATTTGCTCTATCAACCACAGTTCCTGCGATACAGCCTCGTGACTAACAGACAGACGGACGGCAAAGCCTCATGTCTCGGTCATAGAGTCTCGCGTTTGCCCCTTTGTGCGCGAATCCGACTGACACCTGGCCGGTTTTTTTTGCAATATGTGCAGCAAGTTTCACCAAGTGCCATTAATCAACGGTAGATATAAATCTTCTCTAATGTCCATTTTAGAAATTTCTTTACCTTAAAATGGGTTTCTCTCTTTTACGTTTGAAATTACACATGGATGCTATTGCGAACGCCTACTGACTAAAACCACACTGCGCCCTGCTACTGCCTACGAAGGTTGTCCCGGCTAGCATTTATTTGAGCGTTTCCGACGTTTCCGTGCTTCGGAAGGCACGTTGCTGTTGGTCCCGGTTGCCAGTAAAATGGAAGTCGTTAAGCCAAGTTGAAAGGCTTGACCAAGGTTGAAAAATTTCAACAGCAGGCTGTCACAGCCTGTGCCTGTCAATCTCAACACGGCAACGGCAGTACGTCTCACCACATATGACGTAGGTTATATTCTTATAAAAAAAGGTGAATTTTGTCCATATAAAATGCCTCTGCGTACATATAAAGGCGTGACCATATCGCATCGCATCCCGACAGACCTTAGCTAACACTGCCGTCTCGCATAGGGGTCCTATCCCGCGTCTTTAGGGTTGGTTCCCGGTGTACTAAACAAACTCTCCGGAACCGATTTGAAAAATTATTTCACTGTTGGGACGCTACACTCTTCCCGGTGAACATAGGCTATATTTTATTCCCGTATTCCCACAGGAACGGGAACTACGCGACTGAAACCGCGTGACATCCGCTAGTATTCTATATATCTATACTAATATTATAAAGAGGAAAGATATGTTTTTTTGTTTGTTTGTTTGTAACGAATAGGCTCCGGAACTACTGGACCGATTTGAAAAATTCTTTCACTGTTGGGAAGCTACACTCTTTGCGGTGAACATAGGCTATATTCTATTCCCGAATTCCCACGGAAACGGAAACTGCGCGGGTGAAACCGCGTGACGTCCGCTAGTATTCTATAAAGACCATTAAAAAGGCACTTACTTACAAAACATCTAACCCTTTCATTTAATACCAAACACGATATTATTTTCTTAAATTTATTTTAACACAGTACTTTATGGCCGCTAGAGGGCGCACCATTAAATTCAGTGACACGATATATAGCTTATAACCATTCGAACGTCAAGACGCTTCTAACAATATCTCATTAGTCCAGTTCTAATAAGTACCTAGTTGAGGAGCTCTGAGGGAATACATGAACATACAGACATACGTATATAGCCTGTCAAAATCATAACCCTGCCTTAGTCAGGTAATACTATTAATGTATCTTGCATAGGTAATTAATTACTAATTCTCCCACTGATGTGGGTAAACCAAACCGATATTTTAGTGGTAACACTGAATGGCAATCACAAATTTTATTTTCAAAATTCGATTATAGCGGTATTTCCGCTGATATCAATGCGTAAATAGTATAATTACGTGTGAAAAGTAATTCTACATGACTAATTGTGTTTTTATGTTTAAGAATCGCAATCTTTTACTGTCTACTTGACCATTTTGTCGCCCGGTTCAATTTGTACGTACGATTGGCGTAACGGCGTCAGACTGAACTGACGTTTGGCTCACCTAAGCCTGTGGGCTTACGTTAGGTAGGCTTGATGTTGGCGCGGTCGTTAGTCATCTATATCGATGCTTATCACTTCAGCGGCTTAGGCGTGAAAGCGTGACAGACAGAGTTACTTTCGCATTAGTAGAACTTTCCTTACTCTCTCTGTCTTGAGACAGCAGAACTATGTTAAATTGGAGCAAGCGCAAAATATAATTACGTTCCTACTTACCTGATAATATGGAGAAAACGAGTAGCGAACTACGAAATAGGGATTCGTGGCTACGTGGGTTCAATTCCCACCGTGACTAAATATCTGATGAGCAAGTTGATTTATTTTGAGTCTGTATATAATTTACTAGCAGACCCGCGCAACTTCGTTTGCGCCACATAAGAGAGAGTATTACCTGTTCCAGTCGCATTTACTCCCGTCACGTTGCGTTTACTCCCGTAGCGTCTCCTCGTTAATATTCAATCCATAACTATAAATATTTACGCAGCGCATACGTTTTTAAAACATTTACTATTACTGCTCCGCTCCTATTCGTTGTAGCGTGATGCAGTACAGCCTATGACACTCCACAATAACGTAGCTTTCCATTGGTGAAAGAATTTTTAAAATCGGTTCAGTAGATCCCCAGATTACCCCTTACAATTTAACAAACACACAAACTTTACTTCTTTATAATATTAGTATAGAAATAGATTTACGAGTAGTACTAGTTTCTTTACATATAGGTGCTATAAAATGAATTTGCTACCGATGTCTGTTCGCCTAGATCTTTTTAAACTGCTAACGGATTATATTGCAGTTATCAGGGTGCGTTGTCTACTCCTTTGACATTGATGGTTGATTAGATTTTTTTTTGAAGCATTTAGTTTTGATTGTGTCCATTTTTAGTTTATTTATCAGGGAGCTGTATCTTCTATTACCCTATAATGGTACATAACTTCCAAGACTTAAAAATAGGTACTAGCTAGTTTAAAACCAGTCAAGTGCGTGTCGGAATCGCGCACAGTGGGTGCCGTACCAAAAAACGGAAAATTATGACGTTTGTTGTATGGGAGTCCCCCTTAATAGCCCGGAGCCCCTTCTTTGAATTAAGTTAGTATTTTTTGTTGTGCCAGCAACACAAATACATCACCTGTAAAAATATCAATAGTCAAACCTACATAAAAACTGTCTTAACATTGACTGAGATTCCTCTCCCTTCCCCCTACTTTACTCTTCTTCAGATCACATCTTACTTGAAATAAAGTACATTATTTACACCAGCACGTAAAACAATAAATGTCAAAAAAACAGCAACGCCGTTATTATAATTAAAAATTACTTAATGGAAATAAATTAATGACAGCAATTCTCTCATTCCATTAATAGAGCTTTTGGATTGAAGTTTTCATCGATAATTATTAATTATCAGTATACGCTTCATTTTCAAATTGAATTGTTTTCATATTCCGAGCTTCGATTGTTCAAATTTAAAAGGTATCTACTACCGTCTAAAGTTGATTTTAATAAATAAAGAGGACCAGAGATACAAGAACAATTTATAAAGAAAATATTTTAGCAAACTCCTACTGATAACCTCGCCGTGCCCTACCACTACCTACGGCAGTGAGCCCCGGGCAAGCCTGTCCTAGAAAACCTAGTCTAACTTACGTAGTAACTATTTAGTAATCTGTGATTTAACTACAGACAGAACTTAGAAATCGCCAATATTGAATGTGGAGGTTTGATGGCAGTCGCTGCGCACAAAGTATCGTAATTCAGCTGCATCACAGTTAGACTGGAAAGCCGACCACAACTGGGTTTGGAATGTCCGTCAAAGAAGTTGAAAAGTAGCCAACTCTCCCCCACTTTTTGTTGTATCGGGAACCGCACCAATCCTCCAAAAGTAGAATAGTATCGGAGCCCTCTAGACGAGGTCGCAGTGGTAGTCAAAGTCTGCGGGGAACCCTGGTACATCCTTCCGAGTGCTTACCTGGGACTCCCCTCCCGGCCGTAGTGTAGCATCGTGTAGTTTTAGTTGAAAGGAGTCCGGCATAGTATTCATGTAAGATTTCCACACTTAAAAAAAACTGGGTTTGGAAAGGGCTGGGAGGATAATGATAACTCCTCACTTTCGTTTAAGCTGATTAAGTTATCTAGTAGCCAGTGTTCAACATAGCTTTCTAACTATATTATTAGGCTTTTTTGTCTTTTTTTTACGTGAGGAAAAATCCTCATGGATGTTATGCCGGACTCCTACCGACTAAAAACCTCACGTAACGCCCAACCGCCTATGGTTGTGAGCCCCGGGTAAGCCCTCGGAAGGATGTCCCAGGACAACTATAGGTATTATCAGGCTACTCTTCACATACCCTGTAAGAGTAATATTTGGTTAAAGCTATGGTTGAATATGCTAAACAGTTTACAACTAATGTGGGAGTAGTTCATTATGCGAATCTCGAGGCTTCTGGGGTGAATTTTAGTGTTACAGATATTTTCGCCAAAATTTACAAATACTATTAAAATCCAACAGACGAACACACTCCAACAATCCAACAGAACAGAAATCATCATACTTTGGGTTTCTATAGCATTTCTAGCGAGTTGAGTTACAAAAGAAATTATGACACTTCAAAAGATGGAGTTTGTTAGAATTGGTTGAAAATTTCATAGCACACCTTGAATCTATGTCTATACGACAGCGAGCGAAATTAGAGGTCCATCAAAAGGGGCTATAGAAGGTCTTTGCTCGGTCGGTAGTTGTAGCGCCACTGGTGTTGCAAACGTCAATAGGCTACGGTGTCCACAGTCCATTAGGTGGGGCCGTGTCTGCTACCTTAGCAGGTTGAAAAAGATGGTACAGCAACTACGCAGTAGAAGAGGTAAGCTGAATAAAATCGTTTCAAAACAAATAGTCATTTAGGTACAACTACGTGCGTACAAGGACGATGTTGTAGCATTTGCTGATCTGTGTAATGTTATGGATAAAGAGACAATAAAATAATATTTGCGCAGAACCTGCCGTAATCACATGCTACGCATATTTACATACATTTGACAAATAATTCTGTATTCACAGCTAAACTTAGATTTGTTCAGGAATTTTAAAATCTTTCGAGATTCTATTGCGCTGTGCTCAATGCCTATTCTGAATAGTAATCAGTGATATTTCTAAATAAACATCGTAATGGCTGAGCAATTTTTATAGCAATTGGGCACCTATTCAAGTTTTCGCCTTAAAATAATGATTTAGATGCCTGTATTATTTCCATCCGAAGATGTAAAAAAAGTCACGGCGAAGGATTCCGAAAGAGCAAAGCAGTTGGTTATGGAGGAAATGATTTTTTAATATAAAGCTGACAGGCAGTGATACAAATTCCTCCTCTTCCTTTTAGATTTAAAGAAACCAACCATTTAAAGTAATTTGAAAAGCCGAACGGAGTTTCGTGAGAAGATATTATTGGTCTCGTAGCATTTAGGAACTTTTGATAGAGCCACGACAATTTTGACGAACGTCTATGATTTTTTAAATTACTTGGACAATACATTGGTTTATAGGATTCTAATTTATTTTAATTGACAGAGTTCCAATAGTCGACTGCGATAGGCTGACGTGTTTCATCACTGTAAAAAGTGCTTAGAAGAGTAGGAGGAACGCAGACCCTGAACTTTAAGAAAGGGTTTTGGATACAATTTTGACTTGGATCAAAATATGATACCTTTATACAGTAGGTAGGTACCGTACATAGTATATTGCCCTGATTCTCCTACAACATGTGATTGAATATTTACCAGACTCGCTCGAAACAGTAAATAACTGAAACTTTATATCGAGAAAAAACAATTTATCAATCCCGAATTGACACAAGAACATTAATTTAATACATCTATATTCTATACAAATACGAAAAAACAAACAATAAATGGAATTTGTTTGAGCATAGAAAAATAAATACAAAGATTAAGACTGTGTGTTGTGAAGTAGGTAAGTATGTTCAAACATTGACAGCGTGTACGCGGTGGAACTCGGAAGGTCGAGTGGTCCAGTCGTGTTTACTGTCACAGACGACTGCAAACGAATTCCTTGCCCCCAAACGACTTATGTGAAAATACTGTTCACATGTTTGGTTTTTCTCATGTGTGTGTGTATGTTTATGGAATTCCCGAAAATGTTGGTAAAGAGAATGTAATCGTTTTTAGGGTTCCGTACTCAAAGGGTAACAATGGTACGCTACTTATGAGACTTCGCCGTCCGTCTGTCTGTCTGCCCATCACCAACTGCATCGTGCATCTCAGGAACCGTGATAGCTATAGAGCTGAAATTTTCACAGACGATGTTACCGCTTTATTAGCAAATACTAAAATCAGAAACAAATTAATATTAACGTGGGCGCTCGTACAACAAACATGATACTTTGGTACGGAACACTCGGTGCCCGAGCCCGGCTAGCAGTTGGCTGCTTTTTTTACCACTAAGGTGGTAAAACCATTCGACCCGCTTGATCAAAAATGGTCACCGTAGTCTATAGACGTATGTAACACGGTTTCTACACTCGCGCTCTCTACATATTTACAATTTCATAGGAAGTTTAATCTTCTCATGAAATCTAGTCACGATGAAGAATTCCAAATCATCTAGTACCCGGATGCCATAAGCATAAATTCCATTCCACCATGCGATTATCTGAAACTGTATTTAAGTGGAAATATCTCTATATTTTTAGCTATAGCGTTCGAAGAATTTCGTACTCTAATATTATTCCGTACGTAGCACTTGTTTTCTTGTTAAACACATTTAATGGGTGGGCAAATAGCTGTGTTTTACTCTGGGGCTGTAGGACAACAAACCTAGTGAGCAATTTATGGACATACCCCACAATTATTGACAGAAAATGTTTTGTTAGTACTAGTTAAACAAACATTATTATTTAGTTTTCAATGGTGCTCATTATTTTATTTATAACGTGGGGAAAATCCTTCATGGATGCTATGCTGGACTCTTCTAACTAAAAACCAAAACGTTCACTACCTACTGCCTACAATTGGGAGCCCCGGGTAAGTCCCCGGAAGGAAATCATTACTACCTGACTACTGGATGGTGTTCGAAGCTTACCCGCGTGAAATTCCGTACATACCCGTTCTCGCTTCTAATGGGAATTATTTTCCGGCCTATTTGTTATTCCAGACAATAATCTACCCATGTATCAAATTTAAGCCTGATCCGTTCAGCCGTGAAAGCGTGATTGAGTAACAAACATCTTTACACTTTCAAATTAAAATCTAATATTACTAGGTTCACGCATCTTATCTTATCTTATACAGGGTGTCCCAGAAGTCGACGTCATGCCGGAACCGGGTGAAAAGGCAAGTCATGCTGGTTGTAAGAAAAAAAAGAAAAAATCGAAGTTGCATGATTTTAAAATTATAGGCATTTTAAGAAAAACCGCAAAATTTTACGCCCTGTGACTGTCTTTTCACTCCTGTTGCCACAAATCTTAACTTATTCCAACTTTTTCTTTTGCTGTGTAACCCTGAGTAATGCGTCTCTAAACTGTAATAATAATTTTGGACACCCTGTATATAAAATTCTTGTGTCACAATGTTCGTTCCCGTACTCCTCCGAAACGGCTTGACCGATGCTCATGAAATTTTGTGAGCATATTGAGTAGGTCTGAGAATCGGCCAACATCTATTTTTCATACCCCTAAGAGATCGGGAATAACATTTAAATTATATTGTAAAATTAAAAGTTTGTGAATCAGATTTTATTTTTCCATCACGCCGTAACCTCTGAACTAATCTGGTTAAAATTTGGTTTGCACATAGCTTACAGCCTGGATTAACATATAAATAGGGTATTTTTTTCCGGAAACGTTGCAGTGAGAAACGGATTAGAGAAAATCTTGCGGGGATTTAGCTCGTAGCTCTATATTATTAAGGGGGAGAGAAATAATGTATTTAAGTAAACTAAAACTACAAAACAAAATATAGAAAGAAAGAAAGAAATTATTTATAGTGGATCACAACGCACATACATTTTCAAAAACAACAGTACAGAGCAACAATAATTTATAATAATATAAAATCAACTAATTATACCTAGCATGATCTGCTCAGGCAGCGGTTAAAGTTCACATAAATCTAGGCGTTAAAAAAAAAACATTAAAATATCTATGTCCGCCATTCAAGCATGACAGTCATGACACGTGCACGCGTCAACGTCACTATGACTTACATCGCAACGCAACTGACGCAACTTAACTACGTAACGTCCGCAACGTCGTTCACGTGTCTCACTACGTGGCTACACGTGCTTTTTTGATCTATGTACTCTTTACTTTACAAAATTTCAACTATGTACGCTGTGCCCGCAAGTAGGGATGGACACTCAGCATACACTGGGATGGGTATCGACCATCCCAGTACCTACTGATTTTCAGTGCCAACCTTACGTGACACTTGACGCCTTCCGGCAATATCGTTCCACGAATAAAACACAACCAACATACCCTCATAATCAACTATAAACTAGAGACCTATACCTAAAAGAGAAGTAAAAAACATCAAACGCCAAAAGGGTAAGTAGACAAAATGAATCCTTATAAATTATCATGCATTATTACAATATGCCATGATTTTGACTTATACCACTAGCTGTATCATTGCTTACTCATTCCTCCCATTACAGGGCCAACAAGTGTAGCACCACCAGAGAACCCCTTTCTAAAACTGTTGACAATTAATAAATAAATAACTATGAGGTGCCCAAACATCACAGAGAGGCGACTCCGGAATGATCTGGCTAAGGGGACAAACATTAAGGTATACCAAGAAATTCATACTACGCATATTATATAACAATAGTGTATATAAATTAACATACACAACCAAACATGCCTTGTCTGGCCTCCTGGTTGATCAAGAAATCGAACTGTGACTGCGGACCACTAGGTTATAGGTTAGGTTCCTACCAGAGACTAAAATCCGTGTAATCCAGGAGTGCCTGCCCTCAGAGGCTAGGCGCTTCCATGCGTGACAAGTATGGATCTAAAAGCATACAAGTGCCAACACCTGTGCTGCGATACCCACAACACAAGCAGGCCATTCCCAGCCCACTTCAGGACCAGAAAGCCCTGGGTGAAAGTTTTCCTCTATTTATCAATTTTTCTGGTAACCACCAGAACAGCAAGCACCCCTAAGCATGCCAAATCAGGCCTGCGTCATGGGATCCAGACAACCGATAGTCATACAGAAACCACCCAAACCAAAACACATTCGTGAATCACACACATACATTCTTTTGATATAATAATAGCAATACTTTGTACTTTACTTTAAATGTGTATTTGGATTTCAGGTCCCTAATAGGTGGAGGCAGATCATTCCAGATTCGCATAGCTGCATACTTCAGACTCCCTCGGAAACCTGTAGTCCTATGCCTGGGCACTGATATAGTATAAGTTGTGGACCTAATAGAGTAAGAATAGTGCCTTTTCCTAAAACAATTTTTTTTTATAAATAGTCAGGCTTTTTACATTTTAATAAGTCAAACAGCATAGTGGCTAAATGTAATCTTCTTCTGGCCTCCATCTTCAATACATTATTGCTGTTAATATAAGGTGTTACATGTTGCCGTCTCGGTATCTGGAAACAGTACCGAGCACATGCATTTTGTATGCGTTGTACAAGGTTCTTAGTCTTTGCCAGCAAGCATGGACCATAAACTATATCGCAGTAATTAAATCTAGATAGTATGAGACTGTCCACCAGTTGCTTTCTGAGTGCTGTCCCTAAATAGTCCCGAATGTTGTAGAGAAGCTTTAATCTATAGAAACAATTCTTGACAATTTTATTTACGTGTCCTTCTAATTGTAGCTGAGGGTCCATTACAAGACCTAGGTTGGTGGCCTCTTCAACCCTCGCCACTCTCTGACCATCTATGACTATCACTGGGTCATATTGCAAAATAGTCTGAATTTGCTTCTTACTGCCTAGTACCATAAATTTAGACTTGATGGGATTTAAAATAAGTGAGTGTTCCTTTGACCATTGAACAATTCTTTCCAGGTCCTCATTTATCCTGGACACGGCTGCAAGTGTGTCATCAGGTTTAAAAGACAGATATAATTGTGTGTCATCTGCATACATATGGAACTGGCTGTGTTAAAAGGAACCTGTGATGTCTGCCGTAAATAAGATAAACAAAAGTGGACCTAAGATGGATCCCTGCGGCACCCCCCTGGTCACCCTAAGGGGGGGTGATGACATCACTGTTCCATCCTCACTTCAATCAATATCCAGGATCTTATAAATTACTTTATGATCGGAGCATAACATCTTTGACTTGTTAACTTTGACAAGGAAACCTGAAAATGATCTGCTTGCTCTGCTGCATTCTCAAACAATATGTTATAATATTTTTAGTCTGGAGTGTAAATAGTGCTAAAAATTTTCGCAGTTATTCTAAAACAGGCCGCGTTCCGGACTGGTGTTACCACTATTGCGTTGTATTCATGACATTTCGTAAGTGCCTATGTATTATAATAATTCTAATACATTATTATGCGAAATTATTGTATTTTTTAAATTGAGTTTGACTTTACTATGGCCTCAACTTGTCTGAAATTAAATAAAAACAAACGCTTCGCTAAATTCTCCTGTTTTCTCATGGTTGAAGTATACAGTACCATTAGTGGGACCACGAGAGAGAACTGTTTCTCGTGGTCCCGTATATCTCCTCCCGAAGGCTTCTTTCCAAGTTGTTTTCATTTTAAGTTTAATACTCTTCTCTACACTTAGAAGTATGTACAGTACCTATCTAAATATATATAACTCAAAGATGACAGACTGACTGACATAGTGATCTAACAACGCACAGCCCAAACCACTGGATGGATCAGGCTGAAATTTGTCATGCAGGTAGATGTTATGACGTAGGCTAGGCTAAGAAAGGATTTTGATAAATTCTACCCCCAAGGGGATAAAATACGGGAAGCGGGAACGGGAACAATTTTTACGCGGGCGAAGCTGCGGGCATTAGCTATAGTTAGGTATAATTACGCAATACTAAGGTAAGGTAAATTATTTTCCTTTATTTACCTGCGTATATTGAATCGGTTCTCGGGGTGGTACGTGAGACTACATATCTACTAAAGGCAAAGAGTTCGGAACAAGTGTTGGACAAACACTTATTTATCTAACGTAGGAACGTTTATTGAATACTATCAGTATAAGGATAGATTTCCCAAATAAAAGCTTCTATTGGGAAAAATAAAAATAGGTAAGTAGTTATGCTTGCGGTTTATTGATATTAATCTGTTTAATTTTGTGTAAACCCACCATTAGAATCGGTTTTACGCAAGATCATATAAAATAATGCCAATGGACTGCAGAACTACTGCCTGAGTTTACAGTTTACAGATTTAGAAGAAGAGAAGTAGATATTCGAGGGTCGCGGGAACCTACCTATTAGAATTGGTAGATTAGAAAGATGATTTGAATTTTTTTTTCTCTAGAGTCATCACTTTTAGCGGTGGGAATAGCGTTAAAATAAAAATTACAAATGATGCTGTTCAGCAGGCTGGCTGATTTGTTGCACATTCTTTTTGACTTTATGGATGAAGTCCCCTCTTAATGACTAGTGAAATACCCATCCAACCCATAATTAAGTCTAGTAGGATGACAAACTACCTTGTTTCAAACATAATTTATTTAAATTTTAATGTTCTCTCTCTTCTAAAAGATTGTAACGCAAACTACGATAACAGTCCTAACTTAATTTGAACTTCACACATCTTACTAATATCATAAATGAGAAAGTTTGTGAGTGTGAATGTGTGGATGTTTGTTACTCTTTCACGCTCTAACTGGAACTGAAATTTGGAACAGGGATACATTGTAGTCTGGAATAACACATAGGTTACTTTTTATCCCGGGAATAAGATCCTACGGGAAGCGGGAAAGGGACGAAGCTGCGGGCATCAGCTAATCAAGTATAATCTTAACAATCATTGCATCTCCATATAAAGAAAGCCAAACCTCAAATTATTCGAGAAAACCAGTCAAGTTAATCTTTAATCTTTGAACCGGATGCGCTTGACTCAACTTTGAATAAAGATATCGAGAAATATCAGGAATCTATCTTCGAAATGTTTTATTTAAGCGATAACTGGATGAGCAGTTATAGTCATAATAGTATATAGATTGACATACATAATATGTGTGATGAAAGACAGTTCAAAATGGTCTGATGGTCATAATTACATAAGACAGATTTATTATACTGCTGGTAATATACGGAAATTTAATGATAAGATAATGTAATGTCTTTGAAGTGTGATAGCTTCAGGTATGTACGAGTAATGTGAACAGCTGCCGCTTTTTGTGATTAATATCATCATCATAACCTTAACTTTTTAAGACAAAGCTTTTTCTTTGTGATGCTTCCCGCCTGATGAAAAGCCTGGTGGAGTGCTCAGCATGGGCGCTACAGTGCCGAGACCTCGTTGCAGGCCTGGGCGTCGACGTTCTCACACTGGAGACCATGGTGAAAGCTATGGTCTCTAGCGGAAGCAAGTGGGATGCCGCTGCATCTTTTTGCGAGCAAGTTATGCTCCAAAAAGAGTTGGTGGGGAGAGACCGCGAGAGACATCTCCCTCCCGAGTTCCGCAGTCGGCGGCGAGGTCATCGCAGGCTGCTATACGCCCAAGACTACCGACCTCCATGGCCGGGAGCCTGAGAACGGTGAGCTGGCTGCTCACCGTTCTTACAGAAGCAGGCCAAGACGATGGCGAATATCTCTTTGCCCCTCATGGTGGTGATAGTGGTGGGACACAGTACCCAACTCCCCCCCCCCCTTCCCCAAGTAGCGGGTTAAATCCCGAACCAACTCCCCAGACGCGGGATAGCACCCGAACCCCATAGGCGAGGTTGAAGTGTTCGCCAATCTCTGCTGAGAGCCCTGGGACATCCTTCCTGGGCTTACCCGGGACTCCCGGCCGTAGACAGTTGTAGGGCATCGTGTGGTTTTAGTCGGTAGGAGTCCGGCATAGCATCCATGTAGGATTTCCACACGTATAAAAAAAGAGGTGTGCCTCTTCACCGCCCGCTTGAAGAACCCAGGGTTGTAAGAGGAGAAGTCGGCTCCCTTAGCTAGTAATAAGTTGATACATAGCCTACATTAATTCAGTATAACGTCGTTTACTCATACAAACACACAAAATAAAAAACTATTTTGTATCAAATTGACAATTGCGCCTGAACCCGGACAGAGAGACAAAACTAAACCCGGAACTTTAATTAGTAGAATACGGACACAATCAACCAATAAACGCTATAATGAAGACGCGTATCTTCACACGTACAATTCTACGAAGCTTCGGTTAATTTTCCATTAAGTTGAACGTGTCAAGTTCTTAGAATATTGAGACGATCGTTCTAATGACTGCTCATCTTAGAAACAGATTAAACTTGCGCCACAGATAATCTGTATTTAGTATTATTAGCGTTGGAATGTCATTCTGCCGACGATCATCACATCATCAACTAATTCCTGTCTAGGTGCGTACGGTTAAGGGTCCGTTCACACAGACCGGCTCAGAGAGGAGAGCAGATTCTTATCACGTTGAAAACAGAGTTTTAGTATTTGAAGTAAGGTTTATTTTTGCATGTGCACTGCTTTTGTCATTAAGAATGCTCGAACGCGCTTGGTGTGAAATATGTTAAATAGTTGGCGGTTCCGCTCCGACCAACCGATCCGGTCTGTGTGAAAAGAAAAGTGCGCGCCGATGCTCTTCGAGCCGGTCTGTGTGAACGGCCCCTAAATTTCTTAATCGTAAGGTAGGTAAGAGATTGGCCGAGTGACACTTTTGCCGAGTAACGAGTACCGAGTTTTACTCGGTTCAATTTTTTTCCAACCGAGTACTCGGCCGAGTAACTCGTTTCAATCAAATTCCCGTTTCGGGCCTGAAAACAAGTACAAACAGGTTCACGCCAAAGACTTCTATATAAACTGAGGTAGACGCGCCGTACTCTAACAAGCGAGATTTCAAAAGCAATCCTCAAAAACCCACATTGCTAAGGCTACACTCACTTATAAATACTATTTACGTAATTGTCACCACACACAATAGCAATATACGGATAGAACAAGAGTAAAAGAGAAGGCGTATGGACTCCAATTGCAATTCGAGTACTTACTCTCGAAGTTTTGACTCACAACAGTGCGAACAACGCTGCTAATTAGCGCAGTTGCTAGGTTTCAAAAATCGGTGCGTAGGGCATGTCTACCTCATTTTATATAGAAGCCTTTGGTTCACGCGGCACGAGCGGCCAACTCGCGTTGGTACACCCCTCACCCCGCCCGCGCTTTTCATCTATCAGTCGCTTGCTAGTTTACAAACAACTATGTAATTAGTAATGTCGGCGGCCTCCATGACCGGGGGTCTGAGGACGGTGAGAGGGCCGCTCACCGTCCTTACAGAAGCAGGCCCATGACGGCAGCGTGACGTGAGCAACTCACGCACGCCCCCCCCTTAGAAGCGGGGTCACACCCGAAACCCCCCATAGACGCGGGATTGCACCCGAACCACCCCCTGGGCGAGGCCGCATTGGCGGCCGTAGGTCTGTTGGGAGTCACGGGACATCCTTCCTGAGGGTTTTTTAGTCGGTAAGAGTCCGGCATAACATCCTATGAGGATTTTCCCTCACGTTAAACTAAAAAAAAAAAAAAAGGTACTTACCTTTCTTCTATTGAGTTATAGGGTTCGGCATCATCCAAAGATGTAAATTCAATTGTACCTTTATAAACCAGTCAAGTGCGAGTCGGACTCACACTAGGTGGGTTATAGTCTTTTTTTCTAATTTTAGTTGTTTTTGTTGTTATGGCCGCAACAGAAAAACATCATGTTTGAAACTTTTAGCTTTAAAGCTCTTGTGGTTCCTGATAAACAGCCTCGTGACGGATGGACAGACAGACAGACACCCAGGTATACAGGGAAGTCTCATGAATAGGGTTCCGTTTATACCGTTTGAGTATGGAACCCTAAAAAGTAATGTAATTGACAAGGTCCTTGGATCGCCATTTTATTGTCATTTAAATGCGAAGGAATAGTTAGGTACTCAATTTCTTTTCCATTAACAGTTTTACTTGTGAATGGTCGCGGGCTTTTTTCGTTCATCCATTTATGGGCAATTGAGGAACACCTCAGCCACAGTATACATTATATCTTTCTAACCTAACCTTACAAGTTAGGCTACAGGAATTTAGCAATGTTATTTTTAAACTATCGCGGTTTTTAACACTCATACTTATAGAATTCGGGACTTCACGCGCGAATGTAAGTAAATAGTATTTCGCGTGAAGTCCCGAATTCTATAAGTATGAGGAATTTAGCAATCAGAGACTCAATAGCGAATACTATTGTAATGTAATTCTTATTTGAATGGGCTCAAAAAACCTTTTTAAAGCTTAATACATATTCCACGAACTAATCCATAACAATATTTTAGCACTTTCGTGATATTTTTTTATTAATAAGTACCTAGTCATCCCAAACATACTAATTGTCAAATAAATATAAAAGAAGTTAATTTTATCTATGAACCGGTGTAAGCCGCATAAGTTTATAATAATCCTAATAGAGCCCCATAAAGCCCCATAACGCGTCGCTGACAACTCAGACACAAAATATTCGAACACAGTATCCGAATCGACACTTTCAATTTATTTAGTTTAAAGTGACAATTCGCACACCAACGATAGTCACCGCCTCACAGCATATTATGCTGTTTCGTAGAGTCAAATAAAAACATCCAACGATATGTTAAATATCGAAATAAGTCCTTCACCCGCCGCGCCGTCAACTGGTGTGTACCTAAATAACTCAATCGAATGCTAATATAATCGGTTATTTTGGTTTAACTAATTCAAACCCTAAATTAATCGAATAGTTTTCCAACTAAATTAACCTCAATATCAATAACACATGACATAAATACACTTTTATTCGACTTCTACTAACACGATCAAATAAAATAATAAACCTTTTATGGGGGGGGAGAGGCCCTTACTGATTCTTTCCCCTCTCCAAAGCGTACCCCTGAAGGAGTATGCTTATACATACACCATTATAATTATAAGAATAATATGAGTGTATTGTTTCAATTGCTTTGTGTAAGTATCTTAACGACTGCCGATTACTTTTGTAGTGGCACAGGGTGGAAACTCCATACAAAAATGTTCGTTTTCACCCCCACTAATATAGACGTAATGTGAATGCTTAAATCAAGCTTCAATATGTGTGTGAGTATTCTAGGGTCACTAGCTATGGAAACAAAATAATAAGGACAAATTAAACTAAAGCAATAGCAATAACACAAAGTACGTAGGTAGTAATACCACAGATTATATAATATATTCTATACAAATGCACGAACAGGAACAAAAATCGGTTACACTCGTTACTCGCTCCACAGACCTGACCGCCTACCTGTCAGTGTGGGAATCCTCAAATGTAACTACACTCGAGAGCAATGAATCCGGGTCACTTAAAGAATCCTAAAAATCTCGGAAACTAAAAATGCTAGGTTAATGCAATAAATTGTATTTAATAGACAATGTAATACTCCTTAAATGAAGGTATTAAAACTTCTTAGTTATTGTAAAGTTATATCATAAAAAAATCAAATTTGAAAAAGGGCCACTTTCGAAGATGGAACTACGAAATTACAGCATTTGGTGTTGCTTTTGTTTGTAATCTGTCATTTATGTGGGTACATAAACCATGTTGATAGTGCTCTATATTCATTAATCAAGCTGAAATTATGTCGCTTACGCCTGAAGAATGCACCAGAATACTTACAATGCTGGAAACCGGCCGGAGTCAGCGCGATACAGCCAGGACTGTCGGTGTGTCGCTGTCAACAGTACAAAGAGTTCTCCGACGTTACGAAGAAACTGGTTCTAACCTACGCAGACCAGGAACGGGCAGAACCAGGTGTACCACAGCACGAGAAGACCGATACTTGGTGAACACCATGCTTCGAAATCGCTTTCTCACAGGAACTGAACTCACCAATCAGTTTCGACGCCTCGGAGGAAGTAACCCAAGTGCATGGACAGTAAGACGTCGGCTTGCTGAATCTAACTTAAAACCCCTTAGACCTGCAAACGGCCCTAAACTGGAGCGTGGGCATCGTATTTCGAGACTAAGGTATGCCCAGAGCCACGTAAATTGGAGTATTGAAGATTGGTCAAAAGTTATGTTCTCCGACGAATCAAAATTTATGCTCTACAAGCACGATGGAAGACACAGAGTGTATATAGGATGGCGACGATATTTTTAGCAAAATGTTCAACTAGATTTCAAGGTTAAATTTGTTTTCGTTTCAAATGTTTTGATAAAGTATTTAGTTATTTCCATCGTGACGTAGTCACTTAATTAGCACAGACTGGTAAACGGGCGGTAACCGGTGCATGCAAGCCCCAGTTCGATTCCCACTTTTCGCACGATTCTTTTTGTTATCTTTTTAAGTTTTACTTTTTGAACGTACCCACATTTTATACTACTCAATATTTTTATTAAGTGAAAAAAGACTACTTACTCACACGGGACTTTGTCATTTTTTAAGAAAAATATGAAAAAGTTGACATACTAATTGCTTTAAATAAGCATGTTATCTTTGTATTGAGTATTTATTTTTTGCAATTGATTGATTTAAAATTTAAATCAATCATCAACTGTTCTCATATCATATAATGATATGAGAACAGTTGAATTCGTTCCAACTGTTCTGATATGACTAAGTATTTCACTCTATGCATCAGTCGCACAGTTAGCTCAGCGGGTAGGCGGGTGCCGCCTGTTACGAGTTGACCCAGTTCAAATCCAACAGGTAGCATGGTTCTTTTTGTTTATTTTTTTTTACTATTTTTATTATGAAATAAAAAAACCTTTTATGGGGGGGGAGAGGCCCTTACTGATTCTTTCCCCTCTCCAAAGCGTACCCCTGAAGGAGTATGCTTATACATACACCATTATAATTATAAGAATAATATGAGTGTATTGTTTCAATTGCTTTGTGTAAGTATCTTAACGACTGCCGATTACTTTTGTAGTGGCACAGGGTGGAAACTCCATACAAAAATGTTCGTTTTCACCCACACTAATATAGACGTAATGTGAATGCTTAAATCAAGCTTCAATATGTGTGTGAGTATTCTAGGGTCACTAGCTATGGAAACAAAATAATAAGGACAAATTAAACTAAAGCAATAGCAATAACACAAAGTACGTAGGTAGTAATACCACAGATTATATAATATATTCTATACAAATGCACGAACAGGAACAAAAATCGGTTACACTCGTTACTCGCTCCACAGACCTGACCGCCTACCTGTCAGTGTGGGAATCCTCAAATGTAACTACACTCGAGAGCAATGAATCCGGGTCACTTAAAGAATCCTAAAAATCTCGGAAACTAAAAATGCTAGGTTAATGCAATAAATTGTATTTAATAGACAATGTAATACTCCTTAAATGAAGGTATTAAAACTTCTTAGTTATTGTAAAGTTATATCATAAAAAAATCAAATTTGAAAAAGGGCCACTTTCGAAGATGGAACTACGAAATTACAGCATTTGGTGTTGCTTTTGTTTGTAATCTGTCATTTATGTGGGTACATAAACCATGTTGATAGTGCTCTATATTCATTAATCAAGCTGAAATTATGTCGCTTACGCCTGAAGAATGCACCAGAATACTTACAATGCTGGAAACCGGCCGGAGTCAGCGCGATACAGCCAGGACTGTCGGTGTGTCGCTGTCAACAGTACAAAGAGTTCTCCGACGTTACGAAGAAACTGGTTCTAACCTACGCAGACCAGGAACGGGCAGAACCAGGTGTACCACAGCACGAGAAGACCGATACTTGGTGAACACCATGCTTCGAAATCGCTTTCTCACAGGAACTGAACTCACCAATCAGTTTCGACGCCTCGGAGGAAGTAACCCAAGTGCATGGACAGTAAGACGTCGGCTTGCTGAATCTAACTTAAAACCCCTTAGACCTGCAAACGGCCCTAAACTGGAGCGTGGGCATCGTATTTCGAGACTAAGGTATGCCCAGAGCCACGTAAATTGGAGTATTGAAGATTGGTCAAAAGTTATGTTCTCCGACGAATCAAAATTTATGCTCTACAAGCACGATGGAAGACACAGAGTGTATCGAAGACCAGGGGAAAGATTCAAGCAAGCATGCATCGAAGAAAAAGTAGCCTACGGTGGTGGGTCTGTACTTGTGTGGGCCGGAATTTCTTCTGAAAGTCGCACAGAGCTGGTGATCATAGAAAACGGCTCTTTAACTAGCGTAAGATATGTGGAAGAAATCCTCAATGATCACGTTGGTCCATTTATGGTCAATTTAGGTGAGGATGCTATATTTATGCATGACAATGCCCGACCTCATACAGGTAGGATTGTGAATGACTACCTTCAAGAGATGAACATTACTCGTATGGAGTGGCCAGCGCGCAGCCCGGATATCAACCCGATCGAGCATGCTTGGGACGAGCTAGGCAGATGCGTAAAACAACGAAACCCTCCCCCAATCACGCTTCGTGAGCTCAAAATTGCTCTCACAGAGGAATGGGAGAATATTCCCCAAAATCGTATAAGGAACTTGGTGTACAGCATGCCAAACCGCGTAAACGCAGTAATGGAAGCACGAGGAGGCAATAAGAAGTATTAAAATTCAAGAAAATCGTAATAAAGTTCAAAAATTTCATGTTTCCTATTTTTGTTTTAAGGAGAGATCGGCAGTTTTTTCTTTATGTAATTTTGTGTTAATAAAATGTATGGTGACTCATATTTTTTTTACTTTCATTTAAGGAGTATTACATTGTCTATTAAATACAATTTATTGCATTAACCTATCATTTTTAGTTTCCGAGATTTTTAACATTCTTTAAGTGACCCGGATTCATTGCTCTCGAGGATGGCGACGATATTTTTAGCAAAATGTTCAACTAGATTTCAAGGTTAAATTTGTTTTCGTTTCAAATGTTTTGATAAAGTATTTAGTTATTTCCATCGTGACGTAGTCACTTAATTAGCACAGACTGGTAAACGGGCGGTAACCGGTGCATGCAAGCCCCAGTTCGATTCCCACTTTTCGCACGATTCTTTTTGTTATCTTTTTAAGTTTTACTTTTTGAACGTACCCACATTTTATACTACTCAATATTTTTATTAAGTGAAAAAAGACTACTTACTCACACGGGACTTTGTCATTTTTTAAGAAAAATATGAAAAAGTTGACATACTAATTGCTTTAAATAAGCATGTTATCTTTGTATTGAGTATTTATTTTTTGCAATTGATTGATTTAAAATTTAAATCAATCATCAACTGTTCTCATATCATATAATGATATGAGAACAGTTGAATTCGTTTCAACTGTTCTGATATGACTAAGTATTTCACTCTATGCATCAGTCGCACAGTTAGCTCAGCGGGTAGGCGGGTGCCGCCTGTTACGAGTTGACCCAGTTCAAATCCAACAGGTAGCATGGTTCTTTTTGTTTATTTTTTTTTACTATTTTTATTATGAAGAGAAAATGACAGGACTTCTCTTTTTTTAATTTTATAATAAAAATAAATACTACGGAAAAGTTGGCATATGTACTAAAAAATAAATATTTTATCTTGGTAGATACTTATTTTTACAGCGGGTGGCAGGCGGAATTATATAAAAAAACCGGCCAAGTGCGAGTCGGACTTGCACACAGGGATCCGTGCCAAAAACGGCAAAAAGTCACGATTTTTGAATTAGATTCTCCTTAATCTTTCCTTTTTTTTCTGATTTTAGTATTTGTTGTTATAGCGGCAACAGGAATACATCTAGGGCTGCCAACTTTTTTTAGAAGAAATAAAGTATACTTATCTGACTTCAATGGGGTAAAAAAAAGTACAGACTTACAAAGAAGGGTACATTTTATTTACAATTTTAAAATTGTACTTTTTAGAACCTTGGCAGTACACAAGTGCTTTTTATTATTTTTAAAACTATTGGACGTTACGTGGTTTCTCCCGCGTAATTCCCGTTCCCGTGGGAATTCGGGAATAAAATATAGAATAGGTTCACCGCAAAGAGATTAGCTTCCCAACAGTGAAAGAGTTTTTGAAATCGGTTCTGTAGTTTCGGAGCCTATTCAATGCGAACAAACAAACAATCAAATCTTTCCTCTTAAGGGGCGGTTATAGCGCACAAGTAGGCATTTGGCGCTCCCCTCGCCCCGGGCGCAAGACACACCGCGCGCCGGCAGCGGCAGTGAACTCTCATGCCACAGTATACAGTATAGTAGAAAGAAACAGCATGCTAACTTTGTTTGACGTAGTAAATGCATCTAACTTTAATAAGTGTAGTGATTTATTACAGTTTCGTAAATAAATGAGTTAATTATATATATTATACTATTATTTTTAAGCTAAAGAGTTTGTTTGTTTGTTTAGTTGTTTGAACTCTAGAGTCAAAGAGACTGCTAGTTGAATTTCAAAAGGTCCTTAACAGAATGACTATTTTTCAAAAATATCAAAATATATAACATCACGCTAAGGCGAATGAGAGCTGAGCAGCAATGAAACATTTTTCGAAAACCAGTATATTTAATTTTTTGAGAGTTTCTGTTGCGTACGTTTGCTAGATGGTTACAGTTGCATAAAAAATGTAAATTACACAATAGCTGGTCATAAAAATTTCTCAAGTTTTCTAAAGTTGGTATGCTGAGTACAAATCACGTGATCATTTTGCAATTCAATATGGGCGCCGCGCCGTAATCACAAAATTCCATGATGGTTATCGTTTGAAGGGGTTTTTGGTATGCTGAGTACGAATTACGTGATAATTTTGCAATCCGATATGGTCGCCTCGCCATAATCACAAAATTTCATGATGTTTATCGTTTAAGGGGTGTTTTGGTATGCTGAGTACGAATCAGGTGATAATTTTGCAATCTAATATGGCCGCCGCGCCTTAATCGCAAAATTCCATGATGGGTATCGTTTAAGTGGTTTTTTGGTATGCTGAGTACGAACCACGTGATAATTTTGCAATCCAATATGGCCGCCGCGGCGTAATCACAAAATTTCATGATGGTTATGAAATTTTGTGATTACGGCGCGGCGGCCATATTGGATTGCAAAATTATCACGTGTATCGTACTCAGCATACCAAAAAACCCCTTAAACGATACCCATCATGAAATTTTGTGATTACGGCGTGGCCGCCATGTTGGATTGCAAAATTATCATGTAATTCGTAGACATTTTAATGCATTAGGTAGCTGGTTACCATGTCGTGAAAACACTTAAAAAGTAAAATATCACCACATTTAGCATGAGTGGCGTATGGGAATTTTAGTGAAATCCCTTCATCACTCAGGAATTAAGCTGATGGTCTTCAAAATGTATAGCTAAGTACCATCATGGATACATTTACTTACGATCAAAAAACCGCATCAAAATCGAATTAAGCATTACAAAGTAATTGCAATTTGTAACGGTTAATCTAATTACATTTTGCCCATCACTGATATTTTTATACTGTGGCGCGATTTCAACTTAATTTGGCATAATAATTACGAAATAATTGCGAAAAAAACTGACACAGGTCCTGCCTCCACAAGCGCTAGCGCGAGACTGATCGGCCGTCAGCGGCGCAATTCTATTGCGTTTGGTAGATATTCGTACATGATAACTATGTAAATACTTGTGTAAAGAAAAACGTTCGGAAAATGTGTATAAAAACTCAATAGCTTTAATTGAGTGCAATAAAAATGTATAAAATGTTAATAGTTTAGCCACAGTATTGAAAAAACTTTTCTAAGAGAGTCAACTTTGGGATTTTTTTCTATCTAGTGAAATTTATTGGATCGTGTAACGGAATTGGAATATGTTTAGCTTATATCCTTAACTATTATATATATGTATTTATCAGAATTAAAAACCCTTTACTTTTTGACTAGGATTGTTTCAAAAAACTCAAAATCTGACCCACGCGGCCTTAATAAATTAACGAGCGGAAGTCACGCGGTCCCGTTCCCGTGGGAATTCGGGAACCGTGGGAATTTTGATATCTGTGTTCCTAACAGTGAAAGAATTTTTGATATCGGTTCAGTAGTTCCGGAGCCTAATGCAAATTAACAATCTAATCTTTTCTCTTTATAGATAACTAGCGGACATCACGCGGTTTCATCCTCGTAATTCTCGTTTCCGTGGGAATACGGGGATAAATATAGCCCATGTTCACCGCAAAGAGTGTAACTTCCCAACAGGGAAAGAATTTTTCAAATCGGTCCAAAAGTTTCGGAGCCTATTCGATGCAAACGAACAATCAAATCTTTCCTCTTTATAATATTAGTATAAACTAGCGGACGTCACGCGGTTTCACCCGCGTAGTTCCCGTTCCCGTGGGAATACGAGAATGAAATATAGCCTATGTTCACCGCAAAGAGTGTAGCTTCCCAACAGTGAAAGATTTTTTAAATCGGCCCAGTATTTCCGGAGCCTATTCGATGCAAACAAACAAACAATCAAATCTTTCCTCTTTATAATGTTAGTATAGATTGTAAGTCCATACAGGTAAACTCTAAACTTAATAACTTAAGAATTTTTAAATAAACAGGAGAAAAGATTCATACTTACCTATTTCCTATAATTACTTAAGTCTGGCTCCACGGCCGGGGATCTTGGCCCATTCCGTTATACGAAAAAATATTCAGAGGAAACTTTTCAAAATCCCAGAAAAATCAAATCATGCGAAATAAAGTATTTTCGCGTACTTTATTGTTCTCATAAAGTATACAGTACAAATACTCGAAATAAAGTACAATACTTTATTATAAAGTACTGTTGGCAACCCTAAATACCTACATCATCTGTGAAAATTTCGGCTCTCTGGCTATAACGGTTCCTGAGATACAGCGTCATGGCGGACAAACAGACAGACAGATGGGGAAGTCTCATCAATAGGGACCCGACGATTTTACCCTTTGGAACCCTAATTAAAGCTGGTACAAAATCTCGCTGGAACATATTACTCTTACAATTATCACATAGATTACAGCTTTACTTTTTTATAACAATAACGTGAAACAATTCTGAAAGGAAAAAAAGGATTATAAAATTCGAGAAATAAGTAGGACTATTTGATAATCTATGTTAGATTAAGTGAAAAAGTAAAAAAAATTAAGAAAAATACAAAAAGAAATGCAGTCAGTAGGATTCGAACCAGAATTAACTTAAACAAACGCCCAAAGCAGCTTGCATACCCGCTGAGCTAAAGTGCCACTGAGAGATTTGAATTCAACAGTTGAAGGGTTATATTTAAGTTCATCACCGCCACCGTTGCCGCTTGCTTGTTTCGATAACGTAAACTGGCCGTTCGTAAAAACTAATGAAATAATAATTTCTTTACATCGATAAAAGATGGCGCTCATGGCGCCATCTTTTATCTTAATCAAACGCTATCGAGAGATAATTTTTACACAATCTACGTTTATTCTATAATCAACGAGTTTGATGTGCTACTATGGCAGCCAATATCATGATTTAATTTTTAAAATAATTTGCCATGCATTATATATCTAAATAACATATTTTGAAATTTGAATTCCGGAATATGAAACTACTAGTGCCATCTTTTGATATTTCTGTTTATTAAAGATAATCTGTACGAGTTGGGTGCCCGTGATTCTATAGTAATACGTAATGCAACGCAGTGACACTCTCTCAAGTACTGACACGGGAATCATTTTATCGTATAGCCGATTTGAACGCGAACAAAGATTTTTAATTGATAAGTAACTTGTGACAAAAATGTAAATTGTGGTATAATTTTTTTTTTATTTATTTTATGTTTGGTGGTAGTCGAAGACTTTTAAATATGAATTGGAAATGTAGGTACCTAATTAAGATGCTGCATGTGAATATTTATTATTTTTTATTAATTTAATACCTATTGACCTAAGCATTAATTTCAAACACAATGTAAGTTGTTAATGAAATAAATAAATCAAATCAAATCAAATCAAATCGACACATTAATTTTGGTGCGGGGACGGGAAAGCTTACTCAGGTGGGAGGCAGGTAGTTGCCGATCTGTATGTAATACTATTATATTATCTTTGGTAGTGGTGTAAACGATTTCCTCCCCGCAAAATATGACAAACAGATAAATGTATAGAACAAACATGCTATGTTTACTCCCCTTGTGCTTGTCGGGTTGCTCTATGAAATTAACCTCACTATCAATAACCAATCAATAACACATGACATTAATATGTCAGGTCAGGTTTATTAATTACTTTGGTCGCACCCTGACATCATTATCCCATCACTCAAGTCCGTCTAATAAGTGTGATGCTATCAATCCTAAGATGCTGTACAGAAAATGAGGTCGTCTTGATAACTCAATTGATGGCAATTGGTACATGGATGCTTTTGTGCCTATCTATGAACTAATTCCTTTTCTAAAGTCATCGTTTTCATTAAAATGCATCTGTTTTTGTTGGCAAGTTGTGAATAACAATAACGAAAATTCAGTCAAACATTTTTGTTAAGGAAACAAGCTACAACACATTGAATAGGTATATAGTGGCAGAGCAGCTCTAGAAGTCCTTACCATAGTGGAGACACTAATATTTCGAAAGCCAATTATTTATTTAACATACATTGAAAGTTATAATTAAGTAAACAAAGTTGCAATGTTCTATCCTAATACTATAAAGACAAAAGTTTTTGCTTTTCTTTTGTAATGAAACTATAAAAACAATTTTGAACAATTAATGACATAGCCCATTAAACGACTCTGCTCCGCTTCAACACCGCTCCCACCCAACACTGCCCTAAAAGAAGACTACTGCTCGCAGTCTACGCGGCGACAGCTAGCACGCACCTAGCAGTCCACACGGCGACAGCTAGCAGACGGCCAGCTGGCGACCCGCCGACCGCTCTCGCCTTTCGCAATAGACACGTTCGCGATCGGTGCCGGTGCAGCGACTGCTAGCGAGGCCTAGCGAGGCGTCAACTCTCGAGCAGTCTGACGGCGGTAAGCTCGCTGAAAGCGAGCTGTCTGCTAATTGATGATGGCAATGTAAAATATATCTACAGAGCAATATTTAAAGCCTATATTTGAATTATATTATTTTTGCCGGGTAGGAGCAGAGTCGTGTAAGTGGGCTTTGACCTTAATTCCCCAATAATAACTTAAATTTTTGAGCGAGAAACATTGGATACTAAAAAATTTGCAGCAATTATGATAATTGTTACGATTACGGGGAAGTTTTTAAAATAATATAATTTTATAGTAAATACATAATAATAGGTCTTTATGGGCGGCTTGGAAAATTTCAACAGCAGACAGTCACAACCTGTGCCTGTCCATATCAACACGGCAATACGGCTCACCACATTTACGTAGGACGATTTCTAAAACTGTGAAATGTGGACATTTAATATGCCTCTACCTACCCCTTTGGGGAAAAAAGCGTGATAGTTAGTCACGCTTTTTTCCCCAAAGGCATGTAATAATACGTAATCGTTTTCCACTTACATTGTAATGTAAATTTCATTATATTGAATACTATTTTGAGAAACGCACGGTGATGTCCGATGATTATACATAAAAAATATGAACCAAATTCATCATGCGCTTATACCGTAGGATTTAAAGATGAGTTGCCGCAATCAAAGTGATATTGATTCAACCGTTTTGTCAATCACTTCAACATCAGCCTATCCATGCGGATGAAACAAATTGTTACGTAACAAAAATAAACAAAGTCATGCTCGCTATTGCTTGAACAGAATTAATGAGATTTTGATAATGGGCGTTGTAATCTGCTCGAGTCGGTATTGCGGTCTATACGAACCATATCTGGTTGGTAGGTACTATTTACTTAAGGGGCGGTTATTGCGCACAAGTAGGCATTTGGCGCTCCCCTCGCCCCGGGCGCAAGACACACCGCGCGCCGGCAGCGGCAGTCAACTCTCATGCCACAGTATACAGTATAGTAGAAAAAAATTTTTCAATAAAAAATAAAACCGACTTCCAACAAATCCTGAAAAATAAAATTTACTTAGCAAAAAGTAATATGTATTTTGATTTATCTGATTTTATTCAATATCATATTGAAGTCGGCGCCAAGTAAACCCATAGGTTTATGTAGGTATTATTCATGGCACCAACTTCAATACTATATTGAATAAAATCTGATAAATCAAAATACATTTTACTTTGTGCTAAGTAAATTTTATTTTTCAGGATTTGTTGGAAGTCGGTTTTATTTTTTATTGAAAAATTTTTTTTCATTATTTTAAGTGACGGGTGAACCGAAAAATATATCTATCTAGGTAAAAGTTTTCATCAATACAAATCAATCAAGCCCAAACACAAGGTAGCTGCTGTAAATCGTTAAGGATTTCCCTCGACTGTCTTTCGGTTCCATAATCAGATCGACTCCGAACCTACATTAAAGTGTAGAACATTAAAGCACTTAATTAAAAAGTAACAAATGCACTGGTTGTCCCTACAATTTTCGGTGGTTGCCCTCGATTTCTCCTGGATCCCATCATCAGATCCTGATCTGATTAAAATAGGACCACCTCAGAAGTAAACCCTATTCAAGAAAGAAAACAATTTAAATTCGTTTAAAATTGACGGAAATATCGGTGAACATACATAAAACATTGAGAACTTCCTTTTTTTTTTGAAGGCGGCTCTATCAATCTAGGTGCAAAGTTCTCATCAATACAAATCAATCAAGCCCAAACACAAGGTAACTGCTGTAAATTGTTAAGGAATGCCCTCGACTGTCTTTCGACTCTATCATCAGGTCGACTCCAGACCTTCATTAAAGTGTAGAACATTAAAGCACCTAATTAAAAAGTTAACAAGTGCACTAGTTGTCCCTACAATTTTCGGTGATTGCCCTCGTTTTCTCCTGGATCCCATCATCAGATCCTGACCGGGTGAAAATGGGACCACATCAGAAGTAAACCCTATTCAACAAAAAAATAAATTTTGAAATCCGTCTATAATTGACGGAAATATCGCTTGACATACATAAAAAAAAATACATACAGACGAATTGAGAACCTCCTCCTTTTTTTGAAGTCGGTTAAAGAAACAGCATGCTAACTTTGTTTGACGTAGTAAATGCATCTAACTTTATTAAGTGTAGTGATTTATTAGTTTCGTAAATAAAAATAAAAGAGTTAATCGTAAATAAATTATGTATATTATACTATTATTTTTAAGCTAAAGAGTTTGTTTGTTTGTTTAGTTGTTCTAACTTTAGAGTCTAAGAGACTGCAAGTTGAATTTCAAGAGTTTCTTAACAGAATGACCATTTTTGAAAAATACCAAAATATATAACATAACTCTAAGGCGAATAAGAGCTTAGCAGCACGAAACATTTTTCGGCAACTAGGATATTTCATTTCTTTTGAGAGTTTCCGTTGCGTACGTTTGCTACAGTTGCTTAAAAAATGTAAATTACATAATAGCTGGTCATAAAAATTTCTAAAGTTTTCTAAAGTTGGTATGCTAAGTATGAATCACGGGATCATTGTGCAATCCAAAATGGCCGCCGCGGTGTAATCACAAAATTTCATGATGGGTGTCGTTTAAAGGGTTTTTGGTATGCTGAGTACGAATCACGTACTAATTTTGCAATCCAATATGGACGCCGCGCCGTAATCACAAAATATCATGATGGGTATCGTTTAAGGGGTTTCTTGGTATGCTGAGTACGAATCACGTGATAATTTTGCAATCCAATATGGGCGCCGTGCCGTAATCACAAAATTTCATGATGGGTATCGTTTAAGGGGTTTCTTGGTATGCTGAGTACGAATCACGTGATAATTTTGCAATCCAAAATGGCGGCCGCGGTGTAATCACAAAATTTCATGATGGGTATCGTTTAAAGGGTTTTTTGGTATGCTGAGTACGAATTACGTACTAATTTTGCAATCCAATATGGCCACCGCGCCGTAATCACACAATTTCATGATGGGTATAGTTTAAGGGAATTCTTGGTATGCTAAGTATGAATCACATGATAATTTTGCAATCCAATATGGCCACCGCGGTGTGATCACAAAATTTCATGATGGGTATCGTTTAAGGTGTTTTTTGGTATGCTGAGTACGAATGACATGATAATTTCGCAATCCAATATGGGCGCCGCGCCGTAATCACAAAATTTTATGATGGGTATCGTTTAAAGGGTTTCGTCATGCAGCTGCTAAGTGCTGGAATGTCCTCTCCCCTCCAATTCGCAGCCTAAAAACAAAACAAACATTTGTTCGCCATCTCAGGATATTATATATGATGGAACAGATAAATTCTTTTAAGAAATATTAAGCACTTTATATTATTGAAAAAAAAAAAAAAAAAAATACTTCATAATAATTTATATACTAATAAGACTATTATATTTGTAGTTTATTTATAATTAAGTGATTGATAACACTATGTATTTACAGACTGCCTCTGTGGCGCGGTCGGTAGTGATACCGCCTGCGGCGCTGGAGGGTGGGTTTGATTCCCACCGGAGACAAGTATTTGTGTGACCAATAAATGTTTGTCTCAAGTGTCTGGGTGTTTCTATGTATAAGATGTATGTATTTAAAAGTATATAAGTATTAATATCCGTGGTCTGATACCCAAAACACAAGCAGGTTATTCCTAGCTTACTTTGGGGTCAGATTGCGTTGTGTGAGATGTCCGTGAATATTTATTTGTTATTTATTTATTTAAAAAAAAAAAATGTATTTAAAAAATACAAGTTATTTATTTCGCTATGATATACCAATTATGTACCTATTTAGTTATTGAATATCACATATTTAACTGATATCCTGAGTGGAGGTAAAATAATTTTTCGTACCTTGTTGGATTAGCCGTCGAGTAGGGTGAGTTGAAGCACAATTAGCAGCATGATATGTAATGGTCGGGTGTTAGTTGTGATTGTGATCGGGACATTGCTACGTCCTGTTTTAATTCCTTCCTGCATGAAATGAAATATATTTTGATTAAATCAAATGAAGAGATGAAAGATATTTTTGATTAAATCAAATGAAGAGATAATTTGTAGGCCCAAATACTCTATTGTGTACAAGAGTTGCTATTTCAATTTCTGTGTAATATGGACATGTAGTGAACACTGGGGAACCAATTTTTGAGATTATTTATCTTAAGTATGATGAAATGCTCACCTTTTTCTCACAGAGTCGCTTGATTATCTGTAGCGTAACTGCGTAAACACCATCGTGAGGTATTTTTATGGAATTTGCAAATCATAGCGTTATTGTAGATATAAAATATTTACATTGACACAACATTGTGAACACAACATTTTAATGGCACAGAACATAAAATTGATCCTTAGATACAAATAGCACAATCATATCTAATTAAGCGCATAAAAGTCGGCATAAACTGTTTGTTGTGTTTGTTATCACTGGTCACTATTGTGTACATGATTCTCTATTGATTAGTATATGTTTATTTATGATACGATATTGCTAACTGACAGTACTTGTCCGGTTTCTTTTGCACAAATTGACAGACAGAAATGGCGTGGCGTCTATTGGAAGCGGAAGTTGTAGAAATGTTATGTTGCCAGCCCTCAATTTAGTTTTTAAGTCATGTAATGGGCTCCCGACGCGGTCATGCCTTGCGATTGTCAAGCGCGTTAAATATGAATGGCAGTTGCTTCGGTGTGCGTGATTTCTTTGCATGTTTTGTGCATCGACGTGTACGTGCACATGAAATTGTACGTGCTTGACGGTTGCAGTTTGACCGTGTCGGGACCCCTTAAATGGTGTTGTTTTTTTGTTTTTTCTTATTTTAATTCCTGTGATTGGCGCTGGGTGTTTTTGCCTGTTTCATATTTTATCTTGTTTTAATATCTGTCACAACTTCGCGTCCGGCCGTCTCTGAAAACCAGCGCTGTTCTGCATGAATTACATGCAGACAGCATAATGCTGAGAGGCGGCCGTTATTCCACGGAGTGTGCGTCAAAGAAATAGAATACTTTTAGTGTAAATAGTAAGCTATTATTTACTGTTATAGATATTCTGTATGTTTTGTGTGGAATAAACAAATTTTTCTTTCTTTCTTTCTTTCTTTTCTTGGTATGCTGAGTACGAATCACGTGATAATTTCGCAATCCAAAATGGCCGCCTCGGTGTAATCACAAAATTTCATGATGGGTATCGTTTAAAGGGTTTTCGGTATGCTGAGTACGAATTACGTGATAATTTTGCAATACAATATGGCCGCCGCGCCGTAATCACAAAATATCATGATGAGTATCGTTTAAGGGGTGTACTGGTATGCTGAGTACGAATCCTGTGATAATTTTGAAATGCAATATGGCCGCCGCGCCGTAATCGCAAAAATCCATGATGGTTATCGTTTAAGGGGTTTTTTGTTATGCTGAGGACGAATCACATGATAATTTTGCAATCCAAAATGGCCACCGCGCCGTAATCACATAATTTCGTAATGAATATCGTTTAATGGGTTTTTTCGAATGCTGAGTACGAATAACATGATCATTTTGGAATTCAATTTGGCCGCCTAAGCTATTTAGGCCTACTGAATGAAATGAAATGAAATGAAAATATCTTTATTCATTTAGGTTACAAAGTAACACTTATGAACGTCAAAATTTTTGCTTCTACATTTACATTTACTGCCAGATTCGCAATGCAATAGGTAGAGCCGGTGAGGAAGAACCTGGCAAGAAAACTCACGGCCACTCTTTTCAAATAGTCTTAGTACATTCGTTTGTCATGCAATAAAGATTAACAATTTTGTCTACACAAGCGACATTTCAATCGCGCCTAATTAAGTGAGGAGCAAGCAACTCATGTCCATGTCTCTGTATCATTAAAATAGTCATCAATAGTATAGTATGCCCTTTTTAAAAGATGTGTCTTGATTTCCCTTTTGAATCTATATAAAGGAAGGTTCATAATATTTAAAGGGATTTTATTGAATAGGCGTACACCAAGTCCTTCGAATGAGTGGTGTACCTTATGCAATCGAAAAACCTTTCCAATCAATTTATGCTTATTTCTAGTATTTATTGAATGTACGTCACTGTTCTTAAGATATAGATGTATGTTCTTTTTAACAGACATGATGTTCTCAAATATGTATTGCGATGCAACCGTTAAAATTCCTATTTCTTTAAATTTCTCTTTAAGCGATTCTCGAGCATTTAATTTATAAATTGCACGTATAGCTCTTTTCTGAAGTACAAAAATTATTTGTAACTATATCTGCTGCCTTGCCCCACAGCAAAATGCCGTAAGACATGACGCTATGAAAATAACTAAAATAAACCAGCCTGGCTGTTTGGACATCAGTGAGCTGTCTGATCTTGGTAACGGCAAAAGCCGCCGAACTGAGTTTTGCTGCTAGACACGATATTTGGGCAGTCCACTGTAATTTACTATCTAAAGTGATCCCCAAGAATACGGTTGATTCTACAAGATGAAGGGTGTCACTGTTCAATGTTATATTTGTTTCATAATTTTTGACATTGGGCATGGTAAATCTAATACATTTTGTCTTTTTAGCGTTCAATAGCAAATTATTGGTTGTGAACCAATCTACAACTTGGGCTAGTGCACTATTTACGTTGTCAAAAGTACTTGGATTGCGATCAACTTTAAAAATAAGTGACGTATCATCAGCAAATAGAACAACATCGCACAAGTTCTGTACATAGAAAGGTAAATCGTTGATGTAAATTAACAATAAAAAAGGTCCTAGAATTGATCCTTGCGGCACACCTATAGCTACAGAAGCTCCAGAGGACCGACTTCCATTAATGTCAACATATTGCATTCGATCTTTAAGATAGGAGGCAACAAGATCCATTGCAGAGTCCCTTATACCATAATGATCTATTTTTCGTAATAAAGTGTTATGATCAACGCAGTCGAAAGCCTTGGACAGATCGCAGAATACCCCGATGGCATCCTGTCGATTTTCCCAAGCGCTGAATATATGTTTTATAAGTGTCACACCTGCGTCAGTAGTAGAACGACCTCTTGTAAACCCATACTGCTCGTTGTGTAGTAACATATTTGAACTAAAATGTGATTGTAATTGCTGCAGCATAATTTTCTCAAAAATTTTGCTAATGGCAGGCAGTATTGAGATAGGTCTAAAGTTACCAGGGTCTGTTTTGGATCCGGCTTTAAAAAGAGGTATCACTTTACTGTGTTTCATTAAATCTGGAAACACGCCTTTATCAACACATGCATTAAATATTGCAGCTAGATGAGGAGATATAATTAACATAATTGACTGCATTAATTTCACAGAAAAACCCCACAAGTCTGCTGTATTTTTTGAGTTAAGCGACTTAAATACTTTAACGATATCGTTGGGATTCACATATTTAAATCTAAATGAGACTCTACAGTGGTCCACGCTGCCCCTAAGCATTCGTTGAGCTTTAACTGGGCAAGAATTTAAGGAGCTCGTTGTAGTCGCGGGTATGTCTATAAAAAAATTATTAAAGGTTTGTGCTACATCTAAACTATTATTAATCACTCTATTATTGACAATCAATTCAATGTCATGGTCACGAGTTTTGTGCCGTCCGGTTTCAGAATTAATTATATTCCATGTCATTTTTACCTTATTGTTCGACTGTTTAATCTTCCGACTTAAATGTAATGACTTGGCAGCAGCACATGCCTTTTTAAAGGTTTTTGAATAAAGTTTAACATACTGAATATAAGCAGGATCAAAATTAAATTGCTTCATACCATATAACTCATATAACTTCGCCCTACTCTTGTATATACCAGTAGTTGCCCAATCACAAAATTGCATGCCTTAATTTTTATAAAAGGTTTTTGATTTAAAAATGTTATAGTACTCAAACTGAATGGTATTAAATAAGGAGTCGTATAGGCCGTTTGGATCTTCCTCATTAACGTTAAGATTGGCAACCTTTGCAGAAACTTTT
Source organism: Miltochrista miniata (assembly GCA_933228765.1). Lineage (NCBI taxonomy): Eukaryota > Metazoa > Arthropoda > Insecta > Lepidoptera > Erebidae > Miltochrista > Miltochrista miniata. The sequence continues at coordinate 10,801,815 of OW121764.1, read as the reverse complement.
TCACTAAATTGTGCTAGGCGACAAGTACCTTTGTCCTGCAAGAAATTTTGTTTAATTTAGCCGTTATATTAATGGGAAACGCAGCTTTCTGCCCAAGGTGATCTGATGGAAAGTTACTTAATATTTCTTTTGCCAGTAGTTCACAGGTTCACACTTGCGCGGAGAGTCGAGTTAAATATATAAATACAGAGTTAGTAAGCTCTGAAATAAATAAATAACTTCTAAACTCTGACCACGTCTTGCACAGTTGCAAATTGGCACGCGGTTAACTAGCTCACAGTAAACCGAACAAGTTTTTTTAGTCTGTCGTTCCATGCACTCCAACCACACACAAATGTTAGAACGAAGAATGGAACATGTGTCTATATCTCTTTTACACTACAGTCTGCTACGTATGATTTACGATACTACCATACTTACCATACTACCATTTACGATACCAATCATAAAATTTTGTGATTACGGCGCGGCGGCCATATTGGATTGCAAAATTATCACGTGATTCGTACTCAGCATACCAAAAAACCCCTTAAACGATACCCATCATGAAATTTTGTGATTATGGCGCGGTGGCCTTTTTGGATTGGAAAATTAGTACGTGATTCGTATTCAGCATACCATAAAATCCTATAAGCGATACCCATCATGAAATTTTGTGATTACAGCGCGGCGGGCATATTGGATAGCAAAATTATCACGTGATTCGTACTCAGCATACCAAAAAAAAACCTTAAACGATACACATCATGAAAATTTGTGATTATGGCACGGCGGCCATATTGGATTGCAAAATTATCACGTCGTTCGTACTCAGCATACCAAAAAACCCCTTTAACGATACCCATCATGAAATTTTGTGATTACGGCGCGGCGGCCATCTTGTTTTGCAAAATTAGTACGCGATTCGTACTCAGCATACCAAAAAACCCCTTAAACGATACCCATCAAGAAATTTTGTGATTACGGCGCGGCGGCTATATTCGATTGCAAAATTATCACGTGATTCGTACTCAGCATACGAACTAACCCAATTAACGATACCCATCGAGAAATTTTGTGATTACGGCGCGGCGGCCATATTGGATTGCAAAATTATCACGTACTTCGTACTCAGCATACCAAAAAACCCCTTAAACGATACCCATCATGAAATTTTGTGATTACGGCGTGGCTGCCATGTTGGATTGCGAAATTATCATGTAATTCGTAGACATTTTAATGCATTAGGTAGCTGGTTACCATATCGTGAAAACACTTAAAAAGTAAAAGATCACCACATTTTTACCATGAGTCCCGTATGTATTTGTAACGGTTAATCTAATTACATTATTTTTGCCCATTACTGATATTTTTATACTGTGGCGCGATTTCAACGTAATTTGGCATAATAATTATGAAATAGTTGCGAAAAAAACTGACACAGGTCCTGCCTCCACAAGCGCCAGGGCGAGACTGATCGGCCGTCAGCGGCGCAATTCTATTGCGTTTGGTAGATATTCGTACATGATAACTATGTAAATAGTTGTTTATAAAAAAACGCTCGGAAAATGTGTATAAAAACTTAATACCTTTAATTGAGTGCAAAAAATATTTATAAAATGTTAATAGTTTAGCCACAGTTTTGAAAAAACTTTTCTGAGAGAGTCAACTTTGGGATTTTTTTCTATCTAGTGAAATTTATTGGATCGTGTAACGGGCTCGGAATATGTTTAGCTTATATCCTTAACTATTATATATATATTTTTCAGATTTAAAAACCCTTTACTTTTTGACTAGGATTGTTTCAAAAAACTCAAAATCTGACCCACGCGGCCTTAAATGGTAGGTAATTTAACGGTGGCATCTCTCATCCATCGAGGCTTATTCCATTTCGACACGTCAATTGCCTCACCACCTATTTCGTGAGACACAAAACTATAAGATGAAGGTTGACAAGGAAGTCTAATATGTAAGTACGTATGGGACTTATTGTAGATCCTAAAAGGACAAATTCAGGGGATAAAGAGATTTCAGAGTATAATAACCTTCTAGCTTGAACGTCTTGCTATTGTACAACCAAGTTAAGATGTTTATTTACTGACAAGAATGCCGAAAAGAAAAAGCCTGGCAGTATTATCATAGCAGATATTGTAACAAGCAAAAACATTATTTTTATTGAAAGACGCTATCGCATTTATAGATATTTATCTTAATTTAGACTCAAACCAACAGAAAAAAAATACGTTTATCTAAATTGAAATTGACAAAGATGATTTAAGGTATATTACTTACGTCTTTTTGAAATTTTTTTTGCATTTACCGTCTTCAAAATATACAATCAAACTGGTTGTCACAACCTTATACGTATTATTTGTGACGTCTTTATTTTGTATCTACGATAATAAACAATTAAATTGTCTGTCGGTACCATATAAAGATTTATACGTCAAGTCCAGTAACTGTTGTCGGTACTGAGAAGTGCCGATTGATTTGCAGTACACGAGTTAAAATGTCTATTTACGGTTGAGGTAGTAAAATGTGTTAATCAATGGGTGAGGCTGTACAGCATGAATGGGCTTGTTCATTGGCTCACTGCAGTAGAAAGAAACTCTTAGAGCTGGAAAATTGTATAAACAACATTCTAAAGCAGGTAAAACAATGTGATATTCTTCTTATCCTATTAGTATTATAAGTGTAAAAGTAAGTGAAGATGTTTGTATGTTCGCCACACAGTCAACGTGTCTTTAGATGGAGTAAACAAAAAGAGGAGATTGTGACTAATACAGAATGGATAGAATAAAAAAGCTTGTTCTATCTTTATAAAATGTAGTTTTTCCTGTCTGTGCGCTTAGATCTTTTAAACTGCTCAATACATTTTAATTCAGTTTTCAGCAATAGATAGCTCTATGTATTACTGAAAACTGAATTAAAATCTATTGAGCAGTTTCTCAAATCACTCGATTTAAGAGGAAGGTTATAGGTCAAGAAGGTTTAGAGTAAAGCCAAGCTGTTAAAATAAATAAAGTACTGCAGGTCACATGCTTTATGATGGATATAAATACTATTGTTGAGACATGTTTTAGAAAGCTTCTTAGCCATTTCCAGTTGACCTAGGCCAACTGGACGTGTTCGTAAATAGCTAAACATCCGCTAGTAGTAAACATGCAAGAGTGTGATCGACTTCATGCCTCTCTTCGAGCTGAGCTTAGAAGATTAATTCTGACTTAGTCTGTGGTTACTTTCATCTTTCAATTCGAAACATTGGCTACATGTGTTCTTGTGTTCTTGAAACAGTGTTAAAACCATTAAAATGCCGTTAAGTACAAACTTTGTTATATATATACATTTGCAGACCTAGTCTAGCATACGGAGTATTGGGAGGGTGTACATAGTTCGTGTTTAGAATTAGTGAATATAACGGACGTCACGCGGTTTCACCCGCGTAGCTCCCGTTTCCGTGGGATCACGGGAATAAAAGATAACCTATGTCCACCGGGAATAGTGTAGCTTCCCAACTGTGAAAGAATTTTTCAAATCGGTTCAGTAGTTTCGGAGCCTATTCGATGCAAACAAACCAACAAACAATCAAATCTTTCCTCTTTATAATATTATAATAATAGGTAATATAGATTCATTTACCGTACTGAAATCGAGATCACAATTTTGACAGACAATTACATTCATGTTCGTTGGGTTTCGTTCGAACTTTGGAATATTTGTGAAGGATAAAATAGCTTACATTTGCAAATAATAATGCTATTTGTAAATAAGAAGTACAAACGTAAGGTTTTTAATTTGAAGCGAAATTGAGTGAAATGGTTGCATTTGTTTTTCTCTTTAGACAAAGGTAAAAACAAAACGTTTTTTTAATTTGCAGTGCTCTGGACTGAAATTATTGTATCTCTTTGACTTTTATATCTTGAACTCTTCAGTAGATAAAGATAAAACGAAACAATTTTTACATAGCGCCATAAAGAGTGTTATCTTTTCAAAGCGCTCTGTGTAAAAATATTCCCATGAACGGAACAAGAAACGATTCTCATTTTATTTTTGCCATTTAGATATTATAGAGTACTTAGCGGATTTCAATGCTGTTTTCAGCAATAAATAGAGTGATTCAGAAGATCTATTTCTACCCATGTTTACAGGTTAACATAATTATAAGCTAGACAAACGAATTTTTGAAAATCTTTGAATTCAGATATAGGTATTTCTTTTAAAAAATGAAGGAATGTTTCCTTTCAATGCCCTCCAGTGTCACCTTATATAATACATACCTAGTCTAGAATTCTCTCTTTCTCTTTCTGTGTTTGTTATAAAACCGCAAAAGCACCAGCAATTTGTCAGTTCACAGTATAACAGAATATCTAAAATTATTGTTCAAATTAACTTATTTTCTTGTATGTACCAGTGTACCTACGTAATATTCTCTCATAAGCACAGTATAAAGAGAACTATGATCTGTCGGCTGTGCTCATAAGCAAGCAATTTGTCGAAACACCTACCTCACAATAGTAACAATACATTCCTGATTTACCCGTCAACTAACTGCCGTCAATCGCGTAATTGTTTCTGATGTACATGTGATATAGAGCAACACCAGATTATTAGATACATTTTGAAAACACCCGGACTGAGTATTTTGGGGGTTCTTCTCAGTTTCCGAACCTTCATTCAGTAATGTCACAATTTTGATAAATCTAAATTATTTTATTTTATTGATATTTTATCTGTGACTTTTATCGGGAGGGGAAGCGCAATATTGAGACTTTCCCCTCTGTCAAAGCGGGTTCCGAAAGGATTACGAAATTGGTCCGAAATAAAATTATGCTGACTGAATTGTTTTTATTGTTTTGGGTAAGTTCCATATTGATAAGTGGCGAAGACACCGGGAACCCACGGCCGAGTGTCAGCACTGCGAGGACCACAGCAGGTAAGGTATTTAACACGGCGCTCCACACGCTGGTGGAGTGCACGGCGTGGCCGCAACAGCGCCAGGTCCTCGTGTTGGGTCTGGACGTGGACACTCTCACGCTCGAGACCATGGTGCGAGCCATGATCTCCAGCGGGAGTAAGTGGGACTGCGCCGCCTCTATCTGCGAGCAGGTTATGCTCGTGAAAGAGGCGGCGGGGCGGGAACGGAGGAGAACTCTCCTACCCGAGTTCCACAGTGGGCGGCTTGAGCGCCGCCGACGTGTCTTCGTCGAAGACTATCAGCCTCCATGACCGGGGGCCTGAGGACGGTGAGAGGGCTGCTCACCGTCTTACAGAAGCAGGCCCATGACGGCAGCGTGACGGGAGGAATTCACGCACACACCCCCTTAGAAGCGGAACCGAAACCCCCCAAAGACGCGGGATAGCATCCGAACCGCCCCCTAGGCCAGGCGAGGCCGCAGTTGCGGCCGTGGGTCTGTTGGGAGTACTGGAACATCTTTCCGAGGGCTTACCCGGGGCTCCTAACCATTGGCTTTTGGGCGTAACGTGAGGTTTTATAGTCGGTAGGATATATGATTGATTTTCCCTCACATTATAAAAAAAAGATCCATATTGACAGCCGATTGCTTTAGTAGTGGTGTATATGAAAATACTATTTCCCCCCGCAACATATGACAGACATGCTATATCTATTCCACTTGTACTGGTCGCGTTGCTCTATGAATTGTTTCTGATGTACGTGTGCTCATTTATTTAGACAATTACGTTTGGCGCATAACAGAGAATTAGGTATTTCACACATTAGTATAGTACTGAATAATTAATTTGACGAGCTTTTCCTAAGGGCTGAACAAACACATTGTGAGATTTTCAAATATTAGGTTAAAGACCTTAGGAAACTTGTGGATAAGCGGATTAAGAACATCCAGGACACGCTCAGGACTTATCATGTTGAAACAACAGACTGCGTTGCTTAAAATATTAAAGTATATCTATGTAGTACTATCCATAGTATACTCTTTATACTATATCTATACAGTACCCTACAATTAAAGTTTACATTGATATTACTTTAAAAATATTCTAGAAAGCTAAACAAAATTCTTAGGTAGTAGATTAGTGCACTTAATGTCAGCAGTCTTGGAGTCTTTTTGCAAATAAGTAATTTAATAGCCTGTTGTAAAAGATAATTCCTAAATTCATTATCTATTTATTTATTTATTATCAATACAAAACATGAAAACTTCGAACCCCAGTGCCTAAATTTATAAAACGAGAATACGTTATAATATTCCAAGATACTATAAAACTTCTGATATCTCTATCTAACTGTGTGTATTAATAAATAGGCACATTATCTAATAGGACCGTATATAAATATAAAAACGCGTGTTATAATTTTTATTCCCAAAATACGCCATCGCCATGTGGTGTTATCTACATTGCGTAACCGGGTCGGGTCACAGACAGAGTACCTTCATTATATCAATTTGGGCTTATTGACGGCTAATAAGGCTTATCTGTTGATAAATTTAAATGAATGCCACTATCTCAGTTACTTTTTAATGGGCTTATATGTAGTCTATACTAATATTGTAAAGAGGAGAATTTGTTTGTTCGTTTGAATTGGCTCGGAAACTCCTGAACCAATTTTAAAAATTCTGTTTTTGTTGCAAAGCTACACAATTCCCGAGTGACATAGACTACATTTATTCCCATATTCCCACGGGATCGGGAGCTACGCGGGTAAAACGGCGTGACGTCCGCTAGTTAATTATATAGATAGGCTTTATATGAAGTTGTTTACGGCAATATAAAGTTGTAGATTACTTGATCGTACTGCGGTGCTTCTTTAAAGTGGTTTTTAGGGTTTCGTAGCCAAATGGCAAAAACGGAACCCTTATAGATTCGTCATGTCTGTCTGTCCGTCCGTGTGTCACAGCCACTTTTCTCCGAAACTATAAGGCCTATACTATTGAAAAACTTGGTAAGTAGATGAATTCTGTAAACCGCATTAAGATTCTTATATAAAACTAGAAAAAAAGCAGTAAATTTTGGGGGTCCCCATACTCAGAACTGACACTCTAAATTTTTTGTTTCATCAATCGTCTTTAAAAATGCCATTGAGGTTTCTAACATTATTTTTTTCTAAAGTGAAAAGTTTGCGCAAGAGATACTTCCAAAGTGGAAAAATGTGTCCCCCCCCCCCCCCTCTAACTTCTTAACTAAGAGACTGATAAATCTAAAAAGAATATAATTATTATGATGTACACTGCCATAAACACTACCAGGGAAAATTGGTTTGAACGAGATAGAGCTGGTAGTTTTTTTTAATACGTCGTAAACCGCAATTTTCGGTTAAAAAAATCACAATCACTGGGAACGTGTTAAAACATCAATCAAAGTTACAACGAACTATAAGAACTTTTATATTATGTTACTTGCTGCTACGAAACCCTTCATGGGCGAGTCCAACTCGCACTTGGCTCGTTTTTTTATTGTTATTTGACGACCGCTTTTATTGACTCGTTTAGTATTACTAAATATAGTTTGATAATGACGTCAAATAAAAGAAAATATTTATTGTAAGAAGTAAATTCGAACAGATTAATTATTCGCTTGTATTGATGACAATTTTAATGGAGATTTTTGGGTGGAATTTACTTTAAGGCAGTATCAAAGGTTGCCAAGTGTTCTGGTAACATCACGTTACGATTTTTTCTGCAATCGTTTAAAGTTTGTGGCATTCTATTCTACGCAACGTTTCAGAAGGCTTGTGTGAAGCTATTGTACCAGAGTTTCAATTCGTTATTCTCGGCCGGTCTTTCACAGTAGCAAGGGAGTCGTTTCCCTAGGTGAGGCCGCAGTGGTAGCCGTTGTTCTGTTGGGAGTCCTGGGGTATCCTTCCGAAGGCTTACCCGGGGCTCCCGACCATAGGCTGTTAGGTAGGACACATGCCATGTGGTTTAAGTCGGTAGGAGTCCGCATAGCATTCCTGTAGAATTTTCCTCACATTAAAAAAAGGGGGTTGTTTAATGAAGTTCATTATCTTATGGTCACCTGAAAGATTTTTACCAGCTACAACCTGACGACCTGTTCGTTCGATACGACAATAGTCTCACACTATATAACTATTACGTGAAACTAAATACAAGTGGTATCATGAGGGAGTACAGAATGACTCTGTTTAGTACAGAATGACGCTTCGGGAAAAAAGTGTCACTGTATAGTATTACCCATGTTTACTACGAGTATTATTAAATACAATGGTGCAACGACGGTATCTTTTTTAACTTTAGTTTTTCATTTAAGTCCCTCTCTATAAAATTGATTGAGACGGACTTATGGCGAGACTTGTGTCTGTAGTCTGTGACTTTGTTGCATTAAACTACGTCACGAGGTCACGTTGATCATTTGTTCAAAGTTTAAAATAAAACAAAAATGACAACGTCAATCGGATTGAACTTTCACTTTCACAATAAACGTTTTAGAGAGGGGTGAGACCGTCTCACGGCTTCTTGTTGGCTATTACTTTGACAATGTTGTTTCATTACAATACAGTGATTTTTCTTTCTTTCTTTCTTATACTCGCATAGTAAACCAATGTTGATAAGCACACCTAGTAGTACCTTAAATGATAATAAACTTATGACATTATAAGTCTTAGTGACCTTATCAAGATTCTCTTGTGATATTTACTTACGGATATAAAAACTTTTTCTTTCGTAGCGATTGTAACGAAGAAGCTTATGAAAACGTACAATTTTTTTTGTTCAGTAATTGTTTCAAAGCGTAGAACTTCGTTTTATTTTAATTCCCTGAACTAATTAGAGTAAGTAATAAAAGCAAAGGTAGGCCGATGTAATTAAGACACGCGGGGTTTATTTAGTTAATTGAAATTGTAGAAACTTGTTAAAATATTGTTATCTAATCTATACTTTTTTATTTTAACGTGAGGGAAAATACTCATGGATGCTATGCCGGACTCCTACCGACTAAAAAACCTCATGTAACGCCCAACAGCCTATGGTTGGGAGCCCTCGGAAGGATGTCCCAGGACTCCCAACAGACCTACGGCCGCCACTGTATCAAATCTATACTATTTAATATTATAAAGCTGAAGAGTTTGTTTGTTTGAACGCTAGGATCTACGGTTAGGATTTTAAAAAATCTTTTACATTTTGGTAGTCCATTTTGTTAATAAATGTTTTCAGCTATATATAACGTAAGTTAATCTTGTTAATCAACGTAAGTTAAGACGAACAGGAGCGGAACAGCAGCGAAAAATGTTTTAAAACTGGGAAATTTTATGCCTTCTAAGAGCTGTACACGTGACAGACGGGAAACATGCTGATGCAGTACAGATTAGCTAGTATCATATAAACTCTTCTTCCCAGTTTGTATCGAATGGGAAAATGCTATAAGCTCAACTCAAAAATAAAAAAAAGTAGGTAAGTAAATAACAAGACCACTATTAAAGATGACTTGGATATTATTTGATGGATTATTTTGAATAGGGCTGGCCCGTTCCTGGTTCAGCCAAGTTAGTACCTACCTAATTGTTTATGGGGTTTTATTTTATAACTAGCTGACATGTTACATAAGCTGTATGAAAGGAGAGGTATTTCTTCATCAGACTCGCAAGCAGCGTGTGAAACTGTCCTGTTTGCTTAATCATAAAAATTTTCAATAAAAAATAAAACCGACTTCAAGCAAATCCTGAAAAATAAAATTTACTTTACACAAAGTGATATGTATTTTGATTTATCATATTTAATTCAATATCATATTGAAGTCGGCGCCAAGTAAACCCTTAGTTTTATGTAGGTATTATATTGATGGCACCAACTTCAATATTATTTTGAATTAAATATGATAAATCAAAATACATATCACTTTGTGTAAAGTAAATTTTATTTTTCAGGATTTGCTTGAAGTCGGTTTTATTTTTTATTGAAAATTTTTTTTCATCATTTTAAGTGACGGGTGAATCTAAAAATATATCTATCTAGTTGAAAGTTCTCATCGACACAAATCAATCAAGCCCAAACACAAGGTAGCTGCTGTAAATCGTTTAGGAAATCCCTCGACTGTCTTTCGGTTCCATCATCAGATCGACTCCAGACATTCATTAAATTGTAGTACCTTTAAGCACTGAATTAAAAAGTTAACAAACGCACTAGTAGTCGCTACAATTTTCGGTGGTTGCCCTCGAATTCTTCTGAACCCCATCATCAGATTCTGACCTGGTGAAATTGTGACCACCTCAGCTGTGAACTTTATCCAACATAAAGCAGATTTGAAATTCGTCTATAATTGACGAAATATCGGTGAACATACATAAAACATTGAGAACTTCCCTTTTTTTAAGTCGGATCTATTAATGTAAGTGTAAAGTTCTCATCAATACAAATCAATCAAGCCCAAACACAAGGTAACTGCTGTAAATTGTTAAGGAATGCCCTCGACTGTCTTTCGACTCTATCATCAGATCGACTCCAGACCTTCATTAAAATGTAGAACATTTAAGCACTTAATTAAAAAGTTAACAAGCGCACTAGTTGTCCCTACAATTTTCGGTGGTTGCCCTCGTTTTCTCCTGGATCCCATCATCACATCCTGACTTGGTGAAAATGGGACCACCTCAGAAGTAAACCCTATTCAACAAAAAAAGAAATTTTGAAATCCGTCTATAATTGACGGAAATATCGCTTAACATACATAAAAAAAAATACATACAGACGAATTGAGAACCTCCTCCTTTTTTTGAAGTCGGTTAAAAAGAGTTTAGATTTACCCATTTTTAGATTCAAATGTCTATGTATGATTCTTTAAAGTGATAAAACTTTTTTATTTATAAACCGATTGACATGAAATAAACACTAAATGTTAAGTGAAGCAAACCTTAACACAATAAAGAAAACCGCATTGCAATCGGTTAAGCGGTTACTGGGAATAGCGTGCACAAACGTACAGACAAACAGATATACCTACAGACATACAGACAAAATTCTAAAAATCATTGTTTTGGGTTCTATTGTGTTCATAAACCCCCCTTTAATATTTTATTTTTATTTATCTTTCATGTACAGACAGCGACCTGTTACGATTTTATTATATGTACCTATACCTATTGATTTTTACACGTTTTCCTTTTGGGAGGTAAAGGTAAGATTCACGTTTGTCAAGTTAAGTTTCCTTAAAGTTCTGTGATGTTTGGCAGGCTTTCGGATCTGAACCAAAGTGCGTGTCATTTCTCTAATATAATAACATTAAGGTTTATTCCATTTCTACAGTAGAAAATAGAGAATCAATATGAATAAAAAATCTTTCACAATGAAAACTTATTAGAATTTCCAAAAGGCCAGAATAACGTCATCATTTATTTTATTGAAAAATCTAATGCGCTTTAAAACCACAGCCCTACGAATAATTATGCGCCTATAATTACAAAGTTATGCCTTCGCCACCACTAGTAATTAAATCTGGAGTTATCGACACTCATCATCGCTTACAGCAATCAGAAATTAATTAGAACTGGCCACAACCATCTTCTTGTATAATTGTGTGCTTAACCGTACCATTCCTTAGAGTATCCCATATTTAAAATTAATGGGTCCGTAATTATATGGATATAAGAAGTAATAACTCCTTTATAAAGAGATACTCTGGATCCATATTTCAATAACAAATATGTACTTATGTAGATATTCCATTTTACCGTGAAATTATTATTTTATTCTGAAAATGCTAAGATAAATAACTTTAAGATAGTGAAGCGAACTAAGTGAAGATAATTTGATGTGAATTTTTTTATATTCTGCCTTGCTGAGAGTTGCTTTAGACCGCTAAGCGTGAGTACACGCTACTAAGATATTGTATTATAAATCTGAGTAGGTATATATTACCAAAGATGATTATAATAGTATTACATACAGATCGGCCACTCCCTACCTCCCACTGAGTAAGCTTCCCCATCCCCCCGCCAAAGTTGATGTGTCTATTGCCGTGTTAGTACTTGAGAGAGTGTCACTGCGTTGCATTATGTATTACTACCTACGTACTTTGTGCTATTGCTTTGGTTTAATTTGTGCTTAGCCGAGGGTAGATTTGAAAAAAAAAGTACCTACATACATGAGATTGCGTTCTGTTCCTTATTATTTTGTTTCCATAGCTAGTGTCCCTAGTATACCTACTTACACACACATTCAAGGTTGATTCAAGCATTCACATTACGTGTATATTAGTGTGGGTGTAAACGAACATTTTTGTATGGAGTTTCCGCCCTGTGCTAATACTAAGGAGTAGATCCTACTAATATTATAAATGTAAAAGTTTGTTAAGATGTTTGGATGTTTGTTACTCAATCACGCTCTAACGGCTGAAAGGATCTGGCTGAAATTTGGTACAGGGATTGAGCGTAGTCTGGAATAACACAATAATAGGCTACTTTTTATCCAATCATTAACGAGAACCAAATTTCATGCAGGCGAAGCCACGCGCATCAGCTAGTAGCTAATAATACAGTCTAGCCGCCATCAGCGAAAAATAATTTTATGTATCTTTTCAAGATCAATTAAAGCTGATAAAGATAATTTTAAGTATCTTTTCAAGATCAGTTAAAGCTGATAAAGATAATTTTAAGTATCTTTTCAAGATCAATTAAAGCTGATAAAGATAATTTTATACAAGACGAAAGACAACCACCACTACGACATGTAGCGCTTATTTCAGAGCTTTTTTCACAGTGACGTCACACACTTTTAAAGTGAGAAAATCGCAGCACTAAAAACCGAGAAAACCAACGTAAACGTACAGATAAAGAAACACTGAGCTCAGGCATCAGTAAAGCTCATAAGCTTGAGTTTTATCTTATTTAAACTTAAACTACTAGCAAGACAAATACGATTAAAAGAACAGATTTCTTGGCTTTTAAGTTGTTACGTTTTAATGCTCGATGGCAAAAGTAAGTTTTATTCAGAACTTGGTACAGGCAAAATTAAACCTTAATAAATAAAATAAATAAATTAATAGTCACGAACATTTTCACACAACGCTATCAGGATCCTAAAGTAAACTAGGAACAACCTGCTTGTGTAATGGGTATCAATCGGATCACGGATATTAATACTTATATAATTTTAAATTATCGCACCGCTCGCCACAGACAGGGAGTTCATCCTCACGCTCTGCGTGCGGAGCGTTCCAGCACGGTTAGATTCGATAGGGGTTTTCTTCTGCGCACGCTTAGGTTGTGGAATGATCTCCCTGCCTCGGGTTTCCCAAACGCCTACAGTATAGGGTTCTTCAAAAGTGGTCTAAGAAGTTTTTAAAGGGTCGGCAGCGACAGTGTAGCGCCTCTGGTGTTGGGCTGCGGTGACCACCGGTTCTTCTGGTGGGCCGTATGCTTGTCTGCCACCTTAGTGGTATAAAGAAATACATACTTATCATACATAGAAACACCCAGACACTCGAGACAAACATTTATGGATCACACAAATTTTTGTCTTTGACGGGAATCGAACTCACGACGACGTCATAATTCGCAGTCGCACAATTTGACTTTTAGTCCAACGAGGCAATCCAATGAAATGTATAGTTAAATGAAATCCGTTCATCATTCATGATAATCGTGTACACATTTGTAGGCTCACAAAATTGAATCAAAATACGACAGGCTTGGTCTCTGCTTATCCTTTCTCGCATATGAGCAAATGCTTGGACGTAACATTGATAATAAACCTCGATTCAGTATTAATCCCTACTAATATTATAAATGCGAAAGTAACTCTGTCTGTCTTTCTGCATGTCTGTCTGTCTGCCAACAGACAGCTGTTACGCTTTCTCGCCTAAACCGCTGAACCGACTTTGTTGAAAATTGGTACATAGATAGTTTGAGTCCAAGGGAAGGACATAGGCAAATTTTTACCTAACTGCGCAAAAGGAGGGTAATGATTTTTACGCGATAAAGACTTCTACGCGGTCGAAACCGCGGGGAACAGCTAGCGTAGTATAAATTTACGATTTCAATGCACGGATTGTCTCAGTGACATTAGACAATCCGTGGGTGATAGAGCGTTTTGATTTAATTTACTGATTTAGTGTGTCCAAATTAGGAGACTAGAACTAGGCGCATTGGTAATTCAATCAATAGTAAAATGTTTTCTGAGAAATGTGGTTTATTTCTCGATAAAAAGCAAACAAAATTCTGAAATTCCGATAATTATTTTCTCAGTTGGATATTCTTATTAAAATTATTTTGAGGTCGCCGTGTCACCACTCTTGAATGTAATTTTAAGTGATCCCGATTCATATTTAAATTTTTACAACAAACTATCAATTTAGCTGAGTTGGAATAGAAGTAGTTGAGGGGAGTTGTGTTATTGAAACAACTGTTCTCGAACGATTACCATTTATTACTCCCCTTAAAATACAAAGTAACTATATTTATACTGAAGTCTGTCATAGGCTATATTACTACACCTCACCTCGGGGGTGAGAAAAAGAAAAAAAAATGTAAACATATTTTTTTTTTTGTATTTTCTAAAATATTTAAAGGCAATTTAAAACTTTGTCATTTAAAGACATTAATCTACATTTATGATACAAACGGTTTTGTTCTATTTTTATGCAAGACATAATGTTTATTATTTTTCAATATTCTGACATTAACTCCTAAATCATCTAAAACTACAAATGGTCCATGCCATTGTACATCTAACTTATTAGCTACCTCATTTTTAACTAATACTAACTGTCCGTTAACATAAGAAATATTATTAGTGGTTTTATCATAAATAGCTTTACGGTTTTGTTTACTTAATACTGGATTATTACGAGCATCTTGATGTGCTACTTGTAGCCTATACTTAAGATCTAAAGGATAACTGTCTGGGTTATACAAAGGTTCTACATACTGACTTACTCTACAAGGTAAAATACTAGCTCTACCAAAAACTAACTCGAATGGTGTGTATTTGGTTTCTGAATGAACAGTATTATTAAAACTGTAGCACCAAAATGGTAGCCACTGACTCCATGTCTCTTTTTGACCATTACATTGTAGTCTTAGGAATGAACCTAAATGTTTATGGGCATTCTCAAGTGCACCTATTGACTGGTGGTGATATGCTGTAGATGTAAGTTTATTAATATTGAAAAGTTTACATACCTGCTCCATAACCGAAGAAACAAATTCTGTTCCACGATCAGTTGCCAACCTATTTGGTATTCCAAATCTCAATATAAAGTTATTTACAAATGCTTTAGCTACACTTACCGTATCTTTGTTTTTTAGAGGATATGCCTCTACAAATTTAGTAAGTTCGCATTGAAGCGTTAATATGTAAATATTTCCTTCGCAGTCTGCTTCTAAAGGTCCTACAATATCGAGATAGATCTTATCAAAAGCATATGAAGCCGTTGTAGTTATTTCCATGGGCGCCTTGATATACCTACAATGCTTCATTTTTTGACATAAAGTACATTTTTTAACGAATTCTTTCACATCGTTGTCTAAGCCTGGCCAGTAAAATTGTCTCTTAATATTATTTGTCATTCTACGTACACCTGCATGACCTGCTGTGGGTAGTAGATGAAAATCGTGTAAAATATAATTTCTTTCTTCTTTATCGTCAATCCGCTTAACTCCTCTTAACACATTAACTCGTGGACCGGTCCAATCCTTTCTATCTTTTATCTCTTTTAAAAACTCTTTAATAAAAGTTTCATATTCATTATTATTTTTTAATGCATAGTTCACTTATATTTACTTTGTTACAAAAGTCTCTTAGTTTTGACACAAATTCGGCTCGCGTAAATTGTGCTTTAAAACTGAGATTTATAAATAACGTGTTTCTACCGCTACTGTAAGTAAAACATTCTTCTTCATAAATTACATTATTTTGTATTTTTAATGCATGTATTTCGTCCTCTCCTATAAAATTCATTTCTACTGAATTACTTGGCTTTTTTAGTATCTCGACTACTTGTGGTTGATCAGGCCTCACGTTGTCGGGATTTCTAATACCAGGGGCATTTATTTGTTCGTCTAAATCTAAACGCCTCTTTTGTCCTCTAGTTGTTATTAACATAATTTCATCATTCATCTGTTTTAAATAATCTGATGTTACACTTATTCTTGATAATGCGTCTGCAACGCTGTTATCTTTTCCTTTCATGTATAAAATTTTAAAATTATATTCTTCTAATGCTAATCTAAATTTGAAAAGTCTGCTAGAAGGATCTTTCATCGAAAATAAATAAATTAAAGGTCTATGATCTGTCATAATAGTAAATGGTTTACCATACACATATGGCCTAAAATACTTTACGGCCCAAACAATAGCAACTAACTCCTTCTGAATAGTTGGATAGTTCAATTCCGCTTTATTGAGGGGTCTGCTAGCATATGCTACTGGCTTCATATTTTTATTGCATAGCACTGCTCCTACAGCTGTACCTGAAGCATCTGTTTGAATAATAAATTCATTTTCCTCCGAAAAATCTGGAAATTCTAATATTGGTGGAGTTATCAAAGCCTGTTTTAATGTTTCAAATGCGCTTTGACACTCTGTAGTCCAGTTGAATTGTTCATATTTTCTAGTTAATTTATTTAAGGGATATGTTATTTTAGCAAAATTATCAATAAATTTTCGGAAATAGTTGCAAAATGCTACAAATCTTTTTACTTCATCGGTACTTGTTGGAACTGGGTACTTTTGTAGTACTTCAATTTTTGCTGGATCGGGTAAAACTCCATTTTCTGTAACTAAATGACCTAAATAAAGTATTTCTTTCTTCAAAAATTTACATTTCTCAGGATTTAATTTCAGGTTAACTTTTCTAAGTCTTTCCAGAACATCTGTCAAGTTTTTATTGTGAATACTTAAATTTCTACCAAATACTATCAAATCGTCTAAATATATGAAACATTTTTCATAAGTTAATCCTGACATCGCCACTGACATAACCCTACTAAAGGCGCTTGGGCTTAAGGCTAAGCCCATCGGCAATCTTTTCATATGGTACTGTCCTGAGGCTGTACTAAACTGCTATCTTTGTCAAGAGCTACTTGGTAATATCCTTGATTTAAATCTAAATGTGAAAAATATACTGATCCAGAAAGAGAGTCCAAAATATCAGTGATATTCGGTCAAGGAAATTTATCATTTACGATACAATTGTTAAGCTTTCTATAGTCAACTACAAGCCGCCACTTTTTACCGTTTTCACTCTTCTTGGGCACTAATAAAATAGGGCTTGACCACTCGCTTTTTGCTTCCTCTATTATATCATCGTTAATCATCTTTTGAATTTGATTATTTACTTCACTTTTCAAAGAATGAGGTAAACGATACTGTTTAACATAAACGGGGTTTATATTAGGCTTTAAAGTTATTGATTGTTCATAAATGTTAGTGGTTGTTAATTTGTCACCGGACAAAAAGAAAACATCCGAATATTTCGAACATAATTCTTGTATAGACGTTCGTTCTTCCGAATTTAAATCATTTAATTTTAAAATATTTAGTAACTTTTTTGCTCGTTCTAAGCCGTTAGAGTTAGGTTTAAAATCACATAAGTTATAATCTTCAATCGGGTCCATATCCGGTTTGAACATGGGTAAGGTAACATCATGTTCATTTGTGTTTAAAATTCTAACTGGTAATCTATTATTTTTTATTTTTCCGATACATCCCGCTAAAAAAACATTTTCCGCTAACTGTTTACTATGAATAACACAGTCTCCCTTTATGTCAATGTCCAAAAATAAATAGTGTATTGATTCACTTCGACCTGGAATGTATAACAATTCACTTGAGTAATCTAATGAGTCACGAAGTGCTACCGAATATTCCATTCCATTTTGGCATAAGGTGATGACATTATCTCTCAAGTTGATATTCAGGGCATACTGACAAAGAAAGTCTAAGCCTAATATTCCATCTGCCTTTAAAGGTATACTATCAAAAACATGAAACTTAATATTAAAATCAATAGAACATTGCTCATCACGGTGAGTCAAACTAAGGTGAACAATCCCGTTTGATTGAATCTGACCACCAATACCATTTATAATAGTCTCATCTCTAGTTACACAAATGTTATGAGGTAATGCATCTCTCTTAATAACAGATAATGACGCACCAGTATCTACTAACCAATAATATCTTCTATTTCCTAAATAAAAAGTTAAAAATTTTGCTTTATCATGTAATGCTAAAATACTATGTTTCAACTCGAAAAAAAACCGGCCAAGTGCGAGTTGGACTCGCCCATGAAGGGTTTCGTAGCAGCAAGTAACATAATATAAAAGTTCCTATAGTTTGTCGTAACTTTGATTGATGTTTTAACACGTTCCCAGTGGTAGTGATTTTTCTAAACGAAAATTGCGGTTTACGGCGTATTAAAAAAAAACTACCAGCTCTATCTCGTTCGAAATAATTTTCGCTGGTAGTTTTTATGGCAATGTACATCATATATTCTTTTTAGATTTATCAGTCTCTTAGTTTAGAAGTTAGAGGGGGGGGGACACACATTTTTCCACTTTGGAAGTGTCTCTTGCGCAAACTATTCACTTTAAAAAAAAATGATGTTAGAAACCTCAATAGCATTTTTGAAGACCTATCTATAGATACCCCACACGTATGGGTTTGACGAAAAAAAAATTTTTGAGTTTCAGTTCTGAGTATGGGAACCCCCAAAATTTATTGCTTTTTTTCTAGTTTTATATAAGAATCTTAATGCGGTTCACAGAATACATCTACTTACCAAGTTTCAATAGCATAGGCCTTATAGTGTCGGAGAAAAGTGGCTGTGACACACGGACGGACAGACAGACAGACAGACAGACAGACAGACAGACAGACAGACAGACATGACGAATCTATAAGGGTTCCGTTTTTGCCATTTGGCTACGAAACCCTAAAAACTGCATTTCTTTTGTATCTTCTTCCACTGTGTTTGAACTCATAGGCTCATTATTATAGCACTGATTAGTATAAAATACTCGTTGATTATTTCCACTACTATGAGTTTTATAACTCGATCGATTCTCGTTTGGGTGAAATCCTCCTCGGTTCATATTATTGTATGTACTTCTATTTGTACCACGGGGATGATGGAACATTCTACCATTTGTAAAATGGTTTCTACTAGTGTTAGTAAAATTGTTAAAATTACCTCTAGTGTAATTTTTACTAAAATTATGAAAATTTTGCTGGTGCGAATTTCCTTGATAATATTTATTAACATGCATCTTACCTCTACCAGGACGTGAAAACTGCATCACACTGTCACCTGCAGATGTCGATGGCGCCGCCAGCTCCTCGTCCTTAGCTGCCTGAATTGCTATTTTTAAGCTATCATAGCTACGCGCTGCTATAATAGTACCTAGGCGCAAATCACTCAATCCATCGGCAAATCTTTTAATAGCTAACTTTTCATTTAAAGGCTTCAGAACTGAAAAGTTGTCAGAGTTACCCTCTGCTTGCGATATGGTTAAATTGGTGAATAACTTTTCCAATTCTGTACCATACTGGTCGATAGTACGCCAACCCTGTGTTGCATTTTGTAACCGCGAATGAATAGCTGTGAAAGATTTTTTAGTAAGGAGATTATTTCGTAAATCTCTTACAAAATCGGTTGTAGATGAATATCCTTGAGACATACGGAGTTTAGCATTCTCGGATAAACGACTCTTTAAAACAAATGTTATGAGCAATTTTTTACCTGCCTCTGAAAGCATATCTGCGTACATTTCTATGGAGTCAATGATACTTTTGGTGCTATTCTCGTTACCATTCATAACAGGAATCAAACTACACGCTGTTTTTAAGTCAAATTCCATGATGATATCGGTATTTGGCCTCGCTTCACAATAATCACTGTCACTATCACTTTCAACTTTTGGTTTAGTACATAATTCAATTATTTCCTGGTGATAGTTATTGACTACATTTCTTAATGAATCTAAAGATGATAAAATTTTATACTTAGTATTTTGATTCTGTATAAAATAATTAATTAAGTCATTGCTCTTGTTGTGTATAATTTCTGTCTCATGCAATTTATTTTTTATAATATTACCCTTATATCTCGACTTTCCTTTTTTAATTAAATATTTTCTAATTACTTTAAGTTCCTCTAAACATGATAATAATTCATCTTCCATAACCCTATACAAAATAATATATTAATACATACCATAGTCCTTTATTGAGTTACAATAGTAGGGGACACGAATGTAAGTTGATACTCCTCATAATGATACACAACACTACCTGTCTGACCAAATGATTGATAAAAAAGCTAGATAATCTCAAATTTATTGATTGATAAAAAGCTAGGTAATCTCATACCAGCATCTCTGTCTTTTCAACCGACAATAATGTAGAATAAGCAAGTGGGTGGCCATAATCTTTGCAGAAAAAATAATGAGTTTGTATGCAATATACATTGGTGTAATTGGCAACATCAACTTATTATAAACTAGCGGGCGTCACGCGGTTTCACCCACGTAGTTCCCGTTCCCGTGGCAATACGGGAATAAAATATAGCCTATGTTCACCGCAAAGAGTGTAGCTTCCCGACAGTGAAATAATTTTTCAAATCGGTCCAGTGGTTCCGAAGCCTATTCGTTACAAACAAATCTACAAAAAAACAAATCTTTCATCTTTATTTATTTATTTATTTATTTATTTATAACAAAAAAACAAATCTTTCATCTTTATAATATTAGTATAGACTAGCGGACTTCACACTGAATCTTCCGCGAAGTTCCTGTTACCGTGGCAATACAGAAATAAAATAATATTTATATAACGTTTACTCGCTACTTTACCTTAATAACGGAAAAAGAAATTTAGAAATCGGTCCAGTAGTTTATATGTTACCTACAAAAATCATTCACTTGTAATATATACAGGGTGGAATTTAAAGACGGTAGTTGGAGGTAAAGTACCCTTAATATTGATAATGGCAAGTTTTGCTGAAAGGAAACATTCCTTTATTTTCAAAAGTACAGTTTTACTTACTTAACATAGTATTTTAAATTTAAGGAAGACCAAGTAAAATATGATTTCATTGTAAAGCCTACTCACTGTCTGAAGAAAAAAAACAGTCTAATTGAGATTTTTCTCTTTTTTTTGAAGTTGGTTAAAATGTTCTAGTTTCTGTGAATGGGAATATTCGTTCCGGTCACTTACCAACCAACTTCAAAAAAAAAGTAGAATGTTCTCAATTTGTTTTTTTTTTCTTCTTCAGATAGTGGTCTTCCTTTAATTTAAGAGACCAATTTTTTTAACAGACTTAAAGACTGTTTCGGTTGGTATCATAATACAAAGATTTTTTTTTTCACATATCCCCGGTTCGATTCCCAGCTCAAGCAGGTGATTGAGATTTTAAAAAAATCTTTAAATGCAGTTTTACTTACTTTTGAAAATAAAGGAATGGTTCCTTTGAGAAAAACTTGCTATTATTAATATTAAGGGTACTTTCCCTCCAACTACCGCCTTTAAATTCGATCCTGTAGATATAGATTCGTAAAAAAATAAATTAGATAACTTCGATTTCGATTCACAAGCGACCCATTCAAACCAGGTTCTGTTAGAACAAAATAAGAAACATTATGTTCCTACATAATATAACCTATGAGTATGACTGATACCGATGATACAAATGACAAATGAACTAATATAAGTTTATCGATCATGAACAAACAGAATATTGATAATGTCCATTAGAGACAGATGAATCTCAGCACCTTGTAATTGTACATTTTGTGGTCACTAATACATCTTGTTATAACTTTCATAGCTACATACATGTTCGACGTGTTTACTATTATTATGAGGAGGCGAAAATGTTTCTTTTGTTTCTAATGAATAGACATTGAAACTAGTGTGCCAATTTAGTGCAAATTCGTTAAAAACTAGGAACGACCTGATCGCACACGTTTTTCCCTCATCTTACAATCCCGGGTTCTTTAAGAGGAGCGTGAAGAGGCACATCACAGGGCCGCCAACTTGAGGACCGCTGTCAGAACTGGCCCTCCATCGCTAGATGCGCCACGGCTTTCCATCAGGCTGGTGGCGACGTCAATTTGGCGTGCTGAATATAAAAAAAATATAAAGTGTGCACCTACTGGACTGTATAATGGAGTGTGTATGGCATAAGCTGCAGATGATTCTACTTAGTAAAAACGTAGTCAAATCACCAACTGGCTCTACCAAACAACATAGACTTCGTGGTTAGATCATTAGAGGCAACGGATTTTACGCTAAAAAGAATGAAATGGTGGACTTCGATTTGTTTGCAGCAATATAAACAGTAGGCTCACCTCACACCTACCACCTATTACGTGGGACAAAAGCTATAACAAAATATGGGCATACACTATACCTTTGCTTACCTTTTCATGGATAAAATCGTAAGTAGGTATATCTATATATGTATGTATTTCATAGCCAGTTTGAGCTACAAATAAAGTTGTAAGCTATTTTCGAACACTTCGTATCTCCCTTGTAAAGTTAAGCTCGCTTAATTTAATTGCTGCGATGAATAATTTTCCTTTGTTAGTGAGAGAGGATAGGACTAGTGCTAGCGCTCAATATATTATTGCAAGGATACTTTAGTTTAAGTATTTCATTTAGTTGCTTAAGCACTTACAAAATTTAGTACTTTAGTTTGCTGCTTGAAGAAATGAGTACCTATATCAAAGATGTCAGGGTGTGAAAAGTCCATTTCATTACGAGAATTCTTTCGACTGAATGTGTGCAATTCATAATGGTACACTTAATATATAGCGGTTCGTCGATTTTTTTTTTTTTCATTTATTGTTTAAAAAAATACATATTTTACATTTTTTTATTCGTAACAGCAACAAAAAAACCACAGAGGTTTAGACCTGTGCTGTTGTGAGTCTATCTTCTTACAATTATTTTAGTACCTACAACTACAAACATACATTTAGTTATTACATGCATAGGTACCTACATCAAAAAAGAAAATCCCTTGTATATACCTACTAATTACTCATACATTCAAAATAATTATTTATTTAACTAGATCGTGAAACATTGAATCCAAAAAATATGCTTTTAATTTGTGTTTAATATTTTTTTCGGTCAACTTATTACACAAATCTGAGGGTAGATGATTACATAAACGAGGTAGAATATAAGCGGCAGTTCTATCGCCGTACATGTTACGGGCACCTATTGTTTGTAGCCGGTTCTGAGATACTGCGCGTGTACGTACAGGATGTTCGACATAATGTCTCGTCATTTTAAAATATTGTTCTTTTAACAAGGAGAACTGCACTTGAGTGTGAACGGGTAAAATGTTACAATGCTTAAATAGTTGGTTTTCATTATTAATGTATTGCTTTCGTATCTTTGGTGAAACTAATGATTTTAAATTGCATCAAGATAAGTCTTATAGGTGCGGCCAGAGCTGCTGATACCATATTGTATGTACGATTCCGCTAGTGAGTTATACAACATAATCTTCACTTTGAAGGGTATACGGTTGTTGAGTATAATTATATTCGCGTAGAATTGTCGCAGCTTGTCACATACCCGCTCAATATGATGGCTCCAATTAAACTTGCTATCTATAATCATTCCAAGATATTTGTGTTTGTCTACCACGCCTATATATGGGCAATTACAACTCGTTACACTGGTAGCATGTAAACACTTGTGTTCATGGGCTATCAAGTCCTGAACAGCGACTTGCTTTATATAGGGGGATTTTAATATTAACAATTTTGTCTTGAGCGCGTTAAGTACCAATCCTGCGTCATGACACCACCTTGAAAGAGCATTTAGATCGGTTTGTAAAAGTTTACACGCAATTTGAGGATTTCTATCAGCTATCACAAGGCAAGTGTCGTCAGCGAACTGATAGCATGTGCTGTAAGTAATGCAGTTCCTCATGTCGTTAACGTATGATATAAAGTGTAGGGGTCCTAAAACAGATCCCTGCGCCGTGCCCTCGGTTACTGACATGAGGCTACTACATGTATTGTCAACTTTTACTGTGAATTTTCTGCTCTTGAGGTAATTTTCACACCAAGCCAGCAATGGACCGCGAACTCCAAAGTCATCCAGACTTTCGACGAGTTGACTGTGCACCAATGTGTCAAACGCCCTGGAGAACTCAATAAAGAGAGCACGCACGTGTTTTTTCTCATTAAGATGCTTATTGACCTCATCCGTAAATCCAGACAGCAATGCTATGGTGCTCTTACCAGACTGGAAGCCAAATTGGTGCGAACTAATTACATTGTTCTTGCTATAGAACGTGTGTATTTGCTCAGACACATACTTTTCCACTATTTTATTGATTGAAGAAAGCAATGTTATTGGACGATAATATAAGTAATCATTACGTTTACCACTTTTATGGATCGGTCTAATGCAATCTACTTTTAGATCATCCGGATACTGTCCACTTTCAACACTTCGGTTAATTAAGTCAGCAATGGGATACGCTATCTTGTCGCCTATCATTTTAATATCTGCTACTCTGACCTTATCAGCACCGGGTGCTTTCTTTGAGCTAAGTTTTTTAATAATATTATGAACTGCCCTCCCCGAGGCTTTCTTAAATAAAATACTTGAATTTAGGGGCGTTGGCGTATTGTTCGAAAGCTTAACTGTGCAGTTGGGGATTATATCTTTAACCGATTTGTCGAAATTTTTTGCAAAGTTGTTCACTATTGTTGTGGTGGTAATTCCCTGTTTGTCGAAGGCCTTCAATACTGCTTCATCGATAGACAGGGTAATTCTTCCCAACATTTGATTAATAATTTTGTAGATTTTTTTGACATTCTTAAAGTTATTACTAATATATTCTGCATAATATTTATTTCTCTTATTTTCAAGAATTTTACTTTATTACGAATTTTGTTGTATTCTAATTTTATTTCTAGATTATTTAAATTGCATTTCCATTCCCAAAATAATTTGTCTCTTTTATTGCAAAGTCTTATGATATTATCATCAATCCACGGTGCTTTAAAATTTTTAACCAATTTATATGACATTTTACACGTTTTTATATTACTGGCAACAGTATTTGCATTATCAAAGGATTCATAAATAAATTTCAAGATTTCATTGGGAGAAGTCATATGTGCAGTTTCATTCCATTTAACACTTTTGAGCTCCTTATAAAATGTATTATAATTAATATATTTTTTTGAAACATCCTGTACATACTTACAAGGTTGCATCGATTCGTCGACGCATGCAAACATTATTCCGCGATGATCGGCCAGTACAGTATCTAGCACCGTTGCGAAAGGATGTAATGTTGGAATACGTGCAAACACATGGTTTAACCCTTCAACACACAAAAAAATATATCGAAAATCGGTAATCGCGCGGACCTAGCTCCACCACCCTAAAAATTAAAAAAGATTTCCCATTTCCCAATAAATTTTTTTTATCTCACCAGACCAAATTTTTCGATTCTGCAAACAGCAACCGGATTATTGATAAATTGTTTATTTTACTGTGTATAATAATAAACAATAATGAAAACACATTATTTATAATAAAAAAACAAAACACACGCACACTCGCACTTGGTACACACGCACTCAACAAAAAAAACATTGATTACTCTACCACCACACCATATTTTACGATCCTGTAAACACCAACCGGATTATTGATATATTGTTTATTTTACTGTGTATAATAATAAATAATAATGCAAACACATTATTTATAATAAAAACACGAAACACATTAATCCATGTTCGCTAAGTGCTTCTAAGTATGAATCTTTGTATGCAGAAAGCTCTTTTAAATTAATGTTTGTGTCCCTAATGAGTAGGAAGTTCAGTTTAAAATCAAACTTAGTGACGTGACTGCACAGAGCATCGCGCGCCTTTACAGAGGGAGAGGCCAAAGCTGGCAAACCCCCTCTGGCAATAATTTGACATTTTGACGACTAAAAGTGCCCAGTTACATAAAAACTGTTTTTTGAAGTTTCTTTCACTAGACTAAGTCTAGTTGACAGCGTGAGCGGTTGAAATGTCATTTTATAAAAATGATGAAATAATTAGATATTAATACAAAAAGAAATGTGATTAAAGAAATCTGAAGAAAAATGGCATTATCTTGTGTAAGTAAGTAATTTTATAACAAGTTATTATTATTTACACCTATTTAAACGTATAGATAATATTCAGATTTGTTTAGCAACTTTACCGGACGTCACATCAATACATGGATTGGTTGAGCGACTTGGGGTAATATGACACAAAATGTATCATGTGTGTGTAAAATTTATGAGTGTATTGTTTAAAGTGTATATATAGGCTTCGTATTGACAGTCGATTGCTATTGTAGTGCGAGTCTAAGAAAGTGTGGGTGAGGAAGATTTCCCCCCGCCACCCGCAAAATATGACAGACAAATATGTACTGAGCAATCGTTCTATGCCGTCTCCCTTTAGACAGTTCGCGTTGCTCTATGCGTGACTGTGTAATTCTCTAATAAATAGCTTTTTATTGGAAGAAGGTGGTCTATAAATTGCATTCACAACAAAATCGCGCTGTGTATCTAATTTGAGGATGCCTGTGATACTTTCAAAAGTTTTTGTTTTCTGTTCTATCGGTGTAAACTTGATATCCTTTCGTACATAAATAATTATTCCCCCACCCTTTTGTTTCCTGCGCAGTTGTGAGTACAACTTATAACCTGGCAGGTTATAAAGATTAACTATACTACCAGATATACCTACCTCAGTCAAAACTATGATATCCAATGGGTAAACGCAATCATGGATAGTTTGTTGTAATTTCGCAAAGTTTTTTTTGATTGATCTGATGTTGAAATGTAAACAAGTCATACATAAGCTGGTTTTAGGTGGTAGCTGTCTGAAAAAATGGTTAGTGGTACTGCAGTTAAATATTTCCTGAACCTTTATATCCATCACAACACAATAAATTAATAAATACAGATAAACGCACAAACATATAATTAAATTAATTTAATATAGGGCATTTACATTGGGGTAGACGCTAGAGTTTGTTTTACATGCGAAGAACACAACTTTTCGATTTGTTTAATATCAAGCAGTGACCGAATATAATAAATTTTAGTAGTATCAGACTGCCTGGCACATATTTTCCCGTTCTTACACCACACATATTTACATGACTTATTCAATAAATTAGTTTTAGCATTAAATAATAAAGATTTTTGATACTTCGTTAGAGCTTCACGTATGTAAACACGTCTGTCAGCCTTCTCCTTCGAAACGTTCGGCATCAGATGACCCACGGTGAGACATTGCACTTTACCAGCTTCTATCCATTGTTGCTGGAGCATTTTTGACTTGAGCTCCACTGGGAAGGGGCCTGGATTATCCTTAGTACCAGGCAAGCGCTTTAACAACTGGATTTCTTTTTCTGGTATCTCCAACATAACAGCCACGGAATTAATGATCTTCCCTGCATCACTGAACGGTACTTCAGGTAGGCCGGCTATCTCCAGGGACGTTGAAAGAGACTGCTGTTCATACTCTTTTAATCCTTGTTCCAAGACGTTTACCCGTAGCTCTAAATTTTTGTTTTTGTTATGTAGATCATAGTTTTTGTTTTCCAGTTCCTTAATTTTTGTGTCCTGTTTTTTAATAGCTTGTTCCATCGTTGAAAGCTGATCACTAAGGAATTCCAGTGAATGTTCGAGACCACTGATTTCCTCTCGGAAGGTTTTCTTTACCTCCCGGCTTATATCTTGCACCAATTTTTTGGCGTCCACAACTGGGGTCATTTCCGTGCATCCATGAGTATCACAGTCATCCTTGTCATCGTCCTCTTCGGGAATCACAAAGGAAGATCTGCGCGAGACATTTTTCACACAGTCCTCACAGCTCCATTCAATCCCGGACGAGTTCTTAATGGTGATCACCTGTTTGTTAGACAGTTTTGAGCAAGCAGGATCTGCATGCACTATTTTGTCACAGCGACTGCACTCCAAACCTGGTACTTTTTTGGTAATATTTTTTTTGCATTTTATACACTTTTTGATGACCATTATTAAACGGAGGGTATAATAGGATTTTCTCTCAACAATGCGCGCGCGACCGTTCGCCAATGATGTCGAGAATAGACAGCGGTTCGTCGATTAAATACTATATTTAATCGACGAACCGCTACAGCTGAAGCCAGTAATAAAAAACCTGAAATATGGATTACAGTTTACTTTTTAGGGTTCCGTAGTCAAAAGGTAAAAACGGGACCCAATTCATGAGACTTCGCTGTCCGTCTGTCTGTCTATCCGTCACGAGGCTGTATCTCAGAAGCCGTGATAGCTAAAAAAATTACACAGATGATGCGTTTATGTCCCGAGTGGCGACGGGTAAGAGTACAAAATATCGCCACCCCAATACATCCCGACGGTGTCGCAAGAGGCGACTAAGGGAACACTTTTGCAATAAGATCCATTGCGTAGAGAAGGAAAACTCGAAATGAGACCCGGTTGTCAGTAAAATGACAATCGTTAAGACAAGTTGAAAGCCTTATGGGCGGCCTGATATCTAAATTTCAACTGTGGTTTGTCGTGACCTGTGCTTGTCCATTTCAACACGGCAAAAGGATCACCACCTATTACGTGGGACGTAAAACTATAAGGTGAAATTATGTGGGCGTATACTATGCCTCTTCCAACCCCTTCGGGGAAAATGGCGTGACTATATTATGTATGTGTTTATGCAGCCGCTATAACAACAAATACTAAAATCAGAAAAGGGGAATTAACATTTGTGATAACAAACGTGATTTTTTGCCGTTTCTTGGTAGGAACCCCCCGACCGCGAGACCGAATCGCACTTGGCCGGATTTTTGTTAATATAAAAAGGGATTTGTATGGAAGTCGTATGGAACGAAACCCATATCCTACGGGTTGAAACAAAGGTGCAAATTACATGAAGGATATAAAAATATTATGGTATTCAAATTCAGCATACATAAACATACTTACTCTTGTACAAAAAATAAAATATGAGTACGCGTTTCACGATTTTTCAAAACACTACCTACCATAAGGGTATCAAATAAGGAATGAAAGTTTGATTGAAGTGATAGGTAGGCGTGAATAATGTTCAAAGTCGTCACGAGTAAATACGTAGAACACAGCTAGCAGCTAATAAAACACTAGTTGTTATTTACAGTGAACCCTTTCGAAATACCTGTAGGAGGTTTATAGCAATAAACTCTTCCACATTGTTAATGAAACATTCAAACTTGTGTGGGTCGATCGCCAATGGTTGCTAAGTACCGAAGTTTAGTTTAGTTAACAACGCCCACGGGCTTATGATGTGTCAGGCTTTTAAGTGCATGATGTAATATCCTTTGAGGGTCAACGAAGGTGATAAAGTGTCTGTCAGAGAATAGATATTGCTCATTTTTGCTAGTCATTGACAGATTAAAAACGAAATTTAAGAAGTTATAATATCGCAATATTATCGATAGATCAAGTCCGAGCATCGACTTTCCCGTACCCGTTTCTCAGATCCCGTTTACCCAGGAACCAAGATTCCCTCAGTAACCAGGAAACTTGGTTCTTGGATAGAAAGAAGTATATGTGTTTTCGCAAGAGTTATTGTATAAGGGGTTAAAGATGACAGATGGCGCTAGCTGTTACGCGAACATTTGCTCCTTAGAGAATTAATTTAAAATAATAGTAAATCCTCATGTTTGTGCGTAAATGTATCGGAATATTGTCGAAGCACATTAACCCTTAAATGCATGATTTTTTATTTTTCAATGAAAAAAATATACGTATTATCTCAAGAGTACAGATATTACTGGAAAAATAATTAAAAAATATCGAAGAAGGTTTAGTCCATTAAATCCCTCATTTTTTCTGTGTAGGATGTACCCTACATTATGCACTCCAAGTAAAAAGAGTATGTATGTAAGTAGGTGTATATGTCGCGTGGTTTTCTTCCAAATTGAAACAATTAGATTACGTGTTTTATTATTTTATTATGGTATTTTCTAAATCAGTTTGTTCTCATAATATAAGGTAGAGAGATATAAAAAAATCACATATGGTTTGGGTAAAACCAGAACACAGGCATTTTACATGTTACCCCCGATGGTGGTAGCCGTAGGTCTGTTGGGAGTCCCGGTACATCCTTCTGAGGGCATGCCTGGGGCTCCCAACCGTAAGCTGTTAGGCGTTACGTGAGGTTTTTTAGTCGGTACGAGTCTGGCATAGCATCCATGAATGATTTTTCCTCACATTAAAAAAAAGGTTACCTACTTAATTTTAGGTTTTTGTGACAATAATTTCTTGTAAGCTACCCATGAATTTATCATAACTAGGTCTACAAGGCCATGGAACAATCGCATGTACTACTTTCTATTTTTATGGATTTGCGATATCTAAATATATATAACTCAAAGGTGACTGACTGACTGACATAGTGATCTATCAACGCACAGCCCAAACCACTGGACGAAACCGGCTGAAATTTGGCGTGCAGGTAGATGTTATGACGTAGGCAGGCATCCGCTAAGAAAGGATTTTGATAAATTCTACCCCCAATGGGGATAAAAAACGGGAAGCAGGAACGGGAACAAATTTTACACGGGCGAAGCTGCGGGCATCAGCTAGTTTTCCTATATAACTGCCCCATTAGATCTTCGCCACTCAGGTGGGATCCTCTGCACTATGGTCTACATCAGCGCCAAGAGATTCGTCTTCCAAAGGACCATCTACAGCCTCTTCAGATTCAAAACTCGACACTCAGTCCCTATAATAAACATGCTCCTCTTCAACATTTTTCTCACTGAAATCTTTTTCAGCACCATCTTCTGATTCACTGTCATCGAAGACAACTACGTAGGAGCTTATTTGGTCATCAAAACCAGTCCATCGTTAATTAGACATCTCTAATATATAATTTCTACATCTATTACAAATATCTCATACAATATTCTACTTAGTACTGAATGCATAATGTAGGATAAGTCCTACAGAACAAAATTTCGAAGATTTGTGGTCATTCCTAATACAATTGAAACTTTTACTAATACACTCAATATTTAACATTTTGAGGAATAAAAGTAAAAATTAAACAGGACAACTTACCTTGAAATTTTCGAAAAAAAATGTTCACTAAATAAATAATTGAATTACAACGTTTGCAAATCGCGGTCCCCCAAATAGTTTTAGCAATCAAATTCAAGTTCAAAATAAAAAACAGTACTGCAAACATAAAATATTTAAAAATAGACCTGTTTTCGATTGACAAGAGATAATAAAAAATAATTTTAAGACAAAAGCGGATGACATTCAGGCATCAGAATATTGTGTAGTCTGAATCCTACACTATGAATTTAAGGGTTAACTGATATTCCTCCAGTGTTGGTGATATTACAGTGGGTTGAAATACAGTTTAATTATCTTTTCGTATACAAAGTTGGTGACAGTGGTATGAAGTGAAACAACAGGAAGTGAAAGTGACATTTAATAACACATGAGTCTATTTTTATTCATTTCATACAACACAAATTTATAATTGACACTAAATTGTATGTTAAATAATAAATAATTAATAATAACATTAAATAACCAGTGATTTGCGGGTGTCTGGACATATTTAAATTTCTATTTTTACCTGAAAGCACAAAATATAACACCAAGGTTCCTGCATCGCGACAAGCGGTGGCGACATCTATCGTTGAGTAGCAGAGTTAACCGATAGTATGAACAGGTGTGGGGGCTGTGGCCGTTTTGCATCATCGGCTGAAGGAGTTGCAATTAGGTGCAAGAGGTGCGCCAGTGCTTTCCATAAGGTTTGTGTGGGCATACCTGCGAAGGGGAGTGTACAACCGGAATGGCTCTGTCCGGAGTGTAAGAGTCGAGCCGTAAACAGACGCGGTAATGACGAAACGCCGGTTCGCTCGGCTCATCCTGGCGGTAGTAGCGGTCTTACAACGTCGCCTGAGCCCGCCCCTACGGTGGAGCTACCGTTGAGTGCTGCGGAGACGGGGGAGGCGACCTCTGGCGGAGATTTTCTAATGCTGATGGGGGAGATTAGAGCTTTGCGTGCAGATGTGCAGTCTCTTCAGAGACGTATGGAGCTCGACATGGCCGCCATAAAGGAATCTGTTCAAGCGTGTAACATTCGCATGGACGGCATGGAGGCTAGGCTGGTCGCGTTGGAGGACAGAGGCGCCGATCGTGGCTCTGACGCTGGGACGGGAGGGTCGATTGAACGCGTGGTGGAAGATCTCAGGCGCGAGTTAAATGACAGGGACCAGGAACTGCTGGCCAATGATGTAGAGTTAACGCATGTGCCAGAGCAAGCCGGAGAGAACCCCGTCCACCTGCTTAAGGTCATAGGTGCCAAGCTGGGCGTGTCGGTGGACGAGCGCGACGTAGTCAGCGTGGAGCGCGTCGGCGGGCGCCGGCTGGACCGCCTGGCGCGCCGCGACGTGCGCGACGAGCTGCTGAGGGCGGCGCGCGTGCACCGCGGCGCCACCACGGAGGGCGTCGTGCTGGCCGCCGCCCCGCGCCGTTTCTACGTCAACGAGCGGCTGACGAGGACGAACCGCCTGTTGTTTCGGCGCGCGCGCGACGCCGCCGGTGCTGCCGGCTGGCGCTTTGTGTGGACTCGGAGGGGAGTCATTCTCGCCTGCCGAAGATCCGGGGAAGTCACCCACCGCATCCGGACGGAGATGGACCTGTCAAAAGTTTTTAGTGAGCAAGTGGCTTGTATGTGATCTTTCAATCGTACTATTACTATTTAAACCACATATCGCATCTTATCCGAACACTGTATTTGTGTCGGACTTAGTTGTGGCTATCTACTCAGCTTATATCTTATGTGCACATCTACTTGGAGATTCGGACAGGCGGTGCTGTGGGCGCTTATACATAGAATTATTGGATAGAAACAATCCTCATGATAATTCATATTGTTTTTTGTCATATCCCACACTTTTCTTTTTGTTATGTCATGTTGTGTTTATTTCATTTAGTTGGAAGTACAATGGGCAAAGTGGTATATATTATAGTTGTTTGTTTTGTTCTATGTTACATAAGAGTTTATTGCTAAATGCACCTACGTTTCGCTCACATCATCCACAAATTATGATTGATTTAGATTATACTTGCATAATATCTCCCTCTAAGTCAATGGTTAAATATGGGACTGGAATTGGTGTATTTATATGTATATGTCATTATATAAATGATTACAAATAGATATTTAAAATTTGGTCTATTAAATGCAGGCTTCCTCTCTACTAGGCAGGATGAGTTTAGGCTGGCCATGCTGCATCATGACGTGGACATAATGGCCATTAACGAAACTTGGTTGAAGACTGACCAGGAAGCCAGAGCTCCTGTGGTTCAGGGCTATAGGCTCCGACATATAGGGGTCTAAGAAGGTTTTTACAGGGTCGGCAGCGCGAGTGTGGCGCCTCTGGTGTTGCAAACGTTCATAGGCTGCGGTGACCACCAGTCCTCCTGGTGGGCCGTATGCTTGTCTGCCACCTTAGTGGTATAAAAAAAAAAAAAAATATATTATATCAAGGCCTATGGATATAAAAAGGGTAGGGGGGGTGGAATCGCTTTTTACGTTAAAATAGGGATCACTGTCAGAACAAGGATGCACCACATAAATCAAAATGTTGAGCAAATGTGGATCACCTTAAGCATTATGGGAAAAACGCTACTCATAGGCACCGCCTATCGTCCCCCTTGGCTTGACGTGGATGAGTTTTTGGGTGGCATTACTAATAGTATCATTGCTTTGGCTCCATATGACCATGTGGTATTATTGGGCGATTTTAATGTGAACATGCAGAAAGTGGGTGAGAGTGATGTGAGAAGGCTCTCTGATTTCCTTACTTACATGAATTTAGTTCAAGTAGTACAGAAGCCTACATACTTCACGGATGCTAAGGCTACCCTCATAGATGTCATATGCACAGACGTCAGGGCAAGTAATGTAATAGTAGATCACATCCCTGAGCTGGGTCGCCATTCGTTCGTTGTGTGTGACACAGTAATGAGAAAGTATAAGCCTAAACCGAGAACAGTCACTAATAGACCTTTAAAAGATATTTTGATGGAGCATTTTGAGGAGGACAGACTTGCTTTCCGAGGGATGTTGGCATGCGATTGCCGGGATGTAAATGCTATGGTCAGATCATTTAATTCATATATATTGCATTTGTTTGACCTTCATGCACCTATTAGAACCAGGACCTTTAGAATGCCTCCTACGCCCTGGATCACGGACAACATTCGTTTGTTGTTCCGCCTCCGGGACCGAGCACGGGCAAGGTATCATAGTACTAGGTTGGACCGGCACTACAAATACTATATAGATCTAAAACATCTGGCTGAAAGATCATTGCAGAGCGAGAAGTCAGCTTACTTTAGAGTCAACATAAATTCGCAAATAAAAGAACCAAAATTGATGTGGAAAAATTTAAAGACAGACATTTTGGCGAAACATAAGGAGACTCTACTGCCTGCTCATTTTGATAATGCCGAAGCAGTTAATAAGGCTTTCCTGAATGTGCCTGGGGAGTCGGGACTGTCAATCTCACAATTGACATTCTTTGAGTTCGATAGGTGCACTCCCACACAATTCAATCTGAGGCCGGTCAGTGAGGATGAGGTGCGTAAAATAATTGGCAGTATTAAAACAAATGCCGAGGGCGTGGATGGGATCAGCCAGGAAATGATCTCTATGGTCCTCCCGTCAGCTCTACAGGCTGTGACCAATATTGTAAACACATAAATTTTGTCTCATAAGTTCCCCGAACTGTGGCGCTGTGCAATTGTTCGCCCGATAGCGAAAGTTAGTAACCCTCAGCAGTACAAGGATTTAAGGTCAATAAGTATTCTGCCTTGTTTGTCTAAGGTCCTGGAACGAGTAGTACATACACAATTGTCGGAGTACTTGGAGGTGAACAATCTCTTGCCTGAGCTACAGTCGGGCTTCCGCAAGGGCCGTAGTACTGCTACCGCATTGGCGGATGTAGTGGGAAATATACTCGAGGCTAGGGATGAGGGGGAGGGTTCTATCCTGGTGCTCTTGGACTTTTAAAAAAATAACACTCCTACTCTCAAAGCTGACATACTACGGATTTGCCAGAGAAACAGTACAATGGTTCCATAGTTACCTGGAAAATAGGACACAATGTGTGGAGATATTAAGGGAGGGTGGTGACCACATTATCTCCTCTCCTAGCCCAGTAACCAGGGGTGTACCTCAGGGGTCTATTTTGGGGCCTCTTTTGTACATATTGTATAGCGCAGATATAATAAAGTCAATCAAGAAGTGTAAATATCATATACATGCAGACGATGTACAGCTATACAGGTCCTTCAAGCCTGCTGAAACAGCAACGGCGGTGGCGGAAATCAATGATGACTTGGAAAGTGTGCTTATATGGGCAGAGCAAAATTCCTTGATGCTGAACCCTACCAAGTCCAAGTTCCTGGTGTTAGGGTCCAGGAAACAGTTTCAGGATATTGTGGCACTGAACCCAGTTATAACTATGAAGGGCGAGAATATTGAGAGAGTTAGTACTGCTACCAGCCTTGGACTAGTTCTGGACTCGGAGTTGCGATTTGAAGCACATATAGCCAAAGTTGCCAGCAACTGTTTCTACAGGTTGAAGGTCCTTTATGGAATACGACAGTTTCTGAGTGAGCCAATACGAAAGACCCTAGTTGATAGCCTTGTTCTATCAAAGTTTAATTACTGTGACATAGTGTATGGGCCGTGTCTGCTTGGGAGGACAGAAAATCTTATACAACGAGTTCAAAATGCTTGCGCACGTTTCTGTATAAATATTCCCCGGAGAAGACATGTAACTCCCTACATAAACAAGTTAAAACTTCTCAAGATGGCAGCCAGAAGGAAGCTCCATTTGGCTAGCCTACTGTTTGGTGTTGTTAAAACACAAAGACCTATTTATCTCTTCGAGAAACTTAGTTGGAGATATGACAAGCAGCGTTACAGTAGAAGATCAAAAGTACCTCCCTTGTCAATTCCTGCTCATAGAACGGCAGCCTTTAGAGGCACAATTCTCAGCTGTCAGTCCTATAGATGTATTAAAAACTTTTAAAGAAATTAATATGAAAACCACTAAAGATTTATGGGGTCTATCTGTCAAAACTGTTGCTCATATTATAACTGTAATAGCCCCGCATCTGGCAACTGTGTTCAATAGCTGTGTCGAGACTGGTGTGTTTCCTGACTTGATGAAACATAGTAAAGTCATACCTTTATTTAAGGCGGGAAATAGTGAGGATCCCTCGAACTTTCGACCTGTTTCCATATTACCTACACTCAGTAAAAATTTTTGAAAAGCTAATGCTTAAACAGTTGCTCAGTCACTTTAATAAACATAATTTACTACACAGGAAACAGTTCGGGTTCACAAAGGGTTGTTCAACAGTGGATGCGGGAGTTGCTTTACTTAAGAGTATTTACACGGCTTGGGAGGATTCGCAGGATGCACTGGGTGTGTTTTGCGATTTGTCTAAGGCCTTCGATTGTGTTCACCACGAAACTCTGGTCAAAAAGTTGCGCCACTATGGTGTCAGGAATAGAGCTCTCGACCTCATGACTTCTTATTTGAGCAATAGAATTCAGAGGGTTGAAGTAAACGGTATACGATCTCCAGGGACCCCAGTTGTAATGGGTGTCCCGCAGGGTTCAATCCTTGGTCCATTTCTCTTTTTAATATACATAAATGATTTACCTTATTATGTTAGGGATGAACATGAGATTGTTCTGTTCGCGGATGATACTTCTCTGACATTTAAAATTAATAGACAGTTAATGGATTATGACGATGTTAACAGTGCACTTTCAAAAGTTGTTTATTGGTTTAGCGTTAATAACCTTCTTTTAAATGATAAAAAAACTAAAGTAATAAAGTTTTCGACACCTAATGTGAGACAGGTGGCGACCAATGTACAACTGAATGGATCCGGGCTGGACTCTGTGGAGACTACAGTATTTTTAGGCATTACAATTGACTCGAAGTTGCACTGGGGCCCGCATATAGAAAAATTGTCAGGTAAATTAAGTTCTGCTGCATATGCAGTTACAACAATTAGACGGCTCACTGATGTTGAAATGGCTAGAATAGTCTATTTCAGTTATTTCCATAGTGTTATGTCATACGGAATTCTTCTCTGGGGAGATTCAGCGGACATCAATAACATATTTATATTACAAAAGAGAGCTGTGAGAGCAATATACCAGCTAGGTCCTAGAGTTTCTCTAAGAGAAAAATTCAAAGAAATTAATATTCTAACTGTTATATCACAATACATATATGAAAATTTAATTTATGTGCATAAAAATAAGGACCAATTACTAAAAAAATGTGATATACACAATGTAAATACCAGGCATAAAGATAATCTTGTTTTACATGCTACTCGTCTACACAGTATAAGCAGTTCTTTTGTCGGACAATGTATAAAGTTTTATAATAAACTTCCCAAAGAAACTAGATTATTGTCAATAAACAAATTCAAAGCTACCATTAAAGCCAAATTATGTAGCAAGGCATATTATACAATTCAAGACTATATAGATGATAAAAATGCGTGGGTTTAAGGCGCTCCAAGTCAACACACAAAAAAAAATAATTATGTACCTACCTAGACGAATTTTGTTTAAAAAAGGATATTGCTTAATGAAAACTCGCGTGTACAAATCTCATCACACAAATCATTCAACAATTACACCTCTGTAGTTGTTGAATGATTTGTAATTACCTACTGGATGTTAAAAGAGTGGCTGGAGTTTTATTGCCAGGTTCTTTTTTTCTCCAGCTCTACCTATTGCTTTGCGAATCTGGCAGTAAATGTAAATGTAGAAGCAATCATTTGGACGTTCATAAGCGTTACATTGTGACCTATATGAATAAAGATTTTTTTCATTTTTCATTTTCATTTTTCATTTAAGCACTCAGCCGCACACTGCTGGAATGTTCTGTCCCCACCGGTCCGCAGCCTGAAAGCAAGGCAGACATTTATACGCCGTCTCAGGACCTTATACATGATGGAACAATGTCAGTCTTTAAGGTAATGTTATAATTTTCTTGTTACAACATTAACCAATATCACTTTGTTGAAATAACATAATTCAAGTAATATTTATACTATTCAACACTATTTATATATTTATGTCCATATATTATTACTTTTGGTTTTGTGTTGTTTCATGGAAGCGCTCGTGGCCCTGCGGACTCAGTGTTCTGTACACGATCACTGCAGTAAGCAACTTTCACTATGGCCGGTCCATGGATGGGTGACCATCCATGTGATCACTTTGTGACATTTATTTGAGCATTTCCGTGCTTCAGAAGGCACGTTAAGCCGTTGGTCCCGGTTGCCAGTAAAATGGCAGTCGTTAAGCTAAGTTGAAGGCTTTATTTCAACAGCAGGCAGTCACAACCTGCGCTTGTCTATTTAAACACGGCAATACGACTCACCACCTATTACGTGGGACAAATTATACAAAGGTGAAATGTGGGCATATAATGTGCCTCTGCCTGCCCCTTCGGGGATGGAGGCGTGACTGTGTGTATGTGTGTATGTATGTTGTTGCATGTATAGATTTGTATATATTTTGATGAATGTCTAAAGTCTCTCTCTTTTATATTGTTATCCTGTGAGGAGTATAAATGATTTTTAACTAACATACCGTCTTTCTTTGGCTGGCATGTGTGGTGGGCTGAAGCATGACGTGCAGCTGAAGTGCCAGGGTGATGTGGGTGAGCAAGGTGAAGCCTGCGTTACTTGCCTATAATTTTATAATAGTATATTATGTATTAAAAGAAAAAAAAAATGTAAAGGGTAATAGTCCATAAGTCCATTAGTCCAAAATTATTGTTTTCTGTTGCTATGAACATTTGAGGAGTTAAATATAATGTACTAATTTTACTCTTAAATGTATGCAGTAATTATTTATTTAGTAGGTATTAACTGCATTGTTTATCTAAGTTAGATTTTTATCACATTGTAAATTATAACCTCTTACTCTCACATTTTTTGTGTACATGTTGATTATTTTCTTTGCATAGTAGAATATGTTACAATGCTTCTAGATTAATGATTTACTTACGACTGGCAGCGGCAATATTTGTTTGTTGGTATCAGCATAATTATTTCTTGCTATCAGAAGCGACGCCTCTTGGAGGATAGCATGCTTGGCATTTGAGTAAACACATTTAATATGAATAGCAGCACTCCACATTACAGCACAGCACCATGCATTTCTGTTTAATTTTTTACAATTCACGATTTAATAAATAATTAAATATGTACTTATTGTAAATATATCTGTGATCTGTGATTTGCTTTTGTGTCAAGAAGGAAAAAAAAGGAATGGCTTGGTGGCGTCTCTCGGATCGGAGACGGAAGTAATTAATGTTGCCAGCTCAAATATAATTTTGTATGGATATGTTTTAAGGGGTCCCGACACGATCAATTGGCGAATGTCGAACACGTTAAATGTCTGTACATATACGTCGATGCACACTGAAGCAACTTCCATTCATATTTGGCGTGATTGGCGATTGCAAGGCATGGTCGTGTCCGGTGTGCCCATTATATATATATTTTTTTTAATTTTTATTTCGTTTTTTATTTGTCATGTGTTGTTTGTTTGTTTTTTAATTTTTGTTATTTTTGTTAAAACGCTTATATGGTTTACAGTGGTAAAAATAGTTTACAGGGGTTGTCATGTGTTCGCGTGATAGAGAGGAGGGGAGAAGATTGTTTTTGTTTTTGATAATTATTATAAAATATGAATGCCTCTGTCAAGTGGGGTCCGGCTACCTCTGAAAATCAGCGCTGTCTGCCTGTTAGTACAGGTGGACAGCATTACGCTGAGAGGTGGCCGTTATTCTACTTTCTGTGTTAGGTATACCTTTAATTGTACTATTGCTGTGTGTTTTAAAAGTAGAATAAAAAGCTTTTTCTTTCTTTCTTTCTTTCTTTCTAAAATGTAAAATGTGTATTGTTTAAAATCGGATTTTCTACTTCAAATACAATATAATCCTGGAGTTTACCAACAATTCCGCCAGCATCAAGGCCTCGAATGGATTTACTAGTATGAGGTTAGGGGGCGACCTCCCTCGACCGACGGAGTTGGTGCCCACGTCGCCCCAAGACGAAATGAAGCGAAACAATTTGATGGTTGAGAGTAGAGTCTCGGTGGTCCAACGGTTAGGGCGTCTGGTCCGGCAAACCAGAAGACGCTAGTCCAAGTCCTGCTCAAGGCCAACATTTATAAACATAAATTTTGTGATTGAGTAAGCACTGCTTCTAAAAATTATCTCTAATGTATCCAGTTGTCCTTCTCTTCACTATGACCTTGTACTTTAATCTGTCACTTGTAGGTTAGATCTGTTTTGACCCCGAATAGGTAAGTAGAGTTATATCGCACGTAAAAAACTAGATTATGTTAAGTTACAACAGTACAACCTCGATACACAAACCAAGACACCTGATATTCGATGACACTCATAATTATTATCGGTAGACATTAAGCTTCCGAATAACTTAAACAAAAGCCACAAGCACTCAAAAATAAGACAAACAAAATGGAGGGAACTCTCACAATAAAAAAAATAAAGTATCTCGACCGCTCTATAGGTGGCCATTGTTTAAAAAAATTAATGAACCTTATACGTACCTTCCGCTGGTGGTTCCCCTAAACTAATAGAGAACTTTTTTTTTCTTTTTGGTGCGGGCATGGACATTAGCCACTTGAATAATTATAGTGTAAGACATTGACGAAGAACTTCGATTTACAGTACTGTGTAGGTAATATTATTTTCTACTAGGCCTATTTTTGTAGCCAAACTTGTGCATGTGATTGTAAATCAGATATTATGTTGATGTCGCTATTTCTGTCTGAGAAGATCCTTTTCTTATTCATTTAAGGTATGGGGCTACCATAAGGCTACCTATACATATTGAGAGTGTTTTCACATTTTTTGTAGAATCATTTACCAGACAGCAACTGCGAATTTTTTTCATTTACTTATATTTAACCTCCTTAATGTTGATCTTAGGAATATGTATAAATACTTACTTGTAAGCAAATAAACCCACAAACATAACAACCTGCTTTCAAAATTCACATCACGGACGATAAAAAAGTAGCTGACTACAGAATTAGTGTCACTTAACTTTATTGTGACATATTATCACATAGTAGGTGTTTGTCACGTCACGTATGATCTGTCACAGTTCAGTTTGTCTTCGAGAAGAACATTCGCACAAATAACAAAACCGTGATGAATTCCCACCATCCGCCATTATATATCGTGTGATAGTGCCAAGGACACGTGACCTATTTTTTAAAAGGACGCACTCTCACTTATTGGCCCTTTTTCACAATAAACAGATCAAAAATATTGTGCCTTTTGATACGTGTGGATTTCGTCACAAAATACTATTTCTGATAGCGTACTCGAAACGATTAAACCCACACGGTCCACTGTATGCCTATCTGTAACTTCTCGACATGTTGTCCTAGGGTTCCTGACAGACATAACTATCACCGCAGTCTCTCGAATAGCTAGAAATTGGCTCTACTTTGAATGTGTAAATATCTGGATGTGTGTTACTCTTTCATGCTCATACAGCGAACGGATCTGGCTGAAATTTGGTAAGTACAGGGTTAGATAGCCTGGATCACGGGAATAACTTCCCAGGACGGAATAAAGCGCCATGCAAGCGGATCCGCGGGTGCCATCTGTTCTATCATAAATCTATGTTACATCCATACATTTTAGGTCTGCGATTCACACACGAACAAACACACGCTACTGTCAAGGGCCATTAACTGTACAATTTGTTTATTTTCGTAATTAACATTAAGGCCATACCCACGGCTAACGACCTTGAGCATATGGGCGATATGACTCGCCAACATAGAGAAGCGCAACTACAGAGACATCAGAGTAAAAGAACTACGGAAAAAGAAGAAAAATAGTAGCGGAAATGCGTTCCTCGCTTCACCAAATAAACAAGAAGCTGTGAGACGGTCTCACCCGACTGCCCCTCTCTAAAACGTTTATTGTGAGAGTTCAATCCGATTGACGTTGTCATTTGTGTTTTATTTCAAACTTTGAACAGATGATCCACGTGACCTAGTGACGTAGTTTAATGCAACAGAGTCACAGACTACAGACAAAGTCTCGCCATAAGCCCCTTTGCACTCTGTTTTATAGAGAGAGGCGAAAATAAATTAAAAAACAAAGGAACGTTTGTATTTCAATTTTCCTTTATTTTTAAGTGTAAAAATACACTGCAAAAAATGTGATTGATTATACGTAAAAATTAAATGTGACAAATGCACAAAGACGCATGTTCATATATATTCATTGTTTTACGTAAATTATTACAAATCCAGACAAGAGGGGTCTTCCACTCGCTTAAAATTTTTGTTACTTTTGGAACAAAATTTGATTTCATTTTATTATAACAAACAAAAATAGTCGTAAACGCAGTTGCGAGGGTCAGCTAGTTATGTATAAATAAGAAGCGCTCGTGGCACCGCGGACTCAGTGTTTTGTAAACGATCACTGTAGTAAGCTCATTCACTATGGCCAGTCCTTGGATAGGTGACCATCCATGTGACCACTTTGTGAAGTTATTTGTTCGTGCCGTTTCCGTGTTTCGGAAGGCACGTTAAGCAACGGCTGAACGTGCCTTTCGAAACTTACGGGCAACCAAGACCAACGGGTCTTGGTTGCCCGTAAAATGGCAGTCATTAAGCCAAGTAGCAGGCCTTTTTGGCGGCTTGAATAATTTCAACAGCAGGCAGTCACAACCTGCGCCTGTCTATCTCAACACGGCAATACAGCTCACCACCTATTACGTGGCACAAATTCTAAAAAGGTGAAATGTGGGGACATAATAATATGCCTCTGCCTACCCCTTCGGGGTTATCCCCGAAGGGGTAGGCAGATACATACATAAATATGTATATTATGTATGTATGGTCACGCCTATAAAGACGTGACCATATTTATGTATGTATGTAACTAGCTGACCCTCACAACTTCGTTTACGACGCTTAAGTTGCATGAAAGGGGAGGTATTTCTTCATCAGACTCAGCAAGTGGTGAGTGAAACTGCACTGTTTGTTTTATCATAAAAGAACGTACACGTCGAGGGCGTGGACTGAATTGTTTTAGAATCTATTCTAAAATAATTTATTTCAGTTCACGCCTTCGGCGCGGACGAAATATTTAACTCTGGACTTAATCATTAAGCTCTTATGATAAAGCCAACACGCCGGTTTAGATTTACACTCACATTCAAAGGAACTCTTGAATTCTAGGTTTTGAGACGTTGAGATGTCTCCAACTCCTGAACTTCCTCGGATCAATTTTCATTCAAATCAGTAGTTTCGGCGTGATACGTATTCGGAATACAGACGGACATGAAAATTTTAAATTTCATTTTGGCTTAAGTAGGTATTGATTAGAGAACGCGTTCTTTTTTTTAAATAGCTTTCATGTTCAGACTCTCGACCCTCAACAGTTTTATTATTATGTATAGATATAGACTAGCAAGAAACTCGGCGGGTTATTCTTTTTAGTACTCTGCTTACTGTAATATAGACTTAAGAAATCATAACAAATTGTTTGAGAATCCAACAGAGCCAGCAGATCATTTCCAGACTTACTTGTCTAGCAAATAATTGAATACAATTTTTGGTCCCGAGCAGGATTCGAACCTGCGTCTTCTGGTTTGCCGGACCAGACGGCCTCACCATTGGACCAACGAGACACTGCTCTCGACCGTCAATTCCTTCACTTTATTACTTTAACCAAGTTGCCGGTAGATGGTGCCTACGTCACCCCAAGACGTAATAAGCTGAAAAAATTGACGGTTAATATAAATAAATAAATATAAATAAATATATTCACGGACATTTCGCACAAGGCTATCTAATCCCAAAGTAAGCTAGGAATGACCTGCTTGTGTTATGGGTATAAGACCACGGATAATAATACTTATATACCTACTTTTTGAATGCATACATATTATACATAGAAACACCCAGACTCTTGAGACAAACATTTATGGGTCACACAAATATTTGTCTCCGGTGGGAATCGAACCCACGACCTCCAGCGCCGCAGGCGGTATCACTTCCGACTGCGCCACAGAGGCAGTCAAGTTGAGACCAGTGTCTCAAAAAAAGCAGTGTGTTAATAATAACTGTAATATAAGTATTTTCATCAGTTAGCTATATCCCTTAGCACAAAGTTATAATAGCTTAAGTTGTGTGCGAATGTCCGCAAATATTTCTTCATTTATTTATATTGAAATGATTAAGTACCGCTTACAATATAAGCATGACTACCTTTCGAAGTTATTTAATAAAACAATACAAAATATAAATTGAAATGCATTATATTCTCATGTAATGCAGTATGCATTGTGTAACTCGGGCTCTGGCTCTGTTACACGCATTACTCTGTACATGAATGAAAATATAACATTTTACGAGAATATTTTGCAGACCAGAGCGACACACGTCCGTCTAGCAACACGACTCCCCCCGCACTAGATTTTCGGGCGAGCGCGGGGAAGCAAGCAATGTGATGTATTCTTTGAATACATTATTAGTTATAATTAGTTAAAACGTATACTAATTCAAAATTGAAGAAAACCATTTTAGAGGTCTATGTTTTCTTTAGTCTCTGATATAAATTTTATTATCATTCATTAATAAATAGATGTCATAAAACGTCTTCTTCTAAAAAAATATGGGCTATTTCAATG
The DNA here is from genome assembly GCA_933228765.1 of Miltochrista miniata. Taxonomy (NCBI): domain Eukaryota; kingdom Metazoa; phylum Arthropoda; class Insecta; order Lepidoptera; family Erebidae; genus Miltochrista; species Miltochrista miniata. The sequence continues at coordinate 10,757,064 of OW121764.1, read as the reverse complement.
ATGTTTTACTAATTATTTATAATAAATACACAATTTCTGATAAAACCACCTTTTGACACACATCTTTTAGATATAAAATCTACTTTTGGCTGTCATTTTTCGTATACTAATACCGAGAAGAACGTCTTTATTTGCACCTCTTTTTCGCAAACTTTGTCAACCACTCCCCTTAAGTATGATGCCCATTTTTTGAGTTATATGACATTTTTACGACGACACTATAATTACACGTACCTATTCAGTAATATTTAAACCGTTTACAAAATATGCTCAATTCAAGTAAAATGTGAAATGGTTTAGTGTGGAACTGAATAAATGCAGCGGATTCGATATCCAGTTTGACTAAACTGATAAGATTTTTTTGAAGTTGTTCCTATTAGTAGATTATTATCGGATTCATAAATGCATTATTGAAGCACACACTTTTATTTATATTTCACAATTTAATTTAGTTTAACACCGTCTGACCGGTTTCGCTTTAAAGCATTCTCAAAGGTACATGGTCTGACACACTATTACTCCTAACTAGCCTCCTAGCCTTTGAGAATACTTTCAAGCGAAACCGGCTAGGTTGTGTTAAACTAAATTAAATTGTGAATGCCCAAACGTGTGCTTCAACAATTATATACCTACTAGCTGATGCCCGCAGCTTCACCCGCATAAAATTGGTTCCCGTTCCCGCTTCCCGTAGGAACTTATTCCCGGGATTAATGTGGCCTGTGTGTAATTCCAGCCCACAATAACTTTCCCCTTTATAATATTAGTAAGATTACAACAAGCTCCATCAAGTGCCGAGGTGCCGACAATCAAGAGTATAAATAGATTCATAAAATGTGCTGACCATAAATTATAGAAATCTGCACGATTTTATTGGGCCTATTGGTCTAGTGATTAAAGTACCCAAACAATACTTTTTTAAATCAGATAAGTGATACAGATATGAACAAAGACTTTTGCCAAAAGCAAAAGTTTTTGTTCAGGGGTTCAAATTTTGTATGAATTCGGAAGTTTATTTTTTTATCAGAATGTTAGAATACTCATTGCTCTAAAAATGTATTCCGTGTACTCGAACTAAATAAAGAATGAAAAAATTATTCCCGTTCGTCCCCCCAAAAAAATTAAGGGGACCATCGGGAAAATGACTAATTAATAAAACGAATAACGAATTCCCGTTCGTCCCCCTAGCCCTAGGGGAACGAAGTCTAGGGGACGAACGGGAATACTCCCAAATCAATGAAGAAGACATTTTGATGTCTTTAAATTAAACTGATGGGTACGTTTTGTAGTACTTAATTCATTGTGTGTTTTTCGTATAATTATAGTCTACTTACCCGAAACCACGGCTTTGAGATTTTTAAATAATCTAAGTTTGCAGTTCTAATTATCTCTAAAATCGATGACATGGTTCCTAAGAACAGATCTTTGTAACTCTTATATTTACAGACTTGCCCATACTGACCGTTCCGAATGTTACACCCGGTATATTTCCCGTACAAAACTACTGACCAAATGTGGCTGTGTAGGTGCTATGCTTCTGCGTACACCTTTTTTTATCACAAAATATTAACCAGTGTAGGCAGTAGAGTCACGTATGCAAGTATTGCACAAATGCAAATCTACATACCTATTGTAAAGGCGTGTCTCAATACATCATCATCATTATCATTGCAGCCGATTTGGCACGCACTGCTGGGCACAGGCCTCCCCCAAGGATCGCTACAACGTACGGTCTTCGCCGCCCGCCTGCAGCAGGCCCTCGCGACCTTTATCAGGTCATCTGTACACATTGTGGGAGATCGACCCATACTGCGTTTTCCGGTACGTGGTACTACAACACTTTTCAGCCCGATCGACTATCAGTTCTACATGCGATAATGACCTGCCTACTGCCATTTACTGTAAGTCGGGAGCTTCTCTCAGCTAGATCGGTGACCCAGTTCCTTATTTGGATCAACTCTTCGTTGCGGATTCTATCACGAAAGGAGCCTCCGAGCATTGTCCTCTGAGCGACAGCGAACATTCTAAATAGAAACATAATATGTAGACATGTAAATAAAAACAAATAATCCAAACGTAAATCAGTCATTAATAAAAAAAAACATTTAAAATCCATTTAGAATTTGCATATCGTTGTTTCTTTGTGTTACATTCTAACAAATTCCAACAAATTTGAATACATTATATTTAGCGTTCACGAATGTGATTGAAGCAAACACACATCGTTCATAATATAATGTTAGAAAAATTTGTGCGAATATTTTAATGTGAAAAGGTTTTCATTAAAGCTGAGTAATATTAGAATAACAATGAGATTATTTAGCTTGGAACACTCAGTAGTTTCAAGCGGGACTTTAACATAGTAACTACCGTATTTTAAGAAGTAAATTTTAATACATATATCAACAATAACTTCCGCTTTTTACTACAGCAGTGTTAACACCTTTAAAAAGGTAGTGTCGCTAACTGTTCTTTAAACTTCTGTTGATGGAAGTTTTTAAACCGTGAATGCAATAAACATCTCTCGATATGAGTCGGGTTGACCTTTGTAGTATTATCATTTAAGAGCGTTCCAGTGCTTTGGACGGCTCGCCTGAGCTGTTTCAAAAACTTAAACGAGTACAAGCTACATGTCTATCTCAACTTAGCAATAATGCGAGCTACCGTAGAACGAAACCATAACTGGTGACATGTAAGCTTTTAATATGCCTCTGCATCCCTCGTTGGGGAATAAATTATCAGTATAATAATATCAAGTTTTCTCGAGTGCCTTATACTTCGCGCCACACAGCTGAGTGCCGAGTATAAGTTTTTCCGAGCGCTTTCCGTGATTCACGATGAAGCGCGTTTTCGTGAATTTGTATGGAACTGACACAAGTTCCCGCGGTTACAGTTAAGTGGCGGTGGTTCGATTCCATATGAATCATTATTATAATTATTATTATAGCGTTAACGCGCTCAACGTGAATGTCGACAGGCAAACACCAAAACTTGCACGCTGCATTCAGGACTTTATCCACGGGGAAGCCACGAGTTCATGTCCATAAGTAACAAGTGGTACAACATAATTATATATAGTAGGTACTAACATGATGATGAATACATACAAGTTCTTGGATATTCCCTTATTATCCGACAGTAACCAATTCAATCCATTCAAAGTTCCATCAGGTCGTGAAAATTATTTATTCAGCCAGTAGAATCTAATAAAACCAGCTGTAGCAGCCACTAAGAAGCATTAAATTGGTAAAATGGCATCATAAAGCTACCTCGGGCTCATTCCATCGGTTTATCTCCAGTCTAAGTCCCATATTCCCAGAAGGCATTCCCGGAACGAACGTTTCAAAAGCACTTCATTCATTACCGTTCCTTTTGTCTTATTGAGGGGGACAATGATCTATGGATAATGGATAGGACATTATCTGTTTCGAAAATGTAATCTGTAATTGGCGGTGGCACTTTGTCCTAATGCAAAACGGGCTCATTTTTAATGTATTAAGTTTTGTTTTCCATCAACAGAGCGTTTAAAAATTTAATAGAGAAACGAGGCAATCCTTCATTTACCATTTTTGATGAGAGGAGCAAGGTGAAAGTAAATTGAGAAATGAAAATAAGCATTTTTTTAGAGGTGATGAAAAATCCTCCATGAATGCTATGCCGGACTCCTACCGACTATAAAACCTCACGTATCTTGCCTAACAGCCTACGGTTGCATGACCTGCTCGCAGAAAGAGGCAGCGCAGTCCCACTAACGCGCCATGATCTCCAGCGAGAGCGTGTCCACGTCCAGACCTGCCACGAGGACCTGGCGCTATTGCGCCCACGTCGTGCACTCCACCAATGTGTGGAGCGCTATGTACTCGCTTTGCTCCTCGCAGTGTTAGCACTCAGTCGTGGTTTCCCTGTGTAATGGTCGAATAATTAGTGAGAATATAAGTATCTATGCAGTTTACTGTTCCGAGTACATATGCTCGCTCATCTCGCTGTGGATACCAGGCTTTATCAAGCATTGATAGTCGTGGGCAAATCTACAGGGTCTAAACGGTAATTGCAAAAACGTGGGGCCTGCAAAAATATTACTCATGATTTTGCTTTAAGCAAAATATTCCAAAAAGAACATAATAAATAGAATTTACACAGTCAAAACTGCATAAGTAATTATATTGTCAAAATTCGAATTATTATACACTCATTTGCAAAAAAACGGGCACCTAAGCAATGAACCATTTCAAATGTTAATATTGCTTTGATAATTATAGGTAGTTTTATCCTCACAATTTGGTAAATTAATAAGAAAATAATCGTTTTCATCAGTATTTCATAAAATTTGTTACAATTTATGGGAAATAATGCTAAACCTCGCTAGTAGTGTATGTTCGCTAGTAGTGCATATGCTCATGAAGTAAAAATAAAAAAGTTTTTTTGTTTATTTTTCTTTAATAAAGTAAAAGCAGATTAAATCTTTAGTATCGAGTGTGACCCCCTCTAGCTAAAATCACAGCTTGAATTCGTCTGGGCATGCTAGCGAGTATATCCCGGATACTTGCTTGCGAATTACGTTCCCACTCCGCAGTAATCACATTCTTCAGCTCTCTGATAGTCTGCGGAGCCGGGTGTACTGATCTCACACGCCGTTTTAGAACGTCCCAGATATGTTCTATGGGATTGAGGTCGGGACTTCGAGCTGGCCAATCCAAACGACGAATGCCGACCTCTTGCACATACGCATTAACATCGCGGGATCGGTGGGCGCGAGCATTGTCGTCCATAAAAATCGAGTCTTGACCTAGAGCGGCCAATGCGGGTTGTGCATGAGGAATTAGAACTTCCGTTATGTATCGATGCCCAGTCAGTGAGCCGTTTTCAATGAAGACTAACTCTGTACGTTCCATTGAATTTATTCCTGCCCAAAACATAACAGAGCCCCCACCATAAGGTGTGATTTCTTCGAAACATGCATCTGCAAAGCGCTCTCCTTGTCTTCTTAGCACTCGCCGACGTCGATCTTCACCGAACAGAGATATCCTGGCTTCATCAGAGAACAAAACCCTATTCCAATCTTCTTGAGTCCATGATTCACAATTTCGAGCGAACCTAAGCCTGTGAACTCTGTGCTCACGGAGTAATTTGGGGCCGCGGGTTGGGCGGTGACTGCGTATATTGGCAGCGAGAAGCCTCCTCCTGACCGTCCATAGACTAATATGCACATTTCTTACTTCTTGGAGGTTGTTCTTAAGATCCACATACGAAGATTTGCGATTTCTCAATGCGCGACTCACAAGAAAACGATCATCCTGTGGTTGGGTACATGGTTTTCTTCCAGAACCAGGCCTTCTCTCGACGGAACCAGTCTCCTGATATCGCTGCCAGGTCCTTTGGACCGTCGAGCGACTAACATTTAGCCTCCTAGCCACGAAACATTGGCTGCAACCCTCTTCAAGCAGTGCGATAATTTTGGTAGCTTTTATCACTTTATCTACCATTTTTGATACAGCCAAACAGCAATAAATAAAGCTTTGACAGTCAAGGATATGAAATTAATCGATAAAAATTGAATAAAAGTTTTGAAAGTCGATGTTAACTTCTGGAACTTCGCGCCAAAAATGTAGGATAAAAAGGGGTTTTCCGTAAAAATGAGCATCAAATGAAAATTTGAATTTAGAACGTACTTTTTTAAATACCACAGCATATTTAAAACCGGCCAGTAACGTGTAGGTACAAACGATTGAAACCTTTTTGGTATTTCTCATGAAAAACGATATCTTTTATATGATAAATTCGATTTGTCGTTCCTCCGTTACAATGAGCCAATTTAGCTATGTACAACTCAGCAAAGGATTATTACTCCTTAGATGAGTTGTAACTATCTTACAACTCATCTAAGGAGTAATAATCCTTTGGACCAGCTGAGGGTGTGAAAATGAAAATAAATATCAGTAATTGTTGGTCTAAAACGCCTGATTCTATTAAATCTACTACAATCCATCATTCCTTTATAAATAGTCGTGAATACTAATTCATTAATATCTTAACCTCCTGAATAGATTTGAAATATTATGCGGTTAAATAAACCGGCTTCATTTTTAATGAAATACGTTTTATTTTCCACCAACAAAGAGTTTGAAAATTAAAATGAGATAACGCTCCTTCATTTCTAATTTTCCATTTTTGATTAGGTGCGCTAAGTGAATGTGAATCGAGAAATAAAAAACCGGCCGAGTGAGAGTCGGACTCGCGCACAACCAAAAAACAACAAAATGGCTTATTTTTTTCATAGGAGCTCCCTTTTTTATTTTTTTTTATTTGACGTGAGGGAAAATCCTTCATGGAAACTATTCCTCCTACCAACTAAAAAAACTCACGTAACGTCTAACAGCCTACGGTTGGGAGCCCCGGGTTAGCCCTCGGAAAGATGTCCCAGTAAATGTCCATTTTGTTATAATTAGAATTATTTTTTATGTAAATAGACTGCTCGATATTCTGTGAGTATTTTAAACGTCTACTGGTTGCCCTTATATCATAATATCACTACATAATATTATAAAACAAGTATTGCTCTATGGTGTTTGTTAACCACAGAGCAACGCGCGCCTTAGACAGTACGTGTTGCTCTATGTTGTTAACTATCCTATTATTCTCATACAGATCCTCTACGGTGGGTACAGTATGTATTTCTCTATGTTTAATTTCTTTTTCAGAATATTGATGACATTTGAATGATGACATTATTAACACGATAGTCTACAACATCGGTGCATGTAATTGAATTGTGTGTTTGTACGTAAATTGTTTAAACTAGAAAAAATGACAAATATGGGCTCTTTGTTTTCTATTTCCTATGAAATTGCTATCTTTGAAATATTATAATTACCTAAAGTAATCTGCTGGAAGCGATGTTAACTTTTTAAAGAAAAAATATTTACGATGAAAGTCGAAAAATAAATTAGTATGTGACCCGTTTAATGTTCAATCATGGCGACATGAAATTAATTCCCTTCCGCAATATTTGACTTTGCTATACCTCCGAAAGTATTCATTTAATTTGCATGGTGTAAAGGGAAGAAATAATCTTGATTATATGTTTAAGCCAACTAACGTATTTACATTGAGAAGGATACCTTATTACCTAATATATAAGACTAGCTGACCCGCGCAACTTCGTTTGCGTCACATGAGAGTGAGAAAGAGTCGTACAGTATTAATAATTTAAGTAGGTAATATAATCCCGTCGCATTTACTCCCGTCGCGTGTCTTATATTTATTAGAGAGGTGTGGTAGGTATTAATATTTAAAGTGATATAATTTTTCCCGTTCACGTCGCTTATATTCATTACCATTAGAGTTGAACCGCACAACTTTGTTGAAGCGATATAATGGTTCCCGTCGCATTTATTTTTGTCCGTTTTTTGGTACGGAACTCATCGTGTTCGAGTCCGACTCGCACTTGGCCGGTAATATCTTTCAGTTGACTGGCTACTGCTGCAGAAAACGTTTACTCCCGACGTAAAGGTTAAGAAGTAGGTTATTGTAAGTAAACCTTAAAATTTGTTCTGGACTTTTTTTTGTAACTTTTTAAGAGGAAAAAATTTGTAGTACCTACACAATTTTTACGTTACTTTAACCATTTAGGCAACGTACGCAATGACAGCTCTCATAAGAAAGAAATTTTCCCCGTTCTTAAAACATTATTCATAGCTGCTCCGCTCCTATTTGTCTTAGCGTGATGTTATATAGCCATTAGCCATCCTCAATAAATGGACTATAAAACTGTGAAATTATTTTGTAATGCAACCAGTAGTTTCTGAGATCCTAGCACACACAAACTCTTCAGTTTGATAATATTGTGAGCTAACCTTAAAAGAAAGACAAATTAGGTTATTGTGAGCGAACCTTAAAAGATAGACATATGCTGTTGCGGATTTTTTTATAGAACTTTTTAAGAGAAACAATTTTGTAGTACAAAATTTTTACGTAACATTAACCATTTAGGCAGCGTACGCCTCGGAAGCTCTCAGACGGTAAAAATAATTCCCCGTTTTCGAAACAATCTTCATTGCTGCTCCGCTCCTATTCGTCTTAGCGTGATGTTATATAGCCTAGCCATCCTCAATAAATGGACTATCAAACTGTAAAAGAAGTTTTGAAATCGAACCAGTAGTTCCTGAGATCCTAGCGTTCAAACAAACAAACAAACAAACAAACAAACAAACAAACTCTTCAGCTTTATAATATTAGTATGGATAAAATGGCGAAAAAACACGTTTGCTGTATGGGAGCCCTCCTTTAATATTATTATGTTTTGTTTTTAGTATTTGTTGTTATAGCGGCAACAAAACACATAATCTGTGAAAATTTCAACTCTCTAGCTATCACCGTTCATGAGATACTGCCTCCTGACGAACAAACAGACATACAGACAGACAGACAGACGGACAGCGAAGTCTCATGAATAGGGTCCCGTTCTTTACCATTTGGGTACGGAACCCTAAAAAATGAGTATTTCTGCCGCCCAGTCATTTTCATCCTGCCCATTATTGGTGGGAATTCAAGTATCTATGCAGTTTACTGCTGAGAGTTAAACGGATTCATTATTCTGCCCGTTCAGCTCTCAGTGAAGCCAGTCTTTATTATAACAAAGATAGTCGTGGGAAAATCAACGGGGTCTAAATGTGTCTCAATTTTGAGTGTAGTGGTAACATACCGCACTGGCAATTCGTTTCAAAAAACGAAAGTTTTACGTCAAATCATGCCTCATTCTCTGTCTCGTAAAATTAAGTTTTAAACCTAGAAGGCTACATAACGTCACATTTAGTCTCTTTTACCAAAAAAAATACTTGGATTACTGTACATCTGGTTGTAAATTAACATTTTTATAGGGTCAATGCGTAACTCGTTACCAGAAGTTATTACCCAGACTAAGTTTCTACGGATATTATTGTAGCAACAAGGGATCAAGCTCGTATTTTCTTCGCAAGTAAAATTTTCCTGGCGGTAAATACCAGGAAATATTAGGCATGGTGCAACAAAAAGGTGCAATTAAGTTCTGGTCAATAAATAAATAAATATTGTTGGACATTCTCACACAACATCAAAGTGTGGGTAGTCAACCAATAAACACACAAAGATTTTTTGCTCTCTTTTAATATTAATTAAATTAATTAATATCTACATTTAGTGTACATTTGTACTATTAGAGTGCATAATACTCACTAGTGCTCGCTATCCAGTGTTATTTCTCTTGTGCCACTTAACCAAGCCGTATAAACCTCACTAACAGTATGGACCTAAAACTTGCAAATGGTCTTGTTGAGCTTGCTGAGCTGGAAAAGAAGTTTGCTTCAAGGATGGAAGACTACGATGAAAAACTTCAACAGATCACATCTGGATCCACTGCAGCTTCACCAGAGGTAGTAAATCTGGCAAAAGACTTCAGCCAGTTTCAGAATTTAATTTGGCAGACACTTTCCAGCATAAAGTCACAGGTTGAACTTCTCACATTAGGGCTGGATCGACATGAGACTACTATGAGGCGTAAGGTTTTGTTATTTCATGGCATTCCTGAACGACCAAATAAAAAATTGCACGAGTCTGTACATAACATCTTAACTGCAGAGATGAAGCTTTCGGAGGTTGGTTTGCAGCACCTTAATGTCTGCCACAGACTGGGTAGTGCAAGAGGGAAAACACGCCCAGTACTTGTCCGATTTCATGGTCTGCAACAACGTCATATGGTCTGGGACAGTAAAACAGCACTTAAAGGTACGTCTATTGCTGTTTCGGAATTCCTGACGAAGGCGCGGCACCGAGTCTTCACAGCTGCTAGACACCACTTTGGAGTGAGGAGCAGCTGGTCTGCTGAGGGCAAGATAGTCATCTTGACTCCTGACAAAACTCGTAGGAAGATTGAAACTAGGGCAGAGCTCGACAGTATCATCCACCAATATCCGAGCCCCGTTAACGAAACCGTTCAATCTTCTCAACCAGTGGCTGCAGTATCTTCGAAGACTGGCGAGGCACCAAAGGTAGTGAAGGCCGGCAAGTCTAGTCGACGTCGCGTCTAAACCCTTTTATGGCTTTCAATATTTAATAATGTCAGTCGCAATTTGCTCCACACTACCGGTCTATTATTGTTACAGTAAGTATTTAGTGACTTGTTTGTAGCCATAACATTTGTGCTTTGTTTACATATTTAGGTAAATACTCTTAAGTAGACAAGTAAAATATGACTGACAAGATCCTACCCACTGTTAAATTAATAATTACATTCATTCAAAATCAGTCAATTCAAAAAACCATTTTGTTGTTTTTGTTTTTTTTGCTTGCGTCAGTTTGACACTGACATTTTGTCATTTTCTGCTAATGCCGGCTCCACACTTCCGACTTAGTAACAAAGTGGGGAGTATATTGCTTTTTATTATAAATTTTAGTTTTAATACAGTAATTTTGTATCCGGATTGTGTGTGGGATATTATGGTATCTTATTTTATTTTTTTTACGCTTTTCATAATCAAAAGTCTCCCTTGATGTGCTTTCGTGTTTTTTTTTTTTGTGCTTTTCTTCATTATTTGTGATTGATGATGTTAAAATTTCTACCACTATATTAGCGAGTCAGTGAAATGCTAGATATTTTATTCTTCAAATTTATATATATTCATATTTTATAACATTATATATTATATATATTTTTTAAATTGAATCTTGCAAAACATGGACGAACTTAGTAACTTAGATAATAGTTTTTTCTCGTGCTCTTCTGCCTCTGATAGTTTCCACAGCGTGGATGATGACTCTTCCGCTAGTCTGATACTACATGATCATCTTTCCTCTTTCTCTTCAAAGTATCCTAAAAATCTCAATCTTGCGCATATTAATGCTCAGGGTGTCAACAGCCATTATTCTGATCTTCTGGCGTCTTTTAGGAACTCCTCTCTTGATGCTATACTTATCTCTGAAACGTTCCTCAAACCATCCATACCTTCTACACAACGTTCACTTCCAGGCTATGTACTAGTACGCAACGATAGAACTGGTATACGCTGTGGTGGTGTGGGAATTTACCTGCGTGCAGACATCCCTTATAAGGTTGTCAGTGCATCTCCTTCTGCCTACACCGAATCAGCGGAACACCTATTCTTGGAAATTTCTTTGAGTCGCACTAAGCTTCTTCTTGGTGTATTCTATAGTCCTAGCTTACATATAAACTACTTCAACTCTTTCGATCTCCTCTTACATGACCTCACTCCGTCCTACAATCACGTAGTCATAATGGGCGACTTCAATACTTGCCTGCTAAAGAATGATTCCCGCTCTCGTAAATTGCTGTCCTTATTATCTGACTATAACCTACACGTTCTGCCTCTTTCTTCAACGCACCATCTCCCTAATCACGATTCCTTACTCGACCTTATTATAGTCTCCTCTCCCAATGACGTGGGTAGCCATGGGCAGATGTCCGCTCCTTTTTCCTATCACGACTTACTTTACCTTTCTCTTCGTGTTCGCCCTCCTAAACGGAAACCCCAAATCTGTTTTCGTCGTAATTTCAAGGGTATGAATCTGGAGGCATTACAATTGGATGCCGTCTCCGCTGACTGGTCGCTGGTATTCAATTCCACTAATGTTAATGACATGGTGAATATTTTTAATTCAACGGTGGTTGCGTTGTTCGATCGGCATGCTCCGGTCAAGCGCGTCCATATTAAACACGACCCAGCTCCCTGGTTGGATGCTACTATTAAAAACATTATGGCACGCAGAGATAAAGCTAAAAAGCGATTTCGAAATTGCCCATCGGAACAAAATTTGATAGCGTTTAAGTCTTTGCGGAATCGCTGCAGTCGGATGTGTAGAGATGCAAGGAGACGCCACTTCTATGAATCCCTTAATGGTCGGAATTCGGCCGAAACCTGGAGGTTCCTTAGGTCTGTTGGCATAGGCAAATCTCCAATTTCTGATACCAAGGACATTGATGTCAATGCATTGAACACACATTTTTCACGGCCACCTGTCTTATTGGATGCAAATGTGAAAAGTGCCACACTACGTAGATTATCGGATGAGCCTGCGCCTCAGACCTCCTTTCAGTTTCACTCGGTTTCTGAGGCCGAAGTTAAGAAATCACTATTATCCATTTCCTCATCTGCTTCGGGCTATGATAGCATTTGCTCTAGGATGATCCTTCCTATTCTCCCTATCATACTTCCTGTTATCTCTCACATCTTTAATTTTTCATTATTCTCTGGTTCCTTTCCTGCGATTTGGAAGTCAGCATACGTTATACCGTTACCTAAAAAAACAAACCCCTCCTTGCTGACTGACTATCGTCCTATCTCTATTCTCCCTTTCCTTTCCAAGGTTCTTGAGCATATTGTTCATCGCCAGCTCTCCACCTTTTTACCCTCTTCTGACTCACTTAGCTCTTTCCAGTCTGGATTTCGCGTTGGGCATAGTACTGTCTCAGCACTGGTTAAAGTTACGGATGACATCCGCTGGGCTATGGAGCGGAAGGAGTTAACTCTCTTAGTTTTACTTGATTTCAGCAGCGCTTTTAACTCCGTCGACTTTGATGTACTACTCGGTACATTAAAGTCTATAAACGTCTCCCCTTCTGCTATACTCTGGTTTGACTCATATCTTCGAGGGCGTTCCCAATGTGTTCGTATCGGTCAGACATCCTCTGATTGGTCCGAGCTATCAGCGGGTGTTCCTCAGGGTGGCGTTTTATCTCCTCTTTTATTTTCTATCTTCATCAACTCTGCTACGAGTCTTATTTCCAGTAACTTCCATCTCTATGCTGATGACCTGCAGCTTTACCGACATTTTTCGGCTTCTAACGCCCTCTCTGGCATATCGTGCATTAACCGCGACTTGGATAGACTGAGCGACTGGGCAAATGCGGTCGGATTGCGTATCAACCCATTGAAGTCGCAAGCCATTGTCATTGGCAGTAAATATCAAACTGACAATCTGCCGGTGTCTGAACTCGATCCAGTTCTTTTGGACGGTATTCAGATACCTTACGCGGAAACTTTAAAAAACCTGGGAGTTATCATGAACACCACGCTATCCTGGAGTGCTCATATTAGTGATGTCAGCAAGAAAGTGCATTTCTCCTTTCATTCGTTGAAGTGTCTCCAGAGCCTCTTGCCCTTGAGAACGAAAATTAGTCTTGCTCTAACAATCATTCAACCCATTATTGACTACGCTGATGCTTGCTATTTAGACGCCACTGAGGAGCTTCTGGATAAACTTGAGAGGTTGCAAAATTTATGGATACGCTTCATATTCAATCTTAGAAAGTACGATCATGTTTCCCACTCTCGCAAAGAACTCAAGTGGCTCCCAATCCGCCTTCGCCGTGACACTCGAATCCTCTGCCTCCTCTACAATATCCTTTATAATTCATCTTCTCCTCCCTATCTAAGGGAGAGGTTCTCATTTGTTCGTTCTCCTGATGCTCCCTGTAGATCTCACCTACGCTCAATTCTCAAATTTCCTTCTCACAAAACTGATTTCTATACTTACTCTTTCACCGTGCATGCAGTCAGATTATGGAATGCTCTTCCGCCTGCTGTCAGAGACAGTAAGACTATCACATCTTTCAAAAAGAAAGTCCGTGAACACTATTTCTCTTCATTGTAATCCTATTTATTTATTTGTGTAATTTGTAATTTTATTTAAATATTTTTTTGTTATTGCTATATTTATGTATTTATATTGTTTAATTTTATATGTTAAAAATTACAGAGAAACATAATTATTACATATCTATATTTACATTATTACTATCTAAACTAAACCTAAATAAGGCCCCCGTGGCATTGTGCCCAAAAGACTAGCAGCATTCCCCCTTTGAATAGCAATACCTATTCGTTGAGCGAGAAAACTGCCAGCCCTTGGGTCACCAGTTGACTCCACAAGGCGCTTTTTCAAATTCTTGAAAAATTTTTGCGCATTGGGACCCCATGGACCTAGGGTCTCGACACCGACTGGACAAAAACGATACGATGAGTCGAGACCCTTATATTTATTAATTTTAATATTTTCAGCCGCTTCCGCTGCGGCACTGGCTTTTAATTTTGTTTTAGGAAGATGGGACGGGGCTAGAGTGTCAACACAAGTTGCATCCCACACCAGGACCCGACCCATCTCCCACGGTATCAAAGTTATACCATCCGGTCTCTTGCCATCGTCCCTGAAAACGCCGTTTGGCTCTAAGAGCGCAGGCACATTGGCGGTGGCAAGAGCACGGCGGATGATGTCATTCAGCGCAGCGTGGCGTGAGAAGCGGCCTGCGCTCTTTAAACATGAAAGACCATGATGCCCCAAAGTGTCAACGTTAAAACCGCAGGGGCAACGATGTGGAGCGCAAAGCGTGACGCCAAGTCTCAAACCAACTGAAATTCTTAGGATGTCCGGTTCCAAAAAAGTTCCGGTGTTGGCTATAGGGAAAGCTTTCAACCAATCACCGGATTCCTTTCTACTGAGCGCTAATAATCTGGCCCGATCCGGGCCTAGACTAGCATTTAAAAAGGAGTCAAAGGTTAATTTTGACATAGCGTCGTCCCAGCTCCGTTGTAAATTTGGATGGGTGGGTAAATTTTGACCCGGACAAGCCATTAGCCAAGCATTCTTGGCATCTGTAAGGCCAGTCGTCTCATAGTCTGTAAGACAATTCGTCAGAATTTTACCTACGAGACTCGACGTGGCATGTACAGATGACAAAAAGGCTGGCAAAGCCACACTAGAAATTTTGCGGATCCCTAGCCCACTATATTTAATGGGAAGAGATGCCTGGGACCAAGATTGTTCGCTCAGTTGTATATTGAGAATTGATTCCAAAGAAGATTTGATTAACGAATCAATAGAAAATAAATGACTATTTTATATATATACTTTATACATTTCATTATATTTATCTTTTATTTTGTGTGCTATGTTTGTTCTATTCTGTTTTTTGTAAACACACTTTTAATTGTCTTTTCCTACTTCTTCGCGTTCTCCTCTCGCCGGTCTGCTGGTAGATATTTCTCATAGAAATAAGCAGTACCATTGTACCTCATTTTCTTTCTATTTTTGTTATTGTCACTTTCCTGGTGTGTACATAAATAAATAAATAAATAAATAAATAAACAACATCATCTAGCCCAAACGAAGCTATAAGCTTGTGCTATGGGATCTAGACGACTGATAGACATACTCATATATTTCTAAATACATACATATTATACATAGAAAACACCTAAACTCCGAAACAAACATTTGGGATCACACAAATATTTGGACCGACCCAGGAATCGAACCCAGGACCTCCAGCGCAGCTGGTGGTATCACTACCGACCACGCCACGGAGGCAGTCGATCAGTGGAATGGCGAGTGAAGTTCTTGAGAAATCGTTCTGAAAGCATCTAATGCTCATCAGAGACGACTGATAGAGGTAGTCATACTGACAAAAGTATCAGTTTAATTTTAGTTATCACACAGCTCGATTTGATGCAATGAGACTTCTAATAGTTTCGTGATCGTGTAGATTTTTTTTAACGTGAGTGAAAATCCCCATGGATGCTATGCCGGACTCCTACCAACTAAAAAACCTCACGTAACGCCCAACAGCCTATGGTTGGGAGCCCCGGGTAAGCCCTCGGAAGGATGTCTTAGAACTCCCAACAAACCCACGGCCGCCACTGCGGCCTCGCCTAGGGGTTGGTTCGGGTGCTATCCCGCGTCTTTGGGTTGTTTCGGGTGTGATCCCGCTTCCAAGGGGGGGTGTGCGTGAGTTCCTCACGTCACGCTGCCGTCATGGGCCTCCTTCTGTAAGGACGGTGAGCAACCCTCTCACCGTCCTCAGACCCCCGGTAAACTCGGGTGGGAGAGTTCTCTCCCGTTCCCGCCCCACCGCCTCTTTCACGATGACCTGCTCGCAGAAAGAGGCGGCGCAGTCCTACTTACTCTCGCTGGAGATCATGGCCTACGCGAGAGATAATCGTGTAGATTAAGAATCAACTTTTTGCCATAATTTTTCGTCTATTTATGACGACAAAAATGATTTAATTTGCACCTCTATTTCATCATTTTCTAATGCAGACCCCATAAGTGTTCTAGTACTTACATAAAAACCGAGCTGTAACCAAAGATAATATTACATACTGTAACGTACATTAAGGGTCGGCAGCGCGAGTGTAGCGCCTCTGGTGTTGCAAACGTTCATGGGCTGCGGTGACCACCGGCACATCTGGTGCGCCATATGCTTGTCTACCACCTTAGGGGTTAAAAAAACGCAAAGACTAATAACGCGCTATTCGAAGTAGTTCGAGTAAACGAAGTTGCGAGGGTCGGCTAGTTACGTATGAAACGTGACTTAAGAGTATGAGCAAATTACAAAATAATTATAACTCGCAAATTATAACTTCGAAAGCAATTATAAGTTTTATATCTCAATTAAAAGGGCAGACTGCTGACCTCGAACGTTGAGTTTACGTACGATAATTGTCGTAAACGTAATTACCTAATAATAACAATTGAGTTATTATCTTGGTGATTTCATCGATTTCAGGTACGAATATGGATGGTTGCCGCCAGAGATGTGCTATGCGACGTTGCTATGAAAGCGTTGATATCCACAAAACACATAATTTGTCGGTCCACTTGTTACGTTGGCAGTTTATATCATGAATTTTATTGTGTGACTGACGAATAAGACTGGTAGATTAAAAACGCATCCATAACAACGTAGCGCAGCACGGCTCTAGTGGATTTAAAAAGTTTATAGAAAGTAAATTATAATACAGTTAGAAAGAAAGAAAAACTGTTTAGTATAGGTTTCTGTTCCCCCAATAAGCTATGAACGCCACATATTGCCCAGAAAACGGTTACATCTCAGCGTATGCTGTAACGCAGCTGATTAAGCTACGCTGACCAGCGCTGATTTTCAGGTAATGATTATTTGCTGGATAACGAAGCTTAAAAATG
The DNA here is from genome assembly GCA_933228765.1 of Miltochrista miniata. NCBI lineage: Eukaryota > Metazoa > Arthropoda > Insecta > Lepidoptera > Erebidae > Miltochrista > Miltochrista miniata. The sequence goes on along the minus strand of OW121764.1, from coordinate 10,740,099 downwards.
ACTTGCTTTATTGGATTCTCAATACAAATGTTAAAACGTAATTTTTAGATTCTTTATATTCATATTCATTTATTTTTCGTAAACATAGGTACACAGGTAAATAATTTTACAGGTCTTATGAGAGTATGTAGATCTACTATGTTTTGCCACGAGGCATACGATATAATAATATTATTAAGTAGGTAAAAACATTAATTAATTGCATGCAGATGAAATTACATGCAAATACATAGAAATAATTAGATTTAACAATTGTCAATGATATTAATTAAATAATGTCAAAATTATATATTCTACATAAACCAACATTACACATTAGTCTTCAACCAAATCAATTAATGATTACATAATTGGATAAATTGTCTGTCAAATAATCATTCACAGCATAGTATGCCTTTAACAGTAGAAGCTTTCTAACGGATGATTTAAACTTAACAATATTAGAAATAGTTAAAATTGACGTGGGTAAATGATTGTAAATACGTGGCAACATACAAAATATGCTTTTGTGCCGTTTTATTTTTTGGCAGCCTTATCTTTAATCTATGTCTACTACTATTTAAGTGTTTGAATATGGTAATATGTTTTTTGGCAAACACCACCACCTCGAAGATGTAAACACATGGTATAGTGAGCAACTCAAAACGAACAAAATAAGGTCTGCAGCTCTCAGTTTGTTTCAACTTGAACATTGCACGTATGCACTTTTTTTGTGCAATGAACACCATATTTCTGTCTGTGGAATTTCCCCAAAACATCACTCCATAACGCAATAGCGATACCACATGTCCATGATAGGCCGTTAACACGGTCGATATATTAGACGTTTTTGTTAGCATATAAAGTGCATAAGAAAATTGATGCAGCTTGCTACTCAGTAATTCTATATGTGAGGACCAATGCAGACAAGAGTCTACAGTCAAACCCAAAAATTTCGTAATGTCAGTATGTTCAATTTTGATGTCATTATATTTCACTTGTATGTCATTTAATCTATTTATTCTGTTTCTAAAAGTCATAATCTTGGTCTTTGTTAAATTAATTGTCAATTTATTGAATGTCAACCAGTTTATAACAGTAGATAAAGTTTCATTAATATCAGATTCCATTTGTAGGCTATTATTTCCCGTGAAAATGATGGTACTATCATCGGCAAATAACACTGATTTGTGATGTGTCACTCTTGGCAAGTCATTCACGTAAACTATGAATAAAAGTGGCCCCAATACGCTTCCTTGTGGGATACCCAATTTTACATTTTTAAAGTTAGACGAATGGTTGACAACTCTTTTCAATGCTGGATTTAGTCTCGCTATTTGTGTTGACTGCATTCTATTATGTAAGTAGGATTTAATTAGGTTTAAGGCATTACCACGAACTCCATACGCATATAATTTACTAAAAAGAATCCCATGGTCAACATTATCGAATGCTTTAGTCAAGTCCATAAAGAGCGCACATGATTGACTACCTATGTCTATATTTGGCATTACTATTTTGAGGAAATCATATATAGCTATGTCTATGGACTTATTCTTCCTAAAGCCTATTTGTTCGTTCGCAAATAGCTTTTGGGTGTCAAAAAAATTGTATATATTTTCGTGAATAACCTTTTCAGAAATTTTCGAGATAACAGGCACAAGTGCAATTGGACGGTAGCAGTTCATGTCCTGTTTATCGTTCTTTTTAAACAATGGTTTTATTATCGTAAATTTAAGTGCATCTGGAAAGACGATAACGCTTTAAAACGGCCTTTACTGTCCATATTCGGTTTTCTCCTATATTCCCACAAAAGATTTCTTTTCCGTTTGCAACAGATCCGAATTCCTTTTGTTATCCATTTTGGTCGGACAGTGGAATATACTCGTATCTTTTTTATGGGAAAACATAATTCATAATAACATCGAAACAGATTATAAAAATGATTAAACGCCGCATTAGGGTCTTCGCTATGAAGTGCGTCTAAAAAGCTAAGGGAGTCGAAACACTCTTGAAATCTTCTCATATTCTTTACACTATAATTACGCTTACAAATATGCCAGAACCTCAAGCGGCAACTGGTCTTAACGGGACATGTTAATAATTGGGCTGTATGGTCTGATAAAGCAAATTCCAAAACCTCAGCCTTACAGTTTTTCACATCATAAAGGAAATTGTCAATACACCGTCCACTAATTAATCGCGTTGGTTCGTGGATACCTATTTTTAAATTATGGCTTTGTAGTAAATATTTGAAATCTGATGTCGTACTACTACTATCAAGCGTATTAATGTTAAAGTCACCACATATTACAATCCGCTTTTTTGAATAGCAATAACGACTTATCAAGGAGCTAAACAAGGAGAAAAAGCTATTAATGTCTTCTTTAATGGATTTGGGTGGCCTATAAATGCAAATTATATATAAATTATGCTCTTTTAACACTACACCTGAACATTCCATAATACCTTCCTTAGAATAATTTTTAATGTCATTAATTGTATAAAATTCGAGCGAGGTGTGCACCAATACACAGGAGCCACCTCGGCGATTTCTTCTAAAAAAAGTTGACCCTAAGGTGTAATTAGGAAGCGTTAAGTAATTTCCATCACCTAACGCCATATTGTGTTCTGTGATACACATGACACCCAGAAAATTAAATTTTTCTTTGTCGGTCTCTAAACATATAGTTAGCTTATCTGATTTATTTATCAAGCCGTCAATATTCTGGTGTATTATTTTAATTTGCTTATACACGAAAAAAATCATCAGAAGTGGAGGGAGTGGTCAAATTATTAATAACAATGTCATTTGGGAATTTATATTCGCTACGGTCATTATGATTACAGTCCGTTAGGGATTCAGTTTGCGTACCCTTGTCAATACATACCGGAGTGTCACGATAAGTGTTGCTGCGTTTATAACTCATATAATTATTGTACTTTAATTTGTAGTCGATACGCAAAATTTCCTTAAGTAAAAATTGGCATTTCCTCAAAATTACAGCTCTTGTTGAGTAAAAATTAAAATTTATGTCTGTAAACACAACATTTCTAAATTTAGAACATATATGTCGGAGTCAGGACGGACCGCGTGGGTTAATTCATTGTCAGGAGCCGCTATCAGCAATTTGTAGGCACGAAATAAGATTACAATCCTTTAGCACTGGTACTAGTTTATTCACTTACAAACAATAAACTTAAAAATCACAGTTAACCACGTAGATTAAAATGGATGGAAACGCAGTAAGTTCGATACAGAAAGGTGACCGTTCACCATCGAGCCCTTTTCCAAAAGTGACTATTCTCTACCACGTCTCGTTCGCAAGTGTCCGGTCTGTGCGCTCCGCACAGCGCACATCCCCTCTCCAACATGACACAACACACACATAGACAACTGACATCTGTCAGGCTGACAACGTCACCTTCTGTATCGACCGCACTCAAGCGAACTGCTTGACGTTTCCAAAATTAATAAGAAATGGCGTTTTAGTAAAATTAGAGTCATTAATTATCTTGGTTCTGCGACACGGCCATCATGACAATTCACACGTCCTCGTGTGTTAGCGCTTCGAGTTATCTTCGGTCTGCAACACTGGCATGAAGACGACTCACACGTTCTAGTGTGTAGCATCACAACATAACAGCATCTGAAACAAAATTTTCCCAAAGTACAGCAATTATCGCTCGGCCTTCCTGACCGAGGAGTCAGGCATCAGTTAAATAAACTCTAAAGCTTAAGTCAGCATTGTTTAATTCTAAATAGTTCGCAACGCTTATCAAATCTGATTACAGTAGGTAAAACCTTCAATCGAAATGAGTGAGTCCACTACGCAATACTCTTAACACAACACCATGCCTCCAAAGGCATCAAGTGGGACCTCCATCCGGTACCCAACTTGACCACACTGTGGGACCTCTATCCGGTACCCACTTCAGACCACAACCTCGGGATGCCCCCCTTCGGCATCCCGGCATCACGGCCTACATCTCCATACCAGACGTAGGTCACTACAAAGACCCACGACTAGCATGAACATGTACGCGACCTGAGCAATTTGCATACTACACTCACTCACTCACATGAAGGTCCCACCCCTTCATCATCATTTGTCAAGTCAGTCTTTAAAAAATCCACTCACATGAAGGTCTAACCCCTTCATCATCATACGTCAGGTCAGTCTTTAAAGAGTCCACTCACATGAAGGTCTAACCCCTTCATCATCTGAACAAACTACTTAATGGAAAAAGAAAAAGACTACGTGACCTGTAATTTTCGAGATCCATCCTCGTAGCTCAGGCACAAGGCGATCTGCTAGTGACCGCACCGCCCGCCCGTGCTGCACGCTGTATGCGGCGGCGCTCGCGCAAGCCACTGTCGACCCGCGCTCTACTTCTCCGCTGTACTGGCAATGAATCACCCACAGCGCAATCGCTCACGGTAAAGGTTGTCGAGGCCTCGGCGGTCTTCAGTTCATTTTTAGGAACTCGCCACATGAAAATTAACAAAATTTAGAGTTTAAGTACACCAGTAACCGGGACCAACAGCCTAATTAACTTATCGTCTAAAGCACGGAAATGCTCCCAAATGAAAGTGTCACAAAGTGGTCACCCATTCAAGAGTAGCCACAGCAGACGTTGCTTACGGCACTGGGCGTATACAGAACGCAGAGCCCGCAGGGCTATGAGTGGTTCTATTAACACAAGTCACCTTCCTTCCGGGCGTTCTTACTGTCTATGAATTCAATTGAAATTCCTTACAAACCTCGTCAAGTTCTCGAAGCAATAAAGTTCATAAGCCTTTACGACCACTAACGATGATGTTGCTGAATGGAGTACGATACCATACGCTTCCCATCATCAGCATCGGTAAATAGTGCAGCTAATCTGAGTAACATGTATCCGGATGAACCTCTGCGGCAGGTTCTGGTTTGAGAATGGTAAAAATGGGTTCACTAGTCAGACATCGTATCAAGCTTTGCATTTTGCTATTGATGTTGACCCCAAATAAACGCTACCACATTTTCAATCAAACCTTATAGCACGGCTCTGGACATGTCAACGTAAGCATCCCATATGATCTAGAAATCATCGCACCTAGAAGACTTTTGAAAGAGTAGGTGAAAATTTTACCTTTCATAAGCTCGGCCCTACCTGACCACAACTTTATAATTTCGAAGCGGCGCGCGTCGCGTAGACAGGCGCGAGCAGCGCACAGCGGCGCGCGTCGCGCAGACAGGCGCAAATAGCGCACAGTGGTGCGCGTCGCGTAGACAGGCGCGAGCAGCGCACAGCGGCGCGCGTCGCGCAGACAGGCGCGAGTAGCGCACAGGGGTGCGCGTCGCGTAGACAGGCGCGAGCAGCGCACAGCGGCGCGCGTCACGCAGACAGGCGCGAGAAGCGCACAGCGGCGCGCGTCGCGCAGACAGGCGCGAGAAGCGCACAGCGGCGCGCGTCGCGCAGATAGGCGCGAGAAGCGCACAGCGGCGCGCGTCGCGCAGACAGGCGCGAGAAGCGCACAGCGGCGCGCGTCGCGCAGACAGGCGCGAGAAGCGCACAGCGGCGCGCGTCGCGCAGACAGGCGCGAGAAGCGCACAGCGGCGCGCTTCGCGCAGACAGGCGCGAGAAGCGCACAGCGGCGCGCTTCGCGCAGACAGGCGCGAGTAGCGCACAGATGCGTCGCGGTTCCCAGCAGTCGTCGCGGACGCTAGCGCTACTTATCATCTCGACCTGGAACTAGACGTCTTGGGTTCAAATCACGTTAAAATAATTTGTACACTATCTGTTAGCAATAAATGTAACTGAAGCAAGTCATAATGTATTTCAATTTTTATAACTACGGACCTTCACAAGAACTTGAGAATAGCGGCGAACTAGCACCGCGTTACAACCACTCTTTCCTTTTTGGTTATACAATACGATCCAATAAATCAAATCAGCATATTGCTGTTCGTTGCTGGGAATAGGCCTCTATGATATCAGGTTGGTACACTAACAATAAAAGTGAGTTTAAAGAATTCTAGTTTCTGATGAAAGTTACCTTAACAGAGGGTAACATCCCTCTGTCACAAGTTATGGTCATAATCACAGTCAATAGTCGCGATTATTCGCTATTTTCCAAGTCCTAATTTGCATGATGAAATATAATGCCAAGAGATAATTTTGTCACGGCAAATCATAATCTTTTATCGGAAATAGTAGCCTGTCAGAGTCACAGTCTTATATCACAGTATCTTATATAGTCGTTAACTATTACATTTACAAGGAATAGATTCTTCAACAAGCAAATATTTGACACCAGAATAGAAATAAACATGAAACTGCTCACCAAAGTTAAGTAGGCATCCAGAAAGTGCGTGCACTGTAATTTCTGTGACGAAAACAACCATCGTACTGCAGCTTCTACAGAAAACACCATTTTTCCGTTATTGCAACGCCTTAAAACGCACAGGTGTTGTCGCCACGTGGGCTACATCCCGCTTCTGATGTCGGAGTCAGGACGGACCGCGTGGGTTAATTCATTGTCAGGAGCCGCTATCAGCAAGTTGTAGGCACGAAATAAGATTACAATCCTTTAGCACTGGTACTAGTTTATTCACTTACAAACAATAAACTTAAAAATCACAGTTAACCACGTAGATTAAAATGGATGGAAACGCAGTAAGTTCGATACAGAAAGGTGACCGTTCACCATCGAGCCCTTTTCCAAAAGTGACTATTCTCTACCACGTCTCGTTCGCAAGTGTCCGGTCTGTGCGCTCCGCACAGCGCACATCCCCTCTCCAACATGACACAACACACACATAGACAACTGACATCTGTCAGGCTGACAACGTCACCTTCTGTATCGACCTCACTCAAGCGAACTGCTTGACGTTTCCAAAATTAATAAGAAATGGCGTTTTAGTAAAATTAGAGTCATTAATTATCTTGGTTCTGCGACATATAAATTTCAGTTCGTAATTAAATTTACACTCATTTAAATACCTGTTATAAGGAACATTGCACACTATTACATTACATGTATTCAAAATAGACAAGAAGCTATTAAAACAAAATAGCGCTTCAAATGGTTTACTGTCATTAACACCACCCAAAATCACAACAAAATCCCTTTTTGTCAGTTTGCACAGTTCTGTTTTTGATATGGAAAGTAATTTATCGAAGGTTGCTCCAGATTTCCATATACAGCTGACAATAAACTCTTGTCCAATCAAATTTTGTAGAACAGGTCGCATTTTGTATCCCTGTTCGTCTGCGAGTATTAAAATTTTTCTTCTGGGGTCTGGAAGACCTGTCGTTGGAAGCTGTTTTCTATTTAATTGGTCAGTAAAATTTTCAATTTCAGTATTATTTAAAGTTTCTTTGGGCATATTGTTCTTGTTTAGGCTAGACTGTATGTTTACCAATTCACTTGTACTCGTATCAGGCAGTAGCATATTAGACTGTGGACTACTCTTGCCACATTTGGGTACACAATTGTGCATTGGAGATGTAGCAGCTGGTAATGACAAATGCAATTGTTTTCTTTTACGCAACAACTTCGGGGTCATGTGGTTAGCTTTTTCCGTAGGAGTACTTAGACTTTTATACCTTGAATTTAATTGTAATGAAGAATGAAGGTCACCTTTTAAACGAAAGTTCTCGCCATTTAAATTTTCAATCTCATTATGGGCTATCTCAAGGTCATTAGTAAGTTGCTTAATTTTCATATTTAATTCTTTTATAATATAATTATAATGCGTATCGTCTGGTAGGCTGGTCATAGTTCCATTAAACAATGACGAATCGTCGTGGATACTTGTAATGTCGTCCAAAGATATCGCTCTGCAAGGTTTTCTCTGTGTCACGTTGATCGAATCCATTTTATTGTAATGATGAAAAATCTACTTTTGGTGTGTAAAAATGTGACCCCTTTTATATAATTCACGTAACACAATAATTTCTGCCAATTTGGTGGTATTTCAATAAAGTGGTAATTTACTACAATGCTAAAGTAGGACGTTTTTTAGCTCTTCTAGTCGTGGAACGATCTGGCGCTGTGGCGCAATGTGGTGCAGTACGGTGTGTCAGGTCTCAAAACACTAGTAAGTATCCAATTTCGGTACTCTATGTTGCAAGCGATTTGTCTATGGTCATCAGCTGATTGTTTGTTGGGATTGGTTTATAATTTTTATTGTTTCATGATCAATTTTATTATTGTGTTATCTTTGTGTGGGTGCGTTTTTTGGAAAATTAACGTTTTAAAAATACCTTTTGGATGTAATTTCTTCACGGATGTGCAAAATTCGCTGAACACAACAATGCAACAGTGTCACTGATGATCCCACCTTCAATAATCTAACCTTATTTCCAGGCAAGGTTCGTAAAAAACTTCGTACACTAATTAAAACGAAATAAAGTTTGGCAAGGACTTGTTTACGCTTCGCACGCACACACGCGAATCCCTATTGTAAATAAAGCACTAAAAAGAGCCCTGTTGGGAGTCACGGGACATCCTTCCTGAAGGCTTAGCCGGGACTCTCAACCATAGGCTGTTGGGCGTTACGTGAGGATTTTTAGTCGGTAAGAGTCCGGCATAGCATCCTACGAGGATTTTCCCTCACCTTAAAAAAAAAAAAAAGACGTGTGGCACTCGGGGACTGCCGCGGTAAAGCTATTACATAGCATTTTTTACCAACTATGCTAGTATAATTATTTCTATATAAGAATACTAGCTGATGCCCGCAGCTTCGCCTGCGTAAAATTTGTTACCGCGGGAAGTTATTCCCGGGATAAAAGGTAGCCTATGTGTTATTCCAGACTATAATGTATCTCCGTACCAAATTTCAGCCCGATCCGTTCAGCGGTTTGAGCGTGAAAGAGTAACAAACATCCACACTCACAAACTTTCGCATTTATAATATTAGTAAGAAGTAAGATTTTAAGGCCTATATTCAACAAAGTAAAGTACCAAGTGCCTACTTGACTGTGGACATTTGGGCTTTTGGAATTTTGTTTTAGAACTTTTTAAGAAGAACAATTATTTTGTAATAAATTATTTTTATGTAACTTCAACCATTTACGCAGAGGCGCAACGGATACTCTTATAACTATTAAATGTTTTCCGTTTTCGAAACATTCCTCATTGCTGCACCACTCCTATTAATCTTCGCATTTTGTTATGTAGCCTATAGCCACTATCAATAAATGTACCTACTTACTATCGAACAGTTTTTGAAAGCCTACCAGTAGTTTCAGTAAGGCTTGCCTTGGTATGATGTGATTCATGGTCCCTTTGCAGCGTGTGTCCAATCCAGCGCAGCAGCTACACTTCCGACGTTTGAGCTGTTGGGGTCTCACTGCAGCGTTCCAATAGTCTTACGTTCGTGATGTTCTCGGGCCCATATGTACCGAGGATCCATTGGAGGCAGCGTTTGACGAAGACTTATAGCTGGTAGCTGGTGCGAAATGTCTTTACTTTAGTGACCTTCCATGTCTCGCATCCGTATAGCAGTTAGCTGTACAGTTTTAACGTTTACTTTGTTTTGAGTTTCACTCTTCGTGTCTATTTTCGCAACTGCCTACGGGGCGCAGCTGTGTAAAGGTTATTCTGGCCTTGGCGAGACTCGAAATGATGTAGAGTACTCTTCTATTCCATCAGTTTCTGACACGACACTCCCGAGGTACGTGAATTAGTGCCTCCACCACATCTCTTGCGTCTGTCGATTTTAATTTCAGTCCAGCCATTCGCTGCCTCATCCTGCTCGTTGTCCTGCACGTTGTCCTGCAGACATGCATGACGGCGTGTGTGTGCCTCAGCAGGCACAGGACATCGGCATCATTAATATCCTCCAGGATATCAGTATAGGCCCCATTCTATGCCGCGCCGATTGTTCTTTGCGGTATTCAGCATTATACCATCTATTTTCTATGGATGGTTGTTAACTATCCTGTTATCTTCATAACGATCCTCTAAGGTAGGTACAGTATGTATTTTCAAAAGAGTTTGTGAACTCTATTTTTAATTTCTTTTTCAGAATATTGATGACATTTGATTGATGTCATTTTATACACGTTACGTCTACTACATTGATACATGTAATAAAATTCTAACACGCCGGTGTTTGTATGTAAATTGTTTATACTGAGGAAAATTCTATACTGAGGAATAGTTTTAACCATTAAGCTCTATTTTGATATAGCATACAGGGCAGATTTACACGCTACTTGATGAGTATGATTAATAAATACCTCTAATTTCATAGACCTTGTGTGACGTAAACAAAGTTGCGAGGGTCAGCTAGTTAAAAGATAAAACAATAGGTTTCTTCTTTCTACTTAAAAACTATTTTTACAAATTTTATGGTAATAATAGACATTCTTTGAAATATGCATTTATGGTATTGTTGTGACTTTTATGACACGTTTAAAGTACATAGGTATGGGATAGATGGCGCTCGCGGCTACGTCAGCGTGAAATTTTCTTCCCGCTTCCCATGGGAACGTACTCCCGGGTTTGGTTATCTTTATAGCAGTATTATATATAAATTAACAAAACAAAAAATGATACTGCATTGGTGATAATAATAATAAAATGTATGTATATAGAGTACTCACTCATTTTCTTTCACTATTTTTCGTGACTTTCTACATTAATAAATGCACTTTGTTTATTTATATTTAAAACACTTTTTACACAAATTATACGAGTACAGTTCACTGTTGTACATAGATGATGAATACCTATACACCTATAGTCGAATTTTTATTTAGACGAAGTAAATTGACAGCAACTAATGTAATTGACAGCATCGAAATTGTCATTTCACATTAAGAACTCTAAATTCGACCAACACTCTTAATTCAACTTTGGTCGAGTGGTTAAAACGCGGATCGGCACGCAGAAGGCGCAAGATCGATTCTGGGTACAAGCATCAATTTTTGGATTATTTGACATAATAATAATAATATATAACGACTGCAGAGTTCACAATTGACGTAAACAAAAAAATTATGAATTGCTAGACTAGATACACGAACGTGGCCGAAGGTAGCCGAGAGTGTGACTCGTTTTCGTGACACAATTTCTGGATTCGGTCTTCACGCAAGGCCCGCGATAGAAGCTATGCAATAGCTTAAAAAGCACTAAAAAGAATACCCTCTGAGTTTCTCGCCAGTTCTTCTTCGGTGGATCGCGTCGTGAACTGATGGTACTTCTTTGATTTATATTCGTGACGTTTAACAAGTGCATCAAAATAAGGCATGTTTTGATGCACCAGATCGCAAATTTGTCAGCAATGGTCGTACGCGCCGAACGCGCCGTATTTTAGAATACGTTCTATGTATGTGTCTGTCTGTCCGTCACGAGGCTGTATCTCATGAACGGTGATAGCTAGGGAGTTGACATTTTCACAGATTATGTGTTTTTGTTGAGAGATTTGTGAGAATGTCAAAAGTCATCATCTGTGAAAAAATCAACTGTCTAGTTATCACGGTACATGAGATACAGACATTAATTTGAGCGTTTACGTGCTTCGGAAGGCACGTTAAGCCGTTGGTCGGAGTGGCCAGTAAAATGGCAGTCGTTAAGCAAAGTTGAAGGCTTTTACAGGCGAAAATTTCAACAGCAGGCAGTCTCAACCCGCGCCTGTCCATTTTCACCACGACAATACGGTTCACCACCTATTACGTGGGACAAATTCTAAAAAAGGTGAAATGTGGGCATGTAATATGCCTCTGCCTACCCCTTCGGGTATAAAGGCGTGACCATAATATATGTAGGTATATATATGTATGAGATATAGCCACGTCTCAGAATGAGATACAGTCAGGACAATAGTCCGTCAATAGACTGAATCTTATACTGCGACATGCTTCGACTTTGGACACGGACCTCTTAAAAGTGACGTGACGAAGTTCTGATTACAATAGCATGCAAAACTCAACATCCGTAAAACCTATAATTTAATTTGAACTCCCAACTGAACGTTTTTAGAATACTACATCTGTTTCCACATAAAAATTCAAATCGGAAATCCCTAGAGAATCCTGTAATATTTATGAGATCCCGCAATATTACTCATATCCGTAAGACAAATGCTGGATGAAAGACGTCACCTAACTGTTACATAAAACATAAAAGTATACGTAGATTTATGTCTGTCAAGTAAATCTTACTTCATCCTATCCTAGTAGTATTGTAATTCGTGAAGATGTTTATGTTTGTTACGCAATCACGCTCTAACAGCTGTATCTATATATTATTATAATCTGGCTGAAATAATAATTAGAGTACTTTTTATCCCGAAGAAATACATAGGTACATGTATGTTCTCATGGAAAGCGGGAACAGAAACTTAATCCCTAGGGGCATTATTTAATAATATTAATCTTTATACGACTTATTTATTATTCAATCATGTTTTAAGCCTTAAACCAATTTGACTGAAATAGTCAACTGAAATTTGGTATTCAGATAGCCATTCTGGATTAAGAACATACAAGTTTTTTTTTATATTTAGCTGGCCAAATTGATGCCGCCCGCATGTTAGAAAGGTATCACGACAGCTAGCGATCGGGGATCACCCTCACAGTCTACACTCTACAAGATTTTTGACATTGACATTTAAAATGGCGGCTTTATGTTGTGCCTTTCCACGCTTAGATTGAATAATCTGGGGCTGTAAGAGGAAAAAAGTTCCTCATAGATAGCAATTATGAACTGCGCAGGTACTGGCAATAATTATAATGTTTGTGTTAGTTTTTTTGGTTTCACCCCTTCAAATTTAAAAAGGGGAAAAGATTTAAATTTTAATTCCAATTCTCTAGGACGATACTGTATAATTCAATGCACATAGTACACGCTTCATTGCCTGACTCATCCATTATCTCAGCTGCCACGAACTGCTGAACTGGTTTGGCTCATGTTTGGACGGTAAGTAATATACTTTTTTTTTTAAATTTATTTATTTATTTCCTTATAATACAAAAATAACAGCAATGGCAAACCAAAAAACCACAAAGGGTTTATGCGGAGTGCCGTACATTCTGCAAATACAGTTCAAAAGTTACATACCCATACAATATTTTACCGAAATGGCATATTCATTCCAACCAACACAAGTCTAAAGTTTCTTCGAAAACTTCGAAATGTAATTACCCTAATAAAACCAAGAATCCATTAAAAATCAAGTTCCGTAAATTCTGAATATTAGTATAGCTTTGTCGGTCATTTTCACCATGAATATGAAATTTAGATTGATTACCTAACAATTAATATTTTATGTTTCTTACAGCTGATACATGAATTATAACTTTTAAGATAACAGAGATGATTCGCTATTATATACGTACAAACTTTGGAGCCAATCAGCTAAACCTTTAAAACTAAACCAATCATCTAAAACTTTCCATGAACAAAATTACAAATGTGTCAGTTTCAAAACTTATGAAAGTACACGTTTTGTGACTTGTCAACTTGTAAGTTTTTCACTCAAGCGTTTTATGTACACGACAACGCAAACCCACGCCGCGCCGTATAATTAGATTGGGGACCGTAAGCCACATTCATGTCGAGCGTTTCACAAGGTAACAAACTTGGTCCAACTTTTTACGAAGTTTTAAAGTGGGAAAATGTTATTTTGTCGACAATCTTCGAAAACTTGCCTGATGTTTTTGTTCTGAAGATTTATCTTCTACCATTTTTGAAGATTACGTCTGCAAGATAACATTCGCGTTTAGCTGAACTCCATTGTTGCTCTTCAAACTTTTTTATTCATAAATTACCGACATAATTAGGGTACCGTACCTAAAGGATAAAAACCGGGAACCTTTTCATTAGACTTCGCTGTCCGTCTGTCTGTCTATCCGTCACGAGGCTGTAGCTCATGAACCGTGATAGCTAGCTGAAATTTTCCGCTATATCAACAAATACCAAAATCAAAGATAAATATTTGAGGGGACTCCCATACAGCGAGGGTCATGCGCCGACCCTCCAGTCTTGAAACAAAGTAGATTTGCCTTTCTAATTTTCAGCTACATGTTTGACTACAGTTAAGGTTTACTTTTCCGTGATCATTAAAAAATTCTGACATACAGCCAAAGAAAATTCTGTGAAAAATTAAGGTGCGGTTCCACTTAGGCGGAGCGGAGCGGAGCGTTGCCGCGAATCACGGTGCGGAGTGGAGAAGAGACGTGGATTTTAAGCCATGTGATTGGTGAATCGCGGCACAGCTCGTCTCCGCTCCTCTCCGCTCCGCCTAAGTGGAACCGCACCTTTACTCTTGTCGAGGAAACAATTTGCTTTTTGCGAAACATGTATGTTATAGGTACATCCCTCACAAACTCGTCTACCCCATTATTGTTTCTCGATTTATAGAACAGGAACTTCAAAACTTTCTGAGATAGTATTAATTCAGAGAGTGATATAATCAGACCTAATATAAGTAATATCGCCATCCTGGATTTCTAAATGGAAAGCATTTTCATAAATATTAGTCAGAAAATCTTGATATTGACAGCTTTATTATGTAAATGGGTACCTTTACCTTCAATTTCTATTTCTTCACCTTCAGGGTTGAGAGCTGAATATTTAGCGCGATATATTTATTTAGGCATTCAATGTAAAAATAGGGAATCTAGGGGCTTAATCTAACTAGGGGACGCAATGGTAAGTGTTTTTGAATGCTATGTATAGGTCATTTGTTATCTCGGAGCGGGACAACTATTTGTGTGTTGTGTAAAGGATTTTTCTGTTTGAATGCTTTTTGCTAGTCACAAAATTTCTTCAACTCAAAGTCTTAAAAGAATACATAGAAATAGAGCATGGTCCATATATTTTACCATCAAAAACATATTATAAGAACTTTTCTCGGGAATTGATTTGAGAGCCCAGTGGGGGGATAGATTTATATTCCAACAAACTTTATCGTACCCATGGACAGACCAGCTGTCACAGTACAGAAAACTCGGTATTCAATTGAGAAAAGTTTTGTATTACCTACAAGAAGTTTTTATGAAAATAACAGCTAAACGGCTCTGGCTGAAATTTAGTAGAAGAATCGATTGTAGTCTGAAATAACACATATTAGGCTGCGTTTTATCCCTGGAATAATTTTTCATGGAATTTGTAACGAGAACAAATTTCCACACGAGCGGAACCGCGAGCTCCATCTAATATGGATCCATGTGAACGACTCAACACACACACACCACACTCACATACACACACCTATGCGACACTCGACGAGTTGTGGATCGTAACCAATTTAATTGGATAAGTTTATATACAAGTATGGTAGGAGGAAAAAGTTAAAGTGGAAAAGTTAGAATTACAAGGAATTGATTCTTCGCCTTAGTGAAGCGGGGGCACGAGTAGCACATCGCTGAAACTAATTGAAAAGTCAAAGAATTTTTTTTTACAAAAGTTACCTGTAACGAGCTGTAACTACTTACCTATACTTATTTAGTACTTACATCTTTTGATGTTTTCAATTTAAATCATTATAGCTATTGTAGATAGCAATAACTTACATGACGTTAAAATTATTTTAAAAAATGTAACTCAAAACACTGTTAAAGATACAGAAAAAGGCGTTTCATATACACAAACCGTACACCGTGCTTTATGAATTTAAAATATTCTTGAAATATTTTGAATATTTGCAATTACGCAGTGGCTTTTTTGTTTCTTTTTGCGTGGAAGTCTCACGAATGCCATGCAAAGTCCCAAGGTCCAAGGTGTCAACATAAAGATACTCGTATTAAAGTCGTCACACGTGTTTTGTCTCATATGTGCCACATATTTATATCACTTTATCCTTCTTGCTTGTACCGTAGTCGAATAACACTGTACCAACCAAATTCTCTGATGTATAATCATTCAATATCTATTGAATGGAGTACAACGAGCCCACCTGTTTTCCATTACAGATGTATTATATCTCCTACGCTCCATCGTGTTTCATTTTGTATGGTTACTTACTTTATCATGCACCATCTTTTGGAGTCGTTTCCTATACTTATTGTACTTTTACAAAGTGTGCGTCTTATCTACACTTAATATTATAAAGAGTAAAGATATGTATTTTTGTATGAAA
The DNA here is from genome assembly GCA_933228765.1 of Miltochrista miniata. NCBI lineage: Eukaryota > Metazoa > Arthropoda > Insecta > Lepidoptera > Erebidae > Miltochrista > Miltochrista miniata. The sequence continues at coordinate 10,724,041 of OW121764.1, read as the reverse complement.
CGACGAAGCTCAAAAACTACTGGACCGAAAATGATTTTGCCATTAGAAAGCTACATTATCTTTATCACTGAGAAATATATCCATATTTTATCAGCGTATTTCCACGGGAACTACGCAGGCGAAACCGCGTGATATCTGCTAGTAAATGAATATTTTTGCGGTGTGCACATCTTAAATTAACAAAGTTATTAAAATTTGATGACGTGTTATTATCAGTAGGAATATTTTCTTATCTTTCATTCTTTTTAGAAAGAGATTACTTTTCAGTAATAACCAGACCTTTGTACCTGTTTTCTCTTACTTAATGTCTCATAATACCAGACTATGTCTGTAGAATAATAAATAAAAAATGTTTTATCAGTTTTACAATATTTTTTACACAATAAACACTACATTTTAAATGTTCAATATTCGCTTACCGTTCCCTTTCTCCGAAAGCTTTCACATTTCGCTTCGTTAACTATACCAGCTTGCCCGGAATAATAAGCAGTTGATATTTTTCCTTTATTCTTTAGAGAAAAATCTTACTCTACGTGTATAAAAGAATAATATATGTCTGACTCATAAACCCGAATTTGCTGACCCAAATACCACTTATTTTTATATTAAGGCACCTGTCTCAAAAAACGACGAAAAGAGGTGCAAATAAGATTAAGTATATTGCTGGCAAGTAGTACACAGAGGGAAATGACCTTTTTGATCGAGTTACCTTAAACGCGAGATGCCAATGAAGGTGTTCTGCCTAAAAATAAGATTTGCCTAAAAAGCTGTTTTCCTTAAGTGAGAAATGCCGATGAAGCTGCATGTCTGTAATGTGAAGTCGACTAAAAAGCACATTGTCTAAAGTCTTTGCCTATGAAGCAAAATATTTAAGTGGTTAAATACCTACGCAGCAAAATGCCTAAGTAGTAAAATGTTTTCAAAGTAAAATACCTAAGCGGTTAAATGCCTTATGTAATGTAATGTCTATGTCTGTAAATATTATTATTACTATGTTGATTTTTTTTTCTTTTTTAAAAGTTAAGATAAGATTGCATTAATTTTAGTTCACCTGTATATAATAATAATATTATATTATTAGATAAATAATAACATAACAAATTGTGACTATTTTTTCATCATCAATCCAACCAACAGGAAAAATGGTAGGAAATTATCCGCGTTGTCCGATCCGTCCGATAAAGCACAGAGGGTTCGACCCCGACACCTGCCTAGTTTTCTATAGAGATTAGCAAATATGGTCCCAGTAGCCGTTCATTGGCATCTTACTTTTAAAGAAGAATTACCCCCTTTTGATCGACAAAAGGAGGTAATTCTTTTCTTCGCTGCCAATTTTGCTAAAGCTATGCAGACATTAAATTTATTATAGTATTTCAGGCAATCGGCTTCCTAGTCACTTTACATTTCAGGCATGCTGCTTCATTGTCATTTCTCGTTTAGAGCAAACAGACCTCTCAGTCATCTTGTATTTCTGGCAAACTGCTTTATAGTTAAATTAAATTTAGGCAATGTGCTTCTTGGTCGACTTCACATTTCAGACATGCAGCTTCATCGGCATTTCTTACTTAAGGCAAACAGCTTTTCAGGCAAATCTTATTTTTAGGCAGAACACCTTCATTGGCATCTCGCGTTTAAGGTAACTCGATCAAAAGGGAGAAATGCCCTATAGCCAAAAATAAATGTTTCTTCTTCAAGATGTGTGTCAAAATATGGTTTTTGTCATGAAATTGTATAATCGTTCTACAATTTCACTAGTTTTTTTTTCTATAATCAATACTATTAATAAAGAAACACTAATAAAATCAAGGAATCAATCAGTCCCAAATTGTTTATATGAAATGATTTTATGACTTCAGTTTTAATCTAATGAGAAAAATATCAATCTCCAAAGAAAACATACTTACTCTTATATTTTAGTTTTCCTGGATTTTTAATAAGTATAAGATTTTACTTATTAAAACTAAAATAATCTATTTGGAGACAATCTCTTTGTTTGAAGGACGTGTACCGCTATGTTCAAGGTCGTTAGCAATATCCCGAGCCTTAACAGAGATGACCGAAATATTGTTTAGCCAATCATCCCTGTCAGCGGTCAGCAATATAGACTTATATTTCGATAAACGTGTTCTGTGAGGTCTGTTGGTCTAGTGATTAGCTACCCTTACTAAGCTGGGGATTTTCGGTACGATTTTTACTTAGGGTAGGAACAATATTGTTGTGTAGAATGTGATTTTATTTTTGGCCTGTAATATTATATATATATTATAGGCAATGTGTATAATCCGGCTTTGTATACAATGCCTAGACATTATACACATTGCCTAAAACGTTTAGGCAATGGGTATAATACGATTTATTTTACATTTATTTTACAGATTCGACGACAGAATCGTTAACCAAATTAGAACTAGTCGACAAAACAAAAAAACCGAGTCGGGGTGTTAGTGAAAAATTCTGTTCCCGTTTTTGCTTCCTAAGTGGTAATAAATGAACAGGGCGACTTTCGGCAGCAATTTCTTGGAAAGGACTGCTATGTAAAGAACATTCTAAGGCATACCAACCAATAGAACACATGTCTTATCAGCACTGTCTGCTGTTGGAAGTTGAAATTAGGAGTAGCTCTCAAAACATTAGTACTAAATCATAGAGAAGAAAAATAGATTACACACATTACCTATGCTTCGACCGGCATTCTATACAATGTCTAGGTATTCTATACATTTCCTAGGCAAAGTGTAAAATAGTTTAAACATTTAATATCATTTCATACATTGTCTGAACGACCCCGTCATTCTATACAATGCCTAGGTATTGTATAGAATGCCTGCATTATACACATTGCCTATAACATATATACCGTCACGGTCAGTTGGGATACATGTCATATAATATGATGGAATACCGTATAGCAAATTGAAAAAGAACTAATATATAATGTTAATTGGAGTCCACGTCATTACATATAAATAATCTGGCCGACCCTCAAAATTCCAAACGCTCATTTCGCCGATGATAAATTCAACGAATGGTTGTATGGTCGACTGTTAAAACTCCGAATGGTCATTTCACCGATGATCAGTTTTACGAATGATTGTATGAAATTGATGTTGGTGTTGGATGGTTATAAAAAAAAATAACCACGAAAGCTAAGGCGGGAGCTCCGCTCCGCTTCGCTCCCGCCTTAGCCTTCTAACCTAACCCATCCGAGTCGAGGTGTTAACCATAATAAGTGAATGGTTAACACCCCGACCTACCCCGATACAATCATTCGTAAAACTGATCATCGGCGAAATGACCATTCGGAGTTTTAACAGTCGACCATACAACCATTCGTTGAATTTATCATCGGCGAAATGAGCGTTCGGAATTTTGAAGATCGACCAGATTATTTCGAAATTATGACCTCACCCCGTACCTGGTTTCCAGTGACAACCGATTACTGATATAAAGTTTTCAAACTGATTTCGATAAACATTCTAGCAATAATTCGAAAATTAAAAAAGACAACATTCCACTCCTATATATCTGGGATAACAGAGGAGTTTGTTTGTTTATTTATAAATCGTATCAACCTTTCAAATTAATCCGATTCATGTTCATACATAATACAAATTCAGTAAGCGTAAGCAAAACAATAGGAGGGCAGGCATTCAATTACAAAATCATTGAAATTTAAACGAATTTAATTAAGCTAACCACGAAAACATTGTTCCGAAAACACATTTCAAAATCACAATTCACGAATACCTTATATCATTACTAGCTGATGCGCGCGGCTTCGCCCGCGTGAAATTTGGTTTCCGTTCCCGCTTCCCGTGGGAAAATTTTCCTAGGTAGCCTATGTGTTATTCCAGATTATAAGCTATCTCTGTACCAAATTTCAGCCCAATCCGTTTAGCCGTTAGAGCGTGATTGAGTAACAAACATCCAAACATCTTCACAAAATTTCACATTTATAATATTAGTAGGACATCGAGCACACAATTTCAATCAAGTTTATTTGTTCTAATACTTAATAGGACTAACAACGTGATTACAATAAAGGTTCCGTATAAATTTTTATATCTATAAAAATTTATAATTTTGTTAAGACTGGGCTTGAAACAGTAGTTTTTATCACCGAGTTACAGTACCAGGGTCTGTACGATTTACACTTGGACAAGATTGGTCAAGCCTCTTGGCGGGTAGGTAAGTACTTGGTACAAAAAAGAAAAAAAAAATAGACATTTCAGTCTAATTTTCAATTTTTTTGTTATTCGTGAAAAACAGTGATATTTTACACAACAACTATTTCAATTAGGTACAAAAAATTATAATCAGGCTCTTTAAAGGTAGCATTGTTATTTATCTAAAAATTAGGTTCAAAAATAATTGTAATTCGCCGCCTTTTTAGCACTCTATTATTAGCGGAGTAGATTTTACTTTGTTATGAGGGTTGCTTATTTTACTGCCACATAATCTTTCTGCAGCTTAAAAGACGGAAGAAAGTAAATCCGTAGGAAGTATTATTGTACCTAATAGTGTAGGTAGGTAAATAAATTATGTTGTGACCGAAATGTGTTGAACCCTAAAAAAGAAAATATTTTAACTGTACTTTTATAAGGTCACTAAGATTAACTTTTATTATTTTAACTTTTATTAGACTTTCATAGATTTATGAAAAATCCAAGTGGGTTAGACAGTAGGGATACTACTTGCAGGTGAGGTTCCGATTTCAATGAAATAAGTGAGCTAAGGGTGATTAAAAGCTAATTAAAAAGAACTATGATCTACTTAAATTAACCGAGGTTCTATTAAAGTAGATAAAAGTATTGTAGCAAACAATTGCACTACTCAGCACAGAGTGTGCAATTTTGTTTATCGTGAGGGAAAATCCTCATGGATGTTATGCCGGACTCCTACCGACTAAAAAACCGCACGTCACGCCCAACAGCCTGTGGTTGGGAGCCCCGGGGAAGCCTTCGGAAGGATGTCCCAGAAGGAGTAGGATCACCTAGCAGGTAAAACTAATTACCTATTTGTTCAACAAGTGAGCAAACTTCCTTTTTGAAGCGAATGCTAACTTTAAATCACAAAGTTTAAAAATAAAACGGTATGAAACTAAAAATCTCTAAACTTTGCACCTTTGTCAACGAATTTGAGCAGTATTTTCGATGAGTGTATTCAATTATACATGTATTTAAATGGAACCGGCCAAGTGCACGTGGATTCCGTTGGTACCAAAAAACAGCAAAAAGTTACATTTGCTGTGTGACCCTTTCAATATCTTATATTTTTTTCATTTTTAATATTTTCATTTTATTGGCAACAGTGTCCTGGGACATCCTTCCGAGGGCTTACCCGGGGCTCCCGACCGTAGGCTGTTGTGTGTTACGTGAGGTTTTTTTAATCGGTAGGAGTCCGGTATAGCATCCATGAAGGATTTTCCCTCACGTTAAACAAAATATAAATAATTGTGGCACTGGCAACAGAAATACATTGGACACAAGAGAATGGTTATGCCTTTTGCTGGACATCAAAAGGGACTATATATCTCAGAAAAGCTATCGGACAAACGCAGATACGTATTAGCTCGGAAGCGGACATGCATAAAATCAAAAACAGCATTTGACTAATTTTAGTATTCTACGTGTACTTTCGCTTGTTTTGTGGTTTACTTTTACTTTTACTTTTATATGAATCTTTCTTTTTTACTAATAGTAGTCTCATAATTATATTTTTATATCCCAACATGTATTTTCTTAAGTTCAAGTTATGTAATAAGATACTAAACGAACAATATACTAAATACACCATTCACTCACTTAAATGCTTAAATCTACACTCACCCCCTCACACTTCTTAACTACCTACCAACATATCATACTCAATCCCATAACAATCAACACTCAAAATTACACAAAACACACAACAATTCTCGTACTGGCCAAATGTACTCGAACGCCAATAAATTTATTTAAACTAATTCGATCCATTACGTGATACCTTGGAGGCCATAGATAACTTGGAGATATCCTGCTCGTATGTATGTGAGCCTGAGGAATGCTCTTCTTTTCTGGATGACAAACGCGATAGTTTTAACATAATGACGCAAAATTTATGCAGCATTTCAGCAAATTTACCTAGTTTTCTGACTCTGATAACCAGAACAAAACTTTCCAATGACATTATAGTTCTGACTGAGTGTTGGCTCTCTTGCAACCCTAATATTCCATTACTAGAAGGATATAACAGCTATCACAGTACAAATCGAATTAATCAGAACGATGGTGTTGTTGTCTATATAAGAAATAACATCTCACAGGTACAGGTTTTTGAACCACAGCTCCAAGATGCAAACTGTGTAGCAGTAGTCATTGACCGAAACACGTGTATTCTGGGAATTTACCGACCTCCTTGTTTTAAAGATGCTAATAGTTTTCTTGTCATACTTGATAAATAACTCTTCATATAAAAATTTTATGATAATAGGTGACATAAACATAGACATTACAGAAAATTCCATACACAGGAATGCTAATAAATATTTAAATATTACAGCTAGTCATGGCCTCTTACCAGCCCATACCAGAGTCACGCATGATAAAACTTGCATCGATCATGTTATCCTAAAAACTAAGCACAAAAACACTGTATTAGTTCTGGAATCTACTATAACAGATCATAAAGCAGTTATACTATCCATGTCCAAGAGTCTGCTAAAAACTAATTTCAAAACAACCTTCCAAAAAATTGACCATATTCTTCTCGAGCAGCGCATTGCCGCTACAGATTACTCCGCAATATATCAAAATAATAACGCAAACGAAGCTTGTACTCTTTTCGTAAACAACCTGAAATCAGCTATCAGCATGAGCTCTAGTAACCGCATAGTTCCCTCCCGTCTACAAATACTTAAGCCATGGATTACTCCTGGACTATTGAAATGCACGAAAAATCGTGACAGAATGCACAAAAAAATGAAAAAGAACCCCAATGATGAGATTTTAAAGATCACATTCAAAAGATACAGGAATCACTGTAGTAATTTGCTCAGGAATGTCAAAAGGCAATATGAAAGAGACATGCTGCTGAAAGCCAATATTAGTCCAAAAAAACTTTGGAATGCCATTAAATCTATCACCCATACCACCAAAGAAACTATAACGGCTAAAGAATTGTTATTGATAGATAAAAGTCCTGACAGGTCAATCAATGCCATAAATAAATATTTTGTAAATGTGGGAAAAAAATTAACGGAGAATACACCCAATGCAGTTTACCCCCAAAATTGCGGAACCAAATCCTCCCCTGTAAACTCGTTTGTTTTTCTAGAAACTGATGATGCAGAAGTGGAAAGTATAATTATGAGTTTACGCTCAGATTGTGCAGTTGGTGTTGATGGCATTCCAACATATATCCTGAAACGATTCAGGGCTATTCTCATTCCACCTCTAACATATATTCTGAATCTATGTGTTAGAACTGGAGAATTCCCGGATTTATTTAAAAAAGCTCTTGTCCATCCCATACATAAGTCAGGGGACAAACGGAACCTTCAAAACTATAGACCTATTTCCGTTTTACCAGTACTTTCAAAAGTTTTAGAACGAATAATGAACAAAAGGTTAAAGGCATATTTGGAATCTAAAAATATACTATCCGATAGACAATATGGTTTCCGAAGTGCCAGGTCCACAGATGATGCGGTACATGACCTGACAAACAGTGTTGTTGAATCGTTAGATAAAAGGGAGAAATGTCTGGGTATATTTCTTGATTTGGCAAAGGCCTTCGACACAGTCTCCTTATCTAAGCTATGTTTTAAATTAGAACAGCTAGGCATTCGAGGGAATCAACTAAAACTGTTTCAAAGCTATCTGTCAAATCGAACACAGTGTACTAAAGTTGGCGAACACATAAGCTCTGAACTCCCAGTCCTGTACGGTGTCCCGCAAGGGAGTATCTTAGGGCCAACACTGTTCTTAGTACATGTAAATGAAATGTGTGACCTTCTTCTGGAGAATGGTAAAATAGTAGCTTTTGCAGATGATACGGCATTAATTTTCAGGGGGTCTACCTGGGATGACACATTTAAAGCCGCCCAACATGGGTTTAACAAAGTCACACAATGGCTAGCTAAAAATAGACTTACCTTAAACATTAGCAAAACAACCCTAATGATGTTCAAAATTAAAAATTTTTCGTCAAACAACAACAATTATAAAATAACTGTACACACTCAGCGAGGGTGCCCAGAGGTTTGCAACTGCCCAACACTCGTACAGACATCTGCTACTCGCTACTTGGGGGTCATACTCGACGACAAATTGTCGTTTCAACAGCATATAGACAGCCTATGTGGAAGAGTACGTAAATTAATATATGTATTTAAACATTTAAGACATGTTGCTGATGCCAATGTTATGAAGATGGTCTACTACGCGCTATGCCAGTCTATATTGGGATACTGTATTTCAACTTGGGGAGGTGCAGGAAAGAGTCACCTAATTCACGTCGAAAGAGCCCAAAGAGCGGTGCTTAAGGTGTGCACATTCAAACCTTATCTTTTCCCAACCAGAAGTTTATACGAATATTGTGAAGTGCCCACAGTGCGTCAAATATTTATTCTCCAAATATTACTAAAACAACACAAACATAACTATAGTACAGGAATATCGCAACTGATAACATCTTCTCAGATACGCACAATTCGTAAATATAAGATTCCAATAACCACCACTTGCACAACATCTTTCGGAAAAAAGTTTTATTTCTTCTTAGGTCGCTACTTATATAATAAAATTAACGGTATCTTACGTTTTCACGAGAAAACCAAATATGAAGCCAAAAAAATACTCACGAGCTATCTCCTAAGCCTTTCATATGAAGAAACAGAGGCTATTCTTCACCCTCCAGTATAGAATATACCTATATACCTCTAACTCTCCTCTAAAACATATTGTACTCATTACACACCCACATAAACACACACACACACACACACACAAACATACACAATTGTTTGTATAAACATAAATTGAGTGAGACATCAAACTATAATACATACTCGTATTGTATTTTTGTTTAATTGTACAGGGCAAACCACAATCAATATAATGTACCTATGTGTATAAAACTGTGTTACTGGAAGGCAGCTGGTACTTATACCTCAGGTTTACCTTTTTAAGTACCAACAGCATTTGTAATAATATGTTAAATAGCTAAAATTATCGCCCTTGTGTTTTGATTTATTATGTTATGTTAAATTTACATCGAATAAATACATTTATTATTTATTATTATTTATTATTATCCTGTGATTTTTTTTACTGTCTAGGTATCACGGTTCATGAAGGCCTGGTGACGTACAGACGGATTGTAGACATGACTAACATACAATTTAATTTCATTTATTTAAGTATATGTTTAGATATTCAAATACTTTCTGGACTAGCAACAAACACTGCGTACATTTACAACCGTTAAAGAAAGAAAGAAAAAAAAAAAAATTGCGTATACTTAGTGTACACACGTAAGAAGTGAAACTTCTTCATAAACTTAATTTTCACCTCACCTTAAATTAAGTCAAAAAGTACAAAAGTACAAAAGTCCAAAAGTCCAAAAGTCCAAAAGTCCAAAAGTCCAAAAGTCCAAAAGTCCAAAAGTCCAAAAGTCCAAAGTCCAAAGTCCAAAAGTCCAAAAGGCCAAAAGTCCAAAAGTCCCAAAGTCCCAAGGTCTCAAGGTCCCAAAATCCCAAAGTCCCAAAGTCCCAAAGTCCCAAAGTCCCAAAGTCCCAAAGTCCCAAAGTTCCAAAGTCCCAAAGACCCAAAGTACCAAGGTCCCATCTAAAAGTCCAAAAGTCCCAAAGGCCAAAAGTCCAAAAGTCCCAAAGTCCCAAAGTCCCAAAGTCCCAAAGTCCCAAAGTCCCAAAGTCCCAAAGTCCCAAAGTCCCAAAGTCCCAAAGTCCCAAAGTCCCAAAGTCCCAAAGTCCCAAAGTCCCAAAGTCCCAAAGTCCCAAAGTCCCAAAGGCCAAAAGTCCAAAAGTCCAAAAGTCCAAAAGTCCAAAAGTCCAAAAGTCCAAAAGTCCCAAAGTCCCAAAGCCCCAAAGACCCAAAGTACCAAGGTCCCATCCAAAAGTCCAAAAGTCCAAAAGTCCCAAAGTCCCAAAGTCCCAAAGTCCCAAAGTCCCAAAGTCCCAAAGTTCCAAAGTCCCAAAGACCCAAAGTACCAAGGTCCCATCCAAAAGTCCAAAAGTCCAAAAGTCAAAAAGTTCAAAAGTTCAAAAGTTCAAAAGTTCAAAAGTCCCAAAGTCTCAAAGTTCCAAAGTCCCAAAGACCCAAAGTACCAATGTCTCATCCAAAAGTCCAAAAGTCCAAAAGCCCAAAAGTCAAAAAGTCCAAAAACCCTTAAATGACATGCTATCCCTGGATAAAGTACTCTTAATTCGAATCCACCGTGGTGAGGAACAGAACAAAGATGGCGCGTAACCAAAAATCGTGACGTGACGTGACGCAAATTTTTTTCCAACGCCGATAAAGAAGTTTCACTTCAAAAATCAAAATAATCTCCTACGCACTTTGTACAACAATAATACTCAAAGATTATGTTCTCCGGGTCGTGTTACCTCTTACTACAACAAATGATCGTCTCAAGTTACTGTACAAGCTTCGAAAGCCTTTATAGAGCCTTTAAATATGTAAGTAAGGTATCTAAGTTACCTTAACACCTTATACGAGATTATAATAGGGCTATTACGAGTACTGCATTATGGCGCCATCTACTCTTATAATGCTGTGTACGGCCGTCTTGATTATGAGTATAATTAACTGAAAATAATGAAACAAGGTGCATAAATATTAAAATGATATTTAAACTTTAATTATATATAAAGATAAAAATTGAAAAATAGGTACATATACACGATCATTTTTTACCGAAGTAAGCTTCGATGGAGTAAAATTATCCACCATTCGGTTTACAACATCCATCTAGAGTTAAGAGTGCCTGATATACACATAAAATGCACCGAATTATTTTATTTACGATCTGTAAAATAAATATACGTCAAATAAAAGACTTTTTGCACAAAAAGGTCCACAACTGAAATAATAAAAGCATCTGTGGGAAATAACGGAGGATATTCCTTTGTCAAATAACATTTATTCTTACCTTTCGCTAGCGGAAAAATGATATAAAACGGATTCATGATAATAAAGCAGAACAAGGGACTGAAATTGCCTTTTTCAAATCTTATTACGACACAGATTTTTTAAAGGCAATAAATAGTACAAGGTTGATCACCGATAATGCCTATGCAATCGACTTTTTTTATAATTTTAAGCTTTTCGTTTAAGCAGCTATTTGGTAAATTAACATCGCCCGCCCAATAGAAAGTCATGGTGTCACCTAGCCGGCAAACTCCCCATCAGGGTACCGGCCGATCGTGTTGCTCGACGAGGTGTGCAAGCTATTTGAGCGTATTATTGCACAACGCCTCGTCGGGCACCTCACACGCGTGGGGCCTGATCTGGCGGATAGCCAGTTTGGCTTCCGTCAGGGACGCTCCACCGTGGACGCGATCATGCGCATTAAAGGCCTGACAGAGGAAGCAGTCTCGCGGGGTGAGGTGGTGGTGGCGGTGTCTCTTGACATCGCCAACGCCTTCAACACCTTGCCCTGGGGCTGCGTTAGGGAGGCACTTATCTACCATGGAGTGCCACCCTACCTCCGTCGAATTGTCGGGGCCTATCTCTCCGAGAGGGCCATAACTTACCCGAGCTGGCTAGGGCCGGGTCGGCGAGATGTGTCGTGCGGTGTTCCACAGGGATCGGTATTAGGGCCGCTCCTGTGGAACATCGGTTACGACTGGGTGCTGCGTGGTCCGTTGCTCCGAGGGGTCGGCGTAACTTGTTACGCTGACGACACCCTCGTTACGGCGCGGGGAGCAACGCACCGTGATGCAGCACTAAAGGCCACGGCAGGGGTTGCTCAAGTCGTGGGTCGAATTCGGCGGCTGGGTCTCGAGGTCGCCCTTCACAAATCCGAGGCTCTGTGCTTCCACGGACCTCGGAAGGGGCCACCTGCGGGATCCAGCCTGTGGGTAGGGGGCGTCAGCATCGGCATCGAGCCCTCGATGAAGTATCTGGGGCTCGTACTCGATGGCCGGTGGAACTTCGGACATCACTTCCGAAGTTTGGTCCCAAAACTGAGGGGGGCATCAGCCGCACTAGCGCGGCTGATGCCCAACATCAGGGGACCCAACGCTCCCTACAGGAGACTATACCTGGGGATCGTGCGAAGTATGGCCCTATACAGGGCCCCCGTATGGGCGGAGACCCTGTCGGCCAGTAATGTGGCCAGACTGCTGAGTCCGCAGAGGACGATGGCCATCAGGGTGATAAGGGGATACCGCACGATCTCCGGTGAGGCGGCATGTCTCCTAGCCGGGACCCCTCCATGGGACCTGGAAGCGAGAGTCCTTGCGTCACTGTTTAGATGGCTCAAGGAGGCACTGGATCGGGGCCAGAGGCCTGCGCCTCGAGAAATCGAGGCCCAGCGGACCCTGCTCCACCAGGAAACCGTGGAGACATGGAAGGTGCGACTTGAGCAACCAAAGGGGGGATTCGCCACAATCGCGGCCGTCAGACCGGTCATGGACGAGTGGCTGGAGAGGAGACACGGTGCTCTCTCCTACCGGCTGTCACAGATACTAACCGGGCACGGTAGCTTCGATAGGTATCTGTGGCGAAGACACCGGGAAACCACGGCCGAGTGTCAGCACTGCGAGGACCGCAGCGATGACACAGCGCTCCATACGCTGGTGGAGTGCACTGCGTGGGCGCAACAGCGCCAGGTCCTCGTAGTGGGTCTGCGCCGCCTCTTTCTGCGAGCAGGTCATGCTCGTGAAAGAGGCGGCGGGGCGGGTACGGGAGAGAACCCTTCCCCCCGAGTTCCACAGTCGGCGGCCTGGACGCCGCCGACGTGTCTTCGCCGAGGACTATCGGCCTCCATGACCGGGGGTCTGAGGACGGTGAGAGAGTCGCTCACCGTCCTTACAGAAGCAGGCCCATGACGGCAGCGTGACGTGAGGAACTCACGCACGACCCCCCTTAGAAGCGGGATCACACCCGAAACCCACCCCCAAAGACGCGGATTAGCACCCGAACCACCCCCTGGGCGAGGCTGCAGAGGCGGCTGTAGGTCTGTTGGGAGTCCTGGGACATCCTTCCGAGGGCTTACCCGGGGCTCACAACCATAGGCTGTTGGGCGTTGCGTGAGGTTTTTTAGTCGGTAGGAGTCCGGCATAACATCCATGAGGATTTTCCCTCACGTAAAAAAAAAAAAAAAAAAAAAAAATGGTGTCACCTAACGATTGGTGGCTGCTCTCACGGTCCCTAAGACTTCTCTCTGACAGTGATCCTCACGTTGACGGCCCTGTGCTGTGTGTCTTCACGCTACACTTGAAGAATCCGGGACGTGCGTGGACAGGTTCGTCAAGTTTTTATAGTTCAACAGGAAATCTTAGTACTTAGAGGTAAACAATCTGTTGCCCGAGCGGCAGTCGGGTTTCCGTAAGGGCCGAAGTACAGCTACCGCGATGGCAGATGTAGTGGGTAACATCTTGGAGGCGAGGGATGTGGGGGAGGGGTCTGTTCTGGTTCTCCTGGATTTTTCCCGTGCATTTGATGCCATAAACACCACACTTCTGCTCTCAAAGCTATCGTACTATGGATTTGCCAGGGACACAGTGGAGTGGTTCCATAGTTACCTAAATAACAGGTCGCAATGTGTGGAGATTTTAAGAGATGATGGTGCCAGAATTGCGTCTAACCCTAGCCCAGTATCCAGGGGGGTGCCTCAAGGTTCGATTTTGGGGCCTCTATTGTATATATTGTATAGTGCAGATATAGTTAATTCAATCAGAAATTGCAGCTATCACATGTATGCTGATGATATACAGCTCTACAAGTCCTTTAAGCCAACAGAAGCAGCAACTGCGGTAGCTGCAATTAATGAGGATTTAGCAAGAGTGGCATCATGGGCAGAGTGCAATTCTTTAATGCTCAACCCATCAAAGTCAAAATTCCTGGTGTTGGGTTCCAAGAAACAGGTTCAAACCATTGTGGCACTGGACCCTGTTATAAGTATAAGGAGTGACAATATTGAGAGAGTGGATTCTGCTACCAGCCTTGGACTGGTTCTGGACTCAGAGTTACGGTTTGAGAAAAACATTAATAAAATAGTGAGCAACTGCTTTTACAGACTTAAAGTTCTGTATAATATACGGCAGTATCTAAGTGAGCCACTGCGAAGACTTCTGGTCGATAGCCTAGTACTTTCAAAATTTAACTATTGTGACACAGTCTATGGTCCCTGTCTGCTAAGGAGGACTGAGAATGTAATACAAAGAGTTCAGAACGCCTGTGCTCGTTTCTGCACTAATATCCCCAGAAGAAGTCATGTAACCCCTTTTCTGAATAAGCTAAAAATTCTTAAAATGGAGGCTAGGAGGAAGTTACATATGGCTAATTTATTGTTTGGGGTGATTAAAAATTCAAGTCCAACTTATCTCTTTGAAAAATTGAGCTGGAGATATGAGAAGCAGCGTTTTAGCAGGAGATCAAGGCTGCCCCCTTTGTCGCTTCCCAGGCACAGAACGGCAACTTACAGAGGCACGTTTCGTCATGCAGCTGCCAAGTGCTGGAATGTACTCTCCCCACCAATTCGCAGCCTGAAAACAAAAAATACATTTTTACGGCATCTCAGGATTTTATATATGACACAACAGATAAATTCTGTCTAAAACTGAAATCACTTTCTTTTTGAAAAATATCTTTCATTCTTAAACTATTGAACTATTGTTGTAAAATTTTATGTATTTCTGTATGTATATTTGTTTAATAACACTTATTTAGGTAATTTAAATTTGAATACAATTATATATTTCACATGTTGAAGAAATTATGTATTTAATTAATGGTTACTGCATATTTACTTAATTTCCTGAGTGGAGTATGATTGTTATTACCTTGTGGGATTAGCTGTCGAGTAGGGGTGAGTCGAAGCATGATGTGTAATAGCCAGGGGTTAGCTGTGCCGAGGTGAGACTGGGGAATACGGCCTGTTTTCCAGGAGACCTCGTCTTCTTTTAAATTGTTGGAGCCCAATGCCCACTTCTGTACAAGATTTACTGTTTAATTTCTAGAAAAGAAAAAAAAAATAATGAAATACATTTAATTCCTATTTAATTTTAAATAAGTAGTGAACACCGAACCAATTTGTGCGGAGGTATTTCTACAAGTACTTAAAATGTTTTTGCTTACCTATTTCACAGCGTCGCATGATTGTTTGTAATCGGCGACAGTGAAAATAGCCCCTTTGAGAATAGGGTCATGGTGTTTTGTGAGTAGAAATTGTGAATGATCCCAAAATTGTAGAAAAACTGGTAAAGATTAGCACAACATTGGACACATTTTACACTTTTAAACGAACATTAATTACTGGATGCAAATCGAAATCACATGCAGCTCCACATACAATGTCGGCATTGCTGATTGTTTTGTTTTGTTATCTTCATCATTAAGTACTTGAATAACACGTTACCGTTGTCTGGTCTAACCGGTTCATTAAATCATTATGAGTGAAATGAAAATGAAAGTGTACATATTGAAATTGACATGACATTAATGGCGTCAAAGAAAATAAAATATGGCGTGGTCGTGTGGTGGCGTCTCCGCGTCCGTCCGTCTCTCGGAGTCGGAGGCGGAAACGACTGGAAATGTTGCCATTCCTCTAAATTTAATTTTTACTCTTTGTCAAAAATATTAATATATATTTTATTTATTATTTGTTTGGGATTGGCGATGTTTGTTTATTTTTGTATTTTATTTTTTGCATTTTGGTGATGGCTTGCCTGTCTGTCATACAGTCGTCGCGTCGCGTCCGGCCGTCTCTGAAAACCAGCGCTGGCTGCATGTTTTACATGCAGACAGCATTAAGCTGAGAGGCGGCCGTTATTCCACATAATGTATGGCAATGGAATCGTGTATTAGTTTTTAAGGATGTATGTAGGTATTTTAGTATTTTATTGGTATTTTTTCTTGTGTGTGGAATAAACAATTTTTCTTTCTTTTCTTTCTTTCTTTCTTTCTTTCAAATCACTTGATATCTCAAAA
This sequence comes from Miltochrista miniata, assembly GCA_933228765.1. Classification (NCBI taxonomy): domain Eukaryota; kingdom Metazoa; phylum Arthropoda; class Insecta; order Lepidoptera; family Erebidae; genus Miltochrista; species Miltochrista miniata. The sequence continues at coordinate 10,707,884 of OW121764.1, read as the reverse complement.
TAAATCTATACTAATATTAAAAAGAGGAAAAATTTGTTTTTTTGTTTGTTTGTTTGTAACGAATAGGCTCCGGAACAACTGGACGGATTTGAAAAATTCTTTCACTGTTGAGAAGCTACACTCTTTGCGGTGAACATAGGCTATATTTTATTCACGTATTTCCACGGGAACGGGAACTACGCGGGTGAAACCGCGTGACGTCCGCTAGTATAATATAAAGGGAACACTTTCGCAAAAAGATCCATTGCGTAGAGAAGGAAAACTCGAAATGAAACCCGGTTATCAGGAAAATGACAATCGTTAAGCCAAGTTAAAGGCCTTATAGGCGACTTGAAAATTTTCAATTGCGGGTTGCGGCGACCTCCACCTGTTCATTTCAGCACGGCAATAGGCTCACCACCTATTACGTGAGAAATAAAACTATGAGGTGAAAATAATGTAGGCGTATACTATGCCTCTGCCTAACCATTCGGGGATAAAGGCGTGACTATGTATCTCAAGATATCTACTCCCTCTTCATTATTCAAACTCACACTTGTACTTTTCTACAAGGTATTTAAATAGTGGAAAAGTGGAACAAACCAGAGTAATGATCTCCTCATCTGATAAAACCAATATTCGCTCTGATTTACCGTTTTTGGAAGTTTTAAAGAATACAGCAATTAATCAAATCAGCCTATGGCAGTCCACTCCTGGACGTAGGCCTCTCTCAATACGCAACAAAACACACGGCGCCTTCCGCATCCAGTCCCAAACTGCGACCTTTTCCATGACGTCGGTTCATGTGGCGGGTAGACGTCCTACCCTACCTTTGCTAAGTCGCGGTCTCCACTCCAGAACTCGTTTGCTCCATCGGCCATCATGTCGTCGGTTGTTTTGTTGATGTGGCCGGCCCGCTGCCACTTTAAAGGGATTATTCTGCGACCTATGTCGACCACTTTAGTTCTCTGTCGGATAAGCTCATTTCGAATTTGCCTACAGCATTCAGTTTAAATAAGTACGCATTAATTCCTTACAGAGTTTACTATAGCCACTGAACTAAAAGCCGTGTGAGTTTATGTAGCCAGTCAGAACTCCACAGTTCATGAGAAGAGTTAAGTACATTTTCACACACAGAAAATAATCCGTGCTTTCATGCAATAATTACTAATGGATTTGGATCACATTAGCCATGGTTTATTATTTGGAGTTGGCATTTTTCCCTCGTGACAACGGGATTTATATTCCAAGTTGATGGCGACCATGTGCTAGTAAAACATTAAACCAAATGAAAAAGAGAAAAAAAAACATTTATTCAGACCAGAGATCTGAAAAACCATTTTTCCAACACAAACGAAAAATTCACACGGACACGCTTAAAAACTCCCAAAGATATTTCAGTGGATTACTAACGAGGGAATAAAGACACTTGCCAGTTGCCTGTGAACACTTTGTCTTTGTTTTTTATGAATTAGGTACCTATCTTTTTATTTCAAAAAGATTGATGCAAATAAAATACACGGATGGAAAGAAATCATAATACATAACCGTTGAACAAAAAAATGAAATCTTCTTCGTAGGTAACCTATTACTTAATCTTATTAAATAATAATAACCCATATATGTTCAGATGGATTATACAATTTCCCAAACGTAATCAGATTGCATAGGTACCTAACCTACACATCCCAAAAGACGGGAATAGTACTTATCCTAATAAATATTTACATATATTTCCGTACGTATTGTACTCGAATCGTATACATGTCAGTAGTAAAGAAAACCCAATACGAAGGATGTGATTGCCTTTCACCGTTGTTGGAGATTTATGAGGCGTGTGAGTTTTCTTTATACAATGCTAGCTGATGCCCCCGACATTGCTTGAGTGAAATATTATGTCTTTGGGGAGCGGTAAAAAGATAAGTAGGAGATATATTATATTTTAACAGGCAAAGGAAGAAAAGGGAATTCTTAGCTGTCATTTTTTAAAAGGGATATTTTTAAATGCTCATCTGTTTAATTTTTCTGCCCACAGGTAACTCCACTAATTTACTGAATGCAAACCAGAAAATTAAATGTTGTGCAAAAAAAACAATTTATTAACTAAACATGTCCTACTAAAAATCGGTCATTCTCAGCCAGCTCAAATAGGCGAGTCCGCGTCGAAAACCAATACCTATAGATTACCTATCAATATGATTTTTTTTCAACAAATTGTACGGTCAAAAATAGTAGGGGGGGCCTGTGGTTTTTAGGGTTTCGTAGCCAAATGGCAAAAACGGAACCCTTATAAATGTCTGTCTGTCTGTCTGTCTGTCTGTCTGTCTGTCTGTCTGTCTGTCTGTCCGTCCGTGTGTCACAGCCACTTTTCTCCGAAACTGTAAGGCCTATGATATTGAAACTTGGTAACTAGATGTATTCTGTGAACCGCATTAAGATTCTTATATAAAATTAGAAAAAAAGCAGTAAATTTTGGGGGTCCCCATACTCAGAACTGAAACTCAAAATTTTTTTTTTCGTCAAAACCATACGAATGGGGTATCTATAGATAGGTCTTCAAAAATGATATTGAGGTTTCTAATGTCATTTTTTTCTAAACTGAATAGTTTGCGCAAGAAACACTTCCAAAGTGGAAAAATGTGTGTCCCCCCCCCCTCTAACTTCCAAACTAAGAGAATGATAAATCTAAAAAGAAGATATGATGTACATTGCCATAAAAACTACCAACGAAAATTAGTTCGAACGAGATAGAGCTGGTAGTTTTTTTTTTATACGTCATAAACTGCAATTTTCGGTTAGAAAAATCACTACCACTGCGAACGTGTTAAAACATCAATCAAAGTTACAACGAACTATGAGAACTTTTGTATTATGTTACTTGCTGCTACGAAACCCTTCATGGGCGAGTCCAACTCGCACTTGGCCGGTTATTTTAGATTAATTACGTAAAAGTGAGTTTAAAAAAATTAAAACTACGAAAATATTGACCTCGGTGTCGCGTCTGGTCCCGTATTGCAGCGAAAATTATTTTTTTTCTATTTTTCTCCAATATAGGTGTTATATGTGCATATATTCACAAATAACTTGATGACTATTTACTCTATTTATAACATTACTAAGCCATTATCGGCATTACTAGACAAGTTACAACTGGTTGTCTTTACGTCCGACGTTCAGAATTGACTTCAGTGGCGCGCACCGATTCGTTCATTACTCTGTACCTCTAGCGACTGCAAGAATAGTTGTTCGAGTAATACAAACTGTCAGTTACACCGCACCGGTGGTAAGGACTAGACGTCGGTGTGTCATCGCCCAACTGTTTAGTTAAGGTTCGTAATCATTTTCGGTGGCTTGGTATATACCTAAAATTGATTTCGGTGCATCCATTTTATCCTCAATTATTTGAACAAATGATGTAAAGCTATATTAAAAGTGTGTCTTTTATGTATAAGATTTCAGTAAAAAACATAAGTATTCATAATACAGATTACTTTTAAAAATATATAGGATTTTGCTAAATATTTTGATTTCAGTGCCCTTGATTCCGGTGTTTTTTAGTGGAAATACTTGCACGGAGATCAATATTTAAAAGCACCGAAATCAATCAATAATTTATTTATTTGTATTTTTCAACTGCCTCGTTGGTCTGGAGGTAAAAATGTACGACTGCAAATAACGAGGTCTTGGGTTCGATTCCCACCAGAGCCAAATATCTGTGTGATCCATAATGATTTCGATCCATTTTGATTTCGGTGGACACCATTATAAAAAAGTGAAATCCCTTCATAACCATTCAGTCTATACAGTTCCCTCAACTACTGAAATGTTTTAAATTAACACTAGATTTGATATTTCATGTAAGTAAAACCTTAGTTGAAAAAAAAAATTGTACACCGAAGTCAACCAAATAATGAGCCGCCTGATAATGAGCCAAATACTTATATGTTACTCAGAATGAGATGACCTTTTTAATCGAATTCACATCAAAAATGTGGTTGGTATATCGAATAAATGATTTGTAAAACAGAAATACGAATTGTTTATCAAAAATACTAACTTGCACTCTAAATTATACAATCTTATAACGGAATAGGTTAGGTTAGGTTAGAGTTTTATTTTTTGATCAATAAAATTTAATTTTGTAGAGGTGACTGATCAAATTGGAGTTTTAATTAGAATAAACGATGTTCCTAAAAGTAAATTAAGCGATGGTTTTCCTTAAAAAAAGTTTTAATATTTTTGTTAAACTAAGGAATTATTAGATATACAATTTTGATAATAGTTATTCGTTCAGTAAAACAGTTCTGCAAATACCATTAAACAGTATTTTGAATTTGATTTATTTAGTGTGCATAATTAGTGTGCAAGTCAGTATTTTTGGTTTAACTTTGAAATATTTAGTTCAGAAAAAGGTAATATACAGATATCGATTTAAACACATGCCTTTTTAAAATAACCGGGTTCCATTTAGAAATTTCCTTCTCACATTGGGTAAGAGGGTTTAGAGGGCTCACCGTCCTTACAGCAGCAGGCCCATGACGGCAGCGTGACGCGAGAAATTCACGCACGCCCCCCCTTAGAAGCGGGATCACACCCGAAACCCCCCAAAGACGCAGGATAGCACCCGAACCACCCCCTGGGCGAGGCCGCAGTGGCGGCCGTGGGTCTGTTGTGAGTCCTGGGACATCCTTCCGAGGGATTACCCGGGGCTCCCAACCATAGGCTGTTGGGCGTTACGTGAGGTTTTTTAGTAGGTAAGAGTCCGGCATAGCATCCATGATGGATTTTCCCTCACGTTAAAAAAAAAAAGAGATTTCCTTCTCTACGCAATGAATCGTTTTGCGAAAGTGTTCCTTAAGTCGCGTCTTGCGATACCCTCAGGATGAATTGGGGTGACAACATTCTGTACACGTTCCCGTTACCACACGGGGAAAATGTAAAAGCTTATGTTTTTCCAGTATAGAAATCGACTAGGTTGACAAATGTGGTTGCCGTCTTTGCTAAAGCTTATAATATTTATATCAACAGCCTTCTGTTTTCCTCAATATCGGCCCGCACCGGGCAAAGTAATATTGCCGAGTGGCAACATGTTGATGATTTATTTGCATAGAGGTCAAGCAATATTTATTATTCCATTATTTTCTCATAGGCAGTTATTAAATTGATCTGATGATAGACATTTAATTACAAAAAAAAACGATTAAGTACCTATGTTGTGACGGTCTTCTCTCGTTTTCCATAAATTCATTTGCACTATTATTGTTTGCCATAATCATCCCCGATCATAATATTTACTTGCACTATTTTCATTTGTACTAATAACGTTTGCCTTAACCCTAGAACCGTACCCATCATAGACTTTAATTAACAGTACCCAGGGCTACTAGTGTACCCCGTTAAAGAAAACATTTTTTGATGAGAATAGACATCTATATATATAAAAATCAATGCCACTTTTCGTTGTAATTTTATAACTCGAGAACGGGCTCACCTATCCAAACCAAATATTTAGGCTTTGTTTGGACTATTTAGTAGATGGTTTATGTGAAGTTTGCACAAAATCGGTTGAGCGGTTCTTTATTTATTACGCAAACGAAGTTGCGCGGGTCAGCTAGTTTATTAATATAATTAACATACATAGACTTTTATGGCACTTATTTCGTCTCATGTTACATAATTAAACAAAAAAATTACCAAACTTATATTAACAGTTTTGGCAAATCTTCTATTGGTGCTCTAAACATATATTTTTTTTTACATTTTTCACATCGAGTGCTTGATTTACGGTCTTTTGACCTGGGACAAAAGGAACATCTACCAGATTTTGAATCTGAAGAGGATGGAGCACTAGAAGGTCATGCTTTTTTAAAATATCACCAATACTTATTTGTGCATGCATTTTTAAGATGCATACCCAGGGGTGCTGTAGTACTCCACTCAGGCTTGCCACGATTGCACGCTAACAGGACTCGCGCACGGCCGATTCTTCGACACGTTAAGCCAAAGTTATAGCCAATATTATATTTTTTTTTTCAGATGTACCCCAGGGTACGGTTCTAGGGTTAACAACTCAACAGTCATAACTTTTATTTGCCATAAAATGACTTTCTATAACAACATTTCTCATAATAATTAGTTTCCATAAGTAACACATCTCATAATCGACTCTTGACATAATCAAAATTTGATATAATTATGAAAATAATGCATAATATTGTAAGGTCGAAATTAATTATCGTTAACACCCCGACTCAGTGCAATCCGACTCGAATAGGTTAGGTTAGAAGGCTAAGGCGGGAGCGAAGCGAAGCGGAGCTCCCGCCTTAGTCTTCGTGGTTTTTTTTTAAACCACCCAGAAGTAGCAGCGGGGCTCCGTCGAGCTTAGTTAGCTAGAGACGCCATATGAGGTTTAGTTTTAGGTTTAATTGTTAATAAAAAATCTGTGTCGCATAAATTATCTTTATTTATATTATGGTGAATAAAAGTTATGGAAAATGGCATTATTGAAAACGAAAATTATGGCAAATACATTTATGGATTTAAATTATTATGACACTTGATCCATTATGACCAATGGAATTATTGAAAGTCATTTTATGTCATTTCACGATTATGGCAACTGAAGCGTTATATCTAATGAAATTATGGCAAATACCAGTATGGCATATGAAATTATGGCATTTTAAATTATGGCAAACATTAGTAAACCTGTTGTGACGCAGTTTTTTACACTTCGAACGTTAACGGTAAGGTCCATTCATTACTTTCAAAGATGGCAGATTTGTCGGAGTATATTGAAACTCAGCTATAAGAAAAATGTGGTATATCATTCAGGTTCCATTCTATTTTTACACTTACTTCAAACGGGCTTCGCGCGCTTATTCGGAGGTTTCACACGTTTTTCTTGCCTAATGTTCTTGCTAAACGTGCTAAGATATCGACAAAAGACCGCGGAGAAAGGTCAACTCGACACAAAAGTAATTTACTACGCCTTTACCACCTTTTTTTTCACTTGAACAATATCTTTTGTTACTACGACCGGAGTAATTTACAAGACAAATTGCTCTCTACCGACACGTATTAGTTTAGGGTCAAAGTTCGACGTGATGCGGCAAGTTAGAGATAGAATATAGATGATTAACTTTTCAGCTATCACGGTTCCTGAGATACTGCCTCCTGATGGACAGACAGACAGACAGACAGGCAGACAGACGGTGAAGTCTCAGGGATAGGGTCCCGTTTGACCTTTGGGTACGGAATCCTAAAAAAAGACCCTGATTCAACCACGACTTGCGTGGTACACTACTGCTAATTACCCATTTAACACTCTTGGTAGGTACTCAATCTATTCTCTAACTCTCGACTTTCACGTAGAAATATATTTACTTAGTAGGTATTAGTAAATATTATATTAAATAGTTACTTGTACTTTGTTGGCCTAAAACTAATAGACTTGACTTTGAAAACTTAGATTACTCTGCATGTTTGTTTTTACGGTTTAATTATAGGAAAATTGGTTCTAGTAGTTTCATTATTGAACTAAGTACGTGACCGGAGATTAAACAAATATACCTACGCTAAACCATAGTGAGAATCCAGTGGTTAAGTTATAGTTTATTAATCCCAAGCACATATTTTTCAATAACGGTGTAATGTAATTTCGCATAAAAATAAAAGTTAATACCTACGAATTTTTATAACGCTACTTAAAAATTAAACGGGAAAAGTCCCCATCGAGTCCAAATTTGTAAAAATGCTAAGTTTAATATGAGAATCCACAATTATAGATCATTCAATTAAATATATTACCTACCCTGTCCTTCATAAAGCTTTGATTTAGCTGTATGCGTTTGATTAAAATACATACATACATTATAGTCACGCCTTTATCGCCGAAGGGTTAGACAGAGGCATAGTTTACACCCACATTTCACCCTATAGTTTATGTCCCACGTAATAGATGATAAGTTTGCCAATTTTACACGGTTAAAATTGTTTTCTGAACTAAAATTGTTAAAATTTGGAGAAGGGTAGTAAAGTATAGTAAAGTCACAGATGATATTCGCTTCGCTATGGAAAAGAAAGAACTTACTTTATTGACATTGTTAGACTTCAGTAGCGCATTTAATTCAGTCGATTTTGACATGTTGCTGGGTCTATCAACATCTCTCCCATAGCTTTGTCCTGGTTCGATTCCTATCTTCGAGGGCGTTCGCAATGCGTCCATTTGGATCATAAGTCTTCGGACTGGTGCCAACTCGTTGCGGGCGTACCTCAGGGTGGTGTCCTTTCTCCTCTTTTATTCTCTATCTTCATTAACTCTGTCTCAAGTCTGATTTCTAGTAACTTCCATCTCTACGCTGACGACTTACAGCTGTATAATCACTTTATTGTGCATGATGCCCCGTCTGGTATAGCTATCATGAACCAAGACTTGGCCTGTATTAGCAATTGGGCCAAGACTGTCGGTTTACGCCTTAACCCAAAAAAGACGCAAGTCATAATTATAGGCAGCAGATATATGGTGAACAAATTAGATCAGTCGTCGTTGCCTCCTGTTCTTCTGGATGGAATTCTTATTCCCTTTTCTGACAAAGTCAGGAACTTGGGAGTGGTAATGGACGCTAACTTATCTTGGAGCGCACAAGTCAACGAAGTTAGTAAGAAGGTGCACTTCACCTTTCACTCATTGAAATGCCTCCAGACTTTCCTGCCCTTGAACATTAAGATCACCCTTGCGCAGACTCTTATTCAGCCCATTATAGACTATGCTGATGCCTGCTACCTAGATGCCACAGAGGAGCTGTTAGATAAACTTGAGAGGCTGCAAAATTTATGCATTCGATTTATTTTTAATCTCAGAAAGTATGATCATGTTTCTCATTTTCGCCGAGAACTCAAGTGGCTCCCAATCCGCCTTCACAGGAACACTCGGATACTCTGTCTCCTCTTCAATATCCTGTATAACCCAAAATCCCCGTCCTACCTGAAGGAGCGGTTCACATTCGCACGTTCTCCTAATGCTCCTTGTAGGACACACCTTCGTTCCATCCTTCAACTTCCACGTCATAAATCATGTTTCTATTCCTATTCCTTCCCAGTTCATGCGGTTAGGTTGTGGAATTCTCTGCCACCAAATATCAGAGACGTTAAGACTGTTGCAAACTTCAAGAGAAAAGTCCGAGAACACTATTTCTCTACCACTTAACTTTTATTGCCTTATTTATTTCTTCTTTTTCAGTTATCTCATGAAAGAATAGGTATTATTATATATTATGTATTTATGTAGGTATGTAAAATATGTACAAAGGTATGTATATTTATAGTATATATATATATATATATATATATATATATATATTTATTGTATTATTATAGTAGTAGTATTTGTAAAGTATGTAAAAATATTTGGTCCTACCTAGTTCTTTGACACACTTCTACCTCTCTGAATTATCTAATATCATGTTCTCCTCTCGCTGGCCTGCTGGAAGAGATTTCTTTTAGAAATAAGCAGTGCCATTGTACTCTTCTTTCCTAACTAATTCTCTATTTATAATATATTATGTGTGTACATAAATTGTTAAATAAAATAAAAGTAAATCTAGAGACCTGAAATTTTCACAGATGATGTATTTCTGTTGCCACTGTAACAACAAAATAATACTAAAGAAACTGTGGTTACATTATTACAATACCAGAAATCAGAATGCCAATGCATTATCCCAAAATACCCGAAATCGAAGTACTAATATTCAAATGGCCAAGTTTGTAGAATATAAATACGAGTAATTTAAAATGCCTTACTGTCGAATTACCGAAACACAAAAAATAAAATTACTAAATACCTACCTACTTAATCCTTAAACATTCAACCATAATACTTTTTTTTAACGTGAGGTAAATCCTACATGTACTTGGCCGGTTTTTTCCCTGTGTACGTTCTCTTCGTCATGAGCTCGTCCATTATTTAGCACTTTATCTATACTAATATTATAAAGAGGAAAGATTTGTTTTTTTGTTTGTTTGTTTGTATGTAACGAATAGGCTCCGGAACTCCTGGACCGATTTGAAAAATTCTTTCACTGTTGGAAAGCTACACTCTTTGCGGTGAACATGGGCTATATTTTATTCCCGTATTCTCACGGGAGCGGGAACTACGCGGGTGAAACCGCGTGACGTCTGCTAGTATAAAAATAAATTCAGTTAATAACTGCACAACTAGACATAATGAAATAACAAAATCGCCTCTTAGTTAAGTCCTTATATGGTTTAGGTGATTGGCAACAAAAATAAAGTATGTAGTTAGGTAGGTACCTAATTATTAAGTGGAATTCACGCTATAGAAGCTTTTAGGTCAAACTTGGGCAAGAATACAAAATAAGATAAGACTAGGAAACATAATGAAAGACCTTTACTGAACGATAATTTACAATACATTTATTGTTAAAAATACAGAGAAACATAATTATTACATATCTTATATATTTACATTATTACTATCTAAACTAAACCTAAATAAGGCCCCCGTGGCAGTGTGCCCAAAAGACTAGCAGCATTCCCCCTTTGAATAGCAATAATACCTATTCGCTGAGCGAGAAAACTGCCAGCCCTTGGGTCACCAGTTGACTCCACAAGGCGCTTTTTCACGATAACTTTAATATAATGTATTGCGCACTGGTTTATTACAATGCATTATAAACTGTATGATTACAATTTGCACCCACACACGTTAACTGTTTCTTTATACCTAGTAGTATGTAATACTATTATATTACCCTTGCTAATAGTGCGACTATTACCTAAGTATGGGGTTCTTCAAAAGGGGTCTTAGAAGGTTTTTACAGGGTCGGCAGCCCGAGTGTGATGCCTCTGGTGTTGCAAACGTTCATAGGCTGCGGTGACCACCGGTCCTTCTGGTTCTGGTGGGCCGTATGCCTGTCTGCCACCTTAGTGGTACAAAAAAAATTAGATTCAAAGAAATTGTTTCCTTTGAAGTCCATAAAGATAATTAGATTTCGTTATCGAAGTCCAATATCGTTGAAAGGAAATTAACACAAATATCGGAGCGAGAATTTTCTGTTATCAACTTTACAGATGACGTCAATATACAACCTTCACTTGAAGTAAGCAACGAGTCAAAAAGAACTATGTCTAAAATTTGAGATGTTCCAGACCCTTTTCTTTATTTTACGTGTAAAAAATCCACCATGGATGCTATGATGATTACTCTTACCCACTAAAAACCAACACGTTCCCTACCTACTGCCTACGGTAGGTAAGCGTTCGGAAGGATTGTGGAGGAAGGGTTGGAAATGTTCCTCCAACTCACATGCTATCCGCTCTCCTCTTTCCTTACGCCTTCTGCGAGGTTCTCCCATATCCACCTTGACCTGGTGTCAGTGGGACCTTCACCGTTGTCTTGTGGTTATAGATACTGCCTAACTGTCATCGACAGATTCACGCGATGGCCTGAAGCTTTTCCACTGCAGGACATCACGTCGGGGTCACTAATGTCCTCCACATTTAGGGTTAGGAATGTTATAACTAAGGGATCGCGCCTGGCGAGCCGAAGCACAACGGTTGATGTTGGACTGTTGGTTATATCATTCATCGCCGTGAGAACTCTGATATCGCGGTGCAGCATTTATCTAATCTTTGTTGCTAGAAATTTCATATCGTGATGCAGGACCTTAGTAGATCTTCGCTATGTGGCGGTCGCCACAGAATAACCTCAGGAGTTCCAGATCCCGTACTCTCAATCACAATTTTTTAGGAAAAATTCAACATCTTATCCAAATATAACAAGCACTAATATAACAAGTCAAAAATATTACAATGTATATTACCCGTCTAATACGGGACAATACCACAAAGAGTTACAAGAAAGATATCTGTGAACTAGCGGATGTCACGCGGAGTCACCCGTGTAGCGCCCGTTCCCGTGGGAATACGGGAATGAAATATAGCCTATGTTACCCGGGGATACTGTAGCTTCCCAACAGTAAAATATTTTTTCTAATCGGTTCAGTGGTTTCGAAGTCTATTCGTGCAAACAAACAAACAAACAATTAATGAAATCTTTCCTCTATTGATAGAATAAATTAATCATTTAGACCCATTACAGAACGTTACACTTCAAAATGTACGTACATTTATCTAATGAGATTTATTAATTCTGTTTCATGGTACAATCAAAATTAAATCAATACTTGGAATTTTGGAATTCTGGAAACTGGGACCGATATAGTTTGCTTTTGTTAGTTACACAGTCTAGATTTAATTGTACAGATCAAAATAATATTGATTTGATGGACTGGGGATCCTCTAGAGCCCGAGTGCATAACGTTTTTTTTTCTATACACATGACTAGCTGGGCAATAACCTGACTGACTATTGCCATTATTACAAAATCTAATTTTGATTCACAGTTCTACCCACAAACTAATTTAAATTTTCAATGCTTCACAAGGCACATTTTACAGTTTCTTCAGACCTCCAGTAAGTCAAGTTGAATACATTATGAGCAGTTTGAAAAATCCCAATATCTGGTAATTTCTGACTCTAGATCAAACAATAGCTTTGCCAATTGCGTAATTTATCTAACCAAATGAGCAACATCAAGGATGTCAATGCGATATTTAGAGTAGCAATTCGTATAAGCCTGAACTTACAAAATAATTCCTGACAAAAAATTGTTATCAATAAAAAAATCGTAAGGGAAAAATCAAGCTGCCTTGCCAAGCGAACTATATCAACAAAGTTTCCCGAATCAGAGCAACAATTTGCACACACAAATAGTCGTTGTAGGCAATGTTGTTGGTACTTCATCAACAGCGTAAATAAGGAAAAGTTTTTGTTAGAAAACTGATAAGAATATAAGATACAAGTTAGCGACTCCAACTTTACTTTGAAGATGAAATTAATATTTTTCTTGTCGCTTTTTATGCGTAATATTAAAAAAGTATTTTTGCGGTACTTTTATTGTAAACTAAAAAGTAAATTGTTAAACTTCTTCAATTTGAAATGCGCGTTTCTGCTTCTTTATTTCTGAATATTAATTTAAATTACTTGTACGTTTCAACACGGCAATGGCTCAGTATCTTTTACGTGGGACAGAATACGACTGGTACCTTACCTATAAGGTAAGCGTATATGTCTCTGCCTAAACCTTCGAAGATGTACAATTGTAGTTCTACCTATGTATGGAAATTTCAACATATATGTATTATATATGTAAACTTTTGTATTATATATGTAAACTCAATTAACCATCAACTGCAACTCCTCCGCCGATGATGCCAGTGTCAACTTGTTGACAGCGCCATCTAACGGCCTTTATCCGAACTACGCAGCACACTAAACCGTGGAGCCTAGGGCCTACCTAGTACTCCCATGCGACGTTGGATGGCGCTAGTCAAAGTGTATTTAAATATCGACTCGCTCCATTTTGTGAACACACAATCAAATAAATATTCATTCGAACAACAAGCCTACTCAATCAGTTGAACCTACTCAAATTTCCGTCACCAGTCCAGCCGAGGTACCAGATCCCACAGCCAGTATTACCTGATCATCAGCATAAAGGAGGCATTTGACGGTTAGCTCATTCATTTTTAATCCATACGCGCACTCTTGTAGTTCTTTCAAGCAACTGTCCATGTATAGGTTGAACAGCCATGGTGACGCTACACAGCCTTGTCTCACACCTTTTTCGATGGGAAAAAAGTCTGTGCAAGCTCCATTGATCCTGACACAAGCACTGGAGCCCTCGTATAGAGATTTCAAGGCTCGTATCAAGTTGCTGTTCACTCCATACATGGACAGTGTTGACCACAGTTCATTCCTCACCACTCTGTCATAGGCCTTTTCCAAGTCCACGAAGATGCAATAGACTTTTTGACGTTTTGCCAAAAACTTTTCAGCTAGGCATCTTAATGAAAAGACCTGATCCGTGCATCCTCTTCCTTTCATAAATCCTGCTTGTACATCCCACATTTTTCCTTCAGTTTCATTCATCACTCTTTTAATCAAAACTTTCGCATACAATTTGCCTACGACACTGAGCAAGCTTATGCCGCGGTAGTTTTTGCACTCTTGCTGTGACCCTTTACCTTTGTACAGCGGCACTATGACAGATTTGCACCATTCTTCTGGTACTCTGCCATTTCGCCAGCAAAGATTGAAAAGGCGGTACAGCTGGCGAGCTACCACGCCACGACCCGCTTTTAACATCTCGACAGAAATTCTATCAATCCCAGCAGCCTTTCCTAATTTCATACTATTCAACGCTTCCACAATTTCTTCCATACTTAAGTGGCTTTCATTCTCAAGTTCATTCATTTCCGAAACATGAGTCTCCCTTTGCATATCCTCTTTTTCAAATAAACTTTCAAAATATTCCTTCCACGTTTTTAACACACATTCCTCTCCTATCACAAGACTGCCATTACGGTTTCTGATTTGCTTAAATTGTGAGGTTGTCTTTTCAGTCCTCATTGTTCTTATAGACTTCCAAAAGAATTTTAAGTTTTGTTGGAAGTCATCAGATAACCTGTTATGAAAGTCATCCTCATCATTCTCTTTCTTACTTTTTATGACTTCTTTCACAACACGCTTATACCTTTTATACTCATCCTTTGCCATTTTTACATCCTCATCCGTTGCCTTCTGCATTCTTTGGTTGGCCATTGTAGCCAACCAGTTCAACCATGCTTGCTTCTTATAAGACAAAACTTTTAAAACTTCAGCACCCATACTCTTTACCTGACATCCTTGTCTCCTTTTGCTTATCCCACATACTTCCACTGCAACTTTTTCGAGACCTTCCTTAATCGGCTTCCATAATTCTTCAATCTCACATATTTCCTCTAAATTTACAAATTTCTCGCTCAATTTACTTACAAATTCCTCTTTCACGCGCATATCTTTCAAATTTTCGACTTTAATGCGCTCCAATACACCAATGGGTTTATGCACAGGATGCCGCCACAGCTGAAACAGACCTCTTACTCGGCTAATTACCAAGAAGTAATCTGTGTCAACTCCGGCACCGCGGTATGCCCGGGTGTCCAGAACATTCTTTCTCATTCTTGCGTCTACTATCACAAAATCAATCATGCTTCTCTGGCTTTCTTGTTTCCTTGTATACAAGTGGATATCTTTGTGGTTAAATATGGTGTTGGTTACCACAAGATTCCTCTCCAAACATACTTCTAGCAAACTTTCGCCATTTTCATTCACTCGCTCATCCCCAAACTTACCCAATACACTTTCATATCCATCACGCTTCACTCCAACCCATCCATTAAAATCACCTAACATTAGGTACAATCCTTTCGTTTCGTTTGCATTTACCCAGAATATCATTCACACTCTCCCAGAATGCCTGCCTCTCACTTTGGTCTTTTGAGGACCGGCGCCACCGCGAATCCTGTGGAGCATACACTCCTAACACAAAGATGCGGGTGAGTCCAACCTTTAACCTCAACCAAACGAGTCTTGGGCTCACACATTCATAATCTGTCACACATTCATTCATTCTCGCGGAAAGTATTACACCGACACCCTGACAAGCCGCACGGGTTGTGGCTACGCCTGACCAGTATGCCGTATAGGTTCCATGCGTCGTGGTGTCGCATCCTTTCCGCTTTGTCTCATTCACACACAAAATATCCAGTCGCCTCTCTCGCATTATCTTGCATACCTCCTCAATTTTATCATCCATACCTCCTCTTACATTCAACGTAGCAAAGCGGCTATCATTAGCCCACTTTTCGCCCCGATGGGAGACGAGACGTGACGGGTTGCGAACCACATCGCCGTCATTCTGGATGTTTAAATTCAACTCCATTGCGTTCCCACTAGTAGCAAGGGAAAAACATGTCCACCTGAACAGAGCCCCGCTTGTCCAAGTAAGGCTAACCATATTCTGGGCTCGCCCGGTCCCAGGGTAATAGGCACGCTTAAGACTACGCTCGCCCGTAGCCACGCAGCTCATCGGCACGGCGACCTTCGCTTGGCGGATAGTGGAGGGGATGAGGATGGGGTAGGAAGGGATTTGCGGATAAGGAAATGTATAAGGTAGGAAAGGACGGGGTAGAAAAGGATCCCAAAATCATTCTGTAATTCGAGTCAAAAATTCCAACAGCCAGGACAGATGTTAACATTCAAAAACAATCTCTACAGTCCGAGCATTCAAAATACAATCTCTACAGTCCGAGCATTGTTACTAACGGCAGAAGGAAAATGGCTAAAATTTAGTCTTCATCCTTTGCCTGATTCATTGTTCTTCTTATTAAAAAAAACAAATTCGCCATTGCATCGCACGAGGTTAGTACTGCCACCGATACTGGTGTACACATACTGTACCAAAATTCGATGAAAGTGTTTTTGGAAGAATTTTTTTTATAGTCGGTCTTTTCATTAAGTAGGTAGGTAACGAAACAATATCTATTTATTATCATCTAAATTTGCCTGTCAATTTACTTTCCCATTTATCAACAAAACAATACTTACATTTTTCTCGCACAATCCATTTGTTTCCAATTGCAAAATTAATGAAACCAATTTTCTCGAACAAAGCCATAAATTTATTCTACAAGATATCTTACCTTAGCTGGTAAAATAACGCATGTAGGTAGGTAATAAAAAAGACAAATAAGGCTGTTCAAGTAAATGTATCGATGTATCGATATTTCTTAAAAAGAAATATCGATACATTTACTTGAACAGCCATATTTGTCTTTTTTTTTAACGTGAAGGAAAATCCATCATGGATGCTATGCCGAACTCCTACCGACTAAGAAACCTCACGTAAAGTCCAACAGCCCCGGGTAAGCCCTCGGCAGGATGTCCCAAGACTCCCAACAGACCTACGGCCACCACTGCCACCTCGCCAAAGGGGTGGTTTGGGTGCTATCCCACGTCCTTAGGGGGATTCGGGTGTGATCCCGCTTCTGAAGTTTTAGGCTTATACAAAATCTGTGCTAATATTCAAATAATATGTTTAAAAATTATTATAATAAAGAGGCTCACCACCTATTACATGGGACATAAAACTATAAGGTGAAACGTCGGCGTGTACTCTGCCTCTGCCTACCCCTTCGGAGATAAAGGCGTGACTATATGTATCTATACAAATAAATAAAATTGGAGTGTCTATTTGTAATATTAAAATAACCGCTTTCTACTACATGCATATGAATTTATATACGGTACACATACCAAAATATATATTTATAAAATTTTTGTCTGTCTGTCTGTCTGTCTGTTTGTTCCGGCTAATCTCTGGAACGGCTGGACCGATTTGGACGGGACTTTCACTGGCAGATAGCTTATGTAATAAGGAGTAACTTAGGCTGCTTTTATAGTAGCCTAAGTTACATGTTTAAGCGGGAACGGGAACAAATTTTACGCGGGCGAAGCTGCGGGCATTAGCTATTGTTTAATAAAAAGGGGTCAAGGGCGCGGGACAGTTGTAGGGCATCGTGTGGTTTTAGTCGGTAGGAGTCCGGCATAGCATCCATGTAGGATTTCCACACGTAAAAAAAAAAGGGGGTCAAGGGCTCTGATTGATTTTTGTTGTAAACGTCTTGAATAGTCAGTCATAGTTAATCAGATAGTCAATCAGCACGGATCTCTGCACGTAGTCAAGGTTAGTGCCGTGTCTATTCCATTATCCAGATGAGAAGCTACGAAATGACTTCCAAAAATGATCTCATATTCTGACGTCACTGGCGGTCAATTACGTGTATGACGTGCAAGTGAAGCTTTCGAGTCGCTGCAGAAATCAAAGATTTCAGTGTTACGAGTACAACAACAGAATTCAAAATTACCAGTCACAGAAATGTGTCACATAATCTATCGGGAGTATAAACTTTTTTACTATCACTATCGCCAAACATAGCTAGTACTACGATTCTACATGTAGTTTAGTAGAAGGACTTAAGAATGTAGGGTACATTGCTTTTTGTAGTGCTGTGCTCATTGAAATCAAGCTCCATACAGAAAAGGCAATCTTTCTAAAATAAGACACCGTGATAGGTCCCGAGGTGTCTGGAGTCTAGACGACACGTTAGGTATTTCTATTGGTTTGTTGTTAACAATCTATAGTAATTGAAGTAAAACTTCTTTATCGGCGTTGGAAAAAAAATTGCGTCACGTCACGTCACGATTTTTGGTTACGCGCCATCTTTGTTCTGTTCCCCACCACGGTGGATTCGAATTAAGAGTACTTTATCCAGGGATAGCATATCATTTAAGGGTTTTTGGACTTTTGGACTTTTGGGCTTTTGGACTTTTGGATGGGACATTGGTACTTTGTGTCTTTGGGACTTTGGAACTTTGAGACTTTGGGACTTTTGAACTTTTGAACTTTTGAACTTTTGAACTTTTGGACTTTTGGACTTTTGGATGGGACCTTGGTACTTTGGGTCTTTGGGACTTTGGAACTTTGGGACTTTGGGACTTTGGGACTTTTGGACTTTTGGACTTTTGGATGGGACCTTGGTACTTTGGGACTTTGGGACTTTGGGACTTTGGGACTTTTGGACTTTTGGCCTTTGGGACTTTGGGACTTTTGGACTTTTGGATGGGATCTTGGTACTTTGGGACTTTGGGACTTTGGGACTTTGGGACTGGGACTTTGGGACTATGGGACTTTGGGACTTTTGGACTTTTGGACTTTTGGCCTTTGGGACTTTTGGACTTTTAGATGGGACCTTGGTACTTTGGGTCTTTGAGACTTTGGAACTTTGGGACTTTTGGACTTTTGGCCTTTGGGACTTTGGGACTTTGGGACTTTGGGACTTTGGGACTTTGGGACCTTGAGACCTTGGGACTTTGGGACTATGGGACTTTTGGACTTTTGGCCTTTTGGACTTTTGGACTTTGGACTTTGGACTTTTGTACTTTTGGACTTTTGGACTTTTGGACTTTTGGACTTTTGGACTTTTGGACTTTTGGACTTTTGGACTTTTGGACTTTTGGACTTTTGGACTTTTGGACTTTTGGACTTTTGGACTTTTGGACTTTTGGACTTTTGGACTTTTGGACTTTTGGACTTTTGGACTTTTGGACTTTTGGACTTTTGAACTTTTGGACTTTTGTACTTTTGTACTTTTTGACTTAATTTAAGGTGAGGTGAAAATTAAGTTTATGAAGAAGTTTCACTTCTTACGTGTGTACATTAAGTACACGCTATTTTTTTTTTATGCTACGATGGTTCGGGCATGTGGAACGAATGGGAGATGAAAGAATGACAAAACAGATATACAACGCGAAAATGGATGGACGTAGGAGTCGAGGAAGACCACGACACACCTACCACGACCAAATTAATCGTGTGTTAGTTGAAGGTGGTGTCAAGAGCCGTAGGAACCGACGTGCATGTAATGAAAAGAAAAATGAAAGTTGAAGAAGCAAGTAAGGTGTGTATGGACCGTGACGTGTGGCGCTCGGTTCTTTCTGCCTACCCCGCAAGGAATTTGGCGTGAAGATAGTTAGTTAGTTAGTTAGTAATTTTATAAAGAGGAAATATTTGATTGTTTGTTAGTTTGTATCGAATAGGCTCCGCAAGTACCGGACCGATATGAAAAATTCTTTCTCTGTTGGGAAGCTAGATTCTTTGCGGTGAATAAAGACTATATTTTATTCCAGTATTCCCACAGGTACGGGAATTACGCGGGTAAAACCGCGTGACGTCCGCTAGTTATTTATAATACTGATTTCTGAAGAACTCTTTTTAAGAGAAACTCTATAGAAAGAACTCGCTTGTAACATTGTGAACACAAATTTATTGACCTGGAATAGGATTTCGAGCTCCACCAAAGGTCTAACAGAAATAGAATGGGTAAGTTACTACACGTTATATAATTCTAGCTGTTCCTTGCGACTTTGTCCACGTAGAAGTCGTTACCGTGTAAAATAATTAGCCTCTTTTTGCGTAGTCGGTTAAAAAGTAGCTATGTTCTTCCGAGAGACTCAAACTATCTCTATGAAATTTCATCTAAATCGCTTGAGTGATTTAGGCGTGAAAGCCTACAGACAGACAGACAGACTGAGTGACTTTTGCTTTATAATATTAGTAGGGATTATATCAGTTATGCCAATCTTATGTCAATAAATTAATCGACTCTCAGGTTTATATTATTTCATCAGTTAAGAGTCTACCAGACGCCAAATTGTTAAAAGAAGATTGCAGATATACATTTTAGCGTGCAAGAAAGAGAGAGATGCGATCGGTTTTTGTGCGCTTTTAACGAAATAAATTAATTATAAAAAAAAGCTCTAGTACAAATGAAGATGTTATCAATGGTCTTTCTTATAAATATTTTATATTATAAAAACAACTTATAACATACGAGATCTAGCTTTATTTTTCACGAAATCGAGGTATTTTCAATACAAAAATCTATCGAGGATTTTATCAGTAGGTAATCGTGTTTCGAGCCTAGAGCGTTTTTAGTTCATTAACTGAAGTTGTCTTCAAATTTTAATTCAGCAGACCTCACGAGTCCTGAGATCTAGATCAAAGTAATAGTCTATTTGGCGTCATATGGACGCTTAAAGGTATCTATTGCACCCGAAAATAATAAGTTGCAAGTAGTAGCAGCGATGTAGGTATTGACATTGCAAGTTACAAAATATAAAAGCTTATAAAATACTAAAGTAAATGAAGACCGTACACACTATCTACCATACTTTTGTCACAAATTTTGTGTTTTCACGGGTTTGGTAGAAATATCAAGATTAAAAAAATGTCTGACGTATTATGACGATGGGTTGCATTTTTTTTATTAACGTGAGGGATAATCCTTCATGGATGCTATGCCGGACTCCTACCGACTAAAAGACCTCACATAACGCCAAACCGCCTACGGTTGGGAACCCCGGGTAAGCCCTCGGAAGGATGTCCCAGGACTCCCAATCATAGTAATTCAATGTCTCCAGTAAGGATTAATTAATATCAAACTAAGGAACCTACTCAAAATTAAAGTTGCTAATGAATTAGAAAGTTATTGAGTGCCTTTAATCCCAGATATTTGATGAGTCCAGCCTAGCATCAAAAATAACATCAAAAGCTCTCACTAACTTTGCAATATCCATTAGTTTTAATATTCTATCGTGTTCAGAATTTAGAACTGACTTCAAATTAATCAAATTCTTGATCCTTTATGAGTTTCTGGAGTAACCTTTCAAACAGACAAAAGCGCTCGCAGCTAGCATAGAAACCTTGAAACATATTATGTCTATAATTATTTCATTATTTGACAAAATATTAAGATTAGCGGACGTCACACGGTTTCACCCACACGCACGGTGTCACGTTGCTCCCGTTCCCTTGGGAAGACAGGAATATAATATAGCCTATGTAGCAGGCTGGCAAATGCATTTCAGTCTCGTAGGTTTTAGGTTTTCGCTATACACAAAAATGCAAATCTTTTTTTTTATAATATTAATTTACGAGCAGATATCTTAATATATAAAACAAAGACGGGTTTGTTACAACATTTATAACCCAAGAACGGCCATACCGATTTGGCTGAAAATTGGTGGAGAGGTAGCTTAGAACCAGGAGACGGACATAGAATACTTTATATCCCGTTTGACCTCGCTTTTTTTGGTCGATTCACTATTCTGCTGGCGACGTACACCGGTAGTCCACGTCCTATGCATGCATATGCGCAATTTCTACAATAATGCGACGGGAAACATCTATCGTTAACGAAATTATTCTGACGGGAGTAAATGCGACGGGAACGGGTGATTTAGGTACTCTCTTATGTGACGCGTACGAAGTTGCGCGGGTCAGCTAGTAGGTATATAAATCAAGCAGTCGGCCTGTCGTTATGTCATTATGGGCGGTCGTTTGTGAGATAGCAATTTTTTTACGAGCATTTTGGTAGTTTTAGCCTACGGTAGTCGAATTGAATGAAAAATTCCACAGAACAGACCTGAAAAGTGTGAAAACAAGAGTTTTTTTCAACAGTGTGTATGGTGCTTATAGCCTATTTCCCGTAAGATTCAACGCGGAAAGGGTTACCAGAGCTAGTGTAACACTTTTAAGCATTGCAGTATAGCAAGCATTGCATTTTGCGCGTTGGTCATTCTGCGTATTGTACATTTTGCGTGTTGCACATTTTGCTTTTGTACATTTTGCGTTTTGTACATTCTGCTCCGGAGGGATTTGAAATCGCCGTTGGGAAAACTCGCTCTTTACGGATATAGTTGTATGCGGCATAATAACCGAGTGAAATTCGGTACCCGTTCCCGTTTCGTTTGGGAACATAATTCCCGGGATGAAAAGTAGCCTATGTGTTATTCCAGACTTTGACCTATCTCTGTACCAAATTTCAGCTCAATCCGCTCAGCCGTTAGAGCGTGATTTAGTAACAAACATCTAAACATCCAAACATCTTCACAAACTTTCACATTTATAATATTAGTAGGAAAAGTCAAATTTAAATTAATATGACCAATCAGTGCGTCTGTCCGTCCATTTGAAGACGAACGCTATTATGTTGGTTTCCTTTATTTTGATATAGTCAAAATTTGAAACATTTATTCCAACAGCAAGGGTCATAGACATTCCATATGAGTAATGAATGTTCACCAATTATATTTCGCATAAAACGGTTGGAGAATTATGGGTATAGGTGTGTAGAAAACTCCCATCATAAGGTTTAATTATAGCTTTTACGGGTCCATTTCGCACTATTATGTAAATTACTTGTCCATATCAGCATACAGTCGTATAAAACATTTTATGTGTGTAAATTAGCAAAAAATTTTTTCGACCAGTTTTATGTGTATGATAGCTATATGTATGGTAGCTGATGCCCGCGGCTCCGCCCGCGTGGAATGTTATTCCCGGTCACTTAGGAGTATGAAAAATAGATGTTGGCCGATTCTCAGACCTACTCAATATGCTCACAACATTTCATGAGAATCGGTCAAGCCGTTTCGGAGGAGTACGGGAACGAACATTGTTACACGAGAATTTTATATATAAGATAAACATTGGCATACTTATGTAAATCTAATGCCAGTACAATAACTTGGTAAAAACCATCTAGTAGTTCAGCTAGGATCGTCTCCACAGATAGGGTCTCTTCAAGGTTATTGACTATCGATTTGAAATTTTAATTAAGCGACTACTCGCATCTATCGATAGTCTTTTCGCATATTGCCGTATTTTTATCTTTTTCTTGCGCTTTGTCACATCAGTAATCACTAATCAAAGCGAGATACAGTGCTAATTACAAACTCATACTTTTGTGTTCTATGTGACGAGACGAACATTGCTAATTAGATCACAAAAAAGAAAAAGTTACCAATGTGTACAAATGACAGCCATAATCCTAAAATCAATTTCCTACAGGAAACCAGCATACAATCTGGAAATTTATGTCTTCAAGGAGATGACTTTTAAAAGCGGGAATTATTATTTGATTCTAAATCATAGTGTTATTTAAGAACTTACGAGGAATCCGCAAAAAAACTTGCACTTACAATCCATTTAAAAAGCTTTTAACAATTGTATTGTACAGCTTAGTGCGACACTAAACTACATTAATTGTCCGCCATGACAGGCGCCTGTATCCCCTGATTGCCGCTTGTTGTACACACATCCATCAAATACATATTTCAATAGGCAACATACCCAGCATGATAAATGGACGCTTCACCAAAAAGAGCCATTAGGAATTGCTCAATAGAAAAATCTGGATGGGCTTGCTTTTGAAAGCTGTATTATAATTTCTTGGTCTCTGAAGATCTCCGATATCCACAAGTTAAGTAGCAACTATGACTAAGCCGTCAGATTAATATAATTATCTAAAGGCGGATGTCGCTTACCGAACCAGAAAGTGATTACATTGGATTTAGTATTTACTTTCTTGGTCCCAATTTCTTGTTCGGTAAGCGTCATGTGCCTAGTTCTGTAATCTAGTTAAGATAAGATAAAACAATATTGTAAAATAAAAAAATCACACATGTATCCACTAACAGTTTTAATTAACCCTTCAACACACACAAAATTTATATCGAAAATCGGTAATCGCAAGCACCTATTTCCACCACCCTAAAAATGAAAAAAGATTTCCCGTTTTCCAAAAAAAAAATTTTTTCTCACTTACCAGACCAAATTTTACGATTCTGCAAACAGCAACCGGATTATTGATAAATTGTTTATTTTACTGTGTATAATAATAAATAATAATGAAAACACATTATTTATAATAAAAAAACAAAACACACACGCACACACGCACACACGCACTTGGTACATACGCACTCAACACAAAAAAACCTTTATTGCTCTACCACCACACCATATTTTACGATTCTGTAAACACCAACCGGATTATTGATATATTGTTTATTGTACTGTGTATAATAATAAATAATAATGCAAACACATTATTTATAATAAAAACACGAAACACACACGCACTACACAAACGCACGCCATCCATGCGCAATCCACTCTCAACTTCAACTGTTCGATTTTTGTAAAAAATCTGGCCCATTGACGTCATTTTATAAGATTCCAAAAACAAGAAAATGTTATATACTACACATTATAATAAACTTGTTCTTAGAAAAGTAGGACGTAAGAAGGCTAAATTTAAGTTTAAAGTCGTCTGGGTAGGTGCGGCGACCGGTCGCCGCGCGGGGCTCAACGGAAAAGCTTGATTATTATGCGCGGCAACCGGTCGCGGCGCGGCATGTTAACTACGTCTAAGCCACAACAACCTTCCCATTCCCATGCTAGTAAGAACTGTGTTACAGGTGGGTTAAAGATAATCACAGACAGCACGGTTGTAGCGTATCGCTAGCTTGAGTAGATTTTTGATCTACTGAGTCTCCAAACTAGGTATTCTTATCTTCTGAGGGTATAATCATTGTTGTTTCTTGTCTAGTGGTTAAGAGATCTTCAGGGACCAAGCCAGGCTCACCTGCTGATTAACGGACGAGGTCTTGAATGAGAACTGGAAACATAACCCTATAACAACCTGGTTGGATAGTGTAGCACAGGTACATACAGTAAGGTCCAAGAATCTCCTAAAATTAAATTGGTAGAAATCTACGTCCAGCAGTGGATTTGTTGGTTTAAATAGACTTTGGTAAGGAATTAAGCGGGATATCAAAATGATATTCCTGCCGTCTTGATATTTTTTTGTCTCTACTTTTGGACTTTTTCAGCTGAGTAATGAGTAAGAGTATGCCAATATTAAGTAATTTTCACATTCATGTTCATGAAATTTTTGTAAATAATAGCGTATTCGTGTATGAATGTCCAATAATGGTCAATTTCACTAGCGGGACTTTACTAGAAGTGTCTCTGGAGTTTGTCAAAAAACGAAAGAGTCACGTTTCACTGCGTTACATCACTTTCCAACACTTGTTGTCGAACTTTTATGTATAAATATCCACCACTTTTTACTCATAAAACACTCGAATTACACTAATTTCGGAAAATTCTACAACGGAGTAGCATCCGTTTGTCTTCAATTTCGCGCCAAAATCGTCCTAAAAAATTAGAGCTCGTATATTTTCTATTTTCGTAGCCTTACAGTGTTTTCACACTATCCGATCCAATATCGGATATAGGTTGACGATGGCTGTCTATTATTAGTTGGTCTTGTTTGTGTACACAGTGACAATTTATATACCGTAGAGGTATAACACATGTCAAAACATTATCACCCCACAGCTCAAGGGCGTGCTGCCATCATATCGGGTGGTGGCTCCGATATCGAGCCAGACAAAATGAAAGACAGGAACATTATTTTCATATCTTTTACTTGTCCAATAACGAATTGTAAAATGTGAAAGCGCTTTTAGCCGTGGCTTTTAACAGGGTCTTTCATACGATAAAAGTTCTAATTTATTGGGCTGGCTTTAATCGCTATTTTCCTCTACCACCGAGGTTCACTGATACCTTTTATAAACTTGTTAATACCAGAAAATGGACTAGCGACCTCAATAGGATTTCCTTTAACTTTATCAACTCTATAATCCGATAGTCTAGTGACTAATCAATGCCTTTAACATATTCGGTACATACTATTAATTCTTTTTAAATCATGTGTAAAAAAATATTTGTGTTCATGGGTGTGTATGTGATTAATCTTCGAAATAACGTGACTAGTCATTGCAGTCATACGAGTATGATTAATCATAATCACCACCTTTTATTTTACAAATGAGTATACATTAATGTTTGAAAACATTATTCAGTGACTTCCACGAGAGTTGTTTTTTAATGCCTTCTTGATATCCGATGTTACCCATTGATTGGAGACCGTCCGTATATGCACAATAACGCACAAAAATACACTTCGGACATTGGAAATATCCAAGAACACACTTCATTAAATGACACTAAAATGGAACCTTAATTTCTTAATGTAAGAGACTACATTAGCACCGTGTGCTATTTAGAAAATAAATATTTACTTGCGAAAGATCTGAAAATCATCGAAATTTAATCAATTTCATTATTCCTGCTGTTTCGATGATTTTGAATAATTTGATGTAAGGTACTTGTCTCAGTACTGTATTTAAAGATTGAGAAACAAGTCAACATGCTATGCCATAACATGTGCCAATGTAATCATTAGGTAGTGATCAATACTTTTAATAATATTCCAGAAGATAGAAGTAAAGCTATCATGTGAAAAAAGAACAAGCCTCAGCCTCTTTTATCGCCCCAAATGCTGAACCATGATAAAGCATTTATGATTATGTTCTCCGCTCCCAATTTATCATTTCTCAATTTTAATGTCAGACAAGCGTCTGACTTTCAAATTGAGTTATACCTCACACTGTCAAGCCATGCTAGATTGTTATAACATAAACAAACTTTCAACGAATAATAAACAAACTAATCAACTGTTACGGTTTCGAGCAAAGGCGAAGGATTAATAATCCCATTTATCTCAGAATTGCCAAATAAATTCGCTTTGCTGGAACACAAATTGTTCTGAACGTGTGGTCACACAAATCGGTCTAGTCTAGAATATTCTTGCGTAAAATAGAGTTATAATCTTTTGATAAAGCTCTGCAGAGTCTACATACTGGAATCTGTCTTTGATAACATGGAGAACAAATTTAGACTATACTTAGTTAGGGAGATAGAGGATAGCATATATATGTAGAACTTCTTGACTCTCTATGTATATTTCTTCTTGAAAAATGCCGATGTACTTCTCGAGGGCTGCCTCTGTCCCTAATGTATCCCAAAGTATTTACTACACCTTCGAAACGCACGCATATTGCAAATGTTCCCACTTACAGTAGCTTACCGTCTCTACCAGGGAGACTTATGCTTTTTCAATGTTCCTTACCCAAAGTATAGAAATGGGACCCTATTACTTAGTCCCGAAGCTGATCTCATGTATCTCAATGAACTGTGATAGCTAGAAAGTTGAAGTTGTCAGAGCATAAAGCTATAATATTAAAAAGTACTTTTCCTTATTTTCAATTATCGCTCAAAGACTATGCAACAAAGGTGATGCGTGCAGCCAAAAGATCTTTCCCTTAATGAAAAAGCAGCATGAGAGCATAGATAGGCCGTGGAATGGGCCTCACTCCGGCGCACATATACCTACTACTTCTTATCTGTACCGGAGGCTACGCGTTTAGAACTGGTGTAGATGGTAAGACAAATTTCTAGCATGATAATTTTGAAGCTAAGAATAAATACCGTCAGATCGTCTTTCGTATAAAAACCGCAATGATGGGCCGCTAAGATGCCACAGCCAGACACACAGATACATCGGTCAAACTTACAACACCCCTCGTCTTAGGTCGGGGGTTAAAAATGGGACCTTGTTACTGAGACTCTGATGTCATCTCTCAGGAACCGTGATAGTTAGACAACTGAAATTTTCATAGATGGTAAAGGTATTTCAGTTGCCGCTTTTTTTATAACTTGAGGAAAATCCTACATGAATGTGTTAGGGTCGTCTCGTAGAGGGTAGGTATATCAATACATACGGTCACGCCTTTTAT
Source organism: Miltochrista miniata (assembly GCA_933228765.1). Lineage (NCBI taxonomy): Eukaryota > Metazoa > Arthropoda > Insecta > Lepidoptera > Erebidae > Miltochrista > Miltochrista miniata. Next base: position 10,679,885 of record OW121764.1, on the reverse strand, counting down.
CCCCGAAGGGATAGCCAGAGGCATATTCTGTAAGGAGGGAATTAGCAAACAAGTTATGAAATGAAAAGAAATGAATATGAGATAAAAGTATCTTTATTCTCGTCAAGATTTCCGATTCTACATTTACCGCCAGATTCGCAATAGGTAGGACCTGTGAGAAAGAACCTGGCAATAAAACTCACGGCCACTCTTTTTAAAGTCACATTCTTTACAAATATTGCTATACATCTATTTCTACTATAATCTAATTCCATCAATCATTGGTACACGTCATTACAATTAATAGCAACACAGGTCATATCTTTACAAATAGTTCAGCAGAATAGTACTTATACATTATCTCTTAAACCAAGCCATGGGCAGTATAAAATAACCTTGAATACAATCAATCAAATCGGTCTATGGCAGTCCAGCACTGCTGGACGTAGACCTCTGCTAATTTCAACACATATATTACACATCACATCAGATCAGATAAATTACACAAGTTATTAATGAGGAACGTACCCTTAAGACAGCTGCTCAGCGACTGAGCTGTTCTCTCTAACATTGTGCCTCTGTCATATATTTTGGCGCCTAAACAGCATTACACTGTTCACAAGTGTCAAATCTAAACTGAATATTTTATTATATTAATTTAAATGATACTATGACATATACAAACAAAGTATCGTCTAAAATAATTAATTTACCTAATTGTAAATGTGAAACATTATAGTATCTATTCAATTATTAGATTTAACATAAATTATTCCATGTTATGACTACCGACAATTTACCGGAAACGTGACAACACTCAAATCATTTAATCAAATAAATGACAAACTAAGATTAGGTACTGAACCTGATCGTAGTTATTATATAATTGTTCTACAATTAAATATCAATATGCTAAGAAACAATATTAATAATTAATACTATACAGTTTCTCAAAAACTCTTTTGAAACGGAACTTATATTTTGCATGTTGACTAAATTGTTACAAAGTACTGCCAATAGTACCAACCACAAAATATTAAAATGTTTACCGAACAATAAATAATGGTTCCTTCTAACGTGTTGCCATATGAACAGTACGGTCAACCAAGTAACTTACCTATATATAAGCATACCCAACAAATGCTTCATACTCCTACCGACTTAAAACAACACGTTCGCAACTTTAATGCCTACGGTTGGGACCCCGGGTAAGCACTGGGAAGGATGACCCCAGGATTCCCAACAGATCTTGGCTACCCACTGCAGCCTTACCTAGGGGGTTTGGGTGCATTCCCGCGTATTTGGTTCTGTGGCCGCTGTAACAAAAAATACTTACCCATACAACAAAATTTGTTTTTTTTTGTATTTTTCGGTTCGGTACCCTCCGTGTGCGGGTCAGGTTTTTAATGTTGTTATATGCCGCTCCTGAAGCTAGCATTAGATTTTCTAATTTACTTTTTAGTTTTTACGCAACACTTGCGTAAGACAATATCTTCTGTAAAGCTCTTAATCTTAATATTCTATCTTGAGTTGAACCGATAAGTGAACCTTTTCACTACAACATCACAGCGATTTGAAGATCCTTGTACGGCCCTTGGCGTATCTATTGATCTATTGGCAGCCAGCCATGAAATTCACTTAAGCCGATAGCTCTGACTTCAATACAAATGGAAGATATTAGTACTCTGATCCTCCTAAAGTGTCAGGATTGGGAATTATTAACTTTCGAAATTGATCATGTGACACTCGTTGCCATTTTGACTTAAAAATATTTTCTGTTTATATGTTGATGTTGGCTATCCATCCTAAATCCTAATACATAAGTATGCAAAAGTGATTCGGACTATGGCTGACTTTCCTATATAGGTATCCATATTTCTCCTCATAGTTTTATGTCCCACGTAATAGGCGGTGAGCCTATTGCCGTGTTGAAATGGACAAGGACCTGATTTTTTCAAGCGGCCTATAAGGCCTTCAACTTGCTTAACGATTTTCATTTTATTGACAACCGGGTTTCGTTTCGAGTTTTCCTTATCTACGCAATGGATCATTTTGCGAAAGCGTCTTCGTCGCCTCTTACAACACCATCGGGATGAATTGGGGTTACGACATTTTCTACTCTTTCCTGTCGCCACACGGGGTGTGTAACAGATATAGAATAGCTTGTGGGAGGATTACTGAGAACAAATTAATGTACGAAATGGATACGGAAAACTTGAACACTCCGGTGGAACCGCGGGGATTAGCGGGGTTTATAATGAATAGATTCTAGCCCCTCTCTTTAAAATAGAGTGCAGAGGGGCTTACGGCGAGACTTAGTCTGTGACTCTGTTGCATTAAACTAGGTCACTAGGTCACGTGGATCATCTGTTCAAAGTTTGAAATAAAACAAAAATGACAACGTCAATCGGATTGAACTTTCACTTTCACAATAAACGTGTTAGAGAGCGGTAGTCTGGTGAGAACGATCTCACGGCTTTCTTGTTGAAAATGGCCCAGCTTTTTCATAGCTGGTATGCCACACATTTTCAACTAAAAGAAGTCCTTCAAACTAACTTTTATTTCTTTTTATGGTTTCGTACCCAAAGGGTAAAAAGCGGGACCCTACTCATGAGACTTCGCCGTCAGTCTGTCTGTCTGTCTGTCGGTCGCGAGGCTGTCTCTCATGAACAGTGATAACTAAAGAACTGATATTTAACAGATTATGTATTTCTGTTGCCGCAATAACAACAAACACCAATAACAAAAAATAATAATATTTAAGGCTGGGCTCCCATACAACAAACTTTTATATTCATAATGGCAACAAGTAGACGCTTGAAATGCTCACAGAACATCGAGCTACTTATATATTCTCATTGAATAAAAATAATTTCATTAAAATAAAATGGACAAAGGGATAAAACACAATTAAACAACAATCGTGTTTTTTTGTCGTTCTTAAAAACGGATGTCTTGTTGTATGTAACACCCTCGACCGGCGGGTTTTTTTTACGTAAGAAATATCCTACGCGGATGCTAAGCAGGACTCTTACCGACTCAAAACCACACGTTCCATGCGGTTGGGAGCCTCGAGAAAGCCTTCGGAAGGATGACCCCAAGAATCTTCAAACCAACTACGAATATTTTACTATAGAGTAGGTACTTAAAAGCAGTAAAACGATCCGATAGTCTTCACAAGAATGGTCTATCTAAGAGCGTTAATCTTCATTGTTAATCTTATACTAGCTGATGAGAGGATGGATACGACGGCGGTATACCTATCTAGAGTTTCCTTACAGAACAATACCTCTAAGTGATTTATGAGCTTACTCGCCTATTTATACGTGAATATTTCGCTCAAGCTAACGGTAGCTTTGTTCACGACTGCGAGAATGTTTTTCATATAATAGCTAGTGCGGCCATAATCATAATCAAAATTTCAAACTAATGTCGACAAAGTAATGACTTATTATCTCAATTTGTGATCGGTATCGGTATAGATATCAAACTAGACCAAACTATGTAGATGAGGGCGCAATTGTAGCCTAGATCTGTTGAGAATTCTGGGGATATCCTTACGAGGTCTTACCCGGGGTTCTCAACCGTAGGCAGTAGGCAGGGAACGTGTTGGATTTTAGACGGTAAAAGTCCGTCATAGCATCCATTACGAATTTTCCACACGTTAAAAAGACACCAAGTGTGTAAGTGACTTAAAACTTTGTAAACAGATTTAGAAACATGACATGTGTTGAACTTTTTGTTCTAACCTAAATACATAATAGAATGTATGGATATTATGTACCTGTGTTACCAACGACTCGCTACCATTAACACCACAGTCTACACTAAATTCATCCACCTTTAACATTATTAACCTAATCGTCAGGATGAGTCGAATAAAGTTAGGCTTTACATAAATATTCAAAGTGAAAATGCGTAATGCGAACTTAATATTGAAAGTAATAAGAGAAAAAAAATACAAGTAGGTATCTATGCGAAAAGTGGAAACGTAGCAGAAAAACGGACGGGAGTAACATCAAAAGACGATGAACAAGGAAGTTATAATTCTTGTACTCTAACTAACATTTAAGTCCGTCTATAGTTAGAAAATCGTGCTTCCAAAACTACTTAAGCGTATTGCTACAACTTTTACGACATCACTCATCTACACAATTATTATAAAAAGAAAAAAACTCAAAAACAACTGCGCCGATTTAAAAAATTCTTTCACCGTAGGAAAGCTACATTAAACCTGAGTAACATAGGCTATATTTTATTCCCATATTCACAAGGGAACGGGAGCTACGCGGGTGAAACCACGTGACGCCCGCTAGTTATTCATACCATTGAAGAAGGATCTACTATAGCTCTAGTATGAAAAAGAAGCTAGAATAAATCAAGCATATACGAAGACACGCGTTTTAAGAACTCCGTTAAAACTATCTTAATTACCTACCACTGCTTACGGCCGGAAGCCCCGGATAAGCTTTCGGAAAGATGTTCCAAGATTCCCGGCAATACGTTAGGGGTGAGATCTTTGATGTTGGTACTTTATTTTATTGAATGTTATTTTGTAATTCTGTATCTTAATTTAATCAGAATTGACGTAAATATATTAATAAAGTTCCTGATTTAATATTGAATTCATTAAGAACCCGAGTAACTGGTCGTCCGCGTTCTCCATTTAATAAAATTTATTGAAAACCTTTGAAATTTATCGTTACAACATTATTTTGGCGAATAAAACCCAATTTAGCTGTCAACGAAGCTGACGTTTCCGGGCGTCTTATTAGACGTCGACAAAACGACGGAAAATCGTCAACTCATAATGTAGGTAACTTTGCAAATGTATTTTCTACATTTATGATAATTCTTTTTTCACGGCTATTGGTGACTAATCGAGTATAATTTTTAATAAGTCTTAAAAACAATGTTTTATTTACCGTCGGAAAAAGCATTTTCCTTTATTTACAGTATGGTGAATGAATAGTCGAAACCCTAAAGGCCACGGAAGGGGTTGCTGAAGTTGCGGGTAGATTACGGCGGCTGGGTCTTGAGGTCGCCCTTCACAAATCCGAGGCTCTGTCCTTTTACGGACCTCGGAAGGGGCCACCTGCGAGTAGGTCTGTTGGGAGGTAAGCCCTCAGAAGGATGAGCCTTGGTCATCCTTCTGAGGCCTTGACCAATGTAACACCGGCAGAAACCAATGTTCAACTTAATGGCCGAGAGTTGGAACTTGTGAAATCTACGGCCATTCTAGGGTTGACGGTCGATGCTGGATTGCAATGGGGTGCACATATAGAAAAGCTGGCTGGCAGCCTTCAATATTTCTTCATCGTCTAAGTTTTATTCCCGGTTCCAACCTAAAGCCTCTGTAGCAACCGGTGATAACGCCCTCATTTCCAATTCTCGTAAATCGTCAAGCCTTAACTATCCATTTTCATGACCATGAAGAAGTAAATTCCTTCATCAATAAATAAATACCTAGTTAATAGTTTTGTTATAAACTACGAGTTGCAGATTTACTATCTATGAGACCTAATAAACTTTGTGTTTAAAAGTTAATAGACCGAAGCTTAGCAGTCTACATTGAATATCGAAATATTCAGATATTCACAGAATCATGCTGATGTTATCAACGATGTAACATGATGAAAACAGTGAATATGTGTTAACACTTACTATAATAATAGTTCGTTAAATCTGTCTAATAACTTCTAATTTATAAATGTGTCTCTCTCATACACATTGAAATCGTCATATCTATTAGGAACTGGAGCTCAGTATTAATCTTCATCCTTTATTCAATTATCATTGTGAAAATCAAACAGAACAGTTAGTTCAGTAACTCATTTTGGATGTTGAAACTCGATAAACTGTTCTTTGGTACAGATAGTTTAATCAACGAAACCATAAAATAAATCTGTAACTATATTTCTATTGTACAGTAGGATGCTACCTCTCTCTCTCTCTCTCTCTCTCTCTCTCTCTCTCTCTCTCTCTCTCTCTCTCACACATAATTGAGGTAAAGCTATGACGATATCGAGCGAGTTACGGGTTACTTTCAAAGACAGTTTTCTTTGTTCAAAGAACAGGAGGAATAAATTTTACTTAAAATCTTTTCATGTAAATATGTAAAGCGCTCGTGGCCCCGCGGACTCAGTATTCTGTAAACGATCACTGCAGTAAGCAACTTTCACTATGGCTAGTCCTTGAATGGGTGACCATCTATTTCACCACTTTGTGACATTTATTTGAGCGTTTCCGTGCTTCGGAAGGCACGTCAAGCCGTTGGTCCCGGTTGCCAGTAAATGACAGTCGTTATGTCAAATTGAAGGCCTTTTAGAAGGCTTGCAAAACTTTCAACAGCGGGCAGTCACAACCTGTGCCTGTCGATCTCAACACGGCAATACGGCTCCCCACCTGTTCCGTGGGATAAATTCTAAAAGGCGTGACCATATGTATGTATGTAAATATGTGAGTAAAGACATAAATTTCAAAGCTACCCGGAAGACACTGAAATGCTGAAACAATTAAATTATGGTTAACGTATGTGTGTGTTCAGCTATGTGATTTACATAAGAATGGGACACGTTTCATCAGATAACGATACCCAATATGTATTAAAGTAAATCTCGCTTTGTGCATAATGATCGTGACTTTGTAATTCGGTTTTCGTTTCCGCTTCCCATGGGAACACATACAAACTTTTGCGTTTATAATGATATTTTTTTACTCTTTATGCAGTGATAATAGTAAGAACTCATCTTGGGGTGAACTTTATACTAGGAAATATTCTTCGATTTGATAGCCTGGAACGTTAATCCGAAACTCGTTTGTTCGAATACACTGTTGACAGAATCATTTTAGGCAGACGTCTCCTCTCATAGAAAGCACGGTTGGCAGAAATCACTACTCGTAGAAAGCACGGTTCGCCGAAGAATCCTGTAACACTAAGATGATCAGTGTTACTCACCAACTAGCGCGAGGTAGCTATGCAGAGAACTCTATCCCAGGGCGCCTTATTTCTAAGTTTCCAGTCTGTGTGCAAGGGTAGGCTAGGGCTCTCACGAAAACAGACAATAGGGTGTACACACATATATTTACTAAGTACACAGAGATACACAGAGACACACAGAGAGCTTATTCACTGATAGACACAAATATCACAGGTACACAGAAGTAAAGTCAGGGCTCAGGTATTAATACTACTAGGCTACACATAAGTAGTGGATTTACTGGCCTGCAGAGTGAGCTGAGTGAGAGTGACTGCCTGTTGTTACTGCCAGGTGATGACGGCAGATACCTCTCACATGAGAAGCTCGTGTAGTCCGCACTTCCACGTTGTCGTACCACGTGCAGCCCACTAACTTATAGGTGCGGCACCAAATATCTCATCCGGCAACTAGCCCTGTAGTAAAAAACCCTGTCATGAAAGAAACGACAAATTAAGATCTTGGCTGCGCGACAGACGACAATCGACCCGCTTTGCAAAAGAAGAAGTGACTCACCAGTTTTCTGGGTAAAATGTAGCAAGATGCAATGCAGCAACCCAATCACAGCCCGTTAGGCCACGCGAGGTAACAAATAATCGCACTTGAGCGAAAAACTGATTCGCGGCACAGTCTCAGAGCAAAAGCCAAAGGACCTCCAACTACCCCAAAGCAGGTCTCGGTCAAAAGTCCTGTCTTTCACGAAAAATCTTAACAAAACCCGTTCCTTTAAATGCGAAACGCTTCGTCACCGAACTTATGACATCCTGTCATTCTGACAGCAGAAATGTCACCACTGACAACCGATTAAAAAAAGATAACTCGATAAGGCTGCTTTCACATCCTAAATACTGCATCTATAGAAAATAAATGCTACAACCACCCCCCCTTTAATAGTATTTCCTGCGGATATGACACGCTGGAAATACACAATAAAGAAAACAGAAAAGTACTGACTAATAAACAAAGACAACCAGCTAGGTCCTTCAAACACCAGCTGACTACGACCATTACAATACCAAAGAAAGATCCTCCTATGTACCTAACTAGACACTGACTCGTGTACCGGTTAGGCTAAGTAACTAGAGTCTAATGCCCTTCATAGAAAACGAATGCTCCCTTTACTCACTGCCGATACCCTAACACTACCCAAGCTCTCAGGATAATGTAGAGTACTAAGAAGCGAATGAGAGAAAAACGCTCGGTGCGGTGCATAGAAGAAACTACAACGTGACAATTTAAAGTCACGTACACATATAGAAATACAAACAAAAGATTAAAATAGTCTTACATAATGATCACATAGCACTGGTTTAATAAACTAGAGAAACAGTGCTATGTAGTTACGTTAGGTATTGGAGACTGCTCCTCCTGATACTTCAGGATGTCCTTGATATGGTACTCCCCAAGATCCTTACCGTCCAGATCTGACAGCCTATATACTAAAGGGGATCGTTTAGCAGTCACCACACATTTAAGGAACTTAGGAGCTAGCTTAGCAGTAAAATTCTTGGCCTTGTTGGACAGGTAGAACGTGCGTTTGTAAACTATCTGTCCCACTTTCAGCTCTACATGCCTTTTTCTGAGGTTGTAATACTTTTCATTACGCTGGTGGGCAACGTTCAAATGTTTCCTCACCTGGTCGTAAATGCGTTGTATTTCTCTCAGCTTGACACCGAAGGCTGATGGATCGTCTACAGAGACTGAAGTAGGATGGCACGCGATATCTGTCTGCCTGTACAGCACTCCATCCCCAATAAATTCCCTACCATGTACCAAAAAGTAAGGGGTGAAACGAGTTGCTTCGTTAACTGCAGTGTTTAAAGCACACTGTATCTCAACCAAGAACTGATCCCAAGACTTGTGTTGTGACTTCACATAGCATGAGATCGCTTGAACCACATTGCGAATAGCTCGTTCCGCCTGATTAGTTTGGGCATGATACCTAGGGTTATAATATATATTAGGTACATTGTATTTAGCCAACAGATCCTTAAATGGCTTACTCACAAACTGAGGGCCATTATCCATGTAAATAGTCTTGCAGACTCCGTGCACGAGAAACACACTCTTCTCTATGAACCTCGCGACTACAGCGCCTGTGGCAACCCGAACAGGGCACAACATGACGTATTTGCTAAAGTAGTCGGAGACCACGATCAGGTGTACGTTTCTATTGCTCGAAGTGGGAAAGGGACCAAGCAGATCGACAGAGATAGCTTCGAATGGCTTCGAAACCCGCTTCGGGCTACCCATTAGGCCGGGACGAGACGTATTTACGGGTTTGTACTGCTTGCATGTTTCGCAATTCCCAACATATTCTTTGACGTCCTCGTACATCTTGGGCCAGTAATAATTTAGGGCTAACCTTTTATGCGTCTTCCAAACGCCACCATGGGCACTAAGTGTTTCATCGTGGTACTTAGAGAGCAGGGGCAAGCGATCCTCCTGAGGTACCACCAGCTTCCAGTCAAAGTCTGAAGTCAAAGAATATTTATTTTTAGTTAACCTATATAGAAGGTTGTCACGAATGTCATAATTTGGTGACTTCCTAGGGTTCTTCCGAACACTATTCATGGTGTGGTCATACCACGGGTCTTTAGTGGGTACTGCATCGAGGGAATCAATTTTGATACGAGACATAGCATCAGGTACAACGTGGTCTTTACCTTTTCGATGCTCTATGTCAAAATCGAATTGACTGAGCCTCATGCTCCAACGTGCTAGACGACCCGTGGGATTTTTTAGCTTATGGAACCACAGAAGAGATGAATGATCCGTGACGACCGTACATTTTTGGCCTTCGACGTACTGTCGAAATTGTTCCAAAGCGAAAATCACGGCCAGAAGTTCTCGCTCAGTTGTGCTGTAGTTCACCTCGTTCTTGTTGAGAGAACGGCTACAGTAGGCGATAGGGTGCTCAACACCATCGTGAGTTTGTGTCAGTACAGCAGCAACTGAGTAAGCTGACGCGTCACTAAGAATGCGGAAGGGCATCTCAAAGTTAGGCATTTTTAATATAGGGGCAGAAACCAAGGCTGACTTTAGCAGGTTAAAGGACTGTTCAGCCTCAGGGGTCCATTCGAACTTAAGGTTCGTAGAAGTGAGTTTGCACAGAGGTTTACTAATCTTCGAGAAGTTGTTAACAAAGCGACGATACCAGCCGGCCATTCCCAGAAATCTCTTAACCTCCTTAGGGTTAGAAGGGGTGGGATAGTTGAGGATAACCTCAACTTTACCCGGGTCTGTCCGTAAGCCATGTTTGTCCACATAATACCCCAGGTATTTGAGTTCACTCCGACAAAAGTGGGATTTTTTCATATTAATAGTTAGGCCAGCATCCTTGAGTTGCTGATAGACTCTATGTAAGAGCTCTACATGCTCCTCAAAGGTGCTGGACACACAGACTATGTCATCCTGAAACGCAAATACCTTGTTGTCGAACTCGGGACCAAACAGACGGTCCATGAGGCGTTGCATCGTGGCACTGGCTCCGACAAGACCGAAGCACATCGAATTGTATTGGAATAATCCTCTCCGGGGAACCGTAAAAGCAGTCTTCTCAGCAGACTGGGGTGAGTCGAATGGAATCTGCCAGTAAGCCGCACTCAAATCTACAGAAGTTAAATACTTAGCATTATTAAGGTGGTCCAAGATTTGATTGATATAGGGTAAGGGGTAGGCGTCACTCTTTGACACAGAGTTCAGCTTGCGAGAGTCCAAGCACAATCTGAGGTCGCCGTTCGCCTTCTCCACCATGACCACTGGAGAGTTCCAGGCGGACTGAGACGGGGACACTACTCCCATCTCCAGCATTCGGTCCAGCTCGGCTTCCAGGGCCTTCTGCTTAAGGGGAGAGAGCGGATAATAACGCTGCTTTATCGGCTTGCTGTCACCAGTGTCAATGACATGATGTACAAGTGAGGTCCGACCTAAGCCCACCTTATCAGTGTTCAATGAGTCAAATTTCTCAATGACCCCGTTGATTACACACCTTTGTTTAGCAGTCAAGTTGTTGTAATCCTCGAGGCCACCGTTAAGGGACACAGACTCTATAGGATTATTATCACTAAAGCTATCAAGACTAATATTTTGTAAAATTAACTTATCACTCAACTTAAATTGTTGCCAGAAATCCACTCCAAATATCATAGAGGTGGTTATACCTGGGACAACATAGAACTTGACAACTCGGATAACCGAATTGTACTCAATTGGCAAAGAGATACAACCCAGACATTGCAAGTGAGTGCTGTCTGCAGTTGTAATACGAAAAGTAGGATTGATACTCACAAGATCAAAACCCAGTTCCAAGAAGATGCGGTGCGCTCCCTTACCTAGTATAGAGCAGGAGGCACCGGAATCTAGAAGGCCTAAGACATTTAAATTTAAAACCTTAACAACTAGATACGGTCTAATGTCACTATCCCGTTTAGGAAACAGGACCTTATCAGAAATAGACTCAGATACAGAGTGATGCACAGAGTTCCTAATAAGGCCCTGGCCTACGCGTTTTTTGACTTGCTAGTACAGTGTGAGCAGTCTGGGGTCTTGACTCCTTTGAGACCACACCGGAAACACACCAGCTCCCTTGACTGTGTGCAGCTGTATGCAGTGTGACCGCCCCCGCCGCAACGAAAGCATTTGCGATCGTGGGGGGTAACCGGCGTCTCCACTGCAGACACCTGCTTAGCGGGCTTTTGTACACCTTTGTTCTTAAGCTGGTGTAAGTCAGATGTAATCTCAAACTTGTCAAGAGCAGGCTCATGGAAAGCGTCTGCCCTAGTACGCGCAAGCTCCAAGCGCTTACCCAAACGTCTCAAGTCATCTACAGAGTTGACATCATGCAAGGCCAGTTCCTTCATGTAGTCAGGTCTAATGTTGTGCATGAGAATGTCCAGCTGTTCCTCACTGGGCATCTTACATGACAACCTTGAGAACATGGCTTGCATTGTACATATATAGTTAACCAAGGACTCAGAGCGGGCTTGTGTACGCTGTCTTATCTCGTTCCTGAGGCGGTAATCATAATCAGGAATATCGAAGGTATCTCTAAGCTCACTAATAAGATCCTCATATGAGATGAAGTTAGCTTTGTTTGTACGGAACCAAGACAAAGCCGGTCCATCCAACAGGTCGGAGAAAGCCATAAGGAGTCTAGGCTTAGTAACCTCCCGAGCACATCTAAGTTCCTCTAATCTCTCTAAAAACACACGTACACAAGTAGAACCATCATATTTTAAGTTAAATGAACATAAGTTAAGGGGACGTTCTTTATACACTATGTTACATGTAGAACTATTCCTACTTGAACTAGCTCGCACCGAGCGGTCCTCTCTCACTACTGGTGAAGTATATTCCACCTGGTCACGACCCGAAGGATCATCACCATCATCATCCGAACCTTCGGATTCAGAATCACTACTGGGTTCAGCCCTAGCGATGATCTTCACTTTCACTAGCCTACCACGAATATCCACCAGGTCGGGGCAATCCAGACCACAACGAGCTAACCTACTCAATAAGTAGTTGGCTCTGATGGACACCCCAAGACGACTACCTTTATTAATGAAAATGTCACCTGACTGAATAGCCTCCTCCAGCTCGGAGACTCTTGGAAGGCAGATCGAGAGCTCAGCCGGTGCATCAGCGGGTACCGGAGCACTCGCTTTGATGCTACCTCGACGGACGAGTCGGTGTGCCGTTCTTAGCTCACTCCGAAGGCCAGACACTGTCGTTTCCGGTTCCACTGAAATACCCATGTGGGACAGCTCGTTAGCAAGTTCATCCTTTCTTAAATAATTAATATATTTTTTCATCTGTGCCATTATGTAAAAATTTACTTACAACAATTATAAATATAAAATGGCACAGATAGGGATCAATTACAAAGTAAAAATGTAAATTGAGTTACAACAAAGTGTACTAAGTTAGGTAATTATGTTTCAAATTGACTTTTAGAATTTAACAAAGATTAAGGGTATACTAAGAGAGAAAAGTTTCTAAATTTTCTGATAACACAGTTCAGGTTAATAATTAAAATTACAAGGTATCAACATACCTTCAAAAAAAAATTTATAATTACACAGAGTGAAATTCACTAAGTTAACACAGAGGTGAAGCTATAGAATAATATATGTAATATATTAATCTATGCTAATATAATATTACAATAAATATATGTGTGCACCATAAAAAGGAACATAACAAAGAAAAGAAACACAATAACAAAAGAAGTGGGTATGCCAAATAAAATCAAAAAGTTTTTCCAAAATCACAGCTATTTTAAATTTTTGAATTTAGAATTTTGTGTCTTTTCCAGCCAAAGATGTAGGAAGCTGGAAGAAGACGAAAGGGAAGGTTTTGTGCTTAGCTGCTAGCACCACCAATTAACGTCCTGGAGCGTCTCGGACGATTCCAGAATGATTTCGCCAGAGATAACCACCTATGCACACACACCAGACTGAGACTACCGCAGAGTAGACCCAGAGATTTGCCACTACGTTGGGAGCCAATTTGTAACACTAAGATGATCAGTGTTACTCACCAACTAGCGCGAGGTAGCTATGCAGAGAACTCTATCCCAGGGCGCCTTATTTCTAAGTTTCCAGTCTGTGTGCAAGGGTAGGCTAGGGCTCTCACGAAAACAGACAATAGGGTGTACACACATATATTTACTAAGTACACAGAGATACACAGAGACACACAGAGAGCTTATTCACTGATAGACACAAATATCACAGGTACACAGAAGTAAAGTCAGGGCTCAGGTATTAATACTACTAGGCTACACATAAGTAGTGGATTTACTGGCCTGCAGAGTGAGCTGAGTGAGAGTGACTGCCTGTTGTTACTGCCAGGTGATGACGGCAGATACCTCTCACATGAGAAGCTCGTGTAGTCCGCACTTCCACGTTGTCGTACCACGTGCAGCCCACTAACTTATAGGTGCGGCACCAAATATCTCATCCGGCAACTAGCCCCGTAGTAAAAAACCCTGTCATGAAAGAAACGACAAATTAAGATCTTGGCTGCGCGACAGACGACAATCGACCCGCTTTGCAAAAGAAGAAGTGACTCACCAGTTTTCTGGGTAAAATGTAGCAAGATGCAATGCAGCAACCCAATCACAGCCCGTTAGGCCACGCGAGGTAACAAATAATCGCGCTTGAGCGAAAAACTGATTCGCGGCACAGTCTCAGAGCAAAAGCCAAAGGACCTCCAACTACCCCAAAGCAGGTCTCGGTCAAAAGTCCTGTCTTTCACGAAAAATCTTAACAAAACCCGTTCCTTTAAATGCGAAACGCTTCGTCACCGAACTTATGACATCCTGTCATTCTGACAGCAGAAATGTCACCACTGACAACCGATTAAAAAAAGATAACTCGATAAGGCTGCTTTCACATCCTAAATACTGCATCTATAGAAAATAAATGCTACAATCCTTCCATAGAAAGCACGGTTGGCAGAAATCACTATTCGTAGATAGCACGGTTCGCCGAAGTATTGGTTGATAGAAGCATTGTTGCACAGATGTCATGGTTGTTCGAAAGCACTGTAGGCAGAAACCTCGGTACATAAATAGCACGGTTCGCCGAATTAATTGTTAATAGAATCATTATTCATAGAAGCCTTGGTTCATAGACAGCGCGGGTGGCAGAAACCTCTGTACATAGATAAAACTTCATTCCGAAAGCTTTTTTGATAGAAACCACTTTTACCAGATACATCGGATCTAACTGAGATGTATAGTGTGAACGTTACCTTAGCTCAGGCTTAGCCTAAACATGAAAAATGTGGCAATAAGCTGGCTGCTTATTACACAGGACTAGGCCGACATTGTAAGAAGTGATGAAAATCGATGTACCTGACGCTCATCTGTGAACGTCGATAGCTTAAATCTACGTTACAACGTACATTAAAGACTTACGTCCGATTATCATCATTGATCTCATATCATCATAATCATTACGAAAAAAATAGCTAGAGTAAATAAGGATTTTACTGTTGTCTTTCTTATAAATTAAAATTATTATAAATCCAACTTCCTACCAGAAATTTTAATCGGGATCTCATAAGTTGAACTTGTGACGTTTCACAGTATCGAAACGTTTTCCTGTTTTTGGTTTCGAGCATTAAAAATAATAAATTCGTGAACCTCGCGAGTCATGAGTCTAGATCGAGATAAATAATGGTATGTAACACTATTATATTATCTTCGATAATAGTCTATTTAGCGTCATACGGACTCTTAAGTGAATGAATGGTTTCTAGCTTCTTTGAAGTTCAGTCATTCTAGAGAAAGCAATGTAAGAAAAAAATTGTGGTTCCGTTTAATACTTAAGCAGTTTTTAAGTTGTAAATAGACGAAATTGAACGCTGTTGTATGAACTTTGGTGGGTTGTCGTTATTGACCATGTCTTTTGGAACTGTTTAGATTGAATAGCTTGTTTCCACATTTATCAATTTTAGATTAAGTTTGAGCAAAGTTACAAAACATGCCATACATTTCAATGTTCACTGTATTAATTTACAGCTTCGAAAATAATGAAGATACCTACTCTAAAAGCTTCTTCAATGTTCGCGGCTTTATGATTTAATATTTTGGCTTTGTCGTAAGTAATACTTACAATATTTAAATATGTGAAATAAAGTCACCAGATAGATTACATACCGAGAGAATCATTAGCATCCCCCAAAACTCCCAAGAAAATGGACTTTAAGTAACCCCCAGAAACAATACGGAATTTTTAGGCTTGAAAATTCCTCAAGTGTTCTATGCCGGACTCTTGACGACTAAAACCACAACTGAATCACAATTGAACTATTTTTTCTTAGACGTAATTATTATTAAGTCTGAGAACCCAAACTATAGTATCTGCATTCAAAAAAACTGCATCTAAATCGGGTTACCCTTTCAAGCGCTTTGGCGCCATGGTACCACACACAAGCATACTTACGTTTACACTTCTGACAGTTCAATAAGTTTCAGTTCTTTTTGTAGAGTCGCATCTTAGATATTATTATGACAGATTCTACAAGATGTGTAGGTACTTATTTATGTATACGTATTCATACATAAAATATGAGTCATGCTTTTAGATACTCCCAGAGGAAAACAGATCTCGTAGTGATATTCTATGCACGCCTGTCTATCGGTTACGTTCTATTGATTCGAAAATATCTTCGAGAAAATGTCTTGAGACGACAGCTGTAACATAATATGTAATTCAAAACTATATAATTTATTTACCTACTAGATGACGCGCGCGGCTTCGCCCGCGTGAAATTTGGTTACCGTTCCCGCTTCCCGTGGGAACATTTTCCCGAGATAAAAAGTAGCCTATGTGTTATTCCAGACTATACTCAGTCCTAGAGTATAGTATACTCTCAGTGTATAGTCCTTAGGCCCCCGGTCATGGAGGCCGAAAGTCCTCGGCGAAGACACGTCCACGTCCAGACCTACCACGAGCACCTGGCGCTGTTGCGCCCACGCCGTGCACTCTATCAGCGTGTGGAGCGCCGTATCATCGCTGCGGTCCTCGCAGTGCTGACTCTCGGCCGTGGTTTCCCGGTGTCTTCGCCACAGATACCTACCGAAGGTACCGTGCCCGGTGGTTTCTTTTAATATTGTAGATAGAAATTGGAGGAGTTTTATCTACTACTAATATAAGGTGAGCGTGTTATTTATTGACTTTGAACTCCCTCGAGTCATCTTTTTTTCTACTTTTATAATAAATCTTTGAAAGTACTCTTATCTAAGGTTCAGCACTAGACACTGTCGAAAATTCAGCAATAAATAAGAAACGCAGTGTTAAGGTTTGAAATTTTGGCGAGCGAAGTTGCCTTGCACAGCACTTTCCACATTTTTTTTTTTAATTGTGGTTATAACCAGCCAATGAAAATAAAAATCTTAAACCATATCGAAGAAGGGTGCGTTCTAGTTCAGTTTTTTAAGTCATTGTGTGTGGTGAGCCTGTTGCCGTGTTGAAATGGACAGGCACAGGTTGTGACTATCCGCTGTGGAAGACTTAGCCTCAGTTCAGACACGGCGGGAACCGCGCGATTTTCATGCGATTCTAAAATCGCGTGGGTCTTATTTATATGAGTTAGTTAGTAATCGTTCAGACATAACCACGCGGTTACCGCGCGATTACCGTGCGATTCCCGCCGTGTCTGAACTGAGGCTAAACTGCTATGTTACTGGCAACCAGGACCAACGGCTTCACGAGCCTTCTGAAGCACGGAAACGTTTCCAAATGTCTCATTCATCAAACAACCAGCCATGGTGAAAGATGCTTAAACTGCAGTAATCGTTAACAGAATACTGAGTCAGCCGGGTTACGAGCGATTCTACTATTATGCATAATGTATATAAAAGGAAATTAGGAACGTTGGTGAAGGTGTTTTACTCCCTTGGTAAACTACTTTTTGTGATACCTACCATTTTTAATTTTGTATTTTTACAATAATATTGTTCTTTACAGTACTCTTAAGTCCTCCATGCTTGATGGATGAACTAAACAACAAGGTGAAGGGTACAGTGGGTCCTTACCACGATGGAGCCATCTTATCACTGCACTGTTTTGTTATTGCAGGTGAGTTGCTAAAACAAAAGTCTTGATGATTCTTCTTCGATTTGCACAGTCATTGGATCATGAATTAATTTGGAAACGTACTGCCAACAAAGCGGGCTTTAGACTCGGAAATAAGTGCCTCTACTTCAACCGCGAATAATGCTTGGATGGTGACAATGTCACAATAGAATTAGAATAAAATGTATAGGTACTCTGGTAATATGCAGAAATTGCATACATACATTCAACTGTAGAGGACGTCCACTCTCCAGATGGCCCACCTTACTGAATTTATTTAGCCGTGAGACAAAAAATAAACAGAGAAAACAGAAGTTGTTGAATAGATAAACAAGAAAGCCATGAGATCGTTCTTACTAGACTGCCCCTCTCTAACACGTTTATTGTGAAAGTAAAAGTTCAATCCGATTGACGTTGACATTTTTGTTTTATTTCAAACTTTGAACAGATGATCCACGTGACCTGGTGACGTAGTTTAATGCAACAGAGTCACAGACTACCGACAAGGTCTCGACATAAGCCCCTCTGCACTCTATTTTATAGAGAGGGGCTAAAATGTGAAAGTAAAATAAGACTAAGTAGGTAGGCATCTTCGACATGCCGTCTATATTTACTTTAGTGTGAAAAGTAATTAAAATGTACAAAGTAATAAAATGTTGTTTACAATTAGTCTCAAAGCCAAGTAAATACGGTATTGTAAAGGTCTAAGTTAAATATTCTAAGAATAAAAATTTGTAAGTAGGTGGCTAAGATTCATTGCTACGGTTTCACTGAAACGTTTTAGGTAATGCTTTGGTGATAAGTGAGATTCCTTTTCATCTACTCACGTAGGTACTTGTTACCTGTAAGTAGGTAAATTTAACCATCAATTTATGTAGTGTTACTAGAAAATGTATTTAATGGTGGACCGTGATCCATTAGCACGCAATTTCCATCCATTTGCCAATAAGCGTCAATGGGTCAACTTGAAATTTCAGCAATTAACACTTTAATGTTGCGTAATTACTTCGAACGACAGCCTGAATAAATTCAATAAAAGTGTTTTGGTTTTCATGACAAACGAGATTTTAAATACTTCTATTATTTGAAAATTATGCAATTCATCATCATCTGAGCTTTAACCGCGGTTGCGTAAGTTATTGCAAAGTTCGTCTGGTCGCGTCGTTGAATTTCAAAAGTGAATCAACTCGGGGAAAAGCTTTGTGGCATCCTATGAGCTCCGAATTATTCTGTATTTGATAAAATCCATCATTGATTCTTAAACTAAGCAGTGTGTAATGATTTGCTGCGACTGCATTTTTTTTTGGCGTTGTGGAATACAATTAGGTAAGCAGCAGGGTGGTTTTGTGTGAGACGCCAAGGTGTGCGGAACCAGACTACTAACTAAACTAGTGGTTTACCACGATAGATAAGCTAAGTAACTGCGATGATTTTGATAATAATATGAGACTAATATAAATTATAAAACTAACATCATTAATAAAAAATTCTACCCCATATTAATAAATCGTTCAATAAAATCGCAAGAAATGTTTTAATGTTATAATTTTAGGGCGACCTCCACCCCGCATAAGCTGGTACTCCGGTGATACTCAGCGAGGACGCAACAGATGGAGACAGCGATATCCCTTCGATCAGAGAAAATAAACTCTATCTCC
Source organism: Miltochrista miniata (assembly GCA_933228765.1). NCBI lineage: Eukaryota > Metazoa > Arthropoda > Insecta > Lepidoptera > Erebidae > Miltochrista > Miltochrista miniata. The sequence continues at coordinate 10,660,679 of OW121764.1, read as the reverse complement.
CTCTGAATAGAGACAACGCCGCAGCTTTGACATGTAGAGCATCCAACACGCACCTAGCGCTACCAATCGTTCCAACATTAGAAGTTGAATTGTATAGTAAGTTTACATTGTATTACTTCTATCCTACTCGTAGGAGACACGTATTAATTATACTTATAATCTGACTAGGCAGAGGGGGGAATATTGTAGAATCGAAACTCGAGGTGAGCGCTGAGTTACTCCATCTGTTTTTAGATAGTCTTTTATTGCCTTTACGTACATTTTCTGAGTTTAGATATTATGTTATATCACTTCTGGATATGTACAACGTTGTCCATACTTCCATTAACTATAATTTTCTGTAACGCGTGCTAGTCCATGAATGTCATACAACCAACTAAAATCTTACGGTCTCGGTCCTATTCTTGCTTAGTCTAACTGTACCTAATCAAACGCCGCGAAATTAATCGTGGTTGTAATTATTTGGCAATTACAAAGAGTTAGTGCGCCTTCACACTAGCGATTTTCCAGCGTAGGCGTACGATGGACGTATGCGCGGCAGATACGCGACGTATACGCGACGCATACGCCGCGTTACTGGGGGATCGTGTACAATCCTGTTCACAAGCGACTTATCCTCGGCATGGAAATGATTGCTACAAGAAAATAATTATCTTAAGAGTATATTTGACTTAATAAAAATTGAGCAAGATGTTATTTGACGAAGCAATTAAAATGCGAAGTATAAATTTGCTAAAAATTGTTTTAGGAAATGAAACTATGCGATTAGTTTTTTGGGGAGTGAAAATTGACGAAACAAATTCTGCCAAACGGCAGGATCCTGATTATTTTATATGCTGAGTAGGAATTACATGATAATTTTGCAATCCAATATGGCCGCCTCGCCGGAATTACAAAATTTCACGATGGGTATCGTTTAAGGGGTTTGAGTATTCTGAGTACGAATTACATAATAATTTGGCAATACAATATGGCCACGGTAAAATTTTGTAATAACGGTGAAGTGGCCATGTTGGATTGCAAAATTATCATGATATTCGTAGTCAGCATACTTAAAAACCCATAAAACGATACCCATCATGTAATTTTATAATTACAGCGCGGCGGCAATTTGATTTCAAAATCGTCATACAATTCATACTCAGCATACTAAAAAACCCCTAAAACGATACCCATCATGAAATTTTGTAAATACGTCGTGGCGGCGGCCATGTTGGATTGCAAATAAACATGTATTGTCGTATGCATCGTTTTAATTATTGTGTAATTAATGAAAGAAATCGATATAAAAAAATAATAACATACTGTCCCGAGGCGCCAGCGCGGGTAGTTTTTCCCGAACCACGAACAAAATTTTATTCGCAGTTCGCATCTTCTTTTTTAAAAGTAAAGCCATCAATAGTGTTTCCTGGTCAGAATCTATTTTGTTAACGATGATCCCAGAACGCCAACGAAATTGTGTGACGCTAGCGCGGCGTATACGTCGCGTATACGTCGCGTCTACGCCGCGCATACGTCCATCGAACGCCTACGCTTGTGTGAAGGCGCACTAAGCTGAGATTCTTACTATTTTCAGGCAAATCTCATTACCGATTCTTTAATCGTCATAATGTGTAATTTTATTTCTCTCGTAACTGCCCAACTTTAGGTTTCGTCTCATGCAAAATGTATGCTATGCTCGTGAAATCCATGGCCATTTATGAGGCTTCAGTGTAGATTAGAAACCTTACTGCCAGTAACGTTGATATCCTGCAATAATTACTGCGGTTATTGGCTGACAGGGTAATGATTTCACAATAGATTCTAGCAACTAGTCAAGGACCTGGAAGCGGGACCTTCGCGCCCACTCAGTGGGGATGAACCTGGGAATGGCAATTTCAGGTAAGCAATTTGCAAGCGCAAGCATTTAAACGATGTTTCCAAGTGTTTTGCGGCAAATAAATTGTACCAACATTATTCTTCAGGTCAATTAGGCTATAAATAATCTTGATTTAACAAAATCCAGTCGAAGTTAGTCAGCGCAAAAACTCAGACGAACGTAATCAGAGCAAATCTAACCACATATATATAATTCATCCAGCGAGTTTCCCAAACAAACATCCTAATCGACTGTTACAAAAAGTGCCCAAGAAGAAGTGAAAAGCGAGGAAATCAATTAGCCAGAGGATGCAGGTAATTACTTGCTGTCCATCATCGATGTGAAGGAAAGAATCGATTATCGTTTAAGGTCTCAGATCAGCCTTGGAATCGAGTGGCGTAAACAAATTAATACCGTATTAAGTTGCTCATGAATTTATAACACTGAGCTTTTTGGATTGTAAGAATTTGGTACGGTAATTAGGCTCAACACTTTTTACGTAGTGAGCCTAATCGCCGTACCAAAATTGTTTTAATTAATAAATTTGGGCGTACCTATATCCTCTGCACTTATTTTTGTGAATAACATAAATAATATCATGTACGTTTCTGCATTAATAAAGGTAGCTGTGTGTTATCTCTTGATCTATATGTAGATTAGACCTACAACTGGCACGAGATACATCATCGGTACGTAAATGGTGACCGCTACAGAACACCCAACTATGTATATTTATCGGTAGTGGTCATCGACCGACGGAAGTTTCCTATAACAATAGCAAGAAAGAGGATCGAGGTTTGATATCTCAGTGGCATCCAACTGAGATCTTTAGGGTCCAAACAATCACCACTGGTAAGCGGTAACCCACACCTGCGGTTTACCACTGGTGACCGAAATTCATTTGATCATTTGACGTGTGACCGAAAAAACATTAGGCCATTCTACTACTGATCGAATAAACAATTGACCAAAAGAGTTTTTATCGAACAAACATTTGGTATTTTTACTACTGACCGAATGAACGTTTGATCGAAAAACAGTCGACTAAAGATTATTTTAACAAGGGCCGAATCAAATGGCTAGGTTAGGTTAGGTTAGAACTGCGACCACAACGCCAGTACCGAATTCTACTTATTTAGCGTTTCTTTGTTAAAATATTATTGAGTCAACTGTTTTTCGACCAAACGTTCATTCGGTCAGTAGTAAAAATACCAAATGTTTGTTCGATAAAAACTCTTTTGGTCAATTGTTCATTCGATCAGTAGTAGAATGGCCTATTGTTTTTTCGGTCATACGTCAAATGATCAAATGAATTTCGGTCACCAGTGGTAAACACCTGCTGACTAACAAACGAGGTCAGGGCAAGGAACATGAAACATTGAAACGGAATCTGTCTGACCATCATGATACAGTAGTCAAGAAATTTGTTTACACCTTCAGGGGAAAAGCCTGCGTCCAGTAACGATCTGCGATAGATTGATTTGATTGATTGATTTCGGCATTATGTCTCTACTAAAGATTGCCACGGCGTATAGTCTCTTTGAAATATTATTGAGATTATCATAATATATCAAAATATTGGTTAGAACCGTAAATAAGTTGGCTGTAATAGTTACGTCACTCACGTGTCAACGGTCACGTTCACTCATACATTTAAATAACCCGATGGATGATTTATGTTCAAGCTATTTGGGCCCTTACGCTGGAACTCGTCTTATACATCCTGCAAATGTCTTTCTTATAATACGTTGGTCCCTCCACTTTCAATCTGTATTACATGTCCACCAGAATGTACCGGACTCGGAATCAGACTGATTTTAAAAAAACATTCACTGCTACATCAAGGCATTACCAGCTCCTCAACCATACTTTTGGCATCTTCAACCTTTAAAAAGCGAAGTCCAACACCTCACTACAGGTTCACCAATATAAAGCCTCGACCAGATCCGTGGCCTTTTGGTAGATACCTTGAAGGTATCTTGTGAAGCCAATAATGGAATTTCTTCGCAAGAGGAAAAGTGTGTTAGAGTGCTATTTTGAACATCTTCAACCGGTCCAAACTCATCAGTGTGTTATTGCTTACGAATCTTGAGAGTTCCAGATGAGATGTATAGGTACCAGGTAGGTAAAGGTTTTATCTTGAGCCATTACCATGATTGGGATGATGGGGTTCTACCGAGATCTTCAGAGACCACGTTAATGTTACCTGTTGACTTACGGACGATGTCATGGCGTAGGAAATTATTTCGTAATTCAGATTTTGCTGCAAGGTTTTCTTCCCCTGGATCAATCTCCCTCCAAATATGATTACAATTTCAAAAAGTCTACATTCAACCATGGAGTACAATACATATTATAATGATTTGAATATTTTGCTTTCAAGTTTTCAATGAGTAATCGGTTAAATGGCGTGGTTTATTGCAGTTTAAGCGATTTGCCTTCAATGCCTTCGTTGTACTTCAACTTCAGATTTGCGTTAAAAGCTTCTTACCGTAAACGAGATATGCATAAAACACGTCTTAAATGTGAAATCGACTAAGAAGCAGTTTGCGTAAATATAATTACGCGTAAAGCAGTTTGCCTGCAATATAAGACGGATAAGAAGCGAGAAGTGAAACATGTGCGTTGACTGGAAATTTGTTTGCATCTCCATAGGGATCGATAGGGACGATCACAAGAATTGCGATGATTATCGTCTAGTGTTCAACATGTTCGAACATGAACACGGCGATATTATTTTGTTGAAAATGCATACATAGGTACATTATGGCCACGCCTTTATCCCCAAAGGGGTAGGTAGAGGCATACCTAGTATACGCCCATATTTCACCTTATAGTTTTATGACTAACTTAATAGGCGGTGAGTCTATTGCCGCATTCAAATGAAATGAACAGACGCAGGTCGTGACGACACGCAGTTGAAATTTTTCAAGCCGCACATAAGGCCTTCAACCTGGCTTAACGATTGTCAATTTACTGACAACGGGGTTTCATTTCGAGTTTTCCTTCTTTAAGCAATGGATCTCTTTGCGAAACTGTTTCCTTAGTCGGCTCTTACGACACCCTCGGGATGAATCGGGGTGGCGACACTTCGACTCTTGCCCGTTGCCAAACAGGGCACCGACGCCACCACCGCGTTGAGAATGATGTGAATTACAATGAATGACGTATTACATGGTAGGCACGGTAAATCAATGAAAAGTCGTGGCAGGTGCTGCTCAAGTCGTGGGACGAATGCGCCGGCCGGGTCTGGAGGTGGCCCTTCACAAATCCTAAGCTCTGTGCTTTCACGGACCTCACAAGGGACTGCCAATGGGATCCAGCATACAAGTAGGAGGCGTTAGCATCAGCATCGAGCCCTCGATGACGTACTAACGCTCAGTAGAAGGGAATCCGGTGATTGGCTGAAAGCTTTTCTTACAGCCAACACCGGAACTTTTTCGAACCGGACATCCTAAGAATTTCAGTTGGTTTGAGACTTGGAGTTACGCTTTGCGCTCCACATCTATGCCCCTGCAATTTTAACGTAGACACTTTGGGGCATCATGGACTTTCATGTTTAAAGAGCGCAGGCTGCCTCTCACGCCACGCTGCGCAGAATGACATCATTCGGCGTGCTCTGGCCATCGCCAATATCATGGATACCGTGGGAGATGGGTCGGGTGCTTGTCTTTGATTCAACTTGTGTTGACACTCTGGCGCCGTCCCATCTTCCTAAAACAAAATTAAAAGCCAGCAGCACACCAGAAAGCAGCTGAAAATTTTAAAATTAATAAGTATAAGGGTTTCAACTCATCGTATCGTGTCCAGTCGCCAGGGCCATGGGGTCCCAATGCCCAAAAAATTTTCAACAATTTGAAAAAGCGCCTTGTAAAGTTGACTGGTGACCCAAGGGCTGGCAGTTTTCTTGCTCAGTGTATAGGTATTGCTATTCAAAGGGAGAATGCTATGCCATTCTTTCTTCCATGTACGGTTTCATTGTGGAATTACCTCCCTTTCTCGGTTTTCCCCAACGCCTTCAATATTTCTTAGAAGGTCTTGCAAAGTGTAGCGCCTCTGGTGTTGCAAACGTCCATAACCTACGGGGATTATATTGCATCAGGTGGAGGGTAAGCTTGTCCGCCATATTAATGGTATAAAAAATGTTCTGTAAAAAGATTGTAGAAGATAAGCTACTATAAAGAGCTACTATAAAGGAAGTGTAGAAGACAAGACACATAGCATCTTTTTGTGTGTGAAAATTCTCATGAATTCTCATGCTGGAGTGCCATCTGGCGAAAACTTTGTGCACTTCCATTTGCCAGCATAAAGCATAGAGCAACGTACGCCCCTACACGGTCCAAAGTGACATATGCGTCACATTACATCTAAAAATAGCTGCTCATAATGTTACGTGTCTATGTTCAAGTATCACAGAAAACCCAGCAGCCCATATAAAGAAAAATACTGTTCGTGTTCGTGCTACACGTGGTTGTGGTTCTATACGCTATTTACTTTTCTAACGATAAAACAATCAAATATAAACACGTACCTATCTCATACCGACCTTGATCTCCGCGGGCCTGAGGACGGTGAAGGGGCTGCTCACCGCCCTTACAGAAGCAGACCCATGACGGCATTGTGACGCGAGGGATTCACGCACGTTCCCCTAACAAGCGGGATCACACCCTCTAGGCGACGCTGCAGTGGTAGCCGTAGGTCTGTTGAGAGTCCTGAGACATCCTTCTGAGGACTTACCCGAGGCTTTCAACCGTAGGTTGTTGGGCGTAACGTGAGGTTTTTAGTTGGTAGGAATCCGGCATAGCATCCAAAAAGGATTTTTCCTCACGTTAAATAAAACCGGCTTTGATCTGATCACACGGTCCACCAGATCAGTTCAGCCGTTAGAGCGTGAAAGAGTAATAAACATCCTGACATCGTCATATCTATACCCATAAACTTTTGCTTTTATAATACCTATTACTCGTAGTAAGATGAGACTTAAGCAAATGGCATCAAATAAGAGTACGTACTAACTTTCCCAAACGAACTTGCTTAAATAGAAGTAGGTACCGTCATCACTGTACCTAAATACATTTTGAAACGCGCTGTTTATTTCCTGCCATACATAGTTCTCACAACTCCTAGTATTCTACACTTATAAATTTAACAGCAACGAAATTATTTAAAGACACAAGCTACGAGCCACTACTTTGTTCATTTGTTATGGTTTGCCGACCCTTTGTGGTAATACTAACTTCCTTTCAGTATTTAGTATGATGTTTGGGTACAACAATGTTTCTTAGTTCAGCAAATAGATACGTGTGTTTAAAAATGTAAAGGATTTTGTTGGTTTGCAGTACGGAAGTATTCTATTTCGTTTAATTGTCAGTCATAGTCAGTCTTGTTCTAGTAAATTAGTAGAAGTATTAATTGGTGAAGGCTTCTGTGAAAATTTTATTGTATCCGCTGGTTGCGCCGATATTAAAACTTGTATTGTTTTTCCCGCTTAATTGATTGACACTGGTGATGACCGGTGCATCGGCTTTGACAGCACGTGGCGTCACAAGGTCAGTGCATCCTCTCCTACTTTCGTGGGTTGCATTCACTGCCTAAACCATCTCCGCAGCAACCCGATCTCATCTTGTTGTGTAAAGTGTCGTCTTTTGAATATTTAGCTTCATTCCGCAAAATACAGGCCACCATCTGGATATTTATTTATTTATTAATAAATTAATAAATATCCGACAAATTTGTGTGTTACTGAATTTCGCTTCGCACTTTTTGTGTCAGAATCTATTTGTACGAAAAATTCTAACGAAATAGTTACGTAATATACCTACGACAAACATCCATAGGTAGCAACTTCAGGAGTCTGCACCAGGGCCTTGTTAGCAAGTGCACCATTTGCCGGTGAGATTGACTGAACTCTCCAAGCCCTTGCTATAATCCCAAGCACACAGAGAAACACAACTACAGTGAAGTGGAATTTTATAGCTGGATACTCTGGATAGTGCTTTCCGCAAGTCCTGGGCTCTTGGGTTATTAAGAGTGAACCCGGACTCATGGCCGTAGGTAGACAGAAGAACACAAGGACTTAGTCGGTATGAGTCCAACTTGAGAATCCATGAGAATTTCAACACATAAAAAAGCTGTATGTGTGGATAAATAATTACCTTTAATTAACAGGAAGTGCCTCAGACGGTCATATGTTTTTGCAACGTAATTTGATTTGTATGTTTATTTATTGAGGTCAGTAGGTTATTTGTTTCAGCGAAGAATGCAGGTGCGTTTTGGTCTTCCCAAGATTACCATACGATCACGCTACCTACGAACGATCACAATCAATCATCAGGATTGTGAGAGTGGCCCCCTATTCACTAGATGTAACCACGACTTTCCATCAAGCGGACCTCATTTTGCCAATTGCGAGTTTTTACCAAAAAGTGGCTTAATAATTACATTTGTTGTATGATTTTTTGTTTTTTTTTGTTATAGCGACAACAGAAATACATCATCTGTGAAATTTTCCCCTGTCTAGCCATCACGGGTCATGATATACAAACAGACAGAAAGACCGACATACAACAAGTACCAGTAATAGGGTTCCTTTATACCGTTTAGGTACGGAACCATGGGACAATCAAACTCGTCTGACGCAATTCTCTGTCGGATTCAGGCCTTTCCTAATCATTATGGAAGGGTGAATGGCGCGACTCATTGGTACAGACTTTAGCTTTGAGTTTTCCGTATCTTCGACAATGACCTTGTCCATTATTCAGCAGGTTATTTTCTTGTTAGTAAGGCTGGTTTGAAACAAAGGGTTCTAGTATGGCTTCCCTCGCACCTACGGTGAGATATTTTGAGTAGATCTAGCTTTACCAGACAGACGGACAGGGGCGTCTCAGAATAAGGTCCTGTTTTTACCCTTTTTGTACGGTATCCTAATGAAGACCTTCAACCCTAAACCAAATAGGTATTGTTTGGTTTAGGGTTGTATTTGGAGTCGCGCATTCACCCTTCCATAATGATTAGGTAAGGCCTGAATCCGACAGTGAATTGCGTCAGACTGTTGTCCGAACTCAGCTCCGTTGACATATTTATGGCTACAACTGAAAATAACTTCTAACTTGGCTCTACAAAATAAACCGTTATTTATTGGGGGCAAACTAAATATCTAGTCCGGTTTTGGACACAAACTAAAGTAATAACTAGAATATGAGAGAGAACGAGATGTAGCAAGTAGTTTTTTATAATATGTAATAAATCACAATTTTCGCCTAGAAAAATCACTATCACAGTGAACATGTTAAGGCTTGTATATTCGAAAGAGACTCATCTTGGGGTGAACTTTATGCTGGGAAATATTCTTTGATTTGATCTGATAAAACTATTTTATTGTTATTTATTACATGCTCTTGCTTTTCAAATGGTTCAAAACACGATAAGGAAAACTTTGTTTGATTGAAATCACTCGCGAAAAGTGAGAAATATTGCAAAAATCTTAACACGTAATGTACTTTTTTATACTACTATTTTTTTTTATACCACTAAGGTGGCAGACAAGCAAACGGCCCACCAGAAGGACTGGTGGTCACCGCAGCCTATGAACGTTTGCAACACCAGAGGCGCCACACTCGCGCTGCCGAGCCTGTAAAAACCTTCTAAGACCCCTCTTGAAGAACCCCATGCTGTAGGCGTTTGGGAAAACCGAGAACCGAAAACCGAAAACCTAAGCCGTGCTGGAATGCTCCAGACGCAGAGTGTGAGGATGAACACCCTGTCTATATAAATGAATTAGTTTAATCCTCATGAAAACTTGTCATAAAATAGATATAGGTCTTTAGAACAATATTTTACGGCTAGATTTATTCTTAAAACCCTTAGATTTTATAACAGTAATATAATGTATTAGAATCGAATGAAATCAGTACGAATTGCCTTAGGATTTGTCAAGGTCGAATACGGCAGCCTTAAAACATGAATCAAAGTTACAACGAACTACAAATCTTTTATATTATGTTATTTGCTGCTACGGAACCCTTCATGGGCGAGTCCAACTCCCACTTGGCCGGTTTTTGTTATGTTATTTGATCAAGGCTTCGATCCTGCTATTTTAGAATGGCATTACACATTTTGACTTTTTACCTTGAATATTTATTGGAATTTCTTAAAGGAAAGGTAATTTTAGAGTGACAGTCTTGCGCTAACAAAAGAAAGCAGAATTTGAGTACCACAGCTAATTGACTGAGCGGTAAATATTTTTATTATTTAGAGTTCCGTACCCAATAGTAAAAAACGGGACGTACTACTGAGATGAAGTCTGTCCTCAGGAGCCGTGATGTTCCGCTATACAAAATAAAAAAATATTTGAAGGGAGATTTGTTGCCATTTATTGGCACGGAAACCTTCTTGTGGGAATCCGACTCGCACTTAGCCGGTTTATTTCTTCGTTTGTTCAGTTATCGATTTGCAGGCACAAAACGATCAAACGCAGTACTTAATCGTTTTCGCTCGACTACTAAGGTGGACGGAGGAAATCGTTTCAATAGCTAACGTCCATAGTTATCTAAGAACCATTGTTCTCGATAAGTGCCTTCCATCGAAGTTTGCTGAGAATTGCAAGTTAAAGGGAAGTAGTTTAAAGTAATTGTCATCGTACTGATAAGACTTCACCGTAGAATTAATTTATCGAGCAATCTATTCAGTAAACTTTAGCACCGGGCGTAGCTAAGTCATCTTTGCTACGTTGATAGAAGTCGTTTCACTAGTATCGCCCGCAAGAAGGTAAGTCTAGCTGATACTAAGTTACTATCACCAGCCGCGAAATAGACTATTCACACTTACGAGTATATTATGCCTCTTCACGCGTCATTTTCCGGTGAGAAAAAACTCTAGGTTCTTTACATTTTTATGAAAAGGATTAGATGGATTTAAGCTATTGTTTATACAGATTTTCTATTTCTCGAGTACCTACCATTTTATTTTATATTCCAGAAAAAAATAAGCTATTCGCACAAGAAAAAAACTTGTGTGATAATTAATGTTCACGGGCGGGGCTAGCTATTGAACCTTTAAAGTACGTATGACGCTGGCTATATATATATAGGCTGGACTTAGATCTTAGAATTCGTAAGGTCTCATGAATTAAATTTTTTACACAGGCAACGTCAATTTATGAACTAATAATGCTCGAAACCAAAAATGCGATTACTAATAAAATCCTCGATATTTTTTTTATATCGATTTTTTTCGATATATATTGGGTGTAACAAAATTACCTATCCAAATTTCGTCACGTGACGTGGCATCAGTCAAGAAACATTACAAAAATGAAGAAAAAAAATCACATGAATACTTTAAGCCGTTTTAAAGGTCCTATTTTATCCTATTTTCACCCTTTCTATCGCTACTGAGCGGCAGTAGAAAGCGACAACGACAGCCAGACGGATGCTCTGTGTTTGTTTTGCCACGGCGACCATGTTACCTCGAATTGCCGCGGTAAAAAATGAATTCTTAATGTGCGACAAAAAAAATAAAAAAAAAATTAAAAAATGTACCCCCCTTTTTTATTAAATATTTGTATTTGATTTCCGATGCCAAGTCATCTCATGAAATTTGGAGAGGTAATTTTGTTACACCCAGTATAGGTACTGTATGTATCAGTCGTCTAGATCCCATAGCACAAGATTATATTGGCTTAATTTGGGCTAGATGATGTTGTGTGTGAATGTCCACAATTTTTTTTTTAAATATTTTTGTATTGAAAATACCTTGAAGAAAAGCATGCCAAAGTGATAGTGTGTACCTTCTACTGATCCCTAGGTGCCATTATATGTGGAATACCTCGGGTGTCCTAAAAGCAGGTGTCCACGGTAGCATGCCTCCAATTTTTTAGTAGGTAAGTATAAGCCATCGCAGGCAATATTAGAGAGTAGTAGTAGTGTGAGTGAATTCAGTATTTGTACCTTTCACTTAGCTCAGCATATCACATAATAATGTCTTACCTAAAGCTTAATTTGCTCTATATTGGATAAACCCTTACCTCGTAGCTTGCAATTCAATCTTGTATGTTCTATATACCCAATTATCTCGAGTATCAATAAAACCGGCGAAGTGTGAGTCGGACTCGCTTACCAAAAAACAGCATAGCTACATCACGATTATTAGGAAACCTTCTTGTATTATTAATGTCTTAGTATTTTTTGTTGTAGCGGCAACAGAAATACATCATCTGTACAAATTTTAACCACCTGGTGACAGACAGATCCCTTTTGTACGAACGGAACCCTAAAATGTATTATTTCACAGATTAATAAGAAAGTAAGTATCTCTCTACTGAAATCATAGTAGAGATCGTATCTACATCAAACGACAATATCAATGACAATCTCTTTGTACCCTGCATCAAATGAAACATCTATTAGCTAAATGTAACAGTCGAAATTAGTCTCTCATAATTAAATTATGTAGCATTAATATACTATGATTGTTTTCATACTGCTACTCGTAATATTAATGAGTATGCGGGAGATGTTACAGTTATCATCCTTACTACATATATAATCACGCCTTTAATCCCCGAAGAGGCAGGCAGAGGCATATAATATGACCACATTTCACCTTTTTGGTATTTGTCCCACGTAATAGGTGGTGAGCCGTATTGTAGCGTTGAGATCGACAGACACAGGCTGTGACTGCCTGCTGTTGAAATTTTCAAGCCACCCATCTCTGCTCCGCTCTGCCTGCCCCTTTGGGGATAAAGGCGTGATGTTCCATGTTTTATAGATTTTCGAGAGGGCAAGCAAAAGTTATTCCCTCGACTTTCACCAGTAGTTTTACATACATACATACGTATAGGCACGCATTTATCCCCGAAGGGGTAGGCAGATCATAGAATACGCCCACATTTCACCTTATAGATTTATGTCCCACGTAATAGGTGGTGAGCCTAGTGCCATGTTGGAATGGACAGACGCAGGTCGCCGCGACCCAATAGTAGTTTTGCTCACGCTTATTAGTGATAGAAAAAAAATTGTAACCATTCTTTTTATATCTACATTTATTTTTTGCGATTCTGTTATGCGAACCAAAACTCTAACAGTCAGGACAGATACAATACGGCGGAAATATCTGCGAACCTGGCTTCCCCTCGCGCTTCCCCGCACCTGACCCCGTTTTCGCCTATTTAGTAGGTATAACCCGCACGCGAATGAATGGTATGGTATTTGACAAGATTCCGCACATTCTCGTTGCGCGCGGATTATGCCGTACAGTTTACATGACGTCACGAGCCATGTTCGCAGATATTTCTAGTCCAATCCTGCCCGATCTGGCAATAATGTAAACATGTCATGTTTTGACAATCGTTGTCTAAGACAGATGAGTAGAAAAATATAGTATGACAAATCATTGAATTTTTTACTATCCTGAGTAGGTATTAATAAATGAAAATAAACTATCATAAAGAAGTTATTTGATGTCGAAATGATTGTAAGAACACTGTATGACTCCTGGATACTGGAATATAATCAGGGTGAATACTCAATTGCAAGTAACTATGGATAAATAGGATCAAATGTGTTTGTTTACATTTTTGCGCAAAGCTATTGAAATACAGTAAACCCACATACACGAAACAAGCTGTCCGAACAAAATAATGGAAAAAAAAATGTAAAGTCATGGGTTTAACGATGTGGGATGTGGGAATCAATAGAAACTGTGCCATTCAAAACGAATGTGAACCTTCTACTAACATGAGTAAACGCTTTTTGATACTCCAACGTAAAAACAGGGGCGCTATACTTAAGTTTGACACTTGTAATAATAAATAATAGTGGATATTTTGACACAACATCATCTTGCTCAAATTAAGCTAATTTAAGCTTGCGCTATAGGATCTAGAATTCTAGACGACTGATAGACATACTTATATATTTCTAAATACCTACATGCTGTACATAGAAAAACATTCAAACTCCGAAACAAACATTTGTGGATCACACAAATATTTGGACTAACCCGGAAATCGAACCCAGGACCTCAAGTGCGGCAGGCAGTTACACTACCGACTGCGACATCGAGGCAGTCGAACTTGAACAAGTCGACCTATGTATCTTTTTCTGGAAAAGCCCATTGAAAGGCTTATGAGCGACTTGAAAAGTTTCAATAACAGGTGGGTAATCAGAACTTGAAAAAATATAAGAAAAAGTAAAAAGACATGGTATACAGCATGACTTGATTTAGCGGTAGGGTTGCCGGCACATTCTCTGCTTTGCAATTCTGAGACTCACTTTGGAATGTCATTCTAAATTTACCTACCTACATAATTGTAAGCAAGTTATAATACTGCTATACTGTAGCAATGATATAGGGTAAAGGTTGGCTTTATGGTGATAATAAGGAATAAAGTGAAAAATATACACGAAAAGTAAAATTTATTAGAAAATCACTTTGCTGATTACAATAAACAAACTTTTCTCTTTAAAAACTACTAATCACAGCAACAATAAGTTATATATGTTAGGAAAAAAATCTAATTAAAAAAGCCTTCCAAACGTTGACAATATGGAGATACGGGGGCATTATGGTGATAGTATATATGGCAATATGGTGATATGAAGCCAATCACTGTCATCAGAGCCTGAAAAGTCACCCCAATCACAATTATTATACACAAACTGTGGTAATTCCGTGTTGTTTCATTCCTGGTGGTAGCTTTTGCTACAATTCATGCACTCTGCGCCCACAGCTCGGTTTCTAACTGCTGCATCTTGAGTAGTGATCGGCGCAATAGTCACACGTGGTACTTGGTTGAAGTTTGGCAATTTTTAATTTATTCCTTAGATCTCTATCTTTGACGGCCTTCATGCAAGATTCCTTAAAGTGTAATGCATCATAATTTCTTCTTTTATTGCCCTTCCTTTTGCATTTTTGTTGGCTCGACAACTTGTTTATCTAAGAAAATTCATCAAATTTGTGAGGTCGTTAATTAAAAAAATGAAATTCAAACTGAAATTTAAAAATACAGAAAAGTGCAAAGCTTATCACTTAATCTTTCCTCCAAAATGCACTCAAATAGTGCTAAAAACAAAATAATTTTAAAATATAATATGTCTAGTAATATGGTGATATTACGTACCAAAAATCCTCCATTTTTTGACCTATTTGTGCGCAAAACCAGCTTTCCAAGTCTAATGGCGACAAAAGCTCGCAGCCCAATGAAGGTGCGGGTCTCGTAGCTAAGGTCAGTTCATTAGAAAAACGTAACAATCGCGCTGGGTAATATTAGCAGAGGTAAAACCAAAATTATCACCATATTGCTATATATCACCAAATAGCCAACCTTTACCCTATTTGCTTGATGGGTAGGTACTTAGAACTTGGAGTATTGATTGTGACGTATGTATTGGTGATAAGAGTAGATAACGACGCCTCCGTACAATAACTCGGTAATCGTAAAATCAAAATTGTTCAGGAGAAAAGATTTACTGATTTTATCAAATAACTTTTTAGTGAGAGGGACTATTAAAGTCATTGAGGTATCAAATGAAAGCTAATTTTTTGTTTATTGTAGCTGTACCATTAATGGGTACTTTCTTGTGTTCAAAACCTAGTAATTTACTAAAACAAATGTTACCAAAAATTTTCAAAATCAAATATTACACTACATTACTTACGGGCTTATTGCAGTAAATTTATCAAACATAATTTTTCGTAACATATTATAATGGACCTTTATAGCATAATTTTCTATCGCAGGAATGATACGTAACATATCTTTACGGACTTATTGTGGTACTATCAATACTTTTTTATAAATGGTATTGATAAGTAACATTGTTATTGCACGTAAAAGTTTTAATAACAATATGTTGTTACCGCTCAGTGCTGTTTTTTTTATTTTGCGTATTCGAAGGTAGAAACGCAGAAAAGTTGTAATATCTTTATTGTTTTAAAGTATTTCATGAGGCATAGATTGAAATTTGATGCTCAAATATATTGAGAATATGTATTAATAACAATAAAGTCATAAATCAAATGCTGAAATCAACTTTGAGCTTTATAAACTTAAATTTAGCAATTTTTCTTCAGAAATAGCTACCGAGCCTTGGCATATGGTCTACCGCCTCAATTGTACAGCTGGATATTCAATTTCCTGCACAGACGATGTATACGGGTTCTCTGTGATGTTCAGACATCCAGTATATTGCAGAATATTGCCGGGGTGCTGTAGTACCCAACTCTTTTTTTTTTTGCTTAAAAATGAAATGCTATCCCATGAAAGAATTCAGTTTTATTCAAATAAAATCACTCTGCACGTCAGTAACTCTGCCCGTACTACAGCCGAGAGGACCGATGTGGAGGAAAAGAAGCTAACCCACCGGAAAATACGACTCAAGTCCTCTTGAAAAGGACCTGAGTTGTATTTACATCCGTTGAGCAGAAATCTTGGTCAATTTTAGTGCCAGAGAGACACAGGCGTGTGCATTTACAACAAGGAAGTTTTGAATAACACTAACTGTAACTGTAACAGAAGGAATGCAGAAAAAAGAGAAACAATACTATTATTTTATGGGCGGCGGCTATCGAGAGTAAGGGCGAGGCTCTAGCAGTAAGCCTCGACATCTCTAAAGCCTTTGACCGGGTCTGGCACCGTAGTCTTCTTACGAAATTGCCATCCTATGGACTACTCGAGAGGTTATGCGGATGGGTGTCCAGCTTTCTGGCCGGTAGAAGCATCAGGGCCGTCATCGACGGCAGCTGTTCTGACTGCATGGCCATCAACGCTGGAGTACCGCGAGGCTCAGTGTTGTCCCCGTGTACTCTGTTTCTGCTTCATATCAATGACATGTTGTCTACTGACGGCATTCATTGTTATGCAGACGACGACGGTACGGGGGACACTTGTTACACGGGCCGCCCCGGTAACTCTCGGGCCACAGTGGAAGAAAGTCGTGAATAGCTTGTGTCCGAAATCGAGGCTTCTCTTACTAGAGTGCCCAATTGGGGTGGACAAAATCTTGTCCAGTTTAACCCTTCACAAGCGTGTATATTCACTGCTAAGAAAACCCCATTTACTGTAGCGCCACAATTCTAGGGTACATCTCTCACTATCTCTGAAAGCATTGGGATCCTTGGCGTTGACATTTCCTGAGAGTTCAATTCCGGAGTCATTTGGAGGACAAGGCTAAGCTGGCGTCCAAGCAGCTCGGTGTGCTCAGTCGGTACTTTACTGCAGCGCAAACACTGCTTCTGTAAGTAGCAAGTGCGGCCGTTCATGGAGTACTGCTGTCAGCTCTGGGCGGAGGCAACAGAATATCAGCTTCGTCCATTTGACTCGGTGCAAAGGCGAGCTGTGAGAGTTGTCAACGATCCTATGCTTGCAGGTGGTGTGGAACCTCTTCGCGACAGGAGAGACTTTGCCTTCTTATGAGTATTCTACCGCCTGTACAATGGTATGCTCTGAGGAATTGTTTGATATGATGCCCACGGCTACGTTATATCATCGCACTGCTCGACACAGACAGTGAGTTCATCCTCACACTCTACGTCCGGAGCGTTCCAGCATGGTTAGACCCATAGGGGTTTTCTTCCGCGCACGCTTAGGTTGAGGCTACAGTATGGGGTTCTTCAAAAGGGGTCTTAGAAGGTTTTTACAGGGTCGGCGGCGCGAGAGTGGCGCCTCTGGTGTTGCAAACGTTCATAGGCTGCGGTGACCTCCGGTCCTTCTGGTGGGCCGTATGCTTGTCTGCCACCTTAGTGGTATATAAAAAAAAAAAATTATGTAATATTTTATTGAAAACAGAATCAAATTTGAGGTTTCAATTTAAAACTTACATGACATTGTGTTGTTTTCCAAATAATCTGATAGAATCAAATCTTGAGTTATTATTTAGTTCAGTATAATTTTATTTATTAATCTCCAGAAATACTTTCATTCATGGTTTCAGAATGGGTCATGGTTTCAGAAAGGGTGGTATTCGCCATATATGAATCTTCGCCAGAACAGAGTGACAAGTGCGAGTTGCGGCGTGTGCCTGTCGATATTCACGGGTGAGCGCGTTATCGCCGATTTGTATGGAATCGAGACAAGTTCCCGCGTTTACAGCTAGGTGGCGGGGTCTCGATTCCATACGAATTGGCGTGCCGTGAATGTCGACAGGCTCACGCAAAAACTCGCACTTGCCCCTCTGAGCGTTTCAAAAGATCGTTCCTCTGTCGAACTATAAAAATCTGGAACGACCTGCCCGCACACGTGTTGCCCTCATCTTACAATCCCGGGTTCTTTAAGAGGATCGTGAAGAGGCACATCACAGTGCCGCCATCTTGAGGACCACTGTCAGAAGTGTTACGGACTGCGCGACTGGCCCCCAATCGCTAAATGCGCCACGGCTTTCCATCAGGCTGGTGGCGACTCCAATTTGGCGAGCTAAATATTTGAAAAAAAAATGTAAACTGGGCTGATAGACTAATACATGTGCTTGGGGAGCGGCATATAATATGTTTATTACTGTCTAACAATAAGGAAAAGAAAGAGACAAGTGCACACTGCAATCTTTGCACAAAGATCGATAATATCGAGTACAGAGCTAGGTGTATTATTATTTAGAACATTTTGATCGATTAAACTGTTGCGTACATTTATGAAAAAATTCTATACTTCAACAACCTTGTTAGATTATATTAAGGAATAAGAATATTTAAGCTGGCCCAGCAAAAACTCAGCACTTACTTATACAAAATACTCCAGAAATTTATTTACGCCAATAACTCGGTAAGTGCGACTTACTGAAAAACGTTTATTTTATATTTTTTGTATACACCTATTGCAAGTATATTGCCTACATATTTTTTGTTTCTAAATTTACACCAATAAAATTGTTTTTAGTTATATCTTTTTAAATATCAATAGGAAAAATCTGCAAAAAATTGACAAGGTGTATTCCAGTGTGTAGATGCCGAATCTGAAATAACAGCATAAACCGCATAACAGCATTTTACCGAGTTATTGCACGGAGGGGTCGATAACTAGTTTAGAAGGAAAACAAAATAGTCAATGCGAGTTAGATACTGTTAATTGAAATTTTTGTACAGTTAAAATTGTTTGATTCATGAGTGATGATTGCTTGGACAAACCTGTACAGGTTTTTTAGCAATCTGTACATTATACCTTTATGTAATGTCAAGGTTTGTGAATATTTTCTAATAAAAATACATAAAAAAATATAAAATTGCAAAGAATAAATAATAAATATGTAAATAAATATTTGTGGACATTCACACACAACATCATCTAGCCCAAATTAAGCTAAATATAAGCTTGTGCTGTGGTATCTAGGCGATGAATTTACATATTTATATATTTCTAAATACAAAAAGAACCCTTTAGAGGCATCAATTAGGGAAAATAAAGGCAAGCATCCATATTCTGCGGTGACCACCAGTACATCTGGTGGACCGTATGCCTGTCTGCCACCGAGGGAGTATAAAAAAAAACTTTTTACTATGGAAAAATTGCCGACCATGTTCCCTCTTAACAAACCACGGCTGTCAATAAATCACTACACCTAATCAACGAAACCTGTTAAATTTTGTAGTTATTTTTAAAGCACGTTATTTAAATTCTGAAATACCATAACTATGTAATGACGCTCCGCTATTACGGATCATCGTGATCAGATTCAAGAGAAATCACGCAAACATCATGATTATAACGGATACTAAAGGTACACAAACATACCGATATTATAACGAAAAAATGCACTTTATTTTATTGTACTAAAGTATAATATTCCTAATCACTGCATGTGTGAAGTTATTTGTATAAAGAATGAAGGTACAAAGCACATCATAAACTGTCAATATAATTAAAAAGACAGCACTTCACGATACGAATACTTAATGAAAGGGCTTGTTAACTGTCCGGTGAGGGCTTGTTTTATTTAAATTATTATAATGCCAGACTGAACCCAAAATATTACAGCGCGAGGACAAGCGGTGCATTCAAAACGCTTACTTACCTATAGGTGCCTTTCTTAAGCGGTACCTACTCTCTTTTCTTTTGTATCTTTACAAAGCAAAATTGATCCCGTTCCTTTCTAAGTCTAAGAAAGTTCATCTACTTTTATTAAACTTTCAGCAACAGATACCTAGAGTGAACTTAAGAAAAATGCTTACCTGTCTATACTGGGTGTAAAAAAACTACCTCTCCAAATTTCATGAGATGACTTGGCATCGGAAATCACATACAAATATTTAATAAAAAAGGGGGGTTAATTTTTTTATTTAAAAAAAAAAATTGTCGCACATTAAGAATCCATTTTTTACCGCGGCAATTCGAGGTAACATGGTCGCCGTGGCAAAACAAACACGGAGCACCCGTCTGGCTGCCGTTGTCGCTTTCTACTGCCGCTCAGTAGCGATAGAAAGGGTGATGGTGATAATAAAAAAATATAGGACCTTTAAAACAGATTTACGGTTAAAGTATTCATGTGATTTTTTTTTCTTCATTTTTGTAATGTTTCATGACTGATGCCACGTCACATGACGAAATTTGAACAGGTAGTTTTGTTACACCCAATATAGTATTTTGTGCTTTTATTGCAAAGCGAACGAGTCTAAACTCAGCCGTGATCCTAATCTATCTTATAAGGTATTGTCTCCTAAGGTATCTTCATAAGAAGATAAAGCAGATACTCAAGAAGAACTCCGTCCAATGTCTTAGAAAGTGTAGACTGGAGATGATAGTAAAATTTAAAATATAAGGTTCTAGATGACGCTCGCGGCTTTGCCATTCAAACATCTAAACATCCAAACATCTTCACAAACTTTCACATTTATAATATATATATATATATATATATAACGGGTGTTTTTTTTAGAGGTATAGAACTTTAAGTTGGCCTAGCTGTTTTAACCGGCGGTATTTTTGTCAGCTGTAAAGTGATTTATGTTTAGTATGGTTTGGCATTTTAACATAAATAGACTGAAGCCTGAACAATGCTTCCAAATTGTGCAAATTTATTCTGAAAATCATGGTTCTGTCCGAAATGCGTATCGTGATTTTCATAAGCGAATTTTCTTTAGCGGTGCAGCTCACTTTTGGTTGAATGGATACATCAATAAACAAAACTGCCATATTTGGGGTGATGATGATCCTCAACTGTATGTTGAGACACCGTTACATCCAGTAAAACTGACTGTGTGGTGTGCTTTATAGGCTGGTGGAATAATTGGTCCGTACTTCTTAAGAAACGATGCTGACCAGAATGTTACAGTCAATCGTGACTGCTATAGAGCGAAGATTACTGACTTTTTCGTTCATCAATTGAACAACCATGATGTGCAGGAGTAGTGGTTTCAACAAGACGGCGCAACATGTTACATAGCTCGTGCCACAATTGATTTATTGAAGGAAACGTTTGGTTACCGCATAGTTTCACGTTTTGGACACGTGGATTGGCCTCCAGAGTCGTGCGATTTTACGCCACTTGACTATTTTCTGTGGAGATATGTGAAGTCGCTCGTCTACGCCGATAAGCCCGAAACGATTGACCACTTGGAGGATAACATTCGGCGCGATATTGTCGCTATACGGCCACAAATGTTGGGATAGTCATCGAAAATTGGACCTCTAGATTAGACTACGTCCGAGCCAGCCATGGCGGTTATATGCCAGAAATCATATTTAAATTATAATGCCAGAAGATTTCCTTTCGAATAAAGTCATTTCCATATCAATAAAAACAATCACTTTCGTTTTATTCCATTTCAAAGTTCTATACCTCGAAAAAAAACACCCTTTATATATATATATATATATATATATATTATTACGTATGGTGTAATAATAAAGGCTGTGTTTTTTTTTTCCAAATCAATGGGTTCGATTCCCAGTTAGGATTATTGGTTTTTCAAAAATCTAATGATGAGGTTTTAAGTTTCATCAAAATCGGGCTCGTGACTCCTTTGAGCATTTTTAGCTATTCCTTATAGTTTCGGACTTGGCCATCCAAGCCCTTTTAAAAAATTCACCCTGTATATATATGTGTGTGTGTGTGTGTGTGTGTGTGTGTGTATGTATGTATATATATATATATATTAGTAGGATAGTAGGAAGTAGGATGTTGGTACAGGTATGTATTGCCTGTATCTACATCTATATATATAAAAATCAATGCCACTTTTCGTTGTAATTTTATAACTCAAGAACGGGCTTACCTATCCAAACGAAATGTTTAGGCTTTGTTCGGACTATTTAGTAGATGGTTTATGTGAAGTTTGCACAAAATCGGTCGAGCGGTTCTTCATTTATCACGCAAACGAAGTTGCGCGGGTCAGCTAGTACCTTATAATTTTAGTATCCATTCCGCTTTGCTCGCAAATAAGCCTCATCCCTAGGATTAACAAGAGTTTTAAAGGTATTTTCACAGGAATGGTGAGTACACGTACACGTTGTGTAGGAAGAAATTGTTTCAAATTATCGTTTTAACGAACATTACTTCAGTGGAAGGTTTTTTTTAGGAGCTCGTGGCACATTCTGTTCCTAGATAATGTCAGTAATGGTAGTGTCCCTTGGTAACAAGGCGTAGTACGTACTTTTGAGTTCCACAGTAATTGGGAACGGACTAGAGAGAAACTGTTGCTTTAGTTTTCTTTTACAACACTCACGGAATATATTGAGGTGGTTGCAGTTATAATCCATACTAATACACTCAAGAGCAATGAATCCGGGTCACTTAAAGAATCCTAAAAATCTCGGAAACTAAAAATGCTAGGTTAATGCAATAAATTGTATTTAATAGACAATGTAATACTCCTTAAATGAAGGTATTAAAACTTCTTAGTTATTGTAAAGTTATATCATAAAAAAATCAAATTTGAAAAAGGGCCACTTTCGAAGATGGAACTACGAAATTACAGCATTTGGTGTTGCTTTTGTTTGTAATCTGTCATTTATATGTTGATAGTGCTCTATATTCATTAATCAAGCTGAAATTATGTCGCTTACGCCTGAAGAATGCACCAGAATACTTACAATGCTGGAAACCGGCCGGAGTCAGCGCGATACAGCCAGGACTGTCGGTGTGTCGCTGTCAACAGTACAAAGAGTTCTCCGACGTTACGAAGAAACTGGTTCTAACCTACGCAGACCAGGAACGGGCAGAACCAGGTGTACCACAGCACGAGAAGACCGATACTTGGTGAACACCATGCTTCGGAATCGCTTTCTCACAGGAACTGAACTCACCAATCAGTTTCGACGCCTCGGAGGAAGTAACCCAAGTGCATGGACAGTAAGACGTCGGCTTGCTGAATCTAACTTAAAACCCCTTAGACCTGCAAACGGCCCTAAACTGGAGCGTGGGCATCGTATTTCGAGACTAAGGTATGCCCAGAGCCACGTAAATTGGAGTATTGAAGATTGGTCAAAAGTTATGTTCTCCGACGAATCAAAATTTATGCTCTACAAGCACGATGGAAGACACAGAGTGTATCGAAGACCAGGGGAAAGATTCAAGCAAGCATGCATCGAAGAAAAAGTAGCCTACGGTGGTGGGTCTGTACTTGTGTGGGCCGGAATTTCTTCTGAAAGTCGCACAGAGCTGGTGATCATAGAAAACGGCTCTTTAACTAGCGTAAGATATGTGGAAGAAATCCTCAATGATCACGTTGGTCCATTTATGGTCAATTTAGGTGAGGATGCTATATTTATGCATGACAATGCCCGACCTCATACAGGTAGGATTGTGAATGACTACCTTCAAGAGATGAACATTACTCGTATGGAGTGGCCAGCGCGCAGCCCGGATATCAACCCGATCGAGCATGCTTGGGACGAGCTAGGCAGATGCGTAAAACAACGAAACCCTCCCCCAATCACGCTTCGTGAGCTCAAAATTGCTCTCACAGAGGAATGGGAGAATATTCCCCAAAATCGTATAAGGAACTTGGTGTACAGCATGCCAAACCGCGTAAACGCAGTAATGGAAGCACGAGGAGGCAATACGAAGTATTAAAATTCAAGAAAATCGTAATAAAGTTCAAAAATTTCATGTTTCCTATTTTTGTTTTAAGGAGAGATCAGCAGTTTTTTCTTTATGTAATTTTGTGTTAATAAAATGTATGGTGACTCATATTTTTTTTACTTTCATTTAAGGAGTATTACATTGTCTATTAAATACAATTTATTGCATTAACCTATCATTTTTAGTTTCCGAGATTTTTAACATTCTTTAAGTGACCCGGATTCATTGCTCTCGAGTGTATTATAAAGCTGAAGAGTTTGTTTGTTTGTTTGTTTGAACGCTAGGATCTCAGGAACTACTGATTGGATTTCAAAAATTCTTTTACAGTTAGATAGTCCATTAATCGAGGATGGCTATAGGCTATATAACATCACGCTAAGACGAATAGGAGCGTAGCAGCAATTAAGAATGTTTAGAAAACGGGGAATATTTTTTACCGTCTGAGAGCTTCCGAGGCTTACGCTGCGTAAATGGTTACAGTTAGGTAAAAATTGAGTATTACAAAATTAATTCTCTTAAAAAGTTCTAAAAAAAAGTCCGCGACAGCATATGTCTATCTTTTAAGGTTCGCTCACAATAACCTAATTTGCCTATCTGTTAATGTTTGCTCACGATATAATGAAACTGAAAAGTTTGTTTGTGCTAGGATCTCAGAAACTACTGGTTGCATTTCAAAAATTATTTTACAGTTTAATAGTCCATTTATTGAGGCTGGCTAGTGGCGATATAACATCATGCTAAAACGAATAGGAGCGGAGCAGCCATGAATGTTTCCAGAATTATTTCTTTCTTTTGAGAGCTTCCATTGCGGACGCTGCATAAATAGTTAAAGTTACGTAAAAATTGTGTACTCCAAAATTGTTCCTCTTAAAAAGTTATAAAAAAAAGTCCTTTACAGCATATGCCTATCTTTTAAGGTTCACTTACAATAACCCTCTTAATAAGTTTAAAAGTATGAGCGACGCACCGGGAGTAAACTTGGTCTGCAGTGGCAGCCAGTCAACTGAACTATAAAAACCGGCCAAGTGCGAGTTGGACTTGCACACGATGAGTTCCATACCGAAAAACGAATGGGTGAAAGTAAAAGCGACGGGAAACATTACATACATACATACATACATATGGTCACGCCTTTATCCCCGAAGGGGTAGGCAGAGGCATATTATATGCCCACATTTCACCTTTGTATAATTTGTCCCACGTAATAGGTGGTAAGCCGTATTGCCGTGTTTAAAATGGACAGGCGCAGGTTGTGACTGCCTGCTGTTGAAATAAAGCCTTCAACTTAGCTTAACGACTGCCATTTTACTGGCAACCGGGACCAACGGCTTAACGTGCCTTCCGAAGCACGGAAACGCTCAAATAAATGTCACAAAGTGATCACATGGATGGTCACCCATCCATGGACCGGCCATAGTGAAAGTTGCTTACTGCAGTGATCGTTTTCAGAACACTGAGTCCGCGGGGCCACGAGCGCTTCCACGGGAAACATTATATAACTTTAATACCTCTTTCCTTCTCACTCTCATGTGACGCAAACGAAGATAATGCGGTTCAGCTCTAATGAATACAAGCGACGCGACGCGACGGGCATAAGCGCGACGGGGGTAAAGGCAACGGGAAACATAATACTCGAAATCGTCTAATACCATACCTCTCTCTTTCTCACTCTCATGTGACGCAAACGAAGTTGCGCGGGTCAGCTAGTCTACAAGATGAAGCTCGCAGCTTGTTATTCCATATCTATACTTACCTACTGTTGATTGATGGCACTTTGTGGAACTGGCTGCACATTTCTTCGAAACACAACTAGTACTGTTCAATATCATTTATCATCAAAGATTCATTAAATGAGAGATGAAATCTTACTGTAAGTACTTCTTAATCAAGACTATAATCTATCCCTGTACCAAATTTCAGCCGATCCGTTCAGCCATTAGAACAAAAATTATACAAAACAAGTTCATATTTAAGTTTAGTATTATAAGCAAGATTACTTAATGAGTGACTTCCACTAAATATGCCAGGGACATATTTAATCATTTTTTAATTGCACGCTATAATCTAGGCAATTTCGTGGTTTTTTGAGTTTACATCTGTCCTTTTTTAAAAACATGCTTAAAATGTATTTTTAATAAACTTAACCCTTAATTCGACGCTGTCCAGTATACCTCCCATTGAAGAAAAAAAATGTGCACTGAAAAAAATTCTGTGTAGTTTGAGTTTTTAGCGCTGTATAGCTCCCTGATATATCTTAGAATATGTGGAAAAATCGACAGTCCATATACTTTGACGCATCACGACCAGTAACGACGAGATGGTGGGTAATCAGGATTCGCCATGTGGACCCTCAGTTAAGTTACCGATATTTTACTTGTTATTAAATGTTATTAAAGATAAAAAAGAATGTACAAAAAAGCTACTCATAATGTTTTCAGTGTATTACTGTATTTTTTTTAGGTATTTACAATGCCTAATAACTTGTTGGCTAGTATACTTTCCATCATCGAAATATAGGAAAAGTAACCACTAAATACTATGTACAGTATTCTTCCCATTGTCGATGTAGTAGAAAAGTAAATATAGAAATCTATGTCCAGTATTCTTCTTCTTTTCTTCTTAAATTATGTGGGCACACTTTTAAAATGTCTACTTTAACTATTTTTCGATTTTCAGGGTTTATATATTTTCAGGCAACATAAGAGAAGTTACAGATCTTGTTATAAAGTTTCTTCTATCTTCTTATTATAAAGTTTAACTTTGATACATTAATGTAATCCCAACCTAACGACGCAGTAAATACGACGATTTAATATAGGTAACTCTATTTCTCAAAAATTTAACTACCCCTTCTAAGCCATTAGGCATCGAAAGATCTTTAAAACTGAAATTTGGTACTGGGATAGATTTAATTTAATTACTTTTTATCCCGAGAATATGTCCCCATGGGAAGTGGGAACGGTCACAGAATTTCTCGCAAGCAGAGCCGAGGACGCCATCTTGCTTTTACATAAAACTAGGAATCGGACTGGAACCCGTGCCTTTTGCCTTATGAGGTCAATGTGCTGACCAGCTGGTTTAATGTATTTTTCACTTTAGATGGTTTATTCTCTTCAAAAGGAGTAACGAAATGACATAATTTTGTAAAGATAAATTTCTCATCTCGGAGAACGACCTTCTTCCCACGGGAAATACGCTTGTGTAAGCAAATTACACGCGAGCGAAGCCGTTGGCGGCCTCTAGCGACCCATAAAAGCACTCTGGCAACGAAAAATCATGGTTTTAGAAAACACAATAAAGTGACTTAGAATTTCACACTTTATTGTTCAGAGTCAACGCTTCAGCAGTGAAGCGTTGACTGTATCACCAGGGTGGTAATTGGCCGGAATATAAAAAAAAGTGTAGCAATAGAAAAGAAAGTATTAACAGACATAGATTGGTTACTTTAAAGACATTGCGGGACGTAAGTGTATAGATTCTACCAAAAAACATGCTTTAAAATGAGAGTCAAGTTCTGTATATCTGTGTAAGAAAAAAAAGGAAGAAAAAAAGAAAGAAAAGAAAGAAAGAAAATCACATTTATTAGCACACAAACAACACTTAAACAGAATTTTAAAAAAGAAGTACAAAATAGCACAAGCAGTTATCGCTAGTCTCGGCATAGTGTTGTACGTGTGGCTAACTCAGCAAATGCTGCAACTGATTGCAGCGCTGGTTTTCGGTTGCAGCCTTCTAAGGTCACTTACAATAATCATAAAGGACATAACAATACATAAATGACAATAACAATATAAAATACGAAACAAGAAACTAAATCAATAACATAGATAATACAATTCATAGTTTCAGTAAATATTGGAAAACATTTCATTAAATCAGAAGTCAATAAATCAAAGAAAATACTAGTATACAATAAAAATTAAAAGAAAAACAATTATAGGGCTAGTGAAAAAGTAAAACAGAATAATCAATAAGGCTTGGAATGTCAATATCAATATGAATAGATAATATTTAATGTCAAAGGCATGAAAGGTTAAATAGGTAAAAAAAATATTTGTGCTGGAGAAATAACTATTATAAATCTAATATTTAGGTAAGTATACAATTATGTCACTACTGTGTGTATAAATGTCTGTTGTATCATAGCTGTCCAACGAATGGACCAATTTCATAGGGGCAAATTTTGGTGTTGGATGAGGTCAAGAAGTTTTATTGATAACAAGTATGACCACCAATACAAGCGATTCTCACTGGCATATCAGTATGATGACATGCCAGTATGACTACCAAGAAAGTATACCTACTTACTTTTACTAATAAAAGTAAGTAGATATACGGCGGAGATGTTGTCTAGCTATTTCGGGACATTGCAGATATATTTTATCAGGAATCTCACTAAAATTAAGGACAGTGTTGCCATCTGCGAATGTTCTACGGTTTAGGAGTACTTACATAGTTAAAAAACACGATATACAAAATAATTTCGTTTATTTTATATATACAAATAAATTCTGCTAGTCTGACTGTAGAACAGCCATAACATAATTAGTACCGATACAATTTGTACAATAGAAGATATTCGTTGACACAGAGCAATCCGCTATTCCCGCGGTAAGCTACAATACACACACATTACAATTCGCCAAGATCGATTCGAACACTCAAATTCTATAAAAAGTAGATAAACTTCTTTAATAAAAATTCAGTCAGTTTATAGACATTCAGTAACATCTGCTTTAAAGGAATTTGAAGCAAAAACTGTATACAATACATTCGAGTATATCGCTTTAATGATATTGAAAGCACAATCATAATAATATTTTCGTACAAAATATCAATTTAAAAAGTATGACTGGATGAACTCTAATGATATTATTTTTCAGAGCGTTAATAGCATCTCGCTCTTTTAGGAGTTCTGAATACAACCACTCAGTTATGCATTTTGTGTTTTCTTTGTCCACTTTTTGACATGTTTCTGCTTACTCTATTCGAGAACAAGGCATGGCAATACGTATATATAATGGTTTTGTGTACTATTTAGTCCATCCCATGGTACTCGTTAAACTTAATAATAAATCGGCACCAAAGAGTCGTTCGAGCACATAACAGACGAAAAATAAAAGACATTACTGTACATTTTTCACATCACATTGAAAGTTTGGAAGTTCACACAGCACTCTCCCTATGTAAAGTGAGTGTGACGTCAGGCGGGGGAGGTTCGTGCCACCTCTCCCAGGCGGGCTTGCGTCTTCGGTCCACGGGAGGGGCGAACTCGGCTGACGCGTCTGAGTAGCCGCTACTGCATGACCTCAAACTGCACGAGGTATGAACTTTGTGATCTAAAAAGGAAATAATATTTAGTTTGTGATTTCTTTTATGCGTCAGCTAATCTTTACTACTATTTATAGTAAGATGGACTGCCTTGTTTATTGTTGTTAGAGTCGGATAATTATTCTAATGGAAAAACTATTTATGGTTGAGAGGGATGCGGACACGCATCTTCTGCCTAACTGAGAAAGGTGCATTGACTATAGAGCTATCGAACCCCACGAAACTAATGATACATTTCACTTTATACACCTTGGGTCCACGTCAGGTTAAGAAAACGTCCTAAGGAAAAGTAACCTCGTACAATATAGACTCACCATTATTATCTAAATAGTTTCTGGCGACGTCATCAAGCTGCAACACCTGTACGACAGGCGGAGGCTTCTGCCATGGCCGTCGTGCCAGCCGCACCATCAATACTGACGATATTGCGAACACTACTACTAAAATAGCTGCTCCAAGCGATATGCCCACGTCTTTTTCTAGTAAGACTGAAAAGAAAAAACTGTTTTAATAAGAGTATACTACAAAGCGAATTGAAATAAAATGGGCTATGGGATGTCTTCATAAGTGCTCAGATGTATGTTACTGAAGATGATGCTGGTTTTGGTTTAGTGTTAAAAATCGTGTGGAAGGAAACTTATATCTTTCATTTGTTGAAATTGTGATTACCTAACTAACCTGTATACTGATTTGGTCCAAAACATTTCCTGAACAAGCTTTATCACAATCTGTCGAGATTGAATATAGCAGACATACTTTTATAATATTTTCTTTATTTTCTCTTTCACAAAGGTCGATACAGGTCTATGTTATCAGGACATAAAATACAGCTTATCCCTTGTGAGAGACTGGTATCTGAACTAGGAATAATCCTGTCAAACAGATTACCAGGCTTCCCACTTACATGGATCGAATTTCTATGAAACACTTATGAGCTAGGAGTATCGAAATACGAAATCCGGACAAAGATGACAAAAAAAAAAAAAAAAAAAATTGTTAAAAATAAAATTAAAACAATAAAAGGTAGAAACAAGATGAGTGTGTTGTGTGTGTGTGTGTGTGTGTGAGCATGTGTGTGTGTGTGTCGTGTGTGTAAGTAAGCGTGAAATGCGTGCGTGTGTGTTGCAATGAGTCACAGTGAGATTGGCAATAGATTTTCTGTCTCGTCGTAATTGAGATCTTGCAACCACCTACCAACGATGCGCTTGCACCTGCCCTTAGGGTATGGATATATTTTGAGATGCGAATTTACCTTATTATATAAGTGACCACCCAGGTAATAGAACATTCTGTGGGACAGCTTATTTCTACACAAAACCGGTGCACAAATTCTGTTTCTCCTACGTCTAGAAGTGTGTTTGTCCGGTGTGTATCCGATTTCAGAGTGCTTTCTCAGAACTGCGTGGAGAATGTACAATTGACGGACAGTAAGTACTCTGCAATCCATATAAAGTTGATTTGTGGGATAACGGAAAGGGAGAGAAAGGGAGACCTTTAGAACAGCTCTTGGCGCGCGTTCCACTGGAAGAATCAGTGTCTTTGCAGCTCCACCCCAGACAGAGATACAGTAGGTAATGAGAGACTGACATATTGCGAGATAGGTGTTCCTAATAGTGTTATAATCAACTACTGCTCTAAGGTTCCTAAAAATATAAATAAGTTTTCGTATTCGTGACGCTAAGAGGGACAAATGGGGTTTAAAACTAAGATTACTGTCTATGACAATTCCAAGGTATTTGGTATCGTTTTTACTTACAAGTTTAGGGCAGAGACAATCATCTTCAACATCAGAGCAAGAATGCGCGGTTATGCAGTAATTGGACATCACAGAGGAGGGGGAAGAGGTTAGTGACATTGGTAGGTAGTTTGTTTTGTCCACGTTAAGGAACAGCGCGTTGTTGGTAAGCCATTCATTGACGAGATTAAAACCCGACTGCGCAAAAGTAAAAGTTTGTTCCCAGTCCGGAGCGCTGAAAATTAGTACTGTATCGTCAGCATAGGTCACTATCTTGCCGTTTTGCAGTTTAATCTCACACAGGTCGTTGATGAAAACAAGAAAAAGAGTTGGGCCAAGGATACTTCCTTGTGGTACGCCGCAACGAACTCCCAGATCGTCGCTAACCACGTTATCAATTTTGACCTGCTGATAGCGACCGGTGAGGTAACTTTCAAAAAGCTTATGTTGAGTGCCTCTCACACCCAGATCTCCCAATTTTTCAAGGAGTAGTGGTGTAGAGACCGTGTCGAAAGCCTTTGCCAAGTCTAAAAATATAGCCAATACCTTCTCCTTATCCTCCAATTTACGCACAATATGCCCGGTTACTTCGTGGATGGCATCAGTGGTGGACTTATGTCTACGAAATCCATACTGGGCGTTAGATAAGATGTTTCCGGCTTCCAGATAATTAATTAGTCTATTGTTAATAATCCTCTCAAGGATTTTAGAAAAGGCTGGCAGAATAGAGATTGGCCTGTAATTATTGACACAATCTCTAGCACCACTTTTGTGTATGGGATGAATTATGGATCGTTTGAAGGCTGATGGGAAAACACCCGTGCTAATCGATAAATTGCATACATGAGTAAGCGGTGCCGCAATAAAGTCGACACATCTCTTAAGAACACCACTCGACAAACCATCACACCCAGTAGCGCAACCATTTTTTAGGTCAGCTATGAGAGACCGAATTTCTGTTTCATCAGTCGACTGGAGTACAAAAGACTGCAGTGGTGGTACTGTGAGCTTTGGTGATGTACGAAATGAATTAAACCTGTTAGCAGAGAGGTCCGCCAGACTTTTCCCCATGTCAACAAAAAATTTGTTAACTGCATTCACCGACTGCACCGGGTTCATAGACGAAATTAACTCTACTGCTGGCCTTTTAACTTTGGTGGTTCCTGTCACATTTTTTATCACCTCCCATAATTTCTTATTATTATTCCCAGCATTTATAAATGCTGTCCTGTCGTGGTCGCGTTTAAGTTTTTTTAAAAGATTGTTACAGTATCTTCGATAGTTCAAATAAATAATCCTATCGGTCTCTTTTTGAGATGCTCTAAATTTCAAGTGCAAATTATCCCGATTTTTTATGCACCGCAACAACCCACGTGTAATCCAGGGCTTTAAAATTCTCTGTCGTCTAGTAACTTTCTGTGGTTGAGAGCTAATCTTATGTAAGTCCACTAGGGAATCTACCAGAAAATCTGCCGCTGCATTTGCATCAGTTAATAAATAGATTGGGCTGAAATCGAATGCTTCCACTGAGTCATGAAACTTCCCCCAATCTACACGGTTGACTACTTGGCTATTGCTCGGTTCAATATTGATACTATTTAAGCTAAACATTACACTATAATGATCGGTAACCGTTGTGTGGGCGACAACACATTTCAGTTGTTGTTTCGTCTTCACCATTACGTGGTCTAGGCAAGTTAAATGGTGTGTTGGCGTATCAAAAGATGATAACATGCTATGTGAGGCTAAGATGTTTAGGTATTTCTCTGCTATAGTCGGTTCCTTAGTTGTTGGTGCTATATCAATATTTATGTCCCCAGTGATAATTATATGTTTCATTGATGATAGACTAATTAAGAGATCATCGAGAGATTCCAAGAACTTGTGCACGTCACTTTGCCCTGGTGGACGATAAAGAGCAAGGATAACAGTATTTATGTCGACCCTAATCAGTAAACCATTGACGTCACTCAAAATCTGCGGTTCGGTTACTATGTAATTATATGTTGTTTTGTAGTAGACTACAACACCCTCATTCTGTGTCAGATTCTTAAGTGTATGAGCGTAATTGTAGCCCTCAATAAGAGGTACGGAGTGAGTGCATGGCAACCAACATTCTGTAAAAACTAATATATCCCAATCCACTTCGGTTGCAGTCAAAGCAGTCATTAAATTATTAATATTTCTCCCGATACTTCTATTATTTTGCACAAATACTTTTAGTGAACAATTATCATTGCAAATGAACCTTCTACAGTCATCAGTATTGCATGTTGCAAATTCGGCCAAAGTCAGTGTATCCAGTTCTTTATTTATTATTTCAAGATTGAATTTTAATTACTAACGACACCACAAGATTAGACCTGATAGTCAGGGAGACCGTCTTGACTTGACTGCGGATTACCAGAAGAACAAAATTATATCCATTTAAAGAAATTCTTAGCAGTATGTACATACTGCTAAGTTTTATGTTTCGGTCAACAACAATGCACTTTCCCAGGCAGAATAAGCATATTATTTGCAAATAAATGACAAGAGACATGTTTGAGTAATAATGTTCCTGTTTAGCAACAGTGGTGTATTTTGCACATAAAGTAGTTAGCGAATTATTTTGTGTTTGTTGTGTGATCTTTTTGTGTGTAGTGAAGCGTAGGGATAGTGATGACTTTGAGTAAATGTAGGTGTTCCGTACATGTAAAAAATTGCAATGTTGTTTAAAGCACAACTTCAGTCGTAAAAAGGTCTTAGAAATAACCAGTGCCACAAAAAAATCCATTTCACATAGTAAGTTTATAAAATGGTTAGTACTAGTACGGCATATAATTGTGATTGAAAGAAAATAGACCTTCCGTGCAACATACTTAACTTGTGGGTCATCTTGTGATATTAATGAACCAAATGACACTCGTAGAAAAACACCTTCGGTTTTGATAACAATTATTAAGTCAATAAAATGGCCGTTAACGTTGACAACAGTTATAAAATTTCCTGGGAAACACCGCAGTAAGACAATGAGAAAAAGTTCGTGCATTTCATTTTGCACATTGCGACAGTACCTTATCAAAACCCTATAGTAGAAAGAAAATGTACAATTTAACATCATATTTCTTAGCTTAGCATACTCACTGTGCCACCAAGGAGGATCTGCTTCCCGTAGCAGAGAGTCCGCCGGCCTGACCAGCAAAGGTGTTGAGCACCCATACCGGTTGCAGGCACTTGTTCCTGCCTCATCACCATATCGAACTCTACCCAGCGCTGCTCTCACAGCTCCACGTTTCGCCGTAAAGCCTGCACTGTTACCGGACCCAGACGAAGCCAGGGCACCTTCTATGCCAAAACCCATACTGGTTCTACGCTCTAGCACCAAGGACGAGTTACTTTCTGACATCCGCCAAACAGATACTTCATAGTATGTTGCGTTTTCAACTGCAATGGGTAACATGATTGTTAGTTTTTCAAACACCCAAAGAAATCAGTAAAGATATATTCACAGACTACAGTTCTTTCCTCAAAGGAACGTGTATTGCAACCAAATTCTGACAATTATTAGCATTGCTTCTGTTAAGTACGTACCTGGTATACAGCTCAGCTGAAACTCCCCAAACTCGTAAGCAATATCACATTGATGAGGTGGAGGTGGCCGAAGATGTTCGAAAGTGAATACTCTGTCACATGATCCTTCTTGAGATGCAATTCCATTACTGGCTTCACAAGACACCTTCAGCGTCTCTGTCAAAGGTCCCATGATCTGATCTAGGGCTAAGGTTGGTGATCCTGAAGTTAAGTGCTGCACCTCATAGTTCAAAAGTTGCAGATGCCAAAAGTATGTGTCAGGACCTGGTAATGCCTTAACGTTACAGTGCATAGTTTCTTTTATCAGCTTTATACCGACTCCAGTGCATTCTGGTGGATCTGTAAGATAGGATTTAAAACTGAAACTAAGTTCAAGGTTACGACCACATTTACTCACTGTGAGTGGCTACAATCGTAGAATTAAATAGTCATTCACGTTTGCTCTTAATTGCAGAAAGATGAAGTGGACAAAAAGGAGGGAACAGGTTTACGGTATAAACATGATGAAAATTTAAAGGAATATAGAATATTTGCGATGGGTTGTTAAGAATTTAAAAAACCGTAAAGCTGTTCTAAAATATAAAAGGAACAATTCATCATTATAAATTATATTAGACTAATAGGTATGAACAAGCTTACAATAAACTGTAATACTGAGGTCATCAGAACGTGTTTCTCCTATGGCATTGACAGCTAAACATGCGTATCGTCCAGCGTGCACACGAGTCGCTTCGTCAATCAGTAACTGTTGAGATGACGTGTTGTCTCCCCATTTACTACCTGGTCTTATTTCTATATCCTGAAACAATATGGACAGCATTATAATAGAGAATCTTAGTCTTCTATAATATTTTAAAGTTTTAAGAAAGGTACCTATAACGGGCAACATATAAAGACATTAACTACGAGTATAATAGAATCAGTTCTGGTTCAAATGTACCTATTACGCTCCATTTTCTCTGAATGACACTTGCTATACAATAATAATAATTCTGGTGCAGATACCAAAAACTGTCTAAAGATAAAGAGTAGGAATTCGCTTTGAACACTATAATACTTACATTGAAATACCAAGTAATCTTCTCGACAGGTGGATTTGCTCTAGTACCACATTCCAAATGTAAAGAGTCTAATTCTACTACAATATCACCGGTGTCTTCGCTGCCTATTTTTATAACATCCACCATTGGACTGTCTGTAAATAAATCACGTGTAAAAGATCGTTCGTAAGTCAGTCAAGATCAAATTGGTCCTATTGAATGTTCCAGAATGTGTTGAAGAGCTCTTCAACTTAAGCTTGATTTGCTGTATCAAGTTCCCAGAGCGGTCAAACCATTTGAGAGCCACACGTGTAACACACAACTAATCATGCATGGAATTCCAGAAGGAAGAGAAAAAGTAAGGAGTGCGTAATTTCGGATGTTCATACTTACAAGTAACATTAAGCGTAAAAACGTCAGCTTTGGAGCCCTTGTTGGATGCTACCAAGACATTAGTAGCCACACAGGCCAACGTTGCCCCATTATCTGTCACTGCTGGGTTCAATTCCAACAATGACTCTGCTGTTAAAGTTGTGTTGTGCCATGACTGAAATGATAATATAACATGAATAGATAGGTACTTAAAAGGAAAGATTTCATCAAAATAGAAAGATCGTTGGTGTCTTTTTCCATTAGAAAATAGAAATGAATTTTAAAAAGTAATTTAAAGCAGTAATGAACTTAAACCTGGTTACTATGGTGCGTGAGATGCGTGCGGTCGAGCCACCATGATAGATCTGGTTGCGGGTAGGACCCACGCGCCGTGCACTGCGCCAGCGCAGGTCTCCCTGCGCGCAATGCATCTCCCACTGTGCCACGCACCCAATGTATTGACACGTTGTATGCTGGCACTGCGGACACGAAAACCTTATTGTCTCTTCATTGTATGCAAAGAAAAATAGACTTTATTTCAACGGCATAAAGCTTTTGTAGTTCTAATGCAGAGTGAGAACACAAAGGTGCGAACTATAAATATGTATGCCTTTGAGATAAAATCTACTTTTATCTAAGTTCATACAACTTTTACAGATATCAAGTTACATACTTACATGTAAATTATATATACTGTAGACTACATATACAGGATGTTGATCTGCATTTGTGCATTACTTGCACACATGACTGTACTGCCTACGCTCGTTGATATTTCGGGATAAAACGTGACACCTTTTTTTACACTTTTTTTTCTGCTTAAATTCTTTTCTATTTGCTATGGGAACTCTACTGCTTATACTAAACCAATATTAAGTGAAAAAATGGGGCAGTAAAATTAAGTTCTTAATAATTATTAAATAAAATAAATTTAAAAAGCAACTCGTATGAATCGGTTCTAAATATTCTAATAATACTATTACCTACATAGGTACATTTTCACCGTTCATTCAAAACCGTTTCTTCTTTGCCTACAGTTTAGTAGGCACATACAAATGTGTAGGCATAGGCAAAGGAGGCGGTGGCGGCGCGGCGCGTGTAAGTTACCCCTCCAACCCCCGCGCAGGAGCGAGCGGCTCAGTCGGCGCCTTTGATCGGTGAATTTGAAATTTTGAATTAATTAGTCGCTCGCCCGCGTTCAGCGTGAGTATAACCGCACGCGCCGATATCTACGTACTTCCTCGACATGCACAAGGTCGTGGTACACAAGGCCTATCAGCTGATCGGCAAGAGCAGATTCTCAATTATTTTGAGGAAGAACCTCGAGCCAGTACGCGTGAAGCCGGTCGCCGTTTCGATGTTCATCATACCACAGTGTGGAAGCTGCTGAATCGCGAACTAATGCATCCGTTCCATTTCCGACGTGTTCAAGAGTTGCATCCGCAGGACAATGACGCTCGGACAGTTTTTTGTCACTGGCTCCTTGAACATCAGGACGTGAACATTTTGTGGTCCGACGAATCATTGTTTACGCGCGTGGGCGTTTATAACGTCCACAATGAACATTGGTGGGCTCACCGACAACACAACCCAC
Source organism: Miltochrista miniata (assembly GCA_933228765.1). NCBI lineage: Eukaryota > Metazoa > Arthropoda > Insecta > Lepidoptera > Erebidae > Miltochrista > Miltochrista miniata. The sequence continues at coordinate 10,623,166 of OW121764.1, read as the reverse complement.
ATGTTACTACGCGGGACTCGTTCCAGGTCCGGTTTAGTCTGAATGTGTGGGCTGGTATCATCGGTGATCATCTACTTGGCCCATATTTTATTGACGGTCGTTTGAACAGTGCTACATACTTGGTGCTACTCCGACATGTGGTTAATGAGATGCTCGATGACATTCCACTCGCATTTCATAGGGACTTGTACTTCCAACAGGACGGTGCGCCACCTCACTATGGACGCCAAGTGCGCGAATATTTAAGTGAAGTGTTTGGTACGCAGTGGATAGGCCGTGGTGGACCGGTAGCCAGGCCGCCGCGTTCACCCGACCTAACGCCCTTAGACTTTTATTTGTGGGGAGATATTAAAAGACTTGTTTACAATGAAGACATTGTGAGTGTTACACAATTACGTGAAAGAATTGTTTTGGCATTTGAACAAATAAAAACAAATGTGCGCCGCGCCAATCTGTGCATAGACACTGGGGGTGAGCATTTTGAACAATTATTGCGTGTTACATGATTTTGTAAATAGGTATTTAAGCTTTGATTCTCAATTAATTCTGTAAATAAGTTGATTTAATAATTTTTAACTACGCCAGAAATGCTTCATTTCAGAATACTTTTCTCATACCTAATGTTTACTAACAGTACTTAATGTTTTTGTTTGCAATTGCATGATAAATAGCGTGTTTCTGCCGGTCCTAAGCCCTTGAAGTAGGAAGGAATCTTTTAAATCAACATAAACTCATCATCAAATCATTAATATCAAATCAAAAAAGTACGTAAAGGTCACCGAACTTGTCAGCTGGAACTAAAAACTCATGAAACCTAATAACTAATGGCTCCTCTACACTGCCCGCAAAGTTCATTGGCGAAGTACTCTAGAAACTTTGTCTAAGTTCGAAAAAAGTGCGTCACTACACACTCAGTGGTGTCAGTAGCCTGCGCACGCACATTGCCGCCGTTTGTAATGAACAAAGAAATTTGTGTGGCAGAATTTCCAGGAACAACATAATTTGCTCCTGACCACTGTTTGACGCTGATAATTGGATCACATACACCAAAGCACTAATTATAGCTTAAATCACGCGCCGGCAAAGCACCGGCACACACGATGTCGGCCAAGTAGTGTAGAGAGGTACTTCGTGAACGCACTTCCCGCATCTTTGGGCCCATTGACTGAGGCGCAAAAATCGACAGCAAATAAAGTCGCCTGAGGGGAGGTATAGTTTTTGACGAGGTAAGCCGGCACTTCGGCTTACCTCGTCAAAAACTATACCTCCCCTCTTTACACTATCGTATTCATTTAACTTCGTTCAACTTCGCGGGCAGTGTAGAGGAGCCATGAGATGCGATACGTAGCCGCATTATCTAGGTACCTACTATTGTCTAGCTTTAAGCCCAGGCCACACCGCCAGCGGGCGGGCGAGCGAGCTAGGCGGGCGGGTGAAGTGAGATATTGAAGTTATGCAAACTACGCGACATTGCCGAGCTAAACTATGGGGTTTACACCAAAAACTACATACGGAAGGGCGAACCGGGTAGTGCGGATGAGACTAGACACGTGGACACTGCTATTCGAATGACAAGCGACGACTAGTCTTAGTACCCGAAACGGGGAGGACGGTAGTTAAGCTAGCAAAGCGGCGCGCCTAACGACGAAAACGAGTAGCTTCGCTTGCATCAGCCACGTAGGTTATTCGGCAGCTCGCAGTGTGCCTAGCTCGCTCACCCGCCCGCTGGCAGTGTGACTTGCGCTTTAGCGTTGGCTCGGCGACGTAAACATTAAATACACGGGTGAAGATTTTTTCTTCGTAAATCATATTTCACTAAAAACAGGATTTTTGGGGTTTTGTTATCTACTGTGTTGCTGTGTTGCTTGCAATCGATAATACCTATAGTACACTACGCACTGAAGGAGGCTTGTGCACGACCAAATCAACAGCTTGTATAATAGACTGTAGTTTAGAATGGGCTTCAGAACAGATCGTTGATCAACAAATACGCTCATCTTCAAAAGAGGGTAAGTGAAAAAATATCAGCCTTTCTGAACCATAGTCTATTGTAGTTGCAGTGGGTGTTTTTGAATAAAACAGCAATTCGTTAAAGTCTACATTAATTATAGAACGCAATCTCATATATGTACATTGGTAGGAGTATATTGGGCATTCTATCCCACCATTGTAGCATAATAACCCAACTAGATTAAATAAATTCTCCTCAACCAACAACTATACAACCCAGCCCGGCGAACGTTTGAGGCGTAAGCCAAAAAATAAGCTGGGTTGCATACGATTGTTGGTTGAGGAGAATATTTGATCTAGTTGGGTTATTATGCTAGAATGGTGGGATAGAATGCCTTATATAGGTACTCCTACTTACTTTTTTTCCAAACCTACCCTCGGCTACGCACTCTCGCGCACAAACCAGTTTTGAAATTACTTTGATAATCATTTGACCTGGTGTCCGTGAACTTCGTGAGCAGTGTCTATGTGTACGTAGCCCGAACGCACTTTGTATGTAGATTTCCTTCTGTACTTTTTATTTTGTGTTAATTTTGTGTAATGAAATTTTTTCACCAACTTACAATACAATTTAACATCCAATGTAGTGACGAGGGAAGGTGCTAGGTGAGTGTTGGATGCTCTGCACGATAAGGCAGCTGCCTTCTCCCTATTTAGAGGTAGATAGAGTTCGTTTTCTCTGACGGAAGGGATATCGCTGTCTCCGTCTGATGCGTCCACTAGATTGTCTCCAGAGTACCAGCTTATACGGGGCGGGGGGCGACCTGGTAAAAAAACATTCTTGAGAAGTCTTATATAGTTTGGACAGCTTATACGCTTATACACAATTTTGAAAAATTAAGAGGAATGTGAGGCAATAGAAAAGTTTAACTTCATGTAGTTTAGAGAAGAAAATTATTTTCTTTTTTTCACTCATTCGTCGCCACCAAGATTAACAAAATTGGCGATACGCGTTTTTCCCGAGGAGTAGGCAGAGGCTATTCGCCCTCATTTCACCGCATGTTTTTCTTAACGTAATAGAGAACGGACCTAATAGACTCTATATCTTCAAACGGTTCAAAGACCCTTATCCTCATCAACTTGTTACTGGTAGCCGGGATCTTATATTGCAAAATGAGAAAATATTTTTTTCTTCATAATTATATCGGTACTCACCTCCTATTACTAAACAGCGAAGTACTAAGATGTGTCCTTCGTGGAAGGGGCCCACTCCGCCCGACACCTTATTATTCAGTTCATCCATGAAGAATGGAGGACTTGGAAGTACTGTAAAGAACAAAACTTATATAACAGGCAATTCAAGTTACTTTTCATCCTTGTCTAGTGCGTCTGGTACGTGTCGAGCAATGAAAGATCCGGATGTCAATGGAGGGTAAGCTTGTACGCACCCGCGATGTTCGGGGTCACTATTCCGATTAACTAAATCGGATGAGATAGTGATGATTAAAGGCAAGGTAGAGCTACGCTTGAAATTCAAGCCCTGGAACGCTAACCATCCTTGTTCACCAATCCTAGCGTAATTATTGTTTGTGGTAAAATTTTGCGGCTGCATCTTGGTCCGAAGTCTGCTAGGACGACAGCTGACCCAAATTGTCACAACCAGGAACTCGCTAATGATGGACGGAGGTCGGACCGGTTTTCCGATGCCTTAGCTATAACCCTTTAAATTACCTTTAATTTTTTTTACCCATTCGTGTTATATTTGATTTCAAGTTGCAATTCAAACAAAGGAAAACGTACAAACACATACTCATAAACCTTTTCCTCACCTGACCAGCTTTCATAATACAAAATAATACACAACCATGTTGCTTTGATACACTTTGCATGTCGTTATACGGGAAACGAGTCGAATTCTTAGCATAATTTATACACAGAGCTGCGAAGGAAAGCGTAATTTTAATGTTTTAATTTACTTGAGGGTAATTTTAGAGACCGTGTTGAGCGGTACCTTTATTTAATTCACTTTAAAATATGCTTGTACTACTGTAATATTTATTGTTTGTTTATTAACAAAACTTCGTATTTCGGTTCGGCCTTCAAGCAAAAAAAAACTGAAAATGAATGGTGTCTGAAAATAACAATGCTATCGTTTTTGTCGAGGACTTCTGATTCATTTCAGCGGCTCGGTTTATGTGAAGTGGAACACTTTTGTGGTTTCGTGGGTATTTGGACCCCTCTCTAGGGCTCTGTGAGTAAAAGTGCTATGTAATTTTCTCAAAGCAATCAGGGCAGAAGCGAATTGGCTAAATGCATACCACAAAGTATAAAAAAATGTTTGGAGTAAACATGGCCTGAAAAGACACATTGTGTCCGTGGGCACTTCTTCCTCTTTTCACCGTCTTTTAAGTTGCTGTCAAAATTTGCTTGGATTTGAACCACGGGGTGTGCTATATTAGCTTCTAGGAGCAGCTAATATAGCAAACCCCGACTTTTAATTCTTGACATTCTTGGGAATGGTTGACTAAGCTTTCAACCAGTTAGTCTTGTCTTTTCAATTAGTCAGCTGGTGCACCACTTACAGTTGATGTTAGACTGGGTCCGGAAGGTCTTGGGTTTAAGATTGCACTTTCTGCACTTCACACACCGTTCTTCTGTCTCCCACAAAGTGATATCTAATCTATCTTTATAGATTCTGTTTCACTGACTCATTCACGTCCAGCCGAAACCACGTAAGACAGAACCATGAAATGTTGACAATTATGTTTAGTTCTTCAGAAACGAAGAGTTGGAAGACTATGCGCTAAGAAGGGACTTTTTTATTACGTCAGTTGGTACCCAAAGGTGGCTAACACATGGCAAGTTTACTATGATGAAACGGCACTAATATTATTAGGTATAACTTACCTACAACAGACACGTTGATTCCAACATTCCTGGTAGGAGACAGCCTGAAGTCAACCCTGCAGTGGTACAAAGCCTCATCGTCTTCCGTGAGTGAGGTTATCGTGACGGCAGTAGGTTGAGTTTTGACGTTAGCCAGAAGCCTCGAGTTGGTGTTGAAGGATGCCTCTGACCATTGTTTGTCAGGGAATTCAAAGCTGTAGGTAGATTCAGTACATACATTACTCTGGCATATTCTAAATCTAAGTCACAGTACACATGGAAGAGAATGTTGAGAATTGCCTTGGTTTTGTATGAATGGTGACGCCATGATACGTGTACGCGATTGCCGTGCTCTCGGATTCGATTCCCCGGGTAGGAACAAACATTTCATGTCACACGTAAATGATTGTTTTGTGGTTTTGATCTTTACTATTGTTACAGAATTATTAGCATATGTAAGGTCCGGCTACTTTCTGCAGTGGCAACACTAAATAATGACCGGGTGGGGAATATTTGCGGGGCTCAGTCTTAAACTAGACGTCGGTAGATAAAGTATAATAATACGGGCAATGGGGAGCATTGTTAGCAGTGGAAGGTGAGCATTTATGCGAATAGTAAAAGCGGCCGCTTCAAACCTGCAGATTGCGTTGCAAGTCCCAGACGCTGTTACAATGTTCCTCCTTGTGCCACGCGGTATTAGGTTTCCTAGTTTTTAAATTGATTAATTGTATAGTTGAGAATAAACGAGTGTGCTGCCATCTCCGTGTTTTCTTCTGATGTCTAACACTATGTAGGTTGTTGTTTAAACCCCATGGAACAATATTATATAAGTTTTGTTTAGGCTGGTTTGCAGTGTGTGGGAATTGCGCATTATGTTTTTTTAAGCTATTGCATAGCTTCTATCGCGGGCCTTGCGTGGAGACCGAATCCAGAAATTCTGTCACGAAAACGAATCACACTCTCAGCTACCTTCGGCCACGTTCGTGTATCTCACACTTCAAATATAGTGGAATTCAACAGATTCAAACAATGTAGTAAACAAACAGATTGGATCTCGACTCTCCATAATTACTTACATTTAAATATCAATCCTGATCATATTCGTTTTAAGGAACCATAGTTAGATTTATGCGGCCATTTCGACACTAATTTACCTTTAGAATATAGAATAATTTCATGAAAAATACTTCAATGATAAAAATTTAAACCTGTCATTCTTGCTTGTCATTAAATTATTTTTTCTCAGTCTTGTTTGTCTTTGGCATATACTCGCTTATTGATTATGAAAAGAGGTTTAATCATAATCAGTTTGACAACAATTAGTTTAATAGTATAATAAATTATTTAAAAATGAACTTTAACTTTAAATTATTATAATCGGTAATCGTAAAACAGTACTGTGTGAGTGTGTATTGTTCTGAAGTTCTGCGAGGTTTTTCTATTATCTCTAATTAGGTATTTCAACGACTTTGCTTCAAGTACTTTGGCTTTTGGACATTTTCTTTGCGATCTAATTAAAACTTTTTTATATATACTCATATAATTTCTAAGTAGGTATGCATACATACGGAGAATTTAAAACGGCAGTAACTGAGTGATTAAAACCAATGCAACACACACACACACACACCCACACACACACTCACACACACACACACTCACACACACACACACACTCAAAAATCAACTCACATAAACATACATGCAACAAACACACACACACACCCACACACACACTCACACACTCACACACACACTCACTTACACACTCACACACACACACTCACTCACTCAGACACACACACACACACACACACACACACACACACACACACTCACACACACACACACACACACACACACACACTCACACACACTCACGCACACTCACGCACACTCACACGCACACGCGCACACACACACACAGACACACACACACACAAGTCCAAAAGTTCTAAAGTCCAAAAGTCCAAAAGTCCAAAAGTACAAAAGTACAAAAGTCCAAAGTACAAAAGTCCGAAAGTCCAAAAGTCGAAAAGTCCAAAAGTCCAAAAGTCCAAAAGTCCAAAAGTCCAAAGTCCGAAAGTCCGAAAGTCCGAAAGTCCGAAAGTCCGAAAGTCCAAAAGTCCAAAAGTCCAAAAGCCCAAAAGTACAAAAGTCCAACAGTCCAACAGTCCAACAGTCCAACAGTCCAAAAGTTCAAAAGTCCAAAAGTCCAACAGTTCAAAAGTCCAAAAGTCCAAAAGTCCAACAGTCCAAAAGTCCAAAAGACCAAAAGTCCAAAAGTTCAAAAGTCCAAAAGTCCAAAAGTCCAATAGTCCAATAGTCCAATAGGCCAAAAGTCCAAAAGTCCAACAGTCCAACAATCCAAAAGTCCAAAAGTCCAACAGTCCAACAGTCCAAAAGTTCAAAAGTCCAAAAGTCCAAAAGTCCAAAAGTCCAAAAGTCCAATAGTCCAATAGTCCAAAAGTCCAAAATTCCAAAAGTCCAACAGTCCAACAATCCAAAAGTCCAAAAGTCCAATAGCCCAAATGTCGACAGTCAAGTAGGTACTTGGTACTTTACTTTGTTGAACATGGGCCTTAAAATCTTACTTCTTACTAATATTATAAATGCGAAAGTTTGTGAGTGTGGATGTTTGTTACTCTTTCACGCTCTAACGGCTGAACGGATCTCGCTGAAACTTGGTACAGGGATAAATTATGGTCTGGAACAACACATAGGCTACTTTTTATACCGGGAATAAGTTCCCACGGGAAGCGGTAACGGTAATAAAATTTACGCGGGCGAAGCTGCGGGCATCAGCTAGTATATATATAATTTTATAAATGCGAAAGTTTGTGAGTGTGGATGTTTGTTACTCTTTCACGCTCAAACCGCTGAACGGATCGGGCTGAAATTTGGTACAGAGATACATTATAGTCTGGAATAACACATAGGTAGGCTACCTTTTATCCCGGAAATAACTTCCCGCGGGAACAAATTTTACGCGGGCGAAGCTGCGGGCATCAGCTAGTATTCTTATATAGAAATAATTATACTAGCATAGTTGATAAAAAATGCTATGTAATAGCTTTACCGCGGCAGTCCCCGAGTGCCACACGTCTTTTTTTTTTTATCCAAGGACAATACACATGAAAATGTCACAAAGAAATCCTTGCGGGTAGAGCTCATACGTTGGAACAAGCAGCATAAATGAAACTGCGCGGAAAAGTATTCTAATTAACCTTAATATTTATAAGGAAGTATGTTAGGACCAAATCCCATAATTAGACACGTACTAAACCATTCTCTTTCTCGCGTGTTGGATAGAGGCCTGAATTATTATTTTTTTGCTTAAAAAGCCAATCTAACTTCTTTCTTTGAATATTGTAGCCCCTCTATACTGCCCTTCTTTATTAGTCTATTTTGAAACTTAGCTCATTATTTGATGTTGTTTAATTTGTCTTTTTCAATAACTAGCGGACGTCACGCGGTTTCACGTTCAGTTGGCTTTCCCGTTCCCCTAGGAATACGAAAATAAAATACAGCCTATGTCTGTCACCCGGGGATAGTCCAGCTTCCCAACAGTGAAAGAATTTTTCGAATTAGTCCAGTAGTTTCGGAGCCTATTTGATGCAGACAAACAATCAAATTTTTCCACTTTATAATATTAGTAGGTAAGTGGAGCATGTCACTTTTTTTGATAACAGTAAAGTCATATGAATCGATTTTAATCAATTTATGTATATGTACTGTGTGCAGTTTGATGACAGTACGATATTTGTACATACATGTATGTTATACATGTTTATCCCCGACGGGGAAGCCAGAGGTATATTATGTACCGACATTTTAAGCTTTTTTAGAATTTGTCCCACGTAATAGGTGGTAAGTCGTATGGCCGTGTTGAGATGGACATGCTCAGGTTGTGACTGCCTGTTGTTAAAATTTTTAAGCCGCCCAAAAGGGCCTTCAACTTGGCCTACTGAAACTGATAATTATTACCGATACTACAACTAAAGTCGTTCGATAGCTCACCTAATTTATGCCATGTATTTCGTAGTTGTAATATCGAAGCATCTGTTACAAGAACATGACGCTGCGCTGTTTGATAACGAGAAACCATTTTCGTCGTGCTATCGTATCCTTGCTAACATTATAAACTCGAAAGTTTGTATTTATGGATGTTTTTTACTCTGTCACGGTCTAACGGCTGAATGGATCTCACTTAAATTAGGTACAGGAATAGATACAAATAGGCTTTTTATTCCTGGAATACATTCCCGTGGGAGCGCCGCGGGAATCATTTAGTAGTAGCATAAAACAACTTTTAGAAATGGACTCATGTTTCTTAAGATGCGGCCTAAATTGTTTTGGTCACGATGAGTGCCCACGCTGTTACATATTTTTCTTCCATTTATTTCAATTATGGTCCTTTCTACAAGAGATTTGCAGAGAAAATAAGTTGAAGCCTACGTCGTATTTTTATTCTTATCACGAACAACACCTAAAGTTATTGCCTAACCTAAAAATCTGTAGTTCATTTGGGGATTTTCTGAGTCAGGTTCATTTTAAGGGGTTCCGTACCCAAAGGGTAATAAAACGGTACCCTACGCTGTCCGTCTGTCTGTCTGTCACTACGCTGTATCTCATAACACGTGATAGCTAGACAGTTGAAATTTTCACAGATAATGTATTTCTGTTGCTACTATAAAAATACTACAGTCAGGAAAAAAATTATCAAACATACGGTACCCTCCGTGAATGTATCCAACACGAACCGGCCGGTTTTGATTAAGTCTTGGGCAACAATCGCATTTATTTTTACCGCTCTCAACTAAAGGCGGTTTCTACTCAGATCATTTTGAACGTGATTCAGAAATGGGCCGAGGAAAAATAATCCTACTGGGGAAAACAAACGTCAGACTCTTAACACAGTGCATTAACCCTTTGTATCATAGTGTAGACTGTAGGCTACATACCGTTTGGTTGCCTACAAAATTCATATTTTTGACATTTTAATATAATTACTCTCAGCTAACGAACTGGCACTAAATAAAATACCTAGGTGGCAAAACTTTTCGCAAATTGATATTTATAATTCGGCGGTCGAGACATTTGAAAAGTAGCAGTCTGCTCCGATTTAAAAGTGTGATAAAAATAATATGCTGCTTGCGTTTTTAAATTTTTATTAAAACACTGGGCAGGTAAGTGTCATAATTATACTGTACAATATTGTTTTTGCCGATTTTTTATGTTGAATTTTGATTTTATGGGCAAATATTATTTGTAACTGGCTACAGTAGGCAAAAGTATCAATTTTGGTTAGTGTTCATTGTACTTTTTACTGTGTTTTAGGATGTCTCATAAGAAGTTTCTTGGCAACAATGACATAAATCTTGTGCTGCATCTTCTGATAGTGAAGGTGGTCTATATTTTATTGGTGATAGCCTTGTCAAACCTGATTTTGGTCCTGACTTAGAGAATTTCGAAGATGAGGATCCAGAGATACATATTGATGTAGAATCGATAATAAAACCCTATAAAGTAATGATGAAAGTTCTTTTTCTAGTTGGAAAGCTGCATTGCTACACGACAGTACTGCAGAACCCTCCCAAGCCTTGAGAACTCGACAAAATGCTGCAGGAAAGCCTGCTTAGCTGAATTTACGCTGGAAAGCAACATCAAATTAGAATGGACTGCCAGAACAGCTTATGCATGCTCATAGTTACGAAAAATAAGAGCCTGATCGAGAGATCTACTTGATTTAGACACACCCATACAATTTTGTTCCTTTTTATTCTTACAAGAACTTATCACGTAAATTATTGAGTAGATAAAGTTTTATCAAGTTCTAAAGATCCTACAGGACTTTCCGATTACATAAGTCTGTCGTAGGTCTATAATTTTTTTGCTAAGGTATACCTAAAATCTTGCCTACATTCACTAGAGTTACCACTAAAGCCCCATACTTGGAAACCTTCCAAAGGAAACAATGACGTCGAACATATTTTAAAAAATCCATCAAATTTTACGCTTCACCAACAATAATAATAATCTGCCAAGAGAAAATTCGTATCATGATAATATGTCCAGTGGTGGACTCCTTGAATATAACATTCAGACGAGTCCTATGGGAAGAGAACATTGGTGTGTATGAGCAAATATTATGATCCACGAAAGCTACGAGGCTAATTGAAGGTAGTCCTCAAGTTGGCGGCCCTATGATGTGCCTCTTCTCGCTCCGCTTGTATAGAACTCGGGGCTGTAAGAGGAGGAGAGAAACACGTGCGCCAGCAGTTCAATTCAGGGGCCTTTATAAATTTCATAAAAAACTTAGTTTGTTTAGATGAAGGACGCTGGAAAACGAGTTTCAAGCTATAAAAGCAAAAAGAACCTGCTCAGCATATACTACCAAAAGCGTCGAGAAGAGACGAATTAGTCCCTGACCGCAATTTTTACACAATGTATGACATGAGACATCCGTGGTGGCGTTATATTACACCAAAACTTGAAAATGCCTATGATATTTTCATCTTTCCTTATACACAGTATGCTCATAAATTATGGCCACTTGCCGCAGTGTTGCCTACAGGCCCCTATTCTTGTAGTTTCTTCCCAAAATATTAAAAAAATTAAAAAATCCAGAAATACGTGTATTTTATTTTTTGATGTCAATTTGAATACAAAAAATCAAATAAATTCCATTTCTTGAGTGATAGAGGGTTAAGTTATAATAAAAAGTCTTATTCAATAACGCTGTGATAGTTTTACAGAACACTATTCAAGGCTACGGATGCTTTAAGAATAAGTAGCATGCATTTTTGGGCCATTCTAAAACATGTGAATGGCCATCTGTACATTCCGGTTGACCTTTAGCTAACCAGAAGTGCCATCTCCTAATTGATCAGATGAATATGCTGTACCAAGTTCACGGATCGGTCTCACCGCTAGCTAGCCGCTGAGGCTTGTAACAAGAAGGTAGAGAATGGGGGTCATTCAAAAAGCTTAATAGAAGCTTTTGTAAAGAGAGAACTAGACCACTGATAAATACACGTCACGCGGTTTCACCTACCCTAATGGGAACGTATTCCATTCTATGGGAATGTATTCCGAACATTCCAGACTGTTTTCTATCCCCGTATACGTAGCTCCTCTTCAGATAGAATATACCCTATATTACTCTGGGTGAATGTAGCCTTTTAATGGTGAAAGAATTTTCGAAAAAGGCACAGTAGTTTTAGCTTCTCTCTATAAAATAGAGTGCAGAGTGGCTTATGGCGAGACTTTGTCTGTAGTCTGTGACTCTGTTGCATTAAACTACGTCACTAGGTCACTTGGATCATCTGTTGAAATAAAACAAAAAAACCGGCCAAGTGCGAGTTGGACTCGCCCATGAAGGGTTTCGTAGCAGCAAGTAACATACCATAAAAGTTCTTATAGTTCGTTGTAACTTTGATTGATGTTTTAACACGTTCGCAGTGGTAGTGATTTTTCTAACCAAAAATTGCGGTTTATGACGTATTAAAAAAAAAACTACCAGCTCTATCTCGATCCAACCAATTTTCGTTGGTAGTTTTTATGGCAATGTACATCATATATTCCTTTTAGATTTATCATTCTCTTAGTTTAGAAGTTGGGGGGGGGCGGGGGACACATTTTTCCACGAAACCTCAATAACATTTCTAAAGACCTATCTATAGATCCACACGTATGGGTTAGATGAAAAAAAATTTTGAGGTTTAGTTCTGAGTATGGGGACCCCCAATATTTACTGCTTTTTTTCTAGTTTTATATAAGAATCTTAATGCGGTTCACAGAATACATCTAGTTACCAAGTTTCAATAGCATAGGCCTTATAGTTTTGGAGAAAAGTGGCTGTGACACACGGACGGACAGACAGACAGACAGACATGACGAATCTATAAGGGTCCCGTTTTTGCCATTTGGCTACGAAACCCTAAAAATGACAACGTCAATCGGATTGAACTTTCACTTTCACAATAAACGTGTTAGAAAGGGGCAGTCTGGTGAGAACGATCTCACGGCTTTCTTGTTTGAATTTATTTATTACAAACATACTTTTTTTACACACGTAAAAAATTTTTTTTTCCTCTTTATAATATTTGTGTAGAATACATCCAAACTCTGAAATAAACATTGTGGATGGACAAATATTTTGTTCCGATCCAGGATTTCAACCCCAGAGGTCAGCACGGCAGTCGCATACACTTACCACTGGGCCATAGAGACAACCAACGATAATTATGAATTCTCTGATAGTCTAGATCTAGATCTACAATAATGCAAAGCTAAACCTGTTTTTATACCACTAAGGTGGCAGATAAGTACACGGCCCACATAATGGTTTATTCACTGATTCTATGGACGTTTGCAATACCAGAGGCGATATTATTTGCGCTGCCGACCTTGTAAATACCTTCTAAGACCCATATTGAACAACCCCATAGTGTAGGCGTTTGGGAAAACCGAAGCTGTGTTTATCATAGTTTCTGGTTAATATTTTCTGTAACCAATTTCATGTAAATTGTGTTACCCACTCTAAATACAAGCAACAAGTATAATTTTGTGTTGAAATGTAACAGTTGAGGGTTGTTCGAGTATTTACGTTAGGTATGTAGTTTATGTGCAATTGTTCCAACTGATTTATGGTAAAATATGTTGTTTTGTTGATATTAACTCAATATATATATCTTAATTAGGTATAGTTGTTTATGGTAGAAGATAATTATTAGTATCGAGGTTCACAAGGATTTGGCAGAGGCCTACGAATAACAATCAACGCCCAAATTCACGTACCAGTTTTATTTCGTTTCACGTTATAGATGGATACACGATTAGTTAGGCATCTTACACACCGTTGGATGGCACGCTAACCCATTGATTCCGATTGTTTGTAAATAGCAGTCGTTTAATTTAGTTGCCCACCTTGAAAACTTGAAATTTTTCAAAAATAGTAGCCACCGCGACTTCCTGTCCGTTTCAATACAATATTAGAGTCGACAACGCGAAAGTCATTATCTCTGGATGCAAACGTTCATAGGTTACGGAGACTACTTTCGGTCAGGTGGACCGTAAGCTTGTCACCACCATACCCATCCAAGTTTCAAGCAGAAGTTTAAGAAATGAGACTCACCTGTATATTGGCAGGTTATTCTTGTACCAAACCAGGATCATGAACGCATCGTCCGATGAATCCGGTATTGAATCGCACAACAACGTGACGTTTCCACCTTCCAATGCTTGCACGTTTGATACGGGACCTGAGGAAGAGACTGACTGGTTTAAGAACTGCATTTGACGTGATAACATAACGACAAACATCGGCTGCACAGCCTGCACACGTGAAAAGTGTTATGCGTGCAAGAGAGAGCTCGGATCATGCAATAAAGAGGCAAGATCAGTGTAAGCGTTCGACTTGTGACGCAACTTTCTTTCTTTCACTCCATCGACCGATAACGTTTCTGTTTTACTAGCTGATGCCCGCAGCTTCGCTCTCGTAAATTTTTTTCCCGATACCGCTTCCCGTTGGGATTTAATTCTCGGGATAAAAAGTAGCCTATGTGTTATTCCAGACTATAATGTATCTCTGTACCAAATTTCAGCTCGATCCGTTCAGCCGTTTGTGCGTGAAAGAGTAACAAACACCTGCACTCACTAACTTTCGCATTTATAATACCTATTAGTAAGATTATGATGTTATCATGTAAAATTATCGTCCGCTACCTAGGCGACTTTACAGACGCTTTTTTGAAGCAAGATTTGATTTCACTCGTAACAGCCGTACCCTTCTGATGTTTATCAATCTAACTTCTGTTTGTGTTCGATTATGAAGAAAAGGTACGTTTGTGTTGAGAATTAATATACCTTTGTAAGATTCTGTTATGAATGCAACTTCGGACAGAATAATCTCATATAAGAATGGAGCAATTTCATGAAAATACTTTTACAAACATGAGAACTTAGTCTAAAAAAATGTCATATTATATATCTAATATATAAAATTCTCGTGTCACAGTTTTCGTTGCCATACTCCTCCGAAACGGCTTGACCAATTCTCATGAAATTTTGTGAGCATATTGAGTAGGTCTGAGAATCGGCCAACATCTATTTTTCGTACCCCTGAGTGACCGGGAACCGGGAATTACATTCCACGCGGGCGGAGCCGCGGGCATCAGCTAGTAACGATATAGAAGAATTAATAATATAATAAATTTCGTTCAAAATGAAAATGCGAGAGAAATCTTAGTGCTCGCTGAAAAAAAAAAAAAAAGTGGGACGAAATAAAAAATACCTAATAATCGTGAAGAATGTTTGACTTACCGTCAACGCCAGGTATGAACGCGTAGCCCCCGGCACAGATCAGAAGGAAAAGGTATATGTGCGCCGGAGTGAGGCGCATTCTACGGCCCATCCATGCTCCCGCTCTTGTCTATCATTGGTGTAGGTGACCGCTTGATCTGTGCATCCTACATCAGCTGTATAAACGACGAATGTTTCTTGAGGGATTAATCTGAAACAAAGAAACATATATTCCTTATTTTTCCATTGGGAAATCAGATTTATAAATAACTTGGGTATTGACATATTTAAAACTCCCTTTAGACTACTTGAGAGTTTAAATAAAGGGCTGTATGTAAAGTCGGTTTACGCTCGATAATTAAAAAGAAAAAAACGAGCAAAGTGCGTCTGACTGACGGACGGAGGGTTGCGTACCAAAAAAACTGAAATAATCACGTTTGTTGTTTGGGAGGCTCCTAAATTCTTTTTTCTGATTTTAGTATATTGTTGTTATAGCGGAAACAGAGTATAAAAATTTCACATCCTGTAAAAATTTCAGCTCTCTAGCTATCTAAGTTCCTGAGATACAGCCTCGTGACGAACCGACAGACTTTTTTTTTTATTGGTTGTCAAATCAGACAATACAATTAGTTTTACTATATTTGCATTAAAGTATCAAATTGCATGCCCTAAAATAGTGAACACAGCGTGCACTTGACTTATTAATATTGTTCCGTTTTTACCCTTTGGGATCGCTAAAAACCATAAACGTAATCAGCCGATGGAGTGAAAGAGACATACGAGTAGATACGTCACAAGCTGAACGTTTAGACCATGGGTCGGCAACTGGCGGACCGCGGTCCGTGTACGGACCGCGAAAGTTCGAACCTCGGACCGTCAAATAAATGCAAAGCCAGCGAAAATCGATATACCACGATTTTTTTTGCTTGATTTGTTTCTATGTAGTATCAGCGTAGCTATCTATGTGTTTGAGTTTGTGAAAGTTCGTTATATTTGATGTGATTTAAATATTTTCTTGAATATTTATATGAAAAGGAAAACTCTGAAGAAGAGTGTTTGTAGAAAATTTATGACCGATCCTGGGAATGAATTTTCTACAAGATTTCGAGACTTTGCAGAGGTGGGCAAGCTAACCCTTTTTTTTAAACGCCATTTAAAGTTGATATAGCGACAAAATAAACAGATTTGATTGCCAAGTTGTTTAATCTGTCAAAAATATCACTTGACATAGAGATAATTGATTTACTTTGCAAATGTATAGAACGGTATCCTCTAAAGAATTTTGGACCACACACACCTCCCACAGATAAATAAAACATAACTGCAAAAGCTAGATATCAATTTGGCTACATATTAATAATGATAATAATAAACCGAAACCCGCTCCGGGTCTGACCCGTGATGGCGAAACCGGCGCCGCACCGCTCGACACCCCTAGCCGCTCACACCGGTGTTGCCCTCTGTCGCCTTACAGGCCTGGCCTATGGCGATTGTATAGGGGGCCCATCTAGTGAGTTGGCGAGTCACCGTCTGCCAATATTTTCATAATAACATATTGGAATGGCAGACGCCGTTGTCATCCATAGCATAAGATACATAGTTCCATTTAACCCCCAACCCAATAGCCCATTTTGTAGTTAGCATATTTAACAATAGTTTAGCTCCCATTGTAGGCAGTCCATTGCCGTTCTTCTACATAAGGCGGTTGTGAATTGTCTGCAGTGGGGGTCCCATTTCCCAATACATTAAAAATCTCAAAGGGCCTCTGCGTGTTGGACCAATATGTCCCCATGTAAGCCTACCAAAAGACCGGGTATCTTAAATAAAAAAAAAGAAGATACCCGAGAAAAGAAGAGACATAATAATAATAATACATTGAAATATGTCTGTTTATGATATCGGGCCAATTGTAGGAATGAAAGGCACTAAGACTGATACAATACTGAGCGTTTATTATGAATAACATACAATATATAGGTACAAGTTACACCACTACATCTCCCTCGGTAGGGAAAAATAAAATAAAATTAGTATTTTGTTTTATTTTTCTTACCAAATTTTTATACTAAACATGATTAGATGATTACAATATAATTAGATTAAGATTAATAAACACTTGTAATAATATTTTAATAAATATTTTTCACACAACAAAAAAAATATAGTAACCGTTTCATTCACATTTTATTAACCATTTTGAATATACAATTTGGTACGGTTCTTATGCACTAATTCAAGTTTTCCATCCTTTAATATTTGTACATTAGGCGACAAATCTTTAATTACAATATACGGCCCTAAGTAAATATTAGCCAGCTTGTTACCAGTTTCATTTTTTAGTAAAATTAAATCGTCTTTTTTATATTTTATTGGATTGATGGTTTTATCATAACGTGTCTTCCTCAGTAATTTTGATTGTATCAAATTATCACGAGCGTCCTTACTAGATATTTGGAGACGATATTTTAACTGTAAGGGATAGTCATCACCATTATACAATGGTGTCACTGTTTTACTTATATTACTAGGCAAATTACATTTTCTACCATAAACTAACTCAAAAGGAGTGTACTTTGTTTCTGTGTGTACAGAAGTATTATAGCTAAAACACCAATAAGGTAACCAAGTACTCCATGTTTCCGGATGTTTGTCAGTCTGTATGCGTAAAAATGCTCCTAAATTTTTGTGCGTATTTTCAAGCGAGCCTATACTCTGGTGATGGTAAGCAGTAGAGTTCATTTTGTTAATGTGAAGTAACTTACAAATCTCCTGCATTGTGACGGACATAAATTCGCCTCCTTTATCAGTTGCAATATCTTTAGGTATACCGTGTCTTAAAATAAAGTTATTAACTAAATTCCTAGCTACTTCCTCACTGCTTTTTGTTACTAACGGGTATGCTTCAACATATTTTGATAATTCACATTGGAGGGTTAATATATAAGAATAACCTTGAAAATCCTTATCTAATGGACCTACGACATCTAAAAATATTTTTTCAAATGCGGTGTGTGCAGTTGAAGTTATGGTCATGGGTTCCTTAATATGCACCGAATGTTTTTGTTTTTGACATTGGTAACATCTTTTTATAAAATCGATGACATCGCGTTCAATTCCTGCCCAATAATAATATTTTCTAATATTATTTACCATTCGTCTGATACCCGCGTGGCCACTTGTGGGTAACAGATGAAAGTCGTTTAGGATTACTCTTTTTTCGTCTTTATCTTGAATTCTCATAACGTCACTTAAAACGCATAACCTTGGACCTGACCAAGAACGACATTCTTTTATTTGCTTTGCAATTAATTCAATAAATGTACTATTAATATTATCTTTAATGTAATATATTTCGGCAATGTTTAATTTCCCACAAAACTGTTCCAGTTCTCTCACAAAAGCGCCTGGCGTCGGTTGCGTTTGAGATGCTGGTTTAATGTATATTGCCCAATTTTTCGGTACAAACAATAATGATTTACTTTCGTCTTCTATAATATTCTCTTTCATTATTTTATTTAATTTTTTCTCACAAATAAATAAAAGTTCAATAGACAATTTTGGCCTACTATAGGTTTCCACAACGATCGGTTGATCAGACCGCTCGTTTGAGTTACCAATAGTATCCAAATTATCATGCCTTGTATGTATTTCCTTTTTCTGTGCCCGGGTAAGTACACATAAAATACTTTCGTGCATCTCTTTCAAATCGTTAGATGTCAGGATGACTCGAGATAATGCATCTGCAGCTACATTATTCGATCCTTTCACATATTCCACAAAGAAGTCATATTCTTCCAACAAAATTCTAAACTTAAAGAGTCTACTAGATGGGTCCTTAATATTAAATAGGTAAATCAATGGTTTGTGATCGGTTATGATTTTAAATTTTCGACCGTATAGGTAAGGCCTAAAGTGTTTAACTGCCCAGACAATAGCAAGTAATTCTTTTTCGATTGTAGGATACATTTTTTCTGCCTTATTAAGAGTTCTACTTGCATAGGCAACAGGTTTCCCATTCTGATTTGCCAATATTGCTCCTATAGCATATCCTGAAGCGTCAGTCTGTAGAGTAAATACGTTATCATTTGAAAAATTAGGATATTGGAGTACTGGGGGACTAATTAAAAGTTCCTTTAAGGTATCAAATGATTTCTGACAATCATTTGTCCAGTAAAATGGTGTACCTTTCTTTGATAAGTTGTTTAAAGGCTGTGCTATAGCCGCAAAATTGTTTATGAACTTCCTATAATAATTAGCAAAAGCGACGAAACGCTTCACTTCGTCGGAATTTTGGGGAATTGGATAATTTTTTACTACACTTAGCTTCTGAGGATCGGGTAAGATACCTCTGGGAGAAATAACATGGCCTAAATATAGCATTTCCTTTCTAAAGTTACATTTTATCGGATTTAATTTCAGATTAGTTTTACGCAGTCTCTCAAAGACGTCTACTAAATTTTTTATTGCTGTGTTTAAACATTTTCCATAGACCACTAAATCGTCTAAGTATACTAAGCATTTTTCGTACGTTAACCCAGCCATTGCCATATTTATCATCCGGGAGAAGGAATTCGGGCTTGTTTTGAGCCCTTGAGGCAGCCGGGTCATCTGGTATTGTCCTGAACAAAACGCTGTATATTTTCTGCAATTTTCATCAAGGTTTACGTTGTAAAAGCCTTGATATAAATCAAGATGGGTGAAATAAACACAGCCGGAAAGAGAATCAAGAATATCGGTTATATTAGGCAGTGGAAATTTATCCTCTTTAATGCAATTATTTAATTTTCTGTAATCTATTACTAATCTCCATTTCTTTTGCCCGGTAGAATCGAATTTTTTAGGTACTAATAATACTGGGCTTGACCATTCACTCGAACAAGGTTCTATAACACCCTGAGACAACATGTCATTTATTTGTTTTTCAATTTCGGGTTTCTGAGAGTGTGGCAACCTGTATGGTTTCACATAGACGGGCTCAATATTATCTTTTAAATTAATTTTATGGCTATATATTGGTGTAGTCGTTAATTTATCGCCTGATAAATAAAAAATGTCTGCGTACTTAGCGCATAAATTTTGAATAGCAATTTGTTCCTCTAAATTCAAGTGCTTCAAGTTAATATTGGATAACAATGTCTTGACACGATCAGCACTTTGTGAGTTCTTACTAAATGTACATAAATTATAATCACTTAACTGGTGAATAATTGGGTTAATTT
This sequence comes from Miltochrista miniata, assembly GCA_933228765.1. Classification (NCBI taxonomy): domain Eukaryota; kingdom Metazoa; phylum Arthropoda; class Insecta; order Lepidoptera; family Erebidae; genus Miltochrista; species Miltochrista miniata. The sequence goes on along the minus strand of OW121764.1, from coordinate 10,602,806 downwards.
CATCTACAATAAAATCATTTTCTGTAGTGTTAAGAATTTTTATAGGTATCTTACCATTGACTGGTGAAGCTAAAGAACTAGCTATAAATATCCCTTCAGACAACTCTTCCGCACAGACCATACAATCTTCATTCATACTTGTATGTAAATAATGGATCATCTCACCTCTTTCTCTTACCAGTATCCTAAAAATCTCAATCTTGCCCATATTAATGCACAGAGTGTTTACGGCCATTATTCTGATCTTCTGGCGTCTTTTAGCAACTCCTCTCTTGATCCTATACTTATTTCTGAAACATTCCTCAAACCATCCAAACCTTCTACACAATGCTCACTTCCAGGTTATGTGCTTATACGTAACGACAGAACTGGCATACGCTGTGGTGGTGTGGGTATTTATCTGCGTGCAGACATCCCCTACAAGATTGTTAGTGCCTCTCCTTCTGCCTACACTGAGTCCGCTGAACACCTTTTCCTGGAAATTTCTTTACCTCACACTAAATTTCTCCTGGGAGTTTACTATAGCCCCAGCTTACATATCAACTACTTCAACTCTTTCGACGACCTCTTACATGAACTCACTCCATCCTACAGTCACGTAGTCATAATGGGTGACTTTAATACTTGTCTGCTAAAAAACGATTCCCGCTCTCGTAAATTGTTGTCTTTGTTATCTGACTATAACCTACACGTTCTGCCTCTTTCTACAACTCACCATCTCCCTAATCACGATTCCTTACTTGACCTTATTTTAGTCTCCTCGCCGAATGACGTGTGCAGTCATGGGCAGTTGTACGCTCCTTTCTCCTGTCACGACTTACTTTACCTTTCACTCCGTCTTCGTCCTCCTAAACGTAAACCTCAAATCTGTTTTCTTCGTAATTTCAGGGGTATGGATCTGGAGGCATTACAATTGGATGCCGTCTCTGCTGACTGGTCACTGGTATTCAATTCCACTAACGTTGATGACATGGTTAATATTTTTAATTCAACGGTTGTAGCGTTGTTCGATCGACATGCCCCTGTCAAACGAGTCCATATTAAACATTACCCGGCTCCCTGGTTGAATGCTACTATCAAAAACATGATGGCACGCAGAGACAAAGCTAAAAAGCGATTCAGAAATTGTCCATCTGAACAAAATTTGTTAGTGTTCAAGTCCCTGCGGAATCGCTGCAGTCGGATGTGTAGAGATGCAAGGAGACGCCACTTCTATGAGTCTCTTAATGGTCGGAATTCTGCTGAAACCTGGAGGTTTCTTAGGTCTGTTGGCATAGGCAAATCACCTAAATCTGACACTAAGGACATCGATGTCAATGCGTTGAACACACATTTTTCAAAGCCACCTGTCATATTGGATGCAAATGTGAGAAGTGCCACACTACTTAGATTAGGGGACGGGCCTGTGCCTCAGACCTCTTCCTTTCAGTTTCACTCGGTTTCGGAGGCCGACGTTAAGAGATCTCTATTGTCCATTTCTTCATCTGCTTCGGGCTATGATAACATTTGCTCTAGGATGATCCTTCCCATTCTACCTGTTATACTTCCTGTTATCTCTCATATCTTCAATTTCTCGTTATACTCTGGTTCCTTTCCTGCGGTTTGGAAGATAGCCTACGTTATACCGTTACCTAAAAAAACGAAACCTTCTTCGCTGACTGATTACCGACCTATCTCTATTCTCCCTTTTCTTTCTAAAGTTCTGGAGCATATTGTTCATCGCCAGCTCTCCATCTTTTTGTCGTCTTCTAACTCCCTAAGCTCTTTCCAGTCAGGATTTCGCGCTGGGCATAGTACTGTCTCAGCACTGGTTAAAGTAACGGATGACATCCGCTGGGCTATGGAGCGGAAAGAGTTAACTCTCTTGGTCTTGCTTGATTTTAGCAGTGCTTTTAACTCCGTTGACTTCGATGTGCTACTTGGTACATTGAAGTCTATAAACGTCTCTCCTCCTGCTATACTCTGGTTTGACTCATACCTTCGAGGGCGTTCCCAGTGTGTTCGTATCGATCAGACGAACTCTGACTGGTGCGAGCTATCTGCGGGCGTTCCTCAGGGTGGCGTTCTATCTCCTCTTCTATTCTGTATCTTCATCAACTCGGCTACGAGTCTTATTTCCAGTAACTTCCATCTCTACGCTGACGACTTGCAGCTGTACCGACATTTTTCGGCTACTGACGCCCCCTCTGGCATATCGTACATTAACCGCGACTTAGATAGACTAAGCGACTGGGCTAATTCGGTCGGATTGCGCATCAACCCTCTGAAATCACAAGCCATCGTCATTGGCAGTAAGTATCAAACGGACAATATGCCGGTGTCTGAACTGAATCCAGTACTTTTGGCCGGTATTCAGATACCTTACGCAGACACTGTAAAGAACCTGGGAGTGATCATGGACACCACACTATCCTGGGGTGCCCATATTAGTGACGTCAGCAAGAAAGTGCATTTCTCCTTTCATTCGTTGAAGTGCCTCCAGAGCCTCTTGCCCTTGAGGACGAAAATTAGTCTTGCTCTAACTATTATCCAACCCATTATTGACTACGCCGACGCCTGCTATTTAGACGCCACTGAGGAGCTTCTGAATAAACTTGAGAGGTTGCAAAATTTGTGTATACGCTTTATATTCAATCTTAGAAAGTACGATCACGTTTCTCACTTTCGCAAAGAACTCAAGTGGCTCCCAATCCGCCTTCGCCGTAACACTCGAATCCTCTGCCTCCTTTACAATATCCTTTATAATCCATCTTCACCTCCCTATCTAAAGGAACGGTTCTCTTTTGTTCGTTCCCCTGATGCTCTCTGCAGATCTCACCTACGTTCAAATCTCAAATTTCCTTCTCACAAAACTGTTCTTTATTCATACTCTTTCACCGTGCATGCAGTCAGACAATGGAACTCACTTCCACCTGGTATCAGAGACAGTAAAACTATCACCACTTTTAAAAAGAAAGTCCGTGAACACTATTTCTCTACAGTATAATCCTATTTATTTATATAATGTATGTAATTTTTATTTAAATATTTATTATTATATTTACTTATTTATATATGTATTATATCCAGTTAATAATATTTATCTTTTATTGTGTGTGTTATGTTAGTTCTATCCTGTTTTGTAAACACACTTTTTCTTGATCTTTTCCTTTTCTTCACGTTCTCCTCTCGCCGGTCTGCTGGTAGATATTTCTTATAGAAATAAGCAGTACCATTGTACCTATTTTTCCTTTTATTATTGTTATTTTTAATTTCCTAGTGTGTGCATAAATTAATAAATAAATAAATAAATGGATAGATTCTGACCTAGATGGTATATTAAATACAATACGAGAATGATTAACCTGTTCATTTAAATTTAATTTTATCTTATTGCTAAGTGAAGTATAAAGAGTAATTTGTTTACTTTGTAAGTCTATGCATGATCTAAATTTCTCTAAGAAATCGTACCCAATGATACCGTCTGCCTTACATGGCAATGAATTAAAAACATAAAATTCATGATTGAAATTAGAAGCCTGTGTCGATAAACTTAAACACGCACTACCAATTGTATGCACTTTGCCCCCAATGCCATTTACGGTAGTACTGCATTTCGTCATAGGAATGTTTTGCGTGATGATGCAATCGTATTTTACAGCTGAAATCGATGCGCCGGTATCAATAAGCCATGAATAATTATGTCCGTTTATGCAAAATTTAGCTACTAATGAATTATCACAAGAAAAAATATAGTGATTACTTTTAGTCTCGAAAAAACTGCTGTACGTTTTGTTCATCAGCTTTTTCTATCGGAACTTGGGATTCGGAAACGCTTGTAATAACCTGCATCTGTCCTTCCCCGTGTTGTCTACCTCTATTATTATTATAAAAGAACTTACCTCGAAATCCACGTCCCGGTGAACGACCGCGTAAGTTTGTCTGACTCCAACCTCGAGCAGAGCCCCGATGATGGTAGTTATCACTTCGATTTGTGCCCCTCGGATTGGGAGTAATGTACACACCTCTCTGATAACCTCTATAATAGTTAAAATTTTGAGGTTTATGAATTGTCAATATATCGGACGAGCTAACAGACGTCGCAAGCTCTTCATCAACAGCTGCCTGTACAGCATCACTTAATGAGTTAAAATTTCTCGCCGCAATAATGGTACTTAACCTGCGGTTTCGCAAGCCGTCGGCAAAGCGCTTGATAGCAAGCTTTTCGTTTACACGCTTTAAGACATCATAACTTTCTTCGTAACCTTCGGACTGCGAAACCGTAAGGTCGACAAATAAATTAGAAACTTCTTGACCGAAGTCGGAAATTGTCCTTTCGTTTTGTTTTACTGACTGCAACTTGCTGGATAGTGCTGTGAATGATTTCTTAGGTATTAAATGCAACTTCATATCCCTTATCAAGTCAGTTACGCTGTCATACTTTTTACAAAGTTTTAATTTTGCCGATTGCGAGGGTCGATTTTTAAGCACAAATAATATTAAATTATTTTTCGAATTGTCCTCCAGAACAGATTCGTAATATTCGATACCATCAATCAATTGTTTTGTGACTAACTCCGTATCATTCATAACTGGTAATAAGCTGAGCGCAATTTTTAAGTCAAATTTCGACATTGTGGAGCTATTAACTGGGTTACACTTACATAAATTTGAAATTTCTAAATATAATTTCTCAATAAGTTTACAAAAATTATCAATTAATTCGATTTGAGATATATCTTTAAACTGCCTTATTCTACTAATTTCATCCAAGTAACTAATATACTGCTGGTATAAGATATTAGCTTCACTTAACTTTTTCGTACATATATTATTGTTATTTTCTTGCCGTCTACTCGGTCCAAGTTTTATTACATAAATTCTAATTTTAGTCAATTCATCACAAAGTTCTTTCAAAAACTCTGCCATTAAATATAAATAAGATTATACATACCACCAGCTTGTATCCTTAGTTACTTACAAACTTAGTGTCCACTAAACTTAGATACACATTATAAAACGCACTGCTACCACTGTAACGCGTTACTTTTATTCGCCACGCACTATTGACATAATCGGTCTTTTTCCTATTTTACGTACCGCCGCGCACTTTATCACTAGCATTTCCGCGCACTTGCTCGTTATAGAAACCGCAATCTTCCAAATCTGCTTGTCTACGACGTCCACGGAGAACACTAGCATGTCTCCTCAAAACCAAATCATTCGTGTGTTTCTCTATCATTCTCTTGTGGCATCTCCGGCACACACGATACAGTACAAACAGTCCAGCCAGACCCAAAAATAGGACAATCGAAAGCAGAATAATATTGGTTGTGGTAGCTTGGTGCAGGAGCGGATCAGCAGAATTTCGACCTCCAGCCGAATTTTGAACAATCACTTGCTCATCCCGATTATTTTGCGAGTTGCACATTTTGTGGTATAATAACTGACGTTATAACACAACGAAAATATTCGACAATTTGCGCCATCATGTTGGATATTAAGTCACAGAGATTTGTTTGAAGATTGCTTGCCTTATAAGGATATCGCGTCGCGGCGCGCGCATTCCTAAATCCGAGATGGCAGGGTCGCCATATGATATCGGGCCAATTGTAGGAATGAAAGGCACTAAGACTGATACAATACTGAGCGTTTATTATGAATAACATACAATATATAGGTACAAGTTACACCACTACATGTTAAATAACTTTCTTGAAAAAAAATTACTTCGAGGATATCGGGCGCCCCCCACCAAGAAGTCAATTTTTTTTTGACGTGCTATCACGCCCTGCTTCATACTTGTGGTACTTGCTGATTTCTTTCCGGACCTTATTAAAAATTTTCCACAGATTTCTGGACCACACCTAAAAATTCGTGCCGACCCCTGGTTTAGACCGATCGTGCCACTCTATCCCTTGTTCGCGCTTTCGCTTGCACACTTGGCTCAGGTGGAACGTGACACTATTTCGTGCATACGGCGTTCGCTGATTTATTGTTATTGCTTTATATAATATTTAAATACTAATATTATAAAGAAGTAAAGTTTGTGTGTTTGTTAAATTGTAAGGGGTAATCTCAGGATCTACTGAACCGATTTTAAAAATTCTTTCACCAATAGAAAGCAACGGTATTGTGGAGTGTCATAGGCTATATAGCATCACGCTACAACTAATAGGAGCGGAGCAGTAATAATAAATGTTTAAAAAACGGGGGACGACGGAAACAGGTAATACTCCCTCTTATGTGGCGCAAACGAAGTTGCGCGGGTCAGCTAGTATTTAATATGTACGGAGACTAGATTCCCCAGTCAAACCATCAACTTGGTTTTGGGGGACTAATAATGTACCAATTATGTCACTAAAATGTAATGTTACTAAATAAATAATAAATAAAAAATAAGACGTTATAACGTCTTATTTTTTAATTATTTATTTAGCTTTAACTTTATAACTTATCAGATGTCTGCTACCTAGCTAAATTTAAAACATTTTTTTGCCCAATATTCTTGATAAATTCTTCTTCAGATTTTATTTTATTTTTTCATATAAAAGGCATCACAAAACTAATTTATGAGACAGACAAAGTGATGAATAGGGCTTTCTAATCCTTCCATTGAACGAGATCTTCGCACAAAACCCTCGGTAACAATAAGTGATTTACAAAATTAATCACCAAGTTTGTTTATTACAGAATTTATGAGACGACAAGGCTCTGTAACATAGGCAACTCTTAACTTTGACTTGTGAAGGGTTAACTCGTTATATTATTATACTAGCTAATGCCCGCGGTTCCACGCGCGTGGATGTCGGCACGGTAATACCGTGATGTCGGTTAGCTCGACCAAAAGAATTACGATTGCGCGGAAATCTAACCTTGATTATTCTATTTTTGTTAGCTATTAGCAAATTTAACTGATTGTGATAAAACAAATGTAATTTTACATCTTCCCAAGATCTTTCTAATACAAAAAAAAATCGCATCAAAATCCGTTTAGTTGTTATTGCGTTCATCGCGAACAAGCAGATAAGAATTCCATTTAAAAAAATAAAAAATCTGCATCGTGATAATTTATTTATTTATTTATTGTTATTAGTGTGACATGGGTGGGTACAAAGATAGTAACACATAACTGGTTCTCCAAGTCTGCCAGTGGCTTACACAATTCTTAATCTATTGTTATAATCTATATAAAATTTCATTTTTTATATTACAATACGATATACACATTCATCATTATATGTCAATTTGTTCATCAATTAATTCCCAATTAAATTTTAGTAGACATCAAGTCTGTACATCTTGAAAAGAAAAACATCACATTTTCCAAGGCTTACATATTTTAAGATTAATAGTAGGATTTATAACATCAATTAAACATAATTGTCAGAATTAAATTTTATGTTACCAAATGTCAAAAATTCAAAATGTCAAAGCTACAAATGTCAAATTTATTCAATGTCACTGATTTGTAATTATCTAAATGGTCAATAGTGTCAATATCTAATAAATGTCAAATACATAACACAAATTTAAAATAACCCAAGTATTATTTATTAAATATCTCAATTGTACCGACACGACCGCTTTACAAATTTTATTAGTAAGTGGGTATAGAAGTTTTAGAGGAGGAATCTTCGAAACCGCGAGGGATCGGAACGGAGCCAAGAATCAAAGTTTCTAAGGGCCACTTGCAAAGATAAGAGTTAACGTGTTTAACTCAGAGTGTTACAACACTTACAGCCAAGAATCGACTTCTATTTTAAGAACGGGCTTACAATATTTTTCTATTTATTTCTCCTAAGGGTTAAATTTTGAATAATATTTTCTTAGTGGTTTTATTAACGTGTGGAAAATCCGTCTCGGATGCTATGACGGACTCTTACTGACTTAAGGGGCGGTTATTGCGCACAAGTAGGCATTTGGCGCTCCCCTCGCCCCGGGCGCAAGACACACCGCGCGCCGGCAGCGGCAGTGAACTCTCATGCCACAGTATACAGTAGAGTAGAAAAAAACAGCATGCTAACTTTGTTTGACGTAGTAAATGCATCTAACTTAATTGAGTGTAGTGATTTATTCGAGTTCCCTAAATAAATGAGTTAATTATATATATATTATACTATTATTTTTAAGCTGAAGAGTTTGTTTGTTTGTTTAGTTGTTTGAACTCTAGAGTCTAAGAGACTGCTAGTTGAATTTCAAAAGTTCCTTAACAGAATGTCCATTTTTGAAAAATACCAAAATATATAACACCACGCTGAGGCGAATAAGAGCTGAGCAGCAACGAAACAATTTTCGAAAACTAGGATATTTCATTTCTTTTGAGAGTTTCCGTTGCGTAGTAAGTTTGCTAGATGGTAACAGTTGCGTAAAAAATGTAAATTACATTATAACTGGTCATAAAAATTTCTAAAGTTTTCTAAAGTTGGTATGCTAAGTATGAATCACGTGATCATTTTGCAATCCAAAATGGCCGCCGCGGTATAATCACAAAATTTCATGATGGGTATCATTTAAAGGGTTTTTTGGTATGCTGAGTACGAATCACGTACTAATTTTGCAATCCAATATGGGCGCCGCGCCGTAATCACAAAATTTCATGATGGGTATCGTTTAAGAGGTTTATTGGTATGCTGAGTACGAATCACGTGATAATTTTGCAATCCAATATGGCCGCCGCGGTGTAATCACAAAATTTCATGATGGGTATCGTTAAAAGGGTTTTTTGGTATGCTGAGTACGAATCACGTACTAATTTTGCAATCCAATATGGCCGCCGCGCCGTAGTCGCAAAAATCCATGATGGTTATCGTTTAGGGGTTTTTTGGTATGCTGAGTACGAATCACGTCCTAATTTTGCAATCCAATATGGCCGCTGCGCCATAATCACAAAATTTCATGATGGGTATCGTTTAAAAGGTTTTTTGGTACGCTGAGTACGAATCACGTACTAATTTTGCAATCCAATATGGCCGCCGTGCCGTAATCACAAAATTCTATGATGGATATCGTTTAAGGGGTTTTTTGGTATGCTGAGTACGAGTCACGTTATAATTTTGCAATCCAAAATGGCCGCCACGGTTTAATCACAAAATTTCATGATGGATATCGTTTATAGGGTTTTTTGGTATGCTGAGTACGAATCACGTACTAATTTTGCAATCCAATATGGCCGCCGCGCCGTAGTCGCAAAAATCCATGATGGTTATCGTTTAGGGGTTTTTTGGTATGCTGAGTACGAATCACGTCCTAATTTTGCAATCCAATATGGCCGCTGTGCCATAATCACAAAATTTCATGATGGGTATAGTTTAAGAGGTTTTTTGGTATGCTGAGTACGAATCACGTGATAATTTTGCAATCCAATATGGCCGCCGCGCCGTAATCAAAAAATTTCATGATGGGTATAGTTTAAGAGGTTTTTTGGTATGCTGAGTACAAATTACGTGATAATTCTGCAATCCAATATGGCCGCCGCACCGTAATCACAAAATTTCATGATGGGTATCGTTTAAGGGGTTTTTTGCTATGCTGAGCACGAATCACGTCATAATTTTGCAATTCAAAATGGCCTTTACGCCATAATCACAAAATTTCATGATGGGTATCGTTTAAAAGGTTTTTTGGTACGCTGAGTACGAATCACGTACTAATTTTGCAATCCAATATGGCCACCGCACCTTAATCGCAAAAATCCATGATGGTTATCGTTTAAGGGGTTTTTGGTATGCTGAGTACGAATCACATGATAATTTTGCAATCCAAAATGGCCACCGCGCCGTAATCACATAATTTCGTGCTGGATATCGTTTAATGGGTTTTTTCGAATGCTGAGTACGAATAACATGATAATTTTGAAATTCAATTTGGCCGCCTAAGCTATTAACAGTAGTAAACTAAAAAGATTTGCTTATTAAGTTTAGGCCTAGCAATGCGAAAATAGTATGACAAAAGGTTTTTATTGTAAAATTAAGGCTAATTAAAATTAAATTGGTACCTAGCATACGAAAGAATCCCTTAATCGATACCCATCATGAAATTTTGTGATTACGGCGCGGCGGCCATATTGGATTGCAAAATTATCACGTGATTCGTACTCAGCATTCCAAAAAACCCCTTAAACGATATCCATCATAAAATTTTGTGATTACGGCACGGCGGCCATATTGGATTGCAAAATTAGTACGTGATTCGTACTCAGCGTACCAAAAAACCTTTTAAACGATACCCATCATGAAATTTTGTGATTATGGCGCAGCGGCCATATTGGATTGCAAAATTATCACGTGATTCGTACTCAGCATACTAAAAATCCCCTTAAACGATACCCATCATGAAATTTTGTGATTACGGCGTGGCGGCCATTTTGGATTGCAGAATCATCCCGTGATTCGTACTCAGCATAGCAAATAACCCCTTAAACTATACCCATCATGAAATTTTGTGATAACGGAGCGGCGGCCATCTTGTATTGCAAAATTAGTACGTGATTCGTACTCAGCATAGCAAAAAACCCCTTAAACGATACCCATCATGAATTTTTTTGATAACGGCGCGGCGGCCATATTAGATTGCAGAATTATCACGTAATTCGTACTCAGCATACCAAAAAACCCCTTAAACTATACCCATCATGAAATTTTGTGACAACGGAGCGGCGGCCATCTTGTATTGCAAAATTAGTACGTGATTCGTACTCAGCATAGCAAAAAACCCCTTAAACGATACCCATCATGAATTTTTTTGATTACGGCGCGGCGGCCCTATTAGATTGCAGAATTATCACGTAATTCGTACTCAGCATACCAAAAAACCCCTTAAACTATACCCATCATGAAATTTTGTGATTAGACCGCGGCGGCCATATTGGATTGCAAAATTATCACGTGATTCGTACTCAGCATACCAAAAAACCCCTTACACGATATCCATCATAGAATTTTGTGATTACGGCACGGCGGCCATATTGGATTGCAAAATTAGTACGTGATTCGTACTCAGCATACCAAAAAACCCCTTAAACTATACCCATCATGAAATTTTGTGATAACGGAGCGGCGGCCATCTTGTATTGCAAAATTAGTACGTGATTCGTACTCAGTATAGGAAAAAACCCCTTAAACTATACCCATCATGAAATTTTGTGATTACACCGCGGCGGCCATATTGGATTGTAAAATTATCACGTGATTCGTACTCAGCATTCCAAAAAATCCCTTAAACGATACCCATCATGCAATTTTTTGATTACGGCGCGGCGGCCATATTGGATTGCAAAATTAGTACGTGATTCGTACTCAGCATACCAAAAAACCCCTTAAACTATACCCATCATGAAATTTTGTGATAACGGAGCGGCGGCCATCTTGTATTGCAAAATTAGTACGTGATTCGTACTCAGCATAGGAAAAAACCCCTTAAACTATACCCATCATGAAATTTTGTGATTACACCGCGGCGGCCATATTGGATTGTAAAATTATCACGTGATTCGTACTCAGCATTCCAAAAAATCCCTTAAACGATACCCATCATGCAATTTTTTGATTACGGCGCGGCGGCCATATTGGATTGTAAAATTATCACGTGATTCGTACTCAGCCTTCGAAAAAACCCCTTAAACGATACCCATCATTAAAATTTTGTGATTACGGCGCGGCGGCCATATTGGATTGTGAAATTATCACGTGATTCGTACTCAGCATACGAAAAAACCCCTTAAACGATACCCATCATGAAATTTTGTGATTACGGCGTAAAGGCCATTTTGAATTGCAAAATTATGACGTGATTCGTGCTCAGCATAGCAAAAAACCCCTTAAACGATACCCATCATGAAATTGGGTGGGTGTAGTGGGGCCCTACCAACACCATCGGGCCCAAGTCAACCTCACGTGCAAGCTCGTGCACCTGCTGAACAACGGACGAGGCTCTGACGGCGGCGGTCCATTTCAACACGGCGATGGGCTCACCACCTGTCACGTGGGACCGAATTGTACACGGTGAAATGTGGGCCGGTATAGGCCTCTGCCTACCCCTTCGGGGATAAAGGCGTGAGTATATGTATGTATGTATGTATCATGAAATTTTGTGATTACGGTGCGGCGGCCATATTGGATTGCAGAATTATCACGTAATTTAGAAAGAAGAAAGAAAGAAAAGAAAGAAAAATATTTATTGTGAACCACAACGCACATACATATTTCGACATTATAGGTATAAAGTACTTAAAATTAATTAATAATATCTGCCACGTAGTGTGATCTGCTCAGGCAGCGGTCAAAGTTTATTCTAGGCGTTATAGAGAAAAAAAAAAAAAAAAAAAAAGAAACAATGAAACGTAGAACATCTATAAAAATATATGTCTTCTCTTTCTTATATGTCCGCCGTCCGACTCCGAGCATGACAGTCATGACAAGTGACAATTGCACGCGTCAACGTCATTATGACTACACAACAATGTTGGTTACGTGTCATAATACGTGGCTACACGTGCTTTTTCATTTAGTGTACTTTTTACAACTTTTTACTACTAACTATATTATATGTAATTTGTACTCAGCATACCAAAAAACCTCTTAAACTATACCCATCATGAAATTTTTTGATTACGGCGCGGCGGCCATATTGGATTGCAAAATTATCACGTGATTCGTACTCAGCATACCAAAAAACCTCTTAAACTATACCCATCATGAAATTTTGTGATTACGGCGTGGCCGCCATGTTGGATTGCAAAATTATCATGTAATTCGTAGACATTTTAATGCATTAGGTAGATGGTTACCATGTCGTGTAAACACTTAAAAAGTAAAAGATCACCACATTTACCATGAGTCGCGTATGGGAATTTTAGTGAAATCCCTTCATCACTCAGGAATTAAGCTGATGGTCTTCAAAATGTATAGCTAAGTACCATCATGGATACATTGACTTACGATCAAAAAACCGCATCAAAATCGATCCACCCCTTGGGCCGTGACGAATTCACAGGACAGAGTTGTTAATATGAGAGTTCGTTAATTGAATTAATGAGTAACTAGTTATAATGTAATTAGATTAACGTGTAATTCCATTACTCAGTAATTAGTTACTGCTAGTACTCATTGTAATTAATTACTCAAGTAATCTGTTACAGAGTAATTGAATTAAGCATAACAAAGTATTGTAATTTGTAACGGTTAATCTAAATACATTTTGCCCATTACTGATATTTTTATACTGTGGCGCGATTTCAACGTAATTTGGCATAATAATTACGAAATAGTTGCGAAAAAAACTGACACAGGTCCTGCCTCCACAAGCGCCATGGCGAGACTGATCGGCCGTCAGCGGCGCAATTCTATTGCGTTTGGTAGATATTCGTACATGATTACTATGTAAATAGTTGTTTATAGAAAAACGCTCGGAAAATGTGTATAAAAACTTAATAACTTTAATTGAGTGCAAAAAAAATATATAAAATGTTAGTAGTTTAGCCACAGTATTGAAAAAACTTTTCTGAGAGAGTCAACTTTGGGATTTTTTTCTATCTAGTGAAATTTATTGGATCGTGTAACGGGCTCGGAATATGTTTAGCTTATATCCTTAACTATTATATATATATTTATCAGAATTATAAACCCTTTACTTTTGACTAGGATTGTTTCAAAAAACTCAAAATCTGACCCACGCGGCCTTAAAACCACACGTTCCCTGCCTCTGCCTACGGCTGGAAGCCCCGGGTAAGCCCTCGGAAAGATGTCCCTATCGCAAACATTTCAAGTTACTGGGTTCAAGGGTTTCGGCTTTGCTTTGATAGGTGAGTGGGTTACTATAACATGTTACTAAAAGTATTTAAGTTTGATGAAATACCGGTTCTTTATTATCCTAAGCGATATAATAATAACGGCTGTTAAGTGTATTACATAATAGCCTTACTTAAAAACAGCCACTTTGAGTAAATCACACTGAAAAATCTAAGTGTTTCTTAATTTATGAAGCAAACTAGAATTAATAAGTATCGTATACGTATCTACCATTGATATTAAAATAATATACTATCTTTGTGGTTATCCTTCGGAGGGTAGGTATACCCCGATCTTCCGACCGTAGAACTCCATGCGGTTTAAGAGTTCGGCATAGCATCCATAAAGATTTCCACACGTTAAAAGAACAAAATGGTCTCCCTGCCTCGGTTTTGCCAAACGCCTACAGTATGGGGTTCTTCAAAAGGGGTCTTAGAAGGTTTTTACAGGGTCGGCAGGGCGAGTGTGGCGCCTCTGGTGGTGCAGACGTTCATAGGCTGCGATGACCACCGGTCCTGCTGGTGGGCCGTATGCTTTTCTGCCACCTTAGTGGTATAAAAGAAAATATGCCAACCTTTTCGATTTAGATGTCACATACGGGCATTGAGTTAATAACCCAATGAATACGGGTTGAGTAGTTATTTCTCATTATTTGGTCATTCAAAAATAATCCATTACTATATTTAACACCCATGCCATCAAAAATGTACTGGCAGTACTGATAAAGGGGGAAAGGAAGGGGGGCAGGGCTGACCGGTCGCGGGTATCCATCCAACGCAGTGTGCGGCTTAAAACCTGTCCTTATGAAGTAATGTCAATGCCTTTTTTTGTAGTAATCCGATTATAATTATATTTAGCTTACATAATTAGATGGCCATGACACGTAGATTATTATGTCCGAGGAACTCAACAGGTCTCTTTCAAACATATACAGTTACTTGTCAGTTTGAAACCGCAAGAGTCAAGGTTTCCATATTCATAATTTTTGTCAATTATTTTTGGCCTTTAAATAGAAAATTGCTGCGTAGCTTATTATAATGTGTAATTAAATATGTAATTCTTATCGCAAAACTAAAATCAATCTATTTTAGGAGGTACATATTTTTAGTTAATACTTTGTTTTGCTATATCGCTCTGGCATGAGGTTTCTATTAAGTTTTGAATGAAAATCCAAAGGTAGTTTAGGCGTTCTTTATAACACGCGTGGATGATGCTTGAAGATCACCAGTTTTTTTCCTCAGAAAAGTACTTTCACTTGTACAAATCTATACTAATTAAAAAGAGGACAGATTTGTTTGTTGGTCTGCATCAAATAGGCTCCGAAACGACAGACCCGATTTGAAAAATTCTTCCACTGTTGGGAAGCTACACTGTCCCCGGTGAACAAAGGCTATATTTTATATTCGCGGACGTCACGCGGTTTCACCCGCGTAGTTCCCGTTCCCGTGGGAATACGGGAAGAAAATATAGCCTATGTTCACCGCAAAGAGTGTAGCTTCCCAACAGTGAAAGAATTTTTCAAATCGGTCCAGTAGTTCCGGAGCCTATTCGTTACAAACAAACAAACAAAAAAACAAATCTTTCCTCTTTATAATATTAGTATAGATAGTATAGATTTATAGCCATATTAGCACGGGAACGAGAGCTACGCGGGTGAAACCGTGTGACGTCCTCTAGTATCTAAAAATAATGAAGTCAATGCAAAACAATTTAGCTGCCGTTCCCGTAGTAATACTCGGGGATAAATTTAGCATTCCTATGGTGAAGGAATTTTTGATTTCGGCGCAGTAGTTTTTGAGTTTATAAGTACAAACATACTTCTTCTCAGTCGGTCACTCTTGTCAGAGTGGTCGTGGCTACTGATGAGCAGGATTGCGATTCGCCGTCGCCATCCTCTTTCGGGGCTGTTGCACATCTTACAATGTCCCTCCACTTTTTGCGATGTTCGGCACTGCGAGAGCATTGTACTGCGGTCGACTGAGTAGCAGTTCTGACAAGATCCATCCAGCGGGTTGGGGACTTACCCCGTGATCTTGTGCCCTCCACACGGCCCTGTATCACTAGTCTCTCCATTGAGTCCTCGTTTCTAGAGATGTGCCCAAAGAACTTCAGTATTCGCATCTGAACAATCGACGATAATCTATCCCTTATATGAAGCTGCTTGAGGATGGAATTGTTGGTGCGGAAGGCAGTCCAAGGTATTTTTAAAAGACGTCTCCAGCACTACATCTCCAGGGCATCAATTTTTGACTGATCAAGACTAGGCATTTCATTAGGCGGACTTTTGTGTTCTTCGTTATCCTTCTGTCTTTCCAAATTCTTCCCAGTCGCTCCACCGCCGATCTAGTGATCGCGCATCGACGCTTGATCTCATCCTCACATCCTCCAGCGTTCGAGATAGTGGAACCGAGGTATATATATCTTTCCACTACTTCGCAGTTGGCTATGCGTTCAAATGTACCATTTTTCTCTGCTCGATCCACTACCATCAACCTCACGTGCAAGCTCGTGCACCTGCTGAAAAACGGACGAGGCTCTGACGGCGGCGGTCCATTTCAACACGGGGATGGGCTCACCACCTATTACGTGGGACCGAATTGTACACGGTGAAATGTGGGCCGGTATAGGCCTCTGCCTACCCCTTCGGGTATAAAGGCCTGAGTATATGTATGTATGTATGTATGTATCCACTACCATTACCTTTGTCTTGTCTCTATTCAAGGCAAGACCGAATTGGAGACCAGTATTTTCCAGGCGAGTCAAGAGCTCCTCCAAGTCCTTTCTTGATGTAGCCAGAAGAGTGGTATCATCGGCGTATCGCAAGTTGTTAATGACGCGACCCCCGACTGAAACACCCCCACTCCACCCATCCAGGACAATGCGCATTATATATATTCGGTGTAGGTGTTGTATAAAAGGGGCGACAGGATACACTCTTGGCGAACCCCAGATTCCGTTCTAAAGGCATTCGAAGTTACATTATCCACCCGTACTGCTGCCGTACCATCTTTGTACAGTCGCTGTATTAGCGATACCAAGTGTAGTGGCACCCCCATCTCCAATAGAACCACCCAGAGACGCTCCCATACAACAGTGTCAAACGCCTTTTGGAAGTCCACGAAGCAGATAAAGAGCGGCAAGTTAAATTCTCTGGCTTTCTCGATAATAAAACATACACATACACACTAAAATACAAATTTTTCCTCTTTATTATTATTTGTGTAGATTAGTGTAGATAGTCATAATATAGAGAGCACTGCGATCGGTTGATTTAATCACAGTATAAATATATGTTGATTTAATTGATTGACATTATAGAAACTAAATTATGCCCTGCGGCTTCAAAGTAGACGCGTATCTACGTCATAATCACTTTCTATATGCCAAATTTGAACCATATCCGTTCAGCTGTGTAAGTTGGGTAATGATAAATCAGCCGGTCCGTTTGCCTTATAAATAAACAGTAGAGGACGGCCGCAGTTCCGTGCGAGTAAATTCGGTAATCACATGCACTTCCCGTGGGATTTAAATCCTTATCGCGATTCGAGCAGGCCGCAATTTTGCTATTTTGGATGTTATCGTTAGTCACTATATTCCCATTAACATAATCAATAAATGGCTTTGCTTAGATAATTAGAATTTTTAGGAGAATTTTCGCCAGAACCGAGCGTTTCAAAAGATCGTTCCTCTGTCGAACTATAAAAACATGGAACGACCTGCCCGCACACGTTTTTCCCTCATCTTACAATCCCGGGTTCTTTAAGAGGAGCGTGAGGAGGCACATCACAGGGCCGCCAACTTGAGGGCCACTGTCGAAAGTCTTAAGGACTGTGAGACTGGCCCCCAATCACTAGATGCGCCACGGCTTACCATCAGGTTGGTGGCGACGTCAATTTGGCGCACTGAAATTTAAAAAAAAAAAATAAGGATGAATTTTCAAAACAAAAATTATATATTAGTCGAATATAAAGAGTAATTTGAAAAATATATTTAGTGAGAGAACTCAACTTCATACGTTCGCGCGATATTCTAAAACAGGAGTACCAAAGGTTTCGCTTCTATAATATAAAAATAACAAACTAAATTGCGTTTCTAGAGTGACAGTGGCTTTCCTCTAACATAATATAAACAGAATTCAAGACCTGTATTTTCATATATCAGTTACCTTTATATTAACCCACCGTCTACCTCTCGTAAACTTGCCCCGGGAATGTTTATATCCCAGCTTATACGTCCCACCACGAAAGAGGATCGTATTTTTATACAGTGTTGAGTAGCATAATACCATCGGAAAAATATTGATCTTATAACAAAGAAGAATAAAATTGAAAATCGGTCAAGTGCGAGTCGAACTCCCGCATGACGAGTTCTCTAACTAAAACTTCAAAACATTAGGTTTATTGTATGGAATCCCGCTTTAAACATGTTTTTTTTTTCTCGGTTAGAATTTCTTGTTGTAACGACAGCATAAATACTCGTACATCTGTGAAAATTTCAACTGTCTAGCTATCACGGTTCATGCGTGAGATACAGCGTAGAGATAGACAGACGGACAGACAGCGGAGTCTCACCGTTTTTACCCTTTGGGTACGGAACCCAAAAAACGAAGTTCCTTAATATTCAGTGCAGATCCTGTCAGCTATACAACGGGAGCCTTGAAGGTATTGTTAACGGGTCACTTAGTGCGCTAGTGCGCTGTTCCATTAGAACTTTGGTGGGCGAACAACTGTTTTTTTCCAAAGCAATGAATTTGTATTCATGAGCTTTTTCGTTGAAAGTATTTTTATCGCGATTTATATTTCTTATAGCTTTTATACTTAGTCCTATGAAATCTGTAGTGCTAGCTATCTTTTATCCAATATTAATGTAAGTCTGTTGTGGTTGCATCGGTCTTAAGTCACGTAAAGTCAGTTACTCAGTAAGCTATGATCTTCAAGGTACTTTTAGAGAAGGAGGTTATAGCCATAGTCCTATATTAATACGGGTCTATGCTATCACCACTTCTATTGACACAAAGTATGGTTTTTCACAAAGTCGAGACTTGTGACTTGAAAGTTTGAAAAGACTGGGCACAACTTATGCACGTTGCTAGTCAGAGCTAGAGCTCAGTCTATTATTACAATTATGTCGTAACAGAATTGTAATAATAACGTGCTTAACATTTACAAAACTTTCACTATAGACGGCTTTACATTGAGTTAGGATTGAAATACCAGACTTGAAACCCTGATAAACCCTGGTTGAAGCTCCCAATGGATCTCCGAGAGCGGTTTCCTCAGTAGCACGCTTGGGCTAAACTGCCATCGAGGTTTAGTAGAAGATAATTGTAAGTCAAACTGACAAAGTTTCCTTTGGCAACTGAGACAAGCGGCTAGAATTCACAACTTGCAACTTGCGGTCGCAAATTCTGCCGACAACATCAAATTAGGCCGTTGCTTTTTTGATAACCCTCGACGCCGCTATTAGGATACTTACTATCAAATAACAGATTTACGACTGTGATTGGGAGGAGAGACGCCATACAAAAACTTTCGATAATACACAAGTCCAAGCAGCCATAAACAAATATGTGTCCGAAATTTTATTGTTTTAATTATTTTTGTAAGTTCCTTAATGTCAGCCGATTGATTTGTAGTGAAGTCAGTTTTATGTACCTAAGGGAATGCGATTTCACCGCGCAACATGGACAGACACAGAGCAAACATGCTATGTCTACTCCCCTTGTATTGGTCGCGGTGTTCTATGCTCACTATAAACCAAAATATTAACTCCTCCATTCCAAGTATTGTTTTATAGCAAAGATGAATACGATTTCTTTTTTATTACATTTGCTTATCTCATATACAGAAAACATAGACAGTTACTGAGGAAATAAACGTAAGAACTGAGGGTTTATTATGTGTAGCCATCAAACAACAGTAAAATGAAAGACTTCCTGTTGTGTTTGTGATCGCGTATGGAATGTAAACAATGAAATAGCTCCTAGATAACTCACATTCTGTGTGTTTATACGGTATCTTTGTTATATGTGAATCTGAGTGTGAAATATTGTAAGGAATATCAAATATTACTTGCGTATAAAATTGCACGTCAAAAAAAATATGTTGAAGGTTTTTAATGATATTTTTGGTACCGATTCGGCTTTAGTTTTAGTTGGTTCAAAGCGTTGCATTATGACTTCCCTACTAATATTATAAATGCGAAAGTAACTCTGTCAGTCTGTCTGTTACGCTTTCACGCCTAAACGGCTGGAGGAATTGAGCTGAAATTTGAAAGGATAGTTCGAGGTCCTGGGAAGGACATAGGCTACTTTCAACCGACTGCCAAAGGAGGGTTATGATTTTACGCGATAACGAATTCTACGCGGTCGAAGCCGCGGGGCACAGCTAGTAACATTATAAAATAAACGAATTAGTCAATCAAATAAATTAGCAGTGCACTGCTGGACTTAGGCCTCTCAAAATTTACGCCACTGTGACACGGTTCTGCGCCTTCCACATTGAATCACGGCAAGCGACTTGAAATATAACAAGAAGCCGCGAGACGGTCTCACCAGACTGCCTCTCTGTTAAACGTTTATTGTGAAAGTTAAAGTTCAATCCGATTGACGTTGTCATTTTTGTTTTATTTCAAACTTTGAACAGATGATCCACGTGACCTAGTGACGTAGTTTAATGTGACAGAGTCTTAGCTACAGACAAAGTCTCGCCTTATGCCCCTCTGCACTCTATTTTATAGAGGGGCTAAAATTTACAATGAATGATTTAATGAATGAATGAATGAATGAATGACTTCGTTGACTGAATGTTTTTACGTGGTAAAAAACATGATTGCAAGTTCCACAAGCTATATATTGAAACATAATTATTTTACTTTTTCAAAATTTTCAGACAAAACAGCGTAATTCTTCCTCAAGCAGGTTTTTCATTTAATGTCGTTTTGCATATGGCGTCATACTTTTTAAAAGCCTTTAGAAGACGGGCTAAGAATAAAATTTCCCCTGCTAAATTAACCTGATTTTATAATCTTTTTAAGTTAATTTTAGGTGCAAAAGCCCAGGAAAAGTTTAAACAGTGATAAAATATGAAAAATTCTGAACAAACCTGACAAATATTGATTATTTTGCATTTCTTTTATATGTTTATATAATATAGCGAATGAAAGTACGTTTTTGATGAATTTTAAAGGTCTTTAAGACCTTTCATAATGTTGTGAGGTGCACTTTGATGAAGCTACGAGGTGAAACCGGTCAGACATGTTAAATAAATGTTGTGAAACAATACAAGACGTATTATTTTATCAACGACTAGCTGATGCCCGCAGCTTCGCCTGCGATGGCGCTGTATGTGAAATTTTGCTGAATTTTCTTTGCTATAAACCTCATGGAGCCCAAGACCTTTCCAACGAATGCAAAACCGTGGAAATCGGTTCTTGCGTTCTGGAGTTACAGCGTCAGGAAGGAAAACCCGACTTATTTTTATATAATAGATATTCCACGAGTAAGTACTGAAATTTCAGTCCAAAGAGACTGAACTCGTAAAACAAAAACCGAGCGCAAAGACACTCGTCCAATCTTCACGGACATTTACAGGAACATTATTCAAATCCGTGTAATGGCTTCCCTGGAGTAACATCTCACGTATGTGGACACTATTTGTATTCTGAGCCCATACACTTAAACTTGTATGAGAACCCATTAAACCGGAGATAATAGTGTAGCAAATGTATCACGATCCTCTTCTACATTATAGTGCAGGGTCCTGACTGGTTCTATTATATTAACTTTGTAGGAAAATACCTACTGTTTGAACTCTAGACGAAATACGAGTAGTGTTATAATTTTAATGTTTAACATGACTGTGTGTAGCTGTGTCTTACCCCCAGTTTCCGAAAGGCTGATCAACGCTAAAATTAACTAATCGGCTGTTAAAGGCGGATTCTCACAGAAGATCCAAAATGAAAATCCATTTACAAGGAACATAAATGCTTCGTAAATATTTGAGAAGAATGTAGGTTGTTGCTACCAAAGCGATTCGACGTCGTTGCTGCACATGTGACTCCATAGCGACCGAAAGTTCAACTGTACTATACTTAGGCGGATCAGTGTGGATCGGTTGGAGCGTGTCGGTGGAACGCGGCGGGATCGCAAGAAAATTTTTGTTCGTGGATCGCAGGAATTGGCGATCCATTTGGATCTTCTGTGAGGATTCGCCTTTAACCTTCGGTCCGTCGCGTGGGGTCTTTGAAAGCCCGAACATTACAAAAATGCAAAATTTTCTTATTTAAATCTATTGTAGCCGTGCAGTAGTTTATGTACCCTCCTAAGTTAGATTGTGGTAGGCGCGGAAGGTGGCTAACTTCAATTCGCTCGTAAGCGCCGTGTGATACCGACCTGTTTTGAACGCAAGGGCTCTCAAAGACCCCACGCGACGAGCATACATTTTCGTAAAGATACGATTTTTTTTTATTTATTCCTTATATATTATATGTTACAAAGTTGATTACTTCTATATGATGCCAAAAAAGTATAAAGTAAATAATTACGGAGTAGATTTCTTTATTTTATTTATTTTCTATAAAAGTGATCTCAGAGTGAGAAATATAGGCTCCTACTTACTTACTAGATTATAAGTTTAATAAGTAATTAAATACAAATTGCTTAATAATTTATCATTGTTTTATTGTAGTTTGACAAACACGTAATAATGTAATGATAAATTATATGAAATACTTATAATTTCCTATTTTACATGCTATTTTTCATTGAGGTTCTCAAGAACCCCACGCGACAAACCTCGTTAAGTAAAATGGCGCGACTGACCGAAGGTTAACAGCCGATTAGTTAATTTTAGCGTTGATCAGCCTTTCAGAAACTGAGGGTAGTCTATTCTATGGCATCGTAGCGGTTCAAAGGATAGATCAACTTTTATGCGTCTTTTTTAGTCGAAAGCCGCTATGATAGGGTTTCAAAAATTCCAATTATCCTCAGAATCCGTGTACCTACTTTCTGTATTAAACGTAACAAGATGTTCAATGTAGATATTTAATTTCGAGAGTCTTAATTGTTAGGGTTCCGTTTCACCGTTTAGATACGGATCTAAACGATAAGAATGGGACCCTATTTATGAGTCGCCGTCCAACTGTCTTTCTTTCTGTCTGTCCGTCACGAGGTAACTCAGAAACCGTGATATATATAGAGCTGAAATTTTCACAGATGGTGTTTTTCTGTTGTCGCTATAACATGAAATACTAAAGACCCAAAACAAGTATATATCTACCTAGGCTATAAAAGGCCAAAAAACATAGCATGTTTTGGGGGGCTCCCGTACAACAAACTTGATATTTCGTCGCTTTTTGGTACGGAACTGCGTGCGCGAGTCCGACTCGCACTTGGACAATTTTTTATTTTTTTAGCTGTTAATACTAGTCTTCAAACCTGGCGACTGCTGCCTGTTAATTGTCGCCCTTCCTAATAATAGAGTGCCCGATTCTGCTAGGACGATTAATAACTTTCATGTTATGATGATTGTGTGTGTGTGTGTGTTTGTGTGTGTGTGTGTGTGTTTGTGTTTGTGTGCGTGTGCGTGTGCGTGTGCGTGTGCGTGTGCGTGTGCGTGTGCGTGTGCGTGTGCGTGTGCGTGTGCGTGTGTGTGTGTGTGTGTGTGTGTGTGTGTAAACAAAAGTGTCGACATAGCCCGCAGAGTTTTGAATTGGCAGTGGGGTCGCCGCATCTGTAGAAGAACCGATGGCCGATGGACCAAGCGAGTTCTGAAATGGAGACCGCGACTTGGTAAACGTAGGTTAGGACGACCCACTGCCAAATGGAGCGGTAGACCGCTATAGGCTGAATTGATTGATAGATTGATATTACCCACGGGAAACGGGAACGGGGACTACGCCGGGAAAACCGCGTGACGTCTGCTAGTATTTAATTTTCATAGAAGCGTTCATTGATGTTAATAATGTCACTGAGCACCTCGGGCACCGGACGTTCAGTAAAATTTAATTACCATTATAGACAGGCTTGCAAAGGGAAAAGAACATCCAATCTTATGAAATCTATTTACGTGAAACGAGTTCTCAATGAAAAAAATAATTGTAAAGGTTTACGGGAAAATGAAGGTTGTTTCTGTTTGCACTTTCTGTCCTTAGTAGGTACTAGAGCTGCGTTTCCCATAAGGGATAAAAAAATTCACGTTGCTTGAATTTATCTAATTATAATAAAAGATAGAAGGCCCCGAAGGAATAACTCCAGGGTTCCCGACACAAAAAAGGACCTCTTTCGGGAAAACGGCATGACTATTTCAATATGAGTACAAATTTCATGAACTACCTATTTTAGAAAACATTGAAGACCCATTGAAAAGCCATGTGCCAAAACAAAGTGCGTTCAATATTGCTTATATTGTGCCCAAGGGCATTGCCTGCATGAAACAATACCATCAAGTTTTAATTATTAATCTCTTTTACAAAGAAAATGGAAATTCTTTCATATTCTTTGCTTTAAACAAAGGTTATTGAGGCGACACAATGATATCAAAAAGGTCACCTAAATTTCAAAATTAATGAAATTGTTTGTGAAAAAGCTAACAGGCTTCTCCATTAGACCTGAAGCGAGAGCCCTTGCGTCACTTTTTGAATGGCGCAAGGAGGCACTGGAGCGAGGCCACAGGCCTGAGTCGCAGCTCGAGAAATCGAGGCTAGGTGGTCTCAGCTCGACCAGGAAACCATGGAGACGTGGAACGACTTGAGCAACCAAAAGGGGGATTCGCCACAATCGCTGCGTTCAGAACGGTTATGGACGAGTGGCTGGAGAGGAGACACGGTGCTCTCTCATATCAGTTGTCACAGATACTTACCGAGCACCGCAGCTTCCGTAAGTATCGGTGTAGAATACACCGGGAAACCACGGCTGAGTGCCAGCACTGCGAGGAATGCACGGTGTGGGCACAATAGCGCCAGGTCCTCGTAGCAGGTCTGGCCGTGGATATTCTCTCGTTGGATACCATGGCACAAGCCATGAGCTCCAGCGGAAGTGTGACTCCTGACTGCCTCTTTCTGTGAGAAGGTCATGCTCGAGAAAGAGACAGCGGCGAGGGAGCGAGCGAGAACTCTCCCAAGACTATCGACCTCCATGCCCGGGGGCCTGACAGAAGCAGGCCCTAGACGACAGCGTGATGTGGGGAATTCACGCACGCCCCCCTCCCCTCCTCCAAGAAGCCGAATAACACCCAAAAAAGGTGAGGCCGCAGTGGCCGTACGTTGGAGTCCTGGAGACATCCTTCCGAGGGTTTACCCTGAGCTTCCAACCATAGGCTGTTAGGTAGGATACGTGTGGTTTAAAAAAAGGGCTGTCGTAAAATTTGTACTGTTTTTTTTATCATAAATAACTAGTTAGTCATTGGCTTTACTAGCGTGAAAACTGTGATGCGATGGTGATGACCTTGCCTTAGGCAAATTAGCATGATCATTTTATAATATTACTAGCGGACGTCACACGGTTTCACCCGCGTAGTTCCCGTTCCCGTGGGAATACGGGAATAAAATATAGCCTATGTTCACCGCAAAGAGTGTAGCTTTCCAACAGTGGAAGAATTTTTCACATCGGTCCAGTAGTTCCGGAGCCTATTCGTTACAAACAAACAAACAAAAAAAACAAATCTTTCCTCTTTATAATATTAGTATAGATGTAGTCTATGTAAAGACCTGACCTCTTGTTATTATTAATACTAAATACAATGAAAGCTTTTACGCATATACGCAAAAGCTATCCCTGTACCTAATTTCAATCAGATCCGTTCATCCACCAGAGCGTGGAAGAGTAACAGCATCGACACATCCTGACATCCAAATATCTACTCATCCACACTCAAAATTTTTCGCATATTATAATATATTAGTACGATCTTTTCTTACTCAACTGTAGCTATCATTTTATGTAGCTACCTACTTTCCTTTAGTATTTCTGTATAGAAATTGATTCCCTCGCTCTCTTTGTTTGCTAAGCTCAATCGTATCGAAAGCTTTTAGGTACCTCGTGGACAAAGGTTATAATAAATCTTTGCGAAATTATCTTGTATACAGTTTGTATATTTTTGATTACTTATCTCAATGATAAATATAGAATATTTAGATACTTATAAAGTCAGCTTATTGTGTAGGTTTTTTAAAAATTGTATGTAAGGGGGAGTGGGAGCACTTTTATTGAGTTTTTTTTTAAACAATCTGAGTCTATAAAAACAGAACTTTTAATGCTGGTTAATATATTAGTCAAGGATATAGGTAAGTCAAATTCGTATTCAGTTAAAGATTTAATGAACTTCACTTGATAAAAATAACTTTCCAAAGTTACCCGTTTATAAAATGCTTTTTCAATACTACGAATAAACTAGATACTTACATTTTATATAAAAAAAGTTACTCAACTAAAACTTTGGCTATTGCAGTCTTTTCTAACAGTTCAAAAATAATATAAGTTATGGAATTTATAGGTTATACGGTTATAGAATAGGCAACGGGAAAGAGTGCAAAATATCGTCACCTCAAATCATCATCGCGAAGGTGTCCTAAGAGGCGACTTAGAGAACACTTTCGCAAAACGATCCAATACGTAGACATAGAACACTCGAAATGAAATATGTAGAAATATCTACCAAACTCACTAGCGATTGCGCCGCTGCGCTAGAACCCGAGATCATAGGCATCCAGCGGTCCACCTGCCCTTAAAGTGATATTTGTATATAGATTGTTGAAGCCTAATCGGATCATAGTTATCTATTTTATGAGGTTCTCTTTTTTTGTACTGTAAAGTTATACCAATCTAAAGTATCTTATAGTTTTATTAT
This sequence comes from Miltochrista miniata, assembly GCA_933228765.1. Classification (NCBI taxonomy): domain Eukaryota; kingdom Metazoa; phylum Arthropoda; class Insecta; order Lepidoptera; family Erebidae; genus Miltochrista; species Miltochrista miniata. The sequence continues at coordinate 10,576,195 of OW121764.1, read as the reverse complement.
TGTACTAGCGGACGTCATGCGGTTTCACCCGCGTAGTTCCCGTTCCCGTGGGAATACGGGAATAAAATTTAGCCTTATGTTCACGGCAAAGAGTGTAGCTTTCCAACAGAGTAAGAAATTTTCAAATCGGTCTAGTAGTTCCGGAGCCTATTCGTTACAAACAAACAAACAAAAAAAATCCTCTTTATAATATTAGTATTATAGATGGATGAGAATAGATGTTAAAAGCTCTACCAACGCTTTAAGAAAGTCGATCTCTATATTGTCTCGCCGTCTGAGCTTTTAAAGTTAGTATTAGGTTGCTATATTTAAAGTGTTATTTCAGTAGTTCATTGTCTGGCACCAGCTTATTCTTAGAAGAGAATTCACGATCTTAGTATTGAATTATTGTGTTAAGTCTAGTTAGGGTTCCCTACCCAAAGACCTTATTCATAAGTCTGTCCGTTATGAGGCTGTATCTCAGGAACCGTGATAGCTAGAGAGCTGAAAATTTCATCGATAATGTATTTATGTTGCCGCTATGACAACAAATACAAAAATCAGAGAAAATGGGGGGTGGATTAAGAAGAGCTCCCTTACAACAAATGTAATGTTTTTTTCCGTTTTTCGTTAGGGAACCCTCTGTGCACGAGTCCGACTCGCACTTGGCCGGTTTTGTTCATCACTTTATTTCATGTCATGTTAGAACGGATAACTGTAACTAATATTACCTGAAGATTAGTATTACCTACTTAATTATGTAAGTACTCACTCGGACTTCAGGCATTTAATTTATGACCGTGTAACATTTTATCCGATTTTGGTGCACATTTTATAATGGACATAGAGTATTCTTTTGTATATATCATTCTGTATACTTGTACTATATATAATGTACTCGGTAACAGCAAACCTTTGGCATCAGATAAGATGATACTAAAAAAATGTGGGTTTGCTGTGACTACCCCTCAGAGATATAGGCGTGATCTTATTTTATCAAATAAAGAACGCAAAAATAATTTTAATAACTGCTAATGTAAAATTTACTTTCCGAATAAGAATTTAATTAGATACTCTGAAAGGAAATATGTTAATATTATTTGTAACTTTTTATGATAATAAAATAAATTTATTCCTATTTTTATTCTTACTTTGAGAGCTTTCTTTTTTGTTTGGATGGGATAAACTTTAAGCTTTGTTCTGGCTCTAATTGTGCGTTAAACGGAATTTCGAAGCAGTAGGTACAAATAACTAAATAGGACCTGATTTACCCAAAGGCTAATAAGGCTAAAGTTTAGGGTGCAAGGACTGTGGGGGCGGCGGGCTAGGCGGCGCTGTGCTGTGACTGAGGCCTCAAAATGCATGTCAGAGGCTAGCGGAGCGACGGAGATTGCGGCGAGAGAGCATCCCACGAGTACAGGGCGCCGATTCTCGACCACACGACGTGAATGCGTGGACGCAAATTTACGGGTGAAACGTCGCCCGTCTCATGTTAGTGGCAAGTGCGAGTTTTGGCGTGCGCCTGTCGACATTCACGGGTGACCGCGTTATCGCCGATTTGTATGGAATCGAGACAAGTTCCCGCGTTGACAGCTAAGTGGCGGGGTGTCGATTCCATACGAATTGGCGTGCCGTGAATATCAACAGGCTCACGCAAAAACTCGCACTTCTCACTCAGAAGAGTAAGGCGAAACTGCGCTGGCACACAATCTAACTGCGCTTGGTGCGTTTGTTAGTTTTTTTTAAGTTGTGTACTCTCTTTTAACAATGGCGCCGCAGACTTCGTCGCTCCGCTCGTCGCTTACATGCAGTTTGAGGTTTTATACTAACATAATCATATTTGACTTATACATTAACTCAAAAGTTTAATTTTGTTATAGCTTCAAGAGACTGTAGACTTAAATAACTAAGATGTGGATAATTTCAACTCGATATCACGCGTTACTTTAATAAAGGATAAGACGGACAATAAAGTGGTACTTATAGGTTCCGTTTTTCTTTGGCAAAAAAAGAGTGTATTGGTATTAATCAAAACACTTTTATTTCGCGTAATCATCATGATTCGTATTAACGAGCTTGACATTATGTGGGATTATTCCCATACGGGAACACATCTGATTGGTCCTCGAAGTTAGGTCCGATTGGAGAATACTGATTTCCCACATGAAGCTGGAATTACAGAAATCTAAGTGGCAGTCATTTAGACTGCCACTGTAAGTCAAGTAGAAGTCTGTTTATTTCATCACGATGTTCTAACAACTGCAATTACTATGCACGAGGTCGCGAGTTCAATTCCCAAGTCTGAAATGAGAATATAGATTACATACATTATGGTAAGTGGTTAGCATATGCTAATAACGTGTGATGTTCCAAGTTTGTTAACATTAATTAACATTGAAATAATTTTTGGAGTAATGCGAGAACTGCAGAGTGTTGATGTGTGACATGGATGTTGGAATTTTGATTTGGTAAACGTAATGTTTATAGATTGTAAAACATTTCCTCAAAATCCATAGTTAGGTAGGTACAAATTTTTTCGTGTTAAAAGTATAAGTACACGTAAGTACATAATAATCAATCAATATCATCTTCATAAATATCATCAATCAATCAATCAATATCAATACATGTAATAAAATCGTAACTGTCTGTTTGTCTGTACGTTTGTGCACGCTAATCTCAGCAACTGCTCAACCGATTGCAATGGGGTTTTCTTTATTACGTTGCGCTTTGCTCCACTTAACTTACTGTTTATTTCATGTCAATCGGTTCATAAATAAAAAAAATATTAATCTAAAGAATCTAATATAAAATGCAGCGTACGAAATCGCGGGCTACAGCTAGTACAGAAATTATCATACAATCATGCCTATTTTTGAGAAGGAATGCAGAGGTAAATTAGAAATCAAGTAATTTTGTTGGTCCTATTTAACATGGGGCAAGTCTAGCCGTCACTGGCACTATACACCTACAGGAGTAACTGTAATCGTGTAGGTGTACAGTGCCCGACGACGGTAATAGACTTTCATTACCATACTTGTCTAAAATAAGTAAATTAAATAAAATGAAACTTATTCTATTAGATATTAAAAATAATTATCGTCAAAATTAATGTGACTCTACTGAGAGCTATCCAGGAGTAATCCTGTAGGTGTACAGTGCCCGGTGACGGCAATAGACTTGCCCTCATTACATGAAATCAACAAATCTACTGGCACAGTGTGGATGTATAATTTATTAATGACTAGCCCCTCAAAAATATAGGATTGAGTGAATGTTAATATACTAAGTATATTATTATTTTTAAACGTGAAAGTTTCCCGCAGAGAGTGATGGCCGTCGGGGTGATAAGAGGATACCGCACGAGAAATCGAGGCCCAGCGGACCCTGCTCCACCAGGAAACCATGGAGACATGGAAGGTGCGACTTGAGCAACCAAAGGGGGGATTCGCCACAATCGCGGCCGTCAGACCGGTCATGGACGAGTGGCTGGAGAGAAGACACGGTGCTCTCTCCTACCGGTTGACACAGATTCTTGCTGGGCACGGTAGCTTCGGTAGGTATCTGTGGCGAAAACACCGGAAAACCACGGCCGAGTGTCAGCACTGCGAGGACCGCAGCGATGACACGGCGCTCCACACTCTGGTGGAGTGCATGGCGTGGGCACAACAGCGCCAGGTCCTCGTAGTGGGTCTGGGCGTGGACACTCTCTCGCTCGAGGCCTTGGTGCGAGCCATGCTCTCCAGCGGGAGTAAATGGGACTGCGCCGCCTCTTTCTGCGTGCAGGTCATGCTCGCGAAGGAGGCGGCGGGCCGGGTGCGGAAGAGAACTCTCCCACCCGAGTTCCGCCGACGTGTCTTCGCCGAGGACTATCGGCCTCCATGACCGGGGGTCTGAGGACGGTGAGAGGGCCGCTCACCGTCCTTACAGAAGCAGGCCCATGACGGCAGCGTGACGTGAGCAACTCACGCACACTCCCTTAGAAGCGGAGTCACACCCGAAACCCCCCATAGACGCGGGATTGCACCCGAACCACCCCCTGGGCGAGGCCGCATCGGCGGCCGTAGGTCTGTTGGGAGTCACGGGACATCCTTCCTGAGGGCTTACCCGGGGCTCTCAGGCGTGGTTTGAGGTTTTTTAGTCGGTAAGAGTCCGGCATAACATCCTATGAGGATTTTCCCTCACGTTAAACAAAAAAAAAAAACGTGAAAGTTTTTAGCCTGGTCGAGTTTGATGGAATGTTTTCAAACTCTAATGGCTGGTTGGAATTTGGTACAGGGGTAGATTATAGTCTGGAGTAAGAGACCTACGTATGAGATAATGGAAGAGACCACCCTGCACAAATTCCCATGGAACATGGAAACGAACACAGAATTTATACGCGGTCGGAGCCATGGGCGCAAGCTAGTTATCTGTGTTAGGACCACAGAAATCAGAAAATTATATATCTGTGAGTAGGACTGACCCCTTCTACATTAAAATAAAATAAAATAAATAAATAAAATAAAAGTTATTCCCTTTGAAATTTTTAAAAAAATTTAGGTTTGTCAAAATTTTTGTGACTCTACCGGGGGTTCGGAAATGCTACAGACTGAGAAGAACACCCCAAGAAACTCAGTCCGGTCCCTCTTAATTCACCTTAGTATCTAATACAGTTTTTTTTTAAATGTAGAAAGGAGCAATTCGTGTCACTGCCAGGCAGCCTTGTCTTCTAAAAAGTCTTTAATGCTATAATAAGCTTTCTGGCACAATTTCAGTTTTATTAGTTTTTTAAATTTATTAACTGACAAACCTGTTACGGCTGTCGGCAATGTATTGTATATTCGAATACAATTGCCCGCAAAAGAATTGCTTATTTTATTAAGCCTAAATCTAGGTACAGCCAATTTATTCTTATTTCTTAAGTTTAGGTTATGGATATCACTATTTTTAATAAATTTACTATTATTTTTATGAGTATATAATAAGTTTTCATATATGTACTGTGAATACACAGTAAGGATGTTGATATCCTTAAACTTTTCTCTTACTGACTCCCGAAACCCCATACCATAGATAGCCCGGACAGCCCTTTTCTGCAACACAAAGATACATTCGATGTCGGCAGCGTTACCCCATAATAGTATGCCATAGGTCATGACACTGTGGAAATAGCTAAAGTAGACAAGACGCGCTGTTCTAATGTCTGTCAGTTGTCGCTCTCATTACATTATTTAGATGATAATCGTTATCAATCATTCAGCTATATCGAAGATAGAATAGTCATAATGGTTTAAGAATGCGACATAACCACGAATCCACGAATCAATAAAGAAAAAAAAATCTTAAAATCATTCAACCGCAATGAAATCTGAAGCTACACATTTTCGGGTTGAAAGTAATTCAATTCACGCTAACAAGATTCCCCTAATGATAATGTTATTGTAAGCAGGCCTAACTTCCTGTGGAACCAATTAATTTTAACCGCCTACATGACTTTCATATGCTACGGTGCCCGAATGAAGAGAAATCAATTATGAAAGCTAAAATATTTTGAAGGTGAAAGATTGTAAGTATGGTTGGATGTTAGTAACTAATTCACGCTCTCACGCCTTTACAAATCTGGCTGAAATTTTGTATAGTCATAGTCTGAAAGAACACGCCATGACATTCTACTAATATTATTAATGGGAAAGTCTGTGTAGATGTTTGAATGTTTGTTACTCAATCACGCTCTAACGGCTGAACTGATTGGGCTGAAATTTGGCACAGAGATAGTTTATGGTCATGTAATACACAGCCTACTTTTCATCCCGGGACCATGTTCCCGGCGAAGCCGCGAGCATCATCTAGTAGGCTATATTTCATTCCCGAGATTTGTTCTCATGGGATGCGAAAGTAGGAAGAGATATCCACACAGGTGGAGTCGCCTCAAATAACCTATTTTATCCTGAAGAACATATATATTTAACTCTGACAGGAAAACAGTTTATACAATACAATGTCTAGTGATCCTATTCAGTGGTTGTACACGTAATGTTTGTTTGTTCAAGGCTTAAGCTAGAGCTTACCTGTCTGTTTGAATTAACTAATTGTCTTGAGGTCTCAAGCTTAAGGATAAGTAGACACCTTTGGTGTAGTTAATGTTTATTGTTTAACTAGCGGACGTCAAGCGGTTTCTCCCGCGTAATTACCGTTCCCGTGGGAATACGGGAATAAAATATAGCCTATGTTTACCGCAAAGAGTGTAGCGCCCAACAGTGAAAGAAATTTTCAAATCGGTCCAGTAGTTTCGGAGCCTTTTTGTTGCAAATAAACGAACAAACAATCAAATCTTTCCTCTTAATAATATTAGTATAGACTAATACCCAAGTAGATAATGGTTTTTTTATCGTGAGGAAAATCCTACATGCATCTAAAAACCACACGTATCCTACCAAACAGCCTACGGTTGGTAGCCACGGGTAAGCCCTAGGAAAGATTTCGCAGGACTCCCAACAGACCTACGGCTACCACCGCGGTCTCACCTAGGGCGGGAGTTCCGGGGGTGCTATCCAGCTTCTTTGGGGGTTGGTTCGGGTTTTAACCCTCTTCTTGGGGGGCGTGAATCTCTCACGTCACGCTGTCGTCTAGGGCCTGCTTCTGTAAGGACAGCGAGCAGCCCCTTTACCGTCCTCAGACCCCCGGTCTAGTTAATGGGTTTGCTAGACCGGAGTCTTGGACTCTACAGATTGTGTTAGTCAATCAATTAATCAAATCAGCCGGCGGCAGTCCACTACTGGACGTAAGCCTCTCCCAATTTACGACACAATCTATGGTTCTGCGCCTTCCGCATCCAGTCCCAGCCTGCGACCTTCACCAAGTCGTGCGTCGGTCCATCTGGCGGGTGGACGTCCTACCCCACTTTTGCCAAGTCGCAGTCTCCACTCTAAAACCTGCTCTATTGGCCGTCGTCGGTTCTTCTGCAGATATGGCCGGCCTACTGCCACTTTAATGTGCTTATTCTACGAGCTATGTCGACCACTTTAGTTCTCCGCCGGATAGTCTCATTTTCTTATATAGTGGACTAGCGGACGTCACGCGGTTTCACCCGCGTAGTTCCCGTTCCCGTGGGAAAACGGGAACTAAATATAGCCTATGTTCACCGCAAAGAGTGTAGCTTCCCAACAGTGAAAGAATTTTTCAAATCGGTCCAGTATATCCGGAGCCTATTCGTTACAAACAAACAAACAAACAAAAAAACTAATCTTTCCTCTTTATAATATTAGTATAGATGTATAAAATCTGTCTGGACTGTTGAAATTTTAGTTCGTATTACAGAATAGTTATAGATTTTCTTCTATATAACTATTCGGTGACGCAATACCCTTACTCCCTATGTAGGGCCAACAAAATTGATGGCCAAATGTCGGTCAAAGTCACCCCATGCTCATCCCCGATTGATTATATAAAATTGATAAGGGTCAATCTTTTATTTTCAGCGATATTTTAGTCTGTGGGGCTCTATCGGCTATTTTTAGGTATTTTTACCCATTATGCAGGATGGAAGCTTGGTTTTCACATCGAAAAAATTTGATTCACATCGTTACCAGTCCTGTAGTTCCTATATATTGTGTATTGTAAAGAACAAGGACATCAACTGTTTTAAAATTAGTGGTTTAGGCATAATAATACCTTTTTGATTGCTTCACAATAAGACTCATACAAACTATTTCCGACATCATTAAGTCCGATTCTAGTACACGACCTTCAGAAACAGTAACGTGTTATTTTTAGGTAAATTCCATTCAAGTAGTTAGGAATCTACCTATTATAGTTATAATAGCAGCTACCTCTACCTATATATGTAGCTGCTAATAAAACTATTATAGGTACCTAATCAATTCATCAAAGCTTAGCAGAATCTACAGATAGGTAACTCGATTAAAATAATTGTAGTAATTTGCAATATATTTTATCTCTTGTTTCAAGCAATACTACTGCTTTCAGTTTTGCACGAAAACTGACCTTTCTTTAGTTCGTTTTAATAGAGGTGTCTAACTCTTTTCCAGAACTGCGAGTTCTGCACAAACTGAAATTGACGTGCCTAACAACATTCCAGCACGCAAAACCTTAAAAACCTACCCTGTTTTATACTCGTAATATCTTTTACACCTCGCGTAATTTATGTAAAAAAAAGGGATCATTTTGAAGAACAATTAGAACTTATACAAACTAAATTACAAATTTAATGAAAAATTATTATCAATCTCAAGCAGGACTCGAACCCGCATATTTTAGCTAACCGGACCAGAAGCCCTAACCGCTGTACAGTTGAGAAACTGGCCACTGCTATAGACTGAATTTTTTCAAATCATATTTGTTATATTTAATTATTTTATTCTAAATGGAATTTGACTAAATGTGGAGGACGAGCTGGACATTTAAGGCGGTGATGATGGTCGATTATTTTGAATTTAATGTACCATTTGACCCTTAGTAAATCGGCCTCTCTTTAGATAAATCGTCGACAACTTCAAACATAGACTGTCCGATTGTAATCGGTATGGCCACGACACGACATGAACATTCGATATAATATGCGTCAGAGCTATGTTTATGTTCAGCCCAACCCTTTCGGACGCCTTGCTGAGATCATGATAAGCCAAACTCAAAGCAGGGTCAGGTTTTTGCCGTTTCTTGATTGTTACACTGACTGCTACCAGCGAATCGAGTTTAGGTATTAGATGATTCATGTCCTACGTAACATCGGATGCTTTCAAACTGGATTTATTTCGGAAATACCAACTAGGCTTTATCAACTACTTTCATGTTTCTAAGGATTATTTTTAGGTTACAATAGATTCATCTTTGTGCAATCAAACATAATTTATTTTTGCTTATTGTTCGTACGACATCTAGTTTCTTTTTTCTAAATACTAATATATCACTGAAACTTTCCAACAATCATTCTTATATAGGCTTTATGACACCCTTCCACTGCGCAACCGAGGGTTGGGTAACATGACACGCACTTAAAATCTTGCCCGTGGGTGAGTTGTGCCTTTGATCAGATATTGAGGTCGCACTCGCCCGAATTTTCGCAACTGGCCCAGTGAAACTATTAGGTGTGTAATGGCCCACTTAGGCAGATTGCCTATGCAGGAGACCTATCTGAAGCCTACACGACTAACAACAGAAAAAAACGTAGGGAGATGTAAGAGTACCCTTGAAAATTTTCGTTCGCATGCCAGGCCCTTAATTTGGAACCCAAGCCCACAGGAGAACAGAAACCCATATGGAGAGTCCACGATTGTGGACAAAGTCTGTATCAGGAGCCCTGGAGTATTTTTGCGAGGGTTGACCCGGGACTCCTAACCTTAGACAGATGGTAAAGCACCGTGTGGTTTTAGTCGGTAGAAGTTAGTATAAAAGATCTAAGGAACAGACAGTCAAAGCGTTTTCATTTTAGCCCCTCTTTATAAAATAGAGTGCAGAGGGGTTTGTGGCGAGACTTATGTCTGTGACTCCGTTGCATTAAATTACGTCACTAGGTCACGTGGATCATCTGTTCAAAGTTTGAAATAAAACCAAAATGACAACGTCAATCGGATTGAACTTTCACTTTCACAATAAACCTTTTATAGAGGGGCAGGCTTCTTGTTAAGCTATGTAAGAGTATGACTGTTATTCCAATGTCACTGTAAGATTCAAACTGAAACAAGTAACTACGAGTGTTATGCACCCCGACTTCATAATAAAATTATTAAAACACCACCAACCAAGAATGTGTTCACATAATGCCGAGATTCCAAAGTCAGATATTGCCAGACTTGTACAACGTTCAACTATTTCTAGTGCGGCTTAATTAACCAAGTTTTTGTTGCCTTACATTTCGTACGTCCGAACAATACTTTCTGCCTCGGATAGAGGCGAAGTTACATAACAGGCCTGCAAAATGAGGGTCATAACTTCCTCTCTGGAATTTGATAGCTGATTCTAGGGTATTTTGGTGCGCTGATTACGAATATGTACTTAGATTTTCTCCATCACCTCCAGATTTTTCGAACAAGGCACAGATAGAAAATAGAAAAAAAGACCCACGTTTTCTCATAAAAAATATATATTTAAAAAAGTACATTACCTTTAACTTATAAAACGACTAAAATATAATAATAACTTGTTACTAGTCTAAATTACACGTAAATTTTATTTGTGGAACCTGGTTCTTTTTTCCTGGAACCTTCGGTTGTGAGATTTTCGCTTAAATTTCCGGTTTGGATCGACGCGCTTCAATAAACAACAATAGTCTGCCATCATGCTAGTATTCCATCTTCCTCTATATCAGACTTCAAGCTCTTTCAAATCTTGGTAAAATCTTTCGCCTTGTTCTTTGCTAACGGCTCCTAAATTTTCTGGGAAGTAATCAATGTGCGAATTTAGGAAATGAAGTTTAGTGCATGTTTATGTCCCTTTTATTTTAGAATTGTATCCAGTTATGTCACAACAACAAAAGTAGCCATCTTTATCATGGTCTTTAGCCTCTCTTCATAGCATAGGTGAACCGATTTTGAAGTTATTTTTCTGGCCTTTTAAACACTTGCGAAATTGTAATATAAACAAGTCGAACAAAGTTAATGAATGTGTCGAAGTTTTGTCTTGGTTACTTAATACGTGTCCAAAATAACTTTTGTAAATATTTTTCACAAACTCTGTAATGCTGTTTCATTGATTTATCACCATAAAATTCCGGGAGATATTACTAAAACAATTCGTAGAATTTAAACAACTTCGCAATGACATTTTAAAGTTCTTGTTTCAATATTCAACTGTTAATTTTCTAAATCAGTGTGGGTACTTATACAAAAACCCTTTGATTTCTCTTTATTACACCCTTTTTAATAATATTTACAAAAAATAGGTATCTTATATTACTACTAGGTAATTTTTTTGATTTTATTACAAAATTAAGTCAAATTACCTGTTTTTAACATTGTTAATGCGAATTACTTATACTTTTTATGTAGTAATTACCAAATTACTGATTTGCATAATTTTTTATATCCCCTTACACTAATTAAATGAAATAAAAATAAAACTGAAGTAATTTAATGACGTTTTATAAATTTTAAAAGGTCGACGATCAGACATTTTGGAGCAAAATCTTAAATATTTAATATCAAAAAATCCTGACGTGTAGGATTTTTTTTATTATTTTTCTCGTAATAAGCACATCAGAACCTATAGAAAATGTTACTCAGATTTCAAAGAGGAAAACCATTGCAGACCTGTGATTTGCCCACTTTACGAGTAGGAAACAGCTGCCACACAAAGACTTTTTGCCAAATTAACTTATCTATGTTGTCGTGCGTATGAATTGTGATTTATACAGACGATCGTCACTATGAATGTATAAAGAGTTTGGCTGGCTTGAATAATAACTGCCCCTCTCTAACACGTTTATTGTGAAAGTTCAATCCGATTGACGTCGTCATTTTTGTTTTTTTTTTTCAAACTTTGAACAGATGACCCACGTGACCTAGTGACGGAGTGTAATGCAACAGAGTCACAGACTACAAACAAAGTCTCGATATAAGCCCCTCTGCACTCTATTTTATAGAGAGGGGGCTAAACTGTCCGCACGCGTGGATCACATGCACTTGTAAGTAAAAAGTTATTAAAAAATTTTTAGAAGTCGATATTTTAGCTACTTGGCGTCAGCCTCGATTAAATTAAAGTGAGATACGCTGTAAGAGAAACAGATCAATTCCGTACTTAAAAACTGCTTTTCGAGGTATGGTTATAAATGTGCATAGTGTTTCACTTGAAATGGTCATCGAAGCACAGACACGCTTGTATATGGAAATGCTACAAATGGCTACCCATCACTAATCCCAAAATTAATTTGACGGAAGACACGACAGTCATATTTAAAAGTACAATTTATTCATAAATGGGTCATTTATTCGACTAATATTGAAATCCAATTAATTTCTGACCGCGCTACTGCACTGAGAGCCTTTAAAGGATTACCAATTGCTGCGGGCAATGCCGATATACATACCTACTCGTAGATTGTACAGACCATCGCTCCTGTTACCTGCCGATAACACCGAACATAACACTACGATATTTGCCTAAATTGATACAATGTTCGAAGCTAATGGCCGATCTAAGTCTAGCGGTGAATATAAGCCACAACCTTTATTGGGTCATAGACAAAATTATCTATACTAATATTATAAGGAGAAAAGATTTGTTTGTTTGTTTGTAACGAATAGGCTCCGGAACTACTGGACCGATTTGAAAAATTCTTTCACTGTTGGGAAGCTACACTCTTTGCGGTAAATATACCTAGGCTATATTTTATTCCCGTATTCTCACGGGAACGGGAACTACGCGGGTGAAACCGCGTGACGTCCGCTAGTGCTTAATATTCAAGAAATGAAGCGTCCTTGTAGTTAGGAATGGTGTGAGACTGTTCTCGCTGACAGAATTTGATTCCTGGTGACTTTACCACGTCAAGTTGGCAGTCAAAACAGGGCCTGGAGGGCTTTTTGTTATACTAGAATAACGCTTGAAGTGTTTCAGTCTTTTAAAACTAGTATCAAGCACTTCTTGAGTTTGATAAATGTTTTGTAATATTTTAGGCTCAAGTCACATTAGCGCAGAGTCCACGTGACGAGTCCTGTTTTTTCAATTAAAATACGTGACTTCGCGATTCACCCCGCGCGAGTATCGAACGCCGACGTGCTGACTCGCTCCAGGGGTAGAATTCTGGTAGAATTATTTTTATAATACAAAATTCTACCTTAAACATGTCGATAGAGAAAAATAATATGTTGTAGTTGTAGGCAAAGAACATGACGCGGCGTATAAGTTGGACTCTTTCTGAATGTGAGTGTAGCCTAGATTTCTAGGATCTAAGGATCTTAACAAAATGATACTCATATGAGTAGGTACTCAAGAAAAGTTTGTTTTTTTTTATTTTCGCTTTGTAAAACTACCCTCAAGGATTTATTAAGGTTTGAAAATCGTTTAGTAATACGGTCCTAAGTAATATAAGAATTGTATTTAGCGTGTTTAGAAATCGTTTGTAATGGATCATATTCTAAGATTATTATTATAGTTAACAAACTTTTATTACATTTTCATATTCTGAAATCGTTATTAGGTATTCGAGAAAAATATAAAATGAAATTATAAATGTTATTCACATTACGCAAGGCTTAATTTTCACCGTTGCAGAATGGAATGAAAGCATATTTTTGACGCAAAAATGTATGCGAAAACGTTGTGAAATGTCGACGCTAGGCAAATTTTAGAAAACTGGGACACTGTAAATATATTGGGATGACGTGCAGTCTTAGTCCATTTAGCTACTACGTAACTGTGTGAACTATTTTAACTGACTTTATTGTTTCTTAGTTAGTTTTTTGTTGTTATAAAATAGACATAAAGTTCATAATGTACAATTGACTGCAGAAAGTCGCTTCCATTCCGCGGTGGTGTGAATTGAGCCTTAAACAAACAAAATAAGTAATGTCATAAATAAAGTTATTTTCAGAACTTTTATGTAGCCATTGTTTTTTTCTTTTTTATCAGGAGTAATGAACATTGTAGCTTTTTACTTAGCGTATCAACTGATTACATACTTCATTACATAGGTACATATTGAAACACCTTGAAACTCTAAAAATACATATAAATTTAAAAAAAAACCTTTTCCACTGTGTGTCATACTAAGCTAGTTCAGCTTAGCTGTGTAAGCTATGCTTTAATAGATCAAGTCTTTCTCATTTGCCTTTTATAAATAAAGATGAGTCAACAGATGGACGGACAACAAAGTGATCCGTTGATATTCTTTTCAGGTACTGACAGAACCCTAAAAACTACGTGCAGTTTACTTTTGTTACGTGCCTACTTCACTTTTTTCACTTACATACGTATGTATGTAAGTGAAAAAGTTCCTTCGGGGATAAAGGCGTGACCACATGTATATGTGGTCACGCCTTTATCCCCGAAGGGGTAGGCAGAGGCATATTATTCGAACGAACGGATTCGAATATTATTCGGACGAATTCTAAAAGGGTGAAATGTGGGCATATTATGCCCACATTTCACCCTTTTAGAATTCGTCCGTTGTGACTGCCTGCTGTTAAAATTTAAAGGCCTTCAACTTGGCTTAACGACTGCCATTTTACTGGCAACCGGGACCAACGGCTTAACATGCATTCCGAAGCACGTAAACGCTCAAATAAATGTCACAAAGTGGTCACATGGATGGTCGCCCATCCAAGAACCGGCCATAGTGAAAGTTGCTTACTGCGGTGATCGTTTACAGAACACTGAGTCCACGGGGCCACGAGCGCTTTTTGAGTTATTCGAGAGTAAATTGCGATAAAGAGACATATTTCATTTACAACATTGACTGGGAGGGCATTTATGACCCAAATGGCAAGATATGTGCCATTTTGGCGCCATAATGGACTCTATATTACTTTTTCAACCTGAAATCTTCTACGAATCGCGTAATTTTATGAGAGTCGAACTGAGAGCGTTTTAGATTGTGAAATCAGGAGAATTTTATTATTCAGAGAAATAAAATGTCAATTTAATAATATGCTGTAAGCCGGCCAAGTTCGAATGAGACTCGCTCACGGAAGGTTCCGTACCAAAATAAAGGAAAAAATCACGTTATTAATGGTACAGAGGCCCCTTATATAACTACATTTTTTTCCTATTTTTAGTTGTTATCATTATAGCGGCAATATCTAATATTTCACTCCATTATTGTATAGTTATTGTTAAAAGTATAGTGATACACTATTATTACCTACTAACTGTAGCCCGCGACTTCGTACGCGTTAAAATTATGTTATAATGCCAATTTGGTTTGGATTTGATTTTTTTTCTGCCGAGCCTCTAGGCTAAGTAGCGTAATAATATGCAGTCTGTGTGTAAAACATATCTCTTACTAATATTCCTGCTTTGTTTTAGTTAAATCTATCCAACGGCTTACATATTTCATAGCTCTCTGCTTAGCTCCTAGGATATCTAGCGTGATAATATATAACCTATTTGAAGAACCTTAAGCAAAATTTGTGCAAAATTTGAACCTAATCTATTCATTACTTTTCGAGATCCTTCCGTACAAAGCAAAGGAAACAGACATACAGACAAAAAAATTCTAACTATATTTTCGGGTTCGGTATCTTTTAGAGAACACCTAGCGAGTACTTTTTTTAATATTTCCAATGTACAGTTTTGACTTTTCTATCATTTTATTATATTTTATTATGTAGGTACCTATAGATATATTTACAATATAACTATCTAAACTAAATAAGGCCCCCGTGGCATTGTGCCCAAGAGACTAGCAGCATATAAGGAATTAGTCCGAATTATCATCGGTAAAAAGTTCAGTTGTCCATCTATCACGATTCATAAGATACCGCCTGTAGACAAACAGACATACAACAAATTCTCAGTAATAGTGTTCCGTTTTGCCTTTTAGTACGGAACTCTAATATGCGAAAAAAAGTTAAAATAACTTGCAGGATTCTCAATGTAATAATTAAAATAAAGGAAGGAATTAAAAGAAAATGGCCTCTTTTGACGTACAAATTAATGGAGTTTCCGTCTTGGCCGGATGGTCTTTGCGACCCTGAATGACTGGCCTAATAGCCGCCTGCCTTGCTGAGATAACTTGGGAGAAAAGATAAAAGTTTATCTGAAAGTGGTGAAAAATTGAGCAATTTGTTAAATTTGAGCGTATCTCCATCATTCATTTCATTTACTATGGTTTCGGCGTTTTTAAAGTTTTTTGTCTGTAAATAAAGTAAAATGAAGTAAAAATAACAAATTAATAATATCTCAGTGGTTCCAGAGTTTATTGATTACTAGCGGATGTCACGCGGTTTCACCCGCGTAGTTCCCGTTCCCGTGAGAATACGGGAATAAAATATAGCCTACGTTCACCGCAAAGAGTGTAGCTTCCCAACAGTGAAAGAATTTTTCGAATCGGTCCAGTAGTTCCGGAGCCAATTCGTTACAAACAAACAAACAAACAAACATAAAAACAAATCTTTCCTCTTTATAATATTATATTGATTACAAATAACCCAATTTTTACTCCTAATTATTGTAAGTACAGTATTTTTTGGGACGTATAGCATTTCTTTTTTAATAATAGGTATTTATTAGTGACCAGCTGACCCTCGCAACTTCGTTTACGTCACATAAGGTGTACGAATGGAGGAGTACTTCTTCATGTGACTCATCAAGCAGCGTGTGAAACGGCCCTGTTTGCTTAATCATAAAAGAGCTTAAAGATTAAGGCGAGCTCTTTTATGATTAAGCCAACACGCCCGTTTAGACTCACTTTCAAAAGAAACGTTGAATTCTAGATTTACCGAAAGTTGAGATGCCCCTAATTTCTGAACTACATAACCCTCAATATTGAAAATTGTATGGAATAATGCTTAAAGTACTCCCTTTCAGACACCAAACAAATATTTGAAATCGAACCACGCAGTGAGAAGTTATAGCTAAAAACCTATTTTGCCTTTCATCTCCTCTCCTGAAGGAACCGCGCAAAATATCGGGATCGAAAGTATCTAAGAACCTTCCTCGGACTATAAGCTTAGATCGTACAAAGTATCATTCAAATCGGTTCAGTAGTTTCGGCGTGATACTTAGTCGGGATACAGACAGACAGACAGACAGACAGACAGACAGACATGAAAATTTAAAATTACATTTTCGGCTTCAGTATCGATTAGAGAACGCCCTACACTTAAAATTTTCAAAACATCTTCCATGTACAGACTCCCGACCCTCTACAGTTTTATTATAAGTATAGATAATAATTCTACTATAATATCTATCTATACATATAATAAAACTGTAGAGGGTCGAGAGTCTGTACATGGAAGATATTTTGAAAATTTTAATTGGAGGGTGTTCTCTAATCGATTCTGAAGCCGAAAATGTAATTTAAATTTTTCATGTCTGTCTGTCTGTCTGTCTGTCTGTCTGTCTGTCTGTCTGTATCCCGACTAAGTATCACGCCGAAACTACTGAATCGATTTGCATGATACTTGGCACAATCTGAGCTTATGATCCGAGGAAGGTTTTAGGATACTTTTGATCCCGATATTTTGCGTGGTTCCTTCAGGGGAGGGAATGAAAGATGAAATGGTTTTTCAGCTGTAATTTCTCACCGCGTGGTCCGATTTCAAATATTTTTTTGGTGTTAGAAAGGTAATATTTTAAGCATTGCTTCACACAAGTTTTAATATTGAGGGTTTTGTGGTTCAGAAATGAGAGACATCTCAACTTTTGCCAAACCTAGAATTCAAGGGTTCCTTTGAAGGCAGCGGGCCAGGTGCGGGAGAGAACTCTCCCACCCAAGTTCCGCAGTCGGCGCCCTGGTCGCCGCCGACGTGTCTTCGCCGAGGACTATCGGCCTCCATGACCGGGGGTCTGAGGACAGTGAGAGGGCCGCTCACCATCCTTACAGAAGCAGGCCCATGACGGCAGCGTGACGTGAGCAACTCACGCACGCCCCCCCTTAGAAGCGGGGTCACACCCGAAACCCCCCATAGACGCGGGATTGCACCCGAACCACCCCCCTGGGCGAGGCCGCATTGGTGGCCGTAGGTCTGTTGGGAGTCACGGGACATCCTTCCTGAGGGCTTACCCGGGGCTCTCAACCATAGGCTGTTAGGCGTTACGTGAGGTTTTTTAGTCGGTAAGAGTCCGGCATAGCAGCCTACGAGGATTTTCCCTCACAATATAAAAAAAAAGGGTTCCTTTGAATAGATTACACTGGTAGGTATCTTCTATCGATATCTTTACCTATCTATTCTTATTCTATACCTATAACTCTATACCTATGTATAATAAACTATTTATCATAAATATAAATAGGTGTTGTTATGTTTTGCTATACCTGCTACATTACATTACATCTATCTATACTGTCTTATAATAAATCTGTAGAAGTGAAAATTCTGTACATTTAAAATATCAAAAAAGTAAATAGCAGGGCGTGTTACTAGACCGACACCGAACCCAAAAATGTGATTAAAAAAATTTTTAACTGTCTGTCTGTCTGTCTGTCTGTTTGTTCAGGCATCACGCAAAAACTACCGGTTCGATTACGATGAAACTTAGTATAATTATTCTTTAATAGCCACACTGGGTACTTTTTATTCCGGAAAAGTATATAGAATTCAAAGCAAACTTAATTTTGCAGTTCGATCCCTAGACCCAAAGTTATTATCAATTATTGCTTAGACGGTTAATGATACGATGATGAAACTACGCATGAGCGTTGTTTGTTACAATTTGAAAAAAGTAATTTTAACGTTTTTGCAAATTCCACCTCCAAAGGTATAAAAAAGGAGGATAAAGTTGGTATGGGATAGCGTGATTCCTTGGTCCGATCTACTTAAAATTTGACATATAGCATTATTAACATAATTTATTGAAGACGTGTTTCGTATTTTATTGAAATTTATGCTATAACGAGCTAAAAAGGGAATGTAAATTATTTTGGGGTCGATTTTCTCCGTAGTTGATATCAATACTCCTCAAATACTCTTATTTTATACTAAATTTTTTTTTTATTTTGACACATAATTTGTGAAAGCGTTGTCATTTATGTTAGGGATATGGTTTTACTTCAGACTTCAAAGAGATGATTTTACTACAACGCCATAAAGTTAAATAAAAAGCGCTATTTTGGTATAATATTAACCAAATATGCTATACGGAAGTTTTGTGTGACCAAAATACATTTGTGAGAAGAAAAGCTAAGATGGCTTGCCAGAAAAAATGAAAGACCACGCTTCAGGTAGTATCCACTGCTCAATAAAATAACACCGCATGTTACCATCTACGCTCAATCCTTACGACAAATATTGACAGCAGACTGATCATGGAAGGCATGAACTTTATTCTACATATAGTTCTGATTGCATTCTGTCAGGAAACAGACTCACTAAGTCTTTGTAAACTACGGGAATGGCCTCTACGAAGACTACATTCGACAGGACTGAAAAGAGCCATTACAATGAACATGAACGCTCAGCTGATGAAATTTACATTGTTATTACGTTACCAGGTCTTGGTTGGACCATCTGTATTAGGAGGACAAAGCCTACAGTAGTTCGGTTTGTTTAAACGTCGTAGGCTGGGACTACCTGAAGAAGCAACTAAGTTACGATGTCAATTGCTTAGAAGAGAAGTTGTGTCAAGTAGTAGTTTAGCCATTGAATTAAGAAATGTATTTAATAAATAAATTTACTTGGCTCATATTATTATTTTATGCATTATGAATTTGACGATGTATTTTTGTTGCCGGCATAACAACAAATCTATCTATTTAAAAAACCATACCACTTTTTGTTGTAATTTTATAACTCAAGAACGAGCTCACCTATCCAAACCAAATGTCTAGGCTTTGTTTGGACTATTTAGTTGATGGTTTATGTGAAGTTTGTACAAAATCGGTAGAGCGGTTCTTCATTCATCCTGCAAACGAAGTTGCGCGGGTCAGCTAGTACTTATAATAAAACTGTACAGGGTCGGGAGTCTGTACATGGAAGATATTTTGAAAATTTTAAGTATAGGGCGTTCTCTAATCGATACTGAAGCCGAAAATGTAATTTAAAATTTTCATGTCTGTCTGTCTGTCTGTCTGTATCCCGAATAAGTATCACGCCGAAACTACTAAACCGATTTGAATGATACTTTGTACGATCTAAGCTTATAGTCCGAGGAAGGTTCTTAGATACTTTTGATCCCGATATTTTCCGCGGTTCCTTCAGGAGAGGGGATGAAAGGCAAATAGGTTTTTAGCTATAATTTCTCACTGCGTGGTTCGATTTTTTGATGTCTGAAAGGGAGTACTTTAGGCATTATTCCACACAATTTTAAATATTGAGGGTTATGTAGTTCAGAAATTAGGGGCATCTCAACTTTCGGTAAATCTAGAATTCAACGTTTCTTTTGAAAGTGAGGCTAAACGGGCGTGTTTGCTAAATCATAAAAGAGCTTATTCTGAAACAATTCAGTCCACGCCGAACTGTTAAGGGGCGGTTAACCCGCACAAGTAGGCATTTGGCGCTCCCCTCGCCCCGGGCGCTAGACACACCGCGCGCCGGCAGCGGCAGTCAACTCTCATGCCACAGTATACAGTATAGTAGAAAGAAACAGCATGCTAACTTTGTTTGACGTAGTAAATGCATCTAACTTTATTAAGTGTAGTGATTTATTAGTTTCGTAAATAAAAATAAATGAGTTAATCGTAAATAAATTATGTATATTATACTATTATTTTTAAGCTAAAGAGTTTGTTTGTTTGTTTAGTTGTTCTAACTCTAGAGTCTAAGAGACTGCTAGTTGAATTTCAAGAGTTTCTTAACAGAATGTCCATTTTTGAAAAATACCAAAATATATAACATCACGCTAAGGCGAATAAGAGCTTATCAGCAACGAAACATTTTTCTACAACTAGGATATTTCATTTCATTTGAGAGTTTCCGTTGCGTACGTTTGCTACAGTTGCGTAAAAAATGTAAATTACATAATAGATGGTCATAAAAATTTCTAAAGTTTTCTAAAGTTGGTATGCTAAGTATGAATCACGGGATCATTGTGCAATCCAAAATGGCCGCCGCGGTGTAATCACAAAATTTCATGATGGGTGTCGTTTAAAGGGATTTTTGGTATGCTGAGTACGAATCACGTACTAATTTTGCAATCCAATATGGACGCCGCGCCGTAATCACAAAATGTCATGATGGGTATCGTTTAAGGGGTTTCTTGGTATGCTGAGTACGAATCACGTGATAATTTTGCAATCCAAAATGGCGGCCGCGGTGTAATCACAAAAATTCATGATGGGTATCGTTTAAAGGGTTTTTTGGTATGCTGAGTACGAATTACGTACTAATTTTGCAATCCAATAAGGCCACCGCGCCGTAATCACAAAATTTCATGATGGGTATCGTTTAAGGGGTTTCTTGGTATGCTGAGTACGAATCACGTGATAATTTTGCAATCCAAAATGGCGGCCGCGGTGTAATCACAAAAATTCATGATGGTTATCGTTTAAGGGGTTTTTTGGTATGCTGAGGACGAATCACATGATAATTTTGCAATCCAAAATGGCCACCGCGCCGTAATCACATAATTTCGTAATGAATGTCGTTTAATGGGTTTTTTCGAATGCTGAGTACGAATAACATGATCATTTTGGAATTCAATTTGGCCGCCTAAGCTATTTAGGCCCACTTGCGCGGAGAGTCGAGTTAAATATATAAATATAGAGTTAGTAAGCTCTGAGTTAAATAAATAACTTCTTAACTCTGACCACGTCTTGCACAGTTGCAAATTGGCACGCGGTTAACTAACTCACAGTAAACCGAACAAGTTTTTTTAGTCTGTGTCGTTCCATGCAATCCAACCACACACAAATGTTAGAACGAAGAATGGAACATGTGTCTCTATCTCTTTTACACTACAGTCTGCTACGTATGATTTACGATACTACCATACTTACGATACTACCATTTACGATACCAATCATAAAATTTTGTGATTACGGCGCGGCGGGCATATTGGATTGCAAAATTATCACGTGATTCGTACTCTGCATACCAAAAAACCCCTTAAACGATACCCATCATGAAACTTTATGATTATGGCACGGCGGCCATATTGGATTGCAAAATTATCACGTGATTCGTACTCAGCATACCAAAAAACCCCTTGAACGATACCCATCATGAAATTTTATGATTACGGCGCGGCGGCCATCTTGTATTGCAAAATTAGTATGCGATTCGTACTCAGCATACCAAAAAACCCCTTAAACGATACCCATCATGAAATTTTGTGATTACGGCGCGGTGGCTATATTCGATTGCAAAATTATCACGTGATTCGTACTTAGCATACCAAAAAACCCCTTAAACGATACCCATCATGAAATTTTGTGATTACGGCGCGGCGGCCATATTGGATTGCAAAATTATCACGTGATTCGTACTCAGCATACCAAAAACCCCTTAAACGATACCCATCATGAAATTTTGTGATTACGGCGCGGCGGCCATATTGGATTGCAAAATTATCACGTACTTCGTACTCAGCATACCAAAAAACCCCTTAAACGATACCCATCATGGAATTTTGTGATTACGGCGCGGCGGCCATCTTGTATTGCAAAATTAGTACGCGATTCGTATTCAGCATACCAAAAAACCACTTAAACGATACCCATCATGAAATTTTGTGATTACGGCGCGGCGGCTATATTCGATTGCAAAATTATCACGTGATTCGTACTCAGCATACCAAAAAACCCCTTAAACGATACCCATCATGAAATTTTGTGATTACGGCGCGGCGGCCATATTGGATTGCAAAATTATCACGTACTTCGTACTCAGCATACCAAAAAACCCCTTAAACGATACCCATCATGAAATTTTGTGATTACGGCGTGGCCGCCATGTTGGATTGCGAAATTATCATGTAATTCGTAGACATTTTAATGCATTAGGTAGCTAGTTACCATGTCGTGAAAACACTTAAAAAGTAAAAGATCACCACATTTTTACCATGAGTCGCGTATGTATTTGTAACGGTTAATCTAATTACATTTTGCCCATTACTGGTATTTTTATACTGTGGCGCGATTTCAACGTAATTTGGCATAATAATTACGAAATAGTTGCGAAAAAAACTGACACAGGTCCTGCCTCCACAAGCGCCAGGGCGAGACTGATCGGCCGTCAGCGGCGCAATTCTATTGCGTTTGGTAGATATTCGTACATGATAACTATGTAAATAGTTGTTTATAGAAAAACGCGCGGAAAATGTGTATAAAAACTTAATACCTTTAATTGAGTGCAAAAAAAATATATAAAATGTTAATAGTTTAGCCACAGTATTGAAAAAACTTTTCTGAGAGAGTCAACTTTGGGATTTTTTTCTATCTAGTGAAATTTATTGGATCGTGTAACGGGCTCGGAATATGTTTAGCTTATATCCTTAACTATTATATATATATTTTTCAGATTTAAAAACCCTTTACTTTTTGACTAGGATTGTTTCAAAAAACTCAAAATCTGACCCACGCGGCCTTAAGGGTCGTGAGTCTGTACATGGAAGATAATATAAGAAAATTAATTGTAGGGCATTCTATAATCGATACTGAAGCCGAAAATGTAATTTAAAATTTAAATGTCTGTCTGTCTGTCTATCTGTCAGTCTGTCTGTCTGTCTGTCTGTATCCCGAATAAGTATCACGCCGAAACTACTGAATCGATTTGCATGAAACTTGGTAAGATCTGAGCTTATAGTCCGAGGA
Organism: Miltochrista miniata; assembly: GCA_933228765.1. Taxonomy (NCBI): domain Eukaryota; kingdom Metazoa; phylum Arthropoda; class Insecta; order Lepidoptera; family Erebidae; genus Miltochrista; species Miltochrista miniata. The sequence continues at coordinate 10,552,869 of OW121764.1, read as the reverse complement.
AGGTTCTAGGATACTTTTGATCCCGATATTTTGCGCGGTTCCTTTGGGAGAGGGTATTAAAGACAAAATGGTTTTTTAATTGTAACTTCTAAACGCAAGGTTCGATTCCAAAAAAAAATTCAGTGTTATTAAGGAAATACTTTAAGGATTGTTTCACACAAGTTTCAATGTTGAGGGTTTTGTAGTTCAGGAATTAGAGACATCTCAACTTTCGCAAAACCTTCAAATAAAGGATTCCTTTGAATGCAAGGGTAAATCTAAACTGGCGTGTTGGCTTTATCATAAAAGATTTTAATGAATGGACCTAATCTTTAAGCTCTTTTATGATTAAGCAAACAGGGCAGTTTCATACGCTCCCATGAGTGTGTTGAAAAAATACCTGTCCTTTTATATTCACCTTATGTGGCGTAATCGAAGTTGCGCGGGTCAGCTAGTCATGAATATGATAGTTTGAGAAGATGTTTGGATATTTGCATGATTGTATGTTTGTTACTCAATCAACCGGCTGCACGGATTTGGCTTAAATTTAGTGCAGGGATAGATTAAAGTCTGGACTTACCATATTGGAGAACTTTATATCCTCGGAAAATTTTCCATGAGAACCGGAAACGGGTACCAAAATTCACGCGGGTGAAGCTTCAAGCATTATCTAGTATGTAGGTAATAACTTATAGAAATTGAATAACATAATTTTGAACAATCCAATCGTCTCTGGATGAATGAATACCTTGCTATGTAGGTACAGACAGAAAAACAACTCGTCATAATTATTCAAACCTAACCTATTGTTCTGATGATGTCATGCGAACAGAACGGAGCTTTATAATGATACGTCACTTTGAATGTTCCGTTAATTTTGCCTTTACTTTTTATACTAGGTATTTTTGTACAATGTATTCAAACAACGTTTCAAAGTGGAAAAAGTTTCAAGCTTCGGTTCGAACGCTAAGATACATGTGTGGTCTTTTGGTTTGGTTTTGCTGCATTTATTCAGTTTTCCTGTGATGTTCAAGTAAAAGAAGTGGAGGATTGACTGGGCGAGCATGAGCTCACAAAATTTATAACCAGTATTTAAGGCAGGGTATCATTTCAAAATTCTTGAGCACCTGCATTTACTTACTTATCTATGTATCACTTTATGGTTTATTTGAAAACATCACCAGCATTAAGCTCACCTTTGTACAGTCGTGTGCAAAAGTTTTTAAATAAATATCGAATATCGCTAGTTTGAATCCAGATTTAGTTTTCTTTTATTCTACATGCGTTTCTAATTGCTTTCTATTATAAAGCTACCGCAGTGAAAAGACGGAACATGCAGGCTTCTTTTTTCATGTTTCAAGGAGACGTGTTATAAGACCCTCTGCCTTAGTATCACAAAAACAGATGCTCCTATTTTATTTGTAAAAAGATTTGTTTGAAATTTTTATTGTGTTCGCGTAACTCCTCCCACCCCCGTTACCACAAAAAATGTTACAATTATTTTTGTATTATCTGACAGTACAAAAGAGAGTCCTTTTGTGTTAAAAACATGCAATTGGACTGCAAAAAAGGCTAGAGGACTTTTCTGGTAGCATATTTCTCATTATATATACATACCTACTTGATTTTTTAGGGTACCGTGCCCACAGGGTAAAAACGGGACCCTGCTCATGAGACTTCGCCGTCCGTCTGACTGACCGTGACAAGGCTGTATCTCAGGTACCGTGATAGCTAGAACATGTCGTGCGGTGTTCCGCAGGGCTCGGTCCTTGGGCCGCTCCTGTGGAACATCGGCTACGACTGGGTCCTGCGCGGTGCCACTCTTCCAGGAGTCGGTGTACTATGCTACGCCGACGATACTCTGGTCACCGCGCGGGGCCCCGACTTCAGGAACGCGAAGGTGCTGGCCACCGTGGGCGTTGCCCAGGTAGTCAGTCGGATCAGGGCGCTCGGTCTGCAAGTGGCCCTCGAGAAATCCGAGGCTGTCTTCTTTCATGGGCCTCGGCGGGGACCTCCTCGAGACTCCCACATTGTGGTGAGTGGCACCCCCATCGCTGTCGGGAAGACGATCAGGTATCTCGGTCTGGTCCTCGACAGTCGGTGGGGATTTGTCCAGCACTTCCGGCAACTGGCGCCGAAGTTGCTGTCATTTGCCGGAATGCTGGCTAGGCTGCTCCCCAATATGAGGGGGCCAGGAAGCGCCTGTCGTCGCCTCTACGACGGTGTAGTTCGCTCCAAGGCGCTCTACGGAGCGCCTATATGGTCGGACGCCCTCTGTGCCAGCAATATACGCCTGCTGCGGCGACCGCAGCGGGTGATTGCGCAGAGGGCGGCGCGGGCATACTGCACAGTCTCCTACGAGGCGGCGTGCCTCATTGGCAGTAGCCCCCCCTGGGATCTCGAGGCTGGAGTCCTGAAGAAGGTGTACGAGGAGAGCGCCCTGGTGCGTAGTAGTGGAAGTCGTCCGCTCCCGGAAGATATCGATCGCTGGAGAAGGTCGGCTCGCGACGATCTCTTCCAAGAGTGGGCCAATAGATTAGAGGATCCTTCCGCGAGTGTGCGGCTCGTGGGGGCTGTCCGGCCCGTCCTTCGCGCTTGGGTTGAGAGGACACACGGAGCGCCGGCGTACCACCTCACGCAGCTCCTCACAGGACATGGCTGTTTTGCCAAGTACCTGTGGGAGGTGGTGGGCGTGGAGTCGGACCCTGTGTGCCGTCACTGCCCAAGCGACGCAATAGATTCGGCGGAACACACTCTCGCGGAGTGTGCGGCATGGGATGGGCCGCGTATCGCTCTCTCGGGCAGTATCGGTAGGAACCTGTCGTTGCCGGCCGTGGTGCGAGCTATGGTCGGCAGCCAATCGTGCTGGGTCGCCGTCGCCTCGTTTGCTAGCGAGGTGATGGCGGCCAAACGAGAGGAGTTGCGGGTGCGGGAGCGTGCTGGTCAGACGCTCCCGCCCCGCCGTCCAGTTCGGGGGCGCCGCATGGCGGCGTGGATGCGCGCCCCCGACTAGTTCTTGAAACGTGGACGGTGGTCGGGGGACCCCGCCCACGATGATCACACAGCGGCAGGCACCTCCCCGTGTTCCGGGGGTGCCTCTCGTTCCGGGGGTGCTTTTAGCGCCCGCCCGCTTGGCCGCTCTCTACTCCCTCTGCTTACAGAGGGGCATCCGAGAGCGGACCGACGGAATCAGCACTTCCAACTCCATTAGGAATTGAGGGAGGGGGCAGCCCATCAAGCCCCCCCGTGGAGAGTCCCGATGTAACGGGGCGACCCTTTGCCGGGCCGCAGTGATTTATCCACCGGCCTATCCTGCGACCCGGTTAAGGCGAGGCGGAACACCGCGGGGTTTAGTGGGTAGGACGGTCCCATGTTGACCGTGAGTCCCACACAAAGCCGCCTTGCTCCCCCGAAACAAGGCGGCGAAGTGCCTAACCTGCAGTCCCCGCGTTAAAAAAAAAAAAAAAAAAAAAACCGTGATAGCTAGAGATCTGAAAATCACAGATGATGAACTTATTTCGGTTGCAAATACTAAAATCAGGAAAAACGGGGGGATTACCATAAACAACAAACGTGATTTTTTAACGTTTTTTGGCACGGAACTCTCTGTGCGCGAGTCAGACTCGCACTTAGCCCATTTTTAATTTTTTTATCAAGCTACGTGAATTCAATGGCTACTTTATCGCTAAAAGCGATCTCTATAGTGTAACCTTTTTATGGTAAGAATTAGTTGAAGGCATTGAGTGAGTTTGCTAAATAAAACCGCGGTGACCGTGGCCTACAAAACTAAAGTTCACGACAATCTATAAAAATCGAGATAGCATAGTACTTAAAGCTAGTGGAGTAAACATTGTTCTTTTAATTATTTATACTGTTGATTGATGGCACTTGGTGAAACTTGCTGCACATAATTATTGAAAACGACACTTGTACTATTCCACAATATTTATTATTATAAACCTGACCGGATTCGCTTCACAGCATTTTCAAATGTCTAGATGGAAGGACAAGGTATTACTATCCCTATCTATATCTTTTCTCTACGAAAGTAAATACATTTTTATTTTTATTCTTACATAACGATATTTAGCTCAAATGAAGCTAGGTAAAACAAACTTGTCTTATTTTATCTATACATTATAACTGCTAAACATACTTATAACTTTATAACACTCACACTCCCAATCAAACATTTTATGGATCACACATTACATTTGTTCCAACCGATGCTTGGAACCCGAGACTTTTCATACATAATGCCACAGAGTTCTAATATTCCGCAGATCCCAATGTTATTTGACTATGAAGAAATTCAGAACCTCATCACTTTATTGCACAAAACAAAGAAAATTTTTTATGAAATATAACGTACTGTCAAACCTTATTATTGTTTCATTTTTCTTTAGCGCTAGGGAATAATATAATAATATTGATGTGTCGTGTCATGGGGGCTTTAGCTGACAGATGTGTCTTTGTTCGAGTGTCACTTGCGATCGAATTGAAAGCGAATTCTGATGAAATGGTTCGAAAAGACAAAATAATAATAGGTATTCAAGATGTTTTGTAACACAAAATTATAAGAGCTCTGCTGTTTTTCTGTAGATTTTTTATATCAAATGGAATGAATAACCCGTTGTTACTAATACGTTGAAAGAAAAGTCAGCAACATCGATCGACCGCGAATTTAATTTTTGAAAAAAAAAACAGTTGCAGTAGGTACCTACGCACCGTCACATCACTTAGTTAAGACAAAAAAAAACTGAAAACTTCTATTTTTAATTGTTCCTGCTTCCGAGTTTGGCCATTGAAATTCAATATGGTAAGACAGCCAGTAAATTACAATTTGATAATTTAATAAAATCTTGCATACAAATAAAATAGGTTACAAACAAGTCTAATGCTAACATACATGTTTAATCCATTAATCTATTCTGCAATTTTTTATTTCAACTTAGGTACTTCTGATGCTGACTGTACCTACCTACGTTTTTGTAACCCATAGTTTCTTTTCTTTTTTCAAACAATAAATACCTAAAGCAAAATGTTTGGCTCTGGCATTTGATAATAATAAAATCGGTCTAATATATGTCTTGCTTCGTACAATGTAGGGTAAACCAATTTGATATTCTGTGTATATACAGGTCCCAGAATAGTAATAAAATATTTATTATTATGCGGCGAACACCCAACTTTTATTGTGGTTAAACTTCGTTGTCAGGACCTAACAAAATGGTTATAAAGAGCCTTAAGCCTATTTAGGCCTAAATAAAATATGTATGCTAACGTAATAGGGTTGACACGTCAACATATATTTACTAAGAAAATAAAAAACCGGCCATGTGCGAGTAGGACACGCGTCCGTCCGTACCAAATAGTCACGTTTGTGGTATGGGAGGCCACCCTAAACATTTATTAACTTTTTGTTATAGCGGCAACAGAAATACATCGTGCGTGAAATTTTTAGCTGTCTAACCATCATCACCGTTCGTAAGATTCAGCTTAGTGACAGACAAATGGACAGTGGATTTAGAATACGGGATCCTAAAAAGAAAAAGCATAGTGTTTATTGATGCATGCCACCATGGGCACCCGTTTTAAGGGCACCTGAAGAAATGGCACTGAGATATTCCACAAATGGCACTTACTATTCTTATGCAGATGCCATTAGTGGAAAAAATTATTATTTCATTTTCATTTTCATTAGTGAAATAATGCTGAGAAATTGAACACAGCGCATCTCAAAATAAGCGGCGAACCGAAACCAGTCTATATAGCTGAGTCGCTTACTACCACTGCTAGACGCTTATACTACTTGTCACGGGAATACGTAAAAAACCACAAACACGCAAGCTGCTGGACCGCATATGGAAAGATATATATTCGTCAGCGAGAAGGTGAACCATCCATACTAATTTCTCGTGAAGACGATCTGCAAAAACTCAAATCACAGTGACTATTTTTCCTATTTCTATTCGATATGTTTATTGTTATTTTAAGCCATGTTCAGCAATATTATTTAAGAACCATGTATTGTTCAATGATATCATACAAAACTTATTTGCATGAAAATTACTATGTTATCACACAAGAACATAATATTAAACTATTTGTAATAACCTTGTATAAAAAGAACACATTAACAAAACACACTGTCAAGTATAATAATTACTCAAAATATTTTTCATACACAAAAAAACATTATATACGCTCTTACTCATTCACAGAATCATTTATAAGAAACCTAAACAACTTTTATCCAAAATATAAACAAATGAGACTATTTTATACACAAAACCATACTTTATATTTAATATATTTTTACACAATACTTTATACAAATATACAAACCTATGATTACGCACAGTACACATACAATTTTATAAATGCTTACACAATTTTATATAAAAAAGTTCATTATTTACAAAGACTCACACTTTGTGTTTTATATTATGGTACGATCAAGTTTGACACACTGGGAAGGAAACAACTTTATAAACACGCCTACAATACAGTAAGTTCTATCTCCAAAAAAGTATATAATCACAAAATCGGCGTAATATGTGAGAGTGCAGTCCATTCGTCGCAAATGAGGTTATTCACCTTATCGGTGCTGATTTACAAACTAACTATTAATATACTAATTTTGACTTCTAAGTCAAAAACCCAACGTCCCAAAGATGTATGCTCTAGTTGGCATGATAACTCATGCCGGGTGGAGCGTGCATTTGAAGAACTTGTCCCGTTAATTACTATTATATTAAAATGACTAAAGACTTAAGTAATCTCATTGATAAAATTGACCAACTAACTGTGTCAGTACCTCACACATGCAGCCCAGAACAGACACGAACGATAATTACTCATCCAAATAAGTTCCTAAAAATACTCTCACAAAATATATGTTCAGTTAATCATAACTTCCTTTATATACAGACCTTAATGCACCGATTTTCGTTCGATTGTGATGTGATCGTCCTTTCGGAGTGCTGGTTACCATGTGCGTCAAACTCTATTATCCCTTACATGCAAAACTACACTGCATTTAAGACTACCAACCACTTAAACAAAAAGGATGGTGTGGTGGTATACGTAAAATCAGAGCTATTGGCGACATCAGAGGAGCCAGATTTTGCTGAAACAGCTTCGGGTCTAATAATAAAAATAAAATCAGAAGTGGCTATAGTCTGTATCTATCGTTCGCCCTCGAATCATGATATACAAAACTTCCTATCAGTATTAAACCGTATACTTCCTTCTCTCAAAACATTTAAAAATGTAGTAATAATTGGTGACATTAACATAGATATTAAGGCCACTACTATAGATGCACGCTCCAACGACTATCTGAACTGTCTAGCTTTTCATGGTTTCCTTCCTGCTCATTCCATACCCACTAGAGAAGGTAATTGTCTAGACCACATAATTTTAAGAACCAAAACCTCTTCACATTCAATTGTATATCAGACTCCGATCACCGACCACTCTCCTTCTTTGCTTTGTTTGAACACTACACAAGTACACAACAATACTGTTGCGACTATTACCAAAATCGATTACGAAAAGCTCGATGAAACAATGTCTCAGTTAGATTTTAGCCAAATTCTCCAAATATCGAATGCCGACTCTGCTACAGATAAACTTATCGAACTACTAACTACTGCCATCTCATCGAATACCTCAGTAAAAGACATAACTGCCAAGAAGAAGACCATAAAGCCCTGGATTACCCCTGGACTGCTACGGTGCATGAGAAACAGGGACATGATGCATATTAAAGCTAGAAAACATCCTCAAAACGAAGTATTGCAGCTAACATATAAGAGGTATAGGAATTTCTGTACTCGTGCTTTAAGAAAAGCAAAACAACTCTTTGACACGGAAGAACTGGAAAAAGCAAGTCATAGTCCAAAACTACTCTGGGAATCAATAAAACGTATCACGAATACTACGAAGCCTCAACATAAATCAACACAGCTCCTATCGTCTTCAACTTCACCGACCGTATCATGTAATAACACAAACTCATACTTCGCTAATGTTGGTAAAACTCTCTCCAATAACATCACCCCTACTTTATCACCACAAATCACTCACAGTACACATAGCTCAACTCATCTCTCTTCATTCGTCTTAGAATATACAGATCCAGATGAAATAATAACAGTCATACACTCTCTGCGTTCTACCGCTGCACCTGGATGGGATAACATCTCGCCATCTATCCTAAAGAAGTACTCCGTTCTCTTGGCACCAATCCTAAGCCATATATTTAATACCTGCTTTGACACTGCTGTCTTTCCATCTTCTTTTAAAAAGGCAATCATTCATCCCATTTTCAAGGGGGGAGACGGAACATCACCTGGTAATTACAGGCCTATCGCAGTACTAAGTGCTTTATCTAAGGTACTCGAACGCGTTATAAACAGAAGATTAGTCAAGTACCTCGAAACCTATAAACTAATATCACCTCGCCAATATGGCTTCCGCAAAAATCTGTCAACCTCAAATGCCGTTCACGAATTGACTAACTATGTTGTCAAAAATATAAATAATAACAAAAAAGTACTGACCATATTTTTAGACCTTGCAAAAGCGTTCGATACTGTTCCAGTCTCCACTCTCTTACTAAAGCTCGAAGGAATGGGTGTCAGGGGAATCCAACTGGAGTTGTTCCAAAGTTACCTTAACAACCGTTCCCAATTTGTTAAAATAGACAATTACCAAAGCACTGAACTTCCCATCTCCTATGGTGTGCCACAAGGTAGTATATTAGGGCCCACCTTGTTCCTTGTGTATATAAATGGCTTGTGTAATCTTAGCATACGGGATGGTCTGATAACATCTTTTGCAGATGATACTGCTATAACCATTACAGGCGATACATGGCCTCAACTGGAAAGCAAAGCGCAACTGGCCCTTAACAATACAATACATTGGCTGAACACTCACAGACTCACACTCAACACTTCCAAAACAAAAATTCTTACTTGGTCAATTAGCAAAGTCTCGCAACCACGCATTCCAATAACTGTCAAAGTACATTCCTGTTGTGCAGGTTCACAACTACCCTGCAACTGTCCATTCTTAACCGTAGCGGACCATATCAAATACTTGGGCATTACGCTGGACAAGAATCTCAACTTTAGGACACATATTAACAACCTTACAGGCAGGGTACGTAAATTGATATATATTTTTAAAACACTAAGACACATTACCAATTTTTCAACTATTCGTAAAGTTTACTATGCAATGTGCCAATCGATAATCGCATATTGTATTTCAAGCTGGGGTGGTGCTGCTAAAACTATACTCAAACCACTGGAAGTTGCACACAGAGCTGTGTTGAAGGTTGCTACATTCCGTCCCTTACTATTTCCAACAGACAAACTGTATAGGCAATGGAACGTTTTAAATGTACGACAGCACTTTATTATGCAAGCAGTGCTCCTACAGCATAACCAAACCCCATTTAAAAAAATTGATCACCGTAGAAAAGATAAAGTATGTTCCATTCCTCCACCGCAGTCTACATTTATAAAAAGATTCTATTATATCCTCGGACCTTCCTTGTACAATAAAATAAACCGACATTGTCAAATTTATGGCCAAAATCACTTCAAGTGTAAGAGAAGAATTTATTTGTTTCTTCTTTACAAGTCATATCTTGAAACAGAGAACTTCCTAACATAGCTAGATTGTATCAGATTATCTTAAATGTACCATATCGTGTGTATTTATTGTGTATGATATATGAATGTATTTGTTTAAGCTGTATTTTGTATCTTACCTAGCTAGCAAATACACTTACCTTCTACCTTCGAAAATCATAGATAGACTCACACACACACACACACACACACACACACGCACGCACGCGCTGACAATTTATAATAAGTTGAAAACATAAATATGTAATTGGGGAGCCTGGAGTTCTATTATACAAGCTCTAGCTTAGTTTAGACTCCAGATCTCTTATAAATTGCAAACTTTGTTTATGTATAAAAAATTGTCACTTTCTGAAACTGTAAAGTTGTAATTTGTGGAGATAAATAGATAAACTTATACTTATACTTATACTTCAGACTAAATTTCTAACGACTGATTCATAGGTGTCATTTATTGCACCTGCGAAAAATATTGATAGCTGCCAAATTTGTGAAATAACTGAGGTGCCCTAAAAGCCGATGCCCAAGGTGGCATATACCTGTTTATTTAACGTAGGTACCTATGTAGTGGCTGCGTAGATCCATTGCTTGTACTAACTATATAATTGGTATATAGGTTCAACCTATAGACAAACTAGCGGATCTATACTGCGGCTCACGAGGGCGTGAGTTCGATTCCCATCACGGGACATGAATTTGTGTAATCCATGATCCAGGAATATAATTTGTTTCAAGAGTCTGGGTGTTTCTATCAACACTAATACTGTAAAGAGGAAAGATTTGATTAATTATTTGTGTATTTGTTGGCATCGAATAGGCTCCAAAACTACTAAACCGATTTGAAAAATTCTTTCACTGTTGGAAAGGTACACTATTTCCGGTGAACATAGACTATACTTTATTCCCGTATACCCACGATAACGGGAAGTACGCGGGTAAAACCGTGTGATATCCGCTAGTGTATTATAAGAATTTGTATATAGTATGTATATTCAAGGACATTCACAGTTTTTTTTATATACGTCTGTAGTGTTAGGTACCTTTAATACAAGCAGGTTAATCCAAGCTTACTTTGGGATCAGGTGTTGTGTGAAAAAATGTCAGTGGATATTTTAATATTTATTTTTAGCTGATCCTAGCACTAATACCAGTTAATTAAAATTAAACCCAGGGTTTTACGAATTTTGGAACCATCCAGAAGATGAAGTGTAAAATAAAACACATGCTTTTATTAGTTTATCTCTATAGTGTGTAACGGTACATATATTTGACCGTGATTTTTTTTAAAAATATAACTGCTTTAAGGTCAACCGAAGTACTTAAAGGGTTAAGATATATTAAAAATACGAGTATGTAGGTATGTAACCGCATTTTGGATTAAGCTTAATAAATTTGATTTCGATTATGCAATTTTTTTATTCTTTGATTTTTTATTTAAAAATAAAAAAATATAAACCAATTAAGCCTGTCATAGAAAAATTTAAATTTAGATATCAATAATCCAGTTTTTCGAAGGGCAGTTCAATTCAATGGAAATCCCTACTTCTATCCTGGGCGTCTATCCCGAGAATAGAAAATGTAACTTTAACACGATTTTCCATTTTCTCAATAAAATAAAAATATCTGTAATTTTTCTTTAATCATTGCAAGTGACACCACGTTATTTCATATCTGAGTAAATTAACTAAAAGTATTTTTTATAAAATTGCTCAGATTACTCAATATTGGGCGCCTAATCTCACAGTAGCCAAGTAATAATGAAGTCACGTATGACATAAAACTTACCTAGAACTTTACCAACAGCAAAACCGACACCGTCCAAGTCAAACAACACAAACACACAACTTATTTAAACACAAGTCTACCACAATAATAAATTTACACCTCTAAAATATAATATTTCACACACAGAAGCACTGCGATAATATTTGGTTGCGATTAAGAATTTACAGAAGGCCGCGTTCGAACTTCGTAAATAGCGTTTTTGGAAACACGTCAACGCACGCGTGCGTCTCTGAGCACAGACGGTAGTGGACTGAGTACATTTTGTATATGGATATGGACTGACTGTCAAATTTCTAGCTCGACTTCAAGTCTATCCATACTTGTAACCAAAAAGGCTTTGGTATTTTTGTAGAGTTTTTGTTTTTACGCAAGTGGATTGCCTAAAAGAATTATTTCTTTTTCTTTTCTTTACATAGTATAAAATAAACGCTTTTTGGTGTGTGCCCTTAGATTTTTAAACTACTTTTCGAATTTCAATGTACTTTTCAGCAACAGATAGAGTGCTTCAAGGGGAATGTTTATATGTATAGTACCTACATAATAATATAGAAAGAAAATCCGGTATTTCTACATACGTTTTTCTATTTTAAGTGGAGTTTAGATTATGTTTTTTTTTTCATAAATATTCTATTATGGCAATAATTTCAATTATTGTTATTGTGTTTGCTATTTCTGTAAACATAATTTGGCAGCATCAGGTATTATGCTTTCAATAATTCAATAATGTAGGCTATTTAGCAACCGGTTTTTTGTACTCGACTGCGCGACACTTAAGAGGGTTAATATAGGAGAAAAGACCCTTTCTACGTATTCATTACTTTGAATATTTGTTTTATAGACACATTAGAAGGAATTTTCATTGAAATGATATTGAATTTTATTATTTTTGATTAATTGTGTAAAATAGTTTGTTTACTTTGCTCATAGTACTTGTACTATTATTAAAGTTTTCTTTTAATCAAAACATTTTTCGATAGCAGCTTCTGCAAGGATTTCCCCTGTGTGTTGTGTCCTTAATAAAAAGGGGTTTTCACAGATGTATACAAGTTAAAATCAGTCCATTTGAGCTAGTCATAGCGTGCCAAAGGTTTATAATAAATCGATACTAATTGACTCGTCTAAATATTTATTAGACACGTGACAATACAACGACTTTTTTTAACCACGTCTAATGATAGCCCTATTGTCGATTTGAAGCGTTTCAACGACTCGAACAAGATTATCAGAGGTCCTGTTAAGTAATAATGATAAATTTGACAGCCTCGTTGGTCTTGAGGTTGAAATGTGCTACTAAGTATCACAAGGTCGTGGGTTCAAATTCCACCGGAGACAAAAAATTGTGTGATCCAAAAATGTTTGTCTCGTGGGACTAAATGTTTCTATGTTTGATAAGTAAGTATTTAAAAGTATATAGGTATTAACAAAAGGTCAGGCTTGGGGCCTTTAGGGCCATCTCATCCACTATATCAGAATGTCCACTCTATCAAAATGTCTACTGTATCAAAATGTCCACCATAAAAACATAGCATCGGAATTTTCCCTGTTACTCGTGGTCCCACCTTACTTTGGGATCAGATAGCGTTGCGTGAAAATGTCAGTAAATAAGTATTAAGTTTAAATAGATATTGTTCCAATGACGTCCTTCCGAATGCCTTTTTTATACCTCTAAGGTCAAGCAACGCAGAACAAGCATAATACGGTCCGTCAGATGGACTGGTGATCGAAGGCAGTGGTTTTTGTCGGTGCGAAACCCGGAATAAAGCTCGTATGATAATGAGTAATACGTGCTATTTTTTGCATTTCATTTTCATCTTTTTGATGAAATGAAAAGCAAAAAATATAGATACCTATGTTAGATATAGATATGTTGTCACTGTTTCTATCTAAAATATTGAAGGTAAACACACAAACTTTAGACATTTCAAACACTTAGGACTAGTGTTCCCATGCCTCCCTGTTACTAACACCCATATAACCCATACATGCCCGTATTTGCAATAATGTATGAAAGCTCCTCCCCCGCCCCTCCCCCCTAGGCGAGGCCGCAGTGGTAGCCGTAGGTCTGTTGGGAGTCCTGTGAGGTATCCTTCCGAGGGCTTACCCGGGGCTCCCAACCGTAGGCTGTTAGGCAGGATACGTGAGGTTTTTAGTCGGTAGGAGTCCGGCATAGCATCCATGAGGATTTTCCCTCACGTAAAAAAATGTATGAAAGTTTGCAATATTTTTTGACATAATGCTGAGTTCAGGTTAGGCTACTTCACATGCATATTTATTGCTTCATATAGAACCTTTGTTACTTCAGAATACATAATAGGCTTCTTAAAGGGGAAAGAATTTTGTAACCGGTTCAGTATTTCCAAAGGTAATCGATCACAAACACTTTCCTCTTCATAATATCTTCAGATAAGCAGCACAAATTAGAGATAGTACAGATTGAAACCTACATACAAAATTAGCTGAGGCTACGCACACATAGACAACGCTTTCACAGACACGAGGTCAGGCGGTTTCAACCATAGATTTAGAATGTACGTAGCGAAAAATTCTAAATCTATGGTTTCAACCGAATTTTCGATACTGATTTGTGCGCGAGTGTGTGTAGCAGAGGGTAGGTGTGAAAAAAAAAAAAAATTGCGTGTACTTAGTGTACACACGTAAGAAGTGAAACTTCTTCATAAACTTAATTTTCACCTCACCTTAAATTAAGTCAAAAAGTACAAAAGTACAAAAGTCCAAAAGTCCAAAAGTCCAAAAGTCCAAAAGTCCAAAAGTCCAAAAGTCCAAAAGTCCAAAGTCCAAAGTCCAAAAGTCCAAAAGGCCAAAAGTCCAAAAGTCCCAAAGTCCCAAAGTCCCAAGGTCTCAAGGTCCCAAAGTCCCAAAGTCCCAAAGTCCCAAAGTCCCAAAGTCCCAAAGTCCCAAAGTCCCAAAGTCCCAAAGTCCCAAAGTCCCAAAGTCCCAAAGTCCCAAAGTCCCAAAGTCCCAAAGTCCCAAAGTCCCAAAGGCCAAAAGTCCAAAAGTCCCAAAGTCCCAAAGTCCCAAAGTCCCAAAGTCCCAAACTCCCAAAGTCCCAAAGTCCCGAAGTCCCAAAGTCCCAAAGTCCCAAAGTCCCAAAGTTCCAAAGTCCCAAAGACCCAAAGTCCCATCATAAAATTCCCATCTAAAAGTCCAAAAGTCCCAAAGGCCAAAAGTCCGAAAGTCCGAAAGTCCGAAAAACCGAAAGTCCGAAAGTCCCAAAGTCCCAAAGTCCCAAAGTCCCAAAGTCCCAAAGTCCCAAAGTCCCAAAGTCCCAAAGTCCCAAAGTCCCAAAGTCCCAAAGTCCCAAAGTCCCAAAGTCCCAAAGTCCCAAAGTCCCAAAGTCCCAAAGTCCCAAAGTCCCAAAGTCCCAAAGTCCCAAAGTCCCAAAGTCCCAAAGTCCCAAAGTCCCAAAGTCCCAAAGTCCCAAAGTCCCAAAGTCCCAAAGTCTAAAAGTCTAAAAGTCCAAAACTCCAAAAGTCCAAAAGTCCCAAAGACCCAAAGGACCAAGGTCCCATCCAAAAGTCCAAAAGCCCAAAAGTCCCAAAGTCCCAAAGTTCCAAAGTCCCAAAGACCCAAAGTACCAAGATCCCATCCAAAAGTCCAAAAGCCCAAAAGTCCAAAAACCCTTAATGACATGCTATCCCTGGATAAAGTACTCTTAATTCGAATCCACCGTGGTGGGGAACAGAACAAAGATGGCGCGTAACCAAAAATCGTGACGTGACGCAAATTTTTTTCCAACGCCGATAAAGAAGTTTCACTTCAAAAAAGTACACAAATGAGATTTCCATCTGTACTATCTCTAATTTGTGTAAGCGGTGTGTAAGGTAAGTTTACCTACCTATCCTAAATAATTTAAATTTAGCAAAGGCCGTGGGTTGAAGGTTTGAAAATTAACCTGAAGTATTCACAGAAGCCCTAGTGGTTAATATTCTCATATAAGTTGTTATTGAAGATCAAACAGTACTTATACCTTAGTATGCCCCGCGGTTTTGCTTGCGACATATTTCAGTCCCTTGATTTACCACTAGAACGTTGTGTTATATAAGGAATCCATTACGTGTGGTTCTGTTTGAGAGGAATGTACCTCTCAAACGACTAAAGTCCTCTCAAACGCGACCGCCAACCACAAAATTACAAAATTGGGGCCATGTTCCAATCAGGGTATAAATTCAGCTATTATATTAGCCAGACTACTATGATTTCAATGTCACGACACAACCCTCCGGCCGGACCCTCACACGCTCACTGAGGGCTCCGTACAAATTTGCTGGTACATGTTTAATTGTTCAGGAATCAAGACCATTAATTTTTTGGACGTGACAACGTCTTATAATTCGATGGAGCCGGCTGCACGAACGAAAAAAGATGACGCAATACGTCGTTACCTCCCTCGCGTTACCTCGCTCTGTCTCTCTCTGAGGCGTTCCATTTATTTTAGTAATGTTTTCAATAGATGGCACTATAATCAATTTTTTTTTCATGACGTTTTCACGTTCAACCATCGTCAGTAAACCGACTTTACAGACAACCGATTTTTATGATTTCCAAATATAAATATGGAACAGGAAATAATAGTTGATGGTAAGAGAAGGGATACACGTGCGCTGACATCGCGTTCGGTAGAGAAACGATCTTTTGAATCACTGGTTCTGGCAAAAATTCTCTCCACTTTGTGATAGAGTGCCACCTCTGCAACCTCGCGTTGTTCAAGTAGACGATGGAATTAAGTTGAAAAGCCCTTCAAACACTTGCCGTGATACATTCTGTGGGATGCAGCCAAAAGCGCTATAGTTAGTATAGCGATAAACTGCTCAAAGCTGGGACCTTTGGGATGACTCCGCGAGGTACTTGCTTGACGCGCTGGATTCAAACTCAAAAACTCAAACTCAAAAAAACATTTATTTCGCATAATCCTAATACATAGGCACTTGCGACACGTCAATGAATACAATGCAAATAGTACCACCAGTTCGGAACGCGGCCCGCATGAGAAGAACTGGCAAGAAACTCGAAGGGCTATTCTTTTTGTGCACTACATATTTACATAAGTAGACTCCATCAGTAGAGCAAGCAGATCACTTCCAGGCTTCCTTATCAATCAAATAATCGTCAATTGTATAATAGCCCCTGCAGCACAATTTACTTTTTATACACTTTTTAAACTTAATTAGAGGCATGCTTTTAATTTCGCTTGGAAGCCTGTTGTAAAAACGTATACAGTTACCCAGGAAAGAATTACTGACTTTGTTCAGTCTACAATGATAAACGGCAAGGTTGTTTTTATGTCTGGTGTTCACATTGTGTCTATCGCTTAACTTAGTAAAACTAGATAATTTTTTCTGAACATACATAAGATTTTCAAAAATATATTGTGATGCCACAGTCAGAATATTTAATTCCTTAAATTTTTCTCGCAGAGAGACCTTTGGACCTAATCTATATATGGCTCTTATGGCCCGTTTTTGTAAAACAAAAATTGTATTTATATCTGCGGCATTGCCCCATAGTAGCATACCATACGACATTACACTGTGGAAGTAACTGAAGTACACTATTCGCGCTGTTTCTACATCAGTCAAATGCCTAATCTTTTGGACAGCAAATGCTGCTGAACTTAATCTGCCAGCCAGTTTTTCAATATGTGGGCCCCACTGCAATCTAGAATCGATCGTCAACCCTAAGAACGCAGTAGATTTCACAAGTTCCAACTCTTGGCCATTAAGTTGCACATTGGTTTCTGCCTGTGTTACATTGGGCAAGGTAAATTTAATACATTTAGTTTTGTTTTCATTCAGGCTAAGATTATTAGTGTTAAACCAATGTACTACTTTTAGGATTGCATTGTTAACATCGTCATATTCTATGCAGCGGCGTGCTATTCGCATTATCAACTGCCAGGAGGTTACAGAAAGTCTGGAGCCGTTGGCGCAGCGAAGAACTATTGCGTCTTTGGCTGCAATCTACCGTATCTATGTATCACGGTGAGTGTTCTGGAGAACTCTTAAACCTAATCCTGCTCTTTCTTTTCCGATCCTTAACAACGCGTGCTGGACAGAGGTGCCACTCTCACACAGTGGAGAGATTCTTCGCTAGAACTGAACGATTCAAAAGATTCAAAAGATCGTTTCTCTGTCGAACCATAAAAAGCTGGAACGACCCTCATCTTACAATTCTGGGTTCTTCAAGCGGAGCGTAAAGAGGCACATCATAGGGCCGCCAACTTGAGGGCCGCTTTCTATAGTTTTACAGACTAGGACGGTGGCCCTCAATCGCTAGATGTCGCTGTGACTTTCCATCGGACGGCGGCATCATTTTGGCGAGCTAAATATTAAAAAAAATGCTTCGGGATCAAAATAGAGTATGGGATTATGTTCAAGAGCTCTTCATGTTGCTGTTTATTAGACAACTCAATTTTCACATTACATTTTAGGAAACAATTTTTATTATGACTCTTGTTTAATAACGGCCATCGAATACCAATTTTATTATTTTGATTGAACCTTTTCCTAAACGCCAACCATAGAGCAACGCGACCAGTACAACCAGTACAAAGGGAGTAGACATTAACATGTTTGCTCTGATATATAATATCTGTCTGTCAATATGTTGCGGGGAGAAATCGTATTATTATACACTACTACAAAAGCAATCGGCTGTCACTATGAATTTAACACAAACCAATACACTCATAACTTCGGACACCCACATCCATACTAATATTATAAAGCTGAAGAGTTAGTTTGTTTGTTTGTCTGAGCGAGTGCTTTATACTCTCCCTTATGTGACGCAGATGAAGTTGCGCGGGTCAGCTAGTAATATATATTTCTTATACCATTTGGCTTTGACAAAGGGCAAAGTCTCAGTTAGGCGTTTCCCCTCTCGATGAAAATCGCAGATTATGTTACTCTATGACGCCAAAAGACATAATGAGCTCGTGTAATTACGGTGTTGCCGTAAGGAAGTTCAATAAAAAGCTTTACAAATTAATATATTCAAGTTAATGAGCCCATAAACAAATTGTACAGTTAATGGCCCTTGACATTGGTGTGTGATGTTCGCTCATTAAAATTTACGGCTTTTTATGAGATGCCTCAATTTGAGTTGAAAGGTTTTATAAAAAACCGGCTAAGTGCGAGTTGGACTCGCGCATAAAGGGTTCCGTACCCAATAATGAAAAATCACGTTTGTTGTGTGAGAGCACCCCGTAGTTTTTTTTTCTGATTTTGGTTAAATTTTTTGATATAGCGGCGAAAGATACATCATCTGTGAACAGTCCTCAAGCTATCTCGGCTCCTGAAATATAACCTCGTGACAGTCAGAAAGATGGATGCAAAGTCTCGTGAATAGGGTCCTGTTTTTGCCCTTTGTGTACAGAACCCCAATAAACTGGCTGGGATGTGTAATATGTAGTGTATGCGTCCTACAATATTGTGGTCTCGGGTTGGAATTTAGGGTCGGTAGAAATATTTGCATGATTTATAAAATATTTGTTACGAAATGTACACATTATTATAGTATATTATATATATTATTCCGAAGTCATTTGGAGGACAAGGCCAGGCTGGCGTCCAAGAAGCTCGGAGTGCTCAGTAGGGCGCGGCGGTACTTTACTGCGGCTCAAACACTGCTTCTCTACAAGTCGCAAGTGCGGCCGCACATGGAGTACTGCTGTCACCTCTGGGCGGGGGCACCTGAATACCAGCTTCATCCTTTTGACTCGGTGCAAAGGCGTGCTATGAGAGTTGTCGGCGATCCCATACTTGCAGGTTATGTGGAACCTCTTAGTGACAGGAGAGACTTTGCTTCTCTGTGTGTATTCTACCGGCTGTATAACGGTTTGTGCTCTGAGGAATTGTTTGACATGATGCCTACGGCTACATTCTATCATCGCACCGCTCGCCACAGACAGGGTGTTCATCCTCACATGTTGCATCCGGAGCGCTCGAGCACGGTTAGATCCGATAGGGGCTTTCTACCGCGCACGCTTAGGTTGTGGAATGATCTCCCTGCCTCGGTTTTCCCAAACGCCTACAGTATGGGGTTCTTCAAGAGGGGTCTTAGAAGGTTTTTACAGGGTCGGCAGCGCGAGTGTGGCGCCTCTGGTGTTGCAAACGTCCATAGGCTGCGGTGACCACCGGTACATCTGGTGGGCCGTATGCTTGTCTGCCACCTTAGTGGTATAAAAAAAAAAAAAAAAAAAAAAAAAAAAAAAAAAAAAAGGTATTATTCCAAGCGCTCCCATTTTCTATCGAGAATTAGGAAAGCGTTTGGTCGATGCTACACGTGACTAGAAGGCTGGCTTTTATTTGGGATAAAGATTAAGCATTGCCATTCAACGTGGCAATGCTGCCAGTCTTCTGGGGACGCTGCCACATGAGGACTGCGATGCGGAGAAATTTTATGACGCATATTAGTTTCGTAGTTTTCCTTTGTTTATTTTTATTTTTATATTAGATTAGTTTAATTTATTCTGTAAATATTTAGTTTAATTTAATCCTGTAATAAACCTTTATTATAGGTACCTACAGTAGGCATGTATTTTTTTAGAATTATATAAATATTCATGTTTTTAAGTAAGTACTAGAGTTAGTTGTAGTTTTTAAATCGATGCTTACCAAAGTAAGCGTCACGCGGTTTCACTATGGTAGCTTCTAGCCTACGTTCACGGGGATTTTTCAAATTAGTTCAGTCAAAGTCTGTTCAATGCAAACAAACCATCAATTATACATATCTATATATATAAAAATGTTGTGTGCGTTTGTGTATCTATTAAAAACTCAAAATTTACTGAATCGATTGAGCTCAAAATTGGACACGATATACAATAGGATTCAGAGATGGTTTTAGGCTACTTTATACACTTTTATCATAACAGCAATAAGAATAAAATAGCTTTAAAAAGTGATTTTACCAATAGATGGCGTTGGTAGTTTTTTTTAAAATTATATTCAGCCAGCTTCAGAACAAAATATTATAAACAACCTATTTAGAAGGTACCTACCAGCTTGATGTTTTTTAAGAGAAGTTTGCTTGCGGCCTCCTTGCATTCAGAATAATAAAAGAGAGTACTTACCTAATAAAGAGGTCAGATTTGTTTTGCATGTTATTTTTGAACTTTTTGGACATTCGGAATTTTGGAGTTTTGGACTTTAGACTTTTGGAATTTTGGAGTTTTGGAGTTTTGGAGTTATGGAGTTTTGGAGTTATGGAGTTTTAGGACTTTTAGAATTTTAGACTTTGGAGTTATGGACTCTTGGACTTTGGACTTTTGGCCTTTTGGACTATTGGACTTTTGGACTTTTGGACTTTTGTACTTTTGGACTTATCGAGTTTTAGGCGTTTGACATTTTGGACTTTTGGAGCTGGAGTTTTGGAGTTTTAGAGTTTTACAGTTTTACAGTTTTAGAGTTTTAGAGTTTTAGAGTTTTAGAGTTTCAGAGTTTTAGAGTTTTAGAGGTTTAGGGTTTTAGAGTTTTAGAGTTTTAGAGTTTTAGAGTTTTAGAGTTTTAGAGTTTTAGAGTTTTAGAGTTTTAGAGTTTTAGAGTTTTAGAGTTTTAGAGTTTTAGAGTTTTAGAGTTTTAGAGTTTTAGAATTTTAGAGTTTTAGAGTTTTAGAGTTTTAGAGTTTTAGAGTTTTAGAGTTTTAGAGTTTTAGAGTTTTAGAGTTTTAGAGTTTTAGAGTTTTAGAGTTTTAGAGTTTTAGAGTTTTAGAGTTTTAGAGTTTTAGAGTTTTAGAGTTTTAGAGTTTTAGAGTTTTAGAGTTTTAGAGTTTTAGAGTTTTAGAGTTTTAGAGTTTTAGAGTTTTAGAGTTTTAGAGTTTTAGAGTTTTAGAGTTTTAGAGTTTTAGAGTTTTAGAGTTTTAGAGTTTTAGAGTTTTAGAGTTTTAGAGTTTTAGAGTTTTAGAGTTTTAGAGTTTTAGAGTTTTAGAGTTTTAGAGTTTTAGAGTTTTAGAGTTTTAGAGTTTTAGAGTTTTAGAGTTTTAGAGTTTTAGAGTTTTAGAGTTTTAGAGTTTTAGAGTTTTAGAGTTTTAGAGTTTTAGAGTTTTAGAGTTTTAGAGTTTTAGAGTTTTAGAGTTTTAGAGTTTTAGAGTTTTAGAGTTTGGGAGTTTGGGAGTTTAGGGGTTTGGGAGTTTGGGAGTTTTGGAGTTTTGGAGTTTTGGAGTTTTGGAGTTTTGGAGTTTTGGAGTTTCGGAGTTTTGGAGTTTTGGAGTTTTGGAGTTTTGGAGTTTTGGAGTTTTGGAGTTTTGGAGTTTTGGAGTTTTGGAGTTTTGGAGTTTTGGAGTTTTGGAGTTTTGGAGTTTTGGAGTTTTGGAGTTTTGGAGTTTTGGAGTTTTGGAGTTTTGGAGTTTTGGAGTTTTGGAGTTTTGGAGTTTTGGAGTTTTGGAGTTTTGGAGTTTTGGAGTTTTGGAGTTTTGGAGTTTTGGAGTTTTGGAGTTTTGGAGTTTTGGAGTATTGTAGTTTTGGAGTATTGTAGTTTTGGAGTTTTGGAGTTTTGGAGTTTTGGAGTTCTGGAGTTTTGGAGTTTTGGAGTTTTGGAGTTTTGGAGTTTTGGAGTTTTGGAGTTTTGGAGTTTTGGAGTTTTGGAGTTTCGGAGTTTTGGAGTTTTGGAGTTTTGGAGTTTTGGACTTTGGACTTTGGAATTTTGAACTTTTGTACTTTTGGACTTCGTAGTTTTGGACTTTTGGACTATTGGACTTTTGGACTTTTTGACTTTTTGACTTTGGACTTTTGGACTACTACTAACTCCTATGTATATTTCATGATATTTCTTTCGAAAAATAAGGTCATGAAGAAGTTTCACTTCTTACGTGTGTACAATAGTACACGCACACATTTTTTTTTTAAATGTACCCATCATTTAGTTTGTTACTCATTTCTCATAGGTACATAAAACCACCATAAAAAAGTCACAGCGAAGCGTGGCAGGGTACCGCTAGTATATTTATAATAATAACTTTAGATTCACCCGGGGATACCTAGTGTAGCTTCCCAACAGTGAAAGATTTTTTCAAATCGGTTCACCGCTTCCGAAGCCTATTCGATGCAAACAAACAAACAATCGAATCTTTCCTTTTTTTTTTTTTTTTCATTTTTCTTAACGTGACGGAAAATCCTCATGGATGCTATGCCGGACTAAAAAATCTCACGTTACGCCCACCATATATGGTTGGGAGCACCGGGTAAGCCCTCGGAAGGATTCCTCCTTATAATATTATATTAGCCTAGATATATCCTCTAGATATACCTCTTTTTAATATAAGTTTAAATATACCTAGTATTACACCTAATGAAAACTGCGTGGACCAACTTTCTCCAGCCAAAGTACAACTGCGACAATAAGATGTCATAAATATTTAAATTCAGTTTTATTTATTGCCTGTCTCTCTCACAGAAATCAGAAAAAATATCTCTTTTCTGTGATATCTGTGGTCTCTCTATTTTCTCTAAAAAAATCATCTCTGATACTTCATACAAAAATGATCACTTACGAACATAGAAACCTATTAAGGCCCATTTCAATAACAACGAAGAAATATTCATTACACACTCAATAGGGGTTCGATTATAACTCGATTAATATACTGTGCTATTACTGAGACCTCGCTGTCCGTCTGTCTGTCTGTCTGTCACGAAACTGTATCTCATGAATCATGATAGGCAGCTAGAGAGTTGAACTATTGACTCATTATGAATTTCAGTTGTCATTATTACTATTCTTGTTGTCCCAAATGTGCGTGACGTCACTAATGGCGCCATCTGAAAACCAGCGATGCTCATACCATCTTGCGGTTGGGCAGCATAAATGCTGAGATGGCAACCTTATTTGGGTTCGCATAGCTTTAAAAATTAGATATTAAGTTTTTTATTGTTTGTAACTCATTGTGCATGTCCTTAATAAAAAAATCTTTCTTTCTTTCTATTACAACAAATAATAAACAACAAAATCAGAAAAAAAAAAAATTTGAAGGGTTTTCCCAAACAAAGTACCTGATTTATTTGCCGCTTTTTAGTACGGAACACTCAGTGCGTTTGAATCGCACTTAGACGGTTTTTTCCGAAGCTTTGGGTGGTAAATTGGGTGGTGATCGGGAATTAGGCCAGTGACGCCTCTAATAGCTTAATATAAAGACAGTCCAAGGCTGTCAACGTAGTCAGCGTAATCCAACTGTTATATCGATCTTTTATTGTTATTGGTTTACCATTCAATGGGTTAGAAAGATAGTTGCGTAAATTGTTTGTTATTGTTCAGTATGATAAAGCCGTGTAGGAGCATCGAGTGGCCTTAATCGATTCGCATCCAATTAGACAGGCCCTACGGGTGGGGTTCCCCACGCGAAAATTAAGGATCCTGATAAATTTGGTGCTAAAGCCAGTTAGCTGCAAGTGAAATTCCTGTTGACTAACGGACAAAGGTCTCGGTAAAGAAAAGGAAAGATCCTAAAACTCTGTGGCCAGTGTTTTACAGGAAGGTCAAATAGGGTGACTTCGCTTGTTCGTCGGCTCCCTCTAGTTTTCGGCTACTACGAGGTTATATTGTATCTAATAATAAGAAAACATTAGGTCGTTTATTTGAAATCACTATGCGATCGATGAATGCTTCAATTTTCAAAATGATGCGAAACTAAGTAGAAATATGTGAAGAACTGCAGCGTTAAATTTGGGCCGCATGCATCTTAAAAAAAATTTGACCAAAATAGATTTTAAATGGCCGCAGGGACTGAAGTTAATCTATATTTCGGCCCAATAGAACTGTATAATATGACCGAAAACCAAGAAATTTTGTATTAGTTTTCGGTTAACGAACATATTTATAGTAAATAATATACAAAATGCTCATTTGATTACATTAATTTTCAATCAATTAGTTATAAGACAGACCTTTAGTACCTAAACACTTAAAATTCTAATTTCTGAGTAAATGCGATTAATTGAGTAAATCAATGACGGTCGAAAAATAACACCCAACGAGTTTTTCGGTCACCAGAGGCAAGATGGCTGAACATTTATTTGATAAATACTTTTACTCCTGTTTATACATTCTGATACATAAATGTTGTTAAAACTATAAATTACATTGGGCATGCTCACAGGGAAAACAGGTTTCTATACGTTTCTGTACAAAAAGAGAATCTATCATAGATTCAATAAAAGTAATTTTGCAATGTGCAAAATATTGGCCGAAAACTAGTTAAATAATGGGCCGTAAACTAAAACAGGTGTCCAAAAACTAGCGAAATCGTCACTTTTCCATATTTTATGTTTATAAATTAATCATAAAATCGTACTAGAAAGCGATAAAATATTTGAAAACTATATTAAACTTTAAATTACAATGTTTTTCTTGACAATATAATTAGTTTCCATATGTAACACATCTCATAATCGACTCTTGACATAATCAAAATTTGATATAATTATGAAAATAATGCATAATATTGTAAGGTCGAAATTAATTATCGTTAACACCCCGACTCAGTGCAATCCGAATCTCGACTTTTTTTAAACCACCCAGAAGAAGCAGCCCCGCAAAGCGGGGCTCCGTCGAGCTTAGTTAGCTAGAGACGCCATATGAGGTATAGTTTTAGGTTTCATTGTTAATAAAAAATCTTTGTCGTATAAATTATCTTTATTTATATTATGGTGAATAAAAGTTATGGAAAATGGCATTATTGAAAACGAAAATTATGGCAAATACATTTATGGATTTAAATTATTATGACACTTGATCGATTATGACCAATGGAATTAGTGAAAGTCATTTTTTGTCATTTCACGATTATGGCAACTGAAGCGTTATATCTAATGAAATTATGGCAAATACCAGTATGGCATATGAAATTATGGCATTTTAAATTATGGCAAACATTAGTAAACCCTGGTGGGCCGAAACCTATAGCATAATATAACATACTAGCGGACTTAACGGGGTTTCACCGGCGTAGTTCCCGGTCCCGTGGGAATACGCGAATAAAATATAGCCTATGTTCACCGCAAAGAGTGTAGCTCCCCAACAGTGAAAGAATTTTTCAAATCGGTCCAGTTGTTCTAGAGCCTATTCGTTACAAACAAACAAACAAAAAAACAAATCTTTCCTCTTTATAATATAGAAGACTAGTATAGATTAAGTCACATGGCGTTTTTTAAGCCATATTGAAATATTTCTGCCGCAGGTGGTCCCCGTCCTTTTCAACACGGCAAAATACAAGTGATAAAGAGTGTATGCAGTATCCCCTACCTCTACGTATGTTAAAGAAAAGGTCTATTTTGTATAGGTATGTTATCTAGTAACATATAAGGTCACCCTTTCGACCTTTGCAAACTCAGTAAGTGGTTTTCATTTGTCCGTTGACCCCAAATCATTAATCAGACCCATTTGAGGGTAGTTCACATTTTGCAGCTAATTAAGGAACCATGCCTCGTTTTGGAATAAATTTCCTGTTCTTTATGTAACGATCCGTAATTAGTCAGCGCGGTCTAATTTTTAGGCGTCAATATTGATATAGGTAAGGATTTTACCAATGTAAATACCTGCTTTTTGGTTTTGAACTGCTTGAATATAAACAAGCATATTAATACAACAATTAATAAAAAAGAAAACAATAACAATATGCTTGAATATTATTATTAACTAGCAGGCGTCACGCGATTTCATCCACGTAGATGGGATTATGGGAATAAAACATAGCCTATGTTACCCGGATATGTGTAAATTCAGAACACAGAAAGAAATTTTCAAATCAGATCAGTAGTTTTGGAGCCTATTCAATGCAAACAGATAAACAATCAAAATCTTTCCTCATTTTAAACATTAGTGTGGATTAAATCAGTCTATGTCTGTTGAATTATGTTGTCTCTGGTACATTACTTTTTCTTCCTGACAACACTAATGTGTTTTGTCTTGTACTTTTACCTCTTTGCTGGAACATGGCCGACGCCAATAAGTAAAAATGTGAATTCCTAATTATTATGATAAGATTAGCAAAAATAAAATTTCCACCAATTACAATAACTTACAGTGAGTTATTATTAATTTTACTCTGCAAATTTTCAATCTCAATATCTCACAAACGATCCGGCATGACATGGCGTTCAACTTGGCCGAAATAAAAAGCTTTACATGCATTCAATCCTAAATACCGGATGTTGATTTGCAACTGGAATTGCTGCAATCACGTTTTTGTTAGTTTCGCAGAACATTCGAATTGTCGTTACCACTTAATATTCAAAGTGCCGCACTCCCAATATTGCAGGTAAATAATTGACCAAAAATAAAAATGTGCATTCATATTTCACGGACCTAGATTGAAAAGCTATACATTGTGAATTTTACAAACACTATTAATGGTGTAAATATTTCTGGGAATCCTCACACTACGCCATCCATCACAAAATGAATTGCTATTATAAGCTTGTGATTTTGGATCTAAAAAACTAATAAACAAACTATATTTGAAATATAAATATACATGGAAAAAACATTCAAACAAACATTAAGGCTGATCGCACATATGTCAGCACCGTACGCGCCGCACGCGCCGTACGCGCCGCATTTCCTGATAGCCTCGCATATACGCGCCGTACGCGCCGTACGCGCCGCACGCGCCGTACGCGCCGCATTTCCTGATAGCCTCGCATATACGCGCCGTACGCGCCGCACGCGCCGTACGCGCCGTAAGCAAATCTTTGGAATTGTCAACTATAGCAGTTTCTTTTACCTCTGGTGTGAAATGGTACAGTGGGCTATGAGGGGAAGATCCCTTCGAAACAGAATGTACAAAACGCAAAATGAACACCACAAGTAAAATGTACAAAACGCAGAAAGTACATAACGCAAAATGTACAAAATGTAAACAACTCGCAAAATGTACACAACTCAGAATGTGCACGTTAGGGCTTGTCTTTATTATAATAGGTCTGGATCGGCAAATGAAGATCGGCGAAACAAATGAAGATCGACAGTACAAATGACGGTCGGATAAACAAATGACGATCGAAAAAACAAATGCAGATCACTAAAACAAAAGACTATAAGCAAGTTGATAATGTCAAAAATTACTTGTAGCCATATTTTGTAATCTAAATGCGATTGCCATTCAAAAAATAGGTGCAAGCAAATCTCGACCTTAATGACCTTTCTCTAAAAATGTGCTTTAAGCGTTTATAGACATCACTGATCACGAATATACATACATACATATGGTCACGCCTTTATCCCCGAAGGGGTAGGCAGAGGCATATTATATGCCCACATTTCACCTTTGTATAATTTGTCCCACGTAATAGGTGGTGAGCCGTATTGCCGTGTTTAAATGGACAGGCGCAGGTTGTGACTGCCTGCTGTTGAAATTAAGCCTTCAACTTAGCTTAACGACTGCCATTTTACTGGCAACCGGGACCAACGGCTTAACGTGCCTTCCGAAGCACGGAAACGTTAAAATAAATGTCCCAAAGTGATCACATGGTTGGTCACCCATCCATGGACCGGCCAAAGTGAAAGTTGCTTACTGCAGTGATCGTTTACAGAACACTGAGTCCGCGGGGCCACGAGCGCTTCAAAAAAATAAATAGATATTATGCATGCTCATAAGATTAAAATTTGCTTGCACCCTTTTTTTGTAATCTAGATGCTATAACCATTCAAAAAAATAGGTGCAAGCAATTCTCGACCTTATGAACATGAATAATATTTATTTAAATTTTACATATTCGTGATCAGTGATGTCTATAAAGGCTTAAAAGCACATTTTTAGAGAATGGCAATCGCAACTAGATTACAAAATATGGCTGCAAGTAATTTTTGACCTTATCGACTTGCTTATAGTCTTTTGTTTTACTGATCTGCATATGTTTTTAGATCGTCATTTGTTTATCCGACCGTCATTTGTTTTATCGATCTTCATTTGTTTCGCCGATCTTCATTTATTTTGCCGATCTAGACCTATTATAGTACAGACAAGCCCTTACGTGCACATTCTGCGTTGTGTACATTTTGCGTTTTGTACATTTTGCGTGTGGTACTCATTTTGCGTTTTGTACATTTTGCGTGTGGTACTCATTTTGCGTTTTGTACATTCTGCCCCGAAGGGAAGGGTGTTTTAATAGTCACATGGCATTTGTTAAGCCATATTGAAATATTTCTGCCGCAGGTGGTCCCCGTCCTTTTCAACACGGCAAAATACAAGTGATAAAATGTGTATGCAGTATCCCCTACCTCTACGTATGTTAAAGAAAAGGTCTATTTTGTATAGGTATGTTATCTAGTAACATATAAGGTCACCCTTTCGACCTTTGCAAACTCAGTAAGTGGTTTTCATTTGTCCGTTGACCCCAAATCATTAATCAGACCCATTTGAGGGTAGTTCACATTTTGCAGCTAATTAAGGAACCATGCCTCGTTTTGGAATAAATTTCCTGTCCTTTATGTAACGATCCGTAATTAGTCAGCGCGGTCTAATTTTAGGCGTCAATATTGATATAGGATTGGATTTTACCTTTGTAAATACCTGCTTTTTGGTTTTGAACTGCTTGAATATAAACAAGCATATTAATACAACAATTAATAAAAAAGAAAACAATAACAATATGCTTGATTATTAACTAGCAGGCGTCACGCGATTTCATCCACGTAGATGGGATTATGGGAATAAAACATAGCCTATGTTACCCGGATATGTGTATCTTCAGAACACAGAAAGAAATTTTCAAATCAGATCGGTAATTTTGTAGCCTATTCAATGCAAACTGATAAACAATCAAAATCTCTATCATTGTAAACATTAGTGTGGATTAAATCAGCCTATCTCTGTTGAATTATGTTGTCCTTGGTACATTACTATTTCTTCCTGACAACACTAATGTGTTTTGACTTGTACTTTTACCTCTTTGCTGGAACATGGCCGACGCCAATAAGTAAAAATGTGCATTCCTAATTTTATTGTGATGATAAGATTAGCAACAATAAAATTTCCGACAATAACAATAACTTACAGTGAGTTATTATTAATTTTACTCTGCAAATTTTCAATCTCAATATCTCACAAACGATTCAACTTGGCCGTAACAAAAAGCTTGACGTGCATTCAATCCCAAATACCGGCAGGCTGATTACGTATAAAACAGCGAGCAGCGATAATCGCGCAATCATTGCGCAATCATCGCGCGATTTATCGCTGGTCGCGGAAAAAATGGTATTACGTTAAATTCTATAGCGAATCGTTCGCTAATCGCTACGTCGCACTTATCACTACGAAACTAGCGCCATAAACAATTACGTGGCGATCACTGAAAACTGGGAACTGTCACATCTGTTGGGCATTTCATTAGTGTGTGTGTGCGTGCTGAGAGACCACCTTTATTTTTTCGGATTTTTGCAGTTTAACTAACAATAGTGCATAGTAAAAGTTGCGAAAATATTTGTAAAGCTTAGTGATCTTTTAGAAAGTGTCGTGTTTTAAATAGTGCTGCGAGCACGTGATCGTCCGAACACGTGCTCGCAGCACTATTGTTAGTTAAACTGCAAAAATCCGCATAAAATTAAAGTGGTCTCTCAGTACACACATACACTAGTAAAATATCGAAATCGCTGCCTGGAGGTTGTCAAAAACGATACGTAATACGAAATTATCGCCAGATCGCTGCCGCAGTATAGCACAAATGCACTTTTTTCTTTACTGATTGTCCTGCAGAGGCAGCACCGTCGCTAGTTGGCTATGGCAAAACGATCGTTGATACGTAATACGAAACAGTCAACAAACAGCGATTATCGCGCGATTTCCGCGAGATTATCGCTATCGCTTACCTATTGTAACATACGTAATAAGCCTGCGGATGTTGATTTGCAACTGGAATTGCTGCAATCACGTTTTTGTTAGTTTCACAGAACATTCGAATTGTCGTTACCACTTACTATTCAAAGTGCCGCACTCCCAATATTGCAGGTAAATAATTGTCCAAAAATAAAAATGTGCATTCATATTTCACGGACCTAGCTTGAAAAACTATACATTGTGTACTTTGCAAATAACATGTTGGCGGGAATGTCTCCTTCCACAGCGGGATATTGATCGGTACAGGGTAAATAAAGGTATAGGTACATTATTTTGGCCATTTTCATCCAACGCCGTCTATCCCAAAGCGGAATGCTAATTTAAGCTTTTGCTTTGGGATCTAAACATATGCATTATTTTATATTTTAAATACAAATATATTATACAAATAAAAAACATCCAGACAAACATTAATTACAGATCACACAAATAATTAATCCGATTCGGTTCCTCAGCACGACTATCGGGGTTCACTTACGAGTATCAATGCACCAATCAAAGGAGCCAGTCTAAAAAAGATCAACAGCCTGTATTCATGTGCCTATCCTACAAAGGTGCCTAAGAAGGCCTATACATGCTAAAGAGGAGAGGAAGGCCCGTATGTTGTGAACAATGTTTTAAGATTTTATCATAAAACTACAAATCGATAAAATTATCAAAATTGAAGCTGTTAATCCAACATTGATACCTAACACAGTCATTTTTATTAAATGTCGGCACCGTAAGTGAATTGGATAACTTAATCCTCACATGTTGATGGCTTGGATTAAAAAGTAATCTGATATTACGTGGACCACCGTCACGATTCAATGTTGAAAGGTATTTCAACTGAGGCAATGAAATGTTTTTTTTTTTTTTGGTGAATGCATCCTTAACACAGTGTTTCTAAATGTCTTTGATTATTATCTTCTATTATGTATTAATAAAACCGGGCAAGTGGAGTCGAACTCGCTCATGGAGGATTCCATACCAAAAACAGTATTGAAACACGTTTAATGTGTCCGTGACTGAGACCTATTTCTGTAACATAGAGGACTGCAAAAAATTCCTCCCAACAGAGGGCAAAATGCTAACATTACTAACCCAAAACATTCGTAGCATAGGTAAAAACATGGACGGCTTTGAAGTTGTATTACATTGCTTTTTGCATTATTATAGCATTGCTTTGGGAATGAGTTGTGACATCATTGTACTGACCGAGTGCTGGCTAGAGAGCAATAGGGACAATTTACCATCCCTGGAGGGATATGCAACACATACATCCAGTAATTATATAAATCAAAATGACGGTTTAATGGTATATGTCAAAAAGAACTTAAGTACAATTGTGGAAGAGCCACTACTGCAGGGATGCAATTGCCTGTTGTTTAAATTGCAACCCGACACACTAATCATTGCAATCTATCGACCGCCATCACAGAGCATAGAATTTTTTTTGGATTCTCTAGATTTATTATTAAAACAGTACTCATCTTTTAAAAACATTGTACTCGTAGGGGACATAAACATTAATATTGTCCCCGAGCATACCGAGACCGAGACACAGAAACAAAAGTACCTTAATATGTGTTCTTTTCATGGCCTACGCACTCCTACCTACGCACTCTGTCCCAACTTTCAAAACCGGATCATGCATGGATCATTTCATTATAAAATGTAATAACATATCAAAAACCTTTATTACTAACTCCTGGGTTACGGATCATCGCACGATATTACTATAGAATTACGTATGCCTAGAAAAATCTGTACAAGCAAATTTACCAGAATCAATATGCTCAACCTTGATAAAGACATACGCTGCATAAATTTTTACCCAGTTTACGCATCAGACGATCCTAATGCTACTATTGACTATTTAATTAATTCATTACAATCAGCAATACTTAAAAATACTGTCACTGTAACAATGTGTGCTAAATATAATAATATCAAACCTTGGATTACGCCGGGCCATACATTGCTTTTTGCATTATTATAGCATTGCTTTGGGAATGAGTTGTGACATCATTGTACTGACCGAGTGCTGGCTAGAAAGCAATAGGGACAATTTACCATCCCTGGAGGGATATGCAACACATACATCCAGTAATTATATAAATCAAAATGACGGTTTAATGGTATATGTCAAAAAGAACTTAAGTACAATTGTGGAAGAGCCACTACTGCAGGGATGCAATTGCCTGTTGTTTAAGTTGCAACCCGACACACTAATCATTGCAATCTATCGACCGCCATCACAGAGCATAGATTTTTTTTTGGATTCTCTAGATTTATTATTAAAACAGTACTCATCTTTTAAAAACATTGTACTCGTAGGGGACATAAATATTAATATTGTCCCCGAGCATACCGAGACCGAGACACAGAAACAAAAGTACCTTAATATGTGTTTTTTTCATGGCCTACGCACTCCTACCTACGCACTCTGTCCCAACTTTCAAAATCGGATCATGCATGGATCATTTCATTATAAAATGTAATAACATATCAAAAACATTTATTACTAACTCCTGGGTTACGGATCATCGCACGATATTACTATAGAATTACGTATGCCTAGAAAAATCTGTACAAGCAAATTTACCAGAATCAATATGCTCAACCTTGATAAAGACATACGCTGCATAAATTTTTACCCAGTTTACGCATCAGACGATCCTAATGCTACTATTGACTATTTAATTAATTCATTACAATCAGCAATACTTAAAAATACTGTCACTGTAACAATGTGTGCTAAATATAACAATATCAAACCTTGGATTACGCCGGGCCTTGTTCGCTGCATAAGGCATAGAGATAGGCTACACCTAAAGCTAAAACAAGCCCCTGACAGTGAAATTTTGGCATTAACATACAAAGGGTACAGAAATTTTTGCAACAACCTTTTAAGAAAATTAAAAATACAATATAATAGACAACAACTTCAAAAGGCAGGGAACAACACTAAATTGATTTGGAAATTTATAAAAACAAATACTTTTAGGTCAAAGCCCCGCGAATCATCACTCGAACTACTGCCATCGGACGTAAATCCATATGGTACTATTAATGCAATTAACAACTTCTTTATTAATATTTTATTATAAAGTGAAAAAAGACAACTTGGCCCAGACGGGACTTGAACCCGCAACCTTTGCCTAATCCAGGGCAATGCTCTAACCAATTGAGCTACGGGAGCCGTACTGATACAAGTTGAAATTCTTCACCTTATTGTAACCGCCATTTAATATTATTATATTTAATAATTCACTTTATAATAAAATATTATGAAAAAGTTAGCATACTAATTGCTTTAAATATTAAAAATTCTTTATTAATGCTGGAAAAAACATGGCAGAAAGCACTTTGAAACCCATAAGGACCATTTCTAACTTGACCCCCAATAATTCAAACGTGACACAAACAAGTGCACCATTAAATTCTTTTGCGTTATTCAACACTGACACTGAGGAAATTCTTCGGCTAATAACCGGATTAAAGGATGCATGTGCCACCGGGTGGGATAATATACCAAATAATGTACTCAAAAGATATAAGTATCTAATTGCACCCCCTTTAATTCATATTTTTCAACTTTGCTTAACATGTGGGATTTTTCCTAAATCACTAAAAAGAGCTGTGGTCACACCGATTTTTAAATCTGGAGACAAGACTAGTGTCTCAAACTACAGGCCTATTTCCGTATTGACAGGACTATCAAAAATCTTAGAAAAAATTATTAATAATAGATTAATGGCATATCTAGAAAGAAAGAAATTACTTTCAGATTGCCAGTTTGGATTTAGGCCTGAGAGATCAACTAACCAAGCAGTTTTTTTTACACTAACCGATTACGTCGCTACCAACCTGGATAAAGGTATGCATACTGTTGGGATCTTTTTGGATATTTCCAGGGCTTTTGATACTATTTCTTGTACCGTACTACTACGGAAACTCGAGTCCTTTAGAATTAGAGGCACCCAACTACTCTTATTCTCTGACTATCTTCGAGACCGACAACAATGTGTCAAAATAGGAAAATATACAAGCGCAGAAGAGAAAAATAGTTGCTACGGAGTCCCGCCAGGTAGTGTACTAGGAGGGACCCTATTTTTAATATACATGAACGAACTATGTAGCATGAAGCTGAAAAATGGTATGGTGATCTCTTATGCTGATGACACAGCGCTTTTGTTCTCAGCAAACTCGCGAAACGAGGTTTTTCAACACGCACAAAATGGTTTTAACTCAGTAAATAATTGGCTCCAGGACCACCTACTAACATTAAATATTCATAAAACAAAATACATATCGTTCACAATGAGTAACACTAACAAATCCACCACTAACCTAGATATCTATGCACATAGCTGTAGACTCGCTGACACTGCGTGCCCTTGTCCGACTCTAATTAAAAACGATGATTTAAAATACCTAGGCGTAACAATCGATAAAAATTTAAACTTTCGTGAACATATTACATTGCTTTGTAACAGAGTGCGCAAATTGATGTACATATTTAGGAATCTACGTAACGTAACAAAATATAAATTAATAAAACAGGTGTACTTAGCGCTGTGCCAATCCATTATTACGTATTGTATTACTTCCTGGGGCGGTGCCGCGAGATCCATCTTGCTACCGCTGGAACGATCCCAAAGAGCTATCCTTAAAGTAGTCACTTTTCGACCTTTAAGATTTCCCACACATCAACAAAACATTGCATGTGAAGTACTCACGGTGCGCCAACTGTTTATACTGAACACTATATTACACCAACACTCCAAACTACCTTTGCTTGCACCTAAGTCGGACAGGCGACGCGACGTAAAGAAATAATATTCACGCATACACCACTTAGACATGCTTTCACAAATAGATTCTTTGTGTTTCTGGGACCTTATCTATATAAAAAACTCAACAAAATACTAACCATACATAATCAAAACCATTGGAACTGTAAGATTAGAGTTATAGAATATTTACAGACCCTTGATTACGAGGACACGGAAGGGCTGTTAGAAATTTTAAAATAATAGAATATTTTCGTAGCATAATTATAAGCATAATTATTAGCATAATTATTATTATTTATTAACTAATAATTTAATTTTATTTTATTCACTTTAGACTTGTATTCTGGAACCGTTACACGTCAGACATCCTATTATAACTTAGATACTTGAAATGTTAAAATAACAGAACAGGTGTAGTCTGAAACACAGTTTTTTAAAAACCTAGATCAGATAAAGCGCTAGTATACAATGGAACCAAATAGCATTACTGACTGACCATTATCTAAAATCGTGAAAAATTGTAAATTAATTGCTTTTTAGAGATATATACTTCAAGATTTTATAAAATAGATATAAGCCTACATTGTAATCTTTATGTAAACAATGTATGGGAGTCCCATTTTTTCTGAGTATTATAGCGGCAACTCTCTATATAGCTATCGCGGTTACCGAGACACAGCCTCGGAACGGACAGACAGACAGACTGCGACATCTCATGAATAGGGTTCCGTTTCTATCCTTTGGGTTCGAAACCCTGAATATTACCGTATGGTTCACTCATTTACTAACGCGAGCCAGTGAAAGAAGAATAATATGAAAGCGGACCCCATAATCTGAAGATTTTGGTCGCGCTCGGGATTGGATTGAAAGAGTTGGCTATTTTAGCCGGGACCCCTCCATGGAACCTGGTAGTGAGAGCCCTTGCGTCACTGTTTAGATGGCGCAAGGAGGCGCAGGAGCGGGGCCTGCGTCTCGAGAAATCGAGGCCCAGCGGTCCCTGCTCCACCAGGAAACCGTGGAGACTTGGAAGGTGCGACTTGAGCAACCAAAGGGGGGATTCGCCACAATTGCGGCCGTCAGATCGGTCACGGACGAGTTGCTGGAGAGGAGACACGGTACTCTCTCTTACCGGTTGTCACAGATACTTACTGGGCACGGTAGCTTCGGTAGGTACCTGTGGCAAAGACACCGGCAAACCACGGCCGAGTGTCAGCACTGCGAAGACTGCAGCGATGACATACCGCTCCGCGCGCTGGTGGAGTGCACGGCGTGGGGGCAACAGCGCCTGGTCCTCGTAGTGGGTCTGGTCGTGGACACTCTCTTGCTCGAGACCATGGTGCAAGCCATGATCTCCAGCGGGAGTAAGTGGGAATGCACCGCCTCTTTCTGCGAGCAGGTCATGCTCGTGAAAAAGGCGGCGCCGGCGGTGCGAGAACGGGAGAGAACTCTCCCACCCGAGTTCCGCAGTCGGTGACCTGGGCGCCGCCGACTGCGGACGTGTCTTCGCCGAAGACTATCGGCCTCCATGACTGGGGGCCTGAGGACGGTGAAAGGGCTGCTCATCGTTCTTACATAAGCAGGCCCATGACGGCAGCGTGACGTGAGGAGTTCACACAGGCCCCCCTTTAGAAGCGGGATCACACCCGAAACCCTCCAAAGACGTGGGATAGCACCCAAACTACCCCCTGGGCGAAGCCACAGTGGTGGCTGTAGGTCTGTTGGGAGTCCTGGGATATCCACGTAACGCTTAAGAGGAGGAGCTCCGCCGCCACCGGAGCCGCAGGAGCCCCGGATAAGCCCTCGGAAGGATGTCCTTCCGAGGGCTTATCCGGGGCTCCCAACCATATGCTGTTGGGCGTTACGTGAGGGTTTTTAGTCGGTAGGAGTCCGGCATAGCATCCATGATGAATTTTCCCTCACGTTAAAAAAAAAGAGTCGGCTATTTCGTATTCTTTGACGTTTTAAGGAAAAATTGTGTTACGAACAAGATAACTACATGAAATATGATGATGCTACAGGTTCCTATAGCCAAATATAATAATATTCGAATAGTGTTCAATATAAATGGACTTCAATTTATAACCACCTAGTTGTACTTACGAAGCACTTCGTAAACACTGTCCTAATGAACTACATAGGAGTAGGCAGGTTTGATGGAATACGTGAATGCTTTATTACTCCAACCGTCCTAAATCCTGATATTGGTGAGCAACATGTGACAACAACTTGGAATACGCTTGTCCCTTAAAACTTTGAATAATAATTTAGATGTGATCGTCATCTCAAGGCACTTATAATTGCATTTTAAAAAACAGGGACCCATCGTTGCTCTTTAAAAAAAATACCGATGTGCTCAATGTTATGCCTCTTCACGCACAGCTTAAAGCACCCAGGGCAGTAAGAGGAGGGAAGCATAGCGTTGCAATTTTCAATGGTTTGACAAAGAAGTTATCTTTTGATCTTGAAAAAATGACAGATGATCTATTGTCAGTATCCACAGTGGTAAGCCAAACACGCTCCAATTGCAGAAGCCTATGGAAAAATAGTTCAGTATAAAAAGTACTGCAATATTATTCCATAGGCTTCTGCAGTTGGCTGATTGTACAATTTTCACTAGGAACAAGCCATGAATATAAATTGTAAAAATATGGAAATTTTGTTTCTGTAAATTATCACGACTACTTTTTAGGGTTCCGTAGCCAAATGGCAAAAACAGAACCCTTATAGATTCGGCATGTCTGTCTGTCTGTCCGTACGTATGCCACAGGCACTTTTCTCCGAAACTATAAGGCCTATACTGTTGAAACTTGGTGAGTAGATGTATTCTGTGAACTGCATTAAGATTTTTATATAAAACTAGAAAAAAGCAGTAAATTTTGGGGGTCCCCATACACAGAACAGATATTCAAAAAAATTTTTATCTTACCCATACGTGTGGGGTATCTATAGATAGGTCTTCAAAAATGCTATTGAGGTTTCTAATATTAGTTTAGGCAAGAGATACTTCCAAAGTGTAAAAATGTGTGTGTGCCTGAACCAGTTTGATGGAAAGCCGTGGCGCATCTAGCGATTGGGGGCCACTTCTTACAGCAGTCCACAAGTTGGCGGCCCTGTGATGTGCCTCTTCACGCTCCTCTTAAAGAAGCCGGGATTGTAAGATGAGGGAAACACGTGTGCGGGAAGGTCGTTCCAAGTTTTTATAGTTCGACATAGGAACGATCTTTTGAAACGCTCGGTTCTGGAAAAGGTTCTCTCCACTGTGTATGAGTGGCATCTCTGCCCGGCACGCTCTGGAGAGAATGGATATTCGCATTTTACTGATTTTTACTTACCGCAAAGGTGTTCACCATCACTTAGCATAGACTGATTTTTTAAAAGCTTTCTCGAAGACATTGCTCTCGAAACTTTTTAATACTTAATCCGAATAATAAATTAATGAAATGTTATTAACGATAATGGCTATTTCATCCGGAGGTACCTTCACTTGCGGCGGGAAGTGCTCTCTATAAATCATATTATTGTTATAGATGCCTCGAGGTTCGGTGTCTTACGAAACTTGTATTATCAATGCTCTAGAAAGTGGTGGATCTTGTTTATGTAAAACACGCATTATTAA
This sequence comes from Miltochrista miniata, assembly GCA_933228765.1. NCBI lineage: Eukaryota > Metazoa > Arthropoda > Insecta > Lepidoptera > Erebidae > Miltochrista > Miltochrista miniata. The sequence goes on along the minus strand of OW121764.1, from coordinate 10,514,197 downwards.
ATCCATCACCGGACGATGTACTCACCTTCACAAAGAACTACAATAGAAAAGAGACTTTAAACCTACGTAGATACTAAATACTCTTCAGTGTTGCAGAAAGACTGTGAGCTGGTCCGAATTGGTAATTGCTGGGCCTTACCAATTTTGTTCAACTACTTAGTTTAGGCTAGTAGTTGCCCTAGATATAATCAGTACAATATTAATTCTACAGCCCTAGTAAAAGCCTTTTCAAGGGTTCTACTCTCTTTATCATTGCATTTTCTTCCTTGTCTTTACACTTGTTTCTTTTTAAAATGAGTTGAAGATCGCTTCCATCGAGTTTAATCGTGATTAAAAACCGTTGTAAAATGTCGTAAAACTTGACCGAGATTTTCTTCATTTCAAATCGAAGTAGACTCCAGTTATTCTAGTGCGCCTTATTTACACCACTTAAACAAAATTTTAACCACATAGGTATCTAATACCTCTAACAAAGTGGTATAAAAGTTTAGCACTTATTCTCAACGAATTCTAGAATAGATATCATTTTGCCCAACTGTGTGATGCGAATCCCTTTTGTGCTCTGAAGCGAATACCGAAAGATGTAAAAATCAGTCAGCTGCTTACTTCCTTTTATTGTTCATGTCAGATAAAGAAACAAAATTTGCCATTGAGTATTTTCTAGAACTGCTCTACCGATTAAAAAACAATATAGTGGAGAAAATTTTCTGGAATTTCGCATCTTCATAAAAATGCTAGATAATGGTTACGATTTTCAAGGTCGTGTCAAACTAAAACCTTATAAATCCGTGTCAATACAAAAATGAATCAATGTGTAACAAAATAGTGATAGGCTGTATCACAGTTTGCTTGACTGTTGGCCTATTGGGAGATAATTGAAAGGAATTTGGAGTAATAGCCCTACTAAAATCTTCGAAAAGCAGACACTGAAATGACATTGGAAAAAAGAACCATTGGAAAAAAGCACTGTACCAACCTATCTTAGGAAGATGGTACAGTAATGTCGATCACCATCGCCATCGCTTGGTGATTGAACGAGTTAGTCTTCATGCTTGACGAGTTTGGCCTAGTAGGATACTTAGATTAGAAGCGATATCGGGCTGTTGATTTCTCCAAGAACCACAATACGTTTGCATGTCAGGCTTCGAGTAGCGTTTCAAGCAATCATCATTTACCCTCACCATATTTTTTTTTATTTAGCTCGCCAAATTGACGTCGCCACTAGCCTAATGGAAAGCCGTGGCGCATCTAGCGATTGAGAGCCACTTCTGACAGTGGTCCTCAAGTTGGCGGCCTTGCTATGTGCCTCTTTACGCTCCTCTTAAAGAACCCGGGATTGTAAGATGAGGGAAACACGTGTGCGGGCAGGTCGTTCCAGGTTTTTATAGTTCGACAGAAGAACGATCTTTTGAAACGCTCTGTTCTGGCGAAGATTCTCTCCACTGTGTAAGAGTCTTAATGTATTTCATAACAGAACTACCTATACTCGCATAGAAGAACTGTAGACATTTCAAACTCATTGAAGTTTTGAACTTTCTATGTCAAATAGAATCTTACAAAATGTGATCTTCATAACTAATGACATTTATGACATTTATGTTCATGATGCCACCACCATGATGACATTTATGGTCTACCAATCATTATCGTGATGAAAAAAAAACTATCATTAGAGCAGGTGTGTAATAAAATTTGAATAACGTCTTTGATAATCACAGTAGCACCAATAAATTATCCGGAAATATACGCGTAACTATATCCCGTTCGCACTAAGTTTGTCGCTGGCGTAGAGGCTGTTGTAGAGGCGTAGTTTGGAAAGCGGCTGGCAAACTTAGCGTGAACGGGTAGTACGAATATTATTATGTCCGACATCTAATTATGCGCACTTGTTAGATGCGTACAATGAATAATTTTTACACAAAATGTCGCACCAATTTACTATTATGTAACATGAATTGCTAAATTGAAACCGGTCCAAAAGTTAACCTAATGCTATTCTTACAATTTTTTTTTAGTTGTAGCTAGAAGAGGACGTAATTTTTCTTGCCTAGCTCAGTGCTCTATCGATGGACTGAGATGGGTGCCCATTTGTTACATTTGCATCGACGAGTAATATAATCAGGGTATTCATTGGTCTACGTCCCAAATTATATTGTATTCAATCTGAGCAATGTACTTTAAAAAAAGCTAAAGGTGTTAAGAAATGCGTAGTGAGAGACTTAGTAAAAGCAGATTATAAAAAAACGTTAACCAATAATGAAATAACTCGTAAACAAAATTTTACCTACTTATTTCCTACTGTCGAGCGGTCCCGAGACTTCTGCGATGACCGACTACAGGGTCCTAGTTAAAAGAAAATAAAGAATGCTTTTTGTTTTTCTGAATCTCTACTAATATTGCGAAAGTAACTCTTACTCTCTGTCTGTCTGTTACCCCTTTACACCTGAACTGCTGAAGCGATTGAGATGAAATTTGGTAAAGAGATAGTTCGAGGCCCTGGGAAGGACATAGGCTACTTTTTAACCGACTGCGCAAAAGGAGGATAATGATTTTACGCGATAACGACTTGTACGCGGACGACGTCGCGCGGAATAGTTAGTATTCAACTAAAAGCACAACACTTAACTACTGTGGAATCCAAATAAACTACGTTACTTAAGTTTCTATAGGTTCTTAGTTACGACCGAAAATACCTACATCTTGTTAATTAATATTTCTTAAGGTAGTTAAGGGCCAAATGCTTGAGCGCATTAGGTATTTTTACCACCTCACCTCACCGCGGGCGATACCCCCGGAGCATGCGATCGACATGAACTCATTTGACCCCAAGCATTTTGTTTGGACGTTGCCAGTTGGTGCAATTGGACGTTGCCAGTTGGTGCAGCGTGTATTTCATGCCGCACATGTTGTACCACCAAATAAATTACAACAGAAGTATAAGTTAATCAAACCTTTATAAGACATTTTATTAAGTAAGTGCCTGTTAGCAGGTATATTCAAAATGGGGTTGTAAGAAACCTTTCCTTATTTTTAACCGACTTCAAAAAAGGAGGAGGTTCTACATTCGTCTGTATGTTTTTATGTATGTTTACTGATATTTCCGTCAATTATAGACGGATTTAATTCTTTTTTCTTTTGATCAATAGGGTTTACTTCTGAGGTAGTCCCATTTTTATCAGGTCAGGATCTGATGATGGGATCCAGGAGAAATCGAGGGCAACCACCGAAAATTGTAGGGACAACTAGTGCGTTTGGTAACTTTTTAATGAAGTGCTTTACAGTGGGCGCACACTAGGCGACAGTCGCGGCGACTTGTCGCGCAGTATGCGCCTGCATCGGGCGACTTGCCGCCGTGACAGACGTTGTGCAAGGAACACGTTGTCCAAAGCTGTCGCTGGGCGACTGTCGCCGTGTCGCCGCGACAATAGCGCGACAGACGCGAAGACTCCCCTTGCTTGTCTCGGAGTCGCGGCGGCATGTCGCCTAGTGTGCGGAGCTTAGAACAAAATGTATGTAATTTGGCGCCCACAGCTTGACGCCGTGACAAGACGCCTAGTGTGCGCCCACTGTTAATGTACTACAATTTAATGAAGGTCTGGAGTCGATCTGATGATGGAACCGAGAGACAGTCGAGGGAATTCCTTAACAATTTACAGCACGTACCTTGTGTTTGGGCTTGATTGATTTGTTTTGATAAGAACTTTACACCTAGATAGATATACTTTTCGGTCCACCCGTCACTTAAAATGATGATCAAAAAATTTTTAATAAAAAATAGAACTGACTTCAAAAAAATCCTGAAAAATAAAATTTACTTAGCACAAAGTAATAATATGTATTTTGATTTATCAGATTGTATTCAATATGATATTGAAGTTGGTGCAATTAATAATACCTACCTCAACCTATGGGTTTACTTGGCGCCGACTTCAATATGATATTGAATAAAATATGAAAAATCAAAATACATTTATCTTTGTGCCAAGTAAATTTAATTTTTCAGGATTTGTTTGAAGTCGGTTCTATTTTTTACTATTTTTTTTTATCATCATTTTAATTGTGAGACGAGCCGAGAAATGATAATAAGAAAAAAATCCGTCAATAATTTATGAAATCAATTCGAGCAGTCTTCGAAGAGGTAAGCATAGGTATAACATAAGTAGCAAAAAATAATAGAATGCATATTGTGAGTAAAATAATGCGTTTATTTATTTTACGTTATAATATGAATAAGACAAGTAACACGCACGCCGCATGTCAGCTTAGACCTGTGTTACAAAATACAACCAATGATAGATGGCGCTTACACCAACATAGTCAATTTGAAGTCAATTTTAAGTCTATTTGAACACCCTACCCCTAGTTAATATTTGTGCAAAATTTGAATCAAAAATATTGAGTAGGTACTTTTCGAGATCCTTCAGGACAAAGCAAAATTAACAGACAAACAGACGACAAACAGACAAAAAAATCCTAACTACATTTTCGACTTCGGTATCCTGTGTAGAACCCCCAGCGAGTATTTTTTTTTAATATGTTTAATGTACAGTTTTGACTTTTGATTTTTTTATTATATGTATATAGACTAGGAACTTAGGTTGCCTAGAAAGTTTTCAAAAACCTATTCTTAGTCTCCCGCAGGCTGGATCCCGCAGGTGGCCCCTTCCGAGGTCCGTGGAAGCACAAGGGATATAAACCCTTGTTTGCAAAAATAAAGGATTGAATTGAGTACCTAAACTTACATATACATACATATATAATCACGCCTTTATCCGCGAAGGGGTAGGCAGAGGCATAGTATACGTCCACATTTCACGTTATAGTTCTATGTCCCACGTAATAGGTGGTGAGCCTATTGCCGTGTTGATATGAACAGGCGCAGGTCGCCACGACCCGCAGTTCAATTTTTTCAAGCCGCCCATAAGGCCTTCAACTTGGCTTAACGATTGGTATTTTATAGACAACCGGATTTTATATTGAGAACTTTGGGAATAATTTTATCATAATTATTAAATAATACTTAGTGTAAATAAACTCATTTGTCGTATGTTACAAATAAAAATCAATCATCAATATCAATACATCATCAATCAATCAATACATATATTATAATAAAAAGGAGCCTACCTTCCTGATCAGTCATAGACCGTGTTGCTCTGTGTACACAATAAAATTGTGTGAGTCATTCTCTGCTAAGTATACATAGGCGATTGCATTAAAACGAACTCATGGAATTTTTTCTTGGTGTCGCAGTTCATGCTTTCGAAAGTAATAAACATTACCGAACTTTTTCTTACATATACCTAAACTAGAAAAATAATAAATATTTATGGGGGACTTCCATACAACAAACGTGATTTTTTTTGCCTTTTTTTTATTAATAACGGCAACAAGTACACACTTGAAATGAACGCCGCAGACGTGTCTTCGCCCAAGACTATCGGTCTCCATAACCAGGGGCCTGAAGACGGTGAGGGGGCTGCTCACCGTCCTTACAGATGCAGGCCCATGACGGCAGCGTGACGTGAGGGATTTATGCATACCCCCTTCAGAAGCGGGATCACATCCGAAACACCCAAAGACGCAGGATTGCACCCGAACCTACCCCTAGGCCAGGGGTCGGCAACCTTTTGAGTCGGAAGAGCCAAAAATGACGATTTTAAATTACAACATTTTTAAAGAGCCACAAAATCTTTCTTGATTCCACGATCCCCCCCCCCCCCCCCCCGTAAGAAGTGGGATAGACTAGACTGCGGGGAAAGTCTGCTATAGAGACAAACCAAGTCGTCTCCAGGGCGTCTCCAGGACTTACGGCCATAGGCAGATGGTAAGTCACAGGGTGGTTTTAGAGAATTTCCACAATTAAAAAAATCTGGGATTCTCCCACTAAAACCCTGGGATGTTCCTTCTTGTCACTATTGTTGGGTCACAGGGAAGGCAAGCGTACAACAGCTACCTGCAACAGTCTCGACTCTGGGGGTCTAAATATTACCCACAGAAACTTTACTACCGCGACGCCTGAACACGAGGGGTGCGTCTTAGTCAGTCTCACGGCTGTCATAAAGCTTCCATCGTCGGCCACGCGTGTGAGGTTGGCATACTGGAAGTGTTAGGCAACCCCGCTCTGGCACCCGCAGCGCTTTTCTTATTGCCGTTGACGTCAAAACAACAGCCGAACCAATTTTCTCCGCTGTCTAACATAGCGTAAACTATAATAGACAGCGACGCGACCGGGCCAATTTAGGACTCTATTGCCCGTTTTCCACTGCGAGTGAGTCGGACCCATTACGGACTCCGCTATACTCGTAACGGTAATTTTCGATACATGTCATGTCCGCTTTGGTGGAAGGACATGTATGAAAATCGTCGTTAAGTATACAGCGGAGTCCGTAATGGGTCCGACTCGCTCGCAGTGGAAGGCGGGCATTAGAGCGGTACGCTCGCCACTTCACTCCGTACAAAAAGCGAGGGTGTGCAGCGCTTCATCCACGGCGCCGTCCTCGCAGTGAGTAGGTACGTTGCCTCAGGCTCAATGCCTACCACATTATGCAGGTATTTACTAAAATATCCGTGCCCTGTGAGGAGCTGTGTGAGGTGGTAGGTATGTCAGTGCCGCTTTTCTACCCAGGACCTCAGAATAAACAAGATGGCAGAGATGAGCTCAATGCTTACCACCGAGCTCTAGCCTGGTGCGCCATTTATGAATGAGATCATTGCGCGCCAGCTTTCAATCTCTTCCGAAGATGGTTGTTTGCCATTTTGACGCACCAAAGCATTGGGCCGGTAGATTTCTGCCAGAACTGCGGCCTCTAGGTTCCGCGACGGACTGTCAGAATTAGACATGACGTCTCTTATGATATTATATTCTCTGGGCTATGGCCCGCTGCGAACATCACAGCAGAATCCTATTAGAAAGAAAATGGTGCTCCATATAACGCTTTTAAGCGCAGCACACCACCATTAGGCGGTTTGCTTGTTTAACTACTAAATAGTAAGACTTTTGTGGTATTTTTTAAAATGAAAGGGTGATAATGTACTTGAAAATGTGAAATTATGTATGCAACTAAAGAGCCGCAGGTCTACATCCAAAGAGCCGCATGCGGCTCGCGAGCCGCGCCTTGCCGACCCCTGCCCTAGGCGAGGCCGCAGTGGCGGCCGTGGGTCTGTTGGGAGTCCTAGGACATCCTTCCGAGGGCTTACCCTGGGCTCGCAACCATAGGCTGTTGAGCGTAACGTGAGGTTTTTAGTCGGCAGGAGTCCAGCATAGCATCCATGAGGATTTTCTCTCACGTTAAAAGGAAAAAAAAGGGTTTATAACCCTTGCTTACAAAAAATAAAGCTGTTACAAAGTTGAATGAAAAAGGTACATGTCCTCAAAGTCTCGCTCTCGTATGTCAATTCGGTGAATCAGCTTATTGATAGAAATATTGGCATGCAAAATTCAATATTTGTTGTTATGGCGGCAACAGAAACACATTATCTGTGAATATTTCAGATCTCTAGCTATGTCCATTCATGAGCTACAGCCTCGTGAAGGAAAGACAGAAAGATAGACAGACGGACAGACAAACAGACAGACTGACCGACAGACAGACTGACCGATAGACAGACAGACGGACAGAGAAGTCTCATGAATAGGGTCCCGTTTTTTTACCTTTGGGTACCTACGGAACCCTAAAAATTATCCACTTTTTCATACATTCATATTTACTAAGAAAGTAACGATTATAACACTCAAAATTAAAGTATGAAAGTACCTACGAGTACTAGGTACTTACGATTCACGTGTATCTTTTTTTGCAAATGAACCACCGTTCAATCTCGGAATCGATGAGCTGAAAAAAAAGACTTTGAGGGTACACTACAACGAAACGGCTAGACTACAACGAAAAATAAAACTACACTTTTATTCTTTTATGTCGGTAGTGGGTAGGTACTACTGTTATAATTTATACAGTGTAGCAATAACAACGTGAATCTACTATTATACTCTAAGCGTCAAACACTATATTATTTACTACCCTTTCGCGCTAAGGTTGCCGCTGGCGGACAGGATGGTGTACAGGCGTAGTATGGGAGGCGAAAGGCAAACTTAGAGCGAACGGGCAATACGTTGATTGTTCAGGCATAGTAAAAAGAGAATATTTTATACCTAGTAGTTACTGTGGTTTAGGTAAATACTATCCCTCTTCTTATCGTAAGGTCCCAAGCAACTTTGGGGCACCGAGTTCATTTCTCACAGTCATTCATTACCAAAAACAGCCGTGATCTAACTTACTTGGCCTTTGCTAAATGACTCCTACCTGTACCTACGTAGAAGAGGACTGGAATGGGAGATCTCTAAGCCTATATGAGTACGTTTAGCTACTGTACTGCCTCTTCAGCAGGTAGCTAAATAATGGCAGCTGTTGGCTTCAGTCGCTTCGCTCAGCATCAACCTCATAATTTCATCATGCCCGTCAGTGAATTATTTGGTTGTGTATTTTTATAAATATAATAAAGATAAAACAATACTTGTAGGAACTTACCATACTTGCCGTCGTAGTAGCCGCAATTGACATCTGGGCATTTTATTTCACTTGGCTTTTTTTTACCCATATTCACTGAGTACCTAGTCACTAATCACTATATTACACGATATTTATTTATTTATACACAATAACGTACTTATCCTAATATTTACAAATAAAAACAAAATAATATTTACAGATTTCTGCAACTACTTCTAATTAAAACGATCGATTCGTGACACGGATGACAGAGCGACACAGGTCCTACCCAGAACAGCCCTGTCAGGCGTATGAAGTGATTGAAGTGTACGCTAAATGCCTAATTGTTCTAGATTCTACACTTTTTATCATTGTTTTAAAATCTGAGGTGTTTAAAAAATAAATACTAGCATGAATATTGTTCATAGGATCAATATCTTTAATATAGACATGTGTTTATATAAAATAAACAAGTATATTTTGAGCAATAACAACATTCATCTTTAAAATTTTTGCACATTTCCAGTTTTTCGAGAACGATTTTTATCATATAAAGTTTTATTAATCGTGTTTTAAAAATTAAAGGAAGCAAGAGCATCTATTAAACTATAGTAATACATTTTTATCAGATCAAATCAAAGAATATTTCCTTGTATAAAGATCGCTTCAAAATGGGTCGATTTTGGTCGATTTCGGAAATACTAGCCTTAAGTTTCATTAACTATTCTAATATCATTAGTGACGTGACGCTATCACTAATGTAGTGATAGCGTCACGTCACAGATTTCGTCATCACAGACACTTATCCTCGATTCCCTAATAAAGCAGTGTTTTACGAAAAACGTCAAATTAATTAAAAGGGTTGCTGAGAATATCCGGCGATGTGCGACAAGGCGCTTAAATGCTTTTTGAGTGCGAAGGGTCATAATCATTTTAAAGAAACTTATAAAAATTGATAGTTACTTTGATGAATTTTCGGTTTATTCTCTCTTAAAATTATAATTAAATATTAATTCTGTCCAGGGGCTTCCGACAGCTTCCGCGGGGCTCCCAACCGTAGGCTGTTAGGTTAGGTTAGGTTAGGTTCTAGCATCCATGTAGGATTTTCCTCAGGCTAAAAAATATTAAGTCTCATTATGAGCGAAGTAAAACTGGAACGACCCCTTCTGAGGGCTAACCCGGTGCTTCTGACATGGTAGATTTTGGTCGGTAGAAGTCCGGCAGAGCATCCTTCGGTCGCCATGGTTGCAGTAAGGCGGAATACCCTCTCACTATGATGGTCGACAATTTGGAGAGGCTAAAGTCTTGGTTTGGATTTGGTTGATTGAAAGGTCAATAGAAACTTATGAACATGTTTACCTCAATGAACTTTGTTGTCTTGTCTAACAAATAAAATTATAGAATCTTGTAACATAGGCTTATACATACCTAATATTATGATAATACTAGCTGATGCCCGCAGCTTCGCCCGCGTAAAATTCGTTCCCGTGTGAACTTATTCCCGGGATAAAAAGTAGCCTATGTGTTGTTCCAGACTATAATGTATGTATCTCTGTACTAAATTCCAGCCGTATTCGTTTGCGCGGTTTGAGCGTGAAAGAGTAACAAACATCCACACTCACAAACTTTCGTATTTATAATATTAGTAAGATTGTTTTTATACACAGGTGTAATATCAATTTATTTCTTAAAACTTGTAATTACATTTTTTACTAAATGAATTGATGTGTTTACCTCTATATAGCTATTTCCATTAATCAATCAATCAAATCAGACTATAACATTCCACTGCTGGACGTAGGCCTCTCTCAATATTTGCCACAACAATTCAAGGTCATTATGCCTTCCGCATTCATTCATACTCTGCGCCCTTTCTTAGCTCATCAGCTGATCTGGAAGGATGCTTGCACTTAGACAGAAAAAAAATTCAAATAAATAAATATTGGACATTGGACATTTTCACACAACATCATCTAGGCTATATAATTACTAGTTGATGCTCGCGGCTTCACCCGCGTGAAATTTTGTTCCCGCTTCCCGTGGAAACATATTCCCGGTATGAAAAGTAGTCTATGTGTTATTCTAGATTATAAGCTATCTCTGTACCAAATTTCAGCCCAATCCGTTCAGCCATTAGAGCGTGATTGAGTAACAAACATCCAAACATCCAATCATCTTGCCAAACTTTCACATTTATAATATTAGTAGGAAGTAGGATACAGTAGGATAGGCTTAATTTGGCCTACATTCTGTATGATAATCATGCTTATGCTATGGGATAACTTACTCTAAAGTTGTAAACCCAAATACACAGAGGGTACAGTTAGTTTAATTTAGAGATAGTTAAACCTGGCTGAGGAACAAATCTGCACTATAATTTTACTCTGTGGCCCTTTTGAGACGTGACAGGTAACAATTTCCTTCAATTGGATCTTATTTGCGGAAATAATAAGGGCGCAGTTGTAAAAGATTGTGGGTTGTTCGAATGAAATATTGTATAAGAGAACGGCCATTTTGTATTCGACTACAAAGAATTAATTTTCTGTGGGTTCGTTTCTTTCGTAAGTAGTAAGATTTATAGCAAATTATAATAGGTTTTTTACCGTTCATGTGATCCTATCTATTGTAAGAATTGGCGGTGATATTTTAATAGGAAAATGAGATGATGGTCAGAAGAGCTCTTCTATTAAATTATGAACTTGCTTTTTCGATAATAGAAGAAATTCAAAGTAAGCCTCAACTCATATGAGGAAAGGCTTCCTTAGAGTCATGGCTTCCGAGGACTTCTCCCAACCTTAGGCTGTTGAGCAGGATACGTGAGGTTTTATAGGCGGTAGGAGTCCGACATAGGATCCATGAGGATTTTCCCTCACGTTATGCAAAATAGAGTCTCGGCATACATATACGGAACTTATAAGATAAGATCCTTCATTCTGAGATACAGTGTTAAGAATAGTTATCCTTCATCAAATTCTATACTACAAGTTATATTTACGGGGTAAGCCTGGTTATGTGACAGTAGTAGAGTGTATAACAAGGGAGCAAAATAGTAGTTTTACGGCGAGGGCGCTACTGTGATTCGCGAGCAAAGCGAAGGATTCTAGAATAGAATCCCGAACATAGCAAGAGATTCTAACGTAGAATCCTGAGCGTAGCGAGGGATTCAAAGTAGGTACACCGCCCGAGGGAAAAATAATTTGCTCTCAAGTAATATACTCTACTTTTCATCCCCATTCTATGAGAAAAAATGAGTTTTGTACGACGTAGTTAGCTTCTATAGTTATTGTTTTAGGAGTTAATGAATTGCCACTTTCATAACTCGACGTAAAACTCAATAGGTATGTTTGCAGAATACAATTGAATAATGTGTATTGATTACAAGAAGAGAGAGATCAATCGCGCTGCTTAGTTTTTTTTTAGTTAGCACAGGTCACCACGCAGCGCAGCCAAGACGTAGGTAACTACCAGCCAGTATCCATACAATTTGCGTTCGATTACTTTGCACTAATATAATGAGGCGCAAAATATCTCTTTTCTGTTAAGAGCTTTTTAGCGGGCGGAAAAGTGTTTTGAACGAACCATATTTCAGCCATTTCCTTTCAAGCGTTAGAGTGTGTAAGAGTAACAACCATCCCCACTCACAAACGTTCGCATTTATAATATTAGTAAGATTAAACGTCTCTCCTAAATAACTTCCAAATTTCATACTTCTTGGCCAACAAACATAATTTTCAGATATTGCGATTGTCATCTACCTCTGTCGGAATAATTTTGAGATAATCTCTTAAAATACAGTGAGACGAGAAAGCATTGTCTACTTAAGATTTAGTGAGCTGTGAACGTAATACCTATGTAAAGGAGCTAAGAGTAATCTGTTCTTTTTTTCTTCTAACGAACAATAATCTTTTCTTCGTTAGAAACTTTAAATTCTTCAAAAATAGGATGTCATTTTGAACAAACTCTCTATTGTTTATGGTTGGAACTGGAACAATACAAAACTCATCGAAAATGCACAGGTAATCGAAAGTCGATTTTGGAAATGAAAATAAATCGAATAAAATTGAAGCAATGCAAAACCGCAAAAGGCGCAATATCCTTTAGTAGTTTTCTAAAGGCAACTTCAAAAGTTTATTGCTAAATAGTTTATGCTAAGCTATCGCTAATATGTTCGAAGATGGAAATGAATGCACCCGGTAGCTTTCCAGTATGCATTGAGTTGGCGACGAACATAGTAACATAGAGAGTGCTTACATGCCAATATTGCTTTTTAACGGGTATTATAATACTAGTTCTCAAACTATGCTATTGCTTGTACTGTATCCGTATTGTATTGGTGGATCAGCATTACGTCAACGATGGCAAATATTACATCGAACTGAAAGATATATTAATTTTTAAGATATGTACCTTTTTCCTTTTTTTTTGTTGAACGTGAGGGATGAGGATGAAAAACCTCACGTAACGCCCAACAGCCTATGGTTGGGAGCCTCGAGTAAGCCCTCGGAAGGATGTCCCAGGACTCCCAACAGACCTACGTCCGCCACTGCTGCCTCGCCCAAGGGGTGGTTCGGGTGCTATCCTGCGTCTTTGGGGGATTTCGGGTGTGATCCCGCTCCTAAGGGGGGGGCGTGCGTGAGTTCCTCACGTCATGCTGCCATCATGGAAGATAGGTACTTACTAAAATAAAAATATTATGTGCAGTATTTATTTATTACTGCTCAATCTTTCAAATATCGATTGCAAAGTCTTTGAGAGTAATAATAGAGAACCGATTAGATTTGTAAACGACTAGATTGTACCGCTCCACCAGCTACGAAGTCGGTTACTATTTCCACACTCCATCGGAACGGATTGCAGGGATATAAAGTATCCATGTGTTATTCTAGACTATGATCTATCTCTGTACCAAATTTCTGCTATATACGTTCAGCCGTCATAGGATGAAAGAGTAACAAACACCTGCCTACACACTATAATGTACACCACCCTTATCACTATGGCGACCTGTCAAATAATCATCCTATTATTAAACAGAGTGTAGCGAAGATTTACGTATTTTCTTCAAGATTTGACAAAGGGAAAGGCAGTTTCAAAGAACATATGGGGTTGGAGTTATTTTATAATAACGAGGGTAGGAGCCCTTTTGTATATGACTGCCCTGTCCTGGCACCTATTGTTAGTCTTGAGCAAGGTCAAGCATTTATTTTTAGTTGACTTCTATGGAGAATTCTAGCTAGTAGGTTTCGTGAAAACTATCACGAGAATAATTAACGTCTACAGCACAGATATTAGATCTTAAGTTTTATGAAGCTTACTGGAAAAAAAATGCGACTCCAAGAAAGCAAATACTAAATCCATAAGTATCGTTCACAAGTAACGAGTAATTTCTAGTTAATCGTAAACGATGCCGTCAGGTCATTACGGCATTATTCACATATTCGTTTCTAGAGAGTCTGTACAGCACTTACTTTTGGATTTAGCTTTTTTGCTTTCTTGGCCTCAGTTACTTGTTCTGTCAGCTCCATCTGGCTTTAGTTTTATAATCTGTGGCCTACAATGTAGAATTCTTCAGAAGGAGTTTTGGGAAGGTTTTTGAATGTCGACTCGCGTGCACATTTCTGTACATCTGGAGTTGCAAATATCAATAGGCTAGGATATAAGTACATAGTTTTGAACGAATTGAGCTTGTAAGTGCGCTTTTATTGTCATGCGTGTTTCCATGTTTTCATGCACGCCCTATTTCATAATATATAATGCACGCCTCAAGGACACAGAACGCGGGTGAGACGGTACAGTGATGTGGGCCCAGCATGCGCGCGAAAACACGCATGACAATAAAAGGGCACTTATAGAAGGGTTTTGTTTTTGCTGTCAATTTTCTCAAGGTCAATAATAAAGTTAAAACATTGGAAAGGTAACAGGAACATCAAAAACGTTTTAAAAAATTGCTGTTGGGCGTTTCGTGAGGTTTTTGAGTCGGTAGGAGTCCGGCATAACATCCATGAGGATTTTCCCTCACGTTAAGCAAACAAGAAGAAAAAAAGGTACATATCTTAAAAATGAATGTATCGAGTCGAGTTCGAGTGTTCTTTCTCTTCACTGTGAACTCATTTGTTGTTCGAAAAGCTGGCTCGGCCACCAATGATCTGTGTAGAACCCATCGTACCCCTAAATAAATATAACATAGAAAGATAGAAAAGAGAATAACTAACAATTGACCAGAACCTGCAAATTAACGTTAATCACACGCTACGCATATTTACATACATTCAACAAATAATCTCCTGCAAATTATATACGACAGATTAGCCATTAACCAAGTTATACTTAAATTAGTTGCGGGATTTGAACCTTCGTACTATTGTATTAAAGTTCATAGTAAAATAGCAAGTAACAGGGTTTTGTCGCGTCGTGCTCAATTACATTTTAAAATGGTAATCAGATATTTCTAAATAAATACCTTTCTACGTAAATTTCATGGCAGTTTGAAATTGGCCTCAAATAGGAAAAAATATGTCTAGGAATGCAAAAGGCAAATACGAATTAATTACATACACGAATGCTGGCTACGAATAATGTATTCTAGATCAATAACGTATTCTAGAATACATTATCCGTAGTTTTTAGGATATCGGTCTATACACCGAGCAACAAGACAAAACTGATGTCGTTTGCTCCATGGGTCTATCTATACTAATATTATAAAGAGGAAAGATTTGTTTTTTTGTTTGTTTGTTTGTTTGTTTGTTTGTAACGAATAGGCTCCGGAACTACTGGACCGATTTGAAAAATTCTTTCACTGATGGGAAGCTACACTCTTTGCGGTGAACATAGGCTATATTTTATTCCCGTATTCCCACGGGAACGGGAACTACGCGGGTGAAACCGCGTGACGTCCGCTAGTATAAAATAATTTTGTCTTGTATTGAATGACATTCAAAACCCCGTCACTAGTAACTGGATTTATTTAATTCTTTTTATACGTGAGGGAAAATCCTCGTGGACTTGTGACTGGTACTAGTATTAAATTTCCAGTAGTTCCGTCGAAGTAGTTCCATGGCGGAATAAACAAAAACCGCATACAAATAGTTGTCTTGTAACCTGGAGGATAAGCTGAGTTATATCCACACTAGCTGTTCCCTGCGACTTCCACCGCGTAGAAGTCGTTGTAGCGTAAAATCATAACCCTACTTTTGCGCAGTCGGTTAAAAAGTAGCCTTTATCCTTTCCAGGGCCCCGAACTATCCCTATACCAAATTTCATCTTAATCGCTCCAGCCGTGTTAAGACGTGAAAGCGTAACAGACAGACAAACAGACAACAGAGTTACTTTCGCATTTATAATATTAGTAGGGATAGGGATTGTACCACAACGTAATATATTGAGTTAAATTAACATTTTAATCGTCAATATAATTAAGTGGTTAGAGACTGGTCCTCAAAGTGCCTCTAAGTTTATAAACAATCTACAGTAATGTAGCTTAGCCGCACTGAATGTTATCCTACTATCTAATTGCTTCATTTCGCTCAACTACTCTTCATTATAACACAATGGTTGTGCTTTTATCTTGGAATAAAGTGCCTTGCTTTATTGCCTACTGGCTTTTGCCCACAACTCTGTTCGTGTAGGATAAATAACTGATTTGATAGTGTAATAGTTTTAATCTATGTATCTATACAAAATAAATAAAATTGGAGTGTCTGTTTTTTCTACTACATGAATATGAATGTATATACGGTACACATACCAAAATACCTATATATTTTTAAAAATTTTGTCTGTCTGTTTGTTACGGCTAATCTCTGGAATGGCTGGACCGATTTAAACGGGACTTTCACTGGCAGATAGCTTATGTAATAAGGAGTAACTTAGGCTTTTATTTTAGAAAAAATCTTTTGGTTTAGTAAAAATGCCAAAAACAAAAAAAAACTTAATTAATTTTTTTTTTTATTACATTCTACGCGGACGAAGTCGCGGGCACTGCTAGTACTTATATAAAAATTAATCCCTATTTCCTTGGTCACGGCAACACGCGTGAACGGCAGGACCGATTTCGCTAATTCTTTTTTTGTCGTGTTTGTTATTGTCAGGAGAAGGTTCTTATAAAAGAAAAATATTAAAAATTGCGCTTAGAATTAGAAAAATTAAGAATACTTAACCACTATACAATATTATTTCTAATCTAACCTTACCGCTTTGGACAATAAAATTATGAACTTTTTATTGTAACACTAGCTGACCCGCGCAACTTCGTTTGCGCCACATAAGAGAGAGTATTATCTGTTCCCGTCGCATTTACTCCTGTCGCGTTGCGTTTACTCCCGTAGCGTCTCGTCGCGTGTATTCCCGTCGCATTATTTTTGAGAACAATTTCGTTTATGAAAGAGCTATCCCGTGGCATTATTGTAGAAAAAAATTGATAGCCATTAAAATGGTAATTGTGCACCAACCCAAGGATGGACACATGCTATCGCGCAATTTTTTTAGAACTTTTTAAGAGTACATATTTTTTACATAACTATAAATATTTACGCAGCACACGCAACGAAGCTCTCAAAAGGAATAACTTTTCCCCCGTTTTTGAAACATCTACTATTACTGCTCCGCTACTGTTCGTTGTAGCGTGATGCTATATAGCCTATGACACTCCACAATAACGTAGCTTTCTATTGGTGAAAGAATTTTTAAAATCGGTTCAGTAGATCCCGAGATTACCCCTTACAATTTAACAAACACACAAACTTTACTTCTTTATAATATTAGGTGCTTACACATCAAATTGGCGTTTTTCGTACTGGCCACTTTAATTACGATTTTCTCCTCTTTGGTAAGGAATTCCAAATTCAAATTTTCCCAGCTATTTACTCATGTATTTATCCTTCGATGACCGTCATTCATTTGTTTTTTTCTTCTGTTTTTTTCTGTTTGCGTCACTCATTTTACAAAATGGAAAACTTAAAATATCGCATTATTTACGAGTACGAGTTCCGCCGTGGCACTAGTGCTGCGGAAACGACTAGAAGGGTGAATGATGTGTATGGCGGTCATGTTGCAAAAGAAAACACAGTTCGTTTTTGGTTCCAACGTTTCCGTTCAGGATATGTCGACCTGCAGAACAAGCCCCGTGGACGGCCTGAGACTCAAGTTGATAATGAAGTATTGAAGGCTATTGTGGAAGCGGATCCATCGCAAACCACGTCCGAGTTAGCTGCAGGCTGCGGTGTTAGTGATAAAACTGTTTTAATTCACTTGAAGCAAATTGGGAAGACTAAAAAGCTTGAAAGGTGGGTACCTCACGAATTGACTGAAGCAAACCGGCAAAAGCGCGTCGACTGCTGCGTTACATTACTGAACCGGCACAATAATGAAGGTATTTTAAACCGAATCATTACCTGTGACGAAAAATGGATTCTTTACGATAATCGAAAGCGCTCAGCGCAATGGTTGGATCCTGGCCAGCCAGCCAAATCCTGCCCCAAGCGAAAATTAACCCCAAAAAAGTTACTTGTAAGCGTTTGGTGGACTAGTGCCGGTATTGTTCATTACAGTTTTCTCAAATCTGGCCAGACTATTACGGCTGATGTCTATTGTCAGCAATTGCAAACCATGATGGAAAAGCTAGCGGCTAAACAACCTAGGCTGGTCAATCGCTCCACGCCACTGCTGCTTCACGACAACGCTAGACCACACACTGCACAACAGACGGCTACCAAATTAGAAGAGCTTCAATTGGAATGTCTCCGTACTCCCCGGATCTTGCTCCAACAGATTACCATTTTTTTCGAAATTTGGACAACTTCTTGCAAGGGAAAAAAATCAACTCTGATGGGGCAGTCCAAATCGCCTTCACAGATTTTATTGATTCCCGTCCGACTGGTTTTTTTAGTAAAGGGATCAATGAACTACCTATGAGATGGCAAAAATGCATAGAAAACAATGGTTCATACTTTGATTAATTAAATATATTATATTTAAAAATATTCGACTTTTTGTTCCTCCTATACAAAACGCCAATTTCATATGTAAGCACCTAATATTAGTATAGATATAGATTAGTATAGATACGAATATGTATTTCCGTCATACATGATTTCTATGTAACTTTAACCATTAAGGCTGCACTTAAAAAAATGGAGTAACTTCTCCCGTTTTCCCAAAATTTCCCTTCACTACTCTGCTCCTATTGATTTAGCGTGATGAAAAGTATACTATAACCTGCCCAGGAGTATGAAGAATTATTGTATCAATTTTCGTTAAAATCCGTCGAGTAGTTTTTGTTTCTATAAGGAACATACAGACAGACAGACAGACAAAAATTTTACTGATTGCATTTTTGGCATCAGTATCGATCACTAATCACCCCCTGATAGTTATTTTGAAAATATATTTCATGTACAGAATTGACCTCTCTACAGATTTATTATAAGTATAGATTATGACATTTGACATAGGATTGACAGAATGCGTGCTGCAAACAAAGACTTCAAAGACTTCTATATAAACTGAGGTAGACATGCCCTACGCACCGATTTTTTAAACATAAACTGAGCTAATTAGCAGCGTTGCTCGCACTGTAGTAAGTCAAAACTTCGAGAGTACTCGGCTTGCAATCGGAGTCCATACGCCTTCTCTTTTACTCTTGTTCTTTTCGTATATTGCTATTGTGGTGACAATTACGTAAATATTATTTATAAGTGAGTGTAGTCTTAGCAATGTGTGAGTTTGAGGATTGCTTTTGAAATCTCGTTTGTTAGAGTACGGCGTGTCTACCTCAGTATATATAGAAGTCTTTGGCTGCAAATATCATCAAAAAGGAATCTAAATCAAAAGGCCTATTAATCACCATAAACATATGTAGGTACTATTGAATGCCTACAGCTCCCGTGTGAATATTAATCATAATAGGTCTTTATCTATGCTGCCCTACTTAAGCTAAAAAAGGGTTAACCCACATTTTGTCATTTTTTAGTTAATAATACAAAGTGACACAGCGCAAAATTCTCTACATTTCCCTCTAAGAACCATACCTGTATCATTATTTATTACGGAGATACAGAGTGTCAGCTAACCGTTAAGTGACACATTTTTCATAGTTTGCTTAGTTAAAAATTAGCTAACCCACAAGACTAGATTACAACAGGGGTAAAGTATCATAACTTCACGAAATCTAAATATTTTATGTTTAATTTTCTTGGCTAAAATAAAGTTATTCATGAATGCTTGTCTTATGTCCAGTTAACATCCTATAACTCAGCTAAAGACTAGCAAAGTTTCAGCTAATCTCACAACGAAGCTAAATTACATAAGGGTTATCATCAAAAACTTTATTAAAAAGCAGTTATGATCCTTTAACCCCTTTTTAAGTCAATTAAAACAAATAATTTTAAACATTATAAAAATCAGCAAATCGGGGTTAAACCTCATTACTAGACTAAAATGAAGTTATCTGGTGTTCACATTTCATCACCGGGCATCTCGGCTAGTGTATTTAGACTTGATTCCTGTACTAACAAGAAGTTCAGGAAAATCGAATTTTGCAATTGTGCCTCACAAGAAGTTCAGCAATCGAAATATAGTAAGTATAAGAAGACATTAGTCACGAAATTCTGTAGTTCTAGGTCAACGGGAAGTGGGTACCTACATTAATAATTTGATGCTCATAATACTGTTGAAATATACGTTTCTTTGCGACATAAACAACCTTGACTTTTCCGAATTAACTTCAAAGTTTGACGTTTTTACAGCTTCAAGAACTCATAGAACTTGTAAATATGTAGTGGTGTTAAGTTCAAGTTAATAACGCTTCGCATTCACGAGATAAAGGGTCTTGACACTTCAGACGGACGGGCGAACGGATGGACAGACGGACGGATGTACGTACTAAACCCTTGTTGGGCTAGTCCACCTCGACTCGCACTTGTCCGATGTTATTGCAGTAACTTTTTTGTAGTCGGGTTTTTATAAAAATAAGTTTATTTGGCGTTTTAGTTACCTACAACTTTAACAAAATTTGACATTGATTGTTATGAGCGCTTTACTTAAATAACTACGGTAAAAAGGTTCACAACAATAGCTCACCTCGGTATCAGACGCTGCTGCCTATAAAATGTTCGTTAATTCTTACGTATAAAAATATACATACAAAACATCACAAGTGTCCGTCCCGACGGGGTAGACAGGGACTACCCTGTCTACCCCGTCGGGGGACACTTTACTTACTGCGATCTACGCTGCGATCATGGGAAACTACTTTCGCTTCTTCTGCCTTCATAAGTATCTTTATACATGATCTCGATTAAGGGTACTCTTGACCAGACCTTTGCTCATTTATCTCTCATTTAGCTCATTATCGATTTCATCAATATGACTACCTCGGGGTCGACCCCTACTAGTTTCTTCATTCACTCTCGCCTCATAAAATCTGTTTCGGCAGTCTGTCGATTTTCCATCCATTCTCTCCACATGTCCGAACCAATTAAGCATCACCTTCTCTATATTGGTCACAACATCTTCTGTTAATGTTTCCAGATTACATTATCTACTTCTTTCTGTATCTATCGATATTACTCCAGCTATACTTTGCCGGCTTCTCATTCACTGCATTAAATTTACTTTAATGTATCTTCTGCCACACTCAACTTACAGTACAATTCATTAGCTTAGGGACAAACACTCCTCTTGGAAAGTCATCCTTCACTTTTTAGACACGTTTTGACAGCCTCTGACCCTTTCTCCTGCTCCTAAAGGTGTAAAAGGCTCGTAAAGGTATTAATCATTCACTTGATTTCCTGCCAAAACTCTTCATTCAATATCATAGTCACACTTTCCATCTCTTACAAGTTTTGAATCCATGTATAAATACTCTTTCACGTGTTCCACGCCTTTTCTTTCCATAAAAATCGCGCAATTTATCATACATTTCTTTCTTTCAAAAACAATTACTTGCCTCTTGTTTACATTCACATTCATATTAATAAGTAATATTACCCACCAACTGCAACTCCTTCCCCGGTGATGCTAGTATTACCTTATCATTAGCGTATAGTACAAATTTGACAGTTAGTTCAATCTTTTTTAATCCATACGCGCACTCCTATAGTTCCTACAAGCAACTGTCCATGTGTATAGGTTAAACAACCACGGTGTGAGACAAGGCTGTGTTGCGTCACCGATTTCGATCGGAAAAGAGTTTGTGCAAGCTCCATTGATTCTGACACAAGCACCGGAACCCTCATAGCGAGATTTCAATGGTCGTATCAAGTTGTTGTTCACTTCATGGACAGTATTGATCTCATTCCTCACTACTTTGTCATAGGTTTTTCCAAGTCTACGAAGATGCAATAGACTTTTTGCCAAAACCTCTTCAGCTAGGCATATCGTAAGGAAAAAACCTGATCTGTGTATCCCCTTATTGTTCATATCGTAATATTTTTTGTTCCTCGATTTTATGAAACTTTATCTCATTTTCATTCCTGTTTGACAGGAAATAATTTTAATATTGACATAAGTTTTACTTTAATAAATTAAAGACGAGTTTTTGATTAAGTAGAGTAGACATTGTAATTTTGTTCAATTATTATGAAAATTTTTTTTTTATACGCATTTTTTTCTCAATTAATCATTCACATTTGCTTAGCTATAACAAAGTTAACAGTGATTGAGAATTTGGTAACTTATTTTTAGCTAAGTAAAATTCTATTAAATTAATTCTAAATTTCCAAAAAAGTCATAATGCTAAGATAAATAAACGTTAAAATTCCTTAGCCAGAATCTTACTTATGACTGTAAACCGCATTTTTATACGGAATACTTCTTTATACAGCAGTAAAGCAGCTTAGCGCGTTTATAGCCAAGTATTGCTAAAAAACTTTAAAGCAATTTATAAATAATCACAGCTAAACGAAATTACTGCGCTAAAAATAGGTTAGGGTATGGTTAACTCTGTTTTAGTAGCGTAACTTGTCCAACTTTAACACTAAGCTGCTTAGCTAAAAGAAAAAATAAGCTTTTTAGTAATAAAAATTACAATAATTTTTGATATAAATAACATCATTTACAAGCCTCCGATATGAGCTACAGATATATCCAAGAATTTTTACGTAAACTTCCATAGTTTTTGAGAGACATCAATTTGCATGTTTTTTGATGATATCTCAAAATCGACTTGTTGGGGTTAACCCTATTTTAGCTTAAGTAGGGCAGTATGTAATTGCCTTTCTGCAGTAATAATATTTGTATGGCTAAAAATTCTAATTTCAGATTAATTTTATTTTAAAAACATGGAATTCATTTTCTAAAAGCACCTAGTCATTTGTTTATTGATTAGTGTGACGTTTTCGTCGCATTTCAATCTTTTTTCGTCGTCATCGATACGTTAAACAAGAAAGCCGTGAGATCGTTCTCACCAGACTGCCCCTCTCTAACACGTTTATTGTGAAAGTGAAAGTAAACTTTCACTTTCACAATATCCAATTGACGTTGTCATTTTAGTTTTATTTCAAATTTTGATCAGATGATCCCCGTGACCTAGTGATGTAGTTTAATGCAACAGAGTCACAGACTACAGACAAAGTCTCGCCATAGGGCCCTCTGCACCCATTTTATAGAGAGTTGCAAGAACTGGGGTTGGAAGCTCTCCGTCATGCGCCATACTCACCAGTCCTTGCGCCTACAGGCTACTACTTTTTCCAGAATTTGGATAACTTCTTGGCGGGAAAGAAATTCAATACCCGAGAGGCAGTACAAAATCCCTTTGAAGAATTTGTTGCCTCCCGTCAAGCTGATTTCTTTAAGAAAGGCATCAATAAACTGCCGCTGCGTTGGCGTTGATTGCATGGGTGATTACTTCGACTAATACAAATAAACATACATGAAACAAAATCGTTTAATTTTTTTCATACATAAAACAGCAATTTCATAGGCAAAGAGAGAGTCTCGTCTTGTCCTCTAAGGAGTAGGTAGAGGCATACACTTTCAATGTTCGCATGACTGTGTTCTTTAATTATAGCGATATATTCTGAACTTATTTCATGATCTTAGCTAAACGGGTTGGAATTTATACAACATGAGACCAATTCATTCAATTTATTTTCAAGACATATTTATTTAAATATGTATTTGCTAAGTGTGAGCTACGGCTGTATATTAATTTACTTTGACGTTACCAGGTTACCTACCAATATTACTAATACACTCGAGAGCAATGAATTCGGGTCACTTAAAGAATCCTAAAAATCTCGGAAACTAAAAATGCTAGGTTAATGCAATAAATTGTATTTAATAGACAATGTAATACTCCTTAAATGAAGGTATTAAAACTTCTTAGTTATTGTAAAGTTATATCATAAAAAAATCAAATTTGAAAAAGGGCCACTTTCGAAGATGGAACTACGAAATTACAGCATTTGGTGTTGCTTTTGTTTGTAATCTGTCATTTATGTGGGTACATAAACCATGTTGATAGTGCTCTATATTCATTAATCAAGCTGAAATTATGTCGCTTACGCCTGAAGAATGCACCAGAATACTTACAATGCTGGAAACCGGCCGGAGTCAGCGCGATACAGCCAGGACTGTCGGTGTGTCGCTGTCAACAGTACAAAGAGTTCTCCGACGTTACGAAGAAACTGGTTCTAACCTACGCAGACCAGGAACGGGCAGAACCAGGTGTACCACAGCACGAGAAGACCGATACTTGGTGAACACCATGCTTCGAAATCGCTTTCTCACAGGAACTGAACTCACCAATCAGTTTCGACGCCTCGGAGGAAGTAACCCAAGTGCATGGACAGTAAGACGTCGGCTTGCTGAATCTAACTTAAAACCCCTTAGACCTGCAAACGGCCCTAAACTGGAGCGTGGGCATCGTATTTCGAGACTAAGGTATGCCCAGAGCCACGTAAATTGGAGTATTGAAGATTGGTCAAAAGTTATGTTCTCCGACGAATCAAAATTTATGCTCTACAAGCACGATGGAAGACACAGAGTGTATCGAAGACCAGGGGAAAGATTCAAGCAAGCATGCATCGAAGAAAAAGTAGCCTACGGTGGTGGGTCTGTACTTGTGTGGGCCGGAATTTCTTCTGAAAGTCGCACAGAGCTGGTGATCATAGAAAACGGCTCTTTAACTAGCGTAAGATATGTGGAAGAAATCCTCAATGATCACGTTGGTCCATTTATGGTCAATTTAGGTGAGGATGCTATATTTATGCATGACAATGCCCGACCTCATACAGGTAGGATTGTGAATGACTACCTTCAAGAGATGAACATTACTCGTATGGAGTGGCCAGCGCGCAGCCCGGATATCAACCCGATCGAGCATGCTTGGGACGAGCTAGGCAGATGCGTAAAACAACGAAACCCTCCCCCAATCACGCTTCGTGAGCTCAAAATTGCTCTCACAGAGGAATGGGAGAATATTCCCCAAAATCGTATAAGGAACTTGGTGTACAGCATGCCAAACCGCGTAAACGCAGTAATGGAAGCACGAGGAGGCAATACGAAGTATTAAAATTCAAGAAAATCGTAATAAAGTTCAAAAATTTCATGTTTCCTATTTTTGTTTTAAGGAGAGATCGGCAGTTTTTTCTTTATGTAATTTTGTGTTAATAAAATGTATGGTGACTCATATTTTTTTACTTTCATTTAAGGAGTATACAATTTATTGCATTAAAAGCAATTTATTTTGATCCCGGGAATAAGTTCCCACGGGAATCTGAAACGGGAACAAATTTTTCGCGGGCGAAGCTGCGGGCATCAGCTAGTAATCAATATTTTATTATTACAATCAGCCGCGTCACGCTGTAAGGGTCCAGTACAGTCAATTACAGTCAATTAATCAAATGATAGCAATTAAGGTCACTATTCTGTCATAAATAATCCTTGTAAATTTTGTTGATCAAAGAAATACTGCCAGTATTAAAATCAATACATTACTGTATTGATACTGTAACATCATTCCGATGGCTCACCTAGGGCTCCCAGCTTTAGGCAGTGGTAGGGTGCCATGGCTTTAGTCTGGCATAGCATCCATGTGGGATTTCCGCAGTTAAAAATAAGGTGCCTCCATGGGAACTGGACAACAGTCACGATGAATAAAGTGGTAGGTAAATTACACGACTACTCCTTGCCAACAGTTTTATAAGTCGCACGTAATGAGGGCAAGTCTATTGCCGTCACCGAAACTTCTGTCAGAATATCTTCAATCATTCTGCTGTAATTCGAACTAAAATTTCACCATGACAGATGCCACACATCAACAAACTGCAGTCTCCGCAGTCCGAGCATATCATGCATTTATACCAAAGAAAGAAAATACCCGAATAATGTACTGCACATGCAAAACTTAAATGAGGCAACTGGGGTTATACACACACTCAAATAGAAATGATTTGTTGCGTCATAAAACAGTTTTACTGGCATAACTCGATGGCCAGTAGCAGCTCCAGACAATTCTGAACGCAACGTTTTTGTGGAATATATTCTTTGAGGCCTCAAACTAGATGTTAGCGGCAAGCGAGTCGACAGCGATTACGGCGAAAGCGCGACACCAGAGTACAAGAGAGTAGGCAACTTCGAACCAACGACGACGAACACATCGAGAGAGCTTTGCATAAGTGCGAGCGCTGTGCTGCCATACTCTCTTGTACTTAAGGGTGCAAGTAAAATAGTTTTTTGTCTGCATACGTAGACGGAAAATTATAGCCAAAAAGATTGTTAATCTACAAGATGTGTGTCAAATATGGTTTTGTTGTAAATTGTATATTAATTATACATAATGTGTAAAACGATCGTAGAGTCACCTCCAAATTTTTAAATGAATGCATTTTAGGACTTCAATTTTTATCGACGCGAAAGAAAAAAATATGCCAGCAAATGAAGAAAATATACACCTATAAATTGGTTTTCTTCGATTTTGAATAAGTATAAGTATTAGATTGTTACAACTAAATTAAGCTATAAAATGCTACATTTCCTAGCCTGAAGGACGCGTGTTTTGTATGGTCAAGGTCGTTAGGCCTACCCACGGCCTTAAGCTCGCCGCAATCGGCGTATCCCCGCTTGCCGCTGACATCCATTTTGAGTCCTGAATGTAGTGTTTTTGCAACGAGTATTTTTGAAACGCAAGTGTTAAAGTTGACTTTGTGAGTTTACAGATGTGCGTTGAGATTTTGTAGCTTATAATCATAAGTACTCGTTTTATGTTCGACAAATGGATGCTTAAGAACTTGCAAGTAGTTGTACTCAATAAATAACAGCTTATTTTCTTTGGCCTGACATGGGTCTGACAGCATTGTATTTGTATAGAAGCTGATATATTAATAACTTAGCGCTTTAGGTTAGGCTAAGTTCAAATATTTTGACGACCTTGGTGGAGTAGTGTTAAATAAATATACGAATCAGAACAAAATACCTATTAATTTGTATAATACTCAGAAGTTTATTTAAAATTTTCACTAATTTATAATTATTGTGCACGTATTAAAAATTTTGTAAGTATTTTTATAAATTGTGAGAGCTTAACTTACGTGATAAAAAATATTATTTACTGGGATAGACATAATATAGTTAGTTTTGCAATACTAGTATTTCCCGTAGTATTCTAATACCAATTGAAATATTCTGCCTGGTCCTTCGGCAAAATAGCTTTAACCATATTTAAAACACATCAAAACACCGATCACCCGAAACAAACAATTGAAATGTGTACTTATGAGATATAACAAGCTGTAGCCGCCGATACGGAAAGTTAAATAAAATAAATAAAATTAAATATTCACGGACATTTTACACAACGCTGTCTGATCCCAAAGTAAGCTAGGAATAACCTGCGTGTGTTATGGGTATCAGACCACGGATATTAAAACTTATTTACTTTTTAAATACATATATACTCGTATTATACATAGAAACACCCCAGACTCTTGAGACAAACATTTATGGGTCACACAAATATTTGTCTACGGTGGAAATTGAACCCACGACCACCAGCGCTGCAGGCGATATCACTACCGACTGCGCCACAGAGGCATTCGAAGAGAATATTTTTTATACGGCAATAATTATAATGTTGCACAATCGTAGGTAGTTACCATGAGCAGGAATTTGACGCTACCTACTGGTTATTTATTTTGAATAGTTGGACGGAATCCAAGTTCGCATTTTTTAAAATTCCATTATTCAAGTGTGCTTCTATTAGCCACGAGTGAAATAGCATTCAAGTTACCGAGATAAAACTATTTTGTTCAAGCAATTTTTTTTCCGGGTCTACCATTTTTAACATTCCTGAGTATTGTGTGCAGTTATGAAAAAATACGAAGCTTCCTTGAGTGCCTGCATTTTCCTGACACTATTGCCCGTTTCGCCTCATTTCCCTTTACGTTTTATTTTCACAAAATGTACTAACTAGCCCTTTTTTTATGTGTGGAAATCCTAATTGGATGCTGTGCCGGACTCCTACCGACTCAAACCACACAATGTCTTGCAACAGTCTATGGCCGGGAGTCCCGGGTAAGCCCTTGTAAGGATGTCCCAGGGCTCCCGGCAGACTCTGGCAACACGGCGTCGACTATATGGTTCGGGTACTCTCCCGCATCTGGGGGGATTTGTTCGGGTGTTTTATCGCTACTTAGGGAAGGGGGGAATAGTTGGTTGCTATCCCACTACTATGATAATACTAGCTGATGCCCGCAGCTTCGCCCGCTTCCCGTGGGAACCTATTCCCAGGATAAAAAGTAGCCTATGTGTTATTCCAGACTATAATGTATATCTGTACCAAATTTCAGCCGGATCCGTTTAGCCGTTTGAGTGTGAAAGAGTAATAAACATCCACACTCACAAACTTTCGCATTTATAATATTAGTAAGATTCTACAAAGCGATGAGATATTTCATAGCGTATTTCCAAGCAGATTCTGCAAATGCTGGTTGTAGATTTTAAACATGAACATAAAAAATCTTTATAACACATTTGCTCGTAAAGGGTCTCTTATTTGACCAATTTCACTAACTTAATGTATCTCATTACACGGCCAAGTCTGGTAATGTAAAGTAAAACGGACGATTGCGTCTTAAACGAACGGTACTTTTTAGTGTTCCGTTGCCAAAGTGCAAAAACGGAACCCTTATAGATTCGTCATGTCTCTCTGTTTGTCTGTCCGTGCGTATGTCACAGCCGCATTTCTCCGAAACTATAAGGCCTATACTGTTGAAACTTGGTAAGTAGATGTCTGAAACTCAAAATTTTTTTTTTCATCAAACCCATACGTGTCGGCTATCTATAGATAGGTCTTCAAAAATGCTATTGACGTTTCCAATGTCATTTTTTCTAAAGTGAAAAGTTTGCGCAAGAGACACTTCCAAAGTGGAAAAATGTGTCCCCCTCCTCTAACTTCTAAAGTAAGAGAATGATAAATCTAAAAAAAATATATGATGTACATTGCCATAAAAACTACCTACGAAAATTGATTTGAACGAGATCTAGCAGGTAGTTTTATTTTAATACGTCATAAACCGCAATTTTCGCATATAAAAATCACTACCACTGCGAACGTGTGAAAACATCAATCAAAGTTACAACGATCTACAAGAACTTTTATATTATGTAACTTGCTGCTACGGAACCCTTCATGGGCGAGTCCAGCTCGGACTTGGCCGGTTTTTTAAATCTTCGCAAAGAGTTTTATGTCAGAAAAGTGTTCAACATTTTATGAATAAAATTAACTTTGGGAGATAAAATATAATAAAATAAACATTTAATTGTTTACAACCCAATAATAAATTTTACAAATTGTTCGAATTTTCATAATTGTTTGAACAAGAAATTAAAGATTTATTAGTTTATGAATGTCCCCGTATTATTTATTTCCTTGTTTCCTTGCAAATATGTTATAAAACGTCGTATGACACACGTGCGCTTTGATAATTACAGCTTCTGCTTTCTTGTAGCCCTCGCCTACCCCTTGCGTCACTGTTTAGATGGCGCAAGGAGGCGCTTAAGCGGGGCTAAAGGCCTGCGTCTCGAAAATCGAGGCCCAGCGGTCCCTGCTCCACCAGGAAACCGTGGAGACATGGAAGGTGCGACTTGAGCAACCAAAGGGGGGATTCGCCACAATCGCGGCCGTCAGACCGGTCATGGACAAGTGGCTGGAGAGAAGACACGGTGCTCTCTCCTACCGGTTGTCACAGATACTTACCGGGCACGGTATCTTCGGTGGATATCTTTGGCGAAGACACCAGGAAACCACGGCTGAGTGTCAGCACTGCGAGGACCGCAGCGATGACACAGCGCTCCATACGCTGGTGGAGTGCACGGCGTGGACGCAACAGCGCCAGGTCCTCGTGGTGGGTCTGGACGTGGACACCCTCGCGCTCGAGATCATGGTGCGAGCTATGCTCTCCAGCGGGAGTAAGTGGAACTACGCCGCCTCTTTCTACGAGCAGGTCATGCCCGTGAAAGAAATGGCGGAGCGGGAACGGGAGAGAACTCTCCTCACTCGAGTTCTGCAGTCGGCGGCTTGGGCGCCGCCGACGTGTCTTCGCCGAGGACTATCGGCCTCCATGACCGGGGGCCTGAGGACGGTGAGAGGGCCGCTCACCGTCCTTACAGAAGCCCATCATGGCAGCGTGACGTGAGGAACTCACGCACGCCTCCCCTTGGAAGCGGGATCGCACCCGAAACCCCCCAAAGACGCGGGATAGCACCCGAACCACCTCCTTGGCCCGTAAGAGTCCGGCATAACATAGTTGAGGATTTTCCGTCACGTAAAAAAAAAAAATGTAATAGCAATAACGCCTCGGCTATAATTATCAACTCACCGAACTTGTATCATAATGTACTATTATTGTACGCCAGAAAATACATTTGAATTGACTAAATAAGAATTTTCTCCTGAATGAGTATAGTGGAGGCAATAGGCGTGGTCCTTTAAAATTTCTGGCAGTGAGGTAATTCAGCTCTGATTTCAAGCCTTGTCCTGCCGGCATACAAGATTGAATGATGTGATCCTGAAATTCATTAAATCAGAGTGCGACAAGTGTCGTAATAATATAAGTAAATAAAGTAAAGCGTCTCAGCTTTCAAACAAACTGAGACCCAAAAATTATCGAGTATTGAATAATAACTCAACGACCCATAAGCCTGCGGTATAATTTATAATGTTTGACATTGGGTAAGTATACTTATATTAAATTGTAACAAATAATACTACCTTGAATTCAAATCGAACAGCGCCATCTAGTTTTACTTGCGTGCATTCATTTGTAAAAACTATTATTTTCCATGAAGTGGGTACCTAATATTTGCTCAATGACTCATTCTGACGGGTCACTATCACTACTGAAGTATTCCAAATCCTACTGGTGCACTCACTGAATAACGGCCGACTTTTACGGGGTTGAGTGCTACATAATAGATATCCCCGTAAAAGGGACATCAAGATTTTCATATTGCATTATCGTCCGAGCTACGTATTCCCGCCCCTAGATAGTTCCTCCCCCGCTGCTGCATCCATTGGCATTCACTCAAATATAATATTTACATTTTGTGACATTTATTTGCAAGCCTTTCCGAACTTCGGAATGCACGTTCGTCCCAGTTGCCTTTGAAATGGCAGCCGTTGAAGCAAGTTGGAGGCCTTATGGGCGGCCTGAAAAGTTTCAACAGCGGGCAATCACGACCTACGAATACGTCTGTACATATCAACACGGCAATAAGTTTCACCTCACCACCTATTACGTGGGACAAAAATCTAAAAGGTGAAATATGGGCTTATACTCTCCGAAGGGGTAGGCAGAGGCATTGTTTATGCAAACAAATTAAGAAGCCGTACTTAACGTCAGATGCGTCCCCGCTATAAAGCCTATTTATTCCGCCGGTTTATAAGAACCTGACATATTGTTTATACAAGCGAATTAAGAAGCCGTAGGTACTTAACGCCAGTTGCGTACCAGCGATGAAGCTTCTGTATTTCGCCGGGTTATAACAACCTTTTTCGTCATGGCGCCGCGTGGTGCGCGTATCTCGCGCCCCATTTCCTTTATATTAATTATTAAGTATAACAAGTCTATTCGATTGAGGAATAAAACCTTTTCATTCTTCTGGAATCCTCAAAAGGCATACCTACCTCTGACTTTCCCCTTCGGAGATAAAATGCGTGACCATTATGGTATGTATGGTATTGCGGACTTTTCTTTTAACTCTTAGGCTGCCATCAGACGGACTGCGTCGCAGCGACTGCCGCGGTCGATATATGTAACTGCATGCAGTTTTATGTTCGACTTCATACAGTCATGATATCAACTGCACGCAGTCGGCTGCAGTCGTGCGAAGTCAATATCAACTGCTTGCAGTCGTGCCTTCAACTTCGCGCAGTTCGCTACAGTCGTGTAGTGTCGCCGCATACTGCCACCGCTAACGCACACAGTTAGTGTGCAGTTAGTCAAGGAGCAGAACGCGCGTGTTGGTTGCGTCGTCAGAACGGTTTAAAACATGGATTACACATGGATTTCTCATGGATTTCCTCATTACTTAGTTTAGAAGTTAGAAGGGGGACACACATTTTTCAACTTTGGAAGTGTCTCTTGCGCAAACTATTTACTTGAAAAAAAAATTATGTTAGGAACCTCAATAGCATTTTCGAAGACCTATCTACCTATCACGTATGAGTTTGATGAAAAAATAATTTCTGAGTATGAGGACCCCAAAATTTATTGCTTTTTTTCTAGTTTTATACGAAAATCTTAATTCGGTTCACAGAATACATCTACTTACCTAGTTATAATAGTATAGGCCTTATAGTTTCGGAGAAAAGTGCCTGTGACATACTGACGGACAGATAGACTGACAGACATGAGGAAACTATAAGGGTTCCGTTTTTGGCATTTGGCTACGGAACCCTAAAAATCACTTTCCGTATGGCAAAATAATAGCAAAGAATCAATCCACATCCGCGCTGCACTTTGCAGTTTTTTAATTCGATTACATCGCTGCCGGCGACGGCGCCGGCGGCGCCGTTATCAATCAACCATCAATACATATAATAAAATCGTAACAGGTCGCTGTCTGTACCTACATGAAAGATAAATGAGAAAAAATATTATAGGGGGGCTTTATGAACGCAATAGAACCCAAAACAATGATTTTTAGAATTTTTGTCTGTTTGTCTGTATGTCTGTTTGTCTGTACGTTTGTGCACGCTAATCTCTGCAACCGATTAACTGATTGCAATGCGGTTTTCTTTATTGTGTTAAGGTTAGCTCCGCTTAACATTTAGTGTTTATTTCATGTCAATAAATAAAAAAGTTATATCACTTTAAAGAATCATACATAGACTTATAAATCTAAAAGCGGGTAAATCTAAACTGGCGTGTTGGCTTAACCATAAAAGAGCTTAAAGATTAACCCCCATATTCATATTCATATTCATATTCATATTCATATTCATTTATTGCACACCACATGTCAAAATTAAAGATGTCACAAAATTTGGTTAGAGTACAATATGGACCCTGTCGGGCACGGCAACATAGGAGAGAGGAGGAACCAACCACCGCCATTTCTTCATGCAATGGCTTTTTTTTTTATTATAATCATAATCGTTACCTATTTTAGTTAAAACACATTTTAAGTCTATTGCTGTCTCTTACCATACTCAGTCATTGGTTAGAGACAGCAATAGACTTAAAGTGTGTTTTAACTAAAATAGGTTTAATAAACGATTATGAATATGAGGGTAAGTCTATTCTATTTAATATCTAATCTATAAGTTAATCTTTAAGCTCTTTTATGATTAAGCCAACAGGGCAGTTTCACACGCGGCTTGATGAGTCTGATGAACAAGTACCTCTCCTTTCATACACCTTATGTGACGTAAACGAAGTTGCGGGCTCAGCTAGTAATATTATAAATTTGAAAGTTTTAACCTATGTGTTATTCCAGACTATAATGTATCCCTGTACCAAATTCAGCCAGATCCGTTCAGCCGTTCGAGCGTGAAAGAGTAACAAACATCCACACTCACAAACTTTCGCATTTATAATATTAGTAAGAAGTAAGATTGTTAAAATAGCTGTGACAGTACATTCGAAATAAATTTTAAAAAAATAATGTAATTGACTAATTTAGGGCTTCTGAGTCCAAATCTGTAATTTTTTTCTTCGTAGCTGTTTATTTGTTTGGGGTTGGAGCGAAATTCTGTAGCTTGATCATAATTCTACTATTAGGATTTTGTTGATATTTTTTCAACTTAAATATTGCTATATGTTTCATCAAAATCGGTTCAGCGGAAATGATAATGCAGCTTGACCTATGTTTTAATAGAAGCCCTATGCGCGGGAAAGGTCAAAGTTGTTTGGATATTAGTTTATACCACTTCGCGAACGAAGTCGCGGGCAAAAGCTAGTCTGATATATAAAATTCTCGTGTCACAATGTTCGTTCCCGTACTCCTCCGAAACGGCTTGACCGATTCTCATGAATTTTTGTGAGCATATTGAGTAGGTCTGAGAATCGGCCAACATCTATTTTTCATACCCCTGTGACCGGGAATAACATTCCACGCGGGCGGAGCCGCGGGCATCAGCTAGTCTTATATATAAAATTCTCGTGTCACAATGTTTGTTCCCGTACTCCTCCGAAACGGCTTGACCGATTCTCATGAAATTTTGTGAGTTTATTGAGTAGGTGTGAAAATCGGCCAACATCTATTTTTCATACCCCTGCGACCGGGAATAACATTCCACGCGGGCGGAGCCGCGGGCATCAGCTAGTAATATATAAAAGAGAAGCGTCTGTGCTTCCATTTCGACGTCAAACCTTACACTAAAGCTCTTGGACTACATGCTTGGCTTCAACTGCGTGAAGTCAGATTCGACTGCTTTATTCAACTGCATGCAGTTTTTCAATATCGGGTCGTCACAACCTACTCCTGTCCATTTGTTAAGTGGGACAAGTTGAAAACCATGTAACTATGCCTCAGCCTATCGTTTGGGGTATACCCCCAAACGATAGGCAGTTAAAACATCTGGCTGTAAATATATTTTTAACCTCTCAATATGTTCCGATGGGATGCAGGAATAGAAACAGATTTCTGCGCGGGTGGAGCCGCAGGTATCACCTAGATTCAGTTATTATTCCGATATTCGGAAAAGTGGCCAAGAGTTGGCCTCCAAGACGGGTCTGAATGTTATTTCGAGGGTAGGTATACAAAGTCTCAAGGCACTGCAGCACTGTCATGAGCAAACACAGAGAGGTTTTAGTCAGTCATGTAATAGTCCTACATGTACCTTTAATTTATTATTTATTTATTAAATACATGTAAATTTATTATTTATTTATTTATTATTTAGCTCTGTTGAAACTATTTTTAAACCTCGATGAAAATGAGGGGTGTTACAAGTTTAACATTGTGTGCATCTGTCTGTCTTTGACGTCGTAGCTTGCTGACGAAGGGATGAACCAGCTTTAGTGTGTGTTTGGTCAAAAGGCTATGTAGCCGAGATGTCTATTAGCTACAAATTTTGATAACCATCAGCTTACCTTATAGGTGACAAAGGAATTTCACAAGAATTCACTGGTTTGATTAATCTGAACGTTTGTGTACTGGCACTGAGATGATATTACACACATAACTATCTATACATGTAATAAAACTGTTGAGGGCCGAGAGTCTGTACATGGAAGATATTTTAAAATTTTAATTGTAGGGCATTCTCTAATCGATACTTAAGCCGAAAATGTAATTAAAATTGTTCATGTCTGTCTGTCTGTCTGTATCCCGAATAAGTATCACGCTGAAACTACTGAAGCGATTTGAATAAAACTTCGTACAATCTGAGCTTATGATATTATGATCCGAGGAAGGTTCTAGGATACTTTTGAACCCGATATTTTAAGCGGTTCCTTTGGGAGAGGGAATGAAAGACAAAATGGTTTTTTAGCTGTAACTTCTCATTGCGTGGTTAGATACCAAAAAAATTGGTATATTCAGTGTCCTAAAGGAGGTGCTTTAAGGACTGTTTCACATAGGCTTTGTAGTTCAGAAATTAGAGACATCTCAACTTTTACAAAACCTAGAATTCAAGGCTTCCTTTGAACGTGAGGGTAAATCTAAGCTGGCGTGTTGGCTTTATCAAAGAGCGTGGACTGAATTGTTTTAGAATAGACTGAATCTTTAAGCTTTTTTTTGATTAGGCAAACAGGGCAGTTTTACACGCTGCTTGATGAGTCTGATGAAGAAAAACTTTTCCTTTCATAGACCTTACGTGACGTAAACAAAGTTGCGAGGGTCAGCTAGTTACATGCATAATTAGATGATATTATCACGACATAATAACCTGAAACATGATGCTGCATCAAGTGGTGGGTGTTTGTGGGACACCTTGCTCCAAATTACAACATTAAGCAAATATACCATGTTTAGGCTTATTACGAGTATACCAGTATCAGTGTAACGGGCATTTTAATTTTGAAATAAATCACGTGCATATTATTCAACTGGATATATTGAACCCTAACTGATGCCCGCAGCTTCGCTCGCGTGAGATTTTGTTCCCGTTCGTGTTTCCAATTCCCATGGTAACTTATCTTGTTAAAAATATGTGTTATTGCAGACTATAATCTATTCTTGTGCCAAATTTCAGTCAAACCCGTTCCGCTATTAGAGCCTGCAAAAGTAACAAACACCCATACTCATAAACTTTCGCATAGTTTATACTAATATTATAAAGAGAAAAGATTTGATTGTTTGTTTGTATCGAATAGGTTCTGGAACTACTGGACCGGTTTGAAAAATACTTTCACTGTTAGGAAACTACACTCTTTGAAGTGAACATAGGATATACATATTTTATTCCCGTATTCCCACCGGAACGGGAACTATGCGAGTGAAACCGTGTGGCGTCCGCTAGTATAGAGTATAATAGTCGACTGCCCTGGCGCGGTCGTTAGTGATACCGCCTGTGACGCTGGAGGTTCTGGGTTCGATTCCTGGGTCGGTCCAAATATTTGAGTGATCCACAAAATAATGTTTGTTTCGGAGTTGGGGTGTTTTCTATGTATTACCTATATGTATTTGTAAATACACATATATGTATATTTACAATTTTTTGTAGTTTCGCGTAAAAAGTTCAAGCCTTTTAAACAGCGATTCACTTATGGCTGCTTCCTCTGGGTAGAATACCAATGTTTGTCGTTCTTTAACAAGCCAAGTTTTATGAAAGCTAATTGAAAAGTTGGTTGGATGAGACATTCTTATAAAATCATCAATGAATCATTAAATAGTATTGGGCGAAGATAACAAGGTAACACTGAGTGTTATTCAAATGAACCGTATACGTTCTATCTCAAGCATATTGTCATTGGGTCCTGCTTAGCCACCAAGGAATTTTCTCTTTACCTTCACACAATTTTATCTTTTTAACATACTTACAAAATATTTCGATTTTTACCATTGAATTTTTCGCTATTTTAACAAAATACTAGTGACCGACCGAAGTTTCGTTTTCGGTTTCGGTTTCGGCCAGTTTCGGCCAAAAAATCGAGTTTCGGCCGGGCCGAAACTCACGTGTTCATTAATTTTGAGTGCCTGGCTCTGCTTGAAAAAGATTTACAGACGCACAAAGGACTTCTAATGAATAGTTATAATAATACAATTTCTACGGAATCCTAAAAAGGTGATTCGTGACAGTTAGACAGTTAAAATTTTTACAGATGATGTATTTCTGTTGCCGCTATAGCAACAAATTATAAAAATAGACAAATTAAAAATATTAAAGGGGGCCTCCCATACAACATACTTGATTTTTTGCCGCTTTCCTTGTACGGAACCCTACGTGCGCTAGTCTGAGTCACTGTTGTCCAGTTTTAATGATATACTTCTAGAATGTAACCAAAACCAGCCAAGAGCTAGCAGCAGGGCACCGTGTGGTTCGGTTCGGAGTTCGCAATAGCATAT
This sequence comes from Miltochrista miniata, assembly GCA_933228765.1. NCBI lineage: Eukaryota > Metazoa > Arthropoda > Insecta > Lepidoptera > Erebidae > Miltochrista > Miltochrista miniata. The sequence goes on along the minus strand of OW121764.1, from coordinate 10,476,755 downwards.
TTTCTGATCTTTAGGTGGAAATTTCTAAAATGAACACTTGAAAAGATTTATACCATTGATTGATGGCACTTGGTGGAACTTGCTGCACCTATTGAAAAGTAACCTGCCAAGTGTGAGTCAAACTCTTGCACAAAGGGGTTAAAGCGGGACCCAATAAACGAGACATAATGCCTAGTCGTGTAGTAGTGCCGTCCGTCTATTAGTCACGAGGTTGTATCGCTGGAACCGTATCAGATAGAGGCTTAAAATTTTCACTGTACAGTAGTCCTACCGACTAAAAACCACGCGTATCCTACCTAACAGCCTACGGTTGGAAGCCCCGAGTATGCCCTCGGAATGATGCATACTGCGGCCGCGTCTTTGGGGGGGTGGTCAGTTGTTATCCCACTTCTTGAGGGGCGCGTGCATGAATCTCTCACGTCACGCTATCGTCTAAGACCTGTTTCTGTAAGGTCGGTGAGCAGCCCTGTCACCGACCTCAGGCCCCCGGTCATGGAGGCTGATAGTATGGGGCGCCGCGTCGCGTCGCAGCAAACTGTGGAACTTGGGTGGGAGAGTTGTCTCCCGCTTCCTCCCCGCCGTCTCTTTCACGAGCATGACCTGCTCACAGGAAGAGGCCTGTGGCCTCGCTCCAGCGCCTCATTGCGCCATTTAAATAATGGCCCTCTCGGAAAGATAGGCCCCGACAATTCGACGGAGGTATGGAGGCATTCCTGGTTAGATAAGCGCCTCCCAAACGCAGCTCCACGGCAAGGTGCTGAAAGCATTGGCGATGTCTAGAGACACTGCCACCACCACCTCACCCTGTTCTGTTGCCGCTATAAAAAAAATACCCACTAAAATCATAAAAAAGCATCCACACAACAAGCGTAATTTTTGTAACGGAACCCTCTGTGCGGAAATCCGACTCGCACTTGGCTGTTTTTTTTTTTCAATATGAACACGTGAATTTCGGTTTCGGCCGAAACTGACCCTGGGGCCGAAAGTTCGGTTCCGGTTTCGGTTTCGGCTGGAAAACCAGTTTCGGTCGGACACTATAAAATACATACTTGTTTGACATAAACCTCAAAATGACAACGTCAATCGAAAAGCTTTCACAATTGAGTCAACATTAAAAGTACATTAAACCCAAAAATATGGCTACTAAGAAGTATTGATATCAACATCGAAGCAAATCTATCTCAGAAATAACATGCTACCCAGTTTTTAATTATTTACAAAATTACAGAAGGAATTTAAATAAAATACGACGTGTGTCTTCCTTCCATCAATTCTAGTAAAAATGCTGTATGCTAAATTTTAAGTATTTTGAACTAAGGAAACACGTTGTCCCGTACAAACTTTGCCCTCCTTTTTTACCCCCTTAGAGGTGGAATTTCCGAAAATGGTTAAATTCGTTTTTTAAAATTGTAACCAAACAATGCTTATGCTGAATTACATCATGGTAGCACTTAGTGTTTAAGGATTAACTAATTTTAACTTAACTCTTTTTTTTTGCAATTCAATTTTAATGAAAAATAGCCTATTTATTGCCTGCCCCAAGTTGAGTTTAATCTATTGCTGAAAACCGCAAGAGCAACCGTTTTGTATCTTCTGAAATCCTTTCGTACATACAGACAGACAGACAGACAAAATTTTTCAACTATATTTTTGCCTTCGGTATCATGTGTGAAACATCCAGCAAGCTTCTTTATTAAATATTTAATGTACAGTTTTCTCTTTTCTATCATTTTATTAATAGACTAGCTGACCCGCGCAACTTCGTTTGCGTTAGAGAGAGAGAAATAGAAAGGACCCCGTCGCTTCTATCTTATCGCGTGGTTTTCTGTCGCGTGTATTCTCGTTGTATTATTTTGCCTTTCGGACCATTAGGTTGAATTTTCAAAATGTTGAATTCATAAAATGATTATTGTAAACGAACCTAATTCGAAGCACTATCAGTAGGGTTACGGAATATTTTACTTTTCCTTGACTATACTGGATGCCAAGGGAAATACTGGTCGACATGCAGCAGCGCCACTGGTGTTGCAAACGTTCACTATACGAATTCGTCCACTACAGTAACCAACCATCAGGTGGACCGTATGCTTGTCTGCCATCTTAGTAGTATAAAAAAACTGGCCAAGTGCGAAGCGGACTCACGCTCAGAGGAAATAAATAGAGAATAAAGTATAGATAGGAATAAAGTCCCTTAATGAGTTCCATTCCGAACAACGCGAAGGTTGGCCGGTTTAGTTGGTCGAAGTGGAAAGACAGAGGATTCCGTACAAAAAAAACAGCCAAGCATCCCGTTTGTTGGATGGGAGCCCCCTTAATCCCCGCCCCCCTTTTCTGACGTTAGTATTTGTTGTCATAGTGGCTACAGAAATATATCATATGCAGCTCTCTAGCTATCACGATTCCTAAGATACAGCCTCATGACGGACAGATAGACAGACAGCGAAGTCTCATAAATAGGGTCCCGTTTAAGGGCATGAACCCCTAAAAATCGTTATTTACGTCCTGCGCCTTCAGCATCCAGCCTGCGATCTCTTCTAGGTCCTCGGTCCATCTAGCGGGTGGACCAAGTCGCGATGCCCGCTTTGGAACTCGTTTGCTCCATCTGCCGTCATCTGTCGTCTTCTGTGGCCAGCCCGCGGCACTTTATAGTACTGTTTTTATATGTATAGATATAATTCCGACTAAATAAATCAAAATACGTACTTTCAGCGAAGTAAATCTATATTTTTGTAAAAATTGATACCTAATGTCTTTGTTAATTGTAGTGACCGACCGAAGTTTCGGTTTCGGTTTCGGTTTCGGCCAGTTTCGTCCAAAAAATCGAGTTTCGGCCGCAGTTTCGGTTTCGGCCAAAATGGGCCGAAACTTTCGGCCGGGCCGAAACTCACGTGTTCATGAATTTTAAGTGGCTGACTCTGCTTGTGACGTGGTTGGGGTCAGCCCAACCAGTTAATAACCTAACCTAACCGAAGATTTAGACTTCCAATCAATAGATAGAATAATACAACTTTATTCAAACCACAAGCAATTACAATCATTGAGAAGTATTAGACAGTTACCTCTGTGTTATGTCTTAGACCAACTTTTTAGGGTCCCGTTTTCACTTTTGGTTACGGAATCCTAAAGCTCTAGGACATTACATAACCCTACCCCTTTGTTGTCGGTTCCGTTGACTTCGTTGGGCGTCGATCTGTCTGTCAGCAGGCTGTAACTCATGTACCGTGATAGTTAGACAGTAGGGGTTATTTTTTTACAGATAATGTATTTCTGTTGCTACTAAATAATAAAAATAGACAAAATAATAATTTTAAAGGGGGCCTCCCATACAACAAACGTGATTTTTTGCCACTTTTCCTGTACGGAACCCTACGTGCGAGAGTCCGGCTCACTCTTGTCCAGTTTTAGTTATACACTTCTAGAATGTAACCAAAACCGGCCAAGAGCTTGTAGCAGGGCACCGTGTAGTTTTAGTCGGTTGGAGTTTGCAATAGCATCTATGTGTAATTCCACGCGTAAAAGAAAGAAACTCATCTTTAGGTACGAGAATGAACACTTGAGAAGATTTATACCGTTGATTAATGGCACTTTGTGGAACTTGCTTCACCTATTGAAAAAATAACTGGCCAAGTGCAAATCGGATTCTCGCAAGGAGGGGTTAAAACGGGACCCTATTAACGAGACATGAGGCCTAGCCGTCCGTCTGTCTATTAGTCACGAGATTGTATTGCTGGAACCGTGCCAGATAGAGGCCTAAAATTTTCACTGATGATGTATTTGTGTTGCCGCAATTTTTTTTAACGTGAAGAAAATCCTACAGGATGTCCGTGCCGGAATCCAACAGACTAAAAACTACGCGTTGGGAACCCCGAGTATGCCCTTGGAATGATACATACTGCGGCCGCGTCTTTGGGGGGTTGTTCAGTTGTTAGCCCGCTTCTTGAGGGTGGTGTGCATGAATCTCTCACGTCACGCTATCGTCTAGGGTCCAGGGCCTGCTTCTGTAAGGACGGTGAGCAGCCCCGTCACCGTCCTCAGGCCCCCGGTCATGGAGGCTGATAGTATGGGGCGCGCCGCCGCAGACTGTGGAACTCGGGTGGGAGAGTTCTCTCCCACTTCCTCCCCGCCGTCTTTCACGAGCATGACCTGCTCACAGGAAGAGGCCTATGACCCCGCTCTAGCGCCTCTTTGCGACTATTTTTATTTATATATATATATTATTTTAAACAATGACGCAAGGGCCCTCGCTTCCAGATCCCATTGAGAGGTCCCGGCTAGAAGACATGCCGCCTCAACTGAGATCGTGCGGTATACCCTTATCACCCTGACAGCCATCGCCTTCTGCGGGCTAAGCTACCCGCATTGCTGGCCATCAGGATCTCCGCCCATACTGGGCCCCGTATAGGGCCATGCTCCGCACGATCACATGAGTGCGACTGATAGCCCCCTCCCTCAGTTTTGGGACCAAACTGCGGAAGTGGTATCCAAAGTTCCACCGGCTATCGAGTACGAGCCCCAAATACGTCATCGAGAACTCGATGCCGATGCTGACACCCCCTATATGTAAGCTGGATCCCGCAGGTGGCCTTTAGGGCTGCGCCTCGGTGCGTTGCTCCTCGCGATGTAATTAGGGTGTCGTCGTAACACGTTACGCACGTAACACGTTACGCCGACACCTCTGAGCAACGGACCACGCACCAACCCCAATCGTAACCGATGTTCCACAGAAGCGGTCCTAAGACCTATCCCTTTGGAACACCGAACGACACATCTCGCCGACCCTGCCCTAGCCAGCTCGGGAAAGTTATGGCCCTCGCGAATAGCAGCTCCAGGACAAGGTATTGAAGGCGTTGGCGATGTCAAGAGACACTGCCATCACCAACCACCCTGTTCTGTTGCCGCTGTAACAAAAAATACCTACTAAAATCAGAAAAAGTATCCACACAACAAACGTAATTTTTGCGCCCAATTTTTGCAACGGAACCTTCTGTACGGGAATCCGACTCGCACTTGGCCGGTTTTTTTTTCTTTTTTAATATGAACACGTGAGTTTCGGTTTCGGTTTCGGTTTCGGCCGAAACTGACCCTGAGGCCGAAAGTTCGGTTTCGGTTTCGGTTTCGGCTGGAAAACCAGTTTCGGTCGGACACTAGTTAATTGGTTTAGAGAGCATTCTCTGCTTTTGCTAAGGAATTGATATCTTAACTTCTTTTTTTCTGGTATTTCTGGATTGCGTAGGTCTTCAGACTTTCGAGGCTGAGGCAACCCGTACTAATACAGTTTCTCCTATTGTGATCAGACCTTTACTGTAGATTTCATCTGCTAAATGTTCATCTATAACGCATCTGATCGTTTGTATTATCCCTGTATATAATATGAAAGTAAGCGAAGACCGTAACCAACTCTGTGATAATCGGAACCGTGTACACCTTACCTAGAACTTGTTCTTTCATTTCATAAGTCCTTGCCCGATATGTACAGGTTTTCCTTCTCACAAATGTATTTTTGACATACGAAATGTGAAGGCAATTCCTCATATTGAAGGGCAAAAATCAATAAATGAAGAGTTTTATTTAATAAAATTATTGATTTTTTTTGACATTTACTTATCAAAAATTGAGACTATCTTTTTTTGGTTAAAATGGGGTAGAAAAATATTTTGGGGGGAATTGCCCATAGTTCATATTAATACTTCTTAGTCGGTACTTTTTGTTTTTTTTTGACACATGTTTGAAAGCTCAATTCGAATATCTTTTTTTATTCAAATATTTTTCTACCCCATTTTAACCATGATAAAAGGCAAATTTCAATAAAATACATAACACGTCCCCTACCAATTTAGTTAAAGATGTTTAATACCAAATTTGAAGAAGATCGGACTAAGGAATCACGTTGTCCCATACAAACTTTGCAACCCTTGTTTACCCCCTTAGGAGTAGAATTTTCAAAAATCCCTTCTTATTGCTCGCCTACGTGACATAAGGAGCATTTGTGCGAAATTTCATGGTTCTAGACCCAGCGGTTTAGGCTGTGCATTGATCGTCAGTCAGTCAGTTCTTGTTTTTATATATATTGATAAGACATAAAAATAAACATAGAAATTGATGTATTTTTATAGTTTATTATACATCCAAACAATCGTATAAATAAATATTATTTTTTGTAACATGCTTGTGTAAATAAATACATAATTAATCATGAATATAAAAAATAATTTTAATATTTCAGTACATAAAGTGATCAAGAGATGTCGCTTATCGATTTAAATTCGAGCTAGCGTTTGCTTACCTACGGCCAGCAATGAGGCTAGACTGCTGAGCCCGCAGAGAGTGATGGCCGTCAGGGTGATAAGAGGATACCACACGATCTCCGGTGAGGCGGCATGTCTCCTAGCCGGGACCCCTCCATGGGACCTGGAAGCGAGAGCCCTTGCGTCACTGTTCAGATGGCGCAAGGAGGCGCTGGAGCGGGGCCAAAGGCCTGCGCCTCGACAAATCGAGGCCCAGCGGACCCTGCTCCACCAGGAAACCGTGGAGACATGAAAGGTGCGACTTGAGCAACCAAAGGGGGGATTCGCCACAATCGCGGCCGTCAGACCGGTCATGGACGAGTCCTCAGCGACAGGTCCTCGTAGTGGGTCTGGGCGTGGACACTCTCTCGCTTGAGGCCATGGTGCGAGCCATGCTCTCCAGCGGGAGTAAGTGGGACTGCGCCGCCTCTTTCTGCGAGCAGGTCATGCTCGCGAAGGAGGCGGCGGGCCGGGTGCGGGAGAGAACTCTCCCACCCGAGTTCCGCAGTCGGCGCCCTGGGCGCCGCCGACGTGTCTTCGCCGAGGACTATCGGCCTCCATGACCGGGGGTCTGAGGACGGTGAGAGGGCCGCTCACCGTCCTTACAGAAGCAGGCCCATGACGGCAGCGTGACGTGAGCACTCACGCACGCCCCCCCTTAGAAGCGGGGTCACACCCGAAACCCCCCATAGACGCGGGATTGCACCCGAACCACCCCCTGGGCGAGGCCGCATTGGCGGCCGTAGGTCTGTTGGGAGTCACGGGACATCCTTCCTGAGGGCTTACCCGGGGCTCTCAACCATAGGCTGTTGGGCGTTACGTGAGGTTTTTTAGTCGGTAAGAGTCCGGCACAGCATCCTACGAGGATTTTCCCTCACGTTAAAAAAAAAAAAAAAAAAAAAAAAGCGTTTGCTTACCTTCAGGTAAGCAAACGCTAGCTCGAAGAATTATATATGAATGTCATCTAGCTTCACTTTTGACTGCGTCACCCTTCCCTAGAAGGGTGATCGGTTCCGACGAGTCTCCAAGGCCCAAGGGCTAGAGGCTCAAGTTAGAGTTTAGTCAGTAAGAGTCTGACATAATCACATGGCCGGCCGTGTGGTACGCATGTAGCGTTCTCTACCTCCACCCCTCGCTCCCGGGTGGTGCCTTAGGGCTCAAAAAAAAAAAACTTTCACTTTACGGTTATATATAGGTATAGATGACAAATAACGCGTTCAAAAGGCATCCGCTCCGCCAAAACACATTAAAAGCAATTTCAGCATAATTTTGTGAAACATTATAGATACAAAGCAGACCCTTTGTTGTAGTAACAATGATTGTTATGACATGATTGTAACCTTTAGGCAAAGTTGGCATTAGATGATAAAGTAATCATGTATTATACTCGTAATAACTTGTAACTTTAATTTTCAGGATAATTTTGTTTGAGTTTTTTAGGGTACCGTAGCCAAATAGCAAAAACGGAACCCTTATAGATTCGTCATGTCTGTTGGTCTGTCTGTCCGTCCGTATGTCACAGCCATTTTTCTCCGAAACTGTAAGGCCTGTGAACCGCATCAAGATTTTTATATAAAACTAGAAAAAAAGCAGTTAATTTTAGAGGTCCCCGTACTCAGAACTGAATCTCAAAAATTTTTTTTTCATCAAACCCATACTTGTGGGGATCCATAGATAGGTCTTCAAAAATGCTATTGAGGTTTAAGGTTTCTAACATTTTTTTTTCTATAGTGAATAGTTTCCCCCCCTCTAACTTCTAAACTAAGAGAATGATAGATAAATCAAAAAAATATATATGATGTACATTGCCATAAAATCTACCAACGACAATTAGTTTGAGCGAGATCGAGTTTTTTTTTTTTTTTTGTTTAACGTGAGGGAAAATCCTCATGGATGTTATGCCGGACTCCTACCGACTAAAAAACCTCACGTCACGCCCAACAGTCTATGGTTGGGAGCCCCGGGTAAACCCTCGGAAGGATGTCCCAGGACTCCCAACAGACCCACGGCCGCTACTGCGGCCTCGCCCAGGGGGTGGTTCGGGTGCTATCCCGCGTCTTTGGGGGGTTTCGGGTGTGATCCCGCTTCTAAGGGGGGGCGTGCGTGAATTGTCTCACTCACGTCACGCTGCCGTCATGGGCCTGCTTCTGTAAGGACGGTGAGCCGCCCTGTCACCGTCCTCAGGCCCCCGGTCATGGTGGCCGATAGTCCTCGGCGAAGACACGTCGGCGGCGCCCAGGCCGCCGACTGCGGAACTCGGGTGGGAGAGTTCTCTCCCGTACCCGTCCCGCCGCCTCCTTCACGAGCATGACCTGCTCGCAGAAGGAGGCGGCGCAGTCCCACTTACTCCCGCTGGAGAGCATGGCTCGCACCATGGTCTCGAGCGAGAGAGTGTCCACGTCCAGACCCACTACGAGGACCTGGCGCTGTTGCGCCCACGCCGTGCACTCCACCAGTGTGTGGAGCGCCGTGTCATCGCTGCGGTCCTCGCAGTGCTGACACTCGGCCGTGGTTTTCCGGTGTTTCCGCCACAGATACCTACCGAAGCTACCGTGCCCGGCAAGCATCTGTGTCAACCGGTAGGAGAGAGCACCGTGTCTCCTCTCCAGCCACTCGTCCATGACCGGTCTGACGGCCGCGATTGTGGCGAATCCCCCCTTTGGTTGCTCAAGTCGCACCTTCCATGTCTCCACGATTTCCTGGTGGAGTAGGGACCGCTGGGCCTCGATTTCTCGATAAGCGGGCCTTTGGCCCCGCTCCAGCGCCTCCTTGCGCCATCTGAACAGTGACGCAAGGGCTCTCGCTTCCAGGTCCCATGGAGGGGTCCCGGCTAGGAGACATGCCGCCTCACCGGAGATCGTACGGTATCCTCTTATCACCCTGACGACCATCACTCTCTGCGGGCTCAGCAGTCTAGCCACATTGATGGCCGTCAGGGTCTCCGCCCATTCGGGAGCCCCGTAAAGGGCCATGCTTCGCACGATCCCCAGGTACAGTCTCCTGTAGGGAGCGTTGGGTCCCCTGGTGTTGGGCATCAGCCGCGCGAGTGCGGCCGATGCTCCCCTCAGTAGCGAGATCGAGTTAGTAGTCTTCTCTTAGTATGGTAAAAAATCAATGAAAGTTATTGGTAAAACATCAATGAAAGTTACGACGAACTGCAAGAAATTTTATTTTATGTTACTTGCTGCTACGGAACCCTTCATGGGCGAGTTCAACTCGCACTTAGCCGGTTTTTCTATACTAATATTATAAAGAGGAAAGATTTGTTTTTTTTTTGTTTGTAACGAATAGGCTCCGGAACTACTGGACCAATTTGAAAAATTCTTTCACTGTTGGAAAGCTACACTCTTTGCGGTGAACATAGGCTATATTTTATTCCCGTATTCCCACGGGAACGGGAACTACGCGAGTGAAACCGCGTGACGTACGCTAGTTATTTTATATGTAGCTTGTTGAAATGATGCCGCCCGCCCGATCAAAAGCAATGACGACATTAGTAATTCTAGCGATAAGGGGTCACTCTCAAGGATATTAAAAAATAATATTCTCTTATCGAATCCAGTTTCACAGATGGACTGTCGACCTGAAAATGGTCGTAGGGAGTGACTGGATGCGGATGTTGCAAGCGTATTGTGGCGTAATTTGGGAAGTAGGACTTTCCCTATCCTCTCCCTATAGCAGTCCAGCAGTGGACTGGTATAGGCTGATTTTATGGTTTGATTTGATTGAACCCAGTTTCGAAAGCAAAATTTAAATTCTTAATTACAGAATCTCGTTTCGCAACTTGGTTTCGAATGTGTCCGCAGGGGATTGTAGTCAGGGATCGTCAAATGGGCGGCCCTATGAAGTGCCTCTGGGCGCCGATTCTAGACCACACGACGTGAATGCGTGGACACAAATTTACGGGTGAAACGTCGTCCGTCTCATGTTCGCCGTTCCTAAATATGAGACAGGCGACGCGTCACCCGCCGATTTCCGTCCACGCATTCATGTCGTGTGAAGCGAGAATCGGTGCCCTGTACGCCCTGCTGCAAGAATCAGACAGCCACACGACACCAAGCAAATGGAAAGAAAAGTATGACCACCGCCAGCCATCAAGCAGGTGCTCCTCCGGTTTTGTAGTCACTGTCAGATATTCAAACAATTAACTAATAGTAGTTTTACATTTTTAAATTGAAGATAATGATAATATAAGCGACGGGCATGAAATTTTATTTCAATATTTGCTTATCGATATTCATTATATTGTACGTGTTATTTGTTGCGTTTTTATTTTACGGATATTGTACCTATACCACAAAGTTAATGACTCTCTAGTGATTGTGTCCGACTAATCTATACTAATATTATAAAGAGGAAAGATTTATTTTTTCGTTTTTTTGTTCTTTTGTTTGTTTGTTTGTTTGTAACGAATAGACTCCGGAACTACTGGACCGATTTGAAAAACTTTTTTACTGTTGGGAAGACACACTCTTTGCGGTGAACATAGGCTATGTCTTATTCCCACATTCCCACGGGAACGGGAACTACGCGGCTAAAACCGCGTGACGTCCGCTAGTCTCTAATATTTGTCAATAATCAAAATTTTAATCGATATTAAAGGAATTCTTATCGGAACGAGTAAAATAAATATTCACGGACATCTCACACAACGCTATCTGATCCCAAAGTAAGCTAGGAATAACCTGCTTGTGTTATGGGTATCAGACCACGGATATTAATACTTTTATACTTTTAAATACATACATATTATACATAGAAACACCCAGACTCTTGAGACAAACATTTATAGGTCACACAAATATTTGTCTCCGGTGGGAATCGAACCAGCGATCTCCAGCGCCGCAGGCGGTATCACTACCGACTGCGCCACAGAGGCAGTCGATCGAGTAATCTCTATGTTTGAAAGGTTAAAATTTCTTTTATACAAGTTTGTGTAAGTGAAAAGTATGTACGTACCTATCGGATCTTACAGTGCACGAGTGCTTCAGACGCAAAGTGTGTGGATGAACACCCTGCTTGTGGCGAGCGGTGATAGGCGATGATAGAAAGTACGCGTGGGCTGCCGGGGTCATCTTTCTGAGGGCTTCCAATGGTAGGCAGTAGGTAGGGAACATGTGGTTTTGAGTCGGTAAGAGACCGGCATAGCATCCATGTTGGATTTTCCTCACGTTAAAAAAACATCATATCAAACAATTTCCCACAAAATAGATCGTTTTACAAGTAAAACACGCATAAGGCCAAGTTTTTCTTGTCACGAGAGGCTCGACACTGCCTGTAAGATAAGTTAGTATAAAATAATATTTTTAAGATTTCATCTATAGCCGGAACAGCAGAGAAGTATGGAGAACAGTTTTATTTGCCCAGTTGGAAATCATATCTTGAATGCTTGCTGTGGTGACGCCAAGGGCGGGCTACTCTTCCTCCAGACGATTGTATGATAATTTTTAGAGTATAATGTATAGGTAATTTATAGCCTACGCACTATCCAACGATTCGATATTTTAATCTATTTAACATACAGCTTTCACAATAGAAAGGTGTAGGTAGGGCCCATTAGGTACTTATTGTTTTTGTTTTTTAGGGTACCGTACCCAAAGGTTAAGAGCGGAATCCTATTATTTAGACTTCGTCTGTCTGTCTGTCTCCAGGCTGTATCTCTTGAACCGTAATAGCTAGACAGTTGACATTCTCTTAGATGCTGTTCTTCTGTTAGCGCTTTATTAACATCTTTAAAAAATGTTTAATCGGGCTCCCAGGCCATACAACAAAGATGATTATATTGCCATTTTTTGATACGAAACTCTAAATGAGTGTATAATAAGCGTAAATTTTGGATACGGAACCCTAAATCGAAAGACATTTAAATACTAGAACTCGTACCTACCACTACAATGTACTGGATGGGGTAAGTTCTCCTAAAGTCCTTCATCATCTACTGTTGGTTTTTGGCACTTGGTGGAACTAACTGCACATTTATTTATAAACCTGACCGGTTTTACCTACCGGCATTACCAAAGGTTAAGTTTACCTTTCACGGCATCATCAATGGTGGCGCCGCGCCGGTTCTTACACCACCGTGAAATTATAGTGGACTGTATATGTGTTATAGGATAGGTATTATTGTTGTTATAGGATAGGTATTTTTGTAAAAAAAAATATTATTTTAAGTGACAGATAAACTGAATAAATATCTAGGTGTGAAGTTCTCATTACTACAAATAAGTGCGCTTTTATTGTCAAGCGTGTTCTCGCACGCATGCTGGCCAGGCCCGCATCACTGTACCGTCGCACCCGCGTTCTGTGTCCTTGAGGCGAGCATTATAATGAAAACATGGCCGCCCGGCCCGCATGCGCGCGACAACACGCATGACAATAAAAACGTACTTAATGAAGCCAAGACACAAGGTAACTGCTGAAGAATTCCCCCGACTGTCTTTCGGCTCCATAATCAAATCGACTCAGACCTTCATTAAATTGTAGTACAATAAAGCACTTAATTAAAAGTTAATATGCGCACTAGGTGTCCCTACAGTTTTTGGTGGTTGCCCTCGAGTTCTCATGGATCCCATTATCAGATCCTAGCCTGATGAACATGGAACCACCTCATAAGTATACCTTATTAAACAAAAGAAAAAAAAATCGTCTATAATTGACGGAAATATCTGTGAAAAAAAAAAATTGCGTGTACTTAGTGTACACACGTAAGAAGTGAAACTTCTTCATAAACTTAATTTTCACCTCACCTTAAATTAAGTCAAAAAGTACAAAAGTCCAAAAGTCCAAAAGTCCAAAAGTCCAAAGTCCAAAAGTCCAAAAGGCCAAAAGTCCAAAAGTCCCAAAGTCCCAAAGTCCCAAGGTCTCAAGGTCCCAAAGTCCCAAAGTCCCAAAGTCCCAAAGGCCAAAAGTCCAAAAGTCCAAAAGTCCCAAAGTCCCAAAGTTCTAAAGTCCCAAAGACCCAAAGTACCAAGGTCCCATCTAAAAGTCCAAAAGTCCCTAAGGCCAAAAGTCCAAAACTCCCAAAGACCCAAAGTACCAAGGTCCCATCCAAAAGTCCAAAAGCCCAAAAGTCCCAAAGTCCCAAAGTTCCAAAGTCCCAAAGACCCAAAGTACCAAGATCCCATCCAAAAGTCCAAAAGTCCCAAAGTCCCAAAGGCCAAAAGTCCAAAAGTCCCAAAGTCCAAAAGTCCCAAAGTCCAAAAGTCCAAAAGTCCAAAAGTCCCAAAGTCCCAAAGTCCAAAAGTCCCAAAGTCCCAAAGTTCCAAAGTCCCAAAGTCTAAAAGTCTAAAAGTCCAAAACTCCAAAAGTCCAAAAGTCCAAAAGTCCCAAAGACCCAAAGTACCAAGGTCCCATCCAAAAGTCCAAAAGTCCCAAAGTCCCATAGTCCCAAAGTCCCAAAGTCCCAAAGTCACAAAGTCCCAAAGTCCCAAAGTCCAAAAGTCCCAAAGTCCCAAAGGCCAAAAGTCCAAAAGTCCCAAAGTCCCAAAGTCCAAAAGTCCAAAAGTCCCAAAGTCCCAAAGTCCAAAAGTCCAAAAGTCCCAAAGTCCCAAAGGCCAAAAGTCCAAAAGTCCCAAAGTCCCAAAGTTCCAAAGTCCCAAAGACCCAAAGTACCAAGGTCCCATCTAAAAGTCCAAAAGGCCAAAAGTCCAAAAGTCCCAAAGTCCCAAAGTCCCAAAGTCTAAAAGTCCAAAAAGTCCAAAAGTCCAAAAGTCCAAAAGTCCAAAGGTCCCAAAGTCCCAAAGACCCAAAGTACCAAGGTTCCATCCAAAAGTCCAAAAGTCCAAAAGTCCAAAAGTCCCAAAGTCCCAAAGTTCTAAAGTCCCAAAGACCCAAAGTACCAAGGTCCCATCCAAAAGTCCAAAAGTCCATAAGTTCAAAAGTTCAAAAGTTCAAAAGTCCCAAAGTCTCAAAGTTCCAAAGTCCCAAAGACCCAAAGTACTAATGTCCCATCCAAAAGTCCAAAAGTCCAAAAGCCCAAAAGTCCAAAAGTCCAAAAACCCTTAAATGACATGCTATCCCTGGATAAAGTACTCTTAATTCGAATCCACCGTGGTGGGGAACAGAACAAAGATGGCGCGTAACCAAAAATCGTGACGTGACGTGACGCAAATTTTTTTCCAACGCCGATAAAGAAGTTTCACTTCAAAAACCGCTTCTGCCGCCTAGGAAACTGGAGTTTCGTTACTGGTTTCCTTTAAGGAGTTTTTAGTACGTCTACGTAACTGGTTTCCATGGAAGGCAACAAAAAAAAACATACAGATGAATTTGAGAACGTCCTCCTTATGAAGTCGCTTAAATCTAAGTACTGCATGAACCGGGAATCGAACCGGTGAAATTCTGTAATTTCGACGTGATACTCGGGATAAGGACAGACAGAAAGACAGACATTTTTTTTCAAATTACATTTTCGGCTTTAATGTCAATTAGAGATTGTTCTACAGTGAAGATTTGTAAAATATCTTGTTTGTATCTACAGTTTTATTATATTACTAACTGATGCCCGCAGCTTCGCCCGCGTAAAATTTGTTCCCCCGGGAATTTATTCCCGGGATAAAAAGTAGCCTACCTATGTGTTATTTCAGACTATAATGTATCTCTGTACCAAATTTCAGACCGAACCGTTCAGCGCCAGCGGTTTGAGTGTGAAAAAGTAACAAACATCTACACTCACAAACTTTCACATTTATAATATTAGTAAGAAGTAAGATATTTAAAAGATAGATAGATTCCAGTCACACCAATTCTACTCTCTTATTATATTATAGAACTATACAAGGTACTACCTATGATAATAGATGTAAAACAAACCTCAGTTATCAACCGAGATTTAAAAAAATTCGAGTAGGTATGGAATAATAACTCTATTTCCTATTATTCGTTTAAATATTATAAAATATATTAAATTCACATAAGTAGGTATAATAATATTGAAGTGAAACTGCTTTATCGGCTTGGAAAAAATTTGCGTCACGTCACGTCACGATTTTTGGTTACGCGCCATCTTTGTTCTGTTCCCCACCACGGTGGATTCGAATTAAGAGTACTTTATCCAGGGATAGCATGTCATTTAAGGGTTTTTGGACTTTTGGGCTTTTGGACTTTTGGACTTTTGGACTTTGGGACTTTGGTACTTTGGGACTTTGGGACTTTGGGACTTTGGGACTTTGGGACTTTGGGACTTTGGGACTTTGGGACTTTGGGACTTTGGGACTTTGGGACTTTGGGACTTTGGGACTTTGGGACTTTTGGACTTTTGGCCTTTGGGACTTTTGGACTTTTAGATGGGACCTTGGTACTTTGGGTCTTTGGGACTTTGGAACTTTGGGACTTTGGGACTTTGGGACTTTGGGACTTTGGGACTTTGGGACTTTGGGACTTTGGGACTTTGGGACTTTGGGACTTTGGGACTTTGGGACTTTGGGACTTTGGGACTTTGGGACTTTGGGACTTTGGGACCTTGAGACCTTGGGACTTTGGGACTTTGGGACTTTTGGACTTTTGGCCTTTTGGACTTTTGGACTTTGGACTTTGGACTTTTGGACTTTTGGACTTTTGGACTTTTGGACTTTTGGACTTTTGGACTTTTGGACTTTTGTACTTTTGTACTTTTTGACTTAATTTAAGGTGAGGTGAAAATTAAGTTTATGAAGAAGTTTCACTTCTTACGTGTGTACACTAAGTACACGCAATTTTTTTTTTTAACAAACAACACTACCTTGAATTTAAATCGAAGAGCGCCATCTAGTTTTTATTTTTGTCTGACAGACTCATGGCCATGCTTGTTCAGTTTTCTATATTAAACGTTCATTGTTTTCGAACTCAGACAACTTATACAATATTCATAATGATTTTCGGATTTTTCCGCATATCAACTTATACTTTATAAGAAGCGCTCATGGCCCCGCGGACTCAGTGTTCTGTAAACGATCACTGCAGTAAGCAACTTTCACTATGGCCGGTCCATGGATGGGTGACCATCCATGTGACCACTTTGTGACATTTACTTGAGCGTTTCCGTGCTTCGGAAGGCTCGTTAAGCCGTTGGTCCCTTTTGCCAGTAAAATGGCAGTCGTTAATCTAAGTTGAAGGCTTTATTTCAACAGCAGGCAGTCACAACCTGCGCCTGTCCATTTAAACACGGCAATACGGCTCACGGTGGTGAGCCGTATTGTACGTAATAGGTGTATTACGTGGGACAAATTATACAAAGGTGAAATGTGGGCATATAATATGCCTCTGCCTACCCCTTCGGGGATAAAGACGTGACCATATGTATGTATGTAACTTATACTTATCTCATCTCTCGACGTTTCGGCTTTATTGCAACAGTTATGGATACGAGTAGAGTAGGTAAGCGGCGGGTGTAGTCATCTCGGCGGCGAATGTACAGGAATCCACATTGCGATTGTCTACAATTTAATAATTGTCATGACATAACCTAATGAGTGTGGTGCGTCGCCACCCTAATGGGTGGCGACGCACCACACGAGCAGGATTCGAACCTGCGTCTTCGGCTATCCGTGCCGACGCGTTAACCACTTCGCCACCGAAACCTACTCGGAACCAACCAAATTTTCCACCTTATTATACATCTTGGGGCGACGTAGGCACCATCTACCGGCACTTTTTTTAGAAAGTTACACGGCACGAATGTATGGAATTGCACCTATATTCATTCGATTTATGATGAAACCAGCCCGAACATTAAGATTATTTTTGAAAAGCAATTAGTATGCTAACTGATCATAAATTTTAAATATGGAAAAAGAATTGGTTTCGAGCAGGATTCGAACCTGCGTCTTCGGCGATCCGTGCCGTCGCGTTAACCACTCGCCACCGAAACCAATTCTTTTTCCATATTTAAAATTTATGATCAGTTAACATACTAATTACTTTTCAAAAATAATCTTAAATAAATAAATATTGTTGAACATTCTCACACAACATCATCTAACCCAAACTAAGCTATAAAGCCTGTGCTATGGGATCTAGACGCCTGATATACATACTTATATATTTCTAAATACATACATATTAAACATAGAAAACACCCAAACTCCGAAACAAACATTTGTTGATCACACAAATGTTTGGACCGACCCAGGAATCGAAACCAGGACTTCCAGCGCCGCAGGCGGTATCACTACCGACTACGCCACAGAGGCCGTCAAATGTTATAATATAGCCGAAACGTCGAGAGGTGAGTAAAATATGTGTTAAAAACTGCCGGACAGTATAATTATGTAACGTTCACTGTGTTCAGCATCTCACTTGACTTTGACACTTACATCTCTAATTTAATCTATACATATAATAAAATGATAGAAAAGTCAAAACTGTACATTGGAAATATTTAAAAAAAATACTCGCAGGGTGTTCAACATGAGATACCGAAGCCGAAAATATAGTTAGAAAAATTTTTGTCTGTTAGTCTGTTTGTCTGTTTGCTTTGCTTTGTCCGGAAGGATCTCGAAAAGTACTCAACAGATTTGATTCAAATTTTACACAAATATTTACTAGGGGTAGGGTCTTCAAATAGGCTATATATTATCACGCTACATATCCTAGGAGCTAAGCAGAGAGCAATTAAAATTGGCTTTATAACTTAATTTTCACAAGAAAGAAGTCGCGGGCAACAGCTAGTACATAAATAAATATTTGTGCACAACATCATCTAGCAAATTAGGGTTATATAAGTTTGTGCTATGGGATCTAGACGGCTGAAAACATACTAACATATTTCCAAATACATACGTATTATGGGTTAATAGCACCCAAATACAGAACAAATCAATGTGCTCATCACATAAAAAGATTTGTCCTGGGTGGGAATTCAACCCACGACCTCCAAATCCGTAGTCAGGCACACTAACCACCTGACCACGAGGCCAGTCAACCATGGTAGGTACTTGTATCATATTCATTTAAAAGCACGGCTTCAGGCGACATGATAAGCCGTTGGGCCTAGCTAGTATTTATTAAGCGATTAAGTCAAATTTTAGGATTATTCCTACATGGTTTAAAAATTTCCCACAGGCGGTCAGTTACGACCATAGAAATCGGAAAGATAGTCTGTGGATTCAACAAGCTCACAATCTTTTATTCATTCAAATTTTTTTTTAACGTGAGGGAAAATCCATCATGTATGCTATGCCGCACTCCTACCGACTAAAAAATCTCACGTAACGCCAAACAGCCTATGGTTGGGAGCTTGGGCACTTCAAGTAAGCCCTCGGAAGGATGTCCCAGGACTCCCAACAGACCCACGGCCGCCGCTGCGGCCTCGTCGGGCCTCGGGTGTAATCCCGCTTCTAAGGGGGGGGGGGGGGGTTTCCTCACGTCACGCTGCCGTCATGGGCCTGCTTTTGTAAGGACCGAACCAACTGCGCAACTCGGGTGTGAGAGTTCTCTCCCATTCCCGCCCCACCGCCTCTTTCACGAGCATAACCTGCTCGCAGAAAAGAGGCGGCGCAGTCCCACTTACTCCCGCTGGAGATCATGGCTCGCACCATGGTCTCGAGCGAGAGAGTTTCCACGTTCAGACCCACCACAAGGACCTGGCGCTCTTGCGCCCACGCCGTGCACTCCACTCGCTGCGGTCCTCGCAGTGCTGACACTCGGCCGTGGTTTCCCGGCGTCTTTGCCACAGATACAACGTGCCCGGTAAGTATCTGCGACAACCGGTAGGAGAGAGCACCGTGTTTCCTCTCCAGCCACTCGTCCATGACCGGTCTGACGGCCGCGATTGTGACGAACCCCCCTTTGGTTGCACAAGTCGCATCTTCCATGTCACCACGGTTTCCTGGTGGAGCAGGGACCACTGGGCCTCGATTTCCCGAGACGCAGTCCACTGGCCCCTCTCCAGCGCCTCCTTGCGCCATCTAAACAGTGACGCAAAGGCTCTCGCTTCCAGGTTCCATGGAGGGGTCCCGGCTACGAGACATGCCGCCTCACCTGAGATCGTGCGGTATCCTCTTATCACCCTGACGGCCATCGCCCTCTGTGGCCTCAGCAATCTAGCCACATTGATGGCTGTCAGGGTCTCCGCCCAAATGGTCTAACTTATATTATGAAGAGGAAAGAGTTGATTGTTTGTTTGTTTGTTTGCATCGAAAAGGCTCTAAAACGGTAACCGATTTATACGGTGTACCGATTTGAATTTTTTTTTACTGTTGATAAGTTACAATCTTTCCGGGAAACTTATGCTATATTTTATTCACGTATTCCTACGGGAACGGGAGTGACGTCCTCTAGTGTAGGATATAAGACTGCTTTTTGGGTAAAATACTTATATTGCGTGATAATTATGATGTATCTATGTGGATTTCAATAAGAAAGCCGTGAGATCGTTCTCACCGGACTGCCCCTCTCTAACACATTTATTGTGAAAGTGAAAGTTCAATCCGATTGACGTTGTCATTTTTGTTTTATGCCAAACTTTGAACAGATGATCCACGTGACCTAAAGAAAGAAAGAAAGAAAGAAAAATTGTTTATTTAGGATCACAACGCACATAAAATAAAAAACCCTAAAAGTATTACATAATAGACAGGATATCGAACTAAGTTAACAAAATTCTAAAGCAAAAAAAAAACGGAGAAGTAGAATCATACAAGTGCTCAAAACCACAACACCGGGCCAGAGCCCCGTTCCTCAACTCATGGGCTCAGGAGACGGTCAAGCGACCTGAGTGAATATTATGATGTACAATGTATACTTACATTGTACATACACGTCGCGTCGAGAATTCGAGATGTACTACATGCAAGTGTAAAGAATTCACGCACACCGAGCCACCCACACTCATACTTTAACGGACTTGTCAAGTGTTTATTGACCGTGTCAGGAGCCCATCATTTATATTATCTCTGGCCGCCGCCCGAGCAAACTGACATTACGCAATCTGTGGTTGAACTTGACATGTCGAATAATTGTCAACGTGTCACTATTACATTTTACGTGGCAAATGTCTTCACGCACGTGGTTAAAATATAAAATGTTTTGTATTTACTCTACATTTAGTATGTCGATATTGTATTATTTTAATATGTACGCTGTGTCCGCAATAAGGGATGGACACTCAGCTTACACTGAGTTGGGTGTAAACCTCCTCAGTACTGATTTTCAGTGTCACCCCTGAGTGACTGACGCCTTCAGGCAAGATCGTTTTAGCGAAAAATTCTAAATATATGGTTTCTTATGAGTAATATTTACAACAAGAATCTCAAAAACTGCAAGAACAATGCTATCAACACGACAAAGTGGTAAGTTATTTCCAAAATAAGTATATTATACTAGACATACCCAGATACTTAATAGTAAAGAAGTAAGCAATAACACAAAATTTAAACAAAACTAAACTCCATCGTTGGGTATTTTGTTTTTCTCTATAACATGAGATTTTCACAACTAAATCTACCATTATTTCTCCCAGCACAGAATAGCACATTCACAAACCGACCGGACCGGATAAACCAAAGATCACCATGCTCAGAAACACCAAACAACAGGTGCCAACAACCTAGAGAAGCGAGTCTGGAATGATATGTAGCTGAGGGGCCAAACATTATGGTAAGTATATGGTGGATACATGTAAATTTAAAAAAATATAGCTCAAGGAGCACTCTTTTGTTGTAGTAAGAGCACAGCCTTATACTTTACTTTAAATCTGTATTTTGATTTTAGGTCCCTGATCGGCGGAGGCAGATCATTCCAGATTCGCATCGCCATATATTTAAGAGAACCTCGGAAAGCCATTGTTCTATGCTTTGGCACCAATATTGTACTGGTTGCAGACCTGACAGAGTAAGGATAGTGATCCTTCCTTAAACATATTTTTTCATATAAATAATTAGGTTTCTTACACTTCAATAAATCAAAAAGCAAAGTGGCAAAATGTAACCGTCTTCTGGCCTCCATCTTAAGTACATTATTATCATTAATATAAGGGGTTACATGGCAACGTTTTGGTATCTGAAAGCAGTATCGGGCACATGCATTTTGTATGCGTTGTATAAGATTTTTTGTTTTAGCGAGCAAGCATGGGCCATAAACTATGTCGCAATAATTAAATCTTGATAGTATGAGACTGTCCACCAGCTGCTTCCTCAACGATGTCCCTATAAAGTCACGAATATTGTAGAGAATTTTCAACCTATAAAAACAATTTCTTACAATTTTATTTATATATCCCTCAAACTGTAGCTGAGGATCCATCACAAGACCGAGGTTAGTGACCTCTTCGACCCTTGACACTCTCTGGCCATTTATAATTATGGCAGGATCATGAAGTAAGATAGATTGAATTTGCTTTTTACTACCGAGAATCATTAATTTTGACTTTAAGGGATTTAATATAAGTGAGTGTTCTTTCGACCACTGAAACACTCTTTCCAGGTCCTCATTCACCCTAGCCACTGCTGCAAGTGTGTCATCAGGTTTGAACGAAAAATATAATTGTGTGTCATCTGCATACAAATGGAACTTACAATTTTGAAAGGAACCTGTGATGTCTGCAGTATATATGATGAATAAAAGAGGGCCCAGAATTGATCCCTGTGGCACCCCTCTAGTCACCTCAAGAGAGGATGATGACACCACAGTGCCATCCTCCCTCTGTATTTCAACGTACTGTGATCGATTTGTAAGGTAACTACTAAACGACTTGACTGTGTCCGACGAAAACCCATAGAAAGTAAATTTGGATAACAACAGTGAAATGTCCAGGGAATCAAAAGCACGGGAGTAGTCCAGTAGCACCAAAGCTGTTCCCTCCCCACGATCCCTCGCTTCCAAAATGTTGCCAACCACATCACACAAAGCCATAGCAGTACCCCGACCCTTTCTAAAACCTGACTGCTTATCAGGGAGAACACTATTTTGCTCAAGGTACTCCATGACCTGCATATGCACCACCCTTTCCAACACCTTCGACAAGCATGGGAGTATACTGATGGGCCGGAGGTCCCTAACGGTGTTCGGGTGACTATTTTTTGGTATGGGCCGAACCACTGAGCACTTCCACAGATTCGGATATGTATGTGTAGTGATAGATGTGTTGATTATTCGTGTAATTGTGTTTAATGAGTTTGGGAGTGTGAGTGTCAACATCTGCGCACTAATTCTGTCAATACCCTGAGCCTGTGTCTTAATGGTATTCAGAATCTTTAGAATTGTAGATGAGTCAACAGGTTTCAGTTCAAAATTCACAGTGGGGTTATACCTATGATGTTCATAGTATGTTAATCTTGAGATAGTCACCACACACTCCCGCGGCACATCGAGGAAGGCTCTGTTGATGGTATATGGGTCTGTTAAGTGACCCGGCAAAAAGGAATCCCTATGAGAGTGAATTACCTGATCCCTCAAATTCCTCCACATAATCTTAGGATTATTAATGTGTTCACTTATATGTTTGGAAAAATAGACAGACTTCTCACTATGCAACGCTACGACAGCTTGATGCTTTAGCTCCAAGTAATACTGTTTTGCTGACTCCAGTTTAGACCTTTGATAAGCTAACCTCGCTTTGTCACGCAATCGGAAAAGTAACTTAACATTGTCAGTTATCCATGGAGTATTCTTGGTCTTAAACAACTTTTGCTTCACAGGGGCATGCATGTCAAATAGATGGACAACCCAGGTGGACAAGGCCTCCACCATATCATCAGCAGTTACCTGTGAATCCATGTGGCGCCAAGGAATCATTTCAATATCACTATCAAAAAGATCTGGCAAAATGTCTCCAAATGGTCTGTATGTCACCCACCTGGGTTTTTCTTTAACCTTTTTTAAGGTTGACTGACAAGTCACAACTGAATGTTTACCTACTTCTGGGACATGTGAAACTGTAACATTATGAACATTCATATCTGTACATATAATATCTATTAAAGTGCTCTTGCCATCAGTGAAATGCGTTGGAGCATTTACTACCTGACACATATCAGTGTACTGTAGGAACTGTTGAAGCTTTCTTGTATTGACTGCACACTGGATCAACATATTTATGTTGAAATCACCCAAAAGGATAATATGATCGTAGGGTGCCAATGCACAGATACTAGCAGTCAAACTGTCCAAGAACCGATCCTCACTCAGCCAGGGTGGTCTATATGCTGTACCTATCAGAACTTTTTTCCCCATACTAGTCAAGGACAGCCAATACTCCTCTACTTGTGGATCCACCGGGTGACTTCTGGTCCTAACACTGACACCATTTTTTATGTAGAACCCTACCCCCCCACCATGTCCATCCTTTATCACAGCAGGCCTTGGAGTATGCCTTAACTTGTAACCGGGTACTGAAGGAGCTCTCCCATCCTCCCCCAACTTTAACCAGGTCTCATTGATGGCCATGATGTCAACAGAATGGTGATTCATAGCAATCAAGAACTCATCCTGTTTAGTCCCTAGCGACCCCGCATTAAAAAGCCCAAACTTTAAATATTTCTTATTTTTGATCATTTTACATATAACAATAAATAACAAAACAATGTATTCAATATTATTAAAAAGTTATCCCCATATAATATAAACATCCACAGTATGCAAGCGCAACTCATTGCCAGGAGGACCAATAAACCAAAAATCCCTCTATTCTCATGGTATTGCATATTTATCTGTTTACTTAACTACAGACTAAGTCTCGCCATATGCCTCTCTGCACTCTATTTTATAGAGAGCGGCTAAAACTGAAATTTTTAGCAGATAGGTATAATATATTTACAAATTATAAACCCTCACCCTTACGACATCGATGTTAAATTAAAAGGAATATCAGTTAAAAACTGCCAAATGCGAGTTGAATTCGCACAAAAGAGAGGGTGCTGTACTAAGAATAAATTTACGTTGGATGTATGGGAGTCCACTTTATTTTTTCTGTTTATAGTTTTTGTTGTTATAGTAACAAAAATACCTAATCTGTGAAAATTTTAGCTCTCTCTAGATACAACCTGGTGACAAACAGACAACAGACTCAGTAATAGGGTGACATTTTTACCTCCTGAATACAGAACTTCAATAGGAATAAAAGACAGGACGAGACTGCCTCCTTAATTGGCTGCAAAATGTCGACCACCCTCAAACGAGTCTGATTAATGTTCTGGAGTCAAAAGACAAATGAGTGCCCACTTACTGAGGGAACGGTGTCCTGATTTGTTACTGTACTATAAAGTGTGACATATTATTTTATGTGCTGTGAGATTCCTCTCGTGGTTCCAGACTTATGAAAAGAGAATTGACAGCTTTGCTGAGGAATTTTTAGGTCACTGCTGATTAAAGGCGTTGTTATGGAGAAATCACATCGAGTAGATGATTGGGGCCAACTGGATGGAGATTGTCAGTAACTGAGAACTGAAAAAGTGGCCCCCAATGTAGACGTCGCGTGGCGTCGCTATGGCAATTATTTTGGAGAACTAACTTTCAAGAAAAACGGAAAAATATTACATATTTGTAGTATGCGAGCCCTTTTTCATGAACTGAAATAAGTAGGCAAATAATCTTTGAAAATATTAACTCTTTAGCTATCATGGTTCCTGAGATTCAGTCTCATTTATGACAGACAAACGGGTTCGAAACCTAAACAGGATGCGGCATTTCTAAGTTGTCCTGTGTAAGTATTTTGTTTTCTATGACTCTTTGTACGATTGATGACAACACGTTTTCTTCCATCAGTGTGCTGTTCCACCAGACAAGTGCTACGCTACACTGCTATGGATGCGTTTGATATCCACTAATCACATTCGTCGGCCCACAAGTTACGTTGACCATATTATTGTCAAATTTTGTGCAACCGACGGAATGTGATTGGTGCACAAAAATAATTTTTTGCTAGTTCTTCTCAAGTGGAAAGATCCGAACTGATGGTACTAACTTTAAATTGTATTCATAGACGTGTTGCAAGTGCCTATGTATTAGGATAATGCAAAACAAATGTTGTTTGAGTTTAACACACCTCTGAAGCAAAAGCATCCTGGAGAGATATACTACTTCAACTTTTCAATTGCGCGACAAAACGTATGAAAAGTCTGTTTTAATTAAAAAGCTTTCAACGCTTATGATAGTAGTTCGGTTTCTTACAATTTGAGTTGAGCACTCCTGTTTATATTTTAAACTTTGTTCGTCTCGACAACTTTACAAGAACGAACGTCTTGACTTAGTTTGCGCCATTTTGAATTGTACCTGCTACACAATGTATCTTCAATAATACAAGTTTCATTTCAGTTAATGAGTCTTCATCTTGGCGTCTTTTCAATTGATTTTAATGCCTAAGTAGATGTAAGTAATTAGAAAAATATTTCAACAGGGTTTTTAACTGACCAGAATATTCCTCAATACACAGCGAGTAGTTTTATTGATTCCATTATAGAAGCATTGCCATTACCGGAAGAATTTCTTTAACTTTACTATAATCTCGAACAAAACTCCAACAGTCAGGATAACTGTTATTAGACCCTGTTCGGGATTTAGAGTGACTTTAGTAGTATTTCAGTAAAAATTCAGAAATAAATAATAAGGAAGTGATTCTTCGACCTTTAATGACTTAGCACAAGTGACATAACATGAGATCCTATGCGTAAAAAGTATCAGTTCTAAGCTATAATTTAGAATAGAATAGAATATGCTTTATTGTACACTAATTAACATATACATGTATATGGAATACAGAGTTTAAAATGTACAATGGGCGGCCTTATCGCTAAGTGCGATTTCTTCCAGGCATCCTTTGGATGGATATGAGTGTAAGAGATCAAGTTTATAACTGGGCAGATATTTCATTAGTGTTTTAATAGAAAGATGGTACCTATTAGGTACTATAAAATACGTGGTACATTGAATGAATACAAAGTACAATTACAATAGCTAGATAAATATAATAAGAATGTGTAAATACATACAAACAAATACACAAATATACATAAATACACACATATACAAATATGTAAATGTATAGGTACATTTATAAATATATACACATATATACATATATACACATATATTTATATACACATATATACATACATATCAGAATTCACAGAATTCACATAATTTATTGCTATTTAAAAACTAGTAGGCGTTTCATGGTTCCCGTATACAATCTTCAACACACTCTTATACTAGAAATGAGATTCTGGAGATGAAAAAAGAAAATAATGAACGCTGAAGAACCACGTCATCTGAAGACGGCATAGACACATAATGCTGTATTTTACAGATAAACGGATCTGATTTCAAAATTCTATTCATGTTATCTCCTTAGTCAACACTACTTATTTTTCACATTACTTACGATTTAACCTGACTGGTTACACCTCAATCCATTTTCAAAGGCTGTACAAGATTTGTGTTAGCCTTTGAATGGGAAATGGCGTAAAGCGAAACCGGTCAGGTTAACAAGTAACCAATGTGGACTGTGGTATAAGGTGCAGCAAGTTAGAAGTTCTACCAAGTGCTGTCAATCCACTGGATAAATAGTACCTACGTAAGTATTTTAAAAGTGTTCATCATTATAGGTAAATGTTTCCACGGCAGTCAGCTAACGATCCACTAATTTGTTGATAGAAGCTCAAAGCGATAATTGTTTACAAGGATCGTGTGCGTGTCAGACAGTCTTCACGCAAGACATACTTGTACGTCGTCAACGTAAACGAAAGATATACTTACATACAAGAATTTCTTTGTTTATATACGTCATGGACTTATAATGCGCGGACATACGAGTTACAAGAGTGTATTTTCTCAATTAATTTCCAAACCACTGTCCAAATAAAAATCGACCACGTGCGAGTCGGATGTGAATTATTGATGAATTTCGAGAATTCCGTAGGTATTAAAAAATCGGCCAAGTGCGAGTTGGACTCGCCCATGAAGGGTTTCGTAGCAGCAAGTAACATAACATAAAAGTTCTTATAGTTCGTTGTAACTTTGATTGATGTTTTAACACGTTCGCAGTGGTAGTGATTTTTCTAACCGAAAATTGCGGTTTATTGTACACTAATAATTAAAAAAAACTACCAGCTCTACTTATCTTGTTCAAACCAATTTTCGTTGGTAGTTTTTATGGCAATGAACAACATATATTGTTTTTAGATTAATCATTCTCTTAGTTTAGAAGTTAGAGGGGGAGGGACACACATTTTTCCACTTTGGAAGTGTCTCTTGCGCAAACTATTCACTTTAGAAAAGAATGATGTTAGAAACCTCAATAACAATTTTGAAGACCTATCTATAGATATTTTAAGATTGACTTTGTGATAGTAGACGCAAGACTGAGAAAGAAAGTGCTAGACACTCGGGCGTACCGTGGCACCGGGATCGACACAGATCACTTCTTGGTAATTAGCCGGGTAAGGGGTCTGTTTCAGCGGTGGCGACATCGTGTGCATGAACCCGTTAGTGTACTAGAGCGAATAAAAGTTGAGAATTTACAAGAGTTAGGCATAAAAGAGGCATTTGTGAGTAAACTGAGTGAAAAATTTGAAAACCTAGATGAAATATGTGAGATTGAAGAATTATGGAAGCCGTTTAAGGAAGGACTTGTGGAAGTTGCGATTGAAGTGTGTGGGGTTAGCAAAAGACGACAAGGATGTATGGCAAAGGGAATGAGTGCGGAAGTTCTTAATGCGTTGACTGGCAAGAAGAAAGCATGGTTGGACTGGTTGGCTACAAAGGCCAATCAAAGAATGCAAAAGGCAACGGATGAGGATGTAAAAATGGCAAATGATGAATATAAAAAGTATAAACGTGTTGCAAAAGAGACGATGATGAGAAATAAAGAGAATGACAGAGAAAAATTTGATAAAAGGTTATCTGAAGACTTCCAACGGAATATTAAATTTTTTTGGAAGTCCATAAGAACAGTGAGGAGTCAGCAAACAATGTCGCCGCTCAATCACATCAGAAACCAGGATGGAAGTTTTGTAAGAGGAGAAGAATGTGTGCTAAAGAGATGGAAGGAATATTTTGAGAGTTTATTCGAAAAAGAAGATATACGCGTGTTTTAGAACTGAATGAATTTGGCGATGAAAGCGAGTTAAGTATGGGAGAAATAGTGGAAGCGTTGAATTGTATGAAAGTAGGAAAGGCTGCTGGAATAGATCGGATTTCTGTCGAAATGCTGAAAGCTGGACGTGGCGTGGTAGCTTGCCAGCTGTACCGCCTTTTTAACTTTTGTTGGCGAAGTGGCAGAGTACCAGCAGAATGGTGTAAAGCTGTCATTGTGCCGCTTTACAAAGGAAAAGGGTCGCAGCAAGAGTGCAAAAACTACCGCGGCATAAGCTTGCTCAGCATCGTTGGCAAATTGTATGCAAAAGTGTTGATAAAAAGAGTGATGAATGAAACTGAAGGAAAAATGTGGGATGTGCAAGCAGGATTTATGAAAGGAAGGGGATGTACGGATCAGGTCTTTTCCTTACGATGCGTAGCTGAGAAAGTTTTGGCTAAAAGTCAAAAGGTCTATTGCATATTCGTGGACTTGGAAAAGGCCTATGACAGAGTGGTGAGGAATGAACTGTGGTCAATATTGTCCATGTATGGAGTGAACAGCAACTTGATACGGGCACTGAGGTCTCTCTATGAGGGTTCTAGTGCTTGTGTCAGGATCAACGGGGCCTGCACGGACTTCTTTCACATTGAAAAGGGTGTGAGACAGGGCTGTGTAGCTTCTCCGTGGCTGTTTAATCTATACATGGATAGTTGTCTGAAAGAACTGCAAGAGAGTATGTATGGCTTAAAAATGAATGAACTGACCGTCAAATGCCTCCTATACGCTGATGATCAGGTGATATTAGCATCATCAGCGGAGGAATTGCAGCTGATGGTTAATAGTATGAATGAGGCTCTAAAAAGTAGAGGAATGAAAGTTAATGTAAACAAGACGAAAGTTATGGTTTTTGAAAGAGAAGAAAGTATGACGAATTGCTCAATCTTCATTGAAGGGCAAAGAGTGGAACAGGTGAAAGAATTTGTATACTTGGGTTCCAAATTTGTAAGGGATGGAAAGTGTGACCAGGATATTGAGCGAAGAGTTTTGGCAGGAAATCAAGTGAATGGGGCTATGTACACCTTTATGAGCAGTCAAAATGTGTCTGAGAAGGCCAGGTTGGCTGTACATAGGGGAGTGTTCATCCCTACACTTATGTATGGTAGTGAAAGTTGGGTATGGCAGAAGAAGCATTAAAGCAAAATTAATGCAGTGGAAATGAGAAGTCTGCGAAGTATAGCTGGAATGACTTTAATGGACAAAAAAAGAAATAGCGTGATAAGGGAAAAATGTGGTATAACAGAAGATGTAAAGACTAAGATCGAAAAAGGGATGCTTAGATGGTTTGGACACGTGGAGAGAATGGATGAGAATAGACTGACAAAGCAGATTTATGAGGCGAGAATGAATGGGCAAACTGGTAGGGGTAAACCTCGGCGTACGCATGTCGATCAAATCAGAGACGTTCTGGAAAAAGGCAAGGTCAAGAGTACCCTTAACCGGCGAGCGTGTATGAAAACAGTTATGAAAGTAGAAGAAGCGAAAGTTGTATGTCAGGATCGTAGCAAGTGGAAAGCCATAGTCTCTGCTTACCCCGATGGGAAACAAGCGTGATTATATGTATGTATGTATGTATCTATAGATACCCAATACACGTATGGGTTACATGAAAAAAAAAATTTTGAGTTTCAGTTCTGAGTATGGGGACCCCCAAAATTTACTGCTTTTTTTCTAGTTTTATATAAGAATCGTAATGCGGTTCACAGAATACATCTAGTTACCAAGTTTCAATAGCATAGGCCTTATAGTTTTGAAGAAAAGTGGCTGTGACACACGGACGGACAGACAGACAGACATGACGAATCTATAAGGGTTCCGTTTTTGCCATTTGGCTACGAAACCCTAAAAAACGGCAAAATATCACTGAAAGTTTATTTTTTGTGTTTGTAGTCTCTAAAATTTCGGTTGTCTAGCTAGCACGGTTCCTGAGATACGGACAGCGGAGTCTTAGTAATGAAGTTTCTACCCGATCCTCGGTACGTTGGCATTCCTCTATTTATTGTGCATTAGATCATAAATATACATTTTATGGTACACTGCGTTTCCACATCAAAGGATTTATATGTTTTTTTCTATTGTAGTTTGGCGAGTAAAAATAGCTGTGCTAGTTTCTAAGCTCGGGTCTGGAAATTAAAAAAAAAACACCGTTTGGCTCTAACACGATCGGACATTTTGGACTACCGAGACTTTTTTCCTGTTCAGTAAACATACATTTGTTTTTTAGGGTTCCGTAACCAAAGGGTGACGACCCTATTACTTAGACTACGCTGTCCATCTGTATGTCTGTCTGTGTTTGTCTGTGTTAAAAACCGGCGAAGTGTGCGGTTACGTAATGAAAAACTCCGAACAATCAAGTTTTTTGTATGGTTTTTAGTATTTGTTGTTACAGCGGCAACAGAAATATATCATCTGTGGAAAATACAGCCTGGTGACAGTCAGACACTCAAACGGACAACGAATTCACAGTAATAGGGTCCCGTATCTTTTGAGTAAGAAACCCTAAAACCATGTACAAGTACTGAATGACCTGCATTCATAAGGCAATCTTGTGAAAACTTACATAAGTGCTCGTTACGAAGCTTCGTATCACAGCGATCGATTCTCGGCAATACGTCACACCAACTTTGTAATTAATGGCAATTCACCTTCTACCGACTTATCTATAATGAAACAGTGAGTTATGGCGCAGATTACTTAATACCTAGTTTCTTCGTAAGTTACTGAAATATTTCATGAAGTGAGAAATCTTTATTTAACAGGTAGGTTGATGCGTTCATTGTACAATGTAAATGTAAACCGGCAGGCTGGTTCTACATAATAATGCGTTGTAAATCTGGCAGTAACTGTAGAAGCAAGAATTTGACGTCAGTATTACTTTGTTACATATCTGACTGACTAGCGGACGTTACGCGGTTTCACCCGCGTAGTTCCCGTTCCCGTGGGAATAGGGGATAAAATAAAGCCTATGTCACCCGCGGATGGTATTCCAATAGCGTAAGAATTTTTAAATCGGTTCAGGAGTTTCGGCGCCTATTTGATGCAAACAAACAATCAAATCTTTTCTCTTCATAATACTAGCATAGAATGTAGAATATAAATCTCATTTTCAATAGAACCATGTTAACATGTTTCTATGGTAAATAAACTTTTATGGATAAAATATCAATTACAAACCTCCGCGAGGTACTTGCTTGACGCAGCGGTGTGCTATTCGCATTATCAACTGCCAGGACAGTGACGGAAAGTCTGAAACCTTTGGCGCAGCGAAGAACTATCGCATCTTTGGCTGCATTCTACCATATCTCCTGAAAAACTCTTCAACCTAATCCTGCCCTCTCCTTTCTGATCCCGAACATCGCATGCTGGACAGAGGTGCCACTCTCACACAGTGGAGATAAACTTTGCTAGAACTGAACGATTCAAAAGATGGTTCCTCTGTCGAACCATAAAAACCTGGAACGACCTCTGACGATCCTGGATTCTTCAAGCGTAGCGTGAAGACCACTCCACTGTCTTTAGTCTTACAGACTGTGACAGTGGTCCCCAATCGCTACAATGTCGCTGTGGCTTTCCATCATTCAGGCGGCGGCATCATTTTGGCGAGCTAAATATAAAAAAATACAAATCTGTTTACATTATCAGTATCTAAACTTAGCACAAGGAATAGTATATTTTGATTTATCAGATATTTTTTTCATTGATACCTAACTAAAATTATCCGTTTTCTTTAAAGACTTGAACCGTCTTGGTCCAATATACCGTCTAAACCAAATCTAATTAAGGCCCCCGTGGTATTGCGCCCAAAAGGGGAACACCCAAAAATTCCGAAATATGTTTTTCCGAATTTCGATTAATTATACATATATAAATTTAATATTCCGATGTTCAAAATTCCGAAGATTATAATTCCTAAGAAACAAAGCTCCGAATATTCAAAAGGATGATATTCATTTATCCAAAAGTCATAAGTACGAATTTTTATTTTTCCTAATTTCATTAGTACGAATAATCAAAAGACCGGACTGTTATTTTTCCGAAAAACATTATTCAGAATTTCAAATATCCGAAAATTCACTGTTAAAGTTTTTTTAATAAAGTACGGTCAAGTCTAACTACCGAAGATATAATTTCCGAGTCGAGGTGTTAACCATAATAAGTAAATGGTTAACACCCCGACTCAGAGTACCCCGACTCTAGAAGGCTAAGACTCTAAAATAACCACGACGGCTAAGGCGGGAGCTCCACTCCGCTTCGCTCCCGCCTTAGCCTTCGTGGTTATTTTTTTTTGTTTTGTCGTTTGCCTTCCACTCACTTCGGTAGTTAGACTTGACTATACTTTATTAAAAAAACGGGTGGAATCGGGAACATAAATAATCGTCTTTAATGATAAGTTTTCGGGTTAAAACAGGAACGGGTGGAAACGACATTCACCCTTCGTATTTATGATATTTCGGATTTGTGATAATCGGAGTTCGTATTTATAATACGGCGGATTTTTATTGATTCGGAATTCAACGGTTCGGTTTCTTGAAATTCGGCATTCTGACAGTCGGAATTGTAAACATTCGGAATTTTAAAATTATGACTTTTAATAAAAAGGATTTATGAAACATCGGATTTTTGACTTTCGGGATTTCGAATCATTCGGACTTATGAAATTCGGAATTATGAAATTCGTGATTGTGACTTTCGGAATTAAGTTTTTCGTATTAATGTAGTGTACCCGCCCAAAAGATTGGCAGCATTCCCCCTTTGAATAACAATATCTATTCGCTGAGAGATAACTACCAGCCCTTGGGTCACCAGACCAGTCGACCCAACTAGGCGCCTGTTTCAAACTCTTTTAAACAATCTATTCTCATTGGGACCCCATATGAAGTAACGGGTGTTTTTTTTAGAGGTATAGAACTTTAAGTTGGCCTAGCTGTTTTAACCGGCGGTATTTTTGTCAGCTGTAAAGTGATTTATGTTTAGTATGGTTTGGCATTTTAACATAAATAGACTGAAGCCTGAACAATGCTTCCAAATTGTGCAAATTTATTCTGAAAATCATGGTTCTGTCCGAAATGCGTATCGTGATTTTCATAAGCGAATTTTCTTTAGCGGTGCAGCTCACTTTTGGTTGAATGGATACATCAATAAACAAAACTGCCATATTTGGGGTGATGATGATCCTCAAGTGTATGTTGAGACACCGTTACATCCAGTAAAACTGACTGTGTGGTGTGCTTTACAGGCTGGTGGAATAATTGGTCCGTACTTCTTTAGAAACGATGCTGACCAGAATGTTACAGTCAATGGGCGCTTGCACACTGCCACGATAACCGTAACGACACGATATCGTACGATATCGTAGGAGCGGTGTTTTGATACAATTACTACTACACGCTTTCACACTGCCACGATATCGTCACGATATCGCACGATATCGTGGACGATATTTACTGTCGTGACAATATACAGATACTTACAACAGTAGAGTAACTTCATAGAAATGTGCGAAACAGCTCACTCACACAGACGTACTGACCCGTGACATTCCTGGAGCATGACTTGTAGTGAGCTACAAGTCATGCTACAGGTATCGTTTTAGGGGTTTTTTTGGTATGCTGAGTACGAATCACGTGATAATTTTGCAATCTATTGGATTGCAAAATTATCACGTCCGCCGCGCCGTAATCACGAAATTTTATGATGGGTATCGTTAAAGGGGTTTCTTGGTATGCTGAGTACGAATCACGTGATAATTTTGCAATCCAATATGGCCGCCGCGCCGTAATCACAAAATTTCATGATGGGTATCGTTTAAGGGGTTTTTTGGTATGCTGAGTACGAATCACGTGATAATTTTGCAATCCAATATGGTCGCCGCGCCGTAATCACGAAATTTTATGATGGGTATCGTTAAAGGGGTTTTTTGGTATGCTGAGTACGAATCACGTGATAATTTTGCAATCCAATATAGCCGCCGCGCCGTAATCACAAAATTCCATAATGGGAATCGTTTAAGGGTTTTTTCGTATGCTAGGTACCAATTTAATGTAATTGGCCTTAATTTTACAATAAAAATCTTTTGTCATAGTATTTTCGCATTGCTAGTTCAGAATGCCTAAACTTAACAAGCAAATCTTTTTAGTTTACTACTGTAAATAGCTTAGGCGGCCATATTGGATTGCAAAATTATCACGTAATTCGTACTCAGCATTCGAAAAAACCCCTTAAATGATATCCATCACGAAATTTTGTGATTACGGCGCGGCGCCCATATTGGATTGCAAAATTATCACGTGATTCGTACTCAGTATACCAAAAACCCCTAAAACGATACCCATCATGAAATTTTGTGATTACGGCGCTATGGGGGGCGTGCGTGAGCTCCTCACGTCACGCTGCCGTCATGTGCCTGCTTCTGCTGCCTTTTTCTGCCTTATGGCGATTTGTTTGTCCAGGTTATTTTTTCCCAATGTGATAACCTGCCCAAGGTAGGTATACTCCTGAACAACCTCCAGCCTCGATCCGTCGACGTATAGTATCCCCGGCGCGGTCATTGAATATGACCTTGGTTTTTTTTAAGTCCATGCACAGACCAACACGTCGAGACGCTCTGTTGAGGTTGTGCAGCGGAGACACTGGAACAGGTAAGCGGAACTTATCTGTTCCAGCGTCTCCGATACTATAACGATGTCGTCGGCAAACCGAAGGTGCAAGATTCGCGTGCCATTGATGTTCACGCCACACCCTTCCCAGTCCAGCGTCTTAAAGATGTCCTCAAGCACTTGAGGATAACATTGACCACTTGGAGGATAACATTCGGCGCGATATTGTCGCTATACGGCCACAAATGTTGGGAAAGTCATCGAAAATTGGACCTCTAGATTAGACTACGTCCGAGCCAGCCATGGCGGTTATATGCCATTCATGAAGAGATTCGGCGATATCACATCACCTTGTCTAATACTAACATTCCCCGCTAACATTTACCGCGGTGGTATTGCCATCCGGAAGTTAGTGTCTTGTTTTTTTAAAACCTCCAACAAATGACACAGTATGAACTCGAAAGCGTTCTGGGTCATTCGAAAAAAAATATTAAACATTTCACTTCGCGCACACAGTCTATCGAAGAGAAGGTAACAAGTTCCCTCTAAATATCGCACTTGTAGAAGAGGATCAACCCAAAATGTTCTTCTACAGTATCGTTTTTTTCTCCGTAAATATAAAAGATAAAGTAAACGTAACTTGTTCACTGCTGCCATTATTGCTTCTAATATTTTAATTAGCTTTAAGAATCGTGCGGTTACTGGCGCAAAGCTACTAACCGAATAACAAGCTGTGGGATATACTGTGTCATTTCGTTCGGTTATATCGTTGCACGATATCGTACGATATCGTGGAACGATGTCGTACAATATCGTGAAACGATATCGTACGATATCGTGCCACGATATCGTGCAATGTGCAAGCGCCCAATCGTGACTGCTATAGAGCGAAGATTACTGACTTTTTCGTTCATCAATTGAACAACCATGATGTGCAGGAGTAGTGGTTTCAACAAGACGGCGCAACATGTTACATAGCTCGTGCCACAATTGATTTATTGAAGGAAACGTTTGGTTACCGCATAGTTTCACGTTTTGGACACGTGGATTGGCCTCCAGAGTCGTGCGATTTTACGCCACTTGACTATTTTCTGTGGAGATATGTGAAGTCGCTCGTCTACGCCGATAAGCCCGAAACGATTGACCACTTGGAGGATAACATTCGGCGCGATATTGTCGCTATACGGCCACAAATGTTGGGAAAGTCATCGAAAATTGGACCTCTAGATTAGACTACGTCCGAGCCAGCCATGGCGGTTATATGCCAGAAATCATATTTAAATTATAATGCCAGAAGGTTTCCTTTCGAATAAAGTCATTTCCATATCAATAAAAACAATCACTTTCGTTTTATTCCATTTCAAAGTTCTATACCTCGAAAAAAAACACCCTTTACCTGTACATTTATTTGTCTCCCTATTGCAAGAACTACTCTAAATATCAAGCTGCAATCTATTTTGATTTCAATTTGTTGATTGTCTTGTAAACTTGTACTTACCTCTGTGATTTATGACAGTACCTAAGCTCATGGAAGGTTTGAAACTGTTTTGACTGTGGTTTCTTGGGAGTTCGGAGATGTAAAATATTTCTGTGAAATAGAAAGTCATTTTTCAAAGAGATCATTCTGATAAAGGCTGACGTAAGAACGCTGTCAAAGTGTCAAGATATTAAATTTAAATGAAAACTCAAAAGGGAGATACAAAATAATTCCATTAAATTTCAAAAAGAAATATTGTCCAACAGTGATTTGTACACTCTACTATTAACAACATTCATTGCATTCAGAAACTCATCTTCTTCTAAATTATAAATAACTCAAAGGTGACTGACTGACTGACATAGTGATCTATCAACGCACAGCCCAAACCACTGGACGGATTGGGCTGAAATTTGGCATGCAGGTAGATGTTATGACGTAGGCATCCACTAAGAAAGGATTTTGATAAATTCTACCCCCAAGGGGATAAAATACGAGAAGCGGGAACGGGAACAAATTTTACGTGGGCGTAGCTGCGGGCAACAGCTGGTTGTAGGTATATAACAGAAAATCTCCAGCTCGTATTGTTTAGACTTCACTTTATGAGCATGCCTTTAATTTTAGTAAGTATGTACCTAGGTTAGTATAAAAATTAAAATTAAATACATAAACAAAAAGAAGCAAACCTTTTTCAAAATTCCGATAATATAATCATGAACATTCATTAAAGATATTGGTACCTAGGTTTTTAATTACCCTCGTCCCGATCCTTCTATCTATCCTCTTGCCACTGACCACGTTCTATACATACAATATTCTCATCAGATAGAACAATACAATATCAGGTACTTAATTATTTACCACTATTCTCATATACACGGCAATACGGCTCACCACCTATTACGTGGAACAAATTCTACAAAAAGGTGAAATGTGGGCAAATAAAATGCCTTTGCCTACCCCTTCGGGGATGTAGGCGTGACCATATGTATTTATGTATGTATGTATGTATTCTCATAATTACCCTTAAAAGCTAAGCTTCTGGAACACTGTAAGCAAAAAGAACAAGTGCTCAAAAAAAGAAAACGACAGGAGCACACAAAAAACCCTACATAAATGTTTTGACGGTCACGCTATAGGTGGCCATTGTGTTGTAAACGAAATTAATGGACTTGACTTACCTCCTTACCTTCCGCGGAGCAGCTTTCCGAAACTAATTGAGAATGTATTTTATTGTACCTACCTTATACATTATTTGTTTTGATACCTATGAACTTCGTTTTATATTTGCATTGTTAGAATATTTTCTTCGCTTTTCTGAGCGATTGTGGAATATTTTAGAGGTAGTGGACAAGCGTGATAGAAAATACAAGCCGTCATCTTGAAATGGCAAGAACATTTGAGGGTCTAGTGTGAAAGGCATAGGACTGTGTATTGAAGCGTAATTTGGGAAAGCCGAAATCCAGCATGGAATGGAAATGAAATTGAATGAAATATCTGTAGATATTTATATGAAAGATTATGATGGTATTGATTAATCGAAGAACTGGAATTTGTATTCCACAATTGATTGTAGAACATCGAGCTTATATTATCAGATCTGCATTTAGGTCAAGATAGCGAACATCATAATAGTCGATGACAGGCATAATTAGTGGTACTTGAACGTAGAAAGTTTTTGATCTCGTGAAGCACCAGTGAAATTCCCGTGACCTTTTGACAGTTCTTTAGATCTCTTCTTCATATATGGTCATCACTCAACCAACTCAACTACTCCTATTTATTGACTGGGATATGGGTTGTTTTATTACTGTGAACAATCAAAACATGAGAATGACAACTACCGCAGTTTTCAAAACATGGATCCCTCACAAAAGAACTGCTACATTGGTCACCTATCACACATCTGACCATAGTTCAAGACGTAACACAAAACAATGAACAACGGTGCTACTTCGCTTCTAAAATAAACAAAAAACTGGCTCCAAAATCTATATTTTTAACAAAATACATCATCATTAAGGGCCATTAACTAGACGATTTGTTGGAACTTCTAATTAACATTAACATATCCGCTGGCCAAGGTTTTATATGACTTTTTATGGCAACACAGTAATTACATGCCCTCGTTAACATCTGCTGGGGTTCTTGAAATAAGTGGTGTTCGATGGCCGTTATTAAACAAGACAGTGTCGTAAAAACGGTTTCCAATAAAGTAATGTGTGAATTATGTCGTAAAATCAGATGAGATCTTCATTTTTTTCTATGCTTTCTCGAGAGTACCTATACTAAAATCAAGTTATTTTTAAGTCGAAAATATGCCTCTTTTCCCTACTTTTTCATGATGATGTGATGATGAGAAATTCTTGTAAATCGCAGTGTTTTTGTGTATGTCCAAGTTCGGTCAAAGATCTAAATTCTACTCTAGCAAAGCGTGGAGACTTTACTAGAGCTATCTTTGAACTTTAAAAAGTATCAACTAGCTATCTTTGAACTTTAAAAAGTATCAACTAGCTATCTTTAAACTTTAAAAAGTATCAACTAAAGTCACGTTTACCTAACAACTGTTAGTGGAGACTTTGCTAGAGCTATCTGTGAGTTTGAAAAGTAACAAAAAGAGTCGCGTTTCTTTAACAAGAGTTAGAAAGTGTTTTAATACCATTTTTTACACATGAACACTGCGGTAACCGTACCAATTTAATTTTAAAAAAAGCTAGAATTGGCTATAGGAATAATTTGATTTCCCACAAACCAAACAAATAATATTATCAATACAAAACCAAGAGATATTTACCGAAACATTCCTAATGAGGGTTTCCGATCTGACATAAAAATGTACCAAATTATTATTGACAAATTGTGAAATTCACATCCAACGTCTAATAGGGTCCGAACCACAATAAACGTGCATTTCGAAAACGTCGTTGGTTTTATATTAGGTAGTAGAGAGGCCCCCAAAAATGACATGTAATTTCCTGTAAGGATTTTGCTTTTATTTTTCCTGTATTGGGAAGTTAACCGAAAGTGTTATGAAATGGAGATCATATTGCACGTTTATGCTTATTATTATCATCGGTTTGTTATAAATGAATGCCCTGTACTATTTAAGGCAATAAGAACGTTACAAAAATCAACGGTCTTAAGCTGTGGCGAGGTTTTACTCCAAGATGGTTCAGGACACTATCTAAAATAACTAGAAAGAGCTTCGCCGTGTTATTTGGCACTCAGAAGTTCACTGGT
The DNA here is from genome assembly GCA_933228765.1 of Miltochrista miniata. Classification (NCBI taxonomy): domain Eukaryota; kingdom Metazoa; phylum Arthropoda; class Insecta; order Lepidoptera; family Erebidae; genus Miltochrista; species Miltochrista miniata. The sequence goes on along the minus strand of OW121764.1, from coordinate 10,437,116 downwards.
GCGTTAAAAATACATAAAGACGCTTAGCGTTGCAAAGATCTCGTTAAGTCGTTCTCATAAAAGATTTTTGGGGGTGTACTCAATTGAGTTCACCGCCTAAAAACCTTAAGCACATAAAATAACTATGTTTAAAGTTTAGGTTTGGCACTTAGTGGGTTAAGGACCGAGAGCCACTAGTCGTACCCTAAGGGTCCGTTCACACAGACCGGCTCGGAGAGCAGAGCAGATTCTTATCACGTTGAAAACAGAGTTTTTATTATTTGAAGTAAGGTTTATTTTTGCATGTGCACTGCTTTTGTCATTGAGAATGCTTGAACGCGCTTGGTGTGAAATAATAAGAGGAGCTGACCGGCTCCGATCGCGTACTTTTCTCGTTCGCGCAGCCGTTCGGCTCCGATTTCATGCTCTTTCCCGCTCGCGCAGCCGATCGGTTACGATTTCATGCTCTTTTCCGCTCGCGCAGCCGATCGGCTCCGATTGGGTGCTCTTTCCCGATCGCGCAGCCGATCGGCTCCGATTGCGTGCGAGCTTCCTCACGCCGACCGCCATTTTGATAGCACAATTTAAACAGAACAGTTGTGTGCACTTATACGAAAACATGACTGATGAAAAATTAATAAATTTCTTCATCGGAGCTATCTAAAACCATGTTCTGAAAAGCACCCGTTAACACCAAAAACAAAACTTGGAATACTGGTACTGCTTTTGTAGTGAATCGATGCACTCGATGCATCCGACCGGCTGCGACCGCATCCGACCGGCTGCGAGCGCATCCGACCGGCTCCGAGCGCATCCGACCGGCTCCAAGCGCATCCGCTTTTAGCCGGTCTGTGTGAAATAGTTGGCGGCTCCTCTCCGACCAACTCCGAGCGTATCCGATCCGGTCTGTGTGAAAAGAAAAGTGCGCGCCGATGCTCTCCGAGCCGGTCTGTGTGAACGGACCCTAAGTGGGATGAGATCTTCGTGACCACTTTAAACAAAACAATCGTGTTTAGCTGAACACGGCTGGCTCGGCGAGTGTGTACAGCCGGCATATAGCTTCTATTGTTATATCTACCGCAAAAAATATAAAATTCCAATTTCAAACATTTTGACGTACAGAACCTTCTATGGCGTTCCGGTCATGCATTAATTTTTCACCCATTTGTTTTTTTTTGACATCATTGTGATTGTGAACAATATTACGGAGGTATTGTTGACCAGTGGTCAGCAACCGTTTTTATGTCGAGGGTCATAAGGCGTCAAATTGTAATATCACGTTGTCATGATGGATTTAATATTGTTGTAAACGTAATTTTGTAAAATATAATTGGGTGCAACCTTTTGAATCTGTTAATGTTGTTTCCAGCTGGATTTAGTCTTGTGAATCAACATTTCAGCACTAGAGCACTGCCCTACACATTTTTCAAATCGGATCAATTACCTTCAATCTTTAATCAACAATAGAGGTGACGACGAGGTAATTAAATTTTAATGCTGCACTAACACTTTAAGAGCTTCTTCTGGGAATATAACTCGTCTTTTGAGAAGAAAAGTGATAAAATGAGATAAAATATTAAGAATAACATTTTAACCAAGATAAAAGTGAGATATATCTTGTTGAAGTTATTTTTTAATGAAGGCAGCAACCAGGGCCTGATTTAGGGTTCCGCGCGCCCTAAGCTAGCTATGAATATGCGCCCCCAGCTGCAACTAATTCAACTGCTACCTACAAAAGAGATTACGTAAGCTGATCCTACGTTTCTAATCGTTATTCTTTGTTAATTTGAAAATAAAAATATAAAACTCGATCCTGAGACTTCTTATGAAGTTATGACTTGCTGCATCAGCCAGTAAAAATGACACGATACCTCGGTACATCCAGTTTCCGATAAATCGAACCAGTGAATCTTAGTGAAATCCCTTCATAACTCAGGAAGTGAGCTGATGAATGCAAAATTTATAGCTAAGAACGGCTCGAAAGCCGATGTGCTGGGGATGGCCCCGGTACATGGGCTTTAGAGCATAGTAAACCGCAAAATTGGAGATCATCTCATCATCTGTTGGGTTGCTACGAAGCTACGATGCCACAGACAGACACACATACACAGGTCAAACTTAAAACACTTCTCGTTTTTCGGCGGGGTTAATTAAATCGTCAGTAATATTGTTGCGATGGTGCCTTTCCAGCCACTCCTCCATGACCGGTTTCACCGTCTCAAAAGTACCGTCTCACACTTTTTGTATACCACCAAAGTGGCAGTCATGCATACGACCCACCAGATGTACCGGTGGTCACGCACAAAGAGGCAAAGTCTCTCCTGTCGCGAAGAGGTTCCACACCACCTGCAAGCATGGGATCGTTGACCACTTCATGGCTCGCCTCTGCACCGAAGAATTCAGTCAATTCATTCTGATATTCTGGTGCCCCCGCCCAGCAGTGGCAGCTGTACTCCATGTGCGGCCGCATTTGCGACTTAAACAGAAGCAGTGTTTGTGCCGCAGTAAGTACCGCCGCGCCCTGTTGAGCACACCGAGCGGCTTGGACGCCAGCATGGCCTTATTCTCCAAATCACTTCGGAACTGAACGTCACTGGATATGTCAACACCAAGGATACCTAGACTATCAGAGATGGCGAGAGTTGTGCCCTGAAATTGTGACGGTACAGTAAATTGGGTTTTCTTTGCGATGAATACACAAACTTGTGTCTTAGTAGGGTTAAATTGAACAAGATGATAGTCTTCTCAATGAAATATATATAGCACTCGTTCAATCTGTCTTAATATATTGCATTCCTATCTGGGGAGGTGCGGGGAAGACAAAATTCATTGAAGCAGAGAGAGCGCAACGATCGCTGATAAAAATAATGTATTTTAAGAAAAAAAGATTTTCTACAGAAACTCTTTATGAGATTAGTAACCTGCTCACAGTCAGAAAATTATATATTATCCAAACTGTACTTAAAAAACATAAATCTTTGCCATATAATCCAGAAATTGAACTACAAAGAAGAAAATACGTAGTGGCAAAGGCACTTGTGACTAGAAGCAAATTTGCTCGCATGCAATACGAGAGAAGTGCAATACGTTTATATAACAAAATAAATAAAAAAGTATCTATTTATTCTAATACATATTTTGAAGTTAAGTCAAAACTGATTGAATGGATAAAAAGCCTTTCATATGAGGAAACCGAAGCGTTTGTAAAACATGTATAAAATCTATTACTACACACACACACACACACACACACACACACACACACACACACACACACACACACACACACACACACACACACACACACACACACACACACACACACACACACACACACACACACACACACACACACACACACACACACACACACACACTCTCACACACACACACACACACACACACAATCACACATACACACTTTTTCATAACTTAATCTTTAATATACTAGTATAGGTAAACCGGTTTCTTTTTCCTATACTATTCAAATAAAAGTGCAAAATATATGTAAAATTATGCAAGATATCTGTTTAATAAACACAGTCTATTTCTTTGTTAAAGATAGTTATAAGTCATTAATTATGATGTGGAGGAGCGGAATCTCTTGATACAGGCATATACTTGCTTAAAAGGAGGTTCCATTCACTAGTTAAGGAAAGATGTAACTTTTATATGACAATAAATTATTATTATTATTATTATTTTTGATTTTCATTTTGAATCTCGGCTATTGCCGGTATTTTTAGAGAAACACGGGCCAAAGCCAAGTGTTAATCTAATAATGTAGGGTGTATTGAATAAGTTTGTTAGTTTTATTGGGTGCTAGTTTCCGTATCAGTTTGTAAGAATTTTCTTGCTATCCTGCAAGTATTAAGTATGACTGCTTTTTGAAGAATTTTGTACATAGAAGGAGGTAAATCTAATGTTTTTATAGATTGATGTAGCTGAGTAGGTATCACTCCTGTACTTGATAAAACTATTGGTATTATAATAGTATTACTTAATCGCCACATTCGGGTAATTTCCAGTTTTAGGTCTAAATATTTTGAAAGCTTTTCTGAAATGGTACTTTGTAGATTGTGTGTGTTGGGTATAGCAATATCAATGAGCTGTGCAGTTTTGTTGATTTTGTCCACTAAAGTAATGTCAGGTCTATTGTAGTGAATAGTTTTATCGGTGAGAATCGCACGATCGAAATAAAGTCTGTGTGTATCGTTTTCTAGGACCGTCTGTGGAGTATATTTGTAATAAGGAGTTGGAGTCGGAGCGAGGAGTTTGTATTTTATTGCTAGTTTCTGATGGATAATATTTGCTACTTGGTCGTGTCTATGCTTGTAATCTGTCTGTACTATAGCTCGGCATGCACCGGTGATGTGTTGGATAGTTTCAGAAGCACTATTACAGCGTCGGCAAATGTCTACTACGCGAGGGATTCTCATTATGTGCTTTTGATAATTGCGGGTTTCTATTACTTGGTCCTGAATTGCTACCATGAATCCTTCTGTTTCCGGAAAAAGGTACCCATCACACAACCATTCGTTCGACGCCTTCTTATCGACACTTGGTTGGCTTATGTCCTTCCGGTGTCTTCCGTGTAAAGATTTTTGAGACCATGTTTCTATTTTCGACTGTGCGCTTAAGATGTTTTCATTGGCTTGAGGCGTTATGTCGTGCATATTTAACGGGGTAAACTTTTGGTCATTGTATACTATTGCTTTGTGTAACTGTGAGGTAGTTGCTTTTGTATAAAAATATGTCTTCAAGATAGTTATTTGCTTATTGTGCAAGTTCATAACATCTATTAGGCCTCTTCCTCCTTCATCTCTGGGTAATGTCAATCTTTGAATACAGGCTTTAGGATGGTGTTTTCTATGTTTAGTCATAGTAGTATTGATAGTTCTTTGTAGATTTTTGAGATCAGTTTTGCTCCAGTTAATTATGCCAAAAGAGTATGTGAGAATGGGAACAGCGAAAGTATTCACGGCTTTTATTATATTTTGAGAATTAAGTTGAGTGTTGAAAATTGAGTTTAATCGGTGCTTAAATTGTTGGGTAAGTTTGTTTTTTATTTCTTTATAGTGTATTTGTTTAGACTGTATGTATCCTAAGTATTTATATGTATCACACTCATCGAGGGACTCTATAATTCCACCAGCGTCTATTTCGTATGAATGTTTATGAAGTTTACCTGATATATAAGAATTAATCTTGCATTTCTCTAGGCCAAAGTCCATTGCAATGTCATTGGAAAATGTTTCTGTTAGATTAGCTAGTTTGTGCAAATCATCAGGTGTGTTGGCATAGAGCTTTATATCATCCATGTATAATAAATGATTTATCTTCAATTGGCGTTTGTCAGTCAGTCCGTTGCTGGTGTTGTCTAAATAATCTAGTAAATATCCTGCATCTAACGAATTTAAATATTTTGAAAGAGGGTTTAGAGCTATACAGAACCATAGTGGGCTAAGTGAGTCTCCTTGAAAAATTCCTCGTTTTATTTTAATTGGACTTGTAGTTACATTTCCTGTTGGAGTCTTTAGACGTATATGTGTCGACCATCGTGTCATTATATTACTTAAAAATCTAATTAATTGCGGATGTATTCTATATACCTCTAAAACCTCTGTAAGCCATGTATGTGGTACGGAATCATATGCTTTTTTATAATCAATGTACATGGTACACAAATCCTGCTTCTTATATTGAACCTGTCTATGTATCACCGCGTCTATAGTCAGTTGCTCTTTGCAACCTTGGCTAAGTTTTCTACAGCCTTTTTGTTCTTCGGTTAAGATCTTATTATCGTCCAGGTGTACGTACATTATATCAGCAAGGCATGATGTGATTATTTTATAAACAGTCTGTAAACATGTTATAGGTCTGTATTTGGCTGGGTTAGTGGTATCATTGTCGTCTTTTACAAGCATGTAAGTTATACCTTCTGTAATATAGAAGGGCATTGTTGATGGGTCCATAACAAATCTATTTATGTGGTAGTGCAGATACGGGTGCATGCAAGTAAATTTTTTGTACCAAAAGTTGTGTAGATTGTCAGAACCGGGTGCTTTCCAGTTATGTAGTTTTTTGATAGCAGTTTGAAAAACGTCAACAGGTATGCCTTCAAAATCCATCTCAGGTGTATTTATGTTACCTATTTTTTCCGCTTTTATCCATTCTGCTTCTGTATTATGTGTGATAGGGTTTTCCCATATGCCAGACCAGAAACTACGTAACTCTTCTAATTGGGGTGGGTCGAAGATTGCTTCACTATTAGATGATTGGTGATTTGTTGTTGACGTTTTTAGTTTTCTATAAAACTGTTTTTCACTATTGCAAAACACATTGTTTTGTATTTTACGTTGTGTGCATGCTGTATATCTATTGATTCTACTTGTAACAACTGAAAGTTTCTGTTTGAGGGTATCCAAAAAGTGTGAAAGTTGTGTGTTTGGTTCTTCATAAGACGTATGAATTTTATGCTGTTCTAGGATTTTGTTTACCTGTCTGACAAGTTTCCGATTTCTGTTTCCACGCATGTACTGAGTAAGCCTGCCTATTTTAGCCCTATAGTTTAAACTTTTTTGTTCCAACCTTCTTTGCCATTTGGTCTTATAATTTTTACGTATTGGGTGTGATGATGATTCTGCAGATGAAAAAGAGAGTTTCGCTCCGTTATGCTTAGCAGCCGTCCATGCTGCACTATATATGATTGTTTGCAGAGTTTCAAAATCTGTGTCTCTGTTCAAATACACTGGAAGTAGGGATTTGTTTATGTAGTTCACAGTACTTGCTAACTTTTTCGATGATTTCTGTTTTGGTATATAATTTCTAGATGTTGGGTCCGAGTTTTTAAAATTATCAACAGCCTCTTTGAATGTCTTATCTATTTCTGCATTTGTTTCTAGGTTTGCTATTGGCGGTATAATAGTAGACTGAGTAGTTTCTGTGTAATGTGGTTCTGTGTATGTATTGGGTGTGACTCTCCTTCCAGTACTGGTTATAGATTCTAATTGGGAAAATTGTTTAACTTGAGTATTTGTGTAACTTGTGTGTATATTTGTACTTGTGGCTTGTTGGTCTTCTGATACTTCTTTCCTTATTTCCTCTAATCGGGGTTCGCTAATGTATTTTTTCTTTATTATTAATCGTCTTTGGTCTGCTATTCTTTGTTCTGTTATGTGTGATAAGTGTGGAAATAATGTTATGAACTCTTGATACAGATTTTTCCTGTACAGTGTTTTATTTGTCTCTAACTCTGTTAATTTAAAATATGACCGGATTATTGCTTCATTATATTCATTTGTCCACCGAATGCGTTCGTTGGGTCTAATTTGATTTAGTGTGTTATTTTGTGTGATTTGATTGCTAGTATTCTGTAACTCCATTTTAACATCATCATATATCCTATCTATTGATTCTTGTGGCAATAACTTTCTACGGACTATTGCTCTTCGTTGATCACCTATCCTCTGGCGGCTTACTTGCATGGTAGGGTATTTTTCTAAAAACTTTGTGTGTAATGGTGGAAGATAGTCGTTTGTGTCTGTTTCTAGGTTTGTTAGTTGGAGATATGTTCGTAGGATAAATTCGTTCATTTCGCATGTCCATTTCCTACGTTTACTGCTTATGGTGGGCACAGGTTCATTGACTTGATCCGTCTCCTGTGCAACATTCATAAGCCGTGCACTATTAACTGTCGAAATTGTTTCTGTGGTGCTAGAAGTTGGTGAAACACAAAAAGATGGGCCTGTTGATGGGATGGAAGGAAACAGTGAAGAACAAGACCCTGCGCTGGATAATCTTTCGCCTATATTATCGTCATCATATAGTCTACGACTATTTGTTCTTAAGTATTCCCGGCGACCCCCGGGCAGCGGCCTAAGATTGTATTTTGGTTTATAATTTTCTGCCATATTGTTCCCACGAGAAGCTGGAGACATTATAGGTCGACTGTGGCAGAGCTCCGCGTTCACCACAGCAAGGGTACTTAAAACTGAAGGTCCCCCTGTTTTCAGAGTCCGGATACTAATAGCTAAGCTCCCCCTTAACTATGCAGCCTTCGGCGTATCCTGTTTCACCTTAGCTTGGGTTGTCCTTACCTACCTAAGGTCTGCTTTACGGACAGGCGGGAAGACGGCCAGCTCCCACATCATGCTTGCGCCCACACGGAATGATTCCCATCGCAACGCAAACTTCACACAAAGGCACGCCACCCGCCTCCCCACCCGTCCATAAAACAGAACGTAGAGATCGTCTGCTTTAAAAAGGAACATTACCTCACCCAACCCGGTTGCAACACAAAATGCTCAATTTCAATCCAGACGGTCTCTAACCACCACGTTAGCCACGCCAGTAAAATATATTTCGTGTGTCCGCCCCCCACGTGATCTGATGGTCGATCTGGACGTGTGGTTGGGTTTTAGGGAGCTTATTATTATTATTATTAAGATTTTGTTTTCCCCAATCGGACACTCTAGTGAGAGTAGTCTCGATTTCAAACACAAGCTTGTTCAAAGCTTTCTTCCACTGCAGCCCGAGAGATACCGGTGCGGCCCGTGTAACAAGTGTCGCCCGTACTATCGTCCGCATAACAATGAATGCCGTCAATAGACAACATCTCATTGATATGCAGCAGAAACAGAGTGGGGGACAACACTGAGCCTTGTGGTACTCCAGCGTTTATGGCCATGCATTCAGAACCTATGGTTCTACCGGCCAAAAAGCTGGACACCCATTCACTTTGGTTCCTGGGTGCCTTGAACGCGACACGGTTGGAGCTGTCGTATTTACTACCACGCTGCCAGGGAGATGGGCGCAGGAATTTAATTTTAACGCACGTATTTCCATTTTCACTAAATTACCAAATATTATTATGTACTTTGGTGTAACAAAATGTTCGTGAATATTTATTTATTTAATTTTAAACATGTTGTTAGGAGTTGTTACAATCTGTTAAAAATTGCTAGATGTTTTGTGTGCTCCTTTTTGGGAGCACCGTAAGTCACAGCCCAGCGCCGAGCCCAACGCCAGGCGCCCCCTTGATCCTGGCGCCCTAAGCTTCAGCTTAGTTAGCTTATGGGTAAATCAGGCCCTGGCAGCAACTGCTTTTACTAGTGATTTAAATGGTTTGCGGCATCTGAAGACAGTAAAATAATAGTTATTGTAGATTATATGAAACCGATTTAATACTTTTAATGTTACAACTTTTGTTTTAGTCAGACTTTTTACATTGTTCTAACGATCATTATAGGCTAGTACGTGCCAGTGGGAGACCTCGGGGGCTGAGGAAAAGAGGCCAAAATAAACGGTTTTCGTTGGTAGTTAAAAAAATAAGGTTTTTTTTATATTTAGCTCGCCAAATTGACGTCGCTCGCCACCATCCTGATGGAAAGCCGTGGCGCATCTAGCGGCTTCTGACAGTGGTCCTCAAGTTGGCGGCCCTGTGATGTGCCTCTTCACGCTCCTCTTGAAGAACCCGGGATTGTAGGATGAGAAAAACACGTGTGCGGGCAGGTCGTTCTATGTTTTTATAGTTCGACAGAGGAACGATCTTTTGAAACGCTCTGTTCTGGCGAAGATTCTCTCCACTGTGTATGAGTGGCATCTCTGCCCGACACGCGTTGTTCGGGATCGGAAAGGAGACGGTGGGATCAGGTTGAACAGTTGAAGTTAATATATTAGTTCTATCCTGTTTTGTAAACACACTTTTTCTTGATCTTTTCCTTTTTAACCCCCGACGGAAACCCCGACGGGGTGTTATAAGTTTGACGTGTGTGTGGGTGTGTGTGTGTGTGTGTAAGTCTGTCTGTGGCATCGTAGCTCCCAAACGGATGAACCGATTTTGATTCTGTTTCTTTTGTTTGAAAGATGGGTTAGGGGAGAGTGTTCTTAGCTATGTTTTATAAAAATCGGTTAAGCTATTTCAAAGATATGAGGGGTGAAAGTGGGGATGAAAAATTAAATTTGTTCAAATATACCCGTGTTAGGTATCAAATGAAAGGTCATACCGCAAGTTTTATGAAAATCGGTTTAGCCGTTCGAAAGATATGAGAAGTGGAATGTATTTCTAGTTCTGTAACCACACTCCGCGCAATTCGCATTAGTTCTGAATAATTGTTGATAGACTATACGTATATTGATATTAAAAAACCCCTATAAAAAGCATGAAATAAAAAAATAAATTTATAATTTAAAAAACCCCCGACTCACAAAAAAGAACAAAAAAAAACCTGTAAAAAGTAAAAAAATAACTATTATATTATGACCTATTTTTTACTTTTACAGGATTTTTTATTGTTCTTTTTTGTGAGGCGGGGGTTTTTTAAATTTTTAATTTAATTTTTTATTCTTCACGTTCTCCTCTCGCCGGTCTGCTGGTAGATATTTCTTACAGAAATATGCAGAACCATTGTACCTATTTATCCTTTTATTATTGTTATTTTTACTTTTCTAGTGTGTACATAAATGAATAAATAAATAAAACTATTTATTTCTAGGGTTCCGTACCCCAAGGATTAAAAACGGGACACACCATCACTGCGACTTCGTCATTCATCTGTCTGTCACGAAGCTGTATCTCGTAAACCATAATAGCAATGTTCACCGAAGATGTACTTAGTTCTGTTGTCGTTATAACAATAAATACCTACTAAATAAAGAGAAAGAAGTAAAATTAAACAGGAGGAGAGGACCCGTACCACAAACGTCATTTTTGCCGTCTTTTGATATGAAACCCTCCGTGTGCGAGTCCGACTCGCTCTTGGCCGGACTTTTTTATTTTATTTACACCGCCAGTTTTGCAGTTATTCCTGCTTTTCATGACAGTCATAGGACTCGTTGTTCATTGAGCCTCCAAGGCTTACCAAATAAACTTAAATCACAATTATTTCTTCATGTGACCCTTGTCTCCTCTCAGGGGAAACTTACAAGACGATTTATACCGAGATTATCTGAGCAAGGGGCGGGTCATCGCGTTTATCGGTATACTTTTCCAGCTTAGGACTAACTATTAATAATAGGTACTCGTAGTTTCGTGTGCTAGAATGCGTAAATGCGTTTACGCGCCGTCATCCTATCTACTAGGGCAGCTGGGACGATATTGTCAGTTTACACTACCAAATGAACCATCCAGGCAGTAGGTAATAAAACTTCATAAAAACTCGATTGAATACTTACGTAAGCAATAATTATATTTCATTTATTTACGCGCCGTAACATGCTACAACTTAATCTGACATTATGTTGATCATTTCTGACAATATTGTAAGCGTGTCTTAATTTTTAAGCCGCTCAAAATTTACAATCGAATCAACTCAATGTTCTTTTGCGGTAAGCTCTGTCGACATGTAGTTATTAGTTGTGACATTTAAGTGTATTATTACAAAATGTTGTGTTCTGTTGTCATGCCCTTGACATTTTACAGGCAAAATTCAACAATCAATATTGCATTTTATGACGACAATTTTTTTTCCTCGTGAATGCTCTACTGACTGACTCCTACCGACTAAAACCACACCCTTCCACCTGCCTACGATTCTGATAAACGTTTTAGCACTTTCATATGTTTTTTGTTTATTATTAAAAAAGAAAATAAGTATATATGTAAACGCGCAGTACCAAAAAAAGAGTATTCCAATACGGTGGAAATTTGGTACCTACCTGTATCAATTATCTTATCTCATATCAAAGGATCTCTTAAATGAATGAACATGGAACTAGAAAAACTTAGAACCAAAACGCTTTATTGAGACAGAACCAATTTCTAGGGTTCCGTACCGAAAGGGTAAAAATAGGACCCTATTATTGAGATTCCAGTAGAGACTGTATCTCATGAGCCTTAATAGCCATACAGTTATTTATTTTTACGGATTATGTATTTCTGTTGCCGCTATTTAACAACATCACTATCATCACTACACAGTATAAAACAAAGTCGCTTTCTCTGTCCCTATGGTATGGTTAAATCTTTAAAACTACGCAACGGATTTTGTTGCGGTTTTTTTAATAGATAGAGTGATTGAAGAGGAAGGTTTATAATGTATAATAATATCCATTAAATAGTATTTGTATTTAGTATCAACATTGCACCCGTGCGAAGCCAGGACGGGTCGCTAGTACCTACTAAGAACAAATAAAAGTATTATAGGGACCGATTTTTGATACGTACTCGCACTAGGACGGTTTTTATTCTTATGACTCATATGAAACGGTTCGGATGAAGCTCATTGGTGCATCGAAAATACATTGACTCGGTTCATAGTTTTTGATCTTAGTGAATTCGATCGCCCACGCTGTGATTAATAACATAACAAAATAGATGATATAAATCTATTCACGTAAGTATAATTACTTAACTCGAATAAAATGTGTCAGGTACCTATGTAATTTTAATGTGTTCAGTGTTTGTCAATACAGTCGAGAAACAGGATTAAAACATTAGAAGAAATTAAAAATGTATTTTGAGTTGGTTTAACTTTATGGTCTATCTTTTATCTAAGACTAGCTTTTGCCTGAGACTTTGTCCGCGTACAATAGGTACTTTGTATTTTTAGCAGCATTTTGATTTTTTAGGAAACGCACCTGTGGTACGTTAAATGCAATAAAAGTTCTTTCATTCTCATAAACTACTTAGACACAAAACTTTGTGGTTTTATCTCCGACTTAAAACAAATCTTTCCTCTCTATAATATTTAGTAATTGTAGATAATCTATACCAATACTAGCCCGCGGCTTCGCCCGCGTGGAATGGTATTCCCGATCACTCAGGGGTATGAAAAATAGATGTTGGCCGATTCTCAGACCTACTCAATATGCTCACAAAATTTCATGAGAATCGGTCAAGCCGTTTCGGAGGAGTACGGTAACGAACATTGTGACACGAGAATTTTATATATAAGATTATAAAAAGAAAAATTTGATTGTTTGTCTGCATCGAATAGGCTCCGAAGCTACTGAACCAATTTGAAAAATTCTGTCACCATTGGAAAGCTACACTATCCCCGGGTAACATAAGCTATATTTTATTCCCTTATTCCCACGGGAACGGGAGTTACGCGTGCGATTCCCCGTGACGTCTTCTAGTTTCTAATAAAAAGCTCTTAAGTCTGACCAACGCACTGCTCATAATTCACGCTATGCCCACATAAGTTAAAGCTCACCGCACTTTGTTGCATCTGACTTAAGGGGGTGGGAAAGAATTGGACATTAACGAGTTCTTGTAAGTTCTGGGTGGTCTCCCATTCAACAAACGGGGTTTATAACCATCTATATTACTGTACCCGCACTTGTACTCTGTGGACACTGTGGAACAATACACGTGTCATTTTAAATATGATCACACAAATATTTGGACCGACCCAGGAATCGAACCCAGGACTTCCAGCGCCGCAGGCGGTATCGCTACCGACTACGCCACAGAGGCAGTCTTAGTAGTTCGCTAGTCACTAAATCAAGCAATACAAATATCGAACAACAACATCTATCAACAAAAAATACAAACTTATATCTTAAACACCCAGCACTCCCGGCCGTAGACAGTTGGTAGGGCATTACCACAGAAATTGGTTTCTGATATCTGTGGGCATCAACGTGTAGTTTTAACTGGTAGATAGGAGTCGGACATGGCATCCATAAGGATTTTCATTATGTAAAAAAATATGGAATGTCTATTTTAGGTAGGTGATATTTTCTTTAAGATGAGGTATGTCTACTTTTTTTTTTTTTTTTTTTTTAACGTGAGGGAAAATCCTCGTAGGATGCTATGCCGGACTCTTACCGACTAAAAAACCTCACGTAACGCCCAACAGCCTATGGTTGAGAGCCCCGGGTAAGCCCTCAGGAAGGATGTCCCGTGACTCCCAACAGACCTACGGCCGCCAATGCGGCCTCGCCCAGGGGGTGGTTCGGGTGCAATCCCGCGTCTATGGGGGGTTTCGGGTGTGACCCCGCTTCTAAGGGGGGGCGTGCGTGAGTGCTCACGTCACGCTGCCGTCATGGGAGGTATGTCTACCTAGTACCTACATACATAGATATAAATCAGTGTACAACTTTGGCGTAAGCATTCGCTAAGAACAGAGTTAAAAAACTCTCCTTAGAACCCTATAACGGAGGTACCATAAGCAAATGCAGGATAATAGCAAAGATAATATAATAGTAGATACTAGCTGATGCTCGCAGCTTCGCCCGCGTAAAATTTGTTCCCGTTCCCGGTTCCCGTGGGAACTTATTCCCGGGATAAAAGTAGTAGCCTATGTGTTATTCCAGACCATAATCTGTCCCTGGACCAAGTTTTAGTCAGATCCGTTCAGCATTTAGAGCGTGAAAGAGTAACAAACATTCACACTCACAAACTTTCGCCTTTATTACATTAGCAAAGTAATAATAGTATTACATACAGATAGGCAACTCCCCCCGCGCCACAGCTGTCATTTTAGTTGGCGGGAGTCCGAGGAAGTCGTGAGGGTACATCTGCTTAGCCTTATTGGTCACATGCAGACATTCAAGCTTGAAACATATGGAGTTTCCGCCCTATAATGCTAGCTATACTTGGACGATTGACTGCTCTTCAGCATCCAACAAATTATTTGAAACTATGTTCATGATAAGTGAATATCATCAAGTGAGATTAGGATACTTCGGTGCTAAAATAACTTTGCAGTGAAGCGTCGCAATGCACATTAACGGAAAGTATCCCGAACTTAAAATGCGTAACTACTACGTAAGGGGTAGTTTGTTATTTTAATTATAATAGCGTTTTTTACTGGCAGAGGTACCCGGCCCAGCCTTGGTTTTAAGGTTCAGCAAGATCCCTGTGGGGATTTCATACGTTAAAAAGGTTCGTTAACTAGATTTGATTGCATTATCCAAAAAAATCATCGCCCTTCCTTCATTCAATTGAAAGTAAGGTAAGAACCATTCAAAATTGCATAAGGTTTCACAGTACATTTAGTGATAAAAGTAGGCATTTTATATTACTGAACTTCTGTACAATGTTAGACAACCTACCTCAAAAATGCACAGACTCCTTTCTCTGACCTAGATACTACGAGTTTATTCCACAAACACAAACATTATCTCAATTTAAAACATGGCGCCGTGAAATTCAGCCAAACCCGGTAACACAATAATCAATACACTTAATGTTCCACAAATATTAGTATGCGTACAATGAATACAATTTTGTTCACAAAACAAATATATTTATTCCACCCACATTCCTACCCCTAAGGCGTTTCACACAATATTTCAGTAAATTCTTACTTTGGCGGCGTATTTTACCTGACACACGTAAGAAGATTTTTTATATTATTTTATGCTTTAAGGCCACCACAAACGTAGCTATAATATATATTAATATATCGAAATATATATTATATTAAAGCAAGCTATCACACACGGGAGCTATACTATAATATATATTTTGCCCTTACTCGTGCTCACTCGATCTGCGGCCGTCCTTGCAAGCGCACGGTTTTAATGCTTATTTTATGAACAAGATGTTCAAATTTCAGCGTACCTATTCTATCACAAAAACAAAAAAGGCAAAAAATCCCGTTTAATTACAAACCAAAGTTTTGGAGCGAGAAATAGGCCAGCCCTATGGTCATGGACGGAGTCTACTTATAGACGCTTGGCGACTTCACCTTACATCGATCTTAAATTGTTTTAACAATCTTCATTTATTTTGTCGATCTTTACTTATTTTAACCATCCTCATTTGTTTTGTCGATCTTCATTTGTTATACCGAACTTCATTTATTTTGAATAGGTTTATTTTAGAATACATTCCAGAACAATAATTATGGATAAATACCACCACGTCACAACCTACCTCTGTCCATTTCAACACGGCAATACGGCTTACCAAGTATGTATAGCAGTCCAGTGCTGGACGTACGCCTCTCCCAATTAACGCCACATTACATGAGACAATATCTTAAAGGTGAAATGTGGGCATATAATATATCTCTGCCTACGCCTTCGGGGAAAAGGCGTGACTATATGTATGTATGTATGTGCCACCACGTGCACTGCGACACTGCTGCTGTGCTCAGAATCAACGCGGCAGACAGCATTGCTGCAGAGCACCTCAGCGGCAGCACTGCAGCGACAGCAGTGCTGCTTGATGCCGATCTCCAGCTCATACCTTTAAGATCTTCATTTCAAGATTCCTGGAAGATTCCAGCAAGATTAATTTTATTAACATTTATTTACCATTTACTTGCTTTAGTCATACAATAGAAGTACTACCACTGATGATGACACTCTCCCTGAATGTTCGGTAAACAAACGGAACATCCTTTATCCTCAAAATATACGAAAATATATATTAATATACAAAATATATAGTAATATGCTAAAATATACCAAGCTATATCGGTCGATATATTTTGATGACGTCATAGAAATATATATTATAGCTGCGTGTGTGGTCCTTCGAAAATTTGTATCGAAAATATGTCGTAATATGCCTTGCTATATTTCATATTAATATATATTATAGCTACGTTTGTGACGGCCTTTAGACGTGATTGTGTTCTATGTAGAATTTATTATTGTGAAGTCGCATTATTTTCAAGAACTATTTCGTTTATGAAAGAGGTATCCCGTGGCATTATTGTAGAAAAAAATTGATTGCCATTAAAATGGTTATTGTGCACCAACCCAAATATAGATAGACACATGCTATCGTGCATTTTTTTTAGAACTTTTTTAAGAGAAATAATTTTGTAGTACATATTTTTTACATAACTATAAATATTTACGCAGTACACGCAACGAAGCTCTCAAAAGGAATAACTTTTCCCCCGTTTTGAAACATTTACTATTACTGCTCCGCTCCTATTCGTTGTAACAGCTCCTGAGCGTCGCCAAGTCAGTCAGTGCAATCCTACATTATTTATCGAGTTGTATTCAACACCAAATCTCTCCGCGGCAACTCGATCACCCTCCCTCGTAGTCGTAGTGTACATTGTAGTCTTTTTAATATTTAGCCTAAATTCTCATATACTTACATACTTATAGACCACTAATTCACGTGGCGTAAGAACCGGCCGGCGCACCCATACATAAACAAAGTTATGCCCAAACGAAATCAATTCCTATGAGTGATTCAAACCACGCGCCTACTGTATTCAATTTTGTTTGATTAATATTTATTTGACACCAAAATATTGAAACCATTTTACCTGAATTTGTACAGGCAGTCCAATTAAAATTGATTCAATATTGAACTGTTTCAAAGTCATATCTACATTTTGTATATTTTCTATTATATTTCAATAGTTTGCGTTTGGAGGTATTGAAAAATGTGAAATGTTCTGACCATTGCTTTTCAAAATAACAGCACCTAAAGCCTGCCTAATCAACCAAAGATTTAAAAGCTTATAAGACATTTCGATTCTATAGGGCTTGTCCCTAAATATAAGAATGAACGATCATTATATACTCATACGACTTGGCGATTATTTGCACGCAAATGCTGATTGGTGATGAACTGAATGTTCGCGATGTCATAATTATATTTTCTGTTGTAGTGGAATGCTTCGGGGCACGTTTATGCGGCATTGTGTGCAGTCGTTTACTTACGACAACACTCAAAAGACTCATTTATCCAATGAAAAAGTTTTTATCAACAGAAACGGTTTGAATTGTATTATTTAAAGCGAAAATCGAACTTTGGGACTGTAGTAACAAGGTAACTTTGAACTCCATTTAACTTAGCCTAGCCAACAGTTGGCACACCTGTCACAATACGGTAAAATGTAAAAATCCCAATAGAGTTTGTTCGACAAAGTTATAAATCAGTCGACAAAATTGTACCCATGTAAAAGTTGTGAGAGTGTTACTTTGCGAATAGGCATGTGTTTGAGCTGAATTTTGATTCTTACTTTCACCGAAAACAAAGTAAATGTTAGTTCCGAACTATTTATTTTTATAAATTTGATATTTAATTTACAGTTACTATGTATATAATTATATTATAAGTTGTAAATAATATAATTTGTGTAGAATAAATAATAGTAGTGATAAAAGATAAGATAAGTGATAAAAGTGATACGTACATCCCTGATTACGCTTCTAAATAAAACTATGTATATACATACAAGTTATAATACGGGGGAACATAAATTTCATTTATAAAAAGGGCATTATCAAATAAGAATTATGCATCAAAAAACTATTCCACATCGCTGTCAACAACAACCGTGTCCAAAATGCTGGCGGCGGCGTTGCCACGTTGTATAGCACTGAAGAGCCTCTGGCCCAAGTATACACCTGCTTTTTGGTCACGAGAACTGTCGACCAAAAGTTTACATAAAGCTCTGTAAATGAGCTTTTCACTAGGATCCCACGGTCCAAGAGTTTCGACCCCAAACGGCTCAAATAAACAACTCCCAGCAAGAGTTGTGTGCTTGCGCCGTTTGAGGGCCTCATCGGAAGCGGCAGCAGCTCCAGCGCTGCTAGCGGTGCCTGAAACATGAGAAGGCAATAATTAATATAAATATAATTTGCTTCACTGGATGTTTTCGCAAACTATATCGGGTTTTTATAAAAATATCGACTTGTAAAGCGAGATGTCCTGACTGAGGATTATATTATTCATTATATCCTCCGTTTTCGACCTTCTAAAAGCTTTCGGTACCCATGGCGGCAGCATCGGGCAGTATTTTCGCTTCGGCCGCCTAGGAAACCGGAGTTTGGTAACTGGTTTCCATTAAGGATTTTTTAATACGTCTACGTAACTGGTTACCATGAAGGATTTTTTAATACTGCTATGTAACTAGTTACCAAGGAGTACTTATCATTGTAACTTAGGTCTTCTACGAAACTGACGACTAAATGAGAGAGAGTTAAAATGTACCTAGGTACTTACTTTCTTTTTGTCATTAATAAATAAATCTCACAAATGGTTAAATTGTAAACAATAAGGTAAAGTATGAGGAACAGGAGGCCGATAGTCTTGGACGAAGACAAGTCTGCGGTAGCTAGACTGCGGAACTCAGGTGTGGTGTGAGAGTTCTATCACGCTTCCTCCCCGCCTTACGACCATGATCTACACGCAGAAAGACGCGGAGACTTGAGAACAGTCAGTTCGATTTTGGCGAACAAGGGAGATGCTGTTTGCTGTTCAGGTTCCGGTCCAGAAGTGTAATACAGCAGGATGTCTATCTTTGCTTTGTTAATTATGAAAAGGCTTTCGATCGAAAGTGGCATGGTCGACTAATAGATACGAGTTACTGAAGGATATTGGCATTGGCCTCGACGATAGATATCGCCATTACATCCGGAGCGTGTATTGGAATCAGGAAGTCAGAGTAGAAGGAGGTGAATGCTGTTTCTGTACAAAAAGGTGTGAGACAGGGTGTATTCAGTCCACGGTTCTCTTTTATTTGTATTCGGTAGCTATAACAACAGAAGCTTTGTATTACCTCGATTGCGTACTCGTAGTAAAGATAAACAGCAGTAGTAGTATTAACAATTTCCGCTATGCCACAGTTTTGATAGCATGTGCAGTGTCCGAATTGCAACAAACGGTGGATAGACTTCAATGCAGGCAAAGGTTTGGTCTGAAAATAAAGACTAAATATAGGATGATATCTGGGAAAGAGGATTTTAATCTACTTTATAAATTGTAAAAGCTTTGAATAATAAAACATAAAATTAAAAATAGCTCTACAACTAAGTCACCTTTTTACAAGAGAACAAATTAAAATCAGCAGTAACTAGTGAACGAGTGGGCCGATTTTTATGGTTCCGTACCAGTGGGGTAAAAGTGGAACCCTATTACTGAGACTCTGCCGTCCGTCTGTCGGTCGATCTGTGGATCTGTCTGCCACTAGGCTGTATCTCATGAATCGTACAAGCTAGACAGTTGTAATTTTCACTGATGATGCATTTCTGTTGCCAATATACTTAATAACTATTTGGTGGAAACCAGTTACGTAGACGTACTAAAATGTCCTTCATGGTAACCAGTTACGTAGAAGTATTAAAAAATCCTTCATGGAAACCAGTTACGTAGGCGTAATAAAAAATCATTCATGGAAACCAGTTACCAAACTCCGGTTTCCTAGGCGGCCGAAGCGAGTATTTTAAAGCCTCGATGACACGCAACACATTTACAAGCTACAAACCAGCGACTTCGCAAGCAACTTGTAAACTCGCTCAGTATCATCGAGCTTTTATCCAGTTTGCTTTTGACTATCCCGTTGTAAATCACTTACTATCTATTAAACAAGTCAACTAGCAACGTGTCATCGAGGATTAAGAGAGATATATCTATTCCAATACCGCACTAATTACAGAATATAATCCGACCATTTCTTGTTGTGTGTGATCGATCACACCAGACAAACTTGTGAACTTCCTTATTCATAGCGTTAGTAGGAAGTAGGCTAACTTTGACAACCTCATTACATAAACTGATCGAGTCTTCGCAGCTAAGATATGATGAGAAGTTCGAGGATCCAAGTTAGATTGCACTTTCCCGGTTGTCATAGAAGTGTAGTCTTGTAGGTTAATATGATTAAGTACTTAGTAGTAGTGCCGAAATTAATTTGAAAATTCTCTGACTCTGTGTCCGTGAACTCCGTGAGCGATGTCTATGTGTGCGTAGCTTGAGCGAACTTTGTATGTAAATTGCTTTCTGTACTTATTATTTTGTGGTAATAGAGTTCCGTTCCCTTTGGATACGGATCCCCATAAAATTGTGCAAGAGACTTTTACACGTTTATTCGATGCGGCTGATTATAAAATTCACACATTTTATAGTTTTAAGTGCAGAATGCGCCACGGATAAAGGATAATCTAATAATTCCAAGTGAAACCCTAATCCCACGCCCAAGTCATCAAGGTTTCGTTAAGTTTGAATGACTTTACAAACTTCACCGCAACCCCTTGAGGGTTAACTTGAGAGCTCAAACAGACAAACAGTTCTTAATTTTTCCTTTTACAGTCAGCTGCAGAGAAAAGTAAACAGGGCCGCCCAAATTACCTATATTTGTAATGAATTACCTATATTTGTAATTCAGTAAAAACTTTTTTACGTGAAATGAAATTTGATTAGGTTTGGGTTTTGATTCGTTACTACTTTTGCTTTTCTTTTAATTACCTACCTACATTTGAATGTTGAAATGTTTTCTATGAATTGACCAAATGTAAACTTTTCTTGTAAGGTGTGATAATCCCCACGGAGGTTTGAGGCCGGACTGAAATCGACTAAAACCACACAGTCACCGCCTATGCGTCTTCCGCTGGGAGCTCCGGTTATCACCTTGGCAGGATGTTCCACGATCTTCGACAGACTACGGCTAGATGTTTCATTTCTTTTTTGGTTTTGTTCCCTGCTATAAGTAAAATACTTGTGAATATTTTTTCCGGGTTAGCCATCCGGCGTCCCAACACAGTGGTTCAGACGTGAAAGCGTAATAAATAGGCGAGTTGATTTCGCATATTAATAGGAATAAGTAGTATACCTATCGATGCTTACCGGCCAAAAAAGGATAACCACCACTTGGCAAATTTCACAGGCAGTCCGGCATACCATCCCTGTAGGATTTTCCCTACGTTAAAAAAAGGCCATGCCATAAAATTTTAGTTCATTTTGTTTGTTTAATTACCTGTATGCCTGCGGGGTTAAATAGGAAGACTTGCTTCCTAATACATTACTAGCAACAAAACTACTATCAAAATATGGGTATGTAAATCAGCTCTGTCTACCCGCTCGAACATAAAGGTGCAATACACGTATGAGTAATATACGTGTCATTACTGTGTAATATATGAGTCATTACTGTCACGTAACTTTAACAAAACAGCACACCCCCGTCACGAGTTGATGGGCAACGCGATACGCTCCCGTCTTTAGCATTGAGCTCAGTATCTATTGACTGGCGTTGTTATTTTGATGAAATTCAGACTAGAAATAGTGGTTACTGTCGGTTACCCCAAATGGTCTTAATATTACCATACGTGTAAAGACGTATGATATTACAAACAGCGAAAATGTCGTAAATGAATTACACAAATTATTGGCTTACAGCAAAAATGATGTAACCTCACCTCATGTTTGATTTAAATAGAAGTAAAATAGCGCCAGTGTGTGTTTCTAGGGTTCCGTAGCCAAATGGCAAAAACGGAACCCTTATAGATTTGTCATGTCTGTCTGTCTGTCCGTCCGTATGTCACAGTCACTTTTGTCCGAAACTATAAGGCCTATGCTAATGAAACATGGTAAATAGATGTATTCTGTGAACCACATTAAGATTTTTATATAAAACTAGAGTAAAAGCAGTAAATTTTGGGGGCCCCATACTCACAACTGAAACTCAAAATATTTTTTTTTCATCAAACCCATACGTTGTAACTTTGACATCAGTCAAAGTTACAACGAACTATAAGAACTTTTATATGATGTTACTTGCTTCTACAGAACCCTACATGGACGAGTCCAACTCGCACTTGGCCGGTTTTTTAAGAAATAAAATTGTGGAAATTATGGTATAACAGCCATCTAATGAAAATTTACTGAATGGTCAAATTTATTAAGTACTTTTTTTTATAGAAATATTAACTAGGTACAATATTATTAGAGTTTGTTATGTATTATAATGTACTATTTATTTAAAAGTATTTTCGGAGGATAATATAATTATTTCAAGTTCACTGGAGAGGTCTAAATAATAAAACAACATAATTTTACTAATCAGCTTAGTCCTTAATTGACCAAAAATGGCAAGTACATTGTAAAAAACAATTTGTTGGTTAAGGCTCATTTCACAAAATTCACCGAGGTCCTAAAATTGACTTAGAACTATTACAATTCAAATAATATTAGTTCCCTCGAGGTCAAAGTCAAATCGAGATTCCGAGAGAGAGAGACCGAACAAGGACCAAACTAAGTCTTTAAAATGTGGCCAAATTACAATAAGCTACAAATATGTTTAAAAAAAACTAACAACCAGAAAGTACTAAACGGTTTTCAACAAATAAATTATGGGGAGAAAAATTATCGTAAACTCATATTTCTCAATTTTTATTTCCAGAGTGAATAGGTTAACCGCCAATCTTTAAAATATTACAGTAAGTCCAAAAATTATAAATTCGTTATTCAAAAATATTTTGTAGAACAATCACCAAAAAAAATTTTTCGTCAAAATTTCTGTCGCTTACAACGAAAAAAAAAAACGCCTATAATTTTAGTACCGCATAAGCGACATAAAGTTTCACGTAGAAACATGTATCCCAGACCAAACGACGAAGAAAAGAAAGACGATTCTAACTATGTATATATGTACAACTCATTATCCCAAAAAATGTCGCTTATCCCTTTTTGGCTGTTAGGCATCGCTATATACTTAAAAAATCGGAAGTCTCTTCCAGGGAAACTATAAAGTTAAGTTTGAGAAAGCAGTAATGTCCAAGTAGAATATGAACTAGTTTAGACGTGTATATAAATAAGTAAGGTTGAGTAAGAAACGTTTGAGAAAAACACATTTTCTCTTAGAAGTGTCATACGAAATCAACGGTGAATAGGCTACTGAACGTCTAGTAGGTAAGCATCTGATATTGGCACCTGAAAACACTTTTATTGGAATTTCTTTACAATGGCTATAAGAATATTAAAGTTGCACTTTGCCCGCGAAATTGAGTCGAATTTTACATTGACTTATTTACATTACTATCCCGTCGCACGTCGGCGCGTCACACGCGCCAACTTTCTATCCGGTAACCGGGTGACGCGAGCGACGCCCGGTAGCCCGCCCGGGTGTTCTTCAATCGACGATATCTCATAACTTTTGTATAGTACCTCTATGATACTTATATCACTAGAATCGTTATGAAACAAGCTAAAAACTATTTTCGGCTTTTATCGTTTTGTTTTTAATTGTTTTTATAACAAAATAATAAAATCAGAATTTTAAATTGTTCCTCATTTTATGGCATAAAATTAGTTAGTATGAAAAAACTTTACCGATATTTGGAATTTTATTTATACACTTTACTTCAATAGGCATTATTTCGCAATATATAAAAAAAAAAAAATGTGGGTAGCCTTTTTTTTATATACCCGACCTCATACATCTGTCGCGCACCATCCGCGGCGGCCCCACTTAACAATAACAAACACACACCACTTGAAATCCGAGATAACTGCAATCCGAATCGCTTGTTGATGTTAACAAAACATTTGAAGCACTTAACATTCTTATAGTCTAAGAGCCAGCGGCCCCCAGGCATTCGGTAAAGTATAAAAGCTGTAAGTTTCTCAATGTATATCCCCAACACAGGTAAGAACGAACCCCGTCTATGAAACTTGGGTCGCGGTGGCTTTCGCAGGTATCAGGTAGTAAAGGTGTGTAAAATTGTGTGTTAAATTTGTTAAAGTATAAAACTCAGTTTTTACATATTTTACTTATAATAATCCTAAAAGTCACCTTGTCGAAAGCCAGACACTTCGTACGGTTGCAAACCCTCTGCCAGACACCCTTAAAGTATATTTCATTATTACTATACTTACGGTATAGTATAAAAGCTGCAATTTATATATGTTATTTGGAGAACTATCAAATGATGTTTTCTCAATAGCCAGACAGTTTCAGTAGTTCCTTAAAAAGTTAAAGTCTAATGTAGGTGCGAGCGCGAGGGATATTATGTGTCAGCGGGTGCGAGTGAAATACCGCGTTCGGTCCACTGCGACGTTTTATTGCGCATCAGCTGTCATTTATAGTGTACTAGATGATGCGCGCGGCTTCGCCCGCGTGAAAATCGTTACCCGTTCCCGCTTCCCGTGGGAACATTTTCCCGGGATGAAAAGTCTATGTGTTATTCCAGATTATAAGCTATCTCTGTACCAAATTTCAGTCAAATCCGTTCAGCCGTTAGACCGTGATTGAGTAACAAACATCCAAGTATCCAAACATCTTCACAAACTTTCACATTTATAATATTAGTAGGAAGTAGGATAATGAGAACTATTTTCTAGATTTACTATGAAAATTCACTATGAACAATAACTAAGAATCAACGAATAAATGTTTAGAAAATTCTTTTATAAAATTTTTGTGTTTAGGAATCATTAAATTAACACTCCAATAATATACTTAAATAATTATTTTAATAATAGTTATTGGAATGCGCAGTAAGGGCAAACCCACACTGCTTTGCGTTCCGGTGCGTTTGCGTTTTTCTTTTTTAATTTGGCCTGGCTAAAAACTGAGATCATTGGTGAATGAACTAAAAACTGGATTCTTAAAGGTCGCTTTACACGCTTATTTAGCCGGAATAATGCTGCTTTTACACTTTCGTGAGAATCGCGAGGCGGATATCGAATAAAAATCAGTGTTTTGCGTGGTCCCGTTATTTTGTCACACCAGTGGTACCACGAGAAAACACCGGGTAAATGTGTGTACCAGTGTTCATGGTAGATATCGTGAAGTTCGAGTCAGAGGTGGTTTTGGTCGCGAACTCAAAGACAAGAACTTGGTGTATAAGATGTGTCTACAAATAATGTATTCTAAGTTGTGTTGTGTACATTAAGTTGCTCTAGCTATCAACTTAATGCACATAAATATGTAGATACCAGCCTGATGCATCGAGGCGTTACACGTTCAAGCGGGGTAAAATTTGAAAATATTTATAAGTAGTAGATGATCGCGTAGTTTCGGATCCTTTACCCCTTACCATGATGACATATCCAGGAATATGTGTATGAAAATTTAACAATATACGTTTTCTGGTAACCATGACACCAGATGAATTCTAGCACAGATTAATAAATAGTTACTACGTAAATTCTAGTTTACTTTGGCTTCATCTCAGAAACCGTGACAGTTTTATAGCTATCACAGTTTCTTAGATTCATCTAAGAAACTGTGATACTGTAAACTGCCTCCTGACAGGTGGACGACGAAGTCTCGTGAATAGGGTCCCATTTTTATCCTTTAGGTACGCAACCAAAATAAGGAAAAATTAAAGCGCTCATGGCCCCGCGGACTCAGTGTTCTGTAAACTGTCACTGCAGTAAGCAACATTTACTATGGCCGGATATGGATGGGTGACCACGTGGACCACTTTGTGATTTGTGATATTTATTAACGAGCGTTTCCGTGCTTCTGAAGGCATGATAAGCCGTTGGTCCCGGTTGTCAGTAAAATGATAGTCGTTAAGCCAAATTGAAGGCCTAATGGGCGGCTTAAAAAATTTCAACTGTGAGTCGTCACAACCTGCGTCCCGGTCGGCAGCGCGTGTGTAGCTCCTCTGGTGTTGCAAACGTCTATAGGCTACGGTTACCAACCTTCCGGTGGGCCGTAAGCTTGTCTGCCACCTAAGTAGTATAAAAAAAACCTTGGATCCAGCTCTTCACCCAACTGAATCTGAAACTGGCGAAGAAGACGATATTGATAACGACCAACCCACAGATTGGAGCAGCGGTGATGAGGACACTCAAGATATCGACGACCACGAGTCATAGAATATCTTCGAAATATTTTTTCATTAATTATTGTAGGTATTAGATTAATTATATTATTCCAATAACTATTAATAAAATAATTATTTAAGTATATTATTGGAGTGTTAATTTAATGATTCCTAAACACAAAAATTTTATAAAAGAATTTTCTAAACATTTATTCGTTGATTCTTAGTTATTGTACATAGTGAATTTTCATAGTAAATTTAGAAAATAGTTCTCATTATACACAATAAATGACAGCTGATGCGCAGTAAAACGTCGCAGTGGACCGAACGCGGTATTTCACTCGCACCCGCTGACACATAATATCCCTCGCGCTCGCACCTACATTAGACTTTAACTTTTTAAGGAACTACTGAAACTGTCTGGCTATTGAGAAAACATCATTTGATAGTTCTCCAAATAACATATATAAATTGCAGCTTTTATACTATACCGTAAGTATAGTAATAATGAAATATACTTTAAGGGTATCTGGCAGAGGGTTGCAACCGTACGAAGTGTCTGGCTTTCGACAAGGTGACTTTTAGGATTATTATAAGTAAAATATGTAAAAACTGAGTTTTATACTTTAACAAATTTAACACACAATTTTACACACCTTAACTACCTGATACCTGCGAAAGCCACCGCGACCCAAGTTTCGTAGACGGGGTTCGTTCTTATCTGTGTTGGGGACATACATTGAGAAACTTACAGCTTTTATACTTTACCGAATGCCTGGGGGCCGCTGGCTCTTGCTCTATTAATTATAAACACAGTCTCGATTTCAATAAGTGGGTTGTTTATTAAATATGGGATTGTTATCAAAACAATTCACATCACTTCACACAGAGATTTTTTATAGATTCTCTCGAACTTTGGCACGCGTTTTTTATAAACTTATTGATTACTTTTTGTATAAATAACTTCACTAATCGATTAGCACATTAAACAGCGACACTGAATCATAAATTTCTTTTAGGAAATCATTTATTTCGTACACAATAATCAACCATTATCGTCAGCGCGCGGCGAGTGACTGCCTCAAGAGAGCGGCGCGCGCCTCGCGCTTTTTAAATGAATGAGTATTACAATTCAACTTATTTTAGAGACTTCGCATGCACCAATATGTCTAGCTTGTTTTTTCCTCTAAAGATTGGTATAACTTTGAGCAAGATAGACACAGTGAGTGGAATTTTATGAACGCGGCAAGAATTGGCGAAAACGCAATCTCTTTTAAAGCGATTTGACCGTTCCCAGCATTTTTTTCCTTTCTATACTGTAGCGACTTGACCTTCGAAGGGTTAAACTATCTTCACGCCAAATCCCTTGCGGGGTAGGCAGAAAGAACCGAGCGCCACACGGCACGGTCCATACACACCTCACTCGCCTCTTCAACTTTCATTTTTCTTTTCATGCATGCACGTCGGTTCCTACGGCTCTTGACACCACCCTCAACTAACACATGATTAATTTGGTCATGGTAGGTGTGTCGTGGCCTTCCCCGACTCCTACGTCCATCCACTTTCGCGTTGTATATCTGTTTTGTCATTCTTTCATCTCCCATTCGTTCCACATGCCCGAACCATCGTAGCATGCCCTTCCTTACTTTAACATCGACACTCTCTTTCAGACCACCTCTCTTTCTTACATCTTCATTCCGAACGCGATCTGCGAGCGTTACTCCGCAGATTTTGCGTAGCGCGCGCATCTCGACCGCGTTAATTCTACTTTCATGAGTTTCAATATATCCCAGAGATCCTTCCGTACAACTCTGTCAAATGCTTTCTCCATGTCCACAAAACCGCAGAAAACCTTCCGGCCTACAGCCAGCTGCTTCTCTACAATGTTGCGGAGCGAGAAAACTTGGTCCATACATCCCCTTCCATTTCGGAAACCACCCTGCGCCTCCCACAGTAATCCGTCAGATTCCACCCTCATTCTCCTTTCAATAATTTTGCCATACACTTTAGCTGCTATACTGATCAAACTGATGGCCCTATAGTTGGCGCACTCCATACGTGAGCCCTTGCCTTTATACAAGGGCACGATGATAGCACGCCTCCAGTCCATTGGGACCCTTCCAGACTTCCAGCATAGATTGCTCAATGACCAGAAGGCGTCCCGGACGCAAGGACCACCTAATTTGATCATTTCAGCAGATATCCTATCAATTCCCGCAGACTTTCCATTTTTCAAGCTTCGTATCGACCATTCAATCTCTTCCAAAGTAATATCTCCGCTTGATGCTTGCACCGCAAGATCAGTCATCGACTCCCTCGCAGTGCCCGCATCCGGGAGATATTCATACATTTCTCTAAAGTACTCATTCCACCGCTCTAACACCTCTAATGGGTCCGCAAGAATGTCCCCAGCTTTACTCTTTATCTTATCCATTCTGGAAACTGACGAACAGCTCCGAGACTTCTTGACCTCCCTCCAAAAGAGTTTGGTATTCGTCTCGAAGTGCCTCGTCAGCTTCTCTTCCGCAATCATATTTATTCTTTCACGCTTCTCTTTCACTAAAGCTTTGGCTTCATTCTTGCAGAGGCGGTAAATTTCTTTCTTCGTGTCTTTCATACTGTCATTCAGTTGCAAAGATGAGACATAATCCAACCACGCTTTCTTCTTTCTTGCTACGCAGGATTGAACTTCTGCATCCCACCAGGCATCACCTTTCGAATGTTCATGTCTCTTTGCACTCCCACATGCTTCTTTTGCACTATCCACTATACTTTCTTTCATAATATTCCAGCATTCATCCACATCTAAGTCGGAAAGGCTCGCGTTTGCAAGCCTTTCACTGACTAAGCCAACATACATACTCCTTACGCTTTCATCTTCCAGTTTTTCACTCTTTATCCTTTCATAGTCTCCGAAAGGGACACGCACTCGCCAGTGCCTCCACTTCTTGAAAAGACCAACAAACCGGCTTACCACCAGGTAGTGATCAGTTTCAAGAGTGGGGCCTCTGTAGGCTCTTGTATCCCTTATAGCCTGTCGGAGACGACTGTCTATCAAAATCAATCACACTTTTTTCTTCCTTCCGTCTCCATGTATACGTGTGGATATCTTTGTGACGGAATAAACTGTTCGCCACAAGGAGGTCTCGTTCCATTAAGTTAATAAAATATTCTTATAGAATGGCATTGCAAGTACGAGTCCACTCAAGTTTCTTTTACAAAGAGTTCACCGTCTTGTTAGGGTATATAGGTATTTCAGCCTGCAATTATAGAATATATTATATAATCTGTGCTGCAATGCATCCAGTAGGCAATTAGAAATCTTACTTCATGAGAGTAATATCTGCGAGCACCTTATGATACAACAGTCACACCTCCCTAACCTTGTTTTACAAATTATTCCCAGCTCAGCTGCTTCCAAGTCTTAGCTGGATCTAGACTTTCGAAGAGTCTTGTGACTGCCTTTTGATCTCCCAACCCTGTAACTGCGTTGTTGTGCCGTTCTTTGGTCAGTAGCTGTTGGTCAGTAGCTGTAGATGCTGCTGTAGACGCTGAAGATCTTAGTGGAAACCCTTAAATAAATAAATAAATAGATAAATTTAATATTAAAAGCAATTAGTACCTATGCTGACTTTTTCATAGTATTTAAAATGAAGTGAAAAAGATCCCGTGTGGGCCAGGTTGTCTTTTGTCCCTTTATTTCAATTTATGAAAAAATAAATAAATATTCACGGACATTGCACACTACGCTATCTGATCCCTAAGCTAGAAGTACCCTGCTTGTGTTATGAGTATCAGACCACGGATATTAATCTTACTAATATTATAAATGCGAAAGTTTGTGAGTGTGGATGTTTGTTACTCTTTCACGCTCTAACGGCTGAACGGATCTGGCTGAAATTCGGTACAGAGGTAGATATAGGTCTGGAATAACACTGGCTACTTTTTATCTGGTGAGTAACTTCCCACGGGAAGCGGAAACGGGAACAAAACTTGACGCAGGCGGAACTGCGGGCGTCAGCTAGTAATTATATACTTTTAAATACATGCATATGCATATTATACATAGAAAAGCCCAGACTCTTGAAACAAACATTTATGGTATTAATAAATGAAAACAGAATCGAAAAAAGCCAAAACCATGTCTTTGGGATAGACGTTCTGAATAAACAAACCGAGTTGGACTGAAATATTATGGGTATTGTTAGTATAGTAAAAAAAAACGTTTGTAACACCAGAGGATTGATGTTGAAAACGTCCATAGGATGCGGTGACCACCAGTACCTCTGGTGGGCCGTATGCTTGTCAGCCACCTTAGTGGTATAAAAACAAAACAATCAAATCAGCCTATAGCAGTCCACTGCTAGATGTAGGCCCCTCCCAATTTACGCCAGAACACACGGTCCTTCGCCTTCCACGTCCTGTCCCAGCCTACAACCTTTTTCAGGTCGTCGGTCCATCTGGCGAATGAACGTCTAACCCCACTTTTGCCGAGTCGCAAAAAAATAACACAGGGAAATTACTCAAAACCATTTTTTTACGACTTGATAAACGTGAGGACCGTAGGACGTAGGACCACCTCCATCAGATGGAATGTCGCACCTGAAAATGTTTGCAGAGAGGTCGCGCCCGCTTCGGGAGGCGTAGGACCATGTGCTGTGACGTAATTTGGGAGAAACCTATGTCAACCTGTGATTTGATGAAGTGTAGAAATCCTCCGATTTCATATCGGGATTGAACTGACCAAAACCACACGACGCAATACCTACCTATCTCGAACCGAGGAACTCCTCGTAAGGGTATTCTAGGATCGCCCGCAGAATCTTTGCTTCCTATCGCGGCCTTGCCCAAGAGTTCAAATGTTATCGCTATTTTTTTTTTTTTTGTTAGTCCCCTCCTCTACTCCATGGGACCTGGAAGCGAGAGCCCTTGCGTCACTGTTCAGATGGCGCAAGGAGGCGCTGGAGCGGGGCCAAAGGCCTGCGTCTCGAGAAATCGAGGCCCAGCGGACCCTGCTCCACCAGGAAACCGTGGAGACATGGAAGGTGCGACTTGAGCAACCAAAGGGGGGATTCGCCACAATCGCGGCCGTCAGACCGGTCATGGACGAGTGGCTGGAGAGAAGACACGGTGCTCTCTCCTACCGGTTGACACAGATGCTTGCCGGGCACGGTAGCTTCGGTAGGTATCTGTGGCGAAAACACCGGGAAACCACGGCCGAGTGTCAGCACTGCGAGGACCGCAGCGATGACACGGCGCTCCACACTCTGGTGGAGCGCACGGCGTGGGCACAAGAGCGCCAGGTCCTCGTAGTGGGTCTGGGCGTGGACACTCTCTCGCTCGAGGCCATGGTGCGAGCCATGCTCTCCAGCGGGAGTAAGTGGGACTGCGCCGCCTCTTTCTGCGAGCAGGTCATGCTCGCGAAGGAGGCGGTGGGCCTGGAGCGGGAGAGAACTCTCCCACCCGAGTTCCGCAGTCGGCGCCCTGGGCGCCGCCGACGTGTCTTCGCCGAGGACTATCGGCCTCCATGACCGGGGGTCTGAGGACGGTGAGAGGGCCGCTCACCGTCCTTACAGAAGCAGGCCCATGACGGCAGCGTGACGTGAGCAACTCACGCACGCCCCCCCCCCCCCCTTAGAAGCGGGGTCACACCCGAAACCCCCCATAGACGCGGGATTGCACCCGAACTACCCCCTGGGCGAGGCCGCAGTGCCGGCCGTAGGTCTGTTGGGAGTCACGGGACATCCTTCCTGAGGGCTTACCCGGGGCTCTCAACCATAGGCTGTTAGGTGTGGCGTGAGGTTTTTTAGTCGGTAAGGGTCCGGCATAACATCCTATGAGGATTTTCCCCGACGTTAAACAAAAAAAAAAAGTCCCCTCCTCTAGGATTATTAGGCCTGTGCGAAACTCTTGCCATCTTGGGCTTGCTTCAATTCTCAAAAATATGGCTTGGAAGCGTTCAGGGACCGCCACAAGCACAGTAAAGCCAATTACTCTCGCAATATGGCGAAAATAAATTGTTCTGCAAAAGGCTTTGAAATGGAAAGTGACTGAGTTCATAACACAAAGACACTTTACCAATAAATTTTCGGCTTTGCTTTTATGTGTCGTATAGTTGGGAAATGGCGGCCTGAAATCCTGGATACCTCGTGTTGAATAACTTATGTTTACTGTTTGAATACATGTTGAATACCTATAAGATTCATGCATAGCAAAGGCTAGAATGAATTGGATTTGACTGTTTTAAACGACATTATATAAATAAAGAAAATATACATTCAGCCCATGTAAAGGCAAAATTATGTTAGGTATTGTCATCGGTAAGAGAAATTATAATTTTATTTTAGACCAACTGTGGATACTTTGTATAAGACAGCCCGTTTTCTTCTCTACTGAAAAAAATGATTTTTATTAATTCAGGTTTCAAGCCTAACGTAAAATAAAGACTCGTTCATTTTTTGAGCGTTTCCGTTGTCCGCTGACATTTTTAAACGGTTTTATTTAGCTCACCCCGTTTGTTTTATTATTTATTCTTGGGTCAAATTTAGTAATTCAAATTTCACCCTCTTCCTGTCAACCGATTAATCTGAAATTTTGTATACACTTTGGATTTTGATGACAATAAATTATGTTTATTCATTATCTTTATAAATTCAAGATGGCCGCCGCTACAAAATGGCGGATAATTTATTTATTATTAATCACATCAATATGGGTATCAAATGAAAGGGCTCAACAAGCAGAATACAATATACTATAAAAAATTGAAATCCAAGATGGCGGCCGCTACAAAATGGCGGCTAACGTAGGTTTTATCAATATGGGTATCAAATGAAAGGTCTCAACAAGCAGAATACAATATACTATAAAAAATTGAAATCCAAAATGGCGGCCTCTAAAAAATGGCGGATAACTTAGGTTTTATCAATCCCATCAACATGGGTATCAAATGAAAGGTCTCAACAAGTAGAATACAATTTACTATGCAAAATTGAAATCTAAGATGGCTGCCGCTACCAAATGGCTGATAACAATTTATTAACAATCCCACCAATATGGGTATAAAATAAAAGGGCTTGACAAGAAGAATACAATGCACCATAAAACCTCAATATTTAAGATGGGCGCAGCCACTAAATGGCGTATAATAATAAGATTTAAATTTAGAAATTGAATCTGTAATTTAGGTATCTGATTAATCCAGCCTGAATCTACCACCCAAGTCAAGATTTTGTATCGTGTTGAGGACTGTGTTTCGTTAGGGTGGCTAAAAATGATACGTCGTTAGCGGTACACCACCCAAGTTAAGGTGAAAGGTTAAAACGCGCCGAGAACTGTATGGCATTAGGGTGGATAAAAAAATAATGTTGCCTTTAATACTATCATGGGCTTCTACAATACATAAAATGCAGGGCAGCACTGTGGATCACGCAGTCGTATACTTAGGTGCGAAAATGTTTGAAGAAGGTCAAGCCTACGTGGCTCTTAGTAGAGTAAGATCTTTGCAGGGACTACGTATAGAGAAGTTGGACTGCAATAAACTAACGGGCAAGAAACCTTGCAATAATGAAGCACTAAATGAATTAAACAAAATGCGAAATAAAAACTAAAAACTAGAAAATAAAAATAGGTAAAAAAACTTTTTAAGTTAAACGGTTTTATGTTAAACATACATTGCAATGTTTAAGATAAATGTACTAAAAACCAAAAAATAATAAAATAGATACAGTCGTGGGAATTATAAACATATGCATCGACTAGACTAAAATAAAACCGTGGGGCACGTCAATTGTCTACAATCGTTGATTAAAATGTTTATTTTGTAATGTTACACTATAATTAGGCAGTTGTTTAACCGATAACGATGGGCGTGTGATAAAAACGGCTAGAATGTGGAAACAAGCTAGCAAGCTCGATTATAAGCGAGTTTTCGCGGTTTCATAGTGGTGAGCGAGTAGTACTTTTATCATATGTTTTGTCGATTAAAGACAAACTACGAGCAGTGAAACGATTCCTCGCCAGCCAGCAGTGTGAATGTCCAACGATAAACTAGTTGAAACATTTCTTTTATTTACATGGAGTGTATAACTATTGTAATTTCCATGAGCAAGAAAATAGTGAGTAATTTCCTCACCGTCTGCGGGCCAACTGCCTAACGACGAATTAAACGATTCTTCTATCGCACATTAAGTCGATAATTTGTAGACAAATGACGTGCCCCACGGTTTTATTTTAGTCTAGTCGATGCATATGTTTATAATTCCGACGACTGTATCTATTTTATTATTTTTTGGTTTTTAGTACATTTATCTTAAACATTGCAATGTATGTTTAACATAAAACCGTTTAACTTAAAAAGTTTTTTTACCTATTTTTATTTTTAGTCTGAGAATGTTTCAAGAATGAAATGAAATTCGGCAACCAGACGTAATTCTTAATTATATTCAAGGAAAGGACATTCTTTTACTCAACGTACCGGGTGGAGGCGCAGATGTACATTAATTTATAAATGATACGAATTTCACTTGGAATATTATGATAAAATACCTACCACGCTTTAAAGAGCATCTATACCGACCCAAGACAGTTTACTGTGTTCTTAAACAAACATTCAAAGTGAATAATAATTCCCTCAATAATTTGGTATGAAACATCCCAACTGTAGAGTCAAAGTTAATATTTACTTAATTACTAAGACATACGAGAACATCATGTGGCATTGCTTTTGTTTTCAAAATCTATATTCGTCTGTATAAAAATATGTTCCTTATACAATGAGTAAAAGGTTTTTTATGGCTCGTATTATAGATAAATCATCAATATCAATATCAATACATATAATAAAATCGTAACAGGTCGCTGTCTGTACATGAAAGATCAATGAGAAAAAATATTATAGGGGGGCTTTATAAACGCAATAGAACCCAAAACTATGATTTTTAGAATTTTAGCTGTTTGTCTGTTTGTCTGTACGTTTGTGCACGCTAATCTCAGCAAACGCTTAACCGATTGCAATGCGGTTTTCTTTATTGTGTTAAGAATAGCTCCGCTTAACATAGGCGTGGACTGAATTGTTTTAGAATCGACTTAATCTTTAAGCTCTTTTATGATTAAGCAAACAGGGCCGTTTAGACTCACTTTCAAAAGA
Organism: Miltochrista miniata; assembly: GCA_933228765.1. Lineage (NCBI taxonomy): Eukaryota > Metazoa > Arthropoda > Insecta > Lepidoptera > Erebidae > Miltochrista > Miltochrista miniata. Next base: position 10,401,568 of record OW121764.1, on the reverse strand, counting down.
AACGTTGAATTCTAGATTTACCGAAAGTTGAGATGCCCCTAATTTCTCAACTATATAACCCTCAATATTGAAAATTGTATGGAATAATGCTTAAAGTACTCCCTTTCAGACACCAAACAAATATTTGAAATCGAACCATGCAGTGAGAAATTATAGCTAAAAACCTATTTTGCCTTTCATCCCCTCTCCTGAAGGAACCGCGCAAAATATCGGGATCAAAAGTATCTAAGAACCTTCCTCGGACTATAAGCTTACATCGTACAAAGTATCATTCAAATCGGTTCAGTAGTTTCGGCGTGATACTTAGTCGGGATACAGACAGACAGACAGACAGACATGAAAATTTTAAATTACATTTTCGGCTTCAGTATCGATTAGAGAACGCCCTACACTTAAAATTTTCAAAATATCTTCCATGCACAGACTCCCGACCCTCTACAGTTTTATTATAAGTATAGATAGCCTTAATCATTAAGCTCTTTTATGATTAAGCCAACACGCCCGTTTAGACTCACTTTCAAAAGAAACGTTGAATTCTAGATTTACCGAAAGTTGAGATGCCCCTAATTTCTTAACTATATAACCCTCAATATTGAAAATTGTATGGAATAATGCTTAAAGTACTCCCTTTCAGACACCAAACAAATATTTGAAATCGAACCATGCAGTGAGAAATTATGGCTAAAAACCTATTTTGCCTTTCATCCCCTCTCCTGAAGGAACCGCGCAAAATATCGGGATCAAAAGTATCTAAGAACCTTCCTCGGACTATAAGCTTACATCGTACAAAGTATCATTCAAATCGGTTCAGTAGTTTCGGCGTGATACTTAGTCGGGATACAGACAGACAGACAGACAGACAGACAGACAGACATGAAAATTTTAAATTACATTTTCGGCTTCAGTATCGATTAGAGAACGCCCTACACTTAAAATTTTCAAAATATCTTCCATGCACAGACTCCCGACCCTCTACAGTTTTATTATAAGTATAGATAGCCTTAATCATTAAGCTCTTTTATGATTAAGCCAACACGCCCGTTTAGACTCACTTTCAAAAGAAACGTTGAATTCTAGATTTACCGAAAGTTGAGATGCCCCTAATTTCTCAACTATATAACCCTCAATATTGAAAATTGTATGGAATAATGCTTAAAGTACTCCCTTTCAGACACCAAACAAATATTTGAAATCGAACCATGCAGTGAGAAATTATAGCTAAAAACCTATTTTGCCTTTCATCCCCTCTCCTGAAGGAACCGCGCAAAATATCGGGATCAAAAGTATCTAAGAACCTTCCTCGGACTAAAAGCTTACATCGTACAAAGTATCATTCAAATCGGTTCAGTAGTTTCGGCGTGATACTTAGTCGGGATACAGACAGACAGACAGACAGACAGACATGAAAATTTTAAATTACATTTTCGGCTTCAGTATCGATTAGAGAACGCCCTACACTTAAAATTTTCAAAATATCTTCCATGCACAGACTCCCGACCCTCTACAGTTTTATTATAAGTATAGATAGCCTTAATCATTAAGCTCTTTTATGATTAAGCCAACACGCCCGTTTAGACTCACTTTCAAAAGAAACGTTGAATTCTAGATTTACCGAAAGTTGAGATGCCCCTAATTTCTCAACTATATAACCCTCAATATTGAAAATTGTATGGAATAATGCTTAAAGTACTCCCTTTCAGACACCAAACAAATATTTGAAATCGAACCATGCAGTGAGAAATTATAGCTAAAAACCTATTTTGCCTTTCATCCCCTCTCCTGAAGGAACCGCGCAAAATATCGGGATCAAAAGTATCTAAGAACCTTCCTCGGACTAAAAGCTTACATCGTACAAAGTATCATTCAAATCGGTTCAGTAGTTTCGGCGTGATACTTAGTCGGGATACAGACAGACAGACAGACAGACAGACAGACAGACAGACATGAAAATTTTAAATTACATTTTCGGCTTCAGTATCGATTAGAGAACGCCCTACACTTAAAATTTTCAAAATATCTTCCATGTACAGACTCCCGACCCTCTACAGTTTTATTATAAGTATAGATAAGTATAGATTTCATGTCAATCGGTTTATAAATAAATAAGTTATATCACTTTAAAGAATCATACATAGACTTATGAATCTAAAAGTGGGTAAATCTAAACTAGCGTGTTGGCTTAAGCATAAAAGAGCTTAATGATTAAGGCTATTTTAAAACAATTCAGTCCGCGCCGAAGGCGTGGACTGAATTGTCATAGAATAGACTTACCCTCATATTCATAATCGTTTATTAAACCTATTTTAGTTAAAACACATTTTAAGTCTATTGCTGTCTCTAACTAATGACAAAGTATGGTTAGAGACAGCAATAGACTTAAAATGTGTTTTAACTAAAATAGGTTTAATAAACGATTATGAATATGAAGGTTAATCTTTAAGGTCTTTTATGATTAAGCCAACAGGGCAGTTTCACACTCTGCTTGATGAGTCTGATGAAGAAGTACCTCTCCTTTCATACACCTTATGTGACGTAAACGAAGTTGCGGGCTCAGCTAGTAGTTTTATACAATTTTACCCTGTAGCAGATTGAATGTTGCGATTTTTGGATACCTAGGTATGCATTTTAATGTGTTCTAAGAATTGTGTGCTTGTTAAATTGCATTCGAGTTTCCTACTCTCTGCATGGGCAGCTGTGCGGCTTTGGGGAAAAATCCCAGCTCTGAAGATGAGCTATAGTACCCACATATTACCACGAATTTACGTCGCAAGATTAAGTTACTCCGCAAAGGAGCGCCCCGAAACGAGTCTCTTTTTACTTTTTCCGAAGCTCGAGTGTAAGCAATTCACAGTCATTAAAGGCATATTTTTACAGTGGTAAGTACTAATATAAGTGGAGCGATGATTCTCGACCACACGAAGTGAATGCGTGGACGGAAATTAACGAATCAAACATCATCTGTCTCATATTTTACCGTTCCTAAATAAGAGACAGAAAACGTTTTATCCGTAAATTTCCGCCCACGTCTTCAATTCGTATGAATCGAGAATCGCCGCCCTGGTATCTACTTACGATAGATACACACAAGCATGTATGAGATAAGTTATTCAATTTTCCCTTTCACCTCGTATCACTCAAAGTGTTGACATACGGTAACGAGTAATTTCGTAATTCAACAAAACATTCCACCGAGTAATTTACTTCCCAAAGCTCGGTACAAAACTCAATCATCTATACTTCAAAAACAAATTCACGAAATGTTTAAATTGAATTCAAACATTTTGTGGAGAACCCTCAATTTGGTACTTGTGGGAGTATTCATTTTTAGAACTCCATTTTGAGTTAAAACAATGAGTAATCTGATTTAGAAATGTTTATGTTATTTCATTTCTGTGGAATGCTAGAAATTGGTGCGTACTCTTAAGAATCACATATAAAATGCGGCGTACTAAGTCGCAGCCAACAGCTAGTTTGTGAATAAATTAGTCAGTCAGTTGCTGAAATCACGTTAGATGCTAGAATAGGTGAGCGTCAGAATGGACGGTCACTACCCATAGATCATATCGAAACAGTGATAGAAAGTTGGGCCTTAGGGTAATTAGGCACGTTTTAGGTGTTTACTTAAAATGTTCTTTTCATTGAATGCAACGTATGCGAAAGGGCAGATATCTATGCAAGAACTTTGATTGGTCTAATCTTGACTGCTGGAACGCATAAATATTGAATTAGGTATCTCACGATTCAGTCCATGTCATAATTTCGAAATAATCTGGCCGACCGTCAAAATTCCGAACGCTCATTTCGCCGATGATCAATTCAACGAATGGTTGTATGGTCGAATGTAAAAACTCCGAATGGTCATTTCGCCGATGATCAGTTTTACGAATGATTGTATCGGGGTACTCTGAGTCGGGGTGTTAACCATTCACTTATTATGGTTAACACCTCGACTCGGATTTTTTTTATAACCATCCAAAACCAACATCAATATCACCATACAATCATTCGTAAAACTGATCATCGGCGAAATGAGCATTCGGAATTTTGACGGTCGGCCAGATTATTTCGAAATTATGACGTGGACTCCTCACGATTCGATCGCGCAGTGGTGGTGATAAACATCTTAATAATTGGTTCAGACAGTACCGTTGTCGTTTACCAGATAAAGAGCAGGTTTAATGGATTGAACGATTATACAGTTGATATCTAAAACAAAACATTTTGTAAGCTTATTGTTATGGAAGAGCGGGATCTGCTAACACAAGTGTGCACACACTTAAAAGTAGTTCCCAATTATCTACCAGTCGATGTAAATGTTTTAGAAACCAATAAAGATTATTTATAATTTAATATTATTAAACAAACCTTTACTTTCTCACCTATCTTAGGTAAATAGGTGGACAATAAGCGGTCTGATTATACACCTATGAAGGGCTCGATAGCGGTTTGGTATAAGCTTGTGTTGGAGAACGGCATGGAGCTGTTTCCACTCCTGCATTTCTGCCATTAAGGGATGATTTTCAACAATATGTACCTGGCTATAGCACCTCTGGTTGACATGTTACAACAATAATTATATCTTCATCGTAAGGATCCTCCAAGCCGCTTGACCGCACGCACGCACGTTGTACGCAGCAATTTGTAGCATTCCACAGACATGAAATAACCACCATTGATGAAAAAGCAAATGAAATAACCACCATTGATATAAATTTTTAAATTATGAACCGATTGAAATGAGATAAACACTAAATGTTAAGTGGAGCAAACCGCAACGCAATAAAGAAAACGCATTGCAATCGGTTAAGCGGTTGCTGAGATTAGCGTGCACAAACTTACATACAGTTTCAATTTTATTATATGTATTGATTGATTGATGATGATTGATTGATGATATTGATTGATGATAATGCATCTTATATACCTACCGACTAGATTTAATCCTACGTACACAAGTACCCCGTTCCCAACCGACCACCTGAGTTATCCACCTGGTTGGTCAGTTAGGAATAAAAGTTCCTAACCACCACCTCGTGCACCTGGTTGGTCAGTTAGGAATAAAAAGTTCCTAACCACCCACCTGGAACTGTATAAAATAAATAATGTCCATAATGTCTACTTTATCAATATACCCACATGTCTTTAAGGCAAAACAAATGAAGATCAGCAAAACAAATGAAGATCGACAAAACAAATGAAGATCGACAAAACAAATGAAGAGCGACAAAACAAATGTAAATCGACAAAATAAATGAAAATCGACAAAACAAATGACGGTCGGATAAACAAATGACGATCGAAAAAACTAAGATTGACAAAACAAATGAAAATCGACAAAACAAATGAAGATCGACAAAATAAATAAAAATCGACAAAACAAATGAAAATCGACAAAACAAATGACGGTCGGATAAACAAATATCGATCGGCAAAACAAATGACGATCGAAAAAACATATGCAGATCAATAAAACAAGACTATTGCTTATAGACTTGTTTTGATAAGATCAAAAAATACTCTCGGCCATATTTTGTAATCTAGATGCGATTGCCATTCAAAAAAATAGGTGCAAGCCAATCTCGACCTTATTGACATTAGTCATAGACATCACTAATATATAAAAAATAACAGATATTATGCTTGTTCATAAGGTCGAAATTTGCTTGCACCTATATTTTTGAATGGCAATTGCATCTAGATTACAAAATATGGTTGCAAATAATTCCTAGTCATTGGTTTTGCCGACCGTAATTTGTTTATCCGACCGTCATTTGTTTTGTCGATTTTCATTTGTTTTGTCGATCTTCATTTGTTTGGTCGATCTTCATTTGTTTTGTCGATTTTCATTTGTTTTACTGATCTTCATTTGTTTTGTTGATCTTCATTTGTTTTGTCGCTCTTCATTTTTTTTGCTGATCTACATTTGTTTTGCCATATAGACATGTGGGTGGGTATATTGATAAAGTAGACATTATGGACATTATTTATTTTATACAGTCCCAGGTGGGTGGTTAGGATCTTTTATTCCTAACTGACCAACCATGTGCACGAGGTGGGTGGTTAGGAACTTTTATTCCTAACTGACCAACCAGGTGGATAACTCAGGTGGTCGGTTGGGAAAGGGGGACAAACCCCCTCGGTCAAATATTTGTAGAGCATAGACAATCTTTGAATCGTTCGATTGTTGAGTTGCGATTTGTAGTTTTATGTTCCTTGTTGTCAAACAACTATTGCACTTAGGGCCTCTACTAAGTTAATATTTTTGTGCTAAGGGACATAATAATGTACCCTTCCGCGAAATCTATTTTAAATCATACATTTAGTAACTACTTAACTCCTGAATAAGTAGGCAAGAGTATACTAAAGACCCTAATTTTTCTTCATTCATATTAATTTTCCCTGTGTGCACGTTCGCACAGCGATCTACGGCACAAATTTTTTCGCATATTTCTTTGGGCATGATCTTGTAAGACACTATCGTCACCGTCAGAATGGCAGGTTGCCTGTGACAAATGAGTCCCAAAGTATACTCAAAAATTGCTACATGATTGCTTATATTTGCTACACGTCTCCAAGAATTGCTACATATAATACATTTTGAGAAACAAGAATATTTTTTTGACCAGAGGTCCTGACGTTTGGATGGCTGGTTGCCTACGCGTTCAGCATGAAGGACGCAGAATTCCAAAACTTTTATTGCATGAATAATTGCTTAATAATTGCTTCATTCACGAATTTCAGGTTTGAGCTTCATACGAACATCAGGTAAGAAGATACAGCTATGACTGAAGAAGTGCCTGATATATTGGAATAGCAACAATTTGTGTTACTGCAGCGTCATGTTCTAATCGTGTAGGCGCTAATAATTAAGGGTTATTAGTAACACAAATTGTTGCTATTCCAATATATCAGGCACTTCTTCAGTTATAGCTGTATCTTCTTACCTGATGTAAGTATGAAGCTCAAACCTGAAATTCGTGAATGAAGCAATTATTAAGCAATTATTCATGCAATAAAAGTTTTGGAATTCTGCGTCCTTTATGCTGAACGCGTAGGCAACCAGCCATCCAAACGTCAGGACCGCTGGTCAAAAAAATATTCTTGTTTCTCAAAATGTATTATATGTAGCAATTCTTGGGTCACCGTCAGAATGGCAGGTTGCCTGTGACAAACGAGTCTCACAGTATACTCAAAAATTGCTACATGATTGCTTATATTTGCTACACGTCTCCAAGAATTGCTACATATAATACATTTTGAGAAACAAGAATATTTTTTTGACCAGCGATCCTGACGTTTGAATGGCTGGTTGCCTTCGCGTTCAGCATGAAGGACGTAGAATTCCAAAACTTTTATTGCATAAATAATTGCTTAATAATTGCTTCATTCACGAATTTCAGGTTTGAGCTTCATACGTACATCAGGTAAGAAGATACAGCATTGACTGAAGAAGTGCCTGATACATTGGAATAGCAACAATTCGTGTTACTGCAGCGTCATGTTCTAATTGTGCAGGCGCTAATAACTAAGGGTTATTCTCACAAATTTAACCCTGAATATCGAATTACCTGATTATAAGATAACAGTTTTATGCCATTAGTGAAAAATTACTTACCATCAACATTAATTAATTAATTAATTACCATTAGTGGCGCCGGACACCCACCCAGTGTTCCGGAGGAGCCCATTAGCGCACGCACACACCAGCCACTCTCTACCTCCTCTTCTTGCTTACCGAGGCGCGCTCGAGAGCAGTGGAGGTACAGGCGTGGTTTATATAAATAAATAATAAATAATTGTTCGATATGATTCCCACGACTACGCCCGTTCCATGAAACTACTGGATTTTAAAAAATCCGAGTAGTTCCATCGTGGAACTACTGGGCTAGCCACCTAAGGTAATGGTATAAAAGGAAATAAAACTCGATATTTGGCATTATATGGTACAGGGTGATATAGATTATAATATCAGAGATAACTATAGTCTGAAATAACTCATAGGCTCTTTGGAATATATTGTTCTATTTGGATGCGGGAACGAGAACAGAATCCCACGCCGGCCAAACCGCGAGCGTCAGCTAATATGCTATAAATTTTATTCCGCATGAGATTTCTGAGAATAACCTGAATTATTAGCGCCTGCACGATTAGAACATGACGCTGCAGTAACACAAATTGTTGCTATTCCAATGTATCAGGCACTTCTTCAGTCAATGCTGTATCTTCTTACCTGATGCACGTATGAAGCTCAAACCTGAAATTCGTGAATGAAGCAATTATTAAGCAATTATTCATGCAATAAACGTTTTGGAATTATGCGTCCTTCATGCTGAACGCGAAGGCAACCAGCCATCCAAACGTCAGGATCGCTGGTCAAAAAAATATTCTTGTTTCTCAAAATGTATTATATGTAGCAATTCTTGGAGACGTGTAGCAAATATAAGCAATCATGTAGCAATTTTTGAGTATACTTTGGGACTCGTTTGTCACAGGCAACCTGCCATTCTGACGGTGACACACTATCTGCAGGCAAGAAAACGCGCTCAAAATAGTAGGTACCTTCGATCGCGGAAAGTATTTTGCGAGAATAAATTCACGATATGACATATCATCGGATCGACAATCGTGCGCGGACAGTGCCTCTTTCACGACCTACTGTTACTTACTTATTTCGAAAAATCTTTACGCCACGATTAGATTCCGCATTCTCCGTTTTAAATTAGGTTGTAAAGATATTATTGTCTTCCTTAGGGTGTGAAGGCTATAAAACTATACGACCACATGTTCTATTTTCTGTAGGATCTCGCATCTTCAATATCTGACTGTCTGTTTAAAGAACGTGTGTGTTGTGCTATTACAAAAAATGGAGTTAGACAATTTGTCGGCATCTTTCCGTGTTTATCCGTCGTGCACAGTCGCTGACAGCCACGTACAAATTGACCGCGGCTGTACGCGCCATCGTCTTGGTTGCGCCTTATCGGACATAAGCGCGCACGTCGTTCCTATTGCCTGGAGTACAGTACAATGGTATTTCTAAAGAAGAGAAATGCTACAGAAAGATCACACCTTGTAATGTTTTACAAACCTAGATCCTACTGCCATAAAGTCATGATGAAGAAGATGATGAAAATCCGCTATTAATTTCATTTTATAGCGATTAGAAAACTAAATGAAGTACATTCACTAAACTATTATAGCTGTTTTAATGGGCCCTTAGCCGTGTCGCCCATTACATTTACGAGTCAATGGGTACGGTAACATTTCAAATGGCACCCACACACACGTGTTTTTCTAAGGAGGGATATGAATACTGTGTAATGCCTATTTTAATGATCATAAAGATTAGATGACAAATTTCACGCGGCTATATCGTTAAAGAGAAAATGAACGGTTTTTGTAGCGGTCAGGTTCAAAAACAAATTAACGGGATCTTTGATTAAAACACGTCTAAATTGAATCAAAGATGACGTATAGCAAGTTCCACCAAGTGCAAGTTTGACAATTGAAAACTTTATAATCTACTCCTTTGAACTTGTAATATCACACACTCAAAAAACGCAATTTACGCTTGTGAAGTGCAAATCAGACGACTACGACGCGGATAGACGCGGACAAAAGAGCTGAGACGCGAATCGTCACGTGCGTTGGAAGTAATAATTAAAGTCCTTATTTTCTATTTCTCGCGGGCTACATAAACGATAAATGTACTTACGCGTCCGACCGCGCCGGCGTCTGCGTAACGCCTTAAACAACGCTCAAGCGTTTCTTCAGTTTTGAGAAACGTTCTGTAATACGGCTCTTAGACATCTTCACAAAACTTTTCTAATTTTTCCCTAACAATGAACAAGCAGAGTTTCCCTTACGATCTTGACACGTCTGGGAATCGAGATAGGTCTTTTGAGAAATGATTGAGATAATGGACGTTATTTCTTTTTTTTTTTTTTTTTTTTTTTTGACTCGGGACGAACCATGGACAAGCAATAGTCGCCTTTCGGAGGCGTCGTTTTTTCCACCCGAGCTACGAGAAACACAGGTCTGAGACGACTAGTAATTCTGTCTCTGGCCTATCCTTAAATGTAAAGGCAAGGCAGAACATCAAGTGCTTAGAAAGCCCTTCATAAAGTCGCTCGAGTCCATATTGCATTCCATCATTCAAAAAGAAACAGAAAAATTTGTTGTTCAATTTTGAAAATATGAATTGATAATGTTAATAAGCCCCAGCTGCCAAATAAAACAGTAATTTTAAGCTGCTTCGTAAAAAAAGTTTGGAGAACCACCTCTTGGCTTCGACCACGTGGAAACTATGTGATAATATTACAAGACATTATTTTATTATTTTTAGGAAGGTAGTCACTATTAACTGAATAAGGTCATCATAATATTCCCCAGCCTATGCCCTTCGTATGATAGGCGTGAAAATAAGAATGACTAATAGACACAACAGAAATGAAATATAGCCAAAGTCATAATCTTGTCGATGAAAATTTTAACGCAACATTAAACCTACCCATTAGACCAAAACCTCAATTTACTGATATTAAGGTCAAATATAATGGACTAACATTACGAGTATGAAAAGCCCTGACCCTCTGTAAAACCACATGCTTGTTAGGGACTAACCGACATGTTATTCGCGTGTCATGGCCCCCGTCAGTTCAACGATTGTTGTTCAAGTCCCTGCGTGAATTATTAAACATCGCTTCTCTGTCGAGCCATAAGAATTTGGAACGACCTGCCCGCGCGCGTTTTTCCTTTCTCGTACAACCCTGGATTCTTTAAGAGTAGCGTGAAGAGGCACATTACTTGAAGACCACGGCCGCTAACTTGACCCCCGACAGAAGCATTGTGGATGCGGACCTTATCACTGAATCTCACCATGTCTTTCCATCAGGCAGTCATGTTCACTTCGTTGGTCCTTATGATAACAATATTCCTGAAAGAGTTGAACGTCTTTGGGCGACTTGAACACCAAGTCCTGGTAGCCATAGCTTCCGTTTTAACACATCAAGGGGTAACCTCTGGCTCGGTAATGTAATAGACATTATATTACCGTACCAGATATTATATTACATTACCGTACTTCTGATGTTGAAAACGTCTATACAGTTACTATGGTATGTACCTTCGATTGCGTGGGCCATTTGCTTATCTGCCATCTTAGCAGTACGAAAAGGTTTACAAAGAACATGAACCAAGATGGAGATACAGTTCCATCTAGATATGACAACGCTATTGTATGCAGAAATGAAACGATATGTGGGAAGATAGGTAGGTACCTACTATAAGGTTCATTGTCCACGGAACGTAACTTGCAGTGGCTGCTCGCAGTATGTTGAATTAACGTGGTAGGGTCTTTGTACATTGCGTCGTAACTGCACAGGCGCTTCTCATTGTAGTTTTTATTCGCCATGGCAAGTGAACAATTAGTTTAGCCGCCGAAGCATTCACTTCAGTCTACTCGCTGTAGGTACTCCTGGTAGAGTATTCGTCGTTTTTTACGCATGGAACCTCCCACAGAGTGCACTGTTAATAGTGAGATGGTCTCTCTCGAATAAGGCAGCACTTTAGTAGATTACTCAACACGAATTTTGAAGCTACGCCACATTGCAATGGACATTGAGTCTATCTTAATCTTACTAATAATTATATTAATATTATAAATGCGAAAGTTTGTGAGTGTGGATGTTTGTTACTCTTTCACGCTCGAACCGCTGAACGGATCGGGCTGAAATTTGGTACAGAGATACATTATAGTCTGGAATAACACATAGGCTACCTTTTATCCCAGGAATAACTTTCCGCGGGAACAAATTTTACGCGGGCGAAGCTGCGGGCATCAGCTAGTATATTATAAATGCGAAAGTTGGGGAGTGTGGATGTTTGTTACTCTTTCACGCTCGAACCGCTGAATGGATCGGGCTGAAATTTGGTACAGATATACATTGTAGTCTGGAATAACACATAGGCTACTTCTTATCCCGGGAATAAGTTCCCACGGGAAACGGGAACGGGAACAAATTTTACGCCTGCGAAGCTGCGGGCATCAGCTAGTTATATTACATTTTTTTAATGTTACCTGAAAGTTTGTTGGTTGATGTTGAAAAAAAATCTAATTTCGCTCTTTCAGCTTAAAATAAAACAATCCATATTAATAATACGCTCCTATCTAAATGTGAACAAGAAGCTGTGAGACGGTCTCACCCGATTGCCCCTCTAACGTTTCTAGTGAAAGTGAAAGTTCAATCCGATTGACGTTGTCATTTTTGTTTTATTTCAAACTTTGAACAGATGATCCACGTGACCTAGTGACGTAATTTAATGCAACAGAGTCACAGACTGCAGACACAAGTCTCGTCTCAAGCCCCTCTGCAATCTATTTTATAGAGAGGGGCTAAAAGGAACAATAAAAAAAATAGGCAACGCACCAAATAAATTTTATTTTCCGCGAAGCAAATAAGCAATAGAAAGTAATATGACACAATATTTCGGCTTATATCTAGAAAAAGAAATGTTATTCAGTTTGGCAATGAAATTTTGTGGAAAAGATCTCCTTCTTTGTAAGTCATTTAAATGCTGCGGCGCCGCCGCCGCGCCGTGGCAAAGAGCCGGGTAAAGTAATAGGCAAACTTTAAATAAATAATTTACTTAATTTGTAGTACAAACTTCATTTTGGTAAACTGATAAAGAAATACAACATAACAACCTTTAATTCAATTCTTTTTATAACTTTGATCCAACAGTTGATTCCAAAATTCGATTTCGTACCAAATCGGTAGAGGTTAGACGATAAATCAGATTACGTTAGTACATTGTTTAACCAACAATAGCTCGTGACTGTGTAATCGCTGGATAATCTCTTATTACGGTATCGATTGTGTATTTATGTGAAAGGCATAAATTAATTTAAATCGAATAATTCGTACCATAATCTAAAAGGTTCTATTAAACATGAGCCGCAATCGCAGTGAATAATGGGTTGTTAAACAATCGATTTTGATAAGTGTGGCAACCGTGCAACGGGAAGGAGTACAAAACGTCGCCACCACAATTCATACCGAAGGTGTCGTAACTCGTAAGAGGCGACTAAGGCAACACTTATACAAAACGATCCATTGCGTATAGAGAAGGAAAACTCGAAATGAAACCCGGTTGTCAGGAAAATGGCAATCGTTAAGTCAAGTTGAAGGTCTTATGGGCGGCTTGAAAAACTTCAACTGTTTGCGGGTGGTCACACTCGTCACGACTTTCGCCTGTCTGTTTCTTCGGGGATAAAGGCGTGACTATAATTTATGTATGTATGACATGTACCTATGTTCCTCACGAACGACGTTCAAAAAAGTCGATTAGATATGGGAGCCATAATTAATAATGAAATACACGGACCGTATTTTCACAAATGAAACCAAACCGACGTGAAAATCATTCACGTTGCCTGTCTACCCTTTATATTACAAGTCGGTTCATTGAGCACATTTGGAAGTACTCGTAAGTGACTATTGTGTGAAACTGATATCAGAGGGGCAAGTGCGAGTTTTTGCGTGACTTTGTCTGAGTTGTCGACATTCACGGCGCGCCAATTCGTATGGAATCGAGACCCCGCCACCTAGCTGTAAATGCGGGAACTTGTCTCGATTCCATACTAATCGGCGATAACGCGCTCACCCGTGAATGTCGACAGGCGCTCGCCGGAACTCGCACTTGCCCCTCTGTTCTAAGCCTCTAGTTCTCACTCATTTGAACAGAGTATCATCAATTCGCGATGAATATCGCTAGCAAGGTCTGCAGGAACATAATCCGTCATTGTCACTCGACACCAGCTGATAAGGTACGAGATTCCTTTCAGAATGAGATGGCTGGTCAAAGGATGAGCTTATAGTGATTTATGAACTAGGAATCTTCGAGATTTGATTTTAATATCATGCCAACATTGGATAAAGCTTATTTGGTCCTGTGCTTAATTTTTTTTGTGTCCCATATCTTTCTATAGCTCCGTCGTACGTTCAACCATCTCCAAAACCTGTTTTTTTTTTAAACTTTACAAACGCTTCGATGCCTAGGTAACTGTTACATGATAATAATAAAGTTTCAACGCAATCGGGCCTACCCGTTGTCAAGAAGCATGCGGTCCACCTAGTCGAAAGCGATGAAGGAAATTGATCACCAACTAGCGAACATCACGACGTTTGACCTGCGTAGTTCCCGTTCCCGTTCCCGTGGTAATACGGAAAAAAAGTATTTAGCCTATGTTCACCGGAAATTTTTCAAATCGGTTCTGTAGTTTCGGAGCCTATTCGATGAAAACAAACAAATAATCAAATCTTTCCACTTTATAATATTGGTATAGATCACCTTGGCCTATGAGATTTTGAAGTACCAGAGCTGTTACTTACGGTGGGGTTGGTTCATACCCTGAAGGTCGCGCCGCGAGCTATGGAAATTGGAAAGAACTATGCTGGGAGTGTCTTTGAGTGATAAACTTCGAAATGAGGTTATCCGGCAGAGAACTAAATTGATCGACTTAGCTCTCGGAATAAGCACTTAAACATGGTAATGGAACGGCCTGTGCATCAGCAGAATAACCGATGGCTGTCGGAGCCAACGAGTTCTGGAGTGGAGAAAGACTTGACAAACTTAGGGTAGAACGTCCACTCGCCAGATGGACCGACGACCCAGAAAAGGTCGCAGGCTGAGACTGGATGCGGTAGACGCAGGACCGTGTATTCTGGCGTAAATTGGTAAAGGGCTTCGTCCAGGATTGGACTACCTAAGGTTGATTTGATTGAGACTATTGTTATGTTTTTTTCTTTTTCTGTGTTCTAAACGGACTATGCGCATATTGGGCATGCTATGACTTACTATAACAAATTGATATTGAACATTTTTGATATACAACAGTAAGTTATAATAAACGCTTGAAAGTTTTGAAATACTTCGTGCAGTTTTTACCCTTCGTTTATGTGAAAGTATGCACACAATCACAAATCACAGGAGATATAATCTACATGAAAGGAACATTAGAACGAGCGTGTAAATTAATGTGGCGCACTGTTTATTTTCATGCACACATTTTGATAGAAATGTATGATGAAGACTCACTAAAGAAAACAAGAAAGCCGTGAGATCGTTCTCACCAGACTGCCCCTCTCTAACACGTTTATTGTGAAAGTGAAAGTTCAATCCGATTGACGTTGTCATTTTTGTTTTATTTCAAACTTCGAACAAATGATCCACATGACCTAGTGAGGTAGTTTAATGCGACAGAGTCACAGTTACAAACAAAGTCTTGCCATATGCCCCTCTGCACTCTATTTTATAGAGAGGGGCTAAAAATGACAGTTCTAGTTGTGACACGAAATGCCGCTCTACATTAATTCTTTAAAACCGTAATGGAAGTTCAATTATACCTCGTTTTAGATAATATAATCTTAAAATGTAAGAGGATTTATCAAATTCCTCACATAAGGGGATGAACACCAATGGTTAGGGTATTTCACGTCACAAGCGAAACTGAGGTCACTGGTTGTATTTCATAACGTCACAGTCGTCCCATTCATAAGATATTTTGTGCACAATCCTATTTACTTTTGTAGTCTCCAAATTCATACATAAATTATGAATCAGACTTTCGAGTCTCCCAGGAGGAAAACCGAGGCTTGTAGTATTATTTTCACTCTTGCTGTTACATTTCAATATAAAAAAATAAAGGGATGATTGAATTTAGCTTTTGAAAACTAAAATTATAAAAAATAAAGTTCTGTAGTAAATACCAACATTACCAAACCAACTTACAAAATAATTTCATGCATATTTACATTGATACAGTATTATAGATAGATAGATAGATAGATAGATAGATAGATACTCTTTATTGTACAGCATAACACAAAAAATAGACAGCGAAATTAACACACAACTAAATTACAATGTTGTACAATTGGCGGCCTTATCACAATTTGTGATTTCTGCCAGGCAACCATTGGATGGACTTAAGTTCATTACTAATGAAATTTATTTATGGGGCTGCTGTACCTACACAATATTATATGATGTAGTACCAATACAGTTCATATCGAATTTCACAAAAAAACAAAATAAAAATAAATGAAACAAAATTATAATCCGCGTGCAACGAGTAAAATCCGAAACCTTGTCAAAGCAAATGAAACAAGAAAGCCGTGAGATCGTTCTCACCAGACTGCCCATCTCTAACACGTTTATTGTCAAAGTGAAAGTTCAATCCGATTGACGTTGTCATTTTTGTTTTATTTCAAACTTCGAACAGATGATCCACGTGACCTAGTGACGTAGTTTAATGCGACAAAGTCACAGTTACAAACAAAGTCTCGCCATAAGCCCCTCTGCACTCTATTTTATAGAGAGGGTCTAAAATTGACAGTTCTAGGTGTGACTAGAGATGGGTAACGACCCGGGTTAAAACCCACCGGTGGGTTAAAACCCAGTTATCACCCGTTTCAATCCACCCACTGGGTGGTTTGGCCGGGTGAAAACAAAATATTGCCGATACAACTTGCAACTCGCTGCGATTGGTTTGCGGGGTGGTAGGTAGAGATGGGTAACGACCCGGGTTAAAACCCAGTTATCACCAGTTTCAATCCACCCACTGGGTGGTTTGGCCGGGTGAAAACAAAATATTGCCGATACAACTTGCAACTCGCTGCGATTGGTTTGCGGGGTGGTAGGTAGAGATGGGTAACGACCCGGGTTAAAACCCAGTTATCACCCGTTTCAATCCACTCTGTGGGTGGTTTGGCCGGGTGAAAACAAAATATTGCTGATAAAACTTGCAACTCGCTGCGATCGGTTTGCGGGCTGGCAAAACTGTGCCGGAGGGGTGGGGGGGGGGGGTGGGGGTGGTTTGATCCACGTGCGCCCCGCCCGTGCTCAAACTCACTCTCTCTTTACTCTCTAGTGTATAAGTGTACTTCGCTACGCCAGTTAGAGTGGGCGCGTTTTGTGTGAATTTTATGTTGTTTTTATTTACGACTCTGCATTATTATTGTGATCTGATCCAGTTTTTACCTGAATGACCTTGGCTTGAACACCTTGACTACGATTTGCTTATAAAATTTGATTCTGTCGACCCGGCTCATGCCAGCTCGGGTAAGTTATTCGCTGTGGCTGGCCCTCTCGGAAAGATAGGCCCCGACAATTCGACGGAGGTAGGGAGGCACTCCATGATAAATATGTGCCTCCCTAATGCAGCTTCAGGGCAAGATGTTGAATGCGCTGGTGATGTCAAGAGACACTGCCATCACCACTTCACCCTGTGATATCGCTTCTTCCGCCAGTCCTCTAATGCGCATGATCGCGTCCACGGTGGAGCGCCCCTGCAGAACCAGTTTCCCTGTCTTCCAGACATTGAAAAACTGGCCTTTTTTCAAGGCATGCGTTAAAGAGCCCTATAAGCCGCCCAAGTTCCTCGAAAGCCAGTACCTACGCTCGGCCTGGAATGCCGTTGGGACCAGGGGCAGTGTTCCTGCGGGATTTAAGCCGCAGTACAGCCGCCCCTAACTGACCCTCCGTGACTTCAGGTACATCATTCTCGCTGTTATCCGCGCCGGGCGCCTGAGACGAGAGAGACAGGCTTCCCTGTTCCTCCGCTCTTGATGGGAACAAGGAACCCAGGACCCTCCAGCTGGAGACTCTGGGTCAGTGAGGGTGCCTTAGGGCCTGGTTTGCCTCTTAACATAAGGTACGGGCGCCCTTATGGGTTCCGCTCCAGGGTCTCCGGCATCGCTAAACCTAAATTCAAGGGTTCCTTTCAATGTGAGTGTAAATCTAAACGGGCGTGTTGGCGGGTATTGTAAAATAATTCGCGCCGAAGGCGTGGACTATCTTTTGGACCGCTTAATGGCTGCTTGAGGGGCCCACTTGGCCACCCTGTGCCCCTCATAGAGCTTCATCTCTCGAGCTGCTGCATTGTCTGGGCGGCGACGCCTCCGGCGGAACCTGGTGTGGCGTACTGATGGCGCGCGGTAATGCACGCTGCACGCAGCTGTGCGATTTCCGGCATACACTTAGTCTTAATGGGGTGGCTCTTCTGAACCACCCCACTAAGGCATCATCATCGGCAGGCTTGTTTGCAGTCGAATCCAGGCCTGCCCGATGGCTGCCTCCAAGAGAGCCTCCCGATCCAGGCGAATGAGTGCCCAACGCGCTTCCGGGGGATTCGCGATAACCGGCGGTAGGTTAGGTGGAGGGGAGGCGTCGAAAGGGATATATCGGTGGTCTGATGACGACTCATTCTCCTTCACTACACGCTAGCTATCCCTGGACACAGCGGGCGAGATCAGGGGTCGCAAACGATACGTCTACGACCGAACTAAGCTCCCGCCGCATCCAGGTTGCGATTGCGACATTCCTCCGTTTTATGATTACTAGGCCACGTGTAGTGACCCAGTCCTCCAGTTTATGGACCACTGCGCGATGCTCTGGTACAGAAGATTCTGAGCAGCAGAGAAGTGGTTCAGGTTCACCTGCAGGATGCGGATATGGGTGTTCATGGACGTCCACCTATGTACCCTACCGCGAAAATGGACGCTCTTAAGCGGTACCCTAGCTCCCCCGAACGGACGGACGGGGCTTTAACTTGGAGGCGGCGCAGGCCTTGGTGCCCACCCGGTGGTCGGCCGCCTTGCCCTCCACGAGACATAACAGAGTCGCGGAGCGTCACAAGCAAGGGCCGTGTGACCGTACTAACCACAGCGGAAGCACCGGTCTCCCACGGTGACTTCCGCTGTGCACTGCACCCCCACATGACTCCACCTAGCTTCGAGGTGCTGTAGAAGATGCACCTGCGCCTTGAGGAAGCCCACAATAAGAAGGCTCCGTCAGTCTGCCACTTTGTGAGCCACCGCGACAGGGCAGCTCGCTACTGCCGACCCTTGACCAGTGGTACCAAAGCGAATTTCGCTAGATCTTATTTTCGCGACGGCAGCCGCTCGCTTCCATGACGGCGGAGATTATCTTCTCTGTCGTGGCCGCGTCACCTAGACCCGTAATGCGCAGACCGGCGCATTTATTGGGTCTGGTGACGCTGACGCGTGTGAAATCCCCCGTGTCGGTGTCTCCCTCAACTTAGCCGCTAGGGCCTCAGCCTTGGGACCGCTGGTGGCGCCGGAGGTCTCGAGGAGGAGTGATTCAGCGCGCGTCACCTTGCATCGGAGCCTCCTCCTGTGTCGAGGGCCTTTAGGTCCACTAAGCCTTTCGCCTGCCTCAGGACCTCAGCGTACCCCACGCCCCTTGCCATGCCCTCTGTCGTCACCGTAAGGACGACGACGGTGGCGTGGGAGCACGGAGCCTCTGCTGTTTGCGGGAATCGGCAAGTTTAGTCTCCAGGCTCGCATCCCGAGCTCAGAGTTTTCCCTCCTCGTTGGAGATGCTCCTATCGAGGTGCTCATCCAACGCCTTAGTGGCGTCTGTGACGACTTCCGCCACTATCTTCTTCCTGCCCGCTACATTCTTGACGCCTTTTACGGCGCCAGAAATGCGAGCAAGAGACGCCACTATCTGTTTTGCCGCTGATACATCTGATGTGAAGAATGTAGCTGCGTTAGCTGTCCGGCACTGTCCAGCGGGGGCACATCTACGGGCGGCCCCGATGCCCTTCCCTTGGTTCTGTAGAGGTTGGCTTTCCGACCTCTACCCGCAGTGGTAGCGTCGATTTATTGAATAAACTGCCTACTAATTAGTTCTGTTTTTTAAATATATATCTGTTTTAAGGGTAAGGAGTTTATTTTTGACTTGCTAGACTACTAAACACTACTTCCTACTTCTTACTAGTTTACGAAACCTATTATCACCCTCCCACTTCTTACTAGTTTACGAAACTTATTATCACCCTGCAAAATGGGTGATTATGGGTTTTAATTGGGTTAAAACCCAAATCACCCAGTTTTAACCCAAATGGGTAGATTGGGTTATAACCCGCTACCCATCTCTAGGTGTGACACGAAATACCGCTCTACATTAATTCTTTAAAACCGTAATGGAAGTTCAATTATAAAAAATGTAAGAAGATTTATCAAATTCCTCACATAAGGGGATGAACACCAATGGTTAGGGTATTTCACGTCACAAGCGAAACCGAGGTCACTGGTTGTATTTCATAACGTCACAGTCGTCCCATTCATAAGATATTTTGTGCACAATCCTATCTACTTTTGTAGTCTCCAAATTCATACATAAAATATGAATGAGACTTTCGAGTCTCCCAGGAGGAAAACCGAGGCTTGTAGTATTATTTTCACTCTTGCTGTTACATTTCAATATTAAAAAATAAATGGATGATTGAATTTTGCTTTTGAAAACTAAAATTATAAAAAATAAAGTTCTGTGGTAAATACCAACATTACCAAACCAACTTACAAAATAATTTCATGCATATTTACATTGATACAGTATTATAAATCGCGTGCAACGTGTAAAATCCGAAACCTTGTCAAAGCAAATGAAACAAGAAAGCCGTGAGATCGTTCTCACCAGACTGCCCATCTCTAACACGTTTATTGTGAAAGTGAAAGTTCAATCCGATTGACGTTGTCATTTTTGTTTTATTTCAAACTTTGAACAGATGATCTACGTGACCTAGTGACGTAGTTTAATGCAACAGAGTTACAGACTACAGACAAAGTCTCGCCATAAGCCCCTCTGCACTCTATTTTATAGAGAGGGGCAAAATGACAGATTTCAAGCACCTATAGCGTTAGCAAAAAGGTTCGAAAATCTGATGCCAAATCTGTCATTTTCGATGTTTTTGGAGAACTGAACTGAGACTTGTTGCGCGTGGATTACATTGTCATTAGAAGTAATGTACCAAAATAAATGTACCAAATTCTTACAAAAATAACTGAGAATCGTATTTTTAAGAATGCACACGGGAAGTTTAGCTATCCTTTCTCTTGTAAGTATAATCCTATCTCTTGGGGGTGAATTTTAAAAACCCTTTTTAAGGCGTGTCTACGATGTAGGCACCTTTATATGTCATGTAAGGTATACAGGATGTATAGCCCGTTCGCCTTAAGTTTGCCGCTGGCATAGAGGCTGGTGTAGAGGCATAGTATGGGGGGCGACCGGCAAACTTAGAGCGAACGGGTAGTAATATAAAGAATAGAATCTAGAATTCCAGATGTAAGGACTTCAGCTACGAGTTAACATGTCAGTCCTGTAATTTTATTAATATGGATAAATTGATAAATGGGTCAATGTGTTAATAGACTTTATTCATGCTCATAATTATTCAGACAAAACAGTAACTCGGCTCTCGGCAATGAAAATTTTACTCGTTGTTACAAAGGTTAAGTTCCTACAAACACGCATTAAGTCGGGTCAATGCGGATTAATATAGAACAACCCGTTACGAACCGCCAGAAGTTCAGTAACCTGTACGTAACTTTAATAATTCAGTGTTTATGTGAGCATTAAAGACTCGTAGCGACTTAAACTCGCACAAAGGGATCAAACCATCCAATAACAGGGATACTAAGGCCGGTTTCCGCCGCGAGAGAGTAATGAGCGGGAGATAGGGAGCTGAACGGGCTTATCTTTTTATGAAATGGGTTTTGTTTTCCACCGACAAAGACTTTAAAAATGAATTTGAGAATGTGGCAATCCCTCATTTGTCATATTTATTTTTGTTGTGATGAGTAACGAAAAATTAAACGATGAACGATAATATATGAGTACCTACCCAGTCTGTTCATCCCGACCATTTAAAAAGCGAAGTATGCAGTTGACTGTATTGCGAGTTAAGCGGATTCATAAAAGAGTAAGCGGGCCCTTTAATGAATACGCTTAACAAGCTTAGCTCACGATGGAAACCGGACTTCACACAGTTTCTGGGGAGCGTTAATATAAAATGAAGCAACTGTGATATCTCGACTACAATAAGGATAGCATTCCTTATTGACATCACTTGACACTCCCTTGAGTCTAGTTTTATATTTTTTCAGCAGATAGATGCTACATAGGTATGTAGTTTGTTTTTGTATTATATGTGGTCGTCGAAATACATACAAGTATTGTGGAATGAGCTCCCTGCTTCGTTTTACCCTAACGCCTACAGTATGGTGTTCTTCAAAATGGTCATAGAATGCTTTTTACAGGGTCGGCGAGTGTAGCGCCTTTGGTGTTGCAAGCGTCCATAGGCAACACTTAGCACTTTCCATCAGGTGGGCCGTAAGCTTCTCTGCCACCCTAGTGGTATAAATAAAAACGGTAGATATTTTTTTTACTTGTGTAAAATTCGTCGTGGATGCTATGCAGGACTCTTACCGACTAGAAATTAACTCGTTCTCTACCTACTGCCTACCGTTGGGAGCCCTGGATAAGACCTCGGAAGGATATCCCTATCCCCAAAATTCCCAACAGACCTTCGCTACCAATGCAGCCTCACCTAGGAGTTTCGAGTTCTTCCCCGCGCCTTTGGGGGGTTATTCGGTGTTATAACGCTTCTTGAGGCGTGTGGCGTGCCTGAAACTATCACGTCACGCTGTCGTCTTGTCGACTCTTGGGCGAAGAAAAACTAGCTAAATAAAGCGAACCGTTAAAAAGTGTTTTACTTTTTGGAGACCTTAGTTTTATTTGCAGTATCAACAGTTTACCCACTATCCTAAACCCATTAAGGCTTTGTGTACGAAAGACCAAGTCTCATACACTTAGAAAAGGGTTATTTTTAGTGGTTACACAAACGAGAATATGCACCCTCACCGAATATTTATCTCAAGCCGCCGTCGAACCTTTTCTGTATTTGTACGTGTGGATATTTTTAACGAGCCTTTTGGGCACTCATCTTGTACATTCTACTCTACTTAATATAGTTCCTAAATCCACGTACATTTGTTGTCTAGTCCAATAAGCTTGTTGTGTTGTGGCCGAACGACAAACTAAAAGGTCCACTTCTGCCCAGTATTTTGTATGTATGCCACTTTTTCAGAATGAAGTAGATTGTAGGTTCTAAATAAAATAATAATTTACGACAATACAAGACCCCATTATTTTCTTTTTGAAAGTAAGCGAATGATTGTTATATTGTATGATGCGATGGCAGTCGCATTTTTAACCGACTTCAAAAAAAGGAGGAGGTTCTCAATTCGTCTGTATGTATTTTTTTTTATGTATGTTAAGCGATATTTCCGTCAATTATAGACGGATTTCAAAATTTTTTTTTTTGTTGAATAGGGTTTACTTCTGAGGTGGTCCCATTTTCACCAAGTCAGGATGTGATGATGGGATCCAGGAGAAAACGAGGGCAACCACAGAAAATTGTAGGGACAACTAGTGCGCTTGTTAATTTTTTAATAAAGTGCTTTAATGTTCTACATTATAATGAAGGTCTGGAGTCGATCTGATGATAGATACGAAAGACAGTCGAGGGCATTCCTTAACAATTTACAGCAGTTACCTTGTGTTTGGACTTGATTGATTTGTATTGATGAGAACTTTACACTTGATAGATTTGACAGATTGATAGATCCGACTTAAAAAAAAGGAAGTTCTCAATGTTTTATGTATGTTCACCGATATTTCGTCAATTATAGACGAATTTCAAATCTGCTTTTTGTTGGATAGAGTTCACTGCTGAGGTGGTCCCAATTTCACCAGGTCAGAATCTGATGATGGGATTCAGGAGAAATCGAGGGCAACCACCGAAAATTGTAGGGACAACCAGTGCGTTTGTTAACTTTTTAATTCAGTGCTTAAAGGTACTACAATTTAATGAATGTCTGGTGTCGATCTGATGATGGAACCGAAAGACAGTCGAGGGAATTCCTTAACGATTTACAGCAGCTACCTTGTGTTTGGGCTTGATTGATTTGTATCGATGAGAACTTTCACCTAGATAGATATATTTTTCGATTCACCCGTCACTTAAAATGATGAAAAAAAATTTTTCAATAAAAAATAAAACCGACTTCAAGCAAATCCTGAATAATAAAATTAACTTAGCACAAAGTAATATGTATTTTGATTTATCATATTTAATTCAATATAATATTGAAGTTGGTGCCATCAATATTATACCTACCTACATAAAACTATGGGTTTACTTGGCGCCGACTTCAATATGATATTGAATAAAATCTGATAAAATCCAAATACAAATTACTTTGTGCTAAATATTTTTTTTTTCAGGATTTGCTTGAAGTCGGTTTTATTTTTTATTGAAAAATTTTTTATGACCTCTAGCCACGGATGAATAAATAGTTACTACGTAACTCTAGTTCCACAATGCATTCAAAAGTGAGAAAATTTCTAGGTAACATGATGTACCTATTAGATTTTTAATTTAGTTTTGTTAAACCTTTTTATTTAAATGCAAATATTAGTACAAAGGTTTTAATCTACTTTTTACGAACAAGTTAAGCAGCTTAACAAGGGAATCCAAACGCTGTTTACTGAAAATAAGACAACAAAACAAATTTTGAAAAATACCGGCCAAGTGCGAGTTGGACTCGCCCATGAAAGGTTTCGTGGCAGCAAGTAACATAATATAAAAAGTTCTTATAGTTCGTTGTAACTTTGATTGATGTTTTAACACGTTCGCAGTTTTTCTAACCGAAAATTGCGGTTTACGACGTATTTAAAAAAAACTGCCAGCTCTATCTCGTTCAAACTAATTTTCGTTGGTAGTTTTTATAGCAATGTACAGTCAAAAGCAATAATATGTATACATTGTCAAGGCTCCTAAAATATGTAAACACCATCAGTTCCAAAACGAAGTGCCCAACATGAAGAGCATAGAATTGTAACCACGAGTTCACATCATAAATATATATACACTCATTACTTCATTAAATTATGTCCACTAATAAAGGAACAAAACTATGTACTCACGCGTTGATTCATATGATGTACCCATGTTATATTCCATTAAATTATATTGAACTTCTCCGGCAATAACATGTATCTGAATGGTGCGGCATAAATATGTATCCACTTTTGATGAAAACCTTCAAATTAGATATTTGCTCTAATATAATTTCGGGTGTAAGGGGCCCCGCTACTACCAAGACTTAGGGGCCCAAGCAACCTCACCTGCACGCAGTACACCTGCTGTACTGCGTGCAGGTAAGGTTGGTGGCCTAGGCTCCCATGTAGGTGCCAGTCATGTGGTATAGTGTTGGTTCCCGGGGGTACCACCATGCAGCTGTGGAAAGCCCCCCATGTAACCGAGCCCGGGTTGGGTTGCGTTCTGGGTTCAGCAGGTGCACAGCCGGGCCCGGGGCGATGTTTGATGCAGCAGGGGGGGATCAGTAGGCGCGACCAGTAGTTTTACGGACTGTGAGACTGGCCCCCAATCGCTAGATTCTAAATTTAAAAAAAGAATTTCTAGAATAAAAAAATACCACTCTAGAAATATATCCTTTTAAATAAAAGACATTTATTCCAGCCTGTAAATGACGGAGTTATGAGGTAACAAACATTAAGAAAAATAAACCTCCTCCTCTTTTTTCTAGTCTTTTTTTTTTTAATATTCACGGACATTTCACACAACGCTATCTGATCCCAAAGTAAGCTAGGAATAACCTGCTTGTGTTATGGGTATCAGACCACGGATATTAATACTTATATACTTTTAAATACATACTTATTATACATAGAAACACCCAGACTCTTGAGACAAACATTTATGGGTCACACAAATATTTGTCTCCAGTGGGAATCGAACCCACGACCTCCAGCGCCACAGGCGGTATCACTACCGACCGCGCCACAGAGGCAGTCACAGAGTCTGTTGAAACACATTCAGGTTTGCGATACCAAACAACCCATGCAAAGGTTTGAGATCTATTAACTAACACTAATTTTATTATACGGCACTTTAAAGAAAACAAACAAACAAACTTTGGCATTTTTGTACATTTATAATTAAGCCCCACAAAGAATAATAAAGAATTTCTCCAAGAAACTAGATCGGTGATATTCGTATGGTTCGCGAAGGTGCCCGACCTACAGACAGGAACTCTAGCATGCATTCGTTTCTCACAATTTTAAAGAATTTGTTTGTATACAGAGTTATGAAATTTTAGTTGTATACTTATTATTGGTGGATACAAATATTATATAAAGTAGATGAGAATCAATTAAATTCTTGAAAGTATGGCTTTCAAGAAAATTTATCAATAATGAATACAATTTAAGCTTGAGTGACACTCGATGACAGGATGACAGATGAAAAGAAAATTGTTAATAATGGCCAGCATATCTATTTCGAATTTAATGGAATCTAAAATGAGTACATCATATGAATCAACGCGTGAATACATGTTATTGATGCAAACGTGCATACATAGTTTTGTTCCTTTATTAGTGGACACAATTTAATGAAGCAACGAGTGTATATACAGGGTGAATTTTTGAAAAGGGCTTGGATGGCCAACTCTGAAACTATAAGGAATAGCTAAAAATGCTCAAAGGAGTCACGAGCCCGATTTTGATAAAACTTAAAACCTCATCATTAGATTTTTGAAAAACCAATAATCCTAGCTGAGAATCGAACCCATTGATTTCGTAAAAAAAAACACACCCTTTATTATTACACCATACGATAGTGTCGCTGATAAGGATTAAATTCTGCGAAGTAATGATACACGGCAAATTTAAGGAAAGTTTAGAATTTTAATAGAATTCATATTTCATGTACCTAAATTTTGTATCGTAGTTTGTTTCGTTCAAAATCCCAGAATAGATCGTAACTATACCGTGTTTTAAATCATGCTCCGAATGATTATTTGGAGAGTATTCTAAACGGAATCAATAATATTGAATGCAGTACTATCTTTGAGGTCTCGAATCCAGCTATGTATTGAAAACAATGGTCTACATTTTGAACAATTAATCAGTCAACGTAAGCAAAATAAATTGTATTTTGTTAAAGATAAGCACTTTCCTTTAGTTTGCCGTATGTCATTACTTCCCAGAATAAGACCCTTAATAGCAACACTATCGTATGGTGAAATAATATAGTGTGTGTTTTTTTTTTCATAATCAATGGGTTCGATTCCCAGCTAGGATTATTGGTTTTACAAAATTCTAATGATGCGGTTTTCAGTTTCATCAAAATCGGGCTCGTGACTCCTTTGAGCATTTTTCGCTATTCCTTATAGTTTCGGATTTGGCCATCCAATCCCTTTTGAAAAATTCATCCTGTATATTTATGATGTGAACTCGTGGTTACAATTTTATGCTCTTCATGTTGAGCACTTCGTTTTGGAGCCGATGGTGTTTACATATTTTAGGAGCCTTGACAATGTATACATATTATTGCTTTTGACTGTACATCATATATTCTTTTTAGATTTATCATTTTCTTAGTTTAGAAGTTAGAGGGGGGGGGACACACATTTTTCCACTTTGGAAGTGTCTCTTGCTCAAACTATTAATTTTAAAAAAAAAAGGATGTTAGAAACCTCAATAGCATTTTTAAAGACCTATCTATATGTACCCTACACGTATAGGTTTGACGAAAAAAAAAATTTGAGTTTCAGCTCTGAGTATGGGGTCCCCCAAAATTCACTGCTTTTTTTTCTAGTTTTATATAAGAATCTTAATGCGGTTCACAGAATACACCTAGTTACCAAGTTTCAATAACATAAGCCTTATAGTTTCGAAGAAAAGTGGCTGTGACACACGGACGAACAGACAGACAGACTGACATGACGAATCTATAAGGGTTCCGTTTTTGCCATTTGGCTACGAAACCCTAAAAAGAAGGCATATTATATCTTGTTTTTTCAGAGTGTTGAGAACCATAAAGATGTACGAACAGAGAATCTTTTTTTTTTTTTTTTTTTTTTTTTTTTTTGTTTAACGTGAGGGAAAATCCTCATGGATGCTATGCCGGACTCCTACCGACTAAAAAACCTCACGTCACGCCCAACAGCCTGTGGTTGGGAGCCCCGGGGAAGCCCTCGGAAGGATGTCCCAGAACTCCCAACAGACCCACGGCCGCCACTGCGGCCTCGCCCAGGGGGTGGTTCGGGTGCTATCCCGCGTCTTTGGGGGGTTTCGGGTGTGATCCCGCTTCTAAGGGGGGGCGTGTGTGAATTGCTCACGTCACGCTGCCGTCTTGGGCCTGCTTCTGTAAGGACGGTGAGCCGCCCTCTCACCGTCCTCAGACCCCCGGTCATGGTGGCCGATAGTCTTCGGCGAAGACACGTCGGCGGCGCCCAGGCCGCCGACTGCGGAACTCGGGTGGGAGAGTTCTCTCCCGTACCCGTCCCGCCACCTCCTTCACGAGCATGACCTGCTCGCAGAAGGAGGCGGCGCAGTCCCACTTACTCCCGCTGGAGAGCATGGCTCGCACCATGGTCTCGAGCGAGAGAGTGTCCACGTCCAGACCCACTACGAGGTCCTGGCGCTGTTGCGCCCACGCCGTGCAACGAACAGAGAATCTACCTATCACCACAACAAACAGATACATTTTTTTTCTCGTTGATCTGTATATTTTGCTATCACATTGCATCTGTGACTGTGTCACAAATTCACAATGTCTTTTGTGTGACAAGAATGCATTTTTCTATAGAATGGACACACACATAAATTGACCCAGTCATTTTGTATCTGTCTTTTTCTTTGACCCGCGCGGTTGAAGCTTCGCTCATTACTAATCACTCGCACTGATCACTGGTTCTCCACACGTGTTTAGTCCTAATCAGTAAACACCTGCACTGGCACTAATCAAAGTAGAACATAGCTTTAAATTGATATTTTTTCGTACTTATTTAGTTTTATCATTTGGGCCAAAAATAGACAACTTTAAAAAGCAATAAAGCACATCCACTTTTCCTCCTCTGTGGAGGTTTATAAATTTGGACATCATCAACGGCATTTCATCGTCTGCCTCTGTGGCGCAGTCGGTAGTGATACCGCCTGCGGTGCTGGAGGTCGTGGGTTCGATTCCCACCGGAGACAAATATTTGTGTGACCTATAAATGTTTGTCTCAAGAGACTGGGTGTTTCTATGTATAATATGTATGTATTTAAAAGTATATAAGTATTAATATCCGCGGTCTGATACCCATAACACAAGCCGGTTATTCCTAGCTTACTTTGGGATCAGATAGCGTTGTGTGAAATGTCCGTGAATATTTATTTACTAGCTGACCCTCGCAACTTCGTTTGCGTCACATGAGAGTGAGCAAGAGAGAGGTATGGTATTAATATTTCGAGTATTATAATGTTTACCGTTGCATTTACCCCCGTCGCGTCGCGTCGCTTGTATTCATTAGAGCTGAACCGCATATCTTCGTCTGCGTCACATGAGAGTGAGGAGGAAAGAGGTGTTAAAGTGATATAATGTTTCCCGTCGCTTTTACTTCCACCCATCCGTTTTTCGGTATGGAACTCTTCGTGTGCGAGTCCGACTCGCACTTGACCGGTTTTTATCGTTCAGTTGACTGGCTGCCACTGCAGACCAAGTTTACTCCCGTAGCGTCGCTCATACTTTAAAACTTAATAAGAGGGTTATTTTAAGTGAACCTTAAAATATAGGCATATGCTGTTTAGGACTTTATTTACAACTTTTTAAGAGGAACAATTTTGTGGTACACAATTTTTACGTAACTTTAACTATTTATGCAGCGTCCGCAATGGAAGCTCTCAAAACAAAGAAATAATCCCCGTTCTCGAAACATTATTCATGGCTGCTCCGCTCCTATTCGTCTTAGCGTGATGTTATATCGCCATTAGTCAGCCTCAATAAATGGACTATTAAACTGTAACATATTTTTTGAAATGCAACCAGTAGTTTCTGAGATCCTAGCACAAACAAACTCTTCAGTTTCATTGTATCGTGAGTGAACCTTAAGAGATAGACAAATTAGGTTATTGTGTGCGAACCTTAAAAGATAGACATAATGCTGTCACGGACTTTTTTTCAGAACTTTTTAAGAGAAACAATTTTGTAGAACACAATTTTTACCTAACTGTAACCATTTACGCAGCGTACGCCTCGGAAGCTCTCAGACGGTAAAAAATATTCCCCGTTTTCAAAACATTCTTGATTACTGCTCCGCTCCTATTCGTCTTAGCGTGATGTGATATAGCCTATAGCCATCCTCGATAAATGGACTATCAAACTGTAAAAGAATTTTTGAAAACCAACCAGAAGTTCCTGAGATCCTAGCGTTCAAACAAACAAACAAACAAACAAACAAACAAACAAACAAACAAACAAACAAACAAACAAACTCTTCAGCTTTATAATATTAGTATGGATTATTATTTATTCATGACTTAAATGAAGTACATTATATACTTACTAATGTTTGGATATATATATATATACTAATGTTTTGATCGGTAAATCTGATTATGACTGTGTTATCGATATCTCATAGGACTTCCATGTTTACATGACTTACATATTATACTTTCTTGCTTACTGCATCAATTAAGAATAGTCACACTTGAAATTTCGATAACACTCCTACACAATCGAGAGAATCTTCGCCAGAAGAGAGCCATTCAAAATAGACCGTTTCTCTGTCGACCCATGACCCACAGTAACTCAGAATGCTCTGTCAGTGCACGTATTTCCCTTGTCTTCAAGCGGAGCGTGAAGAGGCACATTATTGGGCCACCCCACCGCTGTCAAGAGTCTTGTGGATTGTGAGAATGGCCCCTTAGGATGAAGCCGCACTTGCGGTCTGCTCGGCTCAAAATGTCAAACTTTGACTTAATTTCATTGATTTTGACAGTTTGATGACATTTTGAGGTTAGAAACCGCCGCGGTAAACCGCAAGTGCGACCCCGGGCTAACGTTAGATGGCTTTCGATCAGACGCACTTCATCATTATGGCGAGCAAAATATTTTTATAAAATGGTTATTTGCAAAATAATACAATGGTTGAATGTTATTAGGGTGATTTAGAGACAGCTGTAAGGATATTTCGAGCTCATTTAATGAATGGCCGACAGCCCGGCGCCGGCCATATATTCCCCACGATATATTCTGAACAATTTCTTATCGCGAGCTCTTTACACTCTTCAGTAGCTGCGAATATTTAGTGCTAGAATAAAGAATAGTGTTTTATTTCATGCCTAGAAACTTGCTCGAGAAACTTACAAAATAAATTCACCCGTTCGAAAAGTAATATTTAGATTTTTTTGAAGATGAGTTATTTGCGTGTATTATAAATCCTCATGGATGCCATGCTGGACTCCTACCGGCTTAAAATACACGTTCCCTTACTATATGCAGTCTCCTCAGTATATGGTCAGGGAGATTCGGGTGAGTCCTTGCAAGGATAAACTGACCTTCACAGTATTGTTCTGTTTTGTTGACCTAAAAGACATTTTTGTTATTACTTATTTCTAAAAATGTAGGCATTTGAGTACAACCGCTCGCTAGTCCGATGTTTAGACCATTTTTGTAAATAAAAATTCTAAAAGCTACGAGTATAAAGTCACCGTCAGAATGGCAGGTTGCCTGTGACAAACGAGTCCCAAAGTATACTCAAAAATTGCTACATGATTGCTTATATTTGCTACACGTCTCCAAGAATTGGTACAAGAATTGGTACATTTTGAGAAACCAGCATATTTTTTTGACCAGCGATCCTGACGTTTGGATGGCTGGTTGCCTTCGCGTTCAGTATGAAGGACGTAGAATTCCAAAACTTTTATTGCATGAATAATTGCTTAATAATTGCTTCATTCACGAATTTCAGGTCTGAGCTTAATACGTACATCAGGTAAGAAGATACAGCTTTGACTGAAAAAGTGCCTGATACATTGGAATAGCAACAATTTGTGTTACTACAGCGTCATGTTCTAATCGTGCAGGCGCTAAAAATTATTTTGCTATTCCAATGTATCAGGCACTTCTTCAGTCAATGCTGTATCTTCTTACCTGATGCACGTATAAAACTCAAACCTGAAATTCGTGAATGAAGCAATTATTAAGCAATTATTCATGCAATAAAAGTTTTGGAATAATGCGTCCTTCATGCTAAATGCGAAGGCAACCAGCCATCCAAACGTCAGGATCGCTGGTCAAAAAAATATTCTTGTTTCTCAAAATGTATTATATGTAGCAATTCTTGGAGACGTGAAGCAAATATAAGCAATCATGTAGCAATTTTTGAGTATACTTTGGGACTCGTTTGTCACAGGCAACCTGCCATTCTGACGGTGACGAGTATAAATAAGTAATATTTTACGAAACTGTGCACACAGTGAGCAGTTAAATTGCTATAAGCTGAATAGTTTAACAGCAATCGCCGTCTAAGAAGCGCTTTATGGCTGTAAACTTTTGTAATGGATGGATTTAGATGAATTTGAATGGTTGGGATGATGGAGTGATAAAATTTATATTTTGCGCTTTTGTTTATTACTATATCAGTACTATTAGTTATTCTGTTACCTACTAATCGCTATAATGTATGAATTTAAAGTATGATATTATACCAACTATTACCTATTACTTATACTTATAGAATTCGGGACTTCACGCGAAATACTGATTATGTACTTACAATCACCGACGTTTCGGGCGCGTTGCAGTGCCGGTCGTTCCTTGCCTCAGTCCAACCGCGACCACGTATGAGTGTTAAAAACCACGATAGTTTTTTTTTTTGTTTAACGTGAAGGAAAATCCTCAAGGATGTTACGCCGGACTCCTACCGACTAAAAAACCTCACGTAACGCCCAACAGCCTATGGTTGGTAGCCCCGGGGAAGCCCTCGGAAGGATGTCCCAGGACTCCCAACAGACCTTAGCCCAGGGGGTGGTTCGGGTGCTATCCCGCGTCTTTGGTGGGTTTCGGGTGTGATCCCGCTTCTAAGGGGGGGCGTGCGTAGGTTGCTGACGTCACACTGCCGTCATGGGCCTGCTTCTGTAAGGACGGTGAGTGACCCTCTCACCGTCCTCAGACCCCCGGTCATGGAGGCCGATAGTCCTCGGCGAAGACACGTCGGCGGCGCCCAGACCGCCGACTGCAGAACTCGGGTGGGAGAGTTCTCTCCCTTACCCGCCCCGCCGCCTCCTTCACGAGCATGACCTGCTCGCAGAAAGAGGCGGCGCAGTCCCACTTACTCCCGCTGGAGAGCATGGCTCGCACCATGGTCTCGAGCGAGAGAGGGTCCACGTCCAGACCCAATACGAGGACCTGGCGCTGTTGCGCACACGCCGTGCACTCCACCAGCGTGTGAAGCGCCGTGTCATCGCTGCGGTCCTCGCAGTGCTGACACTCGGCCGTGGTTTCCCGGTGTTTTCGCCAAAGATACCTACCGAAGCTACCGTGCCCGGCAAGCATCTGTGTCAAACGGTAGGAGAGAGCACCGTGTCTCCTCTCCAGCCACTCATCCATGACCGGTCTGACGGCTGCGATTGTGGCGAATCCCCCTTTGGTTGCTCAAGTCGCACCTTCCATGTCTCCACGGTTTCCTGGTGGAGCAGGGACCGCTGGGCCTAGATTTCTCGATAAGCAGGCCTATGGGTTCTTGCTTTCCATACCTTTAACCAACTTTTTCCATCCAAAGGTTGCCTGGTAGAAATCGCTTTAAGTGATAAGGCCGCCCATTGTACCTGCCTCTGGTACGCAATCTATGTACTATATTTATATTTACATGGTGTACAATAAAGTATATAATAAATAAATAAATAAATAAATAAAACCGCGATAGTTAAAAATAATATAACCTGTTAGATATCTCTCGTTATGGCCTAAAGCCTTCCTCAACAAATGGACTATCGAGTTCTAAAGGAATAATTTTTTTAAATCCAACTTGTAGTTTTTGAAAGCGATAGTCACAGGAAGTGACTATGTATCGCTTTCAAAAAAACAAGCAGAAAAGAACAAACTGTTTCTGTTTTATAATATCAAGTATATGTTTGTGTGTAAGAAAACCACGGTTTATGTAAATGGCGATGGCGTAGTAAATATCTAGTTAAAAATACCTAACCATTTCAATAAACCAACTAAATACCTTGCTAGAGTTATCAGTCATTTAATTACCCAACTCTAGGCATAGATAAAATAATTCGGTTCGTATCAAAGCAAGTCCACGCTCACATCTTAATTAACTCCAAATTTATCGCTCTTTGACAAGACTCGATACGTATCTTCTTAATTTAATTATTTCCGCTGTTCCATTACACGGTAATCAACGTCTTTAATGTGTGGAATTTAACCGATAAGTAAATTGTCCGAAAAGCGAAGGTAACCGTTAAAGCGCTTGTTAAAATATGCTGTAACTGACCACCTAGTGAGTTTGTAAACTCGCTCTGTGTCATCAAGCTCTACTACAATATTGTAGATTGACTTCCCTATTGAAAATCACTCGCTAACTTTCAAACTCACCAACTAGCAGCTTTTAAACTTGCTCCATCAAAGCTGTGAACATCTTTGGCTATGGTCAGTACCTACTTTATGTGCTAAGCCATTGATCTGTATTACAAGTGACATTGAACACTTGATGGGATGTACAGCAAGTAATCACAATCTGCTCCTGTGCGTTTCAACATGACAATAAGCTCACTAACTACGATCGCATCGAGGTCGTGGGTTCGATTCCCACCGGAGACAAATATTTGTGTGACCCATAAATGTTTGTCTCAAGAGTCTGGGTGTTTCTATGTATAACATGTATGTATTTAAAAGTATATAAGTATTAATATACGTGGTCTGATACCCATAACACAAGCAGGTTATTCCTAGCTTACTTTGGGATCAGATAGCGTTGTATGAAATGTCCATGAATATTTATTAATTTTATAGCTTTAAAAAGTCTTCTAAATATATATAACTCAAAGGTGACTGACTGACTGACATAGTGATCTATCAACGCACAGCCCAAACCACTGGGCGGATCGGGCTGAAATTTGGCATGCAGGTAGATGTTATGACGTAGGCATCCGCTAAGAAAGGATTTTGATAAATTCTACCCCCAAGGGGATAAAATACGGGAAGCGGGAACGGGAGCAAAATTTACGCGGGCGAAGCTGCGGGCATCAGCTAGTCAAATATATAATTGAATCAAAGATAACAGCCCTGCTATCTTTATTTTGTTTTATGGTGACTGATGAGACGGTGATGAAGATCACAAAACAAAAACTTACAATAACACCGCTCTTGAAACACTTCAAATCACGAATATCGTGTTATCTCCAAAACTTTTCCAAAATGTTAATCACAAAAACCAAAAGAGCTTTCATAACGTCATCTGAATTTTTTTAAAGTAAAACTTCTTTAGGCGCGACTTGGGAGTAACTCAGATTTTTGAAGTAAAACTTCTATAGGTGTGACTAGGCAGTAACTCAGATTTTTTTTCTGACGGAAGTAACGCTTACTATTTAAATTTTGAACAGCGGAAACGTAGTTCCCCCGGTTCAAAATTCGAATGAATGATATTAATATAACATTTGATGGGTTATATATTAAAATACCAGAAATCAAAATGCCTTTACTTAAAATGCATTAGACCAAAATACCCGAATTCGAAATACCTTAACATTCAAAATATCTTATTTCAGTACACCTTACCGTAAAATGTCTAAATTTAAAATACAAATAATTATTATATCAGAATTCAAAATACAAATGTCAGTGTGAGTGTTCAAGACCAAGAGTACACCATGGATAACTGACAATGTTAAGTTACTCTTCAGCTTGCGTGACAAAGCAAGGTTGGCTTATCAAAGGACAAAACTGGAGTCAAAAAAACAGTATTACTTGGAGTTGAAACATCAAGCTGTTGTAGCGTTGCATAATGAGAAATCAGTTTATTTTTCCAGAAATATAAGTGAACACATTAATAACCCTAAGATTATGTGGAAGAATTTAAAAGATCAGGTACTCCACTCGCATAGGGATTCATGTTTGCCGAGTCACTTCAGCAACCCATATACCATCAATAAAGCCTTCCTTGATGTGCCAGGGCAGTGTGTGGTGAGTTTATCAAAATTAACATATTATGAACACCATAGGTACGATCATGGTATTAGTTTTGAACTCAAACCTGTGGATTCATCTATAATTCTAAAGATTTTGAACAACATTAAAACACAGGCTCAGGGTATTGATAAAATCAGTGCGCAGATGTTGACCCTCACACTGCCTAACTCACTGAACACAATCACACAAATAATCAACACATCTATCACAACACACACATATCCCAAGTTGTGGAAGTGCTCTGCAGTTCGGCCTATACCTAAAAATTGTCACCCAAACACCATTAAAGACCTACGGCCTATCAGTATACTCCCATGCTTGTCGAAGGTGTTGGAAAGGGTGGTACATATGCAGGTTATGGAGTACCTTGAAAAAAATTGTGTTTTACCTGATAAGCAGTCAGGCTTTAGGAAAGGGCGGGGTACTGCTATGGCTTTGAGTGATGTAATTGGCAACATTTTGGAGGCTAGGGATCGTGGGGAGGGAACAGCTTTGGTCCTATTAGACTACTCCCGTGCTTTTGATGCCCTAGATATTTCACTTTTATTGTCCAAGTTGTCTTTCTATGGGTTCTCATCGGACACTGTCAAATGGTTCCATAGTTACCTTACTAACCGCTCACAGTATGTTGAGATACAAAGAGAGGATGGTTCTGTGATGTCATCATCCCCCCTAGAGGTGACTAGAGGGGTGCCTCAGGGATCAATTTTGGGCCCGCTTTTGTTTATTTTATATACTGCAGACATCACAGGTTCCTTTCACTATTGTAAGTTCCATATGTATGCGGATGACACACAATTATATTTATCATTCAAACCCGATGACACACTTGTGGCTGTGTCTAAGGTAAATGAAGACCTGGAAAGAGTGTTTCAATGGTCGAAAGAACACTCACTGAATTTGAATCCCGTAAAGTCTAAATTGATGATACTTGGTAGTAAAAAACAAATTCAATCTATCTTGCTATGTGATCCTGCCATAATTATAAATGGCCAAAGGGTGTCTAGGGTAGAAGAGGTCACTAACCTGGGTCTTGTGATGGATCCTCAGTTACAGTTTGAGGGACATATAAATAAAATTGTTAGAAATTGTTTCTATAGGTTAAAAATTCTCTACAATATTCGTGATTTTGTAGGGACATCGTTGAGAAAGCAACTGGTGGACAGTCTCATACTATCTAGATTTAATTACTGTGACATAGTTTATGGTCCATGCTTGCTTGCTAAAACCAAAAAGCTTATACAACGCATACAAAATGCATGTGCCCGATACTGCTTTCAGATACCAAGACGTCACCATGTGACCCCATACATTAATAATAATGATGTACTCAAGATGGAAGCCAGAAGACGGTTACATCTTGCCACTTTACTATTTGATTTATTAAAATATAAAAAACCTAATTATTTATATGATAAGATATGTTTTAGAAAGGATCATTATCCTTACTCTGTCAGGTCTGCCACCAGTGTGATATCAGTGCCAAGACACAAAACCACTGCTTTCAAAAAGTGTCTTAAATATATGGCGATGCGAATCTGGAATGATCTGCCGCCGCCTATCAGGGACCTAAAATCCAAACACAGATTTAAAGTAAAGTACAAGGCTTTACTCCCACAACATCAAAAGAGTGTGCCTTGAGCTATATCTATAATAAACAGACACACATCCCATATATATAGGTACTTACCATGGTGTCTGTCCCCTCCGCTACATTTCATTCCAGAGTCGCTTCTCTAAGTTGTCGGCACCTGATAATTAGCATCTCTGTGCATCGGGGGATCTTTGGTTTGTGTAAATTCCACTGGTTGAGACTGACTGTTGCTGGGATGATCCTGTGATGGGAGTAATGGTGGATTAGGTTTTAAAAGTCTTATGTAAGATAATAAATAACCAATGCTATTGTTTAACCTTGTTTAGAATTAGTGTTAATTGCTAGATTACTTGTTGTTAAGAATTACTTACCACCTTGGCGTGTTGATAACATTTTCCTGCAGTTTGAGATGAGATGTTTGCTGATAGTTTAGGAATCATATTATGTAGGTTGTGATAAAGTGAAACGATATTGCCTGAAGACGTCAGGTGGCACTCGGGGGTGGCACTGAAAATCAGTTCTGAGGTGGTTGATAGCCAACTCAGTGCTTGCTGAGTGTCCATCCCTTATTGTGAACACAGCGTACATATTGAAAGGTAATGCAAATGAACTATATTAGCGACTTCTGAGAAAGTACCTATGTATTTTAACTATTTTTTAACCACGTGCGACATTTGCCACGTCAGGAAGATGACACGTTGACAATACAATATATGTCAACAACATGTGGCGGCGGCCATGTGTTTTAGTAGTTTTTTTTTTTTTCTTATCCGTTTAAGGATAGGCAAAGGCAAAATTGTGGTTGTGCACTTTATTTTTTATTGGGTACTTTTATGATATGTATTTTTTTATAATTTTGTTGATCAGTTTGAAACTGTTTTATGTACGTTGTGATCGCTAATAAACACATTTTCTTTCTTTCTTTCTTTCTAAATTTTCAAATATCAAACAAAAATATATATAGAGATACTCTGAGTCGGGGTGTTAACCATTTACAGATATATAGCAGCATCCATGTAGGATTTAAATCATGTTAAAAAAAAGTATTTTGTGATTGAACATTTTAGGATAAGGTATTTGATAAATTTATTTTTTGGGTTTCGATTATTCGGCCGTAAGGCATTTTAAATTATTTATATTATAAATATTTGCCTTTTGAATATTGATATTTCGATTTCGGGTATTTTGGGCTACGATATTTTGAGTAAAGGCATTATAATTTCTGGTATTGTGACGGTATACCCATTTGATGCCGTCAATGGCTAAGAAGTTTTACTTTAATCGCGCGTAAAGGTTACACGCACACACTTTTTTTTAAACTTTCATTAACTAGCAGCCGAGCGAAGTTATCAAAACTGATTACAGTAGCCAAAAAATGTACGTCCGCAAACACAAGAGGTCTAATTCTAAATACACTATACTTAAGAAGTTCTGCATGAAAAAAAATTCATAACTTTCAGCCAAACGTGTCACAGAATAAAATAGTCCCCAAAAATATCAGTAGTCGGGGTCAAGCCATAAAACGGTAAAAGAGAGATAATACGAGTAGGTACCTACTTAACAATACCACCTGCATTTCTACTTTCCCAAATAATTACATTAGATACGCTCTTCTTGCATGTAATTACCATTATTTATTGCCCATTATCTCCTACTTTTTACGCCGTAGTAAGAAAGAATCTTCGTAGCATGTTTTTTAGGGCTCCGTACTCTAAAGATAAAATCGGGATCCAATCAATGAGACTTCACGGTCTCTCTGTTTGTATGTCTGTCGTATCTCAGGAATCGTCATAGCTAAATTTTCACAGGTGATGTATTTCTGTTCTGCTGTAACAACAAACTACTAAAATCAGAATAATAATAATAATTAAGAGTGTCTCCCATAAAACAAACGTGATATTTTTGCGTTTTTTGGTACGTAACCCTTCGTGGGTGAGTCTGACGCGCACTTGACCGGATTTTGATATAATTATTTACGAGGATGTAAGCTTCTAACTGTACGCCTTTCAATTTATGGATGTATACATTATATTTTAAACTTTCCTCATTTAAGCCTAAATGTGGGGTACTTCAAATCAGCGTGTCCGAAGCACGTGTAGGGACCTTCCTACCTACACTCAATATACACTACAGATAATTATAAATAAATACTAAACTAAAATATATATTTATTAAACACACACACATGACACACACACGCAAACATTAATTTATATTTAATTTAAAATAATATACTTATTACCTATAATATTTACACAACATAATATCTAATATTTACTTACGACATTTATTGTCGACCTAACGAGGATGTGTGGCAGCTCGTCGATATCAATTATCGACAGCGTCCCACCACTATTGTGCAAAAATTTCGTGCAAAAGGCTGCGCAGGCGCCGCATACAAATTGCACGATGTACTTATCTCAGTCGAGATACCTAACCCTCGCGGAGCGCACGTCAGTTCGCCTCAGCTACTTAAACACGCGTATAGCATTTGCCTATAGTTTTATGTGCTTTTCCTGCTTAATTACTATTGTGCTACCTTCTAAGACTTTCCTATTCTGTGAACTATCTGTGTGCATGTGCTTTCTTCTAAAATTGTGCCTTCTGTTGTGATACGGACATTACATCTATTCTACAAGTGAGTCGAACGTTTTTATTTCACGATCCTGAATATACCGCTATCACATATACATATAGGTGGTGATATCATCTATCTTCCCATCACGCCTATATTGGCGACCCCTATATTGGTGACCACGTATACCGAACACAATAACCTACAAAGATGGAGGAAGCACGCGGTTCGCGTTCCACAAATAGTGATGGGAAAGTATCGAGGTCGCCGGAGGGAACTGAAGTGTACAAAGTTAGTATTCGTATTCCACCATTCTGGCCTGAAGAGCCCGAAATTTGGTTCGCCCAGGTCGAAGGTCAGTTCACTATTAATAAGATTACTAGCGACCTAACCAAATTCAATTATATTATCGGTCAGTTGGACAACCAATACTCCAGAGAGGTGAAAGACATCATAATATGCCCTCCAGCAGAGAACAAGTATGAGAAATTGAAATCGGAGCTCATCAAGCGGCTCAGCGCTTCGAACGAAAAAAAGCTCAAGCAACTGCTTATGCATGAGGAGCTCGGAGATAGGAAACCCTCACGTTTTCTTCGCCACCTGCAGAGCCTTGCCGGACAGGACGTCCCAGACGACTTTCTTAAAACCATCTGGATCAGTCGTCTCCCTCACGGTATCCAGACAGTCCTAGCAGGTCAACCAGGGTCCACAGCCCTAGAGGATTTGGCTGATTTGGCGGACCGAGTCAACGACCTGGCAGCACCAACACCCAAGATCGCTGCCATGAGTGAAGCAGGCACCAGCTCCGTCATCAGTGACCTCAGCAGAGAAGTGGCTGAACTTCGTAAGCAGCTGAAGAAGTTTACCACACATAGGAACCCGAGATCTAGCTCGCGAAGTACTCGACGGCGCAGCCGGTCATCATCTAGGCAGCGCTCTCAGTCTAATTATAGAAAGTTCCCTATGTGCTGGTACCACAGCAAGTTTGGTGAGAGGGCCAGTTACTGCATCCGCCCATGCGACTTCAAGGCGGAAAACTCCAAGGGCAGTCGGTAATGACGACCGACGACTGCCCACCTTCTACTGGTCGCCTTTTCGTGACGGACCGAACTTCGAGAACGCAATTTTTAGTCGACACTGGAAGCGACCTCTGCGTCTTCCCTCGATCCGTGCTACATAATCGTCGTGCTCCAACCGAGTTTACTCTGTGTGCTGCCAATGGTTCTAACATTTCAACCTATGGATATGTTCATCTTGATTTGGACTTTTCTCTTCGTAGAACTTTTACATGGCGTTTTGTCGTAGCAGATGTTACTAAGCCGATTATTGGCGTAGACTTTTTAAATTATTATAATTTAATTGTCGATGTTAGAAATAAGCGCTTAATTGATAATACTACATCTGTATCTACTGTAGCTACTCTTGTAACTAATTGTAGTAGGCTATATTCGGTAAAAGTTTTAACTGGTGATACTTCATTTCATAATATTTTAAAAGACTTTCCAGAAATCACTCGACCAGCTGGCACACATCGCTCAATACCACATAACACACTTCATCACATTCGCACGACACCAGGGCCTCCAGTAACATCTTCTCCTCGTCGATTGGCTCCTGACAAGCTCAAGATCGCTCGTCAAGAGTTCCAGTCAATGATTGCTAATGGTACAGCTCAACCATCAGAAAGCCCTTGGTCCTCACCGTTACACTTAGCACCCAAAAAGGATAATGGATGGCGTCCATGTGGGGATTACCGCATGCTGAATGCCCGCACCGTGCCTGACAGGTATCCGATAAGGCATATACATGACTTTGCCCATTCTATTGCAGGTTGCAAGGTTTTTAGCACCATAGACTTGGTTAAAGCCTACAATCAGATACCTGTCAGCCCGGAGGACATTCCCAAGACCGCCATAACCACTCCCTTCGGTTTATTTCAGTTAAAATTTATGACCTTCGGTCTCCGTAATGCTGGACAGACCTTTCAGAGGTTCGTAGACGAGATGACCAGGGGGCTGGACTTCGTATATTGTTACCTTGACGATTTCTTAGTATTTTCAAGGGACCAGACTCAGCACGAAGAACATCTTCGTACTTTATTCGGCAGATTGAGGGACTATGGTATGTTGGTTAACACGTCCAAGTGTATTTTCGGGGCAGAGGAGGTAACCTTTTTAGGATACAGCATCTCCGAGCAAGGTACCCGACCACTGGACTCCAAAGTACAAGCCATCAAGGACTTTCCTGTCCCCAAAACTGTGCGACAATTAAGAGCATTCTTGGGTATGCTAAATTTTTACAGGAGATTTCTTCCTCGCGCTGCCCAAGTCCAAGCTCCATTACACGCACTTTTGACAGGATCAGTCAAAGGGTCTCACCCTGTTGACGTAACAGGTGACACTCTAGCAGCTTTCGAAGCTTGTAAAGAAAGCCTGTCCAACGCAGCTCTTTTAGCTCATCCCAACTGCACGGCACAACTCGCCTTAGTCACAGACGCATCTGACAAGGCAATTGGTGCAGTACTCCAACAGCTAAAAGATGACGCATGGCAACCTCTTGCTTTCTTCAGCCGTAAGTTAAGCCCTTCACAGGTGAAATACTCACCATACGACAGG
The DNA here is from genome assembly GCA_933228765.1 of Miltochrista miniata. Taxonomy (NCBI): domain Eukaryota; kingdom Metazoa; phylum Arthropoda; class Insecta; order Lepidoptera; family Erebidae; genus Miltochrista; species Miltochrista miniata. The sequence goes on along the minus strand of OW121764.1, from coordinate 10,358,864 downwards.
GAGTTGCTAGCCATTTATGAGGCCATTAAGCACTTTAGGCATATGCTCGAGGCTCGCCACTTTATTGTCTATACTGACCATAAACCGATCAGTTTCGCATTCCATGAACGGAAGAAAAACTGTTCGCCTAGGCAGTATAGACACCTCGATTTTATCTCCCAATTCACGACTGATATTCGTCACATATCAGGGAAAGACAATATCGTCGCTGATACTTTGTCGCGTATTGAAGAAGTGGGAGCGCCGGTGGACCTCGAAACAATAGCCAGAAGCCAAGCAGCAGACCCTGAATTGGTGAAGCTATTAGAGGAGGGATCATCACTCCACTTAAAGAAACTTCACGTGCCTGGAAGTCGTACACCCTTGTACTGCGACGTCAGTACTCCGACCTCCAGACCATTTGTCCCAAGGTACTTACGAAAGCAAGTTTTCGATAGCCTGCATTCGTACAGTCACCCCGGAGCCAATGGTTCGGCTAAATTAATCGCCGAACGCTATGTTTGGCCTGGCGTTCGCAAAGACTGCAGGGAGTGGGCACGAGCATGCATTTCATGTCAGCGTGCTAAGGTTAGCCGCCACGTGAAAGCCCCTCTTGGGTCATTCAACTTACCACGGGCGCGTCTTAAACAGATCCATATAGATCTTGTTGGACCCCTGCCACTGTCATCTGGCTATCGTTATTGCCTTACCGCCATAGATCGATTTACTCGATGGCCGGAAGCAATACCGATAGAAGACATAACGGCTGAAACAGTTGCCAAAGCATTATTGTCAGGCTGGATAGCTCGATTCGGCTGCCCAACAGACATCACAACCGATCGCGGCCGCCAATTTGAGTCGGCCCTGTTTCAATGTCTGTCGCAAATAGCTGGGTTTGAGCATAAACGCACGACAGCTTACCATCCTGCATCCAATGGCTTAGTGGAAAGATTCCACCGACAACTTAAAGCCGCAATCGTGTGCCACGGCAACGACAGATGGACCGAATCACTGCCATGGGTCTTACTAGGTGTGCGAACTTCTTTCAAAGAAGATTTACAAGCCTCATCCGCTGAACTTTTATACGGCGAACCGTTAAGGCTACCTGGCGAATTTTTCCAACCTTCTACGACCGGTACCACAGATACATCTGAGTTTATCGCTCGTATTAGGAATTTTGCCAGGAAGTTACAGCCGACACCTACATCCCACCATAGCCAAGCCAAGCCAAGAACATTTATATTTAAAGAACTCGCCACATGTGATCACGTCTTCCTTCGCGAAGACGCTTCACGTGGTTCGCTTCAACCCGCTTACACCGGTCCACACAAAGTTATATCACGTGGTGACAAAGTCTTCAAAATATTATTAAATAATAAAACGGTCACGGTATCGATAGACCGCCTTAAGCCGGCCTTCATACTGTCTGACCATACCAATGTACCTCCACCAGAAGTCCGGAAAGACTTTGTTACTCGTTCTGGTCGTCGGGTGAAATTTACAGATTTCTATCGCCCTTGACGGTCTCTGGAGGGGGGTGGTGTAGGGACCTTCCTACCTACACTCAATATACACTACAGATAATTATAAATAAATACTAAACTAAAATATATATTTATTAAACACACACACATGACACACACACGCAAACATTAATTTATATTTAATTTAAAATAATATACTTATTACCTATAATATTTACACAACATAATATCTAATATTTACTTACGACATTTATTGTCGACCTAACGAGGATGTATGGCAGCTCGTCGATATCAATTATCGACAGCGTCCCACCACTATTGTGCAAAAATTTCGTGCAAAAGGCTGCGCAGGCGCCGCATACAAATTGCACGATGTACTTATCTCAGTCGAGATAGTGACGGGACGGGTCACAGATTTTTCAACTCGGGCAACTCGAATTGATATATTACGTAACCCGGGCTGTAACTCGGGTTAACCCGGGTTGAGTCTGGCCGGCCACCCCGCCGCCGCCGCACCGCAGTGTGTCGAGTAACTCCACCTTTTTAACCCGACCCGCCGATCGTATCATCGTATAATAACTGTCTAGTAATTAAATTACTATTATTTTGCATAATTTCATGTACTTACTAGGTAAATTTACTTTTATTTTTACTGTTAAGTGAAATAGCGTCATTAATCAATTGAATGTTGCACCGTTGGCCTGTAACCTCTAATTAAGATATAACAAAATAAATTTTAAAAACAGCCCGGGTTCCATAACGACCTGACCAGTTTTCTATTCATCGAACGTAGAATAGCTTTTATTACTTCAATCTCAGTTCGATATTCCTTAATGCTGCGTGTGGTGTGAATGTGTGCGAGGCCAGCGCATGCTTAGTTAGCGAGCGAGCCCGACCCAAACCGAAACGAGCCGAGTCAACGAGAAGGGCTGAGCGAGATGACCGTGAACGAGCGAGACAAAGCGAGTTGAACAGCGTGGCGGGTGGCGAGCGTGCCGAGTGTCGTGGTCAACCGAGTCAGCCCGAATTAGAGATGGGTAGCGGGTTATAACCCAATCTACCCATTTGGGTTAAAACTGGGTGATTTGGGTTTTAACCCAATTAAAACCCATAATCACCCATTTTGCAGGGTGATAATAAGTTTCGTAAACTAGTAAGAAGTGGGAGGGTGATAATAGGTTTCGTAAACTAGTAAGAAGTGGGAAGTAGTGTTTAGTAGTCTAGCAAGTCAAAAATAAACTCCTTACCTTTAAAACAGATAATTATATATTTTAAAAACGGAACTAATTAGCAGGCAGTTTATTCAATAAATCGACGCTACCACTGCGGGTAGAGGTCGGAAAGCCAACCTCTACAGAACCAAGGAGAGTGCATCGGGGCCGCCGGTAGATGTGCCCCCGCTGGACAGTGTCGGACAGCTAACGCAGCTACATTCTTCACATCAGATGTATCAGCGGCAAAACAGATAGTGGCGTCTCTTGCTCGCATTTCTGGCGCCGTAAAAGGCGCCAAGAATGTAGCGGGCAGGAAGAAGATAGTGGCGGAAGCCGTCACAGGCGCCACTAAGGCGTTGGATGAGCACCTCGATGGGAGCATCTCCAACGAGGAGGGAACACTCTGGGCTCGGTTTGCGAGCCTGGAGACTAAGCTTGCCGATTCCCGCAAACAGCAACAGCTGATACAGGAGGAAATCGCAAAACTGACGCAGCTGGCTTGGGGTGTGACAACCCACCCTCCACAAAAGGCCCCTGCTCGTGCACCCAAAGTGACACCGAGCATGATTCAGCTACTGGAGGCCATCAAGAGACGCCTCGGCGTCCTCGAAGACCGGGCAAACCGCCCACCACTAGCGGCACTCGTCGTCACATCGTATGTGACGACGGCTGCATCCAGTTGGGCTCGCGGTCCCCAGCGAAAGGCCAACGCCCCCTCCTCCGCCCCCAAGAAGATGGCGCATGGGGAGAGTGGCAACCCCGCCTTCACCAGCACAGCTAGCGCTTCCGCTGCACCCCAGAACCCCTCCAGAGAGAGGGTCTGGGAGGTAGCGGGAGCGAAAAAGAAGGCAGCTAAGGCTGCCAAAAAGACGGCAAGGGCCGCCGCGGCGAAGGCGCCAAAGAGGCTCCGTGCTCCCACGCCACCGCCGTTGTCCTTACGGTGACGACAGAGTGCATGGCAAGGGGCGTGGGGTACGCTAACGTCCTGAGGCAGGCGAAAGCCTTAGTGGACCTAAAGGCACTCGACACAGGAGGAGGCTCCGATGCAAGGTGACGCGCACTGAAACACTCCTCGAGATCTCCAGCGCCACCAGCGGTCCCAAGGCTGAGGCCGTAGCGGCTAACCTGAGGGAGACACCGACACGGGGATTTCACACGCGTCAGCGTCACCAGACCCAATAAATGCGCCGGTCTGCGCATTACGGGTCTAGATGACGCGGCCACGACAGAGAAGATAATCTCCGCCGTCATGGAAGCGAGCGGCTGCCGTCGCGAAAATAAGTTCTAGCGAAATTCGCTTTGGTACCACTGGTCACGGGTTGGCAGTAGCGAGCTGCACTGTCGCGGTGGCTCAGAAAGTGGCAGACTGACGGAGCCTTCTCATTGTGGGCTTCCTCAAGGCGCAGGTGCATCTTCTACAGCACCTCGAAGCCAGGTGTAGTCATGTGGGGGTGCAGTGCACAGCGGAAGTCACCGTGGGAGACCGGTGTTTCCGCTGTGGTTAGTCCGGTCACACGACCCTTGCTTGTGACGCTCCGCGACTCTGTTTTGTGTCGTGGAGGGCAAGGCGGCCGACCACCGGGTGGGCACCAAGGCCTGCGCCGCCTCCAAGTTAAAGCCCCGTCCGTCCGTTCGGGGGAGCGAGGGTACCGCTCAAGAGCGTCCACTTTCGCGGTAGGGTACATAGATGGACGTCCATTAATGAACACCCATATCCGCATCCTGCTGGTGAACCTGAACCACTTCTCTGCTGCTCAGAATCTTCTGTACCAGAGCATCGCGCAGTGGTCCATAAACTGGAGGACTTGGTCACTACACGTGGCCTAGTAATCCTAAAACGGAAGAATGTCGCAATCGCATCCTGGCCACGGCGGGAGCTAGTTTGGTCGTAGACGTACCGTTTGCGACCCCTGATCTCGCCCGCTGTGTTCAGGGTTAGCGTGTAGTGAAGGAGAATGAGTCGTCATCAGACCACCGATATATCCCTTTCGAGGCCTCCCTTCCACCTAACCTACCGCCGGTTATCGCGAATCCCCCGGAAGCGCGTTGGGCACTCAATCGCCTGGATCGGGAGGCTCTCTTGGAGGCGGCCATCGGGCAGGCCTGGATTCGACTGCAAACAAGCCTGCAACATGACTTAGTGGGGTGGTTCAGAAGAGCCACCCTATTAAGACTAAGTGTATTGGTGGATGCCGAAAATCGCACAGCTGCGTGCAGCGTGTAGTACCGCGTGCTATCAGTACGCCACACCAGGTTCCGCCGGAGGTGTCGCCGCCCAGACAATGCAGCAGCTCGAGAGATGGAGCTCTATGATGGCCAAGTGGGCCCCTCAAGCAGCCATTAAGCGGTTCAAAAGATTGCCGGAGACCCTGGAGCGGAACCCATAGGGGCGCCCGTTCCTTATGTTAAGAGGCAAACTAGGCCCTAAGGCACCCTCACTGACCCAGTCTCCAGCTAGAGGGTCCTGGGTACCTTGTTCCCATCAAGAGCGGAGGAACATGCTTCGTCTCAGGCGCCCGGCGCGGATAACAGCGAGAACGATGTACCTGAAGTCACGGAGGGTCAGTTAGGGTCGGCTGTACTGCGGCTTAAATCCCGCAGGAGCACTGCCCCTGGTCCCAACGGCATTCCAGGCCGGGCGTAGGTACTTTCGAGGAACTTGGGCGGCTTATAGGGCTATTTAGCGCATGCCTTGAAAAACGCCAGTTTTCCAAGATCTGGAAGACAGGGCAACTGGTTCTGATCCGAAAGGCGGGGGGGGGGGGGGCTAACTCCCCATCTGCGTACCGGTCGGTCGTGTTGCTCGTCGAGGTGTGCTAGCTCTTTGAGCGTATTATTGCACAGCGCCTCGTCGGGCACCTCACTCGCGTGGGGCCAGATCTGGCGGATAACCAGTTACGTTTTCGTCAGGGGCGCTCCACCGTGGACGCGATCATGTGCATTAGAGGACTGGCGGAAGAAGCGATATCACAGGGCGAAGTGGTGATGGCAGTGTCTCTTGACATCGCCAACGCATTCAACATCTTGCCCTGAAGCTGCATTAGGGAGGCGCATATTTATCATGAAGTGCCTCCCTACCTCCGTCGAATTGTCGGGGCCTATCTTTCCGAGAGGGCCAGCCACAGCGAATCACTTACCCGAGCTGGCAAGAGCCGGGTCATCGGAATCAAATTTCATAAGCAAATCGTAGTCAAGGTGTTCAAGCCAAGGTCATTCAGGTAAAATCTGGATCAGATCACAATAATAATGCAGAGTCGTAAATAAAAACAACGACAAAATCACACAAAACGCGCCCACTCTAACTGGCGTAGCGAAGTACACTTATACACTAAAGAGTAAAGAGAGAGAGAGAGAGTGAGTTTGAGCACGGGCAGGGCGCGGATCAAACTACCCCCCCCCCCCCTCCGGCACAGTTTTGCCACCCCGCAAACCGATCGCAGCGCGCTGCAAGTTTTATCGGCAATATTTTGTTTTCACCCGGCCAAACCACCTAGTGAGTGGATTGAAACGGGTGATAACTGGGTTTTAACCCGGGTCGTTACCCATCTCTACCTACCACCCCGCAAACCGATCGCAGCGCGTTGCAAGTTTTATAGGCAATATTTTGTTTTCACCCGGCCAAACCACCCAGTGAGTGGATTGAAACGGGTGATAACTGGGTTTTAACCCGGGTCGTTACTCATCTCTACCTACCACCCCGCAAACCGATCGCAGCGCGTTGCAAGTTTTATCGGCAATATTTTGTTTTCACCCGGCCAAACCACCCAGTGGGTGGATTGAAACGGGTGATAACTGGGTTTTAACCCACCGGTGGGTTTTAACCCGGGTCGTTACCCATCTCTAGCCCGAATCAAGCAAAAATGGACCCGAGTCGACGGGTTGGAAGCTGAGCCCGGGTAACTCGAGTTTTTTAGCCCGACCCGCCCATCGCTAAGTCGAGATACCTAACCCTCGCGGAGCGCACGTCAGTTCGCCTCAGCTACTTAAACACGCGTATAGCATTTGCCTATAGTTTTATGTGCTTTTCCTGCTTAATTACTATTGTGCTACCTTCTAAGACTTTCCTATTCTGTGAACTATCTGTGTGCATGTGCTTTCTTCTAAAATTGTGCCTTCTGTTGTGATACGGACATTACATCTATTCTACAAGTGAGTCGAACGTTTTTATTTCACGATCCTGAATATACCGCTATCACATATACATATAGGTGGTGATATCATCTATCTTCCCATCACGCCTATATTGGCGACCCCTATACACGGAAACGCTCGCGTTGGAAATATCACATACAGTCAACCATTTTAACAGACTATCTTATGACTGCCTATCTAAATAACGCCATTGTACCCAAAGACTGGCAGCATTTCCCCTTAAAATAGGTAGGTAAGTAATATACACAAGCATATTTTGACACACATCTTGTAGTTTAAAAACCTAGGCTTAACTTTAGATTAGCTGCCATCGAGTTTGAGGTTCATATTTTTTATACACAAAGCTAATATTATTAGAAGCCTCCACGCGAAGTTTTAACTTGCGGAGATTAATGGTTAACGAGAAAAAAAATAATGAAAATCGTAAAAAAACACCAATAATTTGTCACTTTTCACCACAGAACACAAACACTCCCAATGTTTTTGACATTCGGCTCGTCCAATACGTTTTGTTTTACGTAACATTAACGCACAACAATGTTTTACTTCATTTAAAAATTTAATTAATAATGATATTTAGTTATTAAGTTAAATTTTATGCATATTTTATTATATTACGTATATTTATATAAATGAATGCTATTAAATATTATAATAATTTAATGACGGTTGCCGATATGTGAAACTAAACGTAAAACGTCGTACGTATTCTATGGGTTGGTCAAGGTCAACCCTTTCAAATGACACCCTATTTGTGAATTTGCGTCTTGTATAGGAGACGCGTAGTTTTTTTTTCAACCCCAGGTCGGCATTTGAATTACGCGCATCCCTAATTCAACCATAATTAGTACTTAATGGTTAACACCCCGACTCGGATAGGTTAGGTTAGAAGGCTAAGGCGGGAGCGAAGCGGAGCGGAGCTCCCGCCTTAGCTTTCGTGGTTTTTTTTTTTTGGCTTGTCGACGAGTTCTTATTTGGAGAACGATTACTTATGTCGTCGATTTTATTGAACATAACCTCAAAAAATAAAAATCTAAACTTAAGGTAACTATTGATTTCCTAACTTTGGGGAGGGGTCAGGGGGATTCTCCCCTCCCCCTCCATTTTCCATCTTCCAATTTCGACCTTGAAATCGATTTCAAACCAAGAAAATGCGAAAGTTAGGTTAGAATATAAAAAAAATCATAACTCAAAAAGGGGGGGCGTCCGCAACTTTTCCGTCAAGGGGGGGGTTCTACACACCCCCCTCCCCCCTCCAGCCCCCCTCCCACCACTTAAATCGTGGGATAGTAATCCGAAGTCCTACCAAAACCTACTTTTGGCTATAGTTTTTCGTCTACATATGCCGAATACTTTTATGATGAAAATATGCTTAAGAGTCTGTATGACGCCAAATAGACTATTACATTGATCTAGATCTCATGACTCGTGAGGTCTAATGAATTAAAATTTTAACTCAGACAACTTCAGTTCATAAACTAAAAACGCACTAGGCTAAAAACACGATTGCTGATAAAATCCTCGATAGATTTTTGTGTTGAAACTACCTCGATTTCTTGAAATTTTAACCTAGATCTCATAAGTTTTAAGTTGTTTTTATAATATAAAATATTTATAAGAAAGCCAATAGTAAAATCTTCATTTGCACTAGACCACTTTTTTAATATTGGTTATAGCTTTTTTATAATTAATTTATTTCGTTAAAAACGCACAAAAACCGATCGCATCTCTCTCTGTCTTGCACGCTAAAATGTATATCTTCTATCTTCTTTCAACAATTTGGCGTCTGGTAGGCTCTTAATTGTAATCAAAATGGAGCCAGTCACCATTATAGCGTTTAAATACGATCTTGTATCTATTTACGTATCCGTCACGTGACCACTTTGTGACATCTATTTCCGAGCGTTACCGTGCTTCGGAAGGCACGTTAAGCCGCTGGTCCCGGTTGTCAGTTATATGACTCTCGTTTTGGCCATGATGAAGGCCATTAGGTGGGCCGTAAGCTTGTCTGCCACCTCAGCAGTTTAAAAAACGTTTCGTATTTTGTTACTCCGTTACTATGGTAATGTAATATATTACACTAGACGCGCTTGACGCTATGCAGAGACGTGCTATCCGAATAATTGGTTGTCCTGAGGTGACGGGAGGTCTAGAACCGCGCAAGGAAGAACCATAGCGTCCTTGGCTGCCTTCTACCGAATGTTTCACGGTGAATGTTTTGAAGAGCTCTTTTACCTGATCCCACCGCCTCCTTTCCGATACCGAACAACGCGTGCCGGGCAGAGATGTCACTCATACACAGTGGAGAGAATCTTCACCACACTTCAAAGATAATATAATAGTACTAGCTGAACCGCGCAACTTCGTTTGCGTGATAAATGAAGAACCGCTCGACCGATTTTGTGCAAACTTCACATAAACCATCTACCACGTAGTCCTAACAAAGCCTAAACATTTGGTTTGGATAGGTGAGCCCGTTCTTGAGTTATAAAATTACAACGAAAAGTGGCACTGATTTTTATATAATATATAGAAGATAGATAGATTACCGTGCCGTTACTATTCTCTTGTGACACAATAACATGGTAGCTACGGTCGTTACCATGTTAACCGTCGCGACGGTTGGCGTACGACAAGGAAAGCAAAAATAATAAAACCGGCCAAGTGCGAGTTGGACTCGCCCATGAAGGGTTTCGTAGCAGCAAGAAACATAAAGTTCTTACAGTTCGTTGTAACTTTGATTGATGTTTTAACACGTTCGCAGTGGCAGTGATTTTTCTAACCGAAAATTGCGGTTTATGACGCATTAAAAAAAAACTACTGGCTCTATCTCGTTCAAACTAATTTTCGTTGGTAGTTTTTATGGCAATGTACATCATATATTCTTTTTAGACTTCTCATTCTCTTAGTTTAGAAGTTAGAGGGGGGGGGGACCCACATTTTTCCACTTTGGAAGTGTCTCTTGCGCAAACTATTCACTTTAGAAAAAAATGATGTTATAAACCTCAATAGCATTTTTGAAGATCTATCTATAGATAACCCACATGTATGGTTTTGATGAAAAAAAATTTGAATTTCAGTTCTGAGTATGGGGACCCCCAAAATTTACTGCTTTTTTTCTAGTTTTATATAAGATTAAGATAATGCGGTTCACAGAATACATCTAGTTACCAAGTTTCAATAGCATAGGCCTTATAGTTTCGGAGAAAAGTGGCTGTGACACACGAACGGACAGACAGACAGACAGACATGACGAATCTATAACGGTTCCGTTTTTGCCATTTGGCTACGAAACCCTAAAAATGTACGGAATATTCAAATCGAAAACAGATCGTCACATGTCACGTTACCTATTATGTACTATTTTAGGAAAAGGTCATACAAAAAGATGTGATATTTGACTGTGAGTTGATTGATGTGTGAACGTACGTACTGAAATATTACCATTTCATTCATCAACTAAGAGTAACGTAAATGCAGATTATCGTTCCAAAGTTATATATCCAACTTCCTACTAATATTATAAATGCGAAAGTTTGTGAAGATGTTTGGATGTTTAGATGATTGGATGTTTGTTACTCAATCACGATCTAACTGCTAAACGGATTGGGCTGAAATTTGGTACAGAGATAGCTTATAGTCTGGAATAACACATAGGGTACTTTTCATCCCGGGAATATTTTCCCACGGGAAGCGGGAATGGGTACCGAATTTCACGCAGGTGAAGCCGCGAGTAATCATTTAGTGATGTATGTAATAAACACCCGTACCCATTGATGCGTAACGCTCTGTCATTCATTGATCGTGATGTGTATGTGACATGACACACATTCAACATCCACATCGCATATCGCGGGAATTCTTTGACTTTATCATTACAATTCAATTCCCGGTGTTATCTACCAATCCTCCTGTCATCTTTTCCTAATTTCAAAATCGTACCTGTACCTATTATAAGTGTGAAAGTTTGTGAAGATGTTTGTTATTCAATCACGCACTAATGAAAGAACAGATCTTGCTGGAATTTGTTACCTTGAAGTGTAAAGGACACGACACACAGACTACTTTTTAACCATTGAATGCCAATTTATTTGAACGGCGTTAAACTAAGTTGAAGGCGTCTTGAAAAATTTCAGAAGCAGGCAGTCACAACCTGCGCCTGTCCATTCAACACGGTAATATGGCTCACCACCTATCACTAGTAGGCATATAATATGCTTCTGCCTACCGCTTCGGGGGTAAAGGCGTGACCATATGTATGTATGCCGAACGGCTCTGTATCTCAGCTGGTCAGAGCATTGCCATGGGCAAAGGTCACGAATTCAAGTCCTATTCGGACCAATATTTTATGTCTTTTTTGCTTAAGATGATTGACACTCACATCATAAAGAAGTTGTAATAGTTCTTGAGACCATGAAACTTTTGAAAGACCTAAGCGGTTTTATTGTTATGACAAAGTAGAATGACGTCGATGATGGCCTTACATTAATAGCAGTTCCACATGAAAGGCGCCTTCCCGAGAAATCTTGGACCCTTTCGTAAAAACGGTCTTCAAGCAAGAAGTCTTGATATTTACATAGGTACTTGCCGATGAATCCAAATCCTCTTCTTTCCCTAAGGGTGCAAATATGGTATTCAGCTTAGCTTAATCATAATTGGGTCTGAAAAGTATCTCATCTGCTTCGACCCCTGAAGGCTTAGATCATCTAACCACAGGATGCGCCTTACTTAAGCATTGTTTTCTGCCATTGCACATGACCATTTGGTCTTTTGGATTTATGAAAAGCCTGTACATCAGTACATCATTTTATATGATTAAACTAGTACATTACATTGTAGTTGACTGTACAATAACAATTAACACACAACAGCCATTACGCGTTTGTCGATAAATACATTTTTAAATGCAATGAAATTTTATATGTCTTTGTGTTTCCCCCTTCATTTGTATGAAAACTGGCAGAATATTTTTGTATGCGGTGGTTCGCAAAGGCTAGTCCCGTGTTATATGGTCTAAGCCTGAAGGTCCCCTTTTCAGAGCTTTACTTTTTTATGAACATTTTGTTACAACAAAAAAGAAACTTTCGCAATATTACGCCATATTTCATGAAATCTTCCATTATCACGTGACAACACTGCAATTCCATGTCTAATATTTTTCGTCTATCGGATTTTCGGACCCTTATCACAATGCTATTTGCTTTAGCAAGCTTTTTTTCATTTCTGCTGTTGTTCTGATATACCTATTTGTTCACCATAAGTCAATTCTATGTTCCGCGTCAAATAATAAACGTTGAGGATAAGCTTAGGTAATTGAACATTATTTAGATATCCCTAGATAACCCTTTTTGGATAAAATAATTTTGAATTCTGTTAGTAGGCTTTCCTTTAGGAATTTTATTCCTCAAGGAAAATTGCCTACATTCAGAACTCGGAAATTGTCTTCTCAATTTCTAAATCCTTTAGGGTAGTGATCTCCATTCTAATATAGGTACTCAGTTGGCATTATGCACTTTTGGCCCTGAACGTAGAATTATTGAACTTATTTATGTTCTTTGTTTACTTTTTGATACAGAACACATAGAATGCAAAACGTGAAAAAAATAGTAGATTGTTAACCGAGGGTGGAAAGAATCAATTCCCGAGGTATTTAGACGCCCGAGCGCAGCGAGGGCGGCTATAGTCCGAGTCGGAATTGATTCTTTTACCCGAGTTAAACACTCTACTTTTCATTTCAAATACGAGGAAAATAAAATTAATAATAAGATTCAAACCTTACCATAAAACATTATTACCAATTGTTTTGAATTCTGTTACAGATAAAATAATAACAACTACATTATGTCGACTTTTTAAATTTTAAATATGGAACTCCGGCCGGCCCCATACACGTACAATATTGATTCAATATTTATTTCCATCCGAATATAGTCTGTTCAAACCTCAATAATATGTTCAATTTATTGCTACATTGATCAATATTATTGTACGTGTATGGGGCCGGAAGAAATTTTCGCTAAGTTCACACTGGCTGTTTGGAAAGTCGCATGGCCGCAGCATTTTTTTTTTTTTTTACACAAATCTCTCTACTATCACAGCTGACCTGTCAGCAGTTCTATTTTTAAAGTTCATTCCGGCCCTTGGGTGGGAAGTAATTTGTATGAGTTTTTCCCTCCCTAGGGAGGGAAACAGCATTTTCCACCCAATAGTCAGATCAAGAAAACACTATTTTCCGAGTATGAGAAATGAAAAAGTATGTACCTATGTACACTGATCGTCGACATGTTTTTCTTGTAACACATTTTTTTTACGTGTGGTAGGTAAACCTAGAACATGGTTAATACAACGACAGCGTTCAAAGTGCTTCGAAATATGGCCTAATAATAAAACCGGCCAAGTGCTAGTCAGATGGTTCCGTACCAAAAAACAAGTTTGTTTTATGGTAGGCCCCCTTAACTATTATTATTTTTCTGATTTTAGTATTAGGTGTTGTAATAGCAGCGACAACTACATCATCGGTGAAAATTCAGCTCTCTAGATATCACGGTTCCTGATATACAAACTCGTGACGGCACGGCAAGTCTCATGAATAGCGTCCCTTTTATACCCTTTCAGTACGGAACCCTAAAAACCAACTCTCATTTCATTAGATTAGAATGACATTGATTTTTATTACCAGCGTGTGCCGAATTGTCCACGTGGACTACTACTAGGTAGGTATGTTGTGCCACGTTGTGTTTAGAATATTTTACAAGGTTAAAGATTATTTTTTCACTAATTTTAATTACATTTTACCAACTCGACGCACAAGCGACCTTAAAGTTCGTTTCTTAATTTCTTTAAATGTATTTTCATTTTCTGGTAAATGAGTTTCGTAAGTATTCATTGTAACATTGTTTTTCCTTCAGTTAAAAATAATATTTGGACAGTTGTTTCTTGGAAATACAGTAATTTGTTCTGAGGTTGTTAATTAATTTAAGTAGAGACTCGTTGGACGTCGCAATTCGGCAAAAATCTTTAGGTGCTTCTACTAAACTTTACCTGTGACAAATTTTAGCGTCCATTCGTTTGTGCATTTTTTTAAAGCATTGAACTTTTTTCCTTTCACGTGTCATAATTATATTACCGAATCTCAGTGATAACATCACTAATATTCACAGATATTGTCACAATTCTATATCTATTCAAAGTTTCTATTGTTCTGATTTATTAACTAAGAAGGTACGTAAAACATTGCAATATTCCGCAGCTAAGTTGAAATTTGTTATAATGACGGAAAAATTTAATTTCCATGGCATGACATTGTTCAGTTCAAGTGAATTATTCTGAAAATTGAACTGTTCTATTTTCGATAGAGCAACCCGACCTATGACTTTTATGGAGATCGTATTTCTCTACGTATGTACTCAACTTGAATCAAACAAATATAGGTACCTTACTGTGTACCACAATCAGTACACCTGTATTGAAATTTCATCAAATAAAAGAAAAGAGTTCATCCATTTTAATGGGTTACAGAACCTCCCCACAGCTTTCGTTTCTTTTATCGCAGCGACCTTCATTCGACCTTTCAATAAAAGCAGCGAACAAAGGCGCAGCGATCATTATGTAGTCAAACATTACTCTTCAGGGGTCAGTCTAATTTTCGTCCAAACCGCGAAGTGTAATGGACTGTATAAATTACAAATCTTTTCATCTGTCGATTTGAGTTTGCGCGATACAATTCCATTGCGGTTTCAGAACCTCCCGTCCGAACGTTTGAAAACTGTCAGTTCATTGATGTAAAGGGTTTAGATATGAAATATTAATTCAATGCTTATTAAGATTCTCAACGTTAATTATCTATAATATTTTGTATTTCTCGCGTCAATTCACTGGGTATCGTTTTAGATAAGGCTAAGTGGTTAAGCATCTTGCACCGAATGCGAGAAGATGCAGGTTCGAATCCTGAATTCTTTTTCTGTATGTTAAATACGGAAAAAGAATTGGCTTCGACCAATTCTTTTTCCGTATTTAACATTTATGATCAGTTAGCATACTAATTGCTTTTCAAAAATTTTGATGTGGCCAACTAGTCAAGTAGTTTTTTTTTTACTTGTAGCCCCTCTCTATAAAATAGATTGCAAAGGGGCTTATGGCGAGACTTGTGTCTGTAGTCTGTGACTCTGTTGCATTAAACTACGTCACTAGGTTACGTGGATCATCTGTTCAAAGTTAGAACTAAAACAAAAATGACAACGTCAAACGGATTGAACCTTTCACTTTCACAATAATGGTTTTAGAGAGAGGCAGTCGGGTGCGACCGTCTCACGGCTTCTTGTTGGGATCTAGACAACTAATAAAGCTAGTTTTATTTATTTGTTTAAATACAAAGTACAATGAGACTTCGAATCAAAATATTCACGAACTCAGCAACGGCCATCGCTTACTCTACAGCGTCGCTAGTGCGATATCATTTACGCACGGGAGGTTCCGTACCAAAAAACAGCATTTAATCACGTTTGTTGTATGGGAGCCCCCGTTAATTTTGTATTTTGTTATATTTAGCTCGCCAAATTGACGTCGCCACCAGCCTGATAAGCCGTGGCGCATCCAGCGATTGGGGGCCAGTCTAACAGTCCTTAAGACTTTCGACATTGGTCCTTAAGTTGGCGACCCTGTGATGTGCCTCTTCACGCTCCTCTTGAAGAACCCGGGATTTTAAGATGAGGGAAAAACGTGTGCAGCAGGTCGTTTCATGTTTTTATAGTTGGACAGAGGAACGATCTTTTGAAACGCTCGGTTCTAGCGAAAATTCTCTCCACTGTGTATGGGTGACATCTCTGCACGGCACGCGTTGTACGGGATCTAAATATTATTAGTTTTTTTAATTTTAGTGCATCATGTTTGTTAGGTTTAGATAGAAATTCATTATCAGTAAAAATTTCAGCTCTCTAGCTATCCTGGTTCTTGAAATACAGCCAAGTGGCGGACTGACACACAGACGGTTGGCGAATTATATGAATCGGGTTGTGTTTTTATCCCTTGGGTACCCTAAAAATAAAAACAATTATCTTTTATACCTACTCGTTTACCTTCCCGAGGCCATGGAGTTCTGATTACTTCGACCTACTTTTATTACTTTTGCTAATGATCTGATATCGTAAAAGAAAATTCTTGCCAGCATCGGTAGAAAACCCTCGCTGTTGAATTATAATGCTGCCTTACAGTTATTTCAATCAGAATATACAGCCTTTTATTGTGATCTTAACGGAAATATAGGGTTTCTTTTTTAACGTGAGGAAAAATCCTTCATGGATGCTATGCCGGACTCCTACCGACTAAAAAACCTCACGTAACGTCCAACAGCCTACGGTTGGGAGCCCCGAGTAAGCCCTCGGAAGGATGTCCCAGGACTCCCAACAAACCTACGGCTACCACTGCGGCCTCGCCAAGGGGGGCTTCGGGTGCTATCCCGCGTCCTTTGGGGGTCTTTCAGGTGTCATCCCACTTCTTAGGGGGGGCGTGTGTGAATCCCTCACGACACACTGTCTCGTCTAAAATATTTTGGGGTGAAAGAAAGAAAAATGGGTTTTAGTTGTAAAAAGGCTGATATGTGGGCGTATGCTATGCCTCTACCTACCCCTTCGGGGATAAAGGCGTGACGATTGTATTTATTAAATTTCTCTTTTCCATGATTGAGATTTATTTACCTAATCGCACTTTTATTACTTTCGCTAATAACCTAATGTCATAAAAAATCTCGTTGGCGCCATGCCAGCAAAAAAATTCCTACCGCAGTAAGCCCTATAATGAGGAACACAACAATTTCAGTTGAACGGAAAGCCCTTTTAATGATTTTGCTACCGCACTGGTATATTTCGAAATAGAAAGAAAAATCTTGAAATAAAATTTCGGAGAGAAGTAGATTATAGTGATATCACATTTCTTTGTCTTCTTTACTGAACATATACTCATTTCGAACTAATTGCACTTGGTAATGCTTGCTGGGACATAGGTACCTATTTATCAATCAGTGCGGATTTCCCAATAGGTTTTGATACGTATACCTACCAAATAACTAAAGTAGGTAGGTACACATTCTTATAAAATAAAAAAAAATATAATCGTAAGTAAGATAAAAAAAACTATAAAAATAAACTAAGACAAAAATTTAACGCTCCCATCATCAAATTTCTATAAAAACGTATCAGCCTATCCATAAAAAATGATTAAACTAAATTAAATGTCAATTAAGAGGTGAGTGCGTACATTTGAACTAAATTTCTCATTCATTTATCTTATCATTCTTCAATAAGCACAAACTACCGGAACGACTTTGAGTGAGGAATAAAACCCGCCAAGTGAGAGTCTGACTCGCATACATAAAGTTCCGTACTTAAACAAAGCAAATATTCACGTTTGTTGTGCGTACCTGCCTACGGTAGACCTCAATTTATTTTTTCTGCTTTTAGTAGTTTTTGTTATAGTGGCAACTGAAATAAACTGTGAAATTTTTTACTGTCTAGCAATCACGGAAAATGAAATACATCCTATGGACAAACAAACGGACGGGCCACGGAGTCTAGGCATTAGGGTCCAGTTTTTACCCTTTAGGAACGGAACCCTAAAATTAGGTCATCAGGACAGATAACGCGCCCTGATACCCATATCTGGGAATTGAAGTTCTTGATAGAACACATTTTATTCTATTACTTAAAAGTAGTGACCGACCGAAGTTTCGGTTTCAGTTTCGGTTTCGGCCAGTTTCGGCCAAAAAATCGAGTTTGGGCCGCAGTTTCGGTTTCGGCCGGGCCGAAACTCACGTGTTTGTGAATTTTGAGTGCCTGGCTCTGCTTGTGATGTGGTTGGGGTCAGCCCAACCAGTTAATATGTTACAATCATAAGATTTAGAGCTCTACAAACGACTTCCAATCAATAGGTAGCAGTGGCGAATTGTCCATACAAGCCGATTCCTTGTGGCTTCCCTTTGCAGATCTGGGAATGACATGTAATATTTACTCATCTATATATATAAAAACAAGAACTGACTGACTGACGATCAACGCACAGCCTAAACCGCTGGGTCTAGAACCATGAAATTTTGCACAAATGCTCTTTATGTGACGTAGGCGAGCAATAAGAAGGGATTTTTGGAAATTCAGCTCCTAAGGTGGTGAACAAGGGTTGCAAAGTTTGTATGGCACAACGTGATTCCTTGGTCCGATCGTCTTCAAATTTGGCATGCAACATCTTTAACTGAATTAATGGGAGACGTGTTTTGTATTTTATTGAAATTTATCTTTTAACATGGTTAAAATGGGGTTTGAAAAATATTTAGGGGGGATTTGCCTCATACTTCATATTAAATACTCCGTAGTCGGTACTTTTTTATTATTTTTTTGACACAGTGTCATGTTTGACAGCAGCACAATTAGATTGGAAAAAGATGGTCGCAATTTTTGATAAATGTCAAAGAAATCGAATAATAATTTTATTAAAACTGCATATTTTATTGATTTTTGCCCTTCAATATGCGGAATTGCCTTCATATTTTGTATGTCAAAAATACTTTTGTGAGAAGGAAAACCTGTAGGTACATGGCTGGCTAGGAATTATGAAAGTACAAGTTCTAGGTAAGGTGTACACGGTTCGTCCGAATAACACAGTATTTATTACCATCTTCGCTTACTTTCATAATTTATATATAGGGATAATACGATCAGAGGCGTTATAGATGAACATTAGCAGATGAAATCTACAGTAAATGCCTGGATACAATAGGAGAAACTGTATTAGTAAGTACGGGATGCCTCAGCGTCAAAAGTCTGAAGACCTACACAATCCAGAAATACTAGAAAGAAAGCAGTTAAGATAATCAACTCCTTATCAAAAGCAGAGAATGTTTTCTAAACCAATTAACAAAGACATAAGGGATTAATTTGTACAAAAATATAGATTTACTCTCAAAGTTATACGTAACGTATTTTGATTTATATAGTCAGAATTATAATTATTCTATACATATAAAAACAGTACTGTAAAGTGCCAGCGGGCTGGCCACAGAAGACGACAGACGATGGCTGATGGAGCAAACGAGTTCTAAAGCGGGCATCGCGACTTGGTTCACCGGCAGGTGGATCGAGGAACAAGAAGAGGTCGCAGGCTGGATGAGAAAGGCGGAATATGTAAATTAGTAACCTACATGCTGATTTGATTGATATAAAAACAAAAACTGACTTAAATTCTGATTCTATCGAATCTGATCTACGAGTAGAACCTTGAAATTAGATTAATGGCATTGCGCCAAAGAAACAATTTTTAGGATTCGTACCCTTAAACGGGGCCCGTTTATTCATGAGACTTCGCTGTCCGTCTGTCTATCTGTACGTCATGAAGCTGTATCTCAGGAATCGTGATAGCTAGAGAGCTGAAATTTTCAGATGATATATTACTGTAGCCACTATGACAACAAATACTAACGTCAGAAAAGGGAACATGATGTTTTGCTGCTTTTTTGGTACGGAACTTGGCCGGTTTTTATACTACTAAGATGAAAGAGAAGCTTACGGTCCACCTGATAGTTGGTCACTGTAGCGGACTAATTCACATAATGAACGTTTGCAACACCAGTGGCGCTGCTGCATTTCAATCCATATTTCCCTTAGCACTACCGCTTGGCACGCAGTAGAGTCACGGGAAAGAAAAAATTCCCGTAACCCTACTGATAGTGCTTCGAATTAGGTTCGTTTACAATAACCATTTTAATGAAAATCCAATTAGTGCCAAAATAATACAACGGGAGTATGATGTAGGTACACGCGACAGAAAACCACGCGAAAAGAATAGAAGCGACGGGAAACCTTTCTATTTCTCTCTCTCTCTTACGCAAACGAAGTTGCGCGGGTCAGCTAGTAACTAATAAACACAATAATATATTCTCGAACACTCATTCAAATATAAAAATATTTGCAAATTTACATGGTAAGTCGGCATTTTCGTCTCAACCCCTACAAAAGTCATAGCAATCAATTTTCGTGTCAAAGTTCAAAGACCCTATCTCTGACATCACGCGGTAAGCCCGGCTTCCTGATCATTTTGCGTCTGCTTCGTTAGTACTACGCAATTGTATATATGCGTCCTATTCTCTCTTCTTCGTGGCTTATAAGCGAGACAGTCATATTAATAGAAAAGGACAACGTATTTGACTTGAGAACTCGACCAATTTAAATGCACCTAACGCACGTCGAAACGTTTTGCAGCGAAGTGTGTTTTTAATTTGATGGGTTGTTATTACTTCATTTCACATGCGTTTCCCGTGAATAATAATCAAACATAACATAGTTTCAATTGACTTCATAAAGTATTGTGCTGTTTTTTAGTTAATTATAAATAATTATCAACTTCAAGTACTAAATACATCGTGAAAGTGTGTAATATTGTGTTTTGTGTTCTGTGTTTTGTTGTGATTTCTGTACACATGATTATTGTTTTGGAGTCACATACAATGCTCACTGATAGACGTAGGCCTTCGGTAGGTGTTACGGTTTCGATAAAAAATATAAGTCAGTTCTTTTATTTTTATCAAGGATCTCAGAATACGCAAGTGTTATTAGTTCAATAGCTTGGGATAATAATCTTTACTTTGGCTGAATGTTTCATTAATAGTTTATTAGATAATAAAGCAGTTGATAATAAACCACTTTGAAAAAAAAGATTGATCTAATCTAATCTAATCTAATCTAATCTTTGTCAGATATTTCTGATAAAATTGATAGGTATTTATTTCAATTTTGTATTGTAAAATATAGCGATTTTTAATACTCTATACTTAAAATATGTACATGCAAAATATATTATTAAAAACATTAGTAGTACCTACCTATTTTGCGTAAAGTCCCAAATTTATGAATTACTAGCTGACCCGCGCAACTTCGATTGCGCCACATAAGAGAGAGTATTACCTGTTCCCGTCGCATTTACTCCCGTCGCGTTGCGTTTACTCCCGTAGCGTCTCGTCATTAATATTCAATACTACGTGAGACAAAAGGAATAACTTTCCCTCCGTTTTTGAAACATTTACTATTACTGCTCTGCTCCTATTCGTTGTAGCGTGATGTTTTATAGCTTATAACACTCCACAATAACGTAGCTTTCTATTAGTGAAAGAATTTTTAAAATCGGTTAAGTAGATCCCGAGATTACCCCTTACAATTTAACAAACACACAAAGTTTACTTCTTTATAATATTAGTTTAGATTTTCAATTAACTTCAATCGAGACAAATAGAAATAAGTTGTATGAGCTTGCAGAGAGAAGTAGAATAATTTCGAAACATGGTTAGGGGTTAGGTATGTAGTGTAAATTTGATTATCTTTTAGTCATCAGTACATAGATAATTTATGACAGTAGGTAAGAATCAAGTCAGATTCGCCTTTTTAAAAGCCAATTTATTATGCACACATACGACATTGTTTTAAATTACATGAACCTTACAAGTATAGTACCTACAGCTGGTGGCAAACAAAACCCAAAAGGCATTACACCGCCGGGCTATCGCGCCGCCGCCGCGCGCCGCCCCGGTAAGATTTAATAAGTACGCAAAATATACTACAGTACAGGCACGTGACCAACTGGATAATATTTTTTACCGGCTTGCCTTTTGAAAATATTTAACTAACGCCACTGATAGGTAGTTACAATAATACAAATGTATTCAAACCACAAGCAATCACAATCATTGAGAAATATTAGACAATGACCCCTGTGTTATGATTGGTTTCACAGTTACCTGTTCGGACGACGGCAGCGTGTACCGTAAAATGGGGTGAAGCGGGTCACTTTTGAACTTTGTTTACAATTTTAATATATGAGATCTTGACAAAATAAGATTGAAGGTCTTTTTTTAATGTTCCGAGACTCTAAAGTTTATTAAAAATACATAGTTATAATGTTTTATTAACAAAAATCAGAGAAAATCGTAAAAAACTGGTCAAACCCGGTTCACCCCGTGCTCGGGGTGAACAGACTCAGAACTGGGGTGATGAGGGTTTTAGGCTAGGGTTGTCAAAAAAAACAATGTTCCATATTCAACCAGTCTTTAATCTTTGCAGTTAGGTAGGTAACAATTTTTTACACAGAAATAAAAAATCAAACCACTAAATAAATACCTAACAATTAAGTACTTATTTTAAAATCAGTCTCATATAAAACAGCTCCATAAAAAGTCTTTCACTCTTATAAATGGGAAAATAACGTTTTTTATAAAATAAATCCTTACAATTTTTAAAACAAACAAAAACAAAATTGACTTCTCGCTTAGTGAAAAATCTCTTGCTCTTATAAATAGGAAAATAACGTTTTTTATAAAACATATTCTTACAATATAAAACAAACAAAAAAAATCTTCTCGCTTAGTTATTAGGTCCATAATATTAACCTAACATTTAAGTACCTATTTTAAGATCAGTCGCTTAAACACAGCTCCATAAAAATCTCTTGTTCTATTTAATCGGAAATAATCATTCTAGAAATATCCTTACAGTGAAAACGAAGACTTCTCGCTTAGTACATAGATCCATAATATAGATATTATACCCTTGCACCAACATCGTCAGACCTACTCATCTTCTAAAATCTTCATAAGTTCTTCAGCATTATTAAAGTAATTTAAACTCATTTCCGAACCTCTTCGGCTTGGGATCGGAGCTGCATTTGGAGTAAAAAACAGTTTGGGTTTTTTTGTTGCGCACACCATATTTTTATGTTCTGTCTTCTTTTTCTTTGTAAGAATACGATTCGATGTAACTATTTCGTCAGATAATATTTTGACCTTAAACTCCTTTATAGCCTCTTTTTTGCTTACTTGTTGAACGCTAACATTTTTGTCTACATTTGTGTCTTGTTCCGTTTCTGTCTGTTCTATCAAAATTTCTTCTCTTCCAACTAATAGATCATCCTCTAAAACAATAGGCATCGATTCTATATCCATGTCAAGAATCTCATTCATAGTGGAAGTGCTAGCACTACTGATTGATGGATTTAGAGGTATTTGTGTATTTAGGGACAAAGGAATAAATTTTTCAATAACGCGACTGTTTGAAGATTGCGGTTTGGACTTTTTTCCTAATCCTTTTTTTTTCTGCACTGATACAATATTGCTTGTAGTTTGTTGCTCATCTTCTTCGGGTCTATTTTCACTATTTAATTCATCCGGACACACACTTCTACCAGCTACAACATTTAATTTCTTTTTCTTCTTTGGTTCAGTAATATCCAAAGTTCCATAACGCATTTCTTTTAAATACTTCACAAATGACTCGTTCACAGCATCTTGGGCAGTCTCATCAATTTCGGCATTTGGAAGGCGAGATATGACTTCTTCACTATTTAAAGGAACAATACCAGTTTTTTTAAAACCAGAACGTATATTGGATTTAGCGTTAATATTAAGCTGATTGATCAATAGCTTCAAAAGGCGAGGAAAACATCCCTTTGGAATGGAGCTTAAATTCCTGCCATCAGTTTCTTTCCACTTCTGCAAAATACTCCGCCATGCCTGTTTCATGGGTCGGAAGAAAGCCACATCTAGTGGTTGGGTCAAATGAGTGGAATTTGGTGGCAAAAACACAAAGTGTATGTCCTTTTCTTTACACAGATCTATTAAATGCGCTGAAAGATGAGACGATAAGTTGTCACCTATAAGAAGTTTTTTACCGGTTTTTTTGTCAAAATATGGAATAACGACATTTGTGATCCAATCACCAAAGATTTCTCCATCAAACCAGCCAGATTTCGACCTGTTATAGCAGGTTCCTTTTGGACCATTTTGTATCCAAGTATCGTAAAGGTAGGTTGACTTATACACTACATAAGGCACCAATAGTTCTCCTTCAGCGTTTGCTGCAATCATCAAAGACGTACACCCTTTTGAAAAATTCCGGACCCTTTCTGGATACTTACATCCACGCCGAACGATGACTTTTGGTCGCCCAGGGTCATCTGATAAATTTGTTTCGTCGTAGTTGACTATGTTAGAGTGAGGTACGCCTTCAAGTGACTTTTCTAGTTCTGCAAAGTAGGTTTTCATCATTTCAGGTGACACTTCTGCTCTCGAACGTTTGATGTTTTGAGATATCCGCTTTGATATTTTGTCACTATGTCGTTTCAGAAAGCTCTCAACAAAATCAGGCCCTGGATAGTTGTTTTTAAACCTTTTCACAGTAATGTTTGATGTATCAAGATACATTTTAACAATATATTTTAAATCGTTTTGGTCCAGCGGATAACCCCAATCCGCACAAATATTTAAATTTTTTACAATAAAAGCCTCGGCCTCTGGCGTCATTGCCGTTTGGCCACCATGGGGTTTCACTGATTTGTTATTGCGTCTCTGTAAAACTGAATATGAAATTCCATATTTCTCAGCAATACGTCGTATCGATGTGTTTCCAGCTGATATGTCTAGTAAAGCTTGATTAATTATGGCTACGTCATGTTTTTTAAGAGATTTCGCTCCCGGTTTGGGTCGATAATTTCTAGGCATATCTGTAGACAAATAAAATATATTTCGTAAATATAGGTACCTATTTGAGCACGCGTACTAACTCACCACTACTACTACTACTACTACCACTAACACTAATATAATATACATACATTTTTTATAATTTGATTTGCAATCTGTAATGGCTTAAATTTAAAAATAATGTAGGTAAAAATAAAAAAATCATTATTATTTTGTAATGATGACCTAGGAAAGGACTCAAAAAGTTATAATTAATGAACTATTTTATTTTATTGTTGTATTTAAATAGACCTAGTCATTACCTTGGATAGTTAGCATTAAACGTGTCGACAACCCTAATAAAAAAAACCCCTTCGCCCCTTTCTTGACCCTGTACACCCCATTCTTGAGTCCGTTAGCCCCACAAGTGATTCTGTTGCCCCCTTTCTATGACCCGCTTCACCCCTCAGGTGACCCTGATAACCCCAAAAATCTAAGTAATTGCCTTAAATAACTTTTTCTCCAATTATGCAGGAAAATAATACACAAATTCACTCACCTATACGTTTTAACAATAACCCAAGAGACAAGGTTTGCTTAGAACCGGGTTATATCGCCGAAAAATCACAGAAACCAAAAAAACAACGAAATTACGCGGAACCAAAATACGAGTGTTTTGAAGTGGGTTTTTTTAAACCGTTTTTCTTCCATTCTACTTTGTCTATGAAACGTGTGTTGCCATTTCATAAAAATTCAAAACCTTCTTTGCTCAAGTCAGTTACCTGACCACAGATAAACTAAGTTTTAAAGCCAGAAAATGAACGTGAACAAAAATAGACTACATGATTCTGTTCCCCCCTTGGACCCGCTTCACCCCATTTTACGGTACGCATTGAGGAATCATTTTCCTCTTGGTGTGATACGACTGTGGGCGTACCGCAGGGTGGCGTTTTATCTCCATTGCTTTTCTCTATTTTTATAAATTCCATCTCAAAATCTTTACTTTCATCCTACCACCTTTATGCAGATGATTTGCAGATATATATGCAAGCTCCAGTCCATGAACTCAATGAGGCTATTTCAATTATCAACTCGGATCTAAGGCGAATTTGTAAGTGGAGCAAGCAGTATGGACTTAGCGTGAACCCCTCCAAAACCCAGGTCGCTGTGATCGGAAGTTCCAACATGGTGTCACGAATAGATAAGGCACAACTGTCTGACATTATGTTTAACGGAGTTGTGTTACCTATTAGCACAACTGTCAATAATCTGGGCGTTCTGATTGATAGCACGCTTTCATGGCGACCCCAACTGCAAGAAGTTAGCCGAAAGCTGTTCGCATCTGCAGGTTCATTACGTCGACTTCGTAATTTCTTGCCAAAGGCCACTAAAATTGCGCTTGCTCAATCGCTCCTCCTTCCCATGCTAGATTATGCCGACGTCTGCTATCTCGATATCACTGAAGAACAACTTGATAAGCTTGAGCGCCTACAAAATTTCTGCATAAGATTCATATTTGGATTACGCAAATATGATCATGTTACCGAATACCGCAACATGCTTGAGTGGCTTCCAATTCGCCTTCAACGGAATGCTCACATCCTTTCTATGCTTTACAATATACTGTTCAATCCACATTCCCCAACTTATCTCAAAGAACGATTTATGTTCCTTAATGACACACATTCAAGATCCTTGCGGTCGTCGGAATCTTTGGTACTGGTTGTTCCTGCTCATTCGACTAATTTCTTTGATAAATCGTTCACCGTACAGGCTGTACGATTATGGAACGCACTACCTGTAACCATTAGACGGGCCCAATCTCTAGTTATTTTTAAGCGTTTGGTGAAGGAACATTATTTGACTTTGCAGAGGTTTTTCTAAGTTATATTATATATTGTTAGGAGGTCAATAATGTTGCATTGAGTCATATTTATGAGAGTATCCTGGCCATGTGTATTTAGATGTATTTATGTAGGTATGTATGTATGTATGTATGTATGTATGTATGTATGTATGTATGTATGTATGGATGTATGTATGTATATTTGCATGTATATATGTATGTATGCATGTATGTATGATATGTACTTTGTGTATGTAGGTATGTGCCTATGTAAGTATTTATGCGTTTAGTGTATGTATTGCAACTATCTATTGCTTCATATTTCTGCACCAAAAACTACCCATCTGACTTACAATTAACATCTTTTCTGTCCATCCCAAGGTTGCCTGTCAGATATTGCTGTACAGCGATAAGGCCGCCCTTTGTACAACATTTTGTAAAAAATTTTTTTGTAAAACTAGTTTTAATATGGTGTACAAATAAAGTTTATTCTATTCTATTCTATTCTATTCTGTGTTATGTCTTTGACCAGCATTCTAGGGTTCCGCTTCCGGAACCCTAAATAGGTGATCTAGGACATTATTTACTTATATTATTACATAAACCTACCCCTTAGTAGTCGGTTCCGTACAAAAAGGGTAAAAACAGGGCCCCATTCCTAAGACTTCGTTGGTCGTCTGTCTGTCAGGAGGCTGTAACTCATGCACCGTGATAGTTAGACAGTTAAAAAATTCCATGAAGATGTATTTCTGTTGCCGTTTTGCAACAAGTAATAAAAACAGACAAAATAAAAAAAAAATAAGGGTTCTCCCATACAACAAACGTGATTTTATAGTATGAAACCTTACTTGCGGGAGTCCGGCTGGCTCTTGTCCAATTTAGTTATATGTATATTGAATGTAACCAAAATCGGACAAAAGCTAGTAACAGTAGTAGGGCATCGTGTGATTTTAGTCGGTAGGAGTTCGCAATAGCGCCCATGAGTAATTCCACACGTAAAAAAAATAAAGCCATCTTTAGGTGGAGATATTTCTAAAATGAACACTTGAGAAGATTTATACCGTTGGTTGATGGCACTTGGTGGAACTTGCGGCACATATTGAAGAAAAAAAACCAGCCAAGTCGGACTCTCGCACGGAGGGGTAAAAACGGGACCCAATGAACGAGACATAAGACTTTGCCGTCCGTCGGTCTACTAGACACGAGGTTTTATCGCTGGAACCGTGACAGACAGAAACCTAAAATTTTCACAATTGATGTATTTCTGTTGTCGCTTTTTTTTTCAACGTGAGGAAAATCCTACAGGGATGCTATACCGGACTCCTAACGACTAAAAACCGCACTTATCCCGAACAGCCTACGGTTGGGAGCCCCGGGTATGCCCTCGCAAGGATGCCCAGAGGATTCCTAACAGACCTAGATCAAGGAAGCTCCCTGCAGAAGACTCTTACAGGGAGCGTTGGGTCCCCTGATATTGGGTAACAGCCGCGAGAGTGCGGCTGATGCCCCCCTCAGTTTTGGGACCAAACTTCGGAAGTGGTATTCAAAATTCCATCGGCTATCGAGTACGAGCCCCAGATACGTCATCGAGGGCTCGATGCCGATGCTGACGCCCCCCTACATATAAGCTGGATCCCATAGATGGTCCCTTCCAAAGAACAGAGTCTCAGATTTGTGAAGGGCGACCTCTAGACCCAGACACAGTATTTGACCCACCACAGGGCTCTATAGCGATACGTTGCTCCTCGCGTCGTAACGAGAGTGTCGTCGGCGTAACACGTTACGCTGACAAATCTGAGCAACGGACCACGCAGCATCCAATCGTAACCTATGTTCCACAGAAGCGGTCCTAAGACCGATACCTGTAGAACACCAAACGACACATCGCCGACCCGACCAGCTCGGCTAAGTTATGGCCCTCTCGGAAAGATAGGCCCAAACAATTCGACGGAGGTAAGAAGGCTTCCATAGTGTATAAGCGCCTCCCAAAAACGCAGCTCCAGGGCAAGGTGTTGTAGGCGTTGGCCTTGTTCTGTTGCCACTATAACAAAAAATACCTACTAAAATCAGAAAGAAACACCCACAAACAATAAACTATTTTTGTAACGGAACCCTCTGTGCAGGAATCCGACTCGCACTTGGCTGTTTTTTTTTTTTTAATATGAACACGTGAGTTTCGGTTTCGGTTTCGGCCGAAACTGACCCTGGGGCCGAAAGTTCGGTTTCGGTTTCGGTTTCGGCTGGAAAACCAGTTTCGGTCGGACACTACTTAAAAGATATTGTATTTTAACACTAGGTATGATCAAAGTTATCTTTTAGATAGAGTTAAAAATTATTTTATTTTAAGTGAATACCATGATTTAGAATTTTTGAGAACATTTTTTGTTTAAATTGACGTCGGCACTGATGGAAAGCCGTGGCGCATCTGTCGATTGGGGGCAACTCCCACCGTCCGTTAGACTTCTGACAGTGGTCCTCAAGTTGGTGGCCCTGTGCTCTGATTTTGTTGTTTGAAAATGAAAATGAAAATATCTTTATTCATTTAGGTTACAAAGTAACACTTATGAACGTCAAAATTTTTGCTTCTACATTTACATTTACTGCCAGATTCGCAAAGCAATAGGTAGAGCCTGTGAGGAAGAACCTGGCAAGAAAACTCACGGCCACTCTTTTCAAATAGTCTTAGTACATTCGTTTGTCATGCAATAAAGATCAACAATTTTGTCTACACAAGCGACATTTACAATCGCGCCCAATTAAGTGAGGAGCAAGCAACTCATGTCCATGTCTCTGTATCATTAAAATAGTCATCAATAGTATAGTATGCCCTTTTTAAAAGATGTGTCTTGATTTCCCTTTTGAATCTATATAAAGGAAGGTTCATAATATTTAAAGGAATTTTATTGAATAGGCGTACACCAAGTCCTTCGAATGAGTCGTGTACCTTATGTAATCGAAAAACCTTTCCAATCAATTTATGCTTATTTCTAGTATTTATTGAATGTACGTCACTGTTCTTAAGATATAGATGTATGTTCTTTTTAACAGACATGATGTTCTCAAATATGTATTGCGATGCAACCGTTAAAATTCCTATTTCTTTAAACTTCTCTTTAAGCGATTCTCGAGCATTTAATTTATAAATTGCACGTATAGCTCTTTTCTGAAGTACAAAAATTATTTGTATATCAGCTGCCTTGCCCCACAGCAAAATGCCGTAAGACATGACGCTATGAAAATAACTAAAATAAACCAGCCTGGCTGTTTGGACATCAGTGAGCTGTCTGATCTTGGTAACGGCAAAAGCCGCCGAACTGAGTTTTGCTGCTAGACACGATATTTGGGCAGTCCACTGTAATTTACTATCTAAAGTGATCCCCAAGAATACGGTTGATTCTACAAGATGAAGGGTGTCACTGTTCAATGTTATATTTGTTTCATAATTTTTGACATTGGGCATGGTAAATCTAATACATTTTGTCTTTTTAGCGTTCAATAGCAAATTATTGGTTGTGAACCAATCTACAACTTGGGCTAGTGCACTATTTACGTTGTCAAAAGTACTTGGATTGCGATCAACTTTAAAAATAAGTGATGTATCATCAGCAAATAGAACAACATCGCACAAGTTCTGTACATAGAAAGGTAAATCGTTGATGTAAATTAAAAATAAAAAAGGTCCTAGAATTGATCCTTGCGGCACACCATTTATTTGGACAATCACCCTACCAAAATGATAGGAAGAGCCTTATACCCAGCCATAACTGCGGCTGATTTGATTGAATCAGATAGGGTTTATCCTCAATCAAACAATAAAGATAAGTAGGGTACAAAAAAAGAAAAAATCGCCAATTCAACAAATCGGCAATAGCAGAGCAGAACACCTCGATTCGGGCATTAATCACTGGATCTAACGTCACCAACCGAAAGTCCTCTCCACTGATTGCTATTATTATACACGTATGGTGTGTGAAGCCATTAAAATAAGAAAACACAAAAAAATTCATTAAGGATGATGGATATAAGCTCCCCGGAATGGGAAATACAGTAATCATCAGTAATGAATAAACTTTGAATGTATACCTATGCCAAATAAAACTGACGTAGTGAGTGTGGTGTGTCGCCGGCCTTATCTTTCGTTGTGATAATAATGGAAGGTAGTTTGACACGAAGTAACTTCATGTTTTCTGTCGATCCTTAACATCAGTCCAACCGCAACCATGGGTGCTGCAACTGCAACGTATCCGAAACGTCGGTGCATTTTGTTGAAATATAACGCTGGCCACATAAATACGGTATAAGTTTTTATATTTTTATATCAAGGAACGAACTGCTGTCACTAGTGTGTTCTATGGTATTACGTGGTGTCATGTATTAGCTTTACAAATTATAATTTTAATATATCATTTAATAATATTTTCTGCGGTACTCTGATTTTACCTTACAAGAGGTTATGGGCTACATCACGTAGAATGTTATGTAAGTGATTATATTTATAATTTAATTAAATTTTGAAAATGGAGTATTCAAACAACTCAACAGCTATTGCCGTTGAAAGGTTGAAAGGCACAACCAACTATAGAGATTGGGCATTTCGAATGAAAAACATACTCATATTCGAAAATTTGTGGCAATGCATCACCGAAAAACTCGAAACAGCTGAAGGTGCAAATGCTGAACTGAATGCTCGCGTAGAAGAAAAAGCTAAAGCGAGACTGTGCTTGAGTGTTGACAAGTCATGCTATTCTCACATTGTAAACGCTAAAACGGCGAAAGATGTGTGGAATGCCTTGAAAAAGGCGTATGACGACACTGGTTTGCACAAAAGGTTGTCATGTCTTCGACATTTATGCTCGATTAAGCTGGAGCAGTTTGAGAGCATGGAGTTTTATGTAAATGAAATTTTGTCGCTAGCTGAACAGCTAGATAACATGAAGAAGCCTTTAGATGATGAATTTCTAGCAGCTATTATGCTTCAGGGGTTACCACAGGAGTATGAGCCCATGATTATGGCTCTGGAACACTCAGGTGTTAATATATCCACAGATATGATAAAAATTAAACTTCTGCAAGATCATCGATGGAGAAAAGGCACTGGTGGTCCTGATGACTGCTTGTTGACACGTGATCGTGGTAGCGGTAGCAAGACCAGTTTCCGAGGCAATAGAAAATATGTGCCTATTACATCGAAACACGTAAATACTTCGCCAAATACAAAGAAACTATGGTGTTGGAAGTGTCGATCGAAAGGTCACGTCAAGAAGGACTGTCCTCAAACTGATGTATCGACTTCTATGATGTTGACTGCACTCAGCACGACTAGGGATGACAGTTCTTGGATTGTTGATTCTGGAGCCACGGACAATATGACAGGATGTCGGGAATTGTTTGAATCGCTTGATCAATCACTGACAAAGGAAGTATGTGTTGCTGATGGAAAGAAGTTAACAGTGAAAGGAAAAGGTGATGTACATTTTACAGTGAACTTTCATGGTAGTAATATTGACATAACTTTGAAAGATGTAATGTTTGTACCTGGCCTTACTGTAAACTTGATATCTGTGTCAACTTTAACCGCAAAGGGTTTTATATTTAATTTTACTAATACAGAATGTAAAATATTAAAATCTGGTAAGGTTGTTTTAAGTGCTAGGAAATCTGGGAGAATTTACAGACTTGTAAATGTTAGTAGAGCTAACCTGTCAACATCCGCATCGTCTAAAGACATGACGTTATGGCATCAAAGATTAGGGCATCTAAATTTTGATAGCTTGGCATCGCTAAGGAAGGTTGCTAATGATATTGATTTTCAGGTTGCTAGTCAAAAGCAAGTTTGTGATGTATGTCTTAAGGGTAAGCAATCCCGCGCCCCTTTTGTGACTAATTCTGACAAACAGGTAGCTAAGACACGACTGGCGCTTATTCACACTGACGTCGTCGGGCCAATGCCGACAACTTCTCTCGGAGGAAAGCGCTACATCCTTACGTTCCTAGATGACTATTCCAGGAAGGTGTTTGTATACTGCATTGCAAAGAAGAGTGAAGTATGTAAGTATACTATAAATTTTATAAATCTTGTTGAGAATCAGTGTGACGCTAAAGTCAAAGTACTGAGGTCAGACAATGGCTCGGAGTACGTAAACGCAGGATTAACTCAGTTTCTGAAGAAAAAGGGTATTATCCATCAATTGACAGTACCGTACAGTCCACAACAAAATGGATCTGCTGAACGATTTAATCGTAGTTTGCTTGACAAAGTCAGATGTTTATTGTACAATGCTAATCTAGACGACAAGATGTGGGCAGAGGCTGCGAACACAGCAGCATTTCTTATAAATCGATCTCCTAGCTCACGACTATCTGGTAAAATACCGGAAGAGATGTGGAGTGGTAAGCGAGTGAGTCTTAAGTTTCTGCGCGTTTTTGGTTGCGAGGCATTTGTACACATAGATGACTGCAAACGAAAAAAATTAGACCCTAAAAGTAAAAGACTAATTTTTTTAGGTTACTATGACAACGTAAAGGGATATCGTTTGTTCAACCCTGATAACAATAAGATCGTTGTATCACGCGATGTGGTTTTCAACGAATCTGTGTTTCCAGGTAGACACTCTAAAATTGGTGAGAAACGTGTGTTTGAACCTATTTATCTCACAGAAGGCAATGATAAGAATCTAGAAACTACTCCAGTTGAGGCGGAGCTAGATCTAGATTGTCCTGTTGAGGCGGAGCCAGAACTGGATGCCGTTTCCGTCAATTTGCCAAATTACCGTGGTGAGATGGAGTGTGAACATAAGCCTAGTGAAGACTCAGCAAGAGCGTCTACACAGGCAGATGAGTCTACTAGTCAACGGTATAACCTGCGTCCACGTTTGCCTAGACCGACGTGTAATGTAACTAATGTTTGTAATGTGACAGAACCTATAGAGCCGCGAACTGTAAAAGAAGCTTTAAATTGTGAAGATAAGGAGTTGTGGCAGAAAGCCATGCAAGAAGAAATAGATTCTTTTATCTTTCATGGAGCTTGGGAGCTTACTGACAAACCGATTGGCAAGAAATTGGTTAAAAATAAATGGATTTTTACACTGAAGCGGGACTCTGATGGAAATATAACACGTTACAAAGCAAGGTTGGTAGCGAAAGGCTTTACCCAAAAGTATGGAGAAGATTTCAATGAAACTTTTTCGCCAGTCATTCGTCACTGTTCTATAAGATTGTTATTATCTCTGGCTGTCAAAATGAATCTGAAGATTGATTATTTGGATGTACAAACAGCATTTCTTAATGGTGAACTTCAAGAGGAAATTTTCATGGAACAACCAGAAGGTTTCATAAGCCCTGGGAGTGAACACAAAGTCTATAGACTACGAAAGGCGGTTTACGGGTTGAAGCAAGCATCGCGATCCTGGTACCAAAAGGTAAAAGATGTTTTACTTTCCCTTGGATACAAACAATGCAAGCAAGAAGACTGCATCTTTATTAAGAGATCGGGTGAGTCGATTGTTTTCATTGCTTTGTATGTTGATGATTTTTTCGTGTTTTACAATGACAAGCGTCAAGCAGAGACATTAAAATCTTATTTGCTGAAATTCTTTAAGATTAAAGACTTAGGGCCGGTAAGAAATATGTTAGGTATTAAAGTCGAACGTAATGAAACCTCTATCAAACTTAGTCAGGAAAATCGGATTGACAAATTATTAGATCGTTTTGGTATGACAGACTGCAAGTCTGTAAAGTCTCCAATGATGACTAACATTAGTTCTGTCAATGCGGAATTTGATAATGATAATGTTAGGAATAATAATGTCAGCAAGTTTCCGTACCAAGAGTTGATTGGTAGTTTAATGTATTTATGTGTTACTACGCGACCTGATATTTCGTTTGCCGTGTCATATTTAAGTAAATATAACAACTGTTATACGGAATTTCATTGGAATCAAGCTAAGCGTGTTTTAAGGTATCTTAAGGGTACAAAACAAAAGGCTTTGGTTTTTGAGAAGTCTAATGAGAACCCCACCTTGGAGGGTTATTCCGATGCAGACTGGGCCTCTGATTCTGATCGAAAATCGTATACAGGGTATCTGTTTAAGTACGGTGGTAATTTGATATCATGGGGTTGTTATAAACAATCGTGTATTTCATTGTCGTCTACCGAGGCGGAGTATATTAGTTTAAGTGAAGCTAGCAGAGAAGCGGTATTCCTCCAAGCGTTATTAAAAGAACTATTAATGATACCTGTTTGTGATATTGTGTTGTATTGTGACAACCAGTCCGCTATGCAACTAGCTGTTAATAGGGTGCATCACAAGCGTAGTAAGCACATTGAGATTAGGTACCATTATGTAAGAGACATGGTAGATCGATACAATGTAAAAATATTGTACATTCCAACAGATGCAATGATAGCAGATGTGTTTACCAAGCCGCTGGGTTGTGTCAAGCATCAGGACTTTACTAAGCAGCTTGGTGTAGCATAACTGATGATGTCCACGTTATGGGGGGGTGTTGAAATATAACGCTGGCCACATAAATACGGTATAAGTTTTTATATTTTTATATCAAGGAACGAACTGCTGTCACTAGTGTGTTCTATGGTATTACGTGGTGTCATGTATTAGCTTTACAAATTATAATTTTAATATATCATTTAATAATATTTTCTGCGGTACTCTGATTTTACCTTACAAGACATTTAAGTAAATAGTATTTCGCGTGAAGTCCCGAATTCTATACCTATGATGGTATATCTCACAAAATACTCAAGTCGTGGTTACCTTATTCTGTACCGAGAAAAAGGAGCAACTTTCTAAAACACATTTTGTGGAAACTCTTAAGGTGAAGTGGGACTCAAAATACATAATTTTGACATATTTCGAACCAATTTTGCAACGGTGTTAACAAAGATTTCACAATTTTTTAAATGGATAATTATTATTAAGCATATTGACTAGGGATGTCAGCTCTCCAAAACACGATTGAGTAAATTCGGCTCGATAGAAAATAATCCCAAAGTTCCCTCGAATCTGTAAATTTACCTGTGACCGCCTTGACTATAATCAATTTCATTCAGTAGTTATACAATGTACCATACTATTTTTTTATTTCCATGTCCCTAATAAGTTACCTCGAGGTCCTATGCAGTTATTTATTAATTAAAAACATATTGTTTTAATAAAAAACACGTTTTGTTGAGCGGGACTGCACTTTGCCGCTATCAGCCACCTCACAGAGCCCGCTCAGTCAGCCGACAGGCTTCGTTGAGGACACCCGTATACAACTTTGTCACGCCCGCTGACGTAATTCGCTGCCGTAGTAACGAAAATAGGTAATAAAAAAAACCAAAAAAGGAAGTATTCAAGGCTTAGGCTCAAGAGCGTAAAAATATCGCATCTGTTTGGGGAAGTTTCTTTGGTGTATTATATAAGTTATAGTAACGTTTTCATACTTTTCAATACAAAGTTTGCCTGATGCCATATAATAGATAAGTCCAGAAGATTCACCTATAAATGCGCTCATGTATGTGACGCCCTGACCGAGCGTATAACATGTACATTATTTAAATTAATATTTAAGTAAAATCAATGTCATAACGAGTATAATACTAATGACTGATAAATCAGTGGGCCAATTCTCCTAAATTTACAATATAACAGTAGGTATAAACCTTAATTGAGTCTATAATAAATTAAACTCAAAAAATTGGTATTCTTCTATCCAAAATTACAGCTTTCAAGGCACGTATTGCGTATTGTTGATATTCTCGTAGTCTTACTTTACTACTCGTACGTCGTAGTTGATATAGGTAGGTATTGAATTTGATGTTGTAAGTATGAGTTTCTTTTTTTTATATTAAGCTCGCCAAATTGACGTCGCCACCAGCCTGATGGAAAGCCGTGGCGCATCTAGCGATTGGGGGCCACTTCTGACAGTGGTCCTCAAGTTGGCGGCCTTGTGATGTGCCTCTTCACGCTCCTCTTGAAGAACCCGGGATTGTAAGATGAGGGAAACACGTGTGCGGGCAGGTCGTTCTATGTTTTTATAGTTCGACATAGGAACGATCTTTTGAAACGTTCAGTTCTGGCGAAGATTCTCTCCACTGTGTGTGAGTGTCATCTTTGCCCGGCACGTGTTGTTAGGGATCGGAAAGAAGAGGGTGGGATCAGGTTGAAGAGCTCTTCAGAACAATTGCCGTGATACATTCGATAGAAGGCAGCCAAGGACGCTATGGTTCTTCGCTGCGCCAAAACGGTTCGAGGCCTCCCGTCACCTCAGTTTGAATTTTAACCAACAGTGAACTGAAAATAAACAGCTTACATACAACCCGATACAGTCAATACAACCCTAACTTTGTTTTTAAACCATAATGTAAAATAGTAATACAATGTTCAATGGATAGTGGTACCTATATGTTAAGCGCTAGAAGATGATTTTTTGAATATATGTTACTGAAAAGGCCTGATCTATACTCTATAGGTACTAATATTATAAAGCTAAAGAGTTTGTTTGTTTGTTTATTTGTATGATTGAACGCTAGGATCTCAGGAACTTCTGGTTGGATTTCAAAAATTCTTTCACATTTTGATAGTCCATTTATTGAGGATGGCTATAGGCTATATAACATCTCGCTAAGACGAATAGGGGCAAAGCAGCAATCAATAATGTTTTGAAAACGGGGAATTATTTTTTGCCGCCTGAGAGCTTCCGTGGCGTACGCTGCGTAAATAGTTAAATATACGTAAAAATTGTGTATTACAATTTTGTTTCTCTTAAAAAGTCTTAAAAAAAAGTCCGCGTCAGCATATGTCTATCTCTTAAGGTTCGCTCACAATATTATAAAACTGAAGAGTTTGTTTGTCCTAGGATCTCAGAAACTACTGATTGCAATTCGAAAATTATTTTACAGTTTAATAGTACATTTATTGAGGATGGCTAATGGTGATATAAAATCACGCTAAGGCGAATAGGAGCGGAGCAGCCATAAATAATGTTTCGAGAACGGGAAAAAATTATTTCTTTTGAGAGCTTCCACTTCGTACGTTGCGTAAATGGTTAAAGTTACGTGAATTTAGTATTACAACATTTTTTTCCTCTTTAAAAGTTACAAAAAAATGTCGTCAACAGCATATGCCTATCTTTTAAGGTTCACTTACAATAACCCCTTTAAATAAGTTTTGAAATATGAGCGACGCGACGGAAGCAGGTAAACATGGTCTGCAGTGGTAGCCAATCAACTAAACGATAAAAACCGGCCAAGTGCGAGTCGGACACATATGAGTTCCGTACCAAAAAAAGGACGGGTGGAAGTAAATGCAACGGGAAACATTATATCACTTTACATATTTATACACCACCTCTCTTCTTCTCAATCTCATGTGATGCAAACGAAGTTGTGCGGGTCAGCTCTAATGAATATAAGCGACGCGACGGGAGTAAGTGCGAAGGGGAACATTATATCACCTTAAATATTAATACTACACCTCTCTCTGTCTCGCTCATGTGACGCAAACGAAGTTGTGCGGCTCATCTCTCATGTATATAAGCGACGCGACGGGACTAGGCGCGGCGAAAGTAAATGCGACGGGAAACATTATATTACTCAAAATATTAATACCATACCTCTCTTTTTCTAACTCTCATGTGCCGCAAACGAAGTTGCGTGGGTCAGCTAGTGGTTTAATATGATTTATGAATTATTTAATTGTGATATATGAAAGTCTGTGAAAATGTTAGTGACAAAATCACGTTCCAACGGTTGAGCAGATCTGGCTGTAATTGGTGGCCTAATATAATTATTTTATGCTTTTCCAGACTGCAATGTATTCCTGGACATA
The DNA here is from genome assembly GCA_933228765.1 of Miltochrista miniata. NCBI lineage: Eukaryota > Metazoa > Arthropoda > Insecta > Lepidoptera > Erebidae > Miltochrista > Miltochrista miniata. The sequence goes on along the minus strand of OW121764.1, from coordinate 10,320,873 downwards.
TTATACACTAGCTGACGCCCGCAGCTCTGCCCGCGTCTAGTTTTGTTCCCGTTTCCGCTTCCCGTGGGAACTGATTGCCGAGATAAAAAGTGGCCTACGTGTTATTCCAGGCCTATATCTACCCCTGTACTAAATTTCAGCTAGATCCGTCCGTTAGAGCGTGAAAGAGTAACAAACATGTACACTCACAAACTTTCGCATTTATAATATTAAGTAAGAAGTAAGATAATTTAGAAAATAGCATAAAGGCTATTTTATCCCTGGATATGACCCAATGGTACGCGAACGGTACGCGGTACGGGAACGCGAACAGAATCCTACACAGCTGAAGCTGCGGGCAATAGCTATGCGAAGTGAAACGTAGAATGTTTAATTTAGGAAATGGTAATCATTTGGACAGGACTAAAGCCTAGTCTAGTTTAAATAACTAGTATCGAAATTTATTCCTTTACACCCTTGCATATGTGCAAATAGCAATATTCGTTTTTGTATATTCCTCGTTTTCTTAGCTAAACGGGACTCTATTACTGAGACTTCGAAGTCCGTTTGTTCATCTGTATCTCATGATCATATCTGCCTAGGCAGTAATACATTTCAAAGATGTGTTTCTGCTACCGCTGTAACAACTATAATAACACTAGATAGAGAAAAAAATAAGGTTACTCCCATACAACGTAATCTTCTGGCTTTTTTTTTTTGTTACGAAATCCTCATCAGTGTGCCAGTCCAAGTTGAACCTCGGCCGTTTTTACAGTTCCGTATCCAAAGGGTAAAAATGGAACGAGGAGAAAGTATTGCCTTTAGAAAATGCTAAGACGCAAAAGCGGTCAGGTGTAGAGTAAATAAATGCTGTTAAACAGTACAAGTGGTGGTTATTCAATATGCGCTGCAGGTTCCACCAAGTGCCAACAGTATAAATAATCTGTAATAACGTGACCCTATTACTGAGACTATCTATCTGTCATCTTATGCACCACTGCAATAGCTAGGCATTTGAAATTTACGAATCCTAAGAACAGAAAAAAAATTAAGGAGGGCTCCCATACAGGTATATTTTTCAGTCTTTTTTGTACAGAACCCTCCTTTTTCCTTTTAAGGAAGTACCAAAAAATATAAACAAAGGATAGGGGCAGCAGATTCTTACTTTTTCATTAAACATGGCAAAAATCGTCACATGTAAAAAAATAAATTGAAGTACTTCTTAAATATATTATGTTCTATTCTTATTATGAAAATGAATTTCATTACATGTTAGTGAAAAAATTGCATCAAAATCAATTCCGTAGTTGCTCATGAGTAGAAGATCTAAAGAGGTTTATCTAAACAGGGCGAGAAAAATTGTTATGTAAACTTGTACTTCTGTCAATGATTTCAATTGCGTAGTGAACGGGTTAACGCGCGAAAACGTTTCCGACGCACGGAGCGTCCCGAACATCTTGCGTCTGCTTCACCCCCTCCGAATCGCTTGAGACACAATTGCACTTCGCCTTAACGCCCAGAGCGTCGATAAAAGATAAAAGAACGGAGATACAAATAAACAACTGGGTGTTGCGTTGCTTTCGAACAAAAGTTGCAGTCATTTATGAATTGGGTTGTTGTTTGGTTGTCTTGTTTGTATGTAAATTATAAATAGGCACCTACTTTTATAGTGTCAGAAATGTAATCGGACTTATCATTTTAGAGTTATCAGATGTTAAACATTCACTTCAACTTTTAGGTTAATAAAGACAGCTTATCCAATGCTCTGACGACTCTGTCTGCCTTTTACAGCTTAGTAGAGTGTATTACTGTACAGTGTACAGTTACAAACAATGAAGTGAGTCCAGATTACGTGAAATTGTAACTGACAGATAACTCTGTCAGTCCGTGTTTTCCCACCCGAACCATTGAATTGATTCCGGAACCAAGGTCCTCGAGAAGGCTTATCGCAGTCATCACACGGTCAAAGTTTACCTAGTATTTGTCGTACTGAATTTATTCAATCATTTGAAGACCTGAGAATCCTATAAAATGAAATACATTATTACATCTCACGGCCTTTCACACCAAGCAAACCTACAAAAATTCTGTAGCTACTCGCTATCATAACTTTCACTAGATATGAGTGGATGACAAAATACCTATATAATGATTTGTTATCTTATAGCTATCGATCACCACTCTGCTACTTGTACGTTCAAGTTATCGAATACAGCTTCTGATCAATGTGTTTATTTTGACTTTCCAACATGTTATTGTACAATGCTTTTGCAAATCGAGTTATATCGAGATATCTCGTTCTTATATTTTTTAATTCTGATCGAGAGTGATCCCCAGTATAGACGTGTGTAACGCCAGAAGAATTCATGCTGCCGGTTCTATTGACATATTGGAATCGAAAGGTACCTACAGGCCCGCAACGTTAAAATTTTAAAGACGTAATATGGACTTTACTGTCATATTACTGACACCTAACATCAATGACTTAAAGTGCCTTCCGAAGCCCAGAAACTGCAAATGCTAAAAATCTTCAAAGTTTGAACCTCCAAATTTAACCTTTACTTGCAAATGTACCAATATATTAAGGACACAAAGTGACAAATACTTACTAATGTTAGTGCACTTATCATAAAAGGTTTTTAAACTGTCCTAGTTTAAAAACCTTCTAAGTTTCAAACTTACTTACTCATTGGTTCCAAAGTTACATGCTAAGTAAGCCAATAAGACGAAAGACACAAGTTTCCTATTTACCATTATTTTTATCAAGCATTCATTACCCCATCACATCTCTAGGTCAATTCCCTCTAATAAATGCGATAATCCATCCTGAGAACCCCTCAGCTAAACAGGCCATCTTGTTATCTAAATTAACGGCAATTGTTCTTTGTTTCTGCATCAATTTATAACGCATTTCACTAAAGAGTGATGGTGCTTTCAACAGGAATTTATCTGCGTTGTTTTTGTTAACTAAATATAGACAAGCTTTTTCCTCCGTAGATGTAAGCAGAGGTACTATAGCACCAACGTTTCACCAGTTATATTTTGTTGCAAGTCATAGTCGATGAGTCTCTTTCCGTGTATAATCGGACAAGGGTTACTTTCTCTTAAGGCCCTCATCTTGACTTTACTATTATCATGTTATTAGTCTACTTACGAGACTCTGGACTACCAAGAGCCTTGATAATGATCTGATACAGTTCAAGTGTACAAAGTGGCATTGTTAGAGTCCTACCATATCTGCTATGTAAGGAGGTAAGCTTTGACTCAACTAAACTAAAGTAGTGGGTACTTTTATTCTTTGAATTTGAATACCGCGAGCTAGATTCAGCACGGTTAATGCATTGAAGTTTGAAATAACTTTGAATAAGTACTATATTATTACTGACTGCTCCCTTAGACGCGAAGTGCTTCTGGTAGTCACGAGCATGACTGGATGGTTTAGCAGTCAAAACCGATTCCCCTAACCAAAGAAAAGACGCTGGGTTTAATACCACTCGAGCTCAAAAAACATTTCACTCTCAGTTCGTCCAAGAAATAGTTCTTCTTGTTTTCGCTCACACATTTGACATTCAGGCACTGGTCTCCACACAATGGTAATAAAATAACCAAACACTTACAATCAGTACAATTCTTCGAGGAATGTCTCTCCACCGTCTGTTGTACTTAATGAAAATAGACAAGCCGAATATAGCTTAAGCCGAATTAATGAGTTGGTGATAATGGTCGGTGTAATCTGGTCGATACGGCAAACTTACTAATACGACACATTTATACTGAACGGTCAGAGATATGTTAAGTAGGTAGTCTGTATTCTTAGTGAACGGTGTTCATTTGTTAAGTGTTCACAACTGGCTTACTGTGATTTTCTTAGCTGTGGTCCACTGACCACAGCTAAGAAAATCACAGTAAGCCTAGTTAATCACAGTAATAATATCGTCAAATCCCATAACAATTCACTAATTGTTATGGGATTTGACGATATTATTATTCATTACCATTATCTACTTGATTCATGCAGATAATGGATAATTACGTCCTTAATTTTTTTACTTGAAACCCATTTCTTGCAATGATGTTATACAGGTTATACTACACCCTCTAGAGATAGAGCAACATGACCTCCATTAAAGAAAGATGCCTACATTTATGTACTGTACCTATAATTATTATCCGATACCTACATAGCCGTCTGTCATTGTGGAGGAGACACACCCGGAACAGATTGAGTGGTAGTCTCCATTAAACATGGTAAAGATTCAGCACTGCGAGGACCGTAACGATGACACAGCGTCCACACGCTGGTGGAGTACACGGCGCACAGTGGATCGATTCATACAAATCGGCGGACATAGGAATCTTGAAACACTTTTTACCGATTTTAAAAAAACTAATGATGCCAATGTGTTTATCTTTATAATTGTAGTCGAAAACAATATCACACAATTTTGATTAGACTTCAATTTTTAAAAATATTCGACAAAAACTGATTTCAATGTATGGAAAAGCACATTAAAAAAGGGATAGCTTGCGATTTTCTCGTGTTTTCTGATTTTAACGCTTATAGTGACTTTTAATGGGTTATTAGCAAAATATCTGCCAAACATTTTAGGTACCCCTAGGCACCCCTCTGGGAGCTATATGACAAAATATCATTTTTCTCATTTTCTTTAAGAAAATGTGTCTAGTTCGTTTTTTACAGTTATAATTGTTGATAAACTACATTTTAGCTTAGTACTGACCTACCCACATCAAAAATAATATGACTAGCATACGGGATCGGGAGTTTTTGAGAGATACTTGTAAGCAGGCGAATATAAGTTTATCCTACTTTTTCAGCAACATTTATGTATTGTATAGTGATTTACCATTAAGATTTGAAGAAAATAATGTATTAATAAAAAAAAACAATAACGCGTTATATAAAACATATATCATAGTTATAAAAATACAAAAACTTACTTATAAAATAAAAAGTGGTAAAATAATAGCTTAAAATAAATAAAAATATGGAACAGAAACGATTCAATTAACATGTATGTACATTAAATAATCAAACAAAATTAGAATTACATAAACTTTAAAAAAATAGTAGCTTAAAATAAACAAAAATATATAACAACTAGCTGTTGCCCGCAGCTTCGCCCGCGTAAAATTTGTTCCCGTTCCCGCTTCCCGTATTTTATCCTCTTGGGGGTAGAATTTATGAAAATCCTTTCTTAGCGGATGCCTACTTCACAACATCTACCTGCATGCCAAATTTCAGCCCGATCCGTCCAGTGGTTTGGGCTGTGCGTTGATAGATCACTATGTCAGTCAGTTAGTCACCTTTGCGTTATATATATTTATATATAGAAGAAGAAGACAATTAATGATTCGGAGGAATTCTACGACGCATGTATGTAATTATGTATGTATGTATGTATTATATAATTATGATTAGTTTTTTTTGCTTTTATTTTTAATTTATGGTAAGATAGGTTCCATTTTTATTTATGATTGTAATAATAATAATAATAAATAATAAATATTCTTTATTGTACACTATCACAAAAATACAATTTAAGAATAAGAAATGTTAACAATATACATATGTACAATAGGCGGCCTTATCGCTAAGAGCGATCTCTTCCAGGCAACCTTTGGATGGACTGAGTTACAAGGATTTGATATGGCAGTGTACAATTAAATTTATATGTTAAATTTGTACATTATTGTAAGTATTTTTGCCAAGCCATTAAAGTTCTATTAAATTAAAACTATGTACATTAAATGATCAAACAAAATTAGAAATATGTAGACAAAAAACATCACTATCCGAAGCTTCCGTTTCTGAATCTTCTTCTGCTTGCGCAGAGACTAACAATTCAACAGTATCTATAAATTCAATTTCAGAAACTTCTAGAATTAGTAGATTTGAAGTTTCTAAAAACAATGCCTTCTTTTGCCTTTTATATATCCGTGGCCGTATTTGTGCTAAAATTGGGTTGGATGAAATCAGCAAATTATTTAGAACATCTTCATTGCAAGCAATGCTTTTTATTTTACGTGAATGGTGTTCTCTGTATTTTCTGAAATCCTTATTACTTGACTCAGATAACTCCTCCGAAAGAAGTCCTATCGGAACTATAGATAAATGTTGAATAATTTACGGCCCGTGAACTAATAACTTATGAATACTTGATGGCATGTAGTAACAGAGTGGCAGAGCTTTACATAGAATTGTACCCTTGGTACTTCATGCCACCAGTATTCATAAGTTATTTTATTAGTTACTAATTCTAGAAGTTTCTGAAATTGAATACATAGATATTGATGAATAATTAGGCTCAGCACAAGCAGAAGAAGATTCAGAAACGGAAGCTTCGGATAAAGATTTTTTTTGTCTACATTTTCCTAATTTTGTTTGAATATTTAATGTACATACATGTTAATTGAATCGTTTCTGTTCCAGATGTCTATTTATTTTAAGCTAATATTTTACCACTTTTTATTTAATAAGTAAGTTTTTGTACTTTTATGACTATGATATATGTTTTATAATAACGCGTTATTGTTTTATTTGATTAATACATTATTTTCTTCAAATCATAATGGAAAATCACTATACAATACATAAATGTTGCTAAAAAAGTAGGCTAAACTTATAGTCGCCTGCTTATAAGTATCTCTGAAAAACTCCCGATCCCATATGCCAGTCATATTATTTTTGATATGGGTAGGACAGTACTAAGCTAAAATGTAGTTTATCAACAATTTATAACTGTAAAAAAACGAACTAGACATATTTTCTTAAAGAAAATGAGAAAAATGATATTTTGTCATATAGCTCCCAGAGGGGTGCCTAGGGGTACCTAAAATGTTTAACAGATATTTTGCTAACAACCTATTTAAAGTCACTATAAGCGTTAAAATCAGAAAACACGAGAAAATCGCAAGCTATCCCTTTTTTAATGTGCTTTTCCATACATTGAAATCAGTTTTTGTCGAATATTTTTTAAAATTGAAGTCTAATCATAATTGTGTAATATTGTTTTCGACTACAATTATTAAGATAAACACATTGGCATCATTAGTTTTTTTAAGATCGGTAAATAGTGTTTCAAGATTCCTATGTCCGCCGATTTGTATGAATCGATCCACTGTGCGGCGTGGGCGCAACAGCGCCAGGTCCTCGTAGTGGGTCTGAACGTGACACTCTCTTGCTCGAGACCATGGTGCGAGCCATGATCTCCAGCGGGAGTAAGTGGGACTGCGTCGGCTCTTTCTGCGAGCAGGTTATTATCGTGAAAGAGGCGACGGGGTGGGAACGGGAGAGAACTCTCCCACCCGAGTTCCGCAGTCGGCGGCCTGGACGCCGCCGTCGTGTCTTCACCAAAGACCATCGGCCTCCATGACCGGGGGCCTGAGGATGGTGAGAGGGCTGCTCAGGCCCATGACGGCTGCGTGATGTGAGGAGTTCACGCATGCCCCCCCTTAGAAGCGGGATCACACCCGAAACCCCCCAAAGACGCGGGATAGCACCCGAACCGCCCCTTGGACGAGGCCGCTGTGGTGACCGTGGGTCTGTTGGGAGTCCTGGGACATCCTTCCGAGGGCTTACCCGGGGCTCCCAACCGTAGGCTGTTGGGCGTTACGTGAGGTTTTTTAGTCGGTAGGAGTCCGGCATAACATCCATGATGGATTTTCCCTCACGTTAAAAAAAACATGGTAAAGATTAAAAAAACTCTTCTTACGTATTTACCTATGTAAAGCGATGAGGTGGTCTTCTGTTCTACATTTCGGCTATATTGCTCATAATAAATTAGTTAAAGAAAACTCATTTATCATTGTTGTTTGATGTTTAAATGTTTGTGTCGAAATGTAGCTATGTTAATAAGAACATTAACAAATTCGTAACAAAATCAAAGGTCGTGGTTATAGTCGGGGAGATTACTGTAAGATTTTAGTAAGTAAGTAAGTAAGTAAACTAAAATGACGAGACTTGGTCTGTAGTCTGTGACTCTGTTGCATTATATTACGTCACTAGGTCACGTGGATCATCTGTTCAAAGTTTGAAATAAAACAAAAATGACAACGTCAATCGGAGTGAACTTTCACTTTCACAGAGGGGTAGTTGTGTCAGACCGTCTCACGGCTTCTTGTTTAATGTTAGTTTGATATAAAAGTTTAAATATTTAAAAAAGAACGTAGGTAGGTATGTGTATTTACTTTTAAAAATATTAAATACCAGCGGACGTCACGCGATTTTACCCGCGTAGTTCCCGTTCCCGTGGGAATACGGGACAATAGTGAAAGAATTTTTCAAATCGGTCCAGTAGTTCCGGAGTCTATTCGTTACAAACAAACAAACAAACAAAAAACAAATCTTATCTCTTCATAATATTAGTATAGACATAGGCATTTCATGCACCAGTAGGGGCTAGATCGTGTACGTCAATTTTAAGGACTACATAGATATCAGATCCATTGATAGTGTTCCAAAAGAATAATTAAGATCATTAATAAAATATAATAAAACGACAAGGGTGGCAATGAAAGGTCTAACTTTAACTATACGATACGATTATACGAGTTCTATACAAAAACGTAAGTATTTTTAGAATATTCCAAGAATCTAAAAAGTATACCTAACCCAAAATTCGACTGGCTCTTCGACTATAACGTTGTTAATGGATTAAAATCAAGTAAGCGAGCCTTAATGAAATTAGGTGAAAACGAAAGCCAGTTCTAAAGAAAGCTCTCTATTTAATGTTACATTTTGCACATAATTAAATTAAATAAAGATAAGGGACATCTGAAGATGTGCCGTGGGAGATAGGAATGTCGAGAAATAAGATTTAAGTAAATTAGTTGGAACTTTTTTGATTGGCTAACAGAGGCCGACTGTCTACTAGGGATATCCTTCCGAGGGCTTACCCGGGACTCCCAACCGTAGGCAGTAGGTAGGGAACGTGTCGGTTTTTAGTCGGTAAGAGTCCGGCATACCGTCCATGACGGAATTTCCACGTCAAAAGAAATAAAAAGGGACGAAATGATAATATTCACGTGCCTTTTATTTTACACAGGGCAGATCTGACAAAGTCCATGTCGAGAGCCTTGGGGTTATCGGTCATGGAGCGTATCCGGGTTTACTGGCCATAGACAAATGGAAAGGCACCCTCAGTACCCTAGGTGCCCTCATTAACGGTATTAAGTACTTACACCTTTATTTCACCTGTGAAAAGGAAAATCCTCATGAATGCTTTGCCGACTAAAACTACATAGATTGCCCATACCTGCTATAGAAAAAGTGGGTTATCTACTGTATTCCAAATAACACGCAGGGGTAGCAAGGATCAAATACCAATAAGCTTGTCGAAAATCCAGATATTTTTTCGCTTTGTGGGTGTCATCGTTTCCTTAACTACATACATTTTCCCAATTTATTGAGCTTCTAATAAATGACTGCTTAAAACTAGTAAAAAGTGCGTATGTGATGGTTATAAAATAATATCAACAGCTTCTTTCAAAACATTTCTCATTTATTATTGGTCATTAAAAATTACCCAATTCATTTCATTAAGTATGTACCATTTCTAAAAATGCCCGAGGCTATTCCCGCTCAATCGTAAGTATATTCATAACTATTCCAACGATGCTTTCATACATTGTACTAAATGAAAGAAATGCCCATAAAATGTGTGCCTTACATAAATGAGTATACCTACTTACACATTTTATTGCTCATTAAAATAATTTAGACGTTTTCGAAATATTTTTTCAACAAAATATTACAACCCAGCAGCGCGCTATGCATTTCCTCAATAAATAAAAAAGTTGACAAATGTAATTTTTGGTTTGCCTGCATTTTTCATTAACTCAACAAAAAATGTGTTTAAAAACAAAATCAACTGTAATTAAATATGTTGTAATTCCAAAGGCGCGTTCTAATCACAATTGACTTTTGGAATTATATTTATTTTTATAATGAATTCCCAGCACTCTGTGGAGGCTGTGATTTAAATTTAAATAATTAAGAACGGAGTTCACACAATATGACATGAATCAGCCATAGAGCAACACGATCTATGACTTTCTTGTACTGGTCGCGTCCGTTCACAGTTAAATTACCTCTGACAGATCGTTTTCTGTGTGTTGGTATTGCATTAAAGCGCTCGTGGCATTTTTTTTTTTATTCAATATTTATTTAGGGGTTTTTATTCCTAACGGAAGATGTCAACCCCATTGTACCCTTAACTATTACAATCTCAAAAAAAGGAGTAGAGAGTCACTGCGGGGGCTTCTTGACCATCCGAGATATGTATCTAGCTATAAGTGATGTTGGTTGTGCTAGGATGCTTTGTATGATTCCTACATCATATAAATTAATGTTGAAATACTCCATAAGTGACTCTCTTTCCCTTCGGGTCTGGACACATTCCATCAAAACATGTGTGACGTCTTCCTCCACTCCACACGAGGTACAATTAGGCGTGTCCGATTTTTTCATTAGGTATGCAAACTTGTTTGATGGGATGTGTCCAGACCTAAGCCTTAATAATGTTTTAACCTTATTTCTATTTAGCTTACTTACTTTACTTACTTATTTACTTTACTTACTTTTATTTGCTCGTGGCATTTGAAGCGCTCGTGGCCCCGCGGACTCAGTGTTCTGTAAACGATCATTGCAGTAAGCAACTTTCACTATGGCCGGTCCATGGATGGGTGACTATCCATGTGTTCACTTTGTGACATTTATTTGAGCGTTTCCGTGCTTCGGAAGGCACGTTAAGCCGTTGGTCCCGGTTGCCAGTAAAATGGCAGTCGTTAAGCCAAGTTGAAGGCTTTATTTCAACAGCAGGCAGTCACAACCTGCGCCTGTCCATTTAAACACGGCAATATGGCTCACAACGTATTACGTGGGACAAATTTTAAAAAAAGGTGAAATGTGGGCATATAGTATGCCTCTGCCTACCCCTTCGGGGATAAAAGGCGTGATGATGAACTATTGCATTAAAGTCGCCCTATGAGTGCCAGAGTAAGGGCTCGTTTAAGGAGACGCGGCGCGTCGAGCGGTGCGGTCCGCAAAGCGGGCTGCCAGAAACACAAACATATGAAAAAGTTTGGAGCGTTCAAGGAGAAGCGTTTTTGCAAGCGTTTGTTTGAGTTGTAGCTACCCAAGCGACGTTTGGCGCCGCGTCGGACGCGGCAATAGAAGCTACTGGCGACGCCGCGGAGTATGCGGCGGGTAAACCAGCCAGGTTCGCAATGAGGGAACGCGGCGGATGAAGCGGCGGGTGACGCCGCAAGGGACGCGGCAAGAGGGGTGGAAGAGGTGCGGGGTATATGCATTTCTATATCTTTGAGTTTGCGCGTGACACGACGCGGCCCGCTTTACGCGCTGCCTTACTATAAAACGGTCAAATTGCTCGACGTGCCGCGGCAAGCCACGCCGCACGTGAAGCTCAACGCCCCGCCTCTCCTTAAACGAACCCTAAGACATTTTACTGCATATTAGTGGAGATTATAAGACCCAACCGTTAGCACAAAAGTTTCGGTTTTCATGTCATATACTTAACTTGACAAAAAAAGTGCTCCTGTACCTACGACTGTATTTAAGTTTTACTTTTATTTTCATAGAAATCTGATAAAATTACACTCATTAGATACTATCACCAGTTTCCATAAAGTTCTACCTCTCAAATAATAATCACGACTGAAAAAAACGCAGCAAATGAAGAAAGTAATTTTTGACTAAATTTTGGAGTACACGGTATAAACAAAAACTTAATTTGTTACAATAACTTAACCTCACCGCTCAGAATGCATTTTCAGGATCACATCATCATTATAAACAATATTAGAAGAGTAACATTTTCCAAACTACGAGTCGCTAGCTCGTTTCCCACCAGCGCACTGCAGCGGGTCTTTAAGTTTGTAATTTCGCTAATAGAGAGAAAATAACTTCTAAAGTAATTTCTAAAATAGAAGAGCAAAGGAAAGCTTTGAAAATAAGGAGGTGAAGCTTTAAACGAAGCTGGAGACCATAGTTATTTTCACGGAGTTCGTACCACGCAAGAATTTACAGAGTTTTATCATCAAAAGATCGGAGCGGTTCTCATCAAATGAATACCTAATTTCCTCTAAACATATTATAACTTAAATATCTGCTAATATTGTTAGTCAAGAAACGCTTTAAAGTTGGACAATTTATGTCAAGAAACTTGTAAATTACGATGCTGTGGTTCAGTAAGCACTTATACTAGAGTTTGAAACAACCCTTCCTACATACACACTACATAATACCCGACTTACATACTCATGCCATCCAATTTTGAAATTTAGTTGAAATCGTAAGCTGACTAAACACTGTTATAATATCAATAGTGTCTATTGATATTATAACTTGTGGAGTCAACTGGTGACCCGACGGCTGGCAGTTTTCTCGCTCAACGAATAGGTATTGCTATTCAAAAGGGAAATGCTGCTAGTCTTTTGGGTACAATGCCACGGGGGCCTTATTTAGGTTTAGTTTAGATAGTAATAATTTAAATATAGATATGTATGTAATAATTATGTTTCTGTGTCTATTAAGAATATTTTTCGATATTCTTACACGCCGTCATCTAGCCCAAATAAAGCTAATATTAGCTTGTGCTATGGTATGCTGTGCATAATTTTATTCACATACTAAATACAAACACATTATACCTACATACAGAACACCCACCCTGAGTTTATACATACTTTTATTATTTTACTATGCCCAATTTTATTTTTTCAATTTTAGCCCCTCTCTATAAAATAGAGTGCAAAGGGGCTTATGGCGAGACTTTGTCTGTAGTCTGTGACTCTGTTGCATTAAACTACGTCACTAGGTCTCGTGGATTATCTGTTCAAAGTTTGAAATAAAACAAAAATGACAGCGTCAATCGGATTGAACTTTCACTTTCACAATAAACGTGTTAGGGAGGGGCAGTCTGGTGAGCACGATCTCGGGCTTTCTTGTTTACTATGCCCACACCACGCTTAAGGAGAAGGTAGAAGCATAGTTTCATTTCCATTTTCTTTTCACTTTTGCCAAGTGGTAGGACGTAGCGAACCGTTTAATTAATAATTATTTTCAATTTAAATGTGATTTATGTTATTTTTAACTTATAAACTATGATTATAATGCTATTGCGGATTCATTTATACTACCTGCTCTACGAAAACCACTCGCTCCAGTATCACTGTCTATGTCTCAGGATAGTTTTACCACATGAAACGGCACGGATGTGGCAAAGGTATAATCACAAATAATATAAATATAATTCTTATAGTATAATGATCTTTGCTTTTTACTGCGGATTTGCTGTACTAGGCTTACACAAAGATTTCTATATAAAATGAGGTAGATACGCTCTACTATAAGAAACGATAGCATAAAAGCAATCCTCATACACACACATTGCTAAAACTACACTCACTAATAAACTATATTTACGTAATTGTAACTGCAATAGCAATATACAAATAGAACAAGAGTAAAAGAGAAGGCGTATGGACTCCAATTACAAGCCGAGTACCACCGAATACCCTCGAAGTTTTACGATTCTGTATCACACGTACTGACTGCAGAAAAATGTTAAAGGTATAAAATGCAAAATTTACCAATGATGTTCATATTTAAATATAAACTTAAAAAACTGATTATATACATACCTATTTAATTAAGGCATGTATTTTAATCGATATCTGAATATTCCCCTTTTCCGAACAAAATATTTCAAAGTCAAACTAAAAATACTGACTTGAACACTAATTATGTACACCAAATAAATCAAATTAAATGTACTGTTTAATGGTGTTTGCAGAACTATTTTACTGAACGAATAACTATTTTCTAAATAGTTTGTCTAACAATTCCATAGTTCAACAAACATAATATCTATACGTTTTTATGGAAAACCATCGCCTAATTTACTTTTAGGAACATCGTTTATGCTAAATAAAATCCCAATTTAATAAGTAATCAGTCATCTTCATATAATTAAATTTAATTAAGGCCACAAGGAAGAGAGGCTCTGCCTGCCACAAATAAGACTGGAACTAATGAAAAGAAATGTACACTAAATGTGTGTAATATTCTATAACCACTTTCAAGGCGGCTCTCACTAGTCATTTGAACAACAGAACTTATTATATTATTCAGGAATAAATTAATGACAAATCCTAGTTTATTTAAAAATCAATGCAATTATTACTACTTTTATATAGGGTGTCCCACGGCAATGCCACATGGAGGGAAAGTACCTTAAATATTGTAGATGGAACATTTTAATGAAAGAAGACATTATTTTAATTTAAAAAATAACTTAAACTGCATTCATAGATTGTTAAATAATAACATGGTTGAGCCGGGAATCGAATCCGCTACACGAGAAAAAATAATTACTCCGTAGCTTTATCATACCGATCGAAAGGCTTCATCATAAGGATTATTTTTTGCTTACTAACATAGTGTCAGAAATAAAAGGAAGACCATGAATTTTAGCATTTTTAATACAAAAGTCCCATACTGTTGAATATAAAGTCACACACTTTTGATTATTTTACTCCTTGTCAATCTTTTGATCTTGCTGTGGTGGATATTTATAATAATATGTCCAAGTTCTGTTCGTAACTCGTGGACATTTTCATTTCTTGTAAACTACATTTAATATAGGCTGCGGTGACCACCGGTCCTTTTGGTGGACCGTATGCTTGTCTGCCACCTTATTGGTATAAAAAAAAAATCATGTCATAACCCCATAAAAAATCTAACATTATTAGATCTGTGGATCTCGGCGGCCATCGTATTTGTCCCGATCCAGGGATGAAAGTCTTTATTGAGAACACCGGCGATGCCAGCTTTTCATTTTTCTGAACAAAATTTCACATCAAATGTTTAAATTCATGGTCTTCCTTTTATTTTTGACACTATGTTACTTAGCAAAAAAAATCCTTATGATGAAGCCTTTCGATCGGTTTGTTAAACCTACGGGGTGATTATTTTTTCTTGTGTAGCGGGTTCGATTCCCGGCTCAACCATGTAAGTATTTAAAAATCTATGAATGCAGTTTAAATTGTTTTTTAAATTAAAATAATGTTTTCTTTCAGTAAAATGTTCCATCTACAATATTTAAGTTACTTTCCCTCAATATGACATAGCCGTAGGACACCCTGTATAGCATATTCTGGAATAGGTATTGGGTATCCAATCGCTTTCCGACCGCTTCAGTCTGACAAATTCATCCCATTTTTGCTGACGTAGTTGATCTTGAGGAAAGCTAATAGAAACAAAAAAAATTTAATAATATTCGTCAATGAATGATGTAATAATCTAATAAAAGGTTAATATACCTAACAATCTTAAAATAACCTGTGAAAGGTAACTGCATTTTGATGTGTAATTTTTAAAAAATCTTAGTAGGTACATAAGATGGCATTAAATGACTGATTTGATCACAATCGTTGTAAGTACCTACCCAAAAAGTAAAACATAAATTAAATTTTGTTGCAAACCGTACTTGCGTAGAACTATAACTATTCGGGGAATCCCCGTGCTTTGACGCTCGCTTGGCATATTCAGCAAGTATTATGCTGTCAAAAAACGAAGTACAACAAAAGCATTGGGGTCGTCAGATTAGTTAGGCCTGTACAATTTGGTGGGTTAATACGATTAAGAATAATCATAAAATTGATGAAAAATAATTAATTACGCATAAATTGTGCGTAATTACCAAATAAATTTGTGCTCCTTCGTAAACTACCAAGTCTTAAGCACTTTTATAACGATAATTATGTACTTTTCCACGTTAAAAATACAATTTTGTTGTTAAATCGTGGGAGATACGACAGTGACATAGTGTCAGCGCGAACTGAGCGCAACCGCGCTAACTAGCTCAGTTTATACGCTTCAAAAATTGGTGCGTAGGGCATGTCTACCTCTTTATATAGAAGTCTTTGGGCTTACATGGCTAGCCGGAGTTTCTTTTTTTAACGTGAGGGAAAATCCATCATGGACACTATGCCGGACTCCTACCGACTAAAAAACCTCACTTGACTCCCAACAGCCTATGGTTGGGGGTAAGCCCTCGGAAGAATGTTCCAGGACTCCCAATGGCTAGCTGGAGTAATAATGACCTTGTTACCTTTATAGTATACTCTTAAATGGCGGTTACAATAAGGTGAAGAATTTCAACTTGAGTCAGTACGGTCCCGTTAGCTCAATTGGTTAGAGCACAGCTCTGGTTTAGGCAAAGGTTGCGGGTTCAAATCCCGTGCGGGCCAAGTTGTCTTTTTTCACTTTATATTAAATATTATGAAAAAGTCAGCATACTAATTGCTTTAAATATTTCACCTTTATAGTATCTCTACGCGAAGCACAGATCCGTATACTATTTCGTCGTTTTGCTATTAATTAAAAGTAATGATGCATACAACTTTATACACACACCTCCGTTTTATATTTCCTTAGCGCCCGCGAGTATTAACTATATGACCACACACTTCCAGATAACATGCTGTTTGCGAGTATATTTCCAAAAAGTTTAGATTATTTTTGAAAAGCAATTAGTATGCTAACATTGCTAACTGATAATACATTTTTAAATATGGAAAAAGAATTGGCTTCGAGCAGGATTTGAACCTGCGTCTTCGGCGAACCGTGCCGACGCGTTAACCACCGCCACCGAAACCTACTCGCAACCAACCTACCTTGGTTGGTTCCGAGTAGGTTTCGGTGGCGGAAGGGTAACGCGTCGGCACGGTTCCAAAAAGTTATTTTTGCTTGAACTTCAATTAAATTAAGTTTTAGAGACTAGGTGTACAACATTAAAATCTTGTTATATAAGATCTAGAGAACTAAGAAACATTTTCTAATAAGAAAAAAAACATTCAAACTTTGAAATAAACCTTTACGGGTCCCAAAACTATAGTAAAACCAAAACAGAATAAAATCATGTAAAATTTAATGCTTCCCAGATAACCTGTTCCTATTTCTCTGTCGTAAAAACTGTAAGTCATAATAATATTATAGGTAACTCTTGACGTAGAATATTGTTTAAGACAGGCAGAAAAATTATATCTTACAGCTCCTTGAGGTCTTAGGGGACCTCATAATTTTAGATCTGAGTCTTGAAAAGTATGATTTATAGACTTAGCGCGAAAGAATATCCAAAATAATGGAAACTTTGAAGATAGACATATATGAAGTCAATAAATATCTATAAACTAGCTGACCCGCGCAACTTCGTTTGCGGCACATGAGAGTTAGAAAAAGAGAGGTAAGTATAGTATTAATATTTTGAGTAATATAAAGTTTCCCGTCGCATTTACTCTCGTCGCGCCTAGTCCCGTCGCGTCGCTTATATAAATTAGAGCTGACCCGCACAACTTCGTTTGCGTCACATGAGCGAGAAAGAGAGAGGTGTAGTATTAATATTTAAGGTGATATAATGTTTTCCTTCGCATTTACTCGCGTCGCATAGATTCATTAGAGCTGACCCGCACAACTTCGTTTGTATCACATGAGATTGAGAAGGAGAGAGGTGTGGTATTAATATGTAAAGTGATATAACCCGTACTTTTTTTGGTACGGAACTCATGTGTGTCCGACTCGCACTTGGCCGGTTTTTATCGTTCAGTTGATTGGCTACCACTGCAGACCGTTACCTACTCCCGTCGCGTCGCTCATACTTTAAAACTTATTAAAAGGGGTTATTGTAAGTGAACCTTAAAAGATAGGCATATGCTGTTGATGAATTTTTTTTGTAACTTTTAAAGGGGAACATTTTTGTAATACAAAATTTTCACGTAACTTTAACCATTTACGCAATGTACCCAGTGGAAGCTCTCAAAAGAAAGAAATTTTCCCCGTTCTCGAAACATTATTTATGGCTGCTCCGCTCCTATTCGCATTAGCGTGATTTTATATCGCCATTAGCGATCCCAATAAATGGACTATTAAACTGTAAAATAATTTTCGAAATGCAACCAGTAGTTTCTGAGATCCTAGGACAAACAAACTATTCAGTTTTATAATATTATGAGCGAACCTTAAGAAACAGACAAATTAGGTTATTGTGAGCGAACCTTAAGAGATAGACATATGCTGCAGCGGACTTTGTTTTAGAACTTTTTAAGAGAAATAATATTGTAATAAACAATTTTTACGTATCTTTAACTATTTACGCAGCGTACGCCTCGGAAGCTCTCAGACGGTAAAAAATATTCCCCGTTTTCGAAACATTATTGATTGCTGCTTCGCCCCTATTCGTCTTAGCGTGATGTTATATATAGCTTATAGCCATCCTCAATAAATGGACTACCAAACTGTAAAAGAATTTTTGAAATCCAACCACGGTCAGGTTTATAATAATAAATATTGTGGAATAGCACAAGTGTCGTTTTCAATATATAAAAAACTCTTTATTGTACATATAACTTTTGAGCAGGTTAAATTAAACTTATTGGCATAACATTGGGCGGCCTTATCGCACAAGGCAATCTCTTACACACAGACAGATGGAAGGGCATCGTGTGGTTTCAGCATTGACACACAAAAAAGGTTTTAATGTATCAATGAGCTTAGCCCGTAGGAGTCCGAGCATGCAAGTATCCACGAGAATTTTCACAAGTTTCAAAAAAAAACCTGTCTAAAACCTAATTGCATTACATTCAGAACGCCAACCATTACAATCATTATTTGAAAATCACCCTTATTTCTTCAGTCATAAAGGTCAGAAAGCTTACTCAGATTTATTTGCCGCTATCCCTTGGACAAGTACCCAATAATTTAACAAGGCAGTTTGAATAACTTAATCGGTTTCTAATACGCGATGGCATCGAACCGTGGACCGTGAGTAATGATACTGCGGCCGCCAGGGTATATTTATTATGACGTCGGTTATGGGACTTAATAGCGATAAACCGGCTTATGAAGAAATTGTCTGTATGTTTGTGTTTTACTACACATTCATTATAGTGTCTACTAAGTAGATGGGGATGGGGCATGCGGCTATGCCGGGCATACAATTTTGATCCCGTTTCGTTCCTGCATCCCAAGTTTCCATGTTAAAAGATGTTTTTCAGGAATGAAAAGGAGCTTAGTATATTTCAGACTTTAATCTATTCCTGTACAAAATAGTCAGATCCTTTCAACCGGTAGGGCTTGTTTGAACAACAAACATCCAAACAGGCAGTAAGCTTATAACTATTAAGCCACTAGAGTACGGCAGCTGACAGGAATAGGTAACGTACTGCTCGTTCTCTCTAACTTTGCCGCTCGGCTCCATACTAAAGTCGATTTTTCAATTAGCCGAAGTAAATTGACAGCAACTAATGTCACTTCTTCATACAATGTTGCGTATTTTCTATGACGAAGTGACATTAGCTACTGTCAATTTACTTCGTCTAATTAACAATTCGGGTATACGCCTCTACGCCAGCGGCAAAGTTAGAGCGAACGGGTAGTAGATTCAAACTTTGCTTTTTGGATACATATCTACATATACACGTCTTTATCCCCGTAAGGGTAGGCAGAGGCATTTCTAGCCTCTTTCACGCCCACATTTCTTCTAACAGTTTTATATCCCACGTAATATGTGTGAGCCTATTACCGTGTTGAAATGGACAGGCGCAGTGTGTGACGGCTGACAGTTGAAATTATTCAAACCACCCATAAGATTTAACAGCCCAAATTGACCTAACGATTGTCATTTTACTGACAACCGGGTTTCATTTTGAGTTTTCCTTCTCAATGCAATGGATCGTTTTGCGAAACTGTTCCCTTGGTCGTCTCTTACGACACCCTCGGGATGAATTGGTGGCGAAATTTTGTGCTCTTTTCGGTTGCCGCACGAGTTTTTGCAACAGTAAATTTTAGCCCCTCTCTATGAAATACTTTAGATTGCAGACGGGCTTATGGCGAGGCTTGTGTCTGTAGTCTGTGACTCTGTTGCATTAAATTACGTCACTAGGTCACGTGGATTATCTGTTCAAAGTTTGAAAAAAAAAATTACAACGTCAATTGAATTGAACTTTCACTTTTACAATAATCGTTAGAGGGGCTGTCAGGTGAGACCGTCTCACGGCTTCTTGTTATGTTTGTGTCACACATTTTTGACATTGGCAGAGTCATGATCATTTTTATCAATGACAAGTAAACCGACTCTACCGTAACTTTTGCTTATACTTTTTTCTGCAATCCCCTTGTACAAATTTAAGTCGGTGTCGTGTGTGAGTATTTACACAAAAGCTTTTAGATCAAACCTCTATTCAGCCAGCAATTTTCCTGGACATGTCAAGGGTATATGACCTAGTTTCACATAAATTGCTATACTTACAGCAAGTTAGAACACAAGGTTGTCAAATTACCACTATATGGTAGGGTTCTATGTGTGTTGCGATGATTTATGTTGATGATACAATATGTTTCTTACAAGAAATTTTCCGAAGTACCTAGATAATATAGTGCCTCTGGTGTTGCACACGTTCATAGGCTGCGGCGACCACCAGTCCTTCTAGTGGGCCGTATGCTTGTCTGCCACCTTAGTTATTTGAAATTTTACTCTACACTCAAATTTTAGTTCTCTTCAGTAACGAACTTGTGTCTAGAGAACTAGAGTTAGTTGTAAAAATATAATGCGGCAAGAGTCCGCCATTCTTCAATTGCCCACCCAAATTACAAAAAATAATGCATTTATAGTGCCAGAATGTGTTTCCCCCCTGACCCACTCCATATTCTCAAAATCTCTGGCGTTCCAAGACTATAAATAGGTACATGGACAACGAAACTATTTCCAGTCCCGTGTTGTGTAAATACCTACATTGTAGTACATTGTTCGTTTATATTCTTTACCGAGATTATATATGGAGATGTAGATGTATAATATCTATAATCGAGAGAAATCAGTTTGTACCTAATATACAGTTTGTCGATTATAATGTCTTTGGATAGTCAATTTCGAAAAGTAGCAAATCAGATCAATCAAAGGTGGAGGAGATGTTATGCTTAATGCTAAATCCTGGTGTACTGATAGTCTAAGACTCTAAGTAATCTACACTCCGTAGGTTACTTCCTATTCATCCTTTACGACAAAGGATGGTTAGATGTCACTGGGCAGAAATCTAAGGATGAAATAAAGGAGGCATGGAGGAGGAGGAGGAATTCACTTCATGCCTTCAAGTACCCAATAGTCCAGGGATACCTACCACACAGTGTCTGTGTCAGGATATCCTACTACACAGTGTCTGAATACTTGCTAGACAGGAGTATTAGATGATGCGAGAAATTGTATACCTTCCAACCATGTCAATAGGTATCTAGTAGATACCTATTGACATGGTTGGAATTTTTATGTTCGTAATAGATTTAGTATTAAAATGAATTGTTTATATTAATTTGACTTTACTCTGATATTTATAATTAATCATTGACTTTGATAACTTACACTTATACCATAGTAGAATTATACGGTTGATAATGTTTAGAGATTAATATACGTTACGTCGTGTGTAGCTTAAGCATTCTATTATAAGGTTTATTATTGCGCTTAATTAATTCAATACCATTAACATAGTTGTAAGATTTGTACGCTATGATATTGGCAAAGCATAGAGAGACTACACTTGTTTTGTTTAACCTATTTATGTACCTATGTTTACAAAGACAATAAATTGAATTGAATACATAGAATGACAAATCGCCCTCTTACAGAAGTGGAATGTAGGACGGTTAAATGTGGTACCGTCGCCCTCCAGATTGTCTGTAATGTGCAATGCTTTGTAACATTACATCGATAAGTGTTTGCATTTGCACAAGGCATCCTCAAGACTGCTTGGCAGCAAAAAATAAACTACGAACGATTCAGACATGCGTTATAAATGACGAATGAAGTACAAGGAGCAGCAGACCAGGCCTAAGGTATACCACGGAAACTCCATACGTTTTCAAGCTTGAATGTGTGCGTGTGACCAATAAGGTTAAGCAAAATAATGTTCCCTTATGGCACTCGCTAACAATAATGACAGATGTGGCGCGGGGGAGTTGCCTATCTGAATGTAATACCTACTATTATATTATCTTTGGTTATACAGTAATCTCACGTGTAAATGTCACAGCTGGTTAACATGACATGAGCCATAGGGGGCGTCGAAGTCTCCACTACCGGTCAGCTGTGACAGCAAATACGAGTTGACCACTTGACCACTTTGACCTACCCTACGTATTGACCGCGGGTTATATTTGTTAGATGACTTACAATATAGGTATCATGATTCGTTTTTATAATGTTCAAATTTCTTTGATATATTGTCGGGCTGTGCGGTCATGAATATTAATGGTATGGTGAATGTGTGTCTGTGACATAACTTCTATGCGGGTGAACCTGTCTCGATGCAATATTTAGATAGCAAGATATGTAGCGATTATTATTATAAGTAATATTCTATCAAAATGCATTCAGTCACTTTCTTTTTAAAAAAATAATGATAAAATAGCTATTTTCGAACATTTGTACACAGGGCTATCTAGCTTAAATGAAGATCATGAAAGCCCTATAACTAGACAGAGTATTTATTACAAGGTACCTACCATTTATTAGAGTATACATAGCTAATGTTTACTCTTAGGTAGGTACCTTCTAACAATATATATAGGTACTGTTAGCCTATAGACAACAAAATGGAAATAAAACATTTATATGTATGTTCATAGATTACCATTGTTTCCTGCCTATGATTCAAACACGAGATCTCATCGATAGTAGTATCATACACACTACCTCTGCTCCATGGTGGACTTATAGATAAGATTACTAGTTTACCGGTTCAAAAGTAATATTTTTACAAAATGAATGAAGGTACTCCTAACATCCCGAGTAAAGGTGCGGTTCCACTTAGGCGGAGCGGAGAGGAGCTGTGGATTTTAAGCCATGTGATTGGTGAATTGCGGCACAGCTCGTCTCCGCTCCTCTCCGCTCCGGACTCCACCAAAGCGGAGACGAGACGAGCGGAGAGGAGATGTTTTTTAAACAACCAATAGAAATGCGTTATTGATACATCTCCTCTCCGCTTAGCTTCAGTGGAGATCACTATGCGGAGACTTGGAATATTTGTAAGGCGCAATGGAAGCGGAGATGTGAGCTGCGCGCGATCGACGCGCAATTCAGACGAGAGACGTGAGCAGCGTGCTGGGAGCGATGTCACCCTCCCAATCAATCAAATCAATTCTGCTTCTTCAGATAGTAGTTCTTCTTCTTCAAGTAAAAGAAGATATTTTTTTGTTATAACATCGTCTAACTTTTCCTGTCAGAATGCGTATTGAGCACTTAACACACCGCACATCTCTTCTCGCATAGCACACAGCACACCGTACACCTCTCCGCTTCGGCGGAGTCCCCCGAGCTGAAAAACCTCTCTTCTCGCACAGCACGCAGCACACTGCACACATCTCCGTTTTGGTGGAGTCCCGGCCTAAGCCAGACTTTTACGATTATTACACTCCTTAGCTGGTACAGACTTACAAGAGGCACGCAAGCACCTATTCAATGTTATTTCTCAAATGGGTATTGTTATTTTTATTTTGTACCAGAACAACAGGAGGCGAAGTCAAAGGGTACTGTTGTTCGTTAACTTTAATGATACCTTTATTGTAGATACTCATAATAATTATATAGATATCTTCAGGTTTCATTCGCAACAAAGTATAAACATTGTAATTGTAGGTACTATAAGCTTTATGTGTATGATGGTGTAAATGGCGTAAGATCGTGTGTTATGGAGTAAATTGGGAGATAAATAATTAGGTCCTGAAGTGATGATTTGATTTTGATAAATGTGTAATCTACAAAAGGGCAGGTCAAAAGCACTCGAAACCGGCGGCCTTGCATGAAAAGTTTAATGAATGAAGAGGTAGCTAGTGAAGTATGTAAGGACAGAAGCAAATGGCAGGCTGTTGTCTCTGCCTACCCCGGAGAAAAAAAGGCGTGAGTAAATGTATGTAAATGTGGAAATCTAGATAGTATAGAGCTCTACATATCTAAGAATCTAATAACTGTGTATTCTTACTTACCTATACTTTTCCTTCTCTTCATAATAATATCCTTTACTTAAACTTAAAATATAAAAAATACTTTTGTGGTCATTTCGAGGGGAAAGTTCAGCTGCTATAACATTTAAAATTTGCATAAAGGCTTTCTAAAATGAATATACATAATCGTCTGTTGAAAAGGAAATACTCTGACACGAAACTGTTTTAAGTAGGTAATTACTTGAGCAGTCCTTAATATAAAAGATCGGTTTACTGACGAATCAAACTTTCCTTCGTTTTACAACCCCTTGTTCTTCTGGCTGTGGTGGTAGCCAGTCTTTCGGAAATCCTGGGACAACGTTTCGAAGGCTTACCCGGGGCTCCCGACCGTAGGCAGCGGCAAGGCACGTGTGGTTTTCATCGGTAAGTGTCCAGCATAGCATCCATGAGTTATTTTCACACGTTATAACCCCTGTTTCTTCATCGTTCACGTCTCAGTATGGTATTATCCTTTGCGGGCTTTTGCATCGCAAGTTTGGAACACGAGTTACATGAAGCAAAGCTGTAACAAGTATCTATTGTTAAGTACATGCTAAAATAACTGAATACAATTTACGTACATGCCAATAACTTTACGACCGCTTTCTGAAGCTAAATAAGTTGTTATTTATTGGGTGTAACATGCAAGGCGTTTGCAATAAATCTTAACATTTAACTTAAAGTTGCATTCTGAATTATGTTGGCCAGTAGGAACTTTTTATCGACTTTTATTTTTTACCAGAACCAGCGCAACCTTGTTTACGTTACAGCTCACAGCTCAGCTTTCCTGCCTACTATATTTATGTATGTATTAAACATATACAAGGTCATTTGTAAAACACCAGCAATCTGCTTGGACTAGATGCTAACATTAAAACTTAAGTTTTTTGAAAATTCGTTTCATTTTACTTTCATACAAAAACCATGGAAAATAACTTTAATAATGAAAAGTATTGTGTTATTCCAAATTATTATGTTTTCAGACAAAATCTGTAAAAGTGCTCTAAATCTTGAATTTAATGTTGTATGAATGTAAACAATATAAACCGGGTCGTCAAAAACTTATTTCGTCAGATTGGTACCTACCTAGTTCCAATTTTAGATCACAAATGTGTGCCGCCTGCATTATGTTTACATAATATTTCATTACACTCACTGCAATTTTGTAAACAAAATGTACAGGTAAAACAAACTGTTATATTTAATGGGCTTTGTTGCTGAAGAATTGTTTATTGGCTAATAGAGTTAACACTAAAGGGTTCATTACCCTTGAACTTAGAACACTTTAGAACAAGAGAACCGAAATATATTTTTATTTAGCTGTATTGGCCTTCTCGATTGGTGATCCGGGCACTTCTGTTAGGGAGGAGAGAGATATTCCCAGTGGCAACACAATCAGGTACTGGACGACCCTCCCCTGTTCCATGCCTAGCCACCGTGGATCGTATGTAAATGGATCAGTCTTTCCAAAAAAAGAAGGTAAATCCATTAACCTATCAATCAAATCATCCTTTCGCAGTATTGGTATGGTGTCGATCCATGCATTCGTTCAGGGATTTATTTCGAGGTTTTCTTCTATTTATTAAGTTGTCCTATAGGCGTCAGGTCCAACTCTCATGTATTCAAATCGGATTTCGGTATGTTAGAACCTGCTAAAGAGTTCTACAAAATCGTTTCTCTGACTCTCTTTATTCCCTCGTTTTATTCATGAAATCATTTCCCAATCAAATCAAAGCTCCATTAGGGACAAAATTTGTTTCGTTAATAGTTATTTGAATTTAATAACAATTGATCGATGCGAAGTACGCAAACAACTTTTGAGTTGTTTGATAAACGTTGATGACTTGGAGATTAATTGTATGTAAATCAATTTTCTCGATTTATTTCAAGTCTATCAGAAGCAGAACAGACCTTTTCAAATAATAATGACATTAATATAATGTGGCATATCTTTTTTGGAACGAAGTTCTATAACGCTCATACATTTAGAATTTTTCGCTAAATAACGCTACTTAAGGGTAGCGCAATTAAGTAAAAAATTTCAAGTAACAAAACACTGTGTGAGAATTTTATTTGTGTGTGTGAAATATTTGTGTGGAATTTACTTCATTTAAAAGTAAATGTAGAATCCTTTAGTAGGCTTTCACAGCCTCGTTTATGCGAGCCTCATTATCTAAGTGGTAGGAAGAGCCTTGGTCTCGTAAACCTAGGCTCGTGAGTACAGTCAGCTGCAGAGCAAAGTAAACATGGCCGCCTTTTAAAGATTGAATTTTCTCTGAAAATCTTATATATATTTTTATGAGATTTTATATAGTTATAGAATTACACAAATTTAATAACCATTGCAAATTTAATAAAAATCTATGAAAGAGTTTTTGAAAAAGTCAATACTTACAGGGCGGCCCTGTATCCTTTTCTCTGCAGCTGACTGTACAATCCTCACTAGAGGCATGTTCACTTTTGTAATTTATTTTTACTCTTTGTTCCAGTACCAATAAATACCTTGCACTTCACCTACTCATTATACTCCGTCTGATGTCGGCAACATTGTACGATTTCAAATTTAATGTGAAAAATTTTTTTTTTTTTTTTTTTTTGATCTCGAGCAGGATTTGAACCCGCGTCTTCTGGTTTGCCGGACCAGACGCCTTAACCAACTAGACCACCGAGACACTGCTCTCGACCGTCAAATTCTTTCACCTCATTACGTCTTGGGGCGACGTTTTCAATTGTACTTTAATTTCGATTGTACGATTTCAATCATCAAGTAGTCAGATTACGAGGTAATTACTGTTATAATTTCACATATTATACTCTACGATGAAAGCGTCGAACGACTATGAAAAATTATGACCGGTCATAACGCAAATGTTAAATAAAACATCGTTACAAAAAACGTTTCATGTTAAAATGGTCACAGACAACGCAGGATTGTATTGGTTACAAAATTTCAAAGCACATTTTAAAATCCCTACTTCCCTACTAATATTATAAATTCAAAAGTAACTCTGTCTGTCTGTTACACTTTCACGCAAAAAAGAAGGGTTATGATTTTATGCGATAACGACTTCTACGCGGTCGAAGCCTCGGGAAACCGCTAATCCTACTTCCTACTTCCTACTAATCCTACTATCCTACTTCCTACTAATATTATAAATGTGAAAGTTTGTGAAGATGTTTGGACGTTTAGATGTTTGGATGTTTGTTACTCAATCACGCTCTAACGGCTAAACGGATTGGGCTGAAATTTGGCACAGAGATAGCTTATAGTCTGGAATAACACATAAGCTTCTTTTCATTCCGGGAATAAGTTCTCACGGGAAGCAGCAATAGGTACTGAATTTCCCGCGGACGAAGCCGCGAGCATCATCTAGTATTACTATAAATCTTTTTTAAATAGTATCAACTGTAATGCCCACAAAAACTACCTACCGAAGCGCTCGGGCAGTGGCTCGGAGCCTCACTAGCTCTGTCTAAAGTCTAAACAATCACTGGGGTGATTGCATCAGTTCCATTTACTGTAAGTCGTTGGTCTTAAGTGCCAAACAAGTTGAAAGGCTGGTTCAGCCCATCCTACCCAATTTTATTATAATGCCCTACCTTGCATATATTAAGTTATGAATAAGTATATTCATGGGTTGGTGTTCCAGTACACCCCGTATTACACCTAAAAATCAATAACTCAAACACGAAGTTGTTTGGTTTCTCTTCCAAGGTGATCAAAGAAACTTATTTAACAAGGTGAAATTGCTACCGTAGTAATTATAGTTACCGAACAATCATTGTTCACAAAATCCTTGATAAGTGCCTTGGATGGAACTTTCCAGCAAAGTGAAAGTTGAGGAGAAGTAAGTTTGAAATTTGAATTTATCATTAGCGTTTCGATAAGGCTGCTTTCATACTAACATTTTGTCCTACGTATTACACAAGTACTTCGTAGTAACAATTAGTTATTATACAAAATACAAAAGTCGCCTAGATTCTTACCTCGACATTCGTACCAAGTTTTTACCTCCAAAGTGGTATACAAGCATTATAGGCTCACCTGATGATGAAGGTCACCCTCGAAGCTTTTCAACACTAGAGTTGCTAGCAGCAACTTGCTACGATACACTCAAGCGGCCAGGAAACTAACAGGGATAGGTTGTGACTACCTATTATAATCAGTTAACTGTTCTGTGATAATCAGCCTATGGCAGTCCAAAGATGGATGTAGACTTCTCCCAATTTACGCCACAACCAACTTTTTCAAGCGGTTCATGCGAACTTCCGCCGTAACTACTCTCCTTACTCTCGAACTCTCACGAAAATTTACAAACAGATGACCTATCTCAGGACTAGTAGGTATATAGAATTGTTGGGGCTACGAGAGCGTTTCGAAACATATTTCATTCAACGCGCAAACGCATTTCTGCGCAGTAAAGCGATATCTAGTGTGAAAGGCCCCTGAATATTGTAATAAATGCTCCCCCACTGAAACTTTAAGTCAATATTTTGAATATTAGAAAGGAGTTTGGGTGAAGTATGAAAGTTGTTGAAGGTCGCGGATTAACAATAGGTTATTAATAAAACCGACCAAGTGCGAGCAGAAAGCACATGTTTGTTGTATGCGGACCCCCCGATTTTTATTTCACTTAGATTATATAGTGATTTTTTTTGTTGTAGCGGCAACGGAAATATATCATTTGTTAAAATTTCAGCTCTCTAGCCATCACGGCTTCTGAGATACAGCCTCGTGACGGACAGATAGACAGACGGACAGCGAAGTCTCAGTAAAAGGGTCTTGTTTCTGTTTTCATCAGAATTTGTCCGGAGGTGTAAAAGCTTAAACTGATAGACAAAGCTAGTTTTGCATTAATATCATCACAAGGCATTATTTTAGTCTCTCTTTCACAGAGATGAGTCACAAAGAGATTTACGTGTCTTCTGTAAAACATAATTTACGTGTTTTTTTTTATATTCAGCTCGCCAAATTGACGTTGCCACCAGCCTGATGAAAAGCCGTGGTGCATCTAGCGACTGGGGGCCACTTCTGACAGTGGTCCTCAAGCTGGCGGCCCTGTGATGTGCCTCTTCACGCTCCTCTTAAAGAACCCGGGATTGTCAGATGAGGGAAATACGTGTGCGGGCAGGTCGTTCGAAGTTTTTATAGTTCGACAGAGGAACGATCTTTTGAAACGCTCGGTTCTGGCGAAGATTCTCTCCACTGTGTATAAGTGACATCTCTCCCCAGCACGCGTTGTTCAGGATCGGAAAGGAGATGGTGGGATCAGGTTGAAGAGCTCTACTGAACATTCGCCGTGATACATTCTACTGAGTCAGACTCATTGTGTGTACACAGAGTGACAGTCTTGTGCAGGGGTTTTCTCATAGTTATGAAAGTAGAGAAAGTTAGAAATAAGTCTACCTACTCCTTTATGAAACATTGCCCATATTCTCATGATGAGCAATATTCTTCAGAGGCATGTGCTCTCGTAGATTTTGGTAGAGCCTAATCGGCACCTTTTGTAGTAACTAAGTATTATTGTGCATGCCCCTTCAGTAATAAAGATGAATTTAAACAGTATTCTCTAAAAGTAGCTCAACAACACTGATTATATCTTTGCTGCCATCAACACCGAAGGGTTCGTCTTTGTCTAAGTTTGCTTTGTTCGTTCTGTCGTCGTTCCTATAATTACCCAAAATCACGGAACGCCCTCGTTATAGTTTCAAAATGAAATTGAAACTCTGAATACATTTATTGTTATTAAAGTTGATATCAAATACTAATTAGAGTAATTAGTTCGGATAATATTGTACCTCTGGATACACTTTTTTATACTTCTGCCCATACTTTCTAATGCATTTTTGGGTGACGAGATTGCAAAGCTCAATCGAGCCTCACCTGCCAGTGGTGCACCTACTGACTGACGAACGAGGTCATGTACCACATGCACCTACTGCCTAACTGGCGAACTCATGTTGTCATGAGTAGGCAGGTCAGTGGGGTGTAGTAAGTCCAAATCATGGCCAGAGGCCTATGTCTGGCGCAGGATACTTGTGAAGCACTCGTAAGTCTTAAGTTGCCTGAGTTGAAACTATCTACTTACTCGGCTACTGAAAATATCTAAAACTTTTCTCAAACCTGTCCTAAACCCAAAGTGGAATTTAATTTCAACGTCTTATTTGAATCTTAGATTCTTGTAAGCTTCTACAGAAGTGAAGAAAGCAATTCGATTCGTATTACTGAACGCCGAAATACGGTTCCATTGTCATTAAGGCCGCGTGGGTCAGATTTTGAGTTTTTTGAAACAATCCTACTCAAAAAGTAAAGGGTTTATAATTCTGATAAATATATATATAATAGTTAAGGATATAAGCTAAACATATTCCGAGCCCGTTACACGATCCAATAAATTTCACTAGATAGAAAAAAATCCCAAAGTTGACTCTCTCAGAAAAGTTTTTTCAAAACTGTGGCTAAACTATTAACATTTTATATATTTTTTTTGCACTCAATTAAAGGTATTAAGTTTTTATACACATTTTCCGAGCGTTTTTCTATAAACAACTATTTACATAGTTATCATGTACGAATATCTACCAAACGCAATAGAATTGCGCCGCTGACGGCCGATCAGTCTCGCCCTGGCGCTTGTGGAGGCAGGACCTGTGTCAGTTTTTTTCGCAACTATTTCGTAATTATTATGCCAAATTACGTTGAAATCGCGCCACAGTATAAGAATATCAGTAATGGGCAAAATGTAATTAGATTAACCGTTACAAATGAATATTTTTACCATGAGTCGCGTATGTATTTGACATACGCGACTCATGGTAAAAATGTGGTGATCTTTTACTTTTTAAGTGTTTTCACGACATGGTAACTAGCTACCTAATGCATTAAAATGTCTACGAATTACATGATAATTTCGCAATCCAACATGGCGGCCACGCCGTAATCACAAAATTTCATGATGGGTATCGTTTAAGGGTTTTTTGGTATGCTGAGTACGAAGTACGTAATCATTTTGCAATCCAATATGGCCGCCGCGCCGTAATCACAAAATTTCATGATGGGTATCGTTTAAGGGGTTTGTTCGTATGCTGAGTACGAATCACGTGATAATTTTGCAATCGAATATAGCCGCCGCGCCGTAATCACAAAATTTCATGATGGGTATCGTTTAAGGGGTTTTTTGGTATGCTGAGTACGAATCGCGTACTAATTTTGCAATACAAGATGGCCGCCACGCCGTAATCACAAAATTTCATGATGGGTATCGTTTAAGGGGTTTTTTGGTATGCTGAGTACGAATCACGTACTAATTTTGCAATACAAGATGGCCGCCGCTCCGTAATCACAAATATTCATGATGGGTATCGTTTAAGGTGTTTTTTGCTATGCTGAGTACGAATCACGTACTAATTTTGCAATCCAATATGGCCGCCGCGCCGTAATCACAAAATTTCATGATGGGTATAGTTTATGGGGTCTTTTGGTATGCTGAGTACGAATTACGTGCTAATTTTGCAATTCAAAATGGCCGCTACGCCGTAATCATAAAATTTCATGATGGGTATCGTTTAAGGGGTTTTTTAGTATGCTGAGTAAGAATCAAGTGATAATTTTGCAATCCAATATGGCCGCCGCGCCGTAATCACAAAATTTCATAATAAGTATAGTTTAAGGGGTTTTTTGGTATGCTGAGTACGAATTACGTGATAATTCTGCAATCCAATATGGCCGCCGCGCCGTTATCACAAAATTTCATGATGGGTATCGTTTAAGGAGTTTTTTGCTATGCTGAGTACGAATCACGTGATAATTTTGCAATTCAAAATGGCCGCCACGCCGTAATCACAAAATTTCATGATGGGTATCGTTTAAGGGGTTTTTTAGTATGCTGAGTACGAATCACGTGATAATTTTGCAATCCAATATGGCCGCCGTGCCGTAATCACAAAATTCTATGACGGATATCGTTTAAGGGGTTTTTGGAATGCTGAGTACGAATCATGTGATAATTTTGCAATCCAATTTGGCCACCGCGCCGTAATCACAAAATTTCATGATGGGTATCGTTTAAGGGGTTTTTTGGTATGCTGAGTACGAATCACGTACTAATTTTGCAATCCAATTTGGCCATCGCGCCGTAATCACAAAATTTCATGATGGGTATCGTTTAAGGGGTTTTTTGGTATGCTGAGTACGAATCACGTACTAATTTTGCAATCCAATATAGGCGCCGCGCCGTAATCACAAAATTTCATGATGGGTATCGTTTAAGGGGTTTCTTGGTATGCTGAGTACGAATCACGTTATAATTTTGCAATCCAAAATGGCCGCCACGGTGTGATCACTAAATTTCATGATGTGTATCGTTTATAGGGTGTTTTGGTATGCTGAGTACGAATTCATCATGAAATTTTGTGATTACGGCGCGGCGGCCATATTGGATTGCAAAATTATCACGTGATTCGTACTCAGCATACTAAAAAACCCCTTAAACGATACCCATCATGAAATTTTGTGATTACGGCGCGGCGCCCATATTGGATTGCAAAATTGGTACGTGATTCGTACTCAGCATACCAAAAAACCCCTTAAACGATAACCATCATGGATTTTTGCGATTTCGGCTCGGCGGCCATATTGGATTGCAAAATTAGTACGTGATTCGTACTCAGCATACCAAAAAACCCTTAAAACGATACCCATAATGAAATTTTGTGATTACACCGCGGCGGCCATTTTGGATTGCAAAATTATCACGTGATTCGTACTCAGCATACCAAGAAACCCCTTAAACGATACCCATCATGAAATTTTGTGATTACGGCGCGGCGCCCATATTGGATTGCAAAATTTTCACGTGATTCGTACTCAGCATACCAAGAAACCCCTTAAACGAAACCCATCATGAAATTTTGTAATTACGGCGCGGCGCCCATGTTGGATTGCAAAATTATTACGCGATTCGTACTCAGCATACCAAAAAACCCTTTAAATGATACCCATCATGAAATTTTGTGATTACACCGCGGCGGCCATTTTGGATTGCAAAATGATCACGTGATTCATACTTAGCATACCAACTTTAGAAAACTTTAGAATTTTTTATGACCCGTTATAATGTAATTTACATTTTTTACGCAACTGTAACCATCTAGCAAACTTACGCAACGGAAACTCTCAAAAGAAATGAAATATCCTAGTTTTCGAAAAATGTTTCGTTGCTGCTCAGCTCTTATTCGCCTTAGCGTGATGTTATATATTTTGGTATTTTTCAAAAATGGACATTCTGTTAAGGAACTTTTGAAATTCAACTAGCAGTCTCTTAGACTCTAGAGTTTAAACAACTAAACAAACAAACAAACTCTTTAGCTTAAAAATAATAGTATAATATATATAATTAACTCATTTATTTAGGAAACTCGAATAAATCACTACACTTAATAAAGTTAGATGCATTTACTACGTCAAACAAAGTTAGCATGCTGTTTCTTTCTACTCTACTGTATACTGTGGCATGAGAGTTCACTGCCGCTGCAGGTGCGCGGTGTGTCTTGCGCCCGGGGCGAGGGGAGCGCCAAATGCCTACTTGTGCGCTATAACCGCCCCTTAAGCGGGAAGAGAAAATTCCATCATCCCCAGTAAGAAGTTCTTCTAAGCATTACACGAAGTTTTGCTATACTCCCAGCGGTAAGCAGATAGAGGGACTTCTACTCACGGCACCATGTGGTGTAGGTAGGAGTCCACAGGTAAAAGAAAAAATAATTATGATTGAATGTGACAAATAAACCCACAGTTAATCAAATCAGCAAAACGCAATCCACTGCGGGACAATAACAAAAAGAAATCGATAGAGGAAAATTGTTACCTTCGTCTCAAATCGGCCGCAGAATATATTAATATAGAATACGCAGCTACCTACAGGTATCTGTTATTTTTGCACCTGCTCTCAAGCTGAATATACCAATATACTATCTACTGGTGTTATTGTTTGTGCTTGATATACTAATATAATTGGCTTGAAAATGTGGTGGAAATTCTCCTATCTCTCGTATTTCTTTTGTTATCTAATATATAAAATTCTCGTGTCACAGTTTTCGTTGCCATACTCCTCCGAAACGGCTTGACCGATTGTCATGAAATTTTGTGAGCATATTGAGTAGGTCTGAGAATCGGCCAACATTTATTTTTCGGGAACACCCAAAAATTCCGAAATATGTTTTTCCGAATTTCAATATTCCGATGTTCAAAATTCCGAAGATTATAATTCCTAAGAAACAAAGCTCCGAATATTCAAAAGGACGATATTCATTTATCCGAAAGTCATAAGTACGAATTTTTATTTTTCCTAATTTCATTAGTACGAATAATCAAAAGACCGGACTGTTATTTTCCCGAAAAACATTATTCAGAATTTCAAATATCCGAAAATTCACTGTTAAAGTTTTTTTAATAAAGTACGGTCAAATCTAATTACCGAAGATATTATTTCCAAGTGAGTGGAAGGCAAACGACAAAACAAAAAAAAATAACCACGATGGCTAAGGCCGGAGCTCCGCTCCTCTTCGCTTTCGCCTTAGCCTTCTAACCTAACCTATCCGAGTCGAGGTGTTAACCATAATAAGTGAATGGTTAACACCCCGACTCAGAGTACCCCGACTCGGATAGGTTAGGTTAGAAGGCTAAGGCGGGAGCGAAGCGTGCTCCCGCCTTAGCCTTCGTGGTTATTTTTTTTGTTTTGTCGTTTGCCTTCCACTCACTTGGAAATAATATTTTCGGTAGTTAGACTTGACTATACTTTATTAAAAAAAACGGGTGAAATCGGGAACATAAATAATCGTCTTTAATGATAAGTTTTCGGGTTAAAACAGGAACGGGTGGAAACGACATTCACCCTTCGTATTTATGATATTTCGGATTTTTGATAATCGGAGTTCGTATTTATAATATGGCGGATTTTTAATGATTCGGAATTCAACGGTTCGGTTTCTTGAAATTCGGCATTCTGATAGTCGGAATTGTAAACATTCGGAATTTTAAAATTCTGACTTTCAATAAAAAGGATTTATGAAACATCGGATTTTTGACTTTCGGAATTTCGAATCATTCGGACTTATGAAATTCGGAATTATGAAATTCGTGATTGTGACTTTTGGAATTAAGTTTTTCGTATTAATGTAGTGTACCCCTATTTTTCATACCCCTGTGACCGGGAATAAAATTCCACGCGGGCGGAGCCGCGGGCATTAGCTAGTTTACGATATATTTCTTATCTCCATTTATTAATAGAGTCTGTGAGATCATCTTCCAAAGTGACTTGCTGCCGCCTAACCTAACCTATCCGAGTCGAGGTGTTAACCATAATAAGTGAATGGTTAACTTAACACCCCGACTCAGAGTACCCCGACTCGGATAGGTTAGGTTAGAAGGCTAAGGCGGGAGCGAAGCGAGCTCCCGCCTTAGCCTTCGTGGTTATTTTTTTTTTGTTTTGTCGTTTGCCTTCCACTCACTTGGAAATAATATTTTCGGTAGTTAGACTTGACTATACTTTATTAAAAAAAACGGGTGGAATCGGGAACATAAATAATCGTCTTTAATGATAAGTTTTCGGGTTAAAACAGGAACGGGTGGAAACGACATTCACCCTTCGTATTTATGATATTTCGGATTTTTGATAATCGGAGTTCGTATTTATAATATGGCGGATTTTTAATGATTCGGTATTCAACGGTTCGGTTTCTTGAAATTCGGCATTCTGATAGTCGGAATTGTAAACATTCGGAATTTTAAAATTCTGACTTTCAATAAAAAGGATTTATGAAACATCGGATTTTTGACTTTGGGAATTTCGAATCATTCGGACTTATGAAATTCGGAATTATGAAATTAGTGATTGTGACTTTTGGTATTAAGTTTTTCGTATTAATGTAGTGTACCCCTATTTTTCATACCCCTGTGACCGGGAATAAAATTCCACGCGGGCGGAGCCGCGGACATTAGCTAGTTTACGATATATTTCTTATCTCCATTTCTTAATAGAGTCTGTGAGATCATCTTCCAAAGTGACTTGCTGCCGCTCTGTGCTTGTCAATCATCAATCTGGATAAAAACGAATGAGCTATTCCAGACTATATTTATAGTAGGTAGAATTAGAATGTACTCTACTAATATATACCAAGTTTCAGCCGTTGTAGGTAAAAGAGTAACAAACATTCAGACGTCCTGAAATCCACACATCCTAAGAAACTTACGCAATTATAATTATTAGTGAGATTGCCAAATGGATCGCCAACCTGGACAAGGTAGTATAATGTGTAAAGAGTAAGACTAGTCTTTACACAACACAAGGTAGTAGCATATATGTGTAAAGATTAGTCTTTACACATATGGTAGTAGGGAGGGACTGGATGCGGAAAGCGCAGGACCGTGTGTAGTGGCGGAAATTGAGACAGGATTACATCCCGCAGTTGACGGCCATAGTCCGACTTTATTAATTGACTAGCGGACGTCACACGGTTTCACCCGCGTAGTTCCCGTTCCCGTGGGAATACGGGAATAAAATATAACCTATGTTCACCGCAAAGAGTGTAGCTTCCCAACAGTGAAAGAATTTTTCAAATCGGTCCCGTAGTTCCGGAGCCTATTCGTTACAAACAAACAAACAAACAAACAAAAAACAAATCATTCCTCTTTATAATATTATTAGTATAGATATACTTTGGTATTAATAATGGGTGTCCCAGTAACGGCGCTCCACACGCTGGTGGAGTGCACGGCGTGGGCACAACAGCGACAGGTCCTCGTAGTGGGTCTGGGCGTGGACACTCTCTCGCTTGAGGCCATGGTGCGAGCCATGCTCTCCAGCGGGAGTAAGTGGGACTGCGCCGCCTCTTTCTGCGAGCAGGTCATGCTCGCGAAGGAGGCGGCGGGCCGGGTGCGGGAGAGAACTCTTCCACCCGAGTTCCGCAGTCGGCGCCCTGGGCGCCGCCGACGTGTCTTCGCCGAGGACTATCGGCCGCCATGACCGGGGGTCTGAGGACGGTGAGAGGGCCGCTCACCGTCCTTACAGAAGCAGGCCCATGACGGCAGCGTGACGTGAGCACTCACGCACGCCCCCCCTTAGAAGCGGGGTCACACCCGAAATCCCCCATAGACGCGGGATTGCACCCGAACCACCCCCTGGGCGAGGCCGCATTGGCGGCCGTGGGTCTGTTGGGAGTCACGGGACATCCTTCCTGAGGGCTTGCCCGGGGCTCTCAACCATAGGCTGTTGGGCGTTACGTGAGGTTTTTTAGTCGGTAAGAGTCCGGCATAGCATCCTACGAGGATTTTCCCTCACGTTAAAAAAAAAATGGGTGTCCCAGTAAGAGTGCACTTTTTCATTTTAATATAAAAAACATATTTTTTTGAGAGAGTTGTGATTTTTTTATTGAATTGTCAAAAAGACATGTTCCGATTAAGTATGGAACAAAATATCCGTGAAATGGCCTCCACGGCTCTGATGACAGGCCATTACTCTATTCATGCAAATTTTCATGACTTGATATGACTAGAGAAAACCCCAAAGAAAAAAATCGCACGGCGTTAAATCTTGGTGGCCAGTTCACATCAGAATTTATTGAGATATTTTTTCCGGCAATCGTTGCTGCAATGGATTGTTTCATGCGCGGTGTAGCAGGTGGCGCCGCGCCGTCTTGCTGAAACCACATGCCGTCCGCACACAACGGAAGCACAGGAGTCTTACTGTCCATTACCGACCTAGTTTCTTCATTCTTTTTGACAACTTTTCGAATGGTTTACACATTAGGTGCACTTTCTCGACTGAAAATTGTTCGTAGTTTGCGAGCGGTCTAAGCATAACTTTCCAAATTTTTGCGATAAGTTTTCACAATTATTACGCGTTGTTCTTTCGAAAAGCGCTCCATTTTTATTAATCGGAACAAATAAATGTGTAAGCTGCCAAATCTTAGAGTCGCCACTTGCACAAAAAAAAAATAGCACTAAATTTAAAAAGTGCACTCTTATTGAGACACCCTTTATCTATAAAATTACTCATGTACATAGGTGCTCACGTGCTCACACTTAACAGAAAGCTCGCCCATCAGATACAGATTTCTTGGAAAAAAATAATTAAATATATTCCGGCGGAGATGCAGGTAGCTGAGTCCAAATTAAACTTTTTACATTATTGTGGGAATAATGAATATTCACGCATAAAAAATGCCTTATCACGTAATGAGTTTTTCTGAGACCCCTTATTAGGCGGCGATGGTTACCTTTACTTTACTGAAGGAAATGGTTATGATTTCAATTACCTACGCAGCTGATTTTGATCCTGTAAGTAATTTGCACATAACTAAAACCGGCCAAGTGTGATTCGAACTCGAACATGGAGGGTTCCTTGCCGAAAAAGCTGCAAAAAATCACGTTTATACAAACCTTCCTTTGTATTTTGTTTCAGTTTTCAGCCCCTCTCTACACAATAGATTGCAGAGGGGCTTATGGCGAGCCTTTGTCTGTTGCATTATAATTACGTCACTAGGTCACGTGGATCATCTGTTCCAAGTTTGAAATAAAACGAAAATGACAATCGAATTGAACTTTCACTTTCACAGAGGGGCAGTTGGGTGAGACCGTCTCACAACTTCTTGTTAGTATATGTTGTTAAAGCGGCAACAGAAATACATCATCTGTAAAAACTTCATCTCTCTAGCTATCACGCTTCCGCGGAGATACCGAAAATCAGCGAAGTCTTAGAGGGTCTCGTTTTACCCTTTTGGGTACGGAACCCTAATCAGGTACTAGGTTTTTATATTATTAAGTACATACTTATTAGGTAGGTACCTATATAAAATTACTACGTAGTCGTATTTTTTTAGTGTCGGCAGTGCGTGTGTACTGCTGCTAGTGTTGCCAGGTCCTATCGGATGAAAATCGGTACAAAGGGTAAAAATAATCGGGACTTAGGGTTTAAACTCGGGACAAAAGAAAAAACGACCAAGTGCGAGTCGGACTCGCGCACAAGAGAGTTCCGTACCAAAAAACGGCAAAAAATCTCTTTTGTTGTGGGGTTTAAAGAAGGGGGGGGGGGGGACTTGTACCCTTTTTTTCTGATTTTAGTATTTTTTATAGGCGCGACATATCTATCTCATTTGTGAAAATTTCAGCGATTCGTTGCGGTTTCTTGTTCGATAGCTGATATGACCGGGATGGTTCGTGGCTTGGATAAATTTTTGAGATCACATCAGCTCACTTCTTAAGTGGATGAAGGAATTCTACTAAAATTTGCTCAGGAAATTACAGGCCATGTTTTGGGTTTATTAGATCAGTCGCGGGATCGGGGGTTTCTAATTTTCAAATTAACACCTGTCTTAGATTGTAGCAACGACGCCAATTTTGACGCTCATATAGACGCTCAGTTCATGATTGTAACCCTAACAGTTTTACCGGAACTGCTCCATGGACCTGGAAGCGAGGGCGCTTGTGTCATTCATTAAATGGCGCAAGAAATCAAGGCTCAGCGATCCCATCTCTGCCAGAAATCATAGTTTTGTGCGACCTGAACAACCAAGATGGGGAAACGCCACAATCAAGGTGATCAGACCGGTGATTGACAAATGGCTAGAGACGAGCTATGGCAACCTCACCTACCTATTGTCACAGATGATTACCGGGCACGGATGCTTCGGCAAATATCTGTGGCGAATAGACCGGGAGACCACAGCTTAGTGCCAGCACTGAACGCAGCGAAGACATAGCGTCCACACATTGGTCCTCGTAGGCCTACTTTCGCTGTGAAAGGTGCAACCTGAGCAACCAAGATGGGGAAACGCCACAATCAAGGTGAAAAGGCCGGGCATGGACAAGTGGCTGGAGATGAGCTATGGCAACCTCTCCTACCTGTTGTCACAGATGATTATCGGGCATGGGTGCTTTGACAAATATCTATGGCAAATACACTGGGAGACCACAGCTTAGTGCCAGCACTAGACACAGCGCTCCTCACATTGGTGGAGTGCGCCAGATTCTCATAGATATACTTTCGCAGGAGACGTGCGAGCTATGATCTCCAACGGGAAGAAGTGGAACGCCGGCGTGTCTTTCTGCGAGCAAGTCTTGATCGAAAAAGAGGCAGTGGGGAGAGAGCGGGTTGAGCGAGAGGGAACCACCCGAGTTCCGCAGTCTGCAAAGGGCACCGCAGAGTTGTCTTCGCCCAAAACTATCGGCTTCCACGACCGTGGGCCTGAAGACTACAAAAGGGCTGCTCGCTGTTCTTACAAAAGCAGACTCAAAACAACGGCGTGACGAAAAAAGCGGGATATCATCCCAAATCCCAACCAACACCCCTCAAGAAGTGGAATAGTACCCGAACTCCTGTGAGGCCGCGGTGGTAGCCAAAGTCTATCAGGAATCTTAGTTCCTGGGGTTCTCGGCCGTGGGCAGTGGTAGGAAACCGAGTGGTTTTAGTCGATAAGAATCCAGCATTGCATCCATGAAGAATTTCCAAACGTAAGTACAAAATAGCCCTACCATTTCCAAAATCGCTAATAACTTCCTATTTATCCCTCAGGGTTGGAATTTCCAAAAACGCTTTTTGCTCGTTTCTTGGCTCTAGTCCTAATTGTTTTTGAAATAGCCTAAAAGATGAACTCCTAATTTAATGTGTTAACATGTGTAATTTTGTAATTTCGGTGTTGTTTTCAATTTCGGGACAAAATCGTTACCCACATAGGTACCTAGATTGTTTTACTCTAAGGGCTGCCTTTAAAAAAAATCCGTCTCAGTGTATATTTTAATGAATAGATCGTTACACCCCCTGGAGCGGGGCCAAAGGCCTGCTTATCGAGAAATCGAGGCCCAGCGGTCCCTGCTCCACCAAGAAACCGTGGAGACATGGAAGGGGTGACTTGCACAACCAAAGGGGGGATTCGCCACAATCGCGGCCGTCAGACCGGTCATGGACGAGTGGCTGGAGAGGAGACACGGTGCTCTCTCCTACCGGTTGACACAGATGCTTGCTGGGCACGGTAGCTCTGGTAGGTATCTGTGGCGAAAACACGGGGAAACCACGGCCGAGTGTCAGCACTGCGAGGACCGCAGCGATGACACGGCGCTCCACACGCTGATGAAGTGCACGGCGTGGACGCAACAGTGCCAGGTCCTCGTAGTAGGTCTGGGCGTGGACACTCTCTCGCTCGAGACCATGGTGCGAGCCATGCTCTCCAGCGGGGGAGTAAGTGGGACTGCGCTGCCTCTTTCTGCGAGAAGGTCATGCTCGTGAAGGAGGCAGCGGGCCGGGTGCGGGAGAGAGCTCTCCCACCCGAGTTCCACAGTCGGCGGCCCGGGCGCCGCCGACGTGTCTTCGCCGAGGACTATCGGCCTCCATGACCGGAGGTCTGAGGACGGGGAGAGGGTCGCTCACCGTCCTTACAGAAGCAGGCCCATGACGGCAGCGTGACGTGAGCAACTCACGCACGTCCCCCTTAGAAGCGGGATCACACCCGAAACCCCCAAAAGACGCGGGATAGCACCCGAACCACCCCTGGGCGAGGCCGCAGTGGCGGCCGTAGGTCTGTTGTGAGTCCCGGGACATCCTTCCGAGGGCTTACCCGGGGCTCCCAACCACAGGCTATTAGACGTTACGTGAGGTTTTTTAGTCGGTAAGAGCATAACATCCTATGAGGATTTTCCATCACGTAAAAAAAAAATAAAGATTGTTACACCCCCTTAGTTAGGGCATACAATTCAAAAATCCTTCTTACGGTAACTTAATTTGTTGCGGAAAGGCAACTTTTTAAAATGTCGACTTTTACAGTTTTAAAATAAACCTTTAAAACTGTAAAGAAGCGCTAATAATTAAAATCTAAAACACGATGATCGTTTATTTCTATTGCTGAATTTTAAGATCTAGAAGAATTAGCTTTTTTCTTTCGTACAATATATTATGTCTTGCCACCTCTTCCTCCCGAATTTTGACGAATCTCTGTTTAACTACTATGTATATTTACGTCGCAAAAGAAAGCTACTTTCCAAATGTCATATTTATAGCTCTTGTATGATGCAGCTTGGAGTTTATGTGTTAGTTGTGTAACACACCCAGTGTTTCTATACAGTTTAAGAGTAGATGATTGACTGCCCATGATATTAACACATAATTATTCTTTGTTATCATAAATCGGGACATTTAGCGTCCCGATCAAGTACAAATCGGGACGTGTCCTTAGACCCCTGAAAATCGGGACGTTCCGCCCAAATCGGGACACCTGGCAACACTAACTGCTGCCGACTTTATCTTTCAAGGCCCCTTTTGGAATTGAGTATCTATCTAGTACCTATCACACTATGAGAATTACCTACCCTCCTGGGATATCCTTCCGAGGGCTTACCCGGGGCTCCCGACCATAGGCTGTTGGGCGTTACGTGAGGTTTTTTAGTCGGTAGTAGTCATAACATCAATGACGATTTTCCCTCACGTTAAACAAAAAAAAATGAGAATTACCTACATCCTAAAATACACACACGGAATGAGCTTTTCTATCGACCGAGTTTTGTGCAGTTTAAACAAAGCTTGTGCAGTCTAAACAAAGCATAGCTTTTGTATCTTCCTAGGTACGAAGATTATGCTTTGTTAAGACTGCATGTTGCACATCAATAGCAAAGTGTTGTACTGCCTAAATATAAACTGCTGGGTCAATAAAATGTTACATCTTATCGTAAAGCGCTTGTCGCCCCGCGGACTTAGTGTTCTGTAAACGATCACACAACATTTACTATAGCCGGTTATAGATGGATGACTATCATGTGACCACTTTGTGACATAATTTGCGAGCGTTTCCGTGCTTTAGAAGGCACGTTAAGCCGTTAGTCCCGGTTGCCAGTAAAATGGCAATCGTTAAGCCAAGTTGAAGGCCTTTATGGGTAGCTTGAAATACTTCAACAGCCGACCGTCACAACCTGCGCCTGTCCATTTCAACACGGCAATACGGCTCGCCACCTGTGACGTGGGACAAAAATTTTAAAAAAAAGGTAGAATAATGAGGCCAATATAATGAAATAAGGCCAATATAATGTCTCTACCTACCCCTTCAGTGGTGAAAGGCGTGATCATATGTTACGTTGGATAGACTTTTAACG
Organism: Miltochrista miniata; assembly: GCA_933228765.1. NCBI lineage: Eukaryota > Metazoa > Arthropoda > Insecta > Lepidoptera > Erebidae > Miltochrista > Miltochrista miniata. The sequence continues at coordinate 10,277,692 of OW121764.1, read as the reverse complement.
AGTGTTTTAAAATGTATGGGTAGTATAGGGGTATGGGTTCTGTAGGGATTCCTGGTCAGATGGGAGTCCAGGAATATTCTGTTGGGAGTCCCAGGGTATCATTTCGAAGGCTTACCCGGGGCTCCCAACCGTAGGCTGTTAGCAGGACACGTGAGGTTTCTTAGTCGGTAGGAGTCCGGCATAACATCCATGAGGATTTTCTCTAACGTAAAAAAAACTTCGTATCAGGGTAGGGAATGTAGTGATTCCAGACAAGTAAGTTGTACAAAAGGATCTGTTAGGTACTGAACTTGATAAGCTGAAATAAAAGCATGAAGGTAAAATTAACTAAATAAAATGATGATATATAGATATATGTATAGACGATATCGTTATTACTGACGTTATTAGGCTGGGCATGGAGAACGGAAATCTTACTGTACTATCCTTACTCGATTTCAGCAATGCTTTTAATACAGTGGATTTCCAGATCCTGCTTGGCATACTGCGCTCGATTAACATATCTCCAACAGTTATTGATTGGTTTCACAGTTACCTGTTCGGGCGACGTCAGCGTGTACGCATAGAAGAAACATTTTCTTCTTGGTGCGACACGACTGCGGGAGTACCACAGGGTGGCGTTCTATCTCCTTTACTATTCTCAATTTTCATAAATTCCATCTCTAAATCTTTACTATCATCCTAACACCTTTATGCAGATGATCTACAGATCTATATGCAAGCTCCGGTCCATGAAATTACTGAAGCTATTTCCATAATTAACTCGGATCTACGGCGAATATGTAAGTGGAGCAAGCAATATGGTCTTAGCGTGAATCCCTCCAAGACTCAAGTTTCCGTTATCGACAGTCCCAATATGGTGTCACGATTGGACGGGGTTCAACTGCCTGACATAATGTTTAACGGTATTGCAATACCCAGTAGCGCAACAGTTAAAAATCTGGGAATTTTGATTGATGGCACGCTATCCTGGCGTCCCCAACTACAAGAAGTCAGCCGGAAAATGTTCGCATCTGCAGGGTCTTTGCGTCGACTACGCAATTTTCTGCCAATTACCACTAAAATTACGCTTGCTCAATCTCTCCTTCTCCCTATTCTAGATTATGCCGATGTCAGTTATCTCGATATCACAGAGGAGCAACTTGATAAACTTGAGCGCCTTCAAAACTTCTGCATAAGATTCATATTTGGACTACGCAAATATGATTATGTATCTGAGTATCGCAAACAGCTCGAGTGGCTTCCAATTCGTTTTCGTCGGAATGCTCATATCCTCTCTATGCTTTACAGTATACTATTCAATCCATGTTCCCCAACTTATCTCAAAGAACGATTCATATTCCTTAATGACACACATTCAAGATCCTTGAGGTCGTCGGAATCCTTGGTATTGCCTATTCACTCTTCCGGTTTTTATGATAAATCTTTCACCGTTCAGGCTGTGCGATTGTGGAATGCGCTGCCTATAACGATTAAAAAGGCACAGTCTATGGTTGCCTTTAAGCGCATGGTGAATCAACACTATTTAGCCCGGTAGCATGTTCCTAAGCTTGATATGTTGTTTCCACACTGAAATGTATGCATTTAGGTATGTATATTTGTATGTGTGTATATTTATATGTATGTATATTAGTTTGTATGTACATACATATAAATATACACACATACTAGTATGTATGTATATTTGTATGTATGTATTTTTGTATGTAGGGATATTTGTATGTGTATATGTGAGATGTATCTATAATATGTGCTTAGTTCTTTGTTTATTTACATATCTACTGGTATGTTTTATTGTTTTGTATCATAATTATTATTTCTACACCTAAACTACCCATTTGTCTTATAATCTATATCTTTCTCTGTCCAGCCCAAGGTTGCCTGGCAGAAATTGCTATTAAGCGATAAGGCCGCCCTTTGTACAATATCTGCAATTATTTATTTCTGTAAAGTATAACATGGTGTGCAAATAAAGTTTTATTCTATTCTATTCTATTATAGAAATCATCTATTCTATTATACAAGGATACGCTCGAATAAACTTAGGTTCTTATTTAAAAAACTATTATTACTAACAGATTATCTAGAAATAAACCCGAGTATAGCCGAAGTGAATGTTCTTAAATAACATCTTAGTGAAAAGTGATCTTCATTAAAACGATGATTTGAAACAATTTCCTCCTACACAGCGTCAGCGTGTACTTACAAACTTGTCAAAATATTAACCTTTGTAACACGATCTAGATTCAGATAAGGCGGTGCTTTTATTATATTATAATACCTTAGCGAACAGAAGAATGAAAGCGCAAGAAAACATAACATTTATGTTTTACTATAGAACAAAATGCAGTTTTAACATGATTGAAAGTCAAACTAATTGTACCAAAGGAGAACTCTATTTATTTGAGCTGCTTGCCGGCTGCTCGGCATTCTTACGGGCGACAGCGCCCCTTCATAGTGTTGTGGGATAGTAGGCTCAAGTAGAAGCGAGATAGCACCCGAGCTCCCCAAGGAATGGGATAAACTTCAATCCATATGAAGATGCCTCGATGGTATCGGGACGGGAGGCCTGGGGTGATTCTACCGTGGGCATACCTGGGACTTCCGGCCATAGGCAGATGATAGGACGCCGTGTGACTCTAGTTAGTTAGTCGGTAGGAGTCCGGCATAGCATCCATTAGTGTGAATCGTCTTTTATTTTATTATTTTACTTGGTAAGTAGGTAGTTGGATTTCATTTACATTTCATTGAAACTTTATGACATACATACTTACATATGGTCACGCCTTTATCTCCGAAGGGGTAGGCAGAGCCATATTATATGCCCAAATTTCACCTATTTTTATAATTTGTCCCACGTAATAGGTGAGCCGTATTGCTGTGTTTAAATGGACAGGCGCAGGTTGTGACTGCCTGCTGTTGAAATAAAGTCTTCAACTTGACTTAAAGACTGCCATTTTAGTGGCAACCGGGACCAACGGCTTAACGTGCCTTCCGAAGCACGGAAACGCTTAAATAAATGTCACAAAGTGATCACATGGATGGTCACCCTTCCATGGATGGGTGACCATCCATGTGATCACTTTATGTTAAGGAAAGTTGCTTACTGCAGTGATCGTTTACAGAACACTGAATCCGCGGGGCCACGAGCGCTTCTTCGAACTTTATGACAATCGGATCAAATCGAATGTATACTTATTAAGCTATTAGTGAGTAAATTTAGTCTCACAAAAGCTTCCTACCTAAATATTATTGTGATAAATATAAAAAAGGAACAGTTTCTCTCATACATATCCTCACCCTAAGGACTTACTTCGTTGTGTGTTATTTTTAGCTGGTCTTGATATTCAACCTCGTTACTACAAAATATCGGTATAATGAGCCCTCATCTACTGACAGCTTAACAAGCTCTTTCATCTAGTATCACTCATGAAATGTGTGTTTTTAATTATATTGACAGGTAATGACGTATTGTACACTTGACTTTAGAAACAGCCCAAATATCATAAGCAGAGTTATTGCTGTTTTATCGCCTTTGAATAAGGTACAAATTGGATCGGTATTATTGTTAATGTAGTTTCATTATAATGAGTGTTCTGTTCACAGGTTTTCTCATTTTATTGATGATCGTCCATAATAAGGGCGCGTCATTATATAATTTGGTTTACCAATACCGTACCGTAAGTACCTATTCAACTAGGGAGTTAACGAACCATCTGTGTGATCTGTGCGATGTGACTGTGGGATCATAAGGGTTGGCAACGTCATCGTGACTAGAGTATTGAAGCTCCCAAATACCCTTCCAAAAATATACCGATTATTCTTAAACTAATGATTGGTTTCCCTAACTTGTTTGTGGCCAACTACAATGCAAGAAGCCAAATAAAAAAAAACTCCCAAATACGCTCTAAGTATGTAAATTACATCAAAAACTATCTTATCTTATTACTTTAAGATCATATTTAAACAGATTTTAACAGATGATGGGGATTAATAGATTTTTTCCTCTTCATTGGTATTCCCTGTCGATTATTTTTTTAATACTGTTAACATTTTGACATGTCTGAATTTGTATTCATTTAAATTCTTGTCTTACTTGACTTAATCAAAACAATAATCTATATTACTTGCATCATATTTAGAAGGGTTAAATGATGATAATAGATATTCTTACACAATAATATCGCACGCTTAGATAAAGACTAACACAACTCAAAATGTCACTTTTTTCAGGAAGCGAAAAAAACGTTTAATTCTATTTGTAGTTATTTTTTTAGAAAACTTTAAATGTATGATGTTGTAAATATAAAATTAATTATGTCATTGATTAACGGTTTGTCATGAAATAGCACAATGACCTTAATAATCTAATTTTTTTGAGTTAGCCTAGTAATCATGACTAAATATTTTTTCAATTATTTTACTTACTCAAATTATTCGTTATTCTGTTTATTTTCTATCAAATCTATATCAATATTAGTAGTGTACCTATACCTAATTATAATGTTAGTGCATTCTTAAAAAAAAAAACAGTACTGTTACTAGAAAAATATTATATTTATTAATTATTTAAATTCTAAACAAATAAAGATAACAAAGAATCACATTTTATATTTAAAATTTTACACATCACATACACGGTGATTTGATCACCAAAGTTACTTAATTTATTATAATCAGACTTTGAAAATAATAATCCGTCCGTCAAGGAGTACATAAGTGTCTACTTATGTACTCCTTGACGGACGGGTTGTTTTTCTACAATCAAGGTACCTGGTTCCCTCGTTAGAAGGTAAAATAAAATGCTGATCAGCATCAGTCATCAAAATCGCTACATTCACTGTTAACCAGTGAAATATTAGTACGATGGTCTCACCTCGGTACTGGTAGACGGTGCTAGTAATAGGTTTTCGTTATTTTCTAACTCCTCATTGTCATTATTTAATGTTTCCTGATTTCCTCAGACGGTTTGTTACTCAGAGAAGGCGTTGTTACCGTTTCTTGCAGGTCTAACTGAACATCGGTGCTCGCAGGTTCGGTTAGGTTAGTAGGCAACGCTTTTTCTAACTTTAGAAGACCACGACACTTCATATTCTCCAAATAAAATTGACTCATTTGAATTACATCACAAAGACTATACTAACTAAAAAAAACCTTTATAATCCAAGCAACATCCGTTTTAGTTGTATTTTTTCCCTCACTGTCAAAAATACAACATCAACGCAAAATAATCCTGAAATCGAAACATGAATAGCTTTTATTACTTTGGAATAAGAGCGAATTTTATTTTAACCACAAATACTCAACCAACTAAAACAATCTAAATTTATTTCAACACTATCAAATTATTTTCAGTTACGTAAATAAAAATACTTACATTGGTTCATCAATATTATAGTAAGTCGAAATAGTGAAATTATCGTCACAAAAAATATCTAATTCAGTCACTAATACTAGACTAATTCAAAATAATTCCCAGTAATTCAGTGCAGTGAATAACGAATAATAAACTAATTCGAAATACTCGAGTCTTTGTGTGCTCGGGGTATGTGGGTGCCAAATCGGTAACACTCACATAAAGGGCCGTCAACTTATTATTATTTGTCATTTTAATACAGGTGTCTTTGGAGTTGGTGCAGTTTACTACGCAGATTCCTATAATAGTAATAACTCGATTTTGAATTATTTTGATTTGTGTTAGTCTTTATCTCGGTGTGCGATATATGGCTACAACACAATATTAAGTAAGTCAATCGATTATCAACGAGCCGAATAAACGTTCTACTTCTAAAGCCATTATTTGTCTAAACGACTTATATTTTTTAAGCCTCCTGAGATGGATCACAGTCGATTTCAGATCTTGAGATTAAAGGATTTGTAATTTATACGGTACACCGTACATTACACTGAGGTTTACACGAAATTGGAGCCACCGAAGATCTATGTTTTACACCAACCTTATTATGTCCCTTTTAACCCTTGTTGACCTTTTTTAAAATGGTTTGCTATACTTATACATGTATAACATAAGTCCTTTTACAAGATTACAGCGAAACAAATGTGAAAACTTTAGGAAAGTCTAGTATCAGAAATAGAAAATAAATTATCAAAATCTTAATTCTTACTTCTTACTAATAAAAAATAAAACGCGAAAGTTTGTTATATAGTGTGGATGTGTGGATGTTTGTTACTTTTTCACGCTAGAACGGCTGAATGGATCTGGCTGAAATTTGGTACAGGGACAGTTTTTGATCAGGAATAACACATAGGATACTTTTTATTCCGGGAATAAGTTCCTACGGGAAGAGGGAACGGGAAGAAATTTTACGCGGGCGAAGCTGCGGGCATCAGCTAGTAGGTTATAATAAACTCCATGAAGCTGTTTACACTCCTGCATTTCTGATACAAGCGGATAAAAACTAAAAGTTTATGTTTGTGGAGGAACGGGTGGGAGAGATGTTCCTCCAACAAAGGGAGGATCCTCCGACCAAGCAAGGTGATCAGTCTGGCGGACCGAAGTCCAACGGTTGATGTTGGAATTAGTCATCAGCGGGCGCATTGCATTATCGCGATTCAGAATTGTTTGATTGTCGAACTAAATATTAAGGCACTTAAGGTCAATAAGTTTATTCCAGCATTCAAGGAGTGGCTGATATCTAAGACATTTTATTCTGTAAATGATTTTCAGACTAGTAAATTGTAAATAATGATTAATTATGTATAAAATTAGTATAAGAAAAGGACCGCATATTATAAGAACGTACTTATAAAGAGATCTCTTAACAATCAAATATAATATGTAAACCATGAAGTAATATTGTGTGGGTAGGTACCATTTAATTTATTTTTAAATTTGCATGCTGTATAATATAGCTGAATGGGTTTGTTCTATGTAACTACTCAACATTATTTTATGTACTTACCCCATTTAAGGCAAATAAAGATTATGATTATGATTATGATAAAATTTTTCTTTTTGACACGTGACCGTCGCCTCAAGTATAAACTTAGCGGAAACCATTTTGTAATCATTATTTTCTTCCATTTCCTACCAGATTATTACAAAAATAGTAAACTATATTACATAGTTAGTGCTGCTGTTTAATATTTAAAACGGAAAATCCAAGCAAATCTTAATAACCCAGACATGACCTCTTTCTAAAATAGAAAATTCTCAAGACAGTAGCCTTATATATTATGCTGAAATAACCAGTGGAATGGAGTCCATTTACTTATACAACACTCGACGGGCTTACCTTTCGAGATTAATAAACCAACAATACTATTAGAAAGAATCCTACCGAATCTGATGTGGTTTAAGCGATAAGATATTGGCCAAGATACTATTATTTTTTACAATTAAAATAACTCATTACTTAGAATTTATTAGTATTAATATTACATAAATGTCACAATTAAACGTCTTTCCCTCATCTTACAATCCCGGGTTCTTCAAGAGGAGCGTGAAGAGGCACATCACGGGGCCGCCAACTTGAGGACCACTGTAAGAAGTGGCCCCCAATCGCTAGATGCGCCACTGCTTTCTTACCATCAGGCTGGTGGCGACGTCAATTTGGCGAGCTGAATATAAAAAAAAAAAAAAAAAAATAAAACTAAAGTAAAGCTAACACAAATTGTTAGCTTAATAACCCACCCCGGGTCGTACCCGGTGTGCAAAGGTGCCCAAAACGCTCGCCGCATTTCAGCTCTGGATGGCAATGGCTAACCTTTGTATCAGGTATGAGTCGGAGCGAGAGTCACCGGTTTTCTCCTCTATTTTTCGTCCTATGTCTGCGACCAGAAGTGCTCGTGGCGCCGCGGACTCAGTGTTCTGTAAACGATCACTGCAGTAAGCAACTTTCACTATGGCCGGTCCATGGATGGGTGACCTTCCATGTGATCACTTTGTGACATTTATTTGAGCGTTTCCGTGCTTCGGAAGGCACGTTAAGCCGTTGGTCCCGGTTGCCAGTAAAATGGCAGTCGTTAAGCTAAGTTGAAGGCTTTATTTCAACAGCAGGCAGTCACAACCTGCGCCTGTCCATTTAAACATGGCAATACGGCTCACCACCTATTACGTGGGACAAATTATACAAAGGTGAAATGTGGGCATATAATATGCCTCTGCCTACCCCTTCGGGGATAAAGGCGTAAACATATGTATGTATGTCTGCGACCAATTGCTTGGCCTCCATGCCCCAACTGCTCATTGTTTCAAACGCCACTGGTGTCACCATGTAGCGAGACGCCAAGTCTGCGTACTTTAGGTGCTTTCTGCTAGCCGCGTCTTCTGCCGCAACTGCAGGGGCAAGAGCCGTTCGGCCCAAGTGTCTCGCTGGATTCGGCGGGAAACTTTCAGGCAAGCATTACATTGTGTTTTAATAATTTTTCAAAACTAGTGTAATTTTGAGTGTTTATGTGTAATTTATGGTGGATTATTAAACATAAAGGTTCGACAACGTGCAAAAGTGTTGGAAAGTGATAAAGCGCAGTGAAACGCGAGTTTTTAGGTTTGTCGACGAATTCCACAGCAAGCCCTAGTAAGGTACCACCGCCTTACTAGAGTAGAACTTAGTCCAAACTTGGACATACATGAATACGCTGCTCATATGAAGAATCATAATATGAAAATGATTTATATTATTTTCACAATGAAATTTACTTGACTTTGGCATACTCACAAACCGAGAAAGTCCAAGAACAAGAAGAAAAAAAAAAAAAGACGTGTGGCACTCGGGGACTGCCGCGGTAAAGCTATTACATAGCATTTTTTACCAACTATGCTAGTATAATAATTATTTCTATATAAGAATACTAGCTGATGCCCGCAGCTTCGCCCGCGTAAAATTTGTTACCGCGGGAAGTTATTCCCGGGATAAAAGGTAGCCTATGTGTTATTCCAGACTATAATGTATCTCTGTACCAAATTTCAGCCCGATCCGTTCAGCGGTTTGAGCGTGAAAGAGTAACAAACATCCACACTCACAAACTTTCGCATTTATAATATTAGTAAGAAGTAAGATTTTAAGGCCTATGTTCAACAAAGTAAAGTACCAAGTACCTACTTGACTGTGGACATTTGGGCTTTTGGACTTTTGGCCTATTGGCCTTTTGGACTTTTGGACTTTTGGACTTTTGGACTTTTGGACTTTTGGACTTTTGGACTTTTGGACTTTTGGATTTTTGAAGACCCAAAAGTTCTCAAAGACCGAAAAGTCCCAAAAGTCCCTAAAGTCCCAGAAGTCCCAAAAGTCCCAAAAGTCCAAAAGTCCAAAAGTCCAAAAGTCCAAAAGCCTAAAAGTCCAAAAGTCCAAAAGTTCAAAAGTCCAAAAGTCCAAAAGTCCAAAAGTCCAAAAGTCCAAAAGTCGAAAAGTCCAAAAGTCCAAAAGACCAAAAAACCAAAGTCCAAAAGCCCACAAGGCCAAAAGTCCAAAAGTACAAAAGTCCAAAACTCCAAAAGTCCAAAAGGCCAAAAGTCCAAAAGTCCCAAAGGCCAAAGTGCAAAAGGCCAAAATTCCACTCCACCTAACCTCACCCCACCCCACCTCACACCAATTCACCTCACCACACCCCACTTCACTTCACCCCACCCTACACACCTCAGCCCACCCCACTTCACCCTTCTTCACTTCATATACATAGGTACACGTTATGCAACCGCTCACGTGTACACGTTGGTATATGAAGTGCGAGATACACGAACGTGGCCGAGCGTGGCCGAAGGTAACCGAGAGTGTGATTTATCTTCGTGACACAATTTCTGGATTCGGTCTCCACGCAAGGCCCGCGATAGAAGCTATGCAATAGCTTAATAGGTATTTTGTTGTAGAACTTTTTAAGGAGAACAATTATTTTGTAATAAATTATTTTTATGTAACTTCAACCATTTACGCAGAGGCGCAACGGATACTCTTATAACGATTAAATGTTTTCCGTTTTCGAAACATTCCTCATTGCTGCACCGCTCCTATTAATCTTAACATTATGTTATGTAGCCTATAGCCACTATCAATAAATGTACCTACTTCTTATCGAACAGTTTTTGAAACCCTACCAGTAGTTTCAGTAAGGCTTGCCTTGGTATGATGTGATCATGGTCCCTTTGCAGCGTGTGTCCAATCCAGCGCAGCAGCTACACTTCCGACGTTTGATCTGTTGGTGGATAGGGGTCTCACTGCAGCGTTCCAATAGTCTTACGTTCGTGATGTTCTCGGGCCCGTATGTACCGAGGATCCATTGGAGGCAGCGTTTGACGAAGACTTATAGCTGGTAGCTGGTGCGAAATGTCTTTAGTGACCTTCCATGTCTCGCATCCGTATAGCAGTTAGCAGTACAGTTTTAACGTTTACTTTGTTTTGAGTTTCACTCTTCGTGTCCATTTTCGCAACTGCCTACAGGGCGCAGCTGTGTAAAGGTTGTTCTGGCCTTGGCGAGACTCTAAATGATGTAGGGTGCTCTTCTATCCCATCAGTTTCTGACACGACACTCCCGAGGTACGTGAATTAGTGCCTCCACCACATCTCTTGCGTCTGTCGATTTTAATTTCAGTCCAGACATTCGCTGCCTCATCCTGCTCGTTGTCCTGCACGTTGTCCTGCAGACATGCATGACGGCGTGTGTGTGCCTCAGCAGGCACAGGACATCGGCATCATTTAAATCCTCCAGGATATCAGTATAGGCCCCATTCTATGCCGCGCCGATTGTTCTTTGCGGTAATATACCATCTACACTCGAGAGCAATGAATCCGGGTCACTTAAAGAATCCTAAAAATCTCGGAAACTAAAAATGCTAGGTTAATGCAATAAATTGTATTTAATAGACAATGTAATACTCCTTAAATGAAGGTATTAAAACTTCTTAGTTATTGTAAAGTTATATCATAAAAAAATCAAATTTGAAAAAGGGCCACTTTCGAAGATGGAACTACGAAATTACAGCATTTGGTGTTGCTTTTGTTTGTAATCTGTCATTTATGTGGGTACATAAACCATGTTGATAGTGCTCTATATTCATTAATCAAGCTGAAATTATGTCGCTTACGCCTGAAGAATGCACCAGAATACTTACAATGCTGGAAACCGGCCGGAGTCAGCGCGATACAGCCAGGACTGTCGGTGTGTCGCTGTCAACAGTACAAAGAGTTCTCCGACGTTACGAAGAAACTGGTTCTAACCTACGCAGACCAGGAACGGGCAGAACCAGGTGTACCACAGCACGAGAAGACCGATACTTGGTGAACACCATGCTTCGAAATCGCTTTCTCACAGGAACTGAACTCACCAATCAGTTTCGACGCCTCGGAGGAAGTAACCCAAGTGCATGGACAGTAAGACGTCGGCTTGCTGAATCTAACTTAAAACCCCTTAGACCTGCAAACGGCCCTAAACTGGAGCGTGGGCATCGTATTTCGAGACTAAGGTATGCCCAGAGCCACGTAAATTGGAGTATTGAAGATTGGTCAAAAGTTATGTTCTCCGACGAATCAAAATTTATGCTCTACAAGCACGATGGAAGACACAGAGTGTATCGAAGACCAGGGGAAAGATTCAAGCAAGCATGCATCGAAGAAAAAGTAGCCTACGGTGGTGGGTCTGTACTTGTGTGGGCCGGAATTTCTTCTGAAAGTCGCACAGAGCTGGTGATCATAGAAAACGGCTCTTTAACTAGCGTAAGATATGTGGAAGAAATCCTCAATGATCACGTTGGTCCATTTATGGTCAATTTAGGTGAGGATGCTATATTTATGCATGACAATGCCCGACCTCATACAGGTAGGATTGTGAATGACTACCTTCAAGAGATGAACATTACTCGTATGGAGTGGCCAGCGCGCAGCCCGGATATCAACCCGATCGAGCATGCTTGGGACGAGCTAGGCAGATGCGTAAAACAACGAAACCCTCCCCCAATCACGCTTCGTGAGCTCAAAATTGCTCTCACAGAGGAATGGGAGAATATTCCCCAAAATCGTATAAGGAACTTGGTGTACAGCATGCCAAACCGCGTAAACGCAGTAATGGAAGCACGAGGAGGCAATACGAAGTATTAAAATTCAAGAAAATCGTAATAAAGTTCAAAAATTTCATGTTTCCTATTTTTGTTTTAAGGAGAGATCGGCAGTTTTTTCTTTATGTAATTTTGTGTTAATAAAATGTATGGTGACTCATATTTTTTTTACTTTCATTTAAGGAGTATTACATTGTCTATTAAATACAATTTATTGCATTAACCTATCATTTTTAGTTTCCGAGATTTTTAACATTCTTTAAGTGACCCGGATTCATTGCTCTCGAGTGTATTTTCTATGGATGGTTGTTAACTATCCTGTTACCTTCATAACGATCCTCAAAGGTAGGTACAGTATGTATTTTCAAAAGAGTTTGTGAACTCTTTTGATTTCTTTTTCAGAATATTGATGACATTTGATTTATGTCATTTTATACACGTTACGTCTACTACATTGATACATGTAATAAAATTCTAACACGCCGGTGTTTGTATGTAAATTGTTTATACTGAGGAAAATTCTATACTGAGGAATAGCTTTAACCATTAAGCTCTATTTTGATTAAGCAAACAGGGCAGATTCACACGCGACTTGATGAGTATGATTAATAAATACCTCTAATTTCATAGACCTTGTGTGACGTAAACAAAGTTGCGAGGGTCAGCTAGTGAAAAGATAAAACAAAAGGTTTCTTCTTATCTACTTAAAAACTATTTTTACAAATTTTATGGTAATAATAGACATTCTTTGAAATGTGCATTTATGGTATTGTTGTGACTTTTATGACACGTTTAAAGTACATAGGTATGGGATAGATGGCGCTCGCAGCTACGTCAGCGTAAAATTTTCTTCCCGCTTCCCATGGGAACGTACTCCCGGGTTTGGTTATCTTTATAGCAGTATTATGTATAAATTAACAAAACAAAAAAAAGACGTGTGGCACTCGGGGACTGCCGCGGTAAAGCTATTACATAGCATTTTTTACCAACTATGCTAGTATAATTATTTCTATATAAGAATACTAGCTGATGCCCGCAGCTTCGCCCGCGTAAAATTTGTTACCGCGGGAAGTTATTCCCGGGATAAAAGGCAGCCTATGTGTTATTCCAGACTATAATGTATCTCTGTACCAAATTTCTACCCGAAATGTACCTACTTACTATCGAACAGTTTTTGAAACACTACCAGTAGTTTCAGTAAGGCTTGCCTTGGTATGATGTGATTATGGTCCCTTTGCAGCGTGTGTCCAATCCAGCGCAGCAGCTACACTTCCGACGTTTGATCTGTTGGTGGATAGGGGTCTTACTGCAGCGTTCCAATAGTCTTACGTTCGTGATGTTCTCGGGCCCGTATGTACCGAGGATCCATTGGAGGCAGCGTTTGACGAAGACTTATAGCTGGTGCGAAGTGTCTTTAGTGACCTTCCATGTCTCGCATCCGTAAGCAGTTAGCAGTAGAGTTTTAACGTTTACTTTGTTTTGAGTTTCACTCTTCGTGTCCATTTTCGCAACTGCCTACGGGGCGCAGCTGTGTAAAGGTTGTTCTGGCCTTGGCGAGACTCGAAATGATATAGGGTACTCTTCTATCCCATCAGTTTCTGACACGACACTCCCGAGGTACGTGAATTAGTGCCTCCACCACATCTCTTGCGTCTGTCGATTTTAACTTCAGTCCAGCCATTCGCTGCCTCATCCTGCTCGTTGTCCTGCAGACATGCATGACGGCGTGTGGCACACACACAGGCACAAGACATCGGCATCATTTAAATCCTCCAGGATATCAGTATGGGCCCATTCTATGCCGCGCCGATTGTTCTTTGCGGTATTCAGCATTATACCATCTATTTTCTATGGATGGTTGTTAACTATCCTGTTATCTTCATAACGATCCTCTAAGGTAGGTACAGTATGTATTTTCAAAAGAGTTTGTGAACTCTATTTTTAATTTCTTTTTCAGAATATTGATGACATTTGATTGATGTCATTTTATACACGTTACGTCTACTACATTGATACATGTAATAAAATTCTAACACGCTGGTGTTTGTATGTGAATTGTTTATACTGAGGAAAATTCTATACTGAGGAATAGCTTTAACCATTAAGCTCTATTTTGATTAAGCAAACAGGGCAGATTCACACGCTACTTGATGAGTATGATTAATAAATACCTCTAATTTCATAGACCTTGTGTGACGTAAACAAAGTTGCGAGGGTCAGCTAGTTAAAAGATAAAATAATAGGTTTCTTCTTATCTACTTAAAAACTATTTTTACAAATTTTATGGTAATAATAGACATTCTTTGAAATATGCATGTATGGTATTGTTGTGACTTTTATGACACGTTTAAAGTACATAGGTATGGGATAGATGGCGCTCGCGGCTACGTCAGCGTGAAATTTTCTTCCCGCTTCCCATGGGAACGTACTCCCGGGTTTGGTTATCTTTATAGCAGTATTATATATAAATTAACAAAACAAAAAATAATACTGCATTGGTGATAATAATAATAAAATGTATGTATATAGAGTACTCACTCATTTTCTTTCACTATTTTTCGTGACTTTCTTCATTAATAAATGCACTTTGTTTATTCATATTTAAAACACTTTTTACACAAATTATACGAGTACAGTTCACTGTTGTACATAATAATGTAGTAATACACCTATAGTCGAATTTTTATTTTTGACAGCAACTAATGTAATTGACAGCATCGAAATTGTCATTTTACATTAAGAACTCTAAATTCGACCAACACTCTTAATTCAACTTTGGTCGAGTGGTTAACCCAGATGCTCCTGAAACTATTAAGGGTCTTAGATCTTTATAATTTTTTGATATGTTGGTATTTGTGTTAGTGACTTTTTAGGAAAAATACGAAAAAAAATCTTGTTCCTCTGGGAAACCTGGAAAATGATCGGTGTTATAACACCTGGTAGGAGAATGGGCTACTATTGCTAGTAGGGAACTATGGGAAATAATTCTTATTAAATTATTCACTTTATTTATGATTAAATCTTTATTAGACTTTTATATATTTTATATGGTGATTAAATAATTAACCGGTTAGTGTTTACTTTAGTTTTTGCAATGATAATCAATAAAACTATTCTTAGGATGCCGCCATAATACGGGACCATTGCTTCATCGATACTATAATTTTCTTCTACCGGAGCCATGGCTAAAAAATTTTTGTTCAAGGCATCAAACAAAGGTCTCAGTTTCGAAAATTTGTCATCACTTGTAACCACTTGTATATTGTCACAGCAGTGAATATGTGACATTATGTAATTGAATCGATCTCGTGAAAGAGCATTACTTATCAGTGGGAAATTAGTATCTGACAACTTTTCCCAGTACATGCCTCTTCGAGGGACAACAATATTTCCACTAAATAAAAGAATAGCCAGAAAACATTTCATTTCATTGGTTGTGACAGTATTTGCATTGTTCTTTTGGCTAGCGTATAAGTTTGTGTAGTGTACAAGCATATCAAAGACATCATCACCAAACAGAGCATCAAAATAATATGTTGGTGACTGCAGATTTTTTGGACCCTCAAAGTTTTGCCATTCTGGGTAAGAAGACGATTACGCCAAGCATAATTTTGTTTCTTGGATACTCTCGGTGCAAAGACGTTACCACCAGTTGATTTACTGGCTACTAGAGAAGAATGAGATGCAGTGGAATCTTCCAAGTTAGACGGGGATTCTATACGCCTTCTCTTAGTTATATGAGACAATGGAATGTTATACTCATCGTCGTCAGAGGAAGATTCTTCATATTGTACTTCAGCGTCAGCCCTAAGTTGATCACCTAGAAACCCAAAATGAAAGAAACTTATAAATTAATTGAGCCAATGTTTCAAATAGACATATTATAATATCGATTTATACCTATATGAGTTAACATACCTGGGAGATTATAAGGATTCACCAGTTCTTCATCCCCTGAATCTTCATCAGTGACTGCGTTCGAATTTTCAGGTGGCAAAACTGAAATGGTTCTTGGTAAAGGTGTTTCATCGTCTTGCCTTTCTAATTCCTCTAATATTTCGTGTCAGCGTAATGTTTTTTTGACTGCGACTTAAAATTATATAGTAAAGCTTGATAGACGTTCATTATCCTACTAGGTGTTATAACACCTCTGGCAATTTTGTTTATAAATAATAAACACTTTAAAATATAACACAACTATGTTTTCTATTTTATAGCTAACAGTCATAAGTTTGCATTATCAGGTCGGACGCGGATCGGTACGCAGAAGGCGCAAGATCGATTCTGGGTGCAAGCATCAATTTTTGGATTATTTGACATAATATAATAACGACTGCAGAGTTCATAATAGACGTAAACAAAAAAATTATGAAGTGCGAGATACACGAACGTGGCCGAAGGTAGCCGAGTGTGATTCGTTTTCGTGACACAATTTCTGGATTCGGTCTCCACGCAAGGCCCGCGATAGAAGCTATGCAATAGCTTAAAAATAATATGTACTGCATTGGTGATAATAATCATAAAATGTATGTATATAGAGTACTCACTCATTTTCTTTCACTATTTTTCGTGACTTTCTTCATTAATAAATGCACTTTGTTAATTCATATTTAAAACACTTTTTACACAAATTATACGAGTACAGTTCACTGTTGTACATAGATGATGAATACCTATACACCTATAGTCGAATTTTTATTTAGACGAAGTAAATTGACAGCAACTAATGTAATTGACAGCATCGAAATTGTCATTTCACATTAAGAACTCTAAATTCGAACAGCACTCTTAATTCAACTTTGGTCGAGTGGTTAAGACGCGGATCGGTACGCAGAAGGCGCAAGATCGATTCTGGGTACAAGCATCAATTTTTGGATTATTTGACATAATATATAACGACTGCAGAGTTCATAATTGACGTAAACAAAAAAATTATAAAGTGCGAAACGAGATACACGAACGTGGCCGAAGGTAGCCGAGAGTGTGATTCGTTTTCGTGACACAATTTCTGGATTCGGTCTCCACGCAAGGCCCGCGATAGAAGCTATGCAATAGCTTAAAAAAAAAAAAGTGTCTCGCTGCCACAGTGTTAACGCTAATTTGTGGCACCTTACCATCTGGTTGGCGGCGGCGAAGTTTCAATGATAGGGTCCCGTTTTTACCCCTTGGGTACGGAACCCTAAAAATAGAGCTTCAAATTAATGAACGTTTTACTACTTCAGCAATCCCGTCAACTTCTTAAGCCCGTTATGGTACGTCTTATTAAGAAGTCTATGAAAAACTTGCTATGCCTGTTGGTATCAATCTGAAATCCGAGGACTTCAAAAGCAAATGTGCTGCCTAATTCTTCACTGCGTCTCGTCTTTTTACAAGTTCATAATTAAAATTAACTAGATGATGCTCGCGGCTTCGCCCGCCTGAAATTTGGTACCTACCCGTTACCGGTTCCCATGTGAACATCTTCCCGGGATGAAAAGTAGCCTATGTGTTATTCCAGACTATTATAAGCT
The DNA here is from genome assembly GCA_933228765.1 of Miltochrista miniata. Taxonomy (NCBI): domain Eukaryota; kingdom Metazoa; phylum Arthropoda; class Insecta; order Lepidoptera; family Erebidae; genus Miltochrista; species Miltochrista miniata. The sequence goes on along the minus strand of OW121764.1, from coordinate 10,260,175 downwards.
ATGGGCGAGGCCGCATCTGCGGTTGCGGTTGTGGCTGACAACCGCAGAACCGCTGATGAGGCCGCACTACGGTTGACTCCGCTCGACAGCACAGATAACTAATAGTACTAACGTAATGACAGTGTAACCGAATTAAGTATTTTAATACTTTTCTGGTCATTTTATTGACTTTTACGAATATAGGTAAATATGACTACGGTGACCACAATTCATCAGGTAGGGCCGTAAGCTTGTCTGTTATCTTACACCTGAAACACATCCACTGATTTAGTATGAGTGGACCATGGATTCAGTGAGTGGTTCCGGATTTAGTATGAGTGGACCATGGATTCGGTGTAGTGGTTCCGGGCCATATCAAACAGTCATTAGAGCAATCCAGCGAAGATCATTAGAATTATGTAATAGAAGACCGTCGTGGTCTGCTTGTTTGCACATTTTTTTTTTTTTTTTTTTCATTTATTGTTTAAAAAAAAATACATATTTTACATTTTTTTATTCGTAACAGCACCAAAAAACCACAGAGGTTTAGACCTGTGCTGTTGTGAGTCTATCTTCTTACAATTTTAGTACCTACAACTACAAACATACATTTAGTTATTACATGCATAGGTACATCAAAAAAGAAAATCCCTTGTATATACCTACTAATTACTCATACATTCAAAATAATTATTTATTTAACTAGATCGTGAAACATTGAATCCAAAAAATATGCTTTTAATTTTTGTTTCATATTTTTTTCGGTCAACTTATTACACAAATCTGAGGGTAGATGATTACATAAACGAGGTAGAATATAAGCGGCAGTTCTCTCGCCGTACATGTTACGGGCACCTATTGTTTGTAGCCGGTTCCGAGATACTGCGCGTGTACGTACAGGATGTTCGACATAATGTCTCGTCATTTTAAAATATTGTTCTTTTAACAAGGAGAACTGCACTTGAGTGTGAACGGGTAAAATGTTACAATGCTTAAATAGTTGGTTTTCATTATTAATGTATTGCTTTCGTATCTTTGGTGAAACTAATGATTTTAAAATTCGGACTTGCAGATTATATATTGCATCAAGATAAGTCTTATAGGTACGGCCATAGCTGCTGATACCATATTGTATGTACGATTCCGCTAGTGAGTTATACAACATAATCTTCACTTTGAAGGGTATACGGTTGTTGAGTATAATTATATTCGCGTAGAATTGTCGCAGCTTGTCACATACCCGCTCAATATGATGGCTCCAATTAAACTTGCCATCTATAATCATCCCAAGATATTTGTGTTTGTCTACCACGCCTATAGATGGGCAATTACAACTCGTTACACTGGTAGCATGTAAACACTTGTGTTCATGGGCTATCAAGTCCTGAACAGCGACTTGCTTTATATAGGGGGATTTTATAATTAACAATTTTGTCTTGAGCGCGTTAAGTACCAATCCTGCGTCATGACACCACCTTGAAAGAGCATTTAGATCGGTTTGTAAAAGTTTACATGCAGTTTGAGGATTTCTATCAGCTATCACAAGGCAAGTGTCGTCAGCGAACTGATAGCATGTGCTGTAAGTAATGCAGTTCCTCATGTCGTTAACGTATGATATAAAGTGTAGGGGTCCTAAAACAGATCCCTGCGCCGTGCCCTCGGTTACTGACATGAGGCTACTACATGTATTGTCAACTTTTACTGTGAATTTTCTGCTCTTGAGGTAATTTTCACACCAAGCCAGCAATGGACCGCGAACTCTACAGTCATCCAGCCTTTCGACGAGTTGACTGTGCACCAATGTGTCAAACGCCCTGGAGAAGTCAATAAAGAGAGCAAGCACGTGTTTTTTCTCATTAAGATGCTTATTGACCTCATCCGTAAATCCAGACAGCAATGCTATGGTGCTCTTACCAGACTGGAAGCCAAATTGGTGCGAACTAATTACATTGTTCTTGCTATAGAACGTGTGTATTTGCTCAGACACATACTTTTCCACTATTTTATTGATTGAAGAAAGCAATGTTATTGGACGATAATTTAAGTAATCATTACGTTTACCACTTTTATGGATCGGTCTAATGCAACCTACTTTTAGATCATCCGGATACTGTCCACTTTCAACACTTCGGTTAATTAAGTCAGCAATGGGATACGCTATCTTGTCGCCTATCATTTTAATATCTGCTACTCTGACCTTATCAGCACCGGGTGCTTTCTTTGAGCTAAGTTTTTTAATAATATTATGAACTGCCCTCCCCGAGGCTTTCTTAAATAAAATACTTGAATTTAAGGGCGTTGGCGTATTGTTCGAAAGCTTAACTGTGCAGTTGGGGATAATATCTTTAACCGATTTGTCGAATTTTTTTGCAAAGTTGTTCACTATTGTTGTGGTGGTAATTCCCTGTTTGTCGAAGGCCTTCAATACTGCTTCATCGATAGACAGGGTAATTCTTCCCAACATTTGATTAATAATTTTGTAGATTTTTTTGACATTCTTAAAGTTATTACTAATATATTCTGTATAATATTTATTTCTCTTATTTTCAAGAATTTTATGTACTTTATTACGAATTTTGTTGTATTCTAATTTTATTTCTAGATTATTTAAATTGCATTTCCATTCCCTAAATAATTTGTCTCTTTTATTGCAAAGTCTTATGATATTATCATCAATCCACGGTGCTTTAAAATTTTTAACCAATTTATATGACATTTTACACGTTTTTATATTACTGGCAACAGTATTTGCATTATCAAACGATTTATAAATAAATTTCAAGATTTCATTGGGAGAAGTCATATGTGCAGTTTCATTCCATTTAACACTTTTGAGCTCCTTATAAAATGTATTATAATTAATATATTTTTTTGAAACATCCTGTACATACTTACAAGGTTGCATCGATTCGTCGACGCATGCAAACATTATTCCGCGATGATCGGCCAGTACAGTATCTAGCACCGTTGCGAAAGGATGTAATGTTGGAACACGTGCGAACACATGGTCTATGCAAGATTTTGTGACATGATTTTTTTTTATTTCTATACGAGTGTAATCGGTTATTCCACACATTAATCCATGTTCGCTAAGTGCTTCCAAGTATGAATCCTTGTATGCAGAAATCTCTTTTAAATTAATGTTTGTGTCCCCAATGAGTAGGAAGTTCAGTTTAAAATCAAACTTAGTGACGTGACTGTGTAATTCTCTAATAAATAGCTTTTTATTGGAAGAAGGTGGTCTATAAATTGCACTCACAACAAAATCGCGCTGTGTATCTAATTTGAGAATGCCTGTAATACTTTCAAAAGTTTTTGTTTTCTGTTCTATCGGTGTAAACTTGATATCCTTTCGTACATAAATAATTATTCCCCCACCCTTTTGTTTCCTGCGCAGTTGTGAGTACAACTTATAACCTGGCAGGTTATAAAGGTTAACTATACTACCAGATATACCTACCTCAGTCAAAACTATGATATCCAATGGGTAAACGCAATCATGGATAGTTTGTTGTAATTTCCCAAAGTTTTTTTTGATTGATCTGATGTTGAAATGTAAACAAGTCATACTTAAGCTGGTTTTAGGTGGTAGCTGTCTGAAAAAATGGTTAGTGGTACTGCAGTTAAATATTTCCTGAACCTTTATATCCATCACAACACAATAAATTAATAAATACTGATAAACGCACAAACTTGTAATTAAATTAATTTAGTATAGGGCATTTACATCGGGGTAGACGCTAGAGTTTGTTTTACATGCGAAGAACACAACTTTTCGATTTGTTTAATATCAAGCAGTGACCGAATATAATAAATTTTAGTGGTATCAGACTGCCTGGCACATATTTTCCCGTTCTTACACCACACATATTTACATGACTTATTCAATAAATTAGTTTTAGCATTAAATAATAAAGATTTTTGATACTTCGTTAGAGCTTCACGTATGTAAACACGTCTGTCAGCCTTCTCCTTCGAAACGTTCGGCATCAGATGACCCACGGTGAGACATTGCACTTTACCAGCTTCTATCCATTGTTGCTGGAGCATTTTTGACTTGAGCTCCACTAGGAAGGGGCCTGGATTATCCTTAGTACCAGGCAAGCGCTTTAACAACTGGATTTCTTTGTCTGGTATCTCCAACATAACAGCCACGGAATTAATGATCTTCCCTGCATCACTGAACGGTACTTCAGGTAGGCCGGCTATCTCCAGGGACGTTGAAAGAGACTGCTGTTCATACTCTTTTAATCCTTGTTCCAAGACGTTTACCCGTAGCTCTAAATTTTTGTTTTTGTTATGTAGATCATAATTTTTGTTTTCCAGTTCCTTAATTTTTGTGTCCTGTTTTTTAATAGCTTGTTCCATCGTTGAAAGCTGATCACTAAGGAATTCCAGTGAATGTTCGAGACCACTGATTTCCTCTCGGAAGGTTTTCTTTACCTCCCGGCTTATATCTTGCACCAATTTTTTGGCGTCCACATCTGGGGTCATTTCCGTGCATCCATCAGTATCACAGTCATCCTTGTCATCGTCCTCTTCGGGAATCACAAAGGAAGATCTGCGCGAGACATTTTTCACACAGTCCTCACAGCTCCATTCAATCCCGGACGAGTTCTTGATGGTGATCAACTGTTTGTTAGACAGTTTTGAGCAAGCAGGATCTGCATGCACTATTTTGTCACAGCGACTGCACTCCAAACCTGGTACTTTTTTGGTAATATTTTTTTTGCATTTTATACACTTTTTGATGACCATTATTAAACGGAGGGTACAATAGGATTTTCTCTCAACAATGCGCGCGCGACCGTTCGCCAATGATGTCGAGAATAGACTCCATGAATGTGGTCTGCTATGTGATGGGAATAGTTCACGAAAGCCAGGTGTAAAGCATAGTTTTATAAGTCACAGAACTAATGGGTATACAGAATATATAAACTAATAACAACCGAACTAGTCAACAGAACAGGTGGGAGTAGACAGACATCACAGAGAACCCGTATACGTCGCCCGTGCAGGAAGCTGGCCAACCAGCGGCTTTTTTTTTTTTTTTTTTTTTATACCACTAAGGTGGCAGACAAGCATACGGCCCACCAGAAGGACCGGTGGTCACCGCAGCCTATGAACGTTTGCAACACCAGAGGCGCCACACTCGCGCTGCCGACCCTGTAAAAACCTTCTAAGACCCCTTTTGAAGAACCCCATACTGTAGGCGTTTGGGAAAACCGAGGCAGGGAGATCATTCCACAACCTAAGCGTGCGCGGAAGAAAACCCCTATCGGATCTAACCGTGCTGGAACGCTCCGGACGCAGAGTGTGAGGATGAACTCCCTGTCTGTGGCGAGCGGTGCGGTGATAGAACGTAGCCGTGGGCATAATATCAAACAATTCCTCAGAGCACACACCATTGTACAGTCGGTAGAACACGCATAAGGAGGCAAAGTCTCTCCTGTCGCGAAGAGGTTCCACACCACTTGTAAGTATAGGATCGTTGACAACTCTTATAGCACGTCTTTGCACCGAGTCAAATGGACGAAGCTGATATTCAGGTGCCCCCGCCCAAAGGTGACAGCAGTACTCCATGTGCGGCCGCACTTGCGACTTATATAGAAGCAGTGTTTGCGCAGCAGTGAAGTACCGCCGCGCCCTGTTGAGCACACCTAGCTTCTTGGACGCCAGCTTAGCCTTGTCCTCCAAATGACTACGGAACTGAACGTCACTGAAGATGTCAACGCCAAGGATCCCTATACTTTTGGAGATGGAAAGAGATGTGCCCTGAAATTGCGGCGCTACAGTAATTGGGGTTTGCTTAGCGGTGAAAAAAACACGCTTGTGTCTTGGAAGGGTTGAACTGGACAAGATTTTGTCCACCCCAATCGGACACTCTAGTAAGAGTAGCCTCGATTTCAGACGCAAGCTGTTCACGATTTTCCTTCACTGTGTCCCGAGAGATACCGGGGCGGCCCGTGTAACAAGTGTCCCCCGTACTGTCGTCCGCATAACAATGAATGCCGTCAATAGACAACATGTCATTGATATGCAGCAGAAACAGAGTAGGGGACAACACTGAGCCTTGCGGTACTCCAGCGTTTATGGCCATGCAGTCTGAACAGCTGCCGTCAACGACGGCCTTGATGCTTCTACCGGCCAGGAAGCTAGACACCCATCCGCATAATCTCTCGGGCAGTCCATATGAGGGCAATTTCGTAAGAAGACCACGGTGCCAGACCCGGTCAAAGGCCTTAGAGATGTCAAGGCTTACTGCTAGAGCCTCGCCCTTACTCTCGATAGCCGTCGCCCATCGGTGTGTGAGGCACACCAGAAGATCGCCCGTCGAGCGACCGTGACGGAAACCGTACTGCCGGTCACTGAGCAGGTCGTGTTCCTCTAGGTACCTCAGGAGCTGTGTATTAATTACACGCTCCATCACCTTAGATAAAAAGGAGGTGACGGCTATAGGCCTATAGTTGGCCGGGTCGGTCCTGTCACCCTTCTTGGGCACAGGATGCACATACGCGATCTTCCACGACGCCGGGACTTGTTGCTTGGAATATGAAAGCGTGAAAAGACGTGTAAGTACCGGACACAACTCTGGACCACACTGCATCAGTACCACCGCGGGTATACCATCCGGCCCACTCGACTTATGAACGTCCAGGGATCGAAGCTCAGGCCGAGTGTCAGCACTGCGAGGACCGCAGCGATGACACAGCGCTCCACACGCTGGTGGAGTGCACGGCGTGGGCACAACAGCGACAGGTCCTCGTAGTGGGTCTGGGCGTGGACACTCTCTCGCTCGAGTCCATGGTGCGAGCCATGCTCTCCAGCGGGAGTAAGTGGGACTGCGCCGCCTCTTTCTGCGAGCAGGTTATGCTCGCGAAGGAGGCGGCGGGCCGGGTACGGGAGAGAACTCTTCCACCCGAGTTCCGCAGTCGGCGCCCTGGGCGCCGCCGACGTGTCTTCGCTGAAGACTATCGGCCTCCATGACCGGGGGTCTGAGGACGGTGAGAGGGCCGCTCACCGTCCTTACAGAAGCAGGCCCATGACGGCAGCGTGACGTGAGCAACTCACGCACGCCCCCCCTTAGAAGCGGGGTCACACCCGAAACCCCCCATAGACGCGGGATTACACCCGAACCACCCCCTGGGCGAGGCCGCAGCGGCGGCCTGTTGCGGTCTGTTGGGAGTCACGGGACATCCTTCCTGAGGGCTTACCCGGGGCTCCCAACCATAGGCTGTTAGGCGTGGCGTGAGGTTTTTTAGTCGGTAAGAGTCCGGCATAACATCCTATGAGGATTTTCCCTCACGTTAAACAAAAAAAAAAAAAAAAAAAAGGGATCGAAGCTCACGTCGGACATTCCGCTGTGTAAATTTTACTTCCGGCATGGAAGTTCCACACCACGGAATATCCGGCGGCAAAGCACCCCCGTCGCTCATGGTCGAGTTAGAGGCAAAGAGAAAACCCAAAAGGTCGGCTTTCTCCTTAGCGCTCTGGGCCAAATTACCGTCGGGTTTAAGTAAAGGTGGTAAACCTGACCGACAGAAATTTCCCTCGGCAGCTTTGGCAAGCGACCAGAATTCGCGACTCCCTGAAGGGTAGCCTGCTAGCCGTTCACCAATTCTGCCGACGAAATCGAACTTAGCCCTGACAATTGCTCTTTTGCTGGCTCTCGAGGCGGCATTTAATTTGCAGGCATTTAATTTTCACCTCAGAGATGTTTGGATCTGAATTTGCACGAGCCGTGGTCCAAGCCCTGTAAGCAGATTCTTTCAACATCAAAGTTTCTCTGCAGAGCCAATTGAACCACGGTCGCTTTTTTGCTCCTACAGGGATCCAACGGTTAGGAATGTAACATTCCATGCCCTCCGAGATCCCCGCAGCGACTGTTGCAGCGCAAGTATCCAGATCCTCTGAGGCAAAACAAAGCCGCCTCCATGGGTACGACGCGAAAAACTCTCGCAGTCCATCCCAGTCTGCTGACTTATAGTGCCATACATGTCGCCACTCCTTGGGCCGAGGTGGTTCAGGCCTTGCGAGAGGCACATGCGCCCGAACGACACAGTGGTCCGACGATCCGAGTGGAGCATCCACTGAAACACTGTATCCGTCCGGACGCGTTGTCAGCAGGAGATCCAGCAATGCACTATGCTCGTTCTTCTTGTCTGGTATCCTTGTGTGGGATTTAACCAGTTGAGAGAACCCATAGGTCAGGGCAAATTCGTGAGCAGCTTTCCCCGCAAAGTCGGTGGTCCGAGAGCCCAACCAGTCAACATGATGTCCGTTGAAATCCCCCAGAATCACTATTTCCGCGGAGGGATACTGCTCAATCACCTTGTCAGTCGCTTGTTGCAGGTGGTCAAAAAGGCGAACTGTGTCCGTGTTACAACCGCTGTGAGACCTATACACGCACGCGTAGATCCGAGTGTGGCCCCCGTGATCCAAGCGTGCCCATCACGTAGACAGGTCCCTGTCTTCAAGGCTTGAAAGACGACGACAGCAGACATCATCCCGGACGTACATACATACCCCAGCTTTCTGCCTAAAGTGGTACTCAAGCTTGTAGCCAGGATACATTAAGCAAGATGTATCGCCCGGACGTAAGATCTGCGTCTCCGTTAAGAAAAAAAGGGTCGGCTTCGCAGTTTCAAGATGGTGGTGGACTACGTTGATGTTCGTGCGCATACCTCTGATGTTGCAAAAGTCCACTTGAAGTGTGGACGACGATGCCGCTGTGGAAACCTTTTTCTTTCTCTTTGATTTAGCCATAGTTCTTAAAAATATGGGGAATTAAGAAGGTGAAGGGGGCGCTTTTGTGCCGGTGGCGCAGGAGACTAGGCGAGGCTCGAACTCACCGAAGGCAGACAGAGGTAGTGCGGTAGATTGGCACGGCGTACGGAAGGGCCCCCGGTCCCCCCCCGATGCAGTAGCCGCGTCCACTCCGGTATCCTCCTCCGGCACGACCACAGCACCAGGGACTTTACACAGGCTGCTGGTTCAGCCTCCTGGGGCGGAGATTAAGTAATCCCCAGGTTCGGGTCCCGTACAGCCTGCGGGCGGTCAGCGGTCAACCGTTTCACCGGGTCTCCCTGATCGCCGTACCAATATTCCGCGCCTCGATCTGCCAATGGAGACAGATAAGCCTCTGGTCTCACCGTCACCGGCACAATGTCACCCCAATGAGCTCTGGATCCCTGCTAACCGACGGAGAACATATCCCGACCGGAGTCAGGTTACTATTACCGCGGTCTTCTGCAGGGCGGAGGTACTGCCCCAGGCGGGCTGCTCAACGAAAGGAGTACCGTTAGGCCCTTCCTCCTAATGTGGGCTTTTTCGTTAATCCCTAAGATATTGGATCTTAGGGATCTGATTGAAGAAGCCACTACTGTACCCTCAGGGTGTAACGTTAACTCCATGAGAAGTAACGCATGTCCCCGAAACCCCGAGGGGCTAACTTAGTTATGGGACTCCAAAATAATATACGTACTAAACTAAGCCATTACAAAAATTAAGTATAATCATTAATATGGTGTATTCTATTCTATTCTAAATATTTGGTAGAAACTAAAAAACACGTTGTCGCAGACGTAGGTACCTACTATATGCAGCAGACGCAGCTTAAGTTGGTTTAAGTACTCTGTGGTAAGCGGTTTAGAAATCAGTCGCGGTTAAAAACCGCAAGTGCGGCCGCTTGTACAGGGATCCATAGGTTTTAAATTTTTGAGGTTAGAAACCGCCGCGCTGCGCGGAAAAACGCAAATGCGGCCTCAGGCTATCTCTGTACCAAATTTCAGCTCAATCCGTTCAACCGTTAGAGCGTGATTGAGTAACAAACATCCAAACATCCACACATCCAAACATCTAAAAATCCACTCATCAAAAACATGAAGGATTTTCCCTCACGTTAAAAAAAAACGTAAGTTGTGTGCAAGACTTACCTACATTAGAGTAAATGTAGGTAAGTCCTGCACCGCTTTTTTTACGTGATGGAAAATCCTTTACAGATGCTATACAACAGCTTACGGTTGGGAGCCCCGGATAAGCCCTCAGAAGGATACCCCAGGAGGTCTTGCACCGCTCGCTGTAGCGTTAACTTTGCACCACTTTTGTAGTCAACTTTTAATATTCGGGAAAATCTTATTGGGTCGGTACATTTTCAAAGAAGCAAAATATCATTTCATTTTCCATATTAGAGTAGGTATACGTGGGAATATTATACGGCGAATCTTTACGATTATACTCGTTCTTAATAATATCTATGATTAGGTACATTAAAAATATGAAAATGGAATATAAATACCTACCTAATATATTTATAATACCTACCTAAGTACCTAATAGAACCGGTAAACTCCGTGTCAGGCCACGCTTAGAATAGAGTTGGGTGTTGGAAGGCGGGGACAATAACATTTACATTGTAGGGGTAGGTAGTATTTACATTGGGGACAATTTGTAAGTAAAAAAAACCAAGACTATCGGCCCCCATGACCAGGTCCCTTAGACTATGTAGTTAAATGGTGTAATCCGGCGCCTGAGGACGACGGCGACGGAAGAACTGCTTGCCGTCTTTACAGAATCAGATTCAATACGGCAGAGTGCTGTGTGAGATTTCACGCACGCCACACGCACGGTAATACTATCATAGGTATACAGTACAGTGCCACACACGGCACACCCCAGCAAGTGGGATAACACCTGAACAACACATTCAAGCTGGAGTTTCCGCCCTGTGGTATAACTCAGCGAGCTATGGAACGAGCTATGCTTGGAGTTTCTCTGAGGGATGCTGAGGGATAAACTTCGGAATGAGGTTACGGCCGTCTGCTCTTCCAGACGTTTTACAACAACATCCAAATCCTTCATCAACTTATACGTTTTACAAATAGGACTTTCTGCAACTACGACGTTTTGCCTACTTAGACATTATGCAATTAATTTTAGTTATTTTACAATCAGGACGTTTTGCATATAAGGACGTTTTGCATATGACCTTTTTCAACCCGGACATTTAGTTAACAGAAACGTTTTACAATCATGTCCTTCCGAACCTAACCCTTTATCTAGTCACATCGTAACTCTCACTTACACAGACGCACCCCAGACTCTTCAGAGACCCACTGTGTCCACGTGTACCTAGGTACCTACCTACCTAGGTATTCAGACAGGTGCACGTGACAGGTGATTCCTATGAGCTATGATGAATCAATCGTTTCAAGACTGACTCAAATACGCAACCGTCTTCTGTTGTATTAACTGTCCATATTACTCAATCTTTGGTTTCATTCCTTTTAACTGCTGTGGTGGCACACTTATCTTTTAAAAAAGATGACATGTGTACTAATTATTATTTGCTGTGCCCGACAGGTTCCACAATGATTATACCTACTATTTATAACTACCACCAAAGTTATTTACATTGTGGAATTCAATAAAGAATTGAGAATTGGCTGAGAAGCATACAGCGCCCTAGAGGAAAGTGGTTACCGCAGCTTAAAAGTTTATCGATTGCTGAGCAGCGCACCTGGCTATGAAGAATTTATTATGATAATCAATTTTTCACTGGCATCTACTTCTGATGTTATTAATTGATAATCCCCAGGGTTCCAAGCCCAAGAAGAGCGACAGAACCACAATGATCTTTATCTCTAAAGTCATGAGTCACGAATACGATAGGTAGGTACAGGGAAACGTTGTGTTGTTACTTAAATCATTTCATTTTATAATTATTTTACAGATTAAAAAAAAAATGGTAGGTAAGTAGGTAGGGGGGTAGGTACCTACTTTACATTAAGTTTAAAGGTACCTAGTAGACAAGAAGAAGGTTAGTACTAAAATGCTGATGCTTTCTCGTATAAGATGCTGTCGGGAGGTCAGGCGTCAGTAAACGACCAAATTATAGTTATATCTGTACCTAGCTTCGTGGTCAGTCAGATGTTGGATGCAAGTAGGAGAAAGGGACCTTTATGCCAAGATGAGAAGATTAAAATTAGTGTCCGACCGAAACTGGTTTTCCAGCCGAAACCGAAACCGAACTTTCGGCCCCAGGGTCAGTTTCGGCCGAAACCGAAACCGAAACTCACGTGTTCATATTGGAACGTAGGTTACGACTGGGTGCTGCGTGGTCCGTTGCTCAGATTAATCAGCCTAACGTGTTACGCCGACGACACTCGTTACGGAGTGAGGAACAACGCATCACTATGCAGCCCTGTGGTGGGTCGAATACGGTGCCTTGGTCTGTAGCATTTATTTTCTGTAGATGCAGCATTGAGCGTGTGAAGGCGCCCTAATCGATTTATCGCTTTTTTAATCGGTTGTCTGTCGTGACCTTTTTTGCTGTCAGGTTGACAGGATGACAGGCGGTCGGTGACGAGACGTTTTTGCATTCAAAGCAAGCAGGTTTTGAGAGAGAATTCTAGACGATCTCGTCAGCACCTTATCTTAATGCAGTGAAGAATTTCACTCAGGCACTACACAAACCTGAGGATTTGCTGAGGAATGTGGCCTAGGTTCTACCTTCCTCAGTAAGAATAAGTTTCTGTGCTAACTTATACCCAGGAAACTGGGTTCTTAGTTAGGTTAAGAGTGACCGGTTGTGGAAGTTTGGTGCCACACCCACAAGTACGCGGACTGCACGTGGTACGAAGGCGTCGTAGAGTAGACTGCACAACAACATCCGGAGTCGCTCTCAGCGCACACCGCAGGCCAGTACCCGTTACATTAACACCTCGCTAAGTATCAGCCTAAGAAATTTGTAACATGTATATGTAGACCGCCTCCGTAACATTAGTGCAGTAATCAGTACTATTCTTGTGTATTTCTGTGATAGGTATGTGTGTCTATTAATAAATAACTTTTCTTTGTCTCTGTAGTGTTCTGTGTACTAGATAAATATATGTGTGTACACCCTACCTGGCTGTTTTCGTCAGAGCCCTAGTCTACCCTTGCACACACACTAAAAACTCTGTAGTAAGGCGCCCTAGGAAAGAGTTCTCTGCATAGCTTCCTCGCGCTAGTTGGTGAGTAACATACTGAGCAATAAAGTGGTTCTAGGTCGCCCTTCACAAATCCGAGGCTCTGTGCCACGGACCTTGGAAGGAACCATCTGTGGGATCCAGCTTACATGTAGGGGGCGTCAACATCAGCATTGCGCCCTCGATGACGTATCTGGGGCCCGTACTCGATAGCCGGTGCAACTTTGGATACCACTTCCGAAGTTTGGTCCCAAAACTAATGGCCAAAAAGTCTCCTGCAGGAAGCTTACTAAGTCTAGTCTGTTGGGAATCCTCTGGACATCCTTGTGAAGGCATACCCGGGGCGCCCAACCGTAGGCTGTTAGGGATACGTGTGGTATTTAGTCGGAAGGAGTCTGGCATAGCATGCCTGTAGGATTTATCTCACGTTAAAAAAAGCGGCAACACAAATACATCATTTGTGAAAATTTTAGGTTTCCATCTGTCATGGTTTCAGCGATAAAACCTCGTGACTTATAGACAGACGGAAGGCTAAGTCTCATGTCTCGTTCATTGCGTCCTGCTTTTAACCCTCCGTGCGTGAGTCCGACTCGCACTTGGCTGGTTTTTTTTCTTCAAGAGGTGCAGCAAGTTCCACCAAGTGCCATCAATCACACGGTATAAATCTTCTCAAGTTCTCATTTTAGAAATATCTGCACCTAAAGATGGGTTTCTTTCTTTTACGTGTGGAACTCATAGATGCTATTGCGAACTCCTACCGACAAAAACCAACAATGCCCTACTACTGTTACTAGCTCTTGGCTAGTTTTGGTTACATTCAGTTTAATATGTTTATCTTAAACTGGACAAGAGCCAGCCGGACTCCCGCAAGTAGGGTTCCATACTAGAAAATCGGCAAAAAATCACGTTTATTGTATGGGAGGCCCCCTTTAAAAATATTATTTTGGCTGTTTTTATTATTTGTTGCTATAGCGGCAACAGAAATAAATCATCTGTGAAATTTTAAACTGTCTAACTATCACGGTGCATGAGTTACAGCCTCCTGACAGACATACAGACAGACAGACTACCAACGAAATTTGAGAAAAGGGGCCCTGTTTTTACCCTTTTTGTACGGAACCGACTACTAAGGGGTAGGTTCATGTAATGTCCTAGATCACTTTTTTAGGGTTCCGTTACCAAAAGGTAAAAGCGGGACCCTAAAAACGTGGTCAAAGACATAACATTATATTGTCTAATATTTCTCAATTATCGTAATTGCTTGTGGTTTGAATAAATTTGTAATAATGTAACTATTGATTGGAAGTCGTTTGTAAATCCCTCAATCTGTGGTTTGTAACATATTAGCTGGTTGGACTGACCCCAACCATGTCACAAGCAGACCAACACGTGATTTTTGGCCCGGCCGAAAGTTTCGGCCCATTTTGGCGAAACCGAAACTTCGGTCGGTCACTAATTAACCCAGTAATGCCCGAATTATTTTTTTTGAGATTTTGGTAATGTCTAGCATTAAATATGATTTAATGAGGTATTTCTAGACATAAATCATAAATTTTATTTTTATAAATTATTTGGAAGTTTAAAAAAATCACGTGTCCAAATGGACACACTAAGCACTTGCAATAGCTGAAAAGACAAGAACATAAGCAGATTTTTTTTGGTAATTGGTAACCTAAATTTATTGCTATTTGTTTAAAAACATAAACGAGACATTTTTTAATAATAATATAAAAGTTTATTATTATTTTTAATAGGTACAGTACAATCAATACCTGAGGTCATCGAACTTATTGTTTTGCATTTGGGTCCGTACATCTTTTTTTACGTAATTTTCCGTACATAATGATATATCTTATCAAACCTACCGTATAGTTTGAAGGTAGATGATCTACCTGCACCTTTGGCACCTACTTCTAAAGTTTTTTAGGTAAGATATCAATACTCTTGCTCTACGAAGCTCCAGCTGTGGCATCTTATTTTGAAAACCACAAGCATTATTATTACAAGCCTCCATACAAATAGGGATAATAACCATTTCCTCTCTAATATATTTATCGACATATTTATATAAGTACCTACTGTATTTGTCCACTAGTCTGTAGAGGAGTCTAATAAATGTAAAGTAGTAGTAGACAATCCTATCTTTTCCTATATATTTTTGGATTCTTCTGAAGAGTAAGGCTTGTGGATAAAGGTGGTGGTGCCACATGCATGTGATGGTACTTTTGGAATTATTGTTTTATTATGCATAGCTGTTGTACACCCAAAAGGTTTGACAAAAAACATTTTCTAATGGCTAAATCATGATAACCTCTCGACTTTATCCTCATTTGGTTTGCTGTCAACCGCCGATATCTCTGTAGACGATACTACCACCACCACCTTTTTACTCTTCACACATCTGAAGCTTGATTTATGGTGTCTCTACCTAGAAACCAGTCAAAATCGAACAATCTAAAAGTAAAACGAAACATATTGTAATGCTATGGCTAAAGCTTAGCGTGTCCATATGGACACATGAAGTTCAGTGCTATACATATATTACATAGGAAATTACATTCTGGCAGTATTTTATAAATTTATATAAATAAATACACACTATCGCCATATATTTGTGCTATAATAACATGAATATAATTTATAGTTTAAAAATAATAACTACTTACTCTCATCTCGGGTCTATTTTTTCTGCATACTGGTTAAAGGCGGCAAATAAATGAATATACTTGGAAAACTAAAATTATTGTAACAGTGATGTTTACACTGTATTAAAATTTGACATTTGAATGCAGAGTTAGACTAATAAAATAATTACAAAAGTAAAAAAATACTACCATAACCAACGACGTATTATAATATGGACACGTCATGTACGAACATCACGGCTTTCAAAAACGGCAAATATTTTTTATATTCAAAAAAAGAATTTCAATGAAATTATCTATGGTAGCATGTATGAAAATTAAGGCAATTGCCTGACTTTTTTGTTGCCATTTTTAAGTGTTGGTAACGTATCTATAGTTTTTTATATATCATTGACCATAACAACTCTTTTATTTAACCCCGATTTGTGTGTCCATATGGACACGCTAGGCATTACTGGGTTAAAATCATGTAAGTATTGTCCTGACATCTCTTAAAATCGATGTGAACTGTGTTTATAACAGTGCAGTAGAATCTAGTTTGTAGATACTGATAGGTTTCGCTAGATGTCACTTGCATCAATTGCTACATTCAAATGTCATAATAAACGAAACTAGCGTCATCTACATTCAGGTTCCTCCAGTATCTCTGACACGTACCTTTTGTGTTCTATATATATTTTTGACATTTTATTACGCGATTTCATTGGGTATTTAATTGGGGTGTCATATTTTATCCAATAAAATAAACTCTTTGTTTACGTTTCGTTTGTCTCAAAAATATCAAATGAAATATAGAGAACATACTTGTGTAACTTCGTTTCGACGTTTCGTTTCGTTTCCGATCTCGCGTTTCTACTGTGCAAGTTTACGATAACAGTGCAGTTTTAAGATTTTTATGTGTAGTGCATTGTAAAATGACCTAAATTGTGATAGACGAACTTTAATAGTGGTGTATGATAAAACAAAATAGGAAGAATTTGATGAAAAGCGATGTGATACTATCCTTGGCAGTGTTCTGAGATTGTGTTCATATCGCGAAGTTTCATTGATAAAAACTGAGATGTCTACAAAACCAGCAAATCAGAAAAGGAGGTGAGTATTCTTTTAACAACAAAAGTTATTTACGTGTGAACTAATTCGTATTAACTTAATATGGAAGTTTCTATATTTTCCTGTTACGTATCTCAATGCCAAGTCTCCGAGCAATGAACCTTCTCATAGTGTCCAAAACTTAGATCTCAAAGTGGAAAGGTTATCATCAGTCACTCTGTTATGTACTTAGAGAAATACTGCTATCCTCACTGACAAAATGATAGTAATTGCCTAGGTACCATATCTTCACAAGTATGTACAACAATGATTATCTTTGTTTATGTGTTATTATTCCGGTTTCTGAAGGTTTTTTTCGGTAGGACTTCGGATTACTATCCCACGATTTAAGTGGTGGGAGGGGGGCTGGAGGGGGGAGGGGGGTGTGTAGAACCCCCCCCTTGACGGAAAAGTTGCGGACGCCCCCCCTTTTTGAGTTATGATTTTTTTTATATTCTAACCTAACTTTCGCATTTTCTTGGTTTGAAATCGATTTCAAGGTCGAAATTGGAAGATGGAAAATGGAGGGGGAGGGGGGAATCCCCCTGACCCCTCCCCAAAGTTAGGAAATCAATAGTTACCTTAAATTTAGATTTTTATTTTTTGAGGTTATGTTCAATAAAATCGACGACATAAGTAATCGTTCTCCAAATAAGAACTCGTCGACAAGCCAAAAAAAAAAAACCACGAAAGCTAAGGCGGGAGCTCCGCTCCGCTTCGCTCCCGCCTTAGCCTTCTAACCTAACCTATCCGAGTCGGGGTGTTAACCATTAAGTACTAATTATGGTTGAATTAGGGATGCGCGTAATTCAAATGCCGACCTGGGGTTGAAAAAAAAACTACGCGTCTCCTATACAAGACACAAATTCACAAATAGGGTGTCATTTGAAAGGGTTGACCTTGACCAACCCATAGAATGCGTACGACGTTTTACGTTTAGTTTCACATATCGGCAACCGTCATTAAATTATTATAATATTTAATAGCATTCATTTATATAAATATACGTAATATAATAAAATATGCATAAAATTTAACTTAATAACTAAATATCATTATTAATTAAATTTTTAAATGAAGTAAAACATTGTTGTGCGTTAATGTTACGTAAAACAAAACGTATTGGACGAGCCGAATGTCAAAAACATTGAGAGTGTTTGTGTTCTGTGGTGAAAAGTGACAAATTATATTGGTGTTTTTTTACGATTTTCATTATTTTTTTTCTCGTTAACCATTAATCTCCGCAAGTTAAAACTTCGCGTGGAGGCTTCTAATAATATTAGCTTTGTGTATAAAAAATATGAACCTCAAACTCGATGGCAGCTAATCTAAAGTTAAGCCTTTTTTTCTACTAATGTACTTCTATGTAAGCCTACTAATCTTTCCAAGGATTGTTTTATCTATTAAACCAGTGTTTGTTGAGACATAACCATCTTCTCTTGGACTATATTCATTTGTCAGATGTTATAGATTATTAAGCAATGATAGAACTATACATATCCATGTCATAATTATATTTCATAGTTTCAGGCCTCAATTTACCGATAATAATAGCTAAGTCTATTCTAAATTTAAAATCATTTCCCTCACACTTTTGCATCACATGGCAATGCATTTATGTATGAAATAAATTAAGTATTTTCTGTCTAAAACGGATACCTACTTAGTACTTTAATTTTAGAGGTCTGTATGATTGACATTCATGTTTTATTTAGTATTCTCAATGCTAGCGAGTAAACTCACAGTCCTCATAAACAATAAAACTTTAATGTTACCATATACAACTGGTCGACCTATGCAAGTGTATGGCAAACCTGTTAGTAATAGAAAGCAATGCTATTAACACCAAATATGTCGGTTTCTTTAGTTTCATGTTTTAAGTAAGCATAACATTAATTCGTATACATACTTAATGCAAATTAAATGATGCAACATTTTATTGTAGTACTGGAATTTGAGTTTGATTTTATGACGTTGATCTACGGTGATTTTTTTTTGTTTGTGTTTCTTGTTGTCTTCGTACCGTCATTGCAATCTGATCAGTCATTTACTCAGGTCAGATCTCACCTAAACGAGTGTTAGTAATTATTGATGAATAATCATCAATTTTAAAGGAGTAAATTGACAATTTTGTACTGTCTGTACATGAAAAATTCTACCTAACCTAGTTTAAAGATTTTTTAAAACTGTCTGGGAAGTTCAAATCTTAGGCCAAATACCTAGTACAAAATAATTAAGGCAGATTCCTTATTGATTAATAGATAGGTAAAAACTAACATATAAAAGGCAAATGGAGAATTATAATCTAAAGGCAATATCACAACAAGAGCAACATCAATATTTGTCCATCCATTGGGTTGCTATAGTGCCCACTCTCTCTACCTTCACATCTATACTAATATTATAAAGAGGAAAGATTTGTTTTTTTGTTTGTTTGTTTGTAACGAATAGGCTCCGGAACTACTGGATCGATTTGAAAAATTCTTTCACTGTTGGGAAGCTACACTCTTTGCGGTGAACATAGGCTATATTTTAGTCCCGAATACCCACGGGAACGGGAACTACGCGGGTGAAACCATGTGACGTCCGCTAGTGTGAAATAAACAAATACAGTGTTAAACTCATAATGTATTGAAAACGGGATTTCGCACTTTTAAATAAGGTTTTCAGTACCTTCTTGCACCCCAACGTTTCAATAGGGTCGCACCTTTTGTGGTCCCGAGGCGATTATTCATTGGTATTTATAAGTAGTTATTTATAGAGACAAATATTTAATAGTAAAATAGTGCTGCGTGAAATCTTGTTTACAATACAATATGAAACTAATAAAGGTACTGAAGTGTCCTGTATTGTATGTCCAGTGAACTTAAGGGGACAGGAGCTTGTGCATGTACAAAAATAGTTTTACCACCTCTGGATCTGTCAGTGGTATTGTAATTATTTAAAGTAGAGAAACTGTCAACAGCTCATATTGGAATGAGCTGATCCCCTGACGGCCTGATATTGACTGTAAAACCGCAATATCTCCTTAGCAGTGGGAAGAGGCCACACCTTTTTTTTTTACTTTTATTTTATTACAAGACATTATTGTGGAGGTTACCAACCCTATTCTCCTATAGAAAGAATCTAATAGGAACTGAATTCTAGGAACTGGTTTCCTTGTTTTAAATTCAGGAATCTCATACAAAATAGTAGTCCAGTGCATAATAAGATGGTCTTATCACTTAAAGCAAAGGCGCAGCATTATTTCAATAGTCTCATGTGTTTTGTTTAATCCTATAATACTGAGAATAAAAGAGGCAAATCGGTACTCATTTGCATACAATGTGTATGTTACTTATTATGACAGGTAACTATTCACATTGTATGAATTAAAAATGGTTAGTTGCCTCTGAGTTCTGACGTACGTATCCATCTGCGTCAATGCGTTTGGAACATTATAGATGTAGATCTGTCAACAGCTTGGCAAAAATAGTGGAATTGAAAAGGAGTTGTATGGAAAGAAGATAAACCATAT
The DNA here is from genome assembly GCA_933228765.1 of Miltochrista miniata. Taxonomy (NCBI): domain Eukaryota; kingdom Metazoa; phylum Arthropoda; class Insecta; order Lepidoptera; family Erebidae; genus Miltochrista; species Miltochrista miniata. Next base: position 10,239,977 of record OW121764.1, on the reverse strand, counting down.
TTTGCCTTATGGGTGAATATACGCTATTTGAATTTCAGTGGCCCATAGAGAAATTTTATGTTAACCCCATTATACTATAGTTTCCGTATGCTTAAACAATAAAGAAAACGTTATTTTATTTGGACCACATAGTTTATTTATAATAATTTGTTTTATTTTAGCATTAATAGTCTAAAAGAGTCATAAATGTATACTCCTCTGGCTTTACCGCTTACCAGTTTATGGTAAATAAATGGTCAGATACTTTAAATCTGTATGCCATTATGATCTTTTTTAAGATGATCAAATGCTTTAATGAATTTCGAAACATATTTTAATAAAATACACTGTAAAAACATTTATTAATATAAAAAAAATAACTTATCTTTTTTGGCCCCTTACAAAAATGTCACCTTCATCTGGCGAAACCCAAAGAACTAAAATTTTACTTAAATGCGCAAAGATATGTTTTTTACTTTAATGTATGCGCGGGTCACAGTGTAAAGGAAGAAGTAGGCTAAAATCCTTGAGAAAAGCTTCAATAATTTTGCGTCAGTTTGCGATTGACTGCAGGAAAGCGGGTTTGTGCCAGTCGTTGGAATATTTCCTCTGGTAAGTATATTTTTTTCTATTTTAAAGTTACGAAATTGTATATTTGAGCAATGCAATGTTTATTGTGTGTAGATGTCATGTATTAATGATAGAACGTCCAAGCCTTGGTCCTGCTGGAAGGACGATTCTACGGACGTGCGTCCTGCCGGCAGTACGCAATTTTTTGAGGATTTGTTATGGATTTCAGCGGCTGTCCTTCTAGCAGTACTTGAGTTTTATGCGTGATGAAATTAGACAGGGGTGACAAACTTTTGTTAAATTTATAAGTTACTAGCTTTTGCTCGCGGCTCCGCCCGCGTTGAATTCTGATCCTGTTCATCGCTAATAATATTAGGTGCTTACACATCAAATTGGCGTTTTTCGTACTGGCCACTTTAATTACGATTTTCTCCTCTTTGGTAAGGAATTCCAAATTCAAATTTTCCCAGCTATTTACTCATGTATTTATCCTTCGATGACCGTCATTCATTTGTTTTTTTCTTCTGTTTTTTTCTGTTTGCGTCACTCATTTTACAAAATGGAAAACTTAAAATATCGCATTATTTACGAGTACGAGTTCCGCCGTGGCACTAGTGCTGCGGAAACAACTAGAAGGGTGAATGATGTGTATGGCGGTCATGTTGCAAAAGAAAACACAGTTCGTTTTTGGTTCCAACGTTTTCGTTCAGGAAATGTCGACCTGCAGAACAAGCCCCGTGGACGGCCTGAGACTCAAGTTGATAATGAAGTATTGAAGGCTATTGTGGAAGCGGATCCATCGCAAACCACGTCCGAGTTAGCTGCAGGCTGCGGTGTTAGTGATAAAACTGATTCACTTGAAGCAAATTGGAAAGATTAAAAAGCTTGAAAGGTGGGTACCTCACGAATTGACTGAAGCAAACCGGCAAAAGCGCGTCGACTGCTGCGTTACATTACTGAACCGGCACAATAATGAAGGTATTTTAAACCGAATCATTACCTGTGACGAAAAATGGATTCTTTACGATAATCGAAAGCGCTCAGCGCAATGGTTGGATCCTGGCCAGCCAGCCAAATCCTGCCCCAAGCGAAAATTAACCCCAAAAAAGTTACTTGTAAGCGTTTGGTGGACTAGTGCCGGTATTGTTCATTACAGTTTTCTCAAATCTGGCCAGACTATTACGGCTGATGTCTATTGTCAGCAATTGCAAACCATGATGGAAAAGCTAGCGGCTAAACAACCTAGGCTGGTCAATCGCTCCACGCCACTGCTGCTTCACGACAACGCTAGACCACACACTGCACAACAGACGGCTACCAAATTAGAAGAGCTTCAATTGGAATGTCTAAAACATCCTCCGTACTCCCCGGATCTTGCTCCAACAGATTACCATTTTTTTCGAAATTTGGACAACTTCTTGCAAGGGAAAAAATTCAACTCTGATGGGGCAGTCCAAATCGCCTTCACAGATTTTATTGATTCCCGTCCGACTGGTTTTTTTAGTAAAGGGATCAATGAACTACCTATGAGATGGCAAAAATGCATAGAAAACAATGGTTCATACTTTGATTAATTAAATATATTATATTTAAAAATATTCGACTTTTTGTTCCTCCTATACAAAACGCCAATTTCATATGTAAGCACCTAATATATACATATATATATATAACGAAGCTTAATATTAATTGGTACTTACAATGTTCTTCATTGGTATTTACTTCCACTAAATTATCGTTTTCGAATTCAGAAATTAGAACTCCAACGGGTACGGTAGAATTTTTTTTTGTCAATATCCCAATATACCCTTGCATAGTTGTTTTCTACCTTTCTTACAGTACCCCAACAATAACTTATATCATAGTTATCAGAAAAATGTTTGCGACTCCACGTGTTTTGGCCATCATTTGCGTCGAAATATGTCGCTTTGGCGCGAACACGGACACCACGTCTTACACTTGCCGCCATTTTGGCCAAACTGGCCGCAGAATCGCGATTCAAAAACTCGCTGAGTGAGAAAGAGACGCACTATGCATGTCAGTTAATTATGTCCTGCTAGCAGGCTTAGAAAGCCTCATATAACAAAAAACATTGCGTACTACCGGTAGTACGCAAAGTCCTGCCAGCAGGACTCTGGACGTTCTATCATTAAGTTAAAGCGTAGTCAGAAATGCGAGTGATGCTATTTTTATAGATAATGTGCGATTTTCTCACTTCTCTGGCGTCATTACTCTGGCATATTTCATGCCAGAGAAAAACATACGCGCCAGAAAAGTGACAAAAATTAAATAATGTTGTAACTGGTGAGGAGATCAGTAACCTGTTCGCATCCTACTTTCAATCAACTTTTCAGGAACCTGACCCTCAAAATAGTAGCAATGCTTCAAATGAGTTCTATTTAAGTAATAGCGTGTCTTCTATCAGTACAGTCGACATATGCCCATTACGAGTACTCCGGTTGATTAAAGAATTGGACCTCTCGAAGTCTGGTGGGCCTGACTTAATTCCTCCGACATTTATTGTTGGGTGTGCAGATAGTCTTGTGGCACCTTTGTGCCTGCTGTTTAGGAGATCCCTGTCAGAAGGTATAGTTCCAGAAATTTGGAAATCTGCATTTGTTACCCCTGTTTTCAAAAAAGGAAATAAATCACATGTTGAAAGTTATCGCCCTATTTCGAAGGTCTGTTTATTCTCTAAGATATTGGAGCGTATAGTATACACGGATGTCTATGCAGCGGTGCGGTGTAGCCTTGGGGAGGAGTAGCATGGTTTTGTCAGGAATAAGTCCACCACATCAAATTTAATCCTCTCTAATGAGTTTATATCCGATGGCATGGAAAAGGGTGCACAAGTGGATGTTATATACACTGATTATCGCAAGTGTTTTGATCGGATAGACCATAAGCTGCTATTAAAGAAACTATTGGCTGCAGGGATTCACGGAGATTTGTATAGGTGGTTTTCCTCATATGTAGAAAACAGGACACAGGCTGTGGTGCTGCAAGGTTATACATCTGCTTGGAATTCAGTCCCCTCGGGCGTTCCACAGGGCTCAATTTTGGGACCACTCCTCTTTATATTGTTTATAGCTGACATCAGCACCTGTTTCAAACATTCATACATTTTACTTTATGCTGATGATATGAAAATTCACAAGAAAATAAAAACATTATCAGATACACATGACTTACAGACTGACCTTGACAGATTTGAATTATATTGTAACTACAATAAACTCCAGCTCAATGTAGCAAAGTGCTACCAATTAACTTTCTCACGTCTGCAATCAGAGGTTGGCTCTGGCTACACTTTAGCTAACCAACCTATTAGTAAAGTCAGTAGTGTCAGGGACTTAGGTGTTGTACAGGACAGCAAATTAATTTTTGACCAACATATAGATAATGTAGTGACCAAAGCATCAAAAGCCCTGGGATTCATATTGAGAGCATCAGCCAACTTTAGAAATATAAAGCCTGTCAAGGTTTTATATTGTGCCTATGTTCGTAGTCACCTAGAGTACTGTTCCCAAGTTTGGAATCCTCAGTATGAGACCTATAAGTCTGCTATTGAGAAAGTACAGAGGAAGTTACTAAGATATTTAGACTATAGAACACAGCAGAACTCATTAGATTATGAACATCGCTGTCGGCGGTATCATTTCCTGACACTGGAGCATAGGCGCAACATTAGCGATGTGTGTTATTTATCAGATATTGCTAGTAGTAGGGTAAATAGTGGTGAACTTTTAAGTAATATAAGTTTGAGAACTAACCTGTTGGGACTTCGTAAGCGACCTCTGCTTAATGTGACATTTGCTGCAACTAATTATAGGCGAAATTCTTTCTTCATGAGGAGTGCATCGTATTTCAATGACCTTCCACCTTCATTGCACTTTGATTTGTTCTGCACGAAAGCATGTACGATAAGACGAAACATGGCCAAGGAATTTTTTGATAATTAGTGAATCGTGAGTTTGCAGTAGCGCGAATCCTGACGTTGTGGTGTTTGCACTTATGCATTTTGGTATATTTTTAAATCATATGCAGTGAATAACATCTGGACTGGCACTATACGTACATAATTATTAGCTACATATCTGTTCTGTTTATTTATTTATTAAGTTTTTTTTTTTTTATATATATAAAGTAACTTAGACAGCATAATGTCAGACGGGGATGACAATGACATGACATGTGACATTGAGTGACACAGGCCAATTCTTATTTTTATTATTTTTTTTTTTTATAGATACAATTGTTATAAGCTTTGGTTACATAAATTATTAAGCCAGTATGAGCCAACCAAACCAGTCAGAGTTTTTGTACAGTTTGGGCTGGGTCACTTAACTTTATACAGTGTGCATAGACGCGGGATAACTGTAATTGAATCGTAGAATATTTTGTTTTTTTTTTTAATATATATTTATATGGATATTTAGCTTAAGATGCGTCTGCTGCTGCTATTTGTTTCAGTGGGAAACCGATGGTTTGTTTCTGAGGTACTGTTGAGCTGAGACATTTAGTAGTAGGTAGGCAGTATTATGTTGTTGAGGAACATTTATCAGTTGTAGGGTAGATACTTATATTTAAAGTATTCTTTTTCTTTTTTCTTTATTATTGTATTTATTTATAGTTTTCTATTATAGTTAATTATTTATTTAAAAATAGAGGCTTGTTGTTAGCAACATTGTAACCTATTTGTAGTAAACATTTTTTATATTAGTCTGTAAGCCTTCTACAAAAGCAAATAAAAAAAAAAAATAAAAAAAACTTTCGTTAATACTTAATGTATTAAGAGGTCGATTCATTTGTTCTAGCTACTCCAGCATAATCAGACATCATGGCAAGCGATAATGACCACAGAGCCACATTAACTGGCCACTACACGGAAGACATACTGGATATAGACCAGGGCGAGGTTAGGGTGGTTCTCGAGCGACTTAAACATAACAAATCCCCGTAAAAGACGGAATTATACTGAGCTCCTTAAAGCAGGCGGAACTCCAGTCCTTAGAGAATTAACGAGCATCTTTAATTCCACTCTCCAGCAGAGCCAGACATCCAAAGCGTGATGTGGAAGTGCGGTGGCTCTGTTTTTTAAAAAAAAGGTGACTAGATCTTACTAAAGAACTAATGTGACGGCCCCATCTGACTCCTAATTCATATTTACAAGTTGTCCTCTAGATTGTCACAAATAGCTTCACCGGAAAACTTGACGAGTTTCAGCCAATTGAGCAAGCCGGATTTCAAAAGGGCTTTAGTACCATGGAACACATCTATATTGTTCGGTGGATTGTACAGCAGACAGAGGAGTACAATCAGCCACTGCGTAAGTATGGCTTTCGTGGACTACGAGAAAGCCTTCGACTCTATCCAAACCTGGACAGCCCTGGACGCTTTGTAGCGATGTCGTATTGATTGATGATGTATCAAGGTGTTGAGATGCTTAACATACCACTACCATGACTATCCAGTTGGAGGATTAAAAGTAAAATCCTATAGCACGGCGCAGAGGTGTGTATAGGGAGATGTAATATCCCCTAAACTCTTCACCAATGCGCCTGAGGACTTCTGTTGGTCACAGGTCTGAGATGGGGCGAGAATACAAACGGTGAAACGATTTGCCGATGACATGGAGAAACCGAATTTCGAGATGCGTCGTGCTACTATGACGAGGTATCGTCATGGTAGAGGAAATGCTGAAACAGTTGAGGAGTGTGCTGTAAAGTCTTAATGGAAAGGCTCGACGTGTTGGCTTCAGCATTAACTTGGATGAAACCAAGGTAATTTCAGTGAGCGTGTCATGCCGATACCAATATACGTCAAAGGATCGGGCGAGACTTGAGGTTGTCCAGGAATATACCTACCTTGGTCAGGTAATCATACTAAGAAAGAATAATCTGGATTAGGAAATAGTCAGAAGGATCCGCTTGGGCTGGGCATCATTCAGCAAACTGCGTCGTGTTTTCTATTTGCCTGAAGCCGAAAGTCTATCACCACTGTGTTCTACCAATTATGACCTACAGTGCCGAGACCTGGACACTCACAGTGGGTCTAGTCCTTAAAGTGGCACAGTGAGCAATGGAATGAGCTATGCCTGGGGTGTATACAAAGGGAAAATCTGAAAAATTAGATCACATTTATCAGTGAATCATAGTGGTCGTCATAGCCCGCAGAGTATCGGTTTTGAAGTGGCAGTGGGCTGACGACATCAGTAGAAGAACCGATGGCCGATGGAGTAAATGAGTTTTGGAACTTTAACTTGGTAAAGGTGGGGTAGGACAACTCACCGCCAGATGGAGCGACGACCTAAAAACGTCACAGGGATTGACTGGATGCGGAAGGCGCAGGACCGTGTACATATGGGCAAGCCATTATCTCCGAAGGGGTGGGCAGAGTGTATTGTGGCATAATTTGGAAGAGGCCTACGTCCAGCAGTAGACTATCACAGGCTGATTTCATGATTGATTGATGAAACGAAACATAAGCATTAACAAACTATAAATATTAAAAATAATTATGCGTTTAGAAACTGTGAAGACTGAATTTCTCTCGTATACAAAAAATATTCGAAACCTATACTGTATATTAAATGTTTTATTTAATATTTCTCCCTTTTCTTAGCTAATAATCAAAGACATGTCACTACTCTACTTTAATTTGTCACTATTGTGCCATAGTGTCACTCCTCTGATAACTAACATATTTTCCTCTGGCGCTTATAAAATTCAAAAAATTGGAAAAATCTTCTGGCCATCATTATTAGGACTTTGCAAATATTGTAAAATATACAAATTATCGATATTGAATGGAACAGATAACATTTTCTTGTGGGACACAAAAAAATCAAATACCGTATATTCACCCTTATAAGGTCGGGCGCCCATTGCGCTGACATCGCTGCTGGGACGTCCGAAACTCCGAAGTCCGTAACGGTAATAGCGCAGGGGAATGCATGGAGCAAGGGGAGGATGGGGATCTTATAACGTGTGGAACGGACTGCACAGGCGCGCGTACTGCTTGCACCGTCTGCCTGCCAGCAGGGAGCCACGAATCGAGGCTAGTGTCCAGCAGAGCTATCTGGCGCGACGGAGTGGAGGTCGCTCACTTCCGGGCGCGATCGATCGGTGAAACAGACGGCTCGCAACAATCTCTTCCAGAAGTAGGTACCTACTCGGAAAGATAGGAAAATTCCGCCGCAGGTCAACTGCTCGTGTGCGTTGCCAGTATTATTTTTTGTAGAGATGGTGTTTACGTCAGTACCACGTCATTCAGCTTCCCACAGGGCATGGCTGTTTTGCCAGGTACCTGTGGAAGCTAAATCGGGGTGGAGTTGTACAGACCGTGCCGCGCGCCATCACTGCCCTAGCGGTGCTGAGCACACGTACCCTGTGTTTGTTGTTTGAAACGGGCCAGAGGATGCCCTCACGTGGACCGTAGAACTGGATTTGTCGCTGTTGTCACGTGTCAAGAAACGTCGAGAGGTGAGCAAAGTTCAAAAGTGTTAATAATAATGTCATAAAGATAATTTATCGTTCTGCTGAATTTTCTTCTTCGTTGTTGTAAAGTGTCGTGAACAAGAAGAAGCGCCCAATCACTCAATATGCAGGTAGTCCGTGTATTGGTACACTTGAATACCGTTGTTTACAACACATTGCGTCAGCTACTGTATTTATCCTTTTACAGTCAGACAAGTTCTTGTTTTGCATTGCATGAGGATTCTTGGAAACAGAATCGTACTAACTGCGTAATATCTCACTGGCTGCAGTTAATTCCCGAATCCCGTTAGTTCACCCATCCGTGTAAGCATAATTGAATTGGTTTCGGAGAACTTTCACCTCTGATAAACATTTAATGTGACTTAAATACACGCATACCTACTTACAACGACCTCTTTCTCTGTACTGTCTATATATATAAGACTTTCATACTTGGTATGAGTAGGGTTAAGATACTCGCTCCGACTTTAAGATGATAGATTCTATGAAAACTTTCTGGGATTCATAAATTATTGCTCCTCTCCTGTATGGAGGGAGGTCGTCTGCTTACATATTATTATCAGATCAACCGTTCGGCTCTTTCTTACATGAGGCCCTTGAACCTGATCTGAATACCACTAGAACTAGTGAGTCGAGTGATTTCTAACGGAATACTTTAGTTTCAGTGAGCTGCATGAGTTTAGTCAGATGAGATGAATTGTTGCGTAGTGACGAACGTTGTGTAGACAGTAATTGTTCTCTTCTTGCGTGGATTGTAGTTGCAATGTACCGTACCGAGACGCTAGTGTGGTGTTTGCATAGCAACCAAGCTGGAGTTGTCGCTGATGGTGATCCTGTTACAATTAGCTGTTAAAATCGGCGAATAAGATGCTTTGCTTCTTCGTGAACACTGATTTCACGTCGGAGCCACTATTTAAATAGAGGTACGGGGTTCGTCGTTCTACGATCCAAAAGAGTGTTCTAGGATTAGGCTAGAAGATCATGCCTGACGCTTAGTTGTATTTATGAGTACACATCCATCGTACCATACGTTTAACATTGACATGCCCGTGAGTCTAATTTACTGCAATTGCGGTTAAAATGAATGAAGTTTTGTTATTGTGTATATCGTATAGGTACACTGAAAGAGATCGGCCTTGATTGTACATAAGGACAGTTCTAAGATTGAAGGAGGTCGTTTACCTCAGGAAATACTTTTCATTTTGTGAAGCTCACGTTAGGTATAGAAATTTAGACCCGTGAACGTTTCTGAGTTTGAAAATATGAATCGAACGGCATCTTCAAACGGCGAAGGTACGTAAAAAACGCACAAATGCTTTGCATTTCAAGAATCTGTAATAAATACCTATTTAATACAATTACTTGTAAATTACTATGATTGCTTCTACCATTTCATGGAACAACCATCTATTACCCGCGCCGCCGATCTTGACTGGATATAATTATAACTACCAAGGCGGGTACTACTACTTCTAAGAGGAATAATCGTAATAAAAATGACCAGTCAGCCTGAGCAAGAAGGTCAGGCAGTTATTTAATAACCAAACTGGTTACCAACAGATGTGAAATGTGGAAATTTTCCAGCAGAATAGGCATCAAAACAACGTTACGATGAAGAATGCCTTCAAAATCTCACTCGATGAACTTTCCCTCGTAGCAAAATCTTGTGAACTCTTGTCTTTCTTTGTTATGTTATGTAGAAAGGCAAGTTTCTGATTGGCCAGCGAGTATCACTACCGGGTTTTCAATAAACGCAAGTAAAATTATCACTATGAAAGGATCAACATTCATTTATGACATCATCAATATACCTAATAAGTACTTTATTCACGTCATGTTATACTCAATCACAGCACAGTAACTATCGCCGAACTTGGAAAGATAATAATCGATAAAAATAGCATCGATATCGCGATTCAGGATGATAAATTCGTATTAGTTCAGCCCGTTTTTACAAGATGGCGCTGTATGTTTTTCATTTTTGGTGTTTTATAAAATGAATATAAAAGAACCATTGTTTAAAACTATTGGTTTTTATGATGCTTTATTACATGATTAGAAAAACCTCTCAAAAACATGTTACAAAAAAATATTTTTTTAGCCTTTAAACCTTAGTTTAAAACCAGTGGTTACGATATAATTACGGATAGTTAACGTCAATGATAACGGTATTTATTTACATACCTACTATGATAAGAGTATAAAGAATTTGTCTCTTTGTTAGCGAGTAAGAAAAAGTCTTATCCGTAGGATAATAAAACAGGATACATATTTGAACAGAATAATATTAAACTTGCAGTAACATTCTGGTGGTCCTAAAAACAATATCTTTGCAAACGGACACTATTATTAATGACTATACTTACACAAAACCATAAGCCAAAGATGGGGAATCACCTAGATTGAATGGAAATCCATCCTATTCCGAAAAATTAAGTACCCAATCGTTAAATTAAGACTCAACAACTCTATTAGAATCAAATCAACCTAATAAAATACATAGATAATAAAGCGTTACATATATATATAAGTAATTAAACCTTTGTTTGAAACGAGGCGCCCGAGTGCTTTAGGAATGCGTTAATAATAATTATTATTTATTAGCAGAAATGTGGTAGGTAAGCGATGACCTCTTATACAAGTAAGTACATTGTTCTCTAAGAAATGACACTTGTTTTTCGTGCCGAATCAAAGTGCTAATTTGAGCATTTTAATTCCGTTTCTAGAAACTAAAGAGACGTTTCAGCATAGTTTTAAGGCCGGTTTTACACAGTGACAGAAAAATGAGCTGGAGAGGGTGAGAACAATATCTCGCTCTGATTTCTGATGTTTCAAGGCGTAAGAAAATTATAGAAATACCTATCTGATAGGAATACTAAGCTGTATATCTGAGTAGTCCTTAAAAGAATAGTCCTCAAGAAAGTGTGAGTACATTGCTCATAAAAGAGTTATTTAGGAGGCAATTTGGGTCGATTTTGGGACAGCGTTTGTAAATCTTTAGTCAGTAGTTTTTGGGAGTTTTTATTGTAGTTTCTCTGAATGTTCGAGATGCAAAAGCTCCAATCAGAAGATAAGACAGTCGAAGCACGACAAGTTTAACATAAACTTCTTCTCTGCTCTCCATCGCTAAGGGCTAAGAGTCGCCCATATCCGAAGTTCCAAACTAACATTTTAAGATACTTCTAACTTTAAGACTGGATTCCTTCGAAGCAAGTACTGGGCTGGGCTACTTTTTATCAATTTCAACGCGTTTAAAAAACCTCCCGGCGCATATGTCACACTAGCTGATGCCCGCAGCTTCACACGCGTAAAATTTGTTCCCGTTTCCCGTAGAAACTTATTCCCAGAATAAAAAGTATCCTACGTGTTATTCCAGACTATAATGTATCCCTGTACCAAATTTCAGCCAGATCCGTTCAGCCGTTCGAGCGTGAAAGAGTAACAAACATCCACACTCACAAACATTCGCATTTATAACATTAGTAAGATTCTCGTGAAGTTAGCTGAAATTTTCATTATTAATAACATACTTAGGTACTTGTTTTCGTTTGTCATCGAATAGATTCTGTTGACTAGTCTGCTTCGTGTCTGCCAATACTTGGTACTGGGCTGACATTGCAATATTTTTATTTTAAAACGGCTTTGCCTACTTGGTACGTACTTGTAGGCATAGGTACTTCTACTTATATTATTTAGACAAAGTACCTAATGCATTTTTGATTCTCCATATTGTCGATCTGCTGTAAGTTTTCTCTATTCAATATTTTTGGGACATGCGAATTAATCTATAAAATGTGGCGCAAAACCTCATGATAATCATAGTTCCAACAATAGCAATGTATTGCTACAATTAGGTCAATTTGGCCCGTTTCTATCGCCTGCCATATTTACACGATAACGTTTATCAAACCGTGCAACCAGTAATTTGCCGTTAATGTATTCGAATATTCTGTATTCTGTCTGAGTGGCCTTGCATCACAATATTTACGAATTGCTGCAATATATTTGTCCTGATTGGTTAAATGCAGTAGGAATTTCTAGAAATATCGTGTCATATTTTTTTCCAATAACTTATAGTAGGGGAGCCCACGATGCTAAATGGGGATTTACTCGAGCGTCGTAGAGACCTATTGGGATGCAAAGCTTAGATGATATGAAGAAAAAAATGTTATATGATATATACCTTTACATCGGTGGGGGAAGCGGCTATAGATTTTTAAATATGTAAAAAAAAACTGTTGCATGGACATCCTCGAGCGCGTCAGATATTGATAGCATCAATTCCCTACGTATTTTTAAGGCCGCGTGGGTCAGATTTTGAGTTTTTTGAAACAATCCTATTCAAAAAGTAAAGGGTTTTTAAATCTGAAAAATATATATATAATAGTTAAGGATATAAGCTAAACATATTCCGAGCCCGTTACACGATCCAATAAATTTCACTAGATAGAAAAAAATCCCAAAGTTGACTCTCTCAGGAAAGTTTTTTCAATACTGTGGCTAAACTATTAACATTTTATATATTTTTTTTTGCACTCAATTAAAGGTATTAAGTTTTTATACACATTTTCCGAGCGTTTTTCTATAAACAACTATTTACATAGTTATCATGTACGAATATCTACCAAACGCAATAGAATTGCGCCGCTGACGGCCGATCAGTCTCGCCCTGGCGCTTGTGGAGGCAGGACCTGTGTCAGTTTTTTTCGCAACTATTTCGTAATTATTATGCCAAATTACGTTGAAATCGCGCCACAGTATAAAAATATCAGTAATGGGCAAAATGTAATTAGATTAACCGTTACAAATACATGCGCGACTCATGGTAAAAATGTGGTGATCTTTTACTTTTTAAGTGTTTTCACGACATGGTAACCAGCTACCTAATGCATTAAAATGTCTACGAATTACATGATAATTTCGCAATCCAACATGGCGGCCACGCCGTAATCACAAAATTTCATGATGGGTATCGTTTAAGGGGTTTTTTGGTATGCTGAGAACGAAGTACGTGATAATTTTGCAATCCAATATGGCCGCCGCGCCGTAATCACAAAATTTCATGATGGGTATCGTTTAAGGGGTTTTTTGGTATGCTGAGTACGAATCACGTGATAATTTTGCAATCGAATATAGCCGCCGCGCCGTAATCACAAAATTTCATGATGGGTATCGTTTAAGGGGTTTTTTGGTATGCTGAGTACGAATCGCGTACTAATTTTGCAATACAAGATGGCCGCCGCGCCGTAATCACAAAATTTCATGATGGGTATCGTTTAAGGGGTTTTTTGGTATGCTGAGTACGAATCACGTGATAATTTTGCAATCCAATATGGCCGCCGTGCCATAATCACAAAATTTCATGATGGGTATCGTTTAAGGGGTTTCTTGGTATGCTGAGTACGAAGTACGTGATAATTTTGCAATCCAATATGGCCGCCGCGCCGTAATCACAAAATTTCATGATGGGTATCGTTTAAGGGGTTTTTTGGTATGCTGAGTACGAAAGGGTGTAGTGGGGCCCTACCAACACCTTCGGGCCCAAGTCAACCTCACGTGCAAGCTCGTGCACCTGCTGAACAACGGACGAGGCTCTGACGGCGGCGGTCCATTTCAACACGGCGATGGGCTCACCACCTGTTACGTGGGACCGAATTGTACACGGTGAAATGTGGGCCGGTATAGGCCTCTGCCTACCCCTTCGGGGATAAAGGCGTGAGTATATGTATGTATGTATGTATGAGTACGAATCACGTGATAATTTTGCAATCGAATATAGCCGCCGCGCCGTAATCACAAAATTTCATGATGGGTATCGTTCAAGGGGTTTTTTGGTATGCTGAGTACGAATCGCGTACTAATTTTGCAATACAAGATGGCCGCCGCGTTGTAATCACAAAAATTCATGATGGGTATCGTTTAAAGGGTTTTTTGGTATGCTGAGTACGAATTACGTACTAATTTTGCAATCCAATATGGCCGCCGTGCCATAATCACATAATTTCGTAATGAATATCGTTTAATGGGTTTTTTCGAATGCTGAGTACGAATAACATGATCATTTTGGAATTCAATTTGGCCGCCTAAGCTATTTAGGCCCACTTGCGCGGAGAGTCGAGTTAAATATATCATGTGATTGCATGCAAAATTATCATGTGATTCGTCCTCAGCATACCAAAAACCCCTTAAACGATAACCATCATGAAATTTTGTGATTACGGCGCGGTGGCCATATTGGATTGCAAAATTAGTACGTAATTCGTACTCAGCATACCAAAAAACCCCTTAAACGATACCCATCATGAATTTTTGTGATTACAACGCGGCCGCCATTTTGGATTGCAAAATTATCACGTGATTCGTACTCAGCATACCAAGAAACCCCTTAAACGACACTCATCATGAAATTTTGTGATTACGGCGCGGCGCCCATATTGGATTGCAAAATTATCACGTGATTCGTACTCAGCATACCAAGAAACCCCTTAAACGACACCCATCATGAAATTTTGTGATTACACCGCGGCGGCCATTTTGGATTGCACAATGATCCCGTGATTCATACTTAGCATACTAACTTTAGAAAACTTTAGAAATTTTTATGACCAGCTATTATGTAATTTACATTTTTTACGCAACTGTAACAAACGTACGCAACGGAAACTCTCAAAAGAAATGAAATATCCTAGTTGTCGAAAAATGTTTCGTTGCTGCTAAGCTCTTATTCGCCTTAGCGTGATGTTATATATTTTGGTATTTTTCAAAAATGGACATTCTGTTAAGAAACTCTTGAAATTCAACTAGCAGTCTCTTAGACTCTAGAGTTAGAACAACTAAACAAACAAACAAAATCTTTAGCTTAAAAATAATAGTATAATATACATAATTTATTTACGATTAACTCATTTATTTTTATTTACGAAACTAATAAATCACTACACTTAACAAAGTTAGATGCATTTACTACGTCAAACAAAGTTAGCATGCTGTTTCTTTCTACTATACTATACTGTGGCATGAGAGTGGACTGCCGCTGCCGGCGCGCGGTGTGGCTTGCGCCCGGGGCGAGGGGAGTGCCAAATGCCTACTTGTGCGGGTTAACCGCCCCTTAATAATGTACGTATGTTAATCTGATCGTTAGCATGATGCGGGTGGTTGTATTTAAGGGTTGAAAATGAAAAAAAAAAATATTCGAGCGCGTCAGATTTTCTAAGGGAGTGTTAAGTGCACCAAAAAAATGCTCTCATTCACTAATCTGACAATTTCGATGGGACGCAAACTCGCGGCCATTTTCATAATGTGCAAAAAAAATTCGCCATTTTGAAATACTCAAGCGCGTCAGATTAAGATATATATGGTTCATCTTTATGTTCTAAACGTACTGTCTCATAATCTGACGATTATCTAGAGGGATTGGCCTGATCTGACAAAAAAAAATTAGAAAAACGGTTCACCTTAAAGGCCATCCCTGCAACTTACCGTTAATTCCATTCCTGGGCTCTTAAAATTGTACTTATGACATTTTTGAGCTCAAAATAGAATTTATGTGATATTTTGAGCTGGCTGAGTTCAAAGAAATAATATTTCTATGCATTTGAGCTCTCTCAGCTCGAAAGTCTGATAGAAGTTTCATAGAACACTATTTTTGGAATATTCAAACCGCAATAACTTTTGAATGGATAACCGATTTTCACGCGGTTGGCGGCATTCGACGCAATTTTAATTGATCGAAGCACAAATTTCGGAGTAATCCCGAAAAAATACTTTTTCGGGTTTCTTTCGTTCACGATATCTCTCGAACGAATCAACCGCTTTTGACCAGCTTGGTGGCGATCGACGCAGGTACAATCGCAAACAAAAGTACTAAGCCTAAAAATTCATTTTATCGATGCTGTTGCGTAATTTCCAGGACATAGATGTGAATAGGTCAATATTAATTCTATACTATTATTAAAAGTAAGTAGTAGTAGTAGTACGAACGAAGTTCGTAGACGCAAAGATATTTGGCGCATAGTGTAACTTTATCGACGAATTTTTGTTATTTCGGCTTGCGGAAATCGTCAGATTATATATTTTTCATTATTCTTGAATTATTTCCTTCAAAATAAAAAAAAATTTAGCTACGCTCGAGAATGTCGAGATGACGTTTTTTTTTACAACTTTGTTGCCCTCCCCTTTTTTTACGTCACTCTCAAATTGTCATATTAGTGGAATATACACTTTTTAGGATGTAATTAACTCACCCTACCTTAATCTGACGCGCTCGAGAATTTCTGATGGTCAATTTTTTTTTACTAATCTGATCCTGTATCCTTCACGGGCGGCCTTATATATGGGCCTCATATTTTGTGGAGGTACTTAACCGGGTACAAGGTATCCCCGTGTATATTAATCTGTCGCGCTTTAGTAAATCCCGAAATCCCTTCATGGGCTCCCCTACTATTAAGTTTTCTAGAATAGTCGATTCCGCAAACTAGATCTGAGAAAATATATCGGTCCATCTCTTAGTTTATAGAACTTCAATAACTCCAATTGATTGTGGGGGTCAGATGCCAGTTGTTTCATGGAAAATTCGAAGTTAAGCTGCACCGCTGTTAGACTGAAAAGCCAACTGGGTTTTGAAAAGACTCTGAGGATGATGATTCTCTTAAATTTAATGTGAAAAATTTATCTCTAATGATTCTCTCTCTGAGTTCAACTCGCACTCAGGAGTTGTAAAACCAATCTCTTTGTGTGATGAGCACTTTCATATTTTGTTCTGTGTCTAGCTAGTCTAAGGGCGAGGCCGCATCTGCGGTTGCGGTTGTGGCTGACAACCGCAGAACCGCTGATGAGGCCGCACTACGGTTGACTCCGCTCGACAGCACAGATAACTAATAGTACTAACGTAATGACAGTGTGACCGAATTAAGTATTTTAATACTTTTCTGGTAATTTTATTGACTTTTACGAATATACTTACTACTGGTAGTACCACGAGTAAAAAAATTACCCGTGGTCCGAGTACCACGCGCAAAAAAGGCAAAAATATCCGAAAAAGAAAATCCAAGTAGTCCGATCGTTAGTATCAAATCAAATCAGAAAAAAATACGGCAACGAGAAAGTCGGTTTCTAGTGGTGTATCTTGATCGGTCAGTTGGTCCAGCCCAGCCGTCCACGTGTTCGGATTTGGTGCAGAGCAGACCACATTCAATGTGCAAACAAGCAGACCACGACGGTCTTCTGTTACATAATACTAATGATCTCCGCTGGATTGCTCTACAGACTGTTTGATATGGTCCGGAACCACTGCACCGAATCCATGTCCAAGTGGTCCCAGTAGTACCACGGGTAAAATTGAATTACCAGTGGTACTGGAACCACTTCGTCAACTTCACTGGATAAAAATAAATGAAGATCGATAAAAACAAATGAAGATCGATAAAACAAATGAAGCTTGGTGAAAACAAGTGAAGATCGATAAAAACAAAGGAAGATCGGTGAAAACAAATGAAGATCGGTAAAACAAATGAACGTCAATAAAACAAGCGAAGATCGCGAATACAAATGAAAATTGGTGAGAACAAGTAAAGATCGATAAAAACAAATGCACATTGAAAAGCTGATGGCTTTCAGGAAGAAGAGAGAAATGAGAAGAGGTGACGTTTAAAATTAAAAAAATAACAATTTATTCAACAAAAGAAAGAACT
This sequence comes from Miltochrista miniata, assembly GCA_933228765.1. NCBI lineage: Eukaryota > Metazoa > Arthropoda > Insecta > Lepidoptera > Erebidae > Miltochrista > Miltochrista miniata. Next base: position 10,222,240 of record OW121764.1, on the reverse strand, counting down.
CGGGGTCGTGGTATTTTCAGGCAGAAAGTGCGGTTTCCGAAGGCCTTCGCAGGGTTCCGACTTATCTGGGGTTGGCCTTCTTGAAGTGATCCAGTCAGCGACGTCTCCGTGCCGTCCACTCGTCGAACTGCACGGTATTGCTGAACCCGGAGGATGAATGTGTGCTAATCCGAAGGGTGAAATATTGCAACCCGGAGGGTGAATTATTTCTGTAGAACCCGGAGGGTGAACTTCCGTAATCCGGAGGGTGGACTTCCGTAACCCGGAGGGTGGACGCTTCTTTGTAGAACCCGGAGGGTGAATCCTGGAATGTTCCAGACTAGGCGTTAGTTTGAAACCCTTTTTCCTCAATATTCCCAAAGACCAGCCGGCTCCCGCTAACCATTGCAGGAGCCGACTCCTGCAATGGTTAGCGGGAGCCGGCTGGTCTTTGGCTGGTAAATTAGTTCTGTAAGCAGATATTGTAAGACCTCCGAAGGTCTTACAATATCTGCTTACAGAACTAATTTTTCAAAGCGTTTTTTCACACCACTTTAACTACCCCCTTATAACAGGGTGGACCAACAGCCGTTAATTTTCACAGTTTAATACTAGATCACGTTATGTTCAATTAACTTACCCAAATATGGGGTCTTCTGTCTAGAGCTATTTGCTCCTTATACTTGATAAATATACTTATAAACGACGACTTTTATGCTTTCACTATTCTCACAATTTCAAACGACACTTATACGTCCGTGAGCTAATTTAAATATTAATCTGGCGGTCCTCTTGCATTAATGCACCGCTTTATATGAAAATGAATTTATGGAAAATGCGTAGGCGTGATTAACTACTTTACTTTTCAAGTAAGTATGTTATGTATTTCAATTAAAGCATATCATCGTTAATACATTTCCGAAATTTAAAATGATATTAATAATAGTAAAAGTCACAATAGATATATAAAAGCGTGACAGTGTAAATTAATAGTTTAAAAACACGAGAAAAACACGCTTTTATAAATGTGACCTTAGCCTTAATCTGACAAGACATCATGCAGCTTCCGCCAGGAAAGTCTTTCCTGTTCCAGCGCCCCACGCTTTTATAATTAAATATTATAACTAAAAGCACATAGTTTACACTTCAGCCCAGAAATAGAGGCAACTTGAACGATCCATAATTTATTTTTGGGTATTTTCGTGCATTATAAAAGCGTATTTTTCTAGGGTTTTTAAAACCATTTATTTATTTTAATATCAAAGACCTACACTTTTATGATGCAATCTAGATAATAAGCAAGTTTGTATAAAGATTGAATTTGTGCACAAAAAGTTATGGAGGTAATAAACAGTTAAATAAAGGACCTCGTCCTTTTTTAAAGTTGGTTAGGAAGTAGAATAGTCATAAACAAAAACAACATCTAAACATAAATATAATGAAATGCTAAGGCTCTCTGCAGATTTTAAAATAAAGTACCAATAAGTAAAGATACATGAACTTAGTTCCTTTTTTGTATTTCCTGGGTGAAGATCCAGTAAGATATAAAAAAAAGACAAGATATAAAAAAATCTGGCGACAATTTCAATAGAACCTACTGATTGATTGCAATTTTCTAGCATAAATGCCCTTGAAAAAGTAGATCTTTTTTAACAATTTTAATTTTTGCTTGTACCTATCTTCACTTGTTTTTTCCGACCTTCATTTGTTTTCACCCACCTTCATTTGTTTTCACCCATCTTCACTTGTTTTTACAGACATTCATTTGTTTTACCGATCTTCATTTCTTTTCACAGATCTTCATTTGTTTTAACCGATCTTCATTTATTTTTGATCCAGTAGTACCACGGGTAAAATTGAATTACCCGTGGTACTACTGGGACCACTTGGTAGTGGTAGTACCACGGGTAATTTTTTTACTCGTGGTACCTACTACCAGTAGTACCACTGGTAGTACCAACTAATGGGTATACAGAATATATAAACTAATAACAACCGAACTAGTCAACAGAACAGGTGGGAGTAGACAGACATCACAGAGAATCCATTATAAAAACGGCTGCACGCGCGGTGTCTGCCTCTCTCGCTGCCTGCTGCCCTTCAGGTGATGTACCATACACCATCTGCGCGACATCACTGGGTCTGGTGGTCTAGGACTTGAAGAACCCTCTCGTGCTCGTTATATGTTGTACTTGTAATATATCGATTCGCTATATGAGAATAAACGCAGATAACTGCAGTATTACTTCAACCCTATTGTTCATATTTATCTCCTTGGTAAATATAATCATAATCATAATCATATAAATATACCTATACTTGGACCGAGATAGGTGGCTGATCCACCCCTCTCGTGCCACCCGTATACGTCGCCCGTGCAGGAAGCTGGCCAACCAGCGGCTAACTTAGTTATGGGACTCCAAAATAATATACGTACTAAACTAAGCCATTACAAAAATTAAGTATAATCATTAATATAGTGTGTTTTCTATTCTATTCTAAATATTTGGTAGAAACTAAAAAACACGTTGTCGGAGACGTACTATATGCAGCAGACGCAGCTTAAGTTGGTTTAAGTACTCTGTGGTAAGCGGTTTAGAAATCAGTCGCGGTTAAAAACCGCAAGTGCGGCCGCATGTATAGGGTTTCATAGGTTTTAAATTTTTGAGGTTAGAAACCGCCGAGAAAAAACGCAAATGCGGCCTCGCACTAAAGTCAAATTTTTAATTAGACGAAGTAAATTGACAGCTGACAGCAACTAATGTCACTTCTTCATACAATGTTGCTTAATTTCTAGGACGAAGTGACATTAGTTGCTGTTAGGGAATGCAATACCGGGATACCGGGATCCCGCAGAATTTTTGCGGGACCAGTCCCGCACGTAAATCGTGCGGAATCCCGTGGGATTAGCGGGACTGTGCAAAGGTAAACGCCATGTGTTGTTCTTAAAACGGAAGCGCGCAAACTGATTCGGTTTGAGTAAGTTTTTTTTTGTAATTGTGACGTAATATATAACCTAATAACGTACTTATTTGTTTTTACTGATTTAATCAGGGAGATTTGACTATTCTTGTACTATAAACAGTTAGAAAAGTATTCAATTATCTCGTACATTGCTTGCTGGCTATCTGATATGTAAAGTTAGGAGTAGTTTGGCAGACAAGAATTTTGACATGCTATGTTTTTTGCGCACTTTTAAAGAATGCCAAAACTACCCATTTTAAGGGCAAACTTCCGAAAAGCGCATACTGCCGATCAATTTGAAATTTTGTGTAATGTCGTATTTTGACCTCCTAATCACGAATATCATAACGAAAATTGGCGCAAACGCCATTTTGAATAAAAGAAACGGAGGAGAACCTTTTTTCGTTGGGTGTGCATGATCGCCCATTCCTAACCGATTCGGACTTTTTTTTTATCTGGGACGGAGCTATTTTTTTTTGTTTTGTCTTTTTTTTTTATTTTATAATCATACGATTTTGCCGAAATATCCCTTTCTGGGAAAAGCTAAAAAAAAAGTCTAAATCGGTTAGCAATGCGTGATCATGCACACCGAACGAAAAGAGGTTCTTCTCCGTTTTTTCTTATTCAAAAAGGCGTTTGCGCCAATTTTCGTTATGATATTCGTGATTAGGAGGTCATAATACGTCATTACACAAAATTTCAGATTGATCGGCGGTATGCGCTTTTCGGAAGTTTTTCCCATTTTCTCTGCTTCTAATAATAATTATTTGCAGTAGGTATTTTATTACTTATATGTAGGTATATCCGTTTAATAATCTCAATACTCTACATCTGTAATATTCAATAATTTATTTTTTCTTGTGGCCCCGCGTACTCAGTGTTCTGTTAGAGATCACTGCAGTATGTTACATTTACTATGGCCGGTCCTTAGATGGGTGACTACTTTGTGACATTTATTTGAGCGTTGCTGTGCTTCGGAAGGCACGTTAAAGCTGTTGGTCCCGTTTGCCAGTAACATGGCGGTTAAGCCAAGTTGAAGGCCTGGCTTGAAAAATTTCAACAGCAAGCAGTCGCGACCTGCACCTGTTCATTTCAAGACGGCAATACGGCTCACCACATGTTACGTGGTACGAAATCTTAAAAGGTGAAATGTGGTCATATAATATGCCCCTGCCTACCCCTTCGGGGATTAAGGCGTGACTATTTTTCAGTTCTAGATGCATGTATGATACAGAATTCTATTCTTTTCTCAATGACTTTCAGTTGTAGACGGGATGCCAAATATATGCACCTATCTGTATGTATTTCAGCGTATTGTCGGGAGATTGGAGTAATGAAACTAAACTCACGTTTTGGTGTTTACTTTCTTGTATTGAGGTAGGTATCATACACGTATCGAGCCACTTTCACAATCAGGTGCACTGTCCACAGTCAATAATGTACAGGTAGTTATTAAGGTTAACAATCCACTATGTAGCACTTTAACCAAGATAATAAAACTACAATTACTTAGTATTTGGTACACAACAGAGTAGCGTGCGCACTGCATCAATATGATATATCGACTAACTTAAGGTAGGCGGCGCTGCAAGCGCCGGCCGCAGGTACCGTTAGGTTTATAGTGCGAGGACAGTGTCGATAAAGGTATCGATATGGATTTCGCCGAAGGCCGAAATTACCAAACGAACTGGTATGCGAGTTAGTGTTTGTAAATATGTTTATATAGTGTACATATATTAATATAGTGTACTTATGTTAATATATAAGTGTAAATATGTAAATATGAAAGTATTCATTTATAGTAAACTAATAATTATGTAATAGATTTAAATATGAACATATAAATTAAATGTGTGTGATGTTCCGGGTAGCCTACACCACCCCCCACCAGAGACCGTCAAGGGCGATAAAAATTTGGAAATCTCACGTGACGTCCTGAGCGGGTGACGTAATCTTTAGAAATTGGGCTACCAGGTTCTGATTGATCCTGTTGGACTGACAGAATAAATGCTGGTTTCAAGCGATTTATGGAGACAGTGGTTTCCTTGTTGTGTATAAGTATTTTAAATACCTTATCTCCCCTGCCTAGAACCTTATGAGGTCCGGAGTAAGCCGCCTGAAGTGAACCTCGTGACGCGTCTTCTCGAAGGAACACGTAGTCACAGGTCGATAGTTCCTTAAAAACAAATACTCTGGGTTTACTATGATGGGCAGCAGGCACTGGTCGCAGTTTATCAGTGAAATTTCTGAGCCTAGCAGAAAAATCTGATAAGTCTGTACTACCATTGATAGTCGGTTCAAAGAACTCACCAGGAAGTCGCAACGGCTCGCCATAGACGAGTTCCGCCGACGAAGCTTGTAAGTCCTCTTTGAACGATGTTCTGATGCCTAGTAACACCCATGGTAAGGATTCCGTCCATCTGTCATTTGCATGGCAGACAATTGCAGCTTTCAACTGGCGGTGGAAACGCTCGACTAACCCATTGCAAATCGGATGGTAGGCCGTTGTCCTCTTGTGCTCAAAGCCAGCAAGATTAGCTAGGCACTTAAATAAGGAGGACTCAAACTGCCGTCCTCTATCTGTCGTTATAACAACTGGGCAGCCAAAACGAGCTATCCAGGTTGACAGCAAAGCTTTAGCGACAGTTTCTGCGGTTATATCCGTTATCGGTACTGCTTCTGGCCATCGTGTAAATCGATCCACGGCCGTTAGGCAGTATCGGTAACCGTGCGATTGTGGAAGGGGTCCAACTAGATCGATGTGGATCTGCTTGAACCGTGCGCGTGGTAAATTGAAAGTGCCAAGGGGAGCGGACACGTGACGGTGTACTTTTGCACGTTGGCATTGTATGCACGCACGCGCCCAATTCCTACAATCTTTTCGCACCCCCGGCCACACGAAGCGTTCAGCTACCAACCTGGCGGATGCGTTTGCACCTGGATGACTGAGTGAGTGGAGGCTATCAAATGTCTGTCTGCGATAATCTTGAGGAACGAAAGGTCTAGGAGTTGAGTTACTGACGTCGCAGTAAATGGGTAGTAAACTCCCAGGGATCGTCAATTTTTCTAAACGCAGTGATGAACCTCCAGTTAAAAGATTTTCAAGTTCGGGGTCGGTTGCTTGTGCTTCGGCTAAAGCATCAAAGCTTACCGGTGCTCCCAATTCCTCGATTCGCGACAAAGTGTCCGCTACAACATTATTCTTGCCTGATATATGGCGGATATCGGTTGTGAATTGAGAAATAAAATCTAAATGCCTATATTGTCTAGGTGAACAATTATTTTTCCTATCGTGAAAGGCAAAGCTGATAGGCTTGTGATCTGTATATATTATAAAATGCCTAGCCTCCAGCATGTGGCGAAAATATTTGACGCCCTCATAAATCGCCAAAAGTTCCCTATCATACGGTGAATATTTTTGTTGTGAGGGGCTCAACTTTCTTGAGAAAAAGGCTAATGGTTGCCATGCACCGTTCTTGAATTGCTGCAGTACTGCGCCCAGGGCTTTATCGGACGCGTCTGTTACTACAGCAAGTTTAGCATTGCAATCAGGATGTGCTAGTAACGCGGCGTTACTAAGGCTGTCTTTACAAGCCTCAAATGCAGCTAAGGCCTCTCCTGAAAGGTTAATTGGCTGTGAACCTTTGACTGATCCGGTCAATAGGGCATGCAGTGGTGCTTGAATTTCGGCTGCTCGTGGGAGAAAACGCCTATAAAAGTTGATCATTCCCAGAAAAGCCCTCAACTGTCGCACGTTTGAAGGAGGTGGAAAATGTTTAACAGCTTGTACCTTGCAATCAAGAGGTTGACATCCTTCAGTGGAAATGTAATAACCTAAAAATTTTACCTTCTCGACGCCAAAAATGCACTTGGAGGTATTTACAAGCATACCATAATCCTTCAACCGTTTGAAAACTTCCCGCAGATGTTTTTCATGCTCTTCGGGCGATTTGGAAAAAACTAAAAAATCGTCCAAATAGCAGTAGACGTTGTCTAGCCCTCTCGTTAGCTCGTCTACGAAGCGCTGAAACGTCTGCGCAGCATTTCTCAAACCGAATGTCATAAATGGGAATTCAAATAACCCGAAAGGGGTCGTAATGGCGGTCTTAGCAATGTCCCCTGCACTGACAGGTATCTGGTTATAAGCTTTTTCTAAGTCCAAAGTCGAAAATATAGTACTACCAGAAATGCTATGTGTAAAATCATGGATATGTTTAATAGGATACCTGTCAGGCACAGTGCGGGCATTGAGCTTGCGATAATCGCCGCAAGGACGCCAGCCATTGTCCTTCTTCGGGGCTAAATGTAGCGGAGATGACCACGGACTGCTAGATGGTCTAGCTGTGCCATTCGACATCATAGATTGAAACTCCTTACGAGCTATCAGCAGCTTATCGGGGGCTAAGCGGCGGGGAGGTGATGCAACTGGGGGGCCTGGTGTCGTGTGTATATAATGGACTGTGTTATGAGGTTTGGTGTGATACATACCAGCTGGTCTAGTAATCTCTGGAAATTCGTCCAAGATTTTGTGGTAACGCGACTCACCTGTTATCACTTTAACAGAAGAAATACTGTTGCAGTTTGCTAAGCTAGCTACGGCTGTAACAGAAGTTAAATTATCTATTAAACGCTTATTACGGCAATCAACAACAATGTTATAATAATTAAGAAAATCTACGCCTATTATAGGTTTAGTGACATCAGCTACGACAAATCGCCATACAAAAGTCCTACGTAAACCAAAATCTAAGTCTAAATTTATATAACCATATGTTGCAATATTAGAACCATTTGCAGCACTTAAACTATAGTCAGTCCGAGCACGACGTTCACGTATTGCCGACCTTGGGAAGACACAGAGATCGCTACCAGTGTCGATCAAAAACTGCACCTTCGATGTTCGGTCCGTGACAAATAGGCGACCAGCTGAAGTTGTAGGGCAATCGTCAGTCGCCATTATCGACCGCCCCTTAAGTTTTCCGCCTTAAAATCGCAAGGGCGGATGCACCTCGCAGCCTTCTCACCGAATTTACCGTGATACCAGCAAAGGGGGAATTTGCGGTAGTTTGACAGCGAGCGGTGTCTGGAAGTACTGCGATTGCCTTGAGAACGCGACTGACGAGTATTGGAACGGCTGCGTCTCTCCGATGACAGTCTGTCAAATTGCTTGCGTAGCTCTGCAATCTCCTTAGCTAGGTCGTTGATGACGGATCCAGGAACTTCATTAACGGCTGCAACCTTTGGAGTAGAGGAGGCGAGGTCATTCACCCTGTCAGCTAAATCTGCTAAGTCCTCCAGCGAAGTTGTAACAGCTTGTCCCGCCAGAACCGTCTGAATGCTGTGTGGAAGACGGCTAATCCATATCGTCTTCAGGAAGTCATCTGGAACGTTAGCACCAGCTAGGCTACGTAAGTGACGAAGGAACTGGGAAGGCTTACGGTCTCCAAGCTCTTCATGCATCAATAACTGCTTGATCTTATTCTCCTTCGATGCACTTAGCCTTTTGATGAGCTCAGTTTTGAGCTTTTCATATCTTCCCGTCGCAGGTGGATTCACGATAACGTCCTTAACTTCTCTGGAATGCTCGTTGTCAAGGTGGCCGATAACATAATTAAATTTGGTGAGGTCATTTGTGATTCCGGAAATAGCAAATTGGCCTTCAACCTGCGCAAACCAAATATCCGGTTCTTCGGCCCAAAAAGGTGGTACTTTGACGCCGACTCTAAAAACATCGACATGCTCCATCGACTTTGTCCCACCACTAGTGCTGGGGTGTGGCTGAGCTAGTGCGTCTCGGAATTCTTTCTCGACCGACATTGAGGTTCAATATGAGGGTCACCAGTGTAGATGGGATGCCAAATATATGCACCTATCTGTATGTATTTCAGCGTATTGTCGGGAGATTGGAGTAATGAAACTAAACTCACGTTTTGGTGTTTACTTTCTTGTATTGAGGTAGGTATCATACACGTATCGAGCCACTTTCACAATCAGGTGCACTGTCCACAGTCAATAATGTACAGGTAGTTATTAAGGTTAACAATCCACTATGTAGCACTTTAACCAAGATAATAAAACTACAATTACTTAGTATTTGGTACACAACAGAGTAGCGTGCGCACTGCATCAATATGATATATCGACTAACTTAAGGTAGGCGGCGCTGCAAGCGCCGGCCGCAGGTACCGTTAGGTTTATAGTGCGAGGACAGTGTCGATAAAGGTATCGATATGGATTTCGCCGAAGGCCGAAATTACCAAACGAACTGGTATGCGAGTTAGTGTTTGTAAATATGTTTATATAGTGTACATATATTAATATAGTGTACTTATGTTAATATATAAGTGTAAATATGTAAATATGAAAGTATTCATTTATAGTAAACTAATAATTATGTAATAGATTTAAATATGAACATATAAATTAAATGTGTGTGATGTTCCGGGTAGCCTACACAGTGATATGCGGGATCCCGCGGGACTGAGATCTCTCAGTCCCGCAAAATACCGGAATTATAATTGTGTTGCGGGATTGCATTCCCTAGTTGCTGTCAATTGACTTCGTCTAATTAAAAATTCGACTTTAGGGTAAATTTCATCTGTAATAATTATTAATTAACTATGTTTGTTATTCGTATACCGTATTGTAAAGGACAAACGGAGTTGGTAACTAAATAAGTACTTGTTTGATGTAGTTATGTAAGTAATTCAAGTTTTATAGATTGTAACTAATCGAGATCGGAATAGCTATCTACGTCTGTCGTCGTCAACCTTTTACGTGACTCGAGATAACCTGAGAATTCCTTGGTTTCTTGATTCCGAGGCCAAGTTATTTCACGTTCACTATTATCATCAGTTCCGACACTAATCCCCTTGTCAGAGAGATTTAAAGACCCTTCATAAATATGTATACAAATGCGACTGAGTGGTTTCTTGTGACAGATAGTGTTCCTGGTTCCTAAGCCCATTATTTTTTATTTATAGATATTAAAAAATAATGTGAAGTATTTTTTTTTCTTATTTGACAGTGTAGTCTGTGGTGTATTAACCCCAGAACCAGAGACCACAATGATCCAGATTTGTAGAGAATTCCTCTGACAACATTTGCCATCCATCTGCAAATAGAAGAACTAGCAAAGATTTGACTTTTAAAACCGTTGTTTTTAACTGACTACCTAGTTACAAAAAAATGTTTACGATACAAATCATACGCAGTTTGTGTCGTTTTTTGTTAGCACAATTCTGGTTATCACCTCAAAATCCTTACAGGTACCTACTTGAAACTAAATTACGTTTTTTATATTCGAGGTATGTAATGTAACATCTATACATATAAACATTAATAATTCGGAAAATTCATAGCTTGAATAGCAATGCTCCTGTATGCTAACGTAATTAGGTCTCTGATGTTCTTAATGTTGATCGAGTCTTACTTAGGACAAATTTTGGAGAAAGTTCTAATCAAATCGGTCAGTCGTTTTTGCATGATGTTGGAGTATACTTACAGATTTACTTCAAGTGGTTCGGGTAGCAAAAGTAAAAGTTCGGGATTCAATTCACTATTCTATGGATTTATGATACACGTCTTGTCTAAGTGGGTAATACTAGTAGCAGAGTGTTACATCATAATAGAAAATCCACTAGAGCAACCGTAGTAACACTTTGATCTAACCGATCGTAGCTGAAATGATTGCTTATCTGTATTGGTAGATGACACTATCAGATGTAGATACAGATGTAGATAGCGTTATCTGATTATTAACAGATCTACCTTCTTTGTAGCTACTATGGTAGGCAAAGGCAAGTATATGGAAAGTTTCAAATATCAAATTAAGTACTGACTCCCTAATCTCTATAAGTGGTGACTGACGAGCTGACGGACTCATTGAAAATGACAGCTAATTCAGTGAGCAGACTCCAACATATCTAATCATCCTTCTGTAGGTTGCTGATTGTTCTATCGTTAAGGAGTTAAGTCTTTCACCACGGTCAGGCTACGTGTAGTTCAAATAAGAAGAAGAGATGACTTTCAAAACGTTTTTGATAATCATGAAAAAAGATTAGATTAGATTTAGGTAGCTTAATAATGAAATTGAACGAAATGTGTTTCTTGTGGCCTGTTTGCTGACTGACTGTATATTTTGATTGTCTGTTTTTGTCGTTCGTGTTATCAATCGGTGCAGTCTTTTCCGCTTGCAGTGGAAACTTTCACTTAAGACTTTCTTTCCATATTTTTACATTACGTACTCTGACACCCGTACAATCTCCCGGTTATAATGAATTTTACTTACTGATATCTAAGCCTAGTCTAAGATGGAGCTAGACTTTTGAAGTACCTTGTTCACTTTCAGTAGGTAATAATCGTACAGCATTTGAACGAGATATCCCACTCCTTACTTGTGTCAATTTAAAATAAATAAAGATAAACTCCATGCATTATCCACTAGACTTGACATGTTGAAATAATTGTATGTTATCTTACAATTTTGTTATTATCAAGTTTTTGCTTATGTGCCTTTTATCCTCGGCATAGATAAGAGCATCTTCGCTGGTATCAGTAGCTCGATGTTTTTGTACCTCGATGGACTGTTTTATCGTTGTCCACACACCGAATGAGTGGTCCCATTCAATATGCTCGTCAACGGCATGTGCGAGCCTTACGCACAGAACTGCCCCGTGGTGGGACGAGGCATCGAAGACCGTGGATGGAATGTGCAGTGTCCTATGTACGATCAGTGGTCAAGGCAACCTGTAACCAATCAGTGTAGTTATGGTGATTACAATCAAAATTTTGTCAGTCCTTCGATGCAGTGTTATAGAAATGTGCCCTCAGTTCCTTATCATAATCCCGCTCAATACTATCCTGCTCCTATACAAAATTCTTACCCAGCTCCAGTGAATTATGTGCCTCAAGTAGCTTTGATGCTGAACCTTCCGTGCCGTCAGCAGCAGACCTGGGATTATGATAGCATGTGTTTCAACATTGATGGAGAGCCGTGCCAATATACTGAGGTCATTGATTTAGAGGACATGATGTAAGTCGACTCTAAGTTTTTTGATTTTAAATGTCCGTTGATGAGATTTGAAGGTATTGCTGATCGAAGGATTGAATACTAAATATTAGAGGGACGATTCGCCCTATTTACACTCGGTTCAGTCTAATGGTGATTTATTTTAATGACTTTGTATTAAAAGTGTAGTTGCTACATTTGGTATAGCTAGGCTTTAAACTCCAGGGTTTAGGTCCAGTAGTAGAAACATAAATATTATAAAGAGTTTTTTTTTTTTTTTTTTTTTTTTTTTAACTGAACCTACTTCTATCATCACAGGCAGTGCCCAATGCAACAGAGTAGGCATATCAAAAATACATAAATATTGTACCAGTCTTATGTCTTATAATAATAACTAATTATATATAATGTTACCTTAGTGAATTCACTCAGTGAACAATTAAATATATCGGTCTTCTCCGCCACAAGGTTGAGACTGTGAAGCGCCCGTGACAGTGGCGCCTCCTTTAGGAGGTTGGTGCGTGCGTTCGGCACCACTAGCAGGCGAGGCCTACGTCGTCGCCACACATACCTATCCGGCACGCACAGACCTACCATTCCTAAGATATCTGGATTGTGTAACTTTCCTCTTATCAGTTTAAATAAAAACAACACGAGCGAGAACTCCCTTCTAACTCTCAACTCATTATATCCCACCATGCCCAGTACGAACAGGGTTGGATACATGAGTGGGTAGAACACACCGTACAAGCGTAAGTATAAAAATCTAATAAATTTATTTTGAACCCGCTCCAGCATGAGACTATATTTAGTCTCCTGGGGGGCCCAGATGACTGCATTGCACTCTAGTTGACTCCTAACCAAAGCGTTATACAACGCGCAAATTGCTTTTACATTTGTATAGTCACGAGCTGTACGTAGCATAAATCCTAAGTTTCTAAATGCTTTTCTGCAACATATGACAATATGATTACGAAACGTTAGCTCCGCACTAAAGTTGACTCCAAGGTCCCTGACTTCTTTTACCCGGGCCATTTCAGTACCATCTACCCTATAATTGCAATTGACCGGAGTACGCGCCCGTGTGAAGGTGACGGTAATACACTTCTGTAGATTAAATTGCAAAAGATTCTCCTTGCTCCATGCAACTACGCTATCGATGTCCTCCTGCAGACGCCTACAGTCATCGTCACTATTTATAGTAAGCGATAACTTAAGATCGTCCGCGAATAGCAAGCAATTTGAGTGTTCCACAGAGCTCGGCAGATCATTAATCATAAGTATAAACAAAAGAGGTCCAAGGTTACTGCCTTGACTCACACCAGACCAGGTAAAATAAGGTTCAGAAACTCTCCCCGCGTACACCACATACTGCCTCCTATCCCTCATGTAACTAGCAAAGAACCTGAGCAAGTGTGGGGTGCACCCGACCGCCGCTAACTTCACTAATAACCTGTCATTATCGACTAAGTCAAAGGCTTTTTTATAGTCGAAGTAAGCAGCGTCTACCTGTCCCCCCCCATCCACCACAGGCACCACCCGAGCCACATGGCAAAGCAGATTACTGGTGGTACTCCTCTGTGGCCGAAATCCGTGCTGTGCGTTCGAGAGTTGCGGTTCCACTTGCGAAAACACCTTTGTATGAATTATCGACTCAAATACCTTAGCTAGTGACGACAGTATTGCTACCGGCCTGTATCCCTCAACTCTATCCCTCAAGTCTCCCTTTGGTACTGGTACCACCCGAGTTACCTTCCACCGGTCGGGAAATACGGCTTTCAACGCGCTGACTGTACTGTTCCCTAGCTTGACAAATCATTTGTTTCACTGTAGTCCTGCACTGAGCGAACGCCTCGTAATCAGTTATTGCCCTACTCGTTTTATAACGCTTGTGGAGACTAGCCTTCATTCGTATGTGGCGAATTATTTCAACGGTGTAAAACTCGGGGTAATTGTACCTCGAGCTTACCCGACTTCGCTGTTTTTTGGGAACACAGTCATCAAATATAGCGTTAATAGTTCCATAAAAATACCCTAAACTACTCTCTAAATCTAACCTATAAATAGTGGACCAGTCTATATTTGATATTGCTGAGTATAACCTAAAAAAATTAGCTTTATTAAAGTTCCAACCTTGAGATGGTGAGTTCTCCACGCTTCTTACCGCAGGCGTAGATGGTTCGGCCCAGTCCCGCTGCCGTAGTTCCACTAATATTTCGAGCGGGGGATGGTGAGCATCCACCCTGGTTAGCGGCACCCCCGCCCCACGCACATTCACCCGCTCACCCTCTGCGAGAGCACTCAACACTAGGTCTAAACATCGACCGTTCTGATTTACTATACCGTTGCACTGAGTGAATTCACAATAAGTTTTGAAATATTCATAATAATTTGTTACTTCCACTGAACATGAATATAAATTGAAGTCCCCTACCACTAATACTTCATCGTATTTATTACAAAAGTGTTCTAAAATCTTAAACAGTATCAAATATTCACTTTCACAACTATTTGGCGGGATATACACCACACATAACAAAATTAATCGCTTATTACGCAGGTAAACAGTCGCACTAACTAGTTCGAACACTCGATCGTCAATGTTTACGTCACTCGGTGCAGCCGCTCGTCTTATCTCAAGGCGCGGTGATGCCACGAGACACGTCCCGCCTTGCTTGCGACCGTCACTACGATCACAGCGTAATATTGTATAGCCAGGCGGGATCATCTCTGCATCTTTTATTGACTCGCTGCATCCTGTCTCGGTGATGGCCAGTAAATCCGCCCCCGCGGAAGCCACTCCAGCAAAAAAGTCCTCTAATTTGGTGCGCAATCCGCTTACATTCTGGTAGTAAATTTCCAAATACTGCCTAGGTTTTTTGAGGCGTGTAGGCTGTTTTACGAAACCACACCCACTCGCAAAATTCTACATTCACCGGCCAAATTTCCGGTTGACACAAAGAAGCGTACTGGCTTTCAGGTATTCCGATGATAAATGAAGTGTAGTCTCTTTCTGTTTTGTGTTTAATACTTTCCACTGTAACTGGTACTTCTATCCCACAAATGGATTTCACATACTTTACTACACTTTCAACTCTGGTATCTTTTTGTAAGCGCCAGACGTGTAAAAACTTTTTCTTTTCAGTTCCCTTGATAACCAATGCACTAGTACTTCCTCCTCTTTTCACCACAGTATTTGGATATCTACTCTTTTTCTTATTCACTAATGTCCACTTTCCTTCATTATCTTTGTCTTTTTGTGCCTCCTTTGCTTCGCCACCATTTTTATTTTCATCCGTTTCTGTTTGAACTTTTCCAGTGCTGGTTAAATTCAACGAACAATTGTTGTTCTCAATTTGGTTTTTTTCCTCAACTCTGACTACATTAGCTGACTTTGTGGCCACACACGCTTTTGGTTTAGAAGCTACCTGCATTTGTTCCTTATGTTGGATCATTTTTGCAAATGATAAACTTGGGTCCTTTTGCGCCTCAGTTGTTTTGAGCTTATTTTCTGCTGCACCACTTCTATGTAGGCTCATTTCTAAAAACTCATTCCTACGTTTCAATGTTTCCATTTTACTTTCCAACACTTTTACATTGTCTGTTTTTTCTAGCAGTACCTTCAATTGTTTTTTTAGTTCTTCCAACTCCGTTTCTGTTTTCATGTATCTAGTTTGGAGAATTTTATATTCCCTCGCTTGATACTCAAGCCTCTTTATCGTCTCTAAGCGAAACTCTCGGAGTTCATCCAAAATAAGGTCTTCTTTGTTCATCGCTACCGAGGTATTTGCATTTTTGCTACCTCGAGCACTGTTGATATAGCTACTGGGAGTGAATGACTTATCCATCATCATGTGACCACGTACAGGTGTTTCCGAATTATTGGTTTTGGGAATAGTGCATACACATTCAGGGCAGCTCCACTGGTTTTTGAACTCTTCAGTAAATTCTTGATAAAGCTCTTTAGTTATTGCTATACACGACAGATGGTACGACTTTCCACACCCATCATGAGCACACTTCATCCACAGTTTATCCGTAATCACTCCTTCACATCCATTGCATTTCATTATTATTTCAATTAAATACTTTTAGAATTAAACATATAATTAATATTTCAAACAATACAAAACTCAATAAGATTTGTCTATACACGTCCACTCGCTCGCACGGTTGCGGGTAGTGTTTGATGTGCACAGTTTGATGTGCCAGGTTATAGCTAAGCTGCTAGAGGTCAGTACAAACATATTTGGTCACGCCCTGAAGGTGTAGGCAGAAGCATATTATATGCCCACGACAACAAGAAGCCAGTAGGTAACAAGTCCGTCTCGCACAGTTTCATAAACAAAGGTGTTCTCTTCCACTCCCTCCCCGCCGCATCTTATATGAGCATGAGCTGCTCGCAGTAAGAGGCGACGGCGTCCCACTTACTCAAGAGATCATAAGTTATCAAGCGAGAAAATGTTGACGTCCAGACTTGCCATGTGGATCTGACCCAAGTTCCCATGCTCAACCTGGAATGCCGTCTGGTCCGGGAACGTTGCTCTTGTGGGATTTAAGACGCAGCAGTGCCGCTCCTAACTCACCCTCGGTGACTTTGTGCATGTCGTTCACGCCATATTGCTAAGTTACGCTGCGGCTTATCACGCAATAATACAGCCATCGAACCCGGCGACATTCCAGGCTGCGCAAATGGGTCCCGTACCTTCAAGAAGTTGGCCTTCGTATGATAAGAAAGGCGTAACCGCGCGATTCGTGCGATAACGCCAGGTCTTCGTCAGTATTTGTCTGGATTGGCGGTGAGGAAAGAGCGCAGTCTGCGACAAGGACGCCACAGGTTTGCCTTCGTCCAGAACTATCGGTCTGAATGACCAGGTGACTGAGGTAGGCAGTAGGGCTGCTGGTCGCCCTAGCCAAGAGGTGACATGCCGTGAGAGTTGTAAGCGCCAATAAGTGAGATAACACCATTAGGACAGGCCGCTTTAGCAGCCAAAGTCTGCTTGCGACATCCTTCCGTTAACTGGGGCTCTTGTAGCTATGCGGATATGACAGGACCGTGTGGTCGAGACCGACATGACATGAATTTCCACACGTAAAAAAGGTAACTTAATCTCGTTACTAAAAGTTATGGATTCCATGAATATATCAAAGCCTTAAGATAATCTAGTTTTTTTTTAAGATCTGCCTACTGCGTGAAAGATAGAATAAAAATAACGTGATGGAATAACAATTAAGAAAAGATACAACGCATCAGTTACTGATTATATTGCAGTGTGCTCTCTATTTTATTTATATTTTTGCCTTGCCGCGATCAATCGGTTGGCCACCCCTGGTCTATATTATTTCAATTATGGGGTTTATTTATCACCTACTTTCGTATTAATTGTTATGTAGTGCACAAATCCGCTAGTTTGTGACTTACATAATTAACGGCAATTGTGATCACACCACTACACAATTTCCGAGAATCTGTGAAACGTGTGCAGTTAATTTTTTTTTAAACGTTGCACAAAAATGCATCACGCACCACACTATTCTACTAACTTCGTGCGTATACTTACCTACTTCTAAAATTAATAATGTTTTGAATATTAGTACCTATCTTATCTCTCGATCTAAATTTCAAGTTGCACCCGAGACTTCTATTTTGGATTCCGCAATCCACATTTACGGGAGGCCTGCCTTTTTTTATTTTCGCATATCAGAGATTGACCACAGATCAATGAATAGTTACTACTAGGCGTCTTAGCCAGGGCCTCGCCTTTCAGCAGGTGTACAAGCTTTCCGGTGCTCCTATACGCCCTAATACGCAGAACTTTGGGAAGTCATCTAAATGGTTATAACGGTATTCATCATTGTTGTTTTGGTTGTTCGTGGAAATACGCCAACGATTTATTAACCGCGTGATGCTTGAAACATTGCTCTCCCGCCGTGACTCCTGAGATTTAAACTCGTGACGTGGACTAAAAATACTTTTCATAAAACTTTCCCAGTCGCGCCGCGTGACGTTCGTGAGATGTAGGGATTATCGAAGAAAGATACATGTAAAGACGGACAACTGTATAAAGAATAGGCAAAGTTAATCTACAATACAATAACATTATGTTATGCCTAAAACATAGACAACCGTGGTAAGTAGAATACGTTGACATCCTGAGTTGACAGCGCATTTGTAGTCTGTGGTGTTGCGAACACCAACAGACTGCTGTAATCACTTTCCGTCAGGTGGGCCGTAAGCTCGTCTGCCACCTTAGCAGTCTGTCTGTCTGAATTTTATGGAGGCATTTCTAATACATTATGACCAGTTTAAATGAGCGAACTGCCTCGTCTTTGTTGAACTTTGGTGGGTACTTCGAATAAGTGAGACTTTCACATTTTCGTCACTATGATTTCGATATCGATGTCATCTGATCAGGTACATTTTTATGTAACTGTATGTTGACAAAAATCATACAACAAATTTCAGTCAATTCTGATCCCTTAGATCGCCCTAAGCCCCTAAGGGATCAGAATTGATTGATATTACAAAATTTTACTCAATGCTGGAGAACCACTTGATTTCTCCGCTTTAGTAGTTAGGTACTTACGTTCAAGCGCTTCATAAGTTTTGACAATCATTTAAATAGGTACGTGTTTATAAAGTTGCATTCGATCAACAATTAATTACAGTAGCTATACATAAATTGAGAACAGAATACAGATGTCCACTTGAATTTGATTCTCTCCATTCATACCAGTGAAAAAGTGCTCAAAAACCTCTTATTGTAGTCATACATTAACATACTAGCAGTAGTAGCAGTAACAAGTTGCACTTGTCTTTTTGTCGATGTCTTGATAACCCCACGCGACTGACCTATACATCAAGGTAATGTCTTTACGATATCTTACTTATGATAAAGTATCGACGATTCAACGTGCCTATTTAATTTTATATTTTGAAGGCCATTCGGTGTTTTGCGCTAAAAATAAACGTAATAGCAGAAAAGCTTTAATCGAATTCTTCCATCTTTTCAATCCCGAACACCGCGTATTGGACAAAGGTGGCCACTCTCACACAGTGGAGAGAATCTTCGCCAGAACTGAGCTATTCAAAAGATCGTTTCTCTATCGAACCATAAAACCCTGAAACTACCACTGAACTGCCAGCACTCTTAGAACATCGGGTTCTTCAAGCGCAGCGTGAAGAGGCACATTATAGGGCCACCAACTTGAGGACCAATATCTTATGATAGACCGTGAAAGTGGCTCCTAATCGCTAGTAGTCATGGCTTTTCATCAGGCGAGCGGCGTCATTTTGACGAGCTGAATATAAAAAAAAAACATGATATCAACGGGCAATGAGGGTGCTTGTTTGATAGTACTGCAAGTAAGGCATCTACTTTGAAGTATAACCGTGGATGCCCCGACTCGTCCATGATAAATTGAATTGAGTTGAGTGTGCATGAAATGATTCATTGTTTCTCTGCAAGCACTAAGGCAATGGTTTTGACAAAATATTAATCAACCGGGCACATATTTGATTCTATTAGGTATTTAATTTAGCTCTTTTGTCATAACATCCTAGTTCTAGACTCTAGAGCTATACTCAGCTCGGCTCGAACTCTTGATTTGACCACATTTGAAAAATTTCTAATCCCACGCCCGCCCACTGTTGATTTAAGTATACCTAATCTGATGATAGTTTTATGTACTTATAGATTGTTCTCGTAATCAGTATGAAATTAAATCGTTTTTTAATCAAATGCACGCAGACCGGTGCCGCGCACACCTCTTGAAAACATCAGCAGTTTACCTACATAAGTTTTATTCGTCACGGAAATTTTTATTAACAGTTTATAAAGTGACCTAATAATCTTGCGTCTCATAAATTACATCTAGCAGTTAGTCGGTCGTTTTAATGACGCGAACTAGATGACTTCTTAGATTTCGTAATTACACGTCACACTTTTTAATGGGAGCAATCGGTTTTTAATAGCATTATAATTGTTTTTCGATACTTATTGAGGAAAACTGTATCGGTTTTTTTTTTCTGTTTACTTAATCCGTTTTATTAATGTAGATCATCAAATATTATGACCACAATTGTATTTAGACTGATTGTTAATTGTTAAATAATTGTTATTAATTGCTGAATAATTGTTGTAAATTGGTGAACATCCGCAAATGGCAGAAATAGAGTAGTGTGAACGACATTTCCGAGGGCGTGCCCCGGACTTCCAACTACAGGCTGTTGGGCGTTACGTGAGGTTTTTAATCGGTAGGAGTCCGGCATTACGAACAAATATTACAGACTTGTTTATTTGTATTTGTCTGTGTCTGTGTAAAGATTGATTCTTAAGACTGTCAGATATAGGTACCTTCTTTCTTTTTTTTTAATTGAGGAAAATCCTACAGGCTTGCTATCTCCTACCGACTAAAAACCACACGTATTCTCCCTAACAGCCTACGGTTAGGATCCCCTGGTATGCCCTCGGAAGGATTTACCCAGGACTCCTAAATGTCAGGTATACCTTAGGTCCTACTACCTAAATCATAGTATAGAAATATAAAACTCTGCCTAAATGGTCTAACACTTTAGAATTAGATGATCTTGTTTTGATAATGTAATGTACTATTAAGGCCATACCCAGGGCTAACGACCTTGAGCATATGGGCGATATGACTCGCCAAAATAGAGTAGCGCAACTACAGAGACATCAGAGTAAAAGAACCACGGAAGAAGAAGAACATAGTAGCGGAAATGCGTTCCTCGCTTCACCAAATAAACAAGAAGCCGTGAGACAGTCTCACCCGACTGCCCCTCTCTAAAACGTTTATTGTGAAAGTTCAATCCGATTGCCGTTGTCAAACTTTGAACAGATGATCCACGTAACCTAACCTAGTGACGTAGTTTAATGCAACAGAGTCACAGACAAAGTCTCGTCACGAATTCACAAAGACGAATGTTCTTTATATTCTTTGTTTTGTATTTAAATTATTACAAATCCAGACAAGAGGGGTCTTCCACTCGCTTGAAATTTGATTAATACAAACAAACAAAAATATGTACGTACCTACGTAAGCGTCGTAAACGCAGTTGCGAGGGTTAGCTAGTTATGTATAAATAAGAAGCGCTCGTGGCACTGCAGACAGACTCATTGTTCTGTAAACGGTCACTGTTGTAAGCAACTTTCTCTATGGCCAGTCCTTGGATGGGTGACCATCCATGTGACCACTTAGTGACAGTTATTTGAGCGTTACCGTGCTTTAAATGGCCGTTTAATTATAAGTCGTTGGTCCCGGTAGCCAGTAAAATGACGACCTGCGCCTGTCCAACACGGCAATACGGCTCACCACCTATTACGTAGGACAAATTCTAAAAGGTGAAATGTAGGAGCATAATAATATGCCTTTGCCTACCCCCCTAAATAGGAGCGGAGCAGCCATGAATAATGTTTTCTGAACGGGGAAAATTTATTTCTTTTGAGAGCTTCCATTGAGTACGTTGCGTAAATGGTTAAAGTTACGTAAAAATAGTGTACTACAATTTTTTTCCTTTTCAAAAAATTAAAAAAAAACCTGCACAGCATATGCCTATCTTTTAAGGTTCACTTACAATAACCCTCTAAATTATTATTAAAACATGAGCGACGCAACTCGACGCGACGACGGAAGTAAACGTTTTCTGCAGTAGTAGCCAGTCAACTGATGAAAGATAATACCGGCCAAGTGCGAGTCGGACTCGCACACGATGAGTTCCGTACCAAAAAACGGACAAAAATAAATGCGACGGGAAACATTATATCACTTTAACAAAGTTGTGGGGGTCAACTCTAATGGATGAATATAAGCGACGTGAGAAAAAATATATCACTTTAAATATTATTATCTACCTCTCTAATAAATATAAGACAGGCGACGGGAGTAAGCGCGACGGGAATAAATGCGACGGGACTATATTACTTAAAGTATTAATACAATAGGTACCACTCTCTTACTCACTCTCATGTGACGCAAACGAAGTTGTGTGGGTCAGCTATTGTATGTATATATGTAACTATCTGACCCTCACAACTTCGTTTACGACGCTTAAGGTGTATAAAAGGGGAGGTATTTCTTCATCAGACTCATCAAGCGGCGGGTGAAACTGCCCCGTTTGCTTAATCATAGAAGAACTTAAAGATTAAGCATATTGTAAAATAATTCAGGCCGCGCCGAGGGCGTGGATTTAATTGTTTTAGAATCTATTCTAAATAATTAATTTTAGTCCACGTCTTCGGCGCGGTTGAAATATTTAACACTAGCCTTAATCATTAAGCTCTTATATGATAAATTCTCTCTTAATTGCTCTTAAATGATTTTCATAGCAGATTGCACAAAACCAGCAATTCTTTCATGGGTAACTGTATACGCTTTTACAACAGGCTACCAGACGAAATTAAAAGTGCAGGGGCTACTATAAAATCAATGATTATCTAATCATCTAATTTTTTTTTAAATAGCTTCCATGTTCAGACTCTCGACCCTCAACAGTTCTATTATTATGTATAGACATAGACTAGCAAGAAACTCGGCGGGCTATTCTTTTTAGTGCTCTACTTACTATAATACCTATAGACTTAAAAAATAATAACACATTGTTTGAGAATCCAACTGAGCCAGCAGATCATTTCCAGACTTCCTAGACAAGGAAGTCTGGAAATATTCTTTGACTGCTGGAAAATAATTGTATACAATTTTTGGTCCCAAGCAGGATTCGAACCAGCGTCTTCTGGTTTGCCGGACCAGACGCCCTTACCTTTGGACCACTTAGGCACTGCTCTTGACCGTCAATTCTTTCACTTTATTACCTTAACCAAGTTGCCAGTAGATGGTGCCTACGTCGCCCCAAGACGTAATAAGTTGAAAGAATTGACGGTCGAGAGCAGTGTCTCAAAAAAGCAGTGTGTTAATAATAACTGTAATATAAGTAAGTATTTTCATCAGCTGTCTATATCCCTTAACACAAGGTTATAATAGCTTAAGTTGTGTGAGAATGTCCACAAATATTTCGTCATTTATTTATTTTGAAATGATTAAGTACCGCTTACAATATTAGCATGACTACCTTTCGAAGTAATTTAATAAAACAATACATAAAATAAGATGAAATGCATTATATTTTCATGCAATGCAGTATGCATTGTGTAACTCGGGCTCTGGCTCTGTTACACGCATTACTCTGTAAATGAATGAAAATATAACATTTTACGAGAATATTTTGCAGACCAGAGCGACACACGTCCGTCTAGCAACACGACTCCCCCCGCACTAGATTTTCAGGCGAGCGCGGGGATGCAAGCAACTTGAAGTATTCGTTGAATGCATTATTAGTCATAATTAGTTTAAAGGGCAATGCCGAAATTAGGCCCTGATTGCCCATACTTGGCATTTAGCTGAAAAAATAAGTAATGAATTTGCATAATTTTTGACGCTATTCACGACTTGATAGAAGTTAGGATTTATTTCGTCAAAATAAAAAGTTATTTAATAAATACACCGCCATTTGCATCTGCTGGGTTGCCACTCTTTTGTAAACTAATAGAATAGGTAGTATTTTTACAAAATACTCAGATTAAGTTTTTACATATACTTTTTTTTATACCGCCAATGTGGCAGACAAGCATAACGTTTGTAACACCAGAGGTGCTACACTCGCGCTTCCAACCCTGTAAAAACCTTTTAGGACCCCTTTTGAAGACCCCCATACCGTTGACGTTTGGAAAAACCGAGGCAGAGAGATCATTCCACAATTCCTTATTCTATCTTACCGTGCTCGAACGCTCCGGATGGAAAGTGTGGAGATGAATCTGAGGCGGGTTACGTAAATATTTGTTTATTATAATTATTTATACTACTAAGAAATACAAGACAACCATGCACCGTGACCTGATGGAAAGATCTTGATAAGAAAACGTATAGGTACATAGGATACTTATTTATGTATAAATCTAATTTTCTAAACGGTAAATATAAGTTTTATTGAATTTCACTGTATTATAATAATTATTATACTCGTTGACGCTGAGCTTACAAAATATGGATATACTTGTTGCGACGATCGACAGTAGACATTTTGTTTGTTTAAATAGCAACACTAAATTAAACTGACTTTAGTCCGTTCACAGTTATATTACATTTCCTGTGTGTTGGCATAGCAGTAAAGTCCCCCAATGAGTGCCAGCCTACGACGTTTTACCGATTATAGTGGAGATTATAACATCCAACCGTTAGCACGAAGAGTTTTGTTTTTCATGTCATAATATACTTAACTTTACTAAACCAGTGCTCTTATAATTATACTATTGAATTTGAGATTTATTTATTTATTTACGTATTAAAAATTAAAGAAACATTCACTACCATCACCAACGCAGGTGAAGTTGCTGCTTCCACAACACCCGGTAATGGTCACACCCGAAAAAAAACGATAGCAAACGAAGAAAGTAAGTTTCGACTAAACGTTAAATAACATGGGAGAAACAAAAACTCATTGGGGTAACACAACAATCAAGATAGGCAACCTAAGTGCCTAAGTAATATATCTCTGAATGGACTTTAGTCAAGTGAGCGACTGACAATCACACAGTGTTACGTCATTGTCAAAATGGTACTGCATCATTTTACGTTTTTCTGTTTTTTTTATCAATAATTAAATATTCAATTCTGATCATGAATACTGACTTTACGTGAATGAATATATGTATGAAAGACAACAAATACATAATTAACTAGCTAAATGACTGCAGGAAGAGTTTCTGATAACTTTAAAGTGCTTGTGTAAGGGACATTTATAAATATTAAAAGCCTTGATATTTTGGAAACCCCAACTTATGTTTTAACTATTGTTTTATGAATAAATTATTTTTATTTACAAGCAATATATTGAACCCATTTTCATGATTGGGCACCCAGGGCCTAAAGTACTATGAAGACCTGGCATTGCCCTTTACACTTATTCCAAATTGAAGAAAACCATTTTAGAGGTCTATGTTTTCTTTAGTCTTTGATATAAATTTTATTATCATTCATTAATAACTAGACGTCATAAAACGTCTTTATCTAAAAAATTCTAGGCGATTTCAATGATGTTTTACTAATTATTTATAATAAATACACAATTTCTGACAAAACCATCTTTTGACACACATCTTGTAGATTTTAAATCTACTTTTGGCTATCATTTTTCGTTTACTAATACCGAAAACAATGTCTTCATTTGCACCTTTTTTCGCAAACTTTGTCGACTAGTCCCCTTAATCGTGGCAAAAATGCATATATTACAGACGCTGCTAGGGTTTGTTTCATCAGTTTTGAATCGTTATCTGTTCTCATATCTCTGACACTTGATCTTAGAGATGTTCACTTATCAATCAAACATCACATATAAATGTCATCTTAAATGTTGCGAGAAGGGAATTGATGCAATTACTTACTTAACTTACAGAAATATCTTGGTGACATTGTTGACTGCTCAGATGCCGCAGTCTGAGTTCTCGTGTTCGAATTTCGTGTCCGACCATTATATTCGGTGTGGGTGGTTTAGCACCTCTCTATAAAATAGATTGCAGAGGGGCTTATGGCGAGACTTGTGTCTGTAGTGTGACTCTGTTGCATTAAATTACGTCACCAGGTCACGTGGATAATCTGTTCAAAGTTTGAAATAATACATAAATGACAACGTCAATCGGATTGAACTTTCACATTCACATTAAACGTTAGAGGGGCAGTCGGGTGAGACCGTCTCACGGCTTCTTGTTCTATGATAATTATTTATGTATTTTTAATATATTTTTGTTTTAGTTATTTTTCAGATTTCTGTGGTCTGTATGTATACTTAGAAATGCCAAAAAGAAGTTTTGATGATCATTTAACGGCCAATGTATTCATAAATTCATATTCATTCAAGTTTCCTTCTACATTTTGAGTCACGGTTCGAGCTGCTAAATTATATGGTGTTGTTGTTTTTGTTTTCCATCAACAATCACAACCTGATTTGTTCATGTTCCTAGTCTACCAAACCGGAACCATTCATAAAAGTGTCGAATATACTTAATCAGGAAATGATAAAGTTCACAATTTGTATGTTTATCGAATTACGAAATGTACCTACCTGTTACATAAGTCTCTTTTGTAATCAGTCGAAGTATTTACATACCTGTCGATGTTGACATCAGGTCATTCATATCAAGAAAAGTAGAAGACTCGTATTTAAAAATCTGTATTTCTAATATGCAAAGAATCGCATGTCCGTGTGGAGGATCGAGTGACAGAGATGTTCCTCCAACAAAGGGAGGATCCTCCGACCAGGCTAGGTAATCAGCCTAGCGGGTCGAAGCCCAACGGTTAATGTTGGACTGTTGTATACATATAGTCATCTTGGGGCGCATTGTTCTATATCGCGATTCAGAATTGTTTGAATGTCAAACAATTATTTTTCTTCTTGGCAAGTGGCTGTCGTTACATCCTTAGTAGATGTATCAACGGGGCCCAAGCCAGACTAGCTAGCAAGTGGTGCACCTGCTGACAAGCGGGGACATGGCGAAGAGAAAGAACACCTGAAACTAACCTCGATACTATACTTACCCGAAGGCCTAAAAGCGTGGTACATTAATTCCAGTTACGCTCCTCACGCCAAAACTATGCTGGGAGAGACTACGATAAGAGCAGTGGACTACGATAAGCCATTGTTGACTTCAATATGACGTTCCTTCTAGCAGATGCTGAATCTGGAAATTCTTTTACAAAATGATTTCTTTCAACATGTGTTACCTGCACATCTCAGGAGGTTTATTTCTCAATGATACGTTATCATATCATCATTATCTCTTACAGTGTGATTACGGTAATATTATTATATTATGTACTTACCATGATTCATATATCAAGTCTAGTCACAAATTTGTTTCGAGGCAGTCGAAATGCGTCTGTGTTGTGATACAACTATTACTGATTGCCCTTGTTCGACCACGTCAATCCCTCAATTGGTCGACGGAACCGCGTTTATTTTTGCAATCAGCGCCAATTGTCTGCCGTTTGCGTGGTACTCAACAAATTGTATGTCAGCTGGCTGTGTTCTGAATAGACCAATTTTATGACGCAGTTTATTTGCCTTTTTGATCGTCTAGTATTTGGACTGTTCCAATTTTCGAGGTATTTGTTGTATAAATCTGGCTACAAATGGTGATAGAAGCCAGAATCCAGATATTCCATTCAACCTGTGACGACGGCTTATGTAACCTGGTCAAAACGTCATCAAAAATGTATTAAAATCTTTAAATAACTGCGGGGCCTGTGTTCTGAATAGACCAATTTTATAACGCAGTTTATTTGCCTTTTTGATCGTCTAGTATTTGGACTGTTCCAATTTTCGAGGTATTTGTTGTATAAATCTGACTACAAATGGTGATAGAAGCCAGAATCCAGATAGTCCATTCAACCAGTGACGACAGCTTATGTAACCTGGTCAAAACGTCATTAAAATGTATTAAATTCTTTAACTAACCGCGGGTATCCCGATCAAAATAAAGATCTGCTTTACAGTATTGAAGGTTTAAAAGATAAGAATGACACTTTCGTTTTAGCAAACAGAATTAGGTGTTATATTGACACAAAACATAAAAAATTACTGTAAGGAAGCAGTGCATGCAGTCATGTGAACGGCACTGTTTCTTATAGGTATTCAACTTGATCTTTTATTAGATATCTATTTAGCTTAACTTATCAACATACTACTGCACAAATAGTAAATTCTTTGCCTTATAGTACTGCGCCCTAAACTCAAAGTGTTGTTTCACATTGACCTAAATATCTACCTACTCGTATTTACAACAGTTTATATTAACAGCTTGAGTTAGTTAACACAAAACAACTTTATTATTGCTATTTCTCTTCTAAAGCACAAAACGCAGTCTATATTTGGAAGAAATTATTAATATTCAACATTGAATGTGGCATAGATTGTTTAGGCTTTCAAACCTCAAATCTATAAAAGCCGGGCAAGTGCGAGTCGGACTCGAGCACGGAGGGATCCGTACCAAAAATCGGAAAAAAATCACGTATGGTGTACGAGAGCCCCCCTTAAGTATTAGTATTTTTCTGATTTTAGTAATTGTTGTTTCTGCGGCAACAGGAATACATCATCTGTAAATTTTTTTGCTCTCAAGCTATCAGGCCTAGACAGACAGACAGACGGACAGTGAAGTCTCATGAATAGAGTCCCGTTTTTAGCCTTTTGGTACGGAAACCTGTTAGGTTTGCTCTTGTGTCTGGATTCTCCTCGTACACTATCAATTTTCTTCGATTCTAAAGAATTTAGCAAGTTTAAAGGGCAATGCCAGGTCTTCATAGTACTTTAGGCCCTGGGTGCCCAATCATGAAAATGTTTACAATATATTGCTTGTAAATAAAAATAATTTATTCATAAAACAATAGTTAAAACATAAGTTGGGGTTTCCAAAATATCAAGGCTTTTAATATTTATAAATGTGCCCTTACACAAGCACTTTAAAGTTATCAGAAACTCTTCCTGCAGTCATTTAGCTAGTTAATTATGTATTTGTTGTCTTTCATACATATATTCATTCACGTAAAGTCAGTATTCATGATCATAATTGAATATTTAATTATTGGTAGCAAAACAGAAATAGTACAATGATGCAGTACCATTTTGACAATGACATAACACTGGGTGACTGTCAGTCGCTCACTTGACTCTAGTCAGTTTAATTTAGTGTTGCTATTTAAACAACAAAATGTCTACTGTCGATCGTCGCAACAAGTATATCCATATTTTGTAAGCTCAGCGTCAACGTGTATAATAATTATTATAATACAGTGAAATTCAATAAAACTTACTATTTACCGTTTAGAAAATTAGATCTATACATAAATAAGTATCCTATGTTTTCTTATCAAGATCTTCCCATCAGGTCACGGTGCATGGTTGTCTTGTATTTCTTAGTAGTATAAATAATTATAATAAACAAATATTTACGTAACCCGCCTCAGATTCATCCCCACACTTTCCATCCGGAGCGTTCGAGCACGGTAAGATCGGATAAGGAATTGTGGAATGATCTCTCTGCCTCGATTTTTCCTAACGTCAACGGTATGGGGATCTTCAAAAGGGTTCTTAGAAGGTTTTTACAGGGTTGGAAGCGCGAGTATAGCACCTTTGGTGTTACAAACATTATGCTTGTCTGCCACATTGGCGGTATAAAAAAAAATGAAAAAAGTATCTAAGTAAAAACTTAATCTGAGTATTTTGTAAAAAATACTACCTATTCTATTAGTTAACAAAAGACTGGCAACCCAGCAGATGCAAATGGCGGTGTATTTATTGAATAACTTTTTATTTTGACGAAATAAATCCTAACTTCTATCAAGTCGTGAATAGCGTCAAAAATTATGAAAATTCATTACTTATTTTTTCAGCTAAATGCCAAGTATGGGCAATCAGGGCCTAATTTCGGCATTGCCCTTTGACTCACGTATATTGAAGAATTGTAGAGATTTGGGTATATTTGTTCACCTCAGGCTCGAAATTATTAAACTAATTAAGATCGAATACTCAGACAAACTTAAGTATCATAGATAGATTTAAAGATTTCCACAGGCTGCATGAAAGGGTGACAAGATTTGAAAATAAATTAATAAGTAGGTAAAGATATTTTGGAGGAAGAGTCTTCCATTCTATTGTTTATTTTCGTAAAGGTAAAGGTAAGGTATAAATATTTGTTGATTTCCCGATTTTTAGACCACCGATAATTGGGTAAATTAATTCTCTTAAAATTATTAGATAGTCTTGTTGGTACCTACTCAGAGCCACTGGCATTTATATGCTGTGATTGATTACCCTGATCGTCTCCAGGGCGACATGCATTACTAAAATGCTGTCGATACCGGTTTAAGAAGAAAATTTCATCATTATATTCATGACGAACTTTCTCTTTCGCCTTCTCAACGCTAATAAAATAATGTCAACACAAACATACCCAGCTAATCTCGGTTGCGTCTAAAGTCCTCACTCACATGCACGGCATCACCTTTTTAAGCTATTGTATAGCTTCTATCGCGGGCCTGGAGCGTGGAGACCGAATCCAGAAATCCGTCACGAAAAAAGCCTAACACTCGGCTATTCTCGGCCACGCTCGGTCACGCTCGTACATCTCGCACTTCATATTTTTTTTTGTTTACGTCAATTATGCACTCTGCAGTCGTTCTATGTCAAATACCGATCCGCGTCTTAACCACTCGACCAAAGTTGAATTAAGAGTACCTACTGGTCGAATTTAGAGTTCTTAATGTGAAAACAATTTCGATGCTCCGATTGAAATGCGTCACCCACTAACTTTTAATTCACAATTTTTCACAACGGACACGGTAATGTTTATGTAAAATAACGACACGAATCTATAAGGGTTCCGTTTTTTGCCATTCGGCTACGGAACCCTAAAAATGCTATGCATAGCTTTACCGCGGCAGTCCCCGAGTGCCACACGTCTTTTTTTTATTTATCTGCTTCGCCTGCGCTGACGGTCTTCATCATCCCTTGGGCCAACAGCACTCTGGGAGTAGAGGCGTCATTCTCTACTAAGCCATGCTCAAATGATTGGGTCTGCCTCTGTTGAAGGAGGCGACGTACCCAGACCCTTGTTCCTCACATATCTCAGAATGCTTTTATTAGGACGTGGCCAGTGAAGCTGAGTTTTTCAACATTTTATCCTATTCACAATACAGTTTTGGATCAAAGATCGGTTCATTAAAGTAAACAAAATTGTACTATATCTACTGGCCACGGCAAAAACACATCGTTTATGATATTCTGAACACAACAAGAAACTCGAAGATTTCTCGGTATAAATTAAGAAAGTCGAATTATCTCAAAAGACAATGACATGTCAAGGAAACATCTTAAAACCTGTACCAATTTATAAGCAACAACGCTGACATATTATGAAAATATTTACAAAGATAATATAGTTCGTAGGTATCGAGTAGTTTGAGACATGTTGCGTCAGTAACTCAAGGGAAATTCGGGGGCCAGGATCTTTTTAATGGATTTTAGTGGACAAAGGGCATGATTTCACCAAACCGGGATTATGGTTCTGCACGAGTAGAGCAGCGTACGTGCGGCCAGTATTCAATATGTGAACAGTAAAAGGTATTAATTAATGCTAAGAGGCGCGTCGAACATGTTTTCATGTCTGGTTCTTATACTGACTGTTGCGAATATACGATTCCGAGAATAGTGCTTTTTATATTCGCCTCTTGTTTTCTGGTAGTTGTGCTGATGGTGCGTCCACACTTGGTCAAATTTCGTCGAAAAAACATGTAACTAATGTTACAAAGTTCTTGCGTTTGACAGTTTCTGTCTGAACTATTTCATGACTACATGACAACATTCCATCTGTCGCAACACAACTATTCCTAGGTATATGTCAGTCTTATATTTATTGACCACAACTTCCTGGGTTTTTTGAAGAACCTAAAATAAGAACGTTTGACATACGCTCACCCAAGTCAGATATGACCGTAGCGAAAAATGTGATCGTTTACATGAGAATACTGAGCAAGCAAAACTACGAGCGGTCATGTTAAAATATTTTCAACCTCCCCAGAACCAATAATCTTGAATGTGTTGGCATTCAAATTTCTATCTCTAATTACATTATTACACTTATATCCGCTTACCAGTCACCTAATCTACCCCTTTTACGTCATGATTTAGATGCAGTGGTAAACGTAAGTGCTAGGACTTTAATTATGGGTGACCTAAATACAAAGCATCCATATTGGCATTGTCCTAAGTCCAATCAACACGGTGAAACACTATTTGATCATATGCTAGAAGGGGAATATGAAGTTATTGCTCCTCGTGATCTTACTCTGGTCCACTACAATAGCTCACATGCCCAATCAACACCCGATGTTGTTTTGGTAAGGAATGTCAGTCATGTCTCCATACCACAAGCAATGCAATGTTTATCATCAAACCACTTGCCTGTATATT
Organism: Miltochrista miniata; assembly: GCA_933228765.1. Taxonomy (NCBI): domain Eukaryota; kingdom Metazoa; phylum Arthropoda; class Insecta; order Lepidoptera; family Erebidae; genus Miltochrista; species Miltochrista miniata. Next base: position 10,190,255 of record OW121764.1, on the reverse strand, counting down.
TCACAGTAGGAGGTAAATTCGATAGATACAAGAAAACAATATTTAACTACTCCAAGGCGGATTGGAGAGGCTACCGGTTGACCCTAGATAGAAATATTAACCTTTCAGTTAGCACTATTAATACCATCTACCAAGTAGACGCTGCAATAGAAATATTATCTGATGCAATATTGACCTCTCGTGACATTAATATCCCCAAAATAGCTTCATTAGAACCTTGTAAATTACCTAGACGTATAAAGAACCAAATAAAAATCAAAAATTGTCTGAAACGTATGGCCGTCAAGGAATCTGACCTAGATCTCCGCCGACAACTTTACGCTCAAGTTAATCAAAAGCAGTTGGAAATAAAAGATAGAATAAAGGCTTTTAATGACCATTTGTGGAACACTAAACTATTTAATATTGATAACCCATCATCAGACCTGTGGCGTATTGTAAAATCAATAAAACACAAACCAAATACCATTCCAGCCTTGAAAATACAGGATAATCAATCTACAAAAAGTGTTCTAGATCAGTGCGAAACTCTTGCGGAATCATTCTCCGAAAACATGCATCTCACTAACAGTTGGATCAGTGATTCTGATACTGAACTTGCAGTCTCAGCGTCAATGACCTTTTTGCAAACCATCGAGTATGAAAACATTCCTTCTCTTATTAGACCAAATGAAGTACGTAAAAAGTTGACTCAATTAAAACATCGCAAGGCTCCCGGTGTTGATGAAATACAGAATAATCTTTTGAAAAATCTGTCCCAGAAAGCAATAGTCTATCTCACTAAAGTTCTTAATGGTTGCCTGCGGCTGGGTTACTTTCCCTCGAAATGGAAACACGCTAAAGTAATTGCCATTAAAAAACCAGGCAAGGATGGAACTATTCCTTCTAACTACCGACCTATAAGTCTACTGCCTAGCCTGGGTAAGTTATTTGAAGCTTTACTCATGCACCGTTTAGTTAAAATAACCGAACCGATCCTAATGCCGGAACAGTTCGGTTTTCGGAAGGCACATTCCACAACCCAACAACTAGCTAGGTTGGCCGAACATGTCTCTCATAATTTAAACTTGGGCAAATCAACTGGTCTAGTACTGCTGGATATTGAAAAAGCTTTCGATGCTGTATGGCACCAAGGTCTCCTTCACAAGCTCCTAATCAAAAAAGTACCCCTATATCTTATTAAGTTGATACAAAATTATTTATCAGAAAGGTCGTACTCAGTATACATCGACAGTACATCCTCTAAACCTAAACCTATTGTAGCTGGGGTACCTCAAGGTTCCATATTAGGCCCATATCTCTTTGGCTTTTACTTAAATGACGTGCCCAAACAACCCCATACAAATCTGGCAATCTACGCCGATGACACTGCTGCATTTGCAACAGATAAAGATCCAGACATAGTTATTGCTCGTTTACAGTTGGCTTTGGAACTTTTGAGTCAGTATTTTAAAAGATGGAAATTAAAACTAAATTCCAGTAAAACTGAAGGTATATTTTTCACTAGAAAGAGAACATTGCCTCCTAAACTTACGAAACAAGATGGTTTCGATGTTCCATGGAACACAACAGTCAAATATTTGGGAGTTCATCTTGACAATAAATTAAACTGGAACAGAAATACTGCTGCTCTGTGCGAAAAAGGACTCAAAGCTTTAAATTCCTTGAGGCCCGTCTTAAACCGCAAATCTAAACTTAGTTGTAGCACTAAACTTCACATTTATTCTACACTTGTACGACCGTGCCTCACCTACGGGGCTCCGGCTTGGTGTAGTATTACAGACACAAATTATCACAAGTTACAAACCATTCAAAATAAAGCAATAAAGTTAGCCTATAGTACAAATTTCAAGACTAATCTCAAGAAACTACATAGTAAAATTAAATATCCTTTCATTAAAAATTTCATTTTAAATATATCACGCAAATTTTATATGCATAAAAATCCTACACATAGTAATATTCTTGTATCAGGTATTGGAAAAAGTCGAACAGCTTCTCTGCCGTATTCCAAAACGTACCGTCGATACCGCCTACCACATCACTATTTTCTCAATGAACCATACACCTAGCGAATGCTCACTTACCTGCGGACCGGTCGTCAAACATTCATGACGACCGATGTTTACTATATTAGTATCCCAAACTACCCGCAAATAAAAATTACAAGTATAAGTGTAACTGTAGCTTAGAAAAAATATTACATTTATAACGTATATTAATTACTCTGTAAATTAATTTAATTAGCCAGTGTGGTTATTTTGTAGTTATATCTACTATCACCGTAATTATAGTTAGTCGAACTTGCTAATTCGGCTTACTGAATGACATGTAAATCGTAAGTACTAGTCCTTAGTCGTGTGTAAAACTAATTATAGTAATAGTTGTTCAATATTTAATGTCAAAAGTTCATAAAGGCGCATATAGCCTGAGTAACATTTAGTTATTAAGAGGACGTATGACGCCAAATAGACTATTATCTTGATCTAGATCTCAGGACTCGTGAGGTCTGATGAACTAACATTACAACACAAGCAACTTCAGTTCATGAACTAAAGATCTACTAGCCTGAAAACACGATTACTAAAAAAAACCTCGATACTTTTAATTTTTAAAAACACCTCGTTTTAGTGAAACTTTAGGCTGGATCTCTATAATTATCTATTATTTGGATATTATTTTTAATGTATAAGAAAGACAATACTAAAAACTTCATTTACACTAGTCGGTTTTTTTAATATTTATAATAGTTTTCTTTTTATCTGTAATTATCTGTTTTTTAGCTTTCATATCATTTCGCTAAACGCGCTCCAAACCTTCTCTCTCTTTCTTTCCTCACGAAATCTGTATGCGCTATCCTCTACCGATTACGATTAGTCTGGCTGCGCGCCTTGTAGGAAGCGGACCTATGCCCGATTGCGTCACACAATGCTCAATTACGACATCGATAGATCGATTAAAAAACTTTTGAATTCCTGAAGCAAGCTAGGGGGGGAGGGGCTTGGCTGTAGGTGCATAAAATCTTAATTTGTGTAAATAATAAATTTAACTAATTATAAAAGTTATATATATTATATAGACCAAAAAAATGACTAAAAAGGAACATAAAAAACGTTTTTCGCTCGTAGAATGAGAGAAATAAAAAGCTAAGAACCGTATTGATTGTTTACTATCCGATGTAAATTTTCTTCATCTTACTTAGCTTCTTCACGATGGCTTGTAGAAACTAGGGTGTTACTTTTGTGTGGAGTAGGTCGGTATGATTTGGCATATTATCTCCTCGATATTATTGCCACCGAGAATCATCTAAGTTCCCAATGGCGTTACGGAATGCCTGTACCAGGACCTCGTTCGTTGGTCAGCACCTGCACTGCTTCAAATGACGTCGGCCTGGGCCTAGAAGATCTTCATGGGGCCCAGACCTTATCTGCATATTAGCATCTGCCCAGTTGCCTTCAAGCCCAACCATATTTCAAACCAGACGCAGCATTTATTGGCTGCCAGGAGCAGCAGCTATGAATTGAATTTTCATCCCCATTGGCAAAGTTGAGAGCAACTGCTGTCTTACCTCCCTAAGCTCGATAGGTTGCCTAATTGAACTGGACGCTTTCTAGGAACAATAATAATAAACCGGCCAAGTGCGAGTTGAACTCGCCCATGAAGGGTTCCGTAGCAGCAAGTAACATAATATAAAAGTTCGTGTAGTTCGTTGTAACTTTCATTGATGTTCGCAGTGGTAGTGATTTTTCTCGGCAAAAATTGCGGTATACGACGTTTTAAAAAAAAACTACCATCTTGATTTCGTTCAAACCAATTTTCTTCGGTAGATTTTATCACAATGTACATTATATATATATTTTTTAGATTTATCATTCTCTCAGTTTAGAAGTTAGAGGGGGGGGGGGGACACATATATATATATTTTTTAGATTTATCATTCTCTCAGTTTAGAAGTTAGAGGGACACACACACACACACACACATTTTTCCACTTTGGAAGTGTCTCTTGCGCAAACTATTCACTTTAGAAAAAAATTAGGTTATAAACCTCAATAGCATTTTTGGAGACCAATCTATTGATACCTCACACGTATGGGTTTGATGAAAATAAAAAATTTGAGTTTCAGTTCTGAGTATGGGACCCCCAAAATTAACTGCTTTTTTTCTCGTTTTATACAAAAATCTTGATGCGGTTCACAGAATACATCTACTTACCAAGTTTTACCAACATAGGCCTTATAGTTTCGGAGAAAAATGGCTGTGACACACGGACGGACAGACAGACAGACAGACATGACGACTCTATAAGGGTCCCGTTTTTGCCATTTGGCTACGGAACCCAAACCCAGAAACCGCCACGTGCGGGCGAGTCAGTGCCGGAAGTAATTGCACGGAACATAAAACAATGGAGTCGGCTTTTTTTTTTTTTTGATGTGAGGGAAAATCCTCGTAGGATGCTATGCCGGGCTCTTACCGACTAAAAAACCTCACGTAACGCCCAACAGCCTATGGTTGAGAGCCCTCAGGAAGGATGTCCCGTGACTCCCAACAGACCTACGGCCACCAATGCGGCCTCGCCCAGGGGGTGGTTCGGGTGCAATCCCGCGTCTATGGGGGGTTTCGGGTGTGACCCCGCTTCTAATGGGGGCGTGCGTGAGTTGCTCACGTCACGCTGCCGTCATGAGCCTGCTTCTGTAAGGACGGTGAGCGGCCCTCTCACCGTCCTCAGACCCCCGGTCATGAAGGTCGATAGTCCTCGGCGAAGACACGATAATATCCATGAGGATTTTCCCCCACGTTAAACAAAAAAAAACGATGATGCTGTAAAAATTTAAAAAGATACTATTCTTGAAATATAATAACGGGGAATTCGTTGTTAATTAAAAAACACCAATGGTTTTGGCAGGTTTGAGGACAATCAAATAATAAGTCTTTACTTCTGATTGCCGTTCTGCAGTACTGGCCATTTCAAATCAAAATAATTTTTGTTTGGCTAAGAATTCTAATTTCAAATTAATTTTATTTTAAAAACATAGAATTCATTTTCCAAAATTAGTCATTTGTTTATTGATTAGTGTGACGTTTTCATCGCATTTCAATCTTTTTCGTCATCGTAGATACGTTAAAAATTCGAGTAATCTATACTAATCTATACTAATATTATAAAGAGGAAAGATTTGTTTTTTTGTTTTTTGTTTGTCTGTTTGTTTGTAACGAATAGGCTCCGGAACTACCGGACCGATTTGAAAAATTCTTTCACTGTTGGAAAGCTACACTCTTTGCGGTGAACATAGGCTGTGTTTCATTCCCGTATTCCCACGGTAACGGGAACTACGCGGGTGAAACCGCGTGACGTCCGCTAGTTATGAAATATGAGAATCGTCGTGGCAGCAACGCGGCACAAGCGGCACGCAACATCAACGACGTTTACGGAGCTAACACTACAATCCAACGCACCGCCTGTTGCTCGCACTGGTTTGCTCGCTTTCGTTCTGAAAATTTCGACCTGAAAAATGAACCTCGCGGTCATCCGAAGACTTTGGTCGACAATGACGAATTAAAGACGTACAATGCCCTAAACGAAAACTTACCCCTAGAAAAGTGATGGTCACTGTTTGGTGGTCTAGCGCGCCGGTGTGATTCATCACAGCTTTTTACCAAACGGGGTGAGCACTGATGCAGATGACGTGTTCTGTGAAGAACTGAACACAATGATGGAGAAGCTGGCACAGCATTGATCAATCGCTCGTCTCCGCTGCTCCTGCACGACAATGCGCGACCTCATACTGCAGACGGTCCCCAAGTTGCAAGAACTGAGGTTGGAAGCTCTCTGTCATCCGCCAAACTCACCAGACCTTGCGATACAGACTACTACTATTTCCAGAATTTGGATAACTTTTTGGCGGGAAAGAAATTCAATACCCAAGAGGCAATACAAAATGCCTTTGAAGAATTTGTTTGAATGACGGCAATTTTATTTAATATTAATTTTATTTAATATTAGTCATAGGAAAGAATGTTTAATTGATACCTGGTCAGGTGAAAATAGCCCCATAAAAATAGAACGAAATAAACGAAACCAGATATTGTAGGAAGATTTCATGGTCCTCAAACTCTAAGTCTTCTTATCTCGATTGTATCCTTACTGGCTGAATTGTTGGATCCCAGACATTCACGAAACATGCCCCTAAGAGAAATTGACGTGGTTATTAAAAAGAGCTCAGTGATGTGAAAAGAAAGAGCAATTATATAACAGCAATGACAAATACTTTTGAAAATACGTTATTTATATGAGCCCCATTACCCCACTGGACCTAAAAGACATTATAAACGTGTCAGACTTGAACTGATTAAAGCCATGCACTGTTCTTATTAGCTGTAGTTTCTATCGGCCTAATGTAGTCATTTCTAATTTTTCATAGATTGATCGACAGCCTGTTGATGAATCCATGAAATTTAAAATTGCTAATTATTTTAATAAATAAAAAGATTTTAGAGTTCTTTTTTGTTTTTTATTTCATAAAAAAACAAAATTGAAGGCTTTATACACAGTCACATTCCAAAAGTATCACTTGGTCCCACGTAATACGTTGAAGTGAACAGAGGCAGGCTATGGAAACCTGCTTAGACTTGACCTTCAACATGGCTTCATGACGACCTAACTCCTGGATGCCAAGATGGATTACTAACAAAACTTTCGGCCATCACGGGCCCAACCAAGAAATCCATTCTCGACGTAACTACTCGAAAACGTAAATATGAAAATTTACTGGTGAAATGTCTTCTATCTCAAAATTTGTCATTTTTAAATATGAGACAAAAGATATTTCGCAAATAAATTTCTATCGACGTTTTCATCTCAAATGATTTCGCCCTTATCTTGATCGATTACACAGAACAATAAACAAGTGTCAAGAGTTCCATTTGTTTATCCTCTGAGTAACAAAGTTCACGTTAATAGTATTATTAGTATGGGCGGAGACCCTGACGGCCAGCAATATGGCTAGATTGCTGAGCCTGCAGAGGGCGATGGCCGTCAGGGTGATGAGGGGATACCGCACGATTTCAGGTGAGGTGGCATGTTTCCTAGCCGGGACCGCTCCATGGGACCTGGAAGCGAGAGCCCTTGCGTCACTGTTTAGATGGCGCAAGGAGGCGCTGGAGCTGGGCCAAAGGCCTGCGTCTCGGGAAATCGAGGCCCAGCGGTCCCTGCTCCACCAGGAAACCGTGGATACATGGAAGGTGCGACTAGAGCAACCAAAGGGGGATTTGCCACAATCGCGGCCGTCAGACCGGTCATGGATGTGTTGCTGGAGAGGAGACACGGTACTCTCTCCTACCGGTTGTCACAGATACTTACCGGGCACGGTAGCTTTGGTAGGTATCTGTGACGAAGACACAGGGAAACCACGGCCGAGTGCCAGCAGTGCGAGGACCGCTGCGATGACACAGCGCTCCACACGTTGGTGTAGTGGATGCAACAGCGCCAGGTCCTTGTAGTGGGTCTGGACGTAGACACTCTCTCGCTCAAGACCATGGTGCAAGCCACGATCTCCAGCGGGAGTAAGTGGGACTGCGCCGCCCCTCTCTGCAAGCAGGTTATGCTCTTGAAAGAGGCGGTGGGGCGGGTACGGGAGAAAACTTTCCGAGTTCCGCAGAAACTAACTAAAAAGAGTTCCTTACAGAAGCAGGCCCATGACGGCATCGTGACGTGAAAAGTTCACGCACGCCCTTAGAAGCAGGATCACACCCGAAACCCTCCAAAGACGCGGTATAGCACCCGAACCGCCCCCTGGGCGAGGCCGCAATTGTGGCCGTAGGTCTGTTGGGAGTCACGGGACATCCTTCCTGAGGGCTTACCCGGGGCTCTCAACCATAGGCTGTTGGGCGTTACGTGAGGTTTTTTAGTCGGTAAGAGTCCGGCATAGCATCCTACGAGGATTTTCCCTCACGTTAAAAAAAAAAAAAGGTCTGTTAGAAGTCCTGGAACATCCATCCGAGGGCTTACCCGGGGCTCCCAACCATAGGCTGTTGGGCGTTACGTGAGGATTTTTAGTCGGTAGGAGTCCGGCATAGCACTCATGATGGATTTTATCTCACGTTAAAAAAAAATTGTATTAAGTATTAGTATCTTTTTCTTCATTCAGTCTTTTCAAAAAGTTGAGGCACTGGCGAGTGCGTGTCCCTCTCGGAGACTTTGATAGGATAAAGAGTGAAAAACTGGAAGATGAAAGCGTAAGGAGTATGTATGTAGGCTTAGTCAGTGAAAGGCTTGCAAACGCGAGCCTTTCCGACTTAAATGTGGATGAATGCTGGAATATTATGAAAGAAAGTATAGTGGATAGTGCAAAAGAAGCATGTGGGAGTGCAAAGAGACATGAACATTCGAAAGGTGATGCCTGGTGGGATGCAGAGGTTCAATCCTGCGTAGCAAGAAAGAAGAAAGCGTGTTTGGATTATGTGACATCTCATCATCTTGCCAGGATTTGGGATTGATGGTGCGCTGCTTCGTGCCGTGTAGTCTACAATGTGGGATGTACGGCATGTGTGCGGGTGGGCGGCAGCCTGTCTCCCTGGTCTGACGTCAACATTGGCGTCAGACAGGGTTGCGTGCTGTCGGCCCTGCTGTTTGTCCTGTACATGGACGATTGTCTTAAGAGAGTAAGATCGATGAATGGTGGATTGCGAATGGGTGACTTACTTGTGAATGTGAACTGTTTGCTGTATGCAGATGATGCCGTGCTCATAGCCGAATCGCCATCAGAACTATAGTCTCTAGTCACAGCGATGAAAGATGATAGTCTAATGAGAGGCTTCCATTTGAACGCGACTAAAACGAAAGTGATGGTATTCAAAAGAGAAGAGGACAGAACGAATGCCAGGATAACTGTAAATGATGTAGTGCTGGAACAGGTAGATAAGTTTGTATATCTTGGATGTGCATTAAGCAGGGATGGACGGTACACCACTGATGTAGAAAGGAGGGTAACTGCGGGAAATAGTGTGAATGGAGCGTTAGGCAAACTTTTGGGTACCAAAACCCTAAGTCACAAGGTACAGCTCGCAGTACACAGTGCGGTGCTGATACCTACATTAATGTATGGAAGCGAGAGTTAGGTATGGCAGGAAACGCATGAAAGTAGAATAAACGCGGTCGAGATGTGCGCGCTACGCAAAATCTACGGAGTAACGCTCGCAGATCGCGTTCGGAATGAAGATGTAAGAAAGAGAGTTGGTCTGGAAGAGAGTGTCGGTGTTAAAGTAAGGAAGGACATGCAACCATCGTAGGTTCGGGCATGTGGAGCGAATGGGTGATGAAAGAATGACAAAACAGATATACAACGCGAAAGTGGATGGACGTAGGAGTCGGGGAAGGCCACGACACACCTACCACGACCAAATTAATCGTGTGTTAGTTGAAGGTGGTGTCAAGAGCCGAAGGAACCGATGTGCATACATGAAAAGAAAAATGAAAGTTGAAGAAGCAAGTGAGGTGTGTATGGACCGTGCCGTGTGGCGCTCGGTTCTTTCTGCCTACCCCGCAAGGGATTTGGCGTGAAGGTAGATAGATTGATAGTATCTTTTTCATCATTGTTCTTTTTCAGTAAAAAAGGATTATTCGTTCTTCATAATTCGCCTTGATGCGGTGGTGCATTCGGTAGTATAACCGATGGCCGCGCTGAGGCCCTGATTTTATTCTGGGGTCGGGCCGAATATTCGTGTGATCCACAAAATGATGTTTCGGAGTTTGGGTGCTCGATAGTCCGTTTGTTGAGGAAGGTTACATTACACTTCAACGAATAGGAGCAACTATGAATAAAGTTTCGAAAACGGGAAAAGTTATTCCTTTTGAGAGTATACGTTGCGTGCTCTGAGTAAATATAATTAAAGTTACATAAAAATTGTGAATTGCGAAATTGTTCATTTTAAAGTTCTATAAAAATTCTCCTTCTATTTTTATAAGTAGTATAATACGGTCAATTTTTTAAAAAAGTAAAACTAATAACCGAGTAAAACTATTCACACAAATATCTACTCCATTCTATTCATTGTTCGCCAGTGCGTTGTGTTCCGCCCCTACTTGCGTTACTATCGTAATCTGTCACCGACTGACGCGGCGCCGCGTGAATATGGCGCGCGATCTGTAGCAAAGGGGCGCGGGTGTAGCTGCAGTGAATCATGCGATTTGGTTAGGGTCAGGCAAGCTCTTAATCTAAGAAACAATTAGAATAAGATCAATTGTTTACTTTCATTGTAATATTTATAAATAAAGACCCTTTAAAATCAAATCAAATCAACGTGCCTTCCGAAGCACGGAAACGCTCAAATAAATGTCACAAAGTGATCACATGGATGGTCACCCATCCATGGACCGGCCATAGTGAAAGTTGCTTACTGCAGTGATCGTTTACAGAACACTGAGTCCGCGGGGCCACGAGCGCTTTAAATATTAAAATATTTTCGTGCTGTAATATTGTCAAATGTGGCCGACATCTTACGTTGTAATATTGGTGTATATTTTTCCTCAATGCTTTGCACTCTATCACGTTGATGTAATAATGTAATATCCGTATCGTTATCAGCCAAACAGATCATCGACCTGTGTTTTTATTTGCTGTTTATTGCAGTTTCAGTGCATTTCTCGTGACTTTCACGGTCACGACAAATAGGTACAGATTACTGCCTATCTTCACTAATGGCAGATATAGCGGCGATTGGCTTTTGGTATCATCCTCGCCAACTATCATTATCAATCTAAACAGTCTATTGCAGTAAACTGCTGCCCTGCTGGATAAACCTCTCCTAATTTCTGAAGATGACCTTACGTTTCCGAATCCCAGTCTCCATTCTTGAATTCGTCTGCTAGGCAATCGGATTTTTTCTTAGATCATCTAACCACAGGATGCGCCTTACTTAAGCATTGTTTTCTGCCATTGCACATGACCATTTGGTCTTTTGGCTTTATGAAAAGCCTGTACATCAGTACATCATTTTATATGATTAAACTAGTACATTACATTGTAGTTGACTGTACAATAACAATTAACACACAACAGCCATTACGCGTTTGTCGATTAATACATTTTTAAATGCAACGAAATTTTATATGTCTTTGTGTTTCCCCCTTCACTTGTATGAAAACTGGCAGAATATTTTTGTATGCGGTGGTTCGCAAAGGCTAGTCCCGTGTTATATGGTCTAAGGATTTTTTGATGCCGCAGAAAAATTCTATATAGGTAATAGCTATTTAACACTCGGTTTAACAAATTTAAAGTACTTTTCTCAGCACACCTTTTTAACACGCTTTTATTAGCTTCACTTGTAACTATGTATGTAAGAAAATCTTGGAATGTTAATTAGACCCACTTCCCGTCCTTAGATCAGGCTGAAATTTTGCACACGCTCTGAGTTCTGATGACAATACATGACTAGCTAAAAAACGTCACTACAACTCCAATATGGCGGCCTCCCCAAAATGACGGACTGGCTGTTTGAAATCCACCCCCATGATATGGGTATCGAATGGAAGGGTTTGCTGTCAGGAATGCGAAAAAAAATAGTCACGTGACTTAAATCCAATATAGCGGACGTCCAAGATGGCGGACAGGCTATTTGAAATGCACCTCCATGACATGGGTATCAAATGAAAGGGTTTGCTGTCAGGAATACGAAAAAATAGTCACGTGACTTAAATCCAACATGGCGGACATCCAAGATAAACTATAAAAAAACAAGCGTGCTTTTTAGTTTTTTAAACTATTAAAATTATTATTTCAAATCTGCCCAATGCGAGTGCAGTGGTTAAAAGTAGGTATAGCCCGTTCGCTCAAAGTTTGCCGCTGGTGTAGAGGCTAGTGTAGAAGCATAGTATGGGAGTCGAGCGGCAAACTTAGAGCGAACGGGTAGTAGGTACATGAGTCTAATCTACCATAAAAGTAGATACAGGTTATCAAATCATGACTACCAGCATGGTGCCATCACATTTTATCAGTTGCTTTTGATATAACGTATCGATAATAATTCATTGCCCTGGTTCGATGTAATATGAAACCATCCACGTGATTTATGGCCCGATGAGGTTCGCATGTATAGACTTGCGTTGCATTGTAACATCCTAATGTCATATTCTATTGCGATTTACCTATTTGGTCATACGATAATGTAAGCAATATTATCGAGCCTATTGTGTCATACTCATATTCAATTGTAAAAATTTTTCACTAGAGGCATTAACATCGCTTCTCTATTAAAAAAATCTCTTCACACTTTATCTGCTGTCAGTTGTTGAGCCAGTGCACTTGATTGATAATCAAGTGCTCTTTCTCTAGTTTAACTCGGTACAAAGATGAGCTATGAGAGAATTCAACGAACCTCCTCCTGTAGGCAGTGTCGGGCCCACTTTGCGATCGGACAGACTTTGTCTCCTTATGCACATATCCTACCGCTAAAAAAGTCTAGTGTTTGTGTTCTGAGGAATTGTTTGAAATGATGCACATCCTTTACACTGCGTTGAAGCGACCGTATACGGTAACTTCGGAAATATCCTAACGCGAGTGGGTGTAAATAAATAAGATCATGCACTATTTTTGTCGTGACAACGTCTTATAATTCGATGGAGCCGGCTGCACGAACGAAAAAACCGGCCAAGTGCGAGTTGGACTCGCCCATGAAGGGTTCCATAGCAGCAAGTAACATAATATACAAGTTCTTGTAGTTCCTTGTAACTTTCATTGATGTTTTAATACGTTCGCAGTGGTAAAGATTTTTCTAGGCGAAAATTGCGGTTTATGACGTATAAAAAAACTACCAACCCGATCTGGTTCAAACCAATTTTCGTTGGTAGATTATATGGCAATGTACATCTCATATATTTTTTAGATTTATCGTTCTCTTAGTTTAGAAGTTAGAGGGGGGGGACACACATTTTTTCACTTTGGAAGTGTCTCTTGCGCAAACTATTCACTTAAGAAAAAAAATGATGTTAGGAACCTCAATAGCATTTTTGAAGACCTATCTATAGATACCGCACACGTATGGGTTTGATGAAAAAAAAAATTTTAAGTTTCAGTTTTGAGTATGGGGACCCCCAAAATTAACTGCTTTTTTTCTAATTTTATATCAAAATCATGCGGTTCACAGAATACATCTACTTACCAAGTTTCAACAGCATAGGCCTTATAGTTTCGGAGAAAAGTGGCTGTGACACACGGACGGACAGACAGACGGACAGACAGACAGACAGACATGACGAATCTATAAGGGTTCCGTTTTTACCATTTAGCTACGGAACCCTAAAAATATGACGCAATATGTCGTTACCTCCCTCGCGTTACCTCGCTTTGCCTCGCTCTGAGGCGTTCCATTTATTTTAGTAATGTTTTCAACATATGACAAATTGATGTGTTTTTATATTTCTTTTTGTTTTGTAATGTTAATTTTATTTTACTTATTTTCATTTTTATTTTAATTTTCTTATGACGTTGTCACGTTCAACCATCGTCAGTAAACCGACTTTACAGACCTTTTTTTTTTCTAACACTAGTAACACTGGTGTCATTAATTCTTTTCTGTGTCAACTTCCGTAACATTTAACTGTTAATTACAGTTTATCATGTGGGTACAAGGTGACGGAAATATTAGATACTGAATGCGGGCTGCACAAAACCGAACGTTGTGGCGGCAGTATTTGGGGGAAGTCCTTCATAATCAAGCTAATGATGAAAGTGCTTTATCATTATCAGTTTCGAAATTCTACATGGATGCTATGCCAGACTCGTATCGACTAAAACCACACGATGCCTTACAACTTACAACCATAGACATTATAACACCTTACAACTGTCAAAGGCCGGGAGTCCCGGGTAAGCCCTCGCAAGGATGTCCCAGGGTTCCCGGCACACTTCAGCTACCTCCGCGGCCTCGCCTTTAGGGTGCTTTATCAAGTGAAACAAAGTCAATGGCTCTTTGTCTCCATAAACTGGAGCACTTTCCTCGGTTTGAGAACATTGTTTGAGCATATTGATGCATTCCGTATCCTGTTTACAGAACGGTGCACGCGAATTTAAAGTAAGGAAAATAATATCATAGTGATTAATATTCTTAGTACTTAGTGTTTAAGTGCAGGCAGGAAAATAACATTTTAAGTACTTATTTATTGTGCTTAGACCTAGGTATGTTGCCAAGCAAACAACGCCCATAATAATAAGTCGATACGGCAATCATTGTTCCATGCAATGGTTCCAATAGTCATTTTCGCTAACGGTCTTATATCTGAGAGCCTCGACCAACACCTTCAGAGGCTTGCGTTGGGCAGCTGGATCAAGGGCGTGATGCAAAAAGCAGTGTTACTGGACACGGCACGCATTGTGCGGAGGTTCCTCTCTCTGGAGCCCTGACCATCGGTAGCTTGGTCCCTGTACCCGATGCCGGTGGGATACTATATTTTATATTTTTAAATATTTGTTTTTTAGAATGTATCTATTTAAAAATTTAAATTAATAAGTTTATAGTTGTAAATAAAGGAGATAATAAATAATAATAATAAATATTCACGGACATTTCACACAACGCTCTCTCATCCCAAAGAAAGCTAGGAATAACCTGCTTGTTTTATGGGTATCAGACCACGGAAATTAATACTTAAATACATACACATTATACATAGAAATACCCAGACTCTTGAGACAAACATTTATGGGTCACACAAATATTTGTCTCCGGTGGGAATCGAACCCACAACCTCCAGCGCCGCAGTCGGTATCACTACCGACTGCGCCACAAAGGCAGTCAGTATGTATACTTAGAACGTAGTATTTTTTGTATTAATATCTATAGGTCTCACCCCACTATGGCTCGAGTAATCGCTTTCACGAGTTCCGCTTGCTTAAGTTGTAAAAAGAAGAGGTCTCCGTCTCGATTTTGACAAACATCTACAGTATGGGGTTCTTGAAAAGTGACCCTAAAAGGTTTTCGCAGGGCGGCAGCTTACCGTGTTAGCGGGTATGCAACTCTCATGTCAAACTTTGCGATCTGCTAGACTGTTTGCTTGTCTGCCACCTGCCACCTTAGTGGTAAAAATAATTTATTACTTACCTTATAAAATGTCATTGGGTCTTGCGTTCTGTGGTTAGCAGGTACATTAAACCCCTATGACTAAACGATATTTCCCGTCAGTGGCCTAAGATTGATAATAAATAGTACTGGAATTTACTGCAATATTGCTTGTAGCCTAGTAGTATGGAAACACCTTTACAGTGTATTTTCAAAAATCCTTTAGTTGGATACTTACCTCTTAAGAGTCTGTATGACGCCAAATAGACTATTACCTTGATCTAGATCTCAGGACTCGTGAGGCCTAATGAATTAAAATTTAAACACAGACAACTTCAGTTCATAAACTAAAAACGCACTAGGCCAAAAACACGATTGCTGATAAAATCCTCGATAGATTTTTGTGTTGAAAATACCTCGATTTCTTGAAATTTTAACCTAGATCTCATAAGTTTTAAGTTGTTTTTATAATATAAAATATTTATAAGAAAGACAATAGTAAAATCTTCATTTGCACTAGACCACTTTTTAGGGTTCCGTAGCCAAATGGCAAAAAACGGAACCCTTATAGATTCGTCATGTCTGTCTGTCTGTCTGTCTGTCTGTCTGTCCGTCCGTGTGTCACAGCCATTTTTCTCCGAAACTATAAGACCTATGCCATTGAAACTTGGTAAGTAGATGTACTCTGTGAACCGCATTAAGATTTTTACATAAAACTAGAAAAAGTGCAGTAAATTTTGGGGGTCCCCATACTCAGAACTGAAACTGAAAAAAAATTTTTTCGTCAAACCCATACGTGTGGGGTATCTATAGATAGGTCTTCAAAAATGCTATTGAGGTTTCTAACATCATATTTTTCTAAACTGAATAGTTTGCGTAAGAGACACTTCCAAAGTGGAAAAATGTGTGTCCCCCCCCCTCTAACTTCTAAACTAAGAGAATGATAAATCTAAAAAAAATATATAATGTACATTATCATAAAAACTACCAACGAAAATTAGTTCGAACGAAATCGAGTTGGTAGTTTTTTTTTAATACGTCATAAACCGCAATTTTCGCCTGTAAAAATCACTACCACTGCGAACGTGTTAAAACAACAATGAAAGTTACAATGAACTACAAGATTATGTTACTTGCTGCTACGGAACCCTTCATGGGCGAGTCCAACTCGCACTTGGCCGGTTTTTTAATATTGGTTATAGTTATTTTATAATTAATTTATTTCGTTAAAAACGCACAAAAACCGATCGCATCTCTCTCTGTCTTGCACGCTAAAATGTATATCTTCTATCTTCTTTCAACAATTTGGCGTCTGGTAGGCTCTTAATAACCATCGTTCGAATCGATCATTTACTGACCGTGGTACTACCAGTAAAATAAATGAAAATAGGTTGTAAGATTAAATTACCTTTTATACTACTGGATTGCATGTTACCTTACCTTACGAAGAGATTTTTACCCGCGTGGTAGGTAGGTAGAGGTACTCTTACTACGGACAAGAAAGGGAATCCCTTTATCATCATCTTCTATTCTCTAAAGTCTAAACTGTTGAAATTTGGTTCAGGTGCCGATCTAATACTACAGTCATAAATAATTCTACTGAAATGCATGCATGCATTATGGCTGTTTATTACAAATCAAAGCGACCAAATTTTACGTTTTTTCCTGAATGTAAGTAGGTTTATTATTTTTCGTCTTTTCGTACATTCTATTTCAGTAACTGGATTTCGGAATTCATCTAAACGCTATTTTCCTCTTCGCTTAACTTTATTGAAGCTCCAGAAGACCTTTTATTGTTCCTTTTTTCTTTGTCGCAAAAATATTTTCTATAAATGCTTATTGTGGATTTACCTACCTACAGAATTGAAAAAGCTGTGCAAGATTCGGTATAAAATACAAATATCCGTACCTATTCCTCTAAGAACGGAAATATCACAGAAGGGAGTCAAGGGTCTTACGACATGACCATGACAGTGGAGAGACCCTGGTTTTGCTATCTTAGAGACTTGGTAAAGCTGTTCTGTGTTACACAAATTCTTTGTAAACTTGATAACACTGAATTCCCACTTCTATTCTTGATTGCTGAAAGAACCAGTACTAAATAAGTACCTACAAGATTTTCTCGAACCTTTTTGGCAGGTTTTAGAACGCTAATCGTTTTATGAACAATAAACGGTCATTCCTACCCCCGGTAAGGGCTAATCGTTTTTAAAATGCCTTTAACGCATTCTTGGCCGGAATTTGGAACAACTGATAAAATACTTATCAGCGCAGTACTAATGACATATCAATAGAACGAATAGAATGAAGATACTGTTCTAATTGGAAACATCAGTCTATTGCTGAGCTGACAGCTTAGCAACGTGTTGAAAAAAAATCGTCACTACTAAAAAATCTTATTCGGGTGTGAATTTCAACATGTGTAAAATAGGAGAGTCGTCAATAGTGGACAAGAAGGTGCACCATTCATTTTGTGGTGTCAGGAGCAGGTACTCATACTTAGTTTATGACCATCCCCACAAAGGACCTTATTCGTTCCCAATTAAGTAGTTCAGTCAAAAATTTGTTGTGCATCTTGTGGCTTGGTTCACTTCGGTACCACTTCTAATAACGTCGTTTTCTATATGTGACCTTAAGAGATAGGTACCTTGTTTTCCTGAACGGGTACACGCAAGTCCAGGCTATATCATGTGCTAAATACATTATAAACCACAAGCGAGATGCCCGCGTGGATGTCAGTTATCGCGACCAAATGAATAATGATTTCGCGGTAACCCAACCTTGATTATTTTTTTGATATCTCCAGAATACGTAATCGTAGCACATGCACGTCGATGACACACAGCTCGTAGTAGTTGACTATCGCATTGACAGTGTGCTAACTTCTAAACCTTGACAGTGGAGGACATTCCCATTGGGTTCCACGTAAATATTATAACAATCGATGGACAGACATTGAAATGATGCAACTTTGTCGCGTCACAGATTACTAAATAGTTACTACGTAACAGATACATCACTCCCATACAAAAGCGACAATACCTACGCTATATTAGCCTACAAAATTTTAGTAATAATACCTGCTGCTCAGAACGAGAAGAATTGTACCTTAAACACGCGCTCATAGCGTCGAGACTGTGTTGCCCGCTGTGCGAGTGACGTCATCGTAAGAATGCGCTAGGGTTGAACCTTTAATGATTGTTGTAATAAAACAAATGTTACGAATCAACCATGTTTTAATACGCTTTTAGTAGGTCGACGTGTATGTAACTAACAATGTAATGGAATGTAAGGAAAAAAAATATGAAAGGTTTAAAAAAAACCCTAGAAAAACACGCTTTTATAAATGCACGTAAAAACCAAAATAAATTATGAATCACAGTAGGTAGGTATACCTATATATTTATATTGTTTATCTTATGCCTACCCATAACTAAAATATCAAAGAAATCTAAATTTAACTGACATTACCTTTAGCGTAAGTACCGGCTATTCACCTATCTCACTCGGCCATCCTACCTTACTATGTTACACACACATACATATGGTCACGCGTAGATCTCCGAAGGGGAAGGCAGAGGCATATTAGATGCCCACATTTCATTTTTTATAGTTTTGTACCAAGTACAGGTTGTGACCCTCTGCTGTTTAAATTTTTCAAACCGCCTAAAAAGGCCTTCAACTTGGCTGACTGCTATTTTATTGGCAACCGGGACCAACGGCCTAACGTGCCTTCCAAAGCACGGAAACGCTCAAATAAAGGTCACAAAGTGGTCACATGAATGGTCACCCATCCAAGAACTGGCCATAGTAAAAGTTGCTTACTACAGTGATCGATTACAGAACACTGAGTGCCCGGGGCCACGAGCGCTTCGACTACCTATAAAACCTATTTACCAACAAATTCTATAAACATTGAATTGCCTATAAAAAACAACAATTTTATAATACCTGACTCAAATAACTCCTTAATTTACGATTTACATACTTATCACCTACCTACTTATGGTTAAACAAATAAATGGTAAAAACATTCAAATTGATAAGATTTAAAATATTACTCAGCTTTCTTCGTCTCTCGGCAATTTAAAAACGACAATTTTTTTTGGTTTTTGTAATAATACACCCATCCACTGCACAATAATTACGTGGTTTCGGTATTTCGAAGAGTAAGCGCGGAAAACGTGCGGTGCGGTGCGATGCGAGCGCTCAGTCGGGCGTCCGGCAGCCCTCTGCCAGTTGTATCCCCAGGGAGATGCCGAGCGGTAGGTACATAGCGCGGAATTTTGAGCGAGTGACGGAGGCCTGGGGGCCAAGTCTGGTATTTCAATTGTCAAAATAGAATCGTAATAGCTAAAATGAAAATCGAGGAGTCGTCGCCTATGTTACATTTCAACAGGTTTTGTGACTATTGCCCTGCGTTTACGATTCTATTCTGACACGATTGAAATATCAGACTTGGGCCCCTGGTCGCGTGCAACGTTGATATAGGTAGTGCTCTATTTGTTCTATTTCAATTAATTGTAGTTAGCGTTCATTGTATTATAATCGATCGGTATAAAATTATTCTGTGGCCACATCACTGCCACTGTTTTAGGGGAGGCCCTAAAACAGTGGCAGTGATAGAATAATTTTTCAATTAAATTGAACTGCAAAATTGAGGAATTTTGCAGTCACTGTAATTTGTCTGTCACTCTAAAAATATCATACCGACGATGTACCGAAAGCCAATATAAGGCTTCGAAATACCGATGGGTACTAAAGAAAATAAATGTCAAGGTTTTTGATTGTAAATGGCCAAAGATTTCATTTATTTTGAGAATTTAACGGTGTTCCAATACCTATATTTATTCAAAAATAAAATGGCGTTATTAAAGTAGTAGTGAAATAAGTTTTGCTAGGCTTGCGCTAATATAATTTATAGAGGCCCAGGTCAATCAAATAAAAGAGTATGCTTCATTGAACTAATACTACTACTTCATATATCTCAATGGCATGCTTACAATACAACTTGTTACGCTCCAAAAGTCCCAAGTCTAGGAGGAATTCGTGTTTACCACCATTAGTAGGTCTCTGCTTGTAGAGCTATTAACAAAATGCTCTAGAGGCAAGGCGTAAACTAATGCGAGTTTCCCTTGTGGGATATACATCAATGTCAAAATGATCACGAACATACGTACCCGGAGACGAAACCGGTCCTTGGGGAAGTAAACTCAGGACACGCATAATAATCACTGTGATAATTGAATTTGGTAGGTACATACATACAAAGCCGTAGAGGTTTTACTATACTATAGGTAGGTAGTAGGTTTGTCACTTAGATATGAAATGTGATAAAATACCGGACTGACCGATCTTTCATCTTACAACTACCTAAATCAAATTTGAGAAACATTTATCATAAAAGGTTTTAACGACGGGGTTGGTCCGGATCCATAGACATAAAACAGACTTACTTCGAAGCACGCGTTTTAACTTAAACCCCTTTAGCCCTCGGAAGGATGTCCCAGGACAAAAGACAACTTGTCCCGTCTGGGTCAAGTTGTCTTTTGTCCTGGGACATCCTTCCGAGGGCTAACCCGGGACTTAGTCGGTAGGAGTCCGGCATAACATCCATGAGGATTTTCCCTCGCGTAAAAAAAAGGGATGTAAGATCTAAGATTTTAGTCTTTAGTAGACGCTACATCACTATAACCACAGTATAAATATATGTTGTTTAACCAGTATTGTAGCTCCCTACAAACGGACGAAGCGCAAGCTATACCTACGATTCTCGTTTTCGGCAGGCCTTTCAGCACGCAAGCAGCGTCCGCAGTCGCGATTGTGCCCAGTAGACGAATGGACGGTGTGTCGTTTTTTAAATAGTAACCGCGCATGTTTTATTTATTAAAAATATTTAATATGACAACTAGAGCCTATTGTGCTTGTTTTGGTTGCATGAATTCATCAATAACGCACCCAGAGATAACGTTTTTTAGATTACCTGAAAACTCCGAAAGGTAAGACTATAAATTGATTTTACTTAAGTACTAATTGGTACTATATACTACTAGTTGACTAAAGTTAAACAAAGTGATTGACACGAGTGAACTAGGTAGTTACATGAAGTAGGTATGTTTGTGTTTAAAACGAGACTTGTGCTTGCTCAGTCAGTGAACGGTGCGATCCAATATAGGTAGTACAATATCCAAAAAAAAACTAGTTCAGAACTCTAGTACGTGTAGGTAGTACATTTAGTTCCGTTGTCAGTTCGTAGTTATTTAATTGAGAGCAATGATTTAGGTATGTTTCAAGAGTATTCATTTCTTTGTGGATGACCGATGTTACAGTACACTTAGCACCGTATGACTGCCTCTGTGGCGCGGTCGGTATTGATACCGCCTGCAGCGCTGGAGGTCGTGGGTTCGATTCCCACCCGAGACAAATATTTGTGTGACCCATAAATGTTTGTCTCAAGAGTCTGGTTGTTTCTATGTATAATATGTATGTATTTAAAAAGTATATTAGAATTAATATCCGTGGTCTGATACCCATAACACAAGCAGGTTATTCCTAGCTTACTTTGGGATCAGATAGCGTTGTGTGAAATGTCCATGAATAAAAAAAAATTGACAGCATTTTTGTTACCTTTGATTTTTATTACACGCATAGAGACAAATATGAACTTCCAAAGTTTAACACAACTTGACAATGTACGAAAAGTACTAGTGTACTAGAGACTGACTAGTACTTTCAAATCGAAAAATAGTTTTAATTTGTAAATCAAAAATTTAACGCAATGATTATAAAGACTAGAATTCCGTGATTCTATCACTGACGAAACATGTGATGAGCCGATTATTATTGTCTACGCCGCTTACTCGTTTTCAAATTTCTACACCCGTCTCACTCAATCGTTAGTAGATAACGGGCGCTGCGCCGCCACGCCGCCGCTCCGCGCCGCCAGCCGTTGCGGGGATATTATTTTATTACTCACAAAGTATTTTTTTGTTTAAATAAAAAAGGTGCATATTTAATCGAAATGAAAGCCGGTTGTCAGTAAAACAACAATCCTTAATACAAATTGAAGGCCTTGTGGGCAGATTGAAAAAAATCAACTGCATTAGGCTCACTATCTATTACGCGTACGTAAAACTATAAGGTAAAATGTGGGCGTATACTATGCCTCTGCCTACACCTTCAGGGATAAAGGCGTGACTATATGAATGTATGTATGTACATATTTACAATCGCAATACTAAATAGAAAGTCAAAGTAGGCACATATTATTAAAATGCTGTAGGTGGGCAGCCCTATCGCATGCTTACGTACCGCGCGGCTGTAGGCATTTATTTCTAAAATCCGGCCGAGTCAAACTACAGTATACAGTGCTATAACCATCTCTATGCCGTTTATATATCTGAATTAAATTTTTATGAGTATTAAATTTCAAAACGTTGACTTATGATTTAGTTGCATTCTAGGATATATCCCCAACAGCCAGAATAATTGATCGTTCTTATCCAAATTCCGATTAAATTAGGGTTATTCCGATCTGTCCCCTCGGGGGGACAGATAGGACAAAAAAGTAAGATCTGTCCCCCTTTGAGCAAGGAGGGGACAGCTCGAACCTTATTCACTAATCAACGGTTTCATCTGTCCCCCTACTAGCGGAAGGGGGACAGATGAAACTACTTTTTTCCTGTTTGTCCCCAATAAAATAAAATTAAGTAATTTTTAAGTTTTGCCACCTATTAAGTATAGGTATTGCTGTTAGTCGTTAAACGAAGGTCAAGTATTACCGCTGACAAAGTGCGCAGACACGTCAAGTCAAACATTAAAAACGCTGATTTTGTCCACAGGAATAATGAGAGGCGTAAAGAAAAATCCCGAGTGGCAGCTCGAACGAGACGTAATAAGGAGATGCATATCTTTGCCGAGCTGACAGCAGCACTACCAGCTAGGAAAGAAGAAGTTGATCAACTCGACAAGGCTTCCGTAATGCGACTCGCCATATCTTATCTAAGAGTCAGGGATGTGGTATCTTTGCGTAAGTACAGTATTATATTATTAGTATTAGGTACAGTATGTATGTAATTGTTTATACTCTCGTAAACATTAATGACAGTTAAGTAGGTATATGTATGTTCAAAGCTGAGAAAGGTTTAAAATTATAATACGAGAAGTTAAGGAGCTTAACTTATCATTTTGTCATAGTCATGGTTTGATGGCGTGTGATTCATTGAGAGCTATTTTGAGTGTACTTATATTTTCTGCTATTTTCTTATATTTAACACCACTAGCTGTTGCCCGCGACTTCGTACGCGTCGCTTCGTACTTCGTATTTTTTTAATATTTCCAATGTACAGTTTTGACTTTTCTATCATTTCATTAAGGGGCGGTTATTGCGCACAAGTAGGCATTTGGCGCTCCCCTCGCCCCGGGCGCAAGACACACCGCGCGCCGACAGCGGCAGTCAACTCTCATGCCACAGTATACAGTATAGTAGAAAGAAACAGCATGCTAACTTTGTTTGACGTAGTAAATGCATCTAACTTTATTAAGTGTAGTGATTTATTAGTTTCGTAAATAAAAATAAAAGAGTTAATCGTAAATAAATTATGTATATTATACTATTATTTTTAAGCTAAAGAGTTTGTTTGTTTGTTTAGTTGTTCTAACTCTAGAGTCTAAGAGACTGCTAGTTGAATTTCAAGAGTTTCTTAACAGAATGTCCATTTTTGAAAAATACCAAAATATATAACTTCACGCTAAGGCGAATAAGAGCTTAGCAGCAACGAAACATTTTTCGACAACTAGGATATTTCATTTCTTTTGAGAGTTTCCGTTGCGTACGTTTGCTACAGTTGCGTAAAAAATGTAAATTACATAATAGCTGGTCATAAAAATTTCTAAAGTTTTCGAAAGTTGGTATGTTAAGTATGAATCACGGGATCATTGTGCAATCCAAAATGGCCGCCGCGGTCTAATCACAAAATTTCATGATGGGTGTCGTTTAAAGGGTTTTTTGGTATGCTGAGTACGAATCACGTACTAATTTTGCAATCCAATATGGACGCCGCGCCGTAATCACAAAATGTCATGATGGGTATCGTTTAAGGGGTTTCTTGGTATGCTGAGTACGAATCACGTAATAATTTTGCAATCGAATATGGGCGCCGCGCCGTAATCACAAAATTTCATGATGGGTATCGTTTAAGGGGTTTCTTGGTATGCTGAGTACGAATCACGTGATAATTTTGCAATCCAAAATGGCGGCCGCGGTGTAATCACAAAAATTCATGATGGGTATCGTTTAAAGGGTTTTTTGGTATGCTGAGTACTAGAGATGCGCCGAATGTTCGGCCGAATATTCGAATTCGGTACATTCGGCAAGTTTTGGAAAGTTCGTATTCGGCCGAATATTCGGTTTATTTGCCGAAAAATTACCGAATGTTGAAATTATTTTTTTGGGGTTTTCCCATAATTATAGTCATGGTACAGAGATTTCTGATGACGCACAGTAACGTCATTTAGGTAAAAGCTCGGAGTGCGCAACGATGCTTCCCTTAAAATTGCCCGGTTTTCACGGCAAGCAGAGCAGACCCATTATTAAATCCATTTAACTCGCAATAAACTCGCAAAGTGGGTACATGTTTTCCTACAAATATAATGTTGTCGAGATAAAAGGACTGAGTAGCAGAAATTGTTGTAATAAGCTGGGTCAGTTCTAGATAGTGGTCCAAGTCATTACGGAGTTCGTTTTTATATGTTCTTCTTAAAGTTACAATACGCAAGTTCTTTGTCTTCACTTGATATCGTGTCACACGACATTTCCACTAATTCGCTAAAAACACGACCGCACACAATCAATTCAAAACTGCAACTGATCTAAGCTTTCTGTGAAAATCAACTACTCATTTTCCATTTCACATTTTTCATTCACCTTACTCATCTTAATCCTAATTTTTATTTTTGATCTCTGTATTGGTGGAAAAGAAAACTCATTTCATTAAAAGGAGCCCGTTAAGCTCATCATCTCCCGTTAATTACTCTTTCGACATGAGTGGCCACACATGGAGTGCTGTTGTCATTTTTGAGCTCTTGAATACTAGCTTGCCCGTTCCACTTGGTATAGAGGCGTGCTATGTGGATTATTATTAAATTAGGAAAGAAAAAATCCATATAATATCAGGCCATACTGAATGCTCCGAATGTTACACTCTGTATAATAGCTAGAGAGTGGCAATTCTCTGCATTGCATAGACGGAGACTGGTGAAATATTTGTGACTAAAGGAGTCATTTCACCAGCAAATCTTTAGACAATAGTAGTTTTCGATACAAGTGTGGGATTTCTGTTATTACAACGAGTTTCGACAGGTGTTGACCCGAGCCGAAGGCGAGCGTAGACAGTCGGAACGAGTTTAAATAATAGTCCCACACGTTGTATTGAACAACTATTTTTAATACAGTTGTGAAAAAATTAAGCAATTTAATAAAATAATAATAACACAATAAACCTGAATATCCAAAATGGCGCCAACCGTAAACGAATATATACCTACCTAAGCAGAGACTATGGCAGTGCACTTCATACAGCCAACTTTTTTTATATTTATAAATTTAATTTGACCGATACTTATATTAATTTATGTTTAAATTTTAATTAAAATTACTTTTAATGTGATATTTAAACAAGTTAGTATCTTTTTTTGAAATATTTGCATGAATCACAGACATTATTTTGACAGTTGGGAAAGAAGTGCGGGAATGGTAAAGAAAAAGCACGAGTGTGTAATAGTCCACAACCTGAACGCTATACGTCCCTGTAATACGCCACTTTTTGAGCAACTGTATTAAAAAAGTCATTTCGACTGTCAACTTTCTTCACGCTTGCAAGTAGTTCAATTGAGAATCGGCACCCTGGGGTTGAGGGCTACGCGCCCAGGGTTATAAGAATATCGCCAGCCACGTCCTCTGACTTGTACTAACCTGTTTACCGCATTAATTTGAACCGAATAGTTCGGCCGAATATTCGGTTCAACTCGCATTCGGCGCATCTCTACTGAGTACGAATTACGTACTAATTTTGCAATTCAATATGGCCACCGCGCCGTAATCACACAATTTCATGATGGGTATAGTTTAAGGGAATTCTTGGTATGCTAAGTATGAATCACATGATAATTTTGCAATCCAATATGGCCACCGCGGTGTGATCACAAAATTTCATGATGGGTATCGTTTAAGGGGTTTTTTGGTATGCTGAGTACGAATCACATGATAATTTTGCAATCCAATATGGGCGCCGCGCCGTAATCACAAAATTTTATGATGAGTATCGTTTAAAGGGTTTCTTGGTATGCTGAGTACGAATCACGTGATAATTTCGCAATCCAAAATGGCCGCCTCGGTGTAATCACAAAATTTCATGATGGGTATCGTTTAAGGGGTGTGTATTGGTATGCTGAGTACGAATCCTGTGATAATTTTGAAATGCAATATGGCCGCCGCGCCGTAATCGCAAAAATCCATGATGGTTATCGTTTAAGGGGTTTTTTGGTATGCTGAGGACGAATCACATGATAATTTTGCAATCCAAAATGGCCACCGCGCCGTAATCACATTTCGTAATGAATATCGTTTAATGGGTTTTTTCGAATGCTGAGTACGAATAACATGATCATTTTGGAATTCAATTTGGCCGCCTAAGCTATTTAGGCCTACTTGCGCGGAGAGTCGAGTTAAATACCTATATAAATATAGAGTTAGTAAGCTCTAAGTTAAATAAATAACTTCTTAACTCTGACCACGTCTTGCACAGTTGCAAATTGGCACGCGGTTAACTAACTCACAGTAAACCGAACAATTTTTTTTAGTCTGTCGTTCCATGCAATCCAACCACACACAAATGTTAGAACGAAGAATGGAACATGTGTCTCTATCTCTTTTACACTACAGTCTGCTACGTATGATTTACGATACTACCATACTTACGATACCAATCATAAAATTTTGTGACTACGGCGCGGCGGGCATATTGGATTGCAAAATTATCACGTGATTCGTACTCAGCATACCAAAATACCCCTTAAACGATACCCATCATGAAATTTTGTGATTACGGCGCGGCGGCCATATTGGATTGCAAAATTATCACGTACTTCGTACTCAGCACACCAAAAAACCCCTTAAACGATACCCATCATGAAATTTTGTGATTACGGCGTGGCCGCCATGTTGGATTGCGAAATTATCATGTAATTCGTAGACATTTTAATGCATTAGGTAGCTGGTTACCATGTCGTGAAAACACTTAAAAAGTAAAAGATCACCACATTTTTACCATGAGTCGCGTATGTATTTGTAACGGTTAATCTAATTACATTTTGTCCATTACTGATATTTTTATACTGTGGCGCGATTTCAACGTAATTTGGCATAATAATTACGAAATAGTTGCGAAAAAAACTGACACAGGTCCTGCCTCCACAAGCGCCAGGGCGAGACTGATCGGACGTCAGCGGCGCAATTCTATTGCGTTTGGTAGATATTCGTACATGATAACTATGTAAATAGTTGTTTATAGAAAAACGCTCGGAAAATGTGTATAAAAACCTAATACCTTTAATTGAGTGCAAAAAAATATATAAAATGTTAATAGTTTAGCCACAGTTTTGAAAAAATTTTACTGAGAGAGTCAACTTTGGGATTTTTTTCTATCTAGTGAAATTTATTGGATCGTGTAACGGGCTCGGAATATGTTTAGCTTATATCCTTGACTATTATATATATATTTTTCAGATTTAAAAACCCTTTACTTTTTGACTAGGATTGTTTCAAAAAACTCAAAATCTGACCCACGCGGCCTTAAGTATTACCACCATGAATTAAGGACTAAATATTAGAAAGGAAGTTATTACCATAGGAAATCCTCACTATTTGACGACTATGAAATTTTTGAGATAGTTTTGTAATAAAACAATAAACACGAGTATTGTAGGTTTTTAGTAGTGTCCGACCGAAACTGGTTTTCCGGCCGAAACCGAAACCGAAACCGAACTTTCGGCCCCAGGGTCAGTTTCGGCCGAAACCGAAACCGAAACCGAAACTCACGTGTTCATATTGAAAAAAAAACCCGCCAAGTGCGAGTCGGATTCCGCACAAAGGGTTCCGTTACAAAAATTGGGCACAAAAATTACGTTTGTTGTGTGGATGCTTTTTTCTAATATTAATAGGTATTTTTTGTTTTCGGCATCAGAACAGGGTGAGGTGGTGGTGGCAGTGTCTCTTGACATTGCCAACGCTTTCAGCACCTTGCCCTGGAGCTGCGTTTGGGAGGCGCTTATTTACCATGGAATGCCTTCATACCTCCGTCGAATTGTCGGGGCCTATCTTTCCGAGAGGGCCATAACTTACGCGAGCTGACTGGGGCTGGGTCCGCGAGATGTGTCGTTCGGTGTTCCACAGGGATCGGTCTCAGGACCGCTTCTGTGGAACATCGGTAACGATTGGGTGCTGCGTGGTTCGTTGCTCAGAGGTCTCGGCTACTACGACACCCTCATTACAGCGCGAGGAGCAACGCACCAAGACGCAGCCCTGAGGCCACCTGCGGGATCCAGCTTACATATAGGGGGCGTCAGCATCGACATCGAGCTCTTGATGACGTATCTGGGACTCGTACTCCATAGCCGGTGGAACTTCGGATACCACTTCCGAAGTTGGTCCCATAGCTGAGGACCCAACGCTCCCTGCAGGAGACTGTACCTTGGGAACGTGCAGTGCATGGCCCTATACGGGGCCCCCGTATGGGCGAAGATCCTGATGGCCAGCAATGCGGCTAAATTGCTTAGCCCGCATAAGGCGACGGCTGGCAGGGTGATAAGGAGATACCGCACGATCTCAGTTGAGGCGGCATGTCTTCTAGCCGGGACCTCGAAGCAAGGGTCCTTGCATCATTATTTAAAATGGCGCAAGGAGGCGCTGGAGCGGGGCCATAGGCCTCTTCCTGTGAGCAGGTCATGCTCGTAAAAGAGACGGCTTGGAAGAAGCGGGAGGGAACTCTGCCACCCGAGTTCCACAGTCTTCCGCGGCGCACCATACTATCAGCCTCCGTGACCGGGGGCCTGAGGAAGGTGACGGGGCTGCTTACCGTCTTTACAGAAGCAGGCCTTAGAGTTAGACGATAGCATGAGATGAGAGATTCATCCACGCCCCGCTCAAGAAGCGGAATAACAACTGAACAACCCCTCAAAGACGCGGCCGCAGTTTGCATCATTCCGAGGGCATACTCGGGGCTCCCAACCGTAGGCTGTTGGGTAGAATACGCGTGGTTTTTAGTCGGTGGAACTACCGTACAGTCAAAATGTTTAGGCCTATATCTGGCACGGTTCCAGTGATACAATCTCGTGACCAATAGACAGACGGACAGCTAGGCCTCATGTCTCGTTAATAGGCTTTAACCCCTCCGTGTTTAAGTTAGACTCGCACTTGGCCGGTTTATTTTTTCAATAGGTGCAGCAAGTTCCACCAAGCGCCATCATTCAACGGTATAAATCTTCTCAAGTGTTCATTTTAGAAATATCTTCACCTAAAGATGACTTTCTTTCTTTTACGTGTGAATTACTCATAGATGCTATTACGAACTCCTACCGACTAAAACCACACGGTGCCCTGCTACTAGCTCTTGGCTGGTTTTGGTTACATTCTAGAAGTATATAACTAAAACTGGACAACAGTGAGCCGGACTAGCGCGCGTTCCGTACAAGAAAATCCGCAAAAAATCACGCATGTTGTTTGGGAGGCCCTCTTTAATATTATTAATTTGTCAATTTTATTATTTGTAGCTATAGTGGCAACAGAAATACATCTGATACATCTTGCGTTTGCTGACAGACAGGCAGACGACCAACGAAGTCAACGGAACTGGCAACAAAGGCGTAGGGTTATGAAATGGACCTTTTTGGGATCCATAAAAAAAACATTATTATAATTATTAATTGGAAGTCCTTTGAAAATCTAGAAATCTTCGGTTAGTAACATATTAACTGGTTGGGCTGACCCTAACCACGTCACAAGCAGAGCTAGGCACTCAAAATTCATGAACACGTGAGTTTCGGCCCGGCCGAAAGTTTCGGCCCATTTTGGCCGAAACCGAAACAGCGGCCGAAACTCGATTTTTTGGCCGAAACTGGCCGAAACCGAAACCGAAACTTCGGTCGGTCACTAGTTTTTAGTAGGTTTTAAATCGTACAATAATACAAATAAGTACGTATACACTTTAATTTTATTCATTTGTATGGATGGATATAGAAGTTTAGGAAATCCCTATTGGTCCAATACCACAAATTTCTAAATAACGACAAAAATAAACATGACGTTTGCTTGTTTGCGTCTAATTCAGAGAAACTCTTGAATCTTCTCTAAATTTTACCGTGAAAGTAAAAACATACAGGGTCTGTCGTAATGAATGGATAACCCGTAACCTGGAGTTGGTACGGATGTTAGGCTGTAAGAAAATCGAATCTTCTTGCCAGGATTGTCAACCATATGAAAATGGCGTAGACTTTTATACTTTTTTATAAATTTCCCAGATTTTTTTATTCATTCCGTGGCCATTTCATCAAATTTAGGTACACTTACTTACACTCCTTAAGACGTGTATTATTTAATTTTAGTACAATTTAAGATGTTTTCAAAGTTGAACATTTTCAAAATCGTCATTTTTAAACTTTTTTAATTTTATTTTTTTCTTAGTGTCAACTTTTGATCATTTACTGTGAAAAAAAAAAGTACGGTGCTGTAGCTGCCCATGATCTTAATTAATTGTCCAGTATGTGTAGATTTTAAAAAGGTATCATAATGTGTACTCTACAAATATTTAAAGTTGAACGTGGACAACGCGATCTTGACGAAGTAAACAATGCCCTCTCTAGGGTAGTCCACTGGTTTAACGCTAATAATTTATTGTTAAACGAAACTAAAACAAAATGTATTAGATTCACCTTGCCAAATGTTAGGCTCGTTAACACCAGTATTAAGATTAGGGATGATCAAGTAGAATTGGTCGATGAAACTGTCTTTCTGGGCATAAAGTTAGACTCCAACTTGCAGTGGGGGCCTCATATCGAGAAAGTCTCGGGCAGACTGAGCTCTGCAGCCTATGCCGTTAAAAAAATCCGACAACTGACAGACATTAGAACAGCGCGTCTTGTCTACTTTAGCTACTTCCACAGTGTCATGACCTATGGCATACTATTATGGGGTAACGCTGCCGACATCGAATGTATCTTTGTGTTGCAGAAAAGGGCTGTCCGGGCTATCTATGGTATGGGGTTTCGGGAGTCATTAAGAGAAAAGTTTAAGGATATCAACATCCTTACTGTGTATTCACAGTACATATATGAAAACTTATTATATACTCATAAAAATAACAGTAAATTTATTAAAAATAGTGATATCCATAACCTAAACTTAAGAAATAAGAATAAATTGGCTGTACCTAGATTTAGGCTTAATAAAATAAGCAATTCTTTTGCGGGCAATTGTATTCGAATGTACAATACATTGCCGACAGCCATAACAGGTTTGTCAGTTAGTAAATTTAAAAAACTAGTAAAACTTAAATTGTGCCAGAAAGCTTATTATAGCATTAAAGACTTTCTAGAAGACAAGACTGCCTGGCAGTGACACGAATTGCTCCTTTCTACATTAAAAAAAAAACTGTATTAGATACTAAGATGAATAAGAGGGACCGGACTGAGTTTCTTGGGGTGTTCTTCTCAGTCTGTAGCATTTCCGAACCCCCGGTAGTCACAAAAATTTTGACAAACCTAAATAATTTTTTTAAAATTTCAAAGGGAATAAATTTTATTTTATTTTATTTTATTTTATTTATTTTACAATCAATATTATGTTACAGGAGTAAGATCAAATATCAAGGACAGAATTTTAATTTTTCAAGTAATGTTATGAAACGATTTTAAAATTTTATTCTGCCAAGATACTTTACACACCCACTACCGGGCCACTATTAAGGATATTCAGAAGCAAACCAGGTTGCTTTTAGTGAAAAAAATGTATTTCATAACTTAAATTAAATGCTCGAAGTGTCCTCCGCCGGCTGCAATACAGGCTCTACATCGCCTAATAAAAGATCTTTTAATCTGGCGCGCATAACCGGCTTCTTCAATTTTTCTTGCTGCTAATTGGATGCGCGCACGCAATTCTTCCACAGTATTTATTGCTTTGCTGTACACATTTTCTTTCATACGCGCCCAAACAGCAAAAATATGCTAACCTTTTCACACACCGTGATTGGGAAAGGGACAATGTGCATAATGCCTGGTAACAACGACTAAGTTATTTTTTAAATTTCGAATAAACTTGTCGATACATATTTCTTGCTTGTTTTAAATTTCGAATAAACTTGTCGATATTTCAACAATGAGAGCACTACAATTTTAGATATTAACACATATTACATAATAATCATGGAGCTATAATTTTTTTTTCTAAAAGCAACCTGGTTTTCTTCTGAATATCTTTATTACATAATGGCCCGATAGTGTTTGTGTAAAGTATCTCGGTGAATAAATCATTATGACGAAGTTTGATAACCATTAATTAACATTATTTGATTTTTTTAATTCTGACCTTGATATTTGATCTTACTCCTGTAACATAATATTGATTGTAGAGTACACATTATGATACCTTTTTAAAATCTACACATACTGGACAATTTATTAAGATCATGGGCAGCTACAGCACCGTACTTTTTTTTTCACAGTAAATGATCAAAAGTTGACACTAAGAAAAAAATAAAATTAAAAAAGTTTAAAAATGACGATTTTGAAAATGTTCAACTTTGAAAACATCTTAAATTGTACTAAAATTAAATAATACACGTCTTAAGGAGTGTAATACTGAAAAATTCACATAGGAATACCTAAATTTGATGAAATGGCCACGGAATGAATAAAAAAATCTGGGAAATTTATAAAAAAGTATAAAAGTCTACGCCATTTTCATATGGTTGACAATCCTGGCAAGAAGATTCGATTTTCTTACAGCCTAACATCCGTACCAACTCCAGGTTACGGGTTATCCATTCATTACGACAGACCCTGCAGTGCTATTCTCTAAAAAACAGCCTTGCGTACAGCGCTGCCCACAGCGGCGAGTTATTCGGTTATATATTACAATACCAGAAGTCAGAATGCCTTTACTTGAAATGCACTAGCCCAAAATACCCGAAATCGAAATACCAATATTCAAAAGGCCAAGTATGTACTCTTTTGAATGCAGTGCTATTCTCTAAAAAACAGCCTTGCGTACAGCGCTGCCCACAGCGGCGAGTTATTCGGTTATATATTACAATACCAGCAGTGCTATTCTCTAAGGAAACAGCCTTGCGTACAGCGCTGCCACAGCGGCGAGTTATTCATTTTGTATTCACTAAGTTTTGAAACCTACACTAGCGCTCAAGGCTGTGACGGACGCCATTGGAACTACTCGCCGACGAGCAAAACTGACACAATTCCTTACGTTTTAGTATTCGCTAAGGAAAAACAGCGTCGAGTACGCTCACAGCCTTGCCCACATCCTCGCTTTTAGCTGCCAAATACAAAAGCTTCAAATGCTACGCTTATCTACACGCATTTGTACGAAAAGTTGATTGTTTGCTGCGGAATAAACAGTTTAAAATATTAATTATGTCTGCTCGTTTGATTATAATGATTAAGTTATTAAAAGAAGCCAAGAAAATCGACGACAGGAATAAATCTCGTCAAGCAAGACAGATGCGACAATTAAAAACAATTTGCAGAGATACGGACTTTATCGGTCTGACTCGGAAGATCTAATCAATATATTAGAATGTGATATATCACCCTATATGCCTACACAAATTCGTGCAAGTGCCATAAGTATTAGACTAAAGGTGAGCTGCTAAGTTACTAAGTTTTTTGTTTATAAGCTGAGGTATTTGTAGATTCATTGAGATGCTGTAACAATGTAGTTTAAAATTCCTGTATATAGGTACCTACCTACTATATAATTAATTAATGTTTCAGATATTATGTACCTTATCATTTTTGGCGAGTGGCAGTTACCAAAAAATTCTAACCAAAAATTTAGACACCTTTGCGTCCCAATCTTCTACTTCCAGAGCAATTCAACAAGTTGTTAATGCTCTAAATAATATAAATATTATAAATAAATATATTAGATTTCCCCAAAATCAAGAAGAACGGCAAGCTTTGAAGGAAAGGTAGGAAATCGTTCTATAGATTTATTACCAATTCTCTCATTTACTTATTACCTACTTTTTATTATGTAGGTAGGTACCTACCTAGGTATCTTACTTTATGAAAATGTTACAGATTTTTCGCAAAATTTAAAATTCCTGGCGTCATTGGTTGTGTTGACGGCACCTTGGTGTCCATGATACGTCCCAAACAGCATGAGGAGAGGTATTACTGTCGGAAAGGATATCATGCCAGGAATGTTCTTATTGTAAGCTACCTAATTTGTTTTATACCTAATTTATAAACAAATAATTGTATGATTATTCAATGGTAATAAGAGTATCTATTATAATGTATTTCAGATCAGTGATGCAGATTTAAATATATTACATGTGGATGTCACATTTGGAGGTGCCACACATGATAGCTTTATATTTTCGAATACAGCTATAAAGCAGCATTTAGAAACTCTGAACCATACTGGTGAAAGAGTTTACTTACTTGGTAAGAGAAACTTAATTTTGAATCTTACTTCTTACTATCTTACCTACTAATATTATAAATGCTAAAGTTTGTTAGTGTACATATATGTATGGATGTTTGTTACTCTTTCACTCTCTAACGGCTAAACAGTTCTGGCTGAAATTTGGCTGAACTATAAAGTTCCATGTAGACAAAATAATAAAGTGAGCATGTACCAACTAAATATAATCTATCTATATCAGTTGTGTTGTAAATAGAGAATAATTTTGTAATCAGTTTCTCTTGTGATTTCAGGAGATTCCGGCTATGCTCAAAGGTCATATTTAATGACTCCATTTCTGAACTCGAATCCCGGGACTCCAGAAAGTCACTACAACAATTACCACTGTAGTGCTCGGAACCGCGTTGAAAGGACAATAGGAATCTTAAAAGGACGTTTTAGGTGCCTATTGGTCCACAGGGTTTTGCATTATGATCCACTCATGGTGGGTAAAATCAAGTGTGAAAAAAAGTGTGTTACACAATATGTGCAACAGGGCAGGTATACCGGCTCCAAACCTGACCCCACGAGACATTGATGAAGAGGCTAGATTACTTAATTCATTAGCCGTTCAGCAGCCAGCCCTAGATAATCTGGAACATGGCCAAATAAGCCGACAAACATTGGTTAACCAATTATGGCGAGCACGTCATATTTAATGACGACTGCCTCTGTGGAGCGCAGCAGGTAGTGTAACCGCCTGCCGCGCTTGGAGGTCCGGCCTTCGATTCCCGGGTCGATCCAAACATTTGTGTGATACACATATGTTTGTTCCGGAGTTTGGCGAGTTTGTTATGTGATAGTTATAGTTGTTTGGTACTTTTAGTTTCAGTGTTTATAGTAGTATAAGAGTAATTTCAGTTTACTGTACTTTATGTTACAGTAGAATAAAAAAGAATTCTTCTATCTTTCTATTTGGGTGTAATAAAATACCTAATATTTACATATTGTTTTTTTTTATCAATATCCCCACCATAACACAAAGCACTGTTTTATAAACTATCACTACAGTAGGCAACTTTCACTAAGCCTGTCTCTGTATGTGAGCACTTTGTGCTGAAGGCCTTATGGGCGGTTTGATAAATTTCAGCGGTCCATTTTAACACGGCATTTTAGACAATACCCCTCACCACCTATGGGAAAAATACTAAATTAAATGTGGGCACATGTTTTTTCCTTTTTTTTGTGACTGGCCTTATGGTACGGTGGTTAGTGCTTGACTACGGATTCGGAAGTCGTGGGTTCGATTCCCACCCAGGACAAATCTCTTCGTGTGATGAGCACATTGGTATGTTCTGTGTCTGGGTGTAATTTATATATAATATGTATGTAGAAATATATAAGTATGTCTATCAGTCGTCTAGATCCCATAGCACAAGCTTATAAGCTTAATTTGGGCTAGATGATGCTGTATGAGAATTACTGAGAATGTCCACAAATATTTATTATTTATTTATTTACTTGTTCTACCTACTTCTACGGTGATAAAGGCGTAACTGTTTGTAACAATAAAACCAATAATAATCAAGCCTGTATTTAATTAGAGTAAAGTACATACATTTTAAAACATGGTTAGTGCAGTTAGTATGTTATTGTGTTATTTCTTACATGTTACCTTTGTTAGTTATGTTAGTAGTTTTGTATATTTCTCTTTGGGTGAAGGTCTAAGCCGATGTTAAACATTGCTCTCTATGTCGTGCTATTATTAACAAGTAGAGGACGTCACGCGGTTTCACCCGCGTAGCTCCCGTTCCCGTGGGAATACGGGAATAAAACGTAGTCTGTGTTCACCGGGAAGAGTGTATATTTTTAACGGTGAATTTTTTTTTCAAATCGGTCCAGTAGTTTCGGAGCCTATTCGATACAAACAAACAAACAATCAAATATTTCCTCTTTATGATATTATACTCTGTAAAATATATCTTGATCTCTGTGACAGTTCAACAACGTAAAAAGAATATAGACTTTTATGTCAACGGCATAAAGCTTTTGTGGTTGAAATGCAGAGAGTGAGAACACAGAGATGCGAACTGTAAATAACAACTTTATGCCTTTAAAATAATAGTCAATTTTGTTTACGTTTGTAAAACTGTCACAGAGATCAAACTATATTTTACAGAGTATAGTATAGATTGTCTTCCCGCTGTCTGCACCATGTAGTTAAACCATAAATCCCTCCAATTAAACCATAAACTAAATAACTACTAGAACTAACATACCTGCTAACCAATATTACATTATAACACTACACAGTTAAACCACAACAAAACATATAGAAACAATTAATAATACAAATGGTACTTTCAGTCGCCTCTACGTTCTGCCAATGATTTAGTAGCACTACATAGTTCCTGCATTGCCTCAAATTGCTTCGACAATGTCGAAGACACCTCCATGAAAATGTCAAACATTTGACGTTGATTATTTAATGTCTGCCGTTCATTCTCCAAACGCTTCTCTTCCATGGCCATTGACCTCTCAGTCAATAACCTCTCATTCTCCACTCGCCTCTCCTCAATTGCAATAAGCCTCGTTTCATTCTCTATACGAGTCTCTTCAATGGCAATAAACCTCTCGCTGAGGCTTGCCACCTGAGACTGTCTCTGTGAGGGTGGAGAACGAGGGAGGATACGTCGCCGCGCTAGACGACGCCTTCGTGGAGCTGTAAAATAATAATACTAATTAATGGTTCATTACAATAATTCGCTTCGACTCACTTGTTATAAAACAGTGAATTTAAGAAAAATATTTTTGTAGCTAGCAAGATTCGTTGTTAGTGTGACCAATTGACCATATACATTGTTGATCGCAGTAATTGACCATACATACACAATATACACATATAGTCACGCCTTTATAGCTACGCTAGTAAATGAAATGTCACTAAGTGGTCTCCTGTCGAAGAACCAGCCATCGCGAAAGTTGCTTCCTGCAGTGATCGTTTACAGGCAGTGTTGATGACCATTATACCTACTCTATTAATAAGGGTGCACCACAAAGGATTATGGGTTGGAAACTTACTCAGAGAAGCCATTTGGGAACTCCTATGAGGCACTGCAGGTTGCGGCGACATAGGCTCTATCTGTAATTAATGCCGTAAGATATTGCTAAATTAAATTATATATATAAACTTTTATAAAAAACTCTTGTATATTTATCGGAATTCTTACCCGTTGTTCAACTATTGGTGTAGTATTTACTACAACATCGTCTCTTCTGGTGGATGGACCAGGCAAAGGTTGCTGTAAATCAAAAATATTTGTATGTTACAAGAAGAAAGACCATTTCTGCCACCCTTTGACCGATGGACAGAAAACTAAAAAAACATGGGGAATACTTGACCGATTCTCATGAAATTTTGTGTGCATATTGGGTATGTCTGAGAATAGGACAACATACAACATCTATTTTACATCACCATAAAAAAAATGGCAAAACAACGTTTGGCGGGTCAGCTAGCATTAATGTAAATTCAACGTTTGGCGGGTCAGCTAGCATTAATGTAAATTCGGTAATGTTATTTCAGTAAAATTAATGAGCTTACTGGTATTATAGGTGAGGGTTGCTGGGATTGCATTATATGCACACTACTGCTACCCAATATCACTGAAGGCTCCAGTCCCTTTAAAAATATAAGGTATGATGATTAGTTCAGTTATTGAAGAAAATAATTTTTTTTAGGAACTGGTATTCATTTGATTTTAAGCTTATAATATAAAATAAGCTAGGAATAACCTGCTTGTGTTATGGGTATCAGACCACGGATATTAATACTTATATACTTTTAAATACATACTTATTATACATAGAAACACCCAGACTCTTGAGACAAACATTTATGGGTCACACAAATATTTGTCTCCGGTGGGAATCGAACCCACGACCTCCAGCGCCACAGGCGGTATCACTACCGACCGCGCCACAGAGGCAGTCCACATATAAGTACAGTATAAGTACAGTTATATATAGCATT
This sequence comes from Miltochrista miniata, assembly GCA_933228765.1. Lineage (NCBI taxonomy): Eukaryota > Metazoa > Arthropoda > Insecta > Lepidoptera > Erebidae > Miltochrista > Miltochrista miniata. The sequence continues at coordinate 10,151,478 of OW121764.1, read as the reverse complement.
AACAGTTCAAAAATATATAATATATATATATATATTTTTGAACTGTTAATGCTCACATACCTGTAAAATGCTCCCCGAACCTTGTTCCACATTATCTTGTTGTATGCTCTGCAAGTAAATATTTATATATTACTTATTTAAGAATCACATCTGAATGGAGAAGATACTGTGGTTTAAAAGAAATAATGAAAAGTAAAGACTACAACCTTCATACTAAAAGAACAGCTTTCAACACTTGTATACTACCTTGCATCACATATGGATGCAAGACATGGGCACTGAATAAAAAGTATAGAGACAGTCTAAGAAGCTGCCACAGGGCGATGGAAAGAAGTATATTGCATGCAAGAACATCTGACAAGATTGACAATAAGACTTTATGGGTAAAAACAAAGCTTACAGACATCTTACAGAGAATAGACAAAGGGATGTAATTGATTATTATAAGATAGTTAATATTCAATCAATTGCATGTAATAATTTCTAAAATGAAGGCTTATTATTATTATTATTTATGATTATCAGAAGTGCAGCTAAGTATCCTACTAATATTATAAATGTGAAAGTTTGTGAAGATGTTTGGATGTTTGTTACTCAATCACGCTCTAACGGCTGAACGGATTGAGCTGAAATTTGGTACAGGGATAGAGTATAGTCTGGAATAACACATAGGCTACTTTTCATCCCGGGAAAATGTTCCCACGGGAAGCGGTAACGAGTACCAAATTTCACGCGGGCGAAGCCGCGAGCATCAACTAGTTTATTTATAGTTTTAGTAAGCTTACATACCAATATAAATGATTCCTCTACAGGCGGAGGATCTACAGTCTCAACAGTGGAAACATCTATTACTTGAGCATCAGTGGCTGGCTGGAAATATAAAAAAGGTGTTATGAAATATTTACAAAGAAAACGTCCTAGGAGGCTCAAGCTAAAAGCATGCACCATTTACATTAAAGGGGATTAATAAGCATAATTACATGGAAAGGGTTAATTTCCAACTCCCTGTCACCAATAGCAAACCCTTCTCCACCCATTAGGGATACAATTCTTTCCTCTATTGTGGATAGAACCAATGGTTCACCCACACCACCACCAGTTTGTAGGCGGGAGATACGTATTTGGCTGACTTTCCTCTTCACTGCTGCTTTTTTGTCTTTCCAATACTAAAAAATATGTAATAAAAGAAGCTAAATACAAGAACACATAATGATGTAGGTACAACTATCACCACCATATCAAACTACTAATATCCTCAGTACAACGTCAATACTAAAAGTCTGTGATATGTAAATGAGGACCGGCAGAGAGCACAGCTTTTTTTTTTCAGTTAGTACCAAGTTCCACTTTAGCAGGAACAATGACAGTGTTCTCATACTTTTTTTTTTCAATCAATATGTTTTGTCAAAATGGAATGTTTTGGTCTAACAATGTACCTAGTTAAGTAACTTTTGATTTAATAGTAAATTTATACAGTGTATTCAAACATTAAATGAGTACTATACATACTTTTGCCCATTGCTGCCATTGTTTCGTGCAGCCCCCAGCGTCACTATTAAGCTTGAGAGCTACATTTTCCCAAGCAGCTCGTGTCCTATCCCGGGCATGCGCAGTCCGAGCATGCCCAGTTGCGAGAAACCGCTGTTCCTCTAAACACTCCAACAATTTCTCTACTTGCGTTTGCGACGGGATAGAAAGTCTTGACATCCTTAAAATGGTAATTTCGTTAGGTGTGTATAGAATATAGAATGCTAATAATATTAATTTAAAGCAACTATTAATGATGAATATGAATTTGAAATGAATAAGTACTTACTTAGTTGTTGATGTTTGTTAGGTATTTAAATCAAAGATATTAAATACTACGTAATTTTATTGGCAAAACTCAAGTCAGTTCCTCACGTAACAGGATGATAATTTGACCACAACACAACAATAATAATAATACTACGGACTAAGTATGTACTAATAATATTATTTGATAATAATCTAAAGAACTTATAATAATTTTAACACTTCGGCAAAGTTTTACTGAGTTGTTTTTGTTGTGAAGTTTGGCTACTTTGGCTTGGCGTCACTTTTTTTTGACGTTTTGTTAGCTTTATAAAACGTAGGTGGTCTGGCACAAGCAATCTTCATTCAGCCTTTTAAACAACTAAATTCAATACATTTAGCGGATAATTACCAATGTCAGTGGAACTATATTGTTTAGCATGCCTAAAAATACCATTATCATATTTTTGAAACCCACATACTCTTCACTATTCCTCAATTGATATTTACCGATAAGAATCGTAACTTTTATTGTTGGAATCCTTAACTCGTCGACAAAACAAGGACGAGTGGGCGGGGTCACTGATTCGTCGACGAGTATGCAAGTGTTACTGAATAGCATTTAGAACAGCGTTGTGCCCTAGGTCGATCTCTTGGCGTCACATCGACGAACTCGTCGCTGCGTACAGCCTATAAAATTGACTGTTAGCGAATAGCATGGCAGAAGTCAGAATGCCTTACTTAAAATGCATTAGCCCAAAATACCTGAAATCGAAATACTAATATTCAAAAGAGTACATACTTGGCCTTTTGAATATTGGTATTTCGATTTCGGGTATTTTGGGCTAGTGCATTTCAAGTAAAGGCATTCTGACTTCTGGTATTGTAATATATAACCGAATAACTCGCCGCTGTGGGCAGCGCTGTACGCAAGGCTGTTTTTTAGAGAATAGCACGGCTGTATAAGTACTTAAGTATAAGTGCCGTTTTTAAGTTGAACTATTCCTATTCCCTACTTAATACATATAATCATTAAAATCAATCAGGTGTCTTCATGTGACGTTGATTAACAAACAGTCAGACCATGTTAGAATCAAAACAGTCAGACATTGATTCCATTAAACTAATACTTCGTGTTCTTATTTAGCAACTGTAATCGGTTATTGTAAAAATGTACCTATTTAATGAAAAGAAAACTTTTTCACACACATTTAGAAAAAACTAAGTGAAAAACATTGAGTTATTATTGCTACGGTTCAAAACACATTAGTGCCTAAAAATAAATTGAATATTACGCAGTTTGATTTGAATGGCCAATACTACATACAAGACGTATTGACTTGCTAATTGTATACTTAGGACTTTCTCTAAGTGAAGCGTTACATAAAGCAACGCGACCTGTACAAGGGGAGTAGACAGCATTTTGCTCTACATATCTGTCTATTATATCTGTTGCGGGGGGGGGGGGGGGGGGGTTTCCACTACAAAAGCAAACGGCTGTCACCATGGAACTTTCACACAAAGCCTAACAAAACAGTCTATGGCCGGGGGTCTTGGGTAAGCTCTCGGAATCACTATGGAACTTACAGAAAGCGTAGATACTCCGTAACGGGCACGCTTTGACAGAGCCAGAGGGGAAAGTCTCAATATGGCGTCTCCCATCCCGATTAAAGTCATAGATCGTGTTGCTTTATGAACAAACTAGAGATAGTACAGATGGAAAACTCATGTAAGTATGCACTTTTTTTTCACACCGAAAATTCGGTCGAGACCGCCTGACCTCGTGTCTGTGAATGAGTTGTCTATGAGTGCGGAGCCTCAGCGAATTTAGTATGTAGGTTTCCATCTGTACTATCTCTAATTTGTACTTTATGTGTGCTTATATCAGAAATTGGTTTGTAGTAGCAGAAATAGTTAGTGCTTAGCGCTAAGTGGTGCGAACGCGTGCGGTGGGCGCACGCTTCAAGGCCCTTCAAAAAATATCAGTTACATAAATGCTTTTACATCATAGACTATCCGTTTGGCTATCTGTCGTTTGTATCGCGGAGAGTACTTACTTGTTTACTATTTTCGAATGGGAATATCATACAATCTAATCTGATTCAGATTGAAAATAAGACGATTTTCTGTTTTTTACCGGTTTTGGGTGTGATTTTTGAAGTGTAGGAAAATCAAATCGCGTAATTTTAAAACATTTTATCAAAATCTGAAGAGCTTAGATTAGATTAATTTTGATTTGGTAGTTCTTGTATAAATTCCGCATTCTCTTGACCTTGACGCAAGTAAAATTGTGACGATAACGGCACGGCCTACAAATACAGTAGCATATTGATTAGAGCCAAAATATGCCAATTGCTCTTTATTTACGCAACAACTTTTTACCTAGTTCGGCCTAGTCAACCAAAAAAGAGAAACTGTGTTTTGAATTTTGGATAGGCCCTATCAAAGCCATATCGTAAACCAATAATCAGGCTTCTATTAGTGAAAATGAGTATTTTCCGTCGTCACGTGGGCAGTATACTTAATTAACGATGTGGTCCGTTTGTGAGTTGACTTCTATTAAGATATGCCAGCGACTCCCGGACTCGGATAATGTTTCAGTCGCAAACGGGATTATCGCTCGCATGATAATGATTATAATTATCATTAGACCGATTGCTCTAAAGATTTCTAATTTTTCCATGACTTGTAGTGCCTTTTACCAAAATACTATATCTCCCAGACCACTGTATATATTTTTCGGTACATATACCTAAGTTAACTGAGTTAATTCAATATCTTTCGTACTAAACATCTTTTTCACAAATACCTATTGTCTTGTATAACCCTTTCTATCACTTTTGCCTTTGCTATCACTTTTTACAATACACTGTCTGCCAGCAATTATTTTATTTGACTTTGGGCTATCAACGACACAGCTGGACTGATCAGCGGCGCCGGCGCAACAGAAACATTAATCAAATCACGTAGACTGTAAATATGATAGCTTTCTTCGGTAAGTTATTTTTTGTTATGAGGGCATACATTTTCGGCAATAAATTTGTTTTGTTTATATTTGATGATAACATTTTATAACATGTGTCATAAACAGAGTTTTTAACTGATACAGTATGGGGAAATCCTCTGTGCGATAAGGCCGCCAATTGTTAAACCAATTATGTATAACATTACCAATTTATGAATTGTATTTTGGTGTTGCAATAAAGTATAACTAACTAATTAAATCTAAAACCACACATAACTGTACTCTCTTTTCAATTTTAGCCCCTCTCTATAAAATAAGAGTGCAGAGGCCCCTCTGCATTATGGCGAGACTTTGGCTGTAGTCTACGACTCTGTTGCATTAAACTTATAACACAATGATGTTACTCACCAACTAGCGCGAGGTAGCTATGCAGAGAACTCTTTCCCAGGGCGCCTTGTTACAGAGTTTCTAGTGGGTGCGCAAGGGAGGCCAGGGCTCTGACGAGAACAGCCAATAGGGTGTACACACATATATTTATATAGTACACAGTACACTACAGAGACAATGAGATTACATAGATACAGAAAGCACAGACATACATAAGAATATTACAGGTTTAGGTATTATTAGTACAGCACTACACTAAATCAGCGTGAGGAAGTAACGTAGGCGGCTAGTCTACACGTAAAAGTATGCTGACAAGTACTGGCCTGCAGTGTGAGCGTAGAGTGGCAGTGGCTGGTGGTAATGCCAGGTGTATGAAGACTGCAGGTTCCTCTTAAGTCACCTCGCTCGTGTAGTCCACGTGTTATTGGGTGTATTCAAATGTGGCTGTACAACTTTTCCCCGTACTAAAAAACCCTGTCATGAAAGAAACGACAAATTAAGATACTGACTGCGCGACAGACGAAAATCGACCCGCTTTGCAAATAGTTAATTGTAACTTACTAGAATCTGGGTATAGGTTATCACAGAATTTAATCCTTTCTGAAGAGAATAGGTGAAACTCAGGTTAAAATTCTCAACAAGTCATCAGGTTCCAACTTATAACCTCTAAAGAAAAATTGAGGTGTGCTACTCAGAGTTGTTTCAAAATTCCTTGCTGCTTCGAGGATGGTAAAAAAAGGCTTGGAACTTTATAGCAGGGCTTTATCCCCTCCTAACGTGGAATCGTCTCGAATTCCATCTCAAAACCTGCTTTCATTGAATGCAAAAACGATTCGTCACCGATCTTATGACATCATGTCATTCTGACAGCAGAAATGTCACCACAGACAACCGATTAAAAAACGATATATCGATTAGGGTGCTTTCACACACTTAATGCTGCATCTACAGAAAATAAATGCTACAAACTACGTCACTAGGTCACGTGGATCATCTGTTCAAAGTTTGCAATAAAACAAAAATGACAACGTCAATCGGACTGAACTTTCACTTTCACAATAAACGTGTTAGAGAGGGGCAGTCTGGTGAGAACGATCTCACGGCTTTCTTGTTTTTTTTTGCGTTTAGACGAATTCATGTCAGCATCATTTCATTTTATCCGAAGAAAATACCGCGACAGCACAATCGACCCTCATAGGTACTTTGATTGTAAAGGTAAATTCGAGAGTTGTTGGCTTCCAGCACGTGGTGTGGACATCTGTCTCTTTTAGGGTGCTAGAACAGGTAGTCGGGTTTTCGAGAAAACATTTAGAAAAATACATTATGGTATTGATTTCGTTCCAATGACACACACACGTTGAGTCTCATGCCCACCACCGCCTTGCTGCCATATGATATTCTTCTGCTTCGGCTTCGGCTTCTGCAGCTTAAAAATACCCAGTCATAAACTGATGGTATAATTTTCAAATACACAGAACCTGATTGTGCGTCACCATTAAGTTCTGTCTCATTGTACATGGCATAAAGGTAATATATGTAATAAGTAATCTATAGTCCATGAACTGAAAACCGCATTGACGTCATTCATCAGATCGCCGAATCGTCTTGCTGCGTCACTTTTGACATCAGTACAGATAATTTCAATTGCAAATTGTTGCTAACTTATTGTAGACAAGACAATGGCTGCACGTGCTAAGTCCTAGTTCAAGGCCTAGGATCGTCTTTAGAGTTCGTACACGTCCTTCTGTATTGAGTAATAGTGATTCATCGATTGCTTGGAACTTGATTAAATTGATTACGTGGCAATATGTTCTAACTAGAATCCCGGATAGAATAAACATAATAGTCTCCATATTTGGGAAATCTCAGTAGCACAATAAATTAAAAATTAATTTGATTCAAGACAATGTCTTCCGACGAAGGACATTTCCTTCGTCTGGTTTGACAAGGTAACGCCACGAATTGGCTTATGGTTCACTGCTCTAAATATAATTCTTAGAAACATAAGTAATTAAGAATTCATTTCAGTAAAGAAAACATACTTTTTTTTAACGTGAGGGAAAATCCTCATGGATGTTATGCTGGGCTCCTACTGGCCTATGGTTGAGAGCCCCGGGGAAGCCCTCGGAAAGATGTCCCAGGAAAGAAAACATGCTTACCTAATTCAGATGAAAGAAACGAGTTAGGCACTGAAATGAATTTCCTAATGGTTACTAAACAAATGCAGGCTACAAAATATCTCATTTTAAAAAGCTATCCCCGTTTACTCTAAAATTATAATGGTGGCTCATAAATTTAATTAATATTGGTAATCATTTTCAGTGCCCCAGTCTGAGACAGAGCATCCGAAGGTGCAGAATCCGGAAGGCACAGAAGAGATCTCAACCGAGCTGTCGTACATGAAGGCTTTGGACGGTTTCGTGCTGGTGCTGTCGCAGCAAGGCGACATTGTGTATTGCAGCGAGAATATTGCTGACCATCTTGGAGTCTCACAGGTGCGAGGATATTTTAAAATTTTATTGGATATAAGATATAAATCATGAATTGACTCTGGCGCTTGGCAGCCGCTGCCGCGGCCTGCTCGATTCGCTCGCTTACCTTCGCGCGTTAGTGACCACTGTTCCAGCCTACCCATCTTGTAGGTTACATACATACATACATACATATCATCACGCCTGTTTCCCATCGGGGTAGGCAGAGACTATGGCTTTCCACTTGCTACGATCCTGGCATACCACTTTCGCTTCTTCTACTTTCATAAGTGCTTTCATACACGCTCGCCGGTTAAGGGTACTCTTGACCTGGCCTTTTTCCAGCAGGTCATCAATTTGGTTACCATGCGTACGCCGAGGATGACCCCTACCAGCTTGCCCATTCATTCTCGCCTTATAGATCTGTTTAGTCAGTCTATTTTCATCCATCCTCTCAACATGTCCAAACCATCTAAGCATCCCTTTTTCTATCTTTGTCACTACATCTTCAGTTATACCACATTGTTTTCTAATCACGCTATTCCTTTTTTTGTCCATCAATTTCACTCCAGCTATACTTCGCAGACTTCTCATTTCCACTGCATTAATTTTACTTTCATGCTTCTTCTGCCACCTCTCGTGTACTTGGTCACACACAGATTGATGAAGACCTTTCTAATGGCAAAGAATTTGAATAGATTTCTTACACAAATGTATAGGTTATCAGAATTTGAAGGAATAAATAGAAAGTCTTCTGCTTTGCTTCTTTGGGTACTAGCATAATAATATTATGAGCATATTATGTTACTCATATTTTAATTTGACTTTCTTATGCTAAAGGAATATTTAAAATCAGTTCAGTAGATTCCAAAGTTTATTGTTCACGAACGAACAAATCTTTCGTTTTACTTAATATAATATCAGTAAGTATACGTAAAGTTATCGCTTTTGGCCTTTTGAGATACGGAACCCTACAAGAATCTAATTTTAAAAGTGCTATAAATTATTCTGATCCATAATCAGAAAGTACTTAAAATACCTTCGTTACAACACTAATCCTATTTAACGATGAATCTAATACCCATTAATTGTTAACTACCGATCGTGGGTCGGAAAGCTCTCTGTCCGAACTAATCTCGATACTAAGGATTTATATGAGGGATTAAGCAAATCAGGGAGTTTACCCTGATTGGATGGAATCAGTATTAAAAAAAAGTATACCTATAGCTATTTACCAAGCGGAATTGTAAAAGCTTTTTTGCTGATTAAAATATACGCGAAAGCATTTCTTTTTTACTTTGAGAAATTATATTTTTAAGATTCTTTAGAATTCTTTCTTTCCATATTGATTTTTGGAAATTGGGGCTGCTTAATTATACATCGCTTTGGTTTGATGTTTTACCTATGCGTGTATGCCCAAAAAGACTCGGAAATCATAATGCAGCTAACATTTGAAAAAAGCTCTTTTGCTTTATTGCCTAGGTCTAGGAAGATTAAAAGAAGTGTCTGTACACAAAATATTTCAGTATCTTTTATTTTTATTATTAATCTCATGAACTAGTGCAATAGAAAGCGGTAGTCCCAGCAGGCACCCAAACAAAATCTTATAAATCAATGTTATGGTTCAAATTGTTCCGACACGCATACTTTAAAACAGGTTTTCTTTACACCATATCTGTTTGGGCTTTGGAACATTTAAATAATCCTCGTACTGCTATAAGTAGGTACTGTTCGTTTTTTTATTACTGATATGATATTGTGGGTTCTGAATTAATTCCTAGTTCCTACGTTATTTATTCATCCTAGATCTCTTTGTCTCAGTCCTGACTTGAAGTTGAAGTTCCAACAACTCGGCATCACCTGAATCTCCACCGAAATGCCAATAATTGACTGATGAGCAGAGTAAGGGGCTCACCTGTAATTTACCGAAACTCCAGCGTGTCAAAAATTAATATTCTCTTTAGGACTCGTTTTAGGGAACCTCTCCACCAGATATATGTTCTATGTGGATGCGTTTGATATCCAGTAATAACATTCGTCGGTCCATAAGTAATGTTGACATGTGTTTTGTGAAATTGTGCAACCTACGAATGTAATTGGTGGATTTCAAGCGCATCCACATACATAATACCTGGTGGTAAGGCACCCCTGTGCTCAGTATGTTTCGTCTTCTCCCTTTAGGATCCCTGTAAATGCAATAGATGCTCTATACTAGAGATTGTATGGTTACATAGATATCAAAAATTTTACTTAGATCATAATATTATAAAGAGGAAAGATTTGCTTTTTTGTTTGTTTGTTTGTAACGAATAGGCTCCGGAACTACTGAACCGATTTGAAAATTTATTCACTGTTGGAAAGCTACACTCTTTGCGGTGACCATAGGCTATATTTTATTCCCGTATTCCCACGGGAACGGGATCTACGCGGGTGAAACCGCGTGACGTCCGCTAGTATCATATAAAGTCAGTAGTCAGATGATAATATCCAATACTGTTGCTATCGAATTATCACGTGATATCACACCAATAAAGCTGAAATAACTATATAACTTGATTGTATGATCGATAAATCGTAGACTTTATCAAGTAAAACACAGCATTATGTTTATTATGATATCAAACGACTAATTCAGAACGTCTCTGTACAATAAATATCCGTCATCATTTTATCATTTTCTCTGCTTAACAGATATGAACCTTATTGTCTGAGGAAAAGAGGTTATATTGTGTTCAGATTGATAGCACATTGTTGTACACGCGTTTTTGTTAGTAGATCACCTCCCGGTCTTTACAAATGAGGTTGATATATCGTTCATTTCATTGACGTATGCGTTTTAAAGTTTTTATAGCGAGCCTTGATACAATGCGGGCGCATACGTTTAACATCGATACTTGCTCTAATATCCATGATGGTTGCTGTTTCTATAATTAGAGATATTTTGTGTGTCAAGGCACTAAACATACATAATTAGTTGCCGGCTGTGATAAGTAAACAGTCGCCGCCGGCTAGAGCGGGAATTGTCGACCGAACGATTTGATAGCGTAAATGGAAATTTTCTAAATTCTAATGCAGTGTCGTTTGTCTCATAAAGGAACTGCAAAACATGAGACAACACATTTCACCAGTAAATTTAAATCTATCTATCTATAGCCTATAGCTTTCGGTGAGACCAACTTCGTTGTTAATAAGATCAGGGAATGCATCTGCAGAATACATCAAAATTATGTAGATAGAAGCATGAAGGCTTTTGGTTTAAATCGGTCTCTCTAATGCGGTCCCTAGACGATCATGCTCTATTAGACATGCAGCACGTAATGAATTTACGTGCGTGATGATTTTACGTTTAATTGTGTTGATTGAAGTGATTGACAGCAAATGTTCTGTCTACGTGCTTTCATGAATGCATGATCATGATCGTTTAGTTGTGTTAATTAAATCCTTACCTACATTGATTGCATGATCATGCCGCATACTCAATTTGGTCAGAAGATGTATAATGGTTATATATTAAAATACCAGAAATCATAATGCCTTTACTTAAAATGCATTAGACCAAAATACCCGAATTCAAAATACCTTATTTCAGTACACCTTACCGTAAAATGTCTAAATTTAAAATACAAATAATTATTATATCAGAATTCAAAATACAAATTTTCAAATATCCTTAATTTAAAATACCGAAAATAGAATACAATGTGTCACTGTCACTCACACGTTTTGTTATTTGGCTTTAACTTATTTACAACCCCCCCCCCCCCCACCTAAGTGAAGCCGCTGTTGTAGCCGTAGGTCTGTTGGTCCTTGGGTATCCTCCTGAGGGCTTACCCGGGGCTCCCAACTGTAGGCTGTTATGTAGGATACGTGTGGTTTTTAGTCGGTAGGAGTCCGGCATAGTATCCATGTAGGATGTACCTCATGATAAAACACTTTGATTCAGAGTGACAAAAGTACTACAGTGGGCTAACAAAAAATAAAAAATAAAAAACCACGAAGGCTAAGGCGGGAGCTCCGCTTCGCTTCGCTCCCGCCTTAGTCTTCTAACCTAACCTATCCGAGTCGGGATACTCTGAGTCGGGGTGTTAACCATTCACAGATATACAGCATCCATGTAGGATTTAAATCATATTAAATAAAAATAGTCATTTAATTCAGAAATTACTTTCCATAGATGTTAGTAGTTACAGTCAGACTTAAAAAAAAGGTATTTTGTGTTTGAACATTTTAGGATAAGGTATTTGATAAATTTATTTTTTGGGTTTCGGTTATTCGACCGTAAGGCATTTTAAATTATTTATATTATAAATATTTGCCTTTTGAATATTGATATTTCGATTTCGGGTATTTTGGGCTCGGGCATTTTAAGTAAAGGCATTATGATTTCTGGTATTGTGACGGTATACCTGTATAATACTTTCATTTCGTGGCAGACTGTCACTCATTGACCACTACAGTTATTTTTGAACGATCTAATGCAGAAGTGAATGAGAGAGTCTCATGGTAAAATTTTCTTTTGTCATTGTGATTGTTCTCGTCTACATGTCGCATATCTCCAATGAGTTTTCATTAAACTTGGCGTTAATTTTCGTTGTAGTACGAATTGGTTTTTCATTGATGGCGAAAATGGAAGATTTCCGATTTGAATAAATTACTCGGTGTTTTATAAGGGGTGCCATAGGCGTGATGGATGTATTTATGTAAGACTAATGAGTGGTGAAATACCAATTACATTCTATGCTCAGAACGATGTATGTATCTACAACTACAAGGGTCTAACGCATTCATAAAGATCCTTTCGATACTAAAAATGTCATACTGCCTATTGGTAGAAAGTAGAAACTCAAAGCTAAACCCTGATCCCGAACTAACCAAACTCAAAGCTAAACCCTGATCCCGAACTAACCAAATATGTTTGAACAATAATAAACAGCTTCTGAAACTTTTTCATTTCAGATGGAGATAATGGGCCAAAGTATCTTCGAGTTCAGCCACCCGTGCGATCACGACGAAGTTCGCGAAGCACTCCGGACGAACGCGAAAGGGCGTCGTGATCTGCTGCTGCGCTTGAAATGCACCATCACTAGTAAAGGAAGGAATGTGCATCTGAAATCCGCTTCTTATAAGGTGAGGCATTGATATATGAGGAATCTTACCAAGGTTAACAGAGGCAAGCCAAACCCATTCCTCTTTCAAGGTATTGTATCTAATTGCCAATGGAGACAGTGTTAGTGGTACATATTATAAAAATGTCTTTTTCCTTAGAGTGATAGACAGAAAAATGACTGAAACTGAGGAGCGAGAGAATCGGTATACATAACAGTATACTTTTATTTTGTCTGTTAAGACTGTCCCTTTGATTTTACGAATAGTTCATTCCATCCTGCATTGCACGCAGTGGTTTAAGAGCACAGCAAATATATTCTTTTTTTTCTAACGTGAGGGAAAATCCTCATGGATGCCATGCCGGACTCCTACCGACCAAAAAACCTCATGTAACGCCCAACGTTGGTAGCCCCGGGTAAGCCCTCTGAAGAATGTCCCAGGACTCCCAAGCAAAGATATTCTAGTTTTGGATAACGCTCGGAAGATGACTTTGAAGTATAGGCAATCTTTAATCGACACAACAAAGAAGTGCCTGCTACGTATGGAATCAGGATATTAGAACTACTTGAGTATTACCGGTATCTACCGACAGCTTCATTCTCGATTACGTGAGCAATAGATGTTATCACTTCTTAGGGGTCGCAGTAGGAGAGATAAATCAAGCAAAAGGTGACTGAACGTATTCCAAACGATGATGTAGATAAGTGTCACTTTTTATACCACTAAGGTGGCAGACAAGCCAACGGCCCACCAGAAGGACTGGTGGTCACCGCAGCCTATGAACGTTTGCAACACCAGAGGCGCCACACTCGCGCTGCCGACCCTTTAAAAACCTTCTGAAGCGTCCACAACCTAAGCGTGCGCGGAAGAAAACCCCTATCGGATCTAACCTGGCTCGAACGCTCCGGACTCACAGTGTGAGAATGAACGTCTGTGACGAGCGGTGCGATGATAGAACGTAGCAGTGGGCATCATATCAAACAATTCTTCAGAGCACATACCACTGTACAGGCGATAGAACACGCATAAGGAGGCAAAGTCTCTCCTGTCGCGAAGAGGTTTTACACCACCTGTAAGTATAGGATCGTTGACAACTCTCAAGCTTGCCTATGCACTGAGTCAAATGGACGAAGCTGATATTCAGGTACCCCCGCCCAGAGGTGACAGCAGTACTCTATGCGATCGCACTTGCGACTTATAGAGAAGCAGTGTTTGCGCCGCAGTGTAATACCGCCGCGCCCTGTTGAGCACACCAACCTAGACATGTTGAAGAATGTAAAGGGGAGGGCGAAAGTGAGAAGCAGGGTCCTGGGATTCGATGCGAGAGTATCAGATGCTATCAAAACGAACCTTTAGATAAAGTAGCTAAGGTTGACTTTGAAAGCGCTGGACTTATCACCTTGTAAACAATGAATTTGTCATCAACTGATTTTAATCTAAGCCCTAGAATATGCAATACCTAACGTTTGTTATCATACCTATTACTTTTTATCGTGCAACGTGATGACCTTTATGACCAGACAATTGAAGGGCAATATCAAGTACTACCGTTATTCATCTAAATGTCCGTCTATCTTTCAAACAAAGACTTGGACCGGTTTGTAGAATTACCTACCTGACTAGTTCTACCAGTGAGACGAAAATTTACTGTGGGAGTAATATGGTAAATGGGCTTAGATTAGACAGACAAAAGAAACAAATTATAGTAATAATTTTAAAATTTTCAGAGCAGAAGATTGAGAGAACAAATTTATCAAACTAGTTATTTTTATACGGGTACTAGCTGTTACCCGCAACTTCGTTCGCGTGGAAATTATGTTGTAAGCAAAGTTTGAACTGTATTCTATCGAGCCTCTAGGATAAGTCGTAACCAAAATGTGGGGACAAAGTTAGGACATCCTCCAACTTACCCGGGGAGCTATGCGCTACATGGTTTTTTTTAATGTGAGGTAAATCCCACATGAATATACTATAACTCCTACTGACAAAAAACCACACGTATCCGGTAGGACTCCCAACCACAGGCTGTTAGGTATAACCCCTGGTAAGCCCTCTAAAGGATACCCCAGGACTGCGCTAGATGGATGGACCTCTTGGTTTTAGCGGGTCCAAGGCCGGTATGACGTACGTCTTTATTAATTGGCCCCTTTAATAATAAAAAGAGTAAGTAGTATGGAGAAGCGCGAATACGAAACGTTTGTTAGATTTAGGCCACAGACTGAAAACTTTAAGTACCTACTTATAACCGAAAGATTTGAGGCGATAACACTAACGCTAACGGTAGCCAGTAAATGGCAGTCGTTAAACCAAGTTATTAGCCTTATAGACTTAGTAATTTTTAAAAGTATAGAGAACTCTCCCACCCAAGTTCCAAGTACCCAAGTGCCGGCGAGTTGTCTTCGCCTAAGACTATCGGCTTACATGACCGGGGGCCTGAGGTCGATGAGGAGGCCGCTCACCGTCCTTACAGAAGCAGGCCCTAGACGACAGCGTGACGCGAGGGATTCACGCTATTGAACCTAACCTATTTCGTAAGCATGTCTTTTGCCCATATACCTACAGATTTTAATCCTTCTCTGTCAAGCCCCTGAGCTAAGTAGTGTGATTGAATATTTACAACTAAACTAAAATAGCTGTTCCCCACGACTTCGACCGTGTAGAAGTCGTTATCGCGTGAAAGTCGCTATCACGTAAAATCATAACACTCCTTTTGCGCAGTCGGTTAAAAAGTAGCCTATGTCCTTCACAGGGCCTCGAACTATCGCCATACCAAATTTCATCTCAATCGCTCCAGCCGTTTAGCGTGAAAATGTAACAGACAGATAGACAGACAGACAGACCGAGTTATGTACTTTCGCATTGATAATATTAGTAGGGATAGCTGTTCCCGCGACTTCGACCGCGTAGAAGTCGTTATCGCGTGAAAGTCGTTATCACGTAAAATCATAACAATCCTTTTGCGCAGTCGGTTAAAAAGTAGCCTATGTCCTTTCCAGGGCCTCGAACTATCCACATACCAAATTTCATCTCAATCGCTCCAGCCGTTTAGGCGTGAAAGCGTAACAGCGTGAAAGTCGTTATCACGTAAAATCATAACACTGCTTTTGCGCAGTCGGTTAAAAAGTAGCCTATGTCCTTCCCAGGGCCTCGAACTATCCACATACCAAATTTCATCTCAATCGCTTTAGCCGTTTAGGCGTGAAAGCGGAACAGCCTGAAAGTCGTAATCACGTAAAATCATAACACTCCTTTTGCGCAGTCGGTTAAAAAGTAGCCTATGTCGTTCCCAGGGCCTCGAACTATCCACATACCAAATTTCATCTCAATCGCTATAGCCGTTTAGGCGTGAAAGCGTAACAGCCTGAAAGTCGTAATCACGTAAAATCATAACACTCCTTTTGCGCAGTCGGTTAAAAAGTAGCCTATGTCCTTCTCAGGGCTTCGAACTATCCACATACCAAATTTCATCTCAATCGCTTTAGCCGTTTAGGCGTGAAAGCGTAAGTGTCTCAACACACTATGCCGAATTTACGCGACCGAAGTTCAGCACAATTACGCCTGCAATGCTATTTGAATTACTGACGACACACTATGCCGAAATTACGTCGCGTCATAGCGTACAACGTAACTTCGGTCGTGCGTAACTCGGCGTAAGTTTAGCGGCAACTTATTCTGTGAGCATACAATTTACGCGACCGAAGTTCTGTTACATAACATACACGGTTACATTACATAACACGACACGATGCCACGACAGCGCTCGAGAACACTGAATACACACAGAAAGTTGTGGAACTGAATTTCCGCCGCGTAAGTTCGGCACTTATGGTGTGTCATATCAGCCGAATACGTTGGAACGTAAAACCAGCCGCCGAACTTCGGTCGCGTTAATTCGGCATAGTGTGTTTAGACACTAACAGCCTGAAAGTCGTTATCACGTAAAATCATAACACTCCTTTTGCGCAGTCGGTTAAAAAGTAGCCTATGTCCTTTCCAGGGCCTCGAACTATCCCCATACCAAATTTCATCTCAATCGCTCCAGCCGTTTAGGCGTGAAAGCGTAACAGACAGACAGACAGACAGACAGACAGACAGACAGACAGAGTTACTTTCGCATTTATAATATTAGTAGGGATGTGTCCGATATATCGAGGTGTTGAGTTGAGATGTCCCAGACAGAGAGAGAACCAAAGATTCAATGTGAGACAATAGATGATACATCGCCTAAGCTCTTCATCAATGCGCCTGAGGACATCTTCAATACGCTGGGCGGGGCGTGAACATTAACGGCGTGCGCAGCTCGCACCTTCGGTTTGCCAACAACAACGTCATAGTAGTAGAGACTCTGAAACAGGTGGAATGCTGCACAGCCTGAATGGAGCGTCTTGACGTATTCGTCTAGGTATGAGCTTAGATGAAACCGAGACCAAGTTCAATGAGTACGGCACACCGTAATCTACGTCGAAGGACCGAAGGTTCAGGTTGTTCAGAAGTATACCTACCTTGGGCAGGTTATCACACTTAGGGAAAAAGAACCGGTACAAGGAAATCGTCAGAAGGATCCGTCTGAGCTTGGTAGCAATCAGTAAACTGCGGCGAGTTTTCAATTTACCTATACTTACCGCAATGTGTTCTACAAGTTATAACCTACGGTGCCGAGATGTGGACACTTACAGGAGTGTTAGTTAATGTCCTCAAAGCTGCGAAGTGAGTTATGGAACAGGCTATGCTTGGAGTATCTTCGAAGGATATACTAGCTTATCCGGCAGAGAAGTAGAGTGGTCAACATAGCTCGCAGAATAAGCCAAAGACAATTACTCGCAGAATAAAGTGGGCTGGACACATCTGCACAAAAACCGACGACGACCGATAGAGCAAACGAGTTCTAGAGTGGAGACCGCGACTCGGTAAACGTGGGATAGATCATCCACTCTTCAGATGGACCGACGACCTGGTGAAGGTCGCAGGCTGGGTTTGAATGCGGAAGGTAAACGACCGTGTTTTTTGGCGTAAATTGGAAGAAGCCTACGTCCAGCAGTGGAGTATCTGATACTGATTTGAGAGATTGGTTAAGTTGCATTAAAACACATTGGTATAATGTAAACATTGGAAGAAAGTGAAACTCAGTGTTAATGGTGATGAAGAACATCAAGTAGGAAGTACGCACTGTATTAGCCGTATTCAATGAATACCTATTGTAAACAAGACGTGTCGGTAAATGCGTATTGACGTCGTCAACCTTGAACCGCAGACTGTTTCCGAAACAGTAAACATTAATTTGTATAACAGGTTTCTGAATAAATTTACCATAAAAACAATAACTCACAGATACAAGGCTTTGATGATATATGATTGCGCCTTTGCTTTCTGTAGAAACCCTCACTGTTTCCAACCTGATACCGGACCTTGACCACTCGTGGACGGTAAGCCTGGGCTCTGATTCTTGATCGTACAACGTGTAAACATAGACGAAAGTTTATTTTGAAATGTCTTATTATGTCTCATCTTTTGCCGTTGCTAAATATGACATTCCACCAGTAAACGGCCGTATACGCATTCAAGAATCGCAGCCCAGGTAGATACTCTTTCCCGGCCTTTGCTGCAGAGGATATTTCCCATGCTCACATAGTGCCATAAGCTAGTGTTAAACAATAGTTCATCAATCAAGCTTCCTGATCCACACTGACGACACCCTCGTTACGGCGCGAGGAGCAACGCTCCGAGACGCAGCCCTAAAGGTCACGGCAGGTGTTGATTAAGTCGTGGGTCGAATACGGAGGCTGCGTCTTAAAGTCACAAATCCGAGGCTCTGTGCTTTTGCGGACCTCGCAAAGGGCCACCTGCAGGGTCCAGCATACAGGTAGGGGGCGTCAGCATCGGCACCGAGCCCTCGATGACGTATCTGGGGCTCGTACTCGATAGCCGATGGTACTTCAGAGACCACTTTCGAAGTTTGGTTCTGAAACTGAGGGGGGCATCAGCCGCACTCTCGTGATTGTTGGCCAACATAAGGCGATCCAACGCTCCCTGCAGGATACTGTACCTGGGGATCCTGCCGAGCATGACCCTATACGGGGACCCGTATGGGCGGAGACCCTGACGGCCCGCAATGCTGCTAGATTATTTAGCCCGCAAAAGGCGATGGCCGTCAAGGTGTTTAAGGGATACCGCACGATCTCAGTTGAGGCAGCATGTTTGGTAGTCTGGGCCCCTTATGGAACCTGGAACCTGCTTTATTGTTTAAATGGCGCAAGGAGATGCTGAGCGGGACCATAGGCCTACGTCTCGAGAAATCGAGGCTTGGCGGTCTCAGCTCCACCAGGAAACTGTAGAGACCTGGAAGGTGCGACTTGACCAACCAAGGGGGACGGGGGGGGGGGACGCCGCGTTCAGGCAGGTTATGGACGAGTGGTGAGGAGCCATAGCGCTCTCTCCTACCGGTCGTCCTAGATACTTACCGGGCACGGAGTTTCGGTAAGTATCTGTGGCGAATACACCGAGAAACCACGGCTGAATGCCAGCACTGCGAGGAACGCAGCGAGGACACAGCGCTCCATACATTGGTGGACTGCACAGCGTAGGCGCCACAGCTCCAGGTCATCCTAGCAGGTCTGGACATGAACACTCTCTCGCTGGGGACCAAGGTGGCGAGCCATGATCTCCAGTGAGAGTAAGTGGGACACCGCTGCGTCTTTCTGTGATCAGGTCATGCTCGTGAAAGAAGCGGCGGGGAGGGAGCAGGAGAGAACTTTTCCACCCGAGTAGTATCACATGCGTATGAAATGGTTCACTGTCTATTTGCATAAAAATAATAACCATAAAATATTTTGGCAAATGGTAATTTAGACTAATGATATTTATGGATAATTTTGTTATCCATAACAAATTTAGCATGATTGTTTTAATCATAAATAAATTAGCATAATCATATTTAGGCACAAAATTTATAAGTATAGCATAGAAGTAGGCATAAAAATATCAAACTGCATATAATGAAAAACTTATGTAAAATAATTAAATTGGCGGCTTACGGGTGGCCCAAGGAACGGTAAACCTTCTTTGACACTATCTATCGAGAGCAATGACTCCGGGTCACTTAAAGAATCCTAAAAATCTCGGAAACTAAAAATGCTAGGTTAATGCAATAAATTGTATTTAATAGACAATGTAATACTCCTTAAATGAAGGTATTAAAACTTCTTAGTTATTGTAAAGTTATATCATAAAAAAATCAAATTTGAAAAAGGGCCACTTTCGAAGATGGAACTACGAAATTACAGCATTTGGTGTTGCTTTTGTTTGTAATCTGTAATTTATGTGGGTACATAAACCATGTTGATAGTGCTCTATATTCATTAATCAAGCTGAAATTATGTCGCTTACGCCTGAAGAATGCACCAGAATACTTACAATGCTGGAAACCGGCCGGAGTCAGCGCGATACAGCCAGGACTGTCGGTGTGTCGCTGTCAACAGTACACAGAGTTCTCCGACGTTACGAAGAAACTGGTTCTAACCTACGCAGACCAGGAACGGGCAGAACCAGGTGTACCACAGCACGAGAAGACCGATACTTGGTGAACACCATGCTTCGAAATCGCTTTCTCACAGGAACTGAACTCACCAATCAGTTTCGACGCCTCGGAGGAAGTAACCCAAGTGCATGGACAGTAAGACGTCGGCTTGCTGAATCTAACTTAAAACCCCTTAGACCTGCAAACGGCCCTAAACTGGCGCGTGGGCATCGTATTTCGAGACTAAGGTATGCCCAGAGCCACGTAAATTGGAGTATTGAAGATTGGTCAAAAGTTATGTTCTCCGACGAATCAAAATTTATGCTCTACAAGCACGATGGAAGACACAGAGTGTATCGAAGACCAGGGGAAAGATTCAAGCAAGCATGCATCGAAGAAAAAGTAGCCTACGGTGGTGGGTCTGTACTTGTGTGGGCCGGAATTTCTTCTGAAAGTCGCACAGAGCTGGTGATCATAGAAAACGGCTCTTTAACTAGCGTAAGATATGTGGAAGAAATCCTCAATGATCACGTTGCACGGTGGTCCAGGCGCCGAACAAGCGCGGTCATAAATACCTTACTTTATTAAATTTGGAAAATGGGATTTTTTCTGAGGGTAAATAATAAAAAGAATTCTTTATGAATGTACATTAGTGTTTTATTTACATAATTTAATACATAATATACAGTAAACTGTACAAAGTACTGTTTAACAAAAAAAATTAATACGCAATATTTGAGATTTATTCTGCATCGTTCGTAAATATATCTGAATATGATATTAACGCCGTTCATGAAGGGGTTATCGTTAAATATAATATTCTTTTTATATAAAAGACAAGAAAACTAAAACTACAATTTATTTACAAACGTCATCATAACCACAACTAAGCTAAATCATTACAACAGCAAACCTAATTTCAATTTAAACTAAATTCTTTATAAATCTAAAACCTGCCTCGACATAACGCTTTTTTTTTCTTACGGGGAAATTTCCGAAGACCAGTAGGTAATGAATGGGTCTAAGCTGAGTAAAAGTCTGTAAAGTTAGTCCGTATTCGTAAATTAAAAATTCTCGTGACATTTTTCTCGTGTGATCCCGTCTGAAAGCCTTATAATTTTTGTTGTTAGATTCTGCTGGCTCTTCTGATAATTCCCCAATAGATAACCAAGCATACTGTGCTACTTCAGTACTATCGAAGAGGACTTAGTGAACGGAAGCTGGAAGATTATACCACGGATATTCTTGAATTAAAATTCGAGCGGTTTCCAAAGAATCTTCATTAAATTTATTCGAATTTATATTCAGTGTTGCTAGTATTGATTAGTGAATTCACAGCAGAGTCATCTACTTGTGATAATTCTGCCAAACTTCTACGTTTCGAGCGCTTAGACAAATTTCAAAAATATTTCCTGGAATGTCCGCGTTCGGAAGATGGCCCGAGCTGGTTCGCGTTTTCTTGAATGCACTCCTCCTCATTACTCCTTACTAATTTGAAACATTCATTTTCATTTAACCAATCTGAGTAATTTTGCCAAAATGTTGATTTACTTCTAGAGACAACTTTCCAAAATCCATCAAGACTTAAATATAAATTGAGTATTTTACTATCTAAGTTCCTAATTTCTACATTATTGGCCTCTTCCAGTAAAGCTACAATAGTTACCAACACGTGTTGATGTTTTTTGAGGAATAGTTCTAGCCATGGCAGACCAAATCTCAAAAAAATGCATCCTTGAGAAAGAACATTTAATCAAAGTTCCTGAAAAAAAAACATTAATAATTAACATGTGTTCGTAGACAAGCCTACGCAGTCGTAGAGCCTATATAGCAACTAAAGATGCAAAAGGGCGCAGCAAAACCTTTTATATTTTCAAAATAGACAGTTCGATCTTTAATATAAGATATGTGAGAGTATTCGATTATGGTTGAAATTTTTTGTAGGGCTATGTGAAGTCAACTATAACATACAAATTTGGTAGAAATACTGTGTGGCGTAGCACGTATAAATACGCCATAATAAGTAAAACAAAACTTAAAAATATAGCTAATTAGTAATAACATACCTTGATCTTAGAAATCCATTTCACAAACCCCCCTCAAAAATAATGCAGTTCTGAAAATTCAGTCACACATACAGCAGTGCTAATGAGTTACTGATAAGGCGAGCGCAACGTAATGATGCGTTCACTTTAGAGAGGTCGAGAAATAAGTAATAATTAGGTAGAATGGGTAACATATTTGTATTTTAGGGTAGCTTATCTATCGGTAAAACATTATACATAATTAAATTGGAGTAATTGATAATGAAATTTTAGCATTTATGACCTATTGGCGGAACCACCGTGCGTTGGTCCATTTATGGTCAATTTAGGTGAGGATGCTATATTTATGCATGACAATGCCCGACCTCATACAGGTAGGATTGTGAATGACTACCTTCAAGAGATGAACATTACTCGTATGGAGTGGCCAGCGCGCAGCCCGGATATCAACCCGATCGAGCATGCTTGGGACGAGCTAGGCAGATGCGTAAAACAACGAAACCCTCCCCCAATCACGCTTCGTGAGCTCAAAATTGCTCTCACAGAGGAATGGGAGAATATTCCCCAAAATCGTATAAGGAACTTGGTGTACAGCATGCCAAACCGCGTAAACGCAGTAATGGAAGCACGAGGAGGCAATACGAAGTATTAAAATTCAAGAAAATCGTAGACATTTTCGCAGCTAGCCCATTAGTAGAGGATGTTTTTTCCTTAAAAGTACTTAGTAGGTACCTAATGTTAATAATGTAAAATGAATAGTTGCATAAAACGTTTTCAAATATTTCTATTTCTTCCAGGTGATACACATCACTGGCCACATGCTGACGCCCTCGTCTGACGAAACTGAAAATAACAACAATAAATCTTCTGAAAAGAAAGGGGATGGTGAGGATAAGAAAATGATCAAAAACGGTACTCTCGTTGCTGTCGGCAGGCCCATTCCACACCCATCCAACATCGAAATTCCACTGGACAGCAAGACTTTCTTGTCTAAACATAGTTTGGATATGAAATTTACTTATGTAGACGAAGCGTAAGTATGCATTTATAAAATACATAACACAGGTCTGCAATGGTTTTCCTCTTTGAAATCTGAGTAACATTTTCTATAGTTCCTGATGTACTGATTACGAGAAAAATAATAAAAAAAATCCTACACGTCAGGATTTTTTGATATTGAATATTTAAGATTTTGCATCAAAATGTCTTTGCGCCTACCTTTTGAAATTTATAAAACGTCATTAAATTACTTAAGGTTATTTTTTATTGCATTTAATTAGTGTAAGGGGACATAGAAATTCATGCAAATCAGTAACTTGGTAATTACTACATAAAAACTATAAGTAATTCGCCTTAACCATGTTAAAAACGGGTAATTTTGACTTAATTTTGTAATAAAATAAAAAAAATTACCTAGTAGTAATATTAGGTACCTATTTTTGTAAATATTATTAGAAAAGGGTGTAATGAAGATAAACCAAAGGGTTTTTTATAAGTACCCACACTGATTTAGAAAATTAACAGTTGAATCTTGAAACATGAACTTTGAAATGTCATTTCGAAGTTGTTTAAATTCTACGAATTGTTTTTGTAATATCTTCCGGAATTTTATGGTGATAAAACAATGAAACAGCATTACAGAGTTTGTGAAAAATATTTACAAATGTTATTTTGGACCCGTATTAAGTAACCAAGACTAAACTTCGACACCTCATAAACTTTGTTCGACTTGTTTATTACAATTTCGCAAGTATTTAAAAGGCCAGAAAAATAGCTTCAAAATCGTTTCACCTATGCTATGAAGAGAGGCTAAAGACCATGATAAAGATGGCTACTTTTGTTGTTGTGACATAGCTGGATACAATTCTAAAATAAAAGTGACATAAACAAGCACTAAACTTCATTTCCTGAATTCGCACATTGATTACTTCCCAGAAAATTTAGGTGCCGTTAGCAAGGAACAAGGTGAAAGATTTTACCAAGATTTAAAAGAGCTTGAAGTCTGATATCGTGGAAGATGGAATACTAGCATGATGGCGGACTGTTGTTGATTATTGAAGCGCGACGATCCAAACCGGAAATTTAAGCGAAAATCGCACAACCGAAGGTTCCAGGAAAAAAGAACCAGGTTCCACAAATAAAATTTACGTGTAATTTAGACTAGTAACAAGTTATTATTATATTTCAGTCGTTATATAAGTTAAAGTTAATGTACTTTTTTAAATATATATTTTTTTTGAGAAAACGTGGGTCTTTTTTTCTATTTTCTATCTGTGCCTTTTTCGAAAAATCTGGAGGTGATGGAGAAAATCTAAGTACATATTCGTAATCAGCGCACCAAAATACCCTAGAATCAGCTATCAAATTCTAGAGAGGAAGTTATGACCCTCATTTTGCAGGCCTGTGTAATGCCATTATATAAAAATAAGTCGGGTTTTCCTACCTGACGCTATAACTCCAGAACGCACGAACCGATTTCCACGGTTTTGCATTCGTTGGAAAGGTCTCGGGCTCCGTGAGGTTTATAGCAAAGAAAATTCAGGAAAAATTTCAACAGAAAAGCGGGAAAATCATTTTCACATACAGCGCCATCGCGGGCGAAGCTGCGGGCATCAGCTAGTGCCATATAATACCCTCCGGACTGTCGATCACATAGTCATGTAAAGTCTGTTGTATGCGGGCGGTACAACAGTTGATTGAAGCGATTCCAAGGACAATAAAATTCTATGCTCATTATTTGCGACTGATAATATCTTCCAACTGGGTATGCATGCTCAAAATACACCTAGTATTATAAATTCTATCAAAGTTCGTGGCTACAGCAACTGGACTAAACCTTATATAAAAATACCTCAACTAGTAGACCAAAAGCTTTTCCTAGTATAAAAAAGATGGCGCTGTACTAAGATATTCAAACGTATTACCTGACCGAGTATGACGCACGCGCTATCTATTGTGTTGTACACGTACCTATCACCACTCAAAGCGGCCGCGTAATATCAACAAAATATCACCTTCAAATGTATTTTGTAGGTTAAACATGAAGCGATTTCGCGGTTTTGTACACAGTCAATGATAAACTTTCGTGAAAATCGCTCACTATTGGATGTTTCTTGCAGTGTTTGTGGAGTGAATCATATTGTGTTACGAAATAGTGTCTGTGTTGAAAAATTTTGTGTTTATAGTGAGTTTTAATTTAAAAATCTTAAATAATGGCGGGATATTTGAATATAATAAGTGTAAGTACTTTTAAATTGCGTATACACAGATGTTATGCTCGGTGTATAATAGAAACAGTTGTTAGGACAAGTTTTTTAACGCAATATCTTCGTATGTAGTCAAATATTCTATAGGAGTGGCAGTAGGTCATTCAAGGTTAACTTTGTAGGTGTACCGGCAAGCATGACCGGAGCATGGGGCTTGCAGGTCATATTAGAGGTGACCTTTGGTACTTTTTATTATCGTTTCCGGTTTCTCAGGAAATATTTTTAGGATTGATTGAGAGTCTTACATTGAAAGATATGTTTGAGAGTTGGACACTTACTACTTTTTCTTTGTTATATTTTAATATTCGATTAATATTAGTCTACTAGTATTCTGGATAAGGTAGGCAGAGGCATAACATTCGTCCTCAGTTCACTAGAGATATTTTGTCCCACATAGTAACTTTATTTCCGTGTTTTGACGACAATGTTCTATTATAATTTTTCAAACCGGCTTTAAGGTCTTCAACTTTATTTGACAACTTGTTAATGGCAACTGGGGCCATGGGGTAACGTGCTTTCTGAAGCACCGGAACGCTTTAAATTGAAATGCTACAAATGGTGACCCATCTTAGGACCGGCCATACAGTAAAATGCTTAACGCAGCGATCGTTTTCAGTATACTGAGCAAACAGATACCTGTTACTAAACTATGAATAATCGGTGCGCAAAAATGATGAAAAATTATTGTCAATTTAATAAGTTGGTTGAAAAGTTTGGTCATACCAACTGAAACTTATAAATAATTACCTACTATTCAAACTCTAGTTAATAATTTCTTCAGAGGTCAAACTAAATTTGACTCCAGGAATGGTGTCAAATTTAGATCTCTGAATAATTCAAGATTGATTCTCTTCATTTGCAGTAGAAGTACCTTGCCATTCATAAAATCTTATAGTATTATTCTCTTACAGGTTGACAAACACGCTTGGTTTCAACCCAGACGAGTTAGTCGGTCGTTCTGTATACGACTATCATCATGCTGCAGATACCGGCTCCCTGGTCCACCAATTTAAATCACGTAAGTAATTTATTATTCTAAAAACGTAATATTATTCACTTTTAATCCCGTTTCTCGGAACTTTGTAATTAAATTTTAAATTAGCGCCATCTGTTAGTAGTTGCTTATAAATAAACGTTTAGTAGGTTATGTAAAAGTTGCAGTGTCGTATTATAGATGGCAGTACTTGTCTTTTGGTGATTTTATCTTGTTGTTAGGTAGACTCTGACGTAAATGGATTCTACATTTTGGAACTAAACAAACAGTTTGAAGATATGACCGAATTCTCTCTTTGAAGGTTGGGGTTGGCGTCTTCTACGAATATTATAAATGCATTATAGGGTCGTCTAGATTCGATCGCGTTCGATACGTTCTTAGTAGTACCTATTTTATATTATGTAAATACTTGCCTAAATAACACTTATTTCGTAAAACTAGATGCCTTATTTCAAAAAATTTCCCATATAATCGAGAATCCACGATGTACGCTGTATTTAAAATTTAATCCTATCGAATCTAACCGGTTTCAAGTGATGCGGTTGTATGCAGAATCAGAAGTATGCCCAAATATAAATGTGCACATACTATAGTGTAAGGCTATAAGCGTTTCAGTCGCCCTACAACTTAGCTGCAATGGAAATTCGTTCGTATTACTATTAAAATAGAGGCTATAGTTGCGAAACTCGTGATACTCAGAGCTTCGTTCCTGTTCGTTTCCAACATGAATTCCGACAGAGACACACTTACATAATGAAGGTTTATTTTCGATAACATGTTTATGTGTTCTGCATACATTTGATCTTTTCACCATTCTCACATTACAGTGTACCTACATATTTCTTTCTTAAAAGGAAAAAGAACTAAACCTTTATAAGATAATTTTGTTATCCCTTTTATAGTGATTCTCATTTCGATAGCATAGCTCAGTGGGGGGCAAACTTTTTTAATGGGGGGCCAGAAAAATGAAGAAATTTCAGGAAGGGCCAGAATTATAAAAAATAGATTTTGTGCTGAAACTTTTAATCATTATAAAAACTGTTCAGTAGACCTACTGTAAAGTACCTGTTCTTACACACTAGCACAAACTTGTAGGCGTGTGGGACGTATGAAATTGCTGTTTATGTGCCATATTTCGAAGGTGAGTTCGAGTTGTGACGAAGGAACTTTCATTCAGCAGCGCGAATAGGTGCTCGTAAGTCGGTTTGTGATTGAGTGGTTCCGCAATTTCATGGTCGAAACAGTCTGTTCACTTCACCTTTGCGTCTATTTCTCTACTAAGTAGAATCTACATAATACTTCAGAACCGTCAAAATTCCTTATACCTACTTATCTAATTAATATAATTATCGCGGGCCATATAGTAGGTAAGAGTAGGTAATAAGTCGTCGGCCTACCTTATAAAGTAAAAGAAAAACCTGTTCTTTCACAAATAAATGCCGTTTGATTCTTCAACGATAAAATCTACATCGAATGAATTCACGTGTGTTGTAGTACGTCATAGTCATAACGTTAAGGATATATCGCATTGCAGGCAATTGACGGTTAAGCAATATCTGCTTCCATTATCTTTTATGATTAGCAAAATGATTTGTGTCTCAATCTGTCGATAACGGTTTTTACTGTTTATTGATTTTCACTCTTTCACACGAAGCTTATTGAAGACGGGTATAGCTGGCTGGCCAGCCATCGTGAGCTATACTTTTCACCGGTAACGTCTCTGCTACTTATCTTATAAGTATAATATCTATATATATAAAAATCAATGCCACTTTTCGTTGTAATTTTATAACTCAAGAATGGGCTCACCTATCCAAACAAAATGTTTAGGCTTTGTTCGGACTATTTAGTAGATGGTTTATGTGAAGTTTGCACAAAATCGGTCGAGCGGTTCTTCATTTATCACGGAAACGAAGTTGCGCGGGTCAGCTAGTTCTAAATATAAGTATCGCATGATAAATATATATGCGCGCATTTAATCTGCTTACCCCGTTGTGTATTGCAAAAGACAATAAATTTTCTCCCTCTTTGTGAATTGAAATTTCCATTAGAAAACAATGCAGCAAGTACCTATGCTGAATTTCTGACTAGGTATGCCTATTATACATTTTAATGTGGAAAATAGATCAGTTTCAGGACTCGAACCCGCATCTTTTGTCAAGCCAAAACAGCAGACACTTAACCAATTTAGCTATATCTATTTCAAATTTCTATAACATAATTTACTCCCTAAAACACTAAGCCAATATAGTTTGAGAAGCTTACACTCAAGAGGACCTTTCGTAGAGAAACTTCGAACTAAGTCTAAGTAACGTTGTAATTAAGTTACTTGAAGAAAGAAAGAAAGAAAGAAAGAAAAAATATTTATTCTTTTCTCAGCAAGGACACATAATACAAGTAAATACATAATACATGAAACTCAAAGATATTTACTTGTTAGTTTATTGTACGAATATGTCATCTACAATGGTTGAATCTTAGGTTAGGTTCTGTATCCACCCAAGATGTCCTTGTATATTTTAT
Organism: Miltochrista miniata; assembly: GCA_933228765.1. Taxonomy (NCBI): domain Eukaryota; kingdom Metazoa; phylum Arthropoda; class Insecta; order Lepidoptera; family Erebidae; genus Miltochrista; species Miltochrista miniata. The sequence continues at coordinate 10,122,435 of OW121764.1, read as the reverse complement.
ACTAGCGGACGTCACGCGGTTTCGCCCGCGTACTTCCCGTTCCCGTGGAAATACGAGAATAAAATGTAGCCTATGTTCACTGCAAAGAGTGTAGCTTTCCAACAGTGAAAGAATTTTTCAAATCGGTCCAGTAGTTCTGTAGCCTATTCGTTACAAACAAACAAACAAAAAAAAAACAAATCTTTCCTCTTTATAATCTTATATAGGTATAAAAATAAATCGCAAAATGTGTTGGTAAGCGCATAACTTCAGAACGGGAGGACCGATTTCACTAATTCTTTTTTTGTTGTGTAAGGTATTGTCAGCAGAAGGTTCTTATGGAAGAAACAATATTGTATTCCCTCGGGAACGGGAACTACGCGGGTGAAACCGCGTGACGTCCTCTAGTATTATATATTTTATATGTTAAGAATTCCTGTTTGTTTTATTCCATGCTATTTGTATCGTATAAAATATCATAAAATCAGCCTATGACAGTCTACTGCTGGATGTAGGCCGCTGCCCTGGGTCTTGCTCTTTTCCTATCCAGTTCCCCCCAGCGATCTTTCCAGGTCTACGGTCCATTAAGGTGCGGTTTCACTCAGGCGGAGTGGAGAGGAGCTGTGCCGCGATTCACCAATCACATGGCTTAGAATCCACATCTCTTCTCCGCTCCGCACCGTGATTGGTGAATCGCGGCACAGCTCCTCTCCGCTCCGCCTAAGTAGAACCGCACCTTTAGACGGGGGTCGTACAAGATTTTATTACAGTTAGTTAGAATAGTTAGTTAGTTACCTAGTCGTGGTCTCCACTCTCGTACTCGTTTGTTTTATAGACCTGATGGTCTTCTAGCTTTTATGCATGTGATCAGATCCTATTGCTACTTTGTCGCACTTATTCTGCTGCCTATCTAGTTCTCTGAAAATAACGTGTCACTTTGTAAGCATTTTTCAGAAAATTACGCTAACGAATGGACGTCAAATTCGATATAGTTATAGTTTATATCTATATTTCTATACTTTGTATATTTGATTGTTTGTTTGTTTGCACGAATAGGCTCATTAATTACTAGACCGATTTAAAAATTTCTTGCATAGTTGGGAAGCTACACTCTTCCTGGTGAACATAGGCTATATTTTATTCCCGTATTCCCACGGGAACATGAGCTACGCGGGTGAAAACGCGTGACGGCCGCTAGTACTTTATATGAAGAAGAAGTTCATAAAGCTATGTTTAATGAATTATTGTCGAATTTCGACCGTCCAACTGGTTCCCACTTTTTGTTACCTACAAGCATAGATTTCTTATCTAATACAAATTGCGCAATTGTTGTGTTTTTATGGATTTACAATATTATCTTACTATTATCACTGTAGTTTTCCATGTTTGTAATAAATAAGTAATAGTTACTAACATTGTGGTATTATGCACACTTACATACATTTGAAATTCCTTTCTCGATTGATATTGATAACTCTGTGATAAGAACGAAAACAATTAAAATCGTCATAGGTTTGAACTGATGTTGCATACCTACTGTCAAGGATGCTAACTGCAAGGTGAAGTGGAATCTTGCCTTTTTTACTGTAACAGCAAGAATGTCAACCTTGGCATTCAAGCGTTGGCCTTGGATGTACCGTAAACTTCTTGGGTGATACATTTTATACCATCGCAGAAATCACAAGTTGTCGTTTTAGCCCCTCTATAAAATAGAGTGCAGAAGGGCTTATGGCGAGACTTAGTCTGTAGCACTGTATATCTGTAACTGTCGCATTAAACTACGTCACTAGGTCATGTGGATCATCCATAGATTTAGGATTTTTAGCTACTCGGATCATCAGTTCAAAGTTTGAAATAAAGACGCCGAGGCGCCGCGCCGCGCTTTGTATCCACGGCAACGACGTTAGTGTCAGTGCAGTGTGTCGGATTGAACGTTTGAAAAATGAACGTTTTGAGAGGGGCAGTTGGGTGAGACCGTCTCACCAGAGTTTAATCTCACGGCTTCTTGTCTAGAATTCCAAAATGTCACTACTTGTTATGAACTCTGATAACAGTAAAATTTATTATCCTCATGTTTTTACAAAGAAAACCGTCTCCTACTAATATACATATCAATAGATTCACTTCAAAGACGATGATATAAATTTTCAATTAGTGTACAGTAAAAAATATCTATCTATATAAATGATAGAAGTATAAACCAACGTAGGACTAGGTAGGTACCTACTTACTTTTATTAGAATGATACGATACGAGTATAATTTTATTACAAAATGACCCTAAGGGTTGGAGGTAACGACAAACTTCCTAATAATATTTTTTTTTTTTTTTTTTTATTTATTGTTGAAGGCTTACAGACTAATAACATACATGGATACTTAAATATGGTAAATATGTTGCTAATAACAAGCCTCCATAGATAGGCAATTATAATATGAAATATTCTATTGATAAAGAAAAAAAAAACTCTTTAAATTATGCTACACCTAGATGACATTACATAGCATAACATACATAAAATTCTAAATCTTTAGTTAGTATAAACAAAACAATAAGTTACTCATAACTCACTCATAACAACTATCTTTTTATAATGACTCTGATGCCAATGTGGCGCCATTCTTATAAAAGACAACTTAGACAATTTTTTAATGGGCTCCCGACACGACCATGCCTTGCAATTGTCAATCACTTCCAACCTAAATGGAAGTTGCTTCAGTGTGCGTGATTTCTTTGCAAGTGTGTGTACATCGACGTTTATGTACACCTGATATTTAACGTGCACGACCACCGCCAATTGATCGTGTCCGGACCCCTAAACGGTCTTAAACCAAAGACAATATATTATCTATCTATTGCACTAGTGATTGTACTCTATGGCTTAAATTACCATAGATTACCAAATCCTGTCAGTTGTGTGTTTGACATTGACTGTCTGTTCATAGTCTATGGTTCATGCATAATCGTTCGTCCATCGTATCGTTCTAAATTAAACATAGGTAAATAAAACAAAAAATAAAATGAATAATTATGGAATGGAAAAGTACAACCCATTCAACGGCTATTAATGTATGTGAACAAAATGCTATACCTACCCATCTAACTGTGTCGACTAATGTACCATCGGAAATAAATTACATTGTGTACAAAGGTAAACAAAGTGACTAATGTGTCAACAAAACATTTTTTATGTTTTGAATACGTTACAGTGCTCAGTGTGTTAACAATAATTATTAACGTCCAGGCTACAGACTGATGAGCAATCCGACACAATGACCAAATCGCCTCCGCGTGTGGATGCAACTAACTGAACTAACTATCAAAGAAGTCCTTTGACATTACTCTTCTCACGGTAGTTGCCCGTGTGCAGAACAGATCATAGTTTAATGAAGGGGGAAGATTATTATAGCAGGATGCGCTTCTGAGGAAAAATGAATTACGTCTATAATTTGTTTTGGCAAACGTCACATTAAGTAGCGGTCGCCGACGTAGTCCAATTAAATTAGTCCTTAAACCTATATTAGATAAGAGTGCACTACTATTCACTCCACCACTGGCAATGTTTGTTAAATAGCACAGATCATTTATATGTCGCCTATGCTCTAGTGTAAGAAAATGATACCGCTTACATCGATGGGTATAATCTACCGACCTCTGCTGTGTCCTATAGTCTAAGTATCGCATAAACTTTTTTTGGATTTTCTCAATACTAGATTTGTATACCTCATATTGAGGATTCCAAATTTGAGAACAGTATTCCAAATGGCTACGCACATAAGCACAATACAGAACTTTAATAGGCTTGATATCATTGAATCTGGCTGATGCTCTCAAAATGAAACCCAATGCTTTAGATGCCTTGGTTACTACACTATTAATATGCTGATCAAAAATTAACTTGCTATCCTGAATCACACCCAAGTCCTTAACACTACTAACTTTAGTAATAGGTTGGTTAGCTAAGGTATACCCAGAATCAATTATAGATTGTAGCCGTGTGTAAGATACTTGATAGCATTTTGCTACATTAAGTTGGAGCCTGTTACTAGTACAGTATAACTGAAATCTGTCAAGGTCAGTCTGTAAGTCCTGTGCATCTGATAAAGTTATAATTGTTTTGTGTATTTTCAGGTCGTCAGCATAGAGTAATATATATGAATATTTAAAACATAAGCTAATGTCAGCAATAAACAATAGAAACAGCAGAGGCCCTAAAATCGAGCCTTGTGGGACGCCCGAGGGGACAGATTTCCAAGCGGATGTGTATCCCTGAAGTACTATAGCCTGCGTCCTGCTTTCCACATATGATGAAAACCATCTATACAAGTCTCCATGAATTCCTGCTGCCAGTAACTTCTCTAATAGCAGTTTATGATCTATACGGTCAAAACATTTTGTAAAGTCTGTATATATAACATCCACCTGAGCACCTCCTTCCATACCATCTGATATATATTCATTAGAGAGGATTAAGTTTGATGCTGTGGACCTATGCCTTACAAAGCCATGCTGCTCATCACCCAAAATACATCTGACCGCTGCATATACATCTGTGTACACCACCCGTTCTAGGACTTTGGAGAACAAACAGACCTTAGAGATAGGACGATAACTTGCCACATTCGATCTGTTTCCCCTTTTGAACACTGGGGTGACAAATGCTGCCTTCCAGATGTTTGGGACTAGGCCTTCTGATAATGACCTCCTAAACAGTATACATATGGGTGTCACAAGGCTGTCAGCACAGCGGACTATAAACATGGGTGGTATCAGATCAGGGCCCCCTGATTTAGATAGATCCAATGTCTTAAGGAGCTTTAATACCTGAGTAGGGTTTATGTCCACCGTACCAATTGATGTGACACTTGTTTCGTTGCAGAGGCCAGAATTATTTCCCGCAATGGTCATAGGATCAGGTTCCTGAAATGTTGACTGGAAGTAGGAAGAAAATAAATTACTAATTTCTTCACCATCGCACGCTGTGACATCCTCGTATTGCATCACTGCTGGTATTGTACCAGCATTCCTTTGGTTCTTAATGAACCTCCAGAAAACCTTTGGATCTTTTACTATGGAAGCCTCTGTTTTTTGCATGTACCCATCATAGCATGATCTTTCCATAACCCTAGCTCTACTCCTCAGCAAAGAAAACGAATGATAGTCAGATAGGTTGCCATATGTTTTAAACTTGCGGTGGTATTTATATTTCTCCCTGAGAACCTTAACAAGGGCTGAGCTATACCAGACCGGATGTGATAACCGCTTTAATGGCACTAATGGTACATACTGGTCCCTAAGTTCATATAGTTTATTATAGAAAACAGAGACCGCGTCGTCCAGAGATCCTGTAGAGAGTATTTCTTTCCAATTCAAACTGTCCAATTGCAATTTAATAGCTTCATAATTCCCTCGCGAAAACATAAACCTACGGCGCGGTTTATCCTCTAGACCGTGAAACTCAATAGACCGAGTCTGAATCACAATAGGAGCATGGTGGGCGTCTATCGGCGCAACCAAAGGATCAACGACACTACTAGACACAGTTACATAGTTATTTGAGAACACTAGATCTAATAACCTATCGTTAGCGTTCCTGACCCAGTTATATTGAGACAGACTACATATTTCAATAGTGTTCAAGCAATCCGCTATATGGGAGCAGGTTATGCTATGGGGCAGCAGTTCAGCACTGCCGGGATATGAGGGTGACCACAAGACCTTATGAGCAAAATTAAAGTCACCAACAACTATAAATTTGTCTAATGGATGCGCAACAATCAGCTGATTTAAGTTGGAAAAGAAATTATGTAACTGATTGTTATAGCTCTCACCTTTGTTTTCATCACATAAGTACACAGCACATATATATAGCACTGCACCAGAAAGCTCTATAAACTGAAATAGCTTCATTTTATAGCGTAAATGTACGATACTTCTTATTGACATAAAACAACCTGTATTAACAATAATTGCTATCAACACCCGTCATCATCCAACAATATAACTCACTAGCTGACGTCACGCGGTTTCACCTGCGTAGCTCCCGTTCCCGTGGGAATACGTGAATAAAATATAGCCTATGTTCACCGCAAAGAGTGTAGCTTCCCAACAGTGAAAGAATTTTTCAAATTGGTTCCGTAGTTCCGGAGTCTATTCGTTACAAACAAACAAACAAAAAAACAAATCTTTCCTCTTTATAATATTAGTAAAGACAAAGTACGCCTGAAATAATAACATAATAATCAAAATCACTCATCTAAAATAACAATTTGATTTAGACTTTCCGTTGCGCGGTGCTCTAAATTTCCACTCGATCAATATCAATGAACTTAATTGAAGCGGACGGTCAGCAACATAAGTCGCTAAGCATAATTCAAAAATAATACGAACATCATTGCAAGTTCTTATAAGTACAGTAGGCGGTTGAGTTTTGATCATAAATTTTATTTAACTTTAAAATTCGAATGTTATTAGGTGTACACATACTTATTATTTTTTTCGCCTTAAGGAGTAAGCAAAGGTAGATACGCTATACGCCCTCATTTCACCAGTCCTATTTTTGCCCACATAACTACCGTTGTCAAATGTTGTTAAAGTCCTTAAATGTAAATGCTGAAGTCTTCTTCTACGTGGCATTTGGCCTTTTGTGGGTATAACCTAACCTACTACAAAAGAGATACGTGGTTATCTTCTCACATACTAATGTGGAGAAGAAACCCACTGTTGTGTGTGCTCTTGCTTTTTTGTACCTCTGGCTAAAATTCGCCAATCCCTATCCCTACTAATATTATAAATGCGAAAGTAATTCTGTCTGTCTGTCGGCTTATACGCTTTCACGCCTTAACGGCTGAAACGACTGAAATGAAATTTGGTATAGGGATAGTTCAAAGCCCTGGGAACGACATAGGCTACGTTTTAACCGACTACGCCAAAGGAGGGGAAAGCCGCGGGGAACAGCTGTTCGATATAAACTTTCGTGGTTGTTTTACTACTTTTGTTGTTGAATGTACTATCACGCGTCCACCACGCTGTTAGATAATAGCTACCGACCTACCAAAATATTTGTGAGAATGTAAACACTTAGTCATAAACACAAGGCCAAAAGAAATTGGCTGGTATTACCTGAACTCGTATGTTTTATTTATTTTGTGCATACAACACGTGTAAAACCGGCATTTTTAGGGTTTCGTAGCCAAATGGCAAAAACGGAACCCTTATAGATTCGTCATGTCTGTCTGTCTGTCTGTCTGTCTGTCTGTCTGTCCGTCCGTGTGTCACAGCCACTTTTCTCCGAAACTATACGGCCTATGCTATTGAAACTTGGTAACTAGATGTATTCTGTGAACCGCATTAACTTTCTTATATAACACTAGAAAAAAAGCAGTAAATTTTGGGGGTCCCCATACTCAGAACTGAAACTCAAAATTTTTATTTTCATCAAACCCATATGTGTCGGGTATCTATAGATAGGTCTTCCAAAATGCTGTTGAGGTTTCTAACATATTTTTTTTCTAAAGTGAATAGTTTGCGCAAGAGGGACTTCCAAAGTCGAAAAATGAGTGTCCCCCCCCCCTCTAACTTATAAACTAAGAGAGTGATAAATCTAAAAAAAATATATAATGTACATTGCCATAAAAACTATTAACGAAAATTGGTTTAAATGAGATAGAGCTGGTAGTTTTTTTTTAATACGTCATAAACCGCAATTTTCGGTTAGAAAAATCACTACCACTGCGAACGTGTTAAAACATCAATGAAAGGTACAACGAACTATAAGAACTTTTATATTATGTTACTTGCTGCTACGAAACCCTTCATGGGCGAGTCCAACTCGCACTTGGCCGGTTTATTTTATCTCTGCCATTCAGTCGCTTTTTGACTGATAGCTATAGAAAAATTTACTCGCGTTTTACACACGATATTTTTAGAACAAGGTCGGTAGAAACAAGAGAAAAATATAGAACATGTCAAGTGCATAAATCGTCTCTGCAAAATCGCAAGAATCATTATTTGTTGTGATTTTGGATGTTCTTTAGACCGATACAATTTTTGCTACGATGTACCTTTCGTTTCGTTTTCCTGCTGGCTGGGATAAGAGGATATAATTGGGTGCCATTTTCAGCGAAATAAAAATAAAAAGATTAGTTTGAAAAGAAAGTTAACGGGATGGTAAAGGAAAACTGGTATTGTGACTGGAATAGGTAGCCATTAATTTAACCAACTGCTTATCTTCGAAAGCTACACATAAAAGTCGATTGAGACCTTCAGGAACCCATGGGTTCGTTCCTTCTGCCATTGAAAAAGTAGTAGGGACATTACTAGGCGCTTAAGTTACAGAAAAGGTCAATTTCTTTCTTTATAACCACTAAGATCATCACTTCATATAAATACCAAAGTACTATTCAGTTTTCTTTCTTCTTATATACAAACTTAAATCTAATTCTCTTTCTCAATTGGACAATAACAATGATCCCAAATAAGTCGCCCCCCTCCGGTCGGCTCGTCTGATCACATCACATGATCTAGTTGAAATAAACGCTGCATGACGTCATAGATATCCCAACACCGCGAGCGCTAGCCAACTTGTTTATTACAAGATTCAAAAACGTATACCAAAATATAACTATGTAGTTGACTATGCTACGTGCCATTTTCAAAATTGTAACCAAGGAAATACTTAATTAACGTAAAATAAAGATCGTATTTGGATTGACCATATCTTAAAAAAGTTTTTTCCGAAACTCGAATTCTGTCATAGTTATCACAAAATTTCAAGACTAGCTTAAGCCAATCTATAGCGTGAAATACATTTTCCTTATTTCCTTCCTAAATCTAAATTGTACATCTTGACACTACACATCGGTTAAAATAATAGAAACTATTAAGTTCCTGATGATGTCGTATTTTTAGGTGACTAATTTGCACATTGTAGAAATCCTACTTTTTAAAATTTCAATTTATAGTCTTGTCTTTACCAACTTGTTAGCGCATCGACTTTATGTCTAAGAAATTGTAAATAGAACAAAAAAAATCCGCTATTATGTGGTAACTTTGTCGGTTACTATCACATTACATGTGATAATAACACAACATTATTGTGATAATAATGCAGATAATGTGTTCACGTGTACATCACGAATGACTGAGCGTTGCCTTGAACTTGATGCAATGATTCATAACAACAATATTTTTAGAAGTATTTTTGTAAGATTGTCACTAAACAGTTCGCTTTTTTATCAGCATCTTTTATGTCTGAGTATAAACAATTATTATCTAGTGCTTGTTTTAACAATTTAATATTAGAATTTCATCTCAATTTATTAATTTTCAATTTCAAAGTCCAACAATAATATTTCAGCTGATTCCAAAATAGCGAGGTCCGCTGCCACTGCTAAAATTGATATTTTCATATTTACGTACATAAATAAGAAAGGTAAAACACAGTCATAATATATTCAGAACGTCCGTCTCTCTCAATGTGAGTTAGTCGGTCGAAGACATGGGGTCCGCATCGCATCCCGTTGTGCAACATTTCACTGCATTTTATTGAATTCACTTCGTTCGTCGCCACTTTAAAAAATCTATGAAAGAAGAAATAATATTTGTATCAATATAATCAAATACGGGACTTGATTATATTGAGACAAATATTATTATTTATTTCTCCAGGTTTGGATGCAAATAATTTTCATGAAACTCGTATAGTTTATAAATAAATGTGTTATAAATATTGGGATAGCCACTGTTTTCTCTATTGTTGGCAATCGACCGTCGTCAAACGAAAACATGTGTATGAAACTAGACCTTCGGGCAACCAACGCAAGAGGGTCGACTCGTTGATAAAAATATAACTGAAACGTGCGTTACAAAAATATACCTACTTAGAATAATACTATAACAAAAACAACATCAAAACAACTTCGGTAGTAAATTGATGTTTTTCTTTAATTTTTATTTACGTAACTTCGCCATAAGCGGAACATACATAATAATTTCAATGTTATTCTTATTATGTACATGCTAAATTGATAGTGTATCATAATTATATCGAAATTATAAAAATTGCACTAACGTAACTGCAAAAATAGAGAAGTATGAATGATTTTGAGATTAAATTAAATATAGCACATGGTACTATTGGCATTCGCCCCAATATGTTACATAAATCGCTTCATCACATAATCAACATTATTATAGTCTATTTATTCACCTCTCTAATAGTATGTAATACATTGGATCTACTCATACCGTCAACCCTTTAACACTCCACTCTTTGACTTGAAAGATGTCTTCTTCTCCCAATTTTTGCCAATATTTCACGGCTCTGTGCCTTCTGCAGTCAATCCATCATCGCGACTTTTTCTCCTCGGTAGCGAGCCTTAGCATTTCCTTGTAATTTCCTTGCTTTTGCAACTACTTCGTTCACGGCCTCGACATCGCTTCTCGAGATCGGTGCATGTACCTGCACCGCATTATGATAGGCTATGCGTGAATATTCAAAAATGCCTGTTTATATTCTAAGCATGTACCATCACACAGTATTTTGTCCACTAATATGGAAAAAAAAACACGTCAACGTTTTTACCACTCAGTACTCGACAACAAGACCGTTCAGGTGAATTAATAAGCAGTAGTTCTATGAAATATTCATGTTTAATACTCAAATCAAAAGCATTTATTACCTTACAATGATGAGAATGGGGTTCGTTTTTCCATTGTTTTCAATCCCGTGTAAACTTTTTAATATTCTTTAGTGACATGCCTTGTCGTTTCGCCTCGTGTCGCCAGAATTATTCAATTCATTTGGGATACGACATCCGATTTATAACCCATATTAATTTAGTTCTACTGTGTCTGGATTTGCTTGATTTAGGTACTACAGTGTTATTTTTTGGGAGAGACTACACTCTTGGCTCCGAATGCGTTGTCGTTGTATTTAAGGGACAATTATATACACTCGAGAGCAATGAATCCGGGTCACTTAAAGAATGTTAAAAATCTCGGAAACTAAAAATGATAGAATGCAATAAATTGTATTTAATAGACAATGTAATACTCCTTAAATGAAAGTAAAAAAAATATGAGTCACCATACATTTTATTAACACAAAATTACATAAAGAAAAAACTGCCGATCTCTCCTTAAAACAAAAATAGGAAACATGAAATTTTTGAACTTTATTACGATTTTCTTGAATTTTAATACTTCGTATTGCCTCCTCGTGCTTCCATTACTGCGTTTACGCGGTTTGGCATGCTGTACACCAAGTTCCTTATACGATTTTGGGGAATATTCTCCCATTCCTCTGTGAGAGCAATTTTGAGCTCACGAAGCGTGATTGGGGGAGGGTTTCGTTGTTTTACGCATCTGCCTAGCTCGTCCCAAGCATGCTCGATCGGGTTGATATCCGGGCTGCGCGCTGGCCACTCCATACGAGTAATGTTCATCTCTTGAAGGTAGTCATTCACAATCCTACCTGTATGAGGTCGGGCATTGTCATGCATAAATATAGCATCCTCACCTAAATTGACCATAAATGGACCAACGTGATCATTGAGGATTTCTTCCACATATCTTACGCTAGTTAAAGAGCCGTTTTCTATGATCACCAGCTCTGTGCGACTTTCAGAAGAAATTCCGGCCCACACAAGTACAGACCCACCACCGTAGGCTACTTTTTCTTCGATGCATGCTTGCTTGAATCTTTCCCCTGGTCTTCGATACACTCTGTGTCTTCCATCGTGCTTGTAGAGCATAAATTTTGATTCGTCGGAGAACATAACTTTTGACCAATCTTCAATACTCCAATTTACGTGGCTCTGGGCATACCTTAGTCTCGAAATACGATGCCCACGCTCCAGTTTAGGGCCGTTTGCAGTTCTAAGGGGTTTTAAGTTAGATTCAGCAAGCCGACGTCTTACTGTCCATGCACTTGGGTTACTTCCTCCGAGGCGTCGAAACTGATTGGTGAGTTCAGTTCCTGTGAGAAAGCGATTTCGAAGCATGGTGTTCACCAAGTATCGGTCTTCTCGTGCTGTGGTACACCTGGTTCTGCCCGTTCCTGGTCTGCGTAGGTTAGAACCAGTTTCTTCGTAACGTCGGAGAACTCTTTGTACTGTTGACAGCGACACACCGACAGTCCTGGCTGTATCGCGCTGACTCCGGCCGGTTTCCAGCATTGTAAGTATTCTGGTGCATTCTTCAGGCGTAAGCGACATAATTTCAGCTTGATTAATGAATATAGAGCACTATCAACATGGTTTATGTACCCACATAAATGACAGATTACAAACAAAAGCAACACCAAATGCTGTAATTTCGTAGTTCCATCTTCGAAAGTGGCCCTTTTTCAAATTTGATTTTTTTATGATATAACTTTACAATAACTAAGAAGTTTTAATACCTTCATTTAAGGAGTATTACATTGTCTATTAAATACAATTTATTGCATTAACCTAGCATTTTTAGTTTCCGAGATTTTTAGGATTCTTTAAGTGACCCGGATTCATTGCTCTCGAGTGTATTTGCTGTTTTCATTTGGAAAAAAATCGGTTCAACGAGCAGATTACACAGTAATTTTTGGAAATTCTCAGAAAATTTACCTAAATCGATACCAACTTCATAATTTATTAATAGTCCAGTCATTATATACATTTGGAAATGCAAATGAACCGAGAAAGCCAAATTTTGGATATTATGTCTGGAGCGGCTAGAAAAGCTTAAGTTCAAATTGTCGACCAAAATAACCTGGTGGGTTTTCCGCCATCTTGAAAAAAGGGTTATATTCAGTTTTTTCATCATAATTCGGTTCCCCGTTGAGATACGAAAATTTTTAAAAAAGTTTTTTGTTGCTCTTTGTACGATCTACAATTGAGGTCTACACATTTTTCACGTATCGATCACCGTTATCGAAATATCGATCCAAAAAGCCGCAATTTGGGGAGAAAAATTTGTTTTTAGCTATTTCCTTCTTTCTCGTGAAATATATCGAAAAATGTCGGTAAAGAAAATTGTTGAGCGTGTTCATCGTTATCGGTTATCGGTAGAACTATTCAAGCAAGAAAAGGTCGATCCGGAGATGCTAGCTTGCGCGGGAAAAGTATTTGGTCGAAAAGAGGATACAACGATGGATAGTTTGCGATTCCACCGCTTTGCAAAATCAATGACGACAAATAAGACGAATAATCTTTCACTACTCCCACCAACGGAAAGCGCAGTCCGCCAACACGTTTTCCTGACATGGTACAAACGTGGCTCGGAATTTTCAAAGATCCTCAGGAATGGGGTTGGCGGCAGACGAATTACGGGCTTGAACCAATTTGCACCACAGCCGCACCCGCTCCACCTGAACTTTTAAAACTCATTTCGTGCAAATGTAAAGGAAAGTGTGGGGCTGCTTGTGGGTGCAGGAAAGCACGAATTAGTTGCTCCGTTATTTGCCTGCACTGTAGTGGACAGACATGCAACAATGTCGCCAGAGTCAAGAGTTTATTCAACCACGATCACGATGATGATGATTATATTTTTTCAACCGTCCCAGCATCATTTACTGCGATTCAAGAGTTTTCACGACTCGAAGAGTCTATATTTCATGTGTTTGATTTATAATTTGGCTGGTTTATTAATTTCTTTTGTATTGCAATAATTGCTTGAACAACCATTCATCCATTTTGACGTATGGATACAACCGTGCGAGCGGCTAAATCAAAACCGGGCACAGTCTTACTGACTTTGCGCCGTGCTAGAGGTCGTAATTCTTATAGAAAATAAAAAATTAAAAAAACGAATTTGCAGGTCTGAACACGCTCACCAATTTTCATTCTGGACATTTTTCGATATCTTTCACAAGAAAGAATGAAATAGCTAAAAACAAATTTTTCTCCCCAAATTTATGGCTTTTTGGATCGATATTTCGATAACGGTGATCGATACGTGAAAAATGCAAAGACCTTAATTGTAGATCGTACAAAGAGCAACAAAAAACTTTTCATTAAAATTTTCGTATCTCAACGGGGAACCGAATTATGATGAAAAAACTGAATATAACCCTTTTTTCAAGATGGCGGAAAACCCACCAGGTTATTTTGGTCGACAATTTGAACTTAAGCTTTTCTAGCCCCTCCCCACGTAATATCCAAAATTTGGCTTTCTCGGTTCATTTGCATTTCTAACCCGATTTTTTCGACGTAATGACTGGACTATAAAGTCAATAAATAAATATGATCTTAACTTATTAAGAACTTTTTTTTTCTGAATAGCACTTATGACACAGCAGGATAATATTTATGACGGCAACTATGAGGATTTCAGAAATATATTTTTTATTGAAACTTTCACGATATATTCTTTACTAGTGGAAGTATGCGGTTCTCTCTTCTTTGTTCTTTGTGTGCATGGCATTCTGGGTTGAATCCATCCACCATAGCTGCCTGTGACGTGAAAAGACTCATGAAAACGAATTCAAATTTTATTAAAACATTTATCAAATAATATCATCTAGTTTTCAAATACTATGCTGTGCAGAACCTATTCAGGACAATGAATAAATTGCGGCTCTAATATGTTCCTTTCTAAGGGACTACCGACCCATGGAATTACGGAGCCGCATTGAAGAGGCTTAGATAGAATCGGTTTTATTAAATTAAATTGAACCATCGTTTGTGTGTGAGATATTACACTCTAGTTTCATCCAAGTGTAACTATCTAAATAAATCAGCGTCAATTATTTGGTGACACCTTTAGAAACGATTTGAATAATTATGGAAATTTACAGCACGAACGTATTCAGACTAACCAATTTACAATTGAGATGAATTTTATTTTTTGTTCAGATCATTTTGAAGTCTGTTTATCACGATATTATTGTCGCTGACCGTACCACGTGTTTTCACTGTCAGTTTTTTATAAGAATTTTATAAAATAGGTACCTATGTAATATTAATATTATTAGATGCTGATATTTATCGAATGTTTGATATGAATTGATGTGAAGTAACCAACTTTAAATAGTGTAGCGCTGAATTTTCTCCCTTTTCAAGTCTGGGAAAAAGACAAAGGAACAGTTTCGAACTGAGTTTATTAATTTCAAACTAATCTTGATTAAATCTTACAAATCAATAATTGTAACAAATACATAATAATATTCAATTTAAACAAACAAACCTATAACTTTAAAGTAAACATGTCTAAATCAACAAAAAGCTTGCCAGTGAGATGTTTCTTAGCGTTTGCCGAAATATGTTGTCTAGCCGTCTGCCGTCGTCGTTCAGAGGCTATTCGAGTCGTTTTCATTTCAGTTTCTCGAGATAACAGGGCCGCAACAAATTTTACGACTGTCGTGAAATTGAAGCGAATCGCCTAAGAGGACATCCCAAATTCCCAATATTGTGTATAGAATGTTTACTGTTGTCGAAGACTAAAAAAGATGATTGTCCTTGGTTTTTGATTCTTTTATTTATATGTATAAGAAGTCTCTCGTTTAATGTACCTACTCAAAATCCAAACTTGGTAACTCGGGTCGGAAGCGGCTTTGCCTCTTTTCTTTTTGGAGTTCCGTAGCCAAATGCCCCCCCCCCCCCCCCCCTCTAACTTCTAAACTAAGAGAATGATAACTCTAAAAAAATAGATAATGTACATTGCCATGAAATCTACCAACGAAATCGAGTTGGTAGTTTTTTTAATACGTCATAAACCGCAATTTTCGCCGAGAAAAATCACTACCACTGCGAACGAAGGGCGAACGTAAAACATCAATGACTGCCTCTGTGGCGCAGTCGGTAGAGATACCGCCTGCGGCGCTGGAGGTCGTGGGTTCGATTCCCACCGGAGACAAATATTTGTGTGACCCATAAATGTTTGTCTCAAGAGTCTGGGTGTTTCTATGTATAATATGTATTTATTTAAAAGTATAAAAGTATTAATATCCGTGGTCTGATATCCATAACACAAGCAGGTTATTCCTAGCTTACTTTGGGATCAGATAGCGTTGTGTGAAATGTCCGTGAATATTTATTTATTTATTTATTTTGATCAAGGAAAGTTACAAGTTACAACGAACTACAAGAACTTTTATATTATGTTACTTGCTGCTACGGAACCCTTCATGGGCGAGTTCAACTCGCACTTGGCTGGTTTTTTTTCGGTACCTACATATCGCACACCGAGATAAAGACTAACACAAATCAAAATAATTCAAAATCGAGTTATTACTATTATAGGGATCTGCGTAGTAAACTGCACAAACTCCAAAGACACCTGTGTTAAAATGACAAATAATAATAAGTTGACGGCCCTATATGTGAGTGTTACCGATTTGGCACCCACATACCCCGAGCACACAAAGACTCGAGTATTTCGAATTAGTTTATTATTCGTTATTCACTGCACTGAATTACTGGGAATTATTTTGAATTAGTCTAGTATTAGTGACTGAATTTGATATTTTTTGTGACGATGATCTCACTATTTCGACTTACTGTAATATTGATGAACTAATGTAAGTATTTTTATTTACGTAACTGAAAATAATTTGATAGTGTTGAAATAAATTTAAATTTTTTCGTTGGTTGAGTATTTGTGGTTAAAATAAAATTCGCTCTTATTCCAAAGTAATAAAAGCTATTCATTTTTCGATTTCAGGATTATTTTGCGTTGATGTTGTATTTTTGACAGTGAGGGACAAAATACAACTAAAACGGATGTTGCTTGGATTATAAAGGTTTTTTTTAGTTAGTATAGTCTTTGCGATGTAATTCAAATGAGTCAATTTTATTTGGAGAATATGAAGTGTCGTGGTCTTCTAAAGTTAGAAAAAGCGTTGCCTACTAACCTAACCGAACCTGCGAGCACCGATGTTCAGTTAGACCTGCAAGAAACGGTAACAACGCCTTCTCTGAGTAACAAACCGTCTGAGGAAATCAGGAAACACAAAATAATGACAATGAGGAGTTAGAAAATAACGAAAACCTATTACTAGCACCGTCTACCAGTACCGAGGTGCGACCATCGTACTAATATTTCACCGGTTAACAGTGAATGTAGCGATTTTGATGACTCTGATGCTGATCAGCATTTCATTTTACCTACCAACGAGGGAACCAGGTACCTTGATTGTAGAAAAACAACCCGTCCGTCAAGGAGTACATATTAAGTAGATACTGTTATAAATTATTATTTTCAAAGTCTGATTATAATAAATTAAGTAACTTTGGTGATCAAATCACCGTGTATGTGATGTGTGAAATTTTATATATAAAATGTGATTCTTTGTTATCTTTATTTGTTTATAATTTAAATAATTAATAAATATAATATTTTTCTAGTAACAGTAGGTACTGTTTTTTTTTTCACGAATGCACTAACATTATAATTAGGTATAGGTACACTACTAATATTGATATAGATTATTGATAGAAAATAAACAGAATAACACTTCATTCATTAAAACATTTTCAGTAACATCACCACAATTAGAGTTAGTAAAATAATTGAAAAAATATATAGTCATGATTACTAGGCTAACTCAAAAAAATAGATTATTAAGGTCATTGTGCTATTTCATGACAAAGCGTTAATCAATGACATAATTAATTTTATATTTACAACATCATACATTTAAAGTTTTCTAAAAAAATAACTACAAATAGAATTAAACGTTTTTTTCGCTTCCTGAAAAAAGATGACATTTTGAGTTGTGTTAGTCTTTATCTAAGCGTGCGATATATTTGAAAACGACTGCTAACGGGTGCCAGTTCATCTCAAAAGACTCGTCCATCAAAATATAAGCACCAACAAGTTGTGGTTTTATTTTTGACTGACTTTTTTTTGGTTGACTTTGGCCCCGGTTATCGAGCATGTATGAACCTTCAAAATTATCAAAAAATAGTAACGAACCCGATGGTTGCTTTTAATTTAACTTCATGGCGCTATTGACAATTTTTGACATCGACAAAATAACAAAAACGGGTGTCGAATGCAGAGCTTCGTATCGTAGTGTGCTCGTATATGAATTTAAATTTAAATGAACTAAATATTTCAGTTACCTACCTACTTAATATTTTATAGCACGAAGTAAATAACCTTTTATAATTATTTACGTGCGGTATTATTAGCGTAGCGATAAAAGTAAATCCGTTATTTAAATGCATACCTAGTATGTTGGGAACCCACGTTGACGTTCAAACTGTTTTTCGTATAGGTACGCTTGAATGTCTAGATTCATTTCATTATACTGCGGAGTAGTGATATCCAAAATTTGGTATTTTACCATAGCTATCAATGAAAATATTTGTTGCAGAGGGCCTAGAAAAGCTATAACCCAGAGTTCCCTTCCCAGCCATAGACAGTTTCAGGGTTCCGTGTGGTTTTAGCTGGCATTGCAGCCATGAATCACTTCCACATTTGAATTAAGTAGGTACTTATATTAGATCTCTCCTTGCGAAGTCATAGCCATCTATCTGGTACCTTACTTTTACGTACAGGCTTTCCGTCGCATAGTAATTTAATTACATTACTATTCTTTTTTCTGAGAATCTGTAGTAGCATGTTTCACGTCCAATTTCGCTGATTTGGCGGTTAGTACCTTTTACGTAGGTACATTAGTTAAATGAACTCGTAAACACACTGATAATTGAAACAAATTAATGTGAAATAAAGTTAATCTTTAATTCTCCTGTTATGAATTTTGAAAACAATTTAATTGTGCTAAATACGAAGGTGACCGCAGGCGCTGACATAAATTCATAAAACATCTACTCAGTGCTTTGTATAGCACTGAGTAGCACGAAACCAGTATACTGGTTTCGTAACGTATTTAAAAAAGTATAATACGAAAAATCTGAAGCTGTCAATAAATGTTCGGTTTTGAATGAAACCCCATTTTCGATCAGACACTAAACAAAATAAGGATCAGAGATACAAAAAACATATTTTTTACTACCTTGCAGAATATTTATAAAAGTATCCTGTAAAATTCTGAAAAGACTTGTATTTGTGCAATAATTTACTAGTCTTTTCAAGTGTATTATTGTTTTAAAACGTGAATTTTCTTATTTTTATTTAATCCGAAAATCTTGGCACAGTATTGTTTCAATTCCACCGATGACGATGATGTGGTCGCTTAGCTAATATTGTAAAAATTGTGAAGTTTTCAAAAACTTTTCATGCTTATTCTATCGTTTCAATAACTTCATCGCGCTCTCCTTCATTACTACTCAAAGCAAACCAGATTTAGATAGCAGTGTCTCATGAATAACGTAGTATGGAGATAGCTACTGAAATGTTCATAACTTCTCTAATTCTCCGTACGTCGACTTTGTACTCTGTTTATTTTCCTGTCCCACTTAGGTTGAGCTGAGAGTGCTTGTATAATATAATTTGCTTCAGAAACGTAAACGTTTTCACAGTATATTAAACCTCGTTTAATTTTTAACGTTTGTAGATTTTTGATGAGATACTAAAGCATTTAAGCGTCGGTTTTGGACAATTGCCTTAGCTTCACATTATAATTCCCCGACCCTGTGTAATGTGTGTATCGTGTTAAAAGAGATTTGTGCCGAATGGCAAACAAAAACCATTTATCCCGCCATCCTCTTCCCAAACTTTCGCACATCGATGTAAAATTTCTGCAAATGAAGTAATTTTCGTAATCTTTGTAAGCTATGATCAAAGAAACAGTTTACTGAATATAAGAACCTATAGTATTTACCTGTTAACAACCCCTTTAAATAGCTAAGTAACATCCAATTTATGCAAATGTACCGCTTTGGTTTCTCTCCACGTACTGAATTAATTGGGCAAGCTTAAGATAATGGGTTGGTAACTAGTGCAAACACACGAACTTAAATGAAATAACCATGAATTTTCTTGAAAATAATGGTAAGACACCTGATACTTTCTTTAATCAATTTGTCTGATCCATAAATATTTAAATCAAGAGTCTGGATATCTATAAGTATAATATGCTAGCGTACGTCACGCGGTTTCACCCGCGTAGCACTCGTTCCCGTGGGAATATGGGAATAAAATATAGCCTATGTTGCTCAGGGTGAATGTGGCTTTCCTATGGTTAAAAAAAATCTGAAATCGGCACAGTAGTTTTTGAATTTACTCATTACAAACATACACACAGACACACACACACACGAAATCCTCTTTATAATATTAGTGTAGACAGTGCCGGATTAGCCATATAGCAAAAGTAGCAAATGCTACGGGCCCCGCGAATTTAGGGGCCCCGCTCTCCAACGCCTGTCTGACCGTAATAAAAAAAAAACCTAATTTAGATACGAGCGTAAAATATCTTGCATGACTTAAACGCGAAGCGCTTAGGCTATGCTTCACTTCCACTTGACAATCTAAAACTCGATTTCGTCACGTTAATTCGTAAAAATAAAGAGGTATTTTATGAACTTTATAACATTAATGTTCTAATGTTTAATTAAAATCGACATATTTAGACTAGCATCTTTAACCCGTTTCTACATTTCAAGCGGCCAGATTTTTATTTCTTATATGTATAGGCATACATTTATTTTGCGAGTTTACGTAGCTGAGATTGTATTTTTTAATAGATTTTAATATAATATCGATTAAAAGTATTTCGGTGAAAACAGGCGAACTTTTATAATTTTACTAACTCGATCACCATCCAATCTACTGTTGTTGGTTGATTTTTAATAAAATATAGATTCATTTTAAGAATTCTTCAAATTATAAACAAAAAGTTATTCAATTTATAATTACACATTTTACGTGATCGTCGACATTTAATTTACTTGAATACCTATCTTTACTATAAAATAAGTGCTTCATGCAAATTTGGATATTTTGGATTTTAAACTTTTTTTCAATTACTATAGGTAGGTGTAGGTATTATACCTACCACGAGAAAGGTTGGTATCAAAATCTACAACAATAATTTTAAATTGTACCACATTTCTAAAATTGAGCGCTGGCCTCAGCACATGTAATGTGTTCCACTATTGCGTCAAATTGGGCTAGTAATTCTAACAAGCCTAAATAATTTGTCCTGAGACATCCTTCCGAGGGCTTACCCGGGGCTACCAACCACAGGCTGTTGGGCGTTACGTGAGGTTTTAGTCGGTAAGAGTCCGGCATAACATCCTTTGAGGATTTTCCCTCACGTAAAAAAAAAGCCTAAATAATTTCCATTGTGAGGTGAACCAACAATTTTGTCACTACCTCGAAACGCAAGACCTCGTTCTGCTAAAAACTTAATTACTGCAATGATTCGTTTTTAGAGTAGCCTCTAATACTTTTGCTCAGTCTCTATTTGCTCAAAAGCTGAGAATCAACACGCGTAGTCGCGTATTCTTGTTTTTGAGGTTAACAGTGAAATTATGGCTTGTCTATGCGGAGTGCTTTCTTCATTGTGCGCATTCTTCCAGTCATCTAAGTAATTCGTCTTTATAAACCGTGGTGACGAAAGTCTATATTAAAAGTGTAATCTCTAAATTTGCCCATATTAAATCTAGAAAGTTTATTTGTAGGTACCTAAAAGTTTTTTTTATTTAATACCCTACATTAAGATTATTTTTGAAAAGCAATTAGTATGCTAACTGATCATTAATTTTAAATATGGAAAAAGAATTGGTTTTGATCAGGATTCGAACATGCATCTTCGGCGAACCGTGCCGACGCGTTAACCACCGCCACCGAAACCTACTCGGAACCAACCAAATTTTCCACCTTATTATACGTCTTGGGGCGACGTAGGCACCA
Source organism: Miltochrista miniata (assembly GCA_933228765.1). NCBI lineage: Eukaryota > Metazoa > Arthropoda > Insecta > Lepidoptera > Erebidae > Miltochrista > Miltochrista miniata. The sequence goes on along the minus strand of OW121764.1, from coordinate 10,100,715 downwards.
TCTACCGGCACTTTTTTTTAGAAAGTTACACGGCACGAATGTAAAAAATTGCACCTATATTCATTCGATTTATGATGAAACCAGCCCGAACATTAAGATTATTTTTGAAAAGCAATTAGCTAACTGATCATAAATTTTAAATATGGAAAAAGAATTGTTTTCGAGCAGGATTCGAACCTGCGTCTTCGGCGAACCGTGCCGACGCGTTAACGATGGCGGAGTGGTTAACGCGTCGGCACGGTTCGCTGAAGACGCAGGTTCGAATCCTACTCGAAACCAATTCTTTTTCCATATTTAAAATTTATAATACCCTACACTTGAGAACCTAAAGCAAACCAAGGGCCCCTTGACAGAATTTGCTACAGGCCCCGCGCTGGCTTAATCCGGCACTGAGTGTAGATGTGTTTACAAAAAAAAGTAGCTTTATAAGGATTTAAAGAGGTCCGTTACCTATAATACAAGCAGGTTAATCCTAGCTTACATTGAGATCAGGTGGCGTTGTGTAAAAGAATATTCGTCAATGTAATTTACAGAAAGTAACGTGGCAGATAACCGGTTACATCTGGCCGGCGTAATTGCTAATTTGTTCCACATGTTGACAACATGTCAAGTACCTACCTACTCATTGTATGAAATGTTGCTGCACTACTTTTCTGAACTACCTATAGTAGTATAGTATTAAACTAATGATATTTTCACATGATGCAAGGCTGTACCTGTACAAACCAAACACACTTCAATATGTCGTGTTTCTCAGTGGTCAGGACTCAGGTGGGTGGACGGAATGACTATGCAGGGCGTCCCTATAAGAATTTTTTTTTAGAAATTCGATTATTATCTTTATGAAATTTTATGTAGCTACGGAATTACACAAATTTAATAACCATAGCAAATTTCATAAACTTACATAATAGATTTTTTAAAAATTCTTACAGGGCGACTCTGTATACTTTTCTCTGCAGCTGACTGTACTTGCAGACACCGGAGTCGCTAGCACGCTATCAGCCAATCTCGACTTACAGAGCTCTTAGTTCAATGACCCGTGTCTGGTATTTGCAATTTATCACTACGACATCAAATGTAGTAGGTACTCTGAGAGGCTATAAAATATATCTTAAATATCGAAGTATCGTTCTCAGTCCCGTAAAAGTAAAAATGTCTCTAGAAAATTAATTTTAAGAAGAAAAAAATTACAGTCAGTATATGTACTGAAATTGTACTCCACTTATTAATAATATGAAGGGACATAATTCAAGAAATTTCAATAAATATAAATCTTGTTAGCAGAAACATTGCTTGTGTTATAAATTATGCTAACTCAATAATATGGAGCTTCGGATTACGTCACTTCTCGAACACCTTTTATTCGTTCATTATGCCAAATGTCTGAATTGCGTGACCCTCGTACTTGCGTTGTAGGCCAGTAAAAGCTAGTCTTATTGAGTCTATCGAATTAGGCTAAGTGAATACAGGGCTGTATATTTCTTTCTCGAGCGCATTACTATGTTTATAGCAAGACCTATCATCGTCGATTTTATGTGCTACTAGCGGTTGCCCTCCCTCGACTCTTGGAGGATCCTTGCGATGAAGATATACTTAGTACTTCTGCGAAGAATAGACCTCGCGATCGCGAGCACACAGGAAAAACAACAATATCCTCTATGTTTCGGCTAAAAATTATCAAGATCCGTTCATAAATCTTCACTCCTTTTCTCCCCCATTTTCCCTCTATCAAAAAAAGCTCTCGACAAAAGTTGTATTTTAAATAAAAGAACGCGTGTGCCAAGTTTGGTGAAAATCTGTCAAGAAATACGTCATCTAGACCGGATCTGACTCACATACACACAGACATACCTACGAAAACAATATCGTCCATACTGTCGAATCGGAAACTCTCGTTCGCTGCGGTCGCTCGGTCAATTATGGTTTTTAACCACTTCCGTGGATACACTGGATGGAAATGCAGACTACCTAAATGTGAACGGCTTCTCGCCGCTTTCCAACCCGAGAATCTTATTTTCATCTTAATTTCTTAAACATTGTTCGTTAATAAAAATACATCAGTTGATCTCATTATTTAGCGGTTTTCTTGATTACGTTAAGTACCATTTGAATAGAGGTCGATTGTATAATTCTGTGTAATGCATTTGAGCATTTCAGTTGCAATAAAATTTATTTCTTGGTTTTTATTCGATGTTGCTAGCTGAAATCCTGGCGGTATTCCAACTATTTCGCATGTGGTTATAATATTTATTTTGTGCCTCTAATTTAATGACTTGTTTTCACAAAATAAACCGGCCAAGTGCGAGTTGGACTCGCCCATGAAGGGTTTCGTAGCAGCAAGTAACATAATATAAAAGTTCTTATAGTTCGTTGTAACTTGGATTGATGTTTTAACACGTTCGCAGTGGTGGTGATTTTTCTAACCGAAAATTGCGGTTTATGACGAATTAAAAAAATACTACCAGCTCTATCTCGTTCAAACCAATTTTCGTTGGTAGTTTATATAGCAATGTACATCATACATTTTTTTTTAATTTATCATTCTCTTAGTTTAGAAGTTAGAGGGGGGGGGACACACATTTTTCTACTTTGGAAGTGTCTCTTGCGCAAACTATTCACTGTAGAAAAAAATGATTTTAGGAACCTTAATAGCATTTTTGAAGACCTGTCTATAGATACCTCACACGTCTGGATTTGATGAAAAAACAAATTTTGAGTTTCAGTTCTGAGTATGGGGACCCCCAAAATTTACTGCTTTTTTTCTAGTTTTATATAAGAATCTTAATGCGGTTCACAGAATACATCTAGTTACCATGTTTCAATAGCATAGGCCTTATAGTTTCGGAGAAAAGTGGCTGTGACACACGAACGGACAGACAGACAGACAGACAGACATGACGAATCTATAAGGGTTCCGTTTTTGCCATTTGGCTACGAAACCCTAAAAACTATAAATATAGTGAGTACTTGAGGGAGTATTAAATTCACGGGATAGTGATTGGCTAGATGTGGCTCTTTCTTTATTTCTCCAACGATACTGCCAATAAACAATTGCACAAGATATTCATTTTAAAACATATCAATTTTATAAACAGCAAAGAAAAACCCAATTTATTCGAAATAGCCACAATTTTGACACGTGGACATTGTTTATGTAGAAAGAAATAAAATACATAATCAAGTAAGTACCTATCGGTTGGCCTTCCTAGAAACCATAAAAACTTCCTTAGACTTACATTTTAGACAAACATGATCATCGTCTTTTACGCTTTTGTATGTACTCTAAAGACATATTTACATCATTGATTGATAATACTTACTCTAACCATTTTTTCAACCAAGGTTTTTTTTTATTATTATGTCGTATAGTATAGCAATCTCATCTCTTAAGGCTTAACCGGGGTTCCCGGTCGTAGGCAGTGGTACGGCAACATTTTATGGGTTCAGTCGGTAAGAGGTCGGCATGACATCCATGAGGGATTTCAACGCATCACTGGTATTGCAAATATCCATAGGCTACGGTGACCACTTTCCTCAGGTTTCCTTATCCTTGTCTGCCGCCTAAGTGGTAAAATAAAACCATTTATCTTTTAAATTTAACATACTGTCGTTGTTTTAGTTGATTCGTCCAAAATAGGAGTAAGACTATTATACTAGAGAATTAACTTGTAGTAAAGAAGTCTACTTCAGCATGGTTACCATAGTTACGTCTTCCTCAGTATGGTTACTATAGTAACGTTGTGCTTATTAGTTGTTGGCACAATGAAAAATCACTTTACTTTTAGAATATGTAAAAGTTATACTCTAGTATAGTCTTACTCCGATTTTGGTCGAATCCGCCCTAAATGTTTGCGTGACTTCTCATATAATGTACACAGACACACGCAATATCCGTTTTCACAGACTTTCATTCTTGACCGTATGGTATCGCCCTAATTGTCTATTTGAATTTTCCTCTGATAAACTAGGCGAAGCTTCTACATTTATCGTATTATTTATAACTGCTGAAAACTTTACTAAAATTAGTGTACCTTGGTATCGATAAGCTTTCAGGCAATTAAAAAATATGCCGTCTTTGCTTTTTACTAACTAATACAACTACTAACTAACTTGGGCAATAAGTGGGTACATCGTTCAGTATTATAACATTGTGTAAAACACGTTTATAATATAACTGTTTTGCATTTAAACAAAACAGGTATTATGTGTGAAATGAAACAGCGTTGAACTTGAAGAAAGCTATTGTGTTTATGCCATTAACTAAGTGTCTATGATTAAAAACTTACCCGTTTCTCTATGGTTTTTATACCTGTCTCGCTCTCGCCAGCGTGTGCCGTCTCCTTTAAACGGCACTGTTTGACAGTGACAGGTCAAAGTTCATAGTGTCTTCAAAGATTACCAGCAAGAACATTGCTTCAACGCTGTTTCATTTCACACATAATACCTGTTTTGTTTAAATGCAAAACAGTTATATTATGTTTTCATGAAACAGCGTTGAACTTGAAGACCTGTTTGGTATCTGCTGGTAGAGAGCACAAACGCTATGATGATTAGTAGGTATGTCAATGTAAAATAGTCTTTTAAAGATTGTCTATTGAAAATCATAATTATTATTGAAAATAATCCAATGATAAACTAAATTTAGTTGAACTTAATTGTTGGAATTAACTTTTAAGTATAAATTATTAAAAATAAAAACATAAAGTATGTAAATACTTATGTGTGTCAATAATAAAGTTGTGAAGATATTTGACTCAAAACAACACTATCTGCGTTGTTAAAAGAGAAGGAAACTGCATTAATAAATTAAATGTAGGTAACAATTTACTATTTGTGTGTCTCTGCCTACCTCTCCAGGGTCAAAGGCGGGACTACGTGTCTATATGTACACACTAAATCAAATAACCAAATATTGCTTGCAATATATTAGCATTGACATTGCAACTGTTAGGGCTTTAATGTTAGCCTCTCTAAAAATACAACCTGCAACTATTTTTCTTGAGACTGTTTGAAGTCTACCTGCTTAGGACATAAATAAAGAATGTGGCCTTTTCATTCATGGCAAGTACCATGATTAATACAGAATTCAGTAAATCGAAAATTATTTACTAACTTTTTCATTATAGTCTTAAATTTGTATAACTGGACAAACATTATGGTCAGATTGTTGATAAAACAACCAACCAGATTGCCAATGGGTACTTGAATCAGTCTTTGACCCAGGACTGAGGCTACAATATGATTTCATTATATCCTTGACCTGAAATCTGCAATCTGAGGCTAACATAGTAATTGATGTTATCCTCCTGACAATTTCAAAGAATAAGATGATATTCTGAGCCAGTTAACTGACAGCTATATTCACCTACTGGGAGTTCTGTTGTTTCAGGTCTAGCCAGAGCGATTGCTCTTAATGCTAATTTTCTTTGAAATGTCAAAATCTGTTTTAGCACAATATGTTGAGATAGCTAACTTTACACAAGTTAGTAAGATATATCATGTCAACTTACCTTCTATAAATATTATTGCAAAGGAAATATATATTTGTTGACAAACAGGCAACTTCAGGATAACCACCCTAGGTAATTTTCTATTGGAGAACTATAAGTTGCAAAAGTTGACTGTCACAAACTGCCTACTAGCAAACTTGTTCTAAAACAGACCAATTTGTGTATTTATTGTTTCCCCCCCCCCCCCCCCTTCCTTGTCGAATTAGGAAGGGTACGTGCCTGTAGCCTGATCTATTAAGACCTTCCGCAGGTCATTCATTGGGATCAGTTCTGCTCGGACTCTGGTTTGCAAATCCGGCAGTAAAGAGCTCTATTCTGACTCTGATGTTTTTAGAAACTATGTCCCTTTTACATGATATAGGAGGGCTAACACTCTTATTATTAATTTGGGTAGGTGGATTTCCCAGCCCAAATAAAAGTTCCACTCTGATGCTATTAGGAACTAACATATATTCCTTTCACATGATTTAGGAGAGTTAACACTGTTGGTATTAAGTTGAGTGGGTGGAATGCTCAGCCCAACTAAGAGTCCCAATGATGGCTGAAAATGTAGTCTAGAGTTGCATACTCTTGTACAACGTTGGGTGGGTGGAATGCCCAGCACAACTGAAAGTCAAATGTCAAAAAATAAAAAGAGGATAGAGTTGCATATTCTTGTACAACAGCCAACTCATTTGATGCGAACAAATCGTATCTGGGACGCCCCACGTTTCATACATAGCCTCCGCGGCCTGGGGAAGAAATTGCCACTCTAGTATTCTGCAACCTCTTTAAACTCCACTATTCCCGTTTAGCCTCTCCGGGAGATAAGTGACAGAGCTATTTGCAGTTGCCCTGTGAACTTCGGAAGCTGGGCTTCAGCAGTGCAAGGGACTTTCTCCCGCGTTTAACAAGGGGTTTACTGTCTATCTGTATGGAGTATGTGTGCATCCTTTGAAGTCATCCGCTGTTTATCTACACTGTTAAGCCCATTACCTTGACAGATGTGTCATTTAACTGGGCACCTCCGCCTGCATCTGCTGCATCTTATGTTAAAACAAGTGTGTGACACTGTCATCCGCTGACTGTTTATGGCTGCAAACACTATTAAGCCCATTACCTTGACAGATGTGTCTTTAACTAGGCACCTCAGCCTGCATCTGCTGCATCTGATGTTAAAAAAAATGTGTGACACTGTCATCCGCTGACTGTTTATGGTCGTCTACACTGGTAAGCACATTATCTGACAGATGTGTCATTTAACAGGGCACCTCATACTGCATCCGCTGCATCTGCTGTTAAAAGGAAATGTGCGACATTGTCATCCTCTGAGTGTTTATGGTTGCATACACTATTAAGCCCATTATTTTGACAGAAGTGTCATTTAAGTGGGCACCTCAGCCTGCATCCGCTGCATCTGATGTTAAATGTACCGAACAGAACCATCCACAATGACCTTTGTAAGAGAGATAGCCTTCTCTTCAAGTGCGGCTTGTTCTGTTTGAACTTTTTCAAGAAATAATTGCAATTGAGGGCAATAAAGACAAGCAGTTTGCAAAGTTCAGTGAACTAAACAAACTCTATAACTTTCTGGGGAAATCAGACAGAAAAGACGGTCGAACCGTCCGCTCGTCATAGCCAGCGTCCCCCACAGAAAATAATAACTCTCAGGGGTAATTGCATCCCGTGTCCAAATTTTTTTTTTTTTTTTTTATTAAAAACAAGTACAACTTAATTACATACTCAATTCTCAATAACTATATTTTCTCTTTTTAATTCTGACTCAATTTTGTACTGAGATGTTCTATTTCCTGAGAAATTTCTAACACAGATTTCTGATAATTTATGTGCCAACCCCCTACTCTCAATTTTATTGTCTCCGCTTTATGAAAGACTCATGATGTTATATTATGATAAACAATTCAAAAATCCTTGGGTACTTAGGATCTCCGCGATCCAATTTGAACAATTTGAATTTAAAAAACATCTTTTAGAGTTGACCATTGGTCAAAGGGAGGTTGTGATACCACATAACTGTGAAACTCCTGTGCAATAATTGTCAAGTGAATACAAGCATAATGAGCGTCTATTTTAAAAATTTATGGTTTGATAGTGAAGTTAAGCGAGTTGTAAATTTGTTTCAAAAACCGTGTTGTTTTTAATTGTGGGCTATTAAAGGTCACACTTTACTACACTCAACCTTGTTTTCACAAATAGTTATTTGGTAAGTATAAGACTTCATTCAAGTGAAATAGTTACTGCAGTTTCAAGATTTTTCTGACACTGTAAGTCTGAACTAAACGTCAGTCATAACAATGAGTGAATATTTAGATAGTCTTGTATTTATTAATAAAAGTTTGTAATACCACACCATTTTTAAATACGAGTCTCTGTATTATCTGTATAATCTTGTTATCATTGCAAAATAACTTATTTTGTTTGAGGCCTAGAAACTCTGGACTCGCAAGGCCTGTCGGAAAGGCCTTCTTGTATAAAATAACTTTTCAAGAGGCTAAATCAGTTTCATCTAACTGCAATAACTCTTGTAATTTATATCAAAGTCTTTGATCAAACTTTGTGCTCGCCCAAAGATAAATTACGAGAAGATGTTGACGGATGTCTCAACAAGATGTCGATGAATTGGTTTCAAGATGTGCAGGAGTCTGAGTACCAGTCTGCAGGTTAGGTTAACGCGATAACAATTGGGAAAAATTCTGTAGGTATCACTTGATCCAACAAAACATGAAAAACATTCACAGGTCGGTGTGAACTTGTAATAACTGGATTGTACTTACTTGGGTACAGCTTAATTACCTCTACTGTTTGGAAGAGGTGATGCAAAGTCATATTCATCCTCCGAGGATGATGAACATATTTGAAATTCTCACTGATCACCTCCGGAACGTACCCGGCCTGCGTCGTTTATTCAGACTTAGTACGAAACACGTCCAAAACGCTTTTTAACTACTGAAACGCTTCTTATTTACGCTGTTTGATATTTTCACACTAGAAAAACTATATTTCAATGGTTTTTTCCAATTTTCTACACTTAGCGAAAATTTTTGATTCTTTGCGCGGCAAAAATCACAACGCTATGAACTTTGACCTGTCACTGTCAAACAGTGCCGTTTAAAGGAGACGGCACACGCTGGCGAGAGCGAGACAGGTATAAAAACCATAGAGAAACGGGTAAGTTTTTAATCATAGACACTTAGTTAATGGCATAAACACAATAGCTTTCTTCAAGTTCAACGCTGTTTCATGAAAACATAATATCAGAACGTGTAAATAATGATAGTAAGTAAAACAACAAAAAATTAATTACAAATTGTCGTTTCCAGTCGGATATTAAGTAGGTAATCTACCACTCGATTTAAAATTCCATGCAGACCAAGCTTATTAGACTTATTTATTACTATCCTTATAAAGTGTGTCTAATCGAAACTATTCATATATCTTCATTACATTTTCTTTATAAGAATCGAGAGAGATATATTATATCATGCATTTTTGAGCAGTCATCGATAAAATGAAGCCGAAGTAGACATTGTATTTTTATTGCATATTGATTGCATAGTATCTTATCAAAAATCCTTTTATATCTGGCGAAAGATAAATTCCATGATGGCATCGTAATTCATAATTTTGTGATTTGCATATTGATTGATTATATCAATATCGAAGTGTGAATGAAGTACCTACTTAACGCATTGCATCTTGCTTCTACGATGCATGTAGATGTGCATTGAAAATACTAAAAAGAAAATCATTACATACCTAGATATTGATGAGATAATAAAATTAAAGCTATTTCAAATATTTTAACAGTGTAATGTAATTTAATTAAAATTTTAATCCTACTAATCCTACTTCCTACTAATATTATAAATGTGAAAGTTTGTGAAGATGTTTGGATGTTTAGATGTTTGGATGTTTGTTACTCGATCACGCACCAACAGTTGACCGGATCGGGATGAAAATTTGAGCCGGAATAGATTATAGTCTGGAATAACACATTTCGGAACGGGAACCAAATTTCACGCGGGCGAAGCCGCGCGCATCAGCTAGTATAATTCATAAGTTAATAATATTAGTATTTTATATTAACGTGCTATTAAAAAAAAATAAAAGATATTTCAAATACTGAACTTATAAAATAATCAACATCTTCTAATAAGTTTATTTTGTAAAACCAATAGTATCGTCACAAATTAGAGATAAGAAACCTACATACTAAATTCACTGAGGCTATGCGCCCATAGACATTCATTCACAGACACTACGCACACATAGGCAACTCATTCACAGACATGAGGTCAGGCGCAGGAAAACTCATGTATGTACTTTTTTTTTCACACCTACCCTCTGCTACATACACTCGCGCAAATCAGTATCGAAAATTCGGTTGAGGACCTCCTGACCTCGTGTCTGTGAGAGTTGTCTATGTGTGGGTAGTGTCTGTGAATGAGTTGTCTATGTGTGCGTATGTCGTCTGTACTATCTCTAATTTGTGCTACCAAGCCTACTGTATGTACAAAGAAACATCGGCATTAACCTGTTTGTTATGCTAGAAAATATAAATCAATCTTGACATTCATTAATTATATTCTTAGTTCTGATATCACATGGGTGTATTAATCATAATGTATAATTGTTAACAGAGCTCTGTCTCTGTTATTCAACTTCAAACAAAAATGGCTCAATCATATTAAATAGGTACCTACCCACGAGTGTGTTATTGTTGACGTGGTTACTTACATGCGTGCCGAATAGCGACGCGAAAATATCTTGTCGTCAATAATATCTAAAGGTTTTATTTATATACACTAAAAGGATTTCTTCTGTATTCCACTTTATTATTTTCAAGCTTGACCTTGATGTCTATTCTGTTATTGCTACTGTTGTCTCATGTAAATATTTAAAACTTGGTACCTTTGAAAATTGTTTCGATTTTGTATGTGTACACCTTTAGTTCCATTCCAACGAAATCACTATTGTTTGAGATAAATTTTTAACGTGGCTAATCTTTTCAAGTGTAAATTGTACAATGTAGTGTGTTTCAAAAAGATTTTGTTTATGCCAGCCACATACACAAATTTTATACCCACCCATGATAAATTTCAGTTATCCATGTCAACTTTTTAAGTAGCCTGTTTTACCTTATGGAATCGTCATGGAAGCTATGTGGAATTTCTAAACCAAACGGTGCCATTCGTACTATCGAAATTTCTAACTAGTCTTATTTGATTGTTGCAGTTTTCTCGAAAGGACAATGCGAGACCGGCCAATACCGCTTCCTGGCCAAGACCGGGGGTTACGCTTGGGTTCAAACCCAGGCTACTGTCATCACCGACAAGCAACAGAAACCAATCAGCGTCGTCTGCGTCAACTACGTCATAAGGTAGGTTTAGATTAAGAAATTTTCTAATGACCGTTGCACATTAATTTTCTCTTTCAGGATGTTCATAAAATTTGAAATCATAATTTATTGTGTTTAAACTTAAAAGTAAGGTAAGCTACCATTATTATTATTATTAAACTTATTCATGGCAGTGTCCTTTATATTACTAGATTCAAATTACAATTTATTTCAATCTATTACTTTAAAATGTTTATGGTCTACTGCCTAATATGCTTTTACTGGTAAATTTTACAATTTGCGTCAAGTCTGTATAAAGATTTTGTAATTCAGAACATTATACTTGCTAACCGATTCAAGGCGAAGATGGCAGAATGTGTAAGAAGCAGCTCCGTGTGCGCTTTTACGAGATTTATAATCAGTTTCTGAAGACACTTACATTGTACTGAATAAATGATATTATAATGCCTGACCGATCGTGTCAAGGTCCACAGTTTGGCTTCTAAATGGATCACTGCACATTGTTTGGCACACTTAGAAACTGTTATATTATGCTCTATCTCCACAACTGTCAATGATACGACAAATATATCTAACCGCGAATGCGGAAGGATTAATTTATTGTGAAGTTAGTTATCGTTGTTTAGTTTTCGGCTTCTTCCTTTGATATCTATAACTGTTATATCTTTTGTAGTATAGGATAAAGCTAACAAGGTCACATTGCAAATTGCTTATGAAGGAAGGCCTTCTTTATAGGGCTTTATAAGGCTTTAATTTATTAGGTTGGGTATCGGCCTTTTGGACATTGATAGTCTCTTTCTTCCTTAGTGTTTTACGTACTTATGTTTTATTGTTGTTAAAAATTGTCCTATATCACCGTCTTCTGTGATCAACATAAAACATCAATTTCGTATCGCCTTTGATTAAGATCAAACATATTGCTCCACACTTTAAAAGTTATGCATGAAATATCTCTACAAAGTTCAATCGCCAGTGGTGAAGAATTTTCCAATAGCTTTCAACCATTGACATACTTCGTCGCTGATTGAATATTCGCATTTATAATTCTGAATTATGATGAATCTTTTCATTGCTATCTGAGATACTACAATTTTATTACATTTATAAGTGCGCGCATTCTACAACCGACTTGTAAGTTTCATTTAGTTTTACGATGCAATTACTTCGTGCTATTACTTTCTTAGAAGTTGAATGCAGACGAGTTAGTATTTCTGTTCAATGTTGATGTCAGTTTCTATAGATAAATAGAGGAATATGCAATTCATTGGCTTGATATTGCTTTCCTTTCCCGTTTTCTGTGATGATCAATTATTAGAAACAAAGTAATATTTTTATGGCGTTAGAATAGCTCAAGCTTCATGTTACGATGCAATTACTCCTTGCTAATAACTTTATTACTAGTTTTGAATGCAGACAAGTTAATATTTTTGCTGAATGGTTATGTCTGTATTAATAAAGGAAAATGCAATTCATTGGAGGAAAATAAAAGACTTGTTAAGTATTGTTTTCCTTTTCCGTTTTTAGGGTTTCGTAGCCAAATGGCAAAAACGGAACCCTTATAGATTCGTCATGTCTGTCTGTCTGTCCGTCTGTCTGTCCGTCCGTGTGTCACAGCCATTTTTCTCCGAAACTATAAGATCTATGCTATTGAAACTTGGTAGCTAGATGTATTCTGTGAACCGCATTAAGATTCTTATATAAAACTAGAAAAAAAGCTGCAAATTTTGGGGGTCCTCATACACTGAACTGAAACTCTAATTTTTTTTTTTCATCAAACCCATACGTGTGGGGTATCTATAGATAGGTCTTCGAAAATGCTATGGAGGTTTCTATCATCATTTTTTTCTAAAGTGAATAGTTTGCGCAAGAGACACTTCCAAAGTGGAAAAATGTGTGCCCCCCCCCCCCCTCTAACTTCTAAACTAAGAGAATGATAAATCTAAAAAGAATATATGATGTACATTGCCATAAAAACTACCAGCGAAAATTAGTTTGAACGAGATAGAGCTGGTAGTTTTTTTTTAATACGTCATAAACCACAATTTCCGGTTAGTGAAATCACTACATCAGTCAAAGTTACAACGAACTATAAGAACTTTTATATTATGTTACTTGCTGCTACGAAACCCTTCATGGGCGAGTCCAACTCGCACTTGGCCGGCTTTATTTAATAATTTTATTAGAATTGCTTGGTATCTATATATATAGTGTCCGTATCAAGATTTTGCTAGTTTAAGTGTAATCATCGAGTTTTGTGTTATGTACTTATTTACGATATTTTTTACTCTTTTTTTGCTGGTGGATAATTGACTAAGCGTCAATTTCCAGTGATCATATTTTCATTATTTTCATTTAGTGTGCGTTTGCTCTCTGTGAAATTTGGCACATATGTTCGTGGAATGCACTAGTTATCTTTGACAATTATTGCACCCGATATGAACCAGTTTCAAAAGAAACAATGAAATGAATTCCAAGTTATCGTCAACTTATTTTCTAACACATAAACTCTTCGCAAACTGTTTTCATAAGAGGGGTATATAAAACTCTTAAATAGTATATAAAAATACGTGCTTTGGTGTGGTCAGAAAGAGACTGCTATAGTATCTCTTGTCAAGTAATTTACATAAATCATAGTATTTACATACCTACCGTTTCCTATTTTATTAGCTACCTAGTCCCTACACAATATTACATAACGTTTGCTTAACAACCCATTAATTGCACGTTATTACTATAATAAATGTTAATGAAGCAGGCGAATCAATAAGCCTTGGTGGAAAATTTATCATATCATTATCAAGAATGCGTAGACGGGCAGTTGTAGCGTGAGCATCGGATGCGTTAAGGTTATCTCGGTTATCCGTTGCTAGGCATTTGTTATTTTCTATTTAATTATCTGTGTTACTGATTACTTATCGTTCAACGTTATCTGCGTTGTGTATATCTACTTTATAAACTTGATCACTTGAAATAACAACTTAGTTAAGTTATTTCATATTTGGTTTGCGAGATTTAAAATTGTCATATCTTTAGATTGCTTTCTTATTCCTCGGAAAAAAGGGAGTATACAGGGTAAATTTTTGAAAAGGGCTTGGATGGCCAAATCCGCAACTATAAGGAATAGCTAAAAATGCTCAAAGGAGTCACGTCACGAGCCCAATTTTGATAAAACTTAAAACCTCATCATTAGATTTTTGAAAAACCAATAATCCTAGCTGGGAATCGAACCCATTGATTTTGAAAAAAAAAGCACATCCTTTAATATTTCACCATACGATAGTGTCGCTACGCTATTAAGGATCTTATTCTGAGAAGTAATGACATACGGCAAACAATGTATGGGCTTAGAAATACTTTTTCCATTCAACGTTTTTAATTTATTAACGCGATTGGAGACACTGACAAAAGTTAGTCCATCATAGTATTTTATGGTTGCGAGAACTCAACATGTGAGCAAAGTTTTAATAAGAATAGATTCAATAAAAGTTATTGAAATACCTCTCCCAATATTTGAAGCACATAATAATAGAGGAACGGGGTCAGGCCGCCTGCGGATTCCCGGGCAAATACTAGTCTGTAATAATATTATATTGTAATGGGATCACAATACCTAAGTATCTGTGCTATGTTTTGTAAGTATCGATTCTGTAGAATTTGTCAAAATAATCATTGCAATCTTTAAAGCTATATGGGGCCAGACCACAGATTAAATAATAGTTACTACGTAAGCCAGGCTAAATAAAACGGTTTGATATAATATCGATTCTGAGGAAATAAATGTTAAAGTAAATCAAACCCAATTCATACATACAACTTAGTATTTTATTCCACTATTCTATACCAGTAACTCTATTATTAGAGTTAACGGGATATTTACCATGTCTTTTTGAGTATTTCCGATATTTCGGCGCTTTTGCAAGTGCCATGATCACGGAGGAACTGAAGTATTGGCGGTTGAAAGTAAAAGTCTTAGCACATATATCGATCTACCCTCCTTCGCACTCGTTTGTGTCGTACAACACCACTACTATTGGTTTCACTTTCACTGTACAGTCGCACTGGAACTCGGTCGCGACACACAACACTCACAGTATCTACACGCGGTTTCGGTTGGATATATTTACTTTTATTTATGCACACGCGGACCACTGGATGCCAGACGCTCGGCAACTGAAACCCGTCTTCACGATTGAAATTTTTATATTTTTTTAATTTCAATCGCTTCCCTAACCATTCTTGGTATATAATGGCGTTCTGTCGACAGCATCTTTGGGTTATGTAATTCGATCCAGTGGTTAACCCGTTAACTCTAATAATAGTGTTAGTGACCATGAAAGTTTAAATACCTATATTATACCAGTAACTGTTCCACAGAGCTCTCTCAAATGCCTGAATCTACTTAAATACTTACTCTGAAACTTA
This sequence comes from Miltochrista miniata, assembly GCA_933228765.1. NCBI lineage: Eukaryota > Metazoa > Arthropoda > Insecta > Lepidoptera > Erebidae > Miltochrista > Miltochrista miniata. The sequence continues at coordinate 10,085,421 of OW121764.1, read as the reverse complement.
AGTTTTGAATAATTTATCTGCTCTCGATTTCTTTGATTTAAAAATTTACTCGTTCACAAATATAAAAGTATGGTGAGAGGTTTTCTCCGCTGACTCCAGAACTCATCTTTCAGATGATGAATATTCAACTGTATCTAGAAACAGTAATTTACAGTGATTTATTTATAAACCATCTTATACAAACAGCATACCACACATACAAGTTATAAACGTTATTGGTGACTAAAGAAAACATTAAGGAGACAAGACTTACATACAATAAACACTTAAGGGTTATAATCATTTCTGTTTAACACGTCAATGAAAAGTCGTCAATCAAATAAATACTTGCAAGTAGGTATGTCCTTTACAATCTAGTACAACACGATTGTGTTACTTATTCACATGTTTTATGTTCAGACGAAGACATATTAAATCACAAACTGTTACACGACTTGGTCAATATTATCTTAGACATGAAAGGTGTTTTAGAATAATTATTTTACTTCAGAGCAATTGTGTGACAATTACGTGTATTTGCGACTTGCGATCGCAAATCTTGCACATCTTGCACACTAAAACCTGCATTACACCACACTTTTGTAGTTTAAAAGCCTCTCGGTTTTTTTCATGCTTAGCGAAGTCTTCATCATGGAATCAAGGCTACCTGCCTTGGTTCCATAATGAAGACTTTTTTTTATTTAGAATTTGACTACTTCTAGGCTTCTGAAAAAAACATTACTCAATTAGGTAGCTAAATATAGTATCGATGCTTTGAAGGAATTTTTAATCTCATTCCAATTTGTTTGCTACTTTGATAGTGTGTATTTCTTCTATTGCACTATACTTAAATTGATAAAATACAACGCTTGGATGTAACATTGCTGTTTTAATATTTATTAGTATAATGTTCAGGTGACATGTCTTAAGATCTTTGTCGTGTGTCACATTGTACTGCAATTTATTTTAACGCCACATGTGGGTCAATGCAAATACACGGTGCTGTTTATTACACATATGAAGGGACACACCTAGGTTTTGCTATAATTAGAATATAATAGTGTCTTGGTTGTTTCAAAGTACCTATTATAAGCTTAGAGATTGTAGATTTCAATGAAAGTTTAAAGCAGGTCCAGGGTTATATGGCTACATACAATTCCAGTTTTGTACCTCTGCTGAATGCCAAAGTATAGGAACCTCTTTGCACTTCAGAAATGAAGTTCATTTGCGGCTAAATCAAAATGTAAATCTGGGGTCCAAACTGTATTGTACAATATCCTACTTACAAATTAAAAATTCAAATAACGGGCGTTTTTTTTAGAGGTATAGAACTTTAAGTTGGCATAACTGTTTTAACTGGCGGTATTTTTGTCAGCTGTGAAGTGATTTATGTTTAGTTTGGTTTGGCATTTCAACATGAATAGACTGACGCCTGAACAATGCTTCCAAATTGTGCAAATTTATTTTGAAAATCATGGTTCTGTCCGAAATGCGTATCGTGATTTTCATAAGCGAATTTTGTTTAGCGGTGCAGCTCACTTTTGTTTGAATGGATACGTCAATAAACAAAACTGCCATATTTAGGGTGATGATGATCCTCAAGTGTATGTTGAGAGACCGTTACATCCAGAAAAACTGACTGTGTGGTGTGCTTTATAGGCTGGTGGAATAATTGGTCCGTACTTCTTTAGAAACGATGCTGACCAGAACGTTACAGTCAATCGTGACTGCTATAGAGCGATGATTACTGACTTTTTCGTTCATCAATTGAACAACCATGATCTGCAGGAGTAGGGGTTCAACAAGACGGCGCAACATGTGACATAGCTCGTGCCACAATTGATTTATTGAAGGAAACGTTTGGTTACCGCATAGTTTCACGTTTTGGACGCGTGGATTGGCCTCCAGGGTCGTGCGATTTTACGCCACTTGACTATTTTCTGTGGAGATATGTGAAGTCGCTCGTCTACGCCGATAAGCCCGAAACGATTGACCACTTGGAGGACAACATTCGGCGCGTTATTGTCGATATACGGCCACTAATGTTGGGAAAGTCCTCGAAAATTGGACCTCTAGACTACGTCCGAGCCAGCCGTGGCGGTTATATGACAGAAATCATATTTAAATTATAATGCCAGAAGATTTCCTTTCGGATAAAGTCATTTTCATATCAATAAAAACAATCACCTTCGTTTTATCCCATTTCAAAGTTCTATACCTCTAAAAAAAACACCCTTTACAAAAGAAAAAAAAAACAACTTATTTCTGTTGAAAAATTATTTTGATACTTACTAATGTTAGTATTTAATTTAACTACAAAATAATATTAGCACCGATTAACACATTTTTAACGGACAACATTTATTTGTGTGATAAGACAATAATTATAAGAATTTTCCTCTCCATGCAGTTATGTTTTGTGCACCCTGGTGCCTGTGTACTCATTAACATAGAACATTTTCAAAGAAAATTTCACGATGTTTTTCGTCAGAAATTCCCATTCTGCCAATATAGTCTGGATTACTATGCGGTATTGCGGTCATTGTACGGTTTATGCAACTGGGCGAATGTTCCACCCCCCACCCAGGGTCATTCACCCCACCTCCTACTACGGATAGCAATTTTAGTTTCAGCTTGAACAAGACGCGTGGGTGTTCCTTGCATTTTGTTCCCTGTCTCTACGAAACTCCTCAAACGCTTTCATTCAACTTGTATTTTTAATGTCTGTGTCTTGAAACTCTGTTGCTGTTCTAATTTGCGTATTCTTTTGTTCATTTTGAATCGTTTAGTAATTTGTTATCAAATATATTTCTATGTTTGTATCGATCGAGAGTTACAGCATACAAAACAAACCTTTTAGTTTATGGAATGCTGACATAATTTGTATTCTTGTATGATATTTGAACATTAAATAATTTAAAAAAAAGTAATAGAACTGATTCAAGTGATGTTAATGTCTTGTAAAAATTTCCAAAAATCAATGCGTCAACTTCTTTCTCTTCCTTATAATGAAGACCAGTGTCTGTAAGGTTACATGGTGCCAGGAGTAGGACTGATTAGGTGATTCAAAATAAGATAGGTCTTTAGAATGTAAGATCTTATTATCTTAATATTAATGTTATTCTTATTACCGAAATACGTTCCTTAATAAATTATTGGCCAAGCAAAAAAGTGGTTAGAGCCTTCATTTCTACATAGACCAAATTATCTTTTGTGTACATATTCTTAAAAGTCTTCTCTTGTCTAAAGATAGAATGCCTCGATCGATTGCCGATTCCTCTCTTACGATTACTACTCGTATGACAGATTTAAAATGGAGGCAATTTTGGTTGAGTATTGATCAATAGATTTGAATAAATTAATTCAGTATGATGTCTCTAATTTTTTCTAAAACTGCACTATACTGTCGTCCAAACATTAGCACGATAATTATATTTTAAGTACCAGGTACTCGCGTATATAAAAAGCCTTGTAGTCTAGAATATTAAAAACCATTAAAAGTTTTTTGCAAATCGTCTCTGGGGCTCAGACAGGTGTCTTTCTAAATAATGTAGGTACACCACAACCGGTTTATTTGCAGCCTCCGTGATGTGTTCATCTAGATATCTAATTGTAGGTGTAAAATAAAGTTAAGTTGGTTACAGTACACTATCCATAAACGTCTTATGATCTTATCTATATATATTAAAATCAATGCCACTTTTCGTTGTAATTTTATAACTCGAGTACGGGCTCACCTATCCAAACCAAATGTTGAGGCTTTGTTCGGACTATTTAGTAGATGGTTTATGTGAACTTTGCACAAAATCGGTCAAGCAGTTCTTCATTTATCATGCAAACGAAGTTGCGCGGGTCAGCTAGTATTCTCTAGAGGGCGCTGTTATTGTAGTATGAGTAATTTTCTAAAGGTCTCTTATAAATTTTTGATTATTCAGAATCCTCCAGGCTGCTTCGCCATGCTCAGGTGAAATGTTTCGCATCATAAATAAAACTCTGGAACATATCCGATCAAATGAAAGGAATCCATCTCTGCGAAGGTCGAAAATATCAGCAAAATAATGTTTTTATTTTATTTTCCTTTTAGTAAATAAAAATTACTTATTCCAGTATGCTCAAATTTTGTTTTTCAGCAAATTCCAATCGGCTCGCTTTACTTGGGTTTTACGATTGTTTTGAACAAAGTAGCTCGAAATATATCTATGTGTAACAAATGCTAGATCTTGTCCTTTTTTCTTTTATTTTTAAAACGAAATAAGTACTACGTTTATTAATGTGTTGTGTTCTTTATAAAGACTATCGTATTTCGTCTTATGTTTACCGTTAACAATTCGTGGAATAAATTAGAGTGATCGTTATCGCATTTACATCAGTCAATGTCAGAATTAAATATTAGTGAGTAGAAATCTCTTTGTAAGACGACACATGCCCAATAATTGAGATCAATAAATGACGGACACATATTCGAGATCTTGTTTGGTAAATTTATTTATTTATCTGAATCTCTGTTTTATTCAGCCTAGATATATTAAAGTCTTTATGCTTTTCCTAGTTTATAAAATGGGAGCCATGTAAAAACCTTATACTGTTGTCTCCCCCAAGCAAGGGGGCCACGAGGACTGCGAAAGACCTGATATCTCCCCCAGAGTGCTGACCAGGGGAGACACGAGTCCTTCAAATATAATTTTAAAACTTGTACTGATGTCTCCCCCAGCTAGGGGGGACACCAGGACTGAAATGTCCTGTTGGCTCCCCCAGGGAATCGACTGGGGTAGACACGAGACAGTACCCATCTGCAGTGTTCTTTCGGGTTGGGTTAATAACAGAAATATATCTGTTATTAACCCAATCAAATATGTGTTAACCGTAACCAGAATACACAGAATAATAATGTAACAGAATTAATAGGTTAACAGAAACAACATGTTACCAATTTGTATACAGTAACCGTAACCGAATTGATAAATGTTATTTTGCTTGTTGCACTCTACTCGTAGGTAGGTAGGTACCTAGATGCCGGTCGGCGTCTGCTTTGTTCTTCGCTCGCCAAAGCGATTCCTTCCATGCACACATACATATGTACAAATAGAAAGAATCAAATGTATTTTACGAATTTTAGGATGCACCACTGTTTGTTTATGTTTAACTGAGTCGCGTGTTCCAGTGTTACTGCCGTGTGACGTCGATCATGCCGATTCATGTCTTAATGTGGGCAGTGTCAGTTTATTTTACGCGCCACATTCTTTTCATGTTGGATATGGTATAAGGGGTTTTTTGGTATGCTGAGTAAGAATTTCGGGTCAATTTTGCAATCCAATATGGCCGCCGCGCCACTGTAGTAAAATTTAAAGTTGGATATCGTATAAGGGGTTTTTGGGTATGCTGAGTACGAATTTCGGGTTAATTTTGCAATCCAATATGGCCGCCACGACACCGTTGTAAAATTTTATGTTGGATATCGTATAAGGGGTTTTAGGGTATGCTAAGTACGAATTTTGGGTTAATTTTGCAATCCAATATGGCCGCCGCGCCACTGTAGTTACATTTCATGTTGGATATCGTATGAGGGGTTTTTGAGTATGGTGAGTACGAATTTCAGGTTAAAATTGCAACCCAATATGGCCGCCACGCCACCGTTGTAAAATTTCATGTTGGATATCGTATAAGGGGTTTTTGGGTATGCTGAGTACGAATTTAGGATTAATTTTGCAATCCATGTGGCCGCCGCACCACTGTTCTAAAATTTAAGGTTGGATATCGTATAAGGGGTTTTTTGGTATGCTGAGTACGAATTTTCGATTAATTTTGCAATCCAATATGGCTGCCACGCCGCCGTTGTAAAATTTAATGTTGGATATCGTATAAGGGGTTTTTGGGTTTGCTGAGTACGAATTTCAGGTTAATTTTGCAATCCAATATGGCCGCCGCACCACTGTAGTAAAATTTCATGTTGGATATCGTATAAGGGGTTTTTGGGTATGGTGAGTACGAATTTCGGGTTTACTCTTGCAATCCAATATGGCCGCCACCCCACCGTTGTCAAATTTTATGTTAGATATCGTATAAGGGGTTTTTTGGTATGCTGAGTACGAATTTTCGGTTAATTTTGTAATCCAATATGGCTGCTGCGCCGCCATTGTAAAATTTAATGTTGGATATCGTATAAGGGCTGAGTACGAATTTCGGGTTAATTTTGCAATCCAATGTGGCCGCCGCGCCACTGTAGTAAAATTTCGTGTTGGATATCGTATAAGGGGTTTTTGGGTATGCTGAGTACGAATTTCGGGTTAATTTTGCAATCCAATGTGGCCGCCGCGCCACTGTAGTAAAATTTCGTGTTGGATATCGTAAAAGGGGTTTTTGGGTATGGTGAGTACAAATGTCGGGTAACTTTGCAATTCAATATGGCCGCCGCGCCACTATACTAAAATTTCATGTTGGATATCGTATAAGGGGTTTTTGGGTATGGTGAGTACGAATTTCGGGTTAATTTTGCAACCCAATATGGCCGCCACGCCACCGTTGTAAAGTTTCATGTTGGATAGCGTATAAGGGTTTTTTGGTATGCTGAGTAACGAATTTCGGGTTAATTTTGCAATCTAACATGGCCGCCACGCCGTCGTTATAAAATTTCGTATTGGATATCGTTTGAAGGGTTCTGGTATGCTGAGTAGAGAAAGAGTAGCCATACCTATTAGATTGCAAAATAAATCCAAAATTCATACTCAGCATACCAAAAAACCCCTTATGCTATATCCAACATGAAATTTTACTACGGTGGTGTGGCGGCAATATTGGATTGCAAAATTAACCCAAAATTAAATAAATAAATAAATGTTTATTGCAAAACTACAGGACAGTTTTTTTCTTCTATACATTTCAACCACAACATGCATTCAACCAACTTACTACATACCTACATAGGCAGAAAATTATAACACGCCCATACAGGCCAGTATTACAGTAAGTATAAAGTTCGCCACAAATTTTTGTAACTTTTCCACATTTTAGCAAAAATGAAAAGGAAAACGAATAAAAATAAATAAATTCACAATCACAACTCAAGTACAGCCACATTCGCCACTATCGACAAAGTCAGCGAAAACATTATGAAAACTGGTAGCAGCGGACCCATCTTTAAAATTGCTGCAACTATCCCATCATATTTTGATCTCCAGACACGGTCAACAAGATTGAGTCAACTCTGTTAAATTATTAAATGAAAGTAGATAACAGTGTTTAGTTCGATACATTTATTTTCGTCAAGTTATTGTTGGTTATTTGACCGTGTCCGTAGACCACACATATTATTATCTGTGTCTAAGTGCGCATATTTTACTCTATGGCGCGGTATCACGCACTTAACACTTGACGTGGCGCTATGTGCGGTCAAAAGCACGTTGGGGTTATAATATACACTAAAAATATGAATAAAAACTCTGTACACTGCGCTTGCAATAGGCCGACATTCAGCAAAACTATGATAGCGATGTCATTGCAAATCACAGTAACTGATTTTCAATGTCCGCCTAAATTCGTACTCAGCATACCAAAAAATCTCTTATACGATGTCCAACATGAAATTTTACATCAGTGGTGCGGTGGCCATATTGGATTGCAAAATTAACTTGAAATTCGTACTCAGCATACCCAAATACTTGTTATACTATTTCCAACATGAAATTTTACAACGGTGGCGCGGCGGCCATAATGGATTGCAAAATTAGCCCGAAATTTGTACTCAGCATACCAAAAAACCCCTTATACTATTTCCGACATGAAATTTTACAACGGTGGCGCGGCGGCCATATTGGATTGAAATATTAGCCCGAAATTTGTACTCAGCATACCAAATACCCCTTATACGATATCCAACATGAAATTTTATAACAGTGGTGCGGCGGCCATCTTGAATTGCAAAACTAACCCGAAATTCGTACTCAGCATACCCAAAAACCCCTTATACGATATCCAACATGAAATTTCACAGCGGTGGCGCGGCGGCCATATTGGATTGCAAAATTAACCCTAAATTCGTACTCAGCATACCAAAAAACCCCTTATACGATATCCAACATGAAATTTTATAACAGTTGCGCGGCGGCCATATTGGATTGCAAAATTAACCCAAAATTCGAACTCAGCATACCCAAAAACCCCTTATACGATATCCAACATGAAATTTTACATCGGTTCCGCGGCGGCCATATTGGATTGCAAAATGAACCCAAAATTCGTACTCAGCATACCAAAAAACCCCTTATACGATATCCAACATGAAATTTTACAACGGCGCAGTGCGGCAGCCATATTGGATTGCAAAATTAACCTGAAATTCGTACTCAACATATCAAAAAGCTTTAGAAAAATATCCAACAAGACATTAGGTATATAACTGCGAAACGAGGGCCATTTTGTAATCGCTTTATAATAAAAAATGTGTGCGTGCACATACGTAAGAAGTGAAACTTCTTCATGACCTTATTGAAATTACTTTTAGTCCAAAAGTCTAAAAGTCCAAAAGTCCTGAAGGCCAAAAGTCCAAAAGTCCAAAGTTCAAAAGTCCAAAAGTACTTAAGTCCAAAAGTCCAAAAGTTCAAAAGTCCAAAAGTACAAAAGTCCAAAATTCAAAAGTCCAAAGGTCCAAAGGTCGGCTGTGTCATTAACCTGTATCGTAACTAAAAACCCAGGTTAACATTGTATGTGATAACAGTTTCAATAGATTAACCGTTTCAAAGGGTTATCTAAACACATCATTCAACTTTTAAACCATATTGATAAATTAACCGATATAAAGTGTTAACCGTATCGATATGTAACCCTTATAAAAGGTTACCGATTCAATCTGTAACCGTTTATTTCGGTTAATCTTTTTAATGGGTTTTCCGTTCACTGCCCATCTGTACTAATATTATTAAGTGGAAAGATTTGATTGTTTATTTGTTTGCATCGTATAGGCACCGATACTACTAGACCGTTTTGAAAAATTCCTTCACTCTTGGGAAGCTACACTATCCCCGGGTAAGGCTATATTTTGTTCCCGTATTCCCACGGAAACGGGAGCTAGGCAGGTGATTTCTAATATCTTTAGTCTTATTTCAAATGCTTGTTTGATTCAGCACGAGGGTATCTCTGTGATTGTTATTGACGGGTTTAAGTAGGTTAACATCTCAGTTTTACGTGCTTTGGTATGTATCTCTATGTGAAGTGATCCTATAAGCCTATTGCCAAATCTCACGTAACGCGATAAAATATTTATTTGATAGTATGCTAGGATACTACGATCTATTCCGTTCATTTTACAGTGGTTTGTTTTTCTTAGGTAGAAAGGACCAGGGACAATTCGTGTCTTAGAATAATTGCGTTTCCTTTCTCTTTACAATAGTCTTAACCATTTTATTACTTAGTTAGAAGAGTTTCTTTTGGTTTCGAGTGGGCAAATGCTTTCACTCATCAAAGCTAGAGTTTCTTTTGGTTTCGAGTGGGCAAATGCTTTCACTCATCTAAGCTAGAGTTTCTTTTGGTTTCGAGTGGGCAAATGCTTTCACTCATCAAAGCTAGAGTTTCTTTTGGTTTCGAGTGGGCAAATGCTTTCACTCATCAAAGCTAGAGTTTCTTTTGGTTTCGAGTGGGCAAATGCTTTCACTCATCAAAGCTAGAGTTTCTTTTGGTTTCGAGTGGGCAAATGCTTTCACTTATCAAAGCTTGCACCTAATTAGTGTGTCTACTGAAAATTTTGAAACGGAAGAAAAGCCCTAAGACCTCCATATCCATAATCTCAATAACAATTTGGTCGATGAGTGACATGACCTATTTTCATGAATATCCAGAACATGTCGTTGTAGAAACGAAGAAGCATAATAATCTCATTATAAATCGTAACGGAATAAACGCTGTGACATAATTGATGAAATTTTAACAGTTATAACGATCCGAATAGTGATGTAACATGTGTGCAATGGACAACGTATACGACACTAGAGTCACGTAGCCTCCGATCAAGTCCGGAAAGGGTGAGGCTAATGAGGTAACAACTTACTGGACTGACTAAGGCCCTCGGGCAGCTTACTGACGACACTTAAAGTAATAATTATGTTAATTTTTAACTTTCACGGTGTGAATCGGACAAAATAAATATACACGGTGTTTCATTTAGGGTGTCAAGCCGCCACTAGCTGGTAGCAGGGTTCCATACCTATCGATTTAACCCCCATGTATGTTCTACGATTTTTTGTAGTTTTCGAGATATAATGTTCTGCATAATTCCCTATTTTTTTATAATCGATTAAAATTTTTACATCTTGTATCAAAGTTAGGAAGGAGATTATTTTGTCCATAATACTGCAATCAATAGGCATTATGATAATAAAAAAATATCCAAGAAATACGAATAAATACGAAAAAAATTATATCTCGAAAACTACAAAAAATCGTAGAACATACATGGGGGTTAAATCGATAGGTATGGAACCCTGCTACCAGCTAGTGGCGGCTTGACACCCTAAAAGAAACATCCAGTATTCACAACAAAAATTCTGAATTTAGAACACTAATATCCATAGGAAGTTGTCCTTCTCAATATGAGGGCCCTGACAGACGCTGATGATCCGAATCACACTGTGAAAGTTAGAGTGGGAATTTAGAGGAAAGTGTTAGTAGCCCCTTGGTCGTAATTAGCAGTATAGTTGCAACTTATGCATTGCTAATTTCTCATACCGGCCCAGATGTGACACATTAGCAACGTCTTGTTAAACAGTTCTTTTCATCCAAGTGCTAATCGGTGCTAATTCTAATAAAGTTACGCGATTATTACAATGTACACCATCTTTTTCTGTGTATGACTTAGAGGGTTTCATTTTATGTGCACCGTTGAACCACCTTTTATAATTTTACCCATCTAAAACATACTATCATCACCTCCCTCTTGGAAACAAGGTGAATGAACCATTCTACTAGGATCTTCGACAGAAGCAAAAATAATAGGATCTCTGTCAGATCGTAAGATAACAGAGAGTACTTCCCTCGTTAATACCCTAGAAGAAAAGGCGGAAGACGACAATATACTCGCCGCTTAGCAACCAACCGCAGTTGCACTACTTACTGATAACAAGCACTAATGCAGCAAACGTAATATACGTTCCACGTGTACAGAAATGATCTCGCTTGTTGGCAAGCTTCATTGAATTCCAGCAAATAAAGGCGACTGTTATAACTAGCAGAACTAAAATATTCATTCCCACGTTTAAATCGAAATGAAAACATAAATTTTATTGAAAGAAGTTCTGTTGTCACGGTAGACAGACTGTTGAAGTAGGCCCATAGAAAAAACACTACGAGGCACTACTAAATCAATACCAAGACGGGCACTATGTCACGTAGGCAACAAAACAGGGAAAACGTGTGACGAGACTACTTTAGTATACGACTGAGACAATATCTGGAAACTAAATGTATTTATTGACTGCAATACTTTCATAATTTGCCACACCAACAGGCCAAGAAAATATAGACTGCAAGTCTAGTTTAGAAGATGCTAAAACCGGTCGAAAATTAACATATTCTAAAACAAGCCAAATACTAAATTGTTTAATCCTGACTTGTCTTGGTCAAATAATAAAATAAGGCGTTAAAAATTAGCATATTATCGGTAGTATTGGGAATCATATAAAAAATATATAAGCAGACATTAAAACACCATAAAGTAATTTCCTGGCATTGCATCATGGTGATTTCAAACGGTTGCAAAATCGCGACCTTAGTTTGCGCATGCTCTGGGTTACAAATTCTCGTCCCGCAGACACAAATTCGTTTAAAGTATCTCCAGTTTCCATCGAGGAATGTTCATTAAGAGATACCAAAAATATTTTACCGAAGATAGCTAACAATATTAATCTTTGAAATCATATTTCAACCCAGTCGCTGTGGTTTCGTCGACAGGGTCCATTAGTGCCGGTATAGTATTTCGCGGCTTAATTGTGGAACAACGCAGCTTCTGTTGTATCGTATATCAAGAATACTACCAACGGGTTGGCAAATTGACATACTAAAGGTATTTATGCCTTGAACCATTATGTTTATTGAGACTGAGTACCTCACGTGTGCTACTTACTGTCTTGTTGTTTTTACCACAGCAAAAAAAACTTGGCAAGATGGTTTTCATGCCGGTTAATGGTTAAATATTTCTTGTTTCAGCCAAGTTCTTGCCAAACTCTCTTAAATATTTTATCATCGTTATTTCGTTACATCATCTTAATAACAGTAATTTCCAGTAGGCATAGTATGTTCAATCGGATGTTAAGTTTACGTAATATTAGACTGAAATTAATTGACCTTACCAACTATTATCGTTATGCATGAAAGAATATATAAATATTTACCTTATTAAGTTTGAGCATTCTGATGATCTTTCGAAAGTATTATTTTCTTTCAAACGCAATGTATTAAATTATTAACATCGTACAAGTACAATTTTATTTGTTAAAGTAAACAATGGTTTCGATAGTGAACCCCATTGAATTAAACTCATTATTGCAGAAAAAGTCAATTTTGTAGGTCTTGGTTAAAAGCAGTAAAAGTCACTGACATAATCATTGCGTGTAGTAAAACTATTAATGACTGCGATAATGTTTACTTCAGCTGCGAACAATGACAGTTTTGAATTGAATAAGTGAATATTTTGAACGTACAGTGATTGTTTGTCAGGAAATGACCTCGTTTAAATGTCTTGGTTCATTGCCCTGGGTGCTCGCAGTTCTTAAAATACTCTCTCCTGAACTTCTTTAATTAAGAACTCATACCAGCCCTAAATTCTTTTTCATTTGTTGTACTTCGCAAGTTTTAGAATCCATTAACGTAGCACAAATGTTATAATGGCCACTTTCTTACAGTATTAATTTTGATAACTGTACGAGTACTCAGGCACATTTTGATTGGTCAAAATATCTCGACCTGAAAATTGTGTTCTCCAAGTGCGCGCAATATTATACTTACGTCTATCTATGTCTGAGTTCACAAGTGAAATTACCTCAATAAACTAGACTTATCAAGTCTGTTAATATTCAGTGCATGCGTATAAAATGTGCCGTAACTGATAACTGGACATGTTCAATGAAATAGTTCTACGTGGATATCGTGAACATGATTACAGGTCGCATGGTCGTCGAATGAACGCACCGGCTATCCTCAAATTTTTATCACCAGTCCATATCGCGCGACTGTGTGTGTTTAGGTGAACAGCGTCACGAGTGCGCCGCTGCCGTCGCCGCGTATCATTCTCGGTACAGACTTCGTCGCTAACGTACACCCCACGCGGCCACCCTACCGCCCCACGAACGTTCGAGTCCCCGATCAGCTGTTCGCAGTTTCAGTACACAAACCGGACTATTACATTACACTCAGTTGTTTGACAACACGTCAAATCAATTTATCGCAACATGGTAAGAATCAGTGAGATTTTGTGACTGTTTATTAGTGAAAAATAGTGATCGTGTAGCCCTTATAAGTGTTTCACATTACCTTGTTGTGTTTTGATTTTTTATGCATATGTAACACCTTTCGTAAGCGTTTTCCTTCACTAGTGATTAGGTTACATACATAAAGGTCGACCTATTGTAATTAAAATAAACATACCAGTAACTGCAGTGACGTGAAATGCCATTCAATATTCATTTGCTACTAACTTACATAATATTGGGCCTACCTTCATTTTCTGGGAATCGATAGCGTCGCTCGTGTGGTTAAATGTTACCGAGTGTATTTATATTTTATAGAGGTAAAACTTGAAGTGATTTAGTTATTCTGTGTGTACGTTATGCTCGTTGATAAAGATGCATTTGCGGAGCATGTGTTGTAAATGCGTCTACGCTGGATGTGTCAGTGTTGTTTGTGTGAGAAGATCTGCTAAAATTAGCGGTACTCGTCCCCCGCTGCACGGTTATATAACCACTGTCGGCCTTGACTCCCGCGTCGCATCTCTCAGAACACGATTGGACGAACGGTCTGCTGATTCTATTTGATTGAAACGCTCACTGAGATCTATAAATTACAAAATTGATAACTTACATTGTAGACCTATATTAATACTTTGACTACAGTTGTACCTATCGTTTACATTCACGTGTTAATAATATATTTGTTGGTACGAGATAATTTGGAATTCTATTTCTTTCAAACCGTAGTTGTTTTTCAAGTTTGTTTTTGTGCAATCCGTGTGGTCTTTCATGACTTGCAGTTTTATAATTCATGTCGTGTTTGTATGAATTTTGTATGTAGTTCGTACTATGGTATTTCTATGAACCTACTACGAAGCACATTCAATAATTACTTATCTATACATTGTCGTATAACTAGTTCCTTATCGGCCATGTTATCGACAAGTTTCTATTATTATTATTATCTCTTCCATACCTCATATTGTTTATTACGTTTGAAGAAACACAAAGTCAGTTAGCTGTCTATCCATATCTTTTGTATTTTATGGTCGTTTCAGTAGTTCTTTCAGGTATTGTGTGACTTGACTGGATTTAAACATTATGCATTGCGCAGAAGCATTTATAACTTAGACCATATAACACGGGACTAGCCTTTGCGAACCACCGCATACAAAAATATTCTGCCAGTTTTCATACAAATGAAAGGGAAAACACAAAGACAAATAAAATTTCATTGCAATTAAAAATGTATTAATCGACAAACGCGTAATGGCTGTTGTGTGTTAATTGTTATTGTACAGTCAACTACAATGTAATGTACTAGTTTAATCATGTAAAATGATGTACTGATGTACAGGCTTTTCATAAAGCCAAAAGACCAAATGGTCATGTGCAATGGCAGAAAACAATGCTTAAGTAAGGCGCATCCTGTGGTTGGATGATCTAAGATTTATAATGATCGTTGTTTTTAAATGATGCTTAATCTTTTTAGAAACTCATATATCTTTTTTAGATTGGACCACTTTAGTAAGATACCTAGGTCACGAGATGATTTTTAATAATTCATAACTTCCTCATGGATTATAAAAAATATGCTAGTTCAGGCGGTTAAAGAACAATTTAACTTCTAAATGCCGAATTTAATTTCAAGTCGGTGTCATGGTTATATATTTTAATTTTAAAATTTATCGTTCAAAAGCAACGCTTATCTCCATTTCTATTTTAAAAACGTTTTATAATTAACCTGTTTATTGTGAAACCCAAGTACCTCGTAAAAGTTAAGTGAATTACGCATCTTAAATGATTTCTCTTAGTTGCACTTCTTCATTATAATTCTATTATCTGATGCTCGTCCAAGTGGAATTTGATTCCTGCTTCCAATGGGAACATATTCCCGTGGTAAAAAGTAGCCTATGTATTTAGTATTATTCCAAACTATAATCTCTCCCTGTACCAAATTTCAGCCCGATCCGTTCAGCCGTTAGATCGTGATTGAGTAACAAACATCCAAACATCTTTACAAACTTTCACATTTATAATATTAGTAGGATAAACATTAGTATTGCAATGTAGGCTAGTGATGTAGTCACGTCTCCATTGACCTCGACCGTGGTAGAAGTTGGTAAATTGCGTTGCTCATTGAACAATATCACGGCCAAGGTCGCTTAAACAGCTGCTCTCGTTTCTTTTATCTAATGGCCTACTGTATCTTCATTCTTGATATTTGTTTTATGATACTTTTCTACTGTTTTGTCTATCGCTGTATATTAGATAATGTTATTTGGTGTGTTCAGAATTTGAAGTTAGAGCAAAGGGTTCGTAAATTCTCCTCCTGGTAGTATTTGGTAGCGAATAAGTCTTGGTCGTGACAAATTTTGATATATTGATATTTTATATCGTCTTAATGCAGTTTTTATTCTATTCCAAATGCAGAAAAATTGTACTGGAGATGATAATACATCTGCTCATTGTAATCTAGAGTCTGCAATCGATAGGGCCCAAACCTCGTGGTTGGATTGCGCGCGCATCCAAGCCCTTTACAGCTCTCTTAGTGAATGGCCAGTTCTGAAGTTGGGAGAGGGGGATAGAGGTATGAGTGCAAGGTCGTTAGCAATAGCACTTACTATCATCAATACATCTCTTTCTATTATTTGATATTACATATCTCCGTCTCATCTCTGCAAATCACCCGAAAATGCAGCCTCAAAATAAAACCCTCTACACACGATGTTTGGCGATGAGTCGACTGAGTCCGTAATATTTTTGTGTTACGTGATAATAAAACGATAACAGGCAAAATAAACATCTGCAATTGTGTTGCTAAAATAAACATTTTGGACGGAAGTGAATTATTCGTCATTTTATTTCCTTTTGATTGCGACTTTTCATCTAACCAAATCGTTTAAACATGTTCTATTACCAAGTGCTAATGATGTTTTAAATGTAATTTTCCGCTCTGGTCGTTATTTATAGTGTCAATGGAATCTCTTGAACCGTGACAATCGTCAACAACATTTTATCTAAAATGCATTTTCATATCTCTATCTGTGTTATTTTTGATAGCATTGACGTAAATGCATCTCACATGGCCGATGGGCCAATCTTTAGGTTATCTGAATGGGTATGTTCTCTAATTAATCCTAATATGTATATTGTAATAGTAGCAATCGATTTGTTTATTTCGTTATCTTGTATGACTTCGTCAAACGGAGTCAAGACGTGGTTTAGATAGCTCGTGTTGATTGCCACCTAGCTGTCGTTACTAAGTTTTTGTTGGTGTTGTCTTTCTGTTTTGAAATTACAATACCTTTGCTGTTTACGTATAAATCAACTTAATTGGTTTTTACCAACATTAATAAGTTCGTTTCACTAATGTAAGTTTTTTTTTGATAAGGAAAAATGCTCATTATTAATCATTGTATCCCATATGTTAGTGTAGTTTTTTCCAGTTGGCAATAAATGTGTTTAGGTATTAACTAGTTGAAGAGGAAGTTATTTGCTTTAATTTCAGAAAAATTCAAGTCTTTATCCATTAAAGTATAGAGATAAAGTTATCAATAAAACTCAAAAATTATTGACTAAAAGGTGCGATTTTCATCTAACACTGTATCGCCAATGATTGTGTTAACAATTACACGTGTATAGAGTGCCATTCGCCATTACTGCTCGAGACATTTGCAAAACTGATTAACACTAGAATGTTTGATTCTCTTGACTAATGACCGTGCAGTTTACATTATAGTCTATTATACAGAAGCACTTGTATGACGTACCTGTTTTATTTGCATAAAGACCAGTAGACCATGACGACACCATTAAATAAGCTAGTTGATCTGCCCATACGGGCGTCTTTTAATACTACCAGTGTTTTGTTACAGTGGTATCGAGTGCAAAGATGAGGTGTTTGCCGCACACCAGGTGCAGCACGTGGATCTGAAGACTAGAGTGGCCCCGACCGTGCCATTGCCCAAGCCCGTACCGACCGCAACCGCTGGTAACGGTGATATAGTGGCCATCCTACATCCTAAAGACGAACTTCCTATACCAGTGACTGAACTTATATTCGTTCCACGAAAGAAAGAAATGAACAAGGGGTATCTCATGTTCTCCCAGGATCAGGGACATACAAGTGAGTGGCTCTCCATCTTGCGTCGCTTAGGTATCTTTTGCTGCTTTTTAGTGTTGCTTTACATTCTGAATTGTTTTCTTGATAGTAATGTTGAGTTTATTTTCAGTGCTTAAAGACGAGCCGGAAGATCTGACACACTTGGCACCTACAGCTGGCGATGCGTGTATCCCTCTAGAAGACAGTCCTTTTGATATGTTTGATGATTTTATTCTACCTGATAACTATTGCAGTCTACTGGGCGATGACTTAGTTGATGGGTCTCCAGTAGACGCATTGACCCCAGATTCGTTATTATTATCTTCGCCTGAACCACAGGTATCTATGAGCATAACATTCACCAGTATTTCTATTTCTGTTTAATTGTTAGTGAGTATGCTTTGATGTAGCGGTCTAATGATAATAGTTGTTTCAGGAAAATGACTCGTCATTAACAGATCTGTCGCTAGATGCGTTCGATGTTAATCGATCAGATGATATTGAGGAAGGAAATTCGCCGTTTATCCCCATAAATGACGAACTGGCAGTTCTGGAGCCTGCAGTTATGTGGGGAGCACTGCCGGACAGTGTAAGACAAGCGAGACCTCAGCCTACAGAGACACAAACAACGTCAGCACCTGCACTACAGCGCCTCTTGACGGCATCTAGCACTGGACCTCCACCACAGGATCTCATAACGAATATATACTCAGATTCAGGTAAATTTTCCAGCGAATTCTCAGTAATTAAACATTTTCAAAATTTCTTTGTACTAACTAAATTTGCTTTCAGGTCTGATACCAAGCAGAACCGTTTCAACATGGGACACGGGTGTTAAAAGGGTGATGAAGCAAGAGCAGGAGGAACCTAGCGCAAAACGTGCAAAAAGAAGTCCATCGCCAGTACAGGCGCCTTCTGCTACCAAACCCTCGTCCAGTGTCCTGATGAATCTTCTGGTGAGCGGATGCGATGTCGATGCCGGGTACATCTGCATGGTGCAGTGTCGGCCCCGACCTAAAGCAAAGGCCTGAGGCCAATTTCCCTTAAATAAATAAACTGTGATACGCGCGTCCAGTGTTCTGAAAAACTAAGTCAGTGTTGTCTTGCAGACTTGTTCTGGCCGGAATTAAAACGAATTATTATTTAAGTACAGTGCCGTCGATATATATGTGATATTACCGTTTACATATGTACACGTATCAGACTGAAAATCGCTTCGAAGTTGTACCAAGAGGACAATAAACGTTGTGAGCCAGATTAAAGTCTGAATGAAGGCACGGCAATTTAACAGGGAGGCGGCCTATCCAAGGCCTTTAATGTTAGGGCTGAATAGTATAGTGTACCTTCCAGCAGTGATGCAATCTCGCGCCACCAGAATTAGTGTTAGATTAAATAGAACCTACGCTTTAGTTACGTCGTTGGTATATCTAAAGCAATTAGTTGTTATTGTTGAATTTAGTGCTTAAGTTAAAAGTGCGCATATCTTGTTGATTATGTGATCAGTCGGTTGAATCGTTCCTAGGTTATTTAGTTGCCGCGAACTCCTGTACACAAAGACATATAAGTTGATTATAGTGTAGAGAGTACCTATTAGGTATGTTCAGTGTTTAGCTGGAACGGAGGCAATTATAGGTGATAGGTTTCATACGAAAACCTGAACTCAAAAGTTACTGTTATTTATTCATTAATAAGTTATTTTATCAGGTAGTCCACTTTTAATAATATTTTTACATCGATAGATAGTACGGTATGAAGTAGGGGACATGTTTTAGAAATAATGTTGTGTATTTTATTCAGAGTTTATAGATAGGTAGAATGTTGTCCCGGGTGTGAATCGATTGTTGCGACGTTGTTGTAGGCGTATACACTACACAGTTTCCACTGCCAAATGATACAAAGTACAACTTAGAACAAAGTGTGGTTGTGTGGTGAGCTTCAACTTCTGGCTATGGTAGTATGGTTACTGTCTAATCGCGTTTGTCTAATACCATTATTCACAACCGCGTGAGATATTTCGTCAGTGAAAAGCCGCTATTACGGTATATCGTTCACCTCCCTAAACATTTCGATGATTTTTACATTTATAGCGAGTATTAACGCATACATAGAACCCAGTCATATAAAACGAACTAATTAGAATATTTAAATAAATTATACTCGAAAAATTTAGATAAATCAAGTGCTTGGCAATTATTGTCACAGCTCGATAAGTCTCGATACATTGTCAGTAATAGGCCATATGTATATTATTAATCATTCTTACTGACTAATATTTCATTCTTTTTTAATCTATGTTTTATATAGTTCCTAAAGAGTCAGTAAATAATATTACATTGGCCTATTTGAGGTCTGATCTCGAGAGTAACAATTATATAAAAAATACAAAATTAAAAGACGTAAAATATACTTAGATATCATAACTTATCGTTGTTATTGTAATCAATTATAGTATATGTATGGATGATGGATGTAACTAAAGAATTAAATATTTATTTTTCTGGAGATAAATAAATATTATGAAGTTGACAGATAATATCTGATAATAAACGAAGACAAAAAACAGTTCTGATAAAAAGGTGCACGTTTTATTACCTATCCCATTCCTTATTATCCAATAACCATGACTGGTTAACTTTGTTGGCTTGAGGATATGTTGAGTTCACTTTTTCTCATTACTACGAATTTTATTTCGCGACTAGCTTTTTTTATTGTGTAAAATCCCCACATTTTATAAATAGTTCGATTCCAACTGACAAATACCACACGGAACTATCCCAGCAGACTTAGAGCCGGACGCCCTAGGTAATCCTTGGAAAGGAATACCCTGGGTTTGACCTTCCGGCAGTTTGGTTACTACCGCGGTTTCGAAGCAAACTTAGCTGTTAGTAATACTGACACTACATTATAGAAAGAAGAAGAAATTACAGTAGGTAATGTGGATGTCGTTATTACTAGCAGTATTAAGTTCACTTATCTGGAACACAGTTAAAGATAATGAGAATATTTATTCGAAACCTCCCATATCCTCAATCAGACAAAGTTTGTTACCAATACGGTATGAGTGTTGACTTGACAATGAAACACAATTTATATGCAAATGGAATTAAACGCGAGCGTAGTATATTTAAAATATTCCGATAAATTTCTTTGCTATTTTTATCTTGGTCATGTTTTATTAATTTTATTGTGTTAATATGTAATCTTTATTCTTTCAATTTAGGATACTTTACGCTAAGCGCCTCGTATGCTTAACACAAAAGCATAAGTTCACTTGTAAAAATAAATTAAAGAAGACTTATTTGACATTCCATACCTACATTTCTGGTTTCATCATAAATTTCCATAATTTTCTAATGAAGTAACTAGTTAGTTACTATGCACGCATTCAATAGTAGTTCAGTTATAATTATGCTTAGATTAAATTTATTTGAAGACAGTTTTAATGTCTGTGGTAATTTGGAATTTTAAACTGCTGCAAAACGAGGGCGTGTTGCTAGTGAAAAATTATGAAGAGGTTTTTAACAGATATGCAGATCTTATCGGTTCAGTCAATGTTCTAAAGCTTTATCCGATTTTTACGTTTATAGGGTTCCGTACCTCGCAAGCAAAATGCGGAACCCTTATAGGATCACTTTGTCCGTCCGCAGCAGGTCCGTAGGCTTAGTGGCTTAACCAACATGAAAAGGAATTGCCTGCTGCAGTGAGGAATATTCCTGAGGAAGTATGTACTATAAATGCCTGCCATAACCCTAATATTTGTAATAATATTGCAAAATGCTATTACTATTACGAAGACCGCCCAAAATTGGGGAATAGAGGGGGTTCACTGAATAGACATAGAAAGATTTTTGATGAAGTAAAATCTGACTAAACGTAATAATGGATATATGGATTGGTGCCATTATTAAGCATTTTGATCTCCAAAGTAAGAGCATCGAATGCTATCAGAGCTAACGCTTTTTTTCTACGTGTGTAAGCTGGATGCTATGCCGGACTCTTACCGCCTAAAAACCAACACGTTCCCTACCTACTGCCTACGGTTGGTAGCCCCGGGTAAGCCCTCGGAAGGATATCCTCAGGATTTAGCTTACGCTTTTGATGTCAATTATAGTGATATCATAAAGAACCTTAACTTGCTCTTTAAACGGCTAGACTTAATAAATATTCATGAGCAAATACTTAAAATCAGAAGTCGCAGGTTTCAGCTAGTTCTTACTAATGCGAAAGTGCGTATGGATGTATGTTACTCCCTCACGTTTAAGAGCCTATCTATCAGATGCCAAATAGATAAAAGAAGATAGCAGATGCCAGATATACATTTTAGCGTGCAAGAAAGAGAGAGATGCGATCGGTTTTTGTGCGCTTTTAACGAAATAAATTAATTATAAAAAAACTATAACCAATATGAAAAAAATGCTCTTGTGCAAATAAAGATTTTACAATTGTCTTTCTTATAAATATTTTATATTATAAAAACAACTTTTAACATACGAGATCTAGCTTAAAATTTCACGAAATCGAGGTATTTTCAACACAAAAATCTATCGAGGATTTTATCAGTAATCGTGTTTCGAGCCTAGAGCGTTTTTAGTTCATGAACTGAAGTTGTCTGTGTTCAAATTTTAATTCAGCAGACCTCACGAGTCCTGAGATGTTGATCAAAGTAATATTCTATTTGCCGTCTTATGGAGTCTTAACGGTTGAACGAATCTGACTGAAATTCAGTAAAGAGGTAGAATATAGTCTGGAATAACACATAGGTACTTTTTATCCTTGGAATAAGTTTGCATTGGACGCGGGAACAGGGACAGAGTAGGTATCATGCGGACGAAGCCGCAGACACCATCTAGTCTATGGGTACTAATATTATGAAGAGGAAAGATTTAATTGTTTATGTATTTGTTTGCATCGAATAGGCTCCGAAACTACTGGACAGATTTGAAAATATTGGCTATATTTTATTCCCGTATTACCAAGGGAACAGGAGCTACGTGGGTGAAACTGCGTGACGCCGCTAGTCTATACTAATATTATAAAGAGGAAAGATTTGTTTTTTTGTTTGTTTGTTTGTAACGAATAGGCTCCGGACTACTGGACCGATTTGAAAAATTCTTTCACTGTTAGGAAGCTACACTCTTTGCGGTGAACATAGGCTATATTTTATTCCCGTATTCCCACGGGAACGGGAACTACGCGGGTGAAACCGCGTGACGTCCGAGTAATAAATAAAATTAGCAAGTCATATAGAGAACATCAATCTTCACTAAAGATACCCTGCATCATAACGGAAAATATACGTACGCTCTCAATCGCAAATACGTTAATTAAAGGAACTAGGGTGGGTACACCAGTGCCACACCAGGAACCAGTCGCACACCATTCCAAACTTTAAATAGAAATATTAAGCTCCTGTTAAATATCCCGCCATTTTTTTTGCGATTGGTAGGCTTGCCTTATTCCTACCAATCATATAATCACAGTTAAAAGCGATATACACGTCACCTACGTCAGTGAAAACAGATAATGTAGAGTGACAATCGTTAATTTCGCAGCCGGCGGCCATTATAGTAAGCTACGCGTACTGCGGTATGTTTTAACATCTTTCTGTGTCTTTGTTTTAATCAATTATTGTAAACTTTTTCCGAATTTGCCCTACTGTTTGATACATATAGCAATAATATTACGTTTTATTTTATCAAAAAATTTTAAAATACAGCTTTGATATTCAATGGTTAACTACTGGAACACAAAATGAATGATTGTCCAGTTGCATACCATTTGGTCTGCAACTGGTTATTTAACTTTTTGATACATTTCTAGTTGCAGACCACTGGTTTATAACTAATAAAATTTATACAATGAATTAGATTATTAGCCACCAAAAAGAATATTATTCACGTAAGTATAAGTAGGAAGATGTCTTAAAAGTTATAGACGATATACGCAAAGGTGCAAAAAATTAGAGAAACATGTCAAAAATATAATATTTTCCACACGGCCGTCATAAATAAAATAAAGCTTGTTGTGATAGGAATCCTAATCTTAATAATTAAAAATGGACTTAAAACTTTATATTTTATACTAGCTGATGCTCGCGACTTCGCCTGTATGAAATTTGGTTCCCCTTCTCACTTGCAGGGGGAACATGTTCCCGGGATAAAAGGTAGCTTATATGTTAATCAACACTTATCTATCCCTGTGCCAAATTTCAGGCCGATCCGTCCAGCCAGAGCGTAATTGAGTAACAAACATTCAAAAATCTTCACTGACTTTCACATTTATAATATACTAGCGGACGTCATGCGGTTTAACCCACGCAGCTCCCGTTCCCGTGGGAATATGGGAGTAAAATATAGCCTATGTTACTCTGGGTGAAAGTAGCTTTCTAAAGGTGAAATAATTTTTGAAATCCTCACAGTAGTTTTTGAGTTTATTCATTACAAATATTCACACAAAAATACAAAAAGGTAGATGTAGGAAGTAGGATTTTAACTGATAGTTTAATGGAAGTTGTGTCAGGGATATGTATATTTTAAATTTTAAACCTAATTTAGAATTGATTTAGAACTTTAATATTTTAAATGATGATAATTTCAGTTTTATTCTATTTTATCCAAAGAAGTTAAAATAAGTATAATAACAGTTGTGTCAGATATATGAATCTTAAGGCTAGGTAGTAATAAAATGCCTACTTACTTTCTAAAATTGACAAGTTTATGGCAAAAATTTAATATGCATTGCCTAGTTATTGGTTTAGAGTTTAGACCCTTAAAATTTTATTTTTTAAGTGATTGAATTTTATGAGTTTTTTATTACAACAAACAATAACACCACTCACATGAATCTCTAACTAATTAATAAGGTAGTGATGAAATTAAATAAACATTTACATATATACCCTATACGTAACTAGTAGACTGATTAAAATGTGATTATTACTAAGTACGAAAGCTTAATAAACTTTAAAAAGTAATTATGCCGTAAAAACATTTGTTATATTTACTGGTTTACTATTGGCACAATGTCTGGTTTGTTACTGGTGCAGTCTGGTCGAACTTAGGCACATTAGGAGTTCCCACATTAATTTTTTTATAAAAAAAAACTTAATAGCTGCTAAGTAAATTAAAATATGCTACATGATTCTATGGTAGATAAAGAGTATGTTCCTTGCTTTTTGCAATAATTGTCGCAATAACAAAGACGCATCATGTAAAATTGTGTCAAATTCTCGCTTAATCGCTTTGCCACTGGTGCACCCACCCTACGTCTGTAGTGGACTTGATTAAAAAAAAATATAACATAGTACCTACCTACATGGACACAGAACATGACGCCTGTCTCCCAATGGGGTAGGCAGAGACAATGACTTTCCACTTGCTACGATCCTGGCCAACAACTTTAGGTTTTTCAACTTTCATATGTGTCTTCATACATGCTCTTCGGTTAAGGGTACATAGTGCCTATCTACTGCATTAATTCGCGATCGCCTGCCAAAAACCCAGATACTCAGTAAATTTGGTATGCGACTGTCAAATGGTAGTTAGTGATAGACACACATTCTTATTTCAAGCGAAGATTTCACTGAATTCTATTGAAATGAATTCTTATTGACCTAACCTAAATACGGAGCAACACAGCCTTGCCGTGGGAGACCAGGATAATTATGACAAAGAGGAGGAAACCTCGAAATAAACCTTTTACAAGACGTTTGGCCAGCATATGGCCAATCATCCTATCAATCCACTCTCAATCTAATGGCAAAGTTGGTAGACGCCTATGTTCAGTAGCAACTGTTGTAGGCTGACTTCGGTGATTGAGTGAACTTAATGCAATGAAAATGTCAGACAATTTTTTCGTGACTTATTCATTGATTTCATGAAATAGTCTATGGAAAACATAGAGCAATATGCTTTGCTCACTCTATAAGTGGAAACGAACAAAAATATAGACAAATAAAAGCAGAAAATAATTTTCTTTCAGTACTTAACGTTTGTTTCTAAGAAGACAACTATTCTCCCAGGACAGCGAGGAAACCTGTGTCATACTTCATACTAGTACCCGTGTCACTATTTTAGACATACTACATACTTAGATCATCTAACCACAGGATGCGCCTTACTTAAGCATTGTTTTCTGCCATTGCACATGACCATTTGGTCTTTTGGCTTTATGAAAAGCCTGTACATCAGTACATCATTTTATATGATTAAACTAGTACATTACATTGTAGTTGACTGTACAATAACAATTAACACACAACAGCCATTACGCGTTTGTCGATAAATACATTTTTAAATGCAATGAAATTTTATATGTCTTTGTGTTTCCCCCTTCACTTGTATGAAAACTGGCAGAATATTTTTGTATACGGTGGTTCGCAAAGGCTAGTCCCGTGTTATATGGTCTAAGACTACATAGTACCTACCCATCTCACAGTAAACTCTGTTAGTGAAAGCCAGGGGATCTACATTTAATTCCTGTACAATAACGATTAGAAACTATTTTGAACGTTACCTATTTGTATCTATCATGTGACAATCATTCTGGCATTGAATTAGGCAAATGAATGCTGACTTATTGTTACTTTGAAGTTGGGAATTGAATATCAATCAGCGTGGGCAGTCCACGGACCGGCACCGATGATATATTACTGTCAAGTACCTACCTAATGTTGACAGTGACAATATAAGGTGCATGACCATTTATCACTTGCAAATATTATAACGTTGGCGATCTTAGACCATGTAAATGGTCAAAGTTAGCGATGTATGTAACCAAGAAAGTTGATGTTATAAACCTACAAATTAACTGACTTACATCGTCAAATACCTACAAATATTGCAGGCTGAGTAAGACATGACCACCTAATCACAAATTCCTATGGACAGAGTATAGGGATGGAACCAGTGGTTATCAACAATCAAGCGTTTTTCTCGAACGCGTCCAAAGCCCCTGTAACTCAGGGTCGGTTTCCTTGGTCTGACTTTGGGCCTGACTTCCCCACTTCTCTCGATCTTCGGCATCCCTGATTGGTAAACCACCGGTAAAAAAATTAAACATCCTCTAACCAAATCAAACACAACTTTTTAGGTGTCTGTAAAATAAAACAATGTACTAAACTAAAGAAATCTATTTCATTTTCTTCTTCGCAAAGATGTCAAACACGTATCTAACTTATAATAAATTTTCTCTCGGGACGAAATTGTTTGGAAGTCGTAAGAGCAATAAGTTAAAGCAAAATCCCTTGTAAGCTATCCCTCGAAGCTTTATTGGCGTCCGCAGATAGCATTCTTCAATAAAAAGTTGATGATAGCGGGACTTTATGTCTCTCATCTCTCGTTATTTTTTACTACTACACATTTTCAGCTTTCCCTAAAATCAGGGTCGGTGATACTCAAAAGGGCTATTGTAAGAAGTCCCGAAAAGTTGGAATTTTTCCCTCTATGCAAATATATAAAATTGTAGTATCTATTTGTGATATTACAATATAAACTTTTTACTAAAACATGTGTGAATGTACTAATACCAAAAAAAGGAATTTTATTTACGGATTATTTTCCGAACGGCTGAACCGATTTTACGCGATTTTTACTGGTAGATTGCTGATGTTCCATTGAGGAAATTTTAGTTAAAGCGCACTTCGGGCTGTAATTTAAGACTAGATGCTTTTGTCAAATTATTCTGCAGATGCCCATGTAAAGTTCAGAAGTTAGTGCTGCTTCCAACAATGCTAAATTGTGAAAATTGTGCTCGGACCCCCAAATTGAAATTTATTAAAGCAACCAGTATGTCATTGTCGCAGAGACGCAAAGTAAAAATAAAAGAGAAAGTTAATTCCACTTTATGAAGCATCTATAAAATTTATGAGAGGATTGAAGTCGATCGTAATCCCAAGATTATTATTTATAACCATAAATGGCAGTTTACTGAGCATTTTCAAATATTCTAATTTATGAGACATGTCGAGGGCACAACAGTGTGGGATCCCAAGGACGGGATCAACTCCGGGAATGTAAAGGAAACTCTAATCATTGCTTCAGACGTAAACTTATTGAAACAGATGACTCGAATTACTTTGGTTGATATAAGATGTATTCAGATGGGAGTTTAAATATGAAGGTAGATACTACTAATAAGAGAGACTTATTGAACTTCAACGGCCAATTAGTGAACTTTTTTGTAAGATAGGTCAAATCTTACAAAAAGGCATATTAAATTCGAATTATTGGCAATCATCAGTGACGTACCTACTTGTCAAACAATGACGATGCTAAAATCTA
This sequence comes from Miltochrista miniata, assembly GCA_933228765.1. Lineage (NCBI taxonomy): Eukaryota > Metazoa > Arthropoda > Insecta > Lepidoptera > Erebidae > Miltochrista > Miltochrista miniata. Next base: position 10,057,630 of record OW121764.1, on the reverse strand, counting down.
ACTAGTTTTGCAGAAAGCAGTATGTTATTTCGCTCAGCAGGATCTCAGGGCTACTGTGATTTGATTTTTTTTATCATCGTCGTTCTATCGAACGTTTAAATTCCAAATCTTAACAACGTTTGCTATCGTCCTCACGGATGCTCGTCTCCTACTGACTTAATCACACGATATCCTTCCATCTGCCTACGGCAGACCGGGTATGCCCTCGAAAGGATGACCCCAGGGCAAACTATCGGACATGCTAATGTGTCTACAGAGAAGAGCTCCCTTCGGTAGCAGCATCATGATAAGAATAGCCAATGCACTCAGAGATAAAATACATTTCTATCAGAAAAGTACCTAATGTTCAAAAACAATTCAATAGATCCAGAGATTGCCCCTTACAACATCAAAACAAATAATCCCGGGATTGTGTTACCATGGAATGCGGGAGCTGGAACGGAATTCCAAGCATATGAAGCCGCTGGAACCAGCTAGTATTAGCACAGATTTAAAATATGTATCGGAAATACGAATTCATGAATGATTTGTCTCCATTTTAGCCCCTCTCTATAAAATAGATTGCAGAGGGGCTTATGGCGAAACTTGTGTCTGTAGTCTGTGACTCTGTTGCATTAAACTACGTCACTAGGTCACGTGGATCATCTGTTCAAAGTTTGAAATAAAACAAAAATTACAACGTCAATCGGATTGAACTTTCACTTTCACAATTAACGTTTTAGAGAAGGGCAGTCGGGTGAGACCGTCTCACGGCGTCTTGTTTATTACGCTATAAAATAAACTTATTTGCAATGCTTTTAATGCCAATGATGTTGCAATGTCAACAACCACTGTATGTTGGTCGTAAAAAATTTTGTACACTTGTTAAAAGCGTCCAAAAATACATGGATGTAGTCAGACTTTGTTTGTCAAATACATTTGTCAATTTACAATGTTGCCACTGTTAGTCAGTATTTATCTCCGAGGGGGTAGGTAGCAGCATACTATAAGCCCACACGTCATCTAAAGGAAGGGCGCAGGTTGCGACTGCCTACCGTTGAAATTTGTGCAGCCGCGCTTAAAGCCTTTAACTTGGCTAAACGACTGCCATTTTACTGACAACCAAGACCAACGGCTTAACGTGCCTTCCGAAGCATAGAAATGCTTGCAAATAGGATTGTCACAAAGAGGTCATGTGAACCAGCCACAGCGAAAGTTTCTTACTGCAGTGATCGTTTACAGAACACCAAAGTTTAAGGGGCCACGACCACGAGGGCTTCTAGCATCGCACAAGCTTCTGCATCTGAAGCATCGTTCAGTAGGACAATAACTAGTAAAACACCAAAACCATTGATAAACTGATTGAATCGATAATATCTATTACTTTGTAACTCACATGCTTCATAAACTTCATATTTCAATTGATTTCAACAGCTACTACAATGTTAAAACGGTTGAAACGCCCGCATCGACGATGTACGCTTATTAAAACTCCATAAACTGACCACGGACTTATAACTTACACTGTACAAATCGTTTGTTGCATGACTTGGTTAGCAAGTTAATTTAGATATTATTTATCGACCGTACGATGTCATGTGAACAGTGAACTCACCGCAATGCACCAACGTGCATGATTGAAAATAATTATGCACTGAACTGCTATAACTAGGTAATGAAAATTAGGCTAGCTTTATTGTATAGGCAGCGCCAAAGAAAAGCGACCATTCTGTTGAAAATTAAACCAGCTTCAATGAATATCAAACTATCTTATTTTGATAATAAAATATAATAATCTTAGCAGGACGAGAACTGTCGTATACTTTGTTCATGCGAAAACATTTCTAGTGATTCAATCAATCGATCAAATCAATCTTCGGCAGTCTACTGCTGAACGTAGGCCTCTCCTAGTTTACGCCACAACACACGGTCCTGCTCCTTCCACAATATGTTATGATTGAGTTCGAATTATTAAAAAAAATTAAATAGCCTGGACGCTTCTTTAATATGCCAAATACAATAATAAATAGTACTACATAGTCAAACTGACTACTGTTACAAAAACAGTTTAAAGCTTGTAAGATAATGCTAGGTGGCGTACTACATAATCGAAGTGACATAGCTCGCCATTCAATGTCATAATACAGGATGAATTTTTCAAAAGGGATTGGATGGCCAAATCCGAAACTATAAGAACTAGCGAAAAATGCTCAAAGGAGTCACGAGCCCGATTTTGATGAAACTTAAAACCTCATTATTAGATTTTTGAAAAACCAATAATCCTAGCCAGGAATCGAACTCATTGATTATGAAAAAAAAAACACACCCTATATTATTACACCATACTATAGTGTTGCTATTAAGGATCTTATTCTGGGAAGTAATGATATACGGCAAACTAAAGGAAAGTGCTCATCTTTGACAAAATGCATTTTATTTTGCTTACGTTAACCGATTTTGTTCAAAATGTAGACCATTGTTTTCAATACATAGCTGGATTCGAGACCTCAAGGATCGTACTGCATTCAATATTATTAGTTCCGTTTAGAACATTCTCCAAAAAATTCATACAGAGCATGATTTAAAACACGAAATAGTTACGATCTGTTCTGGGATTTCGAACGAAACAAACTATGATACAAAATTTAGGTACATGAAATGTGAATTCTATAAAAATTCCAAACTTTCCTTAAATTTGCCGTTTATCATTACTTCGCAGAATTTGATCCTTAGGAGCGACACTATCGTATGGTGTAATAATAAAGGGTGTGTGTTTTTTTTTTCAAAATCATTGGGTTCGATTCCCAGCTAGGATTATTGGTTTTTCAAAAATCTAATGATGAGGTTTTATGTTTTATCAAAATCGGGCTCGTGACTCCTTTGAGCATTTTTAGCTATTCCTTATAGTTTCGGATTTGGCCATCCAAGCCCTTTTCAAAAATTCACCCTTTATATCATGACAAATGTATTAGTCACGTTGCATCTTCTATTTGTATGCGCAAATATAACGTCATTGATCACATATAAATCGTTGTTTAATATACAGTATGATGTTTTAAACTAGGACAGCATGGAGCTATCTTTAACCACAGGAGATACATAAAAACTGTTTTAAAAAACATTAACTCTTCTTGTAAAAGTTAAACGTGATCTTAATCATTAATAAATACCGTGGTCACAAGCAGACTTTATTTGAACTATTGTGACCACGGCTGGTGCAACCCAGCCGAAACGTCAAGCCTCAATCTTAAGGTATGCATGATCGCGTTAATACCCGTTTTATATAGTTATTAATATCATGCAACGCGAATGTTTAAAAGTTAGTGATCATAATCAATTATCAAATCAATTAATTTTGTTTTAATGTGAATCGAATCTATTACGTGACAAATCAGATGATAAAAAATGTTGGTGAATATGACTTATTTCAATGTACAGCTCACACTTAAAAATACAATGCCAATTTTTGTACCATCAAAAAGCTAATTTGGTCTGAATCAGTCCTTATATATCTTGTATGGTTCGAATTTCACCAGAACAACAGATCCGGTTAAAACCCCTTAAAATAACTGAGTTTATACCCATAAAAAAATCCAACACTATTACTCTTACAATGAGATGGTTTAAAAAATAACACTCTGTACAAGTAACAATGTAATGACAATGTGTTTCATAGTCAAGATCAAAGCTAATACCTACCTTTTATGGTTATCTGACTTTACGACATCCACAGATTATCAGTAATAATGACATTCATACCAGGAATATTGTCACTTAGGACAGTGTGTGTTGTTCAGAATGAAGCAATGACTAAATATTATCTAAAAATAGCATCATTCCTTTATTTGAACTACCAAAATGTCAATACATCATCATTATTTAAATGTTACGTCGTTATTACTGATGCTGTAGTTCCAAAAACCGTGCATCTTTTTATAATTATAGTCTATCAAGAGTTATTCCATCATCCGCTTTGTCCAGTAAATAAATAAATTTAAAGAATTTTACTAATCGATCACTTTATGCTTTACAGGATATCCAGCAGAAAGCGCAGCACCAGCTCCAACCACAACAACTGCACCCTAACTTCCAAATGGTACGCAATCAACCGCCAATTGTCCAAAATACGACGAGCCATATACCCCTGCCCGTCATAAACGTTTTACAAGGCATACCCAATACCCAGATAATGCGTACTAATTCCCCAATAAATCCCCAGATCCTACGAACCGCCATGACATCAAGTCCAATGTCCCCGTTGAGTTTGAACGTCAGTCCAATGTACTCCTTACCATCAAGCCCAGTTAGTTACAACAGTCCAGCGATCAGCCCAGCTCAAAGAGAACGCGTTTTAACTCCTTATTCCACACCCCAATCCTTATCACCTGCAGCACAATTCCAACAGTTTAGTCCTGAAAGCAGGATGATGTCTTCAGTTGGCGTCTTGCGTTGTGACCCATATCTCGGTAACAAAATGCAGCCAAGTCCAGGGTTTCTTCAGACTCCGGACATTGCTATGTTAGATGCTGCGACGGATTTCTGGACAGACACTGACATGATGCAAGGCACAAGTGATTTGCTGGCTGCGTTAGACGATGTTAAATTAGATTAGTACATAAATTGAATGGGAATATTTGAGTGAATGTGACAAGTGATTTCTTAACTCCTTCTGCAACAACAAATGAATTATATCACAGAAATGTTTTGGAAGCTCGAATGATTTTGGAAAATTCAGCTCTTCACACAAACATTCCGTATGTTGAATGAAATGTATTAAGTTGGAAATCACTCAAATGTATGCAGGGTCGCAAACAATGATAAATAAAACAAAGCGATTCCACGCAAGTTTTGCATTAGCACATTGTTTTGAAGTTTTACAATGCTTCCAAAATTATATTCCACTTCGTTTTTAAACGGTTTTATTCAGTTGTCATGTTGTTTATTTGGTAATTGAAATTTGACTCCTTTGCTTTTTATGTGTTATTTAGACTTATCTGATATTTAATACACACTAACACCCTGTATAATTGTAAATCCAAGGTGGTCGCCGCTACAATATTGCGGCTACATACTTTTCACAACTATCTACCTCAATATGGTTTTAAATGAAAGTGCTAGTTCAATAGATTTTATTGTAAAACCGTTTAAATTAAAATTTGATTTTAGTAAAATTTTCATATTGCGTGGAATCCTATATGGAACTATGTGACTTGGAATAACTGATAATGTTAACTGTATGCTACGTTTGAATATGCACCTAGTAGTACGACTAGGTAAGATTTGTGAACGGAAGTGTGCTTGTAAAATAGGTTTAGTATTACATAAGTTTACGTAAAGATTGCACTGATAAACTGAAATGGATATGTATATATTTATATGTATAACGTAGATCTATGTAAAATAAATAATAGCAAATTTTGATAAGATATTTTATACATGTGAGATTATATTTTTTGTTAAATATCCAATAGTATATTATATGCCTATGTATCATACAATTATTGTTATGTTCGGAACATAACTAGGACAATATCATCAGTATCCAATACTGGAAAGGAGTATGAAGATTGATTTGAGAATTATATATTATTATATTACATTATATCCAAATAGAATTATAGTAATTATATTTTCAATGAATGTTTCTGTTTTATCAGTGCATAGGTATACTCAGACAGTTCGCATTTGAGTCACAAACTAGCTTCAGAATTTAGGCTTTAAATATTTGGTGTAAACTTCAAATGGCTTGGAAAGATTACAAACGATAGCACAACATTTTTTTTTAAACCTCAATTCTGTAGCTTCTTTGCAATAAAAACGAGACGGTCTGCAAAAAAACCAAACGGATTTCTATAATGGTTGTCATCATTTATACATTTATTATTCAACATGGCATTCATTTATTTTAATAAATTTCTCAATATTGCTTTACAGCTAAGTAAAAATAGAGAATAATATATTATTTTTAATCAATATTTTATGATCAAATCGTATACTCATTTAGATATAAGGAATCATAATTTTGTTTAACTGAATTGACTTTTATACCGCTATCGTATATACCTATTTACAAAATAGTAGTTTTCGATACAAGTGTGGGATTTCTGTTATTACAACGAGTTACGACAGGTGTTGACCCGAGCCGAAGGCGAGGGTAGGCAGTCGGAACGAGTTTAAATAACAGTCCCACACGTTGTATTGAACAACTATTTTTAATACAGTTGCGAAAAAATTAAGCAATTTCCTAAAATAATAAAAACACAATAAACCTGAATATCCAAAATGGCGCCAACCGTAAAAGAATATATACCTTCCTAAGCAGAGACTATGGCAGTGCACTTCATACAGCCAACGTTTTTTTTATATTTATAAATTTAATTTGGCCGATACTTATATTAATTTATGCTTAAATTTTGATTAAAATTACTTTTAATCTGAAATTGAAACAACTTAGTATCTTTTTTTAGAAATATTTGCATGAATCACAGACATTATTTTGACTATTGTGAAGGAAAACGCACGAGTGCGGGAATGGTAAAGAAAAAACACGAGTGTGTAATAGCCCACATCCCGAACGCTAAACGTCCCTGTAATATGCCACTTTTTGAGCAACTGTATTAAAAATATTTATTTATTTGCACATTCACTGCCTATATTATCACAGTTGAAATATGAATTGAGCAATTGGAAATTTTAGATGATGTTATTTTCATAGGCAACCAAACAGACAAATTCACTAGGAATAACAATCGGTGACAAGCGAAGTTGAGACTAAGGAACTACTCACACTTATTTGACTCCATTGAGCTTGTGCCGTATTTATATCTTTTTTTACGCTTTAGAATATACTCATAGAACTCGGGACTTCACGCGAAACAAATTTACTTACATACACCGACGTTTCGAGCACGTTGCAGCGCCCGTGGTCGTGGTTGGACGCTAAATTATATGGTTATAAGTAGTAAGAGCGAGATACACAGCGTTGTGCCTTCTCCATTGGTGTTGTGTGGCGTTAGATAGAAATACTACATAAAGCTGAATGGTGGAACTAGTGTGCACAGTCCCTTAACTTTTTGATAAGCATACATTATGGAAAGTAACACCGGAGAAATATGTAGGTACATAGAAATTTCAGGCAAGACCTATTAATGTGAATAATGAAAATGGCTCCGATGCTCATAGTTTTTGGTTACTAAATATTATAATTCTCATTCTGTCAATGTGCAACCAAAATGGTAAAATAATTTATGACAGTGTAAAATGCATCAATGCGGGTCATGATGGTAATGTGCAAGCAAGGCATTGAGTTTGGGGGAATGCGACGTAGCTGTAGCACCATACTGAAATAGAAGTAAAATTAATGAATCTATACTATTGTATAAAAAGAAAATCTGACTGATATAGCCAGATTCTCACTTTATATTTTACGATATAGCGCTTTAATTTTAAATACAATCTACTAAAAATTCATCTGTATTAGAACTATGTACAGTCGCCAAGGAAAATAGTTTACAGGCCGTCCTACAAGAATTGTTGTTTTTCCTTACAAGGATAAGAGTTTACAGACCATCCCACAAGAATTGTTTTGTTTTTTGGTTCCTCAGAAAATCTTTTAGTTTTATGAAGTTTTGTACAATCATTAACCATAGCATATTTCATAAAAATGTACAAAACTATTTCTGAAAAGAAAAATTCTTGTAAAGTTACCTGTATACTTATTTACTTTGCCGTCTGTACATACTTAGATGTCTCGTGAGCCGGTTTGTTCCTTAAAAAAATTACGAATGCTTGAACCGCGTTTTTTAATTCCGTGGGTAAAACTTCACTTCCAACAATGGATCAAATCAATCTAACATTGTTCTCATACCATTTTCCAAGATGATTTTTGGGTTTGACAACAATGAATATATCTTGTTCGCACCCTAGCATCTACTAAACATCGACAGGTGTATAGTTATTGCCCTCATACACTCGAATAAATATGTTTACTTATAGATTTTTATGTATTATGACCAGTTAGAAATCTATCAAATTAATGTTACACCAAAAATTATGTGCTATGAATATATGAAACGAACTATTAGTTTTTTCTTCAATAAATTCAAATCTTGCATTATTTCAGCAGCAGCATTTGCCTGTCAGAATGTGACAATAAATTGCCTCTACCAGTTGCAATCAATATAACAAACCTAACATACGTATCTTTAGTAATTTTATCAAATACCGTACACACATTAAGTACAATCAATAATCTTCTATGTATATAATATTATGAATAATGCAATTATTTTCTTATAATTTAAATCTCGATAGATTATTAACAATTATTATTTAGTTATAGATTTAATGTATAAAAATAACGACGACTTGGCTTGGTTAAAATAAATTTGATTTAAATTACACATTAACAAGGTTATGGAGTTTTTGTAGGACATAGAATGTGGGTAAAAATAACTCTAATATTTCTGCTACTTGACCCTAAATACTTCATGTACGGTGGGCAAAAGAATTAAGTATACAGTGTCTTGTCAGACAGAGCGTTCAAGAGGTCAGTTTGTTCTTTTTTTTTTATTAGGTTACATAGATCTCACATAAGGCATTCTGACCGCGTTGGTCAATGAACGGACGGGTTCGTGACCAACTGCATGCTGGTACTTCAAAATAATAAGGTACAGAACGAAATCTCATGTTCGTACTTTTTTCACACCTACCCTCTGCTACGCACACTCGCGCACAAATCTGTATCAAAAACTACTATGAAAATCCGTTGACCTCGTGCACAAATTAGAGATAGTACAGATGGAAACCTACATACCAAATTCACTGAGGCTACGCACACAGACACCGCTCACAGAGCTCACAGACACCGCTCACAGAGCTCACAGACACGAGCTCAAAAGATTTTCATAGTAGTTATCGATACCGATTTATGCGCAAGTGTGCGTAGCAGAGGGTAGGTGTGAAAAAAAGTATATGCATGAGAATTTCATCTGCACTATCTCTAATTTGTGCCTCGTGGCAGTGAACTCCCTCAGCGGCCTCTATGTGATCAAACCTCAGCGAATTTTGTATGTAGGTTTCCATGTGTACTATAACATTTGCGCTATTACCTACCCCTGAACGCTCTCCGTGTGACAGAACCCTAAGGATTGTTATTTTTTCTGAAAGTATTTTAAAAGTACCTTTATTTTTATGAAATTTGTTATGGTTATTAAATAAGATTCATAAAGATTTTCGAATAAATATCAATCCTTATAGGGCAGCCCTGTATGCTTATCTCCTTAACCCACCCTAAGAGGAATACTTATATTAAGGTTAATTTTCATCTTTTATACTCCTTTGAACGTTTCTTCAGTATAGAGAAACGGTCTGTTATCCTACGTCTGCTAGACGATCGATCCAGTCAAAAAAATCTAGAACTTATGCATTTCAAAAAGTCTACGTAGTTACATGTATCATTAATTTAGTTACTTTTAAGATTTCGTTTGTAAGTATAAAATTATACACAGACTTTACTGCCAATTTACTTTTTGCACAATTTATTGTCGATAATTTTTCTGTCTTCTTTCATACGATGTGCCATCGAAATTAGTAACACATACTTTCGCGGTATCGTTCACAATATTACGTCTAAATCATAAATGTTTATGAAGTTATATGTAAATATAAATCAAATTGTTTTATATATTTAGAGAATAAATTACTATCATTGTAATACTGGTTTTACTTTATATAAAGAGGACTCGCACGGTGAGGTAAGAGAGATAGATGGACAGTTTTATGGATGGTTTCTTCATCACAAGCTTTAGAACGATTATTTAGGATAAGAGGGAGAGAAATCCACCACATGACCTCGATCCGTGAATCTTAATACAACAGCGCAGGAAAATCTCAACTAACGGTAACGAAGGAATAACGTATCGCACTCCTCAAGGGATATATATGACAAGAGCCGTGAAATTGTTGTTCCAACAAAATTTACCAGCCAAAAAAGTGTTGAGGATGCCTCGTTTGAAGGTGAAACACGTGTCAGTTGTCACTTTATGAATCGGAGCATTGCTTATTACTAACAATCTGGGAGGGTAAGGGTAGGTACCTATTACCTATCCTACATCCCTGTCCTTGAGTAGGTAGTTCGATTCATAATTTCTTCCTTACAATAATGATTAGAGGTTATTCTTGAAGGCCCGTGTGGCGACGGGTAAGAGTATAAATGTCGCCACCCCAATACATCCCGAGGGTGTCGGAAGAGGCAACTAAGGAGAGGCAACTAAGGAAACACTTTCGCAAAAAGATCCATTTCGTATAGATGGAAAACTCGAAATGAGGCCCGGTTTTCGGTAAAATGTCGTTAAGCCAAGTTGAAGGCCTTATGGGCGGCTTGAAAAAATTCAACTGCGGGTCGCGGCGACCTTCGGCTGTCCATTTCAACATGGCAATAGGCTCACCACCTATTACGTGGGACATAAAACTATAAGGTGAAATGTGGGCGTATACTATGCTTCTGCCTACCCCTTCGGTGATAAAGGCGTGACTATATGTATATATTCTTGAAGGTGTGCGGCTCCTAGAGCCTGTTGAATTTTTTATTACAATATGTTGAGGCGGCAGACCAGCATGTTGTGTGAAAGGATAATCGATAACAAATCGAGGCTGTAAGAGTTTTTTTTCTTTAACGTGAGGGAAAATCCATCATGGATGCTATGCCGGACTCCTACCGACTAAAAAACCTTACGTAACGCCCAACAGCCCATGGTTGGGAACCCCGGGTACCTAAGGCCTCGGAAGGATGTCTCAGGACTCCCAACAGAGGGCTGTGAGGGTTTCCATCCCTCTGCCCTTTTATTAACTTTCTACGATGGATTTCTGCTATACAAAGCCTTTCATTGCATTGGTCAAGCTTAGCACAGGAGACAATCTCGATCTATTCGAGAGATTTACACAATATTGAAGCACTAGCTGATGCCCACTGCTTCGCCCGCGTAAAATTTGTTCCCGTACCCGCTTCCCATAGGTCCCGGAATAAAAAGTCTGGAATAGCTTGTGTTATTCCAGACTATAATGTATCCCTGTACCAAATTTCAGCCCGATCCGTTCAGCCGTTCGAGCGTGAAAGAGTAACAAACGTCCACACTCACAAACTCACAAATTTATAATATTAAAGAGTAAGATTCACGGCGCCAATTCTAGACCACACGACGCGAAAGCGTGCGTCATCTGTCTGACTTTGCATTCGTAAATTTCACCTTGTATGAATTGTGAATCTGCGACCAGGTCAGCCCTTAAAGCATTTAGGGTAGGTAAGCAGGCAGAGGCAGGCACAGGTTTTAGAATGAGCTGACGGTAAGTAACGCATACCTACCTACATTTTTTTTATTTTTTTTATTTTATAGTACTTAGGTGTCAGACAAGCTTACGGCCCACCGGAAGGTTGGTAACCGTAGCCTATAGACGTTTACAACACCAGAGGCGCTACACACGCGCTGCCGACCCTGGCGCAGGTTGTGACGACCCACAGTTGAAATTTTTCAAGCCGCCCGTAATTCCTTCAACTTGGCTTAACGACTGTCATTTTACTGACAACCGGGACCAACGGCTTATCGTGCCTTCCGAAGCACGGAAACGCTCGTAAATAAATGTCACAAAGTGGTCCACGTGGTGTTCACCCATCCATATCCGGCCATAGTAAATGTTGCTTACTGCAGTGATCGTTTACAGAACACTGAGTCCGCGGGGCCACGAGCGCTTCATATAGACTCGAATAGACTAAAATCACTTGCATGGCTGTTTATAGCCAGGAAACAAGGCACCTAATCATAATGGAAATATCTGAGACCCTGACCAGATTTAGTCGCCGATCCTGTATTTTGTGAAAGACAGTGGTCAAATTGCCAATTTATTAGGTATAGAGATAAAATTTATCGCATCTAGGCTTAACCTATGCGCCGACTGCACCGATAGATAGATCAATACAATTTTATATGGGGCCAAGGTGAACTCTAGAACATACACTACCAAATAAACCAAACGTAATGGGCCTACAGACGGCAAATTATCGACAAATTCTAAAATAGGCTAAGTTTTTAGGGTTCCTTACACAAAGGATTAAAACGAGACCCTATTCACGAGACTTCGTCGTCTGTCTGTCAGTCACGAGGTTGTATCTCAGGCAGGAACTCTGATAGCGAGAGAGCTGAAATTTTCACAGATTATGTATTTCTGTTGCCGCTATAACAACAAATACCAAAATCAAAAAAAAGGAGGGGATTAAGTGGGGCTCCCATATCAAAAACGTGATATTTTGCCTTTTTTGGCACGGAACTCTCTGTGCGCGAGCCCCACTCACTTGGCCGGTTTTTTACAAAGCTTGCTCACTGAAACTTAATGTCACCTCTTTTAAAGTAGGTTACCTAGTTTTCAATGTTTTGCATTTGCACATCTACAAGCCGTCATAAAATCTCAGCTATCATCGATACATTTGTGTAATGGGGCACGACTGAAGCAGCGAGGCACTTTACCTACTTGACTGCCTCGACTTAATCTCAGTGAGAAAATGGATGCGCAAATAAAAACAAAAGCTGGCTTTTTGTTTTACTGTAGGTACTAAGTGCCTACATGAAGGTTTGAGTAGGCCTTTATTATGATGGACATTTTTTTTATACCACTAAGGTGGCAGACAAGCATACGGCCCACCAGAAGGACTGGTGGTCACCGCAGCCTATGAACGTATGCAACACCAGAGGCGCCACTCTCGCGCTGCCGACCCTGTAAAATCCTTCTTAGACCCCTTTTGAAGAACCCCATACTGTAGGCGCTTGAGAAAACCGAGGCAGGAAGATCATTCCACAACCTATTCTGAAATATTTCTTAGGTACCTAGTTAAAGTAGATGAGAGCCGTTTTCAATAGTTACCTATGTAGGTATACTCTGAGAGTGGCCCTTAATTCGTAAGATATCGCCATGACTTTCCAACAGGCATCAGCCATCTGTGATAAAATATGACGATAGGTACACTACACTGCGTTGAATGTGTTGCGTGATGCATAAAGAAAATTCAATCCACGATAGCTTTCATGTTCTTGACAAAAGAGGAAAGCGTAGTAATGGGCTTCGAAGCGAGTAGGTACTTCGGGTGCGACTGAGACTAGCATTCAAATTGAATTCCCACAAATCTGTGTCTGCTTATCGAGGGCTTACCCGGGGGCTCATGGCCCTAGGCAGTGGTAGAGCATCGCGTAGTTTTAGTTGGTAAGAGTCCGGCATGGCACAGCAGAGTGCGGCAGACGTATTACCTACATTCTCGCTGTTGAAACTATTGCCGTGTTGAAGCTGAAAGGGGCAGACTAAGTATAAACTTTTCAAGTGGTCCAACACCATCTCCATAAGCCTTCAACAGCAGATACAGATAAAAGCCATCTAAATAAGGTGAACGCTCTTGGCCCAGCAGACTCAATGTTCTGGAAACCAGTAATAAGTTACTTTAGTTGCCTCTACTTAGGTACTCAGTTCACAGTAGACAAAGCGGAGACCCACAATAATTTATATCTAAAATATTGATCAGCAAAATTGATCAAAAAAGAACTGATATAGTTATTTTATTTATTTATTACATTTTAGGAAAACTTACAGCTAGTAAGTAGTGTTACAATGATGCTTATACTAGAAGAAGGCCAATTAAAAGTTTTCACTGCTAGGTATACATTACTTTGCTAGTATGAAGTTCTAGATAGACATTGTATCAAATTAATATAGGTACCTAGTTAAGTTACCATACACCCGAAAATAATGTTTTATTTTTATAACATGCAAAAGAAAACAAAACAAAAGGTTAATTACTATTGACTATAAAATTAGTAAAATTACCATTGATCATTAATTTCAACTAAAGAACAAAGAGCTAAGATCTTTTTTCATTTTATTTACACTTGTTGCAAACTAGTCAAGATCGACCCCACGACATTCCCTATTAAATGAACGACATACTCTTATGAGACCTGAGTTCTGTCTATAGTATACGTAGTTGAAACAACAGGTACATCCAGAAGTACATGCAGAAGGCACACGAAAGTTAATCTTTCCAACTAATTCCGGTACGTCAATATGGCCATTCATAACATTAAATAAAAATGTTAAATCTGCAATCTTTCTTCTCTCTTGAAGCGGAAGTATATGAAATCTTCTGCATCGAGCCATGTAGTCAGGTAAGTATAAATATTAGAACGATATTGAATGTTCCTCAGAAATCTTTTTTGTATACTTTCAAGGCGATTGATATACATATATATTATCATAATTTGGATTCCAAACTGGTGAAGAATACTCAAGATGACTACGGACGAAAGCACAGTACAAATTTTTCATTGTCTTAATATTACTAAAATCGGACGACAACCGAATAATAAAGGCCAAAGCTTTAGATGCTTTCTTTACAATCGAATCAACGTGGGTATCAAATAGAAGTTTTGAGTCGAAAGTTACTCCAAGGTCCTTCACGGTAGTGACTCTTGCTATTGATGACTGTGAGACCGTATAATTAAATTGTATTGGATTTAGTTTACGTGTAAATGTACAAACATAACATTTAGAGACATTTAAGTCTAACCTATTTTGAACGCAATAATTATGAAACCTATTCAAATCTTCCTGTAAACAGCTTGCATCGTCCACGTTTGTTACCTGCCTGTAAACCTTCATATCGTCGGCATATAACAGAATTTTTGAATTTTGAAAGCATACACTGACATCGTTTGCTCAGCATCGTTGGCAAATTGTATGCAAAAGTGTTGATAAAAAGAGTGATGAATGAAACTGAAGGAAAAATGTGGGATGTGCAAGCAGGATTTATGAAAGGAAGGGGATGTACGGATCAGGTCTTTTCCTTACGATGCGTAGCTGAGAAAGTTTTGGCTAAAAGTCAAAAGGTCTATTGCATATTCGTGGACTTGGAAAAGGCCTATGACAGAGTGGTGAGGAATGAACTGTGGTCAATATTGTCCATGTATGGAGTGAACAGCAACTTGATACGGGCACTGAGGTCTCTATATGAGGGTTCTAGTGCTTGTGTCAGGATCAACGGGGCCTGCACGGACTTCTTTCACATTGAAAAGGGTGTGAGACAGGGCTGTGTAGCGTCTCCGTGGCTGTTTAATCTATACATGGATAGTTGTCTGAAAGAACTGCAAGAGAGTATGTATGGCTTAAAAATGAATGAACTGACCGTCAAATGCCTCCTATACGCTGATGATCAGGTGATATTAGCATCATCAGCGGAGGAATTGCAGCTGATGGTTAATAGTATGAATGAGGCTCTAAAAAGTAGAGGAATGAAAGTTAATGTAAACAAGACGAAAGTTATGGTTTTTGAAAGAGAAGAAAGTATGACGAATTGCTCAATCTTCATTGAAGGGCAAAGAGTGGAACAGGTGAAAGAATTTGTATACTATTGGGTTCCAAATTTGTAAGGGATGGAAAGTGTGACCAGGATATTGAGCGAAGAGTTTTGGCAGGAAATCAAGTGAATGGGGCTATGTACACCTTTATGAGCAGTCAAAATGTGTCTGAGAAGGCCAGGTTGGCTGTACATAGGGGAGTGCTCATCCCTACACTTATGTATGGTAGTGAAAGTTGGGTATGGCAGAAAAAGCATGAAAGCAAAATTAATGCAGTGGAAATGAGAAGTCTGCGAAGTATAGCTGGAGTGACTTTAATGGACAAAAAAAGAAATAGCGTGATAAGGGAAAAATGTGGTATAACAGAAGATGTAGTGACTAAGATCGAAAAAGGGATGCTAAGATGGTTTGGACACGTGGAGAGAATGGATGAGAATAGACTGACAAAGCAGATTTATGAGGCGAGAATGAATGGGCAAACTGGTAGGGGTAAACCTCGGCGTACGCATGCCGATCAAATCAGAGACGTTCTGGAAAAAGGCAAGGTCAAGAGTACCCTTAACCGGCGAGCGTGTATGAAAACAGTTATGAAAGTAGAAGAAGCGAAAGTTGTATGTCAGGATCGTAGCAAGTGGAAAGCCATAGTCTCTGCTTACCCCAATGGGAAACAAGCGTGATTATATGTATGTATGTATGTACACTGACATCGTTAATGAAGATGTTAAACAAAAGAGGGCCAAGCAGGGATCCTTGAGGAACTCCAGAAGGTATACATACCTAGATATTCACCATCCCTTTTCACTGTATGTCTATGTATTTGAGGTTTATGTGATGTTATTTTAGAAACTACTAGCGCCATCTACTATGCTTTATGTTGCATAAAGAGATAGTTAGCGCTAGTTGCTTCGTTCGGTACTTATTGCCGTAGGTAGTGAAATATTATACCAACAGATGGCAGCAATTCCTGTATAATATTTTTTTTGCATGTTTCATTTTATTTAAATAAAATATAAAAATATCTACATTTACCTAATAGATAAATAGAAAAAAAAGCCTGCACCGCTTTGTATTATTTTGCTACCCATTCAAAGTCCTCTCCTAGTTCTCATCGAATTTCGGGTTCAAGGGCATATTTGTATCTCGTTAATTTAAAAAGTATATTATTGACAATTTGACAGTAGTAAACGTCATTCGTTCGTTTGATATTCCGTTGATTCCGTTGCCGTCGTCGGTCAGTCAGTGTTTCGATTGTAGAATTTAGTTATTTTGTTGTGTTTTAATAAATCTGCGTAAATGGAATTCAGGATCCTAGTTCTTAGAAGGAATCATTGAAGTGAGCTTTTAGTGTTTTATACTTGTGCAAAGTGATACGGAGACATCGATGGCATCTGCACCAAAACAAGTGAACGGGAAACCGTCAAACAGTAACGGAAAGCGAAAGAAATCAGGTGGGAGCCGAGGTTCTTATCTCTCCAAATGGTTAGACAAGACTATGCACCATGTTCAGGACTCCTCACCAAGTATTGATACGTACGAATCGTTTGTCAATCCAGGAGCTAATTGGCCCATGAGTAGTTCACAGTTCGCACCTGGATATGACCCTTATAGACAAACGTATCAGTGTGCAACTGAGCCAATGTCGCTTCCCACGCTGCCTACGTATTGCAGCCCACCTATGATGCCTTTCTACGGGCCAGAATACAGATATATGCCTAGTATAAACAAGAATATCCAAGTCCAAAGGCCGAGACATCGTCGGCGTAACGAACACAAAGCAGAAGAAGTCAACAGTACTCCAAGGGCCACTCCCACACTATCTCATCCAACAAATTATTTACAACCAAAAAATTTATCGGACAGCCAAGACTTTCAAAGCCTTCCGCCTATAGTCACTTCAGCTGGTGACACAAATTCCAACAGTGATATGAATACTAATGATAAGGATGAGGGGAATACGAGGAGGTTTAGTGATCCGTGTGTCAGAGGTCTGCCAGATGTGGCCAGGCCGGCTAATGGAGATGTGGAATCAGGATCTGAGGCCAGTTCAGATATGTCTGGAAGTCAAGTTGGCAGTCGACTTCTAAAATGTCTTCTGGATCAAATAGCATCTTTAAAAATGGCAAATGAAAGACTGAGTAAAGAATTGATGGATTCAAAAAGTAAGTTTTTATCTTATTAATTTTGTATTATTGATGATAAACAATCTTAATGATTATACTGATCCTCATCTAGATTCTTGAAGATTTCAATTATTGTAAATTTGTGTGGTGGGTTCCATCCTCCTATCCCCTCATCTATTTATTATGATTATATCAACACAAACTTCAGACATGTAACATCTGATTTCATTACTTAATTTACATGTTTCTTACTTATCTGTCATATGACTCATTAATTATGTTTGTTTCTTCTAAGCATGTTGAATGTTGATATTATTAACTATCTGTAGCCCGTGACTTTGTACGCTGCATTTTCTTTAGATTGATATAACGTTTTTATTTATGAACCGATTGACATGAAACAAACACTAACCCCCTTATTCATAATCGTTTATTAAACCTATATTAGTTAAAACACACTTTAAGTCTATTGCTGTCTCTAACCATACTCTGTCATTGGTTAGAGACAGCAATAGACTTAAAGTGTGTTTTAACTAAAATAGGTTTAATAAACGATTATGAATAAGGGGGTAAATGTTAAGTGAAGCAAGCTGCAACCCAATAAAGAAAACTGCATCACAATCGGTTGAGCGGTTGCTGAGATTAGTGTGCACAAACATACAGACAAACAGACAAAAATTTTAAAAATCATTGTTTTGGGTTCAATTGCATTCATAAAGCCCCCCTATAATATTTTTTCTTATTTATCTTGCATGTACAGACAGCAACCTGTTACGATTTTATTATAAGTATTGATTGATGGCAAAGTGTGTGACATAATTTGTTACTCAGTTAAAAGCAGTGTCAAGTAACTTACATTTAAATATAGTCAATTTCTTTTCACAGTAATATTTAGTATCTGGAATTTAGTAAGTAGGTATGTCAAATCTATGTCGGTAAATCCTTACTAAAATTGGCCAATCTTAGGGATATTTTTACTGGTGGGGAGCTACACAATCCCTGGTTATCATAAGCTATATATATGGTCGTGTTGACATACAATTTGCTTACATTTATTAATCACACGCACACATTCAAGCTAGAGTTTCCGCCCTGTGGTAACTTTTCAGCATAATACCTAGCCTAGTTATTAAATTTAGCAATTTTATGATGTACCTAGTATGACTTTATTTGCTGTTTGATATTCCCATAAAGAGCTGCAGGAACTCTGTGCTATGTTTAACTCTTAGAATATAGTATGGGATTCCTTAAACAATTTGTGGTTTATCATATAAAACTAATAACAGTGTTCAGGTTGCATGTAATGAGGCTCATAAGATATGCCTTAGAAACTATCATGCCAATATAACTCTCAGATCGGATGATCAGGTGATATCTTGTGATAGTCCTCATAGACTAGTGGTCCACTAGAAAACAGGATATTCAATTGCCACTCTGGGCAAATCTGTGTGTGTGATGAGAATGTTGATCAGTTCGGCCTGGGTGTAATTTTATATTACCTTGATTTGAATGTATTTAGTACCTAATCTATACTGATATTATAAAGCTGAAGAGTTTGTTTGGATGATCTTTGAAGGTTGGAATTTCGAAATACCTATGAAACACTGCACAATCTAACATTAGCCTAATTTGGGCTAGGTGACATTATGTCTAATATTATTCACCTGCATTTTACAATAAATCTGGTTGCCAGCTTACAACAATGTGTAAGGTCATCCTTTCAAACAAGTACACCTACAGTATTCACCCACACATCGAACTATGTGAGTCAAGGGAACTCAAATATGAATGTATAGAGATTTTTTGAAAATATTGTCTGGTGCTAGACCGGTATATTGGGATAGTGAGGTGTTAGTCAGTTCCAGTCAGGCATAACATCTGTGGGGATGGGGGGGGGGAGCTCCTCGCATAAAAGACAAAAAAAGTCTTGAAATCTTCTCATAGATGGCCATTCCGTTTTCAGTTTGAGAATGTACAGAAATAGTTTAAGTAGTAAAGACACATACTGTGTTTCTTTTTCTTTGAACCACTATGGTGGCAGACCGGCATGTGTCCCACCTAATGGAAGGCGGCCATCAAAGCTTATGGACATTTCCAACACCAGAGGCGCTACTCTACACCATAAATGCGTATCTCTATCATTGTATTTCTTCGTGCACTCGTGGCCCCGCGGACTCAGTGTTCTGTAAACGATCACTGCAGTAAGCAACTTTCACTATGGCCGGTCCATGGATGGGCGACCATCCATGTGATCACTTTGTGACATTTATTTGAGCGTTTCCGTGCTTCGGAAGGCACGTTAAGCCGTTGGTCCCGGTTGCCAGTAAAATGGCAGTCGTTAAGCTAAGTTAAAGGCTTAATTTCAACAGCAGGCAGTTACAACCTGCGCCTGTCCATTTAAACACGGCAATACGGCTCACCACCTATTACGTGGGACAAATTATACAAAGGTGAAATGTGGGCATATAATATGCCTCTGCCTACCCCTTCGGGGATAAAGGCGTGACCGTATGTATGTATTTCTTGGTACATTCACACAGCTGCTCTTGATAATATCAGAGCAATTATTACACGATTTGAATTTCGGTATCCTCTGTTCACCATTATTGGGCTCCCCTAGCATTAATCATTCCTGAGGTCTATGTTTCTAGTTAAATGTTTACTATACGTAAATGTTCACAACAAATTTTACATTGTGCTGTATAAATTAACACAGTAAAATGGTTGCAAGTATCAAAAGAAACTGTAAACTGAATGTATTGTATAATTAGCAGATAATAACTATGCGTGCTAGTAACATTACTGATATTTTCCTCAATCTTGTAATTACAACAGTTTTACTTTTTCACAGTTGAAGTGGAGAATTTAAAACATCACAACGCCATATTGAAAGGATCCTCTTCGAGTATAGGACCTACGCCAAATCACTCCTTAAACGAAAACGGTGAGAAAGCTTTTCTATATTTATTTATAACTAGCGGACATCACGCGGTTTCACCCGCGTGACTCCCGTTCCCGTGGGAATACGGGAATTAAATATACCCCATGTTACTCAAGGTGAATGTAGCTTTCCAAAGGTAAAAGAAACTTTGACATCGGCACAGTAGTTTTTGAGTTTATTCATAACAGACAAAATATTTTTTTTCTCATAATATTAGTTATTAGCCTACGTTGTACTCCGTTCCCGTATCCCATGGGAATGTATTCCTGGGATAAAAAGTAACCTGTGTTAATCTAGTTTAAAGTCTATTCCTGTACACCACAGTCAGATTAGCTCAGCAGTTATAGCGTGAAAGAGTAAGCATTTTCACAAACTTTTCACTTTAAGGCGCTAGACAGACGACGGGGCCGGCCGGACTTTTTGCCCGCGACGTAATAAAGACCCCGTCTGTCCGCCGATGCCCGCGACTGCCCGCCCCGCGAACGCAACGCACACGACGGGCAGAGGCAGTTCGTTCTAGCGAAGAGACTGAGCTAGCCGCCCGGCCCGCCCCGCGCCGCCGTCTGCGTTACTTCATACAAACTGGTTTGTGTGATCCATGGCGGGTAGCCGCGCCGCGCCGCCACTGACCGGCGGACAACTGCGGCACTGTATAATAATAAACAACATATATTTATACTGTGACTGCGGTGCGGTCTTTTTGCCCTTCGTGTGCGTTGATAGTATAGGATTCCCATAGTGCTATCGTGCGCGGTCAAATTGCCCGGCCCAGCCCGCCCCGTCGTTTGTTTTACGCCTAACTGGTAGACTTGTTCCTGGAATTGGATGCCTGGAATCTTGTTGCAGTGCCACCATTCAGGTTCAATATTGTGAATCTTCCATCCACTCACACCCACTCAAACACAAAAGCAAACTAATTGTGATGTATTACAGTTATGGCTATTTAGGGTAGTGCTATGCATTGCATGCAATGCAGTAAGGCTACATTCTTTGCTTCAATGAACTGAGATGATAAAGTTATATGAATAATTTTGTTGCTTTCATCTGACTTTTCACTCCCAAAGACTAAGTCAGTTCTTGTAGGTAGGTGCTTTCATGTCAAGTGGACAGAGGCACCGCATGGAACTGTTTATATCGAACGTCTATCTTTTACTAGTCACTCTGAACTTGACTTAGTTTTGGACTTTGGGCAAGCTGATTAGTTTTAGGTGTGGCGAGGGCGGGGGACATTGATGAATCGGATTGAATCACTGCATTTTTAACCCCCGACGGAAACCCGGAAGGGGTGTTATAAGTTTGACGTGTGTGTGGGTGTGTGTGTAAGTCTGTCTGTGGCATCGTAGCTCCCAAACGGATGAACCGATTTTGATTCTGTTTCTTTTGTTTGAAAGATGGGTTAGGGGAGAGTGTTCTTAGCTATTGTTTTATAAAAATCGGTTAAGCCATTTCAAAGCTATGAGGAGTGAAAGTGGTGATGAAAAATTTAATGTGTTCACATATACCCGTGTTGGGTATCGAATGAAAGGTCATGTCTTATATATCACGATACCGCAAGTTTTATGAAAATCGGTTAAGCCATTCGAAAGATATGAGGAGTGGAATGTATTGCTAATTCTGTAACCACACTCCGCGCAATTCGCATTAGCTCTGAATAATTGTTGATAGACTATTCGTCATTGTTGACATTAAAAACCCCTATAAAAAGCAAAAAATAAAAAATTTTATTAAAAATTTAAAAAACCCCCGACTCACAAAAAAAGAACAATAAAAAACCTGTAAAAAGTAAAAAAATAACCATTATATTATGACCTATCTGCCCTAAGTATTGAACCTGTATTATTATTATAGGTAGCTATATTATTTACCTATTCATATTTTTAACTAACAGTTTGTCTTGTCGGGGACCGCTCACCTAATCATAACCTAACCGTACGTCTGTCTCTGTTTAGGTATAGAGCGGCCCCCCCGACGAGACCAACTGTTAGTTAAAAATATGAATAGGTAAATAATATAGCTACCTATAATAATAATACAGGTTCAATACTTAGGGTAGATAGGTCATAATATAATAGTTATTTTTTTACTTTTTACAGGTTTTTTATTGTTCTTTTTTTGTGAGTCGGGGGTTTTTTAAATTTTTATTAACGTGAGCAAGCTATTTACATTTGGTACATACAATTTAATCTAAAGCATTTGTGTTTTCTCGTAAGTATCTCTAAAATTAAAATAGGTAGAACTGTTAATTAAATCTGTGGAAACTTTCTCTTACATGAAAAAAAAGGCGATCTTATTGACAATGTGTATTGTATTTTGACATTTACAAATACGTATTAGTTGTGCTACGAGTACTTTGACTACTTTCTCCGTTGCGAAGACAGATAGGATAGGAATGAAAATGAGTGACTAACTATACACTTATAGTGGTATTTATTGTGTGGTATTGTTTTGAGTTTTAGCGTCATTTCATCCAAAATTCAAAGCCTTCGTTATTTCAAGCAATGAAATATTTGACTGTTTACAACTATTGTCCAACCTCCAATACTTGACCTGGAAAATGAATCTACGACAGAGCATGGATCATGTTTGTTAGTTCGCAGATTTAAGCCAGCAGGAGAGCTTGGCTCCGACTCCGGCCTTTTAAAAATCTTTGCGACACCACTACATCCCTACAACTTTGTCTTCAAAAGGGGTGTGTGTCAAAACAAGGAGCAAGCTGGAAAGGTCGTTGTAAATGTTCTTTCTTATTAGGTCAGTTGAGTCTACATAATGCAAGCGCTTGCTATATAGGTCTCTTTCTGATAAATATTCGATTTATCGCACTGAGACTCAAAAATCAGTCGCGAAAGATAGATAGGAGCATTGATAATACACAACTGGCCCACACAATAATCTCTTTTGAAATCCGCGATGCGCGAACGCAAGCTGTGATAAAACTGAGGCGTCATTCACTCGACCTTGATATCATATTAGTATAGAATAGAGTTACTTTTTAGTCTGTGCTCGAATTACAATCAATCATTCATTGAAGTCAATTCATGGCATGCATATCGGTACTATAAATACGTTCACCTGAAGACGTATAAGTTAAAAAAAAGTCATATATTATAGTTTCGAATGTTGCTCGGTGGCTCAGTAGGTTTTGCAAGTCTCCGGCTAGACAGAAGTCGCAGGTTCTAGCCTTGCTACTATAGTTTGCATTTGACTCTAATTTGGTACTTTTGGGAACAACTGCTTTGTCATACATCTCAATACAACATGTAAGGGGGACTACACCATATCCTGCCTTCTCAGTAGGTCACGAAGATTGACTTATGTCCCGGAGATACATGAAATGGTCCGATATATTAAATAGCATTTTATTTAAGTATAGGTACTTACTGTTGATTAAATGGCACTTGGTGGAACAACCTGCTGCAATACCACCAATAATGTTGTGGAACAGTACAAGTGGTGTTATTTAAATAGCATTTTGTTTTTGTAGAAGCATGATTCGGGCAGTAAAGTGTCAGAGAACTGCAGATAACAGAACGTTTGCATAAAATTTAGATCTGCGATATCTCCACGATTGCATCGCTGTTCATTCACCGATATTTGTATAGAAGTAACGTTCACCACAACAAAAAATATCGGGTAAAATAAATGTGTAGGTAGTAATTGAGTTTAAGAAGTTTGCGTTTCATTACATTTCACAACGGGACATGCCAGCTCTATTAACTATTTATCTTGAATTGGTATTGATTGATTGATTAGTTTCGGTTTCGTTGTTATTGGCTGTTTGATCAACCGCCGGCAACGATAATTTGAGTTGAACTTGGACATTATGCATTGAAGAATCACCGTACGGCACGAAGAATGTTTATGAGTTTACGCTATGCAATTTTTATGATATTATTGAATAATTTGCTTTAGTATTAGAAATTCCACCCAGGTATTTAGATCCTACGCCGATCTTACCTGGTAAATATGAGAACTGATTTTCCCGAGTGATACCAGTATCCACAGTTTATATCTTACCTACTAATATTATAAATGCGAAAGTTTGTGAGTGTGGATGTTTGTTACCTACTCTTTCACGCTCAAACCGCCGAACGGATCGGGCTGAAATTTGGTACAGAGATACATTGTAGTCTGGAATTACCTACACATAGGCTACTTTTTATCCCGGGAATAAGTTCCCACGGGAACAAATTTTACGCGGGCGAAGCTGCGGGCATCAGCTAGTAAGTACATAAAGCACGAATCATGATCTGGTTTTAGAAAATATTGTTCAATCTGAATTCATATTCATAGAGAAGAAATTCGAAGAGTCCGCCATTCTTCAAGTTCCCGCCCAAACTCTTAATGCGTGTGAAACATTTCTGGTGAATGGAATAGAAAAGAGTGTTGGATAACATACCTAATGTACCTACTTAATAAAATAGTCGACGCTTGTCTAGTCGGGCCTTAGATCATCTAACCACAGGATGCGCCTTACTTAAGCATTGTTTTCTGCCATTGCACATGACCATTTGGTCTTTTGGCTTTATGAAAAGCCTGTACATCAGTACATCATTTTATATGATTAAACTAGTACATTACATTGTAGTTGACTGTACAATAACAATTAACACACAACAGCCATTACGCGTTTGTCGATAAATACATTTTTAAATGCAATGAAATTTTATATGTCTTTGTGTTTCCCCCTTCATTAGTATGAAAACTGGCAGAATATTTTTGTATGCGGTGGTTCGCAAAGGCTAGTCCCGTGTTATATGGTCTAAGAGTCGGGCGAACAGATAATACATAAATAAAGATTTGTATCTGATTGTGCATGCTACACGCTTGATAAGCATGTACGGTTTACGGTACTTGACTTTCAACGCTGTCCATTCGTCTATACCCGGACTAGGAAAACGTATAATGGGAGGAGACGGGAATGTTTGGAACACATGGTGGGGAAGTAGAACTATAACAATCCCTTTGTTTCTGATTTGTTGGTTTGCTTTCAAACGACCTATATACGCCGTTTGTATTGGATATTTGATATGCCGCTGATCTCTGATATCAAGTTGCTGCTTTAATTCAAAAAATGGGTGCCTTATTTGGGGTCGCTTCTCCTAATTTATTCTCTCAAGAGACATCTTATTGAATAATGATTACAAGTTATTTATCTACATCGCTTTCCTATAGACTCTGTACGTAAGATGCGGGATCATCATCCATTTTTTCTCAGTCGTGGCAATTTAGCATTGATGCATTCTAACATTGTCATGAGCGAGACCTACTTTTCGTTATATTATGCTGTTCCTACAAATTTCGGTATACACCATACTTTGAACGCGCCTGTCTTGTCTGATAGAGAGACTCCTCCTGATCACCTACCATGTTATGTTCATGTCGATGTTGAGGAAAACTCTCCCACCCGAGTTCTTCGCCCAAGACTATCGGCCTCTATGACCGGGCCTGAGGTCGGCGAGGCTGCGGCTCGCTGTCCTTACAGAAGCAGGCCCAAGATGACGACGTGACGTGGGTGAGACCGCTGTGGTAGCCAAAATCTGTCGGGAATCCTGGGACGTCCTTCCGTGAGCCCACCCGAAGCTCCTAGCCGTAGGCAGTGGCAGGCAGGTCACTATATGGTTAGAGAGCTGTATTGGGCTGGCCTCGCGGAAACTAGGAATCTTGAATAAGGTGAGACGGTATTTCACGCCGCATCAGAGATGTTTACTGTATAAGACGCAGATTCGCCCCTGTGTCGAGTACTGCTCTCACCTTTGGGATGACTCCGCGAGGTACACTAGACGCGCTTGACGCTATGCAGAGACGTGCTATCCGAATAAATGGTTGTCCTGAGGTGACGGGAGGCCTCGAACCGTTGGCGCAACGAAGAACCATAGCGTCCTTGGCTGCCTTCTACCGAATGTATCACGGTGAATGTTCTGAAGAGCTCTTCAACCTGATCCCACCATCTCCTTTCCGATCTCGAACAACGCGTGCCGGGCAATGATGCCACTCATACACAGTGGAGAGAATTTTCGCCAAAACCGAGCGTTTCAAAAGATCGTTCCTCTGTCGAACTATAAAAAACATGGAACGACCTGCCCGCACACGTTTTTCCCTCATCTTACAAACCCGGGTTCTTCAAGAGGAGCGTGAAGAGGCACATCACAGGGCCGCCAACTTGAGGGCTACTGTCGAAAGTCTTAAGGACTGTGAGACTGGCCCTCAATCGCTAGATGCGCCACGGCTTACCATCAGGTTGGCGGCGACGTCAATTTGGCGAGCTGAATATAAAAAAAAAAGTCGGTAAGAGTCGGGCATAGCAGTCATGAAGAAATTCCACACCTAAAAACGAAAAAAAAGCCTATCGTAACATTGTAATTTGTAAACCAGTGACTGAACATCATTTTGGATGGATTTGTCATATCGATTGCATATTACAATAGACTCTGAAATAGTTTGTAAACCTTTTGTTCTACCTATCATATATCAGATTTGTAACACTACAGCCTCCACGTTACTGTTCTAGTTTTTCAATGATGTAACTTCCTTTTACGTAATAATTTTAAGTTTAAGGACATTTGCCTATTACAAAAAAAAATCACTACTATTATTTTATACCTGAAGGCATAGAGCAACGCGAACTGTCTGAGGGGAGACGGCATAGAATGATTGCTCGGTACAAAATTTTCTGTCATATTTTGCGGGTGGCGGGGGGAAATCTTCCTTCAGTTTGTATGGAACTGGGCACTTTTTGTCGTCGATATGTCACATTATGTGTCACATTATTGCCAGAGGGGGTTTGAAAGCTTTGGCCCCTCCCTCAGTAGAGGCGCGCGATGCTCTTTGCCTGAAGGTTAAGACCACAGATCTAAAACAAATTACGGATGTAACCTCGACTTTGCTGAATGAAAATGGCGGCACTGTATACTGTAGTTCGACTCGGCCGGATTTTAGAAATAAATGCCTACAGTCGCGCGGTACGTAAGCATGCAATAGGGCTGCCCACCTACAGCATTTTAATAATATGTGCCTACTTTGATTTTCTATTTAGTATTGCGATTGTAAATATGTACATACATACATTCATATAGTCACGCCTTTATCCCTGAAGGTGTAGGCAGAGGCATAGTATACGCCCACATTTTACCTTATAGTTTTACGTACGCGTAATAGATAGTGAGCCTAATGCAGTTGATTTTTTTCAATCCGCCCACAAGGCCTTCAATTTGTATTAAGGATTGTTGTTTTACTGACAACCGGCTTTCATTTCGAGTAAATATGTACCTTTTTTATTTAAACAAAAAAATACTTTGTGAGTATTATTATAATATCCCCGCAACGGCTGGCGGCGCGGGGTGGTGGCGTGGCGGCGCAGCGCCCGTTATCTACTAACGATTGAGTGAGACGGGTGTAGAAATTTGAAAACGAGTAAGCGGCGTAGACAATAATAATCGGCTCATCACATGTTTCGTCAGTGATAGAATCACGGAATTCTAGTCTTTATAATCATTGCGTTAAATTTTTGATTTACAAAATTAAAACTATTTTTCGATTTGAAAGTACTAGTCAGTCTTTAGTACACTAGTACTTTTCGTACATTGTCAAGTTGTGTTAAATTTTGGAAGTTCATATTTGTCTCTATGCGTGTAATAAAAATCAAAGGTAACAAAAATGCTGTTTTTATAAATAAATAAATATTCACGGACATTTCACACAACGCTATCGGATCCCAAAGTAAGCTAGGAATAACCTGCTTGTGTTATGGGTATCAGACTACGAATGTTAATACTAATATACTTTTTAAATACATAGATATTTTACATAGAAACAACCAGACTCTCGAGACAAACATTTATGGGTCACACAAATATTTGTCTCGGGTGGGAATCGAACCCACGACCTCCAGCGCCGCAGGCGGTATCACTACCGACCGCGCCATAGAGGCAGTCATACGGTGCTAAGTGTACTGTAACATCGGTCATCCACAAAGAAATGAATACTCTTGAAACATATGTACCTAAATCATTGCTCTCAATTAAATAACTACGAACTGACAACGGAACTAAATGTACTACCTACACGTACTAGAGTTCTAAACTAGTTTTTTTTTGGATATTGTACTATATTGGATCGCACCGTTCACTGACTGAGCAAGCACAAGTCTAGTTTTAAACACAAACATACCTACTTCATGTAACTACCTAGTTCACTCGTGTCAATCACTTTGTTTAACTTTAGTCAACTAGTAGTATAGTACCTACCAATTAGTACTTAAGTAAAATCAATTTATAGTCTTACCTTTCGGAGTTTCCAGGTAGGTAATCTAAAAAACGTTATCTTTGGGTGCGTTATTGACGAACATAAATATTTTTAGTAAATAAAACACGCGCGGTTACTATCTAAAAACGACACACCGTCCATTCGTCTACTCGGCACAATCGCCTGCTAGCGTGCTGAAAGGCCTGCCGTAAACGAGAATCGTAGGTATAGCTTGCGCTTCGTCCGTTTGTAGGGAGCTACAATACTGGTTAAACAACATATTTATACTGTGATGGCGGCCAATTCCACGCACATAGGTAGTATAGGTACATTGCAATTAAAAAAGAAAGATTCATTGTCCCTGGCGCCACTCAATGTGGTAGGTATAATTTCAAACTGACAGAATTGTGTTATTCGTAGTTTTGTGCGAATGCAGTTCTTGTCAGATTGGCTACAGATTCATGTCAAAGTATACTCTATCAAATTCGCAATTGGTATGTACCTACAACAAAGTTACAACGCTATATCCGCATTTTGTACTGGCAAAATCGCGTGCACCTCCTCGTCATGAAATAAACTTTTTGTAGTTCAAATAGCTAAAAAGATTATTGTTGCACATGCAAACCTATATTCTTAAAATAATGTCCTAAAACCCGAAGATTTTTCTCAAATACACTCGCCACACTACCTACACTGCTAAACCCTTTTTCTTTTCCACCAAAGGCCTGCTGAAAATACCTATATTAGGTACCTAATTAGTTAGTACTCTAAATGTCGAGCGATGTACTGATAAGAGAGTGAGTACAGAACATGAACAGGTAACCATAATGTCACTTTGGCAATTATGATTCGTCATCCTACCGCCCGCCGCGCCTTGATCTAAAACTAAAAAAATTACTAGGATTGTCACCTGTTCAGTGTATGATACCATCAAGTATCCCAATCCGTATCATGCCTTTTGCATTCTCCTTGTTTTTTACAATTTTTTACGGGGCGAAGCTGCGGGTATCTGCTAGTTCTGTTTAGGTACGTGTAAATTCAAGATGGTGGCATTTACATAGTTTATGACAAGTAGGTATGATATGGGTATGGGTATCAAATGAAAGGGCTCGACTAGTAAAATAAAATAGAGTTCGTTATGATAAAATAGTAGATTGTACTACAAGTGCATAAAAGAAGCCATTTTATACGAGACGTTTATCCGCCCGAGCCAAAGGCGAGGGTGGATATTAAGTCGAGGATAAAATGGGATTTATGATCGAGTTATACACTCTGCTTTTCACTTCGATTGCAAGGAAATGAAACAGTGATATTGTAAATAAAAGTCTTTAATTAAAATTAAAAGTAACATTTGAACAATTTTGTACATTCATTCATACATTTTATAGGCATGGGTAACGAGACCTATACTGCCTAATCATAAGTTCATTTTATAATATTTTTTCACTCATAATACTATCTGATTTTTAATGTTTCTTAATTTATATAGAACACAGAAAGTACAAATTAAATGTAACAAAAAAAAACAAGTTATTTAATAGCGTTTTATTATGTTTGGTTCATAGAGTAACACGATCTTCATGGTACCGTCTCTACGGTCTAGTATGGCCATATTGTTTTAGAAGAAGAAAAAGAACTTTATGCACTAGCTAGAGCATAAAATGTTGTTTTAGTCCGCATACACCCAGCATAAACCAGAACTTTACGAGCATAAGAAGTGAAAATAACCTTTTACCATTTATTGTATTTCTTATTCAATGTTTGCATTAGTACTCAGTAGGTACTTATTATCTATCATACAATGATAAATTTTTATGTTTTTCCTACATACTCGTACATATTAGAAAGCACGATTGACTGGTTTTCTCGTAAAATACGTAACCGGTAGATACTCATCGAAGAAGAAACTTTTCTTATGTTAGCCGCCTATAATTTACTACAAAGAATGCATTCATGAGAAACAGGAAAAGTAATAAAAACTATTATCTGTTGTTAAAACTAATTGCTACTTTTATTCATCTGCATTTGTTTTGACGATAATCTAACTCAGGAAATTATTCTGAGCGCAAATTTGGGCAAGTTGTGACCTAAGCATGAAGCATGTTCTGATCTCTGATAAGGCATCGGTGGGGAGTTTACGAAATGGGCCCTTTAATTTGGGGTAATTCACCCCGAATTACTCCCAAATAATGGCAGAAGTCGCTGCGGTCAATCAACTTCGCTTGTCAGGATCCCAGGCTTACTTTTTCTTCTTATTTCTTCTGGACTGCTTGTTTCCCTTATCATCATTCATAGAGCCTCTGTCAATTCAGGGGCTCGATGCTTTTGTTTTTCTTTTGATATTATGCTCGCCAAATTGACGTCGCCAGCCTGAAAAATCATGGCGCATCTAGCGATTGGGGGCCACTCTCACAGTCCGTAAGACTTTTGACAGTGTTCCTCAAGTTGGTGGCCTGGTGATGTGCCTCTTCACGCTCCACGCGGAATAGTAGGATGAGGGAAACACATGCTCGGCCAATAATTCCAAGCTTTTATAGTTCGTCAGAGGAACGATCTTCGGAATCGCTCCGTTCTGGCGAAGATTCTGTCCACTGTGTATCATGTTCTTGTTATTATAACTTATCCGAAATGACACGGGGCGAGGGGTCCCGTGTCGGCAGGCGTCCTCTAAAGCGCCAGTTCTTCACCCTCTAGGCCAGAAGTCGGGATCCATGAAGGTGGTGATGCGGTTTGTAGGCACCCTCACCACAAAAGAGTTAAGCTCACATTATGATGAGAGTTCAGCTTCTCCACCCTCAAACCTAACCCAGTTTTCTTCTGGAGGTAGTCTAGGACATCTACGATCTTCACGTTACAGTGAACCCGGGATACGTTAGTAGACCATCGAAGTTGGGACCTCTGCGGTAACTTTTTGGGAACTGTATTATACCAGTCACCAACAAAACACCATGACCATATATCATATTTATGTATCCTTTTTCAATTCCAGCGTACTTGACGGGCCAGTACGCGCCGGGGTTCCTGACCGACTTGGTGCGCGAGATTCGCGACGCGGCGCGCATGCGTGAGGATGCGCTCTACTCGCGCGTGCGCACCTTGGTCGTTGAGAGAAACGATGTGAGTACTAGCTGCTATTGTATCGCCTATTTGTCATGTTGCGCACGTAATATGACGTATTATTGGGTGTGAAATTATGAGTTTAGAACGAATCAATGTTTGCTTTTTGCGTCCCAATTTTACTGTATTGATAACTAGCAAGCCTAGCCTGTTTAGGGTTATACGGCTTATTAATGGTTTGCCTAAATAGTGCATAATATATCACAGTTATACAGTAAATGTGCAAAGCAGTGTGGTAAGTGGTAACCAACGAATTTGTTGTATGTGAGGCCCCTTAATTTTGGTTTAAAACTCATTTTGGAAATTCTAGGAAAGTTAAAACGTCGAAAAAAAGATACATTTCTGAGAATAGTAGTAAATAATTCCTGTTAAAAATTCTAAGGTTGCACGAGTACAACGGGGGTTAAAATGCTAAACCATGGGCACAATTTATTAAAATATAAATCAAATCAAAGTATGTATTTGTTAAACCCAGCTCCCTTGTTTAACCCTACTTTATAGGCATACAAATGATTAGAACTATTCACTGAAATCAATACTTAACACAATTCCACCCTTAGACTCGGTAGGGTTGTTCAAGGATATGACCTTCCACTTGACAATGTTGATGCCTCATTAGCTCATTACTATCGATCGACGCCATCAGGAATTCCATTGATAAGGAAATTTTCTTTTTTCAATTGTGGAAATCCTAATGGATGCTATGTCGAACTCCTGAGACTGTGACCGGAACGATTGGTACATGAATTTGTTTCGGACTTCTTTTGGCCACGACCTTTTCCGTTAGTCAACAAGCTCACTACTAACCTGTTGCTTAGGACTAGGGATTGCAATCCCGCAACAATATTTTAATCCCGGTATTTACGGGACTGAAAGATCTCAGTCCCGCGGGATCCCGGTATTTGCGGGATCCCCGCATATTTCTGAAAGTCATTGAGGAAAGAATAAAATCCTGTATTATGCATGCATCTAGAACTGAAAATGAAATGAAAATGAATTATTCAACATTACTTATGTATTGAGATTATTAAAAAGATACCTATACATACAAAAATGAATCTGCGAAATGGTATGATAAAGCTACAGGTTAATTATTTTTTCTCGTGTAGCGGGTTCGATTCCCGGCTCAACCATGTAATTATTTAAAAATCTATGAATGCAGTTTAAGTTGTTTTTTAAATTAAAGTAATGTCTTCTTTCAGTAAAATGGTCTATCTACAATACTTATTTAAGGTACTTTCCCTCCATGTGCCATAGCCGTGGGACATCCAGTATATTACGTCACAACTACAAAAATCTTTCTCGAGCCGAATCAGTTCTTCGGGCTTCCGCTTACCGAACAACACATTGCGTTTACCTTTGCGCAGTCCCGCTAATCCCGCGGTATCCCGCGCGATTTATGTGCGGGACTGATCCCGCAAAAATACTGCGGGATCCCGGTATCCCGGTATTGCATTCCCTACTTAGGAGTAAAGATCTCGGAAAGACCCTTTTATCACAAGAATATATTGTTACCTGTCATAAATCCTGAAGCCATGATGAATGGAACGCGCAACCGTGTAACCAATTGGACATGGAATTAAAGACTACGGTTGTAAACATTGTGTAATGTTCACCGTTACACAGAATCCCTTCTAGCTGCGTCGTTGCGAATATTGTTAGCTGCTCTATTACACGTTTCATTAAACTCATTTCGTCTTCGTTGCGCACCATAGAACAAATTTGCCCACCACATAAGAAAGCTTGGCAGATGATGTAGAAAACAGTACTTTTTTACCTTTATGTGGGTATTTCTATTTATCAAGTGTAAGGACACTTTCAGTTACATGCGGTTTTTGACCCGCGTGCGGTTGTGGACAGTAAACCTACTCTGTGGTTTTAGGAGTATGTGTAGCTTGCTAGCACACTCACGCAGTCTAGAACCACAGATACACTCTACACAATGCAACGCATGACAGTGAAAGCGCACATTTAAAGTAAGTAAATGCATTTTTTTCCACTGTCACTGTATGACATCATATTTTATCGCACTCTTGGGGCCCATAACTTTTCTCAATAATCATACTAAGAAATATCTAGAATAAAAAAGTTAGATCCGACAGAGACTTTCTTCCGCGCACGCTTACATTGTGGAATGATCTCCCTGCCTCGGTTTGCCCAAACGCCTACAGTTTGAGGTTCTTCAAAAGGGGTCTTAGAAGGTTTTTGAAGGGTCGTCGGCAGCGCGAGTGTAGCGCCTCTGGTGTTGCAAACGGTGACCACCAGTGGTCCATAGGCTACGGCAGTGGTGGGCAAACTTTTTTATTGAGGGGCCAGAAAAATTAAGAAATTTTAGGGGAGGGTAAGAAATTTTAAGAAAAATTATAGGGAAAAGGGTTTTATGCTGAAACTTTTACATACAAAATAATTACGATTTTATCCCAGAAGGGAATGTGTTCATTTGTCAAAGTGTTCCTTTAGTCACTTGTGTGTGTTCTTACGACATCCTCGGGATGAATTGGGGCGGTGACGTTTTGTACTCGCGTTGCCACATGGGACTCCATCGTCGCCACACGGGGTAAAGATTAAACAAAAGTCAAAAGAACGAATTTACTGTTATTCGAAGGCTATTATCTACATAGGAGTGTGGGACGTATGAGATTGCTTTGTATATTTGCCATATTTCGAATGCAAGTTCGAGTTGTGATGAAAGACCTTTCATCCAGCAGCGCGAATAGGTGTTCATCAGTAAGTCGGTTTGTGATTGAGTTATTCCGCAATTTCACCGTCGAAAAAGTCTGTTCACTTCACTTTTGAAGCGCTCGTGGCCCCGCGGACTCAGTGTTCTGTAAACGATCACTGCAGTAAGCAACATTTACTGTGGCCGGATATGGATGGGTGACCACCTCGTGGACCACTTTGTGACATTTATTTACGAGCGTTTCCGTGCTTCGGAAGGCACGATAAGCCGTTGGTCCCGGTTGTCAGTAAAATGACAGTCGTTAAGCCAAGTTGAAGGCCTTATGGGCGGCTTGAAAAATTTCAACTGTGGGTCGTCACAACCTGCGCCCGGGTCGGCAGCGCGTGTGTAGCACCTCTGGTGTTACAAACGTCTATAGGCTACGGTTACCAACCTTCCGGTGGGCCGTAAGCTTGTCTGCCACCTAAGTAGTATAATAAAAAAACCTATGCGTCTATTGCTCAACTAAGTAATTAGAATCTTCTACATAATATTTCAGAACCGTCAAAATATAATTATCGCGGGCCATATACTAGGTAGGTACCTATTCATGTTGGAGGACCGTCGGCGGGCCGGATTAAATGCTTTCGCGATCCGGGGTTGGCCCGCGGGCCGTGCTTTGCCCATCACTGGGCTACGGTGACCCCCAGTACAACTGGAGGGCCGTATGCTTGTCTGCCACTTATAGTGATATAGAAAAAAATCTCGACCTCATAACTTTATCATTTAAACATCCACTCAGATATCCCTCAATGTGTATAGAAAAATTTATATATCAGCCGAATGAACCGTCAACTAACTATAAACTTATCAGGCTTCTATGGATGACCGCGCTCATTGCGTATATTGAGAACACTTACGAATGACATTAACTAGGACTTGCAACTTAAATGTAGGTTAAGTGTATCTGCGCTGCGTACATCTAGTCTTTATTAGATCATTGACCCATCTCGAGAAAGCAAAACTAGTAAACATCTGCATCACATTTATTTCTTTTGATTTGTTTGTTTTTGAGCCCCGTGTGGCGACTAGAAAGAGTAAAAACGTCGCCACACCAATTCAACCCGAGAGTATCGTAGGAGGCGGCTAAGGGAACACTTTCGCAAAACGATTCATTGCTTAGAGAAGGAAAACTCGAAATGAAACTCGGTTGTCTGTAAATTGACAATCGTTAAGCCAAGTTGAAGGCCTTATGTGCGGCTTGAAAACTTTCAACTGTGCGTCTGCGTCGTCACCTCTATTACGTGGGACATAAAACTATATCGCTTGCTTACTGCAAGACCGACATATCTCAAAATCACAAGATTTTCAGATTACAATAAAAAAGAAGTCTTTTATTAGCATATTTTTCAGTACTAGAACGTCAGAAAGATAATTTTACTCGACGCCGCTAGGTGGCGACAAATGTCGTTTTTGCACGCTGTTGGTGGCGGCATCGGCTTGTTTCAATATAGTGCTATCTCAGTTACGCCAAAGTGGTCGACGCGGGCGCACGCGTCTTGTTTCTCAAGGATGTCATATTTGGGGTTAAAATGTTCTTGCAACAAATGGTAAGAACTATTTTCCGAATAATCCTATAGTACAATATATAATTATTTTGGGTTATGACGTTATTACAATAAAGAAATAAGTTTAAATATTTGTATTATTAAACAATATGACGTTATTGCTTGTAAAACTAAGGATGTGTTTGTAATATTTTATGTTAAGTCATTATTGTAACTATGACATTGCATTTTGTAATTTAAAACGAAGTGTCACATTTAAAATTAAACCGTCCTAGCAGAAAATATTCACATTTTATAAGTATTATGTAAAAATATGTTACTATAGCAAGAAACGAAAAGTCTTTTCTTCATTCTAGGCGTCTCGCAAACAACTACAGTTCTCAACACTACACCACTAACGACAATTTCTATTAGTCCTGAAAAGAAGGTAAGGAAGCGCGCTAGGAGAGAGGATCAATGGAGGCAAAATATTTTGACAAAAGCCAAAATATATAAAATTCTTTCATTTGTTTTTAAAACTGTTTAAGATTGGATGCGAATGTTACGAAGACGTTGAAGTCGTGGCTAGGGCTAGCTCAATCAGCCGACCCGTCGGCACTATACAGAGCTAAGATCTAATAACTTCGGAATGACGTTTAAGAAGCCGTCGGAATTCTATAATCATCTAAGAGTTACTAAAATGCACGTCTGGCAAAATCAAGACACGAAATCGTTCAAACTCTTCCAAAGGATAAAAATATAGCAGAACTTGAGTCACGCCTCCAATTATACAAGAAATTCATGATGGGTTCGCAGACTGGTAGAGTGGGTTTGAGTAGTATCCGGAGACAAACAGATAAAGTCGTTACAAAATCCTTTCTGGAGCAGGATGCGAATGACGCCTATAAGGTGCACGCGATGAACCTAGAGATGCAGAACGAGTGGCTTGTATTCCCATGGCCTTGCAGTGGCGTACCTTGTTCTACGACTGGTCGCCGGGTTTGCTTAGATTCTATCTGAACGCATTTCAGTTGACCCTCTCTAACCAAAGTAATCTGGTCAGGTGGGGGAAAGCCCCAGATAAAACTTGAGAAGCAATTGGAACTGCTAGGCACCTGCTGGTGGGTTGTAGGACGCTATTAGACATGGGTTATTACTCACGCCAACAAAAGGGTATTGGAAATCATACGTGAGGCTGTCAGTTTGGCTTAGCTAGAGCCACAAACATAAGAAATAAAATTGCGTTTGTAAAGGAAGGCTGTTCAAAGAAAGTATCTCAAAAGCCATACTCAGTTTTGATGGCTGCCGCCGATTGGACCATACTCGCAGACACGTATGAAAAACACTACAAAATCCCGGGGATGTATGTACCTCGCCATCCAGACCCGACATATTCTTGTTTTCAAGGATACATAAGCGAGCAGTGCTCGTAGAGCTCACGGTGCCGTGGGAGACTAACATACCAAAGGACAACACCATGAAGATAAATAAATACTTTGACTTGACCAATGAGTTAACAAAAATCGCTATGCGGTTAAACTCTATTCCATAGAAGTAGGAGCAAATGGAATTCCAGCTAAAGCCCTGTATAATTTATTTTAAGACCTTGGATTGCCAAGAGCTTCAGTAAGCTCTTTACTAAAACGAATATCCAAAGCGGCATTGATAGGGTCTTACCAAATCTGGTTGGGCAGGGGAGGGAATAGTAAGCTGACCACCCTAAACCTACTCAAATGGGTCGCAAGTTCCAGACGTCGTCGGGTGTTCCCCCCTGTGCCACGCTAT
The DNA here is from genome assembly GCA_933228765.1 of Miltochrista miniata. NCBI lineage: Eukaryota > Metazoa > Arthropoda > Insecta > Lepidoptera > Erebidae > Miltochrista > Miltochrista miniata. The sequence continues at coordinate 10,019,852 of OW121764.1, read as the reverse complement.
GGACCCGGCGCCCGCACTTAGAATCCATGGAATGATAAGAATAAGGTCTCTAACTGATTATAGACTGAAATTACGAGACTGTTAGTAATGAGTACTTGAGATATGGTTCACATTTGTGTTAAGAATTGTGTTTTTAAGTTTAAGCTTAAAGTGTCTATGTTACTTTATTTTTCGAATATTTTTTTATATTTTAAAGATTTGATTATGCTGATTTTATAATGTTTTTAAATATTACAAAGAATGTGCCTAAGGTATTTGCAATAAGTAGTTAGTAAGTAAAGAAGTTTTATTGAAAGTTGATTTAATTTCGTTATTTTTGTATTTGAAAATAAAAGTTGAAACCTGCAGAGGCTGTCTTATTTCAAGGTAACGAATTCAACCTTTTTTGCAATACCGTCATTATTTGTTTTAGATCGCGAATTCTTGCGTATTTTGTGGTGTAATAATGACTTATTTTGAGAAAATACTTTTAATATTTAGCGTTTTTCTGCAACAATGACACATGTGAGGACTATATTACTATGTTTTAAAACTACTTATAATAGGTAATATTTATTTACTTTTTAATATACGATTTTTAAAGTACAGTAAAACACTAACACATGACATATGGTTTCCCAGTATTTTATTTGTAATATAGACGAATAAATCAAATTGATACTTTAAAACCGCTCTCCTGTAAAACTTCATTTTTTTTTGTTATGACATTCTTGCAATAAGCAAGCGATATGGTGAAATGTGGTCGTATATTATGTCTCTGCCTTCCCCCTCGGGGATAAAGGCATGACTATATATGTATTTATGTATGTATGTATGTTGTTTATAAAACGTTCATAAGTTGAGAAAGATTAGGTACATTCCGAGATTTTAAATTAGGTAGTGTGAAGTTATACGATGAATTCTTAAACTTGCAGCATTTGCAATTTGATTTAGAATCCGAATCTTCCACAAAATCCGTATGACCGAGTGCCAATGCCAACGTACAAAATGATTGTTTTAAATTTGGAGCAATTCTTTCTCAAATAAAATTTTACCGTTATTATTTCATCATAAAAAAGACAATTTTATGAAAGGCCATTTGAACGTCTACCAACGTTTTATCTATGGTTACGGTGAAATTGGAAATACAACTTTTTGTTTTGTGCAAAACAGTTGCTGTTATGTCTTTCGTAGTTTGCTTGTAAGCTAACTTTCGCTCAGCATAATAATGGACATATCTTAAACGTATAGGACTTAAAAACTGCCCAAAAAATGGCTTCTTTGACTATTTAAATTTTATCCATACCTACCATCTTACTGCTACCTTTGCTATCAATAAAAAAATAATTTTAAAATATCTTTAATAGTAGGGTAAATCAAATAGGTGGTTGTTCAGTTGTGAGTTCACTATTTTGTATTATAGAGCGCTGGATGTCTTGAGTTCAGCTTACTGAATTTTCTGATATCTGTTGTTCAACCCATCTAACATTAAATGAGACTCCTCGGTGTTAGATTGAATTCGTGACAAACTTTAAAACAAAACGTCAAATTGTTTTATTAGATTTTACTTAAAACTTTGCCTTATATTTTTTAAAGTATCTATATGGGAAAAAATAATAAAAAACAATTAAAAAGAAAGAGTTATTGTATATAACGCATGACATGCATTAGCTGGTGTTAATTAAAAAGTTTCTTTTCCCGCCCAGTTATTGTTGGTGTTTTTTTTATTGTTAGTCTCGGATTGTGATCGTTCATTGTCATGGTAAATTATACCCAAAATGGCGGAGATAATGCATTAATTTTAGCGTGCTGTGCTGTGACCTGTCACGAAGTAGGTCTCGTGTTTGCTGGAAAATATTTTTGAGATGTTAATTCATCTAGGACTGTGTACGTTTATTACTAGGTAGGTATATTAGTCTTTAAGATGGTTTCTGATTCTGAAAAGAGTTGCAAAACCCAGAATATGTAGGAGCACGGGCCGCACGGGGTACCCTCAATACAGTTCGAACTTTGATGTTGAACGAATTATGGTTGAATATTGACTGCAAACTGGGTTGGCCACACTTATCTTCATCGATAGTTGATACTAAATTAATGCTATTTTGACGTGGATGCTACTGACGCTACTGTCTGTGATGACCTACATACAGAATTTACTGTGGGTCTTTGCTAGGCTATACACTCGGAAATCGGAATTCAGAGTCTCGTTGAGGGTAAACTAAGGACTAATTTTCGTTTACGAGTTTAAGTAAACGAAAATTAGTCCTTAGTTTCTAGATAAACTAATTTATAAACTTTTGCGAGAATTGAGTAAGTTGAAGTGACGACAGTGGATTGGCTATCTGCCGAAGAACTGATGACTAATGGAGCAGATGATGGACTGATGACCGATGGGTGTTCTGGACTGGAGGCCGCTTTCCAACGCTGTCATTTCTTATATCTCCTATAATTCAGCTAGTTAGAACAGTCTAAACTTCTAAAGGGAGAAGGTATTAGATTTGCCTGATCATAGTTCGTGAGTTCACGGTTAATGAGACACAGCCTGGTGAGAGACTGACGAACAGCCAATGATATATAAAAAACTATAGATACGTTACCAACACTTAAAAATGGCAACAAAAAAGTCAGGCAATTGCCTTAATTTTCATACATGCTACCATAAATAATTTCATAGAAATTCTTACTTTGAATATAAAAAATATTTGCCATTTTTGAAAGCCGTGATGTTCGTACATGACGTGTCTATATATTATAATACGTCGTTGCGAACAGCGGAGTCTTCGTAAGGGCGCCTTCAAATTAGAGGCGTGAAGAAGAAGCGCCGCAGTGGTGCGCTAGACGCGCCACCACTAGTTTTCATACAATTTTAAGAAGCGCAGTTGGCACGTCGCACAGTGGATCGATTCATACAAATCGGCGGACATAGGAATATTGAAAAACTTTTTACTGATTTAAAAAAAAGCAATGATGCCAATGTGTTTATCTTAATAATTGTAGTGGAAAACATTAGTACACAATTTTGATTTGACTTCAATTTTAAAAAATATTCGACAAAAACTGATTTCAATGTATGGAAAAGCACATTAAAAAAGGGATAGCTTGCGATTTTCTTGTGTTTTCTTATTTTAACGCTTAAATTGACTTTTAATGGGTAGTTAGCAAAATATCTGCCAAACATTTTAGGTACCCCTAGGCACCCCTTTGGGCGCTATATGACAAAATATAATTTTTCTTATTTTCTTCAAGAAAATATGTTTAGTTCGTTTTTTACAGTTACAATTGTTAATAAACTTTATTTTAGCTTAGTACTGTCCCACCCACATAAAAAATACTATGACTAGCATACAGGATCGGGAGTTTTTGAGAGATACTTATAAGTATACTTTTTTAGCAACATTTTTGTATTATATAGTGATTTTTCATTAAGATTTGCAGAAAATAATGTATTAATCAAATAAGACAATAACGTGTTTCATAAAACATATGTCATAGTAATAAAACTACAAAAACTTACTTTTAAAAACAAAAGTGGTAAAAATAATAGCTGAAAATAAATAAAAATATAGAACAAAAACGACTCAATAAACATGCATGTACATTAAATAATCAAAAAAATTAGAAATATGTAGACAAAAAAACATTATCCGAAGCTTCCGTTTCTGAATCTTATTCTGCTTGCGCTGAGTCTAACAATAATTCATCAGTATCTATGAATTCAATTTCAGAATCTTCTCAAATTAGTAACTAATAAAACAACTTATGAATACTCGATGGCATGAAGTACCAAGAGGGTACAATTCTATGTAAAGCTCTGCCACTCAGGTACTACATGCCATTAAGTGTTCATAAGTCATTAGTTCACGTGCCGCTAATTATTCAACATTTTTATCTATAGTTCCGATATGACTTCTTTCGGAAGAGGTATCGGAGCCAAGTAATAAAGATTTCAGAAAATACAGAGAACACCATTCACGTAAAATTAATAGAATTGCTTGCAATGAAGATGTTCTAAATAATTTACTGATTTCATACCCAATTTTAGCACAAATACGGCCACCGTATTTGTGCTAAGCTTGACTCCGATACCTCTTCCGAAAGATGGATAAAAAGCAAAAGAAGGCATTGTTTATAGAAACTTTAAATCTACTAATTCTTGAAGTTTCTGAAATGGAATTTATAGATACTGATAAATTGTTAGGCTCTGCGCAAGCAGATGAAGATTTAGAAACGGAAGTTTCGGATAATGTTTTTTTTTGTCTACATATTTCTAATTTTATTTATTTATTTATTTATTTATTTATTTATTTATTCTTGAAGGAAGCTTACGGACTAATAACAAATTAGGTAATATTTTATACATCATCATTTTGCCAGCAACAAGCCCCCATTGATAGAAGCACTCTAAGAAAAATTGGCTGTGACAAGCAATACAATACAGTAATGTACCTTAATATGAATATGTACTTTACTTGGTTACTTCAGCACGCCACAGTTTGAGCACCGCAGTTACCACATCATATTTATACGAAAAACTGTTCGGCAAGTACTTGCCTCACAGTTCCAGCCTTAGAACAAAACAAATCTATATCTAGAGAGAGTGGAAGCTCATTAAAACTACGCGCGCTTCGTATAAAAAATGAGTTACTCCTGTAGTTGGTAGACGCAAAAGGTATATCCAGAATAGGCCGGCACCGAAGATATTTTTGATTTGCTCGTAAATTTATCTTTTGCAACAATTCCGCACTGTCGATTGTACCATTTGCGATGTTACTTAAATAGCAAATGTCACTTATATAACGCCTATATTCCAGAGGTAGAAAGTGATACCGCCTACAACGATTATTATAATCCACTGAATGCTGCTGAGTTTTAAAATCTAAATACCTGAGGAATTTCCTCTGAATACCTTCGATACGTGATTTATATATTTCGTATTGAGGGTTCCACACTGGTGAGCAATATTCTAAGTGGCTGCGTACAAAAGAACAATATAAAACTTTAACTGGCTTAATTGATCTAAAGGAAGCCGTAGTTCGCATTATAAAGCCTAGGGCTTTGTTTTTTTGTTTTTTGTTTGAATATTTCATTTTAATGTACATAGTTTTAATTTAATTGTCTTTGTTATATATTTTTGTTTATTTTAAGGAACTATTTTTTAAAGTTTATGTAATTCTAATTTTTTTTGATTATTTAATGTGCATACATGTTAATTGAGTCGTTTTTGTTCTATATTTTTATTTATTTTAAGCTATTATTTTTACCACTTTAGTTTTTAAAAGTAAGTTTTTGTAATTTTATTACTATGACATATGTTTTATGAAACACGTTATTGTTTTATTTGATTAATTTATTATTTTCTTCAAATCCTAATGAAAAATCACTATATAATACAAAAATGTTGCTAAAAAAGTAGGAAAAAATTATAGTCGTCTGCTTATAAGTATCTCTCAAACCCTTCCGATCCTGTTTGCTAGTCATATTATTTTTTATGTGGGTGGGACAGTACTAAGCTAAAATGTAGTTTATTAACAATTGTAACTGTAAAAAACGAACTAGACATATTTTCTTGAAGTAAATAAGAAAAATTATATTTTGTCATATAGCTCCCAAAGGGGTGCCTAGGGGTACCTAAAATGTTTAGCAGATATTTTGCTATCTACCCATTAAAAGTCATTATAAGCGTTAAAATAAGAAAACACAAGAAAATCGCAAGCTATCCCTATTTTAATGTGCTTTTCCATACATTGAAATCAGTTTTTGTCGAATATTTTTAAAAATTAAAGTCTAATCAAAATTGTGTGCTATTGTTTTCGACTACAATTATTAAGATAAACACATTGGCATCCAGGGCCGTCTTTATCCTATTGGAGGCCCTGGGCATATTAGGATAATGGGGCCCTATGACTTTGACAGGACACTATTTTCATAGAATATACAAAGAAAGTAGATAAACCATGTTAAACATTTATTTTTATTAACAACTAGCGGTTCCCTGCCACGGTTTGCTGTGTCTTTTTTTGTGGTCGTTTCATGTACCTATGAGAAATGAGTAACAAACCAAAGGATGGGTACATTTCAAAAAAGTTTAATGTTGAGCCGCAACCCAAAATTATAAATCTTTCAGAAAATCCAATTAGGGTCCGTTCACACAGACCGGCTCGGAGAGCATCGGCGCGCACTTTTCTTTTCACACAGACCGGATCGTATACGCTCGGAGTCGGTCGGAGCGGAGCCGCCAACTATTTCACACAGACCGGCTGAAAGAGGATGCGCTCGGAGCCGGTCGGATGCGCTCGGAGCCGGTCGGATGCGCTCGAAGCCGGTCGGATGCGCTCGGAGCCGGTCGGTTGCGCTCGCAGCCGGTCGGATTCATCGAGTGCATCGATTCACTACAAAGGCAGTACCAGTATTCCAAGTTTTGTTTTCGGTGTTAACGGGGGTGCTTTTCGGAACATGGTTTTAGATAGCTCCGATGAAGAAATACATTTTCATCAGTCATGTTTTCGTATAAGTGCACACAACTGTTCTGTTTAAATTGTGCTATCGAAATGGCGGTCGGCGTGGGGCAGCGCGCACGCAATCGGAGCCGATCGGCTGCGCGAGCAAGAAAGAGCAGGAAATCGGAGCCGAACGGCTGCGCGAACGAGAAAAGTACGTGATCGGAGCCGGTCGGCTCCTCTTATTATTTCACACCAAGCGCGTTCAAGCATTCTTACTGACAAAAGCAGTGCACATGCAAGAATAAACCTTACTTCAAATAATAAAAGCTCTGTTTTCAACGTGATAAGAATCTGCTCTGCTCTACGAGCCGGTCTGTGTGAACGGACCCTTAAGATCCGAATCAAAAGTAGCTTCACTTGAAAAAAAAATCTATTCTGTGATCAATACTCAGTTTTTAAAACATCGTGCGCACGTTTAAAAAAAACAAATTCACTCTGCTAATACTTTGCTACCGCGTCAAAACTCTAACTTAAAAAAAAAACATGCAAAACATACCTATCTGACCTCTTTTTAAGGTCGCACTCGCAATCAAACTTCTCTTAAAAATCAGCAATCTGGTTGGTACCTTCTAAATAGGTTGTTTATAATATTTTGATCTGAAGTTGGCAGAATATAATTTTAAAAAAAATGACAAGCGCCATCTATTGGTACAATAGATGGCGCTTGTCGTTACAACTTTTTAAAGCTTTTTATTCGTATTGCTATTATGATAAAAGTGTATAAAGTAGCCTAAAACCATCTCTGAATCCTGTTATATATCGTGTCCAATTTTGAGCTCAATAGATTCCGTAAATTTGGAGTTATTCAATATTAGGTACGTATAAGCACACAACATTTTTATATATATAGAAGAGAAGAAGAAGAAGATGACATGAAACGAATAGAGTATTAAAGTACTTACACAAAAGTAGTTTGTTTTTGCATTTACAAGTTAGTACTTAAAATCTATGTTAATTAAAGAGGAACCCTTCTAGATTTCTGATTGGCAAAATCATTAATCACTTCTTCAAAATCTATGCTTTTTAACACATCAGATTCTATGGACATCAGTGATAAACTGGTTAATCTTTCTTGAAGAATTGTGCTTCTCACTTCACTTTTAATTCTTTTTAATTTGGAGAAGGAGCGTTCCCCTCTGCAATTCGTTACCATCATGCTTAAATAGATTCTTAATGCGATTTCTACATTTGGAAAAGTATCTTCAATTTGGTTTTCTTTTAAAAGTTAATATAATTTTTTTTGTATTTTTACTACCTATACAATTCTTATTTTGACTGTCAAGAATTTTCAAGTATTCTCTTATATGCAAACATTCTACTTCTAACTCTTTCTCATTTACATCTTCATAATGAAATTCAGCAAATTTTTTGCAACATTGCCTCAACTCTTCAGAATTCAGAGTTTTCAAGCGAAAAAATAAATCGAAACGTTTACTGATGGTCTTATATGAACTTAATCGCTGTTTTAAATGAACGCTGAGGGTATCAATTATGGGAAGAAAGGTTTCTATTTTAAATTTCTCTCTTCCATTAAGTTGAACTGACGGGCCATAAAAAAAACTCTGGCGAGAACTTGTGCGTTTTATTCTTTCAGATAGGTCCTTGTAGTCAGATTCCGGGTTTCTTTCTTTGGCAGACGATTCTAAGTCATGAAATTAATCCCTGAGGTTAATAATAAAATCATCAACAGAAGTAAACATATCGAAGTTGCTCTGTCTAGTGTTATTCCCTCTTTCTGAAGATAATTACTTATTTTGTCCATTCTTTCTAATATACAGTTCCAAATTTCCGTTAGTTTAATATATTCTAGTTTCTCCATTTTATTGCACAGACTTAGGGCTTCGTCTCTAGTTTCTCGTGCCTGTTCTGCATCTTTTGCGATGGATAACAAAGCATCGGCGCGAAAATCTTTACTGTGGTTTTTGAAGGCCGTCGTACGCCTAGGGACTAGGGTCTAGGACTAGGGACTTTGTATTTGGTCTGAGGGGGCCCTTTCGATCGCGGGGCCCTGGGCAAGTGCCCATAGTGCCCAGTGGAAAAGACGGCCCTGTTGGCATCATTAGTTTTTTAAAATTCTTTAAAACGATTTTCAAGATTCCTATGTCCGCCGATTTGTATGAATCGATCCACTGTGCGTCGTGTGGCGCGTCAGTGGCGCTGCAACGGCGCTTTTAAAAATTGTATGAAAACTAGTGGTGGCGCGTCGAGCGCACCACTGTGGCACCACTGCAGCGCTTCCTCATGCAGTCATGCCTCTAATTTGAAGGCCTAATAGTGTCCTGTTTTTTTGAGTACGGTTCCCTAAAATGATAGTAAAAATAAATAAATAAAGGAAGCAAATAAATGGGAATCTTATATGACGAGAGATTGTATGTCTTCAGCTATAACGGTTACCTCGAAAAGCCGTTATTAGACCCGTGTATACTTTGAGAAACATTTTTATACACTAATGAACTAAAAAATGAAAGTACTTAATTAATTAGGTAGGAGCCACAAACTCTGTTGTATTCCAAAACGGACTGCTCTAAATGAATTCACGCGTTTTGTAACGGTTTTGTACCAAATAGAACTGTTTTAAACTTAAATAATGAATTAAAGAAAAAAATCAAATAATAAAAAACACTTACTAGGTTTTTGTTTTAAAACTAATAAGTACTTTTTTATAGTTAATTAACTTATAAAAAACCAATAAATATTAGTTCCATGGTCGTAGAAACTGCCTGCGGTTAGCTGCAAAATTCGGGAAAATCATTCAGGTTAATTTGAACATGTTATGATTTCCAGATGGGTGCATTGAGTCCCCAATCGAGGTCTTTTGAACCTTTTCTTATCGATTTCGAATTCTTATTTTATTGAAAGACTATTTAATTTTCTTACTTTTTCATTTCTTACTACATAATTATTACTACATTATGATCAATCCTTATACGCCTTTTCAATGCTGTTTTTTCTACTAAGTTACCGTAGCCGACCCCTTTTGAAGAACCCCATACTGTAAGCGTTTAGAAAGGGACATTATTCCACAATATAAACGTGTGCGGAAGTTAGACGAGTGGCTGAAGAAGGAGCTTCGGTAAGTATCTGTGGCGAATACACCGATAGCACCTGACCAGCCCCTCCCTCCTCCTCACCCCCAGGCGAGGCCGCAGTGGTAGCCGTAGGTCGGTTGGGAGTCCTAAGGTCATTCTTCTGAGGGCTTACCCGGGGCTTCCAACCGTAGGCATTATGTAGGAAACATGTGGTTTTTAGTGGGTAGTTGTCCGCGTGCGGAAGAAAGCCTTTATGTAATCTGATCGTATCTACACCAAAATTAATATTGTATTTCTAACAGTACCAGTCTGACATTTTTCATAAGGTGTTTGCCTCAAGCCAAATATGCGCAGATACCTGTCAGTTCAATGTCCTCGTAATAGCATAGCTAGAAATCATTACGATGCGATTATTTCCTTTGTTGTGTATACGAGTTTAATTCGATGCAAGAACTTTAATAAATTGGTAGTTTCGCCTATGAAATGTTAACGGGAAATTAATTGGTAAAATCCACTTTCCCGGATGTAATTTGGGTGCTAACAATTGGTTTTGTATATGTTTGATTACACGGATAGTGTAGCGGTTTAAGTGAATTTGTAGACTAATGGCCTGTGCTTTCGATTCTTATACATGACGTTACTACTACTACTAGCTTATAACAGCGGTTCTACCCGGGTAATACAGAGTGTCACGGAGCCAGCAGTGAGCTTATTTTTTTAAATAAGGAAAAAAGGCCTTGAGCAGGATTGGAACCTGCGTCTTCCCGCATACCGTGCAAGACGCGAACAGCCCGCCCTCTAAACCCTATCCGGAACCACTCAATTCTTCCACCTTATATAGGTAGGTCTTGGGGCGACGCGATTGGGCCGATTCTAAAGTAGTGAGCTTTGTCAATAAAACGCTCACGACTTTAGAAAAGCAATTGTAATGGTAACTCAATCTTTTTTTTTTATATGGAAAAAAGAATCGGCCAGAATCTTCGAGCCATCGGGCTCGAAGATTCTGGCGAACGGGCATAAAGAGGATAGATTTGATTGTTAGTTTGCATTAGGGAATGCAATACCGGGATCCCGAAATACCGGGATCCCGCAGTATTTTTGCGGGACCAGTCCCGCACGTAAATCGTGCGGGATCCCGCGGGACTAGCGGGATTGTGCAAAGGTAAACGCCATGTGTTTCTGTAAGCGGAAGTGCACAAACTGATTTGGTTTGAGAAAGTTTTTTGTAAATTGTGACGTAATATATAACCTAATAACGTACTTATTTGATTTCAGTGATTTAATCAGGGAGATTTGACTTTTCTTGTACTATAAAAGTATTCAATTATCTCGTAGGTACATTGCTTGCTGGCTATCTGACATGTAAAGTTAGGAGTCGTTTCTGCACTTCTAATAATTTGCAGTACCTAGGTATTTGATTACTATGTCTATCCGTTTAATAATCTTAATACAAAACTAATATTAAATAATTTATTTTTCCTTGTGCCTCGCGGACTCAGTGTTCTGTAAAAGATCACTGCAGTAAGTTACATTTACTATGGCCGGTCCTTAGATGGGTGACCACTTTGTGACATTTATTTGAGCGTTGCCGTGCTTCGGATGGCACGTTAAGCCGTTGGTATCGTTTGCCGGTAAAATGGTAGCTAAGTCAAGTTGAAGGCCCGGCTCGTCTCATCTCATAATATCCTTTTCCCGAAATGTCCTTTCTCATTATGTCCTTTCTCATAATGTCCTTTCTAAAAATGCCCTTTTCCCAAAATGTCCTTTTCTCGAAATATCCTTTTCTCAAAATGTCCTTTTTGCGAAATGTCCTTTTCTCAAAAGGTCCCTTTCTCCAAATATGTGCACTACAGTATTAACCCGGCTCAATCCGATTTGATAGGTTAGGTTAGGTTTTAAAAAAATAACCACGAAGGCTAATGCGGAAGCTTCGCTGCGCTCCGCTCCGGCCTTAGCCTTCTAACCTAACCTATCCAAGTCGGATTGAGCGGGGTTAATCCTGTAATGCACATATTTTGAGAATGCGACATTTTGAGAAATGGTCGTTAAGTATGCGATGTGACCATATGCCTCGTCCTGCCTACCCCTTCGGGGATTAAGGGGGTGACTATTTTTCAGTTCTAGATGGATGTATGATACAGAATTCTATTCTTTTCTCAATGACTTTCAGAAATATGCGGGATCCCGCAAATACCGGGATCCCGCGGGACTGAGTTTGCTCAGTCCCGCAAATACCGGGATTGCTATCTTGTTGCGGGATTGCATTCCCTTTGCATTGAATAAATAGATTCCGAAACTACTGAACCGATTTGAAAAATTCTTTCACTGTCGAAATGCTACACTATCGCTGGGTGATCAATGCCACTTTTCGTTGTAATTTTATAACTCAAGAACGGGCTCACCTATCCAAACCAAATGTTTAGGCTTTGTTCGAACTATTTAGTAACTAGATGGTTTATGTAACTAGATGGTTTATGTAACTAGATGGTTTATGTGTAGTTTGCTCAAAATCGGTCGAGCGGTTCTTCATTTATCACATTTTTTGTAACAAACGAATTCAAAAATTCGACGGCAACGGGTGGTATACTCTCTATTATGTGACGCAAACGAAGTTGCGCGGGTCAGCTAGAAGGTAGGCTATATTTTATTCCCGTGTTCTGACAAGATTAAAATAAGTTTATATGAAATCTGTTTCAAAAGTTCGACAACAAATTTTTTTAATTTTTTTTTTAAACCATGCACCCTATCTTTACAGGCAAGGCCTGATTCGATAGTGCAGGACCATAGTATAAATTAATATTACACAATAATTTCTAGCCTATTTTCTTACTAATATTAAGAAATTACATTCCATTACATTACATTAAATTACATTACAGTACATTACATTACATTACATGATATTACTTGTTCACCGATAAATGGTGAAAATACGATAGGTACTATTGGGGCACTACTTTGAATATTGTGAGAGTACCGTATAAACTAGCCTTGAAAGATAACCCAGTATTTGTTTATGAACTATTGGATAGGTTATCTGAGATAACAGCTAAATATGGAAGACGTATACAGGCTAATCGTGTCAGAATGCATGTTTTTGAATGTGCGGTAATGTTTAGATTAGATAAGTATAGATTTATCATAATTTCTCGACCTCATGCGATGGAGGCACTAAGTAACGTTTTGACGAGACCACGGTAATATAACGAGCCAAAGCCGGGGTCATTACTCACGCCGACATGACAGAGTATTGGAAATCATACGTGAGGCTGTCAGTTTGGCGGTAGCGAGAGCGAAAAAGGAATTAACCACAAACAAAAGAAATGACATTGCGTTTGTAAAGGAAGGCTGTTCAAAGAAAGTACCTCAAAAGCCATACTCAATTTTGATGGCTGCCGCCGATTGGACCATTATCGCAGACACGTATGAGAAACACTACAAAATACCGGAGGATGTATGTGCCTCGCCATCCAGACCCGACATATTCCTGTTTTCGAGGATGCTAAGGCGTGCAGTGCTCGTGGAGCTCACGGTGCCATGAGAGACCAAAATACCGAAGGACCACGCCATGAAGACAAATAAATACTTTGACTTGACCAATGAGCTAACCAAAAATGGCTATGTGGTTAAACTCTATGCCGTAGAAGTAGGGGCAAGGGGAATTCCAGCTAAATGCCAAATTGGACTGCCAAGAGCTTCAGTAAGCTCTTTACTAAAACGAATATCCAAAGCGGCATTGATAAGATCTTACCAAATCTGGTTGGGCAGGGGAGGGAACATTGCTGACGGTGGAAGGTGACCGTTTATGCGCATAGTAAGGTGGCCACCCTAAACCTACTCAAATGGGTCGCAAGTCCCAGACGCCGTCGGGGTGCTCCCCCCTGTGCCACGCTATGGACCCGGCGCCCGCACGGAGAATCCATGGAATGCTAAGAATAAGGTCTCTGTTATAAAAGTTCGAAGCAGCAGCAGTCTAACATCTATTATGCACTACGTACTAGTTATGGCCTTCCGTGTTCTAACTAAAGTATAAGACGACTGTTCGTATATCGCATTGACCTTAAAGCTTTGTCCAAGCAACGAAATGCTGCACGTGTATTAACGAAATGCTATACCTATGTATCATCTAATACCTATGAGATATTACAAAATCATTGCTTTGAGTACTTACTATATTCAATTAAAACCTATTCCTGTATGTTTTTACGCAATACATATTTATCTAAACTGTCAATACATAGGTATAGCCCGTTCGCTCTAAGTTTGTCGCTGGCGTAGAGGCTAGTGTAGAGGCGTAGTATGGGAGTCGAGCGGCAAACTTAGAGCGAACGGGTAGTGCCAATGACTGACATAGTGATCTATCAACGCAAAACCCACCAAACTACTTGACGGATCGGGCTGAAATTTGGCATGCAGGTAGATGTTATGACATAGCCATCCACTAAGAAAGGATTTTGATAAATTCTGCCCCCAAGGGGATTAAATACGAGAAGCGGGAACGGGAACAAATTTTACGCGGACGAAGCTGCGGGCATCAGCTAGTTTTAAACATAATATTCATTACAGTGAACCCACTGCTGTATATTGAAAAATATTATCCCAAGCAACGGATTTATGATCCAGCCGTTAGAAGACCAGTCTTATCATTATAATTTTATACTAGCTGAGACCCGCAGCTTCGCCTGCGTGAGAATGTTCTTGTTCCCGCTTCCCATGGGAACTTAATCCCGGAATTCCAGACTATAATCAATCCCTGTAACAACTTTCAGCCAGATCCGTGCAGCCGTTAGAGCGTGAAAGGGTAACATACATCCACACATCTACACATCCACACTTACAAACCTTCGCATTTTCGCTATAACACTACGGTGGTAGACAAGTATAAATTATATCATTAGTAAGATTTAATAAGTTGCCTGTGTCAGCTGCTACAGCACTTTAACCCTTAGCCACCTACCATAACTTTTTGTCACACAACCACCTATCATACGTCTATGAGACTCCTGAGTAAAATGGTTCTTTAAAGTAATAGCTTGTTTATTGAGGTATATTTTTTAGTAATAATCAACTTAGGAAAGTATTAAACTCTTTAGTAAAGGTACAAGAGATCATTTTTATAGGCATTTTGTCTTAATTACTATTAATCAACAATATCTCCTATTTTTAGCTTACAAACTAAGTCATTTGGTAAATGAGATCTATAAAAAATAATCACATGGATTCTTTTATATTTTTTTACTTATTCAATAATCAACCATAGCAAAAAAACAAAAAGATGAAAATTAAATTAAATTAAAACAAAATTGCAAGCCGTAAACTTATAGTTTTTCACGACAATTATTGCAATTATTGCAATTACCGCACAATTAACGCACGTACGACCTTGATGAGCAGTTGCACGGCACTGAAGGGGGGCGGGGAAAAGGTACAGGAACGGACGAGTTCGTAAACGACTCGGTCTCAGATATATTTACGTTTTAAATATCTGCTGGATCTGTGAGACGTATGGTAGGTGGTTAAGGGTTAAACAGAATTTTGTTTTTATTTGCAGAATGGGTTGACGTCTTCAGAGGCAAAGTTTACGGAAAAGGCTCTTGAAGAGATCAAGGTTAGTGTAACTTACTAATACTGCATGTTTAAAAGAAAAATAGAAATTACAGCAAACAAAGATCCCTTGTTAACACACGTAAAATTCGTTGAAAACAGCGCCATCTATATTTTTTTGATAATATTATTAAGCTTTACTGGACGGCGTAAGGTAAGTGTTGGAATAGGTCAGTCTTTGACTTGCGTATTAGTTCCACAGAAAATGTACAGATGGCGTTAAACTCAACACAGCGGAATAATAATTTTATTGCAATACATAGCCTTAGCTTGATACGATTATGTGAAACATTTTAGACTTTTAGAGGAAGTGAAATTGCAGATGCAACGATTTTAGATTTTAAAACAAAGTATGTTCTGAGTCAATATAGCTGTGACTTTATTCTTTGTCCAAAAGTGATTCGTTACAAACTTCATTCAAATAGATACAGCTGTAACAGTTATATAGCTCAACATTCCATTAAAACAAATCAAACTTTAGAACTAAGCCTGGGGATAGGGACTCTCACACGTTAAAAAAATGTAAGTAAGTACCTATCGCAAACTTAATAGTAAACTGTTAAACCTGTACCTACCTATAACATTTAATTATTTGCTGAAAATGATGAATGTATGAGTTTTTAAAAGAAAATCGGAAGAAGTATCTCTTCAGCCAGTCCCAACCAAAATAAAAACTTCGTCAATGCAGTTGACTCCCATACCAAATTGTATGATAAATGTGTAATTCGGCGATGTCCAACAGACTTTTTTGATCCCCAAATAAAATAGGATCGATTGGCATTTTTTGATAATGTAGCATTTAGCTGCTAACTCTTTCTCCGAAGTCTGTAACGCAGAAAGTATCTTGATAAGTTGTGGATGGCCCCCTAGGAACGATTTCCTGTTTTTGAATATTTTCACTTAAACTTTTGTCTTGTCCAGTCTCAAAAATCCATAAATTGTACAAGTACAGAACATCCAGACTGAGAGCCCTAAGTATATTATTTTCAATTGTATCAAATCTAAAAAAAATTACAAAAAAAAAAATATTTATCTACAACTTTTTACATAAATACTAGCTAGCTAGCTAACTAGCTGACCCGCGCAACTTCGTTTGCGTAAAGAGAGAGAGAAATAGCAGGGTCCCCCGTGGCTTCCATTCTTATCGCGTGGTTTTCTGTCGCGTGTATTCCCGTTGTATTGTTTTGGCACAAATTGGATTTTCATTAAAATGGTTATTGTAAACGAAACTAATTCGAAGTCCACCGGAGAGCACTATCAGTAGGGTTACGGGATATTTTACTTTCCCGTGACTCTACTGGATGCCGAGGGAAATATGGGTCGACATGCAGCAGCGCCACTGGTGTTGCAAACGTTCACTATGCGAATTAGTCCACTACAGTAACCAACCATCAGGTGGACCGTAAGCTTGTCTGCCATCTTAGTAGTATAAAAAACTGGCCAAGTGCGAAGGAAAGAAATAAAGAATAAAGTATAGATAGGAATAAAGTCCCTTAATGACTTCTATTCCGAACAACGGTTGGCCGGTTTAGTTGGTCGGAGTGGAAAGACAGAGGGTTCCGTACCAAAAAAACAGCAAAGCATCACGTTTATTGGTTGGGAACCCCCTTAATCCCCGCCCCCCTTTTCTGACGTTAGCATTTGTTGTCATAGTGGCTACAGAAATATATCATCTGAAAATTTCAGCTCTCTAGCTATCACGATTCCTGAGATACAGCCTTATGACGGACAGATAGACAGACGGACAGCGAAGTCTCATAAATATGGTCCCGTTTAATGGCACAAACCCTAAAAATCGTTTCTTTGTGCGCAACTATGCCATTAATCTAATTTCAAGGTTCTAGATCTCGATCAGGTATCTAAGTCAGTTTTTATTTTTAAATCAATCAAATCAGCATGTACGCTCCTGGATGTAAGCCTCTCCTAATTTACGTCCTGCGCCTTCAGCATCCAGCCTGCGACCTCTTCTAGGTCCTCGGTCCATCTAGAGCAGTGGTTCCCAAACTTATTTTGTCTACTGCCCACTTTGAGAATAAATATTTTGTTAGCGCCCCCATTTTTTCACCTATTTAAAAACCTCTATAACTTCAAATTAAATTAATTAATTATTGTGACCTATATATGTGATGTTGAGTAAAAAAAAAAAACAGAATTCTAAACGAAACCTTTACTATAACCCGCAACTTGAAACCTGAGCGAAGCGTTCCTTCCCCGTGACACCACGAAGTTGTACCCCCAGTGGTGTCATGGGGAATCAACTCTTCCCCGTTGCACCACCGTGGTGTCACGGGGAATCATATTTATCCCCGTGACACCACCAGTGGTACCAATGGGAATTAAGGTCTTCCCTCTGGCACCACTGTAGTGATGCCCCACATTTCTGATATAAATATACAATATTGGAATCCTCATCCAGAGACAATAGAAAAAATATTGAAGATGTTTTACGAAGATTATGAAAAAACAAGTATAATACTTGTACTATTCCACAACTTTTATTATTATTTTCACATTTTTTGTTAAAGGTCTCTTTTATTATAACGTACTAGCTAACCAGCGCAACTTCGTTTGCGTGATAAATGAAGAACCGCTCGATCGATTTTGTGCAAACTTCACATAAACCATCTACTAAATAGTCCGAACAAAGCCTAAACATTTGGTTTGGATAGGTGAGCCCGTTCTTGAGTTATAAAATTACAACGAAAAGTGGCATTGATTTTTATATATATAGAAGAATTACAACAAGGTCCATCAAGTACCAACAATTAAGAGTATAAAGGATTTAGGAAGACTTTGAAGTAGACTGCAATAAATTAAGTTATTTTCACAGAAAAGAATGTTTTTATTATTCCGTGGTTATTTTTTATACCACTAAGGTGGCAGACAAGCATAAGGCCCACCAGAAGGACCGGTGGTCACCGCAGCCTACGAACGTTTGCAACACCAGACTCGCTAGCCAGCGCCACACTCGCACTCGGTTACCTAAAGCATAGTAAAATCAGAATAGTAAGGCATCTCAGACCCAAGGAAGCAGTTTCACAGGGTGAGGTTGTGGTGGCGACATCGCCAACACCTTCAACACCTTGCCCTGGATCTGCGTTAGGGGGGCGCTTATTTACCATGAAGTGCCTCCCTACCTCCGTCGAATTGTCGGGGCTTATGTTTCCGAGAGGGCCATAACTTACTCGAGCGGCTGGGGCCGCACCGGGTCAGCGAGATGTGTCGTGCGGTGTTCCACAGGAATCGGTATTAGGGCCGCACCTGTGAAACATCGGTTACGACTGGGTGCTGCGTGGTCCGTTGCTCAGAGGGGTCGGCGTAACGTGTTACGCCGATGACACCATCGTTACGGCGCGAGGATCAACGCACCGAGACGCAGCACTAAAGGCCACAGCAGGGGTTGCTCAAGTCGTGGGTCGGATACGGCGGCTGGGTCTCGAGGTCGCCCTTCACAAATCCGAGGCTCTGTGCTTTCACGGACCTCGGAAAGGGCCACCTGCAGGATCCAGCCTACAGGTAGGGGGCGTCAGTTTCGGCATCGAGCCCTCAATGAAGTATCTGGGGCTCGCACTCGATAGCCGGTGGAACTTTGGATACCATTTCCGAAGTTTGGTCCCAAAACTGAGGGGGGCATCAGCCGCACTCTCGCGGTTGATGCCCAAAATCAGGGGACGCAACAGCGCCAGGTCCTCGTGGTGGGTTAATCCTGTAGTGCACATATTTTGAGTAAGGACATTTCGCAAAAAGTACATTTTGAAAAAAGGACATTGGCGAAAAGGATATTTTGAGAAAAGGACATTTCGAGAAAAGGACATTTTGGGAAAGGACATTATGAGAAAGGACATTTCGAGAAAAGGACATTATGAGAAAGGACATTTTGAGATGAGACGCCTACGACTACCACTGCGGCCTCGCCCTGGGGGTGGTTTGTGTGCTATCCCGCGTCTTTAGGGGGTTTTAGGGTGTGATCACGCTTCTTAAGGGGGGGGGGGGGGTCACATGGAGGCCGATAGTCTTCGGCGAAGACTCGTCGAACTCGTGTCGTCGTCGAACAGACACGTCGACTGTGGAACTCGGATGGGAGAGTTCTCTGAGCTCCCACCCCGCCGCGCCGCCTGTTTCACGAGCATGATCTGCTCGCAGAAAGAGGCAGCACAGTCCCACTTACTCCCGCTGGAGACCATGGCTCGCACCATGGTCTCCAGCATGCTTATTCTATTTTAGTAAAAATTTTTGGTTCAGTATAGTTGATATCTATAAAAATCCTAGGTATTTTTTTTTTAATTTCACCAATGAACAGACATTAAAACTTTACTATGTTTTATTAGCGTTAATACTATCAATTAAAGATCAAATTCCACCAGATCAGTTATAGGATTAGTTTAACAGAGTTGAAACACGCAAGATTCCCATCACTATTAGTCGGTAGTGTCACAGGGAAGACCTTAATTCCCATTGGTACCACTGGTGGTGTCACGGGGATAAATACGATTCCCCGTGACACCACGGTGGTGCAACGGGGAAGAGTTGATTCCCCATGACACCACTGGGGGTTCAACTTGGTAGTGTCACGGGGAAGGAACGGAGCGAAGTAGGTAACATACAACGGCGCTTAGGTCTCAAGTTAACTCTTACGGGCTCCACCTGCCAATAAGAATGATTATTGAAACGCAACTTTATAGTATTAAAACAGAGTATCTTTTATTAAAAATATAACTAAAATAATCAATCCTTATATAAAAACTAATGTGAAGGATGAATCTGATGCTGTTTAATAAGTTTGTTGATATCAGGTTCCAATTTACTCAAGAACAGTCGCAAGTCGCCACGTTCGGTAACAAGCAAACGATTTCTCTTTTTAGTAAGCAGTATTGTCACAGCACTAAATCCACGTTCACACAAATATGACGATGGGAATGCTATCAAGAATCGTTGAACGATTGACCACAATCCAGGGTACAATTGAGGGATCGGTTTTTGAAGCCAAAATTCTTGGTAACCATTTTTGAACTTGATTTTTATTTCCGCGTTTGTTGTCAATTCTATAAGTTCTTCTTCCAGCTGAGGTGACATTGCTGTGTTGACATTTGAAAACGGATCCAACACCCAGTCTGGTATTTTCAAGTTCAAAGTTGGAGATTCATGTCGTTGAACAATTTATACAGGTCTGTCATGTAAGCTATATTATTCTTTGATGTTATGAGCTTGTCGTGCAATTCTGTATCTTTAGTTTCCAAGAACTCTATAACAGAGTCAAACAGGTTGTTAAATCGAGTCAGACAATTGCCTCTTGATAGCCAACGAACTTCAGTATGAAACAACAAACGGTTGAAATCCTTGTCATTAGTAACACAAAGCTGATGAAATAATCTATCATTCAAAGAGCTGTTGCGGATTTTATTGACTGCTTTGATGACATATTGCAGTGATTGAAATAGTTTTTCACTTAAGTTTCTAGCAACTAAATGTTGTCTCTGAATAACGCAATGTACACCAAGGACATCTGGAATTTTATTTTTTAAGTACGCTATGAAGCCTTTATGGCACCCTGTCATAGCCGGAGCGCCATCCGTAGCAACTGAAATAATATTTTTCAAAGGAATCTCTTTCTCATCGCAAAACTTTTCCAATGTATTGAATATGGTTTCACCTTTTGTATCGGTCTCTAAATTTCTAGCAAATAATAGTTCTTCACATATTTTCTCATCTTTAATAAACCTCACGTAAGACAACAACAATGCTTCATTAGTTGGTAAAGAGAACTCATCGAGCTGAATTGAGAATTGACTTGTCCTCAGGTGATCGCACAATGATTCTTCAATGTTTTCAGCCATTTCATCAATTCGTCTTTGTACAGAATTATTACTCAAAGGAATTTTTCGGATAATATCTGCGGCCGGTTTATGAAGCACAGTAGTTATTACTTCATTTATTGCTGGCAATATTAACTCTTCTCCGATGTTATGTGGTTTGCCTTTTTGAGCAATTAACAAAGAGATATTGTACGAAGCTCGAAGTCCGTCGTCATCTTGCTTAGCAGCCGCCGAAAATAGTTTTACTACACTTGGCTGAGTATTATGCTTCTTCTCTAGGTCTTGAAAATATGCTACATTCTTGTCTTTCTTATCTGGATGCATTTTATTCAAATGATCTTGCAGCCTTGAAGGCTTCATTGCTTCATTCGAAAATGTTTTTAGACATAGAAGACACAAAGGCGACGATCGGTTTGTGGGATTTTCAATAAATCCGAATTCAATATATTCCGCAGAGTATTGCCGTCTCTTCTTTTTTACTTCCGACATTGTTTTGCTTTGAGAAATACGTTCAACTTCGCGAGTAGAGGAGGCGTAAGTACTGCTCATCTATTGCGCGCGAGACCACAAATGAAAATAAAATAAATATTACATTGTTTATATAGGAATGCTTAAGCAGCACGCACCGACAGGAATAAAACAAACATGCATAAACTCGTTTATCTCATTCGACGCTCAATCGTACTCAACAAGTCCGAACAAGCATTCAATGAACCAGCCGACTGATACAGGAATGCACAATTCGGGTTATTTAACAAAAACTTGTTAAAACATGATAGACTTAAGCAGCACGCACCGACAGGAATAAAACAAACATGCATAAACTCGTTTATCTCATTCGACGCTCAATCGTACTCAACAAGTCCGAACAAGCATTCAATGAACCAGCCGACTGATACAGGAATGCACAATTCGGGTTATTTAACAAAAACTTGTTAAAACATGATAGATATCTACGAGTACTAATAACTATTATTTTTTTCTATATTAAATAAAATAGGACAGATATATGAACTACGCGAAGAGAAATATAGACCCGAGTTTGAGCAATCTTTTAATTCATATTAGTTGATGTTCACAAGTTGTTGTTGAGAGTCGAGAGCTCTTGCAGTTGTTGTTTAAGAGGCCTCTTAGCTAAATAAAGTTATCACCCCCCGCCCGCCTCTACACAACGCCCCCATTTTCTTCTGGGTCTCTTACCGCCCCCCTTGAGACCTGCAGCGCCCACAAGGGGGCGTTATCGCCCACTTTGGGAAAGACTGATCTAGAGGGTGGACCAAGTCGCAATGCCCGCTTTGGAACTCGTTTGCTCCATCTGCCGTCTTCTGTGGCCAGCCCGCGGCACTTTACAGTACTGTTTTTATATGTATAGATATAATTCTGACTAAAATAAATCAAAATACATACTTTGAACGAAGTAAATCTATATTTTTGTAAAAATTGATACCTAATGTCTTTGTTAATTGGTTTAGAGAGCATTTTATGCTTTTGCTAAGGAATTGTTATCTGAACTTCTTTCTTTCTCGTATTTCTGGATTGCGTAAGTCTTCAGACTTTCGAGGCTGAGGCAACCCGTACTAAGACAGTTTCTCCTATTGTGACCAGAAATTTACTGTAGATTTCATCTGCTAAATGTTCATCTATAACGCCTCTGATCGTTTGTATTATCCCTGTATAAAATACGAAAGTAAGCGAAGATGGTAATAAATACTCTGTGATAATCGGAACCGTGTACACCTTACCTGAAACTTGTTCTTTAAAAATCCTAGCCAGACATGTACAGGTTTTCATTTCACAAATGAATTTTGAGATAGGTACAAAATAATATGAAGGCAATTTCGCTTATTGAAATAAATATACGCATAAATAAAATACACAGTTTTAGTAAAATTATACAATTTGAAATGTTTTGACGTTTATCAAAAATAAGAGCATTTTTTTTATTAAAAATTCAGCTGTCACGTGTCAAAAAAAAAGTTTAAAAAGAACCGACTAAGGAGTATCACTATAAACTATGAGGCAAATGCCTCCAAATTTTTTTTCTCACCCATTTAAAATATGTTAAACATAGAGGTCTGAGAGTCTGAGGGGAGACGGCATAGAACGATTGCTCGGTACAAAATTTTCTGTCATATTTTGCGGGTGGCGGGGGGAAATCTTCCTTCAGTTTGTATGGAACTGGGCACTTTTTGTCGTCGATATGTCACATTATGTGTCACATTATTGCCAGAGGGGGTTTGAAAGCTTTGGCCCCTCCCTCTGTAGAGGCGCGCGATGCTCTGTGATGTTAAATAATAAATTACAATAAAATAAAATACACGGATCCCATAAATTCGGTTAAAGAGGTTTTATGCCAAATTTGAATAAGATCGGACCAAGGAATCACGTAGTTCCATACAAACTTTGCAACCCTTGTTTACCCCCTTAGGAGTTGAATTTTCAAAAATCCCTTCTTATTGCTCGCCTACGTCACATAAGGAGCATTTGTGCAAAATTTCATGCTTTTAGACCCAGCGGTTTAGGCTGTGCGTTGATCGTCAGTCAGTCAGTTCTTGTTTTTATATATATATATATAGATTACAAGAATTAATAATATCGATAGCTTTCCACGTGGTAAAAAATAAAACCCTTTCCGAAACATAACACAACCTAAAAGCAGCTTAATACAAAAGTTTATTTTTAAGTTTTTTTTTTACATAAAAGCATAGCTTTTTTTTCTTTTCACCTCAATTTGGTGCTATTAGGTGTTATTTGCACATCAAGTTGGGTGGTCCACTCGACTGCACTCGACGCGTTCACACTCACCTTCAATTCCACAGTCATGGCGTTTAACGGACGCGTTCAAAAACGCTTTTTGTTTGTTGATGCGAAACGCCCACCGCGCACTGACTTGCTGAATCTCGTTGCGTTTGTTTTTTATGCTTTTCTAGTGCGCTCTAGGGCCTCTAGGTGTTGAAAGGTAGACTTGCATACACAGTGATTTGGAGTTCTTTAAGTCTAATGTGACGCGCATAAATCTGAGGTCATTTTCTTATGATCACAAGTCGGAAGATAGTCGACAGTCAAAGCTCTTGCTGAATCTCGTTGCGTTTGTTTTTTATGCTTTTCTAGCGCGCTCTAGGGCCTCTAGGTGCTGAAATGTAGACTTGCATATACAGTGATTTGGAGTTCTGTAAGTCTAAAGTGACGCGCATAAATCTAAGGTCATTTATTAATGATCACAAGTCGGAAGATAGTCGACAGTCAAAGCTGATTTGATCTTGCTGAAATAACTTTTTTTTGACATGTGACTGAGGTACCCTCAATATTAATCATGCTTCTCAAATGATTTGTAGGCAATTCTGGAGTCTTATTAGCTTCTGTGCGTATCATGCAGTAGCCTGGGGTACGGTTTCGTTTTCAACTTTTGAAAACCTACAATGTATGCGGAGTAGGCCACGATATCTAGCTATGTAGATACTATGTAGCTTGAGTTTTGGGTTCAGGCACCAGGTACTAAGGTCATAGACAAGCATACGACTCATTTTATCAAAAGTGCTTAGGCGCCGTAACCTATGAACGCTAAAAAGTCGAGCTATTGGCTATTAGGCCTTGACTCTTGACCTACAGTCCTTAACAGTGTTACAGACCATTACGATCGAACATAGACTCTTTTGTTCATTTGCTCCACCCAAGTCACCTACACGAGCGGAGTCATGAGCATTTGCTAGTTGAAGATAAATATAGGGGTTGTATGAGAATTTTTCAACTGAATTCTTTTTCCCTCACGCACCTTTGAGTTTCGCACCCGTGGGCAAACGTGGATATTATAAAATCAGCATGATCGAACAGTACGCATCGATTTAACTCGAAGTTCGTGCTTTCAATAGTCAATGCGACCGTCTGTCACACCGTTTTGTAATAAAACCAAAGAGAATATAATAGTATTACATACAGATCGGCAACTCCCTGCCTCCCACTGAGTAAGCTTCCCCATCCCCCCACCAAAGTTGATGTGTCTATTGCCGTGTTAGTTCTTGAGAGAGTGTCACTGCGCTGCATTACGTATACCTACGTACTTTGTGCTATTGCATTGGTTTAATTTGTGCTTAGCCGAGGGTAGATTTGAAAAAAGTACCTACATACATGAGATTGCGTTCTGTTCCTTATTATTTAGTTTCCATAGCTAGTGTCCCTAGAATACTCACACACACATTCAAGCTTGATTCAAGCATTCACATTACGTGTATATTAGTGTGGGTGAAAACGAACATTTTTGTATGGAGTTTCCGCCCTGTGATAAAACTAGCGAAAGCGACACAGATTCACCCGCGTAGTTCCCGTTCCCACGGGTATACGGGAATAAAATATACCCTATGTTACCCGGGGATATGTAGCTTCCCAATAGTGAATGAATTTTTCAAATCAGTTCAGTAGTTTCGGAGTCTATTCGATGCAAACAAACAAACAATCAAATCTTTCCTCTTTATAATATTAGTATAAATAAATTCATATGGCTGGTAGTGACATGGGAAGAGGTAGGGTCACGGTAAA
This sequence comes from Miltochrista miniata, assembly GCA_933228765.1. Taxonomy (NCBI): domain Eukaryota; kingdom Metazoa; phylum Arthropoda; class Insecta; order Lepidoptera; family Erebidae; genus Miltochrista; species Miltochrista miniata. Next base: position 9,994,394 of record OW121764.1, on the reverse strand, counting down.
GAACTAGCTTTAGGTGCTAGTTATCAAGTTAAGGAAAAAACTGCCTCCTTACTGAATCTGTCAACAGTGCATGCTTTGCTGAGATGACCTTGGGTAAAATCTTATGCTTAAATTCGATAGATCTTATTAAATCTATCGAACTTACCAGTGTCGACTTAAGGCCGTGGGTAGGCCTAACGACCTTGGCCATACAAAACACGCGTCCTTCAGCCTAGGAAATGTAGCATTTTATAGCTTATTTTTGTTGTAACAAGCTAATACTTATACTTATTCAAAATCGAAGAAAACCAATTTATAGGTGTAAATTTTCTTCATAATTATGTTGGCATATTTATTTCTTTCGCGTCGATAAAATTTGAAGTCCTAAAATGCATTTATCTAAAAATTTGGGGGTGACTCTATGATCGTTTTACACATTATGTATAATTAATATACAATTTACAACAAAACCATATTTTGACACACATCTTGAAGATTAACAATCTATTTTTGGCTATAATATTCCGTCTACTTCTGCAGACAAAAAACGCTTTCGTTTGCACCTCTTTTTCGTCATTTTCTAAACCAGTCCCTTTATAGGCCTTAATAAAATTATGTTGTGTTATCTTAAAATTAAAAGTACTAAGGCTTCCAAAAAACTCAGTCCAGCTTGTTCAAAATTGGATTCCTATGTGAGTAACGTTTTGTAAAAAGAGCCGGGAGCACAATGGCAAGAAATTTTCCTTTAATCGGTAGTAGCACTCTGGTCATAATTTTGGTAATAAATAGAATATATGTATAATTATGACACGTAAACAATTACAAAATATACTTACCTTGTAAAAGCATCCACGTAACTTCGTATTTTGTAGTGTTCAGTGTCACCCCACATCATAGCATTTGAAATATGAACGGGTGGTGCGTACGGGGTGCGAGGGGTTTGTACGCGTACGCGGGGCTCATAGGGGGTTGGTGAGCAAATATTGGCAGATGTAAGTGGATGGCGGTGCAGCGTCGCCACCCCAGCCGGTATAGCACCGGTCACGTGACACGGCTAGTCGTGACGTCATTGTATAAGCACGGTTTTTTTTTTAATTTTTAATAGCCGGTAATAATGGGCAGTACGCGGTGTAAGAAATACTAATGAAACAGAAATACAAATGACCGATTCTTAGATTTACTGATTTTTTATTTATATTTTAGTCTACGTAAGTACATAATTATGACACTTATACAATAAAAAAAATACTAATAAATCTTTTGCCTACTTGTAAATCAACATTTTAGAAGTATGCCTATTAACTCTGGCCGCCCAGAATTTGCATTACTAACACCTGTCAATTTGTCATGACTAGTATAGAAATAATAGTCTTAATAGTGACTAATTTTATCCCAAAATTAATATTTTTTTTTAACGTGAGGGAAAATCCTTCATGGATGCTATGCCGGACTCCTACCGACTAAAAAACCTCACGTTACGCTCAACAGTCTATGGTTGGGAGCCCCGGGCACAGATTACTAAATAGTTACTACGTAACCCGGGTAAGCCCGCGGAAGGATGTCCCAGGACTCCCAACAGAAAATTAATACGTTCATTGTAAGTTTAATTATTAAATTTTTAATGATAAAACTCGTTCATAAGATAACAAAAGTTGCCGTAAGCTCGACAGTTCAAAGTTATATCGCCCATTTGATCACGATCTGACCGAAACGCAATCTCTGAGCGTCCGGACTTAAATTTCAACAAAACTTTTACTACCTACACACTACCAAAACAACACTTACTATCACCAATTGTCTTTACACATTTCCAACTCCTCCTTTTATCCATTATCACTCCACACGCTAATCTGTCAGTCTATCTGTCTATACGTATGTACAAAATTCGCGTGGGCGCCGCGTTTGCTTGCATCATTAGCGCGCAGCACTCGGGGCCCGTAATAAGTTAATTGAGGTGCAAAAACGTATGGCGAGTTGCGATTAACACGAACGGGTTAATGTTGTACGATGGATGCTAAATGAAAGGCTGTTGGAAGTGTTGGACGATAGTGTATGGAGTATATATCGAAAGTATTTTTTAGAACTAGCAGTGTACCCTGGCTTCATCACATATTTATAACTCTCAGTAGGTTAAGTCAAAAAACATGTGCTGTTGATATTTATTCCGTTTTGCTAAGTTGTTGTCCCTGAAAGACGAAAAGTGGCACCAGAGAACTTCAGGGGGTATGGTACAGTATCCTCTGGGTGGGTACTACCAGGGCTATGTTGATGACAGGCTCTGGGTAGATTGGGAAGTAACGCTTGGAGCAGACAAGATCTTATCCAATTCAACCCTACCAAGATACAAGTATATGTGTTAATAAACCCCCATTTTAGTTCTGTGTGTATGTCGGTTTATGATAAAATCGAGTTTTTTATAAAAGAAACCTAAGGGATTGATCAAAAACCTGATTCAGCATATCATAATGTTACGACAATTACTGTCGAAGAATCTGTGCCTGATCTTCAACCATACTATTTAACAAAGTGAGCAGACCATTATAGTATCGGTTGAAACCTCAAATATCATTTTTACTGCAAGCGTTCTTACCTACATTTCTAGGGTTCCTTACCAAATTGTAAAAACAGGACCCTATTTATAGGACTTCGCCGACACGAGGCTGTATAACAGGAACCATTAAAGCTAGAGAGCTGAAAATTTTCACAGAGGTATTTATATTGCTGATATAACAACAAATACTGAAATCAGTCAAAAGGGGGAGATTAAGGGTTTTTTTTTGGTACGGAACCCTACGTGCGCGAGTCCGTCACGCACTTGGCAAGTTTTTTAAGTCATAAATATATTTATTACTATGTCCGATATTCGACTATATCACCTGGGGGCGTATCGATATTTATAAATATCGTGTGTATATCATACCGGAATCGAGCGGAACAAACAGAATTAGAGACCGGCTGTCTGTTTGTCAAAGCATATAGACTCAGTAGTATAATCTTGCTTAACGTGACCCAATCATATAGGTAGTTATAATGGTGAATGGACGAGGTTTTGATATCTGGGGGTCAATCTTACTAATATCTATTATAAACGTAAAAGTTTGTGAGTGTGGATCAGTAGATGCCATTTTTTTTTCGAGTGGAAAATCCGTCATGAATGCAATGCGGGACTCTTACTGACTAAAAACCAACACGTTCCCTCCCTACCTACTGCCAATGGTTGGGAGCCCCGGGTAAGCCCTCGGAAGGATGTCCCCAGGATTCCCAACAGACCTTGGCTACCACTGCGACCTCACCTAGGAGGTTCGTACCAAAATGTTTGTTCCTGTTGCAAGCTCTAACAGCTGCTGTACAGGTCTGGCTGGAATTTGGTACAGGGATAGTTTGGAATTTAGGGGATCTGACACGGCTATGAGTTTCCAACGGAAGCGAGAACGGAAACAAAATTCCACAGAGGCGGAGCCGCATTCCCCATAGTCTAATCACTCTAATATATGTATAAAAAATAATTGCTCTGATTTTTTGTCTCGCTAAAACTAGGAATAGGGAGCTAGATTAATTTTGGTTTTGTAAGTTTGTGAAAGTGCCGGGAAAATTTCTAAGCCTGTGGCGGTACGAAGTTTGGCGTGTCAACTACCTTTTGACGCATATGACCAGAAACGCAAATAACCCGACACGCAATAGAATCCTATTAGTAGGTATAACAAATCGCAGTTCTTTCTCAAAAAATTTAGAACAGTAGGTATCACAACCGACTGCCTCTGTGGCGCAGTCGGTAGTGATACCGCCTGCGGCGCTGGAGGTCGTGGGTTCGATTCCCACCGGAGACAAATATTTGTGTGACCCATAAGTGATTGTCTCACGAGTCTGGATGTTTCTATGTTTAATGTGTATGTATTTAAAAAAGTATATAAGTATTAATATCCGTGATCTGATACCCATAACACAAGCAGGTTATTCCTAGCTTACTTTGGGATCAGATAGCGTTGTGTGAGATGTCCGTGAATATTTATTTATTTACTTATTTATTATAGTATTTAAGTTTCTGCTGCTTGATTGGTGTATTGAATCATCTTTGTTTTGTATACCACCGTTAGAATTTTTATACCACTAAGGTGACAGACAAGCATACGGCCCACCAGATGTACTAGTGGTCACCGCAGCCTATGGACGTTTCCAGCTCCGGGGGCGCTACACTCGCGTTGCCGACTCTGAAAAACCTTCCTCAATGAATTCCGAGTATTAGTACCAGTTCTGTGCTCAAAGGCAACATCTTACCGTTCATTACAAAAGCTACGCGGTCAGCACATCGTGTCTACGAATACATTAAAACCGGGGTGTTACCCGGATCGGATACTGTTGTGGACGGTGTAAAATATAGCTCTTGGACGCACCCCACGCTTTAAGAAGTAATAGATGATACTGAAATGGTAATTAACGCCTTAAAAAAAACAAAAAAAAACGCATAGTAAAAAAAAAACAGTTTCATATTAAATTTTTATACAACACGATCCCTACCTACTACATACGGTTGGGAGCCCCGGGAAAGCCCTCGGGAGGATATCCCCGGGATATGTATATGTGTGGGAAACCCTGCTACTAGTCACTTATAAATCTACGAGTACTATTATAGTGGTCATTTAAACAGTAAATGAAATATTATGGTACCACGTTGGGCGCCAACAATCTTCGACATTTTGATGTGTGAAAGTCACAACAAAACTCACAGAGAGAATCAATTCACTAACGGAAGAATATCGAGGACTCGACATAATGCCTATTCTCCTTACGAATATAGCACCTAATATAACAAATTTTGTAATGACATAAATATCTATAGAGAGAGATATGATTGTGACTTTCTGAGTGAAATTGAAGAAAAATTTCCGCCATTCTTCAAGAACTGCCCAATTGCCTACTCATATTGATGTGTTTTTCTTTGTTGCAGAGTTCTCTGCGTGCTTCGGAAGCGGACAAGCGTCGTATGATGGATCGTATCGTAAAACTGGAAGACGAATTACGCCTCATGCGAGTGACCAATGGGTTAGTGACAACACCTACCACCACATATAACGACCTGCTCTTTCATATATGAAGAGTTGAAGATATAGTTAAATTACTTTTATTTTGAGTGACCATATAATTTGTATAAGTTTCTATATAATATAGTAGTATAGTCACTATACAGTAGACCCATTGTAATCTGACGTGTCTATTTAGGTAGGTATATAATATTATTTGACAATCTTTGCTAATGTAAATAATGCATGATGAAACAGGTTACAACTGTATTTCAAACTATCAGATATCTTGAAAATATCTGAGCATGTTGTTCGTGAAAAATATTGTTTATATCAAAATCATTGATGATTTTCTTCAGTTTGGATTCGAACGAGAACAAATTATCGAACGGCAACGTTGAAGATGCCGACACGGAACGGTTGCGTTTGCGCAAGGAACTTGCTGACATGCGCAAAGCGAAACAAAATGCCGAGGATCATTCTCATAAGTACGTATAATGTTTGCGGCTTATAGAAAATCCACTGTAGACATTAGAAACTCACTGTAGTTTAGTGTTAATGGTAAAGTTTTCACGTCTAGAATAAGGCGTTGTCCTAGGTGAGCGACAAACACGGCATGGTGACGCGACGACGCGAGAATCAATTATAATGTATATAAAAAAATTAATATCAAGTAGTTTTTGTTATGTATTGTCACAATACAATAAGGTACAGAAGGCAATCTACATACATAGTGCGCTTGGGCTACGCATAATTAGACATCGATCGCTGAGTTCACGGACACGAGGTCAAAGAATTTTCATAGTAATTTCGATACTGGTTTATGCGCGAGTGTGCATAATTGAGGGTAGGTTTGAAAAAAAGTACATACATGAGATTGCTTTCTGTACTTCTGTACCTTATTATTTAGTGGCCTACGTAGTCGCGCTGAAACGAGACTTGATATGTACCTATGGGTCACATTACGCATCGCATCGCTATATTATTGTCACGTTCCGACGCTCACTTGGACAACGAGTAACTTAGTGCTTCAATTTCAGCTTACTATTTAAAGTCACTTTGAAGAAATGTGAAACAAATATCACGAAGTCAACAGAATTTGTTTCAAAGTCTTGACAAAGTTATTCTGAACGTGTACATATAAAAATTTTCTTTCATAATTTTAGTAAAAAGACTGTTCTTGATAGCGATTAGTATTTGAGGCAATATTGTCTGCTTACTGATTTTGTTACATTTATTTTCGCTTTTGTTTTTTTTGTCTTGCTAAATGTAAGCAAAAGATAAATTATTAATCCAAATAGAGCGTCTTAAAAACAGACGTGGCGTGGAATTCAGTTCTCGAATTACTCCCCATTTGTTTGTGCCCGAATTACGTTAAAAATCATAAAGCCTCAACATAAATTAATTTCCCTCAAAAGACTAGCGTAATTGAGACTTGGCATCAAAATTATGATTATGTTATTATATTTATTTTACAATAATAACAACGAACTCATTAAATTGTATTATTTTGTTGTTAGTGAATTTAAAGTTCCATGTAAATACTGCTTACTAAATGACTTCAATTAACCAAATAAATGCGGTGGACGGTGAATTTCGCTTTTAATTTTATCACACGCTTCCTACTTTTGTTTCTTTAAGCGTCTGTTACACGATTGTAATCTACGATAACTTTACTTGTAAACGTCAGATGTAATTCAAATTACATTACGACCTTCATCGTCCTTGGTCGATCAAAGGTCCTACCTCTGTTGGTTCGCTGGATTACAATTGTGTAGAAGACACTCACATGTAGATACCTACCTGTACTTGGTATTCTCCTATTTTGTTGTATTTTGGCACGGTCGCTTGCGCGGATATTAAACCAATCATATTTCTCGACTATTTTCCACCAATAAAGTGTGATCATTATGATCACGTGACAAAATTTTCGTCGTTTCTATTGGTTGAAAAAATTCGAGGCTTCAGTGCTGAACTAGAGGGGTAAGTAGTCTAAAATGAACTCGTGTTCCAGACTCGAACGTCTTGTAACACAACTACGTTCGAATTTCAACGGTCTGCAACTGACGAATGGACCCGAGTCTCTGCCGAGCGATGCCGAACACGAAACGACCGTGCGCACGCGTCGCACTAGCGTCAACTCGGCGAACAATTCCACTGTTATGCTCGGTCCTGTGACAGATTTGTAGCGAACGGCATTCGCGAACGCGGCGTTTTCTATAGCTGCAGATTTATTCTGGTCTTTAATGTATAAGATGTTCTAAACAGACTATTTTCTCTGTAGTTCTGTGTATGTGTACTCATCTCAATATTACAGTTATGATAAATAGTAGTTTAATCGATTGGGTGTCTTAATGTTTGTCTGTCATGACTTCATAAGGCATGACAACGAATCTCACATTTTGGAATTGAACAAAACCGTTGCCATGCATGATGCAATTCGTATTTCATAAGTACATTTTATATTTACTTTAAATCCAGTTTGGGGTTTTATTTTTCTTATTTGAAGAATATTTTGGGAGAAAAACTAAGTGTGTCATCATTTATACTCATTTCGAAGTGTAAGGGCTGCTACACACAAACGGGCGAGCATTATCGGTTCGGCAGTACAAACCTAATTATTTTTCGAACATCAAAATCGATCCGAAGCAATTGTTTCCCTTGTTCAGTTTGGCAAGCAAGATTACACGGGCCAGCCGAGCGTCTTGTGATAGCCGAACATTCAAATACGTTCGCTTTTACCGCCCAGCTTGGCCGTCTAATTTTAGCCCGTTGTTGCCCAGCCTTACGAAAGTCGAGCCCATTTTCGCCCAAACAATATTCGATTTTATCGAGCGCCGATTGATGACATCCCGCTTATGTGTGTAGCAACCCTTACATAATGTTCTTGTTCAGTTTCATTTATTTCTTTAATAAGATACTTTTTTAAATTTTTCGTCTTGTTGTTCTCTATGTTTCTTGTTTAATATATTATTGTATTTAACACTGATGTTACTAATCCTGGTGCTCACAATTATTGTCACAAATCATTGTAATTGCGTCACATTATGATAAAAAATTGCTCAGAATTAGTTTTTTTTTGTAATTTTAAAGTCCAAAATTAGGTTATAAAATAGCTACGTAGTATAGTAACCAATATTATGTATTTTATGTACCAATCCCATTCGGTATACGATCTCCTTTTTTCTGTATAATTATTAGACCTACAACCATTGTAAACCCATTACCCTTCGTTGAGTAAACATTTGAAGGCTATTTAAATCAAAGCTGAAAAGACTATATTTAGGCCTTGCGCAGAACGTTAAATAAAGGTGATTCCAGACTACGCTGTAATATATGGAATTGCACATAGCTTAGAGAGCTCAACAATATCGCGTGTCACATTCAGCTATACTATATTATGGTTTTGATTTGATGTACCTAATATATGTATGGTATAGTCTGAAGTCCCCTTTATTCTTGATCAGTCAAAACAAATTGATAACAATTATTTACATAGACTATTAGAACAAAGTTCAGATGTAAAGTGGTCAACTTCGAATTACATTAATGTAACTACGTTCTGGCTGTTTGTCCAATTGATTGCCATAATCATTATTGTCACTATCGTTTAATGATTATAAACACAATTACGTTATGACATTATCATTTACATAGCGTCGTGTTTACACGAACCGTTTTGTTGGGTTTTGCAATTTTCAACGAATTGCCTTTTCACACCTTCTTATTGAAGCGTTTTAATGTTTGCGGCAGGTACAATAAGTGCAAACGTATTTTTCACGGTTTTCCAAAAAACAATTTTTGATTTACTCATATTATTTTTTAAAGAAAATTGGTAAATCTTATTTTAGAAAATAATATTACTAATCCGAAACAAGATTTGAAGTTTCTTTTAAAGAAAAGAATTATGTTTTTTTTTTCTATTCTTTACCAAAAAAGGGATAAATAATGTAAAAATATCAATCAGTTTTGATTGTGCTTAAAATGAAGCGTTTGTACGATTTATATATTCTGCTTAATAGCAAATCAAAAAATCCTTGTTGATTGTTAAGTTTATGTAGCAAAGAATATTTACCAATATTCTTTTCTAAAGAAAATTGGTAAGTAAATTTTGTTAAAATATCATCAATAAGTTTTGACTGTGTTTGAAATGATGCGTGTCCACGATTTATAGTAGTCTTCTGAATCGAGTCATTCGAAGCAATCTGTTTATTGCAAAATCAATCGATACTGTGGTAATTAATTGATCGATTACAGTGTTTAGGTAATTTATTTTGTTTATTTGCAAACCATATCAGAACTTAACCACACTTTTTAACGTCAATGACTGGGCAAGCTTATTTTATTTTATTAACTTTTGATTTAGTAAACTGCCCATAATTATTTTTTCTATAATACTCGAAATATTTAATACTTTTCAACCGTTTGTAATCTTAATGAAGGTTTTGGATAAAGACCTTCATAAGAAACTTGAAATTATAACATTTTCTACTGATATTTTTAACCCATCGCGGTTTTTGACACTCATACTTATAGAATTCGAGACTTCATTCTTAACTTGCATGCATCGACGTTCCGGACACGTTGCAGTGCCCATGGTCGCGGTTGGACCGACCACGGACGCTGAGAGTATTTCACGTGAAGTCCCAAATTCTATAAGTACGATTGCGTAATGCATTAGATTAACATTGACAAACATTTCATTTAATAATAAATAAATATTCACGGACATCTCACACAACGCTATCTGATCCCAAAGTAAGCTAGGAATAACCTGCTTGTGTTATGGGTATCAGACCACAGATATTAATACTTATATACTTTTAAATACATACATATTATACATAGAAACATCCAGACTCTTGAGACAAACATTTGTGGGTCACACAAATATTTGTCTCCGGTGGGAATCAAACCCACGACCTCCAGCGTGGGAATAGTCAGGGTCACAAGTAGTTTACCTCAATGTCTAAAATAATTATTATTTCATTACAATTATATTGTAAAAAAAAAATAAAAAAGCTCATAATTTTTGTGATGTTTGGTGTTACTTACTAAAGAATAATTTAACGAATTTAATTCTCTAGTTAAGGTTTTTGTGTGTAATCGTGTTTGTTTGCTTCCTAATATTCCATTTTCTATGTGTTGTGTGTATATTAACAAACGAAAATTATATAAAATTGTGTATCACTATTGATTTAATATATGAATATAACTAACCACGGGCCTGCAAGATATTAAATCTATAGACTTCGATTTCAGAACTTGCATCGTATAATGAGTGTCTTACATATTATGTCAGTAAACATACACGTTGACAATCAAAAGGCTTCAAAAATGTCAATGTTTTTTTGTAAGTAAGGACTTAAAAATCTGATTTTTTGCTGTGTTTATACTTTTCAGTAGTGAAGTGATGATGTTTATATACTTAAAGTAAACTTCAAGTGATTTAAATTGATTTAAGTATGATAGAAAATTGTAACGGTGTGATTCGCCTTAAAAGACGTTAATATGTAAGTACATAATTATACTAATGGACATAGATTTAACGAAATAAGTCATTAATTCTTGTCATGTCAAAGATAATAATTGTAATTAAATGTCAAATTGTTTTAGGAATAACATCCTTACCTTCTGGCTTTAGATTGAAATAACTTTAAGCAGAGCTAAGTTATTTTAGAGCCGAAGTTTTAAATAAATAAATAATATAATAAAATGTCATATAAAATCAGCAACTTAGCAAAATGTTTTTGACAAACTACAGTTTCCTTGACTCATATTTTATGTTCATGATTTTTTGTAAATGAAAATGTCGATTGTACAATAACGTTGATTAGTGGATGGAGGCCTAATATCAATAAATAACGAAAAGTGCCTATTACATACATTTTACTACTACAAAAATGTCAAATAGTGGCATCGTTATGCAGCAGACATAACTAAAGTACATACAAACTATGTTTATTACATTTCTTTGACATGTATATTTCAAATTGTTGATGACATTCTTAGCAAATAAACAGAATAAAATATATGGACATGACATGATATTTTTTGACATTATATAATGTAAAATAATGTCAGTTATGTCCATATAATGAGTTCATTTATAACAAGCGATGTCTTCAACGTCGTACTATAATGTTGAATAGAATATTTCACAAATAGGATTTATTTTTTGTTAACCTATTATCCCAAACTTCTCTTACCCCCTTTAATAACTCTTTGTCCCACACTAACCACCGAATAAGCCCTTAGACTGAATTTACTAATTTATTAATAACATTTAAGTTCTATACCAAATTGATGATTAAGTTGTACTCTATTAATTTATAATTATACACTGTTTTAAAGGTAGTTTGTAGTAAGCAAATTTTGCGTGTGACAATATAATATTACGGTGTCTCTCATACATACCGATGGGGTAGACAGAAGCATATTATACGCCCGCATTTTACGATTAAAGTTTCGGGTGCATTGAATACCTTTGCGGTCAGATCCCAGATTATTTTTTTATAGAAACCCGTTCATGTATAACATCTTAAAAGGTGATTCGTAAATAGAAATACAGCCAAATGTTTAATGTTATGAATTGACACACGCAAAATTTAATAAAACAATATTTATGAGAACAATAACTGTAGAATTTAATAATGCCTAAGTATAATAATAACCAGGTATGATCAATAATATTCTAAATAGACGTATTAGTAGCTATCCCTCAAGGCTTGTAAATTTGATTAAATAATAATACATAATGTAACCGTAATATATTAACATGATATTTATAAAATTAGGATAAATTAAATGGCTCTTTTTGAAGTTATCTCCCATCGCTCGGTAAGAATCATATGAATAAGTAAATTTGTAATGTGTGTCTGGTTCTTCAAATCTCCAGAATGCATGGTCTGATGTTCACTGGAATTTATTACTTCATTACATTCATGGCTTCATAATATTATAAGGACTACGGATATTAATAGATTATACTCTTCATCTCGTGCTAGAGCTAGTTGTTAATATGATTATCGCGCTTATTCAGTTGTTATTTCGTGTAATGAAAATGATTATTAATATATTACTGACATAAAATTTTAGAATTGTAATCTTAGTATAAAATTAACTTCAAAAAGAGCCAAACTAATTAAAAATGGTGCCTTATTTACGTAACTTTGTCCGCCCAAGTAAACGTATTGTATACTACTGTTGTGCTTGTGCCATTACATTTATAAGGCGTGATACACATTGGTTAATATATGTATAGTATCTATTCAGAGTTATACAATACCACCTCTTGGTCAATGTTCTGTAACTACCCTACAACTTAGGCATGGTTAAAATTGAAATGAAAAAATTGAATGGTGTCATAAATGATAGATAATACATTATTAGAGGAAAAAATGTCAAAATATGTCAATGAACGTATTACAGCCACAGATAAATAGAAAATCGGTTTTGACAGCAGATTTTTAGAAGACAACAGTAAAAATAAATATAAAAGGATTACAACTTATATTTCGATATAGGTACCTACTTACAATGATAATCAAATAATCAAACTACTTACATACAACACGGCGGAAATATCTGCGAACCTAGCTCGTGACGTCATGTAAACTGTACGGCATAATCCGCACGCAATGACACGTGCGGGTTATACTAAATAGGCGAAAACGGGGTCAAGTGCGGGGAAGCGCGAGGGGAAGCCAGGTTCGCAGATATTTCCGACGTGTTGTATTTATTTGCATAGCATCCATAATAATGACACTAAGACAGCGGTCAAAATGTGCCTCTTTTGCTATCGAGTTTTTTTAGATTGTAATTGAGATTTTTGAAGTGAAACTTCTTTATCGGCGTTGGAAAAAAATTTGCGTCACGTCACGTCACGTCACGTCACGTTTTTTGGTTACGCGCCATCTTTGTTCTGTTCCCCACCACGGTGGATTCGAATTAAGAGTACTTTATCCAGGGATAGCATGTCATTTAAGGGTTTTTGGACTTTTGGACTTTTGGATGGGACCTTGGTACTTTGGGTCTTTGGGACTTTGGGACTTTGGGACTTTGGGACTTTGGGACTTTTGGACTTTTGGACTTTTGGACTTTTGGACTTTTGGACTTTTGGACTTTTGGACTTTTGGACTTTTGGACTTTTGGACTTTTGGACTTTTGGACTTTTGGACTTTTGGACTTTTGGACTTTTGGACTTTTGGACTTTTGGACTTTTGGACTTTTGGACTTTTGGACTTTTGGACTTTTGGACTTTTGGACTTTTGGACTTTTGGACTTTTGGACTTTTGGACTTTTGGACTTTTGGACTTTGGGACTTTTGGACTTTGGGACTTTGGGACTTTGGGACTTTGGGACTTTGGGATTTTGGGACTTTGGGACTTTGGGACTTTGGGACTTTGGGACTGTGGGACTTTGGGTTTTTGGGACTTTGGGACTTTGGGACTTTGGGACTTTGGGACTTTGGGACTTTGGGACTTTGGGACTTTGGGACTTTGGGACTTTGGGACTTTGGGACTTTGGGACTTTGGGACTTTGGGACTTTGGGACTTTGGGACTTTGGGACTTTGGGACTTTGGGACTTTGGGACTTTGGGACTTTGGGACTTTGGGACTTTGGGACCTTGAGACCTTGGGACTTTGGGACTTTGGGACTTTTGGACTTTGGACTTCTGGACTTTGGACTTCTGGACTTTTGTACTTTTGTACTTTTTGACTTAATTTAAGGTGAGGTGAAAATTAAGTTTATGAAGAAGTTTCACTTCTTACGTGTGTACACTAAGTACACGCAAATTTTTTTTACATTGCGACTAACTAATAGGAATTCCGAATATTTATTATCTATCACTTCTAAATATACAATTTTGCCAGCTGAACATACAAAAAGCTTGTATGGTACTTCTAGTAATAATATACATAACGGTATTCAGTAATTATGCGTCAAAAAAATTTGAATTACCATAATGGTTTTTAGTTCTCAATTTCATGTAATCTTACGGCAAAGTTACGCTAACTTTGCCTTAAGATTGCATGAAATTGTACCCTGTGCCTTATTTTTAAACTTGTTTCGTGACGCTGTGTGGTTGTTCTTAACTTAACTACAATTTTTAATAATTATTATTTGAAATTTATCGCTACGGCATAATTTTACCAAATAAAACTCAATTTATCTGTCGACAATACTGTTTTCCGAGCGCCTTTTTAAACTCGAAAAGACGCCTGAAAATAGTCATTCCAAAATCTTTACCTCTTCTCTCCTGTACTTTAAATATTTGCTAGTATTTTATTCGCAACCTCAACGATCTAATCCAGTATTTTTTTAAATAAAGCAACTACTGCCAGGGTAACCTCATTTGAGAGGCCAGCAAACTAATTATAATAATTGCCTACTTAAAAAACCGGCCGAGTGCGAGTCGGACTCGCCCATGAAGGGTTCCGTAGCAGCAAGTAACATAATTTAAAATTCGTGTAGTTCGTTGTAACTTTGATTGATGTGTTAACACGTACGCTGTGGCAGTGATTTTTCTAGGCAAAAATTGCGGTTTATAACGTATTAAAAAAAAGTACTTGCTAGATCTCGTTCAAACCAATTTTAAGTGGAAGACTATGTATTTTTTAGATTTATCATTCTCTTATTTTAGAAGTTAGAGGGGGCACACATTTTTCCACTTTGGAAGTGTCTCTTGCGCAAAATATTCAGTTTAGAAAAAAAATATGTTATTCACCTCATTAGCATTTTTAAAGACCTATCTATAGATACCCAAAACTTATGGGTTTGATGAAATTTTTTTATGAGCTTCAGTTGCAAGTATTGGGGCCCCCACAATTTATTGCTTTTTTTCTATTATTATGTAAAATTCTTAAAGCGGTTCACAGAATACATCTACTTACCAAGTTACAACAGCATAGGCCCTATAGTTTCGGAGAAAAGTGGCTGTGACATACGGACGGACAGACAGACAGACATGACGAATCTATAAGGGTTCCGTTTTTTGCCATTTGGCTACGGAACCCTAAAAAAGAGGCTTGATCAAAGATGGATTGACAATCGAAATTTTATTTAGGGGTCCAAGTACCATCAGATAATCATTGTGCATCGGAAAATGGAAACAACAGTCTCGCACTTGTAGTTTCATCTTTGTGCCTATCTAATAGATGTCATTTTTGAATAGCAACGAGCGATTCACAGTCCTTATCTAAATGTACCACCTGTAAAATGTAGTCTACAAAAAAGTAAACTTTCTTCAAAAGAAATGATGTCCGTTAACAGATTTTAATCATATGGTATGTTCGAGGAATTTTCTGAAAATATCTGTATTGTAGCTATATAGGTATTGCCATTACGTTTATTTAAATACTATGTGTATCACGCCAAATGCTTGTTGTATTACTTTCTGTGTTGTGAAAATATTTATAAATTGCGCTTTATTTTATTACTCACACTAGCTGACCCGCGCAACTTCGTTTGCGTGACAAATCAAGAACCGCTCGACCGATTTTGTGCAAACTTCACATATACCATCTACTAAATAGTCCGAACAAAGCCTAAACATTTGGTTTGGATAGGTGAGCCCGATCTCGAGTTATAAAATTACAACGAAAAGTGGCATTGATTTTTATATATATAGATTTACCGATATCTACCGTTTTATTGCAAAATATCGAGTTTCTTTTTATCCGTTATGTTGTAGAAAATGCCGGGGGGTACCACAGTGCTGTTCTTAGAAAGTATCGTAATTATCCCGCTAGAAAGTCGTATATTGAATCAGTTAAATGTTCTTCATTTATTGCCGTAGTTAATCAAAGAATACTACTATAAAATAGTAGATTATATTTGTTTGGTTAAATACGACACTAAATATAGAACATAGAGAAGTAAATTTTGACATCATTAGACAAAGCTGAGCTACTATATGAAAAAAGAAAATATTGAAATTTTCTTTTTTATATAGTAGCTCAAAGACCTAGTAGGCATTATAGTAGCCATGTCATATCTATTTTTTTAAATGCATTTTCTGTACCTTCATTGACAGATTTTTGGCAACTGAATACTGATTGGTGGTATTTTTTAAATAACGTTTATTGAGAACTGGATTCAGAGTCCATAATGCCTAGTTCGATGGTTCTTTCTAACGAGTCGCCATATGAGCAGCACAGTACCGCCTCCATTATTTGTTCTTTTCAAGCTATTTATTTACACGGATTATGTTTATAAAAATAAATTCAATTATTAGCTTAAGCCATCTAGGTATCAAACATACCCCAATATATTGTAAATAAGATGTAAGTAGATTGCCGTTACGTTTAATTAAAATTTTATATTTCATTTCAGTTTTTTAGTTACATATAGCTGCCAATAAATGATACTCATAAATTTTTTCGCTGTTATACACGATCATGATTTTGATTATATATTATTAATTCTACGATTGTAATTATTAAATATTGTATGATGGGGGTTTCAATAAAGTATAATTATGACGATTTAAATAGAGTTTTTTTCCTTCTTAAATAAGTAACCTAAGAGCACGCAACTGCCAGAAATTCGTCATTTTTAACCGACTTCAAAAAAAGGAGGAGGTTCTCAATTCGTCTGTATGTTTTTTTTTATGTATGTTAAGCGATATTTCCGTCAACTATAAACGGATTTCAAAATTTCTTTTTTTGTTGAATAGGGTTTACTTCTGAGGTGGTCCCATTTTCACCAGGTCAGGATCTGACGATGGGATCCAGGAGAAAACGAGGGCAACCACCGAAAATTGTAGGGACAACTAGTGCGTTTGTTAACTTTTTAATTCAGTGCTTAAATGTACTACAATTTCATTATTGTCTGGAGTCGATCTGATGATGGAACCGAAAGACAGTCGAGGGAATTCCTTAACGATTAACAGCAGCTACCTTGTGTTTGGGCTTGATTGATTTGTATCGATGAGAACTTTCACCTAGATAGATATATTTTTTGGTTCACCCGTCACTTAAAATAATTAAAAAAAAATTTTCAATAAAAAATAAAACCGACTTCAATCAAATCCTGAAAACTAAAATTTACTTAGAACAAAGTAATATGTATTTTGATTTATCAGATTTTATTCAATATAATATTAAAGTTGGTGCCATGGATAATACCTAAGTACATAAAACTATGGGTTTACTTGGCGCCGACTTCAATATGAAATTGAATAAAATCTGATAAATTAAAATACATATTTGGTACTTTGTTCTAAGTAAATTTTATTTTTCAGGATTTGATTGAAGTCGGTTTTATTTTTTATTGAATTTTTGTTATTAAAAACTGTTTTTATAAAATTACGAATGTCTGGTAATTGTGTACTCGAACTATTTGAAATTGCCTTGTGTGATCCCAGAGTTTATGTATTTTGACTATGACATCATTTGTATTATGACAAAATGTAAGTTATTGATCGCACAGGCAAATTATGACTGACAAGTTTAACAACATTAACCTGGGCAAATGTGTTTCCCGGTGTTTACTTCAAAATTTTTTTACAATTAGATACGCATATTATATTCCTTTTCGTGAAAAGTTGTGTGATCAAAAATTAAAAGGGAAGAACGACATACGCTTACGAATGTTGGTAACATTCTTTACGCGTTTATAATGAGCAGTTCAATTGCGTTTTAACCTCACCCTTTCGAAACTAATTTATTCGAGAGCGAACCAACATTGCATTGTTTCTGTTATTTTTGATCGTTTCCAATAAAAACATGGTCGCGCGTGCGGGGCGAGAAGCACGCGTCGGTCACGTGGCCGCCTCGTGTTGGCGCCATCTTGCGCGATGGGTGGGAACTTCCGGCGGGAAACTCGTCATCGGGCATTGTTGTGGGAAAAAATTATCAGAGGTGTGACACTCGTTAAGGTAATTGTGTGTTGGACGTGCTCATTGAACATGTAGTAGGTACCTACATTGAAGCCTTTTTGAGTTACCTGGTATTCTATTATGTAACCTACGTCATTATCAACAATTATGTATTAAGATTACAGAGTTACAAATCCTGGAAAATGGCCCATCGTGAATAACATCTTGATTGAAGGCACCTTACACAAAAAGCAAACCACGGGGAGTTCTGTAGCGAGGGTGCCTCAGACTTGTCGTCGCCCAATACTATTGACGTCCTTGACCGATGGCATGAGTACGGCGAGGGGGCTGCTCTTCATCATTACAGAAGCAGGTGTAACGTGAGAGTTTCATGCACACGTCACCGACCGGAACCCATAGTTAAGCCGCACTGGTAGCCAAGATCTGTCGACAATCCTCGGACTCCCTTCGGAGGGCTTCCTCGGGCTCCCGGCCGCAGGCAGGCAGTGGTAGGGAACGGGTGGTTTAGTGGGTAAGAGTTCGGCATAGCAAAAAAAAGGGAAGTTTTGTACCTGGGTCTGTAATCTTTCAGACACTTTAGAACAGCGTCGTCTAAGTATGAAATATGATAGCGCGCAATGAAATACATTCTTGAATTTGACGGCATTGAGACTTGCTTTTCTAAGCCCCTACTTCTATTTAAGAACTTGTGGCAGAATAGATACTACCTACTAAGAATATACAATAGTTAAGCCTATTGAAGGCCTTATGGAAAAATTCAACAAGGGGTAGCCGCAACCTGCATATGCCTTCAAGACTGCGACGCCAGGACATCGGAAACGCTCGTATATGGAAAGGCCAAAAAGCAGGAGCTGTCGCCAATCTCAGAACCAACCAAAGCAAAAGATACCTCGTCCACACTCAAAATTTTATTGGTAGTGGTCGTTTACCGACCACAGAGTTAGCGGGGTATACTTACCTATGTACATACATGTTTACTTACCTACCTACTTATAATAAACTAGTATAATAACAAACTTGTATGTTAAAGCTTGTACCTTTTTGAGAGAAAATAAAGTTATATATTATTATTATGTCTCTCTTTCACACGGGTGTCTTCTTTTTTTTTTCTTACGAAACACCCGGACTTTTGGTAGGCTTACATGGGGACACAGGTCCAACATGCAGAGGCCCTTTGAGACTTTTAATCTAAAGGGAAATGGAACCCCCACTGCAAACAATCCACATCCGCCTTATGTAGAAGAACGATAATGGACCATCTGCAATGGGAGCTAACTATTGTAAAATATGCTAACTACGTAATGGGCTATTGTGATGGGTGTTAGATGGTCTGGTTAACTTAGTCTATGGATGAAGACGGCGTCTGCCATTTCAATATACCTATTATTATATTAAAACTTTGGCAGACGGTGACTCGCCAACTCACTAGATGGGCCCCCTATACAATCGCCATAGGCATTAAGCCTGTAAGGCGACAGAGGGCAACACCGGTGTGAGTGGCTAGGGGTGTCGAGCGGTGCGGCGCCGGTTTCGCCATCACGGGTCAGACCCGGAGCGGGTTTCCCCGTAGTTATGCCCTTGAAAATGACACTTCCACCCTCGAGCATAAAGCTCTGGCTTCCTCCCTCTGACCAGCCAATTAAGGCAAGCCAGAGTTGAGATTTGCTGCACTCCCGGGAGTAGCGTCTCCCGTTAGCCCATTAAATGCTAACTGGTCGAGGAGCGCAACAAAACTCTGAGGAATCGGGACCGATGTGTAGCCACGCACATTCAGCTCGCCACAAGCTGCCCTGCGGATGTGTGCTTTTCTATAACCTTGTGAGATATTTTTTGTTGATCTCAAAAAGTGGATGACTCGAAAAGCAAATCTACTATGCCCTCATAGGGATGCGTTAATCCCATGAAAAGATAACGACTGTCCACGAGGGGTATTATTATTATTATTATAAATTATGAACATGCTGATTGTCCATTATTATTACAATGAATATTTGAGGTGCGGTGGATCGCAGTAGCGGCGGTTAAATATGGCATACCGCGATGACAAATCGGGCACAAATCAATCGCTGCCCGCGGTAGGTAGGTAGGTACTCCACGTCATTAACGGACATGAATTAATCACACTTGTCGATAATTCATAGGGCTGGGACTACGTTTATCGATGAGAATACGTAAATACCTAAGTACTAGACTGCTAAACTTACCTAATTGAAGTATCTATTTATAGGTAGGTATCTAATGATCAGTAAAAGTAGATACCTATGTAGGTAACAATTACAACTGATTTCCAAACTTGAATTGCTCCGTCTAAAAAGCCCCGAATAAAGCTGATCATCACACATTTATGTCAGCACCGTACGCGCCGTACGCCCTTTCGACGCATATGACCAGATACGCAAATGACCCGATACGCAAGTGACCAGATTTCAAATACGTTAATGACCAGACACGCAAATGACCCGATACGCGAATGACCAGAATAAAAACGCATTCGACCAGAAACGCAAACGACCTGACATGTTAATCGCAATCGACCAGATACGCCAAGGACCAGAAATTAATACGCTATCGGCCAGGTATTTACAAAAGTTCAATTTACTAAGATGTTTGGGTAAAACAAATGAAGATCTAAAAAACAAATGAAGATCGACAAAACAAATGAAGATCGACAAAACAAATGAAAATCGAAAAAAAAAATGAAGATCGGTGAAACAAATGACGGTCGGATAAACAAATGACGATCGAAAAAACATATGCAGATCATTAAAACAAAAGTCTATAAGCAAGTTGACAAGGTCCAAAATTACTTGCAGCCATATTTTGTAATCTAGATGTGAGTACCATTAAAGAACACCCCGTCCGGGTTTCCGTCGGGGGTTAAAAATAGGTGCAAGCAATTCTCGACCTTAAGGACACTTATCTAAAAATGTGCTTTTAGGCGCTTATAGACGTCACTGGTCACGAATTTATAAAAAATAAATAGATATTATGAATGCTCATAAGTTCGAAATTAGCTTGGACCCATTTTTTGTAATCTAAATGCGATTGCCATTCAAAAAAATAGGTGCAATCAATTCTCAACCTTATGAACATGCATGAAATGTATTTATTTTTTACATATTCATGATCGGTGATGTCTATAAACGCCGAAAAGTACATTTTTAGATAAGTGTCATTAAGGTCGAGTATTGCTTGCACCTATTTTTTTGAATGGTTATTAAATCTAGATTACAAAATATGGCTGCAAGTAATTTTTTACCTTTTCAACTTGCTTGTAGACTTTTGTTTTAATGATCTGCATATGTTTTTCGATCGTCATTTGTGGTGGCGATCTTAATTTATTTTTTCGATCTTTATTTCTTTTTTTGATCTTCATTTGTTTTTTAGATCTTCATTTGTTTTTTGATCTTCATTTGTTTTGTCGATCTTCATTTGTTTTCTGGTCGTATAAATATATTTTAAAATACTGATAATAATATGCAAAAAAGAAATTCATGTCATATGCGTCTCTGGTCTTATGCGTATTTGTTAAATACTGATCTTTTGCGTAAATAAATTCGGGTCATATGCGTATCTGGTCGTTTGCTTATGAAAATATGGTCATTTGCGTGTCTGGTCATTTGCGTTTCTGGTCATATGCGTCGAAAGGCCGTACGCGCCGCATTTCCTGATAGCCTCGCACATACGCGCCTAAGCAAATCTTTGGTATTGCCAACAATTTTTGCAGTTTCTTTTACCTCTGGTGTGAAACAGTACAGTGAGTGGTATTGTGACAGTGAGAATGTACAAAACGCAAAATGAGCACCACAAGCAAAATGTACAAAACGCAGAATGTAGGTAGGTACATAACGCAAAATGTACAAAACGCAAAATGTAAACAGCTCGCAAAATGTACACAACGCAGAATGTGCACAACGCAGAATGTGCACGTTAGGGCTTGTCTTTATTTTAATAGGTCTAGGTCGGCAAAACAAATGAAGATCGGCGAAACAAATGAAGATCGACAGTACAAATGACGGTCGGATAAACAAATGACGATCGAAAAAACAAATGCAGATCACTGAAACAAAAGACTATAAGCAAGTTAACAACGCCAAAATTTACTTACAGTCATATTTTGTAATCTAGATGCTGATCTCGAATATATAAAAAATAAATAGATATTATGCATGCTCATAAGGTTGAAATTTGCTTGCACCATTTTTTGTAATCTAGATGCTATAACCATTAAAAAAAGGTGCAAGCAATTCTCGACCTTATGATCAGTGATGACTGATGTCTATAAACGCCTAAAAGCACATTTTTAGAGAAGTGTCATTAAGGTCGAGATTTGCTTGCACCATTTTTTTGAATGGCAATCGCTACTAGATTACAAAATATGGCTGCAAGTAATTTTTGACCTTATCGACTTGCTTATAGTCTTTTGTTTTACTGATCTGCATATGTTTTTAGATCGTCATTTGTTTATCCGACCTTCATTTGTTTTATCGATCTTCACTTGTTTCGCCGAACTTCATTTATTTTGCCGATCTAGATCTATTATAGTACAGACAAGCTCTTACATGCACTCATACTTATAGAATTCGGGACTTCACGCGAAACACATTTACTTACATTTTCACACCGACGTTTCGAGCACGTTGCAGCGCCCGTGGTCGCGGTTGGACTGAGGCGAGAATCGACGAAAACCATGAAGTAACTTCTTGCCAAACTACCCTTCGCTATTGTCACAACGAAGGATAAGGCCGGCGACACACTACACTCACTACGTCAGTTTTAATTGGCACAGTTTTACGTTCAAGTTTATTAATCACTGCATTCCACATCCCGGAGAGCTTATATCCATCATCCCTATTGAAATTTTTGTATTTTTTAATTTCAATGGCTTCACGCACCATACGTGGATAATAGTGGCGATCAGTGGAGAGGACTTTTGGTTGGTGAAGTTCGATCCAGTGATTACTGCCCGTATCGAGGTGTTCTGCTATTGCCGATTTGTTAAACTGACGGTTTTTCACAGCTGCAATGTGTTCTTTGACCCTTTCCGCGATGGTCCGCTAGGCTAGCCTATGTAGGAACTACCGCAGCTGCAATCCACTTTGTAGACACCTGGTGTTTGCAAAAGAATGACGTCCTTTGGTGTTCGTACGTACCTAGCTACCTTTGTTAACGGTTTAAAAATCGTCCGTATGGAGAACCGCCGTAAACACGATCCGATCTTGTCCGTTATTCCCTTTATATACGGCATATAAGCTGGTTGACGTTCCACTCCCGGCTTCACTTTCCTCGGTGCACGTCGTGTCTTCCTACTAATCGCTGCGTACCCATTCATCTTGAGTATCTCCTGAACATAGTCCAACTCCTGCTGTAAATGCTCAGGGTCGCAGAGGTCATTAGCTCGCTTGACGAGCGTCGCGCTGACTGATTTGAGATGAAGTGGGTGATGATGCGGGGAGGCGTGCAGGTATCTATTTGTGTGAGTGGGTTTGCGATACACAGTGTGGGCCAAGGAACCATCTGCTCTCACCATTAATTTGACGTCAAGGAAAGACAACGACCTGTTGTTCTCAATCTCATAGGTAAATTGTGTTTTCACATGTAATGAGTTAAGATACTTGGTAAAACAAATCACCTGCTCCCTGTTGCCTTTAAATATGCAGCAGGCAGGAAGACACGACGTGCACCGAGGAAAGTGAAGCGGGGGGTGGAACGTCAACCAGCTTATATGCCGTATATAAAGGGAATAACGTATTATATAAAAATAAGTCGGGGTTTCCTTCCTGACGCTATAACTCCAGAACGCACGAACCGATTTCCACGGTTTTGCATTCGTTAGATAGGTCTCGGGCTCCGTGAGGTTTATAGCAAAGAAAATTCAGGAACGATTTCAACAGAAAAGCGGGAAAAACATTTTTCACATACAGCGCCATCGCGGGCGAAGCTGCGGGCATCAGCTAGTTCAGTATAAAAACCCGTGTGCATGTATTATTTATTGTCCGGTTTGAACATTATTTCCGTGTAGATACGGGCAAATACGTATATATGGCAATACTGAGCATGCATGCGGCTACACCGAGCACCAGCACGCGCCGTACGCGCCGCATAATGACGTCATCAGAATGCTATTCGGATGCCTACCGCACTGTGCTACCGCATTTCACGAAATGCGGCGCGTACGGTGCGGGTGTAATGTGCGAGGTTTCATATACCTAACTTCATACAACGCTTTCTAAAATGCGGCGCGTACGGTGCTGACATTTGTGCGCTCAGCTTAAGAATGATAAATAAATTTATTGTAGGCCATTTTCTTACCACCTTGTTAGCCCAAACTCAGCTTTGAGTGGTGAGGAGCTTTCACGCTTTTTTTGGCAATTCCACCCGTAAATAAAATAAAGCCCAAATGAAGCTGATCGAAACTTTTGGCTATGAGATCTATAGTATTGAGAGATTCATTTTTAAAATTATCTTTATCTTATTGCAATTATGCAATGCTAAACAACTAACTAACACAAAAATCAAATGCCTTCAAAAAGATTCTCTTCTTCCGAATGAAGCCTTGTGACTGGTTGATCTTTATTCAATATCTAAACATCTTCAAGCATGTATATTATCTATGTAAAAGAACATAGTCAAACTAAGCCTTAAGTAAATCACAGTTACCAAAACTCCGCCATTGCGAGACGAGTGGGGTGCGTGGCGCAGCCCTATCCTGATGAATATTGTATGCAGCAATTTGTATAATTTGATTAAGTCCTACCTGCGTCGAGTCGACTGGGGACGAGACATTACTATTCGAATAACTAATATGCAACTTTATTAAATTTGTTATATTATTTCTTCCATTGCTTGAAAATTTTGTGGAAATTTAGCCAAAAGTAGGTAGAATTTTCATCATAGGTATGTACCTACCTAGGTAGATATGGTGAAAATTCTACATACGTACCTTCGGCTAGGTAGGTACCTACTTCTTAGAATATTTCCCACTTCATGTCAGGATAGTAAGAGATTTTTTCTTTGCACTTAGGTACCTACTTAGGTACTTTTAACTTTGAATGTCCTACGTAACTTTTTGCTCGCTCAGAAGAATATCTACCTAATCATGAAACTACCGCATACCGAATTAAGCGCTCATGACCCCGCGGACTTAGTCTTCTGTAAACGATCACTGTAGTAAGCAACTTTTACTATGGCTGGTCTTGGATGGGTGACCACTTTGAGACATTTATTTCTAAACGTTTTCGTGCTTCGGAAGGCACGTTAAGCCGTTGGTTCTGGTTATCAATAATATGACTGTCGTTAAGTCAAGTGAAGGCCTAAGGGTGACTTGAAAAATGTCTACTGTGCGTACAGCGCTTCTGGCGCTGCAAACGTTGATGTAGGCTACGCCGCTACGGTAACCAACCATTAGGTGGGCCGTAAGCTTGTCTGCCACCTAATCTTGTCTGTATAAAAAAAAATACGTACGTACGTACCTACCCTTTACAAAAAAAAACCGAGTATAATAGTAGTTATATTTGTACGTAGTAATTAAATTATCAGCGTGTCGGACGTGAGAGTGCACTTTACGACGCGTGCGCATACCACTCACCTGCCTGCAATTAGTGAATGCGTTTTGTTATAGGTACGGCACCGTTTGGTGAGTCGCGGGTTATTGTTCTTGTCCATACTCCTATGGACTATTTGAATTATTTCAGCTGCATCTTCTCGGTCTTGCAATCTACTGTGGTATTTATTTATCAAAGCCGCAGCCACAGAGAAATAAGTCATAAAGTGCTTCAAAGCTCTATTAAAAAAGTTTTGTTTAAATATTTATTTATTAGAGTAAAAGTTTTGTTAAAAGACCTTGATGTAGCAATTTTCCTTCGGGATTCGTTGGGGGGATCAATTTTCTCCAAACCTTTGCTTTCAACCTAGGTAGGTACCATTTTACTAGTTGATTCCAAATTCTACCTTGATTTGCTGCCCAAGGTCTGATATCGCTGGCCGCAACTAGAAGCATTTATAATTTTATTTCCGTTTAAGCTGTGAGCGACTGTTACCCAAAGACTTATATAGATATAAACTGAGGTAGACATGCCGTACTCTAACAAACGAGATTTCAAAAGCAATCCTCAAACACACACATTGCTAAGACTAAACTCACTTATAAATAATAATTACGTAGGTAATTGTCACCACAATAGCAATATACGAAAAGAACAAGAGTAAAAGAGAAGACGTATGGACTCCGATTGCAAGCCGAGTACTCTCGAAGTTTTGACTCGTTTTGACTCACTACAGTGCGAGCAACGCTGCTAATTAGCTCAGTTTATGGGTTTCAAAAATCGGTGTGTAGGGCACGTCTACCTCAGTTTATATAGCAGTCTTTGCTGTTACCTGATACTCAATCATGTAAATTGCCAATAAGCTTTAAAAATGTGAGAATTTACAAAATTACAAATTACATACTGGGTGTTTCTTTTAGGGTGTCAAGCCGCCACTAGCTGGTAGCAGGGTTCCATACCTATCGATTTAACCCCCATGTATGTTCTACGATTTTTTGTAGTTTTCGAGATATAATTTTTTTTCGTTATTTTTCCACGTGGCTTTAAATAATTACAACTTCTTTTTGGTTCGACTTTTCTTGGATATTTTTTTATTATAATAATGCCTATTGATTGCAGTATTATGGACAAAATAATCTCCTTCCCAACTTTGATACAAGATGTAAAAATTTTAATCGATAATAAAAAAATAGGGAATTATGCAGAACATTATATCTCGAAAACTACAAAAAATCGTAGAACATACATGGGGGTTAAATCGATAGGTATGGAACCCTGCTACCAGCTAGTGGCGGCTTGACACCCTAAAAGAAACACCCAGTATAGGGCTTTGTAGATATGAAGCTGGTCATACCATTTTTGAACAATAACGGAACAAGTCTAATCATTCATTATTACATTTTTATGCGAATACACGCATAATTTCCTCCCTTATCATTTAAACGTGTTTAACTGGCGGCTATCTGACCGACACACGCTTATTTAATCAATCAACCACCCTAACACGCTTATCATTGAGACCATCCCGACAAATTACATATTAAGTGCGTTGGCAACACTAAAAAAAGCGTGGGCTGTCACACTGACAGTTACTACCCTTATAAAAAAGTGTAGTTACGATTGATTGGTTTGGCATTGGCAGTTGTGTGTGCTGATTTTTAAGGTTCTGTATGATTTTTTATTTATGTACCTACTTACTTATTTTATTAAAAAAAAAAAGGATTAAAACCGCTTGTATTGCTGATTCTATCGACACATCATTGTTATTGACGTGCCTTTTTTGGAAAGTATTCTCCCTCGACTTCTGTCGTTAGGTATCTCCGCATGGGACTATCCTTGAGGAACCAGGGTGCTAGCTTTTTCATTTGACCTGATTAGTTGTGTTTCTTTTCAGACTGCATAACTATGAACAAAAATGATAAATAATCCATCTTTTTACTATTGTACATCTTTATAAAAGAAATAACATGTCATCATTGTCACGTACCTACATTGCAATTATGTTGGTACCAGCTGTTATAAAAATATCTCTTTTATTTACTAAATTGTTTATTATTCTGACTGTCTCTATCGAATTATTGTACCTATAGTGTACTGTCGATTTTTGAGGTTTTGGGTAAAAATCCCATATTGTATAAAATGTATTTTTGATTCGCCAATTTTGTTTTGTACTCTCAGCTCAGACACAGACATTGTGCTCATCGGCTATACATTTTTCTTAAAATTGTCAATTGGGATTTTTTATTCGAAACAAACAAGTAAGCTGAAACAAAACCGCGAAAACTTACGGAACCCTTCGAAATAGTGATGAGCTTGTAAAGCGGAAGCTTGGACGTGCGCATATGATTATAATTATATTTTACAAATATTATTTTATAGGGAGAGCTCGTGGGAGCGGAGGGAAGAGGACTCACAAAGGGACCAGGTAAAAGGGTGCGATCACTACAGTATTATAGGGATGAACACGTAATATACTTAGCGATAGTTTGATGCGTGAAAACCAGGTGTCTAATGGCGGGTGGAGAATCAGGGTCTGTCAAAAAGGAGAGTCTAATTGCATTTGATACGGCAAATTGAATACAAAGCTAGATGTGGTCGATAATCATTTTAGGATTTATGACTCTTTGTGTTAGGGTGTTGCTATTGGCAAATGGCTTATTTTTTAAAATCTTTTGGCAAAATTTATTGAAACCGGGATATTGCCACAGACTTACAATAAGTAGCAGACAAAGCGTTAGAGATTGAAAAGTACGCCAAAACTAACACATATAAAAACCACACACATTATCGCAACTACAGGGAAGGAGTTAGCCGCCTAGTTGACTAGTTCAATAAGATTTATTTTAATGAAATAAGAGTATCTTAAAATACCTCTTAAGATTCCGTAGCCAAATGGCAAAAAACGGAACCCTTATAGATTCGTCATGTCTGTCTGTCTGTCCGTCCGAATGTCACAACCACTTTTCTTCGAAACTATAAGACCTATGCACTTGAAACTTGGTAAGTAGATGTATTCTGTGAACCGCATTAAGATTTTTAAATATAACTAGAAAAAAGCAGTAAATATTGGGGGTCCCCATACTCAGAACTGAAACGAAAAGTTTTTTTTTTATCAAACCCATACGTGTGGTATCGTACTCACCATACCAAAAAACCCCTTAAACGATACCCATCACGAAAATTTTGTGATTTCGGCGCGGCGCCCATATTGGATTGCAAAATTATCATGTGATTCGTACTCAGCATACCAAAAACCCCCTTTAACGATACCCATCATGAAATTTTGTGATTTCAGGGCGGCGGCCATATTGGATTGCAAAAGTATCATGAAATTCGTACTCAGCGAACCAAAATCCCCCTTAAACGATACCCATCATGAAATTTTGTGATTTCGGCGCGGCGGCCAAATTGGATTGCAAAATTATCATGTGATTCGTACTCAGCGTACCAAAATCCCCCTTAAACGATACCCATCATGAAATTTTGTGATTTCGACGCGGCGGCTATATTGGATTGCAACATTATCTCTTAGTCTTTCTGTTCCCGGTTTCCATTTCGGAGTTTCCAGTTCTATGATCCCATTCAAAATCGCAATAAAAACCATTTCTGCTAATAGTTTTGCACCAATTTTTTTAAAACCTTCTCCTGACAGAAACAAACACAACAAAAAAGAATTAGCGAAATCGGTCCAGCATTTCACGCGTGATGCCGTGACCACGAAAATCGGGCTTCATTTTTATATATTGTATACTCAATATCATCGAAGATTACAGGCATTATATTAAAATGCAATTCTGAACTAATTAAATGCTGAATCACAGTTTGCCACACTTATTTTATGTTAGCATTAAATTTAATCTTGAAAAGAAGTGCCTGAGTTTGGCCCCTACATTAATGAGAGGTATCTAATACGTCAAACTGCAGCATCGGCAGCTTAGACCTTTCAAAAACCAGGCGCACGTCATTTTTTTTAACATGTCATGTATAGTGTTGCTATACGTGTAGAAACGAGATAGCAGCATTCACTAACCCCTTAGAGCGAGCGGAATGGAAAGACCAACGCACACAAACATAATTAATGTTTCGTCTGCTCCTTATTGTACGTCTGTGGAGTTTGCGCGCGAAATCGGAGATATGCGGACTACTCCGTTGAAAATTTTCCAAAATTAGTGTAATTCGAGTGTTTTGTGAGTAAAAGTGGTGGATTTTTAAGCATTAAAGTTCGACAAAGTGCACAAGTGACTCTTCCATTTCTCGACAAACTCCAGAGACACTTTTAGTATAGTCCCACCGCTTTACTAGAGAAGACTGACTTTGACTTAGGGCTGCACTTGACTTTGACTAGACTTAGAGGACGAGGCCTGTGACTTGAAAAATGAAGATATAGTAAACATAAAACTAGGCTGTATGGCTCAAATTGCCTTTGCCTATCCGAAAATGGATAAATACTGCCATCTAAGTAGTATAAAAAAAAACTACTACTCTTTTTTTTATTTTTTTAATGTGAGGATGCTATGCCGAACTCTTACCGACTAAAAAACCTCACGTAACGCCCAACAAGCCCTCAGGAAGGATGTCTCGTGACTCCCAACAGACCTACGGCCGCCACTGCGGCCTCGCCCAGGGGGTGGTTCGGGTGCTATCCCGCGTCTTTGGAGAGTTTCGGGTGTGATCCCGCTTCTAAGGGGGGGCGTGCGTGAGTTGCTCACGTCACGCTGCCGTCATGGGCCTGCTTCTGTAAGGACGGTGAGCCGCCCTCTCACCGTCATCAGGCCCCCGGTCATGGTGGCCGATAGTACTCGGCGAAGACACGTCGGCGGCGCCCAGGCCGCCGACTGCGGAACTCGGGTGGGAGAGCTCTCTCCCGCACCCGGCCCGCCGCCTCCTTCACGAGCATGACCTGCTCGCAGAAAGAGGCGGCGCAGTCCCACTTACTCCCGCTGGAGAGCATGGCTCGCACCATGGCCTCGAGCGAGAGAGTGTCCACGCCCAGACCCACTACGAGGACCTGGCGCTGTTGTGCCCACGCCGTACACTCCACCAGAGTGTGGAGCGCCGTGTCATCGCTGCGGTCCTCGCAGTGCTGACACTCGTCCGTGGTTTCCCGGTGTTTTCGCCACAGATACCTACCGAAGCTACCGTGCCCGGCAAGCATCTGTGTCAACCGGTAGGAGAGAGCACCGTGTCTTCTCTCCAGCCACTCGTCCATGACCAGTCTGACGGCTGCGATTGTGGCGAATCCCCCCTTTGATTGCTCAAGTAGCACCTTCCATGTCTCCACGGTTTCCTGGTGGAGCAGGGTCCGCTGGGCCTCGATTTCTCGAGACGCAGGCCTTTGGCCCCGCTCCAGCGCCTCCTTGCGCCATCTGAACAGTGACGCAAGGGCTCTCGCTTCCAGGTCCCATGGAGGGGTCCCGGCTAGGAAACATGCCGCCTCACCGGAGATCGTGCGGTATCCCCTTATCACCCTGACGGCCATCACTCTCTGCGGGCTCAGCAGTCTAGCCTCATTGCTGGCCGTCAGGGTCTCCGCCCATACGGGAGCCCCGTACAGGGCCATGCTTCGCACGATCCCAAGGTACAGTCTCCTGTAGGGGCGTTGGGTCCCCTGATGTTGGGCATCAGCCGCGCGAGTGCGGCCGATGCTCCCCTCAGTTTTGGGACCTAACTTTGGAAGTGATGTCCGAAGTTCCACCGGCCATCGAGTACGAGCCCCAGATACTTCATCGAGGGCTCGATGCCGATGCTGACGCCCCCTACCTGTAGGCTGGATCCCGCAGGTGGCCCCATCCGAGGTCCGTGGAAGCACAGAGCCTCGGATTTGTGAAGGGCGACCTCAAGACCCAGCCGCCGAATCCGACCCACGACCTGAGCAATACTACTACTACTCTATTGAAACCGATTGCACAACTGACTCAAAAGAGACGTTGATCAACAGACAGCCCACTAGTCATCTGGTGACTTACCTACACCTATTATTTTTAGACCAATAAGGTTTCAGACAAGTATAAATACGGTTGCACGTGGACATTCTCTTGGACGTGGACATTCTGTGGACGTCAGTCATGATCTCCAGTACAAATAAGTGGGACATAGTTGCATCTTTCTGCGAGCAAGTCACGCTCGTGAAAGAGGCGGCGGCGTGGGAACGACGCAGAATTCTCCCACCCGAGTTCCGCGATAGTCTTGGGCGAAGACAATAAGAATCGGGATCACACCCGAACAACATCTTGAAGACACGGGATAGCACCCGAATCCCCTAGGTGCGGCCGCAGTGGTAGCCAAGGTCTGATGGGTATTACCCGGGGCTCCCAACCGTAGGCAGTAGGTAGGGAACGTGTTGGTTTTTAGTCCCTAAGAGTCCGGCATAGCATCCATAACGAATTTTCTGCACGTAAAAATAAGACAAGCATGCGGTCCAAGTTCAACTGATGAAAAGTTTCCGTCGATGGACATTTAAAACACCCAGAGACACGCGCGGTGCCGACCCTTTATCGCGCACTATAATTGTCCAATGATAGTAAGTGTTCAATCTGAATTATAATTTGAATTGTTCACAAGATTATTATCTTCTATAGACCCCAATATAAACAAAATTGTTGTTCAATTACATCAAGTGTGTGTGTGTGACCCTTTTGAGGTTATTTTTTAATGCACCGCGCTTTATTCTGACCATTACGTGTGAATAAATAATTGTATAAGAGAATCTCAACCCTGCTCTCTTCTAAATAAGGTTTAAATTGACAAAGCCATTATATTTTGATTTTAGTTACAAAAAAAAATTGCTAGGGAACTTTTTCGCGGGTATTTTCGTTTGGGAATCGGTCATCCATATCTATTGAAGTGGGCGCTTTGTGTCTGACACGCGTTCTTTTGTATCTACTATCTACTATGCTTATTTTTAATTAAATTAATCAAACTTGTGGTAAATCTCTTTGGATATTTACTATTTACAGAGATGAGAAAAGTAAACTGATTTATTAGTCTTTCCTCTTGTCAAGTCTTGTCGCTACTCGCTCTTTGTCAGCACATAGGTATGAAATACGCATAAGTAGGTACCTAATAATTTTTTGTCACAACAAGCACAGCACACTAAATAAATGTTGATTTCAAGAAAAACATTTTATTTTAACGTAGGTACCTAGAAAGTAAATGATATTTACATTTTCAAATTCATTAAGCAAGCTTAGGTAGCACCTCTTGTGAGTCAATATCTGACGCCTTTAAATAAATACTCTCACGTCCAGTCTAGAAATAATCAAAGCAGAAGGAAGAGCACGTGCACGCTGGATTGGATGCATTGTGCAGACAAGAACTGACTGCTACCTAATACGAAGAAAAATACAACCTGCCCCAAATAAGAAACCTAGTCTAACTACAGAACTTAGACATCGCCAATAGATAGATATTGGTTGTGGAACTTGTGGCGGTCAGATGGTAAGTAGTCGGTTCACGGAAAATATCTAAATTCAGCCGCATCGCAATTACACTGGAAAGCCGATTTCAATTGGGTTGGTGTGGTACTACTCGTTAATAATCAAAAACACATCTTTTAGTGTACTTATGTTTATTAATAAATTATAAACAGAAATCTAACCTTTTTATATAACACACTTTTTATGTAAAAACAACTTTTGAAATGACCACATCATATCTTCGCCAAAATATTCATTCCAACCTCAATCCTTTGGATATTGACACAATTTTCGAGAAGAGGTTATAAAAAACATAATGGTAGAAAAAGCGAAGTCACTTGAGTGTTGACGTGCGTCCGTGAGGAGGTAGGCCACCCACATACTGTTTGTCTAAGCCCCCGTTTAATTTTCTAACCAAATAGCTAAGATGTGGTGTTGGGGTAGGCTTGTTATCACTTGCAGTTGATAAGGGATGTGTAAAACGGATTTTGGAATTAGAAATTAGCTACAACGTGGCAAATTTGGAAAAAAAACTGGGTAAGTGCGAGTCGAGTCGCGCACGTAAGGTGCCGTAGCAAAAACCTGCAAAATATCACGTTTTTTGTATGTTTGTATGTACTCTCTTAATTCGCCCCTTTTTCTGATATTAGAATTTGTTGTCATAGCAGCAACAGAAATACATTATCTGTGAAAATTTCAGTTGTTTAGCTATCACGGTTCCTGAAATACAGCCTCGTGACGGACAGACAGATAGACAGACAGATGGACAGAGGAGTCTCATGAATAGAGTCCCATTTTTACCCTTTGGGTACGGATAAACCTAAAAAATACCTAAAGGCACCTAAAAATTAATATCATGCAAAAATTAGGACTTCAGTCGTGAAAGGTTTTTGAAGAGATGTTCAAGTAAAAAAAAAAAAGACGTGTGGCACTCGGGGACTGCCGCGGTAAAGCTATTACATAGCATTTTTTACCAACTATGCTAGTATAATTATTTCTATATAAGAATACTAGCTGATGCCCGCAGCTTCGCCTGCGTAAAATTTGTTACCGCGGGAAGTTATTCCCGGGATAAAAGGTAGCCTATGTGTTATTCCAGACTATAATGTATCTCCGTACCAAATTTCAGCCCGATCCGTTCAGCGGTTTGAGCGTGAAAGAGTAACAAACATCCACACTCACAAACTTTCGCATTTATAATATTAGTAAGAAGTAAGATTTTAAGGCCTATGTTCAACAAAGTAAAGTACCAAGTGCCTACTTGACTGTGGACATTTGGGCTTTTGGAATTTTGTTTTAGAACTTTTTAAGAAGAACAATTATTTTGTAATAAATTATTTTTATGTAACTTCAACCATTTACGCAGAGGCGCAACGGATACTCTTATAACGATTAAATGTTTTCCGTTTTCGAAACATTCCTCATTGCTGCACCACTCCTATTAATCTTCGCATTATGTTATGTAGCCTATAGCCACTATCAATAAATGTACCTACTTACTATCGAACAGTTTTTGAAAGCCTACCAGTAGTTTCAGTAAGGCTTGCCTTGGTATGATGTGATTCATGGTCCCTTTGCAGCGTGTGTCCAATCCAGCGCAGCAGCTACACTTCCGACGTTTGATCTGTTGGGGTCTCACTGCAGCGTTCCAATAGTCTTACGTTCGTGATGTTCTCGGGCCCATATGTACCGAGGATCCATTGGAGGCAGCGTTTGACGAAGACTTATAGCTGGTAGCTGGTGCGAAATGTCTTTACTTTAGTGACCTTCCATGTCTCGCATCCGTATAGCAGTTAGCAGTACAGTTTTAACGTTTACTTTGTTTTGAGTTTCACTCTTCGTGTCTATTTTCGCAACTGCCTACGGGGCGCAGCTGTGTAAAGGTTATTCTGGCCTTGGCGAGACTCGAAATGATGTAGGGTACTCTTCTATTCCATCAGTTTCTGACACGACACTCCCGAGGTACGTGAATTAGTGCCTCCACCACATCTCTTGCGTCTGTCGATTTTAATTTCAGTCCAGCCATTCGCTGCCTCATCCTGCTCGTTGTCCTGCACGTTGTCCTGCAGACATGCATGACGGATGCATGTCTGCAGGACATCACATCCTGCACGTCCTGCAGACATGATGCAGACATGATGTCCTGTGCCTCAGCAGGCACAGGACATCGGCATCATTAATATCCTCCAGGATATCAGTATAGGCCCCATTCTATGCCGCGCCGATTGTTCTTTGCGGTATTCAGCATTATACCATCTATTTTCTATGGATGGTTGTTAACTATCCTGTTATCTTCATAACGATCCTCTAAGGTAGGTACAGTATGTATTTTCAAAAGAGTTTGTGAACTCTATTTTTAATTTCTTTTTCAGAATATTGATGACATTTGATTGATGTCATTTTATACACGTTACGTCTACTACATTGATACATGTAATAAAATTCGAACACGCCGGTGTTTGTATGTAAATTGTTTATACTGAGGAAAATTCTATACTGAGGAATAGTTTTAACCATTAAGCTCTATTTTGATATAGCATACAGGGCAGATTTACACGCTACTTGATGAGTATGATTAATAAATACCTCTAATTTCATAGACCTTGTGTGACGTAAACAAAGTTGCGAGGGTCAGCTAGTTAAAAGATAAAACAATAGGTTTCTTCTTTCTACTTAAAAACTATTTTTACAAATTTTATGGTAATAATAGACATTCTTTGAAATATGCATGTATGGTATTGTTGTGACTTTTATGACACGTTTAAAGTACATAGGTATGGGATAGATGGCGCTCGCGGCTACGTCAGCGTGAAATTTTCTTCCCGCTTCCCATGGGAACGTACTCCCGGGTTTGGTTATCTTTATAGCAGTATTAAGTATATATAAATTAACAAAACAAAAAATGATACTGCATTGGTGATAATAATAATAAAATGTATGTATATAGAGTACTCACTCATTTTCTTTCACTATTTTTCGTGACTTTCTACATTAATAAATGCACTTTGTTTATTTATATTTAAAACACTTTTTACACAAATTATACGAGTACAGTTCACTGTTGTACATAGATGATGAATACCTATACACCTATAGTCGAATTTTTATTTAGACGAAGTAAATTGACGGCAACTAATGTAATTGACAGCATCGAAATAGTCATTTCACATTAAGAACTCTAAATTCGACCAACACTCTTAATTCAACTTTGGTCGAGTGGTTAAGACGCGGATCGGTACGCAGAAGGCGCAAGATCGATTCTGGGTACAAGCATCAATTTTTGGATTATTTGACATAATAATAATAATATATAACGACTGCAGAGTTCATAATTGACGTAAACAAAAAAATTATGAATTGCTAGACTAGATACACGAACGTGGCCGAAGGTAGCCGAGTGTGACTCGTTTTCGTGACACAATTTCTGGATTCGGTCTCCACGCAAGGCCCGCGATAGAAGCTATGCAATAGCTTAAAAAAAAAAAAAGGGTGCGTGTACTTACGTACGCGCGGGAGAAGTTATAATTCTTAATAAAAAAAAAAAAAAGACGTGTGGCACTCGGGGACTGCCGCGGTAAAGCTATTACATAGCATTTTTTACCAACTATGCTAGTATAATTATTTCTATATAAGAATACTAGCTGATGCCCGCAGCTTCGCCCGCGTAAAATTTGTTACCGCGGGAAGTTATTCCCGGGATAAAAGGTAGCCTATGTGTTATTCCAGACTATAATGTATCTCTGTACCAAATTTCAGCCCGATCCGTTCAGCGGTTTGAGCGTGGAAGAGTAACAAACATCCACACTCACAAACTTTCGCATTTATAATATTAGTAAGATTTTAAGGCCTATGTTCAACAAAGTAAAGTACCAAGTACCTACTTGACTGTGGACATTTGGGCTTTTGGACTTTTGGCCTATTGGCCTTTTGGACTTTTGGACTTATGGACTTTTGGCCTTTTGGACTTGAAGATCCAAAAGTCCTCAAAGACCGAAAAGTCCCAAAAGTCCCAAAAGTCCCAGAAGTCCCAAAAGGCCAAAGGTCCAAAAGTACAAAAGTCCAAAAGTCCTAAAGTCCAAAAGGCCAAAAGTCCAAAAGTCCCAAAGGCCAAAGTCCAAAAGGCCAAAATTCCACTCCACCTAACCTCACCCCACCCCACCTCACACCAATTCACCTCACCACACCCCACTTCACCTCACCCCACCCTACACACCTCAGCCCACCCCACTTCACCCTACTTCACTTCATATACATAGGTACACGTTATGCAAACGCTCACGTGTACACGTTGGTATATGAAGTGCGAGATACACGAACGTGGCCGAGTGTGGCCGAAGGTAGCCGAGAGTGTGATTTATTTTCGTGACACAATTTCTGGATTCGGTTTCCACGCAAGGCCCGCGATAGAAGCTATGCAATAGCTTAATAGGTATTTTGTTTTAGAACTTTTTAAGAAGAACAATTATTTTGTAATAAATTATTTTTATGTAACTTCAACCATTCACGCAGAGGCGCAACGGATACTCTTATAGGGGAATTGTGCTTAAGATGACATAGTCAGATAAGATGACACACCTGTATTATTTTCTGAAATACACGCGCCAAAGGTGAACCCGTGACGTTTTATAGGGTGCATGTAGGTGGCGCTAGTACCGAAGTTCAGTATGGCGGAGAGTGACGGCGCGTTGCAACATAGTGAACGTTTTCGTGATTTTACAGGAAGGAAAAATTACCCAATACTTTTGTTTGTTGGTGAAAATACACTTAAAGATTGAATATTTTCGTTTAAATAGTTTTAATTGTAAATAGTGATTAATATATGACTCAAATATTGATAGTAACGTATTCTAACCAAAAAGAATTTGTCAGGATATTTGAATGAAACTTTTGTTAACCATTTGGTAAGATGACATACTAGACGTCGGTATAAGATGACATACTATGTCATCTTAACTTTATTTGGCGGTAGTATGCCTATCTTATTTTATTGATCACCAACGACTTAGGTCGCAGACAAGCGCACGGCCCACCTGATGGAAAGTGGTTACTGTGGCCTATGGAGTGTAATACCATGAGGAGTCACACTCGCGCTGCCGACCCTGGAACAACAGAGAGATTCTGTGCCGTCAGCGCAGAAGACAAGCAGGACAAGCCTCTGGTCTACCCACCGACAGCACAAAACCGCCGGGAACACGTCACAAGGTTATTTAGCCGCAGTATTCTGTAAGGCCGAGGTACTTCCCCAGTCGGACTACTAGACTGGGACGGAAATACCGTCGTGTCCTATCTCCTACCTATTGGTGACCTATAAGACGACATTACCAATAAAGTCTAAGATGACATAGTGTGCCATCTTTCACCAGGCTTATGTCATCTTACACACGGAGACTTAAGTGCAAATTATATACTTTTAAAAATTGTATATTCAGTTGATTGTTTTAAAACTATAATGACTCTGTTAACTATTTAGTATTTGAATAAATGCGTAAGATTTTGATCGCATTATGACTTTCTTTTTTGTAATATTTGTGTAGAAACAAAAAGTATGTCATCTTAAGCACACTTCCCCTAACGATTAAATGTTTTCCGTTTTCGAAACATTCCTCATTGCTGCACCGCTCCTATTAATCTTAGCATTATGTTATGTAGCCTACAGCCACTATCAATAAATGTACCTACTTACTATCGAACAGTTTTTGAAACCCTACCAGTAGTTTCAGTAAGGCTTGCCTTGGTATGATGTGATCATGGTCCCTTTGCAGCGTGTGTCCAATCCAGCGCAGCAGCTACACTTCCGACGTTTGATCTGTTGGTGGATAGGGGTCTCACTGCAGCGTTCCAATAGTCTTACGTTCGTGATGTTCTCGGGCCCGTATGTACCGAGGATCCATTGGAGGCAGTGTTTGACGAAGACTTATAGCTGGTAGCTGGTGCGAAATGTCTTTAGTGACCTTCCATGTCTCGCATCCGTATAGCAGTTAGCAGTCCAGTTTTAACGTTTACTTTGTTTTGAGTTTCACTCTTCTTGTCCATTTTCGCAACTGCCTACGGGGCGCGGCTGTGTAAAGGTTGTTCTGGCCTTGGCGAGACTCGAAATGATGTAGGGTACTCTTCTATCCCATCAGTTTCTGACACGACACTCCCGAGGTACGTGAATTAGTGCCTCCACCACATCTCTTTCGTCTGTCGATTTTAATTTCAGTCCAGCCATTCGCTGCCTCATCCTGCTCGTTGTCCTGCAGACATGCATGACGGCGTGTGTGTGCCTCAGCAGGCACAGGACATCGGCATCATTTAAATCTTCCAGGATATCAGTATAGGCCCCATTCTATGCCGCGCCGATTGTTCTTTGCGGTATTCAGCATTAGGTATACCATCTATTTTCTATGGATGGTTGTTAACTATCCTGTTATCTTCATAATGATCCTCTAAGGTAGGTACAGTATGTATTTTCAAAAGAGTTTGTGAACTCTATTTTTAATTTCTTTTTCAGAATATTGATGACATTTGATTGATGTCATTTTATACACGTTACGTCTACTACATTGATACATGTAATACAATTCTAACACGCCGCCGGTGTTTGTATGTAAATTGTTTATACTGAGGAAAATTCTATACTGAGGAATAGCTTTAACTATTAAGCTCTATTTTGATTAAGCAAACAGGGCAGATTCACACGCTACTTGATGAGTATGATTAATAAATACCTCTAATTTCATAGACCTTGTGTGACGTAAACAAACATACTTATAGAATTCGGGACTTCACGCGAAATACCATTTACTTACATTCACCGACGTTTCGAGCACGTTATTTCGCGTGAAGTCCCGAATTCTACAAGTATGAGTGTTAAAAACCGCGATAGTTTAAAAATAACATGACGTAAACAAAGTTGCGAGGGTCATCTAGTTAATAGATAAAACAATAGGTTTCTTCTTATCTACTTAAAAACAATTTTTACAAATTTTATGGTAATAATAGACATTCTTTGAAATATGCATTTATGGTATTGTTGTGACTTTTATGACACGTTTAAAGTACATAGGTATGGGATAGATGGCGCTCGTGACTACGTCAGCGTGAAATTTTCTTCCCGCTTCCCATGGGAACGTACTCCCGGGTTTGGTTATCTTTATAGCAGTATTATATACAAATTAACAAAACAAAAAATAATACTGCATTGGTGATAATAATAATAAAATGTATGTACCTATATAGAGTAGGTACTCACTCATTTTCTTTCACTATTTTTCGTGACTTTCTTCATTAATAAATGCACTTTGTTTATTCATATTTAAAACACTTTTTACACAAATTACACGAGTACAGTTCACTGTTGTACATAGATGATGAATACCTATATACCTATAGTCGAATTTTTGTTTAGATGAATTAAATTGACAGCAACTAATGTAATTGACAGCATCGAAATTGTCATTTCACATTAAGAACTCTAAATTTGACTAGCACCTTTAATTCAACTTTGGTCGAGTGGTTAAGACGCGGATCGGTACGCAGAAGGCGCAAGATCGATTCTGGGTACAACTTAGATCATCTAACCACAGGATGCGCCTTACTTAAGCATTGTTTTCTGCCATTGCACATGACCATTTGGTCTTTTGGCTTTATGAAAAGCCTGTACATCAGTACATCATTTTATATGATTAAACTAGTACATTACATTGTAGTTGACTGTACAATAACAATTAACACACAACAGCCATTACGCGTTTGTCGATTAATACATTTTTAAATGCAATGAAATTTTATATGTCTTTGTTTTTCCCCTTCACTTGTATGAAAACTGGCAGAATATTTTTGTATGCGGTGGTTCGCAAAGGCTAGTCCCGTGTTATATGGTCTAAGGGGTACAAGCATCAATTTTTTGGATTATTTAACATAATATATATGACGTAAACAAAAAATTTATGAAGTGCGAGATGCACGAACGTGGCCGAAGGTAGCCGAGAGTGTGATTCGTTTTCGTGACACAATTTCTGGATTCGGTCTCCACCCAAGGCCCGCGATAGAAGCTATGCAATATATGCAATATATGCAGTCGCGCGCTCCCAGCGGCCTGTCTAACTTGCCACAGACGACGGGTACAAGTTTGTTGCCCCTTCCACATACGAGGGGTTAAAAAAAAAAAAATTATCAACATTAATATTATAAATATGAAAACTGTGATCAGAGGTGACGAGCGTATCAACATGCGCGACTAATATCGAGGTTCAATTTCTATTTTGTTGGTAGCTTTTTTTTTCGAGACTTAATGAGCGGTTAAGCAGACAACTTCATACTGTTAATTTTGTGTCACAGATCTTAAAATTTCACTCTTAATTCAGTGATGCCAACTTGGGGGTTTTCCCCCTAAATTCAGGGGGAAATAAGTTGTCTAGGGGCTTTTTTAGGGGGTAAATTTATTTAGGGGGATTTTTAGGGGGTATATTTTCACAATGGGACTACCAGTTCTAGAACATTTTCCATAAAAAATAGGAGAAAAATAGGACGTAATTTTTCATTTTGCTGTACCCATACTTACTTAATTTTAAATTTATATTAATTTTTCACAAATCTATTCTATACCTATTTTTCATTCTATCATTGATCATTGTGATTACTACTTTCCTGACGTGTAGGTACATAATTGAATAATAAATATATAATATGGTAGTAGGTATGTGTTCTTTTCCACGTTTATTGTTTATTTATTGTCGTTAATTAAAAAACACAACATTTTTATTTTACATTACTTGAATGCATAGAAAAAAAAGTATGAATGTCCATGCTTGGAAAAAAAGTTTAGGGGGTTTTTCAGATTTTTAGTCAATATTTAGGGGTATTTTAACTCGGTTCTAGGGGGACCATTCTGTAGGAGTTGGCATAGTAATAAATAATAATAAATATAATAAATATTCACGGACATTTCACACAACGCTATCTGATCCCAAAGTAAGGAAAGGCGCGTTATGAAAAAATGATAAGAGTCAGTGGACTCTTATCATTTTTTCATAACGCGCCTAAAGAAGTATAACTTCAAAAAGTGCAAAGACTCAGAGTTAGTCTTACTAAACTGATCTATAGTCCTACTAAACTATAATACATATTATAAAGAGGAAAGATTTCATTGTTTGTTTGTTTGTATGTGAATAAGCTACGAAACTATTTTTTTACGTCTTGAAATCCTTCATGGATGCTGTGCCGGACTCTTGCCGACTAATACCACACAGTTTCCTACCAATGCCTATGGACAGGAGCCCAAGGATTCCCGACAACCTTATGATACCACAGCGGCCTCACCTAGGGGTTTGGGTACTGTCCCGCGTTTTGGGGGTTAGTTCGGTTGTTATCCCGCTTTTTAGTGCGTGAGGCGTGCCGTAAACTTTCTAGCAGACGGAGCAAACTGAACTAGCGGGCAACGAAAGCTGTCATGTTTTTATAACGTGTCTATCAAGACTTAATTACAGCCGACCTTTAACAGGTTTCCAAGACAGATGACGTAAGGACAAGTGGCCCTCTGTCTGAGGATGCTTCCTGAACGCAGGCGAATAGTTTCGCCGGAGAAGTCGAGAGGGCTTGAACACGGGTGGTCCTGTACAGGCACGCGGTAAACTGGATAGAGACGTCTGCCTATGTAAAATTGTAGGTATAAATCTAACATGTCAGAAGACAAATTTAGAGAAATTTATTATTTTTACCTTACAACATTACTAAGTACTACAAAAATTTCTTGTTTCTTCTATATAAACGTCGTCAGTACACATCTTTAAGTACCTAATCTTAATTTCGCTCCACATGTTATACGTCGTGTCTGTTGAACTGATATAATAATAATAATGTTTGGTTTTCCTCAAAGGGGTAGACAGAGCCATTAGGATACTTATTACCAGTTGCATTTTGTCCTACAGGTTAAACCTAGCTGATGATCACATTGCCATGTAAAAACGAACATGGGCATTCTGCAGCAACCGACTGTAGAAAATTTACAAAAAACGCATTTGAATATAAGTACGGAGAAGCGTTGAAATACCTATGTCCTGATAAACCTTAGAGCATCAGGACACATGCTAAAAAAATCCCTTCAAGTTAATGTATCTGCTAATTTACGAATTAGGAGTTGTGTTGGACACTAATAGAGGGCCTTAGAGACTATGACCACAAATTAGAGATAGTACAGATGGAAACCTACATACTAAATTCGCTGAGGCTACGCACACATCGACAACTCAGTCACAGACACTACGCACACATAGACAACTCATTCACAGACACGAGGTCAGACGCTCCTCAACCGACTTTTCGATACTGATTTGTGCGCGAGTGTGTGTAGCAGAGGGTTGGCGTGGAAAAAAAAGTAAATACATGAGTTATCCACCTCTACTATCTCTAATATGTGCTATGACACAAATCGCTTCGGGCATTGCTCTGAAGTGCAGTTGAAACGCAACCGAGAGCTATGGATATGACAAATAAATTCTCACTGTATAAC
Source organism: Miltochrista miniata (assembly GCA_933228765.1). Classification (NCBI taxonomy): domain Eukaryota; kingdom Metazoa; phylum Arthropoda; class Insecta; order Lepidoptera; family Erebidae; genus Miltochrista; species Miltochrista miniata. The sequence continues at coordinate 9,951,102 of OW121764.1, read as the reverse complement.
TACAAACCGTGAGCCAGTATGTCCCTCCCCTGTACCAGTTATGGTGAAGACACAAGTTTATGATGGTTTTACTGCAAGAGCCACTTAACGCCCGCCATAGCTACCGTGTACTAACCCCGCCCCGCCACCCCGCTCACCCCTCCCTTTAATTAGATGCACCTACCCCCGCAGAGCGATGTTTTTATTACCGCGTATGTTAACAAGGTGTTTAGAGGAACGCGTGGGTTGGTGTCAATGATTCTGTATGGGTTTTGTCTGATTAATTGTTCTTGGATGGGAGGTTTTGCTTATTGTGAGAGGGCTATCAAGGATGGTATAAGTTCTGTTAGGCAACTAGTAATCCCGTATTATTAACATAACATTATGATCACTCCTATTATCTCTGAAAGGTTAGGCAGAGGCATATTATATTCCCACATTTCATCTTTGAGATTTTGTCCCAGGTAATAGGTGGTGAGCCATATGGTCTTGATATGGACAGGCACAGGTTGTGACTGCCTTCTGTTGAAATTTTCAAATCCTGTATTATTGTTGTCCAAAAATACATACGGGTTAGGTAGGTAGGTACTTACTAAATAGTATCTCATATATTATTATATAATCTGTGCTCATATTTTAATTATTTCCCGCTCTGAGAATCTGGGATTTGTGACGTGTTCTAAACTCGTTACAATTTATCCAGCGTAGATATCAATAATCGCCACATTGCTGCATTGTAAAGTGGAATATTGTTTGAGGAGTATAATGCGTCATTTCTCCGTTACAATTATTTTAATAAGTAAGTCTAGCCTGTTATGCTCTAGAATTGACGGATCCAGCAATCCTGTCATTATTAGTGCATAGGTATTCAAAGTTACTCTCTTAACCTTAATCGTAATTACGATCAAATAGAGATCTCAAAGAGCCTCTGGGTCCACTACGGGAGGCACGGAATGAGTGAAAACGTGGTGGCAGCTACGATAATTATCACAGATATAGGAAAATCAGATTTTTGTGATAATTATAGATTTGCAGAAGGCGGTTTTGCTCGCTAATGCCCAAGTAGTTTTCCCTCCCAATCGCCCATTATGGCCCGGCCGACTGTAGCTGACCTCGCCAGGGTTGTTTGAGGTATTGAATATACCTTCTTACAGCTTCAGTTTTCGCCAAAGGAGGGAGCAAAGGAGGGAGCTTCGTGACCTTAAATAACAGTTCAGTTATTTAAGGTCACGAAGCTCAAATAACCACTCACATACTACGTAATTCCCGTTGACAGTAGGTAAGTTTGTAGAATCGATTATAACGTAACCTCAAATGAATATTTAATTCGAAATTATCATAATTTGATGAGAACTGTTTGTAATACATCACCTGTGAGTTCTTGTGAGCTAGGGTTTTCGAATAATTGTGTAATGAGGAGTGTAGAGGGGAGCTATGAATATTTGCTGCGTCTTGGTCAACCTCATTTGAGTCATGGAGGTTTAGGTTGACACGTCTGATAAGATGTTAGATTTTTCAAAATTTTGTTAAGTTTAAAAAATGGTTACGGTCCTTGGACTCCAAAGTAATACCTACTCGTAGAATAAAATTCTGTAGTAAAAGCACAGATTAAATGGTAAAAGTTATCAAGACAACATACTAAGCGTATAATTAAGCTTTCGGGAGCCCTATTTTTTAACGTGAGTAAAAATCCTTCATGGGTGCTATGCCGAACTCCTACCGACTAAAAAACCTCGCGTAAGGCCCAACAGCCTACGGTTGAGAGCCGCGGGTCTCTGAGCCCGGGTTTCCGCTCCGTGGACATCAAGATTGAGGTGTTGCATGCAACCGAAATTCGCACTGAGAATGAAATCAACATATTGATGTATATTTATAATCGTCAATAATATTGTAAAATTACATTTTTTGCCAGAACGCTCAATAGTCAAATACTTGCCCTTGATAGTAAATCAATAAATTTCGTCTGAACCGTATTGTTTTTCACTATAAACTAAAAATATATATATAAGTCTGCATACCTACTAGGTAATTGATCTAAAAAAAAAAAAGAACCTATTCAAATATTTACAACATCAAAATCACACTAAACATTACCTATGCTACGACTACTAGTAATTCCAACCTCGATATTCACAATACAGTGAAGTGCTCTTGTGGCCTGGCTGAGGGTCCACTGAGATTCACAGGCGGTTCTCACGTGGCGTCCCACGCTTAACCGCTACATCGCGGCGTGTGCGCACTTAAAAAACAATTAAAGTTAGGGCATAAAAGCAGGGAGGGTTTACATGGCGCTCTGAACGTGAGCAAAGGAATTTAGGAAAGAAAATTAATAAGTTAAAATAAACTAAAAGTTGTGGATCATACTTATAAGTAAGGTAAGTAATTATTTATATCGTATTCATACTTTCTAACAAGTAGATATATTATGTAGTTAGTAAGTTAAAACTTTATTTACGGAGAAAAAAAAATTGCTTCATGCACTTTTCTCCTCTGTCAAAAAACACGGTGTATGTATTCGATAGATTTCAAAAAGCGGTATGAAATTTTCTTTTCACGTGTTAATATACAAATTCCTACTAATATTATAAGTATGAAGTTAGTAAATATACTTAGATTTCTTTTTACTAAAAACTCCGTGAAAACTAATTCACCTATTTGAAAGCTACGGTACTGTATACTTACTATAGACAGATACCTACATACTACACACATCACGTTCCCTCCGACCGTTTTCGCAATTGCGATTCGTAACCAGTTGTGATACACATTTCCAAACTTACAATACCACTATATTCACCTCAAGGACTAAAAATAAACTACTCATTCTCGTAACATGTAAGCCTTGCCACATAGTTCCACACCACTGCGAAGGCGAATCCCGGGCATAGCTCGCGGCCTGTAATCCCGTATTAATCCCGGACAAGTGGTCGCCTCAAGGGATCTCTGGGAAGTTTATTACGATACTGCTTGTACCGCGGTCTAGCTAAGGGTTCCCTAGAATATTTACAGTCGTAATAAAGAATTAATTTGTCCCTTCCCGAAGGCTAAAACCCTTAATCTGTAGCATATTAAAACTTGTAGAGGGCCCTTGTTGTTGGTTAATCGTGAAATGTGTATGTGAAGGTTTAGTAAGCGGCGATATTATGCGGTATAGGCACCTAATATTAATCCATACTAATATTATAAAGCTGAAGAGTTTGTTTGTTTGTTTGTTTGTTTGTTTGTTTGTTTGAACGCTAGGATCTCAGGAACTACTGGTTGGATTTCAAAAATTCTTTTACAGTTTGATATTCCATTTATCGAGGATGGCTATAGGCTATATAACATTACGCTAAGATGAATAGGAGCGGAGCAGCAATCAATAATGTTTTGAAAACGGGAAATATTTTTTACCGTCTGAGAGTTTCCGAGGCGTACGCTGCGTTAATGGTTACAGTTAAGTAAAAATTGTGTATTACAAAATTAAATCTCTTAAAAAGTTCTAAAAAAAAGTCCGCGACAGTATATGTCTATCTTTTAAGGTTCGCTCACAATAACCTAATTTGTCTTTCTCTTAAGGTTCGCTCACGATATAATGAAACTGAAGAGTTTGTTTGTGCTAGGATCTCAGAAACTACTGGTTGCATTTCAAAAAATATTTTACAGTTTAATAGTCCGTTTATTGAGGCTGGCTAATTTCGATATAACATCACGCTAAGACGAATAGGAGCGGAGCAGCCATGGATGATGTTTCGAGAACGGGGATTATTTCTTTCTTTTGAGAGCTTCCATTGCGGACGCTGCATAAATAGTTAGAGTTACGTAAAAACTGTGTATTACAAAATTGTTTCTTTAAAAAGTTATAAAAAAAGTCAGTCACAGCACATGCCTATCTTTTAAGGTTCTCTTATAATAACCCTCTTATTAAGTTTTAAAGTATGAGCGACGCGACGGGAGTAAACTTGGTTTGCAGTGGCAGCCAGTCAACTGAACGATAAAAACCGGTCGAGTGCGAGTCGGACTCGCACATGATGAGTTCCATACCGAAAAACGGATGGGTGGAAGTAAAAGCGACGGGAAACATTATATCACTTTAACACCTCTCTCTTTCTCACTCTCATGTGACGCAAACGAAGTTGCGCGGGTCAGCTAGTGTTCTTTATAAAACTTTGTTTACTTAAAAGTATTAGTTACAGTTACTTTTTAGAGAGTTTATTGCCTCTTGTTGTAACATCTGTGGTAGAGCATTCTCATGCTCTACCACAGATATTACAACAAAATTTTGGATTCCTTTGGGCACTACTTACAAAACAGTACCAAACCCAGGTGAAATTATATTGTAAAATTCGTATAATCAATCTGGTGCATGGTGGATATGTCATGCAGAACACTATAGGTAAAGATTGTCTGATAAATAATAGAGACTACGCCAAGTTTACAAAAAAGTCACTGCATAATGGTCCTGTTCCGATGCAGCGAAGTTTCGATAGTAAGGATTGAGTTAATATTACACCTACCTCCCAGCAATGCAACAGCGTCTAGATTTAATATGTCGCGTCGTAAAAAAAATAATAATATCACACATTCGGCAAAGCCTCAATCAGGTGGTCAGCGTGGGCCAAAATCAGGAGATCTTTTATACATTTAAAAAAAGAATTTCTATGAAATTATCTAAGGTAACATGTATGAAAAGTAATTGCCTGACTTTTTTGTTGCCATTTTTCAGTTTTGGTAACGGATTTATAGTTTTTATATATCATTGGCGTAGGCCATTAAAATTAGCTCTATTCCGTAGACATTTCTCTAAGCAGTGTATTCTTCACATATTTATTTAATAAAAGACATTAATGGCTTTCCAACTGCATTAAAGTGTTTGCAACCTTAGCCAAAAAGCATTAAAACAGGTATGATTTATGTTAAAAATGCCATACTTTTAGACTGAAATTAGTAAGTCTATCCTGAAGTTCAAAAATCAATAAAAATCAAATCAGTCATAACTTCCGCCTCCAGCCCCTGCATGCGACTTCTTCTATCTAGATCATCGGTTCCGAACCTGGGGGTATTTACCCCTGCGGGGGTAAAACAGCTTTTCTATGGGGGTAACAGAGGTGATGCCTAAAATAGATGAATAGACAATAAAAAAATATGATTTTATGAATAAAATAAAATATCAATGTAAATACCTAGGTAGGTACCTACGCTGCATCGCAATCTCTCGTGTTCGTAAAATCTCAATAAAGCGTGGAGCGAAAAGCCCTCGGAAGGATGACCCCTGGTTTCCCAACAGACCTTGGCTACCACTGCTGCCTCACCTAAGGGTCCGGGTGCTATCCCGCTTCTTTGCGGAGTTGTAAAGCGTCGTCTTAGCCCTGTTTCTGTAAGGAAGGTGATCAGCCACTCCACCATTCTCAGTCCCCCGGCCATGGAGACCGATAGTCAAATCTGCGGAACTAGGGTTGTAGAGTTCTCTCCCGCTTCCTCCCCACCGCCTTTTCCAAGAGCATGACCTGCTTGCTGAATCGGTATCCCACTTACGCCCACTGGAGATGGTCTCCAGCGAAGGAATGTTCACTTCCAGACCTGCCACGAGGACCTGGCGATGTTGCGCCCGCGCTGTGCACTCCACCAATGTGTCGAGCGCTGTATCCTCGCTGCGGTCCTTGCAGTGCTGGCACTCAGTCGTGGTTTGCGTGTGTCCCCCTGAGATCGTGCAGTACCCTTATCACCTTGACGGCCATTGCCTTCTGCGAGCTACGTATTCTAGCCGCATTGTGGGCCGTCAAGGTTTCTGTTCATACGGGGCCCTGTATAGGTATAAAAGTAAAGTACTCCGCACGATCCCAAGGTACAGTATTCTGCAGGGAGCGTTAGGTCTTCTTAGTTGGGCAACAACCGCGAGAGTGCGGCTATTGCCCCTTCAGTTTTGGGACCAAACTTCGGAAGTGGTGTCTGAAGTTCCATCGGCCATCGAGTAAGAGTCCCAGATATTTCATTAAGAGCTTGATGACTGAATCCCGCTGGTGGCTCTTTCCAATATCCGTAAAAGCACAGAACCTCAGACTTGTGAAGGGCGACATCAAGATCCAGCCGCCGTATTCGTCCCACAACTTGAGCACACCTGCCGTGGCCTTTAGGGCTGCTTTTCGGTACGTTGCTCCTCGCGCCTTAACGAGAGTGTCGACACCTCTGAGCACGCAGTACCCAATTGTACCCGATGTTCCACAGAAGCGGTCCTAGGACCGATCCCTACGGAACACTACCGAATAGGCCCTAGCCAGCTCAGGTAATAATCTATGGCCCTCTCGGAAAGATAAGCCCCGACAATTCGACGGAGGTCGGGAGGCACTCCGTGATAAATAATCGCCTCCCTAATGCAGCTCCAGCTCAAATGTCAAGAGACACCGCCATCACCACCTCGCACTGCGTTATCGCTTCCTCAGTCAAGCCTCGAATGAGCATCATCGCGTCCACGACAAAGCGCCCCTGACGGAAACCAAACTGGTTATCCCCCAGATCTGGCTCCACGCGTGTGAGGTGCCTGACGAGGCGCTGTGCAATAATACGCTCAAACAACTTGCACACCTCTTCGAGCAACACCACCGGGCCGGTACCCAGATGTTGAGTCTGCCAGCCGCACTGCCTTTTTAGATCAGAACCAGTTTCCACGTCTTCCAGACCTAGGGAAACGGACCTGGCGAAGCATTGATCATCCGATGGGTTGCTACGGTACCACAGGCGTGTTTTGTCAGGGTTAACTAACTAAATAGAGGTAACAAAGTGGTATTCTAAATATGAATTTTATGCATAAAGATATTTTTCATTGCGTGTATTGTTTTCTTCTTTTTTTTAAATTGGGGTAAAATCTGTTTCTCTAACATGCCATAGGGGTAACAGCTCTGAAAAGGTTAGGAACCAATGATCTAGTCAGTACATACATTTGGCGATAAGAATTTTACTTTTGATGGAGATCAAGTGCTTACATAAAAGAATAAATACTCATATATGCCTACTAAAGATTTGTCGCATCCCAAACATAACAAATTGTATGTAATTCAGTTCAAAAAATATTCCTCTACGATTCCATAGACACGGTTTACCTTTAGTTGTTGTTTCATTATCGTGTGAAAAGGCAAAGGAAACAAGCTCTCAAGTCGTAGGCCGTACGTGGTGCGTACCTGTGCGTCTGTACCTGACCTAGGAAAACAAACATGGCGACGACGTAAAGATTTGTGTGGACATTACTTTTGTGATGGTGTTCGATATTTAAAAGTGATTTGAATATAATATTTACTTTGTAAATAGTGAGGACAGTTTTTGAGTATGAGTGTAAATATTTTAGCGTGTTTCTTGTAAGCCTATAATACATTACAGTGTGTTGTAGGATTGAATTTCTTTAATTTAGTTGGGACCAATGTTCATACGTAATTTTTAGAAATCTCTTTCTAATGATGTATTATTTATAGCAATGGCTAAATATGCCCGACAGGTTTGCCCGTTATTAACTTCATAATATCTTCATTCCCATAAAATATTTATTGGTAAGTGCTAAAAAGTATTGATAAATATGTAACAGTATCAGATCCATACAGAGCAACTTCTGCTTTTGCTTATTGAGTTTGTCCAACAATAGGTGCTATATTAATTAGTAAGCAATAGTTACATCTACTTACCTGTAAAAAGAGATTTTTGAAAATATATTTGTTCAAAATGTAAGTCAAGAACCTCGTTTTTCACTTGAAATCAAGCATGTCCACCTTACTCCCGACCTGCTGGGTATGAGTGTGATATTTTCATATTTTTTCCCGTGATTTTTTGTGTGACACGCTAAGTGGCGTGATACGGACCACCCACGGCGAAGGAAACCAGCCATAGAGCCTTTAACTCTATCATAAAACCTTTAGCATTGCGATGTAGAAATGATTTTTATATTGAAAGTGAGATTTCAAGTTACGTAACCTATTATCACTGAATCGGTACAAAATTTAAATAATTTACAATTCAGGAACTAAACGAAAAAAAAAAGAAAATGTGATAGATACCTATTTATGCAAGAAAATGAGCAACACAAGTTTTGAACTTGCTAGTTGTATAGGCTAGTTAGTTTCTTGTAGATTGTTGGTTATGACTACTTATGACTAACTCGAGAATATTTAACTAGGTAGGTGGTGATTTATGAAGACCATTTGGTGGAAATGTGAGATTTTCCGCAAAACGTGAAAATGTTTTCGTGATACAAAAACTCTCTTACTCACTCTTGCACTTGGTTGGTCTTTTTCAACTTTGAATACCGGACAGACTGAACTGATCAGTGTTCATTTTATTGTTTGTTTTTGATAGAAAGTGGTCATCGTGGTCTTGCAAGTTAGCAACTTCTTCTAAAAAAAAAATCTTTGAAAGCCAATCCACGCGCCAGCGAAGGTGAACGAAAGAAACCCCCTATCGCATTCAGTGACCACTGTTTAGAGTTTTCTAAAAATGACGTTTGTCCAGCGTCAGATAGAATTTATTATACTTAAAAGGTTAATTTTTTTTTTATACCACTAAGCTGGCAGACAAGCGTACTGACCACCAGGCGAACTGGTGGTCACCACAGTCTATGAACGTTTGCAACACCAGAGGCGCTACAATTGCGCTGCCGACCCTGCAAGAACCTTCTACGACCCTTTATGAAGATCCCCATACTGTAGGCGTTTGGGAAGACCCAGCCTGGGAGCTCATTCCTTAATTTAAGCGTTCGCGGAAGAAAGCCCCTTCCGGACCTTACTGTACATGGCTTAATAGGTACATACATACCTTATTAGATACATGAATTAAGTTTATGGGGTTATACATTCAGTTAATTAACACTTGCGAAATGTGCCGTAGTTATAAGATAGAACTGCGTAGTTCTATAATAAACATAGAACTACGCAGTTAAGTACCTATATTTTATTACTATAGATAATTCTAAATCTAGCTTTAGTAATTCAACGAGACTCGAAAGTCCTTACTATACTCTTCAATTTATTAAATAAATATGATTTGTAAAGTTTTTGTGGCTAATATTTCCTGGACACCATAATTTTATTAGCCAACAAAATACCTATGTAGAGGACCCATCTTGTCTTTTAATTAAAACCTGTATCTACCTATAAAAAGTCACTGACTAGTAAGTGATACAAGAAACTCTTATATTAGCTGTAAATCCCAGTTCAATATAATTGTTTCCATCGGTATTTTTTATCTGTAGTTAACGCGGTTCCTAGACGAACATGCGGCATGATCATGCGACAGGGTGCCCCCCCTTAGAAGCGGGATCACACACAAAACCCCCCCAAAAACGCGGGTTAGCACCCGAACCACCCCCTGGGCGAGGCTGCAGAGGCGGTTGTAGGTCTGTTGGGAGTACTGGGACATCCTTCCGAGGGCTTACCCGGGACTCACAACCATAGGCTGTTGGACGGTACGTGAGGTTTTTTAGTCGGTAGGAGTCCGGCATAACATCCATGAGGATTTTCCCTCACGTAAAAAAAAAGGGTGCCGTATGACATACACCTTAATCAATACAACTATCCCATCATGCATGACAGCATGTAGTTTGCATATCACTCAACACAATTAAACGATCATGCATGCATGCCAGTTTTTCTGTTCTTCGCCATTTTAGGGTTCCGTTATAAAACGGGACCCTATTCATTAGACTTAGCTGTCCGTCTGTCTGTCTGTCTGTCCATTTTAGGAACCGTGATAGCTAGAGCTTTTCACAGATGTATTTCTGTTGCTATAAATACTAAAATCAGAAGGGGGGTGAGGGGCTACCATACAACAAACGCGATTTTTTGCCATTTATTGGTACGGAACCCTTTGTGCGCGAGTTCGACTCGCCTTTGGCCGGTTTTTGCATTTGTTAGCAGCTGCACTATTTACAGATGAAGAATTGAGTGCGGTAGCGCCATCTGCCTTCTTATATGGAGTCATCTACCTCCTTGTATACGGGTAAGGCCACGAAAAACTGTTCAATAACTCACTTAAAACTGTAACACACAATAACACACTTGAAATAATGTAACACACCGGAAACGTATTTTAACTTAACTTTTCGTGTGTTACGTAACACAAAACATAACATACGTAACATTCGGGAACAAACACACGTGGAAATAAATTCTTTTTCTGAGTATAAAACTTTTAAATACAGTCTAAATGCACAGAATACCAGTCGATTGCGCAAAAAAAAACATTTTCGACAGTAATTTTGACATAAACGGATTAAATTTCATCACTTACTTTGTCAAATCACGCTTAATAACTGGAAAGAACTAGGTGACCGAAATTCCGCCTGCAACAACCTCACGATTTGCTTCCACACTAAAATAGCTGACAGATGTTTGACATTTCTCTATGATCTTAGGAAAGTTTGCTAGCATAAAAAAATAGTTTGTGTTACTGTGAATGTAAAATTTAAAACTAATGTGTATTTCGTGTTAAGTAACACACAGGAATCAAATTCGGGCCATATTATTAAACGTGTTTTTTTTAATAATAGCCAGTTATACGATTATTATTACTTTTTTTATAACAAGGCCATAACAGTATAAAATGGGTACAATGTAGTATAAATATGATAATAACATGATTATATTTAAAAAAAAACAAAGTTCGGTGCGACATGGACGAGGGCCATTTTGATTTTGTATGGAAGCTGTAATCAACCTGAAATATAAATCGAAAATTCACATAATTAGATAAGAAATTTTTGGATTTTAATTACGCCATGCCGAGCAGGAATGCTCCAAATATCTATAAACCTGTAAATGGTATTAGAAATAATGTAACCGTATTTATCTTTTTCAAAGTTTAAGACGGTCCACGTTTTATTTTTGAAATAAATTCGTGGCCTTACCCATACCTGAAGGTGACAGACAAAGTGTCCACATCTTAGCGTGCGTGGAAGAAAGTACCTTTGTGGGCTACCGTGTACGAGCGCTTCGGACGCAAAGTGTGAGGATGAATACCCTGTCTGTAGCAAGCAGTGCGATGATAGATCGTAGCTATGGGTATGGGCATCATACTAAACAATTCCTCAGTGCACAAACTATTGTACCAGCGGTAGAACACACATAATTATAATGTGTGTAACTATAAATGCTACAAAAACAATTATTTTTTGTGCCAAACCAAATTGAATCGGCTAAATATTGAACCACAGTCGTTCAACTATTATTGTACCAACTGTCAAATACAGAAGTGATACTTGTGTAATAAGTGGCTACTCGTTTTGTTAATGGGAGGTCCTTAGGCTGTTTTTGTTAATGACTATTAATATCGCAGGTGGCAAGTTGCTAAAATGTTCTACTGCCTCGGTTTTGCAATTCTAGGGAATACGACTGTGGTTAGTGAAGGCTCGGATTTGAATCCTTGGTTGGAACAAATATCTGTGACTTGCGAATTTTCGGAGTTTGACTGGATACTTGTAGTACCAGCTACTTATATTGTAAACAAATCTCCAATATGTTTCATTTTTTAAATATATTGGACATTCTCCCACAACATCACCTTGCTCAAATTAATCTAATATAAGCTTGTGCTATAGGATCTAGATGACTGATAAACATACTTATGTACATATTTCGTATAATAGATAAAATACAGACAGACACAGACAAAAGCAATCTGCTCATCACACAAAGAGATTTGGCCTGGGTGGAAATCGATCCCACGACCTCCGAATCCGTAGTTAGGCAGACTAATAACTGGACCACGAGGCCAGTCATTATAATTAGGTAGGGACTATTAGGTAATACTACTTAGGTACTACAACTATGAGTTTGACTACCTATTGACATTTAGGCACAACAGTTTTCAGTAAATAATTATGCGACCTAAACGAAGTGGCGGTCAACAAGCCCAAAAACATTACTTTACACAAATCTTTTCAAACAAAATATATCTCACATATGACCACACACGTGTCAGCATTGTGCTAAGCCTAAGACGTGAAATTTCCTAAAAAGGCCCACGTTCTTAGTAACCGTATTAACACCATCACCCACGAACCCATTAGATAGGAGCTGTTTTCATTTCGGTTATCGAAAAAAAAGCAGCCTAAATGCTTTTTCTTACTTATTCAAAGCTTACAAATGGAAAGTCCTAACCTTCGTGGAATAAAAAAAATACTTGGGTTTATTGTAGCTTAAAGTTTAACGATCTTAACGAAGAAAAATACCCACTGCCGATCATGTGGACTATATACTTATTTGCCACGTTAGTAGTACAAAAATATTAGTTTTTATGCCCGCCTAAATTCACCAGTCTTAGCAATCTACTGATTCGAATATAATGTTTTAGACACGCAAAAAGACATCTTTGCAATACACTTTTTTTTGTTTTGTAGTTTCAAATGTATGTTACTTAAATATAAGAATACCTGTAAGTAGGTATAATATAATCCTTTCTCTGAGTTAGATTGGGATACACTATAACTAATCGATAAGAACATCCTTTTAACACTGCCTTTTAAATACCACGTACGATGCAAATATCTTTTCCTAATTCTCACGTCAATTTTAGCTCGATCATTGACACAAAAGGCACAAAAATTTGACATTTTTGACACTTTTATGAAAGGATGTTTTGACCACTACGTGCCTGTGAACTTACAATTTGGCTTTACTTATAACCTCTTTGGTTTACCTGACTTTATCTTATTTAATGGAATCAGGTATTATCTGTGATCTTGTGGCTTTTTTTTTTAAGAAAAATAAAGGAGTTGTCAATGTCTATTATAGTTTTTACACTGTATTTATTTGTTCTGTTGTGAATGAATCGTATTAGAATGGAGATTACCAACTAATAAGTTTAATTTGTTAATAAGGAATAACTAGTAGCTATATTAATGGTAACTTATTTTTCTTTTCCAGTCTTCATTTTTACCCGACCTCGATGAAACAAGAAAGAAGGGTACTGAATTTAGCAACGTATGAACACTCGGCCAAGAAGGTTGCCGAATATTTTTAACGGGGTTGTGATCAACGACGTATTACATATTATTATAGACAAGTATGCACGAACATCACGGCTTTCAAAAAGAGCAGAATTTTTATACATAAAAAAAAAAGAGTTTCTATGAAATTATCTATGGTAGCATGTATGAAAAGTAAGGCAATTGCCTGACTTTTTTGTTGCCATTTTTCAGTGTTGGTAACTTATCTTATCTAGAGTACCTAGAGATAATTATTATTGCGGTAATTCAAATTTTACGGAAATATACACATGTTCATTGGTCATGCCTTTTATCCCGAAAAGGGTAGGCACAGGCATATTACATGCCTTCATTTCAAATGTTTAGAATTTGTCCCACGGACTAGGTGGTGAGCCGTATGCCGTATTGTTGTGTTACACAGGATCAGCAAGTTGTGACTGCACACTGTTTAAATTTATCAAGCGTTCTATAAAGATCTTCAACTTGGCTGCCCTTTTACACAACGCACGCACAACCTGGTAACGCGATGGTCACTCCTCCACGAACCGGCCATACTAAATGTTGCTTACTGCAGGGATCATTTACAGAACACTGAGTCCGCGGGGCGGGGCCACGCTTCCTACATAAATAATAATTAATAATCATAATAGAAATATAGTAATGGCCTTTCCCAAGGTCTATTCTATCTTTATATATATTTCATCAGAATCGTTTCAGTCGTTCCGGCATGAAAACGTCATAGACGTGCTCGTATGTATACAGGAATGTTTACCTATCTGAGGGCCTAAAAAGGCAACATTGTATGTTTCATATTATGAAACATACAATGTTGCCTATTTAGGCCCACTGGCCTATCTGGCCCTAGTACCTATCTGACTCTTTGAGGTTCACTCAACACATGTAATTTGTCTTTTCTTGTGGTACCTACCTACATTAAAAACCTACATAATATATTTAGAAATATATAAATAAGTATGTTTATCAGTTGCCTAGATTCTAATGTACGAGTACAAGCTGTACAGATGATGTTGTGTGAAAAAGTCCAAATTATTTTGATTAATTAACCGACTCCAAAAAAAGTAGGAGGTTCTCAATTCGTCTGTATGTATTTTTTTTATGTATGTTAAGCGATAATTCCGTCAATTATAGACGGATTTAATTTTTTTTTTGTTGAATAGTTGTTACTTCTGAGGTGGTCCCATTTTCACCAAGTCAGGATCTGATGAAGGGATCTAGGAGAAAACGAGGGCAACCACCGAAAATTGTAGTGACAACTAGTGTGCTTGTTAACTTTTTAATTAAGTGCTTTAATGTTCTACACTTTAATGAAGGTATGGCGTCGATCTGATGATAGAGTCGAAAGACAGTCGAGGGCATTCCTAAACAATTTACAGCAGTTATCTTGTGTTTGGGCTTGATTGAATTGTATTGATGAGAACTTTACACCTAGATTGATAGATCCAACTTCAAAAAAAAAAAAGGTCTCAATGTTTTATGTATGTTCACCGTCAATTATAGACGGATTTCAATTTTTTTTTGTTGAATAGGGTTTACTTCTGAGGTTGTCCCATTATAACCAGGTTAGGATCTGATGATGGGATCCTGGAGAAATCGAGGGCAACCACCGAAAAGTATAGGCACAACTAGTGCGTTTGTTTACTTTTTAATTCAGTGCTTTAATGTACTACCATTAATAAAGGTCTGGAGTCGATCTGATGATGGAACCAAAAGAGATTCGAGGGAATTCCTTAACGATTTACAGCAGCTACCTTGTGTTGGGGCTTGATTAATTTGTATTGATGAGAACTTTCACCTAGATAGATATATTTTTCGGTTCACCCGTCACTTAAAATAAAGAAAAAAAAATTTCAATAAAAAATACAACCGACTTTCCAAGAAATCCTGAAAAATAAAATTTACTTAGCACAAAGTAAATATGTAAGTAGTTGATTTATCAGATTTTATTCAATATAATAGTGAAGTTGGTGCCATGAATAATCCTCCCTAAACCTATGAATTAACTTGGCGCCGACTTCAATATGATATTGAATAAAAAATCAGATAAATCAAAATACATATTGCTTTGTTCTAAGTAAATTTTATTTTTCAGGATTTCTTGGAAAGTCGGTTGAATTTTTTATTGAAAAAATTTTTTTTAATCATATATTCATTAGCTAATACGAAGTTCCAATGAACAAAATCGCAGATATCACCCAGACGTTAATATCTCAGTTCAAAGTTTGGACTCGCCTGTTTACAATTGATTATGAACTAATTAGTTCTGTTTGTGCAAGATGTTTCCGTCTGCTGTTTACATTATATTAATATTTTGTGTATCGCTGATAAATCAAATTGTCTGCCGAAATTTTGGAGTTGAGTTAATTTGGTATTTATTTGTTAAACTACTTAAGAAGCCTATACTATTTCTCAAAATGGGTTTTTGACGAATTTTATGAATATGTTAAGTGAACCATGCCAATGGCCGTACATTTTCATGTGTATATATATAATTATATCTATACCTAAGTATGTGGTGGGTGGGTGTACTTTTTGTGTGTATTTATTTTAGAATCAAATCTAGGAGGTGGTTCGGGTGCTATCCCTCGTCTTTGGGGGGTTTCGGGTTTGATCCCGCTTCCAAGGGAGGGCGTGCGTGAATCCCTCACGTCACGCTGCCGTCATGGGTCTGCTTCTGTAAGGACGGTGAGCAGCCCTCTCACCGTCCTCAGACCCCGGTCATGGAGGCCGATAGACTTCGGCGAAGACACGTCGGCGGCGCCGGAGCCGCCGACTACGGAACTCGGGTCATTAGATTCCCTTGGGTCACATCTACTTCGTAAGTATCTATTTCAAAAGTGTTCAGCTCTCTCTACTATAAATAATATAGTAAACAGAGTTATTATATACAACGGTACCTACACGAGTTGAATACGTGGCGAGGGCGCGACACGCATCCACCATTAGCCCCAATCCGGTGTCGGGTTGCAAGTAAGGTTGTACTCCGCTTGCAGCTTGGTGTGTACATCCTATTGTTAATTCATCGTCATAATCTAAGCAAAACTGCAGACTGTATCCATCTCGTTTACTTGAACTTTGAGGTCCACTTCAATTGGTTGGTAAAGATTGCTGTAGTTTGGGTTATATTTATTAAGAAGCTTCTGCTATCTTTCGTTGGAAGTCGTTCCTCACACCTCAGACTATAATAATACATGCTAAGTATGTTGGACTGGTTTTAGCCCCTCTCTATAAAATAGATTGCAGAGGGGCTTATGGCGAGACTTGTGTCTGTAGTCTGTGACTCTGTTGCATCTGTTACGTAGTTTAACGTCACTAGGTCACGTGGATCATCTGTTCAAAGTTTGAAATAAAACAAAAATGTCAACATCAATCGGATTGAACTTTCACAATAAACGTTATGGAGAGGGGCAGTCGGGACTCGGGTGAGACCGTCTCACGGCTTCTTGTTCACTCTTTTCGAGTTTATTAATTATCTTATACAATTGAATTAATTATTTTCCAATTACGTTTGACACCGAATTCCACAAGGTAAGTTTAATTTAATTTAAATACTTCTTAAAATTATCATCATGTACAAATACAGAAAAAAAAGAATTGACGATCCAGTACGTACTAACTACAACAGGTGAAATTTGACCGTATACCCTACCTGGGTAAAAGGCCATACATACATTACATTACGCCTGTTTCGCAACGGAGTAGGCTGAAACTATGGTATGGCTTTCGACTTGCTACGATCCTGACATACCACTTTCGCTTCTTCTACTTTCATATGTGATTTCTCTTGACATGGACATTTCTCAAAAGATTTTCAATTTATTCGACATAAGTACGACGCGGTCGACCCCTACCAGTTTGACCATTCACTCTCGCGTTATAAATTTTTATTGTCAATCCGTTTTCATCCATTCTCTCCAAATAACAAAGACACTAACAACACTTTAAACAAAGAAAACCACTTTTCACCCACATTGAAGTATTAATTTTCTCTAATATAAATGTTTTCTTTGGCCAGACCTACAAGTGGGCAGTATTGCAGGTTCAAAGAGGAACAAACCAGTATATTACCGATATGTATGAGCTTCATTGGTCCGCCTGCAGCCGTTCGTTGTAACATTATCTCTTTCCATTAACTTATTCATATTCTATTCACATGATTGTATGGACACATTTGTATGTATAAAAACATTTATGTACGGGTTGTATGTGTGTGTAACGATGAAACAGACGTGAAACTAGTATTGTGGGTATTATGTATCTACATGGAGCGCTCGTAGCCCCGCGGACTCGGTGTTCTGGAAACGATCACTGTAGTAAGCAACATTTACTGTGGCCGGTTATGGATGGGTGACCATTACATGACCACTTTGTGACATTTATTTACGAGCGTTTCCGTGCTTCGGAAGGCACGTTAAGCCGTTGGTCCCGGTTGCCGGTAAAATGGCAATCGTAAAGCCAAGTTGAAGGCCTTTATAGGCTGCTTGAAAAGTTTCAACAGCAGGCAGTCACAACCTGCGCCTGTCCATATCAACTCGGCAATACGGCTCACCACCTATTACGTGGGACAAAACTTTAAAAGTGAAATTTAGGCATATAATATGCCTGTGTATGTACCTAGGTATGTATGTATCTATATATGAGCAACTAGATAAATATCATCACCATCACTTTGTCTATCTATTTCATACATAGGTTTACCTTACCTTTACACAATATAAGTAAAGTAGGTATGAAAGAGAGAGATTTGAAAATGTCATCTATAAATCTTGTAGATTTAAACAAAAATCCTATTCATATCCTGCAATCATAAAAAAATAGTAAGTTGGTACCTACATAGAATTTAGTTACTCGACAATAGTTTGTTCTGTCTTCTTTCTTTACATACATACATATGATCGCGCCTTTATCCCCGAAGGGATAGACAGAGGCATAATATATGCCCACATTTCACATTTTAAGATGTTGTCTTACGTAATAGGTGGAGCCGTATTGCCGTGTTGAGGTGGACAGGCGCAGGTTGGACTGCGTGCTGTTGATTTTTTTCGAGCCGCTTAAAAAGGCCTTCAACTTGGCTTAACGACTGCAATTTTACTGGCAACCGGGACCAACGGTTTAACGTGCCTTCCGCAGCACGGAAACGCTCAAATAAATGTCACAAAATAGTCATATGGATGGTCAACCACCCAAGGACCGGCCATAGTGAAAGTAGCTAACTGCAGTAATCTTTTACAGAACACTGAGTACGAGAAGCCACGAGCGCTTCAGTCTTATGCTCCCTCCACATTACTCGCGAAGTTCAACGAAGTTAGTCGGCGAAGATGCTAGAGTCAAAGAAAATTTTTGACGAAGTAGACCGAGATGCCCCTCTACTCTACACTATCGTACTGTTCCAACTTCGTTCAACTTTGCGAGTAATGTGGAGGGAGCATTAGTTTACTAAACCCTTTCTATAACAATCTATTAGTCTGCTCGCACTAATAAAAGCGTGATGCTACATCATGTTCTACCTTATATAGCCCAATGAATGACCGTCTGGGTATAATGAGCGTCATAAAACAAAAACAAGCATTTAATGACCCAAGCGGTGTCTTTAGTGTTGTTACAGCTGATATTCAAAAGACAGTGGACGCACGTAACTAAAGCGTCACCAATTTTTGACTAACCGACAGTAAAAAAAATGTTTTGGTGACTCATTCATCGTCAACGTCTAGTTTTTTTTTGTGTGGAAATTCCTCATGGATGCTATGCCGGTTTCTTACCACACCAGGGAGCCTCGAGTAAGCCGTGGAAAGGATGTCCCGGGCAAGTTTTTCAACACCCAAACCAAAGCTCGACATTTTAGGAAAAGCTTTCCTAATAGTGAACCGTAAGGTCCGATAGGGGCTTTTTCTAGGTGAGGCCGCAGTGGTAGCCAAGCTCTGTTGGGAGTCATCCTTCCGAGGGTTTACCCGGGGCTCCCAACCGTAGGCATTCGTTAGGAAACGTGTGGTTTTTAGTCGGTAGGAGTCCGGCATAGCATCCCTGTAGGTTATTCTTAAGTTAAAAACCGGCCAAGTGCGAGTTGGACTCGCCCATGAAGGGTTTCGTAGCAGCAAGTAACATAATATAAAAATTCTCATAGTTCGTTGTAACATAGGTTTACCTTATCTTTACACAATATAAGTAAAGTAGGTATGAAAGAGAGAGATTTGAAAATGTCATCTATAAATCTTGTAGATTTAAACAAAAATCCTATTCATATCCTGCAATCATAAAAAAATAGTAAGTTGGTACCTACATAGAATTTAGTTACTCGACAATAGTTTGTTCTGTCTTCTTTCTTTACATACATACATATGATCGCGCCTTTATCCCCGAAGGGATAGACAGAGGCATAATATATGCCCACATTTCACATTTTAAGATGTTGTCTTACGTAATAGGTGGAGCCGTATTGCCGTGTTGAGGTGGACAGGCGCAGGTTGGACTGCGTGCTGTTGATTTTTTTCGAGCCGCTTAAAAAGGCCTTCAACTTGGCTTAACGACTGCAATTTTACTGGCAACCGGGACCAACGGTTTAACGTGCCTTCCGCAGCACGGAAACGCTCAAATAAATGTCACAAAATAGTCATATGGATGGTCAACCACCCAAGGACCGGCCATAGTGAAAGTAGCTAACTGCAGTAATCTTTTACAGAACACTGAGTACGAGAAGCCACGAGCGCTTCAGTCTTATGCTCCCTCCACATTACTCGCGAAGTTCAACGAAGTTAGTCGGCGAAGATGCTAGAGTCAAAGAAAATTTTTGACGAAGTAGACCGAGATGCCCCTCTACTCTACACTATCGTACTGTTCCAACTTCGTTCAACTTTGCGAGTAATGTGGAGGGAGCATTAGTTTACTAAACCCTTTCTATAACAATCTATTAGTCTGCTCGCACTAATAAAAGCGTGATGCTACATCATGTTCTACCTTATATAGCCCAATGAATGACCGTCTGGGTATAATGAGCGTCATAAAACAAAAACAAGCATTTAATGACCCAAGCGGTGTCTTTAGTGTTGTTACAGCTGATATTCAAAAGACAGTGGACGCACGTAACTAAAGCGTCACCAATTTTTGACTAACCGACAGTAAAAAAAATGTTTTGGTGACTCATTCATCGTCAACGTCTAGTTTTTTTTTGTGTGGAAATTCCTCATGGATGCTATGCCGGTTTCTTACCACACCAGGGAGCCTCGAGTAAGCCGTGGAAAGGATGTCCCGGGCAAGTTTTTCAACACCCAAACCAAAGCTCGACATTTTAGGAAAAGCTTTCCTAATAGTGAACCGTAAGGTCCGATAGGGGCTTTTTCTAGGTGAGGCCGCAGTGGTAGCCAAGCTCTGTTGGGAGTCATCCTTCCGAGGGTTTACCCGGGGCTCCCAACCGTAGGCATTCGTTAGGAAACGTGTGGTTTTTAGTCGGTAGGAGTCCGGCATAGCATCCCTGTAGGTTATTCTTAAGTTAAAAACCGGCCAAGTGCGAGTTGGACTCGCCCATGAAGGGTTTCGTAGCAGCAAGTAACATAATATAAAAATTCTCATAGTTCGTTGTAACTGTGATTGATGTTATAAAACGTTCGCAGTGGTAGTGATTTTTCTAACCGAAAATTGCTTGGTTTATGACGAATTGAAAAAAAAACTACCAGCTCTATCTCGTTCAAACTAATTTTCGTTGGTAGTTTTTATGGCAATGTACATCATATATTTTTTTTAGATTTATCATTCTCTTACTTTAGAAGTTAGAGGGGGGGGGGGGACACACATTTTTCGACTTTGGAAGTGTCTCTTGCGCAAACTATTTACTTTAGAAAAAAGTGATGTTATATAGAAACCTCAATAGCAATTTTGAAGACCTATCTGTAGATAACCCACACGTTTGGGTTTGATGAAAAAAAAAATTGAGTTTCAGTTCGGAGTATGGGGACCCCCAAAATTTACTGCTTTTTTTCTAGTTTTATATTAGAATCTTAAAGCGGTTCACAGAATAGTAAGTAATAAGTAACTAGATGTTACCAAGTTTCAATAGCATAGGCCTTATAGTTTCGGAGAAAAGTGACTGTGACACACAGACGGACAGACAGACAGACAGACAGACAGATAGACAGACGTGACGAATCTATAAGGGTTCCGTTTTGGCCATGTGGCTACGAAACCCTAAAAAAGGAGCTTTCTCCCGCTCACGCATTGCATAGTTGCGAAATATTCTTGATTTTCAATTTCAATTCAAATTTCCCAAACGACTATAGTCCGTTCACAGTTATATTACCTCTGACTGACAGCTCATCGATCGTTTTCTGTGTGTTGGCATTGCAGTAAAGTCGCCCTATGAGTGCCAGCTTATGACATTTTACCGAATTAAGTGGAGATCCAACCTTTAGCACGAATACTTTTGTTTTTCATGTCACAATAAACTTAACTTTACTAAGATAGCGCTCCTGTTACTATGCGATTGTATTTAAGATTTATTATTTTTTTATGAATTTCTGAAAAAAAAAATCACAAAGTACCACCAGTAACGTAGGCGAAGTTGCTGCTTCCACAACGTTCCACATCTCAAATAATGGTTACACCCGAAAAAACGCCAGCAAAAGAAGAAAGTAAGTTTCGACTAAAAATGATATTACATGGGAAAAACAAAAACTTATTGGGGTAACACAGCAATCAAGATAGGCAACCTAAGTGTTAGAGGTAATATATCTCTGAACGGACTATACAGTATGGAGTTCTTCAAAAGAGGTCTTAGGTCTCTTTTTTTCCAGGGTCGGTAGCGCGATCGTATCACCATAGGTAGGTGTTGCAGACGTATAGACTGGGTGCCGTCTATTTGGTAGAAACTTGATACTCCGAAACCTATTTGGGATAACTCACTTCGCAGAAACTTCTTTAATCGATCATTTATTAGGCATAAAAAATATTTGACATAAATATTTTTAGGCATAATGTGCTTATGACCGAATTTAGAATGGCATACATTTAAGATAGTAGAATTTTATTTGGCTTAATTACCTTTGGCATAGTTAAAATTTTGTATAACTTCATTTAGTATAACGTTCATTTAGAGTACAGATTATTTGTCGTCATTTTTTTTAAACCACTCAGAAACAGTTATGTCAAACTACTTTTAAATAGTTATGGATAAGAAATATATACCAAAAGATGAATCTGGTTTTGAACTTTCTGCGATGTGATGATTATACATTGTGATTATTATGGATATAAAAATTATGCGTACAGATGATTCTGACTTACAAAATTATGGGTTTCAATGTATGCTAAATGAGTTAATGCCAAACGATATTCTGCGAAAAGAGGTTTATGCTATTAGTTGTTATGCAATATAAAATTATTACTTAAAAAGTTCTACTATACGAGGTGTACCCCCATAGACTACGGAGACAAAAAATGCTGACATCCACTAAGGGTGCGCGTCCATTGGCCCGCGCCGGACGCACCGCACGCACGGCACGCAACGGGTTAAACGGATTTGCCGATGGCATGCGTCCACTGTATCCGGATCTTTTGTTTAGTTTTGAGTGTTTTCTTGTCGTGAATGGACGTATTTTGCCATGGAGATTGACGAAGATACGAGTATTATTATGATTAGTTGCTTGTTGGCAGATGAAGAAAAACGTTAAACTAAACGTAGAATGAGGGTTCATAATATGAATTTTAAACGACCAATATTTGTAGAGTATAATTCATTATTTGTTCACGATTTACTTCATGATGAAGAAAGATTTTTCAATAACCTTTACATGTCTAGAGCTAAATTCATAACTTTACTGAACATGTCTGGAGGTTAACAAAAAATCAGAGTATGAGCTGTTAAAATAAATTTTGGTTTATTGTTTGGTTACAATAAACCAAAATTTTAAAATAAAGTATATAATTATGTAACCGGTTTTTTATTTAGAACTAACTGTGACCGCGCCTTCGTCTACGTGAATTCAGTTATTTAGGATTTTAGCTCTAGTTAAAGACGTTCAGACCAACATTTTTAAAATAGTATTATGGCTATAAGTATATTTTATACATTCAATGCAATCATTAAAAATCTGTACTTTTAATATTGCAAACACACACTTCAATTTTCCTATTTGTAAAGATAGATAAATTAACTTCAATAAATGTAGGAACCCTTAAAAAAGTACATACGTAGATAATATGTTTGTATTAAAAAAAACTTCAACCCGTGCGCGGTGGGTGATTCCAGTGGCCAACTGATTTGTGTGACGTCACCGTCACGCAACGCATTGTTTGCTCATAGCCGGCTTGCGATGCGGCCGGTGCGAATAGTGGACGCAGCGCTGTGTAAAACCATACAAAGCAACTAAAATCCGTTGCATTCCGTGCGTGCGTTGCGTCCGACGCGGGCCAATGGACGCGCACCTTAAGAAAGAATTTTCCAAAATTTCAATGTGAACGTGTGTAACGAATCGTAAATAAAAATGTCTCTAATTTGTATTACATACTGATAAGTCTTAATCTTTTCTCTTTTGTGTGAAAATGAGGTTAACCAAGATATAATCAATTAATAAATTAGTGTCACTAAGAAGGACTTGTGAAGTTAGAGTATCTGTTTACACAAACAAACAAACACATTAGCTAACGACGCGTTATTAACTAAGCTCGTCTGAGATATACAATGTTTATTCTATAATTAACAATAGGGCTGCAGGTATTTTCTATATAGCCTTTGTATAGATGATCTAAGTTTGTAGGTATATTATTTTAGTACCTATTTAAATAGACGTAACTTAGCAAAATATCTAGTCTAGTATACAATTTTCTACTACTACCTGGTAATACTAGTAGTAGAACAAAAACCGGCCAAGTGCGATACGAACTTACGCACTCAGGGTTCCCCACCAAAAAACTACAAAAGATTACGTTTGTTGTATGGGAGCCCATTTTTTTTTGTTTTTGGTATTTGTTATTATAGCGGCAACAGAAATACATTATCTGTCAAAATTTCAATTGTCTAGCTATCAAGGTTCGTGAGATACAGCCTGGACACTGACAGACAGACTGACAGGTGGACAGCGAAGTCTCGGTAACAGTGGTAACAGGGTCCCATTTTTATCCTCTAGGTCGAAATCCAAAATATATGTGAAATTGAAAATTTTGAGGCTAAAGAAAGATACACTGTATTTAGTAAGGTATGTTAATATTTATTAATTTGGAATTCATCCATACTCACCTATGTATACACAATCTGGGTTAAACATAAAAAATAATAAAATAAAAACCAAGTATATTAATAGTTTTAATTCAGTATAAAACATTCAAAAGTTAACATTATTATCAATTTCAATCAATCAATACACATAATAAAATCATAACTCTCTATTATAGAAACGATAGCCCTTCACCTCACAATACTCTTTAATTTGTGCTTCAAAACAGGTATTTTCCCTGACTAAATGAAACTTAGTAAAGTAACCCCTATTTTTAAATCAGATAGTAAAGAAGATCCTAAGAACTATAGACCAATTTCAGTTCTTCCAGCTCTTAGTAAATCTTAGAAAGAATAATTTTGGACCAATTGTTGTCACATTTTAATGAACATGGGATATTATGGGACGGATTCAGAAGGGGTAGCTCAACGGTGGATACTGGATCTAAATTGCTCTCACATGTATATGAGACATGGAAAGATTCAAGAGATGCTATTGGAGTATTTTGTGATCTTACCAAAGCTTTCGATCGTGTAGATCATTTAACGTTAATTTCGACATAAAATTGTGACGGCATCCGTGTCCGTGGTTCTGATCTCGATGTTATGCGGTCATATTTGAGAGGTCGACATCAAAAAGTAAAGGTGAAAGACATTTTATCCAGCGGGTCAAATGTAGAAATGGGTGTGCCGCAGGGTTCGATTTTGGGCCTGTTTTTGTTTCTCGCGTACATAAATGACCTCCCGTACATGATAGAGGGTCTGTGGGACATTGTGTTATTTGCTGATGATGAGCGTGATGGAACAATAGATAAACATTCAGACCCACAAACTTTCGCATTTATAATATTTGCACTAGTACCCATCTAAGATTTGGTCTGGATGACGTTGAAGATATATCCTAGAAAGCTTGAATTTGGACTTTAAGCTATGCAGTTGTATACATATAACTCTTTTCATAAGCATCTTATAAGTAGCCTCTAAAAGTACCTACTTAATGAGACAGTATTCTATAAAAACAAAAACTCACTACGAAAATATCTCAAGTGACCTTTGCACTCATTAATTAAAATAATTAGGACAGAACAAGATCTATCGATCTTTCGTCACAAAGAAATCCCTTATCTTTTATTGGTATAATATAACAAAGAGGGGAACATTAAAATTCTGAATTAATTGTGTCATTATGATAACCAATTATAAGCGGCGAAATATAGGCGTTTAGTATGGATCTGCCTACCCTTTCAGGGAATAAGGCGTGTATAGTCACGCCTTATTCCCTGAAAACGCCACATGTTTGTACAATGTAGTGTCATCTACACAACTTAATTGGATCTTAATTTTTTTTTATACCACTAAGGTGGCAGACAAGCATACGGCTCACCAGAAGGACTGGTGGTCACCGCAGCCTATGAACGTTTGCAACACCAGAGGCGCCGCACTCGCGCTGCCGACCCTTTACAAACCTTCTAAGACCCCTTTTGAAGAACCCCATACTGTAGGCGTTTGGTGTTGGGTGCCTATTCATATTTATTTTACTTTGTTGTTATTATTTGTTGTTTTAGCAACAACAGAAATACACCATCTACCTATTAAATTATTTACTGTATTCTAAGTAGGTACCACGATTCGTGAGATACAACCTGGTGACGCACAAACGAATAGTAGAGTCTCAGGAATAGGAACCCTTTTATCTGAATATATCGATGCTTTCTGTAGGTAAAACTAGATCCAACAAGGATCTATAGCCTCTATGAACGCGGACCAGGGATGAAGATTAAGGCTAACTTGTCCTAGCAAAGATTTCGCAATTAAACCTGACTTTGAGGCCTTTTTTTAACTTGAGGAAAATCCTACAGGCATGCTATGCCGGACTCCTACCGACTAAAAGCCACACATATCCTATCTAACAGCCTACGGTTGGGAGCCCTGGGTAAGCCCTCGGAAGGATACGACAGGAATTTGAGGCCTGCTGTTGACCAGATGACTATGTTATTCGTAGAGTTGACTGGACATTACTGGATGCACAAAGCTGAACATTGTGTAGATTTTTGGGGGAGACTGATATCCAGCAGTGGGTGTCCAATCGGCTGAGATGTTGATGAACTTATTGTACAAGGTATTGATATAAGACGTTTTTTACACAGCGTCATCTAGCCAATGTTGTGCTATGGGATCTAGACATCGTATAAACAAACATACTTAGATATATATCAAAAAATATACCCATTTATTTATCATCCTAACTCCAAAACAAACCTTTGTAGCTTACACAAATATTTTGACCGAATTGGTATTCAAACTTGAGATCTCATTACGGCAATCATATACACCACCACCACTGCATCAAAAAGCAGTTCAACTCTACTGTCGGTTATTGAACCCACTGCGATGTCATTTCACAATTATCATAAAACTAGTCACAAATCAAATTTGCTTAGTTCGAATTATCTCCGTAACATACATTTACATATTACCTGCTCTTTAGTTATCGCTGTCGCTACGAATGTTTTTCTTTTCTAATAATAAACTATTTGCAGGTGTTTTTCCAACTCATTTACGTCATTTCCTCTCTTGTGACTAACATCATATACATATAATCTTTACAAATATTATAATGCTTCAAGAGTAAGGTTGTTTGGTTGAATGTAGGTATTTTTCTCAGGAAGTACTGTTTATGAATTAAAGAATTCTTCGAGTACTCGATAGCATTGACTGTTGAGTAAGAAAACAAAAGAAAAATGTGACTAAAAGGTAAAGGTTAAGATCCTTTCGGAACATGCCATCCGTTTCCCAATACACCCGTTCCCAAAACATCCGTTCTATTAGAGACGTTTCTCATAGTATCCTTATACCAAGAAAAACGTTTCCTAGAACATCCGTATGCTAAAATAACCGTTTCTTAAAATACCCTTATGCCAAGAAAAACGTTTCCCAGAACATCCGAATTCACTTCAAGATATATCCAGTTAGCAACGTTAAAAAACAAATGAACATCGCGAAACAAATGAACGTCGATAAAACAAATGAATGTTGAAAAAACGAAAGAAAGTGATATGATAATAATTATCATATCACTTTCTTTCATTTTTTCAACATTCAGGAAACTGTGCAAAATCGATTAGGTCGAAAATTGCTTGCAATTATTGCAAGCAATTTTCGACCTAATCGATTTTGCACAGTTTCCTGATTTTTTCACATATTCGTGATCAGTGTCATCCAAATTATCCGAAAAAATGGTTTTTAAGTTTTGTCCATAAGGTCGAAAATTGCTTGCACCCATTTTTTATAAGAAAAAAATAATAAACATTTACAAACAACCATTATATTTTGTACTTCACTGCTGTACCTTACTACGTCTATACTTAAACGCTTAAAAAACTTCTCAAGACAAAAAGAAACAAAAAAAAGTGGAAAATTAACCTATTTTATACATTATTATCATTCCTGATTAGTGTATAATGCTTTCTGAGACGTGTTACTTTAGATAGAAACGACAACGAATCAATATCGCCACATTGTAACTGAAGTAACAGTTTGTTGTACTCTAAATCGAATACGATGTCACTCTTCCTCCTGTTTTTTTTGAAAGCCATGAAGAGGCTATTTTTTAATTTTGTATCCATACATTTGGCCTCTTTTCGGAGTCTGTTTACAAACAAGAGAAAATTTGGTTTACGAGGGATCCTGCTGTTCAGGCGTCTATGCCATCCCTCGACACAATTTGTGGTTCGATGTCTCTCAAATGCGACGCTCAACGTATTAGCAGATAATTTCGGAAACCATTGACACTCCATATAAGTTTTAAATGTATTCATTATCTCGCTTTCTGGAAATAATTCCTTGATTAATTGCCATGCTTCTGATATGTTACTTTCAGGAAGTAAAGGTAACCCAGCACAGAGCCTTGTAACTTTTCTACCGGTTGAAGTTTCGTCAAGTTTAAGTTTTCTCGCGTATTTCCACACAGCTTCGGTGTAATGGTGGTAACATCCTTTGGTTGTTGCATTCGGGAATATAACTTTAACTGCATTCATCGGAGCTTTTTCAAAGTCTGCTTTAAAGTTATCGAAATTTATGTTTAGTTGTTCTTTTAATATGGAGAAGAATCTTATGTATGTTTCCTCGCTTTTATTGGGCAGAAGCCCATAGACCACTGGCTTTACATTTGTTGTTTTTTCATTTGAATTGATATCGAGATGCAGCGTATACAATTGGTAGAAGGGTTTAGGTACAGACCTAAAAGTACCATCACCCATATAATTCTTGGTTTTATTTCTAATAAGCTTTTTTGCATATTTAGTTGCAAAAATTATAATTTTTTCAGATTCGCCATCTTCGCACAGCACAAAGTTATCAGCCAACACTTTTGGTACATGAACCTCTTCTAGGGTATTATATTGTAATTTATCACATTCCAAAAATATCTTTCTAGCTCTATAAAGAGAGCTTCTGTGCGAATCAAATAAAGGTACGGACCCTTGCATGTCTTCAAAATTTTTGTCGAAAATTTGTTCAATTGGCTTTAAATTATCGCACACATCTACCCATAGAGTTATATATTATCATTAGAGAGGCAAGCACGAACATCGCGTCTCGACAAAAGCACGGCTACATATGAGCTATGAAGACGCAACTATGAAACTTTTTAAGCAGTGATGGTAAATATATATCTGTCTCACTCACACGCGTACGGTGAACACCGCCGCCGCTGCGATTAGACAAAGACAAAAACATAAACATGACAAACGTGGGCCAGTGTTGACTACTGTATGAAAGTTTTACCCACGATGATTATAGAATTACTAAACAAATTTAAAATTATTATGTACCTATTTCATTTATTATTTTATTTCGGTTGAAACCGAAACTCACAGAGTTTAGCACACGAATTTAAGCACAGAGGGTCCCCATACAAAATCGGCAATTTATGTTTGTTGTGTGGGGTTTTTTTCTGCTTTTAGTAGGTATTTTTTGCTACGGCGGCAGAAACATATATCACCTGTGAAAAATTTGTTCTATCTACCACGGTTCCTGCGATACGGCCTCGTGACTAACAGACAGACGGACGGCAAAGCCTCATGTCTCGTTCATAGAGTCTCGCGTTTACCCCTCCGTGCGCGGATTCAACGCACACCTGGCCGGTCTTTTTTGCAATATGTGCAGCAAGTTTCACCAAGTACCATTAATCAACGGTAGATATAAATTTTCTCAGGTCTCCATTTTAAAAATTTCTCTACCTTAAGATGGGTTTCTCTCTTTTACGTTTGAAATTACGCATGGATGCTATTTCGAACGCCTACTGACTAAAACCACACTGCGCCCTGCTACTGCCTACGAAGGGTGTCCCGGCTGGCATTTATTTGAGCGTTTCCGACGTTTCCGTGCTTTGGAAGGCGCGTTAAGCTGTTGGTCCCGGTTGCCAGTAAAATGGCAGTCGTTAAGCCAAGTTGAAGGACTTGACCAAGGTTGAAAAATTTCAACAGCAGGCTGTCACAACCTATGCCTGTTCATCTCAACACGGCAGCGGCAGTACGTCTCACCACATGTGACGTGGGTTATATTCTTATAAAAAAGGTAAATTTTGGGCATATAATATATGCCTCTGCCTACCTCTTCGGGGATAAAGGCGTGACCATATCGCATCGCATCCCGACAGACCTTGGCTAACACTGCCGTCTCGCATAGGGGTCCTATCCCGCGTCTTTACGGTTGGTTCCGGGTGTAGTAAACAAACTCTCTCCGAAACTACTGGACCGATTTAAAAATATATTTCACTACTACTCTTGGAAAGCTACACTCTTCCCGGTGAACATAGGCTATATTTTATTCCCGTATTCCCACGGGAACGGGAACTACGCGGCTGAAACCGCGTGACGACCCCTAGTATTCTATATAGTCTTTTTAATGGTCTATATTATAGACCATTAAAAAGGCACTTACTTACAAAACGTCTAACCCTTTCATTTAATACCAAACACGATATTTTTTTCTTAAATTTATTTTAACACAGTACTTTATGGCCGCTAGAGGGCGCACCATTAAATTCAGTGACACGATATATAGCTTAAAACCAGTCGAACGTCAAGGCGCTTCTAACAATATCTCATTAGTCCAGTTCTAATAAGTAACTAGTTAAGGAGCTCTGAGGGAATACATGAACATACATAGATATACGTGTATAGCCTCTCAAAATCATAACCCTGCCTTAGTCGGGTAATATTATTAATGTATCTTACATAGGTAATTAATTACTAATTCTCCCACTGATGTGGGTAAACCAAACCGATATTTTAGTGGTAACACTGAATGGCAATCACAAATTTTATTTTCAAAATTCGATTATAGCGGTATTTACGCTGATATCAATGCGTAAATAGTATAATTACGTGTGAAAAGTAATTCTACATGACTAATTGTGTTTTTATGTTTTAGAATCGCAATCTTTTACTGTGCATTTGCCCATTTTGTCGCCCGGTTCAATATGTACGTACGATTGGCCTAACGGCGTCGGACTGAACTGACGTTTGGCTCACCTAAGCCTGTGGGCTTACGTTAGGTAGGCTTGATGTTGGCGCGGTCGTTAGTCATCTAGTCTTATCTATATCGATGCATCTACCTTACATTTGTCTATTATTACACTAACCTTAATTTCGTTAGCATCCGGGCTACACACGTGTAGCTTTGGTGCTCTTAAGATTTTGGTTTTGCTCTTATCCAAAGTGACAGATGCGGCACAATCTTCTTTTATACAACGCCAACATGATGAACCACTTTTATTTGTGGTGTGATGATTATAGCGGTATATACCAATAAGTAAGGAATCTTTACCCTTTTGCGTTTTAATAAATTTAATATCCATATTGAATTTTATTTCCAACGTACAACGTTATAACAGGATATTTGACATAGGAATAATAATATTATAACAGATATTCATAAGTGGCCAGTATGTGTTAGGCCCTTCGTACACTAGGCTACGCAAATCTTCGATACCCAGCGATTTTGGTCTCTAAGCGACTACCGCAATACAAATTCAAAGAGGTTCGTACACAGACATGCGTCGCCGACATTTTGTTCATTCGTCGCCGACGCCAGTCGCGCGCTACCTGCTGGTCGAGATCGTCGCTACTAACGTCGCTGCGATTTCCAAGATGGCAGAGCAATTGTTGAATATTCAATTTGAATTTAGTATCTGTTTGTTGTAATTTTTTTTGCAGCTACAAACAGTCTGACACTTTACATTTTTTTCTATAAATGGATGAACCCAGTATTTCCAATTACGACGATTTCTTCTTTTTCGGTTTACCGAACTATGATTTTGGCTAACAAACTAAGATTTTGGCTTACTATCTTTAGATAGTAAGCCAAAATCATAGTTTCATCGTCACTTGTGTCACACATTTCGTAAATTAAATTAGTCTCAGACGTGTTGTCGCTATGTCTACAGTAGAAGAATGGACAAAATCGCGTCTTGAGATATCTCGTGTGTACGGTTCGTGCGCTACCAAATATTCGCGACTTAAGTTTACAACATTAGTATCGAAGATTTGCGTAGTCTAGTGTACGAAGGGCCTTATTTTTAGAAGTGATAATGATAGGACAAAGAGGATTTATGCACGTATACATGTCGGAGGTAATAGTTAAATAATTAATCTAATTGGAAACCGATGGATGATGGTAGCTAAGTGGGGTCTAGGTGGAGACGCTTGGGGGAGGCCTATGTCCAGCAGTGGACGTCTAACGGCTGAAATGATGATGATGATGATGATTGGTTTCTAAGCTCTATTTAGACAGACTAGCACAACACCACGTGGGAACCGTGTTTTTGGGAGACTGATCTGAAAAAACGGATCTTTTGGGAAACGTATATTTTGAGAAACGGGTAATTTTGGAAACGTATATTTTGAGAAACGGGTAATTTAGGAAACGCATATTTTAAGAAACGGGTAATTTAGGAAAATGTCATTATGGGAACGGATGTTTTGGGAACGGGTGTATTGGGAAACGGATGGCATGTTCCGAAAGGAAGTATATCGTCACGCTATTACATAAGGAAGCCGAGCAATATTCATAAATGTCTACAATTTCGACGGTTCTTCAGACGTTATGATAGAAGTAATTGGTGCATTAATTGTCATATTCGCAGCATCTACGTAAAATTTAACCTACGTCTTGGTACTAGGAATAACCGGTAGCCTACTTTTTATAATGCATTCTATTATATTTTTTAACTAAGCAAATAAGTTGGAACTAAAGAAAAATATGTTTATTTCTTTAACCAAAATAATACCTTTAGGTACTTACATTGATGACAGTAAACTAAAAGGTAATTATAGAGTTAGGTATTTCTGCATTTGCTATGCCCGCCATACTTTGCGCAAAAAATGGTCACCTCTCAGCTTAGAAATGCTGCATTGTAGAAGATTAAGATACGCTACATAAATGATTTGGTAGGACTTCGGATTACTATCCAACGATTTAAGGGGTGGGAGTGGGGGGGAGGGGGGAGGGGGGGGTGGGGAACCCCCCCCCTGACGGAAAAGTTGCGGACGCCCCCCCTTTTTGAGTTATGATTTTTTTAAAATTCTAACCTAACTTTCGCATTTTCTTGTTTTGAAATCGATTTCAAGGTCGAAATTGGAAGATGGAAAATGGAGGGGGAGGGGGGAATCCCCCTGACCCCTCCCCAAAGTTAGGAAATCAATAGTTACCTTGAATTTAGATTTTTATTTTTTGAGGTTATGTTCAATAAAATCGACAACATAAGTAATCGTTCTCCAAATAAGAACTCGTCGACAAGCCAAAAAAAAAATAACCACGAAGGCTAAGGCGGGAGCTCCGCTCCGCTTCGCTCCCGCCTTAGCCTTCTAACCTAACCTATCCGAGTCGGGGTGTTAACCATTAAGTACTAATTATGGTTGAATTAGG
This sequence comes from Miltochrista miniata, assembly GCA_933228765.1. Lineage (NCBI taxonomy): Eukaryota > Metazoa > Arthropoda > Insecta > Lepidoptera > Erebidae > Miltochrista > Miltochrista miniata. Next base: position 9,918,037 of record OW121764.1, on the reverse strand, counting down.
GATGCGTAATTCAAATGCCGACCTGGGGTTGAAAAAAAAAACTACGCGTCTCCTATACAAGACACAAATTCACAAATAGGGTGTCATTTGAAAGTGTTGACCTTGACCAACCCATAGAATGCGTACGACGTTTTACGTTTAGTTTCACATATCGGCAACCGTCATTAAATTATTATAATATTTAATAGCGTTCATTTATATAAATATACGTAATATAATAAAATATGCATAAAATTTAACTTAATAACTAAATATAATTATTAATTAAATTTTTAAATGAAGTAAAACATTGTTGTGCGTTAATGTTACGTAAAACAAAACGTATTGGACGAGCCGAATGTCAAAAACATTGGAAGTGTTTGTGTTCTGTGGTGAAAAGTGACAAATTATTGGTGTTTTTTTACGATTTTCATTATTTTTTTTCTCGTTAACCATTAATCTCCGCAAGTTAAAACTTCGCGTGTAGGCTTCTAATAATATTAGCTTTGTGTATAAAAAATATGAACCTCAAACTCGATGGCAACTAATCTAAAGTTAAGCCAATGATTTTCAGAAATGACTTTCTTCTAATTGAGAAGATAGATATTAATTTGAATTGATATATCTTGGCATTATTTCGATTTCATGAAAAATTAAATTTGCTCTCAGGCCCTGTAACCAAGAAATGAAATAACCGTCGGATCTCCCACCTCCTGTTGGCCTAAATGGAAGTTATACCTAAAGGCATCGCTATAATTCTGCTGGTACCAGATATTACGTAGAATACTCAATACATATTATTGAGTACTAGCTGAACCCGCAACTTCGTTTACGTCACATAAGGTGTATGAAAGGAAAGGTATTTCTTCATCAGACTCATCAAGCAGCGTGTGAAACTGCCCTGTTTGCTTAATCATTAAAGAGCTTAAAGATTAAGTCTATTCTAAAACAATTCAGTCCACTCCTTCGGCGCGGACTCATTTATTTTACAATAGCCTTAATCATTAAGCTCTTTTATGATTAAGCCAACACGTCAATTTAGATTAACCCATTTTTAGATTCTTAAAAGTGATATTTTTTTTATTTATAAACCGATTGACATGAAATAAACTCTAAATAGTAAGTGGAGTAAACCTCAACACAATTAAGAAAACGCATTGCAATCGGTTAAACGGTTACTGAGATTAGCGTGCACAAACGTACAGACAAACAAATATACAGACATACATCATACAGGCAAACAGACAAAAAATCTAGAAATCATTGTTTTGGGTTCTATTGCGTTCATAAAGCCCCCTATTATATTTTTCTTATTTATTTTCCATGTACAGACAGCGACCTGTTACGATTTTATTATATGTATTGATTCTGTAGTCTCTTTAATGTATTCCATATATTCTTGATACAGATACAAATATATGTAGTATCTTAGTTACAATTATGTACCTACCCAATCGGGCACAGCATAGTTAGGTATGTTAGGAGACAGAAAAAGCCATTATATGCATTTAAACATAGAATTATAAGGCATTTAAATTGATTATTTAAGTATATTACAAGTAGGTATCTTGTGTGTCATTTATCCTAGAAGTATTCTTTGAATATTAATTCTCAAACTTAACTCAAGCTAATAGATACTCAAAACAATTATGCTTACTTTTATTGTTAGTCAAAATTGGACAAAGACCAGTTTATAGTTTTTTAATAATTCTAACTAATTTATTATTGGAAAGAGACGTTCCTGAATATACAGGATGTTTCACTTTTATGCCACATGGAGAAAATGTATCTTAGAAACTATAAATTTGAATAAAATACTTTTAGAAGTCCTAATTTTAATTTAGATAAACAATTTAATAAAGCTTTCATTCGATATGATCAATCAAATTTAAATAACCATGTATTATTTGATATTACCAGGTTTAGTTATTTAAATAAGCGCCATGAATTATAGGATAAATCCTTTTAACAGCTAATTATCTCGATTATGAGAATTACCATGAACAACTTTTATTTTCTTTTGTATTGTTAGATTTGAAATCTACGTATTTATTTATTAATGCGAAATATTTATTGAAATTTAAGTAATGAATCTACAGAATTGCTGTTGCTTACATAATATGAATAGGTACCTACTAAAACAAACTGGAGACCATCTGGTCGACGAAATTCATCAATAACACCTGATATAGGTACACTTTAACTGTGTATAAATTCAAGATATAAGGAGTAATCTAAGTACAAAGTTATAAACGCTGGTATCGGCAATAATAGATACCTATGGCATTGGATTGCTTCAGCAGTGGCGTTACTGAAGTCGCGGGTTCGAATTCCGGGTCGAACGTAGGTATATCTGTGCTTCGCTATTTCTTAGGCTGAGCTTTTAAAAAAATATATAAGTACATTCAGATATTTATTCTGTATCCAAATCACAAACGTAATCTAAATAGAGCTAATTACCTAAATTTCTTTGTGTAAAAATGTTTTAAGGTAATTTTAAATAGGAAAAATATAGTTATGCACTCGTACGAAAATGATAAAAGCTTTTTAAAACTTTCATGAGCTTAAAACTAGGCGAAGCTTCGACTAGTTTTAATGAAAAATTTTAGTGTCTAAGAAAATGTGATGACTACTTTTATCACATATTTAGACGTAAATCATAGACCATATAAAATTATGAGCGCCTGATTCAAAGATAAAGTTATCTGGGAGTGATCTATCATGTGCCTGGTGCCTAAAAGATACCTAACCCACAAACTCATTTGTACCTAACTACTACAAGTACACATATCGCGCGCCTTTTTTCATTACAGATAATCACAAACCTTGTCACAGCTTTTTACAATAAGTATAAGTTTCAACTGTCATCACAAGCACATATTCTTGCTGATACACTTAAATGATAATTCCAATGGTTTTATCGTAGCGAGCTGTGGTATTTAGTGTATTCGGAGGGGCTTCGACGCGCGCACGGCAGGCAGGCGAGCGGAGAGAGGCTTGCGGAGCGGGGAGCGAGGCAACCGGGCGGGACCGTGTAGCCCCGCCTCCGCGCGCCAATAGTCTCCGTGGTGGAGGGGAGTCCGAGCCCCCGGCCTCTATTTACTCTTTCAATCAGTGCGAGTGTTTGCCCCTGGCCGGCGTGCACGCGCGGGTGATGCGCTAGCCATGATCTCGCAGAAGCTTTCGTACGGCGACGTGCCGACGTCCGCGTCGCTGTCGTCGTTGTCTCCGGGCCTCGCGCCTCCCTACGTGAACGGCATGGGATGCATGCCTGCTCAGCCGTACCCGAACCTCTACTCCAACAACATGGTGGCCGGCGGCTCGTGCATGGGCTCCCCCGGCGTGGGCTACAGCCCGCCGAGCACCATGGCCTCCTGCATGGGCGGCGGCGGCGCCGTGCCCTACGGCTCGCTGCCCCGGGAACAGGAGGCCGCCTCGCCGACTTCGGCGCTGCAGCGGGCAAGGAACGACAAGACGTACCGACGCTCCTACACGCACGCCAAGCCCCCGTACTCCTACATATCGCTCATCACGATGGCCATCCAGAACAACCCGACCCGCATGCTGACGCTCTCGGAAATCTACCAGTTCATCATGGACCTGTTCCCGTTCTACAGACAGAACCAGCAGAGGTGGCAGAACTCCATACGACACTCGCTATCGTTCAACGATTGCTTCGTCAAAGTGCCGCGGACTCCAGACAAACCTGGTAAGGGATCGTTTTGGACGCTACACCCGGACAGCGGCAATATGTTTGAGAACGGCTGCTTCCTGCGGCGGCAAAAGCGTTTTAAGGACGAGAAGAAAGAGTCTATACGACAAGCGCAGAAGACTACACACGGTCACGGTCACCACGGCGGGTCGCACGACAAGCGCGGTGACCACGGCCACGAGAAGGGCGTGGGAGCGGCGCCGGGAGAGGAGAAGGATATGCGCGACGACTTGTTAGCTCACTTACAGGCAGCGCCAGAGTTGTGCCTGCCCGAGCACACGCCGCTGGCTCTGGAGCACTACGCGCAGCTGAAGCAGGAGCCCACGGGGTACGCCCCTGCGCAGCACCCGTTCAGCATCACGCGGCTGCTGCCCGGGGCCGACACAAAGGCGGACCTGAAGATGTACGACGTGAACTACGGGTACGGGCACTCGCCGGCGGAGAACTACTACCAGTCGCCGCTGTACCACCACCACCACCACGCGCACGCGCAGCCGCCCTTGTGACAGTACCCGCTGGCGTAGAGCGCTCGCCGCGTGCCCTCCTGGTACCGTGACCTGCCCTCTGCGCCCTAGCAGCCTGCTACAGACCCTGAACGTGTAAAATCTCATACTGATATTGGACTCCGAGTGAGCGTTTCGTGTTCTGGTGATATTACACGCGTCGCGTCCTCCTCTAGCCCCCAGAGTTTGTATATTGTGTAAATATTTGCTATTATTTTTAAACGAGTCCATTTTGTGTGCGTTTTAATAGTAGGGAATAGGTGTTTTGTGCACTTTGGACGCTGTGGAATGTGTCTGGGGGCGGGCGACGGCCGCGCGTTTTTAGGCCTAAAATTGTTTGTGGAACTTCTGAGAAAGAAAGTGTCCTTTATAGTCATTACAATCGGCTCCCCTTGTATACCAACTACTGCTCAAACGGTTTGGAGTGTAATTTAGATAAAACTAAACGAAAGCTTTGCCCGCCTAACTAGCTTGACATCGTTTGATAAGACAGCGATCGATACATTGTTATCGCATTGTTTATCGGTTTGTGCTTAGATAAATTATTTGTAGTACGCGTTGATGTCTTTCACTTTATATTTATTAATTTGATAATTTGACTGTTAACAAAGATTCATTATTATACAGAAAATTTAAACAGGAAAATCTGTCAATGCATTGTTCCTCGTCTGTTAAAATGAGTGCAGTCATATGTCGGACAAAAAAGTTTAGGTGTGCAACAAAAACTCCTTTAATAATACAAAAATATTTCGATTATAAAAATCAATAAGAATGTAGTGTTGGTATACGACGGGCCGTATATGACTTCATATCGTGAACTGTTGAACTGTGCAATGTCGTAATAAAAAATGTGTAAAAATATTAACATAAATCTATATAAATATGAATTTAGCTAGGCGAAATGGAATTTAATTTCTATGATCAACTTCGCAGTAGATAAGGACTTGTATATAATATACGTCGTAAAGTAAATATATAATGACTTTAAATAAAGGTGTTTGGTGTAAGATAGGTACCTATCTCGGCTTCTGCACATTCCATTTGAATATATATTTATGTGCAAGCGTCAATTTAGCATTTTTATATTACAGCGATCATATGACGGTGAGGTGAGTGAAGTTTTGTATATTATCTCATAATTTTATACATAATTTCATGTAGAATATTGTATACTTGTATAATTTCATGTAGATTACTATGACTTTTTCAAAAAATGTATACTAACAATTAATAATATAATTTAAATTTACATCCATTCAGCGGTGACAGGGTTAAATTATGTTAGCTTTGTATACTTCCTCCAATATTTTAAATTTTAATTTGATTAATTTAAAAACATATAAAATGTATTGCTCATTTATTTCAAAATAGATACTTAACTGTACTTTGGACCAAATTTATAAAACAAATACTTTTATCTTATCACTATATTAATTAATTTCCACTAATGTTGATAAAACAAACATTTATTTAAGAAATTTTGTTAATTGCTTTTGATCTTAAATACTGACTAATTAGTAAATAGTCACAAATTTGACACAGATTACAATTCCTCACAACAAAGTGACATGTACCATAGGTTACAGAATTAAAGGCAGATGACACTTATCGAACAAGATTGGAGGCCAAGAAAGCAAATACTAAATCTAAAAGAGAGTACTGTAACGCGGCAGTGCTTAAGGCTGATCATACACGTAACGAAATTGAGATAATTTCTCATTTATCGTGCTTATTCGGTATGTGACGGCAATATTCACATATTTACTTCTAGAGAGTCTCAACAGTACCCACTTTTGTATTTAGTATTTCAGAGTTAAAGACTTTTAAGTCGAATTTTTTATTAGTCGAAGTAAAATGACAGCAACTAATGTCACTTCTTCATACAATGTTGATTAATTTCTATGAATAAGTGACATTAGTTGCTGTCACTTTCCTTCGTCTAATTAAAAATTCGACTATAGGCTTCAATTTCTTATTCGGTAAGCATCATCTGCCTTAAATTCTATAATCTGTGCCTATGATAATGAAATTCTGCCTTGATCACTGGAGACTGCTAAATTTGACATAACCATGTTTGCCTTTAGTCTTGAGCCATACGTTTTAGTTCTTATACCTTGAAAACAACCTTACTTAACATCGGTATTATACTTTATTCAAGTGATTTGAAGTGTAATATTGTTGAACAAATAAATATAGTACGTTGAACAATATTTTTTGTATAATATTTATCTATGATATATGTGCTTACATAACGTGGATATTTGAGTGGATCTCATCAAATATTATCTTGTATTTCTATAGATAGATTTATATTTAAAACAATTCGTGATAGTTATACAATTTAAAACTCAAGAACGGCTGATTTCGTTATAATGAATTTTCAATTGTTGGATTTCTCCCCACCAGGGTCGTTATAAAAAATTGAGTACTTTTCATAGGAACGGCCTGTTTTTTTATAAATAATATGAATATACACAATTTTTATTACAATGTGTATTATAATTTATATAATTTAATAATGTATTATAATTTATGTTATTTAAACATCATATAACAATTTATTTTGTGTATTGTCATATTATATTTGCTTTATTTAAATGAAAGTCAGAATATAACATAACTGCTCATATACTTAACAATAGATGGAAATAGTTCAACGTCATGCTTCATGTAACATAGTCAATATACAATTTTGTATAATTTTATATGAAAATTTATTTTATATAATATGATTTTGTATACTTGGCATATCTGCCAAAATATCAATATTGCTCAATATAATTTTAAAATATGTTCATATGTATAATTTCACTCATAATATCATTTAGAAGAAATAGCTTCTCACCTCACCGCATAGTGAATTTTAAAATTATATTAAATGGATATGCTAAATTAATTCTTGTAGCTATAAATACATATTTACGTTGTACTACTCGAATCTAGATAGGATACTTATATATCATCTGTTAGTTTCAGAATTAATAAAATTAAGTATTTACAAATCTTATTTGTTTTTTTTTTCATTTACACTTTTTCTAGCACAATATACATGATACACATGAGAAAGTATACATAATAATGTATACTGAAATTATGTGTCATATACATTTTTTTTTAAAGCTGAGAAAATGGTAAAAAAATATTTCTGCTGGTAAAATGATTATGGTTTTTATTTTTTCTTTTTTTTCATACCACTAAGGTGGCGGACAAGCATACGGCCCACCAGAAGGACCGGTGAAGCCCTGTAGCTTTGCCTGTGTTAATGCTACGAACCCGTAGCACCACTTATCATACAAATGTTTGTCTGTGCAATGATGTATGGAAGTGTGCCATATCCTTGACATTTACTATTACTGCTTCCTCTTTTTTGTGCCTTGGTGATACAAGCCTGTGTTACTTCTGAATAATTTGAATTTGAATTTCTAATGCTGAAATAATTTTTCAAATCGGTTCAGTAGTTTCAAAGTTTATCAACTCCATACAAACATATTTTTCCTCTTCATATTATTAGTATAGATAAATAGTCGTATTCTGTAAAAGTTTCTGCGGTTCTGGAAAGAAAGCTTATAGTAAAATTGTAAATATAAAGTTATATTAGACTACGTAGGCGGTGCAGTAACAGGAAAAGATGTATATTACTAAATTTACTAATAGGTATACATCTCTTGCTCCCGCGTAGCTCCCGTTCCCGTGGAAATATGTGGATAAAATATAGCCTATGTTACTGAGGGTGAATGTAGCTTTGCAATGGTAAAAGAATTTTTGAAATCGGCACAGTAGTTTTTGAGTTTATTCACTACATACAGACACACACACAAACCTACAGAACCGATTTGAAAAATTATTTCACGGTAGGGAAGCTACACTGTTTTCGGGTGACATGAGCTATATTTTATTCCCGTATACTGTCTTCGGGTGACATGAGCTATATTTTATTCCCGTATTCCTACGAATACGGGAACTAGGGGGGTGAAACCGCATAACGTCCTCTAGTTAGGTACCTATATGATAAGTTTGAGGGGTACCACCGCTGTAGGTACTACTAACGTAAACTATTGCGTTTTGCGGTGGACATACATACATTTTAGTAATGCCTTTATTTCCGAAAGCAGTCCGTCCTTACAGAAACAGGCCCTAGACGACAGCGTGACGTGATAGCTTCAGGCACGCCACACGCCCCAGGAAGTAGGATAGCACCCCAACCCCTTAGGTGAAACCGCAGTGGTAGCCAAGGTTTGTTGGGAATCCTGGAGTCATCCTTCCCAGGTCTCCCAACCGTAGGATCGGGAACGTTTGGTTTTTAGTCTGTAAGAGTCCATATAGCATCTATGTCGGATTTTCCTTAAGTTAAAAAATGTTGTAGGCCAATTGCCGGGTTAAAATAGTCAGGCGTAGGTTTTGACCTTCTACTGAAAGTTTTTAATCGGCCCGTAAAGTTTTCAATGCCTTCCGAATAAAAACCGCTTGCAAATGGAAAAAAAAGTCACCGTCCATTACTCATCTTAGAATAATTGACCGTGAATTTCCACCAACTGTAGGTTCAGATATGTATGTAACTTTAATCTTATACCTAATTTGGTTTTTATCAAGAGATGTAGTTATTTATGAAGTTATAGGTAAAATATACCTTGCAGAGTTGGTTTCTTAAAATATGACGATAATTGTTTAAGATGTCGAAAGAACTCAAACTGACATGGGAACTTTTTCCGTAAATAAAAAAAAGAAATATTACTTCAGACTAAATCTATCCCTGTACTAAACTTTAACCAGATCCTTTAAGCCGTTAGAGCGTGAAAGAGTTACAAACATACTCACATCCACAGTTCCGCACATCCTATCCCTACTAATATAACTAAGATAGAAACGTTTGCGACGGCATAATAAATTACACAGGTCTGCAATGGTTTTCCTCTTTGAAATCTGAGTAACATTTTCTATAGTATTTGATGTGCTGATTACGAGAAAAATAATAAAAAAAATCCATCACGTCAGGATTTTTTGATATTGAATATTTAAGATTTAGCTCCAAAATGTCTGAGCGTCTACCTTTAGAAATTTATAAAACGTCATTAAAATACTTCAGATTAATTTTTATTGCATTTAATTCGTGTAAGGGGACATAGAAATTAATGCAAATCAGTAATTTGATGATTACTACATAAAAAGTAAAAGTAATCCGCATTAACCATGTTGAAAACGGGTAATTTTGACTTAATTTAGTAATAAAATAATAAAAATATTACCTAGTAGTAATATTACCTAATTGTTGTAAATATTATTAAAAAGGGTGTAATAAAGATAATCCAAAAGGCTTTTTTTTATTAAGTACCCGCACTTATTTAGAAAATAAACAGTTGAAGTGCGCATCTTGCAACATGAACTTTAAAATGTCATCGCGAAGATGTTTAAATTCTCCAAATTGTTTTTGTAATATTTGCGGGAATTTTATGGTGATAAAACAACGAAACAGCATTACTGACTTTGTGAAAAATATTTAGAAAAGTTATTATGGAGACGTTTTAATTAACCAAAGACAAAACTTGGACACCTCATAAACTTTGTACGACTTGTTTATAAGAACTTTGCCAGTGGTCAAAAGGACAGAAAAATAGCTTCAAAATCGTTTCGCCTATGCTACGAAGAGAGGCTAACAACCATGATAAAGATTGCAACTGTTGTTGTTGTGACATAACTGGATACAATTTTAATAATAAAAGGGACATAAACGAGCACTAAACTTCATTTCCTAAATTCGCACATTGATTACTTCCCAAAAAATCTAGGAGCCGTTGGCAAAGAACAAGGCGAAAGATTTTACCGAGATTTGAAAGAGCTTGAAGTCTGGTATCAAAGAACATGGAATACTAGCATGATGGCGGACTATTGTTGGTTATTGAAGCGCGACGATCCAAACTGGAATTTTAACCGAAAATCGCATAACCGAAGGTTCCAGGAAAAAAGGACCAGGTTCAACAAATAAAATTTACATGTAATTTAGACTAGTAACAAGTTGTTATTATATTTTAGTCGTTTTTAAAGTTAAAAGTAATGTACTTTTTTAAATATATATTTTTATGAGAAAACTTTGGTCTTTTTTTTCTATTTTCTTTCTGTACCTTTTTTGAAAAATCTGGAGGTGATGCAGAAAAACTAAGTACATATTCGTAATCAGCGCTTCAAAATACCCTAGAATCAGCTATCAAATTCTAGAGAGGAAGTTATGACCCTCATTTTGCAGGCCTGTGTTATTAATAAATAGTTCCAAATTACCAAAGTATAAAACACATTGATGTAGTTATGACAGTGTAACACAGGCCGCTGGATTTCACTTTCAATCTATTAACGAAAAAATGACGTCAGTTTGACGTAATATAAATAAAAAAAAATGCTTTCACAAAAAAATGAACGTAATATGAAAAGAGAAGGGTAGTGTACTATTTTCATGGAAGAAAGAGAAAAAAACAAACAACAAAGAAGATGTAATAAAACATTTTTTTTATTAAAAATTACAGTGAAACGTAATTATTAGAACTAAACTATTTACATACATTAAAACCAGCTGAACTAAAGTAAATACCTACTACATTATTCCCGAGTTTGGAATGTATTCTAATACAAATCTTTAAACAGAATATATTGGGACCAGTGGTGCTGTCGCTGCAAAGCGACCGCAGTGCTGCTTGCGGACGAGTTTGGCCTCATGCCTACCTTAATTGTCATAAGCGGATAATTCATGCTGCAGACCATAATGAAAGTCATGGTCAGCTGCAGGAGCGAATGCTGTATTTTCGAGGAGTTGATGTACGCAAACGAGACAGCTGAAAAGAGTAACGAGTAGGTGATGCTGATGCTGTACTGGACCCCGGAGATTCCAAAATGTGCAATATATCAGACATACATAGGTATTAGATTTCGTAGTCATGTCTACGAATAATCTACGAAGTTATTATGACAAGGTTCCTGATGTAAAAGCACTTTCAATTTCTACCAAAGAATCCAGTAAGTACCTACCTACTTCGTTTTCAGTTCCTCTGTATTCTTTGTGTCACCTTTGAAGTTCTCCGGCTAATTGGATAGAAACGCAACTCCAGACACGGTCTTTAAAAACAACATCCATTGCAGCTTCCATAACATTGTTTCGTGTAAAAAAAATATTATTGAACTATATTGCCTTTTTTTGGGTGCAACAATAACTACGTCATATCGAGGCACGGCGCCTCCTGTTCGAACAAATCTGACAACTACAAAAATTTAACCCTTTCACGGTCCAATTGTAACTTTTTGTCACAATAAAAATGTCAGAAAAAAATGTATAGTACTTATTGCAACTTTTACTGCCGGATATTTTCACTTTTGTCGGCTTGCGCAAGAGTCAGCCGATGGACGGCGACGACGGGTTACTTTACCGGCTTCAATAAAGCTATAAAAATATACAAAAGGGTTAACACGTGGACAAAAGTGTTAATTTGTTCAAGAAATCGGCGAAAACACATCAAAAGAATGAACGAGCTAGTGAATGAAACAATGTTGCTGTATTCATTCAATTACGACAGGTCTAAGAGATTTTTGTATGAAAGGTACTAATATAAGTTCATTTGTCGTATAGATATTCTGTGACAAATAGTGACGAATGCAAGGCGCCTAACCTTATAGAAAGCTATTTATTTACAAAAATCCATCACAATTTGTAAAAGTGTAAGTAATTAGAAATCACTTTCGATTTTCATTTTCTATGACAATGTCGTTTTTTCTGTAAAGTTTTTTGTGAAGTGGTTGCGTGGCAAAATGGAAATAATATTCTTTGTCGGCAACTGGTTGCGTATTAAGAAATGAAATTTTCCATTCGCAACCGGTATCTCAAAAAGATTGTCTTAGAATGCTTTTGCAAAGTCGGCAGTCGTTGGATAGTGTTCACTTCTGAGGTGGTCCCATTTTTACCAGGTCAGGATCTGATGATGGGATCCAGGAGAAATCGAGGGAGAAAGCACCGAAAATTGTAGGGACAACTAGTGCGTTTGCTAACTTTTTAATTAAGTGCTTTAATGTACTACAATTTAATGAAGGTCTGGAGTCGAATGTGTAACCGAAAGACGGTCGAGGGAATTCCTTAACAATTTACAGCAGTTATCTTGTGTTTGGGCTTGATTAGTTTGTATTGATGAGAACTTTACACCTAGATAGATATATTTTTCGGTCCACACGTCACTTAAAATAATGAAAAAAAAATTATAAAATATAGAACCGACTTTAAAGAAATCCTGATAAATAAAATTTACTTAGCACAAATTAATATGTATTTAGATTTATCAGATTTTATTCAATTTGATATTGAAGTTGGTGCCATTAATTGTACCTACCTAAACATATATCTACTTGGCGTCGACTTCAATTCTCTCTTCTTTCAGAAGAGAGAATTTTGGCATGACTATGTAAGTATTTATAGTCAGGCCTTTTTAAATAAAACCATCGTTAAGAAAAGTTGAAAACTACTTTAAATATCAACCACAGGATATACCTACGGTAAATTACTTAAATATTGGGTACCTACAGTAAAGCCTGTCCACATTTAATACATACCAACTTGACGAAATCAAAACTTCTTCGTGAATCAAAATCGCATCTCTCAATACAGAAAAAAAACACATAATATTTAATTTCCCATTGATACTTGTCGACTGTTTAGCACCCGAACACAAAGGTACGCTGCGGGTGGTATACTACGGTCATAAAAAACCTGACCACAGCTCTCCTGACCCACTATGGAGCAAAAGCCTCGATAGACGTATCCACTGTGTTACATCACTTGGAGTTTTTTTGTGATGTTGGTAACTTTCGTTTTTTTTTTAAATATATCTGAGTTTAGAGTTCCATAGTTCAGAGACTTGTGTTTTAGTACTAAACAAGAAGCCGTGAGACGGTCTCACCCGACTGCCCCTCTAACGTTTATTGTGAAAGTGAAAGTTCAATCCGATTAACGTTGTCATTTTTGTTTTATTTCCAAACTTTGAACAGATGATCCACGTGACCTAGTGACGCAATTTAATGCAACAGAGTCACAGACTACATACACAAGTCTGGCCATTAGCCCCTCTGCAATCTATTTTATAGATAGGGGTTAAAAGTGGTTATTTGGTATGGATATACGAGTATATATTATTTGTGTGCACAAATTAGAGATAGTACTGCTGGAACCTAGATACTAAATTCGCTGAGGCTACGCACACAGACTTAGCTCATAGAGTTCACAGACATGAGGTCAAAAAATTTTCATGGTAGTTTTCGTGGTTTTTGCGCAAGTGTGCGTAGCAGAGGGTAGGCGTGAAAAGTGTGTGTCTGTCCTAATGATACGTAAGGTTGCATTACATATTCATCACGTCGACAATGGTAAAATAAAATCTTGTTAAACATTTTTTTAAAATTGCTCAGCACCGAAAGCTTCTTTTTTTTTTCAGGGCAAATTTTTCAGCGATGGCTTGATGGACTTCTACCTCAGAACTCCTTCCATTCTTCATTTGTTCAAATTCATTTCCAATTAGCAGCTACAGAAGACTAAATTGCACATAGCCAGACACGTATTCGATCAGGTATTTTCCTCTACTCCCACCTGTTCTGTTGACTAGTTCTGTTGGCAGAACTACTGGTAATTTTTTTCCCATTAGTTCTGTGACTTATAAGACTATGCTTTACACCTGACTTTCGTATACTATTTCCACAACTGTTCTGTTGAGTAGTTCTGTTGGCAGAACTACTGGTAATTTTTGTTCCCATTAGTTCTGTGACTCCTAAGACTTTGCTTTTACACATGACTTGTCTTTCAACTATTCCCACTAGTTCTGTTACGTAGTAATACTTTAGTTGGAAAGTTTATTGAATGGAAACGTAATTATACTAACGCAGTAAGTTTCTGTGCTTTATAAGGCATGTTAAGCCGTTGGTCCCGGTTGCCAGTAAAATGGAATTTTTAAGCCACGTTGAAGAGCCTAAGTTTAAGTTAGGCGGCTTGAAATATTTCAAACTGTCCTGCCAATTCAACACTGCAATACGCGTCGAATATTGTCCCAACCATTACGTGGGACAATATCTAAACGTGAAATGTGCGCATATAATATGTATCTGCCTACCCCTTGGAGCTCTGGGGAGCCACCCATCTGTCTTCCCCGAATTTGCAAGGCGTCTCTAGCCAGGTCGACGTGAATAATCCTTTTGATTCTTTCGACCCGGCTAGAGAGTAAAGAAGAACACCACGGGGTGTAGCGGGCAGGACGGTTTCTCTCCGAGGCTAGCGGCCCCACACACCGTCGCGTCCTGGCTACCCCCGCGGCTGGGAAGACGGGACGTAAGCTCATTTCCCGCGTCGACGAAAATGAAAACTGTGGACAGAACTAATGGGGCATAAAATACCATTAGTTCTGCTAACAGAACTACTCAGCAGAACAGGTGGGAATTGAATTACCATTTGTTCTGTGGACAGAACCTATGGTAAAAAAAACCTGTAGTTCTGCCAACAGAACAGGTGGGAATTGAATTACCATTTGTTCTGTGGACAGAACTAATGGGAAAAAAAATACCAGTAGTTCTGTTAACAGAACTACTCAACAGAACAGGTGGGAGTAGACGAGTATTTTTATGTTCTAAATTTGTAAAAAAAAAGTTATAACTAATAGATTGGTTCATAACAACAAAAACGTGTCCTGCTTTTTTTTTGTAAAAAAAAGCAGGACACGTTTTTGTTGGGCTTGGGAAAGTAGAAAAAGGGTTGGACGACTGTAGTCGTCCAACCCTTTTTCTACTTTCAATTTCGGTTGTCTTTATTCCTTTATTTCGAAGTCTTATTGTAGTCAAAATGACGTCACTTGGCATTGTCACCCAAACATATGTTTTAAAACTGACTACTATTTACAACTTATTCCAGGAAACCACAGGATGAAGGAATTAGATCAATTAACTATTCAGATATTTATTTACACACATAGGTAGGTAAGTCATGCTCTGATCCTCGAAAGGATAGGCCAGGCATTGTAACTGACAACCAGGACCAAGAGCTTAACTGTCTTACAAGGCACGGATACGCTCGCAAATGAAATGTGACAAAGTGAAGTCAGAGATGCTGCAGTGATCATTTACAAATCACTAAGTCGAGAGCTACGAACGCTATAATTACGAGTTGGCCAGTTATATTATATTTTATAGATTAAAATACCTACACTAGTCGACAAAAAGTGTCGAAGAATTCCTCCCCATCGAAGTCAACTGCTAAGATTGAAACTGGAATCAAATAAGATCTATATTGAATTAATCCAACAAGCTTCAAATAATATTCATGATTCTATTTTATTCAAACCCCAAGGGGTTTGAATAAAGTGGTCTTGTCTAAAGTGAGTTGGTTTTCGGGATAAAAGAACCGTTTGTCCTTTCTCAAGCTCTATTCTATTTCTGTGACTCTTACTCAGATTCCTTATAAACTCATCAGAATTGTTCCAGTCTTTTAGGAGTGAAAGTGTAACAGACAGACCATGTCATTCATGCATTTTTACAGATGTGCGAATCTCAGGTGGAATTCTCGTCTTTTTATGTATGGAAATCTTCATGCCGGACTCCTACCAGCTAATACCGCCGGGTGTTCTACAACTGGTAAGCCCTCGATAAGATGTCCCTGGCAGAAACTGTACGGACCAAATTATATCAGCCAGGAAACAGTCATCTCGGGACCACAACATTTTTCATTGTCTAAATCTAAAGAATGTCATGTAAGTAAGGTGAGTTTTACGAATTCAAGTTCTATAGGTACTAAACGACTAAGTACGTATTTTTTTACTGCAAAGTCTTGTCCCTACTAATATTATAAATGCGAAAGTAAGTCTGTCTGTCTGTCTGTTACGCTTTCACGCCTAAACCGCTGAAGCGATTTAGTTGAAATTATGTACAGAGATAGTTTGAAACCTTGGGAAGGACATTGGCTGCTTTAAACCGACTACGCAAAAAGAGGGTAATGATTTTACGCGAAAATGACTGCTGTGTGGACGAAGCCGCGGGGTACAGCTAGTAGTATATAAAACAAGGTTCTCCATAGCGTCTGTATGTTTGCGATAAACACAAAGACAAACAAATTTTCATGCGGTTTTCACATTGATTTTTACCAATAGAGTTATCAGCAAGCTTAAGGTATATAATCGTATGAAGCTCTTCATAGGCCACTAAATTTAGGAAGAAGATACCTATTAAACCATGTTCAAAGAAAATACAATAAAGTGGCGTCATTTTAATAGGTAGGTAACATTTGACGTCTGTCAGTTCATACATTCAATTCTATTCTATTTTTGGTTATGGCTTTCTGCCGGGGCCGATGCCGGCAACTCCGCCAAAATCAAACGTGTAATTTCTATTGCGTGTGCTTGTGGTTATACTAATAACCAATTTCGCAGTGACCTGAGTTGAGCTTGACAGTTCATACATTTATTAGTAAAAGCAAAACAGCAATTGTGCAGTTCTAACATAACGAAAAAAAAAAAAAAAATATGCCCGCCATTACACGGTTGCCTTGTTGAATTTTGATGAATTGACTCCACTTTATAAGGTTATCAAACATGAGGTGGATTACACGTGTAGTTAATAAATACTAACCTCTTTACTGTCACCTGCGTGTGGGCGACATCTTTCTTTTATTTCACCTTTTTAATACAGTATGTCATTCCATTCAGCTTGTTAGCAGTCAGGCTACCGTGCTACCCACCTCAGAGCCTTTTGATAACGACCATGCAACCTCTTTACAAGTCATCGAATCAACAATCATCAACAATACTTCTATATTATGAAATACTACCTTATGACTGAGATTTTAAGATATATTTTCGTTTGGTATATTTTATTTGACAGTAGTAATGTCGAGACTCGTTTATAAGTTTTATTGTGAATCACTTGAAAAGCTTTTTTTGGGTGTCCATATTTTGGTTTTGTTGTAACGTTCTTATTTGAATACATGTGATATTATGTCATGTTTCGAGATAATTTAGGTAACACTTATTTAGATAACGGTTGATTGTTCTTTTTCAACGGTTTCAATTAAGTAATCTCTGTATTTAATTTTGTGTAGCATATTAAATAGTTGATTAATAATTACATTTGTCTTTTCTTCGTATGTTGTTTAAAATAAGTAGTGTATGTGTGTGTATATCCTAGTTTTAGCCCCTCTCTATAAAATAGATTGCAGAGGAGCTTATGGCGAGATTTGTGTCTGTAGTCCGTGACTATGTTGTATTAAACTACGACACTGGGTCACGTGGATCATCTGTTCAAAGTTTGAAATAAAACAAAAATGACAACGTCAATCGGATTGAACTTTCACAATAAACGTTTTAGAGAGGGGAGTTACCGTCTCACGGCTTCTTGTATTACACTCGTAAACATTTTATGCTAAAATGAATGCAGGTACTTAATGTCTGCAATCATTATGTTATGATATTTTATTATTTCACACTCAACTTTAGTCGAGCACGCTGGAGTATCACGAGTTGGATGACGTCATTGCTTTAATTTGTCTCCTCCGATAAAAACCATCATTTTTAGCGTGCCTGCAAGATTACACATATGTCTAACTAGTTTTAGATGTACACTCGTGTGAAAAAGTGTAGCGAACTATTGTAATTTTAAGCAGTAGGATTTTATGCCAGAAGGAAGGTTAAGGTGCTCGCGCACGGAAGGTTGCGTAGCAAAATACGGCAAATATCACGTATGTTGTATTGGAGCCCCCTTAAATAATAATTTTTACTGTTGTTACTTAGTATTTTTTACGTTTGAAATACGTACATCGTCTGTGAAAACTACAACTCTCTAGCTATCATGGTTCCTGAGATACATATCTACTCATGACAACATTGAGACAAGACATTGAAAAAAAAAGAGGTAGTTCATCTTTTCTTATGAAAAGATGAACTACAATAGTCTAACTACAGAACATCGATATTGCCAAGTGGTTGGGAATGTCAGATGGCAGTAGCTTCATTGAAATTATTGAAGTTCAGCTGCATTGCAGTCAGACTAGAAAGTCGACCCCAACAGGTTTGGGAAAATACTCGATGGATTATGATGAAGTAGCATTGTAGGCCACATTTTTGGTTGACTAACTTTTAGGGCTCGACTGTACGTATTACGTCAAAGCCACTCATCACGGCGACATTTGACGTATAAGTGACGATGTCGTAATGCCTAGGATTTCGTCTGGTCATGCAAGTATCATGCTTGACTTTAAAAACCATTGAATAACCTTGCATTATACAGACATATTCGTAGCATTAAGCAGGGACTTCTTTTTACGTGTGGAAATCCCTCATGGATGCTATGCCGGACTTTTACCGATTAAAACTACACTTGCCCTAACAGAGGCCTGGGTAAGCCCTTGAAAAGATATCCCAAGATTCCCAACAGCCTTTGGCTATCACCGTGGCCTCAAGATTCGGGAGTACCCGAAGCAACCCCCAAAGACACGGGATAGTAATCCCGTGTCTTTGGGGGTTGCTTCGGGTGATATCCAGCTTTTTGGGGCGTTCGGCGTGCCTGAAACTCTCACTTCACGCTGTCGTCTTGGGCCTGCTTCTGTAAGGCCGGGGCTAACCAACACACAGACGTGTCCTAGTTTATCAAGCTGGTAGGCCGTTCTAGACAAAATTAATGCAGGTGTGGAATGCGAGACCTGGCCTCAACCACATCTGACTGCGTAGCCATAGTGCCGTCCATGCTATACTTCTTTCATGTTCCATCCCAACAAGCAAAATAGTCTCAGAACACATATGTTATAGGAATAAGACACTTATAAGATTCTTATATTGATTTTGGCGTTCGCAATTACTCTTACATGCGTCTCAGAAAATGCTATTTGGTATTTGATCACGATTATTCTGATAATTAGCCTTTTACGGGCTTATAATACTATGTATACAGATCACTATAAGCCGCACCCTCTTGTAAAAGCTTTTAGTAAGAGCAATCAGACTTAAGAATGAAGGTTCTTATAACCAGCAATTGTAAGCGCTTTTAAGATTGCTTATTAGGCTACTATAGACCCGAATCTCCTATTAAAGCTGCCCATAGGTGAAAATACACTTGATTCCATTTACACTTGTTACTTAGTTTTATAAGCGCTAATAAGTACAATAGTTGAATCCGTTACAAATAAAGTAGTTTTATAAAACCATTTGTTAGTCGTAATTGAATCTAGTTTAATGCGAGCTTATAATGATACTACTTTTACTAATAACATACTTGCCATATGCTATTATAAGTGTAATGACTTTATACGAGCTAAGTTCAATACTGTTATTGTCAAAGAAACACTTGTGATTCGTTGGTAAAGTCATTATACGATTATTTACCCTTGCAATAGGTGGTTTGGGCCAAAATAGTTCTTTTGATTCGCAGTACGACCTTGTGAAGTTCAAGTCACAAAACCTGGCAAGGGTTCCGTATATTGGACTGACTCAAATACAGAAGAAGTAACACCAACCCACTTAGGTGGTGATTATGCTCAGGAATAAATATGACAAACTTGTACTGTTAGTATTAGAGCAAAAGCGCATTAACTCAAAAAAAATATTAATTACTTAAGTACACAAATCGTCAATAAATACATACCTGCATAGATTCATGAACACAAATACCACCTACAGGTGTTATTTCAATATTAGGTTGTATATTTAGCGTTTTTCTTATTTCACCACGGATCCCCAAAAGATAAAAACATGGCGAGTGAATGCAGCGACTATGAGACATTATAGAACCGAGTTTGTCTATAGAGGTATAGTAGAACACTTCCAAATGCTACCGAAAATGATAACTTGCCTTATTAATGTCCAAAATATTATAAGTAAGTATTTTAATAAAGTTTTTAGTATTAGGGGTCGTCCATTAATCACGTGAGGCTCGAAAGGAGGGGGAGGGGGTCTAACAAAACTCACGAAACATCACCAGGGGGGGTGGGGGGTGTAGTGAGATATCACGTGTATCTATTTCGAACAGCAACTTTACAACTCTGAATATAAGATCACTGTAATTTCTAAACAACAAAACCTACAATATTAAAACTTGTATGGAATAATTCATAAAGCACTTAATTCCTTTCTTACATCAGAAATTAATTGAAATCGGAATATAGGTATTCCGATTTCAGTTTCGGATATAATGGAAGTTACATAGATAGAATGTCTAGTAAAAAATATCTTGGAAAATAATTACCAAATACTATATTAGACTAGCCGATGCACGCAGCTGTGCCCTGTCCACCGATGATCATTTGGGGGAAGGCCCCTATCCTTGTTCCGGAGATGCCTTCAGAGCCCACCCGCTCACCGCTCTCTACCCTCTCTGCTTCCAGAGAAGCGCTCGAGAGCGGTGCGATGCGGGATAAAACCACGGAAGTGTTGGGAGCCCCCGGCCGACGTGAGTAATCTTTGGATATCCATGCCGGCTGTAGGATGAGGAGGGACACCGCGGGGTTTAGTGGGTAGGACGGTCCCTTTTCGGGACCGGGAGCCCCCGCAGCTAGGATGATGGCGCCAAACCGCATTCTCCCCGTAACAAAAAAAAAACGCAGCTATGTCCACGTGGATATCGATAGTCGTGACCAAAACCTTGATTATTGTACTTTTTTTCGTAAGTTCGCTTTTATTTAGCCAACTGCGATCGAACCAACATAACCTTCTTTAATAGCTCCAAAATAATGAATATTATATAGAAACACGACGGGAGTAAATGCAACTGGAAATATATTAAAATATTAATACCATATCTGTCTCTATTATGTGACGCAAACGAAGTTGCGCGAATAAGCTAGTATTCGTATAGCTTCTATACGAATACTAGCTTATTCGCGCAACTACATGGATAGATTATTACAGTAGAGACTTGTAAGTATAAAATTTTAAAAAAACTTTGTAGTTACTAGAAATACACGTGATTCGGCCCAGGGGGGGAGGGGTAATCTGAAACCTCACCAAATATCACCAAGGGGGAGGGGGGTCCAAAAAATGCCCAAAAAAACCTCACGCGATTAATGGACGACCCCTTATGTACACGGAGTGTGTAAAACTCCCAATATTGATGATTGACTGAACGAAATGAACGAAATGAGAACTTGTAGAACAGTTGTAAAGTGCATAACAATCTAGTTTAGTTTTCTAAGAGACTATTAATAGATTTGGTAGGATTGTATGGTTTTACAAAATGCCGCTACACGGCTATTACAGTCGTTAGTTGAATTCCATGAGGGTACTATTAGACTGTTAAAAAACTGAATACACTAATAAAGTGGGCCCTTTTCCGGGCTTGTCAGCTCTTATGAGTTCGTTATAAGTCTATTGAAAATTGGTCTTAGGATAATTATAAAACCGCTTTTTGCTCCTGCATTAAGAAAATCTTAACGAAACTACTGACAATGCGGTTAAGATGGCAGAGTTTTATGCCCAAACTACATAAAAAGTCAATAAATAGAGTGAATCATTGTCATGATATAATAAGAATATGCTGTTTTTCTAATAAACTTCAACCATAGAGTGTTTTATACCACATTTTTGGCTGAACGTACCTATTCACATATGGTTACGTAGCTTGTCTAAAGGAAGTGCGCACTTGAACAAACATTGTCATCCGTTGGCTAACGAGACGCATTTTCATGTTAATTTCAAATACCTGTTGGTTGCGAACATCTGATCATTGTGTAACACCTTTCTTTTACCTTTCCAACTTTTATCAATACTATGTGTATTGATAAAAGTTTAATTTATTATTTTCTGCGCTCTTGTTGTCCCGCTCAGTATTAAGGCCGGGTTTTACTGCGACAGAGTAATGAGCGTCAGATGGTTACCAGAACGGGCTTATTTTTAAAGAAATGTCTTTTGGTTCCTTTCGAGATAGTTTTGAAATGAAAATGAGAACCTTCATTTTTAGGGTTCCGTAGCCGAATGGCAAAAAAACGGAACCCTTATAGATTCGTCATGTCAGTCTGTCTGTCTGTCCGTCCGTATGTCACAGCCATTTTTCTCCGAAACTATAAGAGATCTATGCCATTGAAACTTGGTAAGTAGATGTATTCTGTGAAACGCATTAAGATTTTTATATAAAACTAGAAAAAAAGTATTAAATTTTGGGGGTCCCCATACATAGAACTGAAACACAAAATTTTTTATTTCATTAAACCCATACGTGTGGGGTATCTATAGATAGATGTTTAAAAATGCTATTGAGGTTTCTAACATCATTTTTCTCTAAACTGAATAGTTTGCGTAAGAGACACTTCCCAAGTGGAAAAATGAGTCCCCCCCCCCCCTCTAACTTCTAAACCAAGAGGATAATAAACCTAAAAAAAATTATAATGTACATTGCTACAAAAACTACCAACGACAATTGGTTTGAACGAGATCAAGAAAGTAGTTTTTTTTAAAACGTCATAAACCGCAATTTTCGCATAGAAAAATCACTACTACAACCCGTTCGCTCTAACTTTGCCGCTGGCGTAGAGGCGTATACCCGAATTGTTAATTAGACGAAGTAAATTGACAGTAGCTAATGTCACTTCGCCATAGAAAATACGCAACATTGTATGAAGAAGTGACATTAGTTGCTGTCAATTTACTTCGTCTAATTAAAAATTCGACTTTAGTATGGAGCCGAGCGGCAAAGTTAGAGCGAACGAGCAGTACCTACAGCGAAGGTGTTAAACCATCAATCAAAGTTACAACGAACTACAAGAACCTTTATGCTATGGTACTTGCTGCTACGGAACCCTTCATCGGCGAGTGCGACTCGCACTTGGCCGGTTTTTCATTGTCAATTTTGATGATATGACTAACCTGAGAAATGTAAAACGAGCGCCCGGGAGCATCTATTTTAAGCAAGTACCTATAGAGTTCGCTCAGTTCCCAGCGGAAACCGGGCTTTAAACGATCACTGGGTCAATCATCTTTTGCTAGGGTCAGTCCTGAGATAGATAACCGTTCTTGGCTATAGATAATGCTATTTACTATCGTTTCCTAGCTTAGGAAAGCACGTGAAACTGTTGGTCCGTGCACGTGAAACTATTGTTGTCAAATTAAAAGCCTGACCTACATACGGCCCCTAATAAGAGCGGTTCGTAAAATTTTAACAGAGGCTAACCATATCCTGCTGGAGTTCTTGAAGCGATGTTTAAAAACATTAATATACTTTAAGGACTCATTCATTTTGCTCAACGGTATAAAATTATTTATTTATTTATTTATTAAATACTTTATTGTACACCAAAAAAATATACAAACAGAGTGAAAATATGTTACAAAAATAGCAGTACAATTGGCGGCCTTATTGCTTAAAGCAATTTCTGCCAGGCAACCTTTGGATGGAAAAAAATATCTTAGTTGATAACTGGTAGTTGTTGGCGTTCAAATTTGAAAAGAAAAAGTAAAATTTTCAATAACGCATAAATAAAATGTTACTACATACTAGTTATGTTATAATTATAAAGAAGTATGTACAAGAAATCACGACGATCAATAAATAAATTTAAATACTTTTTTTTTTAAACTTAATTCTAATTTCAAACATTTGAGCTGAAAGCCTCATCCTGCACAGCTATAACTATTATCTCGTGAATCAACCGGCCCGGCCACCACACGAGGTGCGGCGACGCGACGTAAAATTGAAAACTATTTACTGAGCAAACACAATCCATCATGTGACCGCACTTAGTCCCATTGCCAGAATAACCTGCCCCGAACAGCCCTGCTAAGTTTTCTCCAAGTTTATACCATTTTGGTTATGTAGCAGATGCGTGGAAATAATATTTTTGTGGGAGAATGCGAATACTCTTAGATCTACGCTAGGTCGACATCACAGTAGCTTTCCCCTAATCTCACTAACATTATAAATTTGTGTATGTTTGTTACTTAATCACGCTCTAACGGCTATATTCTGGAACCACATATAGGCTTACTTTTCGTTCTGGGAACATGTGTAACCGAATTCCACGCGGGTGAAATATGAAGCGTCTGCTAGATATAATAACAGCGCCTGTCCTCAGAGTAATTTGACTTGGTATAATAAATAATATAATAAATAAATATTCATGGACATTTCACGCAACGCTATCTGATCCCAAAGTAAGCTAGGAATAACCTGCTTGTGTTAGGGGTATCAGACCACGGATTTTAATACTTATATACTTTTAAAATATGTACAAACATATTATACATAGAAACACCCACACTCCCAGGGTCCTGACCCAGGAGAAGAACATGGTTATCAAGCGGTTGCATACTTTCCGGTCCCGGCGTTATCAAAGGTTCTCCTCTGATATTACTGTGAGGCAAAACTGCACTGGTTTATAAAATAATGATTGTGGAACAGCACAAGTGATGTCTTCTATATTTGTGGCAGTAGGGTCTGGTATGTACGGTAATGATTATGACGGATATAAAAAGTATAAAAACCTTTTCCTATTGGAAAAATATTCTCCAAGAGGAATTATCGTTTTAACCTGAGCCGTTTTACGGAACCATAGTATTATGTGGCCCATGAATAATTGTAATTTAAATAATTTGGATCCATGTAGGTATCAAAATTGCTACCCATTCCAAATTATTTCACAAAATCCATTTTGCTTATTCCAGTGCAGTAGTGAGCTAGCTTCGTCAAATAAGGTCGAGTCCATCCATGATTTATGAGTTCCATCCAAATATCTAACCGGGCTGTCAGTTAAAGATGAATGACTGCGTAAACTTCCGACTTTCCAATTTTCTTTCTAAATGAAATCCGAAAGGGTAAGAAGAAGTTTATTATACATTTTTGCAGTGATATTGTGACCATAAATAAGGCCTCACGTAATCCCTACTTAATATTATAAATGCAAAAGTAACTCTGTCTGTCTGTTACGTTTTCACGCCTAAGCCGCTGAACCGATTTTGATTAAATTTGGTATAGAGATAGTTTGAGTACCTATGTACAAGGGATCGACACAGGCCAGACTTTACGCAGAAGCCGCGGGGAACAGCTAGTAAGTTATAATGGCCAAATACAGTGTCATCCACGTAGACCCGCCTCACAATGAAAGTGTGCAATCTTCCACATGTATTTTCCTTCCATCGGTACATACTAAATGTAGGTACTCATTAATGTTATATTATGTTACCTATATAAGTGACTAGCTGATGCCCGCAGCTTCGCCCGCGATGGCGCTGTATGTGAAAAATGATTTTCCCGCTTTTCTGTTGAATTTTTGCTGAATTTTCTTTGCTATAAACCTCACGGAGCCCGAGACCTTTCCAACGAATGCAAAACCGTGGAAATCGGTTCGTGCGTTCTAAAGTTATAGCGTCAGGAAGGAAAACCCGACTTATTTTTATATAATAGATGATAAAATTAAAATAGTTGAAGAATAACTGCTACGAAATCTTGCCCCGTAAGCAATTTGAGAAGAGCGTGAAACTCGTCTTCGTGGATGGATGGCTCATCATAAAACGGACAGATATAAGTTGTGGCTGTATGTATGTTGTTGAAATTTGGGAGTCCTAGGGTCATCCTTCCGATGGCTTACCCGGGGCTCCCAACCGTAGGCACTATTAGGTAGAAAACTAGTCGGACTTTCCTCACGTTAAAAAAAATGTTGTTGAATTTTTTTCAAACCGACGGACGCGACGTGTTAAAGACTAATCTTATTGGAAGGCGGGATGAATTAAGTTATCAATCAATCAATCAGCCTATTACAGTCCATTCTCAGATATCGCCACAACACGGTCCCACTACTTCCGCATCCAGGCCTTTCGTGCCACCTTTTCCAGGATGTTAAGAAATACTTAAGCCGGCCTTTGAAATTCCTTTCTTTTCTATTTGGCCATCTGTCTTCAAACCTCACTCAACTAGAGTTTCATAATCAGCTCCTTGTTCCAAGCTAATTTGGATATTTCCGAGTAGTACTAAGTGTAAGTACCTAATTTCAAAACCGGCCAAGTGCGAGTTCGAGTCGCGCATGAAGGGTTCCGTACGAAATGTTGGCCAAGTACGACATAGACTCGCGCTCGGAGGGTTGCGTACCGAAAAACGGCAAAAAATCACATTTGTTTTATGGGAATACGGATCCACCTTAATTTCTTTCTGATTTTATTTATTTGTTGTTACAGCGGCAACAGAAATACATCATCCCGTGAAAATATCAGCTCGTATACAGGCAGACAGACGAATGGCGAAGTCTCAGTAATATGCATTGAATAAGGTTCCTTCCTACTAGCGTTTACTTTATACCTCAATGGTAATATGGTCCCGTTTTAGACATTGGGTACGGAACCCCAATTATGTACTTACTTTATTTTGTAACGTTTTTATACGTCAGACCATGATTTATCACTCGTCCTGTCTACCGATATTGATAAATGGCTTGGCACCCTTCGATATCACAATTATGAATTTGAGACTTCATATCAACGAGGAAAATTTGGAGTTTTGGTCAAAATTGGATGGTCATAAGTTAGTTGTTTTGATATACCTACTTTTAGTATAGTCAGTACCTCAACGTAAAAAGGGTGATGTTATAATGTTTGTCGATCTATAGCACTGTGCTGCACTGAGCAAAGTGCTCTTTAACGTAAGAACCGATTTCGATGTGATTTCTAGTTCTTATTGTGAAGGAAAATTTTAAATAAGGTCCACCAAAATTGATTTGTTTGCGAGAAAATTTCAAAATTTTGAGCTAAATTTTCAAGATATTTATGAATATCTATTCTCAGAAATCGTTAGCCTCAATATCAGAAACAAATAAGCACTACCAATACGCAAATTATGAAGATTGTGACCGTAAGAACTTTCAAATAAGTAAGTAATTTTGTTTTTTTTTTTGTAGGAATTTCAAACTTTGCTACCAAAATCACATCGGTGCACTAACGAAAAAAAGTAAGTTTTCAGAACAATATTCCACATAATTTCAAATTCAAAAACTGAAACCAAAGCGATATACAAGATGTCTGCCAACAAGACGATTCAAGAAACCACTTCAATTGTCGTCTACAGCTTGATTGTAAACGGAGCGCATTGACCCACAGACCCGCCATTTTGTCTCTAATTATTGCATCATAACGCTCAAGCGTTTGGATACTTACTAATAAAGATTCATTAATACCTTTGTTTATCACTTCATACCAAATATTTGCTTCTACAGCTAAAGCTGATTGATTCACGATTTTTTTAGTAGGAGATTTGATCAAAGGAGTTTTTAATTTACTGTCTCATTTATTGGTGGTACATTTCTCTTTACAGTTATTTATTTAAAACAAGTTTATTCGAATTCAGGTTTTAAAAATATTGTGTATGTGTATGTGTGTGTGTGTGACTGATGTTTTAAGCTTTCAAGCAACTCGTCCATTGCAGCCAGACTCACCCAGTACATTCTCGGCTACAAGTTGTGTTGCTCAAAAATGTTTCATGAGAATGTGAGCATAGAGTACCTAACTAGCACATAGAGTGAGTATGAGCGGTAATAGCATATGGCCCCCGGCCCTATATGTAAGTAATCTGCCCTGCGTGACAAAACTACAAAATATTCTTTGTATGTATTATGTACTTATAATAAGTACTACCACTCGAGACAATTTCTGAACTATGCCTTCAACTAACTAAAGGTTTTCCATGCCTGACACAAAGCTTACACTCTAAGCCTCTTTGCTTATTGCTGTCTTTAGGAGTTACTGATTCCGGAGTATACTTCAGCCAGTTGTAAGGGTGAGAATTAGATAAAATAGTCAATAAACTTTATAAGGCTACGGTAACATTTGGCGATCAGGTAGACCGTATGCACGAGCGCTAGTGCTACAAAACGTTTCAAGTAAAAAAATAATTTCGGAATTAATTTCTTTATTATTGTTCCATTTTCAAAATAATTGTTATTTCGATCACACCGGCAGCGTCAAAATTGAATTGAAATATTTTCGTATTCTATTTTCGAACGATTCTATGGAAAAACACTCCCCAAGTCAGGACTGGCGCACCATAATTTTATCTGATTAGATTAAATATTTCAATGAATGGTCATTTTGTGCTATAAATGGTTTCACAAGGACAAATCATGGGTGTTTTCCAACGTACCTACTCGCACTGTTATGGATCAAGTTGGTTTAAAGCTAAGTATATTACGACTGCCTCGGTGGCGCAGTCGGTAGTGTTACCGTCTGCCGCACTGGAGGTCCTGGGTTCAATTCCTGGTTTGCTTCGGAGTTTGGGTGTCTTCTATGTATAATATGTATGTATTTACAAATATAATAAGTATGTTTATCAGTCTTCTAGATCTCATAGCTCATGTTTATATATATATTAGCTTAATTTGGGCTAGATGATGTTGTGTGTGAATGTCCTAAAAAAAGAAATCTTTTTACAGCTAAAATGGCATTCTATATATCTACAATTAATTACATTCTTTTTAAAAACGATGTCCCTTATTCTATTGATCCCTTTGGACTTGCAGGAAGCCAGGAACAAACAAACCCGGAAAGTGGGTTTGTTTGTTAAATACTAGTAGGAACACTATTAATAGCAGAGACCTCAAGATACAAAAATATCCTCCCGTAAACAAACAGACATTACGTCTGCTTTAAATAATATTTATCTAATAGATAAAGTTCGAAAACTTGTAGATTGGCTATCTAGAAAATATGTCAATATTTTTCAGCAAGAACCGACATAAATATCTTCGGTATAAATAAAAATAATAAATATGTATACCTAGTATCTAAACTGTCAATTTCCTCAGAAAGCGCTTTGCTTCGCGTTACCCGCACTTCATTGTAAAACTTGTATTGAAACCTGTAATTTTCTTGGGACATACATACAAACATTTTGTTATCAATTAGAAATTACAAACAATTTGTGAAAGTTTTCCAAATCCATTGCTGGACGTAGGCTTCTCCCGATTTTGGCCCACACTGTCTTGTATCTTTTTCATACAGTTTCATTGAAGTCTAATGTGCGCTCCACATTCTCTAAAAGAAGTTCTCGGCGAGATTCTCGCCGATTCACTCACTCACACAATTCACTCTCGTGTGAATGTGGGGGACATTATAGGCAAAACTATTTTTTTTTTATTCAGCTCTCCAAAATGATTCCGCCTTACTGATGGAAAGCATCTAGAGAATTAGGGGCGACTCTCCTCAAGATTATTGCCATGGGTAAGTATTTTTTTGAAGATAATTTTGAACAATAGTCGCCTATATTGACGACTAGCTGAGCCCGCAACTTCGTTTACGTCACATAAGGTGTATAAAAGGAAAGGTATTTCTTCATCAGAGTCATCAAGCAGCGTCTGAAACTGCCCTGTTTGCTTAATCATAAAAGAGCTTAATGATTAAGTCTATTTTAAAACAATTCAGTCCACGCCTTCGGCGCGGACTGAATTGTTTAAAAATAGTCTTAATCATTAAGCTCTTTTATGATTAAGCCAACACGCCAGTTTAGGTTTACTCACATTCAAAGAAACCCCTATAATTAAAATTTTCAAAATATCTGATTCTTAAAAGTGTTATAACTCTTTTATTTCTAAACCGATTTACATAAAACAAACGCTAAATGTTAACTGGAGCAAACCTCAACACAATAAAAAAAAACCGCATTGCAATCGGTTGAGCGGTTACTGAGATTAGCGTGCACAACCGTACAGACAAACAGATATACAGATATACAGACATACAGACATACAGACAAACAGACAAAAATTCTAAAAATCATTGTTTTGGGTTCTATTGCGTTCATAAAGCCCCCCTATAATATTTTTTCTTATTTATCTTCCATGTACAGACAGCGACCTGTTACGATTTTATTATATGTATTGATTGATGTATTGATGACTGTAGATACCTACCTGTAACTTTACCTGACCTTTGCATACGCTAAGGCCACGGCAGCATCTAGAGAATTAGGGGCGACTCTCCTCAAGATTATTGCCATGGGTAAGAATTTTTTTGAAGATAATTTTAAACACTAGTCGCCTATATTGACGATGACTGTAGGTACCTGCGTCTAAGTTTACCTGACCTTTGCATACGCTAAGGTTATACCGATTGAAATGTCATTGGCAATACAACGTTACGTGTGCAAGCCACGATAGAGGTGCGCTCAGTTTTATTATCACGTTATTTACCGATCGGCGGGTCAGTATCGATTTGCGCGTCGTTGCCCTTATCGAATAGTCGACATATTTGTTTATTCAGGCCCATCAATGAGAGAGGCTTGAGTGTATCTTGCGTATTTAAGCAATAACTTGTTTGATAACGTTTTACAGTGCTTGCACTGTGATTAGTGTGGGCCCTTCAGATTGTGACAGTTTTTTTTGTCCTATCTGCTAGTGATTGGTTGCAGTAAAGTGTTTTATAATATCTTTATGTTGCTGTAACGGTTATTAAGTTTATTATTATGATAAAAATGAGTTTTTTTCTCCTGCAGAATGTAATCGTAGAACCGCTGACTTTCTGAACTGAACCATCTTCATCTTTCGCTATAACTCTTAGTCCTCGAATGGGTGACTACTTTGTGATGTTTCATTTGCATTTCCGAGCTTCGGAATGCAAGTTAAGTCCTTATTCCCGGTTATCACTACCATGGTAATCGTTAAGCCAAGTTAAAGACCTTTAAGACAGATTTTAAAAAATCATCTGCGGGTAGGTATACCCTTAGATAATAGAGTCTATATTCTTAGGGTATACCTATATCAACCTAATAGACACAACTCGGGCCACTCCATTTCAAGACGGCAGCATGCTGACCATTTTTATGTGGGACTCTACAGCTAGTGAAATGTGGCGTATAGTATGCCTCTGCTTACCCCTATCAAGGAAAAAGGTGACAATATGTAATATAGGGTACAATGGGGTCTTACCAAAATTTTCGAGACCAGCCAGCCTTATCTGCAAATCGTGCACCTAATGACTAAAGGAGAAGATTATGGCGAAGAGAACTCTAAACCACGTTCATAATACCACAGATTATATGTATAATATATTCTATAATAATACCTAAAGTCGAATTTTTAATTAGAGACGAAGTAAAGTGACAGCAACTAATGTCACTTCTTGATAGAAATTAAGCAACATTGTAAAAAGAAGTGACATTAGTTGCTGTCACTTTACTTCGTCTAATTAAAAATTCGACTATGCCTACAAAGTTGCAAACATTGGGCCTGAAATAGGTTTCTGGAAAACTAAAATATACACTGACACTTAACATCATAAACTCTTTCACAGTTATAGTAGGTAACACAAATAAATAACACAACTTTATTAAACAACGATAAGTCAAAACTAATTCGAAACAGAAAACAGTTCCGATGAACAAAACGTGCCTAAAGGAAACAAAATGAAATCATACAACGAACCACTAATCGCACACATTATCCAGCTTAATATCGCCTGGCAAGAACTGGAATAAGCCGGGCCCCTTTCCCACAGGCGACCACTCAAGATCGCATTTTGGTAATAAAATACCTCCATGTAATAACAGCCGATCGCATTAACGAAAGGAGCCATTATTAAAAAGTATCGAGTTTCAGAACGCAGCGCGTCTGCGCCCCGGCCAATCAGAATCTCCCGCCAATATACCAACCAATGAGAGCGTGGCGTTTTCTATTTTTTATTGTAGATCGAGGTAATGGATTGTTCTTCCTTTTGATTTATTGTAATGTTTTGTTTCGTTTTTTGGCGCCTTGTTTGTTTTAAATGCTGATATACTTTTGTTATTGTTTTAGTACTTACTAATTACGAAAAGAAAAATAATTTTTAACGTATTAAATGCTCCCAATATAAACATTGCATAACTTAAATATTGCTAGGTACCTACCTACTTATATAATTATAAAGCTACCAATTTGTCTATTGATAAACGAAAAAAAACAAATAAGGGTAGATTAGGTATATTTATTAATGAGTCGATAAATCGTTTTAAAAATCATCATTTTCCTTTTCTTGTTATTTTCAAGCTTTTTTTTATTATGTACCTACTTATACTTTATAAGTTAAGCTTAAGCCATTTTACTAGTTTTATTTCAGACTGTACAATAGGTGACGCCGCAATGGTAGCCGTAGGTCTGTTGGGAGTTCTGGGGTATCCTTCCGAGGGCTTACCCGGGACTTCCGACCGTAGGCTGTTAGGCAGGATACGTGAGGTTTTTTTAGTCGGTAGAAGTCTGTAGGTATAGCATACATGAGAATTTTTCCTTACGTTAAAAAAAAGAGACTAACACAATACACACACAAAACTAATTCTTCTGCGAAGAGCAGACCAAGCGAGCACCCATGAACAACCAGTGAGGAATCATATATTTTATTTTTCAGCCAAAAATCATCAAGATTCGTTCATAAATAACGCGACAACAATCTGCACCCCATTTCTTCGCTCGCTTCGCTCGCTCGGTCAAATATTGGCGGACGTTGCTCCGCCATCTTACTAATATTTTAAATGCGAAAGTTTGTGAGTGTGGATGTTTGTTACTCTTTCACGCTCGAACGGCTGGACAGATCTGGCTGAAATTTGGTACTGGGATACTTTATAGTCTGGAATCGTGAAAGTAGCCTATGTGTTCATAGGCTACTTTCTATCCCGGGAATGACTTCCCACGGAAACAAATTATACGCGGGCGAAGCTGCGGGCATCAGCTAGTATTTCATATAAGTACGATACTTTACTATACGAAATTAACTGGAATAATTAATATTTGAACTTTTTGACTTTGTATTGGAGGAACTGTAACTACTATAGGTACTGGTCAGAAGGGTTATTATTGGTTATTTACCAATTTAATATTTTTCCTTTAGCTCCCGTAGTTAACACAAAATGCAGAAACCCAGGCAGACTCTCGAAAGTAAGTTACGAACGATTGAGGGGTTGAGTTAAACCAGATTTTACGCTAGGTGTTCGATATTAATTTTTTTTTCATTCAATTTAGACCCCAAAGAGGCTCATGAATGTCACACCGATCTGCAGACAACATCAGAGAAGAATCGGCCAGCAATTTTTATCCTGGGTCATCCTTCCGAGGTCGTACCCTGGGCTCCCGAAGCAGTGGTAGGGCACGTGTGGTTTTAGTCAATAAGAGTCCGGCATAGCATCCATCAGAGATTTCCACATGAATGTAATAAAAAGGGTTTCCATTCTAACAAAAAGTGATTTTAATTTATTAGGGAATTGTTTACAAATTTTGTGTTCATTTTAACCAGGTTGAATTTCCCTTTGTCTAATACGATGTCGAGAGCTACACTCCAACCGAGACATAAAATGTCTAGAAGGGTCTCACATGAAAATAAATATTTTAAGTGACTATAGAGCCTGAATCGAATACTAGGTACCTACTGATCATGTGATCACTTAGGTACTCGCCAAATGTTTGGAAATAGCAAACAGATTAATATATATTATTTATGGTCATTTGCCCCGCTTTGAAGAAGTTCTAGGCGAGTGTGGACTTAAGTGTACTTGTTAAGTTATTAGATAAAAAGTGACAACCAACGCCATCTAGCGACAAGAAGCCGAACTACTTTATGCCACACTATCGTCACTGTACCTCTGTGACTTTTGTAAATTGTACCTGTCCCTAGCAAAGACTTCTATATAAACCGAGGTAGACATGCCCTACGCACCGATTTTTGAAACCTATAAACTGAGCTAATTAGCAGCGTTGCTCGCACTGTTGTGAGTCAAAACTTCGAAAGTAGGTGCTCGACTTGCAATCGGAGTCCATACGCCTTCTCTTTTACTCTTTTTCTATTCGTATATTGCTATTGTGCGTGGTGACAATTAAGTAAAAAATATTTATAAGTGAGTGTAGTCTTATTAATGTGTGTATTTGAGGATTGCTTTTGAAATCTCGTTTGTTAGAGTACGGCGCGTCTACCTCAGTTTATATAGAAGTCTTTGGTCCCTAGATGATCATGTGGCATGATCATGAGGTGGGATGTCGCACGTCATGCACTTCAATCAATACAATTATCCCATCATGCATGTATGTAGTTTGCATGTCAACGCTTCAAATGACACAACTTAACGATCATTCATGACAGCACGTTAAGTAGTCTAAGGACCGCAAGAGCTCTTCCAGCAAAGGGCTCCCAATCGTAGGCTGTTAGGTAGGATACGTGTGGTTTTTAGTCGGTAGGAGTCCGGCATAGCATCCCTTTAGGATTTTCCATTGAGAGAGATTAGATTGGAAAAAAAGACCTACCCGGCTGTATACAGACTGTAGGGCACCGTGCGGTTTTAATCAGTAGGTAGGAGTCCGGACTCGGGCATGTCATCATTCCATCCATTGACTCTGAAGTGGAAGACAAGAAAATGTAAGAAGAGAAAATTATGATAATATTTTCACAAATTTTATTTGCCTTGATACCATTACTGGCCCTAAGTAGTTATATTTTTGCCGTGGTACCATTGATGGTTTACCGAAATATCACATCCAAGTTTAGTTTTAGACAAACCGAATAAGCTCCCTGTTCAAAAAAAGCTGACTACCTAAGTAAAAGATTTTGCCTGACTACTTCAGGTTAAGAGACATATCTAGAAATCCCTACATCCAGTCTAAACCAGTTGGAGTGCAGGCATGCGCAATGGTGACAGTCAATACACGGTGCGTGTCCCGCTGGCACTAGCACGGTACAACTCGCTCTATGTCACGTTTGTACGTTCATTTTGTATGTACCTTGCTTTGGACAAACTGATTCAGGGCCTTTGAGCACAGAGAACTGAAAGGTATTCGAAAATCTGTATAGAATTGTTAAACCGAAATAGATAACAGCTAACTACGTTAATGATGAAATAGTTTTTATTATTTCTAAGGCAACATATAGAAATAATGAAACAAAATAATGAGATTGTAAAAGAAACCGTAATTATAACAAATAACCAAAAATGAACTGGAAAAGAGTAAAATTTATATTTGAGGTAGGTACCTACACACATTGTCACGTCTGTACCCAGAAGGGGTGGTCAAATGTGTACTTACTTTATAGGTGGTAAGCATATTGAAGTACTGAATTTTTTTTTTTATTCTTTTAATTGTATTTCCTATTTAGTTTATATAGACTGTCGTGTCGTCATCATGTCCCTACTGGCCTCCTCTGAAAATCAGCGCTGTCATCATGCTTGCCGTGAGAGAGCATTAAGCTGAGAGGGGGCCCTATTATGCATAACGGTGACGGTTCATATGCGAGTATTATTTATAGTTTGCATATAAAGAAGTATAACCTCTAGTTAAGTATACCTAATTCTACTTAATTTAATTATGTAATACGTCACCAATGTTTTGTGGAATAAAACACTTTTTTGTTTGTTTTTGTTGTTTGAATTAGTCAGAAGGTCTTCAAATTAGCTTAGTGACCAATGTGACCACCATTATTA
The DNA here is from genome assembly GCA_933228765.1 of Miltochrista miniata. NCBI lineage: Eukaryota > Metazoa > Arthropoda > Insecta > Lepidoptera > Erebidae > Miltochrista > Miltochrista miniata. Next base: position 9,882,469 of record OW121764.1, on the reverse strand, counting down.
TCTCATCCTGTCCTCAATATTCGAAGCACGGAACGTTCTTGAAAGGCAGATACCACAAAAATCTTCATTCTGAGGCCTATCGTTATTGTTTACAGAAACTGTGGTAGCGGGTTAGACCCGCGTTCACATTTTAAATGATCCATTAACTAGACATAATAATTCAACTAATTCGATGCCATAGTTGTCTTAAATTAATATAATTCGTCGTTAAACAATAACTCTACTTTCATTAATAATTAAACCTACAGACATAATTATGGATTGTTGCAATTATCATGAATATTATTCAGTTATGTAATTTACATAGCTTAGACTACTTGTTGTAGATACTACGGGAACCATGAGGCCCTATTCATATCTTCGGAACTCAAGCCAGCCTTACCTGCAACTCCTGACTAAGGAGGTTATGGCGAAGAGACGGAAAGCTCCAAATTTGTTAACATATTATACGAAAACTGCTCCAATCTTTTATTTACTAGCATAATTAATATGATATATACTCTGCCTCTGCCTACTCCTTTGGGGATAAAGGCGTGGCTATTTAATGAATATGACAAGCGGACGTCACGCGCTTTCACCCGTGTAGTTCCCGTTCCCTGTGGGAATGCGGGAATAAAATATAGCCCATGTTCGCCGCAAAGAGTGTAGCTTTCCAACAGTGAAAGAATTTTTCAAATCGGTCTTGTAGTTCCGGAGCCTATTCGTTGCAAACATACAAACAAAAAAACAAATCCTTTCCTCTTTATAATATTAGTATACCTAGATGATAGAATAACTTGTCCAAGTTTCTCAATCATGCCTTGATACACAAAGCAACGCGACCAGTACTAGGGGAGAAGACATAGCATGTTTGACCTATAACATAACTGTCTGTCATATTTTGCGGAGGGAAATCATATTCATAATACACCACTACAAAAGCAATCGGCTGTCACTATGGAACTTACATAAAACAATTAAACCATTAGGTACACTCATAATTTTAGACATACACATATTTATTTCTTATACGATATATGTGTGTATTAGCGTGCACTTTTTGGGAGTCTGCTTTGACAGAAGGGAAATTCTCTTCTTCTTCTTATTTTTGGACTCTCTCGGCTTGAGAGTATGCCAAAGTCAAGTAAATTTCATTGTGAAAATATAAATCTTTTTCATGTTAAGATTCTTCTTAACAGCAGCGTCTTCATGTGTGTCCAACTTTGGACTAAGTTCTACTCTAGTAAAGCGGTGGTACCTTACTAGGGCTTGCTGTGGAATTTGTCGACAAACCCAAAAACTCGCGTTTCACTGCGCTATATCACTTTCCAACAATAAATTGTGCACGTTGTCGAACATTTATTTTTAAAAATCCACCATAAATTACACATAAACACCCAAAAATACACTAGTTTTGAAAAATCATACAACGGAGGAACCGCTAGTCTATAAGTTTCCCGCGCATATTCAGGGAAATTCTCAGTAGGTATGGCAGCCTCCCCTCCCGGTGAACGTCATAGACAGTGTTGCTCTATGCTTGATAAAACTAAAACTAAACCAGTACACACCCTCTTTGCACCACGGGCACAGTGTACACTCAAAGTACAAACAAACAGTTGGTTCCACCGGCAGATGGCGCCTCGGTCACGTCGACGCGTGATCAAAATAAACATACGAAACGCTAATTCACGCCTGTGGGGACGCGGGGGTTTGAAGAGATACGCTTTTTTTTAAGATTTAATTGTATTCCTCTTATAGAGATATATAGATGACTAGCGACCCGCCCCGGCTTCGCAAGAGTGTTGATACTAAATACAAATACTATTTAATGAATATTATTATTTATAATATAAACCTTCCTCTTTAATCACTCTATCTATAAAAAAAACCGCATCAAAATCGTTGCGTAGTTTTAAAGATTGAAGTATAAATAGGGACAGAGAAAGCGACTTTATTTTATACCGTGTAGTAATGAATACTAGGTGAGGCGACAGTCGTAGCCAAGGTCTGTTGGAAGTCCTGGAGAGATCCTTCGGAGGGCTTACCTGGGGCTTCCAACCGTAGGCAGTAGTTAGGGAACGAGTGGTTTGTAGTCGGTAGGAGTCCGGCATAACATCGCTGTAGGATTTTTCTCACGTTAAAAAAAGAGCTACTACAAGACCTTATAGTTAACTAGCTGATGCGTGCGGCTTCGCCCGCGTGAAATTTGGTCCCCGTTCCCGCTTCCCGTGGGAACATTTTCCCGGGATAAAAAGTAGCCTATGTGTTATTCCGGACTATACTCTATCCCTGTACCAAATTTCAGCCAGATCTATTCAGTCGTTAGAGCGTGATTGAGTAACAAACATCCAAACATCTTCACAAACTTTCACATTTATAATATTAGTAGGAAGTAGGAAGTAGGATAGTAGGAAGTAGGATACGGGCATGTTGCTACGGGAGTCGTAGCATATCAGTAGCTACGCCATGAAACACGGCTAGTCTATACTAATATTATAAAGATTTGATTGTTTGTTTGTTTGCATAAATAGGCTACAAAACCACTGAACCGATTTGAAAAAATCTTTCACTATCGGGAAGCTACGCTATCCCCGAGTGACATTGGCTATATTTTAAAACCGTATTCCCACGGGAACGGGAGTTACGCGGGTGAAACCGCATGACGTCCACAATCCCTACTAATATTATAAATGCGAAAGTAACTCTGTCTGTCTGTCTGTCTGTCTGTTACGCTTTCACGCCTAAATGGCTGGAGCGATTGAGATGAAATTTGGTATATGTATAGTTCGAGGCCCTGGGAAGGACATAGGCTACTTTTTAACAGACTGCTCAAAAGGAGGGTTATGATTTTACGCTATAACGACTCTTACGCGATAACGTCTTCTACGCGGTCGAAGCCGCAGGGAACAGCTAGTATTTTAATAAAACGATAAAAATTAAACAAATTGATATAAAGCGAGCAGTTGAACAGGCTCGTGATTGCAAGCGGACGACAAATTTGTTGCAGTAATGAAATCAAACAATGATTAGTAGACGGGCGACGGACCGGCGACTGCGACAACTCTCGCCACTTTTCATAAGTTCAATTGAACGGAAAAATCGCTGGAGACTAATCACGTTGCTGGGATTACTCTATGTTAGAGTGAAACAGTTTAGAATTTTTAAAAAATGGTAGTCGTGGATTCGATTTCTGGGTCGGACCACAAAATATTTGTGTGATGCACAAAATTTCGTCACAGAGTTTGGGTGTTAGGTACTATGTATATTAAGCATGTAATTAGAAATATACAATGTTCATAAGTGGTCTAGATCGTATAGCACAAGCTTAAATTACCCTATTTTGAACTAGATGGCGTTGTGTGAGAATTAGAATTTTGTGTGAATTTAAATTGAAGAGAACAAAGCTTTTCACATAATAGATAAGCTGTAATGTTGCAATATTTTTATGTGATCTCTTGAGTTTTTGTGTGATGTTTCGTGCTCTTCATTTTTTACCTTCCCAAATTGCTAGTATACATTAACATCAATGTATCGAAACACAAATTGTAGTTAACTTAGGTAAAATTACAGTCAAACATTAGGCCTTAAATAAGACCTCCGAGGCATTGTGCCTAAAAGACTAGCAGCATTCCCCCTTTGAATAGCAATACTATTTGCAGAGCGAAAAAACTGCCAGAACTTGGGTCACCAGTCGACTCTACCAGCCGTTAATTAAATTCTTGAAAAAAATATTGGCATTGAGACCTAATGGACCTAGAGTTTCGACACCGACTGGAAGAAAAAAATAACTTAGGTAAAATCAGTTTGGTATATAAAAAGAGTACATTTTAAAATAAAATATATTATGTCACATAGCAGCTTTTGTAAATACAAGTCAGTTGTTGGTTCATTTCTGCATAACCACGTTCAGCTAACAATTAAGGTAGAATTTTAAAAAATCCTCTTTATTTAAGAAAGCTTCAGAGATCGGTAATTTGTACAAATTTCTTTAAAAATTTCTTGTTCGATGTCCGTTTAATGGAGTGCTTTGGCCTTGTGTTTATTCGGAGTTCGTTTTTTGATTAAATTGTAAAGTTTCACGATTGGATTAAGATAGGTACTTTCTTATAATTTTTAATTTCCGTTTTTTTTTACTTTTTGAAATCAGTGACAAATTAACCTTTTTAAACCACTAAGGTCTGCCTGATTGCAAGTAGTCACTGTAGCCTATGAACGTTCGCAACACAGAGGTGCTGCTAGAGACGGCAGGAACGGGAGAGAACTCTCCCACCCGAGTTACGAAGTCGGCGGTTTGGGCGCCTCCGACGTGTCTCCGCCGAAGACTATCGGCCTAAAGGACGGTTAGAGGGTTGCTCACCGTCCTTACAGAAGCAGGCCCATGACGGCAGCGTGACGTGAGGGATTCACGCGCGCCCTCCCACCCCTTAGAAGCGGGATCACATCCGAAAGCCCCCAAAGACGCGGGATAGCACCCGGACCACCCCCTAGGCGAGGCTGCAGTGGCGGCCGTGGGTCTGTTGGGAGTCCTGGGACAACCATAGGCGTTACGTGAGATTTTTTTAGTCGGTAGGAGTCCGGCATAGCATCCATGATGGACTTTCCCTCACATAAAAAACAAAAGCTTATGAAAGTTTGCAACAGCAGGGGCGTCACACAACCCTGAAAAACCTTAGTAAGATCCATTTTGAAGAACCCATTCAACAAAGTGAAGTTGAAAAGAAAAAGAAATGGGTTAAATGGGCATATCGAAATTGAATCGACTACTTCACTTATAGAAATAAATGTGCGACTCGAACTCTCGCGCATTGTACCACCGCGCCCGTACCAAAAACGCCTAAAAATCACGTTTGTTTTACGAAGCCTCATTAACTGTTAATTGTTTTTGCTGTTTTTTTTTTTTTTTGTTGACGCGGGGAACGCATTTACGCGCCTTCATCCCAGCTGCGGGGGCAGCTGGGATGGTGTGTGGGACTCCCGGCCCGGTCCGAAATGGACCGTCCTACCCACTAAACCCCGCGGTGTTCCTCCTCACCCTTTAGCCGGGCCGAGGGATATCAAAAGATTATTCACGTCGACCCGGCTAGGGGCGCCCCGTTTATTCGGGGCTCTCCTCGGGGGAGCCAGATGGGCGGCTCCCCAAAGCTCCCTAAGGAGCTGAAGTCCACGCCTGCACCGCTCTCGAGCGCCCCTCTGTAATAGAGGAGACAGAGAGCGGCTCAGGCGGCGCAGGCGTGCGCTAATGGGCACCCCTGGAACACGGAAAAGGTGCCCACCGCCATGTGACCGTTGGTGGGCGGGGTCCCCCGACCTTACGCCCACGGTCAAGAAACAATCGGGGGCGCGCAGTAACTCCTCACCGCGGCGCCCTCGAACTGCACGGCAGAGCGGGAGCATTATCGGTTACTCCCGCTCCCCCGCACAGTGCACCTCCCGCTTTGCCGCCATCACCTCGTCAACTGGCGAGGTGACAGCGGCCCAGCACTGTTGCCGCCGGTCGCGCCGTTATTCACGGCCGGCAGCCCGAACTGCATGGCAGGGCGGGAGCATCTACCCAAACTCCCGCCCCCCACGCAGTGCCTCTCCCACTTTGCCGCCATCGTCTCGCCAGCAAAGGAGGCGAAGCGACGACGACCCATCATTGCTGCTGCCGGCCGTGAATAACGGCACGGCCGGCAGCAACACACACCACCGAGCAACCCACAGGTGGGTTACTCCCGCCTCGGCCGGAATTAGCCAGAGTAGCACAACTCCCCCACAGAGGAAGGGGAGTGGTCGCTACTCCGTTGCCCAGGATGCACCACGAGGAGGATCCGACCCATTGGGGTCCTAAAGATGTTAGTAGGACCCCGCATCCCATTGTTTTTGCTGTTACAGCGGCTTCAAAAATGCATCTTCTATAAAAAAATCAGCTTTCTAGCTATCACAAGATACAGCTTGGTAAAAGATTTTTTTTTTAAATTTTTTATTAAAGGACTTTGGTCTGTAGACATGTCAGTTCAATTGCACATACCCTTAAATTATCTTATTAAGATAAAACATATAAGTAAGTACACAAATATGTACCTGTTAGGTACTCGGAAGTGTGCAGGAGTCATTCTAACCATGCACTGCAATTCACACCACACATAATCTAAGTGACCCCTACACCCTCTAACACATTTCATAGAGCCTTCTATGAAATGGTATTCCGACCCCTTAAACAGTCTGACAGGCAGAGGATATAAGGTACAGATAGTATAACAATATATAACACCTCATCACCGCTTATAGAACTGTCATATATCCTATACCTTGGTGGTTTAGAGGTTGTTGTTATCAGTTCTCATTAGATAAGACCGGCGACATCCCGGAACCGGGGAGCAAACATTGTTATCTCGGGAAAGGAGCTGTGTTGTAGCGTTAATGGAGGGATACTTGGCGAGGGGAATTAGGTTATTGGTGTAAATAATTATGTAGCTTATAATCTTTGTAATATTGTGGCGTAAATAAGAATGGGCTCCGGTATTGCGATGGGTAACAGTTCAAAATATCGCCACCCCAATACAACCCGAGGGTGTCGTAAGAGGCGACTAAGGGAACACTTTTGCATGATCTATTACGCAGAGAAGAAAAACTCGAAATGAAACCCGGTTGTCAGTAAAATGACAATCGTTAAGCCAAGTTGAAAGCCCTATGGATGACTTGTAAATTTCAACTGTGGGTCGCGGCGACCTGTGCCTGTCCATTTCAGCACGGCAATAGTCTCACTACCTATTACGTGGGACATGAAACTATATGGTAAAATGTGGGCGTATACTATGCCTCTGTCTACCCCTTCGGGGACAAAGACGTTACTATATGTATGTATGTAAATGAGAGGTCTACATCCAGCAGTGGACTAGATGTCATAAGCTGATTTGATTTATGGACTTAGCTATCATTTGAATAGATTTTAGCAACACGACGGCTTTGTTTGTGTCCAAAATAAGGTTCATTATTTTGTCTATGCTAATGTTATAAAGGAAAGATTTAATTGTTTGTTTGCATCGAATAGGCTTCGAAACTACGGGGCCGATTAAGAAAATTCTTTCCCTGTTGGGCAGCTACAATATCCCCGGTGAACATATGCTATATTTTATTCCCGTATTCCCACGGGAACGGCAGCTACGCAGGTGAAACCGCGTGATGTCCGCTAGTGTCTACTATAATTGCATGACAATTGATTCTGGACTATTAGAAGTGAGCTTATTCAAGGGATGTCATTGAAATCAGCCAATCAGAATCCACTTCTGAACATACCGAGGTCTCTCTGAATTTTTGCATAACACATACCTGTGTGTTTTCTTTAGGTTTGGTTGTTACATACATACGGTCAAGCCTTTCATCCCCGAAGGCGTGGCAGAGGCATAACTTCTTTGACTGCCTCTGTGGCGCAGTCGGTAGTGATACCGCCTGTGGCGCTGGAGGTCGTGGGTTCGATTCCCACCGGAGACAAATATTTGTGTGATCCATAAATGTTTGTCTCAAGAGTCTGGGTGTTCCTATGTATAATATGTGGAGGTCTGATACCCAAAACACAAGCAGGTTATTCCTAGCTTACTTTGGGATCAGATAGCGTTGTGTGAAATGTCCGTGAATATTTATATAAAAAAAAACTACGCCCACATTTTATATTTCAGATTTTATCCCACGTAATAGGTAGTGAGCCGTAAGTATTGCCTTGTTAAAATGTCGTATAGTTCGCAAAATAAGTTTCCACCAAAATTAAAAATGTTGCCACCGGTTATGTATTTCAACTCCCCGCGGATAAAGTTCTCATCAAAAGCTAGTTAAGTACATTCTACATAATAACAAAAAACAAATACATTGCTATGTATCTGTATGTATTTATATATGGTGTGTGAGGGAACGTCTGTAACCAGTCGTCTTCGTCGGTTCCGCGCCGATGCACCGCCGCCATCTTTAATACTAAGTACAGATAGCAAAACAATTGCATCACTCGCATCTTACTAGAAATTATTGAATGGTCTATTATTATAGATGACGTGTGATATTTGTCTGAGATTAATTTCAAAGCTAGTTATTTGCTTTTAAAGTTTTTAACACGCTTAAAAGCCCTGTTTCCACCGCGAGCTGAGCGGGCCTATTAATGAATCCGCTCTGTGAACTCCGGGCCTAAAAAGGCAACATTGTACCTGTTTCATAATATGAAATAGTAGATTGTATAACAAGGGGGCAAAATAGTATTTTTACGGCGAGGGCGCTACTTTGAATCACGAGCGAAGCGAAGGATTCTAACGTAGAATCCTGAGCGCAGTGAGGGATTCAAAGTACACCGCCCGAGGGAAAAATAATTTGCCCTCGAGTAATATACTCTACTTTTCATTCCCTTTCTATGAGAAAAAAAAAAAGTTTTGTACGACGTAGTACCTTCTATAGATATTGTTCCAGGAGTTCATGGATTGTCACTTTCAGAACTTGACGTAAAACTTATTATATTTGCAGAATACAATTAAATATGATTACTGATTACAAGAACGTTAATAATGACGAACACGAACAGATAAAGATAAATGGCGCTCTTTAGTTTTTTTTTTAGTTAGCTCAGGACACCGCGCCAACACTTCCCAGCCAGTAATTCATACAATTTGTGTTCGATTTCTATGAAATTTTCAAGTTCCAAATTCAAATCATTTTGCCACCCGCTAAAAAGCTCTTAACAGAAAAGAGCTATTTTGCGCCCCGTTATCGTGGTGCAAAGTGATTCTTTTCGAATAGAAGGAATGAAAAGAATATTATCATATAAATTCATAATATGAAACATACAATGTTGTCTTTTTAGGCACTCTGCATATTTGATTTCCCGCCACCGCACTACAGTTTACTGTTGTGAGTTAAGCGGATTCATTAATGAGCCCGCACAGCTCGCGGTGGAAACCGGTTAATATATTAGTTTCATTTATATCTATGTAACAGAATCTTTGAACGTGATTTTCATCCCCTTCGAAACGTCTAATTAGTTTGAAACTTTGCACAAACATCAAGGACCGATGGCAATGCAATAATAAGAAATAAAGCAATCAATCTGACTAAAAATCTAATAATTCTAAATTTCTCAGATAATTTTATGAGGCCGAACAAAATTTACCGGTTCAGCTGATAATCCTATTGAAGCTGTATCGTATCTAAATTCGGTGACAACCAAGCAAACAGCCTTACTGGTAGCTTATCTAATGTTCTATTTAAGAGCCAATAGTTATTTCCGGTTTCGTCCATTATCTCGTCCTCGTCAGTATCATCCCGGAGTCAGCTTCTCGTTAGTTTTATTTTCCCACTTTCAGTCCTTAATGTCTCCTATTTTTGAAAAAAAAAATGCTTTTTAAGTTTTTATCCCAGATAACTATACCTACATCTACTTTGATCATCACGGAGTTAGCTTCGATAGCTTTATTTTCTCATTTTTGGTCAATAATATTTCCTAATAAGACACTTTGAAAAAATATGCTTGTGATGCCGAAAATACATCTTATTCAAACGGGCAAACATTTGCCCTAAAGTTTATAGAATGATCTAATTTCATACGGATGGAGCCACGGGTTTCTTTTAGTAATATTTATTTTGCTGCCACTACAAGGCTGTATCATCAGAAATATTTTCGAAATCGCCCAGAAAGCCGGTTTCGGCATTTTTTCGTCTCACTCGGTCGCCGTCTCAGTTGAACAAATACAGCCAAGTGTACGCTTCAAGGAAAACATCGAATCAGAAAATGGCCTTTTTCTGTTCAAGAATACCGACTTATGTTTACCAAGAAGTTATGTAAAATAATCATTGAGCAATAGATAATAAAGTACAATTTTAAATGTAGTCGTAAAACTATTTTAATGCGTTGGAATAGTTTTGGTGTTAGTGAATTTTGCAATATGATTAAACTTTAAAAATATTATTACGCAACTGCTACTATCATACGTAGATGTAAGAAATGAAGGACCAGTAAATACAACATACATAATTTCTGAACAAAATCCTTGCTGGCGACCGATGATAGGAGTGCTTGAAATGAAATAATTGAAAAAGGTATGAGTGTCAAAGAGAAATAAGCTGTATTCTATCTGTACATGCATAACAAACAAATACGTATGACATTCATAAACACGGGAAAATGTAGAAGAAATAAATTCGAAGTTAAAAGTAGTAAAAAAGGACCTTGGCTTTCTTACTCGAAATAAGAATAAAATACCCAATCGATGATGAAACGAAAAAAGCTATACGAAAAGCTCAAGTGTAAGTGGGATGAAAAGATCACTAATAGCTTTTCCTATTAGATTAATTAGCCTTTGATGTTGAAAATTTCAAATAAACCTAGATTTCATAAAGTATCCTAGTGATTAATCCATTAAAGATATAGGCAAGTATCAAATGTGATGAGCAACTCGCCACTTAACCGCCACAAGAGTGCAATATAAATACGTGACATACAGACAGATAACGATCCAAGTCTCTAAGTGCAATACCTTGGTAGTAAACTTGTCGATAGCGAGTTCGATGCCCGATAGGAGCACGATTGATAGACTGACACTGAAATACGTTACGTTTCTAATTAAATTTACTATCCATAACATGTATACTGAAACTGTAGATTCAGTTAGCTTGGTTATTTCGACCAATGGAATTGCAGAAAAATGTGTCATGTAACCAAATTTGGATCATTTCATTGGTCAAATAGTGAAGGGAAATATTTGTGTATATTGCCATGCTATAAGCGGTGGTGTTATCACTTGATAATATCTGTGGATTGTCGAATTATTCGGATTTAACATGTTTATAGACTTTTGGGTTTATCGCTATCGGGTTTAATTTATTCTACTGACGTATTTTAGAAATCTTTGGAAAAAGAGATTGAGGATTGAAAACTTGCGCGCCGATAGTTTTACTGGACTGATAGAAGATGAAGAAGCACGAAATTGAATGCTTTGGCAGCGTTCATGAGATTAATATAAGATACTTACCTCTCATATAAAATGTCCAACATTATATTATTTCTTAACCAGTTAAGAAAAAGCGAATAAAAATTCTTGTTTCATAGATAGTTAAGAAACATAGTTAAGAATATGGACTAAGGGTAATTAACGAAGGTACATACATATAGTTATTGCCTACTTCCCGAAGGAGTATGCAGACCAGAGGCATACTGTATGCCCTCGTTTCTCCAATTGTATATTTAGCTCACGTCCTAGCTCAGATAGTGGTTATACCTGCTGAGGAGATTTTATAAGCAACTACAATTTTATAAGCAATAGCTTAACAAGCCGTCCAGAGCCCAGAAACGCTCGAAAATGAAGATTATTAAATCGTTTAAGAAACATTAAACAGGCGGCGAGCTACAAGCGAAGGCTTCAAATCATTACAACCTTACCTAGTTTAATTTCTGTTATGTACAAGCTGTCTACGTCACTCTACGCTCGTGGCTTGTACAGATCAAAAGCGCCGAATGGCCGGCACGTCGGGAAACTATTATCGAAACGAGTTGACTATCTAGTTTCGTGGTAATTGTGAGTTGTTGTATTTAGTCACGTTTCTAGAAGTAGTAAAAGTTGGGAAACAGGGCTCGTATTGTACAATGAGCGTTTATAATTATATTATGATGTACTTGACGTTTACCTAGATTTTTGGGGCCCAAGCAAGCATTGCCTGCTGAAAATTTGTTTTTAGGTCACTGGTTTCAAAACGCGGTTACCATGGCGGCCGAAAGGCACTTACTCACTATCAGATGAAGTCATCATTCATGAGAGAGGGAAAACTAGAAATAGAACGTTACCAACTTGTCCGGCCAGCGTGGTACCTACCTACAGTAAGGCTCCCAGTTTGTGAACATTTTTCATTGCTAGAGCAGCAATGAAAAATGTACACAAACTGCTATTCATCTTAACGTGATGACTATGAATAAAACTAGATACAGCCTTAACTCAACTTGTATTGATTCTTCCTTTACTGGTAATGAGAGAAATCGCAATGAACAACAAACAAACAACTTTCGAAATTACATTTTTATAATCACAGAACAAATTGCGGTTTCCCAGAATAGCTCACAAGTACGGGGAGAAGCGCATCTCTACCCGAGACACAGAGAATATTAAATGGTTCAATTCAACGATATACCAACCACGCCGCCAAGATCACTTCTCGCAAACCTTTGATGCCAACTAGTTTTAGAATAGCTAATGTTGTGCCGGACTTCAGTGGAGTTTATGCTTAAATATTTGAATAGATTTTGATTAGGTGTAGAACTGTAAAATGTTACTTTACGCGTGTCGTCATCATCTCATCTTAACAGATTTGGTGCACACTGCTTGATCGCCACAATGTAATACCGAACGTTGTAGCGATATTTGGCGATCAAGCCACCATCATTCAATAGGTCGTCTATAGATATCAATTCTTATACCGCAGAACAGCTTGAAATTTGTTTTGGTTAGTGCGTCTAAAATCCCAAAACGATAGAAGAGGTGTTCCGTCATAGGTGTTTCACGTTAACTTTCCGTATACCTACTGTGTACAAACATGACCATAAAGAACATCTCCATCACAAGACCTTCGGAAAGCATGTTATGCCGTTGGTCCCAGGAGCATTTTTATACACGAAATTGACTTAAAAATTTTCAACATCGAGTACCATAATCTGCCTTCTGTCCATTGACGACGGTAATTCACAGAGCCACGTAAAATAATTCTAAATTAGCCACATCCTTGCACCTTTATCGTTCGCTCACGACTTACCACAAGTGAGGGACATTAGTGGATAACTATACAACGAGGTGCTAACCCGGGAACCAACAACGGCGCTAAGACTTCAAACTGGATGTCAGCGACGGGCGGAGCGTAAGCGATTGCGGTGAGAGTGCGACGCCAGTGTACCTACAACAGAGTCAAGGTATGAGTCCGAACTCGACCGCAAGCAGCATTGCCACCGCTGAGGTGTTGCGCAGCAATGTTGCCTGCCGCGTTGATTCCTAGCTCGGCAGCAGTGTCGCGCTGCACGTGATGTTATCCTTCAATATTACTATGTTTAATTAAATTATAACGATAGTTTTAATGACCGCTATCATAAAAGGGTGGATATAAATTCATTAAATCAGTTACGTGTTCCTCTTTTAAATCAGAAAAAATATACGGTGACGTCACTACTAGTCTGTAGCGGCGGCAGTTGTAATATAAATCTATACAGAATGTATGGGGACCAGTGCAGGTGCTGTCGCGGCACTGCAGCGACAGCAGTGCTGCTTGCAGGCGAGTTGCACTCATACCTTAAGACGGCACTGCGCTCGCACACAAACAAACCGTGCTCAGTAGGTTTGTCATCGTTTATTTGAAGTTGCCTACTCTCTTGTACTCTGGCACCGCGCTCTCGCCGCTATCGCCGCCGCCCCGCTCGCTGCTGACACCCAGTTTGAGGCCTAATAGTTCACAAAGCGAGTGCGCGTGAGTGCCCCACTTTACACACACTTTGCATCTGATAAAGCTCTTTAGACTTGCGCAGGCTTTGTGATTTAATTAGTCGTTTACGAAGTGTTATTGACGGTGATATGAAAGCCTTTGATGTATGGATTAAAGCTCTTTTTACACGTCAATAGGAAAAGTGGCAAAAGAGCCGTTCTAGGAAAGGAACAAACTTCTTTTTTAAATTCATACTGGCTACATTCTTAAAATGATGCCGAAAAGTTACTAATTCGATTGAACCAATGAATTATGACAGTAATTGTAGTAAAAAATACTGAAAAAATAAGATACATTTAGCGCAACTTTCGATACTAATACTTATCTTAGTAAAGATTCCATAATAGGTACACTTAAAATTTCATTTACATTATAGTCATGCCTTTTTCTTCGAAGAGTAAGGCAGAAGGGTAGGTACTCTACCATCTACGTCCTCATTTAACCTAACCAGGTAAATTTAGTCTCATGTAATAAACATTGTGGTGGGTGCAATTTAAAAAAAATTCTATCTTAGTGCCCATTATAAAGGTAGATAGATAACCTTAAAAAATTCAAATTACTAAGTCAAGGGTTTCGGCGGCGGCGGGGCGATTTGATAGACGTGTGTGTCGCCCCATATTTTCTTTTAAATTTATTAAACGTAGTTAAATGGTCTAAGATTTAGATAGACGTTTATCAGTTTTCTAGCAACCACAGTTTAAGCTAATATAATCTTAAATTTAACTAGATGGCTCTATGAAGAAACGTCCCAAAAATGGTTCAATGATTGATTGACTTTACTTTTATTTTACAAACAAAAACTAACAAGAAGCCGTGAGACGGTCTCACCCGACTGCCCCTCTCTAAAACGTTTATTAAAAGAGAATATTATAATCACTACGTTTTATTTATTGTGAAAGTTCAATCCGATTGACGTTGTCATTTTTGTTTTATTTCAAACTATGAACAGATTGATCCACGTGACCAAGTGACGTAATTTAATGCAGCAGAGGCACAGACTGAAGAAATTTATTTCACGTAGGCATATTACAGATGCACTTAATTGTAAAACATCCAGAATATAGATCAAAAATTCTACCACCAGTTCACAACGCGACCCACCTGAATGGAACTGGCAAGAAACTCAGACTACAGACGCAAGTCTCGCCATAAGCCCCTCTGCACGCTATTTTATAGGGAGGGGCTAATAAGAGGTAGGTAGGTACATTATTACCTTATTTTAAAATATTACTAGCTGACCCGCGCAACTTTGTTTGCGCCACATAAGAGAGAGTATTACCTGTTCCCGTCGCAGTTACTCCCGTCGCGTTGCGTTTACTCCCGTAGCGTCTCGTCGTTAATATTCAATACTACGTGAGAGAGAGAGAGAGAGAGAGAGAGAGAGAATGGTTTCTCGTCGCGTGTATTCCCGTCGCATTATTTTTAAGAACAATTTCGTTCATGAAAAGGTATCCTGTGGCATTATTGTAGCAAAAAATTGATTGCCATTAAAATGGTTATTGTGCACCAACCCAAAATACATTTTCCCCCGTTTTTGAAACATTTACTATTACTGCTCCGCTCCTATTCGTTGTAGCGTGATGCTATATAGCGTATGACACTCCACAATAACGTAGCTTTCCATTGGTGAAAGAATTTTTAAAATCGTTTCAATAGATCCCGAGATTACCCCTTACAATTTAACAAACACACAAACTTTACTTATTTATAACTAGCTGACCCGCGCAACTTCGTTTGCGCCACATAAGAGAGAGTATTACCTGTTCCCGTCGCATTTACTCCCGTCACGTCGCATTTACTCCCGTCACGTTGCGTTTCCTCCCGTAGCGTCTCGTCGTTAATATTCAATACTACGTGAGAGAGAGAGAGAGAGAGAGAGAGAGAGAAAGGGTTGTCGTCGCGTGTATTCCCGTCGCATTATTTTTAAGAACAATTTCGTTTATGAAAGAGGTATCCCGTGGCATTATCGTAGAAAAAAAATTATTGCCATTAAAATGGTTTTTGTGCACCAACCCAAAGATAGACACATGCTAACGCGCAATTTTTTTAGAACTTTTTTAAGAAAAACAACTTTGTAGTACCTAGGTACATATTTTTTACATAACTATAAATATTTACGCAGCACACGCAACGAAGCTCTCAAAAGGAATAACTTTTCCAACGTTTTTGAAACATGTACCATTACTGCTCCACTACTATTCGTTGTAGCGTGATGCTATATAGCCTATGACACTCCACAATAACGTAGCTTTCTATTGGTGCAAGAATTTTTAAAATCGGTTCAGCAGATCCCGAGATTACCCCTTACAATTTAACAAATATACAAACACACAAACTTTACTTCTTCAAAAATTTACTTAGAACAAAGTAATATTCTGATTTATCAGATATCATTGAATATAATACTGAAATCGGTGCCCAGTAAAACTATGTAGGCTTAGGTAGACATTATTAATCTCTCTCATAGTCATATTGGCACTGACTTCAGTATTATATTTAATGATATCTGATAAATCAGAATATTATACTAACTTTGTGCTAAGTAAATTTTATTTTTCAGTTTTTAGTTTTGTTTGAAGTCGGTTTCTTTTTTGTTAAAATTTTTTTTTCACTATTTTTAGTGTCGTGTGGACTGAAAATCTATTTATCTAGGTGTAAAGTTCTTGACAGTACAAATTAATCAAGCCCAAACACAAAGTAACTGATTTATATCGTTAGGAAATTCTCTCTACTGTCTTTCGTCTCCATCACCAGATCGACTCCAGATCTTCATTAAGTTTTTTTTTTACGTTAGGGAAAATCCTCATGGTTGTTATTACTCTTAACGACTAAAAAACCTCACGTAACGCCCAACAGCCTATGGTTGTGAACCCCGGGTATATTACTATTTTTAGTGTCGCGTGGACTGAAAATCTATCTATCTAAGTGTAAAGTTCTCGGCAATACGAATTAATCAAACCCAAACACAAAGTAACTGCTGTATATCGTTAGGGAATTCTCTCTACTGTCTTTCGTCTCCATCATCACATCAACTCCAGACCTGCATTAAGTTGTACTACTTTAAAGCCCTTAATAAAAAAATTGACAAACGATCTAGATGCCCCTACAATTTTTAAAAGTTCCCTTCGATTACTCCAGGATTCCATAATCAGATCCTGGCTTCATTAAAATGGGACCACCTTGGGAGTATCTATTTTCGAACGCAAAAAAAAAAATTCAAATCGGTCCATAAACGACAGAGTTCTGCGCGAACAAACATGAAAAAACGGTTGAATTGAGTAACCTCCTCCTTGTTTGAAGTCGGTTAAATAATATTAGTCACGCAGCACACGCAACGAAGCTCTCAAAAGGAATAACTTTTCCCCCGTTTTTTAAACATTTACTATTACTGCTCCGCTCCTATTCGTTGTAGCGTGATGCTATATAGCCTATGACACTCCACAATAACGTAGTTTTCCATTGGTGAAAGAATTTTTAAAATCGTTTCAATAGATCCCGAGATTACCCCTTACAATTTAACAAACACACAAACTTTACTTATTTATAACTAGCTGTTACCCGCGACTTCGTCCGCGTGGAACCGTATTCTATTTGAGCCTCAAGGATTAGTCGTAACGAAAATGTGGGAACAAATTTAGGACATCCTCCAACTTACCCGGGGAGTTATGCGCTAGATGGATTTTTTTAACGTGAGGAAAATCCCACATGATTGTACTATGATTCCCACTGACTAAAAACCACACGTATCCTACCTAACAGCCTACGATTGGGAGCCCCGGGTAAGCCCTCTAAAGAATACCCTAGGACTGCGCTAGATGGATAGAAAGAGACCTCATGGTTTTAGTGGGTCCAAGGCCAGTATGACGTACGTGTTTATTAATTAGCCCCTTTAATAATTAATTATAAGAGTAGGTAGTATGGTGAAGCGCGAATACGAAACGTTTGTTAGATTAGGGCCACAGACTGAAAACTTTACGCATAATCGGAAGAGTTGAGACGATAACACTAACGCTAACGGTAGCCAGTAAATGGCAGTCGTTAAACCAAGTTGAAGACCTTATAGATTTAATAATTTTCAAAAGTAGGCAGTACTAACGCCTGTCCATTTCAACACGGCAATGCGGCTAACCACCTATTACGTTACGTGGGACAAATTAAAAAAGGTAAACATATAATATGCCTCGATACCCCTTTGGGGATAAAGGCGTGACCGTATGCATGTACTTATTTTGTTTAAGGTGATTTAATTTATGTACCCATGTCACTGTAGCCAAAGCTCAACATTTTTCAGTAAAGTTGTTTTAAGAATGTTCATTATAAACGACGTTTGTGTGGCGTGTTGGCTTAATCATAAAAGAGCTGCTTAATGGTTATAGCTATTGTAAAATAATTCAGTCTGGACTGAATTGCTTTAGAATAGACTTAATCGTTAAGCTCTTTTTTTATTAAGCAAACAGGGCAGTTTCACACGCTGCTTGATGAGTCTGATGAAGAAATACCTCTCCTTTCATAGATCTTATGTGACGTAAACGATGCGAGGTTAGCTAGTCTATACATATAGTAAAACTGTTGAGGGTCGAGAGTCTACTAAAGCCGAAAATTAAATTACATTTTTCATGTGTGTCTGTCTGTCTGTATTCCGAATAAGTATCACGCCGAAGTTACTGAATGGATTTGAATGAAACTTAGTACAATCAGAGCTTATAATCCGAGGAAGGTTCTAGGATACTTTTGATCTCGATATTTTGCGCGGTTCCTTTGGGAGAAGGGATGAAAGACAAAACGGTTTTTTAGTTGTTACTTCTCAATGCGTTTTCGGATTACAAATTTTTTTTAGTGTTATAAAGGGAATACTGTAAGGAATGTTTCACAAAAGTTTCCATGATAAAGGTTTTCTAGTTCAGAAATTAGAGACATCCCAACTTTCGCAAAACCTAGAATTCAAGGATCCCTTTGAATGTGAGGGTAAATCTAAACTGGCGTGTTGGCTTAATGATAAAAAAGGTTAATGATTAGGGCTATTGTAAAATAATTCGGTCCGCGCCGAAGGCGTTCACTCACGCCTTCCCCTTAAAAGCGGGATCACACCCGAAACCCCCAAAGACGCGGCATAGCACCCGAACCACCTCCTTGGCGAGGACGCAGTGGCGGCCGTGGGTCTGCTGGGAGTCCTGGGACATCCTTCCGAGGGCTTACCCCCAACCATAGGCTGTTGGGAGTTACGTGAGATTTTTTAGTCGGTAGGAGTCCGGCGTAGCATCCACGATGGATTTTCCTTCATGTTATAAAAAAGTATACTACATCTTATATGGCTTGTACAATAGTATAGCGTAGCCTGAAATTTGATTTATATTAGTGTGAGCTATGAGATCTAGAAAACTGATAAACTTACTTATTATGTTATATACTAAATGCATATTTAAAAACAAACACGTACTCTAATGAATTTGATTATTGTTCTTTATCAAGCCTATAAATTACTACTACTAATCTTTACAGTTAGGTACTTTTGATTGTTGCCCGTAAATACATAAACAAATATATTTTGTGTCTGTCAAGCCGTTAGAATAATTATATGAAAGAATATTAAATATAATTTCATTGAATGCCTCTGTGGCGTAGTTGGTGTAGTGATACCGCCTGTCACGCCGGAGGGCTTGGTTCGATTTCTGGGTTGTTCCAATTAGTTGTGTGATCCACAAATGTTTGTTTCGGAGTTTGGGTGTTTTCTATATAAAATATGTATGTATTTAGAAATATATAAGTATGTATATCAGTCGTCTGGATATCGTAGCAAACACAGAATTTAATGTTTCTCTATCGGGCCTCCAAGATATTTAGCGTGATAATATGTAACCGGTGTGTAAAACCAATCTCTTACTAATATTCCTGCAACGTTTTAGTTTAATCAATCCACATACTTACATATTTCATTACCCTCTGCCTAGTCCCTAGGATATGTAGCGTGATAATATATAGCCTATTTAAAGATCCTACCTCTAGATTGCTATTCAAATAAAAGGTTAATTAAAATTATTCAGTAATTTCTGTATTTTGCAAAAATATACAAACAGATTTTCATTGTTCTCTGCCGAGCTCCTAAAAAATTTAGCGTAATAATATATTGTCTGAGTGTAAAACCTATCTCCTACTAATATTCCTGCTACGTTAGTTATATCAATCCAACGGTTTAAACATTTCATTGCTCTCTGCTTAGCCCCTAGGATATGTGGCGTGATAATATATAGCCTATTTTAAAGACCACACCCCTAAGTAATATTTGTGCAAAATTTGAACCAAATCTGTTCCGTACTTTTCGAGATCCTTCCGGACAAAGCAAAGCAAACAGACAAACAGACAAAAAAAATTCTAGCTATATTTTCAGCTTCGGTATCTTATGTAGAACACCCGGCGAGTATTTTTTTGTTAATATTTTCAATGTACAGTTTTGGCTTTTCTATCATTTTATTATATGTATAGATTACCCTCTGCCTAGTCCCTAGGATATGTAGCGTGATAATATATAGCCTATTTAAAGATCCTACCTCTAGATTGCTATTCAAATAAAAGATTAATTAAAATTATTCAGTAATTTCTGTATTTTGCAAAAATATACTAACAGATTTTCATTGTTCTCTGCCGAGCTCCTAAAAAAATTAGCGTAATAATATGTTGTCTGAGTGTAAAACCTATCTACTACTAATATTCCTGCTACGTTTTAGTTAAATCAATCCAACGGTTTAAACATTTCATTGCTCTCTGCTTAGCCCCTAGGATATGTGGCGTGATAATATATAGCCTATTTTAAGACCACACCCCTACGTAATATTTGTGCAAAATTTGAACCAAATCTGTTCAGTACTTTTCGAGATCCTTCCGGACAAAGCAAAGCAAACAGACAAACAGACAAACAGACAAAAAAAATTCTAACTATATTTTCAGCTTCGGTATCTTATGTAGAACACCCGGCGAGTATTTTTTTGTTAATATTTTCAATGTACAGTTTTGGCTTTTCTATCATTTTATTATATGTATAGATATTAGTATAGATTACCTTTATTTTCCATCAGGCTGGTGGCGACGTCAATTTGGCGAGCTAAATATAAAAAAAACACAGCATCAGTTTCCAACCGCTGTCACCGATTGTCCTGCCAATAACTGTCCAAAGTCAATATTAGTGCTGGCGAGACAACGGCTCGGTTTTTGAGAATTTCCAATGAAGGTCCGGTGTGTTTGTCTGTTTGTTCGGCCCGGGCTTGTAATCTCACTGTTTGGATGTGCAATCTGGATTTGTATTACAGTGGTATTGTCTTCACGTGGACTGTAGTTTTTGATCCTGTAGCTTATACATAGTTGTATGTAAATGTTTATAAGACTCTTCAGGGTACACCCCTGCAAATCGTTCACCAATGAATGAAGCTCTTTCGTAAGAACGCTTAAAAGTTCAGGCAGCAATTGCTTCTTCCCAATCAAAACAGATCATAGATTCTAAAGTGAAGTTAAATGGAATTGAAGCTTTGTGTTAAGAACAGAGAAGGTTTTATTTGAAACACGTTTCCTGTTGGTCAAAAGGTACACCGTACACATGTACGATTAAAGACCACTATTTGATCAATAATCTTGTGGACTGTTATAATAACCCTCTTTTTTTTTTCATTAGGTATTGTTGTAGTCTAAGACCTTCGAGGGTGAATCCAACGTCATCTGCTTGTACCACCAAGTAGATAACATTGAATTCAGCCTCGATTTACTATCACTACGTCCCTACGTCTCAACAAAATATTGAGAAGATGACTTAACGCTGCGTTCGAAATACCCGGGGTATATAGCGAGATAACAACGGTTCTGGCATAGAGTTCCAAATTTTTGTGGTCCGAGGGAGAAACGATTTTTTTTAATTACCCGGTACTAGCAAAGATTCTCTTCGCTGTTTGATATTTTCTGATATACCTACCTAGTAACAACCTTCTAGACATAATTTACATGTTACTAAAATTATAAATGCAAAAGCTTGTGAGTGTGGATGTATGTTACTCTTTCACGCTCTAACGACTGAACGGATCTGGCTGAAATTCGGTACAGGGATAGATATAGGTCTGGAATAACACATAGACTTTTTATCCCGGGAATAAGTTCCCACGGAAAGCGGAAACGGGAACAAAGCTTGACGCGGGCGAAGCTGCAGGCGTCAGCTAGTTAGATCATAATTTTGTACAAAGGCGTTTAGTTTTATTAGTGTGTCCTCTTTCATGTTGTCCCAATATATCTGTGCTAATATTATAAAGAAAAAAGATGTGTTTGTTTGTAATCGTTAAACTATAGAACTAATAAATCGATTTAAAATATTCTGAATTATCATAGTTTTTCATCATAGGCATGTATGGGTAAAATAGATACTACATGGTTCGTGGTATGTCAAAAACGAAATCTTCTATATTCTCAGTTTTCTACGAGTAAAAAACTAAGTGAGAAATTCCAAGACGTTGAGGCTAAAGTTAAAAAGGTGTTCCTTATATCGGGTAAGCAAACACGCATGTTATGATGTCCAAACAAACGCGGCACGTAACCACGTTCCTCGAAACATCGTTAGCGACCAAGTGTGAGCTGCACTGGCCATGTTCAAGTTTAGTAAAAATTATTGTGTGTAGACATAACCAAAACTTGTCACTTGGTACTCAGGGGTCCAGATAGCCCTGAGTTTATCCTTAGGACGGCGTACTCGGGACTCCCGGCCGTAGTCCGTAGGAGACGGGCATAGCATCCATGGCAATTTCCTCATATAAAAAAGAATAGAGAATAAAATAGAATAGAATTATTCTTTATTGTAAACTAAAAAAAAATACTTACATAGTTAAGGAATACAAGGTCTTGTAATGTACAATGGGCGGCCTTATCGCTAAGTGCAATTTCTACCAGGCAACCTTTGGATGGAGATAATTGTCAGAGATTAAGATGGGTAGTAATTTGGGAGGTGTATTAAAAAGGATTTCAGATATCCAACATGATACCCAAGACAAGTACCAAAGGATATAAACACTGCCTTAATAATCAACAAGCAGTTTGTAGCTTCCAATGAATATTCTGCTCGTCGAAATGTCTTGCAATTTCGAAAACTGGATTCATAGAGCCCTTACAGTTCTACATTACCCATTACACAGAAGCTTCAAGTCGAGTTATTGTTTCTATTTGATCCGATATAGGGTTTTCGATTACTCAATAAATGTTGTGTTCTTAAGTATGTTAAAAACTAAGATTTTTTCAAAAAATTTCAATCTCCAGGACCCATTTAGCCTATTTGCAATGCCCAGCTACACAATCAAACCTGAAAATGTTTGAACCGAGTTTGATTTCTGTAAAATAAAAATTGGAATCTGAAGTATTTGGCGTGATCACAACTTGTGATATCGGTTCAAGTTCAATTTTCAACTTACGTCTATTTCGTCATCCCAGTCTCCCTCTCCCCCCTAGGTCTCAGTACATACCCAGTAGTAGGTACAAATTCAATCATTTACAATAGATTGATTCTCAGAATGGAATCTACCAAAAAGCTTTCATACCATTAATAATATTACTTTCCTTCATATAGGTATACTACATACATACTGCTATACTATATAGCAACAATAATATAGAGCTATAATTAACCTAATTCTATTTAGCGTGAAAGCCTACTTGGGTTTCAGAGGCGATATTAATCAATATTCCGTCAGTGCAAGCTGTAGGCCGGCGCGTGGAGAGACACCACAAACAGCGCGGTTGCGAACCGGCACCGCCCTTTGATCATGAACACCGAACGTCCTACATCACTTGTAACCACAATAAATGGGAAATACAGAAGGTTAACTACGGTAAACCTACAAAAACTCTACTAACAATTTAAAAGTGAAAGTTTGTAAAAATGTTTGTTTTTAATTTGGCAACATTTTGTGTTGGTTCCAGATTACTAGCAGGTTAGGTTACTTTTCATCCTGGGAACTTGTTTCTATGGGAAATGCGTACGGGAAAATATTACGGCACCTATTTGGGGAGAAAGCCTACTAGTATTTCATAAGCGGTCAGACAGGTCAGTATCACTACCACATCCAGCGCGGCTGAGAACGAGCACCGCCCTTTGATCATGAACACTGAATGTCCTACATCACTTGTTACAACGACGATGGGAATTACCGAAGGTTAACCTCTATAGTTCTATGAAAATTCTACTAATATTATAAAAGTGACAGTTTGTGAAGAAGTTTGTTATGATACCTTTTTACCCCTGTACCAATTTGGCTGATATTTGGAACGGGTACGGGATAACTCCTGTTTAACGTATTTTTTTCTTGTCTGTCTGAAGAAATTAATGAAATTGGTGTGCCGCAGAAACATTTTCCTTACTTCTTTTCGTCTTCTAAGTGTCATGGACGCTCTGCCAATAGTTTTAAAGACTGTGAAAGTGGCCCTTAATTCGCAACATGTCGCCACGTCTTTCCATCAGGCGGGTGGTGAAATTTTGGTGAGCTAAATATAAATAACAAACAGGCTCGCCGAATCAAGTACAAACATAATACAACATTCATAAGTGCAATGAAACTTCTGTACATCTCTACCATATGACACGTCTCCAGCGGCCTCTGACAAAGTGCTACGTATGTGGTGCTTTGATGGGAACTGTCTACAGTAATGCAGTTTTTGATATGCCACTCCGCGCCGTCTTTGTTCTTGGACGCTTTGTGATTATAATGTAGGGGAGGATCTGCTTGTGTACTTACGAAACGGAAAAATGGAGTAGGTATATAAATTAGATTATTCTGGTACCATTATCCAGGATATAAATAAGGCTGCAACTTTTCAAATGTATTAATTTTCTTATAAAATTCCATCCATTATTTCTTTTCGATGAAAAGGTAGAAACATACACACTTTATCCTCCGACTCAGTTCTATAAGAGTCAATGAAACAAATCAAGGTCTTCTCAGCTGTACACGCTTGCCAGACCCTGGGACATCCTTCCGAAAGCTTACCCATGACTCTTGTCCGTAGACAGTATCGTATGGTTTTAATCGGTAGGAGTCCCGCAATAGCATCCACGTTAAACTTCCAACCGTAAAAAAAAACCAGATTGCCAGACGGATTGATGCAGGGTTTTCTTTCAACCTTTCCTTCTCTTCGCTATACAAGCTGGCTATGCCTATTGCTACAATGCATCTTCGACGTGAGAGCAGTAATCAAAACGATTATCCTGTGATATGATGATGATATTTAGTAGCGAACATAGTCAACAGATGCTGTAATATACAGAAAAAATCATACCTAATCTGTTAAACACTCATAAAAAAGCAAGTGGAAAGCGGCTAGGATGCAATAACTGCAAACAGCGCCCTCTCCTGGTGATTTTGGCATTTATTAAAAAGCACACAATACCGCCACCACTACACTGAGATCGCTCTTTTCTATTTTATTTTTAATATTAAACCCTCCGGCTACTGCCTGTCATCACAGAGTAGGATAAAGAACAGAGTGTATAATTTTATAAAGTGTTTATTAATAGAATCAATATTATTGTACAGACGAGCAAATATTTTTTATGATTTAGGGGTATGCTTTAAGGAATAATAATTTCGTAGCGTCTACGATAAGTCTACGGTGAAATCATAATAGTACCTATTGAAATGTTTGTGCTGACACATTTAGTTAGAATTATACTTATTAAAGCTACGGAGCTACGAAATCTCGTAGAGGATTAACAAGAATTATATACTTCATAAAAATAGAGGTGTATAAAAAATAGAGGGCATAATAATAATTTGCAATAAAATAAACATACTTAACAACTTATCTAATAAAATATGCCCACATAAGTACCAAAGTTAGGCTTCAGCTCTGATTAATATTCATATATTCACTATCCAAGAATAAATTTAAGCTAAGTACCTAAGAATAAGTTTCTTGGCAAGAATTGATTTTATGATTTTCGAAAATAAATTACAACTATTCGAAAATAAAATTTAATTATACCTGCTTCTTATATACCAACAGACTAACATGTATGCCCAAATTTTATCAGTTTTATTTGGTGGACAAATAAGCGTTGTTGCGTAAGCAAGTTGAGTTTTTTCAAATCCCAATAAAGCCCGACAAAGCTGCCACGTTACTGAGATTATCGTGTCTCAGTAAAGAATGTGTTGTGTGTGAATTTCCACAAAATATTATTATCATTATTTTATTATATTATTGTATAAAACGCTTTAAAATATAAATGCCACAGACACAGACCCATCTCAGTACTCATCCTAGCATAAGATGCTAAATTGCAGTCATCGTTTGTAAACATGCAACTACGATATCAATGAGCGTTGCCTTTGTCAAGCAAATACCACGGGTTAGAACTCCATCCTGACACAAGATGTCTTTATAACTTGAAATAAATTAATATGCTATTTTTTACTAAAATATTTACTGTAGATAGAGTGTAAATGAGCGCTGCTACGAGGTTTCGAAGGGCAGAAAAAAAATGAATACGAAAAAATGCTAACTTTGATTTAACATTTCGAGATTGAGTGCGAATAAGTAATACGGTTAAAAATAGAAGAAAAAAAAAAGACTTGTGGCACTCGGGGACTGCCGCGGTAAAGCTATTGCATAGCATTTTTAGGGTTCCGGAGCCGAATGGCAAAAAACGGAACCCTTATAGATTCGTCATGTCTGCCTGTCTGTCCGTCCGTATATCACAGCCATTTTTCTCTGAAACTATAAGGCCTATGCTGTTCAAACTTGGTAAGTAGATGTATTCTGTAAACCGCATTAAGATATTCATATAAAACTAGAAAAAAAGCAGTAAATTTTGGGGGTCCCCATACTCCGAACTGAAATTCAAAAAATATACGTGTGGGGTATCTATAGATAGGTCTTCAAAAATGCTATTGAGGTTTCTTAAAGTGAATGGTTTACGTAAGAGACACTTCCAAAGTGGAAAAATGTGACCCCCCCCCCCCCCCCTCTAACTTCTAAACTAAGACAATGATAAATTTAAAAAAATATATGATGTACATTGTCATAAAAACTACCAGCGAAAATTGGTTTGAACGAGATCAATTCGGTAGTTTTTTTTAATACGTCATAAACCGCAATTTTCGCCTAGAAAAATCACGTAATTTCGTCGTTATTTTACATAAACATTATCGTGTCCGTTGTGAAAAATTGTGAATTAAAAGTTAGTGGGTGATTTGCAAAGTGCTGTCAATATTCTTATCTATGACGCATTTCAATCGGAGCATCGAAATTGTTTTCACATTATAAACTCTAAATTCGACCAGTACTCTTAATTCAACTTTGGTCGAGTGATTACGACGCGGATCGGTACGCAGAAGGTGTAAGATCGATTCTGGGTACAAGTATCAGTTTTTGGATTATTTTACTTAATATATAACGACTGCAGAGTTCATAATTGACGTAAAAAATTATGAAGTGCGAGATGTACGAGCGTAACCGAGCGTGGCCGAGAATAGCCGAGTGTTATGCTTTTTTCGTTACGGAATTTCAGGATTCGGTCTCCACGCTCAAGGCCCGCGATAGAAGCTATGCAATAGCTTAAAAGTTAAATTTTTGTTGCTTCTGTAGTTCATTACTCTGTACTCATCGCTTTCAGGGAGGCCGGTGGAGGGTCCTCCACAGCTATTATTGAGATTCAGTCGGCAGACTCTTCATCATATCTACTCCTCACTCCTGAAATATGTACTCTTGCAATAACTGTTTATGTAATTCATGTTTCATTTTATTAATTCATTTCTTTATGTACCAAAGACAAAGAATGTTTCATTTACTTTTGTAAATGGAAGATCCATTCTGTATGTATGACATACATGCCCGTATTTACAAAAATGTGTGGAAATATGCCATATTTACTACATTTATTTCGTAGCAAGAAGACTTGTTGAAGGATCTTTCATTTTCTTCGACCACATTCAGAAGAGGTCGTCGCGAGCCTTTTATATCCAGCGATGAATATCTTCTGAAGTATGATGGATAACACACAGCCTATTTTTTTTTCTTTTATATTTAGCTCGACAAATTGACGTCGCCACCAGCCTGATGGAAAGTCGTGGCGCATCTGGCGATTAGGGCCACCTCTGACAGTGGTCCTCATGTTGGCGGCCTTGTGATGTGCCTCTTCACGCTCCGCTTGAAGAACCCGGGATTGTAAGAGGAGGGAAACACATGCGCTGGCATGTCGTTCCAGGTTTTTATGGTTCGACAGAGAAACGATCTATGTTATTGCAGAACTACTTTAATTTCCTAATATTGATTTTTTTTTGAATCGATACCGTAGCACCAGCTATCATCAATTCTAGATGAGGCCGCAGTGGCAGCCAAGGTCTGTTCGGAATCCTGGGGTCACCCGACGACATTCCGGGGGCATACTCGGGGTTTCCAACCGTAGGCATTAGGTAAGAAAAGTTTGGTTTTTAGTCGGTAGGAGTTCGGAATAGCATCCAATAACAAATAAATCGTTCCTCTTTCCAATACCTAAAGACATTTTTGACGTGACAACGTCTTATAATTCGATGGAGCCGGCTGCACGGACGAAAAAACATGACGTACGCGGCATTACCTCGCTCTGAGGCGTTCCATTTAAGGCTGAGTTGTCACGTTCCACTATCGTCAGTAAACCGACTTTACATACAACCGATTTTTTTTATGAAATTGTAAATGAAATCCATCAAATAACTACCGGCACTTCCTAGGACCAGCCTTATGTGTATAATGACGGTAGCACGCGATCGGTATAGATAAGCATCGGTACATTGATTGTGTACTGCTGTTTATTGAACCAATGGCTTTGACTGCAATGCAGAGCCTTCTCTTTGTGAAGTCTTACGGAATTGAACTAGGTATATACCTAGATCAATCTAATCTAGGTATATATTCAGAAGAATCATCTAGGATTTATAAGTCATAGACGATTCTTCCGAAGAGATTTCAGGGATGCCCCCTGAAATCTCCTGGACTATTGTATGTACAGTCGGTTCGAGTTCGTCATGACATGACCTTTGAGGTACGGAACCCTAGAAAGGAACAAAATTCTGTAAGCTAGTGCGGCAATAGGCCATGTCGCTTTTTACATTATGTATACATAATATGGTGTGGGTATGTTATTCACCTCTGCCTACCCCTTGGGCAATGTACACTGATAGTACGTTAAGTATGTTATATATGGCGACTGCATGGACGTGACTGATAGTAGGACATTCTTATATCATTACGCAAGTCACGTCCTGCGCCATAACATTAGAATTCATTATCTAAATATTTGAAATTGTCAATTTAGCAATAATCGCATCTTCATGTACGTGCCACAGGATGACAATCACCCCCCGCAGTACTCCTCAGTTTGATGTATATAATCTTTAGTATTCTAGATTAATCATTCCATTCATCCGTCTGTATCCAACTACCTAGGAACGCTGTAGCTATGTAGAATCTCTGTGGCGGCTGTGCCGCCAACTTAGTACGTCATAATGTAGTGCGTAATATAATTAATAGTGATCTGTAAATAGTCAGTAATTATCAGTAAATAAAAGTGTGCACACAACTTCTGTCTCTCACTACGAACACGCTATATTATAGATAACATTGACAAAAAGAATAAACTTAAATAATAATCAAATATTCACCCAATCAAATTAAAAACTCTTTTGACAGTAAACACAATTTCAACTGTAAAATTTGTCAAAAGTCAAATGCGAAGTCAACTGGTACCCTACACGAGATCTGCAACTTGTCCGTACTCGCAATCATTGACAGGTGTAGGGTGCCCTCTAACCCATAGGCGAGGCCGCAGTGACGGTCGTAGGTCTGTTGGAAGTCCTGGGACATCCTTCCGAGGGCTTACCCGGGGTTCACAACCATAGGCTGTTGGGCGTTACGTGAGGTTTTGTAGTCGGTAGGAGTCCGGCATAACATCGATGAGGGTTTTCCCTCAAGTAAAAAAAAGGGTGCTCTCTAACGCCGCCTCTTTCTGCGACGCAGCCTTTTTCTGTGAGCAGGTCATGCTCGTGAAAGAGGCGGCGTAGCGGGAGCGGGAGAGAACTCTCCCACCCGAGTTCCGCAGTCAGCGGCTCGGCCGGCGCAGACGTGTCTTCGCTGAAGACTATCGGCCTCCATGACCGGGGGCCTGAGGACAGTGAATGGGCAGCTCACCGTCCTTACAGAAGCAGGCCCATGTAGGCAGCGTGACGAGAGGGATTCACGCATGCCGCCCCTAAGAAGCGGGATCACACCTGAAAACCCCCCAAAGACGCGCGATAGCACCCGAACCACCCCCTAGACGAGGTCGTAGTGGTAGCCGTAGGTCTGTTGGGAGTCCTGGGACATCCTTCCGAAGGCTTACCCGGGGCTCCCGACCGTAGGCTGTTTGGCGTAGAAGTGTGGTAGAAGTCCGATTCCATCCACGAAGGATTTTCCCTCACGTTATAAAAAAGGTGCATGTTTATAGTTGAAAATTCAAACTTGTACTTGTGCATCTAATGTACCCCTCGCGATATACGCCTGATAGTATATCATGTTATACAGGATATTGATTAAAATAATTAAATTAAATAATAACCAAAAAACACTCATTCAAAATCAGATCTATATTGACAGTAGGTATACAAAATTTCAACTGTAAAATTTGTCAAAAGTCAAATGCGAAGTCAATTGGTACCCTACACGAGATCTGCAACTTGTCCGTACTCGCAATAATCGACAGGTGTAGGGTGCCCACTAATAGTTGAAAATTCAAACTTGTGCTTGTACTCAAACAGGGCGGGTAAACACTACGCCATCTGGCGAGCTTTGCCCGTACCAGTGAGGTCTTGTCACCCTCGCTTAACTAAAGCACTTGATATATTCGGTACGCTTATAAGCGATCTTTATTAAATTTTTGTGTTTATGAAAATTTGTATTTTTTACGAAGTAAATTCATTAGTGTTCATAGCTAAATATCGAATGAAAATCAATATTTTTTTATTCAATGCCTAATGAAATCCGCTGTTTTTTCACATTTTCCCACTCAGAAGTGGGAAATTGGTCATTCCAATATTAACACATACTCTTTCCAAATTCTATTTTGTACCTTATCAATATAAGTTATGTTGAGTTACAAAATAGCAGCCCTACTAATCCTACTTCCTACTAATACATATTATAAATGTGAAAGTTTGTAAAGATGTTTGGATGTTAGTTACTCAATCACGCTCTAATAGGTAAATGGATCTGGCTGAAATTTGGTACAGGGATAGAGTATAGTCCGGAAAAACACATAGGCTACTTTTTATTCCGGGAATATGTTCCCACGGGAAGCGGGAACGGGAACCAAATTTCACGCGGGTGAAGCCGCGCGTATCAGCTAGTCCTTAATAAATCTCAAATAATATGAAATAGTAACTATTTCATATTATTTGAGATTTTTTCAAGAATAGGGGAAACTGGGGATACTTGATCCTTACGGGAGACTAGGTACACAAGATTTACAGAACCTGTATAAGCCGTATTTAGTTTTATAGTGGCAATATCGATTGTATATGGTACACGATAACTTTCTAAAGATGGTAAACCTATAATATTTGACACTTTGGCAAATGGCGGGCGAGTAAGTAATTGTTGCGGCAGAAAGAAAATTTTGATTAGTTTTTATTGTGACTAAACATTTATTTAAAATAGGACTTTTCAGTATGTATGCATTTAATACGAGCCATTATCTATATTATTAGCAATTCTTTACGTAATAAAGTGGTAATATTATAGACATTTGAAAATATTTTTGTTTATAACCTCAAATAGCACAGGGTATACTTGGTACACTTTATTATGGGAGATTTGATCCACCTGGCTCAAGTGTCCCCTACCTTTTTTTTTTTCAATTCAATGCAGAACAATATGCCAAGAGCCTACACAACCAGAGAAGGTGCCCGAAAAATGGTGCCAGGGAACGAAAATAAAGCTAGTCCATGCCCTTAAAGTCGCACAGCGAGCAATTGAATGAGCTGTGCTATGGATGCCTCTGAGGCATAAAATCTGGAACGATGTTCTCCGTTAGAGAACTAGAGTGGTCGACATAGCTCGCAGAAGCATGCGTCTTAAAATGGCAGTGTGCTGGCCACATCTCTGTAGGAGAACCGATGGTCGGTGGAGCAAATGAGTTGTGCTGTAAAAATTTTTCAAGCCGCCTAAAAAGGCTTTCAACTTGGCTTAACGACTGCCATTTTACTGGCAACCGGGATCAACTGCTTAACGTGCCTTCCAAAGCACAGAAACGCGCAAATAAATGTCACAAAGTGATCACATGGATGGTCACCCATCCAAGGACTGGCTCTTAGTGAAAGTCGCTACTGCAGAGATCGTTTACAGAACACTGAAACCGCGGGGCCACGAGCGCTACCAATAAACCGTGATATTGCTATCAATATCACGGTTTATTGGTAGCGCTCGTGGCCCATATTTAGGGTCCCATGATACCTTTACTAAGACAGACAAGACATTTTTTATTTAACTCCTTAGTAAAGGTATCATGGGACCCTAAATATGGGAGACTTGTTCCCCCAGGATCAAGTCGTCCAGACCGGGGGGATCAAGTCTTACGTATATAGGGGACACATGGTACGATTCCTTATTATTGATTTTAGTCAAATAACTACTAAATTTAGATATTCATATCTTTGGCTCTTACAGCAATTATCAGCAAATAAATGTCACGTAATTTAGTACCAACAGTTTTTTAAACGGATACTCAATATAGAAATTAGGGATAAAAAACAAAAGGGGGGATCAAGTGTCCCCAGTTTCCCTTATACTTAAATAACGAGAAAATTTATTTATCTATGCTGATGGTTACGGGCTTTGCTCAAAACTAAAAACGAAAAACCGGCCAAGTGCGAGTTGAACTCGCCCATGAAGGGTTTCGAAGCAGCAAGTAACATAATATTAAAGTTCTTGTAGTTCGTTGTAACTTTCATTGATGTTTTAACACGTTCGCAGTGGTAGTAATTTTTCTCGGCGCCAATTGCGGCTTATGACGTATTAAAAAAAACTACCAACTCGATTTCATTCAAACCAATTTTCGTTGGTAGATTTTATGGCAATATACTGTAACGTAACGGGGATTAAGGGTGTCGGTGTGGACTTCCCAAGTCCCGTGTTACAATAGTTTGATTTGTAAAAGAAGATTACCTGGATAACAGCAGCCGGAGATACAGTGGACCTTTTAGGTTAAGGGCCGTGTTGTCTGGCTAGTAAACCCCTGTTGCAGTGAGTTCGTGAAAGAAAAACCAGTGTATATTATTATCACCACGTTTAATGGTCTACAATACAAAAACCATAGGCCTTGTGGTATATCAAACGCACTACTTAGCCTATATATATATAGCAGGATGTACCAGTATTACTCCAGTTAGAATACTTATATCTACACACACTTTTCTTACTTGCTATAAACTTATATCAGATCTATTGACCTGGCCGGCTCTTGCGCCGATGCGATGAAATTATTTCATTTGACACAATTAACTAAACATCACCTTGTGACGTGGCTAACAAAATATACTTTAATCTAGCGACCTAGAGATGGATCCATTCTGGTTAACATTATTATAATCTATGATTTAAAGGCTAAATAAATCTAGTTACATTCTCGGATCGTTATGCAGCCTCCTGAAGGTGAACTACGTTGTTAAACTGTCGGTGGACTATCGCGTAGGCACCGCTAACCAACGAGATGCAGTAATCAACCTCGCGTATGGATGTATAAGAAGAATCCTGGTGGCCCTCCTTGGTGCCAAGTAGTGAAAAAGAAATGCACGTGGCGCAAAAAAGAGAATAAAAAATGCCGGTGCGAGAACCGGTTACCGCTACAAAGCCGGGCTCGTCAGCGGCGCGCAGTCCCGTCTGTGGATCACGCGTCCCACGCTGATGGGTTCACGGGGAAGAATTCCTCCGTGTTGGGATTCCGCCAAGGGACGGGCAGGTATTCCCAGCAATAATAGGTAGGTACTCCAAAGACCCGCTACAACAAAAGTTACGCGTCATTAGCAATCAGCACGCACTTCACAGACCGCGATTATTACAAGGTCTATCTAGCTTATAAATACCTTTTTGCGGGTCCTGTGATGGTACGAATTGCTCTTGAAGAGACACCTTACGGGTCTTCTCGCTCGAGAGAAAAAAATGCCGACTGCCTCCATCTTTGCTTTTCGTCTCTTCCCCTTCCCACCAAGCCAAACCCGCTTGGTCAGTTACATCTACGGTCCGTTTCATTTCACTCATCCCTCACGTTCCGTTCGTGACTTTTATTCCTCCACCTCTCATACGCCATACACGATTAGGGCTTTATCGCATTAACGCCATGTCATTAACTGAAGCTAAAACTATCCTGTACATTAACCATCCTATCCTCTTAAGCGAATATTTTATCCACTATTTGACATAATGTTCTACGTTACGCGGAACGTGAATTCTGGTGTGACCACTCCGAAATTGATCCGCTCGTAAACTATATATAAATTATCATTAGTTCCAAATCTGTTTACTAATTTAATATACCTATTATTTATTCTAATCTAGATTTATTGTACACTAAATAAAACTATTTTTTTTTATGTTCTTTTTTTTTTATTCCTAAACTATTTCGTTGACAAGGATCAGTCATTGTCACTGTCAAAATGACAATGTCAGATTCACGACGTCTAACCTATGTGTATGTGTAGTATTGTGACTGGATGTAAACACGGAATAAAACGACAGAAAGATATCGAGTTTAATATCTTTGTGTTAATGTGCTTAATGTATGAAATCCTCGTTATCACGAGACAAAAAGAGAGTATTATACTAGAACGTATGGATAATGTGTTGGTGAGTATTGCAGAGTGTTACAATACCCCCTTTCTCGGGAAAAGAGGTAAACCGACAGGTTTACCGAAAGAAACAGCCGGGGTAACCGGGAAAAAGTGGTTACTTAACCGACTCCAAAAAGGTTTAAAAAAATACCGAGAAATAAAAGAATAAAACTTCAGAACGCTGCTAGCAATAGTTATTCTTCTGACTGCCCTTTAGAATGATCACAGCTGGATAGGTATTCCTTTCAAAACGCGTACTTCACTCTTCCATACCTCACACAGTATTTCATATTTATCTATGTACATTCATTCGTCATCCTTTCCATATTAATAATAATTATAATAATACATATAATAATATTTAAAGCTTATTTTCCACCTATCATTCAGTCATGCACTTATCCTTCCCTTTCTTATTTGCTCCTATCATTCCATAATTATTTACATGCTGTCATTCATCAGTCTTATATTCTGTAAGAGTTTTTCATACTTTGGCCAATCGTACTGTCGGTCAATCATTTGACTGTCAAGAAAAACAACTTTTTTGCTCATGCGTTGTTAAGTATCATATCATATAAACATTAACTGTAAGAATAAGAACACAATGTAAAAACACAAACGGCAAAGCAATTATTAATTGCATACATTAGTTTCGATAAATGCTTGCCTAGCCCTACGATCAAAAAAAAATCTTGGGTTCGGAGTAAATACCACTAGACAAGCAACAATATCGGACAGGGTGTGTAAATAATTTAATCTACACGCAAGATGTCCTTTACATGAAATTTACCAACAGATCCTGACGATAACTCGCGTAGCTCATACACTACATCTGACAACCTCCTTTCAACCGTGCACTTCACAAATTTCGGCGCCAGCTTGGCGGAGAAATACTTCGCTGCGTTAGATTGTACGAAGTTCCTTCGCCAGACCACATCGCCTATTTTCGCTGTGAAGTGTCGTCGTCTTAGGTTATAATGTTGTGAATTTTTCTGGTACGCCTGAGTTAATGCATCTACTACCTTGTCAAAAATTTTTCCCAATTCCAACAACGATGATGCCGCTGCGCTTCTATCGCCTATGGTCAGATCATCAGCTGATGTTGGTAAATCCCTAAGAATTGAATGGAATTGACCGTCAGTGACTATTTCACGACCGGTGGCTAAGAAGTACGGTGTGTATCCCGTTGCTAGGTTCACCGTGCTATTCAGTGATAGCTGAATTTGCTGAAGGTATTTGGACCAATTACGTTGATCTTGTTCAACTAGTATGGATAAACAGACTTCAGCGGTTTTGTTATACCGTTCGACTGTATTCGCTTGCGGTGCATAATGCGCCGTATAGAAAATTCGAGGGATAGAATATCCATCGCAAAATGATTTAAACGATTTGCTTTTAAATATGGTAGCGTTGTCACAAATAAGAATCGCGGGGGTTCCCCATTTCAAGATCAATTCCTTTTCCAAAAATGAAGTGACCGTTTGAGTGGTTGCAGTACGGAGGGGGTGAAGCCATACAAATTTTGAGAAAACGTCTACAACTGACAGAATGTATATATGACCCGAATATGCTTTAGGTAATGGGCCTATAATATCTATTGACAACGTGTGCATCGGAACGTCCACCTC
The DNA here is from genome assembly GCA_933228765.1 of Miltochrista miniata. Classification (NCBI taxonomy): domain Eukaryota; kingdom Metazoa; phylum Arthropoda; class Insecta; order Lepidoptera; family Erebidae; genus Miltochrista; species Miltochrista miniata. The sequence goes on along the minus strand of OW121764.1, from coordinate 9,846,543 downwards.
TTTTTGATTTGTCATGAGTCCGTGAGGTGGTGAATTTGAGTGTTTATATGCTTTACACTTGTCACACCGTGTGACAAATTCCTTAACATTTTCAAACATATTTGGCCAATAATAATGTTCCCTAATTTTCAAATACGTTTTTTGAACTCCTGGGTGTACACTACAGAAGGAGTCATGGTTTTCCTTGATGCATTCATCGACCAGCTCTTTAGGAATTACTAACCTCCAATTGTTTTTTGAAGTACAAGAGCCACCTTTGCAAAATCTAAACAAATTGTTGCCTAGGATCTGAAAATTTTTGAAACGAGTAGGCTTAGTTTTACAGCCGTTATACATCTTCTTATACCACTCATCAGAAGTTGAAGAAAGTTCTTGATTGAAAGTAATAGCATCGACCGAAATTCGGGATAGTGCATCTGGTACGACATTAAGCTTACCTGCCTTATGGCAAATGTCAAAATTAAAAGTGGATATCTGCATTGCCCATCTGGCCAACCTGCCTGAGGGGTTATTTAAAGACTTAAGCCACTTTAAACTCATATGGTCAGTGATGACCGTGAACTTAGTACCTTCTATGTAAGCACGAAAATGATTTATGGAATCCACTACCGCGAGCAGTTCACGCTCTGTTGTACTGTAATTTCTCTCAGGTTTTGCCAGTAAACGTGAAAAGAAAGCCACAGGACGCTCGATTCCATCTATGTCCTGCGTCAAAACACTACCAATGCCTACGGATGATGCGTCGCAATGAAGCACGAAAGGTTTCGAAAATTCTGGCGACGCCAAAACTGGAGCTGTTATTAAAGCATTTTTAAGGGTATTGAAAGAATCCTCAGCTGCTTCGGACCAATGGATGCCGTCACTGCCTTTCTTCTTACCTACCAACGCTGTCATAGGTGCTATGATGGTGGAAAAATCCTTAACAAACCTACGATAGTATGAACATAGACCTATAAATCCTCGTAGCTGCTTGGCAGTTTTAGGCTGTGGGAAATTCTGAATGCTGCTCAGCTTCTCTGGGTCAGTGCGCAAACCTTGTGTATTGATGATGTATCCCAAGTATCTAAGCTCTCCTTTGCAAAATTCGCACTTTTTTAAGTTGATAGTGAGACCAGCGTCACTAAGCGACTTCTTTACAGCAGCAAGTATCTCCATATGTTCAGAAAATGACTCTGTGGCAATCAGAAGATCGTCCAGATAACAAAAAACTTTTCCGTCAAATTTGTGCAGAAATAGCGAATCAACTAGCCTTTGCATTTCAGCTCCCGCATTGGATAATCCGAATGGCATTCTTTTAAAATGAAAAAGACCTCTATTAGGGACTACGAAAGCTGTTTTCTCACAAGAAGTACCTTTGCCGTCTATTCCATCCTGACTTGACAAACTGACCTGCCAAAAACTCGATGATAAATCAATTGAACTAAGATAATGTGCTCCTCGCAGATTGTCCAAAATCGAATTTATATAAGGAAGTGGGTACGAGTCTTTAACCGTGACATCATTGAGCTTACGCGCGTCGAGGCAGAATCTCCATGATCCATCTTTCTTTGGGATCATGACAACCGGGTTGGACCATGGTGACCTCGACGGTTCGATGACATCGAGCCTCAACATCTCGTCCACCTCCCTATTCAATGCTGTCAACTTAGCAGGCGATAAAGGGTAATATCTTTGTTTAATAGGCTCTCCCTGTGTAATAATTTTATGTGTAACGATATGCGTTTTCCCTAAACCTTTTTTTTCTGATGAAATTGACTCAAAGTCATTCATTACTTTTTGTAGATGTTTGGCTTGTTGAGATGTTAGATCATCTCTGGGTATTAAAGCTTTCACCTCACACAACGCACTGCAAGCACTATAACTTGTGGAGTTGCCTCTCCTCACGACATCTCCAAACTTAAAAATGTCCACTAGACCAAATGCATCAGCGAAATCCATACCGCACAAGATTTCGTGATGTATGTCAGGGCAAACTAAAAAATTAAAGTGGGCAGTTATCCCATTACAAGTTATTGGCAAAGACATTATGCCAATGACTTTAATTTGTGATAAATCCGCTAAAAATACTGCTGGCACGACTGAAGCATCCCTAGCATGTAATGTCCATCCAAGTCTTTGAAAATATCGATGCTTATTCGCACCTAAAACTGATAAATGTGCCCCAGGATCGAGCAATGCTTCGAAATTACGGTCCTTTATTGTGAATTTAACAAACAACCGATTATCCCCTACGAATGACGATATTTCAGGCGAAGAGACTGTTTGTGTGTGTAACGACTTGCTCGGGGGCCCCATCAGTTTTTTTTATTAAGTGTCTGTGTAGTAGACTGCGAGCGCAAGCCTGTGTTACATTGGGTGCAGTTCCTAATCGTCACCCTCTTAGCACCGCACTTGAAACATATTATGCCTGGTATTGACCTACACACCTTATAACTATGGCCGACTTTTTTACATTTAAGGCAAGTAATAGGTGAGCCGCGCCTGTCAGGTAATTTGCCGACGCTGACTGCATTGAGTTCGCGCTTGCCAACCGGTTTAGATTGACATAAAACACCAGAATAAGCCTCATAATTCTTGGACACGTTGACCAATTGGTCAAAGGTAGTAATATCATTGATGGCTAATAGTTGGGCGTATGTAGGTAGCAAATTGTGTTTTATAATTTCAAGTAGGTTGTCGCTTGTAATAGGATATGTTAGTCTATTGTTTAAATCCTGGATATCTAAAATAAAGAATGATACAGACTGACCTAGCTTCTGCTTTTTTTCACGAATTTGTCTCTCTATGTTGTAGTTGTAATCCTTTGATTGAAAGAATTTTCGAAATTCAACGCAAATATCAAACCAAGAGTTAATTTTATGTTGGATTGTTCTATGAAACTTGAGTGCGGTGTCAGATAACAGTTCTGAAAAACCTCTTACTAATGTTGTATCGTCAATCTGTCGTGCGATACGTGTTTCATTAACCCTAAGGAGGAAGTCGTCAATATCTGACTCTCCGTTATACTTGAGTTTAAGGGAAGCTAAATTCAATGATTTGTAGTACACATGCGCACTGGGGGGCGGTGCAACTACTTGTGTTATACCATTACCTTGGTTCATGTTGTCAAAAATTTCGCTAGTTTTAATGGGGAATGTCTTATGTGCGTGTGCTATCGGTTCTTGTGCCACGTATGTCTCTTGTGTGTTGCTGTGAGAGGCAGCATAATGGGTGGTCGTATTAGAGACTATGGATGTCGTAAACGTTTCGGGAGCCAAAGATGAAGTCCGGTTCACGTTGACTCGGGGACGTGTATTTACGGTATCCATAGGTATGTGTACCTCTAAAGGTCGTGTATACGGGCTAGAAGTTACCTGCATAACGTTCCGACTATGCACCGGTGAAGCAAATTCACTTGCATCAGTATCTGGAGTTTTTGACATTTTTTATAAATAAGTTCTTAATATCTAGTTTGTATTTAGCCTAAAATGCTCTAGTAGTAGTAGTAGTAATGGTATAATCACTGTAGCAATGCCACAGACACAATAACAACAAAGTTATGTTTCAAAAGTATGTTCGTAAAAATTACTATGAAAAAATTCAATTTTGTTAATAAAAACAAAACCTGCAACTATTTAGTCCTGATCCTTGTGTATTTAAGCTCTAAAGGGTGTACAAGATCAGATAAAACTATAAAAACAACCAATATGTTGATATTTAAAAAGTTGATTTTTGTCGGGAGAACGATAAGACAAAAAAACTCAAATTTGCTCACAAAACCGAAAATTGACACAAGACTTTATCTGGTCCTAGTGTTTATCAATGCAGAATGGTGCACCGAATCAGATAGAAGTTTAAAAATCACCAATCTGTTAATACTTAAAAAGTTGATTTTTGCCGGGATGAGAACGACAACTCATAAAACACAAATTTGTTCACAAAAACAAAATTTGCACATATTTTGGTTTGGTTTCTTACTGTCATTAACTCTAAGCAGTGTAAGCAATTATATTAAACACTTAAACCATCCAGATGTCAATATTTAAAAAATGTTGTTAGTTCTGGATGAAACTTTTGTTAAAGAAAAAAAACTTAAATTTGCATAAAAAAGTCAAAATTTACACATTTTGTGGTCTGGTCTTCACGGATATGAATTCTTAATAGGGTGAGTGACCAGATTCAATATCTATAAACCATCAATATGTCAATATTTAAAATTTTGACATATTCCTGAGGGAACGGTGAAGTATGAACTATTAATTTTCTTAAAGTAAAGCTACTGCTTTCAAGCCTAGATACAACAATAAAAATTGTATCCCTCAAAAGATAAACACAAAGGAAATTCCCCCCCGAAGCTCAATTGCAACAATGGTTACCAACTAATTTCAATTGAATTCAGGCGCTGTACATGCAGCACTTTAATAGGTAATCACAATAAAATAAAGTTCGGGCGCCATGTAACGTAACGGGGATTAAGGGTGTCGGTGTGGACTTCCCAAGTCCCGTGTTACAATAGTTTGATTTGTAAAAGAAGATTACCTGGATAACAGCAGCCGGAGATACAGTGGACCTTTTAGGTTAAGGGCCGTGTTGTCTGGCTAGTAAACCCCTGTTGCAGTGAGTTCGTGAAAGAAAAACCAGTGTATATTATTATCACCACGTTTAATGGTCTACAATACAAAAACCATAGGCCTTGTGGTATATCAAACGCACTACTTAGCCTATATATATATAGCAGGATGTACCAGTATTACTCCAGTTAGAATACTTATATCTACACACACTTTTCTTACTTGCTATAAACTTATATCAGATCTATTGACCTGGCCGGCTCTTGCGCCGATGCGATGAAATTATTTCATTTGACACAATTAACTAAACATCACCTTGTGACGTGGCTAACAAAATATACTTTAATCTAGCGACCTAGAGATGGATCCATTCTGGTTAACATTATTATAATCTATGATTTAAAGGCTAAATAAATCTAGTTACATTCTCGGATCGTTATGCAGCCTCCTGAAGGTGAACTACGTTGTTAAACTGTCGGTGGACTATCGCGTAGGCACCGCTAACCAACGAGATGCAGTAATCAACCTCGCGTATGGATGTATAAGAAGAATCCTGGTGGCCCTCCTTGGTGCCAAGTAGTGAAAAAGAAATGCACGTGGCGCAAAAAAGAGAATAAAAAATGCCGGTGCGAGAACCGGTTACCGCTACAAAGCCGGGCTCGTCAGCGGCGCGCAGTCCCGTCTGTGGATCACGCGTCCCACGCTGATGGGTTCACGGGGAAGAATTCCTCCGTGTTGGGATTCCGCCAAGGGACGGGCAGGTATTCCCAGCAATAATAGGTAGGTACTCCAAAGACCCGCTACAACAAAAGTTACGCGTCATTAGCAATCAGCACGCACTTCACAGACCGCGATTATTACAAGGTCTATCTAGCTTATAAATACCTTTTTGCGGGTCCTGTGATGGTACGAATTGCTCTTGAAGAGACACCTTACGGGTCTTCTCGCTCGAGAGAAAAAAATGCCGACTGCCTCCATCTTTGCTTTTCGTCTCTTCCCCTTCCCACCAAGCCAAACCCGCTTGGTCAGTTACATCTACGGTCCGTTTCATTTCACTCATCCCTCACGTTCCGTTCGTGACTTTTATTCCTCCACCTCTCATACGCCATACACGATTAGGGCTTTATCGCATTAACGCCATGTCATTAACTGAAGCTAAAACTATCCTGTACATTAACCATCCTATCCTCTTAAGCGAATATTTTATCCACTATTTGACATAATGTTCTACGTTACGCGGAACGTGAATTCTGGTGTGACCACTCCGAAATTGATCCGCTCGTAAACTATATATAAATTATCATTAGTTCCAAATCTGTTTACTAATTTAATATACCTATTATTTATTCTAATCTAGATTTATTGTACACTAAATAAAACTATTTTTTTTTATGTTCTTTTTTTTTTATTCCTAAACTATTTCGTTGACAAGGATCAGTCATTGTCACTGTCAAAATGACAATGTCAGATTCACGACGTCTAACCTATGTGTATGTGTAGTATTGTGACTGGATGTAAACACGGAATAAAACGACAGAAAGATATCGAGTTTAATATCTTTGTGTTAATGTGCTTAATGTATGAAATCCTCGTTATCACGAGACAAAAAGAGAGTATTATACTAGAACGTATGGATAATGTGTTGGTGAGTATTGCAGAGTGTTACAATACATTATATATTTTTTGTAGATATATCATTCTCTTAGTTAAGTAAGAGGGGGGGGGGGGACACATTTTTCCACTTTGGAAGTGTCTCTTGCGCAAACTATACACATTAGAAAAAAATTATGTTAGAAACCTCAACAGCATTTTTGAAGACCTATATCTATAGATATAGGTCGTATGGGTTTGATGAAAAAAAAATTTTGAGTTTCAGTTCTGAGTATGGGGACCCCCAAAATTAACTGCTTTTTTCTAGTTTTATATAAAAATCTTGATGCGGTTTACAGAATACATCTACTTACCAAGTTTCAACAGCATAGGCTTTATAGTTTCGGAGAAAAGTGGCTGTGACACACGGACGGACAGACAGACAGACATGACGAATGAAAAAAACCCTTCCTCAAAAATACTAACCAAAAAAACCAGTAGATCGCAACCCTACACACTATACCTACTCACAATGAAGTATTCGGTTTACATCGAAAGTGCGTGCGATGCTTGTCTTGCGAGGGAGAACTAATTGACAGCTTCGAGGAGCGCGGTGCAAAAACATGGCGAATTTTGTAGCTGTCAAACCACTTGTGTTGGCAAAGCAGTTATACGTAGGGTAAGACCTGCTATAATGTATGAATGTAAAAACAAAGTATATGTAAGTATTGGCTTTGTCTTGAAACCACGCTTTTATCCCTGGAGAGGTAGACAGAGGCATATTATACGCCCGGATTTTACCATTTGCGTTTTGTCCACGTACCAAAATGAATAGACATAGTGTGTAGTGTCTACATGCAATTGAAATTGAATTGAGTTTGAGGTGAGACGGTACTTCACGCCACATCAGAGATGTTTGCTGTACAAGACGCAGATTCGTCCCTGCGTCGAGTACTGTTCTCACCTCTGGGATGACTCCGCGAGGTACTTGTTGGACGCACTTGACGCTATGCAGAGACGTGCTGTCCGAATAATTGGTTGTCCTGAGGTGACGGGAGGCCTCGAACCGTTGGCGCAGCGAAGAACCGTAGCGTCCTTGGCTGCCTTCTACCGAATGTATCACGGCGAATGTTCTGAAGAGCTCTTCAATCTGATCCCACCATCACCTTTCCGATCCCGAACAACGCGTGCCGGGCAGAGATGCCACTCATACACAGTGGAGAGAATCTTCGCCAGAACCGAGCGTTTCAAAAGATCGTTCCTCTGTCGAACTATAAAAACTTGGAACGACCTGCCCGCACACGTGTTTCCCTCATCTTACAACCCGGGTTTCTTTAAGAGGAGCGTGAAGAGGCACATCACAGGGCCGCCAACTTGAGGACCGCTGTAAGAAGTGGCCCCCAATCGCAAGATGCGCCACGGCTATCCATCGTGGCGACGTCAATTTGGCGAGCTGAATATAAAAAAAAAAAATTAAAAAAAAGCCGCTTTCAACTTAGACTGCCATGCTGACCATCTGAAACAAAAGGGTTACAGTATTTTCCAAAGCATGGAAATGGCACAAAGAAATCTTATTATCATCTTGTTATTCACATTAATTCAGGATTCGATTTGAAGTAGAGCCTGAAGTACTGATGGTATCTACCGTTTATGAGTTTGAAAGGATGCTGATTTTATCATTTGTTTCGTAACAAAATACAAGCATTATTCCCGGAGTCCTAGGTCTTGGATTTTATATTTCATATCCTTAAAATGACGCCAGCCTGATGGAATACTTGGCTTCAATAATTTGTAAAAAAATTAATCATTTTGAAATAATCTTTGTGAGTGGGCTTTAATAGTCTGAGATGATAATGGTTAGGTATAGGTATGTTTACAAGATATTTGTAGGTATTTTTTCAACTTACATATTGCTGTACGTTTCCTCAAGATCGGTTCAGTGTAAATGATAATACAACTTGACCTATATTCTACTAGAAGCCCTTTTTTACATGAGAAATAATTCGCATGGATGTTACTAGAAGCACTATGCATTAGACATGTCAAATTCGATTAGTTATGGGGTAAAATCACAGAATATATAAGGTAAAATCACCTCGCGAATGAAGTCGCGGGCAAAAGCTAGTATCATCCTATATAAGAAAATAGCATTGCTCTTCATTAACTAATAGACAATTTTCTCGTAACATAAAGTCCACAATAAACACTATTATCGCTAAAATAATTACGCGTTACGCAGTTAACCCACCGACTGCGAGTACAAGTGGTCCCGACGGGATCGCATGTAAGTACCCCATGCCGAGTGATACCCCAGAGTATAGCGGGGTACTTCACACACCGCGGGCTATGCCGCTCAAATTGAATATTTTATCAACTAAAAGTTGTCTGTTAATTTTAAATTACTTCATTACGTTTCTGGAATACTCATGTATACTGTAGAAATGAATATGTATTATGTCTAAATGTCTTTTAGAAAATGAGTCGAAACCTATGTGAAATGGGTACCTACGAAACGAATGCTCATAAAATTACTAGATTGATTTCAATAGGCAATTTAAAAAAATAAGTCAGTTTAGTTTCTATGTTGTTTTATGTAGATTACAGGTAAGTATTAAACTTAGTCATAGTGAATGTTGGTTTCAGTAATAAAACCTAAATCATAAACAAATTATTGTAAATAACGTTTGCTTCGCTAAAATAAGACTTGAAAAGTTTCTCTCACCCTTAAATGGAAAGTCAATCCAAATTAATTCGATCAAAACCACAGAAAATTTCGAAATGCTTTTCATGATTCAAACCGTAAATTACATTTTCCTTAAACATTATAAAATTTACTAAGAACATAATCATACTAGTAGAATCTGGAACCATATTAAAGTGACAGAAATAGTAAATAGCATGTTATATAAAATATATTATTTTCTATCGATATATTTAAATTATTTTCCATAGTTTCAACGTTTGACATGCAAACTGAATGTCCGTCAGAAATCACGGCACAGTTGTGCAGTGCAAGGGGTGCGGACATATGGCAGATATTATGGACGCTTTTATTAACCGTAGCTGTCACTCAATTTGGAGTATTAGCCGTGTAGACGCGCGCGCCTGGGGGTTAACTACATACAGGCTGTTACTAAATATTATTGCAATGAGTAACAGTGATTTAGAATTAGATCGGTTTAATATTTTTAAAGAAACGAATGTAAATTTGCTGTTTATTTTATTATTTTTTCACGTCTCTACTTCTATAAGTTTTATCTTATAGGATTACGCTTGAAACACTGAACAGATATAGAATACAGCTTGAGAAAGGAAATAGTGTACTTTTTAGCCTAGGAATTCCTTTGGTCAATGGGTACGGGAAAACTTATATTACACCATTCATCCTCCTTCCACTTCCAGACGTAGCTCAGACTTACTTTCGCGCATGATGGAGTGTTAAGTGAAGCCTGCCTAGGTTTTCAAAAGGTTCTTCAAAAGCGGACTTACAAGTTTTTGCCGGGTCAGCACCAGTGTAGCATCTTTGTTGCTGAATACCACTTTCCATGTAGTAGGCCGTATGCTGCTCTGCCACTCTAGTCTCCTGTGAGACTTCCTTCCACCTAACTGGCTTGAAAAAAGGTTTAATTTCAAAAACATTTACCACCAGCGTCATGCTTTTGTAAATTCATTTAAAGCCCACCATAATGCGCGCGTCGGAGCGGTATTTTTCACGCTAATTACAGCCCGCTAATCTGACTAACGCGCCCAGTACGTGATAATTACCTGCTGATAAGTACTACTTAGAATCATTAAAGCTCTTGACATACTTGGAGAAAGATTTTGTAATATTTTCCTTTCTAGAAAAACGTTCAAGGTAGAGGTATTCTTTATTATTATACTAGCTGTGCCCGCGACTTCGTCCGCGTGGAATGTAATAACAAAAAGGTAGCCTAAGTTACTCCTTATTACACAAGCTATCTGCCAGTGAAGGTCCCGTCCAAATCGGTCCAGCCGTTCCAGAGATTAGCCGGAACAAACAGACAGACAGACAAAAATTTTAAAACTATTTATTTTGGTATGTGTACCGTATTCATATGCATGTAGTAGAAAGCGGTAATTTTAATATTACAAACAGACAGTCCAATTTTATTTGTTTGTATATGTATATGTATATATGTATTGATTTATTAAGTTGTAAAAAATTGTCTAAATATCGGTCTGTACTAATAAAATTACTGGCTGATTCACTTATCTATTGACGCCGAGTCGATTCCCTTACAACTAGATTTTTTTAGGGAAAGCTTACCCACCCTTATCATGGCTTACATGATTTTTCACTAAGAAATGGTTTGTCAAAACTACACCCCGAAAGGGGATGAAATCACAGGATAACTAATGGTGATATGTAATAACTAAATTTCAAGCACACAGAGCTGTAGTCGTGCACCAGTATGGTAAAACAAATGATGGAAATGGTAAATACGATAATAAACTTTAGAGCTCATATCTACAGAAATTCCCGACTCTTTATTCCCCTTTATACCCTAACTAGCTGATGCCCGAAATTTCTTCCCGTTTCCGCTTCCCGCATTTTATTCCCTTGGGGGTAGAATTTATCAAAATCCTTTCTTAGCGGATCCCTACGTCATAACATCTACCTGCATGCATTTCAGCCCGATCCGTCCAGTGGTTTGGGCTGTGCGTTGATAGATCACTATATCAGTCACCTTTGAGTTATTTATATTTAGATAGGTAGAGAGTTAGAGACTGACCTTCCACCTCACATAACTTTGCTAGATGAGGCCTGCTGATTAGTGACCCACCTATTTTTATGATTGTGAATAGTTTTAGTCAAAATTTCTTTTCTTACAGAACAATAAAATTTATTGTTCTAAAATTCAAACACAATGAGTAATATATTTTAAACATGATAGACATTTCAACAGTAATCATTATAATAAAACATCCCCTATTCATATCGATAAGCCGGAATACCGCAGGCGTTTAGGCTCTGGCAGTCATTGTCCCGCCCTAACAGTCAGTAATACGGCATTATAGTTGCGCGGGAGTGGAAACGGGCCTCAAATGTTTTGCCCGCGAATAATTGAATAAGTTGCCCGTGAAATTCCTTAGTACACTATTTGTTTTGATTTTATTCGCTTCAGTTGATTTTGATATAATGATTTTGGAGTTCATGAATACGGTTATATGAATAAAGTAATAAAGTTTGGTTTATTTACATTTGTTCATGTGTAATGTGTGGAAATTTATGTACTCTACGGCATTTTTATATTTCAATTTAATGCTGGATTTTTTATAAATAATAAAAATTTATCAGAAATTCAGCTTAAAAGTTTTCGCAAATATCTCAAAGCAGTAAATAGATAGATATATGATGACTTAAACGGAAAACATTTTCATTTTCACAAGTAAATCAACCAAACAGAAAAAAAAAGTAAGTAAAAATTTCATAAACTATTTTCCTCCCCTATTTTCAAGTATATTAAACAGTTTTCTTACATGTTAATCTGCGTAAAACATGTGAGTTTGTAATAAGATTACTAATCAGTAGTCTGGGATTCAAATCCAATTAAAAATAAACACGCAAGGTTCACATATGGCGTCTAGTTTGATTGAAACCAAGGGGTTACTATCGCGAAAAATCAACTGTATTTTTTATTAACTCAAAAAAGAGTCTATTAACCGATTTGCTTTATTTATGTTAGTTGAATAAATTTGAGTTTATGAAAAATATCCTAAGCCAACAGTCAAAGACTGAGACCGAAAATGGAACTGCAAATACCGCTCGGATGGTCAAAATAGTCATCATAAGAAAAAAACCGAAGTTTATATCGATAAACAGCGACTACACTACCGTCTGCCTCTGTGGCGCAGTCGATGGTGTAACCGTAAATGTTTGTTTCGGAGTTTGGGTGTTTTCTATGTAAAACTAGCTGATGCCCGCAGCTTCGCCCGCAATGGCGCTGTATGTGAAATTTTGCTGATTTTTCTTTGCTATAAACCTCACGGAGCCCGAGACCTTTCCAACGAATGCAAAACCGTGGAAATCGGTTCGTGCGTTCTAAAGTTATAGCGTCAGGAAGGAAAACCCGACTTATTTTTATATAATAGATATGTATTTACAAATATATATAAGTATGTAGGTCTATCAGTCGTCTAGATTGCATAGCACAAGCTTATATTAGCTTAATTTGGGCTAGATGATGTTGTGTGAGATTGTCCACAAATATTTATTTATTTATAAGAAACATAATACTTATATCAATTTTATCAAAATCTAATTGAGTGTGAACGAAATATAAGTACTGAAAATATGATGTGTATGAACGGGTAAAATGTAGAAAACCGTCGATACCATCTGTTGAAGAATTCCTTCCCATCGAAGTCGAGTGGTAAGGTTATTTTCAGAGGTTATTTTATCAACGTTCGATAACCTACGTTGATGAAAATAACCTCTGAAAATAACCTTACTACTGCAGCACCAATTTACTTTCTTCTCACTATATTGTTCATTTTCATCCCGTTTTATATTTATATCTATACTATCTATAATACTATTATTATAAAGAGGAAAGATTTGATTATTTGTTTGCATCGAATAGGCTCTGAAAGTACTGAACTGATTTGAAAAATTCTTTCACTGTTGGGTAGCTACACTAAACTCGAGTAACATAGGCTATATTTTATTCCCGTATTCCCACGTAAACGGGAGCTACACGGGTGAAACCGCGTGACATCCCCTCGTCTTTATTATATAAAATCTCTGCGTTTACTGCTCCGATTGCTAAACTGTGTTAATCATTGAACTGCCCCAATGAATCAGTGATAATTTATTCAATCGCGTCCCTGTAATCCTGCCGGGATCGGAATCACAAGTGATCCATGCGTCGAATAAAAATCTGGCACTCCCGCCGTTCCAGAGAGAAATGTTAGTAGTCTTTATTTATTATTTAATGTTAGTATTATTTATTTAATAATTTATCTAAGCAACATTGCAATTGAAAAATAGAAATAAGTAGGTAAGTAGGTACCAAAATAAAACTTATTGCAAAAATAATTCTTCAGAAGACTGTCGTCGGGAGGAAAGTATGAAAAGGTAGTTAAAAAGGTAGTAGAAATGTGTTACATTTAACGTTAAGAGGGGAGCATCTCTGCGAGGAAATTGTGTATTTGAATTTAGGTACCTACCTGGTAAACTCCGTACAGTACGATAAGGATAACCTACAGGCCGTTTTTTATTTGAAGAAAATCGATGATTCGTATTCCTCTGTTTTCTCCATGAAAATTGAACTAATTTAAATATTTATGACACCATTTCTTGGAGCAAGAATATATTCATGTTCCTGATACTATTTTTTTTTTAAAGTTAAAAGCCTTTCAAAGTTGTCTAGTAGTCTTCTAAACATGGCGATAAAAACGGGTAATTTTTCGCCATTTTTAATTGCCGAAAAAAGAAAGTGTTTGGGACATGCGGCAGGTCTTGATTTTATGAAACAAAGATTCTTCTAGAGGCATTTTTCAGATATAAAATAAGGGAATACGTTTGTAAAAAAAGCGCTGTAAGTCTTCCCTTGTTTTCCGATAGTCGTAAATAGAGTAGAGTTAGAGCAGTGGGAGTAAGTTTGGGACTCACTACTTTCGTGCTAGATAGCTGGAAAAAACATGTAAATATATTAGCACATAGAATCGACTACTACAAAGCATGTATCGGAGTGATCGCGAGATTAGCTTGACTTATACAGCACACTGTTGGACTTGTCGAATTAGTGTTTGTCGACAAAATGAGAATACATGTGGAAGATTGCACACGATTTGAAGAAAGAGTCGGCCGCGTCTTCATGAATGGTGATACGTATACCACTCCTTTCTGTACCAACTACCACTAGAAATTGCAAGTGAAGGGATCATGAATTCAATATGCAGAAGACCAATACCGCTTTTTAAACTCATCATCATCTCGTGTGATAGAGATAAGCTCCTTCGGGGTCGTCCATTAATCGCGTGAGGTTTTTTTGGGCATTTTTTGGACCCCCCCTCCCCCTTGGTGATATTTGGTGAGGTTTCAGATTACCCCTCCCCCCTGGGCCGAATCACGTGTATTTTTAGTAACAACAAAGTTTTTTTTAAATTTTATACTTAGAAGTCTCTATTGTTATAATCTATCCATACTTCTATACGAATACTAGCTAATCCGCGCAACTTCGTCTGCGTCACATAATAGAGACAGATATGGCAATAATATTTTAATATATTTCCCGTTGCATTTACTCATCCTACAGCCGGCATGGATATCCAAAGATTATTTACGTCGGCCCGGCCCGGCCGGGGGCTCCTAACACTTTCGGGGTTCTCGCCCGCATCACACCGCTCTCGAGCGCTTCTCTGGAAGCAGAGAGGGTAGAGAGCTGTGAGCGGGTGAGCTCTGAAGGCATCTCGAAAAAAAGGAGAGGAGCCTTCCCTCCAATGATCATCGGTGGACGGTGGACTAATATATATAACTTATAATAAAGCTATTTAAAGAGTCGGAAATCTGTACGTCGAATATATTTGGTAATTATTTTCCAAGATATTTTTTTTACTAGACATTCTATCTATGTAACTTCCATTAGGTACATTCGATACTGAAGCTCAAATAGTTTGTGTTTATGTCTTTCTGTATCACGCCAAAACTATGTGATTTTTGTCAGGACCCCCTCCCCCCCCCCCCCCCCTTTCGAGCCTCGCGTGATTAATGGACGACCCCTTCAGAGTTTCATCGACAATAAAAAGTGTTCGTTTGTCGATGAGACTCTGAAGGAGTTACTAAATAGTTATAAATGAGAGTCGATGAGACTTGCCATTTATAATAACGCCGAGTCCACCTATTCCAGAGGCTTGAATACATTTTCACCGATGATTAATTATGATAATAATGAATCATATACCTACTTATGTGACCTTATATTACATTGAAAATTATTGAACACGTCGTAAAAATGGCAAATATGACATTCGGTCACATTGCAACTCACCTGAAGATCTCTGTTCGTTTATTTGCTTGATACCATAAATCATCTTTAAAACGATTTTCATTATCATAACATAAAGATATAGGTATTGCATTGTATTTGTTAAGTCTCTCTGCACCTATTTTTTTTTCTTAAGCATATATCTACTTGGTTTGGTAGGCTGACACGGGGACATACTGGTTCAAAACAAAGAATTCGGATCTAAAAATGAGATGTAAATTTCACAGCAGGCAATCCACTCAAGCTATCTAAAGAACGCCAGCAATAGAAGTGATCTTCACGTTTTGAGGTACCAATGGATTGATGTGATACTAAATTGGACTAGTGTATTCTATAGGCCCAGAACACATCTTATTCCCAAGGAAATTATGAGTGATGCTTACCTAATCAAGGTATCAGAAATACATATAATAAGGCGGAATCATCCCCAGCGTGGTAACGTGAGCGAGCACAGAATGTCGCCACCCCAATTTATACCAAGGGTGTCTTAAGAGGCGACTAAGGGAACACTTTCGCAAAACGATCCATTGCGTAGAGAAGGAAAACTCGAAATGAAATCCGGTTGTCAGTAAAATGACAATCGTTAAGCCAAGTTGAAGACATTATAGGGGGCTTGAATAATTTCAACTGTAGGTCGTCATAATCTGCGCCTGTCCATTTCAACACGACAATAGGCTCACCACCTATAACGCGGGACATTAAACTATGAGGTAAAATGTACCATAGGAGTCCTCTCAGTAACCCTGGGATATACTTCCGAGGACATCCCGGGACACCCGGCCGTAGACAGTTGTACTTGTAACGCATCGTGTGGTTTTAGCCGGACTCCTAAGTCCGGACTCCTAATAGCATCCATGTAGGATTTCCACACGTTAAAAAAGGAATCCTCTTAGTATCAAGAAATAAAAAAGCCATAGATTCGAGATGCGAGCAATATAAGTATTATTACCTACATCAAATAAAACTCAAATAAGAATAAAACCTCCGCCCTCCAACAATCGCAGCGAACTGTCGTCACATGTGAAATCCGCCTTAAATCTCGGAGGGGTGCCGACCGAAAACAACACGATTTGTATTTATATCAAAACCGTTCCTTTGTCGTGCGATTAGTAGCGTATTGTTGCGACAAATGGGCGCGCGCAAGTGTGCTACTTATCGGACTTAGTACTGGGGTTAAACGTTATTATCAAGGTCTCGCGTGGGTGTTACAGATGTATTGATTTGATTGTGAATAATTTATTAATGGTTATTTATGACCATGGAATTTATTTGTTAAAAGGTGCCTGTAATTCACAGGCAGGAGATCCTCCATCCATGGGTGACCACTTTGTGAAATTTCCACTTGCCAGCGTTTCCACGCTTTGGGAAGCTCGTTAAACCGTTGGTCTCAGTTGCAATGAACATGGCATTTGCTACGTCAAGTTAAAATTATAGATGGCCTGAAAATTTTCAACAGCGGGTATCCACAGTCTTTTCGTGTCTATTTAAACTTGTCAATAGGCTGACCACATGGCCCAAAATACAATGTCGGTGTTTGGATGTTGGCCGCCTACCGCTTTGGGGAATAAAGTGTAAAAATATGAATGTACCTTTATATTACGGGAGGGTCTCCTTTGCTGGTATGGTCAAATTATTTCTATTTAATAGATAAGTAGTAAGAGATCGATTCTGTCTCCTGCGTCAATTTGATCTGCACCAAAATACTAAAAAAATCCATTCGGGAATTTAAGCGGAATAAACAAACTCAGATTCTCATTCAGTTCATCGCAAAGGAAAACAAAACTAGCTTAAATCATAGCATTCTTAACATAAACTTTCCCTTAAACACCCCACACAGTAATTAAAAGCGATATTCATACGCCCAATTCATTTAAATGTAACACCACGAGAATTGGGCAATAAAAAAAACAATGCATGTTCGTCACTCCCCTGGCGTATAGGGGACTTTGCGAAATCACTACGCATCACGCGTTGGGGTCAGGGGAAATAGGGAGGAGGTTGCAGTAGAAATCAAGGCGTAGTACCGGGATTATCTCTCATTAGCACGGGAACGCGTTTGTGCGTGACTGTACTGAAACAGGCTGTACGTGTTTTGATTGTGTTGAAGTAAATTAATTCGATATGTACGTATGTGTTATAGTCAAAGACTTCTATATAAACTGAGGTAGCCATGCCCTACGCACCAATTTTTGAAACCTATAAACTGCGCTAATTAGCAGCGTTGTTCGCACTATTGTGAGTCAAAACTTCGAGAGTAGGTAGGTACTCGACTTGCAATTGGAGTCCATGCGCTTTCTCTTTTACTCTTGTTCTATCCGTATATTACTATTGTATGTGGTGAGAATTACGTAAATAGTATTTATAAGTGAGTGTAGGCTTAGCAATGTGTGTGTTTAAGGATTGCTTTTGAAATCTCCCTTGTTAAAGTACGGCGCGTCTACCTCAGTTTATATAGAAGTCTTTGGTTATAGTAGACTAGTGATCTGCCTTGGCGTTGCTACAAAACCATCATCATGTGTTCATAAACCATCATCCTCACACTTTGCACTCCGGAGCATTCAAGCACGGTTAGAATGATCTTCTTGCCTTGGTTTTCTCAAACGCCTACAGGATGGGGTTTTTCAAGGGGGGTCTCAGAAGGTTTTTACAGGAGCACGAGTATAGTGCCTCCGGTGTTGCAAACGTCCATAGGCTGCGGTGACCACCCGTACATCTGGTGGGCCGTACGCTTGTCTGCCACATTAGTGGTATAGAAACAATCGAATCCGTCTATTGCGGTAATCTGAAGGACACATGCCTCTCTCTCCCCTTTGTCCACTAAAATCACATCTCCCAATCTTTTTATGAGTTTGATTGATCTCACTTTAACCGTGGGACTCCCGGCCATAGGCAGTAAGATGAAATACTATTAGCATCCATGAGGATTTCCAAACTAAAAAAACACTAATGTAAGACGGGTTAGTACAGAGTTCTGTTTCGAGTTTTTTTTTTTTTTTTTTTTTTTTTTTTTTTTTTTTTTTTTCTCTTTGCCATGATCGCGTTCGTTACTTAGCAGGTGCACCACTGGTGAGGTGAGGCTGACTTGGGCTCTCCGAAGAACTCGGTAGAGCAACGTACCTCTTTTTTTACGTATGGAAATCCTACATGGATGCTATGCAGGACTCCTACCGACTAAAACGAAAGTTCAGGGTAAGCCTTCGGACTGATGTCCCAGGGTTCCCGGCAGACCTCATCATACCCCTATTTACATACCTAGTATAACACTTTCCAAGCGTAAACCATTTTCACATACTTTATTATAAAACTTTAAGTACCCACCTACCTACCATATTTTTTATATCCTTCAGCATTTTGCTGAGACGGAGGCTGTGTCTTCGTCGTAAAGGCGAATTTAATATTTGAAACTTAATTTCGTGATATGAGACTCGCATCGCATAAAAGCACGAAGAGTTTAAAAATCCGGAAAAGTGTGAGTCGGCCCATATAAAGTGGCTTCCGTAGATGTTGATTCTATATTTTGATAAAAAAAATATTTCAATATCGTTTTTCTTTTCGAAGTAAGTAAATTCTTTCAGTCTCGTACCGTCTCGGAAACTTGTATAGCCTTACTAAGTAGGTAGCTTGATCAAGTTTACAAGTAAAAAGCAGTAAAATAATATAAATACTCGTACTAAAACATGGGTTCAGGAATATAGGTGTAAAACGTGAATCAACAAACTTATTTTTTGGCAGCGCGAGTGTAGCGCCTCTGGTGTTGCAGACGTTCATAGCCTACGGTGACCCCGTCTATCTGATGAGTGGTATGCTTGTCTGTCACCTTAATGGTATAAAAAGAAAATTTCTTATCTCTTTTAGGTACTATGATAGCTTTTCTTGCAAAGTCGTTATATTTCCTACAACTGTTTATATGACTTATTTTTTCATGTACCCAATATTAAGGGGCGGTTATTGCGCACAAGTAGGCATTTGGCGCTCCCCTCGCCCCGGGCGCAAGACACACCGCGCGCCGGCAGCGGCAGTGAACTCTCATGCCACAGTATACAGTAGAGTAGAAAGAAACAGCATGCTAACTTTGTTTGACGTAGTAAATGCATCTAACTTTATTAAGTGTAGTGATTTATTCGAGTTTCCTAAATAAATGAGTTAATTATATATATTATACTATTATTTTTAAGCTAAAGAGTTTGTTTGTTTGTTTAGTTGTTTGAACTCTAGAGTCTAAGAGACTGCTAGTAGAATTTCAAAAGTTCCTTAACAGAATGTCCATTTATGAAAAATACCAAAATATATAACATCACGCTAAGGCGAATAAGAGCTGAGCAGCAACGAAACTTTTTTCGAAAACTAGGACATTTCATTTCTTTTGAAAGTTTCCGTTGCGTAAGTTTGCTAGATGGATACAGTTGCGTAAAAAATGTAAATTACATTATAACTGGTCATAAAAATTCTAAAGTTTTCTAAAGTTGGTATGCTAAGTATGAATCACGTGATCATTTTGCAATACAAAATGGCCGCCGCGGTGTAATCACAAAATTTCATGATGGGTATCATTTAAAGGGCTTTTTGGTATGCTGAGTACGAATCACGTGATAATTTTGCAATCCAAAATGGCCGCCGCGGTGTAATCACAAAATTTCATGATGGGTATCGTTTTAAGGGTTTTTTGGTATGCTGAGTACGAATCACGTACTAATTTTGCAATCCAATATGGCCGCCGCGCCGTAATCGCAAAAATACATGATGGTTATCGTTTAAGGGGTTTTTTGGTATGCTGAGTACGAATCACGTACTAATTTTGCAATCCAATATGGGCACCACGCTGTAATCACAAAATTTCATGATGGGTATCGTTTAAGGGGTTTCTTGGTATGCTGAGTACGAATCACGTGATAATTTTGCAATCCAATATGGGCGCCGCGCCGTAATCACAAAATTTCATGATGGGTATCGTTTATAGGGTTTTTTAGTATGCTGAGTACGAATCACGTACTAATTTTGCAATCCAATATGGCCACCGCGCCTTAATCGCAAAAATCCTTGATGGTTATCGTTTAAGGGGTTTTTTGGTATGCTGAGTACGAATCACATGATAATTTTGCAATCCAAAATGGCCACCACGCCGTAATCACATAATTTCGTGATGGATATCGTTTAATGGGTTTTTTCGAATGCTGAGTAAGAAAGAAAGAAAGAAAAATAATTTATTTTGTTCTCAGCAAGGACACAATAAAAGTAATACATGATATATTAGGTACTTAGGTATAGACAGATAACATTGATATCCCCGCATGAGACAAAAATGGTCCCTAGCTCAGCTTTGATGCTACTTCGCGTAATTAGCGAGTTAGCGCTGGTTTTCTGCTAGGGCCAGTGAAAATACGGCCGAGCAAACTGCCAAAATAAAATTAAAACAAAATACATTGCTAAGTTACATGACTAAGTAGGTATAACCATTATATTTATGCTTATCTGCATATTATGATACCACCTGCAAATCATAACACCATGATTCATCTTATTATGATAAATCATTCCACAATACTAATTAGGTAACTAACAATATTGTCTGCGCCACAAAGTGTAGCAAACAAGAACCAACATAATATAATGTTAGCTCCTATCCCCCACACCCCACAGCACAAACAACCATGTATTTAGCAACGACGTGTTATAATTAGACACGTCATGCACGAACATCACATCACGGCTTTCAAAAACAGCAGATAATTTATACATTTAAAAAAAAAATTATATGAAAGGTAAGGTAATTGCCTGACTCATTATTGCCTACTGGTAACGTATCTATAGTTTTTATATATCAGAATTGGTATATTGGTATTCAGAAATTTTCCTCTAAACCTGTTTAAACCACACACAATACAAACCCTTAATCTTTAATGGGCTCAGGAGACGGTCAAATAGTCATCAATAACTTTATGTCAACAAATGTGTACATTACGTCGATGCACACATTTGTGCACAAACAAAGCATGCATACTGAACCAACTCGCATTCACATTTATCAGACTTGACTCAATATTATTGACCGTGTCGGAAGCCACAACAAAACCATTAACATCTGATATGAATAATCTCCAATGAACCAATTTACAATTTTACTAGTTGGATTGTCTATGGTGGTGAACGAACGAATGAATGAATGACAGAAACATGCTTCGCGGGGTTTTCAATTTCAATGCGCGTCTTGTCATTGTCAAAAAGAAAAGAAAAGAAAAGCAAAGAAAATGCCAAGGGAAATGTGATTACCTACCTGAATACTGATTGAATATTTGACAACAGGAATATTATAAACAATACAATTTTGAGTTACAATGTGAATTATCCTCAATTTATTTATTGTAAGTAATGTATTAGAATTATGATAATTTAAGGCACTCAAAAGAAAACTTTTTCTACAAGAACAATGAGTTCATGTGAGAGGAAAATTGATATTTATTAAGAAAGGTAAGGTTTTAGTTTTTGTTCGTTAAGCAAGTGTTGCCTTAGCTTTCTGTTAAACGTAAAAACTGACTTAGAAGCACGGAGCGGCGGCGGTAAGTTGTTCCAACACCTAGTACTTTTAAGTCTATAACTGCCACGGAATGCTGCTCCATGATGCCTGGGAGTCACAAGAAGGTAAGAGGAAGCTCGAGTCCTATGCTTATTGTAAGTTCTGGCCCAGGCAAGCTTTTTGTATAGGTACTCAGGCTTCTGAGTTAGAATAACACCAAAAAGTAAAGAGGCAAAATGAAGGTTTCTGCGAGTAGACATTTTCATCATGTTTCCCCCATTAATAAAGGGGGTAACATGTGAGCGAGGAGGAATAGGAAAACAAAATCGTGCGCATGCGTTTTGAACACGTTGAATCATCCTTTCGGTTCTGCTCAAAAGACAATTCCCGTACACTGTATCAGCATAGTTTAATTTTGGCAGAATTAGAGATTCACACAGCATAATTCTCATATCAACATCTATGTAAGGCCGAACACGATAAAGCAGCTTGAGTCGGTAAAAGCAGTTACGTACAGATTCCAACATCTGGGTTTCAAACTGCAGCAATCCATCAAAAATCACTTCCAAGTTCCGAGCCTCCAACACCTGCTCAATTTGGGATCCATCTATCATGACATCTGGGTCAGATTCTTTGATTTTCTGGATAGATGCCCTGGAACCCAACACCAAAAATTTTGACTTACCGGGATTTAAGACAAGTGAATTTTTCCTTGCCCAGTCTGAAATCCCGTCTAAATCTTTATTCATTTTATCCACAGCCTCATGACAGTTCTCTGGATGACAAGAGATATAGAGCAGAAGGTCATCAGCATATAGGTGATAGTCACAATAGTTAAATGAACTCGTTATATCTGCAGTGTAAATAATAAACAGCAGTGGCCCGAGGATCGAACCCTGTGGAATTCCCCTCGACACTGGACTAAGAGAAGATTCCACAATGCCTCCATCAACACTGCCATTCAGCAGCTGCACACATTGAGAGCGACCACTCAAGTAACTGTCAAACCATCTCACAGTCTCTGATTCACAACCATAATAGGATAGCTTAGACAATAACAGAGAAATATTTATGGAATCGAAGGCACGTGAAAAATCAAGCAGAGTGAGCAGAGTCCCCCTACCCTGGTCTCTGGCCCCCAATATATCATCAACCACATCCATCAAGGCAGTTGCAGTGCTATGCCCTATCCGTACGTACGGATAACATGATAATTGTGGAATACAATTTGGCCGCCTAAGCTATTAACAGTAGTAAACTAAAAAGATTTGCTTATTAAGTTTAGGCCTAGCAATGCGAAAATACTATGACAAAAGGTTTTTATTGTAAAATTAAGGCCAATTACATTAAATTGGTACCTAGCATACGAAAGAATCCCTTAATTGATACCCATCATGAAATTTTGTGATTACGGCGCGGCGGCCATATTGGATTGCAAAATTATCACGTGATTCGTACTCAGCATTCCAAAAAACCTCTTAAAAGATATCCATCATAGAATTTTGTGATTACGGCACGGCGGCCATATTAGATTGCAAAATTAGTACGTGATTCGTACTCAGCATACTAAAAAACCCCTTAAACGATACCCATCATGAAATTTTGTGATTACGGCGTGGCGGCCATTTTGAATTGCAAAATTATCACGTGATTCGTACTCAGCATAGCAAAAAACCCCTTAAACGATACCCATCATGAAATTTTGTGATTACGGCGCGGCGGCCATATTGGATTGCAGAATTATCACGTAATTCGTACTCAGCATACCAAAAGACCCCTTAAACTATACCCATCATGAAATTTTGTGATTACGGCGCGGAGGCCATATTGGATTGCAAAATAATTACGGGATTCGTACTCAGCATAGCAAAAAACCCCTTAAACGATACCCATTAAGAAATTTTGTGATTACGGAGCGGCGGCCATCTTGTATTGCAAAATTAGTACGTGATTCGTACTCAGCATACCAAAAAACCCCTTAAACGATACTTATCATGAAATTTTTGGATTACGGCACGGCGGCCATATTGAATTGTAAAATTATCACGTGATTCGTACTCAGCATTCGAAAAAATCCCTTAAACGATACCCATCATGAAATTTTGTGATTACGGCGCGGCGGCCATTTTGGATTGTAAAATTGTCACGTGATTCGTACTCAGCATTCGAAAAAACCCCTTAAACGATACCCATCATGAAATTTTGTGATTACGGCGTGGCGGCCATTTTGAATTGCAAAATTATCACGTGATTCGTACTCAGCATAGCAAAAAACCCCTTAAACGATACCCATCATGAAATTTTGTGATTACGGCGCGGCGGCCATATTGGATTGAAAAATTATCACGTGATTCGTACTCAGCATACCAAAAAACCCCTTAAACGATACCCATCATGAAATTTTGTGATAACGGCGTCGCCGCCATGTTGGATTGCAAAATTATCATGTAATTCGTAGACATTTTAATGCATTAGGTAGATGGTTACCATGTCGTGAAAACACTTAAAAAGTAAAAGATCACCACATTTACCATGAGTCGCGTATGGGAATTTTAGTGAAATCCCTTCATCACTCAGGAATGAAGCTGATGGTCTTCAAAATGTATAGCTAAGTACCATCATGGATACATTGACTTACGATCAAAAAACCGCATCAGAATCGATCCACCCCTTGGGCCGTGACGAATTCACAGGACAGAGTTGTTAATTATGAGAGTTCGTTAATTGAATTAATGAGTAACTAGGTAGTTACAATGTAATTAGATTAACGTGTAATTCCATTACTCAGTAATTAGTTACTGCTAGTACTCATTGTAATTAATTACTCAAGTAATCTGTTACAGAGTAATTGAATTAAGCATAACAATGTATTGTAATTTGTAACGGTTAATCTAAATACATTTTGCCCATTACTGATATTTTTATACTGTGGCGCGATTTCAACGTAATTTGGCATAATAATTACGAAATAGTTGCGAAATAAACTGATACAGGTCCTGCCTCCACAAGCGCTAGCGCGAGACTGATCGGCCGTCAGCGGCGCAATTCTATTGCGTTTGGTAGATATTCGTACATGATAACTATGTAAATAGTTGTTTATAGAAAAACGCTCGGAAAATGTGTATAAAAACTTAATACCTTTAATTGAGTGCAAAAAAAATGTATAAAATGTTAATAGTTTAGCCACAGTTTTGAAAAAACTTTTCTGAGAGAGTCAACTTTGGGATTTTTTTCTATCTAGTGAAATTTATTGGATCGTGTAACGGGCTCGGAATATGTTTAGCTTATATCCTTAACTATTATATATATATTTTTCAGATTTAAAAACCCTTTACTTTTTGACTAGGATTGTTTCAAAAAACTCAAAATCTGACCCACACGGCCTTAACAGTTAAGCTTGTAACGTAAGTGTTCTCTCTCAACTTAAACAAAAAGTACTTTAAAACTTAATATATCCTAAATGTATGCTTTAATCAACGTAGTTTTAGCAACACAAGAGTAGTTTTAGCAAATCTACTATATAATATAATATTTTTGAAACGCAAAACCTCGTTTCAGTGAGATAAGTTTCACGAAAACGGTCCCGTTTGCATCCTTTGCATACGGAACCCTAAAAAGTAGCATCAACACTTTACATGCCGTGGAGGTATCTTAAAATATGTTTTCGAAACAAATTAGGTACAGTTTTCCAGTACTAGGTATCTTAAACTAGACTGTGGAGAGACGGACGGAAATTACCCCTTCTTTACAAGTAGAATAAAATCATTAGAACCTGTAGGTAAGGGTTAAAAGAGGATTAATCATCGACGTACTATAATTAGACACGTCATGCACGAAGATCACGGCTATCAAAAACAGCAGATCTTTTATACATTTAAAAAAAGAATTTCTATGAAATTATCTATGGTAGCATGTATGAAAAGTAAGGCAATTGCCTGACATTTTGTTACCATTTTTCAGTGTTAGTAACGTATCTTTAGTTTTTATATATAACTAACTGTTCCCCGCGGCATCGACCGCGTAGAAGTCGTTATTGCGTAAAATCATAACCTTTCTTTTGCGCAGTCGGTTAAATAGTAGCCTATGTCCTTTCCAGGGCCTCGAACTATCTCTATACCAAATTTCATCGCAATCGCTCCAGCCGTTAAGGCCCTCCGGAGCAGAATGTACAAAACGCAAAATGAGCACCACATGCAAAATGTACAAAACGCAAAATGTACAAAAGCAAAATGTGCAACACGCAAAATGTACAATAAGCAGAATTACCAACACGCAAAATGAGCACCACACGCAAAATGTACAAAACGCAAAATGTACATTTTTTTCTTAGGACATGCTCACAACAGCTTTTTAGGCGTGAAAGCGTAACAGACAGACATACGATTACTTTTGTATTTATAATATTAGTAGGGATTTATTCACTTTAGCTGGGATCATTAGCGCAAACCTCTTAATTTTTTTCAACGTGAGGTAAATCCTACAGGGATGCTATGCCGGACTCCTGCCGACTAAAACCTTACGTATCGTACCTAACAGCCTACGGTTGTAAGCCTCTGGTGTTGCAAACTTCCATTCCATATAACTAAATTCCAAAATACAGGTTTCTACCTAGTTTGGAATTCAGAGTACCCAAATTTTAATTGTTTACATTTTTAATAAACAGTGGCATACCTTTTGTACAAATTTATGTAACCATTTTTGAGAAATAAACTTTATTATTATTATTATATTATATAGGCCGTTGGACAATCATTTTTGATCAGTTGGGTCGTTTGCTTTCCCGCCATTTATACTGATTTTCATGGCGTAGAGTTGAACTAAATATTTACTGCGTCGACATCGACACAAAGAATAGGTATAAGTTTCAGTTGAACATGACCTTCAATCATCAAGTCGATAGGTCACCTACAGACAAATATATAAAAAAATGCTCAAGGACCTTCATTTTTATTTGTCAATTCCAAAACATACTTACCTACGTATTATTAAACAGTAGGACCTACAACGGTGCCATTAGGTCACAATTAAAATTTATAAGCAAACACACGGTACAGACTTATCTGTTGATTTTATCTGCGTACCGACCAATGAGCAAACAGAATTTGAATAAAGAACTGGACTAATGGAACGGGCGATGTTTGCCGATGTTTGCCGAGTCGCGCGATAACGAATAGATGCCAGTCGCATGTAAATACTGGCGCGAGTTGACTCGCTAGCTAGTAACGTGTGACCTCGCGAATACACTTGAACGGTCTATGGGTGCGGGCTGTAGGTATTGTAGGCGTTACGAAACTTGAACACCAATGTCACTTTAAAACTGTATTTCGTACTAGCTCATAGGCTTTAGGTATTTCTACATTATTCTCAATGTCTTGATGTGACAACGATCATCTACCGAGCCCACACAGCAACGCGACCAGTATAAGGGGAGAAGACATAGCATGTTTGCTCGGTACATTTTTGTCTGTCATATTTTGCGGGGGGAAAACATATTAATATACACCACTACAAAAGCAATCGGCTGTCACTATGGAACTATCACAAAACAATTAAAACAATACACTCATAATTTCAGCCATACACATGTATATTTCTTGTATATGTGTATCTTGTATAAGCGTAGGTACCTACTCTTCTTAGAGTTCGCTTTGACAGAAGGGAAACTCTAAGTATGGCGACTCCCTTCCCGGTGAACGTCATAGATCGTGTTGCTCTATGAGCGAGTCCTTTCCCATCCAAGCTGGGGTCGATTTTCCAGTCTAAGAAGCAACTGCAAGCTTACCTCCCCAACCAATTGGCTACGTCAAAGTACTGTAATTAGACTATTATGGTTCTGCAGAGGTGATATTTTTCCACAGGAGTAATCAGACAGAGAACATTATTGACTGGGCATCAGCTAAGTAAAGCATCTGTTATGCGGTTGTAATCCAGCGTCCCAACTGAGGTGACCTTTCATTAGCACTACACAGCACGATGAAAGTCATAACACCTATAAATTTTATTGCATCTGCTGTCTACATGGATAGACAGCAGCCCTAGAGAGGTGTCCCCCTTATATAGGTACCTAGTCCTTATTGATACCTAGGGCTCTCCCGCAATAGCTGATAAGACATCTGGAATCAGTTCTGATGTTTGGTATATAGCCCAGCTTAGTAAAGCCAGTGCAGTGCCCCAAACAGACCTGACTTACATCTGTCGTCTACATGAATAGATTGCTATCCTAGATTGATGATAGATTGATATACCTAGGCTAGGGCTCTCCCACAATAGCCGATTAGACGTCTTGAATCAGTTCTGATGTTGAGTATATATAGCCCAGCTTAGTAATGCCAGTGCAGTGAAGTGCCCCAAACAGACCTTACTTACATCTGTCGTCTACATAGATGGCAATCTATCCATGAAGACGTCGGCCGTAGCCGATAAGACGTCAGAACTGATTCCAGACGTCTTATCGGCTATTGTGGGAGAGCCCTAGGTATCAATAAGGACTATATAAGGGAACACCTCTTTAGGGTAAATTAGTAGAGCTGCCACATAAAAGATACTGTCAAATTTTACGTTACGGAGAGCGCAACAGTAACCATTGGGTGCACAATTTTTTTTTCATTATGGAAAATACGCAAACGCACATATTAATAGACAAACATCGTTGCGCCAAACTCTAATTCAAACTACGGCATGTTATTAAAGAAAATTTTCGTCTTTCATTTCAAATAGACATTAAATTAATCCCAAAAATACAATAAAATTAAACAGTCTTTGGATGTAAAGTCGGTATTTAGGGCGGTGACACACCTGTCCAAATATAACGATGAATAATTTTTAAAAAATTCAGTGAGCCACAAAGTCGCGTGCGAGCGCACGACATACGTGTTACATGTCGTAACCACACGAAATATGGTTCGTATCATGAAATTTATGGCGAACGGTTATCTTGCATCCTACCTACAGAGAAATTTGAATTTATATTCTGCTTACATTTAGATTTTTTGAAGTATTTTCTTTGGATTAAATTTTCTATGAAGGTAAAGGGGATAAGTTCTATTAAAAATAGTATTTTATCCCGCTACTCACGTATTTGTGTAAAATCACTGCGGTAACGGTGAGCATTTTCATTTACAGTTGTTTTCGTGCTTAGCGGTTCCCGTAGGACGTAACATGGCAGTAATCAAACTAAGCAATAAGTCTGTCTTCTTGAGCCTATAAGACAGACAGCCAGATAGTTAAAATAGCTCGTAGTCTATCAGATAGACTGACGGTCTAGATTTTTTTTTAAGTGAGGAAAACTCCGTCATGGATGCTATGCCGGACTCCTACCGACTGAAAAACCTCACGTAACGCCCAACAGCCTATGGTTGGGAGCCCCGGGTAAGCCTTCGGAAGGATGTCCCAGGACTCCCAACGAACCTAGGGCCACCACTGCGGCCTCGCCCAGGGAGCGGTTCGGGTGCTATCCCGCGTCTTTGGCGGGTTTCGGGTGTAATCCCGCTTCAAAAGGGGGGGGGGGGGGGCGTGCGTGAATAAGGGTCAAATGGCCCCTGTCGGGCCAGGCCTGGCCCGACAGGGGCCATTTGACCCCTACTGTTACCAGAGTGTTGTGTGCTTTCCATCCCAAAAATTTAGTTTAAGTGTTATACCGAAGTATTTTTGTAAGATTATGTTTCCTATTTACTCAGCTACCTAATTCTTTTGTTTTTATCTAAATAGTTTCATCTAATTTTTTTACACTTTATAGAAAATCGACATAAACAAGTACCGTTTAAATGTGAAAATCGTAACAATCAAACAAAGCTTAAAAAGGTTTATGTATTTTTATGGGCGAACAAATTCGCATAGACGTTAGGGTGGGGGCGTACAGGGGCGGTGTCTTAATGAGATGCGGTGTAAACATTGAATACTATTCCTTGGGGAACAGCTGTGAATCCACCCTTAGATACTTCTCTTTTAAAATCAGACTTATTTACACACTATCTCTTAGTTCTTATTTGTTTATGTGTAGGGCAAAAGTTTATTGCGTTTTTAATTGAAAACGGTAATGGTTGTGGGTGATCTTTGAATGTTAAACGCTATCTGATGCCAGAGAGAGAAATCGGCTGTCATTTAATACATTTTCTAATTTGGTGCAAGGCTCTATTTTTTTTTAAATTAAAAGTAGATTTATGTTACGCTCTGTAATATTAATAGATTTAGAATTTTTCGCTACTCTCGTAATATCAGCTATTTATAGTGACATTCCCGTCAAAGTAGAACATGCGGAATGCGGATAGGTGCTAGACAATTTTTATTTTGTTGCAAACAAATTTACTCTAACCACAATTTCAATTAGTATTTTTTAGTCCTAACATGTTATAGGTACCTACCTACTGAAATTAAAATCCTTTTCATTTCACCTTTGTCTGTTTTATTTTGTTTGATGAATTGAGAATATAATGTGTTTATTCCGCAAAGGCGATACTAATATTTTATCATATACCATTTTAAATTTTCAAAACTGTACAATCGATTTATCGAACCATAAATTGAAGCAGTGAAACGCCACACGAAACAGTTAACGAGCCAAATAAATCTGGCACAAATCCCGTGTGGCAAATCATACAGGTCCGATAAATGTGCATATAATGTCCTTTGATAAAGATTAACCGGCAGGGCGCGAGTAGAGTGGATATGAAATTGAATATTTACGGACTATCACGTTCTAAAAGAGGCCTGAGGAGGGCGAGAGTGCTTGCGGGTTTTACAAAGCAAGCCCAAGGCGAGTGCGCGACGTGACAGTTTCAAGCACGCTTCACGCATCAAGAAGCGAATTAAAACCCAAATCAACCCCCAAAGGCACGGAATGCCCGCCGGAGTACCCGAAACCCTAGGTCATGTAGCGGTGGCAGTCTATTTATTTATTTATTAAGGTCTTCCCACAGCTCGTGCGTACAATAATTTATAACTAAACTAGACAATTTGTTACAGGCTTACACACTAGCCAATTACGGAATAACCAACATATTTTAACATGCGCAACATTAAATTTCTATAAACACAAGGACAAATACAAACAGACAGATCCAGGCAGTCAAAGTCTGTTGGAAATTCTGGGACATGCTTTCGAGGCCTTACCAGGGGTTCCTGAACGTAGGCAGTGGTAGGAAACCATGTGGTTTTATTCGGTAATAGGCCAGCATATAATTCTTGAAGGATTTCCACACGTAAAAAAGACTTTCTAAAAGAGATTTACATAGTTTTC
This sequence comes from Miltochrista miniata, assembly GCA_933228765.1. Lineage (NCBI taxonomy): Eukaryota > Metazoa > Arthropoda > Insecta > Lepidoptera > Erebidae > Miltochrista > Miltochrista miniata. Next base: position 9,815,646 of record OW121764.1, on the reverse strand, counting down.
GGCCGATGGTGCAAACGATTTCTGCGATGGAGACCACGACTCAGCAAACGTAGGGCAGGTTATGCGCCCGCTAAATGAATCCATGACCTAGAAAAGGTCGCAGACGGGGACTGGTTGTGGAAGGCACAGGACGGTATATTGTACCGTAAACTAGGAGTGGAATGCTGGCGTATTTCATTGAAATGATTTAGGAGACCTTCTGAAACAGCAGAAACGATTATTTTGTTTTGCACTGCTAAGAACCAGCTAAACTGCAACAACTGTCCATAAAAAGATAATATACTACTCTAATCACTTCATCGTGGTCACCCTAGTAACCACCCATTCCCAGTACTAAAACCATGTTCCTCTGTGATAAATATACCTTTATATAAATTGTAAAAGGTGTTAATACAATGTAATTTACAAAGTTTCCTCTACAAAAGTAAGATATAGAAACATGTGTTGCGCTAATTTGACAAGCAGTTTAATGATCATCGTTAATAGCTGGGGTGTTAATCACTTACTAGATGGTTTATCACTATTTAGAATGGTAGGGGTTAGTCAATTGTGCCTCGGTGGTACAGTGGTAGTGTATGCGACTGTCGTGTCGGGTTCGAGTCCAGGGTAAAATCAAATATTTAGGTTTCAGAGTATTCAATGCTTTCTATGTAAGTACGTAAGGGTATTTAGAAATACCTATACCTTCATATTTGATAGTAATCTACAACTTCTTTTTGGTCTAAAAACCCCCATAAATGTCATACCGAACTCAAACCGACTAAAACCACTATGATCTCTACTCATCCGTCTAGCATCAGACACCGGTAACTCCTCGTAAGGATGTCCCAGGAGATAGTAGACCTAAATATAAAGCTGACGGTACAATTTGTCAGTTTTCGTAGCTATTGAGCTTCGATTTCGATTCTGTTCTGACTTTTGTTTTTCCACGTTTTCCATTAATATCGACATTTGTTAAAACTTCTTATTCATGATTCCACCTTAAACCTTCAGATACGGACTGAGAAAGCTGAAACAAAACAGTCGTCAAATAAAACAAATGCTTGTAAAAGTAGCTTCCAGTAAAAACAAATAACAAAATTAAATACTATCTATTACGACGTTGGCAAAGTGTCCTTTCCTCATAATTACGACTCGTTCTTGGCAAATACTTGAACGATAATTAATTTTTTTTATTACCCTCTTGCTCAGAAAAAATATTATTAAATAAATTGTCTACGGATTTGCAATGGAAAATGGACCGGTTTTCCAGGAAAGTAGGGTCGAGTCAATGATAATAAACAGCTTATTACGTAGATTATACAATATGTTATCTAACAATAATACCATGAATGGTACAAACTACAAATACCTCTTAGTTGTAAACACGATAATCTACCAAAATGAAACTCACGGAAATAAAAAGTAGCCAGCGTAAAAGTAAAAAATACGGCCAAGTGCGAGTTGGACTCGGCCATGAACGGTTCCGTAGCAGCAAGTAACATAATATAAAAGTTCTTGTAACATTGATTGATGTTTTAAGACGTTCGCAGTGTTAGTGACTTTTTTATGCGAAAATTGCGGTTTATGATGTATTAAAAAAAACTACCAACTCGATCTCGTTCAAACCAATTTTCGTTGGTAGTTTTTATGGTAATGTACATGATATATTTTTTTAGATTTATCATTCTCTTAGTTTAGAAGTTAGAGGGGAAGGACACACTTTTATCCACTTTAGAAGTGTCCCTTGCGCAAACAATTCACTTTAGAAAAATATGATGTTAAAAGCCTCAACAGCATGTTTAAAGACCTATCTATAGAAACCCCATACGTGTGGTTTCGATGAAAAAATAATTTTTGAGATTTAGTTCTGAGTATGGGGACCCCCAAAATTTACAGCTTCTTTTCTAGTTTTATATAAAAATCTTGATGTGGTTTACAGAATACATCTACCTACCAAGTTTCAACAGCATAGGCCTTATAGTTTCGGAGAAAAGTGGCTGTGACATACGGACGGACAGACAGACAGACAGACATGACGAATCTATAAATCAATTCCGTTCCGTTTTTGCCATTTGGCTACGGAACCCTTAAAATACGATTATATTTTATGTTTTGTCCATGAACTCACTATTTTCTCTATTACTGTAATAAAGAGGTTATTAATATCTTTTTTGTCGTTGTAGTTTTCAAAATACACAAAGCTGAATATACTGATTATCCGTGCAAATAGTTTTATTAAACTTTTATTTGGCAAACTGCACTCATGCCGGAAACAATTTTTTTTTAAGTAAATACAATTCAATTGCACAATTTTCTTTTTTAATGTGTCGCGTTTACTCAGATGTAGATTGTCTGCGAGTAATTTGTTTCTTCAATACGTCAGTCAATAGGAAGGTTTGTTGTAATTTATTAAACTAACGAAACAATGAATAATAGGTTCTGAATAATCACTGAAAATTATTGTTTTAAAAAAGTAAATCATTAATGATTATGTATTAAACGTATTAAAGACTATAATGGTAGCTATCATTGAAGGCAATCCTGCAAGGCAATGCAGTTGCGTTGCTCTAGAAAAAGGATCCTGGCGTAAAAGCTGAAGTGTAACTGCAAAAGCTAGCTGAAGTGTAAGCAGCTGGTTTTTTTTGTTGTAACGCCAGATTTGATAATCGTTTATCGAATTACCTACCAATTTGGTAAAAAGAGATTAGATAAAGATTACTTGTTAAGCAAAAATAAAACTTTGACGGAATATAAATGCTGGAAATCTTTATTGACATGAGCAATGCTGAGAGTTAATGCTAAATTAAAAACCTTTCACGAACTGATCAGAACCCTCATTTTAGTAACTTATACTAACATGAAATTAAACCGAGTTTCATCCTACGCAATTTGTCACATATAAACAAATATAAGTGTGGTATGATTGCAAGAGGCTGGGCAGGGCGATAGCAGAGCAGTGTCGTGCCAGCCCGCAAGCCCGCCGGATTAGAACTCCGGACCCCAAGAACCGAAGTTTGTAAGAGCGTGACGCTCACAAGATATCAGAACATCTTTTATTTATGAACATTTTCATGTTTATATTTTTATGAAATAGTAGCTATAAATGAAAAATAAACAAATTCCAGGAACCAATACAAAAATTGTTCAAATTTTTGTTCTGTAAGTACTTCTTAGTTTTTTTCCTCTCGATGCCATAAGCTGACTATTTTCATGTGTACGTGAATTATAATTTCATTAATGAGTTTGAGCTATTGTTGCCTGAATTGATAACCCATAATAGCACCTTCATCATTGCCTCGTCCATTGGTCAACAGATGAACCGCTAGCAGATGAAGTCCCTTGGGTTCCGGAAACCTTAGTAGTGTCCTAAATGTCCTAAAAAGCAAATTCTGGCCTACAGATGATGAGAGAAGATTGATAACAGTAGATAACGCTACATTCATTACTCGGGGTTTTCAAGCAGGGCGTGAAGAGGCACATCATAGTGCTACCAACTTGAGGAGCACTTCCAAGTCTTATGAACTGTGAGAGCGGCCCCAATCGTTACAGGCTTTTCACCAAGCGGGCCGCGACGATTTGGCGAGCTTAATATAAAAAAAGTTCAATCAATTGTGATCCATATAACACTAAAATAACACCAATAATAAGTTAGGGGTCATATTAACCCTCTGGTCGATTAGATTGGACAGTTTCACACAAAAAATACTGTGCGCTATTGACGTGAAGTGTTTCAATGTAACGCGAATAACAATGTGACGTCTGCTAGTGGCAGACTTGAGGACCGGCAACACGTTATACAGGCTGATCTAACAACTAATATTTATAGCATAAAAAAGGGAAATGTTTGTTATTTCTGGAATAAAATAAACCAAACATTCTTAGAAGCTAAACTTATTTTGTCATTTGTATGTAAAACATTAATATTAATGTTGAACTCACACGCAACAATTTTTTTTAATAATAAAATCCAGTTTTTACAATCTTTTGACACAAAGGCGTATTGAAAATTATTTATTCTAAAGAATTTCAGGCATAATGAGACATCTAAGGCGTATTGAAAATGATTTATTCTAGAGAATTTCAAGCAATGAGACATCTAAGTAATGCCTTTAATTTTTCAATAGTAAAAATTACTCTTCTCAAAACTTAAAGTTGTTCCAAAGTTTGCTATGCTGTTATTTAGATAAAGTGTGACAAAAATATTAATTAGTGACTAAACTAATTTAACAAAACCTTTAACTGTTTTTTTAAGAAATAGTGCATTTTGTACAAAACCAAACCCTTCAGACATTCTTAACAATAAACTCACAACACTAAACACTCCTCGATTTAAAATTGTACAAAACAAAACGACATAATTACAACATCACGATCACATTAACCAGAAATTCACAATCGGACATTATAACACGACGGCTTATAAATTAGTTACAGAACCATAACCTAAACGAAATGAGCAAAGGATATTCAATAATGGGTCAGCCACCCTCATTATGAGGGTTAGTTGAAATTAGTGTTGGCGGAGCCCTCGAGGCGCCGCGTGGCGGCACGTGACGCAAACACCGACGCGTGCGCAGGCAACGAACGTAGATATTAAAACGAATATGTTAATGATATTGGGGGTGTGGAAATCTTAGATGAAATTAAAGTCGGTATGAAAAATTTGGGATTTTTTCATTGTTAATACCTACTTTTATTTGCGACTCGCTTGCGAAGGGTTTTATAAAAGATCACTGTGATAGCCAACACCAGTCGTTTGAAACTGGTGACAGTCACCAATTTCAAAAATACACATTCAGCCATTGGTTCAGAGAGTGCCATTTGTAACGGACAGCCAATAAGTACAAAAATATTTTGAAATCCTGTAAACTTTTGATTGCCTCGATATTTTGCAAATCGCACACTTCAACTCCGAATCAAAAAAATTTAGATAACACAATTTTTTTTGCTAGCTACGACTCAAGCAAGCGCTAATTTTCTATGTGAAATATTGTTTAGAAATAGGTACCTAATACAAGTATGTTTATCAGTTGCCTACATACCAAGCATAATTGGAGGAAAACGTCGTGGTAAGATTTTCCCTCTATACAACACAACCAACATTTTCCTATCAGCAATAAAGCCACGTCCGGCGTACCCTAGCCTTTGAATCGTCATCCCTGATTGATACGGGCTGCAACAATTCATGTTTACTTTCAATTACACACCCCGCGCCTCGTCCAACACACGGACAGATATAACGGGTGTTTTTTTTAGAGGTATAGAACTTTAAGTTGGCATAACTGTTTTAACTGGCGGTATTATTATCAGCTGTAAAGTGATTTATGTTTAGTTTGGTTGGGCATTTCAACATGAATAGACTGAAGCCTGAACAACGCTTCCAAATTGTGCAAATTTATTTTGAAAATATTGGTTCTGTCCGTAATGCGTATCGTGATTTTCATAAGCGAATTTTGTTTAGCGGTGCCGCTCACTTTTGGTTGAATGGATACGTCAATAAACAAAACTGCCATATTTGGGGTGAAGATGATCCTCAAGTGTATGTTGAGACACCGTTACATCCAGAAAAACTGACTGTGTGGTGTGCTTTATAGGCTGGTGAAATAATTGGTCCGTACTTCTTTAGAAACGATGCTGACCAGAACGTTACAGTCAATTGTGACTGCTATAGAGCGATGATTACTGACTTTTTTGTTCATCAATTGAACAACCATGATGTGCTGTAGTAGTGGTTTCAACAAGACGGCACAACATGTCACATAGCTCGTGCCACAATTGATTTATTGAAGGAAACGTTTGGTTACCGCATAGTTTCGCGTTTTGGACAAGTGGATTGGCCTCCAGGGTCGTGCGATTTTACGCCACTTGACTATTTTCTGTGGAGATATGTGAAGTCGCTCGTCTACGCCGATAAGCCCGAAACGATTGACCACTTGGAGGACAACATTCGGCGCGTTATTGTCGATATACGGCCAAAAATGTTGGGAAAGTCATCGAAAATTGGACCTCTAGATTAGACTACGTCCGAGCCAGCCGTGGCGGTTATTTGCCAGAAATCATATTTTAATTATAATGCCAGAAGATTTCCTTTCGAATAAAGTCATTTTCATATCAATAAAAACAATCACCTTCGTTTTATTCCATTTCAAAGTTCTATACCTCTAAAAAAAACACCCTTTACAAGGTGTCCTATTTAGGGGGCACTAAGCCGTAAACTGGACAAAATATTTTACCTTGCCTCCTTTACATACCTTTTTTTTTTCGTGTGGAAATCTCCAATGATGTTATGCCAGACTTGAACAGACAAAAATGTATGTAGTCTATGGCCGGTCCCGGTAACTCCTCGGAAGAATGTTCTGATCTTAATAAAATTACAAAATTATAGGACAAAAAATACCAATTTTTTTAAATTATTTACTAAAAACTGTCGATATCTCAAACCTTCATCTCTGCTTAGCGACTAAGTACCAGTTATTGGCTAGCTTAACGTATCCTCTGAAGAACGAATTTTTATACACAGATCAAAATTACTCTACAAACATGAGTTCTATTATTTAAAAAAAACTACCACAAAAGTTAAAACAATCACTGAAAGTAGACAATACCTTTTAATATGTCGGAAATAGTTTTATTTGATTTATTGTCGGGCCCCACTCGGGGCTCCACCGCCCAGCTTTTTGAATAATACATTACAAATAACCACTCGCTCTAATAACTTTGAAAGTAACGTTTTTATCGCAGTTAGCTCACAATTTGACTTTCGAACAATTCAATTTAGTTAAATGCTATTGTTTCATATGAAAATCGAATAAAAATAGGGTTGTCAGTGCGTATAGTAAAAAAAAATGAGTTCACGCATTACTCAAAGGGCAACACTGGTTTATTTGAAATTTGGAATGGACATGGCTAAATTATTGCAATAATATTTTCTTTACTTAAAACTTACAACTGATATTATTGTTTAACCTGACGTTCGTATGAGAGGACATCAAACCTTTACCCCGAAGATCTCAGTGTTTTCCTCTTCCTCAATCGCCACCATCTCAGTTTTTCATATGCCAAAATTTTCCTGTAAATACTGGAGAGAAACTCACTTTGAAATGATGCAGTCATTGACCAACTTTCGAGGCTCTCTCGCTGGCGTTCGATGGCGAGAGCACTGACGGCAAACACTAACCAAACACCGTCGAAATTGAATAGCTAAATTATACTCGCTACTTGCAGACAACATTGAGTCCAGACTACAATGAAACTTTGAGTTCCTTCTAAATCCTAGAATTGGAGCTGGAAGGAGCAGCAAAGTTGAGAAAAAGTACCACACCTAAATGTGTCAACTAACTAGGTACCTACAGCACAGGGCCAGCGTCGGCAACCCCATCGTATCGCAAACGCGCCTTATTTCAAAAACAAATATTTGTGCTCCTTGAAACTTTTCCACCGTCTACGGGCGTTTATTAATATTTTAATATTTTGTCTTGTTACTCCGTTTCAGAAACTCAACTTCCCTTGTTACAAACTCTCTCGCTAAAGCGATTATATTTTAAATTATTTTAATTAAAACACTGTGTAAACTTCAGTGCGGCCCTGCTTTTGTGTGTAATGTAGTATTTAAAATAATTAATTAGTTGGTTGTATAGCCATATACAAAGAGCACAGATTACAGATTTAAAAAGTTAAAAATTTTAGAGCCTACTCGTAGCACAGAGTTAGGTAGTGCTACTAATTAATCCTCTTTGGTCTTTTATTGATGGGTTGCTAGAGTATGCCGTGAAATGGCTTGAAATAGCACAAAAAAGGTACCTAGTATTTAGGATATAAGCTTCTTTTACCAATGGGAAAGAGTACAAAATGTCGCCACCCGAATTCGCCCGAGAGTATCGTAAGAGGCGACTAAGGTAACACTTTCGCATAACGATCCATTGCGTAGAGCAGGAAAACTCGAAATAAAACGCGATTGTCAGTAAAATGAGCGGTTTGAAAATTTTCAACTGCGGGTCGTCACGACCTGAGCTTGTCCATTTCAACTCGGCGATATGCTCACCACCTATTACGTGGGACATAAAACTATAAGGTGGAAATGTGCGGCGTATCCCAGTAGTTCCATTGCGTAATTCCATGATGGAAATACTGGGATTTTTTTGTTCCAGTAGTTCCATGGAACTACTGCGACAAAAAAAAATATACACGAGAAAATTAATCCCAATAGTTCCGGTACAGTTACAATCACAATAACATTTATTAGCAATGTTGAAATCATTTAATATTCTATTTTTATTTACAAATGAAGATCGATAAAACAAATGAAGATCGGCAAAATAAATGAAGATCGACAAAACAAATGAAAATCAACAAAACAAATGACGGTCGGATAAACAAATGACGATCGGCCAAACAAATGACGGCCAGATAAACAAATGCAGATCAATAAAACAAAAGACTATAAGCAATTTAATAAGATCAAAAAATACTCTCAGCCTTATTTTGTAATCTACATGCGATTGCCATTCAAAAAAATAGGTGCAAGCAATTCTCGACCTTAATAACACTTCTCTAAAAATGTGCTTAGGTATAGGCGCGTTTATAGACATCACTGATCACGAATATGTAAAAATTAAATAATTATTATGCATGCTCATAAGGTCGAAATTTGCTTGCACCCATTTTTTGTTATCTAGATGCTTTAACCATTCAAAAAAAATAGGTGCAAGCAATTCTTTTGTTTTATTGATCTGCATTTGTTTATCCGACCGTCATTTGTTTTGTTGATTTTTATTTGTTTTGTCGAACTCAAACTCAAACTCAAAAAAACATTTATTTCGCATAATCCTAATACATAGGCACTTGCGACACGTCAATGAATACAATGCAAATAGTACCACCAGTTCGGAACGCGGCCCGCTTGAGAAGAACTGGCACGAAACTCGACGGGCTTTTCTTTTTGTGCTCTATTTACAAAATTTAAACTAAAAATCACAAACTATTGCTTGAGAGCAAGCAGATCATTTCCAGGCTTCCTTGTCAAGCAAATAATCGTCAATTGAATAGTAGCCCCTGCGGTACAATTCTTCGGTCGATTTTCATTTATTTTGCGATCTTCATTTGTTTACCCTACAGTCATTTGTTTTGTCGATCTTCATTTGTTTATCCGACCATCATTTGTTTTGTCGATCTTCATTTGCTTTGTCGATTCTTCATTTGTTTTGCCGTTCTTCATTTGTTTTTTCGATCTCCATTTGCTATATGATAATTAATTCACTACTTAGCTGTACTTTTATTCGTGTAATGGAACTACTGGGACACGAAAAAACAAGACCACAGTTCCATGGAACTACTGGGATAAAAAAATCCCAGTAGTTCCAACATGGAACTACGCAATGGAACTACTGGGATACGCCGGAAATGAAATGTGAGCCTATACTATGCCTCTGCCTTACCCTTCGGGGATAAAGGCGTGACTATTATGTATGTTAGGATAATAAGACATTAAAAAGCTAGTAAATGTATACAAATAGTCAAATATTTAAATTTCAATACACACAAGCATTATCCAACATAATCGACTTACAGCACCTTGTTTCAAGAACACACAACAACATTTTTGACTTTTATTTCGTATCGAGAATTGCTAAATGTAAGTGATACAGTTTGCGGAGTCGATTAAAAATATTGTTTACAGCTGAGCCAATGTTGACATACGGAAAATATTGTAAATATTTATTGCCTCCTACGCTCCCCTTGTTCCACCCCTGTAGAAGTTTAAGAAAACAAGCTACGAAATTGACGAAAATATAACACTATAAATTCTTACCTATACCTACATTATCATCCCAGGGTTAAGCCCGACTGCTGAAACCTTCACTTTGGAATCCGCATTCCTATTTCATTTTCTATTCCTCCTCTTCTCTCTTTCTGCATCACCTTCGCATGGTCTTTAATATCGATTGTAGTGAGGTCAACCCGGCTCGCGTCTTCCTCCCTCATGTCAAGCCTTGACTTTTGGGTCTGCCTCTCCTATTTATACCTGGACTGGCCTAAATGGCCTTACAATAATTTGTAACAAACGTTGCCGATTTACCTTTTTAAAAGCGACTTTCATGCAATTTGTTAGCAATGCGCATCATAGGTAAGAGGTGCATTGCTAATTGCTTCAAAGGTAACTTAAAAAAACTTACCAGGTGGATTGAGAAAGAGTATTGAGGTATTCGGACGGCGTTTGTCGCTACAATTTGAGCACGCAGCCCTAGCTCAAACCATGCAACATCCTTTCTTATACTCTCAGTTTTCAGTACCCTAACCTGTGCATCATAGCACGTCTGGACGAGGGTTCACTGGTAAAACCCTATAAGTTCCATAGTTCTACTTCGAATCTAAAAAAATAAAATGTTAATTTGCAGTATAAAGGTTAACCTCTAGGTTACCATAAATTAAAATCCATCATTTTGATTAAGGAGCCCAACAAAATTAATATCACGATTAGATATTTCTGCGCTGGAAATATAAACATCCGGATCCGTTCAATTAAAACAAAAGGAACACAAACAGCCATAACCGGTGTACCGATTGTGATTTCAAAATTTCATTGTAGACAATTTAAATATTCAGTTTAAACCTATTACAAGTTTGCAACTCAAACTACGTATAAGTAGCGAGAGCTCGTCGAGAGCTTAAAGTTTTTGTAAAATTTCCACTGCTAGCGAGATTAACGTTTTCCGAAGGCCGACAAAACTTTCTTGCTCCTTAATTAATTATATTGCTTCAGAGAATATTCCAGCAATTTTCGTGTTCACGGAACGTAGCTAAGTTTATACAAAAATAAGAACTTACACAAAATTTGTGTTGTAAAGGCTCTTGGGCGTGTTTCTTCTTGTTTGTTAGAGCAACCTACGCAAGTGTTAAAATTTTGTTCTGCGGCGTCCATGGAGTCAATATTCCTAGACAAGCGGCCACAGCTCCAGTAGACCAACTTTTTTCTTTGTCACAACAATAAAATAAAACTAAATGGACTTATCTTTTAGATCATGATCAGGTAAAGCAACCTAGGAACGGTAAGACCATACCTTAATTACTGACATCATGACGCGTAGCAGAGGTGGCTAAGAGGGCGACAGCTAAGATTGTACAGCCTGTTTAGAGGACTGCAACTGCCAAGACGTTCAATGAGCATCGGCATCGAGCCCTCGATGAAGTATCTGGGGCTCGTACTCGATAGCCGGTGGAACTTCGGACACCACTTCCGGAGTTTGGTCTCAAAACTGAGGGGGGCATCCGCCGCACTCTCGCGGCTGATGCCCAACATCAGGGGACCCAACGCTCCCTACAGGAGACTGTACCTGGGAATCGTGCCCTATACGGGGCCCCCGTAAGGGCGGAGAGACTAACGGCCAGCAACGTGGCTAGGCTGCTTAGCCCACAGAGGGCGATGGTCGTCAGGGTGATAAGGGGATACCGCATGATCTCAGGTAAGGTGGCATGTCTTCTAGCCGGGACCCCTCCATGGGACCTGGAAAGATTTTCTCGTTAAACAAAAAACAAAAAACGTTCAATGACCTCTTTTCTTCAGCGAGTGTCAACGCCGAACTACAACTGACTACAGAGGTTTGCAATGACGCAAAAAAAAATTATGGGTCGCAACTTCCAAATTCCAATCCAATCACTCACAGATGGTCCCCATAGTGGTTGCTCTGATTACCACGTGATGAACCCTGTGGACCTACAAACACAAAAGGCTAAGAAAATGTTCTTTTCACAACAAATACTTTGCAATATACTTTTAGACTCACAAAAATTGTAGCATTTATTTTCTATAGATGCAGTATTTAGGATGTGAAAGCAGCCTTATCGAGTTATCTTTTTTTTAATCGGTTGTCAGTGGTGACATTTCTGCTGTCAGAATGACAGGATGTCATAAGTTCGGTGACGAAGCGTTTCGCATTTAAAGGAACAGGTTTGGTTAAGATTTAGGGAGAAAGACGGGACTTTGACCGAGACCGGCTTTGGGGTAGTTGGAGGTCCTTTGGCTTTTGGCTCTGAGACTGTGCCGCGAATCAGTTTTTCGCTCAAGCGCGATTATTTGTTACCTCGCGTGGCCTAACGGGCTGTGATTGGGTTGCTGCATTGCATCTTACTACATTTTACCCAGAAAACTGGTGAGTCACTTCTTCTTTTGCAAAGCGGGTCGATTGTCGTCTGTCGCGCAGCCAAGATCTTAATTTGTCGTTTCTTTCATGACAGGGTTTTTTACTACGGGGCTAGTTGCCGGATGAGATATTTGGTGCCGCACCTATAAGTTAGTGGGCTGCACGTGGTACGACAACGTGGAAGTGCGGACTACACGAGCTTCTCATGTGAGAGGTATCTGCCGTCATCACCTGGCAGTAACAACAGGCAGTCACTCTCACTCAGCTCACTCTGCAGGCCAGTAAATCCACTACTTATGTGTAGCTTAGTAGCATAAGTACCTAAGCACTGACTATACTTCTGTGTACCTGTGATATTTGTGTCTATCAGTGAATAAGCTCTCTGTGTGTCTCTGTGTATCTCTGTGTTATATAAATATATGTGTGTACACCCTACCTGACTGTTTTCGTCAGAGCCCTGGCCTACCCTTGCACGCACACTGGAATCTCTGTAGTAAGGCGCCCTGGGAAAGAGTTCTCTGCATAGCTACCTCGCGCTAGTTGGTGAGTAACACTGATCATCTTAGTGTTACAAAATTGGCGCCCAACGTGGGGCAAATCTCTGGGTCTACTCTGCGGTAGTCTCAGTCTGGTGTGTGTGCATAGGTGGTTATCTCTGGCGAAACCATTCTGGAATCGTCCGAGACGCTCCAGGACGTTAATTGGTGGTGCTAGCAGCTAAGCACAAAACCTTCCCTTTCGTCTTCTTCCAGCTCCCTACATCTTTGGCTGGAAAAGACACAAAATTCTAAATTCAAAAATTTATAATAGCTGTGATTTTGGAAAGATTTATTGATTTTATTTGGCATACCCACTTTTTTTTCTTATTGTGTTTTATGTTCCTTTTTTTTATGGTGCACACATTTATTTATCATTAGTGTATTAGTGTATATTATTCTATAGCTTTACCTTGTAGGGTAAACTTGGTAAACTTCTCACTGTGTAAACTTTGTGAATTTCTCTGTGTAACTTAAAACTTTTTTATAAGGTGTGTACATACCTTGTAATTTTGAATGTTAACCTGAACAGTGTTATCAGAAAATTTAGAAACTTTTCTCTCTTAGTATACCCTTAATCTTTGTTAAATTCTAAAAGTCAATTTGAAACATAATTACCTAACTTAGTACACTTTGTTGTAACTCAATTTACATTTTTACTTTGTAATTGATCCCTATCTGTGCCATTTTATATTTATAATTGTTGTAAGTAAATTTTTACATAATGGCACAGATGAAAAAATATATTAATTATTTAAGAAAGGATGAACTTGCTAACGAGCTGTCCCACATGGGTATTTCAGTGGAACCGGAAACGACAGTGTCTGGCCTTCGGAGTGAGCTAAGAACGGCACACCGACTCGTCCGTCGAGGTAGCATCAAAGCGAGTGCTCCGGTACCCGCTGATGCACCGGCTGAGCTCTCGATCTGCCTTCCAAGAGTCTCCGAGCTGGAGGAGGCTATTCAGTCAGGTGACATTTTCATTAATAAAGGTAGTCGTCTTAGGGTGTCCATCAGAGCCAACTACTTATTGAGTAGGTTAGCTCGTTGTGGTCTGGATTGCCCCGACCTGGTGGATATTCGTGGTAGGCTAGTGAAGATCATCGCTAGGGCTGAACCCAGTAGTGATTCTGAATCCGAAGGTTCGGATGATGATGGTGATGATCCTTCGGGTCGTGACCAGGTGGAATATACTTCACCAGTAGTGAGAGAGGACCGCTCGGTGCGAGCTAGTTCAAGTAGGAATAGTTCTACATGTAACATAGTGTATAAAGAACGTCCCCTTAACTTATGTTCATTTAACTTAAAATATGATGGTTCTACTTGTGTACGTGTGTTTTTAGAGAGATTAGAGGAACTTAGATGTGCTCGGGAGGTTACTAAGCCTAGACTCCTTATGGCTTTCTCCGACCTGTTGGATGGACCGGCTTTGTCTTGGTTCCGTACAAACAAAGCTAACTTCATCTCATATGAGGATCTTATTAGTGAGCTTAGAGATACCTTCGATATTCCTGATTATGATTACCGCCTCAGGAACGAGATAAGACAGCGTACACAAGCCCGCTCTGAGTCCTTGGTTAACTATATATGTACAATGCAAGCCATGTTCTCAAGGTTGTCATGTAAGATGCCCAGTGAGGAACAGCTGGACATTCTCATGCACAACATTAGACCTGACTACATGAAGGAACTGGCCTTGCATGATGTCAACTCTGTAGATGACTTGAGACGTTTGGGTAAGCGCTTGGAGCTTGCGCGTACTAGGGCAGACGCTTTCCATGAGCCTGCTCTTGACAAGTTTGAGATTACATCTGACTTACACCAGCTTAAGAACAAAGGTGTACAAAAGCCCGCTAAGCAGGTGTCTGCAGTGGAGACGCCGGTTACCCCCCACGATCGCAAATGCTTTCGTTGCGGCGGGGGCGGTCACACTGCATACAGCTGCACACAGTCAAGGGAGCTGGTGTGTTTCCGGTGTGGTCTCAAAGGAGTCAAGACCCCAGACTGCTCACACTGTACTAGCAAGTCAAAAAACGCGTAGGCCAGGGCCTTATTAGGAACTCTGTGCATCACTCTGTATCTGAGTCTATTTCTGATAAGGTCCTGTTTCCTAAACGGGATAGTGACATTAGACCGTATCTAGTTGTTAAGGTTTTAAATTTAAATGTCTTAGGCCTTCTAGATTCCGGTGCCTCCTGCTCTATACTAGGTAAGGGAGCGCACCGCATCTTCTTGGAACTGGGTTTTGATCTTGTGAGTATCAATCCTACTTTTCGTATTACAACTGCAGACAGCACCCACTTGCAATGTCTGGGTTGTATCTCTTTGCCAATTGAGTACAATTCGGTTATCCGAGTTGTCAAGTTCTATGTTGTCCCAGGTATAACCACCTCCATGATATTTGGAGTGGATTTCTGGCAACAATTTAAGTTAAGTGATAAGTTAATTTTACAAAATATTAGTCTTGATAGCTTTAGTGATAATAATCCTATAGAGTCTGTGTCCCTTAACGGTGGCCTCGAGGATTACGACAACCTGACAACTAAACAAAGGTGTGTAATCAACGAGGTCATTGAAAAGTTCGACTCGTTGAACACTGATAAGGTGGGTTTAGGTCGGACCTCACTTGTGCACCATGTCATTGACACTGGTGACAGCAAGCCGATCAAGCAGCGTTATTATCCGCTCTCTCCCCTTAAGCAGAAGGCCCTGGAAGCCGAGCTGGACCGAATGCTGGAGATGGGAGTAGTGTCCCCGTCTCAGTCCGCCTGGAACTCTCCAGTGGTCATGGTGGAGAAGGCGAACGGCGACCTCAGATTGTGCTTGGACTCTCGCAAGCTGAACTCTGTGTCTAAGAGTGACGCCTACCCCTTACCCTATATCAATCAAATCTTAGACCATCTTAATAATGCTAAGTATTTAACCTCTGTAGATCTGAGTGCGGCCTACTGGCAGATTCCATTCGACTCACTCCAGTCTGCTGAGAAGACTGCTTTTACGGTTCCCCGGAGAGGATTGTTCCATTACAATTCCATGTGCTTCGGTCTTGTCGGTGCCAGTGCCACGATGCAACGCCTCATGGACCGTCTGTTTGGTCCCGAGTTCGACAACAAGGTATTTGCGTTTCAGGATGACATAGTCTGTGTGTCCAGCACCTTTGAGGAGCATGTAGAGCTCTTACATAGAGTCTATCAGCAACTCAAGGATGCTGGCCTAACTATTAATATGAAAAAATCCCACTTTTGTCGGAGTGAACTCAAATACCTGGGGTATTATGTGGACAAACATGGCTTACGGACAGACCCGGGTAAAGTTGAGGTTATCCTCAACTATCCCACCCCTTCTAACCCTAAGGAGGTTAAGAGATTTCTGGGAATGGCCGGCTGGTATCGTCGCTTTGTTAACAACTTCTCGAAGATTAGTAAACCTCTGTGCAAACTCACTTCTACGAACCTTAAGTTCGAATGGACCCCTGAGGCTGAACAGTCCTTTAACCTGCTAAAGTCAGCCTTGGTTTCTGCCCCTATATTAAAAATGCCTAACTTTGAGATGCCCTTCCGCATTCTTAGTGACGCGTCAGCTTACTCAGTTGCTGCTGTACTGACACAAACTCACGATGGTGTTGAGCACCCTATCGCCTACTGTAGCCGTTCTCTCAACAAGAACGAGGTGAACTACAGCACAACTGAGCGAGAACTTCTGGCCGTGATTTTCGCTTTGGAACAATTTCGACAGTACGTCGAAGGCCAAAAATGTACGGTCGTCACGGATCATTCATCTCTTCTGTGGTTCCATAAGCTAAAAAATCCCACGGGTCGTCTAGCACGTTGGAGCATGAGGCTCAGTCAATTCGATTTTGACATAGAGCATCGAAAAGGTAAAGACCACGTTGTACCTGATGCTCTGTCTCGTATCAAAATTGATTCCCTCGATGCAGTACCCACTAAAGACCCGTGGTATGACCACACCATGAATAGTGTTCGGAAGAACCCTAGGAAGTCACCAAATTATGACATTCGTGACAACCTTCTATATAGGTTAACTAAAAATAAATATTCTTTGACTTCAGACTTTGACTGGAAGCTGGTGGTACCTCAGGAGGATCGCTTGCCCCTGCTCTCTAAGTACCACGACGACACACTTAGTGCCCATGGTGGCGTTTGGAAGACGCATAAAAGGTTAGCCCTAAATTATTACTGGCCCAAGATGTACGAGGACGTCAAAGAATATGTTGGGAATTGCGAAACGTGCAAGCAGTACAAACCCGTAAATACGTCTCGTCCCGGCCTAATGGGTAGCCCGAAGCGGGTTTCGAAGCCATTCGAAGCTATCTCTGTCGATCTGCTTGGTCCCTTTCCCACTTCGAGCAATAGAAACGTACACCTGATCGTGGTCTCCGACTACTTTAGCAAATACGTCATGTTGTGCCCTGTTCGGGTTGCCACAGGCGCTGTAGTCGCGAGGTTCATAGAGAAGAGTGTGTTTCTCGTGCACGGAGTCTGCAAGACTATTTACATGGATAATGGCCCTCAGTTTGTGAGTAAGCCATTTAAGGATCTGTTGGCTAAATACAATGTACCTAATATATATTATAACCCTAGGTATCATGCCCAAACTAATCAGGCGGAACGAGCTATTCGCAATGTGGTTCAAGCGATCTCATGCTATGTGAAGTCACAACACAAGTCTTGGGATCAGTTCTTGGTTGAGATACAGTGTGCTTTAAACACTGCAGTTAACGAAGCAACTCGTTTCACCCCTTACTTTTTGGTACATGGTAGGGAATTTATTGGGGATGGAGTGCTGTACAGGCAGACAGATATCGCGTGCCATCCTACTTCAGTCTCTGTAGACGATCCATCAGCCTTCGGTGTCAAGCTGAGAGAAATACAACGCATTTACGACCAGGTGAGGAAACATTTGAACGTTGCCCACCAGCGTAATGAAAAGTAATACAACCTCAGAAAAAGGCATGTAGAGCTGAAAGTGGGACAGATAGTTTACAAACGCACGTTCTACCTGTCCAACAAGGCCAAGAATTTTACTGCTAAGCTAGCTCCTAAGTTCCTTAAATGTGTGGTGACTGCTAAACGATCCCCTTTAGTATATAGGCTGTCAGATCTGGACGGTAAAGATCTTGGGGAGTACCATATCAAGGACATCCTGAAGTATCGGGAGGAGCAGTCTCCAATACCTAACGTAACTACATAGCACTGTTTCTCTAGTTTATTAAACCAGTGCTACGTGATCATTATGTAAGACTATTTTAATCTTTTGTTTGTATTTCTATATGTGTACGTGACTTTAAATTGTCACGTTGTAGTTTCTTCTATGCACCGCACCGAGCGTTTTTCTCTCATTCGCTTCTCGGTACTCTACAATATCCTGAGAGCTTGGGTAGTGTTAGGGTATCGGCAGTGAGTAAAGGGAGCATTCGTTTTCTATGAAGGGCATTAGACTCTAGTTACTTAGCCTAACCGGTACACGAGTCAGTGTCTAGTTAGGTACATAGGAGGATCTTTCTTTGGTATTGTAATGGTCGTAGTCAGCTGGTGTTTGAAGGACCTAGCTGGTTGTCTTTGTTTATTAGTCAGTACTTTTCTGTTTTCTTTATTGTGTATTTCCAGCGTGTCATATCCGCAGGAAATACTATTAAAGGGGGGGTGGTTGTAGCATTTATTTTCTATAGATGCAGTATTTAGGATGTGAAAGCAGCCTTATCGAGTTATCTTTTTTTTAATCGGTTGTCAGTGGTGACATTTCTGCTGTCAGAATGACAGGATGTCATAAGTTCGGTGACGAAGCGTTTCGCATTTAAAGGAACAGGTTTGGTTAAGATTTAGGGAGAAAGACGGGACTTTGACCGAGACCGGCTTTGGGGTAGTTGGAGGTCCTTTGGCTTTTGGCTCTGAGACTGTGCCGCGAATCAGTTTTTCGCTCAAGCGCGATTATTTGTTACCTCGCGTGGCCTAACGGGCTGTGATTGGGTTGCTGCATTGCATCTTACTACATTTTACCCAGAAAACTGGTGAGTCACTTCTTCTTTTGCAAAGCGGGTCGATTGTCGTCTGTCGCGCAGCCAAGATCTTAATTTGTCGTTTCTTTCATGACAGGGTTTTTTACTACGGGGCTAGTTGCCGGATGAGATATTTGGTGCCGCACCTATAAGTTAGTGGGCTGCACGTGGTACGACAACGTGGAAGTGCGGACTACACGAGCTTCTCATGTGAGAGGTATCTGCCGTCATCACCTGGCAGTAACAACAGGCAGTCACTCTCACTCAGCTCACTCTGCAGGCCAGTAAATCCACTACTTATGTGTAGCTTAGTAGCATAAGTACCTAAGCACTGACTATACTTCTGTGTACCTGTGATATTTGTGTCTATCAGTGAATAAGCTCTCTGTGTGTCTCTGTGTATCTCTGTGTTATATAAATATATGTGTGTACACCCTACCTGACTGTTTTCGTCAGAGCCCTGGCCTACCCTTGCACGCACACTGGAATCTCTGTAGTAAGGCGCCCTGGGAAAGAGTTCTCTGCATAGCTACCTCGCGCTAGTTGGTGAGTAACACTGATCATCTTAGTGTTACAAAATGTTAAATCCTATTGACATAGAGACAAATAATATTTAAAAGTATTAGCAAAAATATATCCCACAGAAAAATGGCGATCGAAATAGTGCAATATTAATCGCTATCGAAAACTTTCGTAACTGTTATTATCATAAGAACTTAATCAAATACAATTCAATATAATATTGCAATATCGTTACTATTGTAAACTGTACCATAAACTGTAGCCATAAGATATATAAATATACTTTCTGTTTTATTTGTTAATTTCTCTCTAAGCTGTCAGATTCCGCGCCATTTTGAAGGGCTCTTGATATTGTCAACTCATGACATGGCAAAGACATCGAGTGATTCAGCCTATACCGTGCGAATGTGTAATTTGTATCCATACTTTTTAGAAGCTCTGTTCCTGGCAGTTTTTATAGGGTGATATTTATTTGAAGTCATGCAAGCAATCTTTAATTTTATGAACATAACTAAGCTTATTTTGCAACAGGTGAATTAATTTGGAAACGAAAGTTATTACTAACTTATAAATTTCTTTCAGTTAATAAATATAGTTAAGTAACTTATTATTGAAAGCGAACAATTTATACAAGTAAGTATATTTCTTTACTTACTTTTTTATATACTACTAGAGTGGCAGACAAGTATACGGCCCCACCAGATGTACCGGTGGTCACCGCAGCCTATGGACGCCTGCAACACCAGAGGCGCCACAATCGCGCTGCCGACTCTTTAAAAACCTTCTAAGTCCCCTTTTGAAGAACCCCATACTGTAGGCGTTTGGGAAAACCGAAGCAGGGAGATCATTCCACAACATAAGCGTACGCGGAAGAAAGCCTCTATTAGATCTCACTAGGGAATGCAATCTCGCAACAAAACTGTAATCCCGGTATTTGCGGGACTAAGGGATCTCAGTCCCGCGGGATCCCGGTATTTGCGGGATCCCGCATATTTCTGAAAGTCATTAAGAAAATAGTAGAATTTTGTATCATACATGCATCTAAAACTGAAAAACAGTCACGCCTTAGTTCCCGAAGGGGTAGGCAGAGGCATATTATATGCCCACATTTCACCTTTTAAGATTTCGTACCGCCGCACTGTGTCGCGTCTAGTACAAGCTAGCGGGACAAAATTATTTTCTTACTCAATTCGACTTATTATGTATTATTAAAGCATTTAGGCAATTTAAAGTAAATTTAAATGCTAAATGCATATGGATTGACACATGTTGATAATGCACTGAAGAGTTCTCGTAACTTACAACATTTTGTCTCTATTATAATCGAAAATTTGTTCAATAACTAGCTGCGTCCACCTGCTTATTACACCAGTAAAGCAAATTAATGTTCTTTTTATAATGAAAAGAAAATTATAATAAATATAAGTCAAAGAGGTAAATTGTTTATTCCTGATCGTCGTGTTCGTGAATATTTATTCTTTTGCTACAGAATTACAAAAATTAGAAATTATTGTAAAACTAAACCATGAACAGTAACTGAAGAGCAACTACGAGCTCTTTTTTTTCTAAATAATACCAATCTGAAGCAAACATTCATAAGTGCGGAGCCAGCGTTGCTGAAATTGTTCTTGACTCCTCTTTCATAGTAGACCGAGTGGCATCACAAATGTAATACTTGTGTTCAACGTATGCCAGTAAATGTATAACATACTTTGACATTAATCATCGTCAGCAACAACAGAGACAGTACACGAAAATACCTTTATCAGCGGCGTTGATATTCTTAAACCTATGCTTATACAGGCTTTGGCCAGACGTTGCATCACAACTCCAATTACTAACCAAAGTTTAATACAATACGTACCTATGTTATGTATAACACTTTTCTATTATTTTTAACTGAATTTTACTTCTCTTTTAGCAGTTTGTATTAAAAATTGCCTGAAGTTTAATTACAGTTCGAGATTGAGTGTCAAAAATGTGTTCATAGAAAGCTGAATTAGATAAGTCCAAAGCTTCATGGTGTCCACCATGAAGCTTTGGACTTATCTAAACTATTTAGTGATGGCACTTCGTTTTCCCTTTAATTGAACACTTTCTAGTTTGTTTTCTATGAATGAAAAATGGATTTGAAGTTTACATAATAAGCTAAAGCTTCGTCCGGTTTCAATTGCCAACATTTTTAGTAAACTAACTTTCCTTTGAATTTTCATAGACCGACTACAACTTTTTCAATTTGTTTAGTAGCACTGCGATATCAGGTCTTTAAAGTCGTTAGTTTTGCAGCATTAACAAGATCACTTGCCATTCTCAATTCCAAAAGATCTTTAACTATGCGTATCCTTATCTTTACTAAAGAGTCATATCATGGATTTTTAGAATTTTAAGCCGAATAGCCCTTTGATGATCTCGAAATATTAGCCTGGTGTTCACTTAAACTGATTTTTATGCCACAACCCTCTGATCAACCCATATAATGTTTTCAGAACACTTCATTGTGTCATTTAGACATTTCGGCTTTTCATGTATTTTTTCAAAAAGATTGAGTTTTTAATTTTCCGTTTTCTTTTAAAATCGTCATGAGGTTCTAATATTTCATAATTATTTCATATAAGTTCATAAATCTGACTGTTTTGTTCAGTTTTTTCGTGTTTTACTCATACTTGGAAAAACTTCAAAGAAAAAGGCGTTCAGAAAAAAGAGCATTAATCAAGCTGCGGGGCTTTTCGGGTGCTAAAATATACTTTACTCTATACCTGAATGTTGTGGTTAAAACATATAAAAAAATCTAACTGGATACCAGAGGATAAAAAAAGTTGCCGTCCTTTAAAGTTTACAGTTTAGGAAAAATATGAAAGATTTACTTAAGCGTTGTCAAACTCAAATTCTGTCAAAAGTAGAAATGTTTTTTTACAAAAAAGTATTATTAAATAGAGTACACACTTTGAAGAAAATGATCTATCACAAATAACTTGTATTACTTTATTATAAATTGTAAATCAATGACGTCAAAAGTGTGCTAAAAACATGAGAAATTTTTCGATGCAAATTAAGATATCTTAATAGTGACTTTCACCCCCGATAATAAAACCTAGTAAGATGATAATCAAATCAATTCTAGTAGATTCAGGACCTATGGGGGGTTGTTTACGATTAGTCATTAAGGGAACCGGTAAATTACGTCATGAATTTTGTCCCGCTAGCATGTACTAGACGAGACACAGTGCGCCGCGTAATATGTGATGAGCCGTATTGCCGTCTTGAAGTGAACAGGTGCAGGTTGCGACTGCTTGCTGTTGAAATTTTTCAAGCCGGGCCTTCAACTTGACTTAACTGCCATTTTACCGGCAAACGGGACCAACGGTTTCACGTGCCTTCCGAAGCACGGTAACGCACAAATAAATGTCACAAAGTGGTCACCCATCTAAGGACTGGCCATAGTAAATGTAACTTACTGCAGTGATCTTTTACAGAACACTGAGTACCGGGATATACATAAAAGTAATAAAATACCTACTGCAAATTATTAGAAGCAGATAAAATGGGTAGTTTTGGCATTACTTTAAAAGTGCGCAAAAAACATAGCATGTCAAAATTCTAGTCTGCCAAAAGACTCCTAACTTTATATGTCAGATAGCCAGCAAGCAATGTACGAGATAATTGAATACTTTTCTAACTGTTTATAGTACAAGCAAAGTGAAATCTCCCTGATTAAATCATTAAAAACAAATAAGTACGTTATTAGGTTATATATTACGACACAATTACAAAAAACTTACTCAAACCGAATCAGTTTGCGCGCTTCCGCTTACAGAACAACACATGGTGTTTACCTTTGCCCAGTCCCGCTAATCCCGCGGGATCCCGCACGATTTACGTGCGGGACTGGTCCCGCAAAAATACTGCGGGATCCCGGTATTTCGGGATCCCGGTATCCCGGTATTGCATTCCCTAGGTCTCACCGTGCTCGAGCATAATATTTTAATAATATTTTAATACCTAATGGAATTCTTACAACTTAAAAATGCAATAGTAGGTAACTCTGTCTGTTACGCTATTACTACTGAACTACTAAACTTATTCTGATAAAATTTGTGTCTTAGATAGAATTGTGTCTGTATACGTAAAATTATCTAATTAAACCCATATTAGCCTCTATATACAACGAGTTGCATAGACAGGTCTATCAAATAGATAGTAAACCATAATATCACACAAATCGCCAATACCTATATCTACCTAGTTTACAGTTATGGTAGCTATGAGTTAATGTTGTAATTATGTATAATGGGCGTGTATATAACCATGTATATAATATTTAATCATCGGGACACCACACCGTTACGTAATGATAGCGCGCTCTAATCCCCATATAAATCACAAGCTCGCAAATTTATGAGCCCACTGAGCACATAGGTACATTATAATACATAAATTATCACCAAGTCACAAACAAGCGCTTAAAAACACAACATCCTTGATATATATCACCTACGATAACACGAATTACGCGTATACTATTTATAGGCTTTATTGCAATGCTCCTCGTCCTGTGATGGTGAATTAAAAAGAAAACAAACTTCAAGAATGAAGTCCATTTTCAAAAATTTAAAATACTATTGTGTTCTTAAACACGTGGCGGTGTTGTCATATCTTTAATTTTTTTTTCTTTCTCGATTCCTACCGGCCAAGACATGTGTTATTATTATTCTGTGCTTCATTCACCTTTCTTTGTGCTGACAAAGACCGGTCCACGGAACTATGGCTCTCGTATAATGCGTGACATTATGTTCAAAGAATAAAAGAACTGAGAATGTTGGAAGAAATATGTTACGCGTTTATTCAATGTGTATTTCGGATGTAAAACAAACTGACACCGAATGTAAATACTATTGTTGAGTGTTGTCATATGAAAAGTGCGACTATAATGGTTATCTAATAGCCTTTTTGATGAATAGAGATTGTATGACAAATATTCCAAGGATCACGATCATGATGATCGCTATAAACCTATTATTATAAGGAGAGGTACAAAAATAAATACTTTATGAATTGAGCTTAAAACCAAGATTGTTCAAGTCCCAGGTTACTCCTTTGTACTTCTGCTTACTGACAGACTATGCTCGCATAAGGTCTGATAGAGGCTTTCTTACGCGCCACGCTTAGGTTGTGGATTAACTCCCTGTCTCGGTTTTTCAACGACAAAAGTTTTCCAAAAATATGTTTTTGCAGGGTCGGCGATGCAAACATACATAGGCTACGATGACCACTTTAAATCGAGATGGCCGTATACAAGTCTACCGCCTTAGTGGTAAGGCTGTGGCCGAATAATTATTTCCCAAAAAAAAAGTATGAAGGTACTTCGGGCTCCAGACTAGTCATGTATTTGATGGTTACCAGAATACAGATGCCTTACACACGAGACCTCCTCAAGACTACCCTCGTCTTCTATCATAACTATCATCACAGCCATTCTATGAAGAATTTCCGCCATGTATGCCTTCATTTTTCGATTTTCCTTTCATCTTAGTGAAGTTTTATTCTTGCCCAAGACTATCGGCCTCCATGACCGGAGGCCTGGGAACGGTGGGCGGGCTGCTCACCGTTTTTAGAGAAGCAGGCCCGAGACGACAGCGTGACGTGCTTGTTTCACCAGCTGGTAACCAAGAAGCGGGATAACACCCGAACAACCCCCCAAAGGGGATAGCACCAAAACTACTGTTGGTAATCGTGAGGTCATCCTTCCGAGGGTTTACCCGGGGCTCCCAATTATGTATACGTCAGACTCGCAGACGAAATCACCCTGGACTCCAAAGACCGCAATAGGACAAGTATACAGCAAATGCACTGTATTGAAAAAATAGCATTTATATTGCTGACACGATAAACACTGCATTTCAAATAGGCTGAATGCATATTATACGCAGAACAAAAAAAAAAGAATTAAAAAAGTAGTTTTATTTGTACTACACAGTTTTCATGCGATTGTGTATTAAATCGTTGTGCATATTCATGGGTAGTCTCTGTCCGTTTATCCACGGTAGCACAAATACGTCATGGTCCTTTGACCTGTCAAGCGTTCCTGTGTGCCACAACCGAATCGCATACTTTGAATGTCAACCTTATTGCTATGAATTAAAGTTTATTTTTAGAATTATATCGTTAAGGCAACATTAAAGTCCTCAGATCTAAGGTTTGGTTGCCCAATATGAACCCTGCGCGTGAGTTGAAACCAATACTTTTGTCTTTGAAACCACTTATGCTAATATACTTAGTGTTGTACAATATTTTTAATGGAAAACCCCACTGACTAAAATAGTTCATGAATTGGGTATTTCTTGAGAAATTTAGCGTTTCAAGGATAAAATTATTTTGTATTGAAATAAGCATGTTATGACTAATGAAACGTGGATAATGAAATTTAGTTCTACGATTCTTGGAACCAATGAGTGTTATTGCAATTCTGCGGAGTGCTATAAACATGTGTGATGCGTACGTGCGTGCGTGCGTCCGTCCGCACTATTTGGTCGCGACACTGTGGCTCCCAAACCGCTTGGAGGATCCTTACGATGAAGGTAAGTATATTATTGTTGGGACATATTTGAGGAAGGTTTTTAACCACATCCGGTTGACAGATCAAACGAAAGTGGTTGTTAATCGCTAAACATCCTCTAAATCGTTGAATAAATACAGGAGTGTGAACTAAATGGGAAATGGCTATTTTCTGACTCTGCAACACTGTCAAGTCTGAATCGAATCGAAACCAGGACTTTTCGGCTAAGGTGGACAAGGGCCTATAACTTGACAAGGCTATAAGCTTTAGAAACTACAAAAAAAAATTCAAACATTCATTGAAATGCATCGAAAAGTAATATTTATTTACAAATATAAATTATTTCAGCACAGCAGTGGCAACAATGCATGACTCTTTACTTTAAATGGATGCCCTAATAGGCGTAACGCTGTGCTCGATAACTTAAAGCAAATACAAGTGTACTAAGTTGTACAAATGTACCTGTTACAGGACATAGAAATTCCAACTTCCTGCTACTACCGACAAAAGGAATCATGAATTCGCCACGCCCAAATCAAAATATATTATCGAATTTCAAAATTTAAAAAAAAAATTCGCGTCGGTGTTGCGTTCGCACAATCAATCAAGCGATAAGCCAATAAACCTCAACGATGCGCTTTTGAATCGCGAATTCGATTTTTGAATCGGTCCATTGTTGCGCATGGCCGGCGGCGCGTTCCTTGTACAATGAAAGAGCGGCCGGAAGCGAACGCCGGTGTCTCCTTCTGAATGGAATGATCATTCAGGAACTGTTTGGATATGGATCTGTCAGTAAAGTATAGCCAGCAAAAGAAGGCTTACGTTTAGTCGACTGGAATATGAATTGTTTCACATACCATTTAGAACGCAGTTTAAAGTTTGAAATTCGAAATGTGAAGGCACATGATGTTTTTGTTTCTTTTTTTAGTTGTAGATACTGGCTGAAAACAGTTGCGAGATATCGAAATACTCGTATACCTACTGCCTTTCAGTTGATTCTATTGTTAAAAAAATAAATAAGGCCTAAATTATAAAGACTGGAACTTTACCGTTCATTACAATTTTATTGAATTACCTAACCATACCAACATGAATAATTAAAAAACTATCTATCAACAGAAGAAAATATAGTATCTATGACAATACAACGCCCCCTATTGTTGTAAAAGCTGCATGGCATAGCAGGATCGCGCCTGTTTAAAAAAATACGTCCGGGGTTGCTACAGCAATAAAATTAAGCACCATAAAAGGTAGAAATTAATAATGAAATATGTATTACATCGGTATAATGTTGTTAGGGGTTGTGTCGAATGAATGGCTCTTTGTGACACCGTTTGACTTGAAACTTTTATGTGGTATTGTCCGTGAAATCGGTCGAGATGTATGGATTTTGTTAACGATGGGAATTGTACGTTCTTGCTAAATGTGCGATGATTATACTAATTATATGGGAGGGGGCATGTTGAAGTCAAATTAAAGTTGTGTAGATTTATGGAGTGTGTTAGGTTTTTTGTCTGATAGTAGACATTAGAGTCTGATTCAATATTTGAAGTTACTTCAACTTTTTTTTTAAAAGCACCCTCTTAAGGGGTCCTACCAATGTCATCCCAGGCTAGGCTTAATTGGTAAATTAGACATCTACCGAATAAAAACACACAGTCCCTTCCATCAGCCTACGCTACGGTTATGGTATCTACGATTTGTATTGTAACTCGTCATGGCGGACAGACAGCTTACTTCTGCTGTCTGTATAGGTACTCTAGGTCTTTCCACACAGAGAAACATTTTTCTGTTGTCTCGGTTGTAGGCGGAACGAAAGACATCATCTGAAAGATTTATACATATTTCAGTTATACTCGTTTATGATGAATTACCTACAAGAAAAGAACCCTTATGCCGTCACATCTATTATCTATTTAAGAGTCCATATGACGCCAAATAGACTATTACTTTGATCTAGATCTCAGGGCTCGTGAGGTCTGCTGAATTAAAATTTGAACACAGACAACTTCAGTTCATGAACTAAAACCGCTCTAGGCTTGAAACACGATTACTGATAAAATCCTCGATAGATTTTTGTGTTGAAAATACCTCGATTTCGTGAAATTTTAAGCATCTAGCTTAAAATTTCACGAAATCGAGGTATTTTCTCTCGTATGTTATTAGTTGTTTTTATAATATAAAATATTTAAAAGAAAGACAATAGTAAAATCTTCATTTGCACTAGAGCATTTTTTTCATATTGGTTATAGTTTTTTTATAATAAATTTATTTCGTTAAAAGCGCACAAAAACCGATCGCATATCTCTCTTTCTTGCACGCTAAAATGTATTCTATCTTTTTATAACAATTTTGCGTCTGGTAGGCTCTTAAGTCTTTTTGAGCGTCCCGGGGCTTTCAACCGTAAGCAGTAGGCAGGGAACGTGTTGGTTTTTAGTCGGTTAGACCTGCATAGCATCCATGACGGATTTTCCGCACGAAACAAAGTCTTTTTGAGTGTTGTGTCCCGTTCAAGAATTTATTATGTTTTTGAGCTAAGTAGGCGTTGCTAGACGATGAGTCATTTTGTTGTCTGCCTTTTAGTTTGTAAAACAGTTTATTTTCGGACTTATGCTACTTAATTAAGAACATAAATATAATAAAGTGCCGTTTCTTCATTAACACTAGCATTATTTTGCCAATAAAAATTAAAATTTTGACAACTTCATACGTCTAGAAAGTCACTTTCTCCAGCACCCAAATTGGGTGTACTTAAATACAATATGATAAACGAATTTCAACCTTATTTTAAAAGGCAAAAAAGTGTATATTGCATTGGGAAAAAGCTGGTTCAATTTGACGACTCTTTCTTTTGCTTTGCCGACGGATGACGTAGAGCCGGTTCTTACTAATTAGTGTTAATCAAATAATGTCTTTTCTTGGGATATTATTCTGTGTACTAATAATGAAGAATTTGTCTCTGTGGGCGGTGTGGTAGAGAGAAACTAGCGTAATTTCGCCTTTAATACCTAGTTTGTAGGAGGCCGAATAGATATTAGTGTGAAATTTAAACTTTTACAATCGAAAGTAATTTTGTTTTTTTGCAACAGAAATACATAAGTAATAATTTTTACGCAGTAGAAAATCATAATCATTTTGATGATACAATAGAAATCCCGATCCCTACTATCCCTATCTACTAATATTATAAATGCGAAACGCTTTTGTTGAAATTTGTTATAGAGATAGTTTGAGTCCAAGGGAAGGACATAGGCTACTTATTAATTGGCTAAGCAAAAAGAGGGTCATGGTTTTACGCGATAACGACTTCTACGCGGTCAAAGCCGCGGGGAACAGCTAGTCTTCTAAATATATATATAACTCAAAGGTGACTGACTGACTGACATAGTTATCTATCAGCGCACAGCACAAACCTCTGGACGAATCGGGCTGAAATTTGGCATGCAGGTAGATGGTAAGACGTAGGCATCTGCTAAGAAAGGATTTTGATAAATTCTACACCCAAGGGGATAAAATACGGGAAGCGGAAACGGGAACAAATTTTACGCGGGCGAAGGGCATCAGCTAGTACATAATAAATTGCGCAACAGAAATACAGATAATTGTTTGCACCGCCATAGTGCTACATTCCTCCCTGCCGACCTTACAAAATTATTTTATAACTCCTCTATAAGAACCACATACTTTAGGCAGAGGTATGTAATACTATTATATTATCTTTGGTAGAGGTTAGGAAATACTGAGGCACAGAAAACAAATCAACATATGTAAATGACCGAGGTATTGGAACCTCCGAGGTGTTAGACTCTTTGGTAAGACTTCAGACAGATCAGGTACCGTCATCATAAAAATATAATTGATTTTTTTTTACTCTTTCAACAAGGTCATCCTATAGTGACGCATCATAGCACTATTTTTGTCACGCAAGTACAGTCAGCAACTCACTCATAAGACTGTGTTATCAGGTAGGTATTAAATTATGTTCTCCACTAAGACCCTTTAAATATGAAACAGCATTACACCGTCAGCTATCAAGATAAGTACTGACAGGCCTTATCAAGGCTTTTGTGGAAAATTCCTTTATTAATTATCTTACAGTACGTCTGTCAGATAATTTTGATGATAGTGATTACTGCAAATATCATTTCATAAGGTTACTCTATATTAAGAGACAGCAATTCTTTTAAAATGCTTGTAGACAGCAGAGGATTGAAGACCAGCTTTGATAAAAGTTCCACTCCTGTAAAGCGTTGCAATCTTTACTTTATTTGTTGTTATAGCGGTAACAGAAATACATCATCTGTGAAAATTTCAGCTCTCTAGCTGTCACGGTTCCTGAGATACAGCTTCGTGACGGACAGATAGACGGATAGCGAAGTCTCATGAATAGGGTCGTTTTTACCCTTTGGGTACGGAACCCTTAATAAATGTACCTAAGACAAACACCACACAACACCTATTTTGTTTTACTAGCGGACGTAACGCGGTTTCACCCGAGTAGTTCCCGTTCCCGCAAGAATACGGGAATAAAATATGACCTATGTTCACCGCAAAGAGTGTAGCTTTCCAACAGTGAAAGAAATTTACAAATCGGTCCAGTAGTTCCGGAGCCTATTCGTTACAAACAAACAAACAAAAATACAAATCTTTCCTCTTTATAATATCAGTATTGAAGTATAGATTTCTATACATGCTTATTTAAATAGTTATCGAAAACGATCTAAAAAAAAAAGGACAGAGTTGCAATACTAAAGTATTTACACGAATCAAATGTTTGCATCAATAAATGAGACATGTTTACAGTTAAAATGAGTCCTTAGTCTCAAGATAAATTAATTTAGAATGTTGCCTGAATTGAGTGCTGATAAATAAAACCAATACTGGAACGGTAGGTACCTATGACAATATTAGTTATAGTAAATATTTGCAACATTCAAGTATTTGCACTGCTATTTTTGCTCAAATATTGACTAAAACTGTGATTGACATACAACTTGTCAATAGGAAGTAATTTCTATTATGTTGGTACAAATAACTTAGCTACTTGAATAACTTTTTAATAATCTGAACTGACATAGTTGACATAGCTCGTAGATTAAGCACCATATAGTAGCCTTTTTTTTAACGTGAGGGATAATCCTTCGTGGATGCTATTTCGGACTCCTACCAACTAAAAAAACATCACCTAATATATAATCCCAACAGCTAGGGTTGACCATATCTGTTGAAGAAGGCTGTGAGAGCAGACGAGTTCTGCAGTAGAGAACGCATAACTGCCCGCCAGATGGACAGACAACCTAGAAAATGCGGCAAGTATGATCTGGATTCAAAAGGCACAATACCATGACAGAGTTATGGCAAAAATCGATGAGACTCACGTCCAACAATGGATTACGATTGACTGATTTGGTAGATGTAGAGCAAGTCGAATGACTTACCTACCTAAATTGGTAAGGACCTGAATCCAGTGAATGGAGATGAGCTAACTTTATAAGAGAAAGCAAAACTTATTAACAAGGCCCTTCACTCAGTCACTCCATGAGCTTTCCGATCAAGATAAAGTTCAGTTTTCCAGTACGTCTACTTAATACTAATGTAATAGTATTACATACAGATAGGCAACTCCCTGCCCTTCACTTACCAAGCTTCCCCACCCCCGCCTGTCCCTCGCCCCCGCTTTTTATTATAGTTGGCGGGTCTCGTGAGGGAACATTTGCTTAGCCTTATTGGTTACACGCTCTGTACGAAAATAGCGTGTTTTCAGTATAAGTGACAGTTTCTGCCCTGTGATACCACTACCATAGTACTATCAGTCTTGTATAGTTTTCATTTTTAATTTGTTTAGTAAGCTTGTTGAGCGATAAGGTCCTACCAACATAGAGACCAAGCCTCCGACTGTAAGTGATGAACCTGCTGTCTAGCGGAGATAATGACGAAGACAAGGAAAACTTTAAACTAAACCTACCAACCTGTTTGACGTTTCAGTGTTGCACAGAAAGGTAAAACCATAGATTTAGATTTTTTCGCTACTCTCAAAACGCCGCGCCCTCCCGAAATTCAATTGGTAGAGGTCTACCTCCAACAGTGGAATCTGATAGACTAATTTGATTGATTATGGTATACCAGGCTCAGCTTTTTGGACATAGACTCAAAGAGCTCATTTTTAATGTATCAGACGTGTTACTTTTTAGAATACTCGTCCATACCATGTTTAGAATATCCATTTATTTGAACTATTTACACACTACATCGCAGTACACGTAATATTTTATTTATCTGTAATTTTCCATAGACACTTTGTCCATGGTTCACACAAGATGGCTGCGGTTCTAACGATTTCAGCAAACATAATTATTGAAAGTCGCACGTCCATTCTGCTATTTGATCTGGCTTATTGGCCAACACGACTCACGGCTTTGGTTTTCTTATTGTTACATCTATTTAGTATAAAATGAATTCATCTGTAATGTTTTTCTATAGTTAGTACTTACATACATTACTGTTTATATAATTCAATGATTTGGGTACACATTTTTTGCAAATAATATGTTGGTTGGCCTTTCTGGTAAGTACCTACTAATATGTAATATAAGTAGGTATATAGAATAACATTGATACCAGTATCTACTTCTGAATAAAGCAAGGAGTATTTGGAAAACTAATAGTCGAAGGGATAAGGAAAGCGTTGTCAAGAAATACTCAATAGAATTGATAGCTCTCAGGGCAGAGTGTAGCATTACTTGAAGATACAACGGTCTATGAGGATCTCATTCTAGATTGGATAATGGCACGCAGATTTAGTCTTGGAATGCCTACTTTGGAGCTGTTGCATTTTTTTTTAATTTTAATTTTGTTAGATGGGTGAGTGATAGAGTTTTTGAGAAGTTGGGCTATGGGATGCTCACAACTTCTCGATTTGAGGAAATAGGGAAAGTGTCAGAGGTGTATGTGAAGAAGGGATAAGTTATAATGAGAAGTGGGATGAGGTGTACATGATAATTCTTACGAATAGCTGTACAAAGTATTCTTTTTGTTTGAGTATTTGTTTCTTAGGTTATACTTTTTTTTTCTTGTGCTGAGAGCTGTTGCAATTGGTGATAGTGTTTTTAGAAAAGAAATCAGGCCCTTGCTCGCTGTTGGAAATCCTAGGTCATCCTATCGGGGGCTTACCCGGGGCTCCCGGCCACAGGCAGATAAGGCAACGTGTGGTTTTAATCAGTAAGAGTCCGACGTAGCAGCCACGAGAATTCCTGGGGTGTTGTGAAGAAACCCAAACGTAGCTTGTGAATGGTGCCGACCAATAAAAAAATCGGTTGTCTGTAAAGTCGGTTTACTGACGATAGTTGAACGTGACAACTCAGCCTTAAATGGAACGCCTCAGAGCGAGGTGACGCCGCATACAACATGTTTTTTCGTGCGTGCAGCCGGCTACATCAAATCCGTACGTCACGTCAAAAATGTTTTCAGAAATCGTAGCAGCTTTCTTTTTGTCAAATTGCTGGATCATTACAGCATAAATTTGGCATGAGTATTGGGCCTACATGAGTCTACGGTCAGCTTTCATGGGCTAATAGATGCGTTTATATAATACCTATGGCTATTTTGTGCCATATTAAGTACTATCTCAGCACTCAGTGACACCGCTTTTCACCTTGTAAGCTAAACAGGATACATTTTGTCCGTAGCAGTAAATTAACACGAATGCACGACATTCGTCCAGCGCTATCAATTACACATGTATCGCTAAACAAATACGCGTTAGTGTTATACGAATCTGGCAGGGTATAATTGTAAGTACAAATAGTTTGACTCGCGTTTTTGGACTGTGCCGCGTTTGAATGGAAAGAATATGTTAGGACAGTAGCTGGGATGGTACAATTTATTAAGAAAATAAAGGTAAATAGTTTTAATAGATACACAATTTTAATTGCGGAAATCTCCACGAATGTCATCGGACTCGGACCGACTAAAACCATACGGTCCCTGTCTATCCGTCGAAGAACCTCATCTGTCAGAATTCGTGTGCGTATCTATCTGTGGTGCCGTAGCGTAGCTCACCAAACTCTAAATTTTAATGAGAAACCGATTTGAATGCAATTTTTTTTTATTTTGTTATAATTATTTTTTGCGATTTTCGTGTAATTTACAGAAATGTTTCATCAAAACCAGCTCAGCAGTTTGCCGCATTTTTATTTAAAAACTTTTCCAAGCTTAATTTAGCACGCAATAGCAGGTAGCCACAACCTGCCATAAACCATACGACCTATTGGTTGACGTGGTATAAAATATAACTGGCGAAATTTAGGCATAGGCCCTTCAGACAATGTCATCTAATTTTAATGCAATTTCGATATATAAACTCCCAAACTTATACTTGACGAGTGATAATCGAAAACGGCCAGCAATGAGGCTAGACTGATGAGCCCGCAGAGAGTGATGGCCGTCAGGGTGATAAGAGGATACCGCACGATCTCCGGTGAGGCGGCATGTCTCCTAGCCGGGACCCCTACATGGGACCTGGAAGCGAGAGCCCTTGCGTCACTGTTCAGATGGCGCAAGGAGGCGCTGGAGCGGGGCCAAAGGCCTGCGTCTCGAGAAATCGAGGCCCAGCGGACCCTGCTCCACCAGGAAACCCTGGAGACATGGAAGATGCGACTTGAGCAACCAAAGGGGGGATTCGCCACAATCGCGGCCGTCAGACCGGTCATGGACGAGTGGCTGGAGAGAAGACACGGTGCTCTCTCCTACCGGTTGACACAGATGCTTGCCGGGCACGGTAGCTTCGGTAGGTATCTGTGGCGAAAACACCGGGAAACCACGGCCGAATGTCAGCACTGCGAGGACCGCAGCGATGACACGGCGCTCCACACGCTGGTGGAGTGCGCGGCGTGGGCACAACAGCGACAGGTCCTCGTAGTGGGTCTGGGCGTGGACACTCTCTCGCTTGAGGCCATGGTGCGAGCCATGCTCTCCAGCGGGAGTAAGTGGGACTGCGCCGCCTCTTTCTGCGAGCAGGTCATGCTCGCGAAGGAGGCGGCGGGCCGGGTGCGGGAGAGAACTCTCCCACCCGAGTTCCGCAGTCGGCGCCCTGGGCGCCGCCGACGTGTCTTCGCCGAGGACTATCGGCCTCCATAACCGGGGGTCTGAGGACGGTGAGAGGGCCGCTCACCGTCCTTACAGAAGCAGGCCCATGACGGCAGCGTGACGTGAGCACTCACGCACGCCCCCCCTTAGAAGCGGGGCCACACCCGAAATCCCCCATAGACGCGGGATTGCACCCGAACCACCCCCTGGGCGAGGCCGCATTGGCGGCCGTAGGTCTGTTGGGAGTCACGGGACATCCTTCCTGAGGGCTTACCCGGGGCTCTCAACCATAGGCTGTTGGGCGTTACGTGAGGTTTTTTAGTCGGTAAGAGTCCGGCATAGCATCCTACGAGGATTTTCCCTCACGTTAAAAAAAAAAAAAAAAAAAAAAAAAGTTATAATCGAAATATTTTCTAGTACTTCTAAACACTTTATCAAGCAAGTTCTTTCTTAGAAGTCGACCTTCTCAGGTGCTAAACGAGGCACAAGACATAAAAGGGCACGAGAGGGTTACATTAAAATGAAACCGATAATTTGTGCAGGTTTGACCGGCCGTTCATCTCATTAACACTCGAGAGCCGCGTCGTTTCATCGGCGTCGGTGAAGTTGACGTCGGGATCGCAAAGTGTAATGCATTTATCATCCGAACATTACAAAAGGCCTGGAGAGGGTTACATTTTAAGTAAAGCTATAATTTGTGCAGGTTTGACCGGCCGTTCATCTTATTAACACTCGAGAGCGGCGTCGTAACGTCGCCGTCGGCATCGGTGAAGTTGACGTCGGAATCGCACAGTTTTATGCTTTCATCATCATCCGGGCGTTACAACAAGGTACAAGAAGGTTAAATACATTAAAATGTAACCGATAATTTGTCTAGGTTTGACCGGCCGTTCATCTTATTAACACTGGAGAGCCAAATCGTAAACCGAGTCGGTGAAGTTGACGTCGGCATCGCACAGTGTAATGCATTCATCATCATCACCCAAGAGTTACAACAAGGCACGAGATTGTTAAATACATTAAAATGTAACCAATAATTTGTGCAGGTTTGACCGGCCGTTCATCTTATTAACACTCCGCCAAATCGTAAACCGAGTCGGTGACGTTGACGTCGGCATCACACAGTGTAATACATTCATCATCATCATCCAAGAGTTACAACAAGGCACGAGAGGGTTAAATACATTAAAATGTAACCAAAAAATTGTGCAGGTTTGACCGGCCGTTCATCTTATTAACACTCGAGAGCCGAGCCGAAAGCTGAGTCGGTGAAGTGGACATCACATATCTTCTCTTCTATTTCTCATTTTAGATTCAAGTTCTTGCTTCAGAGCTCAAGATTCTTTTTATTTTGCTTCCTATTTTGAACGGTCTTCAGCTTACTAGCAAGACTATTAACACAAATTTTATTGTTCGCCTTATCAGGTGACAGTATTTCTGAAACACCGTGTACTCATTTACTTCGAACACTTGCCGCTTAACATTATACCTACCAATTATCAAAATAACAGAACACATTCATGATGAAAACAATAGGTATTTAAGCAATCAAAAACATTATACATGACGTAGATATATATGTATATTTGTGTAAACATGCCAGGCCTAATGCTCACGTACATACACCCGGACAAAAGGACGAACAAAAACGTTCAACGAACTTCATTTGAATGTCATATTTTGGTACTATTTATAGCTCGTATCTATACTCAATGAGATCAGCCTATCTATAGCAGTCCACCGCTGCACAGATTGATCAAATCAGCCTATGGTCCTTAATAGTGGACGCCGGCCTCTATGAACTCGTAGGCCTCTGATAATTTCGTAGACCACGATAATTACGTAGGCATTTCAAATTTCGTAGGCCTCTTACAATTTCATTGGCTATTCCCATTTTGATTTAGATATAAATGATTCCTGGTAGGTAGTTCTTTATTTTGGGTAGTATTTTGTAATGTGGGTAAGTACCTAAGTTATTATTTCTGAGGATATATTCTGAGGCGCTCCCTATCCGTACTTACTATTCTGAGGTTCTTGAACTTAATCCCACCTGGAAAGGGATTAAGTTAAATAATAAAGATAGAATTAAAAAGAAGATTAATTCTGCATTAAAGTGGGCCTTGTGGCCCAAACAACGCATTTTCTTCTCGGCAGAGATACCTACCACTCTTCTTCTCTACACTGTATGAAAAGAACATAGTGTAAAGCTTCACAAAAATAAAATGTTTTTGTTTTAATTAAGCATACCAAACATGTATATTCAATATACATTTCATTCAATAAATTGGAACAAGGGCATTCTCTTGCCCTTGTTCCAATTTATTTGGAGTCGGCACAATGTCTTTTTCATCTTTTACTCGTCGTCTCATCATTCACTCCTTTCATATCGAAATCATTTTGTACACAATTCATACATCTTTTCTTTGACTTTATTCTGACTCTCAAACCCTCAACATTCAAATTCACTCTTTTCTTTACATGGTTTTCATCCCTTCTTATCACATGCCCATACCAAAACAAACGGTTTTTCTCACTTTTTCAGACACTGGTGCTACCTTCACTCTAAAGGGCTTGTTGCTGCATTCCTCTACAACATTAGGCTGAATACTTTATTATCAAAGCCTTTAAACCAGCACATAGCTGCATTATAAGCATTCCTCTTCAACATTAGGCTGAATACTTCATTATCAAAGCCTAAAACCAGTAGAGAACAAACAAACGTCACACAAATGTACATAGACATACAGATTATCAGTTTCAGAGACAAATTACACAAGTTGTCGTGAACAGACCGAAAGCGCTACATATATAAACATGATGTTTATATATTGATAGAGTAGAGCGTTTGTCAAACAGCGAAGTGTACGGTGCCAATATTAACTCTAGTTATCGTCCGCGGGTGAACCCCTGTTAAGGTCACGGCCAAGGTCAAATGGTTTACATTTACACTGTCAATATTTTGATATGTTTTCTACAAGCTGAAATATAGTATTTGATGTGTAAACTGGGGCATGCAGTCGTATTTTAGGGTTAACAGTAACAACTTAGGTAAATTCTTGGCTTGACGTTGCAGATGATGATATTGCTACCTGTGGGTCAAAAAAGCGCCTTCATACAAGTGAGGTCTACTACTCCCCTCACGAGCCGGAGTTGCTGTACTGTCTAGCGGACATGCGTTCGGAGTCTTGGAGATATCTTCCATGGGAGTAACCAGAGTACTTTGGTAATAATATGGGGTACCTATAACGATCAACGAGGCTACCGACAAGCCCACCTCGATGTGAAATCTATACATTCATATGGTCACGCCTTTATCCCCGAAGGGGTAGGCAGAGGCATATTATATGCCCACATTTCACCTTTGTATAATTTGTCCCACGTAAGAGGTGGTGAGCCGTATTGCCGTGTTTAAATGGACAGGCGCAGGTTGTGACTGCCTGCTGTTGAAATAAAGCCTTCAACATAGCTTAACGACTGCCATTTTACTGGAAACCGGGACCAACGGCTTAACGTGCCTTCCGAAGCACGGAAACGCTCAAAATAAATGTCACAAAGTGATCACATGGATGGTCACCCATCCATGGACCGGCCATAGTGAAAGTTGCCTACTGCAGTGATCGTTTACAGAACACTGAGTCCGCGGGGCCACGAGCGCTTTCTTTAAGGACTAAAAATAACAAATTAGATTATTTATTTTATGTATTTCAGAGAGCAATGTGAGTTATAACTAGGATAAAATGTATTTCAGATTTTATCCTAGTTATAAATCCAACTTGAATAAAATAAGACCCTACAGCATCTGACGGCACCCAGAACAGCATCTAAGTGACACATAAACTCTTAAATGCCGCATCTAGTACATAGTATTGGCATAACTTTAGATCGCTGTTTATTGATGTAGCTTTAAGGTAACAAAACAACACTATGAATTGAATTCAGAATTCTTACTTCTTAAAAAAAAATCAAAAGCAAAGGCAACAAAATTTAAATCCTAATTCGCCCAATCGACATTATCACTACGTATATTTAATTTATCAAGGCAAACTCCTTGGATTACATTGGCTGCGTGCTACCAAATATTTTCCGTGCAAGCGTATTGTGTGCCGTGTACATATTGTGAGTGTGTTGTTGTGTGTGTACATATTTAGCTCAGCCCAATACGCCCCTTGGCCTTATGCCGGTGAAAACTGTGTTTGTTGCTTTTAAATAATCGTTTTTGTTGGTGTCAAGGATGTTAATGGATAGTCGTAATATCAGAATCTGAATGGGATTGTAAGAAGTTTTGTATACTTACTCTTTTAAATGAAGATCATCATAATTGTAATAATGAGATTAACTTATAAACGTAAGAATTTACTTAAACTACTTATTTCGAAACCACTACATAAGCCTTCAACTAGGCTTTACAACTCCGTTCCTCCCGAACTATGGAACTGCCAGTACATAAATAGATAATTCACAAACTTCCACCCATCTCAACTGATGATGGTGTATTAAGCTTAGGCCAATGATCGATACACAATTTTTTTATTTAGACACTATTTAATGTGACAGACGTAAAAACCTTACAAAGAAGACTGTATCCGACCGTTTGATGTATCAGCAAGTAACCTTACATAGGTACCAGGTTCAGGTACAGGTTCATAGGTACAAGCTTAGAGGTGAAAGTTAGATCGCACTTGCCAAACGAAACGTTAAGACTAGCGGACGTCACGTAGTTTCAGCCGCATAGTTCCCATTCCCGTGGGAAGGCGGGTATAAAATATAGCCTATGTAACCAGGGAATAGTGTAGCCTCCCAACAATGAAAGGATTTTTCAAATCGGTTCAGTAATTTCGAAGTCTATTCGTTGCAAAACAATCAAATCTTTCCTCTTTATAATATACTAGAGGACGTCACGCGGTTTCACCCCCGTAGTTCCCGTTCCCGTGGGAATACAATATTTTCTCTTTCATAAGAACCTTCTCCTGACAATACCTTACACAACAAAAAAAGAATTAGTGAAATCGGCCCACCCGTTCTGAAGTTATGCGCTTACATTTTGCGATTCATTTTTATATAAAAGAAGATTAGTATAGATAAACTCTGGCTGTGTCTCAGAGCTTTGCTATGACATTCTTTGAACCCCTTAGCCCATTCACAATAATGCATGAACGCTTGATCTGGCTATACAATTTGCCCTAGTTACCACTGGATAACTTGGCTTCCTAATGAGTGAGAGAATGTGAAACATCGCCATCGGTTCAGTAGTTGCAAAGATTATCGAATACAAACAAATTCTTCGTTTTTATATTATTAGTATAGATTATTTGTAAGTCAGTAGGTAAAACAACTCATAAATATTCATGGTAGGTACCACCCAATCTATTATTTGTTTTCAAACGTAACGCCTTCGAACTTCTCAGCTAACGCAATCGCAGTGACCCTAACACGAAGCATACGTAAAGCAAATACAAAAAAAAATACGCAAATAAAGTAGGTGGATTCCCCGTGGCCTCATTAATATTCTAGAAATAAAGGTCTTTGTGAAACAGGTCTCCAGAAAACAAACTCTTGCGCAGCTTCGGCGTGCCGCGTCGCTCTGTAAACAATATGGCCGCGATAAAACGACGCCATCTTGCTTTTATCGAGGTTAAACACACTGAAAATTTTAAAATTATTATTTTATTACTACCGTTTAAAGTTTTAAACTTGCTCGGTTGGTTTTATGAAGGCTTTCGGTTTTATTAAGGGTAATAATTCTTAGTACTTACCTTAGTTGGCTAAATATGTGTATCTTGTGGATGAATAACAATAAACCGATTATCTATAAACATACAACTTGACTGCCTCGTTAGGCTAGAGGTCGTAAAGTGCGAATGGGGGTTATATATTAAAATACCAGAAATC
Organism: Miltochrista miniata; assembly: GCA_933228765.1. Lineage (NCBI taxonomy): Eukaryota > Metazoa > Arthropoda > Insecta > Lepidoptera > Erebidae > Miltochrista > Miltochrista miniata. Next base: position 9,774,927 of record OW121764.1, on the reverse strand, counting down.
AAAATGCCTTTACTTAAAATGCATTAGACTAAAATACCCGAATTCGAAATACCTTAACATTCAAAATACCTTATTTCAGTTCACCTTACCCTAAAATGTCTAAACTTAAAATACAAATAATTATTATACCAAAATTCAAAATGCAAATTTTCAAATATCCTTATTTTAAAATACCGAAAATAGAATACAATGTGAATATAAAAAAATAAACCATAACCTACCCAGTTTATCGCTATAACCTCGCAGTTATAGCCGTAGGTCTGTTGGTCCTTGGGTATCTTTCTGAGGGCTTACCCGGGGCTCCCAACTGTAGGCTGTTATATTGGATAGGTACGTGTGGTTTTTAGTCGGTAGGAGTCCGTCATAGTATCCATGTAGGATTTACCTCATGTTAAAACACTTTGATTTAGAGTTACAAATGTACTACAGTGGGCTAACGAAAAATAAAAAAAAATAACCACGAAGGCTAAGGCGGGAGCTCCGCTTCGCTTCGCTCCCGCCTTAGTCTTCTAACCTAACCTATCCGAGTCGGGATACTGAGTCGGGGTGTTAACTATTCACAGATATATAGCATCCATGTAGGATTTAAATCATGTTAAAAAAAAGGTATTTTGTGTTTGAACATTTTAGGATAAGGTATTTGATAAATTTATTTTTTGGGTTTCGGTTATTCGACCGTAAGGCATTTTAAATTATTTATATTATAAATATTGGCCTTTTGAATATTGATATTTCGATTTCGGGTATTTTGGGCTCAGGCATTTTAAGTAAAGGCATTATGATTTCTGGTATTATGACGGTATACCGCGAATGGGACGTGGGTTAGATTCCCAACACGGAACTAAAAAATTGTGTGATTCATAAATATTTAATTCAAGTGCAAAGGCGAGCTGTGAGAGTTGTCATCGATCCTATACTGACGGGTGGTGTAGAACCTCTTTGCGACAGGAAAGACTTTGCCTCCTTATGCGTGTTCTACCGCCTGTACAATGGAATGTGCTCTGAGGAATTGTTTGAAATGATGCCCATGGCTACGTCCTATAATCGCACCGCTCGCCACAGGCAGGGAGTTCATCCTCACACTCTACGTCCGGAGCGTTCCAGCACGGTTAGATCTGATAGGGGTTTTCTTCCGCGCACGCTTAGGTTGTGGAATGATCTCCTTGCCTCGGTTTTCCCAAACGCCTACAGTATGGGGTTCTTCAAAAGGGGCCTTAGAAGGTTTTTGCAGGGTCGGCAGCGCGAGAGTGGCCTCTGGTTTTGCAAACTGCGATGACCACCAGTCCTTCTGGTGGGCCGTGTGCTTAGTGGTATAAAAAAAACCAGATTCTGGGTGTTTCTATGTATTAAAGTATGTATAACATAAAAAGTATCTAATAATGTCCGTTATCTGATGCCAATAACAGAAGTAGGTTCACCATAGCTTACTTTGGAATCAGATGGCGTTTATGTTAAAAAAAAGTGTGCATGAATATGAATACAATATAGGTATCGAGATGTAACTTTTTTACGGTATTGTGTGGACATTCTATCGACTAAAACCACCCAGTGCCCATCCAGCTCATCCGGCCGGAGGTCCATGAGGTCCACGGAGGTCCTGGCAGGATATTAATAATACTAGTCAGTGAATCTCCTAATTTCTTACTTTTCTGAGTGGAATGAGATATTTAAGGTCCAAGCCAGCCTCACCTTCAAGTGATACCCCTGCTGACTAAGGACGAGGACATGGCGAAGAGAAAGAAAACTCAAAAAAACTCTGTCTTGTAGGCATTGCCAAAATTATTTTGAAAATTGGAAGGGGCCTACATCTATGTAGTACCTAATAAATTTGATTGCATTTTAATATATTTTAAGAACGAAACTAAAGAAAGAGAAATTACAAAAAGGAAAAGAAATCACTGGTCCGATGTGAGCTATGTTTGAATTTAATATGTATAATATGTTTGACAGTCCCGGGACATCCTTTCGAGAGCTTACCCGGGGTCCCGAAGGCATCACGAGCTTTTAGGCGTTATGGGTTTCGGCATAGCATCCATGAGGATTTCCATATCTAAAAACAAAATGTTTAACAGAAATATCTAAAATACAAACTCCGTTTCTGGTGCCTACCTATTTAATTACACTAAACATAAAGGAAGAAGAATCAAAAAGGGATATCGAAAATAATCAGAAACATTAGAGATAGGTAACCACATAAAACGGAGCCATCAAATCAGAGCCTATTCTGTCGTATACTTCCGTAGAATAGGAAAACACGAAATAAAACCCTGCAGAAAGCCGTCCGACCAACGCGGAATCATAGATTTAGAATTTTTCGATACTTGAGAATGTACGGAATAGTATAGCCAAAATACCTCCAAACAATGTAAGTATTATTTGATCCTTGATGAGGAACGGGAACTACGCAGGCAAAGCCACGTGACATTCTCTAGTAAGGAATGAAAAAAACTACACATCATAATCATACAAAGGTACAGCGTATCAGAATCGCATTATGCGTCATTTCGCTACAAGAACAGGCAAAATTAACATTCAACGAGATAAAACTGTTGTGTTTAGTAGAAAAACAGGCTAATCCCGGCGCGGGGAGAGACGGAGAACAAATTTGCTGTGCCAACAATCAACAGCACCTAACATCGGTATGTATGAATAAGGGTGGTGACATACTTCGCGGATAAACGCTCATATAAAGTCCCAGCTAAATTGGCCATCTGTCAATCTAAATTTGATAGTCACCCGACATTTTTACTATAAACTATTGAAAAAACTACAGAGAGAGAGAGAGAACGCTATGAGACCATTCCTCCTGGGCTCCCACTGTCATAATTTTTGTCCACTTTGTTCTTCAACAGAGTATCTGAAAAATAACTTGTGTCGAATGAAGCGATTGTGTAAGCAGGGTAGTATACGAATGGTTGAAAGCCCATCTTACCGTATGGTAAGATTTTTTCACCCAAACACTGGGAGGATTACTGTCAATCAAATTAGCATAAGAAAGTCTAACAGCTAGAAGTAGGCCTCTTATAATTTTTGCAATAACAAACGGTCCTGCACTTCCGCATGCAGTTTTATTTTTGTTTTTATTTCAATCGACCGTGCAAAGGATCGGAGTTCAGTCGATTTGTAAGCACTAAAATTACAGAGACGCCTCAAATGGCAAAAATACTTAAAATTATACTACACTGGCTGATGTTAGCAGCTTCGCCCAGGTAAAGTTTTGTTCCCGTTCTTGAGTGAGAACTTATTCCCGGGATAAAAAGCAGCCTATGTGTTTATCCAAACTACAATTTATCCCTGTAACAAATTTCAGCCAGATCCGTTCAGCCATTAGAGCGTGTGAGATAAGTAAATATTAGTAAGAAATAACCGTCTTTCACAGTGATTTTCACCGCTCCATACGGACTCGCCCTAACGTAGAGTCACCGCTTACACTGCAAATATTTCAACAAAGATACAGGGGTCGCTCAACTCCGACTGTAACTATTCTGTGCACACACGGCTTATACAGGACACTGTCGTATCTACTCATAAACTGCTTTGATAAGGATAATAATTGCTGACATTATTTCTTTTTGGCATATTTTAGCACGTCTCATGCTGTAGACGTGTTAAATTATGATGATGATTTTGGCAGATCTCTGACACTGCAAACTCCCAAAGACTACAGTGACTGTTTTAAATCAGGTGATCCGTATGCTTATATTATACGGTATGCCTCCTTAGTGGTATAAAAGAGGTAGGTAGGTAGATACTTGGTGGTATAAATCACATAAGGTGTACCTCACCTGCAAGTACTGCTGCGGCTACGAACGAAGCTCGACTGCTAATGTTTTACGGGGTTGGGAAGTCAGATGACAGGGATGCTCAGTACAATGCCAGAAATAAATGTCCAAAACATATTTTTTCCTAGCAGACAATAAAACGGACTTCAGGCTCAAAAGTCAGTTAGGGCATGTTGTGAAAAGGCTAAGATGAAAAGCAATTACCTTATTTTGCAATGCAATCACCTGATTTGCAAGAAAACACTCAAAAGTGGTCGAACTGTCAAAATGACGTTTATTCGGAGTTCTTCAAAAGGGCTGTTAGAGTGACAGAGTGCCTATACGATGTTACAAAGTTCCGTAGGCTACGGTGACCGCTTTCGGTTGGGTGGAACACATACTTGTCTGCCACCTCAGTAGTAATAAAAATACCAGTTGGTTTGGTTAAAATAACAAATGCACCTATCCCTTGTTACAATCTTAGTTGGATTATTGATTTGTGTTCCTCTTGGAACCTTATAGAATTAACAGCCGTATCTTCCAATGTCGAAAAGGGCAGTCAGTTGCAACAGCCATTAAGGAAATTTTCTTAAACGTGTGAAAATTCCTTATGGATGCTATGATATTACGTGTCATATCAAAACATCCATAAGGAATTTACACATCGGTTTGTCGGCAGTTCAATTGTCGGTAGGAGTCATGTCTCCTACCGACAAAAACTACAGTGTTCTACAAACTATTATTTATACTGTTGGTTAATTGCACTTGGTGGAACCTGCTGCACATGTTGAATAACACCACTTGTACTGTTCCACAACATTTATTTACTTTACACCAGACCGGTTTCGCCTCACGGCATTCTCAAAGGTAAAATATAAACTCCGTTAAAACTAACTTGATGACCACTACATCATGTAAATACATATAAACTGTAGTAGGTGCAGAGTTTAGATGTATTCACATGATGTAGTGGTCATCAAGTTAGTTTTTTTGTACCTTTGAGAATGCCGAGAGGCGAAACCGGTCGGGTGTAAAGTAAATAAATGTTGTGGAACAGTACAAGTGGTCTAATTCAATATGCTCTACAAACTGCCTACGGCCGGGAGTCCCGTCACGTCCGTCCTCCAAGTCTACGAGAGTTTCATATAATGTCCCAGAAACGCTAATTCTTTTCTCATTGTACAAATTTTCCCACATCAATACCTATATTTTGTACCTCAGTACATTCAGATGCGGGTACATAGGTACATAGCATCGCACCCCATAGCACGCACATGCGCACTCCAAAGCGAAGATCGCAGAGCAATCGTGTCGAGCTTGGTTTTCAAATATTAGTGTTTGGCAAAGAAATCAAGCCGCGAACGGCGTTTGTTCGTCTGTTTGTCCGACACGACCCCAATCAACTCTCTACTATATTGTACAATTGACTTCTTTCATGTTTGATCAAAACATTAGAGGTGCTTGTAAATCTTGTAATCATTTGTCAGTTCAAATCAAATTAGAAAGCTTCGTGATTGGTGATTGAAAGTTTCTAATTTGATCGATGTCTATGACTTTGACACAGATTATACAATTAAAAAGAAAAAGACAAATTAATGTAAAGTAAGTCCCGACCTTCATTAAGGATTGAATATTTAAAAATCGAATCTCGAAAGCTCTAAATTCGAAAATCCAAAGATCAAGAAAGAAAAGAAAACAATCAAATTAATGTAATTAAAAAGTATTTGAGCCAATTTAATAAAATTCAAACAAGGAACATCGAGGGTTTCTTCCGTGTTCCGGCCGGGGCTTCGATTAATCCGTTTGGCGGCAAGTTAAAAATCGTTTAAACGCTACCTGGGCGAACCAACCAATTGAATTATTAATGCAGCCTCTACAAACGGCGCGAGTACATATTTACTCGTCACGTAAATAGATGCGCACACACCCAACACGCGTTTTCTGCGCAGTATATTGAAAATTATCAGAATAATAATATTTAAAGGGGGTATTTTGTGGGGTCCCATTTTGCGACAAGAATAAAAAATACAAGTAGTGACTTTTGTCGAGACGCATAGTAAAAATTATTCTTGATATGAAAAATATTTCTAACTTGACTCTTATTCGCGGCATGACAGCAAAGTGACCTAGTTCTGTTATGTTTCCATCCATACTTCTCTATGGTCCGAGTATTACTAGTAGTAACTAGTAACCGGTGGTTAGTATGCCAAACTATGGATTTGGAGGTCGTGAATTCGATGCCCACCCAGGACAAATCTCTTTTGTGTGATAAGCACGTTCACTTGTTCCGTGTCTGTAATAACTAGTTGTTCCCCGCGGCTTCGACCGCTTAGAAGTCGTTATCGCGTAAAATCATAACCCTCCTTCTGCGCAGTCGGTTTAAAAGTAGCCTATGTCCTTTCCAGGGCCTCGAACTATCTCTACACTAAATTTCATCTCAATCGCTCCAGCCGTTTAGGCGTGAAAGCGTAATAGACAGAGAGTCAGACAGTTACTTTCGCATTTATAACATTAGTAGGGATAGGGATATGTATGTATTTGGAAATATATAAGTATGTATATCAGTCGTCTAGATCCCATAGCACAAGCTTATACTAGCTAAATTTGTGCTAGATGATGTTATGTGAGAATGTCCACAAATATTTATTTATTATCAAAGTCTTGATTGGCAAGATGATGTTGTGTGAGAATATCCACTAATATTTATTTATTAAAAATCTTGAATGCAGCTGAAAGCAGGTTCCGAATATTGTAAGAAAAAATGTAAAATTTACTCATGTTTAGCGAACAGCTAGTGAAAAATAATAATAATAACTAAAATTATCTTCAAATCCCAGCATATACTATGCTTGCGTTCTTGTACACAATACGTACGTAAAAGGCTGTAGTTTTCCCGGTTGCGCGCGCGTCCTTAGTTTGTGTGAGTGAGTGTGAGCTTGTGTGCGTAGGGTTGGCCTTTTGCGACGAGAAAGGGGGGGTACAGAGGGAAGGGGGAGTGTGGGAGGGAGGTCATGCCTTACTAGGAACCGTAGAATCGCTCTCTCTCCAAGTCTCCAGTATTTGCCGACTTGTGCAATTAACAGGTCTTTATGAATATTCAACAACAGTCGAGATGCGAGTTTTTTTTAATATTAATTGATGTGTAACTTACACGGAGATGGCTTTTTAGAGGCCATTTTTTTGTATTTGCTTGCGTTTTATGTAGCAACATTGCACTTAAAATTTGTTATTGGAACTTTTCCCATTTAATAAATGAATATTAATATTCAACCAATGATTTCTAATTTTAAATTACCCAAAGACTTAACCGTTTTTGTTACAATTAGTTACAAAAAGGTAAAGCCCTTGGCATCCAGATTTCCCTAAGTGTGTTAATATTTCCATACTTAAGTAATAGCGGGTAAATTGGCAGCTTATAAGGACACCAAGAACAAAAATTACAAATTTCTTTCTAAGATTAAATATTGTAATACTGCATCATGTTATTGGCAATAAAAACTTGAATTCAAGAATAAAAAAGTCAAAAATAAAGCTAAAAAGGTCACTAACCAAGCAAATCCATTCAAATAATCTTAAATAAAAAGTGCCGCAAAGCAAAGGGCTCGTTACCATAATCCATTTTTCCGATAAGAAAATTGTACATTATGTATGATTTGTACAACCAAATCCACATGCCGACGTTCAACGTATCTCGTGGAAAACTGCGTTAGAAAGAGACCACATTGTGTTTGAAGAGAAAGCAACAAACTGGGGATGAGTCCACCTTGTTTAGAATCAAAACGCCTTAAACACACAAACGATTAAACTAGGAATTTACACTGTGGTACTTGACGTTAAAGTTTGATTTTCTTTGATGGGTTTTTGGTTAGCATTATGCGTGTATTAAGGCAGAAGAGTACGGACAACAAATATTGATTCGGTTGAGGGTGGAAGCAGGTATGGGGGAGAGATCTCGAAAGGGGGGGATTGGGGGCTAGGCGCACATAATTTGGACTAATTCCTTGAATGTTGACACAGGCTTGTCTGTTCGGTGTGCGGCCGATCAACTCGTCTTTTACGCAACTTGAGAAGTTGTCAACTTATTGAGTTTTAGGACCTACGCTTAATAGATTAGGTATGCGACAATGCGTCTCACTTTAAAGATATTTTGAGAATAGTGATCGTGGCAAAAGGCTTGCTTTCTTAGCAGAAATGGCGTCTTAGGAATTGCTTGTTTTCGTCTTGGGAGAACGCTGGAGCCTCCAGTTGCTTCTGATTGACTTTTCTGTTACCCATGGCCTCCTCCTACCTATAGGTAGTGTATATCCCTATCCACCTATGGGAATTTTGGTGCGCCAAATGGTTCCGACTGATGATGAATTGAAAGCCGAATCAATATTCCAATTAAAAATGTTCTCCTGTTTAAGTGCCCGAAGACGGTTATGGCTTTACCCCAAACAAAACTACTGGCAAATTAGGTGTGCAACTTCTACCCACTCCCTCGGGGATATAAGTGTGATGGTATGAGTCTATGTGCGAGTATTTCCTATCAGTGTGGTACTCTTTTTATATTAAGTAAGTATTCCTAACGTGAAATCCATCCTAAGGTAGCCTGGAAGAGTTCGCTGTAAGCGATAAGACCGCTCATTGTACTTTAGCTAATTTTGTGGTTCATTTCAGTGATTCATAATATGGTGTAATTTCAACAAATAGTTTTTTTAGTACATGACCAATTTTGATTGAGTTTAAGCCATTGAGTTCCCCTAGGTGAGGCCGCTGTGGTAGCCGTAGGTCTGTTAGGAGTCTTGGGAACATCCTTCCGAGGGCTTACGGACGTACGGATACGTGTGGTTTTTAGTCGGTAAGAGTACGGCATAGCATCCCTGTCGGGTTTTCCTCACGTGCAAAAAAAATCCATTAAGTTATAATGTAAGACAATATTAGTTCAATGGTCCAAACGTACATAGATCACAGTAATGACTTAGGCATACGTTGACGTCTTTATTTTCCAAGGATTTTTTATAAAAATCACTTAAGGTAGCAAATAAACACATCTTTTGCCTTGTCCTAACCTCGGTGCAGTCTAATGTTCACAAAGCTTCGCTCAATACAACAACAACATACAATCACGTTCATATTCCCAATGTTGTTAGACAGAGGTGAATTGCACACCCACACATTGCCAGTAGGTATATTGGTCTCACGTAATGGGGGAAACTATTTCTGTCACAGAACACTAACTAGGTATACTGGAGTAAAAATATGGATTCTGGAATCCAAACCAAAATTTCAATAGCCAGAACAAATGTTACACACCCAGAAATAGTTACAATCTCTGCATTCCAAGCATTACTGTTGGGAATCCCGGGGATATCCTCCCGAGGGCTTACCCGGGGCTCCCAACCGTAGGCAGTAGGTAGAGAAAGTGTGGTTTTTAGTTGGTAAGAGTCCGGCATAGCATCCATGACGAAAGTTCCTCACGTTAAAAAAATAAGTTCACTCATATGCTGTTCGAGATTCGCGCTATATCAGCCCGAAACACCGCATCACCAAGCTCACTTAATCTACATAGAAGCTGTTATATTTCTGCAGTTCACCGTCGGGCGAGAATCTTGTAGGAGTTAGAACTTACCAATCTATCACGCACTATCCGAAAATAGGGGTCTGTTACCGGGCGTCAAACAGCTTCATCTCTTTAATACCCAAACTTAATAACAATTTTTTTGCTGAATTAATCATACCTATACTTTTACTTACACCTTTACCGATCCGAGAATCACATTTGAAACCTCATCAAACAGTTTCAGTTCAAATGGTCAAATTCTAAGATGCTGAAAAGGTAGTGCTGAATTTAGCACTATAATAAAGGATATATAGCTCTGACCAAGACTATAAAAGTTACACCGATCTCGAACTTCGGTAAATTACCGGGAAAAGTTGAAGTGTCTTGGAATCTGCATCGAAATATACCAAAAAATAAATGAAATCCTATCCTACTTCCTACTAATATTATAAATGTGAAAGTTTGTGAAGATGTTTGGATGTTTGTTACTCAATCACGATCTAACGGCTCGAGCTGAAATTTGGCACAAGGATCGATCATAGTCTGGAATAACACATAGGCTACTTTTCATCCCGGGAATATGTTCCCACGGGAATTTAACGCGGGCGAATCTGCGAGCATCATCTAGTAAACTAATAATGATAACTATTGCTTTTTTACTGCTGAGATTGACTAACATGCTAGGCCGTAGACCGACATGATCGAAATTAGTACTGCCCCTGGGGTTATACTTCCAAGAACGCATCCGGAGCTCCCGGAGTCTGTAGAAGTCCTGCATAGCATCCATCCACGTAATAAAACCGTAGTCTATGAATGTTAACTCTAGAGATGTTACACTCACTCTGACAACCTTTTTTAAAGTGCTAAAACTGGCAGGCATAAGTTCTGACTACCTGCTATTAAAAGTTTACATTCCACCCATAAGCAAATTGGGAGTCCTGGGGTATCTTTCCGAGGGCTTTTCCAGGGCTAGCAATCGTAGGCAGTGCCTTTATAGGCGGTAGGAGTCCGGCGTAGCATCAAGGATTTTTCTCACGCTAAAAAACCATATGGAAATCAACTTTGCCTACTGAACAATTATGAACATAATTCCGACACAAGGAAACCCTAATTAATGGAAATGCCACACACGGTTACCTATCTATCTACCGACTGAAGCGTGAGAAGCTTAATGTATGCAGCATAACCCAAAACACTGATCTAGAAAGCTACTTCAAAACTAAACCAATACTTTGAAAACATTAATCAAACCAGAGTAGATCTTCTACTATGGTCAAACTGTGAAAATCAATCTCATACAAACTTCAGCATAAACTGAGAATAATTTCCAAGGAACTTGCAAAGCAGTTTAATAACAAAATTAAACGCCGCGATTGGTGGTATCTGTCTTGCTATAGGTATACATACTACAATATACATAGAGTAAACACCCCGGCATCCGCTACAACGCTTATCTCACTAAACAAACTTGCTCGCTCTATCTCAAAATATTTCCATACAAGCCACTCACGCAAGAATTTCTAAGAAAACGATAAGTATTAAAAACTGTTGGGAACTTACTTACCTATACGCGATTTTTTTTACAATTTCCCAGAATGGCATACGGCTCAAAAAATATCGTCACAGCGTTTCCAACGCCAGGATTGTTATGTTACCTCCTTCGTGTTTCTGACGATAAAAAATCATTGTAAGGCCCCGAAAACAGTGAAAATGTGATTATTTTCCAATTATCAACCGACAACCAAAGTCATCCTAGAAGCACGAGAGTAGAATCAATCGACGCAGAATTTTCTGCTGATTTCAATCAATATCAATATCAATACATATAATAAAATCGTAACAGGTCGCTGTCTGTACATGGAAGATAAATAAGAAAAAATATTATAGGGGGCCTTTATGAACGCAATAGAACCCAAAACAATGATTTTTAGAATTTTTGTCTGTTTGTCTGTATATCTGTTTGTCTGTACGGTTGTGCACGCTAATCTCAGTAACCGCTCAACCGATTGCAATGCGGTTTTTTTTATTGTGTTGAGGTTTGCTCCAGTTAACATTTAGCGTTTGTTTTATGTAAATCGGTTTAGAAATAAAAGAGTTATAACACTTAAGAATCAGATATTTTGAAAATTTTAATTGTAGGGGTTTCTTTGAATGTGAGTGAACCTAAACTGGCGTGTTGGCTTTCATAAACAGGGCAGTTTCGGACGCTGCTTGATGACTCTGATGAAAACTGGCGTGTTGGCTTTCATAAACAGGGCAGTTTCGGACGCTGCTTGATGACTCTGATGAAGAAATACCTTTCCTTTCATACACCTTATGTGACGTAAACGAAGTTGCGGGCTCAGCTAGTGATATATATAACTGAATTTGGCCCAAAGTGTCCCTTGGTAACTTTTGCCTTTCAAGCGTCGATATGTATAGATTTAGATTATAACCGTTGAATCGAATGTATATCCATTTTGTCGATTATTGTTATGAACGAGACGTCGCCGTCGACGTTTATGTATTGAACGCCAACGCTGTGCTTGGCGTGCAGACGTTGTTCTGCACATTCACGCTGAAGTCGGACGCCGCCTGTAGCTTTTAATAGGAGACCATAGCCTTAAGAATCTAATACTGTACATAGTTGTTTGGGAAAATCGTAGGCATCGTAGCAGTCAGTTCATCCACATTCCTTTCAATTCATAAATTTTCCAAGGATTCCGGACTATTCGTTTTGCTGTAACCATGATTTTTATTATAATTACTTTGAGCTTATTGCCTTCGAAAGGACACGTTATATTTGTTGGTCTTTTTCTGAATCATGAGACAGGGGGAATTTGTTCTTCATTTTTCACACGTACAACTGATCTGACTTAGCCGTCTTCCATAAACGCTAAAGTCAAACATATAACTTAATTTTAAAAAATGTAATTACGGCAATGTCACACCGTTTTTTTTAATAAGCTTTTATTAGGTCGTCGTGTATGTAACTAACAATGTAATGGAATCTAAGGATACTAATTTAACCATCTTCCAAGGATTGTAGCATCATGAAAATTGGCAGATGTATGCAGTTCTGATGACTATAAAATAATATGGTACTGTCAAACTGATATGATGATGGAGCCGGAAGATATGCACAGAAAACAAGTGGAATCTAAGGTAGCAAATTTAACCAGCTTCCAAGGATCGTAGGGTCATGAAAATTGGCAGCTGTATGTAGTTCTGACGACAATACAATAATATGGTACTGTCAAACTGATATGATGATGGAGCCGGAAGATAGGCACTGAAACTTCGATGGAAAAAGTGGAATCTAAGGTAGCTAATTTAACAAGCTTCCAAGGATCGCAGCGTCATGAAAATTGGCAGCTGTATGTAGTTCTGATGATAATACAATAATATGGTACTGTCGAACTGATCTGATGATGGAGCCGGAAGATATGCACTGGAACTTCATGATGGAATATCGTATTATATCTGTTTTTGGATTCGTCAGAAAAGTCTTTTAATGAACTTTGACCAGGCTTAGGTTTCAAGGTTATAACAAACCTTTTTTTTAATTGACTTGTAAAACTATGCAATGGAATCTCAGGTAACTAATTTAAGCCGCTACGATCCTTGGATCTTCCAAGGAATGCGTCATGAAAATTGGCAGATGTTTGTAGTTCTGATAACAATACAATAATAATTATGGTGCTGTCAAACTGATCTGATGATGGAGTCGTAAGATATGAACTGTAACTTCATGATTGAACATCGTATCATAGCTGTGTTTGGATTTGTTAGAAAAGTCGTGTAATGAGCTTAGACCACGATTAGGGTTTAAGGTTATAACAAACCTGTTATATATTGAAGTTTATATTGAGTGTAAATATTGACATAGGTACCTGCAGAAAATGTATATGTATTAGAGTAATAATGAAATATTTTCACATTAGTCGAACTCAGACAAAACACCATGTAATACAGAAATCCCTACTAATATTATAAATGCGAAAGTAACTCTGTCTGTCTGTCTGTTACGTTTTCATGCCTAAACCACTAAACCGATTTTGATGAAATTTGTTATAAAGATAGTTTGAGTTAAAGAGAAGGACATAGGTTACTTTTTAACTGACTGCGTGAAAGTAGGGTAATGATTTTATGCGATAACGACTTCTACGCGGATGAAGCCGCAGGGCACATCTAGTTAAGGTATAAATGTTGTGACTAAAAAGTATAAAATAAATAAATGGTTTAAAAAACCCTAGAAAAATACGCTTTTATAATGCACGAAAAAACCCAAAAATAAATTATGGATCGTTCAAGTTGCCTCTATTTCTGGGCTGAAGTGTAAACTATGTGCTTTTAGTTATAATATTTGATTATAAAAGCGTGGGGTGCTAGAACACGAAAGACTTTTTTGTAAGCATATTCCTATTAATACTAATCCTTCTATAATAAAAATCCTGACGAAAGCTGCATGAGGTCGCACAAGAGCATTTGTATTCCTATTACGTGATCACTACATATTGTACTAAATATCTCGGAATGCCGGAACTTTAAGGACCTACCAATGAATTATCTAATAGAGATTCGTAACGGTAATAGGTTTGCTCCTATTACGCGGGCGTCACGAAAAACTGACAAAAGTGGGTGTTGAAAATGCGTAGGCGTGATTAACTACTTTACTTTTCAAGTAAGTATGTTATGTATTTCAATTAAAGCCTATCATCGTTAATACATTTCCGAAATTTAAAATGATATTAATAATAGTAAAAGTCACAATAGATATATAAAAGCGTGACAGTGTAAATTAATAGTTTAAAAACACGAGAAAAACACGCTTTTATAAATGTGACCCTATCCTTAATCTGACAAGACATCATGCAGCTTCCGCCAGGAAAGTCTTTCCTGTTCCAGCGCCCCACGCTTTTATAATCAAATATTATAACTAAAAGCACATAGTTTACACTTCAGCCCAGAAATAGAGGCAACTTGAACGATCCATAATTTATTTTTGGGTTTTTTCGTGCATTATAAAAGCGTATTTTTCTAGGGTTTTTTAAACCATTTATTTATTTGTTTTTGCTTCGGCCTTTCAGCCAAACACCGCTTTCTTACATTTTCTAGTACAGTCCCTGTAAGACAAATGAAATTGATACATAAATATATAATTACAGATTCAAGTCATATTAATGTCATACTCTATCCGTACTTTTTTAAGGTCCTTAAAAGAAACTAATAATAAAAATAACAATCTCTTCTCAATAAACAGTCACTCAATAAAAATCGTATAAATGATATGGTGCATAAAATCGCTTGTACAGCCCCCCGGCGCCGCTCCCTAAAGTCCCTAAACTTGGGATGATCCGCGATCTTACCCGATATTAGCACCGCGGGCAATGAGAACACCCCATAAATAAAAAATACTTATTACAAATCTAGGGTGGATACGAATACAAATATATGATTTTTTTTCTGTAATTTGAAGGGATGTTGAATACATAAATGCGTAGATACATGTATCTGTACGCACCCTTACTTTTAATTTTTCATGAAAGGAACGATTTTTTTTTGTTATGGCTAAAATATGATTTAACATTCTCAATCATTGGGAGTCCTGGGACATCCTTCCGAGGGCTTACCCGGGGCTCCCAACCATAGGCTATTGGGCGTAACGTGAGGTTTTTTCGGTAGGAGTCCGGCATAGCATCCATGAGGATTCTCCCTCACGTTAAAAATAAAAAAACATTCTCAGTCATACTTATATCTTAAAGAAAACGTCCATCATTACATTACTGCATGTCAATCAAAAATAAAGTTTTTGAGTTATCTCACTTCAAACTTTGCCAAAATCACACCGTCAGCCTGATGGAAAGCCATGGCGTCATCTAACCATTGGGGGCCACTCTCACAGTCCATACGACTTCTGACAGTGGTCCTCAAATTGGCGGCCCTATGATGTGCTTCTTCACGCTCCGCTTGAAGGACCCGTTGTTATATGAGGACAGGAAATCACATATGCTGGTAGGTCGCTCCAAGATTTTATGATGTGACTAGTACAAGCAGTACCTACATCTATTGAGTTGCTAGATTCTGAGCAGAGCAATTCGATTACATAAAGTTCATGACTCATTTGAAGAACTTGGTGTATGCCTATTCAATAAAATCCCTTTAGCTATTATGAACCTTCCTTTACATAAATTCAAAGTGAAAATCAAGGCATAACTTTTGAAAAGGGCATTTATACTAATGATGACTATTTTGATGACACAGAGAAATGGAAATGAGTTGCTTGCTCTTCACTTAAATTAACTAGGCGCGATTTCAAACGTCGCTTGTGTAGATTAAATTGTTCATTTTTTGTATTATAAACGACTATAGCTAGAGTATATGAAAAGAGTGGCCATGAGTTTTATTGCCAGGTTATTTCTCACGGAGTCTACTTATTGCCTTGCGAATCTAGCAGTAAATGTAGACGTAGTATCAAAAATCTTGACGTTTATAAGTGTAACTTTGTGACCTAACTGAATAAAGATATATACATTTTCAGCGTAGCACCCTCTTGGTACCTCTATAAATTATTTCATAAAAATCGTTCACATAACACAGTAGTAGTATACCTAACCTATAGGTACCTATTATAATTATTTTAGAATATTCGCTATTCTTTTCTAAACCTGGATCGTTCTACAAATCGATATCGACCTGCATTCGTTCTGGTGCACTACCTACTCCATTTTTATTTACTTCAATCGAACAATTGGCAAACAGTCGGAGCAAGCAAATCCCTTAGATCCGGCCATATTTTTCTTTTTTATTTCGTATCTATCTTGTATCTATTGACCAATAAATCATTGTGATGCAATTAAATACATTTAAACTTTAAATATGTATCTTTTTATTTACCTATCCGTAAAATTCTTTCTTCTACTTCTATATTAGATATTTTATTTTATTTTATTTTATTCTTTAAAAAAAAACTTACAGCTATTACATCGATGTTTGGAGAATCATAGGTACATGAAGGCCAATTAAAAGTTTTTGCGTGTAAATACGGAAGTTAGACCTTGTGTGGGATACAAACACAGTAAGGTTCATAAACAAGAAGGTATCAGGCACAGATTAATTGACAAATAACAATAATCAACTTTCAAAAAAAGCATCGCTTATAGTGCTTCTGAGTCTTTTTACACTGGTGTTGAATAAGTCAAGATCGTTGTGTGACTCCGAGATTACATTAAAATCTTTGCTTGCTCTAATTACAAATGAGTTCTGGCGATATTTGGAATTTGCAATTGGAACATGAAGAAGCCGCGGTTTTCTTAAAAACGAGCGATGCACGCATAGTCCAATCTTACCCAATAGCTCAGGACAGTCCACTGAACCATTTGCAATGCCGTACAATAAGGCTTGATCAGCCACGCGTCTGCGCATATGTAATGGTAGCAAGTGAAATTTTTTGCAACGAGTCGTATAGTCTTGAAAATGTGTTTTGGAACGATATTGAATATACCTTACAAATTTCCTCTGAATGCCTTCTATCAAATCTGTGTAGATATTATAATGAGGATTCCACACCTGTGAGGAAATATCTCTACATATCTCTTTGAGCCCAGCGCTAAAAGCGACCGTTTCGTAATACATAGTCAGTTCGAGTCTGGCATGACATCGGGATTTCCACGCGTAAAAATTATCCTATCTTTATTTTTTTTTTTTTACGTGAGGGAAAATCCTCAAAGTATGTTATGACTCTTACCGACTAAAAAACCTCACGTAACGCCCAACAGCCTGTGGTTGAGAGCCCCGGGTAAGCCCTCGGAAGGATGTCCCGGGACTCCCAACAGACCTACGGCCGCCGCTGCGGCCTCGCCCAGAAAATTATCCTATCTCCTTTTGTAATGTAATTTTCGTAGTATAATAACTTAGATTCTCTAAAACAGCTGCCATTTTCCTTCGTTTTAGTCATTTCTAGAATACACTAACAGACTATAATTTATTACAGTACTTACCAAAAAATATTTCTTCTTCAATAGCTCGTACCTACTACAAGCCGTAATAAAGAACACTAAAAGTGTCTATGTTTTCTACACTTTATAAGCAACTTTATCAAAAAATACTACATATACGACCATTTTTGGGGTTCCGTAGCCAAATGGCAAAAACGGAACCCTTATAGATTCGTCATGTCTGTCTGTCTGTCCGTCCGTGTGTCACAGCCACTTTCCTCCGAAACTATAAGGCCTATGCTGTTGAAACTTGGTGAGAAGATGTATTCTCTAAACCGCATCAAGATTTTTTATATAAAACTAAAAAAAAAGCAGTTAATTTTGGGGGTCCCCATTACTCAGAACTGAAACTCAAAATTTTTTTTTTCATTTAACCCATACGTGTGGGATATATCTATAGACAGGTCTTCGAAAATTCTATTGAGGATTCTAACATAATTTTTTTTCTAAAGTGAATAGTTTGCGCAAGAGACACTTCCAAAGTGGAAAAATTTGGGTCATCTAACTTCAAAACTAAGAGAATGATAAATCTAAAAAAAATATATAATGTACATTGCCATAAAATCTACCAACGAAAATTGGTAGAACGAAATCGTGTTGGTAGTTTTTTTTTAATACGTCATAATCCGCAATTTACGCTGAGAAAAATCACTACCACTGCGAACGTGTTAAAACATCAATGAAAGTTACAACGAACTACAAGAACTTTTATATTATGTTACTTGCTACTACGGACGGAACCCTACATGGGCGAGTTCAACTCGCACTTGGCCGATTTTTATAAGATAGACGCCATTTTAAAAGACAATAAGATGGCGATTAGAATTATTCCCTTTTCAAATACCTTATAATCAACTATTAAAGCCAGCAGGTACATCAAACCTTAAATAACTAACAATATAAGTCTATTCTCAATATTACCGTACCTAATTCATAATTAACGTCCATGCCGTGGCGCCCGTGACCGGACAGCGACGGCAAAATGGCGTCGCGGGTCACGTGACCTCGCAATGCGTTTTTAATTGCAATCATTCCGTATTTTATGTTGTTTGCACACTTTCCGCCTGTTTGTACAAGCGAGGCCTTTATTTATGGCCGGTGGGAACGTCACGGAATTAATACGATGTCGTAGGTAATTCAGCTGGTGGAGATTCTACACACAAGATTAGTGTGTTGGTAGTTATAAGGATATTTTTCTGTGGGTACTAATCTATGCTAATATTTCATACATACGTAGATAGAGTAACATCTTTATTGAGTGGGCAGAGGCATAGTATACCTACACACATTTCACTTTTTCTTTTTCAATAGTTTTTCATTGGTGAGAGAGCCTATGGCCGTGTTGATATGGACAGGCCTAATGAAGACTAAAGCCGCCCAGGTCTTCAGTTTGGTTTAATGACTGTAATGTTGTTGAAAACTAGGACCAACAGCTTAACGCGCCTTCCGCTCGCAAATGAAATGTTGTTCTCAAGCCAAGGACCAACTATAACGAAAGTCGGGGCTACGTGTGCTAATATAAAGAGAAAAGCAGGCAACATTTTTTAGTTATAATCGACTAAGTGATGCTTGCAATGAGGCTTCGCACGCGTTAAATTTGGTACCCGTGGGAACATATTCCCGCGATGAAAACATTCAATTAAGGATTGAGTAACAAACATTCAAACATTCACACATCTAAACAAACAAACATCCAAACATCTTCACAAATTTTCCACATTTATAATATTAGTAGCATAAACTCTGAAACTACTGAATTGATCTTCTAGCGCCATTAGAAAACCAAATTATTTTGAAGTGACGTAGTTTGAAGTATGATCGATAAAATGGGTGCTACGGGGTACGTGGGATGTCACAGGCACTGCCTTAGATTACAGCTATAGTTTATTAAATTTAGATCGCCGAAACGCCCGCCATATAGAAAATCTTTAGACTGAAAAAAGAATTAAGAGCAATCAGAGAACACAAGTTCTTGCGCCCTCTAGTTGTTGACAGGTAAAATAAACAGTTCTACATACCAAGTAAGCAACTTAATGGTGTTGTTGAGGCTAACGTTATTCCAAGCTTCTCTTCTTCCCAAATTATCATTTTAGCCTCGAGTTGTAACTGTAGCCATTGCAACTCTACATGTGATGAAAGAAAGCGCTGAAGCGAGATCTAAGGCCAGTTTTAAATTGATACATCAAACCAACCCCCAATAAAGAGAAATAACACCCGGATCAACACCCAGAGAAGCGGAATAACACCCAAACCAACCCCAAAAGAACGGGATATCCGCTAAACAGGCAGCAGTCGCCACAATCATAAGACCATAGTCTCCTTACTCTTTAGACTAAAATAAACTGTGTAGTGGTAAATAAGGTCCTACTCAATCTTCTTCTTTGTATTTCTTGAAAACGACACTTGTACTGTTTTGTTTTGTAACAATATTTATTATTATAAACCTGACCGGTTTCGCTTCACAGCATTTTCAAAGGTCTAGATGGAAGGACAAGGTAGTACACCTTGTCCTTCCATCAAGACCTTTTATTTATAAATATTGTGAAACAGTACAAGTGTCTTTTTCAATATGTGCAGTAAGTTCCACCAAGTGCCATCAATCAACAGTATAAATAATCTTCTTCTTTGTATTGCTATCTCGCTAGCGTCTGTTTTGAATTTAGCCATAGCGATCTGGATTTGTACTGTCCACCCACTGAGGGCGAGTCACATTTTTTTTTTCATATAATCTACCTATAGCAAAGATAATGTATGACCAGTGACCATAGTTCGACTATTCTTCCTGACTCTACGCAAAATGTTTTTGCGACAGTAAGCATAGTCGTCGCAGTTGCTCTAAATTTATCATATTCGAAAATAAACCTTCTTTGACCACAAAGCCTCTCTTCAATATAAAGTTCGCTGAAAACGTACCCACGGCTCACAAATAGGCGTGCCCATAAGGTCCCGCGACTAAGTAAGTAGTTACATACTTAATCTACTTACTGTACAGCGAACAGTTACCGGCTCTAAGTAGTAGGATGTTTGCACAGTGGTGGGGCCGTTTTACATAAATTGTAGATTCGACGCTCAAAGC
Source organism: Miltochrista miniata (assembly GCA_933228765.1). Taxonomy (NCBI): domain Eukaryota; kingdom Metazoa; phylum Arthropoda; class Insecta; order Lepidoptera; family Erebidae; genus Miltochrista; species Miltochrista miniata. The sequence continues at coordinate 9,754,572 of OW121764.1, read as the reverse complement.
CTGCCTGCTACTTAAGTTTCGTAAATTAATGAAATCTTACAGTTTCAATAGCACCTTCAGTAGAAATTTACTGTAGATAGAATACGCATTCTTTATTCCAGAAAAATAATCTATGCCTTACGATAAAAACTTGTACCTAGCTCTCTATCAGTGGGTACTTAAATTCTGATATTTCATGTTAGCGCAAGCCACTATCACTGTAAATACTAAATTCAACTGCATTCCCGACCGTCTAATATTCGAACGGCACGTAATGACTTGATATGCAGCGAAGTCAAAAACATATTTTCATTCCTTACGATAAAAACTTGTAAGTTCCTACAGCTCGCGCCACGGATCTTTGCGTCTATGAAGTTCATTCGTTCGCGTCGCAATTATGCATTATTAGGTAATATGCAATAAACTAGTGCTGAGGCGGGAGGGCCTTCCCGCCTCACCTGCTCAGTAGTTTCCCTGTGATACCTAATAGTACATAATTGCGGCGCGAACAAACGAATTTCATAGACTGAAAGATCCGTGGCGCGAGCTGTACCTCTCTACCAGTACCTATAATGTTCCGCTATTTCATACTAGCTGATGCGCGCGGCTTCGCCCGCGTGAAATTTGGTTCCCGTTACCGCTTCCCGTGGGAACAGTTTCCCGAGATACAAAGTAGCCAATGTGTTATTCCTGACTATACTCTATCCCTGTACCAAATTTCAGCCAGATCCATTCAGCCGTTAGAGCGTGATTGAGTAACAAACATCCAAACATCTTCACAAACTTTCACATTTATAATATTAGTAGGATTAGCGCGAGTTACTATCACTGTAAATACTAAATTCAACTGCTTTCTAAATCGCCTGATATTGGATCGGTAGGTACGTGACAGCCTGATGAGCAGCGAAGTCCAGAAACTGAAACCATGAAATATTGGAAAATTTCAGGAAAAGACTAAGGCTATTTAAGGCTTATTAGGAAACAAGCGACAATATTTGAAAGAGTATTAGCAGAAGTATGTGCGGCATGAAAAAGAGTCCTTGACTCTTTTATAGGAACGTGGTGATTTTATTCTGTTGTTTCTATTATTCCTCTACGTGATATCTCTCATAGCGTGATGCGGGATTTCTAGTATCGGAATAGTTTAATTACTTTTCTTTATGGGGCCGTCCATTAATCGCGTGAGGTTTTTTTGGGCATTTTTTGAACCCCCCCTCCCCCATGGTGATATTTGGTGAGGTTTCAGATTACCCCTCCCCCCCTGGGCCGAATCACGTGTATTTTTAGTAACAACAATGTTTTTTTAAAATTTTATACATAGAAGTTTCAATTGTTATTATCTATCCAAACTTCTAGCTAATCCGCGCAACTTCGTTTGCGTCACATAATATAGACAGATATGGTATTAATATTTAAATATATTTCCCGTTGCATTTACTCCCGTCGTGCTTCTATATAATATTCATTATTTTGGAGCTAATAAAGAAGGTGTCAGTTTGTCAAGCTTAAAATCTTACGTTGGTTTGATCGCAGTTGGCTAAATAGAAGCGAAGTTATTAACAAAAGTACAATAATCAAGGTTGAATTTCCATACGATCATTATGCTTTTGGTCACGACTATCCATATCCACGTGGACTGAGCTGCGTTTTTTTTTGTTACGGGGGAACGCGGTTTGGCACCATCATCCTAGCTGCGGGGGCAGCACCTACCCACTAAACCCTGCGGTGTCCCTCCTCCTCCTACAGCCGGCATTGATATTCAAAGATTATTCACGTCGGCCCGGCCCGGCAGTGGGCCCCCAACACTTCGGGGTTCTCGCCCGCAACGCACCGCTCTCGAGCGCTTCTCTGGAAGCAGAGAGGGTAGAGAGCGGTGAGCGGGTGGGCTCTGAAGGCATCTCCGGAACAAGGAGAGAGGCCTTCCCCCAAATGACCATCGGTAGACGGGGTCTTAGCTGCGTGCATCAGCTAGTCTAATATATATAACTTATAATACATAAAGCTATAGAGAGTTTAAAATCTGTACGTCAAATATATTTGGTAATTATTTACCAAGATATATTTTTTACTAGACATTCTATCTATGTAACTTCCATTACATACGATACTGAAGCTAAAGTAGTTTTTTTTGTATGTCTTTCTGTCCAAAACTATGGATAGTACCATTTTAAATAATAGTGACATAATTTGAGATTATTATTGATCGGATTGATGCCGATATTCTGCGCGGTTCCTTTGGGAGACACGATGAAAAACAAAACGATTTTTGTGTTGTATGATTAACGCATAGGTAGGTATTCCGATTTCAATTAATTTCTGATGTAAGAAAGGAATTAAGTGCTTTATGAATTATTCCATACAAGTTTTAATATTGTAGGTTTTGTTGCGCAGAAATTACAGTGATCTCAAATTCAGGGTTGTAAAGTTGCTATTCGAAATAAATACACGTGATATCTCACTACACCCCCCACCCCCCCTGGTGATGTTTCGTGATTTTTGGCCGACCCCCTCTCACCCCTTTCGAGCCTCACGTGATTAATGGACGACCCCTATGTAGCATGACTGTCAAATCAACAGTCCGTTATGAAGGATTCGCTTTGGGTGACCAGCATTCAGCCAACTGTGTCGGCTTTTCGATTCGCCTATACCGCAAAGCCTGAAGACAAAAGTTTATAATCAGTGCGTTCTACCAGCTTTATGTAGCACTGTCAAAACTCCCTTATAGATGTTCCTCCACCTCAACTACACGCATATTTGCAAAATACAAAGAAACATCTATTCTCCAACTATATTATTCATAACAGACTAAAAACATATTTAAACGTACGAACATTCAATTATTCCGCGAGGCGTGCGATCAAACGGCACCCCTAGACTTGCACCGCTCTGATAAAGCGGGCCACGCAGCCTAAGCAAATAGAGAAACTTGAGCGCATCTGCTCTGATCGGCCCCTACGTAATCTATCGAACAAAGTTCCTGAGAGCACGATAATTCTTGATAGACACTAGTTACTTGCATTTTGTTGGAGATTATGAGATGACGACAATAACGTGACTAAAAATCATCGTCATCCATTCCACATAAATTTTCAAAAAGAAGAGTAGAAAAAAATTATTATAACCAAAGAATCAGATCAGTTCTCTCGTTGTAATGATTTTTTTCTACAAGATTGTAACTCAGAACCTAGGTTACAAATGTGAAATTCACTTTATTAGGTTATAGAAGTATCCAAAATGATAGTAACCATCAAGCTAGAACTACCTATCCCAAAGTCTATAATTTTCTTCACTACACATTGATGAGTTGGCACCATTAATATGATAGTCTTTACAGCATGTTCTAAACTGACCAGTTTGCAGCCACTGTCTGATACTATCCCAGGACATCCTTCTGATTAATACCCAGTAGTAGCTGGACGAAGGAAGATTATTTTAAGCAGATGATAGACATAGGTATCCACCCAATTATATTAGGTACGTAGCATCTTACGACAGTTGTATGTAATTCTCTCATTCCCGATTTAATATCCTATTTTCAATACAGTAAAATACCTAAACCCATAAATAGATGTAGGTATATTTCTTGACGTTATGGCTTTCGTCCGTTTAAACATAGCAAATATATACACTAAATATATACTAACCTCTTTCATCGAATTTTGTCCACCTACCTATAAGACAAAATTCATGCCCTTTAAACGGTGTTTCTCAAAATCCCTATGTATTCAACAATAGTGTTCAATTTAAGTTCGGTACATCTAAGTGGCCCCACGAAAATGGATATTTTTGGTCTCCCCACGCTACTCCGTCTGACCAATCCACGGATTATCTTTCTTACTTGTATCCCCGGCGTGATGGCGGGAAATTCCGACACAAGATGGCTGACCAAGTCATTAGTAGATAAGTTATTGTGTGTGTAAGCTTTATTTTCTTTACAATTTTGATAAGTATCATCATTGTCTTTTCTATATGGTCTTACCTACTACTCGGTCTCTACTATCTGAATGAATACGCATTCCGTTCGCTGTTTTACATTAATATCAATATAAATACTGTGGGACATTCACACACAACGCCATCTAGCCTAAACTAAGATAATATAAGCTTTTGCTATGGGATTTAGACAACTGACAAACATACTTAGATCTTTCTTAATACATAGGTAAGTACTTTCACATTTATACATAGAGACACCTAAACCCTGAAACAACTATTTGTGGGTCAAACAAATATTTGTCCTACCCATGAATCGAACCCAAGACCTCAGAGCGACAGTCTGTTTCACTAACGCCCGCACCAACGGCGCAGTCGACAATACATGATATATTTTACTAGCGAGTTCCTATATCACTGTATTTAATTTGTATTTTAAAGCAATGTTTTAAAATAGTGTTTATTTACTCTTTAAATTTGTCACGACGAATATATTACTACTCATACCTCCACGTTTATATTTCAATACTATAGATGTTCCTGAGTGATTTAGAACAACAAATGATGAATATATTACTACTTATACCTCCACGTTTATATTTCAATACTATAGATGTTCCTGAGTGATTTAGAACAACAAATGATGAATATATTACTACTTATACCTCCACGTTTATATTTCAATACTATAGATGTTCCTGAGTGATTTAGAACAACAAATGATTACTAAAAATTACCTGTTAAGAGCCCACCTGACGCTAATCAGTTTAAAGAAGATAACATATATAAATTTCAGCGTACAAGAAAGTGGTAGATACGTTCAGTTTTATGCGTTTTTAACGAATTAAATTAATTTAAAGAACTGTAATAATTAAAAAACAACATGTGGTTCGAGTTAATTAAGATTTACTATTGTCTTTCTGGTAATTTTAAAAGACATTTTAAACCAGACATCAAGTATAGAAGATCCAGCTTAAAATTCACGACATTTTTGACGAAAAAAGAGTTAATTTAGTAGACCTTACGACACCTATGATCTAGATCAAGATGATAGCCTATTTAGCGTCATACGGACTCTTAAGCAATAGTTTTTAGGGCGCCTTTTTTTCAATAAGGCGCCCTAAGAGAAAGGACATATTGAGCCTACATCTTGCGAGTGACTGAGCTGTGGACCTAAGGAACAGATGTCTCTGCTGGAAGGCACACTCCACATGTCAACATATCTACCCAACATAATCTGCTTATAGTTCAAGAAAAGAAAAATACTGATTGCAGATTAAACCAGAACACAAAAAAAAAAGATTTCAATAACGCCTCATTTTAATAAATTTATTTTTAAGACTAAACCATACGTCAGGTTTGATCTTGACCATTGACATTTTAGTTTGACAGTTAGTATATTCTCTAAAGCTGATCGCACATTTCTCAGCAACGTACGCTCCATACGTGCCGAACGCGCCGCATTTTAGAATTCGTTGTATGTAATGATATGAAACCTCGCACATTTCACCCGCACTGCACGCGCCGTATTTCGTAAAATGCGGCAGGCATGCGAATAGCATTCTGATGACGTCATAATGCGGCGCGTACGGCGCGTGCTGGTACTCGTTGTAGCCGCATGCATGTTCAGTCTTGCCATATATACGGATTTGTCCGTATATATACGGAAATAATGTTCAAACCGGGCAATACATAATACACGCACACGAATTTTTATACGGAATTATCAGGCAAATGCTAGGAGTAGTTTCTTAATATTCCTGAGAAAATGAAATTAAATAAGCAGAACTTTAAAATTTATTTGATCTTTCTAAACTAGCGATTTATATTTTTATAAGAAACTAGCTGTTCCACGCGGCTTCGACCGCGTAGAAGTTCGTTATTGCGTAAAAGTCGTTATATCGTAGTCATAACCTTCCTTTTGCACAGTCGGTTAAAAAGTAGCCTAAGTCCTTCCCAGGGCCTTGAACTATCCCTATACCAAATTTCGTCTCAATCGCTCCAGCCGTTAAGGCGTGAAAGCGTAACAGACAGACAGACAGACAGATAGACAGACAGACAGAGTTACTTTCGCATTTATAATATTAGTAGGGATGTTTACTCCTTTGACATCGAAAAATTTGCGTTTGAATTGATGTTTCGTATTTTGGCAATATGTCATTGCGTTGCTTGCATTTTCTTGGTGTTGTTAAATTTCGTGTATGACAAATGCAAATATCTGAAAAATCGTTGATCTTCATCTACTAAGTCTGGAAATAACGTTATTCTCCATAAAAATGTGTTTTAAAATTAACATTGTGAATTCAGAAGCTTCTAGTTTTTGAATGTTCCTTTTTTTTTATAAATGCCTCTTGAAGAATCGGTATAATTTTATAAACCAAGATTAAATTAAAAATAACATGATGTAGGTACCTACTCATGTTTTTTATAGATATTTAATTTGGGCAAATAGTAAATAATGAATATTACATTGCACCCTTTAAAATGGCGGAAAATTGCGATACGAATCGTAGCGTTTTAAATTTCCCTGTTAGTCCTCTAACTACGAAACATCGATATCGTCCAAATAAAATCGATCTGAAGTAAAGTTATTCTTATCGCACATACGGGGTTGTTATTAGGTGCACTGCGACGGCAACATCTAAATTCAAATACCTATATTGCAAATTTTTCTGAGCCCATGTTCCCTCTTAACTCATTTAACACTTAAAATTTTGACATGTCGAAATAATAACAAAATATAAATAGTAGGTACAATCGATGTTATTTATCAGCGTATACCTACCGTATTATTTATGAGTCTTTCATTATAATAATAAAATATATAAAATCAGAATTATAAAACTTTATAAAGAGAAATTATTTACAGATGCGTACCTACATTTTTTACACAGTAGGTACTTATCATGTGATCCCAAAGTAAACTAGGATTACCTTGATTGTGTTATGGAAATCAGACAACAGGATATTAATACTTGAATCATTTTTTTTGTTAATACCTACAAAGAAACACCCAGACTCTAGACAAATTATAGTTGAGGCTCACATAATTTTTGTGGCATGTTAGGAAACAATCCACGACTTCGTGATCCGCATTTGGGCTTTACGATCTCTAGACCAACGAGGCAGTCATATTTAATAGTTTTTTGGAGTTCAGGTGTTTCTATGTAACTTCTAGGTATGTAAAATGTGTACCTATGTATTAAGAAAGATCTAAGTATGTTTGTCAGTTGTCTAAATCTCATAGCAAAAGCTTATATTATCTTAGTTTGGGCTAGATGGCGTTGTGTGTGAATGTCCCACAGTATTTATATTGATATTAATGTAAAACAGCGAACGGAATGCGTGTTTATGTGACCGAGTAGTAGGTAAGATTTTATATTTTTTTTTATGTAAATGCTCTATGTAGACGTCTGCCTTTTTGAATATAAGCTTTAAAGACCATAATCAATCAAATGTTTCAATGGCAGATCTGGTCAAATACTTTCAAAAAAAATTTTTTTAGGCATTTTCAAAATCGTCTGCCACTAAGTAAAATTCACGATAATGGTCAGCCATTCTTATTTTCCGATAATAATAACAATATATTTTCATTTTTTTAAAACGGCAAACGTGGTCAAATGCATTTAAAACTAGTCAAAAATCGATACCTGTCCTGGCTGCGCAGTCGTCGCGTGCTCCACTTAGAGTTTAGTGAGTCACTGCATAATGCATGGTAGGTATAGGAGTCTCAGTGTACAAAACCTCAGGTCTGGTCAAATACATACTGGTAGATGTTCATGGGCTCTTAGACCAATAGACTTATAGAAGGTAGTTAGATATAGTCCGTTCACAGTTCTATTAACTCTGACTGATGACAGCTCGTTGATCGTTTTCTGTGTGTTGGCATTGCACTAAAGTCCCCCAATGAGTGCCAGCCTAAGACATTTTACCGAATTAAGTGGAGATTATAACAGCCAACCTTTAGCACGAATAGTTTTGTTTTTCATGTATAAACTTAACTTCACTAAGACATTGCTCCTGTTACTATGCGATTGTATTTAAGATTAATTTATTTTGTATGAATTTCTGAAAAAAATAAATCACTGCCGCCACTAACGAAGGCGAAGTTGCTGCTTAAACAACGTCCCTTATCTCAAATAATGGTCACACCCGAAAAAAACGCCAGCATAAGAAGAAAGTAAGTTTCGACTAACAGTAAGATTACATGGGAGAAACAAAAACTTATTGGGGTAACACAGCAATCAAGATAGGCAACCTACGTGCTAGAGGTAATGTATCTCTGAACGGACTACCTACGTACCTAAAGTTATGCGAATAACCTTCCTCAACCTCAGCAGGGCCTCTATAATCTGTAGGTACTAATGCCACAGTATAAAGAAGGCTGTAATACTATAAAAAGGAAAAAAATACTGTTTGTTTGTATTGAATAGGCTCCGCAACTACTGGACCGATTTGATAAAATCTTTCACTGTTGATACCTAAGCTATATCCCCGGGTAACATCTATACTAAAATATTATAAAGAGAAAGGATTTGATTGTTTGTTTGCATCGAATAAGCTCCGCAACTACTAGGCCGATTTAAAAAATTCTTTCACTGTTGGGAAGCTACACTCTGTCTGGTGAACGTAGGCTATATGTTATTCCCGTATTCCGAAGGGAACGGGAGCTATGCGAGTGAAACCGCGTGACGTCCGCTAGTAGGCTATATTTTATTCCCCTCCTCACTGGAACGGGAAATAATTTTATTAAAAGGACGAAACCGCGTGACATTCGCAAGTTATTTGTAAACTCTACAAAACACTTCTGTAATCCCATCTGTATATTTCATGTTTATATGGAATGCATTTTCAAACACGCAAAATACACAAATAAATTACATGATATTTAAGAATTTTCTTAAAACATGTTACCTACATAGAGGTAATTGAAAATTATCTTCTTTTTTCATGTAAAACACCTCATGGATGTCATGCCGGACTTCTACTAACTGAAACCACACGGTGCCTTGCCATCTACCTAAGGTACGCCCTCAGAAGGACCAGGGCTCCCGACACAGACTTTGTCCACCATCGCGGACACTCCCTATGAATTTAGGTTTTATCACATCACATTTATTCTTGGCGTGAAAAAGTTTGTTTTAAAAAAATAACATTCTAATCAATAATACCTAATTAAAAAAATAACATTCTAATTATTCCATTATCTATTTCACTAGATACGTGTGTAGTCAGGTAGACCTTAATAGTAAGAGAACTTTGTTAATGTCATTTATAATATCTAAATAGCATAGATTCCGAAAAATTCTAAATCTATGCTAAATAGAGACATAAAGATACAAGTAGCGCCATCTGTTGCTAAGTAGTGTAACAAGAAAACGTCAAAGGAAAATCTTTATCAAAACTCTTCAAATAACTGTAGATATCATGAAGAACGCCTCAATCATAGAAGTAAACTGTATATCTTCCAAAAATATATTAAATACCCTATTAAAACGACAAAGCTCGACACCATTAACGAGTAAAAAAAGCTTCGCACACACTCGCGCGGGCTCTTGTCCACAATTCTATTTGCGGAAGCAATTTCGCGAAATGCCACAATTTATTTAAAAATTACGGCCCTTGTTTGTGTGGGTAAATATTGACGTGTTTGGTTTATGATAATGGCAACATTGAGAGCGTCAGGTAGCAGGTAAGCTCCATACTTGCGGGCTAGCGACGATATATTTACCGGTACACATATTTACCTTATAATGTAAAGTTTACAATATAATATTTGTTAAGTATGCTCTGGTCTTTTGAAAGTCAGTATTTACTCCTTACATATGGTTTATAATCATAGGTAAATTTGGTTACTAAACAATAACAGAGAGATTATGAGTGACAATATTTGTTGGCTTACACACATTAAACGACAGGCTATATATTCATGAACGTCATGATGGCGGGACCCCGCCAGATTTTGTGAATATCATGCAATAAGGATTTAATACACTTTCTCTACTATTTCATACTTTCATAGTAAAATTCTACACCCATAAAATTACTAAATATCCTACGAAGAAAGTGGTCCCGCTATTTTGACGTCATAATGGCGGGACCACTATTAAATTAAAGAAAAAACATGACGTGATCTTAAAACTAACCTCACCAAATTTTAATACGATTTAGTACAACTACTTAAGAATCATTGTTATACTTATAAAACTGCAATTTCAATAGAAAACTAACCCTTCCAAAATAAATCCGTAAGAAACAAAACGCCTGTACAAATTGCAAGAGCAAAACATAATACTTATGTCAATTGGCTTTGATACTTTTTCTTTAGGCGCTTTTCTAATGTAAACATAATAAACGTGTTTTCTATTGAAATTACAGTTTTATAAGTATAAAAATGATTATTAAGTAGTTGTACTATATCGTATTAAAATTTTATTGCACAAGAATAGGGCCGAAATGTTTCTTCCCCGCGGTGAAGTTCGCGAGGAACTCGTATGTTTTGGTTCTTCATTTTCTTAGGGAGCTCTGGCAGTGGTCCATTCGTTCCGCCAAAGGCGAGTCCCGAAATTCCGGAGTGTCCAATGACCGGGTTGCCATGATCAAATGTATGAACTATCCCGCGACCCGGTTTAGGGTGAGGCGCAACACCGCGGTTGTATTTGGGTAGGACGGTGGGCAAAACCCTCTTTCTCTAGAGGCTGGGAGCCCCATACACCGGTCCAGCTGCAGCCTTGCGCGCAAATGCGATACCATAAAGGGTCCGCTTCGTATGAGGATCCGGACCCTTGAATTACCAAACTACCGCAGTTTTGCAGCTCGTCTTAACCGGATAGCAGAGTAGAAGGATAGGAGTGACTAGTAGGTAAAGTTAACATATTTCAGATGGCGTATAGGCGCGCAAGGCACAGAGTGGTTTTGTCCAATAGGATTTCGGCATAGCTACATACCACGTGTAAGAAAAACCTATATAAGCTTTAAGTTAAATTAAGTCCAAATCGGTAATAGGCACTTAAAAAATTTAACCATGAAGACAAAAACTGTCTGTTATCTTCGATTTGTAGCAGTCCGGTAGAGACTACGAACAGCAATTTACCTGCCAAGTAATGGTAGGTAATTATTCTGGCAAAATTCAAACAAAACAAAATAGACACATTTAAATGTCGATAGATTATAGCCACGCTTTATTCCCCGAAGGGGTAGGTAGCCCATATTTCAGCAGTTATCTAGTTTATTTGTGTCACATGTGCGATGTTGAAATGTGAGTAGGTGGTGACTTCATGCTGCTGTAATTTTTCTAGGCCTTTTTTAAACGTGGGGGAAAATCCTTCATGTAGGTATGCTATGCCGGACTCCTACCGACTAAAAAACCTCACGTAACGCCCAACAGCCTACGGTTCGGAGCCCCGGGTAAGCCCTCGGAAGGATGTCCCAGGACATTTTTCTAGGCCTTGAATTTGGCTTACGGACTGCCATATTACTGGCAGCCGGGACCAGCGGCATAACATGTCTTCCGTAAGTATGAAGCTAAAAAAAACGCTCATAGCTGGAAATGCCGAATACTGTCAACATATCAGGACCAACTGTATTGTAATGTAAGATGCTTAAGTCAGTCATCGTTTACAGAACACAGAGCTAGCGGGACTACGGGGCATCAAATTTGACAGCTACCTAATTACAAACAAGTACGATATTGACTCTATTATGTATGCAAGCTTCAAATCTTTGTAGAGCTACAATTTTTACACGTCAAAGCAGTAGCACATGGACATAATCAATTTACAAGTGTTGACTTATTATGGCGTGCCGGCACTAGGCTGCCAAACAAACTCCTCGATCGAACGCAAAGTCTAACTGCAAACAATATCATCGCACTATTTGTACTGGAACAACAAATCTGTAGCTAGCTTTAAATGCAAGCCTAACACGCGGGCACACACTCACATTGTGTGCTGAGACAATATGTAGGAGACTGCTACGATCTTAAGCAACGCGACAAAATGAATCTCCGTTTGCGACTGATACGGCCCAATTCAAACACAGCCAGCGCCATTTTGTTTTGACAAGCGGCTATCTCGGTAAACGAAACGCATTCTAATATTAATCGTAAAAACGAAGCAATAAGATTCATTTTAGATTCAAATCCCCTCGGTATAGAAACATCGGAAATTAAGGGAGGACCAGACACGATTCTGTTTGCCGTCTAACGTGGTCCCAGGACGAAGTTACAAATATTTGACGTGTCAATTTTGTGAATGTTGACTGAGAATTGCGGTTAATATTCCCGACCCGAACAACCTGACTGAGCGCGGCCACCCTTTAATTAAATGACTGGAATAGTCCAATTGTTAATAGACTAATAAATTTAAGTCTACTCTCAGCATGGATAATATGGTATTCAATTAATAATAGAGTACATACCTACCTATAGATACAGTGTAAAGTGTACAGAATAGACACAATGTTAAATAGAGCTGGAATGGCTTCATCTTAGCGTACCTATTCACAGTTGATTGCAAACCGTAGGTACCTACCTACTTACCGTATTTCAAGCTAGGGCTTTCATTGTAAAATCTGCAAGGGCTACTCTTTTACAGTATCCTTGGAGCAGCGTATGACTTTCAGAATTATTGGGAGCTACTGTTTGACCTCCCAACCCAACCCAGTAAGGGTACCTACCTTCGCCTGGGCTTCGTCTGTTGATCAACACAGGAAGTCACCCCCTTCATGTGAGGTTGCTCTGGGCCCCGAACCCAGCACATACATTCCCTAGTTTCTTTACTTTGATTATATGCAAACTGAGGTTGATTCTTCTTACTAACATTTTAAAAGTAAAAGGTCGCAGGAAGGAATACTAAAAACGCGGAACCGCGGTGTCTGCATTGTTTAGCAGTGTCCCAGTCAGTGCTACGACAACTCTACCTAATTAAAAGTCATCATCTTCCGAGCGTTATTCCCTCCTGCTGTATCCGAAACACGCCTTGGAGTCTGAGTGACGCTTGCCTGCAGCACTCTTCTTGATCCTTCTCACTGCTGTTTTAAACTACGGGTCCTGGGGAATCCTCTCTAGGACACACACACACACACACATCCTAAAACAAGGGTATCGCCATCGTGGTTTTAGTCGATACGAGTCCGAAATAATCACTCCATCAACAGTCCTGACGAAGGTCTTAAGCACAGTATATATATGTTGTTTATACAGTGTCTTAAGGTTGTCCACGCAATTATTAAAATAAATTACCTACTGATATCAGATTTAGAAGATATTAAGTAAGTATACCTACTATACCAACATTTTTAACGACTCAATAAACTCGTTGTTCCAATTTGCCTGCCATTAAACCCGAGACTGAGCTGTTACCGGAGCGAGATCGAACAACAACAAACAATACAGAATCGATTGTAAAGACAAAACATCGTTACAGCTTGTTAAGCCCATATTGCTCGTTACCGCGCGGCTATTTATTTTCAAGTGGCAACATCGAAGAGTCTATAAACAAAAAAACACTTGGACGGCGACTGTTTTCATAGAAAACAATGCGTCGGGCACTCTTACGGGTAGTGTTAAGAGGTATCCTGGAGTACGCACTTACTTTTCGCGACATAGGTATCCGAGGGGCACTCGAGTTCTGTATTTTCATTGTATGCTTTTAATTTTGAGTGCGCGAACTAGCTCGCTCTCCCGGGACGTATGTTTGCGAGGGTAATATTTGCTTCCTCTGTATAATTCAGCTCGCCGTCATATTTGCCAAAGAGCAATCATTTTAATATCGTCAGCCATCACATTAGGGCTGAGTGGATACTTACGTGGTTGGCTGGATTAATTTTTAAAATTTATTTATATTTTCCGTTCTGGCAATGTTGGATAGGTATTATGTAAACACATCAATAGAGATTGCCTGTACAAGGTAATTTAGTAAGTGCTTTCTTAATGTTGATTAACAAAATAAATTTCTTTCTGTCCTAGGCACGCCTTTTTACCTAGCAGGAAGAAGCGGTGGATGCGCCGCAGAGAGGGCGGGGGCGCCGCAGACATATCTGCGCCCAAGACTATCGGCCTCAATGACCCGGGGGCCTGAGGACGGTGAGAGGGCTGCTCACCGGACGGACACAGAAGCAGGCCCTAGACGACCCAAAGACGCGGGATTGCACCCGAAACAGGTGAGGCTGCAGTGGTAGCCGTAGGTCTGTTGGGAGTCCTTGGATTTCCTTCCGAGTGCTTACCCAGGGCTCCTAACCGTAGGCTGTTAGGTAGAATACTTGTGGTTTTTAGTCGGTAGGAGTCCGGCATAGTATCCATGCAGGATTTTCCCCACATTAAAAAAAGAAGTAGGCAGAAGCATATTATACGCCCCCATTTCACCATTTGCTTTTGCCCCACGGTAGGTAACAGGGTGATGAGGAGCCTCTGTTGAAATTCTTCAACCGCCCTGAGGACCTTCAAATTCGCTTAACAGCTGACAATGACATGTTATAGGCAACAACACTAAACTTAACGTGGCATCCAATCACGGAATGCTAGCAGATATTTGATAGGTAGAATCCTGTAGCATCACCTTACAATATTTTTTTGATGATATTTACACTAATAGATATGACTTCCTCGCAGATAGACGCCCACGCCGAGCACTTCATGCGTGTGTGGAACACTGTGTCCTTGCCGCGATTTTCACAGTGCTGGCACTCAACAGTAGAGGCTATAGTGCCTGTAGTCTTCCACTGTGTTCGTCCCCGATACTTAACGAAGCAGTCGTGCCTTGTAATTATGTAGGATCTGCTAACACCATTGTGTGCAGTCAGTAGGTCATGTTTTAATCATAGAAATGCAAATAAAAAACCGGCCAAGTGCGAGTCGAGCTCGTGCACGGAGTTATGTACCAAAAAACGGCAAAAAATCACGAATGTTGTATGGGAACCCCCATACTCCGATATTTGTATTTATTGTTATAGTGGCAACAGAAATAGGTCCTACCTTCATCATCTGTGAAAATTGCAGCTCTAGCAATCACGGTGCCTGAGATACAGCCTCGTGACGGACAGACAGACAGACGGACAGGGAAGTCTCATGATCATTCAACATCAACCCTAAAAATTTACTTTTGCCAGTAAGCCTGTATGTCTTTAATGAAAACATTTTGGCTTGACGAAAACTGAATTTTAGACGCCATCTACCGACGATAATCAAACTTACAAAACTTTGAAGCGCTATCTAGTGAACAATGCCAGAACTTCATAACACACTGGCCGGAGGACCACTAGAGTTCAAATCACCGTTTTCCAGTGAACGAACCATCCATACAATCACATATATAATCACGCCTTTATCCCCGAAGGGGTAGGCAAAGGCATAGCATACAACCACATTTCACTTTATAGTTTTATGTCCCACGTAATATGGGTGGGACATAAAACTATAAGGTGGTGAGCCTATTGCCGTGTTGAAATGGACAGGCGCAGATCGCCGCGGCCCGCAGGAAAAATTTTCAAGCCGCCCATAAGGCCTTCAACTTGGCTTAAAGATTGTCATTTTACTGACAACCGGATTTCATTTCGAGTTTTTATTCTCTAAGCAATGGAACTGATTGCGAAAATGTTCCCGTAGTCGCCTCTTACGACACCCTCGGGATATTTTGTACTCTTACCCGTCGCAACACGGGATCTCGTCGCCACACGGGGCACAATGAACTAGGAAAGGCAGAAATCGCTAAAAACGTTCTACATGCATTTCGGCAAGAGAATCAACCTACAATGGTCAAACTTTTTGTTATGAGCAGGAAGTGGGTAGGATTGACTATACAATGAATAAAAAAAAATTTACCGACAAATTTCGACTTTATGTCATTCTTAGTTTCAGCTAAGAAAATTCTTACACAAAATCATTTTAAGTCATTCAAATAATAAAAATAAATAATAATTTGAATAATAAATTTAATAGATAAATAAAGAAAGAAGAATAAAGAAAAATATATTTAATTCCGACAAACAGGTGGTAGGTACATCGAAAATGAATTATGAGAAAAAAGCTAAAATGATCCAGTAGTCTTTTTATCCCCTCATGAAATAGAATCGATTGGCACAAAAAAAAAATTTTGGACTTTTTGCATGTTTTTGGCTAACTGTAAGATTTTTGCAAAATCTATGAATGCAGTTCAAAATATCTCAAAAAGTTAGGGTTAAGGTACTTGCCCTTACTGACCCGTTTCAAAAATACACTCTGTAAATTTCTAAATACACTAGCTGCTGCCCGCGGCTCCGCCCGCGTGGAATGTTGTTCCCGGTCACTTAGGGGTATGAAAAATAGATGTTGGCCGATTCTCAGAACTACTCAATATGCTCACAAAATTTCATATCTATATATATAAAAATCAATGCCACTTTTCGTTGTAATTTTATAACTCGAGAACGGGCTCACCTATCCAAACCGAATCTTTAGGCTTTGTTTGGACTATTTAGTAGATGGTTTATGTGAAGTTTGCACAAAATCGGTTGAGCGGTTCTTCATTTATTACGCAAACGAAGTTGCGCGGGTCAGCTAGTTATATATATACTGGGTGTAACAAAATTACCTCTCCAAATTTCATGAGATGACTTGGCATCAGAAATCAAATACAAATATTTAATAAAAAAGGGGGGTAAATTTTTTCATTTTTTTTTAAATTTTTTGTCGCACATTAAGAATTCATTTTTTACCGCGGCAATTCGAGGTAACATGGTCGCCGTGGCAAAACAAACACAGAGCACCCGTCTAGCTGTCGTTGTCGCTTTCTAATGCCGCTCAGTAGCGATAGAAAGGGTGAAAATAGGATAAAATAGGACCTTTAAAACGGCTTTACGGTTAAAGTATTCATGTGATTTTTTTTTCTTCATTTTTGTAATGTTTCTTGACTGATGCCACGTCACGTGACGAAATTTGGATAGGTAATTTTGTTACACCCAATATATTAGATAATACATACATATCATACTTAACAATAAATAATAATAATTAGGTCATTTAGCTACTACGAACACTACAAATGGAAATATAATCTTAGGCTGAACGCAGATGAGTCTCCAGCCGGAGCGGCTGGAGGGGGTCCTGGACTCCTTGTTCCCGTCGAGAGCGGAGGAACACATTCCTCCGCGCATGGCTCCGTCTCAGGCGCCCAACGCGGAAGGCAGCGAGAACGACGTGCCCGTAGTCACCGAGGGTGAGTTAGGGGCGGCTGTCCTGCGGCTTAAATCCCGCAGAAACACCGCCCCTGGACCCGACGGCATTCCAGGCCGTGCATGGGTCCTGGCTCTCGAGGAGCTTGGGCCTCGACTTATGGGTCTTTATAGCGCATGCCTCGAAAAAGGCCAGTTTCCCAAGGTCTGGAAGACAGGGAAACTGGTCTTGATTCGAAAGGCGGGGCGGCCGGCAAATTCCCCATTAGGGTACCGGCCGATCGTGTTGCTCGACGAGGTGTGCAAGCTCTTTGAGCGCATTATTGCACAACGCCTCGTCGGGCACCTCACACGCGTGGGGCCTGATCTGGCGGATAGCCAGTTTGGCTTCCGTCAGGGACGCTCCACCGTGGACGCGATCATGCGCATTAGAGGCCTGACGGAGGAAGCAGTCTCACAGGGTGAGGTGGTGGTGGCGGTGTCCCTCGACATCGCCAACGCATTCAACACCTTGCCCTGGAGCTGCGTCAGGGAGGCGCTTATCTATCATGGAGTGCCTCCCTACCTCCGTCAAATTGTCGGGGCTTATCTCTCCGAGAGAGCCATAACTTACCCGAGCTGGCTAGGGCCGGGTCGGCGAGATGTGTCGTGCGGTGTTCCACAGGGATCGGTGTTAGGACCGCTCCTGTGGAACATCGGTTACGACTGGGTGCTGCGTGGTCCGTTGCTCAGAGGGGTCGGCGTAACGTGTTACGCCGACGACACCCTCGTTACGGCGCGGGGAGCAACGCACCGTGACGCAGCACTTAAGGCCACGGCAGGGGTTGCTCAGGTCGTAGGTCGGATTCGGCGGCTGGGTCTCGAGGTCGCCCTTCACAAATCCGAGGCTCTGTGCTTCCACGGAACTCGGATGGGGCCACCTGCGGGATCCAGCCTACAGGTAGGGGGCGTCAGCATCGGCATCGAGCCCTCGATGAAGTATCTGGGGTTCGTACTCGATGGCCGGTGGAACTTCGGACATCACTTCCGAAGTTTGGTCACAAAACTGAGGGGAGCATCGGCCGCACTCGCGCGGCTGATGCCCAACATCAGGGGACCCAACGCTCCCTACAGGAGACTGTACCTGGGGATCGTGCGAAGCATGGCCCTATACGGGGCTCCCGTATGGGCGGAGACCCTGACGGCCA
Source organism: Miltochrista miniata (assembly GCA_933228765.1). Taxonomy (NCBI): domain Eukaryota; kingdom Metazoa; phylum Arthropoda; class Insecta; order Lepidoptera; family Erebidae; genus Miltochrista; species Miltochrista miniata. Next base: position 9,736,327 of record OW121764.1, on the reverse strand, counting down.
TCAATGTGGCTAGACTGCTGAGCCCGCAGAGAGTGATGGCCGTCAGGGTGATAAGAGGATACCGCACGATCTCCGGTGAGGCGGCATGTCTCCTAGCCGGGACCCCTCCGTGGGACCTGGAAGCGAGAGCCCTTGCGTCACTGTTCAGATGGCGCAAGGAGGCGCTGGAGCGGGGCCAAAGGCCCGCTTATCGAGAAATCGAGGCCCAGCGGTCCCTACTCCACCAGGAAACCGTGGAGACATGGAAGGTGCGACTTGAGCAACCAAAGGGGGGATTCGCCACAATCGCGGCCGTCAGACCGGTCATGGACGAGTGGCTGGAGAGGAGACACGGTGCTCTCTCCTACCGGTTGACACAGATGCTTGCCGGGCACGGTAGCTTCGGTAGGTATCTGTGGCGGAAACACCGGGAAACCACGGCCGAGTGTCAGCACTGCGAGGACCGCAGCGATGACACGGCGCTCCACACACTGGTGGAGTGCACGGCGTGGGCGCAACAGCGCCAGGTCCTCGTAGTGGGTCTGGACGTGGACACTCTCTCGCTCGAGACCATGGTGCGAGCCATGCTCTCCAGCGGGAGTAAGTGGGACTGCGCCGCCTCCTTCTGCGAGCAGGTCATGCTCGTGAAGGAGGCGGCGGGACGGGTACGGGAGAGAACTCTCCCACCCGAGTTCCGCAGTCGGCGGCCTGGGCGCCGCCGACGTGTCTTCGCCGAGGACTATCGGCCACCATGACCGGGGGCCTGAGGACGGTGACAGGGCGGCTCACCGTCCTTACAGAAGCAGGCCCATGACGGCAGCGTGACGTGAGTGAGACAATTCACGCACGCCCCCCCCCCTTAGAAGCGGGATCACACCCGAAACCCCCCAAAGACGCGGGATAGCACCCGAACCACCCCCTGGGCGAGGCCGCAGTAGCGGCCGTGGGTCTGTTGGGAGTCCTGGGACATCCTTCCGAGGGTTTACCCGGGGCTCCCAACCATAGACTGTTGGGCGTTACGTGAGGTTTTTAGTCGGTAGGAGTCCGGCATAACATCCATGAGGATTTTCCCTCACGTTAAACAAAAAAAAAAAAAAAAAAAAGGCTGAACGCAGATTATAGTCACGACAGACTTAGACAGACTATTTCTTTACGAGATAAATAAAGAGGCGCACACTTCGAACAAAACGTTTCTTAGACAAAGCTGTCTTTACCTACAAGGCGACAAGTCCGACTAACGATTGTCGGCTTCTCTTTTATACGCATGCGGGCGCGCACATCAAAGACGACACTGTCTAGCGGCGGGCCCCCCTCTCCTATAGACTTGCGCAAAACAGTACCCGATGATGTCCTGAGTCCTGACATATAGCATAGCTTTCCGAACCGTGCCATATGGCATTCGAACAGTACCCGGACCAGTACCCGGTCTTTCGTACAAGTACATACAGCGTTCTGCTTGTTCTGACAGGTGCCGGACCTTCAGTTTTTGACCCACGAATAGGTGGTCAGCCTATTGCCGTGTCAGCAGTCAGAGTAAATAAAAGATTATTTTATAAATATATATATTTATTTTGAATTTAATGTTTTTCGTCAGATAGTTATAAAATGGATATAAATAGAGACATTATAACCAGCAATGCCTCGTGTTAAATATAAAACAAAATTAAAACAAAAACTATTTATTCAGAAACATAATTACGTTAAAAACATCTGAGGATTCTTAAAGAATAAGATTCTGTGTTCACGCTGTCTTAAAAGCAAATTATGTTAAAATTAAATTATTCTTAAAATCAAGTTAAATTGCTCACTTAAAGTTAAAATAAAAACAAGCTTAACTTAGATTGTAATCCAGTAAAACTTAAACATTAAATTATGGTGATGAGTATGTCTGTAATATTTGGTTGCAGTTGTACAAATCGAGATAAGAACAGTACAATGTACCTTTGTAATGATTATTTGCTGGTGGACGCCACGCGGTTTCACCCGCGTATCTCCCATTCCCGTGGGAATCTGGCAATAAATTATAGCCCTTATTACTCAGGGTGATTGTAGCTTTAAAATGGTGAAATTCTTTTTGAAATCGGCGTAGTAGTTTTTGACACACCTTTTTTTTCTCTTTATAATTTTACTGTACTTTAAGTATTTTTACTGTAACTATTTATTAATCTGTTTTTTTATACCACTAAGGTGGCAGACAAGCACACGGCCCACCTGATAAACACCGCGGTGGTGGTCACCGCAGCCTATGAACATTTGCAACACCAGAGGCGCCACATTCGCGCTGTCGACCCTGTAAAAACACCTTCTAAGGCTCTGTGCTACTACTCTTGATATGTGGGGCCTGATTTGGCTATCTACTAAAAAAAGTTCGTTAAAATACATGGAAGAATAATTATCTATGAGCATAGAGCAACACTACCTATGACTTATATCAGGAGGGGACGCGCCATACTGAGTCTTTCCCTCTGTCAATACATACTGGAAATGGTATAACAAAATATATTTGTGCGTCTGAAATTATGAGTTTATTGTTTTAATGGTTTTGTGTAAGTTCCATACTGACAGTCAAATGCTTTTGTAGTGGTGTGTATCAATACGATTTCCCCCCGCAACATTATGTGTAGAGCAAACATGCTATGTCTACTCCCTTTGTACTGGTCGCGTTGCTCTTTATATCCATTAGGAACACAGAAAAAATACTGACAAATTGGGAATCTTTTTTAAACTGGTTGAAACTAATTTATCCATATATACTTCCTACCAAACAAAACCACGCCTACAGTTGGGAGCCCCGGGTTAGCCCTCAGAAGGATACCCCAGGACTCCCAAGAAATACTACCAACCTAAATAAAAACATGATTAAAGTCAAACCTTTTAAAATTAAATGGCAAACACACATGGCCGCTAATAATATAATTTGTTTTTGATAAAACTGTACTTAGGCACATCTCATTATTAAAAAAAAAAGAAATCCTATACATAGTATAAATAAAATGCAAACTATTTACAATACTAATTTTAAAATTGCAACCCAAGAAACCAAAATGGTTGGAATATACAGACTTCAAGTATGCATTTAAAACATTTTCAAATAGCAGCATATACATACAGAATGTTCAGCGGTGTATTAGCTTGGTAAAAAACTACTAAATAATGGAGGTTGTGCAGTTCATAATTATGGCAACCCGTTAGAAAGAACTACCAATAAATATTCAGTTGTCAATAAACATCATTAAAAACCACTAATCAAATCGTACTAAGGCTGAAGCCACACTGCGGTTGGCGGTTGCGGTTTCGAACCCCAAAATGTCAAAACCATAGCCTTGGTTTCAATGTTTTGACATTTTGAGGTTAGAAACCGCAACCGCCAGCCCTCAATACAGCCTTAGCCACGTCATTTATTAACTGAAATATGTGACGTTTTCGACAACATTTGGACAAAGAAGCCAGCATGCAAAATATTAGTTCTTTTTCTAAACTATTTTGCCAATCTATACATGAGGTCTTACAAATCAAAAATAACTTGCATAAATATAACAATCCCATGAAGAAATATCCGATGATATTGAATATGATTTTATGTCTACACTTGACAGGTCTTGATCGAATGGGCATTAAAAGGCTGGTACACTATAATATAAAATAAAATACAATAGTAGGCATTTACGTTTATGTATATTTTACGATATGTTTATTTGATGGCTAACAAACTGAAAATGATCTTTTTAATACAGTTGCTCAAAAAGTGGCGTATTACAGGGACGTATAGCGTTCGGGATGTGGGCTATTACACACTCGTGCTTTTTCTTTACCATTCCCGCACTCGTGCGTTTTCTTTCCCAGTTGTCAAAATAATGTCTGTGATTCATGCAAATATTTAATATTAAAAAAGTTACTAGTTATTTAAAAAAGATACTAACTTGTTTCAATATCAGATTAAAAGTAATTTTAATTAAAATTTAAGCATAAATTAATATAAGTATCGGCCAAATTAAATTTATAAATATATAAAAGTTGGCTGTGTGAAGTGCACTGCCATAGTCTCTGCAGGTATAATTATATTCTTTTACGGTTGGCGCCATTTTGAATATTCAGGTTTATTGTGTTTTTATTATTTTATTAAATTGCTTAAATTTTTCGCAACTGTATTAAAAATAGTTGTTCAATACAACGTGTGGGACTTTTATTTAAACTCGTTCGACTGTCTACCCTCGTTCTCGGCTTGGGTCAACACCTGTCGTAACTCGTTGTAATAACAGAAATCCCACACTTGTATCGAAAACTACTAGGTATTTCACATTTAGGTTTGGTTGAAACCACCAACTGACAACCCTGTCGACATAGTTTTTTACAAAATGCCATTATCATGTCTGGCACATGCATCTGATATGTTGCAGGCAAGAAATCATTTTCTCCGTTACTGCAAAAACTGCATAAGGTACGGTTTTGCAATTTAAAATTTTAGATGATTATTCGGTATTTTCCCCTTCGTGGGTACATAAAAATTATTGTGTGACAACAAATACAAACTAATGTGAACTGTAGCACAAAATAATAAGGTGCAGAACGCAATCGCACGTATGTCTTTTATTTTATTTTTTAAACCTACCCTCGGCTACGCACACTCGCTCACAAACCAGTATCGAGATTTCTTTAAAATTCTTTGACTGTGTTCTTGAACTCAGTGAGCGGTGTCTATGTGTACGTAACCCGAGCGCACTTTGTATGTAGATTTCCTTCTCTACTTATTATTTTGTGACTGAACCGTCAAAAAGTTCGCTACCTATGTGAATGATAATTATGGCGGCAAATAGCTTTAATTTGCCGAACAAAGTTGGCTATCCAGTTATTAATGAAAACTTGAAGTCTACTTTTTAAATTAAAATGTCGTTAATGATTTAAAACAATGATATTCTTATTTTAAATCATAATCTTTCTAGAATAAATTTAAACGTGAGGTACTGATTAAAGCACTGTTGTATGGTCATGATTGTAATAATTCATTCGACCATCAATGGGAACTCTTCAATTTCTTCACACATCGAGTTGAAGCCCGCTGCCCATTCTTCAGCCTCCTTTTCCTGCAAAAATTCATATAAAGTATTTTGAGGTGTAAATCTTTGTTTTTTATTAAGCTCGCCAAATTTACATCGCCAGGGGCCACTCGCACAGTCCGTAACACTTCTGACAGTGGTCCTCAAGTTGGCGGCCCTGTGATGTGCCTGAAGAACGCGGGATTGTAAGATGAGGGAAACACGTGTGCAGGTCGTTCCAGGGTTTTATAGTTCGACAGAGAAACGATCTTTTGAAATGCTTAGTTCTGGCGGAGATTCTCTTCACAGTGTATGAGTGGCATCTCTCAGCACGTCTCTGCATAGCGTCAAGCGCGTCTAGTAAGCACCTCGCGGAGTCATCCCAAAGGTGAGAACAGTATTCGACGCAGGGGCGAATCTGCGTCTAGTAAGCAGCAAACATTATGTGTGAAGTACCGTCTCATCCCACCTTATTGAGGATTCCTAGTTTCCGCGAGGCCAGCCCAATACAACTCCCTATGTAGTTTATATGATTGAGCTCACGCCGGACGTCTGTGACGAGGATCTCCAAGGTTGTCCTGACCCGCTCTTCACAACATTACAGTTCCACTAAACCGTATGGAAGTGGACTTCTTAGCTATAAACGCACACGCCTCTGTTTTTCTGGCATTGAAGTCGGACAGGTTGTCTGAACCCCATTGGGGAATGCGACCCAGGTCCCGGTCGAGATGCGCCACGAGTTCGTTCAGTCGCAATATGTCCAATTCGCAAAATGTCCAGCGCGCTCAAATTGTCCAATTCTCACAACGTCCAATTCGCAAATTGTCCAATTCTCACAATGTCCAATTCGCAAATTGTCCAATTCGCACTTCGTTTAATTCTCACAATGTCCAATTCGCAATTGGTCCAGTTCGTAAAATGGAGTTGTGCTTGATTACGGGAGGCGTTATTGACAACATTCTGCGGGGCGAGATTCGGCTCGAAGTAAAAATGTCCTTTTCTCGAAAATATCCTTTCTCATAATGTCCTTTTCTCGAAATATCCTTTCTCATATATTATTTATTTCCTTTCTCATATATGTGCAATACAGGATTAACACCGCGCAATCAGACTTGGATAGGTTAGGTTAGATGGCTAAGACGGGAGCGGAGCGGAGCTCCCGCATTAGCCTTCGTGGTTATTTTTTTATAACCACCTAAACACAACCACTCCAAATTCTAATTATTAACTGATCGTTCTGAATAACATACTTATACATCAAACTTACCAAGTGAATGGTGGTAACTTAGGTGGTTATAAAAAAATAACCACGAAGGCTAATGCGGAAGCTCCGCTCCCGCCTTAGCCTTCTAACCTAACCCATCCTAGTCGGATTGCGCGGAGTTAATCCTGTAGTGCACATATTTTGAGAAAGGGACATTTTGAGAAAAGGACATTGTGAGAAAAGGACATTTCGAGAAAAGGACATTATGCGATGAGATGGATTAAAATACCTATGTTGATTCAATTTATCCCATATAGATCCCTAATTATGAACTGGACCAATTGCGAATTGGACCAATTGCGAACTGGACCAATTGCGAACTGGACCAATTGCGAACTGGACCAACTGCGAACTGGACCAATTGCGAACTGGACCTATTGAGAATTGGACAGTTGGACATTTTGCGAATTGGACATATATTGCGACTGAACGCACGAGTTGCCGTCTCTTTTTTGCTTTGGCATAGTCATCGATCCGGGAATTAGCCGCAAAGATTGGCAAGCATTTCCGTTTTCTATTGGGCCTTGTGATCCGCAACTGACCAAAGCCGTGTAGGCAGAATTCGGCCTACACGGCTTTGGTCAGTTGCCCGAATACACGGCTGCCCGTTAACTACTCTTATCTGAGTATTTTGCCAAAATAGAGAGAGGGAAGAGAGAGGGAAGAAAGAGGGAAGAGAGAGAGAAGAGATATTGTAACGCGGTCAACAGTGAGAATTTTTAAAATCGGTTCAGTAGTTTCCGAGTTTATTCGATGCAAACAAACAATCAAATCTTCTCTCTGAAATATTGTAATAATGACCAGGCTACTACACACTCGACGAGAAATAGCAAGGGAAATTAGGAAAATGGGTTAAGATGTAACGGGTGTTTTTTTTAGAGGTATAGAACTTTAAGTTGGCATAACTGTTTTAACTGGCGGTAATATTATCAGCTGTAAAGTGATTTATGTTTAGTTTGGTTGGGCATTTCAACATGAATAGACTGAAGCCTGAACAACGCTTCCAAATTGTGCAAATTTATTTTGAAAATATTGGTTCTGTCCGTAATGCGTATCGTGATTTTCATAAGCGAATTTTCTTTAGCGGTGCCGCTCACTTTTGGTTGAATGGATACGTCAATAAACAAAACTGCCATATTTGGGGTGAAGATGATCCTCAAGTGTATGTTGAGACACCGTTACATCCAGAAAAACTGACTGTGTGGTGTGCTTTATAGGCTGGTGAAATAATTGGTCCGTACTTCTTTAGAAACGATGCTGACCAGAACGTTACAGTCAATTGTGACTGCTATAGAGCGATGATTACTGACTTTTTTGTTCATCAATTGAACAACCATGATGTGCTGTAGTAGTGGTTTCAACAAGACGGCACAACATGTCACATAGCTCGTGCCACAATTGATTTATTGAAGGAAACGTTTGGTTACCGCATAGTTTCGCGTTTTGGACAAGTGGATTGGCCTCCAGGGTCGTGCGATTTTACGCCACTTGACTATTTTCTGTGGAGATATGTGAAGTCGCTCGTCTACGCCGATAAGCCCGAAACGATTGACCACTTGGAGGACAACATTCGGCGCGTTATTGTCGATATACGGCCAAAAATGTTGGGAAAGTCATCGAAAATTGGACCTCTAGATTAGACTACGTCCGAGCCAGCCGTGGCGGTTATTTGCCAGAAATCATATTTTAATTATAATGCCAGAAGATTTCCTTTCGAATAAAGTCATTTTCATATCAATAAAAACAATCACCTTCGTTTTATTCCATTTCAAAGTTCTATACCTCTAAAAAAAACACCCTTTATAAGTGTGACTCATCATGTCGCGAGTAATGTCCAGAGATCGATTTTTATCGACGTTTTGGCGCGATCCAAAAGCGCGGCAATGCGACCGACGCATTAACACGATGAAGTAGGGTAGTGTGTGGCTGGTAGGGCAATATTCGATGCAACGCAAGGTGCAGTGCGAGTGGCATAGTGTAGCTAAGGTTATGTGGTTTTATGGGCGTGTGGAAATTCTTCATGGATGCTATGCCGGATCTTACCGACTAAAACCACAAGGTGCACTCCCACTGCCTATGGCTGGAGTCCCAGGCAAGCCCACAGAAGGATGTCTCAGGATTATTTTAAGCTCAAAATATAAATTTACCTCTTTCTTCGACATCAGCTTTTTAGGTCTCTTCTTTTTATTTTTCTTCTTTTCTTTAACGTTTGGAACTTCAAATGTGAGGTCCCCGAGGTCATCTTCAAAGTATGATTGATCATCTTGCGCTGTGGTACCTTCTAGAGATTCACTATCGGATTGGTGAGGGAATGTCACTTTCTTAGCTTTGCCATAGCTTTTACGAGTTGGCTGGAAAAAGATGGAAAATAGTCATTAAAAATCAGTCAAGAAACCTGACAAATCAATCTTCATAAAAAAAATTATTCATCGAAAAAGAAAGTGGCTATGAGTTTTATTGCCAGGTTCTTTTCTCTCTGGCTTTACCTATTGCGTTGAATTTGGCAGTAAATGTAAATGTATTTTAGCGGTCATAAGTATTCAGTGATTAATAAACTTCAACGTAAAACTGTGCCAATTAAAACTGACGTAGTGAGTGTGGTGTGTCGCTGGCCTTATCCTTCGTTGTAATAACAACGCGCAGCGGAGGGTAGTTCGACAAGAAATAACTTCGTGGTTTTTGTCGATCCTCGCCTCAGTCCAACCGCGACCACGGGCGCTGCAACGTGCTCGAAACGTCGGTGAATGTAAGTAAACAGTATTTCGCGTGAAGTCCCGAATTCTATAAGTATGAGCATAAGTATTGCTTTGTGACCTAATGAATAGACCAATATGAATAAAAATTCATCATTTTAATAGATGCTAAAAATGTCTTGGTAGCTTTTTCTTTTTGAGCAATTGGCTTAAAGAAGAAGCGTAAGGGCGCCTTCAAATTAGAGGCGTGAAGAAGCGCTGCAGTAGTGCCACAGTGGTGCGCTAGACGCGCCACTACTAGTTTTCATACAATTTTTAGAAGCGCAGTTGGTACGTCGTGTCGCACGTCAGTGGCGCTGCAACGGCGCTTCTAAATATTCTATGAAAACTCCAGCATCATTTAAATCGCAACACTGTCAATAATATGATTTTACTTGAATATCTATAGTCATTATATAATAGACATTATTATTTACAACTCTGTGTGAAAAACGATTTATGCCATAAAATACCTAAGGGTAACCCTTAGAGAATGAGAATAAGTTTAAAAAAAGCTCGTAATATATAATTACCTTTAGATGATGAACCACATCAATGTCTTCAAACAAATGTACAGATTGGCCATCATCTGATGAAGGAAGTTCTTCCAAATTTGTGACATTATTTTCTACGTTTTCTGGAAATACAGGCGCATCAGCAGCTGATTTCAATTCTTCATAGACTTTATTGATAACATCAGAACTGGCAACGTTTTTCTTAGATTTTGCTGCAACCGGCAGGTCTGCTCTACTAGGCCCATTGTACTCTTGAAGTACTGCTCTCGTTCTAGTTCTTAGAGATCGACCTTTAGGTTTTACATTAATATTAGGTGGTGAAATGTTCTCCTGATCCTCACTATCATTGAAGCCAAAATATGAAAAATCGTCATCCTTCTGCTTGTGCGGAGATTTCGCAGGTTTATCACTTATGATTTCATCATTATTTCGCTTCCTAGTTTTTACATTCTCATTTGAATTCTCTGTTTCATTCGAAGTGTCAATATTGCTACTAGAAACTTCATTAGAAGATGCTGGATTATCAACTACAGTTTCCACTGGTGTTTCATTTGTTGCTAGTGTTTCAATATCTACATTATTAGATTCTACCACAGTTTTAGATGGAGAAACAGATCTTGTTAATTTCTTTTTAGCTTTTCTCTCAGCAACTTCTTTTATAAATGATATAATGCTAGGCTGTTTTAATACTGGAGTACTCGATACTATCTGTGGTAGTACTTCATTTGTTTCAGGCACCATATTAGTATATACATGTTTCTTTTTATTGGACTCCTCAGAACAAATGAAAGAGCTTTCAACCGCTGGTGTCATGTTAGGCTTTACATATGCATTGCTATGCCATTTTATTGGTAAACTACCAAATTCTACCCTCCACGGACTTGCTAATGGATGTCTCACTGACATATTCATGCTGCTACTTGCAACGGGTACATCATCAAAGAAACTCAGATCTTCTCGTAAGTTAAGAGGATCGTTATGGACTTTTGCAGGGTACTGTTGTGGGTCCAAATTTGAATTGTGTACAGGGCTTTTAGGTCTAGGTGAGTTTACAGGTGAATAATTAAGATCATCATGGTGTTCTACACTTGGTTCGATATCTGCTGCTATATCTTCTATTCTTATTGAAGGGTAATTTCCTATAAATGCAGGAGTTTTACTGGTATCTTTAATTGTATCAGAGATGTTTGTCACTACATCCTTATCCACAGGGTACTCAACTGCATTATCCCTAAATTCTGGTATTTGGGGAAGGTTATTATTTTCGAATTTTTTAGAAACTTTCAAAGAATTTTTTAAAGCTGCTAATCCTCTTTGCATGTTTTGATCATAAGTACTTTTGTATGTCACTCTTACAGTTTTAGGGGCATTTTGTTTCTTGGTAACAGGCTTTTTACGTTTTTTCTTTTTTTGCTGTGGTTCTTCAGATGGATCAAATGTAAACTCATAAATGTCAAGGGCATTTTTCTCACTTGGCCTTTTCTTTTTTTCTCCTAATACTTGAAAAGAAAGACTCTTGTTTATTATTTTCTTAGCATTCTGAGGACTCAGGCTGTCTGTTCTTGGTACCTGTTTCATGGCATTCTGCTGCCTACGGTTCAGTGTTTTTGATACTAGTATCTGAGGTGCTTTTTTGTTAACATTTGAACTACTGTCAAGTACTTTCTCGAGATTTTGTGACCTGTAACTGGTTGGACTTGATAATTGCAGGTGGGGAGATTTTTTGTTTGCATTTGGACTTTTAATCTCTAATTTTTTCTTGGCGTTTTGTGGCCTACGGCGGTTTGTTTTTGCAACTTGAAGTTGGGGCACATTTTCAGTTGAATTTTGACTACTGTCAAGTACTTTCTTGGCATTTTGTGACCTATGGTTATTTGTTTTTGTGCTTTGAGGATACCTTATCTCTGCATCTGAACTATTATCTAGTAGCTTCTTGGCATTTTGTGAGCGACGGCTGACAGTTCTCGTCAATTGTTCTTCTGGTGACCTCAGGTTAGTATGTGAACTATTATTGAGGGATTCTACCCCACTTTGTGACTTATGGCTAATAGCCTCTGTTTGTTTTTGGGGAGCTTTCACATTAACATATGGACTACTGGTTGCCACCTGTAAAGTTAAAGGCAAATTATTAGCAATAGGTAATGTAATACACAATATCATGTACATCTAAGGTTTTCAAAGATAAATGCTCAGAGAAGAAAATTATTTCATAGAAAATGAAAACAACACAAATAGTGAAATGTGGGTGTTTATTATGCCTCTACCTACCCTTTAGGACTTGAGGCATGGCTATGTGTATGTGTGTATTCTCAGAGTACTACAATACCTTCCACTGAATTGGGTAGAAGCACAAGAATAGTCTCAATGATGAGAGTGATGAATATGCGAAGCTTGATTCAATATGGTTTAAATTAGAAAAACAGGATGCTAATGTAACTCACGTTAAAAATACATAATATTACTGCCTGGAAATAACATGATTGATCATCATGTTATCCCAGTTAACAAGTTGGTTAATTCTATCAATAATTAAAAATAATGTATTCGATGGTGAAGTGAAGTCTGCGTTTCGTTCATAAATACCAGACAAATGTGCAATGATCTTAAATAAATAGGTCCTGTTTTAACATGATAATAGTGACAGCAGCTCAAGTGTGACATTTTAGCATAATATCTATATAATCTATATGCTACAGTGACCACTAGTCAACAGGAGAATGGCAGATCTATGGAAATTGTTCAGCATTTTGTGCCATGATTTGATATATCACACACCAATGCAAAAAGCTCAGTTTCCACCATGAGCAGAGCAGACCTATTAATGATTCTGCTTAACTCATAACAGTAAACTGCACACTTGTTACGCACCACTGATTACTGGTGCGAGTTAAGGGGATTCATTAATAGGCCTGCTCTACAGCTAGCGCCAAATGACTTTGTACCTATGAAGTTCGTTTGTTCACCCCGCAATTATGCCAGAAACTACTGCTGAGTCGGGAGTGGCGCCCCTCCCACCTCAGCTGCGCAGTTGTTTTCCCTGTGATATTCTGGCGCGAACTAACAAACTTCATCACGGAAACTTATTTGGCGCGAGCTGTACACTAGTATAAAGAGATAGTCTGTGGTGTATGAAGTTTGCAGAGGTATTAAACTTGCATTACCGACCCCATTGCCATTCTGGCTACTGTTAGACCCTTTTAATAAAGTTCGCCTCACAATAAATTGTATTATTTACATGAAACCACAAACTGGTTTACAATGTTTAATCCCGGAATAATAAGAAACATCACTTAATTTCTTGCCAGTTCTTTTCAGGTGTGTCACATGGTTGTGAACTGGTGGTACCTACTTCTTGGGTTGTATAAGTGATGTTTTACAAGTGAATATGTATATCCCTAAATGAAATAAATTTATTTTTGTTTATTTGAAAAACAATAATGATCCCATATCAGTCTATTACCAAATTGGTCTGTCACCAATTGCCCCTTTCAACATCTTGAAGTATGTCTGTCCTTTTATTCTCTTATGGACATTCAAATGTTTCATTCCAAGGCAGGCACCAGCTATCTGTTTGCTAAATTTCAGACAAAATGGTGCAGAAGACAGTTCATGATTGAGTAACACACATATGCACAAACTTTCACTTTTATAATTGTGGGATGTAAGCAATTCCCATAGCAGAATTTTAAAACTATAATATGGTAATAACAGGGTTTTGAAGCTCATAATGAGGTAAGTATAGTTATAGTAAGCTAGTTTAAAGATATAGGCACTGTTTGACATAGAGGCCTCTAGATAAAAAAAAATACAACAGATATTACCTTACTGGGACTAACAAAATGATCATCAAAACGAGATGGCAACCGACATATCCTCCTGGGACGATTCACTGCTAACATTGCTTCAATCTTTGAAGGTGTTTTGAATGGTGATATATTCAGCTCAGAGTTTTTGACTGAATTGTCTCCTTGAATGGAAATATGTGTAGTATTGTTGACCGATTTTGGAGTATGGCTTATTGGTGTACAGGATGCTGGCTTACTAGTAACTGTACATACAGCTACACTGGCATTTTCAAATCGTTTTGGTGCACGTCTATTTCGGCATAACCGTCCATCACTTTTAACAGGTTTCTCTTCAACATTTTCAACATCTGAACGCTTATTTACTCTTTTCTTAGATACTTTGGGTAGTTCAACGGAATTTTCATCTGAGGCAGAGTTGGTTTTATCAGCTAAGGCTTTCCTGACGGTTTTCGAGTTAGTCATAACAGATTTTAACTTAATCCCAGTATCTATATTTTCTTTTAATGCTTTGGAAGCTCGCGTTCTCGTTCGGGGAGGCATGATGCTAAATGTTTATTACATCAACAGTAAACAACCGACTCACACTGTAACAGTAATAATTACTAAATCACATCTGGAAAAAATATAAATTTTACCGAAAATACCATTATGTATAGCACTGATAATGCAAAGATTTTGGTGAATAAGATTTGTTTTCTTCAAATTCAATGGAAACTTTCTTGGATTTTATTAAATTGACGCAAAAACGCGCGGTCGCGCGGGTCGTAAAATATGACAATGACATCATAACATAGACAATTCCACAGACTCTCAAACATCGATGCATTTTTATCAATCTTTGACATAAAAGGCATGAATACACGCTTCGTCATGTCTGCAGGGCGCCAGGGCCAAATCCGGATACCAAAATTGTTCTCACCATTTATAAACATACGACCGACTCGGACACTTGTAAACATATACCTACACTTTCAAGTGCACACAAGGTTGTCATCAAATGTAAGTCGTTGGACACTACATTAAGCTATTTGACAACATTACAAATTATCTTCAAATTATAGTCATCCTAACATTATTAAAACCTAATGTAACCTAACAATACTATAATTTACACTGAAATACTTACATATTATTTGAAAATTACAACTAGAAAAATTTAATAAATGAAACAAAATAATTTGTTAAATTTATAAAATTTGAAATTTACAATTAATAAAAGTAATAGACCGACAATATTTATTCAAAATTAAAATACGATTACATTATTTTGTGATTTATTCTCTAAGACCTGTCACCACCCAACATTGATGCATTTCTAGCTGACCCTGCAACTTCGTTTACGTAAACTTCGTTTAGTCTCCTTTCATACACATAAGGTGTATAAAAGGAGAGGCATTTCTTCATCAGACTCTTTTATTATATGTATTGATTGATGAGGATGTCCCGGTGGTCCCGTTCGATGAATACTCGACTTGATATCCCCATCGCTCTGCAGAACAAGCTACTCAAGGTACTTGAACTCGAAGGCGTCCAGATATACAGTCATAAAACAGATACCACCTTCTTAGACTTGCTCAATTTTACACCAACACTTTCCAGTCTTTGTTGATATCCCTTCGAAGGTCAAGTCGCTACAGTATAGAAAGGAAAAAAATGCTGGGAACGGTCAAATCGCTTTAAAAGAGATTGCGTTTCCGCCGATTCTTGCCGCGTTCATATAATTCCACTCACTGTGTCTATCTTGCTCAAAGTTATATCAATCTTTAGAGGAAAGAACAAGCTAGACATATTGGCGCATGCGAAGTCTCTAAAATAAGTTGAATTGTAATACTCATTCATTTAAAAAGCGCACGGCGCGCGCCGCCCACTTGAGGCAGTCACTCGCCGCGCGCTGACGATAATGGTTGATTATTGTGTACGAAATAAATGATTTCCTAAAAGAAATTTATGATTCCGTGTCGCTGTTTAATGTGCTAATCGATTAGTGAAGTTATTTATTCAAAAAGTAATCACTAAGTTTATAAAAAACGCGTGCCAAAGTTCGAGAGTATATATAAAAAATCTCGGTGTGAAGTGATGTGAAGTGTTTTGATAACAATCTCATATTTTATAAACAACCCACTTATTGAAATTGAGACTGTGTTTATAATTAAGAGTGTTAAGTGCTTCAAATGTTTTGTTAACATCAACAAGCGATTCAGATTGCAGTTATCTCGGATTTCAAGTGCTGTGTGTTCGTTATTGTTAAGTGGGGCCGCCGCTGATGGTGCGCGACAGATGTTTGAGGTCGGGTATATAAAAAAAAAGTCTACCCACCTTTATTTTTTATTTTTTTTATTGCGAAATAATGCCTATTGAAGTAAAGTGTATAAATAAAATTCCAAATATCGGTAAAGTTTTTTCATACTAACTAATTTTATGCCATAAAATGGGGAAAAATCTAAAATTCTGATTTTATTATTTTGTTATAAAAACAATTAAAAACAAAACGATAAAAGCCGAAAATTGTTTTTAGCTTGTTTCATAACGATTCTCGTGATATAAGAATCATAGAGGTACTATACAAAAGTTATGAGATATCGTCGATTGAAGAACACCGGGGCGGGCTACCGGGCGTCGCTCGCGTCACCCGGTTACCGGATAGAAAGTTGGCGCGTGAGACGCGTGGACTTCCGACGGGCTATATATCATCTGCAAACAGCATAATATACCTGTGGCGCCAAGTTAGCATTACGGTAAAATCAATGAATGCACGTCACGAAATTATTATTTTTTTTTACTTATCTTGGTGATGAAGGCACAAAGTTCTATCAATCACCTAGTAGAACCTGTTAAATATTTTGAATAACACCACTTCTACCGTTCTACAACTGTCGAAAAAAGAAAGAGAAAAGAAAAAAAATGATGATTTGTGGGTTCTTTTATTGGGTTCATATTAATTCCGATAAATTCATGAAATGCTGTTTACGTCCAGAGATGTTCTTGCTTGCTTAATCTGAAACAAATTAAATAAACGTTATTATCAAAGAGAATAGCTAGCATTCCTAAACATATCATAAGTACAACATATGTTGGATCCAATACCTAGATGCTGTAAATCTCATGTTCACAGCCATAGACATATAACACGTTATAATTCCACGTTCACAGCAAAGACTGCATTCACTTTCACCCGCGGACAACACGATGACACACAGACAGAGGGCAGCAGTGAACCACAATCATGTTCACATCAACAAACACAGGGTAGCAGTGAACCACATGTTCACATCAACAGACACAGAGTAGCGGCGAATCGCATGTTCATTTATCAAATGCACTCACCTCGACCTGTGTCAGCACATAAGACCAGGCCGGATAACTCACAAGCTCTCATGACATGGACAGTGATGGGCAAAGTACGGCCCGCGGGCCAACTCCGGCCCGCGAAAGCTATTCGACATGAGTATATGGCTCGCGGTAATCATAATTTGACTGTTCAGAAGTATTATGGTATTATGTAGATTCTACTTAATAGATGCATAGGTGAAAGAGCCAGCTAACAGAAAATTATGGCGATGTTTGCGTCCTCGTATGTGTGCGTACAGACTTTTTGGCTATGAAATTACGGAAAATCTATATCAAATTTGGCCCGCCGCACTGTGAACCAGAATCCCAATCTAGCTGGACAAAAAGGGTCGTCTCATTTCTATCATTCTTCTAATAAAAACAGTAGGTTATAAACCAGAGGCAACGATTCAGCCATTTTTTTTATCAAGTACCTTCTGATAATTTAATAATTTTAAATCGTCTCCGTACAAACGGCTTATTTACGATGAAATTATTCACTTTCTTGCGTGTAATGAGTCAGGTCTCGAGGTAAATACTAGAGATGATTGTGATAATTTTTATTATGCATCGAGAAGTAGAAGGTATGTTTTACATAATTCACAATAAATTTATTCTGAATGCCTATTAATTAATTTCTATTCACGTCAAATAAAATAAAAATACTTAATTTTATACGTTTTTCCGCATTTCATAGCCAAGAAACTACTTGCCCCCTCATGACCCCGGGCTAATTTTTATATATGAAAGAGCCACATATCTTTACTTTCAAAACAAGTAATGTATAAGCGCCTCACGATAGCACAACTTTGATTTTATTGCAGAAAAGGAAGTGAAGGTATCGCGAAGGAAGTTTTTCTACCAGTTGCTAAACTAACCAAAAGATAGTAAAACGTTCAGGTCTATGCGATAATATGATGAGATTTAATTTAGTAAATATAACGGAGTAATCTGTGCGAAATATTTAAAAAATAATTGCCGACTTTGTACGAACTTAGAAAAAAATGGGTTCTGTGTGGAAAATCTCGAAAAGGTTTTGAAACAAGGTCGATTGGTGTTAATTGGCTTTGAACCACTTGGCCTTAGACTCCAGAAATCAACAATTAGCTAAACTATAGCTTTTGAACTTCACCGGGTTCCTGAAAAAAACGAAACATGACTTTTCTAAGATTTTTTACTTTTCTAACGAAATCCAATAACATCTTTTCTTATTGGATTTCGTTAGAAAAGTAAAAAACCTGGACTGTTTAACAAATGTAAGTTTGTCCAGTTGTGATGACTCCAAATCATAATGACGCTCACTGGGAGGGGAGGCGCCATATTGAGAGTTTTCCTTCTATCAAATCGGACTCTTAAAAGTGTACGCTTATACACACACGCTTTATAAATGTGTATGTCTGAAGTTATGAGTATTATGTTTTAATTTTTTGTGTAAGTTCCATAGTGACAGTCGATTGCTTTTGTAGTGGTGTATATGAATATGATTTCCCCCAACAAAATGTGACAGACAGATATGTATGGGGTAAACATGCTATGGCTACTCTCCTTGTACCTACTAGTCGCATTGCTCTGTGCTCCGAATAAGTGTTGGAAAAAATTGTAAGCCAATATACCTAAGTAAAGTGGTTTCATTATATTAATATTGCTATCGTTTTATTTAATTTCCTTTATTTAGAAATAAGCATCCTAGATATCATATATTAACACAAAACTACTGCCAAGACTAATTTAAAGCGGTGAAAATCGATCTATATTACAAGGAAACCACAATTAAACTTATCTAAATCATCCAGTTTTACTTGACCTTCATACACATACGAAATATTTAATAACGGGCGTCAGCTTCAGTTGTATTTTTTTTTTATATAATTATATGGGTATTTGTTATTTTTAAAATCGTAATATACCACAGTCTGTGGATATAAAGCGGTTGTAACGTAACACAACTCTTAAATAATATTGTCCAGCTAGATTGGGATTCTGGTTCACTGTGCGCCGCTGAAATTCCTTAATTTTTCTGGCCCCCCATTAAGAAAGTTTGCCCGCCACTGGCCTAACCGGTCCGCATTTTCACAAATTGACTCGGTTGACAAGATCTTCGGTGGCTGTATAATTTTGTTGAAATAGCCAAGTTTTCAAAGTTTTCTCAAGCTTCCGTTTTGTCAGTGGATATTATGTTTAAAATTCTGTTGATGTCGTTGTATAACAGGCCGCTGATAACCGTGTAATGCCTTCTAGACATCGTTGTTCTGTGCCTGAGTGGAGGGCAGATCCTATACATACGACCGCGACGTTTTCCGGAGAATTTCTTGGGATCAAAAGTCAAACTGGTGTATTTTCTGGTGATTATTTTATGGATAAATAATTGTCTCACTGTCAACACCGCAGCATCACTATAAAGACTGGTTGTAGGGTAACGGAAATTCTTTTTTGTCATCACCTTATGCACTGCTCTCTGAGCTCTTTCAAGGGGTAGGATTGTGGTCTTCGCTGCCCCACCCCAAGAAGAAATGCAGTATCCGATAATTGATTGACATAGCGCATAGTAAGTCATCCTAAGGGTATCCAGATCGGCAGTGTTGCGTAGCAACTTAAAGACGTAGATCAGCTTCCTTACCCGAGCGGTTCGTATGTTGATGTGGCAATCCCATTTCAAGGAATAGTCAATGTTTATGCCGAGGTATTTAACTGTGTTCACGCGAGACAACGTTGGGCAGTCATAGTTGAAAAAGGGCGAATTAGACAAAGAAAGAATCGTCAGGAGGAAGGACACGGTCTTGGAGTCCGAAGGTTACATAGTGGGTTTTGTTGGTGTTGAGCGTTAAGAGGTTTTGAGACAGTCAATCCATTGCCCCTACCAGGGCAACTTCTGCGCTCTTTCTGATGTCCTCCCAGGTTGGACCATGAATAAATAAGGCGGTGTCGTCGGCTTATGAGATGACCTGGCAATTGGGGGATTTCAGTTTACAGAGGTCGTTGATATAAACTAGGAATAAGGAAGGACCAAAATACTCCCTTGAGGGACACCAAACTCAATTTTCTGATAGTCGCTGGTGAAACCTCCCAGTCTAACTGCCTGGGTTCTATTGGTCAAGTAATCCCGGAAAATCTCCAGAGCCATACCCCTCACGCCTACTTTTTCCAGTTTGGAGACAAGAATCGGAATAGAGACGGTATCAAACGTCTTTCTGAGATCCAGGAATAGCCCAGGACACTTCTCACTTATATCCAGGCTGTACACTATTTTATTAACAAGAGACAGTACTGCGTCCTCTGTTGATTTATTTTTGCGGAAGCCGAATTGGTTATCTGAGATGATGAATTTTGTTTCGAGGAAGTTCATGAGACGTGTATTTAGAACCTTTTCTAGGACTTTAGACATAGCCGGAAGAAATGAGATGGGCCTGTAATTATTGACACCGTCTCTATCCCCACCCTTGTGTATTGGGTGTATGAGTGCTCTTTTGAACACTTCAGGAAATATTCCACAGGAAAGGGACAGCTGACAAATATGGGTCAGAATTGGGACAAATATATCAGTAGCGGTCTGTAAAATAGCCACTGAGATGTCGTCATGGCCAACGGCGCAATCCCTCCTAAGACCCCTTATTATAAGCTCAATCTCCTTGAAATCAGGTTGTAAAAGTACCAGGGAGTCACGCGGTGATGGTGTTCCCTTTGGGGTAAGGGGTGTTGAGAAGGAAGGTGGCCTGCACCGAATACATGAGGCAAGTTCTCTGCCTATATCAGAAAAGTATTTATTAATAGTGTTCACGGAGGCCATTGGGTTTTCACCTTAGATCATCTAACCACAGGATGCGCCTTACTTAAGCATTGTTTTCTGCCATTGCACATGACCATTTGGTCTTTTGGCTTTATAAAAAGCCTGTACATCAGTACATCATTTTATATGATTAAACTAGTACATTTCATTGTAGTTGACTGTACAATAACAATTAACACACAACAGCCATTACGCGTTTGTCGATTAATACATTTTTGAATGCAATGAAATTTTATATGTCTTTGTGTTTCCCCCTTCACTTGTATGAAAACTGGCAGAATATTTTTGTATGCGGTGGTTCGCAAAGGCTAGTCCCGTGTTATATGGTCTAAGGTTTTCACCAGTGTTTAGAAGTGGGGATGCTGATGGTATGTTTGTGTCAGGTTGAGTTATAGTCTTAATAGCTTTCCAAGTTGATTTTAAGTTCCCTTTAGCAGACTCTAAAAGATTTTTATTGTATTGTCTCTTAAGATTTTTCAAAAGTTTATTTAAGAAGTTTCTGTACCTGATGTATGATGTTTTGAAGGATAATATTTATCGGGCCCTGTTTAAGTGATTTGTGCATTCTATCGCGATTGCGAATACAGCATGTGATAAATAAGAACATTACCCGAAATATAGGCTTTATTTAGCAAAAATGTATTGACAGAATAATGACTAATAATGAGCGACGTATGACAGTATATTATGTTTTATAAACTTGTTATATGCCAATCATCACATTCTCCCCAGCGTCATTCGCAGACGTAGTCATCGAGGTGAACTGGTGGACGACATTGTCTAGTGGAGCGTCGTGGTTGTGGGCTCTCAGGTGTCGGTCCCAGCTGGTTCTCGTTAGTGCTGTGTTGTTCTTGGGCCTCCTCCCACTCCTCTTCATCGTCTTCATCTATTTCCGGAAGACAGTTACCTGGAGGGGCTAGGTGGCGGTTTGCCAAAACAGATTCTCTTCCATTAGGGAAACGGACACGGGAATGTTGCGGGTTTGCCTCGAGCAGCTCTACTTCCTCCACAATGGGGTCATACTTGCTTGTTCTGTGATGGTTCTTCAGCAAGACTCGCCCTGGACCATTTAACCACGTGGGTAAGGATTGACCACTTGCAGAACGCCTGCGATGCTTAAACATTCGCTCGTGGGGAGTACAATTTGTCGCTGTGCACAATAAGGAGCGTATAGCATGGAGAGCATCTGTAAGCACATGTTCCCACTTATTTATAGGTAAAACTTGTGATTTCAGCGCTAATTCTATTGTTTTCCAGATTATGCCATTATACCTCTCTGTTTGACCGTTACCTCGAGGGTTGTACGGTGTTGTATAGCTGGTTGCTATATTCTTCTTGTGTAAAAAATCTTTCAAGTCTTCTGATAAGAATGTGGCCCCACGATCACTGTGTATGTATGTAGGCATTCCAAAAATTGAGAAAAGATCCGTTAGTTTTGCTTTAACTGTGTCCGTGTTGAGATTGGCACAAGGATATGCAAAAGGGTAACGAGAGTATTCAACGATGATAGTCAAGATATAACGACTAGGGCCTTCCGTCGGAAGGGGACCTTTAAAATCAATGGAGAGCCTTTCAAATGAGGATGTTGCCTTTATAAGACTTCCTTGATATTTGTGAAATCTGGGTTTTAATTCAGCACATGTGCGACATGCTGATGTGACTTGTTTTACTTCTTCGATTGAGTAAGCTAGGTTTTTGGTACGTACCCAATGGACCATTCTCGTTACTCCTGGATGGCAAAGAGTTTCATGGAGTTTCTTCAGCTGGTTAATTCCTGTGGACGACGTTGTAGCTATCAGATTAGCTCGAGATAGAGCATCGGCGGCTTGATTTTCTTTACCGGGTCTGTACGCGATATCGAATTTGAATATGGCCAGCTCTAGTCTCCAGCGTTGAATTTTGTCATTTTTTATTCTAGATGAGTGGGTTTGATCTAACATATATGCGACTGACTTCTGATCCGTGATGAGCCGGAATGTTCTTCCGCAAAGGAACTGACGCCATCTCCTGATTGATTCGATTATTGCTGTAGCTTCCTTTTCAATTGCAGGATAATTTCGTTCGCAGCTGGTTAGGGTTCGTGAAAAAAAAGCGATTGGTCTTCCTTCTTGCGTTAAAGTTCCAGCAATTGCGTAGTCTGATGCGTCAGTTTCTACTGTGGAGTCGCCAGTGTACCGCCGAGTGCAGAGCCCTCTGCACCGGTGCTCGGGCCCTAAGTTCGGTATTTACCAGTGACCACCTACCACCGCACTTGCGTCCAACCGAAACCTCCGGAACAACACGTCGTGCCGCCTGACTTTGGTTCCCGGTCTGCCACCAGCGGCAAGCCCCGGGGATCGGGTCGGGGGGTATCGGCGTGCCGGGGTTTCGGCTCGGGCCGCACCCGCTGTACACCTCCACCGTGATCCACCCGCAACATGCCACAATTACCAACACCTCGGCGAAGCTCCAAGGCACGCGTCAAGACGACGGAGCCAACCAAGCACGCCAAATACCAGGCCGCAATAACGACGGAAGTCACGCGAGCCATGACGACCCTCGTCTACCCGGCCCGGCCGGCGACCGATGCCGGCCAGGGGAGGTTTGCTGCCAGCCCGGTAACACGCACCCCCTCGCCGGCGCCCGTCGCGCCTGCTGCCGCTGCGACGCCGTCAACTTCAACGGCGACGCCTGCGCGGTTCGACCCTAGGGTCAACCGCCCTCCGGACACTCTGGCCCCACCAGCGATCAGAGTGGAGCGCTTCCGCTCCCCCCCAGCCCCCTGGGAGGGAAGGAAGCAACTTCCATCGATGCCGCTGCTGTCTGGCCCGGTCACCCCCATGGAGACCGGCCACAGCAGCAAGATGACGTTTGAAGAGTTGGCTGCCATCAACGCCGCCAAAAACTCGGCGCCGCCCGCTGCACAAGCGGCCATACTGCCATCGACTCCACGCCCCCAAAAGACGAAGACGAAGACGTTCGCCGAGCAAACGGCGACCCCCGCTGCCAAGATGCCTGCGACGACTGCAACCCGCGCGTCCACACCACCACCTGCTGCCGCTCCGGATACCAGCAACCGGAAGCCGACCACCCGCTACCCCCCTTTGGTAGTGGAAGTTCTGCCTGACTGGCCAACCCACTTCAGGGAACTGAAGCGGAAGCTTGGCCACACCCCTAACGGGCGCCCCTACGGAAAGGGGGTCAGGTTCCTGCCGAAGACCGACGAGGAGTACCGCACTATCCAGCGCTACCTCGTTCAGCTGGAGAAGTATAGCGGGATCTCATGGTTCTGCTATTCTCTTCCAGCTGAGCGAAGCGTGAAGATAGCAATACGAGGCCTGCCCGTCAACACGGACCCGCAAGACGTGGAGAAGGAGCTGCGCGAGCTCGGGTTTATCCCGGAGCACGTGCGCGCCATCCCTGCACGTCCCGGAAGACCGGGATGCCTGATGTTCGCGCAGCTGCAGCGGACATCAACAACCATACCGGGCATATATGAGGTGCGCGAGCTCTTATGTATGCCCGGTATCATCATTGAAGGCTGGCGAGGCAGAAAGGGCCCGGCGCAGTGTCACCGGTGCCAGCAGTTTCGCCACTCTTCCCACAACTGCCACAGGCCTCGTGCTTGTGTGCGCTGTGGGGAGACACATGCTGCTAAGGACTGCCCGCGTCCCCTTGCAGAGAAGCCCACCTGCGCAAACTGCGCGGGTGAACACACGGCAAATAATGCCAACTGCCCCGTGTTCCGCAAGGAGACGCGGAACAGGCGCGCCGGTACCACTGCGCGTACCATCGCCCATACTGCCCCCCTCTCAACCGAGAGAAACGCTCCCGGTTCGCTCATGGCTGCCGCAAACCAGCCACAGCAGCAGCCGGGGGCAAAGAAGAGGAAGCGCCGCGGTCGACGCGGCCGCAAGCCCACAAAGGAGCCAGAGGTGGCTCCCCCAGCCGCAGCACAACCTGCGCCACCCGTCGTCGCCGCCCCCGCAAGGGGGAAGGCGATACGCGTGGCGCAGCCCCTGCCCACCGGACCTCAACCCAGCGGACCCAGACAGGTCCCCTTGTCAACCGTCATCGGCACCCTGCAGCAGGTGCTGGTGGCGCTAGAAGAGCAGAGGGACCCAATCCCTCTCATCACCAGGTGCATGTTAGAGCTCTGCAACTTGCTTGCATGAGCATAACATGCACCCACCGCGGCCTGCCCACGTCTACTACTCCACGTCGAGTAGTTAAGACTGTGGGCACGCCCCCCCCGGACTTGACCGCTCCCCGTCGCTGGTGGATAGGTGCTCGCTGTGGTCAATCCCAGTGAGCCCGACCTCGCCGTGCGACGGGTCGTAGCCCCACAGGAATGGAGACGTCGCGGTGGCCGCCGGCCGCCCTACGTGCGGGCGCGGCCGCGCCGCAGCGATGCCCACTCCCTTCAGATCACCACGGACACCAGCGTCCTACCCAGTACCCGCCTGTAGTCGCAGGCGGCGTTGACACCACTGCAAAGGTCACTGACCTGTATCTGTTACCCCGGGGCCCAGCCGGGCCCGCGTGGATGACCATCGTAAAGTTTCTACTGTGAAAGGAATTTTGTCATCAATGGCGTGAAGAGCAGAGTCTGCGATTTCTTGTTTAATTGCTTCAAACGCATTTGCTGCTTCTTGTGATATAGGAAACTTTTCTTGTATAACAAGAGGATGAATCTTCTTGGAAAAGTTAAGGATCCACTTTGAATAATGTGCGAATAGTCCCAGAGCACGTCTTAGAGTGACTGTGTTTTCAGGGACAGGAAGCTCTAAAAGCGGGCGCAGACGATCCGGGTCGGGCTTTATTACACCGTCATAAATGTTATAGCCGAGTAAATTAATTTGTTAACATTAACATAAACATTTTTGCTAAATAAATTGTCATAAATAAGAACATTACCCGAAATATAGGCTTTATTTAGCAAAAATGTATTGACAGAATAATGACTAATAATGAGCAACGTATGACAGTATATTATGTTTTATAAACTTGTTATATGCCAATCATCACACAGCGTATGAGACCGGGTGTGATCCACGGCTTAATGTTTCGTTTATTTCTCGGAATTTTATAGGTAGGTACACGTATTAGTTCTGAGCACATCGGATACTACCTTAACCATGTAGGCTGCGGCATAGTTTAGGTCAATGCGGGCGAGAAATCGATGTGGGACAAATCTTCCCGTACACCTATGTATTTTACATTCAAGGACTAGGGTAACAGAATCTCGCTGAGACCTTAGAATAACATGGTCGTAAAAAAGTTACAAAGGTTAATAGGTCACTAAAATTAAATTTTTAGCATAAATCTCGCGACCAAAGCCAGCGAAGGTCAAAGAGGTCATTATATAATGACCGGTCGCGTGTGCATGCCCAACTGGGACGGTTGTGCACTCTTTGGTCGCGGCGTGATTTCTTTCACAAGTAATAATAATGAGCGTGTTAAAGTGCAATACGTGTAACATCGTCATAAACAAACTGCTTTCTTACATACAAAACAAAGTGTCGGTCATAGATGAAGAGACACTTGTGCGTATATGTACGTCTTCGTTTACGGCTGAGGAGATTAAAAATGCAAAGTCTTTGCTATTCGATTCAATTCCAACCGAAAAGCGAAAAATTTTGAGGAAAAACAAAGGCAAAGAGGCGAGAGATTTGGCAGATATCATCAATCTCTTTAAATCTGCCGAACCGGATATAATTCCTGTCTTTGTGGCTAAAGATTTAGACAAGCTACCACCCATTACATTTGACCACCTTGATTGCACAAAACTCTTGAAAGACATGTTGCTTATGAAAAATGAATTGGAACAATTAAAGGCTACATCCGTGACTGTTGGTGATTTGAGTGAATTGAAAAATGAATTTTTACGGCTAAGATTTGACTCATTAGCTCCGACATCAGCGCTTCAACTTAATGACAAAACGAGTGCGTGGTGTGATAGTGGCCCAATGGGTCTTATACAAAATAACCCAGTAGTCAATTTACTGTCGGAGTCAAATGTAAATATTGAAAATGAACTGTGCAAAAATTATTCACCATTATCTAACTTTAGAGAAATGAGGGTAGTTGACAATCAATGTGTTAGCGATAATATTGAGCAACAGCTGATAGAAAGTAAAAGTCCCAGGCGGAGTGACGTAGGTGGTGGTTGCGCGGGCTCGGGTGGCGGGGTATCGTCAGCTGTGCGCACGACTAGACAACCGATAACTGCGACCGGTTCTGCGATAAACGCTACAGTGACGTCACAAGTATCCCATAGTTCTCCACGGGCCGCGCCAACTACGCCCGTAAATAATAATTGTGACCGGCAACAGACGTGTATGCGGCAAATCAGGGACGATAATGATGACAAAGAAGGGTGGCAAACAGTGACTTCAAACAGGAGGCTTACTAATTATCGGTTTCAAGGCAAATCAGGTATTGCCAGAGATTTGCAGTGCAGTTTCCGAGCCGCTGACAAAAAGATCCCGATGTTCATAACGAAGGTTCACCTGTCTACATCGGAGGACGATATTGTGAAGCATATTTATAGCAAAACAAATGAAAATGTAATATTAGAGAAAATCAACATGAAAATTGATAGGGGGCACAAAGCCTACAAGTTCTTTATATCTGAAGGGAACGTATCTAAGTACCTAGATGAAAAACTATGGCCCGCTGGTGTTATTTTTCGCCGTTTTGTGCACTTCACACAGCGGAGGACGACCGGTACTGGTGCTGCGGGCGGCTCTGAACGTTTAAATAATGGATAGTCGCCTTTACAAATTTGCTACTTTCAACTGTAAGGGTATCAAGCGGTCACTTAAGGACGTAAGACAACTGTGTAGTGGGTGTGACATAGTGTGTCTGCAAGAGACTTGGCTTATGCCGCACGATATTCCGTTTGTTGGTACGATCGATAATAACTTTGGCTACACGGCAACATCAGCCGTTGATACTAGTGTGGGTATACTGCGCGGACGCCCATACTCGGGCGTAGCCCTGTTATGGAGATTTAGTACATTTCAGCAAGTGACAGTGTTACAGTGTAATAATCCTCGTATTTGTGGAATTAAAATGAAAACTTTCGATAGATCTATAATTGTTATGAGCGTTTATCTGCCCACTAATGCCATTGAAAATTTAGAAGAATTTATAAATTGCTTAAGTCAAGTGAGTGCCATAATTGACGAACACGATAACGAGTCCGTTTTCATATTGGGTGATTTTAATGCGGGTCCGGGTGAGTTGTTCTACAGTGAGCTGGAAAAAATCTGCGAAGAGCAACGTTGGTCATGTGTGGACGTGGATGTGTTTGGGTTAAGTTCTGACACATACACGTTTACTAGTGAAGTACATGGAACAAACAGCTGGTTGGATCACTGTGTAGCAACTCACTCGGCTGCGCGGGCTGTGTCCAATGTGTATGTGAGGCATGACATCCTGTGGTCGGACCATTACCCAATGTTTATTGAATGTAATCTAACTTGTATTACTGGTAAAATCTCACCTAGCATTGGGAATGTAAACAAAGATGTAGTATGGGGTGATAAAAGTAAAGAACAAGTTTTTGCTTACGAAAGCGAGTGTAATACCAGATTAAAACTCATTGACTTTCCTTCGAATTGTGTCACGTGTGCCGACTACTGTGATAGCCGTGAACACAGGTGTGTTCTAGATCAGCTGTACTCGGATATTGTCGCCGCCCTCGGGGATGCAGCACGGGTGAGTAGAGGTAGTGCTAGAAAGGGGAGGGGGGGTGGCCCACACATAGTCGGGTGGAACAAACACGTCCGTGATGCTCACAGGGAAGCCAGGGCCAGATTTAGTGAGTGGGTAGAACATGGGCGTCCGAGAACGGGAGTAGTTTATAATTTCATGTGTGTAAGTAGAAGAGCGTTCAAAGCCAAATTAAAATGGTGTCAAGATCATCAAGACCAGTTAGCAATGGACGCTCTTGCTGAAAAACACTCCAAGGGGAACTTTGGGATGTTCTGGAGGGATACCGCTAGAGTAAATATACGTCCTGGCTTTCCTGCTAGCGTCGCGGGTCTGAGCGAACCGAGGGACATTGCGAATGCCTTCAGAGACCAATTTATGGTGAGATCGCCGTTAGGTCCGATGGGGGAGGTGCTCGATACTGGCATGAACGGAGTGAGGATAGGGACTGTATTTCGTGCTAAGGATGTGTCTAAAGGCATTAAAGGTATGACAAGAGGTAAGTCCCCTGGACACGATGGCCTCAGTGTCGAGCATCTCCAACACGCGGGGCCTCATGTACACAGAGTCCTGGCCATGTTCTATACGTTGTGTGGGGGCCATTCTTACTTGCCTGAGGAGTGCATGAGGACTGTAGTCGTGCCTGTTGTCAAAAACAAAACCGGAGACCTTACCGACAAAGCAAATTACAGGCCTATATCTCTAGCTACTGTTATAGCGAAGGTGTTTGATCGTTTGCTTGACGCACAGATAAACCGTTTTGTCAAGTTGCATGATAACCAGTTTGGTTTCCGTTCCCATCTTTCTACTGAGAGTGCTATACTGGGCCTCAAGCAAACTGTCAAATACTACACTGATCGCAAAACGCCGGTGTATGCCTGCTTCCTCGACTATTCCAGGGCATTTGACCTGGTTTTGTATGACCTGCTGTGGGGGAAGCTGAGGGACCTTAATGTGCCTCAGGAACTGGTCAGCATTTTTCAGTTCTGGTACGCGAATCAGGTTAATAGTGTCCGGTGGGCGGGGCCATGTCAGATCCGTACAGGCTGGAGTGTGGCGTCAGGCAGGGTGGGATCACATCTACCACTCTGTTTAATTTATACATAAACGGCCTGATCGAGGCGCTTAGCAGTCAGCATATTGGGTGCCATATTGATGGTGTCTGCGTCAATAATCTAAGTTACGCAGATGATATGGTGCTGCTGAGCGCTTCGGTCTGTGGCCTCAGAAAATTATTAAAGACGTGTGAGGAGTATGCGTGTGGTCATGGCCTGTTATACAACGCGAAGAAAAGTCAATGGATGGTATTTGAAACGGGTGGTAACTGTCCGAAGGAAGTGCCTTCTGTGCTGTTGAACGGTTTGTCTTTAGACAGGGTTTTTAGTTTTAAGTACCTTGGACATATTGTCACCGCCGATCTCAAGGACAACGAGGACATCGACAGGGAGCGGAGGTCGCTGTCGATCAGATCGAACATGATAGCCCGCAGGTTCGCACGTTGCTCGGCGCAAGTTAAGGTTACGCTCTTCAGAGCGTATTGTACATCACTATACACTTGCAGCCTGTGGGCTGATTACA
This sequence comes from Miltochrista miniata, assembly GCA_933228765.1. Lineage (NCBI taxonomy): Eukaryota > Metazoa > Arthropoda > Insecta > Lepidoptera > Erebidae > Miltochrista > Miltochrista miniata. The sequence goes on along the minus strand of OW121764.1, from coordinate 9,706,611 downwards.
CAAAGAAACGGTACAGCGACCTCCACGTCCTGTACAACAATAGTCTCAGGATGTTGTTGGGACTGCCCCGACACTGCAGCGCTTCGGGGATGTTTGCGGATGCGCGGACGGCATGTTTCCACGCGACTATGCGTGCGCGTGCAGCTTCACTGGTGCGTAGGGTGCGGGCCAGCTCCAACAGGGTCCTGCTGATGATTGCATCCAGACTGGATTGCTCTTTTCTTCGGCATTGTTGCGGAAGGCACATTTCTGTACCGATGCCGGAGAGAAGATATTGATGACCTCTGGATATTTATGCCTATTATATATATTATTAAGTATTATTATTATTTATTATGTAACTACTATTCTTATAATTATGACATTGTTCATTTCATTATTTATTTTACTGACCTATTATTACTAATTGTACAATTATTATTATTAAGTAAGTATTGTTTTTAATCTATATGCCTATTATTATTGTAAATTGTGTTATAGTTTTGTATCTATGTGTTATATGGACTGAAGTCTGAAATAAACGAATTGAATTGAATTGAATTATATAAAAATAATTGTTTGTCGTGAAATTCTCTACAAATTGCCTTTTGCATTGCAGTTGCAGAGCACGCACAGTGAAACTATTGTCATTCAAATTTCAATGGACTTTACTTATGTCGCTTGACCGTCTCCAAAACCCATTATTTTAGTCCACCTAGCCTAGTGGCTGATAATTATATTCTCTTTGGACTTGGCTGGAACTGGAAAGCATAGTATTGTATTCTCTTTGCTGGAAAGCAAAGAGAATACAATACTACGTAAGACTGGAAAGTGGCAACCCCAAATTTAAAAATGTCGTTGATGATGATCAGCCGTTGTATTTTTGAACCATTCGTGTTGTTGTAACTCATATTCTTGTACTGATTGTTAAATTTGTACTCCAGTGGTTAATAGAGTGCAGTTATTATTTTGACCACGAGAAAAGTGAATTATGAAACAACGATAGGTACTATTCGCTCTGCTGTGGCGAGTTTTCTGTGCATTGTACGAACAAAAATTTCTTATTAGATTGCAGTTGTATTGACACTTATCTTTGTGTCCTCTGTATCATCATCAATATTATAATATTAACTAAACATTGATTGATAGATTACCTCCTTGCAGGAAAACTTAATTGTCAGCTGAACTGACATAAACAAACGCCACAAGGGATTTAAAAATAAACCGTCTGACGATTCCCTGATCATCAGATCATTCAGGCTAAGAAACACTGGGATATGAGACATTTCCTGAGGGTATAAGAGTGGAGTGGAGTTTTATTTGTAGTAAATAAAAAACATCAAAATGGTGGAGACAGATGGAAAAGGCACTATCGACACAGTGCAAGTGGCACTTAGAATAAGACCTTTGATGCAGTTGGAAATTGAGAGAGGATGTGACGAGTGCATAGATGCAGTGGCAGGAGAACCTCAAGTGCAGATAAAGGATCTAGCTTTTACATACAACCATGTATTTCCTCAACACATAACACAACAAGAGTTCTATGATACTGCTGTGAAAGGATTAATAGGGAAATTGTTCCAGGGTTAGTATTTTTGCTTTTCGTATTACTCATTACACTTATTTGACTGTTATAACAGATTCCTATTGCATACAATATTCCTGTTAATGGAACTTATTTATCTTTGTTACAAAATCATACATGTCGCAGTATTTTCCTTACCACTATTTATTAATCTTTTATTATACTGTTCGGGTGGCAAAGGAGCAAGTTACCATCCTGTTAAAAGTGAGCATAATTTTTTTTAATATTACTAAGGCAACAAACAAGCCTACCAGATGTACTGGTGGTCACCATAGCCTATGGACATTTGTGACACCAGAAACGCTACACTCGCTCTACCGACACTGCAAAAACCTTCTAAGACCCAGTCTTATTAGACTTGTATAATAAATGTGAAAGTTTGATGAAGACATTTGAATGTTGATTACACAATCTAATGACTCTACTTACTCTATTGACTGAACTGATCTGGCTGAAATTTGGTACAGGGATAGATTGAAGTCGGGAATAAAATATTGGCTACTTTCAAATTCCGGAATAAGTTACCATGGGGTGCAGAATGTGAACTAAATTCCATATGAGTAAAGACATTTCCCCGAGGGGCATTTTATCTCACACATTTCATTGGTTTCATATTTTGTTATTACCGTGTTGAAAAAAGCAATGGATTTTTTATACTATACTAAACTATCTTCACACGCCACATCCCTTGCGGGGTAGGCAGAAAGAACTGAGCGCCACACGGCACGGTCCATACACACCTCACTTGCTTCTTCAACTTTCATTTTTCTTTTCATGCATGCACGTCGGTTCCCTCGGCTCTTGACACCACCTTCTGGTAGGTGTTTCGTGGCCTTCCCTGACTCCTACATCCATCCACTTTCGTGTTGTCTGTCTGTTAATAAGTTATTGTGAATTAAGTTTGGAGCTGTATATCCGAGAAGAGTTACTTGTCATGGTGAGAGGTCGAAAACAAGACAGGGAAAGGCTTCTAAAAGGAGGGTTCTTCTGCTAATAAGCGTTTACAATTAGCAGTGTTTGGTATCAATCAATCTAAGTGATTCTTCTATTATTGTTTTTCTGATATGCATTTATACTATTTTCTTTTTTCAATAGGTTACAATGTGACAATACTCGCATACGGCCAGACTGGCTCTGGCAAAACATACACCATGGGTACAAACTACTCAGGATCAGATGGCGACTCCACTAAGTTGGGTTTGTATAACATTTATTAAATAAAAATATATTACCTATGTACTTACTAGTGCTAAACTACAGTGCGAAAGGCACATGACCGCATACTGTAGCATGAACTGGGAGATAAAATTCTGCTGTACATAGGCAGGCTGATTTGAAACTAATATCAGAGTTTAATAGAGTTAGGCATCTTCAAACAAAATTATATCAAAGGTACCGAGCGCAGTATACTTGTGTGCGTGCGCAGTGCCTACGGACGCGTCGCGTCAGAACGAGCCGCGCGTCACGCACACATTTAAAAATCAGTACTAGTCGGAACGCTCCCAGCAGGTAAACCAAGCGTTCAATCAGTGTTGCCGCGAACCGCGTGCGCGTGATTACGTAAAATGTATGTGTCATATGCCTGCTATCTTTATTTACATACATACATATAATCACGCCTTTATCCCCGTTGGAGTAGACAGAGGCATAGTATACGCCCCCATTTCTCATTTTAGTTTTATGCCTCACGTAATAGGTGATGAGCCTGAGATGAGTAGATGGACAGGCGCAGGTCGCCACGACCCGCAGTTGAAAATTTTCAAGCCAAGCATAAATCCTTCAACTTGGCTTAACGATTGTCATTTTACTGACAACCGGGTTACATTTTGAGATTTCCTTCTCTACGTAATGGATCTTTTTGCGAAGGTGTTCCCTTAGTCGCCTCTTACGACACCCTTGGGATGTATTGGGGTGGCGACATTTTGTACTCTTACCTGTCGCAACACGGGACCTCGTCGCCACAACCTGTCGCCATTAGATAAATATGACAATGCCTATAAAGAAGTAAGGACGATATATATTGCTCTGTTTTTGGATGCCTCAACCAGGGCTTGTTAACGTTACCAAATTCACACTGTAGGTATCGGTAAGTAACGATATTTTTATAAAGATATTTTTTTTGCGGTATATGAGTATCGGTAATTTAGTGCAATTCCGGTAAAAATAATGTTAATAATTTACCGCTATAAGTATCGATACTTTTATCGTTACTTGCGTTGTTGCCAATCCGTGCAGGTGAACCGCGAACTGCCGCGGCGCGAGCGCCGGGGGGCGTGCAGCGGAACGGCAACATCGCACGCTCGCTACGCTACTACCTGTTCGCGCTAAGTTTGCCGGTCGCTTCCCATACTACGCCTATACATGAGTCTGTACGCCAGCGGGTTTTTTGGGGTTCAAAATGGATTGAGAATAATAATTATTCTCGTCATTATCTGCTAATAAAAAATATAAAGTTATTAGACACTGTTTTATGATAATACTAGCTGACCCGCGCAACTTTGTTTGCGTAACATATGAGAGAGTTAATCCCCCATTCCCGTCGCATTTACTCTGAGTGACCAAAAAACGCACAAAAAAAAGCGCGCTGAAACGGGATAAAAAGTATCCTAAGTCCGTCTCCTGGTTTTAAGCTACCTCTCCACCAATTTGCAGCCAAATCGGTACAGCCATTCTTGAGTTATAAATAGTGTAACTAACACGACTTTCTTTTATATTATATAGACTAGCGGTTCCCTGCCACGCTTTGCTGTGACTTTTTTTGTGGTGGTTTCATGTACCTATGAGAAATGAGTAAGGAACCAAAGGATGGGTACATTTCAAAAAAGTTGAATGTTGAGCCGTAACCAAAATTATAAATCTTTCTGAAAATCTAATTAACATCCAAATCAATAGAAGCTTCACTTGAAAAAAAAAACTATTCTGTGATCAATGTTCAGTTTTTAAAACATCGTGCGCACGCTTCAAAAAAATAAATTCACTACCAGAACTCTAACTTCAAAAATAACATGCAAAACATATCTGACCTCTTTATTAGGTAAGTACTCTCTCTTATTATTCTGAATGCAAGGAGGCCGCAATCAAACTTCTCTTAAAAAACAGCAATCTGGTAGGTACCTTCTAAATAGCGGCGTTTTCCCTGAAAGAAAACGCATATTAAAATACTTACCTAATTCGAAGCTTATATAATGAGATAGGCATATCCGTTACCCGTAGGCTTATCTTACTCATGTTTGATGACGTATTTCCGTCGACTCACCAGTAGGGGGCGCCACCTGTGAACTTATAAAGAACATGGCGTCCACTTTGTCCTCATTGGCTTTTATTCACCAGGCAGATTTAAAAAGTAAGCTTCGAATTAGGTAAGTATTTTAATATGCGTTTTCTTTCAGGGAAAACGCCGCTATTAAAAGTACTTGACCGTAATTCGAAGCTTATAATTATAATGAGAAATGTTTGTTTTCGCCTGGTGAGTGACGGAAACGCCAATGTGATTCTAATTTATTTTTAGGAAAATAATATTATAGAATGTTGTATGTATGGTATCTAGATTTATAATCTTTACCATCTTGAACAACTTCATATGTAATCTTAAACAGACTAAATAAGGAATCTTATTTAAGGAGTAGTAAGTATTCCTTCTATTGACAGGATTAAATAATTGCGAATTATTATTATATTTCATTGGTGGTAGTAGCTGACATTATTACTCGACGATAAAAATTTTTGAAATCCATCGTCAATTACCTCTTGTTAAGGATTAATTTGATCTTACCACCACCACCAATTCTTAGAAGCTGCTGTTGACCGGGTAGTGCCGGGGCTAGAATAGTTGGAGAACCTCTAACAGTCATAAATAAACTATTAGACTGTGTAGTCTCATATCGGTTACTTTGATATCCTAATTTCTATCTAGAATAAAGGATTCAATTGATTAGTCGTAGGTGTTATCTTTGTTTACAATGTTTTCCAACCAGATTGTCTGAAATGAAAATGATCAGTTTCGGACTCTTAATTCGGGCCTAAAAGTAGTACCTATGACGTGAGTTAATACAATCGAGCAAAGTTAGATCGTGGTTGCGGCGACCTAAGCATAAAATCACTATGACGAGAAACCTGAAAAATGTTCTCTGTGTATCAATACTTAGTAATATTGAACTAAGTCATCAATCCCAATATCAATGAATATGTGACTTATCTTTCTTTACATTTTTTAAAGAGATCGACCAAGATATGCTTAACCAAAACATGCGAACTATGTAAAGTTGACTAACGGTTTCTATATTATCAAGAACAGCAACAACAGATTTATGTAACAGAATCGTATTATATAATAACCATGAATAAAATGCAAGTCGGTTAAAACATCTTAAAAGGTAGGTCTCAAGGAGCTCAATAGTAGAAGTTTGTGATTTAATATCTGTTATTTACCTCTTCGCCCCCCCCCCCCCCCCACATTTCCACAGATTCTCTATGTGAGGTGGTGGGAGACCTGTCGAGGTGTTTATTAGAAGGAAAGAAATAATGTTTATTAGGTTCTTTTGCAGGTTCTGCAGAACGAATGGAGCTTACAGAGCTCTCGCTTTGAGATCTGCCCTCTATTATTACCTTGTGCCATCGCGGCGCCATAAACACTCCTGTTGACCGATTAAGGTGTGACAGCATCTTGGGTATTAAAAATGGTGGTGGAAGTAATATCCACACATTACAAACAGGCCTATCATGTAGTGTTCTCCATTTCATAATAGGAATATTGTTTGTAGGGAATCTTGCCTTAGTGGTGTTTGAAGCAGGATGCTCACAAAAAATACCCGGAGGAGCTGATACATATGGTATCGGCTCGGAATGCAGTGTATGGTGAAGTCAATTTGATGTCGGACCATTACACGCAAGCTGACGAGTTAAGTTCGTCAAGGCAATTGATTTGGTCTCGTCCCTCTGGGGGGATGGACTACAACTGCTTTGAATGAGTACAGACTGTAACACAGTACCGGTATATGATTTCGAATCATGTGTAAGATTATCAACATCTCTCTTTGATGCAGTGCAATCTTTGTTATTCTAGGCCCTCGAGCCTGTTAGAGAAATGTTTTCTAGCTGGGCTCCCAAACGAAATCTGACGCGTCCGTGGTAAGAAAGCATCTCGGATGGAAAGCTTGTAAAATTGACGAGAACCGGTAATTGCGGACCCACTATTGGAGTTCCACTTGTACCACTCCGTGCACTACTATTTTCTTCAGTGGGTTGTCGGTTAGGGGATTGACCGAATGTGACGCCGAGGTAAAGCTACCTCTAGGCACTGCGAAAGGGGTAAAAAATCAAAAGACCCACCAAGTTTGAATTTTCTTTAAAAGAACTAAGTTTCTTTGATTTGGAATTAAATAAATCTTCCTTTTATGTCTAATATCTTTTCTTTTGGTATTGGACTTTCAGGTAGTTCTATGTCTATCGCATAACGATATGAGAGGTTTCTTTGGGAACCTATTATTGTTTTCTCCCAATTGTCTAACCATCTCTGGGTTTGAAGAGTTTTCAAGGCTATTTGTACCTTTTTGGGAAGAGTAACAGGATTTTGATGCGCAAAATGAGATTTTGTGTAGGTAGACGAGTATTTGAATACTCTTATTCTATAGAAATCGAGGCACCCAGATGGTGAGAAACGAAAATGTTTTGGGTGCGGCTTACCCGAGCGGAAGACAAGAATGTGCTCTGAGAAAGAATAATGTAAACTACATCAGCTTTATCATGAAAATAAGCTTAACTGAGATGTATTTTGCACATCCAATCTCGTGGTTGGAGGAAATCTGGTAAACGGAACATGCTGAAAGATAGAATTATTCTGGCTTCACAAAGGCGTACAATGTCCTAAAACTGAATTCTGGGCGGATGACCCATCGCTATTTGAAGTTAGGAAAAGTGGAGAAATCAAACTTGGTGACAAAGGAACTAGTTTTAGAGTGCCTTGAGCATTCATCTTTTGAACCATTGCACAATGTGGTCATTTCAGTGAAAAAGGAAACTTTTCGTTGTATGAATTCTTAAGTATTTAAAGCAATTAGTATTCCACCTTGTCAAGTTTTCCATAGCATTTTAACATAAAGTGAAAATTTACAACTTTGTCAGGACGGGACTTGAACAGAGTTCGGTGTAAATTTAAATGTGGGAAGGTTATCAGTTTTGAGCAGGATTCGAACCTGCGTCCTCTCGAATACCGTGCAGGACGGATTGGAGTTTCTGGATAAAGGGAATGCGGTACCCTTTTATAAATTTAAAACTTTTTGGTACTCTCGTTCCTTACCAACGTATTTTGTACAGAGTTAACTGGCCGACATAGAATGACAGGGTCATATTATTTAGTGTTTCCTTTGCTGGTGTGGGCAGAGGATGTTAGACCTCTCCTCGTCTCTTTGAGAGCCTCGAGCTCGGAAATTTCGTAATTGAAGGGACATCCTTGCATGGTTACTTAGTATGTTATCGTACGCCTGGTTACTATCGTATACCCAATTATTATAGATACACAATATTGTACATACCCCTCGAGGGTGGTAACTGGTTAGTGTTCCCTTTGCTGGTATGGGCAGGGGATGTTAAACTTCTCAGTCTCTTTGAGAGCATAAAGCTCAGAAATTTCTTAATTGAAGGGACATTTACTGTAGTATGCCCAATTATTATGGATATTGTACACACCCCTCGAGAGTGGTAACTGTAATACAGGCCTAAAAAGGCTCTTGGTACAATGGAATCTGGACTCCATTCGATGGAGATCTGATCTTGACGCCTGATCCTCTCGAAGGCTGGCGTAATGATTTGGATGAACTTTTTTCGGGGTCATCCTTTTTTGGAGATCGAAGACCAAAATGCATGCCTTCCCGCGTGCCGTTGAAAAGGCTTCAGCCTCGAAAATGTATGTGTTTGAAGGCGATATTTTATCAAGGTTCATTTTTAAGAATTGGGTCTTTGACAATTCTGAGAATAATATATGAAATCAGATCTATGGCCGCAAGCCATTTGTAATAAATTGATATAAGATTTATGGAAATCCTATTATTAAAGTAGGTCTTCAATTTTGTCATAAATATTTTCGAAGAAACTTAAGTTTTTCAAAAGATTCTGTTTAAAAATACAAAAGGTTTTGGCAACAAAAGCCTTTTGGCAGAAAGAACCTTGTCAGCTTTTTCAAAATGTAGCAGGGATTCGAATTGTCGGATCTCCCCGTTTTTGTTTAGGTTGACGAACCCAGAACTATGATTTTACAATAGTGGGTATCAGCATATTATCTTATCAAGGCAATTTGTCGCCAAAACGTGTCTATCAACCTCTTAGGTTATACTGACCGAAATCTCTTTTAATGCTGTCCCTATATAAAATACGAAGCAAGGATGATTGTTTCTATCATCCTCGTAAATTAACCTCTGATCTGTGAAGAAATTTACACTTGGTCAGGACCAGTGTTAGGTAATAAGAAATAACTCACCTATTTCCATCATCCTTATCTGGTTTAGTGGAAGTCGGCTTCTTTTACTCCACTTACGACAATGCACGTGGCGTCGCGATTGCCCTTATTTGAAGTTCGAGCTAAATGATCTGGAACTGTAGCTATTTGACGTACCTAATACAGTAACTGGAGCTCAGAGCGCGCTTCTGAAATACTCCACTTGGAATTAGCTCACTTTCTAGGGATGGAGGATTCATTTCTATCAAGAAACCAAACTAAAAGAAATAGTATTATGTTACGTACCTAAAATTTAAGTACTACTTTCATGGTGAACATTTAGTTATTACTTTGACACACTCGTACGTATTCAGAAACTTGGGATGATTACGATTTTACCCATAATAGGCCATATTTTTACATGTATAGGAACATCTAGTAATTAATGTGCCTTTATGTGGGTAGGTATAAAAATATTTTGAAAATATTTTCTATATTCGGCGGTACTTACGCTGTACATACACGAAGCAAATAATATCTAAAAAAAAAAGTATTAGTACCTATGAATACAATCTATAAAATCAGTTTGATATTAGCTGTAACTAAAGATATTAAATGAAAGAAACTGCAACCTCGAAAGGTTTACGTGCTATTTTAAAATAATTGGTTATTTCACGTTATGACGTATCACACTCATAATGTGATCGTAAAAATATGAAGTAAAAACATACCTGAGACTTAAACGAACGGTCAAACCGTTAAATATGTCTGTAGGTTCACTTACTTCAATCACAAGTCACTTGTTTTAGATTCACTGTATATTCAAACGAACGGCAAAGCCGTTAAATAATTATTTCTGTAAAATCACTTACTTCATCCCAAGTCACTTTTTATAACTTTACTAGGTATATAACTAGTAACTAGAAAAAATAAATGCACTAGCAGGTGTTCCTGCTATAACCTTTTGCTACGGGAATCAAAACGCCAATGAGGACAAAGTGGACGCCATGTTCTTTATAAGTTCACAGGTGGCGCCCCCTACTGGTGAGTCGACGGAAATACGTCATCAAACATGAGTAAGATAAGCCTACGGGTAACGGATATGCCTATCTCATTATATAAGCTTCGAATTACGGTCAAGTACTTTTAATGGGTTGTTTATAATATTTTGTTCTGAAGCTGGCAGAATATAATTTAAAAAAAAACGACCAACGCCATCTATTGGTAAAATCACTTTTTAAAGCTGTTTTATTCTTATTTCTGTTATGATAAAAGTGTATAAAGTAGCCTAAAACCATCTCTGAATCCTAATGTACATCGTGTCCAATCCTATTGTATATCGTGTCTATCTTAAAATATCTCGTAAGAAAACGAAAGAAAGAGATGAAAGAAAAATATCGGTATTTAACGATAATTATAGGATGCATTTGGTAACGCTATCAAGTCCAGGATTAAAGTAACGATACTTTTTACCGATGAATCATCGGTAGCGTTAAGTCAAAGTACCGGTAAAAGACCACCCAACTATCGTTACCACGTATATCGTTACCATTCCATATAACGTTATCTTCCTACGGCGAAGGTAACGATACCAACTTTTTAACGATATTCAAAGCCCTGGCCTCAACAGTAATTTTTAAACTCCCTCATTATCTATCGTTATTCACGAATTCACGATAGGTAACAAAAGAAGAAGAAAGGTGAGTTTGAATAATTCACTTACGTACCTGCTACGTCCATAATACTCTCAAGGTAGGCACCTTGAGATTATTATGGACGTAGTAATATAAGTTCAATGCTTACGTACGAATTCGTTCAATACCTATTAGACTTCGTATTTATTAGGGTTCCGTACCCAAAGAGTGAAAAACAGGACCCAATACATGACCCTTCGCTGTACGTCTGTCTGTCTGTCCCACAAAATGTGTGTATCGCAGGAACCGTGATAGCTAGAGAACTGAATTTTTACAGATGATGTATTTCTGTTGCCGCTATAACAACAAATACTAAAATCAGAAAAATAATATTGTATTAGGGGAACGTTTGTTGCATGGAATACAACAAACATGAATTTTGCCGTTTTTTGGTACGGAACCCTCGCTGCGTGAGTTCTACTCCCACCGCTTCGAACCCACTCAGTTCGTTTTCGACCCCTTATAATTTCTTTGTGGATAAAACTAGAAGTTTGAAGTAAATTTAGTATCTTTTAACAGAACACTACCCGTCCATTTCAACACGGCAATAGGCTCACCACCTATTTCGCGGGACATGAAACTAAAAGGTGAGACGTGGGCGTATACTACGGTTTTTCCCGTTGGTCAGATCGATGGTTAGATCAGTCTGTCCAGTGGGAACTTTTTGTCCCATTGTCCAGATCAGCTCCGTTTGTCCCGTTGGTCAGATCGATGGTTAGATCAGTCTGTCCATTGGGAACTTTTTGTCCCATTGTCCAGATCAGCTTGTGATGTAGGTGTACGAAAGTATTATTGAATACAAAAAGGCTTTTTTTTGTTAACAAATGAAGATCGACAAAACCAATGATGGTCGGATAAACAAATGACGATCGAAAAAACAAATGACGCTCGGATAAAGAAATGAAGATTGGCAAAAACAAATGACGATCGAAAAAACAAATGACGCTCGGATAAAGAAATGAAGATTGGCAAAACAAATGAAGATCGACAAAACAAATGAAAATCGACAATAACGGTCAGATAAACAAATGACGATCGACAAAACAAATGACGGTCGGATAAACCAATAACGATCGGCAAAACAATTGACGGTCGGATTATCAAATGACGATCGGCAAAACAAATGACGATCGAAAAACATGCAGATCAATAAAACAAAAGACTATAAATAAACAAGTTTATAAGGTCAAAAATTAGTTGCAGCCATATTTTGTAATCTAGATGCGATTGCCATTAAAAAAAATAGGTGCAAGCAAATCTCGACCTTAATGACACTTCTTTAAAAATGTGCTTTTAGGCGTTTATAGACTTCACTGATCACGAATATGTAAAAATTTAATAATTATTATGCAAGTTCATAAAGTCGAGAATTGCTTACACCTTTTTTTATGAATGGTTATAGCATCTACATTACCAAACATTGGTGCAATCAAATTTCAACCTAATGAGCATGCATAATATCTATTTAATTTTTATATATTTGTGATCAGTGATGTCTATGAACGCCTAAAAGCACATTTTTAGAGAAGTGTCATTAAGGTCGAGATTTGCTTGCACCTATTTTTTTTAATGGCAATCGCATCTAGATTACAAAATATGGCTGCAACTAATTTTTGACCTTATAAACTTGTTTATTTATAGTCTTTTGTTTTATTGATCTGCATGTTTTTCGATCGTCATTTGTTTTGCCGATCGTCATTTGATAATCCGACCGTCATTTGTTTTGTCGATCGTCATTTGTTTATCTGACCGTTATTGTCGATTTTCATTTGTTTTGTCGATCTTCATTTGTTTTGTCGATCTTCATTTGTTTCGTGAACTTCATTTGTTTTGCCAATCTTCATTTCTTTATCCGAGCGTCATTTGTTTTTTCGATCGTCATTTGTTTTTGCCAATCTTCATTTCTTTATCCGAGCGTCATTTGTTTTTTCAATCGTCATTTGTTTATCCGACCATCATTGGTTTTGTCGATCTTCATTTGTTAACAAAAAAAAGCCTTTTTGTATTCAATAATACTTTCGTACACCTACATCACAAGCTGATCTGGACAATGGGACAAAAAGTTCCCAATGGACAGACTGATCTAACCATCGATCTGACCAACGGGACAAACGGAGCTGATCTGGACAATGGGACAAAAAGTTCCCACTGGACAGACGGATCTAACCATCGATCTGACCAACGGGAAAAACCGGTATACTACGCCTCTGACTACCCCTTTTGGGATAAAGGCGTGACTATATGTATGTATGCAGTGAGTGAACACTGACTGACTGATAATCGAAACTTTACTTTGGTGGCACTTCAAACGAATATAGAACCTTCAAAAGAATGCAAATTTATAGTGTTTAGTGTATGAATTAAGGAAAAGCTAAAATATTCTAGAATTTCGGTCGTTTTTAAGGTTAACCCAAAGGATAAAAACGGGAGTCTATTTATGAGACTACGTTGTCCGTTTGCTGTCTTTGAACTTTGTCTGTCGTTCCGTCATGAGACTGTATCTCAGGAACCGTGATAGTTAGAAAGCTGAAATTTTCACATTAATTCTGTGATCCATAAAATGTTGCCATCATTAATATGGGAATGTTGTGCTGAGGTCCCAGGTTGGATTCGGGTGGAATCAAATAAATTGTGTGTTCCTCAAAGTTTTGTATCAGAGTTTTGATGTTTTTGTATACCTACTATGTATTTATTTAGAAATATATAAGTACATATGTCTATCAGTTGTCTAGATCCCATAGCACAAGCTTAAACTGGCCTAATTTGGACTAGATGATGTTGTATGAGAATGTCCAATTGTTTAACCTAACCTGTCATTTACGACGATTGAATAAACTAAAAGTGACAGCCCTGATACTATAGGTAAGTATCGTGCGGTCGGGGTCGGAGATACCCTACTATATATAATTCTACTATGCTAATATGGAAAGCTATGTCAGCTACCAAAAAAGATTTCACATTTCACCTTTATATCCTGGGAAAGTCCAGATCATTCTGCTATTGTGGCTAGCCAATATGCTGGTCCTTTTCTATTCTTGCTGCTGTACAGTTTTCCCTTTTACCATCACACTAATACTTGTCCATCATATCCTGAAATTTCAGTATGCCCTTGATGTGGTTTGTCTCCATCCATCTTTACTTCTCATGAAGTTCCACTCAGTCAAAGCAGATCGTCTACCTGTTCTACTAGACTAATCCACCAAATTATTGTTGTTAACTTAAAAGTATATTTTAGTAAATATACCATAAAAGCCTGACGAGGCGGTTTTTGGAACTGGTAGGCGCTTATTTGATAAGGTCTATAAAACTACATCAACATCAAGTAAGCTGCAAGCATTCAATTAGTGAGCACTAGCAGGATATAGACATTTTCAGGTGTTACAACTGACTGCCTGTTATTATTATATTAATAAAATACATACATACATTTAGTCAAATTTGACCTTATAGTTTTATGTCCCACGTAATAGGTGGTGAGCCTATCGCCGTTTTGAAATGGACAGGCGCAGGTCGCCGCGACCCGCAGTTGAAAATTTTCGAGCCGCCCATAAAGCCTTCAACTTGCCTTAAAATATAAATAAAATAAAAAATTTAGACATTTTATTCTTATGATCTAGAGTGGAGACCCCGACTTAGTACACGTGGGATAGAATGACCCCCCGCCAGATAGACTGACGACCAGAAATAGGTCGCAGGAAGTGACTGAATGCGGAAAGCCCAGGATGGTGTATTGTGGCGTAATTTGGGAGAAGCCTACGGCCGGCAGTGAACTGCCATCGGCTGATTTGATTGATTTTTTTTTAATATTCAGCACGCCAAATTGACGTCGCCACCAGCCTGATGGAAAGCCATGGCGCATCTAGCGATTGGGGGTTCCAAGTTTTTACAGTTCGACAGAAGAACGATCTTTTGAAACGCTCAGTTCTGGCGAAGATTCGCGTTGTTCGGGATCGGAAAGGAGAGGGTGGGATGATTGATTGATTCATAAATTAATATTAGCAGATCAAACTTATGATCATTTTTGTTTCCCAGGTGTTATACCGCAAGCAGTGGCAGACATATTTGACTTCATAGAAACGCATGAGGACAAGTTCATATTTAAAATAAGTGTGTCTTTTATGGAGCTATACCAAGAGCAGTGTTTTGACTTGCTGTCGGGTAAAGAGAGGGGTCACAGTATTATAGAAATAAGAGAGGATGTCAATAAAGGCGTTATTTTGCCAGGTAAGGTTTTTTAAAATGTTAAATCTAAGAGTACAAGTACAATAATGAACTTCGTGTTAATAGTAAGTAACTAAACTTCCACGCAAAGGTTAATTTATGGTATGAATATGAAAAGGTCACAAGGACACAGCGATGGCGACTTTTTTTAAAACTTAAATGAGTAAGCATCCTTTCCTGTGTTGTGGCAATGAAAAATGGCGGTACTATTCTGTCAAGAAAGTACCGGGAAAAGATCAATAATACACAAAATGTTTGTTATTCATTCAAATTTATTTTATCACCTTTAAAGTGTGCTACTTCAGTAACATACACTTACGTCAACGAAAAATCCATACAGCGCGTGGCATCTCTGGTGTAAAAAACATTCAAAGGTGGCGACCACTTACATTCAGGTTGGCTGTATGCTTGTCTGCCACCTTAGTTGTATAACGCCCAATGCGCTTATGGAAAGAAACACTTTAAAAGTGCTATCTTCTATATTCAAATACTGGCCAAATATTCTCACATAATACAATATTATAGGTATCACAGAGCTCCCAGTATCGTCCACGATGGAAACAATGATGGTGCTGGAGCGAGGTTCCTCAGGTCGAGTGACAGGCTCTACAGCTATGAACCAGGCTTCCAGTCGGAGTCACGCGGTATTTACTATTGTTATAGCCAAGGAAAGCAGGACAGACAAGTAAGTTCGTTTCTTGAAATGACGTAGATTACGTTTGAAATTTTATTAATGTTTTGTGACAATATACAAAGCGCAAGGTAATCTCGGTAACTATTAATTTTATTTAAAAACTAGCTGAGCCCGCAACTTCGTTTACGTCACATAAGGTGTATGAAAGGAAAGGTATTTCTTCATCAGAGTCATCAAGCAGCATCTGAAACTGCCCTGTTTGCTTAATCATAAAAGAGCTTAATGATTAAGTCTATTTTAAAACAATTCAGTCCACGCCTTCGGCGCGGACTGAATTGTTTAAAAATAGTCTTCATCATTAAGCTCTTTTATGATTAAGCGAACACGCCAGTTTAGGTTCACTCACATTCAAAGAAACCCCTGCAATTAAAATTTTCAAAATATCTGATTCTTAAAAGTGTTATAACTCTTTTATTTCTAAACCGATTTACATAAAACAAACGCTAAATGTTAACTGGAGCAAACCTCAACACAATAAAAAAAACCGCATTGCAATCGGTTGAGCGGTTACTGAGATTAGCGTGCACAACCGTACAGACAAACAGATATACAGACATACAGACATACAGACATACAGACATACAGACAAACAGACAAAAATTCTAAAAATCATTGTTTTGGGTTCTATTGCGTTCATAAAGCCCCCCTATAATATTTTTTCTTATTTATCTTCCATGTACAGACAGCGACCTGTTACGATTTTATTATATGTATTGATCTTTTTGTATTCGATAGCGCATTTATTAAGAAGTGGACTATATTATTTAAAATAATCATATACTCGCCCTCATAAAGGCGTTAGAAATAAACGTCAAGAAATGAGGCTACCTTTTTTTAGAATTTGAAAACGAATAAATTAGAATAAATTATAGGCAGGCAGCGGTAGACTTGTCTGCTTGTGGGGTGTAATGAGGGTTCCATACCTCATGCAAAGGAACATTAAAATATCATAATTATCATCTATTGAGTCTTTTGTGTCAAAAGGGTTGTGCCTTTTGACACATCGGCTTTTACATTTTAACTGTGATGCAGCTGAACTTCGATATTTTCCGTGAAGTGATTATTCTTGTCAATGCAATGCATTGACGTAGAGGCATCGCTGTGCAATACGGCATTCCCTATCCCGTAACAAGAGGGCTACTTGAAAAGCACTTGCGTTTTGTAGTGTCACATCTATCGTGCTAGACCGTCTAGTAAATTTGATCACCCAAAAATTTTGATGATTGAAGTATGGTGACGATCCACTTTGATAGATTATTTCTAAAGTGGACATTTAAAAAACATTCGCAAATGCATTCTCTATAACCCTTGTACATTTCCTTACAGAAACTTAGCAACCACATCCAAATTTCACCTAGTAGACTTGGCTGGCTCAGAGCGTATCAAGAAGACGAAAGCTAGCGGGGAAAGACTTAAAGAAGGTGTCAAAATTAACCAGGGCCTACTGGCACTTGGCAATGTCATATCAGCACTTGGCGATGGCACGAACAGAAGTTTTATTAGTTACAGAGACAGCAAACTTACGAGGTTATTGCAAGGTAGGATATAAAATAGTTTTTAAAGAGATGTTTTTTTATCTCATTTTTGTACTTTATAAGATCATGCCAGCCTCATAATTTTGCTCACATACTGCTACTACTTACATAGAGATGTTATGCTTAATTCACCGGACCGTTTTTTATAAATAAATAAATATTTTATGAGACATTCTCACACAACATCGTCCAGCCCAAGTTGAGCTAATATAAGCTCTATGAAATGTAGACATTTGATTAACATACTTATAGATTTCTAAGTACATATCTACAAGATTAACAAGGGTTTACTGACACTTGGCAATGTTATAACAGCACTTGGCGATGGCACGAATAGAAGTTTTATTAGTTACTTACAGAGACAGCAAACTTACGAGGTTATTGCAAGGTAGGATATAAAATTGTTATTAATGTTATTGTTATGCTTTAGTGCTTAATTCACTACCCTGTTGTTGTCATGTTTTCAAGGTTCTATGCCAGAACTTGGATGATTTTTTGCAAATATAAGACATGAATGGGGATATCAATGGATGGGGAGGATGGGGAAATCTGGCACAGTAAGGACAATATCAAATCCGCCTATGGCAATACACTGCTGTAGTTTGGTAGGACCCCATCACATCCTTAAAATGGGAGAGGCCTACTCTCTCATTTTAAGGATGCGTGCACCTACTGAGTGACGGACAAGGTATGGCGTAGAAAGAAAACACCACACGAAACACTGTAACAACCCGTTTGGCCAGCGTAAGGCCGAAACCCTCTCAAAAATGATGGCACGAAAGGGCAAATACTCTTCTTAAATAATTGAGAGAGATAAACCTAGTTGTTACGACGGAGATAAAGAAGAAAACAATCTAGTAATTGGCTATGATAGGCTGATTGATTGCACAAAGGTCCAAATAATGCTCCCTGTGATACTCCAGACTAATATCAAGTAGACTCACAATATTTAGATTTGATCTGTATATTGTGCTAGAGTGGAGCTATAATATCCCTATATTTTATTCCCGTATAACCACTGGAACGTGATCTACTCGGGTCAAACCTCATAACGTCCACTAGTCTATACTAATATTATAAAGAGGAAAGATTTGTTTTTTTGTTTGTTTGCATCGACTAGGCTCCGAAACTACTGGACCGATTCGAAAAATTCCTTCACTGTTGGGAAGCTACACTCTTTGCGGTGAACATAGGCTATATTTTATTCCCGTATTCTCACGGACACGGGAACTACGCGGGTGAAACCGCGTGACGTCCACTAGTTATTAATATAATATTCCTTTTCCTTTAAAGACAGTCTCGGCGGCAATTCACTAACGCTAATGGTAGCGTGTGTGAGCCCAGCGGATTACAACTTGGACGAGACTGTATCGACGTTGCGTTACGCCGACCGAGCTAGGAGAATACGTAACAAACCTATTATTAACCAGGATGCTAAAGCCGCTGAGATTATCAGGTATTTATGCTATTTATGTAATACTTACCATTCCATAGACCACTCATTGTGTTGTAGTTCTGAAATTCAGGAGATGTGTGATAGCCGCAACAAGAATACGTCATCTCTGAAAATTTGAGCTCTCTAGCTTTCACGGTTCTTGAGAATGATCTTGATAAGGTGACAGACAGACGAACAGCGGAGCCTCAATAATAGATTCCCATTTTTACCCTTTCATTTTGTAAGAAACCCTAATAAAATGTAATACATAATAATAACTGAATAAAAAAGTATTCCATCTATGGTCTGTAGATTCATGAACAAAATAATTGTCTTAGACAAAAAAGTTGATGTATCAAGTTATTCTTACAGTTAATAGAATAATAATACGGGAATTTATTGCTTGATTTTATGTACTCCCACACACAACCTATCGCTGTATTATCTATCCTCAAAATTTGACTTAGAAACATCTTCCTTTAGATTGAACAATTTAGTCAACGAACTAAGATTACAAGTCCTCGGCAAACTGCCAACAATTTGCGAGCAAAACAACGAACAACTACAAGAAGAATTAGAACAAGAGCGTGCCAAGTATCAAGAACTATTGAAAAAGTATAAACAAGTTACAGAAAATCTAAGCAACATGGTGATAGTTAATACCAATCTATGTGAAAAGGCCTTACTAGCTGAAGCAGCGAAGGATAAAATCGAACGCAAATTGAACGAATTGACCGAACAATGCAATCAAACTATTGACCAGTTGAATACTACTGAAGGAGTTGACGATGAACATCAAAAGACTTCTGTGGTTGATTATTTGAGAGAAATAAAGACCCGTTTAGAGGATCTACAGACGGTCAATATGAAGACTGATGAGGAAATGATAGATCATGAGATTAAACAGTCGTTTGTCACTGAGAATGATCTTGATAAGGGTGGTGATCATATAGTGTTGAATGAAGATCAAGCTGTTTTGGAGGAAGAGAAAAGGACTATGGGACAGGTAGGACACTTTTTAGTGTTATGCTAATTTTCAAAGGGATATTTTTAAATGCACCTCTGTTTAATTTTTCTGCGCACTAGGTGACTCCACTAATTTACTGAATGCAAACCAGAAAATTAAATGCTGTGCAAAAAAAACAATTGATTAACTAAACATGTCCTACTTAAAAAACTTAAATATTACTCAGAACGGAGAATTATATAGAATCTACTACGATATCATGGATTTTGCATCGCGCTATGCTAGTTTTGCCATTCGTCAATTAACTTTTATTGCCTTCATATAGGATTTGATTTGAGCTTTTCCTACCGACCTCCCATCATATACAAATATCTAATTTGAGATTAAACACAATGTTTTCTCTGTCAAATCAGTTATTTACAATTTTTAGAAAAACCTGACTTGTAGTAGCGGAACTTTTGTAGGAGCTACGCTGGCTTCCTAAATGACGTGTCTCTTTGAGTGTATTGTCTGAATCAATTCGCGCATTTAATCAAAGTTAAAATAAGTCTTTTATTTTTCGAGCTCTGCTCTGTGGACTAAAGAGACAGACACATACTAAAATCTATAAAACTAACAATAAAAATATATTGTCTAAATAAATACTTACTTATAGAGCTGCATAATATTTATCCACACAATTTCTTTTCTAGGTGGCTCTGAACCAAGAACTGCAAGAACTAAACCGTGCTATGGCTATCAAGGCATCCGTGGTACAAGCCATCCTAGCCAATAACAAGGATATGCTGGACAGCCACAGGAATTTACAAGAGAATGAAGATAAGATTGCACAGTTGGAGAAGGAACGGGATGAGTTGTTGCAGCAGTTGAAGACTAAGGTAGTATTACACTTAACACTTTTTATTATTTCTGCCTAGTTACTCTAGGGCTTGCCCCAAACAAAAAAAAAATTGCAGCATTTCTTCCTAAATTAAGCTGCTGATGAGCTTGTGTCTGGACAACTGAATTACTTAAGTAGGTATGTACTTACTTATAAATTTTTAAACACATATGAACGCCGAAATTTGTGGGTAACAGAAATATTTGTTCCCCAAATTCGTTTCCCCTCATTCATTCGAATACTCATGCTCTAGTACTGCCCCCATGAGGCAGTCAACGAAATGACACTGACAAATTGCCTTGGTGGGGCAATGAGTCTGGAGTATGTGACTTCATGATCTAGAAATTATTTGTTTCGAAGTTTGGATGTTTTCTATGTAAAATGTGTATATATTTAGAAACATTTTATGAAATTGATCTGTGAAAAAAAATTTACCACAATATATTTTTATTTATTGTTAAAATACTTTGTTATAATGTATCCTATATTAGTTATTTATTTAATAACCTTTCTCAACCAGTCCAAAGACCCGTCTCACGAAGAGCGTCGCACCAAAGTATCGAGCTTAGAAGCGCAGATATCTGAACTGAAGAAGACTTGCCAACAACAAGCGCACATCATCAAGGTCAAAGAAAAGAATGAGGCGAAGATTGCTGCGTTGAATGCTGAACTACAGTCTATGAAGGCCACAAAGGTAACTGTGCTTATATTATCTGTGGCTAATTTTTGTAGAAAATATTGTGATGCGTGAGGCATTTTTGTACTGGGAATAAACGATACGGAACACTTACCGACATCTCCGAACTGTCACTGCGAAACTTTCCCCTTTTATAGTAATTTTAATAACCTATCCCGTTTCATATTAATTTTAAATCAGTAATCTATACTAAACCATGATCAAATTTTTGATTAGGTGGGCAGCATGCTTGTCTCCCACATTAGTAGTATAATAAAAGTCATGAATTTCTTTATCATACAAGATATTTAACAAAAACATAACACCTCTATCTTACTACTCCTCAGCTACAAAAATGGCATTCCACAAGCGATAGCTTTGACGCCTATAGCACACCTCCGCCGCGAAACCATGATAGCGGAACCGCAGTAATTCCGCCAAGTTCTGTCACATGTAGGAGGAGCGGAACACTAGCGAAACCGCCTGTTCTAATGCATAGATTTAACTATCTTCTATCTCTTTCACCGCACGGTTTCGCCAATCTGCTCCTACGCCAGTCAAACCTCCGCGCTTTGGCCGCCTTGTTATTGCGGTGCCGCGTTGTCTACGCGCCGGTTTGTCAAAATTGACAGAAATACAGAGCGGAACGGCGAAACTAATATTTTTTCAGTAAATGGACGTGAATTTCACGAAAAAACTACTTCAAGCCATCAGAAATAGACCCTTTGTGTATTTATTAAGTCATCCAGATAATAAAAATAATATGATAAAATTGCGATAGCGTCACATCGACTTACTCATGTCAGGTTCCGTTGCCCAGTTCCGCTGTTCAATCCACACTTGATCATAGCGGAATTCATTCAGCGGTTCCGCTGTTCTGGTTTCGCGGCGGAGATGTGCCTAGGGCGTCATAAAGTTTACGAACCTTACTTACCAGTTTTTTTTTTCTAAATCTAGGTAAAGATAGTAAAGCAGATGCGCGAAGAAAGCGAGAAGTTCCGCAAATGGAAGGCGGACAACGAAAGGGCAATGTTGCGTTTGCGCAATGAGGACCGGAAACGTGCCAATGCTATGGCTAAGATGGAGTCGCTACATGTTAAGCAACAGAATGTACTGAAACGCAAGATGGAGGAAGCTGTCGCTGTGAATAAGAGGCTCAAGGTTTGTTAAATTATTATTATTTACTAGCTGTTGCCCGTGGCTTCGACCGCGTAGAAGTCGATATATCGTAAAAAAATAACCCTCCTTTTGCACAGTCGGTTAAAAAGTAGCCTATATGTCCTTCCCAGGGCCTCGATCTATCCATATACCAAATTTCATCTCAATCGCTCCAGCCGTTTAGGCGTGAAAGCGTAACAGACAGACAGAGTTACTTTCGCATTTATAATATTAGTAGGGATTTTCAAGCAACCTTGGTTTTCCCAAACGCTTTCTGTATGGGGTTCTTCAAAGGGGGTCTTAGTAGGTTCTTACGGGATCGATAGCGCGAGTGTGGTGCTTCTGGTGTTGCAAGCGTCCATAGGCTATGTTGACCACCAGTCGCATCTGGTGGGCCGTATGCTTGTCTGCCACCCTAGTGGTATAAATATAAAACAGGCAGCTAAAAAACAACTGATCGTTCCCGTTTTAAAAGATATATTTGAACTTGATTTCTAAAGGGTTCATGTTTACGTATTTCGTACTAACGATACACAGTAAAATTATTTGAATCTTAAGTGCTGAGATCACATCTACTGGCAGCCTATTACTCTCCTTGACAACCTGAAGACCTGACTCAAGAAGGGTTTATGACACCCACCCACTTCTTGACCAAACCAGCCTATTGCTGGTGTAGTATTTTTAATTTATTAAGTTAAATGCTTTAAGAAAACCATATGTGTAAATAGGCTTTAAGCAAACCGTATGCCCTACCACTGCTTACGTTAGTAAGCCCTCAGACGGATGTCCCAGAATTCCCGATATCATGTGAATTGCTTCACAAAATTTAATAAAAGAAAATTCCTAGTTTACCCTACTGATTCAGCAGAGAATAATAGAATTTGTGTCTTTAAATGAGTTATTTTCCCTCAGGAAGCGCTGGAGCGTCAAAAGTTCTCTCAAATGAAACGCAACGCCAAAGGCAGCGTTAAAGCGGGCGCTATTCAACAGTACATAGAGCAGGAACTAGAAGTGCACCTCAGTATCGTTGAAGCGGAGAAATCGCTTGAAGAACTTATGGAATACAGGTAAAGAGATTCCTCTTCATGTCTTTCCAGTTGATTCCGTCTTCGATTCTAAGTGTCTAGAATTGACTTTTATTGGCTGCTAGGAACGGCTATGATTTGACTTTTGAACTTGTCTGTTGGTGGTTACCACTTGTAGGTTTGACTTGGACCCTGAGAATCTTGGTGGACCCTCTGTACACACAAATTTACAGTCTGTCAAATTAAGGGCTATTGTCTTCACCTTTAGTGTTAATATTTGCTGATGGTGTCAGTTTAATAAGCCTGTGGTGTATTGAATGAAACAATGACGATCGCAGAATGCACTGGCTTTATTGCGCTAGAACCTGGGTGGGTAGATTTATAGAAAAGTACCTACACCTACACCTAGTACACAAAGCCAAAAGCCTCTTTGAAAAAAAAAGCGAAGCAAAAGAATTGTTTCTAGTATTTAGTATGCTATTAATAGTTGGTGATCTCATGATCATCATAAAATAATTAACGAACTGCCAATCTTTTTCAGAGCTTATAGTTTTTCGTATGTACTATTATAATAATGTTTTTGCCCAAAAAGATACAAACCATATTATATTATCAGACAAACATGCTCTGCCTAGTTTTTTTGTGTATATAAAAATGTATTATTCTTTACAGAGCATGGATAACGGAACAGATAGAAAATCTACGAAATAGCACGGACGAAGAGGCCAACAGAAAGAAAATAGCTGAGTTGGAGGACGATCTAGCTCTTCGTAAAGCGCAGATTTCTGATTTACAGCAGAAGATATTGACTGCTGACCAAGGTATGTACATCATACAAACATACATACATTGTATGTCATATTTGACTGCCTCTGTGGTGCAGTCGGTAGTGATACCGCCTGCGGCGCTGGAGGTCGTAGGTTCGATTCCCACCGGAGACAAATATTTGTGTGACCCATAAATGTTCGTCTCAAGAGTCTGGATGTTTCTATGTATAATATGTATGTATTTAAAAGTATATAAGTATTAATATCCGTGGGCTGATACCCATAACACAAGCAGGCTATTCCTAGCTTACTTTGGATCAGATAGCGTTGTGTGAGATGTCCGTGAATATTTATTTATTTATTGTATATTGTCATGTTGTATGTCATACATATAACATACATACAGAGATACCTAATAATTATAGTTACATCTTTGTGTCTCGGTGGCGCAACGGTATATGAATACGATTGCCGTGCTGTGGTGTTAGTTCCGAGTCCCGGGTTGGAACAATGTCTATGTACATTTTTTACATACATGATAACATGATAACTTAAGGAGTCAGGGCCATTTGACTTGCTTGTTTCTTCTTTTATATTTTATATGGAATTAATGTTTCCATGATGGACTACAGGATTATTAAATCGCTTAAACTAATTTATAGGCGAGAGACGAACTGATTCTTTTACTAGTGTCGGAACTCGAAATTTGGAATTGGTTAATGGGAATTTTGAAGTTCCCATATTGTCAATACGACACTATTTAGTTTCTGGCGTTATCTATTCTTTTAGGCACAACTTTTACATAATAATTTTGATGTTTCACTGCTGCCAGGCATCCCGTGTATTTTCGTGCAGGAACATTTTGAAAAGAAAGTTTATTAGAGTTACAAGAAAACTTAGTAAGACTAGATAAAGTAGGTACTCGTCGCTCCGCGGACTCGGTGTTCTGTAAACGACCACTGCAGTAAGCATCTTTCGCTGTGGCCGGTCCTTGGATGAGGACATTTATTTTGTGAGCGGAAGGCACGTTAAGCCGTTGGTCCCGGTTGTCAGTAACATTATAATCGTTAAACCACGTTGAAAGCCTTACGGCATAAAGCATTCAACTTGGCTTAACGGTTGGAAAAATTCAACAGCTGGTCGTCACAACCTGCGTCTGGGTCGACAGTTCCTGAGTAGTGCCTCTGGTGTTGCAAATGTCCTTTGGCTACAGTAACTAACCATCAGATAGGCCATAAGCTTGTATGGCTCTTAAAATAAATAAAATAAAATAAAATTTATTCCCTTTGAAAAAAAAAAAAAAAAAATAGGTTTGTCAAAATTTTTGTGACTCTACCGGGGGTTCGGAAATGCTACAGACTGAGAAGAACACCCCAAGAATCTCAGTCCGGTCCCTCTTATTCATCTTAGTATCTAATACAGTTTTTTTTTTAAATTTAGAAAGCAGCAATTCGTGTCACTGCCAGGCAGCCTTGTCTTCTAGAAAGTCTTTAATGCTATAATAAGCTTTCTGGCACAATTTAAGTTTTATTAGTTATATTTTATTTATTTATCTACATACATACATAAGTCACGCCTTTATCCCCGAAGGGGTAGGCAAAGGCATAGTATACGCCCACATTTCACCTTATAATTTTATATTCCACGTAATAGGTGGTGAGCCTATTGCCGTGTTGAAATGGAGAGGCGCAGGCCGCCGCGATCCGCAGTTGAAATTTTTCAAGCCCATAAGGCCTTCAACTTGGTGACGATTGCAATTTTACTGACGGCCGGGTTTCATTTCACGTTTTCCTTCTTTACGCAATGAATCTTTTTGCGAAAGTGTTCCCTTAGTCGTCTCTTACGACATCCTCGAGATGATTTATTGGGGTGGAAACATTTTGTACTCTTACCTGTCGCAACACGGGGCATTATTAATCTAAATCAACATATTCACAGAAAACAAATCCCGCACCCAATGGGACAACATTCAATCCATGCTCGAAGCTAAAGTGGCCCTCAAATGTCTATTCGAGTTGCTTGTTGACGCCAAGAGGGAACTGCAAAACCAGAGCGAAAAGGGCTTCCAGGCGAGATACGAGGAGATTAAAGAGGCTCATGATAGGCTCGCTATGGACTTTGAGAATAATAAGACGGAGTTTGAGAGGCAACTGGCAACGGTTAAGCTGCAGAGTGAACAGAAGGTATGTTTGTATATTAGTAAAACTAGATGGTGCCTGCATCCCCTGGGAATAATGTTTTTAAACTCACACGACTTGCACTACACATTATATTGATTGCGGGTCTGTTTTGCGTAAACATTTCAAACTTCGCACACCTCTCGACGTTTCGGCTATTGTAAGCCGTGGTCACGAGTAGACTGGGGAATGCAGCGGGTGTCATCCTCTTGTACCGTTGATCTTACAGGTACCCACATATTACTTTATTAATAACAGTCATAAGGGTCGCGACACACTACACTCACGATATCCGAACGAATGTTAGGCGGTTTATCGCGACACTTACACATCTTCACTACACGGTTCCCCTGTGAATGTATTGGATTTGGGTTGCTGCCTAAGATTTTAATACCTAAACCAACCTCACCTGCAAGTGATGTACTTGCTGTATCGTAATGGACGAAGTAGCGGGTAAGAGAAAGCAGAAACAACAATAAGCTAGTCGGCAGATCAGGTGTCATCTGACATTTAAATAAATAAATATATGTGGACATTCACACACAACATCGTCTAGCCCAAATTAAGCTAATATAAGCTTGTGCTATGGGATCTAGAATCTAGACGACTGATATACATATTTATATATTTCTAAATACATACTTATTATACATAGAAAACACCCTAACTCCGAAACAAACATTTGGGATCACACAAATATTTGGACCGACCAAGGAATCGAACCCAGGACCTCCAGCGCCGCAGGCGGTATCACTACCCACTACGCTACAGAGGCAGTCATTTGGTTTTTAAATTGGTGCAGAGTGAATACTAGGGGAGGTAATATCGTCTCTTTTAGATACATACATAATTATCATTATGCCTCTCTCCCACGGGGTAGACAGAGGTTGTGGCCTTCCACTTTCGCTTCTTTTACTTTCATAAGTGTTTTTATACACTCTCGCCGATTAAGGGTACTCTTGACCTTTTTCCAACAGACCTGTATATGTGTAAATACTATGTGATAATTATTTCTTTTACAGCTATCAGCATTAGTAGCCCTACAACGTGGCGTGATAGGCAAAGGCGACAAGAGCGAGGCGTGCAAACATCTTCAGAACGTGATACAGTACCAACAGGAGAGGCTGGACCAAGTCGAGGAGGAAAACGTATGGCCCACTTGATTGTGAACCCTATGCCAATGCATTAAAGATTAGTTTTTATTGACAAGCCTTTTATGTGGTAGCTAGAATGATAGGCTCTTTAGTATTGGTTGGGTACAGAAAGGCAGCTTTTTTTGTGTTGAAATCAGTCGTGGATGCTATGCCGAACTCTTGCCCACTAAATCCACACGGTTTCTTACCACAGTCTAAATGCCTACTACTGAGAACCCTGGGTAAGTTCTACGAAGGACGTCCCAGGAAGAAAGGCTGTAATATCTGTATGAATAAAAATCGATTGCAGTGCGTTTAGTTTTATAAAAACTCGATAATAGGTCAATCGACTGTGGCGGTTTTTGGGGGAGGTCCATACCTAATGGTAGGCTGAGATGATATGTTTGAATAAGCAGTGCAGACATGGCCGTATTCCTGTTCCGTTTAGAAATTTGAATAGTGATTGAATCCAATATTAGATACGTGTATTTCGCCCTTTAGATGGATAGATATACTGTTTTAGGAAAGAAAATGTATGATTTTTGAAATGACCTTTTCTTAAACATCAATAAGGTAACGTTCCCTTATATTTTGGTAACATTCGCAGTAAGATGTAGTTGTTTCATATATTTTACATGTCATTTAATAAATGTATGCTGGGTGTCCCCAAAAACTTCGTACTGACCCAACAAATAGGGTTATGTGGACAACATTATAATATCAATAGGAAAGGACTTAAGCTTTTCAGAGTTAATAGGTGCTTAAAAACTAAAAAGTCAAAGTAATAATGCTAAATGAGTAATGTTGTAATTATTATTCTGCCTTGTACAGTTACAAACAATAAGCTTAGGAAGCATAGGCTTGGGATCATGTTCTCATGATCACAATATGAAATTTTTAGTAATGTCTTTATGTCCGTCAAGATTAGCAAGCTGATTGTTTTACTGCTTTTTGATTTGCTTGAAAAAAATTAAGCTATGCTTTGCCTAGCTTTCAGCATTAACACTCTTGATGGACGCCTTATAGACACCACTATAAATTCTTAATTTTGTTAAAAAAAGAATAAAATAGGTTACAGTGGTGCTTCGGTAATGTTGAACCGCAAATTCCCTACCAAACTATATGTTCTAATATTTCTAAATATGATACTTATAATTGGTATTTCGGCAGTAGATTTCCAGCTACATTTCAAGGTTTCTGGCTAAGAATTGATGCCCTGAAAGTGCAGAAATCAATTCAAAATCAAAGTACCTATTGATTTAGAGATCTAGTTTATACAATAGAATTACTTAGTTTGAAGCTGGATAATCCTTCCTGGATACACTCTTGAAGTATTTTACTTCTTTTTATATTACTAAAGTGGCAGACAAGCTTACGGCCACCTGATGGTTGGTTACCGTAGCCTATGGACGTTTGCAACACCAGAGGCGCTACAGACGCGCTGCCGACTCAGGCGTAGATTTTGACGAACTGACGACCCGCTGTTGAAATTCAATTTTTCTATGTATTAAAATTTCTATCAAAATTTCAGAAAAAACTTGTCGACGAGTTGGAACAGTTGCGTACGGCCGGTAAGAAATCTAAGAAGCGATCTAAAAAGGAGGCTAGCGGTGAAACGACTAAGAAAGTGGAGTATGCGGAACCCTCTGACGACGAAGAAGATGATACCGAGGATAACGACAAGGATCCCGATTGGAGGGCCACGCCGCTGTTTAAGAGGATTCAGGTAATGATAGACATACAGAATAGACCAGACCGCCATATAGCTTTCAGTCATGTCGTCCTCAATTTTTCGACATCACTATAACTTTCAAACGACCTAATAAAACAATTTCTCTAAATTCTGCACTCATTTTTGCCTACTGTAAGGTTACATGTAAAAAATGCTCTTTGCTATAATCCCGCCAGTTGTACAGTCAACTACACAGAGATGTAGTTTAATCTTACAATATGATGTATCGTCGTACATTCGACTCGCAGGGATACATCGTTTTGTAAGATTAAACTACATCTCTAACAAATGTAACTAGTAAGGTGTAGTTTAATCTTACAATATGATGTATCGTCGTACATTCGACTCGCATGTATACATCATTTTGTAAGATTAAACTACATCTCTAACAAACGTAACTAGTAAGGTGTAGTTTAATCTTACAATATGATGTATCGTCGTACATTCGACTCGCATGTATACATCATTTTGTAAGATTAAACTACATCTCTAACAAACGTAACTAGTAAGGTGTAGTTTAATCTTACAATATGATGTATCGTCGTACATTCGACTCGCAGGGATACATCGTTTTGTAAGATTAAACTACATCTCTAACAAATGTAACTAGTAAGGTGTAGTTTAATCTTACAATATGATGTATCGTCGTACATTCGACTCGCATGTATACATCATTTTGTAAGATTAAACTACATCTCTAACAAACGTAACTTGTAAGGTGTAGTTTAATCTTACAATATGATGTATCGTCGTACATTCGACTCGCAGGGATACATCGTTTTGTAAGATTAAACTACATCTCTAACAAATGTAACTAGTAAGGTGTAGTTTAAGCTTACAATATGATGTATCGTCGTACTTTCGACTCGCAGGGATACATCGTTTTGTAAGATTAAACTACATCTCTAAGAAACGTAACTAGTAAGGTGTAATTTAATCTTACAATATGATTTATCGTCGTACATTCAACTCGCAGGGATACATCGTTTTGTAAGATTAAACTACATCTCTAAGAAACGTAACTAGTAAGGTGTAATTTACTCTTACAATATGATGTATCGTCGTACATTCGACTCGCAGGGATACATCGTTTTGAAAGATTAAACTACATCTCTAACAAACGTAACTAGTAAGGTGTATGTATCCCTGCGAGTCGAATGTAAGACGATACATAATATTGTAAGCTTATGCTACACCTTGCTAGTTACGTTTGTTAGAGATGTAGTTTAATCTTACAAAACGATGTATCCCTGCGAGTCGAATGTACGACGATACATCATATTGTAAGATTAAACTACATCTCTAACAAACGTAACTAGCAAGGTGTAGCATAAGCTTACAATATTATGTATCGTCGTACATTCGACTCACAGGGATACATCGTTTTGTAAGATTAAACTACATCTCTAAGAAACGTAACTAGTAAGGTGTAATTTAATCTTACAATATGATGTATCGTCGTACATTCGACTCGCAGGGATACATCGTTTTGTAAAATTAAACTACATCTCTAACAAACGTAACTAGTAAGGTGTAGTTTAATCTTACAATATGATGTATCGTCGTACATTCGACTCGCAGGGATTCATCGTTTTGTAAGATTGAACTACATCTCTAACAAACGTAACTTGTAAGGTAACTAATTTCGTAACTAGTAAGTACATCTCTTTGTAATTGACTGTACAACAAAATTTAACTTACCTACAATTTTATTCAGGCGCAGCGTTCCCGCCTAACAATGAACTTCACTGCCGCCGACGTTTCGACCGCGGACACCACAAGTACAGCGGTGACCAGCGGTCGCGCTCTCAAGCGAGGCAGCGACGGCGCGGCACATTGCGTTTGCCGTGGATCTTGTTCCACCAAAATGTGTGGATGTGTGAAAGCAGATAAGGGATGTGGAAATACTTGTAGGTGTCAGGCGGAGACTTGTAAGAATCGAAGAGTGTCTTCGGATAGCGAGGATAAGGAGAATAATGTGAGTATTAGCATACATACATACATACGGTCACGCCTTTATCCCCGAAGGGGTAGGCAGAGGCATATTATATGCCCACTTTTTTACCTTTTTTGTATAATTTGTCCCACGTAATAGGTGGTGAGCCATATTGCCGTGTTTAAATGGACAGGCGCAGGTTGTGACTGCCTGCTGTTGAAATAAAGCCTTCAACTTAGCTTAACGACTGCCATTTTACTGGCAACCGGGACCAACGGCTTAACGTGCCTTCCGAAGCACGGAAACGCTCAAATAAATGTCACAAAGTGATCACATGGATGGTCACCCATCCATGGACCGGCCATAGTGAAAGTTGCTTACTGCAGTGATCGTTTACAGAACACTGAGTCCGCGGGGCCACGAGCGCTTCAGAGTATTAGCAATAGTACTACATACAGATGGGCAACTCTCTGCCGCGCCACAGCTCTCATTATAGTTGACGGACGCTGAACATTCAAGTTGGAGTTTTCGCCCTGTGGTATTATAGTCGAATTTTTAGTTAGACGAAGTCAATTGACAGCAACTAATGTCACTTCTTCATACAATGTTGCTTTTATATGACGAAGTGACATTAGCTGCTGTCAATTTCCTTCGTGTAATTAAAAATTCGACTTTAGTATGCTTTATCTATAGACTGATTGATGTCAAAGCGATTTTATAAGGGTTCTATTCTTTCCTATTGAAAGATCTTGACTTTAAGGGACAACTTTTCTTGAGCGTCGTCGGCGAATCAGTACAACGCGGACGCCTCCCCCCCTTCCCCCACAACAGCGGTTCTTGAACATCTTTTAAACGCCGCCGTCGAACTATGCTGAGCAGTTACCGAACGTCAGGTTTAGGTAGCGGGAGGGGTCGTTGTGTGCATTGTACATATTCGACGACGACGCTCAAAAAGTGATGTAAATAAATAAATAAATAAATATTCAAGGACATTTCACACAAGGCTATCTGATCCCAAAGTAAGCTAGGAATAACCTGCTTGTGTAATGGGTATCAGACCACGGATATTAATACTTATATACTTTTAAATACATACATATTATACATAGAAACACACAGACTCTTAAGACAAACATTTATGGGTCACACAAATATATTTGTCTTCGGTGGGAATCGAACCCACGACCTCCAGCGCCGCAATCGGTATCACTACCGACTGCGCCACAGAGGCAGTCGAAGATGTGTGTCCTTTAAGGTCAGGATCTTTCAAAAGCAAGGCGGGTGAGGGGAGGAGGCACGAGTTTTTGAAAGCAAATGCATGTTACTCATGATCGAGCGTGATGATGATTATATGAGCGTAAAATCCCGGCAACTCAAATATCGAAACATGGGAGTGGTCAACCACTGATGGTTTTTTCAATTACTTTAACCCATCGATAGAATACTGGAGCCAGAATAGGCTACTGAATCGATTTGAAATTCTTTCACTGTTGGAAAGCTACACTCCCCCTGTGAACATAGGCTATAATTTATTCCCGGGAACTACGGGAGCTAAATGTTAATATGTGACACTAAAAGAAATACTTGGATTCGTCTGTATAACATCCATATTAAACTCAAAGCAGTTTATCACATTCCAATGCTGGACTTGACCTGACCGGCTAAAACCACAGGGTGCCTTTCCATCTCACTACAGACGAGAAACACGGGTGCACTTTCAGAAGTATAAACCCAGTGTCCCCGACACAGATTTTGACCGCCATTGCGACCTCTCTCGAGACTTAAACCTGCTCCAATTTCCTAAGTTATATCTGTAGGGCACTGCTTGCAGGTAAGACTGACTTTTGCTCCAAAGGTCTCTGTCCTCCTTGCAGCATAGAGACTTTGATTAGTCTATACAATTTTTGTACATTATTAATTAATCAATACGTTATATTTTCTTTCCAGCCATCAAGTAGAGAAATATCACTCGAAACGACACCACCATCATATTTTGACAAACGGTAAGCAATCACAACAATTATACACACACTATTAACCCACCTTACTAAACTGAGACTAATGCTATATGTATAGATTCGAAACGTCTGAAGAATTAGTCGACGGTAAACCGAAAAGCGACTCTAATGCCATAGCTATAAAGGCGGAATTGCCAGTACGACGTACTCCACTAAAAGCTCATAGAAATAGCCCTCAGAAATGGATGTTTTCATTACTATTATACAACGCATGCTTAGCCCCAATATCGTCTTACTGCGCCGATAGTATTCTACAATACGGCATGGATCAAGTCAAGTATAATGTGTTGTTCCATATCATGAAGTTTTTGATGCGTGAGGTTATTGAAAGAAATAATAACTATCGTTATATAGCGGAATCTTGGAGTGTAGGGAATTCTGTACAATGTAGTGTAGTCACCTGTCTCTTTTGCTCCCTCGCAAATATGATATTGGCATTTCACTCTCACAGAAGTGATCGCTTAAAGTCTGTAATATTAGTGTGCTACACATTATTACGTGTTATCAATAAACATATTTTTACAAGTAGTATTTTTAATATTAAAATGACTTCTGTGTTTCTTGCCAATTATCTGTACATGACTGCGTTTAGAACTGGTGGTCATTTTTCACATTTAGTAAGTGCCTAGGAAAAAAGTCTATAGAAAACAGTCACATTTGAATATTGCGATATATCAATAAAGTTATAGAGCGACAGGGACGGGTAGTTTACGGATCATTGTACGAAATTGTCTAGCTTCACGATTCAAATATAATCTATTATCAAGTTTGGTACACACTTACACAGCCTAGATTGTATTTACAGGATAGTTTTGATCCTCAGCTACTGGACATCTTATATTATCATTTATACACTCTTTATGCCGAGCAAGTCGATGTTTTTCTTAAGAATGTATTTATTATTCGACCAAATTGTTCCCAACTTATTGACCGGATTGATTTTCATACAATTATTGGGTGGGTTAAGCATACTCAATACTTTTATTTGAACAAGAACAAAAAAGTTAATACGCAATCCCTGAAAATCCGATAAAATGAATCTGTGAAACTGAATGATGAAAGACTATAAAACAGAAGTATCTTATTTTTTAATTTGTTACGAGATCAGTTAAAGAAATCTTTGTAATTGGTTACAAAACGCAGTCACGTACGCGACCGATAGGAAATATTTTGTCCAATTTACCTTGAAAGGCATTTCTGTAAATTCGCTTAAACAATTAATTGCAAAATTATATGAAACATCCTGTAAAATGGATCGATGTGTGAATGCACCATTACTAGGTATAGAATGATGCGAACTATGCTCTTACAGAATATAACAAATATTGCAGATACAAATTTTAATTACTATTCTTATTTTCGAAGGCACACGAAGAAATATCCATTTTATAAAAACATATCCGGCATTTGGCACATATTTAAGACAAAGGAATGCAAATCTCCGTGAGTGCATAGTTCTGCAATTTGTAGAATACAACTTATTTAGATTGTAATGTAGCTTTTAATAAAATTTAGTAACCATATTCATCTAACGTTAGAAAAATAGATATTTATGAAAAATATATCAGATTTTTTTTTGCAGAACTATGGACCACTGTTATATAGAATCATTGTTGTTTTGTAGATAGCAATGTGTGATTATGTAAATACTGCTAATCAAATTAACCTATAGCAGCATATAGCAGACTGCTAGGTCCAGCCCTCAGTTTCGACTGCCTCGGTGGCGCAGGCGTTATTATAACCGACTACCACGCTAAGGTTCTGGGTTCGATTCCTGGACCAAATAATTGTGTTAACCACAAACGCTTTTAACGAAGTTTATATTATGTAATCTAGATCCCTTACCACATGTTTTACATTAGCTTAGATGGCGATACGTAAAATCAATCATTTTGGAAAGGCGATGAGCCTGCAGTTATCATCACTTGAGTAAATAAACGAACAGTCACCAAGCTCTGAAAACGCGCGAATCGCTTGCTTCAGTACAGTTCAGTTCAGATCTTGGTCTCTTTTGTATACAATACAATATTTACATAAAAATGTTTAATTTATACATAATATACAATTTATATCTACTATACAATTGTATTTGTTGTGGTCTGGGCCCCCAATATCTCCGTAGATGCATCCTAATAACAGGGACCAATAATAAAATATGCTTTGAAAATTTCCAGAAATCACCTTGATGCCACTTACGTCAAGAAAAAGAAAAGCTACTTTTTTCCACATGATCAGGGAAATGGCGACGTAATGCAATAAAGGTAAGGTTCAAATATCTTGGTGTAAATAGTCGCGAAGATACTGATGAATTAGCAGTTTGAATTACATTTAAATGTACACTCACACCCAGGATAAACTCTTGCGGGTTTAATGGGTGTACTTATGTTATTGTAATATTGTTTAGACATTAAAATAAAAAAAAATAAAAAAAAATAAAAATTGAACTTTAATTGCAAAGTAATAAGGTTGCAAATATCATGTCGAAAAGTTTCTGCGAGAGCTTAGTGGTGCACATAATATTGAATAAAACCATTTGTACTGTTCCACAACATGTTATAGAACAGTCCAAGTGGTGTTATTCAACATGTGCAGCAGGTTCCACCAAGTGCCATCAACCAACAGCATAAATAAGCTCTAAAGTCTTAGCTTAGACTTTGAGCACAGTTTTTAAGAATCTTCACCCTTGCATTTATGGGCTCTAAAGTCAGCTGAGAGTAGTGTATCGGTGGTCCAGTAGACAGGGTGTCTGCCCCCAATTGGCAGAAGAAGCAGGTTCGAGTCCTGCTCAAGATCGATAATTTTTCACATTTAATCTAGAGTCAGAATTTGTGCCTAAAACTGCGGCAACGCGGTAAATATACTGAGAAATATACAAATTAGCGGCAAGGAAACTACAATGTCAAGATAAATTCACCACTAAGCTTATTTTATGCTGTTGGTTGATGGCACTTGGTGGAACCTGCTGCACATGTTGAATAACACCACTTGGACTGTTGTTCTAAAAACAGAAAATTTTCAATATCATGTTGGTTGTTCGCTGTATAAACGTTAAATGAGAATCTTCAAAATGATTCCAACACCTTAGAAAATTAAGCCTTATCTCATTTACATAAAGTTCATTTCACAACTACAAATATCGTGTGCTTAGTTCATTTTGAAACATTCCTAGTCTTATTCAGTTAGTATGTAATTTTCATAATATTTGTTACAATCATTTAGAAATTTTCGTGTATTTATATTTTATCAATGCTGGCTGTGTCTAATATTCGTTTTTCTTTTCTTTTTTAGACTGAAAATCTCTCATGGACTTAGGAACTTAGCATAAAATTAAAGTATCTATGCATATTCCGAAAATGATAAGTGCCTCAACAATTGTATCCTATTTTTTCAACGTTAAAATATAATCTAAATTAAGTGTATATTGTATTGACATCTAATTTAGTTTTTTTTTTATTTTATAAAGACTGGGTTTAGACGCGTCGCCATTCGTTTATAAAATTTTACGTGATTTAAATCCAGTCTCGACATGCTGTAGAGTTGAACTCCGAATAAATATTTATTATTATTTACTTTGTTTTATTTCAATTATTTGCAAAACATGGGTGTGTAATGTGCCTTTGCCTATTCCCTCAGAGATATAAGCGTGGTTATATGCCTGTATTTATTTCAAACTAGAGGACGATTGTGAAATGGAAATGTTTCTAATAGAAATTATGTTTTTCTATAGAGATGATAGTGATCTTCATACCTTTAATTATTTCCATTTTGAAACAGATTCTTACAGCGGGACACCAAACAATCTTTTCCATTTTAATCTACACTAATATTATAAAGAGGAAAAAAAAAAGTACTTTTGTGTGTGTGTGTGTATGTTTACAATGAATCAACTCAAAAATTCCTGTGCCGATTTCAAAAATTCTTTCACCATTTGAAAGGTACATTCTCCCTGGGTAATATAGTCTATATTATATTCCCATATTCCCATATTCCCACAAGAACGGGAGCTACGCGTGACGTCCGCTTGTACTTACTAATATTATAATCCTTACAAATACAGATTCTTAAAGTTAATTACAACCAACAGAATTTTATTCTATTTAAACTTTCATGATCACTTTCAACTTTAGTATTTCGATTTGTTTACTTATTATCAACTTCAGTGTTAAAGTTTACGGTTAAATAACCTTAACCTCTCAAACGTGTTGTGCCGTATCCGTCCATACCCCACCATTTGTGTTGTCCCGTATCCGTCCCAAGAATACCGGCTCTAAATTTACGCAAATAAAACGCTAATGCTCTTGAAAATAGGTTCTTTTATTGCTTGATATTGTATCTATGATCATCAATTTTACCATTCAGTAGTGCCATCGTTAAAAAAAAATATATATCAGTCAAACAATTCGACAAACGCCGATTTGCAATATTTGAAATCTGTTTTTAGGAGTGATTTATTGTTGGAATCCAGAGAGTTTACTTATCAATTGATTGGAAAATTATCTAGGAATGTGTAAAAAAAAAAAAAACCAAATTCTGTGAACTAATTTATTGACAAAATCGTTCATGTTTTGCAACAGGTAATGTTCGGTAATATTATAAAAAAACATGATTTTATAAGTAAATATTCATGAATAACATTATTCACTTATTTATCTTCCTAAAACAGTCATTGTTCATATTATGATTCATATAAATTTTCCTTGAATTTTGAGAAATTCGGAAAGCAGTCGCGCGCTCCCAGCGGCCTGTGTAACTTGCCACAGACGACGGGTACAAGTTCGTTGCCCCTTCCACATACGAAAGGTTAATCTGTGCCGTAAAATTTATTTACCAACATCAAATACACACGTGTTATGTCATTCATTAACCTGTTGTGAATATCTCAAAGATTCCTTTCAAAAGACAATCGCCTTTACAATCAAAATCTGGTCAACATCATTCCTAAAGTTACTATTAAAATTGATTACAAACATGTTAGTAAATGATAAATTGTTGTTTGATGAAAGGGTAAACGTATGGATGAGAATTATCACTGAAATTTGTTTGTTTACTGAATGTATGAGAACAGC
Organism: Miltochrista miniata; assembly: GCA_933228765.1. Classification (NCBI taxonomy): domain Eukaryota; kingdom Metazoa; phylum Arthropoda; class Insecta; order Lepidoptera; family Erebidae; genus Miltochrista; species Miltochrista miniata. Next base: position 9,668,504 of record OW121764.1, on the reverse strand, counting down.
GGTAAGTATTCAAGCAATGGCGTGATAGTGTGATACGCTATGATGACAGTAGTGATGAAGGTCAATCCTACTAATGTTATAATTATAAGCGAAAGTAAATCTGTCTGTTACCGATTTTGATGAAATTTGGTATAAAGATAGTTTTAGTACAAGGGAAGGACATAGGCTTCTTTTTTACTGACTGCGCAAAAGGAGAGAAAAGATTTTACGCGATAACTACTTCTACGCGGAAGAAGCTGCGGGGAACAACTAGTTAGGAACTTATTATTTATTGTTCGCAACGACAACCTTCATAAAATTATTATTGTCATGGCTGTTTTTCCTCTTGCACGAAAAATGCAAGTAACTGAACCACCCTTTTTAGGGTTTCGTAACCAAATGGCAAAAACGGAACCCTTATAGATTCGTCATGTCTGTCTGTCCGTCCGTGTGTCACAGCCACTTTTCTCCGAAACTATAAGGCCTATGCTATTGAAACTTGGTAAGTAGATGTATTCTGTGAACCGCATTAAGATTCTTATATAAAACTAGAAAAAAAGCAGTAAATTTTGGGGGTCCCCATACTCAGAACTGTAACTCAAAATTTTTTTTTCATCAAACCCATACGTGTGGGATATCTATAGATAGGTCTTCAAAAATGCTAGGTGCTGAGGTTTCTAACATCATTTTTTTCTCAAGTGAATAGTTTGCGCAAGAGACACTTCCTTAGTGGAAAAATGTGTGTCCCCCCCCCCCCCCCTCTAACTTCTAAACTAAGAGAATGATAAATCTAAAAAGAATATATGATGTACATTGCCATAAAAACTACCAATGAAAATTGGTTTGAACGAGATAGAGCGGGTAGTTTTATTTTAATACGTCATAAACCGCAATTTTCGGTTAGAAAAATCACTACCACTGCGAACGTGTTAAAACATCAACCAAAGTTACAACGAACTATAAGAACTTTTATATTATGTTACTTGCTGCTACGAAACCCTCATGGGCGAGTCCAACTCGCACTTGGCCGGTTTTTTTATTTTACGCGACGAAAGATCCTCCATAGATGCTATGCCGGACTCCTGCCGACTAAAAAACCTCACGTAACGCCCAACAGTCTACGGTTGGGAGCCCCGGGTAAGCCCTCGGAAGGATGTCCCGGGATTTCCAACAGACCTTCAGCCACCACTGCGGCCCCGATCACTCCATGGGCTATATCATGGAGCAAATATGCTCCATGATATAGCCTGTGGAACACCATGAAACACCAAGGGGCACTCACGTTGCCGAACCTATTGCAGTATTGAAACGTACATGGACTAGTAGTGGCTAGCTGGTGTTAAAAGGTTTCAAGCCACCTATAATGTTCATATATCGAATTGGAGACATTTGAATGGTTCTGTCAGCACCAGACGCAGGGAATTTCTCTCGGTGCAAGTATGTTAGGCTCTAGGAGGTTGCTGAACACGATCGGGGTAGGGCGAGGGTGATCCTGGTCGACGGAGGCGGCGCTAGAGGTTACAGGTCTCACTCAATAGCTGTCCAGAGGTCTGTTCCAAACGGTCCCGAGGACCGTGTGGCCTTGAATATCATCACAATTGGTTATATATATCCACATCTTGCGCTTCCTACACTTTGGCATACCAACCCGAACTCGCTCCAGGAATGGTAGCGAGGACTATAGACTGATGCGTTCTTAAAGCTTCTCTTTCTTGCGGGGAGACAGGACGCCGTGGGGGTTACAGACTGTTGTCTCACTCAGGTAGCACCGCTCATGGAGCCTGGTAGGGATAACCCTGAAGCAGTTTATCGTTCCTGTTGCCACCAAAGCAGATCGCTGTAGGGTCTTATGGGGAATCCTGAAATCCCACAGTGGTCCTTGTCTCCCTAACGAAGATATGGTGCATAACAGCATACCCATCGATCTATAGGTACTAAGCATACCACCACCAACGCAAGATCTTAGTAGAACCCGTTATCTGGTAGTAGATAATTCTATCGCAAAACTGTAATTTAATAGAGACCCTACTATACGCAACATACCTATGTATAAAGCCTGTTATATGCAAGAAATATGCACGAAATATGGCAGAATATGCAAAGTCAAATTATTTTTTTTATGTGAAATCAATCGATAATTTTTTTCAGAGCCAAGGTGGGCATCGAATTTCACACAATTAAAAAATTGACCAAATGCGAATCACGCACAGTGGTTTCCGTACCAAAGAACTGTTAAAATCACCTTTGTTGTATGAAAACTACCTACCTACCTTTTAAATATTTCCCGATTTTAGTATTTTGTTGTTATAGCGATAAACAAAACAGAAATACATCATTTGTGAAAATATCTACTCTGACTATCATGGTTCCTGAGCTACAGCCGGAGACAGACAGACAGATAGACAGATTGCCAGAGAGACCGGGGAGTCTCAATATAAATATAACGTTCTCGTATTGATCCGTTATGGTACTGAACCTTAAAAACTTAACTCAAGAGGAGATCAATAAGCACTCACATCAAGTATGAACAAGTAAATTTCGTCGGGTTCGCGATATTATTTTTATCATATTACGGAATGCAGGGCGCGTGTACCTACAGCACTCAGAAAAATATTAAAAATTACGGACAATACAAATAACTAGATCTTAGGTAAAATATGCAATTACCGCTGAGGATGGCTTAAATATGCAAATGCATATAATCCGGTCTCTAGTCATTGTAGTAAAATGACCTAGTTCTGCATGCACAATATCAATTTTTATAATTTTGAAGAAGCGTCTGGTTGAGTCGACTAGTGACCCAAGAGCCGGCAGTTATCTGTCTCAACGAATAAACATCGCAATTCAAAGGGGGAATGTTGCTAGATTTAGTATCATTGGAAGTTACAAATTTTGTACACGACTGTACATCAATAGAAATGTAGGGAAAATAAAAAGTTTTTATTTTCACATTAAATCAACTCAAATTTATTATAGCTTCATACGACTATTTCATGACTATTTTTTGGCACAAACTTTGAACCGAAATTCGCAGGCGTTCCGGAGAAATCTGAAGTTTTCAAAGGTTCAAGCCATAATCCTCACCAGGGTACCTTCATCTCTCCGGAACCGCTTATGGACTATTTCTGAGATTTGGCAGGTCGTTACGACTATTTCACGACTATTTTTTGGAACCTAAACCAATTCGATAGAATTTACCGTTTGCTAGCACCAGAGGTGAGGATTACAGCTTGACGTTCAAGCCATAATCCTCACTAACCTATAGCTATAACGCCAAAACTATAATACGACTACTTTTTTTACATGTAGGTACGACTGTTTACGACTATTCCACGACTATTTTTTGGCGTTGTCAAAATTCGTTTTCATTGAGATTTCAAATGTGAGGATTACAGCTTGAAGCACACGCGTTTTTTGGGCACAATGACACGGGGCCATAATTAAATTTAGTTTAGATAGTAATAATATAAACTAACTACTGTAATTTTTGACAATATATTTTCATGTTATTTACAACGATCATTTTCACCGGCCATTGAACTTCGCCTACGAGTGTTGTGTTGACCATTCAACCAATTAATATTTGTCCGAAATTTAGTTCGAAAGTTTAGAAAGTCCGAATATAGATAGTTAGCATTTTGATATCGTTTAATAAATGCACGTGCTGGATTATGTATGGTTGCAGATTCACACTTATCTTTGTTAAACATGCCTTAAGCTGACACTACTTACTCAGGGCATTCCTTTGTGTTTTTAATTAGGCAATATGATTTATTTGATCTCGAGATTAAGAAATTTTAGGTTTCAGATGTCAGGAAAAGACATTTTGTTATCGATGATGGACTCTTTTACGGAGTGAGATTCATGCATTTCCAGAAATCGTCAAATCGAATTGTCGGAGGCAGCATTGTCCTATAAGCACGCTCGCATTTTCTTGCAAACCCTTAACATTTCGGCTGCCGTGTCAAAGTCAGATGATGAAAAAACTGGCTGACTTGTTCAAAGAATGAAATGAATGTGAAAGGGGTGTATGATGATACAAAAGTAATTAGGATGAATGGAAGAAGACATTTACAGCATCACCACGAGTTGATGTTTGCTGGCCCTCAACAATACCATCTGGCATAAGTAGGTAGAGTCTGAATGATTCAGAAAAGGTTATCAAGTATTTTAGGTGAGGTTCGACCTTCACCAATAAGTTATTAAACTTAAGCTTCTATTTTGCTAAACCAGTTTTTAAACTAATTTCGTGGGTGTAACATGAAACTGTTCAAGATAATTTACATAGTTGTGGTCATTTTGAAGCCGCGAGGCATCTTGACCGATTCAGCACATCCTAGCGCGTCTCGCGTCATTCGGAGTTGTGAGTCAAGTGAAATGAAAGCACGCTGCCCCCTACCATTGATTTGTTTTCTATACTAATACTAGCTGATGCCCGCGGCTCCGCCCGCGTGGAATGTTATTCCCGGGTATAAAAAATAGATGTTGGCCGATTCTCAGACCTACTCAATATGCTCACGAAATTTCATGAGAATCGGTCAAGCCGTTTCGGAGGAGTACGGTAGGTAACGAACATTGTGACACGAGAATTTTATATATCTTACTAATATTATAAATACGAAAGTTTGTGAGTGTGGATGTTTGTTACTCTTTCACGCTCACATGGCTGAACGGATCTGGCTGAAATTTGGTACAAGGATACATTCTAGTCTAGAATAACACATACTACTTTTTATCCAGGGAATAAGTTCCCATGCGAAGAACAAATTTTACGCGGGCGAAGCTGCGGGTATCAGCTAGTAAGATTATAAAGAGGAAATATTTGATTGTTTGTTTGTTTGCATTGAATAGACTCCAAAAGTACTGGACCGATTTGAAAATTTCTTTCACTATTGTAAAGCTACTACACTTTTCCCGGTGAACATAGACTACTTACATTTTATTCCCGTATTCCCGTGGGAACGTGTGTGACGTCGTCTGCTAGTATATTATTAAATATAAAATATTAGTTATAATTCGATTTCTTCTGCTTCGTGCTAAATATCTCCCTAAAGAACCCTTTGCGTGCTCAGGCATGACTCCCTCTTCATAAAAGTATAAATTGTAATAAATAATCTTTATTGTTACATACTTACATTATATTTATACAAATTACATTAAAGCATCAGCTAATTTGTTGTTAAAATCAGTGACTTTATCATGTAGAGTGATCTTTACTTAACATCAATTATTCTTTGTTGAATTTAATCGTGGGAATTGTAACACACTTATAAATAACAAACTAAAAATATTAAAAAAATGGACAAGCATCAAATTACGATACGTCTGTTTTCGTCTGCTATACTTACCCATTTATTTTTGTAAAGAGATCATGGAGAGTTCTTTTTGTTTGTGGAAAATCCTTCATGGATGCTAAGCCGGACTCTTACCGACTAAAAACCAACACATTCCCTACCTACTACCTACGGTTGGGAGCCCCGGGTAAGCCCACGGAAGGATATCTTGAGGATTCCCTACAGAGCTTGGCTAGCACTGCAGCCTCAGCTAGGGAGACTGGAGAGTAGCGTGAAGAGGCACATCATATAGCCATTGTCTATAGTCTTGTAGAGTGTGAGAGTGTTCCCGAATCGTTAGATGTCTTTAAGGCTTTCTATCCTTAGATCATCTAACCACAGGATGCGCCTTACTTAAGCATTGTTTTCTGCCATTGCACATGACCATTTGGTCTTTACGCTTTATGAAAAGCCTGTACATCAGTACATGATTTTATATGATTAAACTAGTACATTACATTGTAGTTGACTGTACAATAACAATTAACACACAACAGCCATTACGCGTTTGTCGATTAATACATTTTTAAATGCAATGAAATTTTATATGTCTTTGTGTTTCCCCCTTCACTTGTCTAGTTGCTAGTCCCGTGTTATATGGTCTAAGTTTCTATCAGACGAGCGGCAAAAAAAATGACACGATATAAAATCAGGAAAACCGTTTAGGGTCACAGTGCCTACAAAATAATCCTCAATATATAGAGTATGGAGGATCATTTTGTAGATATTATGGCGCTAAAGGGTTAAGGCTAAAGGGTTTTTGACGTGGAAATCCTTCATGGATGCCATGCCGGACTCTTGCCGACTAAAACCACAAGATGCCCTACCACTGCCCACGGTTGGGAGTCCCGGGTAAGTCCTCGGCAGGATGTCCCAGAAATTCTATAAAGGCTTGAGTCTAGTTTTTGCCTATAAAACTACGCTTTATCTTTTCCTGATTTTGAATATTTATCCAAAATGATTATGCAGAACGATTGTTCCGCAATATGAGCAATAAGACTAAAAAAAGGTCAAAATTGACATACCTTACGTAGTAATAGGTATTAGTTCAATGACATACAGCTACACTTTTTTTGATCAACCATAAACATAAACAGTATCGTAGTAGGGGCTCTTTCACATTTGGCCACGAGAAGAAAGGCTTCAAACGGAGGCTCCATTCGTTGTTTACGGGGAGAAATCACGACCGGTCGAGACGTCGAACACACTGGCCCATCGGCTGCCTCAGTATCGCGCACGGCGTCGCTTCTACCCCACGTGAGCGTATACGCACCTTACATTCATAAAAGTACTCAAATTTCGCGACTTTTAAAACAATTTACTATTACCTATACTTAGTATAAAGTATAGGATTTATTTCGTTGTGTTGTGTGAATCTGTGAAGTGTGAAACGCAGTTTTGGTTGAAATTTTTGTTAGAAAGTGTCCATCTTTACCTGCTCGGAGTGTTTTTCTGTATACCGGTATGTTGTTTGATGTTATAACGTATACTAGCGGTATTAGAGACGGGATGGCTTTTTAGACGCGTTGTAAAGCTAGTTTTTTTTAAATAGTTGTTTTTTTCTTACTATTGTGATGTACGAAGATTATTCTATGACGATGTTCGCAACCAAATTATGAGGAAGGAACTTTCTATTACCTAGTAATAAATGAGACCTGTTTTTAAATGTTAATGTAATTTGGTTAGGTAATTCTAATTAATTCTAAAGCGTTAATAAAAATACGGTACAGTTTTATAATTAAAGAAATGGTTATTTTTAAGAAACATTTTGTTGTTCTTAAATAATTCAGCCCAAATTGTTACTTAATAGATGATAATTAAGTCTTTTTATCTTCACGATAGCCATCTCTATACAAAAGAGTTCAACGACCGCTGTAGCTATCTAAAATATTTATTGGTGACGGCTAGTGTATATGAAAATACTTCCCCTAAATCTATTAGGTTCTCAGAAATAGTTATAATCATATAAAAGTTGAAAACAGAGATGGTATAGTTATAATCATATAAAAGTTGAAAACAGAGATGATATTTTACATGTAAAGTTTTCTCCTCACCACGAGTCGAAGAAACACCACTGGTACTTAATACCACGTTTGACCCATTCGATGTATAAAGGTTCAAAATATAGAAGTTTCGACCATACCCCCTGGTGGGCTAACTTTCGTATACCTACTTAGTTCCTGCATTTACATACTAGGGTATGTCAGGTGGCGCAGCATCCCTATCTATCTAGGTCAAGTCAGAGGCAAAGAGAAATTCCAAAAGATCAGTTTACTTGGCACCTTGAATTTGATTCCCGTACTGAGATTTTATGTTTCCCTTGGGAGGTTTGAAAAGCGGCCAGAATTCAAGGCTCTCAGAAGGGTAGCCTGCTAGCCGTTCATCAATCCTGCCTACGAAATCAAATTTAACCCTGGCTATAAATAATAGTATTTGTGAACTTTCTCACACGACATCGTCTAGCGCAAATTAAGCTTACATAAGCTTGTGCTATGGTATCTAGAAGACTGATATACATACTTATATATTTGTAAATACATACAAATTACATAGAAAACACCCAAACTTCGAAAAAGCATTTGTGGATCATATACATATTTGGACTGATCCGGGACCTCAACGCAGCAGGCACTATCTCTACCGAATGCGCCAGCACCGAGGCATTTTTCTATTGTATATAGCTCTTGTGCTGGCCCTTGAGGCGGGATTAACCTTGCGTTTCGCTTCGGATTATGTTGAGATTTAAATTTGCACGAGGCCTGATTCCAGCACTGTAGTCAGGCTCCTTCATAATTCTAGCTTGAGGAATATAGCAAAGAAAAGAAAAAATGAAAGTTGAAGAAGCAAGTGAGGTGTGTATGGACCGTGCCGTGTGGCGCTCAGTTCTTTCTGCCTACCCCGCAAGGGATTTGGCGTGAAGGTAGATAGATAGGAATACCTATAGCACTCTATTCCTGGCAAGATTACCAGCACAAGAGAATGTTTAAGTCAAATCAGCAATTTGAATTGGGAGTTGACAGATTTATAAAAGAAGTTATCCTGCGGCTCGCTTCTTTAAATCCAGTTTATACCTGTAGACCCCTACAGAACTACTCTTAAGAAATTTGACTTAGCATTAAGACCGCCCATTATGCATTTCGAAATCTGTATTCCATATTTATACAAACATTGCGTAATCTACCAGCCAACTTCCATCCTATTATAAGACGAGAGTTTTCAAAAATTCTAGTGGATGTAAATGCAAATTTTGAGCAGTTTCAGCCTTCAGCTGTCTTCGTAGAACAGGCGGCCATGGTTTCCTTTTATATGTAGGTACAGACAGAATGAAAACAAGCCGATTCTATTTTTCAATAACTATACTTAGCCCGTGTGTGTTCAGCTTGCACGCAAAAGGTGGCTAAATTATGATGTAGCAATATGGCCTAGTTGTCAGCAAACTTGCTCTGCAATGCTACAACATTATTATTGTTAAGAGATAATAGTCGTTACTCGTCGCTTTGTCGTATTTAAGAGACATAAATTAGTTTTGTGTTTCGAGTGAAAATCCTTATGGATGCTATCTTCTACCGGCTAAAATCACACGGTGTCTACGGCAGGGAGTCCCAGATATGCCCTCGTACTCGTGAGAATATACTTAGGCTCTCGACGAGCCATAGACTTCCCAAATTTTTTTTTTTTTTTTATACTACTTAGGTGGCAGACAAGCTTACGGCCCACCGGAAGGTTGGTAACCGTAGCCTATAGACGTTTGCAACACCAGAGGCGCTACACACGCGCTGCCGATCCGGGCGCAGGTTGTGACGACCCACAGTTGAAATTTTTCAAGCCGCCCGTAAGGCCTTCAACTTGGCTTAACGACTGTCATTTTACTGACAACCGGGACCAACGGCTTATCGTGCCTTCCGAAGCACGGAAACGCTCGTAAATAAATGTCACAAAGTGGTCCACGTGGTGGTCACCCATCCATATCCGGCCACAGTAAATGTTGCTTACTGCAGTGATCGTTTACAGAACACTGAGTCCGCGGGGCCACGAGCGCTTCAATATCTTATTCAATCGATATTATATTAATATTCAATCGATGATAATTTTTTTTTTTCTTTATAAATAAATATTCACGGACATTTGACACAACTCTATCTGATCCCACAGTAAGCTAGGAAAAACCTGCTTGTGTTATGGGTATCAGACCACGGATATTAATACTTATATACTTTTAAATACATACATAGAAACACCCAGACTCTTGAAACAAACATTTATGGGTCACACAAATATTTGTCTCCAGTGGGCATCGAACCCACGTATCGTATCACGACCGCGCCACAGAGGCAGTCTGCGTATGTATGCAGTCAGTAAAACGAAAATATCGTAGTTTGCTCTACATTTTTGTACTATACGAAAAAACACTAGCAATCGCTACCTAAGTACCTAAGTAACTTTTATAAAGATCATGTCACGTTGGCAGTCAGTTAGAGGAATTTCTTCTGTAAGTTGTAAATTCACGTCGCATTTGATTGCACACCAAAGTTCCGTTAGAGTCAGATGGTGATGTAAAATAAGTTCTCATTATCTGTTGAACGCAGATAAAAAATACTACTGTTAAAAACAGTAAATTCTTAATTATTTTAAAATAAAGAATGTCTTATGAGCTCCGGAGATAATCAATGCCACTTGACAAGTGTCATGTGTAAATTCACGTCGATGCACACACATGGAAAGAAAGCACGCACCATAGAAGCCACTAGTCTTGGGACATCCTTCCGAGGGCTTACCCGGGGCTCCCAACCATAGGCTGTTGGGAGTTACGTGAGGTTTTTTAGTCGGTAGCATTCCGGCATAGCATCCATGAAGGAGTTTCCCTTATGTTAAAAAAATGTTATTGATCGTCATTGACCCTTTCCGGGACCTAGAAGAGTCTATGTTACGACGTTGACAAACGTTGGCATAGTCATTCGTGGTTCGTACAACTATTGCATTTAGACGCTTTCCCAAGTAATACATTTACTGGCAATTTTTCTTTCTCTTTCACACCAATCAGCACAATATTAACTGACAGGAACATGAGTTTTGAAATGCGCTGATGACTTTCAAAAAAAGATTGCAATATGCTATGGAAGTGGTCCGAGTACCAGTTGCCCCTCTCAAAATTTGATAATGGTTAACTGGGCCCACATCAAATTTGTGTTGAATGGTTATAAAAAAAATAACCACGAAGGCTAAGGCGGGAGCTCCGCTCCGCTCCGCTTCGCTCCCGCCTTAGCCTTCTAACCTAACCTATCCGAGTCGAAGTGTTAACCATAATAAGTGAATAGTTAACACCCTGACTCAGAGTACCCCGATTCGGATAGGTTAGGTTAGAAGGCTAAGGCGGGAGCGAAGAAGAGCGGAGCTCCCGCCGTAGCCTTCGTGGTTATTTTTTTTTATAACACACCGGTATATATATGGACATTCTGGGATTTGGACATTTTGGGACATGGACAACGTTATGATGAATATCGGACATTTTGCGAACTGGACATTCTGCTCCTAAACGCCCTTCACTTGGTTGGAACCAAAACAGATGTGGGCCCAGTTAACCATTATCAAATTTTGAGAGGGGCAACTGGTACTCGGGCCAGTTCCATAGTGGGACGAATGTCCCCTAACCCGCATAAATTATAGTGGGTAGTTGACATCTATACGATATGGCAGCTTTCAGTTTTCAACAAGAAGCCATGAGACGGTCTCACCCCCTGCCCCTCTCTAAAACGTTTATTGTGAAAGTGAAAGTTCAATCCGATTGACGTTGTCATTTTTGTTTTATTTTAAACTTTGAACCACGTGACCTAGTGACGTAATATAATGCAACAGAGTCACAGACTACAGACACAAGTCTCGCCATTTAAGCCCCTCTGCAATCTATTTTATAGAGAGGGGCTAAAAGAGAACAAACCGGCCAAGTACGATTTGGACTCGCGCACGAAGAGTTCCGTATCAAAAAACGGCAAAAATCACGTTTGTTATATGGAAGCCCCTCCTATACTCCCTTTTTTTTTATTTTATTATAGTGTTAGTTTTTGTTGCTCATAGAGCGGCAACAGAAATACATCTATGTGAAAATTTCAGCTTTCTAACTATCACAATTTCTGAGAAATAGCCTCGTGGCGGACAAACAGACATACAGAAGGGCAGCAATGGGCGTGGTCTTATGAATAAGGTCCCGTTTTTACGCTTAGGGTATGGAACCCTAAAAATGTTTGCATTATGCATAAATTGTAGTTGACATTTTTAGGATATGGCTTTCAGTTTTAAAAAGAGAAAAACTGCAGCAAAATCTTTAATTCGCTCGACCTGCTTGTTGAGACCTGTAGTCTATAGAAAGCGAACTTCAAAACCTGATGTCAGCATCCTGAGTTCTGCAGGAAGTCAGCTCGCACTCTTTCAAATTTATCAAAAACAGAGATTGTTCTAGGTTCTATAAGATCCCAAATTCGAGTTATATCTGCCACACCCAGCCATACCATATAGAGGAGAGGCCGACCGGTAAATTGAAATCTACTGTACGATCGCCTATATTAATTTACTCCAGTTGATGCTAGGTAAAAAAATTAAGTTTATAAACACAAGTTTAAGTATTACATACGTACTGCAGCAAAATGTTGCCAGTAAAATGGCAGTCATTAAGCCAAGTTGAAGGCCTTTTTAGGCGACTTGAAAAATGTCAACAGCAGGCGCAGTCACAACCTGCGCCTGACCCATCTCAACACGGCAATACGGCCCACCACCTATTAAGTTATTACGTGGGACAAATTCTAAAAAAAAAGGTGAAATGTGGGCATTATAACATGCCTCTGCATACCCATTCGGGGATAAAGGTGTGACCAAATGTATATATGTACTATGTATCTGACACTAGCTGACCCGCGCAACTTCGTATGCGTCACATAAGAGAGTAAATCACCCGTTCCCGTCGCATTTACTCCCGTCAGAATAATTTCGTTAACGATAGATGTTTCCCGTCGCATTATTGTAGAAATTGCGCATATTCCTGCATAGGACGTGGACTACCGGTGTACGTCGCCAGCAAAATAGTGAATCGACCAAAAAAGCGAGGTCAAACGGGATAAAAAGTATCCTATGTCCGTCTCCTGGTTCTAAGCTACCTCCCCACCAATTTTCAGCCAAATCGGTACGGTCGTTCTTGAGTTATAAGTGTTGTAACGAACCCGTCTTAGTTTTATATATTAAGATTATGATGCACCATATTTTCAAGTTATTTAATTCGATTTTATAAAATAAATTTGCAAAATGACGTGCCATGATTCAAAATAGATAAAATAAAATAAAATTTATTCCCTTTGAAATTTAAAAAAAAAATATTTAGGTATTTCAAAATTTTTGTGACTCTACCGGGGGTTCGGAAATGCTACAGACTGAGAAGAACACCCCAAGAAACTCAGTCCGGTAAGTTCATTTCACTAGTGAGAGTGACTCACTACGAAGAACAATATTTGAAGAGATTTTATCTAATGCTCTGATGGGAATAACATACTTTTTAAAAATAGACCGAGCTTATTTGTATTTGCATATGATTTCAATTACTATGGTAATTTTAGTTTGACCACCGAAGCAGGTATGATGAACCTTTATCATTATACTGGCTTGAAGGCTATCTGTTTCATGTTTTATTTTCTTTTAAGATTTGAGTATTTCGTTAGAGACAAGTCAATTGATTCTATTTCATTATCTATTATTGACTTTTCCTACATACCTATTTATTTTACGGAAATATAAATCTTCTTCATTTGGGCTATCAGTACAGTTCAGAAAGTACCTAGGTATTAAGACAAGAACTAAGACTACACGCCCCACGTTGTCAAATTTTAGTAGTAGGTATTTTGGCAGTTTAGTAGTTTTGAAAGTCAGCGGCGACAATTTTGGACCCCAAAAAACAAAAACTTGATTTTAAAACCTCTAAAAAGTATCGCTATTGATGTATCTATTGTTTGGCAATTTGGCATAAACAAAGAAGTTCTTTAATTTTTTTATGCCTGGTAACCCCAAGCAACAATTTGGCGCGCATAGGCAACGCCAACCATATAAATAGCAGGTAAAATTCTGTTCCAAAATCAAATTGCTGCGTTTAAAACCAAATTTCGAATTTGGAAATAACATGCCGTCTCGTAGCCCGTGAATGCAGCTATACGCTATTAAAGCAAATTGCACTTAATACAGAGTACCTTACATAGCAATTTCCTATCATAAGTTCCTGCCTGCCAGATGTAAATTATTTTATACCTACTCCATACTTTATCCATCAAAAGAACTCCTCTAAACGAAACGGATTTCTAAACACATTATTTGTCACGATTTCAAAGGTATTCTTTGCCGAAGGTCATATTAACATCTGCCTGCCCTGTCAAGGTCTACTTAATCATGCAGAGGGGTCAAAAAGCCGTCTGCTAAATTGAACAGGGGCCACCTGAATGAAGTATTTTAAACAAAAACTCACTTCCTGCTTAGCTATTAGTTCATCTCTATGGGATTGATTTACCTTTTTAAATTATTCTTTTTTTAGTACGAACCTCGGCTTGTGCTCAGGCTGCTTTAATTGTTTTGTGTCTTTTTTTATTATTCGAGGGTTAGAATCAGTTAAATTAAACCTTGAAACATATATAATTTTATGTCGCCTTGTTCCTATGCGTCAGCACTAAGAAAATCTTCAACGAATCTAAGTATAAAAATAAAAAGATTTCTGTGTATATTTACAAGACAAGTATGCTTTAAGAGTGGCACAATTTTTATTGCGTACAACCGGTTCAGCGGGTCTAATAGTATAGTGCCCATAATAAAGTCGTAACAGGATAAAATTAAACACACTGGCTGACTTTAATTCATTAAAAATACCGTAAATGTCGAAATACAACATAATGCATGAATTATTCAAAGCATTTTTTTTACTTGTTCTAAGCAAGTTTCAGTTGCTACTAGTAGCAGTAGTAGTTAGCTAACTAGCAGGTTAATTAGTACTTGGTAAAATGCCAGGCCCAAGGTCAGACTAGCTTGGTACTTTATCACCACAGAGTTCCTAATACTCTCGTTTTATTTCTTTTTAACGTGTGAAAAATCCTACAGGGATGCTATGCCGGACTCCTACCGACTAAAAACCACACGTTTCCTATCTAATATTGGGAGATCCGGGTAAGCCCTCGGAAGGATGACCCCAGTACTCTCAACCACTGCGGCCTACCTACCTACCTCATAGGCTGTTGTAACGTGAGGTTTTTTAGTCGGTGGGAGTCCGGCATAGCATACATGACGGATTTTCCCTCATTTAATAAAAAGTGAAATAATGAAATTACGTCACATTACATTAAATACAAAAAGAATTCAATAAAATGTCAAACATAAGCATAGCCCTTTAGTCAAATAACCCACCCCTAACCGTTCCTGGTGCAAAGGTGCCCATAACGCTAGCTGCATTACCACGTTGAATGGCTATAGCCAGTCTTTGCACCAGGAACGACTTGGAGCAGGAGTCACCCGTTTTCTCCCTAATCCTTTGCCCCAATTGACTAACAATTTGTTTTGCCTCGGAGCCTCAGCAACCCATTGTCTCCACGGCGATGGGTACGAACAAATAATGTGGCTCCATCGCAGCGTACTTCTGCTTCTTCTTTTCGGCTGCATCCTCCGCAGCCGCCGATGTGAATGAACATTTAATAAAAAAAGGGGGTTTCCAGTTCTCTACCTCTAATAAGTAGGATAAGCTAGATGTCATTGCTACTTTAGAGATGCTAGAGACTAATGGCTCAGTGGTAAAGGAATGCGAACCCGTGCTGAGGTCTTGGATTCAAATCCCAGGTCGTGACACATATTTGTGTGATCAGATGCTTGTTTCGGAGTTTGTATGTTTTCGATGTATAGGTAAGTATGTATGTATTTAGAAATTATGAGTCAGTTTATTAGTTTTTATAGATGATTGAATAGCACATGCATAATAATAGCTTCTTTTTAATAGTTGACGTGAAAATGGTTTTTTACTCGACAAAGGAACGCCCAGGTAATTGGGGATCTTCGGGTGGTTTAGGTCTGCGAAGACCTGGGCGTTCCTGGGAGTTATTGTGCAGTGAAGCACTTTATGCTCGTGTCGACTCTATCTACAGCAATGTATGACCATGCATTCTACTACAACTAAATTAAAGGCTGTCCCATGTCCTTCCATCTGCCTACCGTCAGGAGTCTCGGGTGAGCCTTCGAGCTATAAACCCCGGGCTCCTGACTCAAAAGAGAACCCCCGAAGTGGACACAGCAGTGGGGGCGGTACCCCAGACTCTACGGGGGCGAGTGCGCCGGCGGACAACAAATACTACTGGTAGGTAAACTTAATGTACTACCCGTTCGCTCTAACTTTGCCGCTGGCGTAGAGGCTTAAACCCGATTTTTTAATTAGACGAAGTAAATTGACAGTAGCTAATTTCAGTTCGTCATAGAAAATAAGCAACATTGTATGAAGAAGTGACATTAGTTGCTGTCAATTTACTTCGTCTGATTAAAAATTCGACTTTAGTATGGAGCCGAGCGGCAAAGTTAGAGCGAACGAGCTTATAGGTTAGGTAGGCATATTAGACCATAAACTATGACAAAACCGTCAACTGTCACAATTATATGCCATAAAGTAAACATTACTTACAAAATTTTCTCGGGAAACACTTGAAATAACATAGAGTTATATATATTATCATGAAATAACATAAAATACCGCAATTGACCGCATTCCCTCTTAAGTGACTCACTGTTCTGTAAACAACTTACTTACCTAAAGCGTTAAGGATCTTACGATAGGGTTAGTCTTAAGATAGGTAGACGTTTGTGAAATTTCCATTTTCCAATTGTTTGTGCTTAGAAGGCATGGTAAACCATTGGTCCCCGTTGTCAGCAACGTGTCAGTCGTTCAGCAAAATTGAAGACATATGATCGGCTTCAAATAAAAATTTTAACAGATGGTATCAAAAACCTGTGCTTATCCATTTCGACACAGTAATAGGCTACACATTAAACCTTCCCGGCCGAAGGGTGTGGTGGAATACCGCGCGGTTTAGTGGGTAGGACGGTCCCTTTCCGGGATCGGGAGCCCCACACATCGTTCCAGCTGCCCCCGCGGCCGGGATGACGGTGCCCAACACCATTCCCCGCGTCAAAAAAAAAACACATTAAACCTCTTTTACGAGGAAATCTTGCATGGATACTATGCAGTACTCCTACCGAATAAATTACCAGTCTTTTTTTTCGCGTGGAAATTCCTCCTGAGTGCTATGGCGGACTCTTACCGACTGAAACCACAAGTGACCTGCCACTGCCTACGGTTGGGAGCACCAGGTAAGCCCTCGAAAATGTGTCCCAGAAGCCTCACTATTGTCTACGGGAGTCACTGTTAAGCCCTCGGAAGGATGTCCCTAAACACCTATTACCTACTTGGAAACAAATACAAATTTTAAAATGTGGGCTTATACTACGTCTGCCTACTCCAATGGGGCAAAAAGCGTGACTGTAATGTATGTAGTAAGATCTAGTTACGTTTTCACAGTTTTCTCGTCGCCGTGTAGCAACTAATTGATAAACTGTGTCAATGAAATACTGCTGTATATGAATTTACCTTATGCACATTATTGATGCTCAAGAATTCACAGAGTACTTTCACTAACCGCGTTTATAACTTCCATGAGAATATCACTCTTCGAAATTTGGCATAGTCTGTAAATTTCTAACTGCTTGTTAAGAGCTTGCCTGACCCTAACCAAATCGCATGATTCACTGCCGCTACCCCCGCGCCCCTTTGCTACAGATCGCGCGCCATATTCACGCGGCGCCGCGCCGCGTCGTCAGTCGGTTACAGATTATGATAGTAACGCAAGTAGGGGCGGATCACAACGCACTGGCGAACAATGAATAGAATGGAGTAGATATTTGTGTGAATAGTTTTACTCGGTTTTTGGTTTTATTTTTTTGAAAATTGACCGTATTATATTACTTATAAAATAGGAGGAGAATTTTTATAGAACTTTAAAATGAACAATTTCGCAATTCACAATTTTTATGTAACTTTAATTAATAGGAATAAATTTTCCCGTTTTCGAAACTTTATTCATAGTTGGTCCTATTCGTTGAAGTGTAATGTTATAAACCTTCCTCAACAAACGGACTATCGAGCACCCAAACTCCGAAACATCATTTTGTGGATCACACGAATATTCGGCCCGACCCCAGAATAAAATCAGGGCCTCAGCACGGCCATCGGTCATACTACCGAATGCACCACCGCATCAAGGCGAATTATGAAGAACGAATAATCCTTTTTTACTGTAAAAGAACAATGATGAAAAAGATACTATCTATCTATCTACCTTCACGCCAAATCCCTTGCGGGGTAGGCAGAAAGAACCGAGCGCCACACGGCACGGTCCATACACACCTCACTTGCTTCTTCAACTTTCATTTTTCTTTTCATGCATGCACGTCGGTTCCTTCGGCTCTTGACACCACCTTCAACTAACACACGATTAATTTGGTCGTGGTGGGTAGTAAAGTAAGGAAGGACATGCTACGATGCTTCGGGCATGTGGAGCAAATGGGAGATGAAAGAATGACAAAACAGATATACAACGCGAAAGTGGATGGACGTAGGAGTCGGGGAAGGCCAGTAGCATGTTCTTCCTTACTTTAACACCGACACTCTCTTCCAGACCATTTTTAATTTGAAGCATTATAATTTTATTTTGAAGCATAATATTTTTATTTTGAAGCGCTCGTGGCCCCGCGGACTCAGTGTTCTGTAAACGATCACTGCAGTACGCAACATTTACTATGGCCGGATATGGATGGGTGACCACCACGTGGACCACTTTGTGACATTTATTTACGAGCGTTTCCGTGCTTCGGAAGGCACGATAAGCCGTTGGTCCCGGTAGTCAGTAAAATGACAGTCGTTAAGCCAAGTTGAAGGCCTTATGGGCGGCTTGAAAATTTTCAACTGTGGGTCATCACAACCTGCGCCCGGGTCGGCAGCGCGTGTGCAGCGCCTCTGGTGTTGCAAACGTCAATAGGCTACGGTTACCCACCTTCCGGTGGGCCGTAAGCTTGTCTGCCACCTAAGTAGAATAAAAAAAAAAAAACAACTCTCTTTCTTACATCTTCATTCCGAACGCGATCTGCGAGCGTTACTCCGCAGATTTTGCGTAGCGCACGCATCTCGACCGCGTTTATTCTTCTTTCATGCGTTTCCTGCCATACCTAACTCTCGCTTCCATACATTAGCGTAGGTATCAGCACCGCACTGTGTACTGCGAGCTGGGCCTTTTGACTTAGGGTTTTGGTACCCAAAAGTTTGCCTAACGCTCAATTCACTCTATTTCCCGCAGTTACCCTCCTTTCTACATCAGTGGTGTACCGTCCATCCCTGCTTAATGCACATTCAAGATATACAAACTTATCCACCTGTTCCAGCACTACATCATTTACAGTTATCCTGGCATTCGTTCTGTCCTCTTCCCTTTCGAATACCATCACTTTCGTTTTAGTCGCGTTCAAATGTAAGCCTCTCATTAGACTATCATCTTTCATCGCTGTGACTAGAGACTGTAGTTCTGATGGCGATTCGGCTATGAGCACGGCATCATCTGCAGCAAACAGTTCACATTCACAAGTAAGTCACCCATTCGCAATCCAACATTCATCGATCTTACTCTCTTAACCTTTCGTATGTGGAAGGGGCAACGAACTTGTACCAGGCGTCTGTGGCAAGTTACACAGGCCGCTGGGAGCGCACGACTGCTCTTCGAATTTCTCAAAATTCAAAAAAATATTATATGAATCATAATATGAACAATGACTGTTTTATGAAGATAAATAAGTGAATAATGTTATTCATGAACATTTATTTATAAAGTCATGTTTTTTTTATAGTATAGACTTTGTAAACAGCGACCCCGTCCGAACATTACCTGTTGCAAAACATGAACGATTTTGTCAATAAATTAGTTCACAGAATTTGGTTATTTTTATTTTTACACATTCCTAGATGATAGAATTACAAAAGAAAACAAAATAACAATATTTTTCTCTATAACTTTTAGTAGGACACGTACGCGCACTCGCTAACCGTCACAATGAAAATTTTGAAGTGAATTGTTTGACTGATATATATATATTTTTTAACGATGGCACTACTGAATGGTAAAATTCATGATCATAGATACAACATCAAGCAATAAAAGAACTTATTTTTAAGAGCATAAGCGTTTTATTTGCGTAAATTTAGAGCCGGTATTCTTGGGACGGATACGGGACAACCCAGATGGTGGGGTATGGACGGATACGGCACAAACCGGTTGAGAGGTTAAGACAATCGTCCAGGTACAGGACAAACAGCAGGGCTGACAGCACGCAACCCTCTCTGACGCCAATGTTGACGTCAGACCAGGGAGACAGGCTGCCGCCCACCCGCACACATGCCGTACATCCCACATATGCAGACTACACAGCACGAAGCAGCGCACCATCAATCCCAAATCCTGGCAAGATGATGAGATGAGACGTAATCCAAACACGCTTTCTTCTTTCTTGCTACGCAGGATTGAACGTCTGCATCTCACCAGGCATCACCTTTCGAATGTTCATGTCTCTTTGCACTCCCACATGCTTCTTTTGCACTATCCACTATACTTTCTTTCATAATATTCCAGCATTCATCCACATCTAAGTCGGAAAGGCTCGAGTTTGCAAGCCTTTCACTGACTAAGCCTACATACATACTCCTTACGCTTTCATCTTCCAGTTTTTCACTCTTTATCCTTTCAAAGTCTCCGAGAGGGACACGCACTCGCCAGTGCCTCCACTTCTTGAAAAGACTGAATGCAGAAAAAGATACTAATAATACAATTTTTTTTAACGTGAGATAAAATCCATCATGAGTGCTATGCCGGACTCCTACCGACTAAAAAACCTCACGTAACGCCCAACAGCCTATGGTTGGGAGCCCCGGGTAAGCCCCCGGAAGGATGTTCCAGGACTTCTAACAGACCTACGGCAACAATTGCGGCCTCGCCCAGGGGGCGGTTCGGGTGCTGGGGGGTTTCGGGTGTGATCCCGCTTCTAAGGGCGTGCGGGAATTTCTCACGTCACGCTGCCGTCATGGGCCTGCTTCTGTAAGGACAGTGAGTAGCCCTCTCGCCCTCCTCAGGCCCACGGTCATGGAGGCCGATAGTCTTCGGCGAAGACCTATCGCCGATGCCTAGGCACCAACTGCGGAACTCGGGTGGGAAAGTTTTCTCCCGTACCCGCCCCACCGCCTCTTTCAAGAGCATAACCTGCTCGCAGAGAGAGGCGGCGCAGTCCCACTTACTCCCGCTGGAGAGCATGGCTCGCACCATGGTCTCGAGCGAGAGAGTGTCCACGTCCAGACCCACCACGAGGACCTGGCGCTGTTGCGCCCAACAGCATCATCATTCAGTAAAAACTCATATTTCTTTCATTAGTACCTTCAGTAAAATGATTATTCTTTAACGTGAATCAACAAGTATTTTTAAACAATAAATTTGTTTTGAAAATATCACCGGCAATTTTCTACTATTAAATCGAAAGCCTAAAGACAGTGTTATATTTTAAAGACTTTTTAAAATACTTACACTGTCTTTAAATTTGTACTTGAATTAGCCGACTCCATTGTTTTATGTTCCGTGCAATTACTTCCGGCACCTTAGATCATCTAAGTCCGGCACCGACTCGCTCGCACTCCTAGTAGTGGCCGTTACTGGGTTTTGTATGACATTTTTAGGGTTCCGTAGCCAAATGGCAAAAACGGAACCCTTATAGATTCGTCATGTCTGTCTGTCTGTCACAGCCACTTTTTTCCGAAACTATAAGGCCTATGCTGTTGAAACTTGGTAAGTAGATGTTTTCTGTGAACTGCATCAAATGTTTTGTATAAAACGAGAAAAAAAGTAGTTAATTTCGGGGTCCCCATACTCAGAACTGAAACTCAATTTTTTTTTCATCAAACCCATACGTGTTGGGTATCAATAGATAGGTCCCCAAAAATGCTATTGAGGTTTATAACACATTTTTTTTCTAAAGTGAATAGTTTGCGCAAGTGACACTTCCAAAGTGGAAAAATGTGTCCCCCCCCCTTCCTCTAACTTCTAAACTAAGAGAATGATAAATCTAAAAAATATATATAATGTACATTGTCATAAAATTTACCAAAGAAAATTGGTTTGAACGAAATCAAGATGGTAGTTCTTTTTTTTTAAACGTCATATACCGCAATTTTCGCCGAGAAAAATCACTACCACTGCGAACATCAATGAAAGTTACAAAGAACCACACGAACTTTTATATTATGTTACTTGCTGCTACGGAACCCTTCATGGGCGAGTTCAACTCTCACTTGGCCGGTTTATTATTATTGTTCCTAGAAAGCGTCCAGTTCAATTAGGCAACCTATCGGACTTGGGGAGGTAAGACAGCAGTCGCTCTCAACTTTGCCAATGGGGATGAAAATTCAATTCATAGCTGCTGCTCCTGGCAGCCAATAAAAGCTGCGTCGGGTTTGAAATATGGTTGGGCTTGAAGGCAGCTGGGCAGATGCTAATATGCAGAAAAGGTCTGGGCCCCATGAAGATCTTCTAGGCCCAAGCCGACGTCACTTGAAGCAGTGCAGGTGCTGACCAACGAACGAGGTCCTGGTACAGGCATTCCGTAACGCCATTGAGAACTCGGATGATTCTCGGTGGCAACAATATCGAGGAGATAATATGCCAAATCATACCGACCTAGGTTCAAAAGTAACACCCCAGTTTCTACAAGCCATCGTGAAGAAACTAAGTAAGATGAAGAAAATTTATATCGGATAGTAAACAATCAATACGGTTCTTAGCTTTTTATTTCTTTCATTCTACGAGCGAAAAACGTTTTTTATGTTCCTTTGTAGTCATTTTTTGGTCTTTATATGTATAACTTTTATAATTAGTGACATTTATTATTTACACAAATTAAGATTTTATGCACCTACAGCCCCCCCCCCACCCCCACCCCAACTTCAGGAATTCAAAAGCTTTTTAATCGATCTATCGATGTCGTAATTGAGCATTGTGTGACGCAATCGGGCATAGGTCCGCTTCCTACAAGGCGCGCAGCCAGACTAAACGTAATCGGTAAAGGATAGCGCATACAGATTTCGCGAGGAAAGAAAGAGAGAGAAGGTTTGGAGCGCGTTTAGCGAAATGATGTGAAAGCTAAAAATCAGATAATTACAGATAAAAAGAAAACTATTATAAATATTAAAAAAACCGACTAGTGTAAATAAAGTTTTTAGTATTGTTTTTCTTATACATTAAAAATAATATCTAAATAATAGATAATTATAGAGATCCAGCCTAAAGTTTAACTAAAACGAGGTGTTTTCAAAAATTAAAAGTATCGAGGTTTTTTTTAGTAATCGTGTTTTCAGGCTAGTAGATCTTTAGTTCATGAACTGAAGTTGCTTGTGTTGTAATGTTAGTTCATTAGATCTCAGGAGTCCTGAGATCTAGATCAAGATAATAGTCTATTTGGCGTCATACGTCCTCTTAATAGCTGTTTATTTTGTGCGTCTAAAATTGTTTGTTGAACTTTCAAAAATCGTTTTATAATTATTTTTAACCCCCGACGTAAACCCGGACGGGGTGTTATAAGTTTGACGTGTGTGTGTGTGTGTGTGTGTGTGTGTGTGTGTGTGTGTAAGTCTGTCTGTGGCATCGTAGCTCCCAAACGGATGAACCGATTTTGATTCTGTTTCTTTTGTTTGAAAGATGGGTTAGGGGAGATTGTTCTTAGCTATGTTTTATAAAAATCGGTTAAGCCATTTCAAAGATATGAGGGGTGAAAGTGGGGATGAAAAATTAAATTTGTTCAAATATACCTGTGTTGGGTATCAAATGAAAGGTCATAACTTATACATCACGATACCAAGTTTTATGAAAATCGGTTTAGTCATTCGAAAGATATGAAGAGTGGAATGTATTTCTAATTCTGTAACCACACTCCGCGCAATTCGCATTAGTTCTGAATAATTGTTGATAGATACGTATGTTGATATTAAAAAACCCCTATAAAAAGCATAAAAAAAAAATTAAATTAAAAATTTAAAAAACCCCCGACTCACAAAAAAAGAACAATAAAAAACCTGTAAAAAGTAAAAAAATAACTATTATATTATGACCTATCTACCCTAAGTATTGAACCTTTATTATTATTATTATAGGTAGCTATATTATTTACGTATTCATATTGTTAACTAACAGTTTGTCTCGTCGGGGACCGCTCACCTAATCATAACCTAATCGTGCGTCTGTCTCTATTTAGGCATAGAGCGGTCCCTCCACGAGACCAACTGTTAGTTAAAAATTGAATACGTAAATAATATAGCTACCTGGAATTTGTTTTTGTAAAACTTTAGGTTAGATACTCGATACCCATTTAAATACTCAAACTTTAGCAGGTTATAGGTAGGTACAGTATAAAGAGAAAAAAAGCTAGTATTATAATATTATGTAATAATTTAAGAAATCGGTATAAAATTTTTTAGCAAATCGTGAATGTGCCAGCCCTGAAAGTCTGTCCCGAACTAACTGTTCGCAGTTCGGGACATCCCCTTCCGCGTTTCGTCCCTTGTCCCCCTCACGATTGACCTGTCTAGACGGCTTCGTCGACCGACTGTATGATCTGTCGGCTGTGATATTAGAATACTGGGACACCCTTCGGGGACTTATCCAGGCAGATTGTCAGGCACCGTGTGTAGCCAGAAGGGGTCTACGAGACTCGGAGCTCCAAAAAGTAGGCTGTTAGGTAGGATATACGTGTGGTTTCTAGTCAGTAGGAGTCCGGCATAGCATCCCTGTAGGATTTACCCCACGTTAAAAAACCGGCCAAGTGCGAGTAAGACTCTCGCCCATGAAGGGTTTCGTAGCAGCAAGTAACATAATATAAAAGTTCTTATAGCTCGTTGTAACTTTGATTGATGTTTTATCACGTTCGCAGTGGTAGTGATTTTTCTAACCGAAAATTGCGGTTTATGAAGTTTTAAAAAAAAAACTACCAGCTCTATCTCGTTCAAACCAATTTTCGTTGGTAGTTTTTATATCAATGTACCTACATCATATATTCTTTTTAGATTTATCATTTAGGATTACTTGAGGTCGTGAATGTAAACGGACGTGCTCAGTGCTCATGTAGTTTTTATATTTAAATAATATTTGATCGTAACCAGGTCAATATTATTCTGACGCTGCAAATTTTTTTGCTGCATAGTTTGATGCTAAATGCAATAAATATAGTGTTTTGATTTTAATCGAACGAAAGTAATGACGTAAATTTCGAAATGGACTCGCCATTCAACCGGAGTTCCCGGACTGCCCGTAGTCCGCCCCCGGGCTCTTCGCGCTCACAGGAAGAAACTACTCCAGCCCCTGCTGCACCTCAGCTCTCCGTGATCTCTACTCCAGAGATACAGAAATGGATGAGTCAGATCGACAGCCTTCTGACTGAGGTATGCTCTATTTCAACCGATGGAGGGAAGTTGAACAGCGAAAGCAAAATTAGAATCACCAACATTTGTCGAAGTGTGACTCACGGGGTTTCTCAGATGGCTATACAGTAGGTACCAGTCGGTTAAACAAAAGCTTATATCAGCCCATGCTGAAATTGAGACCTTGAGAAAGGACAATGACACCTGTCTTCAATTGCGAGAGCTAAAAAACGACATCCAGAGTGCTACTAAAGCCGCACCTCCCGAGTCCTACGTATCCTACTCTGACATCATAAAGACCGGTAAGAAAAATTTTGTTTGCCCTCCAAAATCTTCTAGTATAACAATATATCCAGCAGACAAGGAAAAAACTAGCGAAGAGACCAAAAAAATGGTGCAGAATATTATCAATCCTGAGAAACTGCAATTACACATCCGCGGCTTGAGAAAAATCGGCAAAGGTGGAGTAATTATAAGCACAGCAGGAAAGGATGACCTGGAGAAACTTAAATCATCCCAGCAGTTACAATTATCGGGTCTCAAAATTCAAGAAACTTTCAAAAAGAGGCCTAGATTAATTTTCCTAGATGTGCCGTCTAATACCACAGAACAACATCTGTTTGACTGCCTTTTTGAGCAGAATATTACTGAAAAGCGCCCCAGCCTGACCCGTGAACAATTTTTAAACTCAATCAGACTTAGTCATAAGTCTGGCAAAAAAGACACCCCATACACTAATTTTATCGTTGAAGTAACAGCCGAAATTAGAAATTTACTTGTTAAACAGGAACGAATTTTCATTGACTGGACTTCTTGCCCAGTCCGAGACTACACGCTTGTAACTAGGTGTTATAAGTGTCAACAGTATGGGCACTCGGCTAAATATTGCCGGGATACAGAACCAACTTGTGGTCATTGCGGATGTCTTGGCCACGCCCTCAAGGAGTGCTCTGCTCGCAGTCAGTCGCCTAAATGTGCATCTTGCATGCGCTTCAACAAGCCACACAATCACGAAACTGGTGACCAACAGTGCCCCGCCCGAAAAACTGCAGAGGACCGACTTCTCCAATCAACAGACTATGAGGGCGCCTAGGGCGCCGAACGAAACAAAAACTTTTCAGGCCCTAGAGTAGTTTAAACACTATTATGGAAAATGTACATAAAGAAGATCTTAGGGGATAGAGACTCCTGCATGTGTTCGCCTAGTGAGTGCCAATCGGAATTAGGTAATAAAAACTTGCGTATTAAGATTTTTCATATGAACATACGTAGCTTAAATTGTAATTTTAGTGAACTCTTAGTTTTGTTAGCAGATATGAAGTGTACTTTTGACGTCATAATATTATCTGAGTGCTGGTTAAGTAAAGTGTTACACATTCCACCTATGCCAGGCTATGATTCGTATGCAACCAATGTAAACATAAATCAAAATGATGGCGTAGTGGTATATGTGAGAAGCAACATACAATGTCAAATTGAATGCCCTACATTTAATGAAGGTTCTGTCTTAGTGTGCAAATTTAAAAATGACCTTGCTATTGTCGCAATTTACCGCTCGCCATCATTTTCCAGCACAGAGGTGTTTACAAATGGCTTGTGTGAAGTATTATGCAATTTATCATCATTTAAAACTGTGTCTATTCTTGGCGATATAAATATTGACATCTTACCGGGGATTCACTCCCCTGATACTGACCAATACTTGGAGATGTTGGCGGAACAAGGCTATCTCTCTAAGCATTTTTTTGCAACTCATAACAAAACTTGCTATGATCATGTTATGTTAAAATCTAAGCTTAGCTCCAAAACATTGGTCGTTACATCTACGATAACAGACCATTACTTAACCATTTTGTGCATTGATTACCCTAAACATAACTCAAAATCATTGAAGACAAAGCGTTTAGACGTTGAAGCGGCACTAAACGAACTCCGACAGGTAGATTTTAGTGAACTGATGGACATTACTGACCCTAACACTTACACTGACGTGCTAATCTCTAAGATAAAAATAACTATGGAAAATTGTATTCATATATTCGTCATAAAATTAGACGTGAAATAGATAATGTATAGCCACTAAGATGCACTTAATGATATAAGTTTTTATAATTATTTTTTATTTGTACTTTAATTGTTGAGGAAATAAAATATAAAAAAATATAACATATCATTCTCTTAGTTTAGAAGTTAGAGGGGGGGGACACACATTTTTCCACTTTGGAAGTATCTCTTGCGCTAACTATTCACCTCAGAAAAAAATGATGTTATAAACCTCAATAGAATTTTTGAAGACCTATCTATAGATAACCCACATGTATGGTTTTGATGAAAAAAAAAATTTTGAGTTTCAGTTCTGAGTATGGGGACCCCCAAAATTTACTGGTTTTTTTCTAGTTTTATATAATAATCTTAATGCGGTTCACAGAATACATCTAGTTACCAAGTTTCAACAGCATAGGCCTTATAGTTTCGGAGAAAAGTGGCTGTGACACACGGACGGACAGACAGACAGATAAACAGACATGACGAATCTATAAGGGTTTCGTTTTTGCCATTTGGCTACGAAACCCTAAAAAGGGGGTCCATGAGGCCATGAGAATTTCTACTATTAAACACATACCTAGAAAACTCTGCAAAATTCAATCGATACTCTTTTTTTAACGTGAGGGAAAATCCATCACGGATGCTATGCGGGACTCCTACCGACTAAAACACCCCACGTAACGCCCAACAGACTACGGTTGGGAGCCCCGGGTAAGCCCTCGGAAGGATGACACTGGCCGAAAGCCCAGAGGTTATCCTCACAAGGGCTTACCCAGGATCCTGGGCTCAGACAGATGGCAAGGCACCGTGTGGTTTTAGTAGGTAGAAGTCCGGTATCACATCCATGACGATTTCCACACGAAAAATTAAAACGGGTTGTTGGTACAGGTATTTTTTAAGTTCTTATTTTCTGAAATATTAGACGACTAGCCAGCAGGATTCCGTTTCAGAGATACGGTAAGGTTCCATTACCGAAATAGACAGTACTAAACATAGTTCGTGTGACCAGTTCCCAATAGGTATACAAGGTTACTTTGCGTAAACATATTACTATGGGAAACTCACATAATGGACCATTCAGTGCCACAACAAATATATCGTGATAAAAATAATAATACCTGGTTCCCGTGGTTGGAATTCCATTGAAGTAAGTAAAAAAGATTATGCATTTGAATGACATACTTTATTGTCAATGGTTTCTTGAGTTTTTATATCAGCGCAGCGGGAAGTGCGGCCATTGACTATAAAAAACTGTAAAATAGTAGGTACGACCCGTCCGCGTTAAGTTTGTTGGTCGCCTCCCTGACTACGCCTCTACACCAGCCTCTACGCAAAGACTTCTATATAAACTGAGGTAGACGCGCCATACTCTAACAAACGAGATTTCAAAAGTAATCCTCAAATACACACATTACTAAGACTACGTTCACTTATAAATATTTTTTACGTTATTGTCACCACACACAATAGCAATATACGAATAGAAAAAGAGTAAACGAGAAGGCGTATGGACTCCGATTGCAAGTTGAGCACCTACTCTCGAAGTTTTGACTCACAACAGTGCGAGCAACGCTGCTAATTAGCGCAGTTTATAGGTTTCACAAATCGGTGCGTAGGGCATGTCTGCCTCAGTTTATGTAGAAGTCTTTGCCTCTACGACATAGACTGCGGCAAACTTAGCGCGAACTAGTTATACGTGTTTTTTTTGGGATTTGTCACAGACCAACTAACTTTGATATGATTTTAAGTACATATTTAAAACTCGTAAAGAAATTATTACTTTAAATAAAAAGTTTACAACCAAATAAACCGTCAACCGATTGTCATAAAAAATAATTAGACCAATCGGTAACTTTATCGTCACAGGTAAAAACAAAAACAAATTAATCCTACCATCCTACTAATATTATAAATGTGAAAGTGTGTGAAGATGTTTGTTACTCAATCACGCTCTAACGGCCGAATGAATCTGGCTAAAATTAGGTACAGGGATAGAGTATAGTCTGGAATAACACAAAGGATACTTTTTATCCAGGGAAAATGTTCCCACGAGAAGCGGGAACGGGAACCAAATGTCACGCAGGCGAAGCCGCACGCATCAGCTAGTACTTTCATATTTTAAAGAGGCAAAGTTTCTGAGTTTGAAAGTTAGGAGAGTCCTGGGGTATTCTTCCTAGGGCTTACCCGGGGCTCCCAACCGTAGGATGTTAGGTGGGATACGTGTGGTTTTTAGTCGGTAAGAGTCCGGCATGGCATTCATGTAGGATTTTCCTTACTTTAAAAAAATAAAGGATATTAAGGGCGCGGGGCGGGCGGGGCGTAGCGTGACTTTAGTCTTATCGCTTTACAAATTAAACAATTCATATCAAAGATATATATAATAGAATAGTATTACAATAATGATTATGTCACTCCTCTTGTATGACTTAAAAATACTTGAATTCTATGGACCGTAAATACACAAAACGCTTAAAAAAGTGTCAAGAATACGCTACAAAGGAAAAATAAATTTTAAAAGGCAAATACGACAATGCAATTTGATGATTTTGCAAATAGTGTTGTAAGAACTGGTTCGGTGGTTCCACGGCTTTTATCATTCTTCGGTACATTGTGATCGTGATATGGAATCTTGATATTTTGACAGCTCCGGCATTATGAGATGGTAAGCCGTTGCTACTGGGTTCTTGAATAAAACGATGGTTGTTCAGCGATTTTTGAGTTATGATTAGGCAGCTTTATGCAGTGCAGTATCTGCATAAATTTTGAATTGATTAAGTATTTTGGTCTGAATATAATCTTCTTCTTCTTCTTTTAATTGAATGGTCCTCCGTTTATCAACGATTCCGCCAATCTCCAGTAGGAATAATATAGGATAGGATAGGCTCCGGAACTACTCGACCAATTTGAAAAATTCTTTCAGTGATGGAAAGCTACACTCTTCCCGGTGAACATACGCTATATTGTATCCCCGTATTCCCACATGAACGGAAATATGCGGGTGAAACCGCGTGACGTCCGCTAGAAATATTATATCTTCAATCACTTATATTGTTGGCGTTGGTAACGATGCACTTACTATACGCCCACAGCTCACCGTATAATTTGTCCAATTAATTATAGACGAGCCTGTCACCTTAGTGAGAGTATTTTTTCATACTACTTAGGTGACAAACAAGCTTACGGCCTACCGGAAGGTTGATTACTGTGGACGTTTGCAACACCAGAGGCGCTACACACGCGCTGCCGACCCGGGCGCACGTTGTGACTACCCACAGTTGTAATTCTTCGACTTTCTCTCGGTGTCATGATTATGTTCCACGAGGAGGCACTAGCTCTCCAGTTCTAAGAGTTCCAGTATCAAATAGCAGATAGAGAGTAGTGAGGCAATGTGAAATCTTTAAAAAGTTATGTTAAAGTGCTAGAGCGCTTTATTCCTTGTTTACTACGAAACCATACTGCCGCGTGCCGGGCAGAGATGCCACTCATACACAGTGGAGAGAATCTTCGCTAGAACTGAGCGTTTAAAAAGATCGTTCCTCTGTCGAACTATAAAAACTTCGAACGACCTGCCCGCACACGTGTTTCCCTCATCTTACAATCCCGGGTTCTTTAAGAGGAGCGTGAAGAGGCACATCACAAGGCCGCCAACTTGAGGACCACTGTCAGAAGTGGCCCTCAATCGCTGGATGCGCCACGGGTTTCCATCAGGCTAGTGGCGACGTCAATTTGGCGAGGTAAATATAACTAAAAAAACACCTTAAACAGTAGGTAACTAACTAGAGTTCCATCTATTTCTGTATCAATTTCATCAAAATCGATCTACTAATTAAGCGCGAAAACGTTTGTTACGCTTTCGCGCCTAACAAACAAAACTTCGTTTATATTATTATTGAGTAAGAATTCTGCGATAAGAATTACGTAGTACAATATTAAATAATACCTACTGAAACAATACCTAACTAATTATTACATGTAAACCGGTCAAGTGCGAGTTGTACTCGTGCACAGAGGGTTCCGTAGCTATAATGATAATAAAAGGAGGGGAGGGGGGGGGGAAGAGGAACCCCATACAATTAGTTGTGGTTATCCTTAACGGCTGTAAGTTAGGATTGACGAATCGAGGGTGTGAGGCGTGTTCCTCTCCCCCCCCTTCCCTCCTTTTATTATCATTTTAGGAAGGATTTCCGCCACGTAACGCCTGATTCCATTAGTTATTCGTAGCTAAACTCGTCTAAAAACTAGTTTGTTGCATGGGAGCCCCCCCTTAGTATTTGTTGTTATAGCGGTAACAGAAATACATCATCTGTGAAATTTCAGCTCTATAGCTATTACAGCTAAATAACTAAATAAATATTTAAATAAATATTTGTGGACAATCTCACTCAACATCATCTAGCCTAAATTAAGCTAATATAAGCCTGTGCTATAGGATCTAGACGACTGTTATACATACTTCTATATTTGTAAATACATACATATTATACATAGAAAACACCCAAACTCCGAAACAAACATTTGTGGGTCACACAAATATTTGGACCGACCCAGGGGAATCGAACCCAGGACCTCCGGTCAAAGACTTCTATATAAACTGAGGTAGACATGCCCTACGCACTGATTTTTGAAACCTATAAACTGCGCCAATTGGCAGCGTTGCTCGCACTGTTGTGAGTCAAAACTTCGAGAGTACTCGGCTTGCAATCGGAGTCCGTACGCCTTCTCTTTTACTATTGTTCTATTCGTATATTGCTATTGTGGTGACAATTACGTAAATATGATTTATAAGTGAGTGTAGTCTTAGCAATGTGTGTGTTTGAGAATTGATTTTGAAATCTCGTTTGGTAGAGTACCTCAGTTTATATAGAAGTCTTTGCCTCCGGTGCGGAAGTCATGGGTACTGAGATACAACCTCGTGACAGACAGACAGACTGACAGACGGACGGTGAAGTCTCACGAATAGGGTTCCGTTCACCCTTTGGGTACGGAACCCTAGAAAGGTACTGTTTCTCATTATCGAATACATTCAATATTACACCGAATGCTGATAGTACACAATGCACTTTTCTTACGCAAATACTTACGTATGCGTGCAACGTATTACGACACTGCGGTGACCGATTGGGCGAGAAAAACCGCGGGTAACGTATAGTGACACTATTGTTCTGTCGCACGTGGGAACATTCTGTGTTTTGTGTGTAGCAATACCGGTAAAGATGTAGTTACACTGAGATTTTATTAATTCCATTAATGTAAGCATAGCAGTCACCACGATCCCAACAAATCAGTTCAGCGCCGGGCGCCACGGTAACTTCTCAGAATGTCCAAAGAATCTCGACCCAATAGTATAAAGTAAATAAAATGTAGCCTATGTCACCCGGGAATAGTGTAACTTCCCAACAGTGACAGAATTTTCCAAATCGGTTCAGTATTATCGAGCTAACCGCCGATGCAAAGAAACGAACAATCACAACTGTCCTCTTTAGAATATTAGTACAGATAGTACCTACATATAGATCAGATATGAAAGTGTATTCTTGTCGGCTCTTTTCCAAGGCGTAAGGAATAATTTCCTCTAAGGATAGGTATTAATTTATTGATAGTTAAACAGTAAGACAGAAGACAACAGCAATGAGGACAAATGGCTGAAACATGTTCAGTGTATGATACTGGAAAATGACAAATTTCCAAAAACTTTGCGTTTTGACATTTCATTAAAAGATTATTTTACGGAGATCTGTCAACTCAACACAGCAAATTCAGCTTGTAACTTTGAATTATATTTAGTTAACCGAATTACGAATGGTGTTGTGTGTCCTCAGCCTAACATCACTGAATAATCCCGTTCTTGTTCATGATTACTGTGAGTAAACGGATTCCTTGTTAATTACGTATTGCATACATGACTTAGACGCAAAATATTACCCAATAGTTTGTTATTTTAAACGGTTAGCATTTAACTATGTTCTACTCATTTTGTAGGTTTTAGGGTTCCGCACCTAAAGGATAAAAACGAAACTCTGTTATTGAGACTTCGCTGTTCGTCTCTCTGTCATCTCCAGACTGCAGGTATCTCAGGAACCGTGATAGCTAGAGAACTAATTTTTTTACAGATGATGTATTTTTGTTGCCGCTATAACAACAAATACCTACTAAATACAGAAAAAACAAGAAGCCGTGAGATCGTTCTCACCCGACTGCCCCTCTCTAACACGTTTATTGTGAAAGTTCAATCCGATTGACGTTGTCATTTTTGTTTTATTTCAAACTTTGAACAGATGATCCACGTGACCTAGTGACGTAGTTTAATGCAACAGAGTCACAGACTATAGACAAAGTCTCGACATAAGTCCCTCTGCACTCTATTTTATAGAGGGGCTAAAAGTGGGGTCCCAGACGACAAACGGTATTTTTTGCCGTTTTTCGGTAGGAAACCTTCCGTGCGCAAATTCAACAAGTGTGGCGGTGTTGCGATCTATCTACGTAATTACATACCATATTCTATTGTCGACTTATCCCCGCAACCACCGCCATCAAGCGCTGGTGAGCATCTCTTCTTGGAAATTGAACTCGCCCATAATAAATTATTACTCGGAGTATATTATTGCCCCTCAATGCACATACATTTTTTCTCTTCCTTTGAAAATTTTATTGAACGACTTTCACCAAATTATAGTCAGACCATTATTATGGGAGACTTTAACACTTGCCTGTTAAAGCAGGATTCCCGCTCTTCTACTTTTCTAAGCATAGTCGAAGCCTGTAATCTATCTGTCTTGCCTTCTAGTGCCACACATCACGCTCCTGGTCACCCCGCAACTCTTCTTGATTTAATTCTTGTAACTTCCACGGACCTTGTTGCTAAACACGGTCAATATCCAGCAGACGCTTTTTCTTGTCATGACTTGATATTTCTTTCGTATAAAGTTCGTCCTCCTAAACCTAAGCCTAAACTCCTTATGCAGCGCAATTTTGGTGGCATGAATCTTGACAAACTGCGTGAGGATGCCAGTCACATCAACTGGGGTCCGTTGTTTGAAGCACAAACGATTGATGTCAAAGTTAAATACTTTAATGATAAAATAACAGAACTTTATGACGTGCATGCACCAGTACGAGCAGTAAAAGTTAAGCACTTTCCAGCTCCTTGGCTTACAGCTGACATAAAAAAACTCCTTTCAAAAAAAGCTGCTGCCAAATGCAGATACAATGTACGGCCTACAGATTACAACAAGGAGAAATACATTTTGTTACGAAATCTCTGCAGTAAGGTGTGTAGAAAATCGCAACGCCAATACATTCATAATTCGGTCGAGAACGGAGATCCTGCCAAGGTCTGGAGATTTCTCAGAACATTAGGAGTTGGAAAGCAACGTCAAAATCTGATATCAAACTCACTTGATATTGATTTACTTAACAATCATTTCTCATCTTCGTCCACATTAGACCAGTCTAATAGGGACAATACACTGCAATTTCTTTCATCGCTTCCAACTCTTGATCACTCACCGTTCAATTTCGATCAATTATCTGCGTGTGATGTTAAAAGGAGTATAATGTCGATAGGCTCCAATGCGATTGGTGGTGACAACATTAGCCGGAAAATGGTACTCCCTGTCATTGACGAAATACTTTCAATTATATGTCACATTTTAAATCACTCTCTCACCTACGCCGAGTTTCCGAAAGCCTGGAAAGACGCACATATAATTCCTTTGCCTAAAAAATCAAACCCAGCATCCTTCTCCGAATATCGTCCTATTTCCATATTACCGTTCCTCTCCAAAGTCCTAGAAAAGCTTGTTCACTCCCAATTAAATGCTTATCTAAACAGACACAACCTCCTAAATCCTTTTCAATCAGGCTTTCGGTCAGGCCACAGTACGACCAGCGCATTGATTAAGGTGACTGACGATATTCGACTAGGCATGGAGATGGGAAATCTCACAGTGCTCACATTATTGGATTTTACCAACGCCTTCAATACAGTAGATTTCCATATTCTGCTTAGTATGTTACGCTCCTTTAACATATCTCCACCAGTGATTGATTGGTTTCATAGTTACCTGTTTGGACGCCGGCAGCGAGTTTGCGTTGAAGAACTTTTTTCCACTTGGTGTAGTACTTCTGTCGGCGTTCCGCAGGGTGGCGTGCTGTCTCCTATGCTGTTCACTATTTTTATAAATTCGATCACGAAATATTTATTTTCATCCTGCCACCTTTATGCAGATGATCTTCAAATTTACAACCAAGCCGCGTGGTCTGAACTATCAACTGTATTTACAATACTTAATACTGATTTGGCTTACATCAGTCAATGGAGCAGACAATATGGCTTAAAAGTAAACCCCTCTAAGACTCAAGTCATTTTGGTCGGTAGCTCACAAATGATAAGTAAAGTGCAATGGACAACCCTTCCGAAGATCGAATTTGATGGTGTTACCCTGCAAGTTAGCAGTGAGGTAAAAGACTTGGGTATTTTGATTGACAGGACACTATCTTGGCGTCCCCAAATGAGAGAGGTTAACCGAAAGCTTTTTGCTTCTGCAGGCTCATTGCGTAGATTACGCAACTTCCTGCCAACTGCCACCAAAAGGGCGCTTGCAGAAACCCTTCTCCTTCCTGTACTCGACTATGCAGACGTCAGCTATCTCGATATCACTGAGGAGCAGCTAGACAAACTTGAGCGACTCCAAAACTTTTGTATTAGGTTTATATTTGGGTTACGCAAATATGATCACGTATCTCAGTTTCGAATACAGCTTGAGTGGCTCCCAATTCGTCTTCGTCGGAACACTCATATTCTTTCTATGCTTTGTAGCACTCTCTTTAATCCCTTTACTCCCGCTTATCTAAAAGAACGTTTTAAGTATCTTAATGACACACATTTGAGATCTCTAAGGTCATCAGTATCACTGGAATTAGAAATTCCTAGACATTCCACATCTTTTTATGATAAATCCTTTACAGTACAAGCTGTACGGTTGTGGAATGCCTTACCCATAAACATAAGGCGTGCGCAATCTTTAAACGTTTTTAAAAGACTAGTTAAAGAACATTATTTATCATTATAGAATCTATGAATGTACTCGTACCTATTTGTATATATATGTATATATTTATATGTTCTTATGTATGTATGTGGTTGTGTATGTATGTATTTTGTGTATGTATGTATTTGTGTATGTATATTATGTTTTATTTATTTTTATTGACATGTATGTGTTGATGACGTGGAACGTTTAAACTTTCAAAATGACGTGTATTAGTAAATTACATCTGATCTCTTTACACTAATGACCACCTATATCCTGTGATTCTTAACAGTCTTTTCCATCCAAAGGTTGCCTGTAAGAGATTGCTTTTTAGCGATAAGGCCGCCCTCTGTACATTTAAAAAATTGTAATGTCTTTCTTTTCTGTATGTTTTATATTGGTGTACAATAAAGTTTATTCTATTCTATTCTATTCAACTCGGACTTGGCTGGTTTTTATTATTCCTTAACAATAGATTGTATTTGAATGGGTAAAATGCCTATAAAGATAACATTTATTACCTACTCCAAACACATATTATGTGTTTGACCCTATTGGGGTCATGAGGTCTAAGCTCTTGTAATCTTTACAAAGCGGTTGATCGACACTTCTCGTGACCAGAAGGCTGGTTTCTTTCTTGCTCAAAAGTTTTGCCATACAACATAGCGATACAATAAATAAGTACTTAAATTAATCACAAAAAGTAGCAATGTAAACCTTTTTCTTTCTATAACTATCTACAATGTACATTTAGAATTCATCATGATTTTTTACGACGTGAAGAAAGAATAAACAAATAAACACAACTTTTCCATTTCAGTTATTGGTTTAGAAGTAGAATAAGAAAATTTGAATTGCAATTTGAACCTTTTCAAAGTTGCCATCATTTGACTCTACCAATATCAGTAAATTTTTTGTATTATTGTTTCTAATGGTCGAATAGAAAAGACGATTGGAGAGACTACTTTTAAAATATTAAATCGGAGATGATATGAGAGACTAGGTACTTTTAACTGATAAAAGAGAGAATATTAAAATGGTGCAAATGGTCATTACTATAATACGCTACCCGCAAAAAAAATTTACTATAAAGCTGCTTTTAAAAGGATAATGCGAGAATTTTGTATGATGTATAATCAACATAAATCACATTAAAATAACGATAGCCTCTCAGTCAAAGTGTCTAGAAACAATAGCGTTTAGTACGCCATGGTATCACGTTTCTCAGGCTATGGGAAGCCGTGAAGAAGTGAAGAAATCGGGTCGGTTTGATGCGCTCGCGCCGATTGGTGCCGCTCATTGCGTAGCGCGTGTAAAGTAGGCTTGTTTGCAATAATAGAGATAATCTGAGCTTAGTTTTTATTGTAGGACTAGCTGATGCTTGGGGCTTTCTGTTCCCGTTCCCGCTTCCCATGGGAACATATTCCAGCGCTGAAAAGTACCTACATGTATTATTCCAGTTTATAACATATCCCTGCACCAAATTTCAGCCAGATCCATTCAGCCGTTACCGCGTGATAGAGTAACAAATATCCAAACGTCTTCACAAACCTTCACATTAATATTATTAGTAGGATTAGACTAGCTGTATCCCACGACTTGACTTATGACATTCCTCGTAGCACACGCCGGAAACGTATATTAATTCCTGCGGGAAAAACAGGTTTTTCCAGGATCAACACTCAGTTTAAGGGCATTCAAAAGGAGCCTTAGGAAATTATTGTAAAATCTATAATGAGGCAAGATATGATTGTTTGTTTGTAGCTATGTTTGTTTGCATTGAATAGACTCTGAAACTATTGAACCGATTTGAAAAATTCTTTAACTTTTGGGAAGTTGTACTGTACCCAGATGATATTTTATTCCCGAATTTCCACGGGAATGGGAAGTACACGGGTGAAACTGTGTAACATCGGCTAGTATTATTTACAACAATGTGAGCGTATAATATTTTTTTTAATGTTAGGAAAAATCCTACTACATTACATGGATGCCATGCCGGACTCCTGCCACAGTATAACTTCCACAGTTTTACTGTGCTCCTGCCGACTAAAACCACACGTATCCTACCTAACAACCTACGGTTAAAAGCCCCGGGTATGCCCTCGGAAGGATACCCCAGGACATGTGTATAGTACCTATGTCTAACCCTACCCCTTCGAGCAAAAGCGTAATTGAAATATAATGTTAATACCTATTATCTCAACGTCGGTTATAGCTCGCAATGAGATCTCACCTTTAGTCTATAAATAAATCATTCAGCACCTCAACTACATCAAGTTGTGGGTTCAATCTCAATTGCATCTCCATTGACCTGGTTATTTCAAAACACCAACACCGTCTACCCACGGTATCGCATCGCTCTTGCAATCCTACCAAAACATTCACACACCTTTCAAACAAAATGTCTGTTATTGCAGCCGTTTTAGAGGCTTTATGACCTTATCGATTTGTAATAAGCGATGCGAATCTAATGTCTTTATTAGTATCTCTGAGAAAACGATCTACTAAATTATACGACGAATAATAAATAAATTGTGGAAATTCACACACAACATCATCTATCCCAATTTAAGGTATTATAAGCTTGTGCTATTGGGTCTAGACGACTGATATACGTACTTATATATTTCTGAATACATACATATTATACATATAAAAACTCCGAAACAAGCATTTGTGGATCACACCAATATATGGACCGACCCAGGAATCGAACCCAGAACGCCCAGCGCGGTATAACTACCTACTACGCCACAGAGGCAGTCAATTCAATATAGAGATATAATACCTACGTACCTATACTTATAACTAAAAATGTAAGTATTTTTAGTTGACTAGACCTAAGCTACATTACTTTAATTTGTACTAGATGGTGTGGTATGTCCCAAAATATTTTAAAACCTTCTCAAATTCCAACAAACTTGTTTTATTCCTTCCGTCGCTGAGAACAAGCTGATTCTATTTTTCTCTGAGGTTACCCTGGCAACTCTATCCCACGCTCATTTTTAACCGACTATATCAATGTCAAAACGAACAGTAAAAGTTTAGGTGTGCAATTCGACTCTGCTTACCCCTCCGGAGATACAGGCAGGATTATAATCTTATAACTAGCGGACGTCACGCGGTTTCACCCGCGTATTTCCCGTTCCCGTGGGAATACAACATAGTCTATGTTCACCGCAGAGAGTGTAGCTTTCCAACAGTGAAAGAATTTTTCAAATCGGTTTCGGAGCCTATTCGTGACAAACAAACAAAAAAACAAATCTTTCCTCTTTATAATATTAGTATAGAAGTATAAATAAATAAATATAAATAAATATTCACGGACATTTCACACAACGCTATCTGATCCCAATGTAAGCTAGGAATAACCTGCTTGTGTTATGGGTATCAGATCACGGATATTAATACTTATATACTTTTTAAATACATACATATTATACATAGAAACACCCAGACTCTTGAGACAAACATTTATGAGTCACACAAATATTTGTCTCCGGTGGGAATCGAACCCACGACCTCCAGCGCCGCAGGCGGTATCACTACCGACTGCGCCACAGAGGCAGTCATCAATCAAGTATAGATCAACGACTTTCTCTTACCCATAACTAAATGACACGTCTCTCACAAGCCTGGTCTCAGCTGCACATTGCACGTGCTAAGTTAAAATGACTAACGGCATACCTACTTAATTCCTTTAAACTCGCCGCCTTGATCTTGACACACTTGAAGTAGTCACACAAATGGTAATTTCTGTACATTTACCTTTTCTCCGGTCACAATGGTCATTATGTACCTACTTTGCTTTTTTTGCGCGTAGTCATTCATAGTTTGCACTTTGCAGTCGGTTAATGTTGGTCTAAAAATTTATCGCATTCTTTATTTTAACGTTGTAAGTACCTACTATGTACAAAATGTGCAGTTTTGTGTGTGTGTATGTGTATACCATTTTCATCTTTTGTGTAAGTCTCATATAGAGGTATCTGCTGTACAAGACGCAATCATCCCTAAATCGAAAACGGCTCTTGCCGATATTTGGATATAATCTTAATCTTAATCTCAGTCTTTGAAGAAACCTCAGTCAATAACGGCTGAACAGGTGTGGCTGTGGTACAGAGATAGATTGTATTCTGGAATAACACATAGGCTATTTTTAATCATTGAAATATGTTTCCATGAGATGCGGGATCAGCTAGTTGAAAATAAGTACTACTCGACCAAGCGAAATTGATGACTCAAATGTGACGAAAAATCTCTTTGATCCGTCTGGATGTTTTTTGTCCTGAACAAAATTTCCTAAAACGGATACATTAGGACGATTTGCATCCTTGTGCACGGTATTAAGGCGATTCCGGTGCCTGAGGTAGGGTCAGGCGGTAACATAACACAACAACACGATCTATGACGTTCACCGCGAGGGGAAGCACCATACTGAGAATTTCCCTTCTGTCAAAGCGGACTCCCAAAAAGTGCACGCTTATACACACACATATTATTATATAAGAAATATATATGTGTATGTCTGAAATTATGAGTGTTTTGGTTTAATTGTTTTGTGTAAGTTCCATAGTGACGGCCGATTGCTTTTATAGTGGTGTATATTAATATGTTTTCCTCCTGCAAAATATGACAGACAGATTTGTATAGGTCAAACATGCTATGTTTTCTCCCTTTGTACTGGTCGCGTTGCTCTATGGGCGGTAAGGACCATTCCACGCGTTGTTCTAAAACGCTCGGTCGAGTAGTAGACATATTACTGACTCAAACAAAGACATATAGTAAGCTCGTAAATCAATTTCAATAAGTTCATTCCGCTTCATCCGTTACTTTTACTCATTACTTACCCGTACTACACGTTGTACTTGACTCCCCATCAGTTACAAGTGCCACAAACATAAAGTACCGTTACATAGTGCCATTAAGGTGCAACTCACGATCTTCGACGCGGCCTTAATTTTGACACCGCACCGCGAATGAGGAAAAATTATACAGGTTATAAATAAGTAATAGGTTTTGCACTGTTCTGTGATATAAAAAAAGCTCAGGTCGGAGAACAGCATGAGCCGTTGACAGTCATGCAATTCTGTTATTATCAGATGTTTAGCAATTTATATACACATCCGGCTAACCTAGGTCATTTGGAAGTGGCTAAGAACCTTCATATGACATATTCCAATAAAAATATATTATCTTAGAAGGATCCTCCTAGCTGTTGCTGAGCTGTGAAGTTACAGTGGCGCAACCAAATAGTGCGAGCGCACGAACGCACGCACACAAATTTAAAGCTTCCGCAGAATAGCATTAATCTTATTTTTATTTTTAATGCAACAAAAAAGCCGTTTACCAATCTCTCACTCTACCAATCACTCATTCAAAATTAATTGTGAGGCCAACGTTCAGCAGCGGACTGACTTCATCAATTGTTGAGCTTAAGCTTCTTTAGAACCTTGAGCTTAATGTCAATTAAGCTCAAGGCTTTGGAGGAGCTTTACAAACAGACTGTGTTACGACATGGCCTAGATTTGGCTTCAAAGATGGTTTAGCCGCACGCTAAACCATATTTGAAGCCAATTCCTTAGTCAACAGAGTATCACAGTGTCCTGCTGGGTGTAGGTCTCCGCAAATTTCTTTTTGGAAGAATGATTTACCTTACTTTAACCACGCTGGTCAGACGGAAGGGTATAATGTATAGATCAATCATTCAGATAAGTCTCTCCATGGGCGCCTCCAGGATTATTTCCTGTGTGGTGCTCTATCTCTATCGGCCCATTTTTTTTAAGCACTATGGTATTGCAAATGCACCTCCTTGCATCCTCCTGCCGGCGGTTATGAGCCTCTCACTGCTGTACCCTTCATTTAATTTTAGGAGAATGATTTTTCTTTCTGAACCTTCCACGACTGCCAGATGCCATGAGCCAAAGAGGTTGGCACATAGTTTTGTTTCAAGATTTCCTTCTCTTCACTATGACCTGGTGCGATAATCGGCAGGTGTACCACTTGCATGTGAGGCTGGCTTGGACTCTG
This sequence comes from Miltochrista miniata, assembly GCA_933228765.1. Lineage (NCBI taxonomy): Eukaryota > Metazoa > Arthropoda > Insecta > Lepidoptera > Erebidae > Miltochrista > Miltochrista miniata. The sequence continues at coordinate 9,626,541 of OW121764.1, read as the reverse complement.
AAGAAAAAGAATAACTGGATCTGTGTCGTCCTAAATAGTTTTATTAACTCGACCTCTAGCAAAAGTGAAAACTAATTTTAATACAATTTAAACGTCACGTGAACAATCCTCATTGTGTTCTATACAAGTGGGAGTATTGAATCGTCAAATGATGTAATTATCGTGTTGTACGTATTATATAAATGTGTTAAGTATTATATTTATGATAGGTTATGCAAGTAGCCTGAGGACGGTGACAGGGCGGTTCACCGTCCTTACAGAAGCAGGCCCATGACGGCAGCGTGACGTGAGTGAGACAATTCACGCACGCCCCCCCCCTTAGAAGCGGGATCACACCCGAAACCCCCCAAAGACGCGGGATAGCACCCGAACCACCCCCTGGGCGAGGCCGCAGTAGCGGCCGTGGGTCTGTTGGGAGTCCTGGGACATCCTTCCGAGGGTTTACCCGGGGCTCCCAACCATAGACTGTTGGACGTGACGTGAGGTTTTTTAGTCGGTAGGAGTCCGGCATAACATCCATGAGGATTTTCCCTTACGTTAAACAAAAAAAAAAAAAAAGGTTATGCAAGTAAGACAAGTTAGTCTGAACAACTTCTTACCTCGGTTTTCCAGAAACGTATAGGTACACCTACAGTACATGATAATAGATAATTAAATCAACCAATGACTGAATGACTTTAGGGGTGTCACATTCTGACCAGATGGGTCGGTAGGTACAGGTTTTGAGTTCTCCGTCTCTTCTTGCATGATCGATAAATAACGCTACTTGGTAAATATTCTAAAGAAAGTTTTGAAAAAAAGCTTAGAATATTTTTACACAGTGTTGGCAGTGCGACTCTCGCAACTATCTTGTGGTTTTCAAACCTCCGTAGGCTAAGGTGACCATTTGTGGTATGGTTGTCAACACTTGTTTGACAACTGCTGTTGTCCCAACCAAGCCTTATCGGAACAGCTAAATATTTTTAATTCTGACAAAAAAATGTATAATATTTTTATGGGGCTGTTATTGAATTGTGCTCGAAACCACAAAAATCTACTTTCAAACTAGAGTGTGCTTTGCTTTTGCTTGCCTAATTAAAGTTTTCACTTTCTGTACGCAAATTTTTTGGACCAGTTATGTGTATGACGACTAGATAATATTTTAAACAATTATTTCCATTAAGTGTAGGTACATACATAATTTTCTACACAGACTATGCAAATACTAGCGTTGAGATTCGACACGAATACAGTACATATTTATTACAGTAACCGCACAACAACCTCAGTTTCGGTTCCCAGACGTAACTTATTCAAGACAGGTACTCTATGCGTGTCGTCTAACAGTATAATACCACTCTCTTATGTATCGAGTTACGCGAAATATATGCAATAGTGTATTGTATTAGTTATTTAAGTTATTTTACGTACTGGCTTGAGTCACTGTAGGTTATTCATACTGCGCTGTTGCACCTACGTATGTCCTAGATACATCTTGGACATAGTTGTATGCCTATTGCCTATACTTATAATCGGTTATGATACCTACTAAGCGATGAAATAATTCTCTCGCTGGAGACCATGGTGCGATCCACGATCTCCAGCGGGAGTAGGTAATTGAGACTCCGCTGCCTCTTCTGTGAGCGGTGCGGTGAGAGCGAGAGAGAACTCTCCCACCCGAGTTCCGTCGTGTCTTCGCCCAAGACTATCGGCCTCCATGACCGAGGGCCTGAGGACGGTGAGGGGCCGTCTGGGACCGCTTCTGTAAGGACGGTGAGCGGCTGCTCACCGTCCTTACAGAAGCTTACAGAAGCAGCCCCAGATGACAGCGTGACGTGAGGGATTCACATACGCCCCTCCTAAGGAGTGGGATAACACTCGAACAACCCCCAAAAACGCGGGATAGCAACCGAGCCCCCCTAGGTGAGGCCGCAGTTGTAGCCGTAGGTTTGTTGGGGTCCTGGGATATCCTTCCGAGGGCTTACCCGGAGCTGCCAACCGTAAGCTGTTAGGTAGGATACATGTGGTTTTAGTCAGCAGGAGTCCGGCATAGCATCCCTGTTGACTTTAGGCAATTTGCTTCATAGGCATCGTGCAATTTAGGTACTTCGCTCAAAAGGGAGAATTGCGATGTGAAAATTATCTACGTGAAGTGTACTTTTAGCCATAGGGGAGGATAGCCACTCGCTTATTTGCTTCGTCTACTTTACTTTTCCAATTTATTCGATCTTGTGCAACTATCCATTTCAACCTTCTCCTACATCCATTACAGTTAAGGTTTTATTGCATAGACGATATGTACCGTAATTTGGTCCTACTTTGCACCAAAATTTGCTCCAGCTTCTTTTTTTACTTCACTAAAATTAAAATGTAATCTAAATTATGACAATGATGTTTTGTATGTATAAGTATGTTATTGAAATTTAACCTGGTGTATAGAAAAATATTATATTTGTTGAACAACATTTTTTTTTATTTTTTTTTTTTGGAGCAAAGTAGTTCTTTCCTTGGTGGTATCTTTGCTCCTTATTATTTGTTATACGTTTCTCGAATATTTTTCAATGGAGCTATGTTTTAATTGTACTTTATTACATTGCTCCAGTAGACAGAAAACAAAAGATGCTACATAATCAACTTTATTTCTATTTTTATCATCTAAAAATCACAATTTGCTTTATGGTAGAAACATTTTTTTCTTAATTATTATAACATTACAGTAAAAACATTTCGAAAACTCTCATAGTAGGAACAGGTGCTAAGTCTACAAATAATCAACACGATAATCAAAATTAAAATAAGTAGGTAACAGAAAGATGGTATCAAAAAGATCTTATTTGCCCCATATTTGGTCCAGTTCAGGTACACTATAAAACTCTCTGCGTCCAAGTTTTTTTCTTCCCCTGTTGGTAACAATATTTTGTGTCCATGCGTTTCTTTTTATTTCTAGACTTTGTATAAAAGAATCATTGATTGCTTCAGTGTCAACTGCATGTGGTAGTCGTTCTAGAAGAGGAGTAATATCCAGTGGGTATATTCCGCATTTAACAAATCCAGCTTTCAGATTATTTGCACTATTTGGCGTTATTGTGTCAATTAAACGTTTTAACATTTGTGGGAAACTGGCTTTTGGCAGAATTGTATCCTTGTACCCACTTGCACTAGATTTCCGATCGGAAAGAAGGAGCAATGTATCCTCAAAAATTGGCGCAAAGTTTACCCACATGCTAAAAAAAAAAACAAACATACAATGACTGAGATTACTGTGTAAATATTAGTCGATTCAGTTACATTATAATATACAATACATATTAAATAGCGATTGTTACAATTTTATTAATAAATTTAGAAGATATAAGTAGATTTTGCTCACCTTTTAATTATGTCTTTACGCAGTGCTGCAGCTCTTTGACGCACAGTAAATCAAAATGGCCGAGTTTGACATCTCTCAACTACAATGTTGCTAGCTGATTAAATATGTTACCAAACAAAAATATTGAAATAGACTAAAAACCAAAGTAAGAGTATGTGACATTATGTTCACTCTTTTTTCGATAAGCGGAGCAATGTTACCACCCTAGGAGCAAATTAGGCCCAAGTTACGGTACTCATCCAGATCATAGTAGGCGAGGTCTCTACCCGGACTTGCACCAAGATCGTTTTTCTCTTATCTGCATCTTCAACCTTCCCATTACCATAAAAGATCTTTCTCACCTACATAGACGAGTCTACGATGTATTAAAACGTACTTTTGTCACCAGATGCATTCCCGGTAACCGACAATGGGCGCTCAAAGCGCAGTAGCGCTTGCGCTGTTGTGCGCGCTGCTGATGGTCGGCGCGCGCGCAGCAGCATACACCGTCGATTGCAACCACGAGTACACCGACTGTGATACTGAACTAAGTAAGTACTTACCTATATTCAACGCATTTTAAAGGCTTTTCTTATAACTGAGGTGAGGTCTTGACACTGCAGCTCGACAAATGATAGGATAGTGAACTAATGAACAGCCTCTTTCATTTTCTGAAGGTTTTAGGGACTGTAGCATTCTGACAATAAAATATCAATTAATCAATGAAATCAGCCAATGTAGGCCTCTCTTACTTAACACCAGAACACACGGTCCTGCAGAGTCTTTCTGGCAGGTTGGCCTCCACCATACGTTTACCGACACGCGGTCTTCATACAGAATTCGCTTGTTCCAACGGCCATCGTTGCTTCTGCCCGTGGGCAGTCCAATGCTCCCTAAACAGCACTTATTCGGCGAGCGATGTCGACATACGTCTTGTGGACACGTGGTCTCGTTAGACCTTAGACTAAAGACTAAAATAGCCATTTTTATGCACTCCCATGATATTACGAGGGTTAGTACAGTAGAGTAAGGACTCGAAACATCTATTGCATGCATATTTTATTTATAATAATAAATAATAAATATTCACGGACATCTCACACAACGCTATCTGATCCCAAAGTAAGCTAGGAATAACCTGCTTGTGTTATGGGTATCAGACCACGGATATTAATACTTATATACTTTTTTTAAATACATACATATTATACATAGAAACACCCAGACTCTTGAGACAAACATTTATGGGTCACACAAATATTTGTCTCCGGTGGGAATCGAACCCACGACCTCCAGCGCCGCAGGCGGTATCACTACCGACTGCGCCACAGAGGCAGTCATCTCTCATTATAGAAAAGAACTTATGAGGTGCGTACATAAAGATGAACAAATGAGCCTCGCATTTACATTTCAAAAGCAGCTAAATAAAATATTTGACAGATACAAATTTGGTCTCATTTCTAAACAAGAAAGAAAACTTTCGACTTTTTTAGCTTTCTACATCATATTTCTACGTAACATACTATATCTTCACTTTCGAGGCCATACTTAGTCCTCTTCAAATAGAGTTTAGGTGGACCAATAGCATAGTGGCTTTGTTTTCGGTCTTATTCAAAGCAATTGCCATCAGATAGCTATGGCCCTGACTTTGCAATGCCTCTACAAGTACTTAAGAGCTCGTTTGCCATGTTCTACCAAATCTACTAAGGCGAGTATTCTGAAGAGCTATTTAACTTAATCCCACCCTCTCCTTTTCGATCCTGAACAACGCGTACGTAGATGACACTCTCATACAGTGGAGAGAATCTTCGCCAGAAACGAGCGATTCTCTGTCGAACTATAGATTCTTGGAACGCTCTACCTACTAGTAAAATGCTATGCCTTTCTATAAAGTGGGAGAAGTCATTTTTGCGTGTAAAATATTAAAAAAAACTAGCTGTTCCCCGCGGCTTCGACCACGTTGAAGTCGTTAAAATCATAACCCTCCTTTTGCGCAGTCGGTTATAAAGAAGCCTATGTCCTTCCCAGGGCCTCGAACTATCTCTATACCAAATTTCATCTCAATCGCTCGAGCCGTTGAGGCGTGAAAGCGTAACAGACAGACAGAGTTACTTCCGCATTTATAATATTAGTAGTTTATAATATAAGTAGGGATACCGGACTCATCTGTCAACCAGCCCATGTAGGAACTTGGAGAGGAGATTGACTTAGGCGGTGGTTATCTTCATAGGACCATTATAGAACCTTGTTTTAATACATGGACATCTTCATGGATGCTATACCGAACTCCCATCCCATCCATTTGCCTACTGCTGGGATCCCGAGCACGCTCTCGGAAGGATATTCTTAGGACGTTAGTGTGGTCCACTGTAGTACATTTTTCGCTTAAGACTTAAGTATGTTAATTTTAAGATTTTCACATCCACTTTGGTGAAAGTTATAGATAGATAGACGGACAGATAACGACAAGTATATGGCATAGATTTATTTCTTAGATAACTGTATTGATCGATGTACACATATTATAAATCTGTGGAGACAGGTTATTGATTATCTTTCATTGTTGTTTAAGTTCCGTGCTTCGGAAGGCACGTTAAGCCGTAGGCCTCGGTTGCCTGTAAAATGGCAGTCGTTAAGCCAAGTTAAAGACCTTTATGGGCGGCTTTAAAATTTCAATAGCAAGCAGTCACTGCCTGCGCCTGTCCATATCAACACGGCAATACGGCTCACCACCTATTACGTGGGACAAAATCGAAAAAAGGTGAAATGTAGGCATATGGTATGTTTCTACCTACCACTTCGGGATAAAAGCGTGATCGTATGTAGGTATGTACCATGATCATAGTATTGTTGTTAAAGTACCTATAGTATTAACTGATTTTGGTGAATCAGATGCCATACCTGAAATAAATATCATGGTAAATGCCGCAATCGATTACCAATCTCAAGATCGACTGTAGCGTAAGGTGCTTAACGCTATGATAGCGCTCGGCTAATGACAAATTCGAACTGAATTAACTTCAGTCTACGTTAAATTTATTACTTTATTTAATACTAGCTGACCCGCGCAACTTCGTTTGCGCCACATAAGAGAGAGTATTACCTGTTTCCGTCGCATTTACTCCCGTCGCGTTGCGTTTACTCCCGTAGCGTCACGTCGTTAATATTCAATACTGCGTGAGAGAGAGAGAGAGAAAGGTTTCTCGTCGCGTGTATTCCCGTCGCATTATTTTTAAGAACAATTTCGTTTATGAAAAAGGTATCCCGTGGCATTATTGTAGAAAAAAATTGATTGCCAATATGGTTATTGTGCACCAACCCAAAGATAGACACATGCTATTCCGCAATTTTTTTAGAACTTTTTTAAGAGAAACAATTTTGTAGTACATATTTTTTACATAACTATAAATATTTACGTAGCACACGCAACGAAGCTCTCAAAAGGAATAACTTTTCCCCCGTTTTTGAAACATTTACTATTACTGCTCCGCTCCTATTCGTTGTAGCGTGATGTTATATAGCCTATGACACTCAACAATAACGTAGCTTTCTATTGGTAAAATATTTTTTAAAATCGGTTCAGTAGATCCCGAGATTACTCCTTACAATTTAACAAACACACAAACTTTACCTCTTTATAATATTAGTATTGACTAGCTGTTCTCCGTGCGTCCACGTAGAAGTCGTTATCGATAAAAATGTTCTTCCAAAGGAACTCAAACTATCTCTATACGAAATTTAATTTAAAGTTAAGGGGTTTAAGTAAAATTATCAATAAGTGAGACAGGTAGATTTACTTTCGCATTTATAATATTAGTATGGAGAAGGGATTCTAGGCTAGGCCGCAGTGGTAGGCGTAGGTCTGTTGGAAGTCCTGGGACATCCTTCCGAGGGCTTACCCGGGGCTCCAGACCGTAAGCTGTTGGGCGTTACGTGAGGTTTTTTAGTCAGTAGGAGTCCGGCATAGCATCCATGAAGGATTTTCCCTCACGTTAAAAAAAAAGGCATTGAACCATTGTTAGGCCTGTTATATATTGTTTCCTTTCCGCCCAATTAAATATAATTTCTATGTATATTTAAGTTGGACTTACGCGGTTGTGCTCTGTCCCACCCACCAGTCCCGTAACTCCGGGTATTACTGTATTGTGGTCATGCTTAGAATTAAGAGCATTTTTTGTATTGTGTTTACCGTTAGTATGGGTCTGACAAAACAGCCAAATAAATTAAGTAGTTAGACGACATTGTGTGTGATAGAGCTCCACAAACGTACGAAATAACATAAGTAACAAATGTGGTTCCGTACTACAGGTTTTTGTTGTATGGAAAAGTAAGTGCGTAGGTAAGATTTTTGGTTAGACATTTTCATAACTCTGTGTGAATCAAAATTACCTGTAAAAATCATACTAATAAATGGGAAAATTGTGAACGTGTGTGGATATTTGTTTCTATTTCATGCTCTAAAAGTTGAACGGAACGGTTATACTAAAATTTGCTACAGAGATAGAATACCTATTGTTCCGTGGGTTCTTCGAATAAAAGATTCTTGTTGGTACTGACTTAATAATGTATTTCGACTTCACACAGTTAATCATAATTATCTTAATATTTGGTGGCTTGTCCGTGCCACCGACAGTTGTCAAGTGACGTTTCCAAGATCCATGCTAGTGAAGGGACATACAATACAACAGACTAAATACTAAAATAGGGATGTACCTAACACCTATAGTCTGGAATAACACATGGACAACTTTTTAACCCAGGAATAACTTCCAACGGGATTTGGGAACGGTAACAAAATTCAACGCGGGTGTAGTGTGTTGTGCATGTTCAGTTTTTCCCTCCTTTTTTCTGTAGTGTTAATGACCCAGTAATTATAAAACCTTACCACACGGAACCCTAAAAAGGTCATTTACCTGCACATTACATCAATGTTCTGTAACAAAAAAACAATAAATAATAATTCTGTACCGATATTAATTAGAATTGCTAATTTCAATTGGATACTCGTTACGATAACAGAGATTAAAGAACCGAATTATACCATTTCTTGTCTCGCATACCAGAACATGTTTTTTGCGCGGTTAAATCTTCATGAATGCGATTCCGGACTCTTAGCGAGCAAAACTACACGGTGTCCTACCATTATCAACGGTCGAGAGCTTCGGGTAAGCCCTCGGAATGATTTCCCAGGATTCCCGATATACTTTGGCTACCACCGCGTCCTACTAGCCTTTAGTCACATTTATGTCCAATTCGCAAAATTTCTAACTGTCCAATTATCAACAGGTCCAGTTAGCAGTTGGTCCAGTTCGTAATTGGTCCAGTTCGTAATTGGTCCAGTTCGTAATTGGTCCAGTTCACAATTGGTCCAATTCGCAATTGGTCCAGTTCGTAATTAGGGTTCCTCCTTGATTCCGAGAAGCGTTTTATTGAAGTGGATTTTGCAAACGTGTGTATATGTATATTGTTGTGTGTGAGTATATGGATACGTGAGCTATGCCGACGGAGCTCTGCTTCGCGGGGCTCCTATTTTTTTCTTGCCTTATCACAAGAAACTTAACCACGAAGAGTAAATGGCGCTTCTAACCTATATCTATCCGTGTCGGGGCGAACTGGACCAATTGCAAATTGGACATTGTGAGAATTGTTACTTATTGTAAAACGCGTTGTGAAAATTGGACAATTTGCGAATTGAACTTTGTGAGAATGCCAATTTGAGCCTAAATTGCGACTAAAGCGCGGGGTTCAGGTAGGTACTATCCATCGTCTTTGGGGGTATGCCGGACTCCTACAGACTAAAACCACACGGTACCCTACAACTGCCTACGACTGGAAGCTGGAATTCCCGGCTAAGCCATCGGATGTTCCAGTGTACCATAGAACTCGATATGTCCCATTCCCATTGAAAGAACTCACATTTTATCAAATCAGCCTTTTGCAGTCCATTCAGCACAAAATGGTGACCCAGAGTGTAAGGTCTTTTTTTTTCCCACGCCCAAGAGCCTACGGTCGAGAGCCCCGGGTAAGCCCTTGGAAGGATGTCCCAGGACGAGCGTAAGGTCTATGTAACGAAGATTATTGTTTTGGAATGAATTGATGATTACTTCATTTCCGGTCATAAGTTTTTTAGGGAATCGAATCAACCTACTCAATAGATGCGGATTCAATGTCGTCTGCCAGTAATGTAAATTTGTTTAACATATCTAATAATTAATGGATGGAAGATTCCGTGTTTATTCGTAGTACTTTTTTTTTACATTTTACACACTAATTCGCTGATTTCGCGCTTAGATGATCAAGGTTAGATAACAATGAAAAAAAAAAGTATATAAGTATTAATATCCGTGGTCTGATACCCATAAAACAAGCAGGTTATTCCTAGCTTACTTGGGGATCAGATAGCGTTGTGTAAAATGTCCGTGAATATTTATTTATAAAAAAAAATGAAGATGATAAACCAGAAGATGCCTATGGCTACGGTCGAGTACAAAAGTAGTTTAAGAGTATTCTCCTGCCTACCTCTTTGGGAAATGTTTTTTATGCATATTTTGCATGTTTTTTTCAGTCGCTCAGTGGTTAGAACATTGCCCTTGTTAGGAACAGGTAACAGTTTCTAGCTTGATCTAAATCAAGTTGTGTTTTTCATTTGAAATAATATTTTATATGAATACTAGCTGATGCGCGCGGCTTCGCCCGCGTGAAATTTGGTCCCCGTTCCCGCTTCCCGTGGGAACATTTTCCCGGGATAAAAAGTAGCCTATGTGTTATTCCGGACTATACTCTATCCCTGTACCAAATTTCAGCCAGATCCATTCAGTCGTTAGAGCGTGATTGAGTAACAAACATCCAAACATCTAAACATCCAAACATCTTCACAAACTTTCACATTTATAATATTAGTAGGAAGTAGGATATAAAATTCTCAAGTTACCAGCATTTAATTTAATCAAAACACCATGATACGCTTCGTAGCATACGTTCTGTGTTTATCTGCGAACCTACGGAAATCCCCACAGACTGAACGCCAAAATTACTAATAAATAATATTCCACATCTACCATTTCAGACAGTTATAAATTGTTGCTAAATATAGGTACTTATGCGAATGAGTCATTCCACGTTTTTCGACAAATTTGGGCTTCGTTGCTGTGGGCCAGGTTTCATAAAAAACATTATTAATCATTTGGGTTTTAAGTTTGAAAGGATGATGAAGATGCATTATTTACATTACATTATTTTACCATGGCATTTCGGGAATTTTTTAAAATATATTCGGTCCTTTAGCAGGCTTATAATGGTTAGTGGGTGTCCAAAATCATTTTAGATTAAACGCCCAGTACAGACAATTTATGACCACCCTATTAGGTCGGCAACTAAAATGGAAGTTAATCTACTATTAATTATTGGGTTGGGGATTAAATAAACTGGATGACTTGAGCTGTGTGTCTGTCTGATGTAGCAGACAACCATACCGTTCGTCTGATCGAAAGACATTAACAATACTAGTGGTGTTTTATGTGTAACCGCACTCATAATTTGCCGTGTTGAATCATAGAGTGCTTAAATATTTTGTTCGAAATTTGTTTGTAAGAGTGTTTATACCTAGTACCCAAGGCTTTTTATTCCCGCTGGCGTGCACTGGTGTTGTGGAGAATTTCATCCCCCCCAAAACATGGTACTTTAATCTCTAAGATTGGTTATGAAGGTTGATCAGAGACATCAGAACATTCTGGTTACGAGATTACATGCTACTTCTAGACGAAACATACGTTTATTGACCTTGAAACAAAACCCGTGGGGTATTGAGCAAAAAAAAAACATGTATGTTTATTCAACGGGTCAGACCCATATTTAGCTCACATCAAAACTTCACCAAAAAAACTTGATATATTTAAAAAAAAAACGATACAACAGAACCCCTATATTTATCATACATACAAGTGACTCAGAGGCCCAACAAAGGCATGTCCTTCCTAATTCGTAACGCTCGCCTTACCCTACCCTACCCTATACGGCTCGCATAGTCGTGACTATACCGAACGCCTTTTTCGGAGCCCCACATTCTTAAGACTTATTCTTTTTCTAATGGACGGAATCTTGTGGGATGATAGCTCGATTTGATGTCAACGGACTTTTGTATTGAGTGAAATTTTGTTGTTTTTTGGTAGTATTTTCCCGTTGAACGTCGACGAATTATAATTTGCTACGGTATTACAAATCCAGATGGTTGGATTAAAATAAGATGGTCTAGTTCTTTGTCTTTGTTAGTGAAGTGTTTTAACAGATGTGTGATTGAAATTTCATTAATGTACTACAGTACTAGCAGTTCTCCGAGGCCACTATTTATTAATCTGTGCCGAGGCTTCGTCCGCGCAGTCAGTTTAAAAGTAGCCTATGTGCTTCCCTTGGACTCAAACTATCTCTATACCAAATTTCATCAAAATCGGTTCAGCGGTTTACGCGTAAAAACGTAGCAGACAGACAGCTACTTTCGCATTTATAATTATTTAAGTAGGGATTTATTACAGAAATTTAGCACTTTCACCTACCCACATAACATTTTTTTTCAGTGTAGAAAGGTAAACCTGTGACAGTGTACGAATTAATCGGTATTTTAGAGTGTTAGTTGACGTAGCTTACATTAACGTAAAGTAGCAGAATTCTGACCCAGGTAATTAACACAGGAAATCTTTAAATCTAAGTGGAATCTTCGGTATTCCGGAAATGTAATCCTGTAGAAACATGTGTGGTTTAGTAGGAATGACTCACATTAACATACAAACGTCTTGACAAGATCGTTTGGGAAACAATACCACATGAGTAAATAAACGGAATACTCAGCTTAAATAACTGTGGTATGTTTGTTTCTTCTTTCATGTAGGTACTGCGCGTGCTTTTAACGATTTCGTACGCTTTCTTAGTTTTATTACTATCCCTATTTTAAGCATTTACGAAGCGGTTGTTCATGAAATCGGCGACCAGTTGCTTAAATTTGGTACCTATTAGTCTAAGTAAAAAACCTCATGAGCGGCTTAAAATCCATTTCTACACGGTAATAGGCCAATATGGCAAGTTTGACTAAACAATAAATAAGTATCACTGGTTCCATTTAAACGTATAATAAGCCCTTGCCTATTCAAAGGGTATCAAGGACTTAAGTCAAATTCATGTTCAGAGTCAGAGTCCCAGACCCTTGGATTCAAGGTTATTCTGGAGTATACAAAACTTACCAGAAATAGAGAAACGAAAGTATCGAAATATCGTACGGACAGTGACGAAATCATACATTTAATTTCTCCTTAAACCGGATAAAAAGCTTCATGTTGAGATCGTTTACAAAGTGTAATACAAACTTATTGTGATATGCCTTTTTGGCTAATTCGCTACGGCCATCTTCTTTTACAGTCAAATCTTGTTGAAAAGCATTGGTTATGGTGCATTTTTGTATCAACGGGAGATCTATTGCTAAATCAACAGCAATAACTAGAGGCAACAATGCCTTGTAAATCTGACAAAAGTCAGGCAACGAGAGAGTGCATTTTTGATTGTTTGATTCGTGTAGGTAGTATCTTTGTATTGCCGTAGAGTTCCGGTTGAATTTCAGTAGTCTTGTCGACTGTGAGAGTGGATCCAGACTATGTCGCCATGGCCAAAAAAATATTCTAGAGCTTTTGATCCTCTCTTATTGACTGCTAGGGGCAGTCATGTTTTTGCATCCTAACCTTCTTGCGGCTGCACCAGAATCCAAGAATATTGTTCCAGACACCGCCATTGTTATCGAGCAGAATACCGACAAGACATTTGGCGTTGCAGAATTCACATTGGTATACTATACCAACTACTATACTATGTATTTCAATTTCAATAGCTTTGCCCATCCCATAAATGTAAACTAACACATTTGACCCTATATATCCATAGTTACTTGCAATTGAGTATTCTCTGTTATATTCCAGTATCAAGGAGTCATACAGTGTTCTTACAATACACCAAATAACTTCTTTATGATAGTTTATTTTCATTTAAAATACCTACACAGGATAGTAAAAAATTCAATGATTTGTCTATTATACTTTTCTACTAATCTGTCTTGACAACGATTGTCAAAACATGACATGTTTACATTATTGTCAGATCGGGCAGGATTGGACTTATACCAAACTTTTAGCATTTGCTGTCCCTAAATATCTATCTTTTATATCTATTGCTTATGTGCTCTAAAAGTTCTCGAGCGGCAGTTTCATATCGAAAAATGCTGTGTATGGTTCTCTTGCAAGGTGAACTGGCGCCAGCTAGATGTGACTGGTGCAAAACTGAAAGTTATGTCGATATTTTGTGGAGCTCAGCTCAGCTCTGGTTTGTGTTTCCTCTGCTATGCGATGAACCGATGAATTCATGGAAAGCACAATTTTCTTCTTATATTAGCTCGTAAATCGGGAGTCGTGCAAATGAGTCCAAAAAGGAACCTGAATAATGGTTCAATTGGTCAGCATATGCAGTCGCTGTTGGACGAAAGTCTTTCCCTATGTTTGGCTTAACACACGATCCTACGTCTTCCGCATCTTTTCCCTCCCAATAATAAATGAAATTGAATGAATATTGTTCGAAATTTTCACACAACATCGTCTAGCCCCATCTAAGCTAATATAAGTTTGGGCTATGGGATCTATTGAATGGTTAATGAATAGCATTTCCGAATAGCTTTGGTATAACAATTACCATGAGTCATACATAACTAAATGTATGCACTCAAAGTGGCGTTACTAAAGATTATATCTAGCTGCTATTTAGGAAGACACGTAATTCATTGACATAACAGCCGTTGTCCTGTCATGCGCAACGACAGCGTGCGTCTGAGCACTGAACAGCATTGTTTTGCTCGGGAAAGTTAAAGTTGATGCTTATGAATTGTCATCAAGCAAAATTCGTCCTTATTGCTGTGGGAAGCAGTTTGTTTATGAGTTATTTCATGATGCAATATTTGTGTCAGGATTTACAAAAGTCTTTTGTAGATATGAATGTCGTTGGATTGTGAAATGTGATGCGCTTTTTGTGTGGACTAACTGTTTGTTTTTTGTTCATGGCTGCATCCATAGACGATCTATAAGGGAGAAGACTCATTATTATTTAATGCTGATTTTAAGTGGTAAAGGTAAAGGGTCACAGCAAGAGTGCAAAAACTACCGCGGCATAAGCTTGCTCAGTGTCGTAGGCAAATTGTATGCGAAAGTTTTGATTAAAAGAGTGATGAATGAAACTGAAGGAAAAATGTGGGATGTACAAGCAGGATTTATGAAAGGAAGGGGATGCACGGATCAGGTCTTTTCACTAAGATGCCTAGCTGAAAAGTTTTTGGCCAAACGCCAAAAAGTCTATTGCATCTTCGTGGACTTAGAAAAGGTCTATGACAGAGTGGTGAGGAATGAACTGTCAGTGGTCAACACTGTTCATGTATGGAGTGAACAGCAACTTGATACGAGCATTGAAATCTCTAAATGAGGGCTCCAGTGCTTGTGTCAGGATCAATGGAGCTTGCACGGACTTTTTTCCCATCGAAAAAGGTGTGAGACAAGGCTGTGTAGCGTCACCATGGCTGTTCAACCTTTACATGGACAGTTGTTTGAAAGATCTACAAGAGTGTGCGTATGGACTAAAAATGAATGAGCTAACCGTCAAATGCCTCCTTTATGCTGATGATCAGGTAATACTGGCATCATCGGCGGAGGAGTTGCAGTTGATGGTTAATATAATGAACGATGCGCTTAAAAGTAGAGGAATGAATGTTAATGTAAGCAAGACAAAAGTAATGGTTTTTGAAAGAGAGAAATGTATGACTGATTGCTCGATATTGATCGAAGGAAAGAGCGTGGAACAGGTGAAAGAGTTTGTTTATTTGGGTTCAAAATTTGCAAGAGATGGAAAGTGTGACAATGATATTGAAAGAAGAGTTTTGGCAGGAAATCAAGTGAATGGAGCCATTCACACCTTTATGAACAGTCAGAACGTGTCTAAAAAGGCAAGGATGGCTGTACATAGAGGAGTGCATTACATTACACTTATGCATGGTAGTGAAAGTTGGGTGTGGCAGGAGAAGCATGAAAGTAAAATTAATGCAGTGGAAATGAGAAGTTTGCGAAGTATAGCTTGAGTGACATTGATGGATAAAGTAAATAATAGTGTGATAAGGGAACATTGCGGCATGACAGAAGATGTAGTGACTAAGATAGAGAAAGGGATGCTCAGATGGTTTGGACATGTGGAGAGAATGGATGGAAATAGGCTGACTAAACAGATTTATGAGGCGAGAGTGAATGGGCCAACTGGTAGGGGTCGACCTCGGCATACTTTCTCTCTTCTGAGAAAAGGCCAGGTCAAGAGTACCCTTAACCGAAGAGCATGTATGAAGACACTTATGAAAGTTGAAGAAGCGAAAGTTGTTTGCCAGGATCGTAGCAAGTGGAAAGCCATAGTCTCTGCCTACCCCGTTGGGAAACAGGCGTGATGTTATGTATGTATGTATGTATGTTTAAGTGTTAATACTGAACACGGAAAATTGCAGAAGAGATCATTAATAAAATCCTGTTAGTCTACTAATACCGAGACTCTCAACAAGACATAAAGGCTATAGCAATATGATTCCTGTGCCCATACAGCTACAGACTATGTTGAGGTTTTTTTTACATTTGGCTGTCAAAACGGCGCCGTTCCTTCAATCTAGATTTCTATCGATTGGGGGCCACTCTTACAGACCACAAGACTTGTGACAGATTTGGGTGTCACCTTTCCAATGGTGGCAAACTTTATAAATTTTATTTCTGTAATTTTATCGGTCAAATGACTAAGCTCTTTCTAGAAATTTAAAATTTAAGAACCTTAACGAATTACATTTTAAACCTGAAATTCTAATATAAAAATGATTGTATGATAATATGAAAATGATAATGATTGTATGATGTACTCTTTTCTCCTAACTCCTTCTTTGTAAAATACATGTGTGTACATAAAGTGTAAAATAAATAAACAAATGATTTCCAGTTTACAGTTTCAGTTTATATTCTCATCTAGTTGCATTGGTTCTCTGTGGTAGCATCGTCGAGATATTATAGGTAGTTACGTTCTACAGATATGCCTTAAACAGTAGCAGTATGTCATACAAGTGCCTCAGTGCCTCGGTGGTCCACTTTCACTCCGTGCGATCTCTTGGACGACTGCGCCTAACCGGCACAAGGTCGTCTTCACAATGTTATCTGATTCATTCGATATGAGAGGCGGACTTGATCGATTGTTCAAAAACATTACGTATTTCTTTCGGAGAATTTGAAGAGATATTTTCAAAGCAGTAAGGTGGAATTATAAGAATATTAATCAGCTCCTATTTATCAAGAGGAAGTGTCAGATTTTTTTTAAGATTGACAGGAAAGGGTACACGAGGTCACTAGTTGTAACTAAAGTTGGTTATGAATCTACTAATATTTTTTGTCAAAATACGTCACGAAAAATATCCCCTATAATTGGTAGCACAGAATAACTAATAAAAAGTACTAACCTACGTATGTAGTCCGATTCATCTACATTTCTACATTGTATTCTTAAACAAAATGTTTTATTTTGAAAGTTAAGGTCATATATGGATAATTTGAATCTCTAATGTAAATAAAACATAATAATAATAAGTAATAAATTCTTTATTTCAGACTAATTTGTCCATAACTAAAACAATTTCACGTAATTACATAAAAACCACTGACAATTAACACGGAAACACAATTAAGAAAATTAGATTAATAAATATAAAGCAACAAATTAAATTTCATTATTAATGTCATTATTATACACATACATACATTATTATCGTCATTACATTTTAAAACCTGAGCATTCTTGTTAAAATATAAAAAAATCCAAAATACAATGATCAAAATAATATAAAATATGTACATTAAATATTACAAAATTAATTTCACTAAAATGTCAATACACGTATAGATAACACTACTGTTGTTGTTACTGCAGAACGACTGAATAGATCTGACTGAAATTTAGTATTCTCGTAGTGCGATAGATTATGCTTCGGTATAACACATAGGCCACTTTTTATACCGGGAATAAGTTTCCATGAAAATTTGGAACGGGACTAAATTCCACGCGGGTGGATTTGTGGCCACCATCATACGTGTATTGACAAAAGTTAATTGATTATAGATTCATGGACCCCTACAGGAAATATTTACTTTTATTGAAAGAATATTGTAATGTTTATAGTTACCTTTGAGACCGGTTTTCTCATTTTACCGGCTAAATCCCTGACGTCAGTTTCTTCGCGACCTTCTAACGATCGGTTGGTTATGTAATGATTGAAAGCATCTAGTTAACCTTTAATTTGTTGATGACTGTACCTCCCTTCTCTTCATACTATATTCGACTACGACTTCCCGTGGTTTCACCCGCGTGGCTCCCGTTTCCTTGGGAATACGGAAATAAAAAAATTCCTACGTTGACCGTGGATAGTATAGCTATGGAACAGTTAAAGAATTTTTCATATCGGTACAGTAGTTTCGGAGCCTATTCGCTGCAAATAAACAAACAAACAATCAAATCTTTCCTCATTATAATATTAGCATAGACACGTTTTACAAGTATTTGTTGATATTCCCGCAAACTCGTTTATACTAAGAACACGTTAAATTGTTGTTGATTTAGGCGTTAGGCTTTGTCAAACGTGTTGGGTCTGTTAGACCACGTTCTTACATAGTTACACACTGAGAGATAAGTACACATTTTTCCTCCTTGAAGCGTCGTCGTCCCAGTTGCATTCAAATTCTCTGGAAATGTAGCCTGGGGTCTGTCATTTTATTTTCAGCATTGTTGGAATAAAATTTATAACATATCAACATCATCTCAACCGACTCATGACTTCTCCAAAGATTTACGTATGGGGACAACGGCTCTTACGTAGTATTGTATTCTCTTTGACAACGGCGCGCATGGGTAGCATTCCCTCAAGGCCGTCACATTTCAAAGATAACCTGTACACATAGAGCAATGCGATCCGATGAAAGTCATAGATCGAGTTGCTCTACTTAAGTTGTTGTTGTACCTTTATATGAATACACTTTTTGTAACAAGGTTACATTACATAGGTCTATTCTAAAGTTAGAGACAGCGTAAAATGTTCGTTATAAATAAATAATAATATCCTTGTACACGAAAATATAAATAAAATTACTGATATTAACTTTAAACTTAGTACTTACAAAGGGCGGCAGCATTATCTTCGAGGCAACCTGAGGAATAAGCTAAAATCGAAATGATTAATAAATAGTTACCTATGATGAACTTTTGTAATTAGATTGTTTTGCTATGGTTTCCATTCCAATAAACCTAAGTTCAAAGAGTATTTTTTTTCATATTACTCCAATACCTGTTCCTACAGAAATAAATAATTAGACTTTGTATGGATGGGAACATAATACAGTTTATGTTCGGCTCAATGCTGTGTTTTGCAATGAAGGTGTTTTGCTGTTATCAAGTATACTAGCGGACGTCACGCGGTTTTACCCGCGTAGCTCCCATTCCCGTGGAAAGACGGGAATATGGCCTATGTCACCCGGGAATAATGCAGCATCCCAACAGTAAAAGAATTTTTGAAATCGTTCAGTAGTTTCGGAGCCTATTCGATGCAAACAAACAATCATATCTTTCCTCGTTTTAATATTAGTTTGGAATGTTTAGATCAGTCAAACACCTTTCGGAATTTCTTACTCTACCTGTTTCCAAATTCATACCTGTTTTTGAGAGCGACCGGTAGTAGCACAGGTGTCCCAATTCAAGCGGAAGATGTCGGATTTCCTCAAGTGCGGCGATTCTCAAAAAACACATGTTTTATTAAAGGATTACAACACACTAGAGCGTTTTGAACAAAGTTTGGTATCGTGAATTCTGGAATTACATATATTCGAAAAAAGGGTTTTTCATTTTTGTGATTTTCAGGTAAATTTAAAATTGGTGAATCTCAACCAAGATGTCGGGGTACCTTTTTATCCAAACCAAATGAACTTGGCTTAGTTCATAGAGAAATGCGATCAGTATAGGTGGTCGCGTTGCTTTGTCGGTTTATTTTAATTATTTTTCGCCTCATATTAAGATTCAAAATTAAGATATGGCGGAACTGCCGTGCTAAGGTCTTTTTTAAAATTCTGGATCGGAACCAATATATTGTATGATGCGCAAATGTTTTTCGCTGTTTTAGTGTTTTCTAAGAATAATTGTATGTAGGTATAATAAAACGTAATATACCTAAGTGTTTACAAGCTGTCTAGATCCCATTAAACAAGTTTATATTAGCTTAATTTGGGCCTTGTCTTAAAAAAATATTTATCTACTATACCGCTACATTACGTATGATTCACGGCAATCGTGTTCATCATTTTACATCAACAAGCGATTAAATAAAATGCTACTTAATTAATCGTGACTAAATTCTATGCATTATCAATATGTTACATGCATGAACTTTGAGTAAATCGTGCGGAGCATAAAACTCGGCTGCCATCGCGAGCTGAGCTGGCCCATTAAAGAATCCGCTTTACTCACTCAGTCTCCAGCGTGAGTACTTAGTCAGTAAACTGCATAGCAATGCCTAACGGCAAATAAAGATAACTGCCAATTTACTTATTTTACAGGGAGTGATTTAAAGTTAAAAATAATTGTAAAAAAATCATAACAAAATAAGTTTAGACTCCCGAAAGGTTGAAAATCTGTATTTTTGTAGCATTTAGCGCACTATCTATTGACTGGCGTTGTTATTTTGATGAAATGCACACTAAAAATAGTGGTTACTGTCGGTTATCCCAAATGGTCTTTATATTACAAACAGCGAAAATGTCGCTTTGTTAGGTACTTGTTTTCACACCGCGCCGCCGCCGCACCGCCGTTTACTAGCACGAGTTAAGCTCTTTCATCAATGGGTGCGCTCATGTTGTGGTGGAAAACGGCCTTAATAAGTGTAATCCATGTGTAATCTTGGCACCAAAATAAAAATACTCAAACAGCACAGAGAGGCACTGAGAGAGACCACATACTACATAATGGAGGACTACCCGAAGCAAATACTAGAGAAAAGAAAAGAACTACAAGCACAGGCTAAACTTGAGAGAGAAAGGGGCAATATAGCAAAGGTTAAATATGATAAACTGGTCATAAAAGCCAAAAACAGTACAACGGGAAACAAAAAGAGGCTGCTCAACCTATCTCCAGAGACATCCACAAGTGATGGAACAAAAACTCAGGCCAGTAAGAAAAATAAACATCACACACAAGACAGAAGACCTTCTAGCCTATCTGAAGAAATTGTGAAACCGAGCATGCTTAACTTCATAGTAAAAAGAAATCAAAAACATCCACCCAGTTCTCAATGTCACAACACTAACAACTCTTAGCAACTACCGCCCCCCTCCAACACAGGTAACATGCGAAAAACTATACTAAAAACTAAACCACATCTTCCAACCCGGCTGGTCACCGCGGAAGATCAAGACCAAAACCCTCTGAAGAAGAAATTCCAAACCTTCCCCAGATCACAAGAAGTGACACAATCACTAAAAATATTTAACTCTAGAAACAAAAATACAGACAAGCTCTATTTAATAACTTACAATGTCAAAACCTTATCCAGCCCTGAACGATTAATAGAATTTGGTGAAGCAATTAAAGAAATAAAGTATGACATAATTGGTTTGTGCGAAGTCAGGCGTATGGGCACCCTAATAGAAGAACACAAAGATTTCATATTATGCTACTCAGGCACTACACCTGGTTTATATGGAGTTGGATTCATAATAAAAAAAGTCCACAAGAAATGGATAGAGGGCTTCACTGGCATTAGTGATAGGGTGGCAATACTAAACCTCAATATCCAAGGACAGGCCATGTCGCTCATACAAGTGTATGCACCTATTGGAAAAGCTCCTGAGGAGGAGATAAACACCTTCTACTCGAATGTCCGTGAGGCCATCAACCAAGCTTACACAGACTATATCATAATGGGAGATTTTAATGCCAAAATCGGACAACCAAGAAGAAACGAACATTTAATAATGAAACAAAATGGGTATGGCAAAAGAAACAAGAGAGGTCAGAGGCTAATCGACTTCGCCCTTGAACACAAACTTTCAATCTTAAATACCTTCTTCTATAAAAAACCCAACCGCAGATGGACCTGGCTCTCACCGAATGGTAAAGTTAAAAATGAAATAGATTACATACTGTCAAAACAACCTAAAATCTTTCAAAATATAGAAGTTTTGAAGCTTAATTTCCCGTCGGATCACAGACCAGTTAGAGCTACCCTTACCACCTTAAAACAAAAGAAGAAACGCACAGAATATAGAAACAATAAATATCCATCATTGAAAACTACTCAAGAAATAACAGACTATAAACAAAACATTTCAACATATTTACAAGATTTAAACAATTGTCAAGGAAAAACTTCAGTACAGACCTACTATAACACACTAACAAAAGCTATATCTCAGAGCCTACAAGACATTCAAACCACAAACAAAACAACTAAAGCTACCCACAAAGTTTTACAAACACGTACGCTGGAACTTATGAAGAGAAGGAAAGAGCTACAACATGCTAAGACCAAAACTCGAGCCACAAAAAATGAATTGGCAGCTCTATACAAACTAGTGAGTAAATATATAAGACACGACTACAAAACTTACAGACTGAAGACCATTGAAAATCATATGAGGCAAGCGGGAAGCTCAAAGAAAGCTCTTAAAGAATTAAGAACAAATAAGTACTGGATAGATGGGTTAAACCAGGGAAGCAGAACATTGAATAATCGTAAAGAAATCATAAAGGAAGCAACTCGTTTCTACAAAACTTTATATAGTACTCGGGAAGAAAAATGCCCTAATCATGGTAATGTTAGTTCTACAAGCATGAACAAAAATGGAAAGATAGCTCCAATATCGGAACAGGAAGTTGCACAAGGAATAAAAAGGTTAAAGAATGAAAGAAGCCCAGGACCAGACGGCATTACAAACGAAGCCTTAAAAGCTGCACACCCATTACTGATTCTACCCCTAACATATTTGTTCAACCAAGTATTAGAAACAGCAGAAATTCCATCGCAATGGGTGGAGTCTGAAATAATTCTGATTTATAAAAAAGGTGACTCAAAAGATATTGCGAACTACAGGCCTATAAGCTTACTCTCCTGTATCTACAAACTATTTTCTTCCATTATAAACAAAAGAATAAGTACTACACTAGAAGAAAAACAGCCCATGGAACAAGCAGGTTTTCGAAAGAGCTTTTCAACAATCGACCATATACACACACTGGAACTCATAATGGAAAAGTACCAGGAAATGCAAAGAAAGCTCTACATTGCGTATATCGATTATAAAAAGGCTTTCGATACCGTGTCACACTCAAGCATATGGACTGCTCTGCGGGCTCAGGAAGTTGAACAAGAGTATATAAAAATAATCAAAAATATTTACAAGAGAAGTACTGCCAAAATAAAACTGGAAACGACTGGCCCCACATTTCCCATTGAAAGAGGAGTAAAACAGGGTGACCCGATGTCCCCAAAATTGTTCATATCTGTTCTAGAATCTATAATAAAAAGACTAAACTGGAACAATTCAGGCCTCAACATTAATGGCAAATACTTAAGCCACCTGCGGTTTGCTGATGACTTGGTACTCCTATCTGAGTCTAGTACACAACTACAAATCATGCTTGATTCACTGAATACAGCTAGCAAAGAGGTAGGACTGGAAATGAATCTTTCTAAAACAATGGTCATGACAAACAGCAAAAACACAAGAATATCGGTAGACAACGAGGACTTGAAATACACAGAAAAATATACTTATCTAGGAAAACTAATTGGCTTTGACAGAAAATATGGCAGACTAGAAATAGAAAGAAGAGCACAAAATACTTGGAATAAGTACTGGTCCCTAAGCGAAATATTTAAAAGCAACCTTCCAATATCTATTAAGACAAAAGCTATGACATCATGCCTCATACCATGCCTAACCTATGCATGTCAAACGTGGAAGTATACAACCAAAACTGAAAATAAAATTATTACTTGTCAACGCGGAATAGAACGAAGTATGCTCAACATTAAAAAAATGCAAAAGATTCGCCACAACAAAATAAGAGGTATTACAAAAGCCATAGACGCTTTAAGCTACGCAAAAAAGCTAAAATGGAAGTGGGCAGGGCACGTAGCGAGGCTGAAAGACGATAGGTGGACCAGCAGGGTTACAAAGTGGAAGGGTCCATACGGCCACCGCCTTCAAGGAAGACCTCATACTAGATGGGAGGATGAAATAATAAAAACAGCTGGACCCTGCTGGCAGCAAATAGCTAAAGATAGAGACAAATGGAATTCTTTAGAGGAGGCCTTCACCTTCACCTGAGGAGGGGTTCTTGCATAAAAGAGTAAGATTGAGAAAAGAAAATACATTCTAACAAAAAAAAAAAATTACGCTTTTTTTAAATTTGTTACATTAGGTACTTTTTTATTATTTAATTTTAAATTTACTTTAACTTTATTTTAAACTCTGTATTAACTAAGCAAGAAATAAAAGGCTATTTATTTATTTATTTATTATATGTGTAATCTCATTAACTTGTTATTGTAGAATAGAGGCCTTGACCAAAAATATCACATTAAATGTTAAACTTTGTGCCGGTAAATATCCATAGCTGTTTTCAATGCAAATTATAAGATATAAAATATAATGTACAATTTTTTACAACTTTACATCACTTAAAATATTAAAAATTTGAATTTTCCAATGGACTTCTCGTAAAACAGAACTTTTTTAGCCCGATTTTATAGTTAATTTTGTAACTGTAGAACGACAGAATCGATCAGACTGAAATGTATTACAGTGGATAGATTATGATTCGGTATAACACATAGGGCACTTTTTATACCGGGAATAAGTTACCATGAAAATATGAAACGGGACTAAATTCCACGCGGGTGGATTTAGGGCCACCATCTAGTTCTAAATAATCATAAAACCTAACAAATTCCTTAATAAGTTAACGAACCTGATAGCATTGCAGAATTTCAATCATCCACGTCACTACTTCATTAGTAAGCGAGCTGCGTGCGTACATTAGTATTTTCGTCACCGCGTCAGTGTATCGATGCCCTTATGAGGCGGATGTCTGGCTCGCTCATACTCACGCAATTTACGCAACACATAACGTGGACAAACTTGCGATGTTGAAATTTGGAATTTCGTGTGAAGTGGATTCCTGGAATGTCCGTGTATAGGCCCACTTTATGCTGGCTATAAGTAATTTAAGTATAAATTAATAAGTATAAAAAGTCTCATCCTTTCGTTTTCTTTCAGTCGGTGTTGAAACACTACGTTCATGGGTCCCCAGTGGGCATATATTTTTCAAGATTTTGAAAAAGCGCATAGTAGAGTCGACTGGTGATCTCGACTCAAACCCACGGGAGGATCTGCGATGGCGGACAAAGTCTACGAAACAGACTTTGTACGCCATCGCAGTTCCTCCCGTGAGTTTGGGTTTTATCTGATTTCTTGGGGAGATTCGGGTGTATCGGGGAGGGGAAATAGGTGCTATCCTATTTCTTTGAGGAGTAAAGAGTCACGCCATCTTCCTGATCTGCTTCTATAAGAATGGCAAGATGACAACTCGCCGTATTCCGGCCCTCCGTGATGGAGGCGGGTAGCCCTGAGCGTATTGCAGTGTGCGACGAACCCGCCCTCGACTACGGAACTTGAGAGGGAGTTCCTCACCCGCTGCCTCTATCGCAAATATGACTTGCTCGCGAAAAGACTCAGTGGCGTCCTATTTTCTCCCATTGAAGACCATGGCTCTCACCGCGGTCTCCAGCGTGAGAACTTTTCTACGCCCAGGCCCACAACGAGGTTGCAGTGCATAAGCTGAGCGTATTCTCGCTGCAGTCACCGTAGTGCTGACACTCGGATGTTAACTTCCGCCGCAGATACTTACTCGTACTGATGCTCTCGTGTCCAGTAAGTATCTGTGACATTCGGTAGGGGAGGCTGCGATGGTGCCTTTCCAGCCACTCCTCCATGACCGGTTTCACCATCTCAACAGTACCGTCTCACACTTTTTTTATACCACCAAAGTGGCAAACAAGCATACGGCTTACCAGATGTACCAGTGGTCACGCACAAGGAGGCAAAGTCTCTCCTGTCGCGAAGAGGATCCACACCACCTGCAAGCATGGGATCGTTGACCACTCTCATGGCTCGCCTCTGCACCGAGTCGAACGGAAGACTTCAGTCAATTCATTCTGATATTCAGGTGCCCCTGCCCAGCAGTGGCAGCTGTACTCCATATGCGGCCGCACTTGCGACTTAAACAGAAGCACTGTTTGCGCCGCAGTAAAGTACCGCCGCGCCCTGTTGAGCATACCGAGCGGCTTGGACGCCAGCGCCAGCTTGGCCTTATTCTCCAAATCACTTCGGAACTGAACGTCACTGGAGATGTCAACACCAAGGATACCTATACTGTCAGAGATGGAGAGAGTTGTGCCCTGAAATTGTGAATTCAGAACAGCTGCAGTCAATGACGGCCCTGATGCTTCTACCGGCCAAAAAGCTGGACACCCATTCACTTTGGTTCCTGGGTGCCTTGAACGCGACACGGGTGGAGCTGTCGTATTTACTACCACGCTGCCAGGGACGTGGGCGCAGGAATTGAATTTTAACGCGCGTATTTATATTTTCACTAAATTACCAAATACACTCATTTGCAAAAAAAACGGGCGGTTTTGATTTTCATTCATCTTTAAAAAGATACAATACCAAAAAGGTTTCAATCGTTTGTACACGTTACTGGCCGGTTTTGAAAATGCTGTGGTATTTAAAAAAGTACGTTCTAAATTCAAATTTTCATTTGATGCTCATTTTTACAGAAAACCCCTTTTTATCCTACATTTTTGGCGCGAAGTTCCAGAAGTTAACATCGACTTTCACAACTTTTATTCAATTTTTATCGATTAATTTCATATCCTTGACTGTCAAAGCCTTATTTATTGCTGTTTGGCTGTATCAAAAATGGTAGATAAAGTGGTAAAAGCTACCAAAATTATCGCGCTGCTTGAAGAGGGTTGCAGCCAATGTTTCGTGGCTAGGAGGCTAAATGTTAGTCGCTCGACGGTCCAAAGGACCTGGCAGCGATATCTGGAGACTGGTTCCGTCGAGAGAAGGCCTGGTTCTGGAAGAAAACCATGTACCCAACCACGGGATGATCGTTTTCTTTTGAGTCGCGCATTGAGAAATCGCAAATCTTCGTATGTGGATCTTAAGAACAACCTCCAAGAAGTAAGAAATGTGCATATTAGTCTATGGACGGTCAGGAGGAGGCTTCTCGCTGCCAATATACGCAGTTACCGCCCGGCCCGCGGCCCCAAATTACTCCGTGAGCACAGAGTTCACAGGCTTAGGTTCGCTAGAAATTGTGAATCATGGACTCAAGAAGATTGGAATAGGGTTTTGTTCTCTGATGAAGCCAGGATATCTCTGTTCGGTGAAGATCGACGTCGGCGAGTGCTAAGAAGACAAGGAGAGCGCTTTGCAGATGCATGTTTCGGAGAAATCACACCTTATGGTGGGGGCTCTGTTATGTTTTGGGCAGGAATAAATTCAATGGAACGTACAGAGTTAGTCTTCATTGAAAACGGCTCACTGACTGGGCATCGATACATAACGGAAGTTCTAATTCCTCATGCACAACCCGCATTGGCCGCTCTTGGCCAAGACTCGATTTTTATGGACGACAATGCTCGCGCCCACCGATCCCGCGATGTTAATGCGTATGTGCAAAAGGTCGGCATTCGTCGTTTGGATTGGCTAGCTCGAAGTCCCGACCTCAATCCCATAGAACATATCTGGGACGTTCTAAAACGGCGTGTGAGATCAGTACACCCGGCTCCGCAGACCATCAGAGAGCTGAAGAATGTGATTACTGCGGAGTGGGAACGTATTCCGCAAGCAAGTATCCGGGAAATACTCGCTAGCATGCCCAGACGAATTCAAGCTGTGATTTTAGCTAGAGGGGGTCACACTCGATACTAAACATTTATCTGCTTTTACTTTATTAAAGAAAAACAAACAAAAAAACTTTTTTCATGAGCATATGCACTACTAGCGAACATACACTACTAGCGAGGTTTAGCATTATTTCCCATAAATTGTAACAAAATTTTATGAAATACTGATGAAAACGATTATTTTCTTATTAATTTACCAAATTGTGAGGATAAAACTACCTATAATTATCAAACAAAGCAATATTAACATTTGAAATGGTTCATTGCTTAGGTGCCCGTTTTTTGCAAATGAGTGTATTATTATGTGCTTTGGTGTTACAAAATGTTAAATAACAATTTTAAATACGTTGTTAGGAGTTTTTACAATCTGTTAAAAATTGCTATAGTGGAATTCAACAGATTTAAATAATATAGTAAACAAAGAAATTGGATCTCGACTACTCCATAATTACTTACATTTAATTATCAATCCTGATCATAGTCGTTTCAAGGAACTCTAGTTAGATTTATGCGGACATTTCGACACTAATAAACCTTTAGATTATAGAATAATTTCATGAAAAATACTCGGATGGTAAAAATTTAAGACTGTCATTTTTGCTTGTCATAAAATTATTTTTTCTCAGACTTGTTTGTCTTTGCCATAGTGTTGTAAAATTGTTGTACTGGCCAATTGATTTTAAAAGGAGGTCATTGTTTTATCAATCTGTCAGTTCGAAAAAATGTACTTACATAATAATATAACTTATTGACCCAGAGAGCGAAGAGTGCGAGTACACACACGTACCGGCGTGATTTGCCCGGCAACCGCTTGCATTCGCCGCCGGTTACCCGGCACCGGCTACCCGGCAACCGGTACGTGTGAAAAGGCACTTTGAGTTTGGGTCTTCGATTCCACAGTATAGACGATTTTGCTTTCGTCCGTATGTGTGTGTGCATGTCAGTTTTGGTCTAGAAGACGCATTTGTTAACCGATTTTCTCCAAACTTAAAGAGCTAAACCCCATTGAGCTTATTTGGGCACAGGTAAAATCTTATGTCGGAAGAAAAAACAAATCATTTCAAATGGTAGAAATCAAAGAACTGCTAAAACAAGGTTTGGCGAGAATCGGAGCAGAACAATGGTCAAAATGTGTTGCTCACGTTAAAGAGGAAGAGGAAAACATGAAAAAAATAATTGAGATTATGGATCAGGTTAGCGATACCGTAACAAACACTTTTTTAATTACTGTGTCCGGCGACACATCTAGTGACTATTACGAATCAGACACAAATGCATGATGCGCGCGACGCTGCCAAGCTGCCATAAGACCTGATGAAGATGCTGCAAGAAGATAGGTGCTAGATGCAATTCTTCATGGAAGTCATGCCAGACTTTTCCCAGTGATTATAAAGTGCGTTGTTACAGCCTCGCTAACCAAATGCTTAATTTCTAATCATTTTTTACCTGTGTTCCTTTTCGTTTTGGACCTGAGTGACACATTAATCTTCGATTCTAGTCAAACCTATTTTTAGCAGTACTTCAACTTCTGTTATATTTGATGATTTGTTTTTTTTTCTTCCTACGTAAGGCTTAACCTGTCCCGAAGTAAGTTCAAAGTGATTAAACGAAGGTGCCGTTATTTTTTTTTGGGGCGGCGAGATTGGCAACATACCTATGTATTTGGTTTCGTAACATTTTTATCAAATTTTGTGACCTAATGTGCTTTTATTGCGCTTGTTCAAAAGGTTTAATTTCTTAATACTTTGCTTCGAATATACCTGTCACCATGTCATTATAATGGCCTACTTTCCTTTCTTAGGATTTAAAAACCCCACATTAGAAATCTCTCAAGATGTCTTAGTCTGTTTCTGTAAGAACGGCAAGCAGCCAACGAGGCGTCTACACTTTTTATCATCCCCAAAAGTAATATATTATTGTAAATAAATGATTATCTTATTCAATTTTCTAAAAGTTTCTTTTTTTTTAAAGATCCTTTAATTAAATTAATATAAAAAAATTATTGCACATAATATATATTGATATACCGAATTTCATGATTTGATGAATTTGGCGATTGATATACCGAAGTAAATGAATGTACGGTGAACTAGATATAACTCAATGATTATTTACATACATAGAATCAGTATAGTTACAACACTATGATCATAGACAACTTCTGTCAAAACATGACATGTTTACATGATTGCTGAGCTGTCCAGAAAAAGACTATAGATGGTTTATGTGCTCCTTTTTGGGAGCACAGTAAGTCACAACCCAGCGCCGATCCCAACGCCAGGCGCCCCCTTTATCCTGGCGCCCTAAGCTTCAGCTTAGTTAGCTTGTGGGTAAATCAGGCCCTGCTCTCAGCGAATAGGTCTATGTATTTAAGGGGGAAAGCTGCTGGTCTTTTGGCCACGAGGGCCTTATTTAGGTTTAGTTTAGATAACATTAATAATGATGTTTCATTGTAATTTAAGAATTGCATATAGTCAATGTCTACAGTAGATACGGGGTTCTTCAAAGGGGTCTTATTAAGCTTTTGCAAGGTCCGCAGCGCCTGTTATACCTGTGGTGTAACCAACGTTCATAGACTACGCTAACAACTTTTTATCAGGCAAACCTATGTATCGGCACATACCTCAAATAAACTATGCTCAAACAAAAAAAAAACAATCATAGACATTTCACACGTTTCAAACCTTTTAGCTGACTGACATAATACTGAGAGATTTATTTAAATTTACACTCTTCTCTTAGCTGTCTCAAGGATCCTCAAAAATATTCAAATAAATATTTCTCCCACGACACTTAGAATTCTACGTTATCTGCCCTGGGAATTGGACCAAGGGCAATTATGAATGAATTTAAAGTGTGGAATGTTTAATTAAAATACTACTACGTACTACCCGTTCGCTCTAAGTTTGCCGGTCGCCTCCCCTACTACTTCTCTACACCAACCTCTACGCCAACGGCAAACTTAGAGCGAACGGACTATCTTTACTATATTATGTATATTGTTATCAATTTGAACGATGTGTTAATGCTGCAGTGCCTTTATGTGCGCGTGCGCCGACTGGTTCCGTATGTCCTTAGAGTAAACATTGAGGTCAAGTTGAGGTCGCAGTTGTGGTTCAGGATTTTATTACTGGGTATTGTTCTGTGTGACCCACTGTGTTCAGACATATGTACGTCTGCTTAAAATATTTTATGATTAGAAGATTATGAGTTACTTCATAGGTTATCTTAAAAATGAATGAAATACTTTTTTCTCTTACTTCGGCTGTATCTATAAGAAGATATTAATTTAGAAATAAGGAGTGAATTTTGTTCAATCTCGCATTTATTCGCTCCGTACGTAGAATCAGATTTGTAAAAGAAATCAATCTCGGAATGTTTGTAAGACATACATCATGCCTCTATGTTGAAATTTTAATATCAATTTAGATTTAAATAGAGAAATCGGTGAAATTAATATCGCGAAGAAATTTGTGGTTAGTTCCAAAATTTTAAACGGTATCAATCGCCAGGTGTACTTTCATTTCTCAGATCGAATTATACTTAATCTTTTTTTTACTCGTAAAAATTCCAACGGTAATTTATGCTTCGAACCCATACGGAACCGGAACCATACGGTTCCCACATACACGTGTAACGTCGGAAGCCCAAGTGACTCATTGGAAGTAGGTGCCAGGATTCCCAGACACCAGTTCTAAGAGAGAGAAAAGTAAAAGCTTTTTATTCCACTTTAAACAATAATAGCAATAAAATTAAAGGTATACCTAACACAGAAAGTAGAATAACGGCCACCTCTCCGCGTAATGCTGTCCTCCTGCGCTAACAAGCAGACAGCGCTGATTCCAAGGACTGTCGGCCTCCATGACAGGGGGCCTGAGGACAGTGAGAGGGTCGCTCACCGTCCTTACACCAGCAGGCCCATGACGGCAGCGTGACGTGAGGAATTCACGCACGCCCCCCCTTAGAAGCGGAATCACACCCGAACCCCCCAAAGACGCGGGAAAGCACCCGAACCACCCCCGAGGCGAGGCCGCGGTGGCGGCGTGGGTATGTTGGGAGTCTTGGGACATACTTCGGAGGGCTTACCCGGGACTTTCAACATAAGCTGTTGGGCGTAACGTGAGGTTTTTTAGTCGGTAGGAGTCCGGCATAGCATCCATGAGGATATACCCTCACGTTAAAAAAAAAAGACAGCGCTGATTTTCAGACGTGGCCGTTCTAACTTTTGTACTTCAGAGGGGCCCTAGATTGCCCATCTGAATAGGAGAGCCCTACTTCAAGGCATCCCTTGACGTGTCGTACTGACTTAACCTCTGACTTACATTGTGACTAGTGGACGTCACGCGGTTTCACCTGTGTAGCTCCCGTTACTGTGTGAGTACGGGAATAAAATATAGCCTATGAAAGAGTGTAGCTTCCCAACACAGTGAAAGAATTTTTCAAATCGGTCGATTAGTTTCGGAGCCTAGTCGATGCAAACGAACAAAGAAACAATCAAATCTTTCCTGTGTATATATTAGTATAGAAAGGGGCAAGACGGATAACGTCGTGATAATTTCGTGGGTTAAGTTCTTTGGGGTAAGTACTTCCATACAAACTTGCTCCGTTGACCCCGCAGAACTCAACAGGGTGGCGAATCGGGTAAATGCATTCCTACACGTTTTTAGGACCGATTATCCGGCTTATCCGGACTCCAGGCCGTAGGAAGTGGTTTTAGTCGGCAAGAGTCTGGCATTGCAGTTATGAAGGACTAGCTGTTTCCCGCGGCTTCGTCCGCGCGGAAGTAGTTATCGCGTAAAATCATTATCCTCCTTTGGCGCAGTCGGGTAAAAAGTAGCCTATGTCCTTCCCAGGGCCTTGAACTATCTCTATACCAAATTTAATCTCAATCGCTGCAGCCGTTTAGGCGTGAAAGCGTAACAGACAGGCAAACAGACATAGTTACTTTCAAATTTATAATTTTAGTAGGGATTATCACACGATTTCCAAATTATATCTGTCTTTTGCAGTACGTTCCATTTAAATCAGCGTAAACATCGATAAGCGATTATTGGACATGATCGCGCACGACACTGTTATTTTTATTATAGACTGCGTTTTTTCTCGGCAAAAACAGTAATTCTAACGTTTAACTAATAGTTACATTGTTCTTTTTCTTCTCAGGCATTAACTAGTTTACCGCTATTAATATCCGATTTACATCATTATCTTTGAATAAAAATTGCAGTTTACAGTTTATAGATACTATTTACAGTTAAATTATCTGACCGGTCAGCACTTTCCGTTTGAAAATAGATAGATGCCTACTCAACAATGAAAACGGTAAGGTCTATTATTATCTTCCCTTTGGAGTGCTCGTGGCCCCGCGGACTCTGTGTTCTGTAAACGATCATTGTCACAGAAATCAGAAAGCAGTCGTGTAATCAACTTTAGCTGGCCGGTCTTTGAATGGCTGGCAGTAGATTCTACGCCTATAATGTGGCCAAATAAGTATGTGGAAAATCTGTTGTGGATGCTATGCCAAACTCTTACCGATTAAAAACGAATACGTTCCCTACCTACTGGCTACGGTTGGGAGCCCCGGGTAAGCCTTCGAAAGGATTTCCTTGGACTCCCAACAGACCTACGGCTACCACTGCGGCCTCACCTAGGGAGGGTTCGAGTGCTATCCCGCGTCTTTGGGGGGCCGTTCGGGTGTTATCCCGCTTCTTAGGGGGGGGGGGGGGGGCGTGTGTGAATCCCTCACGTCACGCTGCCGTCATGGGCCTGCTTCTGTAATGACGATGAGCAGGCCCCTCACCATCCTCAGGCCCCAGGTCACCTTTCACCATTCATCATCATCATCCTGCGAACTTAACTTTATCCCAACCCAGTTGAGCTCGGCTTTCCAGTCTAAATGAGATGCGTCTGAACTAATTTTTTTTTACTATTCGACAAATCAGGCTATGGTAGTCCACTCCTGGATGTAGGCCTCTCCCAATTTACGCCACAATACACGTTCCTGCGCCTTCCGCATTCAGTCCCAGCCTGCGATCTTTTCCAGATCGTTAGTCCATCTGGCGGGTGGACGTCCTACCGTTTACCATTAGAAAGCCAAAATATTCTGAAGTAACTGCGTATCATCATGCTATTACGCAAGGAAAAGGAGCAGTAATAATAGCATATCTTCTATCTATACATAGAAATATTTAAAAAAATACTCGCTGGGAGTTCAACATAAGATACCGAAGCTGAAAATATAGTCAGAAGAAATGTTGTCTTTTTGTCTGTTTGCTTTGCTTTGTGCGGAAGGATTTCGAAAAGTACTTAATAGATTTGATTCTAATTTTGCACAAATATTAAGAAGGGGTAGGGTCTTCAAATAGGCTACGTATATATTATCACGCTACATATCCTAGGGGCTAAGCAGAGAGCAATAAAATTGACATTAAAACACCATTTTCACGCGTACGAAGTCGCGGGCAACAGCTAGTTTTCAATACATTAAAGTAAATATGGCCATAAAAGGGATAAACGGGTGCTACAGGCTTGTCAGCACTTGGAGCTATGCGACTATGTAACTGACAGATTGATGTCAGTTTGTTTTGTCAGTCCATTCAATCAGATAACGGCGATGAAGGGCGAGGGAAACAGAGTCGTGACTCGATGTTGGCATGATTTTGATGTCAGATATAAATGAGATGGTTGGACGCTGACAAATACAGTTAGTTTATGTAATTATAGGTACTGATATTATTGCTTGTTGTTTTGAAACTGAACGGAAAAAAAATACTGTATTGTATTATTGTCGAGTAGCCCATTTACGATTTACTTGCCCGTAGTGGGGGCGGTTTATGAATTGAGGGGCAAGTGAGAGTGAGAATCGAGACCCCGGGAACTTGTCTCGATTTCATACAAATCGGCGATAACGCGCTCACCCGTGAATGTCGACAGGCGCTCGCCGAAACTCGCACTTGCCCCTCTGACATAATAACGGTACTGTAGGCTAGGTCAGAAACGCAGACGTTATGGGCGAAGCTTTGAGACTCAACTAGTACGCCGATATTATGAACAGTACAATTTCAAGCCTAGACTGAATCCACTGATACTAAACCTTTCTTGTTTCCATTATTAAGTTGTATTAGTCAGTTCCAGCCTGGTCTGTATTTCTGTACTACAGGAGTGGTATTAATGACAGGAGATGCCGTGATAGCGATCAGAGTCTGTGTCGCGAGCCCGGGGGTTATTCTTCCAAGGGCATATAGGTATCCGGGGCCTCTGGCCGTAGACAGATGGAAGCTCACAGTGTGGTTTTAGTCAGTAGAAGTCAATAATAGCACCCATGAGGTGTCACACGAAAATAAACGAGCGAAATTACGATAAAATTTCTTAAATGTTTGGGAATCCCCATGTGAATAAAAAGACGCGACTATACACACGGGGTAATTCTTCGAAAGGAAAACGTTAGGGTTCCCTGCAATCTTCGCATACCACCGGGACTTCGCCTCTTCGTTAAAAGTTAAAATAAAACAAAAATGACTCAGACCCCATTGGTTTCTCATTATTCAAAATACTTACGCATTAAAAAGATTATCAGATTGTAATTTGAATTAACCCGCTTTAATATCTATATTTTAAGTCATTCGTGCCGGTTTATAGTTGCCGAATAGTCTGCCCGATCGATCGTTAGGTCATTATCTGTTCTCAGGAACATGATCACGTACAAAAATCAATTGGACACGCTCATTACTCAACCACACAATAAATTCTCACTCAATAAATTCAGATAACGTTTAGAGAATTACAGATTACTGATATTGTAGGTGAAAGTAACTCTATTTCGATAGAAAATTGTTGAATCTTGTTGACCGTTTAAGTAATAATATTTTTAGTTTTAGAACTTTCCTATGGGGACATGACATGACATGATCACTGCATAATCAAGCCCCTGCCCTGTGTGTGCAAACAAATGAAAAAGAAAAGTAATGATATGCTTGAAGCATAAGGTAAAAAGTGACTAGAAGCAAAGATCATGTTCTCTAAGAATTAGCAACAATTATAAAACATTTTTCTATCTATCAGCATCATGACGTTTTTCTAACTAATATGAGTCAAAGAAAATTGTACTTTATGATCTTAATTTAAAGCTTTATTACCATGACTTTATTTTGTTTCATATAATAAAACATACATACATACATACATATGGTCACGCCTTTATCCCCGAAGGGGTAGGCAGAGGCATATTATATGCCCACATTTCACCTTTGTATAATTTGTCCCACGTAATAGGTGGTGAGCCGTATTGCCGTGTTTAAATGGACAGGCGCAGGTTGTGACTGCCTGCTGTTGAAATAAAGCCTTCGACATAGCTTAACGACTGCCATTTTACTGGCAACCGGGACCAACGGCTTAACGTGCCTTCCGAAGCACGGAAACGCTCAAATAAATGTCACAAAGTGATCACATGGATGGTCACCCATCCATGGACCGGCCATAGTAAATGTTGCTTACTGCAGTGATCGTTTACAGAACACTGAGTCCGCGGGGCCACGAGCGCTTCAAAACAGCTTGGTCATTATTCCTATTTGATGACAGTCAGATGTTTATCGATATCGATCTTCGTTCTTAGATCGATTATGAACCTCAGTAGTGACTCTAATGATCGATTTATCGATCGTAGTTTCTTTTTTGGATTGTCCTGTTATGAATAATCTGAATTTATTATTTTTCTGTGCATATGTAGGACCGGTTTAATCGTATGTGCCTGATATATCGTCTACACTTGTGAGCTTGTGACCCTGCTCTACTTAAAACAGGCCAGTAATCATAAGTTGTGTTACAGCGAAAACAGGCTGCATTATAACTATAACTAATACTTATATTTAAGATTGGAGCTTGCTACATTGCAAATTATATGCTTTCTGATGATGGGTAAGTGTAGTGTAGGTGGTAAGCAGATCATCATTCGAGTATTACCGAAGTTTGTAAACGAAACTTTTGCAAAAATAATCTGATCTGATATTAGATTTGAAAACCTATGATTTCCCTCATTCTTTGGAAATATGATAAGGCGCACTTCCGTAGGCACACTTCCAAAGTATTTCCCAGGGAGGGCCCCCAGACCTATATAAATAGATGATGAGGGACCGTATTGTTTTGTCTTCCGGTATAGTCGAAAGGTAAAATTCGAGGGATGTATGGAACATTACAAAACTTAGTAACCTTTATCTTGCGTTCTATCTAGTTGCTCACTTCTTAAACTTTGCGCTTTTCCTTTCATCCAAAGGTTTGCTGGAAGAAAACTCAGTGTTGAGTTAAGCTTGCCTTTGTACATCATTGTTCATATAGTAATTTATGTCAATGTATTCTGTTTTCGTGTACAATTAGGTTAAAAACTAAAACAAAGCATCCTACTTCAGCTAAGCTTAACGGCTTATTTTTGGAATAGGTTAGGTTCGCGTTGATATAAATCTACTCAAAGACACATCTGCAAAGCTTGCCTATTTGCGTCGGTTTGTATTGCCTGGAGAATAGCTTTGTACTAAATAGTACATGGTATATGATTGTAGTACAAAGTACTAACAAAGTAGTAACAATGTAGCAGTAACTATTTTTGTCTTCCTTTTTGTCTGTCGAATCCGGATAAACTCTCGAACGTTTGACCCTATTTTGACGAAACATTCACAGGTCAGGTAGATAATTGATTTTTCAGAGTGTAACCAAAATTACTTTTATTTAAAAAGAACATGAGGATTCCGTTGAACGAATATGCATCCTCTGAAATAACGCGTAGTCCCACGTCAAAAGTCACAGGCATCTAAATTTTAATTTCTTTTTGATTTTGTTCCAGGTAAACTTACAGCAGAAGATGAAGAAGCTTCAGCTCTTAAAATGTTATCAGCGTCAAGTGCTACAACCGAAAGTTCCTTCAACTCAATTCCAACTGCTCCAGAGATGGATGTTAACATCAAAAACAATACAGAAGAAGTTGAAACAGCGACAACATCTGATCTAGCCGATATAACTTTGGATGACAAAGTTGTATTAGATGATAAAGTTCCTATGGACTATAAAGTTTCTATGGATGATAAAGGACCTATAGAATTTAAAGTACCTGAGCCTCTACCAGTTGAAGTGAAACCTAAAGGAAGACTGTTGAATTTAAACGTTGACGAGTTACAAAATTTTGCTAACGCGCTACACAATGAAACGTATGCGAAAGCACAAAAGAAAAGTTTAACAGATCTCAGTGACGTGAACTTAGATGGTGAAGACGAAGATGAAGCTAGGATTGTACCTATTGAAGCTAAACATAAGGAAATACCAGATAAGTTTTACACAAATCTCCAAGCTCCATTCCATGCTCTGATGACGGCAGCAGGTTCTGACGAATCTGATACGTGTAAAGAAAATGAAATTATGTATAAGGTTAGTATTATGTCTCTTGAAACATTTATTGGTTCAAATTTTAAGCTCATTCACCACTACACGTGTTCCGTAAACTAAAAGATCACTGTGTTCAGCATTTTACGCTATGAATGATCCTGAGATGAGTCACCACTTTGTGGCTTTCCTATTTACGAGCGTTTCAGTGCTTCGAAAGTTCTTTGTTAGTCAAAGTTGATGTCCTTGAGAGTTTCAACAACGAGTAGTCACAATCTATACCTGTCCGTTTCAAAACGGTAATAAACTCAACATCTAATAGGTAGATTAAAATAAATTTGGTGAAATTTGTACGTGTACCTCTGCCTTTCTCTTTGGTAAGAAAGGCCTGACCATACGAGTATGTACGAAAGTATTTTTTGGAGACAAGTCGAAAATATTCTATTCTATCCATTTCTTTTCCAGGTCGGCGATCGCATGGACAGAGGTTGTGAAGAATCATGCGAATGCACAACTGGCGGAGTATTCGAATGTTCTCCTCGCTGTAAGCACCCGTACATCCGTCGAGGAAGACGCCTGAACGACCCGTTGTGCTTCGAGTCTCCGGTGGACGAATGCTGCTCCATTGTCGCTTGTGCTACCGGTACTGGTGAGATTTTGGCTGTCTATCTTTTCTCCTTCTTTCTGAAACTTCGTTTTCTAGTTGTATCATTTGAATGTAATCGTGCCTGCAATTTTCTTCTTGTAGTTTGTATTTAGAACTTGCCTAAAAATCGTTTCATGGAACTAAATATTTTTACCCTGCTACCATAGACCATTAGTTACTACGTAACTATTAAAATAGTGAAGAACGACAATATATGCAGAAGGAATTTACTAAAGGGGTACCAAATGCAATGTTTTTTGACTAGGTATCTTTTGGGTGTGCGACGAATCATTTGATCCAATCAATGATCCTCAGGACTGTTATTATAGATATGAATATTCAATCTCCAGCTTATGCGTTTTTAAGAACCTAGCATTGCAAGAAAAGAGTGCTTCGTTTCTTACAATGCCAGGTTCTTAATATGAAGAAAATGTTCTTTACTA
This sequence comes from Miltochrista miniata, assembly GCA_933228765.1. Classification (NCBI taxonomy): domain Eukaryota; kingdom Metazoa; phylum Arthropoda; class Insecta; order Lepidoptera; family Erebidae; genus Miltochrista; species Miltochrista miniata. The sequence goes on along the minus strand of OW121764.1, from coordinate 9,587,656 downwards.
CAATAAAAGATTGGGACTTGTGATAGGAAAGAGAAAGAGAATAACTACGTGAGTCGGATTTTGATTATTATCTACATCGCGGCATTTCAATGACACCTCTCTATCATCCAGACGTCTTGGTCAGGTACGGATTAAAATGGGAACGCTCTTCGGCAGAAGTATATAATTCTTCGGCATAAAATTCAAAAGCTTGCCAAGGTTCAGGGATATCAATGGCTTGAAGACTGCCTATGATTATGCCTGGAAACTTAGTCACGATCTGAATGATGAATCAAAAAAAAATAAACATAGTTTTTTAGACGCGAAAATCTCCAAGCTGCAGATATCGAATGCTTTATTTATACATAGACTTTTTTCGTAAAATACCGTGCTAATCTGATGCAGTTTTTTGTTGGATCGTGCTCATCGAACTGCGAAACGACTCACTGTAAAATTATAGACGTAGTAAGAGTAACTACTATTTTGATGCGTGAAGGAACACGTTAAAACACCATATCGCGAACTTTATGTGTTCTTCTAAATTCATTGCCAAAGTGATTGTACCTATTTGTAAAGGTGAATGACCAATCCTCTTCGGTTCGCAAACTGCAAGGTTAGTTTTACCAACTCGCGGATGACTGGGATTTGTGTGAGGATTGAAAAAAAAACTAACATTTTATAAGGTTACCGTGAATTTCTAAGATCTTTAATTCCAAAACGTTTTGGAATTAAAGATATAGTATATCTAGTGTCAGTATATAGGTCTTAGAGAACCGCAAGTATCGAGAACGTTTGCAGATTGTGCTACATGACGCTTAAACCTTGATAGTTTTATGAAATACAGTGTTTTCCAATACCTATAGACCAAAAAAGAATTCATATTTTTATTAGAAAAGCTACACATGTGGTCGCAGTCAAGAGTTATTGTAAAATCATTACAATAATTGATTTATGCAGTTCTTCTGCATAAAGATTAACAGTGTTAAATTTGACGTTCACCCGTTATCAAAATCTTTTTAAGAAGAGTACCAAGATTTATGTATAATAGGCAGATTTTAAAAAAATAACCTCTATTAGAACTAAATAGAGCCGTTTATCATTTCCAGATAAGAAGATGACGAAACTGGACATGTGTAAATACGGTAACGACACGTACCCAGTGGGTGCGACGTGGCACATTGGCTGCGAGCAGACCTGCGTCTGCGAACACAAGTCTATCGTCACATGCCAACCCAGGTATGTAAATCTACTGAATTGCAGACTATTTGAAATGAGTGGCCGTGTGTTTTATTGCCAGGTTCTTTCTCACACCTTGCCTAGAAGCCTTGCGAATCTGAAAGTATAAGTACATATTAGAGACTAGCTGTTACCCGCGACTTCGTTTGCGTGGAAATTATGTTATAAGCAAAATTTGAACTGTATTCTATCAAGCCCCTTGGATAAGTCGTAACCAAAATGTGGGGACAAATTTAGGACATCCTCCAACTTACCCGGGGAGCTATGCGCTAGATGGATTTTTTTTAACGTGAGGAGAGTCCCACATGAATGTACTATGACTCCCACTGACTAAAACTACACGTATCCTACCTAACAGCCTAAGTTTGGGAGCCCCGGGTAAGCCCTCTAAACTCTAAAGGATACCCCAGGACTGCGCTAGATAGATAGGTAGAGACCTCATGGTTTTAGTGGGTCCAAGGCCAGTATGACGTTTATTATGTGTGTGATGTTTATTAATTGGACCCTTTAATAATAAAAACAGTAAGTAGTATCACCATACTACTTACTGTTTTTGAAGAGCGAATACGAAACGTTTGTTAGATTTGGGCCACAGACTGAAAACTTTAATTATAACCTAAGGATTTGAGACGATAACACTAACGCTAACGGTAGCCTGTAAATGGCAGTCGTTAAACCAAGTTGAAGGCCTTATAGACTTGAAAATTTTCGAAAGTAGGCAGTACCTACGCCTGTCCATTTCAAAACGACAATACGGCTCACCACCTATTACGTTACGTGGGACGAATCATAAAAAGGTGAAATTTAGGCATATATTAATATGCCTCAGATACCTCTTTGGGGATAAAGCGTGACCGTACCGTCAGACCGGTCATGGACGAGTGGCTGGACAGGAGACACTGTGCTCTCTCCTACCGGTTGACACAGATGCTTGCCGGGCACGGTAGCTTCGGTAGGTATCTGTGGCGGAAACACCGGGAAACCACGGCCGAGTGTCAGCACTGCGAGGACCGCAGCGATGACACGGCGCTCCACACACTGGTGGAGTGCACGGCGTGGGCGCAACAGCGCCAGGTCCTCGTAGTGGGTCTGGACGTGGACACTCTCTCGCTCGAGACCATGGTGCGAGCCATGCTCTCCAGCGGGAGTAAGTGGGACTGCGCCGCCTCCTTCTGCGAGCAGGTCATGCTCGTGAAGGAGGCGGCGGGACGGGTACGGGAGAGAACTCTCCCACCCGAGTTCCGCAGTCGGCGGCCTGGGCGCCGCCGACGTGTCTTTGCCGAGGACTATCGGCCACCATGACCGGGGGCCTGAGGACGGTGACAGGGCGGCTCACCGTCCTTACAGAAGCAGGCCCATGACGGCAGCGTGACGTGAGTGAGACAATTCACGCACGCCCCCCCTTAGAAGCGGGATCACACCCGAAACCCCCCAAAGACGCGGGATAGCACCCGAACCACCCCCTGGGCGAGGCCGCAGTAGCGGCCGTGGGTCTGTTGGGAGTCCTGGGACATCCTTCCGAGGGTTTATCCGGGGCTCCCACCCATAGACTGTTGGGCGTGACGTGAGGTTTTTTAGTCGGTAGGAGGCCGGCGTAACATCCATGAGGATTTTCCCTCACGTTAAATAAAAAAAAAAAAAAAGCGTGACCGTATGCATGTATTATGTTTAAGGTGATTTAATTTATGTACCTATGTCACTGTAGCCAAAGCTCAACATTTTTCAGTAAAGTTGTATTTTAAGAATGTTCATAATAAACTACGTTTGTAACTTTGCTCTCAGAAGCAAAAATACAGAGGGAATCATGGCTAGTAACGCAGGAGCCAGCGGCGTACACTTATTCGTGTAAGAAGCAACTTAACCGTAGGCCGAGAGCCGCAGCAGTGTTGTTGAAAGTCCCCGCAAAGCATTTGCTATACGAAAGCATATATGACGACACAACCCGTAGACATTTCTGCCTCAATAGTATTGCATTGTGTTAATAGAAGACTGGTACTGTATTAATACTTCAATACATAATAAAGTCCATTCGTTGTGAAATATCAATTTTGCTATGAAAAAAGTTGATTCACAAAGCTAAGACTTCCGTTTGGTGCCGTATACAACTGATGTCCTACATGTGACCTACAACGAATGAGTTCCTCGAAACTGGATAACCATCCTGGAACTGGATACCTGTGTGCTGTTATGCCTTTATGCTAAACTTCTGACGATAATAATGAAGATTGTTTCAAAGAAAAATTAACCTTGGGCCTTGGTGCTCGGATCACTGCTTGAAGCATTTGTTCCAATTACCAATCAAGTGTTCGTTCCAGCGCATATGCTGTAGGCTCCACGACTTTAGCTGCTTTCCTGTCCGTTAGCCATTGCCTTCTAGAGCACGTGTCTATTATCACTGTTAGACGCCACCCCACAAAGAAACGTTTCTTTAGCTTTATTTGAAGAATTTGTGAGTCTCTATCCCAATTCACAACACCTAATGTTGTAGGCGCAATGATGTGTATTTTCAGGCTCTGCTTAAAAACCTGGCGTTGTAAGAGAAGATACACGCTGACAGAGGGTTTCAAATTGCTATGAGCGAGGGTTCTACTCTGCACCAGTGGTTCAAGGCTGTCAGTTACTACTATGCCTCTGCCTACCTTTTTGAGGATAACGGCGTGACCAAAATATGTATGCTACTAAATAAGATCTAAACGCTTTTGAGATTTTACTTCCACCTACATACAGAATTCAATTGTTCTCTGCCAAACCCCTAGACTTAGTGGAGTGATAATAATAATTATGAAGCTTAGATAACCTATCCGCATGTAAAAATTGAACTAAACCTATTTCGTAAGCATGTCTTTTGCCCATTAAGCTTATTTATATTAAATAGCTGTTCCCCGCGACTTCAACCGCGTAGAAGTCGTTATCGTGTGAAAGTCGTTATCGCCTAAAATCATAACACTCCTTTTGCGCAGTCGGTTAAAAAGTAGCCTATGTCCTTCCCAGGGCCTCAAACTATCCCCTTACCATATTTCATCTCAATCGCTCCAGCCGTTTAGGCGTGAAAGAGTAAGAGACAGACAGACAGACAGACAGACGACAGACAGACAGACAGAGTTACTTTCGCATTTATAATATTAGTAAGAATAGTACAGATGGAAACCTACATACTAAATTCGCTGAGGCTACGCACACATAGACAACTCATTCACTGACACGAGGTCAGGCGCTCCCAACCGAATTTTCGATACTGATTTGTGCGCGAGTGTGCGTAGCAGAGGGTAGGTGTGAAAAAAAAGTACATACATGAGTTTTCCTGGTATAAGCAACAATCTGGACGTTCATAAGTGTTACTTCGTGACCTAAATGAATAAAGAAATTTTTATTTTCAACTGCCGGCTTCTTTGGAGCTGGGCAACAATTTTCGAGCTGGAAGCTCAAGATGGTACCGACTCGTGAACTATCAAAGGGCATTTGTCTCATATTTAAAAACGGAAGAAGATGAGACAAAAGATATTTCAACAGCAAACTTTCGTCTACGCTTTCAAGTAGTAGGTAGGTGTTGATTGAAAATCGGTGCCGGAACTCCAAACTCCTTAGAAAATTACGGGATATAAACAAATGCAGTTCTTTAAATGCAGTTTTACTTAATTTTGAAAAAAAAAAGGAATGTTTACTTCCAGAAAAACTTGCCATTATCAATATTAAGGGTACTTTACCTCCAACTACCGTCTTTAAATTCTATCCTGTATATGGTTTTCGACTTATTACAAAATACACAGAATCAGGGGTGTGTTAGACCTCAAACTAGATGTTAGCGGCGAGCGGGACGACGGTAATTACTGCGAGAGCTCGTCGCCAGAGTATAACAGAGAAGGCAACTTCGAAAAAACGATAGGTACTGCTCGTTCGCTCTAACTTTGCCGCTCGGCTCCATACTAAAGTCGATTTTTTAATTAGACGAAGTAAATTGACAGCAACTAATGTCACTTCTACATACAATATTGCTTATTTTCTATGACGAAGTGACATTAGCTACTGTCAATTTACTTCGTCTAATTAACAATTCGGGTATACGCCTCTACGCCAGCGGCAAAGTTAGAGCGAACGGGTAGTACCAAACGCAACGAACGCGGTTTGCTTTACTCTCTTGTACCACAATGTAGAAATAGTACAGATGGAAACCTTCATACTAAATTCGCTGAGGCTACGTACACATATAGACAACTCATTCACAGACACAGGGTCAGGCGGTCTCAACCGAATTTTCGATACTGATTTGTGACTGATTTGTGCGCGAGTGTGTGTAGCAGAGGGTAGGTGTGAAAAAAAAGTACGTACTTGAGTTTTCCATCTGTACTATCTCTAATTTGTGCTTGTACTGTGGCGCCGCTCTCGCCGCAATCGCCGTCGCCCGCCCCCATTTTGAGGCCTTACAGTCACAATTAATTCTACTTTCCCACTCTCACAGGTGCAGCGCCCTCCCAGTGTCAGACAAGTGCATCAACGTCCAGGATCCGAACGACGCGTGCTGCGAGGTGCAAGTGTGTGACGTCAGCCACGACGTGCATGAGGAACCTGAAAACGGCACTACTTCTACCACTACCACTTCTTCTTCGCTAACTGGTTCTAGTTCTACTACCGAGGTAAGTAATTTGGGGGCATTGCATCTACAGTAACTGCAGGCCATAGGCACAAGTCTTGTCACTAGTGTCCAGCAGAATTTTGCAATATTTTATGGAAACTAACTTAAAATACTTCCCCTGGGGTGCTTAGTGATAATATTAATCTCTCTCATTTCATAATAAAGTTTCAGTTGCTAAAAACTCCATTAAATATCGGTTTCAGCTCTGCCGAGACTTCTTCTGTCTGATCTTCCAAAGTGTCTCTGATCGTTCTCCTTGATCCTTTGATGTTTTTGTACTTTTCTAATACCTCATAATATTATACTACTTTTTGCCTCAGGTCATCAAAGGCTTCGAAGATTATGAAGACAGAAGCCAAATAAACTCCAGACCGTTAGTATTGACCGAGCCAATCGGATCCGTGAAAGTTTTACAGAACAATTCTGTACAAGTGAATCTGATGCACATGAATAATAGCGAAGATCCTATCCACCTTCTCCTCAGCAATAATGGAGGAAAGTCTTTCAATGACGTGGAACTGAAGTATTCAAACCTGATTTTGAATTTGGAAGGAGGAAGAGACTATATATTAAAGACCAAAGAGACTGGTACCAAGTTCAATTTTACTATTACGGCCTCAGACACCAATGAGGTTCCGTATGAGATCAGTAATAATGATACGAGGGTTGGTTGTTATGAGGATGGACAGTTTTATGCTGTTGGTAAGTCTTGTTCTTTTATTTTCGACTTATAACCTAAAGAAATAAATTTAATTTTGCCTTGCCAAAGCCTAAATTGTCAGTCAGTCACGGGGCGTAGGTATACTCAGCAAAATAGCCACACTCACATAATGCTATTTGCTTTAGCGAACTAATTATATTATTATTAAAAACATATTCTATGTTCACACTGTTTTGCTTAAGACATACTACAAACCCCGTAGCACCCATTGAACTTGCGCCTTTGGTGTTGCAAACTTCTATAGACTACGGTACTCAGCCATACGCTTGACTCTGCCACCTTGCCTCAAATAAATAATGTGTATTACGCGGAGGCATGCTATAAGTCCACTTATAGCATGCCTGAAGGGTCTGCGTGGTGAGCCTATTACCGTGTTGAAATGAATACTTTTATGAACATGTTCCTCCGATACAAAGGGAGAATCCTCCGAACAGACATGGTGATCAAACCTGGCTGGTCGCGGCCCATCAAATCTTTCCTCCGTATACTATGAGAAAAGCCTATCATATAATTATTATGCATATCCATTAGGCTGCCCTAAGGCTTAAAACTTGGCTTAACGACTTTCATATTACTGAAAACCAGGACCGACGACTTAACGGGCCTTCCAAGGCACAGAAACGCTGGTGGATAAATGTCATAAAGTGGTCACCCATCCAATTACCGGCTACAGTGAGTGATATTAGCATTTTCATGCATCCATGCTTCAGGCGAAGAAATCCACATCGGCTGCGAACAGCTCTGCGAGTGCACCGGCATGGACACACGTGAATGTGCAGCCTTAATCTGTCCATCCCACGTGGGCCTCGAGCTGGTCTCCAAAGGCTGTGTGAAGTGGGCTCCAAGCCCACCTGCTACTCCACCTAACTGCTGTCCGAGGTCTGCTAGGTGCTTGAGTGATGGGACTTGCCATTATAAAGGGGTAGCGTGAGTATAAAGATTTTTCTCGATGTTTTTCTTCATTTATTTTTTTCAGTATTTTTCTTCATAAATTTTCATTCATTCATAATAACGCACATAGCAAAAAAGAATAGCGTAGTTTCCCTTTATTACACCGAGGGAACTATGTAGGGATTAATATTTAGATAAAATATAGATTCTTCTATCCATAAACAATACTGTGAAACCAATTCTGATAATATTTAATACCTAACTCATCATGTTTTCGGTCCATAGAAAAACTATAATTGGGTTAACTTGATTATAAAAGACTTCTCTAGTTTAAGTCTCTTACTTATCTAGATCTTATCGCACAAGCTTATGGTGTCTTTTGAAGTGGTTTTTAATTCAAAATCTCTTCTATTTTTAATGAAACTAATGCCCTTTCTCTCCCATTTCTACAGGGTGCCAAACTGGAGTGAAGTGCCAATAGCGTTGACAGGATGCGAACAGCGTTGTTTCTGTGAGAACGGCGACCTGGACTGCCAGGAAGTCTGCTCTCCCCTACCTCCCGTCCCCCCTCAGAACTTAAGGTGCCCTCCGAATCACCGACCGGCGGCTGTCAACATGTCTGATGAAGACTGCTGTAAGCAATGGGGTTGTCTTCCCAATGGTAAGTTTACGAGTATAATAGCTACATATAGACAAATCTTGCATTTCTATGATTTTGGTTCTGCGGTTAGAACAAATTGGATTTGATTTCTAAAACGTTCTACTAGTCCTGGGGTATCCTTCTGAAGGCTTACCCGGGCTCCCAAAAGTAGGCTGTTTGTTGTTGTTTTTAGTCGGTAGGAGTCCGGCATAGCATTCATGTAGGATTCACCACACGTTAAAAAAATCGGAATGTTCTACTTAACATTAAGAAAGAACATGGTGAAATTTATATTTCGTAGGTATTAGTCTACTATTAATTGTATTCAATATTGTATTAATAGGAGAAACTGAAGATTTCACTCTACAATAATTTTCAAAATTTAGTACAAATCATCAAATCAAATTCATACATATTTTGGTTCAAAAACTGCATGTCTGCGAATGCCTCTATCATCATTTCACGCTACTTACATTCATTTGCTTTTATTCATTTTCTTTTATCATTCATTCACTCATTATTGCTTGCAGCCGAAAACGAATCAAACCAAGCTTCTCAGTCTTACACCATACCGACTATGGGCGAAGTATTGAACTATGTGACACCCCTAGCACCTACATCGACAATAATACCAGTTCTACCTAACCCTACAGCCACAACTGACTCTATTGACTTTTACAGACATCTAAGTCCCGTGAAATCCTTTCCAAAATATATAAAAAATGTTTTTCCCGCCACGAGGCCTCCTAAATTTGACTACATAGATATTCAGCCAATGCCGCCCCCTCCACCAGATTCAACTCAAGTCCAAGGAGATAATATTACAGTTTTTACTCTAGATGATGTCGATACTCCTTTTAAAACAATTCATCCAGAACCTCCTTTAGTTAGCGTTCATAATTCAAATAACTGGCAGATTCCCAATAATAAACCAGAACCCCCGACAGTACAAGACCCAAATCAGAATATTTACCGCACTCATTCATATTCTGAGAATCATAACAATTTAATTCCGAATGAAAATGATGCCAATATAATGTACCATAATCCAATGATTAGTCAAACAGAGACTCCAGCACCACTGCTGACAATTCCTGATAAAGCACCTAAATATGCGTACGATACTGTAAGAAAAGTTCCTCTTTCAAAAGTTGAAAATATGAACTTCTTTTTACCCACATATGACAGACACAGAACAGTGATAGGAAATTCTTATTCTAAATATCCGATCGATGCAGCGCCTTTGAAACCCAAGACTATAGCTGAACCTATTCAAATGGTACATAAATTCTTTGAACCTGCAATGGTTAATACATCATTTGGCTATCATACTCCTCGAGTTTCCTATCCCCAAGCAAAGACCAGCCCAACTTTACCCAGAGATAAGCCTCCTGTACTTAGAAAGCAGGTGACAATACTAAAGACAAAAGAATTTAAGCCTCCCGAGATGTACAGTAATGATGAAGCATGGGACGAACAGTCCAACAAGCATCTATTGACTAAACTTCCAAATCCATATGAGACTGTATTACTAAGAGCTGTGCCTACCTCTAAAATTCACTTAGCAACGAGATATCAGAATCCAAGGATTCCACAAATGTCTGTGAAAACATACACAACGATGGATCTTGAGCATCTGTTGAATCAGATGGAAGTAGAATCTGTTGTTACTAAGAACCTGGGACGGTCGGCTGACAAGGAGGAGGATATCGAAGGTTTGTCACGTTGCGTTGACTTCTCGACTTACATTGATGTATTTTATGACTGACTCTCGGAAGCCTTGATGTATTTAAGACTGACTCTCGAATGCAATGATGTATTGCAGGTTGCCTATCGAACTATTGACTCTATTATTTCTTTATAAGTAAGTCTACCGACTGACTAACTCGAGAACCCAACTGTGTTTAGATATTTACTTGGTGTAGTAGAACAGACAATGTCAAAATATTGAATGTTTAAATGTTCCTAACTTCTCCTCTTCTGAGCTAAATCATCTCAGCTAAAACTATTTCTTCTACTCCTATTTGATATTATATAGATGTCTTTGATATATATTTACGGTTGACTTACAAATCTCTACATATAAATTAAGCCACTTATCTTTCCACATATCAACCACATACAACAATGCATGAAACTATTTGATGTCGTTTTACTAACATGTTCTATCATGGTCTCATCAAAATATTTAGCTCTCTCTGAATTTGCAGCGCACTTGTTTGGGCACTTAACTCAAATTGTAGAAGTTGTTAGGTGTGTTCCGTAGTACGGGGAATATCAAAATTACAAATCAAAAATTGTATATTATATCAGAAAAATGTTATTTAAATTTTCAGGACATCTGACATCAGAATCTCCATCACAACCATTCCTCCCCACGATACCACCAGAAATCCACTTCCCGCATGAAGATATTCCAGACTATGATCAGAATAACATACATCGGCATCCATCCAATCCTATCGAGCCTGCAGTGGCTGGGTTACCTCCGGGATTGACATTGCCACCTCAGTATGGTGACAATAATAAGAAGCTAAGCGTGATCTCTCTTCAAGCTGATTCTCCAACTAGTGTGAAAATGCTGTTTGGACTGCCAACTGTGTTGGTTGGGCTGAGAGGAAGCGTGGATTTGAGATATACTGATAAAGCGTAAGTATTATCAGTTATTCTGTGAAACTTTCTCACAGATTTTTTTTTATACCACCAAGGTGGCAGACAAGGATACGGCCTAACAGAAGGAAGGAATATGGTTAAAAATCGTTTTGAAGCGCTCGTAGTCCTCCTGACTCGAATCCCCAAGCGAGGAATTCTAGGATATCCTTCCGAGGTGTTGCACTGGGCGCCCGGCGCTAGATGGATTGATAAGGACTACGCAGACCAGGGTTTAGTCGATTTGACTCCGGCATTATATTGGGAATTTCCATACTTATGAGGGGTCATGCCAAGCTATGAGGGGTCACGGGGTACACGCTGGGCCCTGAGGTGAATTCCCTCGGTTCTCGAAGTGTGTCAGTGTCGCAGGCCATCCTTGCAGAATTTTCTGTTCGGTACATTTTATATCGAATATTTTTATTCAGTTGACACCACATCCGACGCATCTCATACTTTATACAAAGATATTCTTATTTTTACTATTTTCCAGTGAACCAGACATATCTCAGTGGCAATCCCAAGTATTTGCGCCAGCGGATGAGGTGCTCACCACTCCACGCTTGGAGTTCCGCCTCTCAGGGTTGAAACCCTCCACCACATACAAGATCAGAGGAAAGCTGTACCTACATAACCTGCCTGTAGAGCCAGAGAGCGAGATATATACTGTCAGAACTCAGGATCTGCCAACGGTAAGTTTAATATAGGACAAGATAGGAAAGAATTACTAAACAATATTTTTTGTAGTGAAATATTCTTACCTAGTAACATGCCAGTGGTTAAGCCAAGTTGAAGGTGGGGAAAACGAGAAATGGTTGGCTTGAAAAATGGCAACAGTGGGTAGTAAAACAACCTGCGCCGTCTATTTCAATGAGTCATTTTTTTATACTTCTTAGGTGGCAGACAAGCTTACGGCCCACCGGAAGGTTGGTAACCGTAGCCTATAGACGTTTGCAACACCAGAGGCGCTACACACGCGCTGCCGACCCGGGCGCAGGTTGTGACGACCCACAGTTGAAATTTTTCAAGCCGCCCGTAAGGCCTTCAACCTGGCTTAACGACTGTCATTTTACCGACAACCGGGACCAACGGCTTATCGTGCCTTCCGAAGCACGGAAACGCTCGTAAATAAATGTCACAAAGTGGTCCACGTGGTGGTCACCCATCCATGTCCCGCCATAGTAAATGTTGCTTACTGCAGTGATCGTTTACAGAACACTGAGTCCGCGGGGCCACGAGCGCTTCATTAGGCTCAAACACCTATTACGTGGCACAAAAATATTTTGTGTATCTGCCTCTACCTACAAACTTCCGGTATAAAATCTTGTAAGTTGCTTCAACATGTTATTAGATTGACTACTTACATAGAAAATTCAACAACGTGTTATCTTTGCATTTGTTTAAATTAAATTTTAGTTTGATGATTTAGAATTCTGTCGACTGTGTATGACTGCATAAAGTTATACCTCTTGTCTCACTCTTTCCCTAGGTGATACCATTGGAGGAAAAGAGACGAGAGATAGACGGTCGCCTCACCGTGACGAGCGTGAACGACACCACCGCGCACGTCAGTTGGAGACACTTCAATGAGCAAGAGTTGATTTACATCGACGGTATTCAAATAAGGTAGGTTCTTTATCTTAACGAATTTTCAGTAGGTAGTTTGCAAACCCTGGAGTTTGTTTTGTATGGCGGAGCTGTAAATTTTCTTTTTTATTTTCGGCATAGTTGCTAGCGACTGCCGAAGACAGTAATTGATCTGCCTATGCCAGTAGTTGTCTTGCCTATTCCAGAGCTTCGTCCATTGGTCAGCAAGGTTACTATTTCTAGCAAAGTGCCCTGTTGGTAAAGTCACCATCAGAGCATTTTTTCTACATTTCATTTGAGTGCGTTTCCGTGCTTGGAAAGGTACGTAAAGCCAAGTTGAAGGCCTAGGTGGCTTGAAAAATATCAACAGTGGTAGTCACAACCTGCGCCTATCCATTTTAAATACAGAAATAAGTTCACTACCTACAACGTGTGACAAAAACTTGAAATAAAATGTGGGTTTATGCTACGCTTTTGGCTGCCTTTCAGGGATGAAGGTATGACTGTATAATATATACGTATGTATATATTGCAGCAAAGGTTAACTTGGGCTCTGAACATCATACGAGGCCCTAACGTCTCTGTCAGAGATGATGACCTTTTTGTATTATTTTACAAAACTAACCAATTCGTAACTCCACAGATATCGTCCAGTAGGCACACCTATCTACAGCATGACAGAACTGTTACACCACAGTCGCATGACGGCGGAACTGCACGATCTCCGACCGGAGACCAAGTATGAAGCATCGCTGGTTCTCATACCGCCTCCCAAGAGTCTCACCGAACTTGTGGATCCCTCGCAAGTGGAGTTCAAAACTGCTCCTTATGTTGGTAAGTGAAGTTCACTTTAATTTTAGGCTACATTATATGCAAAAACTTCGTGCTAAACATGCTCCATACATTGTAACTTACGAGTATTTACACCACTAAAGTGACAACCAAGCAGTACCTACACCTGATCGAAAAGTTGAGAGAGGTCGCCTCTCTCAAAGTAGATAGACATCCGCGCAAAAATTATCAGAGAAGTGATGACAAGACCGAATTATGTTAGGGCGATCTTTGGGCATTTGCCCTACGATGGGCGTCACACGACTGAGATGATGATGATGATATTGTTTTTGCTGACACATGTATTTCATTCCAATTCAGATCCTTACAATTGGACGGTCACCATCGAAACGAGAACCATCGGTGCCGGAGCAGCCGAGGTTTGGTGGAGAGGAGTTCCAGCCCCAGCCGAGAGATGGGTGCGAGTGTACCGAGCAGCCCACGCATGTGTTCCTCCTGGAGGCGGCGAGAAGCGTGACCTACATGACATACATGCGCATCATGGTCATGAGATAGACATGCAACATGATCATGACAAGCATGAGAAGGATGCCTTCAGATTGGCTGCAAGAGACTTGCCTCCGGCGATTACGATTTCTGGACTGTTGCCGGATACCAAGTAAGTGCATGATTACTGTAGTATTAGTTTAGTACCGAGAAATGGGTCCGAGCGGCCCACGCTGAATTCCTCCTGGAGCGGCGCGATCTTCACGACATATACATAATCTTGCATCACATTGCATTCATCTAGAGATGTGGCCAGCCCTTTGCCACTTAAAAACGCATACTCTATGTCGACCGCTCAGATTCTATGACCGCTAACATTATTTTGAAGTTTATACCTCAAAGATGCCCCAAGCATAGCTCGCTCCATTGCTCGCTGTGCAACTTTAAGGGCATGGGCTAGCTTTATTGTAAGAGTGCACGTTTCGGCACCGTAGGTCATAACTGGTAGAACGCACGCAATGCGGTGTTGGCAAATAGGTAGAAAACACGACGCAGTTTGCTGGATGCAGCCCAGCCAAAACTAACAAGAGATCTCCAACAATATTTATTGTCCTATTTTTCTTTCCAGGTGCCGAGTATGGCTTGAGCTGTTCCTGACCAACGGTAAAGTAAAGACAAGTAACGTGTTGGAGATCAACACCAAATCTCTAGACCACCCGGAAACTATAGACAGTGAGTATTTTTCTTTATCTACGTTGTGTACCTAGTGTTAGTTGTATGGTAGTTGGTTTGAATAACGTTGCGCAACCACGTCAGCCTTTTTGTAGGACTGACAACATTTTCAGTTCCTACCCACTATTTTCATTCGAATTCTGTAGGAAATGCGCGCTGAGCAATTCCAAAACGTCCGTTATGTTCAATGGCGTAAAAATAAGCATTCGATGATCAGATTTGAGCGCACACCGTTAATAAATGGAATACACACAACATCATTAGAGAGTACCTACCTAGTACAGCTCTGAGAGGATCTCTTATGTCATAGCACCTAATAAGCATAATGTATAAGCCTCTTCATACTTGCCTTGAAAAACCTGGTGTTGTAAGAAGAGAGAAACATTTACGCTAGTAGAACGTATCTTCTGGAACGCAGGTCTGCCGAAGATTCCCCCCACAATATGAGAGTTTCCTCTGCTCAATACAGGTTGTTCGGAATCAAAAAGGAGATGGTGGTATTAAATCAAAGAGTTTTTCATTTCAGATGAGATCGAGTCCTCTTCATCCGTGTCAGCCCGTCATGGCGATTACTACGGCGCTCTGGTCGGAGTGGGCGCGGTGGCTGCGTTGGGGGCTCTCAGCTCTCTGCTGCTACTGCTTATAGTGCTGAGGAGACACAGGCCGAGATCTGTGGCCATTACAAGTGAGTACTAGCCTCTGTTCTTAGCCGTAAGCCAAAGGTTGCCCTGTAAGAAATTGCTTTCTAGCGATAACCTCATCCTCTGCACCTTTATTAAATTTGTAACCTTTTTAGTTATTCCGGTAGTTACAACCTGTCCATTTCAACACGACAATATATACTCACCACCTATTACGTGGGACAAGACCTAATGGTGGTGGTGGTCTACCCCTTTGGGAATAAAGGTGTGACTGTTGAAAGGTTCCTGATGGTTTGAAAATACAATTTATTGGACCCGGTAGGTTTGTCACCGATATTCACGCAAAACTGCGTCTGTCGAGGCTGCTAATAGCAGATTAATAATAGTCTTCAATTCAGCCTATCGCAGTCCACAGCTAGAAGTGTTGCCCTCTCACAATTTTTAGAATCAATTTGAGGTTATTGGCTCTTACCCTATGACGCTGTGTATGGAGACTGGCTTGAATCTTAATGTGTCGGTAGGGCTAACTCACACATCAGTACAATTACCTACGAGGTCTTAGATTATAAACTAAGTACCTATGAAATGAGATGATATCAATACATATAATAAAAACGTACCAGGTCGCTGTCTGTACAATGAAGATATAGAAGAAAAAAATTATAGGGAGGCTTTATGAACGCAATAGAACGCAATAGAACAATGATTTTTAGAATTTTTGTCTGTCTGTGCGTTTGAGCACGCTAATCTCAGCAACGGCTCAACCGATTGCAATGCGGGTTTCTTTATTGCGTTGCGGTTGGCTTCACTTAACATTTAGTATTGTTTGATGTCAATCGGTTCATAAATAAACAAGTTGTATCGATCTAAAATTTGCAGCGTACGAAGTCCGCAGGCAACAGCTAGTTATTAATATTTTTTTTTGTTGACGCGGGGAACGCCTTTACGCGCCTTCATCCCAGCTGCGGGGGCAGCTGGGATGGTGTGTGGGACTCCCGGCCCGGTCCGGAATGGACCGTCCTACCCACTAAACCCCGCGGTGTTCCTCCTCACCCTTTAGCCGGGCCGAGGGATATCAAAAGATTATTCACGTCGACCCGGCTAGGGGCGCCCCGTTTATTCGGGGCTCTCCTCGGGGGAGCCAGATGGGCCGCTCCCCAAAGCTCCCTAAGGAGCTGAAGACCACGCCTGCACCGCTCTCGAGCGCCCCTCTGTAATAGAGGAGACAGAGAGCGGCTCAGGCGGCGCAGGCGTGCGCTAATGGGCACCCCCGGAACACGGGAAAGGTGCCCACCGCCATGTGACCGTTGGTGGGCGGGGTCCCCCGACCTTACGCCCACGGTCAAGAAACAATCGGGGGCGCGCAGTGACTCCTCACCGCGGCGTCCCGGCGTCGCGGCGTCGGGAGCATTATCCGTTACTCCCGCTCCCCCGCACAGTGCACCATCACCTCGTCAACTGGCGAGGTGACAGCAGCCCAGCACTGTTGCCGTTATTCACGGCTGGCAGCCCGAACTGCATGGCAGGGCGGGAGCATTTACCCAAACTCCCGCCCCCCACGCAGTGCCTCTCCCACTTTGCCGCCATCGTCTCGCCAGCAAAGGTGGCGAAGCGACGGCGACCCAGCACTGCTGCTGCCGGCCGTGAATAACGGCACGGCCGGCAGCAACACACATCACCGAGCAACCCACAGGTGGGTTACTCCCGCCTCGGCCGGAATTAGCCAGAGTAGCACAGCTCCCCCACAGAGGAAGGGGAGTGGTCGCTACTTCGTTGCCCAAAATGCACCACGAGGAGGATCCGACCCATTGGGGTCCTTAAGATGTTATAGGCTTTTCTTTTTTTTTTTTTTTTGTTTAACGTGAGGGAAAATCCTCATAGGATGTTATGCCGGATGTTATGACTCTTACTGACTAAAAAACCTCACGCCACGCCTAACAGCCTATGGTTGAGAGCCCCGGGTAAGCCCTCAGGAAGGATGTCCCGTGACTCCCAACAGACCTACGGCCGCCAATGCGGCCTCGCCCAGGGGGTGGTTCGGGTGCAATCCCGCGTCTATGGGGGGTTTCGGGTGTGACCCCGCTTCTAAGGGGGGGCGTGCGTGGAAGTGGTGGGAGAGTTCTCCCCCGCACCCAGCCCGCCGCCTCCTTCGCGAGCATGACCTGCTCGCAGAAAGAGGCGGCGCAGTTCCACTTACAGGTACAGATAGGCTACTGAACAAAACCATGAACCTGTCTACAGTTTGTTTCACTTATGTCAATATCGTTGAATGTCGGATTTGAATGCCACTTGAATATTGGATTATTTGTTCACAGCTGTGCCAACAGCTCCCCGCGAGTCGTCTCTCCCTCCGTACGACAACCCGGCGTACAAGCTAGAGTTACAACAAGAAACTATGGGTACGAAGTAATTTTAATTTTCCACACATTGTACTGTTACTTACCTTTAATTAAGGATTAAATTACTTGCCCGGTGGACTTGTGTTATAAACGATTGTGACCACTTTGTGAAGTCACATTAAGCTGTTGGTCCCGTCGTTAAGCCAAGTTGAGAGACGTACGGGCGTCTTGAAAAATTTCAACAGCAGGCAGTCACAACCTGCTTCTGTCCATTTTAACACTGAAATAAGACCTACTAGTCTACCTATTACGTGGGACAAATTCTGAAAGAGTTAAATTTGGGCATATAATATGCCCCTGCCTACCCCATCGGGAATAAAGGCGTGACCATATGTATGCCATTGTTCCTTGACATATTGTTAAGCAGACGGTTTCTTACTGCATGTGGCAAAGATATTCCTTAATTTAATGTCTGCGCTGTACTGCAATATTTTTTGTTGGGCCCTTCTTGATAAATTTCTTTCTGGAAGAAACTGGTTTGAAAAGTTCCTCCGATCGAAGTTGTTGTAAGGCTGTGTTGTTTATATTATCTTTGAAGCCGAGAATTCTTATACAGCAGAACAGTTAATTTTTTTTCGTTACGTGCCGCTGGTTTATTAATCAATCAAATCAGCTTCGTCCACTGTTCGACGTAAGTCTCCTCCAATTTTCGCCATGAAGGTGGCTTCTGACTACGCTAGAATATTGTGCTAAATTTGAAGTATAACTGAGTGTGAACGTGTCCATTATGGTATGGTTCGCGATCTGAGCTTGAACTATAATACTAAGCTACTACAATACTAACGTACCCTGAAGTCACCTTAACGCAAACATGTTTTCCTTAATTTTGGGATGGAGATTGACGTTACTGTTAGCCCCTTTTCACACGTACCGGTTGCCGGGTAGCAGGTGCCGGGTACCCGGCGGCGAAGTGTTTGGCCATATACTATAGCTTTCACACGTACCGGCGTCATTTGCCCGGCAATGCCGTACACTTCGCCGCCGGTTACCCGGCATCGGCTACCCGGCAACCGGTACGTGTAAAAAGGCACTTACGATGACGTATCGTAAAGGCGCGGTGGTGCTGGTAGCATCTTGCCAACTTATTCTTATATTAAACTTTCCTTTCACAGACCTCTGACAATTAAGCTCCCGTGGGCATACCAACGGCCTCAACGGGATATCTGAACGCGCCGTCGATGTCGACATGCAGAACGGCAAACCGTACAACGAAATGGGTGTTTAAACCTTATATATACTGCCATACATCTGACTATAAGTGAAGAGTGTATAAGATTAAGAAACATCCGAATATAAGTATAAAGTGTATAAGACAAAGACGTAGGTATATTTAGGTTTGCCGAAGAAAAAGAGACAAAATGGAAAATAGTCTAATTGATAGCTCTATCCATGTTCACATTGTTATATTGTGATATGTTGTGGATGCACTTTCAGTTATTTATTATGACTAGACAGATAGAAAAGACGCCACATAGCAATTAAATAAATTATAAAACGTGTGACACTATTACGTGAACAGAAATTGGTAGTTTACCATGTCAAATGTATGGCAGTAGGTTGTAGTCGACCGGCTATATCAAACGAAATGAACAATGATAAGTGAAAAATATATAACAGTCGTTATCAATGCAAGTGTGTGTGTATAGTATGACTGTACCAAATTGACTTTGAGTGATAGGTGTAGTGGTGACAAACTCTAGTGTTAAGTGTATTGTATATTTAGTTTAAGTGTAATGTTTCTAAGTGGTAAGTGTATTTTTTAAAGAAATGTATTCAATTGAAAATGCTATTCGAAATTAGATTATTTTTTCTGGAGCATTAACTATGTGTGTGGTATGGTAAAGATAGCATTGCTATTTTACACAGAAAATATTTAATGAATTTTTAATTTGCTTCTAATGAGGATCTATTTTTTATTATATAATCAATATTGGTTTGTGATTTTTAACATGAAAAATACTAAATATCACTGTAAAACTTAGAAAAATCGCCCTTCCCAGTTTCGAACTTTAAATATTTTAAAATTACGATAATTATTTGATACAGAAGAACAAAAAAAATCTGTGTAAAATGAATCTCTGTGAAAAATTTAAATTGGAGTTATTCATGTAAGATTTTTTTTTAAATCCCGACTCTGAGAACAAATACAATGTAATCCAATAAACCCACATGTTATTGACAAATTTTCTAAAAAAAAAATTGGATCTTTTTTGTGTAATCCACACTAAAAAAGCGAATCGAGGAATTATGATCTTCTATTAATTATATTTAAATGATAAAATCAATAACTATAATTGCCTCAATTATTTACTGAATTATTAATTTTGGAGTTCACCAACCAGCTGTAAGTGTTCCAATTTTGTATATAGTGTTGTAATACTTTTGTATATGTACCTACGTAATTCCATTATAGGTAGATACTTGTGTATATAAAGATATATAAGTATATACAAAACTGCCCGATACATTTGTTAATAAAAATAAAATGTTAATACGTAAAACATTTCTGTTTTTTTTTCACTAACGATTAACCCTTTCTTGCGCGTGGTACTACCAGTGGTACTACTGGTAGTACCACGATTAAAAAAATTACCCGTGGTACTACCTAGTACCACACTTGGTAGTACCACGGGTAATTTTTTTAATCGTGGTACTACCAGTAAGACCATGCCCAAGAAAGGTAATAATCCCCACCTCTTTGCCAGTGACATACTTTGAACTCACGTTTAAATAACATTTTAGCTATCCTATCATATAGCTAAGAAAGCCCCAATTACTGTAGCGCCACGATTCCAGGGCACATCTCTTTCCATCTCTAAAAGTATAGGGATCCTTGGTGTTGACATCTCCAGTGACGTTCAGTTCCGCAGTCATTTGGAGGACAAGGCCAGGCTGGCGTCCAAGAAGCTCGGTGTGCTCAACAGGGCGCGGCAGTACTTCACTGCTGCGCAAACACTGCTTCTCTATAAGTCGCAACTGCGGCCACACATGGAGTACCTACTGCTGTCACCTCTGGGCGGGGGCACCTGAATATCAGCTTCGTCCATTTGACTCAGTGCAGAGGCGAGCTGTGAGAGTTGTCAACGATTCTATACTGACAGGTGGTGTTGAGCCTCTTCGCGACAGGAGAGACTTTGCCTCCTTATACGTGTTCTACCGCCTGTACAATGGTATGTGCTCTGAGGAATTGTTTGACATGATGCCCACGGCTACCTTCTATCATCGCACCGCTCGCCATAGACTGGGATTTCATCCTCACACCCTACGTCCGAAGCGTTCCAGCACGGTTAGATCCGGTAGGGGTTTTCTTCCGCGCACGCTTAGGTTGTGGAATGATCTTCCTGCCTCGGTTTTCCCAAACGCCTACAGTATGGGGTTCTTCAAAAGGGGTCTAAGAAGGTTTTTACAGGGTCGGCAGCGCGAGTGTGGCGCCTCTGGTGTTGCAAACGTTCATAGGCTGCGGTGACCACCAGTCCTTCTGGTGGGCCGTATGCTTGTCTGCCACCTTAGTGGTATAAAGAAAAAAAAATCCTAGTTACTATTTACCTGCTATTACTTCTGCGAAGAGTTAGTAGACCTCGCACCCAGGAAAAGCCAAATCCATCAAATACATGCCTTTATCCCCGAAGGGGTATTCATAGGCATAGTGTCCGCTCACGTTTCCCCTTATAGTTTTACCTCCCACGTAATAGGTGGTGGACCTATTGACGAAAAAATCATCAAGATCCGTTCATAAATAACGCGACAGCAAACTGCACTCTTTTCTCCCCCATTTTCTCCCCTATCAAAAAAAGCTCTCGACAAAAGTTGTATTACAATAAAAGAATACATGTGCCAAGTTTGGTGAGAATCCAGTAAGAAATGCGTCCTCTAGACCGGAATTGACATACACACAGACATACGGATGAAAGCAATATCGTCCATACTGTCGAATCGGAGACTCGCTTGCTTCGCTCGCTCGGTCAACTAAATTTCTATTAAGATTACAATAATGTGAAGATGAAAGTCTGCCCAAAATGTAAGTATTTACTTATATGTATTACTCCTGCTCAGCTGTCCTGTGACATCCTTATTTCTTGATAGGGCTTTACCCGGGGCTCTCAACCGTAGGCTGTTGGACGTTACGTGAGGTTTTTAGTCGGTAGGAGGCCGGCAAGGATTTTCCGTTCACGTTAATCAAAAATTTCTGCTCAGCTCCCTTGGATAGATGTGTGATGATAATACTCTGTAAAATTCCTTGACCAATGAGCCATTCGACAGTCAAAGGATGTTTGGATTCGAACCAAATATTTCCTGATATTATCGCTTTCAACCAAACTATTTCATCAGCGTTATAATATTGGTATAGTTTTAGTTATAGATGCAATGTGGATATCAGGTACCATCGAAGAGAAAAGTGTTAAAGGGAAAGGATTGTCAATTACAAAAACGTCATTTAATTCAATTACAACACCAAATCACATTATATTTTCTATAATAATAGTACATAATAGGTATATTTTTGTTTATATGTATGATTTTTGTTACTTTTTAATAACTTTTATTCTAATGGCTTTGTAATAAATCTATTGTATTTATTTATTATGTGAGTGTAAAAGACATTGTGTTATTTGGTTATTGGAAGTGAAAAGGACTGAAAATTATTTTATTAATGGTTTTATTATTTAAGAAAATAGATGCAAAGAGGATGTTATAAATATCTAACTATGTCGAGTTCAATGGGCCCAAAAGGAAGTTCATTAATCATGCTCTCAATATAAATAGCTTTATTATATCTTATTCAATAACGATAATTCTATAATATACTCTGTAAATATTCTAACGTATGTATCTTTTGATACAATGTATTTTTGTTGAACTCAAAATAGACCAAATGATCTTCATTTAGCTGGGTAAATAAAGACCATTTGAATTTAAACTGAAGACAATATTCCGTTATAATTTTATAAAAACTAAATGCATGGATATAACTTATATTTTAGGCTAAAATGTAAACAAGACTGTCGCTAATTAAATTTAAAGAGATGAAATATAAGTACGATAATTTTCTAATATAAAATGACTAAATATGGATATTGTTCAACGTATTTAAATTAAATATTTTTTAAATATTTTGCTAAAAGCCTGGCACATTATGCAATTACTTGATATGTCCGTCAGCTGCAATTTCTAGATGTAAATGTTGATGGAAAACGTAGACAAACGAACCATGAGATGCTGTTCCGATTCTATACGTGACTTTACGCAAAAGAAAAACTGTACAGAAAATATTTGAACTTGTTAATTTTTGCCACTTTTGTTGTACCTACATTATTATAGGTACATCCCGTAAGTAAGAATTTTTTGGTAACTACTTTTCCGACTTATACTAATTTCTTTTTATTAAGAATGATGTCATTAATAGTTACAATGCAAATTGTATATTAATTTATGTGTCTAAAAAAGAAATTTAAACAGTAAATAAACAACTCATGTCTATAGTTAATTGTAATACAAAAATAATATTATTTCAAACTTTACGATTTAAGAAAAGTGCATTAAATCCTACACTATTTGGAATCACAAAAGATAATGTTTTTTTTTCAGATATACTAATTTATTTAATGATCTATAGTTATAAAAATATTCGGAAAATAAATTACCTATTACTAACTAAAAAACACACACAAACAAAATTTTACAGCACGCAAAACATCAACCACACACCAAATAGCCGCATTTCTGATGACATATTTCTAGCATTGCAGGTGATTGTTTTGTTCTTTTTTAGGGATTCGTACCCAAAGAGTAAAAATGGGACTCTATTCATGAGTCTATCTGTCTGTCCGTCACAGGCCTGTATCTCAGGAATTGCGATAGCTAGAGAGCTGAAAATTTCACAGATGATGTATTTCTGTGGCCGTTTTAACAAGAAATAATAATAAATCAGAAAATAAACGATATTTAAGAGGGGCTCCCATACAACAAACGTGATCTTTTGCCGCTTTTTGGTATGGAACCCTCCGTGCCCGAGTCTGACTCGCACTTGACTGGTTTATACATACTTAAAGTTTACACTATCTCTTTCGATTCAGTGCTTATGCCCCAGATAACTGTCAGATAGTTTTTTCATGAAATAAGCAACACCTTTTTCATTGTGTGGTTGACGTTTAAAAAAGCTTGCTTATCGAGCGTCAAATAGAAGAAATACATGGACATCATACAGTCAAAAACAAAACGTTTTTGTTAGTGACTGTCTAGTAAAGCAAGAAAAATATGAAAAAATAGTAGAAATATTTAAGTAATAAACGCTATTAGGAATTAGTCCAACCAACCTATTCCTCTTAAAATTATTTTCCAAGCAAAAGAGTACATTATCATAGTCACTTTTATTCAGTTAATGCATTATAATAAACGGTAACAGCAACCGTAACGGTAAAAATAACTAGTTATATTTGGTCAACAACCAACGTTGTTAGAAAAAATATATATTATCTGTGCAGTTACCGTTCACTAGAAAACAAAATCTAAAAATAATTTTGTGAGTAACCATTTCTCGAGACGGTATACAAAAGTATACTCGACTTGATAAATGCATTTATGCAGACATAACACTGGCAGCTTCAAAACAGTAGGTAAAGTGAGAAAGAAAATATAATAATAAGGAGATTACATATGTAAAATTTAGTTATTTTCATCTATTAATTATCAGATGCTTGTGTTACGTCTGCATTACTTGATTCAGAGCCATATTTGCTGGTCAAGATTTTTTTGAAGTTAGTATATAATCTACATTTCCATGTTTACTAACTAGTTTCTCCTGAAATGAAGTATGTAACTTAAAATGGTTTGAATTGTTTTTGAATCATTGAGTGCCGTATCCGGATTACTCTATCAAAAGCCTAAGTTTGGTTAAAATTTATGCTCTGTTTTGTTGATCTTCGATGTTTTGGTTTTAGTTGCACAGCCTAAATACAACGAAGTTTAATTCCTTTTCCGTCACATTCAAAAATGTTTTTTTATATAACAATAATATAAAACCATTTATCATCTTATATTACAATTTTATAATAAAAGACAATAACTGTTTTATTAGAATTTCCATTGAATATCGACAGTGATATATTTTACTTTCCAAAAATTGTATCGAACAATAAAATCTCATCTATAAAACATTTTCAACCTTGACCAGCAAATGTCAATAAGTCCATTAGTTGCCTAAGCTATCTTCGTGCGCTTTCTTGACGACCGCTAGTTTGGAGTTGGGGTCCTGAGGCTGGAGTCCCGCGTAGGGAGGCGCACGGGTTCCGTGGAGTACTAGCGACCAGCCGCGGAGGAAGCCTGACCAGTCAGATGGGTTGTTGCCTCCGTTGTAACGGGCCTGAAAAAATTGAATTTTTTATTAGTCAAAATTTTCGTTTTAAACGGTTTTCAGTACTTCCACGTCATGCACTTTTCACCAGTGCAAAAAAATGACGAACCTCAAAAAAATTATAAGTATTTTAACGGAATAAACGAGATATTAATTTTCATTCGTAAAAAAACCAACAAATTACCTCTAACGTCCAAGTGCCCTGTGGTGACTCGCCCCAGGTGTGCGTGGTCATGAAGGGCCACTTGGTGAAGCCGTCCCGAGAGTCGTCGTCGTTGGCTCGCCGGCTCAAGATCATCGACCTGCAGCGTCAAGTGGAAAATTATAACAAACTGCATACAAGAAACTCTATAATATTCTTAAGATATAATATAATAAGAACTCTATAATATAATAAGACAACCTCGTAAAAATCAAAAACAAAACCAAGGCTATAAAAAAGTTTTTGTAAAAAAATATGTTCTACAACTTCTGTTGGTGACTATACCTACATCAGACATAGTATAAAAACATATTGGCAGGACCATATGACATCCAACTGTAGGTACTGGCAGACAATAAAATTGGTACACTCTGAATTTTAGGATCTAAGTATTATTTTTAAAGCATGCCTCAAAAATTAAAATAAATACCTATTATATTATACTTTTTTGATCGATTATTTGTAATATTTGTCGAGGGTACATAAAATATACAGGCTTCGGTGACCACCAGTACAATTGGTGGGCCGTTTGCTCTGTCTTAATGTTATAAAAAGATAATAATAATAATAAATCCACGGCTTGATGGCAAAGAGCCTCGATAACCATCTGAAGAGGCTCTCGTTAGACGGCTGGATCAAGGGCCTGATACAGAAGGCAGTACTTCTTGACACGGCACGCATTGTGAGGAGGTTCCTGTCTCTGAAGCCCTAACCACCGGTAGCTTGGTCCCTGTACCCGATGCCGGTGGGACACCTTTTTTTTATATTTTTAAATAAATATTTATATTTATATGATTTATTTAAAAATGTAATAGAATAAGTTAAAAATAATGAATAAATGGAATAATAATAATATTTGTGGACATTCACACTCAACATCATCTAGCCCAAATTAAACTAATATAAGCTTGTGCTATGGCATCTAGACGACTGATATACATACGTATATATTTCTAAATACATGAATATTTTACATAGATAACACCCAAATTCCAATAAGATACGTACTTAGTGCCCATAGGACTGGTAAGGAACAGCTCCAAGTCGCCGCGCCGGGATGCGTTGGCGCTGACCACGGCCTGCACGTGCTCCAGGTAGCGCACCTCGCTGGGCGTGCCGGCACACGCTGTCGTCTCGATCTTGAGGGTCAGAGTGCCTTCTAATGGGACCTCACTGAAAAGATAAATTTCGGTAATAATAAGTTAAAAGATCTCACTGCTTACCATCAGCCACAGTCTCGAGAGCTACGGATTTAGCTCCTGTGTGAAAATCTCGTGGTTGTGCATCAAGACGCAAACGCGAAGCTGGGAGCCGCGCCTACCCGATGATAATTCCAAGTAAGTGCGCTTCCAAGTGTTTGATGTTCCAAGTGATGCTTTTTATAAAACAGGGATGCATTTAGTACTATATTAGAACAATAAGTAATTGCGAGAGTGAGACATTTTTATAATACGAGTACACAGTGGTAACTATCAGGTATTAATGTAGAACCAAGGTGATAATATTTTAAATAAAATAGTTAGCTAAAAAACAACCCTACATGTTATACATAGAAAATGCACATACAAATATTTGCGGTTCAAACAAATATAATTGTTGCAATCCAGAATGGCGTGCACGAGCGGGGCATTGCAAGTTTTACGGTGCGATAGAGAATATTTTCGAGAGGCCTTTTTTCCAAGAACTGGAAAGGAAAGTAAGATGTCTTTTTTCCAAAAACTAGAAGGGAAAAATATAGGGAGATCTCTTTATTAAAGCGAGCAGAGTCGCAATCAAACGCCTCAATCAATCAAATCAGCCGATAACAGTCCACTGCTATTTGTAAATGATATTTGACCTTACTGTAACTATCCTGACAAATCGGGATATTAGAAGGTTTTAATTCCAGTTTTCTTCTTTTCGATACGACCCTAGTCTATAAGTCAACAGGTGCACTACCTGCAGGTGAGGCTGGTTTGTTCTCTGAAAATTTCGACCCTATTGTTGCATCACACCCTTAAATCAAAAACCAGTATAATATGAACCATGAACCCTTACGTATGAGTAGTAACAGAGCCAGCTTCACAGTGGTATCTAGGCGGTACTGATCGCCATTTCGCCGCCAACGCCGTCATCGCACCAGCGTCCAGCACTCCAAACCCAAACAGATGGTTGAACTCCAAACCCACGCCGTTCATCGTCCAGTGGAACCGGCCCTGGAATTTGTGAGATAAGTTAGGTATCCTTTGATTCTGACGAAAATACTGGTATATCCTTCCGAGGGCTTACTCGGGGCTCCTGACCGTAGGCAGTGAATGTGGTAGGGCACAGATTAGTTTTAGTCAGTAAGATTCCGAGGACATAGAATGTATGAGGGATTTTCAGCAGTAAATAAGGCATCATCTATACATTTAATAAAATGATAGAAAAATCAAAACTCTACATTGAAAATGAAAAAAAAAAATACGTTCTGGGTGTTCTATATACCGAACCCAAAAATATAGTTAGAAAAAATTTTGGCTGTTTGTCTGTTTACTTTGCTTTGTCCGGAAGGATCTCAAAAAGTACTCCATAGATTTGATTCAAATTTTGCACAAATATGAACTAGGGGTAGAGTCTTCAAATATGCTATATATTATCACGCTACATATCCTAGGGGCTAAGCAGAGAGTAAAAAAAATGGCATTATAACATAATTTTCGCGCGTACGAAGTCGCGGGCAATAGCTAGTGTATATATAAAATTACATGCGGTGCTAAATATATTGAGATAGCTTCGCATGTAATTGTTAACAGATATCCAAAATACGGGGTTCCATAAATAGCAGAGCTTTATATACCTACTAGCTGTTGCCCGCGACTTCGTACGCGTGAAAATTATGTTTTAATGCCAATTTGAATGCTCTCTGCTTAGCCCCTAGGATATGTAGCGTGATAATATATAGCCTATTTTAAGACCCTAGCTAATATTTGTACAAAATTTGAATCAAATCCATTGAGTACTTTTCGAGATCCTTCCGGACAAAGCAAAGCAAACAGACAAACAGACAAAAAAAAATCTAACTATATTTTCGGCTTCGGTATCTTATGTTGAACACCCAGCGGGTATTTTTTTTTTAATATTTCCAATGTACAGTTTTGACTTTTCTATCATTTTATTATATGTATAGATTTTCTTATACTACTAAGGCAGCAGACAAGCTGGTGGAAAGAGGTCACCTTAGCCAATGAACGTTTGCAACTCGCGACTTTGCAAGAATCTAAGACCCCTTTTGAAGATCAAGAACATATTTACGTGAAGATGAAATATATACCTATTTAAATAGTCATACAAATAGTGGGTAATTTTTTATTTGTTTGGTGTGGCATTATTCTACAGCAGATTTTTGATAAGTTTAAGTTTTATGTACCTATTAGTTGCCCAAATTACACTTTTTGATAAGATTCCCTAAACGAAACTCTACATAACACGTGTTTGTTTAGCTGTAGATCTACCAACTTCACTATAACATTAAATAATTACGCCTTTCAGCC
Source organism: Miltochrista miniata (assembly GCA_933228765.1). Taxonomy (NCBI): domain Eukaryota; kingdom Metazoa; phylum Arthropoda; class Insecta; order Lepidoptera; family Erebidae; genus Miltochrista; species Miltochrista miniata. The sequence goes on along the minus strand of OW121764.1, from coordinate 9,559,208 downwards.
TTCAACTTTGAAAATTCAAATACAAAAGAAAGTACTTGAACTTAGAACTAACTTTCACGGTGTATTCAAAGTTAGCCTGAACTTGATTTCTGCTAACAATAAGAAATGAAACAATTTAAAACTTTCCTTTAGTCTATTTACTTATTTAAATTTACATTTAAATGTATTCATGAATAGAACGGTTCTTTTTAAAGTTATTAAGTACTAGCTGAGCCATACGGCTTTGCTTGTAGCTTTCATTGAACCTTCTGAATTTATTGACCGCAATATTTTAAACTTTCCTTTAGTCTATTTACTTATTTAAATTTACATTTAAATGTATTCATGAATATAACGATTGTTTTCAAAGTTATTAAGTACTAGCTTAGCCATACGGCTTAGCTTCTAGCTTTTATTGAACCTTCTGAATTTATTGACCGCAATTTACAGAGCTCATTTTTATATTAAAAAATGAAGCAATGAAGTGCTCGTGCCACGTGGACTAAGTATTCTGTAAAAGATCACTATGGTAAGAAATTTTCGCCATGGCTGTTCCTTGGATTTTGTGACTTTTATTTTCGAGCGTTTCAGTGCTTCAAAAGGCACGTTAAGCTCTTGTTCCCGGTGTTCCCGGTTGACAGAAAAATGACAGTCGTTAAATCAAATTGAAAACGTTATGGGCGGCTTGAGAAATTTCAACAGCGGGCAGTCACAGCCTGCGCCTGTCGATTTTAACACTTCAATACGGCTCATCACGACGTGGACAAATTCTAAAATGGTTAATTGTGGGCGCATAATATGCCTCTGCCTACTACTTCGGGAATAAAAGGCGTGATCATATGTATGTATGATATTTATGTTCACACCCATGAGAATCTCTTATCAATTTCAGTATACGACCATAATTTGATTAGCGTCGAACGCGCGGTAATTTGGAACTCATCGTTTTCCCCGAGTTCACTAAGTATACATAACATAGGTATGACTCGTTGCGGGTTGAACGTTATTAGGGTTCCGTAAAAAATCAGGACCCTATTAATAAGACTTTGCCGTCCGTTTATCTGTTCTCCAGGTGTAAATGTTATAATGTTGGATCTGGTCACCGATATCTTGGCAATGAACGCCGCAGGGTTCGAGTTGTGGAAAAATGGCTTCCTCAACCTAAGCTATAAGAATATGCACATGACATGTCGATACTAATATTATAAAGCTAAAGAGTTGGTTTGGTTGAAAGCTAGGACCTAAGAAACTAAAAAAAAATTTTTAATATTTGTGGACATTCACACACAACATCATCAAGCCCAAATTAAGCTAATATAAGGTTGTGCCATGGAATATAGACGACTGATAGACATACTTATATATTTCTAAATACATACATATTATACATAGAAAACACCCAAACTCCGAAACAAACATTTGTGGATCACACAAATATTTGGACCGACCCAGGAATTGAACTAGTTGAATTTCATAATTTTTTCCTTTAAAAAGTTTTAAAAACAGCCTGATATAGCATATAGGCTAGATATATTTATTTGATGCATTTACACTCTGTTAAAATTAGGATGATAATTTTGACAGTAACTTGACTTATGTTCCTAAGGACTTTAGGATTCCGTCTACTCCCGCCTGTTGTGTTAACTAGTTCTGTTGGCAGAACTACTGGTAATTTATGATACTATTTATATATATATATATATATATATATATATATATGATACTGGTAATTTTATTTTTTCTATGTTTTAAGATTTTCTCACGTTTTAATAGAGATTCAATTTGTAGGAAAATAATGCAATATTAACGATCAGATTACACGCGATGGGAATAATAATACTAATACAGTTAACTCTCTCTTCTATGTCTCTCATATGTGACGCAAAGTGGCGCGAGTCAGCTAGCATAAGGTTGGATAATCAATCCAAAAATCTGGGACATCTTTCCGAGGGCTTTCCCAGGACTCCCAACTCCCAACCATAGGCTGTTGGACGTTACGTGAGGTTTTTTAGTCGGTAGGAGTCCGGCATAGCATCCATAAGGATTTCCCTCACGTTAAAAAAAAATCAATCCAAAAAATCTGTATATGAGGATGGGCTTACCTTGGCATCGTATAATGAATTCCTCTTGGATGTGAGCACTGTTAAATGTTGGATGTCTCGCCATGTTAAGCTCGGACTGTAAAAAAAAAATATCACATAGATTTAGTTTTTTGGTGAAAAGATGTTTAAATGTTTGTTACTCAATCACGCTCAAAGCGCTGAACGAGTTTCGGTGAAATTGTGTACATGAATTATGGTCTGAAACCTTAGATCATATATCACGGGACTAGCCTTTGCGAACCACCGCATACAAAAATATTCTGCTAGTTTTCATAGCGGGTGAAGGGGGAAACACAAAGACATATAAAATTTCATTATATTTAAAAATGTATTAATCGACAAACGCGTAATGGCTTTTGTGTGTTAATTTTTATTGTACAGTCAACTACAATGAAATGTACTAGTTTAATCATATAGAATGATGTACTGATGTACAGTGCTTTTTATAAAGCCAAAAGACCAAATGGTCTATTGGCTTGCCAGAAAACAATGCTTAAGTAAGGCGCATCCTGTGGTTAGATGATCTAAGTCTGAAACACATAGGCTACTTTTTATCCCAGGAATATGCTACCATGAGAACGGGGAGCGAATTCCACGCGGGTGAAGTCGCAAGTACCATCTAGTCCATGCTAATATTATAAATGCGAAAGTAACTCTGTCTGTCTGTCACGCTTTCACGATTAAGCTGCTGAAGCAATTGAGATGAAATTTGGTATAAAAATAGTTTGAGTATCTAAGACGGACAAAGGATACTTTTTAACTGAGTGTGCAAAAGAAGTGTAATGATTTTACGCGATAACAATTTTTACGTGGACGAAGCCGCGGGGAACAGCTAGTACTGTATAAAGTAATTGGTAATTAAGGGACCAAAGTAAACATGTCCTTGTAAATGAATATCGTCTATCTGTAATCTAAAAACAATGTTTATTTAGGTTTAACGAATTTCCCAGAATAATACTCGTATTATGAGAAATTGATCAACGAAATTGGGCTTCAATTTTCAATTTAAATCAACGTCAATTTGAAGCTTCAATGAACATTCTCATAATTAGACATATTGTGCTATTCGTACCGATATTCCGTGTAGTTTCTCAAGCCTTCCTTTCATAAACCTGTTGTTGAGAAATGCGCAAAAGGGTCTCCTTGTGAAAGTTCTCGTGAATGACATGTCGGAATCCTGCCGGGTAAAACCCCACAAAACCTTACAATTGCCTACACCAGGAAGTCTCAGCTAAGACCTCAAAGAATGATGTTCCAGGAATTCCCAGAACATCATTCTTCGAGGGCTTCGAGGGTAATCTTTTAGGCGGTTATTCCTGTGATAGATTTATCACAGGACTAACCGCCTAAAAGATATTCAAGCAGTGATTGCATTTAGAACACTGAGCGGTATTTATTTACTAGATGATGCCCGTAGCTTCTCCAGTGTGGAATTCGGTTCCCTTTTCCGCTTTCTGTGGGAACATATTCCCGGGATATAAAGTAGCCCAAGTATTTATGTTATTTCAGACTAAAATCTATCACGCTACCAAAATTCAGCAAATCTTACACATTTTACAGTCAAACTTTTACTTTTATAAAATACTAGCTGATGCCCGCAGCTTCGCCTGCATAAACTTTTTTCCCGTTCCTGCTTCCCGTGGGAACGTATTCCCGGGATAAAAAGTAGCCTATGTGTTATTCCAGTATACAATGTATCTGTGTACCAAATTTCAGCCCGATCCGGTCATCCGTTTGAGCGTGAAAGAGTAACAAACATCCACACATCCACACTCACAAACTTTCGCATTTATAACATTAGTAAGAAGTAAAATATTAGTACTTAGGACTTTTACAAGTACGTTAACATATTACTGTCGTTGCGTGACAGGGAAATATTTAAAGAATTTTATTATACCTTATACATTTAACATTTTTAGGGATTACATACTCGTAATCTCTAAAAATGTTATTAAAATTCTTTAAGTGTTAAAGCACAACTTAAGCTTTAGTGAAAATATCAGTATGTCTTCTGAATATCAAAATCTAAATAGCAATATGTCGTGAATCTAATCCATTTCTTTCAGCCATTCCAGTAATGTAGGTACACAGTTCAGTCACTTTGTAAGAAAAACAACTCAATGCACCCAACTTATTTTCCTCGATCTCTTAGAAAAAGTTTGAAGTATAAAGGTAGAAAAGGTTACGTTTAGTTCATGAGACTAACTTGATAAAAGAGTTTTGATGTTATCAGAAAAAGTTAAAATGGGTAAATCGATGATAAGGTTAGAAAACTTCACTTTAGGAAGATTTCCTTACTGGGGAAATGAACACATTTGTCTAACTTCAGATTACAATAGGATATACATTTAAACATTAATTTTAGCAATAGGTATCATAGTAAGTGTGAAAGTTTGTCAAATTCTATGTAACAACAGTATGACTAAAGTCATAGTCGTTCATGTTCAGTGATTTTAGAAACATTCTAACATCCGACGCTGATTTTCAGATAGCGCGATTTACAGAGTTTAAATTTTGAATTTACCAGCTACCTATAATAATTATAATAAACTAGCTGACCCGCGCAACTTCGTTTGCGTGATAAATGAAGAACTGCTCGACCGATTTTGTGCAAACTTCACATAAACCATCTACTAAACAGTCCGAACAAAGCCTAAACATTTCGTCTAGATAGGTGAGCCCGTTCTTGAGTTATAAAATTAGAACGAAAAGTGGCATTGATTTTTATATATATAGATATTCACGGACATTTTCACACAGCGTTATCTGATCCCAATGTAAGCTAGGAACAAACTGCTTGTGATATAGGTATCAGACCACTGATATATCTACATAAATACTTTTAATACATATATTATGAAACTAGCTGATGCCTTGCCCGCGTAAAGTTTGTTCCCGTTCCCGCTTCCCGTAGGAACTTATTCCCGGGATAAAAAGTATCCTATGTGTTAATCCAGACAATAATGTATCACTGTACCGAGTTTCAGCCAGATCCGTTCAGCCGTTCGAGCGTGAAAGAGTAACAAACATCCACACTCGCAAACTTTCGCATTTATAATATTAGAAGGATAGTAACACGATGCCTATGAAGCAAATTGCCTAAAGTCAATACTATAGGCAATTTGCTTCATAGGCATCGTGCAATTTAAGAACTTCGTTCAAAAGGGAACTTCGTTTTATTGAAATGAAATGAAAATAATCTTCATTCATGTAGGTTATGAAGTGATTAGTAACGTCCAGATTTTTGTCTCTACATTTCCTGCCAGATTTGCAAAATCTGTAAAAAAGACCTGGAAATAAAAACTCATAACCGATCATTTTTATCAGAACAAAACATATCAAGTCAACTCACTTAGCGTGCAGTGCTAAAGCGAACACGCCAGCCGCCTCAGGCGCGGCGGCAGAAGTTCCAGAATGCGTGGCAGTACACTTCCCATACAGATCGGTAGTCGCCACTCCTGTGCTGGGCTCCCTGGCCCCGTTACTGAAGGTGCTGGCAAGAGTTGAAGAGCAGGATTCGTCGTAGTGTGCGTTCTGACCGTCGTTGATGGCGCTGAGGGCAACAAGAAAATTCATTAAATCTAAAATATTTACTTGATTATATCGTTATTGAGATAGTATAAAAAGTGTGTGGGTAAAGCTATGATGTTGTAAAGATAAAGAAGTTTGGAAAATGCCGTAGGTTATTCTTAATGCCGGGAAAATATTTTTGTACGTACTACAAAATAATACCTAACTAAGTATTTTAAGATCCACAATGGATTTCCGCCATGCCTGAGTGTTATGTAGTAATACTACCTATAATGATGCCTCACACTTCAATGTTTTTTTGTCAGCCTGTGTACACTACAAAAAAAACCGCATCCAAATCGATTCACCCGTTTAAAAGCTGTGCCACATACGCGCGGATAAACACACAAACAGTCAAATTTTTCCGGCAACTTTCATTTGCATGTTATGCTTTTAATAACTAACACAAGGAATTATTACTAATGTTGAATAAAACCGTTTCAAATGAAAAAATATGTCTGTAATATAGCGCCGGGCCTTAAAATATACATTTACTAAAACGTCAGAATATTATTACAATTCATCATTATGTCGGCCATTATACCCTTGGTAATAACTCAGCGTCAACTGAGACCAGAGGAATAATTACTTAACAGACTTTACATTAATATTCTCTTGTTTAGAAAATAAATAAAATGATGGCTTATACTAGCTTCTATACACAACTGGGTTATCTTAAATTAGACTTTTTAGGGTTCGTTACCCAAATGGTAAAATCGGAACCATTTACTGTGAGACTCCGTTGTTCGTCTGTCTGTCACCGGATTGTATCTCGTGAACCATGAAAGGCGATAGTTAGACAGTTAAAATTTCACAGACCATGTATTTCTGTTGCCGCTATTATAACAAATACTGAGAACCTCTCTCCTCTGATCTCTTTTAAACTATAAAAACCTGGAACGACATGCCCGCACACGTGTTTCCTCATCTTAAAATCCAGGGTTTTTCAAGCGGAGCGTGAAGAGGCACATCACAGGGCCGCCAACTTGAGGACCGCTGTCAGAAGTCTTATTGACTGTGAGAGTGGCCCCCAATTGCTAGATGCGCCACGGCTTTCCATCAGGCTGGCGACGTCAATTTGGCGGGCTTAATAAGGGGACTGGTTTAGAAAATGACGAAAAAGAGGTGCAAATAAAAGCGTTTTTTGTCTGCATAAGTAGATGGAAATATAGCCAAAATTAAATTGTTAATTTACAAGATGTGTGTCAAAATATGGTTTTGTTGTAAATTGTATATTAATTATGCGTAATGTGTAAAACGACCATAGAGTCACCCGCAAACTTTTAATTGAATGCATTTTATGACTTCAATTTTTATCGACGCGAAAGAAAAAAATATGCCAACATAATTATGAAGAAAAAAACCTATAAATTCGATTTCCTCAATTTTGAATAAGTATGAGTATTAGTCTGTTACAGTTTAAATAAGCTATAAAATGCTACATTTCCTAGTCCGAAGCACGCGTGTTTTATATGGTCAAGGTCGTTAGGCCTACCCACGGCCTTAATATAACAAAATAATAATAATATGGGGCTCCCATACAACAAGTGTATTTTTGGCGTTCTTTAGTACCCGCGAACCCTCCATGTGCGAAAACAACTCACACTTTCTCAGTTTTATATAGAAGCTTTGTTAGTCGTCGACTTATAAAAGGTTTCAACAGTATTATAATAAAAAGGTAAGGAATACGTGGGCATGGAATCTCAACAAGGAGTCTTTCTTATATTTTTGTTTTAAGCCCCCGCAGTGAGAATCTGCCCTAGTTTGAAGCTGTAGCAGTTAAAAAGTTACAATGGGGTTAACAGAATTGTTATATGAAGAATAAAAATCTATAAATAAACAGCTGACCCGCGCAACTTCGTTTGCGTGATAAATGAAGAACCGCTCGACCGATTTTGTGCAAACTTCACATAAACCATCTACTAAATAGTCCAAACAAACCCTAAACATTTGGTTTGGATAGGTGAGCCCGTTCTTGAGTTATAAAATTACAACGAAAAGTGGCATTGATTTTTATATATATAGAAGATATAGATAAAAGAATAAATTAAAATAGATTTAATAGAAACTTTATAACTTGTGTGACCACGGGAAAGAGTACCTACAATAAGTCGCCACCCTAATTCATCCCGAGGGTATCGTAACAGGTGACTAAGGGAACGGCTTAGCAAAACGATACATGTTGTCAGTAAAATGACAGGTTTGAAAAGTTTCAACTGCGGGTCGTCACGACCTGGGCCCCTCCATTTCAAGACGGCAAAAGGTTCATCTCACCACCTATACATGGATCATAAAAGTATAAGCTGAAATGTGCCTATCCCTTATGTATATCGTGTCACTTTATTAAAAGATAATATGATAGTATTATCTACATACAGATCGGCAACTCCCTGCCTCCCACTGAGTAAGCTTCCCTATCCCCCCGCCAAAGTTGATGTGTCTAATGCCGGTACAGTACTTGAGAGAGTGTCACTGCGTTGCATTACGTATTTTTGTGTTATTGCTTTGGTTTAATTTGTGCTTAGCCGAGAGGTTTAATTTGAAAAAAAAGTACCTACATACATGAGATTGCGTTCTGTTCCTTATTATTTTGGTTCCATGCAAGTGTCCCTAGTATACTCACACACACATTCAAGCTTGATTCAAGCATTCACGTTACGTGTATATTAGTGTGGGTGAAAACGAACATTTTTGTATGGAGTTTCCGCCCTGTGCTATAATGTCTCATCCCGTAGCTCACCTAGAACAACTAGTAAGGTCATGTGTCTAGTCTTACCTATTAATCGAAACAGTCCACATAGACGCAGCATAACCATCACAGTTGCAGTCATCATCTTCTCCGCCGTCACCGCTCGCCCACACGTAGATATTTCCTAAGCCATTTCGTCCCTGTAACAAAATAAGCCGAGTAAGTGGACGTACATATGACACAAAATGAATTGAATCCCCGTTGCATCGTTCGACCCTTCTATAGATCAATTCACCCTACGTCCCTACCGCTGTCCACTATTGTTTGAACGTAGATCTCTTCCATTTTTTTCCCTAATATATTACCTTTTTATCCCTGGAATACTGTCCTTGGTGTTGGAAAGGAAACAGCTTCTTGGCTGCCTTATATCGAATGTATCACGGCGAATGTTCTGAAGAGCTCTTCAACCTGATCCCACTCTCTCCATTCCGATCCCGAACAACGCGTGCCGGGCAGAGATGCCACTCATACACAGTGGAGAGAATCTTCGCCAGAACTGAGCGTTTCAAAAGATCGTTCCTCTGTCGAACTATAAAAACATCTTACAATCCTGGGTTCACATCACAGGGCCGCCAACTTGAGGACCACTGTCAAAAGTGGCCCCCAATCGCTAGATGCGCCACGGCTTTCCATCAGGCTGGTGGCGACGTCAATTTGGCGAGCTAAATATATAAAAAAAAAAGCTTCTTACACGACGGAAGCGCAATATGTATGTACGCGCATAACTTTAGAACTGCTGGACCAATTTCGCTAATTCTTTTTTCTGGTGTTAGTTATAGCCAGGGCAAGGTTTGTAACCAAAAAACTAAAAAAAATATTTTTTTCTCGTACCTACCTATGTAATATTATCGGGTCAGCTTGATAGGGTGGAACAATAAGTTCGCTGGGTCAGATTGATATGGCGGAACAAAGTTCGCCGGGTCAGCTAGTTCATAAAAAAAGTGATCTTATAAGGCTTCCGTTTTTACTTTGAGGTACTGAACTCTAAAAACCGGGCCACGTGCGTGTTAGGTCATGAATTTAGACAACTGTATCTCATCATAATTTTTTCACAAGCCCAAAAACAATCGTTCAGCTGGAAGGAGGGCTTCTTTCTTTTACACGGCTTCTTCGTGTGAAGCTCCTAGCTCCAGAAAGGGGTCTGAACCACACAGTAAACCACTGCACCTTGCCTTAGCTAGTTTGCAAGATAGGGCTGAGGTTAATTCCCTGCAACTCGGAAAAGGGGTACCCTAGGTTAAGACGGTTGGGACTTTTCTGGAGGACTGTCGGTTTTGAAACTCGGAAAAGGGGTACCCTAGGTTAAGACGGTTGGGACTTTTCTGGAGGACTGTCGGTTTTGAATTCAATTTTAAAATTCTTAGCTTTTAAGATGCTGTATGCTGACAGACTCCTAGCCATTAAAATCCCAGCTATGAAAGTTATTCACAACATTCCCTAAATCATAAATGCTTTATAAGTACTTACTTGATTAATGCAAGTTCCAATATTATTACAATGAAACTTTCATTGTAGTTACAACAAATCTTTCATTGATATTAAAATGAAACTTTTATTGAACAAGTATTTTGTTGAACTTATTAACATATTTTATAAATGATAGGTCGAAGCGCTCGTGGCCCCGCGGACTCAGTGTTCTGTAAACGATCACTGCAGTAAGCAACTTTCACTATGGCCGGTCTATGGATGGCTGACCATCCATGTGATCACTTTGTAACATTTATTTGAGCGTTTCCGTGCTTCGGAAAGCACGTTAAGCCGTTGGTCCCGGTTGCCAGTAAAATGGCAGTCGTTAAGCTAAGTTGAAGGCTTTATTTCAACAGCAGGCAGTCACAACCTGCGCCTGTCCATTTAAACACGGCAATACGGCTCACCACCTATTACGTGGGACAAATTATACTAAGGTGAAATGTGGGCATATAATATGCCTCTGCCTACCCCTTCGGGGATAAAGGCGTGACCATATGTATGTATGTAGGTCCAAAAACTCTAGTTAAATTCTACGCACATGCAAAATTCATATTTTCGTACCTATAAAGTTATACGAAGCCTATTAAAATAAAGGTCAGCGTATGGTAATAAGTCAGACCCTTGTTATTACAGCTACATGTACGAAAATGTACAACATTATGCGCTAACTCGTTTATGACCGTGGTTTAAACGAAAATAAGCTTTTGATCCCTACTTAATATTATAAATGCGCAAGTAACTATGTCTGTCTGTCCGTTACGCTTTCACGCGTACCCTTAATATTGATGATGGCAAATTTTTCTGAAAGTAAACATTCCTTTATTTTCAAAAGTAAGTGTAACTGCATTTAAGGATTTTTGAAAATCACCTACTTGAGCCGGGAATTAACTATTGAAATGAGTATGTAGCAAATCCTAGAGTATTTAATCTAATCTAATCGATCTCAACCATTGCAATACTGCCAGTTGGACCCCGGTTGGTCCTAGTGATATGGGATTTATTATTCCCAATGGCAAGTGTATATAAGCTAAGTCAAAGGCCGTTTTATTGCCATCTGCTGATTGCTCTAGATGGCATAGTGTCATTTTTGGGAAAGAACATAATATATTTCGTTTTAGAACTCTGCCAATGTCAATCGAAGTGGGTTGTGCGCAAAAAACCGCCCAAGTGCAAGTCAGACTCGCGCACAGAGAGTTCTGTGCCTACCAAATAACAGGAAAAAAGCACAGCCTCATGAAGGTGCGGTTAAACGGCCTGTGATAACACGAGCCTACGCGAGCCGCCCATCCGTGTAGGCGCGGCTCGGCTTAGTTCGGACGCAAGCCTGCTCATTTGCACGACGCGGGGTAGCACGATCATACGCGAGCCGAGCCGTCCGTGGAGATGCGGCACACATCTCGGTGTTCAAATAAAAACGTCGCTAAAAAACAAAAGAGGTCTTCCTTCGTCGCGCGCTCTGGATCATCTGTCAGTTTAGACGGCGCGTATTAACACAAGCCGAGCCGAAGATGGCGCGCGCGCCTTTGATCCGTGTCGAAAAAACCGACAAGTGATGGATCGTGCGAAATTTGCCGAGCCGCGCCGAGCGTAGTTGTTTAAACAGCGCGTGGCGCGCTAAATCACGAGCCGAGTCAGGCTCGGCTCGCGTGTTTGCGCGCCGTTTATTCGTACCTTGATGGACAGATAGACAGACGGACGTCAAAGTTTGTTCCATGAATAGGGTCCCGATTTTACTCTTTGCGTACAGAAGACTAAAAATATACCTACTCTAGATAATTTTCGAGACACGCACATTCATTTTTATAAAAAATCTAAATCAGACTGGCGTGGCAAGACTACAATCGTATGATTTATTTACGTAGAGATGATGTAGGCGTGCCAGTTGACATTGAGATTATATAAAAAGTACCCATTACTGCGTCTACAACTTATTTTTGGGGTTCCGTGCCTCAAAAGGAAAAAAAACCCTTATAAGTTAGGTATATAAGATCACTTTGTTTTTTGGTTGTCCATCTGTCTGCCAAAGGCCTTTATTTCAAAAAACGCGTTAAGGCGTCGAGTTCTGCAAAATCAAAAAAATCAAAATCAAAAATATATTTATTTCACATAGGCATTATACAGATGCGCTTGCAAAACGTCCAGAATACAAAACAAAAACTCTACCACCAGTTCACAACGCGACCCACCTGAGAAGAACTGGCAAGAAACTCAGCGGGTTGTTCTTTTTTTGCTCTATTTACAATTTTAAAGAATCTAAAAACTAGGCATTTTAACAATTTTTTTGAGAATCCAGCAGAGCAGGTCATTTCCAGGCTTCCTTATCCAACAAATAATCATTGATTGTATAGTAGCCCCTGCAGTTCAATTTACTTTTAACAGATCTTTTAAACTTATTAAGGGACATACTTTTAATTTCGTCTGGAAGCCTGTTGTAAAAGCGTACACAGTTACCCATGAAAGAATTGCTGGTTTTGTGCAATCTGCTATGAAAAACAGCAAGGTTATTTTTATTTCTAGTGTTGACATTGTGTCTATCACTTAACTTAGCGAAACTATGTAGATTTCTTTGTACATACATAAGGTTTTCAAAAATATATTGTGATGCTACAGTAAGAATATTAACCTCTTTGAATTTTTCGCGCAGAGAGACCCTTGGACCTAGTCTATATATAGCTCTTAAGGCCCGCTTTTGTAAAATAAAAATTTTATTTATATCTGCAGCATTGCCCCACAGTAGAATACCATAAGACATTATACTGTGAAAGTAACTGAAATAAACTATTCTAGCCGTATCTACATCAGTCAAGTGCCTTATTTTTTGTACAGCAAATGCTGCTGAACTTAATCTACTAGCTAGTTTTACAATATGTGGACCCCATTGTAAACCAGCATCAACCGTTAACCCTAGGAATGTGGTTTGTTCCACAAGTTCCAACTCTCGACCATTAAGTTGAACATTGGTTTCTGACTGTGCTACATTAGGCAAGGTAAATTTAATACATTTAGTTTTATTATCATTTAGTTTAAGATTGTTAGTGTTAAACCAATGAACCACTTTCAAGATTGCGTTGTTGACATCGTCATAGTTATCTATTTGTCTTTTTACTTTGAAAATCAAAGAAGTATCATCTGCAAACAAAACAATCCTGTTGTTGTCCCCCACGTAAAAGGGTAAGTCATTAAAATATATAAGGAATAAAAATGGTCCGAGTATTGAACCCTGCGGGACGCCCATAGTAACTACAGATCCCTCTGAGCGTGCACCATTAACATCGACCCGCTGAATTCTATTGTTCAAATATGAAGTCAGAAGGTCGAGAGCCTTGTTTCTTATGCCATAATGGTGTAATTTCCTGATTAATGTTTTATGTTGGACGCAATCAAATGCCTTAGACAGATCACAAAACACACCAATTGCATCTTGTTTATCCTCCCAGGCGTCATAAATACATTTCAATAACTCTACACCAGCATCGGTAGTAGAACGTCCTTTAGTGAAGCCAAATTGTTTCTCATGAAATAATTTGTGACTGTTAAAAAAGATCAGCATCTGCTCTAGTATCAATTTTTCAAATATCTTGCTCAAGGTCGGCAACACCGAGATAGGTCTGAAATTACCCGGATCTGAAGCGGTGCCAGCCTTGAATAGTGGTATAACTTTACTGTGTTTCATCAAATCAGGAAATACACCACTAGAGACGCAATCGTTAAACACAGTTGCCAAGTGGGGGGCAATGACATCTATAATACTTGATATGGATTTTACTGATAACCCCCAAAGGTCAGCGGTTTTTTTAACATTAATAGATCTAAAAGCTTTTATGATGTCGTTGCAGTTGACAACGGTGAATTCGAACGCGCCTTCACAGGCAGCTACAGATTCTGCTAATAATAGCTCGGCGGAGGTGGAAGACGACTGGAGAGTGTCAGTTATCTCTATTGGAACATTACTGAAAAATTTTTCAAACTCGGTCGCCACTTCCAAATCCCCCGATACGTGGCGATTGTTTATATTTAAATGAAACTTTCTTTCATTCGTTGTACACCTACCACATTCCGCATTGATAATGTTCCAAGTAGTTTTAATTACATTCGCAGAATCATAAATTTTATTTCTAATGAAATTAGACTTGGCTAAGGTACAGGCTTGCTTAAATATCTTTGAGTATTTCTTAACATATTGCTGAAACTCTGGGTTGAAATTATATGATTTTTCAGAATACAGTTCATATAGTTTATGGCGACTTTTATAAATTCCGGGTGTAGCCCAGTCACTGAAAGCAGAACTGCCTCCGATTGATAATGTTTTCGGGGTAAAGATTTTCCCAAACACAGTATGTATCAAATTAAATAAATCAGAGTAGGATTCTTCTACGCTAATGTAATCAGGCAATTCTGTTATTTTCTTGACTAAGTTTCTTCTAAAGGTTTCCAAGCGATGTGTGTTAACTGGGACAAAACTAATAATCTTCTTAGTTTCCCTACTATTTCTCAGATAAGAAACAGACTGGCCACGATGATCTGATTTTACAGGGTCCACTATACATTTTTTAATGGGATTTATATTAGCAAAAATATTATCAATACAAGTAGCACTAGTTGCAGTTATACGAGTAGGTTCCAAAAATATATTATACAAACCAAATGACTTGAACAAATTTAACATTTTCTCTCTCTGTAAAGGTTCCCGTGCAGTTTCTAAAATGTCTACATTGAAGTCCCCACAAAATAGGACGGTTTTTTTTGTACTTTGGCATTTAAACAATGCTTCTTCAAGTTTCTCTTCGAATTGTGCATATGGAGCATCCGGGGGACTGTATACGCTTAGTACAATGAACCGCTCAAACTCTATACTGGCTATCTCAATAACTCGTTCAACAGAGAGGTCTACTATGTCTTTACGTTCTTTACACTTTATTGACTTATTAATAATAATTAAAGAGCCTCCCCGTTTATATTTTATTCTACAGAACGAGCTAGCAACCCGGTGATTTTTGAAATTGAACATGACTTGATAAGGCCTTAACCAATGTTCTGTTACACAAAAAATATCAATGCCATTCAAGTCCATGTACAATTCCAATTCCAATTCTTTTCGTCCATTGAAGCTGTAGTCGAAGTACTAAGAAAATACATTCGATGTTCCATCATGTTTTATATTATTAGAGCCCCTCACTACGTTGTTAAACATCGAAAATGAAGTATTTAGTTATAAACTATTTCAGAACTTCTGTGTTTTTTCGAGGGCCAAATCCCTCGCACTGCATTGAGATGAGGGTATCCTCTACTCTCAATACGAAATTACGTAATCTGAAACATTTTGAATAACGCATCGTTGAGCAGCTACAGGTACATAATGATAAATTCGCGACCAAAAACTCGCACAGTCCATTACACAATACGTTTCAAATAATCTCAATACACGTCTTTTCCTGAAAAACAAACGTCCTATACTTAAAACCACATTTAAATCCGAGTCTGCGATAACTAAGTCTCGAGTCTTCACAGACAGGAAGTGCCGTCGAAGTCGTTTTCTAACTGAACCGTTCGACACTTTTAGCGTCGGGAAATGACGTCAGATTATGGCGGATATAAAGTCGCTTGGAACGGGAGATAGGCGAAGCTTAACAGTTATGATGAAAAGAAAATGTCAACATTATTTATGTTCTGGATTGTAGTCCTGGTGACTACAATGTCTCAATTAACAGTATTGTGAGAAGTTAGAAAAAGAAGACTGCTCACAGAATAACACCTAAGCTAAAGAATTTGCTACAAATTCATTTTTCAATGCACATAGATTTTGGAGTCTTTTTTAAACTAAAACTCAAATTCAAAAAAATCAATTGTCTCACATAATCCTAATACATAGTCACTTGCGACACGTTCATGAATACAATTAAATGTTAGTACCACCAGCTTGGAGCGCGGCCCGCTTGAGAAGAACTGGCAAGGCAAACTCGGTGGGCTTTTCTTTTTGTGCTCTATTTACAATAGGTAGGTAACATAAACTAAATGCAGTAGAGACAGAATTTACTTTTTATACACTTGGAAGCATGGTGTAAAAACGTATACAGTTACCCAGGAAAGAATTATTATTATTACTGACTTTGTTTAGTCTACACTGTAAACGATCACTGCTAAAAGTATCATGGTGACAGTCAATAACAATTTCCGTTTATATATTTGAACGTTGCTTACTACAGGGATAGTTTATAGAACACTGACTAGCGGGACTATAAGCACAGATTATATAATATATATAAGTGTGTGTTTCTTTACTGACGTTACGGCAACTGTACAGACGAATTTGAGAATGCATGGTCAATCCGAAACGAAATTGCTTTGCACTGAGAATTGACGCCATCTCTCGGATAACATTGGAAGACAAGTATCTATGGTTGCCGATTTTTTAATACCTCACACTGGAACGCGATTATTGTCAAAATAGCAACTCATTAATCTTTTGAGTAAAGTAAATATGCCATCTAGTACATTTTTTGTGATTCTAAGGTGTCTATGCAATATAATATTCGAGTAAAGTTGTGCCATCTGGTGGAGTTTTAGTGAATTTGGACTTAAATGTGCATGGGATTATAGATCTTAAGGGACCCATGCAATATTGGAGGTGACTGTACATTCGGAGAAATATCCATTAACGAAAGTGACAGAAAAAATATCAAACCCGACGGAAGGTTTGATATAGCCAGGTGATTTTGCAAACTCGTTCTATCAACGGCGGCGTCACTGAACTACTTTAACCCCCTTTTACCCCCGAGGGAATTAACGTAGCCTTTTAATGGAACTCGAAAGGATATTTCTGAATTCGTTTGCTATTTAAGTGGTCCTTAGGCGGATCTGCACTTAGGGCTTAGACTAGATGTCAGCGTGGAGACGACGATTGCGGCGAGAGCGAGCGCCACAGTACAAGAGAATATAAAGGTATGAGTCCGAACTCGGCGGCAAGTAACAGTGCACGTGATTAAAAATGAATGGATCTTTTTACGACTGCTATCATAAGCGGGTGAATGTAAATTCATTAAGTCAATTAATTGTTACTCTTTTGAATCAGGTAAATTATTTACGTGATGATATCACTACTAGTCTTTTGCAGCTGCGAGGCGTCATGTCAGTGCCGCGCAGCAGTGCTGGCGCTGCAGTGCAGTGCAGTCGCGGCACTGCTTTTACCGAGTTTGGACTGTATTTACAGCATGTACGGGGACCAGTGGTTCTATCGCAGCATCGCAGCGACAGCAGTTCTGCTTGCGGTCGAGTTCGGACCCATACCTTAAGGCGGCAGTGCGCTAGCACATAATCAAACCGTGATTGGTGTGTGCGTTTGTTATCGTTTATTCGAAGCTGCCAACTCTCTTGTACTGTGGCGACACGCTCTCCTCATAATCGCTGTCGCCTCGCTCGTCGCTGACATCCAGTTTGAAGTCTTAAGGGTTTTAGTTAAGTAGTGAGCCATTAAATAATAGATTGGGTAGACGTTTTATTTTATGTTGAGCTTGGGACCATTTCAGGGCATTTAGTGGTATGAATGACCTCATCGTCGTAATATATTACTTTCAAACTTAAGTAGGTATTAATTGTGCTTATAATCTACTTGCTGCTCGCCGCTACTATGTTTTTATTGTATTTTCTTTTATCTGTACCTAATGTAATTTGTATACTATTATCTTTGCTCTACGTTATCATGAAAATAGCTATTTTAATACATGAACTTGCCGATTCGCGTAACTTCGTTTACGTCATATAAGAGAGAGAGAGAGAGATAGAGATGACAATGATGAAAGTATAATGTGGATGTATAATAGTCCGCATTTTATTTCCGCACTCTATCTATTTATTATATTACTAGCTGAGCCCGCAACTTCGTTTACGTCACATAAGGTGTTTGAAAGGAAAGGTATTTCTTCATCAGAGTCATCAAGCAGCGTCTGAAACTGCCCTGTTTGCTAACACACTGCCTTGGCAGTGAACCTAAACTGGCGTGTTGGCTTAATCATAAAAGAGCTTAATGATTAAGTCTATTTTAAAACAATTCAGTCCGCGCCGAAGGCGTGGACTGAATACTAAGAATAGACTGAGTTTAAAAATAGTCTTAATCATTAAGCTCTTTTATGATTAAGCCAACACGCCAGTTTAGGTTCACTCACATTCAAAGAAACCCCTACAATTAAAATTTTCAAAATATCTGATTTTTAAAAGTGTTATAACTCTAAGGCGTGGACTGAATACTAAGAATAGACTGAGTTTAAAAATAGTCTTAATCATTAAGCTCTTTTATGATTAAGCCAACACGCCAGTTTAGGTTCACTCACATTCAAAGAAACCCCTACAATTAAAATTTTCAAAATATCTGATTTTTAAAAGTGTTATAACTCTTTTATTTCTAAACCGATTTACATAAAACAAACGCTAAATGTTAACTGGAGCAAACCTCAACACAATAAAAAAAACCGCATTGCAATCGGTTGAGCGGTTACTGAGATTAGCGTGCACAACCGTACAGACAAACAGATATACAGACATACAGACATACAGACAAACAGACAAAAATTCTAAAAATCATTGTTTTGGGTTCTATTGCGTTCATAAAGCCCCCCTATAATATTTTTTCTTATTTATCTTCCATGTACAGACAGCGACCTGTTACGATTTTATTATATGTATTGATTGATTATCTATCGTAAATCTTCCCTATAGAAAGAACGTCTAAAGATGATGTGTAGTATTTCGTATTTCTGAGCCCGGCTTATCTGTCAAAAGGTCAAAGCTAAAGGTCACAGTTGACATCTGTCAGAGAGGAAGGTAAAGAAAACTATCTCTACTAATATACGAATGCAAAAATAACTCTGTGTAACGCTTTCAGGCGTAATCTAATACTGTTGTTAGTAGATCTTGGGAAATAAAGATGCTTATTTTATCCCCAACATGGTCTAGTGGAAGGTTAGTTTGCCTGTATCCGTAGAACCCCATTCTCAATGTTGGATTTTGGTGGATGTTCGTAGGTGGTTCGTCGATGGTTGGATGTCGCGATTAACGACATCCACGCGGGCAGAGCCGTCGGCATCAGGGAGTTATTCCAATACTTTCCAATTAAATTAAACGATTTTACGAGTCAAAAAGTAATACCACTAATACTCAAAGTTATAGCTTTTATGAGCATAATTCAAATAATATTTCGTAGCTCTATTCAGACAGTCAAGAGCTTTTTAAGTATATCTTTTGTTATTAAGAGCGTAAATTCGGTTTTCAAATTTCTTTACGATCGTAAGAAATCAGCCGGCGCGGCGCACATAGCCGTATAGTGCCAATTGTTGCTAATAACAAGTTTGATACTTTTGTTTTCCTTGATGTATTACCGGTGTCATATTCTTAGTCTAAGCGTTCAATCTTTTAATTTAATTTTTATGTTAGTAATATTAGTTAATAATTATTGATTATTTTATTGCAAATTGATTGATATTAAGTAGTGATAGACACTGACATCATAAAATTAATAAAGTTGACATTTATTTACCTAACTAATATCAATATTGCAATTAGAAATACTAATAATAGACGTGCATGCATGAAAAGAAAAATGAAAGTTGAAGAAGCAAGTGAGGTGTGTATGGAGCGTACCGTGTGGCGCTCGGTTCTTTCTGCCTACCCCGTAAGGGATTTCGCGTGAAGATAGTATAGTATATAATACACACATACATGAAAACGGTCCACAAGTTTATTTTTAAAGTATCTAAATATACGAAAATTGTAGAAAGTAATGGACAATATTCTATTTTACACTATAAATATTTAAATTTGGCAATAATCATAGTTAAAAACAATAATATTAACGTAGCAATGCGCAGGCGCTTAGCATGGTATAATTGTTTTGCTGCCTACTGCAGATTCAGTGCTGGCAGGAACGTTAAAATATTTTTAATAAATAATAATCAATATATTGTTGGATATTCTCACACAACATAATCTAGCCCAAACTAAGCTATAAGCTTTTGAGCTATGGGATCTAAATCTAATCTTAATTGATAGTAGGTGTTTTTCATTTACAACAACCAAATATTTATTAAGAGGTATGTGCATAACAATGCATACCGCCAAGAAAAAGCCATTCCGTATCGGCATTGATCGATTATTAGATACCTATTATGATGAATTTTGGGAGGGACCGAACTGAGTTTCTTGGGGTGTTCTTCTCAGTTTGTAGCATTTCCGAAAAAATGTTGACAATCCTATTTTTTTTTAAATTTCAAAGGTAATAAATTTTATTTTATTTTATTTTATCGGCTCTTTCTGGGCTCAATCATTTTGGGCAACAGACATTAGTCGTAAAAATTTAACAATTTAGGTTCCATCCTCCCCCTCGGGGTTTAGGGGTCATGCGTTGCTTCTCATGGAGCTAACGTTACACCCTGAGGGTACAGTAGTGGCTTCTTCAATCAGATCCCTAAGATTCAATATCTTAGGGATTAACGAAAAAGCCCACATTAGGAGGAAGGGCATAACGGTACTCCGTTCGGTGAGCAGCCCGCCTGGGGCAGTACCTCCGCCCTGCAGAAGACCGCGGTAATAGTAGCCTGACTCCGGTTGGGTTATGTTCTCCGTCGGTTAGCAGGGTTCCAGAGCTCATTGGGGTGACTCTGTGCCGGTGACGGTGAGACCAGAGGCTTAATCTGTCTCCATTGGCGGATAGAGGCGCGGAATATTGGTACGGCGGTCAGGGAGACCCGGTGAAACGGTTGACCGCTGACCGCCCGCAGGCTGTACGGGACCCGAACCTGGGGATTACATAATCTCCGCCCCAGGAGGCTGAACCAGCAGCCTGTGTAAAGTCCCTGGTGCTGTGGTCGTGCCGGAGGAGGATACCGGAGTGGACGTGGCCACTGCATCGGGGGGGGACCGGGGGCCCTTCCGTACGCCGTGCCAATCTACCGCACTACCTCTGTCTGCCTTTGGTTAGTTAGAGTCTCACTTAGTCTCTTGCGCCACCGGCACACAGGCATCCCTTCACTTTTCTAACCCCCCTTTCCTAAACACAACATGGCTAGAAAAAGAAAAAGAGAACGAGGATACACAGCGGCATCGTCGTCCACACTTTACATGGACCTTTGCAACATCAGAGGTATGCATAAGAACCTCAATGTAGTCCACCACCATCTCGAAACTGCGAAGCCGACTCTTCTTTTCTTGACGGAGACGCAGATCTCATGCCCGGGCGATACATCTTACTTAATGTACCCAGGCTATAAGCTTGAGTACAACTTCAGGCCGAAAGCCGGGGTATGTATGTACGTCCGTGGTGATGTCTGCTGTCGCCGTCTTACAAGCCTTGAAGACAGGGACCTGTCTACGTTATGGGCGCGCGTGGATCACGGGGGCCACACTCGGATCTACGCGTGCGTGTACAGGTCTCACAGCGGTAACACGGACACAGTTCGCCTTTTTGACCACCTGCAACAATCGACTGACAAGGTGATTGAGCAGTATCCCTCTGCGGAGATAGTGATTCTGGGGGATTTCAACGGTCATCATGTTGACTGGTTGGGCTCCCGGATGACCGACTTTGCGGGGAAAGCTGCACACGAATTTGCCCTGACCTATGGGTTCTCCCAACTGGTTAAATCCCATACGAGGATACCAGACAAGGAGAACGAGCATAGTGCATTGCTGGACCTCCTGCTGACAACGCGTCCGGATGGATACAACGTCTCAGTGGATGCTCCGCTCGGATCGTCGGACCACTGTATCATTCGGGCGCATGTGCCACTCGCAAGGCCTGAACCACCTTGGCCCAAGGAGTGGCGACATGTGTGGCACTATAAGTCAGCAGACTGGGATGGACTGCGGGAGTTCTTCGCGTCGTACCCGTGGAGGCGGCTTTGTTTTGCCTCAGACGATCTGGATTCCTGCGCTGCAGCAGTCGCTGAGGGGATCTTGGAGGGCATGGAGTGCTACATTCCTAACCGCTGGATCCCTGTAGGAGCAAAAAAGCGACCGTGGTTCAATCGGCTCTGCAGAGAAGCGTTGATGCTGAAAGAATCTGCCTACAGAGCCTGGACCACGGCTCGTGCAAATTCAGATCCAAACATCTCTGAGGTGAAACGCAAATTAAATGCCGCCTCGAGGGCCAGCAAAAGAGCAATTGTCAGGGCTAAATTCGATTTCGTCGGCAGAATTGGTGAGCGGCTAGCAGGGTACCCTTCAGGGAGTCGTGAATTCTGGTCGCTTGCCAAAGCTGCCGAGGGAAACTTCTGTCAGTCAGGTTTACCACCTTTGCTTAAACCCGACGGTAGTCTGGCCCAGAGTGCCGGGGAGAAGGCCGACCTTTTGGGTTTTCTCTTTGCCGCTAACTCGACCATGAGCGACGGGGGTGCTGTGCCGCCGGACGTTCCGTGGTGTGGAACTTCCATGCCGGAAGTTAAATTCACGCAGCGGGACGTCCGACGGGAGCTTCGTTCTCTGGACGTTCATAAGTCGAGTGGGCCGGACGGTATACCCGCGGTGGTACTTAAGCAGTGTGGTCCAGAGTTGTGTCCGGTACTTACACGTCTTTTCACGCTTTCATATTCTATGCGACAAGTCCCGGCGTCGTGGAAGATCGCGTATGTGCATCCGGTGCCCAAGAAGGGTGATAGGACCGACCCGGCCAATTACAGGCCTATAGCCGTCACTTCCCTATTGTCTAAGGTGATGGAGCGTGTAATTAATACACAGCTCCTGAGGTACCTTGAGGAAAACGACCTGCTCAGTGACCGGCAGTACGGTTTCCGTCACGGTCGCTCGACGGGCGATCTTCTCGTGTGCCTCACACACCGATGGGCGACGGCTATCGAGAGTAAGGGCGAGGCTCTAGCAGTGAGCCTCGACATTTCTAAAGCCTTTGACCGGGTCTGGCACCGTGGTCTTCTTAATAAATTACCCTCCTACGGACTGACCGAAAGATTATGCGGATGGGTGTCCAGCTTTTTGGCCGGTAGAAGCATCAGGGCTGTTGTCGACGGCAGCTGTTCTGACTGCATGGCCATTAACGCTGGAGTACCGCAAGGCTCAGTGTTGTCCCCTACTCTGTTTCTGCTGCATATCAATGACATGTTGTCTATTGACGGCATTCATTGTTATGCAGACGACAGTACGGGGGACACTTGTTACACAGGCCGCCCCGGTATCTCTCGGGACGCAGTGGAAGAAAGTCGTGAACAGCTTGTGTCTGAAATCGAGGCTACTCTTACTAGAGTGTCCGATTGGGGTAGACAAAATCTTGTCCAGTTCAACCCCTCCAAGACACAGGCGTGTTTCTTCACCGCTAAGAAAGCCCCAATTACTGTAGCGCCACAATTCCAGGGCACATCTCTTTCCATCTCTAAAAGTATAGGGATTCTTGGTGTTGACATCTCCAGCGACGTTCAGTTCCGCAGTCATTTGGAGGACAAGGCCAAGCTAGCGTCCAAGAAGCTCGGTGTGCTCAACAGGGCGCGGCGGTACTTTACTGCGGCGCAAACACTGCTTCTCTATAAGTCGCAAGTGCGGCCACACATGGAGTACTGCTGTCACCTCTGGGCGGGGGCACCTGAATATCAGCTTCGTCCATTTGACTCGGTGCAGAGGCGAGCTGTGAGAGTTGTCAACGATCCTTTACTGACAGGTGGTGTTGAACCTCTTTGCGACAGGAGAGACTTTGCCTCCTTATGCGTGTTCTACCGCCTGTACAATGGTATCTGCTCTGAGGAATTGTTTGACATGATGCCCACGGCTACGTTCTATCATCGCACCGCTCGCCATAGACTGGGTTTTCATCCTCACACCCTACGTCCGGAGCGTTCGAGCACGGTTAGATCCGATAGGGGATTTCTTCCGCGCACGCTTAGGTTGTGGAATGATCTTCCTGCCTCGGTTTTCCCAAACGCCTACAGTATGGGGTTCTTCAAAAGGGGTCTAAGAAGGTTTTTACAGGGTCGGCAGCGCGAGTGTGGCGCCTCTGGTGTTGCAAACGTTCATAGGCTGCGGTGACCACCAGTCCTCCTGGTGGGCCGTATGCTTGTCTGCCACCTTAGTGGTATAAAAAAAAAAAAAAAAAAAAAAAAAAAAAAATCCTCGTAGTCAAGAACTCGTCGTCTTGCGAAATATTTACTGTGCTTATGGGCAAATTAGTGTTCAGTCTACACCGCAAATCGATAAATGTTGGCTTGACTGAAAGTAATTTTAATACAATTCATTAAAAATATTTATTATATACACAAGATCACTAGAAGATAAAATAAACGCAGCTTCTCACTTGATTTGAAGTTGGCCTTGGATTTTAAAAAATAATAATGGATTTTAAAATACCAGTCATGCTTTGTAAACAGATCCGTTTTTCTCCATAATTTAATTTTACCATCAGCTATGGCTTGTTCCACATCCATGTATACAGGGACTGTTCTAGGTTAAATTAATTGATTGATTGGTTATTAGGTCGTCTACAACAAGGTTCTTTAGCAGTGGTGAGACCACGCCCCCTTGTGGACAACCTTTGGCCATGGCTGCGCACTGGTTTCTGCTTGTCAGTAGCTTTAAAATGAGTTTGTTTAGCATGTTATCTATCCATTCACTGACTACCGTGTATACTCGGTGTTTTGCCAGTGCCGTGGTTATGCTTCTTTTGTCGAAAGCTCCCTCTATGTTTATGAAAGTGCCAGGTACATTGATTGATTGATTCTGGATGACCTCTTCTATTTTGTGTACCACTGCATGTACCGGACTGAGTTTCTTGGGGTGTTCTTCTCAGTCTGTAGTATTTCCGAACCCCCGGTAGAGTCACAAAAATTTTGACAAACCTAAATATTTTTTTTTTTTAATTTCAAAGGGAATAAATTTTATTTTATTTTATTTTATTTTATTTTATTTATTTATTTTATTTTGTAGTGCTGAGTCTGTAGACTTGCCGGGGGCATTATGCGCGTTGGTTGGAATGCAGTGGCTTAATTTGAAGGGCCGTCCCTCGTTTGTCTCAGTCTGTCACACAATCTTTCCAGAGTTTTTAGCAGGAAAGACGAAGGGCTTATCGGTCTGTATAACCAGAGGTCTGAATCACAAACATAATCCCTTTACCGGGTTTTGGTATAAAGATCACTTAGACCTCTCTCCACAGTCTGGGTCACAGTCCCATTCATTGTCTGGCGTATAGATACTATGTAACTGACAATATCAACTTGTGTCCTCCCCCATTTTATCACTGCAGGGAAGACTTCATCCTGTCCTGGAGATTTGAAGGACTTGAAGCTGTTAATTACCCATTCAGTTTTTTGTAAGTTGACAGAATAGATTAGAACAGGTCTTGCGAGCTCCCACTGGACTTCTTCTGTGGATACGTTTTCCACCAGCCACATGAGTGTCTGCAGCAATTGGCATTCTGGGAAGTGCGTTTGTATCAAAATACTCTCGGCTTCTTTTCATGATAGTTAACGGTAGTAGAATGATGTAGTGGTAATTTATATGTTACTAGCTGACCCGCGCAACTTCGTTTGCGTTATAAATAAAGAACCGCTCGACTTATTTTATGCAAACTTCACATAAACCGTGTCTGTATACTAAATAGTCCGAACAAAGCCTAAACATTTGGTTTGTATAGGTGAGCCCGTTCTTGAGTTATAAAATTACAACGAAAAGTGGCATTGATTTTTATATATATAGATTAATTTATTGTTTCCGAGTAATTAAGTGATTTAGTGGTCATTATATAATGTTAATTTGCCTTTGAAAATGCCGAAAGGTTCCACCAAGTGCCATCAATCAATAGTATAAATAATTCTTTTCATGTGTGGGTCAGGCCGCCGCGCCGTCAGGTTTCTTTATAGATGCGGACAGTTCTGTCCCTTGTTTGGCTAGTATTAGTCTGACTCTATCAGAGGTTTCTCCAAGACTTGGTACTTTTGTATCTCAGTCCCTACTTGTATTTTGCTTTAGCGGCTTTATAGCCGTCCCAATCCTGGTCTGGTTCCTCACAGGTGTTCCATAATTACCACTTATGAAAATGGTGTGTTATTATCAATACCACACGAATAGTGACTACCTGCCTTGCGTATAATACCTACACCTACGCTGTTCGTGAAGAAAATAGTGCAACTGTAAAAGCTTATAACTTGGTCAGTTTTCGTTATTTTCATTTAATTTTTTTTATACAGTATTTCGAAGCGAAACTCTAGTCGGGGTGTCTGAGCTTTGCACTATACAAAAGTTCACGTTGTATATCGACCATAAATATTTATATATATTATATTATACGTCACAAAGTACTAAGATTGTTTGGTCACGCTAGAATTAGACTATTTTTGTTCATTTTTTCGTATTCAAAAATGGAACATCGAGCGACACGACCACTCTCTGAGAGCCTCTCGGCGGTACTAAATCGTATTTGTTCGCGTATCTGCATTTATAGGGGTTCACAAAATACTTTGTAAAAAAAAATCTGCATCTAGTTACATAAAAAAAAATATTTTTATTGTCAAAGGAGAAGTTCTGACATAATATTACATAATTATCATAATGATTTAAACTACAGAAGCTGGTGAAAAGACAACTTTATTTTGGTGAAATTTCTCACTATTTGAGCAAACTTTACAGTCATTTTTCTCTAAAAAAAGGAACCTTGATATCAGGTTATTCTACAAACAGATAGCCAACCCCCTTTGCAATTGCTTCGTATCCCTTGTTTATTAAAATTATCAGTAATTTGACATGAATTTAAGCATCGAAAACTATGCAAATCGTATGATTTGAAAAACCTGTTTCACTTTCATTGATAATTACCATATGTAATCCGTTGTTAGGTAAAATATGTTTTAATAAACGTTTAGAGAGCTAAATTTACTAAGTATGTTAGTGAATACCATGTTTGTACGATAAATATTTAATGACTTTAAATGCAATGAAAAGTATGGTTTCTGAGCAATATGTGGCGCGAAATATGTTAGCCCTCTTAATTGAAAGGAGATCATTCACGTTTCATACATTTTTGGGCCAATTCTGAAAGTGCCGGCCAGAAAAAAATAATGTAATATTCGCATGGAACACACAATTTCTAGCAAAAAATACTACTACATTAATCCTGTGCGTGCTATGGTTTTGTTGTTACATGCTTTTAAAATACGAGAAAAATGTTATTTTGATGATGTATTTTGATACATTTCATTACAGAATAGTGATTTGTTTTTACGTTCTTTTGTAATAAGAAAGAATTATCATTTTACTAATTATCTACGTACCTACGCACAAACAAAACGTACCTAACGATTCACAACAAGTCCAAACTTGTTTCAAAAAACTTAGACAAAGGTGCCGCGCGCGCAGCCCCCCAAGCTCAAGCGACAGGTACCTGGCAAATCACCCCGCCACCTCCCGACGCCCGATGGGTGCAAAGGGACCCTACCACCAACCCCGGGGTCCAAGCCAGCCTCACCTGCGGGTGGTGCACCTGCTGATAAACGGACGAGGTCATGGCGCGCAGAAAAGGAAAATTCGAAACTAAACCCTGTACCAACCCGTCTGGCCCGCGTGATACAGTAAGGCCAAATATCCTCCTATGATACACACAACAAAACAACGGCCCCCAGTTCCCGGCACTCCCGCTGTTCCCGATCACGGCAGCGGTCGGAGTGACGGCGGGCGAGGGGGTGCTAAGAATCTAAGGGTTACGGAAGGCTGCCATACAAAACTGACCCTGGCTACGTTTAATAGAACTACTCTGCGCCTGGACAAGCGGCTCACCGAACTTGAGGTAGAAATAGGTCGTATTAACTGGCACATCCAGTATTGTGCGAGGTCCAAAGAAAGGGGGAGGACACGCTAACCCTTGCATCAGGCGACCTGTTTTACTTTCGGGAAGGTGACGGAAGACATTCTTCCGAGGGCGGGATTTGCTTTATGGTGAAAAATGACCTCGTTAGCAGCTTTGTGGAGATCAGCAGTGTTTTGCCTCGGGTAGCGTACTTAATACTGAGACTCACCAACAGGTACACCCTGAAGGTGTTACAAGTGTACGACCCGACCTCGAAAAGCACTGTCGAGACAGTTGAGACCGTGTACGAGGACATAGCAAAAGCACTACATGGTACTGCCAAGACTCACTAGTCTGCCAAGACTACAGCGTTGTGATGGGGGACTTCAATACCAAAGTGGGAGTACAAGGACGCGGCGAAACGAACATCGGCCCTTTTGGTGTAGGGCGCAGAAATGACCGGGGCCATATGCTTGTCAGTTTTCTTGAGTCTCAGGGGCTCTTCTTGATGAACTCTTTCTTTAAGAAGAAGCCCCACAGAAAATGGACTTGGCGATGCCCCGACAAGGTCACAAGGAGTGAGATAGACTTCATCATGACGGACAGGAAGTCTATATTTAGAGATGTCTCTGTGGTTAACAGGTTTAATACCGGTGGTGATCACCGACTTGTACGAGCATCTCCGAATTTGGACTTCCGAGCTGAAAGGGCCCGTATGATGAAGCCTACTCTCCGACCTACCGCGCTCCAGTTAGCCTCAGGGGCTGAAAGGTTCCAGTTCCAGAACTTTAAAATCGTTTTGATCTGCTGGAAACCACTGGCAATATTCACGATAAGGCCGACAATGTGGTCAGGACGCTACAGCAAGTGTCCCGAAGGTTTTTGTCCGGAAAAAGCAATGACAGGTGCTCTAAGCTCTCGCCCGGGACTCTCGAACTTATGGAAATAAGACGGGAAACGCCATCTACGCACTCGTCTTCGTCAGACCAGCGGGATCTAAATCTCAGAATCCAAAGGCTGATACGACGCGACCTTAGACGCTATAACACCAGCATCGTCGAGGCAGCGATCGAGCAGAACAGGGGTAACAAAGTATTTGCCCAACAGCTTGGAATACCCCGTCTGATGAAACTGACGACAGCGGATGGCAGAACTGTGACCTCAAGGTTCGAGATTCTCGAGGAAATTAAGAGCTTTTACAGAGACCTGTATGCATCACGGACAAAAAGGCCGACGAGTAGGACCCTACTGATTGTGACCACCGAGTCCCACTATCGCGCCACTATAGCGAGGACATTCCGGACATCGATCAGGGCGAGGTGAGGGCGGCTCTCGGGCAACTTAAAAACAAGAAGTCCCCTGGGGAGGACGGAATTACAACTGAACTACTGAAGGCGGGGGGGGGGGGGGGGGCTCCGGTTCTCAACGACCTGACGAGTTTGTTTAATTCGGTCCTCCAACAGGGACAAACACCTGAAGCGTGGAGCGGGAGTGCGGTGGCTCTGTTCTTCAAGATAGGTGATAAGACCTTGCTGAGGAGGAATTACAGACCCATCTCACTCTTTTGCCATGTTTCCAAGTTGTTCTCCAGAGATGTCATAAACCGCCTCGCCGGAAGGCTCGACGAGTTTCAGCCAAAGGAGCAAGCCGGATTTCGAAAAGGCTTCAGAAAAGTGGACCACATCCATACTGTACGGCAGATTGTACAGAGAACAAACGAGTACAATCAGCCGCTGTGTATGGCTTTTGTGGACTACAAGAAGGCATTTGACTCTGTCGAAATAAAATACTCTTTATCTTTATTTTACATGCTCCTTTATGTAGGAACGAGAACTCAAAAATGGGCATAAAATATGCCTCTGCCTCACCCTTCGGAGAAACAGGTATAATTATATGTTTGTGTGCTTATATGTGTGCTGAAAGACATAATTAATAAAATAAATCACTATTCAACTGCTAATATCAATTAGAATGACACCTTCGAAATAACATTTTTCACGAATTTTAAAAACATGTAACAAAAAATCCATAGCACGCACAGGGTTAATGTAGTAGTATTTTTTGCTAGAAATTGTGTGTTCTATGCGAATATCACATTTTCTTTTTCTGGCCGGCACTTTCAGTTTTTGGTCCAAAATGAATGATGTCCTTTGAACTGATGAATTAAAATTTGAACACAGACAACTTCAGTTCATGAACTAAAAACGCTCTAGGCTCGAAACACGATTACTGATTAAACCCTCGATAGATTTTTGTATTGAAAATACCTCGATTTCGTGAAATTTTAAGCTAGATCTCGTATGTTCTATGTTGTTTTTATAATACAAAATATTTATAAGAGAGACAATAGTATAATCTTCATTTGCACTAGAGCATTTTTTTCATATTAGTTATAGTTTTTTTATAATTAATTTATTCCGTTAAAAGCGCACAAAAACCGATCGCGTTTCTCTCTTTCTTGCGCGCTAAAATGTATATCTTTTATCTTCTTTTAATAATTTGGTGTCTGGTAGGCTCTTAATGGAGGATGTTATGATCTCTTCGTCTTAATTATGAAAATCTCAAACGCTTTGTCTACTTTAATAAGAAAATGAGGCATTTCGCTCGCATAATGAAATATATAACAAAATTTAGAAGTTATTTTTACCAATATATTTGATGATTCACTTATATAATCAAAATCTTTTAAACGCTGTGCTTAGTTCTAAGCACAAAAACCATAAAAGAAGTTGAATAGCTTCGTGAGTGTATGATATTTTCTTGGATCATACAATGCTTTCAACTTGGCTTGAAGATTGCCATTTCACTAGCAAGACGCCAATGGCTTAACGTGGCCTGTAAAGCACAGAAACACTCGCATAGATAGCAAGATATTATAAAGAGGTCACACGTTCCATGAACGGCCACAGATAAAGTTACTTACTGCAGTGATCATGAATATCATATTTTACAAACAAACTTTTCTGATTGTTGTATAACTAAGATGATGCAGCAAATGCTTGATTGATCGGCCCTACCAAGGTCACAATGTTCACGAATGAGCTCCTTTTGATCGATCACGACGCAGCGTGCCGATCATAAAATAATAGCTGAGTTATAGTAACAGATCATGAGTTACCTCTCTTGTAACGAGGTTTATCTGTTGCCTATGGTTGGCGAAAACAATGATCTGAAGGATTGAATCTATCAGCAGTTGAATCCTACGCTGTCGGCAACTCGGCAGTTGCTGTAGGCTGCTATCTTTCTGAATAACACCTTTGCTATGGAGTCTACAAAAATGACTTTTTTTAACGTGAGGGAAATGCCATGCCGGACTCCTACCGACTAAAAAACCTCACGTTACGTCCAACAGCCTATGGTTGGGAGCCCCGGGTAAGCCCTCGGAAGAATGTCCCAGGGCTCCCAGTACTATAACAATAGTAAACATTCAATTAATTATTTCCGTTATCTATTTATTATAGTAATACATTTTATTATACAAATCAGTAGTAGCACTGCAGCCGACAGCTTGCAGTTGAAGCCAGTGCTATGAACAGTTGCTATTGGCAATAACTTTCAGAATAGCACTTTATATAAAACGACGACTTATAAAATTCTGAACAAATATTGAAGCGGATATTACGTCCCCAACTCTCGCAATAAAGTCCAACGGTTACCTAATATCCGGCTGTCATAAGTTGCTTTCCTATTTCGCAACGCCACAAGTAATTCTATTTTGGTGTGCCTAGTCGTAGTTTAGTGTTCTTTAACATTGACCTGATAAAAATATATGTCAATGCTATTTAGGGTTAGGTACGTGTAAATTAGGAAAGATCGGCTGCTATCCTCTATGGTACGGGCGCTTTGTTTCCATTTAAACGAATTTCGAAACGGCCGCCAAAACTCATTAGAGACGGTATTGTTATTAGACAGACTCATGTCAAAAGGGGAGTGCTTTCACATACAAACGTTCCTTGAAAGAGTAAAATGTATGCTGAGGGAAACCACAATGTATAAAAATTACCCATTCTTCTTTTGGTTATTTGTCTTTCTCCAAACTTAGTACCTATGTATTATTTGTTTAAGTAAAAACTTGTAATGATTTCAAAAATAACACAACTGTCAATTTTTGATAGTCCCCCGAATGTGCTGTGAATACACAGACTACCATCCTACAGTGATGCTTAATCTACAGGCACGTGCTAATCAAAATTTAAACATAACTTTTGCAAAAGAAGATCTTACCTCATTCACTCCCCTAACGATCGCTCTCATGGTAGCATTTCTGGGTCCATCAACAGTCCTACCGTCGTCTGTGGGGCCCCATGAAGCGCTGTATATGTGGATCTTATGAGGCTCATGCCCCATGGAGTTGGCCTCGATCAGATCCGTCATGTAAGGCTGGTCCAACATCCTGATACCTGTCGAAATAGATTTAATATTTAATCACAAATTTATTGCGAAAGAATTTTGGTCTCGAGCAGGACTCAAAGCGGAGTCTTCTCGTTTTTTTTTTGGTTTAACGTGGGGGAAAATCCTCATGGATGTTATGCCGTACTCCTACCGACTAAAAAACCTCACGTCACGCCAAACAGCCTGTGGTTGGGAGCCCCGGGGAAGCCCTCGGAAGGATGTCCCAGAACTCCCGACAGACCCACGGCTGCCACTGCGGCCTCGCCCAGGGGGTGGTTCGGGTGCTATCCCACGTCTTTGGGGGTTTTCGGGTGTGATCCCGCTTCTAAGGGGGGGGGGGCGTTCGTGAATTGCTCACGTCACGCTGCCGTCATGGGCCTGCTTCTGTAAGGACCGTCCTTACAGAAGCAGGCCCATGACGGCAGCGAGCCGCCCTCTCACCGTCCTCAGGCCCCCGGTCATGGTAGGAGTCTTCTGGTTTGCCTGACCAGACGCCCTAACCGTTTGACCACCGAGACAATGCTCTCGAACGTCAAATTCTTGCACCGTATTACGTGTTGTGGCGACGTAGGCACCAATAAGTAACTCCTCCTAAACGGCTGGACAGATTTGAATGAATTTTGTGTATGCGTTAGGTTGGCGCCCTGGATGGTTAGATTCACAAATCAGCCGTGCAGATGGCGCTACAGTTGGTATCTAGGTTATAACGTAAACGAAGTTGCGCTGGTCAGCTAGTAGTGTATAATATACAGGGTCATTTGCAAAACACCAGCAACCTGCTAGGACTAGATAGCTAACGTTATAACCAGCAAAGTTAGTTTTACGAGTTTTAAAAATTCGTTGCATTTTAATTTGATACAAATTTTACGCTCTTGTTAACCCTCAACTTTACTGTTCCGCCGCGCACTGGTCAAACCAATAGGTATGTACAAGATAACATTCTCTTCGTCAGTTTAACCCAACATCAACAGTGACTGGCCGGGACAATAACCAGCGTCCGAAACGACCAAGATCTCGATGTGGGCGTTTCGCAGAATTTTTAAAGTAGATTTGAAGCTTGCCAAAATATTATTTCTTTTATTACAGTAGGAAGTAATAAAAGAAAATGTACTCGTAATCTTCAGTCACTTAGATGTCAAATTATTCAGAATTTTATAGAACAAGGGTTGGTAATTGAATTCATAAATCTAAAAGTACTTTACAATAAAAGAGGATGAATGAAAATTGCTATTTATTTTTTTTTATACCACTAAGGTGGCAGACAAGCATACGGCCCACCAGAAGGACCGGTGGTCACCGCAGTCTATAAACGTTTACAACACCAGAGGCGCTACTCTCGCGCTGACGACCCTGTAAAAACTTTCTAAGACCCCTTTTGAAGAACCCCATACTGTAGACGTTTGGGAAAACCGAGGCAGGGAGGGATCATATCAAACAATTCCTCAGAGCACATACCATTGTACAGGCGGTAGAACACGCATAAGGATTTTATTTCTGACAAAGCTAGTTTCATTTCATTATCTTTGTTTGAAGAGTGATCTCAATTCCACCCGCGTGGTATATTTGTTCCCATTTCCGCATCCCATGGGAACGTATGTCAGAGATAAAAGTAGGCTTTTTGATATTTCAGCTATCCGTATACGAAACTTCAGCCAGATTCATTAGAGCGTGATTGAATAATAATATTCTTCAATCTTCACAAACTTATAATATTAGTTGGATTTACGTATGTATAATAAGTCAAGCTGACAACCTGACGGCCATCAATGTGGCTAGATTGCTGAGTCCACAAAGGGCGATGGCCGTCAGGGTGATAAGGGGATACCGCACGATCTCAGGTGAGGCGGCATGTCTCCTAGCCGGGACCCCTTCATGGGAACTAGAAGCGAGAGCCCTTGCGTTACTGTTTAGATGGGGCAAGGAGGCGCTGGAACGGGGCCAAAGGTCTGCGTCTCGGGAAATCGAGGCCCAGTGGTCCCTGCTCCACCAGGAAACCATGGAGACATGGAAGGTCTTGAGCAACCAAAGAGGGGACTCGCCACAATCGCGGCCGTCAGACCAGACCGGTCATGGACGAGTGGCTGGAGAGGAGACACGGTCTGTTGGGAGTCCTGGGACATCCTTCCTGGTAGGAGTCCGGCATAGCATCCATGAGGATTTCCCTCACGTTAAAAAAAAATCAAGCTGACAAAAATACAGGCTTATATTTTTTAGCGAGCAACATTTACAGTGATGCCACACCGTAATGTAAACCGTTGAATGCCGCATGAAACCCGAGTTGCCAATCTCCCGAACAGTCGATTGCTTTGGCAACCATGGCGGCCAACTTTTTCCGTTTGGTTCTCCTCGCACATTTTTCGATATCTATGGCTGTATGGTCGCGGGTCTAAGTCTTTCTGTATAAATTAATGTGTAGAATTGGTTATGGTACTGAATGAGATAGCTTGCCGAGTGAGTGTAATGAAAAAAAAAGTCGAAATCACGATTTGATGGCTGTCATTATTTATTGTTTGTTTGGCGCCGTTCCTAGAAAGTATTAATACGATTAATTTTTGAATATTTTCGTTTATTCTGTTTCAAATATTGTTGTTTTGCATTTAAAAGTATCCTGTCATGTTGTTTAACAGCTGTGATAAATATTTTCAGTGTAATTCGAAGTTAAGTTTGTAAAATTTGATAAAATAACACGCGAAGGTCACCATTATTTTTTGTTGTTGTTTTTGTTGTGCAGTGCTCGTATTTAACCGATATTTGTTGAGATTTTCTCAATAGAAACTATAATCTTTTGTCAAAGTACCATTTAACATTTAACATATGAATAATTTATGTGAAAATCAATAATAAAAATGGGGCGGTTTTTTTTTTAATAATTTAAGATTACATAGCCTCGATATCCCCAAAATAAACAAAAAAATAAACAAATAAATAGGCAGCAATATTTTATTTTATTTTCGGAGATTTTATATCTACAGAATATTATTTTTTTGGTGAAAGTGAATTGTTGATGTGTATATTTTGTAAATAAAATAATTTATGTCAGAAAACTGCTTTTTATTTTGAATTACATGGTAAAATCTGAGAGTACTCCTTCATTTTCCCCATCCTAATTTTCGGCCAAATATCATAAATCCATTACACATGGGGTGTTCTCGGATTTAGTGTAGTTATTTTCGTCAGTTATCCAGCATGATGAAACAGTAAGTATTTATGTAGTACGACTCCTGTAAAAGAAATAAGGATATATTGTGTGACGTCCGGCGTGCAGCCGCCGTTCCCGCCGGTGGCGTGGGCACCGCCTATGGATACGCCGGCGTGACCACGCCACCGGCGGGATTGAGCGGATAAGATCGTGTCGTAATTCCGGCGACATCTTTATGACGTCATAGAGGGAAAATTTTCCTCCCTCAAGGGAACATCTGACCTAATCTCAGACGAAATTATCATAAGTAAAAGATACTATAACAGTTTTGGGTTGATCCTCCTTACTGAGATAAGGGAGTGTATTTTGTTGTGAGATGTCACTGAGTGAGATTGCAAGAAATTTCCTTGATGATGTGACGTCATGTATGAAACGTCTTGTCGTATCATGTGACTAGCAAGATTTATGATTCATAATTATGTTTGGTGATTAAGTCATCAGTATTTTTACTGTGGACTTTCTGTGCATACGTTACGTAGTATGGTAGTAGCTAATGGTCTAATGAAAAGTACGACAGAAGACTTTTTTTAGGACCGATAATTAATGGATACGATTGTTGGGTCGGAATCAGTCGATTCTGTTTCTAACCGACTTCATGCAGAATATCTGCGTTGCGTATTGCAAAATTTCGCCTACAAAAACAAGTGTCCGATAATCGTTTGTAGGCGCGCACAAGCTTATTGGATTCAATTATAGATTTAGAATGTACAGCGAAACATTCTAAACCTATGGGTTCAATGGCGCTGTGTAAAAAATGTAACACAAAAAGGTTTTTCTGCTTTTTGCATCTTGCCGCCGCCCGGCGTATAATACACCTACATAATAGGCTGAGTAATCCTAAAACAAAATCTACGACGTTTTTAAGCTAAATAATCACATAAAACATAAAAGTATTCTCAAAAGACAACATTTAAAAGTTTTCATTTTAGACTCTTTTTATTTAATTTGTAACTTTTTTATTAAATTTTTTATTAAAAATTTTAAAAGAACAAAGAAATCATTCTCAAGTCTGTCAACTTTGTTGAATGGAATTCACAAATCGAGTTATATTTTTAAGCTATTGCATAGCTTCTATCGCGGGCCTTGCGTGGAGACCGAATCCAGAAATTGTGTCACGAAAACGAATCACACTCTCGGCTACCTTCGACCACGTTCGTGTATCTCGTTTCGCACTTCATAATTTTTTTGTTTACGTCAATTATGAACTCTGCAGTCGTTATTATTATGTCAAATAATCCAAAAATTGATGCTTGTACCCAGAATCGATCTTGCGCCTTCTGCGTACCGATCCGCGTCTTAACCACTCGACCAAAGTTGAATTAAGAGTGCTGTTCGAATTTAGAGTTCTTAATGTGAAATGACAATTTCGATGCTGTCAATTACATTAGTTGCTGTCAATTTACTTCGTCTAAATAAAAATTCGACTATAGGTGTATAGGTATTCATCATCTATGTACAACAGTGAACTGTACTCGTATAATTTGTGTAAAAAGTGTTTTAAATATGAATTAACAAAGTGCATTTATTAATGAAGAAAGTCACGAAAAATAGTGAAAGAAAATGAGTGAGTACTCTATATACATACATTTTATGATTATTATCACCAATGCAGTACATATTATTTTTTGTTTTGTTAATTTATACATAATACTGCTATAAAGATAACCAAACCCGGGAGTACGTTCCCATGGGAAGCGGGAAGAAAATTTCACGCTGACGTAGCCGCGAGCGCCATCTATCCCATACCTATGTACTTTAAACGTGTCATAAAAGTCACAACAATACCATAAATGCACATTTCAAAGAATGTCTATTATTACCATAAAATTTGTAAAAATAGTTTTTAAGTAGATAAGAAGAAACCTTTTGTTTTATCTTTTCACTAGCTGACCCTCGCAACTTTGTTTACGTCACACAAGGTCTATGAAATTAGAGGTATTTATTAATCATACTCATCAAGTCGCGTGTGAATCTGCCCTGTTTGCTTAATCAAAATAGAGCTTAATGGTTAAAGCTATTCCTCAGTATAGAATTTTCCTCAGTATAAACAATTTACATACAAACACCGGCGTGTTAATTTTATTACATGTATCAATGTAGTAGACGTAACGTGTATAAAATGACATCAATCAAATGTCATCAATATTCTGAAAAAGAAATTAAAAGAGTTCACAAACTCTTTTGAAAATACATACTGTACCTACCTTTGAGGATCGTTATGAAGATAACAGGATAGTTAACAACCATCCATAGAAAATAGATGGTATAATGCTGAATACCGCAAAGAACAATCGGCGCGGCATAGAATGGGGCCTATACTGATATCCTGGAGGATTTAAATGATGCCGATGTCCTGTGCCTGCTGAGGCACACACACGCCGTCATGCATGTCTGCAGGACAACGTGCAGGACAACGAGCAGGATGAGGCAGCGAATGTCTGGACTGAAATTAAAATCGACAGACGCAAGAGATGTGGTGGAGGCACTAATTCACGTACCTCGGGAGTGTCGTGTCAGAAACTGATGGGATAGAAGAGCACCCTACATCATTTAGAGTCTCGCCAAGGCCAGAACAACCTTTACACAGCTGCGCCCTGTAGGCAGTTGCGAAAATGGACACGAAGAGTGAAACTCAAAACAAAGTAAACGTTAAAACTGTACTGCTAACTGCTATACGGATGCGAGACATGGAAGGTCACTAAAGGCATTTCGCACCAGCTACCAGCTATAAGTCTTCGTCAAACGCTGCCTCCAATGGATCCTCGGTACATACGGGCCCGAGAACATCACGAACGTAAGACTAAGAGTCCAAAAGTCCAAAAGTCCAAAAGTCCAAAAGTCCAAAAGTCCAAAAGTCCAAAAGTCCAAAAGTCCAAAAGGCCAAAAGGCCAATAGGCCAAAAGTCCAAAAGCCCAAATGTCCACAGTCAAGTAGGTACTTGGTACTTTACTTTGTTGAACATAGGCCTTAAAATCTTACTTCTTACTAATATTATAAATGCGAAAGTTTGTGAGTGTGGATGTTTGTTACTCTTTCACGCTCAAACCGCTGAACGGATCGGGCTGAAATTTGGTACAGAGATACATTATAGTCTGGAATAACACATAGGCTACCTTTTATCCCGGGAATAACTTCCCGCGGTAACAAATTTTACGCGGGCGAAGCTGCGGGCATCAGCTAGTATTCTTATATAGAAATAATTATTATACTAGCATAGTTGGTAAAAAATGCTATGTAATAGCTTTACCGCGGCAGTCCCCGAGTGCCACACGTCTTTTTTTTTTTTCTATTTGTTAACAGGCTAAAGGACTCAGACTCTATCCTAGAATTAAGCGGATCACAAAAAAGCGAGTTAGTTCTTTTGGAATTTTCAAACTTTCTGCTGCTCCTCTACCCAGAATCGCGTTTGAAGTTACAGTTTTCTAGGCGAGGCTCGATGACAGTCGATCCCCAAAAACGTCAAAGTATAAAAAAATCAGATCAGTTATTGGGGTGAAAGCTCTGAATCGCCATGAAAATGTTACAGACGTAGGTATATTCTGCCAATATTAGGTTTGTATGTGTGTTATTCACAAACGGATAGGGCTGAATTCTTCTTTTACGAAGTTGGGTATCTTAGCAAGAAAAAATCTTCTTCTTTCGAATCTAGATGAGGAGAAAGAAGAAATATTCTTCGATCGACAGTAGTTACGTACAATCACAGGGTGGAATCTCCATATCATCCATACAAATGAGTCGTTTTCAATTGTGTCACCTACACTAAAAACACGCTATGATGGTACAGAGCTTGAATGTGTGAGTGACCATTAAGGCTAAGCAAAAATCAATATCAATACATATAATAAAATCGTAACAGGTCGTTGTCTGTACATGAAAGATAAATGAGAAAAAATATTATAGGGAGGCTTTATGAACGCAATAGAACCCAAAACAATGATTTTTAGAATTTTTGTCTGTTTGTCTGTATGTCTGTTTGTCTGTACGTTTGTGCACGCTAATCTCAGCAACCGATTAACTGATTGCAATGCGGTTTTCTTTATTGTGTTAAGGTTAGCTCCGCTTAACATTTAGTGTTTATTTCATGTCAATCGGTTTATAAATAAAAAAGTTATATCACTTTAAAGAATCATACATAGACTTATAAATCTAAAAGCGGGTAAATCTAAACTGGCGTGTTGGCTTAACCATAAAAGAGCTTAAAGATTAACCCCCATATTCATAATCGTTTATTAAACCTATTTTAGTTAAAACACATTTTAAGTCTATTGCTGTCTCTTACCATACTCTGTCATTGGTTAGAGACAGCAATAGACTTAAAGTGTGTTTTAACTAAAATAGGTTTAATAAACGACTATGAATATGAGGGTAAGTCTATTCTATTTAATATCTAATCTATAAGTTAATCTTTAAGCTCTTTTATGATTAAGCCAACAGGGCAGTTTCACACGCGGCTTGATGAGTCTGATGAAGAAGTACCTCTCCCTTCATACACCTTATGTGACGTAAACGAAGTTGCGGGCTCAGCTAGTAATACAATATTTTTAATTAATAGAAAGGAGAAAATGACATAGAATGACATGATACAGGCAATTATCAGTTGAAGCAACTGCCTGTCTGATTTATCAATAATAATAATAATAATAAATGTTTCCTCAAAACACCCGCTGAACTATAATGGCAGCTTTGGCGGGACTGGAGGGGGTGGGGAAGCTTGGTCAGTGAGGGGCAGGGAGTGGCCAATCTCTATGTAATACTATTATATTATCCCTTCTGGCCACTTAGGGCGGATTCCATGATGGACGGATTCCATGTTGGACGGATTCCATTTCGGACGAGTTCCATATTGGGCGGAAGTACACATAATAATAAAATACCATTCGTGTTAATTTCGAATGGTATTTTATTATTATGTGTACTTCCGCCCAATATGGAACTCTCTTGGTAGCAACGGTTTCGTAGACGGAAAAGGCAGCCGAAGGGGAAATGACATTAGGTACAGGGACAGATTAAATTCGGCAAGAACACATAGACTTCTTATCTCTGGAATACGTCCACATGAAATGCAAAAACTTGAACAACATTCCAAGTAGGCAGATAAAATAATATATTAATAGAATTTTGTATGGATTTATACAATTCCGTTAAAGATGCCTTTTGTTACGTAATCGTGCTGTGTGCATATAACTTGGGCGTGGGATGAAAGGCAAAGGAAGTTGCAGAGGCTTTGGCTTAACCAAATTTAACTTTCCACGAAAATACTCGACGCATACCTACTCTGTATTCAAACGTCTTACATTTGTTAATACTTCGTCAAAGCATCGAAAAACGTACTGAGGAATGATAAACGTTTTCTTTGTAAACACGATAAATGAAAATAGGTACTTACACGTTCTGAAGAAATTACGCTTTTGTAGAGAAATGATATTTTTGTGGATCTTGTATTTTTATTTGTCTACATTCATTTTATTCTGATGTTGCCGTCGTGTTTTGTATATGTAAGTTTATTGCCAGGTTCTTCCTCACAGGATTTACCTATTGCGTTGCGAATGTGGCAGTAAATGTATATGTAGAAGCAATAAGCAATAATCTTTACGTTCATAAGTGTTGCTTTTGTGACCTACTTAAATAATTAAAGATATTATCATTTTAATTGACTCGTGTCCATCGCCACACACTACCATAGATTTCTTTATTTGCTGTAAGAACTTGTGTTTTAAAGTTCGAAACTATATTATACACTTTTGTTGCTGATTGTACTAAGTTCCGAGCGTCCGATAGTAGCAAAGTTGTTCCGAGAAAACCTATTTTCTACTTTGAAAGCAAGTACAGTGACAAACAAAAGGCGGTATGGTTCTAATATCAGTTGAAGCACACTGAGATAATGTGAAAGCACTCTTTAACATAGATCTATGAAGTTTATCGGGAGGGAAGGCGCCATACTGGGACTTTCCCCTCTGTCAAAGCGGGCATACACACAATTTGAGTAATATACTACTAGTCCATTGAAATGTTACATGAGCTTTGCATTTATTAGAGGACGCAATTTTATTTTTGGGACATGTGTGGGGGGTCAATAGAAGCTTAACCTCAAGTTTGTGGGGTCGCCACCCTTGTCCCCCGGCCGCCATCTTGAAAAGAGGGGGGAAATAAACACTTTTTTCGCAATATTTCGGAAACTATGAGTCTTACAAAAAAAATGTAGAGGAATAATTTGTAGCATATTGTTTTGCCTACAAATGTGTATACAACTTAACAAAAAATTGAGTAAAATTCTTATAAAAAAATTCTTTTCTGCTCTATAACTTTTTTTTGTACATTCTACAAAACAAAATACCTCAGACTAATCTTGTAGATGATCTTTTAAGAGAAATTAAAAAAAACGCCACAGAGCAAAAAAGAAAATTTTTATAATTTTATTTTCAATTTTTCGTTTATAACTTCTTTAATTTTTAATTTAGGGCAAAAATTTGTTCAACATATTTGTAGGCAAAACAATTTGCTACAAATTATGACAACACAATTTTTTTGTAAGACTCATAGTTTCCGAGATATTGGGAAAAAAATGTTTTCACCCCTTTTTAAGATTGCGGCCGGGGGACAAGGGTGGCGTGCCCACAAACTTGAGGTTGGGCTTCTTTTGAACCCCACACATGTCCCAAAAATAAAATTGCGTCCTCTAACAAATGCAATATTCGCTCCTTAAATTGTAACATTTCAATGAACTATACCCGTTCGCTCTAAGTTTGGCGGTCGCCACCAGCCTCTACGCCAGCAAACTAAGAGCAAACGGGCTGTATATGTGTGTGTCTGCAATTATGAGTGTATTGTTTTAATTGTTTTGTGTAAGTTTCATAGCGACAGCCGATTGTTTTTGTAGTAGTGTTTATAAATACAATTACCCCTCGCAACATACGACAGACAGGGATATAGAGCTAACATGCTATTTCTACAGAATACTTAAAATTCTTCCTGGGACATCCTTCCGAGGGCTCTCAATCATAGGCTGTTGGGCGTTGGGTGAGGTTTTTTAGTCGGTAGGAGTCCGGCATAGCATCCATGAGGATTTTCCCTCACTTTAAAAATATTTATGATTTCCACTCGCCTTGCATTGCTCTATGATCTTAAAGTATCTATGCTATAAAAATTCGGCGACATTTTAGCGATCTAAATATTAAAAAGTTCAAAGTTCAAACGAAACGTGTAAGCGAATACGCGATATAAATTTTGTAAATGGACGTTTAAAAATGACTTCATTTAACAAAATTATTTTACTTTTTTACTGAGCCCGTGTTACCTGATAATGACTTATAACATGGGTTTTATGTGGTTACTTAGTAATGTAATAATGGTAGATTAATATAATTCATCACGTCTCAGGTTTAAATAACTAACTGGTGTTGAATAAAAAACCTCACGCTCACTTTGAAACAATTTTAAAGAGTATGAAATTTTTAAACAGCGACTGAGTGCGAGTCGGCCTCGGGCAAATAGAGTTCCGTACCGAAAAATCACGTTTGTTCTATGGGAGCCCCCTTTTTTTTTAATGTGAGGGAAAATCCTCGTAGGATGCTATGCCGGACTCTTACCGACTAAAAAACCTCACGTAACGCCCAACAGCCTATGGTTGAGAGCCCCGGGTAAGCCCTCAGGAAGGATGTCCCGTGACTCCCAACACACCTACGGCCGCCACTGCGGCCTCGCCCAGGGGGTGGTTCGGGTGCTATCCCGCGTCTTTGGAGGGTTTCGGGTGTGATCCCGCTTCTAAGGGGAGGCGTGCGTGAGTTGCTCACGTCACGCTGCCGTCATGGGCCTGCTTCTGTAAGTTGTTCTTCACGAGCATGACCTGCTCGCTGAAAGAGGCGGCGCAGTCCCCTTACCACCGCTGGAGAGCATGGCTCGCACCATGGCCTCGAGCGAGAGAGTGTCCACGCCCAGACCCACTACGAGGACCTGGCGCTGTTGTGCGCCGTTCACTCCGCCAGCGTGTGGAGCGCCGTGTCATCGCTGCGGTCCTCGCAGTGCTGACACTCGGCCGTGGTTTCCCGGTGTTTTCGCCACAGATACCTACCGAAGCTATGGGAGCCCCCTTAATCCTACTTTATTTTTTTTATTTGTTTAGAGTTTAGTGTTTTTTGTTTTAGCGGCAACAGAAATACGTCATCGGTGAAAATTTCAGCTCTCTAGCTATCACGGTTTCTGAAATACAGCCTCGTGACGGACAGACAGTCAGACAGACGAACAGCGAAGTCTCATGAAAAGGGTCCCGGTGTTACCCTTGTGTTGTGTTACCCTTTGGCTACGGAATAATAAAAAAAACTCTTTATTCTTTTTCGAGCATGTTTGATAGGTAAATCATTAAAGAACCTACCCTGGCAAGGGTGGAGACGCAAACTCGTTACCCACACGATTATGATTTTTTTTCTACAATAAAATCAAAGGCACACTTCATTTTGAAATTTCACTTTCAACCTTTGAAAACGAAAAAGCATACGAATTTTTCGCTGACAA
The DNA here is from genome assembly GCA_933228765.1 of Miltochrista miniata. Taxonomy (NCBI): domain Eukaryota; kingdom Metazoa; phylum Arthropoda; class Insecta; order Lepidoptera; family Erebidae; genus Miltochrista; species Miltochrista miniata. The sequence continues at coordinate 9,515,481 of OW121764.1, read as the reverse complement.
CGGTCACTGAATTAGCTGTAATAAAACACGATCTTTCGTTTTACTGCGAGATACAAAAATGCGGTCATCATTCGGTCCGTTGGCCTGCAAATAATGTGGTATGGACTCGGGGGAATTCCGGATAACTGAGGAGATATTTGAAGGTTATTTACCGTTTGAACGTATAGGTATATAATAGGTAATTATCCGGATATTAGAAATGTCATGAGTATGTTGTTTATTTGATCAATAATGCGGCCAAATGAATAATATAGATCCTACTTTTTTTGCTGCGAGATATGTACAAAAATGCGGTCATCATTCGGTCCGTTGGCCTGCAAATAATGTGGTATGGACTCGGGGGGAATCCCGGATAACTGAGGACATATTTGAAGGTTATTTACCGTTTGAACGTTTATAGGTATATAATAATTATCTGGATAATAGAAATGTAATGAGTATGTTATTGTGTTGTTATTCATTTTGAACAATGATTCGGTGAAATGAATAACATTGAAGTAATATAAATCCTACTTATGTTTGATGGATTATTACGAGTATCTTATCTTTACGTGAAGCAATAGTTCTGTATTCCTTTTCGAGAAATTTCATTAGTAAGTAGGGATGTTTATCCCTACTAATCCCTACTGATACTATGCGAAAGTAACTCTGTCTGTCTGTCTGTTACGTTTTCATGCCAAAATCGCGAAACCGATTTTGATGAAATTTGGTGTAGAGATAGTTTTAATCCAAGGGGCATAGGCTACTTTTTAAGTAACTGCGCCAAAGGAGAGTAATGATTTTACGCGATAACAAGTTCTACGCGGTTAAAGTCACGGGGAACAGCTAGTACTAAATAAAAAGATTAAAGTAAATAGAGCCATTTTCAACCAAAATTCCTTTGTTCATCGCGAAGACTTTATAAAGTGATTGATAAGTTTCACCAAAATTCGGAATAGGTATGAAAGTACTCGTAGTTCCATTATAGGTACCCTAAGTTAGATAACTGTATTATATGAATATACTTCCAATTCTGAATTATAGGGGTTTGATTCCAATATAAAGTTAACTCAACTTTCAAAACTCGTTTAGTACTTTTACTAAGTTTTCTTATCGAAAGAAATTCCCAGAAGGTTCGTGTTTCGTGGTAAATGGATCAAAAAGTAATCGAACTTGAATATTACTTGAAAATAATATTCGTTAATGAGTTTTGAAATATTCTTATCTATACTAATATTATAAAGAGGAAAGATTTGTTTTTTTGTTTGTTTGTTTGTAACGAATAGGCTCCGGAATTACTGGACCGATTTGAAAAATTCTTTCACTGTCGGAAAGCTACACTCTTTGCGGTGAACATAGGCTATATTTTATTCCCGCATTCCCACAGGAACGGGAACTACGCGGGTGAATCCGCGTGACGTCGGCTAGTTAGTGATAAACTGAGAAAAAAAAAATTGTATTTGGTTATTTGAATAAGACAGGTATTTTGCTAGCGAAAGCTATAGTATCTTTACTATCTCGCTGCAGACTCGGTCATAAATCACAATCGGGCTAGGGACGTGCGATAGTTGCGCGCGCGCAAGGCCGTTATCGATAACGGAATCATCAAGGTTACGACCTAAACATACTGCATTTAAGTATGCAGGGTCATTACCTATATTATATAATTTTTCGTAAAAACACATTAGTACCCATTGGTACTACAATTGCTTATAAATTGCTTCAATATGAAGACTTGTAAAACACATTTATGCGAAGACTTCATCATTTATGTGGATGATGATGACGATGACGAGTCAGACGTAGAATTTTAATTTTGTATTTTTAAAATCAAAATAAATTAAAAATAAACGTGTTTTTTATTTCTATCACCCATTTATAAAGATAAAAAAAAACAACTATCGATGTCATTCATCGACAGCAGTAATGCACAGGCCTACGTGTGGGCGTGGCCTGCCCATAAGTCCAGTGAGTGGGAAAGAGAGCGAAACACGCAAATGATTTATGACCGAGTCTGCAGCGAGATAGTAACTATAGTATAACAAAACATCGAAATCTAAATAAGGCCCCCCCCTTAGAAGCGGGATCACACCCGAAACCCCTCAAAGACGCGGGATAGCACCCGAACCACCCCCTGGGCGAGGCCGCAGTGGCGGCCGTGGGTCTGTTGGGAGTCCTGGGACATCCTTCCGAGGGCTTGCCCGGGGTTCCCAACTATAGGCTGTTGGGCGTTACGTGAGGGTTTTTAGTCGGTAGGAGTCCGGCATAACATCCATGAGGATTTTCACTCACGTTAAAAAAAAAGCAATCACGCTCTAACCCCTGTACCAATTTGGCTGAAATTTAGTGAGCAGATAACCTTGGATTAACACAAAGATGAACTTTTTTATCCAATGAATATCTTCAGCCCGAAGAGCAACACAACCTCCTTTATCGGCGGTTCCTTTGGGAAAGGGGATGAAGAACAAAATGGTTTTTCAGTTGTAACTTCTAAACGCGTGGTCCAATTTTTTTTAGTGTCGTAATGGGAGTACTTTAGGAATTGGAACACAATAATTTTAATATTGAGGGTTTTGTAGTTCAGAAATTAAAGACATCTCTACTTTCGCTAAATCTAGAATTCAAGGGTTCCTTTGAATGTCAGGGTCATTCTAAACTGGCGTGTTTTGTTTAGTCATAAAACAGCTTAATGAAGAAGGGTATTGTAAAATAATGCAATCCACGTCGAAGGCGACGCTCAGGTCAGTTTCCTATGAGTCTGATGAACAATATCTTTTATTTCAAATACCTTTTGTGACGTAAACGAAGTTGCGAGGGTCAGCTAGTACATGATAAAGTTCCGCAACTTTGTGTCTACAGTTAGATCAACAGCAGAAAAACGTTTTTAACTTTACGCAGGTAAGTATATATTGCACTTAATCCAATCACTTACCGGCAACTTTGGAGTGGTACGCGACTCCCACGCCGCAGACCCCGTTGTCTCTCGCCGCGGCCACTTCACCAGCGCACCGAGTACCGTGACTGGAAATAAAATATCTGTAAGTGTCTATTGTCCTCATTATTGTGACTAAAACTATAATAGTGTTAGAACAGTCTTGTCAATTGTCTTTATACAAAATACATCAATTAGATTAATACGTCACAAAAATGCTATAAACAAAATAAAATCCAGTAATGACAATACTACCTACTCATTGAGAGAGTAGCAATGGTAGTTACCTATATATAGGTACCTATATCAGAGTAGACTCTGAATCTATTATGCTTATATGTTGTAATTTTTTGAGGGGCCTGGAGATTAAGTGATCTCTTCATGACCTAGGAGATGAGCTCATAATATTCAAAATTTATTGCTTTGTTGAACTCTATACTCGAACGCATCGGCTGCGGCTTTCGGACAAAATATTCCGCATCAATCCATTCGGCAGTAAAGGCCATCACAAACGTAGCTATAATATATATTAATACTAGCTGATGCCCGCAGCTTCGCCCGCGATGGCGCTGTATGTGAAAAATGATTTTCCCGCTTTTCTGTTGAAAATTTTCCTGAATTTTCTTTGCTATAAACCTCACGGAGCCCGAGACCTTTCCAACGAATGCAAAACCGTGGAAATCGGTTCGTGCGTTCTGGAGTTATAGCGTCAGGAAGGAAAACCCGACTTATTTTTATATAATAGATAAAACATAGCAAGGCATATTACGACATATTTTCCATATAAATTTTCGAGAAACCACACACGCAGCTGTAATATATATTTCTACTATATATATACATATACAGGGTGAATTTTTGAAAAGGGCTTGGATGGCCAAATCCGAAACTATAAGGAATATCTAAAAATGCTCAAAGGAGTTACGAGCCCGATTTTGATAAAACTTAAAACCTCATCATTCGATTTTTGAAAAACCAATTATCTTAGCCGGGAATCGAATCCATTGATTTTGAAAAAAAAGACACACCCTTTATTATTACACCATACGATAGAGTTGCTGATAAGGATCAAATTCTGCGAAGTAATGATATACGGCAAATTTAAGGAAAGTTTAGAATTTTGATAGAATTCATATTTCATGTACGTAAATTTTGTATCATAATTTGTTTCGTTCGAAATCCCAGAATAGATCGTAACTATTCCGTGTTTTCAATCATGCTCCGAATGATTCTTTGGAGAATATTCTAAACGGAATCAATAATATTGAATGCAGTACGATCCCTGAGGTCTCGAATCCAGCTATGTATTGAAAACAATGGTCTACATTTTGAACAATTAATCAGTTAACATAAGACAAATAAATTGTATTTTGTTAAAGATGAGCACTTTCCTTTAGTTTGCCGTATATCATTACTTCCCAGAATAAGATCCTTAATAGCAACACTATCGTATAGTGTAATAATATAGGGTGTGTTTTTTTTTTCAAAATCTATGGGTTCGATTTCCAGCTAGGATTATTGGTTTTTCAAAAATCTAATGATGAGGTTTTAAGTTTCATCAAAATCGGGCTCGTGACTCCTTTGAGCATTTTTCGCTATTCCTCATAGTTTCGGATTTGGCCATCCAATCCCTTTTGAAAAATTCATCCTGTATATATATATATATGTGTGTATATATATATATATATATATATATTTATACTGCCACAGACATACACACAGGTTAAATTTGTAACTCGTTATTCCGTCGGGAGTTAAAAAGTATCGCTACCGCCTTATCTATTAGATTTGTATTTAATTCGTCAGTGAAAAAAATAAGAAAAAGATTATTTGATGAAAATTGAATTCTTGCAATCACATGGTTGTAAGAATTCAATCATAACGTATCGGGCAATTTTTTACAGCTAATGTAATCAGCGATTACACTGCGGAAATCCATCGTAAAACGGTAATAAAAACGGGGAGGGGGTACAAAACCGACCACACACCCTCGTCGATCCGTCCATATTAATCAAGGATTATCTTATTGTAATCCTTGATTGTTAAGTAAGGGAAGATTGTTGTAAAGTAATATACCTTAGCTAACTGTAAAGCTAAATCCACACACAGGAACATCGTTTAGTGCTAAGTGCTAAGTGACTCGCGGGAATATTCAGGCACCTAGCTAAGCATGTCCACGCAATGTGACCGCTGCGATAGCACGTAATGCGTCTGTTGACCAAGATCAAGTCACTAAGCGAGTCGCTATTGACTCTTAGCAACTAACTAGGTACCTATAGTGTGACCTTAGCCTAAAGGACGTATGACGATTGACGAATCGAACTCGGTAAGCAATATAGGACAACAAAAGTTTAGATATCTATGGGTAGGACACATACTAATACACATGATTATAGTAGGAACACACAACTTTTGTTCTTAACTTATTACTCTCATTAAAAGTGGATGGTATTTTATCATAAGTTAACTGTGGAACACCTAGGTGGACCAAAGTGACATGAGTTATACGTGGACCACTTAGGTAGACGAAACAGCTGGACCATATAGTTTAGAAAGGTTAAATCAAGTATCACTTTCATGCCTAACTCGCATACCTACGAGTTTACGATAATATTCAAAAGATTGGGTGAAACTCTTGTAAACAGCATTTTAAATATGTATAACATCCACATTATACCTACCCATTTAGAATGGAATTAAGTCGCTGGCAGAGTACAGATGGTTTAAATTTATTTACTCTTAAAAATGTAATTAGTTTACGTAAATATATTCACGTGTTTCTAAACTTTCTGCCTCGTATAAATGTTAATTCTAGTGTTGAATAAAAAAATATTATTCATAAGAAGCGCTTTGTAAAGTTATAATATGTTTATTTTGTAGCACATTTCGTGAGATCTCATATTAGACAAAGAATAGGTCTGTCGGGAATGCTGGGACATCATTTCCTAGGCTTACCCGGGGCTCCCGACCGTAGGCAGTGCTAGGACTGGTAGGGCACGTGTGGTTTTAGTCGTTGAAAGTCCGGCCTATGCCGTACTAGTATGTCTTTTTTTACGTGCGGAAGTCACTTACAATAAACCAATGGTCTTGTTTACACTTGATACGTTTCAAGTTTCTTTTGTCTTATTTACACGCATTTTCTTTTGTTTTTTTTTTCGCACTTAAAAAAAGACGAAGACTCCACATGCAAAAACGGAAAATAAGACAAAGTATCAAGTGTAAACAAGACAATTGATATATTTTTATGTATATTATGTTTAAGTTAAGCGCAATGGGTTGTTCAAAACCATCTTGGTGTAATTAGATAAAGGCTTTGTGTTCACACTTATTGTCACAAAAATGTAAATGAAGCAGACGTTTAGTTGCGTATAATATTGCCTTCGTAACATAAAACATACACATATGGTCACGCCTTTATCCCCGAAGGGGTAGGCAGAGGTATATTATATGCCCACATTTCACCTTTGTATAATTTGTCCCACGTAATGGGTTGTGAGCCGTATTGCCGTGTTTAAATGGACAGGCGCAGGTTGTGACTGCCTGCTGTTGAAATAAAGCCTTCAACTTAGCTTAACGACTGCCATTTTACTGGCAACCGGGACCAACGGCTTAACGTGCCTTCCGAAGCACGGAAACGCTCAAATAAATGTCACAAAGTGATCACATGGATGGTCACCCATCCATGGACCGGCCATAGTGAAAGTTGCTTACTGCAGTGATCGTTTACAGAACACTGAGTCCGCGGGGCCACGAGCGAGTCCACATGTTAGAGTATGTAACATAAAAACGTAATGGTAATATACAAACTATTTTTTCCATTTTCTACATGACCACCGCCTTAGATTACATACATACGTATAAAAAAGGGGCGCTTTTCCTCATAAGAGTAAATATAATATAGGTACTCAGGGCGGATTCGACCAAAATCGGAGTAAGACTACTAGAGAACAACTTGTATCTATTCTAAAAGTAAAGCGATTTTCCAATTTACCAATAACTAATAAGCACTACGAAAGTATGGTAACCATACTGAAGTTAACGTTACCATGATAACCAAACTGAAGTAGACTACTTACTGCAGTATGGTTACCATAGTTACGTTGTGCTTATTAGTTGTTGGTTAAATGGAAAACCACTTTACTTTTAGAACCAGTATATGTTATTCTCTAGTATAGTCTTAGTCCGATTTTGGTCGAATCCGGCCTTAATGTCCAAACTTCACCATGTGCATGTTGTCCCACAAATCATATATAGTCCAATTCTGCCCGATCTGGCAATAATGTAAACATGTCATGTTTAGACAATCGTTGTCTAAGAGATGAGTAGGAAAATATATGACAAATTATTGATTTTTTTACTATCCTGAGTAGGTATTGTAAATGAAAATAAACTATCATAAAGAAGTTATTTGGTGTCGAAATTATTGTAAGAACACTGTATGACTCCTGCCTGGATACTGGAATATAATCAGGGTGAACAGGGATTGCAAATCAAATGTGTTTGTTTACATTTTTGCGCAAAGCTATTGAAATACAGTATATAAGCTTACATCACCTACATTGCCATGTTGACATGGACATGCGCTAGTTGTGACTACCAGCTATCGAAATTTTTCGAACAACCATACGGCCTTGAAGTTAGCATGAACACTATGAATTGAACAGTCATATTGCTGGCAGCCGGAATACCGTCTTATCGTGCCTTCCGTGGTACGGAGACGATCGTAAATGCCACAAAAGGTCAGCCATCTCAGAACTAATCATATCATAAGGCACGCAGTAATAATTTATTCACACTGAGCATTGAGCAAGCGAAGATACGTTTGGTCTACTGAAGGGTAAGTTTGGTCGTACTTATAGTATTTAATTTTTCGCATATTATAATTTTCAAACGGACTCTTCAATGTTTGCGGAACCCAAGAAAGAGTCATTTCAAGTTTGTGTATCAGGGCAATTATTCTAGATCTAGAACATACTGGTGAAATTTACTGGAAAAATTATATTTCTCTTTTTATTTCTTTTTTTTCCTTACATCTAGGAATGGCAAAACACGAGACAAAAAAATAATTTCACATCTACGCTTTTCTAGTCGTATGATCGAGATTTGCGCCAGAGTATTGCGCCACCCCGCAGACTTATTATTTTGTGTGAAAATCCTCATGGATGCTATGCCGGACTCCTACCGACTAAAACCACACGGTGCCCATTCATCTACGTACGGCCGGGGTCCCGGGTATTAAAGACAAGACTTGAAGGCCTCAGAGTTGAATTAAAATTTTATTATCTTCAAATTTTCCACTCTTTGACTATTTAAACTGTCTCGACAGTTTAAAGTATCTTTGAATAGTCGAGACAGTTCGAATAGTTCAAAATTCCATTGTTGTGGAACAACGCCTTTACTTAATATTCAGCAGTTTAACGATACAACTAAGTACAAAAGTGATAACACTTACGAAGTTTAATCTTTCGGGAGACTGTTTTGAGTAGAAAACTCGTTAAGACCAACTTAATAGGTATCTCCCTGTACAGGAATTTTGTTGGGATTACGAATAATTTATTACAATTATTTAGCTAAGCGTCAGTTTAACTGCGTGTTGTGTAATTGTTTGTCGTAAGACATACTAATACTTTTTTTATACCACTAAGGTGGCAGACAAGCATACGGCCCACCAGAAGGACCGGTGGTCACCGCAGCCTATGAACGTTTGCAACACCAGAGGCGCCTCACTCGCGCTGCCGACCCTGTAAAAACCTTTTTAGACCCCTTTTGAAGAACCTGTAGCTATTCTTTACAAAGATTCAAAACCAGTTAGGTAGCTACCTAATAAACACAATATCATTTATCATGTATTTAAACGTTCTTAGGCTGCGGTGACCACCGGTCCTTCTGGTGGGCCGTATGCTTGTCTGTCATCTTAGTGGTATAAAAAAAAATTTGAAGTTTCTTTTAAACGTCCACATTTGACCATTTGTGTTATGTCCCACGTAACTAATAGGTGGTAAGTCTATTGCCGTGTTGAAATGGACAGACAAAAATTGCGTGATATGCTGATTAAGTTTTCATGCTCTCCATAAACAGGGCTTTCAACTTAGCTTATGTCATTAATCGCCATGATGGGTCAAAATGACCGGCACCTCATTTATCCAAAAATTACAAAAATGTTGTCGGCAATGAACTTGTTAAAGACTGCCATGTTACAGGCTACCGGGCCTTTCGACGCGGAAAGAAAGAAAGGAACGCAGGGCAAAGAAAGGATCGCTTATCAAAAGTGGTTGCTAACTGATTACAAAATGGCGCACTTATCCGTACACGAACTAAACCGTTTACGTTTAATACCTCGCTATTATTTCAGCGTAACTTTAATGTGACTTGTGTAGTTTATTGCTACTATTATACTACAGTATTAACTACTGAATATTAGATCGGTGCTTCGTCGTTTATTTTTATAGGTTCCCCCAACGTAGCACCGTAATATATGTTAAACATGCTAAGCTGTTTATCGTGTGATTCCTTATTGTAGTCTGCCTATAAATACTGTTGCCTGGTGATTACTTATGATTTTTTTTTTAATTTTATCGAATTTGGAACACGTTCTTTATTTTTAAAACTTCTTTTGATTTCACGCTGTTTCACTTTTTTTAACATGTATGACCGAGCGCGTCATTGGATTTCACAAAATTATTAAAAAAGCATGGCGTCCAGCAATAGATCGATTAGATTAATAGAAATAAAGCATATTTTGAACTTGATGGCATTCTGTAGAATATCTCATTAAAAAAATATTTATTAAGTAACCAGTTCTTTTAAAGTTTAGAGTTGCCACTTGACCCTTCCTCTCAATTCCTATCCTCCATTTTATTTCATTCAGTGCGTAGTACCTAAATCATCCCTCCCAGGATAATAAAGTAAAACATATGTACGCTAAAACAAGTTTTAAGCTGTTTTAGCAAGTTTGTGAGTATAATACGCGGCGAGAGTCCTTGCCATGTTTTACTCTCTGTGTGTAAGTCATTCTTACCTACCTGATGACTTAATGAAATCAGTAGTGGTGCCTGTAGCGAAAAATAAAACAGGTGACCTCTCTGATAAGGACAATTACAGGCCAATATCTCTGGCAACTGTCATCGCAAAGGTATTTGATGGTTTGCTTAACGCACAGTTAAATAAATACGTGCAGATACACGATAATCAATTTGGTTTTCGTCCCCGGCTTTCCACTGAAAGTGCCATAGTGTGCCTTAAGGAAACCGTCAAATATTACAACGATAGAAAAATGCCTGTATATGCGTGTTTTCTCGACCTCTCCTTTGATTTGGTAGGGTACAACCTGCTATGGGAAAAGCTGAGGACCATAAATTTGCCATCAGAAATAATTAACATCTTCCAGTACTGGTATACACACCAGTCTAACAGTGTAAGGTGGGCGGGGGCAATGTCGGAGTCGTATCAGCTTGAGTGCGGAGTCAGACAAGGTGGGTTAACATCTCCAACCCTCTTTAATATCTATATAAATGGGCTGGTGGGAGAGCTCAGTAGTTGCCGTGTCGGTTGCCACATTGACGGAGTATGTGTTAACAATTTAAGTTATGCGGACGACATGGTGCTGTTGAGTGCTTCTGTCTGCGGTTTGAGGAAGCTGATACGAATATGCGAGGAATATGCGTGTGGCCATGGTCTACTATATAACGTTAAAAAAGTCAGTTCATGGTTTTTGGGGCTGCTGGTGCGAGATGTCCGAGTAATATTCCTTCAATAAACTTGAATGGTGTTCCTCTATCTAGAGTAAACCAATTCAAATACTTAGGACATTTTCTCACTGATAACCTTAGCGATCACACTGATATGGAAAGGGAGCGGAGGGCGTTGTCAGTCAGGGCAAATATGATAGCTCGTAGATTTTCACGATGCTCACGAGAAGTGAAGGTTACGCTCTTTAAGGCTTACTGTACATCCCTCTACTCGTGCTGTCTATGGGCCAAGTACAGTAATAAATGTTACAACTCCCTCCGCGTCCAATGTAATAACGGGTTTAGGGCGGTGATGGGGCTGCCCAGATTCTGTTGTGCCTCGGGTATGTTTGCGCAGGAGCGCACTGACTGTTTTAATACCATTTTGCGAAAGCGTGCTACATCTTTAGTGCGCAGAGTTTGGAGTAGCCCCAACACAGTTCTATCTATGATAGCTGGTAGGATGAACAGTTACATTTTGAGACACTGTTGTGACAGGCATGTGCCAGTTCAGCGGGAAATGAGGAAATATTGACAGGATAATTAACTATTGTTTAATTCGTGTATTCATTCTGTCTCTTTTGTGTATTTAAGGCATGTTGAATCATTTTAATGAGTTTTATTATTATTTTTGTATGACATTTAAGTGTATTTAATTTACTTTTTTAAATGAACTAATTTATTTGAATTATGTGACATTCTGATTTTATAGTTATCTTCTTCTTCTATATATATAAAAATGTTGTGTGCGTTTAAGTATCTATTAAAAACTCAAAATTTACTGAATCGATTGAGCTCAAAATTGGACACGATATACAATAGGATTCAGAGATGGTTTTAGGCTACTTTATACACTTATATCATAACAGCAATAGGAATAAAATAGCTTTAAAAAGTGATTTTACCAATAGATGGCGCTGGTCGTTTTTTTTTATTCTTCCATCTTCAGAACAAAATAATAGAAACAACCTATTTAGAAGGTACCTACCAGATTGATGTTTTTAAGAGAAGTTTGATTGCGGCCTCCTTGCATTCAGAATTATAAAAGAGAGTACTTACCTAATAAAGAGGTCAGATATGTTTTGCATGTTACTTTTGAACTTTTTGGACATTCGGAATTTTGGAGTTTTGGACTTTTGGACTTTGAACTTTTGGGCTTTGGACTTTTGTACTTTTGTACTTTTGGGCTTTTGGACTTTTGGACTTTTGGACTTTTGGAGTTTTGGGCTTTTGACCTTTTGGACTTTTGGAGTTGGAGTTTTGGAGTTTTGGAGTTGTAGAGTTTTGGAGTTTTGGACTTTGGACTCTTGGAGCTTGGAACTTTTGGACTCTAATACGTATGTAGTTTTGGACTTTTGGAATTTTGGACTTTTGGACTTTTGGACTTTTGGACTTTTGGACTTTTGGACTTTTGGACTTTTGGACTTTTGGACTTTTGGACTTTTAGACTTTCGGACTTTTGGACTTTTGGACTTTTGGAGTTTTGGAGTTTTGGAGTTTTGGAGTTTTGGACTTTTGGAATTTTGGAGTTTTGGAGTTTTGGAGTTTTGGAGTTTTGGAGTTTTGGAGTTTTGGACTTTGGACTTTTGGACTTTTGGACTTTTGGACTTTTGGACTTTTGGACTTTTGGACTTTTGGACTTTTGGACTTTTGGACTTTTGGACTTTTGGACTTTTGGACTTTTGGACTTTTGGACTTTTGGACTTTTGGACTTTTGGACTTTTGGACTTTTGGACTTTTGGACTTTTGGACTTTTGGACTTTTGGACTTTTGGACTTTTTGACTTTTGGAATTTTGGACTTTTGGACTTTTGGACTTTTGGACTTTTGGACTTTTGGACTTTTGGACTTTTGGACTTTTGTTTGATTCATTTAGTTTGTTACTCATTTCTCATAGGTACATAAAACCACCATAAAAAGTCACAGCGAAGCGTGGCAGGGTACCGCTAGTTGATTATAAAATGACATTTTATTATTATTAGGTAATATTAATTCTGACATCGTATTTATTTCATTTATTGTATGTATGTAACTATTTGATTTAATTTGATTTGATTTGATTTTATTTAATTTTATTTTATTTTATTTTATTTCTTTAATTTGATTTAATTTAATTTAATTTGATATGATTTGATGTGATTTAATTTACTTACTAAGTTTGAGAATGTAATTTGAATTTTAAATTGTTATTGTTGATCATTGTTATATTTTGTAAAAATGTAAACATAATATGGACTGTGTTAATGTCTGAAATAAATGATTTATTATTATTATAATACGTATCAAGACAACAACTTTGCATAAATGATGTCTTGGGAAATGAATTTCAGTCCATAACAGTTTCTTACGCAACTGTAGCTAAATACACGGATGTTTAGTAACCTAAGAGAATAGCTCCCCGTATTGTAGTTAAACTGCTGACACACGATTCTCATCCTGTTTTCGCCTCTTTTTACCTATTTATGTGTGTCCTTTATAAAGGTCTAGCCTATATCGGTACCCAATTTTATCTAAATCAGTTCAATGGTTTGAGCCTGAAGGATTGAGTTACTTTCCCATTGACAGTGCTATCTCGCTGCTATATAAATCAAATATCGCCTGAACTCCACTACCTTGTTTTAAAAATCATTCTGTAACCTAACAATATTATTGTTCAAGAAATTCTAGTAAACAATAATTAATTCTTCAAAACTTATTAGCAAAATTCCAATTTAACTTTAAATTGTGAGTACTTAAAACAATAGCTTTGAAATTCACAACACAATAAAATAATTCTGAGAAAATTTTGAATACAATCAACATCGTCTAATACAAAGATTCAAGTCTCAAAATGAAGTTTTCTCTTTCAAAACGTTTTGTATTCGTGAGTAGTTAAATGTAGTTGTTGAAACATATAAGTTTGGGCTTTAAGTTCATTTTAAGGTAACTAGTTTCGAAACTTGTTATGTAGTGATAATGTTCTGGAGATAAGATATCCACTCCACTGGGATCCAGAAAGAAATACTTAGTAACTAGGCTGTTTGGTAGGATACGTGTGTATTTTAGTAGGTAAGAGTCCGGATTAGCATCCTTGTAGGATTTTCCTCACGTTAAAAACAGAACAAAGATAGCCATCTAGCAAGAAATTTTCTATTTTATATGTCTGGGCAAAATGACACAATTCTGAAAAAAAAACATTGTAGACATTTTAAGATTGAACTTTCACAGTCCTCAAATTAATTGCTAGCGGCTAGACAGGCCTGAAGCAGAGTTTATAATTTTTACTAAGCCTGAATTATATTTTGACTATGCCTGAAGGGTGAAGCGAGGTAGTATTTCATGTATATGGGACATAAAGCAAATTTTTTGCTGTTGTCCTCAAATTCAGCATACATATTCTTCGAAAATTCTACACTTAAGAGTGTGAAATAGCTGATTAAAGATTTATAACATAACAATACCTGTTCCCCGCAGCTTCGTTTTTTTTTTTTTTTTTTTATACTACTTAGGTGGCAGACAAGCTTACGGCCCACCGGAAGGTTGGTAACCGTAGCCTATAGACGTTTGCAACACCAGAGGCGCTACACACGCGCTGCCGACCCGGGCGCAGGTTGTGACGACCCACAGTTGAAATTTTTCAAGCCGCCCGTAAGGCCTTCAACTTGGCTTAACGACTGTCATTTTACTGACAACCGGGACCAACGGCTTATCGTGCCTTCCGAAGCACGGAAACGCTCGTAAGTAAATGTCACAAAGTGGTCCACGTGGTGGTCACCCATCCATATCCGGCCATAGTAAATGTTGCTTACTGCAGTGATCGTTTACAGAACACTGAGTCCGCGGGGCCACGAGCGCTTCCAGCTTCGTCCAGTTAGAAGTCGTTATTTTTTTAAAAAAGTAGCCTATGTCCTTCCCAGGGACTTACCCTACCGTTATCCCAAATTTCATCTAAATCGCTTCAGCGATTCAGGCGTAAATGCGTAACAGACAGATAGACAGAGTTACTTTTATAATATTAGTAGGATTTAAAACCGATTTAGTGTTGGAGACAAGAACTGCAACGGAATTAGAATCTGGACTAAAAAGATCTTGTGAAAAATAAAAATAAGTAGGTGTTCACCGCACTATCACAGGTTACTAATTAATTAACTTTGTGTGAAGGAATTTCCCAATTGAGTCTGCTCATTTCATTTAAGTAAGTGAATCGCGGCGGCTTGCAACGTTGCTAATATTTGCGTATTTTCATTCATTCTTTCCACTTATAAGATGAAAGTACTTACTTACTTAGGTATAAATACAGTGTAAAGTGCGAATTAATTAAAATTACGTCGTGGTGAGAGTAAGCGAACCTTTTTTTGTTAAAGACCTACTTAAATCACGGATGGCGATCTTTCTAAAATGATTTAATTTTCCTTTTTGTTCCCCGAAATTGTAAGAAGCTATGTGCACCAATTTCACGTTTTTAGTTTTCGTATTAGGTAGTGAGCCTATCCTGGGAATAAATATCCTTCCGAAGGCTTACCCGGGGCTCCCAACCGTAGGCGGTAGGTAGGGAACGTGATGATTTTTGATCGGTAATAGTCCGACATAGCATCCATGACGGATTTCTCACACTTAAGAAAAAAAGGTAGTGACCCTATTTTCGTGTTGAAATTGACAAATGTGGTTGTGACTGCCCGCTGTTGAAACTTTTAAACCGCTCATAGGACTTTCGGGTGCCTTGCGAAGCACGGAAACGCTCACAAATGAAAGTCACAAAGTGCTCACCGATCTGGGGACCAGTCACAGTGAAGGTTGCTTACTGCAGTGATTATTTACAGACCACTGAGTTTGCGGGGTTACGAGTGCTCTTTCTGAACTTCGAACATGCCATTTTATATTATAGAGTAGGTATACACATTAAAATTTGGGCAATATGCATACAAACATTAGGTGTTTAGCTGTTTTTCGTGCGTTGTAAAACATATCATGTGAAAACATTGTCCTGGGACATCCTTCCGAGGGCTTCCCCGGGGCTGCCAACCATAGGCTGTTGGGCGTAACGTGAGGTTTTTTAGTCGGTAGGAGTCCATAACATCCATTAGGATTTTTCTCTCACGTTAAACAAAAAAAAAGTGAAAATATTTGAGAAAATTATTTTCTTTTCACTAATACTAGATTTCCTGTTACGAAACTGAAAGAAATGTAAGGAATACATACCTGTTAAACCAGTCGTCGGTATATCTCGGATACGGGAACGGATCATTGCTGCTGAAGTCGTACGAAGCCTCCGCGTTCTAGAACAATTAAAAAAAAAACCTTTTAAATTACAAATAAGGGTAAAATTTCTTTTTCAGGAAAGTCTTATAATACAATCAACTCAGCTCAAGAGGAAATAGATTGATCTTTTCTTCGTAGAAACGCTCTCGACTGTTTTCTCTCTGTTTTATTATCTTCATGCAGGTTTTTAATGACTTTTTTACAGTAAGTACCTAACATAAACTCAACTACTTGACTACCTACTAGTCCTACCGCCAAAAGCACACAGTACCCAACAACTGCCTACGACTGGGTGTCCCGGGTAAACCCTTAGATTAGAAGGATGTCCCGGACCTTGGATTCTTTCGCAGCCTCGCCTAGGGATCAACTACTTGTCTTTGTTTGACCACTGTGTTGACAGTGGATGCGATTTTATTCTATCACAATAGATAAGTAGAGAAGTTTTAACTTAGAAGAAGTGCGATGAGACTACCAAGAGCTTCAGGGCCCAAGACAGCTTCAGCTGCAAGTGATGCATCTGCTGACCAATGGATAGGCTGATTAAGAAGCTGAATAAGAGAAAAAAAAACCTTTACCCATTCTTTAGGCCAGTGTGGTACAGAAAAGTCAATCAGCCTCCTATAATGAAACTAAGAGAGTAATTCGTTCAACAACGAACTGCTATAACCCGATTTGTAAAAGTTATTGGTTAATTTATACCACTAAAGTGGCAGACAAGCATACGGCCCCACCAGATGTACCGGTGGACAAAACAAATTAAGGACGTTTGCAACACCAGAGGCGCCACACTCGCGCTGCCGACCCCGTAAAAACCTTCTAAGACCTATTTTGGTTATTCGTTTTTTTTTAAATTATTAGAAACATCTGTAACACTGTACTCTTAGTCCTCATTCTGCTGATTTAAATGAACCACCTTGCTTTTCTAATTCTATCAAGCCTTCAACCGTTTGAATTTTTGTCACAAATAGGTATATGCTTTCCAGGTAGGCCTGATAAGGATTAATCCCCATATCGTAATGAGAAGCGAATATTGACACCACTTGCGCACAACCGGCTTAACTGGAAAGCTGGAGGTTTAGGTATTTTTTTAATAATCAGCTGGTACTTATGCATAGTACTTCTCTCTTCTATGTAAAGCATAGTATTTCTATACGTAATAGAAATATGTAATAGAAAATAAGTAACTCTAAGCATCAGTTGTCACGTGAGGAATTCACCCCCTCCCTCCATTAAATAACACCCGAAGAACCCCCAAAGACGCTGAGTAGCACCCGAACCCCCTCTAGGTGAAGCCGCAGTGGTAGCCGTAGGTCTGTTGAGAGTCCTGGGATATCCTTCCGAGAGCTTACCTGGGACTTCCAACCGTAAGCTGGTAGGCAGGATACGCGAGGTTTTTAGTCAGTAGGAGTCCGGCATAACATCCATGTAGGATTTTCCTCAAGTAAAAAAAAGGATCAGTTGTCAATTTAAAGCATCGCAGGAACCAGAAAATTGTTTCGTCCTCTGTGCCGTTTTAGGCTGAGCGCACATTGGAGACACGACTGTCTTAAGACTGACTCTTGCTCGATTATTGGACCGGACAAGATTCACAGTTTCATAGATTTAGTAAAGGCGGCAGTCTGTCTGTAGACTGTCTTGTCGCCAATGTGCGCTCAGCCTTAGGGTTCCGTACCCAAAGAGTAAAAACGGGTCGCTATTAATGTGACTTCGCCGTCCGTCTTTCTGTCTGTCATGAGGCTGTATCTCAGGAACCGTGTTAGCTAGAGAGCTCAAATTCACACAGATGATGTATTTCTATTGCCGCTAAAACAATAAATAGGTACAAACATCTGAAAAAAATGGGACTAACGTACAACAAGTGTCATTATTTGTTGTTTTTTGGTGCTGAACGCTTTTTTTTTATCGTGAGGGAAAATTCGCCGTGGATGCTATACCGGACTCCTACCGACTAAAATACCTCACGTTACGTTCAACAGCCTATGGTTGGGAGTCCCGGGTGAGCCCTCGGAAGGATGTCCCAGGACTCCCAACAGACCTACGTGGCCGTAGGTCTGCAGTTGGTGCTGGACCCTCAGAGCGCGAGTTAGACTATATTTTTGCGTGTTGCATAATTTTTTCATTCCTTCATTCACTCTATCATTCATTCTTTCTTTTCATATTCATCTTATGCTTTTGATAGATGCAGACAAGTAAGTGTGGGAAGATTGATGAAACCTTTTCCTCTGAAGTGACAGCTAAAGGCTTCTTTTTGAAATTGCGGCAGCCTTCCTACCGCAATCCACGCTACGTTATTTCTTACAATAATTTTATTAGTAGGCCTGAGGGTCTTTATATAGGTTGCTCCTTAAGCTCACACGAATTGTTTAGTGGTTTTCTATTGAAATTTAAGTTATATAGAGTTTAATTTAAAATTCTGATTGAGTCCCTGCAAATGATTGAAATTAAGTTGACTCCTTACCAAGCTCTTAAATTGTAAAGCAATATTACCAGAAAATTAAATAATTTAATTTGCCTATTGAAATTGAAGAGTTCTAAAGCTAATATTTAAATTTCAAATTCAAGTCAATGCAAATGAATGCTTGTAATACAACTTAACCTTGGAATTAAAACAAATCGAGGAGCCAAATGATAATTACACAAATCCTAACTTAATTACAATTCATTTTCTTCGGCCCTTTGTAAGCTGCAATGTAATCCAAATTAAGATTAAGTCACTGATTAATTAATGGGTCACAGAGTGCCAATCTATTCAACTTTATAAAACTTTAAGGAAGAAAATAATGTTTATCGTAGCTAGATAGCAACTGTATTCGACATACTAGCACGTAAAATAAAGCTTCATAAAAATGTTGAATTTATAGTAGATTGTTTAAGATTTTGAAAAAGCGCCTAGGACTCACCCAGGACCAAAATATATCAAGATATCTATCAAAATATAGTGATCTGATCCGCCCGCGTGTAAACCGTTTCACGTTGTCGCATCCCATGAGAATATATTACCGGAATAAACAGCCTATCTATGTGTTACTCTTGGGAGTCCTGGGGTATCCTTCGAGGTCTTACCCGGGGCTCCCAACCGTAGGCTATTAGCGGACACGTGAGGTTTTTTAGTCGGTAGGAGTCCGGCATAACATCCATGAGGATTTTCCCTCACGTAAAAAAGAAAATGGCTATGTGTTATTTCAAACTATTATCACTCCTGTACCAAATTTCAGCCAAATACAGATCTAGCCTGTGTTATTCAATGCTATAACCTATCTCTATATCATATTTCAGCTTACATAATTATTCCATTCAGCGGTTAGAGTGTGAAAGGATAACAAACATACACACAAACTTTGGCATACAATATTAATAAGATTAGTAATTTAAGATGTTGATCCAAGCCGACCGGATTTACATTGTTATTAAATCTCAAACTGAAACCTACGCCTTCGAACAGACCCTTGCCCAGTGAATTATTCCTTACCCTATTGTGTATTTAGTACTGGACTAGTGGACGTCACGCGGTTTCACCCGAGTAGTTCCCGTTCCCTTGGGAATACGGGAATAAAATATACTCTATGTTTAGCAGGGATAGTGTAGCTTCCTAACAGTGAAAGAATTTTTCAAATAGGTTCAGTAGTTTCGGAGCCTATTCGATGCAAACAAACAAACAAACAATCAAATCTTTCCTCTTTATAATATTAGTATAGATGTAACTGATATGTTTCTAACGTATTCACCATATTCATCTTCTATTTTGTGGTTCGCCTACGTATAGATTTGGATTACAGCCCTTCGCTAATGGCGATCTATCTTTATCTTATGGATTGATCGTTTGAGGTACAGCGATGACTGGTAATTGATGGATTCGGTTTAAAATACTGACATCCCGTTTCGAAGTACCAAGTCTATACATGTATCAATTTTAGAAATTTTCTTTCCAAAAATCTACTCTACCGTAATCGATGTAATAATAGGGTCTAGACTAAGGAGTTGGGGCACTCAACCCTTTATGATGACAAGAATAAAGAAACAATTAAATCAGTTAAAAGTGTCCACTACTGGACTAAGA
The DNA here is from genome assembly GCA_933228765.1 of Miltochrista miniata. NCBI lineage: Eukaryota > Metazoa > Arthropoda > Insecta > Lepidoptera > Erebidae > Miltochrista > Miltochrista miniata. The sequence goes on along the minus strand of OW121764.1, from coordinate 9,495,549 downwards.
GCTCTCCAAATTTTAATTGGTGATTGGCCTTACTGCACCACGGTCAGACGTTTATCACTTGTCTGGATAATTACGATATGTAAAAAAATTGGGCTGCTCACTGCTCACCGTCCTCAGAAGCAAGCCCAAGACGAAAGACGACAGCGTGATGTGAAAGTTTCCCACACGCCACGGGCCCCAAGAAGCGGGATAACATCTGACCAACCGCAAAGATGCGGAACACCTGATTTTTTTTTTTAATTTATTTCATGACCATGGATACAAAGTCCTTCAGTCGGGGAACACCTGAACCCCCTAGGTAAGGCCGCAGTAGTAGCCAAAATCTGTTGGGAATCCTGTGACAGCCTTTCCAGGGCTTACCCGGGGCTCCCGACTGTAGGCAGTGATGGAGCAATAAAAAAACGCTATATAAAAAATGTCCTACAATAATCAAAGTAAATTCTTTAATTCCACAAGATTTATGATTTCAACTAGAATTAAAAACGTAAAACTTTACTGAAATATCTAATGGTATTCTCATTGAAAAATGTTGTCAGGTCTGATTTGAGTGCTTTGATAAATAATGGTAAGACGTGCTCGGCTTGAATAAGCCAAGCACGTCCTTTCGTTTTCCGTTACGTCTGCTAACCAGCCATTATAATTCTTTATTTTTTCTCGAATCTCGAAGCTGAATTTGCGATGAAACCCAAAGACGTATCATATATAGACACGTTATACTCGAACATTACGGCTTTCAAAAACAGCTAAACTTTTACAAATTTGAAAAAAGAATTTCATAAATTATCTGTGGTATCATGCATGAAGTCACTATCAGAAGAATGTGGTGAAAAAAGGTCAATTGAATTTCCCTCATTGAGACATATGATTAAATTATTTACGGGTAAAGTAAGTAATATTGTAATTTACAAAGTAGTAATGTAGTTTAACGAATTAGTTAATATTATCGTAATTTAAGTCATAAACCAATTTATTTAATAAATATAATTACATAAATAAAAAAAATGTAATGGCAAAATAAAAATTTGTACAAATACTCCCCAACATCCCCTTATGCGTCGCGCCAAACCACAGACTACAGAGTACATTTTCCTTGTGCATTAATAATTATGCTAGGCGCCATTTTAGGCGCGAGAAAATAAAATAATTTTATTATTTCTGTTATACTTACGAATGAAACGACACGTTTTTGTATTGAACAGTTGCTGTGTAGTTTGTACATCCTCTGAATATACATGAAGGCATGTTTTTTTCAAGATTTCTTTATTAAAAGAATTTAAAACAGTGCTAATAGTACTTCCGCTAAGCCTGATGTCGCGTCACTGACTTTTCAGGTAATTACCTGCTTTACGTGTTGCCATTTTCCAGTGTCTATAACGTATCTATAGTTTTTATATCATTGATGAAACCTTATAGGTATTTTATAAATGAATTTGACAGCTCACAGCCAATAGAGAGTTTAAATTAGGCGCAAGTACCTAGTCGCTTTGAAATTCGAAGTTAAGTCATTTAAAAAAATATTTTCTTATTGTTCTCTATTAAAAAAAAATAACCAGCAACTATTATTGTTTATTTTTTCTCGAATCTCGAAGCTTAATTAGGTATTTTATAAGTGAATTTGACAGCTCACAGCCAATAGAGAGTTTAAATTAGGCAGGTACCTAGTCGCTTTGAAATTCGAAGTTAATTTATTTAAAAAAATATTTTCTCGTTCTCTATTAAAAAAATAACTGTGTCAAATTTCATATCATTTGCTGTCGTAACTTTTTCCAAAAGGGGTACAAAGTTCTCGATTAACGTTCTTAGTACCTAAGGGGGTTAAATATAAAAAAAAACATTAAATTACTTATGGAATCAGGCGTTAAATGGCAAAAATCAATCGTAGAACGTGATAAATAACTTTGTTTTGTAAATACATAAAATAAAAAAAAAAAATGAAAATTTTCAAAACTAATAAGGCCGCCGTGACCTGAAAAGGTTGGGAACCCCTGATCTATTTTGATATTATAAAGAGGACAGATTTGATTGTTTGTTTGTTTACATGTTTGCATCGAATATACTCTGAAACAACTGAACCGATTTTTAAAAAATCTTGGAAAGCCACACTGCTACCGGGTAACATAGGCTATATTTTATTCCAGTATTCCCACGGGAACGGGAGCTACACGAGTGAAACCGCGTGACATCCGCTATTCGTTCTATAAAAACATTAGTACAGTAAGATCACTTGACACCCGTACCTATAATTGACTTAGTAAACATCAATAGAACGAATGAACTTATTTATCGACACTTGACACTAATTGGATATCAAGTAACGGGTTCTTGAGGTGTAGTTGTGTAATTCAGAGATGTGGCTTCTTGGTCACTTACTTACAAGTGAATCCTATTTTATGAATGTGAAAGTTTGTGAAGATTTTTGAATGTTTGTTATTGAATCACGCTCTGACGGCTGAACGAATCTGGCACAAATTTTATACAGGGGTACATTATTTTTGGACTGGAATAACACAACACCGCAGTGGTAGTTGGGTGCTGATGGAAATCCTGAAACAGCCTTCCGAATGCCTACCCGGGGATCCAGGCCGTAAACAGTGGTAGGCCACGTGTGGTTTTAGCTGGTAAGTGTCCGGCATAGCATCCAAGAGGGATATAAATACGTAAAAAACATCCCATCATAATAGGCAACCTTATCGGATACTTAGTAGCATGTGTAGGTTCAGGAATAAGAGATTTATTAATTAACCAGATACTTACATAGTTGTACTTCAGATCCGGGTGCATGTAATCTACACCTGTAAAAGAAAATACATTTATTTAGCAAAAGAAATTACTAGCATTATGTAACAATGTTAAATAACAAAACTAAAATTTGCTGCATTTTTATCATAAGCTGAATGTGGTGAGCCTATTGTTGTGTAGAAATGGACAGGCGCAGGTTGTGGCTAAATGCCGTAGAAATTTTTAAAAAAATCAATGAGGCCCTCAACCCCCATACCACACCCGAACCACCCCCTAGGCGAGGCCGGTCTGTTGGGAGTTCTGGGACCTCCTTCTGAGGGCTTACCCGGGGCTCCCAACCATAGGCTGTTGGGCGTAACGTGAGGTTTTTTAGTCGGTAGGAGTCCGGCATAGCATCCATTAGGATTTTCCCTCACGTTAAAAAAAAGGCTCTCAATTTGGCTTAACAATTGCCATGTTACTGAAAGCAGGACCAACAGCTTTCAAGTATAGCGTTACGAGTAGCAAAAAGCTTTGAAAATCTGTTCGACAATCAGTCATTTTCGATTTTCTTTGACAAGGTTCCGCATTCTTCTCGTTGCGAGCGGATTATAAATTTTAATACCACAGCACACATCACTTGGGTGATTTGTACACCATGATTATGGTGTGACCTGCACACCGATCGATTTCGATGACTTAGTGTACATATTAGTTTGACTGCCTCGTTGGTCTAGAGGTGTGCGACTGTGGATCACTGTGGTCGTGGGTTCGATTCCCACCAGAGACAAAAATTTGTGTGACCCATAAATGTTTGTCTTAAGAGTCTGCGTGTTTCTATGTATGATAAGTATGTATTTAAAAGTATATAAATGTATTAATATCCGTGGTCTGATAGGTACCCATAACACAAGCAGGTTATTCCTAGCTTCCTTTGGGATCAGATAGCGTTGTGTGAAATGTCCGTGAATATTTATTTATTTATTATTGTTTTTTTAAACTAACAATAAATAATAATATTTGCTTACCATCATCCATAATAGCCGTCGTAACATTTACTCCCGTATAACCCTGCGCCCACGCCGCCTCCACATTCAAGTCCAGCTTCGGTTTGCCCCCATTCTGGCCTGTGTTCTTCAGATACCATTGTAAGGGGAAGTAGGGGTCGCGAGGATCTGATGCTGATAGTGGCGTGGGATCCGATGCCGGTGGGGTTATGAATATTGGTTTATAACCCCGTTTAACTCTTTTGAAACCCGTTTGTTGAATCGCCGTGTGTACCTGTAGACAAAGATTCAGTTGTTAAGAGTTTGATTGGGCAAAGATTAAAAAAAAACATCCAAACGGGATTTTTGATAATATACCGCTGTTAGATAACAAATAGATAGATAGGTAATTCCGTATTGTACACCATTACATGCTGTATCGCAATACAAAAATCTCCTGTGTGTTTCAAGTAACTCCTCCTAAAGGGCTAGTTCGTTTTGATGAATTGTTATGTGAATATTTCAATAGGATGCAAAATTACCTATAGGTATTATCATCTATAGCATACCCATAGCACTTTCACCATGTTTTTCTGACTAGCAGCCTGCACAATTATAGCCTTTTCTCCAACTACAGTTTAAATTCAATAGCCCAAAGGTATAATAAGCAGTGTTCAAGGAAACTCCAAAGCAAGCAAGCACAGCGCCAACTTCATTTATTTTAAACCATTTCCCAACTGCATCGGAGAACCAATCTCAGAGTAACTGGCACTAATTACCCTGCACTCAACCCTCGCTTAAACTAGATCACGTTTCAGTTAAAATCTACCCCCAAGCAGTTGAGACCAAAGACTTCTATATAAACTGAGGTAGACGCGCCGTACTCTAACAAACGAGATTTCAAAAGCAATCCTCAAATACACATATTAATAAGACTACATTCACTTATAAATATTTTTTACGTAATTGTCACCACATACAATAGCAATATAGGAATAGAAAAAGAGTAAAAGAGAAGGCTTATGGACTCCGATTGCAAGTCGAGCACCTACTTTCGAAGTTTTGACTCAAAACAGTGCGCTGCTAATTAGCTCAGTTTATAGGTTTCAAAAATCGGTGCGTAGGGCATGTCTACCTCAGATTATATAGAAGTCTTCGGTTGAGACAGGCTGCAAATAAAATAAAGTGGGTCTCTCAAGCTCGCTGTAATTGCGAACTGGATTAGACATGTGTGCAGCCACGTTTATACTTGAACTGATTGTGGTAGATTGAATCTAGTGGGAAAGGTAGAGAGTTTTACAGAAACCTGTTCATTATTTTTTTAAACTAATAGTTTTATAATGTAAAGGTCAGAGCCTTTCGACGCATATGACCAGATACGCAAATGACCCGGATACGCAATTGACCCGATACGCAAATGACCAGAATAAAAACGCATTCGACCTGAAACGCAAACGATCCTTTCATACATGATCGTATGGATGTCAAATACAATGTTAAATAGTACCCGAAACCAAAGACAATATCGTGCCCTCCGTGCCCTAAAGCAGAAAACGCTCGTAATTAAAAAAAGTCCCCCATCTCTAGATTGACCGCAGTGTAAGATGCTTGTCACAGAGAAAGGTTACAGCACACGGAGCAATAGGACTACGAGTGCTTTTTTTTTGATAGAGTCCCTTTATCGAATAAGTACCTATTGACGGTTTTAAAGTGACACTCACTTTCTGTTTCCACGCACAGTTTCCAAAAAAAAAGACCTTTTGAATTTGATTGTATGTTTTTTAAAGAATGTTCTCGCAAAATATGCAAAAGATGTCCATACAAAATGTACACTCAAATTCAGAACGTCCTTTTTTGGAAACTATTGCAAATAATTCATGAAAATAACGTGGAACTCAATAAACAGTAGACCGACCGTGACTGATCATAAACCTGGTTCTTTGTTTCGATTTTCGATATAGTAGGTATATAATACTACTACAACCCAAATCAAGGATATGGATACATACCCCTTCGAGCGTATTCATTACTTACCTGCACAGTTAGGTACTCGTTTCTTAACATACTCAACATATAAATGGCGATAATATGGATATTCTCTAAGGTTCCCTGATTAGTATTCTAACATAAACTACTTTCGGCCGACATATAGACAAAACAACTTCTAAATTTATTCGGAACCTTCAACTTGTAGAGAATATAGATATGCGTAGGTATTTTTCGGTCGTAGCTAACTCCGAGCATACCCATTAACTGTACTTGGTTAAATTTTGTTTGTGTTAGAAATAGGTTCATGTCCGTAGTTTACTGATCGGAATCGAACTTGGTGATGCAAGCTTTTAAGATTTTAACTACATTCAACATTTAACATTTCTCATGCACACTGTTACACATACACACAAGATTTTAACTACATATAAAGCATTCAACATTCATCTTTCACATTTTCACTTATACAAGATGATAAATTGGTGTATAGCACTTTCGCTCTAAGTTTGCCGCTGGCGTAGAGGCTGGTGTAGAGGCGTAGTATGGGAGGCGACTGGCTAACTTAGAGCGAACAGGTAGTAGGTATGTGCAATCTGTGCATACGTGTACTGGGGCCACTGTGCAACACGCTATCAGAATGTCGGTAGTGAGATTCAATATTTTTATTGTCTACCAAAAATTGGTTAAACAAGCTTTCTGTTCCGATATATCTCTATGCTAGAGTATCTTCTATATTTTACCATTCCCTTATTGATAGAACAAGAAGCCGTGAGATCAGTCTCACGAGACTGCCCCTCTCTAAAACGTCTTGTGATTTTTTTAAAAATTTTGTATACTCTCTCAAATTTACCAGCTATTACTATCTGCAAAATTTCAGTATTGTAAGTCACGTGGTTTTGAAGTAATGAGTTTAATGCAACAGATTCACAGACTACAGACAAAATCTGGACATAAGCCCCTCTGCACTCTATTTTATAGAGAGGGGCTAAAATGAATAAACAAAATAACTAGGTACATAGGTATAAAGTCGGAGGTACTTTATTTCAAAGACATCTTTCTAAAACATTTTTTTCTTTTCCCAACTCTGTTACAAATTGTGTTTCGTTACAGAATACCGGTCTTCTCTCGTTTTCTATAAATTCATTTGCACTAATATTGTTTGCCATAATCATCCCCGATCATAATATTTACTTGCACTATTATCATTTATACTAATAATGTTCGCCTTAACAACTCAACAGTCATAACTTTTATTTGCCATAAAATGACTTTCTATAACAACGTGGCGCGTTAGGGGTCTGGTTGAAAACCAGCGCTAGGCACCAGTCTAGCACACGCTGAACCAGGCCCCATTCAGCACGCTTGAGGGATTGCATGGAAAATCACAATATTGTTATTTTTTATTATGATATATTTGTTATGTATCTCGAAGGCTACTGAGTAAAAAATATTTTCTTTCTTTCTTTCTTTCTAACAACATATATCATAATAATTAGTTTCCATAAGTAACACATCTCATAATCGACTCTTGACATAATCAAAATTTGACATAATTATGAAAATAATACATAATATTGTTAGGTCGAAATTAATTATTGCTAACACCCCGAGTCAGTGCAATCCGACTCGGATGGATTAGGTTAGAAGACTAAGGCGGGAGCGAAGCGTAGCGGAGCTCCCGCCTTAAGTCTTCGTGGTTTTTTTTTAAACCACCCAGAAGTAGGAGCCCCGCGAAGACGGGCTCCGTGGAGCTTAGAAGACGCCATATGAGGTTTAGTTTTAGGTTTAATTGTGAATAAATTATCTGTGTCGTATAAATTATCTTTACTACATAGTATAAAACAAAGTCGCTTTTTCTGTCCCTATGTCCCTTTGGTATGCTTAAATCTTTAAAACTACGCAACGGATTTTGATGCGGTTTTTTTAATAGATAGAGTGATTCAAGAGGAAGGTTTATATGTATAATAACATCCATTCAATAGTGGAGTAATACTGTATACCCGTGCGAAGCCGGAGGGGGCCGCTAGTTATTTATATTATGGTGAATAAAAGTTATGGAAAATGGCATTATTGAAAATGAAAATTATGGCAAATACATTTATGGATTTAAATTATTATGACACTTGATCGATTATGACCAATGGAATTAGTGAAAGTCATTTTATGTCATTTCACGATTATGGCAAGTGAAGCGTTATGTCTAATGAAATTATGGCAAATACCAGTATGGCATATGAAATTATGGCATTTTAGATTATGGCAAACATTAGTAAACACCCAGAATACCTTATTACAAAATGAAACTGCACTTATTATTGATGGAAAACAAAAAAAAAACTACGTTCAAATAAAGTCGTATTTCATTTCAAAGACTTGTTTTTAAAGCATTCCTTGTTTTCCCAACTCTGTTACAAATTGTGTTTCGTTACAGAATACCGTTGTACAAAATGAAACTGCACTAATATTATGTCTTTATGTTGAAGATATTCTTGGATGTGTGGGTTGCAAGCTTAGAAAAGAATTCCTCCCCACGTTAAAAGAAGATTTTAAGTACCTATATTGAGAGAGAGTGGGCATCATAATCAGGACATACTAAAAATAATTGTACTATGATCAGGATCAGTGGTATAACGAAATCCCATAGCACGATGTATGACTATAATGTACTATGTTTTTTTTTTAGATAACCTCACTCTATGTCATCAAATCCATCTACCCTAAAATAAGCTAATATTATGTTTATACATATATCATATTATGGCTTATGCTTGTCCTATGAGATCTTAACAACTGATAACCATACTTATGTTTCGAAATAGGTACATATTATACATAGAAGACACCCAAAACTCGAAACAAATATTAGCGAATCACAGAAATATTCGTTCCAATCCGAAATTCGAACCTCAGACCTCAGCACAGTGGTCGCATGTATACACTCAACACTGTCAAAAATATCCTAACGCGTCAATAAATAAACCGGCCAAGTGCGAGTTGGACTCGCCCATGAAGGGTTTCGTAGAAGCAAGTAATATAATATAAAAGTTCTTATAGTTCGTTGTAACTTTGATTGATGTTTTAACACGTTCGCAGTGGTAGTGATTTTTCTAACCGAAAATTGCGGTTTATGACGTATTAAAAAAAAACTACCAGCTCTATCTCTTTCGAACTAATTTTCGTTGGTAGTTTTTATGACAATGTACATGATATAATTTTTTTAGATTTATCATTCTCTTGATTTAGAAGTTAGAGGGGGGGGGACACACATTTTTCCACTTTGGAAGTGTCTCTTGCGCAAACTATTCATTTTAGAAAAAAATGATGTTGGGAACCTCAATAGCATTTTTGAAGACCTATCTATAGATACCCCACACGTATGGGTTTGACGAAAAAAAAATATTTGAGTTTCAGTTCTGAGTATGGGGACCCCCAAAATTTACTACTTTTTTTCTAGTTTTATATAAGAATCTTAATGCGGTTCACAGAATACATCTAGTTACCAAGTTTCAATGGCATAGGCCTTATAGTTTCGGAGACAGACAGACCGACAGACAGACAGACAGACAGACAGACAGACATGACGAATCTATAAGGGTTCCGTTTTTGCCATTTGGCTACGAAACCCTAAAAAAATAAGAAGTAGGCACACGTTCCCAGTATTATTTTGTTCGTATATTTTCTACTGCAGACATAAAATGTTCACTCCAATTGTAATAATTGAAACCTGTTGGAAATAATTCTATTTTCTTATCTTGACGCGAGTGCTACGACTCACCTACTTATTTTTAATACAGTTCTTAAGTCCTGCAATCTAGATATTCATTTCAGCTTTCAGGAGCTGTTTTAGACATTTCGTTACTTATTTTTACCGAGTGTACATGCTGGATATTTTATTTAGTTACTCGGAGTTGAAATCTAGAGAAGCATTTTGTTTTTACTTTTTATAGATGTATTTATTTGTTTCTCGAATTTGATTAATTTGTATAGTGCCCATAGTACAAGCTTATATCAACTTAATTTGTACTAGATCAAGAGTCAAGACTAGAGACTGGGTAAATGTGTGGCGAAACACCCGTGTTTATAATGTGTAGTTTGGACCCTCTCCAGGGCTGGGAAAGTCACACAAAACTGCCAGCTAAGGATTCCACTGCTGGACGTAAGTCTCTTCCGAATTACAACACACACAGTCCTGTGCTTTGCGCATCCAGTCGGTTTTCCCAAACGCCTACAGTATGAGGTTCTTCAAAAAGGGTCTAAGGAGGTTTTTACAGGGTCGACAGCGCCAGTGTCGCGCCTCTGGTGTTGCAAACGTCCATAGGCAGCGGTGACCACGGGTACATCTGGTGGGCCGTATGCTTGTCTGCCACCTTGGTGGTGGCATAAAAAAAAAAGTCAATCCCTGCAAATTTTTTCAGGTCATCCGTCCATTTGGCAGGGGGTCGTCCTAGCATAGGGTAGTAAATTGCCCAAATACATTGAACCACGTACAAAAACAATTTTTAAAGATTGCTGTGTGCAATAAGGCCGCCCATTGTGCTTGACATTAGACACTACTTTTAACTTGTACTATTAATTACTATGTTATTATTTATGTTAAATGTGAGTACCGCAAAGAATACATCTATCTATCTATCTATCTAAAGACTATTTTGCATTCAAACACAAGTCCTCCATCAATCTTCCATAGACCTATAATACACTACACTCACTATGGCAGAGTAAGAGCCAACAAACTCCAGATCTAAGTAAAGCATTCAGGAGAGGATTTAAACTCAATCGAGTGTGTTACGTAGGTATTTTCTACTCGCAAAATGCCGCCTACCAACGTACCCTGAAAAGGAGTTCTTTGTAGGTAAATATCCGTTCTGAATATTTGCACGCGAGAAATGTGCCAACCATTTTGATATTAAAAGCAAAGCTCGGAAACAAAGGACGAAATAAAAATGGACTGTTACATTTTCTGGTCAATTTTATAGATGGATTTCTACAGTTGAAATTTTAAATTTTCTCTGGCAAGTGTTTACTTTTTTAAATGTGCCTAATGTTTATAGACAAGGCCAATCTTCTAAATCTTAGTCAAATTATAGTCATATGACTAAGCCGGTAAGTAAGTATGAGGTAAGCATGACTCGGGGAAGCTAATGTAGAGTTTGGGAAGTCACAAGAAATAATTACATTTCATTTCGTTACAATCAATTTTCTTTTATTGCGTGTAATGATGACGGCATAGGAATGATAGTTTTTTTCTTATACCTATAGTAGGTACAAGCCTTCTAGAAGTAATTAACGCTAGATCAATTTATTAGATCATTTGGTTCATGGGTCGGAAGTCTACAGTTAACTCAAGTACTTTTAGTACAACGACGTGGATTTTTCTTCACCTGAGCGTTTATATCCGGTTGCTTCCCACTTCTCAACCTGGGTGCCCAGATTCATCTTTGATTGACTGCAATTTGATTTTCTTTTTCAGCATAGTTCAAAGCAACTGACATCGGGCCCGTCTACCCTATTAAAATGCTGCTATCGCATGGCAGATAATGGGAACACCAAAAACACTGATAAAAGAGAGTAAGGAGAAAGAACTATTTTTAACAAGTCAGGGCTCAAGTATGTTCCGTTCATTGAGGTTCATTTCTCTCCACAACAATAGTAGACCTTTATAAAAAAAAGCGGGTACTTACTAGAGGGTGTTGTTTGAGCAGTCTCGTGTGTGCAATGGAGCGACGTTGACGCGAGTGCGGCAGTCCTCTATGAGCAAAGTGCCAGTCAGTTTCTGAGCCCAGTACCTATGGACAAACAAAAAATGCTAAATTATTATTATGAATTGCCAATTATTTCAATTGGCCAAGCGGCAATCACATTTAGTCAGATGGGCCGACGCGACGACCTAGAAAAAGGTCGCAGGCTGGGACTCGATGCGGAAGCCGCAGAACCGTGTGTCGTGGCGTGAATTGAGAGAGATCTGCGTCCAGCAGTGGACTGATTGATTGATTGGCGTAGTCAGTAAGAGCACAAATTAGAGATAGTACAGAAAACTCATGTGTGTACTTTTTTTTCACACTCGCGCACAAATCAGTATCGAAAATTTGATTAAGACCGCCTGACCTCGTGTCTGTGAATGAGTTGTCTATGTGCGCGTAGCCTCCGCGAATTTAGTATGTAGGTCTAGTCTAGGTCTAGGTCTAGATCTGTACTATCTCTAATTTGTGGTAAGAGTCTCCATTTCTATACGGCCAAATTTTTTTTTTGAGCGTGACGATGCGGTTAGCTTATGGGAAATTTATTGGTCGACTTTGATGGAAAGGAATTCTTCTACACCTAGACGGCGCAGTCTTAGTGCGCCTTCACACTAGCGTAGGCGTTCGATGGACGTACGCGCGGCGTAGACGCGACGTATACGCGACGTATACGCGGCGTATACGCCGCGCTAGCGTCACACAATTTTGTTGGCGTTTTGGTATCATCGTTAACAAAATAGATTCTGACCAGGAAACACTATTGATGGCTTTTCTTTTAAAAAAGAAGATTAGTGCGAACTGCGAATAAAATTTTGTTCGTGGTTCAGGAAAAACTACCCGGGCTGGCGCCTCGGGGCCGTATGCTATTTTTTTTTATATCGATTTCTTTCATCAATTACACAATAATTAAAACGATGCATACGAAAATACATCTTAATTTGCAATCCAACATGGCCGCCGCCGCGCTGTATTTACAAAATTTCATGATGGGTATCGTCTTAGGAGTTTTTTAGTATGCTGAGTACGAATTGCATGACGATTTTGAAATCCAATATGGCCGCCGAGCTGTAATTATAAAATTACATGATGGGTATCGTTTAAGGGTTTCTTCGTATGCTGAGTACGAATTACATGATAAATTTGCAATCCAATATGGCCGCCGCGCTGTAATTATGAAATTTCATGATGGGTATCGTTTTGTGGGTTTTAAGTATGCTGACTACGAATATCATGATAATTTTGCAATCCAACATGGCCACTTCACCGTTATTACAAAATTTTACCGTGGCCATATTGGATTGCCAAATTATTATGTAATTCGTACTCAGAATACTCAAACCCCTTAAACGATCCCCATCGTGAAATTTTGTAAATACGGCGCGGCGGCTATATTGGATTGCAAAATTATCATGTAATACCCACTCAGCATATAAAATAACCAGGACCCTGCCGTTTGGCAGAATTTGATTCGTCAATTTTCACTCCCCAAAAATCTTATCGCATTGTTTCATTTCCTAAAAGAACCTTTAGCAAATTTATATTTAGCATTTTAATTGCTTTGTCAAATAGCAAGTTGCTCAATTTTTATTAAGTCAAATATACTCTTAAGATAATTATTTTCTAGTAGCAATCATTTCCATGCCGAGGATAAGTCGCTTGTGAACAGGATTGGGAACGCGGCGTATGCGTCAAAGGGTCGCGTATACGTCGCGTATCCGCCGCGTATACGTCCATCGTACGCCTACGCTGGAAAAACGCTAGTGTGAAGGCGCACTTATAGAATTTGTGTGGACTTGTGTCTTCTGTGGGTATTTTTAATTTGTGCATAATATAAATATGTAGAGTAAGTTATAATTATATTTTATCATCAGAAATAAATAAAAATAGTGAACTTAGTAACAGAATCCGCGTGAAATGCTTTCACCATATTGACGTAACCGCCCCATATCTGTGCGTCGTAAATTACAGTTGAAAGCAGTAAAGATGAAATCCCCAACTTTATATACCTTATACGAGTATAAATAGCAATAAAAACAAAATGGCTGATCCAAGTAAACACCAGCTTAGGGCAGATGTACAGAGATATTACGTTTTATTTGCATAAGGCGAATCCAACGTTATGCCTTGAGACGATATTTTAAAGTTTGTATTTTTTTTTTGAGGGTTTCATACTAGACAACGAATTCTAATTTCTGTCTTATTTGGTTACAAGGTTCCTGCCAAGTTAATGACGTGCCAAGACTTAAAAAAAAATTACTTAAAATTGCCCTAACTTTGTTATATTAATCGTAGCTTTAACGTGAGGGAAAATCCTCATGAATGCTATGCTAGACTCCTACCGACTAAAAAACGTCACGTTACGCCCAATAGCCTATGGTTGGGATTCCCGGGTAAGCCCTCGCAAGGATGTCCCAGGACACATTAATCGTAGCTAGAAGGAATTTAACTCCTACACTACCGTATACAATCATGTAATATGTAAGTTTCTAGGTTATCTATAGAGTTGAGAATTACCTGAACCGTTAGGCGAAGCCGTGGTGGTAACCAAAGATGCAATTCTGGGACGTTCTTCCGAATAGTTATTCATCAGGAAGAGAGTAGCGACTGTACAGTTTTGGTCGGTTCGAGTCCGTCATGACATCCGTAAGGATATTCTCAAGTTAAACAAGAAAGCAGTGAGATCGTTCTCACCCGATTGCCCCTCTCTAACACGTTTGTTGTTGAAGTGAAAGTTCAATCCGATTGACGATGTCATTTTTGTTTCATTTCAAACTTACAGATGATCCACGCGACCTAGTGACGTAATTTAATGCAACAGAGTCACAGACTACACACAAAGTCTCGCCATAAGCCCCTCTGCACTCTATTTTACAGAGAGGGGCTAATAAAACTAAGGTTGAGGACTACCTAACATTGAATTTGAAAAATAAAGAGAACTACTTATACGAATGGTAGATCGCCTACTTACCTTTTATGTGTACGCCATTTCTATTATTTACTATTATTAAACATCTAAGGTGTTGACATAATTTACAGAGTTAATATCCCTCTGTGTGGTGTAAACGAATATCAGTTTTATTACCTGTGAGGTAAAGACCATTTCATTTTACAGCCAATACGGCACCCGTCTGTGTATTATTTTCTCGTATAACAGCGTTATTGGCAGAACACTTAACAATTACTAGCACATCATGTGTAGGTAGGTGGTGGCATTTATTTTTTTATAACCCTTTTAGCCGTTAAAACAATTAGGTAGGTAATTATATACAGAGTTAATAGTAATGATAGAGACCACCATCCCATTTAAAATGATCAAAATATTTTTAAGGTCTGACTTAGAATTGTGACTTTACTTATCTATTTACATACATACATATAGTCATTTTACCCTTTTTAGAATTTGTCCCACGTAATAGGTGGTGAGCCGTATTGCCGTGTTGAGATGGACAGGCGCAGGTTCTATCTGCCTGCTGTTAAAATTTTTCAAGCCCCCTAAAAAGGCCTTCAACTTGGCTTAACGACTGCCATTTTACTGGCAACCGGGACCAACGGCTTAACGTGCCTTCTAAAGCACGGAAACGCTCAAATAAATGTCACAAAGTGTTCACATGGATGGTCACCTATTCAAGGACTGGCCATAATGAAAGTTGCTTACTGCAGTGATTGTTTACAGAACACTGAGTCCGCGGGGCCACGAGCGCGCCAATATCTATTTATGGCCTTTAAAATATCTATGTACATATCTGGATGAAACCGTTGGTGAAAGGGATAGAAATTTTTGTAGCCGCCCATGCTGTCGGCGGCTGGGGCGCCGCCGACGTGTCTTTGCCGAGGACTATCGGCCTCCATGACCGGGGCCTAAGGACGGTGAGAGGGCGGCTCACCGTCCTTACAGAAGTAGGCCCATGACGGCAGCGTGAC
The DNA here is from genome assembly GCA_933228765.1 of Miltochrista miniata. Taxonomy (NCBI): domain Eukaryota; kingdom Metazoa; phylum Arthropoda; class Insecta; order Lepidoptera; family Erebidae; genus Miltochrista; species Miltochrista miniata. The sequence goes on along the minus strand of OW121764.1, from coordinate 9,480,197 downwards.
GTGTGGAACTCACGCACGCCCCCCCTTAGAAGCGGGATCACACCCAAAACCCCCCAACGACGCGGAATAGCACCCGAACCACCCCCTGGGCAAGGCCGCAGTGGCGGCCGTAGGTCTGTAGGGAGTCTTGGGACATCCTTCCGAGAACTTACCCGGGGCTCCCAACCATAGGCTGTTGGGCGTTACGTGAGGTTTTTTAGTCGGTAGGAGTCCGGCATAACATCCATGAGGATTTTCCCTCACGTTAAACAGAAAAAAAAGCCGCCCATGCTCCTACGCCTCCAACTTCTCCTAACGATTGCCATGTTACCAGTAACTAGAACCAACCGCCTTACGTGCCTTCTGAAGTACAGACACGCTCATAAATAGAAATGCCACAAAGTGATCACCTATTAGGATCTGCGTAAAATGGTTGTCGCAGAGATCGTTTACAGATCACTCCAAAATCAGTACGACTACTTTATACAAAACTACTGGTAATGAAAAAGTCACACTAGTTACGCCACGGAACTACTGGGAATAAAAAAGTCTCATTAATTCCGTCACGGAACTACTGGCGATGAACTACTGGGAATAATCCAAAAAAAATGGATATCTACAAACAACATTAAGGAAAACGTCATGAAACCCACACGATGCTTGAAGGTGGGTCATGCATGACGTCACTTGTTACATTTAACACGTTACAATGTCTTATGGCTGTTATGGCACTTCTATGTCACGGTCACTTATTTATTTTTCAGAGGGAAAATAAGGAAAATGGTTATGACGTCATTAGACATGAGGTATTCATTTCCGTTATTCATTTGATTATCCTCAATTTGACTGTTCCTTTTTAGGGTTTCGTAGCCAAATGGCAAAAACGGAACCCTTATAGATTCGTCATGTCTGTCTGTCTGTCTGTCCGTCTGTCTGTCCGTCCGTGTGTCACAGCCACTTTTCTCCGAAACTATAAGACCTATGCTTTTGAAACTTGGTAACTAGATGTATTCTGTGAACCGCATTAAGATTCTTATATAAAACTAGAAAAAAAGCAGTAAATTTTTGTGGTCCCCATACTCAGAACTGAAACTCAAAAATTTTTTTTTTCATCAAGGCCATACGTGTGGGGTATCTATAGATAGGTCTTCAAAAATGCTATTGAGGTTTCTAAAATCATTTTTTCCTTAAGTGAATAGTTTGCGCAAGAGACACTTCCAAAGTGGAAAAATGTATGTCCCCCCCCCCCTCTAACTTCTAAACTAAGAGAATGATAAATCTAAAAAAAATATATGATGTACATTGCCATAAAAACTACCAACGAAAATTGGTTTGAATGAGATAGAGCTGGTAGTTTTTTTTTAATACGTCATAAACCGCAATTTTCGGTTAGAAAAATCACTACCACTGCAAACGTGTTAAAACATCAATCAAAGTTACAACGAACTATAAGAACTTTTATATTATGTTACTTGCTGCTACGAAACCCTTCATGTGCGAGTCCAACTCGCACTTGGCCGGTTTTTTGTTTCTACGACGATATTTTATTTCGCATATGGGCACATCGTTATTCATTTATTTTCAACAATGTTTATTTCTTGTGTTTTAGATATTCATTTGTTAGATGAAATATTTATAAAATAAAGGGTCGGCAGCGCGAGTGTGGCGCCTCTGGTGTTGCAAACGTTCATAGGCTGCGGTGACCACCAGTCCTTTTGGTGGGCCGTATGCTTGTCTGCCACCTTAGTGGTATAAAAAAAATGGAGGTTATACAACATGGCGCATGAGATTTGATGGGCATGGAAACTTATCCTGGGGAACAAAAAGGCTATGTGATATACCAAATCTTGTCCGGAGCGTGAAACAGTAGCAGACATTCAGAAATCTACACTCACAAGTTCGCATTGAAGTGTCAAGGTAGAAAAGTGCACACAAAACACGATACTACATCAAAAACCCCACTTATATATTGAAGCTATAGATTGGAGTATACCGCCATAACACCCAAATATATCGGATTAATCCATTTCAATTACATCACTGATCGGATCGAGCGGATCCAATAAACTTTATTCCAAGAATAAAGGCTCTCACTATTGCGTACTATCAATCCCACCAAAAACATCCCTGTTGAAAAGGAGGCCAAGTTCCTATGGGCTAATGGTTCGCCTAAAAAAGGGTTGAAATCCAATCCAATGCCAAGTTTAGATGTACTTTAAAATCGATCATAATCATCTTCATCAACAGCCTAATCCACTGGTAAACATTTGCTATTCCCAAAAATCGCCACCACATTCAGACCTCCACCTTTCGAATCCAGCCATTACCCACCACCGCATTCACGTCAACGGTCCATCTGGCCGAAATTCACTTTACCATACACCCAACTTAAAATATGGTGTAGTTGTCAAAATGCGTAGGTACCTACTTGATTAAAAATATCTAAAATAATGATACTTCTAAATTAGAACTTGGCAGGGTTTCGTGCAGTACGTAACATTTAATTAATTGTATAATTAGTTCAAATTTAGAAGTAACATTATTTTAGATATTTTTAAACAAGTAGGTACCTACGTATTTTCACAACTACACCATATTTTAAGTTGGGTTTATGGTAAAGTGAATTTCGGCCAGATGGACCGTTGAAGTGAATGCGGTGGTGGGTAATGGCTGGATTCGAAAGGTGGAGGTCTGAATGTGGTGGCGATTTTTGGGAATAGCAAATGTTTACCAGTGGATTAGGCTGTTGATGAAGATGATTATGATCGATTTTAAAGTACATCTAAACTTGGCATTGGATTGGATTTCAACCCTTTTTTAGGCGAACCATTAGCCCATAGGAACTTGGCCTCCTTTTCAACAGGGATGTTTTTGGTGGGATTTCAATACTTTTTTTCAAGAAACCGTACCTATTTTTTCTTTAATAAGCTTTAAAATGTGCATTATGTATACATGACATTATTTTATACCCCCTCCCCCTCTTCTCCTCCACCCCTCCTCATTGTATTCTCATTTTATCACTGATTCATAAATATTTATATAAAAAAATCGATTTTCGATTAAGCCAACTCAAGCGTTTATAATACCTATGAAGTCCACGTTTAAAGCTTACATACTTCTTAATAATATTCGTGCAAAATTTTCAGTTTAATCAATCCAATAGGTTAATCCCCAATTTACCCCCTAGTATCAGTAGTCCGATTGAATAGTCCGATGATCGAACTACTGAGACTTTTCTGGCTCAGTAGTCCGATGATGCAGATTATTATAAATCATCGGACTACTGAGTCTTTTAGTCCGATTCCAAATTCCGAAATAGGAAATGGATGCAGTAGTATTAACATTTGTTTTGCATATTTATTTTTTCCAACATGCTAAATATAAAGCAAGAAAAAAAAAAGAAAAAAAAAAAAAAAAAAAAAAAAAAAAAAAAGTAAAGTAGAAAAAGTACCTATTATTGTATAAAATTGCTTTACATTTAGCATGTTGGAAAAAATAAATATGCAAAACAAATGTAATACTACTGCATCCATTTCGTATTCCGGAATGTCGAATCGGACTAAAAGACTCAGTAGTCCGATGATCTATAATCATCTGCATCATCGGACTACTGAGCCGGAAAAGTCTCAGTAGTTCGATCATCGGACTATTCAATCGGACTACTGATACTAGGCCCAATTTACATAGTTTATTAGCCTTCTGCTTACCCCCAAGGTTATTTAGTGTGATTATATATAAATGTATATTAATGTCGTTACATTAAAATATAGCTTATGTTTAGAATATAACCGGCCAAGTGCGAGTCGGACTCCCGAACGGAGGGTTCCGTACCAAAAAAAACAACAAAAGTAACCTATTTGTTGCATGGGAGCCCCCCTTTTTTCTTTTTATTTAACGAGATGGAAAATCCTTAATGGATGATATGCCGGACTCCTCTCTCTCAACAAGACAAGCTCTCGAAAGGATGTCCCAGTAAAGGTCCATTTTGTTTAAATTATTATTTTTTAATGAAAATACAATGCTCGATATTCTGTGAGTATTTCAAGCGTCTACTGGTTGCCCTCATTACCTATTAACACATAGAAACGCGCGCCTTAGACAGTTCGCGTTGCTCTATAGTGTTAAACAACGCGCGTCTTTAGACAGTTCGCGTTGCTCTATTGTGTTATAACGCGCGTCTTTAGACAGTTCGCGTTGCTCTATAGTGTTATACAACGCGCGTCTTTAGACAAGTCGCGTTGCTCTAGTGTTAACTATCCTTGTATAGATCCTCTACGGTAGGTACAGTATATATTTCAAAAAGAGTTTGTGAACTCGATGTTTAATTTCTTTTTCAGAATATTGATGACATTTGAATTATGAGTATTATGACATTATAAACACGATATCTACGTCTACAATATAAATTGTGTGTTTGTACATAAATTGTTTATACTGGAGAAAAATCTAAAATATGGACTACTAGTTGATGCTCGCGGCTTCGCCCGCGTGAAATTCGGTATCCGTTCTCGCTTCCCGTGGGAACATTTTCCCGGGATAAAAAGTAGCCTATGTGTTATTCCAGACTATAATCTACCCCGGTAGCAAATTTCAGCCCGATCTGTTCAGCCGTTAGAGCGTGATTGAGTAACAAACATCCAAACATCTAAACATCCAAACATCTTCACAAACTTTCACATTTATAATATTAGTAGGAAGTAGGATTTGTTTACTATTTCCTATGAAATAGCAATCTTTGAAATATTACACTTACCTAAAGTAATCTGCTGAAAGCGTTGTTCACTTTTTAAAGAACAAATATTTACAATGAAAGTTGAAAAATAAGTTAGTATGTGACCCGTATAATGTTCAATCATGGCGACGCGAAATTAATTTCATTGAGCAACATTTGATTGTGCTATACCTCCTCAAGTATTCATTTAATTTGCATGGTGTAAAGAGAATGAATGATCTTGATGAAATGTTCAAATTAACTAACGTATTTAAATTGTGAAGGATACCTTATTACCGAATATATAAGACAAAATCGCTAAAAAACACGTTTGTTGTATGGAAGCCCCACTTAAATATTATTATGTTTTTGTTTTCATCAATATTATTATATTTGTTGTTATAGCGGCAATAAAAACACATAATCTGTGAAAATTTCAACTCTCTAGCTATCACCGTTCATGAGATACAGCCTCCTGACGGACAGACAGACAGACAGACAGACGGACAGCGAAGTCTCATGAATAGGGTCCCGTTCTTTACCCTTTGGGTACGGAACCCTAAAAATGATGACTCACGCTACGCCGTGCCGGGTCCGAGCCGAGTGCCGGCCGCAGCAAGGTCAATATTATATAAATTTTGTGTGAACAAACTCACGTTACACGTAAACAACTGAGTGACAGCCGAACCACGGAAAGCGCTCGGAAACAAATCGGTCCCGCCTCGGATCGGCCACGCCCGTTGCATGAATACAGTGCCACCGAGCTTCGCCCGAGCAGTCGTGAATGCAACCGGCTCGGTGACCGTGCTACGGCCGACACTCGGCTCGAACCCGGCATGGTCTAGCGTGAGTCATCCTTTAGAATGCTTGCTGATCTCTAAACTACTGGACGGATTTGATCCAAATATTTCACAAATATGAATAACAATATTCAATGTGCAGTATTGACTTTTAGTATTGTATTCTCTTTGTTTTCCATAATTCGTATGTTTAGAGCATTTGATTGACATTAATCAAAACATTGACAACATCTTTCTCAAATCTGATTGAGTTTTTAAACATGACATGTGCGAAAATAAAAAGTAAAATAAATCAAAAGAGTCCTCTTATCACTAAGAAGTATTGATACAAATTCGAATCAAAACCCCCCGAAGAAAACAATTGTTACCCCCTTTTAGCCATGTATTGGAATGAATTTCAATAAAATACGAAACACATCTTCCATCAATTATGATAGAGATGATTTATGCAAAATTTGAAGAAGATCCGACCAAGGAATCCTGTGGTCCCATACAAACTTTGTAACCCTTTTCCAACTCACGCTTGACCGATTTCTTAAATTTCTCAATTTTTCGGTAATCTGCATATAACACCCGATCTGTGTGCCAAATTTCATAACGCTAGGACAATTGGAAGTGGCCTAGAGGTTTTGATTACGTACGTACAATTTTATTTCTGTACTTGCAATATGCACTGAGCTACAGGGGGGTCAAAAGTGGGTCGAAGCGGTTCGTGTAAATAGAGTACGGCATGCGCTCGGCCTGTTGCTGGAACTTGGCCTGCGCACTGCCGTGCGCTTAGATTATATATCTGGTTGTATAGATCCGTATAATCTGATCTTAGGCTTAGTATTAACTCAACCATAGGCTGTTGTGCGTTACGTGAGGTTTTTTAGTCGGTAAGAGTCCGGCATAGCATCCTACGAGGATTTTCCCTCACGTTAAAAAAAAAAAAAAAAGGCTTAGTATTAATACATACATACATACATATACTCACGCCTTTATCCCCGAAGGGGTAGGCAGAGGCCTGTACCGGCCCACATTTCACCGTGTACAATTCGGTCCCACGTAACAGGTGGTGAGCCCATCGCCGTGTTGAAATGGACCGCCGACGTCAGAGCCTCGTCCGTTGTTCAGCAGGTGCACGAGCTTGCACGTGAGGTTGACTTGGGCCCGGAGGTGTTGGTAGGGCCCCACTACTTAGTATTAATGGTACGGTTTATTTTATTTACCTCAATACCTAAAATACCGAATTTTGTATTAAGTTTTTGTAGGAAATAGGCACACAAGGTATCCCAAGGAAACTAAGCTGAAAGTACAGCATTGCATGAAAACTTTACAAAAAAGGATTAATGAAAAATATTAAGCAATTTTATACCTTTTTTTTAACGTGAAGGAAAATCTATCATGGATGCTTTTCTACCGACTTCTACCGACTAAAAAAATCTCACGTAACGCCCAACAGCCAATGGTTGGGAGCCCCGGGTAAGCCCTCGGAAGGATGTCCTAGGGCCCTCCGAAGGATGCCCAGAAAAGAAATTTTATACCTTTGCTTTCAAAATTTGTCTAATCTCGATTTCTAGTTGCACACTTCTTAAAATTTCCGTTGCGCTTTTCCTTTCACCAAAAGGTTTGCTGGGAAAAAACTCAGTGTTGATTTTAGCTCGCCTTTGCACATCATTGTTCCTATTTATTAATGTCAATGTACACTCGAGAGCAATGAATCCGGGTCACTTAAAGAATGTTAAAAATCTCGGAAACTAAAAATGATAGGTTAATGCAATAAATTGTATTTAATAGACAATGTAATACTCCTTAAATGAAAGTAAAAAAAATATGAGTCACCATACATTTTATTAACACAAAATTACATAAAGAAAAAACTGCTGATCTCTCCTTAAAACAAAAATAGGAAACATGAAATTTTTGAACTTTATTACGATTTTCTTGAATTTTAATACTTCGTATTGCCTCCTCGTGCTTCCATTACTGCGTTTACGCGGTTTGGCATGCTGTACACCAAGTTCCTTATACGATTTTGGGGAATATTCTCCCATTCCTCTGTGAGAGCAATTTTGAGCTCACGAAGCGTGATTGGGGGAGGGTTTCGTTGTTTTACGCATCTGCCTAGCTCGTCCCAAGCATGCTCGATCGGGTTGATATCAGGGCTGCGCGCTGGCCACTCCATACGAGTAATGTTCATCTCTTGAAGGTAGTCATTCACAATCCTACCTGTATGAGGTCGGGCATTGTCATGCATAAATATAGCATCCTCACCTAAATTAAATTAAATGGACCAACGTGATCATTGAGGATTTCTTCCACATATCTTACGCTAGTTAAAGAGCCGTTTTCTATGATCACCAGCTCTGTGCGACTTTCAGAAGAAATTCCGGCCCACACAAGTACAGACCCACCACCGTAGGCTACTTTTTCTTCGATGCATGCTTGCTTGAATCTTTCCCCTGGTCTTCGATACACTCTGTGTCTTCCATCGTGCTTGTAGAGCATAAATTTTGATTCGTCGGAGAACATAACTTTTGACCAATCTTCAATACTCCAATTTACGTGGCTCTGGGCATACCTTAGTCTCGAAATACGATGCCCACGCTCCAGTTTAGGGCCGTTTGCAGGTCTAAGGGGTTTTAAGTTAGATTCAGCAAGCCGACGTCTTACTGTTCATGCACTTGGGTTACTTCCTCCGAGGCGTCGAAACTGATTGGTGAGTTCAGTTCCTGTGAGAAAGCGATTTCGAAGCATGGTGTTCACCAAGTATCGGTCTTCTCGTGCTGTGGTACACCTGGTTCTGCCCGTTCCTGGTCTGCGTAGGTTAGAACCAGTTTCTTCGTAACGTCGGAGAACTCTTTGTACTGTTGACAGCGACACACCGACAGTCCTGGCTGTATCGCGCTGACTCCGGCCGGTTTCCAGCATTGTAAGTATTCTGGTGCATTCTTCAGGCGTAAGCGACATAATTTCAGCTTGATTAATGAATATAGAGCACTATCAACATGGTTTATGTACCCACATAAATGACAGATTACAAACAAAAGCAACACCAAATGCTGTAATTTCGTAGTTCCATCTTCGAAAGTGGCCCTTTTTCAAATTTGATTTTTTTATGATATAACTTTACAATAACTAAGAAGTTTTAATACCTTCATTTAAGGAGTATTACATTGTCTATTAAATACAATTTATTGCATTAACCTAGCATTTTTAGTTTCCGAGATTTTTAGGATTCTTTAAGTGACCCGGATTCATTGCTCTCGAGTGTATTTTGTTTCTGTGTGCAAATATAGAATTAAAACTAAAACTAAACTAATCTGGACACTGTGCTAATCGAGTTTTAATTTTTCAATGTACTGTAAAATGAAGACCTATTTTTTCAAGTTCCTGTTTAACGCCTTATAACTCCGGAATTATTGGTTCGATTACTTTTCTATCTGGATTTTTTCTCCCCAAATATAACCAAATAGTTGACACTCATTTACTTCTCAATTTCATTTTTCATTTCTGTTCATAGTCGTAGCGTAATGTTATAAAAGCCTCCTAGCCTACAACCAAACAGTTCCTGAGATCTTAGTCTTATAACAAACAGATTTTTATTCTGTGCTATCAGGTTTACAGGGTTAGAAACAATAAATTACACAGTTTAAAGTTCTTAACGTAAAACGTACACAGTATATTTACACTAACTACTAAAAGCTACCTTTTACAAACTAAACGCGCAAGCAAGTTGCTCAACAAACATTTGTTGCAACATTTAATTAAAGTTCAACTAGCTTCCGGCGTTCGTCCCCAATGACTTTAATAGTGTAGAGATAAAAGCTGTTGACTGTAAATACCTTATCGTCAAGTTAAGTCTATGCAGCTCAATCAATCAAGTCAGCCTATAGAACTCTACTGCTGCAGGACGTAGGCCTCTCCAAATTGGGAGTCCTAGGGTATCCTTGCGAGGGCTTACCCGAAGCTCCCAACCGTAGGCTGTTAGGTAGGATACGTGTGGTTTTTAGTCGGTAGGAGTCCAGCATAACATCAGTGTAGGATTTTCCTCATGGTAAAAAAGGCCTAGCCCAATTTGTGGTAAGTATTTTACTTGACATTTCCGTGTACAGGTGGCCCCCTTCGAGGTCCGTGGAAGCACAGAGCCTCAGATTTGTGAAGCTCGACCTCGAGACCCAGCCGCCGTATCCGATCCACGACTAGAGCAACCCCTGCCATGGCCTTTAGTGCTGCGTCTCGTTGCGTTGCTCCTTGCGCCGTAACGAGGGTGTAGTCAGCGTCACACGTTACGTCGACCCCTCTCAGCAACGGACCACAAACAAATCAGCCCATTTCAGTCTACTGCAGGATGTAGGCCTCTCCCAATTTTTTTGACAGGTTATTTGGTCTTATTGTACCACACTGACGAGACGAGTTGGTACAGGGTTTTCTCCTTCTCTTCGCCATCACCGCGCCTATAATTCAGTAGGTGCACCACTCGACTCGTAGGTGAGGCTGGCTTGGACCACGGGGTTGTAGGTTGCATCTCCCAAGCTGTACCAAGCTGGCCAGATGGGTTGGTCCAGGGTTTTGCAGCACTTGTAGTAAAGACCGTGAAAACAATTTCAAAAAATCCTTGACATTGGCATATGAAAGCAAAACATGGCAAAGATAAAAAGAACGTATTAGATTTCAATAAGAATATTTAGTTGCAAATATTCCAATCATTCTACGAACGTGACAAGCTGCGTCAGTGTGACATATTAAGGATGTTACAATATGTGACTGGAATATTGGAATTTCGAACTTGATGTTCGGCAATATCCATATTATACCTACTGTCTATAACTCTATACGGTCGGGTAAGGAGGGTAAGTGCTCTAAAATGAGTATTTTCTTTGGAAAACAATTAACATTTCTTGTAAACTTAATGCCTTCCAGGTCTTATGACGTACTTTGACATAATCTGCTGGATTTACTAGCACATCACAATGCTTTAACGTCCCAACGACTGCGTGCAAATGAAAATAGGTTTTATTACCTGGGTGGTAAATGCGAAAAGGCTATTTCGTTTTATAGCCAATATGAAGTCAATTGTGAGTTATTTTCTTTGTGAAAAGGTTAATTGGTATTATTGTTAGAGCCCTCATTAATATTATGTCATGTGTATTAATTCTATTGGTTTAATGTAATTGCCGATGGAGTATCATACGTTACGCATCTTATGCTACATTCGGTCCTGATATTAGTAACTATTTAAGAGCATTTCCACGCTTTGGTCTTGGTAGTCAGCAACATGGTGTTCCTTAACCCAAGTTGAAAGCTTTAGGCAGCTTGAAAAATATCCAAATGAGGTAACTGCAACCCTTTCCATCAGGTGGACTGTATGCTTGTGTCCACCTTAGTAGTATAAATAATATACACACAATAATCGCGACCTATTGAAATTGGTTTTACATAAATACACCCGTCTTCTATTGATATATGGTGATCTCTAACGATAGAAAGAATCTGTGTTCGTGACCTTATTATGGGGTTCAACTGAAAAGGGTCTGGTTACGTCTACAAACACATTTTTCATACGTAACCCGCATCTATTTCATGTAAATCGAAGGCAAAAAGAGATAACGCTATTGAGAGAGTGAGAAGATGTTATATTTTCTGACGTGGTTTTTTATGGTGGGAAATCTTTTATCGAAAGAAGTATTTTTTTACAATTCTGATTGTATTTTAATGTAGTTTTTCAGATTATCGGTTTAAAATATTCTGCTATGTCTTTGTACTAACATTATTTATACATTTTGGCTTTTTCAGTTCTAGCACTATTTGGTTTTTAGAACTGCCCTGGCAAGTATGTATATTGAATTCTTATAGAGCAACTTAGTCAACTTGCTTCCCGATTTAACAAGTAAATTCTTTTTATACATAGGTATATTTATTAAATTTTTGAACATAAAATTCTCTTCAATATTTTAATGAGATTTTGCAGTGACACTGCTTTCAAAAAATAAAACGCCTCTTAAATCAAGTAGAATGTAACAATGGTACAACTTATTAATAGATTTCTTTCACAATATCTTGGAATGATTTGTGATGTTGAATTTATAATAATCATCTGTGTGTCTGTGAGTATGTCCCTTATAAATAACTAGCTGACCCGCACAACTGCGTTTGCGTCACATAATATAGAGTATATCACACGTGCCCGTCGCATTTTGAACTCATTTGTTACAAAAATGTAATAAATGAAGAACCACTCGACCGATTTTGTGCAAAATTTACATAAACCATCTACTAAATAATCCGAATAAAGCCTAAGCATTTGGTTTAGATAGGTGGGCCCGTTCTGGAGTTATAAAATTACAACGAAAAGTGGCATTGATTTTTATATTTATAGATACAAGATATTGTCCTCAAAATTAGACGAAATTAAACGACAAGATATTGTCCTCAAAATTAGACGGGTAAGCAATTCATTTTAAAAAAGCTTTATGCACTTTTTTTCAATGTTTTGTTAAAAGTAATCATTTTTATGTAATATACACAACGTGTTTACCAAATTTTTCATAATATATTTTAATGAGAAAAAAATTGTGTAGTCTCAAGTCTAAACTGATATATACATAAATACAAATGGTCACTCCTTTATCCCCGAAGGGGTAGGCAGAGGCATAGTATGCGCCCACATTACACGTTATAGTTTTGTGTCCTTCGCAGTCCCACGTAAGTACTGCTTGTTCGCTCTAACTTTGCCGCTCGGCTCCATACTAAAGTCAAATTTTTTATTAGACGAAGTTAATTGACAGTAACTAATGTCACTTCTTCATACAATGTTGCTTATTTTCTATGACGAAGTGACATTAGCTACTGTCAATTTACTTACTTCGTGTAATTAAAAATTCGGGTCTACGCCTCTACGCCAGCGGCAAAGTTAGAGCGAACGGGTAGTAATAGGTGATAAGCCTATTGCCGTGTTGAAATGGATAGCTGCTGGTTGCCAAGGCCCACAGTTGAAATTTTTGAAGCCGCCCATAAGGTCTTCAAATTGGCCTAACGATTGTCATTTTACTGACAACCGGTTCATTTCGAGTTTTCTTTCTCTACGCAATGGATCGTTTTGTGAAAGTGTTCCCTTACTCCCTTACGACGCCCTCGGAATAAATTGGAGTGATGACATTTAATACTCTTTGGTATCCTACTTCCTACTAATATATTATTAATGTGAAAGTTTGTGAAGATGTTTGGATGTTTGTTACTCAATCACGCTCTAACGGCTGAATGGATCTGGCTGAAATTCGGTACAGGGATAGAGTATGGTCCGAAATAACATATAGGCTACGTTTTATCCCGGGAAAATGTTCCCACGGGAAGCGGGAACGGGAATTAAATTTCACGCGAGCGAAGCCGCGCGCATCAGCTAGTATGTATATAAAAAATGTTACAAAGTACAATAGATATAGCTTTTCAAACTGTCATGGTCGAGATATTACCATGTGTTTACCTCTTAATTATAATACTTATATATGTCGGGGGAAGCGTGTCAGAGGAAGCTACCAGTCTGGTTGATTACTGTTTGCGTGAAGAACGCACAATATTATTTGTCTACATTTTAAAAGTTTTTAAAATGTAGACAAATAATATGACATGACAAATAATAGACTTGTAGCTTCCTCTGACACGCTTCCCCCGACATATATGTGTGTTTTGAAGCCAAGCAACATAACTCAGTAAACACTAAAAACATGTAAAAAGGCAACATCTGCCCGCCTACCCAAAAAATAAGGGTAACAAAACAAGATATTTTACGCCCTCTGAACACGAATGTAATGTATTACACTGAGGAAAACGAAACTATATAACAAAAACATTGTTGAACAAAACAAACGAGAAAGCAGTGGTAAGGTAAAGGTCAGTTTTCATGTTGAGATGAAAATATATACGAATATTTACATAAACTAGCGACCCGGGTACCCATTGGCAGTCGAAAATCAACTGTATTTATGTTAAAATAATCTTACTAGTATTATAAATGCGAAAGTTTGTGAGTGTGGATGTTTGTTACTCTTTCACGCTCGAACTGCTGAACGGATCGGTCTGAAATTTGGTACAGAGATACATTATAGTCTGGAATAACACATAGTCTACTTTTATCCCGGGAATAAGTTCCCACGGGAAGCGGACACGGGAACAAATTATACGCGGGCGAAGCTGCGGGCGTCAGCTAGTATATTATAAATATGAAAGTTTGTGAAGATTCTTGGATGTTTGGATGTTTGTTACTCAATCACGCTATAACGGCTGACCGGATTAGGCTGAAATTTGGTACAGAGATAGCTTATAGTCTGCAATAACATATAAGCTACTTTTCATCCTGGGAATATGTTCCCACGGAAAGCGGGAACGGGTACCGAATTTCACGAGGGCGAAGCCGTGAGCATCATCTAGTTCAAGTAGATATAGTTTATTTATATAAAATGATTTATGCACTTCTTTTCCATAATTATAAACTAACGAGTTAAATTACACTTTCATCTTTTTAAGGGTTCCGTGCACAGGGAGTAAAAACGGGGCCGGGAACGGAAGAAAAAGGCAATGGGTAAGCTGTATGTTGCAAGTCGTCAAGGTCTAAAGGAAGTCCGGTGGTCGGTAAAACAATGAAAAAAGCTATCTGCACGGAATAGACACCCCACCATTGTACACCTATAGGGCTCGGTGGTCAGTACTTACTGACCACCGAGCCCAGCTTGTAAGGTATACAATGCTATAGCAGCAGGTATAGCAGCCGCTAAAAATATTAACAGGTACAACTCGAACAACGCGTGCCGGGCAGCGGTGCCACTCATACACAGTGGAGAGAATCTTCGCCAGCACTGAGCGTTACGAAAGATCGTTCCTCTGACGAACTATAAAAACCTGGAACGACCTCCCGCACACGTGTATCCGTCATCTAACAATCCCGGATTCTTCAAGCGGAGCGTGAAGAGTCACATCACATCTCTTATAGGTAGTTACTATATTTATATAGGTATATTAGTTCGCCACCGCCTGATCGAAAGTCATAGCGACGTCTTAAAAGTGGGGGCCGCTTTCACAAAACTATTGACCCTTAAATTGGCAGACCAATATCGTGACTTTCATATTCCGCTTGAAAAAACCAGGGATAAACGAGAAAGAAAATACGTTACTATTGTCTGACAAAGAAACGACATTTCGAATCGCTCGATTCTGGCAAAGATAATTATAATAGTATTACAGTGCTTACCCGAGGGTAGATTTGAAAAAAAAGTACCTACATACATGAGATTAAGTTCTGTTCCTTATTATTTTGTTTCCATAGCTAGTGTCCCTAGCATACTCACACACACATTCAAGCTTGATTCAAGCATTCACTGTGGGTGGAAACGAACATTTTTGTATGGAGTTTCTGCCATGTGATTCTGGTAAAGATACTCGCCACTGTATGATAGTGGGACCTCTCTCTAGCACGCATTATTCGTACCTTAGTTCTATAAATATAAAAAAATGTAGAGTCAACGTAAGTTCTACTAGGAAAGCGAAACCTTAAGCTCCTAGACACAGTAGGGGTAACTCTCGGTTGATGATAGAATTGACGCTTAATACGTTTATACTGCCAATTTAGATTGACCTACTCTAAGCGCAATTTCATAATGCTGGGTGGTGACTGCATCGGGCGCACTTAACGCCCCCAGTGCTATAGTATGTTATTGATATTGACCCGCCTTAAGTGCTTGTGCTAAAGGTTCTTATGATATTAGTTTTAGAGAAAAGTCTAACGAAAAGACCGTTTTATGAGATTATGTATGTGGCAATTCTTATAAAACCAACGATAAATATAAGATAAGACGACTAAAAACCGTAGTATGGGGTTAAATATAACATTTCTTAAAAGCTATACTATTTTATCAATGTTTTTAACGAACTCCGACACCAATCGTCACTTTAAACAATTACATCGCCGGCGTGGAAGTTGTATGATTGTTCTTTAAAAGCTTATCTTTTAAACCTCTTCACCGAGAGTGATTTCATAATACTTAGTTTTATATTTATCTTAAGTAGTCCGGAACTCTAAGAACCTCTATCTAAAAAATAAGATCTAATTTTTGATCAACTATTTCGTAGCCGTAACCGTAGCGGCGTAGCACTCTATACGCATATTCAGTGCTACATCGCTACGGTTACGCTACGCAAAGCATGACGGACTATTACATCACTGCAATGTACTCGTAATTGTGAGATCTTCTAACCTTGATAGAAACCTGTCTAAAATCTCAAATAAAATGTCACAAAAGAAAATTTTCAAGTACCAAAAATTCGTACAAATCACCGACATTTGAAACTTTTCATTTGTACAAAACAATCACGTTTCGTATTTCGTGACGGAAATAAAGATGTCTTTTTCCTCATCAGAGCTTTTTTTTCTTGATTAAAAGGTAAGGCAATTTAGATTAATTAAAGTTTCGTATTTACTTTCGAAGGGTGCTGAGTCTTGGCCAAAACAGTTTGCCTTATCTGATTGATTTTGCTCAAGTTGTTTCATCACGCTCTGAGGAGGTACTAGTAATTCGCTTCAAACTGAAAGCTAGTATGTACTGCATTTATTTAAAAAATTCTAAAACATAAAAATGAATTGCTCATAGAATTAACGAGACTTGCTATGTGTACTATATAAATAAATAAATAAATATTGTTGGACATTCTCACACAACATCTACTAGCCCAAACTAAGCTTTAAAGCTTGTGCTATGGGATCTAGACGACTGATAGACATACTTATACATATATTTCTAAATACATACATATTATACATAGAAAACACCATACATTTTATTACACATAAACATATTATATTTATTAATGGAATAAAATGAACACAAGAAGTATGGATGGAACAATGGAGTAAAATAAAACTGAATTGGGAACCTCCTCCTTCTTTAATTCAGTTAAAAAACTTGACAACACAACTTTAGGTATGTAAGCTAACTTTAACATTAGATATTAACCATACTGTACAAAGTTCAGCTAGGCGAGGCCGCAGTGGCAGCCGTGGGTCTGTTGGGAGTCCTGGGACATCCTTTCGAGGGCTTACCCGGGGCTCCTAACTATAGGCTGTTGGGCGATACGTGAGGTTTTTAGTCGGTAGAAGTCCGGCATAGCATCCATGAGGATTTTCCCTCACGTTAAAAAAAACTGTATAAAGTTCAAATGGTCCGTGGTCCCTCTCCCCATCAGCCTGAGGGCTTGGCAGGAGCTTAAATTTGTTCCCTACGTCAAGATTTCACAAGAAAACGTCGAAACGTAATGTAACTCATCAAAGGCAAAACGAAATTTGTATTTGCAAGTTCAACATAATTTCGCGAAGTTCTATAAATAATTTCAATTCAAACTCTTCAAAATTGCAAAACAAAAGAAAACAGCTTCAAATGAACCCAATTTGATGTAAACGAAATGTTCGGTTTAATTTTCTCTTGTTTTAGTAAAAATGTTTTAATGAAGCATTGAAAATTTCATCATGTATTTGTATCTACATAATTATATAGAACTTGTTGAACCGAATCTACAGTAATGAATTCTACGCAAAGCTAATACAAATTTCAACAATGTAGAATTTCTCAAGCGAATATATACGTATAATATACGAGCTGAACAATATTAATTCCAACATTATATTTCGAGAGCTATTATAACATCGCACAATGTAAGTAAAACCTCGAAAATTGCCTGGAACGTTGTAAATTAAATACTTTGAAGACATAAAAATATTTATTTATTAGGTACTTATAGATACTTACGAAAGTAAAAATTGATTTTTTTATATATTGGGAAATTGTTTTTTTACAGCTACAAAATTAATAAACAATACATATGTGAATGTCACAACAAAAATGGGATTAATTTTCTATGTCATAATTACTTTCAGTCATTATTTATGGAAAATTTAATTCATTATTATTATTTACTAGCTGAGCCCGCAACTTCGTTTACGTCACATAAGGTGTATGAAAGGAGAGGTACTTCTTCATCAGACTCATCAAGCAGCGTGTGAAACTGCCCTGTTGGCTTAATCATAAATGAGCTTAAAGATTAAGTCTGTTCTAAAACAATTCAGTCCACGCCTTCGGCGCGGACTGAATTGTTTTAAAGCCAACACGCCAGTTTAGATTTACCCACTTTTAGATTCATAAGTCTATGTATGATTCTTTAAAGTGATATAACTTTTTTATTTATAAACCGATTGACATGAATGAAACACTAAATGTTAAGCGGAGCTAACCTTAACACAATAAAGAAAACCGCATTGCAATCGGTTAAGCGGTTACTAAGATTAGCGTGCACAACCGTACAGACAAACAGACATACAGACATACAGACAAACAGACAAAAATTCTAAAAATCATTGTTTTGGGTTCTATTGCGTTCATAAAGCCCCCCTATAATATTTTTTCTTATTTATCTTCCATGTACAGACAGCGACCTGTTACAATTTTATTATATGTATTGATATTTAAGTAGGAGTGGAGTACCTATATTGCTTGAATAAACTCTTTAATTTTTTTCTACTCCACAACTTCAGGTGGTCAGCGTATGATGAGTCTCATCATCAATTCATCATAATGTAATTGACTGGGCTAACAATTTTCAGTGATTTTTTTTTTTTTTTTTTTTTATACCACTAAGGTGGCAGACAAGCATACGGCCCACCAGGAGGACTGGTGGTCACCGCAGCCTATGAACGTTTGCAACACCAGAGGCGCCACACTCGCGCTAAATCTAGGTATATTTTTAACCGATTTCCAAAAAAGGAGGAGGTTCTCAATTCGTCTGTATTTTTTTTTATGTTTGTTATCGGCAAATCGCTTGAAAGAGTTATCCGATTTTGATGATTCTTTTTTTATTTGAAAGCTGGTGCTTCCCATGTGGTCCCATATACAGGAAGTCAGAATCTGATGTTGGGATCCTGGAGAAATCGAAGAAACCCCTCGAATCGAGGGAATTCCTTACGATTTATAGCAGTTATCTTGTGTTTGGGCTTGATTAATTTGTATTGGGAAGAACATTACCGCTAGACAGATATAATTTCATAATGTATTATAAACGGGATTTCGCGCGGCACTATTTTAATTTACATTATGTGTGCAACGCGTGTTAGTTTGTTTTACAAAAGATATAATTTCAGTCTACCCGGCACTAAAAAAAAAGAAAAAAAAAATTTTAACAAAAAAAACCGACTTCAAACAAAAACTAACTTAGCACAAAGTAATAGGTAGTATATTTAGATTTATCAGATTTTATTGACTGTAATACTGAAGTCGGTGCCAATATTTCTATGAGAGATTAATAATACCTACCTAAACCTATAGTTTTACTTGGCGCCGATTTCAGTATTACATTCAATAATATCTGATAAATCTAAATATACTGCCTATTACTTTGTGCTAAGTTAATTTTATTTTTCAATTTTTAGTTTTTGTTTGAAGTCGGTTTTTTTTTGTTAAATTTTTTTTTCTTTGTCAAACACAGACAATTTTCTTATTGAATATTAAATACTAACTAACAGGGTCGACAGCACGAGCAGAGAGTAGCGCTTCTGGTGTTGCAAGCGTCCATCATAGGCTGCGGTGACCACCAATAAGTACATTTGGTGGACCGTATGCTTGTCTGCCACCGTAGTGGTATAAAAAAAGAGCATGTAGAAGTTTTAAATATACGAATTTTCCCCTTTGGTCCACCATCGTAACTGATCTTTCGTAACCAGCTACGAACATACCTTTTTTTTGCGATTAAAAGCCTATGCCTTAATCCATAGTGTCAGCTAGCAGTATATAGTGTATATCAATCTTTTCAGGAGTTAGAGCGTGATTGAGTACCTAACATCTATCTTCACAAACTTTTTCACATTTACAATATTAGTAGGATTAGGATTCTTAGTCGTAGCCCAAAATTTTACGAGTAAAGTCATTAATAAGAATATGCAAAGCTCCTATTATTTAAAAAGGTTTAAGGGAGGCTTTTATAGGTATTGTAATAATGGCTTCAGCGAGTTCATAATATCATAATGAAAAGCATTGAGAAATATCTCCGGACGCGAAATTAGTGTCTAAATGGAACTAATTATTCGGAGAATTCTTGATTAATGGGCCGTCTGAAATGTTGATTGACCTTTGATCTCAATAGGTATTATGTGTTTGTATATTTGTGAGGCTTTTGATTAGGATTTGGTACCTATATATCTGTCTATCTTGTCGTAATACTAAGATTAGGTTCAACCAAAGAACCGTTGAGAGCTCAACAAAGGAAAGAGGGGTAGGTACAAATATCTCGTATCGTATCCCGGGAGATATCCGGACGCCCGGATAACTCCTCCGGAGAACCTATCCGTGTAGCGTATGGATAGGTTCCTGTGTGCTTTTACTCAGTTCTATTTCAGCTAGACATCCTTGGGATTTCCACACGATAAAAAAAAACAATCAATTGTAGAAGTACGGGACTCTGTCCGTTCGCTAGCGGCCAATGACATAAAGTTACTGCTTTACATTTATAATAAGAAAGCCGTGAGACGGTCTCACCCGACTGCCCCTCTCTATAACGTTTATTGTGAAAGTGAAAGTTCAATACGATTGACATTGTCCTTTTCGTGCAAATGCTATGCAACAGAGTCACAGACTACAGACACAAGTCTCGCCATAAGCCCCTCTGCAATCTATTTTATAGAGAGGGGCTAAAAGAGCACGTATAATTAACATTGTTTATACGTAGACAATTTGAAATCGGTTAAGCTCACCCGATTGTGCTCATAATTCACTAAATATTCTCGTAGGGACCGCTAAAAGTGTATTCTTTAGGGAAAAATCAAAAGCTTTGTGATAAAAAAGGGTTGAAACCCCTATTTTACCACAAAGTTTAGGTACATGTCCTTTTAAATTGAACACAGAAAAGTTTGTGTAATTTGTAACATGCCTCGAAAGTTGTGTCTGTACCTTTCTAACAAAGGTTTTGAAACAATGAATATGAGTTGAATTTGACGGCAAGTTATTTAACCGACTTCAAAAAAGAAGGAGGTTACTCAATTCGACTGTATTTAATTTTTTTTCTCAATTTAGTCTATAGGCATGAAATATACAATTTTTTTTCTCAATCTATAGGCATGTAATCTATACTAATATTATAAAGAGATTTGTTTTTTTGTTTGTTTGTTTGTAACGAATAGGCTCCGAAACTAATGGACCAATTTGAAAAATTCTTTTACTGTTGGAAAGCTACACTCTTTGCGGTGAGCATGGGCTATATTTTATTCACGTATTCCCACGGGAACAGGAACTACGCGAGTGAAACCGCGTGACGTCCGCTAGTCTATACTAATATTATAAAGAGGAAAGATTAATTTTTTTGTTTTTTGTTTGTTTGTAACGAATAGGCTCCGGAACTACTGGACCTATTTGAAAAATTCTTTTACTGTTGGAAAGCTGCACTCTTTGCGGTGAGCATGGGCTATATTTTATTCCCATATTCCTACGGGAACCTACGAAACCATGTCCGCTAGTATACAATAAAATTGATTGAAAGATAAGTCAGCAATTGTATTACTAACAAGACTGCGAAATGTAATCCAGTAATTTATTTTCTCTGCCAATTTTCTGAATGAAAGCGAATTCATAAATTAATACTCATACCTAATAATTAATACTCATAAATTAATTAAGCGAAGTGACCTATCCCATGTAAATTTTTAGCTCACTTTACTATTCCGCTATAACTGCTTATTACGAATAACTACTCTGCTTATTTTACTATTATCGAGAACTATCAAAACATTGGAGAGACTATTAAAATTTCATATGAATTACTACTTCAATGTAACCGTTCAGTACCCGTTCCCGATTCCCGTGGAAATATGTTCCCGAGATGAAAATTAGTCAATAATCTAATAATTTCAGCTTAATCTACTTACCCATTAGAGTATGATTGAGTAACAAACATCCTAATATCCAAACATCTTCACAAACTTTTACATTTATATTATTAGCAGGATTTACATATTAGATGCATTAATGTAAGAGATTGCTTTTTAGCGATAAGGCCGCCCTCTATACATTTTTACTCCTATAATCTCGCTACATTAATGTTTTTGTATTGGTGTGCAATAAAGATTATTCTATTCTATTCTATTCTATTCTATTTTATTCTATTCTATTCTATTCTATTCTATTCTATTCTATTCTATTCTATTCTATTCTATTCTATTCTATTCTATTCTATTCTATTCTATTCTATTCTATTCTGGGATGCGGGGTCCTGCGAACATCTTCGGGACCCCAATGGGTCGGGTCCTCCTCGTGGTGCATCCTGGGCAACGGAGTAGCGACCACTCCCCTTCCTCTGTGGGGGAGTGGTGCTACTCTGGCAAATTCCGGCCGAGGCGGGAGCAGCCCACCTGTGGGGTGCTCAGTGGTGTGTGTTGCTGCCGGCCGTGAGTAGCAACACGGTCGGCAGCAGCAGTGCTGGGCCGCTATTGCCTCGTCAGTTGACGAGGTGATGGCGGCAAAGAGGGAGGCGCGGGGGAGCGGGAGTAATGGAAAATACTCCCGCTTCGCCGTGCAGTTTGGGGGCGGCGCAGTAAGGAGTTCACTGCGCGCCCTCGATTGTATCGTGTTGCTGCTGTCGCTCCACCACATTTGCTGGCGAGGCGATAGTGGCGAAGTATGAGAGGCACTGCATGGAAGGGCGGGAGTTTGGGTAAATGCTCCCGCCCTGTCATGCAGTTTGGGGGCGCCTGCGCTAGGAGCTAGCGCACGTCCCCCGATTGTTTCATGACCGAGGGCGTAAGGTTGGGGGACCCCGCCCTCCAACGGTCACATGGCGGTGGGCACCTTCCCCGTGTTCCGGGGGTGCCCATTAGCGCACGCCTGCGCCAGCCGCTCTCTGACTCCTCTATGATAGAGGGGCGCTCGAGAGCGGTGCAGGCGTGGTTTTTTCAGCTCCTTAGAGAGCTTTGGGGAGCCGCCCATCTGGCTCCCCCGAGGAGAGCTCCGAGTTAACGGGGCGCCCCTAGCCGGGTCGACGTGAATAATCTTTTGATATCCCTCGGCCCGGCTAAAGGGTGAGGAGGAACACCGCGGGGTTTAGTGGGTAGGACGGTCCATTCCGGACCGGGCCGGGAGTCCCACACACCATCCCAGCTGCCCCTGAAGCTGGGATGAAGGCGCGTAAATGCGTTCCCCGCGTCAAAAAAAAAAAAAAAAAAAAAAAAAAAAAATTCTATTCTATTCTATTCTATTCTATTCTATTCTATTCTATTCTATTCTGGGATGCGGGGTCCTACTAACATCTTAAGGACCCCAATGGGTCGGACCCTCCTCGTGGTGCATCCTGGGCAACGGAGTAGCGACCACTCCCCTTCCTCTGTGGGGGAGTTGTGCTACTCTGGCTAATTCCGGCCGAGGCGGGAGTAACCCACCTGTGGGTTGCTCGGTGATGTGTGTTGCTGCCGGCCGTGCCGTTATTCACGGCCGGCAGCAGCAGTGCTGGGTCGCCGTCGCTTCGCTACCTTTGCTGGCGAGACGATGGCGGCAAAGTGCGAGAGGCACTGCGTGGGGGGCGGGAGTTTGGGTAAATGCTCCCGCCCTGCCATGCAGTTCGGGCTGCCGGCCGCGAATAACGGCGCGACCGGCGGCAACAGTGCTGGGCCGCCGTCACCTCGCCAGTTGACGAGGTGATGGCGGCAAAGCGGGAGGTGCACTGTGCGGGGGAGCGGGAGTAACGGATAATGCTCCCGCTCTGCCGTGCAGTTCGGGGGCACCGCGGTGAGGAGTCACTGCGCGCCCTCGAATGGTTCTTGACCGTGGGCGTAAGGTCGGGGGACCCCGCCCACCAACGGTCACATGGCGGTGGGCACCTTTCCCGTGTTCCGGGGGTGCCCATTAGCGCACGCCTGCGCCGCCTGAGCCGCTCTCTGTCTCCTCTATCACAGAGGGGCGCTCGAGAGCGGTGCAGGCGTGGTCTTCAGCTCCTTAGGGAGCTTTGGGGAGCCGCCCATCTGGCTCCCCCGAGGAGAGCCCCGAATAATCGGGGCGCCCCTAGCCGGGTCGACGTGAATATTCTTTTGATATCCCTCGGCCCGGCTAAAGGGTGAGGAGGAACACCGCGGGGTTTAGTGGGTAGGACGGTCCATTCCGGACCGGGCCGGGAGTCCCGCTCCACACGGGCCCCCGTGTGGTGACGAGGTCCCGTGTTGCGACGGGTAAGAGTACAAAATGTCGCCACTCCTATACATCCCGAGGGTGTCGTAAGAGGCGACTAAGGGAACACTTTCGCAAAAAGATCCATTCCGTGGAGAAGGAAAACTCGAAATTAAACCCGGTTGACATTACGATGATAATCGTTAAGCAAAGTTGAAGGTCTTATACAGCTTGAAAATTTTCAACTGCGGGTCGCGCCGACCTGCTCCTGCCCATTTCAACACGACAATAGGCTCACCACCTATTACGTGGGACATAAAACTATAAGGTGAAATGTGGGCGTATACTATGCCTTTTTTTTAACGTGAGGGAAAATTCTCATGGATGCTATGCCGGACTCCTACCGACTAAAAAAACCTCACGTTAGGAAAAACAGCCTATGATTGGGAGTCCAGGGGAAGCCCTCGGAAGGATGTCCTAGGACTCCCAACAGACCTACGACCACCACTGTTCACAATGATAGGGTCTAGTCTAGCGAGAGAGTGTCCACTTCCAGACCTACTACGAGGACCTGGCGCTGTGGCGCCCACGCCGTGCACTCGGCGTATACTATGCCTCTGCCTACCCCTTCGGGGATAGAGGCGTGATTAGCGCCTTTATCCCCAAAGGGGTAAACAGAGCCAAACTACACGGCCACATTTTCTTCACGTAACAGGTGGTGAGCCTACTGCCGTAGATAAGAAAACTATCAATAAAGCCCGAACGAAACTACCTAATTCAATTCTCGTAGCCTTCACGTTGGAATTCAGTTACTGTGGGACAATTGTATTGTTCGAGGTAAAGGGTATTTTGTTGTTAACTCAATATTGATATAACTGACGACGCTCGAGGAATATTCAAGATAATTTGGCTAGCGTTCGATGTCTCACTTGACATAGGCGACCACTGTTCAGTTTATTAGGAAATGTATCGAGTTATCGACTTAAGTTAGCGGAAACCGAATGTTGAGCGATACGTATTATAGGTACCTATCTACGTGTCCTTAAGGTGCATAGTTGGTATACACATCATTCAGAAAGTTTTGCGAAAAATAGTTTTTTATTGTATAAGACATTGGCCACTTGTAATTATTTTGAAAACTGGTTATGTATTTAAAAGTAAAAATAACACTGTTCTAATTTTGAATTTCCCTCTTCATTCTTTTGAGAGCCAAATCAAATTATCGTGGCTCATTTAAAAATGGATCTGCATCGAGAACATTTTCGTGCGATGATTTTCTACGATTTTAAATGTGGCTTAAAACCTGATGAGTCATTTGCTCGATTTCAAATTGCTTTATGGATGAAGGACCTTTAAAAGCAACTTCAAAAACTTTCTGATTATCCCAGGTATTGTTATACCACAATTACTGTAGCGCCGCAATTTCAGGGCACATCTCTTTCCATCTCCAAACCCAAAGCATAGGGATCCTTGGCGTTGACATCTCCAGTGACGTTGTTGACGACGACGTGTTTGTCTGCCACCTTAGTGGTATAAAAAAAAAGAAAAAAACGTATGTCATCCCAGACTATAATATAATCTATCCCTACGCCAATATTTAGCCAGATGCGTTCAGCCGTTGGTGCGTGATGAACAAACATTGAAACATCTTCACAACCTTTCACGTTTTAATATTAGTTATGTTGTTTGGCAATTCAAGGCATTATCAGCAAGGCAGTCTGTATGAATTAAACCTTTGTTATACACAGGTATTTATCAACGAAATCTAAACCTTTGATCTTGACGCAAGAAATTCTTGGTTGCTTTTGTTAGCTTTCTGCCTTTGACAAACGGTAAAGAACCTGCGGGCGTGATTACAATTAAGTTCTTGAAAAATGAAAACTCAAGACTAATTTTTGTAGACGTCTGAAAATTTCAAGGAAGACCTAAATAGACCTTTCTGTTTGTGGCATTCTACTGAATCGCAGAACTTGAAAGTCCATAATTATAAAGTATGGTTCTGGAATACAATCGTCGTCTTACTAATATGATAAATGCGAAAGTTTGTGAGTGTGGATGTGTGGCAGCTTCGGTAGGTATCTGTGGCGAAGACACCAGGAAACCGCGGCCGAGTGTCAGCTTAGTAGGTTTGGACGTGGACACTCTCTCGCTCGATACCCATAACCGGGTGCCTGAGGACGGTGAGAGGATTGCTCACCGTCCTTACAGAAGCAGGCCCATGACGTGAGGGATACACGCACGCCCCCCCCCCCCTTAGAAGCGGGGTCACACCCGAAACGCCCCAAAGACGCGGGATAGCACCCGAACCATCCCCTAGGCGAGGCCGCAGTGGCGGCCGTAGGTCAGTTAGGAGTCCTGAGACATCCTTCCAAGGGCTTACCCGGGGCTCCCAACCATAGGCTGTTGGGCATTACGTGAGGTTATTAGTCGGTAGGAGCATAGCATCCATTAGGATTTTCTCTTACGTTTTAGAAAAAAAAAGTGTGGATGTGACGATGTTTGTTACTCTCTCACGCTCTAACTGCTAAACTGATCTGGCTGAAATTCAGTACAGGGGTAGATATAGGTCTGAAATAACACATAGGCAACTTTTTATCCCGGGAATAACTTCCCACGGAAAGCGGAAACGGGAAAAAAACTTGACGCGGGCGGAGCTGCGGGCGACAGCTAGTATTATATAAGAGGAAAGATTCGATTGTTTGTTTGTATCGAATAGGCTCCAAAACTACTGAGTAGATTTGAAAAATCTTTCTTTGTTGAGAAGCTACACTATGCCCAGGTGATATGGGCTATATTTTATTCCGCTATTCCCACGGGAACTGACACTACGCGGGTGAAACCGCGTGAGGTCCGCTAGTTTATGATAAACGTGCCAATGTAGAACGATTATAAAGAAGGAAAGGGGGATGAAGAATCCATTACAAACCTTTTGATTCGTCAAACTCACAACCATTTAGGAAATACTCTAACTTTGACGAATGATGACAAACACGAATTAAGAATGACAAATAGAACTCCTTAAGGAAAGAGATTTAGGACAGGTAGTAGGTCCATATACTCCTAGATAGTTAGTAACACTACATTCCGCTTTACTATGTACTCAATAATGTACGTCACAACGAACGAAACAAAATTATAGTGTGTGTATTTGTGTGTGGGTGTGTGTGTGTGTGTGGGTGTGTGTGTGTGTGTGTGTGTGTGTGTGTGTGTGTGTGTGTGTGTGTGTGTGTGTGTGTGTGTGTGTGTGTGTGTGTGTGTGTGTGTGTGTGTGTGTGTGTGTGTGTGTGTGTGTGTGTTTAGTCTAATCGCAGTCTCTCGCAACTGAGCTCACGTCAAAGACAATATATATGGGTTGAAAGTGCAAAATGACACATATTAATAGATTTTTAACCGACTTCAAAAAAAGGAGGAGGTTCTCAATTCGTCTGTATGTATTTTTTTTTATGTATGTTAAGCGATATTTCCGTCAATTATAGACGGATTTCAAAATTTCTTTTTTTGTTGAATAGGGTTTTTCTTCTGAGGTGGTCCCATTTTCACCAAGTCAGGATGTGATGATGGGATCCAGGAGAAAACGAGGGCAACCACCGAAAATTGTAGGGACAACTAGTGCGCTTGTTAACTTTTTAATTAAGTGCTTTAATGTTCTGCATTTTAATGAAGGTCTGGAGTCGATCTGATGATAGAGTCGAAAGACAGTCGAGGGCATTCCTTAACAATTTACAGCAGCTACCTTGTGTTTGGACTTGATTGATTTGTATCGATGAGAACTTTGCACTTAGATTGATAGATCCGACTTAAAAAAAAGGAAGTTCTCAATGTTTTATGTATGTTCACCGATATTTCGTCAATTATAGACGAATTTCAAATCTGCTTTTTGTTGGATAGAGTTCACTGCTGAGGTGGTCCCAATTTCACCAGGTCAGAATCTGATGATGGGATTCAGGAGAAATCGAGGGAAACCACCTTAAATTGTAGGGACAACTAGTGCGTTTGTTAACTTTTTAATTCAGTGCTTAAAGGTACTACAATTTAATGAATTTCTGGAGTCGATCTGATGATGGAACCGAAAGACAGTCGAGGGAATTCCTTAACGATTTACAGCAGCTACCTTGTGTTTGGGCTTGATTGATTTGTATCGATGAGAACTTTCACCTAGATAGATATATTTTTCGATTCACCCGTCACTTAAAATGATGAAAAAAAATTATTCAATAAAAAATAAAACCGACTTCAAGCAAATCCTGAAAAATAAAATTTACTTAGCACAAAGTACCTAATATGTATTTTGATTTATCATATTTAATTCAATATAATATTGAAGTTGGTGCCATCAATATAATACCTACATAAAACTATGGGTTTACCTGGCGCCGACTTCAATATGATATTGAATAAAATCTGATAAAATCTAAATACACATTACTTTGTGCTAAGTAAATTTTATTTTTCAGGATTTGTTGAAGTCGGTTTTATTTTTTATTGAAAAATTTTTTTTATGCGCAATTCATATATGTATTTCAGTAGAGTCAAATACTCTCATGACTCAAAGCCTTCCCCAGCAGCAAACCCTTGAACTTAAAAGGATAATATCTAGCAACCAATGCGGTAAAATTGTACACAAAGGAAATATAAGAAAATAAATAAACAAACAGTTTTATATTTCTTGAAAGTTTTGTTTCACACAATCTGCACAAGTTTCACTTCTTATCACGTAGTTTTCTAGCAATGAAGTTTTTGTTTTAGTGAAATCTCGTAATGAAAACAAAGTAGGCACACAAAAGACTAACCTAACCTGTTATAAGTTAACACTTTAAAGTTTTATTATACAGAAACTGTGGCAAAGAAGTTTGAAGAAAAAATGTAAACAATAATTTAGGTATTATCCCGTAGCACCACACATGAAAACCTGAATGAAGTTTGAAAAAATAGATTCTTTACTAAAGTAACAAACAAATACGCTTTCATGTCCCTACTAATATGTATTATAAAGTAGCTGTTGTCCGCGACTTCGTACGCGTGAAAATTATTTTATAATGCCAATTTGATTGCTCTCTACTTAGCCCCTAGGACATGTGGCGTGGTAATATATAATATAGCCTATTTGAAGACCCTACCCCTAGTTAAGTGAGGTGTGTATGGACCGTGCCGTGTGGCGCTCGGTTCTTTCTGCCTACCCCGCAAGGGATTTAGCGTGAAGATAGTATAGTATAGTATAGTACCCCTAGTTAATATTTGTGCAAAATTTGAATCCAATCTATTAAGTACTTTTCGAGATCCTTCCGGACAAAGCAATGCAAACAAACAAACAAACAAACAGACAAACCGACGGACAAAAATTTTTCTAACTATATTTTAGGCTTCGTAGCATAAGATATTATGTTGAACACCCAGCGAGTGTTTTTTTTAAATATTTCCAATGTACAGTTTTGACTTTTCTATCATTTTATTAAATGTATAGAATAGATGCTAATGTAACTATGTCTGTCTGTAACGTTTTCACGCCTAAACCGCTGAATCGATTTCAGTTAAATTTGGTACAGAGATGGTTTGAGTCCAAGGGAAGGACATATGCTACATTTTAACTGACTGCGCAAAAGGAGGGTAATGATTTTACGCGATAACGGCATCTAGGCGAGCGAAGCCGCGTGGAACAGCTAGTATGAAAGAAATCGATCACTCGAATATTCCTTTTAGCCCCTCTCTATATAATAGAGTGCAGAGGGGCTTATGTCGAGACTGTCGGTAGCTGTGACTCTGTTGCATTAAACTACGTCACTAGGTCACGTGGATCATCTGTTCAAAGTTTGAAATAAAACAAAAATGACAACGTCTATCGGATTATACTTTTACTTTCACCGAGGGGCAGTCGGGTGAGACCGTCTCACGGCTTCTTGTTCTTAATTTATCATGGCACAGTATTCAAACCTTTCGTTTATCAGTTTTATGACAAACAAATTAATGTTG
The DNA here is from genome assembly GCA_933228765.1 of Miltochrista miniata. Taxonomy (NCBI): domain Eukaryota; kingdom Metazoa; phylum Arthropoda; class Insecta; order Lepidoptera; family Erebidae; genus Miltochrista; species Miltochrista miniata. The sequence goes on along the minus strand of OW121764.1, from coordinate 9,450,582 downwards.
TCTCCACTTACAGTATAATTGCCAGTCGTAAGGGCACAAATGTCTATTTTATGGGCACACACCGTCAGAGTTGAGCCATAAATTCGAGAAAGCTGAGTGATTAAACCCATTTATTGTCTCTCTCAGTAAATTAAACATTTGACAGTAATTTTTTCCCTCCAATTTCATAACTGAAAGACAGTGGGAATTGTAGTAAAAACCGGCCAAGTGCGAGTAGAACTCGCCCATGAAGGGTTTCGTAACAGCAAGTAACATAATATAAAAGTTCTTATAGTTCGTTGTAACTTTGATTGATGTTTTAACACGTTCGCAGTGGTAGTGATTTTTCTAACCGAAAATTGCGGTTTATGACGTATTAAAAAAAACTACCAGCTCTATCTTGTTCAAACTAATTTTCGTTGGTAGTTACTATGACAATGTACATCATATATTCTTTTTAGATTTATCATTCTCTTAGTTTAGAAGTTAGAGGGGGGGGGGGGGGGCACACATTTTTCCACTTTGGTGTCTGTGCGCACACTATTCACTTTAGAAAAAAATGATGTTAAGAACATCAATAGCATTTTTAAAGACCTATCTATAGATACCCCACACATATGGGTTTGATGAAGAAAAAAATTTTGAGATTCAGTTCTGAGTATGGGGACCCCCAAAATTTACTGCTTTTTTTCTAGTTTTATATAAGAATCTTAATGCGGTTCACAGAATACATCTAGTTACCAAGTTTCAATAGCATAGGCCTTATAATTTCGAAGAAAAGTGGCTGTGACACACGGACGGACAGACAGACGGACAGACAGACAGACAGACATGACGAATCTATAAGGGTTCCGTTTTTGTCATTAAACTACGAAACCCTAAAAAATGATAAACGTTATTTTGATCATAACTCCTAAAGATACTTTAAGTAATAAACTTAAAGTTTCTAATAGTGTCTACCTCTTCTATCTATATAACACTAGATAGCACGCGCAACTCTGCCTGCCTGAAATTTTGTTCCGTTCTCAGTACTCAAGGGAACTTATTCCCGGGACAAAAAGTAGCAATGTATTATCTTCCCGTACTCTATTTCAGCCAGTTCCGTTCAGAGCTTAAAAGAGTAACAAACCTCCACACATCCACACTTGCAAGAGACAAGTTTGCATGCCAGTGTATCACTTACATAAGTGAATGATAAGGTGAAACATTTAAAAGTATCACCTTATCGTTCGTCAATGTGACGAGGGATTCCGCTACCCACCCTTTGTCGGTAATCCGCGGCCTCTTCCGGCCTTTCCTTTTGATTTGTCAGCACCAACAAATAGAAACGTATCAAATCGACCTACACATCATCTCACAAGTCACTTAAGAACGTAGACTTCTTAAAATTTGCGTCACAACTATAAAAAGTTTGATGTGGTTCGATCAACTGGGCGGAGTAGGTACCCTATAATTAAGGCATAACCCAAGGCTATTAGCACAGTATAACTACAAGGTTTTACTGACAACTGATTCCATGTCCATACTTTACAGCGATAAGCTCGCCACGTAATGTATATTTTAGTCAACTATTGATTCATATTTAAACTTTTTTTACGACATGACGCTTTCAAAACGCACCTTGATTTTGTCAGGAATTCTGGAACATCCGAGTCCTCGGCTGTATGCAGTGATCGGGCACCGTGTGGTTTTAGTCGATAAGGGATCAGCATAGCAATTATATAGATTTTCACACGTAAAAATAACCTACCAAGAAGCCTCGGCCTTTATTAGCTGCTAAGAGCTGATATGGTTGGACTTTTTAATTTATCCATGTATGGTTGGGAGTGACTGCCGTCTGCCGTCCCAACTTCGTACCTGCGTTGTTGCCTCGTAAGGAATCTCCATGTAGAGCCGCGTACAGATATTACGAGGCATGTGGCACGCGACTCTAAATTGTTCGTAACGCATGCCTCGGAGTATGTGTGCTCACTGTGAGAATTCGCCACAAAGAAATCATCGCAAAGACGCGGCGCGGCGCCCCGACTCAGTGCGAGCAGTGCGCTAAGTCTGGACCGATAGATGTAATATTTATTGAGCAAGTGTCGTTAGGAACGTAAGCATAAAATATATCGTCGTTTTCCTCAGCGCCATGTATAACGAACCATTCGCGACGCATGTCTCGCAATCTCTGTACGTGCCGTAAAAACCGTTAATACTTATATTATTAATTCAACCAATTCAATGTGAAAACTCAATGTCACTAGAAAGTTTTCAGAGTCAACTTCATGTGACCTTTGAATTTCTACATAAATCATTGACGACATTCTGTCCACAGTCATTGAAACGACAAGCTGTCAAACTTTGTCCGAAACGAGTGAAATTTATAATGAGCAAAGTTTTCCCATTCTTGATATCGTTGCTTTACGCACCAATAATTTTTGGTCACTTTCTATTGAATTATATCTTTACAATATTTCGTCCCCGTAGAGCGAAATTTACCTAACTGACATGAGGCTAGTTTTGAGATACGGGCGTTTAAAGTTTCCATAATAGAAAAAAAATCATAACTTTTGAAATAAAATGTTTATCGAATTTTTTTGAATGAGCTTAAATTAAAGTGGTTATTTCCTTGGTACTAGATATCAGACATATGATTTTTTCTTCATAAATAATGAGTAATTAGGGAAAATCATAGTTAGTTACTTTCTGCACTTCTAAAAAATGTTTTAGGATTAACATAAATGTCTTTAATTAAATGTTACTTAAATGAGAGTACTCACTGAATGATTTAAAGCGAGTTGGTGATTTATTACTTGTTATTATACTAACCATTATATGTTTTATTGACCATAGTTAACAAAGAGGAAGAATAAAAAATAATAAAACGACCAGTAAAATCAAGAATTTTAATCATAAAATGTTTCACAATAATTTTTATTGATAAAATAAACAAAAAACCCGATGGGTGGCGTACCAAAAAACGACGTATGCTGTATGGTAATTCCTCTTTATTCCCCCTTTTTTTTATTTAAGTTTTTGTTGTTATAGCGGCAGCAGAAATACCTAATCTGTGAAAATTTCAGCTCTAGCTATCACGGTTACTGAGATACGGCCTCGTGGCGGACAGATAGAGGGACAGTTGGACGGCGAATTCTCATGAATAGGATCCCGTTTTTACCCTTTGGGTATGGAACTCTAATAAATGAAAAAAGAAAACTGCCAACTGCAAAGAGCTATTTTTTCTTATTACATTTTTCCAATATTTAATAGAAAAACATTATTATGTGGGGCTAGTCCATGCCCTTAAAGTTGCACATCGAGCGCTGGAACAAGTGCGTTTTGAAGTGGCAGTGGTCTGTCCACATAAGCAGAAGAACTGATGGCTGATGGAGCAAACGGGTTCTAGAGTGGAGACCTCGACTTGGTAAACGTGGGTTAGAACGGCCACCTGCAAGATGGAATGACGAACTGAAAATGGTTGCAGAGAGGACAGGGCCGTGCATGTTACGCAGTTTGTAATTAAAATACGTCCAGCAATGGACTACCATAGGCGGATTTGATTGATTGGACATTATCGGTGAAAACTTCCAACTGTCTAGCTATCACGACACAGCCTGGTGATGGACAGTGGAGTCTTAGTATACGTTTTCACTTTGTTTTAGAAATTCTAAAACATAAGATACATAATTTACTTGGTATTTATAAAAGTTCGTCGCAGTACTCCTCATCGTGTTATGTATCAGGCTGGCCTATTCTGTCAACCGCTGTTTTATTCGTGGGGAGTGAGTGGTACCATGGATGCAGCTCGAGGGGAATAATTCCCTTGGTGCAAAGACTTATAAGGTCTTTTTTCTTGGCTTCAGATATAGGAAGAGCGTTTGGGTAAGCCTTTGTTACTGAAAATTCTTGAAGTTTTTTTTATAATAACATCCCTAGTGCCTCGCTCATCAGGGACGTTGACAATTTCTTGGCCTTGTTTATTTCTTGTCCTTATACGCATTTGTTTTTCTTCTGGCTTTAGAACATCCATCTTAAGATAAGGACCTGCATGTGAATAACGGAATTGTACTATTCCAGGGAGCTGCCTATCAAATCTGAGGCTATTAATTTTAACCACAAGACCTTATTGCCATTCTTGTCCTTGGTAGTATTCTTAATTAATGCCTCATTTATAGCTCTTACGTCGAGCATATCGCTGTACAATAATTCTTGAACGTTGTATGGTGGTATATAATATTTCGTATGTCGTTGGGATCTTGCTCGAGCCATGATGGATTTCCAATCTATCATTAGGTATACTGCCGAATGTCTTTGTTCCTTTTCGATTGCACTGTGCATGGAATCCACTTCCATATGAGTATGTCCGCTTTCTAAATACTTTTGTTCGTATATTTCCAGATTGTTATCAGATCGTTGGACCAAGTGAAACAAAAATGCTGCTAGGTATATGGAACCCATTAGGTATAGTAAAATGTACACTGCCGTCGCTATCCTAAAATAATAATAACTAAAAAGTAGGTATCTATAAAATGTATTTTATTTATTTATTGTATACTTTATTGTACGCCAAAGTAGTATAACAATTTAGAAACTAAGTACAAAAGAACGCGTGTAGAAGTAGGTCTGTACATAATACTAGCTGACTCGGCAAACTTAGTATCCGGGTCTAAACCGTCCAGGAACCCATTGAAATATACGAACACAGTTGTATACAAATCGGTCCAGCCGTTTATGAGAGTAAGGTAAGAAACACACGTACATAAGTATTATATTATTTTATTACCTATACCTTCCTATATTAAGATAGAGGCGCCACAGTAAGGTTTATCAACACAATTCAGTTTAAAACTTACCAGAGCAGCTTCTTTTTCTTTTGCTTGCAACAATTGTAACATGTATCGACCCCGATCCATCTTTCACTCAGAAAAATTCAACAGTTTCACGAAAAACAGGAGAAAATCAAACTAACATGCTCATTTAACGAAACATGTAGCAGGAATGAGGCGCCCGGTTGGGTCGAGAGACGGGCCTCATCTCATAATGTCCTTTTCTTGAAATGTCCTTTCTCATAATGTCCTTTTCTCGAAATGTCCATTCTCATAATGTCCTTTAGCAGATTGACCTTTTCTCGAAATGTCCTTTTCTCGAAATGTTATTTTCTCAAAATGTCCTTTTCTCGAAATGTTCTTTTCTCAAAATGTCCTTTTCTCGAAATGTCCTTTTCTCAAAATGTCCCTTTCTCGAAATATGTACACTACAGGATTAACCCCGCTCAATCCGACTTGGATAGGTTAGGTTAGAAGGCTAAGGCGGGAGCGGAGCGCAGCGGAGCTTCCGCATTAGCCTTCGTGGTTATTTTTTTTGTAACCACCCAAGTTTTGTTTAGGTGATTATAAAAAAATAACATCAAATTTACCAAGTGACTGGTGGTTATAAAAAAAAATAACCACGAAGGCTATGCGGAAGCTCAGCTACGCTCCGCTTCCGCCTTAGCCTTCTAACCTAACCTATCCAAGTCGGATTGAGCGGGGCTAATCCTGTAGTGTACATATTTTGAGAAAGGGACATTTTGAGAAAAGGACATTTCGAGAAAAGGACATTTTGAGAAAAGAACATTACGAGAAAAGGACATTTTGAGAAAAGAACATTTCGAGAAAAGGACATTTTGAGAAAATAACATTTCGAGAAAAGGACATTTCGAGAAAAGGACAATCTGCGAAAGGACATTATGAGAATGGACATTTCGAGAAAAGGACATTATAAGAAAGGACATTTCGAGAAAAGGACATTATGAGATGAGACGGCGAGACGCATACGCGATGAGGAATGCGCGGGAGCGGCGTGCCGTCTCGAGTAATAACTACTCAAGTCGCGGGCGCTACTACATTTTTGAATAGTTTGTCCTTTTTTCATGAGTTATAACTAATTGTAGGATTTTAGTTACGTTGAAATACTCTAATTTAACATAATAATTGTGTGCGTAAACTCACTAAATGGTAATAGTTACTTATTACTTTTAAAAATGATGAAAAATTAAATAAATTAGATTACGTAATGTCACTAAAACAACTTATTCACTTTTCGCTCAGTCGTCTTTACGCAATTTATACTAACTAAAATCACTTAATGAATTTCGTTTTTGTAGGTAATGGAAAATAAACTCAGACACTTTAGATTAAAAATAATTAAAGGCATTTGATTGTTGTCTTCAGTCAAGAACAGTAAATGTAAAAATTAATAACAAGTCTTATTCAATTAAGCCCTGATACTTGTACTATATTCTTGAGTTATAGTGACTTTTTACATGAGCTAACTTTGTTATTTATTTAAATAGGGAAATGGCGGTTAGATAAAAAAATAAAGAAAAAAATTGCGATCGTCATGGTATCAATAACTAATTTTACCTAAAAGTGTCAGTTAGTTAAATTTCGCTCTACGGGGACGATTTGTCTGTTGTTGGTTTGTACTTGGGGGTGGGTTAGGTCAAGTGGCGGAGATAAAAAAACCGGCCAAGTGCGAGTTGGACTCGCCCATGAAGGGTTTCGTAGTAGCAAGTAACATAATATAAAAGTTCTTATAGTTCGTTTTAACTTTGACAGATGTTTTAACACGTTCGCAGTGGTAGTGATTTCACTAACCGGAAATTGCGGTTTATGACGTATTAAAAAAAAACTACCAGCTCTATCTCGTTCAAACAAATTTTCGTTGTTAGTTTTTATGGCAATGTACATCATATATTTTTTTTAGATTTATCATTCTCTTAGTTTAGAAGTTAGAGGGGGGGGGACACACATTTTTCCACTTTGGAAGTGTCTCTTGCGCAAACTATTCACTTTAGAAAAAAAATATGTTGGAAACCTCCATAGCATTTTTGAAGACCTATCTATAAATACCCCACACGTATGGGTTTGATGAAAAAAAAAATTTTGAGTTTCAGTTCTGAGTATGGGGACCCCCAAAATTTACTGCTTTTTTTCTAGTTTTATATAAGAATCTTAATGTGGTTCACAGAATACATCTAGATACCAAGTTTCAATAGCATAGACCTTAAAGTTTCGGAGAAAAGTGGCTGTGACACACGGACGGACAGACAGACGGACAGACAGACATGACGAATCTACAAGGGTTCCGTTTTTTGCCATTTGGCTACGAAACCCTAAAAATAATGATTTTCAGTATAAAATGTGTCTATAAAGTATAAATTAGTATGTCTATTCTAATATATAATATCTGCTATTATATTATTACTAGCGGACGTCACGCGGCTTCATCCGCGTAGTTCCTGTTCCCGTGGGAATACGGGAATAAAATATAGCCTATATTCACTGCAAAGAGTGTAGCTTCCCAACAGTGAAAGAATTTTTCAAATCGGCTGTCCAGTAGTTCCGGAGCCTATTCGATGCAAACAAACAAAAAAACCAACGATATAGATTTACTAGCAGGTTTTCGGTGAAATCAGGATAGCTGACATCTGCATAATCTAATATGGATAACAGTAACTATTTCTACAGTAAAAAACATTTGTGGTGGCAAACAGGCATACATCAAAGTTCCAATAACAGGGTCCCATTTCTACCTCTTACGTACATAACCCTAAAAGGTAAACATTAAAGCTGTTTGTAATTTTATCGCCAAAAAGAAAGTAAAAATTTGCTTACTGACACCCAAACTCCAAAATAAATTACCCGTTTATGCCTCACGTAACACGAAAAGCTTATTAAATTGTGTGATGTTACCCGCTTGTGACAGATTGTGTGATCAAAATTACTTTAGCTCATGAACAGCGCGATGCATGAAGTACTCAAAAACCGGCCAAGTGAGACTCATATTCGCACAGGGAGGGTTCCGTCGAAAAAAATGACAAAACAAACTACGTTTTTGGTTTGTGGGATGGGAGCTCCCTTAAATATTAACTTAAATGTTTTAGCCCCTCTCTATTAAATAGAGTGCAGAGGGGCTCATGTCCAGATTTTGTATGTAGTCTGTGTGTCTGTTTAATTAAACTACGTCACTAGGTCACGTGGATCATTTGTTCAAAGTTTGAAATAAAACAATAAAACCGGCCAAGTGTGCAAGTTGGACTTGCCCATGAAGGGTTTCGTAGCAGCAAGTAACATAATATAAAAGTTCTTATAGTTCGTTGTAACTTTGATTTTTGTTTATGAATTTGATTTGATTGATTGATTGATTGATTTGATTGAATTTGATTGAATTTGATTGAATTTGATTGATGTTTTAACACGTTCGCAGTGGAAGTGATTTTTCTAACCGAAAATTGCGGTTTATGATGTATTAAAAAAAAACTACCAGCTCTATCTCGTTCAAACCAATTTTCGTTGGTAGTTTTTATGGCAATGTACATCATATATTCGTTTTAGATTTATCATTCTCTTAGTTTAGAAGTTAGAGGGGGGGGACACACATTTTTCCACTTTGGAAGTGTCTCTTGCGCAAACTATTCACTTTACAAAAAAAATATGTTAGAAACCTCAATAGCATTTTTGAAGACCTATCTATAGATATTCCACACGTATGGGTTTAATGAAAAAAAAAATGTTGAGTTTCAGTTCTGAGTATGGGGACCTTCAAAATTTACTGCTTTTTTTCTAGTTTTATATAAGAACCTTAATGCGGTTCACAGAATACATCTAGTTACCAAGTTTCAACAGCATAGGCCTTATAGTTTCGGAGAAAAGTGGCTGTGACACACGGACGGACAGACAGACAGACAGACAGACATGACGAATCTATAAGGGTTCCGTTTTTGCCATTTGGCGACGAAACCCTAAAAATGACAACGTCAATCGGATTGAACTTTCACTTTCACAATAAACGTGTTAGATTAGAGAGGGCCAGTCTGGTGAGAACGATCTCACGGCTTTCTTGTTCAGTACCTAGGTACTTAGTTTGGCATTTGAAATGATACCTAAAATAACATTTTCCATATTTCTTCCTACCGTAGAAATGAATTGAACTCTTATCACATTGTGATAAAGTTGAAATTACGATACGATTATTCCCGATATTCCACGACGCCCCAACTGTATCTGAGAATACTGTACCTCTATGAATATCTTCTCACGCTTCAAAGGATACCTTCAATACGTATTACCTGAGCAATTACGATTCTAACTTGTAGAAAATTAATTCCACTCAAAGGAGTAGATATGATTGCTCAGACGAGCTAAGATGAGAAATGCCTGATAAGATATTCAATCAAGCAATAGGCCACATTTACCAAAGATAATAATAGTATTACATACAGATCGGCAACTCCCTGTCGCGCCACAGCTGTCAGTAGAGTTGACGTGCGCGTTGACGTACAATTTGCTTACATTTTATTGATCACACGCACACATACAAGCTGGAGTTTCCGCTATTACGTGGGACATAAAATTTTAAGGTGAAATGTAGGCGTATACTATGCTTCTGCCTACCCCTTCGGGGATAAAAGTGTGACTATATGGATATATATATGTAGATATTCAATAATGCAAAAATGGCTATAACTACGAGTACCACGGTTTTTCCGAACGTCTACTTCTACAGTATAGGGCTTTTAAAAGGATTTAAGAAAGTTTTTGCAGGGTTGGCAGCGCGAATTTTGTTGTTGAGAGCTGCAAGCTTGCATAGGTTACGGTGACCACGTGACTTAAGGTGGGGGGCCGTATGTTTGTCTGCCACCTATTGGTGTATTTTTTTTATACCACTAAGGTGGCAGACAAACATACGGCCCACCAGAAGATCCGGTGGTCACAGCAGCGTATGAACGTTTGACACCAGAGGCGCCACACTCGCGCTGACAACCCTGTAAAAACCTTCTAAGACCCCTTTTGAAGAACCCCGTACTGTGGGCGTTTGGGAAAACCGAAGCAGGAAGATCATTCCACAACCTAAGCGTGCGCGGAAGACAACCCCTATGGGATATCACTGTGCTGGAACACTCCGGACGTAGAGTGTGAGGATGAACTCCCTGTGTGTGGCGAGCGGTGCGATGATAGAACGTAACCGTGGTAATATAAGACTTTCGGTAGTTCAATAAGCCTCATCCAAGTATTAACGTGACGAAAAAAATAATATTAATCACGTTGGTCTGAAATGAAACGTTCAATAAAAAAGTAATAAGTATTACAAGACATAAGTGAGAGAATAAGAAATGGCCAAAGTCAGCCGCCTCAGCTGAATAATTCATTTTAGGCGGGGAACAGACGCTGTGCTATTGTTGCCTTGTATATCTGTAACTAATGGTTTGCTCTGAAATATGTTGAATCTATACTAATATTATAAAGAGGAAAGATTTGTTTTTTTGTTTGTTTGTTTGTTTGTTTGTAACGAATAGGCTCCGGAACTACTGGTCCGATTTGAAAAATTCTTTCACTGTTGGGAAGCTACACTCTTTGCGGGTAACATAGGCTATATTTTATTCCCGTATTCCCTCGGGAACGGGAACTACGCGGGTGAAACCGCGTGACGTCCGCTAGTATTAGATAAAGTCGGGCTGTTAGAGGCCATATATTTGCAGAAATTTAGTATGTGCATACTTAGAATCAGAATTATTGAAACAGGCGACCAGAATCAGCTTGCCGGGAGTTTTTATATCCAGATTATTTTCTTACAGGCTCTAGTCTTGCGTATCTGGCAGTAAATGAAGACGCAATAATTTTGATGTTCATAGGTGTTACATGGATAAAGATATTTTATTTCACATACACATAAAAATTATTTCCGTTCTTAGTATGTATTTTTTTACATTAGACAGTGGGAGAAACTGAGGTACGAGGAGGAAAAAAATTGACGCAGCAGACATTATATAAAAATTGTTCGATCTCTCGATATTCACTTACAAAAAAAAACTCGTATTATTTTTTCGCGTCTCGGAAAGTACTTATTTAAGAAAAGCATGTATCGTTAGTTAACGACAGAAACTTTTCCTATTTCTTATCTTATTTACTTTATTTATTTATATCTTATCTTATTTACTTTCTCTCAAATACATTATTAATCAAGGGACAAAAAATATAGATATATCAAACTCAACTTTTAGATATATAAACTGCTATACAAGTAAAATATTTAGATAAGATTATTCATTCATAAACAATAATAATAAAATCAATTAAAACTAATATCATCACACTATTAGGGTTATACAAAAACATATAAAATTATAACTACTTAAAATAAAAACTAACTAACTATCTATCAATATACAAATTGGGTCCCTTCGGTAAGGTACCTATGACGCAGGCAGCATTCCCACGCTGAATAGCTATGGAAAGCCTTTGCGCTAAATAGCTACCTGCGTGGGGATCACGCGTTTCTTCCCTCAGACGCTTACTCAGTGCCGTGAAAAGACCATGTGCACCGCGACCCCATGGACCCAGTGTCTCGACAGCAAATGGAACGAATTCATATTGGGCACTGAGACAACTGTACTTGCCGATCTTTAACCGCTCACGCGTATTAGCCGCCGCACCAGCTCTTTTGCTAGTAGCCGGGAGGTAGGACGCCGCAAGAGTGTCGGTGCAAGTGGCATCCCACACTAACGCACGTCCCATTCTCCAGGGTACTAAAGTCATCCCTTTCTATACAAGTTGTTATCCGAATACCGAATATAGTAACTTTTTCTAATAATCAGTGATGATATAACGCTATGTCCTTCAGTAAATACACAGTTCTACCATTTCTGACGTCGTGAGATCGCCTTATCAATATAGCTGACATGACATTTGTGACAAGTAAAACACATACAATAAGTTGATTAAAAAAACCGGCCAAGTGCGAGTTGGCTTCGCGCACAGTGGGTTCCCTAGCAAAAAACAACAAAGAATCAAGTTTGTTGTATGGGAGCCCCTTTTTTTTACGTGAGGGAAAATCCTCATGGATGTTATGCCGGACTCCTACCGACTAAAAAACCTCACGTAACGCCCAACAGCCTATGGTTGTGAGCCCCGGGTAAGTCCTCGGAAGGATGTCCCAGGACTCCCAACAGACCCACGGCCGCCACTGCGGCCTCGCCCAGGGGGTGTATGGAAGCCCTAAACCCTAAGCGGTGAGTCAATTGGCGCGTTGAATAGGGTTCTGCTGTTTAAATATCAGTGGAAATTTTTCACACTGCCCATAAGGTCTTCAACTTAGCGTATCTTTAGCATTCTACAAGTTACTGACAACCAGAACGAACGGCTTAACATGACAAGGCGTTTTATTTTCTTTTTGAATTCATAAAGACGGCACAAGGATGACCTTAATACTGTAGTTATAAGGCTAGATTGCTTAAATCTAGGTCAACGGAAGCCTGCATTTAATACATCTTCTACGTCACTATAAAGTAGGTTGGAAGCACGTCTGATTAGGTTTTCAATAGGTATGATTTGCAAACTGAAAAAATAAACAAGTGCTTAGAATTGAGCATTACCTTTTTTAGCTCAACTATTAAAAATAAATAAAATAGTTAAGCCGTTGGTCCCGGTTGTCAGTAACATAACTGTCGTTAAGCCAAGTTAAATGCCTTATGAGCGGCTTAAAATTTTTTAACTATGGGTCGTCTCAACCCGCATCCGGGGCTGCAGCGCGTGTATAGCGGTTCTGATGCTGCAAACGTTCATAGGCTAAGGTAAACTACCATTAGGTGCGCCGTAAGCTTGTATCAAAATCCTAAGTAGTAAAAACAAGAAAGCCGTGAGGTCGTTCTCACCAGACTGCCCCTCTCTAACACGTTTATTGTGATAGTGAAAGTTCAATCCGATTGACGTTGTCATTTTTGTTTTATTTCAAACTTTTAACATATGTTCCACGTGGCCTAGTGACGTAGTTTAATGCAACAAAGTCACAGACTACAGACAAAGTCTCGCCATAAGCCGCTCTGCACTCTATTTTATAGAGAGAGGCTAAAAGAATCGTAATACATACATACATATGGTCACGCCTTTATCCCCGAAGGGGTAGGCAGAGGCATATTATATGCCCACATTTCACCTTTGTATAATTTGTCCCACGTAATAGGTGGTGAGCCGTATTGCCGTGTTTAAATGGACAGGCGTAGGTTGTGACTGTCTGTTGTTGAAATAAAGCCTTCAACTTAGCTTAACGACTGCCATTTTACTGGCAACCGGGACCAACGGCTTAACGTGCATAATTAACGTGCATAATCGTAATAGTATCGATATTTATGCCTATAGCTATACAGTAGTAGCAACTACATGAAAGGTTTCTATAAACCTACTGTATTCACATAGTTGTGGGCGCTATAGATAAAATGTATCTGATAACGAACATTTTTATTATTGCGTGTATCTCGTGCGTAGTCATATCGTCACATTTTAATCAGAAGTGACGTCACCTAACCCGCCATCTACCCCCACTATTTATGTCTATTCATAGAGTTTTATGGTGCAATCAAAATTGGTTAGACAATTTTCTATAAAGAAAAAAGCTTTAGGCTGAGGACGCACTGCGGTTGGCGGTTGCGGTTTCTAACCTCAAAATGTCAAAAACCAATTAAACCGAGTCTATGGTTTCATTGGTTTCGACATTTTGAGGTTAGAAACCGCAACCGCCAACCGCAGTGCGTCCTTAGCCTTGGTACTAGGTAGGTAGTAGGTACTAGTCCTTCTGAGAAAGTCGTATTCCTTTCTGATCTGATTATAACAAGTCTGTCAAGCACCAGAAAGGTTTAGAATTATACTTCTCACGAGCCGACTAGTAGCGATCTGTTAGAATTGAAATGACGAAAGACTTAAAAAAAAAGGATTTTAATTAACTTCACCGTTTATACAGTACACGGTATGGAAATAAGGTTAACGTCCTTATCCTTCAGTGATCCGACCCGAACTGAAGCTTGGTTCTACTACTCTAAGACTAGGACTATAGGTCTCAGGGGCAGGGATGCTGTGTCAGCATCCAGTCAGCTTCTTTAGTGACAGTTGAGGGATGTAACAGATCGTAGCTCCAAGCGTTCCTATAAACCCCTCCAGCTATCTTACCTGAAGGGTTCATTTTTTATTAAGGTTAGCTGTGAGGTTTGCCCATTATCTTATCACATCCTCGGGTGTACCTTAAAGCATTTTTACCAGATAGCCTTATCGCTTAAAGCGTTTTTACCAGATAACCTTTGGATGGAAAATTTTTAAAGGAAGGAAGTGGTAGTTTTATGTCTAATCTACAATTTTAGCCTTATCGCTTAAAGCATTTTTACCAGATAACCTTTGGATGGAAATTTTTTAAAGGAAGGAAGTGGTAGTTTTATGTCTAATCTACAATTTTTGTACATAAAACATGAAATATACACTAGTTTTCTAAAATATTATACGCCAAAAGTCCACCAAACCTTATACTTCAGCCAAAACTCAACATAAGTACTAAAGCGATGTTACCACGAGGAAAATCCACTTTTACAAATATAATGATATCGTTTTGGTATCGTTTGAAGCCTTAGAAATTCTAAATTGGAGTTGGGATTTCATTTTTCTCTGCATATTTGCTTTGTGTAAGTTTTTCTTTATTCCGCTGTTGCACAAAGGAAGCAAGAAAGGGAATTTTTATATTAATTGGAACTGTAGAAGTTAAGCAGTAAGGATCCGGAATGACTCAAGAACTATTTTTCATTGGTGATATGTTTAGCTCCTTATCTTCAATATCAATACATATAATAAAATCGTAACAGGTTGCTGGCTGTACATGGAAGATAAATAAGAAAAGATATTGTAGGAGGCCTTTATGAACGCAATAGAACCCAAAACAATGATTTTTAGAATTTTTGTCTGTATGTCTGTATATCGGTATGTCAGTATATCTGTTTGTCTGTACGTTTGTGCACGCTAATCTCAGTAACCGCTTAACCGATTGCAATGCAGTTTTCTATAATGTGTTGAGGTTTGCTCCACTTAACATTTAGTGTTTATTTCATGTCAATCGGTTTATAAATAAAAAAGTTATATCACTTTAAAGAATGGTACATAGACATATGAATCTAAAAAAATGTGCTGGGTCAAGTAACTCACAAAAGTATATCTAGGAATTGTTTTCAAATCTTTATTTATTTTCAAAACATCCTAGGTATACCTACAGTTGAGTGATAACTGTGATAAGTCACTTGTGCAACACCTATCTTAACATTCACACGTTTTCATTATTTTTTCTCAGCATTGTCTTCTGGGACATCCTTCCGAGGGCTTCCCCGGGGCTCCCAACCACAGGCTGTTGGGCGTGACGTGAGGTTTTTTAGTCGGTAGGAGTCCGGTATAACATCCATGAGGATTTTCCCTCACGTGAAACAAAAAAAAATAGCCTTGATACTCGTTAATTTAGAATCTAGAATTAAACCTTGAAAGTGAATGCTAGACTTTTATTTTCTTATGATGGCAGCGTGACGTGAGGGATTCACTAACGCCTCCCCTTAGAAGCGGGATCACACCCGAAACCCCCCAAAGACGCGGGATAGCACCCGAACCACCTCCTAGGCGAGGCCGCAGTGGCCGTGGGTCTGTTGGGATTCCTGGGACATCCTTCCGAGGGCTTACCCGGGGCTCATAGGCTGTTGGGCGTTACGTAAGGTTAGTCGGTAGGAGTCCGGCATAGCATCCATGAGGATTTTCCCTTACGTTAGAATAAAAAAGACTTTAGTAAAAACAAAATTTACAAAAATAATCAACCGGTTCACAAAAACCCTATCGTTATAATTTTCAAAGCAGTCGGCATCCTATACCAACAAACCAATATTTGTACGAATCACTGAACAATCCACCGCACTGGTCCAATGGCACGAATCGCAGTGGTTTGGTTTCGAATGATGAATTTCACGATAAATGCTAATTGATTTGTGGTTGGAAACAGATTGGAAATTAAATTTGAATATTCGGTTACTTCTCTAGTTTAGCAATTACTAAAATTAGTAGTATTTTGGTAGGTATTAGTGTAGGTAGGTACCTAACTCTCTCGCTCGAGACCATGGTGCGAGCCATGATCTCCAGCGGGAGTAAGTGGGACTGCGCCGCCTCTTTCTGCGAGCAGGTCATGCTCGTGAAAGAGGCGGCGGAGCGGAACCGGGAGAGAACTCTCCCACCCAAGATCCGCAGTCGGCGGCTTGGGCGCCACCAACGTGTCTTCGTTAAAAACTATCGGCCTAAATGACCGGGGGCCTGAGAACGGTTTGAGGATTGCTGACCGTCCTTACAGAAGCAGGCCCATGACGGCAGCGTGACGTGAGTAATTCACTTACACCCCCACTTAGAAGCGGGATCACACCCGAACCACCCCCTCGGCGAGGCCGCAGTGGCGGCCGTGGGTCTGTTGTGAGTCCTGGGACATCCTTCCGAGGGCTTACTCGGGACTCCCAACCATAGGCTGTTGGGCGTTACGTGAGGTTTTTTAGTTGGTAGGAATCCGGCATAGCATTCATGATGGATTTTCCCTCACGTTAAAAAAAAAGGTAGGTACCTACTCTCGAACAGACTCAATTGTCATCTCTTTTTAAGGTTCCGAACCCAAAGGGACGGGACCATATGGTCCCGTCCCTTTGGCGGCTGATTATTACTGAGACTTCGCTGTCCGTCTGTCTATCTATCACTAAGCTGTATCTCAGGAATTGTGATATAGTGCTGAAATTTTCACAGATGAGAAGCTCCTATATAACAAAAGGGATTTTTACAGTATTTTGGTACGGAAATTTGTGTGCGACTCGCACTTGGCCAGCATTATTACTATTTCAGGACTTTAAAACATTGAACTATTTTTAAAAAATTTGACCAAATCATAGATTACATAAGAACTTAAGTCGCATAGTCCGTTGTTTACTACGTTTTAGAACGTCCGTCGCACGTATAAAATTTGCATAACATTTGACCTTTCAAATGTTAAACCACTAATGAGTTAGTAACTTGAGTTCGTGACTGGAATTTACAGTAAAATTTACATAATACGTTACATGATGGCCACAACAAAACAGTTAGCGACGTTAGACCCAGAGTGATCCTAGTGAGATCCCCACCCATATTAAGGTGGTATGGACTTAGATCACTGCTGCGACGTATAAATCACAACTGAAAATCACAATTCTAACATGCCACACCGATCCAAGTTCTTTTCAACGGTAAACGAAGGGAATCTGGATGAGTGCGGCATGGAAGGACCATGATTCCTTAGGTCACTGAAAAGCAGTAGTCATTACGAAGATGTGGTCATCTTGATAAAGTGGTCATTTCGATGAAGTGGACTTTAAGTACTGAAGCCCACTGTAATGCATTCCATTGTAATTGCAGACTATTTGGAAAGAGTGGCTGTGAGTTTTCTTGCAAAATCCTTTCTCACATGCTCTACCTATTTTCTTACGGACCTGGCAGTAAATCTAGAATCAGAAATCTTGACATTCATAAGTTTTACTTTGTGACCTATCTATACTAATATTATGAAGAGGAAAGATTTGTTTTTTTGTTTGTTTGTAACGAATAGGCCCCGGACCTACTGGACCGTGTTGGAAAAATTCTTTTACTGTTGGGAAGCTACACTCTTTGCGGTGAACATAGGCTAAATTTTTTTCCCGTATTCCCACGGGAACGGGAACTATGCGGGTGAAACCGCATGACGTCCGCTAGTCTATACTAATATTATAAAGAGGAATGATTTGTTTTGTTTGTTATTTTGTTTGTTTGTTTGTAACAAATAGGCTCCGGAACTACTGGACCGATTTGAAAAATTCTTTCACTGTTGGGAAGCTACACTCTTTGCGGTGAACATAGGCTATATTTTATTTCCGTATTCCCACGGGAACGGGAACTACGCGGGTGAAACCGCGTGACGTCCGCTAGTTGATTATAAAGATATTTTCATTTCATCCTCCGTTCTTTTCATTCCATACCAGCCCAATACTGGTAAACATGTCACTAAGATCTCTCTAGTTTATAAATTAACTTCCGTAATTAGGTCTAATATTATTGTACGCCTGAAAAGGCATGTCACGGAAGTTCTGTATTTCAATGTACCTACCTATGTAACAACTTTATATGTACCTGTGACAAGCAATTAATAAATAAATTGAAATTGAAATTGATAGTTTTACGTAGTCAGTCAGTCTAACTACAGGTTTTCGATATTGTCAATTGGTTGTGGAAGTCAAATAGTGGATTTATGAAAAATATCGAAGTTCATAGCAGCTAGACTGGAAAGCCGACTCCGACTAGGTTAGGAAAAGGCTTAGATGATAGTCATGTAAATGATGGACTCGATATTTGATACCCGGACATAAAAGGGTTGGAAGGGCAAACAGTTAGACAGCTTTCGCTTTCAAGTACCCGAACCTCTAGGTGAAGCTGCGACAGTAGCCAAAATCTGTCGAGAGTCCTGGGACATCATTCCGAGGGCTTACCCGGAGCTCCCGACCGAAGCCAGTAGTATGTCACTGTGTGGTTTTAGTTGGTTAGAGTCCGGTAAAGCATCTGTAAGGGGGTTTTCCGCACGAAATAAAAGCATTCGCTTCCAACGAAACTGCAGCAATCTCTTTGTTAAGTGTATGAGAATGCTGTGGTGAGGCCTCAGGGTCACATCCGGCGTTGGAACAAATATTTGTGTGCAGGCTTCGACCAAGTAATAGTATAGACGGGCCTACGTCATACATTACGAACTCAAAAAATTAGACTAGTTCACACACAAAGATATTGTAGAAACGACACGACATGCACACATATTATATATTCTTTATTCGAATTCAGGGTAGCGTTTTTACACTTCGGGAACGCACAGGAAGGTATCTTGCGTAAAATATCTTATCTTAACGCGTGTTTCCCCTTTATTGTTTTAAAGATGCGACCCGGCACCGTGACACCGACTATGATCCAGTAAGCGAATGCGCTCTCTTTAAAGTCTTCAAATCTAATGTATAGATGTGCCGGTCTATGCTATTACTTGGTCGAAGGGTCGAAGGCAAGTAATTACTAAGGGGTCCTGGGACATCCTTCCGAGGGCTTACCCGGGGCTCACAACCATAGGCTGTTGGGCGTTGCGTGAGGTTTTTTAGTCGGTAGGAGTCCGGCATAACATCCATGAGGATTTTCACTCACGTAAAAAAAAAAAAAAAAAAAAAAAAATAATGTGCATGTGTAATTAGGCCAGGTCAAGAGTACTCTTAACCGGCGAGCGAGATATGAAAACATATATTATATGAAAATAGAAGAAGCGAAAATTGTATGCCAAGATCGCAGCAAGCGGAAAGCGATAGTCTTTGTCTACCTACTACAATGGGAAACAAGCGTGATTGTATGTACCGATGTTTGTTTGGAAAAAAATCGTTTAAAAGTTGTTCAGATTCCATTACACAAGCTTATATTGAGAGTAGGGACGCTCTGCACCAAAATATTTATTACTTAACGTTAGGATGATGAAAATAAGTTATAAACTCCTGAATGTTCTATTAATATCCACTGTAAATGCCCAAAGGACGTCATCTATTATAATATTATTTTTAGAAATGTAAACAACGTCATGAAAGTTATTATTTTCGTGTTGAAACAGTAAACAGTACTTGAAGTAAACACTGAAGCAAATTTTGAATAGATAGGTACGAGTACGATATATTTTTACCTACTCTCGCATGTAGGTAATTTAGAAGAATGAAATTCCGTTATAGTGAGAAAGACCGTTATATGAGAAGAGATTTGTTGGTTTGTCTATCCTAATACACTCGAGAGCAATGAATCCGGGTCACTTAAAGAATGTTAAAAATCTCGGAAACTAAAAATGATAGGTTAATGCAATAAATTGTATTTAATAGACAATGTAATACTCCTTAAATGAAAGTAAAAAAAAAATGAGTCACCATACATTTTATTAACACAAAATTACATAAAGAAAAAACTGCCGATCTCTCCTTAGAACAAAAATAGGAAACATGAAATTTTTGAACTTTATTACGATTTTCTTGAATTTTAATACTTCGTATTGCCTCCTCGTGCTTCCATTACTGCGTTTACGCGGTTTGGCATGCTGTACACCAAGTTCCTTATACGATTTTGGGGAATATTCTCCCATTCCTCTGTGAGAGCAATTTTGAGCTCACGAAGCGTGATTGGGGGAGGGTTTCGTTGTTTTACGCATCTGCCTAGCTCGTCCCAAGCATGCTCGATCGGGTTGATATCCGGGCTGCGCGCTGGCCACTCCATACGAGTAATGTTCATCTCTTGAAGGTAGTCATTCACAATCCTACCTGTATGAGGTCGGGCATTGTCATGCATAAATATAGCATCCTCACCTAAATTGACCATAAATGGACCAACGTGATCATTGAGGATTTCTTCCACATATCTTACGCTAGTTAAAGAGCCGTTTTCTATGATCACCAGCTCTGTGCGACTTTCAGAAGAAATTCCGGCCCACACAAGTACAGACCCGCCACCGTAGGCTACTTTTTCTTCGATGCATGCTTGCTTGAATCTTTCCCCTGGTCTTCGATACACTCTGTGTCTTCCATCGTGCTTGTAGAGCATAAATTTTGATTCGTCGGAGAACATAACTTTTGACCAATCTTCAATACTCCAATTTACGTGGCTCTGGGCATACCTTAGTCTCGAAATACGATGCCCACGCTCCAGTTTAGGGCCGTTTGCAGGTCTAAGGGGTTTTAAGTTAGATTCAGCAAGCCGACGTCTTACTGTCCATGCACTTGGATTACTTCCTCCGAGGCGTCGAAACTGATTGGTGAGTTCAGTTCCTGTGAGAAAGCGATTTCGAAGCATGGTGTTCACCAAGTATCGGTCTTCTCGTGCTGTGGTACACCTGGTTCTGCCCGTTCCTGGTCTGCGTAGGTTAGAACCAGTTTCTTCGTAACGTCGGAGAACTCTTTGTACTGTTGACAGCGACACACCGACAGTCCTGGCTGTATCGCGCTGACTCCGGCCGGTTTCCAGCATTGTAAGTATTCTGGTGCATTCTTCAGGCGTAAGCGACATAATTTCAGCTTGATTAATGAATATAGAGCACTATCAACATGGTTTATGTACCCACATAAATGACAGATTACAAACAAAAGCAACACCAAATGCTGTAATTTCGTAGTTCCATCTTCGAAAGTGGCCCTTTTTCAAATTTGATTTTTTTATGATATAACTTTACAATAAGAAGAACTAAGAAGTTTTAATACCTTCATTTAAGGAGTATTACATTGTCTATTAAATACAATTTATTGCATTAACCTAGCATTTTTAGTTTCCGAGATTTTTAGGATTCTTTAAGTGACCCGGATTCATTGCTCTCGAGTGTATTATAAAGAGGAAAGATTTGTTTTTTTGTTTATTTGTTTGTAATGAATAGGCTCCGCAACTACTGGACCGATTTGAAAATTCTTTCACTGTTGGGAAGCTACACTCTTTGCGGTGAACATAGGCTATATTTTATTCCCGTACTCCCAGGGGAGCGGGAACTACACCGGTGAACCCGCGTGACATCCGCTAGTAATAGATAAAGTCTGAAACTACCGAACCGAATTTAAAAAAAAATACAAATTCAAATATTCTGAAGTACCTAGCATAGGTAAGGTATCATCAAGTAACTACCCAAGGAAGAGAAGCGACGATAATAAATGTCAAGAAATGGAGCAGATATTAAAATTTCTTACACGGTCGACAGCGCCAGTGGCACCTCTGGTTGTTGCAAACGTTCATAGGCTACGGTGCCCTAGGTGTATTCAAATGGGCCACTTGTTTGGCAACTTAGTAGTATCAAAATGATTTCCAAAGTATTGTAAATACGGACTTGTATGGGCTAATGGATGTTCCCCGTAGTGCCTATGTAACATACCCTCATTCATCATTCATCACACGTGCCCTCATTCGATATTATATAACAGGCGAAGTGAAGTGATATTATTATGTGCAGACAAATTCTTAAGAGTCCATATGACGTATGACAGGCTATCTTGATCTAGATCTCAGAACTCGTGAGGTCAAATGAACATACATACATAGGTACATACGTACATACATTATAATCACGCCATTATCCCCGAAGGGGTAGGCAGAGGCATTGTATACGCCCACATTTCACCTTATAGTTTTATGTCCCACTTAATAGGTGGTGACTCTATTGCCGTGTTGAAATGGACAGGCGCAGTTGGCTGCGACCCACAGTTAAAATTTTTCAAGCCGCGCATAAGGCCTTCAATTTGCTTAACGATTGTCATTTTACTGACAATCGGTATGCATCTGGATTGAGGGCCCAAAAATTAAATCTTCGCAAAACAAAATAAGATTTACAGGGAAGTTAGTTAAAAGTTTCTTAAACTTAGGGCACTATGCCAAAAATTTCTTAAACACGAAATAAAGCTTTTATGATGAAATACCTTGGGCCCTCAATCCAGATGCCTGCATTAAGTGGCATAGTCTGATTCTCAGAAAGTACTACCTCTAAGCTGATAATTTTTATTTAAGGAGTTAATTAAGAATTTCTTAGAACTTTTAAGAAATTCCCAAATATGTAGAATACGATATTACAGAGTTATTGCTGTATATCTTGGGCCCTCAGTTCAGTAATGTTTGAACTGAGGAATCATCAAAATATGGGTTTGTCTAAAGATATACTTAAATACGACTGAAATATATTTTACATAACCGCGTCTATAAATTCGTTAAAAAGAAATAATGACAAAAAAGTAAATAGTTAAAATTTAAATTGGTAATTGAATTTTCCTAAAATGTCTGAACTGAGGGCCCAATATTTTCGGCAGTATTGACTAAGATACGGCTTCTACACTACCGCACATCAGGGTAAGTACTTTAAGAAATTTTTAATTAAAATCTAACTAAGCGTTTATTCTTCTAAATGTCATACTTTTAGAGAAAATTGAATTTTATTTTTTTGTAGGAGAAAATACTGTAGGGTAGCCATGATTTTGTTACTTTTTGAGACTAATCAGCAAGTACCCTCATACAAGGTTGTTATTGCTTGAACCGTCAAAAGCGATGTTTTGTGTGGTGCAATAATTATCCTACTTCCTACTAATATTATAAATGTGAAAGTTTGTGAAGATGTTTGGATGTTTAGATGTTTGGATGTTTGTTACTCAATCACGCTCTAACGGGTGAACGGATGGGGCTGAAATTTGGCACAGAGATAGCTTATAGTCTGAAATAACACATCGGCTACTTTTTATCCCGGGTAAATGTTCCCACGGGAAGCGGGAACGGGTACCGAATTTTCGCGCGGGCGAAGCCGCGGGCGTCATCTAGTAATTAAATTATGCAGTTTATAATAATTATTATCAGTGTCCGTACTATTATCAGTGAAACCGCAGTAAGTTGATATTGTCAATTATAGCACAGGGTGGAAACTCCATACAAAAATGTTCGTTTTCACCCACACTAATATAGACGTAATGTGAATGCTTAAATCAAGCTTCAATATGTGTGTGAGTATTCTAGGGTCACTAGCTATGGAAACAAAATAATAAGGAACAGAACGCAATCTCATGTATGTAGGTACTTTTTTCTCAAACCTACCCTCGGAAGCATACTCGCGCACAATCCAGAATACTTTTGAATAGGTAATGAAAAAAATACCAAATTGATTACATGGAGAGTAAAATTAATTTCTTTATTAGTTATTTATTATAGAAATAGCTACAGAATAAACTCACAAATAATTTTTTGACATTGTACTTTATCCATGTTCGCTGTATCATGGTATCTATGGGGCAATGTTACAAAAGATTATATAATAGAAATATTCTAAAATGTTACGCGAACAAATTTATTTTTTATAATAATAATAAAAAATAAATATTCACGGACATCTCACACAACGCTATCATTCTGATCCCAAAGTAAGCTAGGAATAACCTGCTTCTGTTATGGGTATCAGGCCATGGATATTAATACTTATATACTTTTAAATACACACATATTATACATAGAAACACCCAGACTCTTGAGACAAACATTTATGGGTCACACAAATATTTGTCTCCGGTGGGAATCGAACCCACGACCTCCAGCGCCGCAGGCGGTATCACTACCGACTGCGCCACAGAGGCAGTCAATTTTTTTTTATCAAACCTATACGTATGGGGTATCTACAGATCAGGTTCATCATCACGCCTTTATCCCCGAAGGGGTAGGCAGAGACATATTATATACCCACCTTTCACCTTTTTCTAATTTGTCCCACGTAATACGTTGTGAGCCGTATTGCCGTGTTTAAATGGACAGGCGCAGGTTGTGACTAGGGAATGCAATGCCGCAACAAGATTGTAATCCCGGTATTTGCGGGACTGAGCAATCTCAGTCCCGCGGGATCCCGGTATTATGATCTGCTTGCTCTACTGCATTCATGCCACAATAGTTTATGATTTTTAGTTTAATTATTGTAAATAGAGCATAAACGAAATGCCTGCCGAGTTTCTTGCCAGTTCTTCTTAAGCGGGCCAGCTTCCGAACTGGTACTTACTGGATACTTTGATTTATATTCGTGGACACGTCGGCGGAGCCCAGGCAGAAGCACTTGTGGCCCCGCGGACTCAGTGTTCTGTAAACGATCACTGCAGTAAACAACTTTCACTATGGCCGGTCCATGGATGGGTGACCATCCATGTGATCACTTTGTGACATTTATTTGAGCGTTTCCGTGCTTCGGAAGGCACGTTAAGCCGTTGGTCCCGGTTGCCAGTAAAATGGCAGTCGTTAGGCTTAACGACTGCCATTTTACTGGCAACCGTATTGCCGTTTGATTTGAGCCGTATTGCCTTAGCCAAGTTGAAGGCTTTATTTCAACAGCAGGCAGTCACAACCCGCACCTGTCCATTTAAACACGGCAATACGGCTCACAACGTATTACGTGGGACAAATTATAAAAAGGTGAAAGGTGGGTATATAATATGCCTCTGCCTACCCCTTCGGGGATAAAGGCGTGATAATGAACCTGATCTGTAGATACCCCATACGTATAGGTTTGATAAAAAAAATTTGACTGCCTCTGGTCGTGGGTTCGATTCCCACCGGAGACAAATATTTGTGTGACCCATAAATGTTTGTCTCAAGAGTCTGGGTGTTTCTATGTATAATATGTGTGTATTTAAAAGTATAGAAGTATTAATATCCATGGCCTGATACCCATAACAGAAGCAGGTTATTCCTAGCTTACTTTGGGATCAGAATGATAGCGTTGTGTGAGATGTCCGTGAATATTTATTTTTTATTATTATTATAAAAAATAAATTTGTTCGCGTAACATTTTAGAATATTTCTATTATATAATCTTTTGTAACATTGCCCCATAGATACCATGATACAGCGAACATGGATAAAGTACAATGTCAAAAAATTATTTGTGAGTTTATTCTGTAGCTATTTCTATAATAAATAACTAATAAAGAAATTAATTTTACTCTCCATGTAATCAATTTGGTATTTTTTTCATTACCTATTCAAAAGTATTCTGGATTGTGCGCGAGTATGCTTCCGAGGGTAGGTTTGAGAAAAAAGTACCTACATACATGAGATTGCGTTCTGTTCCTTATTATTTTGTTTCCATAGCTAGTGACCCTAGAATACTCACACACATATTGAAGCTTGATTTAAGCATTCACATTACGTCTATATTAGTGTGGGTGAAAACGAACATTTTTGTATGGAGTTTCCACCCTGTGCTATAATTGACAATATCAACTTACTGCGGTTTCACTGATAATAGTACGGACACTGATAATAATTATTATAAACTGCATAATTTAATTACTAGATGACGCCCGCGGCTTCGCCCGCGCGAAAATTCGGTACCCGTTCCCGCTTCCCGTGGGAACATTTACCCGGGATAAAAAGTAGCCGATGTGTTATTTCAGACTATAAGCTATCTCTGTGCCAAATTTCAGCCCCATCCGTTCACCCGTTAGAGCGTGATTGAGTAACAAACATCCAAACATCTAAACATCCAAACATCTTCACAAACTTTCACATTTATAATATTAGTAGGAAGTAGGATAATTATTGCACCACACAAAACATCGCTTTTGACGGTTCAAGCAATAACAACCCTGTATGAGGGTACTTGCTGATTAGTCTCAAAAAGTAACAAAATCATGGCTACCCTACAGTATTTTCTCCTACAAAAAAATAAAATTCAATTTTCTCTAAAAGTATGACATTTAGAAGAATAAACGCTTAGTTAGATTTTAATTAAAAATTTCTTAAAGTACTTACCCTGATGTGCGGTAGTGTAGAAGCCGTATCTTAGTCAATACTGCCGAAAATATTGGGCCCTCAGTTCAGACATTTTAGGAAAATTCAATTACCAATTTAAATTTTAACTATTTACTTTTTTGTCATTATTTCTTTTTAACGAATTTATAGACGCGGTTATGTAAAATATATTTCAGTCGTATTTAAGTATATCTTTAGACAAACCCATATTTTGATGATTCCTCAGTTCAAACATTACTGAACTGAGGGCCCAAGATATACAGCAATAACTCTGTAATATCGTATTCTACATATTTGGGAATTTCTTAAAAGTTCTAAGAAATTCTTAATTAACTCCTTAAATAAAAATTATCAGCTTAGAGGTAGTACTTTCTGAGAATCAGACTATGCCACTTAATGCAGGCATCTGGATTGAGGGCCCAAGGTATTTCATCATAAAAGCTTTATTTCGTGTTTAAGAAATTTTTGGCATAGTGCCCTAAGTTTAAGAAACTTTTAACTAACTTCCCTGTAAATCTTATTTTGTTTTGCGAAGATTTAATTTTTGGGCCCTCAATCCAGATGCACACGACAATCGGGTTTCATTTCGAGTTTTCCTTCCTTCAAAGTGTGCCCTTAGTCGCCCTTTTACGACACTCTCGGTATTTATTGGGGTGGCGACATTTTGTACTTTTACCCGTCGCAACACGGGACCCCACATCACACGGCAAATACAAACAACTTCAGTTCATAAAACATCACGATTACTGATAAAATTCTGGACAGAATTTTGTGTTGAAAATACCTGGATTTCGTGAAATTTCAAGCTTGATCTCATAGGTTTGAAGTTATTTATAAAATATAATTTATTTAAGAAAGACAATAGTAAAATCTTCGTTTGTACTGAACCACTTTTTTCCTATTGGTTATAGTTCTTTTATAATTAAAATATTTTGTTTAAACTCACAAAACCAGAGCGCATATACACTCATTTGCAAAAAAACGGGCACCTAAGCAATGAACCATTTCAAGTGTTAATATTGCTTTGTTTGATAATTATAGGTAGTTTTATCCTCACAATTTGGTAAATGAATAAGAAAATAATCGTTTTCATCAGTATTTCATAAAATTTTGTTACAATTTATGGGAAATAATGCTAAATCTCGCTAGTAGTGTATGTTCGCTAGTAGTGCATATGCTCATGAAGTAAAAATAAAAAAGTTTTTTTGTTTGTTTTTCTTTAA
Organism: Miltochrista miniata; assembly: GCA_933228765.1. Classification (NCBI taxonomy): domain Eukaryota; kingdom Metazoa; phylum Arthropoda; class Insecta; order Lepidoptera; family Erebidae; genus Miltochrista; species Miltochrista miniata. The sequence goes on along the minus strand of OW121764.1, from coordinate 9,423,227 downwards.
TAAAGTAAAAGCAGATAAATGTTTAGTATCGAGTGTGACCCCCTCTAGCTAAAATCACAGCTTGAATTCGCCTGGGCATGCTAGCGAGTATATCCCGGATACTTGCTTGCGGAATACGTTCCCACTCAGCAGTAATCACATTCTTCAGCTCTCTGATGGTCTGCGGAGCCGGGTGTACTGATCTCACATGCCGTTTTAGAACGTCCCAGATATGTTCTATGGCATTGAGGTCGGGACTTCGAGCTGGCCAATCCAAACGACGAATGCCGACCTCTTGCACATACGCATTAACATCGCGGGATCGGTGGGCGCGAGCATTGTCGTTCTTAAAAATCGAGTCTTGACCTAGAGCGGCCAATGCGGGTTGTGCATGAGGAATTAGAACTTCCGTTATGTATCGATGCCCAGTCAGTGAGCCGTTTTCAATGAAGACTAACTCTGTACGTTCCATTGAATTTATTCCTGTCCAAAACATAACAGAGCCCCCACCATAAGGTGTGATTTCTTCGAAACATGCATCTGCAAAGCGCTCTCCTTGTCTTCTTAGCACTCGCCGACGTCGATCTTCACCGAACAGAGATATCCTGGCTTCATCAGAGAACAAAACCCTATTCCAATCTTCTTGAGTCCATGATTCAAAATTTCTAGCGAACCTAAGCCTGCGAACTCTGTGTTCACGGAGTAATTTGGGGCCGCGGGCCGGGCGGTGAGTGCGTATATGGGCAGCGAGAAGCCTCCTCCTGACCGTCCATAGACTAATATGCACATTTCTTACTTCTTGGAGGTTGTTCTTATGATCCACATACGAAGATTTGCGATTTCTCAATGCGCGACTCACAAGAAAACGATCATCCCGTGGTTGGGTACATGGTTTTCTTCCAGAACCAGGCCTTCTCTCGACGGAACCAGTCTCCTGATATCGCTGCCAGATCCTTTGGACCGTCGAGCGACTAACATTTAGCCTCCTAGCCACGAAACATTGGCTGCAACCCTCTTCAAGCAGCGCGATAATTTTGGTAGCTTTTACCACTTTATCTACCACTTTTGATACAGCCAAACAGCAATAAATAAAGCTTTGACAGTCAAGGATATGAAATTAATCGATAAAAATTGAATAAAAGTTGTGAAAGTCGATGTTAACTTCTGGAACTTCGCGCCAAAAATGTAGGATAAAAAGGGGTTTTCTGTAAAAATGAGCATCAAATGAAAATTTGAATTTAGAACGTACTTTTTTAAATACCACGGCATTTTTAAAACCGGCCTGTAACGTGTACAAACGATTGAAACCATTTTGGTATTGTATCTTTTTAAAGATGAATGAAAATCAAAACCGCCCGTTTTTTTTGCAAATGAGTGTATCTCTTTCTGTACTCGATGTACAGAAAGAGATACACTCATAAATATATAATTTAGGTATCTTCGTTCTACTGATTTAGACTATAGCGTCATACGGACTCTTAAACAAAACAGGGACCCCTACATACCAGGATAAAACCATTAAATGCCAATTTACTGTAAAGCAACTTAAATCTCGGCATTCTATCGGCAAGTGACACTCCAAATCTGTTACAAACATTAATAAACGCAAAGTAATCTTCAGCCTTAAGAAAACAGAACGTTCGCTTGGCTCTACGCTTAACCTAAGTCTCGTTATCCCGACTTAAATAAAGTAAACAAGAGAACTGTTTGGTATTCGGCGCCTCAAGATACAAGAGCTGACTACTTTGTATGCTGAACTTGACGTCAACTTTGTTAATTTAAAGTTGGGCCAAGACCGTTAATCGATAGAGGAAAATTAGTTACTTTTGCGATCCTGAAGTTGCAATTGATTAAGCAGCTACCCCAAGAAAGATAATGAAACTTTTTATCTCTGGCTTGGAAAATATCATTTGTAAGAGGTCTTTAAAGCCACAGAGGGTATGAAAGTACGATCAACGGTATATCAATTTTCGGGTCGAGTTTCACTAGATTCATCTATATCTATACTTATAATAAATCTGTAGAAGTGAAAATTCTGTACATTCAAAATATCAAAAAAATAAATAGCAGGGGGTGTTACTAGACCGACACCGAACCCAAAAATGTGATTAAAAAAATTTTTGTCTGTCTGTCTGTCTGTCTGTCTGTCTGTCTGTCTGTCTGTTTGTTCAGGCATCACGCAAAAACTACCGGTTCGATTACGATGAAACTTAGTATAATTATTCTTTAATAGCCTGGGCACCACACTGGGTACTTTTTATTCCGGAAAAGTATATAGAATTCAAAGCAAACTTAATTTTGCGGTTCGATTCCTAGACCCAAAGTTATTATCAATTATTGCTTAGACGGTTAATGATACGATGATGAAACTAAGCATGAGCGTTGTTTGTTACAATTTGAAAAAAGTAATTTTAACATTTTTGCAAATTCCACCTCCAAAGGTATAAAAAAGGAGGGTAAAGTTTGTATGGGATAGCGTGATTCCTTGGTCCGATCTACTTAAAATTTGGCATATAGCAGTATTAACATAATTTATTGAAGACGTGTTTCGTATTTTATTGAAATTTATGCTATAACGAGCTAAAAAGGGAATGTAAATTATTTTGGGGTCGATTTTCTACGGAGTTGATATCAATACTCCTTAAATACTCTTATTTTATACTTAAATTACTTTTTATTTTGACACATAATTTGTGAAAGCGTTGTCATTTATGTTAGTGCGAGGCCGCATTTGCGTTTTTCCGCGGCGGTTTCTAACCTCAAAATGTCATCAAACTGTCAAAATCAATGAAATCAAGTCAATGTTTTGACATTTTGAGGTTAGAAACCGCCGCGATAACCGCAAGTGCGGCCTCGCCCTTAGGGATATGGTTTTACAAAGAGAATACAATACTAATGGTTTTACTTCAGACTTCAAAGACATGATTTTACTACAAAGCTATAAAGTTAAATAAAAAGCGCTATTTTGGTATATTATTATTACGGAAGTTTTGTGTGACAAAAATACATTTGTGAGAAGAAAAGCTAAGAAAGACCACGCTTCAGGTAGTATCCACTGGTCAATAAAATAACACCGCATGTTACCATCTACGCTCAATCCTTACGACAAATATTGTCAGCAGACTGATCATGGAAGGCATGAACTTTATTCTACGTATAGTGCTGACTTCATTCTGTCAGGAAACAGACTCACTAAGTCTTTGTAAAATACGGGAATGGCCTCTACGAAAACTACATTCGACAGGACTGAAATTAGCCATTACAATGAACATGAACGCTCAGCTGATGAAATTTACATTGTTATTACGTTACCAGGTCTTGGTTGGACCATCTGTATTAGGACGACAAAGCCTACAGTAGTTCGGTTTGTTTAAACGTCGTAGGCTGTCACTACCTGAAGAAGCAACTAGGTTACGATGTCAATTGCTTAAAAGAGAAGTTGTGTCAAGTAGTAGTTTAGCCATTGAATTAAGAAATGTATTTAATAAATAAATTTAATTGGCTCATATTTTATGCATTATGAATTTGACGATGTATTTTAGTTGCCGGCATAACAACAAATCTATCTTTTTAAAAAACCATACCACTTTTCGTTGTAATTTTATAACTCAAGAATGAGCTCACCTATCCAAACCAAATGTCTAGGCTTTGTTTGGACTATTTAGTTGATGGTTTATGTGAAGTTTGCACAAAATCGGTCGAGCAGTTCTTCATTCATCACGCAAACGAAGTTGCGCGGGTCAGCTAGTCTTGCATAAAAGGTTTTTGAAATCTAGATCGAATCGAGAATCATTCTTCTAAATTCGACGTACGTAGGCTCGCCTACTTTTTAACAATGCAGACAAATATTGTTTGTCAAATTGAAATATAGGTACTTAAAGGTTATTAATATTATCTAATCAATGATATCAATGTATCATATTCTACTGCTGAACGTAGGTGAAATTAATTTTGGTTTTTTTTATATTAAGCTCGCCAAATTGACGTCGCCAGCCTTATGGAAAGCCTGATGGAAGGCCTGATGGAAAGCCGTGGCGCATCTCGACTGGGGGCCACTGTCACAGTCCGTAAGACTTCTGACAGTGGTCCTCAAGTTGGCGGACGTGTGATGTGCCTCTTCACGCTCCGCTTGAAGAACTCAGGATGGGGTGGGTGATAATAATAAATTAGTATAAATAATTGTGGACATTCACACACAACATCATCTAGCCCAAATTAAGCTAAATTATAAGCTGGATCTAGACGACTGATATATTTACTTCAATATTTTTAAATACATACATATTGTACATAGGAGACACCCAAACTCCGAAACAAACATTTGTGGATCACACAAATATTTGGACCGACCAGGGAATCAAACCCGGGACCTCAGCGCGTCAGGCGGTATCACTACTGAATGCGCTACCGGCCACTGAAGCACAGGGGTTCGTCTCGTGTATTTCTTCTCTCCTCCACTACCTCACCCATTTATTTTGTTACATACAGAAAAATAGTTTTATTTATTTATTTATTTTATTTTACACTTTATGTACACACATGTATTTAACAAAGAAGGAGTTAGGAGAAAAGACTACAATGGCACTGCTTATTTCTACAAGAAATCTCTTCCAGCAGGCCGGCGAGAGCTTTATCCCCGAAGGTGTAGGCAGAGGCATAGTATACGTCCACAAATCACCTTATAGTATTGTCCCACGTAACAGCTTGTGAGCCTATTGCCGGGTTGAAACGGCCAGGACGGAATATAATTTTTCAAGCCGCCAATAAGTTCTTCAATTTGACTTAACGATTGTCATTTGCCGACGACCAGGTTTAATTTCGAGTTTTCCTTCTCTACGCAATGGATCTTTTTGCGAATTGTTCCCTTAGTAAGACGCATCTTACGACACTTATAATAAATTGGGTTGGCGACATTTTGTATTCTTTACCGTCACAACACGGGGCCTCATCGTCAAATGGGACATTTTTTTTGTTAGGACTCAAAAAATTGGCAAGTAGTTCTCCATCGCTACTACACACACATGTATAGGTACGTTATAATCATGTCTTAATGCAACAGAAAACGTCTATCTCACAAACTGTAGGCATCCATTTCAGTGAATAAACATGCTTATCCCAAGATCCCGACAAATTTCATTAAGAACTGTCTTAAGCTGGCCAGATAGTTGGTTATATTAACAATGTTAGAAGGTACTGCCGTACTGCGTTAGGGGTAAAATTGGTCGCGGTGATGAGTTTACATTTTCGTATCCTTTTTGTGGCCGGAAAACTTTGGAAATTGCAAAGTAATTTAGGAGATTGTGTCGCGCTATGTTCGTTGAAACACTTAATCTGTCTGTAGTTACTAGTACCGTAGTACTTTATTGACTACAAGATGGCGCCCGTGGCTCATTCCGCGTGAAATATTGTTCACGTTCCCGATTCCTATGCGAACTTAATCGCGGGATACAGAGCCTAATGTGCTATTACAGATTATAGTAATCTATCACTGTAACAAATTGAAGACAAAATCGATTGAAACTTTTCAGTGTGATAGAGTAACGAACATTCAGACATTTATGTCTCACAAACTTTCGCCTTTATCTATTAACTAGCAGACGTCACGCGGTTTCACCGGCATAGTTCCCGTTCCCGTAGGAATACGGGAATAAAATATAGCCTATGTTTACCACAAAGAGTGTAGCTTTCCAACAGTGAAAGAATTTTTCCAATCGGTCCAGTAGTTCCGGAGCCTATTCGTTACAAACAAACAAACAAACAAAAAACAAAGAATCAAAAAAACAAATCTTTCCTCTTTATAATATTACTAGCGGACGTCACGCGGTTTCACCCGCGTAGTTCCCGTTCCCGTGGGAATACGGGAATAAAATATAGCCTATGTTACCCGCAAAGAGTGTAGCTTCCCAACAGTGAAAGAATTTTTCAAATCGGACCAGTAGTTCCGGAGCCTATTCGTTACAAACAAACAAACAAACAAACAAAAAACAAAGAAACAAAAAAACAAATATTTCCTCTTTATAATATTATTATTAGTATTAGTATAGATAAGAAGAAAAATCTAGCAACTATTATTTATTATACCTATTAAGTAGCAAACAAGCATATGGCCCACCAGATGTACGGGTGGTCACCACAGACTATGGACGTTTGCAACACCGGAGTCGGACTCGTGCTGCCGACCCTGTAAAAACCTTCTAAGACCCCTTTTGAAGAACCTTTATTTGAAAATAAAGAATTTGTATTTGTATTTGTAGGCATTTGGGAAAACCGAGGCAGGGACATCATTCCACAATCTAAGCGTGCGCGTAAGAAAGCCCCTATCGGATCTTACCGAGCTCGAACGCTCCGGACGCAAAGTGTGAGGATGAAACACCCTGTCTGTGGCGAGCGGTACGATGATAGAAAGTAGACGCATCGTATTTAAAAAATAAATATTTTTAAGTTACCTTACCTCAGAAATAAAGACGGTGAATAGGCACCCTTATTATTCGTCTGTTTCGTATAACTTTATGAGAAAACAGATATGAATGCATATTTGGCATTGCTTTACGCAAACTCGGCTTATTGGATGTGAACAAACTATAAGCGAATAGGTTAGGTAGATTCCAATTTTATACCAGCTTAAAAATTCGAATTCCCTGTAGTTATTTGGTTTCTAACGTCCACTAACGTTTGACATTTTAGATAGCTAAGTTCTCAACAGCTAGATAATTACCATAATTATACTAATTACTAGCTGATGCCTGCAAAGTCGCCCGTATTAAATTTGTTCCCGCTTCCCATAGGAACTTATTCCCGTGATAAAAAGTAGCCTTTGTATTATTCCAGACTATAATGTATCCCTGTACCAAATTTCAGCCAGATCCGTTCAGCCGTTCGAGTGTAAAAGAGTAACAAACATCTACACGCACAAACTTTCGCATTTATAATAATTGAAGTAAGATTTTACAACCTTATTATCCAAAATTAGAGTATATGGATTATTTTAGGTTCATCATCAAGCCTTTATCCCCGAAGGTGTAGGCAGAGGCATATTATATGCCCACATTTCACCTTTGTATAATTTGTCCCACGTAATAGGTGGTGAGCCGTATTGCCGTGTTTAAATGGACAGGTGCAGGTTGTGACTGCCTGCTGTTGAAATAAAGCCTTCAACTTAGCTTAACGATTGCCATTTTACTGGCAACCGGGACCAACGGCTTAACGTGCCTTCCGAAGCACGGAAACGCTCAAATAAATGTCACAAAGTGATCACATGGATGGTCACCCATCCATGGACCGGCCATAGTGAAAGTTGCTTACTGCAGTGATCGTTTACAGAACACTGATTCCGCGGGGCCACGAGCGCTTCACGGCGTCATCAGCGGATTATTTTAGAAAATAAAATCACTATCTACTGAGTCCTACTTATAGCCGACTAGAGGACGTCACGCGGTTTCACCCGCGTAGCTCCCGTTATCGTGGGAATATGGGAATAAAATAGAGACTATGTTCACCGCGAAGAGTGTAGCTTCCCAACAGTGAAAGAATTTTTCAAATCGGTCCTGTAGTTTCGGAGCCTATTCGATGCAAAGAAACAAACAACCAAATCTTTCCTCTTTGTAATATTTGTAATAGATAAAGATTATCCTAGCGTTCCAGCTATACATTACGATATATTTTGCCAGTCAATTCAATAATATGTATGGTTTTGATATCTATTCGGAAGATATTTTAGACACTAGAGGCAAGCAACCGTTTTCTTATAATACTGAAAAGCCCTTGAATTCCTCTAGGCTCTAACTCTTAACAACTACCCGCCTTAATTGGAGCTATAGCGTAAAATATAACAAAGGTGATTCTAAAACTAATTATTGAGTTAAAAGTTCGTAGGGCCCTCTCCCAAGGCTGGCTGTAATTAGAAATTTCTAAGTATCTACCCTATTTCATAGTTTTATATTCTAAACCAGCTGTTCCCCGCGGCTTCGTCCGCGTAGAAGTCGTTATCGCGTAAAATCACTACCCTCCTTTTTCGCAGTCAGTAAAAAGTAGCCTATGTCCATTCCTTGGACTCCAACTATCTCCATATCAAATTCAGACAAAGTCAGACAGACAGACAGACAGAGTTACTTAGGAGAAGTAGGGATTGGTAGGGTCAGGAAACACAAATACATAATGAAACCTTAAAATAACCGCGTTTATAAATATTAAAAAAAATACTGAAGGGAATGAAAAGCGCCGGTCAAGTGCGAGTCGAACTCACGCACAAAGGCACCAAATATGGCAAAACACACTTTTTTTCTGTTTTGTGGATTTATTGTCATAGTTGCATCAAAATACTGAGTAATCTGTGAAAATTTCAACTTTCTAGCTATCACGGTTCATGAAATACAGCCTGGTGGTAGACAGACGAAGAGACAGCGGAGTCTCAGTTACAGGGTCCCATTTCTACCATTTGCATACGGAACCCTAAAAAACGTGATTGTTAGATAATACAACCAATGATAGATGGCGCTTACCCCAACAACATATTCAAAATCACTATTTAATGGTATAATTTACATGATATCTATGTGTTTTGTGTTATATCGAGCCCTAAAATTATTAATTGTAATTGTCCATTATTGCTAAGTTAGTATTGTATAATATTGTGTAATTAAATGGTGTATTGTCTAATTAGCAGCTTATGGGGATAAATGTATAAAATGACGGGTAGAATATTGGGAGCTTTCTCTTCATTCTGAACTTAGATAGGCTGTAACGCTGCTCAAATAAATGTAAATGTAAAGTTGTATTCTCAAGTTTTATTTTATTCCTGAAGTGTACCTATTTAATATGATAATATATTTATGTAAATAACAGTGATGATATCTCAGACACAGCCCCTTGTAATAGTCCCGTGACGGCAGCGTGACGTGAGGGAATCACGCACGCCCCCCCTTAGAAGCGGGATCACACCCGAAACCCCCCAAAGACGCGGGATAGCACCCGAACCATACTCTAGGCGAGGCCGCAGCGGCGGCCGTGGGGCTGTTGCGAGTCCTGGGACATCCTTCTGAGGGCTTACCCGGGGCTCCCAACCATAGACTGTTGGGCGTTACGTGAGGTTTTTTAGTCGGTAGGAGTCCGGCATAGCATCCATGATGGATTTTCCCTCACGTTAAAAAAAAAGAAGCAAGAAAGAGAAACTAAAATGCTGCTCGAGTTCTACAAATGGCCAAAGTAAGTAAAAACGGTTCTGTTATGTCTTTACATAACAGAACCGTGTGCCTTTGCACAGGTGGCTTAAACATGAAAGAGCTTGCCAAAAAGAAATATAATTTATTTCAAGCTACGTGCGTCCACTCTGTATGCTAATTCAGAAAACATTTGGCTATGTTTATTCTCTGTAATAAACAGAGAAAATGAGAAAATCTAATACATTTTTTCGTGTAGAAATCCTTATGGAAGCTATATGATTCCTAACGGCTTAATTTTAACGTGAGGAAAATCCTACATGAATGCTTTGCCGGACTCCCACCGACTAAAAACCACACGTATCCTACCTAAAAGCCTGCAGTTGGGAGGCCCTGGGTAAATCCTCGGAAGGATACCCAAGGACAGGCAGGATACCCCAGAGCGGTCTACGTGCATCGTCCATATTAACAGTCGCATACGAACTAGCAGGTTCACCCAAATTAGAAGAATGTTTAAGTAATAAGCTTTTGGAGTTAAACCTTTCAAATTCAAGTATTTCATCACTGCACTATGTTCCATTTTATCCATTTTCAATAATAGCTATGTCTTGACTTACGGTATCACGTGTAACAATGAATCGTTGTAAATAAACTGAACTGCATTCTTGTCACTAAATGAGGATAGTTATAAAATTTACCAATGACTTTAACATGGCTTTTTTTTTAACGTGAGGGAAAATCCTCATGGATGCTATGCCGGACTCCTACCGACTAAAAAACCTCACGTAACGCCCAACAGCCTATGGTTGGGAGTCCCGGGTAAGCCCTCGGAAGGATGTCCCAGGAACTCTAACAGTGTCCATTTCGATTGCTCGGCCAATATGTCGTAGGAAAAAGAAACTTATGTCAGCATTTCGAAGGAATTCGTAGAAAACGAACAGTGAAAACCGCAAATTCGAAGAGTCAATATTTAGAAAGTTATAAGGGTTTAACCGTGGCCGCGCAGTCCGCATGAATTCAACTGCGCGGCCACCAGTTCTCTTGAACGGAGCTACGTACAAGTCTAATTCTTTTTGCTAATCACTGACACGATTTCGAAGAAAATGTAGATTATCAAAATAAAGCCCTACTATTTGAACTTCACAACATACGGCACTCCAAAGTTATGGCCGCGCAGTCCGCACAATGCGAACCGCGCGGCCACGGTTTTTCTTAAATGGAGCTTAAACGGAGCTTAGTAGAAGTCCCATTCTTTTTGCTAATTACAGATACCATTTCGAAGAATATGTAGACAGTATGAATAAAGCCTCAAATTAAGAACTAAATGACGTATAGAACTTAAAACCTATAATCGAAGGAAAAAATAGGGTGACCAAGATTTATAGTGTGTGAATTCAGGCTTTTTACTATTTTAATATCATAGTGTAAATATATTTATATAGCAAGTAGCTTTTCTTGTAAAAAGAGCTACTGATTGTTTCAATTGAATTCCAATTCAATTCAATTGAGAATTAGTGATTCGAATTAGTCTTACGAAAATGTGCTTGTAAGCTTTTAAGTAAAATAGGTTTATTAAAAAGAAAACATATTTGCTGGCGATTGGCAATCATTCATTCTACATGGCGCTGTGTGAAATAGATATTCCACTACATTTAATATTGGTTTTTGGTGCAGGACCTCCTCACTCCCACAGTTCAACAATCCCAACCACAGCAACCACCAAAAGGAAACAAACCTTAGCAAATCACCACGACGATAACGAACTGCCCAACCCAAAGAAGACAAATGGACGGGACGATAATTCGCCTGATGGCATTTGTAACTTTTTCTAAGATGAAGCGGTCCACAACTATTCTGAGCATTTTCCGTACTTATTTATATAAGGTGTTATTTACTAACTAGAAGTATTCTTCTATAAATGTAGGTATTAAAATGTCGTTTATAAAAAAAGTAAAGTAAGTAGGTACATATAAGTAAAGTATTGACTTTCGATTACATTACATTAATTAAGTACTATACGTAAAAACACCATACAGTACCTCATTACCTACCAACTTAAATATTGGGTAAAAAATATTAGTATTGCGGAAATACCTTACTTGATATTGTTATTGTCCAGACTACCAACGTTATAGGTTAAACGCAAAGTTTATATTACTTGAATAGTGGTATTTAGATTCAATTTACGTAAAACTAAAGCATTTGAAATTAAATCAGCAATTAAAAATGGTCGAAAACAAGGACGTATCATAGCTATACACATCGACATCGCGACTTTAAAAAACAAATAAACTTTTATAAATTTGAAAAAAGAATTCTATAAATTATCTGTAGTAGCATGCATGAAGTATAACATATTAGCTGGCGAAAGAAAAAAAGTCAATATCAGAGGAACGTGGAGTAAAAAGGAATCTTGAATTTCACTTACTGAGACATATGTTTACCTACTTAATGTGTTTACGGGTAAAAAGTAATAATTAAATTTATAAAATGTTAGTGCTGTTTATCGGATTAGTAATTACTGGCGTAATTTAAGTCATAAAATCAAACTATAACAATACCATAATGAAACATCTATTTAATAAGTAATAATTCAGTACATAATAAGTAATCCAAATATTTTTAATTTCAATCATTTTAATAATCTTAATATATTATTATTTTGTTTTACTTTTTATTTATAGAAACATAATTAAATAAAATGAAATCTACTAGCAAAATAAAATATTAAGTAGTACAAAATCTCCCCAACATCCCCTTGTGGGTCGCGCCAAACCACCACAGAATACAGAGTACATTTTCCTTGCTAAACGCCATTTTAGCATTCCGGAAAATAAATAATAATTATTATTTCTGTTGTATTTACGCACGTTTCTATATTTGGCAATTACTGTGTAGTTTGTGCATCATCTGAAGATACAAGAAGGTATGTTTTTTGCGAGTTTTCTTTAACAACAGAATTTAAAACATTGCTAATAGAACTTTTGCAAAGCCTACAGTCGCGTCACTGATTGGTCAAGTCATTCCTTCCTTAACCTTTACGTGTTGCCATTTTCCAGTGTTGATAACGTATCTTAAGGTTTTTTTTATAAATCACTAGCTGATGCTCGCGGCTTCGCCCGCGTGAATTTGGTACCCGTTCCCGCTTCCCATGAGAATATTTTCCCGAGATGTAACGTAGCCTATGTGTTATTCCAGACTATAAGCTATTAAAACATGAATGTGGGTTTATCACACGAAGCGAAGATGAGTGTGATAGATAATAGTATCACATGAGTGTTTTAATACCTAATTATACAATTGCATACAAGACTTTATCTACACCCATGATAAAACAATTTGCAAAAATAATATCGAAGAAAAATAGCGGGAATTCGAATTCGCTTTAATCTTTTTTTTTCGGCGCTCAGCCTGTGGTAGTGTAATGCAACGCGCGTGAATGACAGTTCTTTTTTTGAAACTCATACAGATTCCACGCGTCGAGCGGTAAGAATTTGGCTGTCTGATGAGTAACCCTTTGCGCGGAAGAGATTGAAAAAGCGAACGGAGTGTTATGTTATTATTATGAAATTTCATATAACATAATAACAGCCGTCGGATGATATTATGGTTATTAGGACCGTACGTACCGAACGTAGTATTAAGTACTCTGTGATTAGGATTTTGGATGTATTAATGTTGGCAATAAGCTAACTGTTGCAGAATCTTTTATAGAGGACTTTTTTTTTTTTTAACGTGAGTTAAAATTCTCATAGGATGTTATGCAGGCCGTTCCAGTTTTTATGGTACGACAGAGAAACGATCTTTTGAATCGTTCAGTTGTAGCGAAGTATGAGTGGCACCTCTGTCCAGCAGGCGTTGTTCGGGAAGGAGTGGGCGGGATTAGGTTGAAGAGTTCAGAACACTCACCGTGAAAGATACGGTAGAATGCAGCCAAAGACGCAATAGTTCTTCGCTGCGCTAACGGCCTTACCTTACCTTACCCATTATATAACAATATGTACCTATATTGTGATCATCACCATTTACTGAAATATAAATCAATCGATGAGTGTTTTTTTTTCTTATCTTCTTATCTTTGACTGCCTCTGTGGCACAGTCGGTAGAGATACCGCCTACGGCGCTGGAGGTCGTGGGTTTGATTCCCACCGGAGACAAATATTTGTGTGACCCATAAATGTTTGTCTCAAGAGTCTGGGTGTATCTATGTATAATATGTATGTATTTAAAAGTATATAAGTATTAATATCCGTGGTGGATCGTGGATACCCATAACACAAGCAGGTTATTCCTAGCTTACTTTGAGATCAGATAGCGTTGTGTGAGATGTCCGTGAATATTTATTTATTTATATCCTAGAAGTAAACTTCTCTATTCAAATTCAAACCAAGGGACTACAACTATTTGCTTTTTACGATTAAAAGTATAGCAATATACGTGACATTAAAAAGTCTTATTAACCAACTTCAAAAAAGAGGAGGTTCTCAATTCGTACGCTATGTTTTTTTTATGTATAAGTATTACGCGATAGCGGCGCCGATTTTGATTTTTTTTGTTTGAATGAGGTTACTGAGGTGGTCCCATATCCAGGGTATCAAGATCTGATGCTGGGATCCTGGAGAAATCGAGGGAAACCACCGAAAATTGTTGGGACAACTAGTGCGTTTGCTAACTTTTTGATTAAGTGCTTTAATAAGTAAGTATACCTACTACAATTTAATAAAGGTCTGGAGTCGATATGATGATGGAACCGAAAGACAGTTGAGGGAATTTCTTAACGATTTACAGCAGTTACCTTGTGTTTCGGCTTGATTGATTTGTGTTGATGAGAACTTTACACCTAGATAGATATACTTATCGGTCTACCCGTCACTTAAAATAATAATAAAAAAATAATTAAACAATAGAACCGACTTCATACAAATCCTTAAAAATAAAATATACCTATACTACGATTTTTAATTCGAGTCAGTAAAATGACATTTTCAGTGTTGTGGGTTTTTTGTCACAAATAAATAGTGATGTGGTTGAATCGAGTTTTACATTTAAGTCGACAACAAGTTAGTCGAGATTATATTTTTTATCCAATATCAAACAGTAATTAAATATTACAAAAAACCTCCTATACCGTATTTCAACTCACTCAATAATGCAGTTAACTAACAATTTGGATCTCGATTGCTCCATAATTATTTACCTACATTAAAATATAATTCCTAGAGTAAGGTGTGTATGGACCGTGCCGTGTGGCGCTTGGTTCTTTCTGCTTACCCCGCAATGGATTTGGCGTGAAGGTAGATAGATAGACTTTTCTAGGAACCATAGTTTGTTTTATACAAACATTTCACACCAATTTACCTTGAAAATAATTTCATGAAAAATACTTTTATGACAATTTAAAATTGTCATTTTAGCTTGTCCTTGAAATTATTTTTTTCTACGACCATTTGGTAATTTGTTTAATACATAACCACAAGTCATATATTCTTAAGCTTTTTTCTCAGCTTTTATAATAAATGTTATAGCAAGCAAATTTAATATGCTGGTAAATATGTAATAGATATTACACATAAATAAATATTCACGGACATTTCACACAACGCTAGCGCAAAGTAAGCTAGGAATAACCTGCTTGTGTTATGGGTATAAGACCACGGATATTAATACTTATATACTTTTTAAATACATACATATTATACATAGAAACACCCAGACTCTTGAAACAAATATTTACAAAGGTCACACAAATATTTGTCTTTGGTGGGAATCGAACCCACGACCTCAGGCGCCGCAGGCGGTATCACTACCGACTGTAAATTTTATATTTACAATAAAAATTTAAAATTCAATAAAAAAAACACTTTCACACCTAATAAAATAAAGGGGTCGTCCATTAATTACGTGAGGTTCAAAAGGGGGGAGGGGGTCTGACAAAAATCACAAAACATCACCAGGGGGGTGGGGGGTGGTGTGAGATATCACGTGTATTTATATTGAACAAAACCTTTACAACCCTGAATTTGGGATCTCTCTAATTTCCGAACAACAAAACCTACAGTATTAAAACTTGTATAGAATCATTCATAAAGCACTTAATTTCTTTCTTACATCAGAAATTAATTGAAATCGGAATACCTATGCGTTGATCATAAAACACAAAAATCATTTTGTCTTTCATCGTGTCTCCCAAAAGAACCGCGCAGAATATCGGCATCAATCCGATCTATTATAATCTCAAATTATGTCAGTATCTATTATTTAAAATGGTACTATAGTTTTGGCGTGATACAGAAAGACATACAAAAAATAAACAATTTTAGCTTTAGTATCGGACGTAATGTGGAAGTTACATAGAATATCCAGTAAAAAGTCTTAGAATACAGATTTTTGATTCTCTATAGCCTTATTAAAAGTTATGCATGCAAGACTAGCACGCAGCAGTGTCCACTGGTGGGCGCATGTCGTGGGACCCCATCCACCGATGATCATTAGGGGGAAAGCCCCTTTCCGTGTTCCGGAGATGCCTTCAGCGCCCACCCGCACGACCGCTATCTACCCTCTCTGCTTCCAGAGGCGCTAGAGAGCGGTGCGATGCGGGCTTGGGTTTTTGTTAGCTGCTCAGGGAGCTCCAGGGGAGCCGCCCATCTTGCTCCCCGGGAGGGCCCCGGAAGTGCGGGGAGCCCCCGGCCGGGCTGACGTGAATAATCTTTGGATATCCTTCGGCCCGGCTATAGGATGAGGAGGAACATCGCGGGATTTAGTGGATAGGGCGGTCCCTTTACGGGACCGGGAGCCCCATACACCGTCTTGGCTGCCCCCGCAGCTGGGATCACGGTGCCCAATCGCATTCCCCCGTGACCAAATAGAAACGCCGCTTTGCCCACTTGGATATCGATAGTCGTGACCAAAAGCATAATGATCGCATGGAAATTCAACCTTGATTTTTTTTATACCACTAAGGTGGCAGACAAGCATATGGCCCACCAGAAGGACTGACGACCAGAGGCGCCACTCTCACGCTGCCGACCCTGTGATTATTCTACTTTTGTCCGCTAGCTCAGTCTAGCTATCAGCTAGTATTCGTATAGAAGTATCCAGGATAGATTATACAATAGGGACTTCTATAAAATTTAGAAAATCTTTGTAGTTACTAAAAAATCTAAAAATACACGTGATTCGGCCCAGAAGTGGGAGGGGTAGTCTGAAACCTCACCAAGTATCACCAAAGGGGAAGGGGGGTCCAAAAAATGCCCAAAGAAACCTCACGCGATTAATGGACGACCCCAAAGAATGTCTAAAATGTCTAAGTCTATTGATTGCCGAACATCACTATTATAGCGGGTCACCCTTTTTTGTATCAGTGACAGTTGCACTTGTCATTTTACTGACTGAGATTAATAATCCGACTTTAGCACATAGTGATATGTATTTTGATTTATCAGATTTTATTCAATTTAATATGGAAGTTGTTGCCATTAATAATACCTAGGTACCTACCTATACCTATGGGTTTACTTGGCGCCGACTTCAATATGATATTGAATAAAATCTAGTAAATCAAAATAATAACTTTGTGCTAGGTAAATATTTTAAAGGATTTGTATGAATTCGGTTCAATTTTTTTTTGGGAATGTCTCGTCGACGCAACGTAAATCATGGTCACCCTTCTTTTAACTCTAGTTACAGGGTTTAAGTTCTGTAACTCGTGATTTTCAAGCATTAGAACTTCATTCATGATATCTACATATTCTTCGAAATCGTATCAATGATTAGCAAAAATAATGAGACCTCTACCAAATTCTGTTTAAGCTCCACTTTAAGAAACACGTGGCCGCGCGGTTCGCCCTTACGTAAGTGCTGTAGAACGAGAAGTTCAAACTTTAGGGCTATATTTTTCAAATCTACTTTTTCTTCGAAATCGTATCGGTGATTAGCAAAAAGAATTAGACTTCTACAATGCTCCGTTAATGAGAACTGGTGGCCGCGCGGTTCGCTTTATGCGGACTGCGCGGCCATAACTTTGGAGTGCCGTATGTCGTGAAGTTCAAATAGTAGGGCTTTATTTTTATAATCTACATTTTCTTCGAAATCGTATCAGTGATTAGCAAAAAGAATTAGACTTGTACGTAGCTCCGTTCAAGAGAACTGGTGGCCGCGCAGTTGAATTCATGCGGACTGCGCGGCCACGGTTAAACCCTTATAACTTTCTAAATATTGACTCTTCGAATTTGCGGTTTTCACTGTTCGTTTTCTACGAATTCCTTCGAAATGCTGACATAAGTTTCTTTTTTCTACGACATATTGGCCGAGCAATCGAAATGGACACCTCTAACATGGCTAAGAAGTTTTCAAATGACCCTCGTACAACTGTCTACTGGAAATCTGGTTACTTTGAGAATAAACACACTGCAGTGTACATAAAAATAAAACCAACAATGACATGACTTGACTGGCCTGAGTCCGGATGTCGTGGGTTCAATAGTCGATTCAATCAAACCTCAAATTTAAAACCAATGAAATCGAGTATAAGCTTTCATTGGTTTTTAAATTTTCAGATAGAAACCGATCGCGGTAACCTCAACTGAGAACTTTGAGAATAAACACACTGCAGTGTACATAAAAATAAAACCAACAATGACATGACTTGACTGGCCTGAGTCCGGATGTCGTGGGTTCAATAGTCGATTCAATCAAACCTCAAATTTAAAACCAATGAAATCGAGTATAAGCTTTCATTGGTTTTTAAATTTTCAGATAGAAACCGATCGCGGTAACCGAATCGAGTTTCATGAGGCCTCAGCCTCAGCCTGATGTGAAATACGAATAAAATACATAGCAAGCTAAATTCATTAACAATAGTTTCTAGTATGTAATGACGCACATATAAGATACTAACCTTTCTTAAACTGAAAATAACCTATGTTTTCATACACCTACTGTGAACGTCAATGAAATTTTTCCAGACCACTGATCTGTATTATTACCACTAATACAGATCAGTGTTCCAGACGCTTATAAATATTTTGTTTTCGATTTAATGGCAATCTGGTATTTGCATATTCTATATTTAAATGTATTATTTTTGTTGTCTGTGGGCAGAGTTTCATGAGGCTGCTGTCATATCAACATAACCTTCTTGGTGCCAGTTTACGTCATTATGGTAATGGTGTGCACACAGTATTGACAGTCCTGGATACAACACTTCGCGCTTGAATAGATTCAACCTATATTTAAATTTGAATACATTATTTAGTGACGTTTGTAAGGTGGGTGTGAGTTATATATGGAACACCAGAGTATGAATGGTCTGCTACGACACACTGCGTCATATCTTTCTCTACCGAATCGGTTTTTTTTTTAGAATTCGGTTCGGTGATTCAGAAATCAGTTTCAAGACTAGGGGGTGATGAAAGAACAAGACTAGGGATGATCGTGGCCTCGCATATTCAGTGTTCTGTGAACGAACATTGCAGTATACAACTTTCTGTATGGCCAGTCTTTTGTTAAGTGACGACCACGTGATCACGTTGCAACATTTATTTGCATGCTCGTTCGTGCTACGGAAGGCACGTGAAACATTGGTCCTGGTTGTCCATAACATGATAGTCGTTAAGACAAGTTAAAGGTCTTACAGGCGGCTTGAAAAAATTCAACAGTCTCTGGGGTTGCAAGCTGCCATAGACTACGGCAACCTATCATCAGGTGGGCCGTAAGCTTGCCTCATAGTGGTATAAAAATTGCAAAAACTCTTGAGATCATAGTAAGTGCTCACCGCAAACCGCCCATAGACGTGATTGCAGACGAAAATTTACGAGGGTAGTCGTAAAAATAAAGCAAAAAATAAGCGACGAGGCATTAAGGCTCGCCCAAGTGTTCACGACAGCCTAATTTGGGCTTTTCGGTATAAAATAACAAGTACTCGAGTTGCCACGAAATATCGAATAGCAAATTAAGGTTTCTGGTTTCTAAGAGCTCGTTCATAAGTGAAATGTCAATATTTTTATAGCGGTTTTTCCTTTGCCTTTGTGTTTCCAATCATTGTGTTAAACAAAGGTTCGTATCGCCTATTGTGTGTAGAGGTCATGGATACTCACTTTTCTTTTATATACATTTATATAATTGTGTATAAGAGAAATTACGAGGGCTTCTCTCGGTGGTGAAGGGTCGGACTCTTTAGAGGTTGGTTTGCCTTTTTGTTTTGCTGAAGATGTTGGGTAATTGTTGTTGAGTCATATTCTTATTACTTTTTCTTCGATATACAGGCATTAAATATAGGTAATATATTAAGTGCTCATAGCTTAGACAGTAGGGTCCAGAACAAGTCGGCAACTCCTGCAACCAATTCGGCTCTCCGCGTAATGACTTGTCATTCCTGTACCTCCAGGAATGTCGAGGAGGTCGAGAGAAGAGCGCGTATGATGGGCAAGTACATGTTCTTAACGTTATGTCCCAGGGATGCAACGCCTGTGGAGAGGTCACTCCGCCTGCACCTGAGAGGGTGCGGATAACAACACGGGGAGTCGCAGTTACCGGTTATAAGCTCTGCGCTAATAGGCGTCTGCGCGGGCGCCAGGGGCGATTCTCGACGGTAGGATAGTCCATCGCGGCTAACTGACCAGTTACCGCCCGGCCATAGCTTAGTCAATGTTCTATATCACTATTTAAGCGTATTCAATACGAAGACCCCTGGAACTCGTGATCTTTTATGTACGATTTGCGTGTCCTTTTTTAAAAACTAGTGCTTTTGATAAATCTTTGGTCCCTACAGAACATGGCAGTTCATAAACTAAGTTGAACGTCAATTGGGCGGCTTAAAAATTTCGTCAGCAAGGAATCATAATAGCTTTGTAGTACTTTTATATTATATTATCTTTGTAACAGCGTAAATACGAGTAACACGAAAATGTTGGCTTGCCCTAATTGAGCGCATGTCTATGATGTCGAGTTTAAGACTCGCCTTATTATTCTACAGACAGAAAAACTTATGTAATGGTAGTAAAGTAAATAAAAGCCGCAAGACATTATTTTCTACGATTTCCTTTGACATTAGTACTGTTGCTACGACGTAGCGCCTACTACACGTAGCTTACAAACTGCCTACGAATAAATTTGATGTTTCTCAGGAGGCCAATTCTAATGATAATTTTCACTCGGTTCAATCTCGTGTCGATCTCATTTATTGATTGTATAAACATCCAGTCATTAATTATAATTAACATATCGTGTTTATTTGATTGTAATTTTTATGTTTCTGTATGAAATGTCGAAGAGAGACGGGATCGAGTAAAAATTAATTATTAATGGAATTGTAAATATCCAAAAAAAATGTTAAAATAATATAAATATTTTTTTTATTTTCATCTCTTAAATGCTAATTACATTTGAGGTTGGGGCACTCCTTTTAAGTATTAATACCTGTGTTAGGAGGCCTCGCTCTAAAAACTCAAAAAATTGTGTCAATTAGGATCAATTCTTTTTTTTTGCATTAGCGTGCCAAAACTGTTGCCGTTAGATGCCTACAGTCCTAAGATATGTCTATCTCTATCCTAAATATGTATTCTGCTTAGTATTAAAAGAGAAATATCGCATTAGTATCTTTATCTTACGTCACGAAAGCGACGCTCGTGACTATTGTTATGTATCCTGTGGATAACATCAATTTTTTTACGCAATTAATCTCCATTTATTTTTAGACTTGATACGTATGATTGTACGTATGATACAGGAGATCTAGTAACCACTATCACCATCACCAAACCATAACCGTAGAAACTAGTTTAAATGATAGGCGTAAAATGGATTTGAAAAAAGTATATTCGTTTGATAACTTAGTAACATACATACAAAACCACACATCATTAGCCGTTAGTAACTATGACAACTTTAAAAACTCAGCACGTGTGACATTCGTAGAACATTGAACTACCCGCATAAATTTCAGTACCTACTTACCTATTTATACGCATTTTTTAACCGATCGACATGCATCGATCATGTTTTTATGTCTCGACTTCCTGTTTTCCCCGATTTGGCCGATATATACTTCAAACTCCCGAACCTCTATCCCATATTGCTTATTTCATCCCCTTAGAAGTGAAATTTTGAAAAACTCTCTCCTTTTATACTACTAAGGTGGTAGACAAACTAACGGCCCTCTGATGGTTGGTTACCATAGCCCATGAACGTTTACAACACCCGGGGCCCTAGACACGCGCTGTCGACCTAAGGTTGTGGGTCTATTTTTTAAGAGTAGCTTACCATATAAATATGTAGCTTCTAAGTGTAAGGATGGGTGTTGACATAGGCATGACTCCGTAATTTTCTTGAAATAGATAGAGGAAAGTAACCAAATATGGAATAGATTCTTAATATGGAATACCTACATTTCTCTCAAGTGCAAACTTACACACGCAATAAACAGTGATATTCTGTCTCATTCTACTCCCGGTTACGCGTACAAGTCGTGGCAAGTCAGTCGAGAGAGTCCTGTCATCGCTGAGAGAGTGTTTCGTTTTGTCGCTCCCGCATTACTTTCTAAGGTATCTAAAAAAGAAGTATTTTTCGTACAGAAAGTTCACATAGTATTGTTTTTACAGCATTCAGAGACCGTTTAGATGTTCTTTTGTATGTTGTAGCGGTATTAGATGGTATTTCTTTCTTAAATATAAAAATGAAAATTTTAATTTGAAACCGTTAGAAAATCCAAATATGGACAGGTCACAGCATCCAATTATGGACTATGGGAAACATGGGTCAAGTGCCTCATGTGTGGGCTCTGGGCACATTATGATTGCGCTGGACCAGAATTTGATACCTGGATCTGTGATTTTTGCAAATAATTAGTGTTCATTTCTACATTATACCAAAGTTTTCAATGAGTCTCATATAAGTTAAGGCTAATTTTTGATAGTATTTACAGTATTCCATATTTGGGGTACCTATTCCATATATAGGTACCTTCCTCGTTATTTTTTTTTTTATAATTTATCATACCTTAAACTAATCCATATGAGCTAAAATTGTTATAAACTTAAGTGCAAATATATAATTATCAATAATTACCAAAAAACTTTTTTTATTTATAACACTTGTGCAAATTATGCCTAAAAATCAAAATGGTATTCCATATTTGGTTACTCTCCTCTAGTTTTTTTCGAGAAATATTTCAGATTTTCAAAACTTTTGAAGTCAAAAATAGTTTGTTATTGAACCTTGTTATTGAACCCGAGGTTATAATAAAAGCTAATCACATCAACAAGAAAAAAAACTATCGATTGTTTTTTTTTTTCTCCGTCGTCCCATAGAAACTTAGTTTGGGGTCCGATTCTATTCATTGTATGAGGGTCACAAATCTACCCCACACGTATTTAGACACAGTTTTTATACAGGGAATTTAGCTGGGGTGGCCGGTGGTAATTATAGGGTAACTCTACTTCCCTACAACTATAGCCGGTCACCCCAGCTGTGGGATTCTGTGCGAACAGATGATAGTCATAACAAAACCGATAGATATCTATCTAAAATAGTGAAATTGAATTTGCTGATTTTGATTTGGATGGAGTTGTGACTTGTTCTATACTATAACTATAAATGACTTTAGTTTAAAACTTCTTTCTGTTATTTTTTCAGTCTTTGTGTTATTTTTCTAAATAATGAGTAATAATATTTATGCAGAAAAGTAACAACATTTCAGAATTATACTGATTTTTGTTCTAATTTTGTAATTTTGTCATAATTTGGAAGGGATAATTAAGGTTGTTTGAGTTTAGATCTACGATATAAAAGATTTTAACGTCCTGGATTTTTTTTTTTTTTTTTTTTTTTGTATAAATGTAGTTTTTGCAAAAAATAAATTTTAGTCACAATTTTGTGATATGACTTGTAAATGACAATAATATTTTATCACCTCATTTGCCATTTTTTATCAAAAACAGCAACCATCAATAATAATATGGTATTATCTAATCCTTTATTATCTGTGGTGGCATAACGAACAATATATTGCAGTGTATTATAATGTCTACATGATAGATAGGTATCTGAGATTTATATGCAAATATTAGATACTAACAGTTGCCTGCGACTCTACCTGCGTGACATATAAATATTCTTCGAAAAAATTGTACCCCGTTTTCAAATTCCATAAAGACTTCCTTTTGGACATTTCCAACATGTCACGCGGTTTCACCCTCGTAGTTCCCGTTCCCGTGGAAATACGAGAATAAAATACAGGCTATAATAAAATACAGGCTATAATAAAATACAGGCTATAATAAAATACAGGCTATAATAAAATATAGGCTATGACACACGGGGATAGTACACCAAATCGGTTCAGTAGTTACTGAATCTATTCAATGCAAACATACAAACAATCTAATCTTTCCTCTTTATAATATAGACTAGCGGACGTCACGCGGTTTCACCCGCGTAGTTCCCGTTCCCATGGGAATACGGGAATAAAATAGCCTATGTTCACCGCAAAGAGTGTAGCTTCCCAACAGTGAAAGAATTTTTCAAATCGGTCCAGTAGTTCCGGAGCCTATTCGTTACAAACAAACAAACAAAAAAACAAATCTTTCCTCTTTATAATATGAGTATAGATAAGTGATTTATGTGTTTGTCTTTGGTTCTACTTAGAAATTTGCAAACAAACATAGGAAAATTTTGAAGTCGGATGCAGAGCTTTCTAGTATAAGTACAATAACGAGCAGAATTTTTGTAATTTTTTTTCTGAACTAGCAAAAATTCAAAAAATATACCTAAGATGACAAAATATTGTACAACACCAAGGACTCCATCTTCCTTCTAACCGATGTGAGCCGCCGCTGGGTTTAGTGGGTAAATTGAAAAAGCCGGGAATTCCACTTTTATTTATGCCCTCCGCCTTCCCAATGGAGGTATGGAGCTTATCAAGCAAACGCCGCGTAAAAAACATAACCCTCGACGCATTTAGCCTTAAACCCTAAAAAATAAAAGATCACAAATGCTATTAATAGGTATAATGCGCTCATATATTTTTACTGTCTCGTACAAAGTATAGACAATTCATGAAAGTCTTATCATTAGTAGGTATTTATAGTTCTGCAACGTAGAAGAACGAAAATTTTTTAAATAAATTTTATTTTTGGAAATGTATTTGAGAATAATTCTAAGCGACAATTCTCAGCTACACAACATAAAAGCGACGGAATTGACGAGTGAAATGTCATTTGTCTCATATTTAGAAGTGGCAAAATTGAGACAAAACCCTTTTCATGCCTAACTTTTCGTTTAAACTATTCGCATCATGAAAAACTGGTGTCAGTAATGTTTACGCTAGGTGCACGTAGCTTTCATACGGACAAACAAAATCAACCATAGTGCCACTATAAACTAACAAACATAGATAAGTGTAATATAGTAAGTGTTTTAACAATACTTACAACTCTACCAACCACCTCACCTTACCTCGTTTACATATTTAAATAGGAAATTTATTGGAGCAAAATCCTTAAATATCCATACAAAAATAAATTCAGTATTTCAACAATCTTAATGAATTTATTAACAAACAATGTAGACCAATAAATAAATTACTATTCCTGAGTTAAAGTTTAAAAGACAGCATTCTCAAAAAAAAATTGAGCGTCTGAAAAAAGTTAGTCTTGAAAAAGGTCTAAGTCAAACAGACTAGAATCCTAAATATAATGTTGTCCATCGTCTATGTTTACGTATAATCACGTGGTTGCCACTTACCGGTCCGAGGCTGTCGAATCCGTTGCTCAGAGCCAGCTTATGCACCTCGTCATGAGCCACAGACCTCTTGAAGCGCACCAAAAACGTATTGGTAAAGACTTCACGCGAAGCAACCGCGCTTATCAGCAAAGTTGTAGCTATGCATTGCAGCCACATGTTAACACGATGGCCGCTGACGGCTGACTGAGGCCTGACTCCCCAACTCCTGCTGACGTCACCAATATCGACCCCTTTTCGACGCATGCGCTGTAAACCCCATCCACACGATCATCTAAGCTCCACGTCCGAAGCCTTTTCACAGATTATGAAAGGATGTCGCCACACAATCATTGTTTTGGATGAACAATCAAAATCCTTTGCTTCAGCTTTTGCTGTAAAACAACGTTGCATCTATTTCCGTGTTGTGCAGCGTCACATCTCTGCAGCCATTGTTTCAAAAGCTTTTTCTGTTTGGAATTGATATGAATCAACTTTTTCTTTTAGACTGAACTGTTTGTAGGTTGGAATGTAATATGCGTTACCAAGGGATGCTTACATATCCATTACGGAAAAAATAATCAAAAAACTTGAAATAAGTACGTTTACACAACAATCTTTATACGAATAATACTTACTTACGACTAAAATCTTATTCTCGGGAAAACTTGGAGGCATCAAATTAAGCCTACATTACCTACTTGGTCTTATAAAAACGGGCCAAGTAAAAGTCTCACGCACGAAGGTTCCTTACCAAAAAACTGTAAAAAATCACGTGACCAAAGTATGAAACTCCTACGTTTTTAAGTAATCCACAGGGCGGAAACTCCAGCTTGAATGTGTTCGTGTGACCAATAATGCTAAGCAAATATTCCGTCAACACGTCCGTCAACCATAAAGACAGCTGGATCGGAGTTGCCGATCTGTATGTAATACTATTTTATATTATCTTTGCTAATATTTCCGGATGCCCCGAAAACGTAGATTTCTTTAAACCGACTGCGCCCCCCCCCCCCCCCCCCCGGTTAACCAAATAACGCAATAATTTGTTGATGTTTCACTCCTTTTTTTTAGATCTGTAATCTATACTTTTATATCTATACTAATATTATTAAGAAGTAAAGTTTGTGTGTTTGTTAAATTGTAAGGGGTAATCTCGGGATTTACTGAACCGATTTTAAAAATTCTTTCACCAATAGATAGGTTATTGTGGAGTGTCATAGGCTATATAGCATCACGCTACAACGATAGGAGCGGAGCAGTAATAGTAAATGTTTCAAAAACGGGGGAAAAGTTATTCCTTTTGAGAGCTTCGTTGCGTGTGCTGCGTAAATATTTATAGTTATGTAAAAAATATGTACTACAAAACTGTTTCTCTTAAAAATGTTCTAAAAAAATTGCGCGTTAGCATGTGTCTATCTTTGGGTTGGTGCACAATAACCATTTTAATGGCAATCAATTTTTTTCTACAATAATGCCACGGGATACCTCTTTTATAAACGAAATTGTTCTTAAAAATAATGCGACGGGAATACACGCGACGAGAAACCTTTTTTTCTTTCTCTCTCTATCTCTCTCTCTCTATCACGTAGTATTGAATATTAACAACGAGACGCTACGGGAGTAAACGCAACGCGACGGGATTAAATGCGACGGGAACAGGTAATACTCTCTCTTATGTGGCGAAAACGAAGTTGCGCGGGTCAGCTAGTCTATATATATAATGCTACTGCTCCACCTGCGTTAACATTAATGTTGATGTCCAACTACTCGATAATTAAGGCATTAAGAATGCGCTTAGGCTACATTAAGGTCACAACGGGTTTACTAATGTTTGCCATAATTATAAATGCCATAATTTCATATGCCATACTGGTATTTGCCATAATTTCATTAGAAATAACGCTTCAGTTGCCATAATCGTGAAATGACATAAAATGACTTTCACTAATTCCATTGGTCATGTCATAATCGATCAAGTGTCATAATAATTTATGTAAATCAATAAATGTATTTGCCGTAATTTTCTTTTTCAATAATGCCATTTTCCATAGCTTTTATTCACCATAATATAAATAAAGATAATTTATACGACACAGATTTTTTACTCACAATTAAACCTAAAACTAAACCTCATAATGGCGTCTACTAACCAAGCTCGACGGATCCCCACTTTGCGGGGCTCCTACTTCTGGGTGGTTTAAAAAAGAACCACGAAGACAAATCGGGAGCTTCGTTTCGCTTCGCATCCGCCTTAGTCTTCTAACCTAACCTATCCGAGTCGGATTGCACTGAGTCGGGGTGTTAAGAATAATTAATTTCGAATTTTCGACCTAACAATATTATGTATTATTTTCATAATTATATCAAATTTTGATTATGTCAAGAGTCGATTATGAGATGTGTTACTTATGGAAACTAATTATTATGATATTATGTTGTTATAGAAAGTCATTTTATGGCAAATAAAAGTTATCACTGTTGAGTTGTTAAGGCAAACATTATTACACAATATTATGATCGGGAATGATTATGGCAAAAAATATTAGGTGCTTACATATGAAATTGGCGTTTTGTATAGGAGGAACAAAAAGTCGAATATTTTTAAATATAATATATTTAATTAATCAAAGTATGAACCATTGTTTTCTATGCATTTTTGCCATCTCATAGGTAGTTCATTGATCCCTTTACTAAAAAAACCAGTCGGACGGGAATCAATAAAATCTGTGAAGGCGATTTGGACTGCCCGATCAGAGTTGAATTTTTTTCCTTGCAAGAAGTTGTCCAAATTTCGAAAAAAATGGTAATCTGTTGGAGCAAGATCCGGGGAGTACGGAGGATGTTTTAGACATTCCAATTGAAGCTCTTCTAATTTGGTAGCCGTCTGTTGTGCAGTGTGTGGTCTAGCGTTGTCGTGAAGCAGCAGTGGCGTGGAGCGATTGACCAGCCTAGGTTATTTAGCCGCTAGCTTTTCCATCATGGTTTGCAATTGCTGACAATAGACATCAGCCGTAATAGTCTGGCCAGATTTGAGAAAACTGTAATGAACAATACCGGCACTTGTCCACCAAACGCTTACAAGTAACTTTTTTGGGGTTAATTTTCGCTTGGGGCAGGATTTGGCTGGCTGGCCAGGATCCAACCATTGCGCTGAGCGCTTTCGATTATCGTAAAGAATCCATTTTTCGTCACAGGTAATGATTCGGTTTAAAATACCTTCATTATTGTGCCGGTTCAGTAATGTAATGCAGCAGTCGACGCGCTTTTGCCGGTTTGCTTCAGTCAATTCGTGAGGTACCCACCTTTCAAGCTTTTTAATCTTCCCAATTTGCTTCAAGTGAATTAAAACAGTTTTATCACTAACACCGCAGCCTGCAGCTAACTCGGACGTGGTTTGCGATGGATCCGCTTCCACAATAGCCTTCAATACTTCATTATCAACTTGAGTCTCAGGCCGTCCACGGGGCTTGTTCTGCAGGTCGACATTTCCTGAACGAAAACGTTGGAACCAAAAACGAACTGTGTTTTCTTTTTTGCAACATGACCGCCATACACATCATTCACCCTTCTAGTCGTTTCCGCAGCACTAGTGCCACGGCGGAACTCGTACTCGTAAATAATGCGATATTTTAAGTTTTCCATTTTGTAAAATGAGTGACGCAAACAGAAAAAAACAGAAGAAAAAAACAAATGAATGACGGTCATCGAAGGATAAATACATGAGTAAATAGCTGGGAAAATTTGAATTTGGAATTCCTTACCAAAGAGGAGAAAATCGTAATTAAAGTGGCCAGTACGAAAAACGCCAATTTGATGTGTAAGCACCTAATATTAGTGCAAATGAATTTATGGAAAACGAGAGAAGACCGTCACAACGCCGTTAGAGTGGATTAATTCAAGAAGTTACGCGTTAAAACAAGATGGAGGTTGAACCTAATCACACAATGGGACTAGTTTAGAAAAAGCCAAATCCTGCAAATGAAGGCGTTTTTTGTCTACCTATGCAAACGGAAAATAATAGCCAGAAATAGATTTATTATCTTAAAAATCGGTGTCAAAATATGCTTTGGTTGTAAATTTTATATTATTTATACATAATGTGTAAAGCAATCAAAGTGTAAGCCCCAATTTTTTAGATGAATGCCCGCGAAATGAGATGGCGTTAACTGGCGTTAATGTAGCAAACATCGCTTAGCGTGCAAAACTACCTGCTAAAACCCTTTGATGTGTCGAAAAAAACAGACAGCCCGAGCTATCGCTTAACGTTTAATGCCATTACTAATGCCGTTTGTAATTTCCCACGTTAAAACCTTGGCCACATCTACGTAGAAGTGCTATTATGGTGTTAATCGCGTTAAGATGCAGGTGGAGCAGTAGCACAAACGTGAATGTCCTGACTGACTGATAATCAACGCACATCCCAAACCGCTGGGACTAGAAAGTCCAAATTTGGCAAATAGGTTCCTTGTATGGTCTAGGGATCCACTAAGAAAGGATTTTTGGAAATTCCACCATTAAGGTGGCAAAAATTACAATTTAGGGTGTAAATTGTAATTTTTGCCACCTTAATAAAAACCTAATAATAGAGGCCATTTCGCTTAAAGCGCGGGCGCCAGGCGCCTATGTCAAAGGGCGCATCAAACGTCTTTGGAATGGAGATATTGCCGTATGCGTCTATATTAATATTATAAAGAGGAAAGATTTGATTGTTTGTTTGTTCGTTTGCATTGAATAGGTTCCGGAACTACTGGACCGATTTGAAAAATTCTTTCACTGTTGGGAAGCTACACTCTTTGCGGTGAACATAGGTTTTTTTTTTAATTCCCGTATTCCCACGGAAACGGGAACTACGTGGGTGAAACCACGTGACGTCCGCTAGTGTTAAATAAATTTAATTGTTATGTATATCGAAACAAGAGCTATCTTACCTTGCATATCGTGAGCGGTATGACACGTGCCGAAAGGCAAAAGTGACAATAATACAATGGTAATTTAATATGTGTAATGCCTATATTTATATGCATGTAGGTGATTATTTGACGTTAGTTTACGAAACAGGGGAATGGCGTTAATATTGTACTTATGAGTTAAAGTTTAATTAGGTAAGGAAATATCGAGATGTTTAGAGCTCGGCCTGCGCCCCCTCGGGCTCGGCGCCCGGGTGCGGCCGCGCCTTTGAACCCCCGGTTAAGGCGGCCCTGGTTGTATGGGATCCCCTTTTTTCTGACTTAGTTAAAGTTAAAGCGGCAACAGAAATACATTATCTGTGAAAATTTCAGCTCTCTAGCTATAATGGTTCCTGAGATACAGCCTTGTGATGGACAGACATACAGACGGACGGCGAAGTCTCATGAATAGGGCCCCGTTTTTATCCTTTGGGCACGGAACCCTAAAAACTATATACCTAGTTGTTATGAAATCTTAAAAAACATACGGCGCAAGGGATCGGGCTGAAATTTGCCACAGGGAAAACATAGGTTACTTTTATTACCATTACGAACGAGATAGAATTCCACGCAGGTGGAGCTGCGGCTGTCATCATATTAGTCCATAATATTGCAAGTATTGTCACAAGAATTAAATACGCATGCAGCTAACCTACAGTTTCTTAAGAAATAATCAACCCCATAATAAGATTTAAACTTATGATACCTACTCCGTCCCCTCTTGAATTAGGAGGGGGACGATCGGGAACTGATTAAATATTATTTTTGTGAATTCCCGTTCGTCCCCCTCGGGGGGACGAAGTCAAGGGGACGAACGGGAATACTCCAGTTATCAAGCTAAAACCTATAGGCTCATAATATTCTCTGGGGATATTCTTCCGTTAGCTTACCCGGGGCTCCCAACCGGAGTCAGTAGGTAGGAAACATGTGGTTTTTAGTCGGTAACAGTCCGCAAAGCATCCATGGCGGACTTTTCACACGTTAAAAAAAAGCTCATAATTTTATGAGACTTTTTTGCGGGTTAAAGTAATGGTGAAGTAGAAGTAGTGAAATGTGGACATCTGCCTACCTTTTCAGGGATAAAAGTGAGTGACTTTATGAGATGTATGTATATGTATCTTTAAATATAAAAATCAATGCCACTTTTCGTTGTAATTTTATAACTCAAGAACGGGCTCACCTATCCAAACCAAATTTTAAGGTTTTATTCGGACTATTTAGTAGATGGTTTATGTGAAATTCGCTCAAAATCGGTCGAGCGGTTCTTCATTTATCACGCAAACGAAGTTGCGCGGGTCAGCTAGTATGATATAAAATCTTTGTGTAAGTATCTACATCATTTTGTTATAATATGTACATAAACCCTAGGTGAGGCCGTAGTGGTAGCTGTAAGCCATTGGGAGTCCTAGGGTATCCTTTCGAGGGCTTACCCGGGGCTTTTTTATACCACTAAGGTGGCAGACAAGCATACGGCCCACCAGAAGAACTGGTGGTCACCGCAGCCTATGAACGTTTGCAACACCAGAGTCTGCCGACCCTGTAAAAAACTTCTTAGTTCCCTTTTAAAGAACCCCATACTGTAGGCGTTTGGGAAAACCGAGGCAGGAAGATCATTCCACAACCTAAGC
This sequence comes from Miltochrista miniata, assembly GCA_933228765.1. Taxonomy (NCBI): domain Eukaryota; kingdom Metazoa; phylum Arthropoda; class Insecta; order Lepidoptera; family Erebidae; genus Miltochrista; species Miltochrista miniata. The sequence continues at coordinate 9,391,802 of OW121764.1, read as the reverse complement.
GTGCGCGGAAGAAACCCCCTATCGGATCTAATATTTATCTCTACATATACGGGGCTCTCAACCGTAGACTGTTAGCAGGACACATGAGATTTTTTAGTCGGTAGGAGTCCGGCATAACTTGGGGTCATCCATTAATCACGTGAGGCTCGAAAGAGGGGAGGGGGTCTGACAAAAATCACGAAACATCACCAGGGGGGGTGGGGGGTGTTGTGAGATATCACGTGTATTTATTTCGAACTGCCACTTAACAACCCTGAATAAACAACAAAACCTACAATATTAAAAAGCGCTTAATTCCTTTCTTACATCAGAAATTAATTGAAATCGGAATACCTATGCGTTGATCGTACAACATAAAAATCATTTTGTTTTTCATCGTGTCTCTCAAAGTAACCGCGCAGAATATCGGCATCAATCCGATCAATAATAATCTCAAATTATGTCAGTTTTATTTAAAATGGTACTATCTATAGTTTTGGCGCGATACAGAAAGACATACAAAAAAAAACTATTTTAGCTTCAGTATCGGCTGTAATGGAAGTTACATCCATACTAATATTATAAAGCTGAAGAGTTTGTTTGTTTGTTTGTTTGTTTGTTTGTTTGTTTGTTTGAACGCTAGGATCTCAGGAACTACTGGTTGGATTTCAAAAATTCTTTTACAGTTTGATGGTCCATTTATCGAGGATGGCTATAGGCTATATAACATCACGCTAAGACGAATAGGAGCGGAGCATCAATCAAGAATGTTTTGAAAACGGGGAATATTTTTTACCGTCTGAGAGCTTCCGAGGCTTACGCTGCGTAAATGGTTACAGTTAGGTAAAAATTGTGTATTACAAAATTGTTTCTCTTAAAAAGTTCTAAAAAAAAGTCCGCGACAGCATATGTCTATCTTATAAGGTTCGCTCACAATAACCTAATTTGTCTATCTCTTAAGGTTCGCTCACGATATAATGAAACCGAAGAGTTTGTTTGTGCTAGGATCTCAGAAACTACTGGTTGCATTTCAAAAATCATTTTACAGTTTAATGGTCCATTTATTGAGGCTGGCTAATGGCGGTATAACATCACGCTAAGACGACTAGGAGCGGAGCAGCCATGAATAATGTTTCGAGAACGGGGATTATTTCTTTCTTTTGAGAGCTTCCATTGCTAACGCTGCATAAATAGTTAAAGTTACGTAAAAATTATGTACTACAAAATTGTTTCTCTTAAAAAGTTATAAAAAAAGTCCTTAACAGCATATGCCTATCTTTTAAGGTTCACTTACAATAACCCTCTTATTAAGTTTTAAAGTATGAGCGACGTGACGGGAGTAAATTTGGTCTGCAGTGGCAGCCAGTCAACTGAACGATAAAAACCGGCCAAGTACGAGTCGGACTCGCACACGATGAGTTCCATACCGAAAAACGGATGGGTGGAAATAAAAGCGACGGGAAACATTATATCACTTTAACATCTCTTTCCTTCTCACTCTCATGTGACGCAAACGAAGATAAGCGGTTCAGCTCTAATGAATACAAGCGACGCGACGCGACGAGAATAAGCGCGACGGGGGTAAATGCAACGGGAAACATTACAATACTCGAAATATTAACTCACTCTCATGCCTGGGCGAGGCCGCATTGGCGGCCGTAGGTCTGTTGGGAGTCACGGGACATCCTTCCTGAGGGCTTACCCGGGGCTCTCAACCATAGGCTGTTGGGCGTTACGTGAGGTTTTTTAGTCGGTAAGAGTCCGGCATAGCATCCTACGAGGATTTTCCCTCACGTTAAAAAAAAAAAAAAAAAAAAACTCACTCTCATGTGACGCAAACGAAGTTGCGCGGGTCAGCTAGTAGATAGTATATCCAGTAAAAAAATCTTGGAAAATAATTACCAAATATATTCGACGTACTGATTTTCGACTCTCTATAGGTTTATTATATCTAAGTTAAATATATTAGACTAGCCGATGCACGCAGCTATGACCCCGTCCACCGAGGTTCATTTGGAGGAAGGCCCCTCTCCTTGTCCCGGGACATCCTTCAGAGGGCTTACCCGTGGCTCCCAACCACAGGATGTTGGGCGTTACGTGAGGGTTTTTAGTCGGTAAGAGTCCGGCATAACATCCTTTGAGGATTTTCCCTCACGTAAAAAAAAGGCCCCCTCTCCTTGTTCCGAAGATGCCTTCAGAGCCCACTTGCTCACCACTCTCTACCCTCTTTGCTTCCAGAGAAGCGCTCGAGAGCGGTGCGATGCGGGCGAGAACCCCGAAAGTGTTGGGAACACGGGACGGGCCGACGTGAATAATCTTTGGATATCCATGCCGGCTGTAGAATGCGGAGGGACACCGCGGGGTTTAGTGGGTAGGAGGGTCCCTTTTCTGGACTGGGAGCCGCCCCACACACCGTCCTGGCTGCCCCCGCAGCTAGGATGATTGTGCCAAACCGCATTCCCCCCGTAACAAAAAAAAACGCAGCTCAATCCACGTGGATATCGATAGTCGTGACCAGAAGCATAATGATCGCATGTAAATTCAACCTTGATTATAGTACTTTTGTTCATAACTTCACTTCTATTTGGCCAACTGCAATCAAACCAAAACGTTAGATTTTAAACTGACACCTTCTTTATTAGCTCCAAAATAATAAATATTATATAGCAACACGACGGGACTTTTTTTTTTTTTTATACCACTAAGGTGGCAGACAAGCATACGGCCCACCAGAAGGACCGGTGGTCACCGCAGCCTATGAACGTTTGCAACACCAGAGGTGCCACACTCGCGCTGCCGACCCTGTAAAAACCTTCTAAGACCCCTTTTGAAGAACCCCATACTGTAGGCGTTTGGGAAAACCGAGGCAGGGAGGTCATTCCACAACCTAAGCGTGCGCGGAAGAAAACACCTATCGGATCTAACCGTGCTGGAACGCACCGGACGCAGAGTGTGAGGATGAAATCCCTGTCTATGGCGAGCGGTGCGATGATAGAACGTAGCCGTGGGCATCATATCAAACAATTCCTCAGAGCACATACTATTGTACAGGCGGTAGAACACGCATAAGGAGGCAAAGTCTCTCCTGTCGCGAAGTGGTTCCACACCAGCTGTAAGAACAGGATCGTTGACAATCCTTACAGCTCGCCTTTGCACCGAGTCAAATGGACGAAGCTGATATTCAGGTGCTCCCGCCCAGAGGTGACAGCAGTACTCCATATGCGGCCGCACTTGCGACTTATAGAGAAGCAGTGTTTGCGCCGCAGTGAAGTACCGCCGCGCCCTGTTGAGCACACCTAGCTTTTTGGACGCCAGCTTAGCCTTGTCCTCCAAATGACTACGGAACTGAACTTCACTGGAGATGTCAACGCCAAGGATCCCTATACTTTTGGAGATGGAAAGAGATGTGCCCTGAAATTGCGGCGCTACAGTAATTGGGGTTTGCTTAGCGGTGAAAAAACACGCTTGTGTCTTGGAAGGGTTGAACTGGACAAGATTTTGTCCACCCCAATCGGACACTCTAGTAAGAGTAGCCTCGATTTCAGACACAAGCTGTTCACGATTTTCCTCCACTGTGTCCCGAGAGATACCGGGGCGGCCCGTGTAACAAGTGTCCCCCGTACTGTCGTCCGCATAACAATGAATGCCGTCAATAGACAACATGTCATTGATATGCAGCAGAAACAGAGTAGGGGACAACACTGAGCCTTGCGGTACTCCAGCGTTTATGGCCATGCAGTCTGAACAGCTGCCGTCAACGACGGCCCTGATGCTTCTACCGGCACCCATGGACACCCATCCGCATAATCTCTCGGGTAGTCCATATGAGGGCAGTTTCGTAAGAAGACCACGGTGCCAGACCCGGTCAAAGGCTTTAGAGATGTCGAGGCTCACAGCTAGAGCCTCACCCATACTCTCGATAGCCGCCGCCCATCGGTGTGTTAGGTACACAAGAAGATCGCCCATCGAGCGACCGTGACGGAAACCGTACTGCCGGTCGCTGAGCAGGTCGTGTTCCTCAAGGTACCCCAGGAGCTGTGTATTAATTACACGCTCCATCACCTTGGATAAAAGGGAGGTGACGGCTATAGGCCTGTAATTGGCCGGGTCGGTTCTGTCACCCTTCTTGGGTACAGGATGTACCTACGCGATCTTCCACGACGCCGGGACTTGTTGCATAGAATAGGAAAGTGTGAAAAGACGTGTAAGTACCGGACACAACTCTGGACCACAATGCTTAAGTACCACCGCGGGAATGCCGTCTGGCCCACTCGACTTATGAACGTCCAGAGATTGAAGCTCCCGCCGGACATTCCGCTGTGTAAATTTAACTTCCGGCATGGAAGTGCCACAACTCGGAATGCCCGGCGGTAAAGCACCCCCGTCGCTCATGGTCGAGTTAGAGGTAAAGAGATTACCCAAAAGGTCGGCTTTCTCCTTGGCACTCTGGGCCAAACTACCGTCGGGTTTAAGCAAGGGTGGTAATCCTGGCCGACAGAAGTTTCCCTCGGCAGCTTTGGCAAGCGACCAAAATTCACGACTTCCTGAAGGGTAGCCTGCTAGCCGTTCGCCAATTCTGCCGACGAAATCGAACTTGGCCTTGACACTTGCTCTTTTACTGGACCTCGAGGCGGCATTTAATTTGCGTTTCACCTCAGAGATGTTTGGATCTGAATTTGCACGAGCCGTGGTCCAAGCTCTGTAGGCAGATTGTTTCTGTATTAGAGCTTCTCTGCAGAGCCGATTGAACCACGGTCGCTTTTTTGCACCTACAGGGATCCATCGGTTGGGAATGTAGCATTCCATACCCTCCAAGATCCCCTAAATAACACGGGAAATATATAAAAAATTTAATACCATATCTCTATTATGTGACGCAAACGAAGTTGCGCGGATTAGCTAGTATTCGTATAGAAGTATGGATAGATTATAACAATAGAGACTGCTATGTATAAAATTTTAAAAAAAATTGTGGTTACTAAAAATACACGTGATTCGGCCCAAGGGGGGGGGGGGGTAATCAGAAACCTCACCAAATATCACCAAGGGGGAGGGGGGGTCCAAAAAATGCCCAAAAATACCTCACGCGATTAATGGACGACCCCCTTCCACGAAGACTTTCCCTCGCATAGAACAAAAAAAAATTACATACAATGTTAGGTACATGTTTGAAGGAGATTGAAGGCAAATACACGATGGATAGGTATTAAGCTAAATAAAACCGTTCAACATATTCCTTAGCCACTTAGCGCCTTAGCGAAATGTATTTATGAAAATTTTGGATCGGCATGATGCGATTCCCAAATTTCATGAAGTGTTCATAAGCTTTACCTACCGAGTAAGCAACAAGAGGAATGGGATTTAAAACATACGTAAATACCGGCTCAAATCGGACTCGCACACGGAGGGTTCCGTGCCAAACAAGAAGTCGTGAGACGGTCTCACCCGACTGCCCCTCTAACGTTTATTGTGAAAATGAAAGTTCGTTGTCATTTTTGTTTTATTTCAAACTTTGAACAGATGATCCAAGTGACCCAGTGACGTAATTTAATGCAACAGAGTCACAGACTACAGACACAAGTCTCGCCATAAGCCCCTCTGCAATCTATTTTATAGAGAGGGGCTAAAAGCGGCAATAAATCACGTTTGTTGTATGAGCCCCCTTAAATACCTATTATTATTTTTGCTAATTTTAAGTATTGGTTGTAATAGTGGCAACACAAATATTTGTGAAAATTTCAGCTCTCAAGATGTCACCGTACTTGAGATACAGCCTTGTGACAAGCAGACTGATAACGAAGCCTCAGTAATAAGGGTAGTATCCCGTTTTTACCCTTTGGATACGGAATCCTAAAAAGGTGCTCTAATAGGTACTAGAAAGGCAAAAGTTTGTGAGTGTGTATGTTTGTTACTCTTTCACGCTCTAACGGCGAAACGGATCGGGCTGAAATTCGGTACAAGGGTAGATATAGGTATATGATAACACATAGGCTACTTTTTATCCCGGGAATAAGTTCCCACGGAAAACGGAAACGGGAACAAGACTTGACGCTGGCGGAGCTGCGGGCGTCAGCTAGTGGTTTATATTCCTAACATAATACGAGTATGATTATGTGAAAAAGTGAAAGTAAACGATCAGTATGTTCAGCTTTTGAATGCTTTGATGGCCCAGTCAGTAGTGTAGCCGACTGGCGCACTGAGGTCGTGGGTTCGATTCCCGGGTCGGACCAAATATTTGTGTGATCCACCAATGTTTGATTCGGAGTTTGGGAGTTTCTATGTGTCGAAAAGAATAATTTAGGTGGGTTCTCACCAAAAATACAGCTATTTAGGTACGTCCAGAGTAGTTCTCGACTCTCGCGTGGATGGTCCTGTAACAATCATTGACATTATAAGCTATGGCGGATAAGCAATTATATGTAAAAGGAATACCAGATTTCGAGTCTTCGTAGACGTGCTATCACACTTCGCACTCGCGTTACTAACGAACGATTCGCGTCGCTAATACGGATAAACTTGACCACACGTAAACTTCGCGTCTTAATAATAGTTTTTTCTTATTAGACCAGCGTACTACGTTGTTCCCCTTTTACCCAAAGAGAATATAATACTACGTAAGATTTACCAACTGACGTAAACTGAAAATTATCTATTTGACATTAGAAACGGAATCAGATTCAAATTTAAATATAAAACAAATGGACCGACGATCTTACCATGGAGTCTGTACCTCAAGGTAGGAACCTTCTTGGAGTATAACTTCTGAACCTCGCAGACCATCGTGATCGTCGCAACACTATGTATAATATGAACTTATGTATTTAGAAATACATAAGTATGTTTATCACTTGTCTAGGTCGCATAGCATTAGCTAATATTACGGTAATTTGGGCTAGATGGCGTTGTTTGAGAATGTCCCACAAAATTTATTTATTAATACGCTATAGGTGCACCTGTGTGACCACTTCGAAAATTTCATCTCCAGGCAACCACAATCTGGTCTTGCCCATTTTTCAATTCTTTATTGCATTCTACAATATAGATAACTTAGGATACCTGTGAGACGTGCTATCCGAATAATTGGTTGTCCTGAGGTGACGGGAGGCCTCGAACCGTTAGCGCAGCGAAGAACCATAGCGTCTTGGCTGCTTTCTACCGAATGTATCACGGCGAATGATCTGAAGAGCTCTTCAACCTGATCCCTCCCTCTCTTTTCCGATCCCGAACAACGCGTGCCGGGCAGAGATGTCACTCATAAACAGTGGAGAGAATAAATATAAGTAAAAACTTGGAACGACCTGCCCGCACACGTTTTTCCCTCATCTTACAATCCCGGGTTCTTCAAGAGGAGCGTGAAGAGGCACATCACAGGGCCGCCACCTTGAGGACCACTGTCAAAAGTGGCCCTCAATCGCTTGACGCGCCACGGCTTTCCATCAGGCTGGTGGCGACGTCAATTTGGCGTGCTGAATATTAAAAAAAACCGGCCAAGTGCTAGTTGGACTCGCCCACAAAGGGTTTCGTAGCAGCAAGTAACATAATATAAAGGTTCTTATAGTTCGTTGTAACTTTGATTGATGTTTTAACACGTTCGCAGTGGTCGTGATTTTTCTAACCGAAAATTGCTGTTTATGACGTATTAAAAAAAACTACCAGCTCTATCTCGTTCAAAGCAATTTTCGTTGGTTGTTTTTATGGCAATGTACATCATATATTCTTTTTAGATTTATCACTTTCTTAGTTTAGAAGTTAGAGGGGGGGGGGGGGGGACACATTTTTAAACTTTGGAAGTGTCTCTTGCGCAAACTATTCACTTTAGAACAAAATGGTTTTAGAAACCTCAATAGCATTTTTGAAGACCTATCTATAGATACTCCACACGTATGGGTTTGATGAAAAAAAAATTTTGAGTTTCAGTTATGAGTATGGGGACCCCCAATATTTACTGTTTTCTTTCTAGTTTTATATAAGATTCTTAATGCGGTTCACAGAATACATCTAGTTACCAAGTTTCAATAGCATAGGCCTTATAGTTTCGGAGAAAAGTGGCTGTGACACACGGACGGACAGACAGACAGACAGACATGACGAATCTATAAGGGTTCCGTTTTTGCCATTTGGCTACGAAACCCTAAAAAAAACCCTTACCTACTAGTACTTCTTTTTTTACGTGAGGGATAATCCTCATGAATGCTATGCCGGACTCCTACCGACTAAAAAACCTCACGTAACGCCCAACAGCCTATGGTTGTGAGCCCCGGGTAAGCCCTCGGAAGAATGTCCCAGGACTCCCAACAGACCTACGGCCGCCACTGCGGCCTCGCCCAGAGGGTGGCTCGGGTGCTATCCCGCGTCTTTGGGGGGTTTCGGATGTGATCCCGCTTCTAAGGGGGGGCGTGCGTGAGTTCCTCACGTCACGCTGCCGTCATGGGCCTGCTTCTGTAAGGACGGTGAGCGACCCTCTCACCGTCCTCAGATTCCAGGTCATGGAAGCGTGGGGAGCAGGTCGTCAGAGCATAGCTGAACAATCATAGAACGGCGCAGATGTAATTGCTCTAGACAAAGTCGATAGTAAGTACGATTATCTACACACAGCACCACATGATCAACGTCGAAATTAATAAAATCAATGTCATTTGATGTGCAATTAAACTGCCGTTGTGGCCATAGCAAAACATTTTTGATATGACCCCGCAAAACCTCGTGAAAACTGACTAAAACTTCTTTTTTTCGCCTCGAAATTCATGGTTTCATTCTTTCTTGACGACAATCACGACAACAACAATTCGATTACTAATAACTTAGACGAGAGAGTAGTTCAATGAAAATAGCAAAAATAGTCACACTGCGAATAAAATCATTTATAATTATTCAAAGGAAAATTCGATTTAAAATCAGTTTTTTTTTATATCTTTGATAACCTTATTTTTTAGAGCAGTTTCCCGCTTCAGCAAGTAAACTATAGGTACATACATACATTCACGCCTTTATCACCGAAGGGGTAGGCAGAGGCATAGAATACCTACGCCCATATTGAACCTTATAGTTTTATGTCCCACGTAACAGGTGGTGGTGAGCGTTTTGCCGTGTTGAAATATTTCAAGCCGCCCATAGGGCCTTCAACTTGGCTTAAAGATTCTCATTTTACTGTCAACCGGGTTTCATTTTGAATTTTCCTTCTCTGCGCAATGGATTTTTTTGCGAAATTGTTCCCTCAATCGCCTCTTGCGACACCCTCGGTATGTATCGGGGTGGCGACATTTTTACTCTTACCCGTCGCAACACGGGACGGGTTGCGACGGGCACGGGCAAACTGTAGGTAAATTTGTATTATATGGGAGGATCGCCGTTCCTCCTTTTAGAACATTAGTGATTTATCACAAGGTCTAACGACTTGACAATAATTAGAATTAACCTTAGCCCTGTGTAAGACTAATTCGCTGGTTAACTGGGTGCTGCAGGATTTATAGAATGTCACAGGCAAAGCCGTAGAGCACAGCTATACGCAGAGCAGAATTATTGCTGTGAGCTGTCGAACTCCCTCACAAAATTCGCCAAATTTATTGCTCGGTCCGATCTAGAGGGGACTAAGCTGGACAATCGTTCGGGGTAACAAAATGAGGGTCGGCAAATTTGAGGGTGCCGAACACACACAGTTCTCAAATTTATTACTTTTGTGCAAAAAAAAATAGGCGAAACATCCTTGTATCCTGACTGACCGTACCGGACCTCGTAACCTATTTTTTTTTTCTATTGAATCGATCGCTTGTATTTGGAATTCGAAGTGTGACACTTCGAATTTCAAATTTGAACAAGCACAAGCGACCGATTCGTTGCAAGTTGCAAAACTTGCAAAAGATCAAGTCTTTACGATTAAGATGCCTCGGCAGGCCTAGTCGTTTTGTCTTGTCATGTCATACATAAATGATCACGCCTTTGATCCCGAAAGGGGTAGACAGAGGCATATTATATGCACACATTTCACTTCTTAGGCTGGATTTAGAGTCGCGCTGACCGTCGGCGCTGACAGCCAAAGTAAAGTGAATGAACAATTAGAAAGCCTTTTAGAATAACGCGTAGCTACGTAGCTATCACGCTTGCGTTGGTCAGCGCTGACGGGTCAGCGTCCGTACGCGTCGCGTGTCGGCGCCGGCGCCTCGTAGCTATCGGCGCTGACCAACGCACGCGTGATAGCTACACGTTATTCTAAAATGCTTGCTAGAAGTTCATACATTTCGTCTGTCAGCGCCGACGGTCAGCGCGACACTAAATCCAGCCTTAGATTTTGTCCCACGTACACATTAATAGGTGGTGAGCCGTCTTGCCGTGTTGATATGGACAGGTGCAGGTTGTGACTGCCCGCAGCTGAAATTTTCAAGCTGCCTATAAAATTCTTCAACTTGGCTTAACGACTGCCATTTTACTGGCAACCGGGAGTCCGGGACCAACAGCTTAGCGTGCCTTCCGACACACGGAAACGCTCGCAAATAAATGTTATATCCCCTAAGCTCTTACGCTTACAAGAGTGCTAGTGTAAAGGGTGTAATCAAAGCGACTGATTGTATTCAAATAAGTACTTATTGATAGTAGATCCGTCCTACAGGCGTTACAGAGCCATGCAATAACATCTGGCCTTATCATGGAGTGCCACATGGGCCAAGAACAATGTCTCCCTACAATGGATAAATGGACATAGTCTGCCTCGTCGGTCTAGAAGTCGAAATGTATGACTGCGGATCATGAGGTCCTGGGTTCGATTCCCACCGGAGTCAAAAATTTGTGTGACCCATAAATGTTTGTCTCAAGAGTCTGGGTGTTTCTATGTATGATAAGTATGTATTTAAAAGTATATAAGTATTAATACCCAGCCGTGGTCTGATAACTATAACACAAGCAGGTTATTCCTAGCTTACTTTGGGATCAGATAGCGTTGTGTGAAATAATTCTGTGAATAATTCCGTGAATAGTGGCTCACGCGGTAATGACGCGGCGGACGAGCTGGCAAGAAGAGGCTCTTTGCTAACAGCGATGGGCCCTGAACCTATTCTGCCCCTCCCGTCTTCAACATCTCTTCAATTTATGTGTCATAGACAGTCCCTTTTGCAGAGCCTGCATGGAGACCAATTAAACTACCAGTTACATTCTCATGGAATGCCCAGAACTGGCGAGAAGCTGTCGGCAGCGTGAAGAGTCTGCTAAACTTCCTGGAGGAGCTGGGATGGCAATAGTCATACCACAAGCCCTCGCTTAAGCCTATAAATGACATTGAGTTGCGGAAACCAGCCCGTGCAGACCTAGGAAACCTTGTATGGATATTTGTTACTCTTTAATATCTTGATTTTATAAAACTAAAATGAACTAGAAGAATCTTTTAAGTTTCTTCATTTCTTCTAGATCAGTGTTTCCCAATTAGTGGTACGCGTACCCCTAGGGGTACGTGAAGTTGCATCAAGGGGTACGTGCGGCTATCAGTAAAAACACGAACAATTTCCAAAATATTATTTTATTACGATCATCATCGTGTAAGCATCGTCAACCAACAAACAAACAAACGTCGCCCCAAGACGTATATAAGGTGGAAAATTTGGTTGGTTCTGAGTAGGTTTCGGTGGCTAAGTGGTTAAGCATCTTGCACGGAATGCGAGACGATGCAGGTTCGAATCCTGCTCGAAACCAATTCTTTTCCAACACATTTAAAATTTATGAAATGTTATATCTGAACTGACTTATTTTCTATTTATCACTAGTTGTGCCCCGAAGTGTTATTTATTCATTTTCATTTCGGGGTTCCGTATTCATCGTTTATCATTCCGCGGTTTAAGTAGCCTAACTGTTAATCCAGTCAACTACCTGTGTATATATCTATACTAAATTTCATCAAAATGGGTCCAGGCGTTTGAGCGTGAAGAAGTAACAAACATACACACACACTCACAAACTTTCGCATTTATAATATTAGTGCGATTGCTACAATAAGGGGTACGCAGGTCGGTAAGTGGGACTGCGCCGCCTCTTTCTGCGAGCAGGTCATGCTCACGAAGGAGGCGGCGGGCCGGGTGCGGAAGAGAACTCTCCCACCCGAGTTCCGCAGTCGGCGCCCTGGGCGCCGCCGACGTGTCTTCGCCGAGGACTATCGGCCTCCATGACCGGGGGTCTGAGGACGGTGAGAGGGCCGCTCACCGTCCTTACAGAAGCAGGCCCATGACGGCAGCGTGACGTGAGCAATCACGCACGCCCCCCCTTAGAAGCGGGGTCACACCCGAAACCCCTCATAGACGCGGGATTGCACCCGAACCAACCCCCTGGGCGAAGCCGCATTGGCGGCCGTAGGTCTGTTGGGAGTCACGGGACATCCTTCCTGAGGGCTTACCCGGGGCTCTCAACCATAGGCTGTTGGGCGTTACGTGAGGTTTTTTAGTCGGTAAGAGTCCGGCATAGCATCCTACGAGGATTTTCCCTCACGTTAATAAAAAAAAAAAAGGGGTACGCAGGTTGTTGGAAGTTCTGGGACATCCTTCCGAGGGCTTCCCCGGGGCTCCCAACCATAGGCTGTTGGGCGTGACGTGAGGTATTTTAGTCGGTAGGAGTCCAGCATAACATCCATGAGGACTTTCCCTCTCGTTAAACAAAAAAAAGAAAAAAGGGGTACGCAGGTTTGAGGTCTTTTTTGAAGTGGTACGCAGCAAAAACTAATTGGGAACCACTGTTCTAGATATCTTTTCTTCTAGAGAGTAGAATCTAGCTAGAGGCATATTACTCAGGAATAAAATAGGGGAATATGTTTGAATAGAAAGAGTGCAAGGCACCTTTCATCTTAACAATATTAATTAATAATATCTTCAATTTGCTGTACAATATTCCACCTTCGCCAAATGTGCCAAATTGATCCAAATTTTATGACAACAATACCTAACGATCTGCTATTTAGCTACTTTCTACCACTATCCCAAAGGCAGGTTCTTTATGTTTCATTTTAAAACATTGCAAATAAAACTATCAAAATATGGAATAAAAAATTTACTATCACAAATAACAGTAACATTAAATTTAAATATACTGAAAATATCACTTTCAGTTTAATAGATGTGGAATCTTATTCACACAGAATATAAGCTTTGTCAGTTTTTATGATGTTGTTTGTAGATTAGAGATAGAGATCTTGGAATCATCATTTTCCTATTTTAGCATGAACAAACATTATTTGATATTGGTTAGCGTTAAGCCGGAGCAGGTGCTATTGATGGTGTGTTACTCCCAGCTGTTGCACATTGTTTTTCCATAGCATGTGAAGGAGGATGTTCCAAAACATTATCTATCAGTCCAAAAGTCTTCGCTTCAACTGGAGACATGAAACAATCTCTCTCCATCGATGATTGCACTTTCTCCAAAGGTAAATGTGTGTGTCTAACATAGAGATCATTTATCTGTGCTTTCAGCTTCAAAATCTCCTCAGCTTGGATCTGAATATCTGTAGCCTGACCTCTGACGCCTCCAGAAGGCTGGTGGACCATGATTCGTGAGTTTGGCAGCGCATGTCTCATACCAGGTGCCCCAGCAGCTAGAAGAAGGGATGCCATACTACATGCTTGTCCAACACACCAAGTAGCAACTGGGGGTGTAATATACTGCATCGTATCGTATATTCCCAAACCAGCGGTGACATTTCCACCAGGAGAATTAATGTATAGGTGTACAGGCTTTTTACTAGATTCTGATTGGAGGAATAGCAATTGAGCTACTACTAGTGAGCTTATGTCGTCGTTTATAGGACCCATGAGGCAGATAATTCTTTCACGGAGAAGTCTAGAGTATATATCGTACGCTCGCTCACCACGGCCTGTTTGTTCAACAACAATCGGTATCATACCAAGTTTCAAAGGCTGACTGGTACAGATTTGTCTGCTGATATTGCTGCATGATTTTGTGCTGACTCTAGACGCCCCAAGGGCAATGTGTCGCACGAAACTTAATGCCATTTTGCGTTTATGAATTTATGATTGTTCAAATTGTTCAATGTTTGATACATAAAAAATATTTTCTTTTATGTTTCAAGAATTCTCACTGTGAAAGTGTTGTGAATAAATAATTGGATCACAGGCTGTCACTTGTCAAAGTCGGTAGACGTCACATTGACACTATTTTTTTATAATATGGCCTGGTTGTTAAAACGCTTAGGCTGAAAAAAAAATTTTGGTGGGACACTGGTAAAAAGGTTTCACCGAAGACGGAATCTCTCTCGCTTTTATTTTTGAACCCATTTTTGGTAGAAAAGAAAACTCATTTCATAATATTCTGATAGTTCGGACCGGATGGACGAATGGATTAAAACAGACTGATAAAAGATATTTACCTGAATGGGCAAACTGGTAGGGGTCGACCACGTCGTAATTATGTCGACCAAATTGAAAACCTTTTGAGAAAGGGGCATATCAAGAGTACCGGGTTAATCTAGAGCATGATTGCATAAATCACTTCTAAAAGTAAAAGAAGCGTAAGTGATATAGGTACCTTTATACCAGGATCGTAACAAGTGGAAAGCCGTAGTCTCTACCTGCCCCGTGTTGGGAAAAAGGCGTGATGTTATGTAGGTATTTCATTAAAAAGGAGCCCGTTCAGATTATAATTTCATCTATGGATTCTCTCTCATCATGTTCTGATTTGACTGGCTTCTTGTTATAAGGATTGTTTTCATTTAAGTAGAATTTCTTAATACATAGGTACCTACATGTATTCTTTGTTCCGGAAGGGGTAGGCCGAGGCATCCATACTACCTATATGCTCACTATTTATTAATTTTATGTGGTTTCTATGTAACAGGTTGAAAAGCCCATTGCCGTGTTGATATAAGGAGTAGGATATGGCTAGTATTTTGGTTCTATAAGCCGCCTATAACATCTTTAACTTGGCTTAACGACTAGAACGTTACTAGCAGCACAGAAACGCTCGTAAATCGAAATGCTAGAAATGGTCACCCATCTGTACACAAACCTTATTACAGTTGGTTTTGTACGATACTCAAAGCAGCGATCATTTACACCAAGCAAGCAGGGCTAACGGATACCGCTACAGTTTTGGTATGCTAATGGGATATCTATTTTTGTTTACATATTCAAGAAAAGCAATATATTTTATTATTAAAAAATCACTTTAATACTCTGATATCACCATAATGTATTGTACATACTTATTAGTCACTTATATAATTTATACACAATAATTACAAATAACTGAACATAATCTTGATTACATCTTTACATAATATAAAACGCAGTGACTTTCTGTCAGTCCTTCATCCATGCACCGTTAATGCGATTTTCATTAACATCAACTCAACAAAAATGCTTCACTGTTTGAGCAATAGGCAAGAACTTGTTGGCTTAAGATCGGTGGGCTCTTACAGTATTATCAAACAAAATGGCCTCAAAATCGGCATTGCTTTGCTATGGACCATTCCCTCATCTAGTCATATACACCTTAACTAGTTGATAATCATAGCAAAAGGAAGATAGAGATATAAGAGTAATTTATCTTCAAACAAAAATACACAAAGCGCGTTTTGTATGTGGGAGCGCAGTGTCTATGAACATCAACATTCAGGGCACCCACACTTCGACTGTTTTTGTCTGTTCTTTCCTTCAAATTTGGTCAAAGTATACCTGCCCCGCTAGTAGATCTTCATTGGTACTGTGCTCGCAGACCATGCTCGGCGATAACCTACTGCTCACTTCATTTACTATGCTAAAGTTAAGTTTGTAAACTAAGCAACATCATCAGGACCATCTTAACTGGTAAGCTTTGTTTTCTTTTTGGTTTATTGTCAGGATATTAGAGGTGGAAATAGGCGAGAGCAACCTATAACAACAATTTTGCTGAGAGGTTGCTGATTGGTAATTATATCAAATGCATTTCATATTTACAGTAAATATAAAAAGTTATGTTTCAGAAACACATAATTTTCAACACTTTGATATTGTACCCGTATACAGATCGCTATTTCATTTTGTTGGTGCTGCACGGCGCCTTAGCTTCATTAATGCTTCTTGTCTCTTCCTTTCAATGATCAATTTTATATCTATGGATTTAGTATTTGGTTTTTGTTCAGGAACATGCACAGCCTTATTTTGGTTACTTGCAAGTGATGTAGGTACTCTAGGTTGAAACTTTTTAGGAACAGTGTTCTGCTTAGGCACAGGTTGACTGGTTGCTGTTTCAGTACTTTTCTTTGGAACATCTGGTAGTGGCTTCTGTGTAGGGTATGACGATGGAACTGTTTTCTGTGATGATGTGAATGGTAGAAGTCTTTTGGCCATCAACTTTTCCCTTGCAAGCTGGTGTTTCTTTTTTATTTCATCGGGTGTGCATCTTATAGGAGAATCACCTAGATCTGAAATGGTGGAAAAATTTGGATATGTAATTCAATTTTAAATGACAAAATTGTTGTTGATCTGGATTTTAAGGGGAAAATCAGTCTTTTTAAAACATACATTTGAAAATAGCAATATCACAGTAAAGCCTGCTGTAAAGGTGAAATCCTGGGTCATCCTTTAAAAGTCTTACCCCAGGCTGTAACTATAGCTGGAACCACTGGCTATGGCTGGGGTTGGACCCCGTGTGGTTTTAGTTGGTAAGAGTCTGGTATAGCACCCATGAATGATTTCTATAAGAGAAAAAAAAAGACCTGCTAGTGTTCCCACCCAATAGATAAAGCTCAGTTGCATTTATTGTCATCATTTCTGCTCTCCTCCTTACAGTTTGTTTGGTTTTCAGCATCCCGTGTAATGAGATCAAGATCTATTTTTTTCCATGGCAAGTCACAACTATTTGGGTTAACTTGGTTTGTGCTTAGTTCCACAAGAAAATTGAAAAAATAAACCTTACCTATTTCTACATCTGCATCTTTCTTAAACGGCATTGAACTGTATCTATTGAAAGCACTGGTAGAAGGTAAATTTACATTCGTAACAGTAGGCGACTCGGGCATTGAGTTATGACGGCCCAAATTTGATTTTGTAGTTGGACTATTGTCATGTACTATCAATTCTTTTACAGACCAGTTATTGCCGTCTTTCGATGCTTTTGATTTTGATGTTTCTGTTTTGATTGGCATTTGAGTTAACCTTTCCAATGCACTATCATTTAAATTACCAACCAAACTGTCGAACGAGTCATTATTTAATTTGGGTGAATCGCATTTCTTCATATTTTTTATAAAAGGTGATTCGAATTTTATACTATTCAATATGGCATCCATTGAGTCTAGTTCTATTTTATTATTACAAGGGTCTGATTTCAAAGATCTTTTATTTGATTTAGCGTTTGAGCATGAATTTTTGGATACAGGTTCATTTTTGATATTTTCTTCTACTATTTGACTTGCTTTTATAAGACACTCATTCATAGAATCATCCGATTCTAAAGCTGCATCTGATTCCGGCTTCATAAAATTTGAACTTAGCACATTTCTTCTCAAACAGAATGAGTTACTTCTTAATCTGCTTTTAGGAGAAAATTCTGGGCTATCATTGAAAATGTCTTCTTCAGAATTAGCTTTTTCTGTACAGGTATTTTGTGTTTTCTTAGCTAATTCATTCAATTCTACTAATTCTTTGAATAACTCAGTCTTTTTTTGAGGTATTTTCACAGGTCTTCGTTTTGGTAACTGTTTCACAATTATTTTAGGTTTTACTGTGCGCTTTGATCGGCGGCTCACTGGAGTAGAATTTTTTAAACGTGAATTAGCTGCATGCTCGGATTTAGGTGTATAAAAGTTCCACACAACATCTGTTTCGCCTTCAGCACCATCTTGAGTGCACAGGAAAGGTACAGGGCTGGCAGTATCCGAGTCGTATATCGAATCACTATCTCTAGATGGTGAGTCCACTTGGTGTTCTGGTGTCGAACAAGATACTGAAATAATATAAGAAGAACATAAATTCTACATCTAAATATATCCTACAATACACTAATAATACATTAGGAGTTTAACATAATATTAATGAGACATTGAAATACATAATAGAGAAAAAGTTACAACTGGAGAATTGAAAATCACCTCTATTTATATTCTTTGCAGACACCATTTCTTTAGAAGTGCGGTTCTGTCTATGCATATGGACGGTTAAATGAAATATTACTAAATGGTTTTCCTAAATTTCTCATAGGAATAATACAACAAAGACAGCAAAAGTAACTCTTCACGCGCTAAAACATAAAAAAAAAACAAAGTTTAATTTATTTTGGTAAACTACACACGACACGACCGACTATCAAAAGTGTCAAGCGTCAACGTCAAGCCAAGCCATTTGGCAGACGTCAGAACAGTCATATAAAAAAAGTAATATTGGCTTGACTTCTAAGTCTTTCAGCTCGCATCTATTAAGTTACGCTAACGGGGTGTGTGTGATTACGAGTTTGCACTAGTTGAACTGCGCTGAGTGCGAAGCGGCAAGCGGTAAGATGGTAAGATCAAATGTATTGAATTATACAAATCATACCAAGCCGCCTATAAATAAAGGGAAATCCAAATACTTATAGCAATGAATATCTGTAAAAACAAATGAAGATCGAATAAAATAGTAAATGAACATAACATTGTTAAAAACAAATGAAGGGTGTACACAAATGAAGGTCGGGAAAAAACAAGTGAAAATCGGTAAAAACAAATGAAGACCGGCCAAAACAAACAAAGATTAGTAAAAAACAAATGAAGATCTGTAAAAAAAGATGAAGATCGGTAAAAACAATTGAGGATTGGTAAAAACAAATGAAGTTGGGTGTTAACAAATGAAGGTCGGGAAAAAACCAGTGAAGATCAGTAAAAAACAAATGAAGACCGGTGAAATCAAATGAAGATCCATGAAAACAAATGAAGGTCGGTGAAAAAAATTAAAAGTCATTAAAGACAAGTAAAAATCGGTAAAAATAAGGAATATCAGTAAAAACAAGTGAAGATCGGCACAAACAAATGAACCGATCTTCACTTGTTTTTCATCGATCTTTATTTGTTTTTACAGATCTTCATTTGTTTTCAACGTTCATTTGATTTTACCGATTTACATTTGTTTTGATACCGGTAGTACCACGGGCAAAATTAAATTACCATTGGCACTACCGGTAGTTCCACGGGCAAGAAGGGCGAGGCCGCATCTGCGGTTGCGGTTGTGGCTGACAACCGCAGAACCGCTGATGAGGCCGCACTACTCCGCTCGACAGCACAGATAACTAATAGTACTAACGTAATGACAGTGTGACCGAATTAAGTATTTTAATACTTTTCTGGTAATTTTATTGACTTTTACGAATATAGGTAAATATGACTACGGTGACCACAATGTCGCGACGATTTGCCAATCTTGCGAATACTAAATTCTAGCTTTTCATTCTCTTTTTCCTTTGTGGGGAATGTCGCGAAGATCTGATAATCTTGCGAAGTTCTGAAGTTATACTCCATGGAGATTGCTACCTCCATGGTAATTATCGCGTCGGTCTATTTGTTTTTTATCTAAATTTGAATATGATTCCGTTTCTAATGTCAAATGGATAATTTTCTTTGCACGTCATTTAGTTAAAGTCGAACAACGCAAGACGCAAGGTTTATGTGTACGGTCAAGTTTATCCTGTACCGCGTGTGCGAAGTCTGATAGCACATTTACGAAGGCTTGTATTCCTTTTACATGTTATTTCTCACCCGTGTAATAGATAAAACTATTGTGTTGTCATGAGTGTCACGCATGAGTAAGTGAGCCGACCCTGTATACCTACATTTGATGGTCCTAGAACTGGAGTCAATGATACATGATATAATGAGTCAATGATATTTGATGTTACTAGAGCTGCGATGCTCTGTGTGGGCCACTGATGTTTGATGATCCTATAGTTGGGAGTCAATGTAGTTATCGTATCACCCGGCGGCCTACCTGTGTGTTATAACGTGTTATATGTCTATGGCTGTGAATATGAGATTTACGGCATCTAGGTCTTGGATCCAATACTGTTGTACTTTTATGATATGTATAGGAATGCAAGCAATTCTCTTCGTGAGAATAACGTTTATTTCATTGGTTACAGATAAAGCAAGCAAGAACATCTCTGGACGTAAACAGCACAGCATTTAATGAATTTATCGGAATTAATATGAACCCAATAAAAGAACCCAAAATCAACCATTTTTCTTTTCTCTTTCTTTTTCCGACACACAATTCATCAGGTAGGGCCGTAAGCTTGTCTGTTATCTTAAACCTGAAACACATCCACTGATTTAGTATTAGTGGACCATGGATTCAGTGCAGTGGTTCCGGATTTAGTATGAGTGGACCATGGATTCGGTGCAGTGGTTCCGGACCATATCAAACAGTCTGTAGAGCAATCCAGCGAAGATCATTAGTATTATGTAATAGAAGACCGTCGTGGTCTGCTTGTCTGCACATTGAATGTGGTCTGCTCTGCACCAAATCCGAACACGTGGACGGCTGGGCCGGACCAACTGACCGATCAAGATACACCACTAGAAACCGACTTTCTCGTTGCCGTATTTTTTTCTGATTTGATTTGATACTAACGATCGGACTACTTGGATTTTCTTTTTCGGATATTTTTGCCTTTCTTGCGCGTGGTACTACCAGTGGTACTACTGGTAGTACCACGAGTAAAAAAATTACCCGTGGTACTACCAAGTGGTTGTAACGTTGTGCAACAACGTGTGCATAAATTAATTAATATTAGATGATTAAAATTGAAATTTAGATCAATATATGAAAGCGCCATCTGCCGACAACTAGTCTCATCAACACAGCACTGACGTAACCAAATGACGTCAGACGTAGGGATGCGACTTGCCACCAGAGGCGCTGTCCATAGATATAAATAGGACCGCGCGCGAAATTCAAGAAACCATTTTCATAAATTTAAATCATACTCGTCGCGAAGGTGTCTGTGCGTAACAAATTAAATTTAAAATAAAATACTACTTTTAATAGGGAGCTAAATCCTCCCTGAGTGAACAGTTGTTTAGCTGCAAACGTCAAGTACCCCATCATTGGGTGAGTTAAATTATTTATAATGTAATCTAGATTTTAAAACAGTGAAAATTAACGGCTGTTGGTCAACCCTGTTATAGGAGGGTAGTTTACAGGGGTGTGAAAAAACATATCTGTAAAATTAGTACTGTAAGCAGACAATGTAAGACTCCCGACTCCTGAAATGGTTAACAGGAGTCGGCTGTCTTTGGGGAATAAGCGGGAAAAAGGGTTCCAGCTAACCCCTCATCTGGAACATTCCAGGGTCCACCCTACGGGATCCAGAAATTCACCCTACGGGTTAGAAGAAACGGTCTACCCTTCGAGTTCTACGAGAACCTTCCACCCTACGGGTTGTCAAGATCTACCCTGCGGGTTGCGGAAATCCACCCTACGGGTTGAGAACACCGTGCCAGCCGAAGTTGTGGACGGCACGGCTACGTCGCTGACGGCGTCAATCCAAGAAGGCCAACCCAAGATAAGTCGAACCTTGCGAAATCCTTCGGGAATCACTAAAACCCTTGCTGCCTGAAAGTACCACACCCACGACCCCCAAGTGCTTAAATCTAATTCGAATAAATTATTAATTTTTATGTTCTAAATTCTATCTTTTCATTTCTCTCTCCTTTCCTGAAAGCAAAAGCTTTTCAGTGGCGCCCATATCGTGGTTTCAGGTAGCGAGAAAGCGATTTCCGACGGGAGTCGGGAGGTCATAGTTATAAGGAATTTTAAGTTGTGCAAAATAGTTTTAAGAGTGCCCGTTAGCGGGGTAGTTTCCCTCAAAATTACTACATCTCCCCAGGAATTTGGCTCTCCTGACCTCTGCTGCCAACTTGTTGTGTTTTTTTTATTGCGTTGTTTGTGTTTTTTTTATTAATTTTAGACAGATTTCGGCAAAAACAAGAACAAGGCCAAATTAGAATTTTTATCAACGTAAATATTGTAATTTTTCCAAATTTTAACGGTCCCCAATTTATTTTTCACACCCTCAAGCATTTATTTTATGGTGAAAAAAAAATTTTTTTTCAAAGAATTTACAGTAAAAGTTTTGTATTTCAATTTTAAACATTACACTTGATAAAGTCTGAATTGGAAGTTGAAAACTTCCAATTTGAAACGCTTACATTAATTTTCGTAGTGAGTATAGCATATATTCATCATAAAAAGTAGTCAAAGGATTTCACCACCACAATTTTTATTTATTTTTTACGGCGTCAAACCACCTCAATTTGTGTATTATTTTGTTGTATTTCCTATATGTGAATTTACAGCAAGACCAACAGCCGATAATCACACTTCTGGGTAACAATCCCTATTGAATTTGCACTTTAGTAAACGGTAGAACAAATATTTTACGAATTTGCACTTCACGTAAATAATACAAGATTTATAATTGTTTCACTTGTCGAATTACGTTGAATTCGGATTCACTGAAATAAAACTGTAAGAAAAAACATTCCAAACGTAGATTACGCAGTGAAAACATTCTTGCCAAAAAACAATTTTAAACTAATAACTTTGATTCGTGTTCGTAATAAACAACGGCAGATTTTGCTTTCATAACGTTTACGAGTATGGTTATTTACTGGCTCGGTAGTAGCGGAATTTTTTTTTTCATATAAACTGTGGGTGGAAGTGAATTAAATACACTCCTGACACCAACAATCTGATACAAAATATTTCCAGAATCGTCCAAGCACGAATCGGTTTTTCAAACAATTCGAAATATTCAAGGGTTCCGTAGTGGTACGGAACAATTTACATAAAAAGTTAGTTACTACTATATAGTTTATTTCAAGAACCGTCCAAGTGCGAATCGTCTTTGACACAGTTCGTAATAATTAAGGGTTCCGTAGTAGTAAGGAACTATTTTTAAAAAAAAATTAGTTGGAACGAGTCAAGATACGATTAATTCTTGGCACGTTCGTGGGAATTGTTACATTTGGGTAAAAACAAGATTAAGGTCAAAACTTGCATCAATCCATTAAAACTGTCAAACATTTAGCTAACTTCATCAACCCATCATCATACACCTCACTTTCACTACTTACTGCTTCGGATTAGATTACATTTAAACACAGACAGACAGACAGACAATTGATATCTAGAAGGGTCCAATTTTTATTTGAGTGAAGGAACCCTATAAGGTAATATTTCCAAACTTAAGTATTTCCTAAAGCAAATACTAAGTTTCATAAAGGTTCAATTTGTGATTCGGTTCACCGAACCCTAAAAAGTAGAATTTATTTTTCGTTATTCCGCGGGTGGGTCGAAAAATAGACACATTCCTTAACATACAAAGACGAATGCAGATAACGGTAAAGGCCGTAACACACTGCATTAAGATGCGTTTGCGAATAGCGTATCTAGTACATCAGTACAGTTACTCAATCGTGTTTTTGATAATTAAACTTTTGGAAAATATAAGGGTGTTAGCACACCGTCATATAATATTAATACTGAGATGGCACATTAGGTACCACATTTCGTGTCATGTTACACGCATACATATTTTCAAACGGAAGTTTCACAATTACACTTACATAATAATTGGGTAGTATACAATCATCACACATTCATAATAATTACCTTCACACACAATTCCTAACACTTAACAAGCAGTTTTTTTTTCGTTTATTTACATAGTGACACTTGCATTTCATGTTGTGTGACTCCCAAAGGCGGAAGGAGGGGGCAGACTAGCTACAGGCGAGTCACATTCTTTGATTATAGAAGGTGACTCAAATGTCCTAAGTCTTGTTTCCCGACTAAAGCTGACGGGTTAATATAGCATGGAATGTAGTGTGACACTGGGCCTTAGATACAACGATAGAAAACACGTTTACATCAACTTTATTACGTCAACATTAGACGCGCTAGCAAAACACAACTTACACAATTTTAATTTCATACGTACATACATACATATTATTCATTTAAGCACGCACATACATTTTATACTACTATGGTGGCACACAATGGTCCCATTTATTTATATAATTGGCGTTATAGCCAAATATTATTTACGGTCGTCATTTATTAGGGTTGACATGATAGTCACACACGCACATACATTTTTACTACTATGGTGGCACACAAGGGTCCCAGTTTTTTTTTCATATAATTGGCATAATGGCCAAAGATGCATTTATTTTCGTCATTCATTAGGGTTGACTTAATAGTCACAACAATCTACTACTAAGGTTGCGAATAAGCACTTAGTTTCTGTTATTACTGCTAAGGTTGCGAATAAGCACTTAGTTTTTTTTATGTTATTTTGTTAAAGGGCTAAATAGCCTAGTAATTAGTTAGGGACACTACACACTACACACGACTTACAAATAACTACATATAACAACGTGACAAACACATGCCGTGTTCGTCATGGGGACATAGGGGTTAATTAGCATCACGAAGGATTCTGCAAGTAAATTATTTTCTATCACTTTTCTGTTTCTTGGTTTAGTTGGGAGTTACTGTTAGTTGGAAGCATGAGTCTATCCCTAACAGAGTTCGTCGTTAACTGTTAGTTGGCAGCATGGTCTTGCCCTAACAGAAATATGTTGTAGGTTGTTACTGTTACGAGGAAGCATGAGTCTTACCCGAACAGATATATGGTGGACTGTTATTTGACAGCATTTGTCTTGCCCTAACAGTCGTAGGTGTAGATCACCGTTATGTTATTGTATTTATATGGCTACTCCTACCACTCGGAAGCTAGATGCTGGCCCTGGGGGATAGTCCATCCTATGAGTCGGAAGTGTTACACGAGCCCTAGTAGGATGTTCTTCTCTGGGACGGTTGTATAAATCCCAGCCTTCAGCAAAAAGCCTTATTATACACACCCCACTTTCAGGCGGTGCGTATTACCTGAACCTTCAACCCAAAGCCTCAAATACGTCTTATCTCTCTCTGTCCCATAAAGTTCTTCAGAATCACCTAAATACATCCTGCGAGTTGGTTTCATTAAGGTTAAGGCCGACTCTTCGCTATACCCAGCATCACCTCATTCACACAGCACACTAACATACACACACACACACATAGACGAGTAGTAGGTCTTAGGTTAGGGGCGTTCGAGGACGAACGCAGCATTTGACGTGTTAGGGTACGTCAAACGCTCACCGGAGCGGGGGAGTATGTAACGTTGTGCAACAACGGGTGCATAAATTAATTAATATTAGATGATTAAAATTGAAATTTAGATCAATATATGAAAGCGCCATCTGCCGACAACTAGTCTCATCAACACAGCACTGACGTAACCATGTGACGTCAGACGTAGGGACGCGACTTGCCGCCAGAGGCGCTGTCCAAAGATATAAATAGGACCGCGCGCGAAATTCAAGAAACCATTTTCATAAATTTAAATCATACTCGTCGCGAAGGTGTCTGTGCGTAACAAATTAAATTTA
The DNA here is from genome assembly GCA_933228765.1 of Miltochrista miniata. NCBI lineage: Eukaryota > Metazoa > Arthropoda > Insecta > Lepidoptera > Erebidae > Miltochrista > Miltochrista miniata. The sequence goes on along the minus strand of OW121764.1, from coordinate 9,366,394 downwards.
AAATAAAATACTACTTTTAATAGGGAGCTAAATCCTCCCTGAGTGAACAGTTGTTTAGCTGCAAACGTCAAGTACCCCATCATTGGGTGAGTTAAATTATTTATAATGTAATCTAGATTTTAAAACAGTGAAAATTAACGGCTGTTGGTCAACCCTGTTATAGGAGGGTAGTTTACAGGGGTGTGAAAAAACATATCTGTAAAATTAGTACTGTAAGCAGACAATGTAAGACTCCCGACTCCTGAAATGGTTAACAGGAGTCGGCTGTCTTTGGGGAATAAGCGGGAAAAAGGGTTCCAGCTAACCCCTCATCTGGAACATTCCAGGGTCCACCCTACGGGATCCAGAAATTCACCCTACGGGTTAGAAGAAACGGTCTACCCTTCGAGTTCTACGAGAACCTTCCACCCTACGGGTTGTCAAGATCTACCCTGCGGGTTGCGGAAATCCACCCTACGGGTTGAGAACACCGTGCCAGCCGAAGTTGTGGACGGCACGGCTACGTCGCTGACGGCGTCAATCCAAGAAGGCCAACCCAAGATAAGTCGAACCTTGCGAAATCCTTCGGGAATCACTAAAACCCTTGCTGCCTGAAAGTACCACACCCACGACCCCCAAGTGCTTAAATCTAATTCGAATAAATTATTAATTTTTATGTTCTAAATTCTATCTTTTCATTTCTCTCTCCTTTCCTGAAAGCAAAAGCTTTTCAGTGGCGCCCATATCGTGGTTTCAGGTAGCGAGAAAGCGATTTCCGACGGGAGTCGGGAGGTCATAGTTATAAGGAATTTTAAGTTGTGCAAAATAGTTTTAAGAGTGCCCGTTAGCGGGGTAGTTTCCCTCAAAATTACTACATCTCCCCAGGAATTTGGCTCTCCTGACCTCTGCTGCCAACTTGTTGTGTTTTTTTTATTGCGTTGTTTGTGTTTTTTTTATTAATTTTAGACAGATTTCGGCAAAAACAAGAACAAGGCCAAATTAGAATTTTTATCAACGTAAATATTGTAATTTTTCCAAATTTTAACGGTCCCCAATTTATTTTTCACACCCTCAAGCATTTATTTTATGGTGAAAAAAAAATTTTTTTTCAAAGAATTTACAGTAAAAGTTTTGTATTTCAATTTTAAACATTACACTTGATAAAGTCTGAATTGGAAGTTGAAAACTTCCAATTTGAAACGCTTACATTAATTTTCGTAGTGAGTATAGCATATATTCATCATAAAAAGTAGTCAAAGGATATCACCACCACAATTTTTATTTATTTTTTACGGCGTCAAACCACCTCAATTTGTGTATTATTTTGTTGTATTTCCTATATGTGAATTTACAGCAAGACGAACAGCCGATAATCACACTTCTGGGTAACAATCCCTATTGAATTTGCACTTTAGTAAACGGTAGAACAAATATTTTACGAATTTGCACTTCACGTAAATAATACAAGATTTATAATTGTTTCACTTGTCGAATTACGTTGAATTCGGATTCACTGAAATAAAACTGTAAGAAAAAACATTCCAAACGTAGATTACGCAGTGAAAACATTCTTGCCAAAAAACAATTTTAAACTAATAACTTTGATTCGTGTTCGTAATAAACAACGGCAGATTTTGCTTTCATAACGTTTACGAGTATGGTTATTTACTGGCTCGGTAGTAGCGGAATTTTTTTTTTCATATAAACTGTGGGTGGAAGTGAATTAAATACACTCCTGACACCAACAATCTGATACAAAATATTTCCAGAATCGTCCAAGCACGAATCGGTTTTTCAAACAATTCGAAATATTCAAGGGTTCCGTAGTGGTACGGAACAATTTACATAAAAAGTTAGTTACTACTATATAGTTTATTTCAAGAACCGTCCAAGTGCGAATCGTCTTTGACACAGTTCGTAATAATTAAGGGTTCCGTAGTAGTAAGGAACTATTTTTAAAAAAAAATTAGTTGGAACGAGTCAAGATACGATTAATTCTTGGCACGTTCGTGGGAATTGTTACATTTGGGTAAAAACAAGATTAAGGTCAAAACTTGCATCAATCCATTAAAACTGTCAAACATTTAGCTAACTTCATCAACCCATCATCATACACCTCACTTTCACTACTTACTGCTTCGGATTAGATTACATTTAAACACAGACAGACAGACAGACAATTGATATCTAGAAGGGTCCAATTTTTATTTGAGTGAAGGAACCCTATAAGGTAATATTTCCAAACTTAAGTATTTCCTAAAGCAAATACTAAGTTTCATAAAGGTTCAATTTGTGATTCGGTTCACCGAACCCTAAAAAGTAGAATTTATTTTTCGTTATTCCGCGGGTGGGTCGAAAAATAGACACATTCCTTAACATACAAAGACGAATGCAGATAACGGTAAAGGCCGTAACACACTGCATTAAGATGCGTTTGCGAATAGCGTATCTAGTACATCAGTACAGTTACTCAATCGTGTTTTTGATAATTAAACTTTTGGAAAATATAAGGGTGTTAGCACACCGTCATATAATATTAATACTGAGATGGCACATTAGGTACCACATTTCGTGTCATGTTACACGCATACATATTTTCAAACGGAAGTTTCACAATTACACTTACATAATAATTGGGTAGTATACAATCATCACACATTCATAATAATTACCTTCACACACAATTCCTAACACTTAACAAGCAGTTTTTTTTTCGTTTATTTACATAGTGACACTTGCATTTCATGTTGTGTGACTCCCAAAGGCGGAAGGAGGGGGCAGACTAGCTACAGGCGAGTCACATTCTTTGATTATAGAAGGTGACTCAAATGTCCTAAGTCTTGTTTCCCGACTAAAGCTGACGGGTTAATATAGCATGAAATGTAGTGTGACACTGGGCCTTAGATACAACGATAGAAAACACGTTTACATCAACTTTATTACGTCAACATTAGACGCGCTAGCAAAACACAACTTACACAATTTTAATTTCATACGTACATACATACATATTATTCATTTAAGCACGCACATACATTTTATACTACTATGGTGGCACACAATGGTCCCATTTATTTATATAATTGGCGTTATAGCCAAATATTATTTACGGTCGTCATTTATTAGGGTTGACATGATAGTCACACACGCACATACATTTTTACTACTATGGTGGCACACAAGGGTCCCAGTTTTTTTTTTCATATAATTGGCATAATGGCCAAAGATGCATTTATTTTCGTCATTCATTAGGGTTGACTTAATAGTCACAACAATCTACTACTAAGGTTGCGAATAAGCACTTAGTTTCTGTTATTACTGCTAAGGTTGCGAATAAGCACTTAGTTTTTTTTATGTTATTTTGTTAAAGGGCTAAATAGCCTAGTAATTAGTTAGGGACACTACACACTACACACGACTTACAAATAACTACATATAACAACGTGACAAACACATGCCGTGTTCGTCATGGGGACATAGGGGTTAATTAGCATCACGAAGGATTCTGCAAGTAAATTATTTTCTATCACTTTTCTGTTTCTTGGTTTAGTTGGGAGTTACTGTTAGTTGGAAGCATGAGTCTATCCCTAACAGAGTTCGTCGTTAACTGTTAGTTGGCAGCATGGTCTTGCCCTAACAGAAATATGTTGTAGGTTGTTACTGTTACGAGGAAGCATGAGTCTTACCCGAACAGATATATGGTGGACTGTTATTTGACAGCATTTGTCTTGCCCTAACAGTCGTAGGTGTAGATCACCGTTATGTTATTGTATTTATATGGCTACTCCTACCACTCGGAAGCTAGATGCTGGCCCTGGGGGATAGTCCATCCTATGAGTCGGAAGTGTTACACGAGCCCTAGTAGGATGTTCTTCTCTGGGACGGTTGTATAAATCCCAGCCTTCAGCAAAAAGCCTTATTATACACACCCCACTTTCAGGCGGTGCGTATTACCTGAACCTTCAACCCAAAGCCTCAAATACGTCTTATCTCTCTCTGTCCCATAAAGTTCTTCAGAATCACCTAAATACATCCTGCGAGTTGGTTTCATTAAGGTTAAGGCCGACTCTTCGCTATACCCAGCATCACCTCATTCACACAGCACACTAACATACACACACACACACATAGACGAGTAGTAGGTCTTAGGTTAGGGGCGTTCGAGGACGAACGCAGCATTTGACGTGTTAGGGTACGTCAAACGCTCACCGGAGCGGGGGAGTATGTAACGTTGTGCAACAACGGGTGCATAAATTAATTAATATTAGATGATTAAAATTGAAATTTAGATCAATATATGAAAGCGCCATCTGCCGACAACTAGTCTCATCAACACAGCACTGACGTAACCATGTGACGTCAGACGTAGGGACGCGACTTGCCGCCAGAGGCGCTGTCCAAAGATATAAATAGGACCGCGCGCGAAATTCAAGAAACCATTTTCATAAATTTAAATCATACTCGTCGCGAAGGTGTCTGTGCGTAACAAATTAAATTTAAAATAAAATACTACTTTTAATAGGGAGCTAAATCCTCCCTGAGTGAACAGTTGTTTAGCTGCAAACGTCAAGTACCCCATCATTGGGTGAGTTAAATTATTTATAATGTAATCTAGATTTTAAAACAGTGAAAATTAACGGCTGTTGGTCAACCCTGTTATAGGAGGGTAGTTTACAGGGGTGTGAAAAAACATATCTGTAAAATTAGTACTGTAAGCAGACAATGTAAGACTCCCGACTCCTGAAATGGTTAACAGGAGTCGGCTGTCTTTGGGGAATAAGCGGGAAAAAGGGTTCCAGCTAACCCCTCATCTGGAACATTCCAGGGTCCACCCTACGGGATCCAGAAATTCACCCTACGGGTTTGAAGAAACGGTCTACCCTTCGAGTTCTACGAGAACCTTCCACCCTACGGGTTGTCAAGATCTACCCTGCGGGTTGCGGAAATCCACCCTACGGGTTGAGAACACCGTGCCAGCCGAAGTTGTGGACGGCACGGCTACGTCGCTGACGGCGTCAATCCAAGAAGGCCAACCCAAGATAAGTCGAACCCTGCGAAATCCTTCGGGAATCGCTAAAACCCTTGCTGCCTGAAAGTACCACACCCACGACCCCCAAGTGCTTAAATCTAATTCGAATAAATTATTAATTTTTATGTTCTAAATTCTATCTTTTCATTTCTCTCTCCTTTCCTGAAAGCAAAAGCTTTTCATGGTCCCAGTAGTACCACGGGTAAAATTGAATTACCAGTGGTACTACTGGAACCACTTCGTCAACTTCACTGGATAAAAATAAATGAAGATCGATAAAAACAAATGAAGATCGATAAAACAAATGAAGCTTGGTGAAAACAAGTGAAGATCGATAAAAACAAATGAAGATCGGTGAAAACAAATGAAGATCGGTAAAACAAATGAACGTCAATAAAACAAGCGAAGATCGCGAAAACAAATGAAGATTGGTGAGAACAAGTAAAGATCGATAAAAACAAATGCACATCTTTAAAACCAAATGAAGATCAGTAAAAACAAATGAAGATCGGTGAAAACAAATGAAAATCGGTAAAACAAATGAAGATTGGTGAAAACAAGTGAAGATTGATAAAAACAAATGAATCGGTAAAATCAAATTAAGATCGGTAAAACAAATGAACGTCAGTAAAACAAGCGAAGATCGATAAAAACAAATGAAGATTGGTGAGAACAAGTAAAGATCGAAAAAACAAATGCACATCTATAAAAACAAATGAAGATGGGTAAAACAAATGAAGATTGGTGAGAACAAGTCAAGATCGGTGAATTCAAATAAAGATCGGTGCAAACGAATGATGATATTTTGTAAAACGTGTGATTTGCACAATTGCAATTAGAATGTCCTATCCATATTAGCATACAACTGTAAATGTCAGGTAGTGGCCTTGAAGGAGCCAATAGTAACTAATCAGCCTCATCTGTTTTCCTAGCGGATTTCACGAAAGCGTAGTCAAAGATTGTATTTTGAGTTGTTGTTGTTGTTGCTGTTGTTGTTGTTGGTGTTGTTGTTGTTGTCTAAGATTGTCTTTGATGTATGTTTACAAATAAAGCGTTGTCAATGACAAATGAACTATACATAAATGCACGATTCAAACCTAAACGTGGTAGATCATGGCGCTCGATGTAAAGAAAAAATGATAATTTTAATATCAAAGACCTACACTTTTATGATGCAATCTAGATAATAAACAAGTTTGTATAAAGATTGAATTTGTGCACAAAAAGTTATGGAGGTAATAAACAGTTAAATAAAGGACCTCGTCCTTTTTTAAAGTTGGTTAGGAAGTAGAATAGTCATAAACAAAAACAACATCTAAACATAAATATAATAAAATGCTAAGGCTCTCTGCAGATTTTAAAATAAAGTACCAATAAGTAAAGATACATGAACTTTGTTCCTTTTTTGTATTTCCTGGGTGAAGATCCAGTAAGATATAAAAAAACCAGGCGACAATTCAAATAGAACCTACTGATTGATTGCAATTTTCTAGCATAAATGCCCTTGAAAAAGTAGATCTTTTTTAACAATTTAAATTTTTGCTTGTACTACCTATCTTCACTTGTTTTTTCCGACCTTCATTTTTTTTCACCCACCGATTTGTATTCACCGATCTTCACTTGTTTTGACAGATCTTCAATTGTTTTTGTCGATCTTCAATTATTTTTACCGATCTTCACTTGTTTTTACCGATCTTCAATTGTTTTTACCGATCTTCACTTATTTTTACCGATCTTCATTTGTTTTCACCTACCTTCATTTGTTTTACCGATCTTCATTTGTTTTCACCGATCTTCATTTGTTTTTATCGATCTTCACTTGTTTTCACCAAGCTTCATTTGTTTTAACCGATCTTCATTTATTTTTGATCCAGTAGTACCACGGGTAAAATTGAATTACCCGTGGTACTACTGGGACCACTTGGTAGTACCACGGGTAATTTTTTTACTCGTGGTACTACCTGTAGTACCACTGGTAGTACCAACTAATGGGTATACAGAATATATAAACTAATAACAACCGAACTAGTCAACAGAACAGGTGGGAGTAGACAGACATCACAGAGAATCCATTATAAAAACGGCTGCACGCGCGGTGTCTGCCTCTCTCGCTGCCTGCTGCCCTTCAGGTGATGTACCATACACCATCAGCGCGACATCACTGGGTCTGGTGGTCTAGGACTTGAAGAACCCTCTCGTGCTCGTTCTATGTTGTACTTGTAATATATCGATTCGCTATATGAGAATTAAGCAGATAACTGCAGTATTACTTCAACCCTATTGTTCATATTTATCTCCTTGGTAAATATAATCATATAAATATACCTATACTTGGACCGAGATAGGTGGCTGATCCACCCCTCTCGTGCCACCCACCCGTAGGCCGTATACGTCACCCGTGCAGGAAGCTGGCCAACCAGCGGCTAACTTAGTTATGGGACTCCAAAATAATATACGTACTAAACTAAGCCATTACAAAAATTAAGTATAATCATTAATATAGTGTGTTTTATAATCTATTCTAAATATTTGGTAGAAACTAAAAAACACGTTGTCGAGACGTACTATATGCAGCAGACGCAGCTTAAGTTGGTTTAAGTACTCTGTGGTAAGCGGTTAAGAAATCAGTCGCGGTTAAAAACAGCAAGTGCGGCCGCTTGTAAAGGGTTTCATAGGTTTGAAATTTTTGAGGTTAGAAACCGCCGAGAAAAAACGCAAATGCGGCCTCGCACGAAAGGCTCAATTCTAGTAACCAGATCAAATTAAATCAAAATAAAAAAACCGTCAGTTTCAAGCACTTAACTGACAGATACTTTTTGGCGGGAAACGGTGAGATTCAGACGTCTCGGTCCTCCTCCGTTGTATATTTTTCCAAAACTAAAAATTAGTGTATTTACGGATTTTTAGTGTGTATCAAAGAAAGATGTTAGGATGTTTGGATGTCTAGATGTTTGGATGTTTGTTACTCAGTCACGTTCTTACGGCTGAACGGATAGGGCTGAATAACACATAGGCTACTTTTTATCCCGGGAATATGTTCCCACGGGAACGGGTACCAAAATTCAAACGGGCGAAGCCGCGAGCATCATCTAGTTTAATTACACAGAAAAGTTCGACAGCGTGCACAAGTGTTAGGAACTGCCATACTGCTTTTTTTGTTTCTCGACAAAAAGTATAAAGATAATTATCTTTAGAAAATCTATCCACTGTTATTCTGGAGCAAGAGTCCAAGACTGGCTTTGGCTTACGGCTTGACTTTGACTGGTTCTTTAGAAGGCGTGAAATGAAGTTGAAGGTACAAAAGGTAACAAAGGTTTCTTTTTATTCTTCTTTTAATGAATGGCCCTCCGTTTATTAACGTTTTGCCGGTCTCCAGTAAAATAAATAGATACAAATTAAATCAGTAAAAAATGGTGATACGCCAGTCTCAAGTTGAAAATCAAGCTCGAAACAAGGTTTGGCCTAAGGTCTAAATAATTAAAGACTGTTGAAATTAAAAAAAAAGATGTCAGATGTCAGGATACACTCTCGTCACTGACTGCGTCAGACTGTCAGGTCTGTGACTTCCGTCAAGTTTGGCTGTGTGTGAGCTGTCAGTTTCAGTTTGTCGAAGTCTCGCGCGTTTGTTGGACGTGTGGATCGAAATATTGCATTGTCGTGACTCGCGATGCTCATTCGGAAATAAAATTAACATTGTGCAGTGATAAAGAACTCGTGAAAAATGTTGGCAGACGGTGAAGTGGTTGGAGACGGGTCATGGAACCTCACGATCTACGTCACGGACCTGAACGAAAAACGGACTATGGTCGTGAAAGGGGACATGCATATTGGAGGGGTTATGCTAAAATTGACAGAAAGCTTCGGTAAGCATTTATTATCATTTGTTTAGATAAACAACTACTTGACTTTACAGTAATGTAAATCTTCTTCGTCATCTTAGCATCTTCCCAGTTTCTTCCAAAATTTACCTGGATTTATTAGCCTGCCGTCTGCTATTATTGGCTGCAACTGTGTTTTGATTTCTTTTTTTCAGCATGGTTGGGAATATTCCCTCTCCACCTAAACTCGTTAAGGTTGTTGCTCTAAGAACTTCGTCTGTAGTTCAGCAAGTGTATTGCTTACAGCATCACTTGCAAACGTATTTAGTTGACTTGGGTTGTGAGGATCATTTAGGGGCCCCAGTAAACTTCAATGATGTAAATAACAAGTATAATATAGCCCCTAAACTCATTTCTGTGCCAAGTTTCTATATATCTTATGACTCATGTTACTCATTTTCATTTGGCCTTGTGTTTGATTAGTTTGATTGTGTAAATATTTCAGTTGCTGAATTGACAAAATAACAAGTTATTTTACCTGAATGCTTTATTTTGTTTCTTGTTTATTCACTTTGTGCTTTTGCAAGTTTAGATTAGCAGCTTTGTGACTTGTGAGCTGCTAGTATAGTACTCGCAGATTTAGAAATAAATTGTGGCAGATGTATTATCTATATTCTATACTAATATTATAAAAAAGGAAAGATTTGGTCGTTTGTTTGTTTGTACTAGGTTCCGGAACAACTGATCGAATTTGAAAAATTCTTTCACTGTTGAGCTTCAGTATACCCGGATGACATAGGCCACATTTTATTCCCGTATTCTCATGGGAACAGGATCAATGCGGGTGAAACCTGACCGAGTCTGTTATAACTGCATAGGCATTTGTGTGTCTAAATTTACGTCCTGTTCTGAGTATTTTATTGTACAAGGAATGAAGTTTAGTCATTGAGAGTAATATTACCGATGGCTTGTAAAAGATCTTATAACCTAAGGGCATGTTGCAAAACGATACTCAATACTTGAGATGCTTTAGACTAGTTTTTGTCATTTATTACTATGTTCAAGCATTTATCAAGTGTTTTGAAATGTTCAGTAATAGGATCTGAAATTATTAATTTACGTTTCATCTATCATTTCATCATCTGCATGGTCATGGAAGAGTCCTAACCATAGGCTGTTGGGCGTTACGTGAGAATTTTAGTCGGTAGGAGTTCGGCATAACATCCATGAGAATTTTCCCTCACGTTAAACAAAAAAAAAAATGGTCATGGAAGAGTGGTTATAGTCCTACAAAAACTGGGCAAGAACGAGTTGGAATCACACACAAAACCAAAAATCTGTAAAATATGATTGTATTTAACCCTTAATTTTTAAAATTTTTGGGTTTAGTATTTTTTTGGTCCCAACTCAAGAAAAAGATCAACATCCACTGTATTATTGACATGCTTATTTACATAGTAGCATTAATAATAATCCACCTTGCAGTTGAGCTTGGAAGAAAATGGGATGAGAAATTAAATTGTTCTTTGATTTTAATAAAATGAATGACGATGCTGCTCTTCTTATCTCAGTTTCTGGAGCTTACTCACATCATAGCACTTCTTCACTTCAGAATTTGGGATCATGATAATCTCAGATATTTTCCATAGCATAGGAAAATGCCCAATCCTAATAATGCTATTAATAAAAAGCTGTGTTATTCCAAGTATGGCTTTCTTGGGGAGTTGCTGTAAAATTTCAGCTGTTATTAGACAAAATCCTGGAGCTTTATTTAGTTCTAGTGCTTTTATGTCTCTTTGAATTTCGCGGGGTGAGCAGCTTTGAATTGGAAGACTCAGTTGAAGGTCAGTATCTAGATAGTCCTGTCATTGAAATATCTAGGTATTATATCTTCATTTTTAATAAATGCTGCTGATCACATTAGGACAGGGAGATTGTACAAAATATATTTTGCTTATGACAATACAAAATTTGGTACGACTTTCCTTTAACTGCCGTCGATTTTGGGGGGGGAAGGGGTGGGGGGGAGGGGGAGGGGGTTGCCCACTGCCCCCCCCCTAAAAGGAAAAGTTGCGGAACCCCCCCCTTTTCGAGATATTTCAATTTTAAATTTGAAAAAAAATCGTAATTTTAAGCGATATAATCGATAGTAGATGCAAAAAATAAGGAAAGATGCCCATGGAGGGAATGAGGGTAAGCCCCCCCTTCATCAAAAAAATAGGGGGACTGATTCACATGAATTTAAGTATATATGTTGACTCTGCCACATCTCCGGCGCTGCGGGGCGAGCAGCCTCTACGCCCTAGCGTAACAAATCACAGGCATCTATCCTCACCTCCGCAGCTTCGGGTTGCTGGTCGCCTCCGGCGACCAGCCTCAGCCGCTCCGGCTCGTCTGCTGCCTGTGATTTGTTACAGCGGGCGGAGGCTGCTCTCCCTACGCGCCTCCGGTTCTATAAAAACACTCTAGGGTTAGGCCAAACTCGTACCAGGTGGAGTCGGGGTGCATCAATTCGGTTCTTTGACCCAAGTCGACCTAATTTATCATATTTGTATCTGCCCTAATAGGTTCTGTTAAAATAAAACAAATTAAATACTGGTGGTGGCAAATTAAATACTCGTACAAAATGGCGTCCCGGCAAAACAAACAACACGCGATTTCAATAGTTTTTTTTTTTTTTTGCTTCAAATTTCTTGACGTCTTTTGTCTATGCACTATTTCGACCAATAATACGATCACAGTTTGACAGGCTCACTCAAAATGGTGTTGTTTGTTTACAATTAATATGAAATTTCAATATTTTTTTTCTCAAAAACTACGCATCTCCGCATGTTGTGACTTTACGTGTGTGCTTATATTAACGTTACCTTTCTGTAAAAAAATTACCAGCCCCCAACTCGACGGCAGTTAAAGGAAAACTGAGCCCAAAATTTTGCTTTTATGACAAATCAACAGAACTTGTCCATTCACAAGTCCTGTTACTTTCACTCAGCGTGGGTAAAATTTGGAAATGGAAGTTATTGAGAGCCTCTCAATTATGAGTGACACCTAATGGGGTGTCATTCTTTATCCCATAACTACTCAAGATACTTTACACATAAAGGTTAGCAAAGAAACTAAATTGATTTCAAAAATCTGCACCTACCATATGAAAAAGATTTCAGATAAAATACTATCGTACGTCACACGGTTTCACCCACATAGTTCTAGTTCTCGTTGAAATATGGGAATAAAATATAGCCTATGTCAACTGCGGATAGTGTAGCTTTCCAATAGTGGAAGAATTTTTGAAATCGGAACAGTTGTTTTTGAGTTTATTCATTACAAACATACACACAAAAATACAAACTTATATTCATTGTATCAAATGTGGAGGTTGTAATAATTACTAATTCATCTCACATTCTAAATATCTTTTCTTCTGAAGCCTGTTTGGCATGCTAACTGGTCCAGATACCAATAAAAGTAATCATGTAAAAGTACCTGTTTGATTTAAGAATTGAGTGAGAGAGACAGTGCTATACGATAAAACGAGATGAAAGATGCGCGTACGCAAGCATGCGTCCTTCGCGGCCGATTACGTCGATCCACAGTTTTTGCCCATACTTTCGCAGGTGAACTACCTATCAGTTATGCGTTGGTATAAAGTTGGGGTGTTTCACAAGACCTGAGGGGCTAAAAAGACAACATAGCGCGTTTCATTCATAATCTGATTTATTTGCAGATTCCTATAAGAAATGCTTTAGAATCTAGAGACCATGAAATGGTAAATATATTAACCTAATTAAATCATTTCATAATCCAATCTTATAAGATACTAGCTGACCCGACAGACGTTGTCCTGCCATAACTATGAAAATGGAAATCGTCAACTTTCTTAATTTTATTTTTTCATAAGAACCATCTCCTGACAACAACAGACATAACAAAAAAAGAATTAGCGAAATCGGTTCAGCCGTTCACGCGTGATGTCGTGACTACTCGTGACCAAGGAAATAGGTATTGATTTTATTTAATAGATTGAAGTTGTTATCCCGAAAAAATACGGGAACGCATCGAAATGAAATGAAACATTAACAAACGCATTAAAATTAAACATTTTATGATCAGATTACAAAACATACAAAGTTGCCTTTTTGGGCCTGCAGACCTTCGATCAACAATATACGCACAAGTTATATTGTTGATCGAAGTCGCAGACATACATTACAGGCAGGACCGATTCTATCCTTAATTTACAAAATGTTGTTCAGTTACACGCGTTAAGAATGGCGTAGGTAGTTTTATTGAGCACAGTAAATAATACTTCATGTTATCCTTGAGTATAATAGATGTACATGCATACCTAACTAGCAAATAATTCTCCTACGTCCAATAATTTGCATAAATATTTTGTTTATTAGTAGGTAAATCACGCTTTGATATTTTCAGTAGCATAGAAAGAACTAGTACAGTCAGCTGCAGAGAAAAGTAAACAGGGCCGCCCTTTAAGGATTGAATTTTCTCGGAAAATCTTAAATATATTTTTATGTGATTTTGTATAGTTATAGAATTACACAAATGCAATAACCATAGCAAATTTCATAAAAATATATGAAAGAGTTATTGAAAAAAGTCAATGCTTACAGGGCGGCCCTGTATCCTTTTCTCTGTAGCTGACTGTACAGGACTATAATTTTGATCTTAGCACCTGGAAACGAGTTGTCTTTATTTCTCTATGCCTTGCCATCACCTAGCCCGATGTCAAATATGAGGGATTTCCACACGGAAAAACAAGAAGCCGTGAGTGAGATCGGTCTCACCAGACTGCGCCTCTAACACGTCTTCTAAAAAACCACGTGACCTATTGTTTTGATTTTTTTATACTCTCTCGAAATGACCAGCTATTGCTGTCTGCAAAATTTCAGTATTATGAGTCACGTGGTTTTGAAGTTATGAGTTTAATGCAACAGTCACACAGACTACAGACAAAATCTGGCCATAAGCCCCTCTGCACTCTATTTTATAGAGAGTGGCTAAAAAGAGATGTCAGAGGTAATCATCAACGTCAGCAACTCGAACGTAGCATGAACCAAGCCTCGGTGGTCGCTTTCACCTTTTCCTTTCGGGCGATAAAATTTTCTTACAATTCCTGAACGTATTTCTTTCAAAATTGTTACAAATAAAAATAAACCTAAAATACTATTAACGTAAAACACTTGATAAACTATGATAGGTATTGTTTTGAATTGAACGAATCCTTATCTCTCGCTGACGCTTATAGATGCTGTATGTTGCCATTACCTGTCTCAGATAACTTACCAGATTATGTTTACATTAACCATATTACACATACATCTTTGCTATTTACATCATACCTACTCACATATTACAACGAATCGTGTTCATTTAGCCGGTCGAACAGCCCCAATCTGACCTGCCCTTTAACAGTGGCGCCCAACATGAGACCCAGTGGTACACCACAGTAGTACCTAATTAGGTACCCCTTGTTATTAAATACTTCATTCAAAATTATGTTAACGCCAACACACTTCATGTAAGAAGGAAATTATTTTTGGAAATAAAAAAGCGAATTCAAGTCCGTTTAGGATCAAATAATTGTCGAAATGTAACCATATTGCGGCGGGACCACATGGGAAGCACCAGCTATCAAAGAAAAAAAAATGCATCAAAATCGCTTCACCCAATCGAAAGTTATGATGTAACAAACATATAAATAAAAAAGAAACAAAAATAAAAAATAATACACAATCTCCTCCTTTTTTGAAGTTGTTTAAAAATGTACCGCGTAAGTGCCAAGTAAGAATTTAAATGAGAACTTGACATTTGCATCACAAAAACAGTCATAAATATTTTTGACCGGATTTTTTGTGCAAATACTCCTGTGTGCTGCGCCTTCACAGATCCCTTTTGATTAGCCCTGGAAAGAAAGTGTCTTAGATATTACATCAAATGTAAATGATGATAAGCATCGGGTAACCCTGTGATTTACTAAATTGCTTGATGACAGGTTGCAGAAGTATGATCATAAAGCTCTCACGTTCTTTAGAAAATCTACAAATTTGGAAAGAAATAAAACCAACTTCATAGAATCCCAGTGTATCGTGAAACCCGTCATATAGATCAGGACTTTTTCTGTGACAACCAATGCTGCGAGGTCGTTTATTACTCTTGTGTCCATTTTCGTAGCCGTTATAGCCCATAACTCCTTCGACACGGCAAATTTGGCCAACGTGAATAATACCACATGTTTTATTCAAGGCTGGTAAGTTACTGCCGTACTGAATCCACAGACTTTTGTGTATGCGTCGGATCTGTGATGTTATTTAAGGTTATGCAACTGTGTTGATAAAAAGATATGAGTATACTCATAGTCATAGAGAGGAATAAACTTCTACGAAATTATTTCTCAGTGTTGCAGTGCTAATATCATGTGCCAGAATGCAAAACTATGTGGGTGATCACAGCAACGATCGATAAGCACAGCCACGCAAATTATTTCATTAGCGATAACGCCTTACGTAAATAGTAAACATAATGTAGTCTGCATTTACATTGTATCTACCTAGATAAGATAGTACAGGACATTGATTACATAAACATACATACATACAATCACGCCCGCGACTCAGAATACCGCTGCTGAGATAAAAATAATTTTCAAATTTGATTTCAAAGTTTCAGACGATCTCTGTTTCCCTATGTAATACAAACTCTTTGCCTAGATTTCAAGTCGCTGTTTTTAAAACGCGAAAATAGAAGGCAATATTTAAAAAAATCGTACTGTCTCCTGAGCTTCTTTGTGTCCCTACGCAATCCGACTTGCCAGACAGGATCAATACCCCAATTTTTTTTTCGTTTCGTAATCCCTCATGGATGCTAAGCCAGACTCTTACCGACTAATAAAACACGTTCCCCACAACTGTATGGTCGGGAGCTCCAGGTAAGCCCTCGAAAGGATGTCCCAGTATAGGATTAATACGTCACATAGTTCAAATATCTCCTAAAACTTCTCCCCCCACCAAAAACCAAACCAACCAAGATATGAGACAGTATTAAACTCTGATTGCAAAACGTAATTCGGTCATCGGTCTAACCGTAGTTTTCTTCACTTTCGAGACGGATGTGCGTACGCGCACGTTTCTGAGAAGCCGTGTCGCCGCCGCCATGCCGCATCGAGCCGTTGTATTTCCGGCGCCGGCCCCCTCCCTGGCTGGTGTAGATAACATGTTATCATCCGTTCATTGTTCCTATACTCTGATGAAGTACTTGGCCCGTCACTCTGGCCTTATAGGGCGTTGACTTAGTTTCATATTTAGCGTGCCAATCCATTTGAAGGATCACTTGAGACATGTGTGCGGTGTGTTGATATTATGTGCATATTTTTCTTATAAGTTCATATTTTCAAACATGCCCTTTAAGTCTTTGATTGCTAATTTAATTCTACATTACCCGACAAAAAGTTGTTCAATTAGATATCGAAAGAAATGAAAATTGCAGGACGTCTTGATCAAAAGTATATTTTGGCCATACCTATGACGATGCCTCGTATTTTTCCTGCAAATAATGAAAAGAACCTACTTATAAGGTATAATTATGTTTGCCAGAATTTGGAAATATGTACGATCTCTGCAACCAATAATAAACAAACTTAATAATGCCATAGAAGCCAGAATAGGTTGTAATTACCATGCTAGCTAAGGTAATTCTTTTATAAATCCCTAATACCTATTTAAGTCACACTGGCCTTTACCGTAATGAATATTCTAGCCAGAATCTCAACAGGAAGCTAGAAGCTATATAGAAGCTATTTTCAATTAGAATTATTTGTCTAATTTGGTAAATCTTGCCATTGTGTTCGCTTATTAGGAGGTATTCTAGCTTGTATTCATTTAGTTTACGAGTAGTGGATGACTATATCCTCAGAGTAAACATGGCGATCTTTTATTGTGGTATTTTAATCTATACTAATATTATAAAGAGGAAAGATTTGATTGTTTGTTAGTTTGTTTGCATCGCATAGGCTCCGAAACTACTGAACCGATTTGGAAAATTCTTTCACTGTTGAGAAGCTACACTTTTTGCGGTAAACATAGGCTATATTTTATTCCCGTATTCCCTCGGGAACGGGAATTACGCGAGTAAAACTGCGTGACGTCCGCTAGTGGCATAATAAAAAGACATTTTTATATGAAACTTAAATAAACCCTGCCAAGTGCAGTTATACTTGAGACAAGAGAGTGTCTAATTGTATTTATTTAAAGTTTTTAATGTATAATGGAAGTCTCGGTGCAAACGTGAGATACCACATACATTTGTGAATGTATTTCTGATGCACCTCCATATTACCTAATATAGACTTATAGAAGATTTCACCCTTGTAGTTCCCGTTTCCGCGGGAATACGGGAATGAAATATAGCCTATGTTCACCGCAAAGAGTGTAGCTTCCCAACAGTGAAATCATTTTAAAATCGGTCCAGTAGTTCCGGAGCCTATTCGATGCAAACAAACAATCAAATCTTTACTCTTTATAATATTAGTATAGATATCGTGTTGAGTTTCCCTAATCACACTGAATAATGTTTTACTTATTCTCAAACTATCTTTTAGTTCGACTTCGTGTTAAGAATTTTAAATTTATTATGTTTCACGCAAACAGCATTTCATTATCATTTGATTAATTGACTTTTAAAACAGATGACTCAAACGCAACACATGGTCAATGTATTGAGGTCATTCAAAGGGAGTCGGCTTTAACGGATTCAAGACACATTTGCGAATTCGTACACTCAGAACCGTAAGTCCCGAATGTCACAAAAATAGCGGGGCTGTTCAACACATCGTGTTGCTAGATGGTCATGATAGCAGTGGATACAATTTTTATTTATTGTTTCCTTCAAAAAACAAAATGTCATCAGTCAAGTCAAGCCTCTAAAAGGCATCTATAACTTTCCAAAATTTCCATTTTTTTAGCTAAACAGCCTTCCACACGGCATAACGGCTCACCGCCTGTTACGTGGGATTAAATCTTAAAAGTGAAATGTTGGCATATAATATGCCCCTGCCTACCTCTTCGGGGATAAAGGCATGACTATATGTATGTATGTGTGTAAACAAAACCGCCTTCCAGTGGATTTTGAAATTATGTAAACTTTTAATGGGTGAATATACGCTATTTGAATTTCAGTGGCCCATAGAGAAATTTTATGTTAACCCCATTATACTATAGTTTCCGTATGCTTAAATAATAAATAAAATGTAATTTTATTTGGACCACATAGTTTATTTATAATAATTTGTTTTATTTTAGCATTAATAGTCTAAAATAGTCATAAATGTATACTCCTCTGGCTATACCGCTTACCAGTTTATGGTAAATAAATGGTCAGATACGTTAAATCTGTATGCCATTATGATCTTTTTTAAGATGATCAAATGCTTTAATAAATTTCGAAACACATTTTAATAAAATAAACTGTAAAAACATTTATTAATATAAAAAAAATAACTTATCTTTTTTGGCCCCTTACAAAAATGTCACCTTCATCTGGCGAAACCCGAAGAACTAAAATGTTACTTAAATGCGCAAAGATATGTTTTTGACTTTAATGTATGCGCGGGTCACAGTGTAAAGTAAGAAGTACGCTAAAATCTTTGAGAAAAGCTTCAATAATTTTGCGTCAGTTTGCAATTGACTGCAGGAAAGCGGGTTTGTGCCAGTCGTTGGAATATTTCCTCTGGTAAGTATATATTTTTCTATTTTAAAGTTACGAAATTGTATATTTGAGCAATGCAATGTTTATTGTGTGTAGATGTCATGTATTAAGTTAAAGCGTAGTCAGAAATGCGAGTGATGCTATTTTTATAGATAATGTGCGATTTTGTCACTACTCTGGCGTCATTACTCTGGCATATTTGATGCCAGAGAAAAAAATACGCGCCAGGAAAGTGACAAAAATTAAATAATGTAGTAACTTTCGTTAATACTTAATGTATTAAGAGGTCGATTCATTTGTTCTAGCTACTCCAGCATAATCAGACATCATGGCAAGCGATAATGACCACAGAGCCCCGTTAACTGGCCACTACACGGAAGACATACTGGATATAGACCAGGGCGAGGTTAGGGTAGTTCTCGAGCGACTTAAACATAACAAATCCCCGTAAAAGACGGAATTATACTAAGCTCCTTAAAGCAGGCGGAACTCCAGTCCTTAGAGATTAACGAGCATCTTTAATTCCACTCTCCAGCAGAGCCAGACATTCAAAGCGTGATGTGGAATTGCGGTGGCTCTGTTTTTTTAAAAAAGGTGACTAGATACTAAAGATTACTAAAGAACTAATGTGAAGGCCCCATCTGACTCCTAATTCATATTTACAAGTTGTCCTCTAGATTGTCACAAATAGCTTCACCGGAAAACTTGACGAGTTTCAGCCAATTGAGCAAGCCGGATTTCAAAAGAGCTTTAGTACCATGGAACACATCCATACTGTTCAGTGGATTGTACAGCAGACAGAGGAGTACAATCAGCCACTGCGTAAGTATGGCTTTCGTGGACTACGAGAAAGCCTTCGACTCTATCCAAACCTGGACAGCCCTGGACGCGTTGTAGCGATGTCGTATTGATTGATGATGTATCAAGGTGTTAAGATGCTTAACATACCACTACCATGACTATCCAGTTGGAGGATTTAAAGTAAAATCCTATAGCACGGCGCAGAGGTGTGTATAGGGAGATGTAATATCCCCTAAACTCTTCACCAATGCGCCTGAGGACTTCTGTTAGTCACAGGTCTGAGATGGGGCGAGAATACAAACGGTGAAACGATTTGCCGATGACATGGAGAAACCGAATTTCGAGATGCGTCGTGCTATTATGACGAGGTATCGTCATTGTAGAGGAAATGCTGGAACAGTTGAGGAGTGTGCTGTAAAGTCTTAATGGAAGGGCTCGACGTGTTGGCTTCAGCATTAACTTGGATGAAACCAAGGTAATTTCAGTGAGCGTCAAAGGATCGAGCGAGACTTGAGGTTGTCCAGGAATATACCTACCTTGGTCAGGTAATCATACTAAGAAAGAATAATCTGGATTAGGAAATAGTCAGAAGGATCCGCTTGGGCTGGGCATCATTCAGCAAACTGCGTCGTGTTTTCTATTTGCATATACCGCAATGCCTGAAGCCGAAAGTCTATCACCACTGTGTTCTACCAATTATGACCTACAGTGCCGAGACCTGGACACTCACAGTGGGTCTAGTGCTTAAAGTGGCACAGTGAGCAATGGAATGAGCTATGCTTGGGGTGTATACAAAGGGAAAAATCTGAAACAATTAGATCACATTTATCAGTGAATCATAGTGGTCGTCATAGCCCGCAGAGTACCGGTTTTGAAGTGGCAGTGGGCTGACGGCATCAGTAGAAGAACCGATGGCCGATGGAGTAAATGAGTTTTGGAACTTTAACTTGATAAAGGTGAGATAGGACAACTCACCGCCAGATGGAGCGACGACCTAAAAACGTCACAGGGATTTACTGGATGCCGAAGGCGCAGGACCGTGTACATATGGGCAAGCCATTATCTCCGAAGGGGTGGGCAGAGTGTATTGTGGCATAATTTGGAAGAGGCCTACGTCCAGCAGTAGACTATCATAGGCTGATTTCATGATTGATTGATGAAACGAAACATAAGCATTAAAAAACCATAAATATTAAAAATCATTATGCGTTTAGAAACTGTGAAGACTGAATTTCTCTCGTATACAAAAAATATTCGAAACCTATACTGTATATTAAATGTTTTATTTAATATTTCTCCCTTTTCTTAGCTAATAATCAAAGACATGTCACTACTCTGCTTTAATTTGTCACTATTGTGACATAGTGTCACTCCTCTGATAACATATTTTCCTCTGGCGCTTATAAAATCCAAAAAATTGGAAAAATCTTCTGGCCATCATTATTAGGACTTTGCAAATATTGTAAAATATACAAATTATCGATATTGAATGGAACAGATAACATTTTCTTGTGGGACACAAAAAAATCAAATACCGTATATTCACCCTAATGTCACTTCAACAACTTGTTTTCGTATACGGGGTTTAAACGAAACCAAGAGTTCTATAGTCTTGAAAGTTTTGGTAACACCAAAACTTATACATAAATTCAATTGAGCAGGATAATAAAACTTAACTAAAGCTACACAGGCATTTTATTATCGACATTGCCAGCAATGGAGGGTGGCGCGTGAGCTATCTGCCGTAGCTGATACCGATAAGTGACATCCCAGCTATTAACAATAAAGACCTTGTGTCAATATGTCCTGATGTTGATACGCACATCGCATCGCTTCAATAAAGCCCCTTGTTACACTAGTAGAAGGTACTTTAAGACAGCTATTTGTGTTTGTAGGTGACCCTTTGGTTCTTGAGAATTGTTGTCTCTGGTGGCTAATTAATTTACTGAATTGTGGGAAGTTTTGTATTCCTATTAGTAGCACTAAGGCTTTTGAGACTCCGGTTAGGCCTGAGGTCTCGGCATCAAAGCCCGGAAAATTCACAGTGGTAAGCAATACGAGTATTTTAGCTACGGTTATGGTCTATGAAACTACCTCTAAAAAGTTAAGGGCCCAAATTACTACCCAGTAGTACACCTTAAACTAATTGAAGCTTTACTGCATTTTATACTAGCATCCATCTAGGATTCACCGATAGATAAACTATGTAGCGATCAAGGTGGTTACTACCCGTTCGCGCTATTTTGCTGCTGGCGTAGAGGCGTAGTAGGGGACGCGACTGGCAAACTTAGCGTGAATGGGTAGTAGTTCTAAGTATCAATACTGTCCCCAACTATGGGACAGCCGGACGCTAACGGTCGCACGCATTCCATCTCTAGTCCTATTGCTAATTGCTATGATTTATACAGGAGTATGTATAGTGAATGTAGTTTGTCCAGAATCTACAGTATTTAGTGTATTCTCTAGTGTAGGTACAATTTGTTTTAAATGTCGCTCTTCAGGGATTTTTAGATCGCAGTTCTAAAGAAAGCGTTTGATTACCTAACACAGGCTATTTCTCTGCGGGATTTGTTGATAACACTCTCAAAGAGGTTGTTTGGATAACAAATACTGGGTTCTTAAGGATTTGGCGATCATACTTCTAAGTTTCCGCGGACTCAGTGTTCTGTAAACGATCACTGCAGTAAGCAACATTTACTATGGCCGAATATGGATGGGTGACCACCACGTGGACCACTTTGTGACATTTATTTACGAGCGTTTCCGTGCTTCGGAAGGCACGATAAGCCGTTGGTCCCGGTTGTCAGTAAAATGACAGTCGTTAAGCCAAGTTGAACGCCTTACGGGCGGCTTGAAAAATTTCAACTGTGGGTCGTCACAACCTGCACCCGGGTCGGCAGCGCGTGTGTAGCGCCTCTGGTGTTGCAAACGTCTATAGGCTACGGCAGGGCCTGATTTAGGGTTCCGCCCGCCCTAGGCTAGCTATGAATATGCGCCCCCAGCTGCAACTAATTTATTCTCTCCTACTCTTACAGTATACTGTCACAGTAGGAGAGAGTTGTGCCCTGAAATTATGGCGCTACAATAAATTGGGTTTTCTTTGCGGTGAATACACAAACTTGTGTCTTAGTAGGGTTGAATTGGACAAGATTTTGTTTTTTCCAATCGGACACTCTATTGCGAGTTGTCTCGATTTCAAACACAAGTTGTTCACAGCTTTCTTCCACTGCAGCCCGAGAGATACCGGTGCGGCCCATGTAACAAGTGTCGCCTGTACCTACTGTATGTCGTCCGCATAACAATGAATGCCGTCAATAGACAAGATCTCATTGACATGCAGCAGAAACAGAGTGGGGGACAACACTGAGCCTTGTGGTACTCCAGCGTTTATGGCCATGCATTCAGGACCTATGCTTCTACCGGCCAAAAAGCTGGACACCCATTCACTTTGGTTCCTGGGTGCCTTGAACGCGACACGGGTGGAGCTGTCGTATTTACTACCACGCTGCCAGGGAGATGGGCGCAGGAATTTAATTTTAACGCACTTATTTGTATTTTCACTAAATTACCAAATATTATTATGTACTAGATTGGTGTAACAAAATCTCAACTAACAATTTAATACATGTTGTTATGAGTTGTTACTATCTGTTAAAAATTGTTAGATGTTTTGTGTGCTCCTTTTTGGGAGCACCGTAAGTCACAGCCCTGGGCTACGGTTACCAACCTTCCGGTGGGCCGTAAGCTTGTCTGCCACCTAAGTAGTATAAAAAAAAAAAAAATAAGGACATTTCTGTAGTACGTATACATTGATACAGAATTCATTCGTCGAGAATAACATTCTTCGTATAATGTCTATTACACGAAATATCCCTAATTTGGAATTCAAATCAACATTTATTTACAATACATAATATTAAATTAATAATGTTTAACCTTTACTTTATTATTTGTCCTTAGTAACACAATGTCACAGTATAAAGAGTACTAACCAGTATTGTAGCTCCCTACAAACGGACGAAGCGCAAACTATACCTACGAGTCTCGTTTTCGGCAGGCCTTTCAGCACGCAAGCAGGCGCCGCAGTCGCGATTGTGCTGAGTAGACGAATGGACGGTGTGTCGTTTTTTAGATAGTAACCGCGCGAGGTTTATTTACTAAAAATATTTAATATGACAACTAGAGTCTATTCTGCTTGTTTTGGTTGCATGAATTCGTCAATAACGCACCCAGAGATAACGTTTTTTTATATTGCCTGGAAACTCCGAAAGGTAAGACTATAAATTGATTTTAGTTAAGTACTAATTGGTACTATACTACTAGTTGAGTAAAGTTAAATAAAGTGATTGACACGAGTGAACTAGGTAGTTACATGAAGTAGGTATGTTTGTGTTTAAAACTAGACTTGTGCTTGCTCAGTCAGTGAACGGTGCGATCCAATATAGTACAATATCCAAAAAAAAGTAGTTCAGAAATCTAGTACTTGTAGGTAGTACATTTAGTTCCGTTGTCAGTTCGTAGTTATTTAATTGAGAGCAATGATTTAGGTATGTTTCAAGAGTATTAATTTCTTTGTGGATGACAGATGTTACAGTACACGCTAAGTGTACTGTAACATCGGTCATCCACAAAGAAACAAACCGTATGACTTTGATTGACAGCATTTTTGTTACCTTTGATTTTTATTACACGCATAGAGACAAATATGAACTTCCAAACTTTAACACAACTTGACAATGTACGAAAAGTACTAGTGTACTAGAGACTGACTAGTACTTTCAAATCGAAAAATAGTTTTTATTTTATAAATCAAAAATTTAACGCAATGATTATAAAGACTAGAATTCCGCGATTCTATCACTGACGAAACATGTGATGAGCCGATTATTATTGTCTACGCCGCTTACTCGTTTTCAAATTTCTATACCCGTCTCACTCAATCGTTAGTAGATAACGGGCGCTGCGCCGCCACGCCGCCGCCCCGCGCCGCCAGCCGTTGCGGGGATATTATATTATTACTCACAAAGTATTTTTTTGTTTAAATAAAAAAGGTACATATTTACTCGAAATGAAAGCCGGTTGTCAGTAAAACGACAATCCTCAATACAAATTGAAAGCCTTGTGGGCGGATTGAAAAAATTCAACTGCATTACGCTCACTATCTATACGCGTACGTAAAACTATAAGGTAAAATGTGGGCGTACACTATGCCTCTGCCTACACCTTCAGGGATAAAGGCGTGACTATATGAATGTATGTATGCACATATTTACAATGGCAATACTAAATAGAAAATCAAAGTAGGCACATATTATTAAAATGCTGTAGGTGGGCAGCCCTATCGCATGCTTACGTACCGCGCGGCTGTAGGCATTTATTTCTAAAATCCGGCCGAGTCAAACTACAGTATACAGTGACAATGTACAAAGGGATTGACGCTGTATTTGTTTTTGTATATTTAAATAGGTATGTCTTTGTACAAACGTTGCTATGCTAGAAATTCAATAGATAGGCACGTACGCACGCGTTTTCTTTAAGTACTTTCTCATGCGTTAATTTATTTTGGTTCCCTTGATCGACTGATCTTAGATCTATGTATACCATCCTGTAATCTGCGGTTTCACACGCGATATAGTTACCGATATCCTTCTAAGGATCAGTTTCATGAGCCTATGATTAGGGTTAAAACCGTGGAGAAAGATGAAAATATTGTCAGATATGACGAGATATGAATAGAATCTTATTTAAATTTTTTAATTCGTAGAACGAATCTTGGTTTTTTTTTCCAAAAAAGTTTAACCTAAAGTAAGAATAAATACCAAGAAATCCTGTCCCCATTGTTCACTTCATTACCGTGCCTTAAATAAAATATAAAAAAAAATATTACCAGGACTGTATTCATTCATAGAGTATTAATTAACAGACAAATATGTACCTACATATGGTTGTAATTCAATACAGCATCTTCTTCTACATCTAAAAAATATCTTATAAGGCTAACATAAATAATAATAATTAAGGTATTTCTGCAGGTATGCATTGAAGAAATATCAAGTATTAGCACTATGGTAGCTAATCAAGATGAGACGAGAGACCTACTTATAAAGACATGTCCTAAATAATAACATACTGAAGTCGAGTTGTTCATACAATTTGTCAACTCAAAACAATTTACTACCTATTGCTTCACTCAGCTTGCATACTGATTTGCAATTAAAATAAGTTGCATAAATTATATACGATTGATGTACGACTGTAATAAACTTATGTAAGAGCTATCAATAGACACTGTGGTTTTTAAAAATTCTTTCTATAGAAAAGCTGTTGTAACGATGGCTATTTCGGAGGTGTGATTTTGTACTCAAATACGTTAATGATTACATTGACCACATATGCTACTCATCACATAATATGTGGCAACACTTCACTTCAGAAGCAAAAGAAACTGGAAACTAATGATGCATTCATTATTTCTTGATTGACATTAAATTGACCATGTAATTTGTATACAATGGCCATAAATGAGGTAAAAACTTGATAATACACCTTGTCAGATGCCTTTGACAAGTCACAGGTGTTTAAAAAAATGTTATGTTTCTATTGATAGTAAATTCTTTCCGTCATAGACATTTGCAACGGAACGCATGACGCATTGTTCCCAATTGTTATGCAAAACTGACACGCGCTCGGCAGTTTACTTGTCAATGCATTATGACAATATAATATACTATCCACGACTTCTGAATTTCAAGTGTCCTTCACAAAGAAAGTCTTAAAATACTGTAATTTCTTTTCGAGGCAAAATATGTTAAAGACTACAGTTATAGTGATTCTTGTGTTATTGAGCAAAGCAAATTGTTTATGACATATAGTTCCAACCGCAACGTAGGGCTCATGAGTCAAGATAGCGGATGACTCCGCAGCGGTCATGCGTGATTCCAACCGGTTTTTCTGCAACATTGGTCCGTGACGTCACCATAAGAAACTGAGAACAACCGATACTTGTATGGCAAAAAGGCAAATGTAACATTGCTTAATATAATTAATGTCTGAATGGAAATGAGAAATCACTTGCCATCGCATATAAGGTTTTTATAATACCTATAAATGATGCGAAATATTTTAATATCAGTTTATCAGAATGCATCTTTTAAGGTAACTATAGATTTTCGTCTATGTTATGCCTCGATGACACGGGGTGAGTTTACAAGCTACAAGCCAGCCAGTTTGCTATCGCTATATAGTATTGCTTATATAAAGGTACTCCCTCAGTGTCTGAGTAGATGTTAAGTGAAATGGTTCATTTTGTAATTTTTTTTGTGAACTTATTGAGTACAGACGCTAAATAAATTAATCAAAGACACTTGCTACATAACTTTAAGTTCTTCCAATAACACAGACCGAAAAAAATAAAATCTATTAGGTACTTAATCAAAATATTGGCGAGAACAAAAATAGAAATTCTTTTTCATCCTCTTTTATTTTTGCGCTTTGCACTGTTACTGAATTCCTTTACACTATGAAGTTGATGAATATGATAAATTTACCGGTTATTATGCGATATACTATCTTCGGTATTTATGTAAAGTAAGACTATTATAAAGTATCTACCTGGTATTCTAAAATGAATTGTTACGAAAACAACCAGGCTTCTGAACAATTTCTCAACAGCAACATCCAATGAATGAATTCGTATCACATACTTTTGTGTTTTGACTTTTGTTATCGTCATTATTTCTAATGCTCATGTTTTACAAGTTTGTTTCGACAGTAAATGTGGTTTTAAAATTAATACCCGCGTCGTTTTAGTTTTCTATTTATATCCGTTTTCTCATTTCCAACACAGTTTCGCGCGCTCTGTTGGGGCCGGCCCGTAGTATTGAGGTCTTGCCAGCATCACCGGTAATAAATTGATTACGTCATTCTTCTTTTGGGTGTTCAGTTACTTGTGCACTGTTTAGTCATAATTTCAGAACAGTCATTCTTCAGTGTATTTCCTTAGTTTCGACATGAGTTGATTGGGTTATGGTTAATTTAATGTATTAACTATGGATAAAGCTTCGCCTATGGAACTAAATTGATATGACGTCACTCTTATGCTTTAGTCTCTTTAAAGACCATATTCAATGTCCATGCGTTTCATCTTAGTGTCCAAAATAAAAATTATTGACAGTTATTGTGTGGTGGCTAGTACGGAGACTGAGAAAGCAGTAGAACTCGCAAAAAATCATTTTTAAAATAATTTTAGATGCTTATCTCTTCTGTGTTTACTATTAAGTACCAACATAGTTTCTATTTTAATTGATAAGTACCATCTTATAATATCTTAACATAACAATTTGTGACGAAAAATGTACTAAAAGTAACTACCTATGCTACCATAACGTATGTGAACTAATTAATTATATTAGACGTTGCCTCTACTTTGATTCAAATCTTGATTGATAGTGTGTCCCGTTTCCCCTTATTAAAAATTCGCTATACTATTAAACTTGAAAAGAAAGATACTGCGACGAAAACAAGCTCACACCACACACAAAATAATATTTGGTCTTGGAACTGGGGACTCGCTTAAAAGACTGTTGAAAATACTTTTGGAGAAATGTGGGTACTTTCCTAGAGAGAAGGTGATGTTCTTAATGTTTGTTTTTACGCGTGCCACTGTCTATTTATGTTTTTTATGATCTAAAAATCAGCTCCGGCAGAGATAATGTCATGTCAGATAAATATAAATTTATTGCCCTTCGTTAAATCCATATTTATAACTGGCCATATTATTTTAATAGTATCAATCTTATGATGAACAGTGACTTCTATGTCTTGTATGTAACATATTTAGGTCATACTATGAGACAGATAGTCATATTAAAGTCATTAGCACTAATGACTAAATCTATTTTCTAGGTGATTACGTATATGAGGTTTTTTGGTTATGATTTGTATGTATTCCAATAACTATCGTCTTCAGTTGCCTAAGCAATGTCATTGTTATTTAGAGTATCGTGGTTTACAGTGATGGCAGGAAGTTACGAAATACGACTTGGCTTCTTGACAGTTCGTCTATGTTCATCTTTTCGATAAAAATATTTAACCTTACTCCTTCTTTAATGAGTTTGCCCTAAATACGTGCGGATGCTGTCATGGCCAACAACATTTTTGTCCCATAATCTATATGATCTACTTATATGAAGGTTCCCCTTTTCGTAATGCAATCTTACCCACCCGGATACTTTCAGCAATCCTTTCAAGCATTCTCTACTAGATGATGTTTTTTTAAAATACCTTTAATCTAGATATAAGTTCTCTTAGTTTCATGCTAAGTTCTACAAGCATGTGTAACACTCGTTATTCAACTACTCAATGTCACCATATGTTGACATCATAATATTATTATCCTTTATGTCGCGATCCAGTTGTTTTCTCTTTGGGGCCAAGGTTACGGGCGTGACATAGCACCGCGCCTCTATTTACACATCCATTAAACACAGAATGTTCGCCTGTACCTCTTTGTTCTCGCCTTTTTTATTTTCTTTTTAATGTAGTAGCGCAGCGGGCTTTTATCCTGCTCTTTGTTCTAGAACAGTCGTAGTCTTACGACATTACCAACGTTTTATGATTGTCTCTGATTTCTGTCGTGCCTAGGTCGCTGCGGTTTTGAAGAACCGATAGAAGCTCAAGCTTAAGTATGATATCAGCTTCAATGTATGTTACCATTTTTTATGGGTTTGTAATTTTTCTAAAACAATGCGCCTCATTTATGATTTTATCTGACAAATCGTCAGATAAAATCATGTTAGATTTTGCTTTATTTGTTGCTATAGCCGTCAGATCATACTTTAAGGGTACTTTAGTGTCTTTCATTACTGGGCCTGACATAGTATCGCTAATTAGTAACTATATTACTACCAAAGTATTGTATGAAAACTGAACAAGTGGGGCTACAAGGGATGTTGGTGGTAATATTAACATCATTATTACTAATAGTATCCAGTCCTTTAGTATTTTAGTTCAGACTGATGGATACGATATAACATTATATTAAACGCCTTTCCCAAAACTAGACCATGTAGTTCATGACGCTATACGAAAAATTATAATATTAATGTTCGTGTCATGCAAATTTAAATGACTAGTACCAAGGTTGTCTAATTGGAATTAAACAGCACTATGTTCCACGCGATATACGCGCTTAATGTATTAAACAAAAAAAAAATGCAATAGGAATATTCACAAAATAACTTTTTTCTTCTTGGCAAAATAGGTACACGTACGGGTTGATACGTGTGTTTCATATTACTTCAAAATAGGAGGAGGTTCTTAATTTTTATGTTTAGTCTTAGACTGAGTTTAAGGGTAATTTATTGTTCAGTACGTAGTTGGTCAAAGTCTGTTAGTAATTCTGGGGTCATCCTTTAAAGGGCTTACCCGGGGCTCCCAACCGTAGGCATTAGGCAGGGAACTTCTGGTTTTTAATGGGTAGGATTCGGGCATAGCATCTATGTAGGATTTTTCTTACGATAAAGAAAAAAAAGAAGGGGTTTCGTTTCAAGTTTCCTTTTCTCTCCTTTCTTCCTTGACTAACAGAAGAGAAGGAAACTTGACTTGTAATATTCTTCCACTTGTAATATTGCGACTGTCTAAGGCAAAAAACTCGACAAGGACCCGTGTATGTGCACGATAAATGCTTTCAAACTTAGCGGCTAGATTTGGCCTTTATTTTATAGCTTTACTGACATTTGCTTTGAAAGAAAAATACACCATTCATTTGCGATGAATGATAGACATTTTGTCTGACATTATAAATATTCTTTGCTTGTTTTGCCGATGCTAAAACAAAGTTATTTTTAATCTGAAATCTGCGTGCGATGGTAGAGAATTTGCTGTGATTCAGGGACAAGAGAGGAACGATAGCGATCACACACAGAATAAGTAGGTATTTTACAGTACCTACATGTACTTATTCTGAGACACTGCTACCAAGCCGATGATTTATTAAGATACCTTACCTATATATTTTCATTGACAGACTATGAGTAGATTCATTCATAATACATATAGCTGATCTAGCTATTTAATTTGTTGAAAACCTCTTCCTTGAATCTTTTGATCAAGCAGATTTTTGATAAAAAGTTAAAATGCTAACGAAAACAGACCATTTTCCTAAGCATTTTCAAATTATAACTTTAAAAAAATTTTTCAATAAAAAATAAAACCGACTTCCAACAAATTCTGAATAATAAAATTTACTTAGCACAAAGTAAAATGTATTTTGATTTATCTGATTGTATTCAATATCATATTGAAGTCGGCGCCAAGTAAACCCATAGGTTTATGTAGGTATTATTCATGGCACCAACTTCAATACTATATTGAATAAAATCTGATAAATCAAAATACATTTTATTTTGTGCTAAGTAAATTTTATTATTCAGAATTTGTTGGAAGTCGGTTTTATTTTTTATTGAAAAATTTTTTTCATTATTTTAAGTGACGGGTGAACCGAAAAATATATCTATCTAAGTAAAAGTTTTTATCAATACAAATCAATCAAGCCCAAACTCAAGCTAGCTGCTGTAAATCGTTAAGGAATTCCCTCGACTGTCTTTCGGTTCCATAATCAGATCGACTCCAGATATTCATTAAATTGTAGTACATTAAAGCACTGAATTAAAAAGTTAACAAATGCACTGGTTGTCCCTACAATTTTCGGTGGTTGCCCTCGATTTCTCCTGGATCCCATCATCAGATCCTGATCTGATTAAAATAGGATCACCTCAGAAGTAAACCCTATTCAATAAAGAAAACAATTTAAATCTGTTTATAATTGACGGAAATATCGGTGAACATACATAAAACATTGAGAACTTCCTTTTTTTTTGAAGGCGGATCTATCAATCTAGGTGCAAAGTTCTCATCAATACAAATCAATCAAGTCCAAATACAGGGTAACTGCTGTAAATTGTTAAGGAATGCCCTCGACTGTCTTTCGACTCTATCATCAGGTCGACTCCAGACCTTCATTAAAGTGTAGAACATTAAAGCACTTAATTAAAAAGTTAACAAGTGCACTAGTTGTCCCTACAATTTTCGGTGGTTGCCCTCGTTTTCTCCTGGATCCCATCATCAGATCCTGACCTGGTGAAAATGGGACCACCTCAGAAGTAAACCCTATTCAACAAAAAAATAAATTTTGAAATCCGTCTATAATTGACGGAAATATTGCTTGACATACATAAAAAAAAATACATACAGACGAATTGAGAACCTCCTCCTTTTTTTGAAGTCGGTTAATAAAATTGTATTAATTCTTGTGTCTATTTTAAATTCTATTAATCATATTTACCTCTATAACATTATTGTAATTCTAAATTCATAAGATTTTCAGCAAATTAATATTCCTGAATATATTATTGACGTATTTATGACTAATTATTTTATTAGTAATGTCGTGTCGTCAACCCTTTTATCCTGTTTTGCAGTCTGTGATATGTTAGGTATCTATGACTATTAAAATGTTCGGAAAAACAACGCCTTGAATTGTCATACGTAGGCAAATACTATAATAATTATGAGGATAATTTAAATTCTAAAGCATATGTATGCTTTTTGATTAATTCTCAAATCTGTTACTTCAAGGTGCCGGTAGTCAAGTACCTTAGCCTTATGACTTTTTGGATTGACATTTAGGAGTACACTCGACAAAGCGTTCTTGAATTGTTCTAACCGCCTGCACCCTACCTCAGGAACCGGCATAGCCTGAGTACCGTCCGCAAGGATGCAAACCGAGCTCATGGATCCGTTTTCGTAAATCAGGTCCAAAAAACCGATTGATTATACAAATTGTTCGTCACATTTGAGTCGTACTTCGCTTGGTCGAGGAGAACAGCTACTCGAATGTACTCCGGTTTCAAATAGTAAAAAATGCTGTACTATTTTACTACTTACTGTCACAACTTTTAAAAGTACCAGTACCAGCTGAAAATAAATTATTGCCATTCAGCAATTGATATTTTCTTCTCACAGATAACCTTATTGGCGAAAGTTTTCGAAATGACATAAAATTGGAATTCCTCAACATGACCACATGCCTTCCAAACATTTACCTGATATCTCAGCTATTGTAAATTAACCTCTTCATACGAAGTATTCTCAGTGTTAAATAATAGTTCCAGTTCTCTAACAGTTAGAATACCTGTACATTGCTTAACTGCATCTATTTATGATTTAGAGCCAGCAATTGCAGCTCAAACGTTCATAGTCGGGAGCCAGCTCATAGCTGAACCAATTTCGTCCTCAAAATGTAACTCTAATATTGTGCAATAACTGCTTATGAGTCCAGATGTCATGCATTCCGTTGCATACGATTGTAAACGAATATTTACGGATGCTAATGGCCTGCCAACAATCGGATTACGGTCAACTTTAGTGAAATGCCAACATTATGATCGGCATTCTGATCCGAAACTGCAGCAAACAACAGCATATTATACTGCACCGAAATAACAAATATGTGGCTGAGAATCTGAAACAAGGCAAGCTAGACATAAACAGAATATGAGAACATAAAACTGCTGTTATTGTTTCTATCTGCTATCCAATGGATGTGGAGCGTTGAAATTATATTCATAGGATTTTACTTCAGGATACAGGAATTTCAAATTATTTTCATTTTAAAAACACATGATACAGTATTTCTATCTTACAAACTAAACAAACAAGGCGAGTAAATGAGATACTTTAACACTATAGGATCATCAAACCTCTCCATTCAGAATCAAAAAAATACTTCAAGAGTATATGATCTTCCACACTATCAAAACTTATGTTATTCTAAATGGATAAAATTTGATTCATATGCGTTATTTTTACGAAATGTGTCCCACTGTGTCTAACTGGACGAAACTTGAGGACGAATTGCAAGCTGCAATGGAAGCGAAGCATGTTCGTGCTCAACTACCTACTTGGAAATAAGCAGAAGCCTTCGACATAAGAGATAAGCACTGCTACTTCTTTTACAATAAATTGCACAGATAACAAGACTCGCCAAGACGGTTATCTATTGACGACCACAAACCACACAGCGAACCGCTTCAAACCGACATCAGATCAGCAAGTCAAAACCTCATCCTATCTTACTCACTACTACTTGATCCAACTGAATAAAAGTTACAATAATAGGAATTCCACAGTATTTAAGTACAGCAAATTTAATTTATCCGTTTTAGGTAAGGAACCATTCGTCCGGCTCTCACTTGTTCGGATGACGATGAGATCATTATAAGAGAAATCTTTGATGTTACCTATAGTATTCTAAGAGGTGTTATTACAGCAAAGTCTAAAGCTAGTGTGTGTTCATGACGGCAGCGTGACGTGAGCAACTCACGCACGCCCCCCCCCCTTAGAAGCGGGGTCACACCCGAAACCCCCCATAGACGCGGGATTGCACCCGAACCACCCCCTGGGCGAGGCCGCATTGGCGGCCGTAGGTCTGTTGGGAGTCACGGGACATCCTTCCTGAGGGCTTACCCGGGGCTCTCAATCATAGGCTGTTAGGCGTGGCGTGAGGTTTTTTAGTCGGTAAGAGTCCGGCATAACATCCTATGAGGATTTTCCCTCACGTTAAACAAAAAAAAAAAGCTAGTGTGTGTTAAATTTCATGTTCTATTAACATCCTGTCGATTGTTTGCTTTGCCGATCACGGCGTATGCACATATTTTATGCAAACAATATACATTGCTTTTATGTTTGCAAGTATAATTAAAACAGGAACTCAGCATGTTTATGTTATTGTTCTAGCTTTTTTAGATCACTTCAGACTAGAAACACACATTTTATACTGGATTTATTATTAAAAGTCTGGAAGTGTATTCTAAACATTTCGCACTACTCGTGTTGCGTTACTCGGTTTCTATTAATATTCTATAACTGCATTTACTTTTATTACTATAACTATATTTATTACAACATTCTTGTTCTTGTTACAATACATCTATATTATATCAGCAACCTTTTACATATTATTGTGTTCAATGGCAACATTTAAATGACTGAATATTGCCGTCTGCTGCAAATATTAATCATTTTAAAAGCTGCATTCCAGCGTCTTCGCAACCGCCGCCAGCTCACTCCAGACATGATATCAATCGTTGGGGCTATAAATATATTTCTTTGCATGGTCATTACTGTGAAGCGCTCGTGGCCCCGCGGACTCATTGTTCTGTAAACGATCACTGCAGTAAGCAACTTTCACTATGGCCGGTCCATGGATGGGTGACCATCCATGTGATCACTTTGTGACATTTATTTGAGCGTTTCCGTGCTTCGGAAGGCACGTTAAGCAGTTGGTCCCGGTTGCCAGTAAAATGGCAGTCGTTAAGCTAAGTTGAAGGCTTTATTTCAACAGCAGGCAGTCACAACCTGCGCCTGTCCATTTAAACACTGCAATACGGCTCACCACCTATTACGTGGGACAAATTATACAAAGGTGAAATGTGGGCATATAATATGCCTCTGCCTACCCCTTCGGAGATAAAGGCGTGACCATATGTATGTATGTATGTCATTACTGTGAATTCAACTAAGTATGTTATTTTTTCTTTAAGTATATTAGGTAGTTACATTAGAAAAAGCACATTCTTCGCCGACCTGAGGAACATACCTCTATTATTATGCAAGCAGATGTTGTATGAATCCATAGTTCAGCATAGTATGTTTGAAATGATGCCATTATTCCTGATGTCATTATTATTGACAGTGTCAGGTCCACTACAAATCTTCTCACTGTTTAAACTATTCATTACCAGCCAGCAAAGCGAAATATAAATGACCTACCGTTTTATCTTTAGCATTTAGTGTGTTGTGTAAAGTCGACGAATCGGATACAAAGTCCCCTTTTGTTCCTTTTTAATTCGCAAGGATGACCTCTTGTCCTCCATTGAGGTCATTTGCAACTGGTCAGCATAATGTAGATTGGAATGATGCCATTATCGAAGTAACAGGAAGACTTGATAGTAGTCCTGATGTCATTATTATTGACAATGTCTGGTTTACTACAAGTCTTCTTACTGTTTGAACTATTCATTACCAACTTATATAACGAAATTTATTTACTGTTTCATGTTTTGCATTTAGTATCTTGTGTAAAGTCGATGAATCGGTTACAAAGTCCCCTTTTGTTCTTTTTAATTCGCGAGGATGACCTCTTGGTCTCCATTGAGGTCATTTGCAACTGGTCAGCATACCATTAAGACGGACGGAACGGCTTTTATCTATAGAAAGTTCTTTGTAAGTGTATTGTAAGTTTCTTGTCCCTACAATAGAAATTCTTGACTATTTCAGTAGGAGTTTATGAAAGAGTTTACTATCGTTTCATGTTTTGCATTTAGAAATGACATTTCGACAACCAAGCTGTCATTATTAATTACATTATTTGTAAACATTGTCTTTATTACTGATCGTTGATGTAGTATGATGTTCAGGGTATGGCCAAGTGGAATCATACTTTGCTTTTTATACGCCCAGGGTACCAGGAAATTGCTGATAGATTAATCTTACTTCTTACTAATATTATAAATGCGAAAGTTTGTGAGTGTGGTGGATGTTTGTTACTCTTTCACGCTCGAACGGCTGAACGGATATGGCTGAAATTTGGTACAGGGATACATTATAATCTGTAATAACACATCGGCTACTTTTTACCCCGGGAATAAGTTCCCACGGGAAGCGGGAATTTTACGCGGGCGAAGCTGCGGGCATCAGCTAGTATTAAAATAAATGCAGAAACACATTCATTCATTTGTCACTATCTAGAGACGCCATTTAAATCAGAAAAACAAATTTTAGATAACACTGTTTTTCTTGCTGTGCGTCGTATAATGTAGTTCCGACAAAATATGTTATTCTGTCATTCTTTAATTTAAATTGTAGTAGTACACCTACATTGACAGTTATACCTTATTTACCATTCTGTTAGCCCCTCTCTATAAAATAGAGTGCAGAGGGGCTTATGTCGAGACTTTGTCTTTAGTCTGTGACTCTGTTGCATTAAACTACGTCACTATGTCACGTGGATGATCTGTTCAGAGTTTGAAATAAAACAAAAATGACTACGTCAATCGCATTGAACTTTCACAATAAACGTGTTAGAGAGGGGCAGTCTGGTGAGAACGATCTCACGGCTTTCTTGTTTTATTCATTGTAAGACATAAGTGGTCAATTATGGTAATCACACATCGTTGAATAAAACTTGGTAATTTCGAAGGTGGCTTGTTATTGCATGTATTACGAAGAAGAACGGCCCGAGTATTTTTTAATCCCCGATGCAAAAAGAAGTATGTCATAAGTTTTATCGCTATATTGATTGTGTAGTTCATAAACGGGTTTTTAAGCGGTGGTTTTGGTTTAATTTTTATGGGTCCTTTGCGTCGGGTTATTTTATTTTGGAATATGTTACCGGTACCTACTCTATTATTTAAAAAGCATTGCAAAATCGAGTTTTGCAAGAGCTTCTAGTGTTCCGAATTTCCTTAGTTTATGCAGACCTCCTTGTGGTTTAAAAAAAAGGGTTTACATATTTTAATCTTTGGTTACAATTAGCTTGGTGGATGTGTAAAGTTATTTATTAAAACAACTTCTGTAGTTTTCAACTTCCACTATAAAAAA
Organism: Miltochrista miniata; assembly: GCA_933228765.1. Taxonomy (NCBI): domain Eukaryota; kingdom Metazoa; phylum Arthropoda; class Insecta; order Lepidoptera; family Erebidae; genus Miltochrista; species Miltochrista miniata. The sequence continues at coordinate 9,329,389 of OW121764.1, read as the reverse complement.
CTCTCCACATAACTGGATGATATGCGCGGTTATAGGTTTTGAAAATTATTTTTGATTCCTTCATAGCAACCCTTAACGTAATTCCATTTAACAGAATGACGCCGTGAAAGGATAGTAATTGGCTGACTGGACATTTCATGTTTAATTTTTTAATGGAGTGAAATGTGCAAGTCATAGTGACTTGATCGGGATTTAGGGCTCTAAGATGTTCATTGTCAAAATTGAATTAACATTAACCCTATTATGAGACCACCCGCATACATTGAATGACCAATATTGTTACACACATTAATTTGACTTTAGAATTCCCAACCACCCGCAATTTTAAACTCATTACAAAATTTACCTTGGAGCTGTAGCGTCCAAGTCAAACATTTACCAAACTTCAAGTCAAATGATGCACGATATTACTTGGGTGGTCTTCTATTTCAATCTCCAAGTCTAAGACAAAGTCAATTTATTTTTCTAATCACTCTTTTTATCACACATGTACATTCTTCGAAAATGAAAGCCGTGTGACCTGTTTTGTCAGACGTGCTAAAATTTGTCTCTGAGAAAGGAGCTAATGATTTCATCTCACCACTATCGGGACTCGACAGACTAATATCTTATGCCAATGGACTTTTGACTTTAATACAACGGTATAAAGCTCTGGTTGAAATTACCCTACCCATTGGAAATCATAAGTGCTTGAGAGAGTTAGTTCCCACGCGAAAAGTGTTCATTGGTGGCAAGTGTGGAGATAAATATTTGTTTCTACTTTATTACGCTTTAATACAGAATCCTCGACCTTCGAGAGATTTAGAGATAATACACCATCGTATAATTTACCACTGTAAATGTTTATTCTAACAAACCTCTTGCATTCATAGATATTTCATAAGTACTTATTTCTGAGCTTGCGAAATTGTAAATAATATTATTCTCTTTGCAAACGCTGTTTACTTTATCGGCTGACTCACAGTAGAACTATTTCGCATATGTGCATGTACTTACTTGTCTCTTTTCAACTGTGATTCAATATGTTGAGAATTTAATTAATTTTAACGGTATTACAGTGAGACGTCGGCGTCAGTAGCACATGGCGGGCGCCTGGCTGCTTGTGTCCTGACAGAAATAGCCATCCAGCTATTTATATAGTGCGCGTATCCGCCCTGAACGCACGCGCACGTCCATCGCCGTATACCACACAGTGATTCTATCGTCTATCATAAAAGTATTTTCGAAAATAGGTAAACGACGTCGATATATCGTAGGTAGCTTTTAAAGAAACCGGTAATAGGTCATCAATCAAGCAACAAAATAGCTATAAAAAGGGTGTAGCGGTTACGAGGCGATCTATAGCTGTGTGTTAAAGTCATCGTGACCAGGTTTACCTTAAATTTCGATTAACCTGATAAAAAAGACGATGTTTGCTATTTTAAAGCTACTTTGTGTGAGGCATGACCTGAAATACTTTTATGTAGGTTTACTTTACTGAACTATCAACCAGTTTATTGATGACTTGCTGAAGTTATGCAATTTCAAGATGTCCTTTGTAACTAAGAAAACTTAGACCGTATAAATTAGTAATCAGATAAAACAGAAGATGATAGTGTCTGAAATGTTGGAGAAAATAAAAAAGTTTATGAGATCGAGCTGAAGAATTGTTGGATTTGCGACAGCAAACAACCGTTCAAGCCTGATCTAATACACTGCACACATAACAACAAAAAAATATAAGAATAAACGTGCACGTTTAGGCGTTACGGATGAACTAAAAGCTTTGATAATATCAGTATCCTTGGCAGCCATTTGAGGTCGAAGTTCCGCTGCAGTATATTGTACTCCAAGGTGATTGTACATGTTTGTGTTAACAACTGTTATGGCAGACATTAGGAAATAGTCGCACCCAATGATGTAACTCAGTGACGTTATCAGCTGTTGCTATTTATATTGCTCAAATTCAACATTGTCGATTGACCAGGTAATTGATGGCATTGAGCATGTTTACATAGCTTTAGATGTTTGTCCTTGTATCACATATTGGTTGTAATCTCTCATCGACAGTAGTGTGATGGTCCATTTGTATCCAAAGTTTCTGGAGATATATTACGTCTACCAACTGTAATAAAATTCTTTTGCCTGAGTCTCGTCCGTTGTATGGAAAGCGTACAACTAATAAAAAAACAGCTAAGAAGTCCCCATTCCTACCCCTGCCCTCTCTTCAGAGCATTACAATTCCACTAAAGGACAACCTGGAGATCCTCGGTATAGACGTCCGGCGTGAGCTCAATCACAAAAACTACATAGAGAGCTGTATTGGTCTGGCCTCGCGGAAACTGGGAATCCTGAATAAGGTGAGACGGTATTTCACGCCACATCAGAGATGTTTACTGTACAAGACGCAGATTCGTCCCTGCGTCGAGTACTGTTCTCACCTTTGGGATGACTCCGCGAGGTACTTGTTAGACGCGCTTGACGCTATGCAGAGACGTGCTATCCGAATAATTGGTTGTCCTGAGGTGACGGGAGGCCTCGAACCTTTGTCGCAGCGAAGAACCATAGCGTCCTTGGCTGCCTTCTATCGAATGTATCACGGCGAATGTTCTGAAGAGCTCTTCAACCTGATCCCACCATCTCCTTTCCGATCCCGAACAAGGCGTGCCGGGCAGAGATGCCACTCATACACAGTGGAGAGAATCTTCGCCAGAACCGAGCGTTTCAAAAGATCGTTCCTCTGTCGAACTATAAAAACATGGAACGACCTGCCCGCACACGTCTTTCCCTCATCTTACAATCCCGGGTTCTTCAAGAGGAGCGTGAAGAGGCACATCACAGGGCCGCCAACTTGAGGACCACTGTAAGAAGTGGCCCCCAATCGCTAGATGCGCCACTGCTTTCTTACCATCAGGCTGGTGGCGACGTCAATTTGGCGAGCTGAATATAAAAAAAAAAAAAAAAAAAAAAAAAAAAAGGAAATCAATTTATCAACACTACTTTCCTTCAATATTTGTCTATGTCGATGCTTCGTGTGCAAATCGGTTGACTGACTTGCTTGAATCTCGTATCAATCGGTGTTTAATTACAAACTGTACGCAACGTGTCAGCTGTTTCATACTTCAAGGAATATCCTAGGGTCAGCTTTATTAGATACTAGCGGACGCCACGCGGTTTCACGGAATAAAATATAGCCTAAGTTCACCGCAAAGAGTGTAGCTTCCCAACACTGAAAGAATTTTTCAAATCGGTCCAGTAGTTTCGGAGCCTATTCGATGCAAACAAACAAACAAACAATCAAATCTAGTCCGGTCAAATTAGACAAAAAAGAAAGAGTAAAGCTACATAAATTCCCAACAAGCTGAAAATTGGTAAGATTGTTTAAAATATAATTAAGAATAAATTTGAAGTTCCCCATCTTTTCCCTGGGTGGAAAAAAATTGATTTTTGCTATTTTCTCGAAAAACATAGTTTTCTCATAAATATACCTACTCCAGACAAAAATTGTAGATCATAAAATTATCTACAAGAAATGTCTAAATACTTTTTACCTACGAACCACCGTTTTGGAGATATAAAGGTTCAAGGTTTTTTTTTACCTTTGACCTTCAATATTTTTTTTTGCTATTTTCTCGAAAAACATAGTTTTCTCATAAATATACTCCAGACAAAAATTGTAGATCATAAAATTATCTACAAGAAATGTCTAAATACTTTTTACCTACGAGCCACCGTTTTGGAGATATAATGGTTCAAGGTTTTTTTTTACCTTTGACCTTCAATATTTTTTTTTGCTATTTTCTCGAAAAACATAGTTTTCTCATAAATATACTCTAGACAAAAATTGTAGATCATAAAATTATCTACAAGAAATGTCTAAATACTTTTTACCTACGAACCACCGTTTTGGAGATATAATGGTTCAAGGTTTTTTTTACCTTTGACCTTCAATTTTTTTTTTGCTATTTTCTCGAAAAACATAGTTTTCTCATAAATATACTCCAGACAAAAATTGTAGATCATAAAATTATCTACAAGAAATGTCTAAATACTTTTTACCTACGAACCACCGTTTTGGAGATATAATGGTTCAAGGTTTTTTTTACCTTTGACCTTCAATTTTTTTTCCGCACAGGGGAAAGATGGGGAACTTTCAAATTTTATTCTTAATTATATTTTAAACAATCTTACCAATTTTCGGCTTGTTGGGAATTTATGTAGCTTCGAATGTCTAAATTGACCGGACTAATCTTTCCTCTGTATAATATTAGTATAGATAGGTAGATAAGTAGTCGAAGCTGCAAGGCGTATACAAATAAATATTTCTGCAAACAATATGAATAAACGGATTTGAACCTTGGATTCAGGATCCTAATACGAAGAATAATATAGCCACAAACCGTTATATTGTTTTTTGTAGTGTTTCTCAGGAAAATGAACAGTACCTCCCAGAAAATGATTCATTGGATGTGACTGGATGCGGTCCATGATACGGGTTTTACCTGATATAAATGTTTTTTTTAAATATAACTTTCAGCAGAAATTCTGCTCAAAATTAAGAAGTCGTTATATGGAATCGCACAGAGTAACAGGGAATCTTGCTGTGACTATCCGGCTTGTTGGAACACAATTTATATCTCGCGAGCCAATGGTTTCTAAATCAAGAATACTAAAGAAGGAAGTCGACAAGCAATATCAGAAACCGGACATCGGGCTTCAGAGAGTTCTTTGCATGGTATCCAATAAAACGGTCGCAATACAATAATCTTTATATCGAGAAAACTAAAGACCGATGTTTAAACATATTAGTAGAAAGGCGGACCTCGGATGATTTTCGCTTCCAATAAGAAATAATGTATGACGATGTTTTTGAATGCCATATATTATCTTATTGTCCAACCGCAATGCTCAAAGGTTGTCGCAAAATCTAAAAATAAATTCATATTCTTACATAATACACTAAAGCCGGTTATTATTCTTCAACGTAGGCAACCCGACATATGTTTCCAAAACGAAATTTTTAATCCTAGAGACGATAGTGACTGGAGAATGAGAATATTGTATGAGGTAGTCAGCTAAGTTTGCATGGCAAGCAGTCCTACAAAAATGATCACACCGATCATGATCATGTCTAATAATTCTCTCAGCAGTGTTTACACACATCTGCATGATTCGCACCCGAACCACCCCCTAAGCGAGGCCGCAGTGGCGGCCGTGGGTCTGTTGGGAGTCCTGGGACATCCTTCCGAGGGCTTACCCGGGGCTCCCAACCATAGGCTGTTGGTTTTTTAGTCGGTAGGAGTCCGGCATAGCATACATAAGGATTTTCTCTCACGTTAAAAAAAAGACAGCGAAGTTTGTATTGCAAGTAGTCCTACAAATGATCACACCGATCATGATCATGTCTAATAATTCTCTCAGCAGTGTTTACACACATCTGCATGATTCGCTTCTACAAATAAAACGCAAGGGGAAAAGAAAAAAGACGTGGGATAGCACCCGAACCACCCCCTAGCCAGGGGTTCCCAACCTGTGCGCCGCGGCGCCCCGGGGCGCCGCAGGAAGTCCAGAGGGGCGCCGCGGCGTTCCACGCGGCGCCCCTATGTACGTAAAAAAAAGTTAGTAAAAAATATCATAAACATGCAATTAATCAATCAATGCCTATGACAGTCCATTGCTGGACGCAGGCCTCTCCCAACTAACTCCACACGGTCACCAAGAGAGATATCCTACCGTCTGGTTCTACTAGCGTTAGTTGGGGGCCCGAACGAAGGAGGAGTGGGCGGAGGTCGAGGGACCGTTTACCGATGATCATTTGGCGGAAGGCACCTCTCTGTGTGCCGGAGGTGCCTTCAGTGCCCGCCCGCTCGACCGCTCTCTACTCTCTCTGCTTCCAGTAAGGTGCTCAAGAGCGGTGCGATGTGGGCTTGGATTTTTGTCAGCTCCTTAGGGAGCTCAGGGGGAGCTGCCCATCTTGCTCCCTAGAGGAGAGTCCCGGACGTGCACGGTGCCCTCGGCCGGGCCGACGTGAATAATCTTTGGATATCCTTCGGCCCGGCTATAGGGTGAGAAGAAACACCGCGGAGTTTAGTGGGTAGGACGGTCCCTTTGCGGGACCGGGAGCCCCACACACCGTCCAACCGCATTCCCCGCGTCACCAAAAAAAAAACACCACATGGTCCAGATCGTCGGTCTATCTGGCGGGTGGACGTCCTATTCATCGTTTTCCAAGTCGCAGTCACCTATCTAAAACTCGTTTGTTATAAAAGGGTGCTAATTGAGAAAGGTGATAATATAGGCGGCGACATGGTCACAGATAGCTTCCCTGACTCCGAGCTGCTCAACGGTCCTAGTTCCATCAGGAAATCATAGAGACTTGATAAGTGCGACTTGAGCAACTAAGGTGGGATAACGCCACTTTCGGGGCGATCAGATCGGTTATAGACGAGTGGCTGGAGGAACCATCTCTCCTCGGGTGCATCGGTAAGTATCGGCGATTGCACCGGGAGAACACGGCGGAGTGCCAGCACTGCGAGGAATGCAGCGAGGACACTGCGCCCCATACATTGGTGAAGTGCGCGGCATGGGCGCAACAGCGCTAGGTCCTAGTAGTAGGTCTAGATGCGGACAGTATCTCGCTGGAGACCACGGTGTGAGCCATGATCTCAAGTGAGACGCATGATGAGTTTGCCGAGGCATGGCATAGACAAGTGACGTGTGTAGAGGATACCATTGAATAGCTGCGTCAGTGAGGCGATTGCCAGCGGAGGAATGACGGGGGGGTAAGATTTCACGTGCGTGGCATGTGAGGGCGCCGTGAAAATTTTCAAACCTTATAAGGGCGCCGTGGGCAGAAAAAGGTTGGGAAGGCCTGCCCTAGGCGATGCCGCAGTGGCGGCCGTTGGTCTGTTGGGAGTCCTGGGACATCCTTCCGAGGGCTTACCCGGGGCTCCCAACCATAGGCTGTTGGGCGTTACGTGAGGTTTTTTAGTCGGTAGGAGTCCGGCATAGCATCCATTAGGATTTACCCTCACGTTAAAAAAAATGGCAGCTAAGTTTGTATTGCAAGTAGTCCTACAAATGATCACAACGATCGTGATCATGTCTAATAATTCTCTCAGCAGTGTTTAAACACATCTGCATGATTCGCTTCTACAAATAAAACTCAAGTGGGTCACGGTTTGCCACAAACCTTGTTTGATTTCGTACCCTACTTTAATGTACGACCTTAGTATCATTATTTTCCTTACGTTTGATAGCAAAATTCTCTAGATCTTAAGGTTCAACAATTGTTATTTTATATTTCTGAACATATTCTGTAGTGTTATTATTTTAAAAACCTGACCTTTATCGAGCCAGCAAACTTGGTGACGGTTGTGAGTGTCCATTGTGAGACTACATTTCCAGATGACCGAATTTCAGTTTGTTGGTGAGGGTGTGTGTTTGTTCTCTTTTAAGGTCCGCATTTTAGAACCGAATTTGATGAAACTTGGCACAAATGTTCGTTGATTATTTGGATATTTATGCAGTCGGCGTTTTGTGATTTAGGGTGAAAAAGGGGAAGATTGCTATAGCGTTATTATTAATTAATCGATCGATTTAATCCAATTTGGAGGAAAAGTTAACTATTAATTCTATTCAAGTTGTTGTACTCAGTAGCTGCGCTTCAAGTGCAATAATAAAGTAGTAAAGTAAAACCAACAGATGATGCTTATCAAATTAAAAACAGGTTAGGTGTGATTACCTACATCTAGACATTTTCTAAATAGCAAAAACTACCTTATTTAATTGGCCGCGAAATCTACTGCCCACAGTGCGTAATAAGGGCCACTAGCTTTAGTTGTAAAAAAATGATTCTCAGTACTCAAAACTTAATACGAAAAAAATCTAGTGGTTAATTTTTTGTCTTATCAAAGATAATATAATAGTATTACATACAGATCAGCAACTCCCTGCCTCCCTCCGAGTAAGCTTCCCCATCCCCCACCAAAGTTGATGTGTCTATTCAATTGCCGTGTTAGTACTTGACAGAGTGTCACTGCGTTGCATTACGTATACTACTACCTACGTACTTTGTGCTATTGCTTTGGTTTAATTTGTGCTTAGCCGAGGGTAGATTTGAAAAAAAAATTATCTACATCCTACATACATGAGATTGCGTTCTGTTCCTTATTATTTTGTTTCCATAGCTAGTTGCCCTAGTATACTCACACACACATTCAAGCTTGATTCAAGCATTCACATTACGTGTATATTAGTGTGGGTGAAAACGAACATTTTTGTATGAAGTTTCCCCCTGTGGTCTTATAAAACTACGAGTAAACTTGAGTTTGAGATAGGTACTGCCCTTAAGAACTCCGATCTGCATTTTACGGATTTGTATAATAGGATTACCGTTTATAAAATTCCATAAAGCTTTTATTTACGCATTATTTCTAAACTAGCTGATGCCCGCAGCTTCGCCCGCGTAAAATTTGTTCCCGCGGGAAGTTATTCCCGGGATAAAAGGTAGCCTATGTGTTATTCCAGACTATAATGTATCTCTGTACCTAATTTCAGCCGGATCCGTTCAGCGGTTTGAGCGTGAAAGAGTAACAAACATCCACACTCACAAACTTTCGCATTTATAATATTAGTAAGATGTATTTTTATTTATCCGACTTTATATGTACTACCCGTTCGCTCTAACTTTGCCGCTGGCGTAGAGGCGTATACCCGATTTTTTTATTAGACGAAGTAAATTGACAGTAGCTAATGTCACGTCGTCATAGAAAATAAGCAACATTGTATGAAAAAGTGACATTAGTTGCTGTCAATTTACTTCGTCTAATTAAAAAATCCACTTTAGTATGGTGCCGAGCGGCAAAGTTAGAGCGAACGAGCAGTAGTTACCATTGCAAAAATATCTTCAATATTCATAAACTAAATTAACATGCATTACCATGTCGTGGTTTTCCTTACTCGGAGTACCTATGATATCATAATAAATGCTACCAATACCATCCTCATGACCATTTGTGAACGTAAGCACTTACATTGTATCTATGACTGGCTTAAAGGTTTTAGTTACCAGGCCATAAATAAAAAAATAAAAGTCTGGATGGAATGCAAATTTCAAAATTCTGAATTTAGAACACAATTTTGTTACAATGTTTGCAGACAACATACGAAACTTTATAACCTCCTTGAGATAAGATGAAGTGGTGCAATCTGACATGATGAACTGCAAGCTTCGTCTCTTTCGCTCTCGTTTCAAAATGTATTACCTCTCTTTCCCGCGTCGTTTTTAATGTGTATGACAAAAGCAATCAATTTATTATACGTTCGTTGTATTCTTCAAAAGATAATGCGCATGCTACGCCTCAATTGATTCTATGAACGAAACTGTCTTCGGTAATGTGGCATCGATGATGGATATATGATTATTGGGATGTTTCATAGGGGGCGTAGTTGTAGCGTACGTGACTTTAGTATGTAAAGACTTTGCGGTTATTTGCCGTGTACCCTTTAGTTTTATAAACTGAGCCATGAACGTATTTCTCCTTTTCTTAAAAGTCAGGTCTGACCGTGTAAGTAAAAAGGATTTTATCCAATTCTTAGGTCAATCTTGAGCTCATTGTATTGCCTTATACAGACATACAGAGAGAATTAACAGTGGCAATTACGTCTTCAATGACTTTATGACCTCCAATTAATGTAATTACTGGTTAAGTAGGCCACATCGAAGACTAGTTCGATTGCCTGGGAATTAAACTAACGCTTTTTGAGATGACTCGCCAAATTAACGTCACCCGCCTAATGGAAAGCCAGGGCTATGAGAGTGACCTCCATCTAGTGATTGGAGACCGATTTCACAGTCCAATAACAGTGGATGACAGTGGTCATCAAGTTGGCGACGTTATAATGTGCCCAGTGTGTAAAGAACCCAGGATTGTAAGGAATATAGGCCGGGAGAAGGGAAGGGAAACAACAGCGCGAGCAGGTCGTTTCAAGCTTTAAAGCTTTTATTACTGGCAACTCAAACCAGCTGTTTAGCGTACCTTCTGAATGAACTACAGTTGGTAGTAAATAAAATAGACAAGGACCACCCATTACAGGCCTGACCGTATTGTTCGATGCTTAACGCTGATCGTTTACATAACACTGTGCAAGAGGGGGTAAGTAAGATTGCCTTTTTTCTTCGATGAAATGTAGAAAGTTAATAATAGTAGGTACCTACTTTATGTCATCATGTGTTGATTGGCGGATTAAATACTCCAGTAACTTTTACTGCCTCATCGTGATAAAGACCCTAAATGTAGAATCGATTATTTGCCTTCCTACTAAACTTCTAAATGTAAAAGTTTATGAAGATGTTTGGATGTTGAAGGTATTACTCAATCACGCTATGACCGTTCAGGCATCTGGATCTGGCTAAAATTCGTCGTCGTCGTCGTCGTCAAATTACATTGCCAATCAAATGTGGATGAAACTTTTTGTTTTAATAGACCTAATGTGATTTAGCTTGCTTCACTGTACGCATAATTGATTTGCCCAAGCGCCGGAATCACAATAGCAGATGTCTGAACAGTTGGTAGCCATCTTGTATATTTTATAGACGTATCTTACTTACGTCAGAGTGCTTTGAAAGTGCATGTTTATAACGCATGTGACACGATTGACGCATGAGCGGCATAGGAATGGAATTTCCGAACAAAGTTGAATACTGTTAGGATTTGATAAGTACCTACTGAATGGGGAACATTATTCAATGAGTATTTACCTATTCGTATAGGATGGGTATGAGGTTACTTCTATTTACACTAGCCATCAATCATCTAAAAATCGGCCTTAAGCAGTCCACTGTTGGACGCAGGTCACGCAGGCCTTTCCCAATTTAATGCCATAATACAAGGTCCTGCGCCTTCCGGATCCAGTCACTCCCTGCTGCTTTTCCAGGTCGTCGGTCCATGTGGCGGGTCGTCGTCCATTCTACAGATGTGGTCAGCCCCTAATTCAGTACCCAGCGATTATTTATACACAACAAATTTGGGCAGAGACATTCAATGGTCTAGGTATAGAACGTCATCTTTGAGGCACAAAACACTTGCAACTTTACATGGCTTGTTTACGATGTAGAAGACACTCCATCAAACCAGTAACGATTGTTTCTTTCTAAAGTTTGAAGTGCATTACTGTGGGGTTATTCATCATCTCGCACACAGAAAACTCACCGATCTGGCGAGATGGCAAAACTGCATTTTAATATTATTCACGGGATTTCCACTTGTACCGAAATTTCCGCTGGACACATTATTGACACTGAAGGCTGTCAGGAACTGAGACCATATTAATGCAAAAGATTTTATCATGTCAAAAGTTCTTGCTGCGTTGCTTAGTGTCGGATTATAACGCTTATTTATTTCCAAAGTATTGAATCTATATCTATATGTGTACATACTACATAGAGTGCAGATCCAATACTTTCGAGAAACACAGCCGAGATGAGCCGACACGGTTCAATTACGACAAGTGTCCAGCCCAGGGTTAACGACTTGATTACCCAAGATGGCGTTTCGCGAACGTGCTAAGTGGATGATGACGGCTCGCTACACTTATTTTAGGAACTGCTCCGATGAATTAATGCTTGCAACATGAAGAATGTTTATAAGCAATTGAATTTTGGTTCGTTGACCGATCTTGTTTAGAACAAACGGTTTGAAGAAAATACAGGCCCGGTATCCAGCAAAGCGGAGAGGAGAGATGTGTTTTGAGCCTTTAAGCGCGATTTGTCCAATATGCAATTTTTCCAATATTCAAAATAATGTCCTAATCGCGATTGTTCCAATTCTCCAATCATGTTTCGTTATTACCACATCTGCTTTCCGAGATATGGAAATAGCGAAACCTGATTGGTAATCAAAGCACATCCATTCTCCTCTCCGCTTTGGTGAATACTGAGTTAGTGCGACATGGATAACATACACACTCTCACAGTGTTTAGCCAATTTATTTTTTATCTCGATCACCTTATCAATTTGCTGTCAAACATTTACCTAGCCCAGATTTCGTTAAACACCAAGCAAAACCTAAATATGAAGAAGTTTGTTAACCTTTTCATTAAAAGTAATATCGTGTGTCGAATCAAGAATGTTTCTCAGAATATTTTGAATGCTATGCTATCTATTACCATTACTTAGAATCATTAGCCTATGTCTGTTATTGATAGAAGTAACTTGACCTTTATTAATTGTTCCAATAGTGTTAATTGGTGTATTCTGAGTACTAGCTTTTAAACGTTCACTTCTATAAAAAAAAATATTTTTGCGGCTATAAACGCTGTTACTTTGAATGAGTCAGCCTGTGATTCGGCCGTTGAAACCTGATCGAAACATTTGCCAACAAAAATGTATAAAGCCTTAAAAGCTTTTATACCGGCAATTCCCAGTATCTTCGTACCAGGATCCGATTTATCCAGACTCGTTAATAAAGGATATACATATAATGCCTGATATATCGATGCCCATAACGGCTGTACCGGCTACCGTGAACTACCTTTAATGATAGGGTGTGCACCAATACATTAGTTACACCAGTAAGCGGTCAGTTCAGGAATTTTCCTACACAGTTTTGCTCCTTGCACCAATTTATCTTAGATACGCATTGCTATAGTTGCCCAACTTGTTTTTTATGGTGTATAACGGTAACTAAAGTGGTCCATTAAAATTCATACGCTTGATATCATTTTTGCATTTATCTCTAGTAATAAAATATCTTCGGATATCCAGATAGCAAATTATAACCACGTTGTGTATGTTATTTTCACTATTAAAACACTAACGAGAATTTCTACAGACAAAACATAAGATTATGCCATTTACGCTGTCGAAAACCCTTCATGGTCAACTGAGCCCACTTCCCATTTAGCCCGCGGGCTCAGTTGACCACATTCGCTTTTTTTTGGGAGTAACTCAGCCCACTAACCAGCCAACTTGCCCTGCGGGCTCAGTTAACCACTTGCTACGACTATGGGTCTACTCAGCCAGTGGGCTCAGTTAACCACTTGGCACGGCTAAGGGTTTACCCAGCACACTGACAAAACAAAATATCCATTTAAACTGCCGAATCTATCTGTCATTGAATTATTGCTCTTTTTTGCATAAATTAAAACATTTAAACAAACAGCGAATGGTTTTTTATTTGAAATTAGGATTTACTTTATTATCCATATTTTATTTCTTACCCTAAAACTAAATAACTATAATCTAGCTATTTATTGATGCAATGGCATACTGCGATCCATTCAATCAGCCAATTCCCTAAATTTTTTTTTTTTATACCACTAAGGTGGCAGACAAGCATACGGCCCACCAGAAGGACCGGTGGTGTTAAATCTGCCAATTTGCATATTATGTCCGCGCACTGGATGTGGGCTGGGTAAACCCTTAGCCGTGCCAAGTGGTTAACTGAGCCCACGGGCTGAGTAGACCCATAGTCGTAGCAAGTGGTTAACTGAGCCCGCAGGGCAAGTTGGCTGGTTAGTGGGCTGAGTTACTCCCAAAAAAAAGCGAACGTGGTCAACTGAGCCCGCGGGCTAAATGGGATGTGGGCTCAGTTGACCATGAAGGGGTCGAAAACATTGTGGCTTAACGACCAGCAACATGACTTCAGGCCTGATCTTGTTCATGGATAATATAATCTTCTAGTGCACTATGTACCTGCGTTATCAAAATTTAAGGTATGACTACGGGTGTACAAAAGGGCATGAATGCTCAACTACCTGCTAGTTCATTGCATCAAATCCTGACTCAGAAATGTCTGTTTATAACATTGCAGCAATGATTGCAATGCGGTCGATGGCATACTTTGTATCTACATATTAATTGGATTGGAGTCTACATTTAGTAGACTCAATACTCGCAGTATAAAGCATGACTACGAAATCACTAGCACCAGCTGAGAGACGCAAATTTGTGTTTAAATTGGGCTGAAAACAAAATTTTCAAGTCTTAAGGAATATACGAATTATAATACGAAACGTTTACTTTAATCAATCCTACGCTGCCATAAAGACAGGATATTTGTTATCGAGCACTGCAGAAAATAATAAATTGTTTCTTTCAATAGAAATCGTAAAATTTACGACTTGATATCTTGATTGGCATGTTGATAAATTCGTAAGTCTCGGTTGTCTTTTTAACTACATACAGATGATGAATGACTATTTCTTTGTGTTTTGTCTGCATTTTATTAGTAATTTATTTACAGTTGGTAAAGAGATGTTCTTAGTTGAGAATTTCTAGTTTCTCTTCTACATCTTCGTTTTCATCTCTCTTTGTCTATGCAATAACGATAGAGACCTTGAATAGTCTCATATTCAAGTATCACACTCAAGAAGTATTTATGCAACTGCATTACAATGGGTGTAGTGGGGCCCTACCAACACCTTCGGGCCCAAGTCAACCTCACGTGCAAGCTCGTGCACCTGCTGAACAACGGACGAGGCTCTGACGGCGGCGGTCCATTTCAACACGGCGATGGGCTCACCACCTGTTACGTGGGACCGAATTGTACACGGTGAAATGTGGGCCGGTATAGGCCTCTGCCTACCCCTTCGGGGATAAAGGCGTGAGTATATGTATGTATGTATGTATTACAATGCAGATTCGCAGTTACACAATAACTAGACCCATTCAAGTGGAACACCACTTTCATTGATACGCCTACTCATCTTCTGCTGTGGGCGAGAGGGAAAGCAATATGCTAATGAATGATACTTGAATTAATGGTTCAATAAGTCCGTTTAATAGTTCTATCATCGTATCTCAAGTATTGTTTTTGGTAATAGCGGCATTGATTGCAGATTAATTGGTTATTGTTTGGTCTGTTATCGCGACTATGATTGTCATTAATTTGCATATCTGTGGTCAGCGACAAAGATATAGAGGCGACGATCGTTTTCAAAATAATCAGATTTACATAGAATTTTACTAGAATGTAGGTACAATCATTGAGAAAATAATGGACCCAGGTACTTAGATTTACTTAGTTCATCATTTCTAGTGTCTCTTCTACACCTCCGTGTTCATCTTTCTCTATCTATGCAATCTGGTTGATGCGACGATAATTTTGATGTATGGTCTGATTGTAAAGACTGATAGACGGTATCAAACTATCAACAAACGGGGTCGTATTTTTAATCGCAAAATCGAGAAAATATTCGAAAATTTTTAATCCCCCGGCAACATTCATTGTAGCAAATAGTATCTCAAAACATGTATATCATTTAATACCTAGATTGATCTTCAGTTTTCACATCTAATTATGTTCTTTTTTCTTGTTACAGGCAAAGGTGAGCTTCACTCCTTAATTTTTCATCATCATTCAAGTTTCAAGGTGAGCCCTGTATCATTTTTGGTGAGGCATGCATTAATGACGTCACAAGACGCTTCATTGACTTCCATGCACCAATTACCAATTATTGATGGAAGCAGTACCAAATTCAATGCACTCAAGGACAAAAAACAAACGAGCATTGAATTTTTGTTCGAGTTTTAATAAAGAGCTTTATCGACTAGGCTAGAAGGTTGTAATCAGATTAGCACGAATGAATCAAGTACCACCAGAAACTTTTGTCGCATGATGCGCATAATTGCATTTGATACGATGTATCTAGATAAGTACCTATGACATAGTTTTTCGGTGCATTAATTACTTTACCGACCAAGTACGAGCATGTGTCATTGCCATCATTGTTTCCTATGACCATCTTCTACTCTTCATTTCTCCTTTCATCATCAAACCTCGAATAGCACCAACGACAAAATATCTATCAAGGCCTTTCCTGAGCGACGAAACGCGTTAGTATTATCCTGTCGCGTTCGTTTTTTCAGACCAGCTTCCCTCTCCAACATCAAACTGGGCATTGGGCATGGTACCATATTTATCCAAGTTTCGTACGAATTGTTGCTCAGCTGAAACTGACTCAGCGCTGGGAAGTTGGTCAAATTAGGTTTGCAATAGGTATATCTCCCTACTAATACTGTAAATGTGAAAGTAACTCTGTCTGTCTATCTGTTACGTTTTCACGCCTAAACAGCTAAACGATTTTGATGAAATTTGGTATAGAGATAGTTCGAGTCCAAGGGAAGGACATAGGCTACTTTTTAACTGACTGCTCAAAAGGAGGGTTATGATTTTACGTGATAACGACTTCTACGAGTACGAAGCCGCAGGAACAGCTAGTATATTACATTATACTTACTTTACATACCAACGTTGTAACTAAATAGAAAGCTTATGAGAAATCCCAGTCATTTTGTCATCATCATCATTAATCAGCTTGGGCTAGGGTTGCGGTAGGTAAATAGTTTTTAAATGTCGTGTTTGACCAACATTATATTGTGATGCTCCGTTGGCATGTCAATTTTACCTAACAATTAGTGCAGTAGTATTTTCCTTAATTTTAATGGTCTTCGTCACGCAAGCTGTGATGACAGTTGAGTTGTTATTTCAAAAGATTGGAATTCATTCATTTAAATCCAAACCAAGTTGAGTCTGGATTTAAAACTAAAATAAAATCATTTTGAACTTATAATAGTCAGAATTCATGTTTACTGTCTGATCTGTAAGACAATGAAAGATCTCTGAAGAAAGAGTCAGGCATGAAAAACTTACGCCTTTTTCCTGTGTCTCCATAGTTTATCAGATACTACGAGTATGTAGTTTAAACAATTCAATCAAAAATTACACTTTTGTCTATTAATCTCTTTATTATCATAATACACTCGAGAGCAATGAATCCGGGTCACTTAAAGAATCCTAAAAATCTCGGAAACTAAAAATGCTAGGTTAATGCAATAAATTGTATTTAATAGACAATGTAATACTCCTTAAATGAAGGTATTAAAACTTCTTAGTTATTGTAAAGTTATATCATAAAAAAATCAAATTTGAAAAAGGGCCACTTTCGAAGATGTTCCATCTTCGAAAGTGGCCCTTTTTCAAATTTGATTTTTTTATGATATAACTTTACAATAACTAAGAAGTTTAACGAAATTACAGCATTTGGTGTTGCTTTTGTTTGTAATCTGTCATATACGTGGGTACATAAACCATGTTGATAGTGCTCTATATTCATTAATCAAGCTGAAATTATGTCGCTTACGCCTGAAGAATGCACCAGAATACTTACAATGCTGGAAACCGGCCGGAGTCAGCGCGATACAGCCAGGACTGTCGGTGTGTCGCTGTCAACAGTACAAAGAGTTCTCCGACGTTACGAAGAAACTGGTTCTAACCTACGCAGACCATGAACGGGCAGAACCAGGTGTACCACAGCACGAGAAGACCGATACTTGGTGAACACCATGCTTCGAAATCGCTTTCTCACAGGAACTGAACTCACCAATCAGTTTCGACGCCTCGGAGGAAGTAACCCAAGTGCATGGACAGTAAGACGTCGGCTTGCTGAATCTAACTTAAAACCCCTTAGACCTGCAAACGGCCCTAAACTGGAGCGTGGGCATCGTATTTCGAGACTAAGGTATGCCCAGAGCCACGTAAATTGGAGTATTGAAGATTGGTCAAAAGTTATGTTCTCCGACGAATCAAAATTTATGCTCTACAAGCACGATGGAAGACACAGAGTGTATCGAAGACCAGGGGAAAGATTCAAGCAAGCATGCATCGAAGAAAAAGTAGCCTACGGTGGTGGGTCTGTACTTGTGTGGGCCGGAATTTCGTCTGAAAGTCGCACAGAGCTGGTGATCATAGAAAACGGCGCTTTAACTAGCGTAAGATATGTGGAAGAAATCCTCAATGATCACGTTGGTCCATTTATGGTCAATTTAGGTGAGGATGCTATATTTATGCATGACAATGCCCGACCTCATACAGGTAGGATTGTGAATGACTACCTTCAAGAGATGAACATTACTCGTATGGAGTGGCCAGCACGCAGCCCGGATATCAACCCGATCGAGCATGCTTGGGACGAGCTAGGCAGATGCGTAAAACAACGAAACCCTCCCCCAATCACGCTTCGTGAGCTCAAAATTGCTCTCACAGAGGAATGGGATAATATTCCCCAAAATCGTATAAGGAACTTGGTGTACAGCATGCCAAACCGCGTAAACGCAGTAATGGAAGCACGAGGAGGCAATACGAAGTATTAAAATTCAAGAAAATCGTAATAAAGTTCAAAAATTTCATGTTTCCTATTTTTGTTTTAAGGAGAGATCAGCAGTTTTTTCTTTATGTAATTTTGTGTTAATAAAATGTATGGTAACTCATATTTTTTTTACTTTCATTTAAGGAGTATTACATTGTCTATTAAATACAATTTATTTCATTAACCTATCATTTTTAGTTTCCGAGATTTTTAACATTCTTTAAGTGACCCGGATTCATTGCTCTCGAGTGTATTTTCTGTTTGAATTATCCATTATAAAACATGGAGTTTGTTTTGTCCCACTAAGTTGTGCTTATTCCATGATGCATTGTACTGCAGCGCCCAGTGATTTACATAGGTGCCTACGTGCTTATTTTACCGTCGTTTATTATAATTTTCCTGTCGTTGTATCAGTAGGTTTGTCAATAACTAAGTCATCACTTGTGTATTTAAATACATTAAGAAGGAAATCCCATCTATTGTTTCGCATAACAAACATTATCTTCAACGTTACAAATTTTCAACAAGATTCCCCTAACCACGTGGGTTGAAATTGCTCATGTATTTCGAATTGAAAATAGGTCAATTTGACCGATTAAATTCAATCGATTACGACTTAAGTACACTGGCGTATACAATGCTGTAGAGGTATTGCAAACCGGTAACTGTGTTACTCGAAACCTTCATTGGAATCGCCACGAAACCGGTGCCATATTTTATGCGGTCTTGAAGCTTCGACAATAAAAACCCTAATTTATTGCCGTCGTTCCAAATAAGTAGTACAATTGTAAATTTGTATCAACAAATATAGATCGAAACGCCCTAGAGATAAGATCTTTTCTCACATGAATGAATCTGAGATGTCTTTGTGGATAAATGTTATTTATTTGGTGTGTGATTACTGTTCGATTGTTTATCGGTGTCAGTTTTCGTCTTGTTATTTTATTTCTTTCTTACGGTTCCCAATTTTATCTTCAAACTTCTGTGTGGGCTTGCCTGCTTCAGTTCTTTTTTTGAAGTTCTATCGTAAAACTATATTCATTCAGTGGTTGATAATTTTGACCATCTGTTATTCTGTGGATTTCGATCCTAACTGAACCTTGCCTATCGAAGTTTATAAGACTTGGTAATTGAGATTGCTATCTTTACAGTATAGACACTATAGACTGTGCTCGACTCTAACGATAGAACTAGATGTAGCAAAGTCGACCAATGAGAGCGCCATCACAGGAATGTTAATAGAATCGTCCGTTAAATTGGCAAATTGATCGAGGACGTTCATTTCCTCATGAGTTTTACATAGATTAGAATACTTGTAAATGATGTCATTACGTTTAGACTTAAATAAGTACGCTATACTATTACAAACGTTTAACGAAATGAGAAGTACATAAAACAATTTGATACTGCATAAGACAGCGATTGTCATAATCATAAACGTAGCTAAGCGCATTAGTGGCATTAGTTTACTACAATGAACGAACACCTAAAGTGTCTTGCATTAAAATAATTTACTATAATTTTATACATACTTGCTGTCATAATAATAGTACCCTGCTAGTTATTAATAGCCAATTTAGCCTTTCTCTGCCATATATTATGTTGTAAGAATCATTATCATTACAAAAGTGGAAATGGAACGCATTAGCGTCGTCTCTGCCATGTAGACACCCACATGGGTGAACATTTCATCAATCAATCAGAACTAGTCATCAATGTCAATTCCAATTGAGTTCTGCTAGTTCATGCTGTCTCTTTTTGTTGTACTTCTTTTACATTACCGTTGTTACCTTCTTTATCTGTTTCTAGACTGTCATCAATTTGCTAAGTTCATTACAGATGTGCAGTTATATTTCCATGATCACCAGTAGATAATGCCCTACCCTTTTATTGCTTCATAACGATCAAGTGCTGCAGAGTGGCCGCCTCCGCGACGGAAGCTGTGGGCGGCAACAGGGGCGTGCGCCTACGTCGCAGCGCGACTTTGATTATGTCACCTATACCTTCTCAGCTTATAAGGACTTGTGCGGATTCTTATGAATTTATAGTTACATACTTTTGGACTTTGGACACATTTTCTCAATATCATTTCCTTATAATTCTTTTAAAGTACCTCTAACCAGTGTTCTCAAATTAGAGGTTAGGTTGTCTTTGATTAACTCAGCAATGATTGTCAAAACATCTGCTGACTTTACATGGCACGTGTATACCATAGGGAATCGTACGAAAAGCTATTAATATTCATCAAACAAGCGTGTGCGCGCTTCATCTATTAAGCAACAGTAGCTGTGTATGGTAAACAAACAACAAAAACATCTTCAGTCTCAAAGGCTGTGTAAATAGCCAATTTAACACTTTCTGCAACGCAATACAGCTTAAAATCAAATTTCTCTCATGGATCGTGAGCGGTTTTGTACTTTGTAAAGAGAACGGCCTATCCATAATCTCAAAGCGGATCTCTGTATGTGTTGTGTGAACCCAACCTATAGATCATACCTTTACCGCAAGGAGCGTAGCAAAGAACTTCGTGAAACAGCTGCCAATTTATCGATAGCTGATTTATGGTCTTTATGCATTCTGTTGTTATCTCTTGCATACTCAACAAAAGGAACAATAAAATTACAAAATGTTATGCATAACTTATTGATGAAGTAAGCATTTGTTACTTTATTCTGAGTTGTGGAGTCCATGTCATCAGTAAGCATTGATTAGACAAGTAAACAGCGTCATGTATGCACAAGAGTTGTACTAATGTAAATCTTACAATATAAACAAGACCTTCCCCAGTGTGCTGCGTATGCGTTGATGTTTGCTCCCTATTTATTTTTACGAGGTTTTTAAATTTATTTCCTATTTATGGAGATAACGGTTTGTGTAATTACATCGCCTGTTTTATGTTTGCCAAGCTCACTGTTTTGAGTAAACTTGTACTCGTTAAATCGAAAGTAATCTTACTTCGTGTCCGTATCCTATTTTACTTGTGTATACACACTTAGTATCCGTTGATATGCATTTGCATTTATGCTATTAACGTTTATATCCAATGGCCTAGTTTCGTTGGATGCATACTTCCTGTTAGCATAGGTTCGGCTCAGTTCTAAATAGCTGACCTAAATTTTGGTAGTACTTCGAATAGTCTTACATAAAACCGTAAATTATGCCTTAATGTTTTACGATGCTACATCCTATTTCGCAAAATTGATTTCATCGTACCGTTTATTTATTGTTTTAGAATGACGTGATGTTTCCAACGTTTATTGTGATTGCGTAAGAGCATAGGTCATAAAGAAGCTAGTCTTTTGGTATGCAACGATGGCAGCATAAATCCATTAACAGCGATGCACACACAACTTCAAAGAATTCTTAAAAGCCTGTCAACAAAGCCATCTGGTCTATGGCATTTGCGAGATGATAATAATTTGATGATGTTAACTAAAATAGCTAAAAGGCCCATTACAGTTTAAATTTATGCCATACACGATGTGGAGTTTCTTAATAAATTAGAATGATTGAAATTCTAATACTGCTCAAATTTTGTAGTCTATCGGGATTTTAACAAAGAAAGCACGTTTTATAGTTTTGTGTGGGCTACAAAAGTTTCTATCAAACGGTTTGATAAAAAAGTTCACTTCATTGGCGTCTATCTCCATTTAACTAATATCTTGAGAGTGCGCAACCATTTAGTTTATTTTCAACTTTCACACTTCTATTGATGTCTTTAACATCTGCGTAACCTTTACATTCGAATTATTGCTTTTTATAACTTAGTAATGGTCCGTCACTAATTTCTTCTTTATGACGACTAATCTCACTGCTCTCTGAGCATTTGGATGTTTTTAAACCACTTTTTTATGATCTGTTACTTAAGGCCATACCCAGGGCTAACGACCTTGAGCAAATGAGCGATATGACTCGCTAACATAGAGTAGCGCAAGTACAGAGACATCAGAGTAAAAGAACCACGGAAGAAGAAGAAAAATAGTAGCGGAAATGCGTTCCTCGCTTCACCAAATAAACAAGAAGCTGTGAGACGGTCTCACCCGACTGCCCCTCTCTAAAATGTTTATTGTGAGAGTTCAATCCGATTGACGTTGTCATTTTTGTTTTATTTCAAACTTTGAACAGGTGATCCACGTGACCTAGTGACGTAGTTTAATGCAACAGAGTCACAGACTACAGACAAAGTCTCGCCATAAGCCCCTCTGCACTCTATTTTATAGAGAGAGGCGAAAAGTAAACTAAAAACAAGGGAACGTTTGTATTTCAATTTTCCTTTGTTTTTAAGTGTAGTAAAAATACACTGCAAAAAATGTGATTGATCATTACGTAAAACTTAAATGTGACGAATTCACAAAGACGAATGTTCATATATTCATTGTTTTGTACTAAAATTATTACAAATCCAGAAAGGGGGGTCTTCCACTCGCTTAAAATATTTGTTACTTTTGGAAAAAAAATTCATTTCATTTTATTATTACAAACAAACAAAAATAGACGTAAACGCAGTTGCGAGGGTCTGCTAGTTATGTATAAATAAGAAGCGCTCGTGGCACCGCGGACTTAGTGTTCTGTAAGCGATCTGCGACTGACTGGCCATAGCCAGTCCTTGAATGGGTGAACATCCATGTGACCACTTTGTGACAGTTATTTGAGCGTCGTTTCCGTGTTTCGGAAGGCAAGTTAAACCGTTGGTCCTGGTTGCCCGTAAAAGGCAGTCGTTAAGCGAAGTTGAAGGCCGTTTTGGCGGCTTGATTAATTTTAACAGCAGGCAGTCACAACCTGCGCCTGTCTATCTCAACACGGCAATACAGCTCACCGCCTATTACGTGGGACAAATTCTAAAAAAGTGAAATGTGGGGACATAATAATATGCCTCTGCCTACCTCTTCTTTCTTTTTTTCTTTCTTTCTTTAATTCAAAAACTTGATCATTATGGAATCCGGGGGACG
This sequence comes from Miltochrista miniata, assembly GCA_933228765.1. Taxonomy (NCBI): domain Eukaryota; kingdom Metazoa; phylum Arthropoda; class Insecta; order Lepidoptera; family Erebidae; genus Miltochrista; species Miltochrista miniata. Next base: position 9,306,310 of record OW121764.1, on the reverse strand, counting down.
GCCTTGGATTTAATTAGTTCTTACCTTAGAGATAGAGTACAGAGAGTAGTTATAAATGGTAAACAGTCAAATGGTTCTGCTGTAACAATGGGGGTGCCTCAGGGTTCAATTCTGGGACCTTTTCTATTTTTAGTGTACATAAATGATCTCCCTCACCTTATAAGAGACGATCACGAGGTAGTTTTGTTTGCTGATGACACATCTTTAATATTTAAAGTTGAACGTGGACAACGCGATCTTGACGAAGTAAACAATGCCCTCTCTAGGGTAGTCCACTGGTTTAACGCTAATAATTTATTGTTAAACGAAACTAAAACAAAATGTATAAGATTCACCTTGCCAAATGTTAGGCTCGTTAACACCAGTATTAGGATTGATCAAGTAGAATTGGTCGATGAAACTGTCTTTCTGGGCATAAAGTTAGACTCCAACTTGCAGTGGGGGCCTCATATCGAGAAAGTCTCGGGCAGACTGAGCTCTGCAGCCTATGCCGTTAAAAAGATCCGACAACTGACAGACATTAGAACAGCGCGTCTTGTCTACTTTAGCTACTTCCACAGTGTCATGACCTATGGCATACTATTATGGGGTAACGCTGCCGACATCGAATGTATCTTTGTGTTGCAGAAAAGGGCTGTCCGGGCTATCTATGGTATGGGGTTTCGGGAGTCATTAAGAGAAAAGTTTAAGGATATCAACATCCTTACTGTGTATTCACAGTACATATATGAAAACTTATTATATACTCATAAAAATAACAGTAAATTTATTAAAAATAGTGATATCCATAACCTAAACTTAAGAAATAAGAATAAATTGGCTGTACCTAGATTTAGGCTTAATAAAATAAGCAATTCTTTTGCGGGTAATTGTATTCGAATGTACAATACATTGCCGACAGCCATAACAGGTTTGTCAGTTAATAAATTTAAAAAACTAGTAAAGCTTAAATTGTGCCAGAAAGCTTATTATAGCATTAAAGACTTTCTAGAAGACAAGACTGCCTGGCAGTGACACGAATTACTCCTTTCTACATTTAAAAAAAAAAACTGTATTAGATACTAAGATGAATAAGAGGGACCGGACTGAGTTTCTTGGGGTGTTCTTCTCAGTCTGTAGCATTTCCGAACCCCCGGTAGAGTCACAAAAATTTTGACAAACCTAAATAATTTTTTAAAAATTTCAAATGGAATAAATTTTATTTTATTTTATTTTATTTTATTCTTCGGGGAAAAAGGTGTGACCAAAAAGGTGTGCGTGTGTGTGTGTGTGGATGTTCTCTAATCGATACTGAAGCCGAAAATGCAATTTAAAATTTTCATGTCTGTCTGTCTATATCCCGAATAAGTATCACGTAGAAACTACAGAATCGATTTGAATGAAAAAAATGATAAAGCTACACGCAGGTTTAGATTTATCCTCACATTCAAAGGAGCTCTTGAATTCTAGGTTTAGAGAAATTGAGATGTCTCTAACTCCTGAACTTTCTCGGATCAATTTTCATTCAAATCAGTAGTTTCGGCGTGATACGTATTCGGAATACAGACGGACATGAAAATTTTAAATTTCATTTTGGCTTAAGTAGGTATCGATTAGAGAACGCGTTCTTTTTTTTTAAATAGCTTCCATATTCAGACTCTCGACCCTCAACAGTTTTATTATTATGTACAGATATAGACTAGCAATAAACTCGACGGGCACTCACTTTAGTCTCTTTTATACCTTAACCAATTTGCCGGTAGATGGTGCCTACTTGTGGCGACCCACAAGACGTAATAAGCTAAAAGAGTCAATTCTTTCAGCTTAGGTTGAGAGCAGTGTCTCAAAAAAGCAGTGTGTTAATAATAACTATAATATAAGTATTTTCATCAGTTGTCTATATCCCTTAGTACAAGGTTATAATAGCTTAAGTTGTGTGCGAATGTCCACAAATATTTCTTCATTTATTTATATTGAAATGATTAAGTACCGCTTACAATATAAGCATGATTACCTTTCGAAGTAATTTAATAAAACAATACGAAAAATAAGTTGAAATGCATTATATTCTCATGTAATGCAGTATGCATTGTGTAACTCGGGCTCTGGCTCTGTTACACGCATTACTCTGTACATGAATGAAAATATAACATTTTACGAGAATATTTTGCAGACCAGAGCGACACACGTCCGTCTAGCAACACGACTCCTCCCGCACTAGATTTTCGGGCGAGCGCGGAGAAGCAAGCAATGTGATGTATTCTTTGAATACATTATTAGTTATAATTAGTTAAAACTTATACTAATTCAAAATTGAAGAAAACCATTTTAGAGGTCTATGTTTTCTTTAGTCTCTGATATAAATTTTATTATCATTCATTAATGAATAGATGTCATACAACGACTTCTTCTAAAAATTTATGGGCTATTTCAGTGATGTTTTACTAGTTATTTATAATAAATACACAATTTCTGATGAAACCATCCTCTGGAACACATCTTGTAGATTTCAAATCTACTTTTGGCTGTCATTTTTCGTATACTAATACCGAGAAGAACGTCTTTATTTGCACCTCTTTTTCGCAAACTTTGTCAACCACTCCCCTTAATGATGGCTGTTCATAGTTTTATGATTCCATATTTTATTTTTGATGTCGTTCTTGAAACTCGAGAATTCATATAGTTCTCAGGTAGCCTTACGAAATTGAATGGCAGTATCTAATATATTAGTTTCTTAGCAAAAATGCAAAATATTTGAGCATTGCAATATTCGTTATTTGAGTGACAGGATAATTTTTATCAGTCTTGCTTCATTTATATCAGCCGTGTGTATGTTATTCAACACTTTGTTATCTCCTCTCGTAGGGCGCGCTGCACTCATCAATATTTTGTTGCGCTGAGCTGTCAACACATAATACCGTCGAGACGGTGCCGCAAAAGCTGTCTGCAGCCAGAAATAAACTATCTTGGCCCACATAACTGTCGATAACGTGGAGAATAACATCCAATTAGTAGGGGGGACTTATGGAACTGTAGAAAATCGTAAATTACTTGCGCACACGACGTTCAAAGGTTTAGTTTTGCTTTGTTCCAACATAGTTGCTCATACCGTTGGGCAAATAAATTAGTTCTAGGATACTTGTATCAGCCCTGCCTTTAAAAACTTCATTTCAGTCTTGGCTATTTTTGAAATGCTGTTATCTAACCTCGCCACTTCTATTCAAGGGCGTTATCCACCGATCACTACGTACTCACAGCTTGCAGGATCTTGGACTCTTCAGATATTATGAGCGGCTCTAGCCTTAGGTGTAAGTATTTACACAGCCTTTATTGTACTGACGTGAACCCACTTCTAATACCAGCAATATAGCATAGGGAAGGGTTAACAGGAATATCAAGAACTGCAGCAGTCCCTAGTTTTTTTTGGCGACGTCTATTCACACCAAGCCTTTTAAACTCTCTGTAATATGTTAATAAATAGATTAGCAGTCATTCCGAAACTCGAATCAGTAACTAATAAGGTGTCGTAGAATATGTTGACCGCGTTCGTCCATTTACGGTCGAGCAACACTGGTAGCAGCAGGAATAATTAATTGATCTTTAAGATCCTTGGCCATTAATACGATTGAACTGAACAAGAGATCGTTAAAATATTTCGAATGACCACAAGATAATTTACTATCGCATTTAAATTGTTGAACATTTTTAGGGTTCCGTACGCAGAGGGTAAAAACGATACCATATTACCGAGACCACGCTCTACGTCTGTCTATCACTAGACTAGACTCTCAGTTATCTCGTGAACTGTCATAGCTAGAGAGCTGACATTTTCACAGATGAGATATTTCTGTTGCACATGTATTTTTGCTGTTTTAGGTACGAAACCTTCCGTTTGTGAGTCCAACTCACACTTGGTCGGTTTTGTTATCTTGTTGGACTTATCTCATTTGTCTCGTTTAGTATTTATCTCTTCTGCATATCCTTGTAACTTGTAACCTTTTGTAGTGTTGTCTCTATTATTAATGGTTTGTCTAGTATCTAACCAATAGAGGAATTTTAGAATCTCAAAGTATTTCTTAAGCAAGAAGTAGTAATACGTGATCAGGATGTTAAAATCACGAAAGCGGTAGACGCCAAATACGTCGCTGCAACTTATCCGATAGCAGATATGGTCACAGACGCCGCAGGAATTAAACCAGCTATATCAATACCCGTTCGCGCTAAGTTTGATGCTGGCGTAGAGGCTGATGTAGAAGCGACCGGCAAACTTAAAGCGAACGCGTAGTATGTGCATTGTTACTCTTACTTGCAATGTGTTTACACTGCGACCGCGATAATGATGGAGGTTGTATGTGCGTGATATAACTTATATAGGTGTCGTGTGTTGAATAAAACATAATATTGTAATTTGAAATGCACTTAGCGTGTCGACATCTCAACTGGAAGTAGATAGATTTAGTTTTCTTATTTATGTTGAAGAAACTAAGATGATAGTAAACTTGAGAGCTTAGGTGTTATTTTCAGAACATTTAGCTTTGGAATTACATTGACTGATCAGTAGATTTGATAATTTTCTGGCGAAGTCACATCGGGGTAAAATTTTACGAGTTCATAATTCATTTTCTTTACAAAGATTGGTCCTGCTTCCTTAATAAAGTCCGGCAAGGTCAAGGTCTTTGCTATGTTTGGACTTGTTTGTCCAAAGCCTGAAGGATTTTGTCCTTACTTATTTTATTCAAAAGTTTTGAACGTACCTTTTAAAAGTATTGTAATACCCTATTAGCTTTACATGTTCAATTTGCACCCAATTGTTTGCACAAGATTCCATCTTGTAGTTTCTTAATATCAACCTAGCCTAGACTACCTACAGAAGAAACTAAAACTCGTACTGTATCTAATTATAATATTTATATACGTAGAGTTTTAAAGCGAAATAATGAACGAATACAAAGAAGCAATTCAGCACATTTATTTTGCAGACATTTATTTACATACACTCAATTTTTGCGCTTGACATTGTGACTCATCCCAAAAGTGTTATGCGGGCTTCAATCCATACAATCAATGTTCACAATGACGTCAGACATTTACTCATTATAGAAAAACGTGAACCTCATCTGTCACGTTTTACCTCTTAGTAATAAAATGTATAACAGTGATTTTATGAGTCACTGGTCTCAATATTTCTTTTTCGTTTGTATTGTACGGAACCTTGACTTCTATATCAATGTTGCTTCATACATAATTAGCAATTTCATCTGTTTCTCTATTGGTTCTTTCCTTCATCTGGCATTGCTCGTATCGAGTCTGACATCACTTCCACGCTCAAACCTTGACTGCCTTGAGATGAATTGACCAAGATCACTTATAATTTTATCTTATTTGCAACTACTATATCGTTTTTGTACGCATTGAGTGTAGTGTTTATAAATAAACGATTTCCTATTTCTAAATAATATTTATATTGACCTCGTTGAGTAGCCTCATACCTCAAAAATATTTATGCCTTTTGTTATTTTCTAACATGTTCCACTATAATTAATCGAAATGTACCTATTCACTTAGCCCAATATTGCCTTCCTTTTTTTTTTCAGTCATGAGTAGGAAATGCTTAAACAAACTCTTCTGTAAGGTCCTATAGTTCAGTAAGGTTAGCAACCACTGATAGGAGTAGAAGAGAGTGAGGATAGTTCAATGAGAGTTCTGACTAAGCAATCGTATACAATAGCTATTTATAGAAGCGATATGCCATGTCCAATGTTCTCTTATCATACAAATAATAGTCAAAGTAATTAAGATTGTTCTGATCAAAGTTGGTGAGCAAATGAGAGCAAAGTTCAAAATGGTCGAAATCAAGATTTTTTGGTACAACACCGTTATTCTCTCTAATGTTTTCTTGATTATGAATTATGTTTTGAAAAATGTTGTCAAACCAGTTAGATAATGGAACTGGATTTTTTATGATCTTTACATTGACGCCGAAAGTAATGTGCGAGTCGCTTCATTAATTTTGTCTGATGGTCGGAACGATACTAGACAAACAATGAATCGTTAGTTCAACACATTCAGCGTTATAATAAAATGTCATCGTATTATTGTAAAAACTGTCAGATTGTATCCTACCTAGATTGTAAATTGTAGAGAAAATTGTGAACCGAAAAAGATGATTTTATAGATAAGGTAGGAATAGTGATTATTAACGCCAAACGCCCAAAACGTTATTTATTGTAATATTTTTTTTTATAAGGCGGCCCTGCGGCAGACAGGCTTATGTGTGTCGATAACGTTCCGTAGCCTATGAACGTTTGCGACACCAGAGGCGCAACACTCGCGCTGCCGACCCTGCAAGAACCTTCTAAGATCTCTTTTGAAAAACCCCATACTTTAGGCATTTGGTAGAACCGAGGAAAGTCCCTGTCAGAACTTTACCGCCCTCAGTGAACGCTTCGGACGCATGGTGTGAAGGATGAACAGTATGAACTGAACACCCTGTCTATGGCGAGGCAGTGCGATAATAAAACGTACCAATAGGCATCATATTAAACACTTTCTGAGAGCACAAAACATTTCTTTTCGTAAGTTTACAATCTAGCTGAAAATAATCCGTTAGATTGTAAAATCTCGACAGTTTACAATTTACCGTTTTTTACAAATTTACGATGACTACTCCAAAAGTGAATCGGTGCGTTGAACCGGGACGCACACACCTTAAATGAGTAGTAGATCTATCATTTTTTCCTATGACTCAGTGCAATTAGATTATGCTATGGTATATTCTCGCGTTATCCCTTGCCGGCTAAACTGTGACTCATAGTTCAACAGAAGCAATAAGAAATCCTCACGAAGCCAACGACTAATATAACTTGACCTACCATGCACTTTCCTCTCGTAAGCGTAGGTGCGAAGCAGTAAGAAATCCTCACGACGACAATGGCTAACATAACTTGACCCTCCCTGCACTTTCTTTTGGTAAGTGAAGGTGGCTTGAAAGAAGCTCTACAATTATCGGGTTCACCTGTATCTTATGACGTCATATTACAGTTTTTTGTAATATTTTTTTTTGGGAAGTATGTTCACCAGATTGTGTCATAATCCTGTTCTTTTTAATTTTATTTGTTGTAGCAAAACCAACATGTGTCTCCGATTTAGGACTCTGACGACTCTCATTATATTAGAATGCAAACTAGGTGGTCAAAAGAGATCAGCAGAGATAGTTTAAAAGTTAGTGGAGTCGCAGAGGTTTAACACCTTCCATAAACTGCAGAGAATATTCGGGTACCTGAAAGGGCTGTTGAACTTCCAGCCAGCGATTGGGCGGTTAATGGGTCCAGCATAAGCAGACACATGTATAGGATAAAATCTTCCATTCTGTAGTCCAATCCTAAGACAAGCTCCCACATCCAGTTCAGATGTTACACATGCACAAATAGGTACGATCTCTGCACTCCGAGCATAAGCTATGAAATCCTATAAAAAAACCCTTAACCTCCTATAAACATAACAAATGGAATCAGGCGTTACAGGGCGGAAATCCTAACCTACAACAGTTAAGGATAACCACAGCTAATTGTATGGGAGGAATGACGAACCGAACTTCTCAGGAAAGGAATTTTGGATGTTGAATAGGAAATGATCTGTACCCTCCAGATTATTAATAATGAGCACTACTCCACTTAACAACGTGACTAATTAGTCGACACGTGTTTTGTCTACACACGAGGCATCTTCAGGACTGCATGGCAGCAAATGGCAGCTCCTATAAACAGTTATCACATCAAAAATATCTTCGTAAACTAATTCAAAAATAATTTTCTCATTCCAGATTTCAAAAAGGACTGGTCAGACCACGCTCTATGGTGGCCTACCCGCAACAAATGGCTATCCCGTCCCAAACACACCCTGGACCAGTACGGAGTACACGCGGATGCGGCGCTACACTTCACACCCATGCACAAACCCCTCAGGATCCAACTGCCGGATTTGAGATCCATCGACTGTAAAGTGGACTTCTCCATTGATACCTTCAGCGCTGTGGTACAGCTTTGTAAGAATCTTGGTAAGTAAGCGTCTTCTCTTTAAGTTTTTTCAATCGTGAATGATTTTGAAAATTTTGAGGATTAGGTCAATTTCTATTATCCAATTAGCGTTGATTGATCTTGATTGCTTTTATCACCCGACTGAAAAACGAGGGGTGTTATAAGTTTAAACTGTTTATCTGTGTTTGTGTAAGCACTTGTGTTTCATACAGAGATGAATTGTGCTATTAGAAGTTGGGAATAGCCATAATCATTTCAGTCATACAAGCATACTTTATGTCATTTATAAAATTACTAGCTGTTCCCCGCGGCTTCAACCGCGTAGAAGTCGTTATCGCGTAAAATCGTAACCCTCCTTTTGCGCAGACGGTTAAAAAGTAGCCTATGTCCTTCCTAGGGCCTCGAACTTTCCCTGTACCAAATTTCATCTCAATCGCTCCAGCCGTTTAGACGTGAAAGCGTAATAGACAGACAGACAGACAGAAAGAGTTACTGTCGCATTTATAATATGGGATATAATAAACCGAGCCTCAAAAGTTTTTATCAGCCACGGCATTTAGCCTCTCATTTAATAACTAAGCCACGCGAAAATGAAATAGCCTCTAATATACTAATTCGTCCTCTTTAAAATGTCACCTAAACATTCCATTATAAGCATCAAATAAAGATCAACAATTATTTTAACTTGTACTCCGTAATAATATATTAACACCTAACTTACTAATTCAGCCACATATTTTACATGTAATCACCATTTTATATTTTATAGCTTCAAAACAAGAGCATCAAAAAAATATAATGTAAGCCTCGACAGACAACATCAGTTTTTATAACTTAGCGTGTAAAATAGATATATTATATACTTTGTTCGTGAAAATAGCCACTGTAAGGAGTGTAGACGTAGTAGACGCGAGTGCACAGGACGACAGCGACCGGCCATTAGCATCAATCAGAGACCGCTATTTATATACTTTGTAACTAAAGACAGATTACGCTTACCGAACAAGAGAGTGAGGTTAAGAAAGCAAATACTAAACTCAAAATTGAGTAAGTACATTATAGACTCTCTAGAAGTGAATATCGTGAATGTCATCATAAATTTACGATTAATGAGAAATTACTCGTTACTCACATTTGGGTTAAGTATTTGCATACTTGGTCTCACTTCTTTGTTTGGTATCTGTCTTTAGTTCTATAATTAATCTGTATTACATGCATACATAATGTCACCGAACGCTAACGCGAAAACTAACGCGTGAAGGCGAGCGAGCGAAGCGAGCATGCCGCTGCAGCGGCCGCCGAGCGCCAGATGTATTACAGATAAATTTAATATTTTACAATATGTTACAATTTATAATTCCTCGATAGTTTATAATTTTGTGGTACTTATAATTTTATGGTGACCCAAGACCTATTTATTTTACACATTACCGGCGGACCAGCAGGTATTTTATGCAATCCCTAGGAAATTTGTACAGTACTAGAAAAAGTATGAACAATCAAATATTATACTTATTCAAAACATTTCTTAAATTGCTTCGAAGGGGCATCTGGAGTCTGGGGCAGGTATTCCTAAAGCTGTCTATACACCAAAGCCTCCCGGCGGCAGAACCCTCCGGGTAAGGCCGGCGGCGGCTTTGGTGTGTAGACAGCTTTAGAATGCAGGTATCGTATAGAATATCTGATTATAAAGACTGCAGGTAACACATAATAATAAATAAAAACAGTTATGCCCGAAAATCTGTCCCATGTTCCCGTGTGAAACAGACAACGGAGTCCGTTTCAGGACTCGCTTGTCCGTTTCCACCACATTGTGACACCCCACACAGTTGGCTGAACGACGTGCCTTGCAAAGCAAGGAAACTCTCGCAAATCAAATATTACAAAGTGGTCAACCATCTGAGCACCAGCAATAGCTGTAGTTGCTTACTGCAGTGATCGTTTACATAAGACTGAGTTAGTGGCTACAAGTGGTCCTAGCTTTTTGGTGGCAATTTTACTTAACTTTGATGATCCATAAATGTTGGACGAGTCACATTTTAAACATGCTGAATTAGAAAATTAGAAGCTATGATATTAATAAATAATGTCTATTTTGATGCCATTTTTTAGTATTTTAGAAACTTACTGTTTGAATGCATGTTACAAAATTAGATGCTTAAAAATAATCACGATGCTAAATTATATTAACATGGCTAATAGAGAGGTTAACTGGTGGCTATAATCTATAAATTCTGACGCTCATTAATTGTGGCTGACTTATTAATTTAGGGGGCAAAGTATTTTTCCGGAGGCTAAAAATGCTATTAAAAAGAAGGTCGTTTAATTAGCACCCTTATAATATTAGTAGGTACTAATGTAAAAAACACCCACCTACAAAATTACAATAAAGAAAAAGTAGCTATCATTTTGTTAAAAGTAACAAAATTGCGCTTGTTCTTTGTTATTATTATGCATAGTAGAAAAAAAATCATATTATTCGCTATCAAACCAGAACACATTTTCTATGCCCATTGAGCACGCCTTTAAAATATTCCACCCAGCTGATATGGTTAAAATAGTAGGTGGTTATTTATTTGAGAATGAAAAGGATGTTGATCTGGGTTTAACCAAGTTTTATCTGAATTGGTTTGCAAAACAATCCTATTGTTTTACAGTTGTATTTATAGAGGATTTATGAATCCTATATTGGTTAAAGCTAATATTTATTTACACTAGCTTAAGGCTTTCAGGCTTCGTTTACGATATATTTCGAATCCAATTTACCGCTTATGATTTGAGCTATATCAGCTTTGCTATTTGAACTGTATGGTGAAAAATCAGTCCGCTTTTTAGATAAAAAATTAAATAACATCACGTCATAGTGTCACGTAGGCAGAGGTGAATTACCCACCTACACTTCGTCAGTAGCTTTGTAGGTCTCATAGGGCGAGCCTATTATGTCGCACATACAAACATACAATCTCTAGACTACAAGCATTGTATAATGTGATTTGTAGATATCGACGCATCCATCGTAAGTCCAACGTAGCATAGCTGCACATCTCTAGTGGAAAAGCACCACACAAGCAAATCTGTGGTATTGCGTAGTTCTCAGGGTTGTCACACAAGTATAAAAGTATTTATTGCCACCGGTAAAATTGTCTGTGGTAACTTTTAATGTCTCACGTTTATGTTCTAACACTTTGTATCGGTTATATATGTCGAATTTACGAGTGGCTTTACGCCTTACGCAAGCCATAAGTAGTAACTATCTTCCTACGTATTATGTTACGGTTAGTTCAAATTAGGCAGAACGTTTGCGGTTGTGTGTCCGTTATGGTGGTCTGAGTTTATGGATGTTTTTCTTGGTAGGTGTATTATTTTACTACTAACTAATGCTTGGATCCCGGCAGCGTGTTGAGGTTTCCCGTCTCCATTTCCCACATGAACTTATTCCCGGGATTTAAAGTACGAAAACTGTATTCTATTTCTGTAATAACAACTTCGAACAGAATCGATTTTATAGTTACAGACAGATGAGAGTTATCACCACAATACATAGATTTGTTTTTTTTGTGGAGTTACTCTCGCATTCATTCATATTTGTAAGGATAATAATTATGTTGGCATGAGTGTAAAGTTGATACAACACAAAACTATTAACTGTTCATTCATTTAATTATTAATTTATGTAACCAATTAAAGTTATTTTATTTATATTCGCTACATAGTCTTTATAACTGTGCCTACAACGGGATTACAATACCAGATTGTATTCATGAAATCGTCCGCTTTTTGCGCTAATGATATACTTACCCGTATACGTAAAAAATTATATCGTTAGATCAAGTTATTTCGTATTTTTATACTTTAACACCGTAAAGACATTGACTATACCTACATTATGCCCAGCGGTTTCACCAAATTTTTGATGAACCACTAAACCTGAAAACTGAAAAAATTATTGTCCTGATAAATTCACTTTCACGCTGAATACAGCGTGGAAGTGGATTCATCACGACAATGATTTTTTCAGGGTCACTAAAAGACAGAGTGCTGTCTTTTAGTGAAAACGGCAATAAAATCATTTAATATAATCTTTTAGTTTTTCGTAAACAGATAAAACACTCGGTTTGTCCGACAATCTTTGGCTTAAATCAACGATGATTAAGTAAATGTTATCCGTTAACTATTTCGTCTAGCCTGAACGTTGCCTTATATAAAAAATATTTAATGCCCGTTGACTCAACCCGTTAAAAAAATGTTATAACGTTCAACTTTAGATTTGTGGCAACCCTACACCCACAGTTACCAATCATAATGTTGTACTTTCTTACTTATCGATAAAATGCCTCCTGCTGCTTTATTGGCAAGTTCAGAAGCTACTGAATTTTATATCTCACATACATTACTATGAATGATAAATAGTTTTCTTGAACTTATAGCTCAGATCAGTGTAGTACGTAAATTTTATGTATCAACACTGTAGGTAGCTAATAGTTATTTAGTACGATACATTTCTTAACCGCTAATAAAATGTTTAGTGAATAAATGTTACCGTCTAGCAGTGGACTCCCAGGATAGGCTTATTTGATTGGCTGAATAAAATGAGGCAAAAAATTAATAGGCACAGAAAGATTCGATAGCCCTGGGCATTCCGAGGGCATACCTACCCGGGACTCCTGGCCATAGGCAGATGGCAGAGCACCGTGTGGTTTTAGTCGGTAGTCCCGACATAATATCCACACGAGAAATAAAAAGACACAGAAAGCAAAACTTAGGCTACTCTTTTTGCTGACACGAAACATGGCGATATAATCAATTAAATCTGTATTTTTATTTTATTTTATCAATTATCAATATAAAATCTGTATAATTATATGTGTTATTCAAACGGTCTTTCTCTATTTTCCAGGCATAAGGCACCCCGAAGAGCTCTCCCTCCGCTACCCTCTCGAACAATCTCACTTGAAACAAAACTACCAGAACTTGAAAGAGGCCAAGAGGATAAAATCCACGCAGCCTCCAGACACAAACACTTTTATAGCGGCCACAAGAGGATCATCAAATAGTCTGGACAGGTCTAACGGGCTGTCCACACCGCCTCCACCTCGGTCTACGACACCGCAGCAGGTGGGTGACACTTTAAGCTAAAGAACTACCTTTTTCTTCAAAATTCATTGGAAATCGGTAATGGATCCCAGTAGGTACTTGGCCCTTGGGATAAAAAAATTTGCACATCACCGGCAGCCAGTCAAATCTCCTGGATTTCAAAGTAGTGATTGCTATCTTGCTTTACACCTGACCATGCTGCATTCCGATCCGCTTTAATTGATCTTGGTGGAAATATTCGACATTGCGAGAAGCGTCCTGTCCATGGTTTGACCTCCAAACCTCTCAACTCTGATATTATATAAGTGCACACGTGAACATTCCCCGAAGATTTAGTGGGTCCTCCTTACAATATTTCATTTGTAAAGAGGAAATGTTTATTTCTCTAAAATGTAATATACAGACCAGCAAATCGTGAGATCTCTGGAGTATTTTCCATATGTATATACAAATCGAATCCTGGTTATTGTACGTCATATTGCAAGATTGCATCTGTTTCTTGTCTTAGTTTGTATATTATATTAATCGTTTACTACAGAATCATAACAAATTGATGTACTGACTTTGTTGTTTATAAGATTTTTTCTGCAAAAAAATTTACAGATATAATAATATAATATGATATAGTTATAGAAATGAACATCGTCGTGGTATCTGGAATACTGTTGAACTGATTGGTATTAGGAACATTATGCTTTAGTAGTATCAAAAAATACTACAGAAAAAATATACGTACTTACAAAGTGGCCTCGAGCCACAGACATAATATCTGGGACATCCTTCGGAGGGCTTACCCGGCCGTAGACAATTGTAGAGCATCGTGTGGTTTTAGTCGGTAGGAGTCCGGCATAGCATCCATGTAGGATTTCCACATGTAAAAAAAAAAAAAAAAAAAAAAAAAGACACCGTACATACATCGACTTGACAGCTCATTACATAATGCGATTATATAATTTGTAAAAAGTTTCTGTTGACACCAATTTTGTTATTTAAACCTTGACCTTACGAGTATATCTCCACAGAGATTCGTAACTCTTGGTGAAGTTTATTTCAATACAATGTTTATTTTTTGCTAGACGAAAATATTCCAGAATATGCGATACATACATAATATACCTATTGTTGCACAATTTTTTTACAAATATATCTTTAGCTGCTGACCCTGTGTTTAGTCAACCTCGCAATGAAGGCATATTGAAATTTCGTGCCTCCAAAAGCACGGAAACTATCTATCTATCTATCTTCACGCCAAATCCCTTGCGGGGTAGGCAGAAAGAACCGAGCGCCACACGGCACGGTCCATACACACCTCACTTGCTTCTTCAACTTTCATTTTTCTTTTCATGCATGCACGTCGGTTCCTACGGCTCTTGACACCACCTTCAACTAACACACGATTAATTTGGTCGTGAAAGCACGGAAACACTCTTAAATATAAATGCCACATACGTATACCCATATCAGGACTCAGCAAGACGGACAAGAGCGCTTGTACGTTAGGATGTTCTCAAAAAATATTATCATATTATATGTTTTCAGTTAAAACAAAATGCTATAAGTAGATATAGCCTTACAAATAGTCCATCTAGAAAATGCATTCCCTTCCATCTTTCAATTACCAGCTGTCCATTATAAACCTATTGTAACTCATCAATCATCATTTCTAGAACGGCACACTCCGCCGCTACGGTGGCATCAACAGCACACAAAGCGATGGCTCCAGCGACGGTGGTTACTGCGGAACTCCTCCTAGAGTTGCCTCAATGGATGCTCTGGACTCCCTGGGTGAACTCTCCCTGTCAGATTCTCCTATTGAGCCTGACTTACAGTCCAGGGAATCGATGCTCACACCAAAAACGCTGATGGAACGGGCCAGGATGAATGTTGGGTGAGTTTCTTTTCATACTACTAAGCTAAGAAACTAAAAACATAAGAATGTTTGCTATATCAGGGACGTTATGGAGACTTAGGGCCAAATGACTGTCCTATTATTATTCTAAATGTGTAGTGGTTATTTCTATGACTTTAATATTTTAGGATTACAAAGGTTTTTCTGGAGGGTAATTGGCCTTACAGTACTACACTGGCCAGACAGTTAATACAGGGTTATGTTTCGACTTTTTCTTCTCTTCACCATTACCTCGTCCATTGGTCCCACCACTTGCAGATGGACTGGCTTAGATTTTTAAGCTCTCGGTAGGACACCATTGCATCTTTGATCATGCCCATACACAATGAATGATGTATGCTCGATATACAAATCAACCTCTTAGCCCTTCCAATTATTGCGCCGTAACACAGTACCTTCATGTTCCTGCGCCTTCTGCATCCAATCCATCAAAGATCTGTCCATCTGGCGGGTGGATGTCCTACTTTAAGTTTTACCCGATTTTAGTTATCCACTCCAGATCTCCATCAACCGTCGTTTTTTTTTTTTTTCAAATTTTATTTATTATGTTCTACAGCTGGCTAGACTCCTCACTCTCAGTGATGGAACAATACGTCCGCGAATGGGACACCCTCCAACTCCGGTTCAAGTTCTACTCGTTCTTCGACCTGAACCCTCGCGCTCAGGACGCGCCGAGACTGAACCAGCTGTACCAACAGGCGAGGTGGCAGATATTGAACCAAGAAGTCCAGTGTACTGAGGAGGAGATGTTGCTGTTTGCTGCTTTACAGGTGTGTGTATGTGTGGGTGTTGTAATGCGACTACGAGCTTATGGAGTTTAGCTTGGCATAAAAGAGTAAAGAATAATGGAGACGCCACTGCGCAGTTCATATGGCAACCCCTTAAAAAGAACCACCGATCAAATTTTATGACGTCACTTATTGACCGACATTAAGTGACGTTATTGAAAGCATTTTGACAATGTAGCCAGAATGCAAAATATTATATCGTTTCTAGACTTTTTGCCAAGTTATAATAGATTTGGTTGTTGGTAGAGAACGCAGTGAATAAAGTAAAATATTTAGTGGCATTTATTTGATAGAAGATACTCCATAGGGATCTCAATAATTTATAGAACAACCTTATTTCAATTGGATAAAGTTTAGATTACAATATCGGTTGTCACAATTTTTATGTAAGTGTGAAGTTCTCCTGTGTTTAAAGGGTGCCGTTAATCCAGTATACCAAATTTCGGCTGAATTAGTTCAGAGCTAAGAGTGTGACTGAGTAACAAACATCTTCACAAACCTGACATTTCATGCCAGGGAGATCTGTATCGTGATATAATCTGCGGGCATTGAAAATGGGATGGAATCTTGTCAAAGTACTTAAATCGAAAATTATAGTTTTCGAGTAGCGTTAGCGACATGTTCTGAATCGCTACGACTGGCCCATTCTCATCGCGCACGGTTTATACAGAGAATTAAAAAAGTCCGTATGAAGCTAATAACTATTATTATTATTATTATTGACTACCTCTGTGGCACAGTCGGTAGTGATACCGCCTGCGGCGCTGGAGGTCGTGGGTTCGATTCCCACCGGAGACAAATATTTGTGTGACCCATAAATGTTTGTCTCAAAAGTCTGGGTGTTTTTATGTATAATATGTATGTATTTAAAAAGTATATAAGTACCTATTATTATCCGTTGTCTGATACACTTAACACAAGCAGGTTATTTCTAGCTTCCTTTGGGATCAGATAGCGTTGTGTGAAATGTCCGTGAATATTTATTTATTTATTTTATTTAATACCTACCTTGATCTAGATATCAGGACTCGTGAGGTCTAATGAATTAACATTATAACACAAGTAACTTCAGTTCATGAACTAATAACGCTCGAAGCCAAAAATATTTTTTACGCTGAAATGTATATCTGCATCTTGTTTCAACCGTTTAGCTTCAGGTGGATCCCCAAAAATTTTCCCATAACACAAGAAACTTTTCTTTTCCCACAGCTCCAAATCGAGCTTCAAACCTTAGCGGGAGGAAGTGTAGACGCAGCAGACGGTTCGGGAATGACTTCGGGAACCGCTCCCGAAGACGAAATAGACGCAGCGCTATCAGAACTACAAGCTCAGTTGGAAGGGGGACCCGCACCTCCGCATGATATCACACATGTGCCTGAGTTGGGTGGATATCTGAAGTATCTTAGGTAAGTTTGAGGAATACTTTGATCGGATTTTTTTTAGATGTTTTGGGAAGTTTTGAGATGGGAAAAGCATAAGAGCATACACATTTATATTGGATCTAGATTACAGGAGAGTTTGAGTTAAAAGTCCCGGTAACATTTTTTCGAATCTTAAAAAAATCGCCAATATTTTTTTATAAATGTTTTTCTTTTAGTCGGCGTTTTCGAAGTGCCACATTTTTTTATATTTCTTTTCCACATTTTTTAATGTGACTATTGACTGCTGTGACTCTTATAACCAGAATTTACAGGTAGTGATTAAGCCAAAATTCAAGAGAAATTGATTTGTAAAATAAGTAAAGGGTATGAGTGAAATCAACGATTTTCAAATGAAATAGAAAACACTATTTACACAGTTTTAGGTATTAGTTTAGTATTTATTTATTATATTATACATATTTATATAATGTTTATATGATATTTTATGTCTTTCACGTGCGTCTGGTGCCGGCCAGCAAGAGTAACAACGGTTACTGTTCTGTTGCGTAAGACTTTTCTTTCTTCCCCTGTATGCACTAAATTGTATTATCGATATTGATGAAACAGAGATACGATATAACCCGTTCGCTCTAAGTTTGCCGCTGGCGTGGCGTAGAGGCGTATACCCGAATTTTTAATTAGACGAAGTAAATTGACAGTATCTAATGTCACTACGTCATAGAAAATAAGCAACATTGTATGAAGAAGTGACATTAGTTGCTGTCAATTGACTTCGTCTAATTGAATATTCGACTTTAGTATGGAGCCGAGCGGCAAACTTATAGCGAACGAGCAGTATGAGGAAAAGTAGATGTGACTTTGCAAGAGACATTGCGAGCTGTATGAATAGGAATACTTGCCAAAAAAAACAAGTGCGAGTCGTACCAAAAAACGGCAAACCCCTTAACCTCCCCTCCCCCCTTTCTAATTTTAGTATTTGTTGTCATAGCGGCAACAGAAATACATCCTCTGTGAAAAAATCAGCTCTCAAGCTATTACGGTATTTACGTAGGTACGTACTTTGTGTACGGAACCCTAAAAAGAGTAGAAAATAATCAAGGCACTACTGTGCTGTTCAATATGGCAACCCATTAGGAAGAACCACCAATCATTTGCCAAAAATTGACACAAATCACAAATCACCAATGAAATTGTATTACGTCATTGACTGTCAGACAGAAGTGACGGTTTTGACAGCATTTTCACAATGTTGCCAGCATGCAAAATAATAGTCCAATTTGTAGATTTTTTTTCGATTTGGCGAATTATACGTATCACGTAGGTCCGGGGTATCACTGAAATCTTTATTTTTTATATATTTTGACTATGATACATTACCTAATTTGTAAAAAAAACTAATATATCGCATCTCTGTTTTATACACATTCGTACCGTCTTAAACACTATGTATTATAATATATACTAATATTTTATGTATTTTCCACTCTATTAACAGTATTAAATAATTATTTTTGAAGTGAAACTTCTTTATCGGCGTTGGAAAAAAATTTGCGTCACGTCACGTCACGTCACGTCACGATTTTTGGTTACGCGCCATCTTTGTTCTGTTCCCCACCACGGTGGATTCGAATTAAGAGTACTTTATCCAGGGATAGCATGTCATTTAAGGGTTTTTGGACTTTTGGACTTTTGGGCTTTTGGACTTTCGGACTTTTGGATGGGACATTGGTACTTTGGGTCTTTGGGACTTTGGAACTTTGAGACTTTGGGACTTTTGAACTTTTGGGGACTTTTGGACTTTTGGATGGGACCTTGGTACTTTGGGTCTTTGGAACTTTGGAACTTTGGGACTTTGGGACTTTGGGACTTTGGGACTTTGGGACTTTTGGACTTTTGGACTTTTGGATGGGACCTTTGTACTTTGGGTCTTTGGGACTTTGGGACTTTTGGACTTTTGGACTTTGGGATTTTGGGACTTTGGGACTTTGGGACCTTGGGACTTTGGGACTTTGGGACTTTGGGACTTTGGGACTTTTGGACTTTTGGCCTTTGGGACTTTGGGACTTTTGGATGGGATCTTGGTACTTTGGGTCTTTGGGACTTTGGAACTTTGGAACTTTGGGACTTTGGGACTTTGGGACTTTTGGACTTTTGGGCTTTTGGACTTTTGGATGGGACCTTGGTACTTTGGATCTTTGGGACTTTTGGACTTTTGGTGTTTTGGAGTTTTGGACTTTTAGACTTTTAGACTTTGGGACTTTGGGACTTTGGGACCTTGAGACCTTGGGACTTTTGGACTTTTGGACTTTGGACTTTGGACTTTTGGACTTTTGGACTTTTGGACTTTTGGACTTTTGGACTTTTGGACTTTTGGACTTTTGGACTTTTGGACTTTTGGACTTTTGGACTTTTGAACTTTTGGACTTTTGGACTTTTGGACTTTTGTACTTTTGTACTTTTTGACTTAATTTAAGGTGAGGTGAAAATTAAGTTTATGAAGAAGTTTCACTTCTTACGTGTGTACACTAAGTACACGCAATTTTTTTATTTTGTAGTTTGACAACTAAAACGTATACAACATATAAAAAAATAGTCACATTCAGAGCTCTAGCACCAATCTATGTTATCTATAGCACCTCCTACTTATAATTTAAGTAGCTCTGTCACCGTAAAATTGTAAAAATTCGTTAGATTGAAATCAACTTTGCTATATTGTAAACTGTAGAGATTTTACTAACAAAAAGAAAATACACACATACATAACATCACGCCTGTTTCCCAACGGGGTAGGCAGAGACTATGGTTTTCCACTTGCTACGATCCTGACATATCACTTTCGCTTCTCCTACTTTCATAAGTGTTTTCATACATGCTCTCCGATTAAGGGTACTCTTGACCTGGCCTTTTTCCAAAAGGTGTCCAATTTGGTCGACATAAGCGCGACGCGGTCGACCCCTACCAGATTGTCCATTCACTCTCGCCTTATAAATCTCTTTTGTCCGTCTGTTTTCATCCATTCAAAAAGAAAAATACAAAAAATTATACTAATGGCAGTCAAATATTAGCTACATTCATTCACGCACGCCTCGCCTAAGCGGGATGACACCCGAAAACCCCCCATAGACGCAGGATAGCACCCGAACCACCCCTCAGGGGAGGCCGCAGTGGTAGCCGTAGGTCTGTTGGGAGTCCTGGGACATCCTTCCGAGGGCTTACCCGGAGCTCCCAACCGTAGGCTGTACGGCGTTGCGTGAGGTTTTTTAGTCTTTAGGAGTCCGGCATAGCATCCATGAAGGATTTTCCCTCGCGTTAAAAAAAAAGAACAAAATATTAGCTACATTTATTTATTTGGAAACTTCTTAGCTAATTTACATGTCATAGGTATATGGACTACTAGCGGACGTCACGCGGTTTCACCCGCGTAGTTCCTGTTCCCGTGGGAATACGGGAATAAAATATACCCTATGTTCACCGCAAAGAGTGTAGCTTCACAACAGTGAAAGAATTTTTCAAATCGGTCCAGTAGTTCCGCAGCCTATTCGGTACAAACAAACAATAAAAACAAATCTTTCCTCTTTATAATATTAGTATAGATTTGTGATGCATTGTGGACTGTAGATCCATACATCGCTTGTTCAAATCCGGCTCGAAAGACCAAGAAATAGCACAAAGCCTTGCTACTGTTATACAACCTTATTGCTAGCTCTTGATAAATTATACCACCTTAACTTTCTTTTTTCTTAGTAATCTTGCTAAAAAAATTGTCTTTAAATTACGTGTGTGACTTATTAAATGTGTTTTGCTGACGCTGAAGTGTTACTTGTTAAATACAATGTGTTTTGCTGACGCGTTTACATGTACAGTGGTAATGCGTTGCTTACAAAATACCTTTAAAAACTAAAAATGTATAGTCAAAAATTAATATTTCTATTGTATCCATATTCCAAGCAATTTACACTGAACTATTTAAACAAAATGTTCTATCAAATACTAATATTTCTATTATATTCATAGGCCAAAACGATTCACACTGAAGGCATACAAACGTGGCTGGGTGTCCTGTCGTGACGGAGTGCTACGTATTCACTCGTCGCGTGAAGTCGCCGCTAAAGGGGAACAGCCTTCGTATGCTGTGGAACTTAGAGGGGCTGAGGTAAGCTGGCTTAATTATAAGTGTTCTCGGCAGTCTTATAATGTACGGAGTGTACTTCAAAAAGGCGCATCAAAAGCGGGTTTTTAAATTGAAATCCAGGTGAGGTTTGAAAGTATGCTTAGGTTGAAGATCAATTTTAGACTTATTATGAATGACGAAAACAAATGACAGCATGTTTTGTGTTTGTTATCCAGTACCAATCTCATGTCGAAGCTGGTATCTCCTTTCGGGGGTATGCCAAGTCCTGAGGGAGCACTTCATCGATTTATTCAGTTGGAATCTGATCATTAGCTTTGTACCGACCAGACCTGAGCCAAAAAGTTCATATAAAAATGGCTCTGTTGAATGCATCGTGTCCGTAAAGGTAAAATGAAGTCCAGCAAGTCTTGTGTGCATACAAGGACAAAACGCTAAGTCGCTTTTGTTCTTAGAAGCGTATTTAATCCAACTACTGAGGTCAAAAGTGGAATTTTAAATCCTAAGTACGGATATGTACAAAGACGGACTCAAAAAGCAGCTTTAAATTACAAATATAATATACAGAAACAATATTAATGTTTACATTGTGTTTTAGGTAACACCTGACGCACATCCAGCATCCGGTAGATACAGCATCAAGTTGGAGATCCCCGCAGAGGATGCTATGCACGAGATGTGGCTTAAATGTGAGAATGTAAGTCATCATTTTACACTTAAACCTCTTTAAAACTTTGAATATTTTGGAGCATTTTTGAATAAATGCCTATCACAATTTAAGATAATATAAGCTTGTGTTACACCCACGCATTCCATGTAATAAGTGCCATTAAGTTTTGTTGATTCTATGATTGTTGGGTCCAGGGTTTGGAGTCCAGTGTCTATGGTTCAGGACCCAAGATTAGAGTTTGGTGTCAAGAATCCAGAATACAGGTTTCAAGGTCTAGATCTAGAGTATGAGTCCAGGTGTCTAGATCTAGAGTACGAGTCTAAAGTTTAGAGCTCATGCAGACACGGTCAGTAATCCAAGGTCCGGAAACCTCGGTCTTTGGGATTGTGTGAT
Organism: Miltochrista miniata; assembly: GCA_933228765.1. Lineage (NCBI taxonomy): Eukaryota > Metazoa > Arthropoda > Insecta > Lepidoptera > Erebidae > Miltochrista > Miltochrista miniata. The sequence goes on along the minus strand of OW121764.1, from coordinate 9,283,930 downwards.
CTTGGATGTTGAATTTAGGTCCTGGACTAGCTTTGATCCTGAACGATAAGATCGTCGATCCCAGATCCTGGAATTGTATAGCCTTTAACTATAAACTGAGATATCAAACTGCAATTTCCAAACCTTAAAAAGATCCAAGAATCCACGATTGAACCCACATCCTCCGATTTCGTAGTCAGGTCCCCACAAACCCAAAACTTGTTTTACATATAGTGTGTATTATTATCCAGGAAGAACAATACGCCGAATGGGTAGCGGCATGTCGTCTTGGCGCTCGAGGACGTTCGCTAGCTGACGCAGCGTTCGCGTCCGAAGCGAGCAACGTTCGCGCTCTGCTCGCGTTACAGCGGCCGCAACCCGCCGCGGCATTAAATGCGCACTCGTTGCCGCATTTGCATCATCTTCAGCCGGATAACTATCTGGCGCCGCGTTATCGTAGCAAGCTTAAGGCCAAGGTAAAAAAACCACATATATGCACTTGCACACTTATACACAATCACACACGCGCTTACACTTGCGTAGGTACTTACACACAATCGTGCACGAACTTATACACAATCATGTACTCACTTATATACAATCATGTATGCACTCTCACACAATCACCCAGACACATTCACGCACTTAGACTCAATCACGCTCGTTCTTAAACATAATTACGTTTGCACTCACACATAATTGCGCACGAATTTATGCACAAAATCGTGCTCGTTCACTATCATGTACTCACTTATACACAATCATGTACGCTATCTCCCAGATACAATCACGCACGCACTTAGACGCAATCACGCTCGCCCTTTAATTACGCATACATTCAAGGCATAATTATGCACGCACTTACAAACAATCACGCACGCACGTGCACATAAGTACGCACGCACTTACACACAAGCTCGCAAGCACAATCACGTACGCACTCTCGGGCAATCACCCAGACACAATCACACACGCACTTAGACACAATCACGCACTTATACGCAATCACACTCGCACTTCACACATTACGTACGCAAAACACTACAACTATTGCTTAAACTTGAATTAATAAAAAAACGAAAAATAATTAAAACTATTCATAACCTTACAGTTCACCCAACGCGTACTAGAAAGCCACGCGAACGTCAAAGACCTACCTCTACTCGAAGCAAAACTGCAATACATCAAAACGTGGCAGAACTTACGCGACTACGGACAGACAATGTTCGTGGTACGATTCATGAGTCACAAGAGAGACGAGATTATAAGCATCGCGAACAACAGGATCATGAGGCTGGATCCCAATACTGGGGACCATATTAAGACTTGGCGGTTTAGTACTATGAAGGTAAGTTGACATCGTTTTGTTGAATAAGGTAGCACGTCTGTCTAATAATGTGTTCGATGAGGGTAAGATTAAGGGGTAAGATGAGAGTGGGATTAAGGGGTGTTATGAGGTTGGGATTAGGGGTCAATGTCGGTGGGATTCAGGGGTAAATGAGGGCGGAATTTAAGGGTAAAATGAGGTTGGGATTTAGGGGTAAAATGAGGGTGGGATTTAGGGGTAAAATGAGATTGGATTAAGGGGTAAAATGAGTGTGGGAATAACGGGTAAAGTGAAAGTGAGATTGTAGTGATTGATGACGGTGTGATCAAATGGTAGAGCGAAGGCTTCGGTCTCAACAATGCCAAAGTCAACTTTGAAATGTTGTTAAAGCATTCACAATGCAGGTCGAAAATTTCACGTTTAGTGACGTGAAATTTTTTCGTGCTGTTGTCTTTTGGCATTTATATACAATCTCTAAATATCTTCAGTTTGCAATACCAGTTCGTCTGCCTGCTGACCAAGGGTCAGAAAGGCATATTCCACCTTAAGTTGTGTTTAGATTATACCCTACTAAATGGTGCCGTGGCTCCGCCCACGTGGAATTCTGTTCCCATCCAGCTTCCCAGGGGAACTTACTCCGGAATTTAAAAAAGCTTATTTGTCATTCCAGACTAAGCTATTCCTTCAGTCGTCAGAGCGTGAAAGAGTTACAAATATCCATACATTCATCTAACAAACTTTCTCGTTTATAATTATTGTAAAGAAAACTTTTAAATAATGGTTTGTTTTTCGCAGGCGTGGAACGTCAACTGGGAGATCAAACACATGATGGTACAATTCGAGGAAGGCAATATAATCTTCTCAGTCCAGTCGGCTGATTGCAAAGTGGTCCATGAGTTCATAGGAGGGTACATATTCCTCTCAATGCGGTCCAAGGATGCCAATCAGACGTTGAACGAGGAACTTTTCCACAAACTCACTGGTGGATGGACGTAAACCAAGATTATTTGGTATGATAGTTAGATTTCATATGAAAGTAATATAATATAGTACTACTACAAGAACTGTTGAAAATATGTAGCTGTCAGGGAGATTTCATATTTTGACATAGAAAAAATTGACATAAAAAATTTTGACATACCAAAAATTGACGATGCAGATACCGTTTTCTGTGTTATAACTCGAATACAGTTCATTGAATGAGTATGGTATTGAATACAATGAAATTGCTGCATATTATAAAAAGATATTGGCATAGGCCACGCCCATTTCTTGTAGTTGAGTACTAACATATCGATAAGGTTTTGCATAAATTAATAAAATTTTATAATTTAATATACATACAATGCCAAGGGCTGGTATTTCTTAACTTATGTTAGATGTTATTATATGTTTAATATTACGGTGTGAGCGCCTTCCGACATGTGCCTTTGGAATGCTCTGAATCAATGTACAACAAACGTAACAATATAGTTCATATTTTTGTACCTAGAGTGTGCATTCATGAATATATTATATCAATTTTAAGAATATAACCTGACCAGGTAAAGAAATTAATACTTTATTCTATTCTTCCAAATACTCCTCATAATATATGTCAATTTGACATACGTAGTACCAAGAAAAAAAAAGTCAATCAACAAATTTCATGAGGTTTGAGTCTTCTATTGCCTTCGTATTTTAAGTCCCAAGTTTCCCTGGTCAGGTCTAACAGTAAACATAATATGTATAAGTAGTGCTTCCAATAACGTGAGTAGCGATTGTATGAATGCCAAATATAAGTTTCGTACGGGATCTAGAGAGATATAGAACGCTTCCATACATTTGACATCACTTCATACTAGATGTAAGGAGATTTTACACATTCAATAATATTGTTCAATATAAATCGATGACTTATATACCACGAAAGCTTAAGTAAATAATTAATAGTTTAAAAAACTAAACAACACGCTTTTAGCACGCACAATTTTTTTTTTATTTTATACATTTTTCGTATCCCATTTAGCAAACCCTTTGATTTAATACCCATATCATGGGGGTGCATTTCAAATAGCCAATTCGCCATCTTGGATGTCCGTTATGTTGGATTTAAGTCACGTGACTATTTTTTTCGTATTCCTGACAGCAAACTCTTTCATTTGATACCCATATCACGGAGGTGCATTTCAATAGCCTGTCCGCCATCTTGGACGTCCGCCATATTGGATTTAAGTCACGTGACTATTTTTTTCTTATTCCCGACAGCAAACTCTTTCATTCGATACCCATATCATGGGGGTGGATTTCAAACAGTCAGTCCGCCATTTTGGGGAGGCCGCCATATTGGATTTGTAATGACGTTTTTTAGCTAGTCATCTATTGTCATCAGAACTCAGAGCGTGTGCAAAATTTTAGCCTGATCAAAGGACGGGAAGTGGGTCAAATTAACATTCCAAGATTTTCTTACATACATAGTTACAAGTTAAGCTAATAGTAGCGTGTTAAAAAGGAATAATGCAATGTCTTGTCTTTTCTCAATATACAGGTCGTATAAATTGAGAATGTCGTCCTAGCAAATTATAAAATTACGAGTGATCTATTAGCCTCACTCTATAAAATAGAGTGCAGAGGGGCTTATGGCGAGACTTGTGTCTGTAGTCTGTGACTCTGTTGCATTAAACTACGTCACTAGGTCACGTGGATTATCAGTTCAAAGTTTGAAATAAAAAAAAATGACAACGTCAATCGGATTGAACTTTCACTTTCACAATAAACGTTAGAGGGGCAGTCAGGTGAGACCGTCTCACGGCTTCTTGTTTTATATTGAACAATATTTTTTGCTGTCTGTGTCGCGTAAGAATTAATAAGATTTTTAATATATTAGACTAAAACATTGATAACATAATTATTGTTACTACAGATCCTCTATGAAGTGCCATTATACTATACACCTTAGCAAAGTATATAGGATACGAGGATACCATATCCTATATACCTTGTCTTCAATGAAATCCGTTTGGTGCTGACAGGTGTGCTATACTACATCAGTGGCCTTAACTTTAGAAAATATAAGCTTTCTTTTTTCACTGTAAATAACATAGACTAAGTTATGATAATTTCTAATTTAGGCCTCTGTTCACCAACAAATTATTCAAGATGTCAAAATGACATTTTAGCAGATTATAAATGTCAAAGTGACATTTTTATTCTTCTTCTTTTAATTACTGGCCGTCCGTTTATTAACGATTTTGCCAGTCTCCAGTAAAATAAATAGATACAAATTAAATCGGTAAAAAATCTGACATTTTTATTAGAAAAATGTCTAATAGATGACAATATTAGCAGAAAAATGTCTAATATGACATTTTAGCAGAAAAATGAATAATAAGTGACATTAACTAGCAGATAAAATGTCTAAAAAAAGTGTCATTATTAGCAAGCAAAGTGTCTAAAGTTACAATAATTGTTGATGAACATGGGCCCATTCAGTGTCAATTGTATTTAAGAATAAATTTTGCTTGATGTTGTGTACCTATCGATTGCAAAGATTATTATTATGTATTTTATTATTGTTAATTACTAGTCTCTTCGAGACCGCATATGATGCCGTCATTTTTAGTTTTATAAATTAGTATAATTGAGTATTAACATTAATATCTATTATATGGCGAAAATATTGTACAAATTGTATGTACACTTTAATTTGAGTATGTTTGTAAATGAATGAAATAAACTTTAATTAATAACAAGTGGTGTTTTATTAACTTTCCGTCATTTTTAATCCTCCCAGAATTGTATTTTTATATAACTTTTATACAAACCAGCATAAATGGCTAATCGTTCAACTGATTAAAGGTGTAGTCGTAGGTCTATGGATGTTTGCAAGCAACACCAGAATAAAAATCTGTCTACATTCGAAAATGAAGTCAGTTTCTGAGCAGTCCGGATTATTGCGGATATTACTACTACCAATTGGGTATATATACCCCTTTCTAGTGGTAATATAGAGCTCATATCAGAGGAAGACTACTGCATCCAAGGCAAAATTAAACTATGAAGAGCAATAGCGCCGCCCGCCTCTTTCACTCACATGACCTGCTCGCAGGAAGAGGCAGCGCAGTCCCACTTACTCCCGCTGGAGATCATGGCTCGCACCATGGTCTCTAGCGAAAGTGTCCACGTCCTGACCTGCCAAGAGGACCTGGCGCTGTTGCGGCCACGCCGTGCATTCCACCAGTGTGTAGAGTGCTGTGTCCTCGCTGCGCTCCCCTCAGTGCTGGCACTCAGCCGTGGTTTCCCGGTGTATTTGCCACAGATACTGACTGCCTCTGTGGCGCAGTCGGTAGTGATACCGCCTGCGGCGCTGGAGGTCGTGGGTTCGATTCCCACCGGAGACAAATATTTGTGTGACCCATAAATGTTTGTCTCAAGAGTCCAGACTCTTGAGACAAACATTTATGGGTCACACAAATATTTGTCTCCGGTGGGAATCGAACCCACGACCTCCAGCACATTATACATAGAAACACCCAGGTGTTTCTATGTATAATATGTATGTATTTAAGTATTAATATCCGTGGTCTGAAACCCATAACACAAGCAGGTTATCCCTAGCTTACTTTGGGATCAGATAGCGTTGTGTGAGATGTCCGTGAATATTTAAAAAAAATACTTACCGAAGCTCCCGTACCCAGGAAGTATCTGTGTCAACCGGTAGGAGAGAGCACCGTGTCTCCTCTCTAGCCACTCATCCATGACCGGTCTGACGGCCGCGATTGTGGCGAATCCCCCCTTTGGTTGCACAAGTCGCACCTTCCATGTCTCCACGGTTTTCTGGTGGAGCTGGGGCCACCGAGCCTCGATTTCTCGAGACGAAGGCCTGTGGCCCCGCTCCAGCGCCTCCTTGCAAGGGAGAATTCAAGAGATTCCTTTGAATGTAAGAGTAATTCTAAACTGGCGTGTTCGCTTAATCATTAAAGAGGGATCTAGTACTTCTCAATAGCATTCCTCCCTAAATGACCGCTGTGGCCTACCCTCACTTTCCATAAGAAGCGTAGGGAGCAGATCGTCAGAGCATAGCTGAACAATCATAGGATGACGCAGATGTGATTGCTCTAGACTAGAGAAAGTGGATAATACGTACCTATCTCCACACATACAACATGATCTAGGTACGTCGAAATTATAAAAATCAATTTCATTTCATGTTACTAAAACGAAACATAGTTCATGTGGATCAGCAAAACCTCCTGAATCCTGAAATTTGAATAAAACGCTCTCGACAAAAGTTGTATTAAATCAAAGAACACGTGTGCCAATCAGTATTATAGTTAACGGGATATTTACAATGTATTATTGAGAGAGCGGACTGACATACACACAGACATACTGACGAAAGCAAAATCGCCCATACTGTAGAATCAGAGACTCGCAAAGTCAATGAGCCTGCTACTGCTGCCTGTCACTACTTCACTAGTGAATGCTTTATCTCATAAACCGTGATAGCTGATAGCAGAGGTATACTTTAGTCATAAGAACTGTCGCTGTTGAGCATATACGGCCAGCAGGACATGGTACTGCTTTGGCTGTATCGCTTAGATACCGGCCGTATTGGGCTTTATCAGATAACATAATTCACGCGGACAGAAAACAGGTAAGAAAGAAAACTACTGAGTAGGTAATGAAAATCGGTTTATATTTTTAACAAAATAATTACGAACAAACTTTAAATCATTTTGAGTCAGTTATGACGTAACGCAATGGTTGAACTCAAGGTGTCAAACAGTTTCAACTGTAATGAATAGTGGAACAATACATAATATTGCTACAACAGGAACTAATAGTGCACCTAAACGTAGGTGTTAACTCTATTGAAATAGACTTCTCACTTATAAATCCAGCATGGGCGTCAAATGGGCTGAGTCGATGGCTCAGGTGTATAACGTAATGGCTTTTATACACTGCTTGCGAAGTACTCTAGAAACTTTGGCTCAGTCCGAAGTGCGTCACTACACACTCGTTCAACTTCGCGATGTGCTCATTCGCTCTATGGTGCCAATAGCCTGCGCACGCAAAGTGCCACTGTTTGAAATGTACGCTGAAGTAGTAGTTTAGCCATTAAGTTCGAGTCTTTTGTCGAAATTTGTGAGGCAGATTTTCGAGGAACAAACAACATCATTTGCTCCACACTAAAACTCTAATTATAACTATGACTGCCTCTGTGGCGCAGTCGGTAGTGATACCGCCTGCGGCGCTAGAGGTCGTGGGTTCGATTCCCACCTGAGACAAATATTTGTGTGACCCATAAATGTTTGTCTCAAGAGTCTGGGCGTTTCTATGTATAATATGTATGTATTTAAAAAAGTATTAATATCCGTGGTCTGATACCCATAACACAAGCAGGTTATTCCTAGCTTACTTTGGGGTCAAATAGCGTTATGTGAAATGTCCAAGAATATTTATTTATTTATAACAAAAAATACTTAAATCACGCGCCGGCACAAAGGTCAATATGTTCGGTCTTATAATTATTTTTTACTCCTATGGTGTTTTAGTAATATTCAAAATGATCTAATTTTCTTGAGTAGATAACGTAATAATTGAATGAAAAAGGGGTTAACTTTAAAAGTTGATAACACACAGTCTTGCTTGTAGGTGGAGGTGGACATTCTTGTTAATGCGTTTGGTACTATGAATAACAAGCATCATAATTAGCCAATCGTTGTTTTAGGTAGGGGGAAATGTCTGTTGTAATAGATGGCATGGTATCCAATATCGAGCAGGACCCAGCTACGTCGTTGAATATTATAGGACTGTTGTCTTTTTTATACAACACAGTAGGTACCCCATCTTCGCCGCATTCCTCAATGGTAATGTTTGCCAACTGAGTGGCATCTGTACTTTCAAACGCCATCAGCTTATCGCCTGCAAGAAATGAATAAACTAATTTTAGTATTATGGTAATTTAATATAAATAATTTATAATACACTGGCTAAAGCTCTACCTATTTTCTACAGTTACCGGGTCCAGTTTTGACAAACCTAAATATATTTTTTTTAAATTTCAATGGGAATACATTTTATTTTATTTTAAAGTGCCAAACATTCCTGAGCATCGGAAATTTCAGACAATAATATATTTAGGGTCGATTCAAGTTTGGTCAGTCTTAATGACTATTTTTTTTTTGTTTTAAAAGCTGTGAGCTTTTTGCCAGGTGGCAGCACTTGCACGTGAACCTGGTTTAAGCCCCAAAGCTTTTTTTTATATTCAGCACGCCAAATTGTCGTCGCCACCAGCCTGATGGAAAGCCGTGGCGCATCTAGCGATTGAGGGCCACTTCTGACAGTGGTCCTCAAGTTGGCGGCCCTGTGATGTGCCTCTTCACGCTCCTCTTAAAGAACCCGGGATTGTAAGATGAGGGAAAAACGTGTGCGGGCAGGTCGTTCAAAGTTTTTACAGTTCGACAGAGGAACGATCTTTTGAAACGCTCAGTTCTGGCGACGATTCTCTCCACTGTGTATGAGTGGCATCTCTGGCCGGCACGCGTTGTTCGGGATCGGAAAGGAGAGAGAGGGATCAGGTTGAAGAGCTCTTCAGAACATTCGCCGTGATACATTCGGTAGAAAGCAGCCAAGGACGCTATGGTTCTTCGCTGCGCTAACGGTTCGAGGCCTCCCGTCACCTCAGGACAACCAATTATTCGGATAGCACGTCTCTGCAAAGCGTCAAGCGCGTCTAGTAAGTACCTCGCAGAATCATACCAAAGATGAGAACAGTACTCGACGCAGGGACGAATCTGAGCCTTGTAGTGTAAACATCTCTGATGTGGCGTGAAGTACCGCCTCACCTTATTTAGGACTCGCAAGTTTACGCGAGGCCAGCCCAATACAACTCTAGTTTTTGTGATTGAGCTCACGCTGGACGTCTATACCGAGGATCTCCAGGTTGTCCTTTAGTGGAACCGTAATGCTCTGAAGAGAGGGTAGAGGAAGGAATTGGGACTTCTTAGCTGTAAACGCACACGCCTGTGTTTTTTGGCATTGAACTCGACCAGGTTGTCTGAACCCCATTGGGCAATGTGACCCGGGTCCCGGTCGAGATCCGCCACGAGTTGCCGTCTCTTCTCCTCCACGTCACCACGCCCCTTCGCTGGACGGCCAGAATAGCTCCCATGTAGAAGAAAGAGAGTTGGGGAAAATACCGATCCCTGTGGTACTCCGGCATTTACCTGCAAAAAGCAGGAAGCCTGACCATCGCAGAGAACCCGTATACGTCGCCCGTGCAGGAAGCTGGCCAACCAGCGGCACAACTGAGGCGATAAACCATATGCCGGCAGCTTGGAAAGAAGCGACGCATGACATACCCTATCAAAGGCTTTAGCGATGTCTAGGCCAATAGCCAGAGATTCGCCGTGCCTCTCCATAGCCTCACCCCAGGTGTGTGTTATGTACGTCAGGAGGTCACCCGTTGATCGTTTCGGCCTAAAGCCATATTGACGATCGCTAATTAACGAGTGATCCTCCAGGTAGCGCATGAGCTGTTTGTTGATAATTAGCGCGAACACCACACTTGGGCCTTGTGAGCCAGAGACCCGTCAGGATAGCGTAGCGGCGGCAGCGAGGGCTTGCAAAAGTTGGCCTGCATGGCTTTGGCCAGTTGCCAATATCCACGGCTGCCCGTAGGATGTGATGTGAGCTCCTGACCTAGCCGCGTGACGCGCTGGGCGTCCGCTCTCTTGAAGGTCCTCTTACTGGACCTAGTGGCTCTGTTGTACGCTGCTTTGAGGAGGGCCACATTCGGGTCGCGCACAGCTCGAGCCCTGATCCAGGCACGGTAAGCCGCCTATTTTTGTTGAACAGCTACGGCGCACTCACGCCCGAACTAGGGGCGGGCTTTGCGGATGCTGGCGACATCAGTGTATGGAATGTAGTATTCCATACCTAACGTAATCTCACCAGCAACCGCAGAGGCGCTTTCCGATGCTCCTCCCTGCAAAGCAGCGCTGACTCCACGGGACGGCTGCAAAGTATTCTCGTAGTCCGTCCCAGTCTGCTGACGAGTAGTGCCATAATCGCCGCGTAACCTCTGCTGCCCTTGCAGGAGATGACACCTGCAGGCGGGCACGCACAACACAGTGGTCGGATTGACCCAGTGGGGCGCTAACCGACACACTGTACTGTGCTGGATAACTCGTCAGCAGTAAGTCCAGCAGGGCGGGTTCATCGTCTGACCTGTCCGGTATGCGCGTAATCCCGCGTACCACCTGGTTCAGACCCTGGAAGAGAGCGAATGCGTGGGCGGCCCGTCCCGCCGGATCGGACACGCGGGACCTCAGCCACTCAGTGTGGTGACCGTTAAAGCCCCCTATAAAGACCAATTCAGCGTTCGTGAACCGCACCTGCGCTTCATCAGCCCCCTCGCTGAGGTGCTGATACAGCCTCGTTATCTCAGCTGTCCCTGTGTGGGATCGATAGACACACATGTAGATCTGACTCATGGAGCCGTGATCTACGTGCACTCAAAGGACGGAGAAGGAAAGGTGCTTTTATTGGGACACCTTACACTAAAAACTGAATTTATATTAAGTAATGCAATGTAGGGGAGTAAGGGGATAACGGGGGGAGTAAGGGGATAACGGACATAACATCATACCGGCCCAAAAGTCAACCTCACCTGCACGCGCCGGATGGCGGCGGCGAGGCAAATACCATGCCGTGGTGCTCCCTGCTAGATAACAAACGAGGCTCTGGCGACCGAGCAATGGCGGGATAACCATACACCCAGCTGGGTAACCAACTGGATGAGGCTACAGCGGCCTTGGGAATTAAATGATCCCTGAAAAGATCTGATGCAGTAAGACATGGGAATGACTGTATTAAAACGCTAAAGATTCTCTCGTTGCATAAAGTTTAACATGTAGCTCAACCAAAAAAAAAAAAAAAAAACATGCAAAGACCCATTGGGGAAAAAAAAAATTAAAAAAAAAAAAAAAAAAAAAAAAAATGGTTGTGCTGTATGAGCAACAACGCCGAGTAACAGGCGGCGGCTTACTAACCTGTCTACTGGCATACCACAAGCCAAGGAGGATTAAATCCCTTCAAAAGAGTGGCCATGTCGCCTTGGGAAAGCGACATTGTGTACTCCCCCACCTTTTATTTATGGAAATATGAATAATAAGAATAGCGATTTGTCATGCGATCCGGCTAACGCCCGGCGCTCGCAGGTACCCGGGCCTGCGAGTGTGAAATGTACTACCGAAGACTGCGCGGGAGTGGGAGACCAGGCCCCCGTGACGGTAAATACTACTGGCAACACAAGTAAAAAATTAATCCAGTCGGCGTTTCATCCAAGCCTTTTTAACACAAGACCAAGATCATCCTCTTTAGGGACCATAACACCTGATCTAAGGAATCGTTCAACAACACCGCCTTCAGTAATAGATATAACTATGGATGTCAATGATCCTTGCCCTCCTACATGGCAAAGGGTACCTACTGTTCGTTACCCTAAAAGAAAGAGAGTATCTGAAAGCCCACCAAAAGTACAAAAATCTGGTCGAAGAACACAGACAGAAGTGGCCTCTTCCAACAGATACAGTGGACTACCAGTAGATGAAATTGAAGAAGCAATAGAGGACCCATCCACGCATGCTAAAAAAGTTTTCAAGCCACCACCTATTATCCTATACGGTATAGAAGATCTGGCAAAGCTCACAGAACTCCTGAATACCACTGTGACTAGTGATAGCTACTCGTATAGGATCATTAATAGAGACCAGCTAAGAGTTATGACGCAGACACCGGAATCATACAAAAATTTAATAGAACTTATCCGTACCAATGGTCTGATCGGACATACCTTCACTCAAAAACAACACAAATGTTATAGGATTGTGATCAAAAATCTTCACCACACCACTCCTAAAAGTGCAATAATCGAAGAAATTGAAAAAACAGATAATAAGGTCAGAGGTGAAGTTATCTGCGCAATATCAAAAAAGAATAAAAAGCCACTGAACATGTTCTTTGTCAACATCGAACCAAGCAGTAATAACCCAAAAATAAAGACCATAGAATATATCTACCACACGAGAGTTAAGATCGAAGACCCAAAGAAATCAACAGAGGTTCCTCAGTGTACTAGGTGCCAACAATATGGACACACAAAAAATAACTGCATGCGCCCCTATAGACGTGTCAAATGTGCCAAGGGGCATAAAACAACAGATTGCCCAAAAAAAGATAAAAACACGCCAGCCACCTGCGCTCTCTGCCACGGCGATCACCCAGCCAATTATAAGGGCTGCCAGGTATATAAAGAGATCAGAGCAAGAAAAATGGTGCATACAATACCCAGGAAAGACCTAACCGTAAAAAACAAACAGTTTGCAAGAAGTATCATTCCTAGCACATTCTCCAAAGACGATTTCCCTCCTTTACAACACAATAGACGCACTAGACAGCAGGTTGATAACATCCAGGAAAGAAACACCCTACGGACCTCTACAACCAAATACAACACAGTAAATGATCAATACTGGAGCAGGAACATAGAGAACACACAGTCTCAGGCAACAAACTCACTAGAGAAAGTTATATTACAACAATCAGAGAAGATAGATATTCTCATACAACAAATGGGCACCCTAATGGGACTCCTAACGACACTAATAGCCCAGCAGCAAAAATGAAATTTTTACGAATTGCTACATGGAATGTAAATGGTTTATCTTCGAATAAGCATGAAATAGAAGTATTTATACTGCACAACAGAATAGACGTTCTTTTGACTACCGAGACGCATATGACTGACCAGAAAGTTATCAAAATCCAAGGATACAGTATATACTATGCCAACCATCCAGATGGGACATCTCATGCTGGAGCCGCCATAATCATACGGGATAACATAAGGCACCATGTTCTAACTCACTATATAACACCCCATATACAGGCCGCCGTAATCTCAATAGAAGACTGGCTAGGACCATTGAACATGGCTTCGGTATACTGCCCTCCACGTCATCGAATAAACGCACAAGGGTTTACTGACTTCTTCCAAACTCTTGGATCCAGATATACAGGGTGAATTTTTGAAAAGGGATTGGATGGCCAAATCCGAAACTATAAGGAATAGCCAAAAACGCTGAAAGGAGTCACGAGCCCGATTTTGATGAAACTTAAAACCTCATCATTAGATTTTCGAAAAACCCATAATCCTAGCTGGGAATCGAATCCATTGATTTTGAAAAAAAAAACACACCCTTTATTATTACACCATACGATAGAGTCGCTGTTAAGGATCAAATTTTGCAAAGTAATGATATACGCCAAATTTAAGGAACATTTAGAATTTTACTAGAATGCATATTTCATGTACCTAAATTTTGTATCATAGTTTGTTTCGTTGGAAATCCCAGAAAAGATCGTAACTATTCCGTGTTTTAAATTATGCTCAGAATGATTTTTTAGAGAATATTCTCAACGGAATCAATAATATTCCTTAGTTATTCCTTGAGGTTTCGAATCCAGCTATGTATTGCAAAGATTTTGAACAATTAATCAGTTAACGTAAGAAAAATAAAATGTATTTTGTTAAAGATGAGCTCTTTCCTGTAGTTTGCCGTATATCATTACTTCTCAGAATATGATCCTTAATAGCAACACTATCGTATGGTGTAATAATAAAGGGTGTGTTTTTTTTTTCAAAATCAATGGATTCGATTCCCAGCTAGGATTATGGGTTTTTCAAAAATCTAATGATGAGGTTTTAAGTTTCATCAAAATCGGGCTCGTGACTCCTTTGAGCATTTTTCGCTATTCCTTATAGTTTCGGATTTGGTCATCCAATCCCTTTTGAAAAATTCACCCTGTATATCAGGTGGTGACTGGAATGCCAAACACGTCTTCTGGGGCTCTCGACTTACGACGACTAAAGGTCGAGAACTGAAAAAGGTTATTGATAGTAACACCCTTAGTATATTATCTACGGGGGAACCAACTTCTTGGCCAAAAGACCGTAATAGGAAACCGGATTTGATAGATTTCTTCATTACCAAGGGAGTGTCAGGACTCTACACAAAAGTAGAACCTTGCTGGATGGATCCTCTGACCACACACCCGTGATATGTACAGTAAGCACTGAAGTCATCTTAATAGAACCACATGAGACTCTATACAATCACAAAACGGATTGGCACGCCTTCCAAGACTACATAGAGGAACATACTGAACTGTGCATACCTCTTAAAACGGAAGATGACATAGAAAATACTGCGTGGTATGCGACAAACCTCATACAAAAAGCAGCGTGGCTATCAACACCCTATAAAGAACCGAAGCTGCAAAACCGAAACATTACCTTGGAAATAAAGGAGATGATAGCTTTGAAGAGGAGACTCAGAGTCGGTGGCACACGAATAGAAGTCGAGATGACAAACAGGCACTCAACAAATTGCAGAAAGAACTGAAAAAAACACTCGCAGAACACGCGAATATCACCTTGCAAGACAAGTTGAAAACACTATCACCGTATAAGTCAGAGGACTACTCACTCTGGAAAATGACAAGATCCCTAAAAAAGCCAAAGGTACACATGCCCCCGCTGAAACAATCTGATGGTAGTTGGGCAAGAAAAACGGCGGACAAGGCAGAACTCTTTGCAAAATTTCTAAGAGACGTGTTCAAACCTAATGATGCTGATGCAAGCGACACTGAAGAGGAGATAAACGAATTTCTGCGCGGTGACCAGCAGATGTCTCTCCCAGTAAGGCTAGCTACCCCGACACAGGTCAGGAAAACCATTGCACATCTTAAGCAAGGAAAGGCACCCGGCTTCGATCTTATAACAGCTGAAGTTCTCAAACAGCTACCAAAGAAAGGAATAGTGCTACTGACAATTCTCTTTAATGCCATACTGAGACTGCAGTACTTCCCAAAGCTGTGGAAAGTGTCCACAATAAACATGGTTGCTAAGCCAGGGAAACCTCCCACAGAGGTCTCATCGTATAGACCCATAAGCCTCCTGCCGCTGCTGTCGAAGGTCTTCGAAAAGCTGATACTTAAGCGCCTAATTCCAATCCTACAGGAACAGAAGATAATACCAGACCACCAGTTCGGATTTCGTGCGCATCATGGAACGACGGAGCAAATACACCGAGTAGGCCACACCATAAGGCAGACACTAGAGAGAAAACAATACTGCTCCGCTGCGTTCCTTGATGTCCAGCAAGCCTTTGACCGTGTGTGGCATAAGGGTCTTCTGTACAAGCTGAAGCTCCATCTTCCAAACACTGTGTACACACTCTTGCGGTCCTACCTGCAGGACAGAATGTTCCAGGTCAAGTGTGTGGACTCCCTCTCGTCCATTCACCAAATAGAAGCAGGAGTACCTCAGGGTTCTGTGCTGGGACCTGTGTTGTACACAATTTATACCGCCGACCTACCAGTCACGGAAGAAGTAACAACTGCAACCTATGCAGATGACACGGCAGTCCTTTCTTGTGATGAAGATCCAAATATAGCATCCGCCAAACTACAGGAACACCTGAATAAAATTGGATCATGGCTAAGGGTGTGGAGAATAAGAGCCAGTCCTGCGAAATCGGTCCATATAACATTTACACTGAATAGAGAAAACTGCCCACCTGTGACACTGGATGGAGCTGTCTTGCCACAGCACACAGTGGTTAAATATCTGGGTATACATCTGGATAGACGGCTTACCTGGAAAAATCACATAAAGAAGAAAAGGGACCAAGCAGACAGAAAGTTCAGAGATATGTGCTGGCTACTGGGCAGGCAATCGTCACTTAGCCTAGAAAATAAAATTATAGTTTACAAATGTATCATTAAGCCAATATGGACATATGGCATACAGCTCTGGGGGTCCGCAAGCCACTCAAACATTGAAATCCTCCAGCGCTTCCAGAACAAGGCACTAAAGACTATAAGCAATGCCCCGTGGTACATACGTAACACAGAAGTACATGAACATCTGCAAATACGCACAATTGAAGAGGAAATAAAAACGTCTTCCGAAATGTACATACAAAGACTTGGGGTACATAAAAATCCATTAGCGATGTGTCTATTGAACACCAGCGGCAGCGTTTACCGGCTGAAAAGACCACGATTGGCCACAATCTAGTGGCCAAGCTAATAATAAAATAAGAGATGACATATCACTGGATATGCATATCTCAAAGCTCTTACACAAGACTCAGACAAATCTGATTATAACGGGTGTTTTTTTTAGAGGTATAGAACTTTAAGTTGGCATAACTGTTTTAACTGGCGGTATTTTTGTCAGCTGAAAAGTGATTTATGTTAAGTTTGGTTTGGCATTTCAACATGAATAGATTGACGCCTGAACAATGCTTCCAAATTGTGCAAATTTATTTTGAAAATCATGGTTCTGTCCGAATACGTATCGTGATTTTCATAAGCGAATTTTGTTTAGCGGTGCAACTCACTTTTGGTTGAATGGATACGTCAATAAACAAAACTGCCATATTTGGGGTGATGATAATCCTCAAGTGTATGTTGAGACACCGTTACATCCAGAAAAACTGAATGTGTGGTGTGTTTTATGGGCTGGTGGAATAATTTGTCCGTACTTCTTTAGAAACGATGCTGACCAGAACGTTACAGTCAATCGTGACTGCTATAGAGCTATGATTACTGACTTTTTCGTTCATCAATTGAACAACCATGATGTGCAGGAGTAGTGGTTGCAACAAGACGGCGCAACATGTCACATAGCTCGTGCCACAATTGATTTATTGAAGGAAACGTTTGGTTACCGCATAGTTTCACGTTTTGGACCGGTAGGTTGGCCTCCAGAGTCGTGCGATTTTACGCCACTTGACTATTTTCTGTGGAGATATGTGAAGTCGCTCGTCTACGCCGATAAGCCCGAAACGATTGACCACTTGGAGGACAACATTCGGCGCGTTATTGCCGATATACGGCCACAAATGTTGGCAAAGTCATCGAAAATTGGACCTCTAGATTAGACTACGTCCGAGCCAGCCGTGGCGGTTATATGCCAGAAATCATATTTAAACTATAATGCCAGAAGATTTTCTTTCGAATAAAGTCATTTTCATATCAATAAAAACAATCACCTTCGTTTTATTCCATTTCAAAGTTCTATACCTCTAAAAAAAACACCCTTTAGCTTCCTGGCTGATTGCAGATAGAGAACAAGAAGAAAAAAAAAAAAAAAAAATTAAGTAATGCATAAAAAGTGCCGGTAGATGGTGCCTACATCGCCCCAAGACTTATAGAAGGTGAAAGAATCGGTCGGTTCTGAGTAGGGTATCAGTGGTCGAGTGGTTAAGGCGTCTTGCGTTAGCATACTAATATAGTCAATACACAAAAACTCACCATAAAGACACATAGTTGAAGGAGAAATTCCAAAACAAGATACCAACTGTAACTCTTTATCCACATTTGGTTTAAATCTGTACAACTCGTGGAAGTAATTCTGTATGCAATAGATATACCCTTTATATGAAACCATACAACTCAGTCTTATATCCGTACTTAGAACCGTAACCCATCGGTCTTGTTCTCCATATTCTTCATAACGGTATATATTCTTATGACCGGCAGCATATACGTTTTGATTATGTACACACACTGCAGGACTTTGAATGGCGTCTGGAAACCTTGCTATTTTTCTGTACGTCATTTGATGGAGATCATACACAATTGCTGAGTCCAGGACTACCCTGTAATGTAAAAGAGCAAAATTCAGGTGAGGTTATGTTTAAAAATTCTTATCATAGTCAATTCAGCCAGGAACTAGCCCCGAAGATGTTGGAAGGACTATGTTGGTAAGTAAGTTACTTAAAGGTGCTCTTGTTATTCTCGGCATATGAAATTCATTGGTTGCATGCATTGGATTAAAATTTACACATAAACAAAGATCAACCATAAATTTCATCAACTAGCTACTGGAGATTTATTAAAAAAATGTTTGAATTGTTTGTTACTGTCAAGAAAACTGACCTATACGCACCTACACCTCCAATAATATATAACGAGTCATCTAAAATAGCTACAGCACCATGCCTTCGTAAAGGCAACTTCACTCTATGTTCAATCCATTCTCTTTTTAAGGCGTCATAAATTTTAATCCCTCTCCAGAATACTCCTGTTCCCTTGCCATATTCTCCACAAACAATTACAATTTTTGTTACACCCCATGCTACAAATTTCCAACCCCAGAGATTCTTTTCAGCAACTTCCAACCACGGCTCAATATCCTTCATGTCATGCAGTGTATACAGGTAATGAGGCAAACATGGATATAGTTTGTCTAACTCTGGATCTCGTGGCCACACAGCTATGCACGGTCTCAATTTTATCTCACGTTTTACACTGTCAGTTATCAGATTCAAACACTCAGTATAAACTCTTTCTGTATATAGTTCACACAATTCCTTCTTATTTTCTTTCATTTTAGAAACAGATATCTCAAAGTCTGTTGCCAGTTTATAAATCAAATCAACCACTTTCTCGACTAGGCTGTTTTGATAGTCTTTGATGAGATTCTGAATTTCCTTCACCTCCTCTGCTGTAATTCTACTCATGTCTAAACAACCAAGGATAAGAAGTAACACATCAGCACTGTTTACATTCAGCAAGGTCCAATTGAAGCCAAATTTGAAAACTTGGAGCTCCGAGTCAGCATACAACTGTGTATGTGAAAGGTACCATACTAAATTATGAGCAGACTGGATAAATTCTGGTTTCATAAGTCTGAAGTCATACAGTCCGAATGCGGCTGATCGCTCTGCTAATGTTTTAAAAGACGCATTTTCTGCAATTTGCTTCATTTCCAGCCAGTTGGGCATTGATAATTTCAGCTCTAAGCAGTATGCTATCTGTTTTACGAGTTCCGTAACCTGTAGGTAGTTTGCTGCAATTGCAAGATCACCTATGGCCTGTAGAGGAAACTCTCCTAAATCTATGTATCCCATGTTCATAAATTTTATAACTGCTGCCATGGCATATGCACCCACCACCTGTAACAGAATTAAAATTATCCTTAGTAGTAGTATGAGGCTATAAGGGTGTGGACTTGGTGTTATGAGCATGCTGGTCCACTTACCAGTTGAATTTATAACTCACTAGCTGATGCCCGCAGTTTCACCCGCTTGAAGTTTTGTTACCGTTCCGGATAAAAAGTAGGCTATGTGTTATTCCAGACTATAATGCATCTCTGTACCAAATTTCAGCCAGATCCGTTTAGCCGTTTCGTGAGTGTGAAATAGTAACGTAAAATCCACACTCACACATTTTTGCATTTATAATATTAGTAAGATAAGGCAGTCACATCCAAAACTTAGCCTTTTTAGATTTCCCCGATATGAGTGTGAAATAAGCATTCTTTCTCTCACTGGATAACTACATTATCCACTAGATATAAATAGTAATTTCAGTAACATTCACTACGCAGTTACCCATAAACAGACAAAATTAAATAGATAATATCCATGTATTGTGATCTAGCAGAATGCTTGACAGGCACTTATTTGTGTTAGTGTTCTGTTCAAGGTGTTAGAGGCAGTTTTCATTCATCAGCATCAGAGCAATCAGTTATTTATCTTTCATTCCTATCTTATTGAGCATTTGGATTCTAAATATGTTAATGCTGGGGCATTCACTTCTTTAGAATTCACTGAGACTGTAGATAAGAAATTATATTTATATTAAAGTTTATGACTTCTATTTACTTCACACTATTAAAAAATGTACTTACTACATATTCGGTTTAAAATAATTTCTGCCGACTTAACCAACTACATTGGATTATCAGTTTAACCATAGCGGACTAGTAATAGTGTGGTGTACTTACATCTATCCTTATTTCCTGCTTCCCTTGTTCACTAAAATTACCGCTGAACATAGCTTGGAAATAATCACTGTACTCGCACAGTGTGACTTTCTTTACTTTAAAAACTTTGTCTTCAACAAGCAGTGAAATTTCTTCGGATTCTTGCGTAGACATAATTGTAATTTATTTGATTTCACTATCACTGTTTTAATTAATACAGAATTTTAGTTATTTTATTGAGTTTATTTTATTATTTATAAAAACTACGATCCAGCGGCAGCGGGCTGAGCGGGCAACGATAACGAACGAAGTAAACAAGTAGACAGACAAGACAATTGACATTGACAGAATATGACAGACAACTGACTGATTTAATTTACTGGCTCCTTTCTAACAGGCTGCGAACTGAAACTATGCTGTCTAGCCATAGTAAACAACTTGATTTTATTAATATCTTACTTCTTACTAATATTATAAATGTGAAAGTTTGTGAGTGTGGATGTTTGTTACTCTTTCACGCTCAAACGGCAGAACGGATCGCGCTGTAATTTGGTACAGATATTCATTTTAGTCTGAGTTTAACACAATTAACACATAGACTACTTTTTATTCTGGGACGGGAAGTGGGAACGGGAAAAAATATCACACGAGCGAAGCTGCGGGCATCAGCTAGTAAGTAATAATAACGCAAACATATTACTTGCATAGTAGTTTCAGTCCTAAGCAGGGGGGGCACACTTAGAACATTGAAAATTTTCATAGACGACAGTGACCTCTGGTGAATGTTGGCGGCAAAAAAACGGCGCCATTTTCTACTAACTTCATGTATGTGTCAAGTGTCAACTCTATGTACTGTGGCTCACTTCACTGACGTTTGGTCGAATGTTGATGAGATGAGCTTTTCGAGGTTATCTCTTGTTATTTTAGAATTGTTTTGATTTTATTGTTACTTTGTTTTACTGTTTCCGTTTGTGATTATTGTCAAGTTTCTTTTCTTTAAGTTGTCTTTTCACTTAATTTGTTCTTTAAATGTTAATTTTGTTTTGGTATAATTAACTTATATTATCATGAGTCTGATAGGTACCGAAAAGAAGTTGTTTTTAGCTGCGACCCTCTGGGTAAGTGGTCTCTGTTTATATTTAAACACAAAATAATATGTACCAATTAGATTATTCGCAGTTGTAATCGATTTACTTTGTTACCTACCTATTTTATTTACTTTTGTAACTTTGTTAACTCAGCCACAGTATTAGAAATATGCTTACAAAATTACTGTACGCATTCAGGCTTGTGCAATATCTAACTTTTTAATTAACTCTCTCGTTCCATGATATGTACACAGTAATGTTTACGGGAATTAACGCGATCATGGTATAGGTACAAACATACCTTTGATTTGCTTGACGTTTCGACCAGTTTTCACTGGCTGTGGTCACGGCCTCTGTAACCTGGTACCTATACCATCATCGTGTTTCACCATATTTCCATAAACATTATTGTTGTTCAATATCTTCTTCCTCTTAGCTTTGATCCCAGTCGCCTCATAATCTTTCACTTCGGGCCCTGGGGTATGCTTGACCAGTCTAACTGCGGATTTGACTAAACTTCAATATTTTCTGTGAAGCGACTGCCATCTGACCACCACAACCCAAAGGCGATATTGAAGCATTGCAGCTAGACTAGTTGTTGAACTTTTTAAGGCTACAAGTACCTGTAACTACTACCATAGATGTTGTTATAGCTACTAGTACCAACTAAATAACATGCTCTCAAAGGCACGACAAATATATATAATAAATGGCTTGTACAATATCTATCAAGTATAATATAAATGTCACTGAGATAGATTTCTCTTCGAGCTGCAGCCAAATATGAAAAATAAAAATAACTTGTGATTCTTTATCTTTCAGACACTTATACATCGGTTCCCACATCCTGATAAACACCCTGATTAATTATCATCTTGGAAATCAGTAGTAGAAGATTACCTGAATGAAATTGATCCAATGAAAATATACAAGAATAAAAGAATATGTGATTGCCATTTTGATTCCATGGACAAGATATCAGGAAGATGTTAAGTATTAAAACGAGCATAAAATAATGTAAAAAAGCAGCACAAAGATATGCACCCATATCAATAAAAAATAGATACAATAACTTAAATATTTTATTTATTACCATGTATTCCTAATTGACCTACTTGAATTCATGCAGTACATAGGTACATTGAGAAATCTGTAACATATCTGTCTATATCTATAGCATAAACTTAATACAAAGTAAGCTTGTGGTTTATAGATATGAATATACTACACAAACGATAAACACTATCCCTCAAAGCTGTGAACTCTTATAACAGGTTGATAATTGAACGATTGTCATACTACTAACTGCAAATATATCTTTGTAATCCTATAAATATATAAGGGATTACAAAGTTATTTATGCAGTTGGTAGTATGACAGCCGTTCAATTATTAACCTGTGTGTACGAGTACATGTTTGTATACATAAATGTACCTACCTATGTATACAGCCACTGTTATGTTATCGTGCTTAGTTCATCCAACAATCACGCGGCGGCAGCACTTTCCATACATGCATATTTAAGCATAGAGTAGCCACTCTTCTCCTATATATATTACTATACTCTTTGGTCCTAAGTCAATTCCGATTTCCTGATGAAGCGATGTTAACTTTCTTTGAAGATTTAGGAGTAACAATAAGAACCGCATCAATGCTATTAATTTTTTCTCTTTATTAAAGTTTTCCACAATTCCTACACATAAAAACACGAATAACAATGTACAATACGTGAATAGAGAAAATGTATTTTTGAGGTCAGAACGTACGAGTGTGGCCGTGCCTTAAATTATGGAGGGAAAGCTTCAAAGTTTGACAACCGTTGACAAGTAAAACAAAAATATTCGTATTTCGTAAATAAGTCAAGTTTTTCTTGTCGCAGTAGATAAGTAAATACGCATTCATAAAACTGTAATATTACTATACTCTACTTTTACTTCAAACAAAACTCAGATTACAGAGAACAGAAAACAGACTATAGTCTGAGAAACAAAACATCTTGATGTTTCGGTGATATTCAACTGCAACAGTGTTTTAATCAGCAACAGGTGAATTCAGGACAATGACAGCTACAGCATCAGCTGTTACTGCAACTGCTGACGAGGATTTAGACGAGTGTGGTCCACAACTTATCAATAAATTAGAAGTAAGTTTTTACGATCTAACCTAACATCAATGTTTACTTGAACAGTGACTCGGACTTTTCTTTTAAACCTTTCTACTATGTATCCTATTTCCTATTTTATAAATAAAGCAATATAATCATGATCATCTCGCCCAAACAGACCCCATGATAAGGGCTTGTGTACCAACCAACTCATGAGACTTTTTTTTTGTTGTGTAAATGATTGGAGTCCGGTAGCACTTCTTTAAACGAAAAAAATATTACCATATATTTGGTAAACAAAGTAAATAACTGTGAAGCCCAAGTTCAGACTTCACTCAGTTGATTTCTGTTACCATGGGACTCAGATGATTTATCAGCAGCTCTGTTGCATTTTGTAGTTTTCCTGTACCTTTTTAGGGTTTCGTAGCCAAATGGCAAAAACGGAACCCTTATAGATTCGTTTTGTTTTGTTTATTCAGAAGTGTTAAAACAGAGTGAACACCTGTTAATCCTGTGTGTCAGCTGTTGAAAACGATTTCCAGCCAAACTGTTTCAAGGATTAGAGTTTAATTGAGTAACAAACGTTCACAACATAATATTAGTAGGATTATTTATATTTTGAACACAGGGCAATGGGATCACTTCAGGAGATATCAAGAAGTTGGAAGAGGCAGGATATCATACTGTGGAATCAGTTGCCTATGCCCCAAAGAAATGGCTGATCACTATCAAGGGCATATCCGAAGCTAAGGCGGACAAAATATTAGCCGAAGCATCTAAATTGGTGCCAATGGGTTTCACAACAGCTACTGAATTTCACCAGAAAAGGTATATTTGAGTTCTATTCCTTTATCTATTGAAACTTTACTTTATTTAAAACATCACCATAACATGTATAAGCTATAGCATAGCTTGTGCTATGGAATCTATACAACTGATACCCATACTTATTTATTACTACTGTGTAAAATCTTTACACTCCTTTTGCACAGTCGGTTAAAAAGTAGACTATGTTCTTCCCAGGGACTCAAACTGTCTCTATACAATTTTTTTTTCGCAATTTTCTGACCGAGTACACACATACATTCAAACTTTGAAGTAATCATTCCTAATAGTTGTTGAAAGAAATAATTTCTGACTGCCCAGAAATTATTTCTGCCTGCCTCAATGAATTGTTATTGCTTGAAACAGATTCTTTTTGCCATATTTATGAATGCGAAATGATTTCTCTCACTTCCTCTATTGAAATATTCTTTACTAAAATTATTTCTGCCTGCCTCAAGGAATGATTATTGCTCGAAACAGATTCTTTTTGCCATATTTATGAATGCGAAATTATTGTTTCAAATTATAACCTTGCTAACCATAACTCCCTTCGATTTCAGATCTGAAATAATCCAGTTGACAACAGGATCAAAAGAGCTGGATAGGTTGTTGGGAGGGGGTGTGGAGACAGGATCTATAACTGAGATATTTGGAGAGTTCAGAACTGGGAAGACTCAGATATGCCATACTTTGGCTGTTACATGTCAGGTAAATCTAACTTTAGTTCCGATATTAAGTGAAATATGAAATGATTGGCTAGTGTCACAAAATTAATGGATGCATTTGCAATAAGTATGCGTTTGTATGGATTAACCAAAGATTTTTAGTAGCTATAAAAGATATATTGCTATTGATATATTGCTTAAAGGTACAGTAAGAATTGTAGGGCCCAAGCAAGCTTGACCTTTAGGCTCTTCAAAGGTCACTGATAAACAGCTGAGGTTCTAATACCCTTAGAGAGGTAGGATATTATATTTTTGCCGTTATTTTGGTTCGGAACCCTCTGTTGTGCAGTCCTACTTACATTTCGATCATTTCTTTTTCTACACCAAATGTACATTTTGTTACAGTTACCAATAGAGCAGTCAGGCGGCGAAGGTAAATGTATGTACATAGACACAGAAGGGACATTCCGTCCAGAGAGGCTACTAGCTGTGGCACAACGGTATGGAATGGACGGAGCTGCAGTATTGGACAATGTTGCTTATGCAAGGGCTTACAATACCGATCATCAGACGCAGTTGTTAGTGCAGGCTTGTGCAATGATGGCTGAGTCTAGGTGGGTGCCATATTTATATTTACTTTTATAAATATCATTGGAGAGATTTTATTAAGCTGAGGACTACAAATTACACTAACGAGCTGAAGATTTATTGAAGGTTCTAGGTTTACACTTTGCGTGGGGGGATGTGGTACGGCTATTGCCATCCCAGTTCCTCCAGGAAGTCTAGCAGACTCTGCACGTTGCCGACGACTTCCTGGAGTGACCTCGGTATCCCGAGGTGTTTAGCCCTATATCTTGCCAGTTCTGGGCATTCCATAAGGATGTGACTGGTTGTTTCGTCCGACTCCATGCCCGGCAGAAAGAAACAGTTAGGTTTAGTCAATAAGACTTACTTGCCGATGTGATGCCCTTGATAATTAGCAAAGTCAAAGTCAACTACTTAATTTTCCTGGGCAAGAATCAGCTAAGCGAATTATGTTAAGCCGAACATATATACTAATATTATAAAGAGTTAATTTGTTTGCATTGAAGGCTAAAGGCTACTTACTACTGAACTGATTTTAAAAAAAATTGCGTGTACTTAGTGTACACACGTAAGAAGTGAAACTTCTTCATAAACTTAATTTTCACCTCACCTTAAATTAAGTCAAAAAGTACAAAAGTACAAAAGTCCAAAAGTCCAAAAGGCCAAAAGTCCAAAAGGCCAAAAGTCCCAAAGTCCCAAAGTCCCAAAGTCCCAAAGTCCCAAAGACCCAAAGTACCAAGGTCCCATCTAAAAGTCCAAAAGTCCCAAAGGCCAAAAGTCCCAAAGTCCCAAAGTCCCAAAGTCCCAAAGTCCCAAAGTCCCAAAGTCCCAAAGTCCCAAAGTCCCAAAGTCCCAAAGTCCCAAAGTCCCAAAGTCCCAAAGTCCCAAAGTCCCAAAGTCCCAAAGTCCCAAAGTCCCAAAGTCCCAAAGTCCCAAAGTCCCAAAGTCCCAAAGTCCCAAAGTCCCAAAGTCCCAAAGTCCCAAAGTCCCAAAGTCCAAAAGTCCAAAAGTCCAAAAGTCCAAAAGTCCAAAAGTCCAAAAGTCCAAAAGTCCAAAAGTCCAAAAGTCCAAAAGTCCAAAAGTCCAAAAGTCCAAAAGTCCAAAAGTCCAAAAGTCCAAAAGTCCAAAAGTCCAAAAGTCCAAAAGTCCAAAAGTCCAAAAGTCCAAAAGTCCAAAAGTCCCAAAGTCCCAAAGTCCCAAAGTCCCAAAGTCCCAAAGTCCCAAAGTCCCAAAGTCCCAAATCCCAAAGTCCCAAAGTCCCAAAGTCCCAAAGTCCCAAAGTCCCAAAGTCTAAAAGTCCAAAAAGTCCAAAAGTCCCAAAGTCCCAAAGTCCCAAAGTCCCAAAGTCCCAAAGTCTAAAAGTCCAAAAAGTCCAAAAGTCCAAAAAGTCCAAAAGTCCAAAAGTCCAAAAGACCAAAAGTCCAAAAGACCAAAAGTCCAAAAGTCCCAAAGTCCCAAAGTCCCAAAGTCCCAAAGTCCCAAAGTCCCAAAGTCCCAAAGTCCCAAAGTCCCAAAGTCTAAAAGTCCCAAAGTCCCAAAGTCCCAAAGTCTAAAAGTCCAAAAAGTCCAAAAGTCCAAAAGTCCCAAAGTCCCAAAGTCCCAAAGTCCCAAAGTCCCAAAGTCTAAAAGTCCAAAAAGTCCAAAAGTCCCAAAGTCCCAAAGTCCCAAAGTCCCAAAGTCCCAAAGTCCCAAAGTCCCAAAGTCCCAAAGTCCCAAAGTCCCAAAGTCCCAAAGTCTAAAAGTCCAAAAAGTCCAAAAGTCCCAAAGTCCCAAAGTCCCAAAGTCCCAAAGTCCCAAAGTTCCAAAGTCCCAAAGTCCCAAAGTCCCAAAGTCTAAAAGTCCCAAAGTCCCAAAGTCCCAAAGTCCCAAAGTCCCAAAGTCTAAAAGTCCAAAAAGTCCAAAAGTCCAAAAGTCCAAAAGTCCCAAAGTCCCAAAGTCCCAAAGTCCCAAAGTCCCAAAGTCCCAAAGTCCCAAAGTCCCAAAGTCCCAAAGTCTAAAAGTCCAAAAAGTCCCAAAGTCCCAAAGTCCCAAAGTCCCAAAGTCCCAAAGTCCCAAAGTCCCAAAGTCCCAAAGTCCCAAAGTCCCAAAGTCCCAAAGTCCCAAAGTCTAAAAGTCTAAAAGTCCAAAAGTCCAAAAGACCAAAAGACCAAAAGACCAAAAGTCCCAAAGTCCCAAAGTCCCAAAGTCCCAAAGTCCCAAAGTCCCAAAGTCCCAAAGTCCCAAAGTCCCAAAGTCCCAAAGTCCCAAAGTCCCAAAGTCCCAAAGTCCCAAAGTCCCAAAGTCCCAAAGTCCAAAAGTCCAAAAGTCCAAAAAGTCCAAAAGTCCAAAAGACCAAAAGTCCAAAAGACAAAAGTCCAAAAGTCCAAAAGTCCAAAAGTCCAAAAGTCCAAAAGTCCAAAAGTCCACAAGTCCAAAAGTCCCAAATACCCAAAGTACCAAGGTCCCATCCAAAAGTCCAAAAGTCCCAAAGTCCCAAAGTCCCAAAGTCCCAAAGTCCCAAAGTCCCAAAGTCCCAAAGTCCCAAAGTCTAAAAGTCCAAAAAGTCCAAAAGTCCCAAAGTCCCAAAGTCCCAAAGTCCCAAAGTCCCAAAGTCCCAAAGTCCCAAAGTCCCAAAGTCTAAAAGTCCAAAAAGTCCAAAAGTCCCAAAGTCCCAAAGTCCCAAAGTCCCAAAGTCCCAAAGTCCCAAAGTCTAAAAGTCCAAAAAGTCCAAAAGTCAAAAAAGTCCAAAAGTCCAAAAGACCAAAAGT
The DNA here is from genome assembly GCA_933228765.1 of Miltochrista miniata. NCBI lineage: Eukaryota > Metazoa > Arthropoda > Insecta > Lepidoptera > Erebidae > Miltochrista > Miltochrista miniata. The sequence goes on along the minus strand of OW121764.1, from coordinate 9,255,781 downwards.
CCAAAAGACCAAAAGTCCAAAAGTCCCAAAGTCCCAAAGTCCCAAAGTCCCAAAGTCCCAAAGTCCCAAAGTCCCAAAGTCCCAAAGTCCCAAAGTCCCAAAGTCCCAAAGTCTAAAAGTCTAAAAGTCCAAAAAGTCCAAAAGTCCAAAAGTCCAAAAGACCAAAAGACCAAAAGTCCCAAAGTCCCAAAGTCCCAAAGTCCCAAAGTCCCAAAGTCCCAAAGTTCCAAAGTCCCAAAGACCCAAAGTACCAAGGTCCCATCCAAAAGTCCAAAAGTCCAAAGTCCAAAAGTTCAAAAGTTCAAAAGTCCCAAAGTCTCAAAGTTCCAAAGTCCCAAAGACCCAAAGTACCAATGTCCCATCCAAAAGTCCAAAAGCCCAAAGTCCAAAAACCCTTAAATGACATGCTATCCCTGGATAAAGTACTCTTAATTCGAATCCACCGTGGTGGGGAACAGAACAAAGATGGCGCGTAACCAAAAATCGTGACGTGACGTGACGTGACGTGACGTGACGCAAATTTTTTTCCAACGCCGATAAAGAAGTTTCACTTCAAAAATTTTTACTGTTGGAAAACTACACTAGTTTGTGGGTGACAGGGTATTCCCACGGGAACGGGAACGACGCGGGTGAAACCGCGCGACGTCCTTGTGGGTGACAGGGTATTCCTACGGGAACGGGAACGACGCGGGTGAAACCGCGCGACGTCCGTTAGTTTTCTATAAAATTCTACTATTTTATGCTATGTCGACAGGACCTTACTGACACTAAAAGCAACCTATTTATACATTTTCAGGTACTCATTAATAATAGTAGACAGTGCAACAGCTTTATACAGGACCGACTACTCAGGTCGTGGCGAATTGAACTCCAGGCAACTGCATCTGGGACGGTTTATGAGGATGTTGTTGAGGCTGGCTGATGAGGTATGTACTTGTTTGGAATTATTCCCACTAGCTCCGCGCAAGAAGTTCCAACTTTTGTTTGTTCCCAGCAGTTCCATGGCAGTAAATTTGTTAAATTTTAAAATCTGCGCAAGAAGTTCCAACTTTTGTTCCCAGCAGTTCCATGGCAGTAAATTTGTTAAATTTTAAAACAAATGAAAATCAAGACTATAAATAAATAAATTCACCTTATAGTTTTATGTCCCACATAATAGGTGGTGAACCTATTGCCGTATTGAAATGGACAGGCAAGGTGTGCCCTTAGTCGCGTTTTACGACACCCTCGGCACAAATTAGAGACAGTACAGATGGAAAACTCATATATGTACTTTTTTCTTCACACCTACCCTCTGCTACACACACTAGCACACAAATCAGTATCGAAAAGTCTGTTGAGGAGCGCCTGACCTCGTGTCTGTGAATGAGTTGTCTATGTGTGCGTAGCCTCAGCAAATTTAGTATGTAGGTTTCCATCTCTACTATCTCACCTCACCTCCCCCCTGGATCGCGAAAGCGTTTAGACGTGTCCACTGTGTTCTGTTTTAATAAAAATTCTAAAATAATTTGAAATTTTAATTCAAGAAAACAAAATTAAGGAAATAAATTGAGTGCAAATAAGTTAGTGAAGTACCAGGGCGCTAGAATAACATAGGAGCTTCTACCGGCCAACATCCCTGCGCACACACACAAGCGTACAAGCCGCAATCTACGAGTGAGTCACACAAACATTAATCTTTGAATGGAGCGGCCAAGTTAAACTGGACAGTAAGCCGATTTGTTCGAGTGCACCGATACCACCCAGTTTACATTGAACTGCGCACGCGTGATCGAGATATATCTGGTTTTACTACGATATCAAATATCTTAGTAGTCACTAAGCGGTTCGAGTCTAATAGCTAAGCAGTAACAAACATTCTAGGCATAGCCCGCAAATAAAATAACCCGCAATAAATATAATTCGGCAGATAGATATCTTATTTGGCTATACTTTTGTTCACACGGTATTTACTATAAAATCTTGATAATAATGTCGAAAACCCAGAGAACTCCACCAGAAAAATCCTCTCAGAAAACTAAACCATGCATAATGCTACAAGATTCCGATACGGCATCAGAGGTTATGGGTTCAGACCAGGATTGTGAAGGTACCATTTCTACACGACGCTTTAAGCGCAAGCATGGTGATACGTCAATAATGGAAATAAAGGACATGTTAACTGAGTTACAATTACAAAATCAAACTCAGGCACGAAAATTCGATGAAGAAATGAAAAAAATGACCCAGCAAAATAATGATATAAAACAGTCCATCCAGCACATGTCTGATAAGTATGACGACATTTTATCTCAGCTGAAAATGGTTATGTCAGAAAATACAACACTCAAAAATCAGGTTAAGTCGCTTGAATACAAGGTAGAACTGCTCGAAAGAAACTCCAAATCATCTACCTTGGAACTAAGAAATATCCCGAAAACTAAGTCGGAGAATAAGGATGAACTTATCTCCACAGTAAAAAATCTTGGAGACATCCTAAAGGTCGAGATATCGGATACTGATGTAAGAAATATATACAGATCGAAAACCCTGAAATCGTCATGCGTAGTGGTGGAATTCCATTCGGCAACTCATAAGGATAATTTGATAAAAGCCTCAAGAACTTTCAATAGAAATAATGCTGAAAAACTAAACTCATCGCATCTCAAAATAAGCGGCGAACCCACACCAGTCTATGTAGCTGAGTCGCTTACCTCCTACGCAAGGCGCCTGTATTACTTGTCCCGGGAATATGTAAAAAAACATAAATACGCAAGCTGCTGGACCTCTTATGGAAAGGTATATATTCGCCAGAAGGAAGGTGAGCCATCAATATTGATTTCGCGCGAAGAAGATTTTGGAAAACTCAAATCGTAATGACTGTTTTTTCTTTATTATGTACTACATATATTTATTACTCTGATAAACTTTACTCAACTATACTATTTAAAAACTACATACTATTTAACAATACCATACAAAACATTTATAGATTATTTTTACTTTGTAAACACACAAAAATATAGGGTGCTGTTTGAAAAAACCTTGTATAATACGTACATTCTAACACAGGATACTAAATGTCATATAATATTTACACACTCAAAAATACAACAAAATCAACACTTTTCATTAGAATTACATTCAGAAGTATCGATTAAAAGTATATACAACTCTAACAAACATTACACACTTACGCAAACAAAATACAAGCACGAGCAACAGCCGATGGTTTATATAATGTATTTACGTATTAAAATACACACTTCCAAACTATTTTACACTGAACTTGCTATGAATTACACAAGGAACATACACAATTTCAAAAAATATTACACACTTGTATACATAAAAGAATTCTATTTACAAATACTTACACATTGTCTATGCTATGAGTTATTTAATTATACTTTAATATGCAAGAAACTATACACGAAATATGAATATATTAAAAGCTTTACTATCTCCCAAAGACTACATTTTGATCACATTGTTCTCCGCACGTTGTGTGGGATACAATTCATAAATCACAACCATCATTGTTAGGTACAAAATTCATCGCAAATGAAGTACTTCAACTTGTCATTACTATTGTTATATAATCAGATTAGATACACTCAGTTACTTACCTGTGGAACGCAAAGCCTTAAAGAAAAATGTCCCAGTTGGAATGGCACTTCATGCCAAGTGGAACATGTATTTAGAGAGCATACACCGTTAATTGCTATTTATTTAATAAAATGGCTAGGGACTTGAGTGATCTGATTGACAATATTGATCAGTTAAGTGTATCAGTACCTCATACCTGCACCCCCGAACAGGTAAGGACGATAATAAACCACCCTAAAAAGTATCTAAAAATACTTTCACAAAATATATGTTCGGTTAATTGCAACATTCTAAATCTCCAAACCCTCATGCATCGTTTTTCTTTTGATTATGATGTGGTCACCCTTACGGAGTGCTGGTTACCGTGTGCTTCAAATTCTGTTATTCCTTGCATACAAAATTACACATCATTTAAAACTACCAACCATTTAAACAAAAAGGACGGCGTGGTGGTGTATGTAAACTCGGAGCTGCTGGCCACATCCGAGGAACCAGATTTTGCACAATCAGCTTCGGGATTAATAATTAAAATAAAATCAGAGTTAGCTTTGGTTTGCATTTACCGATCGCCCTCAAATCACGATATACAAACCTTTCTGTCAACACTCAACCGTATCCTTCCATCCCTTCAAACCTTTAAAAACGTAGTAATAATTGGGGACATTAATATAGATATTAAGGCCACTACTATAGATACACGCTCAAACGACTACCTAAACTGCCTAGCTTTTCATGGCTTTCTCCCAGCACACACCATACCTACTAGAGAGGGAAACTGTCTCGACCACATAGTTCTAAGAACAAAAACCCCCTCGCATTCTTTTGTGTTTGATGCTCCAATGACTGACCACATTCCATCTATGCTGTGTTTGAATACTGGTCGTGTACAAAATAATATTCTTTCTACTATCGCTAGGATTGATTACAAAGGGCTTGATTTAACGATATCCCAGCTAGATTTCGATCAAATTTTTCAAATGTCAAATGCTGACTCTGCCACCGAAAAACTCATCGAACTATTGACCACTGCCATTTCTTCGAATACTACTGTGAAAAGAGTAACAGCAAAAACGAAAACCTTGAAGCCTTGGATTACCACTGGGTTGCTACGCTGCATAAGAAATAGGGACATGCTACATAAGAAAGCTAGAAAAAACCCTCAGAATGAAACATTACAGCTCACCTACAAAAGATACAGAAACTTTTGTACTCGTACCTTGAGAAAAACAAAGCAACTCTACGACACACAAGAACTAAAAAATGCAAGTCATAGCCCAAAACTACTGTGGGACTCAATAAAACGTGTCACAAATACTACCAAGCCTAAACACAAATCAGTACAGCTCTTATTCTCTTCAACTTCACCGACGTTATCATGTAACAAAGTAAACTCCTACTTTGTGAACATTGGCAGAGCCCTTGCCGACAACATCAGCCCTACCTTGTCACACCCGATCACTCAAATTACACGCAACTCAACACACCTCTCTTCATTTGTTTTAGAACATACGGATGCAGATGAAATAAAATCTACTATACACTCACTGCGTTCTAGCGCTGCCCCTGGTTGGGACAATATTTCACCATTTATACTTAAAAAGTATTCTGAACTCTTGGCACCAATCCTTAGCCATATATTTAACCTCTGTTTTGACACTGCTGTCTTTCCATCTTCTTTTAAAAAGGCAATCATTCACCCAATTTTCAAGGAGGGAGACGGAACATCACCTGGTAATTACCGCCCTATAGCTGTTCTGACTGCCTTGTCAAAGGTACTTGAACGCATAATAAACAGTAGATTAGTTAAATATCTTGAAAATTATAAACTTATATCGCCAAACCAATATGGTTTTCGCAAAAACCTATCAACATCTAACGCAGTTCATGAATTGACGAACTATGTCGTCCAAAATTTAAATAATGATAAAAAAGTTTTAACCATATTTCTAGATCTCGCGAAGGCCTTTGATACTGTTCCTGTCTCTACTCTCTTACTAAAACTCGAGGGATTGGGTGTCAGAGGAATTCAACTCGACTTGCTCCAGAGCTATCTAACTAATCGTTCGCAAATAGTTAGAATAGAAAATTACCAAAGTGACGAACTTCCCATCTCCTACGGAGTGCCACAAGGTAGTATTTTGGGACCTACACTATTCCTTGTATACATAAACGACTTGTGCAACCTTCATATCCGGGACGCTTTGATAACCTCATTCGCAGATGATACCGCTGTAACCATTACCGGTAACACATGGCCTCAACTAGAGAACAAAGCGCAACTGGCCTTAAACAGTGTACTAAAGTGGCTCTCTACTCATAGACTCACACTCAATACCTCTAAAACAAAAATCCTTACATGGTCAATTAGCAACGTCTCCCAACCACTTCTCCCAATGATAGTCAAAGCTCACACTTGTTGTACAGATTCCCATTTTGCTTGCAACTGTCCATCTTTAGCAGTAGTTGACCATATTAAATATCTGGGTATCACGTTGGATAAGACCCTCAACTTCAAGACTCATATTGCCAATCTTACAAGTAGAGTTCGTAAACTAATATACATTTTTAAAACACTTCGACATGTAACCAATTTTTCAACCATTCGTATCGTTTATTTTGCAATGTGTCAATCCATAATCACATACTGTATTGCAAGTTGGGGTGGAGCTGCCAAAACCATACTTAAACCTCTAGAAGTCGCCCACAGAGCTGTGTTGAAAGTGGCCACTTTTCGCTCGTTCCTATTTCCTACAGACGAACTGTACAGGCAATGGAACATTTTAAACGTACGGCAGCACTTTATTATGCATGTAGTACTCCATCAGCATCACCAAACACCATACAAAAAAATTGCCCACCGTAGGAAAGACAAAATCTGTACAATCCCTCCATCACACTCTACTTTTGTTAAAAGATTCTTTTACATCCTTGGACCTAAGCTATACAACAAAATAAACCGACACTGCCGAATTTACGGCTTGAGTCACTTCAAGTGTAAAAAAAGTGCATACTTGTTCCTTCGTTACAAATCCTACGAAGAAACGGAGAATTTCTTAACGTAGTTTAAGATAGCAGCTGAATACCTAATACCTATTTTCATATCTTATTCAGGTATACCCGTATTATATTTTTTACTCTAATGTTCCAAACTCATACACACACACACACACACACTCTCTCTCTCACACACACACACACACACACACACACACACACACACACACACACACACACACACACAAGTACCTACATATTGTACGTGCATACACACAAATTACATTATTATCTTGTGCTCAAACGCACGCGCAGTCAATTTGTAATCATGTTAAATAATTATGTATTTGGGGAGCCTGGAGTTCTATTTTACAAGTTTCGGCTTAGTTTAGACTCCAGATCTCCTATAAATTGCAAACTTTGTTTTTAAAATTGTCAACTGTAGTTGTATCATACATACATAGTACGATTGTAATTTGTGGAGATGAATAAATAAACTTTATTATTATTATTTATTTATTTATTAGGACAACCAGTAGTTGTTACATTATGAACTTACATCTAGATTATACAGTAGTAATATTAAATTTAATGCACAACATTTTAAGGTGTCACAGCATGCATTACAACACTTCAACTTACTGTAAACTATTAAAGAAAGAAAACAAAAACAAAACTTATGACTATACAACTAATAAAAACTACTGAACAGTGAGGGCCCTTCTTACATGTCTCTTAAAAGTGGCTAAGCTATCAGCAAACAAATCTACTCCGCCACACACATCATTATAAGTCTTAGATAAACGATAAACGGTTGCAAATTGCATCAAATTTGTTCTAGCCAACGGGCGATGCAATAGCCCCGCATTAACCAGGGCAGATCTAGGCACTCGACGCGGAACTCTCAAACTAAATAATCCCAATAGCGGCGGGCTGTCAATTCCACTCCTAAATACCTTGTATAAAAAAGTCATGTCATGTATTTGCCGGCGAATCAATAGACTATCAATTTTATAATGCCTTAACCTTTCATCATATGTAGAAAGTTGTCTATGTAGCCTACATGAATATGCAAGGTGTGTGAGGAATCTTTTCTGAATACGTTCTATTCTTAGTTGATGAACATTATATTGAGGTGACCATACCACACAGCAATATTCAAGCCGACTTCGCACATAGGTATTAAATAATGTGATTTTTGTTGCCGGACTACGGAACCGCCTGCCATTCCTAATGATGAAACCCAACATTTTAGATGATTTGTTTACGACATGGTCAATGTGTGGCAAAAAGGTTAATTTAGCATCAAAGAGAACTCCCAAATCCGACAATTCCCTCTTCTCGCGCAGCATTGCCCCGTTAATGAAATATTGTGCATTTATAATATTCTGGTTGCGAGTGAAGGTGACAGAGTAACATTTATCAGAGTTTAACGTCATTTTATTGGCAACACACCAATCAGAAACGGCATCGAGGTCACTCTGAAGCAAATCGCAGTCCGAAGGCCCTGTTACAGCTCTACATAACTTAAAGTCATCCGCGAATAGATAAGCATTGCTATATTGAAGGCTAGATACTATATCGTTGACAAACAGGTTAAATAACCAAGGTCCCAAATGGGAGCCTTGGGGGACTCCAGAAGTAGCCGTGTATGCTCCAGATTTAAAGCCCTTAACAACGACGCATTGCGACCTACCTGACAAATACGATCGGAACCAATCCAGCAGCGAACCTCCAATACCATATGCATCCAACTTTTTTATTAGCACTGCATGACAGACCCTATCGAAGGCTTTAGAAAAGTCCATATAAACAGCATCAACCTGGGTACCCGCATCAACAGCTTCAACGAGTTTGTTATGAAATTCAACAAGATTTGTACAAGTGGAGCGTGATTCCATAAAGCCATGCTGCTGGTAACTTATTATCTGGCTAGTATGCCTTTTTAGATGTGGGTAAATTAATGCTTCAAATGACTTAGCAAAAACCGATAGGACTGAAATGGGCCTGTAGTTTGAAATAATTTCTTTATCGCCATTCTTATGAATTGGAACTATTTTTGCAGTTTTCCATACAGTAGGAAATATGCCCGTCTGCAATGACTTATTAAAAATTAAACACAGTGGAACACTTAATGCTGAGGCACATCTTGAGATGAAATAGGGCGTAATTTCATCTGGTCCTGCACCTTTGTGTATATCGAGACCTTTTAAATGTTCAACAACACTGTCATGCTCAATATGTACTCCACCAATACCACCGGTCAAAAAATTAGTACTAAAATCGAAAGCAGTTTGGTTAGAAGAAGAAGCAAAGTTGGAAGCGAAATAGTATGCAAACAAATTACATATTCCATTACCATCCGAAACATTTGTATTATTTAAAGTCATCGTTTTAGGTATTTGAACTGAATTATTACGTTTATTTTTCAAGTAAGTATAAAAATATTTTGGATTCGCTTTAATATTATCCTCGACTTTACTTATATAATTATTATAACAGCTTAAAGCTAATTTCTTACATCTTTTATTCAAAATTTTTAACGATATTTCATCTAATGGATTTTTAAAGACTCGAAATTTATGAAGTAACTTGTTTTTCTCTTTGATTAACTTAATTAGTTTTTTAGTAAACCATGGTGGATATTTCTTTGAAGATACATTAGTTTTTGGTACATATTCTTCTATCAAGCCATTCAACACCGCATACAGCAAAGCTACCATATCATGAGTCCCTTCGCACTGATCAAATTTACTCTCCCAATCCAATTTATTCAGTTCTGATCTAATACTATCGTATTCTGCTTTGAAAAAATTGGGCCGCACTACGGCATTAGACTTTAGAGGCACCACGTCCCCAGTTTCTATTGTAATATCTAAAGGAGGATGCAGTGCATCGATTTCCACGAGCTTCACTCCCGCCCCTTTAACCGATACGCCTACCATAGCACTAAGAACCAAGTCCAGAATTTTACCTTTGAAGTTAAGTATATTATTATATTGCATAAGATTGTTGATCGATAAGAAATCTATAAGCTCCTGTGCCAATGACGAACTCTTATTAAGAACCGGTTCATAACAATAGTGATCATTACTGTTGGCCCATGAGATGCAACTCATATTAAAGTCCCCAATAATATACACCTGTTTCAGACCCTCGGACACGAGATTAAAGTTATTCACAAAGTTCTCGAGCACATTCCGACTCAGTGGAGAAGGCAGATATACACCACATAGATAAATATATTTCCTTTGTCCTATCTCTACTCTTACAAATAAATCCTCACATTGACTCTCTTTATCCCTACATCGAGTAGAATGGAATCTATTTGACACAGCCACCAAAACACCACCTCCTTCCTTATCCCTGTCAAAAACTGTGCTTATGCGGTCTCTTCTATAAACAGTATATCGACTATCAAGCAATTCAGCATCGTAAATACTATCATTGAGCCAGGTCTCTGTTAAAACAATCACATCATAACTAGCACACGCAGCAGCGTATACAAGGTTATGAGTTTTTGTCCTTAATCCTCTAACATTTTGATAATATACCTGCAAGCTATTGAATTTTACAACTATATCATACACAGATGAAACACACTAATGGAAAGAGAAACAAAAAATAGGTATCTAAAAGAAAGTTACTTAAGTTTATCCAATACACCCTGGTTCATAACATAAATATGCTCACTATCTTCTTCCTTTCGCATGAAGACTCGACCCTGTTTGATCCACACAAATTTAAATCCCTTGTCTCGAGCGATCTGTCGCGCCGCCGCATGTAATTTTTTATTTGTCGGCGATAAGTGTTCAAGAAGATAAATTGGCGTCTTGCTTCCGGCAAACCCTATGTGACTTGTATTTAGCTTGTCTTTGGGGTTGGCCTTGTTAAAATTGATAGTTTTAGCTAAAAATGTATCTCGAAGTATGGGTGTAGCAAGCCTGACAATTATTGTACGCGGTCTCCTATCGTCTCTGTTAATCTTGGCCACACGGGTGCAATGATGTACATCCGAATCTTTCAGGTCGCAGCCCACCACCTTGGCAATTTCTGTTATGACTGATAATAAATTTTCCCTTCTATGCTCAGGAACGCACTGTAGCTCGATGTTGTTAGATCGGTTATGTTGTTCCATGACCTGAACTCTGACCTGCAAATCCTGCAGCGCAGCTCCCAATTGAGTATTCTCCTTCTGCAACCCCTCCAATGTGTCCTGGTACGTAGCAACAGCAGCCTTAGTACTCTCATAGTTTTCATCAAGGAACTTAACACTGTTCTCCAGAGCTACTACGTTACTTTTTATGACCTGAAGTTCAGTTGTGACCAGTTTTTTAAGGGTATCGTGAAGTTCCTGAGTCAGAGCCGATTTCATAAGATTGCATTCCTCACGAATTATACTTCGAATATCATCCTTTGTTAGATCCGAAGCACGAATGCCAAAATTCAAGTTTTCATTTGACAAACAGGCAGCTTGAGTCTTTTGAAGCTGAGACATCTTATCGGGGGATTCTTTCCTACTTCTGGATTTACCAGGTGAATCCTCAGCCCGGAGTGGGGTATTAGTGTTATCAGATTTGGGCTGCTTTGCGCGGCATCCGTGACACTTCCATCTACTTTTCAGATCGCTACTCATGGCCCCAAAACGTCTTTCTGTCAAATTCGCGCACTGCAGGTCGTACTTTAGTTTACAGAAAGCACAATTCAAGAAATCCTTATTTTGGATTTTGCTTTGACACCCAGCACATACACTAATAACGGTAGCCATTGTCTACTTATGCAGTTTTATATAGGCAATGAAGATAAAATCCAATATTAAAAATATATATACCTATATATTAATAATTACCCAATAATGCCCTCACAATTATTGCAGGGTTGAAATGGTATAAGTAAATTCACGGAACAATAAAAACCTTTTTTCCCTTCTGTGAGCAAATTCAACAATGTGTTGATCTATGCGCATAAACCCCGCCGCAAACATGCAACGGAACGTCCAGCAATGCTTTCGATGTCAACAAAGCAGCAGTGGGCGGGTAGTGCGATGGTTGCGCAGGTCAGTTACGCATACCATTGATGGTTGTTGTGGAATACTTTTAAAATGTATTTGGTGACTACTCACTCGAATCGATGTATTTCGACTTCCAACTTTCAAGAAGATACAGGGCACACTCAAGGCTTTTCGAGTTAGATGTTAAAATCTCCACTTATATTCGGTAAAATTATCTCTAATTTGTGCCCTCGGTATGAATTCGGGTGGCGACATTGTGTACTCTTTCCTGTCGTCACATGGGGCCGTTAAAATAGGTGCAAGAAATTTTCGATGTTATGCATGGATAGCGGATAGTCTTTAGTTTTGTCGATCTTCATTAGCTTCAAAAATTCTTGAAATAAAATTGTTTGTGTGGAAAATTACAAATATATGTATTTTTATAATCTACTTACCTAACGTTTTTTCTACTTTAGGTGATTTTTACTAATGTCTAGATCCACAGCAGAAGGTTATATTAGCTTAAATTGGTTCAGAGCTCACTGTGTAAATATACCCACAGTATTACTTACTACATTCTTTCTGTTCCACAGTTCGGAGTAGCAGTAATAATAACAAACCAAGTAGTAGCCCAAGTGGATGCAGTAGGGGTATTCAACGCTGACACTAAAAAGCCTATCGGTGGTCATATCATTGCCCATGCATCAACCACTCGATTATACCTGAGAAAAGGACGGGGAGACAACAGAATATGCAAGATATATGACAGTCCTTGTTTGCCGGAGACGGAGGCCATGTTTGCAATCAGTACGGAAGGGATTACTGATGCTAAGGAATAAAGATGTTTCTATGACCATGGCTTTTGATTTTTTTGTCAAACTAATAGTAGTGAAGGCATAATTCAAGAAAGTTCACCATAATGGTGGATCCACAAGGGCCGGAGGCATGGCCGCCGGTGCGCCGGCCTTTGTGGATCCACCATAAAGGTCCGTCGACACGAGCGAGAACCGCAATATTATCATCGTGCCCGTATTTCCATACAGTCTCGTCGCGCCACTAATTCCATACAATCTCGTCGTGCCGCGTATTTCCATTAAAATCACGTTGCGCCATGTATTTCCATACAATCTCGTCGCGCCACGTATTTCCATACAATCTCGTCGTGCCGCGTATTTCTTCATACAATCTCGTCGTGCCGCGTATTTCCATACAATCTCGTCGTGCCACGTATATCCATACAATCTCGTCGTGCCACGTATTTCCATACAATCTCGTTGAGTCACGTATTTCCATACAATATCTCGTCGCAATAATATCGCCGAGACTTTCTAGCTCGTGTAGACGGCCGGTTTAAATAGGCGTGTCACGATTCCCTGGCCTAGAAGCATCTCAATGTTTTCTTAATATTTATGATTTAGATTAGATATAGAACTGTGTATATTTATATAGTTTGTGATAAAACCATTGATATTGCCTGAAGGACAATTATTTTAATTTGAATCAATTTAGAACAAGTTAGGGTCAATTCACACTGAAGCCGAATCGAATCTAATCGAGCGCGGCGAACCCTCAAATTACTCCCTTTTTTGTGTATGTGTGGAGCAAATGACGATACAAGATTCAAGGGGTTTAGGTTTATAATGTCCAAATCCCAAAATGTCCAGACGTCCATATCCCGGAATGTCCATGTTCCAAAATGTCCAAATCCCATAATGTCCATGTCCCAGAATGACCATATCCCAGAGTGTCCATGTCCCGAAATGTCCAAATCCCAGAATGCCCGGTGTGTCTCCGATTAACCATTCGCTTATTATGATTAACACCTCGACTCGGATAGGTTAGGTTAGCCTTCATGGTTATTTTTTTTGTTTTGTCGTCTTTTTATTTTATAATACGATTTTGCCGAAATATCCCTTTAGTTTTTAATCGGAGACACACCGGTTTATACAACGTGAACTTTTGTATAGCGCAAACCTCAGACACCCCAACTAGAGTTTCGCTTCAATATACCGTATAAAAAAAAAATTAAACTAACGAAAACTGACCAAGTTATAAGCCTTTGTTTACAATTGCACTATTTTTCCGCGAACAGCGTAGGTGTAGGTATTATACGCAAGGCAGTTAGTGACTATTCGTGTGGTATTGATAATAACATTAACAAACCATTTTCATAAGTGGTAATTATGGAACTGTGTTTAAGACAGAAACCGGCCAAGTGCGAGTCGGACTCGTGCATGTAGGGTTCTGTACCAAAATACGGCAAAAATCACGTTTATTGTATGGGAGCCCACTTGAATGTAATTTTGATCTGTTTTTAGGGTTCTGTACCCAAAGGGTAAAAACAGGACCCTGTTCATAAGACTTCGTTGTCCGTCTGTCTGTCCGTAACAAGACTCTATCGGAACCGCGATAGTTAGAGCTAGTTACAGATACTAAAAACAGATAAAAGGGGGCGATTAACCGGGATTCCCATACGACACACGCGATTTACGGAATCGTCTGTGCTTGAGTCCGTTTCGCATTTGGCCGGTATTTATTATTATAGCGGCAACAGAAATACACTGTCTGTGAAATTTTCAACTGTCTAGCTATAATAATGGTTAGTGAGATACAGTTAGGTGACAGAGGGACAGTGGAGTCTTAGTAATAAGGTCCCATTTTTACCCTCTCCGATGGTTTTTCACTAGCATTATAGTCTTAGTAAAAGGATCAATCTGTAAAGCCTATGAAAGTAGGTAACATATGTGTTCAAGGGCTGAATAAAAAAATCTTTCTTTCTAGCTGTAACCTATTAATTACGGAACCCTAGAACTGCAAGTATGTACATACTGGCATTTACGAGTAGTAGTCAATACGATTACGTGACTTTTCATAATGCCTGCACACACATTAATGGACCAGCGATGTCGAAGGAGTTCTGACGGGGTAAATGAGGATTAGTATGGCGCCAATAGGCTGCATTATCAGTATCATGTAATCCTCTACGCGTAAAAGTACACAAAACACTTACACTGTTATTTTTTTAGCCACCACTCACTAAAATTTACCCGTTGCACTTTGTCACCTTCGGTAATTCCTTCTACCTTTCGATATTGGTATCGCAGCCCGTGTGTCGTGCCTCTGGTGTTCCAAACGTCCATAGGCTAAGGTTAGCAACGATCAAGTATGCTGTAAGCTTTTCTGTCACCTTAGTAGTATAAAAAAGTATAATAAAAGACATGTTGTTACACGATCGCGTATTTTGCACAGCGACACGGGATGCAGAACGGCGACACGCATGACGTCGCGCTCGTGTTATCGGTCACTGACTGGTGGCCAGCCCGGGTGGCGCGGGCGCAGGGGCGCGGCTGGGGGTGGCTGGTCGAGGGCACGGGATCGGCTGGTGGCGGATCGCTTTTAATCACGCGTAGTGATGTTATTTTATGATACATACTTATACATACTTTACGTTATTAGAGTGTTCAATGCGTTAAATTTTTTCGTGAAATTTAAAAAAAAATTAACATAGGTTGAAATCGGGTCCATTGGATAATGTTACTGATTCTGATCAAAGTGTTTTCAGGTTTGCGCTATACAAAATTTCATGTTGTATATGGACATTCTGGGATTTGGACATTTCGAGACATGGACACTCTGGGATATGGTCATTCTGGGACATGGACATTATGGGATTTGGACATTTTGGGACATGCACATTCCGGGATATGGACGTTTTGCACCCTCTGGACATTTTGGGATTTGGACATTATGAACCTAAAAGATTCATGGGAATTGGACATTATGAACCTAAACGATTCAAGGCAACCAGTAATATCCGGCCACTCAAAGATTGCGTTTCTGACTCCTGTCTGTTCTGAATAATAGTTCTGACAGTGACTAATTTTAGCCTATTAACGTTTATTGAAAGTTGGCATATTGCTTAAATTTTTAGTGGCAGCCTTTAAGAAATAAAAGATATCAACCAATATCGCCTTCGGCGCGGAGAATAGACTTGATCTTTAAGCTCTTTTATGATTAAGCAAACAGGGCAGTTTCACACGCTGCTTGATGAGTCTGATGAAGAAATACCTCTCCTTTCATACACCTTATGTGACGTAAACGAATTTGCAGGGTCAGCTAGTTTAAAATAATGCCGCAAATTGTTCGCCAATATAAAGTTAAATCGCTTATTCGATCACGACCTGTGAACACAATCTCAGAGCGGCCGGACTGCAGAGGAATAAAGCATTTCTGTCGCCTACGAAAAGAGTCAACATGGTGACGCGTGCTTTAATTTTTCGTAGTACAAAATTTTTATATGAACTAACTTCAATGGCTTTTTATTATTGCTAACTTTTCTCATTGTAAATAAACAATCATTTATGTTAAAATGTATGCAAAATAAAAATTTTAACCAGTAATTATGTGTTTATTTTCTTAATAGTGTACAACAGTTTTTATGAATTGCGAGACCAACAGCTGTATAACATTTTAGATTATGATAATATACTATTGCTATATAATTGTTTTATTTATAAGTACATTATTATAATTGAGACACAATTTGAAATTTTAATCATAGATAAAACTCAACACAATAAAATAATATAGGTAGTTATTACAATATATAGCCTGGTTTAAATTTCAAGCATTACAGAATTTCTAAATTGAAAAAAAAAAAATGAAACGGACGATTTAAAGATTGCATTACTTGTAAACACGAAATTACAAAAGTAAGCAAGAGAAACTAAAGCTTTAATCACACTAGGCGAATTTACAAGTTCAAACCAGCGAGTTCGCCAACAGTTTATAAACCCGCTTCGTGCCTTCGAGCACCTGCTTTTGACTGGGTTTGACCGTCCCATTCGCATTTCGTCACGAATTCAAAAATGGTCCCGTTCGCATTCGGTCCCATTCGCATTAGGTTCCATTCGCAAAATGGTCACACTCACATTTACCATGGCTATAAAAAAAATGACCACGAAGGTTCCTTCTAAGCCTACTAACCTAACCTATCCATCATCGTCATTATCATTGACTGAATAGAAATGGCAAATCTGAGTGTGACCATTTTGCGAATAGGACAAAGTGCGAATGGGACCTAATGCGAATAGGACCGAATGCGAATGGGACCGAATGCGAATGGGACTGAATGCGAATGGGAGCGAACGGGACCATTTTTGAATTCGTGACGAAATGCGAATGGGACGGTATGCGTCACCTATCCGATTGAAACTTATCATTATAACTGAATGTTTTTCTATATTGTTTTTTTTTTTGTAAAGTATTTAGGCAATAGTTTTCCAACTTCCGGCTTATAGTTGTCAAAAATGATAGGCCCGTTTTGACATTTGAGACAGCTCCATTCTCATTGGCAGATTCCCGAATCAGCCAATGAGAATCCGTTCACTGGCGAGAATATCATTGGCGTATTCGCCAATAAGAGCCGCCGCTATTGTCATATTGGGCACAAATTAGGTAGTACAGATGAAAATCTCATGTAAGTACTTTTTTTTTCACACCTACCCTCTGCTACGCACACTCGCGCACAAATCAGTATCGAAAACTACTACGAAAATCTTTGACTTCGTGTCTGTGAGCAGTGCCTGTATGCGTAGCCTCAGCGAATTTAGTATGAAAGTTTCCATCTGTAGTATCTCTAATAAGTGTATTGGGCCTATTACATTTTTAAGAGTATTAATGGGCACCTGGCCCTTCATATTTTCTTCATATTAACCGTTTTGTATATATTTTAGTGTTAGTTAGTACAATACTAGATATTTTTGATAGCAATTCTAACGACATAAATATTAATATAATATACACTTATCACTCGAGTGGGCACACAATTATTGCTTACGTAGAATTACTCACAACTATGAGAAATATAATGTTCTAATTTACTAACAATTCATACTACCCTCAAAAAAAAAAAATTAAAATCTATCTACTTTGCAATGTATATCAGATTTATATGTACCTACGTAGTTTTTGAATTACTGTTTTACAAGAAATGTTTTAAATAATTACCGATAAGTATACAGAATTCTACACACGTTATAAAATTTGCTGCCAGTCATATATCAATAAGCAATTATACATACATAATAAGCTATAATATATGTATACTAATTATATCTGTATCATAAGAATTGTTGTAACTACTTAAACTATGTCAAATTCTACATAAAAATGGAAGATTTCAAAATATAAAATGCATAAATCTGATAAAATAATTCATTAAATTAACTACTAAGCCCGTTTTCACCAACCTTTTAACTGTTTAAATTAATCTGAACATGTTTTATTGAACAGCTTAGAACAATGGCTTAAGTGTGGACACAGGCTTAAAGACATATACTTTCCTTCTTAACTAAAATTAAACTATTGCTCGTAAGGTCTAATGCTCTTATAACAACATTTAACACAACCAAAATGATTACATTTCGTTTACACTTTAAAATGGTTGGTTAAAGTTGGTCAAAGAATAGTATAAAACACATGAAACTAAATTAAACTAAAAAATACACCCCTTCACTACAATAATAAATAAAAATAAATTATTTAAATCATGCATTTTTAATTATGAGGCACAAATAACACCATATACCTTCTAATTTTTAGCAGTCGAAATTAATAATAAAATATGTTGTTAAATTTTATATTTTTGAATGTTAATGAATGTCGAATATTTTCAAGTAGACAACACATTATTAAAGTGGGTATCCACCAGTATTTAACAAATGAGTTATGTAGGTACGCCAATTAAGAAAAAATGTTAAAATGTTGAATTTTGGTTCGTATGTAGAGATATTTACGCAACTTTTTTACAGGACTAAGCCACTGTTCAGTGTTCACACGCCTTAAAAATGCGTTAAATGTCAGTGCACACGGGCCGTAATATAGCGGGCACAGATAATCCCTGGGCGCACACTGGGCGATATGTCGCGGCGACTGGTTTGACCAGTGTGCGCCTCCATCGGTCGTGGCGACAGACGTAGTGCAAAAAAGCTGTCGCCGCGACAACAACGCGACAGCAGCGGGAGTCTGCAACAATGTCGCCCAGTGTGCGGACTTTAGAACAAAATGTATGTAATTTGGCGTCCGCAGCTAGTCGCCGCGACATGCCGCCCAGTGTGCGTCAAGGGTATATTTAGTACTAAAACAGATGACGTTTACCGAACATGAAAGTGAAGTCAACAAAGCAAATACTAAATCCAAAAGTGAGTACTGCGGAGACTGTCTAAAAGTGGACGGCATAATTCACGTTATATGTAATGAGAAATCACCCATTATGTGTGTGAACAGTGTTTAGCACTTGTAACGTTGTGCAACAACGTGTGCATAAATCAATAAAATTAGTCAATTAAAAATGAAATATTAGTGAAAATAAATGAAAGCGCCATCTGCCGACAACTAGTCACATCAACACCAGCACTGACGTAACCAGAGTGACGTTGAGTGACGTAAGGCGTAGGGACGCTAATTGCCGCCAGAGGCGCTGTCCAAAGCTATAAATAGGACTGCGCGCGAAGTTTAAGAACCATTTTCACAAATTTGAATTATACTCGTCGCGAAGGTGTCTGTGTGCAAAGTAATTTAAATTTTATAATAATTTTTATAGGGAGCGAAGTTCTCCCTAAGTGAACAGTTGTTTAACTGCAAACGTCAAGTACCCCAGCATTGGGGTCCACCCATTGGGTTCCACGAGAACCGTCCACCCATCGAAGGTGAAGACGCACCCTTCGGGTTCATCACGCAAGCATCCACCCTACGGGTTGGAAAACACCGTGCCAGCCGAACTTGCGCAGTCGCGGACTGCATCACCATCAAGGAGCCACAAGATAAGTCGAGCCCTAAAGGCCTACCGGAAATCGCAAAGCCTTTGCTGCCCGATCACGAACCACGACCTCGAGTTTTAATAAACCATCGTTTTATATTTTAAATTTAACTTTTTATTTCTCTCTCCTTTCCTGAAAGCCCTCAGCTTTTCACACTGCCGCGTTACAGTACTCACTTTCATAGATTTTAGTATGCGCTTTCTTTACCTCACTTTCTTGTTCGGTAAGCGTCATCTGCTTTTAGTTCTATAATCTATGGTAGCGAGTATATGATATTTGTATTGAGTAAAATTGTCCTATTAAAGTTTGGACATAATATTGTTAAGCTTCCTCCACATGACTCGCGAAGTTGAACGAATACGATAGTGTAGAGAGGCACTTTGGCTTACTTCGTCAAAATGTTACTTTGCCTCGGGCAACTTCGCCGAGGAACAGCGTTCAACTTCGCGAGTAGTGTAGAGGAAGCTTTAATATTACGTCCAATTAAGACAACTAAAAATTACATTGAGACAACTTATTTTATTATAATTTTCGCCCATTATACACACAAATAAATAACGAAAAATATGTCAAATTAATCTAAATCGAATTCCATCACAATAATATTATGTAAGTACTGTGAAATACAGCCTATTTCAACATCTTTAAGTATATTCTAAATAGTTTTAAGTAAATTGAATTTAATTGTACAGGACAAACCGTTTCAGTTTATAACTTATACCGATTTCAGATGAGTAAAAGGATATTTTTCAATCCATTTTCTTTTGGATACTAGATTGAGCGGCAATTCTCGACCATAAAGAACTCAGAAAAATAAACAATAATTTATCAAGTACTTTTTTCTACCGAGGTCTTCTCGTTTTCTGCCTCTTGTTCCTCTTGTAAGTACAACCACAAAACCTGTAGTACTACCCGTTCGCTCTAACTTTGCCGCTGGCGTAGAGGAGTATACCCGAATTGTTAATTAGACGAAGTAAATTGACAGTAGCTAATGTCACTTCGTCATAGAAAAACGCAACATTGTATGAAGAAGTGACATTAGTTGCTGTCAATTTACTTCGTCTAATTAAAAATTCGACTTTAGTATGGAGCCGAGCGGCAAAGTTAGAGCGAACGAGCAGTACTATTCATCTTCATTTTCTTACCGGTAGTTAAAATTAGTGCAAATATCATACGAAAAGTATGATATTTGCACCAATTTTAACTAACACCATTCATTATTAATAGTGCAACATTTTAAACGACGTTGGCAACACCAAAGCCAGCTCTAGTGTTGCAAACGTCCAAATTTGCAGACTTTTAATGAATTGGAAGAAATTGTCCCAATAATAGGCTAAACTTTCATCAACGGTTTTAATTCGTATGGTAGAGAATTGCCGGCCTGAGATCGGTTCATTACAAGATACTAATCAAAGCTCTAATCAATTTATTAACGTTAACATTTGCGTCACACAAGCTATTAACTATCGTATGTTATCTAGGTTTTAAAAAAAAGAATATTAGTAGTCGTATAGCTTGGCAAAAAAAGTTTTAAAATGTAACCACCGCAGCGGACTCATATTAATCGCGCCATACAACTGTGGCGCGTTGGCGGAAAAACTAGTACTATTCGACCAAGCGTTCTAGACCAACGCGTGGAATGAGCCCTTACCGTCTGCACCTACATCAGGTACCGGAATCACCTTAGAACCGTCCGCAAGGATGCAGACCGCGCTCATGTATCCGTTCGTAAATTTAGTTCAGGACAAATCAAAACCCGATCGAATATATATATAGAGATTTTTCGTCACATTTGAATCGTCAACTTCGCTTGGTCGAGTAGCCCGCTTAAGTCGCGGTGGACCACATTTTTGGCCGACTGTGACAGCACAATGGCCCAATATTTTCTACTCTATTTAACAAAGCTGTAAATTAAAATAATATATTCCCTTTTTAACCACTTCGGCTAAGCCAAATTCCCTATATTAGAAGTGATCACCCAACTAAAATCCTCGCCTCGGGATCAAAATCAAAACACTTGATCGCAATTTCGAAGATTTTGACCACTAAGTTACCGTTGTTGCTGAGTGTACTCTATTATGCTATAATGAATTCACATTATTATTAGTTTACAAGATATTTACTATTGTTGCTTTCTTGAACTTCTGAATCAGGCGGGTAGTTTAAGAATTGCCTCTATTTAGTTCAAGTTTTGAGGGTACCTACACATAAATATTAGGGAAGCTATTTTTTTATCACCACATAGTTTTATAGGTCTCTCAAAATGTTTTACATGTCAACGAAAAACGTAGACACGCACTTGATTAGTTTCTTATATATTTATTTTAAAGGTCGCAAAATATATAAAAAACATCATGGTATGTAAATATCCCATAAAATAATTTTAATGATCATGACAATTTAAACCATTTATATCACTGAGTTCTCAATAAACAAGTGTGTTGAAGTTGGTATTGTACTATCGACACGACACTAATCTGAAAGTACCTATTTGATTTTCGCCATTTTGGCGCTGCTGGCTACTGAATATGATGTAAGCGTCCTTGGAACTAATAAGTGTCAAAATTTAGTACCAGGTGCGCTCACTATGACGCTAGGCAGACGACGGGGCGGGCCGGACTTTTTGCCCGCGACGTAATAAAGACCCCGTCTGTCCGCCGATGCCCGCGACTGCCCGCCCCGCGAACGCAACGCACACGACGGGCAGAGGCAGTTAGTTCACGACGTTCGTTCTAGCCAAGAGACTGAGCTAGCCGGCCCCGCCCCCCGTCTGCGTTACTTCATACAAACTGGTTTGTGTGATCCATGGCGGGTAGCCGCGCCGCCACTGACCGGCGGACAACTGCGGTGCGGTCTTTTTGCCCTTCGTGTGCGTTGATAGTATAGGATTCCCATAGTGCTATCGTGCGCGGTCAAATTGCCCGGCCCGGCCCGCCCCGTCGTTTGTTTTACGCCTAAATGTGCATAACACATTTGTTAAGAAGAGTTCAGCTACTTTTATTAACTAACTATAACCAGCTCAAATTCATACACAATGCCTGGATTAGTATAATAAATATTATTTTGAAACCCTAAAAAAATACACTCTTAAAAGGCCTGCATCACCAAGTGACAAAATATTGAATATACATCTGCAATATTTTAAAATATGAAAGCACGTCCTTTAAAGACCTCGTAACCAAGCCAAAATGCATTAAAATAGGCATGTAGCTGATGTAGCAAATCTCAATGGATGAATTACAAAGATTCATTTTTCACAATAAATTATGGGCATTCAAAATGGATAGAAGCTATAGGAGATATTAGTTTTATGGGTCATGTTCAAAATAATGTTAGCAAATAGGAAAATAAACCATAGCTCATTTGTCATAAGCTCATATCAGAATGATAGCTGACGTATCGTGTCAGGCAAAACTTTTGTGGTGATTTCCATACCTTAATAATGCAATTGAATGCTTCGCGCTATAAGGTATATTTCGGCAAATAGTATATCAACAGTCAAATAGCAAGGCAGGTCTTTATGAAAAAAATCTATATAGTGGTACAAATAAATAGTTATGAAGTAAACAGGTACTCAAAGCTTGGGGTCTGCGAGGGTCGGCGAGGGGGTCGATGGGACCGCTAGTGGGACGTATGGGGCCGGTAGACCCCCTTCGAGGTCCAGTCGCTCGTGTTCGCTTTGCACTAAGGCACGGAGTTCGTCCTAGAATACAGTTTTCAATTAACTAAAAATGCACTGGTAAATCAACTGACAAATTCATTGATACGGCAGAAAAATCTGTGTCTGTGTTGCGTCGAAATAAATGTAATCGTCATTCATTAGTCACTTGCAGGTGAGGGCTTATACAGGCTCTCTTTCACTCCTGTTCTTTCCTCCTATTCGCCATTAACTGCTCCAAAACTTTTACAAATATGACATACAAAAATAAATTTGAAATAAACTTACACCCCATCCGAGTCTATCAGCCAGATCCTGAGCCCCATCATCACAGTCCCCGAGACGGGCCACATCCCGGACAGAGTCATCGTCTAACAGTAGTCCTCCGCTCATGACTCCCCATAGCCTCATCAGTGGGGACCTGACTCCTGCCCTCTCGCGGTTTATGAGGAGACGTGGACACCAGTCTGGTACCCTGAAAAATAATGAAACTAATATTGTGGGCCATTATTTATATACACAGTGCCATGTAGCCTTATATTTTTCTAAATACGTACATACATATTATAAGTCGACAACATCTTAACCCCAAAACAAATGTTAGTGAATCACACAAATACTTGGTCCGGAATTCGAAGACGAGTCGAGTTGGTATAGGGTTAGTCAGCTGGTGAACCAATAGAAGGTGAGGGGTTACTTAGATCTGGAAAAGCTTTCCCACTATTCAATTAATTATTGTTCTATTTTACTAAAATAAACATTACATACATGTTCAGTTTTGTTACTTACATATCAATCAGAGAAGCAAAAGGCTGCACTTCAAGCGAAGATCCCATAATAATCAGCATGTCGCAATGCTGGAAGTCTTCTTGAAGACACCGCTGAAATCTTCCAGGAAGACTCTCCCCGAAGAACACTATATCAGGTTTGACGACCCCCGGACATTCAGTACATATTGGGATTTGGTCAGCAAAGATACGCTCTGAAAATTTTATTTACGAAATATAGAAATCAAGTGGAATTGGAAATAATCACTTCTTTAAGGGGCGTATGCTTTCAGGGCGCTGATTCTCGACCACAGCATGTGAATGTGTGGATGGAAATTTCATCTGTCTCATGTTTTGCTGTTTCTAAATATGTGACAGATGACTTTTCACCCGTTAATTTGCGTCCACGCATACATGGGCTTTCTTTGTTTTGTTTTGGACTTGTTTGTGGTATATCCATTTACTATTTTCTGTGCTTAGGAAAGCATGTAACATGATTAAAGCGAAGCCATGAAGACCTTATGGGCGACCCGGAATTTCTAAAAACCAGTAGCAACATAATATTTGTCATTGTATTTAACTCACCACCTATTACGTGGGACTAATGCAACTGGTGAAGTTTGGGCATTATAGTATGCATCGCTTATCCATCGCCCGCTACTCTTTGGTCAAACATAGAATCGGGGACATTGGCTTGGTCGCCTGTGCCAAGAGGTAGAAAGCCTTAATAAAAATTTACCCCAATCCTATGGTGGAGAACGTGCCAACTGGATGCATGGCTGAGGGAAGTCAGTTGAATGAACCTGGCGAACATCATTGTATATAGCCTTCTCACAGGAATGGCGTCACCCTGTGAGCGACCACCCTATCGTCCATACTCGTGGGAACAAAATGCAGGAAAATGATAATAAAACTCAAAAAACATACACACAGCAACTTTTTCACAAAGGTCTCCTTGAGATTAGACCAAGGTCCTCTTCAACTGGAGCTTGTACAAGCAGTGAGTACGAGTCTCAAAACTCAAGTAGACGTACAAATCAAACTTGCCTAACAAGTCAACATAATGCCAACAAAAACAACACACAAGGAGCTACACCACCAAACCAGCCTATATCGAATGAAAAAGATAAAACCAAGGATACGGGACATGAAGCTTGGCAAAAAGACGAAATTCCCGTATCAAAAAGAAAAAGAGTGGCACCAAGCCCTGATCAAATCGGTAACAGCAGAAAAATCATAAAAACTAAATACACAATACCTACACACAACCAATTTGAGACACTTGCCGTACCGGATGAACCTAGCAACGAGCCTGAGACAATAATACCCAAACCAGAGCCCATATTCGTAACTGGAGTGGCACACATCAAAAATCTTAAGGATATCCTTAATAAAATTTCGGATGTTAATACCTACACCATGACAACCATGAAGTCAGGACACTTAGTGAAGATAATGCCTAGTGACATAGATACATATAAAAAGATCAGAGACAACTTTATTACAAACAACATTAGTCACTACACATATAGACTTAAAAGTGAAAGGGCCTATAGAGTTGTGCTTCGTGGACTCCATGCAACTGAAGACAAGGAGACCATCAAAACTGGCATGAGAGAGCTCGGCCACGAAGTCAGAAATATTGTTAACGTACGACATAAAACCACTAAAGAAGATTTACCAATGTTTTACATTGATCTCGAACCAAAACACAACAATAAGGATATATTTAAGGTAAACAGATTGAACTACATGAAGGTAAATATAGAAGCTCCGTACAAAAAAGTTGAAGTCTTGCAATGCAAACGATGTCAGAGATTTGGTCATTCCAAGAATCAATGCAATAGACCTTTTAGGTGCGTTAAATGTGGCAAGGATCATCCAACGTCAACCTGTCAAAAAACATCAGACACTGAAGCAACATGCGTAAATTGTCAGGAAAAACATCCCGCCAGCTATAAAGGTTGCCAGTAATACAAGGATTATAAAGAGAAAATTCTCAAGCTAAACCCTAAAAACACACGCAGAGAAAATACGAACCAACGTACTATTAACCATGAGTTTAACACAAAAGAAACAACAAAAGACACAGGCACAAAGAAATCAATAAGAACATATGCAGCTGTTGCAAATCGACCTGAAAGGCAAGGTGAGCCTAGACGAGATTTTAATGAAATGAACAACCTAATTGACATAATGTTTAACAAATTCCAAACAATCATGAATAACATGATAGACAACATGATGGATCGCATGATCCAATTAATAAGTCAAATGATTTCCAAATGATTGCAAATCTTCGTGTAGTCACGTGGAACGCAAATGGGTTGACGGACCGACGCACAGTGGATCGATCCCATACAAATGCCTGGACGTCTGGCTCAATATGCAAACTAATCAATTCGAGTAGATGTGATGTGATATCGAAAGACGAATACATACTTCATCTAATATGGGTAGATAAACACCTCAAAACACGCTTATTATTACATAAAATAGGTTCAAAACACACCCGATCCTTTTCTGGAGAAATTAACTCGTACTTTAATTTTATTTATTTACAAAATTCGTGGTTTTCTTTTACTTTGTTAAATATGAATCAACAGGATATATATTAAGCTTCACATTTTTATGATATTTGTAAATTGTAACAGCCATTTAATACCGATTTGAAGAAAAAATAATATTACTTTTATTTTCGAACAAAAGTTGAGTTTTGGTTACTACTTCCAAATAATTCCAAAAAAATATTGATGAGGGTAAATAAACCAATAAATACTCGATACTTCTTGCTACTTTTAAGAGCCGCATGTGTCCGCGTTATTGAGAAAAATTAAATTTGATAAAACGCCTACTTTATTTTAAACAGCAAAATTTCTATTAAACGTAAAAAAATATACGTATTTTGATTTATCAGATATTATTCAATACTATCTGACACTCGCAACTTCGTTTTAGTCACAAATGGTGTATGAAAGAAGGAGTATTTTTTCATCAGACTCATCAAGCAGCGTATGAAACTGCCCTGTTTGCTTTATCATAAAAGAGCTTAAAGATTAAGTCTATTCTAAAACAATTAAGCCCACGCCTCACTGAATCATATTACAATGCTCTTTTATGATTAAGCCAACACGCCAGTTTAGATTTACCCACAAATTCGAAGGAACCGTTGAATTCTAGGTTTTGTGATAGTTGAGATGCCTTTATTTCCTGAACTACAAAACCTTTAACATTGAAACTTGTGTGGAAAAATCCTTAAAATATTCTCTTTGTGACACTGAAAACATTTTTGCAATCGGATCACGCATTTAGAAGTTACAACTAAAAAACCCTTTCGTCTTTCACCCCCTCTCCCAAAGGTACCGCGCAAATTGTCGGAATCAAAAGTATCCTAGAAGCCTTCTAAGACTATAAGCTCAGATTGTACCAAATTTCACTCAAATCAATTCAGTAGTTTCGGCGTGATACTTATTAGGGATACAGAAAGACAGACATTAAAAAATTAAATTACATTTTCGGCTTCAGTATCGATTAGAGAACGCCCTAAAATTATTTTTTTTTTAACTATCTTCCATATACAGACTCTCGACCCTCAACAGTTTTATTATATGTATAGATCATATTGAAGTCGGCGCCAAGTAAACCCATGAGTTTAAGTAGATATTATTAATGGCACCAACTTCAATATTATATTGATTAAAATCTGATAAATCAAAATTCATGTTACTTTGTGCTAAGTAAATTTTATTATTTAGGATTTGTTTGAAGTCGGTATTATTTTTTACAAAAAAAATATTTCATTATTTTAAGTGAAGGGTGGACCGAAAATATATCTATCTAAGTGTAAAGTTCTCATCAAAACAAATCAATCGAGCCCAAACACAAGGTAATTGCTGTAAATCGTTAAGGAATTCCCTCGACTGTCTTTCGGTTCCATCATCAAATCGACTCCAGACCTTCATTAAATTGTAGTACATTAAAGCTCTTAATTAAAAAGTTAACAAACGCAATAGTTGCCCTACAATTTTCAGTAGTTGCCTTCGATTTCTCCTGGATCCCATCATCAGATCCTGACCTGGTGAAAATGGGACCACTGCAGAAGTAAACCCTATACAAAAGAAAAAAAAAATCCGTCTATAATTGACCGAAACATCGGTGAACATACATAAAAAAAACATACAGACGAATTGAGATCCTTCTCCTTTTTTGAAGTCGGTTAAAAATAGGTACATGTTATAAGAATAATATTTTATTAACAGTAGGGTCCCCTTAAGTAGGAAGTTATAGAACGCGTATATACTCTTTATTATTATTATTATTATTATTATTATTATATAATGCACTAGCAGCTTATAGCTGATGCGTGCATATCTAGTGCACTTGGTCGTTTAAAAATTTGTCCAGTCTGTTCTTAAAGGAATTCACAGAGGGAGCACTTATAACTGCTTCCGGTAATTTGTTCCAGGATTTCACCACTCGGTTAGGCAAAAAGTGTTTGCGTGGGTCACTTGTACATAGTTGCCTATGGAGTTTCAGAGAATGCCCTCGAAGGTGTTCGTTACTATTCATGGTGAAAAGTCCGGGCAGCACAGATGAGTTATAGTACTCTGTTAGGATTTTGTAGGTCTCGATTAGGTCTCCACGGTGCCTTCGTTGTTCCTTCTTTATTTTAAGATATATTCTTACTAACATGCGACCCTATATGATGTCCAAGCATTTATATGGGATCGATCTACTGTGCGACGTCAAGAATTTGAAATATTTATGAAAACCGAAAAAATTGACATTGCATTGATCTCTGAAACTAGATTTACTAATAGAAGTTACATTAAGATAAAGGACTACTCAGTGTATACTACAAATCATCCCTCTGGTAACTCCCACGGGGGAACAGCAGTTATAGTTAGAACAAACATCAAACATCATTTGCTAGAAGAATATAAGACTGAGAAAATCCAGGCTACATCCATCAGAGTACATACAGAACCGGAAATGACTCTATCTGCTGTATACTGCCCCCCAAGACATACCATTAAAGCTGAAGACTTCAAACATTACTTCTCGAACTTAGGTAATACATTCGTCTCTGGCGGCGACTGGAATGCCAAAAACACCCACTGGGGCTCAAGATTAACTTTACCCCGGGGAAGACAGCTCCACCAAACAGTAGTAGCGCTTTCCTTGCGTTGTCTGTCGCATGGCAAACCAACTTACTGGCCGACCGATCGAAGTAAGATTCCTGATCTTGTAGACTTTTACATTACCAAGAACATGCCGGAAACACATCTAAGCATCGAATCATGTAACGACCTTTCATCCGATCATACTCCGGTAATCTTAAACATAAACTGTAAAGTGATACTGACTGAGATTCCACTAAAACTATATGGTAAACATACAAATTGGGAAATATACCAAAATTACATATCCAACAACATTAACCTCAAAATACCTTTGAAAACCATAGATGAAGTCGAGAAGGCTGTGGAACAACTAAACAAGATTGTCCATAAGGCTCTGAACGTGTCGTCGCCAGCCACAAGAAGAAGGTTCTACACACTGCACCAATACCCAAAGCACATAAAAGAAAAAGTAGCTGAAAGACGGAAGCTTCGACAGGTATGGCATAACACTCGCTATCCCTCCGACAAGACAGCATTTAATAGGGCGTCAGAGGATTTGAAACGTCTTATCAGGGAAATGAAAAATGATGACTTACAGCAATACCTAAGGGAGTTAAAGCCTAGCTTAGACACTAATTACTCTCTATGGAAAGCTACGCGAAAAATTAAAAGACCGAAAATCCATATACCACCAATTAGAAGACCAGATGGAAACTGGGCTAGATCGGACGCTGAAAAAGCATCAATATTTGCTGAACATCTTCGAACTGTTTTCGAACCATTCCCAAGTTCAAACCCTGAATTAGATGATGACATCTTGACCTTTCTAAACAGCCCAAAACAATTGTGCCTGCCCTTGAAAAGCACAAGTCCAAAAGAAATTGCAACCGAAATTGAGGGTCTCAAAGAAGGGAAATCACCGGGGTATGATGGCATTGATGCCACAATGCTGAAACACCTAC
This sequence comes from Miltochrista miniata, assembly GCA_933228765.1. Classification (NCBI taxonomy): domain Eukaryota; kingdom Metazoa; phylum Arthropoda; class Insecta; order Lepidoptera; family Erebidae; genus Miltochrista; species Miltochrista miniata. Next base: position 9,225,879 of record OW121764.1, on the reverse strand, counting down.
CAAAAAAGGGAGTTCTACTTATCGTCATTATAATAAATGCATGCCTCAGACTAGAATATTTTCCCTCGCAGTGGAAGATAGCTCAAGTAGTGATGTTCCAAAACCTGGAAAGCCACCGCAGGAGGCCAGCTCATACAGGCCGATTAGTCTTCTACCAGTTATTGGAAAAATTTTGGAAAAGATTATTCTTAACCGAATGCGACAACACTTAGAGGACGTACTTCCACTGCACCAATACACGGTACCATAGAGCAAATTCATCGCCTGGTGGACACGATCGGCAGGACATTGGAAAACAAGGAATACTGCTCAGCTGTATTCCTGGACATTGGGCAAGCGTTTGACAAGGTATGGCACGATGGACAGAAGTATAAATTAAAGAAAACCCTCCCGTGTGTTGTGGCATCATTTCGTCGTACCTTGACGGACGTTGCTTCGAGGCCAAACATCGCAGCGAGGCATCACAGCTGCAAGAGATCAAATCTGGAGTGCCTCAAGGCAGCATACTTGGGCCCGTGTTGTACCTGATCTTCACAGCGGACTTGCCAACAAGCGCTGACACCATCACAGCTACATACGCGGACGATACAGCGATAATGTCTGTTAGTTCTGACCATCTTACAGCTTCAACTACATTACAGACACAACTAACAGACATTGAAAAGTGGTTTGACAGGTGGCGTATTAGGGCGAACCAAGCCAAGTCTTCCCACGTCACATTTACCCTCAGACGACAAACATGTCCACCAGTCACCCTTTATAATGTGCCTCTACCTCAGGCTGATAATGCAAAGTACCTTGGCATGCACCTGGATAGACGACTGTGCTGGCAAAAACACATCTGGACTAAACGAAAACAGCTAGATACACGATTAAGACAAATGTACTGGTTAATAGGACCAAAATCGCAATTGTCGCCTTCAAGTAAGATAACGATCTATAAGGCCATCTTGAAATCAATCTGGACGTATGGTTTACAGCTCTGGGGAACTGCCAGCAACATCAATATCGAGATCCTTGAACGATTCCAAAGTAAAGCTATGAGATCAATGCTAAATATACCACAATATATAAGCAATAAGTTTATACAAATGGACTTGAATATTGCCACAGTCAAGGATGAGGTTGCAGCTTACAGCAGGAACTACCAATGCAGGTTATCAACACATGTCAACGAATTGGCATCAAATCTGAGAGGCACAGGAGGAGTGCAGTTTACCAGATTAAAGAGACACAGTGTTTCAAACTTAGAGACCAGATTTCAAATCGCCCAGTAAAGGAGGAAAGTGTCAGTGGACACTTGGCTCTGATTAAAATCATATAGCAGAGTAATCAGTCAAAGAGATAGCTCATTGTTTGGAAGAAAACAGATTGCTATGAAACAGAAACACACATAAGAGAAAAAAAAAAAAAAATAGTATGTACCTCAAAGACACAGACATAATTTTTTATGAACACACATTTGACATCTAAAAAATTCTTAGTTAAATATACTTAAAGTTTTCACCAATTTCTTATATAAAATTATTCTTAAAAGCATCTTACCTTTAACAAACTCTAGAGGGAACTCCTTGCGGCACTCCAGACAGTGTGAGGTGTAAAACGTTCCGTGAGCCTCTACAAGTTTCTCATCGGGAATGCCTGCACATCTCTCCAATGTATCTATATTTTGTGTGTAATGCCGAAGTAATAATCCTGAAACATAAAAAGTTATTTATGTTCTTCTTCTTCTTTTTTAATATGAATTACTGGGTTAGGGAGTAGTGGAAGCCCAATCAAGGTCTCTTGAGATACAAGGTAACCTCACCTTTTTACATTAGTAATCTAATATATAAAATTCTCGTGTCACAGTTTTCGTTGCCATACTCCTCCGAAACGGCTTGACCGATTCTCATGAAATTTTGTGAGCATATTGAGTAGGTCTGAGAATCGGCCAACATCTATTTTTCATACCCCTAAGTGACCGGGAAGCGGGAATAACATTCCACGCGGGCGAAGCCGCGGGCATCAGCTAGTATTATATAGGTATGTGAAAATTTGTTTCACATTTATAATATTACCTCCTCACGTCTGCAGAATGTCATATGGAGGTAGACGCATTGATGCATGGCTAACATAGGCTACTTTTAACTTCATATCCCAGAAGAGAAACCATCTTAAGCTAAGATGATTTCGGTATAGCCAAACTACAGCACTCTACCGTAGTATTTCATTAATAAACTTGAAGTGCCAATTGTTTACAGTCTAGGCCAACCCCAATGGACTCACCCGTGGGTTGGCCGAGAAACAAGAAAAAATACAAAAAGTCTCACCCTTTTCATGTAAGAGCCTGATGAAATAATGTGATGGAGTGGGTTTGAAACTTCCCGGGTACAGTTCTTTAGCTAGCATGAAGAAGGGCTTCGGATTCTGTCTAAAAAAGTTTATTTCAAATATTGCTTGTGGCTCTGGGAGCTCATATTTTTGTAAATTGTGATAAAGGCCCGTTTCTGGACTCCGGAAGTCTGGGATTCCTGCAGCTATAACAAACAAAATGTATTATTTGGCTAATTAATTCCCTCCGGCCGCCATGGCAACTCAATAGTTTTAAATAAGTACGAGCATTGAGCACTGGTATGTTGTTCAGTCTCACAATGAATTATCTTTACTTTATAAATGTGGCAGCCAAAAGAGGTACACATTAGCATTGTTGCGACCGCCACATAGCAAAGACCAATAGAAGTCCCGCATTGCGGTATGAATATTCTCACAAGGAGGCTGGTTGGAGGATCCTCCTTTTGTGTGTTGGAGGAACCTCTCACATTGGATGTGGCGACCGCCACAAGAATGAACTACGGAACTAACGAAGACACCTCCTTGTTCCATATTATACGAAAAAGAAAAATTATTTCCAGCACTAGCTGAAGTGCTCCAAGTTCTTTTTTTAATGTAGCCAAAATTTTTGTAATGTAGACTATTCCACCCATCCAGAACAATGCGCATTATAATGTACACAAATGTTCTAAAGAGGAAAGATTTCATTGTTTGTTTTTTCATTGTTTGCATTGAATAGGCTCTGAAACTTTTTTTTAGTTTAGTTGTTTAGTACGCGTGCGTGACGTCCCATACAGGCGTCATCTGAAAATCAGCGCTGCCTAACATTAAACTGTTAGTGCAGCAATAGCTGAGATGACGACCTTTTCGGGCACGCACTTTGTACCCATACTATTTTTCTTTCAATTCTTTCACTGATCGGGAAACTACACTCTTTGCGGTGAACATAGGCTATATTGTATTCCTGTATTCGCATGGGAACGGGAGTACGCGTGCGTGACGTCCCATACAGGCGTCATCTGAAAATCAGCGCTGCCTAACATTAAACTGTTAGTGCAGCAATAGCTGAGATGACGACCTTTTCGGGCACGCACTTTGTACCCATACTATTTTTCTTTCAATTCTTTCACTGATCGGGAAACTACACTCTTTGCGGTGAACATAGGCTATATTGTATTCCTGTATTCGCATGGGAACGGGAATTACGCAAGTAAAACCGCCTGACGTCCACTAGTAGTTAAATAAAGGGGTGACAATATACACCCTAGGCGAACACCTGATTCACATTGTGGACTGTGATAAACCGAGATTGGTGAAAGTTTGAAGGTTTATTAAACTTTTCAAATAGGACATAAAATTGATCACATTGCTTACAAGTTGTGAAAGGGAAGGACATTCTAACAAAAATTTTCACTTATGTACCCTCGATCTGTAATTCTGCATTCTAAAACTGTCAGATTACAGAATGGGCTCAGCAAAGCATCTAAATGCCAGACAAGTGGGCATAATAGTTTTCTCAGAATAGTACAACAAACATATTAATATTGAACTGCAGAAACAGTAGTTGCATAGATAGATATTGATATGCAGATTATAATGTGATTGATGAGGATTTGTTTTGATAAGAAAAATAGTAATAAAATGCGTGTTGACAACTAAACCACAAATTGAATTGACCTTGGTAGTTCTTATCACAACATAACAATTTTCCATGATTTGTTTACATCTTCTGTGTACAAATAAAAACATTTTCTGAAATGACAATTATCTGACACAGAAAATAATATCTGAAATATTAATCAGCTAAGAAGAAAATACAGGTACTTACATGTTGAAATACCAGCGCCAGCAAGTGTAATAATATTTTTACAGCGCTCACTTTTTATCCAATTCACTATACCTTCCAAGCTAACCTCGTCCAATACTTTTTCAGCTGGCGGTGGTGGTGACGAATCAACTTGTTCATAAAATCCCAGTTTCTGAGCTAAATACCGACGAATAGAATCCACATCAAGGTCTCGTATTCGAGCACCTAAGTTTTCCATAGGATTTGGCGGGACACTCGGCTCAGGCCTATCTGTATGATCTTCACCTACAATCAATTAAAAAAATACGACAATAATGTTTTGTCTACCATTTTTGAAAGTAATATAATATTATCTCTTACCATTACTCTTTCCAGGCGGTGAATTTGCAGACATTTTACGTAAATAAATCCAATTAAGACGAAATAAATTATTCTTTGTCCGCCACTGCCACGATTTGTTTGACAGATGGTGAAGGCGCATTTTCAAATACAGTTTGGGAATCATAGATTAATAAACGAGTTTGGTCTTTTGAGATTGAATGTTTTGGGCGTAACATTACTCTAGTTATACTTTTGTAAAAATATTAAATTTTGTGAAAATGTAGTTACTGTGTATAATGATTTTATTATAGATACTGTACTACCAAATTGTATTTGATAAAGTTTAAGAAAAATATAACAAATTCCTTGGCTCAGGCCTTGTTACCAGATTCGTAAACTAAAACTTTACGTTAATTTTCATGCAAAGGATTCAATTTTAAAAAGTCTTAAATTTTTTTTTAAGCAATCTACGAACCTTAGCACCCCTTCCAGACAGAAGGTGGTGGAGGAGCAGAGGAGTTTATTTCTTCCATGAAAATTCGAATGTAAATCTAAATAAATGTGCTTGTATGTTCACTTCACGTATTTTATTTATGTACCTAATCGGAAAAGATTTTTCTTCCGTGGGAAACATGTGATTAATAAAAATACTGTCCTAGTTTACCCATATCACATAAATAGTGTCTAGTTTATGATAAGTAGTAGGTACATTGTAGGTACACTTAATTAATAAATGTAGAGTAGGTGCTGAAATTTGATTCTTGTAAGTATCTAAATATAGGTACTTATAAGTAAAGTAGGTAGGGATCTTCTTCAGTTACATCAATGAATTTTTTTTATAATGAGTGTAAATCGATCGTGGGAATCGTATTATCAAATAATAAAGTATTTCAACAAATGTAAAACACCCAATACCCATGATCACGCCACTGAAACCTCCAATGTTACCTGTAAGTATAATTAGGTATATTGGTAAAGTAAATAGATACTTACATTTGTAAGATCTTGTAAGATCACTAACCATGTAATTTAAACTTTAACCACTTACTTAAAATCTCAAACCAGTAAGCCACTACATCAAGGCGATGCAACATACCCACAGCAGTAGCATGAGAAATACTTAACACGCACTTATTTGTAAGATTTATTCTAGGCCTGAAAAAAATACTTTGTAAGGTTTCGTTGTTTTTGCCTAGATTTTTGCAATGGCAATGAAGGTAGATTGAATAATGAACGGGTAGGGATTTAGGGAATGTTTATAAAAAGCGGCAACGCAATTTTGTGGGGCTCAGTCGTAAACTACACGTCGCTAGATAGAAACGTAAAAGTATAATTGGGCAATGGGGAACATTGTTAGCGGTAGAAGGTGAGCGTTTATGCGCATTGTAAGGTGGCCACCTCAAGCCTACAGATTGGGTCGCAAGTCCCAGACACTGTTGCAATGTTCTTCCTTGTGCCACGCGGTGTATAAGGTTTCCTAGTGATAATTATGTTATACTAGCGGACATCACGCGGTTTCACCCGCGTAGTTCCCGTTCCCGTGGAAATACGGGAATAAAATATAGCCTATGTTCACCGCAAAGAGTGTAGCTTCCCAACAGTGAAAAAAATTTTCAAATCAGTCCAGTAGTTCCGGAGCCTATTCGTTACAAACAAACAAACAAACAAAAAAACAAATCTTTCCTCTTTATAATATTAGTATAGATTAGTATAGATGGAAATAAAGGAGTGATTATATCTCTATGTTTTCTTCTGAGGTTTTACAAGTTTAGGAGTTTAGAACTAATAAAGTTTTAAATTTATAGTGACAGACAAGTGAATAAGCAATTATTTTGTAATATGCGGTGCTGTCTGTCATCAAATAAATTTAAGCCAACCATTAGACAAGCCCATCTTATCACACCAGTTTCTGGCTTCTGTTGAGGGGTTTATGACAATTCTTTCAGGGGTGCGAGTGTACGCGACCTTGTTGACCTGATTCAGTAAGAACGGCGGGCAGTAAACCCGCCGATCTTATAGGACCCCGGTCATGGATGCCGGTATATCTTGGGCGTCTATCAGCCATTTTTTTGTCTCAAGAGTCTGGGTGTTTCTATGTATAATATGTATGTATTTAAAAAAAGTATTAAAATCAGTGGTCTGATACCCATAACACAATCAGGTTATTCCTAGCTTAATTTGGGATCAGATTATATTTAGCTCGAAAAAATGATGCCGCCGTCCGATGGAAAGTCACTTCGACATCTAGCGATTGAGGGCCACCGTCCCAGTCTGTAAGACTATAGAAAGCGACCCTCAAGTTGGCGGCCCTATGATGTGCCTCTTCACGCTCCGCTTGAAGAACCCAGGATTGTAAGAGGAGGGAAACACGTGCGCTGGCAGGTCGTTCCAGGTTTTTATGGTTCGACAGAGAAACGATATTTTGAATCGTTCAGTTCCAGCGAAGATTCTCTCCACTGTTTGGGAGTGGCACCTCTGTCCAGCACGCTTTGTTCGGGATCGGAAAGGAGAGGGCGGGATTAGATTGAAGAGTTCTTCAAAACACCGTGATAGATACGGTAGAATGCAGCCAATAATCAATAGTTCCCCGCTGCGCCAACGGCTCCAGACTTTCCATCACCTCCGGACAGTTGATAATGCGAATAGCACGCCGCTGCATAGAGTCCAGCGCGTCAAGCAAGTACCTCGCGGAGTCGTCCAGAAGCTGAGAGCAGTATTCGACACAAGGACGTATAGATCTGCGTCCTGTACAGCAGACTACTCTGGTTTGGCGTAAAGAACCGCTTCACTTTGTTTAGGACTCCTAGTTTTCTGATGGCTAGCCCAATACATCGCGCAGTATAATACCTATATGTGATTGAGCTCGGGCCGGACGGCTATGCCAAGGATGTACAGATTCTCCACAAGTGATTTCGTTGTATTCTGAAGAGAGGGTAAGGTAGGAAAGGGGATTTTTTTTCTGTAAACGCACACGCCTGTGTTTTACGGGCATTGAACTCAACCAGGTTTTCGGAACCCCATTGGGAAATGCGATCCAGGTCCCCGTTTAGATCAGCCACAAGTTGTCGTCTCGTTTCCTCAACGTCGGATCTCCCTGCCGCTAGACGGGTCGAGTAACTTCCGTGCAGAATGCTATCGTCTGCATAGCAATGAATCCTCTAGAGGGACAGATCAATATCATGCATGTCAGGAGCCTGATAGAGGAGGCGACATCTCGGGGCGAGGTGGTGATGGCAGTGCCTCTTGATATTGCCAACGCCTTCAACACCTTGCCCTGGAGCTGCTTTAGGGAGGTGCTCATTTATTAAGGAGTGCCTCCTTACCTCCGTCGTATTGTTGTGGCTTATCTGTCCGAGAGAGCCATAGCTTACCTAGCTGGCTAGGGCCGGGGCGGCGAGAGATATCGTGCGGTGTTCCACAGGGATCGACTTGTTACGCCACCGACATCCTCGTACGGCGCGAGAAGCACCGCACCGAGACGCAGCCCTAAGAGCCATGGCAGGTGTTGCTTAAGTCGTGGGGCGAATACTCGGGACTGACTTTAGACAGATGGCAAGGCACCGTGAGGATTTAGTCGGTAGAAGTCTGGCATGGCATCCATGAGGATTTCCATACGAAAAAAAGGCCGCAACGAGCGTAGCAGAAGAAGTCAGTGCCGCAGCGGCGTGACACTCGGTAGGTGAAGCTGCCACGGCCCCTCTACAGCCACTCCTTCATGACAGACTTCACCGCCTCAAATAGTACCTATCTACTTAGTGTGTACTCACTTTGTGGCCCACCTTCCATGTAGAATCGCCCTGTTTATCAGATTATTCATTACTATACCCTGTATATAAGATTATTTATTGATATAATAAGGAATTATAAACGGGGTGATCCTATGGCGACTCTACGTTGGCTTGCGTAGGTGATCCATGCGGAGCGTTACAGTGGAGGCTCGACGTGTCGCGAGCTGCTTTTGGCGCCCCTTATCATCCGTCGCCGGCGCCCGGGTGCACCGCACTCCCTACCCCATTTTACATCTATGTTGTGACACTGAATTAATATAGTACTTGCTGTAGTGTACCTACCCCAGGGAAGCATACTCAGACTCACTTTAGTTTTCTTACTTCAGCATCGCAGTATGAAATTCTAATGATATAAGTAAGCGGCTTATAGTCTCGCCATAACTGCTGTGCCCTCTCTGAGGTACCTATACCTACGCGGCGAGGTGGGAGCCGGGGAAAAAGGAGCATGAGTACACATGCGATTAATTATAAAAATATCTTATTTGTACTACATATTTTATTAGTTCATAAAAATGTAATCTACAGATCTTTTTATTAAAATACCTAGACAGTTGATTAAGTGTGCACAGCATCAGCAGTTATGGCCAGACTATAGTACCTAATAAATTATGTACGTACTTTTTGTAGGGAATATAAGTGTGTCTACTTACAGAAAGCTGTGGCCCGTTGCTATTCCCTTCCTGGAAGCCCTCGATAGTGCTACTTTGTACTGCCGCGATTGTGTGTATGTCAACTCACAATCCATCAGACAGTTAGGACATTCCAGAGAATTTATTACCTCGGTCTCTAAACCGGTAAAATCGTTTAGTCCCTTTGGGTATAAGTATAGAAGTTTTTCTGAAAATTATGGTAATAAAAGTTATTTGCCTTTTTTTTAACGGGAGGAAAATTCAACATGGATGCTATGCCGGAATCCTACCGACTAAAAACCACACGTGTCCCACCTAACAGCCTAAATTTGGGAGCCTGATTAAGCCCTCGGAAGGTTACCCCAAGACAACGTTATTTGCCTCATCATAGCCGACCTGGTTGTATTTAAACTATGCCAAAGTTTAATTAACGAAAGTCTCTCTCAGAGTTCCGACAAACCCAGGTGCTAGCTCCGTTAACGGCAATACATCTCCCAGAGGCTCCAGTACACTATGATAGGTACTAAGAATGACCCATGATGGACCGTGCTTTTGGCCAGGGTAGTAGTAACCTTCTAAGATTTGTTATTTCGTATATCGTAAAATATTATGGGCTACTAGCTGACCCGGCGAATTTCGTAATACCATTTTTAGGGTTCCGTAGCCAAATGGCAAAAACGGAACCCTTATAGATTCGTCATGTCTGTCTGTCTGTTCGTCCGTATGTCACAGCCACTTTTCTCCGAAACTATAAGGCCTATGCTATTGAAACTTGGTAAGTAGGTGTATTCTGTAAACCGCATTATGATTTTGATAAAAAGCTAGAAAAAAGCAGTACATTTTGGGGGTCTCCATACTCAGAACTGAAACTCAAAAATGTTTTTTTCATCAAAGTCATACGTGTGGGCTATCTATAGATAGGTCTTCAAAAATGCTATTGAGGTTTCTAACATCGTTTTTTTTCTAAAGATAATAGTTTGTGCAAGAGACACTTCCAAAGTGGAAAAATGAGAGTCCGCCCCCCCCTCTAACTTCTAAACTAAGAGAATGATAAATCTAAAAAAAATATATGATGTACAATGCCATAAAAACTACCAACGAAAATTGATTTGGACAAGATAGAGCTGGTAGTTTCTTTTTAATACGTCATAAACCGCAATTTTCGGTTAGAAAAATCACTTCCACTGCGAACATGTTAAAACACCAATCAAAGTTACAACGAACTATAAGAACTTTTATATTATGTTACTTGCTGCTACGAAACCCTTCATGGGCGAGTCCAACTCGCACTTCGCCGGTTTTTTTAATACGTCATAAACCGCAATTTTCGTCTAGTAAAATCATTACCATTGCGAACGTGTTAAAACACCTATCAAAGTTACAACGAACTACAAAAACTTTTATATTATGTTCCTTGTCCAACTCGCTTGGCCGGTTTTTTGGGTTCCCTACCGTACGTTTCCGTACTACTGAGACTTCGCTGTCCGTCCTTCACGAGAGGCTGAGTCTCAGGCTCTCAGGAACCGTGATAGCCAGAGAGGAGGTAGGTGAGAGAAAGGCCCAGAAATACCATTGGTTCCATAGTTAAGCATAGGTAAAGGAGGGCTACTTTCGTATTTTATAACTAGCTGTTGCCCGCGACTTCGTACGCGTGAAAATTATGTTATAAAGCCTATTTGATTGCTCTCTGCTTAGCCCCTAGGATATGTAGCGTGATAATATATAGCCTATTTTAAGACCCTACCCCTAGCTAATATTTGTACAAAATTTGAATCAAATCCATTGAGTACTTTTCGAGATCCTTCCGGACAAAGCAAAGCAAACAGACAAACAGACAAACAGACAAACAGACAAACCGACAAACAGACAAACAGACAAAAAAAATTCTAACTATATTTTCGGCTTCGGTATCTTATGTTGAACACCCATCGAGTATTTTTTTTTTAATATTTCCAATGTACAGTTTTGACTTTTCTATCATTTTATTATATGTATAGATATTAGTGAATAGGGATACAAACTAGAATTTTTTCGAAGACACTAAATCACTCAGGGTACATATTTTATCAGTTCCTTCGTTTTTAATATGATAGAAGAAGGGAATGCAATGGCATAGTGATTTGATGGCCTCTATCCGACATTTTACCAAGCACGCATTGAATGAGTACAGGCCATAGAAAGACTTCTTGTCCTCTTCACGAAACATGCATTGTCTCTGAAACAAACATACTAAGACTTAATAATTACTTATATTAGGGGCTAGTCCGGAAAAATGCACATAGGATTTTGGAAATACTCAAGAACTCACTTCATTAAATGACACTAAAATGAAACCTTAAATTCTTAATAGATGAAACTACAATAACACCGTGCGCTTTTTACAAAATAATTATTTATGTTAGAAAAAAAGACCTCTCAAAGTTATTAAAAATTATCGAAATAGCAGAAATAACATTCAAATTGACAAAGGTAAATTTCGATGATTTTCAGAGTAATTCGCAAGTAAATAATTATTTTGTAAAAAGCGCACGGTGTTATTGTAGTCTCATCTACCTATTAAGAATTTAAGGTTCCATTTTAGTGTCATTTCATGAAGTAAATTCTTGAATATTTCCAAAATCCTAAATGTCTTTTTGTGCATTTTGCGGAGCTTTTTAGCGCAGAATAAACACATTGAAGGTTCTAGAATGGAGACCGCGTCTCGGCAAACGTGGGGTAGGACGTCCACCTGCTAGATGGACCGTCGACCTGGTAAAGGTCGCAGGCTGGGACTGGATGCGGAAGGCGCAGGACCGTGTGTTGTGGCGTAAATTGGGAGAGGCCTACGTCCAGCAGTGGACTGCGATAGGCTGTTTTGATTGATTAAAGCTTTTTTTAACATGAGAAAAATCCTGCAGGGATGCTATGCCGGACTCCTTTTTTTATGACGTGAGGGACGATCCATCATGGATGCTATACCGGACTCCTACCGACTAATAATCCTCACGTAACGCCCAACAGCCTATGGTCGGGAGTCCCAGGACTTCCAACAGATCCACGGCTACCACTGCGGTTTCCTACCTACCTAATGCCTGGGTGTTTCTTCGGGCCTTGAATTTTTGATGTCTGGAGCTAAGAATACGTACTAACCTAGAAACCGTCTCTCCTCGTGATCACTGCATCAAAAACTGCCGTACTAACGCATGATTGTGTGCGTGAGCGTGCTGTCTTACACACGCCTTGCGTGAGTGTGTAGTGACGCCGGCTAAAGACACTTCCCACTTTTTTCGGGAAGCTAATCATGCTAAAGCCTTATTCTAACTGCATAAAGTTCTTATGAATGGCATCATGTATGCATTCCCGCTTTACAAAGCAGGGGGGGGGGGGGAGTGGGCGAGATTTACTTATCAAAGTGTTTAGCGCCTTATGGTTGGAGGTTTTCCTAAAGGTTTTTGCGATATCACGCACTGTTTTCGAGATATAAGAATTTGAAAAAAAAAACCTACCTTGAAATCATTCTCTTCAATGAAACTGCTGGCTGATGACCGGAAAACTGGCGGCATGGACCCTTTTTGACGATTCGTTCAAAAGTTTGGTGATGAAAAGATATCAAACCAACAAATAAACCTAAAGGTGCTTCCTCACAGGGTGCATTCGCGTGTAATGTAACATTACAGAGTCGAGCATTACAGCAGTGAGGGAGGAGAACCGAGCATTGCAATGCGCACCTTGTAATGATACAAGACGAGGTTACATCAGTGAAGGAAGAGAACCGAGCATTACAATGCGCGCCTTGTAATGATACAACGTGTAATGTTTGGATACAACTTGTAACATCAATGCGCGTTGCGCACCTTATAATGATACAATGTGTAATGTTTTGATACAACTAGTAAGATCAATGCGCTTTTTTGTTGCGGCTGGCCGGCCGCACACTGGTTCGAATGTTAATATAGGTGGACATACGATCTAAGATGACAAATGCTATTGGGAAAAAACATTTGAATAGGTAGAAGCCGTGAGCCGGTCTCACCCGACTGCCGCTCCGTAAAACGTTAACTGTGAAAGTTCAATCCGATTGACGTTGTCATATTTGTTTTATTTTAAACTTTGAACAATTTCGGGTTATTTTGCAATCCAAAATGGCCGCCGTGCCACTGTTGAGAAATTTCATGTTCTATATCGTATGGGGGGTTTTTTGGTAGGCTGAGTACGAATTTTGGGTTAATTTTGCAATCCAAGATGGTCGCCGCGCCACCGTTGTAAAATTTCATGTTGGATACCGTATAAGGAGTTTTTTGGTATGCTGAGTACGAATTTCAGGTTAATTTTGCAATCCAATAAGGCCGCCGCGCCACTGTTGTGAAATTTCATGTTGGATATCGTATAAGTGGTTTTTCGGTATGCTGAGTATGAATTTCGGGTTAATATTGCAATCCAAAATGGCCGCCGTGCCACTATTGTGAAATTTCATGTTGGATGTCGTATAAGGGGTTTTTTGGTATACTGAGTACGAATCACATGATAATTTTGCAACCCGATATGGCCGCCGCACCGTAATCACAAAATTTAGTGCATATTCTGTTATCCGTATCCGCCAACAGTTAGCGCTTAAAATTTTGGACGCTTTGCTGTCGTTCAGACACTATCTACCTACTTAATATATCTCTGGTCTGGAGGTTTATCTCCGTAATTATTTAATGAAATGGTCTGAATTTTTTATAAGAAATCTTATCACAATTTTTGTTTAGGCGTGAAAACGTAACAGACAGCCAGACAAACAGAGTTACTTTCGCATTTATAATATTAGTACCTAGGGATAAAGATCACTCAGATTTTTTGCGTGATATTTTTTGTATAAAAGTGTGGTTAAAAAAAAACCAGGTCTATTAGACCTGGTTTTTTTTATTTTTCTTTTTGATTTATTTTGCCACAATTTCTGATTTATATGTGCCGTAAAAATTAAGTTGCATATCTAAAAATTCTATAAAACTATTTTGAACTTTTTTTGAAAATAAGAATATGTTGAAAAGAGTCAAACGTAAAAAGTAAAAATTGCCAGATAATCAGACGAAGAACGCAATCTCGAAGGAACATCCGTTCACGGTTGGGAGCTCCGGGTAAGCTCGCGGAAGGATGACCCCAGAATTTACTTACTAAGCTAAGTACATAATAAGGTCCTAGGACATCCTTCCGAGGTCTTACCCTAGGCTCTCAAGCATAGGCTGTTGGGCGTAACGTGAGGTTTTTTAGTCGGGAGGAGTCCGGTATAGCATTCATAAGGATATTCCCTCACATTAAAACAAAAGTACCTACATAAGAAGAGCCGGTGGAGCAGTTTTAGAGTTGTTTATACTGCTGTCTGCTTGTCCAGCTTGATGCATCAGTACGGTCCCAGTTACCATATCATCATCATCTAGCAGGTACCTATACCAAATCAAATAGTCGTAAATTCCGTCATCACATAGTCACACTGTGACCCGTTTTAGGGTGACTCGTTGAGAGTAATCCCATTGACAGTGAGCTGATGTTCTTTAATAGGTATTTATAGCTAAGAACTGTCTCGATCACAACATTGGCTTTTGAACGAAAAAACGGCAACCGGGCGCCAGCTATGATGCCACAGTCAGAGAGACAGACACACAATATCTTCGTTTTCGTCGTAGTCCCATATCTAAGACTAAGACTGACTCAGAGGACTGCATGAGAGGAGCGTTTTTTTTCAGGAACTGATAAAAATGGTTCTTAGGGAGATAATTTCGTACAACAATGGTAAATGAATAAATAAATAAATAAATATTCACGGACATCTCACACAACGCTATCTGATCCCAAAGTAAGCTAGGAATAACCTGCTTGTGTTATGGGTATCAGACCACGGATATTAACACTTATATACTTTTAAATACATACATATTATACATAGAAACACCCAGACTCTTGAGAAAACATAGGCTAATAGTCATACCGATAGTTTGAAATAAACATTAGGTACCATAAGTACTAAAAGTCCTGACGTCTAGGTGGCGAGCCAGAGAGAGGAGTTCGTCGGGAGGAATATAGGTCACAATTTTAAGTTTTTCGACAATATTCTAAAAGTGGTGCATTAGAGCAAAAATGTTCAAAGATAACATGAAAGCTTATAACTCTTTGATTCTTTATATCCTAGGATCCCTTTAAGAACGACCTTCACCGAGCTGGTTATTCGATGAAAAGTGTTTTATATTAAACTAATAATAATAATAATATTCATTTATTTCAGATAAATCCATAGTTCGTTAGTAATCTTACACTATGTTAAAAATATATCAATAATTATAATAGACTAAATAAGATACATTATTATTAATTATAATTATGATCAAAATTAAAATTGAAATACATTTTTTTAACTACCCAAATAAATTAAAAATAAAATAAAATGTCAATATTAAAGTAATCCAATTTAAAATACCAGAATCGAATAGATTTTAAAAACCGGCTAAGTGCGAGTCGGACTCGCGCACGGAGGGTTCCGTACCAAAAAACAAAAAAAAGTCTAATGTTGCATGGGAGCCAACTATTTTTTTTTTTTTATTAAACGCGAGGGAAAATTCTTCATAGATGCTATGCCGAACTCCTACTGACTAAAAACCTCACGTAACGCCCAACAGTCGGGAGCCCCGCGTTAGCCCTCGGAAGGATGTCCCAGTAAATGTCCATTTTGTTTTAATTTTTTATTTTTTATGAAAATACACTGCTCGATATTCTGTGAGTATTTCAAGCGTCTACTGGTTGCCTATAATACATAATAAAAAACTAGTACTTATTGCTCTATGATGTTTGTTAAGCACCATAGCACAGTCCGCGTTGCTCTATGATGTTAACTATCCTGTTATCCTCATAAAGATCCTCCACGGTAGGTACAGTCAGAGGCGGCGTAAGGCGTGGGCGACGTGGGCCACCGCCCACGGCCTCGCGGTACAAGGGGCCTCGCGCCTCAAAAATTTTTATGCATTGCTTCAAAGTGAGAATAAAATAAAAAAAGATATAAATTAATGTTGCTGTGAAAATTATGTATCGATTCATACAAATCGGCGGACAGGAATCTTGAAAAACTTTTTACTGATTTTACAAAAACTAATGATGCCAATGTGTTTATCTTAATAATTGTAGTCGAAAACATGGAGACACAGTTTTGATACTACTTCAATTTTAAAAAATATTCAACAAAAACTGATTTCAATGTACGGAAAAGTACATTAAAAAAGGGTTAGCTTGCAATTTTCTCGTGTTTTCTTATTTGAACGCATATAGTGGCTTTTAATGGGTTGTTAGCAAAATACCTGCCAAACATTTTAGGCACCGCTCTGAAAGCTATATGACAAAATATATTTTTTCTAATTTTCTTTAAGAAAATATGTCTAATTATATCTTTTACCTTGCATGTAATAATGTAATATGTCTAATTCTTTTTTTTACAGTTATACCTAATTGTTAATAAACTACATTTTAGCTTAGTACTGTCCTACCCATATCAAAAATAATATGACTAGCATACGGGATCGGGAGTTTTTGAGAGATCCTTATAGCAGACGACTATAATTTTTTCCTACTTTTTTAGCAACATGTTTTTATTGTAGGTATAGCATTTTTCATTAAGATTTGAATAAAATAATTTATTAATCAAATAAAACAATAGCACTTTTTATAAAACATATATCATAGTTATAATAAATACAAAAACTAAGTTATAAAAACAAAAGTGGTAAAATTTAGACAAAAAATAGAGATATGTAGACAAAAAATTAGCGTCAAATAAGAAAACACAAGAAAATCGCAGGCTATCCCTTTGTACTTTTCCATGCATAGAAATCAGTTTTTGTCAAATATTTTTTAAAAAATTGAAGTCTAATCAAAATTGTGTCTCCGTGTTTTCGATTACAATTATTAAGATAAACACATTGGCATCATTAGTTTTTGTAAAAACAGTAAAAAGCATTTCGAGATTCTTATGTCAGCCGATTTGTATGAATCGATCCACAGTACGCCGCCGACCAATGCAGGGAATCCCTTGTTTTATTCCTTCCGGACTGTTGGTTCCACTGCTAAGTTCCACTAAGGGGTCCTACAGGATTTACAAATACTCGTGGACCCATTTAGATAGTGGAACCAACAATATATGTTTTATCCTGGATTTTTTGGGACGAGTGACCACACTCACCACATTTGACGTAAACCTGTGTGCTTAAATTTTTTTTTCTTACGGCGAGACTATTATTATTGGCGCAGGGCCTCGCGAAATCTGTCTCGCCTAAAATCGCCTAAAATAAATAAAAATATAGCACAGAAACGATTCAATTAACATATATGTACAGTACATCAAAATAATCAAACAAAATTTGAATTACATAAACTTAAAAAAATTGTAGCTTAATGTAATGTAGGGACTATTGTTTATACTTACTTATATTGTTTATGTATTACGTAACTCGCCCGGTCGGCGCGCTCCAAGCTAAAATGTATGACCGATGAATTCATTCCGAATAAACGTACTGTATTATAAGGTTGTGTTTGTGTTCTCTCGGCCCTAGACAGTTCACTTAAAATAAACAAAAATATATAACAAAGAAAATTAAATTAAAACTATGTACATTCAATAATCAAAGAAAATTAGAAATATAATATGTAGACAAAAATTAGCGTTAAAATAAGAAAACACGAGAAAATCGCAAGCTATCCCTTTTTAATGTACTTTTTAAAAAATATTCGACACAGACTGATTTCAATGCCATATAACAAAGAAAATTAAATTAAAACTATGTACATTCAATAATCAAAGAAAATTAGAAATATAATATGTAGACAAAAATTAGCGTTAAAATAAGAAAACACGAGAAAATCGCAAGCTATCCCTTTTTAATGTACTTTTAAAAAAATATTCGACACAGACTGATTTCAATGCATGGCATTGAAATCAGTCTTTGTCGAATATTTTTTAAAATTGAAGTCTAATCAAAATTGTGTCTAAATGTTTTCGACTACAAAATTATTAAGATAAACACATTGGCATCATTAGTTATTGTAAAAAAAATTAATAAAATAGAACCGACTTCATACAAATCCTTAAAAATAAAATTTACTTAGGACAAAGTAATATGTAAGTATTTTGATATACCAGATTTTATTCAATATCATATTGAAGTCTGCGCCAAGTAAACCCATAGGTTTAGGTAGATATTATTAATGGCACCAACTTTAATATTATATTGAATAAAATCGGATAAATCAAAATACATTTACTTTGTGCTAAGTAAATTTTATTTTTAAGGATTTGTATGAAGTCGGTTCTATTTTTTGTTAATTTTTGTTTTATTGGTTAAGTGACGGGTAGACCGAAAAGTATATCTATCTATGTGTTAAGTTCTCATCAACACAAATCATTCAAGCCGAAACACAAGGTAACCGCTGTAATTCCCTCGACTGTCTTTCGGTTCCATCGTCATATCGACTCCAGACCTTCATTAAATTGTAGTACATTAAGGCACTTAATCAAAAAGTTAACAAACGCACTAGTTGTCCCTACAATTTTCGGTGGTTGCCCTCGATTTCTCCTGGATCCCAGCATCAGATCCTGATACCCTGGATATGGGACCACCTCAGAAGTAGCCTCATTCAAACAAAAAAAAATTCAAAATCCATCCATAATTGGTATCATTGGTATTTTATCGCGTAACATACAAACAAAAAAAATAGCGTAGGTACGAATTGAGAACCTCCTCCTTTTTTGAAGTCAGTTAAAACAGTAAAAAGTATTCCTTCCGGACTGTTGGTTTGACTGCTTAGTTCCACTAAGTGGTCCAACCCGTCCAACAGGATTTACAAATACTCGTGGACCCATTTAGGTAGTGGAACCAACAATATATGTTTCATCCTGGATTTTTTGGGACGAGTGACTCCACTCACCACATTTGACGTAAACCTCTGTGGTTAATTTTATTTTTCCTTATGGCGATACTATTATTATAGGCGCAGGGCCTCGCGAAATCTGTCTTGCCCACACCAAATTTAGGTCTTGCCCCGCCACTGGGTACAGTACGTATTTGTAAAAGAGTTTGAGAACTCTATGTTTAATTTCTTTTTCAGAATATTGATGACATTTGAATGACACATTATAAATACGGTACGTCTACAACATCGTTGCATGTATTGAATTGTGTGTTTGTACGTAAATTGTTAATACTGGAGAAAAATCTAAAATACGGTCTCTTTGTTTACTATTTCCTACGAAATTGCTATCTTTGAAATATTACAGCGACCTTAAGTAATCTGATGAAAGCGTTGTTCACTTTTTAAAGAAAAATATTTACGAGGAAAGTCGAACAATAAATTAGTATGTGACCCCGTAAGTATATTGTTCAATCACGGCGACACGAAATTAATTTCGTTGGGCAATATTTGATTGTGCTATACCTTCTAAAGTATTCATTTAATTCGCATGGTGTAAAGGGAATAAATAAGCTTGATGATATGTTCAAGCCAACTTTTGTATTTAGATTGAGAAGGATACCTTATTACCTAATATATGAAATAAAATGGCCAAAAAACACGTTTGTTGTATGGGAGCCACCCTTAAATATTATTATGTTTTTGTTTTTAGTATTTGTTGTTATAGCGGCAACAAAAACACATAATCTGTGAAAATTTCAACTCTCTAGCTATCACCGTTCATGAGATACAGCCTCCTGACGGACAGACAGACAGACAGACAGACAGACAGACGGACAGCGAAGTCTCATGAATAGGGTCCCGTTCTTTACCCTTTGGGTACGGAACCCTAAAAATGACAATAAGTACATAAAACCAATGATATAAAAACTATAGATACGTTATAGACACTTGAAAATGGCAACACGTAAAGTAGGTAATTACCTGAAAATCTGTGACGCGGCTGTAGGGTTAGCGAAAGTTCTATTAAGCACTGTTTTAAATTCTGTTAGTAAGGAAAACTCGAAAAAAACATGCCTTCATGTATCTTCAGATGATGCACAAGCTAGACTGCAACAAAGACTTCTATATAAAATGAGGTAGACATGCCCTACGCACTGATTTTTGAAACCTACAAACTGCGCTAATTAGCAGCGTTGTTCGCACTGTTGTGAGTCAAAACTTCGAGAGTAGGTACTCGACCTGCAATTGGAGTCCATACGCCTTCTCTTTTACTCTTGTTCTATCCGTATATTGCTATTGTGTGTGGTGACAATTACGTAAATAGTATTTATAAGTGAGTGTAGTCTTAGCAATGTGTGTTTTTGAGGATTGTTTTTGAAATCTCGCTTGTTAGAGTACGGCGCGTCTACCTCAGTTTATATAGAAGTCTTTGCACAGCAACTGTTCAATATAAAAACATGTCATTTCATGCGTAAGTACAATAGAAATAATAATATTATTTCATTTTCTCGGATCGTTAAAATGGCGGCAAGCTTATTGAATGCACAAAGAAAATGTACTCTGTGGTTTGGCGCCCGCGACCCGTAAGGGGATGTCGGGGAGATTTTGTACTAATGTTTTATTTTGGTATTTGAATATTTTTTTATTTAGGTAATTATATTTCTTTAAAAAAATAATGAAACATAATAATAATATATTAAGATTATTAAAATGATTTAAATTACAAATGTTTGGATTACTTACTAGGTACTAAATTATTACTTATTAAATATTTTTTTCTGTATGATATTGTTATTTTATGACTTAAATTACGTTAATAATTACTAATCCGATAAACTACATTAACATTTTATAAATTTAAATATTACGTAGGTACTTTACCCGTAAATACATTAACCAAATTATGTCTCAGTAAGTGAAATTCAAGTTTCCCTTTTTCCCCACATTCCTCTGATACTGACTTCATGCATGCTACCACAGATAATTTTTAGAATTCTTTTTTAAATTTATAAAAGTTTAGCTGTTTTTGAAAGCCGCAATGTTCGTGTATAACGTGTCTATACCTATATGATACGTCTTTGCATAAAACACAATTCTTAACTAATATAAAAATAAAAACATGTTAATCTCAAGAGTAATAGAATAATTAAGGTGCATTATATTGTGATCAAATTTTAAATTAAAAGTTTATCTCTCTTTAACTAATTAAAAAATAATAAAATGAAACAAAATGTCAATATTTAAAATAATCTAATTTTTTTTTTTTTTTATATTCAGCTCGCCAAATTGACGTCGCCACCAGCCTGATGGTAAGAAAGCAGTGGCGCATCTAGCGATTGGGGGCCACTTCTTACAGTGGTCCTCAAGTTGGCGGCCCTGTGATGTGCCTCTTCACGCTTCTCTTGAAGAACCCGTCCCTGACGTGTGCGGGCAGGTCGTTCCATGTTTTTATAGTTCGACAGAGGAACGATCTTTTGAAACGCTCGGTTCTGGCGAAGATTCTCTCCACTGTGTATGAGTGGCATCTCTGCCCGGCACGCGTTGTTCGGGATCGGAAAGGAGATGGTGGGATGAGGTTGAAGAGCTCTTCAGAACATTCGCCGTGATACATTCGATAGAAGGCAGCCAAGGACGCTATGGTTCTTCGCTGCGACAAAGGTTCGAGGCCTCCCGTCACCTCAGGACAACCAATTATTCGGATAGCACGTCTCTGCATAGCGTCAAGCGCGTCTAACAAGTACCTCGCGGAGTCATCCCAAAGGTGAGAACAGTACTCGACGTAGGGACGAATCTGCGTCTTGTACAGTAAACATCTCTGATGTGGCGTGAAATACCGTCTCACCTTATTCAGGATTCCCAGTTTCCGCGAGGCCAGACCAATACAGCTCTCTATGTAGTTTTTGTGATTGAGCTCACGCCGGACGTCTATACCGAGGACCTCCAGGTTGTCCTTTAGTGGAAAAAATTTAAAAATATCAGCCTGTAATAAATTAAATGTCACTACTTAAAACACAATTCTAAAATAAATATAAAATACTGATAATGTGAATAATAATGATTCTATTCTATCTAACATTGAAAAGGGGTACTCTGGAACCCATGTGAATGTCGTTCCAGAGTGGCGCAATATTGTACAATCTGTTCTATCTATGATATTGTTTAGAAAACTATTGGCACTGTCACTAAATAATTCACTAATTAATTTGCAATAAGGTTGCCTAAAAATTTTCAGTCCTGAATATGATAAATTAAGATTTGAAAAAAAAAAAAAATTTTTACTATTTACTGGTTTGCTTAATAGACACAGGTACGCAGGCATAAACTTGCAGCGGCCTGGTTCATGAATTTAAGTTAATTAAAATATAAAATAAAATAAAAGATTATTTAAGCAATTACTAGTATCTATTTACCTGCGTAACAAAAGTTGTGACGAGAAAAAAATCGACAACCTAACATTTGCATATTCTATGGGCGTTAAACTTCCAATTTTTATGGAATGTATCTATTAAGCAAACCAGTAAATGGAAAAAAAAACTTTTTAAAATTCTTAATTTTTCATATTCTGGACTGAAATTTTTTAGGCAACCCTATTGCATTTTAATTTTTGACATATTTAGTTGAATTTAAAAGACTTTTCATCCAATATCCAGCTCGGTGAAGGTCGTTCTTAAAGGGATCTTAGACCATTAACACTTCTCAATATTTCCACCACGCACGTGCATCGTTCTTGGGATATGTACCTACCTTGGCGCAAAACTTAAATTTTATATCGCCCAAGACTATTGATCGGTCATGGAGGCCGATCGATAGCACAGCTTACAGGTTTCTCTTAGGTTTTCTCTTTATACTGTGCCGTAGTCTTGGGCGAAGACATGTCTGCGGAACTCGGTTGGGAGAGTTCTCTCCCACTCTCTCCGTGCTGCCTATTTACGAGCTTGCACTATCGGTGGATTAAAAATACTTACCGTTTGAACAGAATATTTATGTACTTCGTCTGTCGCGTATTGTTCAATCGCTTGTAACTGCAGTGTCTCGAAGTAGTTGGGCTGTGCTATGTAATACTGCACTCTGCCTCCTCTGAATTCAGGGTAAAACAGCGCATCGTGTAATAGAACCTACAAAATTGTATCATTCACCTTTTATGACGGCAGCGTGACGTGAGGAATTCACACACGCCCCCTTAGAAGCGGGATCACACCTGAAACCCCCCAAAGACGCGGGATAGCACCCGAATCACCTCCTAGACGAGGCCGCAGTGGCGGCCGTGGGTCTGTTGGGAGTCCTGGGACATCCTTCCGAGGGCTCACCCGGGACTCCCAACCATAGGCTGTTGAACGTAACGTGAGGTTTTTTAGTCGGTAGGAGTCCGGTATAGCATCCATGAGGATTTTCCTTCACGTTAAAAAAAAATCCGGAAACGCTCGCAGACATAAAATGGTGTTATAGGTCTATGCTCGCAGATGAAATGCCAGAAAGAGGTACCCATCCGAGGACCAGCCACTAGCTATAGGTACTTTTTTTTTTGTTATTGTTACTGAGGTGGCCGACAAGCTTACGGCCGACTTAATGGTTGGTTACCGTAGCCTTTGGACTTCACAGCGCAAGAAGACCCGCTGGCCGGGGGCAGGTTGTCACGACCTGCAGTTGAAATTTTTAAATTTTTTATATAAAGCTTACAACTTGGCTTAACGACTGCCATTTTCCTGGCAACCGGGACCAACGGCTTAAGGTGCCTTCCGAAGCACGAAAATGCTCAAATTAATGTCACAAAGTGGTCACGTGGGTCACCCATCCAAGGACCGGTCATAGTGAAAGTTGTTTACTGCAGCGATCGTTTACAGAAAACTGAGTCCAAGGGACTACGAATGCGCGCCCGAAGTGGCCTGAAAGAATTGCTGCTCTTTCAAAATCTTGCAATTAAAATTGTAAACAAATTTTTACTTGGTGTACCTACCTATCTACATCTTACTACTCGTATCTATATCTATATCTATCTATTCTATACACATAATAAAAGGGGTGCGGGGTCCTACTAACATCTTAAGGACCCCAATGGGTCGGATCCTCCTCGTGGTGCATCCTGGGCAACGGAGTAGCGACCACTCCCCTTCCTCTGAGGGGGAGTTGTGCTACTCTGTCTAATTCCGGCCGAGGCGGGAGTAACCCACCTGTGGGTTGCTCGGTGGTGTTTGTTGCTGCCGGCCGTGCCGTTATTCACGGCCAGCAGCAGCAATGCTGGGTCGCCGCCGCTTCGCCACCCTTGCTGGCGAGACGATGGCGGCAAAGTGGGAGAGGCACTGCGTGGGGGGCGGGAGTTTGGGTAAATGCTCCCGCCCTGCCATGCAGTTCGGGCTGCCGGCCGTGAATAACGGCGCGACCGGCGGCAACAGTGCTGGGCCGCTGTCACCTCGCCAGTCGACGAGGTGATGGCTGAAAGCGAGAGGTGCACTGTGCGGGGGAGCGGGAGTAACGGATAATGCTCCCGCTCTGCCGTGCAGGAGTCACTGCTCGCCCCCGATTGTTTCTTGACCGTGGGCGTAAGGTCGGGGGACCCCGCCCACCAACGGTCACATGGCGGTGGGCACCTTTCCCGTGTTCCAGGGGTGCCCATTAGCGCACGCCTGCGACAGCCGCTCTCTGTCTCCTCTATCACAGAGGGGCGCTCGAGAGCGGTGCAGGCGTGGTCTTCAGCTCCTTAGGGAGCTTTGGGGAGCCGCCCATCTGGCTC
The DNA here is from genome assembly GCA_933228765.1 of Miltochrista miniata. Classification (NCBI taxonomy): domain Eukaryota; kingdom Metazoa; phylum Arthropoda; class Insecta; order Lepidoptera; family Erebidae; genus Miltochrista; species Miltochrista miniata. The sequence goes on along the minus strand of OW121764.1, from coordinate 9,201,384 downwards.
CCCTGAGGAGAGCCCCGAATAAACGGGGCGCCCCTAGCCGGGTCGACGTGAATAATCTTTTGATATCCCTCGGCCCGGCTAAAGGGTGAGGAGGAACACCGCGGGGTTTAGTGGGTAGGACGGTCCACTCCGGACCGGGCCGGGAGTCCCACACACCATCACGACACGATTATACCAAGACAACGAAATGAAAATCTGTTTGTATATTTTTGCAAAATACAGAAACTACTGAATAATTTTAATTAATCTTTTACTTGACTAGCAATCTAGAGGTAGGATCTTTATATAGGCTATATATTATCACGCTACATATCCTAGGGACTAGGCAGAGGGTAATGAAATTTGTAAGTATGGGGATTGATTAAGCTAAAACGTTGCAAGAATATTAGTAAGAGATTGGTTTTACACACCGGCTACATATTATCACGCTAAATATCTTGGAGGCCCGATAGAGAAAAATTAAATCCTGTTTTTGCTATGATATCCAGACGACTGATATACATACTCATATATTTCTAAATACATACATATTATACGTACAAAAAACACCCAAACTCCGATAGAAACATTTGTGGATCACACAAATAATTGGACAAACCCAGAAATCGAATTCAGGACCTCCGTAGAGGCAGGTGGTATCACTACACCGACTACGCCACAGCGGCAGTCAATTAAATTATATTTCATACTAGCTGACCCTCGCAACTTCGTTTACGTCACATATATTATGGTGTATGAAAGGAGACGTATTTTTTCATCAGACTCATCAAGCAGGGTATGAAACTGCCCTGTTTGCTTAAACATAAAAGAGCTTAAGATTTAGTCTATTCCAAAACGATTTAGTCCACGCCTTCGGCGCGGACTGAATTATTTTACAATAGCCTTAATAATTTAGTTTAGATTTACCCTCAAATTCAAAGGGATCCTTGAAAGCTAGGTTTTGCGAAAGTTTAGATGTCTCTAATTTCTGAACTACAAAACCTTCAACATTGAAACTTGTGTGAAATATTCCTTAGAGTATTCCCTTTATAAAACTGAAAAAAAAATTGGAATCGGACCACGCATTGTAAAGTTACAACTAAAAAACCGTTTTGTCTTTCATCCCCTCTCCTAAAGGAACCGCGCAAAAGAGATCAAAAGTATCCCAGAGGCTACCTCGGATTATAAGCTCTGATTGTACCAAGTTTCATTCAAACCGATTCAGTAGTTTCGGCAAGATACTTATTCGGTATACCGACAGACAGACAGACATAAAAAAATAAATTGCATTTTCGGCTTCAGTAGACTCCCGACCCTCAACAGGTTTATTTTATGTATAGACTAGCTGACCCTCGCAACTTCGTTTACGTCACATAAGATCCATGAAAGGAGAGGTATTTCTTTATCAGACTCATCAAGCAGCGTGTGAAACTGTCCTGTTTGCTTAATCATAAAAGAGCTTAATGATTGAGGCTATTGTAAAATAATTCAGTCCGCGCCGAAGCCAACACGTCAGTTTAGTTTACCCTCACATTCAAAGGCACTCTTGATTTTTAGGTTTTGCGAAAGTTGAGATGTTTCTAATTCCTGAACTACAAAACCCTCAACATTGAAACGTGTGTGAAACAATCATGTCTTTCATCCCCTCTCCCAAAGGAATTGCGCAAAATATCGGGATCAAAAGTATTTTAGAACCTTCCTCGGATCATAAGTTCAGATTGTACCAAACATTCAAATCTAATCAGTAGTTTCGGCGTGATACTTATTTGGGATACAGACAGGCAGACTGACATGAAAATTTTTAATTACATTTACCCAACAGCCTATGGTTGTGAGCCCCGGGTAAGCCCTCCCGGGAAGGATGTCCCAGTACTCCCAACGGACCTACGGCCGCCACTGCGGCCTTGCCCAGGGGTGGTTCGAGTGCTATCCCGTGTCTTTGGGGGGTTTCGGGTGTGATCCCGCTTCTAAGGGGAGGCCGTGCGTGAGTTCCTCACGTCACACTGCCGTCATGGGCCTGCTTCTGTGAGGACGGTGAGCGACCCTCTCACCGTCCTCAGACCCCCGGTCGTGGAGGCCGATAGTCCTCGGTAGAGAATGCCCTACAGTTAAATTTTTTAAATTAACTTATATGTACAGACTCTTGACCCTCTGCAGTTTTATTATATGTATACACTAGCTGACCCTCGCAACTTCGTTTACGTCACATAAGGTCTAAGCAAGAAGAGGTATTTCTTCATCACACTCCTAGGAGCGTATAATACGGCCCTGTTTGCTTAATCATGAAAGAGCTTAAAGATAAGCTCTTTAATGAATAAGTCAACACGCCAGTTAAGATTAATTACACTCACATTCAAAGGAACCCTTGAATTCTAGGTTTTGCGAAAGTTGAGATGTCTCTAATTCTTGAACTAAAAAACCTACCTACTACCTTTTTAGTGTTATGGAGGGAGTACTTCAGGGATCGTTTTATACAAGTTTCAATGTTGAGGGTTTTTTGTTCAGGAATTAGAGACATCTTACGCAAAACCTGCAATTCAAGGATTCCTCTGAATATGAGATGGATGTTTTAGAATGGACTTAATCTTAAAGCTCTTTTATGATTAAGCAAACAGGGCAGTTTTATACGCACCCATGAGCCTATTAAATGCGAAAGTTTGTTACTCTTTCACGCTCAAACCGCGGAACGGATCGGACTGAAATGTACAGAGGTAATATAGTCTGGAATAACACATAGGCTACTTTTTATCCCGGGAATAAATTCCCGCGGGAACAAATTTTACGCCGGCGAAGCTGCGGGCATCAGCTAGTTGTAAAAATAAAGTTGTATTCTATTCTACTTGAGGGTAACATCTTACGTGAAAGCCATGTCCATTTCCGACACGGTACCCGTAGTCTTCAGGTATAGAGTCCATGCCCACTACAAGACCATTGATTCCGCCCCCTGCCATTTGACGTTTCACTGGCCTGGATATAAAAAAAATCATTTAAGGTGCTTTTCCACTACGCTATGTTGTATATGGATGCGCTTGATATCAACACATCACAGTTTTCGGTTCACAAGTATCTAACGTTGATCGTTTCTATTATCCTAAGTGCGACTGACGAATATGATTGCATTGTGGATTTCAAACGCATCCATAGCTACGTAGCGTAGCGCATCTCAGGTAGAAAAGTAGGTACTCATAAGATTAAAAAGAAAAAGAAAATAATTGGGTAGCGTCCATACACAGAAGCATTCTTTTTCAGTTTAACACTTTAAAACCTGATATGTGTTAGGCGACTAGGTTTCGCTTTATGTGCTCAGAGGAGAAGCTATATTGGCTTTTAATTTTATTTCTGTCTGACCTTCCATCCCAGTCAACTGACCCGAACCAAAACCAAAATCGGTGAGGTCGCTTGGGCCCTGAAGATCTTGGTAAGGCTTGCACCCAAAACCTTTACAAAAGACGGGTGACTACTGTTAGCTGCAGCCTTCTTTTTGTCGTGTGGAATCCCTCAATCCCCATAGATGTCATGCTGAACTCGAGCTGACTAAAACCACACGCTCCCTACATAATCGTCCAAAGCTAGGCGTACTGGGTAACTCCTCAGACGGATGTTCCACGATTAAGCTCATTACCCTATATAGCCTACTGTTTGATATAAGAGAGTAGTGTGCAAAAATAAGCAAGCTACCAAACAAACACATAATAAGTTCTATTGGCTTACTCTTGAGTAGAATTATTTAAATCGAACACATAATTAAACGTGCAACAGTGTCCTAGGCCAGTCCTTCGAAGTCGAAAAATGCTCATGCAATTAACTTCTCTGCCAGCCCATCGACATTTGATCAGCATTTCCTCACAACTGGGCGCCAACTGGAGGGATAAATCAATGTTATTTACTGCAAGATTAGCAAGTCTATGAGAGGAAGGGATTGTGGAATGATCTACCTGCATCGGATCTCCAAAACACCTACAGTATGGGGATTTTCAAAAGGGAGCTTAGAAGGGTTTTACAGGGTCGACAGGGCGAGCATAGCGTCTTTAGTGTTGCAAACGTTCACAGGCTGTGGTGACCACTAGGGCTTGAACTCCGGAATTCCGGAATTGATATAATTCCGGAATTCCGATAAAATCTAATATAGTTTTCAATTCCGGAATTGGCGAGATCAATACCGGTATTTCGATATTGAAAAATACAATATTTTCGCTTCTTTAATTTCAATACAAACAAAAATGTAGATTATAAGCTTCTTATGCAATTTAATTACCTTTAATTATTACAATGTTGATAATTTAGGATTTCTCTATTAACAAATTCATTCGATTATGTACTTAGGTATTAATCATTTTATTTGATGTTATTTCTAAAACCTACTAAGACAGTAAATCTATAAAATTAATGGTATTTGTGGTATTTATAATGATATTTGATAGAAACATACTACACTCATTTGCAAAAATAACGGGCACCTAAGCAATGAACCATTTCAAATGTTAATATTGCTTTGTTTGATAATTAGGTAGTTTTATCCTCACAATTTGGTAAATTAATAAGAAAATAATCGTTTTTATCAGTATTTCATAAAATTTTGTTACAATTTATGGGAAATAATGCTAAACCTCGCTAGTAGTGTATGTTCGCTAGTAGTGCATATGCTCATGAAGTAAAAATAAAAAGTTTTTTTGTTTGTTTTTCTTTAATAAAGTAAAAGCAGATAAATGTTTAGTATCGAGTGTGACCCCCTCTAGCTAAAATCACAGCTTGAATTCGTCTGGGCATGCTAGCGAGTATATCCCGGATGCTTGCTTGCGGCATACGTTCCCACTCCGCAGTAATCACATTCTTCAGCTCTCTGATGGTCTGCGGAGCCGGGTGTACTGACCTCACACGCCGTTTTAGAACGTCCCAGATATGTTCTATGGGATTGAGGTCGGGACTTCGATCTGGCCAATCCAAACGACGAATGCCGACCTCTTGCACATAAACATTAACATCGCGGGATCGGTGGGCGTGAGCATTGTCGTCCATAAAAATCGAGTCTTGACCTAGAGCGGCCAATGCGGGTTGTGCATGAGGAATTAGAACTTCCGTTATGTATCGATGCCCAGTCAGTGAGCCGTTTTCAATGAAGACTAACTCTGTACGTTCCATTGAATTTATTCCTGCCCAAAACATAACAGAGCCCCCACCATAAGGTGTGATTTCTTCGAAACATGCATCTGTAAAGCGCTCTCCTTGTCTTCTTAGCACTCGCCGACGTCGATCTTCACCGAACAGAGATATCCTGGTTTCATCAGAGAACAAAACCCTATTCCAATCTTCTTGAGTCCATGATTCACAATTTCTAGCGAACCTAAGCCTGTGAACTCTGTGCTCACGGAGTAATTTGGGGCCGCGGGCCGGGCGGTGACTGCGTATATTGGCAGCGAGAAGCCTCCTCCTGACCGTCCATAGACTAATATGCACATTTCTTACTTCTTGGAGGTTGTTCTTAAGATCCACATACGAAGATTTGCGATTTCTCAATGCGCGACTCACAAGAAAACGATTATCCCGTGGTTGGGTACATGGTTTTCTTCCAGAACCAGGCCTTCTCTCGACGGAACCAGTCTCCTGATATCGCTGCCAGGTCCTTTGGACCGTCGAGCGACTAACATTTAGCCTCCTAGCCACGAAACATTGGCTACAACCCTCTTCAAGCAGCGCGATAATTTTGGTAGCTTTTACCACTTTATCTACCATTTTTGATACAGCCAAACAGCAATAAATAAAGCTTTGACAGTCAAGGATATGAAATTAATCGATAAAAATTGAATAAAAGTTGTGAAAGTCGATGTTAACTTCTGGAACTTCGCGCCAAAAATGTAGGATAAAAAGGGGTTTTCTGTAAAAATGAGCATCAAATGAAAATTTGAATTTAGAAGGTACTTTTTCAAATACCACGGCATTTTTAAAACCGGCCAGTAACGTGTACAAACGATTGAAACCTTTTTGGTATTGTATCTTTTTAAAGATGAATGAAAATCAAAACCGCCCGTTTTTTTTGCAAATGAGTGTATTTAAATAATAATAATATTATTGATGACGTTATTGTATTTTTTTTTACATTTATACTTCAATTTATAGTGCGAACTTAGACTTAGCTCTGACTTATGCTACGAGTTAAATTTAACTTTGATAGAAACGCTGTAAGAATTTGACAAAGGTCTCGCTCAGCCAGTAGTTCTGACGGAACTAATGGGGCCCGTACCTTATTAGTAGGGGCAAACTTTGCCCCAAGGCGCTCCACTGACCCATAGTGAGGAGGATCCTGGGTTTCCTGTTCTCATCAAAGCGGAGAAACATATTCCTTCGCACATGGCTCCGTCTCAGGCGCCCGACGCTGATTACAGCGAGAACGACGAGCCCGAAGTCAATGAAGGTGAGTTAGGGGCAACTGTACTGCAGCTTAGATTCCGCAGGGACCGTGCCCCAAGACCCGAACAGCATTCCAGGCCGATCGTGGATCCTGGCTCTTGAGGAGCTCGGGCCTCGAGTGATGGGGCTTTTTAGTGCATGCCTCGAAAAAGGCCACATTCCCAAGGTCTGGACCACAGGGAAACAGGTTCTGATCCGAAAGGCCCAAAACAGGAAATCCCCGGATGGGTAGACTGCCGATCACCTTGGTCGGCAGTCTACCCATCCGGGGATCGACCGATCGAGTTGCTCCGTTGAGTAACTCCAGCCGATCCCCGATCGGTCGATCCCCAACAATGATACGCTCAAGGAGCTTGCATACCTCGTTAGGTATGCAAGCTCCTTGAGCGTATCATTGCACAGCGCACAGTCGGGTACCTCACACGCGTGGGGGCTAGATCTGGCGGATAACCAGTTTGGTTTCCGTCTAGGGTGCTCCACCGTAGATGCGATTATGCGTATTAGAAGACTGACGGAGGAAGTAACATCGCAGGGTGAGGTGGTGTTGAAAGCGATGGCGATGTCAAGAGACACCGGCATCGTCTTCAACACCTTGCCCTGGAGCTGCGTTAGGGAGGCGCTTATTTATCATGGAGTGCTTCCCTACTTCCGTCGAATTGTCGGGGCCTATCTTTCCTAGAGGGCAATAACTTACCCAAGCATGCCAGGGCCCAGCCGGCTTAAATTTTACCTAATAGTTTTATGTCCCACGTATAGGTGGCGAGCCTATTGCCGTGTTGAAATGGACAGGCGCAGTTTGCCGAGACCCGCAGTTGAAATTTTTTAAGCCGCCCATAAGGCGTTCTACTTGGCTTAACGATTGTCATTTTACTGACAACCGGGTTTCATTTCGAGCTTTTCTTCTTTACAAAATGGATCGTTTTGCGAAAGTGTTCCCTTAGTCACCTTTTACGACACCCTCGGGATGTATTGGGGTGGCGACATTTTGTACTCATACTCGTCGCAACACGGGACCCCGTCGTCGCCACACGAGGCATTATTCAACACCCAAACGAATCCCTTGCCGTCACCCAAAAACTTAAAATTTTCACAATAATTGAGATACATATTAACAAAAGATTTTTAAAGATTACACCCCCAAAGTGGTTTAATAAGGGGTTAAATTTATCAAAGTACAGTTTTATAGTACAGTTAAGTAGTAACAGATGATGCTCAAGGTATAGTTAGCCCGCAGTTCCGCTCTTGTGATATACCTACTGTACAGGTTCCCGTATCCCATGGGAATTCCAAAGATAAAATCTGACCGAGTGTTAGTCAGGCTCGCAAACGGAGGGTTCCTTACCAAAAACAAATCACGTTTGTTACACATTTTTCTGATTTTACAGTTCCTGAGATAGGTACCTACATCCTGGAAACAGACAGACGCGGAGTCCCAGTAGTAGGCTTCCGATTTACTCTTTGAGTACGGAACCCTAAAAAGTAGCCTGCTGTTATTTCAATCTATCCTTGTACCAAATTTCAGCCAGATACGTTCAGCCGTTAGGGTGCTTTTAGTGTAATTCGTGTTTTCGCGCGCATGCGGGCCGGGCGGCCATTTTTACATTATCATCAGTGTTGCCAGTCGGGTCATGTCAGAAATCACCTAAAATTTAAAAAATGTGACCTTTTTGAATAAAAAGTAACCTTTTATATTTTTGGCGTGACAACGTCTTTTATTTCGATAGAGCAGGCTGCACGCACAAAAAACATGACTAATGCGGCGTTTTTTACAGTAAAGGTATTATAAGTTGATAGAATAGAATATTAGTTGAATTGACTTACAAAAACATCGATGAGTATTGCCCGCATTTCATGATGTATTCATAATTCATATTGATCCTATACAGGGTGACAGGAAAGATCCGTTATGGGCGTGGACTACGAAACACCCTACCCTAAACTTAACCCTTTTTGAGATATTCGACTTAAACTTAATTTTTTTTTATTGAAAATTGCCTATTTTAAGGTTCCCTTCTTAGTTCTTTTGGGGCCCAGTAATGGACGTTGTGATTATGCCATCTTTATCAAATTTGGATTCATACTGTCGACAAGATATTTTTTAGAAAATGTGGGTCTTCTACGTCAGCCTTTAGCATAAATCTGCATAAGTCCACTTCTCGCGGGGTCTCTTTCTTCAATAGCGTGTACCGGCGTACTGTAAACCACACTCTTCATTGCCAAAGTTCCAGATCACGGGCTCCCATATTTGTGGAAGTAGTCGGATCCTCTCCAAAGCGTTCTACTATTGCTAACGAAGCTTACCAACATGAAAAATTCTAAAACGTTAAACGAGCGTTCTGATTCCCGTTGCTTATAGGTAAAAAAATTAAAGTTAATCCTACAAATTCCGAAAAATCACCTAAAAGTAACCTTTTCACTAGTGTAACCTAAAAGTAACCAATGCAGTTCAAAAATCACCTAAAAGGTTACAAAAGTAACCTTCTGGCAACACTGATTATCATGCACGCCTCAAGCACGCGGAACCGTATAACCAGTAGTTTGACTCGGCCATATTTTGGAATTAAATGCCTACAGCCGTGCGGTACGTAAACATGCGATAGGGCTGCCCACCTACAGCATTTCAATACTATCTGCCTACTTTGACTTTTTATTTAGTTTTGTGATTGTAAATATGTAAATTTATATAGTCACGCCTGTATCGCCGAAGAGGTAGGCAGAGGCATATATGCCCACATTTTACACTATAGTTTTATGTCCCACGTAATAGGTGGTGAGTGTGAGCCTAATGCAGTGTTGAAATGACGACCCCCAGTTGAAATTTTTCAAGCCGCCCATAAGGTCTTCAATTTGTTATTTTACTGACAACCGGATTTCATTTCGAGCAAATATGTGCCTACTTTTTTATTTAAGCAAATAAGTAATTTGTGAATAAAATAATAAGTGCTCTATAAAAATGCATGTAGATTTCGATTAGCTAACTTTAATTGAAAAACCAAACATTCCGATACATAAGACCGATTTGTTAGTAAATCAAACATATGTTTACATATGTTGCCCCAGGTTGCCCGAGTTGCCCGAGTCAAAGGAAATTTTTGACGAAGTAGGCCGAGGTACCCCTCTACACTATCTTACTCGTCCAACTTCGTTCAACTTCGCGAGTAATGTGGAGGAAGCATTACATTTTAAAGTGTAATAATCCGCATGGTATGTAAAGCTTAATTCATTGGATGGCGGTGACGGCGGCGCCCGGTACTTACGAACGAGTGAGATGGGTATAGAAATTGGGAGTAAGCGGCGTAGATAATAATAATCTGCTCGCAATATTTTTCGTCAGTGATAGAATCACGGAACTCTAGTCTTTATCTATACTTCTATACTAATATTATAAAGAGGAAAGATTTGATTGTTTGTTTGTTTGTTTGTTTGCATCGAATAGGCTCCGGAACAACTGGACCGATTTGAAAAATTCTTTCACTGTTAGGAAGCTACACTCTTTGCGGTGAACATATATTTTATTCTCGTATTCCCACGGAAACGGGAACTATGCGGGTGAAACCGCGTGTCATCCGCTCGTTTTCATTATTTTAAATTCAGATTTTCAAAATTCAAATAATCTTTCGATTTGAAAGTACTAGTCAGTCTCCAGTACGATAGTTCTTTTCGTTCATTGTCAAGTTGGTTTAAACTTTGGAGGTAAATATTTGTCACTATGCAATAATATGTAGTAACAATTAAGATAGCAAAAACGCTGTCCATCAAAGTCATACCATGCTAAACGCATTGTAACATGAGCATGACCAATGTTACAATGCGACCCACCAAAAAGAATACCTTCTTGGTGGGTCGCAAGTGCAGCCTGCGCTGCGGAGGTTCTCATGCAAGCGGGAGGATGAGTGAGCTTGTGTACCTACATGGGTGGGGACTAGGGCTTGAATATCGGACGCTTTTTCAGTTCCGGAATTGGGTTTCGATATTCGGTATTTAAATTCCGGAACTCAATCAAGTTGCGTTTTGTACAAAATAGTGATATGTAAAAAAAGAAACGGGAGCTGGCAGTCCTACGTGATTAGTGATAAACTACTTTGATTCCCAGTAAAATTACTCATATTTTAACGTAACCAACTAAAAACCACAAGTTTCCTAACTATGGCCTACGGTTGGCCCTGGTAAGCCCTGAGAAGGATGACCCCAGGATTCCCCACAGACCTTGACTATCACTGCGGCCTCACCTAGGAGGTTTGGGTGCTATCCCGCGTATTTGGTGCTTGTTCAGGTGTTATCCCGCATCTCAGAGCGTGTGGCGTGCGTGAAACTTTCACATCACGCTTTCTTCTTGGGCGTGCTTTTGTAAGGAGGGCGATTAGCCTTCCCACCGTCCTCGAGCCCCCGATTATGGAGGCCGATAGTCTTGGGCAAAGACATGCGGAATTCGCGTGGGAGCGTTCTCTCTCGATCACTTTTTGCCGCATTAATTGATCATAGAAAGACGCAGTGGCGTCCCACTTACTCCCACTGGAGATCATAGCTCACTCAATGGTCTCCAGCGAGAGAATGTCCACGTCCAGACCTACCACGAGGACCGGGCGCTATTAAGCCCACGCTGTGCACTCCACTAATGTGTGAAGTACTGTGTCCTCACTGCGTTCCTTGCAGTGCTGGCACTCAGGTGTGGTTTCCCGGTGTATTCGTCACAGATACTTACTGAATTTCCCGTGCCCGGTAAGCATCTGTGACAACCGGTAGGACATAGCACCCGCACCGTGGCTCCTCTAGTCACTCGCCCATGACCGGTCTGACGGCCTTGATTGTGGCGATTCCCCCCTTGTGTGATGTGATGTGGCGATTCGGTTTGTTGCTAAAGTCCAGGTCTCCATGGTTTCCTTGTGGAGCTGGAACTGCCAAACCTAGATTTCTGGAGACGTAAGCCTATGACCCCGCTCCAGCGCCTCCTTGCACCAGAAAAGAATAAATTTGCAGCTTGCATAATGCAAGCTCCTTGAGCGTATCATTGCACAGCGCACAGTCGGGTACCTCACACGCGTGGGGGCTAGATCTGGCGGATAACCAGTTTGGTTTCCGTCTAGGGTGCTCCACCGTAGATGCGATTATGCGTATTAGAAGACTGACGGAGGAAGTAACATCGCAGGGTGAGGTGGTGTTGAAAGCGATGGCGATGTCAAGAGACACCGGCATCGTCTTCAACACCTTGCCCTGGAGCTGCGTTAGGGAGGCGCTTATTTATCATGGAGTGCTTCCCTACTTCCGTCGAATTGTCGGGGCCTATCTTTCCTAGAGGGCAATAACTTACCCAAGCATGCCAGGGCCCAGCCGGGTCGGCGAGATACGTGGTGCGGTTTCCGCAGAGATTAGTCTTAAGACCGCTTCTGTGGAACATCGGTTACGATTGGGTGCTGCGTGGTCCGTTGCTCAGAGGCGGCATGTCTCGAGGATCTGGCAGCGAGGCAACTTGCAACGTGTCAAAAATAATTATATTTCTAATTTATTCTTTTCTGGTGCAAGGAGGCGCTGGAGCGGGGTCATAGGCTTACGTCTCCAGAAATCTAGGTTTGGCAGTTCCAGCTCCACAAGGAAACCATGGAGACCTGGACTTTAGCAACAAACCGAATCGCCACATCACATCACACAAGGGGGGAATCGCCACAATCAAGGCCGTCAGACCGGTCATGGGCGAGTGACTAGAGGAGCCACGGTGCGGGTGCTATGTCCTACCGGTTGTCACAGATGCTTACCGGGCACGGGAAATTCAGTAAGTATCTGTGACGAATACACCGGGAAACCACACCTGAGTGCCAGCACTGCAAGGAACGCAGTGAGGACACAGTACTTCACACATTAGTGGAGTGCACAGCGTGGGCTTAATAGCGCCCGGTCCTCGTGGTAGGTCTGGACGTGGACATTCTCTCGCTGGAGACCATTGAGTGAGCTATGATCTCCAGTGGGAGTAAGTGGGACGCCACTGCGTCTTTCTATGATCAATTAATGCGGCAAAAAGTGATCGAGAGAGAACGCTCCCACGCGAATTCCGCATGTCTTTGCCCAAGACTATCGGCCTCCATAATCGGGGGCTCGAGGACGGTGGGAAGGCTAATCGCCCTCCTTACAAAAGCACGCCCAAGAAGAAAGCGTGATGTGAAAGTTTCACGCACGCCACACGCTCTGAGATGCGGGATAACACCTGAACAAGCACCAAATACGCGGGATAGCACCCAAACCTCCTAGGTGAGGCCGCAGTGATAGTCAAGGTCTGTGGGGAATCCTGGGGTCATCCTTCTCAGGGCTTACCAGGGCCAACCGTAGGCCATAGTTAGGAAACTTGTGGTTTTTAGTTGGTTACGTTAAAATATGAGTAATTTTACTGGGAATCAAAGTAGTTTATCACTAATCACGTAGGACTGCCAGCTCCCGTTTCTTTTTTTACATATCACTATTTTGTACAAAACGCAACTTGATTGAGTTCCGGAATTCCGGAATTCCGGAATTTAAATACCGAATATCGAAACCCAATTCCGGAACTGAAAAAGCGTCCGATATTCAAGCCCTAGTGACCACCAGTGACTATAGGTGGGTTGTTTGCTGGACTGGGTCGAGTTTGACTAAACTGGTGCCAGCCAACGTTCTCACTTAGTGCTGGGGATGGCAAAGATGCCAAAAAAAACCTATGGCAGGACCAGGCGATAACTTTAGAGGAAGCTGCTGAGCACATGGTCGTGATCATTTGCTGAAGACATAGTTAGCGGGGTCCGACCGGTCTTCTTATAAAGATTTAGTACAAACCTCTTGCATGATTTGTCTAATATCCTGAGAGGACAAGGTCAAAGGTGAAGCATCCATGATGTCTTGCAGCTTGTGGTCGTACCGGTAATCTATGAGCCTTCCAAGTTGTTGGAGGTATTCCCGAACCAGGTTTGTACGGTTATGATCCAGTTTCAGGGAGCTGTAAATATTATGTAGCATTTAGTAACTAAGAGTGTCTGATTACCTAATCTGAAGTCGCTGGTTCATTCCGCCCAGGACGGCAATTGTCAACCTGTCGACTGAAATCTGTTATATTTAGAAATAGAAACTGCAAAATATGAGACAAAAGGCATTTCACCTGTACAATTTTGTACGATCGTCTTCAAATCGTACTATCTAGAATTTGAGCTCTTCAACTTCATCCCACTCTCTGTTTTTGATCCCGACCAACGCGGGCCACGTTAAGGTGTCCACAACCGAGAGATAACATCGTTTCTCTGTCAAACCATATCTTGGAACGCTCTGCCAGAGCCATGGTTCCTTCCTTTTATAACCCCGGATTCTTCAACGGGGCGTGAAGAGGTTCATCAATGAGCTGCTACTAATCTTGAGAGCTACTGTCAATGGTCGTGTAAATTGTAGAAGTGGCTCCCAATGCTAGACTTGTCATGGCTTTCCATTAGACAAGCGGCGCGGCGTCATGATTGACAGCTAAATAAAAAATACACCATCCTTCACGGCAATAGGTAGTTTCTCTATATGGAGACAGCTGTAACTCTGAATAACACATAGGTACGCTACTTTCTACTTTTTATCCGAGGAACCAAACACAACAAGTTTTCTGTTAAAGTTCCTGTGGGAAAGGTGGTGCAGGAAAAATTAACCATGAGGATGGAATCACAGGCATCAGTTAATAATAAAATTGTTTCAAGACGTTGGGTAGATAGGTAGGTACTTACTTTTTATAATAAGCAACACGTTCCTCAAGAGCCTTACGGCTGATTCTATTGAAGTTACACAAGGAGACAGCTGGGAAATCCAAATTTTTAACGGGATAAGTGTAGGAGTCAACTGTGACCATAAAAGGGTTTTTGTGTAAATTAACCCATGTCGAACTTAGGTATACGTAGACTGTTATTAGACTGACGCAGAAGACGATTATCCAGAACATTCTGTGGAGAAAGACTTATAATTTAGATACGAGTAGAATAGTCTATTCTAAAATAGAGTCATGTACAGTCACCTCCAATATTGCATGGGTCCCTTAAGATCTATAATCCCATGCACATTTGAGTCCAAATTCACAAAAACTCCACTAGATGGCGCAACTTTACTCGGATATAATATTGCATAGACACCTTAGAATCGCAAAAAAATTACCAGATGGCATATTTACATTACTCAAAAGATTAATGAGTTGCTATTTTGACAATAATCGCGTTCCTGTGTGAGGTATTAAAAAATCGGTATTAAAGGTATTAAAAATTCCAATGTTATTTTTTTTTTTTTTTAAATATCTTTATTCATTTAGGTTACAAAGTAACACTTATGAACGTCAAAATTATCCGAGAGATGGCGTCAATTGTCAGTGCAAAGCAATTTCGTTTCGGATTGACCATGCATTCTCAAATTCGTCTGTACCTACAAATAGGTATCTTCTTCAGATAAAGGGCAGACGTTGAACATGCGATTACACAATCACGCCTTTATTCCCTAGTCGGTAGGCAGAAGTGAATGATACATTCCCACTTTGCCAGTAAGTTAGTTGGTCCAACGGGTCTTATACCTAACAGGGGGCCAGCGTATTACCATTACCACCAACAGAATTCAAACAGTGACCTACTTAAGAACTAGACCTACCTACCTACCTAGAAAACCGGTTAGGTATTACAATAATACTTGACTTTGACCGCCTCTGTGGCGCAGTCGGTAGTGATACCGCCTGCGGCGCTGGAGGTCGTGGGTTCGATTCCCACCGGAGACAAATATTTGTGTGACCCATACATGTTTGTCTCAAGAGTCTGGGTGTTTCTATGTATAATATGTATGTATTTAAAAAAGTATTTAAGTATTAATATCCGTGATCTGATACCCATAACACAAGCAGGTTATTCCTAGCTTACTTTGGGATCAGATAGCGTTGTGTGAAATGTCCGTGAAAATATTTATATTTAATAATAAATATTGTGGAACAGTACAAGTGAAGTTTTCAAGATGTGCAGTAAGTTCCATTAAGTGCCTTCGTTCAACAGTATCAATAATACTTAAGAAAACTTGTGGATATGCTGGTCCCTGTTAGACAGAACCAAGGATGTGAGATGTGAGCGACAAACGCAATTCCTAATTGATTTCTGGTCTCTGTCCACTAATATGATAAGCGTGATAGTTTGTACCTACTTAACTCAATCACATCTTATACAATGTGACTAAAATTAAATACATTATAAAGATACCCATAAGCTGTTTAAAACTATTAATACACATTCCGATTTGGTTGGATCCAACCACCCGACACCAACCAAATCGGAAAGTGTGTAAGGTGGTGAAGTGAAGTACAAGTGAATTTATCAATATGTGTAGCAAGTTCCATCACGTGCCTTCAATCATCAGTATCAATAATACTTAAGAACACGTGAAATAATTTTTTAAAGGATATACTATCTCCTGTTAGATAGGACCAATGATGTGAGCTGACAAAAGCTATTCCTAACAGATTTCTTGTCCCTTTCCACTAATATCATAAGCGTGATAGTTTGTAATTGTAACTTAATCACGTCTTAAACAATTTGACAAAAGTTAAATACATATAAAGATACCCATAAGCTGTTTAAAACTATTAATACACGTTCCGATTTGGTTGGATCCATGAAGCTATAGGTAAACATGGAGGCCACACTTCAAATACCTACTTGAAGCGTAGTCTGTATATTACTGTCTTGCTCTGTGTGGGCTCTACGTCTCTTTCTAAGTAGGGTAGCCCTATTTTTATTTTTGCCAGGATACTTAATTTTCTATATATTCTTTATTGTACACAATAAAGACAATGTATATTCATAATACAATTAGATTTACAATACATACATACATAAGGTCACGCCTTTATCCCCGAAGGGTTAGGCAGAGGTATATTATCATTTCACCTTTTTAAGAATTGGTCCCACGGAATAGGTGGTGAAAATTTATTATATAAATTAGATGTACAAAGGCGAGATTAACTATTTTCTCTGTTTTTTACGAAGACTGATAGGTAGTATTCTCTGCAGATTGCATAGGTACATTGCGAATAACGAAGCTATTCATCCAAGTGGGTTATTTTTCTAGGTTAATCAACTGTACGTCTCGCGCGCTGCGGCTTTCCGTGGTAGGCTGTGACATAAGCTGCCGCTGCAGCTTGTGGTAGCTCGCAGTCTGCCGCGGCTGCTCGTGGTAGTTCACAGTCTGCCGATGTCTCTTCATGTCAAAATAAAGAAATGTTAGTGTTAAAGTCATTGGAATAAGATTTTAAATTATTTGATCGTGCGGATCTCCGCTTAAGCTGCAAGGTGTGTGAACCTCACGAATGCATCTGCGGTGCCATGGTGGAGAGCGATGGTCATCATGCTTTGAGTTGTCGCTGCACCGGTAGGCAACCGCGTAACCACGCTCTTAATTAGTTAATCCGGCGGGCTCTGGGTCGGCTGAGGTCCCCTGTATCCTTGAACCACCAGGTTTGTCCCGCGCAGACGGCAAGAGACCGGACGGTCTGACCCTTGTGCTATGGAAGAACGGCAAGTGCTTAGTGTGGGACGCAACATGCATCAGCACTTTCGCCGCCAGTCACTTGGCTCGTACCGTCCATTCACCGGCGGCGGCAGCTGTAGAAACGATGGGCAGTTGCGGGAGTGATACTAAGGCTTTGGTCTCGGAGATCGGCTGTAGACTTCAGGACAAGACGCATGACTCCCACGTCTGGTCGTACCTGGTACAAAGGATAGCTATCCAGCGCGGCAACGCTGCTAGTGTATTGGGCACCTTTGCGCCTGGTATGATCAGTGGTGGTATGTTCAGTAGGCATTAGTTTAGTAGTTTAGTTATTTAATCTATTTATTTTATTTTTATGTATGTATTTTTAAGTTGATTATTGGACAATAAATTAGGAACAGGATTATTGGACAATAAGTTAGGAACTGTTGATGGTTTTAAGCGCTTTGTTACTACATCATAATCGGTTTTTTGAAAATGCAAATTGCAAATCCTGGCGCTTTCATAGAACTTCATTTTTTTTTAATATGGAAATGGAGGCACCATCTACCGGCACTTTTAATAAAGTTACACGACACGAATGTATAGAATTGCACCTATATCCATTCGTTTATAAGGTACGTGAGAAAATAAAATTTATGATCAGTTAGCATACTAATTGCTTTTATAAAAACTAGCTGACGTCACGCGGTTTCACCCGCGTAGTTCCCGTTCCCGTGGGAATACGGGAATAAAATATAGCCTATGTTCACCGCAAAGAGTAGCTTCCCAACAGTGAAATAATTTTTCAAATCGATACAGTAGTTCCGGAGCCTATTCGTTACAAACAAACAAAAAAACAAATCTTTCCTCTTTATAATATTAGTATAGATATCTTAACTTAATTTTTAATGGTACAATGGATAACCATATTTCTCGCTGAATACTATTTTTAGGAAATCTAAAACAATTATTCATCATTAACATACGATAACAATACTTAACTTATTTTATTTACTCTAATAATGACATTCGTGTTTCTTCTAATAAGACACAGGAAGTCCCAGATAAATCCTCAATATAGTCACACTACTTCACAACGTTTCCTATTGTGTGTAAACAATGAAGTCAACCGCCATTCTATTGTTCGTAGACACTTTGACAGTTGACATGTAGTACCAATGTTGCCACATTGCAGAATCCTTAGAAAATGGGAATGTAATTCACTGATTCGAAAACCCAATCATGCGTATTATGGTATAAAATATTTCAATTTACGCATTAAATAATCGTAGTCGAACTATAGAGCTATTTATAAATTATTTTACTTGCATTTTTGGTTAGTATGGTCTATTTCTATTATTTTCTAGGAGATACTAATAAGAAGATAGCAGCACTGCACAATTCCCTAGAAAGAGAAGGTTAGCCCACAGAGAGTGAGATAGAGATACGTAGGTATTTGACTCAAGCGGTTGTTCGAAGTGTGGCCTCCATGTTTACCTATAGCTTCATGGTTGGATCCAACCACCCGACACCAACCAAATCGGAAAGTGTGTAAGGCGGTGAAGTGAAGTACAAGTGAAGTTTTTAATATGTGCAGCAAGTTCCATCAAGTGCCTTCATAAGCAGTATCAATAATACTTAACAACACTTGATATAATTTGTGGATAATATGCTGTCTCCTGTTAGATAGGACCAAGGATGTGAGATGTGAGCTGACAAACGCAATTCCTAATTGATTTCTTGTCCCTGTCCACTAATATCATAAGCGTTTGTAAAGAAGTTTGTAACTCAATCACGTCTAAACCAATTTGACTGTTATACCCATAAGCTGTTTAAATAGGAGTAACACATAATAGACCAGCGCAGATAGCTCTGAAAATGATGAAAAATGTAAAAAATTAGTACATAAAATTCACACGAATTGAACATCTTACTTATACTTTTGAGAATCTCACAGGAACCATTAAAATAGATTCACTAGGTGAAGTAGTTGTCTGTGCAATTTATAGGCCACCGTCTACAATTAAAAATCTATTCATTAGCGAACTACGTACACATTTAAATAAGTTTGAGTTAAAACACAACTTTCTTCTGATGGGTGATGCCAATATTGACCTGAAAACCGTTTCGACATACAGGGATACATACTTGACAGCACTTAGCGAACACGGATTAATGTGTGGAATATCAGATTACACCAGAATTGCTACGAAAAAGAATATTTTAACTAAATCGTGTATTGATCACATTTTTGCTCGATTCCCTACATTACATCCGTACGCAGCAGTGCTAGATATTGTACTGGCCGACCACCGTGGTATTATATTTACTTGCATCGACGAGGCGCACAACATTCCTGAGTGTATACAGGACGTTTCGAAAATATATATTAACTATGATACTTTTTATAGGGAGCTGAAAAATGTTGATTGGACTAAGACCAAATGCATGAATTCGCCACATGATATTTTAAATTTTATTTATGATTCTTTTTATTCCGCTAACAAAACCGCAAGTGCTAATGCATTATTTACGTCACCAAAAAGACGCCTAAACCAACGTAAATTGCCTTGGATCGATGAAAACGTCACAAGGATGTGTCTCAAAAGAGATAAATTATTTTGTAAGTGTAAAAATAACTTAAATAATTCAAATATTAAATTAGAGTACAATAAAATTCGAAATAAAATCCATAAAGTAATAGAAAATAAAAAAAATAATTATTATATGCAAAAAATCAGTGATAATTTTAAAAACATAAAAAATATATACCAAATTGTTAACCAAATGCTAGGAAGGGTTACTTTATCAATTGATATGGCTATACATAAAGCCTTTGATGCACAGGGAATTTCTACCAAAAACATTGCCGACAATTTTGCCAACTGTTTCGACAAGGCGGTAATTGACATAGTCCCAAATTGCAATCAAAAAATCACAAATTTCATTAATTCACGTAAGCCTCTGGAGTCAAGTATTTTGTTTAAAAAGGCTTCAGCTGTTAGTGTGCAGAAAATAATTACGAAACTAAATTTCAGGAAAGCTCCGGGTTTCGATAATATCAAGGTTTCTGATTTAAAATTGTTAAGCGACAGAATTTCTGACCCTATTGCTGACCTAATTAATCTTAGTGTTGAAACTGGGTTATATCCTGATGAACTCAAAGTGGGATGTGTAAGGCCGATTCACAAAAGCGGAAAACGAAATGACTACTGTAACTACCGCCCCATAACCTTACTCTCGTCTATAGATAAAATAGTTGAAAAATATATATGCCAACAAATTCACGAGTTCTACAAAAAGCATGATGTAATTAATCACTATCAATTCGGCTTTCAGGCTGGTAAAAGTACCACAGCTCTTTTATCCAAGTTTACAGATGAAGTAAACAAGCACTTAGACGAGAAAAAGCATGTTCTTGCCCTCTTTATAGATTTTTCGCGCGCTTTTGACACGCTGGAACATAAACAGATAATTGACAAGCTAGATGACTGTGGAGTGCGCGGTTCATTGTTAAATTGGTGTGGAAATTATCTTAATAAGCGAAAATTCGTTGTGAAAATTGATAATACTTACAGTAAACCCATTTTTGTAACAAAGGGAACTGCCCAAGGCTCGGTGTTAGGTCCACTATACTTTCTATCCTATGTTAATGATATGTGTAAATGTATAAAAAACAGCACGTGCTATCAGTTCGCGGATGACACTTGTCTTGTAATTGCCGATAGAAATCCTCAAATTGCAGGCAAGCGCTTGCAAGCAGATCTCGATGCACTTGTAGAATGGTGTCATGACGCTGGTTTAGTGTTAAATGCAAGAAAAACGAAATTATTAATTATAAAATCACCATACATTAGAAAAGTACCAATACAATCGGTAATAGCCCATGATCACCATTGCTTGCATGCCACTAAAGCTATAAACTGTGACTGTTTGTCTATAGATATTGTCCCAAATATTAAATATCTCGGACTGATTATAGATGAAAAGTTCAGCTGGGGCCCGCATATCGAACGAGTTTGTAGTAAATTAAGGCATTTTATGGCTAATATCTCAATTCTCAGAAACCGCATTCCATTTAAGGTGAAGATTATGCTTTATCATGCACTTGCTGAATCTCATATACAATACGGTCTTAGTAGTTACGGGCGAACGTATAAAACTTATCTGAATGACATATATAAACTTCAAAATAGAATTTTAAAATTACTAGTTTCCAATAACATAAAGAACCAATATTATGAAAATGAACTTGGCCTTTTTAAGCACTGTCAAATCCTGCCAGTTCGAACGCAAGTTCATTTTTCAATATTAAAAGAACAATTTTTTAACGAAAACCTCAGAAAAGTTATCAAACATCCTGTATGCACTCGGGCTGTTTCCGAGAATCGTCTTCTCACACAGCGCGCTAATAATATGTATGGCGAACGAACTACCGACTATATTGTCCCTAGACTTTTAAATGATCTACCCTCAGAGTTTCATACTGGTATTACAAAGCTTAACTATCAGCGAAAACTTAAGCAATACTTTTTCTCCAAATGTTTATGATCATTACCATGCATGACGTGATGATTTTTCCAGATGTTGTTTTATTGTTTTGTTTATTTTTAACTGGTTTTGTATGTAGTAGATAAGTAGATATTTTTAATTGCTACATTATTGCACTGTTAGACAAATGATAGCACACATTAAACCTTTGTGGTTTTTCGTGCTATTTATTAATTAAATTATTGTATATCGTCTTAAACAGTAAATAAATTAAAAAAAAAAAAAAAAAAAAAAAAAAAAAGTAGTAGAATGAAACCTATTGCAAAAGGAAGAGAATGTGACAAAAATAACAGGAAAAATAATTTACGGGCGATCTGAGGTCGGGAAGTGAAAAAAATGGGGGTTTTAAGGGGGGAAAAGGGGTTACAACTTTTGGATTTACACTTTTGTGACATAACCTGAAAAAGTATGTCAAAAACTCAAAGATTTTAAGAACCCAGATTTTAAGTTTTAGATTTTTTTCTTTTACAAAAATGTTCGTTTTGTCATGAAATTCGGCAGAAACCTTTCTTTTTATGTTCCTAATGCACTGTATTTTTTTTTTGATCCAAAATATTAATTTTTTCTCTTTTTATTGACTTAATATCGCAAAAGCATTTAAATTTTCAATCGAAAAATCATCCGTCAAAATATCTGATATTAATTAAAAAATTGGCAGGCTTTTTGTTACTTAAAATCTCTTGTTTCTGATGATGTAAAAATATATATATATACATATACATCACAATGGTACATTTTCTCAGAAAATGCAAAAGAATTCCAATCATATTTTTTCTATTTTAATCATTCATGTACAATTTTGAGCTATTTATTAATATTTACTTTTACATAATTCAAAAAACGTATCTAATATTTTATGGTACGTTGATAAATAAAATAAAAAAAATCGACAAATTTTTGTGTAAATATTAATAAATAGCTCAAAATTGTACATGAATAATTAAAATAGAAAAATATGATTGGAGTGCTTTCGCATTTTCTGAGAAAATTTACCATTGTGATGTATATATATTTTTTCATTCCTTCTATTCGAAAAGAATCACTTTGCACCACGATAACGGGGCGCAAAATAGCTCTTTTTTGTTAAGAGGTTTTTAGCGGGCGGCAAAGGATTTGAATTTGGAACTTAAAAATTTCATAGAAATCGAACGCAAATTGTATGAGTTACTGGCTGGTACGTGTTGGCTGCACAGCGCGGTGTCCTGAGCTAACTAAAAAAAACTAAAGGGCGCCATTTATCTGTTCGTGTTCGTCATTATTAATGTTCTTGTAATCAGTAATCATATTTTATTGTATTCTGTAATTATAATAAGTTCTACGTCAAGTTATGAAAGTGACAATCCATGAACTCCTGGAACAATAATTATAGAAGGTAACTACGTCGTACAAAACTTATTTTTTCTCATAGAAAGGGAATGAAAAGTAGAGTATATTACTCGAGGGCAAATTATTTTTCCCTCGGGCGGTGTACTTTTAATCCCTCACTGCGCTCAGGATTCTACGTTAGAATCCCTCGCTATGCTCGGGATTCTATGTTAGAATCCCTGACTATGCTCGGGATTCTATTCTAGAATCCATCGCTTCGCTCGTGATTCAAAGTAGCGCCCTCGCCGTAAAAATACTATTTTGCCCCCTTGTTAAACAATCTACTATAACATCATTAGAAAGAAGAGATTTTAAGTAACAAGAAGACCACCAATTTTTAAAAAATATAGGTGATTTTTCGATTGAAAATTTCAATGCTTTTGCGATATTAAGTCAATAAAAGGAGAAAAAATAAACATTTGGATCAAAAAAATTACAGTGCATTAGGAACATAAAGAGAAAGGTTTCTGCCAAATTTCACGAAAAAAGAAACATTTTTGTAATAGAAAATAAATCAAAAACTGTAGCAGGAGGTTGGAGGCTGGATGTTGTCACAAGAAACACGGAGAGAAGGCTTGACTATTTTATTTTCCGTCAAAGATAATATAGGTACATAAAATGAGTACAGAACCAATCCCGTATAAAATTGGTTCTCTCATCCAAAAAAGGAACCATAGAGGTCACTCCGAGCAGTGTTCTTAGCGACTATTCCAATTAGGATGTAGCCCTTAGATGCGCTGCGAGTGGCAGTCTTGATTCCACCCAAATTAAAATTATACATGGTAAGGTCATTCCCTTATGGAGAATCTTGATAGCGCGATTTAGAAAATAGTGAGGTGACATCTAGGAAACATTACTAACACTAAATGCTATGTTTACATAATGATACAATAATGTTAAAATTAGGTCTGTTACAAAACTCAAAATCTGGGTTTTTTGAGTTTTTGACATACTTTTTGTGGTTAGGTCATAAAAGTGTAAATGCAAAAGTCGTTGATTTTTTTATTTCCTACAACTTTGCCATTAAACATTTTTCCATAGGACTTGTGGTTTTGTCGGAAATCGAGAAAACCCCTTTTCCCTAGTTTTTATATCATTGCTTCTCCTCCCTTAAAACCCCAATTTTTTTCACTTCCTGACCTCAGATCGCTCGTAAATTATTTTTCCTGTTATTTTTGTCACATTCTCTTCCTTTTGCAATAGGTTTCATTCTACTACTATTTTTTTATATTTTAAAAGCTATCTGCACTATTTCATGTGGGAATCGGGTACGGGAAATCTAGCGATTATAGGACTTAAGTTTAAAATCTGCTTACCTGTGTACCTTCGAGTTATTTTTATCCCGTATTTGTTTTATTCCTCCTAAAGAAGTATTTTCCAAGTAATCTTTAAGAGTCTCGATGAAACTTTGTCTTATAACCATTTGTAGAGTCAACTTGTTCCTCTTATATCTGATTCGTCTAAATTCAAACCACCAAGGCGGTTTCGTAGAGTCAAAGTTGTTAGTCTTTTTTGTTAAGCGCCTGTAAGTAATATTGGTATGTAAATGTTTGGTAGGTAGGTATATTAATCCAGGCCCTGTACTGAAAACTAAGTAGGTATGTAAGGTACCTTAGTACCTATGTAATTGTAAACTTTGATACTGGAAAGTCAATCTGACAAATTCGAAAATACGATTGAGAGATCCTATGAATGCAATGCTGTGCATGAATGTAGGTACAGTGGGCCAAAAAATTGGTGTACCATCATAAGGTTGAACCACAGATTACTAAATAGTTACTACGTAAGTTGAACGTCGTTTGCAAATTCATAGGCAATAATGATTAGTTTCGCTTGCAGACATATCTGACAGTTTCTATTGCCATCTTTATCTGATCATTGATAACCTTTTATATTGATTATTGATACCTACTGTTTGTTACGGGACAGCTGTTCTTAGTTTGAATATATTTGACAAAAAAGTCAGTTGCCAGTATTCTATATAAAAAAGAGGTCGCTAGATTTAAAAAGATTTTATTACTTTTATTTAGAACCATTCAAATAATCTTTGCAGAAATTAATGTTTTATCACTTTTTAATAAAGGTTAAAATGTCATGCACTTCTAAGTGACCTACGACAAATGAATACTTATCAATAAGGTTTACGTCATTATTATGCATCTCTTTCAATGATATCTAGTATGAACCTTGTTGCAATTTTCAATGACTAGAAAACTAAATCAAAACTGATACACCACTTTCTTGGCCGACCGTACCTACCTAAGTAGTAGAAAGTATTCCTACATATTTACCTGTCATTAGTGATACGATTTGAAATTGAATCGTACATTTTTGATATAATGACCAAAAAATACTGTAATATAATATATTAGCACTTATTTTTTATCAATTATTAATAAGTAATGCAGGACACTAGCACAGATGATTTGAAATTTTGGCTGAAAAACTGAAACATTTTAGAAATCTCTATTTTTGCTTGTAAACCCCGGACCAGTTGACACTGCACTGTTTATTTATCTTGATGTTTTAATCTAAGGCCTGCAATCAGCATGCACGATTGTACTTTGTAGTGGTTTAATTCTGATACACTGATATTTTAATTAGGTACCTAGTGAGGGGAGTGACTGTCGATTTTAGTCAAATTTAGTTTACTTATTTAATTTTTTGAGAAATTCGTGATGTAGTAAAATGAAATTCTACTTCCTATTCCTACTAATGTTATATATATGAAAGCTTGTGAAGATGTTTAGATGTTTGTTACTCAATAACGCTGTAACGGCTAAACGGATGGAGCTGAAATTTGGTATAAGGATAGATCATAGTCTGGAATAACACATAGGCTACTTTCATCCCGGGAATATGTTCCTACGGAAAGCGGGAACGGGTTTCGAATTTCATCATCGTCTAGTAAAAATAAAAAAAATTGTCTTGTGGACTCCCTTGCTGAGTGTTTTCTTAAAACATCATAGAGTTAGATATCTTTTTCTACTTTTGGTCCTTAGTCTTAAGATAGGCTTCTTTTCTTATAACTTCCATAAATGAGCATTTTCGTGCTTCGGAAGATACATTAATCTCGTAGTCAATTAGCCAAGCTGGAGGCTTTATGGGCGGCTTGAAAAACTGCTACAGGACGTAGTCGAAACTTGCGCCTGTACGTTTTAACTCTGCAATTAGCTTTCCGTCCATTATGCGGACAGAACAATATAGGAACAACAATCAAGCTAATCAGCCTTAGCAGTCCACTGCTGAACGTAGGCCTCTCGCAATTTAAGCCACAATTCATGATCAATTTATGCCACAATTCGGAATGTAATAAAAAAATAGATGTGGCTTTTTTTTACGTATTTTAAAAGCTTTGCATTAATAATATCGATATTGATTTAGAAAAACTTAAAAAAAAGTTTTTGATAGAATTAGGTATGAACCATTTAAAATTGTAAAATTTGAAATACGACCATGCGACTTTAAACGCTCGACATTGGTTACTATGGCTTTGACGTCGCGATGTTGTACGTATTCAATAATTCAACCTACGTAACTGTTGCTATATTGAAAACTTTTCGATTTCCATTTATCACAAGAAAAAAAAAATCACATCCCCAATTCATGATCCTGTTACTCCTGGACCCAGCACTACCCTGCGACCTTTTCCAGGTCACATAGGTAAACACTTTTCCAGGTAAGATTTTAATATTGAAACCAAATTGAAATCCATTGCTTGCTACTAGTTAAATTCCTTATGCTCTGCCAACTGAGTTACTGAAACAGTTGGATTGCAGGGTGATCCAAAGTTCTGTATTGATACAGTACCCGATATATTATATTTGACAGATGAGCTCAGCTAGAATGTGAAATTTGGACGCTTCAATTTCAGGCGAGACTTGATTGCATTCGGCGTTATTTGGAATTCTGATTTATCGGATCTGTTCTTCAGTTAGGTATGTTAGTTTTTCAGTTATGAGTTTTTTTAACGTGTGGAAAATCCTACAGGGATGCTATACTGGACTCCTATCCTATCGACTAAAAACCACACATTCCGTACCTAATGCCAATGCACTGGTTACGTAGCAAAGGTTTCGTAGGCGGCCGAAGGGAGTTGGTAGCCCCGGGTAAGCCCTCGGAAGGTTGACCCCTGAACTCCCAACAGTCCTACAGCTACCTCTGCGCAGTTATGGGTATATATGGTAAAAACTGCCTTATGCTTTGATTGATGAGTTCAAGGGGTGATACGGAATTCGTGGTATGGCACAGGCGAATACGTGGGGCACAGCTAGCATTTCATAGAACAATGACGCAAGTCAGTTATTTCAATTGCGTCTTAACAGAATCTTAGCTTGAGCTAAGATTGCTAAGAAACGAGGAAAGTGTGAGTCAAAAACAGGCATAAAATCACGTTTGTTGTATTTTGCCCCCCTTAATGCCCCCCTTTTTTTCTGATTTGTTGTCATAGCAGCAACAGAAATACATCATCTGTGAAATTTTAAGCTCCCTAGCTATCACGGTTCCTGAGAAACAGTCTCATGGCAGACAGACAGTCAGACACAAACAGACAGTCAGACGGACAGCGAAGTCTCATTTTGATACCGATACCTAAAAAAATCTATTGATAGCTACAAAAACCGGCCGAGTGCGAGTCGAATTAGCACACAGAGGATTCCTTACTACCAACAAAGTGATACTAAGTATCTATAAATGATCCGTTTTTAGCCTTCGGGTACGGGACCCAGTGCCTGATTTAGGCAAAGAACTGAGGTAGACGTGCCGTACTCTAACAAGCGAGATTTCAAAAGCAATCCTCAAACACCCACATTGCTAAGACTACACTCACTTATATATACTATTTACGTAATTGTCACCACACACAATAGCAATATACGGATAGAATAAGAGTAAAAGAGAAGGCGTATGGACTCCAATTGCAATTCGAGTACCTACTCTCGAAGTTTTGACTCACAACAGTGCGAACAACGCTGCTAATTAGCGCAGTTTATAGGTTTCAAAAATCGGTGCGTAGGGCATGTCTACCTCATTTTATATAGAAGTCTTTGGATTTAGGGTGTCGCGCGTCCTAGGCTAGCTATGAATATGCGTCCCCAGCTGCAACTAATTTAAGTCCTCCCTACAAAAGAGACTACGTAAGCTTATTTGTTAATTTGAAAATAAAATAAAACCCGATTCTGAGACTTCTTATGAAGTTATGACTTGATGCATCAGCCAGTAAAAAGCGAGATAAAAATACCATCAAAGTACCTAACAGTCGGCGCTTCACACGCTGGTGGAGTGCACGGCGTGGGCGCAACAGCGCCAGGTCCTCGTAGTGGGTCTGGACGTGGACACTCTCTCGCTCGAGACCATGGTGCTAGCCATGCTCTCCAGCGGGAGTAAGTGGAGACCTTCTGCGAGCAGGTCATGCTCGTGAAGGAGGCGGCGGGACGGGTACGGGAGAGAACTCTCCCACCCGAGTTCCGTAGTCAGCGGCCTGGGCGCCGCCGACGTGTCTTCGCCGAGGACTATCGGCCACCATGACCGGGGGCCTGAGGACGGTGACAGGGCGGCTCACCGTCCTTACAGAAGCAGGCCCATGACGGCAGCGTGACGTGAGCAACTCACGCACGCCCCCCCTTAGAAGCGGGATCACACCCGAAACCCCCCAAAGACGCGGGATAGCACCCGAACCACCCCCTGGGCGAGGCCGCAGCAGCGGCCGTGGGTCTGTTGGGAGTCCTGGGACATCCTTCCGAGGGCTTACCCGGGGTTCCCAACCATAGGCTGTTGGGCGTGACGTGAGGTTTTTTAGTCGGTAGGAGTCCGGCATAACATCCATGAGGATTTTCCCTCAGGTTAAACAAAAAAAAAAAAGTACCTAACAGTGCCTCGGTACATCCAGTTTCCGATAAATCGAACCAATGAATCTTAGTGAAATCCCTTTATAACTCAGGAAGTGCAAAATTTATAGCTAAGAACGAATCGAAAGCCGATGTGCTGGGGATGGCCCCGGCACATTGGCTTTCGAGCATAGAAAACCGCAAAATTGGCTCATCTGTTGGGCTGCTACGATGCCACAGACAGACACACACATACACAGATACACAGATCAAACTTAAAACACTTCTCGTTTTTTGGCGGGGTTAATTAAATCGTCAGTAATATTGGTGCGATGGTGCCTTTCCAGTCACTCCTCCATGACCGGTTTCACCGTCTCAACAGCACCGTCTCACTCTTTTTTTATAACACCAAAGTGGCAGACAAGCATACGGCCCACCAGATGTACCGGTGGTCACGCACAAAGAGGCAGTCTCTCCTGTCGCGAAGAGGTTCCACACCACCTGCAAGCATGGGATCGTTGACCAGTTCAAGGTTCGCCTCTGGACCGAGTCGGAAGAATTCAGTCAATTCATTCTGATATTCTGGTGCTCCCACCCAGCAGTGGCAGCTGTACTCCATGTGCGGCCGCATTTGCGACTTAAACAGAAGCAGTGTTTGAGCCGCAGTAAGTACCGCCGCGCCCTGTTGAGCACACCGAACGGCTTGGACGCCAGCTTGGCCTTATTCTCCAAATTACTTCGGATCTGAACGTCACTGGAGATGTCAACACCAAGGATACCTACACTGTCAGAGTAGGAGAGAGTTGTGCCCTGAAATTATGGCGCTACCTACAGTAAATTGGGTTTTCTTTGCGGTGAATACACAAACTTGTGTCTTAGTAGGGTTGAATTGAACAAGATTTTGTTTTTCCCAATCGGACACTCTATTGCGAGTTGTCTCGATTTCAAACACAAGTTGTTCACAGCTTTCTTCCACTGCAGCCCGAGAGATACCGGTGCGGCCTGTGTAACAAGTGTCGCCCGTACTGTCGTCCGTAGAACAATGAATGCCGTCAATAGACAACATCTCATTGATATGCAACAGAAACAGAGTGGGGGAAAACACTGAGTCTGTGGTACTCCAGCGTTTATGGCCAATGGCCATGCATTCAGAACCTATGCTTCTACCGGCCAAAAAGCTGGATTTGCTGCTGGGCCATTCACTTTGGTTCCTGGGTGCCTTGAACGCGACACGGCTGGAGCTGTAGTATTTACTACCACGCTGCCAGGGAGATAGGCGCAGGAATTTAATTATAACGCACGTATATTATGGTTACAATCTGTTTAAAATTGCTAGATGTTTTGTGTGCTCCTTTTTGTAAGCACCATAAGTCACAGCCCTGCACCGAGTCCAACGCCAGGCGCCCCCTTGATCCTGGCGCCCTAAGCTTCAGCTTAGTTAGCTTATGGGTAAATCAGGCCCGGGACCCTAAAACTGTCAAACTGTACTGTAGCCAACGAGTGGCGTGGGCTTTTGACGCGGTTTTGGCTTTCGTTCCCGTGGGAATACGTGAATAAAATATAGCTTATGTCACCGTGGATAGAGTTGCTTCCCAATAGTCAGAGTTTTTCAAATCGGTCGAGTGTTTTCGGAGCGTATTCGATGCAAGCAAGTAAACGAACAATGAAATCTTTCCTCTTTATAAGTAACTAGCTGACCCGCGCAATTTCGCTTGCGTTATAAATAAAGAACCGCTCAACCGATTTTGTGCAAACTATACATAAACCATCTACTAAATAGTCCAAACAAAGCCTAAATATTTGGTGTAGATAGGTGAGCCCGATCTTGAGTTATAAAATTACAGCGAAAAGTGGCATTGATTTTTATATACACTCGAGAGCAATGAATCCGGGTCACTTAAAGAATGTTAAAAATCTCGGAAACTAAAAATGATAGGTTAATGCAATAAATTGTATTTAATAGACAATGTAATACTCCTTAAATGAAAGTAAAAAAAATATGAGTCACCATACATTTTATTAACACAAAATTACATAAAGAAAAAACTGCCGATCTCTCCTTAAAACAAAAATAGGAAACATGAAATTTTTGAACTTTATTACGATTTTCTTGAATTTTAATACTTCGTATTGCCTCCTCGTGCTTCCATTACTGCGTTTACGCGGTTTGGCATGCTGTACACCAAGTTCCTTATACGATTTTGGGGAATATTCTCCCATTCCTCTGTGAGAGCAATTTTGAGCTCACGAAGCGTGATTGGGGGAGGGTTTCGTTGTTTTACGCATCTGCCTAGCTCGTCCCAAGCATGCTCGATCGGGTTGATATCCGGGCTGCGCGCTGGCCACTCCATACGAGTAATGTTCATCTCTTGAAGGTAGTCATTCACAATCCTACCTGTATGAGGTCGGGCATTGTCATGCATAAATATAGCATCCTCACCTAAATTGACCATAAATGGACCAACGTGATCATTGAGGATTTCTTCCACATATCTTACGCTAGTTAAAGAGCCGTTTTCTATGATCACCAGCTCTGTGCGACTTTCAGAAGAAATTCCGGCCCACACAAGTACAGACCCACCACCGTAGGCTACTTTTTCTTCGATGCATGCTTGCTTGAATCTTTCCCCTGGTCTTCGATACACTCTGTGTCTTCCATCGTGCTTGTAGAGCATAAATTTTGATTCGTCGGAGAACATAACTTTTGACCAATCTTCAATACTCCAATTTACGTGGCTCTGGGCATACCTTAGTCTCGAAATACGATGCCCACGCTCCAGTTTAGGGCCGTTTGCAGGTCTAAGGGGTTTTAAGTTAGATTCAGCAAGCCGACGTCTTACTGTCCATGCACTTGGGTTACTTCCTCCGAGGCGTCGAAACTGATTGGTGAGTTCAGTTCCTGTGAGAAAGCGATTTCGAAGCATGGTGTTCACCAAGTATCGGTCTTCTCGTGCTGTGGTACACCTGGTTCTGCCCGTTCCTGGTCTGCGTAGGTTAGAACCAGTTTCTTCGTAACGTCGGAGAACTCTTTGTACTGTTGACAGCGACACACCGACAGTCCTGGCTGTATCGCGCTGACTCCGGCCGGTTTCCAGCATTGTAAGTATTCTGGTGCATTCTTCAGGCGTAAGCGACATAATTTCAGCTTGATTAATGAATATAGAGCACTATCAACATGGTTTATGTACCCACATAAATGACAGATTACAAACAAAAGCAACACCAAATGCTGTAATTTCGTAGTTCCATCTTCGAAAGTGGCCCTTTTTCAAATTTGATTTTTTTATGATATAACTTTACAATAACTAAGAAGTTTTAATACCTTCATTTAAGGAGTATTACATTGTCTATTAAATACAATTTATTGCATTAACCTAGCATTTTTAGTTTCCGAGATTTTTAGGATTCTTTAAGTGACCCGGATTCATTGCTCTCGAGTGTATATAGATATTAGTTTAGATATAGACGATTACGATTCTTCTGACACATTTGAAATAGCACACTTTGCCCCAGTAGTGTGACAACACTAGCATCGCGTGTCAACGAGTTGTTGTGTCCATAGTGGGTATTAGAATAGTGAATTAGATTAGAATAGTTGAGTCTAAATAAATGTTTTACACGATCCTGATTAAAAGGGAAATTATCTGACTATATAGTGGACTGATTATCGATTTAGTTGGACAATAGTTTCAATGTCATTAGTTATTTATTGACCGAGCGAGGGAAGCGAGCGAGATACACCGCTCGACAATATGGATGATTTTGCTTTCGTCCGTATGTCTGTGTGTTTGGCAGTTTCGGTCTATAGAGAACGCATTTATTAACCGATTTTCACCAAACTCGGCACACGTGTTTTTTGATTTAAAATACAACAGAACTCTTGTCGAGAGCTTTTATATTGAGGATATGGATATGGAGGAAAATGGGAGAAAAGGTGTGAAGATTGTTGCCGTGTTATTTATGAATGATTGATGATTTTACATTGAAACCGAAAGGATATGATTGCTCACAGGTTGTTCTTTGAATTTTTTTGTCCTGGATGCTCGCGAGGTCTACTCTTTAGAGAAGTATCTATTAATTGTACTAGGATTGTTATTGGCTAGGAGAGAGCAATTGTAGATTTATTCATTGTAAAGAGAGTCATAGAGCGCAGCGTAAAAGTTAGTAGATTTGATAAATTATGTTAGAATGAACTGTTAACTTTATAAAAGCTTTTTACAGCAAATTATACAAAAATGAAGCGCAGTGTTCTGTAAACGATCACTGCAGTAAGCAACTTTCACTATGGCCGGTCCATGGATGGGTGACCATCCGTGTGATCACTTTGTGACATTTATTTGAGCGTTTCCGTGCTTCGGAAGGCACGTTAAGCCGTTGGTCCCGGTTGCCAGTAAAATGGCAGTCGTTAAGCTAAGTTGAAGGCTTTATTTCAACAGCAGGCAGTCACAACCTGCGCCTGTCCATTTAAACACGGCAATACGGCTCACCACCTATTACGTGGGACAAATTATACAAAGGTGAAATGTGGGCATATAATATGCCTTTGCCTACCCCTTCGGGGATAAAGGCGTGAATATATGTTCTACAGCAAATTGTATTGAATGATTATTCATTGTTTTCTCCAAATTAGATCCAAATCGGTTGAATAAATGATGGTATATCTAAATAGACCCTTTTTCCTTACAATCTGACCACAAAAAAATCCTTCAAACTACAGTGAAAATTATTGTTAATGTTATAAACAAGAAACCCTGAGACAATCTCACCCACCTACCTCTCTAACGTTTATAGTGAAAGTTCAATCCGATTAACCTTGTCATTTTTGTTGTATTTCAAACTTTCAACAGATGATCCACGTGACCTAGTGACGTAATTTAATGCAACAGAGTCACAGACTACAGACACAAGTCTCGCCATAAGCCCCTCTGCAATCTATTCTATAGAGAGGGGCTAAAATTGGATGCACCAGTCAAGGAAACACGAACATAGGTCCAGCTTCAAATGCAACCTTCAAATTGCCTTAGTTTTAGATGATTTCTTTTATAATTTTAACATAGCAAGTCGCCCAGATAATCAAAAGGGGCACCGAAGCCTAGGAATTTGCAACACAGAGGCTTCCGCGCTCCAAACCTTTTTTGACTTGAGGAAAATCCTGCATGGGTGCTATGCCGGACTCTTACCGACTAAAAACCACACGTTCCCTACGTATGCCTACGGTTGGGAGCCCCGAGTAAGCCCGTGGAAGAATGACCCCAAGACCTCTTCCAACCCTTCCAAAGCACGTTCGTTTTTGCGTTTGAGAACACGGAGACAGGGAGTTCATTCTAACCTTACCGCTAAATGATAGTCATAGGTAAATGATAAGGTTTTCAGAGCAACACAAGTATCCGTCATTTCCGTCCCGGTAGCGTTGAACTGTAGAGGACTTAATACTTAAGTGTGTTAAGTGTTAAGTCTTAACCCTTAGGGCGCCTTTAAATTAGAGGCGTGAAGAAGCGCTGCAGTGGTGCCAAAGTGGTGCGCTAGACGCGCCACCACTAGTTTTCATACAATATTTGACGTTGCAGCGCCACTGACGTGCCACACGACGTGCCAACTGCGCTTCTAAAAATTGTATGAAACCACCACTGTGGCACCACTGCGGCGCTTCTTCACGCCTCTAATTTGA
Source organism: Miltochrista miniata (assembly GCA_933228765.1). Taxonomy (NCBI): domain Eukaryota; kingdom Metazoa; phylum Arthropoda; class Insecta; order Lepidoptera; family Erebidae; genus Miltochrista; species Miltochrista miniata. The sequence goes on along the minus strand of OW121764.1, from coordinate 9,167,112 downwards.
AGGCGCCCTTAAGTGTGTCTTAATTCTTAGTTGTCTATACGTTCAACGTACCTTTCTAAAGCCGAGCCATGTCTGCCTTTTGATTCTAAGTAGGTAGCAACATTCAGCGTCCTCAAAAACATTTTTTAAGTTCTTCTGTACAACACTTTTCAATATAGCAATTATTGTTTTTGCTTAACAGACAAATAACGATATGTCCAAAGATTTTATAAACTTACTTTGACAGTAGAGTCACCAAATTACTTGGAAAATTGCAGGATAAATTGCTTTTGACAGAAGAAATGTTAATTAGGGTTTAGGGTGCCAAAATAAATTTGTTACATCGAAATAATTGTTAATTTAAAGATCTGAAACTTCCCAGATTTAGGTATTCAATAATTTTTCACATATGATGCATTCATCTGTAGTAGTGAGCCTTTTTAGCACAGTGGAAACAAATTCACTAATGGAGTTGTATAGTATAGTGATATCTTGATGTCATGACTTACACGGACTAAACCAACACGGTCTCTGCCAAATTCTCTGCCAAATGATTGGTGAGGATTTCCAGTAGAGTTTGACTAGTGTTTGGATCCTGCTTCTTTGGGAGTTAGATTGCGCGGTGGGGTGTAAGGCGTATGTGAAACTCTCACATCAAGACCTCCTCAGGCTCCAGATCATTAGGCCACCTGTAGTAAGTCTATAATTGCTTTGTTATCTCTGTAAGCGCTGTCTATACCCAATTATATAATTTCCTATTGTCATAGTCCACTAATCAGCTCACCAATGGACTACGATTACTATGTCATTATTGAAAAATATACTCACCCTACTTACATAAAGTGAATTATGGGATAAAAAATATTTTTTGTAAGAAATGTCTTCAAGAGGTGCTCTGTCACCATATTAGTATTTATAGAAATTGTTTTATAAACTTTGGAGCAAGAAGTATCGGCAATCTTTGACGTTAGCACGCCCAGTACAAAATTGTCGATCAGTTTTTATCGATACACCGATTGTTTTCGATGTTAATCTGGATAAGATCGTGTATGATTCGATTTATTGTCTTTCGAAAACTTGCAAAAAGTTATACAATATCTTACTCACTATTTTATTGAGGGAAACCAGATTAAGCCCCGCGGTGCTTTAACGTGAGAGTTTTCAAAAACTTTTAGGCCACAAATTTTTTTAGTAAAACTGCTGAATTTCGACGTCAAATTTGTCTCAACTATGGATTTTTTCGCCATACCTTTACAGTATTATGTGATGAGCAGTTCTAAGACGGCATGCCAAGCCCTATCGGGTCCACCCTTCCGTGTAGGCTGCACGAAGTCGAGCGACGACCGCAAAACGTGACCTATCGTTTATCAGAATGTCACGAAATTGACGGACATCGTTCGATCCCGTATCGTATCAAGTTTAAAGTCTAGATAATTTAGTAAAAAGGCTACTTACTGTGAGCCTTTTTATAGCTAGGTGTGACATGGTAGAAAATGTAAGTCAGAACTAAGCGATTCAAAAGATCTCTCTGTCAAATGATAAAAATTAGGAACGACCTGTCGTGCACTTTTTTCCCTTCCCTAACAACCCCGGATTTTTCAAAAGGAGCCTGAAGAGGCACATGAAAGGGCCGCCAACTTCTAACTGAGTTCCTAAATCAATCAGAAGTGTTTTGATTTTGGCACGGCTTTTCATTTAGCGAGTTTAATATAAAAAAAAAAGAGTTTTGGAACCAAACCTAACCTGTTTTAAAAGCTGCATCCGATGATTGACGTAGGCAGGAGTGACGGATAATCTTCTCAGCATAAGCCAAAAAGGCTGTAATGAAGCATACTCTACACTTAGCGTTGAGATTGTGACTGAAGATAGATGCATCTGGACTGAAGACAAAAATGATGTGTAATGAATGTATGAACTTTCGTTTTTGTGAAGTCAAGTTCATAAAGACAAAGCCTCCATTGACACATCTGATGCCTGACGGATCGGTGGTTGATTATGCAAAAACTGATCGGCACAATAGTCACGGATTTGAATATCGAACATCTTACATTTATTGTAGGGTGAAAAAGTCAATTATGTTCACTGCCATAGCCTCATAAGTATATAACTCTAAATTTTTAATAGAGAAATGTCTTGTCCTCGGTGATATCAACTTATGCACCTAACTACGTATTTTGCTTCAGGAGCATCATAGTGAGGCTTTGTATAGGATTCTTAGTTCCGGGGAAGGGCCAGATTCCCTACGAAACCTCAACTGCGTTCTGTCCCTCTTCTACTGAGTCACAGGATATGCCAGAGTTTGTCACTGCCACTCGAATCTAAAGTGATGGCGCTCTTTTACAGATTTTTTTTGAGACATCTGTATCGAACTCAAATTAAGCTACCCACAAATATCAACGTGCTTATCACCCAGTTTTAAGTAGCAATTAAACCTACAAGCTTGAATTTCTTAGTCAAGTACTCTAACCGCTACTCTACTCTAATAAGGCCGCGGTGATAGGTCTGTCAAGAAACCTGGGATGTCTTCCGAGGGCTTACCTGGAGCTTCCAGCTGTAGGCAGAAGTAAGGCCTTCCGTGGTTTTAGTCGGTAAAATTTTGCAATTCGTTGTTGTAAATTATGTTATTCGAGGTCAGTGAACGGGCGCTTTCACCCGTCCAAGGCAAGTTAAAAAGGCCCATGAGATGCGCATACACTGACAATATTAAATCATGCAGTGCGATCGTAAAATTTGAATGGCCTCCGCTTTGCATTGTACAAGACATATTTTTTTACTATTCAATTGTGAATATGTAGGTATTTTTACGTCTCTTACGTGGGACGCAATAGGGTCCCTGGTTAACACTCGATAAAAGGCAATACAAGACACGCGGATTTAAAAATGGACGAAAAAATATTTATTGAATAATATTCTTAGAGTTTTGTGTGCGATTGTTGTCACACTACCTGGCGAAACCTACTTCTATTTTGTTTGCAATTATAAAAATCGCAATTTCAGTGCTAGGTTTACCTATAGCTTGGTCTATATGTAATGACCTAAGGTCATCCTACATGGTAGTCTTCGAGTACACAGATATAAGACGCGTTCGAGGCGGTGATGACGTGAAGTTATACCTAAATACGTAATACGTAACTCCAGAACTAAATTCTCTCGCAGAAAGTTTGTGAAACTTGGTAGATGACGTCTTTCCCTGAAACGTAGGGAAAGTACGGCGACCGATTGGCATTGACTCAACAGGAACAGGAACACTGTGGCAAAAGAGAGCTTCCCTAAGCAGACTCACGCCTTTATCCCGAAGAGGTACGCAGAGGCATGTTATATGCCCATATTCCACCTTTTTAGAATGTGTCCCACGTAATAGGTGGTGAGCCGTATTGCCGTGTTGAGATGGATAGGCGCAGGTTGTGACTGCCTGCTGTTGAAACTTTTTAAGCCGCCCATAAGGCCTTTAACTTGGCTTTACGATTGTCATTTTACTGACAACCGGGTTTTCCTTCTCTACGCAATGGATCTTTTTCAAAAGTGTTCCCTTAGTCGCCTCTTACGCCCTCGGTACGTATAGGGGTGGCGACATTTTGTACTCTTACCCGTGTCGTAAAGCCTCCTAAAGGCCTTATAAAGGCCTCCAACTTGGTTTAACGATTGCCATTTTACTGGCAACCGGGACCAATGGCTTAAGGTGCCTTCCAAAGCACAGCAACGCTCAAATACATATCACAAAGTGGTTACATGGTTGGTCACCCATTCAAGAACTGGCCATAGTGAAAGTTCCTTACCGCAGCGATCGTTTACAGGACACTGAGTCCGCGGGGCCACGAGTACGAATGTAATACTATGCATTGGTACTGTACAGACACCGCTATAAAACTTTAAAAAAAAAACTCATTGACCTACAGCCTAACTTTTGTGAGTCCAGATGCTTTAGTCAGAGACCTCGTAGCGCCACTTGTTCGTAAAATAAATTAAAATAAAATAAAATAAAATTTATTCCCTTTGAAATTTTTAAAAAATTATTTAGGTTTGTCAAAATCGTTCTTGGCTTATCCTTCCGAGGGCATACCCGGGACTCCTGGCGTTAAGTAGATGGAAGAACACCGTGTGTTTAGTCGGTAGGACTCCGGCATAGCATCCATGAGGATTCCCACAGGTAAAAAAAGCCCCACTTGTTCAGCGTTCTGTAAAAGATGACTGTGTTGAACATCTTACCATAAGTTTAGTCCTGTGATGGGTGACCGTTTCTGGTATTTTTATAAACGCGTTTTCCCAGCTGCCAGTAAAATTTTATTCGTTGCTGTCACCCGCTTAACTGCCGTTCCCGTATGAATACGGGAGTAAAATATAGCCAATTTTACCCGGGGATAGTGAAAGGATTTTCAAATCGAAGCAGTAGTTTCAGAGCCTATTCGATGCAAACAAACAAACAATGAAATCTTTCCTCTTTATAATATTAGTATCTCGGACTATCTGACTCCTGCAGCTTCGTTTACCTACGTTACCTTTGCCTAAACCAGGATAATGCTCTAACCACAGACATAAGAAAAAAAGTCTTTCTGATTTCTGTGGTTCTAACCAATTGAGCTGACGGGACCGTACTGATAAAAGTTGAAATACCCTAAACCTTATTATAGCAGCCATTTAAGAGTAGGTATCATTTAGCATTTATGCTGGATTTTTCAGAAAATTACAGGATTTAAACCATGTTTGGACTTATTAGAATAGTCACAGGATCGGGGGTGTTTTAATTTTCAAATTGACACTTGTTATTCAAATAGGTAGGTAGGTACAATGCGTTGAGGATAGACCAGAGCGGTATGACAAAACAGAGAACCATCTTAAGTATTATCAAGATTCGTTAGGTCTTGTCTGGCAGCTGTCAACGGAGGTGAATGCATTTATCGATAATGATACTTGCTATCCTTTGAATCGCGCCTCGCTCTGAATAATAATTTTGTTGGAGAGGCGTAAATACTTAGTTGTTTTTCAAAGAAACATATTAAAACACGCTCTACGAAGGCTGTTAGTACCTACTGTACACTCCTTTTAGCAAAACAGCAGAACTTAGGTTCAATAAAGAATTCATCTGGTGTAATGTACCTAAATTCAAAACGTCAGTTCTTACCTAGTAAAGTTTTAGGGTTCCGTACCCAGCCGCTGGAGAGGAGACACGGTGCTCTCTCCTAAAAGTTGTCACAGATACGTACCACGGCACGGTAGCTTCGGTAGGTATCTGCTGCGAAGAGACCGGGAAACCACGGCCGAGTGTCAGCACTGCGAGGACCGCAGCGATGACACAGCGCTCCACACGCTGATGGAGTGTCCACAGTCGGCGGCCTAGGCGCCGCCGACGTGTCTTCGTCGAAGACTATCGGCCTCCATGACCGGGGGCCTGACGACGGTGAAAGGGCTGCTCACCGTCCTTACAGAAGCAGACCCATGACGGCAGAATGACGTGAGGGATTCACGCACGCCCCCCCTTAGAAAAGGCATCACACCCGAAACCCCCCAAAGACGCGGGATAGCGCCCGAACCGGACCCTGGGCGAGGCAGACAGTGGTGGCCGTAGGTCTGTTAGGAGTCCTGGGACATCCTTCCGAGGGCTTACCGGAGTCGGAATCCGGCATAGCATCCATGATGGATTTTCCCTCACGTTAAAAAAAAAAGGATTCCGTACCCAGAGGGTAACCACCTATTCTTTAGACTTCGCCGTTCGTCTGTCAGTCGGTCCGTCCGTCACGAGGCTAAAGGCTGTATCTCAGTAACCGTTACAGAGAGCTGAATTTTCACAGAGCCATAAAAACAAATAGGTATTTAAGGGGCCCCCCTTAAATACCTATTAGCTTTTCCCATACGAAAAAACGTGCTTTTTTTTGCACGAAATCCTCCGTGCGCGTGTCCGACTCGCACTTGGACGGATTTTTATAATCATGGCCCAAATGCAGCTGGACCCAGTAGTTTATTTTTTTTTTCAAAGAGATATACTTACCAACTTGTATGAAGTACAGACCTTGGGGTCATAGGGTCCGAGTGCACACATAGCAAAACATTCATCAACGCTTCTGGTGTCCAGATTTCCAGAAAGGTTTCTGTTTTGTACTGTACAAAGGTTAATCAAGAAATGTCAAATATTTATAACATGATCAAAGCCTCACAGAGGACCAACGGGGCTCTCGTAAGATCTTCGAGGTCCAAACCAGCTAGGTGCACCTGCCAATTGTCATGGCGAAGAGTAGGAAACTTCGAAACAATATCACTGCAGGAACCAATGTGGTCAGCGCGGTACCTCTTCTAGAAACGCTGCCTCTTCTAGAAACGTCAAATATTAAATGCTTTATTCTTTTAGTTTGACATTAAATGAATGCGATGTGTGTCAATTCAATCAATCAACTCAGCCTATAGCAGTCCACTGCTGGACGTAGACCTCTCCCAGTTCACGCCACAGTACACGGTCCTGTGCCTTCCGCAGGCCGCTTGCGACCTTTACCAGGTCGTCAGTCCATCTAGCGGGTGGACGTTCTACCCTACGTTATAATACGCGAGTCAATTAGAGTGAATAAATATACCTAATACATATTTTTATTTTTATACCACTAAAGTGGCAGAAAAGCACACGGCCAGCTTGACGTAAAGTGGTCACGGTAGCCTATGGGCGTTTGCAATACCACTTGTGCTACCAAACTTAAAAAAAATCTAAGAACCCCTTTGAAGAACCCCATGCTGTATTTAGTATTCGTTTGAAAAAAACCGGCCAAGTGCGAGTTGGACTCGCCCATGAAGGTTTTCGTAGCAGCAAGTAACATAATATAAAAGTTCTTATAGTTCGTTGTAACTTTGATCGATGTTTTAACACGTTCGCAGTGGTAGTGATTTTTCTAACCGAAAATTGCGGTTTATGACGTATTAAAAAAAAACTACCAGCTCTATCTCGTTCGAAACAATTTTCGTTGGTAGTTTTTATAGCAATGTACATCATATATTTTTTTTAGATTTATCATTCTCTTAGTTTAGAAGTTAGAGGGGGGGGGACACACATTTTTCCACTTTGGAAGTGTCTCTTGCGCAAACTATTCATTTTAGAAAAAAATGATGTTAGAAACCTCAATAGCATTTTTGAAGACCTATCTATAGATACCCCACACGCATTGGTTTGAAGAAAAAAAAAATTTGAGTTTCAGTTCTGAGTATGGGGACCCCCAAAATTTACTACTTTTTTTCTAGTTGTATATAAGAATCTTAATGCGGTTCACAGAATACATCTAGTAACCAAGTTTCAATGGCATAGGCCTTATAGTTTCGGAGAAAAATGGCTGTGACACACGGACGGACAGACAGACAGACAGACAGACAGACAGACAGACAGACAGACAGACAGACAGACAGACATGACGAATCTATAAGGGTTCCGTTTTTGCCATTTGGCTACGAAACCCTAAAAACGAAGCGTGCGCTGGCGCTGAAGAAAGGCCCTGTCTGATATTTGAAGAATTGATTTGTTGTAATCTTAGTAAAGTCACTAAAGTAGTTATAATAATATAAATGTAACAGGAAACAAACAGACATTACCTACCAACCCAACAATTATACGTTATGGCTCCTGATTTTGCTTATTAACTGTTAATTATAGATATTTCATTGTAGAAGCTGTTCTACAACACGCGATTAAGAGGGCTAACGTATTTCGCGCCACATATTGCTCAGAAACCATACTTTTCATTGCATTTAAAGTCATTAAATATTTATCGTACAAACATGGTATTCACTAACATACTTAGTAAATTTAGCTCTCTAAACGTTTATTAAAACATATTTTACCTAACAACGGATTACATATGGTAATTATCAATGAAAGTGAAACAGGTTTTTCAAATCATACGATTTGCATAGTTTTCGATGCTTAAATTCATGTCAAATTACTGATAAATTTAATAAACAAGGGATACGAAGCAATTGCAAAGAGGGTTGGCTATCTGTTTGTAGAATAACCTGATATCAGGTAGGTTCCTTTTTTTAGAGAAAAATGACTGTAAAGTTTGCTCAAATAGTGAGAAATTTCACCAAAATAAAGTTGTCTTTTCACCAGCTTCTGTAGTTTAAATCATTATGATAATTATGTAATATTATGTCAGAACTTCTCCTTTGACAATAAAAATATTTCTTTTTATGTAACCAGATACCGATTTTTTTTTACAAAGTATTTTGTGAACCCCTACAAATGCAGATACGCGAACAAATACGATTTAGTACCGCCGAGAGGCTCTCAGAGAGTGGTCATGTCGCTCGATGTTCCATTTTTGAATACGAAAAAATGAACAAAAATAGTCTAATTCTAGCGTGACCAAACAATCTTAGTACTTTGTGACGTATAATATAATATATATAAATATTTATGGTCGATATACAACGTGAACTTTTGTATAGTGCAAAGCTCAGACACCCCGACTAGAGTTTCGCTTCGAAATACTGTATAAAAAAAATTAATTGAAACTAACAAAAACTGATCAAGTTATAAGCTTTTACAGTTGCAATATTTTCTTCACGAACAGCGTAGGTGTAGGTATTATACGCAAGGCAGGTAGTCACTATTCGTGTGGTATTGATAATAACACATTAACACACCATTTTCATAAGTGGTAAATATGGAACACCTGTGAGGAACCAGACCAGGATTGGGACGGCTATAAAGCCGCTAAAGCAAAATAGAAGTAGCGACTGAGATACAAAAGTACCAAGTCTTGGAGAAACCTCTGATAGAGTCAGACTAATACTAGCCAAACAAGGGACAGAACTGTCCGTATCTATAAAGAAACCTGACGGCGCGGCGGCCTGACCCACACATGAAAAGAATTATTTATACTGTTGATTGATGGCACTTGGTGGAACCTTTCGGCATTTTCAAAGGCAAATTAACATTATATAATGACCACTAAATCACTTAATTACTCGAAAACAATAAATTAATAACATATAAATTACCACAACATCATTCTACTAACATTAACTATCATGAAAAGAAGCCGAGAGTATTTTGATACAAACGCACTTCCCAGAATGCCAATTGCTGCAGACACTCATGTGGCTGGTGGAAAACGTATCCACAGAAGAAGTCCAGTGGGAGCTCGCAAGACCTGTTCTAATCTATTCTGTCAACTTACAAAAAACTGAATGGGTAATTAACAGCTTCAAGTCCTTCAAATCTCCAGGACAGGATGAAGTCTTCCCTGCAGTGATAAAATGGGGGAGGACACTAGTTGATATTGTCAGTCACATAGTATCTATACGCCAGACAATGAATGGGACTGTGACCCAGACTGAGGAGAGAGGTCTAAGTGATCTTTACACCAAAACCCGGTAAGGGATTATGTTTGTGATTCAGACCTCTGGTTATACAGACCGACAAGCCCTTCGTCTTTCCTGCTAAAATAAATTAAATTATGGAGAAAAACGGATCTGTTTACAAAGCATGACTGGTATTTTAAAAACCAAGGCCAACTTCAAATCAAGTGAGAAGCTGCGTTTATTTTATCTTCTAGTGATCTTGTGTATATAATAAATATTTTTAACTAGCTGACCCGCGCAACTTCGTTTGCGCCACATAGGAGAGAGTATTACCTGTTCCCGTCGCGTTGTGTTTACATATTATTCCCGTAGCGTCTCCTCGTTAATATTCAATACATAACTATAAATATTTACGCAGTACACGCAACGAAGCTCTGTACGCTCAAAAGGAATAACTTTTCCCCCGTTTTTGAAACATTTGCTATTACTGCTCCGCTCCTATTCGTTGTAGCGTGATGCGGTATAGCCTATGACACTCCACAATAACGTAGCTTTCTATTGGTGAAAGAATTTTTAAAATCGGTTCAGTAGATCCCGAGATTACCCCTTACAATTTAACAAACACACAAACTTTACTTCTTTATAATATTAGTATAGATGAATTGTATTAAAATTACTTTCAGTCAAGCCAACATTTATCGATTTGCGGTGTAGACTGAACACTAATTTGCCCATAAGCACAGTAAATATTTCGCAAGACGACGAGTTCTGAACTACGAGGATGGAACCTAAATTGTTAAATTTTTACGACTAATGTCTGTTGCCCAAAATGATTGAGCCCAGAAAGAGCCGATAAAATAAAATAAAATAAAATTTATTACCTTTAAAATAAAAAAAAAAATAGGTTTGTCAACATTTTTTCGGAAATGCTACAAACTGAGAAGAACACCCCAAGAAACTCAGTTCGGTCTCTCCCAAAATTCATCTTAGTAGGTATCTAATAATCGATCAATGCCGATACGGAATGGCTTTTTCTTGGCGGTGTGCATTGTTATGCACATACCTCTTAATAAATATTTGGTTGTTGTAAATGAAAAACACCTACTAACATCAATTAAGATTAGATTTAGATCCCATAGCTCAAGCTTACAGCTTAGTTTGGGCTAGATGATGTTGTGTGAGAATATCCAACAATATTTATTGATTATTTATTAAAAATATTTTAACGTTCCTGCCAGCACTGAATCTGCAGTAGGCAGCAAAACATCGTGCCATGCCAAGCGCCTGCGCATTGCTACGTTAATATTATTGTTTTTAATTATGATTATTGTCAAATTTAAATATTTAAGTAAGTAAGTAAGTAAAAAACTCTTTATTGTACACCAGAAATAACATTTGAGCAAAACAGTTAAAATTACACTTATTGGCATAACAATTGGCGGCCTTATCGCACAAGGCAATCTCTTACAGGCAACCTTTTTTATGGAGATTGTATGGTGTAATATTTATAGTGTAAAATAGAATATTGTCCATTACTTTCTACAATTTTCGCATATTTAGATACTTTAAAAATAAACTTGTGGACCGTTTTCATGTATGTGTGTATTATAATATACTATACTATCTTCACGCCAAATCCCTTGCGTGGTAGGCAGAAAGAACCGAGCGCCACACGGCACGCTCCATACACACCTCACTTGCTTCTTCAACTTTCATTTTTCTTTTCATGCATGCACGTCGGTTCCTTCGGTTCGGTTTTTTTTTTTTTTTATATTCAGCTCGCCAAATTGACGTCGCCACCAGCCTGATGGTAAGAAAGCAGTGGCGCATCTAGCGATTGGGGGCCACTTCTTACAGTGGTCCTCAAGTTGGCGGCCCTGTGATGTGCCTCTTCACGCTCCTCTAATTTCTAAAGGTATTTCTAATTGCAATATTGATATTAGTTAGGTAAATAAATGTCAACTTTATTAATTTTATGATGTCAGTGTCTATCACTAGGTACTTAATATCAATCAATTGCAATAAAATAATCAATGATTATTAACTAATATTAATAACATAAAAATTAAATTAAAAGATTGAACGCTTAGACTAAGAATATGACACCGGTAATACATCAAGGAAAACAAAAGTATCAAACTTGTTATTAGCAACAATTGGCACTATAAGGCTATGTGCGCCGCGCCGGCTGATTTCTTACGATCGTAAAGAAATTTGAAAACCGAATTTACGCTCTTAAAGGTTACTTAATAATCGATTACTAATGATGTTATTAGATTTGCTAGGTAGTAGTGGTCGCAGCATTGTTTTTCTCCAGTAAAGCTGGCCTCACACCTTCGATTTCCTGATCAGGATTTTTTTATACCACTAGAGTGGCAGACAAGCATACGGCCCCACCAGATGTACCGGTGGTCGCCGCAGCCTATGGACGCTTGCAACACCAGAAGCGCCACAATCGCGCTGCCGACCCTGATTTTCACAATTCCAACGAATGACTAGCGCATATATCCATTTTCCGTCGTTCGTAAATATAGTAAGAACGCCTTGTTGAACATTCTCTATTTATGCAGAGCTTTTCAGGTTTTTGTTAAAGTATTAATCTTGTCAAATTGAGGCCGTCCGCCTGATGGAAAGCGGTGTCGACATCTAGCGATTTTGGATCACTCTCTCAGTCTAACAATGGTCATGGAGTTTGCGGTACTGTGATGTTCCTCTTCACGCTCCGCTTGAAGAACCCAGGGTTGTTAGAGGAAGAAAACAAGTCAGAGAGCAATCGTTTCAAATTTTTATAGTTCGACGAAGGATCTGATCAGGTTTCCGAATTTAAATTCCTGATCAGGAAACCAAGAGTGTGTAGACAGCTTAAAGTAATTAGCCAGGGTTGACTTAAAACACCATTATGGCCTGGTTACTAAGACTTGCAAAATGGTAGGTAATCATAATCACTTAATATTTTGCAATAGTAGGTACGGTTGGGAGTCCCGCCGGGTAAGCTCGGAAGGATATCCCAGAACTCCCAACACACCTACGGCTACCACTGCGACCTTGCCAGGGGGGGGGGGGGGGGTTGCGTGTCCCTCACGTCACGCTGCCATTTAGGGCCTGCTTCTGTAAGCAGCCCCCTCACCGTCCTCGTCCTCAGGCTCCTCACCGTCCTCAGCTATGGCGGACAGCGCAGAAGAGACCGGACTCTCAGGAACTGAGTCCCGATTTTATCCTTTAGATGAGACTGCTGTGCTGAAGTCCCATATTCGGACTTGGGTCCACAGCACAGTCAGTCGCTTAGCACTTACCAAAGAGCGCCACCAAGGCTGTCAAAGACTATAGAATTTAAAAAAGTTTTATGCTTGCAGGTATAAAGGTGGGAAGTGTAGTGTACTGAAAAATAGAAAAATAGAAAAACTGGCCAAGTGCGAGTCGGACTCGCGTACGGAGGGTTCCGTACCAAAAACCGGCAAAAAATCACGTTTATTGTATAGGAGCCCCCCTTAATCCTCCTTTTTAGGGTTTCGTAGCCAAATGGCAAAAACGGAACCCTTATAGATTCGTCATGTCTGTCTGTCTGTCTGTCTGTCTGTCTGTCCGTCCGTGTGTCACAGCCACTTTTCTCCGAAACTATAAGGCCTATGCTATTGAAACTTGGTAAGTAGATGTATTCTGTGAACCGCATTAAGATTCTTATGTAAAACTAGAAAAAAAGCAGTAAAATTTGGGGGTCCCCATACTCAGAACTGAAACTCAAAATTTTTTTTTCACCAAACCCATACGTGTTAGGTGTCTATAGATAGGTCTTTAAAAATGCTACTAAGGTTTCTAATTTCATTTTTTTCTAAAGTGAATAGTTTGCGCAAGAGACACTTACAAAGTGGAAAAATGTGTGTCCCCCCCCCTCTAACTTCTAAACTAAGAGACTGATATATCTAAAAAGAATATATGATGTACATTGCCATAAAAACTACCAGCGAAAATTGGTTTGAACGAGATAGAGCCGGTAGTTTTTTTATAATACGTCGTAAACCGTAATTTTTGGTTAGAAAAATCACTACCACTGGGAACGTGTTAAAACATCAATCATGTTACTTGCTGCTACGAAACCCTTCATGGGCGAGTCCAACTCGCACTTGGCCGGTTTATTTTCTAGTATTTGTTGTTGTAGCGGCAATAGAAATTTATCATCTGTAAAAATGTCAGCTCTCTAGCTATCACGGTTCCTGGGATACAGCCTCGTAACGGACAGACAGACGAACGGTGAAGTCTCATGAATAGGGTCCCCTTTTTATCCTTTTGGTACAGAACCCTAAAAATTAGAAAGTTTCTAATGAATTTCTTGCAAAAAGTAAATGACAATAATAAGTAGATATATACACGGTGTTTCTTTTAGGGTGTCAAGCCGCCACTAGCTGGTAGCAGGGTTCCATACCTATCGATTTAACCCCCATGTATGTTCTACGATTTTTTGTAGTTTTCGAGATATAATGTTCTGCATAATTCCCTATTTTTTTATTATCGATTAAAATTTTTACATCTTGTATCAAAGTATATAAGTAAAGTAGTATATATGTAAAGTAATAAATAGGCATTATAATAATAAAAATATCCAAGAAAAGTCGAACCAAAAAAAGTTGTAATTATTTAAAGCCACGTGGAAAAATAACGAAAAAAAATTATATCTCGAAAACTACAAAAAATCGTAGAACATACATGGGGGTTAAATCGATACGTATGGAACCCTGCTACCAGCTAGTGGCGGCTTGACACCCTAAAAGAAACACCCAGTAGGTATAATAGTTTAAAAAAATAAAAAACACGCTTTTAGCACGTACTAGAAGCTAAATTACAAAACAATGCGCCATCTTGGATGTCCGCCATGTTGGATTTAAGTCACGTGACTATTTTTTTCGTATTCCTGACATCAAACCCTTTCATTTGATACCCATATCATGAAGGTGCATTTCAAATAGCCTGTCCGCCACCTTGGACGTCCACCATATTGGATTTAAGTCACGTGACTACTTTTTTCGTATTTCTGACAGCAAACCCTTTCATTCGATACCCATATCATGGGGGTGGATTTCAAACAGCCAGACCGCCATTTTGGGGAGGCCGCCATATTGGATTTGTAATGATGTTTTTAGCTAGTCATGTATTGTCATCAGAACTCAGATCGTGTGCAAAATTTCAGCCTGATCGAAGGACGGGAAGTGGGTCAAATTAACATTCCAAGATTTTCTTACATGCATAGGTACAAGTGAAGCTAATAAAAGCGTGTTAAAAAAGTCAAAAAGCAAACATTATTTTATTGTAAGATAAATAAATTACCTACAAGTATGGAGAGTAACAGGAGTTGGAAGTCAGTTACGGGTGAAGCCGAGGGGCACAGCTAGTTTCAAATAAATCTATGCACAAGTTCACAGTGTATTTTATCGCTGAGTCAATACTCAGGGATAAAAAACACTGTGAACTTATGCATAGATTTATTATACAATTAGAAGGACTGCTGGGCATTAATATCTAAATAGAATAATTAATAATATGTTGTTACCGTTCTCAATGGAATGGGTTTTTTTATACCACTACAGTGGCAGTCAAGCATACGGCCCCACCAGATGTACCGGTGGTCACCGCAGCCTATGGACGTTTGCAACACCAGAGGCGTCACACTCGCGCTGCCGACCCTGTAAAAACCTTCTAAGTCCGCTTTTGAAGAACCCCATACTGTAGGCGTTTGGGAAAACCGAAGCAGGGAGATCATTCCACAACCTAAGCGTACGCGAAAAATAATGTAGAACGTATCTAGTTGAACTTATTTAAAACTGTCTTTATCACCTAATCAAAACCAAGAGAACCTCGTTTACCAAGATTGTTGACGTTAAAAACTCAGAATAAAATAATACAATAATAATATAGATATTCTTTTAGTCTGAGGTTAAAAGTAACCAGGACTGAACGCTCAGATGAAAATAAACCTGTAATCTGAAGAGCAAGGCTCTCTTGCACTAAGCTCCCACGATCTGTAAAAGGTATTCAGATTCCTACCCCTTTATTCCCAAAGGGGTAAGCAGGGGCTTTGTATATTTGCACCCCCCATTTCACCATATATTTTGTGTAAAGAACTTTGGCGTCTTTAATAGTTAATGATGATGATTTGATGATTCAAACTGCCCAAAAAGTCTTCAACTTGGTTTAACGACTGTCATGATTTTTTTGTCTTATACCACTAAGGTGGCAGAAAAGGTGTTACTGGCAACCGGGACCATGCGCTTAAAGTGCCATCCACAGATATAAGAAAAGACAGATTTTCTGATTTCTATGGTGCCATTAGAAGCACGAAAACACTCGAAAATCGAAATGTCAAAAAATTATCACCCATCCGAACCCGAACACATTGATTTTTTACAGAACACTGAATCTGCTTAGTAGCTCCACGAGCGCTTCGGAAGCCAACCAGCAGAAAAAAAATCCAAATTGCGCTTTCCAGAACAAGGTTACCTACCTTGCCCCTTCGGCAGTGGCGTAACTACAGGGTGGCAAGGGTCAAGGGTGGCAAAATGCCACGGGCTCTCGACCCATTGAAGCCCCAAACCGAGAGCATTATATTTCAAAGAGAACTTATAATTTCGGATATTTGTTTGGATGCAAACTCCAAGAGATCTCACCAAAATCCAGAATACCCAAGAGCTCTGCCTGCAAGTGGCTCAGACGCTCACATGATCTAAGACGCTCATTTTATATAACACTATACCTAACTTTAGGATTTTCTTTATGGGGGCCCCATTAAAACTAATTTGCCACGGGCCCCAGATTGTGTAGTTACGCCACTGCCCTTCGGCCGTCAGTTCTACGACCAATGGCCCACTGACCCTTCAGCCGAACGAATTATATGAATATTTTCGGCTCTACATTATGTTATCCAACTGAGACTGAATTACTTCTACGCTTTTATTAGGCCCGAGCTTGAAGTTTGAACGTGACGGAATGTGCAAAGATGAGATCCGCGATAGTAAGATGTGGCTGTCGCTCAGACATACTAATTAGTATTATCAGTCCAAATTTAACAACTTTTATTGTAAACGCATATAAATTCGAAACTTCTGTGACGTAACTCGAGGCCACTCACGCACACTTGAGAGTTTACTACGTATAAAAATTGCATTGATGCACACAAGCGTCAATTAGTTTCGCACACATTGATAGCATCTTCGTACGGATGCAGAGACTTACGTCTGTGTGCGAACGTTGTTGCACGCGATCGTGGAAGTGCAGCCACACGCAGTCTGGGGGGATTTATTCGTGTGCGCTCTTGAATAGTGAGCTGATTTAAACCAATTATCTGTTTTTGTAAGTATTATAAAGTTACATTTACAAATAGCTACGCCTTTTTCTCCAAAGGGGTAGGCAGATACCTACTACGAACGATACTAACCCGTAATACTAATATTTATTGTGTGCTAACGCCTACATTTCACATGTAATAGATGGCGAATCTATTGCAATGCTGAAACAGCTGCATGTTGTAACTAGTATCAATCATAATAGATTGTTTTTACTATCAATTTCAGTCAAATGTAGAGTCAATCAACATCTTATTTAACGGTAGTCGGAGTTTTAAGTTGGGGTCTTAATGAGTTGCATAGTTATTTTTGGTAATTAATATTTGCCTGGTTACTTGCCACATTTTGTTCTTATGCGGAAATCCATCATCGACTAACCGACTCAAACCACACCGTGACCTACCACTGCCCAGGTAAGCCCTCGAGAGGATATCTCAGGAAGATGTTTTACAGCAATAATCTTATTATACGTAGGTATACCTGCTTGTAATAAGTTTAATAAAGCCTAATGGAAGAGTTTGTATAAATAATTCATGAAAGAGAGGCTAAGACTTATATTAGGTACAAAGTGCGGGCTATCTGTCATAAGATAATTCCTCGGTTCCCAAACTGGGTTCCGCGGAACCTAGGGGTTCCGTGGACTAGGCATCAGGGTTCCGCCAAATATACATAACTTCTAAGAAAACGCGTTAGAGTTATGAATGAAAGGAAATCTATTACAACTGAACATTTGGTAGATCTAAAATCTATGTCCGATTACTATCCTGAAAATAACAATGAGTGTAAATTTTCGGCAGTGTTATTTTCACGCTGTGATTTTCGCAGTGTTGGCCCTCGGCCGTGATCTCCCACTGTATTCGTTACAGTACAGGTACTTACCGAAGCACCCGAACCCTGGTATCTGTAACAAACGGACTGTAGAAATTGTCATGACTTCTCTATAGTCACTCGTTCATAACTGGTTTTATTCTCCCGATTGTGGCAAACCTTCGTTGTTTATGTCGGATCTTCCAAGTCTTCAAGAGTTCTTGGCGGACTTAGAATCCGAGCCTCGATTTCATGAGGCGCAGGCCATTGCCCTGCTCCAGCGCCTCCTTGCGCCATAAAAAAACAACAACGCAAGGGCCCGCGTTTTTAAGTCTCAAGGATCGGTCGCGATAATTCGCCTCAACGGCGATCGTGCAGGGCCCTCATGTCACTCTGACGGTCAACAGCTTCTTCGGGGTCTCTATAAGTCACGTTTCACGGCATTGTGTGGTTTTAGTTGGTAGGAGTCCGGCATAGCATCCATGTGTCATTTCCACACATAAAAAAAAGATAAGAGGTGAGTCGAATAAGGTGGCGGGGTCTTGAGGTCGCCCTTTTTAAAATCTGAGGTTCTGTGCTTTCACGGGCCTCGGAAGGGGCCACCTGCGGGATCCAGCATACAGGTAGGGGGCGTCAGCATCGGCACCGAGCCCTAGATGAAGTATCTGCGGCTCGTACTTGATGGTTGATAGATCGCCACCACCACTTTGAACCACCGCTGTGCCAGCACGAGGAACACAGCGGATACACAGCGCTCCACACATTGGTGGGCGCAATAGCGCCAGGTCCTCGTGGCAGGTCTGGACGTGAGCATTCTCCCCCAGGAGACCGTAGTGTGATCTCCGGTAGATGGGGTGTATCACGCTTTCCACCGGATTTCTCCTAAGTCTACCGGCCTCGGAGGGAGGGGGGGGGGGGGCCGGAAAGAGGATGTCGCTTTGTGGGGTTCCATAAAACAAAAGGTATTTGGCTAGTGTTCCGTTGTCTTTAAAGTTTAGGAAGCCCTGATGATAATTGTTCGCCGTGTTTCAACAATAAATTCTTAAGAATTTAATTAGCAATGTGTGATTTTCATTGACTTCAAAATTCAGTAATTTTAAATATAAAAACTGAAATCTTATACTCAGCATAGCACCCACGCTGATTTTTAATCTGAAATTTTATATTTCTACTGACCCCTTCAGCTAAGCTTAATTGTTTATTATAGGATTAAGTTCATGTTGATCATGATGATCCGAACTCGAACTCAGGTTGTCAATTCGACTTTGAAAGCATCTCAGATAGGAAACCACAGGATATTCTTAAAGCACAGTTCCGTTTGTGTTAAAGATTTATCAGTTCAAAATGCATAATCTGAAGTGCACAGCAATAAATGCAGTAGCACGTCGGGGTGGGGCGCGGGGCGGGGCAGACGGTACCGGCGGCGGGGGCAAGCAGTCGTATCGTAACCGCGCGTCGCACCGCGTGTGCGTTCGTTTCGCGTCGGACGAATTTCGCCGCGAACACGGCCGAAACCGAAGGCCAAGTCATGGTGTCGATGGGTGCTTGGAGGCGTCGTACGCCCGACGACTGCGAGGAGAGGTCAGAGCCCGGCGCCTCCAGTTCAGGCGTTCCTCGCGCTCCACCGAACTGCGCACGATGCCGAAACCACAGGCTGAAGATTGAGCTGAAAGGCCACAAACGATACTGCAAGTACCGTAACTGTCACTGTGAAAAGTGTCGGTTGACCGCAGACAGGCAACGGGTGATGGCGCTACAGACGGCCTTGAGGCGTGCTCAGGCGCAGGATGAAGCGCGCGCTCGAGCTGCCGTTACGGGATTGCAACCGCCGGGTTTGGAGTTAGACCGGCCTGAACCTCCTCAAGTGAAGACTCCGAGAAGCCCAGTGGTGGTACCGCCCGCGCCGCGTTCTCTGGGCTCTCCAAGTTGCGACTCAGTGCCGGGTTCCCCAGGAGTGTCTCCGTACGCAGCCCCGCCGCGGTCTGCGCCGCCACAGCCACCGATGCCACCGCTTCTGCCGCCGGCGCCTCAACAACCCGGTTAGTGCTTGTTTATTGTGATTTTAAAAACCTTTGGATAACAGGATGTGTACCGTATGTTTAAATACATGTGTGTTTAATAGTACACCACAGTACCTACATAGATCAAAGTAAGAGGTTAAGTAAGAAGATAATAATACTTATTAGATACTTATTAGATACTTATTAGATACTTATTAGTGTGTATAACTTAACTAGATCACGTTTTTGTCGCGACTCTACGTAGAGTTGCTCATCTTGCACACTATAAACTATGCATTTTTAACCAACTATAAACTGATTAAAATTAGGTAGATCTTTGTAACCTACTTTGTTCTATTGGATTTCTTTTAATATCGTTCTGCATTTCAATCATAAAATGTGTCCTTCAACAATACTCTGTTGCATGCTATAATTCGTAAATTAACGTCAATGAATGTCGATCTAGGTATGTACTTACATACGAGTACTTTAAATAAAATTATATTTCATAAAAAAAACCCTTCCAACTGACTTCTATTTCTTAACTTAAGTACCTACTTAATAATAATTTTCAAAATCGCTACATACCTGAAGGAATAAGTAACGCACAAAATGACTAGGTATTTATCTACGTAGATACATTTTAATTTAAGAATGGCTTTAAAAAAAGGAGGAGGTTCTCTAATGACTGTATTTTTTAGCATCTAATATAATTAAATATAATGCTATGTCTACATTCCACAGGTTTAATATTTATGAACAACCTACTCAAATTAGCCAAGTGATTACAAATTATTAAATATACAATGATATTAAGCAAATATCGTTCGCTCAACAATATTCGCATTGTAATCTCGCCCCTGTCTTCTTGTTGTCATTTATGAAATGAACTTGTTGGTCCTATCTTAAAGAACTCCGAATATAAAAGAAAGATACTAACAGTTATTTACATATTATTATTATTACTAAGGTGAACACAATGTTAAACTTCTTTTTTCCGTCACATTACAAGAATTTGGTTTAAATTTTGACCTGTGCAACTTCTTACCTATCTTTTTTTTTAATATTTACAATAGGCCTACGCAACGGTTTTCTAGGTATGAAGCCTAATAACGGTATTTCAGTAAGTACCTACATAGTTGCTTTGTATAAATAAGTAAATAGGTATAATGTGTTTGCTGTTATTTTTATTTTATTACAATTGCACCTATGTACGGATGTAGTAATGAGTATGACATTTAATAAAAATATCTGCTCGCCATTATTCTGTTTATTACTTGTAATAATTGGGCGCTATATTTTCGAAAATGAAGACGCAATGCCGCCGCTATGATTGTCATGTCATATACAGGATGTTTGGTGCATCGTTTTCCGAATTATATTTACTGCAAGGAAGTGTCACTTACTATCTTTATAGCACCCATTTAATTTTGACCCCATTTTTTAGGTCGAATAAGTTTTTCTTTATAAATCCCAAATTACAGTTTTGGGAACTTCATTTTTTTCTAGCATTTATTACCTTTCCATTTTGTATCACCTTTTTTATTTATCGTTGTATGTTTCCAACTTTCTCTGAAATGTAAAATTTTACGAAAATATCATCAACTGTAGTTTTTATTCACTGACAAAGATTTTGATAAACGGAAGTCAATGTTCAAACTTAACTTTACAACTCAATAAAAAAAACGAATAAAGGCCTCGAGCTTCTAATCATTTTAAAAGTACTTTAGTCTGTTCTATTTCCAATCATAGGCCATATGCTAGAAAAATCAGTTTCTCTTTTTAGTGGTTAAAAAGCTAATACAAAATTGAATAAATAAAAAAAGAAAATACAAAGACGATGTATAGCCCGTTCGCTCTAAGTTTGCCGCTGGCGGCGGCGTTTGAAGCGTAAATGAGAGGCGACCGGCAAACTTAGAGCGAACGAGTAGTAACTACCTATTTCTTATGCCGCTGTACTTAACAAATACTAAATCTTTGGTACGGAACAGTCCGTGTGCCAGTCATGCTCGCACTTGGCCGGTTTTTTTTTCACTAAACATATTGGTATAGATTGGTATCCTGCTATTTAAAATTAATGTTTTAATTTACTCCTGCACCGGCATTCCAAGCTTAGGCTCGGCGGCAAAAAGACATTTAACATTAACTGCTTAATATGTAATCTCCTTGGGTGGTACTTGGACTACAAAAAGCTTAAAGTATTTATTTTAATAAATACATACACAATAAAGCATACATGCCTTTCGCTGGCAACATCGCTTTAAATATCTTAATCTTCTATCGTATTAGCTTAGACTGAAATGGATTTATTTATTTTTCAAGTTACTGCCAATGAAAGCTTGTTGAGCCTTTCCAGCACACGCCATGTATGTTCGAAAGAGACTCATCTTGGGGTCAACTTTATACTAGAAAATATTCTTCGATTTGATCTGATAAAACTATATTATTGTAATTTATTAGATACTCTTGCTTTTTTAACGTATCAAAACACGATTAGGAATACTTTGTTCGATCGAAATCGCTCCCGAAAAATGAGAAATATAAATATAATTGCAAAAATGTTAACAAGTAATGTAGTTTTTTTATCTAAATAAATGAGTTTAATTTAATTCTCCTTTCTGTCTCTGT
Source organism: Miltochrista miniata (assembly GCA_933228765.1). Lineage (NCBI taxonomy): Eukaryota > Metazoa > Arthropoda > Insecta > Lepidoptera > Erebidae > Miltochrista > Miltochrista miniata. The sequence goes on along the minus strand of OW121764.1, from coordinate 9,145,094 downwards.
ACCAATTTTCATAAGAATCGGTTCAATGGTTCCGAGGTGAAACCGTAACAGACGGACAGAGTGCAGTTACTTTTGTCGATTTAATTAAAATGGACAAATTGTCATAATACTCGTACCTACATTATAATTAAAAGAAATGATGCTACAATCCAGTAGACAATCAAAAATTTTTTTTAAATATTTCTTTTCAGCTGTTTCTATACTTGTTGTATTTTGTTTGCTTCTCATGGACCATATTATGGTCCTATCCTATTATATAGAAGCATGGACCAGTATCTTACACACGGCCTAGCTGGTGTAGGGATCTCTGGGGTTTTCCTTCCGAGGGCGTACCCTGGACTCCCGGCCGGCAGGAAGGTCACCATGTGTGTTTTTAGTCGGCAGGAGTACGGCATATAATCCATGCAAATGCTAATTTTCCTGCAGCAAGTAGCTATGCAAAAATTTCGAGCTGCATAAAACTCCTTCAACTACAAAAAATAACTTATCATAAAACTTTTCACGTTTGTCTCTGTCCAGAATTAATCAAAATTGGTCCAACGATGTCCACATGAAGCAAAAACCAACAAACATGAAATTTCATAACTGTGTATGATTAAGCAACTAAATTAAATTCAGTCACGGCGTCGAATCTTTTTGCTTGAGATTAGACAGGATAAATGTATACAATGGAGTAACTCTTTAAAATGGACTCCCTGTAGTGTAGTTACAAGTAAGAGCTTCGCAAAAAAGCTGGCATTGTGACGACCAGCGGCACATTAATGTCATTTTAACCACCAATTTGGGACAGCTTGTTTTTACAAGCACCCACCATCATTCTGTTGCCCTTGTTCTAATATATTTGGGGTCAGCTCAATATGTCTTCTTGCATTCCTCCCTATTACTCGTCGTCTCATCATTCAATCCTTTCACATTCACACATTACACAATTCATCAATCTTTTCTTTGACCTTCCTCTGGCAATCCATCCCTCAACATTCAAAGAAATTTATAACTCTTTTGGGTACATTTATCCCTTCTCATGACATGGCCAGGCCAAGACAGACAGTGTCCTTTCATGTTTTCAGTCAGTGGTGCCACTTCTAAACTTCCTCTTACCTTATGTACAAGTGGTACAAGTTAGGAGTAAACATATTTGTCAGACAAGTAACGCCGTTTCGAACTTTTCGTCACAGAGACTCCATGGTCTAAACACAGTTCGCTTTATGGTGTGAGGTTAAAAATACATTTGATGGATTGAAATTTTGGACCAAACCCATTCGACGACGCATGCTCTGCGTTTTGAACTTTGATGATGTTAACCGTTAAGTTACATAAAAGTTGAATTCAGGCAAATACCGTTTGAAACCGATAACTTAGTCCGTCGAAGTCGGGTTCGATCCTCGGCGTTACCTTTTACGTTTCCAACGTGAACCCACTCCTAACACGAGCAATTTAACTTTGCTGGGCGATTTGACGGTAGTATTGGAAATAAAGGATCAATGAATATGTACTTTAAAAAAAATGACAGTTGAATCATTGCCAGGATTTTCGAATTACGAACAAATTTGGAATACAAAATTTCAAACCTCTTCTCGAAATTCAAATATTGTTATAGAACAACTTTGATGTTCTTGTCAATTGCAAGCGTCAAGCGGAGAGTGCAGTCGTTTCGGCGATTTCGTTCGTTACAGTTATATTAATATCACCTTCATATTTTGCACCTGCGTATGTTTAGAGCTTAATTAAAATTCCTACCACTGTCGATACTCATTAAGTTCAGTGTCCGCAATACTCGGGGTGAACTGTTGACACGCATCATTTCTTTATCTAAACCGTTTAATTAGTCGTACACGTACTACATTAATTAATATAAGTATGTCTCTTTTTGTGTGAGTAGAGCAAGCTCACCGTAAATATGTTTTTATATTTTACTCGACAAATGACGCCGCCGGACTAATGAAAAGTCTTTAATATCGTCCAATCTTTGGTGCAACGTAGACGACAAACTTTTTTGTTGGATCAAGTCTGCAGCGCACAAAGAGACCGCTTGGCGCATTGGCCGTCCACGACATGGATAGTCAATCGTCTCATAGCCGTAAACAAAAAGGCTATTATTACAGCCAGGAGCCGCAAACGGTGTGCAATGCAGCCTTTCACGTATGTAGTGCACCTGTTGACTAAAAGATGACTCCAATGAGCAAGAGAAATAAGAACGAACAATCCCCCGTACCAGCTCATCTATGACATAGAAATGGGAACTTGAAATAAAACCCGGTACAGAAATACCTACGTCCAGCAGTGGACGGTGATAGGCCCATTTTATTGACTACAGCTAGAAAGCTTTTGAAAATTGCACTCAAATTCACACTACGCCAGGTTTATACGATGAGGGAATCACGAGCGCTGATACAGAATTTGTAATTTCTAAGGCACCTAAGTCAATCTAACCCTCAGGGGCTGAGTCTGTAGCCTCGATAAATACTCAAAAGGAATTTCAAGGATTTGCCGAGGCTACAGACACGTTACGTAGCACTGTCACTGTGACGTTTTACGAGTAGTAGATTTCAATTGAGAATGTCAGCTCCGTTGAGGGATAGAATTAGACCGTGGTTCCATACTATGAAAAGAAATACTTTTTATGCCAAAATAGCCCTTCGCATAATGGAAAGCAATGGACATCTAATCTCGATCATTAAAAACATAGAATATAGTCATCGCTCTATTCAAATGCAGACCGTCTATTTGGGCCTAAAATCAAAATTCCTACCAGTAAATGTCAAGATATTTACGAACAGTACTCGCCGGTGAACCATTGACACGGTCGCTGCATCTACTACACCATTTTATAACATATACTATGTTTTTATTGTGACGAAAGCGATAAATAGTTGCACGTCTTCCCCTGTTATGTGGTATGTCTGTATAGTATCGTTTCTTTTGTACTACACGTGCACGATAACTTGAAACACGGTGGGGAAGAGTTTCTTCCCTAGTATGCTTCTTCTTATCGTGCACGCGTAGTACCAAGAAAACGTTCCACTCGGTCAGTTTCACTTAGTGTCCAGTGTTATATTATTAAAAAAAAATGGACGCTTAAGATTAATCTTCCGTGAGTGCAAACGTCTGATATACACATAGAATTCATTGTGTTTTCCATCGGTTTTATTTACAAAATGGTTGATATAATATGGGTTCTGTCGTTAATTTTCAACCTTATTAGTGATTTTAAAATAATTTGAGATGAACTTTTTTAAATTACTATTAAACCTGTGTGTTGGCATGGGAATTCCTATGCTGTGCTGTAGTAGAGGGCATTGTGATTATCATCATTCAAAGTATAAAATCAGCTGACAGTGCACTGTCATAGTAAAAACTCTGGCACTGCTTATCGTAGGCCTTTCTCAATTTTCCATACACACGGTTCTCCGTATTCCGCATCCAGTCCTTCCTTGAGACCTTTTCTATATAGTCGGTTCGTCTGACTCGGGGACGTCCTACTTTTGTCGAACTGTGAACTTCTCTCCAGATCTCGTCTGCTCCGTCGGCCTATATTGATTAATTTTTTCGACAAATATATCCAGCCCATTGTCACTATACCGTGCTAATTCTGTAACCTCATTTCAGAGGCTAAGTGTACGGTATAAAAATATATTTTAAGCCATTCTCACTCAAGTATGCATTTGATGAATGATTAAATGATAATGTATGATGAAATACGACACAATTTAGGGTTTATATTATTATTGGGTGCAGTTTTTAGCTCAGCGTATATCAAACAGAGGTTACGTGTTGAATTGTTGATGTCGTTTTTAGTTTTTCTTGAATCGCATTTAATTACACGGCCTCTGTCGAATACAATATATCGCGCGCGTGTATCAGTATCTTATTTTTGCCGTCTACAACATGTTACCAGGAATATGGCGAAATGTTGATCTAAAGCTTTTCTGTATCACCCTGCAGTATAAGATATGTATGAGGCGTTTTTGTACGGAACCCCCTGCGCGTTACACCTTTCCGAAACAGAAGTAAGATGCGAATCTTGAAGTGAAATCACATGGTACTCCTTCATGACCATCGGTGACTTATCTTGGTTGTCAATCCTACAACATCTGGCTGTTGTTTACGAGTCAATTTTCCTTTTCTGTATAGAAAAAGTTTATGCCAGAACCTAGCGTTTTGGCCCTGATTGTGCAAAGGTGTCAGTACAATGCATTTACAATCAACCGGTTTAGGCTATGACAATCCACTGACTTAGGCATCTTCCACTCATATTGGCAGGAATGACAGGGTGATTTGCCTAACTGTATTGCCCTGGCTAGTGGCCAGGGTTTTGTGACGAATTTTCCTTCTCTTCGTCAAGGTCTCGTCCATTGGTCCACAACTGTACCACTTGCAACTAATACTAGCAATAAACTGCGTAGATCTTGTTGACATCACATCGATCGTACTGTGCTGGTGTCAACTGTCATTGAAGAATTGAAGGTAGTACAGTCAGCTGCGTAAATAAGTATTCAGGGCTTCTACGGATTAAATTTTAAACATTAAACTTCTGAAAAAGTTATTGAAATAAATAAATACCTACGGTCGGCTCTGTCCAACTTATTTTTGTCTGCAGCTGATTGTACAAAAGAAAATTATAGGCAGGTACCATTGTATGAATATAGATTGCACTCGTGGTGTAAGATAGTATGCGACCTTTACTCTTTGCGCTTTTTTCTGTTTTTTTTTTTTTTAACGTGAGGGAAAATCCTCGTAGGATGCTATGCCGGACTCTTACCGACTAAAAAACCTCACGTAACGCCCAACAGCCTATGGTTGAGAGCCCCGGGTAAGCCCTCAGGAAGGATGTCCCGTGACTCCCAACAGACTTACGGCCGCTAATGCGGCCTCGCCCAGGGGGTGGTTCGGGTGCAATCCCGCGTCTATGGGGGATTTCGGGTGTGACCCCGCTTCTAAGGGGGGGGCGTGCGTGAGTGCTCACGTCACGCTGCCGTCATGGGCCTGCTTCTGTAAGGACGGTGAGCGGCCCTCTCACCGTCCTCAGACCCCCGGTCATGGAGGCCGATAGTCCTCGGCGAAGACACGTCGGCGGCGCCCAGGGCGCCGACTACGGAACTCGGGTGGGAGAGTTCTCTCCCGCACCCGGCCCGCCGCCTCCTTCGCGAGCATGACCTGCTCGCAGAAAGAGGCGGCGCAGTCCCACTTACTCCCGCTGGAGAGCATGGCTCACACCATGGCCTCAAGCGAGAGAGTGTCCACGCCCAGACCCACTACGAGGACCTGTCGCTGTTGTGCCCACGCCGTGCACTCCACCAGCGTGTGGAGCGCCGTGTCATCGCTGCGGTCCTCGCAGTGCTGACATTCGGCCGTGGTTTCCCGGTGTTTTCGCCACAGATACCTACCGAAGCTACCGTGCCCGGCAAGTATCTGTGTCAACCGGTAGGAGAGAGCACCGTGTCTTCTCTCCAGCCACTCGTCCATGACCGGTCTGACGGCCGCGATTGTGGCGTATCCCCCCTTTGGTTGCTCAAGTCGCATCTTCCATGTCTCCAGGGTTTCCTGGTGGAGCAGGGTCCGCTGGGCCTCGATTTCTCGAGACGCAGGCCTTTGGCCCCGCTCCAGCGCCTCCTTGCGCCATCTGAACAGTGACGCAAGGGCTCTCGCTTCCAGGTCCCATGGAGGGGTCCCGGCTAGGAGACATGCCGCCTCACCGGAGATCGTGCGGTATCCTCTTATCACCCTGACGGCCATCACTCTTTGCGGGCTCATCAGTCTAGCCTCATTGCTGGCCGTCAGGGTCTCCGCCCATACGGGAGCCCCGTACAGGGCCATGCTTCGCACGATCCCAAGGTACAGCCTCCTGTAGGGAGCGTTGGGTCCCCTGATGTTGGGCATAAGCCGCGCGAGTGCGGCCGATGCTCCCCTCAGTTTTGAGACCAAACTTCGGAAATGATGTCCGAAGTTCCACCGGCCATCGAGTACGAGCCCCAGATACTTCATCGAGGGCTCGATGCCGATGCTGACGCCCCCCACCTGTAGGCTGGATCCCGCAGGTGGCCCCATCCGAGGTCCGTGGAAGCACAGAGCCTCGGATTTGTGAAGGGCGACCTCAAGACCCAGCCGCCGAATCCGACCCACGACCTGAGCAACCCCTGCCATGGCCTTAAGTGCTGCGGCACGGTGCGTTGCTCCCCGCGCCGTAACGAGTGTGTCGTCGGCGTAACATGTTACGCCGACCCCTCTGAGCAACGGACCACGCAGCACCCAGTCGTAACCGATGTTCCACAGGAGCGGCCCTAAAACCGATCCCTGTGGAACACCGCACGACACATCTCGCCGACCCGGCCCTAGCCAGCTCGGGTAAGTTATGGCTCTCTCGGAGAGATAAGCCCCGACAATTCGACGGAGGTAGGGAGGCACTCCATGATAGATAAGCGCCTCCCTGACGCAGCTCCAGGGCAAGGTGTTGAATGCGTTGGCGATGTCGAGAGACACCGCCACCACCACCTCACCCTGTGAGACTGCTTCCTCCGTCAGGCCTCTAATGCGCATGATCGCGTCCACGGTGGAGCGTCCCTGACGGAAGCCAAACTGGCTATCCGCCAGATCAGGCCCCACGCGTGTGAGGTGCCCGACGAGGCGTTGTGCAATAATGCGCTCAAAGAGCTTGCACACCTCGTCGAGCAACACGATCGGCCGGTACCCTGATGGGGAATTTGCCGGCCGCCCCGCCTTTCGAATCAAGACCAGTTTCCCTGTCTTCCAGACCTTGGGAAACTGGCCTTTTTCGAGGCATGCGCTTTACTCTTTGCGCTAATAATACACCTACTTCGATATTTTCATATGCATCTCAATACAGCGACAGTATTGTCAATGCAACACAAACTCAACAAGTAGGCTGATGTCTAAAACATAATAGGGAAAACTGATTATCTGACGAAAGAAAACGAATACTAGGTACTAGTCCTTCTGTTGGGAGTCCTGGGGATATCCTGCCGAGGGCTGACCCGGGGCTCCCAACCGTAGGCAGTTAGGCAGGATACGTGTGGTTTTTAGTCGGTAGGAGTCCTGTAGGATTTTCCTCATGTTGAAAATGAAAATAATAAGATACTAATCCTTACGCCCTACCTATTTTTCTACCATTAAATGTCACAGAAAACTATTCGGAAAAATGTTCCAGGGATCCTAACGGACTTTATCATTAACCGGGAACTTTTGGATATCTTTCCGTGTTCATAATTTATTTGCACATAGACATATTTATTAAATTACTGGTTTGAACGATTATACATGATCGATCATAGGAAAGAATGGAAAGGTCATGACGTTATCAAATTGCAGTTCCATGCGTACCAGCTGGAAAAAAGATTTTGGCTTATCTATAATAAATAATAATATATTACAAAGAGGAAAGATTTGTTTTTTTTCTTTGTTTGTTTGTAACGAATAGGCCCCGGAACTACTGGACCGATTTAAAAAATTCTTTCACTGTTGGGAAGCTACACTCTTTGCGGTGAACATAGGCTATATTTTATTCCCGTATTCCCACGCGATCGGGAACTACGCGGGTGAAACCGCGTGACGTCCGCTAGTGTCTTATAATACGTATTTTGGCCTTGGGGTCCAACTTAAAATATATAGTTGTCTCGAAAGAGCCAAGTATTTCGGTCAATTTTGATATTTGCTCATTAAAAATTTTGAACATAAATGTTTTTGACGTTTATGGGTATTTTAACGGGTAGGTACAGGTACTGAAATGCTGATATTAATCTGGTATACTCGCATATAATGTTAGCAAATAAATCTTGGTAAAATTTTTGTTTAGTTATTATTTTCGAATTATTTTTTGCTTTTGTGAATGTAGAATAAAAAAGATTTATCTTTCTCTTTCGAGCACACAGCCACGGGTACGGTACAAATCACACAACGTTATAGCATTTTTGTAACGTGAGAGTAAATCCTTCATGGATGCTATGCCGGACTCCTACCGACTAGAAAACCTTACGTAACCCCCAACAGCCTACGGTTGGGAGCCCCGGGTAAGCCCTCGGAAGGATGTCAGAAATGCTATAAGATTGCTCATGAGGTCTACTGCACTTTGAAAGCCACTAGTTTTATAACCTGATATGTAGGGAATGCAATACCGGGATACCGGGATCCCGAAATACCGGGATCCCGCATCATTTTTGCGGGACCAGTCCCGCACGTAAATCGTGCGGGATCCCGCGGGATTAGCGGGACTGTGCAAAGGTAAACGCCATGTGTTGTTCTGTAAGCGGAAGCGCGCAAACTGATTCGGTATGATTAAGTTTTTTTGTAATTGTGACGTAAGATATAACCTAATAACGTAGGTACTTATTTGTTTTTAGTGATTTAATCAGGGAGATTTGACTTTTCATGTACTATAAACATACATTGCTTGCTGGATATCTGACATGTAAAGTTAGCAGCCGTTTGGCAAACAAGAATTTTGACATGCTATGTTTTTTGCGCAGTTTTAAAGTATTGCCAAAACTACCCATTTTATCTGCTACTAATAATTTGCAGTCGGTATTTTATTACTTATATGTATATCCGTTTAATAATCTCAATACATAAGTAATATTTTTTTTTTCCTTGTGGCCCCGCGTACTCAGTGTTCTGTAAAAGATCACTGCAGTAAGTTACATTTACTATGGCCGGTCCTTAGATGGGTGACCACTTTGTGACATTTATTTGGTCGTTGCCGTGCTTCGGAAGGCACGTTAAGCCGCTGGTCCCGTTTGCCCGGCTTGAAAAATTTCAACGGCAAGCAATCGCAACCTGCACCTATTCATTTCAAGACTGCAATACGGCTCACCACATATTACGTGGTAAGGGACGAAACCAATCTTGAAAGGTGAAATGTGGGTATATAATATGCCTCTGCCTACCCCTTCGGCGATTAAGGCGTGACTATTTTTCAGTTCTAGATGCATGTGTGATACAGAATTCTATTCTTTTCTCAATGACTTTCAGAAATATGCGGGATCCCGCGGGACTGAGATCTCTCAGTCCCGCAAATACCGGGATTTCAATTGCGTTGCGGGATTGCATTCCCTACTGATATGGTTATACCTGCCTACCTCACTCAAACACCAATGTCATCGGTTGTAAAAAATATTTAAAAATATACTTGAACATATTTGGACCAGGTAATATTACCTTATTATTGACATTGAACTAAGCTAAGGTTATTCAAGATTCTAGTTTGACTGTGACTTTCAAAAGTCATTGCATGGCTAGATAGAGACATTAAATGTTCGAATTTAGTTGATCTTAGATAAGAATGATGCAAAGGGGATTGACCACATTTCAATGGACCGCCGTTTCATAACAAATAATGTAGTATGACAGCGAAAATTGGATATTAAATTGGATGGATATCCTACTTTCAAAGGAAATAAAAAATATTCTCTTATTTTGTAGGGTTTTCTCTCATTCTTCGTTTTGCTGCTCAAATTAGAGGTTAGTTTTGAAGCAAATGTTCATCAATCCGAACAAATCAATTGGTCCAAAAATGCTAATCGTTACATTTAATTCAAAAAAGATAGAAGTATTTGTTTCAAAACACTTATAATAACCCTGAAAATGTATATACTTACCACATTGAAACTTATTCAGATAACGTAGTAAATAAACAAATTGGATCTCGATAGTTCCATAATTACTTACCAATTAAATTATCAATCCAGATCATAATCACTTCATAAGGAACCATACAATTATTTTATACAAACATTTCACACCAATTTACCTTTAGAACATAAAATAATAATATCGAGTTATCTGGAGTTTGTCGAAAAATTAAAGAGTAACGTTTCACTGCATTATATCACTTTCCAACACTTGTGCACGTTGTCGACCTTTTAAATTTAAAAATCCTTTAGTTTAGTTAGATTTAGATTTTTTTGATACTAAATCTATGATCTCAACAACATTAATGCATGAACTAATCCATTTGAAACTGATAAGTGCATTTGAGTACCCCACACATTGATATTTGCAATTGGCGGCCATCTTCGTCACGTCAGTACCATTCATTTGGTCAGTCTGCGACGCGTAAAAACGATAACACTACGAATTATATCAAAGTTTAAACGCCACAAAATATATTAATCAAATGAATTAAAAGATTGTTAAAATAATATTAAATGATTTGTCAATCTACTTAGATAGCCATACACTTTCTATTAAGGTTTTTCAAAAAGAAACGATCTGTGGGCTTTCTCCTTTGGACCGACATTATTAGACTGGGAAATTAAATCAATCAAAGATATTTTTATCGAGATTTTTTCCACTTAATCCTCTTGCTGTGGTGTCCATCAGGACTTACAGCACTGACTAACATACATACATACTTATGATCACGCCTTTTATCCCCGAAAGGTTCGGTTGAGGCATATTTAATGCCCACATTTCACCAGGCTGTATGTTCGAAAGTGACTCATCTTGGGATGAACTTTATACTAGGAAATATTCTTCGTTTTGATCTGATAAAACTATATTATTGTAATTTATTAGATACTCCTGCTTTTTGAAAGTATCAAAACACGATTAGGAATACTTTGTTCGATCGAAATCGCTCTCGAAAAATGAGAAATATTGCAAAAATCTTAACAAGTAATGTACTTTTTTTATCTAAATAAATGAGTTTCATTCTCATAAAAACTTGTCATAAAATAGATATAGGTTTTTAGAACAATATTTTACGTCTAGATTTTTTCTTAAATCCCCTCAGATTTTATAACAATAATATAATGTATTAGAATCGAATGAAATCCGGCAAAAGCGTACGCTGCAATCGTTCGAATTACCTTAGGATTTGTCAAGGTCGAACATTGCAGCCTCGTCCCACGGCGGTGGCGAGCCTTATTGCAGCACTGATCAAGACCAGAAAAATTACACTCCGAAAAATTTCGGGAGAAGCTAAAATGTCTTTGAAATTAATCGAGAGACAAATTATAAGAATTGGTACCATACTAATTTTATTTTCTTTAAAAGATTCTAAGTCAAGTTTAGAGAAAACAGTGTGCAATTATTAATTACTAGCTGTTGCCCGCGACTTCGTACGCGTGAAAATTGTTACAATGCCAATTTGATTGCTCTCTGCTTAGCCCCTAGGATATGTAGCGTGATAATATATAGCCTATTTTAAGACCCTACCCCTAGGTAATGTTTGTGCAAAATTGGAATCAAATCTATTGAGTACTTTTCGAGTTCTTTCGGACAAAGCAAAGCAAACAGACAAACAGACAAAAAAATTTCTAACTATATTTTCGGCTTCGCTATCTTATGCTGAACACCCAGCGAGTATTTTTTTTTTAATATTTCCAATGTACAGTTTTGACTTTTCTATCATTTTATTATATGTTTAGATGATTGATGAGAGTTGAGATCAGGCACCTGTGAGAGAGTTTGCACGGTTAGTGACCGTGGAACTCAAAAACGTGATCTAAAATCGCGAAGAAGAATATATTGTGTCAAGTCTTTTCAAACAACTTTAGGCTCGTAAATTACGAGTATACATTATTAGTAGTGTCATCGAACTTTTATATTCCGTGTAATCTATCTTTACTTTTCACTCCTGTTGACATAATCCTCTGAATCCAGACCGATTTACAATCCTGTCAGTTACATTTCTCCAATCTTGTAAGAAGATACGTACGTTTTATTTTGGTTTCACTTGACAAGACAAGACATCTTCAGGGCGCCGATTCTCGATCACACGATGTGAATGCGAGGACGGAAATTTACGGGTGAAACGTCACGTGTCGGGTTTACCACTGGTGACCGAAATTCATTTGATCATTTGACGTGTGACCGAAAAAATATTAGGCCATTCTACTGCTGATCGAATGAACAATTCACTAAAAGAGTTTTTATCAAACAAACATAGGTATTTTTACTACTGATCGAATGAACGTTTGGTCGAAAAACAGTTGACTAAAGAATATTTAAACAAACAAAAGCGAGTTAAGTAGAATTCGGTTCTGGCACTCGCTCGCTTCGCTCTCTCCGCTCGTGCATAGTGGTCGCAGTTCTAACCTAACCTAACCTAGCCATTTTGATTCAGCCTCTGTTAAAATATTCTTTAGTCCAGGGCTTCCTAAACTTTAAAGAGTACGGAACACTAGTCAAATACCCTTAAAGCTTTTTTGACTAGGCTTTACCCACGGCAGAGATGCGAGAAAAAAAAACTCGGGTAATTTATACCCCTCACGGAAAGATCAGCTTTGACAATACAGTACGCACCTATATGCAATACGCACCTATATCGGCGGAGACCCTGACGGCCCATAACGTGAATAGAGACCCCGAAGAGGCTGTTGACCGTCAGAGTGACATGAGGGCCCTGCACGATCGTCGTTGAGGCGACATGTCGCAACCTCTCCATGGGACTTAAAAACGCGGGCCCTTGCGTTGTTGTTTTTTTATGGCGCTCCTTGCGCTGGAGCGGGGCAATGGCCTGCGCCTCATGAAATCGGGACTCGGATTCTAGATCCGCCAAGACTTGGAAGGTCCGACATAAACAACGAAGGTTCGCCACAATCGGGGGGATAAAACCGGTTATGAACGAGTGATTAAGGAGAAGTCATGACAATATCTACTGTCGGTTGTCACAGTTAATTACCGGGGTTCGAGTGCTTCGGTAAGTATCTGTGATGAATACACTGGGAGACCACGGGTCGAGGGCCAACACTGCTAAAATCACAGCGTGAAAATAACACTGCCCAAAATCAGCGCCTCTGGCTGTTCTTTTTATAATACTTACATGGATTGTATACATACCCCTTAAACTCATTGTTATTTTCAGGATAGTAATCGAACATAGATTTTAGATCTACCAAATGTTCAGTTGTAATAGATTTCCTTTCATTCATAATTCTAACGCGTTTTCTTAGAACTTATGTATACAACAAGCCAACCTATAATAGTTTATATCTCTCTATGAAAATAGGTGGTGATTAAGATTTAATAATATCAATGGAGTTTTCCTTATCACATATTTAGCGTTTTTTAACATAATTTTGGCGGAACCCTTATGCCTACTCCACGGAACCCCTAGGTTCCGCGGAACCCAGTTTGGGAACCGAGGCTTTAGTCAACTGTTTTTCGACCAAACGTTCATTTGATCAGTAGTAAAAATACCAAATGTTTGTTCGATAAAAACTCTTTTGGTCAATTGTTCTTTCGATCAGTAGTAGAATGGCTTAATGTTTTTTCGGTCACAAGTCAAACGATCAAATGAATTTCGGTCAACAGGGGTAAACCGTCACGTGTCTCATGTTTTGACGTTCCTAAATATTATGTGGACATTTTCACACAACGTCAGCTAGCCCAAGCTGACGATTGATAGACATACTTATATCCAAAATTATCTAAATACATCCTACGTGTCATAGAAAACACCCAAACTCCGAAACAAACATTGTGGATCACAGAAATATTTGGATCGACCCAAGAATCGAACCCAGGACCTCAAGCGCGCAAGTCGATAACACTACCCAATGAGCCACCGATGCAGTCGAGAAAGATGGCGTTTCATCCGAAAATCTCCGTATTCATTTCATACGAAATGAATACGGAGATTTTAGATTTAGAACCGAGAATCGGCGCCAGATGAGAAAATAAAGGTCATTATTATCTACAAAATTGGCTACAAATACATCTTATATCCCAAGAATATGATTTAGATACGTGGCTCGCTTGTAATCAATGTTGCACTTGATAACAGTTGTATGTCAATGAGGCGTTGCGATAACTCTTGCATGTTTATATATAATCAGAATGAGTTATTATCGTGATTACCGCTGTCTAGAGCATGTTCGGTATTGCTAGTTTGATGATATTATGTCAAATTCTTGGATACAGCAGCTCTGCCTCACCTTCAGGTCAATCTTACTTATGTATTAAGACTCTTTGCTGTGGGTGCTGGACAGCTTCTCTGCGGTATTGTGTGAGACTCAGGGCTTAAACGATAGAGAGAGAGAGAGAATGAGAGGGGCCAGACTAACTCTTAACTACTGCAGGGTAGGCCAGAAGGTCAAGACACTGAGACATAACAAAACTATCTTACTGGGGCATTTGCTACGGACGATTGTATTAACGTCACATAATTGCAAGTCAAGATGTATTACAATTTAGAAGTTTGATACAACCTACATAAACATGAGTGGCAAAAATAGCAGTAAATACACAATGGAAATTGCGCCTACCTAACAGACGAATAGAAAATAAAAATAGTAAAATAAGATTTTGAATGACAAAAATTCTGGTGGCGAGAATAAGCTAGTAATAGACAAATGTCGGACACCGTTGTCTATTACGACAAAGGATATTTTGTAAACCAGAACTGAAATAATAAATTACAAATTTATATTTATTCTAATATAAATTGGTAATTTATATGAATTTAATCAGATTCATATAAACTGTACTTAATACATTTAAAATGTGTGAACTCTACATAAACATGAGTGGGGTCATTGGCAAAAATAACTTATAAGACATTGGATTAACAAATTTTATGTGTTTTAAATTGCTTATAAAAGATATACCATGATTAATTCATGATGACGAAGTGTTGCACTTTTGAGTGAAGCAAAATGGAGACAATAATTCTGCAATAAACATTCGAGTTTTTATGAGATTTAAATCCCAAATGTCCTAAAATGTAGTTTTTATATCTGTTGACATTTATAGTATCTATATTTTTAAACATCAGTCTGTAAAAAATTGAGCGTGAGTTCACACGCTGTAGAAGTGTAAGTTTTTGTTTGTGGTAGGGAAATCCGGAAAAAAATAAATAAAAAAAGGGTGAATCAAACTCGTTAACCGAGAGTTCCGTCCAAATTTTTCACGTACAACAGACCGCAAAGTGGTCCTATTAGAGTTCCGTTTTGAGGTACGAAACTCTAAAAACGAAAGCGAGGGATTATATTTTTGAACAAGCTTTACCTGTAGGTAAACCCCCCAAAGACGCGGGATAGCTCCCGAACCTCCCTAGGTGAGGCCGCAGTGGTAGCCGTAGGTCTGTTGGGAGTCCTGGGGTATCCTTCCGAGGGCTTACCCGGAGCTCCCAACTGTAGGCTGTTAGCAGGACACGTGAGGTTTTTTAGTCGGTAGGAGTCAGGCATAACATCCATGAGGATTTTCCCTCACATATAAAAAAAAGCTTTACCTGTAATACAATAATGTAGGAAATCTTCTAGATTTGTTGACATTTCTTATAACCACTATTCCACTCTCTTGGGTAGCAAGTAGCAACATGATAGATTATAATAATACTTCTGATAAAATTTATTGTTAAAAATTACAGAGAAACATAAATATTACATATCTATATTTACACTATTACTATCTAAACTAAACCTAAATAAGGCCCCCGTGGCATTGTGCCCAAAAGACTAGCAGCATTCCCCCTTTGAATAGCAATACCTATTCGTTGAGCGAGAAAACTGCCAGCCCTTGGGTCACCAGTTGACTCCACAAGGCGCTTTTTCAAATTCTTGAAAAATTTTTGCGCATTGGGACCCCATGGACCTAGGGTCTCGACACCGACTTGACAAAAACGATACGATGAGTCGAGACCCTTATATTTATTAATTTTAATATTTTCAGCCGCTTCCGCTGCGGCACTGGCTTTTAATTTTGTTTTAGGAAGATGGGACGGGGCTAGAGTGTCAACACAAGTTGCATCCCACACCAGGACCCGACCCATCTCCCACGGTATCAAAGTTATACCATCCGGTCTCTTGCCATCGTCCCTGAAAACGCCGTTTGGCTCTAAGAGCGCAGGCACATTGGCGGTGGCAAGAGCACGGCGGATGATGTCATTCAGCGCAGCGTGGCGTGAGAAGCGGCCTGCGCTCTTTAAACATGAAAGACCATGATGCCCCAAAGTGTCAACGTTAAAACCGCAGGGGCATCGATGTGGAGCGCAAAGCGTGACGCCAAGTCTCAAACCAACTGAAATTCTTAGGATGTCCGGTTCCAAAAAAGTTCCGGTGTTGGCTATAGGGAAAGCTTTCAACCAATCACCGGATTCCTTTCTACTGAGCGCTAATAATCTGGCCCGATCCGGGCCTAGACTAGCATTTAAAAAGGAGTCAAAGGTTAATTTTGACATAGCGTCGTCCCAGCTCCGTTGTAAATTTGGATGGGTATACTTCTGATTAACTTGACTTAAAACAGTCTCTATTCTATTCTAAAATTTATTTTAATACAGTTGAGTAGGTAGTTCTAGAATTTAAGCACAGTAATAAAAAAACTTTTCTCTCTTCTAAAATCGGTTTTGTAGTTTCAGATTTTATCTATTACTAGCGGACGTCACGCGGTTTCCAGTTCCCGTGGGAATACGGGAATAAAATATAGCCTATGTTCGCCGCAAAGAGTGTAGCTTCCCAACAGTAAAAGAATTTTTCAAATCGGTCAAGTAGTTCCGGAGCCTATTCGTTACAAACGAACAAACAAAAAAACAAATAATATTAGTATAGACAAATCAAGTCTTTACAATATTGTGATAGACAAAAAAAGAATGTTTTCATTGGTGCTTAAACTGCGCATTAATATTCTATCTCCCTTACTCTTAAGGGGTGCATGGAGAATTCCGATAGGTCGTTTCGCCAAGCCGAGGGTGGTTTAAATGGGGTGGTGATAAAAATTTAAGCCTATGGGCGGAGTCACGCTCATGTATATGTATATATATATACGGTTTTGTACAAGTCTTTGTGTTTAGTGGGCCTACCCGGATGTGCCCATGAATTGTGATGGACATTGTATGGGTGTGGGTACATAAATGAGATGTTTATGATAATGTACAGAGTTTTTTTGAGTTGGATTTGAAGTAACTTGGTGCCAAATGAAAGAAACATGTATAAGTATTTGTGAGATTATATTCATAAAACGCCATCTAACCCACACTAAGATAAAACAAGAAAGCCGTGAGATCGTTCTCAGCAGACTGCCCCTGTCTAACACGTTTATTGTGAAAGTTCAATCCCATTGACGTTGTTATTTTTGTTTTATTTCAAACTTTGAACAGATGATCCACGTGACCTAGTGACGTAGTTTAATGCGACAGAGTCACAGACTACAGACAAAGTCTCGACGTAAGCCCCTCTGCACTCTATTCTATAGAGAGGGGCTAATAAGTTTGTACTATAGTGTAAGTATAAAAAAAAATTGTGTAAACAACTTTGAAAATGCTAGAATAGCGTTAAAAGTAAAATAAAAGTTGTGTAATAGTACAAGTGAGTGAGTTTTCATAATGTATTAATAAGTTCCATCAAGTGCCGACAATCAAAAGTATAAAGAACTTGTACTATAGAATTTAGATAAAGTAATAAAATATATATTTCTAAACTAGCTACTGCCCGCGACTTCGCACGCGTGAAAATTATCTTATAATGCCAATTTGAATGCTTTCTGCTTAGCCCCTAGGATATGTAGCGTGATAATATATAGCCAATTTGAAGACCCTACCCCTAGTTAATATTTGTGCAAAATTTGAATCAAATCTATTGAGTACTTTTCGAGATCCTTTCCGACAAAGCAAAGCAAACAGACAAAAATTTTTCTAACTATATTTTCGGCTTCGATACCCTATGTTGAACACCCAGCGACTTTTTTTAAAATATTTCCAATGTACAGTTTTGACTTTTCTATCATTTTATTATATGTATAGATACATAGGTAGGCAGGAGGTAGGAGTACTTATTATTACATAGAAAACATACAAAATCAAAAACATTATTTTCACGCAAATTTTGGTCCGACTCCGACCGACGGACGCGACGCGACAAACATTTCATGTAAAAGTTCGACTTTAATTTGTCTAGTTTTACTTTGCTTTGATAAAACACGGAGTGTTTTCTTTATATCTATTGGCTCTCTTTTTATCAGGTGGGCAGTATGGTTATTTGCAGCCGTTGTGGTATAAAAATGTATATCATGAGATGAATTAGCCTTTCAAGGTCTGTGGATTTAATTATCTATCCGTCTGAAGTTGTGTGCTGACGACATTTAACTCCAGTTTCCTCGCATGACCTTACATCCTTCATTGAAAGTAGAGTCCTGTCCTAAGGGGTATTTAAACTCACATATAGGTACATATAGCCCATACACAAACATGACTCACTGTGTGAGTTCAATCAATCAAATCAGCCTATAGCAGTCCACTGCTGGACGTAGGCCTCTCCCAATTTATGCTACAGTACGCGGTCCTGCGCCTTTCGCATTCAGTCCCAGCCTGCAACCTTTACCAGGTCATCGGTCCATCTAGCGGGTGGACTGTGTGAGTTAGTCAAGGTAAATTGAGTAAAGCTAACGGCATGTCAATCATATTATTGTGGTTAATAAATAATGTGAAATTAAATCCATAACCCAACATTCTTTCTATAAATTTTCGCATAAAAAATTCAGACCCAAATATCTACATAGGTATTATGAAAGAGTTTAGTTAGATTCCAAGAGAAAACTAGGAAAAACAAGGTTGAGTTTCCGTCAATGTTAGTATCTAGATATAAAGATACCTACCTAGTTACTTTTGTTCGGGGCAAGGGGCTTTAGGTCAGCGCGCAGGGCTGTCCCAAATGCAAATTCATTATGACAAGTCCGTATATAGCTTTATTTATTTGTTAACAATTTTTACATTGTTTTCGAAATGAAACCATAAGAAACCGGAATAAACAAAAACTAACAAACTAAAATTTTCAAAATTAGGCCAAATAGAACATAATAATTAAAAGTTTACTAGAATACTCATAGTTCACTGTATCGACTTGTGTTAACTATGTTTTAAGACCCTGCCCCATCTATTCAGGTACCCTGCCTATGCGGAGGTAATCCATCCTGGGACATCCTTCTGAGGTGTTACCGTGAATACCGTGGTAATTTCCACACGTAAAAAATGCGAAGGAATTTATTCATATTACATTATTTATTTGTAAGTTATAATGAATGCACACAATCCTCTAATAGATTTAACAAAATGCCCATAATTGATAACTTAGATAAATTTTCAAGATCAAGCTTTCAATGACAAAAGTGTGGTGACTGACATATTGACTAGAGAAATGTGACAACTATGTGAGAGACTGATGATAATATGTGCTAGCAGAGGAATCTGGTTATTGTGGAAGCCGCCCTTACAATACACAAGTTAAAACAATAACTGCATTCTTACATATTATATATACTAATCATTAAATTCAACAAATACTCTGAAACGACACATCTATTTAAATCTTCAAAATGATAAAGTCACCGAGCGCAAGTAACTAAAGTTATATTCACGACCATTTCGCAGTAGCTAGTTACTATTTAATTTATTTTCACATGCAATAAAGTTAACAAAAAGAGGATTTGACAGCCCTGGTGCAGTCGTTTGATGTTTTACGATCGCACCGCTCGTCATTAAACTTCCCTATTTTGGATGAATAGTGTAGGGTTGTCGCAACGAAAATTTGGGAGGATTGACGGTTCAAGAGTTTGAAATACGACGATATCTGCTTCCTTTACGACTTTAGACGCTTTTGAGATGCGAACTTTTGTTTTATTTGTTAAGGTAGATACCTCTGCCCGTAACAATAACATTAAACCAACTATTATTATTTTTAATATGTTAACAAGAGTATAATTATGTGGCTTGAACTCGTTTGTGTGACTGGTTGCTAGATTTTAATAACTACTACAAATCTTTCTGACATAAGTACTAGGTTTTTAATAGTTTTTATTAACCAAAGCTTTTGATTTCGGAAAATGTTTTGAACTGCAATAAATTGTACGTAGAGCTGTGCAATGGATGTCATACAATCTTTTTGAATAACTTTTTCACCTTTGTGTTACTTATATCTTTAGTCAATATTGACAGACAGTTTCAAACACATCGTTTTAAAACTCTGTTTAGACAACCCTAGCATTTCTAGGGTTAACATTTTACGGGCACTCGTATTTTGGGGCAGTAGCGCTTTCGGGCAAGGTCGGGGTATGCACCCAGTGTTCTGAGTTTCGTCTAAATATCTTCTTTTGTGTTCTATCAACTTTATATGCAACTTCTACTACGTATTGCGCCGTATCTCGGAGGTTACTGCAGTTTTACGTGTTATATTTTAGCATTTAATTATGTTGATACAATGTTATCTATGAATATAGTTTTTCATAGTATTATGAACTTCATCTGATCATTACAAAGGCGAGCTATAAGAGTTGTCGACGATCCTATTACATACTTGCGGGTGGTGTGAAGCCTCTTCGCGACAGGAGAGACTTTGTCGCCTTATGCGTGTTCTACCGCCTGTACAATGGTTTGTGCTCTGAGGAATGTTGGATATGGTGCCCACGGCTACGTTCTATCATCGCACCGCTCGCCACAGACAGGGTGTTCATCCTCACACGTTGCGTCCAGAGCTTTTTAGGGCGGTAAGATCCGCTAGAGTCTTTTATCCGCCAACACTTAGGTTATGGAATGATCTCCCAGCATCGGTTTCAAAAGGAGTTTTGAAGGTTCTTGCATGGCCAGCAGCGTGAGTGTAGTGCCTCTGGTGTTGCAACTAGGCTACGGTCACGTTGTACAGACACTTTTTTCCTGGTGGTCAGTAAGCTTGTCGGCCTCATTATTACCTTTTTAATATAGAGTACTGTCAATAAAATATACAAAGTATCCGTCGTAAAATACACTTCGTCATTCATCGTCGACCCTCCCCCAGCACCCGGTGCATAGGTGCCCATCATGCTGGTCGCGTGTCCTATCTGGATCGCAATGGCCAGTCTTTGCACCAGCCACGATCCAGCTCAGGGGTCTCCTGACTTTTCCCTCAATCTGCGCCCTATTTCCTCCACAAATTGTTTGGCCTCAATACCCCAACAGCCCATGACATATAGAGTTGAAATTATAAATACATATATACATATAGTCACGCCTTTATCCCCGAAGGGGTAGGTAGAGGCATAGTATACGCCCACATTTCACCTCATAGTTTTATGTCCCACGTAATAGGTGGTGAGCCCATTGCGGTGTTGATATGGACAGGCGCAGGTCGCCGCGACCCTCAGTTGAAATTTTCCAAGCCGCCCATAAGGCCTTCAACTTGGCTTAACGATTGTCATTTTACTGACAACCAGGTTTCATTTCGAGTTTTGCTTCACTACACAATGGCTCTTTTTGCGAAAGTGTTCCCTTAGTCGCCTCTTACGACACCCTCGGGATGTTTTTTTTTTTTTTCTTTGAGCCCTAAGACACCACCCGGGAGCGAGGGGTGGAGGTAGAGAACGCTACATGCGTACCACACGGCCGGCCGTGTGATTATGTCAGACTCTTACTGACTAAACTCTACCTTGAGCCTCTAGCCCTTGGGCCTTGGAGACTCATCGTCAGCGATCACCCTAGGTTGGCGACATTTTGTACTCTAACCCGTCGCAACACGGGGGACCCCGTCGCCACACGAGGCTTATATAAACTAGGAAATTTTATATATATAGACACTTAACTGTTTATCCTTCGCATGTATGTACACAACACTTGCCAAAAAAGCAAGTGTATATACCAAGGTTCCTCAATTATGTAAATATCATGCACAGAGATAAGATTAGCCCGACTATTCTGTATATATACAGATGCAGACGGATAGACATGTCGCTATCGGTATAATGCTAAACAGTATGTTTATATAATATACTGATAAGTGCATTGATAACGCATCGGTGTGGTCTACATCTGAGTGGCAAGTGAATCGACACCCCGCCACCTAGCTGTAAACGCGGGAACTTGTCTCGATTCCATACAAATCGGCGATAACGCGCTCACCCGTGAATGTCGACAGGCGCACGCCGAAACTCGCACTTGCCACTCTGAACTTATTATGCCAATGTCTTGTACCTACTTCGTACGCTCGTAGGACTCGTGGCCCCGCGGACTCAGTGTTCTGTAATGATCATTGCAGTAAGCAATTTTTACTATGGATGGTCCTTGGATGGGTAACCGCCATGACGACTTTGTGACATTTATTTGCGAGCGTTTCCGTATTTCGGAAGGCACGTTACGCCGTTAGTCCCGGTTGCCAGCAAAATGGCAGTCGTTAAGTCAACTTGGCTGAACGACTGCTATTTTACTGGCATCATGGGCGGATTGAAAATTTTCAACAGCAGGCAGTCACAACCTGCATAGGTATCTCCATTTCAACACGGCAATACGGCTCTCCTACTACGTGGGACGAATTCTAAAAAGGTGAAATGTGGGCATATGATATACGTCTGCCAATTTAATCAATCAATTTGAACTATTTGAGGAACCCAAAAACCATCACTCATTATTGCATTGTGTCATCGATCTCTAAATAGCCAACATTGCTGTTCCACTTCACCACATACGTATATTAGGGTTCAGTACACTCGAATGAAAAAACGGTCGCTTTCGACGTACATGGGTGGGTGCAATGGGCCCAACCGAGTTATTCGTGGTCCAAACCGACCTCGCCTGTAAGAGATGCACTAACGGGCAAGGTCATGAAGAAGAGAAGGAAAAGTTAAAACCTGTACCAACTCGTCTGGTCATAGCGGTGCAGTAGGCCAAATACCCTCTCAAAATAATGGCACAATGGCCGCGTGATAACAACGTTATCGCGCGGAACCATTCCAATTATATTGAGTTCGTGATTGACAGGTTTTCGTACTCACAGAGCCCGTATAAGTATGATTTATAATGTCGGTAATTACATTGTACTGCATCGCTCATTCGATAAAATATTCACAAAAATAGGTCTAGATAGAGAAAGACTATGTTATTCACGGGTGCTCTAAATTTATGAAATGTTTCAGGCGGAACATTAAAAGTAGGTATACTAGTTGTCCCTCGCAACTTCGTTTACGTAACACAAGGTCTATGAAAGAAGAGGTATTTCTTCATCAAACTCCTAGAAGCGTGAGAAACCGCCCTGTTTGCTTAATCATAAAAGAGCTTAAAGATTAAGTCAATTCGCCTGAATACAAGACGCAGATTCGCCCCTGGGTCGAGTACTGTTCTCACCTTTGGGATGACTCCGCGAGGTACTTACTAGACGCGTGAGCGTGGCCCTCAAGCGCTAGATGCGCCACGGCTTTCTATCAGGGGTCACGACGTCAATTTGGCAAGCTAAATATTAAAAAAAATGTAACGTACGCTAAAAACTGTACTCCGATCAGTTTGGACCTCAGAGGGGACAAAAAGATAAAATGAATACGCGATTGTTTTTAAATCCAACCATTTGTTTTGTATTAAGTCTAAAATACTATTCTCTATTTCGCATTTGTTTTTTACAACGAATATTATTGAAATGTTTTCAATCCACTTTGCTCAATAAAGTTTATATTGATTGTGTTAAATTTCTTCAAAACGTTCATTGTCAAATACTGTTAATTCAACTGAAATAGCATTATTTTCATCACGAATTTGAGAAACATGCATATAGTTTTTGCCATTGTTAACAATACTTTCTTTAGAGACAGTATTTATTAATGTCAATTCTTCTACATACAATAGGTCAATACAAACTATCTTTTTTTCTGCATATTGGAAATAGATTAAGTACCGTGTTATGTTATTACAACATTTTTGAGATCATGGTAATAATGCTGTGTGTACAAAGTAACGGAGATGAATCTTTTATTTGAAAAAATAAGTATCGTTTAACACATTTTTGCTTTTTTTACGTACAGTTTACATAGTACGTACATCATATTGATTTACGGAAGAAAAATACTCCACGCTTAACTCTTTGTTCCTGAAAGGTTTTCGTCAAAGCGGCATACACTGGCAGCACAAGATTTTATTCCTGATCGATTCAATTTGCCTTCTCAACGCCAATAAAACAGGATGGGTGTGGGAATTCACTCAGAAAGGATATAAAACCTCCTTGTTAGTTTTAACTTTGGTAAACATTCTGGTGCTTGGCTGCCGGCCAATATTGGTTTATCAAAAATTGGGTTTGGGAGCCATATGTTGTAATGAGATAAACTGTAGTTTTTTTTTTATTTTTTTTATTATTATTTAGCTCGCCAAATTGACGTCGCCACCAACCTGATGGTAAGCCGTGGCGCATATAGCGATTGGGGGCCAGTCTCACAGTCCTTAAGATTTTCGACAGTGGCCCTCAAGTTGGCGGCCCTGTGATGTGCCTCTTCACGCTCCTCTTGAAGAACCCGGGATTGTAAGATGAGGGAAAAACGTGTGCGGGCAGGTCGTTCCATGTTTTTACAGTTCGACAGAGGAACGATCTTTTGAAACGCTCGGTTCTGACGAAAATTCTCTCCACTGTGTATAAGTGTGGCATCTCTGCCCGGTTCGAAGAGCTCTTCAGAACATTCACCATTTCATTCATTCAGTACTTAAGTATGTAACTATGCTAATCAAATTTTAACTTTTAAAGGACAAATAATTTACCTTTATGTTTATTTCTATTCTTGGTACTATCCTAAGTTTATTGCTTAAGCTTAAGATTTTTTTTGCTTAGAGATGAATTCCAATGCATCTCGGTTACGCTACCCTGCTGTAAAGTGGCTCTATCTGAAACAGGCCTGACAAACAGCTTGGATGTTCCGCCCCTGAGTGGAAGCAAAAACAGTCAAGTCATGGGAAAAACTTGATAGGTACCTACTTGACAATTTAAAACAAACTGTATATATCCATGATGACGTCAAACGTGAATCACAAAAAGAGTTTTTTTTAAATACGATATGAAACAAAATATAACAACTGAATCTATTTTAATGAAAATCGGATTAAGATCACTTAGTCCACATCGAACCCTTGTCTCCCCCAATTAAACGAAAATATCGTCTGTTCCATAAAAAAAGCATGCTAGTTTCCATAAAACAACATAAAAAGTACAGACCTCATTTGTACAATTTTTACGCGGAACGCAAGTCACATTAAAACAGTGGTCATTAATTAATAAATTAGGCACCACAACCAGACATCTTTAATTATTTGCGTGCTTGTATGTAAATGTTTCATTAAATGGCCGATTTTACGATATTGTACGTTATAACTGTGTCATTAACTTCTACATTGTGGCGGATTGCACTGGAAGGTACAATTTTATGGCTTTAATAGGAATGTGGCTTTAAGTACTTACGGAAACCAATACTAAGAGTAAGTACTTGGATGCAGAATTACAGGCTCTAAATAGGTTTGTTTTCCAAGAGACGGACCTTTTTTTACATACATACACACATACATATGGTCACGCCTTTATCCCCGAAGGGGTAGGCAGAGGCATATTATATGCCCACATTTCACCTTTGTATAATTTGTCCCACGTAATAGGTGGTGAGCCGTATTGCCGTGTTTAAATGGACAGGCGCAGGTTGTGACTGCCTGCTGTTGAAATAAAGCCTTCAACTTAGCTTAACGACTGCCATTTTACTGGCAACCGGGACCAACGGCTTAACGTGCCTTCCGAAGCACGGAAACGCTCAAATAAATGTCACAAAGTGATGACATGGATGGTGGTCACCCATCCATGGACCGGCCATAGTGAAAGTTGCTTACTGCAGTGATCGTTTACAGAACACTGAGTCCGCGGGGCCACGAGCGCTACCTAGAACCTTTTTTTACTCGAATCAATTTAGCCTATAGCAGTCCACTGCTGGACTAAATCTCCCAAATTTCGCCACAACACACGGTCCTGCTCTTTGCGCATCCAGTCAATCCCTGCAACCTTCTTTAGGTCGTCACTCCATCTGGGGGTTGTCCTACCTTACCTTACGATGCATGCTCGATGAGAGCTCTAGTAGGATGGAACTTCTAAAATTTGTAAGGCTACGTCCGCACAGGCAGGCGGCTTGCTTGGCGCCTAGAGCCTAGTGGCTTGCATCCTGGCAACCTTGCTAGGATACACGGTGGCCGCACTGAAAGGTGGTTTGCGTGGGGGGTCGCTAGGTGCCTTGGTCATTTGCTTGTCGGCACGCTGACAAGATGTCACTTTCAAAAATAGCTCTATACTGCTCTATATTGGGTTCATACATATGATCACGCCTTTTATCCACAAAGGGGTAGACAGAGGCATATTAGATGCCCACATTTCACCTTTGAGATTTTGTACCACGTAATAGGTGGTGAGCCGTATTGCCATGTTGATATGGACAGGCGCAGGCAAGGACTGCCAGCAGTGCCAGCTGTTAAAAATTTTCAAGCCGCCTAAAAAGGGCCCTCAACTTGGCTTAGGTACTGCCTCGACTGCTATTTTACTGGCAACCGGGACCAAGGACTTTTCAAAGGAAAATAAATGTCACACAGTGGTCACGAGACGGTCACCCATCCATGAACGGCCACAGTAAATGTTGCTTACTACAGTGATCGTTTACACAACACTGAGTCCGCGGGGTCACGAGCGCTTCATATTGGGTTCATGACATAAATAAGACACGGTCAAGTCATGGGGATTTTTATGTTCTATATAAGCAATTGCATAATTTTCACTAAAAAGTTAAAGGAAAATTAACTCATTCGGATACTCATCTATTTATGACTAGCTGTGTCCGCGACTTCGTCCGCGTAGAATGTAATGAAAAAATTTAGTTTATTTAGTTTTTTTTTCTAAAATAAAAGATTTTTTCTAAAATAAAAGTAGCCTAAGTTACTACTTATTACATAAGCTATCTGCCAGTGAAAGTCCCGTCCAAATCGGTCCAGCCGTTCCAGAGATTAGCCGGAGGCCAGAACATACAGACAGACAAAAATTTTAAAAGTATATATTTTGGTATGTGTTCCGTAATACATTCATATGCATGCAGTAGAAAGCGGTTATTTTAATATTACAAACAGACACTCCAATTGAATTTATTTGTATGTATGGATGCGATTAATATTTCGTATATTTTTGCGACAAAAAACCAACATGTTTGTTTACTTGGATACACGCTAAGCTACTCGCTAGGCGCCAAGCGCGCAGTGCGGCCGGTCGCGAACATTCAAGTATGTCCGTTTTACTAAGCGACTCGCTAGGTGACTCGCTAGGCGCTAGGCACCAAGCAAGCCGCCTGCCTGTGCGGACGTAACCTAAGTTCCATTTAATGCTTCCTTATTCGACATCGACATATCCTAAGGCAATGCGAGGGATTGCAGCGTACCTACCTACGCTAATGCCGGATTTCATTCGATTCTAATACATTATATTATTGTCATAAAATCTGAGGGGTTTTATGGAAAAATCTAGCCGTAAAATATTGTTCTAAAGACCTATTCTAATTAATGACAAGCTTTTATGAGGATTAAACTAATTTATTTAGATAAAAAGATAAGATTTTTGCAATATTTTTTTTCGTTAATATCTTTATGACGAAACCGCTTTTCGATTTTTTGCTAAATTTTGTAAACATATATTTTGAATAGTACTGTTTAATTTACTAATAGATACTACGCGAGCACAATCGCGCACAGTATCTACAATTTCTATGTTAATAAAAATTAATGCATGTAGGTATATTGACGTTTTAAATCAGTACACTTGTAAGATTACTTTTATCACCTTGCAACGACAAAATTATTTAGAGCAGTCACTACAAAATTGAGCGAACTTTCAATAATCCTATTTAATGGTTCATAAAAAAGGTGCACAAGTCAGACCAAAAGTCACTAGAGGCCATTTATTTCGCCCAGAAGTTACAAATCAAACTGAATATATCGGTTATAAAAGTGCAACAAGTATTCGAAAATGCACACAGCCTGTATGTGTATTCCACTTGGGTTTATAGAGTACTAAAACCTTTTACGACTGCCAGGATAATACCCATCCGGCTAAAAGGGTTTTGGCTCGAAACTTATAGATATACATTGCCGTAATTAAAAATGTCTGCCGCATCTGTGTTTAGTCGGTGTTGGGGCAGAAAATTGTGCGAAATTAGTTTCATTGTGTTGATTTGAAGTAGTCTGTCCGATTGAGAGTTTCTTATTGATCTATTTGTAAACTGCATTGATTGTTGAAACATGTGTGATGTATTAATTATGTATTAAATGATGTTGATATATTATGGGATATTTTTTAAATGCACCTCAGTTTAATTTTTCTGCACACTAGGTAACTCCACTAATTTACTGAATGCAAACCAGAAAATTAAATGCTGTGCAAAAAAACTAATTGATTAACTAAACATGTCCTACTTAAAAAACTTAAATATTACTCAGAATGAGATGACCTTTTTAATCGAATTCACACCAAAAATGTGGTTTGTACATCGAATACATGATTTGTGAAACAGAAATAGGAATTGCATATCAAAAATACTAACTTGCACTCTAAATAGTACTATCTTATAACGGAATAGGTTAGGTTAGATTAAACTTTTTTTTTTTTTTTTTAATAAAATTTAATTTTCTAGAGGTGACTGAATAAATTGAGGTTTTACTTAGAATAAACGATGTTCCTAAAAGTTAATTATGCGATAGATTTCCTTAAAAAAGTTATAATATTTTTGTTGAACAATGGAATTTTTAGATATACTATTCTAAT
This sequence comes from Miltochrista miniata, assembly GCA_933228765.1. Classification (NCBI taxonomy): domain Eukaryota; kingdom Metazoa; phylum Arthropoda; class Insecta; order Lepidoptera; family Erebidae; genus Miltochrista; species Miltochrista miniata. The sequence continues at coordinate 9,116,607 of OW121764.1, read as the reverse complement.
TATAGTTATTCGTTCAGTAAAATAGTTCTGCAAATACCATTAAACAGTGTAATGAATTTGGTTTATTTAGTGTGCATAATTAGTGTGCAAGTCAGTATTTTTGGTTTAACTTTGAAATATTTTGTTCGGAAAAAGGGAATAAACAGATATCGATTTAAATACATGCCATATATTATTGTGATCAACTATACGACTCTCCGGTCCAACCAAATATTTGTGTTTCACTAATGTTTGTTTCGAAAGTTTACTTGCGTTTTGATTGAACTTTTCGCCACTTTTGCTCACAAAGTTTTGCATTATGGTGTTTCAGAGCGAGGGAAAAGTAACAATTTTACTTTTAAGATAAAAGATTTTCTTTTTATTTACTTTTTTGCGTGTTACATGAATATACAACAGGACAAGGTCAGAGAGACATTATGTTGTCCAGTTACTGGTATGAAAAGTTAAAACCTCCTATGCAAAATTGAAACTTGAAACATTAGTATCTTTTTCATTCTTGGTTTTTACTTTTCTACCCTAACTTCCTCTATAACAATCTGTGCAACGCACTGTTTGCAAATGCAAAAATAGATTACGATTGTACGAAAAAAAAGGCATGTATTTAAATCCCCTTTTCTGACTAAATATTTCAAAGTTAAACCAAAAATACTGACTTGCACACAAATTATGCACACTAAATAAATCAAATTCATTATACTGTTTAATGGTATTTGCAGAACTGTTTTACTGAACGAATAACTATAATCAATAACTAATAATTTCTTAGATCAACAAAAATAGTAAAACTTTTCTAAGGAAAACCATCGCCTTATATACTTTTAGGAACATCGTTTATTCTAAGTTAACCTCCAATTTAATCAGTCACCTCTACAAAATTAAATATTATTGATCAAAAAAATAAAAGTCTAACCTAACCTAACCCATTCCGTTACATACAAGATCGTACAATTTTAGAGTGCAAGTTAGTATTTTTGATATACGATTCGTATTTCTGTTTTACAAATTATATATTCGATATACAAACCACATTTTTGGTGTGAATTCGATTTAAAAGGTCATCTCGTTCTGAGGAATATTTAAGGTTTTTGAGTAGGACATGTTTAGTTAATCAATTGTTGTTTTTGCACTGTATTTAATTTTCAGGTTTGCACTTAGTAAATTGTGGAGTTACCTAGTGTGCAAAAAAATTAAACAGATGTGCATTTAAAAATATCCCGAAAAAAAAATAGGTTAAGTACTTATTTGTTTTTATTGGTATTGTATTTGTTGGTACGAGTAGTAGTTTGTAGGTAGAGTAGTTTTAACCACAACAGATGATTAGAGTATACTAGGGCCCAGGGTACCATCTACCAGGTATCCTGAGGTAAGGAGATGTAAGGCATCGTGTGGTTCAGTCGGTAGGAATTTGGCATAGCATCCATGAGTATTTCCACACGCTGCAATCACGGGTTCAGAGTAGCATTGATAAAGATCAGTTGAGTGTATCTCAAAATATTAACAGGATAAACGTTACTTTCTTATAGCAAGTATATTGAAATCGGATCATTCGTTTCAGCGTTTATCGGTACAAACAAACAAACCGTTCCTCTGTAGTATACTAATATACATAAATGATTAGGGATTAGTTTTTACCACAGATTATAATTACATACTTGAATTACTACATGATTAAGAATACGACACATGTAATAAAAAAAATATACTCATGATTTGTTGGTAGTAAATGTTGATTAAGTTGTTATACTTGGCTTAAAGGCGGTCATGGTAATTTTCAGTGAGGACGGTGGGAGGATATTATACGGTAAGCTGCAGCGAAAAGTATACCATGGCTGCCCAGTGCCCTATTGGGAGTCCTGCGACATCCTTCCGAGGGCTTACCCGGGGCTCCCAACCATAGGCTGTTGGACGTTACGTGAGGTTTTTTGGTCGGTAGGAGTCCGGCATAGCATCCATGATGGATTTTCCCTCACGTTAAAATAAACCATGGCTGCCCTTTAAGAATTGAATTTCTTAGAAAATTTTAGATATTATTTTTTATAAGATTTTGTTCAGTTACGGCATTACATAAATTTAATAACCATACATATTGAAAAACTTCACTTGTACTGTTCCACAACATTTGTTATTGTAATACCTAACCGGTTTCGCCTTTCGGCATTCTCAAAGGCTATTTACTTATTTAGATCATAATTACACTCCGAACGCATCAAGCAAGTTCCATCAAGTGCCATCAATCAACAGTATCAATAATTAATAACCATAGTTAATTTCATAAAAATACACCAAAGATTTATTGAAAAAAAAAAAAAAAAAAAACAATCCTTACAGGGCGGCCCCAGGGCCTGATTTACCCATAAGCTAACTAAGCTGAAGCTTAGGGCGCCAGGATCAAGGGGGCGCCTGTGGCGTTGGGCTCGGCGCAGGGCTGTGACTTAGGTACGGTGCTCCCAAAAAGGAGCACAAAACATCTAGCAATTTTTAACAGATTGTAACAACTCCTAACAACATGTTTAAAATTGTTAGTTAACATTTTGTTACACCAAAGTACCTAAATAATAATATTTGGTAATTTAGTGAAAATACAAATACCTACGTGCGTTAAACTTAAATTCCTGCGCCCATCTCCCTGGCAGCGTGGTAGTAAATACGACAGCACCACCCGTGTCGCGTTCAAGGCACCCAGGAAGCAAAGCGAATGGGTGTCCAGCTTTTTGGGCGGTTGAAGCATAGGTTCTGAATGCATAGCCATAAACGCTGGAGTACCACAAGGCTCAGTGTTGTCCCCCACTCTGTTTCTGCTGCATATCAATGAGATGTTGTCTATTGAAGGCATTCATTGTTATGCGAACGACAGTACGGGCGACACTTGTTACACGGGCCGCACCGGTATCTCTCGGGCTGCAGTGGAAGAAAGCTGTGAACAACTTGTGTTTGAAATCGAGACAACTCGCAATAGAGTGTCCGATTGGGAAAAACAAAATCTTGTTCAATTCAACCCTTCTAAGACACAAGTTTATGTATTCACCGCAAAGAAAACCCAATTTACTGTAGCGCCATAATTTCAGGGCAAAACTCTCTCCTACTCTGACAGTATAGGTATCCTTGGTGTTGACATCTCCAGTGACGTTCAGTTCCGAAGTGATTTGGAGAATGAGGCCAAGCTGGCGTCCAAGCCAATCGGTGTGCTCAACAGGGCGGCGGTACTTACTGCGGCGCAAACACTGCTTCTGTTTAAGTCGCAAGTGCGGCCGCACATGGAGTACAGCTGCCACTGCTGGGTGGGGGCACCAGAATATCAGAATGACTTGACTGAATTCTTCCGTTCGACTCGGTGCAGAGGCGAGGCATGATGTGGTCAACGATCCCATGCTTGCAGGTGGTGTGGAACCTCTTCGCGACAGGACAGACTTTGCCTCCTTGTGCGTGACCACCGGTACATCTGGTGGGCCGTATGCTTGTCTGCCACATTGGTGGTATAAAAAAAGTGTGAGACGGTGCTGTTGAGACGGAGAAACCGGTCATGGAGGAGTGGCTGGAAGGGCACCATCGCACCAATATTACTGACGATTTAATTAACCCCGCCGAAAAACGAGAAGGTTTTAAGTTTGACCTGTGTATCTGTGTATGTGTGTGAACCCAACAGATGAGCCAATTTTGCGGGTTTCTATGCTCGAAAGCCAATGTGCAGGGGCCATCCCCAGAACATCGGCTTTCGAACCGTTCTTAGCTATTAATTTTGCATTCATCAGCTTACTTCCTGAGTTATGAAGGGATTTCACTAAGATTCACTGGTTCGATTTATCGGAAACTGGATGTACCGAGGTACTGTTAGGTACTTTGATGGTATTTTTATTTCGCTTTTTACTGGCTGATGCATCAAGTCATAACTTCATAAGAAGTCTCAGAATTGGGGTTTATTTTATTTTCAAATTAACAAAGAATAACGATTAGGAACTTAGGATCAGCTTACGTTGTCTCTTTTGTAGGCAGGACTTAAATTAGTTGCAGCTGGGGGCGCATATTCATAGCTAGCTTAGGGCGCGCGGAACCCTAAATCAGGCCCTGGGCGGCCCTTATACTTTTACTCGTTCTTTTCTCTGCAGCTGACTGCACGTACTCTGAAAAGCACGGACAGTACCATCTATATCAACACAATCAATCAATCAATGAAATCAGCCTATGGCCTACGCCATACATACCTGTGCGACTACGATACTCACTTGGTCGACTTTTTTTTTAATTTCGGGTGAAACTGCAGTTAGAGACGTGTTCGTTAGATGATTCATTCATTCATTATGGTTTTAATTCATTCTATTTATAAATTTAAGATAAAAAGCAAGATCGTCAAATTATTATGACCTTGACTTATATGACTTACTGCAGATAAAGACTATTAAAAAAACAAGAAGACGTGTATGTAGCACTTATTTCAATTTTATACTTAATTACCTTTCTTAAGACTTTCTAACATTCCATATCGAAATTACAGAAACACAAAAAAAATATTAAAATCTAATAAGTAGGTAGAAGTAAAACGTTTTTACCGACATTTGATTTGTTTCTCATACCACAACAATAGCATAACGACCCTTACAAATATCCACCTAAATTTATGACCTCCGAGTATGCAACATAAATGTGACTTATCTCGAAATGAAACGAGCACAGTTTTAACGCCTGCATTCCCTCGTACGTGTTAGTTTCCATCCATTAAATTCATCGCCACCACTCACTAGAACAGTAAAAGTCACTTCTGAACTTGCAAGTCTGAAACTTATGTCGCTAAGTTTACGTAAACTCTCCATATAAAGATCCTTGGACTTCCACAAGAAAACGTAACACAATAAATCCGTGATGGAATCATAAACCCTCTCTAGTACCAAAAAAAAACTCCAAAAACAAATAGTTTCATATATAATTATACAAGAAATAAAACGCACGTTTATTGCTGTGTGGTTTATTCGTTTTATGACCTCCCAGGATCGCTTTAGATAGACGTCAGTAGGGAGGCTAGACGTCGTAAATAAGTATGAAATATGATAATTGCGAAATTCTTCAATATATTACGATTTAAACATTGATGATTCGCCTGACGTTTTGTAGGGCCATAACTCGGCCGTTCGCGGAATTTCGTGCGCGCTGTTCGCGTTGTCTCGTTCGCACAGACGTCCAATCGTCTTGGGAACTTGGTATTGAGTTTCATGAACTACTTTTTTTTTCTTTTTAAATTTTCATAAAAGTATTGTGTTGCAAATGTGTGCTAATGTTACTGGAATCATGTTTATTGGCTGTCTATTAAGATTTAAAGACTGACATGCGTCAAAACTTTTCATAGAGATTCCTTCAATGAAGGTAGTTTGGGACCTCGAATGTGTGACATCCCAGAAAACAATTCATTTTTTGAAAAAAGAATGTACACCTCTTAAGTATGGGTTATTTTCCTGTCCTGGGCTATCCTTCCGAGGGCTTACCCGAGGCTCCCAACTGTAGGCTGTTAGGCAGGATACGTGAGGTTTATTAGTCGGTAGGAGTCTGGCATAGCATCCATGAGGATTTTCCCTCACGTTATAAAAAGGGTGCTTTTCCACCAGAGAAGCCCATCTCTGGTGGAAAAGCACCCTTTTCCTAAATCTTCGTTGCCATGGATGCATTTGATATCCACCAATCACATTCGTCGGTCGCACAATTTGACAAATAAACGATCAACTTCAATCACGTTATGGCACTTTAATCACGTTTTTGTCATGTCAATAACTTCAATCAACACAGCTAAACGATCATGCATGCATGACAGCACGTAATTATGCATTACCTCCAATTCGGAGTTCCACTTTACCCCCCACTACAGTCAGTTCACAGTTACTCTGACTGACAGCTTGTCTATTTTTTCTGTGTGTTGGCATTTCAGTAAAGCTGCCCTATGAGTTCCAGCATAATACATTTTACCGAATATTAGTCGAGATAATAACATCCGAACGACAGCACAAAGAGTTTTGATTTCATGTCATAATGTAATAACTAACTTTACTATAAAACATCGTTTCTGTTACTATACGATTGTATTTAAAATTTATTTATTTTTTATGAATAGGTACCTATCTGAAAAAAAAAAAACATTCACTACCATCATTAAAGAAGGCCAAGTTGCTGCTTGCACAAAGTTTGACATCTCAAATAATGTCCACACCCAAAAAAAAACGCCAGCAAAAGAAGAAAGTAAGTTTCGACTGAAGGTTGCAGTACACGGGAGACACAAAACTTATTAGGGTAACACAGCAATCAAAGTAGGCAACTTAAGTGCTAGAGGTACAATAACTGTGAACGGACTATACTCCCACTGGAAATCATTGCTCGCACCATGCAGAACTGCCAAGAGGCACTGGCGTCAGGTCTTCCATGGACACGGAAATGAAAACAACGACGCACAGTTTTACACAAAATCCAACGCCACTAAAATTCAAGTTCATGTTCAAGACTGTGATTTTTCAGATGGCAACCATTTAGAATCAATTATGTTATTCAAAATAAATAATGGAAATCAAAACTGCCGTTACTATGTTTATTTTAATATATGAAATATTCGCGGGAAAGGTTATTGTTTCTTGTCTATGTCTGAAGAGTTCATAGGAGCTATATTTAAATACAATTAGCATCACAGATATTAAAACTCTATTTAGTAAAATAGTCACGATCACGAGCGTTGTTTCCTGATTTCGGATTTTTTTTTTTTGGAAAATCCTTATGGATGCTATGCCGGACTCCTACCGACTAAAGAACCTCACGTAACGCCCAAAAGCCTATGGTTGGGAGCCCCGGGTAAGCCCTAGAAAGGATGTTCCAGGACTCCCAACAGACCTACGGCTACCACTGCGGCAATCCTGATTTCGGATAGGCACCGTCAAATATTACATCTATGGTATTATAAGGAATTCAAATGTTGTTGTGTTGAAAGAAAGAAAAATATTTATTGTTTTTCACAACGAAAATCAAGGTAAAGGAAGAAAATAATAGTGAAAAATCGGCCAAGTGCGAGTCGGGCTGAAAATTTTAGTTTTAGCTATCACAGTTCCTGAGATACAGCCCCGTGGTGGATAGACACAAAGCAAATTTTTACAGATGATGTATTTTTGTTGCCGCTATAACAACAAATATAACATAAAATTAGAAAAATATCCCATACAACAAAACTAATTTGTCCCCGTTTTTTTTGGTACGAAACCTTCCTTGCGCGAGTCCTACTCGCACTTGGCCGGTTTTTTAGTTAAAGAGTGTACATAGCACTAAGACCATTATTACTAATTTTCAATTTAATCCCTCGCCCAAAATGTATTTTTTATTCACCGTTTTAGCACCAATAACTATCTTCTATTATGCGCGCTGATAGTCACTTGGACACAGTAGGTCAATATCAAATCAATCAATCAAATCTAGTCAGTCTGCTACTATAAACATAGTTCTCTACCATTGAATGTGTTACACCAAAAATTAAGTGATTCAATCTATAAATGCGAAAGTAACTCTGTCTGTCTGTTACGTTTTCACGCCTAAACCGCTGAACTGATTCTGATGAAATTTGGTATAGAGGTAGTTTGAGTCCAAGGGAAAGACATAGACTACTTTTTAACTGACTGCTCAAAATGAGGGTAATGATTTTACGCGACAACGACTTCTACGCGGACGAAGTCGCGGGGAAAACCTCTTTTTATTATTTTTAGGTATATAAGCTCTCGAAATTGACGTCGCCATCCTGATGGAAAGCCGTGGCGCATCTAGCGTTTGGGGGCCACTCTCACAGTCCGTAAGACTTCTGACAGTGGTCCTCAAGTTGGTGGCCCTGTGATGTGCCTCTTCACGCTCCTCTTGAAGAACCCGGGATTGTAAGATGAGGGAAACACGTGTGCCGGCAGGTCGTTCTATGTTTTTATAGTTCGACAGAGGAACGCTCAGTTCTGGCGAAGATTCTCTCCACTGTGTATGGCATCTCTGCCCGGCACGTGTTGTTCGGGATCGGAAAGGAGAGGGTGGGATCAGGTTAGCTAGTAACTATAATAAACACTTGCTAATTCTCACTACGTTAATTGTTTTATCATTTTTCTATAATTTTCGTTTCGAGTGTAACATTCAAGCGATCAGTATGCCCATAATTGTCCATACTGATCGATTAAATGTGACACTCTAGTGCTCATTGAAGGTCATAATCATGGCACAAAGTACTTAATCTTACCCCTTATTACGCGGTACCAACAAAATCCTCCGCGCAGTCCATGTCGCACTTACTCGCATGTCCCCTTTGTCCGACATCCTGCTCTAAGGCCGATCTTATTAACGCCACCGATAGAGCGGTTGAGATGGCAGAATTTTATGCCAAAATTGTTTTAAAAAAAATCATTGACACGATAGAAGAAGAATATTTCACAACACACAGTCCTGAGCACAAGCTAGCTAGCTAGGTACTCTTTTACGACTCTCCACATGTTTAATGCTATATAAAGCCTTACTAAGACCTGCTTCCTACAATTTATAGCTGATGTCAATTCATTGATTGCTAGGACATAATTATCTTCTTAGGCTAATTAGTGAGATGTGGGTTAGGGTTAAATTACTTATAGATGAACCCTTTTCAATGGAATCGTAGATTTTACAAAGTTAGAGTCAGATTTACCTTCTCTTACTTTAGAAAAAAAAATTAAAACGCAATCACATAACAAAAAAAAACTCGTAATCCTCTGGCAACCCCTGGTTCTTCAAGTGGAGTCAAGAATAAAATAAAAAAATTAAAAATTGGTTGTCTGTAAAGTCGGTTTAGTGACGATAGTTGAACGTGACAACTCAGCCTGAAATGGAACGCCTCAGAGCGAGGTAACGCCGCATACGTCATGTTTTTTCGTGTGTGCAGCCGGCGCCATCGAATTATAAGACATTGTCGCGTCAAAAAAGAGTTCAATATGCTTTGTACCTTGACCACCTGTTATTATACTTACCTTGGTCCTGTTTAGCTGCAAGAATTTGCGAGAGAATCTGGTCTTGATTGTCGGCAGTGCCTCTCTCGCCTGTCTGCATGTATCGAGGCCGGTTCAATAATCCTGGTGTTGGCTCCTTGTATGCTATTTCAGCAGATAGGAGGAGCAGGATAGGTTCAGGGCCCATTGTTGTCAGCAAAGAACCTCTTCTTGCCAGCTTGTCCGCTGCGTTGTTACCTCATGAGCCAATGTGTCCTTTTATCCATTGTAGGGTAACAGTGTTCTTTTCGCATATATCCATGAGGCCCATGTTGCACTCCATGATAAGGCCATGTGTATGGCTCTGTAACGCCTGCAGAACCGATCTACTATCAGTTAGTATCAGGATCCAATGATTCTGTATCGTTCTAGCCTTGATGGCCTCAGTCGCCTGGATAACGCTCGTGCACTCCGTCTAGTATACTGTGCACTGGTTGCCTAGTGGTGTTGCGATATTTATGTTCAGGTCCTCCGAGAAGGTTCCTGCTCCGGTACCCATCCTCGTCTTGGATCCATCTGTAAATATCCTCAGCTCCCCGGTATTGAAACCCTCTTGGGGGCACTCCTGTAGTTGTATTTTGTATTTTTTTGATGGGGAGCTTACTTCGCACGAATGTGTAAACGTGGTATTTATACAGTTTTACTGTCAACGCGTCCTACCACAGAGCGCGCTCGGCCTAAAACTGTTAGCTTGTCGGCGCGTTGGGCCTTCAATCAGGCCCTTCAAGATGCATATCATAGAGCCTCTAACTTAAGGGACATTGTTAATACTCCTATACTCCTGTGGACTGTTAGAGTGGCCCCTCATCGCTAGATTATGTTGCTACGGATTTCCATCTGACGGGCGTCATAGTTTTAGCGAGCTAAGTATGTATATTATGAAACGAATAATGTGTTTCATTTCAGAATTACTTTCTCACTCGATTCCGATATCACAGAACAAGATTTAATTAAGCAGCCTTCCATCACATTTGCAACATTAAGCCTTACTTACGATAAGGCCTACTAATTAATTTTTTACGATCATGTTAGCAATTAGCCTGCGACACGGTGATCGGAATCAAACGTCACACAATCGATACAAATTATGCGTGAAGCTACAAAATGGTGGACTTTGATTAAAATATGGTTATCCGTTGTTTACTTTATAAAGTTGGTTAACCCGTGACTTGAGTGGTACTCGTAATGGAGCGGTTTTATGGTAAATGGTGTAGTTAACGGTCTGGTCTAATAAAACTGGTATTATTATTGCAGTTCACAAAGGCACTAATAGGAGTGGCATTTGAAGATACATTGATTGAGTGACTCCCGAATTCGATGAGAACGGAAATACTGGCGGCCAGGTAGGACCTCCCTCAGAGCTGTCCATCGAGAAAGGCTGGACCGAAAATGAACTTTGTCTGTTAAGCTTCTTTTTCAATATGCCACTGCCATTTTTTTTTCATAAGATACTCCGACTTTTTCCCACCAAGTGTCCCCACTAGTCGGCCAAATAAAGCGAAATGTTGTCAAGCCAAGTCTTTATTGATTTGGGTTAAGGTCTCTTGCCGCGATCACTAAAAACGTAATATTTAGTACACCACGACAAAACGGAAGAGGCAAAGCTTATTGTCAGACGAAGTCTGATTTGAAAAAGGTTTCGTAAATATATATTTGTGTAAATTTTCACGATTACTAGAACAATAAATACTTTTACGTAGTGAGTTGCATTCCAATCATCACACTATCGACGGCGACATCACCCAAGGTATAGTCAGGGCCGTCTTTTCCACTGGGCACTGTGGGCACTTGCCCAGGGCCCCGCCATCGAAAGGGCCCCTCAGACCAAATACAAAGTCCCTAGTCCTAGACCCTAGTCCCTAGGCGTACGACGGCCTTCAAAAACCACAGTAAAGATTTTCTGTGATTTTTTAATAAAATTTATATACATATCTATATTAATATGTTTTTATTTTTAGTGCAATCTCTAAGAGGTCCCCCGTCCCATACTTCTACAATAATATTGACTCAATAACATTGCATCGATATTTATTTCCGTCCGAGTACATGTCTGTTCTTACCCCAACCACAATGCTATCCCTACCCAGTGAATTTCTTGAACTATTACCTATATTGATCAATATTATTGTACGTGTATGGGGCCTCTAATGCAACATATTTAATTATTATTTGTATGTTTTTATAAATTATATTAGGTATATATATAACTAGCTGACCCGAGCAACTTCGTTTGCGTTTGTGAGAGAGAGAAATAGAAAGATTCCCCGTCGCGTCTATTCTTATCGCGAGTTTTCCCGTTGCATTATTTTGGCACTAATTAGATTTCCATTAAAATGATTATTGCAAGCAAACCTAATCAGCCAGAAATTGAGGACCCAAATTAAACTCTTCATAACTTCTTAAATTCCAGTACGATATGACGGAGACCGTTAGTAGTTATCCTATGTAATATGTATTAAGTACGTGGGGTATCCTTCCAAGGTTCTACCCGGGACTCTCAACCGTAGGCTGTTAGGTAGGATAGGTAGCTATTATTCGGTAGGAATTGGGTATTGCATGCATGTAGGATTTGCGTGATACAAACCCTAAAAACCGTTTCTTTGTGCGCACCTACGCTATTCATAATTGCAAGGTTCTAGATCGATCAGTTAGTCAGTTTTTGTTTTTATATTAATAAATAAATAAATAAATAAATAAATAAATAAATAAATAAATAAATATTCACGGACATTTCACACAACGCTATCTGATCCCAAAGTAAGCTAGGAATAACCTGCTTGTGTTATGGGTATCAGACCACGGATATTAATACTTATATACTTTTAAATACATACTTATTATACATAGAAACACCCAGACTCTTGAGACAAACATTTATGGGTCACACAAATATTTGTCTCCGGTGGGAATCGAACCCACGACCTCCAGCGCCACAGGCGGTATCACTACCGACCGCGCCACAGAGGCAGTCGTAATCAAATCAGCATGTACGCTCCTGGACGTAGGCCTCTCCTTATTTACGTCCTGCGCCTTCCGCAGCCAGTCTGCGACCTCTCCTAGGTCCTCGGCTCGTCTGACGGGTGGTCCAAGTAGCGGTGTCCGTTTCAGAACTCGTTTGCTCCATCTGCCGTCTTCTGCAAATGTGACCAGCCCACTGGTACTTTACAGGGCTGTTTTTATTATGTATAGATATAATTCTGACTAACTAAATCAAAATACTTTGAGCGAAGTAAATCTATATCGGTATTTGTTAAAATAGATAATGTCTTCGTTCATTAGTTTAGAGAATTCTCTGCTTTTGCTGAGGAATTGATACCTCAACTTCTTTCTTTCTGGTAGTTCTGAATATTGTGTAGGCCTTCAGACTTTTGAGGCTGAGGCCACCCTTACTTCTGCAGGCTCTGTCTTCTTACTGTTTTTGTGGTAATACATAATACTTTGTTTACAAAATGCTAATACAGTTTCTCCTATTGTGACCAGATATTTAATGTAGATTTCATCATTCGATTGTTTGTATTCATCTAATTGGCTATCCCTGTAAAAAATATAAGAGTAAGCGAAGATGGTAATACCACTCTTTGTTATTCGATCAAAATATTATAAACAACCTATTTAGAAGGTACCAACCAGATTGCTGATTTTTAAGAGAAGTTTGATTGCGGCCTCCTTGCATTCAGAATAAAAAAAGAGAGTACCTACCTTAAAAAGAGTTCAGAAAGGTATATGTTTTGCATGTTTTTTTTTTAAGTTAGAGTTTTGGCGCGGTAGCAAAGTATTAGCAGAGTGAATTTGTTTTTTTGAAGCGTGCGCACGATGTTTTAAAAACTGAACATTGATCACAGAATAGATTTTTTTTTCTAGTGAAGCTACTTTTGATTCGGATCTTAATTGGATTTTCTGATAGATTTATAATTTTGGGTTGCGACTCAACATTAAACTTTTTTGAAATGTACCCATCCTTTGGTTTGTTACTCATTTCTCATAGGTACATGAAACGACCACAAAAAAAAACACAGCGAAGCGTGGCAGGGAACCGCTAGTTGTTAATAAAAATAAATGTTTAACATGGTTTATCCAAAGACGTAATAAAATATAGACACGTCATGTACGAACATCACGGCTTTCAAAAACGGCAAATATTTTATACATTCAAAAAAAGAATTTCTATGAAATTATCTATGATAGCATGTATGAAAATTAAGGCAATTGCCTGACTTTTTTGTTGCCATTTTTCAGTGTTGATAACGTATCTATAGTTTTCATATATCATTGGGTTTATCTACTTTCTTTGTATATTCTATGAAAATAGTGTCCTGTCAAAGTCATAGGGCCCCATTATCCTAATATGCCCAGGGCCTCCAATAGGATAAAGACGGCCCTGGGTATAGTAGTTAATCTGGCGGGGTTCCCAACCGTAGGCTGTTGGACGTTACGTGAGGTTTTTTAGTCGGTAGGAGTCCGGCATAGCATCCCTAAAGGATTTTCCCTCACGTTTAAAAAAAATAGTAGTTATCTGGAGGCGTTTTGACAGGAATATTAAGAAATACGGTTGCTTTGCAAGTAAACTTAAATAAAAAAATATTTTGTTGCTAGTTACAATGCAAAAATGAATTGATAATTAAAGAAGTATGAAGATAAGTAATTAATAAGTAGATTAAAAGACGCATAACAGAGCGACTTTATTTTATTGTATTCTTGACCTAAGATAATAGGTAATGTTCACGGGTAGGATGAGATAATTGTTATCAGCCGGTTGTGGTGACGTCAGCAAGCAGTTTTTGGTTGTTATTACTATTTTAAGAATGACATTTTCGATTTTCGAGGACTTCGGGTCTTTTTCGTGTCTCCAATCAATTATATCAGCCTATGGCAGTCTGCAGACTGTCAGACACGGTCCAGTCCCGCGCCTTCTGCATCCAGTCTTCAGATCGTCGGTCCATCGGTCTATCGGGCAGTGATATTCGTGTCTAATTAACCTTTTTGAAGGGTTCCTAGCCCCGTCCTGGAACATCCTTCCGAGGGCTTACCCGGGGCTCACAACCATAGGCTGTTGGGCGTTACGTGAGGTTTTTTAATCGGTAGGAGTCCGGCATAACATCCATGAGGATTTTCCCTCACGTAAAAAAAAAGAAAAAAAAAAGGGTTCCTAGCCCCATTAACTCAAGTGGTCCGTAAACGATCACCGCACTGTGCAGCATCATTCGTAATGGCTTGTTCTGAGATAGGTGATAGGCTGTTCTGAAGAGGCATTTCCATTTACAAGTGTTTTCGGAAGGCACGTAGCCGTTAGTCCCGGTTGCCAGTAACATGGTCAGTAACAAACCTAGTTAAAGGCCTTAGTTACGCGGTTTGATAATTTCCACCGGTTTGTAGCCAGCCACAATCTGTGCTCTAAATTTATCGTGATGTCTTGAACTTAATAAGTGAAAATAATAAGTTTAAAAAAAAACCACTGACTGTTTTTCAGCAAACATCAATCACATCAGCCTATCATCAAATTAAATTGGGAGAGGTCTACGCCCGGCTGTGATCTATGATAGGTTATCATGTCATCCGATGGATCTGGACGTCAGATCTACGGATCTGAGATCGATTTATACAAAGGCGTATTATGGAAATAATCAATTATAACCGTGGGAAACAACATGGGAAAATATAATTATATCGAGTTCCTTTACAGGAAGAGATACGCTAACCCTACTCTACCGGCCACAACTAACCTAACCTAACCAACCATACTGTAAGCCTTTATAATATGTTGCTATACGAAAAAAAACATGTGTTCGCGATAATATATCGACGTGGAATTTATCGGTCACTGAAAGTCATTTTTGATAAGAATATTGTGACGGAGTGTTGCATCCACTGACTATTAAGAGACATGATAGATAAGTGATAATAAGTAAAGGTGATAACATTGATCGTCTCGTGGTTGCTGGGCAGGTGACCTTGGGTCTGATTCTATTCACAAGGTTAAAAATAACGACGAGAATGCCACGCACGTCGGAAGCCCAAAAAGCATGTCAACATCAGAATCTACCCCCAAAGAAGCTGGATAACACCCGAATTCCTAGGCAAGGCCGCGGTCTTGATTGACATCTACCGGATGATGATTACTTGGCACCTACCGGGGTAATCCTCCATCGGCTCAGTAGCTTAGCTACCCTGAGCCGCCCGGCGGTGTTCTGGTGAATTAGGCAGATCCCAGAACACCCCCACAGGGGCAGATCGGTGTCAAGGAGTTTTAGTGAGTCTTCCCAGTGCTATCGTGATCAGGCGCTGGGCGACCCTCACACGAGCCCATACCTCGCCAGCATGGGTAGTCCGTAAGCGGAGCTCTCCTTGTAAAAAAAAAGGCAAGGCCGCGGTGGTAGCCAGCATCTACTGGGAATCCTGAGACAAGGATTTACCCGGGCCCCCTGATGCCAGACGAATAAGTAGAGATCCAGCGTTAGGCAGTTCGAGTTCGATATTCGTGGAAATTTCCACAAGTGAGACATTAAAGAGCCAGATGAGTTCAGGGGTATTTACTATGGGCTTGAGGACGATGAGTGTGCTGCTCACCGTCCTTACAGAAGCAGGGCCATGACGGCAGCGTGACGTGAGGGCTTCACGCCCCCCCCCCCCCCACCCCAAGAAGCAGGATGACACCCGAAAACCCCCCAAAGACGCGGGGTAGCACCCGAACCACCCCTAGGCAAGGCTGCAGTGGTAGCCGTAGGTCTGTTGGGAGTCCTGGGACATCCTTCCGAGGGCTTACCCGGGCTCCCAACCGTGGGCTGTTGGGCGTTACGTGAGGTTTTTCAGTAGGTAGGAGTCCGGCATAGCATCCATGAAGGATTTTTCCTCACGTTAAATAAAAAAATAGGCTTATGTAGTTACTAAGAGACACAAAAATTTTATCGCCCTTTCTCATAGAGATGAGAAAAGACGTTAAAATAAGTGGCAAAAACACACGGCAACAAATTTTCGCACACAGATAATATTTGTAGGACCGAGTATTAGTTATTAATACATTGTAAATGTAAACTAGGTTATCGTGTTGCTTGTATTTCAGTTACATAATACGTTTACGATACTAGTACATTCGAGTGCATAATAGAGTAGCATCATCATCGTTTAAGATGATATAGATAAAACATCCAACGTTGTTTATACCACTAAGGTGGCAGACAAGCATACGGCGCACCAGTGGTACCAATGGTCACCGTAACCTATAGACGGTACACTCGAGCTGCCGACCTTTCAAAAACCTTCTAAGACCCCTTTTGAAGAACCCCATGCTGTAGGCGTTTGGGAAAACCGAGGCAGGGAGATCATTTCACAGTCCAAGCGTGCGCGCAAGAAAGCCCATATCGGATCTAATCGTGCTAGAACGCTCCGGACGAGAAGTGTGAAAATGAACACCCTGTGAACAACTGTGTGTGTTTCCCAACCTATATACTCCGCGTACCACAGTAAGGTCCAAACACCATCCCAAAATATATTTGACAACGTCCAGCTGCAGCAGCTGCAATAGCTGATTTGATGTGGAATTTCTAACTTATACTAATCTAGCACGTACTTACAAACCCGAGCCCTTCAAGCGGAGCGTGAAGACTTGCAGAGGCACATCATGGGGCAAACTCGAAGATTATTGTCAGTGGTCTTGTAGACTGTGAGAGTGACCCCACTCGCTAGGTGTCTTCAGGACTTTCCATCGAGCGGCGAAATCACTTGAGATAAATATATAAAAAATAATTGATACTCCATAAGCAGCAAGAGTGGTCACACATAGAGAATTAACGTCATTTACGATCTATGGCAGTTCGTAGCTGGACCGGCACCTAACCCAATTCATGGTCTTAATCAGCATCCAGAACCTACCTACGACATTTTCTAGGTCGTCAGTGTCATCTGGTTTTAAGTTCAGTCGCTAATCGCTATGTTGTCGTCTGTGTTCAGATGCTCACGATATTAGGCTATGGTCTCCTAAAACATCATAGGATGCGTCACAATACAGATCAATGGGATGCGTACATGTCACGCCAAAAGCCGCGTCACTATGGTTATAGTCTCCTATAACGTCATAGGCTGCGTTCACATCACTATAAACGTCGTGTCACTAAATGGGCGGTTTTCCATTAGCCGGTCCGGCACCGGCACGGCACCGGCGTGACCGAATACCGGCACCGGCGCCGGGGCTTCGATTTTCCACTGCGCCGGTGTCAACGCCGGTATACGTCCGGCTAGTGGTACAGTACTGACACGGACTTCAGCACTAACTCAATAATAGTCACGATGTCGTATTTAAACGCCATGACGCGTACGCTCTGAAATGGAATCACAAACCAAATACGACGTGTCTCTCTCCCTCCGCTTAAATAAATAAATAATAAATAAATAATAATTTATTTGCGAAAATGCGGTGATACATGGTGTTATTCTTATGATTAAGTTCAGCACATTTACCATTTCCTGGCATGCAAATACACATAGAAAATTACTACAACGATAACAAATTACAACAATGTCAAGTGAATAAAATATAGATCCATAAAAATAAAATAGTATTAATTCAGCATGTCATCACATTCATACAATCAATAATATAAACATTGCATTGCCTTAATGGTTAACCAAAACAGCTTATAATAATTTCCCTTTCAGTTTTTCGAATTCATCTAAAGTGTAAAAACATTTTTTTTATGAGCCAGGCTTTCAACTTCCTCAAAAATATAGAGGTTGGCAATGGTTTCAAGCTGTTGGGAATTGCATTGTAAATACGACCACACATCGCGAAACAATTTTTCCGGTACAGAGCTTCGTGTTCATCTACCCGCCCCGCGTCCCTTTACCCGCCGGCGCACTCACACGCACACGGCTACTAGCTAACCCGGCGACGGCGACGGCGCTGGCCCCGTCACGGCACCGGCGTCGGTGCCGGTGCCGGGCCGGCTAATGGAAACACGCCCAATGAATATCACGCCGCGCCGGCGCCGCGCCGAAGTCACCGCACCAAACAGACCATATTCTACAGTACATTTCTATAGTAAGCATGGTGACCACGGCCCGTGGCGTACGCGTGCCGTGATGTTGTACGCAGCCTACCATGTTTACAGGAAACTATAGCCTTAAGAAACAGTATCTTATACAACCGCTAACAGACATCTGGTGTAAAATATCACAAAGCTTTCTTTAAAACTACCGTCCATTTATCAAAATTAATATTGCGTAACTTTTGTACCAGTTTAACAAACAATGGGTTTTTTTAACATGTGGTGTCCGAATTGTAGAGCCATTACTCTGTTTTGGCCTTTTACATATTCTTTACTTTCACAGTTTTCATAAAGAAAATTGACCTTTTCATTGAAATGCTTTGTACACCTTACTTACGTCTTACATAAACACATTATCAATAGACGTTTTCACTTGAGCAGCCGACCAAAATATTAAGATACTTATAATTTATTAACGGGAACATGACTTAAGACACAGCTTAAAAGTTTCACGAATGTCTAATGCATTTCCCAAGAAATGGGATAGCACCCGTATAATAGGGGTAGAAAGATGTGTGTAACGCTCGTTGACTTAACATCTGTCTGGAATCGTGTAGCTTATGTCTGTTTGAGTCCTGCATTAAATTTTTGGGGAAATCAACTCACAAACACACACACAAAATAAAAAAAAACATAGGGTCCCAAGTGGTCGGTTGTTGCCGTTTTGACGTGAATAAACACCATACAGTCTTAGTTCAGAAATACAACTTCGAACAATAATCTAGGTCCAAACAAACAACTTCACCGCATCTACTTTACAATGCAAGAGAACCATCGAATTTTGATGGAATTGGACAAACTCAATTTGCCGCCAAATAGGTTACCGACGACATTGGGTCAGCGTGGTTATAATTGTGGTGGGACTCTCCGTGCAAATCCCATTGCACACGCCTTGGATGCGACCCAAATTGAACCTTATTGCATGTGTGTTTATGGTATAGTTTCAGTTTAGGTTATCGGTCGGTCAAGGCCGAATAATCTGCAATGAGATGTATTGTACGCACGTCTGGTGGCTAATCTGATCTTTTAAGTAAAACTTTTGTTAAGTTATTCGTTGTCTTTGAAGTTGAAAGTCCAAAGATCACCGAAGATCTGTTCTGTTTTTTGGTTTTGAGTTGAAGATGGGACAATAGTATCTAAAGCCAATATTTTACTTAGGTGTTTGCGACCGACCCATTGACCAACTGATCCGCCAACTAGTTGTTAACAAAGTCTGTTTAACATAAAAATTTTCCTTGCTTCCTAGCAAGGGATTTGGCTGGACGATAAATCACTCGGTAATTTTATTATTATAGATATAGAATCTATACGAATGTTCTTGTATTCATATACAGGCGTAAACAGCTGTCACATCTAGTCTATAGTACAGATTATATTGTAAAGATGGTCCTGATTCTCCTGATGTTTACATTATGAGCTTTGGGCAAGCAGCAATTGGTAGAGACAACTGAATCTACACCATAAATGCACACGCCTTAAGGTTCAATTTTGACTTCTACATTGTAAAAGCTATGTGCAATTATATTGTAATTTGTCGGTACTAATGAAATCATTGATTACAAGATAACTACAGATGATACAATCGCCACCATTATTCAACAATATACTGTGTACATTCTTGTAAAAGTATTCGAATTGTATTTTTTTTTTTCATTTCTGCTATAAATTTATTAAAGGCGTAGGTGTTAGTGTGTTTGCACTATTATTTTAATCAAACTACAGTAACTCCCGAACGGCTTCGATGATCCTTCGATGAAGTTAATATTGGCTCAATCACTTTACCTAAGTATACAAATAGAGACTTTTTTAATTTTTTATTTAGCTCGCCAAATTAACGTCGCCACCAGCCTGATGGAAAGCCGTGGCGCATCTAGCGATTGGGGGCCACTACTGACAGTGGACCTCAAGTTGGCGGCCCTGTGATGTGCCTCTTCACGCTCCTCTTGAAGAACCCGCGATTGTAAGATGAGGGAAACACGTGTGCGCGGGCAGGTCGTTCCATGTTTTTATAGTTCGACAGAGGAACGATCTTTTGAAACGCTCAGCAGATTTTCGTCACTGGACAAAGTCTCGTGGGACTAGTCGTGTTACCTAGATGCATTTCATATGTCTAATATCGCGAATCCAATTAATTTGCATAGAAGGCCATCTTATTAGCGACAACAATATAATATACCTAACGACTCTCATACTTAATTAACTATAATAATATTAAAACCGGATATATATCGTTTATATTCTCGGTGGTCTTAATAATAAACTCTGTGACACACCGATAAAGCAATGCTGCAATGAGATGTATTGTACGCACGTCTGGTGGCTAATCTGATCTTTTAAGTAAAACTTTTGTTAAGTTATTCGTTGTCTTTGAAGTTGAAAGTCCAAAGATCACCGAAGATCTGTTCTGTTTTTTGGTTTTGAGTTGAAGATGGGACAATAGTATCTAAAGCCAATATTTTACTTAGGTGTTTGCGACCGACCCATTGACCAACTGATCCGCCAACTAGTTGTTAACAAAGTCTGTTTAACATAAAAATTTTCCTTGCTTCCTAGCAAGGGTTTTGGCTGGACGATAAATCACTCGGTAATTTTATTATTATAATAATAAATTATTTATTTCGGATCATGATCCATAGTGTTAGTAACATAATTCTTACAACTAGTGTTAGTAATATTTACGTACACAGACATTACAACAATGATTTGTATGAGACCATCAAACTACTAGGACACTGAATGCCTCGCATGCAGTCCTATCCAACGTCCGAGCATTGGACAGTCCCATCTATCGCACAAAACGCCCAAGATGCTGTGTGAGCTGCCCCGTATCCTGCGCAGGAGAGATGCACTCCGTTTTCGGATGATTGCGTGAAAGTCGTCAACCCTTGCCTCCGCGAACATCCCTGAAGCACTACAGAAACGTGGCAGCCCAACCAACATCCTGAACGCATTATTATACTGCACACGCAGAGCGTTGTATGCCCTCTGCGTATATCTGACCCACAGATTGCAGGTGTAGAAAGTCTGGCAGTAAGCCCTAAATAGCGTAGCTTTAACCTCCTTAGTACATCCTGCAAATCTGCGGATCAGCATGTTGCATCGAACAGACAACGCCCTGCGTTCCCTCTCTAAATCTAAATCATCATTTAGATCGTCGGTGACCCAGTGGCCCAGATATTTGAACTGCGTAGCTCTGGTCAGAGGAGTATTATTAAGGACGACCTGCGGCACATGAGAGTAACATTTGTTGCCAGCCTTAAAAACAAGTAGCTCGCTCTTTTTCGCGTTATATCTGAGCCCATGAGCCACAGCGTAATCTTCACACAATTTTATGAGCCGCCTGAGTCCACTGATCGATGGACTCAGCAGCACCATGTCATCTGCATAACTAATATTATTTGTAGCCATTCCATCTATGTGACATCCAACATTGGTACTGCTAAGTTCAACGATCAACCGATTAATGTAGAGGTTGAAGAGACGTGGTGAGGTTATCCCCCCCTGTCTCACCCCGCAATCCAATTTGAACACGTCTGACAATGATCCCGCCCATTTAACATTATTGGTCTGATTCTCATACCAATACTTCAACAGAGAAATAACAGAACTGTCAACGCTGCTTTCCTTACGGAGCTTTTCCCAAAGCGTGTCATATGACACCAGGTCAAATGCCCTTGAGAGGTCAAGGAAGCACGCGTTGACTGGGGTCTTTCTGGCAGTGTAGTACTGTACGGTCTGCTTGAGACACATAATGGCCGTCTCTGTTGATAGACCGGGCTGGAACCCAAACTGTGCATCGTGAAGTGGTATGCGACTCGCCATGTGTGTATCAAGCAGACAGTCCAGCACTTTAGCTATAATAGTAGCCAAAGAAATCGGACGATAATTAGCTGAGTCCGTAAGGTCACCTGTCTTATTTTTTCTTATTGGTACAACAGTCGTTTTCATGAGATCCCCCGGTAGATATGAGTGACCCATGCACAAAGTCAAAAACATAGATAGCACTCTTGGCAAGTGTATCCCCGCGTGCCGCAGGTGCTCGACACTAAGGTGATCATGCCCTGGAGATCGTCCCCGAACCATATTTTTAATCACATTGGCAACCTCGCTAGCCGAAAAAGCAATATTAAGTTTCACGGGGGTGCCCCCAGTGTCAAGCACCAACGGCTCGGCGGCCCCGATAGACTTCAGAGAAGAATCAACTTGAAACTGTTTCATAAACATGTTAGCGATATCGGTAGGGCTACACAGTCCACCCACACTCACCGGGAGACTCGACTTGGGATTCAATCTATTTGTATTTTTCCAAAATTTACCGAAGTCTTTTGTTTCATGATTTTTCACTATTAAGTCTAATTTTATTTGTTCCTGATATTTGCGACACCATTTCAATTTAGATTTAAAACGATTACGTGATTCGCGCATTTTATCATAAAAATAACCTGTGGACGGCCTACCATACAAATTCCATGATTGAAACGCAAGCCGAGCCTCGCAGTGTGCACTTCGTACATGTTTATTCCATCCTGTTAAAGGTTTGTACTTTCGGGTTTGAATTACTACAGCACTACGTTCAGCGGACTCCGTAAGAATACAAATCACTTTGCCGTACATATCATCGAGTATAAGTCTATGCTGCAAATTCCTACACATTGTATCCGAACAAGTACGAAAGTCTGTCGGAAATTCTATTTCTCTTAATCGAGAGTGACACAATTCCTCATATAGTTTAATCTGATCACAATCTCGGTCTCCCCACATAATCTTATTCCTATTCTCATCACTATGCACAACATTAGGCTCAATTAATTTCAGATTACAATCGATTTGCAAAGGTAAGTGGTCGGACCAATAACAGTCATATAATACTCTCGCGCCAGTGACCGTGCGGCGCGCAGCCTCGGTGACTACGCAATGGTCTAGCCAACGTTTAGACCCCCATGCATCGCTTACATATGTATAGGTATCGCGCGGCAGTAGTTCAATATCCGCGCACCGCCAACACTGTTCGTCACAAAATTGTAATAGCTCAGAGTAAAACAATTCATTTGGGTGAGCATTATAATCACCCAACATATACACACACTGAATGCCACTATTGTCTATAATTGCACAGACTTCGCTCAAACAGTCAGTAAATTTAACTAAATTGTCATTACAGTCCGTAGGCATATAGATCGAAAATACAAGAATTTCTCGATCAAATAATTGAATCTTAATCGCTGCGAGCCGTTTACTAGTACACTGTATTACACTCACCGAAGTCAGTAGGCTCTTTCTCCAGAGTAGGGCCACACCTCCGTATGGCCTCCCACGTAGTATTCCAGCGGACGTATCGACAGCAGAAGTCCCAGTATACGCAAAATCGTCATGAATATTACCTAAGAAATCCAAGTCGTGCGGTAGTAACCACGTCTCCTGCAGTGCAATAATATCAGCTGATCGTGATACACACAGGCGTCTAATACAGTCCACCGACGCTTTAACACCACTACAGTTAAAATTGAGTAATTTAATACATCTATCCATTATTGTTTATTGTTTTAGAGTTCGTACTCTGGGTCTCAATGGCAGTGCCTCTAATATTGTTTCTAAAATATATAAAACGGCGATATGTTATGCCTTCTGGCCAAAACTCATCATTCATAAAAGCATCTTGCTTTTGTTTGGGAATGAATATTTTATAACTATCATAATCTTTATTTACTTTCATACTCATCTTTTCCACTTTTAAATCAAGACTTGTTTTCTCTCTTATATACACTATAATATCTTCCTTTGAAACTCTTTTATCCACGTTAGAAATATATATTGGGATTGTGATTTCCGCAGCCTTAAATTTTCCTTCAGGTTGTACAGTAGCCTTCCCTTTTTTTCCATGAAATCTCTTCTTCTTTTCTATTAAGATCCATCCATCTTTTTCCTTCACTGGGGGGATTCCTTCCGTTCTTACAGCATTTGCAAATGTCCCATACTGTCCAATATGTGAGCCGATCAAGGCGGCCGTGTGTTCGCTTTCAGTTGCCAGTTTCGACGTACATTGAGTCGGCAAGTGGTGAGTCATCTCGCTATTGTGCGCGCCGGCTGTATCGACACACGAACTGCCGGTACCTGCAGTCGATTCACAAATTTCAGAACTCAATTTGCCATCCACTAGCGTAGAATTCATTAAAGGAATATTAGAGACAGACACTATAGAATCACAGCTGTTATATTTTGCAGATTCCGGACTCCTCACACACGTACTTTTTTTGTCATTACCCCTCTTTTCACACTTATTTTTCACATTTGAAACCAATTTGATTTCTTCCAAATCACTTTTTATGCTATCAAGTTGCTGTACCGTTGCATATTGCTCCTTTATCTGATTTATTTCACTCTGCATCCTCAACAGATCCTTTAGCAATCTAGTGACATCAACATGATCGAACAATATAGGAGGCAGCTTTTGCAGTTCCTTAGCAACGAAAATCGGAATTAATTCCGGATCTGTTTCCTTTATGAGACATATAACATCATCTATATCGCGTATTGCCTTCTTCTCTCTTTTTCTTTTAATATTTTTCTTCTTTGTAGGCACAGAATCGAATAATAAACATTTAGCTTGGGTTATTTCCTCTTCTGTAAAAGCACTTACACAAATTCTACTTAAACTTTCTTCGTCCATCACATCTATTTTGTTGCATACGAAAGCAAGAACTTCGTTTATAACAATGTTGCAGTTAGAACATTTTAGCACTTGCGTTGATACCGCCATATTTCCAATCACCGTCAACACAAATCACAACCGCGTACATGCGCATCCGACCGCTACGAGCGCGCGCGCTGGACTGAGATATAGAATCTATACGAATGTTCTTGTATTCATATACAGGCGTAAACAGCTTTCACATCTAGTCTATAGTACAGATTATATTGTAAAGATGGTCCTGATTCTCCTGATGTTTACATTATGAGCTTTGGGCAAGCAGCAATTGGTAGAGACAACTGAATCTACACCATAAATGCACACGCCTTAAGGTTCAATTTTGACTTCTACATTGTAAAAGCTATGTGCAATTATATTGTAATTTGTCGGTACTAATGAAATCATTGATTACAAGATAACTACAGATGATACAATCGCCACCATTATTCAACAATATACTGTGTACATTCTTGTAAAAGTATTCGAATTGTATTTTTTTTTTCATTTCTGCTATAAATTTATTAAAGGCGTAGGTGTTAGTGTGTTTGCACTATTATTTTAATCAAACTACAGTAACTCCCGAACGGCTTCGATGATCCTTCGATGAAGTTAATATTGGCTCAATCACTTTACCTAAGTATACAAATAGAGACTTTTTTAATTTTTTATTTAGCTCGCCAAATTAACGTCGCCACCAGCCTGATGGAAAGCCGTGGCGCATCTAGCGATTGGGGGCCACTACTGACAGTGGACCTCAAGTTGGCGGCCCTGTGATGTGCCTCTTCACGCTCCTCTTGAAGAACCCGCGATTGTAAGATGAGGGAAACACGTGTGCGGGCAGGTCGTTCCATGTTTTTATAGTTCGACAGAGGAACGATCTTTTGAAACGCTCAGCAGATTTTCGTCACTGGACAAAGTCTCGTGGGACTAGTCGTGTTACCTAGATGCATTTCATATGTCTAATATCGCGAATCCAATTAATTTGCATAGAAGGCAATCTTATTAGCGACAACAATATAATATAACGACTCTCATACTTAATTAACTATAATAATATTAAAACCGGATATATATCGTTTATATTCTCGGTGGTCTTAATAATAAACTCTGTGACACACCGATAAAGCGGTTTTATAATCATTTGATGGGGCCATAAATTTTCGTTAAAAGACCTAACATTATATATAGGGAATGCAATACCGGGATACCGGGATCCCGAAATACCGGGATCCCGCAGTATTTTTGCGGGACCAGTCCCGCACGTAAATCGTGCGGGATCCCGCGGGATTAGCGGGATTGGGCAAAGGTAAACGCCATGTGATTATGTAAGCGGAAGCGCGCAAACTGATTCGGTTTGAGAAAGTTTTTTGTAATTGTGACGTAATATAATAACCTAATAACGTAATTATTTGAGTTTAGTGATTTAATCAGGGAGATTTGATTTTTCTTGTACTATAAAAGTATTCAATTATCTCGTACATGCCTTCCGTCTTATCTCATAATGTCCTTTTCTCGAAATGTCCTTTCCCATAATGTCCTTTTCTCGAAATGTCCTTTCTCATAATCTCCTTTCTCAAAATGTCCTTTTCTCGAAATATTCTTTTCTCAAAATGTCCTTTTCCTGAAATGTCCTTTTCCCAAAATGTCCTTTTCGCGAAATGTTCTTTTCTCAAAATGTCCCTTTCTCCAAATATGTGCACTACAAGATTAAACCCGCTCAATCCCATTTAATAAGTTAAGTTAGGTTATAAAAAAAATAACCACGAAGGCTAATGCGGAAGCTTTGCTGCGCTCCACTCCCGCCTTAGCCTTCTAACCTAACCTATACAAGTCGGATTGAGCGGGGTTAATCCTGTAGTGCACGTATTTTGAGAAAGGGACATTTTGAGAAAAGGACATTTCGAGAAAAGGACATTTTCGGAAAAGGACATTTTGAGAAAGGATTTTTCGAGAAAAGGACATTATGAGAAAGGACATTTTCGAGAAAAGGACATTATGAGATGAGACCCATATAACCGTGGTACGAAATCTTGAAAGGTGCAATGTGGGCATATAATATGCCTCTGCCTACCCCTTCGGGGATTAAGGGGTGACTATTTTTCAGTTCTAGATGGAAGTATGATACAGAATTCTATTCTTTTCTCAATTACTTTCAGAAATATGCGGGATCCCGCAAATACCGGGATCCCGCGGGACTGAGATCTCTCAGTCCCGCAAATACCGGGATTACAATCTTGTTGCGGGATTGCATTCCCTAATTATATCTATACTTAGCTAAACATATTAATGTTTAGTAATTTATGCAAAGTATTATGGAATTTACTAGACATCTTCAGATAATTACATGGAAGACTTGCAAGCGGCTTTCATCTCCCTCTATAGTTGACTATGGCTAGTCCTTGGATGGGTGACCATTGACCATCCATTTGGGCCATAAATTTTCGTTAAAAGACCTAACCTTATCTATACTTGGCTAAACATATTAATGTTTAGTAATTTATTCAAAGTATTATGAAATTTACTAGACATCTTCAGATGGTTGCATGGAAGACTTGCAAGCGGCTTTCATCTCCCTCTATAGTTGACTATGGCTAGTCCTTGGATGGGTGACCATTGACCATCCATGTGACCACTTTGTGATATTTATTTGAGCGTTTCCATGCTTCGGAAGGCACGTTAAGCCTTTCAGCCCAGTTGCCAGTAAATGGACAGTCGTTAAGCCAGGTTGAAGGCCTTTTTAGGAGGATTGAAAATTTTCAACAGCAGGCCATCGCAACCTGCGCTAGTCCGTGGGACAAATTCTGAAAAGGTGAAATGTGGGCATATAATATGCCTCTGCCTACCTCTTCGGAGATAAAGGCGTGACCAAATGTATGTATGTTAAACGCGGGAGAACACTCGAATCCCAAGAAGTGGGTTAACCACCTACGGGGGAGAATTCGCGATGGTGGACAATACCTGTGTCGGGAGATGATAAGACTCCTACAAACTAAAACCATAGCTTTAGTATTATTTTTAAAAAGCAATTAGTATGCTAACTGATCATATCATCGGTGGCCGGTGGTTAAGGCGTCGGCACGGTTTGCAGAAGACGCAGGTTCGAATCCTGCTCGAAACCAATTTTTTTTCCATATTTAAAATTTATGATCAGTAAGCATATTAATTGCTTTTTCGATTGAATATAGGTGCAATTCTATACATTTGTGCCTTGCAACTTTCTAAAAAGTGCCGGTAGATGGTGCCTACTTCGTCCCAAGACGTATAATAAGGTGGAAAATTTGGTTGGTTCCGAGTAGGTTTCGGTGGCCGGTGGTGCACGGTTTGCAGAAGACGCAGGTTCGAATCCTGCTCCAAAACAATTTCTTTTTCATATTCAAAAATTTATGATGATGCCTAGCTTTAGTAGTTAGGAGTCCCAGTGGGAGTCTGGCATATCTAGCATAGTATCAATGAGAATTTTCACACGTTATAACTAAAGCAGCCTTGAGTTACGGAAACCAGCCCGAGTATGTTGTAAACCTAGAGTTCTTGGTATCTAGCTTGCATCCTTTTGTACTCATTTGGTATACCAGGCAAAAATTTATTTACGAATATTTCTGAGCCGACGAATAATAGAGTGCCCCGGGTAAGCCCTCGGAAGGATGTCCCAGGACTTAGTGAATCGTATGCTATAAGATGGCATACCAGCAGTATAAAAAACATTAGCTCAGCAGTGTATCTTATTGGTTTTTAGGGTTTCGTAGCCAAATGGCAAAAACGGAACCCTTATAGATTCGTCATGTCTGTCTGTCTGTCCGTCTGTCTGTCCGTCCGTGTGTCACAGCCACTTTTCTCCGAAACTATAAGGCCTATGCTATTGAAACTTGGTAACTAGATGTGTTCTGTGAACCGCATTAAGATTCTTATATAAAACTAGAAAAAAAGCAGTAAATTTTGGGGGTCCCCATACTCAGAACTGAAACTCAATTTTTTTTTTTCCATCAAGACCATACGTGTGGGGTGTCTATAGATAGGTCTTCAAAAATGCTATTGAGGTTCCTAAAATCATTTTTTCCTTAAGTGAATGGTTTGCGCAAGAGTCACTTCCAAAGTGGAAAAATGGGTGTCCCCCCCCCCCCCCCTCTAACTTCTAAACTAAGAGAATGATAAATCTAAAAAAAATATATGATGTACATTGCCATAAAAACTACCAACGAAAATTGGTTTGAACGAGATAGAGCTGGTAGTTTTTTTTTAATACGTCATAAACCGCAATTTTCGGTTAGAAAAATCAGTAACACTGCGAACGTGTTAAAACATCAATAAAAGTTACAACGAACTATAAGAACTTTTATATTATGTTACTTGCTGCTCCGAAACCCTTCATAGGCGAGTCCAACTCGCACTTGGCCGGTTTTAATAAACTGAGGAAGACCACTTCTTTTAAGAGGAAAATCCTACATAGATGCTATTTACTCTAACAGGCTAAAAAAACCGGCCAAGTGCGAGTCAGACTCGCCCATGAAAGGTTCTTCGCAAACCATTCAGTTTCGAAAAAAATAATGTTAGAAACCTCAATAGCATTTTTCAATTATTCAATCTATAGACTCCACACGTATGGGTTTGATGAAAAAAAAATTGCGTTTCAATTTTGAGTATGGGAACCCCCAAAATTTACTGCTATTTTTCTAATATTATATAAAAATCTTATTGCGGTTCACAGAATACATCTAGGTACTTACCAAGTTTCAACAGCATAGGCCTTATAGTTCTTAGAAAAGTGGCTGTGACATACGGACGGACAGACAGACAGACATGATGAATCTATAAGGATTCCGTTTTTTGCCATTTGGCTACGGAACCCTAAAACCACACGTTCTCTACCTAATAACCTTTGGTTGGGAGCCCCGGGTAAGCCCTCGGAAGGATGACCCCAGGCTCTCCTAGGGTCATCCTTAAAGACCATTATTATAACAATATAAACATACAAACTTTGAACAAAGTCCATTTGATATTTGAACTTATCTCCCTTTAGCTTTCGGATTAACGCACTTTATGTTCGTCTCTCGAACGACTTTAATACCGCATTTGCATATTTTTATGGTTTTCTGGCGGTGAAATTAAAGTTTATAAAACCAATGCAACTATACGATACAGTCATAAGTCGTAAAATATTGTTGTTGCTCGTAAAAATGGCGGGAAATAAAAACTCTGAGCAAAAAATTGTTGTTTGGTACATTTAACATTATTATATCAGGTTATGATTTATCTGATTTTTTAATTGATGCTTGTTTTATGTCAAAATTGTTGTTAACAAGAGACAAAACAATGATAATTTATAATGTATCGAACTTGATAATTTTAGTATGGGTTTTGGTACTGATAGTAGTATCACACCATGAATTGCTGATGCCTGATATGTGGGATAAGCCAATATTTGCGAAATTTTACCTTAAAATTTTGTAGGTTCAAGATTTGTCCAGTTTTCAGCAGCTAAATAATTTATTTGACAATAATACCCCCAGTTTCTGAAAGGCTGATCAACGCTACTTCTACTTACAATAGGTATTAGAGCTGGGATCATTGATCTAAATGTACTACGTACTAGATGCGGCGATCAGAACAAGCGTCGTGTACAACTCAGCCGCGGTACATGTACACATCGCTTGTTAGTTCGGTTTGTGCCATAATACGAATGACACGCACGTTGCGGAGATATTTTAATTTATTGTGGTAGAATTATCAAACAAAATGTTGTAAACGCAATGTAGGGCAGACCGGGGCTGGTTGCCTATAGGGGCAGGTAGACTAACGAATAATAATTTTAACTGCGCATCGATATTGCATCAACCGATCGCATTCGAAACACCTTCCCCGCGTGCCCGTCAGTGTCCCGCAACGCGGCGTCGCGGCTGTACGTGTAGGAGGAGCTGTGCTGAATTTTCAAAAATCATACCGCGTAAGTAAATATTCCATCTTTAATATTTTTCATTTCTACGTCGTGTGTCAATGAAATGTAACATTTAATTTGAGTGCTACTAATTCTGTTATGTATCTATTTTGTGTGTATGCGTGTTTTTTCCCAAAATGATTGGTATTTTTTAATGGGCGTGGATTTAAAAATCAAAATGGCGTCCGGGGTTGGTTGGCTACCTGGCTAAGGGGCTAGTTGACTAGTTGGTCAACCAACCCCGTTAATTTTAGCTGAAAGTAAAAGACAACTTTTGCTGAAACTTGCTATTGCTTTTCATTATAGAGCCATGAGGACATACAAAAGGAAGACGGATCGTGCTCAAACACCAAAGGACGTGATAGAAAGAGCCTGTCACGAGGTGATTTTCAATGAAATAAGTATTAATTCTGTGGCTCAGCAATACGATATTGTATTGATTTTGACGACTGATTAATATGTTGAATGTGAAGACTGAATTAGATTAGGTGAATAAATATGATTGTACGCAATACGAGTATAAGTAAAACTATATACTTTAAAATAATGCTATTGTTAGACTGATTGTTGCATTTACATAGTTTAAATTGTTTAAGTTTGTACCGAAGAAGGTGTTTTTGTTAGATTTTATGTTTTGTAACACAATAAATGATTCAATTTAACCGTTGTGTATTTATTTATTTACTTTTAATTTACATGGAGTGCATTATTAGGCCATTACCTTATCAATAACAGGATAGGTCAACCGGCCCCTAGGATATAGTCAATCTGCCCCGGATAAGGGGCAGGTTGACCAAAAGAATATTGTGTAATAAAATGATCGATAAAATCATGTAGATTAAAATATGCCCTATTTTCTTCCCAAACATATGTAACTTTAAGTACTAAGTATGAAATATTGAAACTTTTAGATCCATAGACCCTAAAACGAATTAACTGTAGTAGTAAAAGTAAAAAATTAGTCAACTAGCCCCGGTCCACCCTACAGAGGTAAACACATTGTAATTAATGCTAAGTAATATAATTATACAACATTTAGACCGTAATATTCATTAGTACCAAAATATGTGATTTATAGCACCCGTCGATTTGGACGATACCATTTTTGAGCGAGTCCATTAGTATCGTATACGGAGATATTTTCATTTATTGTGGTATAGTGTTGTAAACGCAATGTACAGAGGTAAACACATTAAAGTTAATGCTAAGTAAATATTATAATTATACAACGTTTAGACCGTATAATTCACACCAAAATATGCGCTTTAAAGCACCCGTTGGGCGAGTCCATTCTCGCTAATGCGCGTACATATTGAATGTACGAACGTTCCTGTCTATCGGTAGAATATATGTCAATGGCTGGGATATTATTTGTTTGTTTTAGGACCACCAACTTGAGGACCACTGTCAGAAGTCCACAGTGGCCCTCAAACGCTAGATATGCGCCACTACTTTCCATCAGGCTGGCGACGTCAACTTGGCGAGCTTAATATAAAAAAATATAAAAAAGTACTTCCCTATTTATTTCCCCCATTGATTTTACGACATTCAAAATTTGCGAATGCGGTTGTAGCGATTTTTGCGGTTGAGTAGTAACGCGGGTGAAACCAAAGAGGGTGACCAGGAATGGGGATTATCAAATATGGTTGAGCAATTTAATGACAATTTGATTACTGACGATGCTAAGTTTAATGACATGTAAGTTAAAAGCTGCGAACCCTTTTGATAACACTATAAAGTGGAATGAAGTCGTTAATTTGTTTGTAATATTGTTGATGATTCTTCTTAAATATTTAATGAATAAAATTAACTTAAATTGGCACTTGAAACCAATTTAATCTTTTTTCGACAAGGTAAAGCGCCCGTAGAACGGCTGATTAAGTGTTGTAGTGTGTTACTGAAGTAAGCAGCTATGTGACATTTTATTTGTGAGCACTTCCGTGATTATGAATTTGGAAGGCATTTGTGAGTCGGTGGATTGGAAAATTTGAGCAGAGGATAGTCATTACACAACTTTTACCTGTCCATCACAACACGGCAATAAGGTCGTCACCTATGGGACAAAAACTATTCATTAAATATGGGGATATTTACCATAGTATCCCCTTTTTTTTGACCTGTGGTAATCCTACGTGGATGCTAAGCCGGACTCCTACCGACTAAAACCACACGATGCCCTACAACTGTCTACGGCCGGAAGTCCCGGGTAAGGTTTCAGAAGGATGTCCCAGGCCTCTCGGCAGACCATAGTATAAAGGGGTAGACAGAGGCATACCTCCGCCTACCCCTGAGAAGATATAGGCGTGACTATACAGGGTGAATTTTTGAAAAGGGCTTGGATGGCCAAATCCGAAACTATAAGGAATAGCTAAAAATGCTCAAAGGAGTCACGAGCCCGATTTTGATAAAACTTAAAACCTCATCATTAGATTTTTGAAAAACCAATAATCCTAGCTGGGAATCGAACCCTATGATTTTGAAAAAAAAAAACGTCCTTTATTATTACACCATACGATAGTGTCGCTGATAAGGATCAAATTCTGCGAAGTAATGATATACGGCAAATTTAAGGAAAGTTTGGAATTTTAATAGAATTCATATTTCATGTACTTACTTAAATTTTGCATCATAGTTTGTTTCGTTCGAAATCCCAGAATAGATCGTAACTATTCCCTGTTTTAAATCATGCTCAGAATGATTTTTTGGAGAATATTCTAAACGGAATCAATAATATTGAATGCAGTACGATTCTTGAGGTCTCTAATCCAGCTATGTATTGAAAACAATGGTCTACATTTTGAACAATTAATCAGTTAACGTAAGCAAAATAAATTGTATTTTGTTAAAGATGAGCACATTCCTTTAGTTTGCCGTATGTCATTACTTCCCAGAATAAGATCCATAATAGTAACTCCATTGTATAGTGTAATAATATAGGGTGTGTTTTTTTTTCATAATCAATGGGTTCGATTCCCAGCTAGGATTATTGCTTTTTTAAAAATCTAATGATGAGGTTTTAAGTTTCATCAAAATCGGGCTCGTGACTCCTTTGAGCATTTTTCGCTATTCCTTATAGTTTCGGATTTGGCCATCCAATCCCTTTTGAAAAATTCACCCTGTATATGTCTCTTTAAGAGACGGTAGGACCGAGTTTCTTAAAGAAAAAAATCGGTTGTCTGTAAAGTTGGTTTACTGACGATGGTTGAACGTGACAACGTCATAAGAAAATAAAAAAAAAAGTAAAAAAAAAAGATAAAAATGAAAATGAAAAAAAAAAAAAAATTGGTATTACAAAACAAAAAGAAATATAAAAACACATCAATTGATTGTTGTGCCATCTGTTGAAAACATTACTAAAATAAATGGAACGCCTCAGAGCGAGGTAACGTGAGGGAGGTAACGACATATTGAGTCATCTTTTTTCGTTCGTGCAGCCGGCTCCATTGAATTATAAGACGTTGTCACTAGGGCTTGAACTCCGGAATTCCGGAATTGACATAATTCCGGAATTCCGATAAAATCTAATATCGTTCTCAATTCCGGAATTGGCGAGATCAATACCGGTATTTCGATATTGAAAAGAAAAATTTACTACTACTACAATGTTGATAATTTAGAATTTCTCTATTAACAAATTAATTCGATTATGTACTTAGGTATTAATCATTTGATTTGATGACTAGCTGATGCCCGCAGCTTCGCCCGCGTAAAATTGGTTCCTGTGCCCGCTTCCCGTATTTTATCCCCTTGGGGGTAGAATCACCGATCAGTCGAGTCGATCCCCAACAATGATCCAACAAACAAGCTCCTTGAGCGTATCATTGTTGTATCGTTAGGTATCATTGCACAACGCACAGTCAGGCACCTCACACGCGTGGGGTCAGTTCTGGCGGATAACCAGTTTGGTTTCCGTCAAGGGCGCTCCACCGTGAATGCAATCATGCGCATTAGAAGACTGACGGAGGAAGTAACATAGCAGGGTGAGGTGGTGTTGAAAGCGATGGCGATGTCAAGAAACACCGGCATCGCCTTCAACACCTTGCCCTGGAGCTGCGTTAGGGAGGCGCTTATTTATCATGGAGTGCCTCCCTACTTTCGTCGAATTGTCAGGGCCTATCTTTCCGAGAGGGCCATAACTTATCCAAGCTGGCTAGGGTCCAGCCGGGTCAGCGAGATACGTCGTGCGATGTTCCGCAGAGATCAGTCTTAAGACCGCTTCTGTGGAACATCGGTTACGATTGGGTGCTGCGTGGTCCGTTGCTCAGAGGCGGCATGTCTCGAGGATCTGGCAGCGAGGCAACTTGCGTCCTTGTTTAAATAAATTAATGATATTTCTAACTTATTCTTTTCTGGTGCAAGGAGGCGCTGGAGCGGGGTCATAGGCCTACGTCTCCAGAAATCTAGGTTCGGCAGTTCCAGCTCCACAAGGAAACCGTGGAGACCTGGACTTGAGCAACAAACCGAATCGCCACATCACAGCCACAATCACGGCGGTCAGACCGGTCATGGGCGAGTGACTAGAGAGGAGCCACGGTGCGGGTGCTCTGTCCTACCGGTTGTCACAGATGCTTACCGGGCACGGGAGCTTCAATAAGTATCAGTGACGAATACACCGGGGAACCACACCTGAGTGCCAGCACTGCGAGGAACGCAGTGAGGACACAGTACTTCACACATTAGTGGAGTGCACAGCGTGGGCTTAACAGCGCCCGGTCCTCGTGGTAGGCCTGGACGTAGACATTCTCTCGCTGGAGACCATTGCGCGAGCTATGATCTCCAGTGAGAGTAAGTGGGACGCCACTGCGTTTTTCTGTGATCAGTTAATGCGGCGAAAAGTGATCGAGAGAGAACGCTCCCACCCGAATTCCGCATGTCTTTGCCCAAGACTATCGGCCTCCATAATCGGGGGCCTGAGGACGGTGGGAGGGCTAATCGCCGTCCTTACAAAAGCACGCCCAAGACGAAAGCGTGACGTAAAAGTTTCACGCACGCAACACGCCCTGAGATGCGGGATAACACCTGAACAAGCCCCAAATACGCGGGATAGCACCCGAACCTCCTAGGTGAGGCCGCAGTGATAGTCAAGGTCTGTTGGGAATCCTGGGGTCATCCTTCTGAGGGCTTACCCGGGCCAACAGTAGGCAATAGTTAGGAAACGTGTGGTTTTTAGTTGGTTACGTTAAAATAAGTAATTTTACTGGGAATCAAAGTAGTTTATCACTAATCACGTAGGACTGTCAGCTACCGTTTCTTTTTTTACATATCACTATTTTGTACAAAACGAAACTTGATTGAGTTCCGGAATTCCGGAATTCAAATACTGAATATCGAAACCCATCTCCGGAACTGAAAAAGCGTCCGATATTCAAGCCCTAGTTGTCACGTCAAAAAAGCTCTAGAATTTTGTAAGAAAGAAATATACTGAAAATTTCACATAACAAGACATGCTACTTCTCAGTTTCCTCAAAACGTTCAGCCCTAGTAATTACAGTGCAATGTTTATGTATGAACTAGTCACAAATTAGTGCCTACTTTGGTTCTTAACAACCTCGCGTGCCTATTAACCCGCCCGCAGCTGAAATAACTAGGTATGTACTTTGAAATATTAATATTACTTTAGAATACCATTTAGGCACACGGTTCAATTTGAATGTGTATTATCTATTGCCATTCAAAACAATCAAATACTCGTTGAGGAATCTTATAAGTAAAAAATGTAATAGAAGATAAAACAAGGAACCGTGAGACGGTCTCACCCGACTGCCGAACGTTTATTGTGAAAGTGAAAGTTCAATCCGATAGACGTTGTCATTTTTGTTTTATTTCAAACTTTGAACAGATGATCCACGTGACCTAGTGACGTAATTTAATTCAACAGAGTCACAGACTACAGACACAAGTCTCGCCATAAGCCCCTCTGCAATCTATTTTACAGCGAGGGGCTAATAGTTTAAAAAAAGTGTGTCGTCACAAACGCCTGGCAGATGTGAAAATTATTTGTATACTTATACATACTTCATCAATAATCCAAAATTTCATCAGAAATCCCAATTCCAAATGCGAAAATTCCATCACAACCATTCCCATTCCCGATTCCAAATTCAAATTCGGAGTGCTTGGCGACATCACCAACGGTGTCGATCAAACACCCGCCATTATGGAATTGGGAGAGACCGTCCAGCAGTCCAGCAGGAGAGTTAAACAATCTTTGTTTGACTTCACGTAACACACGACTACGGAAAGAACTGTCATAAGAATCAGTCCAATTCTGGATTAAGAGCCCACCAGACGCCAAATTGTTAAAAAAAGATAGAAGATAATATCTTCTTAAAATGTATATTATACATTTTAGCGTGCAAGAAAGAGAGAGATGCGATCGATTTTGTGCGCTTTTAACGAAATAAATTAATTATAAAAAAACTATAACCAATATGAAAAAAATGCTCTAGTGCAAATGAAGATTTTACTATTGTCTTTCTTATAAATATTTTATATTATGAAAACAACTTATAACATACGAGATCTAGCTTAAAATTTCACGAAATCGAGGTATTTTCAACACAAAAATCTATCGAGGATTTTATCAGTAATCGTGTTTCGAGCCTAGAGCGTTTTAGTTCATGAACTGAAGTTGTCTGTGTTCAAATTTCAATTCATCAGAAAGTAAGTCCTGAGATCTAGATCAAAGTAATAGTCTATTTGGCGTCAGATGAACGCTTAATTTGCAAATCTCTCGTGTACATCCGATGGATCAGACTCTTCTTACCTAGACTCCTTGTTAGGATCAACTCTACTAACTATCTAGTTGCAATCATAAGAAGATAAACAAGAAAAATTCCCATCCCTAACAAAATTTCAATGCGAAATACCCGCGAAATAGGCTTAAAACAAATTTATATACAATTTATCCTGTACTAACGAACGAACGAGCGTAGCAGATTGATGTTGAACAATTTAATCATGGCGTCATGTCCTAAATCTGTCAAAAAGGTAGCTGGTGAAGGAGTATCACTCACAGAATGCGACGTCTGAATGTATGCGAGCGGATGATCTCGTAAACTTTGTAATTACTTTGAATGTCTTTGCTGAGACGAGATACGAGGCTGTCGCTACTGGTAATTGTGATTCTCCGTTTTGTTGTTAGCTACAAATTGTTTCAAAAGTTTCTCGTTGAATAAAAATAACGTCCCTACGAATAGTTTTTCCAGAGATTTTTTTTAACGTGAGTGAAAATTCTCATGGATGCTATGCCGGACTCCTAGCGACTAAAAAACCTCACGTTACGCCCAACAGCATAAGGTTGGGAGCCCCGGGTAAGCCCTCAGAAGGATGTCCCAGGACTCCAGAGATTTGCTATGTAGCTCATCTTTTTAAGCGAAACACGTAAGGGTGTAATCCCTTTAGTAGCTCTGTATTGTTATTTACTATCTTGGCTATCAAATATTCGACGCATCTAATGAAAAGACGCCACCGGTACCTATGAATCTGCTACGCCAAAGACATCCCATCAAGTACTCAATCCTCAAAGTGGCGCTTTCTGGATCTGACAGCCACCTCAGCAATTCCGTTATAAGTGACGAATACGAAGGTACTAAAATATATCTCCTGTGTTGCTTTGATGTGAATTCGATGATGATATGATTCTTGTTAGATTTTGCATCATTGACAAAATTTGTTCCATTATCAAATGTGAATCTTCACGCAGCAGTTCCCTTGGTTAAATCAGGAACCAGCCAGAGGTGAATAATTGAACATACTTTAACTACAAGGCGGAAACTCCAGCTTGAATGTGTGCGTATGATTAATAAAATGTAAGCAAATTGTACGTCAACGCGCACGTCAACTCTACTGACAGCTGTGGCGCGACAGGGAGTTGCCGATCTGTATGTGATAATACTATTATAATATCTTTGCTTTAACTACGAAACATACTAATTGACTTATATGTTGGCCTAAGCTTCCACTCTCGTACTAGCGATCAACTTGATAGTTGACCCATAATTTTGGATCAGATAGCGTTGTGTGAGATGTCCGTGAATATTTATTAAAAAAAAAAAAAATAAAAAAAAATAATGGATTTTATAGCACTTATGAAAACACTTAACCTATTGTTTGAATATTGTTTTGGCGAGATTATGACCATCGGTAAGCCAATACGTTTCCGCTAGCAAATCGTTGAAGGTCAACATGCAATAAATCGAGGCAAATTTGTAAAATTGGATGCTTGACCTCATTCATAAGTATGTATATGGAAATTTGTCAAGTCTGAAGATTGCAACATTACGTGAAAGCTTTATAATCAAACGAACGCAAAGTAAGAGCATGAACGAACATCCTGTCTGTAGCTTGCAGAGCTATAGATTGTGGAATGACTTCCCTGTTTCGGTTTTCCCAAACTGTATGGGGTTCTTCAAAAGGGGTCTTAGAAGGTTTCACAGGGTCGGCAGCGCGATCATGGCGCCTTTGATGTTGCAAACATCCATAGGGCCGTATTCTTGTCTGCCACTTTAGTGGTATAAAAAAAAGCGTTTCCTTCCTAAAAGCTTACATTACATGAATTTTGTAGAATAAACTGAAATTTTCTCTCCTTTCTCCCGCTTGAAAAGAAATATAAAGATTAACATGAATGAATTTGGACATTTAAATTTGACATAATTTAACTGTAGTTTCATATATTATTGACCTTTCTTATATTTTGACAATTCAATTGTAGTTATTTAGTATAAAGTTGCAAGGCTTATCAAATGTTATAAAGTTATTTTACAATTTATTATTATTGTGAATTCTGAAATCTGATATTGTTAGCACAGTAGGTCCTATAAAATTGTTTCTAGTCTGCATGCAATTAATTTATTTTATTTATTTTTTATCAAATATAATGTAATGTTTCGTATGCCTCAAGGCAAACATGGCTGACCACCAAACCAACAAATCATCTGTAAAATTAACCTATGTTTACGAAATAAATGAAATGATCTGAATCTGAATCTATATATTTCTTTCTTTCAGTGGTTTGTCTATTTGATGAATTACAATCTTTTAGTACGTATGTCCCCAAGCTTTGAACTTACCCGTCTCATAAATACTCGCAACAAACACACTAAACCAACATAAGATTGCTCCCACATGGTCCACTTATGGGAAGAATGCCCACTTATACCCGGCTAACTTAAGTTAATGAAACCATTCATCTTGACCGTATTTATAACTTTGATTTTATTCGTATGCTATAAGAATATGTATTACTATTATTTATT
This sequence comes from Miltochrista miniata, assembly GCA_933228765.1. Classification (NCBI taxonomy): domain Eukaryota; kingdom Metazoa; phylum Arthropoda; class Insecta; order Lepidoptera; family Erebidae; genus Miltochrista; species Miltochrista miniata. Next base: position 9,076,696 of record OW121764.1, on the reverse strand, counting down.
ATGTTTACTGTGGTAATAGTAAAATACTAAGGTAGCAGACGGGCATAATGGTCACTGATCGGAATCGAGAGCACGTTTACGCCTGGGACCAAAGGCTTCAAACATAAATTCAGAATTACAGAAACACTTGCAAATGGACAAATGCCACGAAATGTCACCCATCTCAGAACTGGCTATATTGTCAGATGTTTAACCCAATGATCGTTAACAGAACACATATAAAGCGAGCCTACGAACGGTTTTAGTTCTATTATTCTTGCTCTCAACGTTAGGTAAACGTTTGTCCTATATAGGGTGTAACAAAACTACCTCTCCAAATTTCATGAGATGACTTGGCATCGGAAATCAAATACAAATATTTAATAAAAAGGGGGGTTAATTTTTTTTTTTTTTAAATTTGTCGCACATTAAGAATCCATTTTTTACCACGGCAGTTCGAGGAAACATGGTCGCCGTGGCAAAACAAACACGGAGCACCCGTCTGGCTGTCGTTGTCGCTTTCTACTGCCGCTCAGTAGCGATAGAAAGAGTGATAATGAAAATTTATAGAACCTTTAAAACGGATTTACGGTTAAAGTATTCATGTGATTTTTAAGCTATTGCATAGCTTCTATCGCGGGCCTTGCGTGGAGACCGAATCCAGAAATTGTGTCACGAAAACGAGTCACACTCTTGGCTACCTTCGGCCACGTTCGTGTATCTCGTCTCGCACTTCATAAATTTTTTGTTTACGTCAATTATGAACTCTGCAGTCGTTATATATTATTATATTGTGTCAAATAATCCAAAAATTGATGCTTGTACCCAGAATCGATCTTGCGCCTTCTGCGTACCGATCCGCGTCTTAACCACTCGACCAAAGTTGAATTAAGAGTGCTTGTCGAATTTAGAGTTCATAATGTGAAATGACAATTTCGATGCTGTCAATTACATTAGTTTAGTTTTAGTTCGACTATAGGTGTATAGGTATTCATCATCTATGTACAACAGTGAACTGTACTCGTATAATTTGTGTAAAAAGTGTTTTAAATATGAATAAACAAAGTGCAGTTATTAATGAAGAAAGTCACGAAAAATAGTGAAAGAAAATGAGTGAGTACCATGGAGCAAATATAAGAGGTGAGTACTCTATATACATACATTTTATTATTATTATCACCAATGCAGTATTATTTTTTGTTTTGTTAATTTATATATAATACTGCTATAAAGATAACCAAACCCGGGAGTACGTTCCCATGGGAAGCGGGAAGAAAATTTCACGCTGACGTAGCCGCGAGCGCCATCTATCTCATACCTATGTACTTTAAACGTGTCATAAAAGTCACAACAATACCATACATGCATATTTCAAAGAATGTCTATTATTACCATAAAATTTGTAAAAATAGTTTTTAAGAAGAAACCTATTGTTTTATCTTTTTACTAGCTGACCCTCGCAACTTTGTTTACGTCACACAAGGTCTATGAAATAAGAGGTATTTATTAATCATACTCATCAAGTAGCGTGTGAATCTGCCCTGTTTGCTTAATCAAAATAGAGCTTAATGGTTAAAGCTATTCCTCAGTATAGAATTTTCCTCAGTATAAACAATTTACATACAAACACCGGCGTGTTAGAATTTTATTACATGTATCAATGTAGTAGACGTAACGTGTATAAAATGACATCAATCAAATGTCATCAATATTCTGAAAAAGAAATTAAAAATAGAGTTCACAAACTCTTTTGAAAATACGTACTGTACCTACCTTAGAGGATCGTTATGAAGATAACAGGATAGTTAACAACCATCCATAGAAAATAGATGGTATAATGCTGAATACCGCAAAGAACAATCGGCGCGGCATAGAATGGGGCCTATACTGATATCCTGGAGGATTTAAATGATGCCGATGTCCTGTGCCTGCTGAGGCACACACACGCCGTCATGCATGTCTGCAGGACAACGTGCAGGACAACGAGCAGGATGAGGCAGCGAATGGCTGGACTGAAATTAAAATCGACAGACGCAAGAGATGTGGTGGAGGCACTAATTCACGTACCTCGGGAGTGTCGTGTCAGAAACTGATGGGATAGAAGAGTACCTTACATCATTTCGAGTCTCGCCAAGGCCAGAACAATCTTTACACAGCCGCGCCCCGTGGGCAGTTGCGAAAATGGACACGAAGAGTGAAACTCAAAACAAAGTAAACGTTAAAACTGTACTGCTAACTGCTATACGGATGCGAGACATGGAAGGTCACTAAAGACATTTCGCACCAGCTACCAGCTATAAGTCTTCGTCAAACGCTGCCTCCAATGAATCCTCGGTACATACGGGCCCGAGAACATCACGAACGTAAGACTATTGGAACGCTGCAGTGAGACCCCTATCCACCAACAGATCAAACGTCGGAAGTGTAGCTGCTGCGCTAGATTGGACACACGCTGCAAAGGGACCACGATCACATCATACCAAGGCAAGTCTTACTGAAACTACTGGTAGGGTTTCAAAAACTGTTCGATAGTAAGTAGGTACATTAATTGATAGTGGCTATAGGCTACATAACATAATGCTAAGATTCCTGCCTTTTGGCCTTTTGGACTTTAGTCCAAAAGTCCAAAAGTCCAAAAGTCCAAAAGTCCAAAAGTCCAAAAGTCCAAAAGTCCAAAAGTCCAAAAGTCCAAAAGTCCAAAAGTCCAAAAGTCCAAAAGTCCAAAAGTCCAAAAGTCCAAAAGTCCAAAAGTCCAAAAGTCCAAAAGTCCAAAAGTCCAAAAGTCCAAAAGTCAAAAAGTCCAAAAGTCCAAAAGTCCAAAAGTCCAAAAGTCCAAAAGTCCAAAAGTCCAAAAGTCCAAAAGTCCAAAAGTCCAAAAGTCCAATAGTACAAAAGTCCAAAAGTCCAAAAGGCCAAAAGTCCAAAAGTCCAAAAGTCCAAAAGGCCAATAGGCCAAAAGTCCAAAAGCCCAAATGTCCACAGTCAAGTAGGTACTTGGTACTTTACTTTGTTGAACATAGGCCTTAAAATCTTACTAATATTATAAATGCGAATGTTTGTGAGTGTGGATGTTTGTAACTCTTTCACGCTCAAACCGCTGAACGGATCGGGCTGAAATTTGGTAACAGAGATACATTATAGTCTGGAATAACACATAGGCTACCTTTTATCCCGGGAATAACTTCCCGCGGTAACAAATTTTACGCGGGCGAAGCTGCGGGCATCAGCTAGTATTCTTATATAGAAATAATTATACTAGCATAGTCGGTAAAAAATGCTATGTAATAGCTTTACCGCGGCAGTCCCCGAGTGCCACACGTCTTTTTTTTCTTCATTTTCACGGGACAGAATACAAAATGTCGCCATCCTAATTCATCCTCAGAGTGTCGTAAGGGGCTAATGCATAACTTTCACTAAAGAATCCATTGCTTAGAGAAGGAAAATACAAAATGTAACCCGGTTGTCAGTAAAATTACCGTCGTTATGTCAAGTTGAAGGCCTTATGGGGCGGCCTGGAAATTTTCAATAGTGGGTACTCGCAACCTGCTCTTCTCCATTTCAAGAAGGTAATAGCACAAATTAGAGATAGTACAGATGGAAACCTAAATACTAAATTCGCTGAGGCTACGCACACATAGACAACTCATTCACAGACAGCTACGCACACATAGACAACTCGTTCACAGACACGAGGCCAGGCGGTTTCAACCGAACGTTCGACACTGATTGGTGCGCGAGTGTGTGTAGCAGAGGGTAGGTGTGAAAAAAGTACATACATGAGTTTTCCATCTGTACTATCTCTAATTTGTGGTAATAGGCTCACCATCTATTACGTGGGACATAAAATTATAAGGTGAAATGTGGGCATATAATATAACTCTGCTTACCCCTTAAGGGATATAGGCGTGACTATATGTATGTTGTCCTATGTCATAAAATAAGTATGTCACGGTCAAATTCGCTAGACATACTTACGTCAGTTCATTCATAAACTATTTCAACATTCTACCAATGAACAAACTAGATACTTACCTACTAACAAAAGAATGGCATTCCTACATTGGCATTTCATCATGACCCCCTACTTCTCTACTAATAATATGCATGCAAAAGTAACTATGTCTGTCTGCGCGAACCAATGAACTGATTCTGATAAAATTTTGTACAAAAATGAGACTAGATCGCTATCCTGGGTCATCCTTCCGGGGGCTTACCCGGGACTCCCAACCATAGGCTGTTGGGCGTTGCGTGAGGTTTTTTAGTCGGTAGGAGTCCGGCATAGCATCTGTGAAGGATTTTTCCTCACGTTACACAAAAAAAAAACTAGATCGCCAAGAGACATAGGGTGTCTTTTATCGTTAAATAAAGGCTTAAATTGAAATAGGCTCTTCTTTACCGTGGTATAGGAAATGAGATGAAAGTTAGTATCGGAAAGGCCTTCGCCAGCTGGGCGCAGTTGTGATAACAAGCCTATTGTTTGTTTATTTGTTTGTTTGCTCGAATCGAATCGAATAGGCTCCGAAACTACTGGACCGATTTGAAAAATTCTTTCACTGTTGGGAAGCTACTCTATCCCCGGTGATAATAGGCTATACTTTTATACTCCCACGGAAACGGGAGCTACACGGGTGAAACAGCACGAGCGACGTCCTCTAGTATTATATACTGCTCGTTCGCTTTTACTTTGCCGCTCGGCTCCATACTAAAGTCGAATTTTTAATTAGACGAAGTAAATTGACAGCAACTAATGTCACTCTCACTTCTTCATACAATGTTGCGTATTTTCTATGACGAAGTGACATTAGCTACTGTCAATTCACTTTGTCTAATTAACAATTCGGGTATACGCCTCTACGCCAGCGGCAAAGTTAGAGCGAACGGGTAGTAGATTTGATTTTGTTTGCACGAATAGGCTCCAAAACGACTGAACCGATTTGGAAAATGCTTTTACTATTGAGACTTTCACAAGAAAGCTACATTATCTGCAGACATATTTTATTCCCGAATTAAAAACGGGATCTACGTGGGTGAAACCGCGTGGCATCAACTAGTTTCTTAATAAAGGCAATAATCTTATTCCAATCACGTACGTACAAGAACAAAACGGATATAATCTCGTACACGGATGCGCACACGATTCATTATCCACTTAGCGCTTTATTGAGCCATTGTCTAAATAAATATACAAAACTGATATAATATAAACAGCCTATATTATGTCTGTCCGTCCGGTGTCATATTTGCGAATAGTTTCTTAGAAGATTCGAGGGTTGCTCAGAATTATAATTATGTTGTTGCGGAATAATTGATTCAATGAATTTGGTGGTGATAACTTCTTTGGAATATGTAATTAGGACGTTTGGGAATTTGACCTAGATTTGTTTAGAATAGCGTTATATTAATAATCATCATCTTCGTCTTGGTTCTGGTTCCATACGAATAATGCTCATTATTCAAGATCAGTTGATAATTGGACGAGTATTATCAGCGGTAATACTGCCCCTTAATAAATAAATAAATATTTGTGGAACAACATCATCTAGCCCAAATTAATATTATATCTGTATCACCCTAAAGTTCTGTAGTTTTAAATGAATGAGTGCCCCAAGTGCACCACGTGGAAGTTCCCAATCCCAACCCTTCAGTTCTGACCTCATGCTGATCCATATGTCAGTCTCGAACGTTTCTGGTTGTACATCGGGATAGACAAGCATGCGACCCACAGCTGCACCATATTGAAAATGGTTACCGTGGCTTAAGGACTTTGAGGTGTAACGCTCGCGCTGCCGACCCTATTACCGTGGAACAACGGGCAGAGACGCACTGTGGCTACCTTTTGTTGTTGTGGAAATCTTAATAGACGTCATGCGGAACTCCTACCGATAAAGACCACACGTTGCAATTCCATTTGTCTCGGAGTCCCGGGTAGGGTTACCATATGCCAGGCTTTCGCCTGATTTGCCAGGCATTTTAGCACTTGATCAGGCGCCCGGCCGGCAGTGTTCTATGTCAGGCGAAATGATTAATTGTAAAGAGTTGCACACCTATATTTTAACTCAAAAAGACTAGGTAGTTAAAAATGGCGTCATAATAAAATTATCATTAGAAGTAAGAAAACGTACAGTGGAATTCCTTTTTCATTTATTAAAAAACAAATCATTTACAAAAAAAATATATATATTTGCCTGATTTTCTTACTACCTACTCCAATGTGTATGAAAATTGAATTTCAAATTAAAAATCATTCAAGCAATGTGTTTTACTTATTAATTAAAAATATTTCTTTTATTATGCGGCATTTTTCAAGAAAATCAGGCATTTTTCGTGAAAATCAGGTGTTTTTACCATGTAAATCAGGCATACATTTCTTCAGAAATGGTAACCCTAGTCCCGGGTAAAGTCCTCCGAAGGGTTACGTGTTAATGAAAGTTTTCAAGCCTCCCATTATTTTTTCAACATGAATTTACAGGCACAAATTAGAGATAGTACCTTAGACCAGTGGTTAGATGATCTAAGGATAGTACAGATGGAAACCTACATACTAAATTCGCTGAGACTACGCATACATAGACAACTCATTCACAGACACGAGGTCACACATAGACAACTCATTCACAGATACGAGGTCACACATAGACAACTCATTCTAGACACGAGGTCAGGCGGTCTCAACCGAATTTTCGATACTGATTTGTGCACGAGTGTGAGCAGCAGAGGGTAGGTGTGAAAAAAGTACATACATGAGTTTTTCATCTGTACTATCTCTAATTTGTGTTACAGGTGTCTAATGAACAGTTGAGCAGTAGCAATTTATATTGAAACTAATGTAATATTAATAAAGAACTTTCTGCCGCCGGCGCGGCGTGCCAGCAGTCCTTGAACCTAAGGGCTTGGCTCGCGACGATGGAAAGAGGCCCGACGGGATGTCATTGTTACCTTGGAAGATGGAAAGGCCGCTTGTGTGGGATGCCCCTTGCGCCTTCTCATGTTCCAGGTACCGCTAGCAGCGCTGGAGCTGCTGCCGCGTCCGCTGAGGCCCTCAAACGGCGCAAGTACACAAATCTTGCTGGGAGTTATTTGTTTGAGCCGTTTGGGGTCGAGACTCTTGGACCGTGGGGTCCTAGTGCAAAGCTCATTTACAAAGCTTTATGTAAACTTTTGGTCGACGGTTCTCGAGACCAAAATGCTGGTGTATGTACTTAGGCCAGAGGCTCTCCATTGCCATACAACGTGGCAACGCCGCCAGCATTTTGGTTTTTGATGCATAATTCTTATTTGATATTGCCCTTTTTTTTAATGAAATTTTTTTCCCCTGTATTATAACTTGTATGTATATAGTAACTGTAAATAAATTCAATTAAATAGATTTAAAAATAAAATTAATGAAGAGGAAAGATTTGATTGTTTGTTTGCATCGATTAGTCTCCGAAACTACTGAACCATTTTAAAAATTCTTTCACTTTTGGGAAGCTACACTATTCCCGATGAACATAGGCTATATTTTATTCCCGTATTCCCACGGAAACGGGAGATACGCTGGTGAAACCGCTTGACGTCCGCTAGTACTGCATACGCATACCTAATACGATGTTATTGAAAAGATCTAAAATGGTTAGGTGTGAATAGACGAACAACATTCATCGTGATTATGTACTAATACGTAATCGATCATCCTACTTGGACCGTTTCAGTAAAAACTTAAACGGTCAATTATCTGACGTGTTACGTGTTTGCTATTGTGTGATACGAGTACTGCTGAAAACTGTTAATTACATTCAACTAATATTACTACGTAAGTACGTACGTCTCACAGTTAATTGCAAGAAATTACGCACTTCTCGTCATTATTATCTATTAGTATGTAAAGATTCACTCAAATTGAACTACTTATTTCAATAAATGTTTGATCGGGTTTACAAAAACTAACGTCCGTTTTTTTCCTCGGGGCTTTATTATCAGATGTAAGCAGATGTAGGGCAACTATGTGAGTTTAATTAAACCGATAGGGGGCAGGGCATATTTTTAAGTGCAGAAATTTACATGAATGAAATACCTTACTTCTACCGACTGAAACCACACGGTTTCGTCTAGCTACGGCCGGGAGTCCCGGGTATGCCCACAATAGGGTAGCCAAGTTAGCCAAGTCATGAGAATTTCCACTTTCTGTACATTATTCTTTGTCTCTTCAAATTCAAATTCAAATTAAAATTCATTTATTCACGTGAAATGTGGTACAGTTTATGATGTTACAAAAATTTGACACCAACACATTTCGCCAGATCAGGCATGCAAATATCATTATACAATACTAGCTGATGCCCGCAGCTTCGCCCGCGATGGCGCTGTATGTGAAATTTTGCTGAATTTTCTTTGCTATAAACCTCACGGAGCCCGAGACCTTTCCAAAGAATGTAAAACCGTGGAAATCGGTTCGTGCGTTCTGGAGTTATAGCGTCAGGAAGGAAAACCCGACTTATTTTTATATAATCTATATATATAAAAATCAATGCCACTTTTCGTTGTAATTTTATAACTCAAGAACGGGCTCACCTATCCAATCCAAATGTTTAGGGTTTGTTGGGACTATTTGGTAGATGGTTTATGTGAAGTTTGCACAAAATCGGTCGAGCGGTTCTTTATTTATCACGCAAACGAAGTTGCGCGGGTCAGCTAGTAGATTATAATAATTATTGTCTAAATTTATAATCCATTACATTACTTTTTCTACAGTCTTTTAGGGTTTCGTACCCAAAGGGTAAAATCGGGACCCTATTCATAAGCCTTCGTTGTCTGTCCGTCTTTCCTCCACGAGGCTGTATCTCAGGAACCGTGACAGCTAGAGAGCTGAAATTTTCACAGCTGATGTATTTCTGTTGCCGCTATGACAATTAATACTTCCAAAAATATCACGATTTTTTGTATGGAAGCCCCTTTTGAATATTCGTTTTTTTTTTGTTTTTATTGTTTTTTTTTTATATAAAAACGAATAAACAAAATATAAATTCACACCTCATATTCAAGAAGTTTATGTTCACAAATCCTTGCGCACAAACAGGTGTGAGTCGCGAAAAATTTCTCTGAATCGTTTAGCATGGTAATAGTAGTGCATGCATGCATACATATGCGTTGCAGTGCATCTACTGCATAAGAATAATTCCGCGGGTGGAATTTATATGGGTTTCAATGCGGTAGGTTGATTGCAGAGCGCTACCATTTGACTTTTTGATAGATTTATTCATGATGGACTTGTGATGGGGGCACAGTGGTTGCATTGCAAGTTGCAAGTACTGACAATTGTTTTTTTTTATTGGAGTACTTGGTAGCAAAAATGGTTCTTACCAAGGATGGTAAGCAATGCATCCCAATCTAACCTACCAATTCTGTCCTGGGGTATCCTTTCGAAGGCTTACCCGGGGCTCCCAACCGTAGGCTGTTAGACAGGATACGTGTGTTTTTTAGTCGGTAGGAGTCCGGCATAGCATCCATGTAGGATTTTCCTCACGAAAAAAAAAACAACTATTTCTTTGATCTTTTACTATCAAGTGATTCAAGTAACAAAATTTGGTTGAAAAGTGATTTTATTTCAATCATATTCCTGAGGGGAAAGACGTAAATGAATTATTTTCAACAACACTTTTCGTAGATTTATTGGTCCCACTACCTTCTTATTTCTACTCTAAGTCCCTTTTCACACGTACCGGTTGCCGGGTATCCGGCAGGCGGAGAAGTGTATGGCCATGTACTATAGCTTTCACACGTACCGGCGTGATTTGCCCGGTAATGCCATACACTCGCCGCCGGGTACCCGGCACCGGCTACCCGGCAACCGGTACGTGTGAAAAGGGGCTAAGGGTCCCACGTAATAGCGGACAAACCTATCCGTATCAATAAGTGCCGTCAAACGGCGCTAAAACATGTCAAAATCTATTCTGTAAAGCCGGGGCCACATTAAAGAAAACGTCAATGCCCATCATCGCGATAAATATTGCGCTAATTATGGCGTTAATTCTTAACGTCACCATTTGAGTAGTGTGGCCGCTTCAACGTAATAATTCTCGCGTGAATGCCCATTCTTGGCGTTAAAATTGACGTTAAGTGTGACCGAATTAAATTTTACAAAAATACCTTAGCTCCTTAAAAATATACTGAATGTATCTATCCATACTAATATTATAAAGCTGAAGAGTTTGTTTGTTTGTTTGTTTGTTTGTTTGTTTGTTTGTTTGTTTGTTTGAACGCTAGGATCTCAGGAACTACTGGTTGGATTTCAAAAATTCTTTTATAGTTTGATAGTCCATTTATCGAGGATGGCTATAGGCTATATAACATCACGCTAAGACGAATAGGAGCGGAACAGCAATCAAGAATGTTTTGAAAACGGGGAATATTTTTTACCGTCTGAGAGCTTCCGAGGCGTAGGCTGCGTAAATGGTTACAGTTAGGTAAAAATTGTGTATTACAAAATTGTTTCTCTTAAAAAGTTCTAAAAAAAAGTCAGCGACAGCATATGTCTATCTTTTAAGGTTCGCTCACAATAACCTATTTTGTCTATCTCTGAAGGTTCGCTCACGATATAATAAAACTGAAGAGTTTGTTTGTGCTAGGATCTCAGAAACTACTGGTTGCATTTCAAAACTTATTACATTTTTTATTAGTCCATTTATTGAGGTTGCCTAATGGCGATATAGCATCACGCTAAGACGAATAGGAGCGGAGCAGCTATGAATAATGTTTCGAGAACGGGGATTATTTCTTTCTTCTGAGAGCTTCCATTGCGGACGCTGCACAAATAGTTAAAGTTGCCTGAAAATTGTGTATTACAAAATTGTTCCTCTTAAAAAGTTATAAAAAAAGTCCTTGACAGCATATGCCTATCCTTTAAGGTTCACTTAAAATAACCCTCTTATTAAGTATGAGCGACGCGACGTAAGTAAACTTGGTTTGCAGTGGCAGCCAGTCAACTGAACGATAAAAACCGGCCAAGTGCGAGTCGGACTCGCACACGATGAGTTCCATACCGAAAAACGGATGGGGGAAGTAAAAGCGACGGGAAACATTATATCACTTTAACACCTCTTTCCCTTTCTCTCTCATGTGACGGAAACTAAGATATGCGGTTCAGCTCTAATGAATACAAGCGATGCGACGAGAATAAGCGCGACGGGGGTAAATACAACGGGAAATATTATAATACTCGAAATATTAAGACCATACCTCACTCTTTCTCACTCTCATGTGGTGCAAACGAAGTTGCGCGGGTCAGCTAGTATATAATACTGGCACAGAGAAAATATACCGATAAAAATACCGATTATCAAAACGTGTTTATTCTTTAATTACTACCTTATTTTTATAAAAGAAGAACCTAGAATTTACATTTAACATTTTATTTGAAGGATTGAATTCAACGTACTTCACCTGCAACACGCTTCGTAAAAAAAAATTACCGAATGTTATTGCAACAAACCCTACAAAGAAAAAAATCATTGCGATGAGGAATTGGGTTTTTATTTTTTCAGGTCCTTAGCGAGCTCCGGGGGAACCTCCCATCTTGCTCCCCCGAGGAGAGACGCCGAACGGTTCTCGACGGGAATAATCTTTGGAAATTCTTTGGCTTTCGGCCGAAAGCCAAAGAATTTCCAAAGATTTTCCCGGCTTTCCGGATTCCCGGCTATAGGGAGGAGGAATACCACCAGGTTTAATGGGTAGGACGGCCCCGTTCCGGAACCGGGAGCCCCACACCCAGCTGTTTTACATGATAATTTTGCAATCCAATATGGCCGCCGCGCCGAAATCACAAAATTTCATGATGGGTATCGTTTAAGGGGTTTTTTGGTATGCTGAGTACGAATTTCGGGTTAATTTAGAGATCCAATATGGCCGCCGCGCCGTTATCACAAAATTTCATGATGGGTATCGTTTAAGGGGTTTTTTGATATGCTGAGTACGAATTTCGGGTCAATTTAGAGATCCAATATGGCCACCGCGCCGTTATCACAAAATTTCACGATGGGTATCGTTTAAGGGGTTTTTTGGTAGGCTGAGTACGAATTTAAGGTCAATTTTGCAATCCAAGATGGCCGCCTTACACCTTTGTAAAATTTCATGCTGTATATCGTATGAGGGGTTTTTTGGTATGCTGAGTACGAATTTCAGGTTAACGTTTGCCATCCAAAATGGCCGCCGTGCCACTGTTGTGAAATTTCATGTTGTATATAGTTTATGGGGTTTTTTGGTATGCCAAATACGAATTTTAGGTAAATTTTGCTATCCAATATGGCTGCCTCGCCACCGTTGTAAAATTTCATGTAGCATATCGTATAAATGGAATTTTGATATGCTGAGTACGAATTTAGGGTTAATTTTGCAAAATTATCTAAAAATTCGTACTCAGCATACCAAAAAACCCCTTAAACGATACCCATCATGAAATTTTGTGATTTCGGCCCGGCGGCCATATTGGATTGCAAAAATTATCATAAAATTCGTACTCAGCATACCGAAGAACCCCTTAAACGATACCCATCATGAAATTTTGTTATAATGGCGCGGCGGCCATATTGGATCTCTAAATTGACCCGAAATTCGTACTCAGCATATCAAAAAACCCCTTAAACGATACCCATCATGAAATTTTGTGATTTCGGCTCGGCGGCCATATTGATTGCAAAAATTATCATAAAATTCGTACTCAGCATACCGAAGAACCCCTTAAACGATACCCATCATGAAATTTTGTTATAATGGCGCGGCGGCCATATTGGATCTCTAAATTGACCCGAAATTCGTACTCAGCATATCAAAAACTCCTTAAACGATACCCATCATGAAATTTTGTGATAACGGCGCGGCGGCCATATTGGATCCCTTAATTAACCCGAAATTCGTATTCAGCATACTAAAAAACCCCTTAAACGAAACCCATCATGAAATTTTGTGAATTCGGCGCGGTGGCCATATTGGATCTCTAAATTAACCTGAAATTCGTACTCAGCATACCAAAAAACCCCTTAAACGATACCTATCATGAAATTTTGTAATAGTGGCGCGGCGGCCATTTTGGATTGCAAAATTATCATAAATTTCGTACTCAGCATACCAAAAAACCCCTTAAACGATACCCATCATGAAATTTTGTGATTTCGGCGCGGCGGCCATATTGGATCTCTAAATTAACCCGAAATTCGTACTCAGCATACCAAAAACCCCCTTAAACGATACCCATCATGAAATTTTGTGATTTCGGCGCGGCGGCCATATTGGATTGCAAAATTATCATGTGGTCACACAGAGATAGATTATAGTCTGAAATGATACAAGTTTTATCCCGGGAATAAGTTCCCATGAGACGCGGAGAAGAGAACAAAATTTCACGCAGGCGAAGCTGCGGGCATCAGCTAGTCTACTACCCGTTCGCTCTAACTTTGCCGCTGGCGTAGAGGCGTATACCCGAATTGTTAATTAGACGAAGTAAATTGACAGTAGCTAATGTCACTTCGTCATAGAAAATACGCAACATTGTATGAAGAAGTGACATTAGTTGCTGTCAATTTACTTCGTCTAATAAAAAAATCGACTTTAGTATGGAGCCGAGCGGCAAAGTTAGAGCGAACGAGCAGTATAATAAATGTTACATTACACGCGAATGCTCGTGTCGGTCAGGGAGGTAGCATCGTAACGTAATGCTCGAGTCGAATCTACAAATGTTACATTACACGCGAACGCTCGTCGGTCAGGGAGGCAGGCCGTAACGTAATGCTCAAAGTCGAATCTAATTTGTTACATTACAGGCGAATGCTCCCGGTGAGGGAGCACCTTTACCCTAACCTTTTATTCAAAATATACCCAAAAATACTGACTTTTACCAATATACCCATTAATATACTGATATCGAAAAAAGTCAATAAAATATACCGAAAAGGTATTAAAATACTGAAAACGGTCACACTCTCACGGTGCGCACTGACACGCGTAGTGTGGCCGCTTCAACGTAATAATTCTCTTTGATGTGCCGCCACTTGAGCTATCGCCTAACGTCAAACGGCAATGTGAATGCCGTTGTCGAATTATCGCGATAATTCGGTGGCTACACTAACGTTTAACGTTCATCAACGCCATTATTAATGGCATTTCCCCTTAGTGTGGCCCGAACATAATCTGAACCAAAAGTTGCCAACAGTGAGGATAGATGTTGCACATCTACAAATAAAATCTCTGCAGTCCGAACAAAAATTGAACCATTTTAACGTAACTCAAAATACGTAAGAAAATCTTTTCCGTAATCCAACCGATATTAGATGAACGTATGAATGCAAGCAAATATAATGTTACACTCTGCAGTCCGAGCAAAAATATCTTTCAAATGTTGATAACTACTCATATTAACGTAAACTGTATACAGGGGAAAATCTATATTGAAAGTTGGACTTTTGGTTCGGGATATCAGTAATCCAAATTTAACATTATCCACAAAATATACGATGTCTGCAGTCCGATCAAAAAAGTATAACGACCCTCATGCGTCCTCTACATTACTCGCGAAGTTGGACGAATACGATAGCGTAGAGAGGCACTTCGGCTTACTTCGTCAAAATTTTACTTAGCCTCGGGCGACTTCGCCGAGAAACTTGGTTCAACTTCGCGAGTAGTGTAGAGGAAGCATTAGACTCCTTCCGAGGGCTTACCCGGGGCTTCCAACCATAGGCTGTTGGGCGTTACGTGAGGTTTTTTAGTCGGTAGGAGTCCGGCATAGCATCCATGAGGATTTTCCCTCACGTAAACAAAAAAAAAAGACTTCACACGTCACCACAACAATAATAGTAAACTATGTACCTACTTGGTGTTACTACTGAAGATCTGTTTACTACTTACAGTAAAAAGTATGGCAGTGTAATCCATTGTTGTGGCATAGTCATCGAACTTGCGTCACTGTGTGTAATGAATAGAATCAATGTCAGTTTGTTTGTACACGTCTAGCGGCACAAATCAACTGTTTTACTAAACCAGTTACGATAATCATAGGTTTGCGATATTAACCGTCAGTACTTGAGTGCGTTTGTGCCGAAATATCGGACACACTCAATAATACAAGCTAAATATCCAGTTAACTCTATTAGTTCAAATAAACGCATAGGTAACATAGACGTGTCTGAATATTAAGCCGAAATATAATAAGTACAAAGATAAAATAAAACTTTAGGAACGACAGAGGCAGTCTTTTATAAATTATGGAGCAAATATCTTAAAGGGTCTGAAATTTTCATAGAGTCCTTGCCTGCAGTCTACCGAATCCATCACGGCGACTGTTCTACATATATATAGAGCTGCTCATCGTAATCCTGACAATCGCTGGGCAGTCAGTAGTGTCCAATACATACAATACCCTGGAGTCATTGAACTAATACTACTAGCGTACTGGAGATGTGGAAAAATCTCGGTAATACGACATTATAATGATATCCTCAGCAAAAGTATCACAAATAAGTAGGTAGATTTAATAATAAAAGTCGACCTACAAGTTATATTTTTCGAAGTAAAAAGTTTATTGAAAGTAAAAAATTCGTACATAGTCATAACTACACATTGCGCGCTGCAAAACACGACGTGTATGGCTAATATTTTATCTTTTGATACATCACTATTTTCATTTTAAGAGACGAATAATGTAATCAATCGTACAGAAACAATACAAATAAATAGTTTACAATTACAAATAATACAAATAGCAATGTTACTGACGCTGTTAGAACAATACAACTGGCATTATCAAACTAAGTTTACATGCAATGTCCAACTGTTGAAGTGACAATACCACTGGTATTTTCTAGAACAAGGAAATATTTTTACAGATTTTCAATGCCACGACAATTTTAGTATTGAAATATTTCTTAAAACTCAAAAAAGTACTTGACAGTAGTCTTTGAGGCGAAAAAATGTGTATTTTGAGTGTTGAGTATCATTTTTTTATACGGCTAGACTTTAGGTACAATACACAGTACAGATCTGTATTGTTAACTAGGATAGAACAATTTTTCAAACAATTCATACATTCATATGTAGGACATACAATTACAAGTGCAGAGGTTCTGTGCCAGGTTAATTGTTACACTGTCATTGTGGAATGACAAAATCATCTTTTTATTTTTTATTCCAATAAAAAAATATGAAAACCCTAAAATCATGCTTCGCCTTACAATAACAATTAAAAATATCAATGTTTCAAGATTTTGTTTACCAAATTTAGTTTCGACATCAAAACGCGAATTTTTATACAAAAGTGAATTTTTTATTTATATTTTTTCCCATTTTTGCTGCAATTACAAATGAGAATGTCCTTTGTTAAGTTTGTGTGGGGTTAGGTAATCATTACATCACTGATTGTTTCAATATCAAACATAAATACAATGGTTATTGAGACATCGCTAGACGACTGTTTGTAAATATTTATTGTAGTAAACGATGTTCTATTATAGTTTGAGTACGAATCATATTAGATACGTGAAAAATTTTCGTTCGAAATGTTAAATGGTTTGCCGCCATACTTCGGAATTCTATTGCCATTTATGCGTAACGATATCTGCTCTTGCGATTCTTCAGAGATATGTTTTTTTTTATACTTTTTTTTTGGATTCTAATAACATTGGTTCCTAACCTAACCTAACCTGGATAATAGGTATGAAAACAATATAAGCCTTGTCAGTATTAATTATTTTGTACGTGTAATGAAATCAAATTTGTAAACTTATTTTGTGGTCAAGTCCGTTGTTAGACAAAAATACTGCTCGTCGGGAATATACAAAGACTTGCTTCCGAGGATATTACATTCGCAACACACTTAGTAGGGGACAGGAAAACGTGAGGCTTTGATAGTCTTGTTAGTTTTTCCTAATTTGCTGATGTTCTATAGTTTTAATAAAAATCTGTTTATGAATTTTTGATTCGAAAAATATTATGGCAACACTTCAATATTTTTAACACCCATTCAACACCTTAAACAGGAATTAAACGGGGCAAAATATTCTAGACCAAAATACATAAAGAAATTGTAACTTTGATAACTTAAATCAGTCAAGTCAATTTTAATTTCAGATTTTTATTAGTCTTCCTGATAAACCACACACATAATATCGAACCTATAAAATATACTTGACTACAGGGATTTCCTTTTACAACATAAGCCTAGAAACAAAATATAATTATAATAATATGACAATTTTATTTTTAACAATCATTAAATACAGATTAACTTAATTAGTTGACTACTGCTAAGTAGTTTATAGCGAATAAAATCGCTACCTTAAGTGTTAATATTACGATTAAAAAGTAAATTAACATGTCAAAATGCGGGTATATCGCTACTCGAGTTCCAACTGGGCATTATTCGACTTTAACTATTTTAATCCCTATAAATGACTATAAGTAAGTAGTAGGGGTTGTTGTGAATTTCATGGCGGGTAATAAAAACTTTTCATTGAACCCGACTGTCGGAGGTTTGACTTAAGTTTAGTTCAGTTTTACGGCGCCAGAGGTTTAGTACTTCTACGTGCATGCAGGTGTTGCAGAATTTTGAAAATACAAAGAACATAAACTAGTTGCCACTTCTGAAAATTTGTGCTCATTTCATTTTGGACATGTTATGGCTTCAGCCGGAAATTTGTGGCGTGTTTCATTTTTAAGGTGGAAATTGCTTTACGGTATTATTTTTAAAGTCCTTCATATTAGTTTTGATATTACAAAAGCTTTCGAATAACTAAAACATGCCACAGGTTTATTTTACAACGCTTCCTTACTTTGGTCTTTTTATTTAACTTAGTGACAAATTTTGTATGATGCACAAAAAATCTGTTTGACGTATTTCTATACAATGTATATCTAATCCTTTCTTTAAAAAATTACTGATCAGATGAGGTGTGTCTCAGGGGTTCATCTTATGACCTTATGAACATTTTTCTCAGTATGTCAATGACTTATCGGTAACAATGTGTAAAAGTACCTATTACTGTGTACATGCTCATCATCATTACACTGATACTGAGACCATGATCCTGATAGGCCTTGTTGAATTCAGTTGCAAGAAGATACAGGAATGTTTCATATGTTTCCCTTTTTTATTCTACTAACGTAGTAAACGATTACTAATGTAGGTTGTGCATTGAAATCAATGAATGGTGTTACAACAATTTCTTTTGTCTATAAAATAGGTAGAATAAGTGTGGCAACACCTTATCACAGTTACTCTGCATATGTCACCGTAAAATTATAAAAGTTGTTAGATTGCAATCTGCACAATATTTCAACAGTTTGCAAGAATTCAAACTGTTGAGATATTGTTAGTTGCAGTTGGTAGTGATACCGCCTGCGGCGCTGGAGGTCGTGGGTTCGATTCCCACCGGAGACAAATATTTGTGTGACCCATAAATGTTTGTCTCAAGAGTCTGGGTGTTTCTATGTATAATATGTATGTATTTAAAAGTATATAAGTATTAATATCCGTGGTCTGATAACCATAACACAAGCAAGTTATTCCTAGCTTACTTTGGGACCAGATAGCGTTGTGTGAGATGTCCGTGTATATTTATATTTATATATTTATATTTATTTTATATTGTAAACCCTAATATAAACATGGTTAGCTTAGGTTGAAACAGTAACCATTAACGTCAGTTGCCCTATTAATATTACTTATTGTAAATTTTCTTATGGTTGTAAAATCTCATCAGTTTTTTACAATTTTACCGTGAAGTATCAAGAACTATTTCAGTAAGTGCTTACTTTAATTACGTCATCAAAAATATTAAAGTTAATCGTAAAATATGATAGTCAAGGATTTAGTACTTGTTGGTATTGTGGTGTTAAAATGGCTGTAAAGTACAAATAGTATTTATTTTAAGTACTAACTTTAAATTAAGAGTGAAGTGCGTAGGGCTGGCAGCTAGGTAGGCAGACACTTTACGATGTTTTAAGACAGAGTAAGAGCTGTTGACCGTTGAAAAATTTTCTTCGATCTTCGATTGAAAATAAGTACCTACCATAATCGTCTATCTAATGGAAAGGCCGTTAGCCCTTTTTTTTAACGTAAGGAAAAATCCCTCATGGATGCCATGCCAGACTCCTACCGACTAAAAAATCTCACGCTACGCCCGACAGCCTATGGTTGGGAGTAGGGAATGCAATCCCGCAACAAGATTGTAATCCCGGTATTTGCGGGACTGAGCAATCTCAGTCCCGCGGGATCCCGGTATTTGCGGGATCCCGCATGTTTCTGAAAGTCATTGAGAAAAGAATAGAATTCTGTATCATACATCCATCTAGAACTGAAAAATAGTCACCCCCCTAATCCCTGAAGGGGTAGGCAGGACGAGGTATATGATCACATCTCATACCTAATGTCCTTTTCTCAAAATATGTGCACTACAGGATTAACCCCGCTCAATCCGATTTGGATAGGTTACGTAGGTTAGAAGGCTAAGGCCGGAGCGGAGCTTCCGCATTAGCCTTCGTGGTTATTTATAACCTAACCTAACCTATCAAATCCGATTGAGCAGGGTTAATCCTGTAGTGCACATATTTGGAGAAAGGGAAATTTTGAGAAAAGGACATTTCGCGAAAAGGACATTTTGAGAAAAGGATATTTCGCCAAAAGAACATTTTGAGAAAAAGACGTATTGAGAAAAGGACACTTTGGGAAAAGGGACATTTTGGGAAAAGGACATTTTGAGAAAGGACATTTCGAGAAAAGGACATAATGAGAAAGGACATTTCGAGAAAAGGACATTATGAGATGAGACGAGCCGGGCCTTCAACTTGACTTAGCTGCCATTTTACCGTTAAACGGGACCAAACGGCTTAACGTGCCATCCGAAGCACGGCAACACTCAAATAAATGTCACAAAGTGGTCATCCATCTAAGGGACCGGCCATAGTAAATGTAACTTACTGCAGTGATCTTTTACAGAGCACTTAGTCCGCGGGGCACAAGGAAAAATAAATTATTTAATATTACTTTTGTATTGAGATTATAAAACGGATATACATATAAGTAATAAAATAACTACTGCAAATTATTAGAAGCGCAGGAAACATAGCATGTCAAAATTCTTGTCTGCCAAACGACTCCTATCTTTACATGTCAGATAGCCAGCAAGCAATGTACGAGATAATTGAATACTTTTATAGTACAAGAAAAGTCAAATCTCCCTGATTAAATCACTAAAATCAAATTACAAAAAACTTTCACAAACAGAATCAGTTTGTGCACTTCAGCTTACAGAATAACACATGGCGTTTACCTTTGCACAATCCCGCTAATCCCGCGGGATCCCGCACGATTTACGTGCGGGACTGGTCCCGCAAAAATACTGCGGGATCTCGGTATTTCGGGATCCCGGTATCCCGGTATTGCATTCCCTAGTTGGGAGCCCCGGGTAAGCCCTCGGAAGGATGTCCCAGGACTCCCAACAGATCTACGGCTACCACTGCGACCTCGCCTAGGGGGCAGGCTGGCAGCCCTAAGACATACTTTTTATTACTTACTAGATACTTATTTCTTATTATTCATATTACGTTGTGTCATTTCGCAATATAATTTTTCATTTGATAAACGTTAGATCGTTAGGATATGTAATTTTATTGCGTGCGAAGTTCCATTGCAATAATACGTAGATATAAAAATTAAAGTCATGCGGAGTTCGTTGGAAATAACAGTATAACTTTGATGACGACATTTTTAAACCCCATTTACACACCTTCGAGACAAGAGCAACTATGATTTTAGCTTCCTGTTTTTAAAATTGTGGAAGCGATTGCCGACTGAACTTCCACTCCTGTCTGGGGTATCCTTAACTAACCGTAGACTGTTAGGTAGGAAACGTGTGGTTTTTAGTCGGTAGGAGTCAGGCATAGCATCCCTGTAGGATTTTCCTCACGTTAAAAAAAATGGTGCCTGCACGAAAGTCCCGATCTTATGTCTTCCTTCAAGGTATACACACATATATTATAGTCTAGCTGTGTATGGCGGCCCAATGTGTAACTCTTCACGCTTAGCTTAAAGAACTGAGGGTTTCAAGATGAGTTAGACGTGCGCTGGCCGGTCGTTCCAAGTTTGTATAATTCAATACAGGGATGAATTTTATTTTTGTTTAACGTGAGGGAAAATTCTCATGAATATTATGCCGGACTCCTACCGACTTAAAAAACCTCACGTGTCCTGCTAACAGCCTACGGTTGGGAGCCCCGGGTAAGCCCTCGGAAGGATACCTCAGGACATACAGGGACGATCTTTTAAATTTCTCGGTTATGGCGAATATACATAGAGCAACGCGAACCCTGTAAAGGCGCGCGATGCTCTGTGCGAATATACGCTCCACTGTATAAGAGTGGCACCTCTGCTAGTCACATGTTATTCTTCAGTACTTCAGGAAACTTGCCGTACGATTCGATGGGATATACAATAGGTACTAGGTATAAGTACTTTTTGCACGCTTTCCCCTACCTTCATGTACTGTCACGTCCTAGAGCATTCCACACAAGTTTATGTGAAATACATGGTGACAAAAAAACCATAATACATATTCATTTATCTTTGAAAGGCGGGTCGTGTCATCATGAACGATTATGCAGGGTAAGCGATAATAACGTCTTCAGCTGTTCAAAGCTCTATTCCGAGGTGTTAAGGTTGTTTGTTGAATGGGCAGTTGAAAATGCGTTTTAATGGAACTGCGCAAACGGGTGGAGCGAGGCCTGACAGGTATTAATGACTTCTAGTTGCAAATGCATGTACGCTGTACATATACGAGTGTTGTGTTCGCGTTTATTGGTAGGGATGAGGCTAGCTGCTTTTACATAAGGACGCTATGGTGCTATATGTAATGGATTACATATAAACCAAAATATAAAGTAGGTTTTAATAGTAAACCAAAACAAAGGTGCAATATGCCTGCGGGTCTACTGGCATGCTTAAGTTATCCCATCATTCCTTTTCCCAATTTCAACCATGAATAAAGGGAGTCTGTAAGGTATGTCCTTTCCCGTGTTCTAATCTACATTTGTACCAAGTTTCATCACAATAAGTTCAGGGGTGAGGTATAGGTTATCTAAAAAGACCCTAAATGTTATTTGAGGGACGCCATTGGGAGAGCATCTGGGGGCACAGTAGTGCCCTCGCCAAGTCGAACATAGATTTACTAAAATGTCCGTTTTGAACTATCTTAAAGTTTTATCTATAATAGTCTGCTTAAAACATCATGAGAATAATCTATACTTAATTAGGTAATTGTGCTTAAAATCAATAACCATAGCGGTATTTATGATATACGGATTAAAATACTTGTAAGTGAAATAAGAAAGTAGTGCATAAAGTCATCGTAAATTATACTCAGTGTAAATTTGATGTTAAAATATATAAAATATTTTATCTGTCACAAAAAAAAACTAGTTACTGTACGTAGTTTCAAACGTAAGTACTAAAATCGTTTCTTTACAAGCAGTATTTCAAAATATAAATTTGTAATTCTATTCTTTTTAAAATCAGAAACTAAGTACAACTTGAATTATGAACGTTAAACTCGTAAACATATCACCGCGTGTATTCTATTTTCAAAATGTTTCATGACTTTATTTGTAAATGTAAAAAGTAATATGTTTGTATTACCTACTTATTTATATTTTATTTCACACGAAGTTAGATAAACATGCACGAAAACTCATATTTCTGCTTGGAATCTCATTAAAGACTTTATTGCCGTATAAACGGAAATCGTGACGGAAAATTAATATTCCCTCCATAGTTTTTAATCACCGGCTGCCATTTTGCGCGTTAAGTCACGCCTACTCGTTTTAACTACCGATTTAATTAATTTTTATTAAGACATTCAGCTATGTATGTAACTTTTACGCAATAATTTATACTTATTAAATGAATAGTTTTACGCCCGCATCTACGTTTGTTGTAGATAATACTTTTATGTCTGAAAAGGTAAATAACGATGTAATTTTTCAGACTGTTTTCTAAAATTTACTACTGGATCTAAGAAAGTAATAGACCTCGAAAGTATTTGAAATTATTTATCTAGCCATATTTTTTAAACAAAATCTTTTATTGAAACTTATATTAGGAAATATTGGCATTGTAATGAAACCATAATTCATGCAGGTATTTTTACATGAAGTTTTAGGTAGGGATTGTAACATTTGTCCGAAAATTCGAACACCTTGTGTTAGAAATTTCGGTTAGGATTAAAGAATAGTTTTTCACTTGTATTACCTAGTGCCCGCTGACGGCTTTAGGCATGATTATATGTCAGTTTTAGGATGAAACCAACTAATAACATGACGACTGTCACGAATTGTGTCGCTTTTTTTTAGTTCTTAGGTAGGTAAATAAGTTTTATAAAATACATGTATTGCAGATGGTGGTAAGGAATATTCGCACTCAAGTAGTGGGATGCGTATTATAAAATGGTAATACTTTTTTTTTTTCATAAAACCTTAGTATGCATGCAAGTAAATACGTTCATCTGCATAATTCCGTTGTTTACGGACCAGCCATAAATGTCAGCACATAGCTGCATAGAAATGTCTATAAATACATTCAGCTTTTAGAAGCAAAAGAGACATTAAATAAGAAAAATACATAATGTTGGATGAACGTAAAATAATAACGACTACATCTCTAGGTATTAACAATACACTATCTTCATAACACAAGGCTTGTACTATGTATTATATGACAACTAAGGATGCAGCAAAGGGTCACCAAGTAGTAGAGAAAACCATTAAGGGTCCGTTTACACAGACCGGCTCGGAGAGCATCGGCGCGCACTTTTCTTTTCACACAGACCGGATCGTATACGCTTGGAGCTGGTCGGAGCGGAGCCGCCAACTATTTCACATAGACCGGCTGGAAGCGGATGCGCTCGGAGCCGGTCGGATGCCCTCGCAGCCGGTCGGATGCTCTCGCAGCCGGTCAGATGCGCTCGCAGCCGGGTGGATTCACTACAAAGGCATTACCAGTATCCACGCAGTCCAAGTTTTGTTTTCGGTGTTAACGTGTGCTTTTTCGAACATGCTTTTAGAAAGCCCCGATGAAGAAATATATTAAGTTTTCATCAGTGATGTTTTCGTATAAGTACACACAACTGTTCAGTTTAAATTGTGCCATCAAAATGGTGGTCGGCGTGGGGCGGCGCGCACGCAATCGGAGCCGATCGGCTGCGCGAGCGGGAAAGAGCACGCAATCGGAGCCGATCAGCTGCGCTAGCGGGAAAGAGCACGCAATCGAAGCCGATCCGCTGCGCGAGCGATAAAGAGCGTGCAATTGGAGCCGATCGGCTGCGCGAGCAAGAAAGAGCATGAACTGCGCTAACCAGAAAAAGTACGCGATCGGAGCCGGTCAGCTCCTCTTATTATTTCACACCAAGCGCGTACAAGCATTCTTAATGACAAAAGCAGTGCACATGCAAAAATAAACCTTACTTCAAATACTAAAAAATCTGTTTTCAACGTGATAAGAATCTGCTCTCCTCTCCAAGCCGGTCTGTGTGAACGGACCCTAAGGGAGATACCTATACTAAACTGACTTCTCATTAGATAACATCTAATTGACTATAGGGAGAGACATGTCATCATTTTTATTTTGCTGCACATCACATCTTTACAAAAGCTATAGATATGTGTTAAGTACCTACCTAGTTATATAGATTTCTGCAACAACTAACCGCTACACTTCAAGGATGCTTCTCTGTACACCTTAACAGATATAATGGTTACATTACAGTTAAAGCCTTTTGGAACGTAGCGGTCCTAGAAATGAACCCTGCGAAACACCGTATTAATATCTCAAGCTATAGAAATCTGATTTGAGAAGAACTCTCGACCTTTACTTAGCTATGCTCCAAAAGGCAACGGAAATGTCCGAGCACCGTCTGATAAATACTTATACTCAATCTCTGACACAAGATGTTAAACGCATTTGCAATGTCAGAACACATTACTATCTCGAGTTCTGTTAATTTTCAGAGTACATAAATTTTATTCTAGACGTGATAACAATGGTTTTTTTTTTTAATTACTTAAATCCTTTTCATTTCTATCGAACAAAATTTCAACCATTACTTTGTATTACCTCTTTGATTTACTATGACGCCACCACTATATTCAAGAAGCCGTAAGCAGAAAGGCGTGGCTTGAAACTCGTAATGGACTCGGACGGAGTGATTAATGAACGTTGAAGTAGCTGTGATATCATTATTTAACTCTTGAACCAGATTGAACTGTCCATAAGGTCGACATTCAAGGAGGACTTTCTCAATTAGTCGGCGTGTGTGTTTTTGATTATGTTCGTCAATATTTTTGTCCATTTTTTGTTACGTATACGAATGTTCAAGGCGTTATCTGAATATCAACGCCTCCAATAACAGTTTTAGTGCAACTTAATCTGATATGACGACTTTTTCGAAAGCAGAAATTAATGTTATTTGTTGGTGACTAAATGGTTTATTCATAACTTTGTTCACTCCTATTATGTTTGTAGCCGATTAAGTCTCAAATGTCAATCACGTAGTTATGTGAATGTCTGACATCTATTCTGGCTATTGGAGTGTTGTAAGGATTACAGAATGGTTAATAAATTTTCTGCTGTATATAGTGCCTGGTGACGATATTAGGTTTGTCCCCTATTAAATGGCACCAATAAAACTTCTGCACAATCTGTAATAATTCTCCTCTGCCTATGTAAAGGCGTGATCGTACGTTGCATCGTAACTTCACACCCGTAGCCTAAAGAATTCTAAAGCTCACCCAGCTGAGTTCCTTTGTTACCACAAAGGCGATATAGTGCAGCTATCGTTATCGACACAGTCCACTTCCTGCCGCGTTCTGCCGCCAGTCACGTAGCCCCGTCAATAAGGGACAACGTATTACGTTTAACTGGTTCACTACAATGGTTCCTTGTGTGCTGAGTACCGATATCGGGCCGGATACGAGGGAACTATATGTATGTATTGATTCTAAGTTTATGTTTAAGAGACTTTTATTGGTTGTTATGTTGATTTATTTTGGTAATTTGTATTTTGATAGTGCCATTTTTAGATATTCCTAGTTTAACATCAGTTCGCAGTGTTCGCCAGGGACCGTACTGGAACCTTTTCACTTTCTTCAAGATGGCAATGAATTTAATGGAAATCAATCACATCGTAGTTATTCCTAACACGGGCTTAAAGCGAGAAAGTTTACTGGAAATACGCTGATTTTAGGCACTTCACAGCTTCAGGCTCCAGGATTCGCTTTCTTTTTTGTTGAGAACAAACAGAGAATTTATAACTACTAAAATTGCTATTTTTTTGAGATATTTGACATAATTATATTTCTGTGAGATTTGTCGTGATTGAAGTCAAAACCCCAACAACGGTATCTACCTAGTCGTAAGTATAGAATAATACTCCAATAGTCCTATATAGGAGCTTTGGTCTGACTTAGCTGCCACCCTAGCTGTAAATGCCTGAATGTATGTAGGAATGTAGTAGGACTAGTAGGTAGAGTAGAGTGTTTAGAGCCCTATCTCGCCCTAATATTATTTACCCAGAGCAGTTACTGACAGGCTCAGTAAACATTACATCATTTATATATTGTGTTTTAGGTAATAACAAAAGAAATTATACAAATGCCAAACGAATAGGCGCAAAACGTTCCAATAGCAAGCTATTGTATCTCATAAACAACCATTTTATTGTGAAAATGGAGACTTTACGACAATAATATGCGGACTGTACTATAAATATTTATTGACCAATTAGAAATCAGTGATAATCACCTGCCGCGTTCTGATTGGTCGATGACGGAGGCCCCAGCGCCGTGTACAGTCAGCCGTAACGATACATTGTAGGAACAATTATGTTTAAATTATGTGAGCCATGAAAATATAATAAAATTAAAATGGCTGACACAAGTTTTATGTTTGTAGATAAGATTATTGCACGGACAGTTCCGATAGTGAGTGTTTTTGCATAAATTACCTATATTTACTGGTGTTTTTGAGAAACCTGAGTGAAGGGGTTTAGTACTATCTCCGGGGTTCAACTTGCTATCTAAATACTCCTGCTGTATTAACTAGTAGGTACCTACTATTTTATCATTAATAAGTAACTTGAGTGCTCCCAGAAATAAAAACAACTTTGTTCATAAAAAAGTCCACCAACCAAGTACGAGTCTGACACAACTGGTTTCGTACAACTTTTTCACTTTACTTATTTAGAGGTTTCTATTCCTAATGGAAGATGTCAACCTCATTGTATCAACAAATACAGTCTCAAACAAGGTCAGAGAGTCACTGCGAGAGCTACTTGACTATCCGATCTAGATATCTAGCTATTAGTGATATTGGTTGTGCTATAGGATGCTTTGTTTGTAATTTCTACATTTTTCCTTCTCTCCTGGTCTCCATCTCTCCATTCCATCAAAACATGCGTGACGTCTTCCTCCACTCCACACAAGGTACAATTGGGAGTGCCCTATTTTGAAAAACAAAGTGCAGAAAAATACAGCAAACATTCCATCCGCACTCATAAACTTTCCCATTTATAATATTAGCAAGTTAGTTGGGTAACCAATAAAATTTCTCAACGTTACTGTTTTAAAGTAGGTTGTGAAACAGCTATGGGAATGTTCATACTTTCTATAGAAATGCGCCATAAAATAATATAATTGTGCCAATAAAATAATTACCTTGTATAAGGCAGATAATAAGCGCTTCCCGTTTGTTATCTGTGCATGGTGCTACTGTATCAGCTAATAATTATTCTGTGGCTTAACCGTGCCACAGAATAATTAGTAAATACAGTTTAGCAACTGTTCTTTACCTGCTGACGTTTTAATTTTACTTCATTACTACTGCGCTGAGAGAAAGAGATATTATTAATCATGAGTATGAGTTTAGGTGGTAAATTGAAGGACGGATGGTGGATTACGCTCTAACGGCTTAACGGATCTGACTGAAGTTTGGTACAGGAGTAGATGAAATAACACAGAATCCCCGAAATTAGTTCCCATGGGATGCAGGAACGGGACCAGTTTTGTTGTAGATGGAGCCGCGGGCGCAATAGTACAAATAAAAGAAAAGCTATCCCAAATCGCTACAAGGTCGATCTTTTTAGACCTGACAGGCAGTTTACCTTACATTCGAATGACTGAGATTACTATTCAAACTAAAAAAATCAAACAAAATCCCTGATAGCTACGGAATTCTACGCTCACGCACTTGGCACGTTTTAAATTCATATAATATTACCTATTCATAATAATAAATGGCAGTTAAAACATGCATACCCACCTTAGGCCTTGTCATTGCAATGCAACAATGCTTTTGTTATACAAACCACAGACTAAATTAATAGCCACATCACCATAAAGATAGTCAAAGTAAAAATAAATCCGTAAACCAATCGCCTATTGTATTTGACGCAACGTGAACGAAATCTACAACTTGCGGAGCTTGCGTAGGCGTTAGAGAAAAAAAAAGCGGTTCTATATTCAAAGTTGGTCGTTTAGCCAATCACGCGCTATGTAGGCGGGGCGGCGCGCTGCTATTGGTCGAAGGCGCGGCGGACGCTCCTAGCGTGATGGAACGCGTTTTAAAACGTCAGTTTAGTTGATGGCATGCCTTTGAAGGTCTTCTAACATAGGTCGCGTCAGCGCTAGGCGATGGATACTAGAAAATATTTAGAAAATCCCAAGTTCACTTTAGTGAAAAAAATATGTTTCGAAAATTCGAAAAAGTGATCAACTGAAAGAAGCTATTCAAAATATACTTAGTTACTGTGAAAATCAGCTCAGAACATCTCTATAAATACGTGCAGTTAATAAATATGACAAATTTCAGAACATAATTATTCTATACTAGGTAAATAACTGCACTAATTTTCGAAAAAACTGAAGAAAATGTTACTCTAGAAGTCTAGAGGCAATATACAACATTGTAAAGAGTTTGTTTCTTTCAGCTGCGTAAAATAGTAGTTGAAGTTGCGTAGCATTGTAGAGCTCCATACCAAAAAACGACAAAGAATTACCTACGTTGTATGGCCCCGTCTATGAAAATTTCACATCCGCAGGGCATTTATTAAGCCTTAGATATACAAATAACTACTACTTTATTATATAATTATATTATTATTATGTATTTAATTCTGAACAAAGTTACACTAATAAATAGCATTTTAAATTCAATGAATATCTGAACAGTTGTATTAACTTAGCAGCAAAATCTCTCATCGTCTGAAGTGGATTAAGTTTTAAATTTAATGTAAAATAAAATATTTATAAAAAGCCAGTCACAAAAATTGCAGTTTTGTAACTCAATTCATTAATTAATATCTAATAAAATAACTGTTTTAGCAAAATACACTCGAGAGCAATGAATCCGGATCACTTAAAGAATGTTAAAAATCTCGGAAACTAAAAATGATAGGTTAATGCAATAAATTGTATTTAATAGACAATGTAATACTCCTTAAATGAAAGTAAAAAAAATATGAGTCACCATACATTTTATTAACACAAAATTACATAAAGAAAAAACTGCCGATCTCTCCTTAAAACAAAAATAGGAAACATGAAATTTTTGTACTTCATTACGATTTTCTTGAATTTTAATACTTCGTATTGCCTCCTCGTGCTTCCATTACTGCGTTTACGCGGTTTGGCATGCTGTACACCAAGTTCCTTATACGATTTTGGGGAATATTCTCCCATTCCTCTGTGAGAGCAATTTTGAGCTCACGAAGCGTGATTGGGGGAGGGTTTCGTTGTTTTACGCATCTGCCTAGCTCGTCCCAAGCATGCTCGATCGGGTTGATATCCGGGCTGCGCGCTGGCCACTCCATACGAGTAATGTTCATCTCTTGAAGGTAGTCATTCACAATCCTACCTGTATGAGGTCGGGCATTGTCATGCATAAATATAGCATCCTCACCTAAATTGACCATAAATGGACCAACGTGATCATTGAGGATTTCTTCCACATATCTTACGCTAGTTAAAGAGCCGTTTTCTATGATCACCAGCTCTGTGCGACTTTCAGAAGAAATTCCGGCCCACACAAGTACAGACCCACCACCGTAGGCTACTTTTTCTTCGATGCATGCTTGCTTGAATCTTTCCCCTGGTCTTCGATACACTCTGTGTCTTCCATCGTGCTTGTAGAGCATAAATTTTGATTCGTCGGAGAACATAACTTTTGACCAATCTTCAATACTCCAATTTACGTGGCTCTGGGCATACCTTAGTCTCGAAATACGATGCCCACGCTCCAGTTTAGGGCCGTTTGCAGGTCTAAGGGGTTTTAAGTTAGATTCAGCAAGCCGACGTCTTACTGTCCATGCACTTGGGTTACTTCCTCCGAGGCGTCGAAACTGATTGGTGAGTTCAGTTCCTGTGAGAAAGCGATTTCGAAGCATGGTGTTCACCAAGTATCGGTCTTCTCGTGCTGTGGTACACCTGGTTCTGCCCGTTCCTGGTCTGCGTAGGTTAGAACCAGTTTCTTCGTAACGTCGGAGAACTCTTTGTACTGTTGACAGCGACACACCGACAGTCCTGGCTGTATCGCGCTGACTCCGGCCGGTTTCCAGCATTGTAAGTATTCTGGTGCATTCTTCAGGCGTAAGCGACATAATTTCAGCTTGATTAATGAATATAGAGCACTATCAACATGGTTTATGTACCCACATAAATGACAGATTACAAACAAAAGCAACACCAAATGCTGTAATTTCGTAGTTCCATCTTCGAAAGTGGCCCTTTTTCAAATTTGATTTTTTTATGATATAACTTTACAATAACTAAGAAGTTTTAATACCTTCATTTAAGGAGTATTACATTGTCTATTAAATACAATTTATTGCATTAACCTAGCATTTTTAGTTTCCGAGATTTTTAGGATTCTTTAAGTGACCCGGATTCATTGCTCTCGAGTGTATATGAAATTTTAAATTCTACACAAAACTACTTAATATTATTGACTGCCTCTGTGGCGCAGTCGGTAGTGATACCGCCTGCGGCGCTGGATGTCGTGGGTTCGATTCCCACCGGAGACAAATATTTGTGTGACCCATAAATGTTTGTCTCGAGAGTCTGGGTGTTTCTATGTATAATATGTATGTATTTAAAAGTATATAAGTATTAATATCAGTGGTCTGATACCCATAACACAAGCAGGTTATTCCTAGCTTACTTTGGGATCAGATAGCGTTGTGTGAAATGTCCGTGAAAATTAATTATATTGATTGGGCTTTGATCTTAGACCATTGATTTTCAAAGGCTTTGGTAAATATCTCAATTTCATATATATATAAATAATTTTCCAGTTGTGAAAGGGTAAAAAGAAAAAGTTCGTATAATATATTATTAAATATACACAAGGCTGCTGCGTTTTATTGAACTTGGCTGGACACGCTGCCGCACATCTTGATTGGATGATACTAAGTTTTTAGTACAGTGCGAGATACTAAATTTATAGTTCTTAAAGAACGAGACGATTTAACAAAATAAAATATCCCATTACAAGCTTAATAAAATAAACTTATGGTTGACGAACAGCCAAACTATTAATTGGTATAACCCATTAACTCGTGTAATTTCCTTTGCGATTACTTTTAATGGCACAACACGTTAAAGTGACAAGAAATCGAACAAAATAAAAATGGCTGCTGTCCTTACTTTATAACTTATAACTAACTTTTACGCGTTGATTAAACAAACTTAACTTAAACGCAGTAAATACAGTAATAAATTGAGGCAATAAAATATAAATTATATTTATCTTGAGCCGTTAAAGTGTGTTGTACGTAGGTACATACACCTTCAGAGTCGTAAATTCATCTCGTCTTTACATGGAAGTTGCATTTGAAGTTATCACTAAGTAATAAATACTGTAAGACATTTTTGATGTGAAACACGTATAGCATAGGAGCACTAAACAGATTTTTGGCGTGGCATAAACACCGCCACTGGTGGCGATAGCAGAGCTATCATGTATCGGAACTCTGTATAATTATGTAAATTTGTATTATGAACTTTGGATTTTTACGAAATAAGAACTTCGATGTATGTATGTATGTTTTCAGGCGTCAATAAACGATTCCTGTTAACGAGCATTGACACATGTGGGATTATTCCCATACGGCATAGCGTCCCGTGATTTCTCACATTTTTTTTTAAACAGCGCTATCTAATCCAAGTTAAGCTCCGAGGGCTTACCCGGGACTCCCGGCCGTATAAAGTTGCAGGCCATCGTGTGGCTTTAGTCGGTAGGGGTCCGGCATAGCATCCATTTAAGATTTCTACACAAAAAAAAACGCTAAACTAATAATAAATGGTGTTTTTTTTCGAGGTATAGAACTTTGAAATGGAATAAAACAAAGGTGATTGTTTTTATTGATATGGAAATGACTTTATTCGAAAGGAAATCTTCTGGCATTATAATTTAAATATGATTTCTGGCATATAACCGCCAGGGCTGGCTCGGACGTAGTCTAATCTAGAGGTCCAATTTTCGATGACTTTCCCAACATTTGTGGCCGTATAGCGACAATATCGCTCCGAATGTTATCCTCCAAGTGGTCAATCGTTTCGGGCTTATCGGCGTAGACGAGCGACTTCACATATCTCCACAGAAAATAGTCAAGTGGCGTAAAATCGCACGACTCTGGAGGCCAATCCACGTGTCCAAAACGTGAAACTATGCGGTTACCAAACGTTTCCTTCAATAAATCAATTGTGGCACGAGCAATGTGACATGTTGCGCCGTCTTGTTGAAACCACTACTCCTGCACAACATGGTTGTTCAATTGATGAACGAAAAAGTCAGTAATCTTCGCTCTATAGCAGTCACGATTGACTGTAACATTCTGGTCAGCATCGTTTCTAAAGAAGTACGGACCAATTATTCCACCAGCCTATAAAGCACACCACACAGTCAGTTTTACTGGATGTAACGGTGTCTCAACATACACTTGAGGATCATCATCACCCCAAATATGGCAGTTTTGTTTATTGATGTATCCATTCAACCAAAAGTGAGCTGCACCGCTAAAGAAAATTCGCTTATGAAAATCACGATACGCATTTCGGAAAGAACCATGATTTTCAAAATAAATTTGCACAATTTGGAAGCATTGTTCAGGCTTCAGTCTATTTATGTTAAAATGCCAAACCATACTAAACATAAATCACTTTACAGCTGACAAAAATACCGCCGGTTAAAACAGCTAGGCCAACTTAAAGTTCTATACCTCTAAAAAAAACACCCGTTATAAGCTTGTTTATAGATACCTCTGTATACCCTAAGTCCCTGATGGACCGGTATTTCTAGAAACTCATACAATTAATGGGACAGGTATCTAGAAAAGAAACTGATACAATTAATGAGGTATATAATGCTAAATATATGCATACCTGTTCCCAAATATAAAATACCCAAACTCCAAGACAAACATTTGTCTAAATACCGAAACAAACGTGCATCTCACTAATATTTAGTCTCACCGGATATTCGAAAGGCAAGTAAATGCTTCTGGTCTTGGAGTTGTAGGGTGCTACTGTAAACTATTATGACAAGATAGGAATATTACCAGGGTATAAAAATGACTTAAAAAGGTCGTGGGAAGGAAAGAGGTTAATATTCTTACTGTAGCATCACAATATATTTTTGAAAACCTTATGTATGTACAAAGAAATCTACATAGTTTCGCTAAGTTAAGTGATAGACACAATGTCAACACTAGAAATAAAAATAACCTTGCTGTTTTTCATAGCAGATTGCACAAAACCAGCAATTCTTTCATGGGTAACTGTATACGCTTTTACAACAGGCTTCCAGACGAAATTAAAAGTATGTCCCTTAATAAGTTTAAAAGATCTGTTAAAAGTAAATTGAACTGCAGGGGCTACTATACAATCAATGATTATTTGTTGGATAAGGAAGCCTGGAAATGACCTGCTCTGCTGGATTCTCAAAAAAATTGTTAAAATGCCTAGTTTTTAGATTCTTTAAAATTGTAAATAGAGCAAAAAAAAGAACAACCCGCTGAGTTTCTTGCCAGTTCTTCTCAGGTGGGTCGCGTTGTGAACTGGTGGTAGAGTTTTTGTTTTGTATTCTGGACGTTTTGCAAGCGCATCTGTATAATGCCTATGTGAAATAAATATATTTTTGATTTTTTTTTTTTTTTTTTTTTGCTGGATCCGAAAGGCGGTAGGTTATGTTACTTGGAAGAATTCTGTAGTCTAAAAGCTCGTAAACTAAATCACTCACATGTACCTACTAATTATAAGTAAGAGACCGAGTGTACAAACTATTTTATGTGGCTATGAGGTCCTACCGAGAGATAATCACAATCGGACGAGATCACAGTGAAGAGAAGGTTGACTCGAAACATTAAACACTCTGTAGGTGATATGTGACTTTTCGAGTTTTCCTTCCCATTCCGCTTGGCCAGCCTGGTAAATAAATTTCAGTCTCATTTCAAAAATGAAATTGTGAGAGGTCTACGCTCAGTAGACGTTGCCTGATTTGATTGATTAATTGGCAAATAAATTTCATACTCTGTCATTTCTATGTACAAAACTCGGTTAAAAATCAAAACCTCGTATCTTATTGTTGTAAACTGAACACCATCACTTTTATAAATCCTTTTGAAAACATCATAAAGTGTGATCCTAACATTATTGGTACGTTAGACGTTAGCTATAAAATAGTAGATGGCCTATAGCATTCGTCAATTCATTTGACAAGCCATCTAAATCTTGTAAACTTGGTAACGTGGTTCCGTGTACTTGTTAACCATCTCAGTGGCATACAGATTCATACAATAAATTCTATGCTATGGTTTTTAAAGTAAATTTATTGTTAACGATAGTAAATTCCAATTGGAATTTACTTTTCTCATCTGGATTCACGATTTGGCATCATACTTGCTATCTCTCATTAATAGCGCAGTATCCTACAGACAACTCAGTTAAAAATCAAAACCTCCTATCTTTTTGTTGTAACTGATCGCCATTACTTTTATAAATCCTTTTGAAAACATCGTTAAGTGTGAACCTAACATTATTGGTACGTTAGACATCAGCTATAAAATAGTAGATGGCCTATACCATCCATTGGTTTATTTGACAAGCCATTGAAGGCTATCTAGGCACTTACGATATATTTATTGCCAGTTTATGTGAATTTTATTACATTATAGAAGATTGCTGATAGGTTCGACCTCCTGTTGTATCTTAAGTATTAAATTATGGTCATCCTTTTGTTATTTTGTGTGATGACAATCAAAATGGATGGTAACGAGCAATGTGATTGAACAGCCACACTCCAAGAGTTCTATAGATCACATAAATTATAATTTACTATGTCTTACTAAAGGGTACGTATTACAATGCAGAATTTGAAAATACCTAATTTCATGAGCCCTACGAACGGAAGGCCGAATATTAAAATCCCGAATGTTTATATGATCGAAAGTTTTAAATACCGAAAATTCAAAATACAGAATCTAGACCTATAATCGGAACGCCTAATACTAAAATGCCGAATATTAAAATACCGACCGTTTGGTAAACCGAAGTTACGAGAAATTTGTATAATCAATCAATCAGTACATATAATAAAATCGTAACTGTCTGTTTGTCTGTACCTACGTTTGTGCACGCTAATCTCAGCAAACGCTCAACCGATTGCAATGCAGTTTTCTTTGTTGCGTTGCGATTTGCTCTGTTTGTTTCATGTCAATCGGTATAAAATGCAGCGTACGAAATCGCAGGCAACAGCTAGTATTTAAATAAGTTACGAGAAATTTGTACATATATATATGGTCACGCCTTTATCTCCGAAGGGGTAGGCAGAGGCATATTATATGCCCACATTTCACCTTTGTATAATTTGTCCCACGTAATAGGTGGTGAGCCGTATTGCCGTGTTTAAATGGACAGGCGCAAGTTGTGACTGCCTGCTGTTGAAATAAAGCCTTCAACTTAGCTTAACGACTGCCATTTTACTGGCAACCGGGACCAACGGCTTAACGTGCCTTCCGAAGCACGGAAACGCTCAAATAAATGTCACAAAGTGATCACATGAATGGTCACCCATCCATGGACCGGCCATAGTGAAAGTTGCTTACTGCAGTGATCGTTTACAGAACACTGAGTCCGCGGGGCCACGAGCGCTTCAAAATTGTATAATATTTAAATTTTGGAACGAGAAATTTGAATAAAGTCCTTAATAGCAACACTATCGTATGGTGTAATAATATAGGATGTGTATTTTTTAATCAACGGATTCGATTTCCAGCTAGGATTATTGGTTTTTCAAAAATCGAATGATGAGGTTTTAAGTTTTATCAAAATCGGGCTCGTGACTCCTTTGAGCATTTTTAGCTATTCCTTATAGTATCGGATTTGGCCATCCAAGCCCTTTTCAAAAATTCACTCTGTATAATGTCTAGTTTGTATGTAGCATTATTTGTGCGTTTTTATCACCATAACTCTAAGTTATTACAAACTAGCTGTTCCCGTGGCTTCGACCGCGTGCGTGGAAGTCATTATCGCGTAAAATCATAACCCTCATTTTGCGCAGTCAGTTAAAAAGTAGCCTATGTCCATTCCAGGACCTCGAGCTATCTCTATACCGAATTTCATCTCAATCGCTCCAGCCGTTGAGGCGTGAAAGCATAACGTACAGACAGAGTTACTTTCGCGTTTATAATATTAGTGGGGAAGCAGGGATAGACACAATTTTCCTCCACATTCCTATACATATATATCTTAACCCTTAACTAGCCACGACTACCCACAATTCCTTATCGCCCAGATATCTAATGTCTAATTTGTGTGTAACATTATTTGTGCGTTTTTATCACCAAAGCTCTCTAAGGGTCCGTTCACACAGTCCGGATCGGAGAGCATCGGCGCGCACTTTTCTTTTCACACAGACCGGATCGGATACGCTCGGAGTTGGTCGGAGAGGAGCCGCCAACTATTTCACACAGACCGGCTGAAAGCGGATGCGCTCGGAGCCGGTCGGATGCGCTCGCAGCCGGTCGGATGCATCGAGTGCATCGATTTACTACAAAGGCAGTACCAGTATTCCAAGTTTTGTTTTCGGTGTTAACGGGTGCTTTTCGGAACATGGTTTTATATAGCTCCGATGGAGAAATATATTAATTTTTCATCAGTCATGTTTTCGTATAAGTGTACACAACTGTTCTGTTTAAATTGTGCTATCAAAATGGCGGTCTGCGTGGGGAGGCGCGCACGCATTCGGAGCCGATCGGCTGCGCGAGCGGGAAAGAGCACGCAATCGGAGCCGATCGGCTGCGCGAGCTAGAAAGAGCATGTAATTGGAGCCGATCGGCTGCGCGAGCTGGAAAGAGCATGAAATTGTATCATTTCCCTGCAATATTTAATTACTTACCCGTTAAATTTTTCTATCTTATGTCTACCTATTTCGTTTCGTCAAACAAACAAACAAAAAAATTAAAAAACAAATCTTTCCTCTTTATAATATTAGTATAGATTAGTATAGATATGTATAGGAGTGTGGAGGAAAATTGTATCTAGTTCTGTAATAACTTAGGGTCCTTTCACACAGACCGGATCGGAGAGCATCGGCGCGCACTTTTCTTTTCACACAGACCGAATCGGATACGCTCGGAGTTGGTCGGAGAGGAGCCGCCAACTATTTCACACAGACCGGCTGAAAGCGGATGCGCTCGGAGCCGGTCGGATGCGCTCGCAGCCGGTCGGATGCATCGAGTGCATCGATTTACTACAAAGGCAGTACCAGTATTCTAAGTTTTGTTTTCGGTGTTAACGGGTGCTTTTCGGAACATGGTTTTATATAGCTCCGATGAAGAAATATATAAATTTTTCATCAGTCATGTTTTCGTAAAAGTGTACACAACTGTTCTGTTTAAATTGTGCTATCAAAATGGCGGTCTGCGTGGGGAGGCGCGCACGCATCCGGAGCCGATCGGCTGCGCGAGCGGGAAAGAGCACGCAATCGGAGCCGATCGGCTGCGCGAGCTAGAAAGAGCATGTAATTGGAGCCGATCGGCTGCGCGAGCGGGAAAGAGCATGAAATCGGAGCCAAACGGCTGTGCGAACAAGAAAAGTACGCGATCGGAGCCGGTCAGCTCCTCTTATTATTTCACACCAAGCGCGTTCAAGCATTCTCAATGACAAAAGCAGTGCACATGCAAAAATAAACCTTACTTCAAATAATAAAAACTCGGTTTTCAACGTGATAAGAATCTGCTCTCCTCTCCGAGCCGGTCTGTGTGAAAGGACCCTAAGTTATTACAGAACTAGATACACTTTTCCTCCACACTCCTATACATATCTATACTAATCTATACTAATATTATAAAGAGGAAAGATTTGTTTTTTTGTTTGTTTGTTTGTAACGAATAGGCTCCAGAACTACTGGACCGACTTAAAAAATTCTTTCGCTGTTGGAAAGCTACACTCTTTGCTTTGAACATAGGCTATATTTTATTCCCGTATTCCCACGGGAACGGGAACTACGCGGGTGAAACCGCGTGACGTCTGCTAGTATCTAATATATCTTAACCCTTAACTAGCCACGACTACCCACAATTCCTTATCCCCCAGATACATAAACCCAGTAATCCACCTCCCCATTGGCACGATAAATTCAGCTCGTAAACTTTGACATAAAACCTCCTTACGTCCGCACTGCGGGTTCCGTGCCACCGTGACGTCATTCGCTTGTATTCCTGCGATACACTTTATTGCTTTACATTTAATTCAGTTCTCAGGGGGATAAGCAGGAAAGGTCAATCGTGCTGTGTTATTGTTGGTGAAGATTAATTTTCTTGGCTATTGTCACTGTTTGAAGTTTTTGTACCTACATATTTCCTTCTTTTATGAACAACTAGTTGACGCGCGCGCTTCGAAATTTGGTTCCCGTTCCCGCTTCCCGTGGTAACATTACGTTAAAAAGTAGCCTATTCCGGCCTATACTCTATCCCTGTACCAAATTTCTGTGACGTGGACTGCTATAGGCTAATTTGAACCATGGGATGCGAAAACGGAAACAGATGCTTATTTTTTTTTTTCTAATGTTTAATTTTTCGACATTTATGCAAAAATATGTATTATTTATCCACTTGGTAGATAATTTCACTCACTCTCTAATTGACCCGAACACTATGACGTGTCTAGCTCCCAGATCGGTCAAATCGTTTGGTACCTGTAGAAAACAAACAAGCACCAGCGAAACCGAAGAAGGTGGAGAATGGGGTCCATTAAAATAAATGAAGTCCTTTGATAAAACAATGAATGGAATAATTTATTTATATTCAATTTATAACTATACTAGCGGACATCACGCGATTTCACCCGCATAGCTCCCGTTCCCGTGGGAATATGGGAATAAAATATATTCACCAGGAAGAGTGTAGCTTCCCAGCAGTGAAAGAATTTTCAAAATCGGTCCTGTAGTTCCAGAGTCTATTCGATGCAAACAAACAATCAAATCTTTCCTCTTTATAATATTAGTATAGAACTATAGACTATATTCCGTGTACTATAAATACTTATTAAAAATGTTTTCTACTTTTTTGCACACCAATCGGAAGCTATTTTTGTTGCTTGATTCGAGGCCAACCTATTGTTGCACGTATATTTACAACAATAATTCCTGTTTCTTGTAAAATATCAAGGAAACCATAAAATTATATTTTAATGTCTTTACAACTTTTATGAAATTTGTCATGTGAACGTAAAAAAGACAGGTAGGGACATAAAACCCGTACTATATACTACTTCTTACATATTACTTTTATTTATAAATGTTTTTTCTTGAAATTCAGTTATCTGCTACTCGTGCACGATAAGTTGGGGCCTGCTTGGGAAGAGTTTCTTCCCAGGCGTCACTGCGGTTCGCAGTTATTAATGCGTGAAATCCTTCAGACATAGTAGTTATCAAAGCCATTTTGAAGGCCTTAAATGCTGACAACGTTCTTGCTACAACCAGATTACATCCTAAATTTATAGGTACTTACAATATATGTATATAAAATTTTAAAAAATGTGAAACTATGGGAGAATGTGTAAATCCCAGGAGGTCAGGAATTAGGATGTTTGTTACTTTACCCTTTCGCGCTCTAAGGACTGGACGGATCTATCTGAAATTTGGTTCAGGCACAGATTATAATCATGGTATGGAAATGCATATAGGCTACTTTTTATTCCTGGAATAAGTTACCTTGGGAAGCGGCAAAGAAATGGCATTTTGTTCCTGTTTTCCGCTTTTCAAGTTTCATTCGTGTAGCGAAAGCTAACCTTTTATAAGTAAGTTGCGTGAACAGTTGGAAGAACAATTTGATGCAATTAAAGTTTATAAAAAGAAAAATAACTTCTGTCGAATTTCGAAAGCCAATGGGTCTTTATATTACGATATGAATGTCACACCGGATCATCACCAACTTTCAAAATTCGTGTCAAAAACTCACGCCTGTAATTACCGCTTTTACAAACTATCTTTCTTCACAAACTTTGTAAACTGACAAGAAAGTCTTTGTAACTTTATCTGAGGTTTGTTGTAGCATCACTACTTGAATGAAATCATTCATTAAATTCTACAAAAGTATTATTTAAACAAAAGCAAGTAGCTGGTGGCTATTCAACTCATAAGGAGGATATTACAACACTTATCTTTAAGTTTAAAGCCATGACGGACCATGACCAAGTGTGCCTTCCAACACTGAATAGGCTTTTTATCGTTTGACGGAGCTGCCAACACAAAGGGAAGTCATAAAAGAGGTAAAACTCATAAAAGCAAAGTGTCCGCATGATGCGCGACCTCCTAGCTTTTTAGTTTATGGTCCTAGTGTTGTGCCACATCGATTACACTTCTTAATCCTTATTTATTGTAGGTCGATTGTTCTTTATTGATGTTCATCGATTTCAGTCGTGTAGTTATCTTTTCACAAATATTAAAAATGGTTGTGTGCTGTGCTGCGTTGTTTCTTAAATTACTTTGAAGTAAGTAAGTAATTTATTTGTTTGTTTCAATCAAGTATTATATTTGTAACCGATAAATAACGCTGATGACTTTGTTTATTTGCCTCTTAGAATTCAGGCGATTAGTCGATAAGTTATACAATTGGAGGATTTGTGCAAAGTGTGGGCTCAGCGGCACCGAAAATTCGAAACAGTTACAAACCACAGGTGATTTTTAAATATGCGTCCATATTTTACCATTCAAATTATTGTCGTCGTGGAAAAGACGCATTCCTGGGTAGGACCTCGTGCTCCTCACCTTCCCATCAGCTCTAGGTCTCTCTTTACGTCGCCATCTATAAAACGGGTTTCTATCTATGCATATTTGAAAAATATTGCAAGTAGCTCATAGTGCTTTTACTTCTCATAAGGACTACAACTACTTGGTACATAGAAGTACTGGATCTTTCCCCTTTCAATGGTTGCCGTAAGAATATCTAGCCCAAAATCTCGTAAATTTACTTCGTATATTAAAATATGGCTATTATTCCTCCTAAATTTGGATGTCTATTACGATTTCATCTCTGAACCGGTTGAAATTGGGAACAGAAACAGAGGTCGTTGAGTGGTTTCTACACGAAAAGAAAGCAATTGGAGAAGAACAAGCCAATTTTTATCCCAAAACAACTTTTCTTTGAGAAACGAGTTCTGACTGAAAAATGTCTCATAAACGAAGGCGCGTGTGTTAACTAGTGGCCAGTAAATTCCACTGCACTCTTCCCAAAACACTACTGACCAATTTCTTTTGAAGCTATCAAATATTATCCAAACACTTCTCCGAACTTATCGGCTTACGAAAGTGTCAAACAAAATATCAACTGTAGTTTATTTATGTTATAAATGTAACAATAACAAACATGTTATGTTATAAACATAGTGTATGTTACTCAACACTAAAGTGCCGCTTTTGTTTAAGTACTGGGAACTCGGGAAGTTGGGAGCTGTGTCGCTTTACGATACTTAAATCTAAGGGTTGTGACGTCACGAATCTTCTTGACATTCTTTGTTTAAATATAATTTAAATAATTTTTTTAGGACGTTAGGGATACGTTCCCAAAAGTTAAAAAAGAATCCTATAATTGAGACTAAGCTATGTTCGTCTGTCTTTCACGAGGCTGGTTCCTGTATCTCGAGAACCGTGATAGTTTGAGAGTTAAATTTTTTGCTGATTATGT
Organism: Miltochrista miniata; assembly: GCA_933228765.1. Lineage (NCBI taxonomy): Eukaryota > Metazoa > Arthropoda > Insecta > Lepidoptera > Erebidae > Miltochrista > Miltochrista miniata. Next base: position 9,034,478 of record OW121764.1, on the reverse strand, counting down.
ATTTTTTGCCGCTGTAGCAACAAATATTAAAAAAATTAAGCGGGAGTCCCATACAGCCAACTTACTAATAATTATTTTATCTATTTTTTGGAAGGCACCCATCTTGCAAAAAAGAGAAGAAATAATGGAAGTGCCACTGTGCTGTTCATATGGCAACCCGTTAAAAAGAACCACCAATCCGTATCCAGTTGTCAATCGAACAACCGTCAATAAAATCCACCAATCAAATTGTATAACATCTTTGACTGACAGACATTATATGTGACTGTTATTGGCAGCTTTTTGACAATGTAGACAGCCTGCAAAATATTAGTTCTGTTTCTAAACTTTTTTGCCGAGCTGTACACGTCATTAGTCCGTCTAATGTGACGATACTAACCACTTTCTGAGATATGCCCTATGCTTCTCTTACGTCAGTGTCGAATTAAAAAAAAGTTGGTGGAACAGTGATATACTACGTAATAGTTAATTAATTCCTACGAGCCATGGTTTCCTTCACACAATCATCATTGTCGTTGACAGGTTAATACGCACTCCCTGATACAAAGATCCTAAGTGCTTATTACCCCTTAACACTAAACTACTATTAAGGCACAGTCTAGCCACAAATTATTACTGATGTGACACGACTGTAACCAATTTGTCAAAACAAGTATGTCATTTTATGTCAAAACGATTATTAGTGTCAAATGAATGGAATGACAGGATATGACGTGTCAAGAACGTCCATTTTGTGCTTGGAAGAAATGAAATCAATTTATTTGTTTCGAGCACAAAATGACACTTGTTTTCTTGACGCGGGCGCGGTGAGATGCTACGAATATAACCCCCCTTCTGCATAATGCAATACTGTCTTGTCTAATTTTATTGTTCTAGGTAAACGGAAAATACTTACTTTATAAATTTTAATTTCATTATAACAAACACACCGTGATATTATTAGGGTTCCAATTTTCATTAAGAAGATAGTAACCCTAAAAATGAGAAATATTCTATCGTTATATTCGACACGATGGTCACGATAAGATCACATAGCTCTGTGTATGAGCTAAGACTAAATGGAAGTATCTCTATCTCTCTGTCATTGAGTTTTATTGCCAGGTTCTTTTTTCCCCAGCTCTACCTATTGCGTTGCGAATCTGGCAGTAAATGTAAATGTAGAAGCAATCATTTCGACGTTTAAAGCGTTGCATTGTGTGTGACCCATGAATAAAGATTTTTCATTTCATTTCATCGTTTATTTACAACATGAACTAATTTGTCCAATCTCTTTGTCTCCAGCGGTGCCCCTGGAGAACCTAATGGAGAATTGTCACAAGCTATTGGACAAATTCCAATACTCCTGGGAGATGATGCCGCTAGTCCTCGTAATCCTCAACTACGCAGGCGACGTGGACGAAGCGTCAAGGAAGATCAATGAAGGTAGGTGTTTAATGACAACAGCGAAATACTGACATAACGCGAATTGTTTCACTTTTCAGCACATATTTGGTTAAACTTTGTTGAAAATTACATTAAATTTTTATTTTTATTTATTTGATAGTCACGATCTGGTACCTACATAAAAGTATGTAGGTAGGTACTTACATTATTACACAATGTAATTCATTGAACCTGCTTCACGTTTTTTTTACCATTTTTTTTAAGAAAATACCCGTACTCGACATAGATGTACAAAATTAGTTTATAAATTATAATAGCTTTTGCCCGCGACTTCGTACGCGTGAAAATTATGTTATAATGCCAATTTGATTGTTCTCTGCTTGGCCCCTAGGATATGTAGCGTGATAATATATGGCCTATTTGAAGACTCTACCCCTACTTAATATTTGTGCAAAATTTGAATTAAATCTATTGAGTACTCTTCGAGATCCTTCCGGACAAAGCAAATAGACAAATAGACAAAAAAAATTTCGAACTATATTTTCAGCTTCGGTATCTTATTCTTATGTCGAATATCCCCAGCGAGTTTTTTTTAAATATTTCCAATGTGCAGTTTTGGCTTATCTGTCATTTAATTATATGTATAGATTAATTCAACACAAAACATCAACAATGTCCATCCCAATGTTGAAAGTGAGCTTATGTCGACCATGAGACCATTTTTATATGAGTTAAAACTATTTAATAACCTTGTAAATATTTCTGATAACTATAATTTACTAAAATAAAAAATAAACATAAATAAATATCCACGGACGGTTATCGCGGAATCGCGACCAAAATAAATGAGCTTTAGAAAATTCAACGTTGATTATTATAGAAAGAATTTTTAAAAACAATTGGTATAGTAGCTTAATCATAAATTTTTAATTTGGAAAATGAATCGGTTTGGAGCAGGATTCGAACCTGCGTCTTCTCGCATACTGTACGACGCCTTAACCACGCGGCCAGCGAAACCTACTCGGAATCTTGATTATATTATTATAATTATTTTCTCTGAATTTACTCAACCGATTGCATTCAAACAGATGTAAAAATTTAAGTTTCCACAAAGCAACAAATATCAGAAAGACAAAGTTCTAATAAAAAAAGGCCACGTCAAAATTGTAAAGTAGTTTTTGCGTATTTCACAGTCAAACAGACTTAAGGACAAAAAGACTAGATTTCCAATACAAAACAAAAAATTGGTATATACTAATAGATATTATAAAGCTGAAGAGTTTGTTTGGTGGTTTGTTTGAACGCTAGGACGCGACGGGAGTAAGCGTGACAGAGATAAATGCGACGGGTAACATGATATTGAAATATTAATACCACTCCTCCCATTTTCTCTCAAAAGTGAGGCAAACGACGTTGCGCAGGTCAGCTCTAATGAATATAAGCGACACGGGAGTAAATGCGACGGGAAACATTATATTACTTAAAATATTAATACCATACCTCTTTCTCACTCTCATGTGACGTAAACTAAGTTACGCGGGTCAGCTAGTCGTTAATATAACATAACTCGTATAGATAACCATGTATTATTATTTATTTTCTTTTATTGCCTTAAATATTATCATATTTATCTTATTACTAATTGTAATATTGACATTGTTTGATCAAATATTGTGCACATGTAATAATTTATTTTTCATTTGAACCTACTGTTCAATTAAATTTTGTGACACATTATTCTAAAATGTATAATTATGTACTTTATTTGTAGTGTTAAAAAAATTATGGAAATTCATTAAAAAATGGATTTGATTAAATTTTTATTCATTATATCACTGCTTTAAAAGCTGATATAAAAATAACATACAAATAGTAGATACATTTATGCATTGCGAATTGCCTTTAAAATTATAGAGAAATCTTTTGCTGTCAATCGACATAATATTTATGTTAAATGTAAAGTCTTTTAATTGAATAATTAACTGAAAAAGATAAGCGATACCTAATCATAAATAAGCAAAAGAATTCTCGCAAAATAGAAAACTGCATTCGATAGATAAAGTCGTAAAGACGTGCAACCAATATATTATTTTTTGACTGTTAAAAATTATTTTATTTATGTTTTTACGTAACAATCTCTCAATAGTTGTCCATTCTATTTTTTTTCAAAGTTTTTAATGTAACATTTAATTAGTAACGCGATTCATATGTCTGAATTAAAACTTAATTCAATAAATTGTATCTTAGCCTCCTAAAATTACCAAGTGAATGCCCCATAGTTTGCCCATAGTTAAAAAACGCGATTTATAAATTCTCTAGAAAATATATGGATAAACTTTGTGAAGTACGATTCCAATATTTATAGAGGCCCGGACTAGTTGTTGAAAATTCGGCGAAAATTTTTAGGATGTTTATGAATAAGGGCTAGCAAAGTAGGTAACGGTATAAAAAACAATGCGGCATTTTATAAGTTTTGACAAATTTTTTAAAAATATTTTTTAGATTTCTTTAATTTTTTTGACACTCTTATTGCGGCATTTTTTAAAAGTTTTTGACAAAATTGTGGACACATTGTGTCTCTAATTATTTGACACATTTTTACATAGTTCGAGATTTTCTTAAACAAAATATTTTCCAATGCAGTTTTCTATGCACCTAATGTTAATACTGCCTGGCGACAGTCCACACAACGCGGCATCATTGTCCACAGGAAAGATGATCGTCAACGAGTACGCGAGGAAGCACAATCTGAACATCTTCGACGGTCACGAACTCAGGAACTCGACACGCCCGTACGGACTTTAATAGTAATACATAGTTTTTACCCAAAAAACACACAAAACGCACACTGGGAGCTAAATGTGACACACTTAGTTCTTTTTTTTTGCGCGGACTAATCAATATTTTGCGAACTAACTTTCTCAACCCTAAACTTAACCCTAACTTCAATAAAAATTGGAATATGTCCTTTATTTTTGTTGTACGATGAATTTTTTTGCCACGTAATGTTTTATTGCATTAGATTAGAATTAAATTTAAAGAACATAACATTATTCTAAGACGCTTGTTTTACGCAATTTTTGAATTTGCGTGTATATTTTGATTCATTTATGGATCCCAATCAAAGTAAAGGTATCCTTCAAGTGGTCTTGAAAAAATTATGTGGCACCTCTACCCACACATTCGATCTTTTGTGTTGAGATTTTCAAAAAATATATAATAATAAAGAAAGATAAAAATCTTTCCGAAAATTGACAGCTTTAGCGATACTTGACTTTGCTTCTTTGAAATCAATTGGAATGCTTTTTTTCCCACTATAATTAGGTATTTCTTTCCGATAAGAATTAAGTTTGTCACTGGCAGCTACACGGACACTAGGTACATTCAAGTATACATTATACATTCCATTATACTGTACAATACTATACAATACAATAAACTTAGGGCTTAGTGTAGATGCCTGAAATTACAGCGAAATAGCTTCAGGGTTAACATTCCTCAAAGTGTCCAATCTCCTAAGCCCACGTATAACTTCTGCTGAAAACGACGCGTTTAGTGCGCATATTACAATATCTTTAATTGCCTGCACGATGCGACAATCCACGTCATAATTCAACAACACAGTATAAAATATTTGACACGCAGTAGGTTAAATTCGTATCACCTCACAAATGTGAAGGTAGAATAAGAATAAACTAACAAATAACAATTAAAGTATATTCTAAGCGTATTTATTTGTTTGAGCTCAGAATAGTACGTATTAACGACTTACGATGTGCGACTGATCCGTCGTCGACAGACAAAATAGTCGTCAGTCAGGTGACTAATATGTAGTTGGCAGACCAATTAGGCGAACTTTATAGGTAGGTAACTTTGGTTTGATTTGAATACGTTGTCTGGAAATTTAAATACATTTAGATTCGAATGACACATTTGGTTGCAATTATTATTTTGGTGCCTATTTAAAATTGAATTTAAAATTGTAATGAGATTATAAATATGAAGGAGCATGGATATAAGGTCCCTGTCATAAGTTTTATAATGGATCCCCATACTACAGAGGATTTACATAAATGGTATTACTTTTTGCTGCGGTCGATCTGTATAATTTGTACGTGTGAAACGCAAGGAAATAAACCACTTGACGGGACCAGTGCATTGAATATTCGGCGAATACTTCGGGCAAACTTATGCACAAAATAAATCTTTTGATATAAATTTAGTATAGAAAGTTCATAGGTGAGCAGTACATTAGTCAGATTTCAACAGAACTATACTGTGGTAAAATTGAGACCTAACTTCGTTACAGACAAAAGTTGTCGCCTATTTATTTAAATTTAGATGCTAACTAAGAAACTCATCATGTAGTAAAAATATTTAATAGAAATTTTGTACTAAGCTCCACAATTTCACAATAAATAGGACGCGCGCGCGAATTAGCAATGTTTAATGTTTATTGTCATAATCATTATGACATATTGTGCAAAATGTACATTGCAGTATTTCCACTGAGCATTGAATATTTCATTAAATATTATAACAGACAGGGAGGAGACAGTTGTGTCTGTATTTTAGTATCCCTAAATGTGTAGCATATATTTTAAACTTATTGCATATAACGGAATAGTTTACTTTTGGATTAGGTAACTTTATAGAAAAGGATTTTGAGAATAGTGACTTTTAATCTGACATATTATTTCTGTTTTTCGTTTTAATTCATTCAGAATCAATGAAACCTCGTTTAAAATCGTTATTATGCCTGGGTCTACTACCTCATTTAAATTTGTAGAGTCAACGTTTTACGGAATGTTACCAACATAATAAAACTTTCATACGTAAAATAAGTTGTAATTTCAGACGCTAAGTATATTAGCATATTTGTTGGTATTGCCAATGATAATATTATTAATAGTACTACAGTGTTAGGTAGGATACTAGCACACAAACACATGAACGTAATCACATACCTACAGGACTCACACTTTAAATGACAACTTAGTCAATCACTCATTAGGTATTCATACCTCATAAAGCACACGCAACGAAACTGAATTTCAATTCATTAACAGTTTATATTAAAACAAGGCATATTATATTACCAAATATAATACTTCGTACAGTCACAGTATAATTTTATTCACTTCCAAAAACCGTACGGCAAAAAACGTGTCAAACTGTTGTTACAATGTTCATTATGTCATTAAATTAAGTTATTTTCGCGAAAAAAAGAGAAGCGATTCTTTCTTAAGTGTCCTCTCTTGCTTTTTGATGAACAGTGGCGCCCTCACAATATAAGTAATCCTTAAAAGATTAACTTCCTTAAATTTTGCTGATTAACTTGTGAATAGTTACGATAGAACCACAGAGTTTAATTTTGTGATAGAAGGCAATGAACATATTTATGTCTGAAACGTATACATCAAAAAAATACCTACTTCGATGCGTTATTAAAAGTAGTATCTAGCTTTAAAGCATTATTATTTCAAATGATATTCAGCTTTCATAAACTATTGTTCCTATTCATTATTACATCAATTCATTAGTAAAGCCTTGGTCTGAAAACGAAGTTACGACCCCTAAAAGCGCGATTCTTATTCCTTTCCTTTCAAAAAATTGAATGAAATATAGGATTACACAATCTTATATAATTTTTATCAGACTTAATATATTGTTGTATCTTGTTCTATAAAGAAATTTAAATCACGATTATGTATGTCAATGTCTTTTTTCTTGAGTCTTAAAATTGAAAAGTGACCTTTAACTATCGAAAATGATCACATTTATAAATTTCACGAAGGAAGTTTCCTGTGTGTTCTTATACGATAATTTGAAAGGTTTTCTTTCATTTCTTGGTAGGTATACGTTCTTGTAAAATGAATATAAATATTGTAGTTTCAGCGTCTCATTATTATAGTGTATGTAAGTACTTTTCTAATTTGTGTTTTTCCACAATATTTACTGCACATGTCAAACTAGCGATTTCAGAATGTTAGATGTACTTTGTTCCCATTTTCTTAAAATAAAAGCAATTCACCCAGTTATTTCGAGTACTTTTTAGTAGGTCATTGCAAAAGAATATTAATGCTTTTATTTAAAATATTTGGTTGATTACAATTCCAACAGTCCGTATTTGCCCGTGGTTTTCATGGCCCCATCCCTCCCGTTTATTTCTAACATAATGAAATGTTGATCAGCACGACGGACGGTTATTTAATTAAAACAGTCGGACAATACTTTAATTTATGCGGGGCTGCTAATCACTTAGTAATAATGGGATAGAAATGTTTTAAGTATGTCCAGTGCCTTATATAAATTGCAAGTAGGCAGCGTGACAAATTAGTAGCTAGTTATGTTGGGCACTATGATTTAGTGTGGGAACCTGTATTTTATATTTATCTGTACTATCGATAATTGTAATAAAAATAATACTAAATAATCCATCCATTATAAGATTATCAAAATGGCTTTGCTTTTTGTGTTTAAAAAGCCGGAAAGTTTATAGGTTATATTATAATTTGTACCTAAGCAATTACTGTTCCGTGGCCGCTAGTACCAATTTATTCCGTTGGCCTTCTGAAGGTAGGAATAGAAAATAAAAAGAAATTTGAATTGTTTCAATCACAAAATTTGTAATTTAAAACAGATCACACGTATTTTAACAAGGTAAAATGTTGCCTTTAAGACCTTACATTGTGTTACATTGCAAATTCAGTTTCGTTTACACTCCGCACACGTGTCACACAACAAATTTGTTGCACGATAAGTGAGCAAGTCATCACAATCAATGTATTCAGTATCGCCATTAACCAGTCGTGATTTCAACTTTGCAGTGACCGGACGAAGGTGGCCAAATTCGAAATTTAACCAGTGACATTCGAATTTCCCCATCAATAGTGTTGTGCCAGTGTCGATATTATTTTATTTTTCTTTTTGTAGGAAAATGCTGGAAATTAATAATACTAATATAAGTGGTGTACTATCGTCGTCGATGAAGTTATTTTGCGAATGATACTTTGTTTTACAAGTGCCGTGTTTTGTGTGGACGCTTGCTGTGCGATGCTGTGGCGTGACAACGGACATTTTCCTTGCTAGCTTCGTTGTGTGGGTGAGTGAATTTACTGTGTCATTCGGAACAATTCAATAGACACAGTAAATACTAATTAGTATCTAGTAGCTATTGAGTCGTTCATTTACTTCCTTAGTTATTATCCATCTTGTTATTTTATGTTTTATTACGTGTTTAAGTTACAGGAAAAATTGATTAGTAACTAGTTTTTCGAACAAGTTACTTGTTTTACAGTTCTGTCATACTAATTACACTAGAAGAGTATGAATTCGTATATTCGTAAGTAGTATTTTATGTTAGTGCATAAAATAAAATGCTACTTATAAAGACGATTTGCTTTGCGATGGTACTTTTTATTACTTTAATAGGAATATCGAATGGATGTAATCCGTCCTGAGTCAACTTTATTACAACATTTTTTTTAATTGTTGCAATTTACAATTTTAAATTGTAACTTCAAAGTTTTATTACAGCACTATAAATGAACGATGCCTAGTACTTTTTGTTGCAAGGACAAATATAATTTACGACTATCTATTTTTAATTGCGGATAACGATTTTTATTCGTACCGATCATGTTTCTTCTGAAGATTATACAATAGCCTATTAAAATACAAATTCAATCACTATTTTATCGAGTTATTGTGACATAGCTTGATCAATATTATTACTATTACTCGACTCCTACTATTACGACAGTATACTATTTCTCACGTTATTTCTCCATAGACACAATAACATTATTTTAATAGTGGTTATATACATATTTAATAACACTACCGATTGCTGTTAAAATAATGTCGAACATCACTCAATCTAGTGTTTGCTAATTGTATTACGCGAGTGAAATGTCGTATGAATCGAGCACATTTTATTGCATCACAGATTTGAAAAATACTACACACACAAAATATAACGTCACATACGTCTTTAAAATTTGTCGTTTTCATAATTTATTACAAATCAAACCTCATATATGAAAAATTCGGAAACTTTCACAAGTACCTCCTGGGAAATCATACGAGTATACATAATGCCGTGAAACATCTGAAAAGTCGACCCTAACTGGGTGAGAAAAAGGCTCGTGGGATGAATGATGAAACAGGGAAACAGAATGAAACGCGACTTTTTGTTTCTTTTTTTTTCTTTTTACATATTCTTCAGATAGATTCAGTAAATTTCTGAATTTCCACCGCTTTACTGGAGTAAGAATTTGACGAAACTTCAAAACGAAATCACTGATATCTAGAAGAATCTCTTAAACATAAAATAGACATATATTTTCGACTTAACAAAAAAGTACTTGACTTCGACAAATTCAACACCCGAGAAAGCTTAAGAAGAAAGAAAAATATTTTGTAATTCGATGCAATTCATTGCCACTGGACACACTATCGGCCTTTGACATACACTAAGCTACTTTTTTTAAATAAAGAAAATCCGATATTAATAACAAAATACCAGTAGTCATAATATGTGGTCAATATTAACACTTTTCCATGGAACCAAAGCTTGCGTCCAGCCCCTAAACATTTACAGTTTTATAATCTACAATTAGGGATTGTAAAAATGTTAAATGGAAATCTTTAATAGCGTACGTTGTAAAGGGGCGAACAGTAATGAGTGGTGTGTAGGCAAATTTTGTATTTATATCGGTATACCGAGAAATGACAATAAAAAATTTGCAATTATGTTATAGATGTAGACGGAGGGTACTTGTTAGCGTTTTGTTGATGTCTATAAAATGTCTGCGGCGGGCGGCGCGCCTGTGTACTCGCGCCTTAATTGTTTTATTTGCAGTTGGTATTTTATGTAAAAAGTTGTGAGGCGTATGCTTATAAATCCTTTGCGAAATTGTTTAAAGAATAGGCCTTTGCGTGAATTGAATAGTTTGAATTGTAGTTTTTGTAATGTAAAGTGACAATATTTATGAAATACAAATCAATTCGTAATCATCGGACGTGAAAGGGAAATGCAAGTAGGTATGTGAATCAGAGTTGTAACCATTTTTTTTATTGGCAAAGGAGAACAAGCTAGTTCGAATCCCACTTAATCATGAAATCTTTTCCAGATTAAAGTTAAAATAAATACAATTAAAATAAATCCAGGGCGCCACCGTCCTAACGTTAAGAACATCTCCGTATACAAGCCCTTTAAAAAATAGTAATTTCGCGCTAAACTACACTCGAGAGCAATGAATCCGGGTCACTTAAAGAATGTTAAAAATCTCGGAAACTAAAAATGATAGGTTAATGCAATAAATTGTATTTAATAGACAATGTAATACTCCTTAAATGAAAGTAAAAAAAATATGAGTCACCATACATTTTATTAACACAAAATTACATAAAGAAAAAACTGCTGATCTCTCCTTAAAACAAAAATAGGAAACATGAAATTTTTGAACTTTATTACGATTTTCTTGAATTTTAATACTTCGTATTGCCTCCTCGTGCTTCCATTACTGCGTTTACGCGGTTTGGCATGCTGTACACCAAGTTCCTTATACGATTTTGGGGAATATTCTCCCATTCCTCTGTGAGAGCAATTTTGAGCTCACGAAGCGTGATTGGGGGAGGGTTTCGTTGTTTTACGCATCTGCCTAGCTCGTCCCAAGCATGCTCGATCGGGTTGATATCCGGGCTGCGCGCTGGCCACTCCATACGAGTAATGTTCATCTCTTGAAGGTAGTCATTCACAATCCTACCTGTATGAGGTCGGGCATTGTCATGCATAAATATAGCATCCTCACCTAAATTGACCATAAATGGACCAACGTGATCATTGAGGATTTCTTTCACATATCTTACGCTAGTTAAAGAGCCGTTTTCTATGATCACCAGCTCTGTGCGACTTTCAGAAGAAATTCCGGCCCACACAAGTACAGACCCACCACCGTAGGCTACTTTTTCTTCGATGCATGCTTGCTTGAATCTTTCCCCTGGTCTTCGATACACTCTGTGTCTTCCATCGTGCTTGTAGAGCATAAATTTTGATTCGTCGGAGAACATAACTTTTGACCAATCTTCAATACTCCAATTTACGTGGCTCTGGGCATACCTTAGTCTCGAAATACGATGCCCACGCTCCAGTTTAGGGCCGTTTGCAGGTCTAAGGGGTTTTAAGTTAGATTCAGCAAGCCGACGTCTTACTGTCCATGCACTTGGGTTACTTCCTCCGAGGCGTCGAAACTGATTGGTGAGTTCAGTTCCTGTGAGAAAGCGATTTCGAAGCATGGTGTTCACCAAGTATCGGTCTTCTCGTGCTGTGGTACACCTGGTTCTGCCCGTTCCTGGTCTGCGTAGGTTAGAACCAGTTTCTTCGTAACGTCGGAGAACTCTTTGTACTGTTGACAGCGACACACCGACAGTCCTGGCTGTATCGCGCTGACTCCGGCCGGTTTCCAGCATTGTAAGTATTCTGGTGCATTCTTCAGGCGTAAGCGACATAATTTCAGCTTGATTAATGAATATAGAGCACTATCAACATGGTTTATGTACCCACATAAATGACAGATTACAAACAAAAGCAACACCAAATGCTGTAATTTCGTAGTTCCATCTTCGAAAGTGGCCCTTTTTCAAATTTGATTTTTTTATGATATAACTTTACAATAACTAAGAAGTTTTAATACCTTCATTTAAGGAGTATTACATTGTCTATTAAATACAATTTATTGCATTAACCTAGCATTTTTAGTTTCCGAGATTTTTAGGATTCTTTAAGTGACCCGGATTCATTGCTCTCGAGTGTATATAATAACGATACAAACCTATTCACAATAGTATATTTACCAAGAACTATAGTTTGTAATGCAAACAGACAAGTATATATTGCCGAAATTAAGCGCAAGAAAATCTGAACCATCAGTTTGAACACATAAGTTTAAGTGCTGACTTAAAAAAGAATTGTTACGATACTAAGAAGAAAGTTGCAGATAAAAAAGAAAGAAGATGATCACAGAGGCAAAGTAAATATATATGGGATCAAAACTATATATTAAATGCGTATTTTAGTGGAATGGTAGTGTCAAAATTTTTTTTTGAAATTAACCGGCAATTTAGAGGAGTATGAATGAGACAGAACAACAACAATTCGGCCTTATGCATACAGAATGTACGTAAATACCTGCATAAAAATACTGTGGATTGTGATCTCAATAATGCTAAGGTTTAACTAAGGGAAGCGCAGAAGAGGTATACAAATCATATATGACAATAATATTCTACAACATGCAACTAACCACAAATCCTGGTGTTCATCCTTTTGGAATTGATTCTTGAGGATTTTATGTGTTTCGCTGAAGATTGCAACTCACACGCCGTGAAACAATCACTTTCACTCTGATTTGCACAAAGGGACAGTGTTTTTTAGACGTAAGCACTACTTCACCAAAACAACAACAAGTGACTTGACAGCTTTGGCTACATTTTCTATTTATCTCCATTGTTGTCGGTGGTTTGGTATTTCTCAGTTAAATACATAATCGAACTACCCTCCGCTGTCAGTCAGTGTTTGTGCGATTGCCAGTAGAAAAAAAAAAGAAAAAAAAAACAACAACATTATTTCGATTATACCTTTGTGGGTAGTGGATTACTCGAATTGTTGTTTTGTTATTCTTGTAACTAACTAATTTAGTTAATGTTTATTAATTTAATTAATTAATTTTTGAAACAATTTTGACTTTGAATATTTTTATGTGACATTTTTTAATGCTCATTTCTATTGTTGTTTGCTTCTAATTTTCATATATTTTTGTTTATAGCAACCTAAATCTGTATGTGATTTAGTTTACTTTATGTTTGGCTATTTTTTTATTATTGTTCTTGTTTGCTTATCTGACAAAAGATATTGAAATTTCAAGATAATTGTAGTAACAATAGGTATTGACTGTACAAAATGAATTCCTCTGCTGACTTCGTGCGTTGCCCCCACTGCCCTGAAAATTTGCGGACTTTTAGTGCACACGGTCTTAGGGTTCACATAGGCCGGATGCATAAACATGATCGTCAAACTACGGCTATCTCACAGGCCTCTCCTCTAGGATCGGATTCACAGCCGCTCAGTCAGCATGTCCAGATGCCTCAACCCTGTTCTCTCGAAAGCCTTGCCGCTTTGAGAACTTCTAGGTCAGTAATAAAACATGTTCCTAAGGGTGCTCGGAGCCAGGCGGCGGGTAAGTTATGTGAGGTAATCGACAAGTGTGTCAGTGACAATTGTGTGGAGGCCTGGGGGGCGCTTCTTTCATTTGCTTATGGAGCTCTGCGGGTCCCTTCGAAAAATACACGGGGCAACGTGACAGCGAAGGTGAAGGCGAACATCCAGTCTTTCGGATCGGATCAGTTTCCCGACGAGCCGGGGGGATTTGGGTTCTCTGGGTCTCGGAATGCTCACAAGATCATCGAGAGCAAGGTTTACGAGGGTGACCTTCGTGGGGCTGTCCGATTATTGCTTTCTGATGACTCGTTTGCCCGGCACGATCCTGAGACGCTCGGTGCGCTCCGAGTGAAGCACCCTGGCCCATCACGTCCGCTCAACTTCCCACCAGTGCCGGACACAACTATATCGGCGGTCACCGCTTCCGTGAGAGATGTGGCAATGGCACTGAGCACTTTTTACAGCGGCTCTGCGGCGGGTTTGGACGGCTTACGCCCTGGACACTTGAAGGAGCTCACATCTGTTTCGGCGGGGGAGAATGGGCAACGATTACTGGAGTGTCTAACCAGAATGGCAAATTTCTTATTAAGTGGGCAGTTGAATCCCGCGGTCTGTCCATATCTGTATGGGGCATCCCTTTGTGCGCTCAGAAAAAAAGACGGTGGGGTTAGGCCGATAGCGATAGGGAGTGTACTCCGTAGATTGACAGCTAAGCTAGCGTGCCAGTCCGTGAGGGAGAAAATGTCGGAGTATTTAAGGCCGAACCAGTTGGGTTTTGGGGCGCGTCGAGGATGCGAGGCCGCTATCCATGCGACACGTGCGTTTGTTATGGACCCCGCTCATTCAGATTGGGTGGTGCTCAAACTGGATATACAAAACGCCTTTAATACATTGGAAAGAGACGTTCTTTTGAGCGAAGTCAAGGAACAAATTCCCACTTTGTACCCCTTTCTGTTTCAGGTCTACTATTATCCTTCTAATCTATTCTTTAATGAGAGCATTATTTCCTCACAAGTGGGAGCGCAGCAGGGGGATCCGCTGGGGCCTCTCGTTTTCAGTTTGGCGATCCATAAAGTCATCACGGAGCTCAAATCAAACCTGAATTTATGGTATCTAGACGATGGGACCCTGGGGGGTTCACCGGAAGACGTCTACCAGGATCTGAACACTGTGATCACGGGTTTTAAAGACCTGGGTCTGGAAGTGAACCCCTCAAAATGCGAATTTTTCCCATGCAGCACTGAAGCTCGCGCATGTTTTTCACGCTTCACTTCACTTTTGCCTGGCCTAAAGGAAATTCCTTCTCACTCTTTCACCCTTTTAGGGTCCCCTATCTTTCCTGATGGAGTGCCAGATGCAATTTCTTCACATAACAAACTTCTCCTTACTGCTCAAGAGCGTCTCAAAAATCTGTCTGCACATACAGCGATCGTCTTGCTGCGCATGTGCTTCGCGCTCCCTAAGATGACGTATCTCTTGCGGACTGCGCCTACCTGGCTCTATCCGGTGGAGGTTGCGAATTTTGATGGGACGCTGAGATCGACAGTGGAGTCGATTCTTAACGTGAGTCTTAATGAGTCTCAGTGGATTCAGGCAACTCTTCCCATTCGGCACGGGGGCATAGGGGTGCGATGTGCGCGGGATGTGGGTGTGCCGGCTTTCTTGGCTTCGGCGCATGGGGTGGCTGACCTTGTCACTTTAATCCTCCACAGTAATGGTGACCGGGTAAGCGTGCCCTTTGCAGCCGGTGCCGAGGCAGCTTGGTTTGCTCGCAGTTCTGCGGCATCTACCCCTGTTGTCCCTCACGTGCAACGCGCTTGGGATGACGGTATCATCCAGAACGTTAGGGAGCGGTTGATGGAGGTTGCCTCGGGGGCTGATCGGGCCAGGCTGCTGGCTGTTTCGCAGCCGGAATCGGGGGCATGGTTACACGCGCTGCCTTCACCTCACCTGGGCACCCTGTTGGACGACAATTCTTTGCGGGTGGCGATGGCTCTCCGCCTGGGCTGCAAGGTGTGTGAATCCCATGTATGCACCTGCGGTTCCACGGTGGGGGAGGACGGTCACCACGCATTGAGTTGCCGTAGGAGCACAGGTAGGTTTCCGCGTCACCATGCTCTGAATGACATTGTTCGGAGAGCCTTTGTTTCGGCAGATGTCCCGTGCCTTTTGGAGCCACCAGGTCTTAGTAGATCAGACGGCAGGAGACCGGACGGCATGACTTTGGTGCCATGGAAAAACGGTAGGTGCCTCTTGTGGGATGCCACGTGTGTTAGTACCGTCGCCCCTAGTCACCTCAGTCGTACCGTCCGCTCTCCAGCAGCTGCTGCTGAAGATGCAGCAGAAAAAAAACGACGAAAATATGCGGCCTTGACAGACCAATATTTATTTGTTCCCTTCGCTGTCGAAACGATGGGCAGTTGGGGTGCAGACGCCAAGGTTTTGATCAAAGAATTGGGCAGGCGGTTAATGGACAAGACGGGTGACTCCCGCTCCGGCTCGTATCTGGTGCAAAGGTTGGCCATTGCTATCCAGCGGGGCAATGCAGCCAGTGTAATGGGCACCTTTGCACCGGATACTGTTAGAGGCGGGTTAATTTATTAGTTTTAATCATAAATTGATGTGTTTTTGAATTATGTAATTTTTGACTTATATAATTAAACTATAATTTTCTTAAAAAAAAAAAAAAAAAATTAAAATAAATATTCACGGACATTTCACACTACGCTATCTGATCCCAAAGTAAGCTATCAAGTATATCAAGTAAGGTGTTCAGAACACGGATATTAATACTTATATAATATTTAAATACATAATAGAAACACCCAGACTCTAGAGACAAACATTTATGGGTCACACAAATATTTGTCTCCGGTGGGAATCGAACCCGCGACCTCCAGCGCCGCAGGCGGTATCACTACCGACTGCGCCACAGAGGCAGTCAAGTTATGATAATGATGACTATATCGTAATTTACAACGGTAAAAACAGGTCAGAAATGTAACTGAAAGAAATAAAGTCTAGTCAAATACAAAATGTCTGACATGGGCGCGCAATCTAACCCTTACTACCATCACAATTTTACCGTTATCTTCGTAGTACATACTTTAATATTTTTAGCTCTATATTTTTGTAATTCGTATAACACCTGCTGAATTCTAAATCACGATTTGATTTTTAAATTACTCTTGTGTCGATGTATAAATGTGTTAGTGGCCATATTAGTAACGATGCCTTATAACTAAAGTATTCCAGTAATGGAAACTTACTAGGCGAACGGCTAAGTAATAATTAATTAAAGAATAAAACACGTTCACTTTTATTCTGATTTGTTATGATGTTGTTGCAATGTTATGTATGTGGTTTGAAAATAGCATACTCCATACCGTATAATTACGTCTATATTTCTAAGACTGCAAGCAGAAATGAATTATATATTGCTTATTTTAGCCCCTCTCTATAAAATGGCGGTGCAGAGGGGCTTATGGCGAGAATTTGGCTGTAGCTGTGACTCTGTCGCATTAAACTACGAGACACTAGGTCTCGCAGTTTATAGTATATATTATTTGTTCAAAGTTTGAAATAAAACAAGAATGACAACGTCAATCGTATTGAACTTTCACTTTCACAATAAACGTGTTAGAGAGGGGCAGTCTGGTGAGAACGATCTCACGGCTTTCTTGTTATTATTCACTATGAATTTTACCACATTTTTCACGACAACTCAACTATAAATTCAAACTTATTATTACATCAAATTAGAATCACTGCACTGGCGTTGGAAGCAATGGCTGATCTATAAAAAAAAATGAAAGGAGTACCTATTTTCAAAATTTAATGAAGGAGAACCAACGTAAATACTGAAAAGCGGAACTTACACACTATCAATGTAGCCCTTAGATTGACTGAAATTTACATCCGAATAATAATTATCTTTCTATAAGATCACCTTTCATAAAAGTCAGTTAAGCAGAGTGCTCACACCTTCACACCAATTTTAAGTTAAATACACAGTGGGCAGAACGACAAATATAAGCACTTAAACCATTTGAGGTTATTTCAATTACGACAAACGCCGTAAAACTGTGGAAATGGCGTATCTACCAATAGAAAACCTCGGAGCAACATTGAAATAAATATTATAATTCGTTTTTATAACCGCAGAACAGATTGCCCCTATCCCCTATGCTAGAAATTTCTACATATAATAGGATATTAGGTGTCATTTCGTCCTTTCCTGAATGCGGTAGGTCGCTTACAAAATTGCAAAACTTATACCTTACTAGTTTAAACCGCAGGTTCGTCTTTATGACAATCTGTTCGGGATAAAAAAGCCTTAGCGAATTTTCAGATCAGATATAAAAAGTCAAAAAATAAAGGCTAAAAATTACCTACTGACAGAAATCAATCAACATGTCGGTGTCGTCAACCATTTAAAATAGTCCATAACACAGACGACACAAATGTATCCATATATAACACTAGCAGACGTCATGCGGTTTCACCCGCGTAGTTCCCGTTCCCGTGGGAATACGGGAATAAAATATAGCCTATATTCACCGCAAAGAGTGTAGCTATCCAACAGTGAAAGAATTTTTCAAATCGATCCAGTAGTTCCGGAGCCTATGCGTTACAAACAAAAAAACAAATCTTTCCTCTTTATAATATTAGCAGAGATAGAACGCGATCTCATTCCGGACTTTTCTTTGGTATGATATTGATCAATACCAAATAGGTGTTGGTAGGGGGAAACTGCTATTTATCAAACCTTCGTCTGGTTCATCTAGATACATGTAGTTGTCGGGAACATGGCTGTCATTAAGCCAAGTTGAAGGCCTTACAAGGACTGGTGAAAATTCAGCAGTGGTTCGTCACCAAAAGTGTCTTTGCATTTCAACAAGGCAATAGACATCCTTTGGTCCTGGGACATCCTTCCGAGGGCTTACCCGGGACCCCCACCATCCATAGGCTGTTGGTTTGGTTTTTTAGTCGGTAGGAGTCCGGCATAGCATCCATGAGGATTTTCCCTCACATTAAAAAAAAGGCGATAGGCTCACCACCACCACCTATTTATTGCGTCGGAAAAAACCACTGTAAGGTGAAAAATGGGCCTACGCCTTTGAAGATAAAGTTTGTCATTGACTCCTTAGCCTTTGACAATTTACTGACATTTCAAGTGGTTGTTTTTGTACATAATTATATTAAAACAGCAGCTTTAGATCTAATTAATTAGTGATGACCTATATCTATTTAATTACTTCTTTAATAAAATAAGTCTGAAGTTCGCAACGCAAACTGTTGCAAACGTTTTTTAAGTAGAATATGCTTGCGCAAACAAGTAGATTCATGAATAACGTCAGCCACCCTGGGGTCATCCTTCCAAAGGCTTACCAGGGGCTCCCAGCCGTAGGCATTAGGTAGGGAACGTGTGGTTTTTAGTCGGTAGGAGTCCGGCATAGCATCCATGGAGGATTGGAAAAAAATGGTGTTTATTAGTTTGGCATTCTTTCACGTGGGAAGGAATCCACAAATAGACGTCTGGACATTATCATAGGTTTCTTGTAATTCCGGAAAATCCGATTTTATTTCTATTGAAACTCGACTACGTGATTTCTTTTCTATATTCCCATTGAAACACTTGTACGTGATAATCAAAGTTGTAACTTGTAGCGGGCGACACCGCCACGAGTACCCTCCATCTCATAAGCGTATCAAAGTCTCTATGAAGTTCCAAAATTAAAATTAGGACAGGCCTACCTCCAGCAGTGGAAGTAAGCCTTCTCCTAATTTATTTTGGAAACATTACAAGACCTTACTGTACCACGCTGGTCAGACAAGTTGGCAATGTTTATTTTTTTTTTCAAATTTTCCGTCTGTTCGCCATCACCCTGTCCATTAGGTAGCAGGTGTACACTTGCAGGTGAATCTGACTATAGCCTCAGTTCTCACTAGGACTCTACCACACCAGAGGGGCAAGTGCGAGTTTCAGCGAGCGCCTGTCGACATTCACGGGTGAGCGCGTTAACGCCGATTTGTATGGAACTGATACAAGTTCCTGCGTTTACAGCTAGGTGGCGGGGTCTCGATTCCTTACGAATTGGCGCGCCGTGAATGTCGACAGGCTCACGCAAACACTCGCACTTAACATAACCTCGTCCTGCCATCTATTACAATAAAACGACAACTGCACCGATTCCAGCGATACAGATATAATTTCCTGCACATACACAGTAATTGCTCGACCGCGTTATCGCAGGTCGCCAATGAAAGGTCGGTCAATAAAACGTCAGATTATTAATATGTTATACACTGCAGATAGCGAGATATAAGTTGAACACGTGTCGGTAGGTCATATCTGCGTTATATAAACTGTTGCAAACGTCTGACATCTGTTTATATTGATTCAAACATTTTAATTATACTTATTTAATAACTATCTACGGTAAGGTCTGTTATGGGCTTTCTTCCGCATACGCTTAGATTTTGGAATGAAATCTCTCTCCATGATTTTCTAGATAGCCTTTCTTTTTTTTTTAAAGTGAGGGAAAATCCTCATGGATGCTATATCTTCCGGCCGGACTTCTACCGACTAAAAAAACCTCACGTTACGCCCAACAGCCTATGGTTGGGAGCCTCGGGTAAGCCCTCGGAAGGATGTCCGAGGACTCCCAATTCCAAGTAGCCTACCCTACAGTAATGAGTTATTTTTTAAAAATGTCAAGTTTTAAAGACATCGACAATCTATATGTCCATCACGCAGGGGTGATAAATAAAAACAGTATTTATAGTATCACTTTTGTACAACATTATCTTCTGGTATTTTCTATACTTACTACTAATCTTATAAAGAGAAAAGATTTGATTGTTTGTTTGCATTGAATAGGCTCCGGAACTACTGAACTGATTTGAAAAATTCTTTCACTGTTCGGAAGCTACATTCTTCCAGGGTGACATAAAATATATTTTATTCCTGTTTCCCCACGGATTGGGAACTACGCGGGTGAAACCGCTAGTATACGATAAAATGACAAACCTTGCACATAATGTAGGTAAAAAGAATCCAGTATTAATCGATTAAAATTCTACCATTAATGTCCTCACGTCCTCCTGGCTCTGAATGAACCGTTCATAAAGCTTATCCATTCTTAATGAATGTAATAATTCTCATTAAACACAACGCACTTTGTCATACTTCGATGATTTGATAGGGTTGTCACAAAGTAAAAAAAATATTCCTATTCTGAATTTGAAAAATCTGTAAGATTATGGGTTCAGATGAGTTCTCTAGTATCTAGTTATTTACCTATTACAAGTAGAGTATCTGATCGATACTCTAATAAATTAATTGATTCGTCCCTACAATAATCAACAGTGTTGCTGTTACCCATAGGCCAGGGTGACCACTTTTGATCAGATGGACTTTTTGCTTGCCTGCGCCCTTTGGGAATAAATTTCCGTCCACGCATTCACGTCGTGTGGTCGAGAATTGACACTCAGAAGTGTGGTAACTGCGTCACTTTCCGTGCAGCTTTAACCTTTACCCTTTAACTTTAACTTTAACCCTGTGCTTATGCCGTGCAAAATGTATAAATGACCGTATAGAATAAAAATTACATAAATATAATATAATTTTCCTTATACTTAACTATTTTTATTATTATTAAAATACTCTGTAGATACTTGCATGCTGTTTTACGACTGTGTTTATTGCGTGTTGTAATTAGCTAATAACGGCTATAACTAGCACCTAAGCTGTGAATACCTAAGTACCTGCTTAGGATATTAGCATAGAATAACCCTTAAAGTTATACTTAGAACGGATTCACGCGTTCTAAGTTAGCTTGTAAAAGTAAAAAAATAAAAATAAAATTGACCATTAGTCTAACGTCTTATAATAACGACCTAAGCCTTGTAGCGTAGCCTTTCAATTCAAAAAGGTTACCTATTAAGTGAGATTATAATGTTTTTTCAACAGGTCGCTAAAATCTGTCGAAAATCATAAAACAGTCCAGAACGTTTCTAGGGTTCCGTACCCAAAATTTATATAGGGCATGAGATTTTGGCGTCCGTCTATTCTCGTCATCCGTTAGAAACGTGAGAGAAACGCTTATAGTAGGGGGTCCTTCAAACGGGGTATTAGAAGGTTTTTACAGTGCCGGCAGCGCGAATGTAGCGCCTCCGGTTTTGAAGACTTCCATAGGCTACGGTGACCACCGGTCCATCTGGTGGGCCGTATGCTTGTCTTCCAACCTAATGGTATAAAAATATGTACAATAGTATAAATCCCTATAGAGCAGGAATACCATCCAATTTTTTTTTATTTTATGGAAGTATTAGTATAAGGGATTCCCTTTTTGTTGAGCGGAGGTGCGTTTAACTAAAAGGGAACTAATAGAGTCTATAGGACGCTCATGGCTCCTCCTGTGTAAAGTTCGATTATATCTTAAATGTGCCCATGGGACTGTTGATGTATTACATGGTTGCCCGAACGTAAGAATATGATCACATATTATATTATATCACAAGAAATTCAAACTTGATGATTCAATTTCCTTTTATATCTCCGATTTGGCACAACCATTTGCAAACCTATGGTCCTATGTCTTTTCCATAAAATAACACAGCAAAATCAGTTTTTGCATCCATTCCAAATGAGAAGTATTTTGCTTTCAGAATGATTTATTTTTAATTTCAAAATATTATTAAAACACAGAGCAACACGATCTGTGTCCTATGATCAATCGGGAGGGGAGGCTACATACTGAGACAGCTTTCGCCTCTGTCAAAGCGGGCTCCAAAAGTGCACGGTTATACAAACTGTATATAAGCGTTGATTTAATTGTTTTGTGTAAGTTTCATAGTAACAGCGTGTGTATTTGAATACGATTTTTCGCCGCAACATTTGACAGACAGATAATGTATAGTCTAGAGCAAACATGCTACGATTACTCCCCTTGTACCGGTCGCGTTGCTTTATGGATAATAATATAGATTGACGTACAGCTTAATTAAAGACCCCTGCGAACATGAGACTTGCTTTTTCTTAGCTCTAGCTCTCTCTACAAATTATCTGCTATGCGTCTGACTTCTTGGCAAGCTACCAAGCTACTCAAATGGGACGGCATTTGACATCTCAGCGATGTAATTTTTTAATTTACGAAGACACTAGACAGGTAGTGACAACCCTAAGAGAATATAACTCGTATTAAATTAAAGTGCACACTGCTTCTTATTCCGGTATCGACAGTTTACAATGTTGCATTTATATTGCATCCCTCTCATACACAGTAATTATGGTTTACAGTGCGAGAGTGACGCAAACAGAATTTACGAGTATGACTTCAAGGGCTTAAATAAATTTTCATGGCTTATTTCGCTCTGTGACTAATTTTATGCCAACAGCCGGCAATATTTAGAGAAGTTTTAGTGTATATTTGCAATTGTTTTACGACTATGTTGTTATAAAATGTAAATTAGTTTCAAGAAGTATAATATATAATCTACTCGATAAATATAGGAAGTTACGATATTGCTGTTAGACGTTTCAAATATCTACTAATATCGAACGTTAACTATGTCTGACAGTTATGCTTTCACGAATGAACCAGTTAATCAGTTTTGATGATATTCATGTATAGAGATAGACTAGAGCTAGATAGAGCTTGGAAAAGGACACAGCATAGCTGTCGCGAAAAATGTCTTGACAGGGCTGAAATCGGGGTAATACTAAATATTTTCATAGATGTTCGTCATTGTCGAAGTTAAAACCATTTTTGTATTTAGACAAGTGTCTAAGTATAAAGTGTATAAGTATAAAGGATAAATAAATATTTGAAAAATGAAAAATCTTTATTCAAATAGGTCACAATGTAACGCTTATGAACGTCCAAATGATTTCTTTTACATTTACTACCAGATTCGCAACGCAATAGGCAGAGCTGGAGAAAAAAGAACCTGGTAATAAAACTCCGGTCATTTATTCCATCTGCGTTAAATTAAAACTACCACAACAGTTTTTAGTTTTGCAGAATAAGATCCGTAAAAAAATTATAATACCATCCCGACACTACATTTCCACGCGGACATAGTAGCTGGCAAAAGCTTGTATGAAAAATGTCTACTTGATATGCAACACACCCACACAAACATACACAATGATTTGTATGTGAGCATGTGTAGGCGTGTATTGCATTACGTTAGGTAGGTAAGCCTTATGTGAGTTATTTCCAAGCTTATAGTTCAGTCAAATTAGTCCTTAAAATAGAAGTAAGGTTACGAAAATTCCCATAGAGCTAAAAATTGGTAGAAATGTTCAGAATACTATTATAAATGAATTGTGAAAAGTGCCCATCAATCCCCCTTGTGCAATCTTATCACGGAAATGGCAATGACTTATGAAAAAATAGTGTGGATACATTTTTTGTAGAGAATCGGATTTACCGACACCGTTTACCTGAAAAACACGAAAAATCAATTTTTGCAAACTTTCACCATCAATAATTTTTTTTGCACAAGGGGGATTGATGGGGACTTTCCCCATCAATCCCCCTTGTGCAAAAAAAATTATTGATGGTGAAAGTTTGCAAAAATTGATTTTTCGTGTTTTTCAGGTAAACGGTGTCGGTAAATCCGATTCTCTACAAAAAATGTATCCACACTATTTTTTCATAAGTCATTGCCATTTCCGTGATAAGATTGCACAAGGGGGATTGATGGGCACTTTTCACAATTCATTTATAATAGTATTCTGAACACTCATACCAATTTTTAGCTACATGGGAATTTTTGTAATCTTCAGTCTTATTTGACTGGACTATTATGCATAAGTTAATTATGTAAGTGATGAGAACACAGATTTGTAAGTACTATTGTATGACCAACTGGACTCACCTTTATTTTTTATTTTTTTTAACGTGAGAAAAATCCTACAGGGAATCTATGCCGGACTCCTATAGAATAAAAACCACACGTATCCTACCTAACAGCCTATGGTTGGGAGCCCGAGTAAACCCTCGGAAGGATGTCCCCAAGACTCCCAACAGACCTACGGCTACCACTGCGGCCTCACCTAGGGGTGGTCGGGGTCAGTTGCTATCCCGCGTCTTTGGTGGTTGTTCGGGTGTTATTCCGCTTCCGCATGACTGCGTAAGGGAGTCCAGGGTACGCCCATAGAAGGCTAACCCCCCAGGGCTTCGACACAGACTTTGACCGCCATCATGGCCTCGCATGGCTTTGCCTCTAGTAAACTAATGCCCTATGAATCCCTTTCTTAAACATTCATTAATTACGCATCCATTTAACCTGCCAAAAAATTGCGACATTTTGTCATTGCCACAAATTACAAACGCTTTATTACTTGGTATTATATTATATGAGTTTAAAGTGACAGGTGAAAACATTAATAACGTTAATAGGACCACCCACACCAGCTTTTCTTTAAATACAAGGCGCAGATTCGTCCCTGCGTCGAATACTGAGCTCTTCAACTTGATCACACCCTCTCCTTTCCGATCCTGAACAACGCGTGCCCACTCATACACAGTGGAGAGAATCTTCGCCAGAACAGAAAGTTTCAAAAGATCGTTCCTCTGTCGAACTACAAAAACCTGGAACGACCTGCCCGCACACGTGTTTCCCTCATCTTACAGTCCCGGGTTCTTTAAGGCCGCCAATCGCAAGGTCGCCAACTTGAGGACCACTGTTAGAAGTGGCCCCCAATCGTTAGATGCGCCACGGCTTTCCATCAGGCTGGTGGTGACGTCAATTCGGCGAGCTAAATATAAAAAAATTTGAGAGGTGTCAAGGGACACCCGGATGGAACGAAGTTCCTTTCGATTAATTAGTGAAGGAATTGTAATAAAATTTTATTTTTTTTAATTAATAATAATATTTTTTTATTATTAACCCCCATTTTATTTCTCCCCCCTCCACCTTAACCCCCCTCCCCCCTCTCCCCCATATTAACCCCCCCCCCCCCCATATTAAAGGAGGGTAGAGGTACCTCTACCCTCCATACTATAGCAAAAAGGAACTTCGTTCCAAAAAAAGTGTCGTGACAACTTTTCGTGAGAATTTTTTCCGTCTAGCCCCCTTTCACAACGCGCGAAAAATAGCGTCGTTAGAGCTTCGGCATCTAGATCAGGCAATATTTTTTGGAACAAGCACGGTGTCGATTCTAGCTGAGCATTGACTGTTGTGTAAACAAAACGTCATGTGCATGACCTCCTAGGCTTTTACTCCCCGTTCGCCATAGGCTGTTGTACCTCTCCTAATTGACCTGAACAATTCGAGGAGGTCAACAATCCCACCATCCCGCTACTTGTCCGGTTGCTGCTCAGCGGCAGGCGTTGCGATGCTGCGCGTCCGCGCATACAAATTGTTCTTAAAAGGCTTCAGTAATGCAAGCAGCCACCTGGAGTTGTCGAGCAGCGAGATTTGAAGTGAGCCATGTTAGAATCCCTGCAATGACATTATAAGTGGGGGAATTGAAGTGGTCAACATAGCTTGCAGAATAAGCACGTAAAATTGACATCCTGCGCACAACCCTGCGAAGTTGATTGTATTGAATTTTACAGTGAAGCAGCGTCTAAGCAAAGTAAAACATTGAATCGCTTCCAGTCATACGAAACGATAACCTTGAAAATCTTAGTCTTGTATCTTGTAGTTTGTATATCATTTTATGCTTTATGCCAAAATTAATATGCTCCATGCTGTTGCCGGTGTACAATGTTCCGATCACAAACTGTTGTGTAAATTCACTCATCACTAATTAATCACATTTTTCTTCGCGAGATTAAAATAATACAGAAGTTTTTACATATGCCAACAATCAGAGTACAAATCGTGTACGCCACCTTGAATATATTAAAATCTTTAATAAGACCCTTAAAACAAGCATCCAGTTGTTTTACAATTGAGTCAATATAATAATTAAAGAATAAAAACCGGCCAAGTGCGAGTTGGACTCGCCCATGAAGGGTTTCGTAGCAGCAAGTAACATAATATAAAAGTTCTTATAGTTCGTTGTAACTTTGATTGATGTTTTAACACGTTCGCAGTGGTAGTGATTTTTCTAACCGAAAATTACGGTTTATGACGTATTAAAAAAAAACTACCAGCTCTATCTCGTTCGAATTAATTTTCGTTGGTAGTTTTTATGGCAATGTACATCATATAATTTTTTTAGATTTATCATTCTCTTAGTTTAGAAGTTAGAGGGGGGGGGACACACATTTTTCCACTTTGGAAGTGTCTCTTGCGCAAACTATTATTTTTAGAAAAAAATGATGTTAGGAACCTCAATAGCATTTTTGAAGACCTATCTATAGATATCCCACACGTATAGGTTTGATGAAAAAAAATATTTTGAGTTTCAGTTCTGAGTATGGGGACCCCCGAAATTTACTACTTTTTTTCTAGTTTTATATAAGAATCTTAATGCGGTTCACAGAATACATTTTGTTACCAAGTTTCAATAGCATAGGCCGTATAGTTTCGGAGAAAAGTGGCTGTGACACACGGACGGACAGACAGACAGACAGACAGACAGACAGACATGACGAATCTATAAGGGTTCCGTTTTTGCCATTTGGCTACGAAACCCTAAAAACCGGCCAAGTACGAGTCTGACTCGCGGCGCGGATGAAGGGTTTCATACCAAAGAACGGTAAAATATCACTTTTGTTGTATGGGATGGGAGCCCGCCTAAATCCCTCCTTTTCCCTGGGCGAGGCCGTAGTGGCGGCCGTAGGTCTGTTGGGAGTCCTGGGACATCCTTCCGAGGGCTTACCCGGGGCTCACAACCATAGGCTGTTGGGCGTTACGTGAGGTTTTTTAGACGGTAGGAGTCCGGCATAACATCCATGAGAATTTTCACTCACGTAAAAAAAATCCCTTCTTTTTCCTGATTTTTATCCCCTCTATATAAAATAGAGTGCAGAGGGGCTTATGGCGAGACTTTGTCTGTAGCTGTTACTCTGTCGCATTAAACTATGTCACTAGGTCACGTGGATCATCTGTTCAAAGTTTGAAATAAAACAAAAATGACAACGTCCGTCATTCCGATTGAACTTTCACTTTCACAATAAACATGGGGGGAGGGGCAGTCTGGTGAGAACGATCTCACGGCTTTCTTGTACTATTTGTTATTACAACAGAAATACATCATTTGTGAAAATTTCAGCTTTCTAGCTGTCACGGGTTTTAAGATTACGACGTGACGGACGGACAGACAGACAGACGGACAGCGGTATCTCATGTATAGGCTTTCCATTTTCACCCTTTGTATACGGAACCCTAAAAAAGACTGAGACAATGCTACCCACCAAATTATTTATTCTGAACAAGCGCATTCATTATTTTGGTTGTTTCGCTACTGGCCCATGACTGTTCAAACAAGGTGATGACCAGATTCTTGCATGTGTATGGAATTCTGGCTACTTTTTCGAAAATGTGTCTATAGAAATGAACGCGCCTGAGGTATTTACTGATGTTTTGATTTTTGTTGAATGTTTTAGACTATGTCACAGAATATCTAATTGTGACAACATTGCGTGTAGCTACTGGTATAAATGAGCAATAAGGTGTATGTGTATACTAGCCGATGCCCGCAGCTTCGCCCGCGTAAAATTTGTTCCTGTTCCCGCTTCCCGTGGGAACTAATTCCCGGGATAAAACCATAATCTATCCCTGTACCTACTAAGTTTCAGCCAGATCCGTTCAGCCGTTAGAGCGTGAAAGATTAACAAACATCCACACTCACAAACTTTCGCCTTTTATAGTATTAATTTAGGGCAAGATTTTACGAGTTACGAGCAAAGTTTATAATGTCCAGCTAAATCGGGCTAAGTGATTAATACATCTCTAAACTTCATTATTATAACACTTCCCACAAAGTATAGATACTAACTTTTGAGGAAGGGGAGAGGAAGTAGTAGGAAAATGGGGGGGGGGGGGGGGCAAGGGTACCTTTCTCCCCCTTTTATTGTTATAACTTACTTAACCCACAAGGCTTTTGACTTGGTAACACAGTTCTAACCTGGTTAGGTTAGAACTGTGTTACCTTAAACTTCGATTAGTAATAATTTATTAATGGAAATTCGATTAATTGAATGATTATTATCACATTGCCCTACTCGTATTGGGCATTATGCATAATTCCCGATTAATAACTTTGCCTATAAACTACACACATTTAAATTCTAAATTTATGATCATTTGTTTATTTTGAGAAAATGAAACAATTTAACTGCTTTACTATATAATAGCTGAGCTCTCAGTCTCGATTTTCCCAAACGCCTGCGAAAAGGAGTCTCAGAACCATAGTGCGAGCCATGGTCTCCAGCAGGAGTAAGTGGGACTGCGCCGCCTCTTTCTGCGAGCAGGTCATGCTCGTGGAAGAGGCGGCGGAGTGGGAGTGGGAGAGAACTCTCCCACTCGAGTTCCGCAGTCGGCAGCTTCGGCGCTGCCGACGTGTCTTTGCTGTAGACTATTGGCCTCCATGACCGAGGCCTGAGGACGGTGAGTGGGCTCCTCACCGTCCTTACAGAAGGTCCTTAGCAGGTCCATGACGGCAGCGTGACGTCAGAGATTCACGCACGCTCCCCCTTAGAAGCGGGATCAAACCCGAAAACCCTCCAAAGACGCGGGATAGCACCCGAACGACCCCCTAGGCGAGGCCGCAGTGGTAGTCATAGGTCTGGGACATCCTTCCGAGGGCTTACCCCGGGGCTCCCAACCGTAGGCTGCTGGGCGTTACGTGAGGTTTTTTAGTTGGTAGGAGTCCGGCATAGCATCCATTAAGAATTTTCCCTCACGTTAAAAAAAGGGGTCTTAGAAGGTTTTTGCAGAATCGACAGCGCGAGTGTAGTGCCTCTGTTGCAAACGTTCATAGGCTACGGTGACCACCAGTACGCCTGGTGGGCCGTATGCTTCTCTTCCACCTTAGTGGTATAAAAAAAAAGAATTTCATCTCAAGCTTAGGATCATTTATGAATGTGTTAAACTTCATTAAATCAACTTTGATAAATGTTGTGATGAAAAGCTTGACGTTCTTTTAAAGACTTGTCAATTCACATTGATCGTATCCGCAACGCCATACTCTTGTTTTTTAACTTTATTCAATTTTGTAATTTACACATTTTCTTGGTTTTACATTTAAAAAATATATCAGTTACAGAGATCACAAACCTTTTTTGATGTGAGTGCATACCCAACTGCATTTCATTCCTCCATTCTTTTTCACCTTCGTATTCAATTGTACTCCTTATCCAATTAACCATCGGTACAATTACCTTGTTTTTGCGGTGCTGCGACGCCTTCAAATTGTTCAGACCACATGTGTGACATATCTGTTCAATATTGCGATAATTACTTACTCATTGCTGCCAGGTCAGTGACTGGTTTTCAGGGTAATATGGTTGATGACGGCGTGGGAACATGGAAGTGAAATTTTGGTAACAATAGCGACAACTCCATGGTGGATCTTATTATTTTGTAGAAAATAATAATCTAAGAGCAAGCATGCTGTTGTCAGGCTGTACCTAGACCTAATTCTGCCATTTTATAATGATATATTTTTAACATAAATTTCAATGTTAAGTTCTCAAATTAGATGACATTTTATTCGGCAAGTTTGCCGCTGTTCGGCACAGTGACAGTGGCATACAATAGCAGAATTGAGGGCATGTCAGAGTGTGTGACACTCTATTCGCTTTTGTCAACTGCGGTGCGGCTGAACTTCGATATTTTCTATGAAACATGACTGCCATCTGACCTCTGGACTTGGTAGTTGGCTTTTAGTTCGCGGCAACGCTGGCCGGCCAACTGAATGCTATCGGTGTTTGTGCGCACATCACAGTTTTCTACACACATATCTTTGTGGAGTAGTTACACCCTAAAAATTAACAACCTTTTTTTGACGTGTGGATAACCTCATGGATATGCTATATCGGACTCTTATACGCTAGTCCAACATAGCATCCCTGATGGGATGGGAGTCCCGGCCGTAGGCAGGGCCGGGAGTCCCATCAAAGTCCACAGCCTAACACTAAACCAAATAATATAATTAATTTCTCAAAACCAAGCTCTTCATGAAAATCAAATGAAACAATCAACATCACAACAACTCGCAAGTCTCCCTTGACCACAGATACAAAACAAATGACAAGCAAATTAATTTGTCCATTGATTGTGTCCCAAACACTGGTCAATCCGCGGCTGTACACTCACAAACTTTCAACCACAAACCAGACAAAATTACACATATTCCAAAACTTGTACACACCAAATTGAACTTTATTTCTTGATAAGAAGGTTGAAATTGTATTCTATTTCAAGGTACGGTGCAAATTCAACTTTGCTCGTGTGTTGATGAATAAAACCACACGTCGAACTTGTTTTAAACGATTGACAACAACTGTTGCTCGTGTTTGTTCTAAATTCAAACGTTTGCAGAAAGTTTAATTTCGAATTTCGCACGCGTAGGACGCCAGACAATTTGGGGGCGCCACAATGTGCAATAAACTTTATAATTAAATGATAATGAATCTATTATTGCGAGGTATTGGAGGTTGCTTCTTGTTATTTATAATCCTGATGAGTGGAGCATCATAAATACCTTCTATGATAAATACAGTTTATAATTCTTTGAGGAAATGTTGGAGAGTTCAGGATCGACATTTTTGCCAGCATCAACTGTTTCCGAGTGATGGTACCATTCTGAGTAATACTGTCAGAATAGTACTCGCAATGTAATTTTTGTAAAAAATACGCTCCTGAACCTCCTGATTTATGCTTTTAGTGAACTGTGTGGTTTCTAGACTCTTTAGCTGGTAGCAGTTAGTGGTAGCAGCACACAGATAACAAATGCTTAATGCTTGGTCAATATAAAAAAATAAACACAAAGTTACTCGTTGCAAAAACAGTAACCTGATCTTGTAACAAGGCATATGACACCATCAATTAATGATCGGTAAAACGTTTCTTACATATTATTCTAACACCCACAACCTTCAACTAAATTAGTTTTGCTAATGGGGTTATTACCGTCTTTTGAGCATTTATCACGCGCCGTAAGTATAGACGAGTGACAGAGGCCTGTAGATTTCGGGTGGCAATATTTTGTACTCATTCCCGTCGCCACACAAACATCTGACATAACGGTTAAAATAAAAACTTTAACACTTATAAATATTACCGCGCTTAATTAATTCTTTGTTATGCAAGTTATGCAACCTTCCCATATAATTGATGGATGTGTTGATTGGGAATGTCGTTGTAATTAAGCCTTAGTACCGCTAATGATGTCTCCCCCCCCTCCCCACTTCTTCTCCTCCTCCACTCTTCTCCCCTTTTTCCCCTGAATTTCATATAATAATAACTCGATTTGACGTTGCAGCTGATCGATATAATTAGTTGAATATAAGTTAGGTACGTAAAATTAAGTTGAAAACGCTTAAACCATTCGGGTATTTTTAGATAATGTTCCGTTCCACAGGGTAAAAGTGGTACCCTATTTCCAAAGATGATCTCCATAATACCACAAATTAGAGATAGTATAGTCCCTTCATAGTTAATTTACCTATAGCGCTGATGTTGGCTTGCTTGATTTTCGTGTTACCATACTAAGATTTTCTTTATCCCATGTACTCTAACCTTAAAGTCGAAACTTATTTTCTTTTTTGTTTCCGTTTTTCGGGCGCGGAAATTATTTGAGATGTGGAAGGAGTGACTTCGTCCTCCTTGGTGATGGTAATGAGTGTCTTTTTTCAATATCCATATCAATAAAAATAAAACTTAAGTACAATCTTATAGTATCATGATGAAGAAATGATACTCCAATGATGTACATAGCCATTTATTCTTCTGCTCTTCGTATAATAGATACTACTCCTATATTTCCACTTAATGGTTTGATAAAATAAATAACAATCCAATGGTTGTAGATTCGTTACATTTTTATTTTCACAATTTATCTAATACTTGCACAACTAACTATTAATTAATACAAATATTCTACTTTAACTAATTAGCACTTTACTGAACTCGATCAGGAAACAGAATGTGTTCTTTTTCCAGAATATTCACTTTTTATCGCCTCTCAACAAATCCCACCTCATACTGAACATTTATGTCAAATCAACTACCCACTATTTTCAAATAATCTATAAATGTTTTATGTACAGGCTAATCATTCTGCTATGAGGCGGTGTTGACATCACAAAAATAACTTATTACTACTTAAAACTGAATGGTTTTAGCAAAATCACAACATTCGGCCATCAGACAGCGTGCTATCTCCGGAGCACGCAGTAATCACAACATTCGGACCTGTATATTGAACTAATCACATATTTTTATACATAACGTACATAACAATAATACCTTTATGCGGCTTTTTATAATATGCTAAATCAAAATCTTAAAGTTTAATTAAACCTAAACCTTCTCTATATCTTCTATCTACTCTGTCTATAGTCTATAGGCTTATAATATTAACTCAATCATTATTTATTTTGTAAAACTATAAGTGAGAACTTGAGTCTGGCGAAACGTCAAGAATACAAAACAAAGGCAACAAGTAACCAGTTCACAGAGCAGACCGCCTGCTGAAACTATTTACAAATGTAAAATCTAAAAAGAGATCTCTTTTTTAAAACCCAGCAGAGTCTGCAGATCACTTCCAGGTTTCATTTTCCAGCAAAAGAAATCATTACATGTGTCAGCAATTAGTGTAAAATATATTTAATAGTGGAATACAACTAGTACAAGCGAGTGATTTTTCATAAAAAAAAATCATTAGGTATCTAATATTACCATCATAATAATATTACTTAAATAATATTTGTAAATTAAATTGTTAATCTCATTTTAAGCGAACTATTGTCCTTATGAGAAATAAAGTTCTTTTAACCTTAATAATCGTCTAGTTTCAGGCAACGTGATAAAGCCACAATATACCTATACCTTAACCCTAAGGACACATATAAATATAGTATTTAAGGCAGCTCTTGTGTGTTATATCAACATCTATCCTTACAGGTTTCCCTAATTCGATAGTGTTACAATGTGTTTATTATAGGTGACAATTTTAATCAATGAATTGTAACTTAGGTCATAAATACATCAATAGATTAAATTCCGATACTGTAAACTAATTTTAATAAATTGTCATGCAAATAATAATGACTTTAGATAATCATTTTAAATATTAATAAAAATCTCAGATGATAATAACAAAAATATTGGTGTCTTATAATGTAATAATAGTTTCATTCGTGTAATAATGTCAATAATTAATAATTTCATATCATACTATAATAAATTGTGTCAAACGTTTGCAAACATAAATCTGAAATAGGTACGAATTATGTCAAATAATAATAATAATATAAAGTAATCATGGTGTGCGCATAAAATGTGTCAATGCAAAATGTAGGTATAAGTATTCTTAAGTCAATCACTGAGATACTCTGATTAATCTAACCATACCAATACCTTCGAATTCGGTTGGTAGCCTGTCGCAAGAGCGTATACCTACCACTGTTTAACTGGGTAACTACCCATAAAGTGTCATTGACCTTATGCAGTCTACTATGATAACAAGAAAGACTTTTTTTTATGGTTGATGTACATGTTATAAATTCGCAAGATTTATTGGGAACTTTTTGGTAAGTAAAACTTTCCTATTTCACAAATACGGGATAAAAAACTAGACATATAATTATTAGACTACTACTTACTTAGAAATAGTATGGTATTACTTTAGAAATGGTATTTGAATAAAAGAAACTGCAAGGTACGATACCTATATTTCTTGTGAGGTGCAGCCACAAGATTCTGATGAATTTCTTATTCTCATAATGTTATGTACCTACTCTTTTTGCAGAGAGACTCTTGGACGTTATCTAAATTATAGAATATCGCTATTATGGACATTTTGTAAGTTACAAGATTAGGTACTCCGCAGGAGGATACAGGTTAAATTTGAATACACTGTTAAAGTAACTCAAATTTACAATTCCATCTACATCTGTTAATGCCTCAGCTTTTGCACAGCAAAAGCTGGTGAACTTAACCTTTAGCTAGTTTTAAATTGAATCAAATTATCTAAAATAAACTACTAGGAGCGGCTAACCCCACAAGTTCCAACTCTCGACCATTTAGTTAAGCATTGGTTTCTATGTGTTACAATAGTCACGGTAAATTTAAGATTTTAGAAGGTTTTCCTTTTCCATTTTTATCAGAATAAGAATATTAACGATATTTGTTAAAAAATATGAAAAAGAAAACTCCTAGTCGAGTCGATTGGCAGACTGCAGTCATCTATTTAATCTAAACCAATGGGTATAACTATTTAAAGGGGAAATGCTGCCAGTCTTTGGGTACAATGTCATTATTTAGATTTAGGTTTTTTTTTTTTTTTTTTTTTTTTTTTTTTTTTTTTTGACGCGGGGAACGCCTTTACGCGCCTTCATCCCAGCTGCGGGGGCAGCTGGGATGGTGTGTGGGACTCCCGGCCCGGTCCGGAATGGACCGTCCTACCCACTAAACCCCGCGGTGTTCCTCCTCACCCTTTAGCCGGGTCGAGGGATATCAAAAGATTATTCACGTCGACCCGGCTAGGGGCGCCCCGTTTATTCGGGGCTCTCCTCGGGGGAGCTAGATGGGCGGCTCCCCAAAGCTCCCTAAGGAGCTGAAGTCCATGCCTGCACCGCTCTCGAGCGCCCCTCTGTAATAGAGGAGACAGAGAGCGGCTGGCGCAGGCGTGCACTAATGGGCACCCCTGGAACACGGAAAAGGTACCCACCGCCATGTGACCGTTGGTGGGCGGGGTCCCCCGACCTTACGCCCACGGTCAAGAAACAATCGGGGGCGCGCAGTAACTCCTCACCGCGGCGCCCCCGAACTGCACGGCAGAGCGGGAGCATTATCGGTTACTCCCGCTCCCCCGCACAGTGCACCTCCCGCTTTGCCGCCATCACCTCGTCAACTGGCGAGGTGACAGCGGCCCAGCACTGTTGCCGCCGGTCGCGCCGTTATTCACGGGCCGGCAGCCCGAACTGCATGGCAGGGCGGGAGCATCTACCCAAACTCCCGCCCCCCACGCAGTGCCTCTCCCACTTTGCCGCCATCGTCTCGCCAGCAAAGGAGGCGAAGCGACGGCGACCCATCATTGCTGCTGCCGGCCGTGAATAACGGCACGGCCGGCAGCAACACACACCACCGAGCAACCCACAGGTGGGTTACTCCCGCCTCGGCCGGAATTAGCCAGAGTAGCACAACTCCCCCACAGAGGAAGGGGAGTGGTCGCTACTCCGTTGCCCAGGATGCACCACGAGGAGGATCCGACCCATTGGGGTCCTTAAGATGTTAGTAGGACCCCGCATCCCATTTAGATTTAGGTTAGTTTAGATAGTTATAATGTAAATAGATAATGTTACATTGGGATTATTTTGGTAAATAAATATGTAGCAAGTCTCATTCTGTCAGATGCTACAATACTATCTAGGCAGCAGTCCCACGATCTGATAAAATTCTACAAGAAACTCTGATAACGTAAGCTGTTCAGGGTTCTTTTTTTTTATTTTGCGAACCAGTCAACTTTTGTTAGAATATAGGATATACATTTAATTCTAGCCTTTACCTCTAACAAAATGGCCCTAAGTGGTCTAAGTGCATATATACTGTTAAAAGGCAGTTTTACCTTTTCTTCTGTCTTAGCGGAATTATAAATATTGCATTAGTAAACCAGTAAGACTGAATCTGTTCTAGCGTAACCATAATAAGCATCAGAATTATACTTAGTTTACTTGGTCCTAAATTATCCCTATAGGGCATTATGTCTTAGTATACTCATTTGACTGGACACTAGTCCATGTTGAAGCGGGCTTAAAAGAAATCAACAACCTGACGCTATTTGTGGTACTAAATCCCTCTTTGTCATAGTGGTACTACAGTATTAGGACTGCTGGTACGAAGTAAGTTACAGCCGGTGTACAGCGTAAAATTAAGGCCTAATAGACACCTACGTACCCTTTTTTTTTTTGCTAACAGTTTACAGGGCGTTCTTGTAGTGTAGTTTGTCGACTGAAATACGCAACTAGTATAATCTGATAAACTAAACTAGTCAGAGAATACCACCTAACCCTGGTGAACTGCAACCGTATGCACTTCGGTCAGGCTTCTGAAACTCGCCTACACCTACAGCAATAATTAACGCCCGAACGGAGACTTCTAAACCGCGTATGGCGCACGCAAAATGTTTTGATCTTTACTTAAATTTCTCTGTATATATATTTTTTTTTTTTGTGATTTGCAGGTATGTTTAGAAATACCTATAAGATAGCACAAAATAGTTATTACTCTCTAGCACTGGCTTTAATCAAGATCAAGGAAGTAAAACTTGTGTACGTACTACTAAAAGTTATTCCGAGCCTCAGTGTTTCAATCAGGATTATCTACATTAATATTATAAGAAGGAAAGATTCGATTGCCTGTATGGTTGTTTCTTTGCGTTGAATAGTCTCCAAAACCACTGAATCAATTTGAAAAACTCTTCCACTACTGCGAAGGCACACCCTCCCCGAGTAACGTTCCCGTATCTCCACAGGAATGGGACTACGCAGGGAAAACCATGCGGCAACCGCTAGTATTGTCTTCGACCAGTAGAGGTCGTTCAACTAGGTCTTTTTACAAGGATCCAAGTGTAATATTTTGCTTAACTCATACAGTCCACTGCCGTTGTATAGCTCTTTCAATTAAAAAAAAAAGGTCTTTATAATAGATATTGCTAGCTGTCTCACAAAGTCTTATCACAAAACGTCGAAATTAGATAAGAAATCCTAAAATTGTCTACCCATGTACATTGCACGGTATCTCCCGGGATATTTTGAACACCTGATATGATATGATATGATATGGTACAATTGGTCAAAAAGGTCAACGTCTATTACAATTAGAAATTATATTATATTCCCCAATAATAGAGTCCATGCCTAAAATGGTCGCCAGGGATTTATAATGTGCGCGACACACTAAAAACACGACGCGACTATGTGTAGATAGAATGTACTGCGTATGGTGGCGCATTGGATATTGATAGTGTGACTCTGGTCATAGAAAACAACACAAATTGATTCTACTCAACACGCGTTGCGTCACGTTTTAACAATGTGTTTCTGCCTTAAACTTCCGACGTGTATTTGACACGGATAACTCTTGAGGAAACCCACACTATAA
The DNA here is from genome assembly GCA_933228765.1 of Miltochrista miniata. Classification (NCBI taxonomy): domain Eukaryota; kingdom Metazoa; phylum Arthropoda; class Insecta; order Lepidoptera; family Erebidae; genus Miltochrista; species Miltochrista miniata. Next base: position 8,996,632 of record OW121764.1, on the reverse strand, counting down.
CACATATAGATTGTTATGAAGCTAAAAAGTTCTTGCCAAATTGTCATCCTTATAGAAATAATGTTTAGGGAAATACAAGTAACATTAAGTATTAAGTAGGTAAGTACATGTATATTTGATATGATCTGCAATCATACGCAACTACATAGGTAATTGGCATAACTAAATGTACTACTTTTGGCATGTCTAATTAAGATATACCTAATTAGGATTATTTTTTGTAATACTAAAATAAAATAAATAAAAAATAAACTAATCCTCAGGCATATCACATTTTTTAAACGTGATACATTATATCTATATCTATATAATTATAATTCCATAAATAATGCACTAGGAGTTCTTATCATTAAGGTACAACTAAAATAAGTTATAAATGACCACAATTCCTTGTCTGGAGGACTCGTGTCGCGGTTACTCAAGGTCGTTAGCAATTATCCGAATCAAAGTCTTAATTTCACCTGTCGCTCGGCCCGATCCTCACCATTGCCTTCAGTATCGCCGCCACTGGTTAGATTCCGCCTTCTGGCAGTCACACCGCTCCGCCGCGCCGCACTGTATTCCGACACGACAGTTCACCTGTCTTTCTGCTTGGGCGTGAATCTTTCACTTCAGTCACCTGGAATTGTCATTTTAAACGCAGTTACTGCTCTTTCAAGCTAATAATTTCCCATCTATCATCTCATCTAAGACGTTTATTACGTCCAAGGCGCTTATATCTCGCCTGCTTGGCGTCCCCAAAAAAAATCTCTATGCCTTACTTACTATGCATACGGCTAGTTATGAAAAGGGTACAGTTTGTGCCGTAATCTTTCTTGAGCGATTCCGTGATTGGGAAAGCTCACTAAGCCATTGGTATGGAATCTAAATAACACTATAGGCATAAACAAGGCTGGAGGTGTTAAGTAAATCGAAAAACATCAATACTGTTTCACATACGCTCCATTTACTATTGGGCAACAAAATTTGTTATGCATTCATGTGTGTGTAATCTAAACGCTTCACACATACCAATCCAAGTAAGCCTAATGTCAGCCAAAATCATTGAAAAAGCTTCTATATTGTTATGATCGCCACCATAATAGCAGCACAACAATATGACTGCATAAAGCACAGATGATAATATGAATCATTCTCACTATACTCGCCTGGTTGAAATTGACAGCACACCTATACGGTTGCATACTAGCTGCACACTAACACGGCTGCATGTAGCATCGCTTCATGACTGAACAGATCAATCTCAACATACTTACATGATTGTGCACTGGCAGTCTACTTACATAGCTTATAGAAATCATTTGCCGCACCTACATGATTGCACTTCAGCAGCACACCTACATGGCTATGAAACTAACTCTCAAAATACCTGCATGGTTGCGCTTTTACAGCTCACCTACATGACTGCAGACAGCACTCCTGCACGGCTATGGAAATAACTCACATCATACCTGCATGGTTGCGCTTCTACAGCGCACCTACATGGCTGTAGACAGCACACCTGCACGGCTATGGAAATAACTCACATCATACCTGCATGGTTGTGCTTCTACAGCACACCTACATGACTGCAGACAGCACACCTGCACGGCTATGGAAATAACTCACATCATACCTGCATGGTTGCGCTTCTGCAGCACACCTACATGACTGCAGACAGCACACCTGCACGGCTATGGCACTAACTCACATCATACCTGCATGGTTGCGCTTCTACAGCACACCTACATGGCTGTAAACAGCACACCTGCACGGCTATGGAAATAACTCACATCATACCTGCATGGTTGCGCTTCTACAGCACACCTACACGACTGTAGACAGCACACCTGCACGGCTATGGAAATAACTCACATCATACCTGCATGGTTGCGCTTCTACAGCACACCTACACGACTGTAGACAGCACACCTGCACGGCTACGGAAATAACTCACATCATACCTGCATGGTTGCGCTTCTGCAGCACACCTACATGACTGCAGACAGCACACCTGCACGGCTATGGCACTAACTCACATCATACCTGCATGGTTGCGCTTCTACAGCACACCTACACGACTGTAGACAGCACACCTGCACGGCTATGGAAATAACTCACATCATACCTGCATGGTTGCGCTTCTACAGCACACCTACACGACTGTAGACAGCACACCTGCACGGATATGGAAATAACTCACAAAATACCTGCATGGTTGCGCTTCTACAGCACACCTACATGGCTGTAAACAGCACACCTGCACGACTATGGAAATAACTCACATAATATCTGCATGGTTGTGCTTCCACAGCGCACCCACATGGCTGCAAACAGCACACCTGCACGGCTAATGGAACTGAGTCTCAACATACCTGCATGGTTTCACCTTACAGCTCACCTGAATGGCTGCAAACAACACACCTTGCACGGCTATGGGACTAACACACATAATACCTGCATGGTTGGATAATCACTTGCAACGCTCAGGGTTGCACAGCAGCATTCATACTTAAATTAATAAAATAATGTCTAAATTTGTCATAGTACGTCTCGTTGATTGGAGATCCATGCACTAAATACAGTCTTTGCCCTTGAGAAGTCGTTAAGTATCTTAACCACATACTTTTAAAAATAAATAGCAAAGACTGCAAGTCTAGTCGGTCTTAACACAAAATATACATATTACACATAATAAAATTGATCTTTGTAACTGCAATAAGAAGGGTGCGTACCTATCGTATTTGGTCACATTTATTTGACCTATGTAAAAATAAATTTATTCACCGTACCGGTAGAGGGTATTCACAAAATAAATTAAAATAACTAACTGTAGTTATGTCCAAAATGTCTAATAGGACGTCTTATTAACTGAGGATCCACGAATTAAAATGAAGTCCTAGCCCTTGAGAAGTGGCTATGTAACTTAAATATGTACCTACTTTTGTTTCAAGGTAACTAATAGGTACATATGGGCATAATAGTGGGTATTACCACAATAAAAATATAGCTCTATGCAACTACAATAAAACGATAAGGACCTTTTTGTCCCATTTCTGTGTTCAATCTAAAACAAATGTATTCACTGTTCCGGTAGAGAATATTTCCTAAAACCCTTACCGGTGTTAAAAAAAAAAAAACTTCGTTAAATGGACACCGCAGTCAATAGAGTTATGTAACCCCAGTTTGCAGCAATTCGTTAAAGTCAAATACCTTCTTGACTACAGTAAAAAATGCTACGAATATAATACACGCTAATAGGAATAATCACGAACCATGATTAGAATTCGAATAAACTTTTACTTACAGTTTTAACTTGTCACGGCTTGGCTCGCAGGTTATCACACTTCTGAATTGATGAAGAAATGATACTCCAATGATGTACATAGCCATTTATTCTTCTGCTCTTCGTATAATAGATACTACTCCTATATTTCCACTTAATGGTTTGATAAAATAAATAACAATCCAATGGTTGTAGATTCGTTACATTTTTATTTTCACAATTTATCTAATACTTGCACAACTAACTATTAATTAATACAAATATTCTACTTTAACTAATTAGCACTTTACTGAACTCGATCAGGAAACAGAATGTGTTCTTTTTCCAGAATATTCACTTTTTATCGCCTCTCAACAAATCCCACCTCATACTGAACATTTATGTCAAATCAACTACCCACTATTTTCAAATAATCTATAAATGTTTTATGTACAGGCTAATCATTCTGCTATGAGGCGGTGTTGACATCACAAAAATAACTTATTACTACTTAAAACTGAATGGTTTTAGCAAAATCACAACAATCAGAATTACGTGTTTGTTTAGTAAAGTTATGAATATTGACAATTAGATATTTACATAAAAAAATGTTAGTGCTAACGTTTACATCTTATAATCTCCCCTATTACGCGGCAAAATGTCTTAAGCTGGCACTCATAGGGGGACTTTACTGCAACACCAACATACAGAAAACGATCTGTCAGAGGTAAATAAACTGTGAGCGGACTTACAGATGGAAATCTCATGTACTACCCGTTCGCCCTAACTTTGCCGCTGGCGTAGAGGCGTATACCCGAATTGTTAATTAGACGAAGTAAATTGACAGTAGCTAATGTCACTTCGTCATAGAAAATAAGCAACATTGTATGACACAGTTGCTGCCAATTTACTTCGTCTAATTAAAAATTCGACTTTATTATGGAGCCGAGCGGCAAAGTTAGAGCGAACGAGCAGTATATACACTTTTTTCACACCTACCCTCTGCTACGCACACTCGCGCACAAATCAGTATCGAAAACTACTTTGAAAATAAAATCTTTGACTTCATGTCTGTGACTCTGTGAGCGGTGTCTATGTGTGCGTAGCCTCAGCGAATTCAGTATGAAGGTTTCCATCTGCACTATCTAATTTGTGATAATACTTTACATACTATTACTGAGACACCGATGTCCGTCTGTCTATCCGTTACCTGTATATCAGGCTGTATCTCAGGAACCTTGATAGCTAGACAGTTGAAATGTTTACAGATGCTTTACCTGTTTCCTTTTTTTTAAAGGTTGCCTGGAAGAAATCGCTTTTAGCGATAAGGCCGCCTATTGTACATTCGATGTTATGAATTTCTTTTTAAAATGTAATCTTTTTATGGTGTACAATAAAGAATATTTATTTATTTATTTATTCTGTTGCCGCTGTACCACACACACATCCAACGTATTCTGCTTTTCCTGCAGTCCTATAAACTTTTAAAAAACTTAAATCCTCACTCCAAGCATCTAGTAAAATTAATTCACTTTAACATCCTTCTGACGGCTAGTCACATTCGCTTTGGAATGACGTGTACCATACACCACTTAAAAAAAAATCTAACGAAACCTATTTTTGTCCAATCAGAGAATCAAACTCATACCCTTACAGTTAGTCGTAGTACTCGTAGTCTGTCGCATTCAAGCTCCCAACTTAACAAGCCTTATTTACATTAAGCAATATCCCTGAAAATTTTATACCTTATATAAAGTTAAAATGATACACGAAACGATCCCGGTAGTAAAATGCCGTAAGTCCGATATTCCGGATTCCAGGATGCTATCAAAAGTTTTACTGTCGCGATCTCCCATCTTTGTCTGTCTCCTCAGTTATAAAAGAGACGGCGATAGTATTATCTTTTTCTTAAATTCATAGTCGTAGTTTTATGTTACTTGAGCTTCGCATATTTTTATTACGTCTCGTGGATTGAAAAGCTTCGACTAGATATCTAGGTTTGTGCTTATATAGATTGGTTTGGACGGTTGTTCAAAATAAGTTAAATTTATCTACTTTGATCGCTGAATTTGGGGTAATGTAACTGGGTTTGTTTTTTGTTATTCTTCAATGATATGGAATGATAATGATAGAAGATTCTTCAATTACATGTAGACATAAGCAACTGTAGGTAATTAGACCCACGAAAACCTCACATAGCACTAATTGTGGTTTTTAATGCTCATTTTATAGCCGTAGGTCTGTTGGGAGTCCTGGGGTAACCTTCCGAGGGCTCACCCGGAGCTCCCAACAGTAGGCTGTTTGGTCACCTTCCGACTAAAACCACACGTATCCTGTGTGGTTTTTATTCGGAAGGAGTTCGGCCCAGCATAGCATCCATGTAGGATAGTTATCCTCACGTTAAAAAAAACCGGCTAAGTGCGAGTTGGACTCGCCCATGAAGGGTTCCGTAGCAGCAAGTAACATAATATAAAAGTTCTTGTAGTTCGTTATAACTTTCATTATGTTTTAACACTTTCGCAGTGGTAGTGATTTTTCTAGGCGAAAATTGCGGTTTATGACGTATTTAAAGAAATCTACCAACTCGATCTCATTCAAACCAATTTTCGTTGGAAGTTTTTATAGTAATGTACATCATATATTTTTTTTAGATTTATCATTCTCTTAGTTTAGAAGTTAGTTTAGAAGAACACACATTTTTTCACTGTGTCTCTTGCTCAAACTATTCACTTTAGAAAAAAATAGTATGGGTTTGATGAAATATTTTTTTTGAGTTTCAGTTTTGAGTATGGGGACCCCCAAAATTAACTGCTTTTTTTTCTAGTTTTATATAAAAAATCTTAATGCGGTTCACAAAATACACCTACTTGCCAAGTTTCAAATATATTTTAACCTTACGGGTTGTCAACGCGTACATTTAATTAAACGACTCGTTAAGATGGACAAAATTTTTCTCACTGATTAAAGCATTGTTGAAATGTGCGAAGTATTTTGTAAAGTTGATTTAATAACCTTCCTGTAGAATCTGAATTGACGTAAAATTATCAAATCTCATTCTACAACTATAATTCCTGCGTCCTTACCAATATATAAATACATACACATACATAACCCACTGAAATCATGATAGACATAATCCACTGAAAGGAAGAGGTAATCCACTGCACCGATTCGAATGAAATTTGGTGCAGTGATAGAATAGAGCTTGGGAAATGACATAACTACTCATACTTGTAGAATTCTGAACTTCACGCGAAATACTCTTTAATTACTTGCGCTAAAGTTTCGGACACGTGGCAGCAGTTAGACTGTGGCCCGCAAAAGTATAAGTGTAAGTTAGTTAGTTAAGTGTAAAAAATAACAATGACATGAATAAACTAGCTTTTATCTCTACACAAGTTCCTGTTGGAATACGATGCAGGAATACTTCAGTAGACATTAAACTATAATTAAAACATTGTCTACTGCCGAAGTCCAAAAACACGTAAGTAATTTCTACAGCAGTATTAGTCATCAAACAGATAATGAAAATTGCTGCAGTAGGAAAATTTACGTGCAATTCCTGAAAGTGAATTCTCGTAAATTTATTCTCCCGGCTATAAAATGGTATTCGGTTATAACCTTTTTACACCGTGCAGCCATAACTTTACGAATTTCTATTACCTTCGTTTTAAATATATTGTTAGTTTAAAATATATCTGGTTAGTAAAAGTCTTACTAATTAAAATACATTTATTGCTAAAAATTCCAGTGACACATAATTATAACAATATGGGAGTCTTGGGACTGTTGGGAGCCCTGGGACATCCTTCCGAGGACTTACCCGGGGCTCCCAACCGTAGGCTGTTGGGCGTTACGTGAGGTTTTGTAGTCGGTAGGAGTCCGGCATGGCATCCATGAAGGATTTTCCCTCTCTTAAAAAAATAGATATAAATTGACATTATTACTATCTAAACTAAACCTAAATAAGGCCCCCGTAGCCCAAAAGCTTAAAGCAAAAGCAGCTTTCTTCTCTCAACTTTTTGATGTATTGCCTAAATTACTGTTAAGTATTTTTTTATATTCAGCACGCCAAATTGACGTCGCCACCAGCCTGATGGAAAGCCGTGGTGCATCTAGCGATTGAGGGCCACTTCTGACAGTGGTCCTCAAGTTTCATTAAAATCCATTTAGTAGTTCTTGTATAAAAGTGTAAAAAACATTCAATCTTTCTTATTTATGATATTGGGAAGTATTTAAGTTATGCGCTAGTTATAAAACTGTTACGACCTTTGACAAGTTCATGTTTTTCTATTTGTATATTATTTAAAATGCAGTTAGCTACTTTGATTACATTAGTTAAACGATTTGTAAATTGTAAGTAGTGTAGGAAATGAATATTTTCTACAAGTATAGATTACCTTCATGGCGCAGTGCATTTCAGATTCGAATCTCAGGTTTGCAAGTCCTATCCTGTAATTTATGCAGCAGTACGAGTGTAGCACATCTGGTGTTGCGAATGTCCATTAAACTACTTAGTTATTACTTTCAACTATAATGATTTATATTGATTACACATACTCACTAAAACCTTGCTACCTTTTTCAAGTTTCAGTCACGGTCAGTCAAGATTATTTTAGTGTTTGTGTGTCGTTTTATAATTCTAGCAGTAGTAGATAAAACTTAAAACAGTCTATCGTTGGCTATTGTTCAGTTCAAGCAAAGAAAAAGTTCCTAAAACGCAGCCGTAGGCAATACGCTCCATTGAGTATGATCAGTATTTTATATTTTGCAGGTTACATTCGTTTTATACCCTAGCGCTCTGTAACTGGCTATCTGTACGTGATATCATACACGATAACCATGAAGAATTATTATTGTCATAAGATGGTTTCCTTCCTAAATCGTATCTCGTAATTGGATCAACTTAATCCATCATCAAATAGTGCATCAAGTTGAAAGCTTTTAGTCAAAATATCGAGCTCACAATAGTCCACATTTCGAGTTGAGGCACTTTAATTAAACTAAGGTGTACGTCACGAACGTTAAATGTAGACGAAGGCAGCCATTGTAAATTCCACCAGCGTTTCAGTTTCATAGCTTTAGTTAGAAAACGCCGTCGGACTTTTATGGGCAATTTCGGTTCAGACGTTTTGTTATATTACCAATGCTTTTAAGGTACTGCACCTCGCTCCGGTAAACATATGTGCAATTTTATGAGCCACTAGTTTATGGTAAATGTGTAGTTATGTCTGCGGCAGCGTTAGCCTCTTATGTACGAAATGAGCTATTTATCTTATCTTGACAGATGCGCCTATTGAAATCCCCGCCGTTTGTTTCTGCGGTAGTCGCAGAACAATCGTTCTCTCTAAGGTAACATTTCTCGCACCATTCACAACGACCTAAGTTATTGCGGTTGGCTTTAAAATATAATTTCGAAGTACTTTTATGATTTTATTTTGTTGTTTACTTAAAATCGAAACTTGTAAGTTATAAGCTTCGACTTTTAAGTGCTGTGTTTTGACTTTGAATGTTTGTGAATGAATTTTGCTTGTACCATAAAATGATTAAAGAAGCTTTAATTCTATAAAACTTTACAGTGTCGTCATGTTTTTCTAAAAATAGGTTATTCCCACACTTGGCAGTGTATCGCAACCAATTAGTGTTGCTAATAAGCACACATTGGAGCGAATAAGTCATAAATACGATTTTATGAGTGTCTCATATAGTGTCTAATAAAGTCAAGCTATAGTGGTGAGTTGGCACATTAAACCCGGTGCCCTGGGAACAATCAACCTGCAACTGAAGTTATTACTGATCGCAACGTCAGTTATATTAACGAAAACAATTAAACGTTTGAATTATACGTTCGTTTTGCGATTTGGAAAATGTAAATTTGTGGTTTATGTTCCTTTTGCGGTGGGGTTATGATTGTGGTTGTAGTGTATTGAGTAATTTGTGTGTTTTACTTTTATGTCCTTTTCAACGTAACGAATATATTTGTGACAAGCGGACGTCACGCGGTTTCACCTGCGTAGTTCTCGTTCCCGCTGGGAATACGGGAATAAATATAGGATATGTTCACCGCAAAGAGTGTAGCTTCCCAACAGTGAAAGAATTTTTCAAATCTGTCCAGTAGTTCCGGAGCCTATTCGTTACATACAAACAAAAAAACAAATCTTTCCTCTTTATAATATTAGTATAGACAAGCTTTCCTCTTCAAATCGTCGAGGAACGTTCAGCTTCACTTTTCAAGTATCTTGCTTTGTTATGGAGCTAATAATGAAACTTTTTGTTGGACATTTTAGAGTCCTGTGCTAGCAGTCATCGGTAGTCACTTCTGTTTCACACATTACAAGAATTGTTTACGGGATTAGTCTAAAGGTACGAATAAACGGCGCGCAAACACGCGAGCCGAGCCTGACTCCGCTCGTGATTCAGCGCGCCACGCGCTGTTTAAACAACTACGCTCGGCGCGGCTCGGCAAAGTTCGCACGATCCATCACTTGTCGGTTTTTTTGACACGGATCAAAGGCGCGCGCGCCATCTTCGGCTCGGCTTGTGTTAATACGCGCCGTCTAAACAGACAGATGATCCAGAGCGCGCGACGAAGGAAGACCTCTTTTGAAGACCGCGGTTCAACAGCGAGATGTGTGCCGCATCTCCACGGACGGCTCGGCTCGCGTATGATCGTGCTACCCCGCGTCGTGTAAACGAGCAGGCTTGCGTCCGAATTAAGCCGAGCCGCGCCTACACGGATGGCGCGGCTCGTGTTGGCTCGTGTTATCACAGGCCGTTTAACCGCACCTTAAATGAAATGAATAGACAGATTAGAATGACATTTGTCAACTAATACAAAACTATTACCTGACTTTCAGTTAGTCAGGTTGAACTCAACCTGAACTGAAAGTACAAGTTGAACTCAACCTGACTTATTACTGAAGTTAAGCAATTACCACCCAAGTCACTCATGAAGTCGCTTAGACCTATTAGTCCGATTATTAGTAGTACAGAAGCGCTCGTGGCCCCGTGGACTCAGTGTTCTGTAAACGATCACTGCAGTAAACAACTTTCATTATGGCCGGTCCATGGATGGGTGACCATCCATGTGATCACTTTGTGACATTTATTTGAGCATTTCCGTGCTTCGGAAGGCACGTTAAGCCGTTGGTCCCGGTTGCCAGTAAAATGGCAGTCGTTAAGCTAAGTTGAAGGCTTTATTTTAACAGCAGGCAGTCACAACCTGTCCATTTAAACACGGCAATACGGCCTACCACCTATTACATGGGACAAATTATACAAAGGTGAAATGTGGGCATATAATATGCCTCTGCCTATCCCTTCGGGGATAAAGGCGTGACCATATGTATGTATGTATGTATTAGTAGTGCAAACGCTACAATTACAAAATTAGTCATTCTGAAACCTTTCATTTGATAGGGTTCCGTACCCAAAGGTTAGAAACGGGACCCTTTTCATGAGACTTCGCCGTCCGTCTGTCTGTAGAACACGAGGCTGTATCTCAGGAACCGTGATAGCTAGAAAGCTGAAATTTTCACAGATGATGTATTTCTGTCGCCGCTATAACAACAAATTCTTCAAATATAGCTAGGGCTTATTATTTTCATGACAGAAACGTTTCTTTGTGGGGTGGCGTCTATCAGTGATAATAGAAACGTGCTCTAGGAGACAATGGTTAACGGACAGGAAAGCAGCTAAAAGTCGTGGACCCTACAGCATAATCTTACTAATATTATAAATGCGAAAGTTTGTGAGTGTGGATGTTTGTTACTCTTTCACGCTCGAATGGCTGGACAGATTGCGCTGAAATTTGGTACAGGGATACATTATAGTCTGAAATAACACATAGGCTACTTTTCCCGGGAATAGGTTCCCACGGGAAACGGGAACGGAAACAAACTTTACGCGGGCGAAGCTGCGGGCATCAGCTAGTATGCTATATTATGTGCTAGAACGAACACTTGATTGGTAATTGGAACAAATGTTAAAAGCAGTGATCCGAGCACCAAGGCCCAAGACTTCTTTGAAACTATCTTCATTATTATCGTCCGAAATTTAGCATAGAGGCATAACAGCACACCGGTAGAGCCAGAGTCTTTTGGTGATGGCTAAAATTAAAAAAAAAATTATGATTAAGGGGGCTCCCATACAACAATCGTGATTTTTTTCGTTTTTAGGTACGGAACCATTCGTGCGCGAGTACAACTCGCACTTGGCCGGTTTTTAATTTCTCACCTGCTCGCGATCTCATAATTGCAGAATTTGGACACAAAATGGATTTAAGTTTATAACTTTTTAAATATTTCTTACATTAATAAGTTTTCGATCGTATCTTTACGAGTACTGTAAATAAATACAGTAATTCAGTCGAAGTAATGTAATTATCTTGTCACATTTTTTTAAATTACTGTCTGAATGTCTATATTATTAGCAGAAGATTGTAAGGATTGAAACACCAAAAGTATTCAGCGACATCCAAAAATGTTAAATTTTTGAAACATTTATACACAGCGCCATTTATGTCAAATTAAACTAATATAAGCTTGAGATCTTTAGAACTGATACAAGTTTTTTACTCCATCATTCTATTTTTAGTCAACTGATAAACATAAATTATGCTTATACATTACATATACTGTGCATCCCAACTCCGAAACGTATATTTACAGCTCCTAGCTACACAAGTATTTGTTTAAATCTGGGATTGAAGACGAGACTTCGGAAAAGGTAGCAGAATACTCTACTACCCTACTGAGACAGACCCAGGCTTCTATATAGACCAGGTCCTGATTACGTTGGAGAAGTAGCCTGAGTACAGAAAAGAAAATATGTAGAGAATATTATGTATCAAGTTCAACAAAGTCAGATTCGAAATTCAAGAGACAACTGACAATATGGCAATTTTTACAACTAAGAGAATGCAAGGAGCTCGTAACAAAAGGCTTATTATGTTGAGTTTCTCACCAATATCATTTTTAAGTATTTCGTGTCAAGTTTATGAGTTAATAAAATTTTCATTGTGGTGACGGCAAAATGTTTAGGTTTGATAGAAATTTTCTTGGTTTCATTATATCACTAGATATAAATAAATTATAATGTAAGTTGTAAATAATATAATTAATAAATAAACAAGAAACTCACTAGATATAGAGAACATAAATATATTTAGAGAGAAACGAGGTTATTTACAGAATAACAGTCAATTGATGCAAATTAACTGTGTCAATTTTTTTCCTGCTAACTAGATACTTTTTTTATACCACTAAGGTGGCAGAAAAACATACCGGCCACCAGATTTACTGGTGGTCACCGCTGCATATGGACGTTTGCAACACCAGAGGCGCTACACTCGCGCTGCCGACTCTGTAAAATCCTTCTAAGACCCCTTTTGAAGAATCTCATACTGTAGGCGATTGGGAAAACCGAGGCAGGGAGTTCATTCCACAAAATAACCGTGCGCGGGGAAAGCCCCTATCGGATCTAACTAATAAATATTATTTGGCATACGCTTCAATGGAATGAAAAAGTCTAAGACAATTTTAACGAATCAATTCCAGACTTTATATTAGGTGATCAATACACACTTAGCCTTCTCCAGGAGGCTATTAAAGAAGCTGGCACTAAATCGAACTATAACAAACTAGCCCGACTGGGGAACCAATTAAAACTTATTAATTACCACGCCATTCCTCATAAAACCAACGCTCCAGGTCATAAAAGAAGTTTTCTCTTCAAAACGTTTGTACGGGGGAAAGGTAAAATGTGCTAAGCGCCACTTACGAAAAATATTTTTGTTAAACTTTTTTGTTCTGTTTTTAATATCTATCCAAACATAAGCAAACACACTGTCTTTCATAATATTCCACACATCGTCTTATAATTAGTTTTATTATATCATATCTCAGTATTCCATAAATTGTAGCTGGATTTAAAGAATATTGTAAAATATAACCTCACTTATAGAAGTGGTAGTTAATATAAACTAGTGCTAGTATAAATTAGGTTTCCTAGTACTAAAATGAGATGACAGGAAAACTATTTACCACCGGAGTCAAGACATAAAATAATTCCCATAAAATCACCTACACTGGCGCTTAAGTCATTTTGCTTATCCACGTTAGCGTTCGGCTTAAAAATGCAGCCAGTTTCTGTAAGAAATTCGAATGTTCACACTTTACGATCTACGCGTGACTTTTTAGGTAATAACACAGCTTGATTGGTTCGAGTAAAATGTTCTTCTCGGTACTGTTGGTAGCTGAAAAGTATTTAGAAGAACTCTGTGAAGTTTGTTTTCGTTCGTGATTAGGTTTGTGGCCATCGATATAGATAAGACTAGATGACTAACGACCGCGCCAACATCAAGCCTACCTAACGTAAGCCCACAGGCTTAGTTGAGCCAAACGTCAGTTCAGTCTGACGCCGTTACGCCAATCGTACGTACAAATTGAACCGGGCGACAAAATGGGCAAATGCACAGTAAAAGATTGCGATTCTAAAACATAAAAACACAATAAGTCATGTAGAATTACTTTTCACACGTAATTATACTATTTACGGATTGATATCAGCGTAAATACCGCTATAATCGAATTTTGAAAATAAAATTAGTGATTGCCATTCAGTGTTACCACTAAAATATCGGTTTGGTTTACCCACATCAGGGGGAGAATTAGTAATTAATTACCTATGTAAGATACATTAATAATATTACCCGACTAAGGCAGGGTTATGATTTTGACAAGCTATATACGTATGTCTGTATGTTCATGTATTCCCTCAGAGCTCCTCAACTAGGTACTTATTAGAACTGGACTAATGAGATATTGTTAGAAGCGTCTTGACGTTCGACTGGTTATAAACTATTTATCGTGTCACTGAATTTAATGGTGCGCCCTCTAGCGGCCATAAAGTACTGTGTTAAAATAAATTTAAGAAAAAAAAACCGTGTTTGGTATTAAATGAAAGGGTTAGACGTTTTGTAAGTAAGTGCCTTTTTAATGGTCTATATAGAATACTAGCGGACGTCACGCGGTTTCAGCTGCGTAGTTACCGTTCCTGTGGGAATACGGGAATAAAATATAGCCTATGTTCATATTGAATAACGACACTTGTACTGTTCCACAACATTTGTAAATGTTGTGGAACAGTACAAGTGTCGTTATTCAATATGTGCAGCATGTTCCACCAAGTGCCATCAATCAATAGTATGAAAAAAAAAATAGCCTATGTTCACCGGAAAGAGTGTAGCTTCCCAACAGTGAAATATTTTTTCAAATCAGTCCAGTAGTTTCGGAGAGAGTTTGTTTAGTACACTGGGAACCAACCCTAAAGACGCGGGATAGGACCCCTATGCGAGACGGTAGTGTTAGCCAAGGTCTGTCGGGATGCGATGCGATATGGTCACGCCTTTATCCCCGAAGAGGCAGGCAGAGGTATTTTATATGGCCAAAATTCACCTTTTTTTATAAGCCACACTTATGGTCTCTCCACATATGACCCACGTCATATGTGGTGAGACGTACTGCCGTTGCCGTGTTGAGATGGACAGGCACAGGCTGTGACAGCCTGCTGTTGAAATTTTTCAACCTTGGTCAAGTCTTTAAACTTGGCTTAACGACTACCATTTTACTGGCAACCGGGACCAGCAGCAACGTGCCTTCCGAGGCACGAAAACGTTGGAAACGCTCAAATAAATGCCAGCCGGGACACCCTTCGTAGGCAGTAGCAGGGCGCAGTGTGGTTTTAGTCAGTAGGCGTTCGCAATAGTATCCATGCGTAATTTCAAACGTAAAAGAGAGAAACCCATCTTAAGGTGGAGACATTTCTAAAATGAATATCAGAGAAGATTTATATCTACCGTTGATTAATGGCACTTGCTTTTGCTGCAACTTGCTGCACATATTGCAAAAAAAACCGTCCAGGTGTGAGTCGGATTCGCGCACGGAGGGGCAAACGCGAGGCTCTATGAACGAGACATGAGGCTTTGCCGTCCGTCTGTCAGTTAGTCACGAGGCTGTATCGCAGGAACTGTGGTTGATAGAGCAATTTTTTTCACAGGTGATGTATATTTCTGCCGTCATAACAAAAATACCTACTAAAAGCAGAAAAAGACCCCACACAACAAACGTAAATTGCCGGATTTGTATGGGGACCTAGACTCTGTGCTTAAATTCAACTCACACTTGGCCGGCTTTTTTTTTTAATATGAACATGTGAGTTTCGGTTTCAACCGAAATAAAATAGGTACATAATAATTTTAAATTTGTTTAGTAATTCTATATTATCGTGGGTAAAAATTTCATACAGTAGTCAACACTGGCCCACGTTCGTCATGTTTATGTTTTTGTCTTTGTCTAATCGCAGTGGCGGCGGTGTTCACCGTACGCGTGTGAGTGAGACAGATATATATTTACCATCACTGCTTAAAAAGTTTCATAGTTGCGTCTTCTCAGCTCATAAGTAGCCGTGCCTTTGTCGAGACGCGATGTTCGTGCTTGCCTCTCTAATGATAATATATATAACTCTATGTTTGTGGCACTTAAGCTTAGTGAGGGCGAGGTTTAAGTCTGAGGGAAATCGACTGTTGTCTTGGTGTTAAATACTTTTGTGGTGGTTTTGTTTATTTTGAGTTACTTAGTTATTGTTTACTGTAACACCAAGAATACAATTTGTAATTATATTGATAACTAGCTGACCCGCGCAACTTCTTTTGCGTCTCATAAGAGAGAGAGAGAGAGACAGAGAGAAAGAGCGCTATTATTTTGATATCATGTTTCCCGTAATTTACCCTCGTTGCGTTTACTCCCGTCGCATCGCTACTACCCGTTCGCTCTAACTTTGCCGCTGGCGTTGAGGCGTATACCCGAATTGTTAATTAGATGAAGTGAATTGACAGTGCAACATTGTATGAAGAAGTGACATTAGTTGCTGTCAATTTACTTCGTCTAATTAAAAATTCGACTTTAGTATGGAGCCGAGCGGCAAAGTTAGAGCGAACGAGCAGTACTATTCATTATTTCAGAAATAATTAACGTTACTGTGATCGAAAACCTCCCAAAAACGCGAAATAGCACCCAAACCCACTTAGCTGAGGCCATAGTGGTAGCCGTAGGTCTGTTGGAAGTTCTGGGTTGACTACCGAGGGCTTACCCGGGGCTCCCAATCGTAGGCTGTTAAGCAGGATACGTGTGGTTTTTAGTCTTTAAGAGTCCGACATAGCAGTATGGGGTTCTTCAAAAGGGGTCTTAGAAGGTTTTTACAGGGTCGGCAGCGCGAGTGTGGCACCTCTGGTGTTGCAAACGTTCATAGGCTGCGGTGACCACCGGTCCTTCTCGTGGGCCGTATGCTTGTCTGCCACCTTAGTGGTATAAAAAAAAATGTAGGAATTTCCTCACTTTCAAAAAATGTAACTGTGAGCGAACCTTAAAAGATAAATAAATAAATAGGTATTTTGTTTTCGAACTTTTTAGGAGGAACAATTTTGTAATAAATTATTTGTAACTTCAACCATTTACACAGAGGCGCAACGGATACTCCAACGATTAAATGTTTTCCGTTTTCGAAACATTTCTCATTGCTGCACCGCTGCTATTAATCTCAGCATTATGTTATGTAGCCTTAAGTCATTCTCAATAAATGTACCTACTTACTATCGACCAGTTAAAGAGTTTTTGAAACTCTACCATTAGTTTCAGTAAGGCTTGCCTTGGTATGATGTGATCATGGTCCCTTTGCAGCGTGTGTCCAATCCAGCTACACTTTAGACGTTTGATCTGTTGGGTGGATAGGGGTCTCACTGCAGCGTTTCAATAGGATTACGTTGGTAATTTTCGGGCCCGTATATACCGAGGATCCTACGGGGCGCAGCTGTGTGAAGGTTGTTCTAGCCTTGGCGAGTCTCAAAATGATGTAGGGTACTCTTCTATCCTATCAGTTTCTGACACGACACTCCTGAGGTACGTGAATTAGTGCCTCCACCACATTTCCTGCGTCTGTCGATTTTATTTTCAGTCCAGCCATTCGCTGCCTCATCCTGCACGTTGTCCTGCAGACATGCATGACGGCGTGTGTGTGCCTCAGCAGGCTCAGGTCATCGACATCTTTTAAATCCTCCAGGATATCAGGATAGTCCCCATTCTATGCCGCGCCCCTTGTTCTTTGCGGCATTCAGCATTATACCATCTCTTTTCTATGGATGGTTGTTAACTATCCTGTTATCTTCAAAACGATTCTCTTAGGTAGGTACAGTATGTATTTTTAAAAGAGTTTGAAACTCTATGTTTAATTTCTTTTTCAGAATATTGATGACATTTGATTGATGTCATTTTATACACATTACGTCTACTACATTGATACATTTTAAAAAAATTTAACACGCCGGTGTTTGTATGTAAATTGTTTATACTGAGGAAAATTCTATACTGAGGAATAGCTTTAATCATTGCTCTATTTTGATTAAGCAAACAGGGCAGATTCACATGCTACTTGAGGAGTATGATTAATGAATACCTACCTCTAATTTCATAGACCTTATGTGACGTAAACAAATTTGCGAGGGTCAGCTTGTAAAAAGATAAAACAATAGGTTTCTTCTCACCTACTTTAAAACTATTTTTACAAATTTTGTGGTAATAATAGACATTCCTTGAAATGTGGATTTATGGTATTGTTGTGACTTTTATGCCACGTTTAAATTACATAGGTATGGGATAGATGGCGCTCGCGGCTACGTCGGCGTGAAATTTTACTTCCCGCTTCCCATGGGAACGTACTCCCGGGATAAAAAGTAGCCTATGTGTTATTCCAGACTATAATGTATCCCTGTACCAAATTTCAGCCCGATCCCTTCAGCCGTTTGAGCGTGAAAGAGTAACAAAAACCCACACTCACAAACATTCGCATTTATAATATTAGTAAGATACTATCTACATATTATTAGAAATAGGGATGTTGGATGCCTGTCACAACCAAGATTAATTCATCATCTTTCTGAAGTGCGAGGCCTCATTTGCGTTTTTCCGCGGCGGTTTCTAACCTCAAAATGTCATCAAACTGTCAAAATCAATGAAATCAAGTCAATGTTTTGACATTTTGAGGTTAGAAACCGCCGCGATAACCGCAAGTGCGGCCTCGCCCTTATACTGTTTTAAGTGACAATTCATATAAATGTTGCATGACTGGAAGCTTATATCTATGGTGAACAGTCATTGAGAGAAGGTGGGAAACAAATATACACCCGCTCTCACCAAAAGCGGGTTAGGTTTATAAAACCTGACCTGAGTAAGTGACCCCAGCATACGCAGGATTTTACGAAGATGCCGTTGTTGTCGATAGACCAAGTCGTCCTCAGTCTACCCTACACAGATTTTTTTGTTGCGTCCAAAATACCAATACTAGAATAGTAGAACTACTTACTTACTTTAAGTCACAGAAAAAGTGAACGAACGTAGGTACTGCTCCTATACATTTATTTTATTGTCTAAAAACTCATAATTGAGCTCTAAAGCACAAAAGTCTGGAAGCCGTCTAGATCGCGCAATAAACTGACGAATTGTTTGTGAATCGATTGGAACAAACTCGGCCACTTTATGCAGCAAACAGTATGCGGCTGATTTTAAGAAAGAAAGTAAGATGTGCCTAATGCTTAAAGTGTTTTTTTTTTCGTATTCTATTGTTCATTTAGTCAAGTCAATTATGATAATAACTACTAGGAAGGTAAAAGAACTCAAATATTGGTCAAAACGGCTTGAAGTGAGTGCTGAAGTACATTATGAAAATTCACTTGTACTATTCCACTTTTATTTTAATTTAAAAATACCTGACCGGTTTCGCTTTTAAAGCATTATCAAAGGTTCTTACACTAATTTTGACATAACGTAATGACGTTTTACAAACATTTGTGCATGTGGGTAAACAAAAATAAACATAAAAATTAAGCAGGGTTGTGGCTGTGAAGAATTTTCCCCCAAAATGGGGAAACCTTTGAACATTCAAATTCAAATCTAAATTAGCATTCAAAATAAATAACAATATGATTAAATGTCCAATAAAATTTAAATTACAATAAAATGTCAAATAAAATAAATTAAATTTCTAAATAATGTAATGTCCACATAAATTCAATTTTCATGAAATGTCAATTGTATAATAAGTCACATAAATAAAATAAAATTACAAAAATGTCAAATAAATGTTATAAAATATAAAATCATAAAAATTAAATTAACAATTCGAAATAGCTATTAATGTATAATTTTCAAGCGATCCTGTGGATGACACTACTGAAAATATTTTAATAATGGTGAATTATTTATGTCTAACTGTTGATTTAACAAAATGTCTCGGTTACCCTTTAATAATTTATTAATTTCTAAGACTTCAAGAGCATTCAGTTTTCGACCTTTATCGCAAATGTGTAAGGCCTTAAAGTCTAATTTTGGGTCAAAGGAATGGTTTTCCGTCAGCAGGTGTTCTGCAAAATTAGACTCGGTCTTTTTTAGTCGCCAGCCACTTGCATGTTCCGCGACTCTTGTCTGGAAAGGCCTTCCTGTCTGTCCTATATATTTTTTATTGCACCCTGCACAAGTCAATGCATACACTCCACTCTTTTGTGCTACAGGAGTCTTATCGGCATTATTACAGAGGTGACGTTTTAAACTGTGGATGGTATAAAAAGCCGGTTTGACTCTGTCTAGTGGTCTAGAGCATTTATACGATACCCTGCCTATGTATGGGATACGAGCCCACCTTTTCTTTTCGGTATCCATAGTAGTTGTGTCGGCTTGGTATGCCAAGTTTAAAACCACTTTGGATCTTTTTCTGCTCACTATACTATCAACTAATTTGGACGGATAACCATTATTGTTTGCTATTACCTTTATTGTGTCTAACTCTTTGTTGAACGAGTCCCTTGACATAGGAATGGAAAGCAATCTATGTACCATAGAGTGGAAGGCTGCATGTTTGTGACTCATCGGGTGATTCGAATCAGCTGGAATAATATTGTCTGTGAATGATGGTTTTCTAAAAATTTTAAAATGGTGTTTATTATCTATTAATTCTACTTCAATGTCAAGAAAATTCAACTTATTTTGTCCTACTTCCATTGTGAATTGTATGTTACTGTTAATACTATTAATAAATGTCAAAAAAGAATTAAGTTCATCTGTGTTTCCTGTCCATAAACAAATAATGTCATCCACATATCGGTACCAATATTTAATAAAAGAGTCATGTGGACTAACTTTCAAAATTTGTTTCTCAATATGATCCATAAAAATATCGGCACATAGTGGAGATAGTGGACTCCCCATAGCCAGACCATCTGTTTGTTTATAGAATACATTAGAAAATTTGAAATAATTTTGTTCTAAACAAACCGATATGGTATGTTTCAAGTCGACTATGATTTGAGGATCTACAATGGATTCTATTAATATATCACTCACTATATTCATACAGTCCTTAACTGGAACACTATGGAACAAATTTACTACGTCAAATGATACTAAAATCGCCTTCTCTGGGACGTATATATTCTTGATCTTTTCAACTAGCTGGATGCAATTTTTTATTGCGTGAGTAGGAACAAAGCCAGTCATTTTTTTGAAAATCGTATTAGTTTCTGCAGCTAACTTATAAGCTGGGGCTCCAGTGTATGCTACCACGGGTCTTATTAACCCTCCTGGTTTATGGAGTTTATAAAATGCTTTAAGTTTTGGAGCTTGCGGGTTCATCTCTTTAAGTCGATAACTGTTTTTACTAAAAATGCTATTTGCAGTCTGCAAAGTTCCTTTAACTATTTCATTAAATATTTTTGTGGGATCTCTTTTAAGCTGTTCAAACGTAGGGCTAACCAGTATACCCGTAATTTTTGACACATAATCGTCCCTTGTTGTCACCACCACTGTGTTACCCTTATCTGCCTTCGTTATTATGAGATCGTGTTCTTTAACTTTAGCCTTTATATTATTCATTGTTTTTAGTTCAGAAGTATTATAAGTTGTATCAAATTTATCCCTATTCATTTTCTCTTTCAAAACTTTGGTTATTATATGTTTATCTGTTGAGTCCGTACATGCTATTTCGAGGTCCACTGCTAAATTATCCCAGTCTCTCTCTGATGGCTTGAAATGAGGGCAGTACTTAAGGCCTTTTCCTAATAAAGTTTTTTCATTGTAGTCAAATTCTATACTTGAGAAATTTTCCAGTCTTTTGTAAAACTGTTTATTTTGGTTATATTCGTATTTCGGTGTATTAAATTTTGCTGCCTTCAACCTCAACAATTTATTGAGATGTTGCGTGTGTATTTTTGCTGAAGTGTGACGTATTTGCTCATTTACCTTGCTTTGCAATTCATCAAACTCTAAGTTATGTAATCTATTAAAAAGTTCGATATGGCAAATTTTTATGTGGAGACCTAAGTTATCACGCTGGCAATACTGAAATTTTATTTCCCGTTGAAGTAAATTCTTTCTCATATATGTTAAAAATTCTTGTTTATAGTATTTATCTATACTGAATCTTACACTCCACATGATATAATTGGGTATTAATCCCTCTTTTTTACATTTTGTATTAAACCACAGGTGTTCATTGATCTTGGAAAATTTCAATTTTAGTGTTTTGAATAGAACAATCAACTCAGCCGTACCTGCTGTCCTTATATCCGTTATACTTATAATTATACTTTTTTGCAAGGTTTACTGTCCATAGGACCTCACTTCAAAAAAAAAGTATGAGACAAGCAAACTTTACGCACAATTCGTTCTTCTTATATTCTCTTAACCCTTTTTTAAGGCGAGGAAAACCCTATAATTATGTAATGCTGTGCTATGCCGGACTCCTACCGACTAAAAACTGATGCCTACGGTTGGGAGCCTCGGAAGGATGACCCAAGAATTACTCTTAACCTGTAACGGCATGTTATAATATTTTCGTGATTTCTCTGATCAGAAATTATACTCTAACTAACCTAAAGACATCTGACCAAGTAGCAATGGTTTTAATTATTTAATGATTACGCCTTAGATAGGCTTATAGCAATGAATTTTAAGAACGGAAAAGAATTTACATTCAATTCTTAGCATTTTAGCGAACTTTTATTATGGTTATATACTTTATAGCACACAAAGTTGTGTTTAACTGACCTCGTAAACTTTTGTACTGGCCATCTTACGTAAATAGCTGCTTTTATTAGTTAACTTAAGTAGTTGTGTGTGGTATCGACCGATTTTAAATAAGTTAGGGTAAATAGGTATTAAATTTAAGTAATATCTCCTAGTTGACAATAGCAGCGTTCACATGAAAAATTATTGTATGACATAACGATCAGGGCTGTCTAAATCTAACTAAATTTTATGCACAAATATTTTGTACAAAGTCGAACTTAATGCCAACGACATTTTCTATCAGTCAACCTGAGGATCGTGTTAAGACTGCATAATTATGGTACTTAGATACTTACTTTGTTATTGTGCACCTTGGAGCGACGACTTACACTTCATCTGATGCTGGAGATGAGCCCCATTTCGACGCCTACCTTTGCTGAGTCGCAGAGACTTAACACTAGCCCGTCCTGCGGCTAAGTAGAGGCGAGGCGCAGTACCGTTTTGTGGGAAAGTCTATCGCTATCCAACGCCTGGGTGTCCGACAAAAAGCAGTCTAAGGGTGTTTTTCTACGCTAAGTTGCTATGGATGCGATTGATATCCACTAATCACATTCCTCGGTCCACATGTAACGTTGACCGTTTAAATTGTCAAATTGTGCTACCGACGAATGTGATTGGTTGATTTCAAACGCATCTTTTGCACCGAAGCCAAGTATTTTTGAGGTGGAAAAGCACGCTTACTATAACAGTGAAGTACCAATTGCATTTCACTAAGCGCAAATATTAACATAATATATTCATAAAATTTAGTCAATTGAAAATCTGACCAGAATATTGTCAAAGAAGAATTTTAAATTAAAAGCAACAAAAAACCGAACAAGTGGTTGTGATCAGTGCATAACATCAGATCGCGTGATGCATCGCGACAAAACCAATTTATTTCAACTTAGCCGATAACAAAATTGTTGTTAAACACATAATTATGCCAACCCTGTCAGTATTTAAATCAATTAACATGTCAATTAAAGAGATATTATGTACACAAACGATTTACCAGCAGTTCAAATTTTGAATCTACCTCCGGTAACGTAAATTGTTAGTTGCTCTCATTATATTGCCATAATTTAAGCAGTTTTATTTCTCTACACGAACTCAATGATCAGGGATGTCTCGTAGACAAATTAAAATTCTAAAAAATCTAAACCTATCTGAAACTGAAGTCGTGTTCGTTACTGAGTCATACTATTAACACTCAAGAATTTTTTTAAATGATTTATGTCATCTTTAGTTTTTAGGATTTGTCTCTACCCAGAATTGCATAATCATGAACCTCATCATCCTCCAAACCTTTTCTCAGTTCTACTTTATCTTTACTACAACGACAAGTTCCCAAAAGCTGATTTTTTGAAAGATAAAGGCCCTTTTATCTTTCAAAAAATCAGCTTTAGGGAATATTTTTGACTTACTATTTATATTAAGCTATCGAGAGTTCGAGACGGGTTGGGGAAGAAGATATTTATATTGGAGCTTTTTTCTCTACGCAATAGATTCTTTTGCAACTACTTGTGTCCTTATTCGCTTTTTACGACACCCACGCTTTGAATTACTTTTGTACAGTTGTATAGTATATTTTTCTATACTACGAAATATAACTTTAAAAAAACCTGTGTCAAAATCGTGTTGTCTAAGGAATAATATGATTTTGACACAGACATTTTTATTTTCTTTCGTGACACCCCTAGTTTTGTGATTACGGTCGCGGCTGGCAGCCCATATACTTAGCAGTTATTAGGCATGCGTTACTTTTTTCACTCGCTTCAATAATTTAGCTTAGGGCTAACCAGTTACCCTTAAAGTAAATGAACACCTTCGCTGCCGAGATTGGTATAATTTCCGTCTTTTTAAAAACGATAAATTTTCGAATTCAGCTACAATGAACGGTACGAGTGCATCCAATACAAAATTATGTGCACGCGAGCCATGACTACTGTTAACTAATAAATCGAAGTTAAGCACCAATGGCGGATCGTGATGGATATTTTGAAAGGTACACAATAGTTATTCATATTTTTGAAAGGTTTTGCAATATTCCTTACGAAAGATATGAGTACAGTTCATCACCTAAGGCGCTACTCATTAATGATCTTTATTTTCTGTAATTTGGATGCTATTGGGATACGGTGGGCAATACCACTGTCTACGGTGGAGAAACCCGGGTAAGACCTCTAAAGAGTGTTTTAGAATTCTCTTCACAGCTAAGAGTAATATTGAGAAGAAGCTCAAGGTCAGTTAGGTAAATCCACAACTCCAGTGCACTTGTTAATATGAGAATACTTTATTTGCTTCCACAGGCTTCTATCAGTATCCAACCCAAAACATTCGTATTGATAACAGACTTTTCACTAAAATATGTCTTGTCGTTGATAAAGTCTTGTCTCTTAAAAATACAAATGTGAAGTGTATTTTTCAAATGTGAATGTTACAGAAAAGGCCAGGTCAAGGGTACCCTAAACCAAAAAACATGTATGAAGACACTTATGAAAGTTGAAGAAGCTAAAGTTGTTTGCCAAGATCGTAGCAAGTGGAAAGACATAGTCTTTGCCTACCCTGTTGGGTGACAGGCGTGATATTATGTATGAATGTTACTGTCACACTATTGAAAATCAGCATTATAGCAGTCCACTGCTGGACGTAGGCTTCTCCCAAATCACGCCACAAGATACGTTCCTGCGCCTTTCTTACCCAGTCCCTGCCTGCGATCTTTTCTGGGTTGTCTATCTGGTGGGTGGACGTCCTCTACATATCCAGAAGACTCGACCTATGTTATCTGATCTTACGACCGTAGTTTCAGTACGTATACAAATAAATATACGGGTTGAATGTCCTTTGAACAATGAATAATGATATTTTGTTCAATGCACTTATTTGTAACTATATTGAATTGGTTTTACTTATACAATATATTATGTAGGTAGGTATATTTCCATCCAAAGGTTGCCTGGTAGAGATCGCTTTTAGTGATAAGGCCGCCCATTGTATTGCTACCCGTATATAATATATGTCATCTGCAACTATGTATCCGGCGTACAATAAAGTGTATAATAAATAAATAAATATATTGTTTTCGTTGAGGTCAGAAACGAATGAATATTTAAATGACCTACATATGGGTTCAAAATGTTACTTTACCTTCTAAAATGGGTAAACGTTTGTGGCAGATACATTTGAGAGTGCTTGCATTCTTCAGGTGGTCCATCCAGTAATACATAGTATTGATTTAATTGAAATATTAAGAGTCTATATGACGCCAAATAGACTATTACTTTGATCTAGATCTCAGGACTCGTGAGGTCTGCTGAATTGAAATTTGAACACATACAACTTCAGTTCATGAACTAAAAACGCTCTAAGCTCGAAACACGATTACTGATAAAATCATCGATAGATTTTTGTGTTGAAAATACCTCGATTTCGTTAATATTTTAAGCTAGAACTCATATGTTATAAGTTGTTTTTATAATATAAAATATTTATAAGAAAGACAATAGTAAAATCTTCATTTGCACTAGAGCATTTTTTTCATACTGGTTATAGTTTTTTTTATAATTAATTTATTTCGTTAAAAGCGCACAAAAATTGATCGCATCTCTCTCTTTCTTGCACGCTAAAATATATATCTTCTATCTTATTTGAACAATTTGGCGTCTGGTAGGCTCTTAAAGAAGCCAATAGCCTGCTCCCGTCCATTTCAGCACGAAAATTAGCATCATTACTACGTGGTACAAAATCGAACTGGTAAAATGAGAGCCGCCTATATTGTATGCAATGTGCAATGTATAGGATGTACCTAGTTAATTTACAATTTAAATCACTGTATATAAAATGACAGACCTGATTATAATCGTATTGTTAATAATTAACACAAATGTTTATAACGAATGTAGGTACAAATTATATTTAATGCATCACTGTGTATTGAATTGATATTCATATAAACAGTGAACTACATATTTTACAGGGCTTCAGTTTCATCGAATAAAGGTGGTTCTACGCTTTTCAAGTAGAAGTATAAAAAAAAAATTGTATATTGGACCGCAAATTGTACAGCATTAAATAAAAAAACCTCTTGCGTTCATACAGTACTACAAATTTCATTAATATAGGTACTAATCTATACTAATATTATAAAGAGGAAAGATTTGATTCTTTGTTTTTTTGTATGTAACGAATAGGCTCCGGAACTACTGGACCGATTTGAAAAAATCTTTCACTGTTGGAAAGCTACACTCTTTGCGGTGAACATAGGCTATATTTTATTCCCGTATTCCTACAGGAACGGGAACTACGCGGGTGAAACCGCGTGACGTCCGCTAGTTAATTATATATTTTAGAATAATACAGTGTGTATGATAATATGATGATCAGCTACCACGTAGCAAAGAGTAATCGAAATACATAGCTAGGTACTTATAATCCTGCATCGCGTTATGAGAGTTCTTACCAAGAATCCTATAGTTCTACAAACAAAATATATACAGAAGCCGTTAGATGCTGGGCGTAATCACCTTGTTTGGTCCTGATCTTCACTGGCCAAGTTGCTTTCAGTATTTCTTAGGTCGATGCTGCGTTTTGAACTGGTGGTATATTTGTTTTGTTAGTTTTGATATTTTACAAGAGCATAATGTAATTTATGTCACATGAAACATTATTTGACTATTGACTTTGGTCTACTTTGAACTAACCAAAGATAGTGATGTTTATCTCTATCTTTAGTTAGTTCATTATGGCACTCGCAGGGATACATCATTTTGTAAGATTAAACTAGTACATTTCATTGCAGTCGACTGTACAATCATTCAAGGAACATGTTTAGAAGTTTTACAACATAACAGGCATATTTGTAACTTGATAATCCACCAGAATCTAATGAAAATAACTAGATAACTATCTTACATCCGTAGCTTGCACAAAACAAGAAAATATCCTATTTAAATCGCACTATAAAACGAACAATTTATTCCATCGGTCCCTTTGCAACTTTGTATCAGTTATAAATATAATTATATGAGTTTTTTAAACCTAGGTCATCTAGATTTTACGACATTACTGCGAATGATGTTAAAATTGGACTTACGCCGTGTCCGAGAAAGAGCGCTCGTCCTTTTGCGTATTAAAACTTTATTCGTCTGTTTGCGATGTGCCGTTTTTATGGCCGAGGTGGGTTTCTCATCTTAGCGTAAATCCTGTTGGCTCAATAAATACCTATCAAGAGATCGGATCGACTGCTGGACTTGGGAGCTTTGTTAGTAGACGTCATGTTCATTTTCATTTCATTTATTCAATAACTATTTTTTACAATTGTGTCTGAATTTACGATAAAAAAATAACAAATAAAACCCTCTGTTTGTTTTTTTTTTTGAGCCCTAAGGCATCACCCGGGAGCGAGGGGTGGAGGTAGAGAACGCTACATGCGTACCACACGGCTGGCCGTGTGATTATGTCAGACTCTTACTGACTAAACTCTACCTTGCGCCTCTAGCCCTTGGGCCTTGGAGACTCGTCGGATGCGATCACCCTTCTAGGGAAGGGTGACGCAGCGTCACTCAGCTAACACTGGGCATACGCTTGTGAAGTACTTTAACGGCGGGGGCACTAGGTATCCCCGTCGTGGACTGAGGCCTGAAACCCTCTGTTCAGGCAAGGACACTGATGGGCCGCACCTAGCGGTTGACGTTGGACTGTTGTAATCATTCTTCAGCGCGAGAACTTTCATATCGCGTTGCAGGATTTCAATTGTTCTCTTTCATGTAGCGATTTCCACCAAGCCCATTTATCACCATCTAACAGGTGTTTGAGTTCGCTGATCCGGTAGGGCTAG
Organism: Miltochrista miniata; assembly: GCA_933228765.1. Taxonomy (NCBI): domain Eukaryota; kingdom Metazoa; phylum Arthropoda; class Insecta; order Lepidoptera; family Erebidae; genus Miltochrista; species Miltochrista miniata. The sequence continues at coordinate 8,968,401 of OW121764.1, read as the reverse complement.
GCCTCCCAAAATCATAATGACTTAGTGGTTTTCTCCTTTTGAGGTAGTTTAAGTACTAGTGTACTTTGGGGTGGGGTGGAGGAGGAAGAGGCCCAATCCAAAATCTGTCTAATAACAGCCTCGACTCACCCGAGGACCTATAATTGACAGAGCAAACAGTCTATTATTCAGACTATTTAAACAAGAAAGCCGTGAGATTGTTCTCACCAGACTGCCCCTCTCTTACACGTTTATTGGGAAAGTAAAAGATCAATCCGATTGACGTTGTCATTTTTGTTTTATTTCAAACTTTGAACAGATAATCCACGTGAACTAGTGACGTAGTTTAATGCAATAGAGTCACAGACTACAGACAAAGTCTCGTCATAAGCCCCTCTGCACTCTATTTTATAGAGAGGGGCGAAAATTAATCTGATAACCCTTTCAGGGCAATTATGTATACATAATGCGTCAACTTAAGTACAATATTATACATAGTACATTACTGACGCAGTGTACAATCAAGGTGATGGCAAAGATCACACTGTTGCGTCTATGCATAATAATTCCTAGCCTTTGACAAAGAAGACTTACTTATTGTGCAATCTGTAATAGAAACCGTTTTAAAAATTAAAATAGAATCTAGAAATACAAAAAAGAATACATTCAACGTCATGAGTATGAAAAAAAAAAGAATTTTCAGACCAGAATACAACACGAATCGATTTCGACTTGGTCTAAATCTGTATAGTGCTAATAAGCGAACAATAAATAGTTCGTTATGGTTTTAGGCCCTATTAACTTTGCTCATCTATCGACATATCGGTTTGCCGTATGGTCACGAGATGAATGGAGAAATGGCCATCTCACGACTTCCCTCGGAGAATCGAGGGTCGAGTGGTTTAGCCTTAGACCATATAACACCGCATACAAAAATATTCTGCCAGTTTTCATACAAGTGAAGGGGGAAACACAAAGACATATAAAATTTCATTGCATTTAAAAATGTATTAATCGACAAACGCGTAATGGCTGTTGTGTGTTAATTGTTATTGTACAGTCAACTACAATGTAATGTACTAGTTTAATCATATAAAATGATGTACTGATGTACAGGCTTTTCATAAAGCCAAAAGACCAAATGGTCATGTGCAATGGCAGAAAACAATGCTTAAGTAAGGCGCATCCTGTGGTTAGATGATCTAAGGGTTTAGCTGATAAGAGTCCATCATTTATGAGAATTTCCACACGTACCAGCTTAAATAAAAGTATACTGCGTGTGTAATTATCTTTTTCCCCAACTGTGGCGAAGCAAACTCCAATTTGTTTCGCCATAGACGGGTAGTGAAAATACTAAAAAGCGTTTGAAAGTATCCTCCTCCATCCATGTTATATTTACAGGGCCATTTTGGTTCCAAGTAAATTAAATATACAGTGATTTACTGCTTTGGAAATCCCAACTCGAATAAATGAATAACCGAACTAACTTTTTGAGCCACGAAAATCAAGAATCCCAAAGATGCAAAAAGGGTAAACTTTTTGCATCTTTGGGATTCTTGATTTTATCAAAATATGTAAAGTATTCTTAATAATGCGGCCCAATTAATAATTCCTCATCACCTTAAAAGCTGTTTTGGAACTTGTACAGCAAGTTTGATGAAGCGCTTTTGATAAAACAACAAGCCATGCTTAAAGTGAGATCAGGCTCTCAGCCTACGGATAATAAATTGCGACGGTTAAGAGCCGCGAAAGTTAAACAAATAACTGACTTAATTTCTTAATTAAGTCAAATATTTTTACTCTTGCTTACCATGAAAATGGAATTTAGTCGGTGCATGACCGTGGTATGTGTAATGAGAGAGACGAATGCAGTGTTATGCTGCGTCCACATTTGTAACATATCAGCGTGTTATCATGTCATCGCATCGTGTCGAACATGTAAGTTATAGCTCGTAGCTGTTAGTTTTCAACAGTACCTACACGCGAGTTTGATACGGTAATAGAGAAATATGCCATGAAAATTTTACAAATATGGCAGCATTACACCTCTGGTGTTGCAAAAGTTCGCAGATTCCGGAATTTGTCGTATCTTTAAGTTTTGTACTAAACGTCGACGTCAGGAATATCAACGCAGAGTCCTGGGACATCCTTCCGAGGGCTTACCTGGGGCTCACAACCATAGGCTGTTGGGCGTTACGTGAGGTTTTTTAGTCGGTAGGAGTCCGGCATAACATCCATGAGGATTTTCCCTCACGTAAAATAAAAACGCCCCCTGCGTTGATATTCCTGACATCTACAATTTACAGTACAGGGTTTTTTAAAATAGTTCAGGCTTGACAAAGACTTTTGATTGACAACATTTTAGTAAACTTAATTCAGAAGTTACAGGATGATTGAGTATGAGTACCAAACGTCTTGTTTTGGGGTATCCTTCCGAGGGCTTACCCGGGGCTCCCAACCGCAGGCTGTTAGCAGGACACGTGAGGTTTTTTAGTCGGTAGGAGTCCGGCATAACATCCATGAGGATTTTCCCTCACGTGAATCAAATGTCTTCATAAACTTTCACACTTATAATTATGATCTGCAGGCTGTGCTTATAACTTAATAGTTATACACTTATACTTAATAACAGTGAACTGGTGGTAGAATTTTTGATTTATATTCTGGACGTTTTACAAGTGCATCTGTATATGCCTAATTGATTTTTTTTTCTTTTTCTTTTACATCAGTAGGATAGTCTAGACAGGACCGAGTTAAACCGTTAGTACTTATCATAATATTTACTATTATGTAACAAACTGTACTTTATAATTTTATAAGAGACATAAATTATATTATATTATTGTGTGTTATATGATATAATATGTGATTAATAATTCAATACGCGTGTGAATGAAACACTTTCCCATGGCCTGTTTTGCTAATATAACCGCATATAGGATAATTTATTGGTTAGTTTCGTATTAATAGCCTAGTTTTCTGCAACCTTTTTTATTTTACTCAATCATGAAAAGTTGGAGAGACCCGTTAGCCAATTCGATTAAGTAAAATGCACTTATTTTCCATACATACTTGCAACTACTATACTAATAATATTATATAGAGGAAAGATTTGATTATTTTTTTGTTTGCATTGAATAGGCTCCGAAACTACTGAACCTGACCTGATGAGACGTCGGGCGGGATTTAGTTTGACCTGAAAATAGTCAAACTAAATCCCGCCCGACGACTGACCACCAATCTGCCTCTGCACCCAACGATACTTTGTTGTTGTGTCAAAGATAATATATAATAGTATTACATACAGATCGGCAACTCCCTGTCGCGCCACAGCTGTCAGGAGACTTGACGTGCGTGTTGACGTACATATTCAAGCTGGACTCTCCGCCCTGTGGTTGTGTGTTTATTTTCACCTAACATATTTGACACAAAGACACCAAACAAATCGAATGCAACCGTTCAAAAGGTAAGAAATCTTTTGAATTCGATGCTCACAGAAGCAAGTTGTGACACATAATTATTCATAATTAATCAATAAATTATTCACAACATACTTAAGTTGTGTAAGCGTACTACATTATCTTAAATCACGTACATCTTTGATGCATGTGAAGTATGAAGTGTTGATCCACATAATGAGCGGTGCGAGCTCTTTGAGAATGCGTTCAAAATAACCGCCATTGATTGCCTTAGGGCTGTTACACATCGGACATATTAAACACTAGCTGTAGCCCGCGACTTCGAAACAAACATTAAATGTTAAGTGAAGCAAGCCGCAACCCAATAAAGAAAACTACATCGCAATCGGTTGAGCAGTTGCTGAGATTAGCGTGCACAAACGTACAGACAAACAGACAAAGATTCTAAAAATCATTCTTTTGGGTTCAATTGCGTTCATAAAGCCCCCCTTTAATATTTTTCTTATTTATCTTCCATGTACAGACAGCGACCTGTTACGATTTTATTATAATTATGTATTGATTGATGATGATTGATGATATTAATTATTATATGTATTGATATCAAAATCATTTAATGGTTTTGTACACATAGACACGTGTTTTTTCTCAATAGGGGTAGGCATATGGAGTCCAATAAGCCTACATTTCTGGAGTTGTATTTAGTGGCGGAGAGTTAGCCAGTCAATCAATCAATCAATCAAATGAGCCTATCGCAGTCCACTGCTGGACGTAGGCCTCTCCTAATTTACGCCACAATCCACGGTCCTGCGCCTTACGCATCCAGTCCCAGCCTGCGACCTTTACCAGGTCGTCGGTCCATCTAGCCTCGGTTCCGAACCTGGGGGTAATTACCCCCGCGGGGGTAAAACAGCTATTGTATGGGGGTAACAGAGGTGATGTCCAAAATTGATGAGTAAAAGTATGATTGTAAGTGTATAAAACAAATACCTAGGTAGGTACGCACGTACGCGGCATCGCGATCTCTCGTGTTCGTAAAATCTCAGTGAAGTGTGGAGCGAGAACATTTTGGCGAAAAACAGCTTCAGAATACCCCATCATTGCTAACAAAACTCTGAACATGTTGGTACTGTTTGCTACCACTTTAAGATGCGAGAGTGGCTTCTCAACTCTGGTAAATTGTAAACAAATCCAGAAACCATCTGAACTAGGGAATGCAATCCCGACACGAGATTGCAAATTCAAAATCCCGCAGGATTAGAAATATCAATCCTGCGAGATCCCGGAATTTTCGGGATCTCATCTACCTAATTTGAAAAAAATTCCGATGACTGAAAACGATGAAAACTGCTTGCACAGTTACAGCGCGGCACAGCCCCTCGTCGGGCACTTCACACGCTTGGGGCTAGATCTGGCGGATAACCAGTTTGGTTTCCGTCATGGGTGCTTCGTCGTGGACGCGATCATACGCATTCAAGACCAGACGGAGGAAGCAATATCGCAGAGCGAGGTGGTGATGCCGGTGTCTCTTGACATCGACTTCAACACTTTGGCCTGGAGCTGCGTTAGGAAGGCCCTTACTTATCACGGAGTGCCTCCGTACCTCCGTCGATTGTCGGGGCTTATCTTTCCAAGAGGGCCATAACGTACGAGCTGGCTGAGATTGATTCGGCGAGATTCAGCGGTGTTCCGCAGGGATCGGTCCTAGGACCGCTTCTGTGGACATAGGGTACGATTGGGCGCAGCGCGGCCCGTTGCTTAGAGACAGACACACAGTTATTAAAACTTATAACACCCCTCGTTTTCAGTCGGGGGTTAAAAATAAAAGAAGTGTGACGCAGCGGTGTCCCACTTACTCCCACTGGAGATCATGGGACCATGGTCTCTACAGTAGATGGTCTCCAGCGAGAGAATGTCCAAGTCCAGACCTGTTACGAGGACCTGGAGCTGTTGCGCCCATGCTGTGCACTACACCAATATGTGGAGCGCTGTGTCCTCGCTGCGTTCCTCGCAGTGCTGGCACTCAGCCGTGATTTCCCTGTGTCCCCCTGAGATCGTGCGATATCCTTATCACCTTGACGGCCATAGCCTTCTGTAGGCTAAGTAGTACAGCCGCATTGCGGGCTGTCAAGGTCTCCACTCATACGGGGCCCCGTATAGCGATAAAAGTAAAGCACTCCGCATTATCCCAAGGCAGTCTCCTGCAGGGAGTGTTGGGTTCTCTTATGGTGGGCAAGAACCGCGAGAGTGCGGCTGTTGCCCCTCAGTTTTGGGACCAAACTTCGGAAGTGGTGTTTGAAGTCTCATCGGCCATCGAGTACGAACCCCAGATACTTCATCGAGGGCTCAGTACCGATGCTGACGCTCCCTACCTTTATGCTGGATCCCGCAGATGGCCTCTTGCAAGGTCCGTGAAAGCACAGAGCTTCGGATTGGTAAAGGGCGACCTCAAGACCCAGCGGCCGTATTTGACCCACAACTTGAGCAACGCCTTCCGTGGCCTTTAGGGCTGCGTCTCGGTGCGTTGCTCCTCGCGCCGTAACGAGGGTGTCATCGGCGTAACACGTTACGTCGACACTTCTAAGCAACGTGCCGCGCAGCACACAATCGTACCCGATGTTCCACAGAACCGGTCCTAGAACCGATCCCTGCGGAACACCGCTGAATCTCGCCGAATCGACCCTAGCCAGCTCAGGTAAGTTATGGCCCTCTCGGAAAGATAAGCCCCGACAATTCGACGGAGGTAGGGAGGCACGCCGTGATAAATAAGGTCTTCCCTAACGCAGCTCCAGGCCAAAGTGTTGAAGGCGATGGCGATGTCAAGAGACACCGGCATCACCACCTCGCTCTGCGATATTGCTTCCTCCATCAGATCTCGAATGCGTATGATCGTGTCCACGACGAAGCACCCCAGGCGGAAACCAAACGGAAATTAAGATAGTTTTCATTGCCTGAATTGCTTTCTTGAATTTTTTTTAATTAGGGGTAAAATCTGTTTCTCTAACATGCCATAGGGGTAACAGCTCTGAAAAGGTTAGGAACCAATGATCTAGCGGGTGGACGTCCTACCCCACGTTTGCCGAGACGCGGTCTCCACTCTAGAACTCGTTTGCTCCATCGGCCGTCGGTTCTTCTGCAGATATGGCCGGCCCACTGCCACTTCAATGTACTTATTCTGCGAGCTATGTCGACCACTTTAGTTCTTTGCCGGATAGTCTCATTTCGGAGTCTATCCCTCAGAGACACCCCAAGCATAGCCCTTTCCATAGCCCGCTGCGCAACCTTTAGAGCTTTGACCAACCTCTCTGTAAGTGTCCACGTCTCGGCACCGTATGTCATAACAGGTAGAACGCACTGGTTGTAGACTTTGGTCTTCAGGCATTGCGGTAAAGGCGAATTGAAGACTCGACGCAGTTTGCGAAATGCTGCCCAGCCCAACCGTATCCTTCTGGCGATTTCCTTGTCCAGGTTCCCTTTCCCCAGTGTAATAACCTGCCCAAGGTAAGTATATTCCTGGACGACCTCTAGCCTCGATCCCTCGACGTATATTGGCCCCGGCGTAACGTGGTTATTAAACATAACCTTGGTTTTTTCCAAGTTCATGCCGAGTCCAACACGTCGAGACGCTCCGTTCAGGCTATGCAGCATTCCGCTTAGCTGTTCCAGCGTCTCCGCCACAATGACGATGTCATCGGCAAACCGAAGGTGCGAGATTTGCGTGCCGTTGATGTTCACGCCCCACCCTTCCCAGTCCAGTGTCTTAAAGATGTCCTCAAGCGCATTGGTGAAGAGTTTCGGGGATATCACATCACCCTGTCTTACACCTCTACGCAGTTCAATGGGACTGGTTTTTTGATTATCTAGCTGGATGGTCATGGTAGCGTTGTCGTAGAGACATCTCAACACCTCGATATATCGCCAATCTACACGACATCGCTGCAGAGCGTCCAGGACTGCCCAGGTTTCGACAGAGTCAAAGGCCTTCTCGTAGTCCACAAAAGCCATACACAGCGGCTGATTGTACTCGTTTGTTTTCTGTACTATCTGCCGTACAGTATGGATGTGGTCCACGGTGCTGAAGCCTTTTCGAAACCCGGCTTGCTCCTTTGGCTGAAACTCGTCGAGCCTAAGGGCGAGGCGGTTTGTGACTACTCTCGAGAACAGCTTGTAAACATGGCTCAGGAGTGAGATGGGTCTGTAATTCCTCAGCAAGGTCTTATCACCTTTCTTGAAGAACAGAGCCACCGCACTCCCGCTCCACGCTTCAGGTGTTTGTCCCTGTTGGAGTTAGCCAGTACCTTTAAAAAATATACTTCAGCTGTAAAAATTGTAGCTCTCTAGCTATCACGGTTCCTGCGATACAGCCTCGTAATGGATAGACAGACTTCACCGTCCGTCTGTCTGTCTGTTTGTCACGAAGTAAGCCTCGTTTCGTAAATTTTAGCTCTCTAGCCGTGATACCTAGAGAGCTGAAATTTTTCCAGATGATATATTTCTGTTACCACTATAACAACAAATAAGAATACTAAAATCAGAACAAAAGAAGGATATATACTCGTTAGAACAATGATTTTTTTGGACTGAACCCTCTGTGCACGAGTCCGACTCGCACTTGGTCAGTTTTTTTAAACTTATTACTAGCTAGACTAGATGCCGCTATTTAAAAATGACCCACTACCTTTTCCTGCATTATGCAAACGCTTTGGAGCTTCTAAACTACCTTCAACCAGTCCTTACAAGGAACTGTCGGCTAGTGTTTATTCTCTCCCACAATTGAATTTATGTACCACGCGATCATCCTTATTTAACGGTTCTTTAAGCAGAGCCTGTTGTTCACGCCTCGTTTAAGGAAAATAAATAAATCTACGAGTCGTCACCTTGCGGGCCATAGCTATAGTCTTGCCGATTGTGAGACTAGAACAAGCTTAATAAAGAACTAACCCAGTCTTTATCCGGTCCTTTTATTGTCTCCCACGGTTTACAAAGTCTAGTGTATATAGTTTCGTTCAAACGTTGTGGTTATTTCAAAATAATAATAGTTAGATATTTGTTATAAAATTGGTTTGCGTGCGTTAATTTGTGATTAGTTCACTTATCAGCTATAGTCTTGCCGGATGTGAGAGTAGTCCCAGTCTCGTAACAAGCTGAGAAAAGAAATAACCCTGTCTCGACCCGGTTATTGTCCCGAAGAAGAGACTAAGTTCCGTTCAACATTATGATCGGTTAAAAATGTCTAGTTATTACATTTCTGGTGGTTGATGTAAGTTAATAGTGTTATGTAATAAATAAATGGTTTAAAAAACCCTAGAAAAATACGCTTTTATAATGCACGAAAAAACCCAAAAATAAATTATGGATCGTTCAAGTTGCCTCTATTTCTGGGCTGAAGTGTAAACTATGTGCTTTTAGTTATAATATTTGATTGCAAAAGCGTGGGGCGCTGGAACAGGAAAGACTTTCCTGGCGGAAGCTGCATGAAGTCTTGTCAGATTAAGGATAAGGTCACATTTATAAAAGCGTGTTTTTCTCGTGTTTTTAAACTATTAATTTACACTGTCACGCTTTAATATATCTATTGTGACTTTTACTATTATTAATATCATTCCGAGATATTTAGTACAATATGTAGTAATCATGTAATAAGAATACAAACGCATATATCACCAAGCGGGTTTTTAACGGTAACCAAAGATAATTATCTCGTTCTCGATCAAGAACTCTACATTTTGCCACTGTTAACGTATTCCCTCATTTATCTACTTAATTGCCTGAAAGAAGAGGCGTTCCCTTTGGCAGCATAAACGTTATGCTCTTGTGCGACCTCATGCAGCTTACGCCAGGATTTTTATTATATAAGGATTAGTATTAATAGGAATATGTTTACAAAAAACTCTTTCTTGTTCTAGCACCCCACGCTTTTATAATCAAATATTATAACTAAAAGCACATAGTTTACACTTCAGCCCAGAAATAGAGGCAACTTGAACGATCCATAATTTATTTTTGGGTTTTTTCGTGCATTATAAAAGCGTATTTTTCTAGGGTTTTTTAAACCATTTATTTATTTTATACTTTTTAGCCACAACATTTATACCTTAACTAGCTGTTCCCTGCGGCTTCATCCGCGTAGAAGTCGTTATCGCATAAAATCATTACCCTCCTTTCGCGCAGTCAGTTAAAAAGTAACCTGTGTCCTTCTCTTAAACTCAAACTATCTATATAACAAATTTCATCAAAATCTGTTTAGTGGTTTAGGCATGAAAACGTAACAGACAGACAGACAGAGTTACTTTCGCATTTATAATATTAGTAGGGATTTCTGTATTACATGGTGTCTTGTCTGAGTTCGACTAATGTGAAAATATTTCATTATTACTCTAATACATATTCATTTTCTGCAGGTACCTATGTCAATATTTACACTCAATATTAACTTCAATATATAACAGGTTTGTTTTAACCTTAAACCCTAATCGTGGTCTAAGCTCATTACACGACTTTTCTAACAAATCAAACACAGCTATGATACGATGTTCAATCATGAAGTTACAGTTCATATCTTACGACTCCATCATCAGATCAGTTTGACAGCACCATATTATTGTATTGTTATCAGAACTACAAACATCTGCCAATTTTCATGACGCTACGATCCTTGGAAGATGCTTAAATTAGTTACCTGAGATTCCATTGCATACCTAGTTTTACAAGTCAATTAAAAAAAGGTTTGAAACCTAAGCCTTGAAACCTAAGCCTGGTCAAAGTTCATTACAAGACTTTTCTGACTAATCCAAAAACAGATATAATACGATATTCCATCATGAAGTTCCAGTGCATATCTTCCTGCTCCATCATCAGATCAGTTCGACAGTACCATATTATTGTATTGTCATCAGAACTACATACTGCTGCCAATTTTCATGACGCTACGATCCTTGGAAGCTTGTTAAATTAGCTACCTTAGATTCCACTTTTTCCATCGAAGTTTCAGTGCCTATCTTCCGGCTCCATCATCATATCAGTTTGACCGTACCATATTATTGTATTGTCATCAGAACTACATACAGCTGCCAATTTTCATGACCCTACGATCCTTGGAAGCTGGTTAAATTAGCTACCTTAGATTCCACTTGTTTTCTGTGCCTATCTTCCGGCTCCATCATCATATCAGTTTGACAGTACCATATTATTGTATTGTCATCAGAACTACATACATCTGCCAATTTTCATGACGCTACAATCCTTGGAAGATGGTTAAATTAGTATCCTTAGATTCCACTTTTTCCATCGAAGTTTCAGTGCCTATCTTCCGGCTCCATCATCATATCAGTTTGACAGTACCATATTATTGTATTGTCATCAGAACTACATACAACTGCCAATTTTCATGACCCTACGATCCTTGGAAGCTGGTTAAATTAGCGACCTTAGATTCCACTTGTTTTCTGTGCCTATCTTCCGGCTCCATCATCATATCAGTTTGACAGTACCATGTTATTGTATTGTCATCAGAACTACATACATCTGCCAATTTTCATGACGCTACGATCCTTGGAAGATGGTTAAATTAGTATCCTTAGATTCCATTACATTGTTAGTTACATACACGACGACCTAATAAAAGCTTATTAAAAAGTAAATAGCACTACAAGTCGTCACATTAAGAGTAGAAATAAAGAAGCAACCTAGTCTATAATCCGGTTATTTTCTCTCACGAGTTACAGATTCTATAGTCTGATAAGTTCCGTTTAACGCAACGTTGTGATTGGTTAATATTTTTGTTTCTTTTTCCAATATAAATTTATTAGCAGTTAGCATCCTAATTTATTCAGTTAATCTTTGTGTTATTGAAAAAGTAAATACCTACAGATAAACGGGTTGTGGCTACAGCTAACAGTCTTGCCATCGTAACAGTAGTCTCCAGTCTTTTAACAAGCTTAAAAAAAGAAATTATCCTGTCTCGATCCGATTATTGTCTTGCAGAGACTAAGTTACGATAAAACGTCGATCAGCGTTGTGAATAGTCAATAAATAAGCTTGTTATTACATCACTAATGGTTAGCGTGCAACGGTGCAAGGGAATTAAATTTATAAAAAGTATTATGTAAAAAAAATATAGCTATAGATATAAATCTATGGGTCATCTTGAGGGCCACAGCTTTAGTCTTGCCATTGTGAGAGTAGTCTTCAGTCTTTTAACAAGCTAAAAAATTAACCTAGTCTCGATCCGGTTATTGTCTTAAAGAGACTAAGTTCCGTTCTACGTTGTGATTGGTTAAAAAATACTTGATATTACGCTATTTATTATTGAGCGTGCACGTTGCTAATAGTGTTATGTAAAAAAACAATGACTGATGGCTGTAGGTACGCTTCACTGATTGCTGTGGTGTGTAAAAGAAGAGAGCTATTTACGTAATTATTGTGTATTAAACGTAGAATCATGGCGATTCTCGATAATGATTTATGTAGGTACCTATTTAGATCAACGTAAAATATTTGTAATATCGAGTGTTCTTCTGCAGCGTAATATCTGCCTTGGTTACGCAATGGGGAAACAGTACGCTATTGCTTGCGTACTGCACGTGACGTAAGCTCTCAAAAGAAATACTTTTTCCCAGTTTTCGAAACATTATTCGTAACTGCTATGCTCCTATTTCTCTTAGCGTGATGTTATAGCTTGCCTTCCTCAATAAATGGGCTATCGAACTGCAAAAACAATGTATATCCAACAATTTCTTGAGATCCTAGACTTCGATCAACAATTTACAGTAATTTTTGATCGAAGATCCAAGCGTACAAATAAACAAACTCATACGCTATATTATTAGAATAGATAGCGTTTATGGATCTAAACAAGGAAGCCGTGAGATCGTTCTTCCCAGACTGCCCCTCTAACGTTTATTGTGAAAGTCAATCTGATTGACGTTGTAATTTTTGTTTTATTTCAAACTTTGAACAGATGATTCTCGTGACCTAGTGACGTAGTTTAATGCGACAGAGTCACAGCTACAGAGAAAGTCCCGCTATAAGCCCCTCTGCACTCTATTTTATAGAGAGAGGCTAATACAAAACCATAGTTTACTTACATTGACATTTACCTTATATCAAAAGTTGCAGTTTAAATTCTATATTAGGGATCTTTCAATTATAAATTGTATGAATCGTTACCATAAACGAGTGTCTAAAAATTATAGTTGAATTTCTTTAATATTGGTCTCTCAATTATACAGATAGTTTTCTTTTAAATGCTCACGAGGTACAAAAACTTTTATATCTAAATATGACTATACACTGTAAGTTATAATGACATCAATAAATATTAACTGCTGAAGTTTTTCACGATGTAAGTTTCTTGTTAAAATGACTTCATTCCAGTACTGCATTGTTTTTCATTCAAAAGTATAACCAGTTATAATGATTATTCATTCGATTCTAGAATGTATGTTTCATTGTCAATTACAAAATATCATTTAACCCAAAGGGCAAAACGGAACTCTATTACTGAAACTCTTCTGTCTGTATGTCATCAGGCTGTATGTCTGTATCTCATGAACCGTGATAGCTTGACAGATGAAATTTTTACAGGTGATGTATTTCTGCTGCCGCTATACCAATAAAAAAACTTGAGAGGTGTCAAGGGACACCCGGATGGAACGAAGTTCCTTTCGATTAAAGTGAAGGAATTGTAATAAAATTTTATTTTAATTTTAAAATTTTATTGTAAGCAAAAACAAAAACAGAAACAAAAACAAAAAGAAAACAACAGCACTACCACTATCACTACCACTATCACTATCACTACCACTACCACTATCATTACTACTATTACTACCACTATCACTACCACTATCACTACCACTATAACTACCACTATCACTATCACTATCACTATCACTATCACTATCACTATCACTACCACTATCACTACCACTATCACTACCACTATCACTACCACTATCACTACCACTATCACTACCACTATCACTACCACTATCACTATCACTACCACTATCACTGCCACTATCACTACCAAAAGTGTCGTTACAACTTTTCGTGAGAATTTTTTCCGTCTAGCCCCCTTTCACAACGCGCGATAAGGAACTTCGTTCCAATAATAATACTTTACAGAAAAACAATATAAGGGGGCTCCCATACAACAAACGTGATTTTTTTACAGTTCTTTTCGCCTGTTTTTAGTTTACTCTATGGTGGGAAGAAAATTAAAATGTTGATGATTAAGAAATCTAGATGTTAACCCGCGTTTAATTCTGTCTCAGTTCACTCTTCTCATGGTAAATTATTCAGATGATGAAAAGTGTTTTAGCGTATGTGTTAACAGACGACTACTACCACTGTTCCAAATTTCAGACAGATCTGCTCAGTCGTTAGAACGTAAGATTATAAAAAAATTAACAAACATCCACATTGACAAACTACCTCGTTTGTAATATTAATATAAGGACATAAATACATGTAACGAATACGTTGTACAAAACTTACCTCTCTTTTCAAAACAGCGAAAAAGGATGATCGTGAAATTTGACACAGTATCGGAGACGCAGTGCAAAAAGCTAATTTTTGTTCATGAATTAATATCGAATTTCAAAGGTCAACGGATCTCTAGCGTATAAAAAATAGTTATAAGATTATACTCCACTACTTAGTTCGGTAGACATACATATAACTATTAATTAGCCACTTGATTGCATCGCTGATCTTTTAAGCACGTATATTATAAAAAGTATATTCTAGAAAGCTTATTTATAGTAGTTATAAGATTATACTCCACTACTTAGTTCGGTAGACATACATATAACTATTAATTAGCCACTTGATTGCATCGCTGATCTTTTAAGCACGTATATTATAAAAAGTATATTCTAGAAAGCTTATTTATAGCATTAAGACTATCTAGAAGACAAGGCTGCCTGGCAGTGACACGAATTGCTCCTTTCTACATGTTAAAAAAAACTGCATTAGGTACTAAGATGAATTTTGGTAGGGACCGGACTTAGTTTCTTAAGGTGTTCTTCTGTTTGTAGGATTTCCGAACCCCAAGTAGAGTCACAAAAGTTTTGACAAACCTTATTATTATTTTTTTTTCAATTTCATATGGAGTAAATTTTATTTTATTTTATTTTAGTACAACCTAATGCAGGTAGTACTACGTCCCACTCCCAGGTACTATATTCGATTTGCCCGAATACACCTTCAGACAATAATAAACTCGTTGGCACAAGTAAATGACTCTACTACCTTTCAACCTTCAAAAACATCAGGTAATGGCATATACAAAAACCTCCAACGTACCCAATAAAACGCATGTTACATTAAAAGACAGGAATATTTCTTCCCTTTACAATTTACAACGTGCTCACATATTTAAACGGTATAAATTATAAATTATTATGGCGGCGTTTGAGTTAAAAATATAAAAACTCGCTTTACGGTAGCGTGAATAGAGTTAAAAAAGCGCAAGTATTTGCAACAGGCGCGGTTGGGCGATTCAAGTTGTTGCAACAATGTTGCAGATTGTCGACCCCACAAGATCAACGCGGGTTTGTTTTTTACACGGCACGATATCGGAGACAATTTCACTATTGCCATAGTAAAAGGAGAGAAGCAAGGTATTGTAGAACTAACTAGAGTGCGAGCTGATACGCACAATTTGACCAAATTACTGAACAGCAGACCGATTCTCGATAATATGACTTGAATGCGGAATTTTTTTGGATGAAGTGTCTCTTGTTTCATATTTTGCTGTCTTTAAAAAAATGACGTGTGACGTTTCACCAGTAAAATTTTACACAGTCTGATCAAGAGTTGGGCCGCAGCGCTGCCTGAAACATCTGATCATCATTCCTTCAAATTTAGACAAAGTTCATACCTTCTCGTAGATGATCGTAGACACTGCGCTTGCACACATGCAAATGAAAACCGCGCTCAGTGCGTTTGTTCGAAGGTAACTTACTGGTGTCTTTTTACTATGGTACTGTGTTAGAAGCAGTTTAATGTAGAGTTTATAATTAAATATATTATTTTTTACGCGATGGCGAACAATAAACATTCCAATGAAACCAACGGCCACACAACTCAAATCTGATCCTCGTTTTGGTTTTTTGGAAAACTGTTTTACGAGTAAGTACAAGTTTTAATTAGTAGATATTTATAAATGATGTTGCGATACCTGATTAAACAATACTTGGGAAAAATATTGAAAAGGAACTGGTTTGAGGACGTGAGAGTTTCTGAAATTAACAAAATCAATTTTGAACTTTTTCCTTAAAGCGTCTCGGACCAACAGGTAGGTAGTCGTTATCGATTGATGATTGTATAATATTGCTTTTCTAACTAAATAAATAATAAATAAAATAAATAAATATTCACGGACATCTCACACAACGCTATCTGATCCCAAAGTAAGCTAGGAATAACCTGCTTGTGTTATGGGTATCAGACCACGGATATTAATACTTATATACTTTTAAATACATACATATTACACATAGAAACACCCAGACTCTTGAGACAAACATTTATGGATCACACAAATATTTGTCTCTAGTGGGAATCGAACCCACGACCTCCAGCGCCGCAGGCGGTATCACTACAGACTGCGCCACAGAGGCAGTCATTTTTTTTTTTTTTTTAATATCCAAATTTAATTAAATTTCCTCTTGCTTATTATTGTCGAAACCGAATGCCAATAAATCTGCCTTAGAATTGAAATATCACCTCCAATTCTAAGACCACTGACATCTGTATTTCCTCCGTGACTTATTCTCTAGAAATATTAAACCCCCTTACATCTTGTGATATTGTCGCACAATATCTAAAAAACAAACAACAGGATTATTTTAACTACTACCTTCGTTGTAATTTACTACTCCTATTTCTCTGTTTGTCTGTCGGTACGCAGCCCAGCTCCATAACCCTAAAATACATTGAATCGATCCATTCGACCTAAAGCAGTCCATTGCTCGTATAGTATGTTCTCAATTTTCTCCATAACACGTTAACTACGCCTTTCGCAAAAAAGTACGTTTTTAGAAAAAAAACGTGTGTGCGTGTAACCTTTACGCGCGCTTGAAGTAAAACTTCTTTGTCATTGACGGCATCAAATGTTATTTTAATATCATTCATTCGAATTTTGAATAGGGGAAACTACCGCTATTCAAAATTCAAATAGTAAGCGTTACTTCCGTCAGAAAAAAAAGTCTGAGTCGCGCCTAAAGAAGTTTTACTTCAAAAAAATCGTAGTATCTATGAAATCTTACATTGTACATAGTTCAACACAACTTGACCGGTTTCCAACAACCGTACCGTCTCGTCGTCGTCCCATGCTAAGTAAACAAACATCCGAAACCAGTTTGTTTTCATTACAACGGAATCCCTCAAATTAAGTCGGTCTGTTACAATGTACAGTGATTCAATGTAGTTCAGTGTCAAGGTTACTAGTGTTACTACCTAACGACAATGTAACGTGTTGATGTAACACTCATTGACTGATGTTACGTGTACTACGTCCGGTTCGATGCGCCCGCGCACCCGATCTTATCACGTGCAAGTTTGATGCGATACTGATGGTATTGATTTGAATGTCCGAGATTGGTATTATTTCTTGGTTCTTTTTATATTTGGCGCGCTAAAATGATGCGGTACGCCTGGTGGAAAGCGTCTCCATCTAGCGAGTTGAGGGTTGCTGTCATAGTCCAAAAGCCTATTGAAGTGGCCCTGAAGTTGGCAGCCCAATGAACACGTGTGCTAGCATGGCGTTCCTTCTTATTCTTTCAGTGCCATTCCGCTACCTGAGGCTGGCCGTTAACTTTCGAACAACGTTCCAAGTTTCTATTATTCGACAGAGAAACGAACTTTTGAATCCCTTGATTCTAAAGAAGATCGTCTCCACTGTGTGACAGTGTTGTGTTACCTCTACGTGGCACAGGTTTTTCTGGTTAACGCACAAATGTTCGCTGACTCTAGCAAATAATCTGATGGTCTCTAAGGCTTGAATTTGAGATTTGAGACGCAATCGATTATTTGATAAGGTATGATAAAGCATAACCGTCATCATCATCTGTGGTCTTCTCGGATGCATTCGAAACCCGCACGTGAATCTGGGGTCCGCTTTTCTAATGTTACGTTTCTACTTTTCGCGACCTTGAGCCCGTTTGTGAACCTAAACCAAATCCATCTACAAGTCTTGTATTAGCTGACTAACCGGAAGAGTATTTGACACAGGTGCCGCTGTTGCGTTGCTGAGATGTTAGACAGTAAATAGTTGCTACCAAAAATGTAAATACAAAATCTAGATGCTCCTAGCAAAGAAGGAATCCAGCTAAGGTGTGGTCCCCTAGCTGTATTCTTGGAAGCTCTGCTTATAGCGGTTAGAAGCAGAAAAGACGATAAGTATTATAAGATCGTTTAGATGCTTCTGACCTTCAAGGAAATAGACTCAGTTTACACTGGTTGCGTAGGTGAAAGAAGGACTATTAAAAGAGAAACGTCAATACCAATGTACCTGTCTTCGGAATTGAAATAATCGTAGAACAGTGTCTACAGATCTGTACTATCAATCAAGCGATTCAAATATTCGCACGATTATATCGGGAAGCAAGCGTGTAGTGGACGGTGGATGGCACGCACGGCGCACGAACGGTTTATTTCTAGACTGATAGATGTGTGCGTAGACCTCATTACTCGACTAACTTACGAAGTAACATCTTATTTTGTTCGAGACAATCGTGACCTTTTGATAAGACATTAAAATAATTAAATAACTGGTGAAGTGCGAGCCGGGTCATAATACTAACAAAACAGTCCCAGGACTCCCAACAGACTTACGGCTCACCACTGAGGTCTCGCCTAGGGGGTGGTTCGGGTGCTATCACGCGTCTTTGGGGGGTTTTCGGGTGTCATCCCGCTTCTTAGGGGGGGCGTGCGTGAACCCCTTACGTCACGCTGCCATCATGGGCCTGCTTCTGTATGGACGGTGAGCAGCCCACACACAGTCCTCAGGCCCCCGGTCATGGAGGCCGATACTCGATGGGAGCCCCCCTTATTTTTTTCCTGTTTTTAGTATTGTAAATTATGTCGTTATAGTTTACGTGGGAGATATAAGGTGAAACTTGGGCATACATATACTATGCCTACCGCTTCAAGGATAAAGACATTACTGTATGTCTGTTTGTTGTAGCAGCAACAGATCTAGGTACATCATCTGTGAAAATATTAGCTCTCTAACTATAACAGTTCATGAGATAAAACGTGACAGACAGACGGACATCAGAGTCTCAGTAATAGGATACCGTTTTAACCCTTGGGTATGGAACCCAAAAGAATGATGTCAAACTCTCTCCCAACGTAAGGATAGCTCACAGTTCCACACGAAGTCTGTAGTTAAGATTTAGATCACAGTGCTCGCTATAATTATCTCGCTAGCAATTATTTTTAGGGTTCCGTATCCAAAGGGTAAAAAACTGAACCCTATTCTTGAGAATTCGTCCGTCTATTTGTCTGTTTGTCACGGAACTGTATCTCTGGAACAGCCAGAGAGCTGAAAATGTATTTCTATTGCCGCTAAAACAACAAATACTAAACTCAAAAAAATAAAAGGGAGGCTCTCATACAAAACAAGAAGCCGTGAGACGGTCTCACCCAGCTGCCCCTCTGTGAACGTGAGAGTTCACTCCGATTGACGTTGTCATTTTTGTTTTATTTCAAACTTTGAACAGATGATCCACGTGACCTAGTGACGTAATATAATGCAACAGAGTCACAGACTTCAGACAAAGTCTCGCCATATGCTCCTCTGCAATCTATTTTATAGAGAGGGGCTAAAATGCGATTTTTTGCAGTTTTTTTTGGTCGTACCGAACCCTCGTGCGTGACTCCGACTCGCACTTGGTCGGTTTTTACTTGTTTACTTAGCCCCACTTGCTCAGTATTCCGTAAACGATCACCACGATAAGTATGGTGGGCTTATAATATATACCTACCTCTGACTTCCCCTTCACGAAAATATTGTGACTGCAATATAAAAAGTGTAAGGTAAAGTAAAACCACAGAGCGGAAACTCCAGCTTGAATGTGTACGTGTGGCCAATAATTCTAAGCAAATTGTACGTCAACGCGCACGTCAACTCTACTGACATTTGTGGCGCGACAGGGAGTTGCCGATCTGTATGTAATACTATTATATTATCGTTGGTAAAACTTAACGTAATGGCTCTTACATCTCAACTCTTTAATGGTCGCCTGCTCTTTTTAGGGTTCCGTGCCCAAAGGGTCAAAACGGGACCCTTTTCATGAGTCTTCGTCGTCCGTGTCTGTCGGTCTGTCTGTCCGTTACGAGGCTGTATCTCAGGAACCGTGATAGCTAGAGAGCTTAATTTTTACAGATGATGTATTTCTGTTGCCACATCAATTGATTATACCGCCATCTGTTTGAAAACATTACTAAAATAAATGAAACGCCTCAGAGCGAGGTAACGACGAATTGCGTCATCTTTTTTCGTTCGTGCAGCCGGCTTCATCGAATTATACGACGTTGTCACGTCAAAAAGGGCTTAAGGGGGACTCTCATACAATAAACGTGATTTTTGGTATGGAACCTTCTGTGCGCGAGTAGTAGTAGTTTTATTTATCCATTTTCGGATAGGCAAAGGCAATTTGAGCCATACAGCCTAGTCTTACATTTATTATATCTTCATTTTTCAAGTCACAGTCCTCGTCCTCTAAGTCTGGTCAAAGTCAAGTGCAGCCCTAAGTCAAAGTCAGTCTTCTCTAGTAAAGCGGTGGTACTTTACTAAAAGTGTCTCTGGAGTTTGTCGAGAAATGGAAGAGTCACGTTTCACTGCGTTTTATCACTTTCCAACACTTGTGCACTTTGTCGAACTTTTATGCTTAAAAATCCACCACTTTTACTCATAAAACACTCGAAACACACTAATTTTGGAAAATTTTCAACGGAGTAGTCCGCATGTCTCCGATTTCGCGCGCAAACTCCCTTCTGTGCGCGAGTCCGACTCGCACTTGTTTGTAATTTTTTTTTTATTCATTCATTAGACACTAGCTCGCTGGGGCTTTAGAGCAATGAAGATATCGACAAATAAATATCCTCATGGTCCACGGTCATTTTCTTGTTTCTCAATCTTTTTACTAATTTAAAACATAAAAGATTTTAAGGCGAAGTGCAATTGTGTCTCAAGCGATTCGGAGGGGGTGAAGCAGACGCAAGATGTTCGGGACGCTCCGTGCGTCGGAAACGTTTTCGCGCGTTAACCCGTTCACTACGCAGTTGAAATCATTGACAGAAGTACAAGTTTACATAACAATTTTTTTCGCCCTGTTTAGATAAACCTCTTTAGATCTTCTACTCGTGAGCAACTACGTAATTGATTTTGATGCATTTTTTATCACTAACATGTAATGAAATTCATTTTCATAATAAGAATAGAACATAATATATTTAAGAAGTACTTCAATTTATTTTTTTACCTGTGACGATTTTTGCCAGGTTTATTGAAAAAGTAAGAATCTGCTGCCCCTATCCTTTGTTTATATTTTTTGGTACTTCCTGAAAAGGAAAAAGGAGGGTTCTGTACAAAAAAAAGACTGAAAAATATACCTGTATGGGAGCCCTCCTTAATTTTTTTTTCTGTTCTTAGGATTCGTAAATTTCAAATGCCTAGCTATTGCAGTGGTGCATAAGATGACAGATAGATAGTCTCAGTAATAGGGTCGCGTTATTACAGATTATTTATACTGTTGGCACTTGGTGGAACCTGCAGCGCATATTGAATAACCACCACTTGTACTGTTTTACAGCATTTATTTACTCTACACCTGACCGCTTTTGCCTCTTAGCATTTTCAAAAGGCAATACTTTCTCCTCGTTCCATTTTTACCCTTTGGATACGGAACTGTAAAAACGGCCGAGGTTCAAGTTGGACTGGCACACTGATGAGGATTTCGTAACAAAAAAAAACGCCAGAAGATTACGTTGTATGGGAGTAACCTTATTTTTTTCTTTATCTAGTGTTATTATAGTCGTTACAGCGGTAGCAGAAACATATCTTTGAAATGTATTACTGCCTAGTTCATGAGATACAGATGAACAAACGGACTTCAAAGTCGCAGTAATAGGGTCCCGTTTGGCTAAGAAAACGAAGAATATACAAAAACGAATATTACTATTTGCATATATGCAAGGGTGTAAAGGAATAAATTTCGATACTAGGCCACTTTTTATCCCGGCAATCAGTTCCCACGGAAAGCGGAAACGGGAACAAAACTAGACGCGGGCAGAGCTGCGGGCGTCAGCTAGTGTATAATATGTCCAGGAATACATTGCAGTCTGGAAAAGCATAAAATAATTATAATAGGCCACCAATTACAGCCAGATCTGCTCAACCGTTGGAACGTGATTTTGTCACTAACATCTTCACAGACTTTCATAAATCATAATTAAATAATTCGTAAGTCATATTAAATCATCAGGCCTTTTCATTAACATATATTCACAAAATCATCTTCTAGCGCTTAACCACTATCCATTGAACATTGAATTACTATTTTACATTATGGCTTAAAAACAAAGTTAGGGTTGTATTGACTGTATCGGGTTGTATGTAAGCTGTTTATTTTCAGTTCACTGTTGGTTAAAATTCAAACTGAGGTGACGGGAGGCCTCGAACCGTTTTGGCGCCGCGAAGAACCAAAGCGTCCTTGGCTGCCTTCTATCGAATGTATCACGGCGAATGTTCTGAAGAGCTCTTCTGATCCCACCCTCTTCTTTCCGATCCCGAACAACACGTGCCGGGCAAAGATGACACTCACACACAGTGGAGAGAATCTTCGCCAGAACTGAACGTTTCAAAAGATCGCTCCTCTGTCGAACTATAAAAACATGGAACGACTTGCCCGCACTCGTGTTTCCCTCATCTTACAATCCCAGGTTCTTCAAGAAGAGCCTGAAGAGGCACATCACAGGGCCACCAACTTGAGGACCACTGTTAGAAGTGGCCCCCAATCGCTAGATGCGCCACGGCTTTTCATCAGACTGGTGGCGACGTCAATTTGGCGAGCTAAATATAAAAAAAAAGAAACTCATACTTACAACTTCAAATTCAATACCTACCTACATCAACTACGACGTACGAGTAGTAAAGTAAGACTACGAGAATATCAACAATACGCAATACGTGCCTTCAAAGCTGTAATTTTGGATAGAAGTTTAATTTATTATATACTCAATTAAGGTTTATTCCTACTGTTATATTGTAAATTTAGGAGAATTGGCCCACTGATTTATCAGTCATTAGTATTATACTCGTTATGACATTGATTTTACTTAAATATTAATTTAAATAATGTACATGTTATACGCTCGGTCAGGGCGTCACATACATGAGCGCATTTATAGGTGAATCTTCTGGACTTATCTATTATGTGGCATCAGGCAAACTTTGTATTGGAAAGTATGAAAACGTTACTATAACTTATATAATACACCATAGAAACTTCCCCAAACAGATGCGATATTTTTACTCTCTTGAGCTTAAGCCTTGAATTCTTCCTTTTTTGTTTTTTTTTATTACCTATTTTCGTTACTACGGCAGCGAATTACGTCAGCGGGCGTGACAAAGTTGTATACGGGTGTCCTCAACGAAGCCTGTCGGCTGACTGAGCGGGCTCTGTGAGGTGGCTGATAGCGGCAAAATGCACTGCCGCTCTACAAAAGGTTTTTTTTTATTAAAGCAATGTGTTTTTAATTAATAAATAACTGCATAGGACCTCGAGGTAACTTATTAGGGACATGGAAATAAAAAAATAGTGTGGTACATTATATAACTACTGAATGAAATTGATTATAGTCAAGGCGGTCACAGGTAAATTTACAGATTCGAGGGAACTTTGGGATTATTTTCTATCGAGCCGAATTTACTCAATCGTGTTTTGGAGAGCTGACATCCCTGGTCAATATACTTAATAATAATTATCCATTTAAAAAATTGTGAAATCTTTGTTAAGACCGTTGCAAAATTGGTTCGAAATATGTCAAAATTATGTATTTTGAGTCCCACTTCACCTTAAACATTGTTTATAGACATTACATGAATACTGTAAAAGAACTAAGTGCGGGACTTGGATTTTTACAAGTTTTGTTTTTGACGGGATAATAACTACAAATTTACTCAATTGACGGCAACAATATTGACACGATTGTCTCCTAACTACATTTTATTTTGTATGCAATAACATAAATATTCTAGACACTTATAAGCACACTTCATTTTCAAAAAAAACTTGAAGTTACTTCTTACCTTTCTTGAATTTTGAGAATCGTTTTGCAATATCGCCCACAAACCTTGTATGAACCATGTTTTTTTTTTATACTACTTAGGTGGCAGACAAGCTTACGGCCCACCGGAAGGTTGGTAACCGTAGCCTATAGACGTTTGCAACACCAGAGGCGCTACACACGCGCTGCCGACCCGGGCGCAGGTTGTGACGTCCCACAGTTGAAATTTTTCAAGCCCCCGTAAGGCCTTCAACTTGGCTTAACGACTGTCCTTTTACCGACAACCGGGACCAACGGCTTATCGTGCCTTCCGAAGCACGGAAACGCTCGTAAATAAATGTCACAAAGTGGTCCACGTGGTGGTCACCCATCCATGTCCGGCCATAGTAAATGTTGCTTACTGCAGTGATCGTTTACAGAACACTGAGTCCGCGGGGCCACGAGCACTTCAAAATGTCGTGTCTCGAATACATTGCATTTACACTCTTACGAGGTCTTGTCTGCCACACTTGCTGTCTTTGTCGACATAAGCGTTTCTTTACCATTAATATGTAGTGTATGAACGAGATAAAAACATGCATTTCTTGTACTTACTACCGCGTAATGATTATTCAGGAATTAAACGATGTTAAGTTATGCGGTAGTGATCGTTCATTCTTGTGGGCGGATACGTACTTAAAACTTGAACTACATCCTGTTCTTAGACATGACAGATGACGTAAATAGATCAGTCGGCCATGTTTAAAAAAATATATGTAGAATTTTTTTGACCAAAGCTTTCATTAAGTTGTTATACTTATCCTGTACAGATGCTTCCTTTGTGTTATTTTTATTGTACTTGAAATTTGAAGATACGAGACTGGCTGAAGAGGTTATTGCAAAGAGAAGGATAACTTGAAACAAAACCCTGGTCACTACCTACTACTACTAGTCACCAAATCACTTTCCCAAAATGACACCACAATGTTAGTAAAGGTGAAAATTGTCCTTTATTCAGTGGTGTTGAATTTTACGTCTTCTTGGGGTTTCGTAGCCAAATGGCAAAAACGGAATCCTTATAGATTCGTCATGTCTGTCTGTCTGTCCGTCCGTGTGTCTCAGCCACTTTTCTCCGAAACTATAAGGCCTATGCTATTGAAACTTAGTAACTAGATGTATTCTGTGAACCGCATTATTTTTTTTTCATCAAATCCATACGTGTGGGGTATCTATAGATAGGTTTTTAAAAATGCTATTGAGTTTTCTAAAATCATTTTTTTCTAAAGTGAATAGTTTGCGCAAGAGACACTTCCAAAGTGGAAAAATGAGTGTCCCCCCCCCCCCCCCCCTCTAACTTCTAAACTAAGAGAATGATAAATCTAAAAAATATATATGATGTACATTGCCATAAAAACTACCAACGAAAATTAGTTCGAACGAGATAGAGCTGGTAGTTTTTTTTAATACGGCATAAACCGCAATTTTCGGTTAAAAAAATCACTACCACTGCGAACGTGTTAAAACATCAATCAAAGTTACAACGAACTATAAGAACTTTTATATTATGTTACTTGCTGCTACGAAACCCTTCATGGGCGAGTCCAACTCGCACTTGGCCGATTTTTTTATTAGTGGTTCGATGAATTGGATAAATTTGAAAAGCATTTAGGTAACTACACGAACTTTTCACTTTGCTTAACAAGGACAATTCTCTAACCATTAAGCCACAGAACCAGACCCAAATCAGAAGACCATTTCTCAGTCAAGCCAGAAACCGAGAACTTTCCAGACCACGTGTTTTCCTCCTCTTGAATAGGTCGCCAACTTGAGGACTACGGTCTTGTAGACCTAGTTCCTGGATCTGAGAGTGGCCCCCAATTGCTAGATATCGTCATGGCTTTCCATTCGTTGGGCGGCATTATTTTGGCGAGCTAAATATTAAAGGTAACATGTCACGATTTTATGAGTGCTTTGCGGGTAATATCACAGTCAAACCCGCGAGACACGGGCGACACGGCTCGAGCAACAATATTTTCCAAGTAGGAAATGAAATAAGCCTACAAGTAATGCGCATAGTTTGTAAGGCATCACGTTCGTGACCCCTGCGGCCGAGCGCAACTTAGAATACAATCGCGCTGTTTGCTAAGTACTCGCTGAACTAGTGCACTTGTCGCTAGGCAATACGCCACTGCTAGTTACATTGTGTGCTCAGGAATTGCATAGATTAAAAATATAAAGTATATCTTTCTTCTGGCTTGACTTCTATACCAATGTTAGTGCGAGGCCGCATTTGCGTTTTTCCGCGGCGGTTTCTAACCTCAAAATGTCATCAAACTGTCAAAATCAATGAAATCAAGTCAATGTTTTGACATTTTGAGGTTAGAAACCGCCGCGATAACCGCAAGTGCGGCCTCGCCCTTAGAGGTAAAGTTTGTATGTGAGGTTTTAGGGGATATCTATGGGTGGCCGAATTCGGCATGGCAAGTAAAAACTGCATATCCTCTTGTTCCATCATACCTATCAGGGTGACCAAATTTTTGATCAAGTCTTAATTTTCTCTCTTCTACAAGATAATGCACCTACTTTGTTTGTCTCTGCATCACCTATGGTTGACTGTTAGAGAATGCCTATGGCATTAAGTCCGCCTATGTACACTGTGCATGAAGTTTAAATAAATAAATAAATAAATAAATTAAATCAAGGTATATATAAAACCGTTCTTTATGACAATATTAATCCAATGTAAATTATACACTGTAATATAATAGATGACATTACAATAATACTTCTTATAACACTTAAGCCGTAGGCATTTTTAATTCTTCAAAAATGCACATGACTGCAATTTAAAACGAGCTTAACATTTTTTTTGCGTCAGCTAACCTGGCTAACCTATGGTTGACAAATGCTTGTAATTTAATAACCCGACAATTGCGAACTGTACTCACGCTAATATGGTTCCGTATTTTGAATTATGTCTTCTGCTCTAGACTCCTACACACTTATCATCTGACCCAAGTAATCAAATCAGTTAATCACACACAAGCACTAGCAGTGGGCCACTGCTCGGTGTGGACCTCTCCAAATACCATTTTGTTCTGGAGGTTTCCCTTACTGCGGTGGCCAGACAGCTTGGTACAACTTTTTATTTCAAGTTTTCCTTCTCTTCAACCACAACCTCGTCCGATAGTAGTCAGTTAAGGACACCATTTCCCGGTCTCTCTAGTTTAAGTCTCTAAAGATCTCAGTAAGGTTACATCGTACCTATTCCTTTTATTATGACCCAAAAATTATAGTTTCTTTTGGGTTCTTTAACCGGCACAATTTCCAGTTGCTCTCAGGGCTGCCAACTTGAAGAGGTATTCCTTCAAAATTTCTCTGCATGTTGTAAATGGAAAAAAGAAGAACCTCCCACTAACATAATCTTACATCTCTTCAACCGAACGCTCTATCAAATAGGCAACCACTGTCCTTTTTCGATTTCTGGTCCTTCCGTTTAACATCCGAGCACAAGGAACCCTACCATTACAAAGAAACTTCGATTACAAACTCCGCATTACTGATGAGCAATTATGTAACGCATATGTGTGTTACGAGTACAAGTTTATGGTGTCAAGGTGGTGTAGTGCAACAGTGTTGCAGGTCTTTGATCTTCTCAACAGTGTTGCGACGCGGAACGGGAGGTAGGCACACGGCAACGACAGTCGACTGCGAACCGTATATCGCTAATGACTAACTACACAGTAAACTACACAGTAAATAATATGGGAAGCTGTATTTTTCACTGTGTTACACTAATGACCATGCCAACTCTCTTTTGCTTTAGAAATCTGAGGTTTGTTTCTATGTTATTAGCTAAAATTCAACGAATTTGTGAGTGAGGTCGATTTTGTACGTCAAAGTTGTCAGGCGATAAATACTTCTTGTTTTCCGCGTGCTGGCTGACTGTTCTCAAAATGCAACAATATCAATCGGTAGACACTTGAATAAATATAAATGAACGGGAGGTAGGCACACGGCAACTACAGTCGACTGCGAACTGTGTATCGCTAATGGTCTAACTACACAGTAAATAATATGGGAAGCTGTGTATTTTTCACTGTGTTACACTAATGACCATGCCAACTCTCTTTTGCTTTAGAAATCTGAGGTCTGTTTCTACGTTATTTGGATAAAATTTGATGAATTTGGAGTGGGGTCGATTTTGAGCGTCAAAGTTGTCAGGCGATAAATACTTCTTGCTTTCCGCGTGCTGGCTGACTGTTCTCAAAATGCAACAATATCAATCGGTAGACACTTGAATAAATATAAATGAACGGGAGGTAGGCACACGGCAACGACAGTCGACTGCGAACTGTGTATCGCTAATGGTCTAACTACACAGTAAATAATATGAGAAGCTGTGTATTTTTCACTGTGTTACACTAATGACCATGCCAACTCTCTTTCGCTTTAGAAATCAGAGGTCTGTTTCTATGTTAATGGCTAAAATTCAACGAATTTGTGAGTGAGGTCGATTTTGTACGTCAAAGTTGTCAGACTGTAAATACTTCTTGTTTTCCGCGTGCTGGCTGGCTGTTCTCAAAATGCAACAATATTAATCGGTAGACACTTGAATAAATATCAAACTATTAACATAACACAAGCAGGTTATTCCTAGCTTACTTTGGGATCAGATAGCGTTGTGTGAAATGTCCGTAAATATTTATTTATTGTTTAACGTAGGCGTTTCCTGATTTCAGGTATTCCGCCGTTTCGTCAAATCCTTTAGTCAGCAGTTGAATCATTTGCAGGTGATCCTGGCTTACGGGCTCCAACGATTTCCTTCCATCCACATTCGTAACTGAAGTTTTGTAGTCAGTTACGAATATGAAATTCTTTTCTCGTTTCATAACCAGTTATGAAAACAGTTTCTTTTTGTGACTGCCTTTATAAACAGCTACCAAATTTGGTAGGGCTCCATTGCACGCTATTTAAATCTCAATGCAATTATTTTTTCTGTACGAATGTTTGTCACGTAACACCTTCAACCGATTTGGATAAAATTTTATGATATTTCCCCTTTGTCCACTAAAATTCATTACAGAGATCCATCATGGACCTTTATGGACATATCATGTCATATATATATCACACAATACCTTAAAGTATATTTTTATGAAAAATGGATCTTAAAGGACATGTGAGTGGGAAAAGGTCCATTTTACTGCTCGTTCGCTCTAACTTTGCCGCTCGGCTCCATACTAAAGTCGAATTTTTAATTAGACGAAGTAAATTGACAGCAACTAATGTCACTTCTTCATACAATGTTGCGTATTTTCTATGACGAAGTGACATTAGCTACTGTCAATTTACTTCGTCTAGTTAACAATTCAGGTATACGCCTCTACGCCAGCGGCAAAGTTAGAGCGAACGGGTAGTAGGTTGTCAATGGATTCCTGCAGGGTTTGAGAACACATGAATTCGATAGGCGTCGCGATCGGTTTTCAGGGTTCACGCAAAGAAACGTCTGACGGATCCTATAGTAACTGTATTAATATTACAATGTATTACAGATGCATTTGTATCTAAGTATAAGAGTAACTCTTATTCATTCGTCTTACAAGTTAAGAGATAATTTATTAAACAGACCGCTTATTCATTCAACAATATGTCGTGGAATTTTTACTTTGTTATCAATTATATTGATACTGATAAGGCGGGTGACTTTTGGAGACTACATGAGTTGTTTGGTTTTGTCTGTCGATAATTTGAGAAGGTTTTTATTTAGCACTTTTAAATTCTGGGGTATCCTTCTGGGCTTACCCGGTGCTCCCAATCGTAGGCTGTTAGGCGGGATACGTGAGGATTATTAATCGGTGGAGTCCGGCGTAGCATCCGTGTAGGATTTTTCCTCTCGTAAAAAAAATACTTTTAACTTTTGTTTAAAATTTTGCTCGTCAAAAAGACACCGCCCGCCTAATTTAAGGCTATGGCTATCTAACGAGTTGTGCCCCCAATTTTTCGGCTGCATGAGGGGACTTTTCATGCTTAGATTAAAGAACTTGAATTGTATGAGGAGGAAAACACGTGGTTCAAGTCGCAGAGAACTATCTTTTGAATACGCGTTCACACACACACACACACACACACACACACACACACACACACACACACACACACACACACACACACACACACACACACACACACACACACAGACACACACACGTACTCTTTGTTCGTTACGCGAACTTACAAAAATCGAGTCACACTGAAGGGGACCACACAATATGTTTACAGTCCAAAGTGAATTATTTATTAAGTACAAAGTGTACCGATTTATAATTCTTGCTTCTACTAAACCTTTAAGAGATTTTAAATAGATATTATATTTATGACTAATTAGTCATTCATTGGCGACAACCGTATCGTATTCGCAGAAAAGGTGCCAGCCCGATTCTATCCGTGTTATGATAATAACTCTCTAGTCTAGGAGCTGACTGGACTTGAAATTAGCCCATTTAATTATGAAATGAATTAATCAAACCATTCTATCACAGTCCACGTTGGCCTCTTTCAGGACTAAAAGACACAGTGATTTCTCTCATACCCTACTCACCTTTATATCTTTGGGGAATACATGTCTATACTAATATTATAAAGAGGAAAGATTTGTTTTTTTTTTTTGTTTGTTTGTAACGAATAGGCTCCGGAAGTACTGGACCGATTTGAAAAAAAATTTCACTGTTGGGAAGCTACACTCTTTGCGGTGAACATAGGCTATATTTTATTCCCGTATTCCCACGGAAACGGGAACTACGCGGGTGAAACCGCGTGACGTCCTCTAGTATTAAATAATAAAAGTTACCTAATGTAATTTAATCTCGTGTGTGATTGCTAATTACACCGTTTTTTTTGGAAATTTATACGTATCTTTGGTCGTAAGAGTCGTAATCTATTTTTCACCCTCCTACGTCGTTAATTGCGACTTTAGTCAAAAGTCAAAAAAACATTTATTTCGCATAATCCTAATACATAGGCACTTGCGACACTTCAATGAATACAATGCAAATAGTACCACCAGTTCGGAACGCGGCCCGCTTGAGAAGAACTGGCAAGAAACTCCGCCGGCTATTCTTTTTGTGCACTACATATTTACACTAAGTACTATAAACTAAAACTCCATCAGTAGAGCAAGCAGATCACTTCGAGGCTTCCTTATCAATCAAATAATCGTCAACTGCATAGTAGCCCCTGTAGCACAATTTACTTTTTATACCCTTTTTATAACGTTTGGTTACATTCGTTAGAATTTTTTTTTAATAATTTATATAGGCGGAATCTCCTTTCTCCAGTCAGCTAGTAAAGACATGAAATAATAATCTTGCATTCCACAAATAGGTGAAGATCAAGTCCGGCCAGATCCTCAACTATAATACTATTTCAGTTTAATCGTTTTGTGAGCACAATGTTGAATACAATTCAAATTGGCTAGCACCACACCGTAGTGGCTTCCACTGAGAGTAATCTGCATAAAGCGGATCCGTGCAATTGTATCTATTTCTGGTCTGGTTAGACAAGGAATGGTATCTTCGTTGGCACTGTTGATATTCATAGATATTTCTTGAAAGATCTGAGAATTTATAAGACTTTGTAGTGATTGGACTGACCTTCCAATACAGCATCAGAAATTTAACCTTCATTAGGAGGATTTGAAATGATAGCTATTTCTTTTAACATGAGGAAAGTCCTACAGGGATTCTGGGGACTCTTACTTGACTTGGGACAAGAACTTCTGCCGACTAAAAACCACACGTATCCTACCTAACAGTCTACGGTTGAGAGCCCGGGTAAGCCCTCAGAAG
The DNA here is from genome assembly GCA_933228765.1 of Miltochrista miniata. NCBI lineage: Eukaryota > Metazoa > Arthropoda > Insecta > Lepidoptera > Erebidae > Miltochrista > Miltochrista miniata. The sequence goes on along the minus strand of OW121764.1, from coordinate 8,936,873 downwards.
GATACCCCAGGACACCCAACAGACCTACGGCTACCACTGCGGCCTCACCAAGGGGGGTTTGCAATGATAGCTAAAATTATATGCAGAGGTATGATAGGACTCTTTCGAGACCTTTGAGGACCAGACCGATCCACACTACAAGTGATTCCAGACAGAAATCTGGAAACAATACCCATCTGGGTATTATTGTTATAGCGAAACCCTATTTGGAGAGACCGAAGTCCAGAGGGCCTAAAAAGGCAACATTGTATGTTTCATATTATGAAACGTAAAATGTTTGGTATGCTTTGTATGTTCTGTATTTTAAATTATATGAATTTTATGTTTCATATAATGAAACATACAATGTTGCCTTTTTAGGCCCGCAGAAGTGAACTGCAATAGGTTGATAGGAATTGATAAATCATGTGTTGATCTTTGACAACTTTCAACAGCAGGCAGTCACAACCTGCGCCTGTCCATTTCAACACGGCAATACGGCTCACCACCTATTACGTGGGACAAATTATAAAAAGTTGAAATGTGGGCATATAATATGCCTCTGCCTACCCCTTCGTGGATAAAGGCGTGACCATATGTATGTATGTATGATCTTTAACAGAATATTGCCCAAACAGTGAGGATGTGCAGTAGCCAGAATATATTTAAAACTAGCTGTTGCCTGCGACTTCGTACGCTGCATTTTATATGCGATTCTTTAGATTGATATACCTAACTTTTTATTTATGAGCCGATTGACATGAAACAAACACTAAATGTGCATTGCAATCGGTTGAGCGGTTGCTGAGATTAGCGTGCACAAACGTACAGACAAACAGACACTTACGATGTTATTATAGGTATTGATATTGATGATATTGATAATGCCATAAGCAAAAATATCAAAACACTCACTTCTGCTCATTGCAGCAGTGTCAGCAGTTTGATAATAAAAACCATTGGTTGTTATTATCAGAATCACTGAAGATCTGCTGAAGTGGAAATCCAAATTTTCGAATTCGGGACTTTAGGCGAAATACGATTTACTTAGTCCAACTGCGACCACGGCCGCTGGGCTGCAACGTGCCCAAAACGTCGGTGAATGTAAGTAAATAGTATTTCGCGTGAAGTCCCGAATTCTATAAGTATGAGTGTTAAAATCCGCGATAGTTTAAAAATAACACTATTCTTTGTTGTCAACAAGACGAAGACTTCGGATTCAGTTGCCAATAAAGATAGAATTACTTTGATGACATTAATTTACCATAAATCCTGTCCCAGTCCCGTCAACACCATGACACTCTTAGTCCTAGTACTAGCTGATAACGAGTCGTTAAAAGCTATTTTAAAATATATTAACTGGCTTATAATTTAATGTTACTTTAATATGTGATAAAAAACTTAAATTATTGCCTGAGAATCAAAGCCACGCCCTAAGTGGTGTAACTGCAAGCGAATTAATTACTGGTCAAGTGCGTATCAGACAACACGTAATGGGTATGTTCTGCACATATTTAATAAGCGGACTCCTCGCATTTTCACTCGTGAATTTCTCGTTCCCGTGGGAATACGGGAATAAAATATGACCCATGTCACTCGAGGATAGAGTAGCTTCCGAACAGTGAAAGAATTTTTCAAATCGATTCAGTAGTTTCGGAGTCTATTGAATGCAAACAAATAATGAAATCTTTACTCTTTACTATATTTTAGTATAAAAAAAACTTTTAATTAAGTACATAAAGGTAGATTTTCTATGTCGAGCAACTATAGTCGTATATAGTACGTATTTCTTTATATTTAATGTGTGCGTTCGCGCAGCGGAATGTTGTTGAATTTAAAGATTTTAATTATGCAGATATTTAGTATATGACGTCGTGTAATTGTGTATGGTAAAAAGAAAATTGTGTATGCAGCCATTGTGGAGAAATTCGCCAAAAACTGATTCCGCTGGGCGAACGTTCCCCTGGCGGAACTTTTTTTAAATCCATGCACTTAAAAGAAAAAAAATGTGTCCAACAATTAGTGTGTATTTGTGTGTAATTGTGTATGTATGAATAAAATTAGTGTATGCATAAACTTCGGAGAAATTCAAGTTTCCGCTACGCGAACGTTTGGCCATTAGCTAGTTTTCATATAAAGCGCTTATATAGAGAGCTGTAGATTTTTACATACGTTGTTTTGAATTTGTTTATATTTGTTTAAAAAACAGATTTAGAAAAAAAAATAGGGTTTAAAAGATAAAAATATAAACGTAAAATACGCTTATTAGGTCGTAGTTCGTAAAGTATACACTTTGGGGTCTAGATTTTCACATTTATACAAACCATGTAAGTGCCTGCAACATGTTGCCAAGTATCAATGATGTTCCGTTAGTAATTAAAGGGTTATAGGACAATTTACCATGAATAGATCACTGTTTACAAAGCAGTCAAATATCATGGCGTTCTAAAGGAATTGCATAGTAAAATGTATTCCAATAATTAGTTTATTAATTCAACTACTCACATGCAAAATTTCATCTTATTAAATTCAGTAATTAAAGAGAAACAATTAAAATACTGACAAAACATCGAAAGCCTACATAACCCGACCAAGTTCGAATGGCTACAAAAAAGCGGCCGTGCCATATATCTAAGTAACGCTCTTAACCTTCCAGTATAGTATTTATTATTATAGTACAGTTGCGTACACAAGCGTTAGGAAAAAATTAAACAATTGCATTTCTTGAATGAAAAATATTTTTTAATAATAACGCCACCATCTACTATAAAAATAAATCTCCTATTAACAAGTACTTCTCTAATTAAACATCTGTGTACAAAAATATTTGTAATTACATATAATAATTATGTATTTATTATTTATTTCTCGCCATCTGTTACGTAGAAACCCAATAATGGCGAAATGTGGGTGACACAGAAATGTCACACCTCTGCCTACCCCTTCTGGGAAAACAGCCGTGAGCATATGAATTAATGAATGAAAATACAGCTCTTTGGTACTAATCATGACAATCCTTGGGCGCGTGCCCCAGTAACGGCAGAACTTGGCATACAACTCATGTGCGCGCACAGGCGCGTGTATTCTGAGCGTATCGGGAGCGCAGCTGAGGTGCTTGTCATGACTAGTCCCTTGTTTATAAAAACTTAACGTTAACAAACGCTTGCTAAACATACTCTGCCATTGGTTAGAGACAACCATAGACTTAAAATGTGTTTTAACTAAAATAGGTTTAATAAACGATTATGAATATGAGGGTAAGGATAATATGTATTTCGAGCTTTAATAAAAATTAAAATCACTGATCACATATAAATTATATCGAAACAACAATTGTGTTATCACCTGTACCAATACAAAACCGGTATTAGACTGTAAATTTTAGAATGTTACTTAAATATATTGCACGGCCGCTTTTTTGTCGTCATTCGAACTTGGCCGGGTTATGTAGGCTTTCGATGCTTTGTCAGTATTTTAATTGTTTCTCTTTAATTACTGAATTTGATGAGATGAAATTTTGCATGTGAGTAGTTGAATTAATAAACTAATTATTGAAATACATTTTACTATGCAATTCCTTTAGAACGCCGTGATATTTGACTGCTTTGTAAACAGTGATCTAATCATGGTAAATTGTCCTATAACCCTTTAATTACTAACGGAACATCATTGATACTTGGCAACATGTTGCAGGCACTTACATGGTTTGTATAAACGTGAAAATCTAGACCCCAAAGTGTACACTTTACGAACTACGACCTAATAAGCGTATTTTACGTTAATATTTTTATCTTTTAAACCCTAATTTTTTTTCTAAATCTGTTTTTTAAACAAATATAAACAAATTCAAAACAACGTATGTAAAAATCTACAACTCTCTATATTAGCGCTTTATATGAAAACTAGCTAATGGCCAAACGTTCGCGTAGCGGAAACTTGAATTTCTCCGAAGTTTATGCATACACTAATTTTATTCATACATACACAATTACACACAAATACACACTAATTGTTGGACACATTTTTTTTCTTTTAAGTGCATTGATTTAAAAAAAGTTCCGCCAGGGGAACGTTCGCCCAGCGGAATCAGTTTTTGGCGAATTTCTCCACAATGGCTGCATACACAATTTTCTTTTTACCATACACAATTACACGACGTCATATACTAAATATCTGCATAATTAAAATCTTTAAATTCAACAACATTCCGCTGCGCGAACGCACACTATTTAATCTCCTCTATTTTAAGCTCAAAATAATGTTCTACAAACTATTCTCTTTTTTTTCTTATAAAACTACATGTGGCAGACAAGCTTACGACCCCCCAGATGTACTGGTGGTCCTCAATAGCAAAGTAATCTGACAAACTTATAATACTTTTCAAAGATCTATTTAATGGTATTTAAATCTAAACTAATATTATAAAGAGGAAAGATTTGTTTTTTTGTTTGTTTGTTTGTAACGAATAGGCTCCGGAACTACTGAACTGATTTGAAAAATTCTTTCACTGTTGGGAAGCTACACTCTTTGCGGGGACCATAGGCTATATTTTATTCCCGTATTCCCACGGGAACGGGAAAAACGCGGGTGAAACCGCGTGACGTCCGCTAGTAAAAGATAAACGAAAGGGTCAAAGTCACAGCCCACTCTAATTTACAAAGTCAAAAAGCGTATGTCCTGCCTACCTACTGCATGATCGAGAAATCCTCATTTTTAGGCAAAAAAGAGAAGTTTACATTTAATTTTTAAATTTTAAAATATGGAAAAAGAATTGGTTTTGGGGCAGGATTCGAACCTGCGTCTTCTCGCATACCGTGCAAGACGCTTAACCACTTAGCCACCGAAACCTAGTCGGAACCAACCAACGGTGTAACTTTCTAAAAAGTACCGTTAGATGGCGCCTACGTCGCCCCAAGACGTATATAAGGTGGAAAATTTCGTTGGTTCCGAGTAGGTTTCGGCGGCTAAGTGGTTAAGCGTCTTGCACGGTACGCGAGAAGACGCAGGTTATATCCTGCCCTAAAACCAATTCTTTTTCCATATTTTTAAATTTATGATCACTTAGCATACTAATTGCTTTTCAATAATAATCTTTACATTTAATGTATCTACAATCCAATTTCTTTACTTATTACGGAACCCTAAAAATTCATGACATATATCGATGTTTGACCATGAGAAAGAAGCCTGTAGGAGTTTCCGCACAAAATTAAAAAAAGTTACCATAAATAAAAAAATACCGTCTATCTATCATTAAATTTAACCCTAATCTATAGGTACAATAATTGTAAATACGTGTTAGGCTAAGCAGATCGATCGTTATAAACACAAATAAGTACCGACTTTATTATTTTGTGTTATAGTGGTCTGAATTTTAATTAGATTAGAAGACATGTGCAATAGAATAATAACTACACCTGTATTTTACTCATCACTACATATCATTTGTAAATTCCGTAGGGGGCAATATTGTTGATCAAAGGAGGCAATACAAAAATATCTCTCAGAAATAATATGGACTTGCCCTAGTTTTGTTTTTTTTTTTACCGTTTCCACTTTCCAAGGGAAATTATTCCCGGATTAATAAGCCTATTATTTATTTATAGTTATTCCAGTAAAATCTATCCCTGTAACAAATTTTCTGTCATATCCGTTCAGCCGTTAGAGGGTGAAAGAGTAACAGACATTCAGACATGCTCACAAACTTTCACATTTATAATATTAGTATGATGTTTGTAGCTAAGCCCGAAATTTTAATTTTCGGATAGCAATTTTTTGCTGATGAATGAATTGCTATATTACATAATCTCGTTAAATACGATTACAATGTCTATTCGATTTTTTTTTACGAAAATATCGATCAAAATTCTGTCAAAAATCAATCCCTGATCATTGTAAATTTATTAATCACCAAAAAGAGCCGCCATTTAAAATTCCAAAGTGACCTTTTACAAGTAATTCTTTAAAAGAAAACTAATGCATTTGACCTCAATTCTTATCACTCACATTGTATTACATATTATAACGTATTCAATGTGCATAATTTACGGTTAAACAAGAGATTATTGTTCAAAATACTTACATTGAAACTGTACCGATAAGGCTTGAATGAAGACTTGTGCTGGAACGACTGATGGCGGTACAACGAAATACAGAAAAGAGCGATAAATAGGTCATAAAGTGTCATTTGTCATACTTGTCTTTATTTATTTTGTCTAGATGTGTCTATCTTTCATATTTATGTACCTATCTTTATCGCAGATACAACTCAAAAAGAGAAGAAGGCGTTATCTGTTTTAGGGTTAAGTAGTAAACTAAGTGTCTTGCTCTTGTAGCTTTAGGTCTTTCAAAAATATTGTAGAGTAATATTTATATTCAAGCCAGTCCAACCCTGCGATTGCAGTTGCGGTCACTTGGATCTCGAATGTCTAGGAAGGAATCCCGTTGCGTCTATATATTTTCTTAGATGTAATTTGTACTAAAATAATCTGGGTAAGAACTGCCATATTTGATTCAGGGGTTAGAAGGTGTCCAGGGATATCCTTCCGAGGGCTTACCCGGGGCTCCCAACCGGAGGCTGTTGGACAGGATACGTGAGGTATTTTAGTCCATGACGATGTTCCCTCACGTAAAAAAAAGAAAAAAAAATGTTAGGAACGTTAGGAGGTTAAAAATATATATAACACTAGACGATGCTCGCGGTTTCCTACACGTGAAATAAGGTTTCCGTTCATTCCCACACCCCATTAGAACGTATTCCAGGGATAAAAAGTAGTCATGTACTCTGTTATAATCTATCCGTGTATCAAATTTCAGCCAGATCGATACAACCGTTTCAGCGCGATTGAGTAACAAGTTTATTATGTTCGTCCAATTCGAAAGATTTGAGAGAAGACATTAATGATGTCAACATCATAATCTTGATTTATGGCACTAGTTGGAACTTGTATGGTGAATTGTTCGGAATAGCACTTTGTAAGTAATTATTAGTAGTAGTTTGAATAATATACCTATTCATGATGTAAGAAATTTAGGAAACTGTAGGTCTATTAATCAGTAAGGGTTTTTGTGTTTGTTTCTGTTGAAATAAAATAAAATAAATAAAATAAACATTTTCACAATTATAATATTGGCAGAAGATCACTAACGAAGAGAATAATTCCGTTCCAACTCTTTCAATCAACTTCGAGAGAAACGCGTGGATACAAAGTAATTTAAAATGGACCAAAAGTTCATCTGTCCATTTTAAATTGTTACATGTTTGTCCCAGTCTTTCGTTTCGTCTAGCTTTAGCCTCCCCCGTTAATAAATAATCTATAGAACAGTGGGATGTCCCGATCCGTCACAGTCCCCTGTCCGTCACAGTCCTGTCACTGTCACAGCTCTGGAATAGATTATGAAGACTTGATTAAGTATTGACAAATTGTATCTGTTTTAAGTAGTGAAATGTTTGACGAAGCGATGGAAATTTTTATACCTATTTAGTTTGGTTTACTTTGGAAAGCTTACGATTACTATAATGTAATTAAAGCTATGCAATTCAACGACAACAACAAACTTCCACAGATGGTCAAAAAATAATGTATGGAACTTAGAGGAATAACATTAATAAATATGAAAGAGAGAGGAATAACATTAATAAATATGAAAGAGAAGTACCTACGAGTTACACTTTCAGCGAAATTTAAAAGGAAAAGAATTCATGCCAGTCGATTCTATTTAGGTACATACCTATAATGAGGGCATTTCGAAATGGAGCAGCTTACAACAGTAAAATTCATAGTCCTGATTTTAAAAAATCACATTCAGCGATAAATGCAATGAAAAAAACGTGTCCATCGATTCTATTTTGGTTAAATAAAGTCATTTTAAAATTGTCCTGGTTTTGAAAAGTAGCTACCACACGGTGTGACCCTTAAAGGACAAATATAATTACGAATACAAAGTAAATTCAGCACGATTGTATGCAAAATAAGTGACTTACTTACTAATTGGCCCCGTGGGAACGTATTCGAGGCGCTTGACACCGCCGAAGTGCAGTCAACGCCTTTAAATATTGTTTAAAAGGTCTTTAAAGCAACATAGTGGCTAAGGAGACTACTCGGGATAGGAAATCGCGGGTAATAGTAGACTTACTACTCGTGTGCGATAGTTGAGACACGATTGGAAAAAGTTTTTTACCAAAAGTGCCACAACTTATCGTACAAGAGTAGTACAAGCATTTCGTTTCGGTATGTAAAATGCTACTTCATTTGCTACTCCCAGTTCCAAAAAAAAAGTATAAGAATGGCAAAAGTTATTTTACTGTTTTATATGTGTAGGTTATCTTTTCCAAATTACAGAGTTCACACACTGTTGACAGAGAGACACAAGTCGATAGGTCTCTTACAGAAGCCTTAAAAACAAGTCACACAACAGTATAGGAAATGAAATATACCTTAATTAAAACAAAGAATTTAAATACATAAATAAATATGTAAAATTGGAATCTAAGTGACTCCATAATATTAAGTATTTAGATGCATACTGCACATTTAAAAACTTGGCAGATTGCCAGCATACCCAACGCTGTAATTTTATTGCCAGAATTGCATTTCGAATCTGCGCATTATGCCATGGATTGTATTTCATCAGCCTTATCACCTTGTTGAACTAACAGGATCCTCCTTCCATGAAGGGACTAACCCTCAGCCAAAAGATTAAGGATTTTCACTCACGTAAAAATAAAAAATTAATAAAAAAGGGACTAACCCTTGCTATTTTTACGTTTGCAAATCCATAAGAGTGCTATGCTGGCGTCTTAAAAACTACATGATAGCCTTCTACCTGCTTACGGCCTGGAGGCCCAAGAACACTCTTCGAAGGATAATCCAGGTCTTCCAACACTAGGTCAAGCATTTTTCTCAGTCTACAGAGTAAATAGCACTTGTTGACTAGCTAGAGCTAGACCATTACCACAAATTAGAGATAGTACAGATGGAAAACCGTCTATTCCCAGTTATTGCCACTGGCTTTGTCGCCACTGCTGATAAATGGGAAAAATATTCCCGACTGTCACCAGTGATGACGATTGACACATACTTTCCCAGTTGTAGCTACTGACTTTGTCGCCAGTGGTGACAAATGGTAAAAAAACATCCCCATTATTACCAGTGGGGACAAACGACACAAAAACAGTTTCAAATGTCATCTACCAAGCAGGACATCACAAGAATGAGCGGTTCGATAAACAGTTCGTTGTGATAGCTGCGCAATCCTACTGCATGGTTATAAAAAAAAAAATAACCACGAAGGCTTAATGCGGGAGCTACGCTCCGCTCCGCTGAGATGACATTTGAGACTATTTTTGTGTCGTTTGTCCCCACTGGTCTTAATGGGGATGTTTTTTACCATTTGTCAGCACTGGCGACAAAGTATGTGTCAATCGTCATCACTGGTGACAGTCGGGAATATTTTTCCCATTTATCAGTAGTGGCGACAAAGCCAGTGGCGATAACTGGGAATAGACTGGAAAACTCATGTATGTACTTTTTTTTTCACACCCACCCTCTGGCCTCTGCTACAAACACTCGCGCACAAATCAATATCGAAAAGTCGGTTGAGGACCGCCTGACTTCGTGTCTGTGAATGAGTGGTTTATGTGTGCGTAGCCTCAGCGAATTTAGTGTGTAGGTTTCCATCTGTACTATCTCTAATTTGTGCCATTACAATCTGTGCAGCCTGTTTGAACTCTGGTCACGATACGTTTTCAATTAATTCGCAGCCCGTCCTGCCATTTTTGAAAAATATAACGAGCAAAGGAAAATTTGGCAGAACGTTTGTCAACAGAAACGGTGTGATTATGTGAGAGCAATTCTGTCCGTCCTGATAGGCATTATTTGGACATCCATTGCAAATGCACGAGTATTTATAATGAATGCATTTTGTGCGTATACATATAACATCCTGCGGAATGCCATAAATTTGTTTTCGTCGTTCGTTGTCCGCCACTCCCAAATGGTTGGGATGATCCTTGCGATGAAGACATATTTGATGGGACATGTCTGAGTAAGGTTCTTATCATCCGGGTGTAAATTGCTAAACATTCGCTAATAGCAGAATAGCGATTTTTTTAAATTGTCCCGTTCGACCCTCCTACCTCTCTATAGGCACCAATTGAATGTTTTTATAAACCTTCTTTGTAGGTGTCTAGGTGACAGTTTTGTGTATTCTTGCCATAAAAGTAAGAAGTTGTATGGAAGGTAGTAACGTTTAAAGGTTGTCACTTTCATAACAATAACTTTATTGCGATACTTATCTTGTATCAAGGCTTACAGCTATTAAGCCTAAAGGGCTAAATACTTTGTTTATACCAGTACCTACCTTGTGTCATAAAACGCGACAGGATTATCAGATGGGTTAACTAGAAATAAATATTTTAATGACCGTCTGGGTTGGGATTAAACATAAAAGTTGACTTTTACTGATTTAAAGGTAGGGTTGCCGCAAATATTAATTCAGCAAAATATTTCTTCCTTCAACTTGAAAAGTTGCCTCAAAAGTGTCGTTTTTAACAGGTTCCCTCTGAATATTAGAAAATAGGTAATTTCATAAATAGTCAGCATTTATAGCTTGTTTCGGTACGGTTCTTTAGAAAAATAAAACTCTAACGCAATAAAAAATCGCAAAAACCGATTTGGTAGCCACACTAGCCATTCTTATAAAACTATCTTAGGGGGTGCTGATATATGCATAAAGTTATGTGCCAAGGATAAAACACTTTTTTCGTTTAATAACACTAAATATCATGAAACTAATATATTTTCGAAGCTTCCTGCAGGTCCTTACACGATCCTTCTTCCACGCCGCAGGGGGCAGCCCTTGAATGACAGCCGAGACGTTGCGTGCACGCATTGAATCCAATCGGAGTTAGTCATTTCGTACATTGTTTCGTGTTATGAATATCTCAAAGCGTCTTAATTCTTTCTTCAATGTATGTGGATGCGTGATGAACAGAAACTCGAATCTCTTGGAATAACTCTATTTTACTTCCACTTGATAATAATATGAATGAATATTAGAAACACTTCGTATTTGCATCTTCACCTTTAACGTCGTAATACTCGTAATACAATTGTACCAACTCAATCATACCATCACACCGTATCTATCGTCTTGCATTGCAAAAACAAAAATGCTGAAATTTCTGACATTATGATACCTCTGCCTGCCCCTTCTTCTGTAGGTATATGTATGATATAGAATAGGTCTATTTGCCAAATGAGTTGATAACCTGCTACATCTTTCCTATCTAGACGAGTCTATGCTAGTATTATACTAGCTGATTAATTTATTCATAGCACCAGCAGTCAGAGGTACGTGCTTGCGGCATTTTATGTAAATTTAATATAGTAACGTTAGAAGAAAAAAAAAAATTTCTTGCAAAATTATTTTCATACGATACTGTATCAGTGCTGGTGATTTAATAGCCTCAATCGCACACAATCACGCTTAATACTCCGTCTCAATTAAACTTTGAACAATATAACTGACTGTGTTCTACAATACCGTCACACACAAACCGACCAGTTATCGAGGCCCATTCCTCCCCCCTCATTCCATACTTTATCGCGACAAGAGACGGATTTATTTGAAATCACAGAGTTCCGATTAAACTGGAAACATTGGCACGTGGTAAGTACGTATATCTAACTCCTTGGCAGTTGTTGCATTGACATACAACATGCCATGCACCTTATTGCAAAATTAATAAAACGACTTGGTGACATTCATACCTATTAATCTAAATTGTGATCTAATGTCTATGTTGTAGGGTTTATTGTCCTGTGTGTCTGATTGTCTGGAGTGTATATGTGTGCGTATTTAGTAGTAAAAATAGATATAGGTTGATAGTACCATTACGTGAGGATATAAATATGTGTTCGAGTTACATTGTTGCACTTGTCGAGTTCGGTTTGTCGTTTTACGATCATAGGCTTCCTTATTTTGATATTAACGTATCTGAGTTATTTTCAGTACAGGAATAAAACGCATGTGGTTCTATAAGCTGCGTCCGATAGGATGCCGAATGAGTATGACGTGCAATAAACGAGGTGCTCGGGTTCTATGAAACGATATCTCTTAATTTTGTTGTATTTGGCTAGACGCATTCCGGTCCAGTTTCATTACGTCAAATATGCACATAACCTTCGAAAGGTGACATATATTATATCTTAATATTCAGTCTGGTTCTAGTTTTCAAGATATTTCCGAATAATCTACAATAATCTACATTATAACAAGAAATTCGCGTTAGAATAGGGACGACTGGATATCTAGCTTTTGATATTAGAGTCTTCATTACGCTTCTGTGCAACCATGTACTGTAAGAGTAGAAGACTAGGAGTATAATAATATGTAGTCTCTAGTAGGCGTCATAAGAAACGCTAGGACTAGCAGACTTATTGGCCAGAAGAGACGACGCGGCTACTAAGTATATCCTGTTATGGACCATGATGTATTCGAAGTGAAGAGTTGGTACAGTGTGTTCCCCTCATCTTACAATACCGGGTTCTTCAAGGGAAGCGTGAAGGGGCACATCATAGGGCCGCCAACTTGAGGACCACTGTCAGAAATCTTACGGACTGTGAGAGTGGCCCCCTATCGCTAGATGCACCACGGCTTTCCATCAGTGACGACGTCAATTTGGCGAGCTTAATACATAATATAAAAAAAGAGTGACAGCGTAGGTACATTTTTTTAAAGTACCTGTTCTGTATCAACATCGAGATAAGCGCGTCTGGTGTTGCAAAATACTTTTTGGACCAACTACTACCCGTATGCTTGACTTCCACCACCAGTACATAAAAAAATTGATTAACCTACTCGTAGTAGGTAATTATTTTGTAGCTTTTACTTGTCCGAATTGCCATTACTGGGCATCCGATGGTACCTGAAGTGAGGAGAAAAGCTGCTGTCACTGATAGTAAGAAAGTTTGTAAAAATGTTTGTTGGTCAATAACGCGGTAATAGATGAACCACATTTTATGATTTTTTTTATGTGTGAAAATCACTGATGGATGCTATGCCTTTTTACTGCAGTATTCATGGATGCACTCTCACCGACTAAAATCACACGTGGTCCTATAACTACCTACGACCGGGAGCCCCGGGTAGGCCCTCGGCAGGATGTCCCAAGAACATAGCGAACACCGTGGATTTACAAATTGACTTTTTATCCTTCGACCAAGTAAATAGTGGTCGAAGTTTTTATCCCGGAAACAAATTCTTGTGGACAACGGGTACGGGAAAACTTCAATATTGACTGACGCAATCAGTCCACACACATGATACCAATTATGAAAAGTGGATTCCGGATTTCAAAGCGGAAGTTTTTGTTGCAAGCACGAATTGCTCGAAGATATAAAAGATTTATTGCGCTGGCGTCACACTCACACTGCAAATATTCATGTATTAGTTTGTATTTACATATATTGTAGGGCTAATTATAATTGGCTCTCTATTCTGTGTTAGTGTGAGTGTATCAGACTTCAAACTGGATGTCAGCGGAGAGCGACGCGACGCGACGGCGATTTCGGTGCCAGAGTACAAGAGAGTAGGGAACATTTATCAAACGCACCGAGCGCGGTTTGACTTGTGTGCGAACGTAGTGCCGCCTTACTCTCTGTGCTCCGGCGCTGAAATCGCTGTTCGCCCTCTCAGCGTAGTCTCCTAGTAAAAGCATACTTCAGTGTGAATGCTCCGATCGACGCACGTCTGATCGCCATGCACAGCGTTGACGGTCAATACATAAGCGACGACAGAGAAGCGTCTCGTTCACAGCAGTAGTCGACAAAATGGATATTAATGATCGCATTCATATCCATTTTGTCATTTTGCATCGGCAAACATTATAATTGTCATATCATAATGTAATATTTCGTCTTTTTTCTTTATTTTGATAATATACTATTTCACCTTTCACCTCACTGCGCTCTCACACAAGCAAACCGCGCTTGATGCGTTTGTTCGAAGTTGCCTACTCTCTTGTACTCTGACGACGCGCTTCGACGTAATCGCCGTCGCCCCGCTCATCGCTGACATCCAGTTTGTGGCCTTAGTGTATCATGGTAGTGTGCGTGTGACGGTCAAGGTGAGCGTTTAACAAGTTCACTCCTTAGCTCATTAGCTCCGAGACTAGTGTTGCAAACAACCTATTATCCTAGTATGTACTCGTAAGGCTGTAATTACAATTATTTCTCACGATTTGTTACCGTTTAACTTGTTACCTGTTTCCTATATAAAACTTGCTTATACAAATTCTAATTTAAAGTAGCAAAAATTATTTGATACTTACGGAATTAGTCCAAGTAAATTTGGGCGGGAACTTGATGAAATGAAAAGGACGTATCTTCAGAAGGATTTTACGTAAAGATTTTGATTTTCTTTGTTTATTTTTTTAAATATTATTTTATTTACTTCTAAAAACTTTTGTAGTTACCACTTGCTGTAAAATTAGAAATTAAAGAGAGTTATACAATTAAAAAAAAACCGTATGATGCAACGAGCCTGATATTGCAAAAAGAGTTCCCCCCGCCCCTGAAGCCCGAAGAAAAAATGCTATAAGTAGAGCATTATTTTCGGGTTTGCACCATTTTCGGTCCAATTTTACTGGACTACTAGTACTTACAATACACGAATGTTTGTAACATGCATGATCAAATTCAAACTCAGATCGTGATATCCAATCTCAAGCTTAGAACATACCTACCTACCGGTGAAATTGCAACCAAGACTTGCTATGTTCTGCAGGACGTGACCATAGATCACGTATTTCATTCAATCCAATACCAGAGCTGTCTAGTAGTCTAAATGGTAGTCTGTCTAAATGCCCTAAATGGTCTAAACTGTTTAAACATGTAAAATTGCCAGCTCTTCAATTTAACGTGCAACTATGTATCATTATCGCGGCCAGCAAAACAAGGCGGAAAGATAGACTACAGGCCAGATCCTTCACACGTGTTTCCCTCATCTTACAATCCCGGGTTCTTAAAGCGGAGCGTGCAAAGGACACATCACAGGGCCGCCAACTTGAGGACCATTGTCAGAAGTCTTACGGACTGTGAGAGTGGGCCCCAATCGCTAGATGACTTTTCATCAGACTGGCGACGTCAATTTGGCGACCTTAAAATAAAAAAAAGTTTTGGATACAGTCCGAGCTCCATACTTTACTAATGTCAAATGATTATGGCAGACACTACACTCTGGCCGTTTTTGACAGGAGTTTGTGTTTCTGACACCTGTCAATTCGTTATGATTAGTATAGAAATAATAGTCACAATAGTGACTAATTTTATCCCAAAATTAATATGTTTATTGTAAGTTGGCATAATAATTAATTTTTTAATGTTATCACTCGTTAATAAATTTTGCCCTACTTAAATTGTACGCTAGATCAAAGTTACATCGCCCATTTTGATCACGATCTGTCAGAAACGTAATCTCTGAGTGGCCAGACATTATAATACTACCCGTTCGCTCTAAGTTTGCCGCTGGCGTAGAGGCGTATACCCGAATTTATAATTAGACGAAGTAAATTGACAGTAGCTAATGTCACTTTGTCATAGAAAATAAGCAACATTGTATGAAGAAGTGACATTAGTTGCTGTCAATTTACTTCGTCTAATTAAAAATTCGACTTTAGTATGGAGCCGAGCGGCAAACTTAGAGCGAACGAGCAGTATGTAAATTTTATGTGGTGCTAGAAACATTAAAGAGGATACGGCGCAATTTGATAGTTAGTAAGTGTTATAACTCTTTGCAGGACTTCCTATCAGATAGGTCACTTTTGCACTAGCTCACCTCCCTTAGCTCCATTGTGTTCTGTAAATGTACAAATACTTAGGTACTACAAGTTTGACACTAAATTAATTATGACATAAATGTATTGGATCTTTTTATGTACTGTCAATGTCAGCTAGCCGTGTAGCAGTCCTTAGATTCAATTGAAGCCGGTTCATCATCTTCAGTTTCTGCCCACGTTTAGCTATAAACCGAATGTGTATCTGCATCGGGATTATGCTAATATAGGTATGGTTAGTGCATCGTTTAGTAAATGGTCTGGAATGGCTTCACTATCCTGCTATGACATCCTCGCTGAGGATGGCTCATCTTTGTAACATTTTATTTTACTGCCTTGCAGTTGAGTCACATAGTGCAGATAGGACACATAGGTATGTTACACTTACATAATATAATATACCTCACTGTCAACAGGGTCGATGCTTTGTATACCTCCATAAATAACCGTTACGTTATATATTTAAATATCTTGAAACCCCTGATGACTTTCGCAGTGGCTGGCGAGGACCAATTTGCACACTGTTCATGTACCTACGGTGAAACGTGCTGTACCTTCTTGATTGTAGACTAGCGGACGTCACGCGATTTTACCCGCGTAGTTCCCGTTCCCGTGAAAATACGGGAATAAAATATAGCCTATGTTCACCGCAAAAAGTGTAGCTTCCCAACAGTGAAAGAATTTTTCAAATTGGTCCAGTAGTTCTGGAGCCTATTCGTTACAAACAAACAAACAATAAAACAAAAAAAAAACAAATCTTTCCTCTTTATAATATTAGTATAGATTACGAACTTTGGATCCCATGTTCCTTGCAATTAAATCTGATTCTGCCTGCTACATGGAATCGGAAGCTTTTAGGATTTTTTTCTGCTGTACTATATTGTTTAACTGGATATTTTTTAAACAAATTATAAAAAATGCTGTACGCACAAAATTTCTTTAAAAGATTGCCATGCTAATCAGCTAATGGAAATCGTGACTTAAACGTTCTGTAAGAGTTTATTAGTTAAATTACAAAAAAAATATGATAACAGTCTTTTATTGCAGATTTATTATACCATACAGACACTGACGTATCCAGAGGAAGAGCTGCTGCTTCCAAGAGTTCTAAGGTGTCATCGAGTGTGGTAACCTCTTTATAAAATACTTTTTAATTAAATGTGTTACCTGTGCCATGCAAAGCGAATAGTCTAATATAATATGCGCGCCAAACAGCATTGCAATAAAAACCTTTTTTTAAGAAAAAAATGCTAAGCGTCTGTAATTGGAAAATATAGTCCGAACAGTTGATCTCATTTAAGCAGTGGCTATAAACTGCTTCAAAGTTTATTACATTCCGTTCAGTTATTTCAACTATTTGGACTATCTGGCTGAATATATTACCAACCAACTTTGACATAATATCCGGCTGCTCAGAGATTGCGTTTCTGACAGGTAGAGATCGAATGTACGATGTAACTTTGAACTGGCGTGCAATTTACTGCAAAATTTCCAAACTATTTTATTTTCCTTATGAAGTGATAACATTAAAAATTATATCAATTATGCCAACTTAGAAATTGCAATATAAGTATTAATTTTGGGCTAAATTTAATTACTATAATGACTTAAAGTCACTGTCAATTTGACAGGTGTCAGAAACACAATCTTTGAGCGGCCGCAGTATAGTTAATTTAAATTCTGGTTTTGCATTTTACATTGAGTTTTGTACAAGTTAGTGAAACATTTATTATTTATCACAAAAGTATCGGTATCAGTAAAATTGTCACTATAATGATTTTCTGCTGAAGAAAGACTAAGTGTGGTGGTTCTTAAACTAAAAACACCATCTAGTCAAACAAATAGATGTATCGACACTTTACTATTTTGCATTTACTCGTACAAAACCCATTTAATTCAACTCGTCCATTATTTAGTGAGTGAAATAGCAAGCGTATCGATAAATTTGTAATACACATTAATTAGTCTGATTGAATCAATAAATCACGTTAAATAGACCATCAAACTACAATTGCAATATTGATGATTTCAGAATTGTTGAATCACTTTTGAATGTTTTCTCAATGACTTCAGAAGAATGACGGTAGTTTTGATGTCACACAAAATAATTTTATTGTTGAGTACTGTTTTCGTTATGCTATGTCCCTCGCTCTTACTGCCGTTCAATGTCTATTTATGGCCGTGTGATATAATGATTAACATAATTTAGAGATTTGACGAAGACATGCGAAGTGTTGTTTCATAAATGAAAGAGAGAAAAATAATTGAACAAGATGTTTAGAATACCTTAAACAAGATTTTTAATTAATATCACTAGCGGCCTTTAGTCAGCGAACGATAGCTTACCGCCATGTTACAAATAAATTATTTTAATTTGGAATTGATGGTCAGATGGGCCGGCACATTCCAAACTAAAATAAATATTTTATAATTAATCGAAAATAACGTTACAGTAATATAATCTAGCGTAAATTTCCAAAGGTACATATCCACTGACGAGCATTAAATTTTCCAGCCCATTGGGTGGTCCACCAGTGGCGGTTATACGAGCGGTCGCTGTGTTCGCTGCTGGAGCTACAAGCGCGCAAAGGGTCTTCGTACTCGATGTGCTGCTCACCGCGGTATGTCCTGGCGCCGGAGTATGCGCCACACCTCCTGCCGTTGCCACTCACGACCCGCGCGTCGCCACCGCCCGCGCACTTGTAGCGATGCGATCTTGCGCCGTCTCAGGTAGGCATTTTCACCTTTTGATTAATTTTTACTGTGTCGTGAAAGTGTTGTGATTTTCAGACTTTTGATGATGTTACAGGATGTTTGTTTAAATTATGTGTTTTTTTTATGTCTGTTATTTTATAAGTGCATTATTTGTAATATTGAGCATGAGAACTTGTCCTTAATTAAACAGGCACATCATATCGCATAAAATCTTATTTTTAAAATCAATATTCGTACTTGATACTTAACGAAACCTATTTTATTTATTTTTCTAAAATCAAATATTGATTGAGCGAAGAACACCAAATCCACGAATATCTGACAATTGTCTGATCAAAATATTGACACCTCAAAAAAGGAAAACTAAATTACTTATACTAATTAGATTTGTGTTCTCAAATCGCCAGAGTAAACACAGACACTTCTACACAGAACACACGCGCGAATACTTAACCCACTCAAACCAATACAATTTAGCATCCTCGTTAAGGACACAAGCAGTCCACTATTTGCACAATATTTAATATCGTTCACCTTCCTCAAACCTCCCTTTAAAACGTGTTAACTAGCTAAACATATTCTTGTAGACTAAACTTAAGTGCCCATCAGTCGAGAACGCCGTGAATAGGCCGTAAACTGCCCTGTCAAATGTAAAATAAACGTTTCGTTTTGTCCTCTGTCCGAGTGTTATTAGCTATAAAGTGAGTGAACAATAGCCCGCAGTGAGCACTAAACGCGTTACGTCAATGACGGAAATAAATATGATGTAAAGAAAATGTCTTATTTACTTAATAAGCAGTTGTGAGGAGCTGAGTGAGAATCTGGGTGCAACAGCGTACTATGTTATTACAACGGTAAGCGAAGACAAGAGGAGGCTACTTGATACGGTCCAGTCAGATAGTGCCTTTTATTCCTTGGTTGTGCAAATGTTTTGAATAGGTACTAAACATCTACAGGATGCTGCTGTTGAACATTTTGTATTCACTAGCCCTGACATAAAACTCTGCCATCTCGAACGCCTAAGATGATAATATTTTTGCCGTAAATAAAATAGAACGATTTGGAATACCAAATAAATTGCTAAAATTGAGGGTAGGATTGTTTTTATTAGTTGCAATTTTTTGAAATCAGCCAGTCAGAGTTAATGGAGCTTCATAGCTCATAGTGACAATCCTCGATTTCCAAAACAGCTTCACCTGCAATGCAAGTGGTAGAGAAACTACAATTACAGGGTTCGCAGCAGTCAGAAATTGTCTCTTTTTTCGATCGGCGATCGATGATGCCTGCTATGTCAATGTCAAACCAGATGTTTTAGACGCCAAGTGTATTCCACTTCTAGCGTAAGACTTGGCTATAGTAGACGCTCTCGGACCCCAGAACTAATAAGGCTCTTAATGGGGCTCTGAAGACGAGAAAATCTGGTCCTCGTCCACTTTCAATTGCCATGTGGAAAACGCACTGGGCGCCGGAGAATTCCGGAGATACCAAAACCATCTCAGATCTCCTATTCACGATAGCTGGGGGTAGGTAGGAGGGTCTAGACACCTGACAAAAGTATCGCCTAAACTCCTAAACGAAGAATTGCGGAATACACAGATATTTTCTTCGAGACCCGGAATTTAACCCGCGGCTTCTACACTTACCACTGCATCACAGCGGCATTATATCTGTTACATTTTATGGTAAACTGCATGCAAATAAATGTTTACATTAAGATAATGGATTATCGCTGTTCTCATAAATAATTAATCGGCATTTACTTTGCAATCTTTCATAGTGGCGATAATGCTTTGCCAAGGCTGGACTTGCCTCTATTTAAAGTAAATAATGTGCTTGTTTGTAAACGTTTGACATTATCTAAACACTCATTTGTCCGCAGCGCTGTTTATTTAGTTTGTTTTATGTATTTATTAATTAAATGGTCTAACTAAGGTGAGCCTAAGGGGCTGTCTTGTCCTACACGAGCTTAGATCATCTAACCACAGGATGCGCCTTACTTAAGCATTGTTTTCTGCCAAGCCAATAGACCATTTGGTCTTTTGGCTTTATAAAAAGCACTGTACATCAGTACATCATTTTATATGATTAAACTAGTACATTTCATTGTAGTTGACTGTACAATAAAAATTAACACACAACAGCCATTACGCGTTTGTCGATTAATACATTTTTAAATATAATGAAATTTTATATGTCTTTGTGTTTCCCCCTTCACCCGCTATGAAAACTAGCAGAATATTTTTGTATGCGGTGGTTCGCAAAGGCTAGTCCCGTGATATATGGTCTAAGTACACGAGCGAGAAAATCGAAGACACATTACGTCGTGTCACGTTTTTCTATACTTACACCCTCTATGTCTGTCTTCACACAAAGGTTTTTTATTCGACCACGAGGATTTTATGAAAATTCCTGGCACGACAATATCGCTGCGATAATATCGCTCGAGTATACGCCCCCTAACTTACAGTCAAATTAAACAGCGGTGAAGTATTCAGAGTGTCGCAATGCCGAAATGATCGCTCACGATACATTCGATTCGACTGATAATTCATTATGTCTCTTGTCGAGATGCTGTTCGACATTTAATCGATCGATATCTTGACAAATAATGTACTGAAAGAGATATTGTTCCGGATCGATAAGGAACTAAGGAACTCTAAAATTGCTTCACAGGATACTTTTGTTATTGCTTAATTTATTTACGTTGAATACAAAATTGTGAAATTTTTTCGTGATGGCTTTATACCACTAAGGTAGCGATACAAAATACAAAGACAATAACCGCATTATTTTTTTTAATTTTGTTTGAATTGAATGATGATTGCATTAATTTGCCAGTTTCCAATCCCGTGTGGGGCAAATTTTTGCGTGATTCACAAAATTTTCGTTTCGGTGGTTTAATGTTTTAGCACTATAATACTATGTATACTATGTATTTAGTTAGAAATAATCATAATTAGGTTTATAAGTATTACGACTCGTCTCCCCCAGGGGATCCACGAAGGGGAGACAAGTGTCCGCGAATACCAAATTAGGTTTGATGGCGTTGAGAAAAAATATCTTACGATATTTATTATTGACAGCTATCACTCATCATAGTCCAAGTAGTGTTGCCAATTGACTGAAGTCAGGCTACTGCCAAAATCCCTATAGTCGGTATTCATTGCAATCATTCCTATATCTATTTGTAAACACATTGTAAGTTCGTAAAAACTGAATGAACTGTTGCCAAACATTATCTAATGTACTATTAATTTATTACTTTGTTTGTTGCCATAATATAGTAGTTTGTTTTCTTTTGAAGACTCTAATGTTAAACAAGAAAGCCGTGAGATTGATCTCACCAGACTGCCCCCCTCTAACACGTTTATTGTGAAAGTACAATCCGATTGACGTTGTCATTTTTGTTTTATCTCAAACTTTGAATAGATGATCCACGTGACCTAGTGACGTAGTTTAATGCAACAGAGTCACAGACTACAGACAAAGTCTCGCCATAAGCCCCTCTGCACTCTATTTTATAGAGAGGGACGAAAATGGGATCCTGAAATGATACTGAGATTCTGACTCGCAATTGGTCCATTTTTTTAGCACTATGTTGTATTACATTTCATTCTATATTTCACAGTCTACATAAAAGTAATCAAAACTCAAGTCATGGTCAGTCTACATCACAGAGCATCGCGCGCCTCTACAGAGGGAGGGGCCAAAGCTTTCAAACCCCCTCTGGCAATAATGTGACACATAATGTGACATATCGACGACAAAAAGTGGCCAGTTCCATACAAACTGAAGGAAGATTTCCCCCCGCCACCCGCAAAATATGACAGAAAATTTTGTACCGAGCAATCGTTCTATGCCGTCTCCCCTCAGACAGTTCGCGTTGCTCTATGGTCTACATAAAAGAAAAACAAAGTTACTCAGATTGCCTGTAACTTTTATGTACTTACTCGTAATTTCCTCAATGCCATTAAAACAATAAAAAAACAAATTGTGCATCCAAACTTCCTACCGTTGCAAGCAGGTCTATAGTACATAGGTTCACATCGCTTGCATCGCATACCCGGTAATAAAACTACCGGTACGATATACCTATCTCACGTTTTCACGCTCGTAAACCAACTGTGGAAAGGGATAGCAAACTTTTATAGCGTCCCGTCGCTTTTCGCAACAAAAACTTTTATTACTGGCCACTCGTAAATTACGCAGTCTTAACGTTCGGGTAGTGAAAATTTAAAAAAAAAGAATCGATTTTAAATTACTGCTACAAAATCGGAAATGTCAAAATTAGAACGTAAAATATTTTGCGCCTTTTTAGTAAACTGGAAATTAATTATTTTAAAAATTGGTTTTATTGATTTTCAACAATTTTTACTTATTTATCATCTGTGACCTACCACAAGCTAACCCATTTAAAAATGAGTCACGGGAACGAGACGGTCGTAAAAAGATTAAGTGACGTACCACGAATAAAGTCTACTTTATCGATTAAAAGGTCAAGACAGATCAAGGTACTGTCAAATCGTCATTTATTTTATTGAATACGTTCACGGCACTAAAATGTAGAATATTGTGTCTCATTATAAATATAATATTTTCTAGCGTGTTGCATATAAACAGCACAATACGGCGCCATTCATTGCGACCTTATTTTAACTCAACTTTTTATTTTTCCTTTTTATTTTTATCTATTAAACATTTAGGCATTTCTTTCTACATTACTGCAAACAAGAGAATTTTAAGGACAAAACAATACACAATGTTTGTGTATTCTGATTTTGTTTATTGAAGTTTGTAGATTATGAAACAGTACCTAGCAGATTAATTTAGTTTCGTCCTGGTTTAACCAAACAGATGTTTTAAAATATAATAACAAGATTCTGCAGTATTGATAACAAATTACAAATAACTAAAGTGTATTTAGTCAACTTTATTTTAGGGTTCAACAAAAACATCGACATATTGACACAGTAGCAAATTGCATCACTTTTCGTTTGACGCGTCGTCGTCTGTGAGTCGTAAAACTTTTCGCGCGTAAACGTCACCGTTGACATTGGCTAGCAGATGCAGCGCTGTGCAGCGTTCCTTTGTGTTGTTACCGTCTAGTAACAATATTGATTTACTGCTTACTGGTATATTGTTCCTAAAATTTTAATATGCGTGTTTCTTGTGGCAGGGCAATGTCCTTCTTGTGCTTAAAGTTCTTAAATTGTCATATTTGTCATTGATACCCACGTAGGCAAGGTATTTGTTTGTCGCTTATTTGTTCTACCAAAAAGCTATATTTGATACACGAAAAAGGATTCTACTTGACATGAAAAAAATCAAAGTTACCGAGGTTTTAACTTCTTTATAATTTGTCCTGTTCTCTGTAGTGTAAAGTGTGATCGGTGCTTGATTGTTATATTTTATTTATGAGGATTTAATAGAAATTTACATGCTGCATTGGTTTAATGTAGAGATTTGCAAATAGAATTTGTAAAAAATAGAAAAGCTAATTCACATAATTCGCTTGGAAACCATTAGAGCCATAAATAAATAAATAAATAAAAGAGCCAAATCCACAGGGTAGTTACCTGAAAACTCAGTGTAGGAAGGGCTTCTGGAAATGTGGAGCGACGACCTCATACAGTTCGCGAAAGCTCGCTAAACGCCCCGCTGCAGGTGGTGCAAGACCAAACGTTGTCAAAGCTTCTGGACGATGCCTTTTCCCAGTAGTGGGCAACCACATGTTATCATGTACAAATCCAACTTCCTTCTAATAGTTCTAAATGTATTTATTCCATGAATTATTTATTGTACTATCAATACAATAACAAGAAAGGACCTTATGAATAACCGACCATCGTAACAAGTTGGCACTACACAGGAATATAATAAAACAGTCGTCAAATATTTCAACAAAATCCTCTGAACTCTAGAACATTCCTTTACGTGGCTATCATAAAATCTAGACAGACATTCATCCCGGTCTCGTCTCATGTCGTAAACCGTACCTAAAATAAGCCATAAAATATGGTCTCAGTATTTAAATTTATCTATATTGCTGACAGTTAAATTGGATCGTCTAGTAGGCTATGGATCTTTGCTACATGTAAACGGAATTGCTCGATATATCGTTGTTTGAGAAATCTACGGTTACGTTATCGCGTGTGTCACTGTTTAGTGGTAGTGTAGATAGTGTTAATCTCGGTTTCGATTCGAAACCAAAATTATATAAATAAACGTCTTTTTTTTGTGTCTTTATTCGTCACCCGGGACTTGAAAACAAGACTTCAGCACAGCACTGCACCGTGCGTCGTGCACTTTGCACTTACCCCTGCGCTGCCGAGGCAGTCATAAATGTAGGTAGGTACCGTCTGTAAATACATAACTACTTATCGAATCACATTGGTGCACATAATTTGTAATAATAGTAGTACCTACCTAGAGATAAAATTTTCTGTGGTGAGAAATCAAACACGTAAATTAATATTAAAAATAATATCCTAGTTTTAAAGAAGTAAAAAGATAACCTACCTATTTATCGTTATTTATTACTGATTTACCGATATTTGATATATATTTATCAAAATCATTTGTAAATTTACTGCGGGACTCGTATGTCGCCACAATATTTTCGATAGAAATTTTAATAGCCTTCTGCCCATCACTACGTAACGAGTTGCATTACAATTTAAATTTAGAACATAATTATTTGAAGTGCGAATATATTGCGAACATACGCGTTATTGCCAGTTGTAATGACAAACCTCGTAAATGTCACGTCTCACGTATTACGATGGCCAGTCGCTGTACTGTCACAATTTTATAACTTACATTATAATTTATTGTGATGGCAACATTGCCACAAATGAGGAGTCAATTGCGTTGTTTTTGTACGTACCCTTCGATGAGTACCTATTTACATTGCAGATAATATTTTTATTATAGTCATGAAAATATATTAATATTTTTGAATAATGATGAGTAATGACTGCCCATTCAACGAAAACGTTATTAATTTAGAATTAAATTTCTTGGCTTACTCATAGAGTGCCTTAATGTATGTTTTTTTATTCCCTTCAAATAGTTATATATTTTTGAAAATATCAATGACGGCTAGAAATACTAGTAGTAATTCATTGTTTAACCTCCTATCTCTGCTTCAAGAAGTTCCGTGGTTTTATTTTGCCGCATATTTAAATTATTAGTTTTGAACCGACCCACAGTGTACTGCCTAGAACAAGCTAGCTGGACAATATTATTTATCAATGTTTTTAATTTTGAAAGTGTTTGTTATTTATGTTTATACACATCTAAGTTGTTTTCAGTGTATAGTTTTAGCGAGAAAAAATAAAAACAAAAAATTGAAATCCATAATATATTTCTTAACCTACACAAAAACATAACAGGATAAAATAGAATAAGAGGAAACAATAAGTTACACAAAAGGAAACAATAACTTAACCTACTCATCATCACTCAATTCTTCTTCCGAAGAATCTTCTTCTGTGTAGTCTATACGACATACAACACTTAACGTATGGACCGCATTTCTCTTTAAATTACTTGTTGCCTCTAAAATTTAATCTAAAACCGCAGGAGGAGCAGAACCGTCTTCTTTTTTTGGGAATCTCCTTCATTTCTTTAGTCGCCTTTAGGGAATCTTTGATTTTTTCTGGACTCTCGCTGACCTGCCCGATCAGACTGGCCATAGTTCTTTTTCCTGAAAGTAAGTAACAGAAGTTAAATTTAGAGGTATTAAGAAAGATTTACACATATAAGTATATGTATATGTAATACATATACAATATTATATTTATATAGGTATGTACCAGATAGTCGGGAAGATATCTCGGCAGCAGCGATCAGTTCTTCAGAACTTCGAGATTGAATAAGATCATCGACACGTCGACGTTTAGTCGTGGAAGCGGCATCTTGCAAGTCTACTTTCGGTCTTCCAGGGCCAGCCATGGGTTGTTGAGATGATGTAGACGGCTCTGCAGTGTTTTATAACGTACGAAACGTTATATTCCCTTCTAGCCACGACTTATTCAAAGAGAAAGAAAGCTATCCCGAATTCTACGAGAATTTTCCCATTTCTCCGATAATTTCGCAGAAAATCTCGAAATAACTGCCTTGATGTCCTTGAACGATTGCTCCGATATGCTGCCCAGATCATGTTTCATCGCAATAAAATTAAAAAGCGCAGCATTTCTCCCATCACTGGAAGTTTTCACACATTCTTTAAAAAGCTCCATTTTCGATAAAGTAAAACGGCCTCCAACAAAAAAATTAATAAAAAATAAAAGAGCAAATTCGAGCAAAAAAAAGTTAATGCATTTAAAACTAAAATGATAAATTTCTCGTTTAATAAAAAAAACAGCCCGGGGAAATGAGGGGATTTTTACTTATCGTCTTGTAAATTACAAATTTTAAATTTTTTGGTTATTTATTTTAAATCAAACGTTTTTTTACTGGTTACGCGTTAAACAACATTGAATATAGTAATATAAAAAAAAACTACTTACCCTTGGTTATTGAATCCATCACCAATTCTCAACTTAACAACAAACGAGAGCACCTCAAATGTTTTCGTATTAGGAGCTTAAACGCAACTAATTTAATGCATTTTAATCGAGTATCTTAAATACTTACCCTCATTACTAATGTTTTAACACATTTCATAGAAAACATTACCCATATTTATGATTAGCAACTTATACTCTAACTACCCTCAGTAACAGTTTCCAGAATAGTTAATGTTGTTTTTGTCCAACTAGCTTGTTCTAGGCAGTACACTGTGCGACCGACGCGACGCGACAATGAAAATAATGAACTGCGATTTCCGTCAATTGTGAAGCGGACGCAGCGAAATGGCAATCTGATTTAAACCGATTTGAAAAATTCTTTCATTTATGAAGCTACACTATCCACTGGAATAGGCTACGGTTTATTCCCGTATTCCTACAAAAACGGTAACTACGCGGGTAAAACCGCGTGGCGTCCGCTGTGTATACATGTAGTTTATCCACGTGATAAGTGATCATCAGGCGCTTGTAGTTATATATCGCTAAGTGGCATCGTGTTCGGTGACATTCCGCACCATATTCGGCCGGGCGAACTCGTATGCAACAAAGTTGTAGGTAAACAATCGGGTTCGAGTCATAAGAGGCTAGCGACAAAGCGTGGGTAGATTCAATTATAAAGTACATAGTTTCTATCACAGATACATACATGCATACATATAGTAACGCCTTTATCCACGAAGGGGTATGCAGAGGCATTTTACTGACAACCAGGTTTCATTTCGAGTTTATCTTCTCTAATTATCACAGATATACGCACTTTTCACAGATCGTTGCTGCTAAATGCATTTTTTGCCTTATAAATTTTATGACTGACATTCTAGTCTACGAATTCATTTGTAAGTCATCTGTTCACTCTCTTTAAAATTTAAAATATTACGTCTTAATTTCAACATATTGATGCTCGCTGCTAGCCATCTGCCATAGGCCTTAAATTTTCTTTATACTTAAATTGCCAGTCAAGTTTACGGTCTATAGACTTCAAGATCTTCACTATCACACATCGATTGTATACTCGCAATCCTATCACCGTGTTGAAACGAATAAGAACAAGGTTGTGTGGTTACCTTTTCGCGCTCTCCATAATGCCTTATGGAGAGCGCGAATTCAAAATCAATTATCCACTAACTATATAAAATAACTCGTAGATGCCTTCTACTTTCCCCAAATATCGTTACTGCAGTAGGTCTTGCTCTTGTGTGACCCGCTTTCAGCGATTACCCACGAACATTTTGTCTTCACCATCTTCTATATTATATCAAATCGATTTCTTCTCCCGCTTACGCTTGTGACT
The DNA here is from genome assembly GCA_933228765.1 of Miltochrista miniata. Lineage (NCBI taxonomy): Eukaryota > Metazoa > Arthropoda > Insecta > Lepidoptera > Erebidae > Miltochrista > Miltochrista miniata. The sequence continues at coordinate 8,908,477 of OW121764.1, read as the reverse complement.
TATTGTAAGTGACCGTCTGACATTGAATGTCGCATCATTATCTACAGGTGGCTGTTGCTAACTCAACTGTCTCTCGATTGATTCAATGAAAGCTTATGCAATTGTAGATACGAGGTTTTGTATAACTGAAATTAACTTCAAAAGCAATGGAAGGTTAGACACCACAGATTAATAGATAGTTACTAGTGTCTTATACATACAATCCTTCTTTTTTTCTTTTCTCTTTATTTAATACTAGCTGACCCGCGCAACTTCGTTTGCGTCACATGGGAGTTAGAAAGAGAGAAGTGTGGTATAAATATTTTGTGATATGTTTCCCGTCGCATTTACTCCGTCGCTTATGATCATTAGAGTCACATGAGCATGACAGTGAGAAGGAGAGAGGCGTGGTATTAATATGTAAAGTGACATAATGTTTCCCGTCGCATTTACTTCCGCCCGTCCTTTTTTGGTACGGATCCGACTCGCACTTGACCGGTTTTTATCGTTCACTTGACTGGCTACCACTGCAGACCACGATTACTGCCGTCGCGTCGTCGCCTCGATCATATTTTAAAACTTATTAAGAGTTATTGTAAGCGAGCCGTAAAAGATAGGCATATATGCTGTTCAGGACTTTTTTTTATAACTTTTTAAGAGGAACCGTTTTATAATACACTATTCTTACGTAACTTTAACCATTTACGCAGTGTACCCAATGGCCCAATTCTCAAAACATTATTCATGGCTGCTCCGCCCCTATTCGTCTTAGCGTGATGTTATATTGTCATTAACCATTCTCAATAAAATGTCTATTAAACTGTAAAATTATTTTTGAAATACAACCAGTAGTTTCTGAGATCCTAGCACAAACAAACTCTTCAGTTATAAAATATTGTGAGCGGACCTTACGAGATAGACAAATTAGGTTATTGTGAGCGAATCTTAACAGATAGACATAATGCTGCCGCGGACTTTTTTTTAGAACTTTTTAAGAGAAACAATTTTGTATTACACAATTTTTACGTAACTTTAACCATTTACGCAGCGTACGCTTCGGAAGCTCTCAGATGGTAAAAAATATTCCCCGTTTTCGCAACATTCTTGATTGCTGCTCCGCTCCTATACACCTTAGCGTGATGTTATATAGCCTATAACCATCCTCAATAGATAGACTATGAAACTGTAAAATAATTATCGAAATCCAACCAATAGTTCCTGAGATCCTAGCGTTCAAACAAACAAACAAACTCTTCAGCTTTATAATATTAGTATGGATAGCTGTTGCCTGCGACTTCGTACGCTGCATTTTATGTGTGATTCTTTAGATTCATATAACTTTTTTATTTATAAACCGATTGACATGAAACAAACACTAAATTTTAAGTGGAGTAAACCGCAACGCTATAAAAAACTGCATTGCAATCGGTTGAGCGGTTGCTGAGATTAGCGTGCACAAACGTACAGACAAACAGACAGTTACGATTTTATTATATGTATGGATTGATTGATATTGATATTGATTGAATATTGAATGATATTGATGATGGACTTTATGGATAATTTACATAATTGTACATGTCGTCCTATTGTAACTTATACCTATAGTCAAACTAATAAAATATAAATACAGGTGCATCTACATCACTGTGAGATCATTTTATATATCTCAATTGCTTCCTCAGATTTTATTCTGGTCAAAATATTGTAGAAAGTTCCAACATATAAGCCCCGCACGTTAATATTGCGCTTGGCGACCATCTTGGTGACAAGTTGGTGACGTATGTCCGTCGAGCCGTCAGTACTAAAAAAAATAACGTACGCAGCTTCGCGAAGCCAGCCCGCGCTCGCGTTACGTCACGATGACGTCACTTAGCTGTCATTATGACAAGGTTCCAGCGCAATACCAACTTGCGGGGCTTATATTTCACTTTGCAACAAGCTGATCCCTTGCAGTTTGATAACGTGAGTTGAGACCATAACATCAACATACTCATACAATGCTGGATCGGTATTCCTTTATGAAATTACAGTTACTGGTCGAACACTCGAGGCGCTCAGAAACTTCTGGTGTAATCATTTTGTAGACATTGATATTTAAAAAGAAATACAATAAATATTACTTCCATTACCAACACACTGCAATCAGCGCCAATATTCGAAAACTAATTATGTTAAGTGTAGAACCTCAGAAGAAAACACAGATATCATCACTCCTTCTTCATTTCCTACACCTTATACACCGCGTGGCACAAGGAAGAACATTGCAACCAGTGTCTGAGACTTGCGACCCAAATTGTAGGTTTGAGGTGGCCACCTTACAATGCGCATAAACGCTCACCCTCCACCGCCAACAATGTTCCCCATTGCCCAATTACACTTTTACGTTTGTATCTAGCGACGTGTAGTTTACGACTGAGCCCCACAAAATGGCGTTGCCGCTATTTATAATCATTCCCCACTCGTTCTTTATTCAACTACCTTCATTGCCATTGCAAAAATCCAGGCATAAACAACGAAACCTTACATAAGTTAAAAATCATTGGTATGAAATATGAGAAAATTCAGTATTTGAGAATTAGATCTCATGACCCATAGAATCTCTCATTAAATAAATTACGAGTAGTCGATATTTTAGATAAGAACTTCTCAGATACAAGAAAATGTCCCTGAATATTAATTTATATTTACTGAAGACTCGGGCTAAATCCAATATGCCAAGAATCCTCTAATTGACTGATTTGAAGATGGCAATTTTAATTTTGCATTGATGCAGGGCTGTAAGCAACTTCATACGCCATAATTCATCACCATTTGCAAGCCAAGTTCTTGAAAGTCATGATCAGTAGTTCAATCTAAACAACCCTTTTTGCGTCAGGAAGCACTTTGTTCAAGCATACCTCCCCCTCAGACCCACTCCCCCTCCCACTCATAAAGTTACATCGTCTGCGTGCCATTCACACAGTTTTTTAAAGTGTCCCTCTTTAATTAGTATCTCCTTTTCATTTTCAAAATGTCCGATGGTTATACTTTTTATTAATACTCACCGTAATCATCAGCGAATAATATTAAAAAGTAATCGTCGATCTTAGATTTCTTATTAATCAATTTGATTGGACAACTTTCGAATTCATATGTTCGGTTTCAGAAAATACGTCTTTAGGGTTCCGTAGTAAACAGTCCCTCTGTTTCTCTGTCCGTATTCCTATTTTAGAGAAAAAGTCGCAGAAGCAAAATTTGGCATGTTACATTTTAGGCCTCTGTGGCGCAGTCGGTAGTGATACCGCCTGCGGTGCTGGAGGTCGTGGGTTCGATTCCCACCGAAATCAAATATTTGTGTGACCCATAAATGTATGTCTCAAGAGACTGGGTGTTTCTATGTATGTATTTAAAAGTATATAAGTATTAATATCCGCGGTCTGATACCCATAACACAAGCAGGTTATTCCTAGCATACTTTGGGATCAGATAGCGTTGTGTGAAATGTCCGTGAATATTTATTTATTATTATTACATATTAGTTACACTGACAAAATGTAGTAACAACCTAAAAATTAATTTCCTATTACGTGTACTAGGAATGCTAATTTTCTCCTCTACTCGGTGGTGTGGGTCATCGTTGAATAGGTCTTTCAAAAACTGTATGTTTACCGAATCCAATCTCTAATAGATAGATAGATATTGCTTTATTGTACACCATTACATAATAGTTATTTATGATATAAGTGTGGTATGTTGGTCATTACACTCGAGGTGATATTGCACAGCCCGAGCCGAAGGCGAGGGCTGCAAGAAAACCGAGAGTGTAATGACCAAACCTCACGTGTGTCATACAACGTTTTTCAACACACTTACGAGTAAAAAAACTAATTTTATAATTATTCATACTCAAATAAACAATGCTCACAGCACACACGGAAAAAAGTTTGTCAAAAAGGCGCGCTCCGCGCTGATATTTTTTTTTCTGGGCGCGGGATGTCAGCTGTTGGATCGTAGGCACGAACAATTACGCTAAACAACCAAAATGCAAAATGTAAAAAATCCCATTTTTATGTATTTATAAATTAGTTTCACGTTGAATTATTAATTAAAGTAAATAAGTTGTTGAAAATTTATTATATTCAAGGTGGTACACTTCTTATTTTTTACAAAAATTGTGTTATTTTTAGTAACGAAACGTATCTAAGTCAATACTTTTTTCCGAGATTTAAAAATAAAACTATAACCCAGTTAAGTTAAGAGCAATAGAATGCATAAATAATATCTTTCAGCGAGGTACAAACTTAATTTGATAGAATATAAAATAAAACACTAGTGCGATAAAGAGAAATAAAGCACAAGTGTTTAATACCATGGTTTATGAGTGTAAAAGCCATGTGATAAAAACCAATTTATGAGCAAGGGTGTTGAAAAGTATTTTTAAAGATAACTTAATAACTATGAATGAAGAGTACAATGGGCGGTCTTATCGCTAAAAGCGATCTCTTCCAGACAACCTTGGTATGGAGAGAGATAATCTAATATCGATTTGTATTAAAGTGCTAAGGGATTCGTTTGAGCTATTTTCTGGCAGAGTCAAGCATCCTCCTTCTCTTATCATCTTCTAACCAGATAGAAGGTTATTTAGTTAGAGGTACTATATTTAGCGTTATTTGTGGCATTAAATGGGTTAAGACGTTAAGTAACAAAAAAATAAACCCACCACAGATTATCAATTTTCCGCCAAAACACGAAATTTGCCCTTCGAAGTAAACCGTTTTCCAAATATATCTACGGAACTCTACATTGCGCGTGGCAAGACACTTGACTGCCTTTTAAAATTGTTTTGAGCAAAACTTTACAAATTACTTGGCTAATTGTGACTGTGGTGAGACCGAAAAATTCCAAGCAGAAAATTAGACAGATTTTTATATTTTATAATGGAGCCATTTTGTTTTGAGCATCTTCTAATGGTACCATTAAACACCAAGATGTGATTTTAATATCTGCTAAGGAGGTGATTAAGCTTTTTAAATTTTGGCAATGTTCAAACGCGAAAGATTTCTGAATACGTCTGCGGGCGTTTGTAACGGATTGTTAGAATAATTTTGTTTTGAAGATCTCGTGCTAAATTGGCGAAAACATAATTCATTTTTCAATTTCACACCAGCGTATGTCTAGACTATCATGAGTTCACTTTACCAGCTTAAGAGACTAAAATATAGAGACTGTGCCTGTCAGCAATATCATTCATCTAAATCAAAATTAATGACGTTACCGGTAGACTTACTCACCATCAACGCTCAATTTTAATCTGAAGCTCAACCAAACTCTTACACCTAGAAATTCGAAATACTTATGGTAAGCTACGCTTACAATGTATAGGTATTGAGATAGGGCTTTTCAAAATTACACTCCTACGGGGGTTTAATAGAGATTAGAAATTTGGAAGTTCAAAGTATGTCTTGAGAGGGGCCTAGCAGAGCTAGTTTTCTATATTATTGTGCAAAGTATTTTAGCACTTAGCACCCAACATAAATCTATCAGTTAACGATCTTTTTTTTTTAATGGTGGAATGTACGTGTTATCAGGCATCTAAATTGCAAGACAGTTTGCAATCTTATTGGTCAAGATTCCGAAGGAATGATGAAAATATCATATACTTACATATTTTGTCTGAAGCTGTTTTTCTTTTTTAGACCAACGAGGTGCAACTATTAAAAAAGGGATATAATAAACCGAGCCTCAAAAGTTTTTATCGGCCACGGCATTTAGCTTCTGATTTAATAACTAAGCCACGCCAAAATGAAATAGCCTAATTATACATATACTAATTCGTCCTCTTTACAACGTCACCTAAACATTCCGTTATAAGCATCAAATAAAGATCTACAATTATTTTTACTTGTCCTGCATATTAATATACTAACACCTAATTTACTAATTCAGCCACAGATTTTACATGTTATCACCATTTTATATTTTACAGCTTTAAAACAAGAGCCTCAAAAAATGATAATTTAAGCCTCCTCAGACAACATCAGTTTTTTTAACCTAGCGTGTAAAATAAATATATCATATTCTTCTTTCGTGAAAAAAGCCACTGCAAGGCTTGACGGGAGTGCACAGGACGACAGCGACTGGCCATTTGCATCAATCAGAAACCACTATTTGATATCACTTTGTAGCTAAAGACAGATTACGCTTACCGAGCAAGAAAGTGAGGTCAAGAAAGCAAACAAGAAAGCCGTGAGATCGTTCTTACCAGACTGCCCCTCTCTAACACGTTTATTGTGAAAGTGTCCTTTTTGTTTTATTTCAAACTTTGAACAGATGATCCACGTGACCTAGTGAAGTAGTTTAATGCAACAGAGTCACAGACTACAGACAAAGTCTCGACATACGCCCTTTGCACTGTATTTTATAGAGAGGGGCTAAAACTAACTCAACAACTCGTTTATTGTGAAAGTTCATTCCGATTGACGTTGTTATTTTTGTTTTATTTCAAACTTTAAACAGATGATCCACGTGACCTAGTGAAGTAGTTTAATGCAACAGAGTCACAGACTACAGATAAAGTCTCGACATAAGCGCCTCTGCACTCTATTTTAGAACATTAAGTGAATATGTGGATAATGTCGTCATAAATATTCACGATTAATGAGATTGCCTGCTAAACACTGTTCACACGTAATGAGTAATTACGAGTGAACAGTGTTTAGCAGGCAAGGCAATGTATGAAATATACGAGAGTATGGAAGGTGCGTTCGCTGCTTGCGAAGGTTAGGTTAGGTTGGAACAGTAACCACTGACGCGCGAAGGCGAGCGAGCGAAGCGAGCATGCCGCGGCAACGGCCGATGAGCGCCAGATGTCATATAAATGAAATATTTTGCAATAGGTTACAATTTATAATTTCTCGATAGTTTATAATTTTGCGGTATTTACAATTTTATGGTGACCCAACACCTAATTATGTTACACATTGTCGGTGGACCAGCAGGTATTCTATGTAATCCCTAGGCATTTTATACAATACCTAAACAAAGTATGAAATAAACAATCATTTACTTATTCAAAACATTTCATACATTGCTTGCATCTCGAGTCTGAGGAGCTGCCACAGACTCCTTTCTCCTTACTCTCATTCCTTAGAATGCAGGTATTGTATAGAATATCTGAATTATAAAGACTGCAGGTAACACATAATAATAAAGAAAAGCATTTATGCCCGAAGGTCTGTCCCACACTCCCGTATTGAAACGGAGTCGCTTTTCCGTTTCCACCAGATTGTGACACCCCACACAGTTGGCTTTACGTGCCTTGCAAAGCAAAAAACTCTCGCAAATCAAATGTTACAAAGTGGTCACCCATTCGAGCACCAGCAATAGCGGTAGTTGCTTACTACAGTTTATAAAAGACTGAGTCAGTGGCTACAAGTGGTTCTAGCTAATTTAGTAATATTAGTGGCCATAATTTGCTTTTTGATGGCAATTTTACTTAACTTCGATGATCCATTAATGTGGGACGAGGTACATTTTAAGCATGCTGAATAAGGAAATTAGAAGCAAAGATATTAATAAATAATGTCTATTTTGATGCCATTTTTTAGTATTTTAGAAGTTCGCTGTTTGAATGCATATTACAAAATTAGTTGCTAAAAAATATTCACGATGCTGAAATATATTAACAGTGGCTAATAAAGAAGTTAACTGGTGGCTATAATCTATAAATTCTGACGCTCATTAATTGTGGCTGACTTATTAATATTGGGGGCCAAGTATTTTTTCGGAGGCCAATAATGCTATTAAAAAGAAGGTCGTTTAATTAGCACCCATTAAAAAATACTTTTTTACCGTGTGGAAATCCTTATGGATTGTATGCCGTGCGCCTAACAACCATATCCACACAATGCTCTTCCATCTGCCTATGACAGGGAGTCCCAGGAACGCCCTCGGAAGTATAACCCCAGAGCTCCCTACGACTATTGAGGTTTAAAATATTAGACCTCTTTCGCAAAAGTTTTACAGTTCTGATAATTATTTTTGCTGCCGTAATTTGGGAGATGTCTACCTTGCAGTGGATCTGGTAGTCCACTGCTGGACGTAAGCATCTCCCAAATTACGCCACAATACACGGTCCTGCGCCTCCCCCATCCCGATTTAGCCGATATAAATATACCTTCACCGGCTGACCTGACCGAAAAGTCTTTTATAAAGTACTAGCGGACGTCACGCAGTTTCAACCGCTTAGTTCCCGTTTCCGTGGGAATATGGGAATAAAATATAGCCTATATTCACCGCTGCAAATCTTTCCTCTATACAATTAATTATCCCTACTAATATTATAAATGCTAATGTAACTCTAGAGTTACATTAGCATTTATAATATTAGTAGGGATAATTAGTCTGTCTGTCTGTTACGCTTTCACGCCTAAACGGCTGGAGCGATTCAGTTGAAATTTGGTACAGGGATGGTTCGAGGCCCTGGGAAGGACATACTTAGGCTTCTTTTTAACCAACTGCGCAAAAGGGGGGGTTAAGATTTTACGCAATAACGACTTCTACGCGGTCGAAGCCTCGGGGAACAGCTAGTCTATACTAATATTATAAAGAGGAAAGATTTGTTTTTTGTTTGTTTGTTTGTTTGTTTGTTTGTAACGAATAGGCTTCGGAACTACTGGACCGATTTGAAAAATTCTTTCACTGTTGGGAAGCTACACTCTTTGCGGTGAACATAGGCTATATTTTATTCCCGTGTTCCCACGGGAACGGGAACTACGCGGGTTAAACCGCGTGACGTCCGCTAGTCTCTTATAAAGTACCTACGACAATAAAAAAGCACGCGGCAAGGATTACCACCAAACAAAACTACACAGACACAGAGTAGTCACCCTCTCAATAAAGACCCAAAGACCACCTTCAACATAATAAGAGAACAATTCTCACGTGTTAACGATCCACGTTACGAGTTTCCTGTTCGTCACAGCTGCCCTCTCATTGACAGGACAAAGTTTGACTTTACGACTTTACGCCTGATTCTTTGGCACTTATGTTTCGAGTTTGATTTCTGTTCCTATACTAGAATGTCGTTTAGTTTTGAAAATGCGTTACAGATTATAATTTGTCGTAAAAAGTATACATGTGTTAATTTTGTAATCAAGTTAGGAAAGAACGAAATCATCCGCGAGGATTTTCGCAGGCTAAAATAAATATAAAATAGTGCTCAAAATATCCCTAGACAATTGTAAAAAGTTTTGACACAACTCCTATATAAAATTACGCTTTTTCTTCTCCATATGAATTTATGTATAAATCAGTACTCAACCAAAAACGTACTGATGGTCACCCACCATAGCCTTTGGACGCTTGCAACACCAGAGGCGCTACATTTGTGCCCGACCCGACCCTCAAATCTTCTAAGACCTCGCTTTAAGAATACATCTATTTAGTCCTTAAAGCACAGTATGTTAATCCTGCATTGAACTTATATTACTAGCGCGTATATCAATTGTAAATATTGCCCTCATTGTAAAAGAAGTATTTACTAGCTTATTTTATGACATTCGTTTCCCACAGAAACTAGTTCCTGGGATAAAAAGTAGCCATGTCAAATTTCAGTAAAATTACGAGACAGGAGACAGAGAAGTAAACCTCTGCAATTTAGGTACCCCGCTCAAAAGGTCTCTTTTTCATATATTTACGTGTGAAAATTCTGATGGATGCTATGATGCAATCCTAGTACCTAAAACCAAACGGTGTCCACCATCTGCCTACGCCCAAGAGTCCCAGATACGCCCTAAAAAGACTTTATAAACCCACCAAATTACCTGTCTTAAAAGGGTCGCGAAGACTCGCGTTACAACTGTTGATTATTTTGAAAATTGTTTTTCATGAGTATGAGTCCAGAGTCGGCAACTTTCTGGGACATTTTTCCGAGGAGTTACCCGGGGACCCAGCGCTGGACGTATAGGTGGAGACCACGTGGTTTTAGTAGTAGGTACACACTAGGTTAGGGAAGTGCAGCCATATTAGAAGTAGATCCAGGGATGTCGTATATAGTTTTTCTGCTCGCGTCTCTATAGAAACGGGGGAAACGACCCTTTAACATCGGGAAGGGGTTGCAGGGTTCAGGCATCTTCATTCTAGGACATGCCTATCCTTGTCTCTGGTGATTCAGACTTTCGACCTGTCTGCTGTGGACGACTTCGGAATCCTGATAAATTCTATATAAACAAGAGTCCTTCTGTTCCAAAGTTACTTTTAAATACTTTTAATTGATGCACATTTTTTTCTCAAAAACGATTCCAATTTGTATATCAGAATAACATTTCAGACTCCGGTCTCGGATCCAACCGTGATTAGCGCTAAGATGATGACGGTTTAAACAGCATAAAGAATACTTCTAAGTTCCAACTCGTGTTTATGACAGTCTTTAGAATACGCTCTTCGTTCCAGCTATCTCTTAACATTGACATGTACAGTCAGTAACAAATAACAAACCGTCATTCATCTCGAAAATCAGCTGTGGAGCCCACGGCTCTTTTATTCTATAATACAAGCAACTGTGACTTGGTTTCCACCCTACACCTCTACCTTCCACCCACTAAAGCCACAGTCGTAAACAGAACTCACAAGCTGTATGTGCTTGTTGCTAGTGAGGTTTTGCTCGGTTGCAGGTTGATTATGTTGGTCATCAGATTGTTGGCTATGCGCATCATCTCTCGAGGTCTCTGGCTAGAATTTAAGAAACCGTAGTAAGTTTGTTTGTTCAAATCTATGCTCAGTGTGGTCCTCTTTTATTGGTTGCTATGAGCAGCTATGTATTTGTGGCTTTTATTTTCGATTTTGTCGAGAGCTGACCTCCTAATCCCCGTAACTGGCATTAACCTCAGAGCCACGTAAACGTCAGCAGATGCCCCACTTGTGGGTGAAGTTGTCTTGGGGCCCTTACGAATTGTTGGGCCCAGTTCATTAAGATGACACATATTAATGCTCGCGACTGTACAAATCATTTTACAACTTAACGCCTAATCGTTTAACAGTAAAACATTTTTATTTTATTATATTGTACGTATATTTTAAAAGCCATACGAGGTTTCCTATCGACATGGATGTTATAAGTGTATTAAAAATTACAATGTCTTCTTTGACGATCGTTTTGCTAAAGAGGTTTTACGAGCGTCGATAATAGGGCGACGAGCGAACGCTCCCGATGGTATACTTTACAAATATATGAAGGGAACATTGTGTTATGATAAAAGATGTAAGATTGACAAACCTTAGATGATTCTGAAATGTGGGTGATAAAAAAATACAAAAAGCTAGTGTTAGTACTAGGGATTGCAATCCGGAAAACCGGATCCGGTAATCCGGCGGATCCGGCATCAATTTCCGTTCACCGGATCCGGCACCAATTCACCGCCTGATCCGGCAGCAACCGGATCCGGTGTTTGCATATTTTGGCAAAAACAACCATGCCGTGCGTTGCCAAGGATGATACAAATGTAAAAAGCTTAGACTGCGCGCGAGTCGTTTGAATCACCATTCAGTGTGTAACTTTCAGGTTTCGATGAGATGATACATACTAAAAGTTCTGACATCTAGGCCATGAGGCGGAGAGAGGGCCGTGACAAAAGGCCCAATTTTCATACCTTATAGTTGACTGGTAGAGAATGCCTTTGAAATTAAGTCCGCCAATGTACCACTTCTGTGCATAGAGTTGAAATAAATAAGTTTTAAGTTTTTTTTACCAATATCCCAAAAATAGTGCGTTGTAGCTACACATGTTTGACCATGAAATAAAAACTTACAAAATTCTCCATAACTTTGATTACATAAAGTTCCCATATTCTCAACCGTTTTCGAACTACACTCTTCCGAAATGTTGAAATGATAGTGATTCAGCGTATTTAACATTCGGTTGAGATTTTAAATGAAATATAGGAATAGTGTCAGGGAAGTATGTAATTTGAAGAAAAATGCCAAGGGTACAAAGTCTTTATTGTTTGTCCCGCATTAATGATATTGTTTGCTGAAGGAGCAAAATATCACCAAGAATGCTATTAATTATTTCTAAAACCCGTCAATTACCCAAAACTTCAGAAAACTAGATCCCTAAAGCTATTCTTCTTTTTGTTACAGAGGTTATACGAGCAGAATACATTTTGCTTACATGAATAGAAGCCTGATACCAAGTTTTCCCAAAGTGAGATACTCAGGGACAAACGAACGATCACGCAGAATAGGTTTATCCTACTAATATTATAAATGTGAAAGTTTGTGAAGATGTTTGGATGTTTGTTACTTGATCACGCTCTAGCGGCTGAATCGAATCGGGCTGGAATTTGGAACCAAGGTAGATTAGAGTCTGGAATAACACATAGGCTACATTTCATCCCGGGAATATGTTCCTATGGTAAGCGGAACGAGAACCAAACTTCACGCGGGCAAAACCGCGAGCATCAGCTATTTTTCTATATATTTTGGAGCGTGTAGTTCATAAACGGTTGGAATTATGGAAAAGTGTTTAGAACGAAAGTAATTGATAATTTTTATTCTCTAATTTTATCTTAGCATATGTTTTGCTACAAAGCACTCATTTAGGTATATTGCCGAAAAACTGAAAAATTGAGTCTTTGACACACCCGCCCTTTTTCCGGCACGCCTATAGATGATGAGACTATTAGTATGTTTTCTTCTTAAACAACCTGATTAAATTTGTTTAGAAACAGCTTAGGTTCCCGTTCACTCTACATTGCTTTGTGCTTTCTTGACTGGAATAATAACTAAACCTTAAGATTTTAGATTTAGTCTCGGAAGATGAATATTTACGGCTCTTTAAAAAAAAATCTTTACTTTTACATAAAATTGGTAAAGGTTGCCTGGTAGAAATTGCTTTATAGCGATAAGGCCGCCCATTGAACAGCTACTTACACGGAATGTATGTACTATGATTTTATATACTTGGCGTACAATAAAGTGTAAAATAAATAAATAAATAAATAAAATTGAGTCCGTATGAGCAGTATCGCTGTTAATTTTGCTCTTCATTAACAGTTCATGTCGGATTAAAAAAAGTAAGCAAGTTATCCTGGTTAACTCAATCCGGCCGGATCCGGTCGGACCCGGCCGGATTTGAGAAATCCGGTACGGATCCGGCCGGATTCAAAATGACACCGGATTGCAATCCCTAGTTAGTACTTATAGAATTATGGACTTCACGCGAAATACTGTTTACTTACATTCACCGATATTTCGAGCACGTTGCATCGACAAAAACCACGAAGTTATTTCTTGTCGAACTACCCTCCGTTGCGCGTTGTTATTACAACGAAGGATAAGGCCGGCGACACACTACACACTCACTACGTCAGTTTTTATTGGCACAGTTTTACGTTCAAGTTTATTAATCACTGAATTCCACATTCCGGAGAGCTTATATCCATCATCCCTATTGAAATTTTTGTGTTTTCTGATTTCAATGGCTTCACGCACCATACGTGGATAATAATGGCGATCAGTGGAGAGGACTTTCAGTTGGTGAAGTTCGAACCAGTGATTAATGCCCGAATCGAGGTATTCTGCTATTGCCGATTTGTTCAACTGATGATATGTAAGGAGATAGACAAAGATAATATAAATAATACTTTGCTGGTTAACGTCAGAAGGAAACCTAATCTTACTTACAGCAGGACAGTGGACCTCGCGCTCTGAACTTCTAAAGTGTGTATTTCGGAAGTCACCGCGAAATTATAACAGTATTTATTCCCAGAAATATTTCAATATAATGTGTATATATATCCTACTAAGGTTAGAATGGAAGGATAAATGTTCTTATACTAATGCTATGCTATATCCATTAAATACTTGTGTATTTATATTATTGTGGCATAATAAACAATGTGTCTTATGCCACATAAATATGGAAGAAATTGAAATATAACAAAATCCAGAGTTTTTAACTAACAGTGGCTATGTAATGGTCAAATAATGTCGAAGTGCTCGTATTCTAATAGGTCACGAGATTTATCGAATATCTCGATAAGATTGTCCGCCAATTTACAAGTCAAGAATCGATCAGATAACAGTATATACAGCGTGTTGTTATAAATTCAGGCGCTAGTTCTGGGTGCGGTTCTAAATGCTAAGCGACGCATTATGTAAACACTTTTTAACCGTGATTTGAATAAGAAACGGGTCGACTGTTACGGAGGATAGGTACCCATTTATGAGTCATGGTGCTCATGCTCACTTAACTCCACACTTAAAGTTAATGATTGATGAAATGACTTATGGGTCAGTAATTTATTATTGTTTATTTTTATAATCAAATCTATTTCATAGAATACCAACGATAATATTATCAGTCGCTCCTACTATCATACTTATTTTCATCCAAAACATGCAAATTTTTTAACGCGTGGAAATCCCCGCGGCTATAACGCCGCAATCAACCCAAACTCACACTACTACTTCCTAAGTTCCTAAACGATGTTTCAGTATTCCCTGCAGTTAATTATATAAAAATCTACTGTACTTCCATTGCACATCTTTAGTCATAACAAACTCACTCAATTTTATGTTATTGTACAATGAAGTTTAATATAAATAAATAAATTACATTTCCAATTAACAAATTTGTAGTTGAAGTAAGTACTAATTCTGTGATTACAGAGCAAGCTACATAACCATTAAGTTCGCGTGACTAGACATGGAGTCAACTACTTCTTTCCTATTCGATTCTAGGATTTAACTATCAAAAACAACAAATATATTACACAACTCGTTTCCCCTTTTTAAAACAAATTTATACAAAACCCATCAAAACTTTCTTTACATTGAACCTGTTATTTATTCCAACATTTTAAACACATCATCCTTTATAAAATATTTTCGTAAGAAATGACCAAATCACAAAAGGCGTTAGAAACTTACACAACGAGTACATCAAATAGACATTTTATGTTTTCATTTCATACATATCTCGACCACTTTACATAATTGGACCCGACTTTTCTGCGCTATTACACTTCTGACAAACAAGTCTAACTGAGTCAACTCTCCCTTGTAAAGTAATGTAAACAAGTAATATTGCTTAGTGAATTATTTTCTATTTAAATCTTTCAGACCTTTGGTAGTGCCGGTCGTAAAACCAAATGGCCGTAATTTTTATAGCCGTCTGCTCTACCCCTTTTGTGGCCGAGTCGTACTAATAAAAGGTGAAAAGTTATAATTGTGAAATGAACGGGTTTGAACAAAATACTGCGTAAGATTTTATTTATTTTAGTTAGGACTAAGAGCAATTAAGAAGTATTTTTAATTCTTATCGCAGTAAATCCGTATTTCGTAAATAGAACATCAAGTTTTGAATCAAATGTAAACTCAGTGAATGAAATAATTACAAATAGTGGTTAGAATTCTCAGTTCAAGTGTACTAATTTAGCGAAAGATGTTCAGAATAAAAATATTATTTACATCTTCTTGCCTTGCCATGATCGATGGGACTATACTCGTAAGACCGGCCGGCGATTGTCTCTGTTTATCAAAATTGTTAACCATACGACTTCAAAAACTTTTGAAGTTGTGGGGTTGAGAATTGATCATTTGAAATGTCTTTTCTCTCATGTTTTGCCGCTTGTACAAACGCCACACAGTGCCACAAATGAAATTTCACAACTCTTGTCTATCTACGCTTTAAAGTCTAATGTATAAGAATTGGATCCCTCTAGCTAGATACAGGTCGTCTCCTATTTAGCTATCGCAAAAACGTTTAAATATTAGTAAGTAAGGATTGCAGAAAAAATAAGAAAATGTAACTTTGATATACAAACTTAACATCAGATCTAGTTTTTTCGTGACTTAAGTTTTTGTTTTTGTGGTCTGGGTTGTGACAAAGTATGGGTAATAGAAAATGAACTCTATGTTTAGTCGTTATGGTTGTGTTTTAATTGGAAAGAGCAGCCTAAAGAAATTGTTTCTTTACCGCAGGAATTTTCATACGTATTATATCTGACTAGTATCTGGCTGCGGCATGGTCTATAAGAAAATAATGTTCCTTCTTTAAATATCTCTTTAGATGTCTGTTGTTATATTCTAAGCTAGAAGAAATGGACAATGTAAATATTAATAACATTTTAAAAAAAATCATCGCTTACATTTTAAAAAGTCTTTCGTATCTATTCCTTTCCAATTGAAATATCAATCAATGCGTATAATAAAATCGTCTATCTATTGTAAGAATTAAGATTCGAACTGAATTGTTTTACAATAGACTTAATCCTTGAGATCTTTTATTATAAAGCAATCACGGCAGTTTTGCACAACCTCCTTTATTTTTTTTAACGTGAGGGAAAATCCATCATGGATGCTATGACTTCTACCGACTAAAAACCTCACGTAACGCCCAGCAGCCTACGGTTGGGAGTCCCGGGCAAGCCCTCGCAAGGATGTCCCCGGACTCCCGACTACGCACAACCTCCTTTGAACCTGATGTACAAGTACACTTTTCTCTCTCATGCGATGTAAACAAATTTGCGTCGGTAACTGGTAATTTAATATATTCATCTCTGCTACCGAAACTACGTAGAAATTCATGAAGTCTAATGCCATCTTTATAATATGCCTAAATTTATGAACTAAAGTATTTATAAAGCCGCGGCTACATTGCAAGCGTCATAAATAAGCTTCGGATCGCACGCGCTCCCCGGATGTTATCTAACAAACACCACCTTAAATCAACAGAAAACGACTTACGCATTGAGTAAAGGTGGGTGCACATTCGTTTCATAATAAGCCAATTTGCATGAAATATAATTAAGACACGTCTATTAAATAATTAAATTTAAATAAATATTCACGGTCATTTTCACACAACGCTATCTGATCCCAAAGTAAGCTAGGAGTAACCTGCTGGTTTTATAGGTACCAGATTTTAATACTTATAAATACTAATAAAATCTTGAAAAATATAAATGTTTTTATATAATAAATATTATCATACACAGAAACATTAGAAACACCCAGACTCTCGATACAAACATTTATGGACCACACAAATATTTGTCTGCGGTGGTAATCGAACCCACGACCTCGTGATCCGCAGTTGCACATTTCGACTACTAGACTAACGATGCAGTCTATAAACACTCGCAAAGTTACTACATACCGAATTTAATTTATGAGTATTTTCATATCGTTATTGATTTTGGAAAATATTATTTTATTTCTATGGAAACTTGAGACAAAAAGGTGACATAAATCCACCCCATGAGCGCTAATGCCATGGATACGGATACTTTCCGCTCCAGGGAATTCACGAGCACTGCAACGCATTATTTTGAAGTAGGCGCAGAGTTTAGAGCTAAGTACAAAAAAAAAACAAAACTTACGACACTTGATTTCTATTAAAATATCACTTACAAAAAAAATATTCAAAGTGTTTTATTCTCATTATAGTTGTGAAATATTTCTTCAAACTAATATTGCAACTATGAGTAACTTCCTTTTACAGTAGCAGTGCATAGAAGTTAATTATGTTTATGTCAAATTTCTTTAACTACTGTAGCTTTTGGCAGTTTATTTTCACAACTTCATTAACTTTCTCGTTGTCAATATAAAAAGCCTTCGAAATTAACATCACACGCCAAACGTGAGAGACTCGTGCTTCGTAAACTACTCCCAACGTGGTGCGCAAAAGCATTCCTAATTTAAACACTCACGACAATATCGGAAACCAATTGCAACTGCAAAACATTCAAAGAACACAAAGTATTTGTGTCGCATAAAACGCATGAAAGGTGAAATCCATTTGTCAATACGAATAATGTGGTCCGGCATAACAGTGCCACGAAAGTTGAGTACCGGTTGTAGTTATTGTTTTGGAAATAAACGCCGTGGTCCGGTCACGCGCGCGTGATTTTAACGTAAACAGTGAAACCGCGGGCCCGCGCGTCCGCTCGTGTGCGCCCGGCTTAGTAACACGGCGTTATTTGTCGCATATCGGAGTGGGAAACAGATGTTCTTAATAAGTACTTTTTAATCTTTTTATTGAAGTGAGTTGAATTATTGGGCATAATTTGAGATGATCCATCTTCATTAGCAAGTTTTTTCATCTTTAACCATTGTTTTTTACTCACTAAGGTGGCAAATAATCATGCTAGTGACCGTTATTTACGAATGATTGCAAGTACTTATGTAGAGTTAATTTCAGGCTTTCAGCTGAAATGTTAATTTCTTTTGTAGAACACTGCCTCATGTGGGGACGGGAAACAGTGCAAAATGTCACCACCCCAATTGATCCCGACTTCCCTAGAGTTTGATAAGAATCGACTAAGGGTCCACTTTCGCAAAATGATCCATTGTGTAGAGAAGGAAATCTCGAAATTAAACCCGGTTGTCAGTAAAATGATAATCGTCTAGAAGACCTCAGCAAGTTGATGGCGTCTTGAATAGTCTTGATGTGATTTTAATCGGTTTGAGTCTGGCATGACATCCGTAGCAATTTTTCGAAATTACATACGTACATTATAGTCACGCCTCTATCACACACAGAGGTATACGCCCACATTTCACCTTATAGTTTTATGTCCCACGTAATAGGTGGTGAGCCTATTGCCGTGTTGAAATGGACATCGTTTCATTTCGAGTTTTCCTTCTCTACGCAATTAATCTTTTTACGAAAGTGTTCCCTTACGACACCCTCGGGATGTATTGGTTGGCGACATTTTACTCTTACTCGTCGCAACACGAGATCCCGTCGCCACACGGGGCACAATGGAATTCAAAATCACAATGGAAGCAAACTCTATATTATTATAAAGACGATGTTGATTTTTTTTTTTTTTTTTTTTTATACTACTTAGGTGGCAGACAAGCTTACGGCCCACCGGAAGGTTGGTAACCGTAGCCTATAGACGTTTGCAACACCAGAGGCGCTACACACGCGCTGCCGACCCGGGCGCAGGTTGTGACGACCCACAGTTGAAATTTTTCAAGCCGCCCGTAAGGCCTTCAACTTGGCTTAACGACTGTCATTTTACTGACAACCGGGACCAACGGCTTATCGTGCCTTCCGAAGCACGGAAACGCTCGTAAATAAATGTCACAAAGTGGTCCACGTGGTGGTCACCCATCCATATCCGGCCATAGTAAATGTTGCTTACTGCAGTGATCGTTTACAGAACACTGAGTCCGCGGGGCCACGAGCGCTTCATCTATATAACTAATAACTATTATTTATTAACAACACAATTTACTTCACAAAAATATGAGCAATAAATAAGAAGTCAAACAGTTTGCTCCAATAGTTCAATAAAACGGGCAATGGGCAGTAAAATCGCTTGCTAGTTGTCGACAAGTGGACACTAACCCCCTCACAAGCTGCTGGCCATTACAAATTATTGGCTTTAAAACACAACGACATAACTAGCCAGTTACGACGAAGTCAGTCTTGCTAGTTATAAAACGACATATGATAGGAGAAATTAAAATGTTATATTATGTGTTTGTTACCTTGTGTAATGTAATCGATCAGTTGCTTATTTTTAAACAAAAAGAGTCTTAATTCAAAATTTATGAGATTTTTGCATTATGTTTACAGAAATATAGCGTCATTTATGAAACAACAGGATATTTTTATTTCTTAGAATTAGACGCAGTTGAAAACCCTAAATGCTCTAATTACGATGATTAGAAATTATTACAACAATCTTACTTATATTGGTCATTATGATCAAAATTATGAGGTAACAACAATAAAAAAACCGTCAATTTAAGAACCTCTTCCTCTTTTTTTGAAGTCGGTTATAAATAAAGAACATCTATTTATTTTTTATTAATTTATTAAGCACACCAACAGTTTACATATTATTATACAACATTAAAAATAATAGGTTCATGCGAAGACAGTTCTTATATGTAGACCAATAAGAGGCATGCACAGTGGTCATCGATTGATAAACAGACACAAACAGCAAACAATGCTTGCACTTTTTTTTTTGCACTTAAAAACAAAGAAAAACCAAAACCCAAAACAATCATTTAAAAATAAGAAACATAAGATGTAGCAAATTAAAAACTAGATATAAATCCTTTGCTTATGGCAATAAATCATCTAATAGATTTTTTACAATTTATCGCTGTAATAGCGTTAGAATCCTAGGTACTTACTATGAGTGAGATAGATATCTATGGACTATGAGTTACCCAACAGATCGGGTTGCAACTTTATCTTCTTAGCCCATGTTGAGTAAACGTTTATTTCAAACTTGATTTCGTATAAAATATCATCAGCCGACCTCGGCTGCATGCATATTCTTTTACATAAATATATCGCCACTTGCATTTTTGTTGCCACTATACTTAATAACTATTCCATGGAAAACAGTTACGTAGACGTACTAAAAACTCCTACATGGTAACCAGTTACGTAGAAGTATTAAATAATCCTTCATGGTAACCAGTTACGTAGGCGTATTAAAAAATCCTTAAAGGAAACCAGTTACCAAACTCCGCCCGGTTTCCTAGGCGGCCGAAGCGGTAGTACCGGCCTACGCATCCAAAATTGATTAAGGTAGCGTTGTCATTAACAAGGAATAGCGGGGTGGCTGACGTGTCCGTTACAATTGTCAGGTGCGGTAGCGAGAGGTAGAATTTATTAATATTACCATCATATTTAGGGCTTATCTCACTTAAGAAATGCACTTATCGAAAGCCCCCACTCAGGTTCTAATATAATCACAGAAAGACTACACTTTCATTTGATTTGGTGAGAATAAGAATATGTACCTCTTTTCTAACGTTATCAAATTGCTAGCTCTATGCGTGTTGACGATAAAGCTACTCAAAATACACTAACATAGCGTAGGTGTGTGTGCGGTAAAGTGCTTTTGCTATGTAACACACCAGTTGAATACTGTTTTATACGGCGACGCGACGCGGCGACGGTTTATTCATAACGTTGCAGAAACTGAAGGGTGCAGCAGAATCAGCACCTCCTAACGCGGTGCTGTTGTAACAGTTAATACATAATAGGTAATAACGAATGTGCCCTACATAAAGTGAATTGACTCCCAAATTCATATTCACTTGTGGATGGAATGGAAAAATCTTTACTCTTCCGTCAATATGACGTCGTGTATTTAATTTTGTCATCGCCACTGTCGTCCGCTATCGCTTTGCTACTGTGGGTACTATTTATATGACGAATTACGAGTATCGGTTATTTCATAAATTTTCGAGCAAATGTTTGGTCGAACATACCATCCGAATATTGCTTGATCAAATTTATTGATTCCAATCAAGAATCAATACTTGAAGAATAAGTGAAAAACCTTTACAATATGTAGTGTTGCAATCTTGCAATAGTTCAATTGGAATACCTAAGTATTGCGTACTGCGATACTCTCTAGCCAAAGGAAAAAAATCTGTGTCGATGGTCGAGGATTCTTGAGTCTGTTTTTCAGATCCAGTTTCCAGAGCCAACGGTGAAAAGTTCAGTGTTCAGGATCTCAAAACCAACAACTAATGTCCTGTCCAGATAATTCCAATTCATAGGTTCATATTTTGAGCTCCAGTGGTGATAGTTGGATGCCTGAGGTCTAGAACTTTTTTATTAAATTTCTTTCGGTCCTAACAGGAATACATATTTTCTAATTAATAATATCTAAATTATAGTAGTACTATCTGTTCCCTGCCGCTTCGACCGCGTAGAAGTCGTTATCGAGTAAGAGTCGTTATATCGTAAAATCATAACCCTCCTTTTGCACAGTCGGTTAAAAAGTAGCCTATGTCCAGACTCAGTTACTTTTGCATTTATAATATTAGTAGGATTAGGATACTTACACCATTTTAATACGGTCAGTTTAATACCTCTAGCCGCAGTGGTAGCCAGCCAAAGTCTATCGTGAATCCTGGGACATCCTATATAGGGCTTATCTGGGGCTCCGGACCTCAGGCAGTCGCAGGACAACGTGTGGCTTTAGTCGGTGAGAGTCCGGTATGGCATCCATGAGCGATTTCTATACGTAAAAAAAGCTTAACTATGAAAATCATTAAGAGAATTGACCTAATGATGATGGTTGAAGAATGTTGTTGTAAATTAAAACTCAACTACTTATCACTGCAATCCTTGTTGACCTAATGAGGTAGGCTGAGGAATGTTTTGTTAAAATTATTACTAGCTGCTACAACTCCGTAATATGCTCTGTTGACTGAAATTTTTAACTTTTTGCTGACACTTATAATGTCTGTATATTATTATGTGATTTATTGTCCAGTAAACAAACTTACCGTGTTTTACCTGTAGCATCTTTCTCGATTATGCAGTTATCAGGTTGTATGAGAAAACGTTCCTTTGTCTGTGGGAAAGAAAAAAATTAATAGCTTGTATAAAATTGACATAATTGAACTTGTGTAAAAATATGCTACACCTCGGTTGGAGACGTGAGATATTTTATACATTATGATTTACTTCACAATTCGTGCTCTGAAGTTGTTGTTGTGTTGCTGCCTTAAGGCGTTGTGTACTTAATGTTAATTCATAAAAACAACTTACTTTGTAAACCAAAATATGCAAACGATGGCTTCGCGTCCTGTTGGATCTCGATGCTGAAACCCTAAAGGAAGTCAAGGAGAAAAGCTGTAGGTGGTGATCTTTGCCGAAGTGAGTTCGTCCAGAATTCATGCAGAGGTCGTATTGCCTACGATTTAAGATTAATGTGAATGTTTCGAACACCACTAAAGATATGGGATCGATGAGGACTTTTCACATTTCATCTATACTAATATTATAAAGAGGAAAGATTAGTTTTTTTGTTTGTTTGTTTGTAACGAATAGGCTCCGGAACTACTGGTCCGATTTGAAAAATTCTTTCACTGTTGGAAAGCTAAACTCTTTGCGGTGAACATAGGCTAAGTATATTTTATTCCCGTATTCCCACGGGGACGGGAACTACGCGGATGAAACCGCGTGACGTCCGCTAGTTCATAATAATTTGTATTTACTGTAGTACTGTCGGAATTTATATTTACTGTATAGTTTCGAAATTTGTATTTACTGTAGTACTGTCGGAGCGCTCAGAAGACGGGTCGTGAACGAGTGACTGAAGAGGCGCCACTGCAACGTCTATTTAATCGTTTTAGCTTAGCAAAGAGTGGCTGTGGACCCGTTTGGACCTCAAAGTTAAGTCCCTATTTTAAAACTACCCGTTCGACCTCTTTCTCTAAGGCCCATTTAGCCCTCAAAATGTACTAAATTGAAAGGCCCCGTTGGCTTTCTTCCTTTGTTCATAGGTTCAGTTATGATGACAATTTCTAATAACTATTCTTGTTATGCCCTCCAGCTAAGTACAGAATTTTCTCCATTGGCACGCCCATGTTCTAATACGATGTATGGGGCACTTGATGTGTTTTAAATGAGGTCCAAACTTTGAGGTCCAATGGGTCCGTCCGCCCAAAGAGTGGTTTTAGTCGGTAGCAGTCCCGCATAGCATCCATGAGAATTTCCACTGGTAAAAAGGGCTGCAGTGCTTATGCATTATACTTGCCGTATAGTGAATAAGCATGAGCTATAAGAATACGGTGACCAGTAGTAGAAAAATAGTGAACAAAAATAAAGTACAATTTTCAGGTGTCTGATTGTTGCTGGGGTACCAATTGTTGCATACATACGAATACGATACATAATGAATACATAAAAGAATAATTAAAATAACTAAATAATAATCGGCCAAGTGCGAGTCGGACTCCCGCACGGAGGGTTCCGTACCATAAAACAACAAAAAGTCGTACCTATTTGTTGCATGGGAGCCCCCCTTTTTTCTTTTTATTTAACGAGATGGAAAATCCTTAATGGATGATATGCCGGACTCCTACCGGCTAAAAAACCCCACGTAACGGCCAACAGCCTACGGTTGGGAGTTCCGGGTAAGCTCTCGAAAGGATGTCCCAGTAAAGGGCCATTTTGTTTTAATTATATTTTTTTTATGAAAATACACTGCTCGATATTCTGTGAGTATTTCAAGCGTCTACTGGGTCCCCTCTCTACCTATTAACACAGAGCAACGCGCGCCTTAGACAGTTCGCGTTGCTCTACAGTGTTATACAACGCACGTCTTTAGACAGTTCGCGTTGCTCTATACTATAGAGAGAAGACGCGCGTTGTATAACACTATAGAGTCTATAGTGTTATACAACTCGCGTCTTTATACAGTTCGCGTTGCTCTCTATAGTGCTATACAACGCGCGTCTTTAGACAGTTCGCGTTGCTCTATAGTGTTAACTATCCCTGTATAGATCCTCTACGGTAGGTACAGTATATATTTTTAAAAGAGTTTGTGAACTCTATGTTTAATTTCTTTTTCAGAATATTGATGACATTTGAATGATGACATTATAAACACGATATCTACGTCTACAACATAAATTGTGTGTTTGTACGTAAATTGTTTATACTGGAGAAAAAGCTAAAATATGGACTATTTGTTTACTATTTCCTATGAAATGGCTATCTTTGAAATATTAGACCTACCTAAAGTAATCTGCTGAAAGAGTTGTTCACTTTTTAAAGAAAAAATATTTACGATGAAAGTCGAAAAATAAGTTAGTATGAGACCCGTATACTGTTCAATCATGGCGACAAGAAATTAATTTCATTAAGCAACATTTGATTGTGCCCTCCTAAAGTATTCATTTAATTTGCATGGTGTAAAGGGAATAAATGATCTTGATGAAATGTTCAAATTAACTAACGTATTTAAATTGAGAAGGATACCTTATTACCGAAAAATCGCTAAAAAACACGTTTGTTTTATGGAAGCCCCCCTTAAATATTATTATGTTTTTGTTTTCAGTATTTGTTGTTATAGCGGCAACAAAAACACATAATCTGTGAAAATTTCAACTCTCTAGCTATCACCGTTCATGAGATACAGCCTCCTGACGGACAGACAGACAGACAGACAGACAGACAGACAGACAGACAGACAGACAGACAGACAGACAGACAGACAGACAGACAGACAGACAGACAGACAGACAGACAGACAGACAGACAGACAGACAGACAGACAGACAGACAGACAGACAGACAGACAGACAGACAGACAGACAGACAGACAGACAGACAGACAGACAGACAGACAGACAGACAGACAGACAGACAGACAGACAGACGGACAGCGAAGTCTCATGAATAGGGTCCCGTTCTTTACCCTTTGGTTACGGAACCCTAAAAATTAAGCTTGTCACGTTACTGGCATCCGGTACCAACGACTTAACGTACCTTCCGAAGCACGAAACGCTCGTAAAGGCAGATCCAACCATAGTTAGCTAAGCTACGAGCATTTGACGCCTTTTAGTAATTATTTCCAAAAAAACCCCCTTAAGCCTCAAATTGGATGTCAGCGTCGAGCGGGACAGTGATGCTTACCGGTCACGGAAGTTTCGGTAAACATCTATGGCGAATACACCGGGAAACGTCGGCTGAGTGCCGCCAGCACTACGAGGAGCGCAGCTAGGACAGAGCTCTCCCCACTTTGGTGGAGTGTACAGCGTGGGCGCAACAGCGCCAGGTCCTCGTGGCAGGTCTGGACGCGGACATTCTCACGCTGAAGACCATGGTGCGAGCCATGATCTCTAGCAGGAGTAAGTGGGTCTCTGCTGCCTCTTTCTGTGAGCAGGTCAAACTCGGGAAGGAGACGGCGCGGCGGGAGAAAACTCTCCCACCCGAGTTCCGCAGTCTAGCACCGCGTTCTCGCCGCTACCGCAGTCGCTTGTCGCTTGAGGTCTTAAGCCGCTATCTTTATGGAGCGGATAATTGTCGCATATTTGCGTTGCAGTTATTGCATTATGTCACGGCAGCGGCGACATGTTTGCATTCAATTTCGGCAAATCAGAGTGCGTTTTCAAAAGGATGCGCCGGAGTTATGTGTTCGGCAGCCATTGTATCAACTCCGCGACAACTTAATCACACTACGTGGCAAACTACCATTAAAAAGTAAAATTTAATTGGATTTTGGGCGTTCTGTCTGTTTGTAATTAGGCATGTATGAGAATATGGAATAAATTAGGTGCCTAATAAAGCTTTCGAAAGATTTTCAAAGAAGTGCTTATCGTTTATTTTCTGGTCCTCCTTTATGATATTTTCGTATGCACATAATAATGCTGTGAGACATTTAGTTTGGAGGTTATGTTATGCTCAGCTTTTTTATTCTATGCTGCTCGAGCGGCTCAAGTCTATTAGTTTTGTTACCAAACTTCATCAGGACAATAAATAATGCACAGTTTCGAGCGGGTCAAAACCTCGCGATCTCATCAGGTCAGTGTTCTACGCATTCTTAATAAAAATATAGGTACATTTACTTATTTAACAATTTTTTATTTAACAATTTATGTACACACATAATATATTACAGAGATACATAGTTAGGAAAAAAGAGTACAACGGCACTGCTTATTTCTATAAGAAATCTCTTCCAGCAGGCCAGCGAGAGGAGAACATGATATTGAATAATTCAGAGAGGTAGAATAGAAGTGTGTGAGATAACTAGGTAGAATCAACTATTTATACATACTATACAAATACCATTACTATACAAATACTAAAATATAAATATATAAATAAATATATACATATTTATAACAAAAAAAAGTATATGAAAATACTTACATACGTGAGATTACATTTTTATAGAAAAAAAGAGGCATTATCTGTTAAGTGGTAGAGAGATAGTATTCGCGGACTTTCTTCTTAAAATTCGCAACTGTGTTAACGTCTCTGATATCAGGTGGCAAAGAATTCCACAGTCTGACCGCATGAACTGAAAAAGAGTAAGAATAGAAATCGGATTTTAGGCGTGGGAGTTGAAGGACGGAACGAAGGTGTGTCCTGCAAGGAGCATCAGGAGAGCGTGCAAATGAGAACCGCTCCTTAAGGTAGGACGAGGATTTAGGGTTGTACAGTATATTGAAGAGGAGACAGAGTATCCGAGTGTTCCTGTGAAGACGGATTGGGAGCCACTTGAGTTCTCGGCGAAAATGAAAAACATGATCATACTTTCTGAGGTTAAAAATAAATCGAATGCACTTTTGTAGCCTCTCAAGTTTATAAAATTCTTTTTTGATTATCTTCTTACAACCGGTTCGCTCTAAGTTTGCCGCTGGCGTAGAGGCTGGTGTAGTGGCATAGTGTGGGAGGCGACCGGCAGACTTAGAGCAAACGGGTGACATAGAAACCCGAAACAAACCTTTGTGGATCACACAAATATTTGGTCCGACCTGGGAATCGGACTCAAGACAGAGTCTGCACCGCGTTCGGTTGCACTACCGTCTTTGCCACCGAGGCAGTCAATCAGCATTATTATTATCCAAATATTTGTGTGATCTACAAATGTTTGTTTTGGAGTTAGATAGTTTTCTATGTATAATATGTAGGTATGTATTTAGAAATAAATAAGTATGTTATTTTTAAACTATCGCGGTTTTTAACACTCATACTTATAGAATTCGGGACTTCACGCGAAATACTATTTACTTACATTCTACCGACGTTTCGAGCACGTTGCAGCGCCCGTGGTCGCGGTTGGAACGGGCGCTGCAACGTGCTCGAAACGTCGGTAGAATGTAAGTAAATAGTATTTCGCGTGAAGTCCCGAATTCTATAAGTATGAGAATAAATTAGTATGTATATCAGTCGTCTAGATCCCATAGCACAAGCTTATATTAGCTTAATTTTGACTAGATGATGTGTGTGAATGTCCACAAATGGGGTTAGGGCTTCGATACTTATTTGATTGAAGGGATAGGGAGTTGCTGTCCGGGTGATGATAAGAGGGTATCGCAAGATCTCCGTCGAGGCGGCATGTCTCCCAGCCGGGACCCCTCCATGAGACCTGGAAGCGAGGGCCCTTGCATCACTTTATCAACGGCGCAAGGAGGCGCTGAAGCGGGATCAGAGGCCTGCGCCCCGAGAAAATGAGGCCTAGAGAGACATAGAGTGCATTACTATTGAGGCGGTGAAGCCGGTCATGGAGGAGTGGTTAGAAAGGCGCCATGGCAGCTTCACCAACCGAGTGTCACAGATGCTTACCGGCTTACCGGGCACGGTTGCTTCGAAAAGTATCTGTGGCGTATGCGGGGCTCCACCGGGAGGTCACACCCGAGTGTCGACACTGCGGTGACCACAGAGGATAGGAGAGGATACGGTGCACTGATGCAGCTGCAGCACACCCTGGTTGAGTGCTCAGCTTGTTCTCACGCTGGAGATCATGGTGAGGGCTATTGTCTCCATCGCGGGAAGTAACTGTGTCTTTCTGGGAGCATGTTATAGCTGAGAAAGGAGCAGCGGGAAGTGAGCGAGAGAAATCTTACTATCTTCCGCAGTCGGTGGCGGGGTCGTCGCCGGCTACCGGCCTTCATGACCGAGACAGACAGGCCTAAAACGGCAGGGTGGCTGCTCGTCGGTTAGGGGTTCTTCAGAAGCAGGTCAAGCCGGTGGCGTGTTTGTTTGTTCGCAATAGACGCAATAAACGAATTTTGAAGCGACTTTTTTATTAGAAATATCTTGTTCAGACTTAAAATCTTATGTTTGTTTTATCGCAATCGGTTAAGTAGAAGCGGAGCTATGAACAAAACCGGAATAATCATCAAAATCAAAAATGAATTCCGTGCGATAATTATTCTTGTGGTCCATATTACCGACATCCACGTATACGAAACCGCAAAGATCGGCTAGTTTTTTTAATATCACCACAAAAGATTTGTGTGGTCTGATTCTGTTACTACATACTAATTGAACAATAAAGTAAATCACATAAAATTCCGCTCAAACAAAAACATCACCTAATTAATTTAGTTCGCTTGTCCAAATTTGTGCCCACTGTAATTAGATTAATGCTTACCTTTTTAGGGTTCCGTACCCAAACGATGAAAAGGAACCCTATTACTGAAACTCCTTTGTCCGTTTGTCTGTCTGACACGTGGATGTCTCTAATGAACCTGTGATAACTAGAAAGTTGATATTTTTGATGTATTTCTGTTGCCGCTATAAACACAAATACTGCAACATATAAATAAATATTTGTGTATAACACACAACATCATCTAGCCCAAATTAAGCTTGTCTATTATTGCCTGGAAGAAATCGCACTTAGCGATAAGGCCGCCCATTGTACATTTTAAACCCTGTATTCCATATACATGTAAATGTTAATTAGTGTACAATAAAGCATATTCTATTCTATTCTATTATACTTACATAAAACACCCAAACTCCAAAACAGACATTTTATGGATCACACAACTAGTGTGATCGAACCGAGATCTCAAGCTCGGCAGGCGGTTATACTACGGAACCTTCCCTGCGCGAGGCTGACTCGCACATGACCGGTTTGTTTTTTAACTTCCTCACGCTCGATACGTATACCGTATTGCATTTATTATTTACTTTTCGCAATTAAAATATGTATATTACACTTAAGTCTTTTAATATTGATACGAGAATTATTCATTAATTCGCGATGTATTGATTGGAAGTAATTATGAATAATTGAAATTTACTTGACCAAAAACGGTGTTCAAGCCTTCGTGAACTGTCTTGTTTAATTAGCAAAAATAAGGTTATTTTAATTATACTTACATAAATATAAAAGTTAAAAATACTTATTTGACATTTCAAAGTTTAGTAATTAAAATAATTTTCGTAACATTTATTAGGTACCTACGTTATTTGCAGTTTTGATTAAACAAATAGGTAATTCTAATGATATAAAAAAATTACATTTAAGGTTTTAAGATTTTTTCTTTATTTAAGTACTTACTTTTTCCCAGTGTTCTCCTCTTTCTCCGATTTATGTCAAATCCGCCCTTAATATAACATAAATAAATATTTGTGGATATCCTCACACAGCATCCTTTACATACTTGTTAAATGCCTTTTTATTTATTTATTTTACACTTTATTGTACGCCAAGTAAATAAAATTATGGTAGATAAATACAGTGCAAGAAGATGTACAATGGGCGGCCTTATCGCTAAAAAGCTATTTCTACCAGGCAAGGCAACCTTTGAATGGAGAAAGTTGATTGAAGGTAATGGGTGGTAGTTCTTAGGCGTACTCTTAGATCGAATTGTAAATCTTTTTCTACTCTTTTATTTTTTACTATTTTCTACCAAGTTGTTTTTTTTTTCACAAATTTTCCGCGCGTTCAACGCGGGTTCAAATCCTGCTCGAGATCAAAAAATTTTTCACATTAAATTTGTGATTGAGTCAGCATACTAATTGCTTTTCAAAATTATCTCTAATTGTTTTTCTTTTTTGTTTATATAGTCTTGTTTTTATTGTTTGCGTAGTTTTAAGTCTGAAGTATGTATGCTACGACGTACGTGACGTCATCTGAAAACCAGCGCTGCCTCACATTAACCTGTTAGTGCAGCAATAGCTGAGATGACGACCTTTTCGGGCACGCACATTGTACATTTTCACTTTTATTTTATTTTTCACTTTTTTATTATTGTTTTTTGTGCGTGCTGAATAAAGCATTTTATTTAATATTTTTTAATTTACTCGTGGAAATACTCATGAATACTATACCGGGGTCTTGACAACTAAAACCATTTGGTTCCCAACCACTGCCTATGGCCAGCAGGGGGCCCTCGTGTAAGTCCTCGAAATGATTTCCCAGGATTTACTTACAGTGATGATTCAGACATTCGAATTGATCCAATACCATAAAATTATGTATGTAGATGTAAATATAATAATAAAATATCGTTTCAGGTCAAGAAATCGTTTCTATTTTGAAATTGAAAATTTAACATTCAAATAGAGAAGTTGTATTGACGGCAGCCATCTTGGTTTCCATTGACCTTACCGGTTAACATTAAGAGTAGATAATAATAATATTATACTTATGTATAAAAGTAAAAACGTATTTCCACATTATTAATGTCAGCCTTCCAAATTATTTATTGCACATTTCTTAGCCCGGTGTAATATATAATTAATATAACATATATTATCTACAGTATAAATATATATGTATATGTTTACAGTACATAGGTACTACAAATATAATGAAATATGTATTTTATATTACTACATACCTCGTTATCGTTTTATGTTATTTACTATGTGTATAATTATATTATCAAGAATGTAAGTTATGTGAACGTAAATTATATCTTAATTAATTAAGGTTCCGTAAAACAAGGGCAACTTAATCAAATCAACCTTGGCAGTCCACTCCTGGACGTAGGCTTCTCCCAAATTACGCTTTTTTTTTGTTTAACGTGAGGGAAAATCCTCATGGATGTTATGCCGGACTCCTACCGACTAAAAAGCCTCACGTTACGCCCAACAGCCTATGGTTGGGAGCCCCGGGTAAGCCCTCGGAAGGATGTCCCAGGACTCTCAACAGACCCACGGCCGTGATCCCACATCTAGGGGGGGGGTGCGTAGGTTCCTCACGTCACGCTGCCGTCATGGGCCTGCTTCTGTACGGACGGTGAGCCGCCCTCTCACCGTCCTCAGGCCCACTCCCAAATTACTCTACAATATACAGTCCTGCACCTTCCGCATCCAGTCCCAGCCTTTTCCATGTCGCTGGTCCATCTGGCGGAGGGTTGTGTTAGTCCTCACGTGTGCCAAGTCGCGGTCTTCACTTCAGAACTCGTTTGCTCCATGGGACATCGGTGTTTCTAGAGATGTGAGCAACCCATTGCTACTTTAAAGTGCTTATACTGCGAGTGATGTCTGGTGTTTATCTTAGATAGACCATTTAACTACTATTTACTAGTAGTTAGTTACTAGTACCCAGTTAAATGGTCTAAGTAGAAAGTAAGGAAGAGAATGAGAGAGGTCATTCTCTGATGGATAAACAACAAGAGCGACTACTACAGCATTATTATTAGGAAACTAAAATACTATCCGTTAGCGAGCTATCTATACTGATATTAAAAAGAAAAGAGATTGTTTGTTTGTAATCGATAACCTGTCGAACTAGTGAACCAATTTTAACCAATTTCGACATTAGAAAGTGAAGTTAAAAAAAAGTTGTTTGAATATACATAAATACATTCGTCATTTCTGTTCATAATACCAAACCGTTAGAAAGAAACACCAAACAGTATCCAGTAGCCATTAAACCACTAATCAAATTGTATTACGTCATTGATTGACAGACATGTGACAGATTGAGCTTTTTTTTTAATTAAATTACACTGACTTTGGTTACTTAGTCCATTTGCCAAATCTTGTTTCCATATAATATTTTGATTTCACATGAATAAGTCACAGACTTCGTCCTCTAAGTCTAGTCAAAGTCAAGTACAGCCCTAAATCAAAGTCAGTCTTCCTTCAGAAAAGCGGTGGAAAATTTTCTGAAAGTATCTTTGGATGTTTTGTCAGAAACTGCACAGTCGCTATTCACTGCGTTTTATCATTTCACAACACTAGTGCACGTTGTCGAACTTTTATGTTTAAGAATCCATCAAAACATTCGAAAATACACTAATTTTGAAAATTTATACAACGGAGTGGCATGCTTCTTTCCAATTCCCGCCAAAAGATCTTGAGCATAATAACAAAATGTAGCCAGCATGCAATATATTTTACAGGTTTCTAGAGTTTTTTACCAAGTTTTTAGTTTGTCTGTAGTCGACAGACTCTACGGCTTATTTTAATACGGCACTTTATTAGAGTCTTCTTATGTAACTTGACAACTCCTGTTTGCTGTTGCTTGCCATTGGTTGATTAAAAATGTAGAATTTTTATTAATTTTGATGATATACTATGATTTTTTTTCCATCGAGATGGACATATTTTTGAGGGATGACACAATATTTTGTTCGACGTATGACGCGTACAAAAATATTAATAAACAAATTGCTTTTTTAAGTAAGTACGGAACCATTACAGTATCTGTTCGATAAAATAATTACATGGAACTCTTATTATAGATCATTTTATATTATACTTACTTCCTTTAAAACAATATCCCTAATATAGATATGAGTAACTAGTCTTTCCATAATAGTATTACTACGTATTATTTATATTATTAAATAAAAAACTTTTTATATTATGTAAAAACATTTATTTGTGACCGTCGTTTTATTAGGGTTCCGTAGCCAGTACAAAACCAGTAAAAAACTCTTAGACTGTTGTCCAGACATTTGAAATGTTCACAGATAATGTACCTATATTTTGTGATCAACAAATACTAAAAAAAAAACAAAAAATGCCTTATGAAAAAGAAGTCACTTGTTCTATTC
The DNA here is from genome assembly GCA_933228765.1 of Miltochrista miniata. Classification (NCBI taxonomy): domain Eukaryota; kingdom Metazoa; phylum Arthropoda; class Insecta; order Lepidoptera; family Erebidae; genus Miltochrista; species Miltochrista miniata. The sequence continues at coordinate 8,875,252 of OW121764.1, read as the reverse complement.
ATATTCATATTTTAAAACAAGTTCCCATACAATAAAAATATTAAAACCGTTTTTGGTAAGGAACCCTCAGAGCGCGGATACGACTCGCACTTGGCCAGTTTTTCCTTTTGAAGGTGGTTTCTGATCTGAATTGAGTAGTTATGTACTTAAAATGTTAAGGCCAACCAGTTAAAACAGACAATTTCATATTCGTTCGTCCAAATTTGGAGTACCAGTTAAGGCCGCTCACAACGGCCCAATTGAAAGATTGTTGTAAATCGTTCTGACAAGCGAACAACCAATCAATAAGGGTTTTCGTCACCGCAGTAGAATTTTGATCCAATTGTGAATATACTTAATGGAGTCTACATACCAAACCCGACAGATGGACCAAACTTTTTGATGAATGAGTACTAAATCGGGATGTGAGCTTCATTTCAAAAGGTGAAGTGACGATTCGTACGGACACCATGATTCTAGATGAAGACACTGACATCAAGCCGCGCTGGGTTGTGTCAGCGTGTGCGTTTTTGACCACAGAGAGGCGGACGGCGAAGTTTTAAAAATAAGGTCCGTTTTTACTTACCCTAAAAACTAATAGGTAAAAATATTATTTTTTGTAAGAATTAGTGGCTCTGTAGAGAGCTTTTAAAATTTCCATCACTTTGCAATTTCAACGCGATACAATTAGCGGGCTACAACTAGTAATAATTTATACCTTTTTGTCCCGAAAAGCGACAAATTCATGATATACGACACATTATACAAAGAAACCGCATTAATGTCTTCATGGCCGGCCTCCTGAATTATGTATAGAGGACTTTTTGTTTCAATAAATTAACCGAACCTCAATGCTGGTTTCCATCCGCGAACTGAGCTGCCTCTATGAATCGCGCCATGACACTGGAGCTGTGGCGGGAAAACAATCCCTTCATCATCAGAATAGTACTTGATGCTGCTGACAATCTGAGTCTTGCTCGTACTGTCCCATTTTTGACTGCCATTCCAGAGGTGGCTTAGCGGTTTACGCGTGCTTCAATCTAGAATATTTCAAAGTCCAGTCAAATCAGACCTGAAAAAAATATTCGATTAAGTAAATATGATTCTTTTTAACGTGACTGGAGTTAAAGTTTTTCTAGATCTATCTACTATTTATTAACTACGAGTACTGTATTGATTCCTTAGCTGTAATTATAATAAATTAAATAAAGCTAGTGTTGCTCGGACCTTGTAGACACAGTCTTTGGTACCTATGTGGCTAAATGGTTGCTATTGTGAATGTCCAGCTTGGTGGAGCTTCAGCTTTTAGCAGTGGTGTTAGATGATTTTGTTATGTCAGCACAGCTGGCAGGTGGTTAGGGTGAATTTTTGAAAAGGGCTTGGATGGCTAAATCCGAAACTATAAGGAATAGCTAAAAATGCTCAAAGGAGTCACGAGCCCGATTTTGATAAAACTTAAAACCTCATCATTAGATTTTTGAAAAACCAATAATCCTAGCTGGGAATCGAACCAATTGATTTTGAAAAAAAAAACACACCCTTTATTATTACACCATACGATAGTGTCGCTGATTAGGATCAAGTTCTGCGAAGTAATGATATACGGCAAATTTAAGAAAAGTTTGGAATTTTAATAGAATTCATATTTCATGTACCTAAATTTGTATCATAATTTGTTTCGTTCGAAATCCCAGAATAGATCGTAACTATTCTCTGTTTTAAATCATGCTCAGAATGATTCTTTGGAGAATATTCTGAACGGAATTAATAATATTGAATGCAGTACGATCCTTGAGGTCTCGAATCCAGCTATGTATTGAAAACAATGGTCTACATTTTGAACAATTAATCAGTTAACGTAAGCAAAATAAATTGTATTTTGTTAAAGATGAGCACTTTCCTTTAGTTTGCCGTATGTCATTACTTCCCAGAATAAGATCCTTAATAGCAACACTATCGTATAGTGTAATAATATAGGGTGTGTTTTTTTTTCATAATCAATGGGTTCGATTCCCAGCTAGGATTATTGATTTTTCAAAAATCTAATGATGAGGTTTTAAGTTTCATCAAAATCGGGCTCGTGACTCCTTTGAGCATTTTTCGCTATTCCTTATAGTTTCGGATTTGGCCATCCAATCCCTTTTGAAAAATTCACCCTGTATGTTGGTTGAGTGCTAGTTTTATCGATATTATTGTTATTTATTCGTATTATTTATTGCATCAAGTATTATTATTATTTAAAGTAGGTGCTATATATTATTATTATTACTTATTATTATTATTATTTTTTATTTTTTTATTTTGTGTTTATTTGTATATGATATATTAAGTATAAATATATAATTATATTTAAGTAAATATTTTTATTATTTTTATATTAGAAATAGATATTTTGGATTTTGTTTTCTTTTTTAATGTTTTGCAGTGATACAGAAGATGATAGTGATTCTGAGAGTTTTCATTCAGCAGTCGGCCACAATGATAGCTTTAAAAGTGTTATGTCTCTCGCAGAGTATATTGATGTTCAGTTTTCTGATGTACCAAGGAATTTCAATGCGGTTCACATCAATGCCCAAAGCATCCCGGGACATCTCCCAGTTATGCTGACAACTTTTGACTGTAAGAATATCCATGCTATTTTGGTTTCAGAGACGTGGTTTAAATCAACCCACTCTTCGACTCTATACTCCCTCCCTGGGTTTCAACTTATCAGAAACGATCGCTGGGAAAGCGGTGATGGACGGGGGGGTGGTGTAGCTATATATTTGCGCACATATATTCCTTTCAAAATTATAAGTATGTCAGCGCAGCCGCCCCCAGCCAACGCTGGCGAGCATTTGTTTCTCGAAGTTGAACTCAATCATACTAAAGTTCTCCTCGGTATTTACTACTGTCACTTGTCAAATGTACAATTCTTTCCCTCTTTGGAAACCATGTTGGTTAATCTAATGCCTTCTTACAGTCATACGATCATTATGGGTGACTTTAATGCTTGCTTAGTAAAAAATGATTCTCGCACTTCTGCTTTTTACAACCTATCCAACTCCTGTAACCTTTCAATTCTTCCTTCAAATACTACGCATCACTTCCCTAATTGCAATCCTAGCCTAATTGACCTTATATTGGTTTCCTCCAGAAAGCACGTCGTAAAGCATGGGCAATACCCAGCTGACGCGTTTTCTTATCATGATTTGATTTTCCTGTCCTACAAAATCCGAGTTCCTAAAGCTAAGTGTAAAATCCTCATGCAACGCAATTTTGGTGGCATGAACCTGGAAAATCTTCGTCAGGATACCAGTAATATTGACTGGTCTCCACTGACCACCTCGGAGTCTACTGACGAACAGGTTGATATATTTACAAAAAATATTATTAAGCTGTATGACAAGCATGCACCTATCAGACCTGTCAAAATTAAGCATCCCCCCGCACCATGGCTCACCTCTGACATTAAAAATCTTATACACAAAAAAGCAGCGACTAAATTTAGGTATAAAATTAGACCCAGTGAAAATAATTATAACAGATATGTTTCAATTCGTAATCACTGCAATAAGGCGTGTAGGAAAGTGCAACGCCAGTACATTCATAGTAATGTCCAAACTGGAGACTCAGGTAAGGTATGGAAATTTCTCAAATCTTTAGGGGTTGGAAGGAAGCGTCAAGATGCAATCCCGAAAGACCGTCACATTGATGATCTAAATCAACATTTCGCAGCCTCGTCTAACTATGACAAGACGACTAAGGCACAAACAATTGATTTTCTTTCATCTCTTCCAGAACCCAACTATCAACCATTTGTCTTTGATCTTTTCACTGCTTGTGATGTTAGGAGGACCATTATATCAATATCATCAAATGCAACGGGTACGGACTGTATCAGCCGTCATATGATCCTTCCCATCCTCGATGAACTCCTTCCCATAATCTGCTACATCTTTAATTATTCCATCACTGCTGGTGTCTTCCCCACTTCATGGAAGAGTAGTCAAATTATTCCCATACCTAAAAAATCTAAACCGGTAACTATTACTGATTACCGGCCAATATCCATAGTCCCATTCCTGTCCAAGGTACTTGAGCGTCTTGTCCACACACAAATCAGCAGATTCCTCCTCAAAAATAATATCCTCAACCCGTTTCAATCCGGTTTCCGTCCTGGTCATAGCACTGTAACGGCTCTGGTTAATATCACGGATGATATCAGATCCGGTATGGAAGCTGGAAAGCTAACAGTCCTTGCCTTGTTGGATTTCAGTAATGCTTTTAATACTGTTGATTTTGATGTGTTGCTATACGTTATGCGCTCTCTTAACATATCTCCAACGGTGATTGATTGGCTTCAAAGTTACCTGTGTGGACGCCGGCAACGTGTATGTATTGAAAATACATTATCCAATTGGTGTGATACTGTCGCTGGCGTACCCCAGGGCGGCGTTCTTTCCCCTTTACTCTTCTCAATTTTCATAAATTCTATTTCAACTAATATTTCTTCTTCTTACCACCTTTATGCAGATGATTTACAAATCTACCACCAGACATCGCCTCAACAAATAACAGAAGCTATCGAATGTATAAATAGAGATCTGAACCACATATGCAACTGGAGTAAGGCCTATGGCCTTAAGGTGAATCCAACGAAAACTCAGGTAGCAATCTTGGGCAGCTCCAGACTTGCATCGAAAATTGATTTAAGTGATGTTCCCCCAGTTACCTTTGACCACACAATAATACCTATCTGTCATAAAGTAAAGAATCTGGGTGTATATATTGACTCTAGTTTGTCTTGGGATCCACAGATAACGGAGGTGAGTCGTAAATTGCTCGCATCTGCGGGCTCTTTAAGGAAGCTCCAAAATCTTTTACCAATGACTACCAAAATTGCGCTTGCGAACGCATTACTGTTATCCATACTTGATTATGCAGATGTCAGCTATGTTGATCTCACCGAAAACCAGTTAGATAAACTTGAGCGTCTTCAAAATGTATGTATAAGGTTCATGTCTCACAGTTCAGAACGCAGCTCGGGTGGTTATCAATAAGACTTCGCCGGGATGCTCACGTTCTTTCGCTACTATATAATATATTATTTAGCCCTTCTTCTCCTTCCTATCTTAAGGGACGGTTTGAGTTCCTTCATGACACGCATTCGAAATGTCTAAGGTCGTCAAAAAACCTGAGGTTAAAGATGCCATCACACTCTTCCACCTTCTTTGACAAATCGTTTACGGTCACTGCGGTACGACTGTGGAATAAACTTCCTGTCGAAATACGACGAGCACAAACTTTAGCCAGATTCAAAACTATGGTAAAGGAACACTATTTGTCTATGTAGGATATATATGTATATGTGTTTGTATGTATGTATATAATTATGTATGTATATATGTATGTGTATATAAAGATATGGTTAGGTAATGTGATCAGGCGATCACTGATATTTTTCTATGGTATGTAAGTACCTACCTATATTATGTATTTATGTAGGTACGCCAAACAACTACCACTCAGTACCTTACCAACTTTCTCCATCCAAAGTTTGCCTGGTAGAGATCGCTTTCAGCGATAAGGCCGCCCATTGTATTGCTACCCGTATATAATAATTATATGTCATCTGAAACTATGTATCTGGCGTACAATAAAGTGTATAATAAATAAATAAATAAATAGATGGAAGCGCGCGTGAACCGCCAAAATGCCTCTTGAATTATGTTGAAATTTTGCATAGGTACCGCAGTCTGTGGCTAACCACGCTGTACTGGTACTAGGTATATTTTGTTACCATGAGCAAATAAAATCGGTTCTATTCTTTATAATACTCACCCATTCATAATTGTAACAAAAAGTCGCGTGTCAATACCGGCCTCTTTTCTAACACACTGCTATGACATTATGTTAAAAACCTGGGATAATAAGCAATCAATGTGCTTGGTTATGCCTAAATTATCTAGAGCTATTATCTGAATCTTTCCAGCTATAACAACACCCATTAAAACTTCTGCTTATTGAGTTATAAACGCAATAATACGCGGGAACGCACGGTCTGCAATGGCGGAATGGCGGGAATTCAACGAACCAGTGTTGCCTGCCGCGAAATATCGGATTAGTGTTGCCTGCTTCAGAATTATAATTTGTGTGATTAATTAATGTAAATAGGGTCACTAAAAACGATAATAAAAGTCATATTATGTGAATTTCTGGGAAGGGTTGATAATATAATGTTTAGGCACCATTTCAAAGTTTTATATTCGTTTTGAATAAGGACTTGCTTGTGTTCATGAGACAGGGATTTTCGAGATCTTTGTGAACAACGACAACGTGATTGTAGCCCGTGTTGCCAATAACTGATTTTATTTTGTACTAGATGACGTTCGCGGCTTCGCCTTCGTAAAAATCGGTACCCGTTCCCGCTTCCCGTGGTAACATATTCCCGGGATGAAAAGTAGCCTATGTTTTATTCCAGACTATATGCTATCCTGTACCAAATTCCAGCCCAATCCGTTTAGCCGTTAGAGCGTGATTGAGTAACAAACATCTAAACATCCATCCAAACATCTTCACAAACTTTCACATTTATAATATACTAGCTGAGCCCGCAACTTCGTTTACGTCACATAAGGTGTATGAAAGGAAAGGTATTTCTTCATCAGAGTCATCAAGCAGCGTCTGAAACTGCCCTGTTTGCTTAATCATAAAAGAGCTTAATGATTAAGTCTATTTTTAAAACAATTCAGTCCACGCCTTCGGCGCGGACTGAATTGTTTAAAAATAGTGTTAATCATTAAGCTCTTTAATGATTAAGCCAACACGCCAGTTTAGGTTCACTCACATTCAAAGAAACCCCTACAATTAAAAATTTCAAAATATCTGATTCTTAAAAGTGTTATAACTCTTTTATTTCTAAACCGATTTACATAAAACAAACGCTAAATGTTAACTGGAGCAAACCTCAACACAATACAAAAAACCGCATTGCAATCGGTTGAGCGGTTACTGAGATTAGCGTGCACAACCGTACAGACAAACAGATATACAGACATACAGACAAACAGACAAAAATTCTAAAAATCATTGTTTTGGGTTCTATTGCGTTCATAAAGCCCCCCTATAATATTTTTTCTTATTTATCTTCCATGTACAGACAGCGACCTGTTACGATTTTATTATATGTATTGATATAAGTAGGAAGTAGGATGACTTATGAGTTTATGACTTTTTATGAATCTCAATACTGTTCAGTAGGATTGTCTTATTTATCGAGGCATGATTAATTCTGGATTTACGCATATAGCGATTTAGTATCAGAATTATGCGATATAGAAACTATTACCTAAGTACGCCTTTTCCGAAACAGTAAGTATTATATTTTGTCTTTCTTTCATGTCGGGTATTTTCTTTTTTTTTTCTAACGTTGATACCCGGTCTTTTGGTAGGTTTACACGGGGACATATTGGTCCAACACGCAGAGGCCCTTTGAGATTTTTAATGTAATGACAATTATATTTTATAGTAGGTATGTACTTACTCTATTCTATATTATATTCTATCTAGGTATAAGTATAAGTCGCCACCTACTTGTTCTATACTCTAAGGTCGCCAAGTCGCCACCGATAAACCAATATCCTATATCTACGAAATACTAGACTTCCCAAAAACCTATCTCAAAATATATTCCAGAATTTCCAGGCAACACTAGTAGCCTGGTAGCCGGCAATAAAAGTAAGTGGATGCGCCGTTTATGTCCGTTTTATGCCCGTACGTAAAATGGCGATATCCTCCGCTATGATTAAACTATGACGTGTATAATCTTGCTAAATTAAATTTACACGAAACTTGCTCTGTAACTTGAAGTATTTGGACTGTTTCAAATGGTAGTGTTATATAATGATGACTATTGTCGCATCGCAATACTAGTTGCTGGGCTTTACTTCGAATTTCCTTTACGAAATCTAGGGTAGGAAGTTTTATAAATACGTTCTTTTCATGGTGGATACATTTTAGTAATTTTTCAAATGACTCGTTTTTAGGTTCCGGACCCAAAGGGTAAAAACAAAAACGTGACCCTATTCATGAGATTTCGCCGTCAGTCTGTCTGTCTGTCTGTACGTCACGAGGTTGAATCTCATGAACGGTGATACCTAGCTAGAGAACTGATTTTTTTTACAGATTTTGTGTTTCTATTGCCGATATAACAACAAATACTAAAAACAAAAAAAATGAGGGGTTCTCTCATACAACAAACGTGATTCTTTGTCGTTTTTTAGTACGGAACCATCCGTGCGCGGGGCCGACTCGCACTTAGCTAGTTTTTTATTATTTTTAAGTGAAAAAAAAAGACAACTTTATAATAAAAGATATGTTAGCTTAAAAATTTAAAAAATATATACCAAATGACTATTGTGAAAGTAGAAGTAGCAAAGTTTTATATTAGAATCTTAGTAAGGTATGATTGAGCCTGGATTAAGCCCTACTGGGACTCCTGTCCAGCTTACTCGGGTCTCCCGGCTGGCCAAAAGCAGTTGTAGTAGGGCATCCTGTAGTTATAGTCGGTATCTTAGACTGACCCGGATTAAGATGTCAATAAAACCGAATTCTGAATAAAAACTCGAAAAGCAGCCGGCGTGATACATTGAGGCCAATGAACCTCCCAAAATGTAATTGAAAGAGACCTCATCGAACAATGGCTGTCATTGATAAAGACAATGGATCCCAAAGTTGACCTAGTTCGGACCTATTCTACATGAATTTCCAATCTTAAGAGTCACCTTTCAGCCATCTTAAAGGAACGAACTTTTGAAAGTCGTAGAGGGTCAATTTTTTTAACGTGAGGAAAATCCTATAGGGATGCTATGATGTACTCATACCGACTGAAAACCACACGTATCCTACCCAACAGCCTACGGTTGGGAGCCCCGGGTAAGCTCTCAGAAGGATACCCAAGGACTCCGTAGAGGGTCAATGTATATTTCAGGACCCACTCAACGTTTGCTTGCGACTTACTGGTATATAGTAAGAGTGACCCATAGTTTGGGAACAGCTGGATTGGGGTATTTGTACCTATTCAAACACCTTTTCCTTGAACAATTTAATTTATACCCATAATCGTAAACATTTACTTAGAAGTTAGCATAGGTGCTTCGAAAATCCCTAAAACTCTAAACATTATACCGCCATGATCACACTGTCTCGTAAAAATCATAAAATCCTTTTAAATTCATAATTTGGATCATTTGGAGTCGTAAAATTTGTGGCCAAATGACACATTTAATATTTTAGTTCTGAGAAAACAGACTTTTTAGTGCAGTTTATAATATGAAACTAAATAATACCTTGTGACGATTTTATGATTGTTAATTTTCACAAGTAGTACGTTGTAGCCAATGTAACTACTACCCGTTCGCTCTAACTTCGCCGCTGGCGTAGAGGCGTATACCCGAATTGTTAATTAGACGAAGTAAATTGACAGTAGCTAATGTCACTTCGTCATAGAAAATACGCAAAATTGTATGAAAAAGTGACATTAGTTGCTGTCAATTTACTTCGTCTAATTAAAAATTCGACTTTACTATGGAGCCGAACGGCAAAGTTAGAGCGAACGAGCAGTAAGTGTTCTGTAAACGATCTGTGTTATATATCTTACGCTATTACTGAGATGGGTGACTGGGTGACGGCCTCTTCTTGAATATTTGCCAGTAACGTAGACCAAAGCAACAAAAGAATTTTGAATAGCGTTAACTACGTTTCCGCTATTCAAATTCAAATAGTAAGCGTTACTTCCGTCAGAAAAAAAATCTGAGTTACTCCCTAGTCGCGCCTAAAGAAGTTTTACTTCAAAAAGTTTGCATTCTATATCTATAAATAAGTACTAATATTATAAAGAGGAAAGTTTTTTTTTTTGTTTGTTTCTTTGTAACGAATAGGCTCCGGAACTACTGGACTGATTCGAAAAATTCTTTCTCTGTTGGAAAGCTACACTCTTTGCGGTGAACATGGGCTATATTTTATTCCCGCATTCCCACGGGAACGGGAACTACGCGGCTAAAACCGCGGTGTACGTTACCCCAGCAAAAAAGTAGCTCCTAGACTGATTTGAGTGGAACCTATATTTAGAGCGTAATATGCCATATATGTGCGCCGAAAAAAAAATTTGTGCGTATTGACGTTGTGGAAAAAAAAGGAAAAAAACGATTTCTGCTGGAGTAACGCCGTTCCAGCAGGAAAATTCTAAACGAATAATCTTAGAGAGAAATATTTTGCATGCACCGAGGGCTCATACTTTTACAAATATGTGCCCTTAAAATAAAATTTGTGCGTCTTAAGGTTTTCGTTATATTGAGTTTTTTGCTGGGGTAACGTTTTGTGAAATGCTGTATCTCGGAAACCACTACATGTGCGCCTCTAGAATAAACTTACACGAGTAGCTCTTAATTTGTGCGAATTTGTGTCATAATCAGATTCAGGAAAATGTGTATAGTTTTCAAGTAATCACGCTTTGTTGAAAATCTGAAAAAAAGTTGCACCACCTAAACGAGAACACCTACGAACTCGCTAAAAACTGTATTCGATCCTGCTCGACACTTACAGTGATCGTAAAAAGTTTCATAAGTGCACATGCATGCGTTAACGAATAATATTACTAAAACTCAAAAAAACGGCGTCAAAACTTTGACATCAAAATACAAAGACTGGCTCAACGCAAGATAAGGGAGTATAAATAAAAATTTTGTGCGTATAATTAAATAATACATGGTGAAAATTCAGCGTAAAATATTTCGTATTTAAGAAGAAATAAACAAAAAACAAAACATACTAACAACGGATGGTTATCCGACTAAATTCGAATGACTACAAAAAAGCGACTGTTTAATACATATCGATGACCTTCTTAATTTTACTCTCGAACAATTTGAAACGTATTGTGTCTGAGTACAGTGAAGTAGAAAAGTACTATTAAATTAAATAAACTTGCTCTTGGATTATATTCTTACCAGCGGTTTCCGCGAAATTGCACATGATTAAGTACATCCATATTATATTTGCATTAAAATTAGTTTATACTACCTACTACTTATAAAAGAGTAGGTAGAAAAAAGCAAAAACGTGACATACTTGTGTCACAGACACAGTTTTTTTTAAAATATTCACGGACATTTTACACAACGCTATCTGATCCTAAAGTAATAGGAATAACCTGCTTGTGTTATGGGTATCAGACCACGGATATTAATACTTAGGTATAATTATACTTTTAAATACATACATATTATATACATAGAAACACCCAGACTCTTGAGACAAACATTTATGGGCTACACAAATATTTGTCTCCGATGGGAATTGAACCCACGACCTCCAGCGCCGCAGGCGATATTACTACCGACTGCGCCACAGAGGCAGACACTAAATAAAAGTAAGTTAATAAATAAAAAGGTAATTAACACTAGGTTCTATACTATCAATATATCATATTCATATTCATCATTATAAAAAAAGTCAAAAGAACAGCTCGTGGCAGGCGGAGGTAATAAAACATGCAAAAGAAAAAGCGCACATCATGCTCTCTGTCACACTTGCACTGTTTATGGATGACGTCACACATACACAGAGATGCGCGTTGTATGTGTAGATGCGTTTATCGATAACAACAGTGGGCCTAAAAAGGCCACATTGTACGTTTCTTTTATGGATCTTATAATTTTTCTCTTAACTAAATTGTCTTGAAGAATCTCATAATGAATCTCATTGTAAATCATCTGAATTGACAGTTTTGTATGGAAATTCGTAAAATGGCCACATCCATGAATAATTATTTATTAATAATGTGAAATTCTATGTTCAAATTGGTGAATTATTAGATTGGTAAGGGGGGGACTAAGATTTCACGTTTAAATTTAGCATTTTTAATGTCATTAGTGTGTTTTTAAGTTCTTTTGGACAAAATTGCAGACTTGGAACTCCATAGAAACTTTTTAAAGCGTACACGTCCAGATAAACTCGTATTTTCATTAATGAACAGTGTAACCTTTATAATTTTGATTGTTGGCACTTGATGGAACTTGTTATACATTATGAAAACTCACTCACTTGTACTATTCCACAACTTTTATTATAATTTTAATAATACCTAACCGGTTTCGCTATTATAGCATTCTCAAAGGTCCTTTGAGACCTTTGAGCATGCTATAATAGCGAAACCGGTTAGGTATTATTAAAATTATGATAAAAGTTGTGAAATCAAAAGGCTAAGGTGACATTAGGTATATAATTATATACCTAAACCTAATAAATACTCTAAGATACTTATAATGTCACCTTAGCCTTTTAACATGATATAGTAAAGGATTTTTTAGATACATTGACGGTAAAGATGAAATTAGAGATATAAAAATGATATAGAAACTTTGTACACTTAAGTATTGCTTAATTTATTTATTCATTCATAATAACAGTGTTCTAGCCATGGTAAACATATATAGGTTAGGTACAGTTTTGAGAGCTGTGCTTGGTGTAAATGTACCTAAAGTCAACAGAACCTTTACCCTTCTTCTGTCGCAGTCGGGTAAAATAGCCCTGTAGATAGATTTAATTACCAAATTGTGATTTTCTGTGATTATGCGACTCCGCTATTTGTATTTTAAAACTGAAATGAAAACCTGATCTGTGATTTAAATTAATAAGGACTACACATGGTACATATTTATATCATTTTAATTTTAGATGCCAATATTGATGGAAATTATGTATAGAACCTGCCAGCGAGAGGTGGTTGACGATTTAACAAGTAAATTATAATGAAACAAAAACTCAACTGCGGGGGTAATTTTTTAACATTATGTATCTTAATGCAGTAGGTACCTATCTCAATTGAGACGAATCTAACGACACCTCGATTATTAAAATCCGTCAAGCCATGTAAGCTGTAGAAAACGCCAACCATATGTACACACACTCGACAAAGATTACCCTACTTCTGGCGCAGTCAGGTAAAATTACCCTGTAGATAGATTTAATACCAAACTGTGATTTTCTGTGATTATGCGACTTCGCTATTTGTAAATTCATACTTAAATGAAAACCTGATCTGTGATTTAAATTAATAAGGACTACACATAGTATATAAATAATATAATTTTATTTTTGTTTTGATATTGATAGGTAGGAAATTTGATCTGTGATTTGATGCAATAATTAGTTTAAGAGTCAATAATAAAAAAATAATTACATATCAACAAGGTCTATCATTTGATATGGTCATAATTAAACTCTAAAATTAGGTTACAAACTTTTGAACGCGACTGTTCGGTCAACACTTTAGGTATAATCCGTTCAGTTAAGAAGGTCATCGATATGTATTAAACAGTCGCTTTTTCGTAGTCATTCGAATTTAGTCGGATAACCATCCGTTGTTAGTATGTTTTGTTTTTTGTTTATTTCTTCTTAAATACGAAATATTTCACGCTGAATTTTCACCATATATTATTTAATTATACGCACAAAATTTTTATTTATACTTCCTTATCTTGCGTTGAGCCAGTCTTTGTATTTTGATGTCAAAGTTTTGACGCCGTTTTTTTGAGTTTTAGTAATATTATTCGTTAACGCATGCATGTGCACTTATGAAACTTTTTACGATCACTGTAAGTGTCGAGCAGGATCGAATACAGTTTTTAGCGAGTTCGTAGGTGTTCTCGTTTAGGTGGTGCAACTTTTTTTCAAATTTTCAACAAAGCGTGATTACTTGAAAACTATACACATTTTCCTGAATCTGATTATGACACAAATTCGCACAAATTAAGAGCTACTCGTGTAAGTTTATTCTAGAGGCGCACATGTAGTGGTTTCCGAGATACAGCATTTCACAAAACGTTACCCCAGCAAAAAACTCAATATAACGAAAACCTTAAGACGCACAAATTTTATTTTAAGGGCACATATTTGTAAAAGTATGAGCCCTCGGTGCATGCAAAATATTTCTCTCTAAGATTATTCGTTTAGAATTTTCCTGCTGGAACGGCGTTACTCCAGCAGAAATCGTTTTTTCCTTTTTTTTCCACGACGTCAATACGCACAAATTTTTTTTTCGGCGCACATATATGGCATAATACGCTCTAAATATAGGTTCCACTCAAATCAGTTTAGGAGCTACTTTTTTGCTGGGGTAACGTACACAAAACCGCGAGACGTCCGCTAGTGTACTAATAAATTACTGTTCTCAGCCTATACCAGTCCTCTGCTGGACCCAGCCGTGTCCCAATTTATCCGTCACACACACGGTCCTGCGGTTTCCGCATACAGTTCCCGGCTCCCGCTCGCAACTTTTACCAGGTCGTTGGTCCAACTGATGGCGGGCGGGCATCCTACCCCCGTTTAATAGTCGCGGTATCCACTCCAGAACTTGTTTGGAATATAGCCGTATTAACCATTTTATTATACATGCACCTTGAAAATATGTATATATATATATCTCATTAGGTACTGCTTCTCACAATTTTTGTCTGTTCTGAGGCTTGTTTTTCCAAGATTGGCTAATCAAGCTCAGCACACGCCAGCCTGTTTAAACCTATACCTTTGTCTTGGAATTTCTCCCTTTCTATTTTATAACTAGTTGATGCCCGCTGCTCCTCCTGCTTAAAGTTTCCCCGTACTTTTCATATCAAAAAAAACGGGAATAACGCTCATTGTTATGTAACTAAAATCTACTCGAAAAGCGAGTTTGTAACCGCACGAAGATCACACAAATTATAAACATTTGGTTAATATTCCCAAGAATGTTTACGCTAACAATCAAACAGTTACCGGGTTTAATATAAATGGATGATCGACGCGAACTAATATTATTAAACACAGATCACAGTTATTTGAAACACAATCTATAATATTTGTAGGACAATCGGAGAAAACTGTGGAAACACACGATTATGTTATTATTAACTTTGTATAACAATGGAGTCTTGTGAACTTAGGTTCAAGTTAGTGGTTGTGTAACGTTAAATGTGTAGAGAATTCAAGATATTAGTGTAAGGAGTCATTTGCTACCTTCGGAGTGCAGACCAACCGCACTTGCAAGGGGTGCCACCTTAAAATTCACACACAGACATACGTTCACGCTTTTATCCCCGAAGGGGTAGGCAGAGGCATACTATTAATATCCGTGGTCTGATACCCATAACACAAGCAGGTTATTCCTAGCTTACTTTGGGATCAGATAGCGTTGTGTGAAATGTCCGCGAATATTTATTTATTTATTTATTATATGCAAACATTTTACCTTTTTGTAATTTTATCCACGTAATAGGTGGTGACCCTTATTGCCGTGTTGAGATGGACAGGTGCAGGTTGTGACTGCCTGCTGTTGAAAATTTTCAAGCCGCCTAAAAAGGCTTTCAACTTGGCTTAACGACTGCCATTTTACTGGCAACCGGGACCAACAGCTTAACAACTCAAATAAACACACAAAGTGGTCACATGGATGGTCACCCGTCCAAAGACTGGCCATAGTGAAAGTTGCTTACTGCAGTGATCGTTTACTGAGTCCGAGGGCCACCAGCGCCTTAAAATTAAATCAATCAAATCAGCTTTAGTAGGTACCTAATCCACTACAATACATAGACCTCTCTCAATGGACTCCACAATACACGATCCTGCGCCTTCTGCATCCAGCCCATTCCTACCACCATTTCCAGATCATCGGTCCACCTAACTGTACGTCCAATCTTACGTTTGCTGAGTCACGGTCTCCAGAACTCGTTTGCTCTATCGACCGTCTTCTTCTACAGATATGATCAGCCCATTCACGTTCAAAGCATATATTCTGGGAGCTATGTCGACTGCTATGGTTCTCCGTTGGACTAATGAGGTTATCCGACGAACAACCGGAGTCTATCCCTCAAATACACTTAAAGCATAGCTCGTTCCATACCATAGTCCGTTGCGCAGTCTTGGGTATCCTTCCGAGGGCTTACCTGGGGCTCCCAACCGTAAGCTATTAGGCAGGATACGTGTGGTTTTTAGTCGGTAGGAGTTCGGCATAGCATCCATGTAGGATTTTCCTCATATAAGTCCGTTGCGCAACTGGGTGGGAATGGACTAATTTCAACGTAACCATAGCTTTAAGGTGCCGCACAGACGGCAGACAGACTATCCGCGTCGAATGAGCGCCAAGGACGTGACGTGACTTTTCGCGAAAAGGACATTTGGAGAAATGGACATTTCGCGAAAGGGACATTTTGAGAAAAGAACATTTCGAGAAAAGGACATTTTGAGAAAAGAACATTTCGAGAAAGGGACATTTCGAGAAAAGGACATTTTAAGAAAGGACATTATGACAAAAGACATTTCGAGAAGCGAACATTATGAGAAAGGACATTTCGACAAAAGGACATTATGAGATGAGACGGTTTCTATGCGCTGAAGATTCAATCGCAGAAAAGTCTGTCGTCTACGCACCTAAATACGTACAATGATATTATTCACTTGAATATTTTTGAACAGTCTCGGCGCTTCTGTAATATTGATAACTGTAAAATATACACACAGCTACAAAGAGTTTCATGTTTGAGCATCAATAAAATTGTATGAAAAGAAATCTTACTAATATTATAAATGCGAAAGTTTGTGAGTGTGGATGTTTGTTACTCTTTCACGCTCGAACGGCTGATCGGATCTGGCTGAAATTTGGTACAAGGATACATTATAGTCTGGAATAACACATAGGCTACTTTTTATCCCGGGAATAAGATCCTTCGGGAAGCGGGAACAAATATTACGCGGGCGAAGCTGCAGGCATCAGCTAGTTAATTATAAAATTGACTATTCAATAACCAATGTTGGCGTCTAGATCGTAAAAACTTTGGACCGTTAAAACTTTAGCGATCAAAGTCTCCTCAATAGAAAATAGTCGTAAATTGATACTTATACTACTGAGTTACGATCAGTTACGATGCACTTTTGTAACTACCCTCCACTGTAAAAATGTTGAAGACGTAAAAAGACAACGGTTGAGTGCTTGCTTCTGAAATTATATCCCGTTATCATGACGACACGACGACTCTTTTAAAACCTTAGGCTTCACACTATCTCGTCACTTTTCCGTTTGGGGGTTACTCTCGTCACACCACCTTGCCACCTTGAGCCTGTCTCAAGTCTCAAGGCTTGATATTGGCGAGCAAAACCGCCGGTACGCCAACGAACTTACAAGTCAAAGGTCTAAGCCGCTGAACGATTATGATTTTTTTTGCATTACCTAACTACTGTAGCTGGTTTTTCATATGTAATTGCAGACTATTTGAAAAGAGCGTGAGTTTTATTGCCAGGTTCTTCCTCACAGGCGCTACCAGCCATGCGAATCTGGGCATAAATGTATTATGATCGATAGTAGATCAAACAAAAAAAGACACTAAAATGATTTCCTTAAGTACCACGAGTATCTACATAATTTAATGTGAGAAGTGTAAACTTTGTCATTTTAAGAAAATTGCGCGAAAGGGTAATAGAGAAACTATCTTGGTATTGTCACAAATTAGAGATATTACAAATGGAAAACTCATGTACTACCCGTTCGCTCTAATTTTGCCGCTGACGTATAGGCGTATACCCGAATTTTTGATTAGACAAAGTAAATAGACAGTAGCTAACGTCACTTCGTCATAGAAAATAAGCAACATTGTATGAAGAAGTGACATTAGTTGCTGTCAATTTACTTCGTCTAATTAAAAATTCAATTTTAGTATGGAGCCGAGCGGCAAACTTAGAGCGAACGAGCAGTATGTACTTTTTTTTGACACCTACCCTCTGCTACACACACTCGCGCACAATTCAGTATCGAAAAGTCGGTTGAGGAGCGCCTGACCTCGTGTCTGTGAATGAGTTGTCTATGTGTACGTAGCCTCAGCGAATTTAGTATGTAGATTTCCATCTGGTAGTGTTCCGGCCAACATTTGATTCGAACCAACAACATTACAATCCCAAGTTTCCACGCTAACCACGAAACAACTACACCTTTTATTATGATTCTCTTCTAATAACACGTATAAAGTGACAGATATAACAAAATGGTTTACCCATATTAAAAGAAACATTTTGTTTGATATAATTTGACTAATGTTTGTAATAAGAGAGCCATTTCCATAATATTGTGACTATGAATGTTCGTGTAATAATGATACACTTTGAAAATCTAATAGAGTTGTGGGAACCATTTCTAATATTACTTAACCGAGTAACTAATGACTTGTTCTATCTTTGGTATAATAGAAAGGGATATTTTTTAAATGCACATCTATATATTTTTTTAGCACACTAGGTAACTCCACTATTTAACTGAATACATACCAGAAAATATGCTGTGGAAAGAAAAAAACAATTGTTTAACTAAACATGTAGTTCTTAAAAAACTAAAATATTACACAAAGCAGAATGATGTCCTTTTTTATTAAATTCACACCAAAAATGTATGTTTGTTGAACTAAGGAATTATTAGATACTAGCGGACGTCACGCGGTTTCACCCGCATAGTTCCCGTTCCCGTGGGAATACGGGAATAAAATATAGCCTATGTTCACCGCAAAGAGTGTAGCTTTCCAACAGTGAAAGAATTTTTCAAATCGGTAATAATAATAATAAATAATAATAAATATTCACGGACATCTCACAAAACGCTATCTGATCCCAAAGTAAGCTAGGAATAACCTGCTTGTGTTATGGGTATCAGACCACGGATATTAATACTTATATACTTTTAAATACTTACATACATATTATACATAGAAACACCCAGACTCTTGAGACAAACATTTATGGGTCACACAAATATTTGTCTCCGGTGGGAATCGAACCCACGACCTCCAGCGCCGCAGGCGGTATCACTACCGACTGCGCCACAGAGGCGGTCCAGTAGTTCCGAAGCCTATTCGTTACAAACAAACAAAGAAACAAAAAAACAAATCTTTCCTCTTTATAATATTAGTATAGATACTATTTTGATAGTTTTTGGTTCAGTTAGTTTTTGGTTTAACTTTGAAATATTTTGTTCGGAAAAAGGTATTACACAGATATCGATTTAAATACATCTATACTAATATTATAAAGAGGAAAGATTTGTTTTTTGATTTTTTGTTTTTTGTTTTTTTGTTTGTTTGTAACGAATAGGCTCCGGAACTACTGGACTGATTTAAAAAAATCTTTCACTGTTGGAAAGCTACACTCTTTGCGGTGAACATAGGCTATATTTTATTTCCGTATTCCCACGGGAATGGGAACTACGCGGGAGAAACCGCGTGACGTCCGCTAGTGCCTAATAAAAAGACCCAAGTAGCCCCGCTTGCTTGTAGTCCTGGGACATCCTTCCGACGGCTTACCCGGAACTCCCAATCATAGGCTGTTGGGCGTAACGTGATTTTTTAGTCAGTAGGAGTCCGGAATGGCATCCATGAGGATTTTCCCTCACATTAAAAAAAAAGTCCCGCTTGCTCTGTGTTCTGTAAACAAGTTACGGTAAGATCGGCCCTGTGATGGTTGACCGTTTGCGTCAGTTCCATTTGCGAGAAAATTTTAATTCACAGTAGACTCGCGGTAATCCGACCCCCGGCTGGTGCCGGATTAGTCTGGGGTCTTTAATTGTAATCCGACAGCACATAATAGTAGGTACCTACCAAATTATTGACGATCGTCACGTTGTCGCTAATGTAAATAATGCAATATTGAACGGGCTACAACAAAAAAATATGTTTATGATCGCTTCAATCACAATTATTTCATAATTTAAAGGTTATTAAATATTTTAGTGTTGTTTATTTAACTAAATTCGACATCTGTATGATTTGTAGGTAATTCAGAGATAATAACACATGGAATCTCATTTTTGGATCTGTAATTTGTCGGATTACAAGGTACTCTTTTGTAAAAAAATCCGAACTTGGGCAGCACTCTGTAATCCGACAAATTGGATATTCCGATATTCCGACACTGCCCTGCAAAACGTTTGTCCGATTACCGCGGGTCTACTGTATTGAAGAACTGAAATTATTTTGTAGAAATTGGAACAAGAAGAGAATATCTGAGATTTGCTGAAAAGCTGACAAAGACAAATTGCATGAACTGTAAAATGTTTTTTACTTTTTAAATAGCGTTTAGTTAGTATCAAGTGTATCAACAGACAGCCCAGCCCAATCGACCGTCGCAATGCTAATTACATATTTAATTTTTTTAGAAAAAAAAATCTGTAGATTATAAAATACATTCTCAATTAAAGAATTTCTGATGAGTCCGTAAAACAAAATATGAAAAAAAAAATCGGCTAACTTATTACTAAGTAACGAAGTAGGTACAGTTCTGCCCGTCCATACTAATGTTATAAAGAGGAAAGATTTTATTGTTTGTTTGTTTGTTTGCTTCGCATAGGCTCCGAAACTACTAAACTGATTTGAAAAAAAAATTTCACTGTTGGGAAGCTACACTTCCTCGGTAAACATAGGCTATATTTTAGTCCGATATTCCCACGGGAACGGGAGATACGCGGGTGAAACCGCGTGACGTCCGCTAGTGGGAAATAAAGAGCTCTAAGCTTATTTAAAGTGGCAGGAATCGGTAATTAGCATTTGATTTGTTGTCTAATTATTATAACGAGGCTAATTACAGTGCACGACCGGTCATGGGCAGCCATTGTAATGTGAATAGTTATGTAATAGGTGGAGATGCTTTGCTTTCAACACGCAAATAGACTTTTTTAATCATTCACCGAGTCCGACATAGCATAACATCCATAGGAAATTTTACCATGTAAAGGAAAAGGGGTAGGATTTAAAAAAACTTGTTTGAAGGATTATGTATTTAGGTATGATATAATACCTATCTAACAGATCTCTTTATAAAACCGCTGACGGGCGGTATATATGTCCGTGCAACCAGTAAGCCAATGTTTAGAATTTTGTTCCCGTTCCTGCTACTTAAATTTGTAGACAAATACAATACACAGTACAGCTAAAAAAGTATAATACCAATTTTCGCTTTTAAAACGTGGTCGCCTAATACGCCTCTGTCTAAATTCCAAGCGTGGCTGATATCTTGAAATATCGTGTAGGTAATTATATATCGATAAAAAAAACCAATTGTTCATGCGCACTCTTCTTGTGCGTAAACGTGAAAAGTGAAAGAATTTGTATTATTCGTACTTTATAAGAATTTTGTTACATTGTTGAAAGAGCTATTCAATCATCAAAATCAGCCTTTTTCATTTTGAGAGGGTGATTGGACCCACTGTAACCCAACACCTAAGGAAGTTGAACATGGTATATTTTTCTTGAGATTTTTTTCCTTAAAAACGCCTCAGGGACGAATTTAGAATGTTCAAATTGAGGGCTTGGTTACAAAAAATGTGTTAGTGACCAGTCTATGTAGGTAGGTTCTTTAAGTCCAGCTTGTTCATTACTGCGCAGGCAAAAACTAGTATGTTGTAAACATGTGCAGCAATACCAAATTCGTAGCCGGTGTTAGTAATTAAATTAAAGTTATAAATACAGTTCACAGCAAAATACTTTTAATCAGTTTTATGATGAAGTTCGGAACATAATTTCCATACTCGCAGGCATTTGTCGATTTCACAGTAAGCTATAAAATGAAAATACAAATTTATTTTTAGTGCCCTTCCACAGAATCAATAACAGAACACGTGTTGGAGACTCACTCCAAGTTTTCTGTTCGTGGAAATTGTTCCTTCTGTCACACCGTGAAATGCAATTTATATTTTGCTTCTGAAACTGTAGTTTTATCGTTATGATTCGGAAGGACGAGGGTGTGTGACAGACGGCTCCGCTCGTTGAATATTTTATAGAATAGCAGGTATCGACCATGTTTATGTGACACTTCTGGCTAACAATACAATAAACTCGTGCTATAACATGTTTTGTTTCCGTCGTATGATTCATAGCGTAAGTGCTTTGGCTAATATCGGTCTTTATTTACATGAATGGTCTGTTTCAAATGGTTGATACTCGTACACACGCATTACGGTCACTCTGATAGTGCTTATTTGAGTACTAAAGTACTGGGTTATTAGACATTGATATTTGGAAATTTGATTTATATCATGTTTTTTATTTATTGAAGTATGGGGTCACGCTGTCGTGAGTGTATTTGGTGCAACGAAAGGACTGGAAATTACTGTCGTCTGTCCAACTTATTAAACAAACCAGAGGGAGTAATAATGACAACATTACTCATGCTTCTTTTGTTTGGCAATACAGCCTTCCAACTTCTACACTGTTTATATTTATAGTAATATTTCCTCGTCTGGTCCACGGTATAATATAGATGACGTGACTAGGACTCGTAAAATATCGAGCTATGTTGCAGTACGTAGCAGGTACGCACTTACGATTCTTTATTTGTTTTTGAGTTGTCAAAATGACACCGCCAATCGGCTGAACAGTCATGCTATAATATACTAAGATTGAGCGCCACTATCTCTATCCTACTACTTTGATTGAAGGTTCAATCCGTCACAAGCATAGCTTAAATAGGACAATCTTATGTCCTATTTACGGTTTGCTTTTAGAGCTTTGCTCGAGAAAGAAATTTGTATACTGCTATGGAGTACCAAGTTTAAATACAACATCAAAAAAAATAATTACAATGTTCAGAAAACATTGATGTTGACAGGGAATATAAATTTTTATGTGAGCCGGTCATTATAACGGTTCTGCTACTTAAATAAAAGAAACTAAATATGAAAATGTGAAGCAGAATATCAACAATTATAAAATATGTGGTACTTGGTACAACATTGTGTAAAAAAGACATTTCTATAATAGTTTAACGAGTTATACGAGACCCAAGTACGGCCCTGTGTCGCAACCGGTTTGCAACATTGTTGCATTCGGGCGCGTATTGTTTTATCTGTTTATTATTGAACTTGCTAATCGAACCGGTTTTGTGATGTCGTGAAGATGTACATTGCCCTACTCACCGGTCGTAACCCAATTTTAAAAAGGATAATGTTATGGAGTAAATTTTTGGTTTGAAATCTCCAGATCAGTATAATTTTTTTGAGAAATTTTGTTAAAAAAACTTCGTTTTAGTAGTTTAGAGAACTTGACCAGGGTAAAACTGAGGCCAACCAGAATCATTCGGATAAAACTAATTTCTCCTGCA
Organism: Miltochrista miniata; assembly: GCA_933228765.1. Taxonomy (NCBI): domain Eukaryota; kingdom Metazoa; phylum Arthropoda; class Insecta; order Lepidoptera; family Erebidae; genus Miltochrista; species Miltochrista miniata. The sequence continues at coordinate 8,852,128 of OW121764.1, read as the reverse complement.
TTTTACGTAAATGGGAGGTGAAAGGGCCAGTTCGAAAATTAAAATAAATAAAGCAATACGGAACTCAGGCCATATCCAGGTTGGATTTCGAAGCAACTGGGAGAAGTTCTTATTAGCTAAAGAAGATGATAAATTTGAGTTGTCTAGATCTTATATTAAAATTTTACTCCAGTAATCTATTTTTACAATATAAAAATCAATGCCACTTTTCGTTGTAATTTTATAACTCAAAAAACGGGCTCACCTATTCAAACCAAATGTTAAGGCTTTGTTCGGACTATTTAGTAGATGGTTTTTGTGAAGTTCGCACAAAATCGGTCGAGCGGTTCTTCATTTATCACGCAAACGAAGTTGCGCGGGTCGGGTAGTATTTTGAAACAATCTATCGAATCGACACTTTCGATTTATCATTCTTCTTTTACCGACTTTGAAAAAGATTAATATCCCTATTCAAAGTCTGAATTGTTTTAGATGATTGTTACCCCTTACCTATTGAAATTAAAATCTAGCTAATATCTTAAGTTCCAACTCAGCTCTTCATTGCTCTTTAGTGTTGTCCCACGAACCATTCGGCTATTACATATTTAAGTTTTACAGGCAGGCCTTAAAGCTATGAAATATTTTTGAGAAAGAAACATCGGAGTCCGTTAAAATAGGCCAATATACAGCAAACCCACTATATTTTTTTGTCGTCAAATTAAACCGAGTGTAAACGTTTTGAATATAGGTGCAAAAATTATGGTATTTAAGGGGAGAGCGGGCGGCAACTCAGTCTGCTAGTTCCCGCGATCTTTAAAAGGTCGTCAGTCCAGTTGTGGGAGGCCTCCACGCAGCGTTTTGTTCTACATGTCATGTCATTTGAGAACCTGTCAGCTAGAAGTAGACAATTGATAACATCGGTGGCGTAATTTTAAGTGTATACGACTGCCGTGTTTAGGACTTATACACGAATTTCGCGCAGCCTGGGTTCGATTCCCGGCTTGAATCAAATATTTGTACCTACCTACGATCCGCTTTGTTTCGGAGTTTGTGTGCTTTCTTTGTTAATATGTGTATTTATTTAGTTAACATAGTTTATACCGCTGACTTTATATTTATTTATTGTGTTCTGTAAAAGATCGCTGCGGTAAGCGACGTTTTTCGACATTTCCTCCATCAATTTGCATTTTTTTTTGGGAAATGCAGGCTAGCGGTACTTACCCTGCATTTGCAAAAAAAAAATGCAAATTGACGTGGATAATTTGCCTTTCCTCTATTTAGGATCTCGTTCAATAAATTTCTTTCTTTCTTTCTTTCTTTCTTTCTTTCTTTCAATTAGCAGCAGATGTCCCTGGTAGTAAAGTTGTCTTGAGCACCAAAAATGTATAAAACTTACTTCAAATCGAACTTCCCCGTTCGAACTCCCCAGTCGCACTTCCCTACTCAAAAACTAAAATATTTTTTACTGTTTTTTTCAGACGGCGCAAGAGTCTGCAGGTCCAGCCCCGTCTTCATCGGCGGGCTCAGCAGACAGCTCGTAAACCAGTGGGACCCAGTGTACCGGACAATAGTGCTAGTTCTGTAAAGTACTCGAAACACGCCCACACGATTATGTACCTTATGTTATATTGTTTTAAGACTTATCGTAGCACAATGACATGCGAACTTTGTATCATAGTAAAAACATTTTCATTAAAATACTGATTATGGACAGTGAAACTATGAAACTGTTGCAAGACATTATTATCATGTTTTAAGTGAGGAAGTTTGTCTCAATGTTATATTTTGAGTAAAAAAGTTCGTCTCAATGTTATATTTTGAGTGAGGAAGTTCGTCTCAATGTTATCTTTTGAGTGAAGAAGTTCGTCTCAATTTTTTTCTTTGAGTTATAAAGTTCGTTTTCATTTCAACGTAATTAAATTAAAGCGAAGATTTAGAACATGGAATCTATTCACTCAGTTGTAAGAGCAATTGCTAAATGTATCTATTTTGATATCATACATATACATAGAAAAAACGTCTGTCAGGTCTAAGATGAGACTTGCTGCAATGAAATATTTCAAGCTGTCCTGATTGAACCAATTCCCGCGTTGGATCATATTAGTCCATTTATAAATAAAAAAGAAAAATAAGCTGCTGCTTCTACTACAGCAGTAGCTTATATTTTTATGCTAAATATTTTTAATATGATCCGACGCGGAACTAGGTCCTTCCAGCTCTGGGGGACTCCGTCCAATTCAGCCACTGGACTTGCGCTCAGTCAGAAAAGATCATCAAATAAGTTTGTAGTTACTTAAAATAAAATACAACGACCTACAGTTGAAATTGAAAACTAAATGCACCGAGACAAAGCGACTAGCCTATCTTAGACTCGCTCTGTAAAGAACATCACAAAACAACATTAATTCGTGCGAAGAGGTTGCACCTACAAAGTTTGTGCAAGTGGGGGGTTTGGTATCAAATTTGCAAATTAACTCTCAATTAACTCACAATTGCAAATTTTGCAAATTCAATTGTGTCAAATTTGTGAAATTTCCGCGAACCGAACAGTATCAATTTTCGTGTCAAATTCGAATTAATTAGACACTTATTTGATTTGTACAAGCTTTGTTGGCCAAAAATGTTATACAAACTGAAGTTGGTGTTGTGAACGCTGGGATATCCTTCCAAGGGGTTATCCGGGTCTCCCCGGCCACAGGCTGTGGTAGTACCGTGTGGCTAAGTGGGTAGAAACCTGGCATAGCAACCCTGAGGAATCTTCATCTGTAAAATTAAAAAAAATAAATGGCGACCGTCTTGTGAATCTACTATGTAGTAGGATAAGGTTTATAAACTAAACCTTCCATTTAATAATACCTCTTTATAATTATTTTATGAAATTTCGCAACTTATTACCTAAACGTTATTTCTTATTATGTAACTGGTTACAAAACCCGGTTACCATGAACCCAAAGAATGTTTTCGTAAAATTACATCGACCAATCATGTACGCTCGCGTGACACGACAAAACATTTTAAGCACACTCAAATTATTGTATCTCTTTTAGGCATTGTGTAGCATGTCTGGACAATGAAATTGATTGAATAATAAAAACCGGCCAAGTGCGAGTTGGACTCGCGCACGTGAGGTTCCGTATTTATTACTGCTTTGCTCCTTTTTGAAGAGTAGATAACAATATGCAATATGTTGAAACACTACGTTTTAAACTGGTCACTGGTCACTCCAAGCAAAGATATTAAAATAGTATTACATACAGATCGGCAACTCCCTGTCGCGCCACAGCTGTCAGTAGAGTTGACGTGCGCGTTAACGGACAATTTGCTTACATTTTATTGATCACACGCACACATTCAAGCTGGAGTTTCCGCCCTGTGCTCCAACCCAACTAAGGGACTGCTTCGAGATGGGGCTTTCCTCGGAAGGGCGAGGTAGGCCTCCCCCACAATCTCTGTTTGGAAAAGGCTTCCCCGCTAACGTTACCCTCGAACACTTTTCTGAGCATGAGAGGGTTATTACACAACGTTATATCTAACAGAATAGTTTGACTTTTTAATGATGAACTAATTTTTAAAACCGCTGAGGAGTACTTCTATAATTTATCAGTTACAAGCAAACGGCAAAAAATCACGTTTGTTGTATGGAAGCCCCCCCCTTTGTTCTTTTTTTTCTTTTTTAGTAGATATTCGATAAAAATTTCAGCTCTCTACCTATCACGGTTCTTGAGATACAGCCTCGTGACTGACGGACAGACAGACGGACGGCGAAGTCTCATGAATAGGGTCCCGTTTGTACCCTTTTCCCGTTACCCTACGGAACCCTAAAAAGTAATGTACCTTGCGAAGTTACGGGTCAGATCTGTCGATGACATAAAATGTTTTGACCACAAAAAATATTGTTTTGTCGTTGCCGAAAAATTATGTCTCAAATTACCAACATTTTTTATACTACATAGTTGGCAGACAAGTTTACGGCCTTGATGGAATTATCGTTTTGGACCTTTGCAGCACCTGAGGTGCAACACCCGCGAGCCGACCATGCAAAACGCTTCTAAGACCCTTTTTGAAAGCTCTATTTCTTGGGTCATTCAAAAAGAGACGATATGACTATCTGACGTTTCATATTAAAATTTAAGATACAACATTTTGGCTCTTTGAATGTAACTGTAACATTAAAGTTACATGATGTAACAACAGCAATAGATATAGCCGAGTCTATTCACGCAGGCGTCGGGCGGGGCCAGTGCGGCACCGCCCTACGGCCTGCATTCCTCTACTAATGACCTAGTACAACCATAAACTTGAATTACCACATTAGATAACCGATGGGAATTGTGGGAATTTATATAAAACGGCACATCAATGTTCTAACGTTTTATTGAAATGCGTTGCGGATCTCCGAATTGGTTTTCTTGCCATGGATATTGTAAATAGGATGGATTTGTTTGTAATTGATAAACTATAGAAGTAGGTACTCAGCGGTTTTATAATAAATTCACCGTTAGGAAGTTAAATTATTCCAAAATAACGTTTGTATTAATAAGCATTGTTACTACCCAAGGGTGATAGTAAATTTTGGGAGTCCTGGGACATCCTTCCGAGGACTTACCCGGAGCTCGCAACCGTAGGATGTTGGGCATAGCACCCATCAAGGATGTTCCCTCACGTTACAAAAAAACAGGGTGATAGTATAGTAAAATCTGCCAAGAAATCTGGCAGATTTTCATACATTATTCTAAATACTAAAAACTATATTCTGAGAAGAACGAGAAACTGAGACCGCATGATCATGGCGTATATTTGTAATGCTAATGTTGGTGACCATGAAAAATATATATTAAAAAAGTGTGTGCGTGTAACCTTTACGCGCGATTGAAGTCAAACTTCTTTGCCATTGACGGCATCAAAATGTTTTATTAATATCATTCATTCGAATTTTGCTTCAACAACAAAACTCAAATAGCGTTACTTCTGTAAGAAAAAAAATCTGAGTTACTCCCTAGGTTGCGCCTAAAGAAGTTTTACTTCTAAAATAGAAAGACTTATTGTTTATGTCTCGGTGCTAATCAGGATAGATATTTCTGGGTTTGTAATATTCTATTAACTGTACAAAACATCAATATTTATTTACCAAATACTTATTTTGCCCGTTATGGCAGATTTTCTTCCGAAAATAATCAATTTTTCTTTCAGCACTGGTTTCTAGGAGACACTGCATGTTTTTAAAATTTTAAAGGATCCAGTTATGTATGTCTAGTATCCAATAATATTAATAAATAGATGACGTATCCCCCTACCTAAAGCCTACTTTCCACTTTGATTAGTGCGAGTGCAGGTGATTAATGCAGGTGCTTAATGATTAGTACTAATCCCGTGTGGCCCACTAGTGATTAGTGCAGGTGATTACTAATCAGCGAAGTAAAATGAATAGAAGAGCGTTCTATTTTTTTGCGAGTAGCCGCGTCCCGCGCGCCCCTCCACCCCCTTCACTCGCAGCGTGCCTGCAACGGCTGCAACTAAACACGATTGGACATGCTCGTTGTTTAGTAGCTACTGTTTAGTTCGATGTTCTCTTGTTATTATTTGATAATATTTTACTGTTTTCAACACCCTTGCTCATAAATTGTGTTTTATCACATGGCTTTTACCCTCATAAACCATGGTTTCTTGAATTTGGTCGTCCTTACCTGCTGTTAGTCGTCCAACAACTAACCTTTAACTAAGCGCAGAAACTAAACACAATTGGACACTACTCTCAACAGACACTTGTACTAATCATTGAGATTACTACTACACAATTAATCACCTGCACTCGCACTAATCAAAGTGGAAAGTAGCCTTAAACCTGTGCAAGGTTGTGTTCTAAATACTTCGCTTAACGTTAGAAATTTTCAATTCCTCGCATATGACATAATTTTTTTTTATATTAGTTGCCATCACGACAAAATTCTCCCATGTTCATGTTCAAAATAAAATTACCACATATTTGTTTAAAAAAGAAAATAGTAACTTGTATTCATTCCATTACTAAAATCTAAATTTAGAATGTGATAATTCGTGATTTTAATAAGATCTCTAAATTATTAACAAATTAATTCGTATTAATTTTAATTATTAATTTGACTCAAAATTAAATGTATTAAACTTACATACTCGTTGTTTTCGATGTAATTATTTAATTTAAGGATCTAAAGTTACTTTTGTGTTTTACATTATATTATTACTAGTCAAGATGAACGAACAGATAAAATTTTAATATTGATTTTTTCTATTTCTGTAAATACTAAATACTTGGCCAGTCATCTTGTAATAAATAACGAAAATGAAGAATGAAAATGCACCTTTTGACATACTTAGTTATTTTAATTTATAAGGACACTTTGTAAATAAATAATTTATATGTCAATAAATTGTTTACAAAATATTATATATGTCAAAAAATTGTTTACAATAATGAATGTAATGTCACAAATTGAAAAATATTGTTAATTGAACGTCCATAGCTAAATTCATCCGTACCTATTATTAACGTCCTTTTGCATACGAAAACCGTCGTATATTAGTAATTTCGTATTTTACGTACTCAGTCCGAGTATAATCAAGATATTAATTAGTATATTCATATAGATCATTTAAATTTGTGTAAATATTTTGTAAATAAATATATTTTACTTGTAGAAGTGAAATAAATGTTTAGTCTAAGTATAATAAGGAAAGCTCTGCATTAGAGCTGTTACCTACATCGTTAAAATCTGCTGTTTACATTAAATTATGTAACATTCATAAAAATATGAAGTTTCTGTGCTAGCTAAGTAGAAACTTTAATTAATATGTAATCTATTCTAATATAGATGTAAATTGTGAATGGATCCTAGTAATTTTTAAGATCTTGTAATTATTAAGTTAGATGTAACTGTCATTACTTATTTATGATTATTGTTGTAACTTTTAGATTGTAAGTGTAATGTAAACTTCCGCCCAACGAGTCGAGGCATCACAACTTTGTGATATTCAAAATAAAAATATTGTAATTTTTAAATTAGTTTTTATGTAATTTTGTCCAATTCGAGAGTCCACTAAGATTTTAAGTAGACAAAAAAGTAGATTTTTTAACTGAAGAGGCCATTTACAGTTTTTTGACAGAAAAGAGACAATATATTTGTAATTGGTAAAATAATGACTTTGAAATTTTTATTTCCTTGAATTAGGGATGTTTAGGGTGATAAGTTGAGTTTGGTTCTAATGCCACTAAACCCTTTAATTATAATCATTTTAAATTAAAATAAGATTAATCTTCTCTAAAGACTTCTGTTAAACCAGTGCCCTTTATAAACGTAGAAGGCCGTGTAGTATTTTCTTAAAAATAAATACCCGGGAAAAAGGGACACATGCGAAATTTTATACATTCTTGCTTGCTTCTAAAAACATCAAGTAAACAAGAAATTATTATTAAAAATTCCACTATTCTGTCAAAAAATTGTAAACCGTCTTCTTAGCCAAAGTCTTATGTCTGCTATTGTGGATGAGATACAAAATGTAACGATGTCAAAGTACCCAACCCAATCGTCCTTAATCTATTAAAAAAAAAATCTGGTGCTTACGTCACAATCTTCCTAAAATTATAAATATAAAGTTTTTTCTCTTATAAATAGTGGTAAGAAGTCAGGAATATAGGGCAGGAGCCCATGACTGCCAGACCTTCTTCATTTTAGAAAGGCTGAATGTTTCTCTGACATATCTTTATTACTTTAATATAAATAGGATTGATCTTTGACTATTGTATGAAGCAAGGGCAAATGACAAGGGGTTAAACCAAGCGTCCGAAGGATAATTATTAATATTTTTCTGAAGATAATATACAACACTCAACTTCACTCTCTAATAAACTTGAGGTAGGTAGTAATTTATACATATTTGATGACTTGTCAACGTCACAAAGGTGGAAATACATAACAAAGGTGGAACCACCAGGGGCCTAAGTCTGATATTTAAATTGTATCAGAACGGAATCGTAATCGAAATCGAAATCAATACCTACATATAATAAAATCGTACCTGTCCGTTTGTCTGTACGTTTGTGCACGCTAATCTCAGCAACCGCTCAACCAATTGCAATGCGATTCTCTTTATTGCGTTGCGGTTTACTCCACTTAACATTTAGTGTTAGTTTCATGTTAATTGGTTCATAAATAAAAAAGTTATATCAATGTAAAGAATCAGATATAAAATGCAGCGTACGAAGTCGCAGGCAACAGCTAGTTCAATAATATATGACATGGTTTTATTGAGCTTTGATAACGATTTTGTTTTAACACAATAATTAAAATAGCGTACCTACTCGGGCCCAGATCAAAACGCGGCCTTTCCTTAGAAAAAACTGACAAAAACTTCTTATTTATGTTGGAAATAGACCCAGAGAATCTTTCAGTTTCTATTAAAATGTCGAAGGTCTGGCAGTCTTGAGCTCTTGGTCTAACAGCACTTATTATAAGCGACAGTCCATCACATTAGTTTATCTAACAACTTAACGATTTAAATATTCATGATAGTTATAAGATGAGAATGAAAGAGGTGGTTTCGGGACGCATCTCATTTAGGTAGTAGCGCCATCTATTGAGGAACAAAGGAAACGTTTATTTAGATGATTCTTTATTTTCAATTTTCGACTATTTCAATGTTTTCTCTAAAGTTATGAATCTTGAAAACAAATTTTTATTTGTGAAATGTATTGTTAAGTACAAAAGTACTTACATAAAGCAGGATACAAACTAACAGAAGAGCAAAATGCTATCCTATATTTTACAAACCAATCCTAACAACATTTTTGTCTTCAAGCATTGTAACTTTGTGAAAATTGAAATTATGTATTTCTGAAATTATTCTTCTTGTTAGCTGTTTACAGATTTCATATAAATTTACCTTTAAAAGTATAACCCGATGGTTAAGGCTTTCAACAATTTCAAGGGACTCGGAGATTTCATTTCAAAGAGTTTACAGGATAAAGGCCTTGACAGACAAAAGACAGACGTATAATAAAGTTATTCTAAAACGGGTTCACTTATCCCTTTGAAGTACAGAACCCTAAAAGCAGTGTTTTTTTCATTAAAAATATTAAAATAAAATTTTAGTCCGTTTTAATTTTTTTTTTCTGGATAATTCTCTACCAAGAATATGAAATCTATAAATGCTAACACGATTTTAGCTGCATACTGTTTTTACATCACATAGGTATATTTTCTTTGTACATATTATGTTGAATATTCTAATATGAATCTATTATTGGTTAATGTCTGAAAACGCTTTTTATTATTTAAATGACAATTTTATTAGTAACTACTTAACCTACTCTTGTGTTCCGTAAACGATCTCTGCAGTAAGCAAGTTTCGTAGTGGCTGGTTCTCGGATGGGTTATATTTCCATTTGCGAGAGCTTCCGTGCTTCAGAAGGCACGTTAAGCCGTTGGTTTAAGCTAAGTTGAACTAGGAAGATATTATTTATTTCAGAACGCACAATATAATTCAGTGCAAAATATTACATTTTCCTATAAAATAATATATTAATTAGCGTTTTCGGACTTACCACTAACTACTTGTTTTTATAATTTGTCAATTTTGTCATTAATTTTTATATTATGATGTATTTATAAAATAGTTTGCTGATTTTCTTATGTGAAAAGTGATATTTACCTAAACTATTTCTTGTCAAATAAACGATTTCCAAGATCGTTGTTCTGGTGTTTAATTTCATTTAAGAAAACAATGTAATTAGTAAATACCTGCTTATCACTGTTCTATATGCATACAGTATGTACTAGATGACGCTCGCGGCTTCGCCCGCGTGAAATTCGGTACCCGTTCCCGCTTCCCGTGGAAACATTTTCCCGGGATGAAAAGTAGCCTATGTGTTATTCCAGACTATAAGCTAACTCTGTACCAGCCCAATCCATTCGGCCATTAGAGCGTGATTGAGTAACAAACATCCAAACATCTAAACATCCAAACATCTGACTGCCTCTGTGGCGCAGTCGGTAGAGATACCGCCTGCGGCGCTGGAGGTCGTGGGTTCGATTCCCACCGGAGACAAACATTTGTGTGACCCCTAAATGTTTGTCTAGAGTCTGGGTGTTTCTATGTATAATATGTATGCATTTAAAAAGTATATAAGTATTAATATCCGTGGTCTGATACCCATAACACAAGCAGGTTATTCCTAGCTTACTTTGGGATCAGATAGCGTTGTGTGAAATGTCCGTGAATATCTATTTATTATTTATTTATTTATATTTATTATAAACATCTTCACAAACTTTCACATGTATAATATTAGTAGGATAGTAGGATTAGTAGGATTTATTCTTAGGGTTCCGTACCCAAAGGGTAAAAGCGGAACCCTATCACCTATTTAATTATCTGTGCTATTACTGAGACTGAGACTTCGCTATCTGTCTGTCCGACACGAGGATGTCTCTCAGGAACCGCGATAGCTATAAAGCTGTCATTTCTGTCTCACATAATATATTTTCTGTTGCCGCCATAGATTTAGGATTTTTTATGGTTGCCACTATAACAATTAACAATAAATACTAAAATCTGAAATAAGGGAGGATTAAGGGGGGCTCCCATACAACAAATTTTTGTCCGTTTTTTTGGTTTGGAACCCCCTGCACAGGGCCGTCATCGTACAGAGCTTGAATCACTACTACAGGACTAGACTATTGATAGTGTTCCTCGAGTGGTCGACCCCATGATTTCTACACGCTCCGCTTGAAGAAAAAGGGACTTGCTTCTATTTAGCGTAAAAGGAATGCTTTCTTAAAAACCCGGACCGATCGAAATTTTCTAAAACAGTTGGCAATGGGGTCACAGGTCTTCGGAGGCCAGCCAGCTTCACCTGCTGATTCAGTAGACAAGATCATGGAGAAGAGAATCTATTTATAAATCTTGACATACCCCTGTTCCAAGGTATCTGACCAGAACACAATGAGGCTTAAAGCCAATCTTCCTCGTATAGCGATCTCTACAGGCCTAAATAAGACTTCTTTGTCTCATTCAGTGTGTATGTACATCCTATAGCACTACAGTGTTATAAAGGTATCTTAGGTATCTACCCCAAGCTCTCTGATCGATAGATAGGGCTCATTATGTGTCACTGAGAGCTTTTTAACGTGAGGGAAAATTCTTAATGGATGCTATGCTGGACTCCTACCGACTAAAAAACCTCACGTAACGCCCAACAGTTTACAGTTCAGAGCCCCGGGTAAGCCTTCGGAAGGATGTCCCAGGACACAGTGTCTCTGAGAGCTGGCCGTTGCGGGAAAGAATGCGTATATACATTCAAAACTCCCGTTTACTAATACCAAAAAAGACGCGTATTAGGCTATGTAAGCAAAAAAATAGATTTTGCATGCAAGTCATGCAACCACAGGATAATAAATTAGGTAAGTATAATGTTTTCAACCAAAACTTACCTCTGAAAAGGTGCAAATTTTCTCTGTCATGAAAAAAGCGTTAAAGCGACATCTTTGGTTTTTGTTATTAAATTTTACATAACGCGACTCTGTCAGCCACTACTGAGTAAAACGTTGTTGCAAATGCACCATAGATGGCGCTAGCACCCAAACGGCTTAATAGTTCTTGTAATTTTAACTAGGTAACGCTAAATACAATCGCGGCTGCGGAAGCTCGATTTTTCTGTTTTTTTGACTTTAGTGTGTATGTACCTATGAATATGTAAAGATATCATTATGAATCAACTTTTGTAGGCAGCACATTGTGTTAAATTAAAAGATTTTGACTTAAATTTAAGAAGCCGACCAGTGGCGTTGTTGGTTTGGTTGGATGACTCTCAAGCCGAAAGATAAAAAAAAGTGTCACTGCTCTGTCAGTTGTGTCATTGTCAGTCAGTCATCTCTACTCTATTGCTGTCACTGTCACATTGTTATTTATTTTGCTTTGCCGCTGCGTGAGCAGCAGTTTAATATTTGGGAAGTTTTTAGTTTGATAATGTTATTTTTATTTTAAAAACCATTGTTGTTATCTAAGTGAATGATTTTATAACATCTAGCTCTACAATAATAATTTATTATCGTTTGTACTTCAATGTGTATCCTGTAAAGTGTAAAGGACGGTACGGTGGTACGGTAAAAGAAAAGTTTTGTACTGTGTTTTTGTGATGACTAAAGCAAGCAAGAAATAAAATTTTTGGGCAATATATTCAGATATTAATCCACAACGCAATGTCTCTTTTAAACGTTGACGAAAAGATCATAAAATATGAACATTATATCAACAACGTTCTCAAAGAAGATCTGCGACAACTACAGGAACGATTACAACAAGTCAATTCGGAAATTGCCGACTTAATTCAGCAAAAACACACGTTGAAAGTCATAAATGACAAAAGTGTGCATCCAAATGGTTTCAAAACTCAAATGAATATAGGTTGTAATTTCTTCATGGAAGCTAATGTACCGGATACATCAACGTTATTAATGAATGTAGGCTTAAATCATCACCTCGAATTTACAATACAAGAAGCAGATAAATATCTAGATGTGAGAATAAAAGCCTATGAAAAGAAAGCTGAAGAAATACTGAAGAAGTCTGCGGAAACTAAGGCTCATATTAAATTGATGTTGTTTGGTTTAGGAGAGTTGCAAGATAAAGTTGTTAATAGTAGTTAATGATTGTTATAGTGTTTAAGTTTAATAAAGAATCAATAAGTTACATAGTGTCATAATTATTTATCTGTAAAGTTCAGACCTTGGATCCTAATGGTCTGTACTACTTTACCAAGCATTCTAGACTAGACCAATACATGGAATTGCCTTTACCGCCTGCACCCTACCTCAGGTACCGCAAAAGTCCTAGTACCGTCCTCAAGGATGCAAACCGATTTCATGTATATGTTTTTGTAAATTTTGATCAAGACAAAAAAATACCCAATCGAATATAAAGATTTTTAGACAAAAAAATATCCAATCGATTATACAGATTTTTAGTCATATCACAATTGAGTCGTCTACTTTGCTTGGTCGAGAAGTATTGTATGTTACAATTAAAGGTAAGGAATATGCTTAAATTAGCAGGTCAGTATGTTAGGTGTCTTGATATTATGACTCCACTTAGATATTTAGGACCCAATTCTAGGGCTGGCATACTTCTCTGGTTGAGAGGTCAGCCAGCACTGGCTGTAACAACACTTACTAAAAATAATGAGCCAAATCCTAGTTGCTCCTAGTAGTTAGAGAAAAACCAACTTCAGGGTAAATAGGGTTTGTATGTTTGGATGCTTGAAGAAACACATGCAAACATCCATAGGCTGTCTGTCTGTGGGCCGAATGCTTGTCTCCCACCTTAGTGATATAAAAAAAAGACATGGGCACAGGCAGGTCGTACAAACGGGAGTTTATTCTGCAGTTAGCCCTAGCATAGTATTGGGAAGGAAATTTTGGAATTGTGCTGAAATACTGGAAACATTCACCTGAAGGAGTACCTATAAGTAGGAACATAATAATTTTTATTATAACTAAGTACTATTCTAACTGCTTGGTACAATGGCGGTCCCGGATTGAATACCTGGGTCAAATTTGTAGAGTTCGTTGACCTGCAAAAATTATTTCGGAGTGAATGATTCCTTGCTGTGTAGGTACAGTATCTACCGAATTTATAAACGCGCGGTATAACCATAGTAAATTAAAATAATATACTTTGGTATAACAGTAAAATCCTTTTCAAAACCCGAATTGTCCCTTTTAGATTTTCGGCGAGGCGATTTCAGCCAACTGCGGTGCGAGCCATGATCTTCAGTGGGAGTAATTGGGACGCGGCCCGTCTTGCTTTGAGCAGGTCATGCCCATTAAGAGACGGTGGGGAAGGTGCGGGAGAGAAATCTTTCACCCATCCTGCCTATCGGCCTTCATGACCGGGGGCCTGTATAGCCGAAGTCTATCGGTAATCCTGGTATATCCTTCCGAGGGTATACCATGGTATATCTTTGGTATATCCTTCCGAGGGTATACCAGGGGCTTACAGCCGTAGGGTACCGTGTGGTTTTAGTCGGTAAGATTCCTGTACCTATAGCATTCATGATATTTAGTTCAGTGCAGTGGGCCTCTAGCTCAGTGTTCCGTAAACGATCTTTGCGTTTAGCATAAAGATGCTACGATTAGTCCTGATATGGGTGATCGTGAATGGAACCCACGGCCACCGAATCCGTAGTCGTAGTCGGGCACACTTGACTAACAACTGGAACACGAGGCCTGTCATTATAAGTATGTAGGTACCTACCTACGTACTAGCTGATGCCCGTAGCTTCGCCTGCGTACAATTTGTTACCATTCCCGCTTCCCGTGGAAACTTTTACCCGGGATCAAAAGTAGCCTATGTGTTATTCCAAACTATAATGTACCTATCTCTGTACCAATTTCAGTCTGTCTGAGCCGTTCAGCCGTTCGAGCGTGAAAGAGTAGGTAACAAACATCCATACTCACAAACTTTCGCATTTATAATATTAGTAAGACAGTCTAGAGTTCTAGAATCCTACGAGCGTTTCTATGCTTCGAAATACACATTGCAGTTGCTCCTGATTGAAGGTTCTGGTCTGCTTGAATAAATAAAACAGCAGGTACACCCTGCGCCTGTCAATCTTGACACGGCAATACACGAACAGTTGGTGTATTGCCGACTCAAAATGGACAGGCGCAGCTGTAACGTTGGGGAAAATAGAGATGTGTGAAGAATATGCCTGTAGAGATTTAAGTTTGTTTTTTTTTAATTTGTGGACATTCTCACACATCATCTAGCCCAAATTAAGCTAATATTAACTTGTGCTATGGGATCTAGACGAGGGCTGTGACATAAACATATATTTCTAAATAAAATACACAGGTATTATAGATAAATTACGCCCAGACACAGAACAAATCAAAGTGCACATCACACAAACAGATTTGTCCTGGGTGGGACCAAACCCACTGCCACCGATCCGTAGTCAGGTTCACTAACCACTGGACCACGAGGCCAGTCATAAAAGTAGATACAGTCTAGATCTAGAATCTAGACTCTAGATTCAAAAGTCGATTACCAGCTTAGAGTCAGTCGTACCTATTTATTCCTTCAAGAATTCTTATTTTCAAAACTCTGCAGTCATCACTAGGGGACGCCAGATGTATCTTATGTACCTACTTACTTAAAGAAGGGGTTCGAATGTATTAATTAATTCCAAACAGGTACTTACTAGCTCCATCAAAAATCAAGTGACTCCTTGAGACTTAATAACGAATGTCTTGTTTTCTGAATCATCTCAAAAATTGCTGCTCTAGCGATTAGCAGGAAATTAGGGTTAGTTTGAATATTTAATATGATAAGATGGAGGGTTCGTTATGACGCATTTGGTTGGAAACTTATTGAATTATATTAGCACTAGATGATGCTCGTGGCTTCGCCCTCGTGAAATTTAGTACCCGTTCCCGCTTCCCGTGGGAACATATTCCCGAGAGGAAAAGTAGCCTATGTGTTATTCCATAAATCCAGACTATAAGCTATCTCGGTACCAAATTTCAGCCCTATCTATCAGTTCAGCTGTTAGAGCGTGATTGAGTAACAAACATCCAAACATCTTCACAAACTTTCACATTTATAATATTAGTAGGATTGTGATCAGTTTTTTCAATAAATATTGTGGGGGATATTATTTACAAAGGATCATCTTGCCCAAGCTTAAATGAGCTTGTGCTGCAGGATCTAGACAACTGACCAACATAATTAAAAAGGTTGCCTGTAAGAAAGGTTGCCTGTAAGCGAAGGTTGCCCGTAAGAGATAAGGACTCTCTGTACATTTGTAAAATTGTAATATCTTTCTCTTCTGTATTTTGTATTGGTGTACAATGAAGTTTATTCTATTATATTACATAGTAGGTACTTGTATATATATTTCATTAAGTAAACGTATTATAAAAAGAAAATACCGAAACTAAGCAGGCAGGCAAAAAAAAAATGTCACTCTACTAAGCTAGACTGTGGATAGATACAGACTGACGGACACGGCGGTCATCACGCGGTTTCACCCGCGTAGCTCCCGTTCCCGTGGGAATACGGGAATAAATAGCATAAGTATGTTCACCGGAGATGGTGTGGTGTTTGAACTTTGTAGTTTTGACTGCCTCTGTGGCGTAGTCGGTAGTGATACCGCCTGCGGTGCTGGAGGTCCTGGGTTCGATTCCTGGGTCGGTCCAAATATTAGCTTAATTTGGGCTAGACGATATGTTGTGTGAAAATGTCCACCAATATTTATTTAGGTACTTATTCATTTATAGTGTAGCTTCCCAACAGTGAAAGAATTTTTCAAATCCGTTCAGAAATATCGGTTAACATACCTACATAAAAAAAAAACATACATCGAATTGAGAACTTCCTCTTTTTTTTGAAGTCGGTTAAAAAGGTTAGGGTCTGTCATGAAAAGAAAGATCATGAGTTTTGCAATAGTGACATCTTTCGGTAATAGTTAAAATTAAAGCATACTTGGTGTAATTTATAACAGCGCCATCTATGTATTTTATGCCGAATTCTCTTCTCCACTCCTGCACGCACATTTACAAAAGTTCCAAGGACACACGTTGCTCTGCCAGCTCTGCTTCTTTCGCTATTCAATTACTGTATCCGAGAATGCATATGTCGGTATATATAGAACTAGCTGACCCGCGCAACTTCGTTTGCGCCACATGAGAGTGAGAAAGAGAGAGGTATGGTATTAATATTTCGAGTATTATAATGTTTCCCGTTGCATTTACTCGTCGCGTCGCTTGTATTCATTAGAACTGAACCGCACATCTTAGTTTGCGTCACATGAGAGTGAGAAGGAAAGATGTGTTAAGGTGATATAATGTTTCCCGTCGCTTTTACTTCTTCCCATCCGTTTTTCGTTATAGAACTCATCGTGTGCGAGTTCGACTCGCACTTGGCCGGTTTTTATCGTTCAGTTGACTGGCTGCCACTGCAGACCAAGTTTACTCCCGTCGCGTCGCTCATACTTAATAAGAGAGTTATTTTAAGTGAACCTTAAAAGATAGGCGTATACTGTTCAGGACTTCTTTTTATAACTTTTTAAGAGGAACAATTTTGTAATACACAATTTTTACTTAACTTTAACTATTTATGCAGCGTCCGCAATGGAAGCTCTCAAAAAAAAAAAGAAATAATCCCCGTTCTCGAAACTTTATTCATGGCTGCTCCGCTCCTATTCGTCTTAGCGTGATGCTATATCGCCATTAGGCAACCTCAATAAATGGACTATTAAACTGTATAATAATTTTTGAAATGCAACCAGTAGTTTCTGTCTGAGATCCTAGCACAAACAAACTCTTCAGTTTTATTATATCGTGAGCGAACCTTAAGAGATAGACAAATTAGGTTATTGTGAGCGAACCTTAAAAGATAGACATATGCTGAGGCTGACTTTTTTTTAGTACTTTTTAAGAGAAACAATTTTGTAATACACAATTTTTACTTAACTGTAACCATTTACGCAGCGTACGCCTCGGAAGCTCTCAGACGGTAAAAAATATTCCCCGTTTTCAAAACATTCTTGATTGCTGCTCCGCTCCTATTCGTCTTAGCGTGATGTTATATAGCCTATAGCCATCCTCGATAAATAGACTATCAAACTGTAAAATAATTTTTGAAATCCAACCAGTAGTTCCTGAGATCTTAGCGTTCAAACAAACAAACAAACAAATAAACAAACAAACTCTTCAGCTTTATAATATTAGCATGGATAATGACATACTTACATCAACTGCCAAATGATTCTGCACCTACTTATCTACATAGCTGTCTAAGCTGTCTTCTCTACTAAGATTTTCAGGGTCAAAGTCGAAGATTTCTACAAGTGGCGCCACCTGCTAGCTATTGCTTTATGTTGGGAGTCCTGGGACATACTTCCGAGGGCTTACCCGGGGCTCCCAACCATAGGCTGTTGGGCGTTACGTGAGGTTTTTTAGTCGGTAGAAGTCGAATAGCCTCCATGAATTATTTTCCCTCACGTTAATAAAAAAAAAGTTATTGCTTTACGGCTTATTCTTACTGTTAATTTGACGGCATTTTCTCGACATAGTAACATGGAAGTAACTGCTGCATCAGGTAGGTAGTCTGAGAAAACCCAGAAGAAAAATAATTATGTACAGCATCCCTTTTGTTAACGTGTTTGAATCCTCAGGTATGCTATGACGGACTCCAACCGACTTAACTAAACACACACGGTGTTCTACGACAGTGAGACCTGGGTACGCCCTCGGAAGAATATATCCAGGACACCATACCTACCTACATAGGTACTCGTAATATCTATACGAAGTTATACAAGTTTGGGTATCATTAGATTAGGCACTAGCTGTTGCCCGCGACTTCGTACGCGTGAAAATTATAATGCCAATTAGATTTGATCTCTGCTTAGCCCCTAGGAATGTAGCGTGATAATATATACCTAGCCTATTTTAAGACCCCTAGTTAATATTTGTGCAAAATTTGAATCAAATCTATTGAGTACTTTTCGAGATCCTTCCGGACAAAGCAAAGCAAACATACAAACAGACAAAAGATTTTCTAACTATATTTTCGGCGTCGGTATCTATCCTAGGTCCAGCAGTGGACTGCCATTAGTATTCTTCATATTAGCATATTTCTCAGTTGTCTTTAAAACTGAATTTGGGGTGTGGGATCCGCCGTAGAACTTTCCAATACCTACGGCTCACCACCTATTACGTGGGACAAATTAAAAAAAAAAAGGTGAAATGTGGGCATATAATTTGAGCGTGTGAAACTGCTCTGTTTGCTTAATCATAAAAGAGCTTAAAGAAAGTCTATTCTAACCTTAATCATTAAGCTTTTTATGATAAAGCAAATACGTCACTTTAGAATGACCCTTCAAAGGAACCATTGAATTCTAGGTTTAGAATGAGGAAGTTGAGATGTCTCTAACTTCTGAACTACAAAACCCTTAATATAAAAACTTGTGTGAAACAATCCTTAAAGTAAGTACTCCCTTTTTTTTACGTGAGGGAAAATCCTCATGGATGTTATGTCGGCCCGGACTCCCACCGACTAAAAAAAAACCTCACGTAACGCCCAACAGCCTATGGTTGTGAGCCCCGGGTAAGCCCTCGGAAGGATGTCACAGGACTCCCAACAGACCTACTGGCGCCTCTGTGGCCTCGCCCAGCGGGGGTTTCGGGTGTGATCCCGCTTCTAAGGGGGGGCGTGCGTGAGTTCCACTCGTCACGCTGCCGTCATGGGCCTGCTTCTGTAAGGACGGTGAGCGACCCTCTCACCGACCTCAGACCGCTTCTTTTCACTTCATCATCACAATGTCCACTTCATCAAAATGACTACCTACTGCCTTTCTCAAAATGACCACTCCACCAAAATTATAAGATACTAGCTGACCCGCGCAACTTCGTTTGCGTGATAAATCAAGAACCGCTCGACCAATTTTGTGCAAACTTCACATAAACCATCTACTAAATAGTCCGAACAAAGCCTAAACATTTGGTTTGGATAGGTGAGCCCGATCTCGAGTTATAAAATTACAACGAAAAGTGGCATTGATTTTTATATATATAGATACTATAAACAAACAAATAAAAGAGAAATATATTAAATAATTTTCAAAATAAATGAAGATCGGCAAAATTAAAATGAAAATCGAAAAAACAAATGAAGATCGGTGAAACAAATGAAGATCAGCAAAACAAATGAAAGTCGACAAAACAAATGGCTGTCGGATAAACTAATGACGACCGAAAAAAAACATATGCAGATCAATAAAACAAAAGACTAAGCAAGTTGACAAGGTCAATAATTATTGCAGCATATTTTTTGTAATCTAGATGCGATTACCTTTCAAAAAAATAGGTGCAAGCAATTCTCGACCTTAATGACACTTATCTAAAAATGTGCTTTTATGCATTTATAGACATCACTGATCACGAATATATAAAAAATAAATAGTTATTAAGCATGCGCATAAGGTCGAAATTTGCTTTTTTTGATATCTAGATGCAATAAGCATTCAATAATATAGATGCAAGCAATTCTCGACCTTATGAACATGCTTAATATGTATTTTTTTTACATATCCACGAGCAGTGATGTCTATAAACGCCTAAAAGTACACTTTTGAAAAAGTGATATTAAGGTCGAGAATTGCTTGCACCTATTTTTTTGAATGGTAATCGCATCTAGACTACAAAATATGGCTGCAAGTAATTTGACCTTTTCAACTTGCTTATAGTCTTTTGTTTTATTGATCTGCATGTGTTTTTTCGATCGTCATTTGTTTATTCGACCGTCATTTATTTTGTCGATTTTCATTTGTTTTGCTGATCTTTATTTGTTTTCCGTTTTTCATTTATTTTGCCGATCTTCATTTGTTTTTTCAATTTTCATTTATTTTGCCGATCTTCGTTTGTTTTTTCGATTTTCATTTATTTTGCCGATCTTCATTTGTTTTTTCGATCTTCATTTATTTTGCCGATCTTCATTTGTTTTGCCATTATAGACATTATAGACATGTGGGTATATTGATAAAGTAGTCATTATGGTCATTATGGTCAATTTGGTACTGTAGACATTTTAGGCAGTAGACATTTTGATAAAGTAGACTTTCAGTACTGAAGCGCCTGAGCGCTGCGGAACTCGGGAGGGAGAGTTCTCTCCCGTACCCACCCCGCCGCCTCCTTCACGAGCATGACCTGCTCGCAGAAAGAGGCGGCGCAGTCCCACTTACTCCCGCTGGAGAGCATGGCTCGCACCATGGTCTCGAAAGTACGTACTCCCTTTCTAACACAAAAAAGTATTTGAAATCCGACCACGCTTTGAGAAATTACAATTGAAAAACCATTTTGTCTTTCATCCCTTCTCAGTTGTCCCTCCCGATTTTTGGTTTTTATTTTTTTATTTCATAGTAATGGCTATTATTAGCAGAAAATAAATTAATGAAATTGTAGCTACAACACTGCAGTATTTAAATCAACTACTAATTCGGCGTTACTCAGGAATTATAAGAAAAATAAAATTTTATTCAGGGTTGTCACTTACAGGAAAATGAATAAGTTTCGAATACGGATAAGAAAAGTAGAAAAAAAATGTTACAATCCCACTGATGATATCGATAAATTAATCTGTTTCAAGGGAAGCTTCATTAGGTAATGTCAAATTCTCAGTATCATCATTATCCGAGACACAAGTATTAAAAAAGACTTCGATTTCATCAATCGAAAATAAATCTATGGTTTTTAGTAGTTTTACTGCTTCTTTGGGTAATGGGTTCTTCTTTAATTTACTTTTCCTTGTTTGTATTTCATAATCTGAAATTATTGGATCTGAGGTGACTAGTGCTCTATGGAATAAATAAAACATTGCAAGTAAAACAGTAGTTTTTCTGGCAAAATGTTTCCTATCGGACCTCCAATACTTGTTTCTAGCTTCTGTCCCTTGCTCCGAAAGCATACGAATTGTTAAAACAGCAAAATCTATTTACATCATGTATTAAAATTTTATGGAGGGTTACAGTCATCGGATGCCAGTTATATTTTTCTACATACTTGTATGCCAGTATCCGAAACGCTCCGTACTAGTGTACCACTAATAAGTGTCCTACTAAGCCAGTCTCCATACTTTTAAAAAAAAAAAAAAATTCATCACTCTTGCATTAATGCAATAACATATTTACTACTTAGAAATGCTTCGTTATTATTTCGGGAAAGTTGATATTCAGGACCAAAATAATCAACTACTATTTTAATTTGCTGATCTATCCTTTCCCTTGCTCCCTAATAGCGACCAAGCATCCAGACTAGTTAATATTTTTGTGCCACAGCTACTAGAGTTATTGTCGTCTCCTCGCGTATTTATCAACACTCTCGGAAGTTGAAGAGTGTCAGTCGTGGCGCTATCCATCACTCCGCAAAATGCCACTCGTTGGCCAACGTGACCGATGGCTCCTTGCCCTAAGTCCTCTGGTCGGAGCCCAGATGGATTTACCCCAGCAGGCTGGGTCAAATACTGCTGAAGCAATACGGCATCATGAGTCTGAAACAGCTTCATGATGCATCGCCCCCGGTAACGATATGAAATATGTTTTGACCAGGGGTTTTAGCTAATGCTTTACGAGGGTGGACTCGTTTTCATGTCACATGTAACACTTCATCATTACTGAAAATGGGACCTGTTGAAATAAGTTAGATCCCTTCGTCAACTAGCAAAGAGTTGATAATCCTTAAAAGAATGAATAAATCCTTATAATAAATTATAGCTAAAAGCCTTCCCAATTTCGGTATCTTTACTTTCAAAACATAAAAATAATTTTATTTGAATCGACTTATCCATTTAGGAGTTATGATGCCACAGACAGACAGTCACACAGATTTACAAATACGCAAACGAACTTAATACCTACATAAAACCATCGGGAGTAAAATCTACTAAAATTGCAATTCCGGATCTCAGATACAATGTACCTACACGAGGTGACAACCCTAGTAGCAAAAAAATCGGATTTAGCTTTTCATGTACTTCTGAGTAACGCCGAATTAGCAGTTGATTTAAATACTGCAGATAGAACAGTTTTGTAGCTACAATTTCATTAATTTATTTTTTGCTAATACTTACTCCATTACTATGAAATAAAAATATAAAAACCAAAAATCAGAAAATATTTTTTTTTCTTTTTAAATTATCACTGATCCCTCGGAACATAAAGCTCAAATTGTACCAAATATCATTCAAATTGATTCAGTAGTTCGGCGTGATACCTACTTTCTCGGGGTAGATACAGACAGACAGACAGACAAAAACTTTTCAAATTATGTTTTCGGTATCAGTACCGATTATAGGGGTACACTACATTAATACGAAAAACTTTATTCCGAAAGTCACAATCACGAATTTCATAATTCCGAATTTCATAAGTACGAATGATTCGAAATCCCGAAAGTCAAAAATCCGATGTTTCTTAAATCCTTTTTCTCAAAAGTCATAATTTTAAAATTCCGAATGTTTACAATTCCGAGAAGTCAGAATGCCGAATTTCAAGAACCCGAACCGTTGAATTCCGAATCATTAAAAATACTACCCGTTCGCTCTAACTTTGCCGTTGGCGTAGAGGCGTGTACTCGAATTGTTAATTATACGAAGTAAATTGACAGTAGCTAATGTCACTTCGTCATAGAAAATACGCAACACTACAAGAAGAAGTGACATTAGTTGCTGTTAATTTACTTCGTCTAATCAAAAATTCGACTTTAGTATAGAGCCGAGCGGCAAAGTTAGAGCGAACGGGCAGTACGCCATATTATAAATACGAACTCCGATTATCAAAAATCCGAAATATCATAAATACGAAGGATGAATGTCGTTTCCACCCGTTCCTGTTTCAACCCGAAAACTTATCATTAAATACGATTATTTATGTTCCCGATTCCACCCGTTTTTTTAATAAAGTATAGTGAAGTCTAATTACCGAAAATATTATTTCCAAGTGAGTGGAAGGCAAACGACAAAACAAAAAAAAATAACCACGAAGGCTAAGGCGGGAGCTCCGCTCCGCTTCGCTCCCGCCTTAGCCTTCTAACCTAACCTATCCGAGTCGGGGTACTCTGAGTCAGGGTTTTAACCATTCACTTATTATGGTTAACACCTCGACTTGAATAGGTTAGGTTAGAAGGCTAAGGCGAAAGCGAAGAGGAGCCGAGCTCCGGCCTTAGGCATCGTGGTAATTTTTTTGTTTTGTCGTTTGGCTTCCACTCACTGGGAAATAATATCTTCGGTAGTTAGACTTGACCGTACTTTATTAAAAAAGCTTTAACAGTGAATTTTCGGATATTTGAAATTCTGAATAATGTTTTTCGGGAAAATAACAGTCCAGTCTTCTGATTATTCGTGCTAATGAAATTAGGAAAAATAAAAATTCGTACTAATGACTTTCGGATAAATGGATATCGTCCTTTTGAATATTCGGAGCTTTGTTTCTTAGGAATTATAATCTTCGGAATTTTGAACATCGGAATATTGAAATTCGGAAAAACATATTTCGGAATTTTTGGGTGTTCCCCGATTATAGAATACCCCACAAATAAAATTTTCAAATTATCTTCCATGTACAGATTCTTGACTTTCTAAAGTCAGATTTTTATTTAGACGAAATCAATGGACAGCAGCTAATGTCACTTCGTCAAATAATGTTACTTCGTCTAATTAAAAATCCGACTATAGAGTTCACATTACAAGAATTGCACAGTGCGCAGTGATACCCATGAATCAGGAACAAAAATGAAAATTGTAGCAATAGGAAATGTTTGACGAAAGGAGGTTATAGTTGTGGCTGATAAAATAAAAGACAGTATTCAAATAAAAGCTTAGCTTTATTACTCGTTATATTCACGAAGAAACATCCCTCTCTGGTATCAACAAGTCTTCATGCTGACATTGTAAGTAGAGATACGACATATGTTTCACCATATTTTAATATTCGATCGATTAATTTTGACAATTTTGATTTCAACAAATTTTAGAACCGCCAATTTTTATACCAATAAAACAACGCAATTTACAACGAGCCGTCGACATTTTCTGCCGAGCGACTCAATAATTTAGAAATTTCCTTTCACAATAATCCACTTTATGTCTAATACACCGAACAGTGGTTAGATCCTAAACATTCACGGACAAAGACACACGCTCGTAAATTATAAGCATTATGACAATGTGATATTATATTAATGTATAAGTATTGTTGTAGTATTAAGAACCGTAATAATTAATGCATAGTTAGGTTAGGTTAGTTTTCGTGACATTAGGTATGACTTGTCTAAGGCCCACAGATTACAATAGTGACCCGCTAGTAGCCATTCTAACACAAATACCGAAGAATCGTTTACAATTTTTTCCACATATTTTTCGCCTTAAAATTGCTTTAAATTTATCTTTTTTACATCCAGAACCATATAAACATCTTTGAGTTATTTATATATTTTTTTACCTATATAATAGGCCAGCCGCTCCTCTGCCTCCCAACAGCGTCGATCAACTTTTTATTTACAAATGGTTAATGCTCCTAAACGTTTCATATCCGACACTATTCTTAAAATTAAATACAAAAAACGCATGACATTCTAAATTTACCTAATGTCCCATTTTGTCATCGCTATAATTTATGAATTTTGACCATTACACCAACTTTTAGAAATATTCAATACAAAAATACTCTTTTTTGAATAAAATTTTATACACGACTCATTTATATCGTAGACGCGTGCTGGAGGCAGGTGTGCGGGCGCCTGAAAAGAAAAGCTTTGAGCCTCGTAACCTTAACATCATGAAATTTGTACTAAATATATCAAAACAAGCGGACGCGGGCACTTATCACTTAGCCGAAATGCGAGGATACCGAAAAGACGCCTAAACACTAGTCAAAGTTTCAATTTTATTAATGGCACGTCGCCGTTTGTCCGGAACACGAGCACAGTGTATCGGAATAGGTCGTGATCGGAACAAAAAACATCGCGTCACTATCAAAAATAATTTCGTATTTTTAAATTTTGTCACTAATTTTATCACTGGCGTCCGCGTCCGCTCGCTATAGTTTACAAATATATTATAAAATGACCACAATTATGGACTGTGGCTCGCCGAAATAACTAATGAAACTCAATTATACGAACACACGAAACTTAACAGAACGTGTATCGCTGTTACCAATGAAGACCACAAGGATATTCAAAATAATTTTAATCTCACTATAGTTAAGTAATTATTGAATATAAAATTATGAACGCTTGGAAGCCCCGTCAGGGGTCCAGTACTGAGTGTCAAAAAAGGTTTACTTGCAATCAGTATGGGCATCTGAGCTTATCTCACTAAACATTATTGATAAGCGTCGGCAGTATTGTTTCAAGACCTCCTAATAGTATATCCGTGCTCGATTTTTGTCTTTTTATGAGATAATAATATATATATTAAGAATGATACTTATTTCCATAACTACCTAATTTTCAGCATTTTCCTTATTGAATTTCTCACGTATAGAAAAGTTGATACAGCTATTTGGTACATCTAAATGTCCTAACCTCCAAAAAATGAAATGCTACATACAATAGTCTATTACAATTTCGAAAATTTAGGAACCATAATACCCAAACGCGAACCAAATACTTTCTACATATATTGTATTTTTCATTTATTATTAATTTTGAAAATAATTAATATTTATTTCATTTTACATTGGTGATCCAAAAGTTTTTGTAGACGGACTTCAAAATACGAGAAGTGTAAAGCAAAAACTTTAGATAATGTATATTTTAGTGAAACATAAATAAACTATCTTCTAGATAAAGTATATTAAAACAATGAGAAATAACACCGAAACGGGCAATTTCAATAAATCTACATACATATTATTAGATACAAACATGAGAATAGTCAACACCGAATTTTGTACTTTTTCTGCGGGATAGCCCCCAAGATCACTGTGGACTAAATATTTCGATGTTTCGACTTGAGTCTTTACTTTTAATTAAATTTAGAAAAATTGTCAACCGATAACTTATATTTCAAAAATCGAATGTCGAATTAAAATCAGCTCGATCGCATGTTATCCATTGTGGTCTTGTTTTATTGCACAGTGAGTCACTCAAGTATAAACTCCGGACAAAAACTGCATTTGAATAAAAATATTCTGGGTGTTGATCATAAACCTAAATCTTACAACATATAACGGCTCCAAGTATCTGCAAATTACGGCATGTTGGTTGATAACTGTTGATGGGAAACCAATACATTTCTATTGTAATATGTGTCGTGTAGCCTGCGTAACACATCTATTAGATTTAAAGAAATCTATGAAGAGATCGGAATAACGAATTCATTACTTACTATACAATGAATCAATCGGTAGTTGCCATTTTAGAGCTAATAAGAGGCAGTAATAATTAGTAGTTACGTTAACCTATGTTTAGAAGTAATTTGCAATCAATTCCGCTCGTGATCAATATAGAGAATTGTACACTTCTTAGCTCTAAATCGTCACTGCCTATGTTATGGAAGAAACAAACAACTTGTAACAAAATTCAATCGTAAACGTAACATGGAACGTTTCTCGATCTGGAATAAGCCCAGCGACGACTGCGTACCCGACGTACGGCGTGAATCGTAGAAACTTAATCCGGGCTATTGCTTACAAAGGTGGGTTGCAAGTGTATGGAGATAGCACTAAATATAACCCAGTGCTAGTCTTAAACCAACATTAGGTACTTTAGCACTATCGGGGAAGTAAATTTCGAACATAAATCCGGTCATTCTAAATGGGAAAGAGGCTGCATCTTAATCTATGTAATGTGTCAATGTCTTAAAAACTTCAGTATCTCTAACTGTCACCTAACCTGAGTTACTAAGCGCACCAGTCGACGCCTGGTCCATCCTAAACTGAGGTACTCTTATATTAATGTAATAGTTCAAAATGGTTACAAATGAAACGATAACAAACATGTAATATCAAAGGAAAAATGCTTACTTGCTTAGCTATGGCCAGTCGCCCGCCTGCGCGATTACATACCGTTAAATTAGGATGGTATAAACATTTTGTACAATTCTGCAAAACAATAGATATTCCATTTTGTCTATTGTCTTCTTAATTAAAATATCGTTACCGCTAAGATAGTTATCGATAATCATCTCATTTGTATTAAAACTATCGTATATGTACAAGTTGCTATACTTTACTGTACAACTATCTATCTTACCGTTTTACATCTATGAGAAAAGCGAAATAATTCATTTATTTGTTCTGTTTAACTGAGGATGTGAAATCAAAGTGTTACCGCATGGCGGGCTGGCGACCGGCAACTACATGATATAACAAATACATTGAGATCTGCGGAGCTCCCTGGCCTACACCCCAACCGGCGTAAGTTTCAAGATGTCTATTCACCTCTTCCTAAGAACATAGCGGATACTATGGCGGTTGGGGAAGCAGTATCGAGTTCACCGCGCTACATATATCTACGAATCAAACTAATTATTCTTCTATAGTTATAATAGTAAGTGGTGTATGTATACTGAATGTTCGATATTGTTGAACTGAGTGTTGCGTGGGTAGGCGATGTGAAGGCGTGCGCGGTGGCGTGACCATAGATGGGTAAATATTGCTATATTGAGGATCATGCATGTATGAACATGCCTTTTCTAAAAATCATTATTTTGAAGGCACTTTTGTTCGGATGAGACGGCCTAGTACATGTCGTTATGGCCAGGTACTAAAAATGTAGATAGATGCAATTTCAGTGTACTGCCTTCAATTATTGCTGCATTTTAGGTTATTGGTTAAAACAGTTATGTGTTTGATAGCCACCGCGGAGTGCCAAGCTGCTGAGCACGGGCGTCACAGAGGGTTTTGACTGAGTTTTGTGGACAGAATAATGATAAATATTATCTAAAACATGTTAATTAGTGTTATAGTAGAATGTCTTATTATTATCGGATATATGGTGTATGGATAACATTGGAAAAGAATATTGTCGAAGTGTGACGCCTTGTACTCGCTTTGTAACAGAATACCCACGCAAAATTTCGGAAAATAGTATTTCGTCTAACAAATAAACTTAATCCTAATCCGGACTGGTGTGAAACATCGCAACATTCCGGACAACTGAAATCGCGACTCGATCTATGCCGAAATATTGTAAATACAAATAAGGATGTTTACATTAATCTTAACATAAGATGTGTAAGGTTTTTGAATTTTGTGACTGTATAATTGTTTTGTTACTGTTATATTCTCTGCACGAACATAAAACCGGCTCTCAGTATAAAAATAATCTGTAAACTCTTTGCTCGTGGATCGAAAAATAACCCTGCTCTATTGTACTAATGTCTATGGTTAACTTTAATTAATTATTCCTAAAATAAGTGTGACGAGGTAAAGGTTGACAATTTTCGGCGCGCAAAAACGGGCCAACAACAAAAATGGGTACTACCTGGGATAAATTAACACAAAGATGCTCCAAAGGACAAGGAAATAAAGGAGAAACAAAAAAAAACAACATAAAATTTCAAACTTAAGCAGTTAATATATTAATCGTATTTTTCCTTAAAGAATAAATCAATAGATATACACAACTATAAAACCATTTAAGATAATACTTAATAATAATATAATAATAATTATATATAGCGAAATATATTATGTGCAGAAATAAAATTCTAGGTGACTTAAATTTTCTCTTACTCGTATAACCTAATGAATTTCCTAGTAGAGCGCGTGGTGCGACGCAGCTCTCGCCACGCCGCTCGACGTCCAACGTACAAATTCAAAATTTCTTTTAATAATTTAATTTAACTTTTTTTATCAATAATTTTGAATCTGAAGGCCTAAATGCGAGTGTCGTAAAATTTTGGTGTGCGAAACAATCGTCCAATGATTTGTTTAACTTTTTTTTATAATTTATTTATACATATTGCCGAAAGAATGTGCGTCGCGCCGAATGTCGCGCTCACTCCAGTTGCTCGAGGAAGTTCGGCGATTTAAAGTACTCGGGCACGGGGTCATCCAGCCGCGAGATCACTTTGTAAATTGATTTCTTCCAACTCTGCTCCGCGTCCTTACCGCCTTGGATAGCGCGGAAGAACTCTCTTAAAGTCTGTTCAACCACATATCTGAAGTTTGATGGAACCTGGAAAGTGAACAAAGAAAACATTAAGTATATTATGTTCATTATACCTGCTGCTAAGTTAAGAAGACGTGATTTGGGGGACTAATATTATTGCTCTATTTGACTTTGGCTATTATACTATAGTGCTAAGAGCTTGAAAGTAAATCCTCAATGCAAGCGAATTGAATTAATGTTAAAAGTTGATGATGATTTTATACTAATTCTCACCTCAATGTGATTATTTCTGTTGTAGTGTAGATTAAGCACCCTGTACAGCTCTGAGTCACCAGCCACGTGAAGGTCTTCTGCCGTTTTCAGACCTTCGCTGATTGCCTGCCGAGCGTACTTTTCCATTTGAATGTAGTAGAATTCTCTGTAAACAAAGATAAACATAACATTAAAATGTGTATTTCGGTAAGAATTTATTGTTGAAGAGCTTAAATTGAAATATTGTTTACATTCAATTGATTTAATGATCAATCTCAAATGAGCCTATCGGTGTACCTTCATAAAATACGGACAGATTTTGTCAGTGCACCTACCTACATACCTAACATAACAAAGGTGTCCTATACAGTGTCACTTCACGACACGATGAAAATAAAAAGCCCTCGAATACCGTTGACAGCGGGAAAGGATTTGATTAGCCATTTTTACTCTCTCGTCGCATCGCGATCTTCGCTTCGGTTCGCTTACGAGAGCGAGTTGAGCGAATCGAGAGTCTCGCGAGGCTAATTACTTACGAGTTTGCATTCAGACACGCTAATTCGGTTTTTCACGTTCCTGCAAGTGATGAACTAGCTGCAGGGAATAATTTTTTAAACCTTTAGGGTCACGTTTCATGTTGATCAAATATTGGCAATATTTGTAACAGTCTCAACACTGTTACAGATTATTTATGCTGTCATGACTTTAAAGGAAAAAAAAATACATCTCAATTAAACTTTTGACTATTAAAACAAATGTGCAAAATTGTTCTACATACATTTAGTTAGAGACTCATTGTGCATATATATTCCTACAGAATTAAGCGAAGACAGGCTTATATTGTTAATGAGAGCGAATCATCTCTAAACCTCTTGTGACAACCCTCCCACACTGGAGGTATCTATTATTTTTTAATTGGCACTCTGCGTGATATCGCAGCCTTACTAATTGAATAAGTAAATGAAGTGTCTAAATAATTAGATCTCTTTTAGGCTGGCGCGCGAGGTGACATGACTCACTGTGCACTTATTCAGTTTGAACTTAGAATGTAATTAACAGTTTGTAAAATGTTCATTTTGTTTTATCATATTTTTTTTTATTCGATTGTTTTGATGCAAGGGTAAATCATCAGATTTATTAAATATTTATTTGAGATTAAAGAATTATAAATAGCATGCCTAATGATGTGGAGTTTCCAATCGAATTTGAGCATAGCAACAGTGGTAGAAAGTGCAGTACAGTTTTAAATGAGTAAGACTTTAGTCATATCATATCTGTTACTCGTTATATTCGTCATGTGATATTTAGCTATTGATTATTCGTCAATGGGACACACATTTTTATCTTGGCAATTAGAGGCATGTGGTCTGTCACAATCGTGGTGGTGAGTGTTTTAAAGTGGGTGATATTAATGACCTGTCTTTATTTAGATATTATAATTTTGTATCTTGTTACTTGACCTAATTTTTACAGATACAAAACCGTTTTCAAATATCACAATCTCATACTTAGATAGTTTCTAATAATTATTGTATTGCCACTCCATCCAGTATATGTATTTCGAATTTAGAATACATTAGTACTTATAGTCCAATCCTGCCCGATCTGACAATAATGTAAACATGTCATGTTTTGACAATCGTTTTCTAAGACAGATGAGTAGAAAAATATAGTATGACGAATCATTGAATTTTTTATATCCTGAGTAGGTATTTTAAATGAAAATAAACTATCATAAAGAAGTTAATTGATGTCGAAATGATTGTAAGAACACTGTATGACTCCTGGATACTGGAATACAATCAGGGTGAATATTCAATGCAAGTAACTATGGATATATAAGATCAAATGTGTTTGTTTACATTTTTGCGCAAAGCTATTGAAATTATACAGTATACATAACTTTACTGAATGAGTACTTTGTACAAAATTGACTTAGTATTCGTATGTACCTACTTTTATTTCATATTTTTGAATATAGAATGTAGGTACGTAGATTAAAATATTATTTCGTAGA
Source organism: Miltochrista miniata (assembly GCA_933228765.1). Classification (NCBI taxonomy): domain Eukaryota; kingdom Metazoa; phylum Arthropoda; class Insecta; order Lepidoptera; family Erebidae; genus Miltochrista; species Miltochrista miniata. The sequence continues at coordinate 8,820,229 of OW121764.1, read as the reverse complement.
TATGTCATTCAACGAGTGTAGGAAGCATTTCTAAGTTAGTTTTGGGTGCAGGCATGTGTTTTGCAATTGCTACTTTTCAATAGAAATGTCTTCTTTAGTTCAGCAACAATGTGTAGACTATTTATCCACGTTAAAGATAAGGATCGACGTAAAATGTGACGTATTTGTAAGCGGTTAACGTACTGACACTTCGGCTATGGTAATCACTATGCGGGTTAGGTTACCTATTGCAAAAACTGTGCATTTAGCACGCAACATCATAGAAACCTATATTAAAGACTGTTGCAGTGAGTAGGTACCTAGGTAGAAAAATTTAATTCACTTCGTAGAAAGTGTTATTTTTCGTTGACAAAGAGTTTTCAAGAGAAGCTTGTAACAAAACTTGTATTTTAATATAACCGTTACGTGTGGGAATCAGCTGTTCTATTATTCACACAGTTTACCCTTAACACATTTGGCAAAACGTCTTACGAGCGGATATCGGTTCTATTTCTTATTCCTTAGAGTACAAAACCACTTGCCAACTTTCGTATTACAATAGGCGAAGTTTAAAGCAGGTAATAAATTGTTATATTACATTTTGAACTTTATGTTTGATGTTTATAGTCTATATTAGAATGTTCATTGCTGGTATTATTATTTTCTTAAGATTTCGCATCTTACGATCACCTGGCTGGACCCAACGTCTTTGATATTTTTTTCGAGGAGATATAGGTGAATTGAAAGATTTTAAAATTGGAGGATGTTGCCAAAGATGATTTTGAAATTTACAAGGATATTTAGAATTGAGTAGTGCTGTAACGACACGCATTATAATATAAAATGGTTGATGAGGTTTGAGTTATCATCACATCACTTTTAAAATGCCTATCCATTAGGCTATTTGGTTTTTTTGTTTTAACACTATTTCTAACGCTGTGATTAGTTTTGAATATCTTTCGTAGATTAAGAACTTATATGAAGATTTGGTGGATATTGCAGTCTTTGATATTACAGAATATATTTTATAAAAAAATTCTTTCATCAATATGAATTTATTTCTTATTCCAGCGTTATTTATTATTCACAAAATAATATAATAATACGTAGATACATCAACGTATTTTTTTGTGAGGTGAATTTTAGTAACCAACGAATTATACCTTAACTTTAAGTTAAAAGTTTAAGAGGAAGTTTAAACTTAAGATTTTTTCTCAAGTAACAGTTCCATCGATGTTAATATAAGGGCTAGTTTGAACATTGTCGTACATTTGTCGAAGTTTCTTGATCCCCTCAAGACAACGATTTGATTCCCGTGTGAACCGCATAAGCAACCGCGTCATAGACCAAGCTAAGTTATAGAGTGGGCACCAAAGTAAATATAAATTGCAAGTGTATATTATTGTGTGCTTGTTGGATATTTATCGAGAAAGTGTTTTTGATGGTACTATATTTTTTTTTAGATTTTCAATTATTCTAAATAATCTGTAAAAGGTAAGATTAGACTTTGACTTGACAATAATAGATAAAAGATACGATTAACGTGTTCCATTTCTAAAAACGAATTCCATACGTTTTTGTTCTTATTCCAATATATGAATTAAATTAAAACCGTATAGTTCACTTAAATATCTTAGACCTTAATAGAGTCGTAATTCATTTAGTATAATTTTAATTTAATTTTGCCGCTTCTACATCTTTTAAAGTCTATGTCATATCCCAAGACGTGGGGTCACATTATTGTTAATTTTTTTCTTGATTCTTTTCATCCCTTTTCATTGTTGCGTACAGTCAATGTACGATTTTATTGTCAAGTTAAAGTTCAAAATTTCGTCTTCGGCTTTAGTAACTAAACGTCCGTTATTTTGACTTTGTAGAAAGTGATCCGGTGTGATCATTTGGTTCTGGTATACATATAAAAGCTACCGCTAACGTACCTAGTTAAATAAAAAATTGGTAAGGTTTTTTTTATTCTTATAGATTATAATTATACTTATCCTCTAAGAATATACAAACTGAAACTAGTCGAATTATATAAATTTCGTAGTAAAAATATTTATTTTTTTGATTTAAAAACTTCAATGCTCAAAACCAAATGGGTTGATTTAGGCATTTATTTACGTCAACTTTATAGTATTATTGAAATATCAAATTTTAAGGAACGGTAAAATATGTAGGTACTCAAAAGACAAAAGCATTACTCTCGATTTTAGTCACCTGATGTGGAAAAATAAGTACAGTCAAGTAGAAAAACGTAGGGGCTTATTATGTTAATTTAACAGTGAAGAAACGCCGTCATGTCGTTGATTAGCAAAACATTCAAATATGTAGGGCAAAGAGCCGATGGTGATCTTTAATTTCCATAGCTTACGGTGCTTCACGATGCGGGCGACATACCGCTACCCGATAGCGCGGAGAATCCGAATAGCAAGGGACTTGGTAGAATTCGAAAAAAAAATGTTTTGAAGAGAATGTGATTTGACTTTACTCGTGTAGTGTATATTATCATAAAAGTGAAAGGGCTTCTTTGTCCTTTTTTTTGAAGCTGAAAACCGATTTTGCAGCTTCAAAAAATTCGTGATATTTAAAGTGGGCGTTTTATTTAGGTCTGAGTCCTTATTCCCATTGAAAAAAAAAACTGACAAAAAAATTCACGCGTGTTCTATAGTTAGGTACTAAAATAAAATGTTAGCTGGTTAAAGGTGGTGTGAATAAGGAGAATATACAGCTAAACCAGTAGGTTGATTAAATGAACAATAACAATGTTGACTTACAACGTTTCTAGAAGAAGTTTCTGATAAAACAAGCTTAGGGAAACGATAAAGTTTATTATAATAATTAGTTTCGTAAAGTACGGTACAGTCATGACCAGTCTTCTAAGAGATTATCAATTCCTAAGATTTTTTTTTAAATTTTCTTTACCCTGAATTGTTGGAAGTGAATGCCGTCTTACCTTTCTTCTTCTAGATGGATGAGTGACTCTCATCTATGAAGCCGATGAAGGTACTAGCATAAATACTATAGAACTATCTAGTAGTTAATCCTGGAATTAAGGTTTTGTAATTTATCACCATTTCCAACGTTTCGAATGCTTTTGAACTCTAGTATTCTTTAGTAGACTAAAAATTATAAAAGAAGTATACCTATATATAATAAAAATAGTAAAAGCAGGGCATCTTTTTCATCTAAAGATTAAGTACTAAATTAAAAATTTTGTATATTAGGCACAATAAGATTTAATGGATTTCTGTTCGCTACTGTACGATATATTATGCGATTAGTTTCCTTCGTTACTTGTAAGGAATGACGATATCGCGCTATTTATGTTATGCAATAATATTAAAATGAAAAATTGTCCTTGTGCAAATGATATTTTGCAAGATTTTATCATTTTAATTAGGAATAATAACAGGAAATCCTTTTAATACGAAATACCTAAGCCTGTGCAATAAATATAAAATCTTGTGAAAATAACCTATAATGATAAGGAATATTGGCGCATAAATGTATTTATTAGTGACGTTTTGTTTTGATCCATGTTTAGTATTGCAATTAGTTTGATGAACATTTCAATAAATTATTTAGAAGTAAACGTATCTACCTATATCTAGAATTTTTTATCGGACATGTGTGCCTACCCATATATTTAATTCTAATGAAACTAATACATTCGTCCATCAGTTATGTTTTTTTGGTAGCTTGAATATTAGATCCATGTTTAGGTATACTTCAGGTAATTTTATTAATATAGAAGACACTATCATTATCTACAGGTTAGGTTAACCGTTACATAAAATTTGACAATGTTGCTTTAAACTTCATTAAAAAGGAACTCAATGCAACATCATAATATAAGTAATTTTAAATTTAGAATAATGATCTGAAAATATCTAATCGTTGCAGCACATTCTCAACGGTCACTTCATCTCTCATAAAAACTACGAACTCTCAAAAAAAGAGTTTTCAATTATTTGGCAAACTACTGCAAAAAGCATACTCATTTCGATCGCTTCCAAATACAATAGTTATTAAAAACCCGTGAGTACTTAATGCAGAACCAGTACCTAGTATATAGTGTTGACTGTACACAGATGTGTTTAACGTGTGTGTTAAATGTGGGCGAGAGTTGTAAGCGTGTGTGTGAGTGGACGACGTCCAGGTTTCGAGAAGCATGGGAGAATGAGCAGACAGACTGCATTTTAGAGAATATTACGATGTGTAGAGGCTACATTAATAAATTGAAAGAGAAAATTTTCATAATAATTTTAAAATGTGTAATTAAACTATCGCGATGGTTTAAAAATTACATATTAATAGTGTAATTTTTAAACTATCGCGGTTTTTAACACTCATAAAATTCGCGTGAAGTCCCGAGGTGAATGTAAGAAACAAGTATTTCGCGTGAAGTCCCGAATTATATTATTAGTGTGAATAATGTATTTTTATGAATGACAAAATGTAAATGATTACGATAGGAATTGTTTAATTAAATAGAGCTGTATTTCTGTACCTATACATTGGGTTATAACAATAGCGGCAACTTTTTTTATGTAATTTGTTACTTGAACGCTATTAAAGTATACACTTTGATAGTGATAACGTATAAGATACATAAATAAAAATACAATAACAAATTTTGAATCCTTATCGGCAGAAGGTTTAGAGAATCATCATGTATAACTATAGCGCAGAATAAATAAGTAATGAAGCATTAGATGTCATTCTAAAATTTTCAAAATGTTAATTAGACCACTCTACCTGTCTACGAACTTATTAAAATGACGTATCTGCAGTTTCTACACTCTATGAAAAAAAAGTTGGTCGGCATCGCACACATGCATAATACACACACAAGTAAAAGCGAGTAAACTAATACCAGGCCGGATTAATGCTTCAGTTAGTGAAAAAACTTTTTTCAGACTGCGCCGTCCGGCACAGGGCTGTACTCAGGCGGTGGAAATTACAGCATAATGAGTTTCAGTTGATAGCTGCATAGATTAGTACATTCATAAATACGTATCTTTTGATTTGTTTTAATAGTTAATGCCGTGAAACTTTAAATGACCTAATATTGAATGTATTTATCTTACGTCTAAAAATCCTAATGAATTATTTGCACGGAAAGATAAACCCATTGAATGTAATAGTTCTAGACTATTTCAATGTTTGTCATTGTTATGTAACTTCAGATTTCTACACATTTTGTATTCGATCCAAGCCTGTAAATGCGTAGATGCGGGTTGTAGACGATTATTTGCGGTTATAAGTGGGCAACTTTCTCGCGAATGTTAACCTTATCTTGTTAAACCTAGACTGAATGTATGTCAATTGCTGTTTTAGTACGTCTAAAATAATTGAGGAATACTATTATGCAGTTTAAAGCACAGAATGAGGTTTGTAGTCGACGATAATAAAAATTACGGAAAATCTATTGTTTCATACTGTAGACTGTAGGTAGTGAAGCATTTAAGCTTAATTAGCTGCTGTTTTCGATATTAAATACCGTTAAATGATATAATTTATCTTGTTTATGTTATAATCGATATAGTACATGGTTTTACCTGCAAAAGGCTACTAATTATGTACGATGCCTATGATGATGTAAGATAGTTGAGGATAAATTGTAATATATTAGCATCAGAGCCTTATAATTAATGATTAACTATATATGGATAGTGTTTGTGCAAATAATGATTACCTCAATAATAAAGTTTAATATGTTAGTCGTTATATTTTCAGATTTACAATAAGTACATTCATTTATAATAGCTTTGTTATTGAAATCTTTGAATATGTCAACGTGATACAATAGATTTTATGACAAACAAAAGTAAAAATAAGATATTTTCCTGAAACGTCAAGATTTATAGTCTTATACAGAGACTAGACCTAGAAAAATAGCTACAAAAGTTCACAGTGTTCTTTCAGCGTAATATAAGTAGAAATAAAAGTAAATTACAATTCAACTCGTTACGACACAATCTCAGAACCACATACCCATACTAGAAATCCATAGGCCTTTAAAATTTGACAGTAACTCATTAAACCATTGCTTTATTGCTCTTCTTCTCCATTTAAACTATAACTTTGTCATATTTCACGTCCATCAGTTCTCACAATTTTCTTAAAAATGGGCACAAAAGTTTTACTTCACGTTTTTTTTTCCTACTGATGAGGTGGCAGACAAGCTTACGGTCCACCTAATGGTTGGTTACTGAAGCCTATGAACGTTTGCAACGAGAATCGCTGCCGGGTGCAGGTTTTGATGACCCACAGAGAATTATAAGACATTAAATATTATTTGGCAAATATAATTTCGAATACGTCCCTGTAACAGACTCCCTCGCTCGCTGACCCGTCTGTCTTGTACCGTAGGCTTCAAAAGTTCAGCTCATTTGAGAGCTCGCCGAGATTTTATTACCCCAACTACTCAGTTCACTTCGGTATTAATTTTTTTTTAAAAAAAAAGGTAGGGTTAAACGTACGTGTAGCCTTTTAAGGGTTACATAAAGCTGACCATTCACGGTTACTTGATTGTTGAATTACTTTGTTGATAACAGTTAGGAGACAGTTTTAAATCTTTTTTTTAACTGAAATTTTATTATGGGATTCCGTTTGTGAAAGTTATGGTGGGGTTGATATTAGTTGCTTTTTAAATGAATGTAATGCAATACGGGAACAAATTTTTTATGAAAAAGAACTGAATTCTGTTAAAACATTACCTGTCAAATTTAAGGTAATTTACATGAAATGGCGTCCAATGAAAAGTAGCTACCGATGCCTAACTTTACAAACAAAATATATGAGCGAGTACTCAGCAACGAAGATACCTAATTGTAAATTCCAATTTAAAGAAAACCTCACTTTTTTACAATCATGCCTATATTTCCGAGAAGGTAGGTAGAGGCGACTGATACACTTTTAAGTTTCTAAATTTTCTAGTACTGTAATCGTACCAAAAATTTCAACAGCCACGATCGATATTACAAAACTAATTAATGGTAAAATCTGAAAAGTAAAAATTCAAATCAAAAGCAGATACATTTCATTCAATAAATATTATTTCATAAGCTACAACACGATATTCAAAATGGCGGGTGCGCCTAATGATAATTACATTAATGTGACTAGATATAAACTTGCTTCGTTACTTATTTCCCTAGGGCTAGTATCATTGCCGCTCTTCAAGATTTTACTACACAGGACAATAAAGACTAGAAATGGAACAAAAGAGAACTTTTTCAAGATGCTACATTTTCAAAACATCACTAATGTCATATTATGGAAAAAAAATGGAAGGTAAGTACACACACTTTCAGACGCTTAAATAACTCCGACTGTTTTTATGCCAAGCTGTGTTAAAAAAAGAATCGGGTTGAAATTACGAATCGTTCAGTGTTTTCATCCTACTATACGTTAAAATTCGAATTGAGAATGTCATTATTTTTTAGAAAGTTTACGCTTAGGATCTTCATGGAGATAACTTTGTGCTTGCTAAAAAAAGAAGTCTAATGAAATGAAATTAGCCTACGCGATACGTAGTACGCGGCTACGCTGGCTACGTGAAACGTAGCCCTCGTAGTGCGTAGGCTACGTTGCGTTCGTAGTGTAGTTCTAAATTTAATATTGTTCTAGGTTTCTGTCCGCTTAGATTTTTTAAACTCAACGGATTTCAGCAATAGATAGTAATTTAACAAGAGAGTTTTTATGTTTGCAAACTTTTTACTTCGAAAGATACAATTTTTCTTTTATTACATTTTTTTAATTTTATGATTAAATGTTAAATTAAAGTTTTCTAATAGTTTTGAGCTAGACTACGGAAACACATGCCTACGGCCAGACGTCGCCGTCGTCAGAATATAAAAATGTAGGTTAAATAAATAACAAAACTATCCATCTAAAAGATAATTTAACTTATAATTTACCACTACACTAACAATTAATAACAAACACGTTGTTATAAAAATGAACTGTCATATTTTCGTAAAAATAAGGCTCGGCACACACCTTAATTAATTACGTCTTAGGGCGCGTCGCGACGACTTGTCGCACTTTCCTAATTTCCCATGTGTATACTGCCTACCATATTTTTTACTACTCAATGCACACTCCTTACACTTTAATATAAGCTTGTCGTATATTACATGTTAAGTAAATTAATTTGTGAGCCATAAATTTTATATTTAATATAAGATTAGATTCGATTTTTGATTTTTAGCAAAGTAAGTTGGTAGTTAGTACCACGGAACGTAAAGAGTAAAGACCTAATTCCAAAATACTATGGAGAAGTATGCCAATTTGAACTTTATTTCAATAAAATAAAGTTTTTAGTGGCTTCTAAGAGCAGTAATTAACCGATATAAGTTATCTGGTACTACTGTAAGATTGTAGTAGGTTACTAAATTAATTAGCTATGGGTTTTCTTGCATAATAAATATCTTAATAAGTAATTATAAAACAATATTGCGTCTCGATTTTCCTGCCATAGATATGTCAAGAAAACAATGTATTTATGGGCTAAGAGCATTATTATCAGTAATAAGTACTCATACGACATTTTATGTGAAATAATAATAGCTAGATGTTTTTTTTAAATTTATGTGTGTCATGAATGCTCTTATGTAGATGACGGAATGCGTAGTTTCTTTGTGTCAATTATCTGTTAAAGCTTTATAAAACAAAATTACAGTACAGGAGTTTTGTATCTGTAATATGTATTAGTAACAAATAAATAAATAGAATATAGTTGTTTCGATCATAATAGCACAAGTTTATACAAATTTAGGCTTGATGCCACTGTGTACAAAATGTTCTAAAAATGTCTACGTACCTATGTACTTGTATTTTATTATCTTTAGTCTATGGACACAATCAAACAATGTAGAGTCATATTTATTATTCACTGTCTCATGGATTAAAATTAAATGTTCGTGTAAGTACTGCCTAATATACAATGGTATTTACGCAGAATTTAAAATTTCGATTACAAAATATTATTATGTGACAATCATGGCAGCTAGTCTTGCTGTGTTAGATAAGAACGAGCTGGTCGACTTCCGTTGGCACCGATAATGGCCATAGTACCTAAGGATACAATAAGGACAAAACAATACTGCAGATATTTATATTCTAAGAAATATTTAATATGAATGGTGTTGTTTTATTTTGTTGTTATCAAAGAAACTGTTATACTTACATATCTATCAAAACTTCCTCCATAATGAATATAAACGAAACAATAGAATAAAGTTTGAATTTAGAATCACATACTATTTTTTTTTGTTCTACCACTACGCTACCACTGACAATGAAAGTGCTAATACTGCCTACTAATTACATACCTACGTCCCTATCTTGTCGTCATAAAAAAAATCGCGTGACTTTCCCGCCCAAAAACCCATGTCATTATACTGTAAGTTGCAGAGGCTAATGAAAGACGCGCCCGCTCCTTCGAGACCAAGCAAGGCGTGGACGACCTCGCATGACAAAAATTCATGTGTTGCTACATTCCTGGTTCTTTATTATGAATAATTGTTTTCATGATAAGTGTTTGACCTTTTACTATGAAAGATACACCATGTTTATAAAATTCATTAACTGTATTTTTAACCATGTAGGTTTTATTAACCACTGAAGGGTGAAATAATTAAAAAAGCTTTTCAACCAAAGACAAGATAAGGTCGGTTGTCGGAAGAAACCGGCACTTTTCTAATTACTCTCTCATTAGCTGATGGATGATCGTACAGTTTGTGTTATATAGGTCGTTAGTTTACTTTGGCGGCTACTCCTACTATGCGATGAGCCATTTCAATTGTACATTGGCATTCTAATGATCGTATGCCAACATCTATTGTTAGAAAAAATAATTGACGTTTCAATGACATTATTGAAACGTCATTTTGAAGGTATTGTAAAACCCCCTTCTACACGAACACGACTCACTCCTTGATCGTAGTGATAAGTAAGACCGCGCCTTCGCGTGTTTTAATTATATTATTAACGACGATGGCTACGAAAGTGTAATATTTTATAATAGCCAACGTATCGCAATGATATGTAAATATAAGGCCGCACCCTCTACTCCTATTACGTACGTAGTTGCGTGCGTGTGAACTTTAATTCGGAAGTAAAGACATGTTAGCGAGAATTTAGTACCGAGGCGTGACGTTCTTTTTCGCCTATGTATGGGGCTTTGACGAATTCTTATGCTAAATAAACTAGCCTACTAATGGGATTGGCTGTTAAGTGGCCGGGCGCTCCTAGCGACAATTTCAACACAAGTAAAAAACTGACGTGTAATTAGCAAGTTTTGAAGAAAAACTACTCATAAGCTTCCTCGAAAGGGTTCTATTAATTACTGGTGGTGTTCATATGAGCGTATTGCGATATAAATGGCCGGCCACTTGGCGCCCTAGCCTCGGCAGGCCTTATTAAAAATGTTAACACGTAAATTAGACTCTAGACGGGAGCAGTGTATTAGCCAACCAATTAAATTTTACAGTTTCCGCATACACAATGCAGTGCGAGGCGACTGCAAGGCGGTGGTTGAATAGTGACACTAACTAGGCTCGTCTATACTCTCTCTTATGTTAAATTTTATTTTTTTATGTACCGGTGTTACCATTAATTCTTTTTCCTTTACACTTTGGTGACGTTTCGAGTATGTCAAAGCGTATAAAGTAGTGTTCCAATAAAATTTAAGTTTTAATTTAATTACATTATTAAATATTTAAAGTGAATATGTGGGTACAGCCTGAGGCAGTTAACACGGTAGATTAAAAAGGCGTGTGGAAATTGCAACGTAGGTAAGGTTGGCAACATTGCCGCACACCGATTGTAAGAGTCCTTACACGCTGAGAGATTTAAATCTCGGTTACAATATTTTCGCTACCAATAATATTCCTGTAAGTCAACACTACTATTTTTTATTTTCAGTTGCATTTAATAGGTAGTTCTTTTATTTCATAATAAAGGAAAACATGAGCACGTATTTTATGTTGGAATACATTATTGGGTTATAGTAAGTATGTAGAGTATTTTCAAACACTAATTTGCTGATTGATTAAGATTATTTACGAGTATGTAGCCATAAGTGACCACTAAAGCTTTGTAAATGTTAGTTTTCATAGTTATGTTGTAGGCACGAACTGCACGCTTACATCTGACGCAGTAGAGTCGTTGCGAATATCCCGCTTGTGTGCAAACAGCTTAAAAGGTTTTTACCTCGGCTGGTCTAAGTGCATACCCTCATGCGACTAGTTGGATGTGTAAAAAGATTAATTGGAGTGTTGCCCGTGTTTCTAACAATTTACGACGCCTTCTCTTGCCCGGCCAGCCGCAGACCACTTCTGCGCAACTTAATTAAGCGAAATAACTTAAACGAGTCACCGTTGCTAATTAGAGCTATCGTCGCGCCCGCAACGGCTAATTCTACGAGTGACTCTTTGTTTGCGAGCCCGCTCATTTCTTTGAGTTCTCGCGCCGAAAGAATTTGTCTTTGCATCGACTTTGAGTAAAGGCTGTTTGTTTTTACTCCCTTGGGAGGGTTTCTATAAAGACTTTTGTGTTTGTTTGAACTTTTGCTGCGTTTTTGAATGAGATGAAGATCTGAAATTCTGAACAGGCTAAGAACAACGTAATTAGGTCTATCGAGTTTTGTAAATGTGACTTTAGTTTAAAAATGTAATTGATTCCATTTTATTTAGAAGACACACATACAAAATTAAATCTTAAGTAAGATTTTGTGCAGTATTTTCGCGTTGTTAAAACTCTAAAGAAAATTTTCCAAAGAAGGCTTAGAGGTTTTTCTTTAGTGACACGAGGCGAGGCGTTTAAAAGACACTAGAAGCTCTCGGCAGTTAGTGCACTTAGCTGTCCTACACGTCAACAAGTGGCCGGGTGTGTAAGGGGCTTTATAGTTTCAAGTGTCAAGCAAACATTCTAAGATTTGAAATAATTTTAAAATTCAGAACACTTAACTTTTTTAAAATAAGTTATTATCGTTAAAGTTAGGCAAAGGTCTGTTTATTGGATTCTCATAATTCTTATCTGTTTTCATGACTGTTTCCATACTTAACAAATTTAAAAGAAGAGAAAGATAGGACCGATTGAGAGCTTTTAGGTACGTGAAACTTTAATTTAAATATATTATCAACGTTACTAAATAATTTATAATCAAGCAGATTAGTCCGTTCCCATTAAATCTCATTAGAATTATTTTTTACGGTTACAAATCGCTTGTTACAGTGATTATGACTAATTAAAAAAAACTTTAATCAATATAAAGTTAAAGTTGACGATAGCCTTTTAACTCGCAGATAAGTTTAATTATGGTAAATCCGATAAAACCAATAATATTGCTATATTAATTATCGACTAAATAAGGTTTGTTTTGAATAAAAAAAAAAACGATTTTAAAAATAGAACATTAAGATTAATACATAAGTGGCCATTAATTACCTACTATAAACCTGTTCAAAATAAATGACAAATAGAATTTCATATTACTTTGAAAATGTAAGTGGCCTTTTTTAAACTTTGCCTAATCGACGTCCCTTTAAAAAGCATTTGCCGGACACCTTAGTAATTGCGTTTCGTGTAGAACTACCTACCCTCACCCTTTCAGTCTTTTCAGAGATGTTTATCGCGAAGGAAATGACCGTTTTCCGTTGTCCACAATGCAACCATTAAGGGGACAATGCTAATGGACTAAGTTGTCGTGGAAGGAAGATTTCCACGTGTTTTGATTTTAAAGATAGGCATAATGTTTATTCGTAGCTGTGTCTACAAACAATAAAAAAAAATACCCCGACGTTTGACAACTAGTTTATTCATCTTTCTTCGGAAAGGCAAAGGTAGTTTGAGCGATACAGCCTAATTAGATCTAATATTAAATTCGAGTTCGATATTTTTTTTTTATTGTGCAAGAAAGGCTTGCGACATGCTCTTCATACAAGTACATGCCTATCTTTTATCAAAGCTTTTACTCAGTTACGTTTTATCTACTTAGATAATGATAATACAAGCTAGCTTGAGATAGCAATAGAAGGCTTTAATATAAAAGTCGATATATCAACATCGCTGAAGTGTTTGCACACTCATAGTGACACCGGGTGTACTTATTCTGCGAGGCGATATTTAAACGATATGTACTTATACGTTATAGGTGGGTATGATATCGTTCTGCCATGACTAATTTTAAGCATATGGTAAACGATAATCAGATGATTAAAAAAATTGTTTCGTATGAGTCATTTTATAGAACGCGGCACTTGGTAATTTTTATGTATGAATCCTGAATTATGCGATTCAAATGATGATAGTGACTTTAATGTAGAGTAAGTTTATGTTGATTTATCAGTAAGTCTAATCTCGATAGACAATTTGGTGATCATGTATCGCGACCGTGTACACATATTCGTAGGTTTGATGAAAAAAGTGATACGGTTTATCGATAGATACCGAATCAAATGTATCGGAATAATCAGCTAGCGTAAAAGAAGGGGGAAAGTGTTTATCATAGAAACACGGCGCTTATGGCAGGTGTCTCTTATCATTGGACTTAGATAACGTGAAAAATTAGTCGAGTAGAAATCAATACTGAGGCGGATTTTTCCGTTGCTTGTGATCGACAATATTCTATGTTAAGTTTTAATAAATGTTTGTGTAAAAGGAGATATCATTGACCAAATTTTAATTTAAAAAATTATCTACCTATATCGAATATGAAAAAAAACACGCTGTAGGTATTATGCATGGATTCAATCTAATGGGTTGTTTTCCAATTTCGTGAAGTTTAAGGATTTTTATTTTTGTTTTACCCAAATTTGAAAAACCAGCCTACGTAAATTGATTGGGCAATTTTGCAGATAATATTGACCTGGAAAAGGGTGGAGGCTAACACTACTGAAAAAGTGTAGCAAGTACTTAGATAGGTAATTTGATTTTTTTGTAAATTCGGTATGATTTACGGTAAGAACGATAAAAAGTATTTATCGATGTTATATCGATATTGTAGAATAGGTCTCTTGTTTAATGCCTTACCTATATAATTATCTCTCCCTAATTCCTAGTCCTAGCACCATGTTTAGAATCTAGACATTATTGTGTAGTATCATATACTTAAGTTGTTATTTAACGTATTCAATTATTCTAATTAGAAGGTACTTTCCCCCCTGTTTGTGTTTCTATTTCTTGTCTTAAGTATGTCATTTATATAATTTGTTTATTATTGTGTTGTTATATGTGTATTATAGTGTTATCTAAGTCAATTTAAAGAAATATGTCATATTATTAAGTCTATCATTCTTATCTATACCTACTAATATCATAAAGAGGACAGATTTGTTTGTTTTTAAACGATAAACTACAAAATTTCTTATGCCTGCTTCTTCTACTGACCGAAAAAAAAACCAGCAAAAAAATTGTTCGTCGCGATTTTTTTTTTCAATTTCATAGAATAAAATAAATCAGTACAGTCATTACACAGACAAAATAAACGATTTAAATTGTTTACTTGTTTATAACCATTCGACATTTAGTTTAGGGTGCAACCCCTACCGTGAATTTGATAATTAGGAAATAGTGAATTCAAAACCCTTTACTGTAAAGGAAGATGTCGGAATTGCTATTAGTCAATCGGTTTACCCTATTATGAAGGTTTAATGCATTTAGATAAGATTTGATCGAAACTTTTCTAATTTATATTTCTTGTTTTTTAATAAAATTATTCTTCTTAACATTTAATTATTAATATCCGTGGATTGATACCCATAACACAAGCAGGTTATTCCTAGCTTACTTTGGGATCAGATAGCGTTGTGTGAAATGTCCGTGAATATTTATTTATTTAATTTCAAGAAAAGATAATGCTTTTTTTGATGCAGTCTATTTTTAAAGCGAAATATGAATACCAACATAACAACTGAAACTTTTTAAGTCACTGTAAGTCAAAGTTATCTTGAACCGGAATTACAGCGTCTAAACCCGTTAGTTCTATAATGTGAGATCTAAACCACATTTTTGAATTTGGATAATGTCAAGATCTGTCATACACTTTTACCATTTACCTATTTTAAACACAAACACACTTCAAGTTATTCAAGTCAAAATATTTTAATTCCTATTCCTTTTTACCAATCGCTTTCAGGCCCTTTCAGTGGTCTTATATTAATTTGAAAAACAGATTATAACTCTATTATTGAGTAAAGCAATAAATAACAATTAATATTATTAGTATTACATAACTTTTGTTTAACAAGTACTTTCCTCTTGATAATTAATACAATCGAGGTCTATACAACGTATTTTAATGAAGTACTTAATTTAAATATAAATTCTGTATTACCTGCATAAAAAGGTACATTATCTAACTAATATTTCGCAAATAAGGATAAATTGGATAGGTAAACGGTATTTAATTTTATCTTACTGTGTTTATTTGTGATTAAATGTAATATTAAACTTGTTTTTCTTCCTAAATGAATTCATATCTAAACGTATTTACCGCAATATTACGTAACCATTTGAGTACTACCCAGACTTCTTTGATCATTAAAATTTAAAGCCTACTATATGTATACCTATCTTACTTAATATTATAAATGCTAAAGTTTGTGAGTGTGAATTGTTTGTTACTCTTTCACGCTCGAACGGCTGAACGGATCTGGCTGAAATTTGGTACAGATATACATTATAGTCTGGAATAACACATAGGCTACTTTTTATCCTGGGAATAAGTTCCCACGGGAAGCGAGAACGGGGACAAATTTTACGCGGGCGAAGCTGCGGTCGTCTGCTAGTTTGACATAAATAAGAAAAACATACCATTTTAAGGATAAATTGATTGAATTTTTTAATAATTATGTGATGTACGTACGTAATTTTTTGAAATGCAAACTTCATGTTGGATATTTTTGAGATGGGAAAACTATTGAATTTGAAACATTTTTACCGAAACCGATACTCCTAAATATAAGTATCTATGGTCCCGTATTTTTTCTAGCTATTTATAAAATACACACGTAGGTGTACGTAATTGTTCAAGTATAAGAAAATATTTATTTGTAAGTATGTAATCGAAAGTAGGTACTGAAAAAATTTAAACAATATTTGCCGTTAGAAATCCAAATTATCTTGAAGTAACACAGGTTGTTTTTTTTAATATATTGGCAAGCAAAGGGTCGAGGCAACAAAATATAATTCCTTGGTAGGTACCTAATAATTAAAAAAAAAAGGAAAAATAGTGTTGTGAACTTACCGGAAGTTGGAGAACCACTTGACAAGTTGGGCAGTGTTGTTTTTATTGAACTTGATGTCCGGGAAATACATCTTGAGCACCGCTGAGCTCGGGTACCGCACCCAGAAGAACATCAGCTTCGCCTTCCGCAGATGCATAGGCGTCAATGTTGAGGAGTGCAGTGGAGTTAAGGCGAATTTTTTTTATGAATGACACATTTAAAAAAATATAAGATAGAGATAATATTATGATCTAAAATAATATATTTTTTTTGTGATCTACAAATATTCGGTTCGGAATTGGTTCTCTATGTATAATATGTATGCATTTAAAATACTTAAGTAGGTATTTTTCTGAGCTTAGTTTGAGCTAAATGGCGTTGTCGAAATTGCGGTAAAAATGTCCCACAGTTTAAATAAAAAAGGACTATTACGGAATCCTTCAAGATACTCTATTTAAAGATATATAAAATCTGATTAGATCGTGAACACGCCACGAAGCACCACAAATACTTAATCCGTTTGCATTTTCTAATCGTATAATGTGCCTTAGCCGCTGTATGCTCTTCATGTGTGCTTGTACTTGTACCAAGCTGAGTGACTTTTATTTTATTTGTTGGTACAACTTAGCTTAGAACTCATTTTGATTGAGATTATAGTATCTTTTTCAAATTGAGAACAAATAGGTATGATGAGAATAGACTCTGATTCAATTTCGCTGCTAAAATTTAAAATTGGAATGCAAAGAAATATAACCCTCGCAAGTCGATTGTGCAATGGACCTATGATCGTGGAAAACGCAGAAACCACAACATTTGTGAGGCTTCCACACTCGCTGCCTAAGTAGGAAGTTAGCGGCGGCAGTCGTAAGGTTAAACACTACAGAAATAAGATATGAGTGGGCGTATTGCGGTGAAGCATTTGTATACTAAGCTCAGATTTCAGTAACGAGGTTGACCTCGATTTAATAATCTCTGTGGACAATTTTAGTTGTAATAATGTAGTCTATTTAAAAAGGATATAGTAGGCTGAACTCCGTCGTAAGGCAGGTCCGTAGAGTTGCAGTCGGAGTGAGGGTCTTGAGCATCCATGTGTGGGTGATGCGGTGGACCAGCATGATGTCCCACGCTTGGATGGTGATGCCGTAGGTAGTCAGGTGACCCGTGGTGCGCCGAGAACAATGCAGGATGCAGTAGGGCCGGTGCGTGAGGTAAAGGTGGCGATTCCCGTTCGGGCACAGCGGGCGGCGACCGGGCTAAACCCGCTCCGAAGAAAGGTGAATACGGCGAGAACACCTGGCTTTCGTGCAGAGACGGGTTTGGAATTGCTACAGAAGTTGACAACCCCGTAAAGGGTCGCGGTGACGGTGACTCGGGAAATTTACTCTCAGGTGAGTGCCCCAACCCCTCACCCCCTAGGATTCTACTGACAGTGCGAGGTGTTATTCTCGTATCTGTCACCTTATGCCGCTTCTTCTTCGGTGTGGCTACAAGGTTGAGCGCCTCATTCTGTTCGAAATTCGGCTCCCGGTCGAAGTGTCCGTTTATGGGTCCGTAGAGAGGTGCGAGAGGTTTCGGCGGCGTCTGGAACAGGCCTGTTGGAGGTCGTATGTGAGCACCGTGGCCGGGCCCGTTCGCCTCGGCGTGCAGCGGAAACGCCGCACCGCCTGGCGCTCGGGGGCCATTCAACTGAGGCATCAGTATCGGGTTATGCGTCATAAATGATGGAACACCATTTGGCGCTCCGGGATGATGGACGGGTTGATTACCTGACACCTGCCCCGATGGCCTCTCCGGTTGCTTCAGGTTCGGCGACTTTCTCTCGGCGAGTAACCGTTGCGCTCTCATGAAGTCCATGTTGAGTTTATCCACTGCTGCCGCCGCTATTTCCGACTGCTTGCCCAAGAATCGTCTTTGATGTACGAAGCGAGTCACGATGGAGTCTATGAGGGTTGCCAGTGATGCAGTTATTTCATTCTTAAGTACGTCTGCTAGACCCTCGAGATCAGCTCCGGTGACGGGCCCCACAGAGCCCGTGCTACTTCGAAGCGCTTCAAGTCGCTCCGCTAGTTCTGAAGATGGTGGGGGCTTCGGCGTCGGTCCCATCTGTCGCTGTTGCGGTGAGTGTTGGTTCGATTGTGACTTTTGTTGTTGACTATTCTGCTGGTGTTGATGCTCGGCAGCTTCCTTCATACGAGCCTCTTGCTCTAGGAACAACTTTTGACTTACATTGAGGTACATAGCTGCTGCATTGTTTAGGTGTTGATGCGGATGTGGTGGGTGCATGTGATCACCTGGTTGCAAGTGAGGCAGCATAGGTATCGATCCGTTAAGTCCCGGTACAGGCAGGTGGGGGTGTCCCACGGCGTGCGCGTGCATCTTCGATGTCATCATCTTGTGCATCACTTGCGTTAACATATTCGGCGCAACACTGTTCGGTATGGGCGGGGGCACTTCTTTGGCAGGTGACGCTGGCTCCGATTTAGGCACAGGGTCCTCGGTCTGCTCTACATCACTTGAAGCACCATCGTTATCTATTGTCTCTGACTCCTGACCCATGCGATTGCATAACTGTACATATTTTTCTTGCATCTCTGCGAGTTGCTCTTGCATAGTTCTAAGCTGAGACTTGAGAGCATTTTTCTCTACTAATTTACGTTCAATAGGGGGTCGCTCACCGTCATCCTCGGAGTCGTCCGACACTGTCTGCGCACTGCTGCCGTGGCTGGTCCCGTACCGCTCCGCAGCTCCGTCGTGCTGCTGCGGGTGATACAATTTTCTTTTCTTGCAACCGTTCACTTGTGGTTGTTGCGGCGCGGGACTGGAGCGCATAGTCGACACTATATTTTCCACTCGCGCACGTTTCACATCGAGAGGTCGCGGGGAGGAACGTTGAGCGTCACTATCACGGTCTTCAGGTTCAGACTTAGGTGCTAGAAGTGCGTCAGGTCCGTTAGATGCATGAGTCAAAGGCGGAGAAACGCGGGACTCACCGGCGCTATCGAGCGCCAGTAAGGCATCGTCCAGGTCCGGCCGCGAGTCACGCGACAGCGGCCGGTCCATCTTCTCCTTAGGCTCATCGTTGTTGTTGTTGGCGAGCACATTGTTGTTGTCCGGCGACAGGCGGAGCAGCTCTTTCTTGCGGCTCTGCAACATGTCACGCAGCACTCGATGCGCTATGTCGCCACTGTTCGTGTCATCGCTCGTGTCTTCCTGCTTGGGTGCGCGCCCAAGCAGTTCGTTGATCATATCCGCTGGAGGGTAGCCCGGTCCGAAGAGACCGAAGTGTTGGCGGCCCTCGAAGATGGCGCCGTAAAGTCCGCCGCTCATGAGTGCGGCGCGCGCGGGCGCGAGTCCGTTCGTCGCGAGAGTAGAGTAAGTATTGCGCGGCTCACCGGCGTCCACGCGCTGTCTGGCACGTTTCTGTTTCCTTAGCAGTTTATCCGAGTAGGGCGCGTGTGAGTCGGCCTCCTCCTCCGATGACATCATAGGCGAAACGCGCCGGGATTGGCCGAGCGGGCGGCGGGTAAGGCCCCACCGCGCTACTTGCGCCGCATCGCCCGCTCTGCAACAAGGCAAGGAGGGGATCGTCACGGCGAGCACACCTGCCTGCGAGCAGCGGCGCGGGCGCGTGCGCTTACCCGACGACTTTACTTACAAGTCGACGCATTGTGCGTCGACCATAAACACAATGAATAGGTACGATTGAAAATTAAAGAATTATTTGAATAAAGTAAAACTCGAACCAACCAGATTTTAATTGTGGAAGTAATCGAATTAGAACATTGGGAGATTGTTATCAATAAATCGATTGACTATTAGTTGTAGATGCTCTAGAAACTGATACGCGGTCCACTTACGAAAGTTGTCGTATCATTCGAAATCAGGATAGTTTCAAATAATCATTGGTCGTAAAACTAAAGCACATTAAGCTTACAAAGTTTGAGGCAAATATAATGATGGTTGAAGATAAAATCTGGCATTAGATATAGATTTTTATTTTTATGTCTAATAATGACTGAATTAATTGCTCAAAAATTTAAAGTCGATATAAATCTATTATATTCTTATTCTGTAGTCAGATCGTAAATAGGTATGTAAGTACCTATCACAGATATTTTTTTTTTTGCCCTTCAAGATTAAGACTCGATTATCGATTGATTGAATTGTAGAGTTGATTGACTTATGACTTTGTCATTTCGTCTCTACCACAAAGGTTACGCATTGAACTCTACATACCTAATAAAAAGCATATTAGCCATATATGAAAGAGAACTTATTCCTATATTATGACTCCAGACTCGACCTATATTGGATCAACCGCTTAATATGGCCATATAGAATTGGTTTGTCATATAAATTCTATGTAAGAAAGTTGATTATTACAACTACGAGTCATATCGCCTAATATTTTTAATAAATTACGTATGGTTGGATTTAACAAAGTGACCAACATAATTTCTCTACACTTTCGAAAATGTTCTGGAGGGTCACTTGAAACTCGATGCACAGTGAGGTCAAAACGACCCCCCAAATATTCATTGTTTTTTATTTATTTGCCAGCAGTGAACGTTTTCCTACATTTTACACTTTAAATTTGGAATGCTAGAACGCAGTTAAAGTACGAGGTTGGCAAATTATTAATACTTCTTGGGTAGGTTATATTCCGCCTTTTATTGGGGGGTCTCTTAAAGCAGTATGCGGGACATCCTTCAACAATTTAAAAAATAAAATAAATAAATATTGTTGGACATTCTCACACAACGTCATCTAGTCCAAACAAAGCTTTAAAGCTTGTGCTATGGGATCTAGACGACTGATAGACATACTTATAGGTACATATATTTCTAAATTCATACATATAATACATAGAAAACACCCAAACTCCGAAAGAAATATTTGTGGATCATACAAATATTTGGACCGACCCAGGAATCGAACCCAGGATCTCTTAGGTTTGTCGACAAATTCCACAGCAAGCCCCAGTAAGGTACCACCGCCTTACTAGAGTAGAACTTAGTCCGAACTTGGACATACATGAATACCCTGCTGTTAAGAAGAATCTTAACATGAAAATGATTTATATTTTCACAATGAAATTTACTTGACTTTGGCATACCTACTCTCATAATTTTTTTTTTTCATAATCATTTATTTATTGCTCTCAAGCTGAGAAAGTCCAAGAACAAGAAGATAAAAAAAATAAGAAAGTCGAAGATGAACCTGCTTGTGTGGATGATGTCTCTTACGAAGATAATTCTAGGGTTTACCCCACCTTATATCGTATGGGAGGTCTCTTAAAACTGGATGCGAGGTACATCCGCCAGCAATTTGCTCACACAATGAGATGGTATCAATGGCGGATGACTTCCGATGGTGGCGTGTCCACTTGCGACCGGCGTCACGGCTCACGGCCTGCTTGTGTGGCTGGTAGAGTCGCCGACAGGGTTTTTAAGAGTTTGCCGTAATTTTGTAAAATTTTTAAACAAAAACAAAATCACGAATAAAAAAAATTCAGTATGAAAAATAAATTGATGTAAAGGGTAGGTAGGTATGTATATTATGTTTTGTTGATTTCAAATCTGGAAGTACAAATTGGAATTGACATATTTAAATGCAATGAAGTTTTTTTTATTAAATTTTAGTTAAACTACGGTTGCACAATATATTAATAATTTTTGTTTGAATCAATGCCATTACAAAGTTTATTGATATTCATTCAGTAGCGAAATAAATCTTCATAAAGCGATTCTATAGAAATATAGAGACAGAAATATATTGAACTTTTGTTTAATTTTCAGAGTTTTAATTATTTCTTTTCTGTTATGTACCAAAAGCAAAAATAAAAATGAAAATAGATATTTCCTAAATAGTCTGAATTCAATTATAACTGTACATTCCGTTACCTAAATCTCGACGTAGCACACACATACAGTTTTCTATGTGTTTTCTATACAGAACACAGTTCCAATTAGACTGTATATAATGTACTTAGATTGTATATACCATGTATTGTGTTCACACAATATTGAACCAAAGTACTTGTTAGATATGGTCTTTGGAAAATACAGGGTGTTCCAAACATCTTTTACAAGTACTCAATCAATATTTTTAATACTAAGTATTTCATATTAAAGAGCATTAAAAATTTTGTCGTTTGAAGCAGAGCTTCTATTTAAAACCATTCTGAATTAAAGAAAATGCTATTCAGCTTGGTATTGTATTTACCTACTGTTTTTAGGGTTTCGTAGCCAAATGGCAAAAACGGAACCCTTATAGATTCGTCATGTCTGTCTGTCTGTCTGTCTGTCTGTCTGTCTGTCTGTCCGTCCGTGTGTCACAGCCACTTTTCTCCGAAACTATAAGGCCTATGCTATTGAAACTTCGTAACTAGATGTATTCTGTGAACCGCATTAAGATTCTTATATAAAACTAGAAAAAAAGCAGTAAATTTTGGGGGTCCCCATACTCAGAACTGAAACTCAAATTTTTTTTTTCATCACACCCATACGTGTGGGGTATCTATAGATAGGGCTTCCAAAATGCTGTTGAGGTTTCTAACATCAATTTTTTCTAAAGTGAATAGTTTGCGCAAGAGGGACTTCCAAAGTCGAAAAATGAGTGTCCCCCCCCTCTAACTTCTAAACTAAGAGAGTGATAAATCTAAAAAAAAAATATGATGTACATTGCCATAAAAACTACCAACGAAAATTGGTTTGAACGAGATAGAGCTGGTAGTTTTTTTTTAATACGTCATAAACCGCAATTTTTGGTTAGAAAAATCACTACCACTGCGAACGTGTTAAAACATCAATCAAAGTTACAACGAACTATAAGAACTTTTATATTATGTTACTTGCTGCTACGAAACCCTTCCTGGGCGAGTCCAACTCGCACTTGGCCGGTTTTTTTTTTCTTATAGGTAGGTTACGTACGGCTGTTCCACTTATCCCACCCCGTCTTGAAATCTGTGTTATAAAAGTAACTTCCTGGAGTTTGGTACAGAATCCAAGGAGTAATTTGCTACGAAGCTTTACAAATAAACAATTCATTGACTTTCTCTGTAAAATGTTTTTAGTCCAATCAATCTTATAATGGGTGTCCCAGTAAGAGTGCACTTTTTCATTTTAATAAAAAAAGCATATTTTTTGACAGAGTTGTGATTTTTTTATTGAATTGTCAAAAAGACATGTTCCGATTAAGTATGGAACAAAATATCCGTCAAATGGTCTCCACGGCTCTGATGGCAGGCCATTACTCTATTCATGAAAATTTTCATGATTTTTTCACATAGATGAGGCTGTTTCGCACCGATGACTCGTTGGATCTCGAATTTGAGCTTAGGCATTGTTTCTGGTTTATTCGCTTAAACCTGCGATTAGAGAAAACCCCAAAGAAAAAAATCGTACGGCGTTAAATCTTGGTGGCCAGTTCACATCTGAATTTATTGAGATATTTTTTCCGGCAATCGTTGCTGCAATGGATTGTTTCATGCGCGGTGTAGCAGGTGGCGCCGCGCCGTCTTGCTGAAACCACATGCCGTCCGCACACAACGGAAGCACAGGAGTCTTACTGTCCATAGCCGACCCAGCTTCTTCATTTTTTGTTGAGAACTCTTCGAATGGTTCACACATTAGGTGCACTTTCTCGACTGAAAATTGATCGTTGTTTGTGAGCGGTCTCAGCATAACTTTCCAAATTTTTGTAATAAGTTTTCACAATTATTCCGCGTTGTTCTTTCGAAAAGCGCTCCATTTTTATTAATCGGAACTAATAAATGTGTAAGCTGTCAAATCTCAGAGTCGCCACTTGCACAAAAAAAAAATAGCACAAAATTTAAAAAGTGCACTCTTATTGAGACACCCTTTATATAAAAATGAATCGCAAAATGTGTTGGTAAGCGCATAACTTTAGAACGGGTGGACCGATTTCACTAATTCTTTTTTTGTTGTGTAAGGTATTGTCAGGAGAAGGTTCTTATGGAAGAAAAAATATTGTATTCCCACGGGAACGGGAACTACGTGGGTGAAACCGCGTGACGTCCTCTAGTTGGATATAAAAAAAAATGTTACCAAAATTAAGTTGACTTATATTCTAGACGTTGGACTTTAAACTCTTAAGAAACCGGTCAAGTGCGAATCGAACTCGCGCACGGAGGGTTCCCTAGTTTTTAAAAGCGACTATATAGCAAGATTGAGAACAATACTGTGTTGTACTAAATGCCAGCAGTCTTCAAAAAAATTTTTCAACAGCCTGTAGCTTCTGAAACCATCAACACAATACATGCAGGTAAGTATGTATGTTAGAAACATGCGCTTAACGCAACCATTACTGCCTTTGGTCATTGTACTATATTGTAATTTGCGCTCATTTCGGTACGATTTCCATACAAGAGATTGCGAGATGTATACGGTCAACCACGCAACTCCTAAACCTTTGTGACATACGATTTTAGACTGTAGTTCTTAAAGCTAAGGTTCGTTTTTGATTGATATGTATATGTGAGTCGGTGGACCATCTCGAAATGGTTCCGGTACTTCCTGTTCTTTATAATTGTTTTATTTTGTGTACAGGTCGATATACTTTGGTGGGAAGATTTAATGGCTAGGTTTTGTTGCGAAAAAATTTGAATAATATTTTTTTTACAATAGCACAGAGTTCAAATACTTATTACGGTTGAGGTGAGGCGGACATGTTGAGTTGTTTCAAAATTTGGGTATGATTTTCATTTGACAAAAGAAAATACTAGTTGAACTATGATTGGAAATGGTTTTTGGGTCTTAATATTTCATTAAAATACTTATTTTAGAAAGTTTAAGACGGTATAGGGTTTTTCGTCTTTTGCTAAGAGTTCCAACTGTCAACTTTTATGCCATTTTTAGGATAAATTGGAATAATCGCCGCATGAGCTGAGCTATTGATCTCTACATTTTTAGAAAATACATACTATTAAGTCCGTGAATATTTCTTTATTTATTTATTTATACTTGCATAGAGTGCTGTAAACTTATCTCACTAACAAGAAAACCCAGTTTTAGTCTAATGAAATGCACCCAATAACCTAAATTTGCACCCAATAAATAACTAGGTACCTACTTATATCTATAGATAGTAAAATAATATTATCGCGTGGGTAGTTGGGTGCGCACTAAATACAAAAGTTGCCCCATATTCGTCAACGCTACATTTGATCATAACAATTTGGTAATTAATCTCATGAATAGGCAATGCGATGTCAAATTGCGATCAGTTTTGAAGGGACGTTTATAGATTGCGATATTTTGGTTAGTTATAGGTATTTAGGAGATGTGGGGTGAAATAGACACCCATACAGATCTTTGTGTCTAATCTGTCTTACCTGAAGGGCTACAGTATCAATGAATGGTTGTTTGCAACGTTAGTAATATACAAGAAAAACCTATTATACTGTACCACACGTCGAATAAATTTAGAGCAAGATTTTTCCAAAAAATAAAAAAGTTAGTAAGTCAAAAAATCTCAAGAGTTTTTTTCTTAATTTTACAGTTATGAAGAAACTCTTGAGGTTTTTTAAAAAATCCTGTAAATTATGTAAGGTTCTAGTTACGTTTTTTTTTGCGGAAGGTAATATTTAGCAAAATACTGAAAATAGTAATATTTATTTTGCCTAAGATCTTAGAAAGTGAAGTATTTCCCTGTATTTCACAAAACGTGGGGTGTAAATTCAGAATGCAGGCATGCCGGAACCTGTTGATCCACAACGCACGGTAGGGGCACACTAGTGTTGAGTATATCCAGGTAACATGTCAACGATATCGATACAAAAATTCTTGCAAAAACTATGTAGCTATCGACAGACTACATAGTTTTTGCAAAACAACTAGGTAACATCGATACATTGAGTACTGTATTCTTGATTTTTATTAAGTACTGTCATTATCCAAAAATTGCAAATTAAACGTCTGTAATTTTTAGATAATGATCTAAAATAAATGTGATTTTTGGTCTATTTCGTGATAATTGTTTAAAATTTTAAATATAGGTATGTACGTAAAAAATACCCAAAAACAATAATGGATTATACAAGTCGCGTGAGTTTAAATACTCAATCACGCTCTAGCGTAAATTTTGTACTTAGGTTTTACTTAGGTTTATCGTGAGCCTCAGATGGACGGTCACTAACCATAGATCTCATCGAAACAGTTATAGAAAGTTGCCCTAGAATATATGCCCATGCGACACGAGAAAGCGACCAGAATTCAATGCGAGCCAAGTCACGGGCATCAGCTAGTAACTAAAAATCTCATCTTAGCATATTTTTTCGTAAGTATTATGCAAGCGACAGTTTTTGGCAGTCGAAGTTTCAGTAATTTTTGCAGTAACATCGATAGCGGTACATCACTAGTGTTTCAACCAAGGCGTGCTTAATTTGGCGTGACCTGGCGACGTCTAATTTTTACGGAAACATTTCTTTTCCCTTACAGACTTTATAGTGAGGACTGGGAACTCGTGAATACCTACTCATATAGGTAAGGTAACTTAACATAACCTTCATATCGACGACTGCCTCTGTGGCGCAGTCGGTAGAGATACCGCCTGCGGCGCTGGAGGTCGTGGTTTCGATTCCCACCGGAGACAAATATTTGTGTGACCCATAAATGTTTGTCTCAAGAGTCTGGGTGTTTCTATGTATAATATGTATGTATTTAAAAAGGATATAAGTATTAATATCCGTGGTTTGATACCCATAACACAAGCAGGTTATTCCTAGCTTACTTTGGGATTAGATAGCGTTGTGCGAAATGTCCGAGAATATTTATTATATTATTATTATATCATGTATGTGTATAAGAGTGATCAAAGTTTAACATTATATTGACTCGTCATGTCACGCGGTTTTAACTACGTAGCTCCCGTTCTCGTGAGAATATGAGAATAAAATATAGCCTATGTTCACCGAGAAGAGTGTAGCTTCCCAACAGTAAAAGAATTTTTCAACAAACAAATAAATAACTACTAACATTAATCCTGAGTAACATCTATACTAATATTATAAAGAGAAAAGATTTGATTGTTTGTTTGTTTGTTTGCATTGGAAAATTCCGACACCATTCCGGAACACTGTTGGGAAGCTACACTCTTTGTGGTGAACATAGGCTATATTTTATTCCCGTATTCCCACGGGAACGGGAACTACGCGGGTGATGTCCATTAGTTGTAAATATAGAGAACTACGTGGGTGAAACCGCGTGACGTCCGTTAGTAGTAAATATAATACATGTAATCAAGTTGAACTTTAAAAACTTTTATTACAATTTTACAAACACCAAAACCATTCAAAAACAATATCGTAGAACTTCTTATCACAAATAAATTACCAAAGGAATAACATTTCCTTATAGCGTACTATAAAAATTATACATTTCCGATAAGATCGAGGGCCATATGGCACAGTGGGATATGGGGTATGTATGGGAATGTGTGGGAATACTTTCCACCCCTTCGCAATTACGCATTATCTGTCTTTGTTCACCTTATTTTCATGTGACTTATGGTCATATGACCATATGCCCGTGGTCACGCAATGAATGTAATAAGGAAGTAAGTTTTTTATTGTAATAAGTTTTATTATTGTCTTAATATACATTATATTAACAGGTACAAATTTTTAAACGAGTTTAGTCGATTTTGGTCGATTAAGCTGTCTTAATTATGTGGTGCGTACAACGGTTAACAGGTACGAATTTTTGAACGAGTTTAATCGATTTTGGTAAATTAGGCTGAAATGAAAGTACTTTGTATAGGATTTTTGAAAGTATTCCCAACTCCACACCTACTGCTTAAGATCCCTAGTTGGTACGAGTTTTACCTAACTTCGATAGATTTTCATTACTTAAACCCTCCAAGGTTCATTTGAAAACCCACATATCTACGACACAGGCTAATTCATTTTCAAATTAAATATTTCTTTCATATTATTAGAGTACACACTCTGTTACATTAATTATATGTCACTACTGGCCTTACTCTAACTTAAAACCTAACTTAAGAGCTAACTTAACTACTGGACCGGGGATAAAACCGCGGCAGTAGAGTAGATCCTTGATGCTGCTGAGTTTCATGCCAGTTCTTCTCAGGTGGGTCGCGACTAGTTTGTTTCCAAATTAAGTAAAACGAAGGAGCAGTTACTCTAAAATATTTGGCTTAACGACTGCCAACTGGGACGCACGGCTAACGTGCCTTTGGAAGCACGAAAACTCTTATAAGTGGAAATGGCACAAAGCGATCACCCATTTCAGGACCAGGCATACCATAAGGTGCTTAACTTAGTGACAAATTAGAATACTGTTAGCTTGGCTACGAACGCTACGAGAGAGAGAATGTTTTAAAACGTCATAATCCTTGAATGGTTATTGATTCAGTAACTATTATATTTCAAACATATTATAGAGATAATTACTAGCTAAATACTGACAGACAACGACTACACGCGAGACTGACCCATTTTAAAAATTGCATGTCTTATCGTGTACATGACATAATTAGTGTCATAGTACAACAATATTCATAATTACTGGGTTTTTTTTAACGCGAAGAAAATCCTATGGATGCTATGCTACTGACTAAAAACCATTCGTCTCCCACCTAACCGCCTACGGTTGGGTGGCCTAGGTACCTATACCCTTGGAAGGGTACCTCAGGACTCCCAACGGTCCTACGGCTACCACTGCAGCTTCGCCTATGCGAGTGGCACGGTTTATTTTTTTCTTCTAGCTTAAAGGATTTTTTCCCGCAAATAAAAAAACATTTGTCCTTTCTCAAGCTCTTTTTTTATCATCTTTCTCTGAACGAATTTTAACATGGGATAATGGTTGGTAGGAACATTTTCTTAGAGTAGAACTAATAGTTTTAGAAAAAAAGTAATTGCATCTTGGCAAAACGAGGAGAAAATAATATGGGCGGACGCTGCGCCGTTAAATCAAAGTATCGCGTTGTTTTTGCGGTTAAATGTTCTAACTGAATTACCGTAGGTACTTCATCTCAAATCTGCAAGGCCTAATGAGTTTCATTTCAAGACGTTTTTGCCAGCTGTAAATTAAATTATACCTATTTAAAATTCGAACGACTGACCTGAGTGAATGATTTATCACTCGATCTAGTTTCTGATTCCAAAATAATTCGTTCGAAAACGTCTACAAATTAACGAACTATGAGACCGATTACCCATTTTGAAACTCCGATTCAAATACGTAACCGATTTCACAAAGTTGTTAAAAATTAAAATCAATTATAGAGATGCCAAGATAGATAAGTATTGATGTTTCGAGACAAAAAACAAATATGGTAGGTGGCCAGTAAAGGGTGGAACTGGAGCAATCACCATGCATAAGTTATGAGCTTGGATGGCGTGCTTTCTGGGCCATTACTGGGCTTCTATGAAAAAGGACATTTCAGCCTTATCGTTGGATATCACGAGAATAAAAACCGAGCGATAAGATCGCGTGTAGCGTTGGGAGAGTGTCGATATTGGTTGGCGGTTTTGTTGATGCTTGCGGCTTTTTATCGATATTTGAATATTCTTTCTTGGGCTTTAAAATTCGAACGCTGTTGATTTAGAACTAAGTATGAAATGGAGCTCTTTTAATTTTACTTGTACAATAATCTTTTTTATCTATCTACCACATTTTTGTGCAATTAACAAACGTCACAAAAATTGTATAGTTGCAATGTATATCTTTCTGGAATCCAAACTTGTAATAATCCTTAAATTATTATGGAAAAAAATGCTTGTGTTGAAAAGAAACGAGTCCGCGCACTTATAGTACCTAATGTAGCATTTCTTAGTGACAAAGAGTTCCTTAACAAAATAAGATAAAACCAACCGGATTTGAGATATAAGTTACTTCCCAAGAGACTCAGGGAGAAGCACTACCATTCGGCCCAGATATACGCATGCTAGCAAGACTAAAATTGACTAAATTTCTTCCAAAACTGAGTGTCAAATGATCAACGAAAGACTCGATGACGACACTACAAATAGAGGTTGGCAAGCACTTGCAACCCAATATATCGATAGTGTCACATCCCTACGATAGTGTGTTGGAAGACAGGCACTTATTAGCTGTCATTATCTACGGCGGTATCGCCTGTGACATATGGCTAATATCGGACACGACCGTCCGTACATGCAAGAGTTCCACGCTACTCCTTTGTGTTCGAAAAATATGCTTTAATTACTTATTGCTATGATAAAATGTGGACATTGGATGTTATCTGTCTTTTTAGGGGCGTATCGTGATGTTGTTTTTAGAAATTCGCGATTGAAACATGTCTTTCGTTTATTGTAGTAGTAGTTTATTTATCCATTTGCGGATAGGCAAAGGCAATTTGAGCCATACAGCCTAGTCTTATATTTGCATTTCAGTAGCGTTCGTTTATTGTACTTTGTATTCTATATTCGAATATCAGTTTCGTTCATTCGTTCATTGTTTCAGAACGAGTATTCATTGGGGAGTCATCCTGTAAAATTTCAACAGCAGACAGCCACAGATTTTCGCTGGCTATTTCAAGACACATTTCAACAGCAGACAGCCACAGATTTTCGCTGTCTATTTCAACACAGCATACGTCTATAGACTACAATGATCGTATTCTTGTATGCCATCAGCTTACTCCTTGAAGAGGCTGTCCTAGATCTTCAAAACATTGGGGTTCTATTCTGATAATGATTAATCACAAATCAAGCATCCTCAAACCCTTAAAATACCTTGATGCCATATCCTACTTCCTACTAATATTATAAATATGAAAGTTTGTGAAGATGTTTGGATGTTTAGATGTTTGGATGTTTGTTACTCAATCACGCTCTAACCGCTAAACGGATTGGGCTGAAATTTGGTACAGAGATAGCTTATAGTTTAGAATAACACTTAGGCTACTTTTCATTTCGGGAAATTGTTCCCACGGGAAGTGGGAACGGGTACCGAATTTCACGCGGGCGAAGCCGCGAGTATCATCTAGTATTAAATAAATAAACACGATTTTGAAGAATGACGGCTTTACCTCTTTTTTTGCCTGCGGAAATCCATCATGGAGGCTATGCCGGGCTCTCACCTACAAGAACTGCACTGTGATTTACCACTACCTACAGCCAGGAGCCCCTGGTAAACCCTAGAAAGGATATCCCAGAAATTCCCTTTTAATTCTGACATTATAAATTTCCTGACATGATAATACTTATTGAAATATAAATTATTAAGAGTATTAATAATATATCAATCTGGCCAATAATTGTTTGTTAATGATTGCATACACAAAAATCTGCTGTTTTGTATGTACTTATTTTTTTTTTTTCTCTTTGCTGTAATTTTTGCATTATAATATTGTAATACTTTATAACATTTGCACACCTGCATTCAAAGTCAAAGTCAAAGTCAAAAAACATTTATTTCGCATAATCCTAATACATAGGCACTTGCTACACGTCAATGAATAATTGAAGTTATAGAACAGCGCACTACCTTTCAAACTTATAACACCTGTACTGTACCTGTTCTATGTAAATAAATGAGTTGATTTGAAATAAAAAGCTCCTCCCCCTCCCCTATTTATATCATTCTACGAGAAATTTCTGTCATGTAACGATGGCTCCATTAGCTATCAAACAAGTCTTTATCAACCAATACAATAATCAGTGAAACTCGAGCTGAAAATTCATTTCAACGGCCATTACAATGATGCAGATTGCGAAACGCACGAGCATGCCTCACACTCGGTCTTGTTATCACTTGTCCGTCTGTCCTGCACAGAAAAATGATAATAACATATCTGGTTACAATTTAATATTGGCGCCAAAGTTGTGGGAGTAAGCGGGAACCGACATTTTGTTTTTTCTATTCTATACTCGTAGCTATACGACGCTGCTTTCTTTTCTAAATCCTATAACAAATGGCTGTGTTCTATAAAATGGCAGAGATTTAACGTCGCGGATATATCTATAAAGTCTATGTTAAAACCTATTTGCGAAAGCTGCAGGCCACTATTCAATCATAGGTTCGACTCAAACAATTGTTTTTTAGGTAACTCGATCAAGCGTTCTTGACTAACGAGTGGAATGGTAAAATGGTACCGTCCGCAAGGATTCAAACCGAGCTCATGCATCTGTTTTCGTAAATTTAGCTCGGGTCAAAAAAAAACCGATCTAATATAGAGATTTTTCGTCACATATAAGTCGTCAACTTCACTTGGTCGAGTTTTCCTGAAAATGTCCAAATAAAATGAATGGTCACCTGCTTGTAGCAACGTGCTTCGCTTTGAGAGCTCAGCATGACCCAGCTAAAATGTTATTGTATCTAATGATGGATCTCTATATTTCATTTTAAAAACTTGGCAAAGCCTGAAACACGAGTATTTGGTAAAGAATCATATACTTCTATTCTCTTAAACAGCTTATTATGTGGATTTGTCTTAATCTGAAAGATTTTTTTCTACGTTATGAGTATGACAAAGCGTTCTACAAGATCGGCAAGAAGAGGGTGATTTGGTCAAAACTCAGATCTTCTATGACTTGTGCCTCTTATACAATGTGTGGATCGTTGGTATATTGAGCCCGACCACATCTGGTCGGTTTCTTATCAAACAGAAACACCAGTTATTGTGTTTTGAAGGAAAACATAGCTTTATCGCGTCCACAGTTGCTCACACATCCGCCGTCCTTAAGTTTTTTTGCTGTCATTTGGGAGCTATTGTTATTATTTCGATAACTCATAATGGCTTTGTTTCTTAATGGTGAACTTGTAATGGACAGACAGATTGACGTTGAGGAATTTAATACTAAGGTGTCTAATGTGGTCTTCGGGCTCAAGTCAGCATCACTAATAAGTGGCACACCTGACCAAAGATCGAGGTCAAGGCTATGAGAAGACCCTGGGACATTCTTTCGAGGACTAACCCGGGACTCTCGGCCATAGAGAATGGTCAGGCATCGTGTAGTCAGTAGGAGTCCGGCATAGCGTCCATGTACGCTAAATAAAATTCTAAATAAAACTCTTTACCTTGTTAAACCCAGTGCCCCACCCAGGGTTATCCTTCCCAAGGCGTACCTCTGGTAGTCCCGGGTACGCCTTGGTAAGGATAACCCCAGCTGTAGCAGATGAAAGGCCACTGTGTGGTTTTAGTCAGTGGAAGTCCAACATAACATCTACGAAGGTTTCTACACGAAAAAATACTAAGAGAACGTAACCCTGACCAACGTTTCGGTGTGGCCACTACAGATGTCATCAATTTTTAAACCGTTTCTTAGATATATTTAACCCTTGTTTTCTGATAATCAATATTAACAAGAAAAGGATCAATTTATTAAATTTTATGACAGCCCAGTGGGTGACCAGTGTGACCCCTTTTTCTATAATTTCCTGCAGATAAAGTTAATTACGAGTAAACTTTCCGATAATTTTTAATCCCTTGGGACCTTTAAAGATGTTTTTTTTTCTAAACCTTTTGTTTGGTATCTTGGTCTTTAGGAACACAAACATATTGATAGTAGTTTGTTAGTTTGGGATTTTAAAAACACTTGTTAATCTGTAAACTGATATGTGATGTTTTAATTTAGGTTTGACAGCAGAGAAAAAAAAACCCTATATAATTTAAACTTTTTGTTTTTAGTTTTTGTTGTTACTTATAATGGCAACAAAAATACATCATCAGTGAAAAGTTCAACTGTCTAGCTATCACGGTGCGTTAGATACCTACAGCATGGTGACAGACAGACAGACAGACGCACAGACGGACAACGGAGTCTCTGTGTAAAGTACCCTTTTACGCTCTGGGAGTCGAACAAAATAAATAACCCTAAAAATGTTGAAAACAAAGTTTTTAATTCTTTCTTTTGGTTTGAAATCAGCCTATAGCAATCCAAAATTAGATGATTTTGTAAATACTAAGTACATACATACATGGTCACGCCTTTATTCCCGAAGGGGTAGGCAGAGGCATATTCTATGACCATATTCCACCCTTTTTTTAGAATTTGTCCCATGTGGTGGTGAGCCGTATTACCGTGTTGAGATGGACAGGCGCAAGTTGAAACGGCCTGCTGTTGAAATTTTTCAAGTTGGCTTAACGACTGCCATTTCACTGGCAACCGGGACCAACGGCTTATCGTGGCTTGTCACAAAGTGGTCACAGGGTGGTCACTCATGCAAGGACCAGCCTTAGTAAATGTTGCTTACCGCAGTGATCGTTTACAGAACACTGAAACCGCGGGGCCGTGAGCGCTTCAAAATATTAAGTAATTTGCTATATCTAAGTACTAAGGTTCCATTCAATCGAGGTTAAACTAAAGTCCACTAGATTAAATCAATTCTTTCCACCTTAGCAATACAAACACAGCTCAGTACTTGAGTGAGCAATTGAGTTATTACATTGGGGTTCCGCGGGCAAGGAGTAAAACAAAACGGAACCATCTCAATTGGTTAGTTAACGAGGAAACAATCTTGTACGCGCACCGCTTGCGACGGAACTCCAGCCAATCTCGGCGATACACCACAGACCTACAACTATATAGACAGGGCTATGTAGGGCCAACGCATCCTCAGTTGATAATAGTGCTCCTGTTGACAGTCCCACTAGGATATATGATGTTGCAGAGAGGTCAGGCAGTAGCATAAAAAGCTTTTTTTTTTTTTAACGTGAGGGAAAATTCTCATGGATGCTATGCCGAACTCCTACCGACTAAAAAACCTCACGTAACGCCCAACAGCCTATGGTTTGGAGCCTCGGGTAAGCCCTCGGACGGATGTCCCAGGACTCCCAACAGACCCACGGCCGCCACTGCGGCCTCGCCCAGGGGGTGGTTCGGGTTGCTATCCCGCGTCTTTGAGGGGTTTCGGGTGTGATTCCGCTTCTAAGGGGGGGGGGGGGGGCGTGCGTGAATCCCTCACGTCACGCTGCCGTCATGGGGAGCCAACGTCTAGCAGTCGAAATGTAGACAAAATATGGACATGACTTTGATAGGTGTAATGGACCCAAACTCCCCACCAAGACTTCTCAAACAAAATTAATACATAGGCACTAGTAAAATATTAATAGTACACAACAAATAGAAAGACCCTCCAGTTCACAGCGCGGTTTCTCCTGAGAAGTACTGTTAAGAAATTCGGCAGGCCGTTCCTTTTGTGCGCCTCCAGGACTCAAGACAATTCCCAGATGCAAATCGTGCACCCGATAACATACGAGAACATGGTATTGTTGGGGGCTGAAGACGACAAAAAAAAAGAAATACCTCAACCACAGCGGCACTTAGTCAATCATATTGTACCATAGAGGTATCATAGATGAGATTGTAATTATATTTCTCTGTTGAGTTATGAGAGGCGCTCGTAATCCCGTTTGCTCATCGTTCTTCAACCGATTCGTACGTTAAGTAGGTACCTATAATTAATTATGATATGGTCAGTTCTGAAATCCCGAAGCATCGTTTATTAACATGGTAGTCGTTTAGCCAAGCTGAATGTCTTATTTATTAGTAAAATTTGAACTGCAGGTAGTCACAACCAAGTCAAATAGACACATCAGACAACTGGAATCTATAATGTGGACATATAACCTCTGCCTACCCCTTCAAAAGCTTGCCTATATACGTGTCGCTGTCTATTCTTCCTATAGTCTACACTTTGTTTGAGAGGAAGAGACAATTTCGTCGAACACATGTGGAAGTATCTAAGTGCAAGTAGTTACTATCAATGGGTTATGGATGTTTTGACATGCTGCTAGGATGTTTCTATTAAACCAATTGTGGAGTCGCTTCATAGATACTGCTTGGTACATCTTTGTCATAATTTCTTGTTGATTTGATTGTTAGTTATAATCAATACAACCAGAATATAACTGCTTCTCTGGTGTAGTCGGTAGTGATACCGCATGCGGCGCTGGAGGTCCTGGGTTCGATTCCCGGCTCGGTCCAAATATTTGTGTGATCTACAAATGTTTGTTTCGGAGTTTGGGTGTTTTCTATGTATAATATGTATATATTTAGTAATATATAAGTATATATGTCAGTCGTCTAGATCCCATAGCACAAGCTTATATTAGCTTAATTAGGGCTAGATGATGTTTTGTGTGAATGTCCACAATTTTTTTTTATAATATTAATTCATTTGTATATAACTAAGTTGGCAAACAGGCTTATGGTGATCATTCTGATCTACGGAGGTTTGCAATTACATAACTCGTAAAGGAGTATAGATTAGAGAGTACACGCGTCTGAGTCTCGGGCTAGCAATAAAACTTCAAGTCGATATTTAAGCATTTTTTTAATAATGTATGCTTTCCTTGGGCTTCTTGCCCACTCCCTAAATGAGAAAGAATAATCTATGTATTTAATTTCTATTTTATTTTTATTAAAATCAATCAGTATCGGTTAAAAAGTAGCCTATGTCCTTCCCAGGGACTCAAACTATCCGTATAGCAAATTGCATCTCAATCGCTCCAGCTGTTTAGGCGTGAAACGTAACAGACAGACAGACAGGCAGACAGATAGACAGACAGACAGAGTTACTTTCGCATTTATAATATTATATATTAGGGATTAAGTGTTAAAATGCAATAACTAGGTGTGTCTGCTAGCTTTACAAAATGTCTAAATCTCAAACACTATAATGTCAAAACTTCTAAAATGTTGAACAGCAAACTTATACAATATATAAAATTAAGCTGTTTGTAAGTTTGAACAGACGATTGCGCTACGGCTCACAAAACACATATTCGTACAAAGTTGGTGAGCGCATCTTGAGGCCAAAAAGACCTGGCTGCCTTCCAAAGTATTCTGGAGTGTATTAAAAGGGGCTGTATAGATACAGCGGATGGCCTAAATAAATTATGAATTTATATATTTGAATAATATCCTTTCATTATCTTCTTCTTGTGTTCCATTAAGAAGCATAAATTTTTAAGTTCCTTAATCAGGGATGTACCACTTTAGTTTGTATGGTGCGGTTGAGAATTTAAGATCAAGTTCAATTAAAGCGATAGCTGTGCTTTTGCCGTGTTCTTAAAATGAACCAATTACAGAAACAGTTTCAGTATATTAAAAGGGATGTTACGGCGTTGTGGTCCCGTGTACCAGTTAGTCTTTAAACCAAGTTCAAGATTCAATAAGAGATAGGGAGTGAGGGCCACAGCTAGAATAGTAATAAAATCAGTTTCAATTTAAAATTAAAGGCACTTAAGTTTCTGTTAATCCGAATAACCTACTTATGAATAGTCCTCATAATTTATATATTATTTTGAACATTGCGTGGTGGCAGCCCTACCCCGGAATGACCGAGACACTTCATATAAACGATACAAGTTCGTATGCACTTTAATGGCAATTGTTCCTAAGTGTAATATCGGCGCAATAACATAAGCTGGGTGTATTCTGGAACATTTACACAACTGTACAACCATTTCAAGGATTTTCTTGTAATACTGGACTTGTTTTACTGAGAAACTTCATGTATAATAAAAATATTTGTGGACATTTTCACATAACATCATTTAGCCCAAATTAAGCTAATATAAGCTTGTGCTATGGGATCTAGACGACTGATATACATATTTATATATTTCTAAATACATGCATATTATACATAGAAACCACCCAAACTCCGAAACAAACATTTGTGGATCACACAAATATTTGGACCGACCCGGGAATCGAACCCAAGACCTCAAGTGCGTCAGGCGGTTATACTACCGACTGCGCCACCGAGGCTGTCAAATAATAGGTATATATTAGGTAAAAAATCGTAGAAATATAATTCTAAATGAGCCAAGAGCTTCTCTACATCTTCCACTGAAACACATTACCTCAAATCACCCGGGTTCCTTACAGTTCGAGGGTTGAAACAGTATTCACAATTTTTTCTAACATCTCTTGTTCATTGTAGTACTTATGGATATTTATAACATGCTATGTACATGAAATGTTCAAATTAGTTTTGTAAGATTGTATTTTAACTTAATATTGTCAGTAAAAGACATTGAACTTGAGGGCCGCTTTATAGTCTTACAGACTGGCACGGTGGCCCCCAATTGCTAGGTATTGCTGTGACTTTCCATCGAACGACGGCATCATTTTGGCGAGCCAAATATTTAAAAAACTAATCAATACTTTATCAGCGCAGGACCCATAGTTGTACCTTGTGAGACACCAACAAAGATTAAGTTTAAGCTGGATTCAATTCATGTAATTCATGTTGTTTAAAGTTATAGCCCTGCATAAGTTTAAGTTTCTATTACTAATAAAGGATCTAAGAACCTGAGATTACTTCCGAATGTAATAGTGACTGCGATAGAATTGCCGTGCTCGTAGCATACCTAAAGGGTTAATTAGTTACGTTCAACTGTTAAATACATTTTCGAGATTTAAGACTATTTTTACCTTTAGATTTAAAACCAAGAACCATGAAAAAGATTGAATCAGACACGATCTTCACAATAATAAACATGTAAGTGCCTACTTTCGTCTGTTTGAACACGAGTTATTAATCCAATTTTCTAAAGATAGCGATGTTGCTTTACAGATAAAGTATTGCCATATTTAAAAATAAACTTTAGGAAAAGAAGCTAATTGCTAAATTAACATGAATGAGTTCAATTGTAGTAATGTACAAAATTAAGCGCGGGCGCATCTTGTAAACACGTGTTAACGACACCGCACCTATTCTATTTGTGCCACGGATGTGACCGCACAACGTAATTAGGGACATCTACCAACCTGTTACAATTCTATTTAATATTAAGGTCATATTCTTTGAAAATTATGTCATGACGCCTAAATTGGCGATAAAAAAATTACCGGCCATAACTAATTTGAGCAATAGGGTGTTGTTAAGTAGGTACCTACTTGGAAGTGGTAAAAGGGGGATGGGAAAATAAATTTGAATAAATTAAAAAAAAATGTAGAAGGTAAAATAAATGTGCAACGATGTATGTGATCTAACCAGGTTGGCAGGTCAAACCGTACTACCACGCCAAGAACTGCACACTAGAACGAAAAGAAGAAAACAATTCTAAGCAAATTTTATATTCAATCGAAGTAAAATGACAGTTTCATTTTAAAACAGCAGCAAAAAACACTGATCATAGCTAAACCTAGCCATCATAAGTTGTGAAATCAAATATCTAGTTCTGGATCATTTCAACATAGATTAGACAAATGAATTAGTCACATAGACACACATACATGACTCAGACATACTACTACATTTAAAAACCGAATTATAGACTAAGATTCCAGAGCATCAATTCAAAGAAGGTCACTCAATCCGCCAAGAAAGCGCCACAGTGCAGTCAAAACAGTGAGTCAACAATTAACCCTTGTATTGCTTGGCCCAAATTATAGCGTAGTGTTACAAGACGATATAGGATGTGACAAAGGTTAAATCTATATCGTCACATCCTCGCGCGTTTCCTGTTTAAGCTGAAGCGTTAATTGTCTGTGGTTGTACACATTTTGTTGTTATCTGTGGCATAGTATATGTAAATAGAGTAGGTTAATATAAAATAGACAATTTTTTATACCACTAAGGTGGCAGACAAGCATACGGCCCACCAGAAGGATTGGCGGTCACCGCAGCCTATGAACGTTTGCAACACCAGAGGCGCCACTCTCGCGCTGACGACCCTGTAAAAACCTTCTAAGACCCCTTTTGAAGAACCCCATACTGTAGGCGTTGGGGAAAACCGAGGCAAGGAGATCATTCCACAACCTAAGAGTGCGCGGAAGAAAGCCCCCATCGGATCTAACCGTGCTCGAACGCTCCGGACGTAGAGTGTAGAGTGAATTAAGTATGTGGTTTTATCGTTCAAGTACTCGTACCTTGGGTTAGGATGATTTTTTGTAGAATTTCGAAGGAATTAATAGCATGCCCGAAATATATGTAGCCAGTAGAAAAATTCAACCTAGCACGATACAATTTAAATCGTTCTTTTTTAATCCTATATGGAAATACTGGTAGAGTAGCCTTTTTACACTATGTCAGCGAAGTAGTCCTAATAGGTACGTACTTGCGTGGCGCAAAACTAACTCGCTTGCGTGAATTGAGTCCGCGGATCACTTGCTAAAGAGGATATATCCTTAATGAGTGATTAAGCTGCAAGATTATACAGACAACCCGAGGAAGTAGTTATTCGTCATTCTTTGACATTGCTGAAGGACAGAGACAGAGATGCCACTGCTTTGAATTAATTTAACTTTCGTATGACATTGGTTACTACTATATTCGAGATCCATTCTAGGTTTATATCTCTACTATACGTTCTGGGGTATCCTTCCGAGGGCTTACCCGGGGCTCCCAACCGTAGGCTGTTAGCAGGGCACGTGAGGTTTTTTAGTCGGTAGGAGTCCGGCATAACATCCATGAGGATTTTCCCTCAAGAAAACAATAAAAATGATCTCTACTATATTCGAAATCCGCGCTTGCTTTGAGAAGCAGAGGCAGACAAGCTGGTAATTCACGTCGCTTTGTGTTTTCTTGTATCAGGACAAGGTCCCTCAAGAACTATTCCAGTTCTTAAGGGATGTTGTCCTCACACGAGCAGACGCTGTACCGTCCAGTGGTCATGCTTTCATGGTCTTGAGGATATCCTCCACGGCAGTAGCCTTCGATGTAGGCAGAATGCAGACATCATGCGATTTAGAAGAATCTTGATTAACCCCCTTTTTGATCGCAGAATTTCCTCAGTGGAAATTCTCGAACAAAAAAAAATGTTTTTTGAAATGATGTATCAAAGGTTTGTGTACATATTATGTGTGTTTAGGCAGCTAGTATAAATTTAGCAACATAGTACCTACTACACATCCAGTTTGGGTTTAGCCTAAACTAAAGGCTATAAAACAAACTCCTCTTCAAGTAAAACTCGCCGTATCGTTCCTTATCTCGTACTAGGAGTACTTAACAAGTACTAGTTTTGATCAGCGATAACTCGTACACGAAGTTTCGGTAAATACTACACCAAAATGCGTTGCAATTCTAGCAATTGTGAGTACTTGAGTCGGTAAGGAGTTTTTAATGCAGAACTTATGACTGTTTTGCTGACGGTAAAATAATTGGGTAGACGTAGGAAGGAATTTGATTAAATGTTTAGATTTTTAGGCTTCCGTATCCAAAGGGTAAGAGTGAGACCCTATATCTAAGACTTTGCTGTACGTCTGTCTGTCTGTGGTATCTCATGGACATTCAGAAACTTTCACAGATGTTCCACGAAGAACCCTTGAAACATTTTTCAAATGTATTTTAGTATTTTGTTATACACAAACGACAAAGGTAATATTTTATCCCTTATTTTTCTGTTGGACTTGAGCAATATTTCATTCCGCTTACTCATTTATTTTTATACCACAAAGGTCATCGATTATTCGTTCACGACATTCGTTCAGTCATTCTTTCTTTGAAACAACTTATATCTAAGTTCTCTCAAGTTTAGAAACCTTACTAACCGAATGCCCTTTAAACCCCATCTAGACCAGTACAACAATCACCAGTTAACTTAGAACAACTTAGACTTAATAACCGTTAAGATTAACATCTTAGACTTTAAGTTGGCCAACTTAAGCAGTAAGTACGGCTTTATTTGTGTCTAAATGCGTTCAGGTAGATATTATCGCTAAGATTATAGGCCTTTTTTATAGACAAGCAGAGCGATAAGCGGCAAGCGATGTGTCACAATGTTAGAGTTCCTTATCGAAATGGTTGTTTTTATATTAAGCTCGCCAAATTGACGTCGCCAGCCTGATGGAAAGCCGTGGCGCATTTGGGGGCCACTCTCACAGTCCGTAAGACTTATGACAGTGGTATTCAAGTTGGCGGCCCTGTGATGTGCCTCTTCACGCTCCGATTGAAGATGGAACCCTATTACTAAGACTTTGCTGTTCATCTGTCTGTCACGAGGTTGTATCCCAGGAGTCGATAGCTGGAGACCTAAAATTTTCATAGATGATGTATTTCTGTTGCCGCCATAACAACTAGTACTAAAACAGATAATTATAATTTTTAAGGGGGCTTATATGTAAAATATACGTTCTTTGTTTGCTGTTTTTGGTACGGAACCATCTGTGCGTGAATTCGACTCGCGCTTGGCCGGTTTTATAGTGTTTTGCTCAAATCAAATTGCTCACACGTAGGTACCTAATTGGGGAATCATGTCATTTTCATACTACAGCCATGATTAGAAGATGTTACGTGGGTACTTTTAGCCCCTCTCTATAAAACAGAGTGCAGAGGGGCTTATGTCGAGACTTTGTCTGTAGTCTGTGACTCTATCGCATTAAACTACGTCACTAGGTCACGTGGATCATCTGATCAAAGTTTGAAATAAAACAAAAATGACAACGTCAATAGGATTGAACTTTCACAATAAACGTGTTAGAGAGGGGCAGTCCGGTGAGAACGATCTCACGGCTTTTTTGTTACGATAGTAAACACAGAGCAACGCGCGCCTTAGACAGTTCGCGTTGCTCTATGATATTAAAGAACCTTTCGCAATTTGAAATAAAGAGAGATAAAGGTATTTCTAATATAAAAAAAAAACAAAATGAAAACATTCTAATTTCAAATTATCACAGACTAAAAAACTGTCTATTCCTCATTTACGCGGCATTCTCATAATTGCCACTTCGGATTGCAAAATTTAACAAACACTCCTTCGCTTTTGCTCCTCGTAAAAGAAACTGAGGTCAATAGGCGAGGCGGTAAGCTTGAGAATGCCTCAACTCGAGGCAAGAGGTCGAGGCACAAGGCAGATTCAAAGAGCGAAGAATCCAGTTCATTACCGTCTTACAAGCTCCTTAGTTTTTAGTGATGTGACACCACATTGAACTAATATCGATAAATAATTGACTGTTGACAGGCTTTGGAATAATATGAATGTCAATGAATGGTAATGATTTTAAAAACAGAAAATTGTGAAATAAGTAAAACCTTCGATCTCGGTTGCTAGTAATATGGCAGTCTTATTTGTAGGCTTGAAATTAAAACCGCAGGTCTGTCCATTTCAACATGGGTATACATCCTATAACGTGGGATAAAAATAAATGGGAAATAAGGACAACCAAGTGGTGCGCTATTACGCATCTGCCTACTCCATCGTGAAGGCGTAGCTGGCAACACTTCGACTAACTCATTAAGAAACCATTGATAAAGATGTCCCTTCTATTACAATCTCTAGAGTTCTAGACCAATATGCAATGAAGAATCAGGGAATCATGACAATGCCTTGGTACCGTCAATTGCTGAATATTGCTAAAGTTGAACACGAGGTCTGAAATGCTATTTGAAAGCATAATGTACTAAAAAAATTGAAAATCAATAATTCCTACTCACAAATTTTAGTACCGCGTACCTAAAACAAAGAGAAAAAAATCTGGAGCAGATCTTTAATTAAACAAGTTCTCAAGTGAAGTTGAGAAAAAAA
The DNA here is from genome assembly GCA_933228765.1 of Miltochrista miniata. Taxonomy (NCBI): domain Eukaryota; kingdom Metazoa; phylum Arthropoda; class Insecta; order Lepidoptera; family Erebidae; genus Miltochrista; species Miltochrista miniata. Next base: position 8,776,580 of record OW121764.1, on the reverse strand, counting down.
AATCAACGAAATTACTATTCGCCGTCGTCAAAAGCCGAAAGTCACTCGAACTATCATCGCAGCAACGAGCGGAACAAACTACAGCCAAGTGTGTTGATTTTCAGCGTCTCGTTGAGTAGTGTAGAAAAAAAAATTCTCGAGTCGCAAGTTCAGGGGGTGGTCCCCACCCTACCCTTTCTACAAACCTCCTTAACTGCTGCTAGCGGACAAAAAGAATGAATGGATCCGCCCCTTAACGAATACACCGACCGGCATAATTCATACTTAGGAAACTGCAAGGAGTTGACATGGATTTTTATATTTTTTACTTTTTAATTACGATAGCGTGGCGTCGCCAATGAGGTTAGGTTTTACTTCAATGTATTTTTTTATTGTTACTTTTGTTTTTAGACTTTTGTTTGCTGCGCTAGATAGAGCGGCTAAGGCTTCTTTATGATTCTCTGTAAGTGTTCTTCTTCAAACAACATAACAGTTCCGTTATGATATGCATTTTAAGATCTTAAATATTGTTTTAGTTATCACTAAAATATGTATATCCTGCCGACATTAATTTAAAAACTAGATGATTCATCAAGTACTCAGTACCGAATAAGTACTAGTATCAAACATTAAAAAAAAAAAGCAAAAATCTGTCATTTTCAAATTGTTCTTTTTTCATTCAATTTTTTTACCACAATGCTGCTCCCTCTATGGTCTTAATTAAAATATCTTATGCACCATTTAAACCACACAAGCAACTGGAATGTATGCTAGAGCTAGCTAGCAATTGACTAGTTGCTCCAGCCTAGACGCTCATTACACAACCATCTCTGTAACTTAAGACGAATTACATAAGTTACTAATGACAAGGTACGTTGCAACGGGCAAGTAAGAATTCAACTTTATTTTTAAGAAATTGTTCAAATATTTTTCTGACTTTCTTTATGGTAGCTAAAGTGTGTATAATTACCCTAGAACAGGGGTTAGGGTCGTCTATTTTAGGGATATTGTTACTAGCCTTTTGGCCTGTGTTGTCAATCGAATTCTGAATAACTTCACCGCGAATTTCAATCTGGCGAGTGCAGTGGCGCTTATTTAGATAAGTTATTTTTTTATACTAAATAATGGTAAGATTTATTATAATAAATAAATATTTGTGGACATTCACACACAACATCATCTAGCCCAAATTAAGCTAATGTCAGCTTGTGCTATGGGATCTAGACAACTAATATACATAGATTATATATTTCTAAATACATCCATATTATACATAGAAAACACCCAAACTCTGAAACAAACATTTGTGGATCACACGAATATTTGGACCGACCCAGGACCTCCAGCGCCGCAGGCGGTATCACTGCCGACTACGCCACAGAGGCAATCTAATATAATGTAGCTCTAGTAAAATTATTTCTATAGTAGGTAAAATTTTACTCAATCTACTTCAATTAGGTATACAAAAAAGGTTTAGCATAGACATATTTTAACTACTTTTTTTTGATAGCTTACTATACTGTCCTAAGAAAACACTATCAAGTCAAGAGACCACGTCCAAACGCTCCACAGAAAGCAACTTCGGAAGTTAAGATGCGTCGGTTGCCACGTATAATTTTTCCACTCTCTTTCAATTCCCCCCTTTTCACCCCCTTCTCAACCCTTCCGTCTGTCAATCTTAACTACAAGTCGGGAAGGCTCCGTATAACGCAGTTCTGGGCTTACGTTTTTTATTTTTTTGCTATCAAGGTTTTAATAGGACTGACTGGGATTTTTGAAAATCGATGATTCGTTGAACGTTTAAGAGAAAGATGGATTTGTAATGTTTCAAATAGTTTTTAAAGCTGGATTTTTTGAAGTATAGGCACTATTAAAGCCTGCTTTTGAAGTTTTAATATTATTAGTCTTGCAATTACTATTTTGTGTTAATAAAAATCATATTTTTATTTTTTACGGGTTTTTTGTTGTTTAAAGGTTTAACTATGTCCCATAGGTCTAATTTGCAGTTATATTCTTTAACAAGGTATTAAGGACGATTGATAGTGATTAAGTTATTTTCAAATTTTGTTAGGACATTGAAGAACACAATAAACTTAGAGACACAAGTTTACAGGGAATAATATATGTATTTATTTAACAGAAGAAATAATATAATTTTATTGTTTTAGAAACATCCTTGAGCTGAATAGAAATGAAATTGAATTTATTCACACTACAGTCCGTAGGTATTTAAAAACGAAATAACCTACAAGCAAATATAAAAAAAAACACTTTTTTTTTAAATAAGTACGTATCTCCATAATATTCGTGTTTAGTTCTTTTTAAAAAAAACGACAATTGGTCATGAGCCGTAAAACCAAAAGGGCTTATATTCCTATTACTTCGTCGTTCGAGCACTAATTAGTGGTATTGTGGTATTAGAAGGCACTGTTATAGAAGACCAGACTAAAATGGATCAATTTAAAAAAAAACTCTACACATGCATAAGTAGGCGGGTGTCACAGCCAAAATTAAAAAAAAAAAAATTTTAATAATTCGATATTCGTAAATTTTTATCAAAGCAAGTTCTACGATAAAGACGACAATCGGTCATGTGTGCGTAAAAACGAAAGGGCTTATATTCCTATTACTTCGTCGTCCGAGCACTAATCAGTGCTATTGTGGTGTTTGAAGGTTCTGTAATGGTAGACCAGACTAAGGGGGAGGAAGAAATAAAAAAAAATACTCAACGCACGCATAAGTAGGCGGGTGTAGCAGACAGAAAGGGAAAGTAAGGCGGACAGTTGATGGAAATACTGAAATTGTTATTGTGAGGAGATGAAATTATGATTTTTTGATTATATGTTTTTACTTTTGAGTTTAGAAAGCGATTCATAATTATATTAATTTTATCGACAAATATATTATTGCTATTACCACTCTAACCCATTTTTAATTAAAAAACATATTAAACGCTACTGGTAATTGCTACGTAGCAAAACGTTACGATGTAACCTAATTCTATAGGTACACATGTTCACAAGATATTCAAATTCCAAAAAATAATAATCTGTAAATTTATATGTCTGATAACAATATTCATGTTTTGTTTTTTTCTTTAAATTTCATGTTATCAATGTTCAAAACGTCCAATTCCAGATTACACTTTCACTACAACACGGAACTTAAGATGCATCACCAAAGGGGGTCCCTATCCACTACACTGTACAAACTTACAACAGATAAGGGCCTCATGTACCCCCTAAAAGGGGTAAGACACCCCCCAAGTCTGCCTAGACTTTAGTGCAAGAAAAAATAATACGAAGGGTCGATGGATGGTAGGCGACGATTAAAATCTGGTAGTCTCATGTTTTAAACTGTAGGTATAGTTTTTGTAGTATTATTATAATTGTACTTTTAACAAATCTATGAAAAATTTCCCTTTTTAGTTTATGTTAAATCAGTCCATTACTGTTTTCTTAAAAGTACCTTTACCTATAGAAAAATCATACTTGTGAAAACTAATAAAAACTTATGAAATTCAATTCAATTCAGTTTATTTCAGAACAATATACATTGTGTATAAATGTGATCTTAACTTAAACAAATTATTTCATAACAAAAATCATAGGAAGGTAACATAAGAAAATAATCATAAATCTAGGCGGTCCTACATAAGTCAATGTCAAATTACAGAATTTTAATCTACCGCTAAAACTAGCAATACACTTCTTCAGAAGACTTCATCAGAAAACCTAGTTACCTACCTATTATATACGTACCGCTATACTGTAATAAAAAGTCGTACAGATATACCTAGTTAAGTATGGATACAGTAAGAAGAACTCGATGTCAAAGAACTTAATTACTTTTAGTGACATTCAATTCTGGAGGTCAAAAAGATAAAGTAACACTAAAAAGATAAACTCGTTTAAAATGTGACCTTACGAAAAACCTTTTATTCTTTATGAACAAAAGAATCTTTGTCTGAAGTCCTGAGAAAGCAGCAATGCTCTAATTATTCCCACAGTGGCTAAAATATTGAATTACAGTAGTATTGTCTTTTGTCACAGTCTGCCGTTTCTAAATCTTATACGACGAATCAATTTCAGGTACAGTCAGGTAAAGAAATAAGTAATTATGACTGTATTGTTCTTGTGAATGCGCTTGAGTTAGCTTTTTTTATTTGCTCTTTGTATGTAGGTACATCAATTGTCGTTAAAAATTTAATTTACTTACCCTTATGCTAAGCATTTGCGAGTCTACGAGTTCATTGACTACCTGGTTTTCGGTATCATACAGTTGCAATAAGTGCCAAACAGTTTCCCAATAACGATTGATTACCAAATCTTTGATTATTCTGTGCTATTAATCTTTTCTTTTTCTCGTATCCATTTTCTTTTCAAGGGTTACTCTTGTGTGAGAGATGGAGTGTCTATCCTCTGTGAGGCTTAGACTATCAAAATATTCACAGACCCAACTAAAGTCCCCAGTTAAAGTCATCAGTATGATAAGTCACAACCCCAGAGGTGACAGATGACCTGGTTTCAAATGTGGCCAAGAGTAGATATCTATCTAATAATTCCAAAAATCTTCCATAAAATATATAAAACAAACATCGAAGCTTGGCATCGAAACATTTAACATAACTAACTGAAATTCACAAAAAGCAACAAGAAAATAGATTTCATTACAACTATTCCTTCTCTTATTACAGGCTCAGGCTAAACACGTAACAGCAAGCTAATAAAGCCTTATAAAAAAGAAACTGCATCATATTTACGTGTCGGACTGTACCGCCTTGTGGCGGGAGCCTCGCGTGAACTTGATACATGACATTGTCTGCACTCTTCACGCATCACACCCATCCTTTGTCCTTTTGCGTAAAGTGCTGTAGTTTTCTTAGCGGATTCTTTTACTTTGTACTTTATTATTTTAGAATCTGTAGACATTATCAAATTCTACGTATTTTTTTAACGTGAGGAAAATCAGTTACCGGCCCCATACACGTACAATATTATTGACTCAATAATATTGCCATAATATTTATTTCCATCCGAATATAGTCTGTTCAAACCTCAATATTACCCAGACACGGTCAATTTATTGCTATATTGATCAATATTATTGTACGTGTATGGGGCCGGTTATGGATGCTATGCCGGACTTAAAACCACACGTTCTCTACCTACTGCCTAAGGTTGGAAGCCCCGGAAGTTCTCGGAAGCATATCTCTAGGATGGAAATTCTAAACCTAATCACTGACCACCGAGGTAGCTTTTAACAACCACTCCTTAGATTTTTGTTTAAATTGAATTTATACCCTCTTTCAAAATACAACGAAAGTATAATATTTAAACAGTAATAATCTTCCCTTTACATAAACAAAAGTATTTTGCTTTTTGGAGTGTAATATTGAAATGACAAAGCAACCCTCCGCTGCTCGCGTCCTTTGAGAAGCAACACTTTTTAAGTATCTCAACAGAAAGTTTCACGCGACGCTTTTCTTTCAATGGTAACCGCATCATTAGACTGTCTCAGATTTTAAAGTTAAATACTTGTGAATGGTTATTTTTATTAATAAGAACGCTGGAATGTCCGTCAGCGTTCTATTAATTTATTGCACAAAAATGTGTTTCTGAGTGGGACAGAGATGATTTTCTGGAAAAGTACCGTACCGAAAAAAAAAAGTACCGTATGTACGAAACGGCCTCCATACTACTTATGTCATTACATTAATTACTTGAGATGTGCACGAAACAAATAAAACATACTACCTATCCTCTTTATAATACTAGTAAGAACTTATTATTTTGGGAAGTTACTAAAAATCTAATTTGCGCTAAATTCTCTAATGAGTTGTATGTTGATACAAGTAAACCTTATTATTTATACATACGTCAATTGATTAATTAAAAAAAAACTAAATCTGTTTTAATGTTATTAAAAATTGATGTTACCCAAAAACTAGTTTTATATTACACAGAATTTAAAACGCAATATTTCTTACCTCGGCTATCATTTTCTCCGTAATTTAACATTCTACGCAAGCAGAAGGGGAAGGAAGGTGGAAAGATGAGGGGGACAGAGCACTTGACCACCCAACCCTTCGTCGCCTCAAGAACAACATTGAGATTTTAATATAGTCTTGTTCTGATTCCGCGATAGTTAACGATAGTGAAGGTGGATTTATGCATTTTTTGCCCGATTTGTTTTATTTTTAATTGTAGGGCGTAGGCGCTTTTCCATTGTGAGTTTTCTTTTAAGTACAACACGGATTTTAAAGTCTTTTGCTTTATTTATTAGATATCAGTCAAATCAGAATATAGCAGTCCGTCCACGTCTGGACGTGGACATTTCCCAATCTAGTATTAGCTACTGAAAAAGATGGTAGGATTTATCAAATTTCCCACCTTTCTACAGCAGCGCCTATAACGGAGTTTTGACTGTCAGTTACTGCTTGTAGGGTAAAGGTAGCATATCTCTGTACCAACTGATAAAACTATTGATTTGATTTTATTAGATTATAAGAATCGATGTTCATTTACTAACACAAATCTCCACCTATCGATAAAAACACCGCAAAAAATAAGCCCCTATTAGAAAAATACAAGGCCTCTCATATGCTTAACCGGCATCTCTGAAGTCTGCGCCAAATGAGGGTGAGCAGAGTTAATGAATAATTAATGTGCACACTGTTCTCGCCAATTATAATTACGTAAGGAAAGCAATTATGTCCGCCACCCTGTTTGTGATTTGCACATAGTTAGGAAAACTATGCGTGATCGCGAACTCAGGGTTAATGCTCGTATGTTATTTTCAAGAAAATTCGGTTTTCCGTTCAATAGGCTTTTCTTTTGCCAGAAAAGCAGTATTTTGCCACACTTTTATGTTTATAGAAAAAAAAAAGGAACGATGACGAAGTTAGACGTATATCTATACTATAAATAAATAAAATTGGAGTGTCTGTTTGTAATATTAAAATAACCGCTTTCTACTACATGCATATGAATGTAGAAAGCGGTACACATACCAAAATACATATTTATAAAATTTTTGTCTGTCTGTCTGTTTGTTCCGGCTAATCTCTGGAACGGCTGGACCGATTTGGACGGGACTTTCACTGGCAGATAGCTTATGTAATAAGGAGTAACTTAGGCTACTTTTATTTTAGGAAAATCTTTTATTTTAGAAAAAAATAACAAAAACAAATAAAAAACTAAATAAACTAAATTTATTTTTATTACATTCCTCGCGGACGAAGTCGCGGGCACAGCTAGTATTACCTACATAAAAAGCTTCTAAGAAGACTCAAGATGATCAGGATCTATACAATATAGAAGATCGTTGGTATAAGTACAATACTTTGGTAGGATGTAAAAGGAACTAGTTTTAGCCAGTTTTGTTGGTAATAAAGTTTGCGTATTCTACATTTCTGATTTGATTATTCACATATTGCATTACATATATGGTTTGATTATTGATGGGTTTTCCTGTCAGGAATTTGTCAGTGGGGAGTAAGGAAAAGTGAAATGAGGTCATTAGAGGTGGTGATAAGTGATGTGACGACATTTTGTGGTAAAGCCCAAGTAGAGTCAATCGAATCTATTAATACGTTTAGAAACAGACAAAATAAAAATAAAACATTTTTTATCCTTCCACCCCAGCTAGCATAAAAATATTTATAGCTTTGCATTTGCATTAAAAACATATTATGTTTTTAAAAGTTTCAAAGTTTTTTCATTTCAGAAGCTGTAAGTACGGTTTCAAAAAGGTTATTAATAGTGCGAGGGAGGAATCTAGTAAATGGATTCATGGGAGTTTACGGCATTAAGTGTTTGCGGCGAGTCTAGGGATATCTGAATCTGGTTATCCGGGGCGCCTAGCGCTTGATAGACAGGTATTATAGTTCGTACAAATCCAGAACGAAGTTCGAAGGAAACACGAAAAATGGATTAATCAATATTATTATTGTATCCCACAAACATAGGTAAGTCAGGAATTAAATTTTACAGACTTATTGAATATGCAATGAAAAGTAACTTAATGTCTTAATTTTTTTATTAAAACCTACACATAAAAATATTCTAATTATATATACAAACAAAGAACTTTAAAACAAAATCTATAAAGATATATTGTCCTCACCTTTGTTTATGGTTATTTTGAATCGAGTATCTCCCGCGAGTATCCCAGAATCGGATCACAGCGGGTGTCTTTACTAATAACAAAAATACTGCAATATCTACTTTATAAAGGGTTTCAGAACGAATATTCAGTCATTATACCTTTGTTAAGTGTAAAAGATAGTGCGTGAGAGCGATTGTGATTATTATTATTTTATTTATTTTTAAAAGTCAATGGTCCTTTTTAGAGCGCCCCTTAATGTAGAGGGTTAAGAGTTAAGATAATTCATTTACATAGTACAATAATGATTACAATTATTTTTATTTACTCTGAATAAAGATAATATGCTTTTTTTTACAAAATACTAGTGAGTTTTGTAAAAATCTGTTCCCGTGTTGCGGAAGTCTGATCTAGGTATACTGTATAAATTGCATTGCACATTGACATCAACATCATCGTAATAGCAACATCCTGGAGCCTGCAAATAATAGTCATAAGCAAAAATGCTTACAAGAAGGAATGCCAAGTAAGTGTTAATGTAAACGCTACTTTCTTAAACATTCTTCCACATTAAGCATTTAACAAAATGTAAAAAAGAGGCACACATGTATAAATCAATCAATCAAACCAGCCCATTTCTTTGCTGGACGTAGACAACTCCTAGTTTTCGCTTTAGTTGGTGGGAATATTTGAACTAGTTATTAATTTAAGTTTTCTTTCCTTCGTCATGGTACACCTCTAGTAAACGACCAGGTTTAGACGTCGAAGATCTTGGTAAGACCCCATCGCACCGTTTCAAAATATAGTATTCGAATATCTAAATCTACACATTGCTGCTATTGAGGGCAATCAAAGTGAACCTACCGAGAAATAATAAAAAATAACTCGCATTCCAGATTTTTTTACCTGCATTTTCATAGTTCACCCAACCACAGTTATTCTACATTCACCTCATCACTACCATTAAAATTGTGTGTTTCAAGTAAATCAGTGCACGTATCTAATTAACGACAATAGCGTCGCACGCGCAGGTCACGGGCTGCGCGCGTCACGCCTTGTCGGGCCGGAAGCGGGGCCATGACGCCGGACGTCGAGATTGTGGCCCCAGCCCCTGATTCCTTCCGGTGGATCCCGATGGGCCCTTGCGCGTGAAGAGTTGTGTCAGAAGAGATAGAGGTATGGATATAAGGTTTAAATTTGATGTGTTGCTGTTGAGATGACTGTGAGTTTGAGTGGTAGTGTGATAGGTGAGCATTTGAAGGGTTAAACTAAATTTTCTTTTTTCGATATTTATGTTTTTACTTCTTTTTTTTTGTATCTACTCAGGTAGGTATATATTACCTACTAACATCATATAAAAAATTTGATTGAAATAGGTATCAAATTAGATTTTTTAAATTTTTATGTTTTTCTTAAATAAAGTCCAAAATATTTTTTTTTAATTTATGGAAATCTAATAACTCAGGTTACTAAATGAGTTGATGTATTTATTGATAAATAATGAATTGATATATTTACCTTAAGACAATTTAAAAGTAGCCTATTAGCAGTAGCTAAGTTTCCTACCTTACCGAACAAACAACTCACAAGCATAGAAAATTCAGTTCAAAAATAAAAATATCGTCAGAAATTGGAAGCACCAAAGTTGTTCAGGAATTTCATCATGGTGGAATGTCCGGAATCGTATGAATGCAATAGTGTGGCTATACCATACGTGGTACACTCTGTAAAGGTTAATAGAAGTCCCAAAGACTGTTACTGGCAAACTTGTTCCACATAGTTATTTATTCATGGCGATAAGCTAAACATAACTTGCACTTCATGCATACAATACATATAGTCACGCCTTTAGCCTTAGGAGGAGTTAGAGGCCTACACAAACGTTTAACAACTTTTTTAATTTGTCATAAGTGATATGTTGCAAACTTATAAAATGTGGAAAAAAATATGATTGAGATTGGAAGTCGCCGGCTTAGTTATCGAGCCACGCCCTTATCTGATAAAATATTCCATCTTACACTTGCACCTTGGGACAACAAATTACAAATATAGTATTATAATAATATAGTCGGCATACTTAATTGCTTTCAAAAATATTTACGAACATGCACTTACAAAATGCTGGATAAGGTTTCTAAGTGCATGACATGATACAAAATGGAACCTGAACTCTGTGTAAAATCTGCTCTAAATAAGGTCTCTATTTAATCATTGTTATTACTTCAAACGAGTATTTTTCAATTGATAAAACTTTTCATCTCATAACTTGAGCCGTTCATAAGGTCGTCGCTCTCAATCTTCGCTACGAGCGTTTGCCGACTTTTTTTTTATTACTGAGCTCGTCATGTATTGACTCATCCGATTCCTCTTGTCGGGATATGTTGTGACCTATTTGGAACGAGGTACGTTTGAATTTTTTTTCTTTTTAGTTAAGGAAAGTTTTTTTTTTGTTTATCCAACTATTAGTAGAAGGCTGAGGAAGTTTAGGTTCTTAAACAATTAAGTGTTAGCTTATTCTAAGGTATTCAATTCGCTGATGGCTAGCTGGATTCTAGATTTTGCAGTTTATCTACAATAGAGGAGCTCTATACAACATCGTTTTCACGCTTTTGGTCTTACGTCTCTACATTTTGGGCCCAAATCAAGAAGATTAACATCTAATATAAGCCTTGTTTGGTTCTTAATTTTCTTTTCGTGGATAATAATTATATGTAGCGTATGAGAATTGCATGCATGACTGTGGGCAGTAGTTGTCCTTACAGGAAAGTGAGAAGAACTCATAGTATTCTTTAATATCTCTTCCTCCTGGGACGAAGTTGGCAAGAGCAGACATTTGAAACCCACATATCCAGGTGGTTTGATTCCTATTGACACTGTAACGAGGATAATGATTCTAGATAAAACTTTTATTCATTCGATATTTTGCCAACAGTAGCAACGAAAGGTTGTATTAAACACATCCAAGCTTCGAAATTGTCTAAAAATTAAAAAAAGCACGTAGCTTCACTTTTAACTCTAACCCTTCACTGGTCGTAGGTACTCAAATTCAATAATGATTATTACGTGACCACAAATCATTCAAGTACAAACCGCAATAGTGCCGTCTAGTGTCGTATAAAACGAACAGGTGACTATGCGCGTTCACACGGTGCGCGCGAGCTTCTCACGCGCTCGCCTTACGCTTCCTTCCTGTATGCGTCTGCGCTGTGATCGGATACTTATGCTAGGGTTGTCGTCTTTAGGATTTTAATTTACTTTTTATCGAATTTGAAAGTTTCATTTAGAAATAAATTTTATCCATAATATGAGATGATGAAAATGAGAAGATGAAAAAATCTTCAAGAATTAGAGAAAAGCAAAAAAAAAAATAACATAAAATTGTCCTCCTTCTCAGGACTATCGTAGCACCTGATTGAAGGATTAATTCTTGGTACTGATGCCCTATTCTGGTTGAAGATGTTGGCTTAAATGCCTAATCTGATTGAGCTGATCATAAGCAAATTCCGTGTAGAGCGGATTTTGGTTCTCTGAAGAAAGTACTTGTTGCATTTCTTTTAGCTATTTTTGTTAGATAATCGCTGTGACAAATCGAATATATATAAACTTAACATTTTAAAACAAAAAAAGGTCTTATTTTGATAACAGAATTAACGGTAGGAAGTAGGTACATTTAATACTAAGGTCATTGCGGTGACAGAAATTTGACACCCCGAGGGAAAAAACAAACATTTTACTCATTATCGTATACTAGACACACCTTAAGGGTCATTGTGCACCCTTATGACAATAAGTTAGGGCCACCGTGTCCTGGGAACTTTAGTTTCCGTCCATAAGTGACAAATCTTTTTTTGATTGAAGCTACCGTATCCGGGGGAAGTGATTGAGGAAAGAGATTTTAAGTAGCTTAAGAGGACCGGAGGGAGGTGTTGAGTGATGATCAAGCTTTTATTCAATAGATAAAGTGAGCTCTTCATTATAAAGTTTGATATAAGTTCGTATGCGCAGTACGGTCATCGTATGCCATTGTGGGATCTTAGGTGCATATAATTAAACAACTATTTAAGATTAATAATAAGTATAATTTGGTCAAGCTGAAGAAATTAGCATTGGGATTTAAACAAGTACTACTACTCATTCGTGAGGTGAGCAGACGGCCCATTTATAAAAGTGAGTGGTCCCCGAAGCCCTTGGGCGTCTGCAATACTGGAGGTGCTACTCTCGTGCAACCAACCTAGCAAGAACCTTAAATAACTTCTTTTGAAGAATTCCGTATTGTAGATGTTTGGGAAAACCGAGGTAGGGACTTCATTTCCATTTTTTTTTCAGCACACAGGTATAAAAGACACATACGGTATGAGTGCGTACCTATAGTTAATGTTGTTTGTCATTTCATGAGACTGCCCGAAGTTCTTTATTTACCAAGTTAAGTTTCAAATTAATGAGCACTTATTATTCTCAATTCAAATTACTTATATTGACAAGGGTTACTAAAATAAATAAGTAAAATGTCACACAATCTAAGAGAGTCTTTTCTTATTCACAGTCGTTTGCCTCCTTCTTCTTGACAGTTAACCCTTTTGTCGCTGCGGTTAAGGAGCTATTGTTCCGAGCGGTCTCACGGACCCCCGTCTCAAGCAAACAGGTCAGGATATTGCTTTGTTTCTCTGTTACATTGTTTAAGTAGGCTAATATTCCCATGGGAGTGTAGGGTTAAGGAAGTGTCCTGTTTGATGAGTTTCATGTGTTTTTAAATGGTAATTTTAGTTTGCTGTAAGATGATATGGGTATTTGATTACAAACTGGGAGTCTAATCTGTGCAGCTTTGTTTAAATAAGAATCGTATTTAATTATGACTACTAGAGGTATTTGAAGTTTTATGAAAACTAATCTCGGGATTTGCATAGTCTATAACTTTCTTAGCAGCAAAACCATTCAGATTTGGTTTTTTTATTTGCTAGAATAGTTATGATGTATATGTGTACACATACACATCATACTGTAATCACCTACATCATACAATGTTGTCGGCATCATAAAAAAGTACAAACAATTTATCGTTTATATATTTTGATTCCAATGTATATATTCGTATGACATAAATATATCAGTAACTAGATGACGCTTGCGGCTTCGTTCGCGTGAAATTCGGTACCTGTTCCCGCTTTCCGTGGTAACATATTCCCGGTATGAAAAGTAGCCTATGTGTTATTCCAGACTATAAGCTATCACTGTTCCAAGTTTCAGCAAGATTCATTCAGGTGTTAGAGCGTGATTAAGTAACAAATATCCAAACATCTAAACATTTAAACATCTAAACATCTTCACAAACATCATTTATACTCTTGATTGTTGGCACTTGGTGGAACTTGTTATAACACATTATGTGAGTTACCTTTGAGAATGCTCTGAAGCGAAACCGGTTAGGTTATACGTAATAATCTCGAGAATAGTGGCATAAAGTACAAGTGAGAAAGCAAAAGTGCATAATGTGTTATCTTCACAAACTTTTACAATTATAATATTAGTACGAAAATTTATGCATACATGAAATAAATGTATACCTAATACATTTATTTCATGTATGTCGTAAATTGGTCTACTCTGCTGGTGTCTAGTCTAAACATTTTATTCGCACTAATTCTAAGTGTTATTCAACGTTTTTGGTACAGAAAGAAATTACTAAACCCTAGGGACTAAAACCATGTAAATTACAAGTGATATGAATTACACCCACGTTCATTTAATAATCGTCATTTAATTTCACGTTAATGGAATAGGTATCCGTGTCTTAAGATTACGATCGTCGCGTGCGAGCGTGTCATTAAGGCGAGTCTCCGCTGGTATATTATTGTTTTTGAGGATTAAATAAGACAAGGGGTAGATAGTATTCTTAATTAGTCATTCAGGAAAGATTTTGATATTTCTCAGTGAAACATTTTTTAGATACAGCAAGTCAAGATGAAGAAGAAAGAAATGTCTTTATTTATTTATTTTAACTGAGGTGGAACTTCGTATATTCTTTTCGAAATTGTTGGTTGTTGATAGGACGATAAATTTAAAATGTATTGCTGAATTGTTTGTGAGATCCCTCACTTCAAATTAACTCTTTCACATCTTAGATTTATATAAAATCCAAATCATAGTTTCTCATAATTCTGAAACCATTTTTTATTTAGATAGTCACTTAAAATTAACATCTATAAGCTTGAAAAAATTAAAGAACAAAGAACTACTTTTACGTTAGTCTTAGAGTTAACTGATGTTTGACCACTATTTCAGTTGCAAGCGCCATCTTTACGGAATATGTTTCTAATATTCTGTTAACTGAAGAACTTCCTAATATTCTGAGCATTTCAGTGACCATGAAAGTTTAAATAACCACTTTTACTTTCTCAAATACTTACACTTCGTTAGAAACACACACCTAATCATTCAAGCGTCAAGCTGTCCGCCTTATATTTAGCGTATAATTACGACACAACGGTCGCACAAGCTGTCGTGGCGTACCGGTCGCGGCGCATCTGGCGTAAGTCTGCATACATCCTTATGATCCGGAACTTTACTTTGTTTAAATAGGTTCCATATAACTTTTGTTTTGATGACTGTAGTGAATACGTTTCTAGCTAATGTGAAAGATTTTTCATAGTAAGGTTTATCTGTAGCTATACTTATCATGGCTGCGATTTCACTGAGATCCTAAAGATCCATGCCAGTCTCACTCTCAACGAAGATAAGAAAAAAATTTAAACAAAATCCTGTATCCATCGATTTGGTCAAAGTGGTACAATAAGGCCCATTACCTTCCCTAAAGAAAATTGGGCTAGGTCTAGCAGTGGACGGCAATAGCGTTTTCATCTCACTACCGATTTAAATCCACTACACTATCTAATAATTTTTACTGAAGGGCCTAATGAACCACTTGGTAAATCAATAACCAGTGTTCTTTAACACCATACGATGAGCATTGGTAGGGTTAAATTGTCTAATTTAAGAGTAGATTAGTCGATAGTTTGGCTGATATAAAGAATTTAATTCATTCTTTATTTGAACTCTCCATTTCAAATTAAGAACGTTATGTTTAGGTTACTTTTTCAGCCAGTCTATGTTATCGTAAAAAACTATCTTTTACATGACTTGAGTTTTCAAAATAGTCATTATTACCAAAGTAATAGACTTATTGTGGCCTACTCTGTTACATTCATAGTTGAATTGGTTTCATAATGATCATAATTCATGAACAATGTAGAGAAAGAATTTTGTTTTCAAAATATCGTTTAATTCTGAGTCCACACATTTTCAATAGATTTGTATTAAACCTTTTTCACAAGTTTGTTGAAATAAAAGGTTTCGTAACATACTGCCTTGATTAGTCGGTATAGTCCATTGAAATGTTACATGAGCTTTGCATTTATTAGAGGACGCAATTTTATTTTCGGGACATGTGTGGGGGGTCAATAGAAGCTTAACCTCAAATTTGTGGGGTCGCCACCCTTGTCCCCCGGCCGCCATCTTGAAAAGAGGGGGAAAAAAAACACTTTCGGAAACTATGAGTCTTACAAAAAAATTGTAGAGGCATAATTTGTAGCATATTGTTTTGCCTACAAATTTGTATATAACTTAACAAAAAAATTTACAAAATTTTTAGAAATTTTTTATAAAAATTTTCTTTTTTGCTCTATAACTTTTTTTTATACATTTTACAAAAAAAATACCTCAGACTTATCTTGTAATTTGTAGATTGTTTATAACTTCTCTAATTTTTCATTTAGGGCAAAAATTTGTTGAACATATTTGTAGGCAAAACAATTTGCTACAAATTATGATCTCACAAATTTTTTGTAAGACTCATAGTTTCCGAGATATTGGGAAAAAAGTGTTTTCACTCCTTTTTAAGATTGCGGCCGGGGGACAAGGGTGGCGACCCCACAAACTTGAGGTTAAGCTTCTATTGACCCCCCACACATGTCCCAAAAATGAAATTGCGTCCTCTAAGAAATGCAATATTCGGTCCTTAAATTGTAACATTTCAATGGACTAGTAATGTAATGGTCTATTTGCTTAGACCATATATCACGGGACTAGCCTTTGCGAACCACCGCATACAAAAATATTCTGCTAGTTTTCATAGCGGGTGAAGGGGGAAACACAAATAATATATACAAATAATACATTTTTAAATATAATTTCATTATATTTAAAAATGTATTAATCGACAAACGCGTAATGGCTGTTGTGTTAATTTTTATTGTACAGTCAACTACAATAAAATGTACTAGTTTAATCATATAAAATGATGTACTGATGTACAGTGCTTTTTATAAAGCCAAAAGACCAAATGGTCATGTGCAATGGCAGAAAACAATGCTTAAGTAAGGCGCATCCTGTGGTTAGATGATCTAAGTCTATTAATGTCATGCTTGATTTCATTTGAAGTGTTCTTAGTTTAAAGTACCCACCATTTGTAACTAAAGGAACTATGACTGGGCAAGTTTCAATTTGAATTCGGATTCGGAAGTCTTGGCTTGATTACTAACTTTTTGTGAAGCACAAAGCGCATTTCCGGCTTGTCACGTTCCATATACGAATTTTTGGAAATGACGTTGATGCGCTCGAACAGTTTATTAGAAATTGATATTGGAATCTTAGATGGTCATTACACCGTCTGTCTTCCGGTTCTATATACGAAGGGGCGCGTGCCGACTTAATTGCTTCATTTGTGTCTATAATGTGGGATCAATATTGTTTTTTTTTCATAGCTTAGGAGTTCTGCTCCAACGATGATTGAAATTTACTCATCTAAAACCATATAATGAATAACCATTTGTCCGTATCAAATAAAACGTAGGTCATCAACTATCAACACAATCAAGGTATTCGTAAACAGAATTCGATAAAACTCATCATTTTCCGCCTAAACGAATTATCTCGTAGCAAATTTTAAGCCTACCGCGTACACTGAACGCTTATACAAACAAAATACTGACCAATCACGATTTTGTGAATTTGAAATTTGTTAAAGCCCAACGGTTGTACAGAAAACCAATACTGTGTACACGATTGTATGTACATGTTAAAACTACGCACGGGCTAAGCAAACTGCGGACGTGTGTGTGTAGGCTACGCACACATAGTTAAACTCACTCACACAATGGGATATTGCAAATGGGCTAGTCGAATGTATTCGTTCGCCCGCCGGCCTGTGGGGGTGGGTTGGACTGGGCTGGAGGGGGGAAGATGCGTTTTTGTGCAGTACTCTATACTCCAGCTACGTTTATGAGTAAATATAAGTGCGTAACCGATAACGGCCTTTAATACGAGGCCGTGTCATTGTGTGAGTTAGGTACTATTTTAGGTTTAATTATGACTGTCTGTGTAGTATCTAGACTTTCTTCATTAAAAGTCTATCTTGTTTGTAATATGGCAGTATACTAAGTACTTGACAGTAAAAAATCATACTATTTGAACTATCTGTAAGAGAGTAGTTAAATTTTACAAAGCAAAGAAAATGCTGTACATTTACATTCTCTAAATTTGTAGATACTATCAAAATCCCGCTAAATCAATAAAAAAAACTATCGATATTATCTTATTCGAATACCCCAATCGACGCTGAAAGTCAAGTTCTAAATTCAAAAATCATTTATTCAGCATGGCACCGAACGAGTTCCAAATTCAAACTGTATGTTTTCGAGAGTACCAACAGCTAAAAGGTTTGTAGATTTGTTAGAAGCCCTGTAGCGCTACCCACCCAGAACGATAGGCTTTTAAAAATAAAACCGGTCAATATTTTTAGTGACAGAAACAGACTGAGTGACTGCTTCCCGAGGGAACTCCACCGGTCTCTGAAATTTAACTACACCTGACTGGCTATGCTTACGGGCCGATTCACACTTCTCTTAGTACTCCAAACCATTCGAATGGAAAACATTTACAAGGCATGTTGCATGTTAACTAGGAAAAAATGACGAAAAATGCTCAGTAAAGTGGAAAATATTAGACAACTAATACGCGAGCAAACGAAGTCATAGAAGTTGAAGTGTATGACGTGGGATGGTACCAATAACTCTATTGCCCTCGATCGCCCTTAAATTAAATAAAATTCAAATTCAGAATATAGCAGCTAACTTTTTTAAAATCAATTTTTAACATTTTATAAATTGTGCATACAACTAGAAATGTGTAGAGGTAGGTACCTCTACATTGATTTCAAATTTCACATACTTTCTGACTTTGACAGCGTCGAAACCAGAGACAACTTGTTTTTTTTTTATTTATAATGTTTTAAAATCGGCATGTATGGCCATTGATATATTTTTTTAAAAGTGTCGTTTTATTTTTCAATGTCTGCGAGGGTAAATGCTCGTTCAAATCTATAGTCACTAACAATACAATACAGTAAACTTGCGGTTAGCCTGAAAACAATTTCATTACTGCATGTTACCAACCACATTCACGAACGGTGGCGTGTCTACTATAATATTTATTTTGATTAATTCGTTACACTTCGAATCTTTGGTAGGCTCGATGCCATTTCCGTAGGTACACGACACGTACACAAAGCAATACTGGACACTGTCCACTCCTCTTACGGGATGAACACGAATTTTCGCACACACTCAAACGCCTATTTCAGTTTTACCGCACACTGCTGCTTGTATAAAATTTATGGTGCACACTTTTGCATTGGAGCGCTATAGCAACATAGATCTGTGAAAGGGGGATGGCTCTGGTCAGCCATTTCGTGTCGACGAGATTTATAACCTATCTGTGCGTCCGCGCTAACTTTAGTAAGATACGCGTGTATTTGACATCCTATTTAGCACTTGCTTTATTACTGTACAGCACAAACAATTGCTACTGCATTCTATTTTCAAATTATGTTGTGTTCGTAATTTGAAGGAACGAAATAAAATTGTGGTAAGGTTGGTACCTATAGGTAGCGCAAACTGTTGAGAGAATTATTTCAAAATGTACCGGTTAGGTGGGAGTAGAGGAGGCAGGGGTCAGCCGGTTGTTTGTCTATCGCTGCGTTTTCACATTCACTGGGTGAATTTTCCGAAGCCCATTGCGCTTCCGACACCCACTGCCCCCCAGGCTTTCCTCTCTGTATTTTTATTAACGGAATTATGGAGTTTCAATGAGTAGTGCTTACTTATATTGATTAGGAAGTGGTATAGATATGTATGATATATTTTTGTTTGTGTTGTTGTATTAATTTTTGAATTATTAGTATACCAACATATTAAAATCATAGACAATTTTATGACAGTGTTCAAATCGTTGTCAAGTCCATTGGTTTATTAATAATCTGTATCAGTTTTAGTTCGATTTAATGAATGAGAATATAAACTACATTATAAATTACTCATCATTTTAGTCTTTGTTCTATTTGGACATTAAAATTTTATTACAAAGTGAAAATACATAGGTACATGCCAAATTCAGGTCTGAAAATCGTATTTGTTGCATTTATACAACTGCCTGTTTGTAAATGCAAGGTTCCGATCAGAAACTCGTAATGGACACGTCATGTCTTATCTATGGCGCGAAGTTGGGCCATAAAAAGGGAGAGATAGTTTGTTGAAGTGACATTTTTGACAGTTCTGAAGAGGATGACATTATTTTTAAATGTTGGTATGACGGATTAAAAAGTTTTCTAATGAAAGAGTTTGTTATAGTTTCCTGTAAGTAGTTTTACACCAATATTTTAGTGTTTGAATTTTAGTTTAAAGGCATTTAAATACATTTTAATCTTTTATTTAAGTAGCGTATCTCGAAAATAGGGAAATACGTATACTTCATGGTATTCCCATTGCAGGTAATGATTAAATTAACAATATTGAGAGTTATCCGTGATATAATATTCATTTAATTGGGTTATACAAATAGATATTATGTACGTACGTGTAGATATTTCAATAATTATTTTTGTTCCTGCAGTTGGCACTTGATTACATTGTTGACGATTATGGCGAATTTTTCCACAAATCTTGTTATTGTCGACATTTAATTAATACTGAGTACTCACATAGTTATCTAAACAGTTAAGGAAAACAATAAAACCGCATTTTTTTTTTGTTTGAATGTTGGTATATAATAAACTTATAGATTACAGGAACTAATACCTATTTATAAGAGTAACTATAAAGGTTTCCTTGTCAAGCGAAAATTGTAAAAAATAGTCAGCAATGTATTAAGCGCATTATCAACAATGTGGCAGATTTAATTACGTTGGTGACGATAGGTATAAAGCATTTAGTGTCATATCTAATCAAACGTTTTGGGTTTCAATACAGGGAATATTTCTGAGAAATAGAAACCTAAATGGTTTTAATTCACAAGTTTCTTACTACCTACATTCCACCTAATTTTGACACTACACGTTACTTACGTGTCTATTCCACGCAGTGTCAATATTAGAGAAAATCGAATATAGAAAACATTCCGCTGCATTATTGGCCCACTTTAAACTTCGAATCCGCGATGATTGTGCAATGATATCGCGTCGATGGCTTAAATCGTTGCTTTCGATATTCAAAACCGTTTCGTTGATTAATGTTCCGTTTTATCGGTTCGTTTGTGTATTATCGGTTTTTCAGGGAAATTCTGATTCCTAGATTTGTTAACCCCTTAGGTAAACCTAAATCCTTTTTATAATCATAATACCAGTGCTATGTGACATAAATGTGTATAAACTTGTACAAAGGCTTACATAACAATATGTACGCGAATGTCCACGAGTACATACCTACGTAGTTTGGCGACCGTACGTGGTACAGTCCGCCTCGGAAACTCAGTCTGTTCAAATATTTACAACTTTTCTGAAAGGGGAGTGTGGATAAAAACTGTCAGACGTATACGTGTGCTCACTAAGTAACTAATGTCAGTTAATTTGATCATTTTCGCCATCAAGTTGATTGGGAGTGAATAAAACTAGATAGGTACTAAACAGCTATGGGGGGAAAGCTTTTTAAATAGCGATAGGTATGTATGTATAGTTGTATACAGTGGATAATTCTACTTTTGGCGTTACAGTAGAAATTCAACTATCATGTGTAAATTCTGTCGTAAAAAAAAATTACAGAATATTATTTAATTATTTTTAAGCTAAGCAATAAATAAGAATCCAGTAGGTAACTAATTTTCTTTGACGGAGTAAGATAGGGGTGCAAGAGACTTGCTTGAGATATATTAGGCACGTAGGTAGGTAATATTCGTTTAATATTTTTGGTCTTTTCTGCTTCTAATTTTGTGCCCAATAAAGTGGGTCGGATAGAAAATAAAACATGATGCTATAAATCCTCCTAAACACATACTAATTATTCTTTTAAGGCTGCATAAACAACAACTTGTAATGTAATGAAGTAAGCTATCTATAGTAGCAAAATTTGCGTTTGATTATTCGAAAATTCATGCGCCGTCCACCCCTGTCAGGCCGCAGACAAAATACGGGCATATACGAAATTCGAACGGTTTTATACCGGTGTGGATCGCCGAAAACCGGTGCTAGCCGGCTAAAACTGCGTGCGTACGGCACAAAGGAATTATAAAACGTCCGGTGACGTCAGAATCGAAATTAACTTTATTATCTGACTGTACATTTTTAGGCTGTATGTAGGTATTTGTGAGGTTGTCGACATGGTTAATAAGTAATTTTGTCAGGAGTGGTGTCAAAATGTGTTCTATACTGAGGGCTGTTTTTGAATTTATTATAGACTGTGAGATTATTAAAGAATCGAGGTTATACTATTCGTTTCAAGGACCCGAAAATAATTTTGATGTCTATCGTTCCAAATGCAAGTCAGGTTGGTTCAAATTTAGTAATAACAAAAAATTGTTAAATGTTTAATATTAGGTACGTGTACTTGTACTTAATATCACAAAAAATCTTACCATTAATATGATTTTGAACACTTATCCGCTGAGAAATATGCCCGTGGCCTCCGATGGATCTGTAAATAAAAAAAATCAATTCAGAATTATTGTCAAATAATAGCGTATGTACAAAGGGATTTCATCTTCTAGAATAATAATAATATAATAATAATAAATATTCACGAACATCTCACACAACGCTATCTGATCCCAAAGTAAGCTAGGAATAACCTGCTTGTGTTAAGGGTATCAGACCACGGATATTAATACTTATATACATTTAAATACATACATATTATACATAAAAACACCCAGACTCTTGAGACAAACATTTATGGGTCACACAAATATTTGTCTCCGCTGGGAATCGAACCCACGACCTCCAGCGCCGCAGGCGGTATCACTACCGACTGCGCCACAGAGGCAGTCAAAGAATGAGAATGAATGAATGAGAATTCGGAGAATGCGGAGAGACGGACGGACATTGTGAAACATTAAAGAACTTCTTATTTAATAAGCAACTATAAACCTAAATCAATCCAAAATATCATCTTAATTGCACGCACACTCATAAACGGACTACCATTTTCATACTTCACCTATGATAAATCGAGCTTACGTCTATACTTTCAAAGTGCCTTTAAACTAAAAAAAAGTAATGTCATGCGTGGCCTAAACTAATTTGACACTCAATATAAGACTAGGCTGTATGATTCAAATTGCCATGCCTATCCAAAAATCCTTCTAATCCTACTAATATTATGAATGTGAAAGTTTGTGAAGATGTTTGAATGTTTGTTACTCAATATTTAACGGCTAAATGGTCTCGCTCTCTCGCAATCTCGCTGAAATTTGGAACAGGGATAGAGTACAGTCTGGAATAACACGTAGGCGGGAAAAAGTTCCCATGGGAAGCGGGAACGGGTACCAAATTACACGTGGGCGAAGCCGCGAGCATCATCTAGTGGATAAATAAAACTATTATTACTAGTCCACTAATTTGACACTTTTCCTCCAAATCGATAAGAAAGAACAACGCTACTTATCGATATCGATCAGATAGGGGTGGGCACGTGCGCGGCCACCCGGTGCGAGCGCGTGCGCTACTCTACACCGAATCTATGGAGTTTTTTGTTTCTTTCGATAAAGCCAATCTTTTGGATAACCCCTATAAAAGCTTATGAAAATATCGACGTTAAATATGACACTTTTCGGGATTATAGATAATAAATACAATTCTTTTTAAAACACACTATAAGATTTACCTTTTTTTTAAACCATAGACATTGATGTACAAGGGTTTTTAGACATCATGACATAGAGCGGTATTGCACCGATTTAGGATACGGTTCTGCTGTTGAAAATCTTAGTGATTCTAAGTAAGTTTGTCAGACATAGGTGAAGAACCTGTTTGCAAAATACATGACATTTTTCCAGTGAAAATTGCAGTAAATTACATTTAATTTGTGACCATTGAGACTTTATCTCTATTGCAAAACCATAAAGTATTATTTTTTTCTTTTTAAATTTTGGCATTGACTTGCGCTAATTTCGGTGAGACTCTACTAGAAAATAGCTTAAAGCAGCTGAACCATTTAGCAGCAATTTAACATCTTGTTTACACCAGAATTGCAACACAATGTATCATAAAGCATACGTTACGAGCACTGAAAGATGTTACCACAACCAGGTGTAGAACATGGGCGCACACACATTGATCGCTTTATGGCCTATTAGGGGCTTGTTCAAGTACCTAATTGTCAGGTAGGAAGCCCTTGACGACGGGAAGTAATCTTTCAAGCATTATTTAGGTGTACCTACGTGATTTATTGATAAAGATGTTTGAGATACATTGCGAATAGAATTTTGTATTATACACTCCATGAATTAAGTAATGAATGAGGATAGTATGCGATGAGGTCTAACAAAGATTATCAAGATCTAAGCTAGCCTCATCAGTAAGACGTGCACAATGACACAAAGGAAAGCTTATGATCCACTCTTGGTTTTAACACTAGCGGACTTCACGCGTTTTCACCCTCGTAGTTCCGGTTCCCGTGGGAATTCGGGAATAAAATTAGTCACTGTTACTCTGGGATAGTATAGCTTTCCGACAGTGAAAGAATTTTTCAAATCGTTTCAGTAGTTTCGGAACGTATTTAATGCAAATAAGCTTTCATAGCTTTCCTCTTTACAATACATGTCATTATAAGTCTATAGTAGGTCTAGGTCTTAGACCATACAACACGGGACTAGCCTTTGCGAACCACCGCATACAAAAATATTCTGCCAGTTTTCATACAAGTGAAGGGGGAAACACAAAGACATATAAAATTTCATTGCATTTAAAAATGTATTAATCGACAAACGCGTAATGGCTGTTGTGTGTTAATTGTTATTGTACAGTCAACTACAATGCAATGTACTAGTTTAATCATATAAAATGATGTACTGATGTACAGGCTTTTTATAAAGCCAAAAGACCAAATGGTCATGTGCAATGGCAGAAAACAATGCTTAAGTAAGGCGCATCCTGTGGTTAGATGATCTAAGGTCTAGGTAAATGAGGAGCTGAGTTCGGGTATACTCCCGAATTACTAGAACTTCCCTGCTTTAAATTCTAAACCATAGTCATACGGAGTTCAACTATGTATTGCCTTGCATAATTGACTGTTCGCCGCCGCCGCTGCCATCCTGAAAATTGTCTAAGATAAGAAAAAAAGCAACCACTTTGACATTAGCGGCTGTAAGAATTAGTGTCGTTGCCAACTGTAACTTTTTAAAACCGTCTCAAAACATTTTTTTTAAAAGTTTTCATCACCAAAGTAGATTTACGATTCTCCAGCGATCACAATGGCAGCATCGTGTCGATTTAGTTCTATTAAGGATCAATATTTTGCACAAATTGAGCAAAAACATGCAGATGTTGACTCGGGATTTGCGGCTATTAATTCTATTACTTTCGATTTCTGAAAAAGTTTATTGATCACTCCTTGGACATCTTGTTTAGAAACTAGGTAGTTGGTGCTTTTAGTCGTATGATTCTTCAGTTTATTTATTGTGTAATGGATATTTACCTACATTATTTGATTTTTAAAACATTTAAAATGTGTATTTAGAAAAGAGCGAAACGGAAGTGTTGTTCTAGGACCCACGTACATATTTAAAGATTCATTTGATTATTATTTCATTTCGTTTCTGTAATTGATTTGAATAATTTTCAATCATATTCGAAAAAACGGAAGAGATTTCAAAAACAAACATTTAATACAATAAGAAGTAAAGTTCTTATTTTGTGACCATATTCTAAACTTCTAAAGGAATAAAGTAATTTTCCTAAGGTCATTGGATTTAAAACACCCAAAAACACTTCAATCAACATTAATATTTATTCGCGGGATGCGGGCCCTCGCAAGGAGCTATTCTTGGCCCCTCTACACAATGGCTTGAAATTGGCCTACTTGGCCTATATTCCCACAATACGAACATTGGTATACTTAGACTAAATTACCAGTATCGTCCCGCATCCTTACACCCATAGACCCCTGCTGAGAATAAAATTTTAAATGCTTCTTTTTTTTGCGAGAGACCGGAAGTTGTAATTGGCAATAAATTAAATTAGAAAAGTGTGAAGATGTAGACATATCAGGGACGTCATCTTTAAAAAGAAATAGGCGTGTTCCTTTTTTGAACCGATAGGGTGTAATCTAAACGTGTTATGTCAATAAAACAGTGGTTATTCCAAATTCAAACTGAATAAGAAAGTCATTCGAAAATTACCTGTTACCAACATAACCCTTCACTTATCTCGTCAAATTGTCAAAACACATCACTAGTTAGGGACGTGTTCACACGGCTATTTGTAAGACCTGTGACGTCACCGGATGCAACGTAAGGAGGCCTGTCTTCAATGGGCACGCACACGTAGACATTGTGTGAAGATTGATATCTTAGCCGCGTGTGTGGGTGAATGAACGTACGTTCTGTTTACGCGGAGATTGTACTCGATATTGATAAGCTGAATGCCGCACAAATACAGGAATAGACCCAACATGGCACTAATTGAAACACGTCCGTTATCATAGACAACGAACAGTTTCAAAAAAAACTTTCTAATGAGCAAACATAGCAGTTTTCCATCATAATTTACACTTGAATTGCGACGATATGAGACGACAAAACTGTATCGTCATTTCCGAATTTTAATCGTGCACGTTATTTTGAATGACGGGGGCATTGGACCTTGTGCCAAAACCATAATATACAAACCAACTTCCAATGCACTCTTTTACACACTGTTCGAACTAAAATGAGTTGTATCACGGGCAGGTAAAGTTCAAAAATGGAAAATGAAATGTCAAAATTATACTTGTGTCGGTAGTATCGGTATGAATGTATGAGGGGTGAGCTCGTAAGCTTGGGCAGGTGTGCGGCCAGATGTCTTGAACAAATTGGTAAGCCATAAGGTTCGTATGGACACACCCTTAGTAGAGGTGCGCTTGTCGTGTGCCAAGTTTTAATTTTATGCTTGATTAAGACCACGATACCCGGGGTGACTAATTAATGGTCAGATATCGACTGCGCGGATTTTCGAGTGTTCTGCAGCACTAGTTCTTTGATTGTGACTGGTATTTAGGTCACTGACGTAAAATTTCAAAACTCTTACCTAGGTACTTACTTAATTAGTATTATGTGTTTAGATAGAAGCTCATGTATTTAGTTGACTGCATCGGCGGTGGCGCAGCGGTAATAAATCGTCTATGCGATTGCCATCGATGAAATCTCCAGTTTATATCCCGGGTCGGACAAAATATTTTTGTCTTGTAACTATTTAGAAATTTATATTTAGGTTTATTAGTTGTCTAGATACCATAGCACAACCTGATTGTACCTTATTTTGGGCTAGATAAAGTTGTCTATAAATGTCCTATGATAGTTATTTATGCTTCCGCAGAATTTCTCTTACTTCCTTCCTTTAAAAATATTTTTACGTTCCCACGAAAAAGTAAAGGATACATATGTCCTCAAAATACATCAATCTTCATTGACATCATGCGGTGAGATTTTGATCTAACCAACAACACACTTCAACTAGGTACCCATGTAACAGAAAACTGACAGAAAAATATCAAACGATTTGTCTATGGTCTCATCCCTTTCTGTCCCACTTACTTTTTACTTTAAAATACTATGAGCTTATGTATAGACAAACATCGTAAACAAGCGTGTCGCACTTTTAATTTGAACTTTATTGTTAAAATAATAAACGTAGTTTTAGTTTGTAAGAACAATAATTAGAAATATCGGAAAACATATTATAGTTTTAGGAATATGAACTTTATTTTTATGTAACTTGTAAGTACTTGTAATAGCAATTAGCCGATACATTATATCACCATAACTTATTATTTTATGATCGCCATTAATAGTTCATTATTATAGAGTTTAGTACTATGAGAGTACTAAGCTCTACTTTATTGTAGAGCGTAAGTATAGTAATGTGGATTTTGACACTTTTAAGAGGTTAGTATTGTCCAATCCTACCCGATCTGGCAATAATGTAAACATGTCATGTTTTGACAATCGTTGTCTAAGACAGATGAGTAGAAAAATGTAGTATGACAACTGTCATAAAGAAGTTATTTGGTGTCGAACTGATTGTAAGAACACTGTATGACTCCTGGATACTGGAATATAATCAGGGTAAATATTCAATTGCAAGTAACTAGGGATATACAGGATCAAATGTGTTTGTTTACATTTTTGCGCAAAGCTATTGAAATACAGTATAGGTAAATGTTTCAGGGTAAGTACAGTAAACCTACTTTCTGTTTAGGTATTTGAATTTCGAATACGACTCTACTTCTGAATTGGAATTACACTTGGATTTTTGCTTTTTTGTATCAAGCACAGCTAATTTATTTAAAAAATAAAAGACTTCAGATCATTATAATTAATAAGTAACGTTTAACTTTCAAAATATATCCCAAAGTTCTATTAAATACAGTAAGTAACGGATGTGACTATGACCGCAGCCGCCCATCATTATTTTATTACACGGAAGTCATAGTCATTGACTCCATATTTGTAACAGTATGGCGATTTTTATTTAAGTGGCCATAGCCATACGGATTTTCTCATTCACAGAATACAGTTATACAATATTAGGCTGTTTATCACTAAGGAAAAGGACCAGAGTTCCACTGTAAAGAAAATCGTTCTCTGGGTACTTTTAGACCAGCTATTAAGGAATTGAATCATTAAGATAATGCTGATAGAAATATTGCATTTTAAATGAATTAAAATATAATATAGTTAGAAAGTTTAGAAACTGATGTCATATAACAATTTTAATTTTAAAAAAGAAATAGGTACGACATCACTCTAGACCTAAATTCCAAATATAAAATTAAAAAGCCATTCCATTTTAGAAGTGACATAAATTTCAAATTTATAAAAAGAAAAGGGATGTGAACAATTGATTCTAAAGACCCTCACTCACTAAACAGTTTCTATAGTCGATTCATCGATAGTGACGTGCTTATAATAATAATCGAGAGGAGAAAGGGGTCGGCTGCACCTTTGCTGTCTATCGGGATTAAATGTCGCGTGCCCGGTGCAGTGTGAGGTATCCCTGCGTAAGGAACATGCATATTACACCTTGTCATAACTGTTTCTTAAAAAAAAACAATTCAACCTCATTGGTTATTTGACTAACTGATTTGTCGGTAACATATTGGACTCTAAAATTACTATTTTTATGTTATAATTTACTTTTTTTTTTTTTTTTTGTTTAACGTGAGGGAAAATCCTCATAGGATGTTATGCCGGACTCTTACCGACTAAAAAACCTCACGCCACGCCTAACAGCCTATGGTTGAGAGCCCCGGGTAAGCCCTCAGGAAGGATGTCCCGTGACTCCCAACAGACCTACGGCCGCCAATGCGGCCTCGCCCAGGGGGTGGTTCGGGTGCAATCCCGCGTCTATGGGGGGTTTCGGGTGTGACCCCGCTTCTAAGGGGGGGGGGGGGGGCGTGCGTGAGTTGCTCACGTCACGCTGCCGTCATGGGCCTGCTTCTGTAAGGACGGTGAGCGGCCCTCTCACCGTCCTCAGACCCCCGGTCATAGAGGCCGATAGTCCTCGGCAAAGACACGTCGGCGGCGCCCAGGGCGCCGACTGCGGAACTCGGGTGGGAGAGTTCTCTCCCGCACCCGGCCCGCCGCCTCCTTCGCGAGCATGACCTGCTCGCAGAAAGAGGCGGCGCAGTCCCACTTACTCCCGCTGGAGAGCATGGCTCGCACCATGGCCTCGAGCGAGAGAGTGTCCACGCCCAGATGTTATAATATACTACTTGCTCGATTTTGTCTACCGATTATTATGCTTTGATTTTGAATTAACCTATCGACAGATATTTTGAATAATCTATAGTTTCTTTACAGCCAGATATAAACCAGTATTTCATCAAGATTATTAAATTTATCGTTTCAGTAAATATGTAGTTACAAAAATGACCATTGAGAAGCAATAATATATTGATACAGAATGTAAGTATGAATGAAATCATAGTCGATAAGAAAACATTGTATGGGAACTTGCTACTGAAGGCCTTCAAATATGCCATTTTTAAATAGGACTGAAATTTTTCATATACTTCAATAGGTAATTTTCAACTCAAGATAAAAATTCGAGTAAAAGACATCTGCTTTAATCTAAATAGAATAAATAACGAATTTTAAA
The DNA here is from genome assembly GCA_933228765.1 of Miltochrista miniata. Classification (NCBI taxonomy): domain Eukaryota; kingdom Metazoa; phylum Arthropoda; class Insecta; order Lepidoptera; family Erebidae; genus Miltochrista; species Miltochrista miniata. The sequence goes on along the minus strand of OW121764.1, from coordinate 8,746,882 downwards.
TATCGTCAATCATAAGGGTACCATCACAAAAATGGTAAGGCTGACCGTACCAGTTTGCGATGTAAGCTGCAAATATGCATCTGGGGCGCGTGCGTTGCCAAAAGATGTTTCGCGTATGATGGATGGATGTCTTCTTTTGTGGCGTATCGAATTACGAGTATCGATTCGATTGTCTTGTTAGAAATAATTGAGTACGTAATTAATGATCTTTTGATAAGACCGCAATGTGTTGATCTGGATCAATCGATTGCAAAAAAGTTAGAGAATGTTTTGGAAACATTATTTTTTAATGATTGAAATTTTTTATTTTTTGTTGTTGTTTGTTTACCCCATAATACTTATTACGTAGGTAACCTAATCTAGAATCCTCCCTGAAACCACTTTCTGTTGCAGTTTCTTATTTATATAACCAAAATAAAAATTGTACTATGGAATATAGAAAATAGGCAAACATACTTATATATTTTGCATAGTAAATACATGTACGGAACCTTGTCAGCTACTACGAGACTTTATCAATGGCAGTCGCGTAGGTGAACTACCGCTGCACTTAGCAACTCACACTTTCACAAATCGTGCTAAGAATTGGCAAGAATGAATTAGAAATTGGCAAAAGGAGACGGCACAAGAATAAATTTGGTCCCAAATAAACACATAATTATGAGCGTCAAGATTATTGCTCTACATTTACTGCCTAGATTCGCAAGGCAATAGGTATAGTCTGTGAGAAAAGAACCTGGCAATAAAATCTTACGGCTATTCCTTTCTAACAGTCAGAAACAACATTAGTGCCTACAGTTATTTTTGAAGATAAACTCACACAATTACTATCAGATTTGCAAGACAATAGGACAGCCTGTAAGAAATTAAACAGGCACAAAATCTCTAGGCCACTTCTTTCATATAGCCAGTGACTCCATAATTACAGTTTATTTTTCAAGTAAAGCCTACCGTATTCTATATTATTTTACTGAAGACTATCGAAAACTATTATCATGCAGTCAAAGTAATACTACTTCATCGATTCACCAGCAGAAGTGTATCGATCGCGATGCGCGCACGCACCCCTCACGTCGCCATCTTTTCACGCAGCTGCCCTTGCGCCGTGACAAAGGTGCGAGGGGTAAGCAGCTATTGTAGTGTAGTGGGCGCTTTGAGTGCGATGTCTGTACTTGGTACTAGCAGGATTAGGGATACTAGGCTCGTAGGGGCGCTGGAGACTTATGATTTTTGATGATTATTTGCACGAGTCGTAGAGGGCTTTTTATAAATGTGTCTTATTTCTCTGCAAGTTCTGCAGATTAAACTAATTGATTTTTAATTTGTAATTCTGAAATATTTATAAGCATTCTTTTGCCTGAATATAAGTTCTGGAATTATTTTTATTACAACTTTTCGACTAAGCATTGGCAAATCGATTCAGTAGCAATGGTAGAGTCCAAGAAATTAGTTGTGTAGTTATAGATCTGCTCATAAATTTGTTTAAAATGAGTTACATAAACACACTAGCCTGTCTCTTCACCATTGAAACAAAACATACTACCTATGGCAATAAAATACGAAAAGATAAAAATTTTAATTGCGCTAATTTTCAGTACTTATCTCAAATATAAGCAAAACAAAGTCACTTTTACTTCAAATTATAAGAAAAAACAAACAAATAGAAGACCATAGACAAACAGAAGCCAGAACACCTGGGCATTCAGATTGTTTTAGGCGCCATCACATGTCGGTACCGTAAAGATATTTGATACACCCACAAAACACATTAAGTGCCGGATCAAGCATGTGTATTTGATGCTATCTTTTCATACACGTGCCTACACACAACTTAAACCAATTACAATCATAACCAAAGGGAATATGGCTCAAAATTGCTTTAACCAAGATCCTAAGTCGAAGACGAGCACCTTACAAGTCTTTGATTCTCCAAGCTGTTATAGACTTTAAATTGTCGTGTTTGGGTTTCAAATTAAATGATGAAATTTTACTACAAATATTTGTAGTAAGGTGCCGACGTAAAATCAGCTGTTCGGGTGTCTTTGAATGAAGTTTATGTTGTGAGGCATTCAACTTTAGGCGGGCGCGGCGCTTAAGATTTCCTTTCTCGTTTTTTTTATTATCACAATTCGTATAACTTTAAGTCTTATTGCAATACAATAAAGACTGAATGAGATTAAGCGACTCTTTTCATGTTGAATAAGGATGCCACAATATCTTCCTCGTTCATGCGCACGCGTTCCTTGTATTGAACGATGAGGAAGGTGTACTTTTGAACTTTAAAGTTGCAATTGTTAATAAAAAACCCATTAAATTATGATTGGACGATCTTCCATTCAAACTACAGCGTAAATTTTTAATATCAATACTCAAATAATAATATGAAACTTATCAACCACTAATGTATCCTTCAGTAATCCGGCAACAATACGACAGAACTGGTAAGAGCATTACGCGCAGCATTCTATTTAGGGGTCGCTCTTAGGGGCATGTGCGCACGCGTCGCACAATCACAGTAATAATAACTAAAAAAATAATAATAAAATCGGGTGAAGAATAAAGAAAATCACCCCTGCACCCCTTGGATACATACACGCTGCTTTATCTTGCAAACAGACTTGGAAATGTTAAAGATAATAGGGGCTGTGGTCCCCCTTGCAATGCGCCGGCGCACCTTTCGCGGGGGTTGTGACGTAGGGCGTTGTGACGCGTGCGCCGAGGCGGTTATATTCAAAAATTTGGAAAGCGTCTTTAGATTTAGAAATTTGTTTGTAATACTAAAGGATTATTTATTTCTACATCAATAAATGAAGCAAATAAGAAAATTGCACGAAAGTGTGAATGCAAAATTTGATACACTTAAAATTTTAGAGAAAAAGTGCAATACGCCATTTTTAAATGCATTACTGTCAAATTTCGATGTCTAAAGCATCTGTAGCTTATAATTAAAGCATGTTAAAAGGTGGTTTTGAACTTAGTACCTACAAAGGAGTTAAAGACTACTATTTTTGACCACAGACCTCACCATTTCATATTTAAACTACACTATTTTTTTTCGACTACGAGGTTCAGAGCCCGTATAGTGTAGTCTACTCAACGTAAAATCATCAACACGGCTTTTATTTTTTAATCTGCACACATCTTTAACTTGCAAAAAAAACATCAATAAAAATCAAAAACCAATTACTGAGATATGAATGAAACGAGAGGCCGACACGAGGCAAAGGACGCTCGTTCAAAAAGCCAGAGATAGGCTTTGTTGCCCGCCCACCTTTGATTACCTGTGGACTGGCAGAACGTCGACCAAAGACAATATGCGAATGTGAATGAAAGGAGGAATTAGTTTTTGCATTGTTTTTTTTTCTACCTATGTTGTCATTAGACGACATAAATTTTGTTAGCAGTTGAAGGGGTAGTCATATGATTTTCAGACATAGTTGTTTGTTTAAGTCGGCAGAACTAAATTATTACACTAAAAATGCTCAAACGAAATAATATTTACTAATAAGAAAATAAAAACTAAATCGAAAAAAAAAATATTTGTAAAGAAAATAAACTCTCCTGAACTGATTTAAAAAAAAATCACCCTTGGAATGCCAAGTTATTCAAATGTTACCTTTGGATAATCTTAAGACTATCATCTTGTTACTACCCAGGGAGCGGTGGAGTAATATTGAATGTCATACAATATTTTATATACAGCATTGTAAATGTCTTAAATAGGTGCTACGAGGTATTCCTGGGACATCCTTCCGAGGGCTTACCCGGGGCTCCCAACCATAGGCTGTTGGGCGTGACGTGAGGTTTTTTAGTCGGTCGGAGTCCGGCATAACATCCATGAGGATTTTCCCTCACGTTAAACAAAAAATAAAAAATAAAAGGTGCTACGAGGTTCGTAGCAGGTATGTCACAGGCGTAGCCAGCAGCAGCCGCAGTTTATAAAAAAAAATCCCTCATAGGTCAGGACTACAGATGGCAATAAATGTATTACCTACCCAAAGGGAGATGTCGCTATTATAATTGCTACTGCTCTACTAAACTAGAGCAAAAAATCCGCGGGTAAGGCCATAAGGGTCGTCATATGTCGGCAAGGTGTTCTTTCAAAGGAGTTTCGAACTCTTTCGTTGAAAGGTGCAAATTTCGAAGTAGGTCACAATTTCTTGTTTTTTTTTGTGATCTTGTCAGTTCTTGGAGTCTATTGTGCTTGTATTTATACCTGTTTGCACGTGGTGGGTTGATATAATAAATGATTAAATGTGTAGGTCAAAAAAAAAGAAATTGATCTTATAAAAGCTTGTAAAGAAAAACCTGGCACAAATTATTTTTTTGGTGTCACAAAAATAAAAATTTGTGAAGTTTTCAGCGTGCCAAGTTTTTATGTGCGTTATAAAATTCAGACATGTAAACACCTTTTGGTGTGAGAAACAAATAAGCTTAATTTCTCTTCTATAGAGTTATATTGATGCGGAATTATTATCAACCTTCTTTCAATATCGACATCGCCCTAATCAAAAGTATTCATTTAAACTGCTAATATTATTTATGACACAATTAAATAAATACAAAATCACCCTAAATAATTAATTTAAAAATCATAGACAATTCAAATGATTTATTACGCTCACTGCAACAATTATCTATGTTAGTATGCCACAATCTGTAGAATCGATAGAATTTGACACAGCACCCCATAGACAATAGTACTATAAATAGTAATCTGAAATATACTTTATTTTCATTCTTTTAAGGTATATTTTTCAATGAATTTTGAAGATTGTTGTTCATGATGTCCAATATAGATTGAGCTATCGAAACTTCTTCGATAGTAATCAGGTCCTTTAATCGTGAAGGATTCAAAGATCTAGTAGTTTTGGATTATTCTCCTGAGTATTTAGAAGCCCATCTGTTTGCATGTTCTTGTGTGGAACAACCGTGACATTTGGTTAAATGTTACTTGAAGGTTTTATAATTGAAATTTGGTGATGCGGTATAGTTTTACCGCTATTATTTTAGGGTTTAAGGTGAGCAAAATTAAATTTGAACTTAGAGCTAACCTACTATTACCTACTTAAAATGTAAATAATGAAAATTGCCTCTACTTACCCTTTCGAGGATGAAGGATGTATGTATGATTAATGTAAATATGTAGTGTAAAATACTAATATAATACTAATAAAAACTCTATCTAACCTTTCTGGTATATATGGGCTTGACTATGTGTATTTAAATTAACAAATAATAATCATAACTAATTCTATTGAAATACTAAGATAAAGTATGACGTTTCTCAAAATTTGGATTAGATTTTTACAAATTTTATCTTTTAAAGATAGATTTTAAAATATAGTTCTATATGAAATTAAAACCTATCACAGAAGCTTTTCAAGTTAACATAAATATATATTCTTACTTTTGGCCACGCCTTTATCCCCGAAGGGGTAGCCACATGCATCAAGTTAGCATAACTGTTTAGGAGATAAGTCAGTGTTTGTTCAAAAGCTATTAAACCATTACAGGTAGTTTCTATCATATTTATTTGTCACAGATTCAAGTTATGGAAATGAGAAATTAGCATCAATACAATTATTTAAATCACATCGCCCCTTTCAATTAAAGTGCATACATCTATTATGGAGCCGCCATGCTACGAGCGAATAGCGATTTCAAAAGTAGCCTATTAAGTATCTATTTGAGAACCAATATTTTGACTGCCTCTGTGGCGCGGTCGGCAGTGATACCGTCTGCGGCGCTGGAGGTCGTGGGTTAGATTCCCACCGGGGACAAATATTTGTGTGATCCATAAATGTTTGTCTCAAGAGTCTGGGTGTTTCTATGTATAATATGTATGTATTTAAAAGTATATAAGTATTAATATCCGTAGTCTGATACCCATAACACAAGCAGGTTATTCCTAGCTTACTTTGGGATCAGATAGCGTTGTGTGAAATGTCCGTGAATATTTATTATTTATTATTATAATATTATTATGACTTACCTAGTTATATTTGAAAGCATTGTATTTTTTTATTTTGCAATATTTTCTAATTGACTTTTCTTCTTAATTAACTTTTCGACACCAACTCATTAAAAGATAGCTTTATGCAGTTCTTCTCCATTCAAATTTTAACAGTGTCATGTATTTACCTGATAACGCAATTATATTAATAAAAAAGGAAGGTATAAAGTTTTGGTTTAAGGTATAAATATAGATACGTACTTTAATGCTGGAAAATATCATCGGATGTAATGTGAATATATTTTGCACTGAGAAAAATAAATTCTAGATTATTTTTCATTACATGCTTTCATTGTCTGCTTATTCACTCAAATCCTACTTTTCCTCTTTTTCATTAAGTATCAGATTTGAATGAGCCTCATTTAGCAGTATCCAAATCTGAGTGTCAAATGTGACAATGACATTTAGTAACATTATTTATTGTCTATACAATTAGATACTCTCTGAAAATATTCTTAGTAGTGTATCCATGACAATAGCCTTTATTTCTTTAGTATAAAACTCTCCCGCTACGCTTATAACTTGAACCAGCAATCATTCTCGCACGAGACAGGAAGCGGTGAGCATACAAGCATAGTACAAAAGAGACGAGCGTGTAACATATAATTATGATGTCCCGCCACCGAACGGATACCTAGATACAAGAAAACTGTGACAAGTGGCTCACTTGTCATTTCCTTTGCCTTGAATTGACTCTTTAAAAAAATTATATGCTATCATGTTACTGCTTGTTACGCGGTATTTTGTGCACTGATTTCTTTTTGAGGGTTGTCATTTTATGGCAAACATGTTTTTGTTAGGTATCTCATTGATAGTCTATAATTTTATTTAATTTTCTAAGCTCTCTTGTTACTTTGGAAATTAGAGCGTTATTGAGTCTCTTCCACAAAATCAGGAAAGGAGAGAACAATCTAAATAATCTCAACATGCTATGATGACGTAGAGGATGTTTGCTATAAAGTTATTTATCGGAGATGTTAAGAACCATGAAAACTAGAAATTTAAAAGCAAGGAAAACGAATATCTAACTCTCTAGTGAAATTTTGGATGCCACTGTATTATTGAAACGACGATAATAAAAAAGCAAAAATGACAACCTGATTCAGGACAGGACTTGAACCCTGTAAGGCAAAAGCTACGCTTGAAAGCCCTCAGGTTATCCTTTAGAACAGGAGCCCTGGGCCAGGACTCCCGTTCGTAGGATGATGGGTACTACGTGGTTTTAGTGACAAAAAAAGACAACTCTGGCGCTCAGAACCTTTTCCCACTATTTAGAAAATAAAAAAAAATTTCAAATTTATCCATAGAAAATTGTATCGTGATGATATGTAAATAAAAATTCATATTAAACACAAAAAAAATGTAATCATTAACACTACACTTCCGAACATTAAACAGGTGTGTAGAAAAATTTACATAAGATCAAATAATTTTATAATAAAAAGTTTGTATATGAGTATGTCGGCACATTCCCACAGGCCACTTCCCCTTTAGTTATACCGTAATGTAATTATTACACCTGATTGTACCGACAGAATAAACAATTTTTGATAAAACGGGGTTTTATAATACACTAGCTGACCCGCGCAACTTCGTTTGCGTCACATGAAGAAGGTTAAAGTGATGTAATGTTTCCCGTCGCTATTATTACTTGTGCCCATCCGTTTTTTGGTATGGAACCCATCGTGTGCGAGTCCGACTCGCACTTATCCGGTTTTTATCGTTCAGGTGACTGGCTACCAGTGCAGACCACGTTTACTCCCGTCGCGTCACTCATACTTTAAAACTTAATAAGAGGGTTATTGAAGTTAACCTTAAAAGATAGACATATGCTCTTCAGGACTTTTTTTTATAACTATTACAGGAACAAATTTGTAATAAACAATTTTTATGTAACTTTAACCATTTAAGCAGCGTAGGCAATGGAAGCTCTCAAAAGAAAGAAATTTTCCCCGTTCTCGAAACATTACTCATGGCTGCTCCGCTCCTTTTCATCTTAGCGTGATGTTATAAGGCCATTAGCCATCCTCAATAATTGGAATATTAAACTGTAAAATAATTTTTGAAATGCAACCAGTAGTTTCTGAGATCCTAGCACAAACAAACTCTTTAGTTTTATAATATCGTGAGCGAACCTTAAGAGATAGACAAATTAAGTTATTGTGAGCGAACCTTAAAAGATAGGCCTATGCTGTCGCGGACTTTTTTTTAGAACTTTTTAAAAGAGACAATTTAGTAATAAACAATTTTTACGTAACTTTAACCATTTACGCAGGTACGCCTCGGAAGCTCTCAGACGGTAAAAGATATTCCCCATTTTCAAAACATTATTGATTGCTGCTCCGCTCCTATTCATCTTAGCGTGATGTTATATAGCCTATAGCCGTCCTCGATAAATGGACTATAAAACTGTAAAAGAATTTTCGAAATCCAACCAGTAGTTCCTGAGATCCTAGCGTTCAAACAAACAAACAAACAAACAAACTCTTCAGCTTTATAATATTAGTATGGATAATTAGCTCAAATAGCTTTGCTTGCGACAGTCTTCGAATCTACGCAAATCTTTTTAAAATCAGAATATAAAAAAATCTCCAATATAGTAACAATTTTAAGTCAAATCTGTAGGGCTCTTTGAATTATGCTTTGATAGAGATACTACATTACTAGCAGATTTTGTAGAAAATGATCTACTCAATCTCTGAAAACCGATTACAGTCAGCGATCGTGATTCATTTGTTTGTGAGTCGAAACCTTCTAAACCAACTGGGGTGTCCTCGAAAACTCATTCAAATCGGACCAGCTGTTTAGGTAGGGTTCAGTGACATAACTAATTTTATTCCTTAGTGTAGTAATAAAATTAAAAAAAACTCGAGTTTTTTACACAGTCTCGTTTAATGCAATCATAGGATACGACATTATTGTGCAAGTATAAAAAATCCTTTCCAAATACTTTTCTCAAATTATTAGAAATATCACGGTCAAATATCACTTCAGCTGTCCTACTTATGGCAGTTTAGTTTCAAATAAAATAATAAACAGAAGATCAATATAAATTTAAAAAAAGAACTTTATATAGAAAAGTCCAACTTTCTCGTGGTCAGTACAGTGTCGTCGGTGCGTGACTCCGGCCGGAAGCGGGGCGGGCGCCATTGTAACATTGCTTCCGTGCAGTACCGGTGTTTCCGCTTGCGCGCTTCGCTTGCACTATCGCGATCTTTTTAGATCATCGCCTTATTATGTGTCTAGATTTATTAACTACTTGTTGTTTATTGAATTATGTAGTTATTTTCTTTTATTTTTAAACATTTTCATACAAACTCATGGGTTTCCTATAGATATAGATAATACTTATGGTTTTAAATAGCGTCCTAACCTATGTAACCATTCTCTGCTCATGCTTATCAAAGTTCACTATGTATGAATTTAAAAGTTATTTATCGAAATAAATCTGATATTAATGAATAAATATTAAGTAACCATCAAAATTAGCCAAAAGCGAAGAGAATCACAAAAGTATACCAAGCATAATAAAGCGGGAAGTTAAAACAAGAGATTCGGAGTCTATTGCATTGTAAAGAATTTAAAAAAATTGATACAGAGCCGGATGTTCGGAGCCAATTAGGAATTGAATACCTATGGCTAGGGTTTTCGATTCCTAATTGGCTCCTAATTTATGGTATTTCAAGTTCAATGAAGTGACAAATAAATATTCTTTAGATAAATAAAAAGTAAATACTTATAAACCTTTACAGATGGTCAAAATAGTCTTGAAATGGAACTAATATTTTTATTTATTGAATGCAAAACCTTTTTTTTTTCACAAAGCTCTTAGGGGGCTGTCATATCCCCATTATTTACAAGTCTATTTTGACAAATTGCACATAATATATTTTAAAAACTGAAAGAAAAATACTGGCTTTAAAAAAAATAACACAATACAGATTATGCAATAATAAAAGACAACTTTGAAGTTAATTACGTCTCTCATTGCGATAAAAGCATAATCTAAACCCAAATAGGTTAAACAAAGGCTGTATCGTCGCGAACATGGCTCAAGCGATCCGTGGAGCAGCAAGCGCGCTCACTGCTGGCAGGCTCGGCGCTCGGCCGCTCAGACCGCTCGGCTCGCTGCTCAAACGAACCAAGCGGCTAATCCCGCCGCATCTGCGCGGTAATGAGCTACTCAAGTACACCCTAACCTGTTTACATTGTATCTTTATTGTGTTTTTTACTCGGCTCTTTCTTTCCTATGTAACGAAATGATTTTTTTTTCTACCCACAGCTTGTAATAAAACGAAATCGCGCATCGGTACGTCCTTTGTCTTTTAAGCGATTTATTTTTAATTACTGGTGCACCTAGTTGTGGGATTATGCGCGGAATAGAAAGAAATACGCTGTAGGGTATTTTTAATGCGGGAAAAGAAAATGGTTTAATAATATAAAGGCGGAGTCTTCTCTGGGTAAAGTCAGCTTATAATTATTAAATTTCTTTATATTTAATGCTAATTTATTTTAACAGCATTTTTGTTCTACATTAAATATGATATAAATTAAGTGCAGCTTGGCAAAAAATATAGAGACGCAGCTGTGTAATTTATATGGCAACCCATTAGAAAAAATCACCAATCAATATACAATTGCGATTCAACACTAATAAAAACCACCAATAAAATTGTAGTAAGTAATTAATTCAATTTTAACGGAAATTTATGACGTTATCGACAGCATTTTGCTAATGTTGCCAGCATCAAAATATTAGTTCCATTTCTAGACTTATATGCCAAGCATTAAATAAATTCTGGACCTTGTCCTACGTGCATAAAATTTATCAAAAAAAAAAAGAAAACAATTCCAAGCATTCCACATTCGAATAATACATTGATAAAAAGCGAGCATATTACTCATAACGGCACACTTCGCGCCAAAGTTGCCAGTAACAAAAGTAGCCGGTACAAAGCGACTAATCATCATGGCGTATATGCGTGGCCCCGTTTCACACAATGTCTTTTCACTGATTAAGAGGATTGTCTTCCTCGGATATTAAAAGCCTGTCTTATATGCTAGATGCGTGCTAGAAAGTTTAGCCACTCTATTGTTTTAGCTCTTTTTTTTCCATTTTTGCATTTGTTTGCGAACTTTTTTTTTGTGCGGCCGTATAAAATGTGAAGCTTTGTGTCAGTCATTTTTGTTTTTTGTTGAACTGACGATGATTTTCCTATATTATATTTTAGAGTCTACTTTTTGCATAATATTGTCACAAATAAGAAGTGAATTAGTAAGTTCAATTTTTAAATTTTCTTAATTGACACATTAGAGTCAATTATCTTTTATATTTGCCGCCATGATGGTCGAGTTTACACAGATTTTTTGGTATCGGTGACCTCTGTTATGTAGTATTTTTTTAAAATAAGATGCCGATATTGATTAAAAAAAACTATTAGGCAATGATTCAGCAGAGAAATTGTAACGCTACCCTCTTAGAGGGAGAGGCTAGAAAGTTAACCTAATTTTAACCTCCCAACGCGATAAGAACTTTCTCCGGAAGTGCATTTAATAGGTATTAATAGTTTCTCACTGTTTTCCTTATTAAAAAATAATTATGCTTTGTAAAAAAGATTATAGGGTGAGAATGTGGGAATCAATATTTTGTAGATTTTGAAATAGAAAAGAGACATCGGTAGAAAGTTATAGCGTAAAAATAGCTATGGTATGGACTTTGTGCCTATTATCCTATACTAAGCTTTATTATCTTAAGATTCCTTAAGTCTTTTATTTCTTTTATTAATGACAGTATCTGGAACTCGTAAGAAGTATTGTATTGCTTATAACCCTAGGTCCAACGCATAGATTAAAAATATAATATTATTATATCTTTATCTTATCTATATTTGTATTATATCTGTTCTGCAATTTACGTCATCAACAACAAGCAAACAAAAAACAGTAGGAATATCTGGAACTCGTAAGAAGTACTGTATTGCTTATAACCCTAGGTCCAACGCATAGATTAAAAATATAATATTATTATATCTTTATCTTATCTATATTTGTATTATATCTGTTCTGCAATTTACGTCATCAACAACAAGCAAACAAAAAACAGTAGGAATACCCACACAAATGTCAGAAAAGGTGTTCAATTTTATGCGCACGCGTCGACCGAACATATGGATGGTGGTATGGCAAAATTTAAACCAAATATTGTTGAAAAAAATTGATGAGCCAAGGTGTACCATTTCGAATTTTGTATTATCATTTTTTGCACTTTGTAGCGCTTTTTTTCTAACGGAAGTTGAAGGGTTAACATCCGATAAAATAGCACAATATTTATTTAGCCTTTTTTATGATGATTTTCTATACTAATATTATAAAGAGGAAAGATTTGTTTTATTGTTTGTTTGATTGTAACGAATAGGCTCCGGAACTACTGGACCGATTTGAAAAATTATTTCACTGTTGGGAAGCTACACTCTTTGCGGTGAACATAGGCTATATTTTATTCCCATATTCCCACGGGAACGGGAACTACGCGGGTGAAACCGCGTGACATCCGCTAGTGTTAAATAAATGTATGACTCAAGTTTATTCAGTAACATACTTTCCAATCAAGCAATAAAAACGAATGGGCGATTCACAAATCAGACAAGTATAATCGCAGCCCTCCCACGACTTAAAGTATAAGGAGCATGTGTTCCGCTCCCCTAAACATAAAACACCCATTTAAGTGTTAAGGTGTGGCGCCAGTGAACGCGGGTTAAAAGAAAATGAAATCGTCTTGAAAAAACTAAGCAAGTATTTTGGAGCTTTGCACATTAACCCAAACTTCTAATAATATAAATATCAAAGTTTTTGAAGGTGTTTGGATGTCTGTTATTTAATTTCACTCTGACAGCTGAACAAATCTGGCTGAAATTTTGGACAGATATTGATTATAGTCTGGAATATCACACAGTCTTCTTTTTATTCCTTTATCTAAGGGATGTGGAAATAATAAAATGTAGCCCTGAATAAATCACAGTTACATTTTTATGCCTGAATTACCTTCCCAAGGAATGTGGCAAAGTGAACAGAATTGTTGATTTTAAGTTAATTGCATTTAGGTAAATTTTGACAAATGACAGAGACAGAGAAAATGGTTTTAATAAATTCAAATTATAATAAGAGCAAAAAAAATTATAATTATCAATCACCCGCTCCTCTTATGACCCCGCTGTCACTCAGCCGTACAACTAAAGCGTTTCAAAACGGTGTTTACACCGTCTTGAGACTGCAAACGGAGGGTTAAGACGATCGCACACCGTAGGGGTGTCGCACAATATTGTTGTTAACGTGTTTACACGCAATGCAAACATGGGGTTTCCTTGATTACCCATAAAACAGACAATTTTGTGGTATTTGCGTGGCTTTGCGGTTTGTGATTAGAAAATTTGTTGATACTGTGCATGTGTGGTTTATTAGCCACTTTAGTCATACTAAAGTGGGTAATTTCTAATATTTTAAACCCTCATATGGGATGAATTTCGAAAAGTTTTTTTAGTGTACTTTCTACATGACAGATAGGTACATGTGTTATTTATTAACTGTTCAGAATTTATATCATTTTTGCAACATTTTTCTTTTAACTACTCCGTTTCTACCGATTGTTGCGTGATGTACCTTGTTATTTATGAAAGAATTTTAAAATAAACCATTCCTCTTTATAAAATTGGATAATGGTTAAATAGAGTTTATAAATAAACCTAAGTTTTAATAGAGCTTATTAAAGTAAATGCTCTCATATTACACAAGAAAGGTTTTAAGCGCTCACTTCATCAATTTAATGAAGTTATGCCACAATAAAGTTCCAATACCATTCTTAAAAAATAATTTCAAAAATGTCAAATAATTTTCCTATGAAGTTGGCAGCCCTGATTCAAGACATTATCTCGCGGTCACGGTCTTAAGATGTTCAAGGGTGCTTAGCCTCGTGGGGTCGATCACACTCTTGTGTTTATTGCTCTTTTAAGAGCTTTGCATATCTGGAATTATCTTTGTCAGTTTTATATGTTGATAAGATATGAAAATATGTTTCAGAATGATTCGGCGAAGTTCATTGACCGTTATATTCTATGTTATTGCATATTTATGATACCAAATTTAAAAAGTCTGGTAGTAAGAAAGAAAAGAAAGAAAGAAAACTTTTATTGTGGACCACAACGCACATACATTTTACAAAACATAAATTTATGGTAACAAAATTTATAATTAACCTTAACTATGTAACAGTATGATCTGCTCAGGCAGCGGTTAAATAATTCTAGGTGTGTAAAAAAAAACAATAGAAAATCTATGTCCGCCGTAATAATGTTATCAATCGATGTTCATGTGTAGGACATTCTGTAAAGCACACTTTCATTAGCAACGGTGACTACTAGCTAGACCGTAAGCTTGTCTGCTACCTTAGTTATACGAAATAATATGATAGTTTATCAGAAATTCTTAAGAGTGAAACATATAAAAGCTAATCTTTGTAGGTAGGTAATAGTAAATTCAATTTAAAATCGAATCACTTTAATGAAATTTGATAATTTCAACGATCTCGGTAAATAAAATGTCTTTTATGCCATCTAATGACCAGCTGGAACTATTAGTAATTAGATCTGTGTGTCTGTGTGTTCACCCACAACCACGAATTCAAGAAGCCCCTACACTTAGCCATCTGTTGTTAGGATGAGAGGTTGAAATGACTGCCGACTGCTGTGTTTTACTTTGTTTTTCTTTGTAGTACAGAACCATTATTTTAAAAAGAAATTATAGAACTATTTTTGGAGATAATAGGGTCCATGACTCTCAAAGTTGATTCAATCATTTTATTTAATGTCAAAATGTCTTACGTGTCAACATTTGTATATCTACGTATATATTATTCTAATATTATGTATAAGTTCTTTTTTCTAAAGGTATGACTTTCAGATAATTTTCAAAAATATTCTTTAGAGACAAAAAGATCCGAACATGATAGGTGAAGTAAATTAAAGAAAAAAAAAACAAAAACTATGTACCTAACTTTACTCGTTATGTTTTAATAAATTACTAAACATTCGATTCTCAAACTTGCACTATCATAGCCAAACCAAGTCACGAAATTCCTCTCGCTAAGAAACCGCTAATTTAAACTAAAGTTTACTATGAATACGAAATCAATTAGAACTCTTGTTACAAATATGTGAGGAGGATCTGTGTTGCCAATCTTGTGTGGTGAGTGTGGCAATACCGGATGCGGTAACGCGGTGAGGTTGGCATCTCCTCAATTTAACTTCTACACATCTTGTAAGATTCCACAATTAAATTTCGATCAACATTGTTTTGGTGGATTGATTTAGAAACATGAAAGTAGGATCGATAAATTTTTTTTTTATTATTTACCAATTTAGTAAATATAGTTTATTTTAAAATATAGACCAATTGAAAGAACATAAATTAAAGTAATTTTTGAATCTTTTAATCTATTCTCCTGATTAAAGACGCTTTTTCAATCAATCACCTCAAATAATGCCATTTTCTATTCAAATATTATTATTTCGGCAATAACTAGGTAGGTATATGTAATCGTGGCCTGACGAAGAAATATATAATTATTAGCAGGTAGATACGTGTTGTGTTTATTATTATATCTAGATTCATTGATTTTTAAACTATGCTTGGCCCTAATCAGGATAAACATACCTGCTAAAGGTTGCAGGTAGGTAAGTTAGTGCGAGCGCTGCCTAGTTCCGGTATGATCGTCTTAGCTAATAGGCAAATATAAATAATGAATTGAATAAACGAATGAAACATAATCTTTCTAGAGGCACGCGTACGCATTTAAAAAGGTACAAAACAATACCATGCCATTAAACTCGAACAAAAGGCAAAAAGCCAAGTCTGCAGAACAATTAAAACAAGAAATAATAAGGAGTTTGTGATAATAAGTATTATTATAACGATGACAGAGGGGTGGCAACACCTGGCACGCGACCCTTCAACTTTTATTTATGTTTTTTTTTTTGAAGATGGCAATGTTTTGAGAAAAAATCAGAAAACAAGATGATTTTAAATTATTTTATTTACTGAAATTATTAAACAATTTAATTAGGCATTACAAATTATTTCATTCGCAAAAAATCTGCTTCTAAATACCTTACTACTTCTAATAGAGAGTTGTTTTCTATGGATTTAAATCCTTACATCACTTGTCTATGTATAAATCAACATGAATTAAAAATAAAATATTTAAATTACGAAGATGCGCTGCCCCTATGTTTGACGTATGAACACTAAGGTTGGTACATCTGTCGGTAACACCTGGTCAAGTACTGCACTAGCACGCATATTGTTCTGTGTTTAAACTTTAGGGGACAAGGAAATGGTAAAAGAAAATACAATTATTTTTTATACTCAAGTACTCGTACATAATCAATAGTTTTATTCATATTAATATTATTTTTACTGAAATAAATGTGTTCATACTAAGATTAATATTATATTTGATGGGTTTTTTTATTCCTTATACTTTGTTTTATACCTTACTAGCGGCCCGCTCCGGCTTCGCACGGGTATACAGTATTACTCCACTATTTAATGGATGTTATTATACATATAAACCTTCCTCTTGAATCACTCTATCTATTAAAAAAAACCGCATCAAAATCCGTTGCGTAGTTTTAAAGATTTAAGCATACAAAGGGACATAGGGACAGAAAAAGCGACTTCGTTTTATACTATGTAATGATGATACTCGTACCTAAGATTGCAAGCGTAGATTTTCTTTGGTTCAGTTTGATTAAAATAAATAGATAAGTAAGTCTCTATAAAGTATTTAGTACAAAAATGAATCCAAAGAATTATTCGACAAAGCCAAAACACATAAATTGTACTAAATTAATTCATACATCCTTACACAATGTCTGACAACCTTTAAAAAGTAATTGGCGTGACTTCAGGAAACGGAAGTATGTTTGACCAATGGGTGGGCCGTCACGGAATGCGCGCCAATGCCAAGCGTGTACTCAATATAATTAAGCAAGATATACAACTCTTTGTAAAATGTAATTGTTTATTTAAGGTTAGTTATGAAGGTAGTGAAATTTTTTAACAATATTCAAGGCAGTAGCAGATTTTTTTAAGAAATCATAACTTAGTGTATCATAGACAGTTTTTGTAGAGATTTCAATAAAATTGTCTCCTATACCATAAATAGCAGAATCAGCAAAAGAAAAAGAAAACATTAAAAAGAATTAGAGAAAATCTTTGTCATGCCTACATTTGAATGATGAATTGAATTAGGCCGTACAAAATTTGCCAAACTACTCGTGTTTAAAGTCCTAAAATGACAGATCACTTTTGAATGTTGGTACAAGCGCGAACTAAATTCAAAAGCATAGTGTTGCCAAGTAACAATACATGTAGCAAGTTCTAAAGAAGGTTTAATTACTTTTTCTCGTGGCATGGTTTTAATGTGAAAACTTTAAAATTCTTGAGCGGAGTCCCTATACACGGGTGGTGACGCGTGCCCCGTTGGCACCCAAGTTACCGTGTAAATGTATGTTCACACTTGGTGGTATACATACGGGAGAATCCTCAAGGCGCACACGCTTCTTGAAAGAAATTTCGGAGGAGAAATTTTAAAATCTTTCCGTTGAAACAATCGCAGTTATAATATGTAAACTGAAAGAGCATTGCGTGATGGGGAAAATATTCTGGTTTGGTTGTCTGTTATAAATTGGAAGCAGAAAATTTGTTACCTACTGAGTATCTTAATTTATACAGCTTCATTGGGACATACTCGTAGGTTGGTACTACCGTTTTGACAAGCATTATTCATCGCTATCAAATTAAATTATTATTTATTACCATCAATTATGTTATAAATCAATAATATCTATTGTTTGGTAATAAAATTTACACCACAACTTTATAATAAAAAATATTCTGAACCATGCCACCGACTTCACGAAAATTATAAGGAAAAACGCGCGTTTTTGTGACAAGACTAGTCCCGTGTATTTCAACCTCACACCTCGGTATTCAATTTGCGAAGCGTCTCGCGAGTAATTTGCGACTTGCGGCAACTTACCCATTGTGCTGTGGTGTGTCGCATCTTTTGTAAAAACGCACACTCATCGCTTGACAGTGTGGACGCGACTTTACGCGAATATCTTGAATAATTGGCGGAGTTGTGAAAGTGATATTGATATAAATATTGTAATTTATTAAACTATAGTTAGGTAGACTTATTTGAATTTAGAACATGTATATTGACAAATGAATACGTTAATTCAAATAAAAGATCTTGTTATTCTCGTCTACGAGTAGGTACCTACCTATAATATCATATTTTTTGAAGTACAGTAAAGTAGGTACCTAAATGATCAAAATGTGTTCCCTTTACTTTTAATTCTACATATTACGTACAAAATGATTAGTTAGACGGAAAATTGAAAAATGCCAACGTCTGCTAATGGCTAGATTTTTGACACTAGGTAGGTATAGACCTACGCATAAGAATGTAGGTAGATACCTCTCAAACTTAGATTTTCAAACAAAAACCAAGTAAAACTCAAATTACTAGACTGCACTGTGGCATATTCTTAAATCGAGATACCTACCCCAAGCGGAAAAAAAAGCTACAACTCAATTTTAATTTTTTAATTCTCCGTAACGCGCTCAAAGTACTACTCTAAATCTTAAGTAAGAAAGTAAAAAGCAGTTTCAAGATTTCATAATCTGAAATCGAGAAAGCCGAAGCAGAAAAGAAAAAAATGCTCCAACTACATTTTTATTTTTTAATTTCCTGTACTACGCTCAAACTACTCTAAATCTTAAGTAAGAAGGTAAAAGCAGTTTCAACTCATCTCACTCAGCTCCGTTCCCTCTCGGTTAATGGAAAAGCCTCTTCGTTCGGTCTTTACCTAGTCGTTTGTGGCCGGAAAATGTCTTTTTGTGACGTAACTCTATCAACATAATTATCGTGAAACTTCCGAACTATTATTTTGTTCGTTTTATTTTTGTTTAATGAAATTGTTCAGTGTCAATGAGAGTTGCATAATATGATTAAAAATAAACTTATTCAAAGAATTTTTACTTGAATGGGTTTGTGTACTTTCTTAGACTTTAAACTTACCTATGCCAATTTAGCTTATGAACTTTCCCGGTATGCACAATATGGCTCGGTAATTTTGTATAGTTTTCTCTTTGATGATATAATAGAAGGTACCTAATCAATGAGTTTCAATTAATATTGAATTGGATTTTGTACTGTTTTGCGACGTTCACTTGACGTGGAAGATGAGTATGTCCGACTAGGAGACTCGAACCATCGAACCGACTGAAATCACACAGTGCTCTTCGTAGGTATAGACATACATTATAAATAAATAATCGAAACCGTAAAACAAGAACAAACAACCTTCATATTCTATTTGCAAACAACAAAAGCAGCGTTCTTTTTCTACCGTAGGTAGGTACTATTTTTTCTTCTACCTTTATGATTCCATCTTTGAATTTACATGACCTACATAAATTAAAAAAGAAGGATATATAAAAAAATAAAATATCCGCCATGACACTCGCTCCGTTCCACGTAATGATCGCTAAGATTTTCGTTATCAAATCGCGAACGTTCCCTTAATGAGATCCACCTTCAACGTGTCTGTGTACAATGGAACGTGATGCGTATGCTTTCTTTTTTTTTTAGCGTCAAGGGTTCGCGTCATTCAGCCTTTCTAGATAGCGTTTAAAAAGATGAAGTTCTAAGTAATGATTCTACCTGTGACGTTTTAATTTTGTTAGTGGTTCATTTGTTCGTTGGAGGGAAATTTTTTTAGTGCCGGCTTCTGTCTAGGAAACACATATGGTCACGCCTTTATCCCCAAAGGGGTAGGCAGAGGCGTAGTACATGCCTACATTTCACGAATTAAGATTTTGTTCCTCGTAATAGGTGGTGAGCCGTATTGCCGTGTAGTCTGTTTAGGAAAGGTACTTTAAAATAATAATTAAGTGTAGGAATGATGACGTCAAGACTACTAGCTCAATGTTGATAAACTTATAATACTTAATAGAACCATCTCTAATTTTTGAAATTTAATAAATTTAAGCTTACCTAAATTTTTTCCCGGTGACAAATGCTGGTGACGTCGGATGTCCTGCTAGAGATGTTTATGAAATCTGTAAAAAAAAGTACAAATCTTTCATAATGGGATGATACCAGCAGCTGTGCACCACAGCTTCGCATGTGGTATATATTATAAATACTACGAGCACCGAAGAACATATCTATTTAATTAAACCATTTATAATTATAGATACTAGCCGATGCGCCCGCAGCTTCACCCGCGTAAAATTTGTTCCTGTTCCCCCTTCCCGTAGGAACTTATTCCCGGGATAAAAAGTAGCCTGTGTGTTATTCCAGACAATAATGTATCCCTGTACCAAATTTCAGCCAGATTCGTTGAGCCGTTCAAGCGTGAACTAGTAACAAACATCCACAGTTCCATACATCTACACTCACAAACTTTCGCATTTATAATATTAGTAGGATGCACTTATTTGCAATAATGTATAGAAATATGCCATATTTTTTGATATTTATTATAACTGCTCCACTCCTTTGCGTAGTAAGATGATAGGTAGGTAGGTATATTTATATACCTACCTACTTGTATATTTACTACTTGTATATTTATATTTATGTTACCTACCTCAGCACAATTCAATAACACGGCTTTCTTTTTAAAATCGGTTTAGTACCTACCTATTTTATTAACGTGAAGGAAAATCCTCATGGATGCTATGCCGGACTCCTACCGGCTAAAAAACCGCACGTATCGCCCAACAGTCTATGGTTGGGAGCCCCGGGTATGCCCTCGGAAGGATGTCCCAGGACTCCCAACAGACCCATTAGTACCTACCTAGCAGTAGCAGTTTAGGTAGGTACCGGTTCTAACAAACAAATCTTTCCTATTTAGGTACCTTTATCTATCTAAATATATATAACTCAAAGGTGACTGACTGACTGACAAGTGATCTATCAACGCACAGCCCGAACCACTAGACAGATCGGGCTGAAATTTGGCATGCAGGTAGATGTTATGACGTAGGCATCCGCTAAGAAAAGATATTGATAAATTCTACCCCCAAGGGGATAAAATACGGGAAGCGGGAACGGGAACAAATATTACGCGGGCGGAGCTGCGGGCATCAGCTAGTTATTAATAAGTACTTACATAAAATTATTTTAGTAAATAGGTGTAGATATTGAAAGTGACTAAGGTGGTACTACCCGTTCGCGGTAAGTTTTGCCGGTTACTTCACCGGCTACGCCTCTACATCAGCCTCTACGCCAGCGGCGGCAAACTTTGCGCGAACGGGCCGTAAGTGTTTGAAGTAGTTTTGTTTCTACAAAATAGAAGCTAAGTCTAGTTATGCGGTTCTAAAGAGCAATGTTTCAAATGTGTTGTATAGATATTTGCAGATATACTGTATTTCAATAGCTTTGCGCAAAAATGTAAACAAACACATTTGATCCTATATATCCATAGTTACTTGCAATTGAGTATTCACCCTGATTATATTCCAGTACCCAGGAGTCATACAGTGTTCTTACAATCATTTGGACACCAAATAACTTCTTTATGATAGTTTATTTTCATTTAAAATACTCGTAGGTACCTACTCGGGACAGTAAAAAATTCAATGATTTGTTATACTATATTTTTCTACTCATCTGTCTTAGACAACGATTGTCAAAACATGACATGTTTACATTATTGCCAGATCGGGCAGGATTGAACATTTATCTTTCTTTATTAGATAACTTTTGTCTTTTCAATTCATTAAACTCGTTTTCTAGCTTAGACGATGATCTAAGTTTTCTAGCCATAGATCCGATGAAAAGAAAAGTTTTCAGTCTTACTTTTGCAGGTATAGATAGATGCTTATAAATCTTGTTAGGTATATCTCTAACAGAAACAGTAATTCTTGGTTGAACAATATTCTAAGTCTTAACTTAAGCCCCGCCTCCTAACATCTTGCGCAACACCGCACACCCCACCGCCAAGCCCCGTAGCTCCTAACGCACATACGCCTACTGTCTTATAACGCCCTGGTACATACGCCCTGAGGAGGCGGTCAAGACAGACTCGGTTTTACTTGAATATCTGTTGAGCTAAGTTATATACCAATATGTTTGCTGGGAGTAGGTAGAGAGTAAGCTACACTCTTACATATAGAAACAGCCTAGGATTCAAATCTAAGGTCGAACTAAATTGTAATTATGTGCTTCAATATTACATTTTTGTTGTCGAGTTTCAATCACCTACTTTATTAAGGCTGCAATGTTCGACCTTGACAAATCCTAAAGCAATTCGAACGATTGCAGCGTACGATTTTGCCGGTTTTCACTCGATTCTAATACCTACATTATATTACTGTTATAAAATCTGAGGGGTTTTCAGAATAAATCTATACGTAAAATATTGTTCTAAAGATCTATATCTATTTTATGACAAGTTTTTATGAGAATTAAACTAATTTATTTAGATAAAAAAAGTACATTACTTCTTATGATTTTTGCAATATTTCTCATTTTTCAAGAGCGATTTCGTTCGAACATTGTATTCCTAATCGTGTTTTGATACCTACGTTAGAAAAGCAAGAGTATCTATACCTATCTAATAAATTACAATAATATAGTTTTATCAGATCAAATCAAAGAATATTTCCTAGTACCAAGTTCACCTCAAGATGAGTCTATTTTGAGCATACAAGCCTTAAACTATAGATAGTATTACTAATTAAACTATGGTAGGTAAAGTACCTACTCCTAGTTTAATCCGTGGTACAATTTAATTTCACTCAGTTAGTAGTTGCAGGGAATATCCTTTAAAATGGAAGATGATCATTAGGGTCTGCAGGGCGACTGGAGCACCGCTGCTGTGGTAACCGTCTGTATGCCACTTGGGTGGGTGACCACTTTCCATTGGGTGTGCCGTGTGCTTGTCTTCTAACTTAATGGTATAAAAATCATTCATCATTATGAATTCCCTTTTTTTACCACGAAAGCCTAACTATCTACCTCCTAGTTAAAATAAGGACATAGGTAGGTACATGACATATTATAATGTAATGAAATGAGAATTCTGCATAGTGTCGCAAGCGTCGCAAGTCTACCTATACTAATATCTACTAATATTATAAAGAGGAAAGATTTGTTTTTTTGTTTGTTTGTTTGTAACAAAAAGGCTCCGGAACTACTGAATCGATTTGAAAAATTCTATTACCGTTGGAAAGCTACACTCTTTGCGGTGAATATGGGCTATATTTTATTCCCGCATTCCCACGGGAACGGGAAATCCGCGGGTGAAACCGCGTGACGTCCGCTAGTAGGTTATAAACCCGTACAGGTAAAACAGGTACCTAAGCAATCGATGAATCTTGAGCCAATTGTTTAGAAGCACCGCCCGTGTCTTGCCACACCCAGTTTCTTAGAAGTTTCGTGTAGCCCCGCCTTTCGGTGAATAGTTATACCACAGATTATATAATATACTAGCGAACGTCACGCGGTTTCACCCGCGTAGTTCCAGTTCCCGTGGGAATATGGGAATAAAATATAGCCTATGTTTACCACAAAGAGTGTAGCTTTCCAACAGTGAAAGAATTTTTCAAATCGGTCCAGCAGTTCCGGAGCCTATTCGTTACAAACAAACAAACAAACAAAAAAACAAATCTTTCCTCTTTATAATATTAGTATAGATTCAATAGTTATACGGCTACCTTATAAGAAATTAAATACTGAGAAACAATTTACTTCATACATGCAAGGTCTAGGTTACCTTGCGTAGACTCAATTAATTTATTTTATCATTCAATGTAACCAACAATTAAAATATCTATGTTCACGTTAGTATTTATAGTAAGATCCTAAAATATTTGTGTTTTCAGAATTACACAATTTAGGTACATCCTACCTCCCGTCTTCATAGTATTCCTTTTTTAAGTAATTTCTTTTAAAACTTCTCTCTTGAGATTCTACAACATTGTTAGTGCAAGTCCTAGTAATAAAATACCTAAATTGGTGGTTTGCCGTTTGGGATGACAGCGACATCTATTTATAACATTTGGAAGCTTAAGATTTCGGTTTACTTGATTTGTAAGTAGGTATGATAATATGAAGCATTTTGCTTTCAGTGAATTAAGTACTGAATCTCATCTCAGAGGTTATACATCCTATTATAATTTTTGGGTCTAAACCTAGGGTAATTTTTATTACAATTACTTTGGTTTTATATTACAGTTAATTTAACAATAAGTCATCACAGTTAATCACAGTTTATTTAACATCAAATCAATTACTGCCCCGCAATATTAATTTAAGTATTCTATTTTATTCAGTAAATAATGCACCCCATATTTTATTAACGAGAACATTCTTCAAATACAGAACTACTAATTCCAACAAAATATAGCGTTTCATTCAGAAGCGACATCTATACGTCATTTAAAACATTACACAAATACGTGCGCATGCGACAGTTTTAGCGCCATCTGCACATTATTGTAAGAACTTTATGCAGCGCGCTCTGACGGCAAACAAAGTAAACCACCTATTGAAATGGTGAAAGTAGTTTGACTACTAGTGCATAGATGTCGCTAAACTAATTTATGATAATGTTCAGTGATTAGATACTAAACGTATTTTAATAGAGGTTCTAATATTAATATCTATTTAATTATTTGTAGGTAAGGATACAATGTTAAATACAGAACATTGTTTTTTTTTTGTCAATTGTAATTAAAATAAAATACCTAGTATACCTATACAAGTAGACAATCTTGCTCGTTATTCACCAATAGATGGCATTTTACTTTTTAAAAGAAAAGAACTTTGCCGCACTTTACTAGAGAAATTGAACAGTTTCTAATAATTGAAAATCATAGATTTTCAAGGCATGTTTCAATAGAAGATTAGGCCTAATCTTTATATTTTTGTAATATTTATAATAGAGTTGGCATTAAGGTTTTAGTCGATTAGAGTCTGTGGATGTTATTATCTGTGGAGATTTTCACACGAAAAAAAGCCTTCGAGAATTTTGCTCTAACCTAATTATTATTGTGTAATGTAGTAATTAGTAGATATTTGAATGATTGTTACTCAATGCTATAACGCTTTACCAGCTAAACGGACCTGATTAAAATTTGGTAAGTACAGGAATAGATTGTAGTTTGAATATAGGTACCTGAAATAAGTTCCAAGTTTGAATACAGGTACCTGAAATAAGTTCCTAGTTTGAATATAGGTACCTGAAATAAGTTCCACGTTTGAATACAGGTACCTGAAATAAGTTCCTCGTTTGAATATAGGTACCTGAAATAAGTTCCTCGTTTGAATATAGGTACCTGAAATAAGTTCCACGCGAGTGGAGCTGCGGGCGCCATCTAATCATGAACGATAGAAGCAAACATAGACCATTTGGCTAGAGTTGTCCTTAAAACGAAAACCATGAAAACGGCTATTTATCAACACCCACGTCGGGAATCTCAGATGCTACAAAATTTTGCAATTTTTGTCGCAGTCTCACAGAATTTGAATTTAATGATTACTTTCTTTCAACAAGAAAAATGTTATAAAATAAATCGATTTTATGATTTTCTATAACTATAGTTTTTACTATATACTCTTACTAGCTGATGCGCGCGGCTTCGCCCGCGTGAAATTTGGTTCCCGTTCCCGCTTCACGTGGGAACATTTTCCCGTGATAAAAAGTAGCCTATGTGTTATTCCAGACTATACTTTATCCCTGTATTAAATTTCAGCCAGATCCATTCAGCCGTTAGAGCGTGATTGAGTAACAAACATCCAAACATCTTCACAAACTTTCACATTTATAATATTAGTAGGATTACCGATTTCTCTGCTGTATGTAAAATTTGGATCAAATTGAGAAAAAAATAATAATTGAAGGGTTAAACTATGTTCTCCGTTGATAAATGTATTCACAATAATAAATTTTTAACCCGTTATTTCAGTAATCATTATTGAACTTGATTATACATTACGTCTACGGGTCAGTTGACGACATAATAGTTACCCAATACCTACTTAGCTAAAATCAAAATACAGCATCTCGTATAATCGGGTGAATTCTTTTCGGGCGAGATGACTATTATCTAGAAATAACACTGCAAAAAAGAATAAAACGCGAGTGTTCTATTTATTGTAGTGATTTGTATAAGAGAATTGGTATTTTATATCCTTGTTTGTACTGGGTGCTATCACACATAACCAGTCGATGCTGCATCCCATACTTATTACTTATTATAAGATTAGTATACCTAATTAAAACCCAAAATACTTAACATTAAAGATAAACGATGTATTTGTATCGTCGTGTATGCAGCGATGATTTAAAAGTGATAATTTCAAGAAATTCAACAACATCAAAAAACAAAGCTGGACAAAAATACATTTCGAAAAAATCTGTTCTAATAGGAAGAATAGAAAGTGAACGTGCTGGCTGGTGAATTTCTTTGTTATTTAAATAACTTTAAGTAAATATCTGTTCAAATTTATTAGCTATGTATTTAAGACTAGCGGACGTCACGCGGTTTCACCTGCGTAGATCCCGTTCCCGTGGGATTACGGGAATAAGATATAGTCTATGTTCTCCACAAAGAGTAGTGTGGCTTTCCAACAGTGAAAGAATTTCAAATCGGTCCAGTAGTTCCGGAGCCTATTCGTTACAAACAAACAAACAAATCTTTTTTCTTTTTAATATTAGTATAGATTATTTTATCGAAAACTCGAAATAAAATTTTGACAATGAGTGAATGGCAATAAATTGTTACCTTCTGCTTGCAGCTTTAAATGATGCTGACTGAAATGATGAACAATATTCAAAAATTCACGACTTCAAGTTTTTTTCCAAGAAATTTCAAAAACATCAGTAAATCCAATTGTACAAATTTAATAGATTGGTAATGGTGTCTATGCCTCTATCGATCATTACGTACATGTACTACGCATAATCATTTAAATAACCGATCAAATGCGAGTTGGAATCGCGCACAGAGGGTTCCGTAAGAAATCACGTGTTTTATATGGGAGCCCTCCTTAACCCTACCCTTCTTTTGGCATAGTGGCAACAGAAATACATCATCTGTGAAAATTTCAGCTCTCTAGCTATCACGGTTCCTGAGATACAGCCTCGTGTAGAACAGACAGATAGTCACCAGGGGGCCAAGTCTGCTATTTCAATCGCGTCAGAATAGAATAGAAATCGTGGCAAAATATAAGGTCGTCGGTACAATTTGTAAATTTTGGTAGTCGCGTAGTCACTAGAGCTCTATTGTAAGACCGGTAGAAGTCTACTGGTCGACCGATATTCGCTCGCCGGTTCTATTGACCTACATGCGTAGTCGCGTAATATGTGACGGGCTAGTGGCCGCTGTTTTTTTGGTAGTCTTGTAATGTTGTTTCGTAATGGGTTCAGGTGGGGGGGAGGCTTACGTTGGGGATTAAGGTGGGGGGGAGTTACGTTGGGGGGTTATTGTGGGGCTTAGGGGGGTGGGTTAAGGTGGGGTTGACGACGGGGGGGGGGGTTAAGATGGCGAGTTTAGGTGGTTGGATTAAGGGGGAATGTTATGGTGGGGGTGAAGGGGCGTTACCAGCCCCCCCCTTACCCCCACCACAACATCCACCATACCCCCCCCCCTAACCCATCCATCTTAACCCCCCCTTAACCCAACCAACTTAACCCCCCCACCGTCACCCCCCCATCAACGCCCCACCTTAAACAATGCCTTATTAACCCTCCCTCCCCCCCCTTGGACCCAGTTACCTCACCTTCACTCACCTTACCTCTACCTAAAAAAAAGGTATTGCGATTCTACTCTAGTTCTATTCTAGTGATGTTGTAAAAATTTTACGCGACTACCAAGTTTAGGACCAATCGCTATATTATCGTAATAGAATCGCACTAGAACGGCTTTTTGATGTAAAATAGCAGACTCGGCCCCCTGACCAGTTACACTTTGGGTACGGAACCCTTAAAGGAATTTTTTGGTATAAAATTTGTATAATTTCATCTGATTAATAAATGGGTTAAAAATTATCTTCTCAATTGCAAAGAATTGATTTGGAACAAAAAAAATTGGATCGATTCCGGCGTAACCTTTGATATACTATAAATTTCCATACGCAAAATCAAAAGAAGTAGATTTACTGTCTCAGTTAAAGATTCCCGTGTGGCACCTTTTTTAATCTTAAATACCTACGTTTTAGCCGTCCCTTTCATAATATAAAATGTGGAGTCCTTTAACGCTTCCATCTGTCCATGCGCGATACATTCAAAGACTACTTATTTACATGGATTTTCACCTAAACATACAGTGATTCATCAAGAGGCTTTAGGAAATATAATTTCATGCATTTTTTTCCTTTCGTTAAATTTCCTATAATTGTCATTTTTACAATATTGACATTACTTTAATGTCACCATTGCTTAAGCAGAAGTTATTATTTTCATGGAAATTTTATCATTAAGAGTTTACGGCAGTTTATAAAACATGCAGTCGTATAATGTATCGATTATATATATACTGTTGATTGATGGTACAGTGGGCCAAAAAATTGGTGTACCATCTTAAGGTTGAACGTCGTTTGCAAATTCATAGGCGATAATGATTAGTTTCGCTTGCAGACATATCTGACAATTTCTACTGCCATCTTTATCTAATTATTGATAACCTTTTATATTGATTATTGATACCTACTGTTTGTTACGTGACAGCTGTTCTTAGTTTGAATATATTTGACAAAAAGTCAGTTGTCAGTATTCTATATGAAAAAAAAATTGCTAGATTTAAAAAGATTTTATTACTTTTATTTAGAACCATTCAAATTTGCAGAAATTAATGTTTTATCGGTTTTTAATAAAGGTTAAAATGTCATGCACTTCTAAGTGACTTACGACAAATGAATACTTATCAATAAAGTTTACGTCATTATTATGCATCTCTTTCAATGATATCTAGTATGAACCTTGTTGTAATTTTCAATGACTAGAAAACTAAATCAAAACTGATACACCACTTTCTTGGCCGACCGTACCTGATGGAATTTACAGCACATAGACGTGGAGTTTTCAATATGTCTAATTCACAGATTTTCTTTATGCTAAACATAGTATCTATGTATTCGATAGTGTTCGTTTGTAAGTTAACCAATGATTAAATTGCTTAACTTGTCGAATAAAACCACTATTAGCTTTAATAATACAGATAGGATCATTTTGGAAAAGGTAACCGTCTCAAAAAATTGACATTGTTCAGAGAGAAATTGTAATTTGATGTATTAAATAATGCATCTAAGTAACTCATTTTCACGAGTAGGTAGTATCAATTTCGTATATATCAATAGCGAATGATATAGAGATCAGATTATCAGCACCTCCTGATTAGGTATACCTCCATCCTAAATAACTGCTTAGGTACCTTCCTTATGAAACATACAAAAGATTCCAACTAAGCTAAAAATACTTACTTCAATATGCTCTACCTATATTATAAAAGGATTGCCGGCTTGTGCCACTGCCAAATTTTTAAACATCAAATTTTATACCCACCTAAATTAAAAAGGTAAGTACCAAGAAAGCTATTACCTAAGTCAGCAAAATCAACTTTTTCTACTTACTGTAACTGCAACTTAAATAGGTGAAATAAAAAATAAACAAACAAAAATATATTTATTGTCAAAAAAAAAACAATAACTTAAAAATATTTGAAGCCTGGTATAAAAACAGAAAATATAAAATAATCAAATAAAAGATGAATCTTTTAATAACATATAAATTAAATAAACAACTTAAAATAATTGAAGCTTGATATCAAACAGAAACGGTTTAAAAATGTAAAATAATCTCTTTGAAAATGACAAAATGCGAAAAAAATTTCAAAGTTCAAAGAGCCAACAATTTTAAACGACAATACAAATTAATGACACTAAAAACAATTTACATGGGTTTACTAGATCTACAAAAATGGTCAAATCCATCCGTCGGGATGAGCAACAAAATAAACATTGCCGTTTTTAATTTATCAGGCTAAAATAACTACAGCGGGTTTTCTAATGCACAAATAAAAAGGAAATAAAAAAAATGGCAAACATACATTTCGTGTCTAGCTACTTTAATAATATTTAACAACAACCTTAGTCCGAGTGAAGAATTCTTGAGATTCACGAAAAATTCTAGTCCATGAAAACCACAACTATAGTCCAAATGTTATTAACTGAATACAATATTGTGGGAGTCAATGTCAGTATAATTACAACTTAATACTTAGTTATTTATGTAACGCTTACGACTAATTGCCTATTATTATTTTTTCATCGATCGCTCACTCGAGATCTCGTAAGTTAAGAAAAATAAATTTTGAAAATAAAAATATTCTCATCAACGGCCAAACGTTAATCTCTTTACAAATGTAACCGACGTAAATATTAAAAATTTTGCAAAAAACTTTTTCACCACTGCCAACAGTTCAGTTCAAAAAAGTGAGGGTCGAAGGGATTTTAGCCTAAAAATATTTTCAATTAGACGCGGTTAGATTTTAATTATTGTTTTTGAAATTTTGTATTTATTTAAAATTTATAATCACAAGAGCACGAGGAACGTGTATTACGCCGCGCGGCCCGGCCGGCCGGCGCGACTCCAGACGGACGACTGAGACGTAGCAGCAGCCCACCGCGCTACCACCCCGAGCTAACCCCTCGCTCCGCACACCCCTCCTCTCACCCCGGCCCACCCCCTCCTGCCCCGGGCCCGACTTCGTTACTAGCCACTTGTAATCGCCGCGCGATTTTTCCGCCTAAGACAAATTAGGCGGTCCCACCCGCGCGCTCGAGGCCCGAGTCGACTTACGTTAGGGCGGTTTCTTACTTCTTACATCTAAGACATTTTGTTCACGCCTTGTATTTTTCTTAGCAACGATTTGAGAACGCAAGGGGCGTATCTTTTGTTAGTATTATCAGTCCCACATTGACGTCATTCTTCATGTATGATAAAAATGAGATTTTTGTCATTCGTCCCACACACTCGCTCAACCGTATTGGTGTATTATAAACGTATAAATTATTGAACTTTCAATGTTATGGCGGCAGCTGTTTTATTTTTAAATGGCGTTTAATCGTCACTCTCGCTTTCAGCGATGCCGAGGCCGAGTTAATTGTAAATAAAATTCAATCATTCGCAAAAAATACCCGGTAATCGGCTCTCGACAATATCAATGAGGGACACGTATTCAGCGATAGTACTTTTTAATGCATTATGGGTCGTGATCACGTGAAGTCACGTAGGTACTATTTTTTGTTCGAAGTTTGAATCTGTGGTCAACGATTCTGAGTATCAAGATTTTGAAGTCGAACATTGAATAGATTTTTGTGTTCAAGTCTGAATTTAATGTGTAGTTGTATCTGAGTTGAAAATATTAAAGTACATGCCTAATTTCATTTACATACGAGATGAATGATAGAATTGATTGATCGAATGGAAAATATTTTTTTCAGTCAAAAATGTCTTACAAGTATGGACGAAGGGGTTTAAAATGTAGTTTTTTTATCTCATACAATACGTACCAAAATAAATGTCTGACTTTCAATTTAGAAGATATGTTATATTTTTCAAATTAGGTTTTAAATAAGCAGACACACAGCAATATTTTCAAATAGAACATAAATACATATTTAATTATGGGCAGTATTATTAAGTTTACAAAAATTTACTCTAGTTCAGATTTTACGGGGCTGGAGGTCAGATGGTGCCGCTCACAACATTGGCAAAAATAAAAAAAAACATCGTATGTTATCTGATCTACGCATTCAATAAAATCAAATACCACGATTCAAATGCTAAAATAATATAATGATGGGATAATGCTTAAATGGAGAGAAGATATATATAAAGAAAAGAAGGAATTTAATAGTGTAGTAACTAAAGATACCTACGATTGTTATTTTTTAATGTTAATTTTGTTATTTTTAAACTATCTTCTATCTATCTATCGAGTTCTATAAGTATGAGTAAAGATACGATTGTCGTCATTAAATCTATTGGAACAAACAGGGGCAGCGTAATTTAAACGCAGCAGAGTAAGTGAATGTTCTCGTTGTAAAATGTAAACAGCTGAATGAGTATGAATTAATATTATTCTTTTATCAGACAGCGGTCCAGGGAGGTCGGCGAACCCGCCCGGGTTTTCGGACAAAATAACTTTTAGAGGATATTGTTCTCGCGACTGTCGTAATGTGATTTCGAATAATATCTTTATTATTTAAAAAACATGTTGCGATGTTGACTTGAATTTTTAAAATGATGTTTTTTCAAACTGTTCAAAGACTTCAAAATTTATTAAAATTAAATAACAATTTAAAACAAATATTACGAACTATTTACAAGTTTAATGAACTGCGAATGAAGATTTTAACAATTTGTACTTCAAAAAATTATGCGATAGAGTTTTTAAAATGAAGAAAGATTTTTAGGCAAATTAAAAAAAATGACTTTTAAGTTGGAGATCGACTTAGATTAATTTATTAGGTATACAGATCAACAATAGGATTTAGACATAAAATTAGGAGTATAAACTATTTCGGTCGAAATGAAAGTGATAACCGGTTTTTTGGCTAAAACGTTATTTGTCCAAGACGTTAATTCAAGATGACAAAAATCATTGATGAGAATATTTAACTTTGAAAAAATCTACAAAATCATCACTTTATACAAAAAAGCCAAAAAAAAAGAAAATAACACTTCAAGCTTCACAATTTTACACAATTTACCTTGTTTTGCAGATAAGATAACATTTTCACTATTTCTAGAGTCACCAGGGATCTTCAATATTTTTTGAACTTATTCAATATTTCGTTAGCACTAAAACGTAATTAGATAACCAGTTCAAAAATCCAACAAATTTAACATCTAATTCGTACAATAAATTTATAATTTACAAAAAGTATCCAAGTCCGAAATTCAAGTTCATTTCACTAAAAATACACTAAACGAAAAGTATTCTACACGACGAAAGTCAACTTCAAAAAATCCACTAATTGACTAGAAAATTAGAAAAAATCGAACGCGCGAAGGAACTTAATACCACTTATAGACTATGCGGCAAAAACGCGCCGAATATTTACATTGGAGAAAAAAAAATGAGGTCATTCGGAGGTTACGGGCAACGCAGCCGGTCGGCGCGGGCCGCGACGGGATGTGGCCCTCGCGTCCTCTGGCTTCCCGCACACCCGCTCCCTGGCGGAGGACTCCCGAACCGAGACTACCGAAAACCACGTGCGCGCACCCATGAAAGAGACGCACATACATCAAACCTCTATGCCAAACAGAAACAGAACTATTCTTTTTTCAATTTACTATATTTGCTGATTTTTCTTATTTTTCACATTTCGATATTTTATTTTTTAGTTGATGCGCTCCGCAACTCACCTGTTGTGCTTGACCCCGTTCGATTTGTTGACCGATCATGTGATAGACAGTTATCAATACTTTATTGACGAATCGGCTATTTTTTCAGCTCAGACAGTCACATCACGAGTATTTTAAATAAATATTAAATTATTAGCATTTTAAAACTTAGCCAAACTTTTATTCAGTTGCTAAAAAAGAATGCAGGATATTTTATTACAATATTTAGTGGTTTAGTTTCAGTTTGTAGATAGTCAAGTTTATTTTTATTATTTGCGAAAATATTTGTATTCAGGCAATAACAAATCTGCAGTTATTAAACTCGTAGTGTAAATGAATATGCTCTTTATTGCTTGAATTAATATTATAAATGAAACCTAATTTTTTATTGATGACAGTAGGATTTTAAGTTAACAAAATAAATTTACATTCTAATAAGACAGTCAAGTGCTGCTGATACCCGCAGCGTCGAATAGCTGAACTAATCTCGTTCCAATAATCGTGCTACACTAACGCCACCTCAGCGCTTGGCGTCAATAAGAACTATTAGCCGATGGTTCATTTCTGACGCGTCGTTTATTTTTTTATTTTATTTTTTAATCGTGAAAGTGCAACGTTCACTTTGCTGGGCATTGAACGGCCATTTTTGTCTACTATTTCTTTTTCGTTTTCATTGGTTTTTACAGACGTTTTGATCATGTCGCCGGATCTCGGTCGTTTTGAATACAGTACTATTGTATCTGACTTGTTCAATGCAGTTACAAGTACTTATTCAATACGTAATACTTGCATAGATATACCAAAAGCCAAAATATTTTTAATTTGCTTAGTTTTCCTTTAAGTACTTACATTATTTTTTTGATTAGCTGTTTTACTACTAATTACAATAGATGGCGTTACTAGTTCTGAAAAACGATGTTTATTGTTTTAGAAATTTTATGTAGGCAATTCATTACAGAAGAAATTTCATGTTTAATCACGACCAATAAAAATAATGTTCCGGTATTATATTTCCGAACTCTAGAAAATATTTTTAAACAGAAATTTTTAATGAGTAATTTTTGTCCAGTCAGGTTAAAAAATTGTGACAAAAAGCCGACCTTCTATAGGTCATTATCGAACTAGAATAAGGTGGGCTCTTCTTCCTCTTAGTGACTTCTATTCCCTGTTCTATGCCTTTAAATTTTACTTGATCGGTTTTCCCAAACGCCTACAGTATGGGGTTCTTCAAAAGGGGATCTTAGAAGGTTTTTGCAGGGTCGCCAGCGCGAGTGTGGCACCTCTGGTGTTGCAAACGTTCATAGGCTGCGGTGACCACCAGTCCTTCTGGTGGGCCGTATGCTTGTCTGACACCTTAGTGGTACAAAAAAAAAAAAAAAACTTGAATTTGGAAGCGGGGGTTAGCAGGCTGGTGTTGACTGCTCGAAGTGGTTGTGACTTAACTTTTTATTTCCCTTTGTCGAGAGCGACTGATGTCTGTACCCCTACGCGAAATAAGGGACGAAGCTTAAACAGCACCGATCTTGGGTGTTATAGGTATGTAGATATTATAAAAAAATGCAAATGAGATAATTTAGAGCTGGTGGCGCCCTCTAGATTGATAACCACTTTTTCCTAATTTCTAAATCCGTAATTTTTAGGGTTCCGTACCCGAAAGGTAAAAAACGGGACCCTATTCATGAGACTCCGCCGTCCGTCTGTTTGTCTGTCCGTCACGAGGCTGTATCTCAGGAACGGTGATAGCTAGAGAGCTGAAATTTTCACAGATTAGGTATGTGTTTCTGTTGCTGCTATAACAACAAATACCTATAAAAAATAGAAGAATAATTAAGATTATTTTTGAAAAGCAATTAGTATGCTAACTGATCATAAATTTTAAATATGGAAACAGAATTGGTTTCGAGCAGGATTCGAACCTGCGTCTTCGGCGAACCGTGCCGACGCGTTAACCACCACCACCGAAACCTACTCGGAACCAACCAAATTTTCCACCTAGAAGAATAATATTTAAGGGGGGCTCCTACAACAAATGTGATTTAATTGCTATTTTATTTTATATGTGGCCGCGTGTAGCGACAGGGTCCCGTGTTGCGTAAGAGTACAAAATGTCACCACCCCAATACATCCCGAGGGTGTCGTAAGAGACGACTAAGGGAACACTTTCACAAAAAGATCCATTGCGTAGAGATGGAAAACTCGAAATGAGACCCGGTTGTCAGTAAAATGTTAATCGTTAAGCAAAGTTGAAGGCCTTATTTTTTGATCTGTGCGCCTGTACATTTTAACACGGCAATAGGCTCACCACCTATTACGTGGGACTTAAAACTATAAGGTGAAATGTGGGCGTACCTATACTATACCTCTGCCTACCCCTTCGGGGATAAAGGCGTGACTATATGTATGTTTAATTTATTATCTTTTTACAACGGCACAGAATATTGAGTTATATAAGTATATTCATCAAATAATAATAATTTAATTAAAAACAGAAAAATAAGGAGGGCTCCGACAAAAAACGTGATTTTTTGTCGTTTTTTGATCTGTAACGCTCCGTGCGTGAGATCGACTCGCACTTGGCCCGTTTTTTTAAATAAAAATTGTTACATGGGGCGCCCCGGTATCTCTTGGACTGCAGTGACAGAAAGTCGTGAACAGCTTGTGTCTGAAATCGAGGCTACTCTTACTAGAGTGTCCGATTTGGGTGGATAAAACCTTGGCCAGTTCAACCCCACCCAGACACAAGTTTGTGCATTTACCGCTAAGAAAACCCCATTTACTGTAGCGCCACAACACCAGGGCACATCTCTCCCCATCTCCGACAGTATAGGTATCATTGAAGTTGACATCTCTAGTCACGTTTAGTTCCAAAGTCATTCGAAAAATAAGTCCAAACTGGCGTCCAAGAAGCTCGATGTGCTCAGCAGGGCGTAGTGGTACTTTTCTGCGGCTCAAACACTGCTTCTCTATAAGTCGCAAGTGCCGGCCACACATGGAGTACTGCTGTCACCTCTGGGCGGGGGCACCCGAATATCAGCTTCGTTCATTAGACTCGGTACAAAGGCGAGCCATGAGAGTTTTCAACGATCCTATACTTACAGGTGGTGAGGAATCTCTTCGCGAAAGGAAAGACTTTGTATCTTTGTACGTGTTCTACCGCCTGTACAATGGTATGTGCTCTGAAGATTTGTTTGATAAGATGCCCACGGCTGCGTTCTATCATCGTACCGCTCGCCATAGACAGGGTTTTACAGGGTCGGCAGCACGAGTGTAGCGCCTATGCGTTGCTAACCTCCATAGGCTGCGGTGACCACCAGTACATCTAGTGGGCCGTATGCTTGCTGCCACCTTCGTGTTATAAAAAAAAATTACTTACAAATTTTATAAAGGAAATTATGTCAAGGTTTTTAGGGTTCCGTAGCCAAATGGCAAAAACGGAACCCTTATAGATTCGTCATGTCTGTCTGTCTGTCTGTCCGTCCGTGTGTCACAGCCACTTTTCTCCGAAACTGTAAGAACTATGGTGTTTAAAATTGGTAAGTAAATTTATTCTGTGAACCGCATTAAGATTCTTATATAAAACTAGAAAAAAAGCAGTAAATTATTGGGGTCCCCATACTCAGAACTGGAACTCATAATTTTTTTATCAAACCCATACATGTGGGGTATCTATAGATAGATCTTCAAAAATGCTATTGAGGTTTCTAACATATTTTTTTTCTAAAGTGAATAGTTTGCGCAAGAGACACTTCCAAAGTGGAAAAATGTGTCCCCCCCCCCCCCCTCTAACTTCTAAACTAAGAGAATGATAAATCTAAAAAGAATATATGATGTACATTGCCATAAAAACTACCAACAAAAATTGGTTTGAACGAGATAGAGCCAGTATTTTTTTTAAATACGTCGTAAACCGCAATTTTCGTTTAGAAAAATCACTACCACTGCGAACGTGTTAAAACATCAATGAAAGTCACAACAAACTACAAGAGCTTTTAAATTATGTTACTTGCTGCTATGGAACCCTTCATGGGCGAGTCCAACTCGCACTTGGCCGGTTTTTTTCATTTGCCGGAGGTCTTCGTAGTGTCAGTATCACAGTCACCTTAGAATCTCATGAACCCCTAAAATTATAAACTTAACACATTCTACCTTACCTGTTTCCCTCCCATTATCTTTGTCATGGAAGGTGTTATAAAAAGCTCATCTTGTCAGCCGCTGAAGCACCGCAATGTCGTTAAATGGTTCAGGAAATGACTTATTTTACAACAAATAGCTGTAATGGCTGATTTTTCTCAGAACACAACTTAGAAGGTATTCGTATTAATGTCAATATTTTATGCAGGGATAAAGTATATAATAAGAGGAAATATTTAATTGTTTGTTTGCAATAGGTGCCGAAACTACTGAACCGATTTAAAAATGCTGTGTTGTCACTATTGGGTAGCTACATTATCCCCGGACGGTATACGCCTCTTGGATATCGTTGCGAAGCTACGGCAGCGCCAACTGTCGGTTAGCGGCGACAACTCGAGGTCGTTCTTGACATAACAGTGAACCTATGATTCGCATATAAGTCGCTACAAATTTGAGATTATTGTTTTGTTTAACATAATAAGAAATTCTTTTTTTATAATATTATGAGCCGAACTATAATCAAGTGTGGATTCCAGAATATTTATGCAGAATTCTTTCGCGAAAAATCTGTGTCGAAAGGAAAGTAAATACACAAAACAATGAGATATTCTTTCAATTTCATTGTAATTTTTTCTACGTATATATTTGTAGGATTATCGTATTACTAGTATAACACGATGATCAAATCAAATTATTTATGAATTATAGGGCATAAATTATTCCAAAGCCATCATGTTCAGGAGGTCGGGGTCAAAATCCATGATGTAGCTAGTGGAGAACAAATCATCAGTGGAAAAGTAATATACCACAGACGAGAGTCAATAATCCTCCGTACGATGTGAAAGTAGAGATATCTATGTAATAATTATTAAATCAATTAATAGTTGAATAATAATTGTTATTCAACTATTAATTGAATCTGAAAAAATCTATTTACAGCAACTTTTCAACCATATACCTACATGCAAAGCAGAAATGGAAAATGAAGATGATATCTCCTCATAACAAAGAAATACAAATAATGAAGAAATAAGTATTGGTCATTGAAATTATATTATCTGTAAACTGCATTTTTCATATCGGTATAAAGAAACATTAACATTTCTTGCATTATTAATGTTAAATTAGTATATTATAAAGTCATTGGTGAAGACTATTTTGAATAAATAATAATTTTATTCATTTAGTTATTTTTTATTTAATCGTTTTTCATCTAAGTATAATAAATTATAGATAATAAAACAAGGAAATAAATAAAACCGGCCAAGTGCGAGTTGGACTCGCCCATGAAGAGTTCCGTAGCAGCAAATTACATAATATAAAACTTCTTGTAGTTAGTTGTAACTTTCATTGATGTTTTACCACGTTCGCAGTGGTAGTGATTTTTCTAGGCGAAAATTGCGGTTTATGAAGTATTAAGAAAAAACTACTAACTCGATCTCATTCAAACCAATTTTCGTTGGTAGATTTTATGGCAATGTACATCATTTATTTTTTTTAGATTTATCATTCTCTTAGTTTAGAAGTTAGAGGGGGGGGGGGGGACACATTTTTACACTTTGGAAGAGTCTCTTGCGCAAACTATTCACTTTAGAAAAAAGTATGTTAAAAACCTCAATAGCATTTTTAAAGACCTATCTATAGATACCCCACATGTATGGGTTTGATGAAAAAAAATTTTGAGTTTTAGTTCTGAGTATGGGGACCCCCAAAATTATCTTTTTTTTATTGCGTTTTTTCTAGTTTTATCTAAAAATCTTGATGCGGTTCACAGAATACATCTACTTACTAAGTTTCAACAGCATAGGCCTTATAGTTTTGGAGGAAAATGACTGTGACATACGAACGGACAGACAGACAGACAAACAGACGTGACAAATCTATAAGGGTTCCGTTTTTGCCATTTGGCTACGGAACCCTAAAAATAACTTGCACGTGATTCTCTAAAAATGTCCATGCGAGATTAAAAATTTAACATGATTAACATTGTGCATGTTTGTTTTGATATACCTACCTACTCCCTAGTCGCGCCTAAAGAAGTTTTACTTCAAACATACAACACACGAACAGAAAATTTGACGTTTGTTTATGTTCGATACGATATGATTATCAAATCGTTATAATATTTATACTTATATTATTCTGACGGCTTTTATCCTCTCATCTCTTTTTTTAATTTCCCAATTTCGTCTCGGAAACGAATAAAAAGTCAATTCCCGATTCCGAGATTGGGAATTCTTGCACCCCACAACACAACAGCATCTCGTACCACCCATTTTTCGTATTTTGAGAGATCACTTTTGAACGTTTCTGAGAGAATTACAAACGTAAACCGTACAGCTGACCGCACTCTAACGTCCGCGTGTTGCCTAAATCGGCCGCAACGCTGCGCCACTAGAGTTGTCCAAGAGGCCTATAGGTTAAATAATAATTTTTTTTTTCCGTATTACCACGAGAAAGTCCGGTGTAGTTCCAAAATAAAACCTGCATATTTCCATATTTCTATACGTTAGTCCAGGGGTTCCCAAACTTATTTGTACTGCGACGCTTTTGGGACTTGGTCATTTAATTACGACGAGTTGACAATAATGTATACCGATTTTTTACTGGTAACTGATGATTAGAAAATCAATTTCGACAATTTTTTCGCTTTTTCTTCCTGTGTCTGTTTTTGATCAGTAGCTTAGGTATGTACTTGTTTTTTGATTTGAGACAAAAACTGCAGAAAAGTACGTTTCCCATAAGCTCGAAGTAGAAAATGGTAATAATACAGCAGTGCTGATGGCACGATATTCACTAAAACCTGAGCTCGCAAACTTTCGTGAATTTTTCCTCGAACTGAAAAAATTCTTGGAGGGGACGGGGCCCAATCTCAGTGACGGCCAGTACGGCTTCCGTCGCGGGCGGTCCCACATATCAGGCCGTGAGTCCCACACGAAGTCGTCTTGTTCCCCCGAAACAAGGCCGCGGAGTGCCTAACCTGCAGTCCCCGCGTAAAGAAAAAAAAACTGACAAAATTCTAAATGTTTGTCCTTGCCGTATTGAAGCTTTATGATATAATCACAGGACAATGCTAGTAGTTAGATCATTTTCTTCTCTTAAAAGTTTCGATGCCATAGGCAACTGGAAAGGTTTGTGAATCACACATATTGCTCCGACTATCGGGAAAATATTGTGAATCGGCGCTCATCCAACTCGCTCCTATCAACTCGCGACGCCCTTAGGACCAAGCCGCGACGCCCAAGGGAGTCACGACGCACAGTTTGGGAAGCCCTGCGTTAGTCCATTTTGTCAAGAATGTCTTTTCATGCATCCTATTATTCAATTTAGATTCTGTACCTATTAATGTTGATGATGACCATTTTTTTATTTATCATTTACATCTAAACTGTACCTACTTTAATTAACTTTGACGAAATATTTATTCAAAAAGACTACACACATTGACGTAGTGAAGAATATTCACATTTTTACGAGCATCGAATCTGCACACCTTACCGCGGGTTGTAACACTCATAAACTGTCACCCTAGCTAGTAATTTAATGGCAGTATGTCGTAAAAGTGCCATGAATTCGTTCCTTAACTCGAACGAGATTGACTACGAGATGGGTTACGGGTGAGAACGGCGTTTCAAACTTATTTGTTTATTCTTGCTTCTGTTTATTGCCTTTGGAAGTTTGGTTGTGTCAAATGTGTTTGATGTCAAACTCCGCAACTCAGAACGTTTTCGACATCGAATCGGTATCTCAATCAATGTCGGTAGCTTAGACCATCTAACACAGGACCCGCCTTACTGAAGCATTCCCCTCTGCCAAGGCAATAGACTATTCGGACTAAGAGGTTTATAAAAAGCACTTGAGAATCGATTGATTCACTATCCTAATCGACATACATCGGCCTTAATCTGAGGACGCCATGCGTTCGCACACAGCTATAACGATTATGATAGTGAATCAATCGATTCTCAAGTGCTTCTTATAAACCTCTTAGTCCGAATGGTCTACTGCCTTGGCAGAATGGTCTATTGCCTTGGCAGAGGGGAATGCTTCAGTAAGGCGGGTCCTGTGCTAAATAGTCAAAGGTCGGTAGTAATCAAAGTCAAGTCGGCCTATGACAGTTCATTGTTTGATATAGACTTCTCCTAATTTATGCCTCCAGTTCCTACCTGAGATCTTTTCTTAGACGTCGATTCATCTGACGGGGATCCTACATTTTTCGGATCGCGGTCTCCTCTGCAAAGTAGTACAACTAAAGCACAGTCTAAAGAGGAAAAACCTTGCTAAAGTATTTCAACTAGTTGTACAAATGATACGATATCTGTACAACTGGTTGTATATTTGATGTACGCAGTACGCGCGATTGAAGTAAAACATCTTTGCCATTGACGGCATCAAATGTTATAATAATATCATTCATTCGAATTTTGAATATGTTCAAAATTGTATATATGTTCAAAATTGTATATTGTGAATATGTTCAAAATTCGTACTTACGTATTCAAAATTCA
The DNA here is from genome assembly GCA_933228765.1 of Miltochrista miniata. NCBI lineage: Eukaryota > Metazoa > Arthropoda > Insecta > Lepidoptera > Erebidae > Miltochrista > Miltochrista miniata. Next base: position 8,704,739 of record OW121764.1, on the reverse strand, counting down.
AAAAGAAGCATTACTTCCGTCAGAAAAAAAAAATCTCAGTTACTCCCTACTCGCGCCTAAAGAAGTTTTACTTCAAAAAGGCCTCCACTACAGAATTCGTTTGCTCCATAGTTTAATGGTTCTTCTTGAGGTGTCTGGTATCTAATATACCTACATAATTTTATTTAAAGATAAAAGTTTCTAGTATGCTGAGATGATAATAATCCATTACAGCAAGACTCCATAGTATAGAGTGAACAACTTACCCAATGTAGAGCCTCCTTAATAGAGTCCCAATGGCATACAAGACCATTGCAGAGCTTGCGCTTGACTGTCTTCTAAGGCCGTGGTTGTCTCTTGCCTTGCTGTTGGAAATTATTGGAGACGTCTGGCGTCTAATTTCCCAATCATGACTGGGCACAATTTCCTGCTCTTGAAGATCGTAAAAAAAATGTATTCAACCCAACTTGTTATAAATACGGCTCACTGAAGTGATGACCAAGACAATACTCGTTTTCGTTTAACATCAAACTTTTATGATTGCAACAAAATAAGGAATAAAATACAAAATGTCGACCACGGGGCCCATATCCCGTGTTACGGGCACCTAACGTAAGATGCTAACTTCTTTTTTATTGGCACACCTTTAGCTTTTCGAATAACTTTGAATTTGGAACGTTTTTATTGTAGCTCGGCGAAACAATACGTAAATATAAACCTTTTTAGCAGACACTAGAGTTCAGTTTGCATTGTTTGAGTTAGAAATGAAGTGTTGAAGCGATAAATAAAAACTTTTTCATTTGTTTTGTTATTCGTCATACGTGTGAACGCTTCTTATTCTAAAATACACTTTATAACAACGGGCATAAAGCTATTTTTCCTTTGTAAACAAAGATTTGGGCATTTTTATAAAAACCCTTGCACACAATTACATTTTTGCTTCCAACAAGATCGGACGATCTAAAGGGAGATCATTCTTTAGTCAAGTTTAGAATCAGGCTCAGTGATGTTCAAACATTTTGGGTCCCTACAGAACGCTCTGATTTACGCACCAATTGTAAAAGGATCTTTATACCAATATTGAAGTCTGACAATTACAGAATTGTCATCCATTTTGGCGGTTACACTTATAATGCTTGGGACAACCTTTAAGTCGGTTTATAGGTTATTCAAATGCTTACGATGGGAATGAGTTTAACTTTTTATTTCTTTATTTAAACACCTGACAATAAAAAGGTCGAATGGAGATTTCAGAATGTGTTTTTTTTATTGAAGATTAGGTAGTTTCCCTTTCTTATTGGTACAATGGTAATAATGCGAACTTAGTAGGAATGAAGTTCGATTCTTAGCTAGTAAAAAAGAAATGTTTCTAGGATATATAATTATTTGTTTCGGAGTTTGGATGTTTTAAAAAGTATTCAGTTGTTAAGTGGTTACCAGTACCTACTTGAAATCGTCTGATAGAAAATGAAAAATGAAAATGAAAAATCTTTATTCATATAGGTCACAATGTAACGCTTATGAACGTCCAAATGATTGCTTCTACATTTACATTTACTGCCAGATTCGCAACGCAATAGGTACCTAGAGCTGGAGAAAAAAGAACCTGGCAATAAAACTCCGGCCACTCTTTTAACATCCAGTAGGTATAAATAGTTCTTAAACTTTACATCCTCTAACGAAGTACCGTAACCGAAGTTACCGTCTTTATTTCAATTTCGAAGGGTATTACAATAGAAGAAAGGGTTGTAATCCTTATAAAAGCCATTAGGAATTGGTGCCGTAGTCAGCGGTTTGTGTTTCTTATGAACTAGCTACGTTTTTTAAAGATTTGTGATGAATTAAGCGACTTGAGCTACTCTAACCACAACCAATTGAATTTTCTTTCACAGTAGGGTCTTGTCTCACTTTTAATTCCCGAGTCGGATTTGAATTTGCAACTGTATCGCATGAACCGTGAAATTTAATAACGTGTTTCTGTTGTCGCTATAATAACAATAACTATAACAACAACATACATGAAACAAGTTTGAGGGTACTCCCATACAACAATGGTATTTTTTGTACGAAGCAGAAGTCTGACTCACGTTTCTTTTTTAATTTGTTTGAGATTCTTCCACCTAATTCTTCTAAAAATGTTTCCACTAGATTCTAATTCATCTGTCAGCAACTGTAATTAATAAATGATGAGGTTTAGTAGCCCCCTTTAGGCGTTGTAGAATATGATTTTACTATTATAAATGTTCTCACTCTCTAGTTTAGCAAATTACCTTAATTTTCTGAACGATTTCATAAAATTTGACAGAAATAATTACGAATATTTTTCCAAACCTCAATATTTGAAGAAAGAAATAATATTAAAGTTCAAGCCTGTTCGGCAACAATAAATAAAATTCAAGACATTCCATAAAAATGGTTGTATCAAAACTTAACAACATTAATATATTATTCTACTAGCTGATGCCCGCAGCTTCGTCCGCGTAAAATTTATTCCCGTTTTCGCTTCCCGTAGGAACTTATTCCCGGGATAAAAAGTAACCTATGTGTTTTTCCAGACCATAATGTATCCCTGTACCAAATTTCAGCCAGATCCATTCAGCCGTTCGGGCGTGAAAGAGTAACAAACATCCACACTCACAAGCTTCCGAATTTATTTTATAATATAAGTAAGAAGATATTTAGCATGGACATTACTAATACAAAATTATAGAACCACAAGAATACAGCGGTTTTTACTTGCAACGAAATCAGTTTATTTTGTTACCATGAACACAAAAATCGCTATCAGTATCGCTCTCAACCTATGAACGCCGCTGACAATGGGACTGTGCCTTTACAACCGGTACTTATAACAAATAAGTTTTATAAAAGAAGTTCGCTAAGCTTGCGGTTCTTTCTGTTAGAACTTCTTTAATATTGGTAAAATTTATGTAAAATATAATTAAAGCAGTTTTTACGAAGGAAGTAGGTACTTAACCTACTTGTATTTGTTTATTTTGTACAAATTTTGACTGATTGATTTTTAATATTTTATATTCCCAGCCTTATGGAAACTTTGCCGGTTGAAGTCGATGGGGAGGATTTCTTGAACAGCTAAACAAGGTATTGTCAGTATTAACATCCCCCCCCCTTTTCTTTGTTGGTAATTTTCTTTGTTTTTTTTTCTGTAGATAATCTGTAGAATGTAATTTTAATTTCTCAATTTGTATACTGTATGTCTCAACAACCATTCGTTGTGGTGCACATTTCGTGTGGAAATCCCTCTTAGATGCTCTGCCGGCCGCTTACAGAGTAAAACCACACAGTGCCCTATCACTGCCTATGGCCAGGACTTTGTCCCAGGATTCTATTATGCATAGAAAAATTTCCGAACATTTGCAGATTCCACAAACATTTATTTCAAAACAGGATTCAAACCCGAAACCCCTGAATCGCTGATACGTAGATACCACGTGCAACACTGCGCCACGAAGGTATTCAAAAAGTTACTCCAATTTGAAAGAATGTCCGCTTCCCTTCTTTCTTCAAACCCCTTTTAATCAAGAAATTCACAAACAATTATAAGATTGTATACAAAAAATTATTTCAAAACGGGATTCAAACCCGAAACCTCTAAATTGCTGATACGTACTACTGACACCACTGTGCCACGAAGGCATTCAAAACTCAATCACAAGTTAGAAATATTTTTTTTTAACCCCTTCGTTGCGCATTTACCTAAATAACCCCAAGGTTTGCTGGAAGAAAACTCAATTATGAGTTAAGCTCGCCTTTGTACAGCGTAATATTTGTACTGTATTTTGTTTTTATATTTTTACTATATTTTGATGTGCATTAAAGAATATGAAAAAAAGTAACTCCAATTTGAAAGAAAGTCTACTATCCTTTCTTTAAACCCTTTTAATCAAGAATCCTTTGATTGAAATTAACAGTGTCCAAGTGTCCGGCCGGTAACCGCAGTAACCGCAAGGAGTAGTTTAAATTGTCGCCCAGATTTACGGGACACGGGCGTGTTAACCAAATTGAAAGTTGACTATAAATCTACTATGGGACGGACAATGGGACTGGATGGAGATTTAAACTGATGTATTTGTGGTGTTTTTTTTTTATATAGAACTAGCTGATGCTCGCGGCTCCACCCGCGTGAAATTTGGTTCCAGTTCCCGCTTCCCATGGGAACATTTTCCCGGAATAAATTTATGTGTTTTTCCAGACTATAATCTACCCCGGTACCGAATTTCAGCCAGATCCGTTCAACCGTTAGAGCGTGATTGGGTTACAAACATCCAAACATCTAAATATACAAACATCTTCACGAACTTTCACATTTATAATATTAGTAGGATTAATAGGAAGTAGATTGCTAGTGGACGCCCGCGGGTGTACCTACCTAAAATTTAGATATTCATTAGAAAAAAATTGAAAAAGCAATCGGTATGGTAACTAAATCATCAATTTAATATGGAAAAAATTGTCTTGAGTTAGGACTCGAACTTGTGTTTGGAATGCCGGGAGACGCTTAACCAACTAACCGTAAAGACCACCAGAAAAGATTCTGACTCTGATTTCTGTGGTCAAGACCCTACACGCAAACGTCGAATTATTCCATCTCATACGTCTTAGGCTTAGGACGTACGCACCATCTACTGGCACTAAGTTCGGCATGTATAGAATGCGGATAATCCACATTAAATATATTAATCAGATTTTAAACACCCTTTCTTAGTGGGTGACATTAGTGAGTATATTACTACAAAAATGCCTAGTTTCTAGTTGTAGGATTTCAGTTAGGTTAAGAGTTTATGAGTTGGTGAGGCAACGATTATATTGGTATAGAGATGAAAGAAGATAATTTTAATGCCAAATTTAAACCCGTAACCTTTTCTTTACAAGGGTAAATTCATTTCTCAAGAGACCGTATTCTTAGCATTCCATGGATTCTCCGTGCGGGCGCCGGGTCCATAGCGTGGCACAGGGGGGAACACCCCGACGGCGTCTGGGACTTGCGACCCATTCGAGTAGGTTTAGGGTGGCCACCTTACTATGCGCATAAACGATCACCTTCCACCGTAAACAATGTTCCCCCCCCTGCCCAACCAGATTTGGTAAGATCCTATCAATGCCGCTTTGGATACTCGTTTTAGTAAAGAGCTTACTGAAGCTCTTGGCAATCCAAGGTCCTTAAATAAATTATACAGGGATTTAGCTGGAATTCCCCTTGCTCCTACTTCTACGGCATAGAGTTTAACCACATAGCCATTTTTGGTTAACTCATTGGTCAAGTCAAAGTATTTATTTGTCTCCACGAGCACCGCACGCCTGTGTATCCTCGAAAACAGGAATATGTCGGGTCTGGATGTAGTGTTTTTCATACGTGTCTGAGAGTATAGTCCAATCGGCGGCAGCCATCAAAATTGAGTATGGCTTTTGAGGTACTTTCTTTGAACAGCCTTCCTTTACAAACGCAATGTCATTTCTTTGGTTTGTGGTTAATCCCTTTTTCGCTCTCGCTACCGCCAAACTGACAGCCTCACGTATGGTTTCCAATACCCTATCGTGTCGGCGTGAGTAATGACCCCGGTCTAGTAACGTCCTACAACCTACCAGCAGGTGCCTAGCAGTTCCAATCGCTTCTCCACATGCATTACATGTTTTATCTGTGGCTTTCCCCCACCTGACCAGATTACTTGGGTCGGGGAGGGTCAATTGAAACGCGTTCAGGTAGAACTTCGGCGTTCATGTATTTTAACTGAAAACATTACTGAAAGATCAATCAAAAATGAAGGTGCAAAATAAACTGCACACAATTCGCAACCAAATTAATGAAACAATAAAAATTCCATTTTCAATTCACAATTACACCACACCTCCATACCCGCTTTCGAAAAAAAAAAACAGCCAGCATTAAAAAACATCAATGAACGAATGAATGAACGAACTACAAATAAAAAATAATAATTAAATGGTAATGTGTGTCGTGACGTCATAATGGCCGTCACCGATATGTAATCGACGCGGTTCGCGCGCGAAAAAACATTTTATTTTTAAATGTTAAACGAAATAAAAAAGTAATGAGTTATTGATTCGGCCGGTCATTGGTTGACCTTGACATTGGTTGTATTACAGCGTGTCAAGGACGTATTTATTTGCTCTTTCAGCATTTTAAAGTTTGGTGGTCAATTTTTATTAAATCAGTATCGATCATTTGGAGGTCTACGGTCGGGGTCTACGAGATGTAGCGCGTAGCGTTGGCATCTATATTATATTTAATTATTGTGACGATGGAATATGTCGACTACAGGTAGGGCCGTAGGGTTGTGACTGCCTGCTGTTGAAATAAAGCCTTCAACTTGGCTTAACGACTGCCATTTTACTGGCAACCGGGACCAACGGCTTAACGTGCCTTCCGAAGCACGGAAACGCTCAAATAAATGTCACAAAGTGATCACATGGAGGGTCACCCATCCATGGACCGGCCATAGTGAAAGTTGCTTACTGCAGTGATCGTTTTCAGAACACTGAGTCCGCGGTGCCACGAGCGCTTCACCTAAGTAGTCTTAAAAAACCGAAAAGTTTCATTATATTATAATGTCGTCACTACATGATTTCTTACGTCATGTAAGGGTGCGTTTAGACCAAACGATCATAGATCTCAGACTCTCATAATGCTCTGTCTCTGTTAACACTTGATGATATACAGCCACCTTAAGAGAAACAAATAATGACGATTACTCTTTCAACCACCACCATGGAGGTTATTGACAATAGCCCACAAATTGTTGGGCCTGAAATAATGCTTATACGCGACCCTCCTTTTGTCATGTATGGCATCAGCTGTGTAAGAAGTTGAACAGTGGAATCACCAGTATTAGAGAATTCTTTAAACCAATATAAATTCTCTCGAACATGGCATAAGGTTTAATTTTCTATGCAGTCCGAATTTGTTTAAAGAATGGAGTTCTTTAAAAACAATAGGACATTTTTGTACGATTCAGCAACACGTTCAATCACACGACGATGGCTCTCTCGATGAATCTGTCAGACAATTTGATTATTTGCCGCCTATAACAACAGAAATTGCTTCCTGGAGGTATCATAGAATTTCTACGACACACCCAATAAGCTATATAAACGGTGCCGATTTTATAAAAAAAAATACCAAGTTAATCTTATTTCAATTAAAAAAAAACGATTTCTTATATAGAACGCAAATAGGGATGCGACCGACGCACGCGACGGCGACGGTTACACGTACCTATCATACGAAATACAGGTACAGGATTATCACCACAGCTAAAATACACAGTCAGCTGATTTTATTCTGTAGTAACCATAGAGTAAGCAATGTTTGACAACAAACAAAACAATGGGGGCGCCACTGAGTTGTTCACTATAGAACTCGGTTACTTATATAAATTGTATTTTGTAGCAAGATATTTTACATTTATTGTCTTTTACTTTCCTGTCTTTTATTTTAACCGATGAGAATAAAAAAATATACTTAGTGACTTTTCGCAAGCGTGAAATGATATTAGTTACGTTTCAGGACTGTTTGTCAAACTGAACAAATATTTATGCAAATCAATCTCATAATACAAAACAAAGCTCTAAAAATCACGGTTTTATTTATTCCGTTAAATTATTATTAAATTTGCTCGTACATAATCGTCTTTGTTTCTTTCTACGAAAAACGCTGCCGAAAATTCAGTAGGATAGTTTTATCAGAGATAATATAATATAATTATGTTTCATCATAATTGGTAGAGAATGGCATGCGATTGTATTAAAATATTTTACTCACCTCTATTTAGGTAATCCTCGATAAATAAAACTATCCTTATCCTATAAGGCACGTAAATCAGACTATTGGTTTAACACTCAATATTGCACAATAAAAAAAAAAACAGCACCCTAATTTTACTAAATCTGTAGCCAAAATATCACAATTGCATTAAAAAAACACAGCACATCTAATTTAAATAATTTGTAAATAAAAGCTTCGAATTTTGAAATTTATCAATGCGCTCTATTTTTGAATTTGAATGTGTGTAATTTGAATTTGGCGGGAGAACAAGGCAGGGGTGGCGTACGCCCGGCCCGCTCGTGCGGCGGTCGACAAGGAACTCGTCTTGAAACCCAAAAGACGTTACGTCGGACCCTACAATATCCCCTATTTGATCTTGATAATAGCGAGTGCTCTTTAGTGGCAGTCCTTTAATAATGCACAGCTGTTTGAATAAATCGGTTATAGTAGTACCTACTATGGAAATGTTTTTTTAAAATAATGAATACTAGTATTATAGAAATTTATAATAGGTTTTAAATAGGAAAGCATGTCTTATGATTTTAGTTTCAAATATTAATATGATATTTCTTATAAAAAAAAAATGGGTATTTTTAAGTCACAGTGTTTAGCACTGTGACTTAAAAATTTATAAAACTAATAGTTATTACATAGTTACATTAATTTGATTTTTTTAAAGTCCATTTTCATCAGCATCATATTTTTATACTCAAAGTATATCAAAAACTTAGGAAACAAACGATGCTAATTTCAGTACTTACATCATAGTATTAAAAACAAAACATCAAGTACAGCTATTGTAAAATAGCATCTAAATTTATGATCATAAAGTCCAAACGTGATTAAAGCCAGGTGTGCGCATAAAAAAAGCTTTATTTTGAGGGTGAGCTTTTGTCGCGATTAATGCTGTTGTTCGTACGCATTAAAAGACGACAACAAATCCAGAAACGTATTTGGGAACATCAATATTATTTTGGTTCAGCTAATCATTCCTAGGCCTTCAAATCTATATTATATAAACATGTTTATAAACCTTGATGCTTGCGGGTCTCGTTAAGTTTTGGTTTCTTTAAGCAGGGCCTGAAAAAGCTTATTACAGAGCTAAGGGCTTACGAGCTACTAGAACTAGTTTTGTCTATAATTCGCGAGCATTAATAGGTAGGTACTATAGTTGTTTGTTCTAACAAAACTGAAGAATATAGGCATTCTTCAATTTATGAAAATATCGCATTTACAGTTTTTAGGAAATCATCTGTCTCCGTAACAAAAGTCATCAAAACCAGTTAATTGATTTAAACTTGAAAATGTAACATTCAGATTAACAAAAACTGTAAGCTTAAGTTGTTGTAAGCCTGTTTTCTTAGTTCTGACTAAGCAGTGCTATACCTAAAACTCAAACAAAAAAAAAATGTTTACAAAATAGACCGAGACCTAAGTCTTAGCATCTTATGAATTCATCGTACAGGTGCCGGGACCTTACGGTGGTACCGCACTAAGGGGAATACAGTATTGGTGTCGAGGACTCGCGACCTAGAAGTAGGTTTAGGGAGACCATCTTAGCTGCGTCAACGCTAATCTGTACCACAGCCGACAGATAATAGGTTTTTAGGGTTCCGTAGCCAAATGGCAAAAACGGAACCCTTATAGATTCGTCATGGCTGTCTGTCCGTCCGTATGTCACACCCACTTTTCTCCGAAACTATGAGGCCTATGCTATTGAAACTTGGTAAGTAGATGTATTCTGTGAACCGCATTAAGATTTTTAATAAAACTAAAAAATAAACAGTAAATTTTGGGGGTCCCCAACTCCCCATACTCAGAACTGAAACTCAAAAATTTTTTTTTCATCAAATTCATACTTTATGTGTGGGGTAACTATAGATAGGTCTTTAAAAATGCTATTGAGGTTTTAAACAATTTTTTTTCTAAAGTGAATAGTTTGCGCAAGAGACACTTCCGAAGTGGAAAAATGTGTGCCCCCCCCCCCAACTTCTAAACTAAGAGAATGATAAATCTGAAAACAATATATGATGTACATTGCTATAAAAACTACCAACGAAAATTGGTTTGAACGAGATCGAGTTGATAGTTTTTTTTTAATACGTCATAAACCGCAATTTTCGCCTAGAAAAATCACAACCACTGCGAACGTGTTAAAACATCAATCAAAGTTACAGTTAACTACAAGAACTTTTATATCATGTTACTTGCTGCTACGGAACCCTTCATGGGCGAGTCCAACTCGCACTTGGCCGGTTTTTTTCTCTCTTTATACTGTGCCTGTACCGCCAGTAATGTTCCCCCATACTAGCCCAGGTTTACTAAGCATAGAGTTTAACCACATAACAATAAAATTTTTGTTAACTTATTGTAGACGTCAAAGTATTTACATATCAATATTACATGTATTGGCTTTCTCCATCTAACAGATTGTTTTGTTGGATTCAAGAAAGGCTGTCCAGTCGTATATTATAAGATACGGTACGTTCAAGGAATATAAAATGTCAACCATGCGTTTTGCATTTCAAGTTTTATTGCGTGCACTTTATATAAATTATTTTTACGATATTTCAAAATATGACGACTAATTTCAATTCGTCCCTGTCGTAGGAAGTATTGCACGGTGACTTATTTTAACGGTCTTTCGTCGCGCGCGCCCTTACATGTGGAAGACAAACTACGGTTCGCTATATTTTTGTTAATAATGATGATGATTTTATCTATTTTGATATTGTTGTATGAATATTGAAAGAATATCTTACAATTAATTATCATTGACAAACAAACATATAATTTTTTTTTTCACTTAGGCATACACAGATTCTCTTGTTCCCGAATATATACCAAAGAACTACCACCAGTACCACAACGCAACCCACCTGAGAAGAACTGGCACTGGAACCTTGCTATGACTGGCCTCTTAAATTGATGATTACGTTGTGACATTTTTTGCAAGCGTTACGATCTATTACTATACACTATTGCTAGACTATATACTATTGCCAGCCTCTTCGGGAATAAAGTCATGCCTATTATAGTCACGCCTCTACTTCTAGAAAAAAATATACCTACCTACAAAATATAAGTGTACTTCTTGTACAGATACTATACGTAGAAAGGTAAAACTATGTGAAGCGACCCGTGTTGATGTTGCCTGCCCACTGTAAGTACGTTATGGACGAACGTTATGCGTCTTCGAAATTTAAAAAGTAGCAGCAGAGCGAAACGGGGTAACGTCTTTAGTATGTGCATTACTTTTTAAAATGAAGTGAACCATAGTATTTTTTTAATTTTTTTAGCAGTTGACTTCAGCATAGTTTCCATAGTAGGTACATATCTATATATATAAAAATCAATGCCACTTTTCGTTGTAATTTTATAACTCAAGAACGGGCTAACCTATCCAAACCAAATTTTTAGGCTTTGTTCGGACTATTTAGTAGATGGTTTATGTGAAGTTTGCACAAAATCGATCGAGCCGTTCGTCATTTATCACGCAAACGAAGTTGCGCGGGTCAGCTAGTTTAAAATAAATATTTTGATACCATAATACCTGCTAGTATATTGAGAACTAGCTGTTCCCCGCAGCTTACCTGCGTGGACGTGGTTATCGTGTAAAATCTATACCCTCCTTCGCGCAGTCAGTTAAAAAGTAGCCTATGTCCTTCTCTTGGACTCAAACTATCTACTATACCAAATTTCATCAAAATCGGTTCAGCAGTTTAGGCGTGAAAACGTAACAGACAGAGTTACTTTCGCATAAATATTAGTAGCGATCTATAACCTGATACCACCATCGACGAATTGAACGAGGTTCGGGCACAGTTTCTTGTAAAGAGATTGTAAGATTTAATTCTATCAACTATTACCTAGGTACCATATGATCTTTGACTGCGCAAACAAAGCAAAAAAAAAGTCACCAAATTTCAGAGCAATACGGTTCGCTATCAAAAATCTTTCAAGTTTTTTTATTCCACTAAGGAGGCAGACAAGCATACGGCCCACCAGAAGGACCGGTGATCACCGCAGCCTTTGGACGTTTGCAACACCAGAGGCGCCACACTCGCGCTGCCGACCCTGTAAAAACATTCTAAGTGTAAGGAAGTTGGGCAGTCAGTGTTTGCATCACACGATGTCAATAAAATACAGTATGGGGGTCTTAGAAGGTTTTTACAGGGTCGGCAGCGCGAGTGTGGCGCCTCTGGTGTTGCAAACGTCCATAGGCTGTGGTGACCACCGGTACACTTGGTGGGCCGTATGCTTGTCTGCTACCTTAGTGGTGTAAAAAAATGAAAAATAGGGGACTAACAATGTATCAGCTGAGATGGCCGACCACTTTCAGTCAATTCAAATCGAAGTAACTCTTATCAGGCATCAAAGTCTTTTTTTTTAACATGAGATAAATTCTACATGGATGCTATGTCGGACTCCTACCGACTAAAAACCAGGCGATTCCTGCCTAATGCCTACGGTTGGGAGCCCCGGGTAAGCCCTTGGAGGTATCAAAGTCTTAACGTTAGCGAAACCAGGAGTTATGTGTACTTAGGAATGAGCTCAAGACTCTACAAACTCTATCAGCTCTACTTCTTATAAGAGGCGTTTTGTGCCATGTTTTATCATCTTTTTTTTTACGTGTGAAAAGCCTCATAGATGCTATGCCGAACCCCTACCAACTAAACCCACACGGTGCCCGGTAGGTGAGTTCCGCATATTACAGAGACATTGCTGTAATTCTACAAAATTGATTTCGCTGTATCTGTGTAAATTATTATAATAACTCGTAAGGTCTGGTCTTGTCTCACAGAGTCACAATAATGTTAAGTAGGTACCTAAATGAACCATCAGGGTGATAAGGGGATACCGCACGATCTCCGGTGAGGCGGCATGTCTCCTAGCCGGGACCCCTCCGTGGGACCTGGAAGCGAGAGCCCTTGCGTCACTGTTCAGATGGCGCAAGAAGGCGCTGGAGCGGGGCTAAAGGCCCGCTTATCGAGAAATCGAGGCCCAGCGGTCCTGCGGTGGAGACATGGAAGGTGCGACTTGAGCAACCAAAGGGGGGATTCACCACAATCGCGGCCGTCAGACCGGTCATGGACGAGTGGCTGGAGAGGAGACACGGTGCTCTCTCCTACCGGTTGACACAGATGCTTGCCGGGCACGGTAGCTTCGGTAGGTATCTGTGGCGAGAACACCGGGAAACCACGGCCGAGTGTCAGCACTGCGAGGACCGCAGCGATGACACGGCGCTCCACACGCTGGTGGAGTGCACGGCGTGGGTGCAACAGCGCCAGGTCCTCGTAGTGGGTCTGGAAGTGGACACTCTCTCGCTCGAGACCATGGTGCGAGCCATGCTCTCCAGCGGGAGTAAGTGGGACTGCGCCGCCTCCTTCTGCGAGCAGGTTATGCTCGTGAAGGAGGCGGCGGGACGGGTTCGGGAGAGAACTCTCCCACCCGAGTTCCGTAGTCGGCGGCCTGCGCGCCGCCAATGTGTCTTCGCCGAGGACTATCGGCCACCATGACCCACGGCCTGAGGACGGTGAGAGGGTGGCTCACCGCCTTACAGAAGCAGGCCCATGACGGCAGCGTGACGTGAGCAATTCACTCACGCCCCCCCCCCCCCCCTTAGAAGCGGGATCACACCCGAAACCCCCCAAAGACGCGGGATAGCACCCGAACCACCCCCTGGGCGAGGCCGCAGTGGCGGCCGTGGGTCTGTTGGGAGTTCTGGGACATCCTTCCGAGGGCTTCCCCGGGGCTCCCAACCACAGGCTGTTGGGCGTGGCGTGAGGTTTTTTAGTCGGTAGGAGTCCGGCATAACATCCATGAGGATTTTCCCTCAAGTTAAACAAAAAAAAAAGAAAAGGTACCTAAATGAAATATTTTGTAAATATTTTCTCGCTCAGGGAATAGGTATTGCTATTCAAAGGGGGAATGCTGCTAGTCTTTTGGGCACTATGCCACGGAGGCCTTATTTAGGTTTAGTTTAGATAGTAATAATGTAAATATATATATGTAAGATATGTAATATTTATGTTTCTCTGTAATTTTTAACAATAAATGTATATAGTTTTGTAAATATATACTTAACTATCCAGAGCCCTGGGTTTACACTTTCGATGGCGTACCTGGTAGGTACTCCCGGCCATAAGCAGATGGTAGGGTACCGTGTAGTGAGCCATGCTCTCCAGCGGGAGTAAGTGGGACTGCGCCGCCTCTTTCTGCGAGCAGGTCATGCTCGCGAAGGAGGCGGCGGGCCGGGTGCGGGAGAGAACTCTCCCACCCGAGTTCCGCAGTCGGCGCCCTGGGCGCCACCGGCGTGTCTTCGCCGAGGACTATCGGCCTCTATGAACGGGGGTCTGGGGACGGTGAGAGGGCCGCTCACCGTCCTTACAGAAGCAGGCCCATGACGGCAGCGTGACGTGAGCAACTCACGCACGCCCCCCCCCTTAGAAGCGGGGTCACACCCGAAACCCCCCATAGACGCGGGATTGCACCCGAACCACCCCCTGGGCGAGGCCGCATTGGCGGCCGTAGGTCTGTTGGGAGTCACGGGACATCCTTCCTAAGGGCTTACCCGGGGCTCTCAACCATAGGCTGTTAGGCGTGGCGTGAGGTTTTTTAGTCGGTAAGAGTCCGGCATAACATCCCATGGAGATTTTCCCTCACGTTAAACAAAAAAAAAAAGGGTACCGTGTAGTTTTAGCCGGTGCGATACCGGCATGACATTTGCGAGTAATTCCCCACATAAATCAAATGCGTCCTGATTACGCCGAAGGCACCTGAGGCTTTCGCTTCAAATAATAGCTTCAGCTATTCTACTGTTTTATTTCCATTCAATAAGACAATACTCTCCTTACCTCTCCCCTAGGTGAGGCCGCAATGGTAGCTCTGTTGGGAGTCCTGGGACATCCTTCTGAGGGCTTACCAGAGGCTCCCAACCGTAGGCTGTTAGGTAGGATACGTGAGGTTTTTAGTCGGCAGGAGTCCTCACGTTAAAAAAAAAAGCTCTCCTAACCTCTCTTATCCTAGTGTTACTCTAGGTACTTACTTAAAAAAAGAGACCTTATTCTTAGCATTCCATGGATTCTCAGCGCGGGTGCCGGGTCAATAGCGTGGCACAGGGGGAACACCCCGACGGCGACTGGGACTTGGGACCCATTTGAGTAGGTTTAGGGCCTATATTAATATTCAAAAAATGTACCTAAATCATTGATCAAAATACGTTAAAAACCAGGTGTGCGTACACGCATAACGTCACAAACCAAGACGCGTGCACAACACACGAACGGAAGTCGACAATCTTCAATAATATTTACCAAACAACTTTATATATCAACCTTATCTACAAGTCATAAGGTTGAAAATCGATTGCCTATTGTGCCACGTGCCAGCATACTGTCGCGTAAGGTACAAGAAAGCAGGATGTTCGCGAAAGGGTGACCACCCTCTAAGACATTGGGAGTAAGGAACCGTGACACCATATGGTTGCGTTGGTCTAGTGGACAGTTGATCATAAATTTATAGAGCAGGATGCCAGAGATAAGCTTCTTTTTTAAAATCTTGTAATGTGAAAGTGACGTCAGTAACTAGGTTATCAGAAAATCAGCACTGCATGATAGAGATTTCATTAAGCCGGGCCAGTTTCTAAAGGCAGCTTTATTACCACAGAATAACCAATAGAACCTACTTTACTTATTCAGCTTCACTTCAAGATGTATAAAGTGAAAGAATTCGTCGTTTGCCAGGAGAGTCTTGATGATTAGTTAAGCGTCTGGCCCGGTATGCGAGAAGATGCGGGTTCGAGTGCTGCTCAAGACCAATAATTTTGCCACATTAAATTTATGATGTAGTTGTTCTGCGTCCAATATCTATACAAACAGTAGTTATGGGCCTCAATCAAGTCCTACTTGCAATAATTATATCTTTGTAACTTAGTCATATTTTTGTCAGGCAATCATGTCAGGCTTTAGTCTCACTGTAGGTAACTGCTTTAATGACATTTCAATAGGTTTAAGCAGCAATATCAAATCAGCATTTACCTAGAGTTCTACCAATTCGACTAACGGAAGATCATTATCCCCACGATATTACGAAGGCCTGGCGGGTAGGCTTCGGCCACGTTCGAAACCAAGTTTGGAAACCAGTTGCGTAATAAGAATAATATTACAGGGGTTGGGTTGGCACAGATGTGTTTCGAGCTGTCCCTCTCTTCGCCATGTTAGCAAGTGCGTTACTTGCTGGCGAGGTTCCTTTGGGTCTCGAGGATCTCGAAACCCACGGGAGTAAATTATGAACTGATATACAACATGTTTACCTAGGTGTTAAAACTGCAGTTTACATAGATGCAGTTTGTTTGAAACTGACACGCGTTGAATACACAATGTTGTTAATGCACTAGGTAGGTACATATTTTTTTATCAATGAATGGTTTATGCTGGATATATATTCCCCTACATTTTGACAGGGTTATACGAGAGGCTACGAGAAGATCACAAAAGTAGGTACTGTTTACTAGGCTGTTGGAAGTCCTGGGGTATCCTTTCGAGGACTTACCCGGGGCTCCCAACCGTAGGCTGTTAGACATACGTAAGGTGTTTTAGGCGGTAGGAGTCCGGCATAGCATCAACGCAGGATTTTCCTTCACGTTTAAAAAAAAAGATCACGGAAACACGTATTTTACAATATTACGTGCAGTTTTCCTAAATGTTGAAAGTAAACTACTCAATAAGTTAACAACTCTTGTTGTCAAGATCAAACTACAGACGCGACAAACGACCGAATCACAATCAAAGTTTAACCAAGACACAATCAATTAACATCGCTCTCGGCAACTATCAAACAATTTGTCCAATACTATCTTGTCGGGCATAACTTAGTTAGTGCTAAGGTTCGGTTCAGACGGCGTAGTTGCTGCAGATTTACCACTTAAGCTTCAAGTTAGAGTGACTGATTTGATTCTAAGTTGTACTGTTTGCTGTAACTTGTTTAGACTGTAACTTGTACTTTCAGGATGTCTGAAATTTGTGTTGTACTTACTAAGTATCTATACATATAATAAAATGATAGAAAAGTCAAAACTGTACATTGGATATATTTAAAAAAAAATACTCGCCGGGTGTTCTACATAAGATACCGAAGCCGAAAATGTGGTTAGATTTTTTTTGTCTGTTTGTCGGTTTGTCTGTTAGTCTGTTTACTTTGTTTTGTCCGGAAGGATCTCGAAAAGTACTCAATAGATTTGGTTCAAATTTTGCACAAATATTATCCAGGGGTAGGGTCTTCAAATAGGCTATTTATTATCACGCTACATATCCTAGGGGCTAAGCAGATAGCAATTAAATTGGCATTATAACATAATTTTCACGCGTACGAAGTCGCGGGCAACAGCTAGTCTACTAATAAATCTATTATAAAAAAGTCTGTCCAACCTTTTATTTTACTTTTGAGTATATTATTTTATTTTACTTTTGTTTCTTTAATGGGTTATAAAATATTTAACGTAGATAAATATGAATAAGCAGTTTTTATATTTCTACTAGCTGTTGCCCGCGACTTTGTACGCGTGAAAATTATGCTATAATGCCACTTTGATTGCTCTCTGCTTAGCCCCTAGGATATGTAGCGTGATAGTGAATATTTGTGCAAAATTTGAATCAAATCGATTGAGTACTTTTCGAGATCCTTCCGGACAAAGCAAATCAAACAGACAAACAGACAAACAGACAAACCGACAAACAGACAAACCGACAAACAGACAAAAAATTTTCTAACTATATTTTCGGCTTTGGTATCTTATGTTGAACACCCAGCGAGTATTTTTTTTTAAATATTTCCAATGTACAGTTTTAACTTTTCTATCATTTTATTATATGTATAGATTACCTACAGCGTATTTAAAAAACCCTTTTACTAATAATAGAACAGGTTATGTTCTCAGGCCTCTGTCAAAAGTAAAATAAACGGTTGGACATGGACAGCTATTGTAGTATTGTAATTTTATCTTAAATTGAGATATTCCTGATTGCATTGGTGTCTGTTTTGAAAGAAAATAATCTTAAAGTAGCGCTCCTATTTTTAGGATGAATAATGTCAACTCCTTTTTATAGCACGACAGGAAATATTTTGATAAGTAGGCAAGGATATTTAGTTTAAATGGCAAACGTAACTGACTACTCAAGAATGTAAATATTAGGAGTTATGAGCGGGTTTCTACTAAGGATAATAGACTCTGAATTGACTAGATAGATTTTTTGACATTGATTAAAGTATATTATGAATATTTAATAACTTAAATACTTAGGTAACTCAATAGCTTTCTGATTAAGAAAACTACATAACAATTGTTGAAAGTCATATCCCTCTTCGTATAATACTCTATCGTAAATGATTAAGTCATTAGTACACTTTTAAACAATAAAAAAGAAAAAAAAGCTTTGTCTATTAGCAACCTGTTACAGAACGATATAATTGAAATTAAAAATTAAAAAAGGAATGACCTTTTTTCTAAATTCAAAATTACAGCTGATACACTAGTCTATGGCTATTAGCTAAATGCTACTATGTTCGTATAGCAATAAGGTTTGAAATCCTTTGTCTCGTTAGTACAGTGAGCATAGATAATATAGAAGTTACAAATGATTAGTTCTGCTACAGGTTGATGATTAGTTTATGACAGCAACGGTTTTTGAACAGAAGCGATTTAGTCGTTGAGTGAGAACCCATTATTATGTCTTGTTTACTTTGTAAAATTTGTAACAAGATGTCCATTTTTTATAGAAGGGGCTCGCATTTGACTAAATTTGGCCGGTTTAAGATTAAAGTGAACTTGCCTGGAAAATACCTGTTTAGACTGTTTATCTACTCTACCTAGGATCTACCTAGGATCTAAGATACCTAGGACTCTTACAAATATTTGCACTTACTATATTCTCCATAGTCCACCAATCAATCATAGACTGATTGATTGATTTAGTAGACCTTTTTTGGACATTGATAACTCGACATTTTACCTACTGTGCATATAGACATGTGTTTTCATGGAACATGGTGTTGTTTTGCGTATTCCTGATTATATGTAATTTTGTCTTTCATTCACCGATTAAATACATTGTTCTTTTATTCAGCACACATTTACCATTCACTCAATCATATTGTATTCATTAATAATGTAATCGAAGTCCTTCATTGCACCACATTTGAAACCTCCCTCTACAATGATATGTTATTGAAAACGATCGCATCGCTACGTATCGTGGTAGGAGGAACGACATGTGTTGTCTCGAATTGTCTTCATTAAGGCTAAGTGGTATCAGGTGTTATACCATTAACGCTATTCTCTTCATTTGACGTACGAAGTATAACGTCTATTATGCTGTAACATAAGTTATATAACGTCTATATCTACGAGCTTAATTTCTAGGAATATGGAAATTCTACTTGTCTACGATGTAGGTACCTAATACCTATGGATCCCTATATTCTGAGGCCTTATAGATTCTGGAAATATTCTAGGCTAGCTGAACCCGCAACTTCGTTTACGTCACATAAGGTGTTTGAAAGGAGAGGTATTTCTTCATCAGACTCGTCAAGCAGCGTGTGAAACTGCCCTGTTGGCTTAATCATAAAAGAGCTTAATGATTAAGGATATTTTAAAACAACTCAATGAACTGAATTGTTATAGAATAGACTGCCAACACGCCAGTTTAGATTTACCTACCCATTTTTAGATTCATAAGTCTATGTATGATTCTTAAAAGTGATATAACTTTTTTTATTTATAAACCGATTGACATGAAATAAACACTAAATGTTAAGCGGAGCTAACCTTAACACAATTAAGAAAACTGCATTGCAATCGGTTAAGCGGTTGCTGAGATTACAAACGTACAGACATACAGACAAACAGAAAAAAAATCTAAAAATCATTGTTTTGGGCTCTATTGCGTTCAGAAAGCCCCCCTATAATATTTTTTCTCATTTATCTTTCATGTACAGACAGCGACCTGATACGATTTTATTATATGTATTGATTGATTGACGTCTAAGGTCAGCTAGTTAGTATACCTAATACCTACTGATCGCTATGTTCTGACACAGTATAAGATTGTTATACTGTGGTTCTGAGGCATTACAGAGATCTTGGAGACACAGTACAGTATACAAAGTGCTGTACCTAAAAACTAACATTCACCCGAGTTCTCCGGTTTTCTCGACAGTGCGGGTAGTAAAGCGTCCATCGTCCAAAATAATGTGGAGCAGTTCCCGGCATTTCTTAAAATTCGAAAGTCTCGGGTGAGAGTTCGGAATCGCTGTTTATGTTTTTTTTGAACAAAAACTTTGAGACCATTGCATGAAGTTCATTGTTAACAATTTGAGTAAAGAAAAACATTTGGGAGAATCTGCAGACGTTCTTTAGTACATTCTTTATACTTTAAGGAGGAAAGATTTGATTCCAATTAATAAACTTTGCAACAAACGAATTTTAAAAATTCTTTGACAATTAGAAAGTCTAGTTATTCTAAAGTAAATTAGGCACTTTTTTTCTTCATGGTAGTTACTACAAGTACGTATACGTACTATCTACAAATCTGGTACCTAAAATATGTCCGTACATTTTATAAATACTCCATAAAATATGAGTGCTACGAGATTTACCACAGGTAAAACCGTGACGCACAGCTAGTACTCTTTCCAAAACTGTCCAATTAATGACGCGCAACAAATATTTTTTTACCAAACACGTTTGCTTGCTCAAGTCGCCAATAAAAACTGTTAATGAAAGGAGACGCACCATCGAAAGGCGGTTTTACGAGCGAAGAACTCTGAACGATGTTTGGGTACCTCTTCAAACAATTGGTCAAATCTTTACCTGTGTCAACCAATGTTTGGGTGTTGGACAAACATTGGGAGACTTTGGTTTAAGTGTTTCGATACTGTAATTAAAGAATGAATCTATACTTTATAAAGAGAAAATATAGTTACTACCCATTCGCTCTAAGTTTGCCGCTGGCGTAGAGGCGTATACCCGAATTTTTAATTAGACGAAGTAAATTGACAGTAGCTAATGTCACTTCGTCATAGAAATTATGCAACATTGTATGAAGAAGTGACATTAGTTGCTGTCATTTACTTCGTCTAATTAAAAATTCGACTTTAGTATGGAGCCGAGCGGCAAACTGAGAGCGAACGAGCAGTAAGCCAAGTTATTCTGAAGTAACATGGGCTGTGTGTTATTGACCGAACGAGCGAAGCGAGCGAGTCCGATTTGACAGTATGGACGATTTTGCTTCTATCCGTATATTTGTGTATCTAGGTTAGTTCCAGTCTAGACTTTATCTTAGTATAAATACTACTTACTGGCTGTTAGATAAAACATTGTTGAACGACACGTATAGTTTGAACTCTGATTTCCAAGAGGCGTTGTACGTTGAAGGGGTCAAAGTAAAGTGGTTACTTACGAGGTTTCTGTAAGAATACAACATTTCTTATTAGTAAATATCGTCAAATCTAGTACCTTACCTACCTAGCACAACAAAATATGGGAGCAATGTATAAAAATGATTGCAATATCGTTCATTGACATCAGAGTTGCTAAGTCGCTCGATAGATGGCTCTGTGCCATTCTCTTTAATGGCGGTTACAATAAGGTGAAGAATTTCAACTTGATTCATTACGGTCCCATTAGCTCAAGTGGCAGAGCATTACCCCGGTTTAGGCAAAGGTTGAGGATTCAAATCCCGTGTGGGCCAAGTTGTCTTTTTTCACTTTAAATTAAATATTATGAAAATATGGGAGCCCCCTATAAATATTATTATTTTACTTATTTTATTACAGTGCCAACAGAAATTCCTGCGTCATCTGTGAAAATGTCAGCTCTCTAGCTATCACGGTTCCTGAGATACAGCCTCGTGACGGACAGATAGATAGACGGACAGCGAAGTCACATCAATATGGTCCCGCTTTTACCTTTAGCCTCTCTCTATAAAATAGATTGCAGAGGGGCTTGGCGAGACTTGTGTCTGTAGTCTGTGACTCTGTTGCATTAAATTACGTCACTAGGTCACGTGGATCGTCTGTTCAAAGTTTTAAATAAAACCAAAAATTGACAACGTCTATCGGGTTTAACTTTCACTTTCACAATAAAAGTTTTAGAGAGGGGCAGTCGGGTGAGACCGTCTCATGGCTTCTTGTTGGGTACGGAGTCCTAAAAAACTGTAGAAGTAGAACTTTTTTTTGTACACATTATTATACATTTTGGGTCTTTTTCGCATATTCTTTTTCTTGTAGTTGTTATTACCTAGGTTACTTTCCTCTTTATTAAATTAAATTAATTTATGGAACTAAGTGGCAATAAAGAAAAATCAAAACAATGTTGAAATAAAATTAAAAATCATACCGAGCCCAACGACGTATTAAATATAGACACGTCATGTACGAACATCACGGCTTTCAAAAACGGCAAATATTTTTTATATTCAAAAAAAGAATTTCTATGAAATTATCTATGGTAGCATGTATGAAAATTAAGGCAATTGCCTGACTTTTTTGTTGCCATTTTTAAGTGTTGGTAACGTATCTATAGTTTTTTATATATCATTGACCGAGCCTAAAGAAGTTTCACTACAAAAACTGTCTAGGTACTTCTTAAAAGTAAATTGTTTTGAAAAAGTCAATATTTTTTTTTACAGAAGTTTATTGACCGACAAGGCAAAGACGAAAGTCAAGCCAATAATATTCAACACCATATTGAATTATCGTTACTTACTGATATATCGATCAATCGTTTGTCTTTCTCCTTGCAATTTAATAATAACAATGTTTAAATTCATTAAAATTTTGCAGTATTAAATAGTGAATGACAGCTTTTGTGTGAAGACGCTCTTTTTTTAAACAGCTATGTATACTGGGTTACAAAAATGTAGGAGACAATTTAGGTTGATATCGTACGTGACCGCGTATTAGGAAAAAGTTGCAATTGGCTTTGTAACTAGTTTCATCGATTATCAAATAAAGTAAATAAAAGAAAGTATGTACTTATCAGTTTTTTTGACTTTTAGAGTTTTAGAACTTTTATGTTATTAACTTTTTTTTAAAATTTTATTTGAAACTTTGTAGTTAATAAATACCTAGTTTTAAACAACATTTCTGGCTTTGCACTTACCGCCTACTTTAATTCCAGCTAGTATAGCCTTATATTGATAAAATATGAAAAGAAATTTTATACTTCATCGGTGAAGAGCATTAAAATTTTTACTAATTTTATAACCATCAATAATTATGACAATGTGAAAGTTATTTATTGAATTTTATTTACTTATTTTATTCGAGTTTCATAGACAGCATCTCGTTCATAGTTTAATTAATACTTTCGACGATTCTTTTTTTTTTTTTTTTTTTCTTCTTGTTCTTGGACTTTCTCGGTTTGAGAGTATGCCAAAGTCAAGTAAATTTCATTGTGAAAATATAAACCATTTTCATGTTATGATTCTTCTTATGAGCAGCGTATTCATGTATGTCCAAGTTTGGACTAAGTTCTACTCTAGTAAGGCGGTGGTACCTTACTAGGGCTTGCTGTGGAATTCGTCGACAAACCTAAAATCTCGCGTTTCACTGCGCTTTGTCACTTTCCAACACTTTTGCACGTTGTCGAACCTTTATGTTTAATAATCCACCATAAATTACACATAAACACTCAAAATTACACTAGTTTTGAAAAATTATTAAAACACAATGTAACGCTTGTCTGAAAGTTTCCCGCCGAATCCTTGGAAACGATTCTTCCAGTTTTGAACCGCGTAGCATTTCTCAAAAAACACTGACACTAACGTTTTTTTTCGTAAAAAACAGGCATTGGCTTCTTAATGATGACTCCCACGGAGTTCTCGACAGAACTGACAAATTATCCGCTGATCAGTGGAACAGTTGGCGAATCAGTTAAAAAAACCGATAACTTTTTTTATATTTTTTTTTGTGCCATTTTTTTTATAGTAGTTTTAGGATTTATGCCACGAGTCTAAACACGAGTGTAATTTATACTGACATAAATCTATTTTTTCTTTTCATGTTAGTCTAAGCAGTGGTGTAAGCCCCCGGTAGCGTTCAATATCTGAGCGCGGGATTTTAATGATTCGCGGACAGTAAAAAGTGGATTTGGGCTCCAAGTCCAGGACTTTAAACGTGACAGGGGACAGTGCTCGGATGATGTGTGTGCGTGTACGTAAAAATTTTAAAAATGTAATATTAATAATGTTTTTTTTTTCTCATTTTCATATGCGTTGCTACACTGGACCTGAGGCTTCGAGGGGAAGGCAACGTCGATATTGGCAGTATAAAAGAACAAGACACAAGCTGATTGATTGGAAATTAAATATTATTGTATTCTGTTTTGTTGATTTTTATTCTAAGTACCCAGTCTAAGAAAATTGCTTAAACGTAGAATTTGGAAGACACAATTAAAGTTTAAATGAAGAAGTGCATAGGTAACATAATGCTATTTCTTTGTAAATTGCGGTCGAAATTCCACAACAAAAGGGTCTCTAGCATAGGAGGGACAATGAGTAAAACTAAGTCAGACTATAAAGATTTATATAAACACTAGATGATGCTCGCGGATTCGCCCGCGTGAAATTGGGTACCTGTTCCCACTTCCCGTGGGAAGATTTTCGCGGGATGAAAAGTAGCCTATGTGTTATCCTAGGCTATATCTGTACCAAATTTTAGCTCAATCCGTTGAGCCGTTAGAGCGTGATTGAGTAACAAACATCCAAACATCTTCACAAACTTTCACATTTATGATATTACATAGTAGCATTAAGTAACTGTGTCAAAGTTCGATTTCACCCATTCATGCAATTTTCTTAAAGGGTTAGGTACAAAGAATTTGCCTAACGTATGAATATGCATAGAGATAACCGCCACCTTGAGTTAATCTTATAAGAACAATGTATTCATCTTAAACATATTAATGCATACTAAGGTACCTTAATCATATCATAAACAACCGCGGTAATCTATACAGGATATTGGAAGATATTCTTATGCAAATGTCAGTAGGTTAAGAGAGTCTTTACTAAGGGAAGAATAAGAAGGGTTAAGATGAAGACAAACTTATCTTGGACCCGATCAGTTAAGGGTTAGATTAATGGGATATTGTTTTAAATGACGTGTGTGAAGCACCCTTAGGGCGGATTTGACCAAAATCGGAGTAAGGTTATATTAGAGAATAATTTGTAATGAAGTAATCTACTTCAGTACGGTAAACATAGTTACGTATAGTTACATCGTGCTTATCAGCTGTTGGTACATTGGAAAATCACTTTACTTTTAGATTAAGTACAAGTTGTTCTCTAGTCTCCAGTATAGGCTTACTCCGATTTTGGTCGAATCCGCCCTTAGTAATACAGTTATTTCGAATAACAATCTAAGGGACGTAGCTATAATAAAACTTTGAGTACCTATTTATTACTCTAAGGAATAAAATATTATCTATTGAGTCATTTGAAAGTTGCAGAGTTGAGAAGAAAATAGTGGATCCGTTTTATTCCTTTCGGACCAACCAAAATGTTGTAGGTACGGTTAAAATTTAAAAACAAAATGAATTTGATAAGTTGTTCGGAATGGAAGTAGGGATTATAAAATGATGCTCAGTAATAAAGTAATGCTTCAGATTTCTATAAATAGGTGCTTACTGCTCGTTCGCTCTAACTTTGCCGCTCGGCTCCATACTAAAGTCGAATTTTTAATTAGACGAAGTAAATTGACAGCAACTAATGTCACTTCTTCATACAATGTTGCGTATTTTCTATGACGAAGTGACATTAGCTACTGTCAATTTACTTCGTCTAATTAACAATTCGGGTATACGCCTCTACGCCAGCGGCAAAGTTAGAGCGAACGGGTAGTACTTATTATTTAAATTATTTTACATAACAAATTAGGTAGGTACCTTGGTAGGTATTCAAATGAAATTTATTTTGGTTTGTCCGGACTGCGGAGATTTTAATTTATGTAAGTACACTTTCTATACCTCGGTCGCGAGATCCAGCTGTACGTGGGCAGCAAAAGATCAAACGTTGCGGCGATCCTTGGAGGCAGGCCTAGCCTATGCCCAGCAGTGCCAAATCGGCTGAGATGATGATACGTTTGTAGCATTTTGCTCTGGACTTTGGTTCGCATTACAGAATGATAACTTAATTCTTTACTAGCTGTTGCCTGCGACTTCGTATGCTGCATTTTATATGAGATTCTTTAGATTAATATAACTTTTTAATTTATGAACCGATTGACATGAAACAAACACTATATGTTAAGTGGAGCAAACCACAACGCAATAAAGGAAACCGCATTGCAATCGATTGAGCGGTTGCTGAGATACAGACAAACAGACAGTTACGATTTTATTATATTTATATTGATATTGATTGATTGATCCAACTGTTTATTTTACATTTGACAGGTCGATTACCAATTACTATAGTGATGTTATAATGTGTTCCCGATTCGATTTAATATAATAATCAACTTCATTTATGACGAAATTGAAATCGATTTTACACATTGTTATTTTTATTTATTTTCTTGTTATTTTCGTTCTCAGGCCGCTGTCAAAAGTAAAATAAACGGTTAGACGTCCCGGTATAGTGCCCGGTAATGATAACCGGCATGCTTACCGGACCTACAAACAATACTGATAAAATGTGGATTTCTGCCTGGCCCCTAGGATTTATAAGCCTGATATGTATATTCATATACATAGATAGTGTGTATGTAACTTTATCTAGCGATGTCAATCGAATTACTACAAAAAATTGTTCCACAACTGAATAGGTAAGGTAATCTGTAAGATAGCGCCATCTACCGAATATAGGTTCAACTTTTACAATTTGATGAAATATCGAGTGTGATATTTCGTCAAATTGTAGAAGTTGAACGTTGTTGATGTGGATTTTTTTAAGGTAAGTATAATACTATGGCCCTATCTTAGATTATAGAGTAAACTCTATATTCTTAGGGCCCTATACGGGGCCCCGTTTGAGCGGAGACCCTGACGGCCATCAATGTGGCTAGATTGCTGAGCCTACAAAGAGCGATGACCGTCAGGGTGATATATAAAGGGATACGAGGTAAATATATCTTAATATATATAAATCTCCTGTCACGATGTTTGTCCGCGATGGACTCCTAAACTACTTAACCGATTTTAACCAAATTTGCACACCGTGTGCAGTTTGATCCAACTTGAGAGATAGGGTAGTTTTTTTTTGTGAAAAGCCTACATGGTTATGGCCAGGAGTACCGGGTTAGAAAAGCTTAGCCACAGCAACGCGTGGCCTGGCCCTCTAAGTCTAGTGTACCTACCATAAAAATGTAAAAAAAACAAATAGTGGCGGAAACGGGAATGACAGACCGGAATGGTTGAACTTGAAAAAAGAAATCGATTTTAGTGTTTGCGAGTAAATTATATTGTGTCTTTTACTTCTAGATAAGCAGGTACTTACTAAGGTAAGTAGTTACCTACCTACTTATCTGTAATCATATCTAATTTAAAACAATAATAAATAAAAATTGAATCTATCTTAACTTAAATTAAAAATAAAAGCAAAAAAAACTAATTCATAATATATAATACATACATACATACATAATTACATACATGCGTCGTAGAATTCCTCCGAATCATCGCCAACTGGAAACGTTCCCAGAAGGCTGGCAGCATTGCCACGTTGAATGGCAATGCTAATCCTTTGTGCAAGGAAATAGCCAGCCTTCTGGTCCCGCGAAGTGTCGACTAGCCGCTTGGACAAGTCTTTAAAAAAGAAGCGGGCACTTGGACCCCAAGGGCCTAACGTCTCAACCCCAAACGGCTCAAACACATAATCACCAATTAGATTACTATATTTTCGCCGTTTGAGGTTTTCTGCAGAAGCGGCAGCGGCCCCCGCACAACCCGCTGTGCTTGGAAGATGTGATGGCGCAAGGGTGTCGACGCAAGTGGCGTCCCACACCAAAGGCCGACCCATCTTCCAAGGCAGCAACGACATACCGTCAGGTCTCTTGCCATCGTCACGCACCAGCCCGTTAGGTTCTCGTACTGCTGGTATGCCAGCGGTGACAAGAGCGCGACGGATTATGTCGTTAAGGTTGGCGTGACGTGATATACGGCCTGCGCTTCTGCTGCACGAGAGGCCATGGCGTCCAAGGCTGTCGACTACTTCTCCGCAGTGGCAATGATGCGGAGAAACACACGGCGCACCCAGACGGAGACAAGTGGCAAGGCGAAACGTAGTATCATCCAACATAGTACCTATGTTGGGCGATGGAAGCGCTTGAACCCATAAGCCCGACTCCCACTCTCCCACAGCTAACAAACGCGCACGTTCTGCAACATTGGAAGAAGTATTGATTAGACTAAGCCTTACCAAGTTACAGAGCGGCACATCCCATAGTCTCTGAGAGGATAGGATAACGGGCAAAACAGTATTGGGGCAGGCCATCTTCCAGGCATTTATGGCGTCAGTCTTACACGACACATCAGAATTAACCAGTGTGTTTCTTAAGATTTTCCTGGTTAACTCTTCAGTGCCGTAAACTGACGACAAAAACGCCGGTAGGCTGATGTCAGAAATTTTGCGAACACCGAGCCCCCCCAAGCGAACTGGAAGGGACGCTTGGAGCCAGGCCCGGTCGTTCAAGGCTACATTTAAAATTTTGCATAAAGTGAACTGAATAGTGTTATCTACGTTTTCCAAAAGTGGCAAATGTTTCCAAAAAGGTGATGACCGAAGTGCATGAGTAAATTTTGGGGCAAAAAGACAAAACCGTAGAATAGTGAAAGCCGAATGAACACTAATTTTGAGGAAACAATCAGAAATATTATCGAAATTTTGAAGCTTTTCTTCTAAAAAAGGTTGAAAACCTTCTTCTAAAACCGGGGAACCCAAGAGGCGAAATGATGTACTATCTAAAATTTTAATGTTTGGTGCCAAAGAATTGAATTTGTCTATTGTCGAAAGTCTGTCTGTCTTTTCAGTTACAAACAGTTCACATTTATTCGGATTTAGTTGAAGACCAATAGAATTAAATTTATTGATAATAAAATCTAAGTCTTGTAAAACTGTATTTACATCGCCTCCAAGAGTCCCGTCGTCTAGGTACCATATCGACGATTAACCACCAAGACCTCCTAACTGACATTTTTTTAAAAATATCTTTTGTGTTAAAAACTTCAAAAAAGTTGTATCTCACACAATACTAAAAGCTCGTATAAAGAATTCGCAATATTTCGAGTGTTTTTTATATCGTGACAATACCTACGAAATACGCGCGTGCAATATTTGGCGGCAATAGCTGCTTACTTCAGTGCGTGCCTCGCAACTTGTAAGAACTCGACGCGTGTTTCGCGCGCTCTCAACTTCAAAAGTAAGTTTTATTGTTTTTTTTTTATTTTGTACCGATATTTTATTGATATTGGGATCGGTTTTAGGGCCGCTCCTGTGGAACATCGGTTACGACTGGGTGCTGCGTGGTCCGTTGCTCAGAGGGGTCGGCGTAACGTGTTACGCCGACGACACCCTCGTTACGGCGCGGGGAGCAACGCACCGTGACGCAGCCCTAAAGGCCACGGCAGGGGTGGCTCAAGTCGTGGGTCGGATTCGGCGGCTGGGTCTCGAGGTCGCCCTTCACAAATCCGAGGCTCTGTGCTTCCACGGACCTCGGATGGGGCCACCTGCGGGATCCAGCCTACAGGTAGGGGGCGTCAGCATCGGCATCGAGCCCTCGATGAAGTATCTGGGGCTCGTACTCGATGGCCGGTGGAACTTCGGACATCACTTCCGAAGTTTGGTTCCAAAACTGAGGGGAGCATCAGCCGCACTGGCGCGGCTGATGCCCAACATCAGGGGACCATACAAACAACAGGAGACTGTACCTGGGGATCATGCGAAGCATGGCTCTATACAGAGCTCCTGTATGGGCGGAAACCCTGACGACCAGCAATGTGGCTAGATTGCTGAGCCCGCAGAGAGCAATGGCCATCAGGGTGATAGGGGGATACCGCACGATCTCCGGTGAGGCGGCAGGTCTCCTAGCCGGGACCCCTCCATGGGACCTGGAAGCGAGAGCCCTTGCGTCACTGTTCAGATGGCGCAAGGAGGCGCTGGAGCGGGACCAAAGGCCCGCTTATCGAGAAATCGAGGCCCAGCGGTCCCTACTCCACGAGGAAACCGTGGAGATATGGAAGGTACGACTTGAGCAACCAAAGGGGGGATTCGCCACAATCGCGACCGGTCATGGACGAGTGGCTGGAGAGGAGACACGGTGCTCTCTCCTACCGGTTGACACAGATGCTTGCCGGGCACGGGAGCTTCTGTAGGTATCTGTGGCGAAAACACCGGGAAACCACGGCCGAGTGTCAGCACTGCGAGGACCGCAGCGATGACACGGCGCTCCACACGCTTGTGGAGTGCACGGCGTGGGCGCAACAGCGCCAGGTCCTCGTAGTGGGTCTGGGCGTGGACACTCTCGCGTGAGACTATGGTGCGAGCCATGCTCTCCAGCGGGAGTAAGTGGGACTGCGCCGCCTCCTTCTGCGAGCAGTTCATGCTCGTGAAGGAGGCGGCGGGTTGGGTGCGAGAGAGAACTCTCCCACCCGAGTTCCGAGGCCGCCGACGTGTCTTCGCCGAGGACTATCGGCCACCATGAACGGGGGCCTGAGGACGGTGAGAGGGCGGCTCACCGTCCTTACAGAAGCAGCCCCATGACGGCAGCGTGACGTGAGCAACTCACGCACGCCCCCCCTTAGAAGCGGGATCACACCCGAAACCCCCCATAGACGCGGGATAGCACCCGAACCACCCCCTGGGCGAGGCCGCAGTGGCGGCCGTAGGTCTGTTGTGCTGTTGTGAGTCCCGGGACATCCTTCCGAGGGCTTACCCGGGACTCCCAACCACAGGCTGTTAGGCGTTACGTGAGGTTTTTTAGTCGGTAAGAGTCCGGCATAACATCCTCTGAGGATTTTCCCTCACGTAAAAAAAAAAGACTGATTATGATGTTAAGTGTTGATAATACATTGTGTTTCATCTTAATTTTTTATAATAAAAGTTATTTTCTTCTAACGCCAATATCTTTTATTTCCTGACTCCTCGTAAAATCCACATTAATTTTGCCACCAATTCCTCCTAAATTAAATAACAAGATCTCCTATCTACAATTTCAGCCTTTTAAAAAAGTGTAAATTTCTCCTATGTTACCCAGCTATATATTGGAACGAAGTAAATACATAAATTTATCTTAATATTGTAAATAATAATATTTAAAACCAACTATTTTTTTATTTTACTCTTATTTACATTTGTATCAAAGATACAAGGTTTTTTGCGCCTCCTGTAAAGTTTTGACATTTTGAGTTAGGAGGTCTTGACGGTTAATCGTCGATATGTTAAATTTTGAATTTAGTTCTTGAATAATGGGATGAATAGCGAGTGAAAAGATGACAGGCCCCAGTGGATCACCTTGCTGACATCCAACAGCTGATTTTAAAAGGTGGTCTTTATACACTAATTTTGAAGGGAATCTGTAACATTGCCATAGGAACTTAAAAATTTTAGGGGTTTCTAATTTTGCTTGGGTCAACAAGGTATCCCTGTTTAATGAATTGAAGGCGTTCCTCAGGTCAACCTTCAGGATGACTTCACCTTCACCACTGCCAAGGTACGTAGAAAGAGCGTGCAACGCTGCCTCGCAGCCTCCTTTGGAGCCGAAGCCTAGTTGGTGCGGCTGAAATTTTTCAGAAAGTTCTGAAGCATAATATTTGCAACAAACTTTTGCTACTAAGCGTCGCAAAGTGCTTCCTACGGCAATGGGACGAATGCCACCATCTTTCTTGCGCAAGGCACACAAATGAGCCCCATACAAGATTTCGATGATGCCATCGTCCACATTGCCGGAGAGCATTAAATTTATTAGTGCCGTTAGCTCCTTCAGCAGACGGTCGCCAGCTTCACCTGCGCTCTGACACAACAAGTCTTTAAGGTGTTGTGGTGTCAGACCGTCAAGACCGCCAGCAGATCCACTGCGGAAGGAGCAAACGGCCGCAAGAACGTCCTTGGTAGTGACACTGAGACACTCAATGTCATCATTGGGTGGCTCAGGAAAGGAGAGGTCATCCGATGGTGGTGGATGTTTACTCTGCAGACTCGCGAGCGTGTCTGCAGAATAAGACGCCACCACATCACTACTAAAAAGCAACCTCGACGCTCCCCTTATGTCACCTTCCCTTACTTTATTTTCGATGTACTTATATTGGTTTACTACATTATTATGTGAGAAAGGTGTTACTGAATTAAAATTAAAACTTGAATTATGGCTATTGCAATTATGTTTTAAATGGGCTGTTAAAGTTCTATGTGTTAATTCAGTTTTTTTAACATGAAGTATTCTGTAAGGGAAAGTGAGCAATTGCTCCCAGGCCGTTACAGAGTTCTCGCGAACGACAAGACCCATGCAACTTGCCAAGCTACAAGCAACAGTGGGCCTAGCGCCACGAGGAATTCTTTTTAAAACTGGAACAGAATTTTTCATATTACTTAAAGTGTGCCAAAAGGGAATTTCGGAGGTGACGGATGGAAAATCGACCCTCGTGATTGGATTAGGCTGGCTTGGAAGTACATTCTGGGATTTGTGTATTCTCCCAATATGTACTTTCAAGCCACGGTCACCTTTGAAATAACGGGCCTGGGGGCAAAATGGGCATTGTACAAAATTACTTACTGCAGCATCGGGTTGACCTGAACGTACTTCCACATTGCCACTGCCTGTGTTGGTCCACATTTATGAAATAACTATATTAAATCACTAATTACACATATTTACAAAAACACAACCAAAAATAAAAGATCAAAAAATTGACAGTAAAAGTCATTTCACACGCCTGCGCCCCTTGTCCTGTGAAAACGAATTATTATCAAATGAACGAGATTTTCATCTCATACTCCCGTAAGACATCTTATTTTGGCTTCATATTATGCTTCGTACAATAGTCCATTGCAATCATCGATCTATGTACCTACTACTATGAGTACTTATCACATTTCATTAATAGTCAAATAATCTACAACTACTTGTATGGTAAAATTGGTAAGTCGAAATTTAAATATTTATAGATTCAAAATTGACTTCAATATCTATTGAAAGTTTAAGAAATTAATATGTAAGTAAGTAAACTCAAACTCAAAAAAACATTTATTTCGCATAATCCTAATACATAGGCACTTGCGACACGTCAATGAATACAATTCAAATAGTACCACCAGTTCGGAACGCGGCCCGCTTGAGAAGAACTGGCAAGAAACTCGGCGGGCTATTCTTTTTGTGCACTACATATTTACAATAAGTAGATACATACTATAAACTAAAACTCCATCAGTAGAGCAAGCAGATCACTTCCAGGCTTCCTTATCCATCAAATAATCGTCAATTGTATAGTAGCCCCTGCAGCACAATTTACTTTTTATACACTTTTTAAACTTAATTAGGGGCATGCTTTTAATTTCGCTTGGAAGCCTGTTGTAAAAACGTATACAGTTACCCAGGAAAGAATTACTGACTTTGTTCAGTCTACAATGATAAACGGCAAGGTTGTTTTTATGTCTGGTGTTAATAAGTATTCTATTGATTGCTAACTCCTTAGATTATTACGTATGCCTACGCTACAAAGATTATGAATTCCTACTTCATATTCAAAACCTGTAGAAAATAAACAAGAAAGCCGTGAGATGGTTCTCACCAGACTGCCTCTCTCTAAAACGTTTATTGTAAAAGTTCAATCCGATTGGCTTTGTATTTTTGTTTTATTTCAAACTTTGAATAGATGGTCCACGTGTCCTAATGACGTAGTTTAATGCAACAGAGTCACATACTACAGACACAAGTCTCGCCATATGCCCCTCTACAATCTATTTTATATAGAGGGGCTAAAATTAAAAACCAATAGAATAAGTACTTACATAAAAATTAACAGAGAAAAAGTAAGAGCTCTGAAAATGATGAAAAATGTAAAAAAATTGTATTGGAATGAAACCTATTGCAAAAGGAAGAGAATGTGACAAAAATAACAGGAAAAATATTTTACGGGCGATCTGAGGTCGGGAAGTGAAAAAAACCGGCCAAGTGCGAGTTGGACTCGCCCATGAAGGGTTTCGTGGCAGCAAGTAACATAATATAAAAATTCTTAAGGTTTGTTATAACTTTGATTGATGTTTTAACACGTTCGCAGTGGTAGTGATTTTTCGGTTTATGACGTATTAAAAAAAAACTATCAGCTCTATCTCGTTTAAACTAATTTTCGTTGGTAGTTTTTATGGCAATGTACATCATATATTCTTTTTAGATTTATCATTCCCTTAGTTTAGAAGTTAGAGGGGGGGGGACACACATTTTTCCACTTTAGAAGTGTCTCTTGCGCAAACTATTCACTTTAGAAAAAAATTATGTTAGAAACCTCAATAGCATTTTTGAAGACCTATCTATAGATACCCCACAAGTATGGGTTTGATGAAAAGAAAAATTTTGAGTTTCAGTTTTGAGTATGGGGACCCCCAAAATTTACTACATTTTTTCTAGTTTTATAAAAGAATCTTAATGCGGTTCACAGAATACATCTAGTTACCAAGTTTCAATAGCATAGGCCTTATAGTTTCGGAGAAAAGTGGCTGTGACACACGGACGGACAGACAGACAGACAGACAGACAGACGGGCAGACAGACATGACGAATCTATAAGGGTTCCGTTTTTGCCATTTGGCTACGAAACCCTAAAAATGGGGGTTTTAAGGGGGGAAAAGGGGTTTTCTCGATTTTCGACAAAACCACAAGTCCTATGGAAAAATGTTTAATGTCAAAGTTGTAGGAAATAAAAAAATCTACAACTTTTGCATTTACACTTTTATGACCTAACTTCAAAAAGTATGTCAAAAACTCAGAAAACCCAGATTTTGACTTTTCCCCTCTTAAAACCCCCATTTTTTTCACTTCCCGACCTCAGATCGCCCGTAAATTATTTTTCCTATTATATTTGTAACATTCTCTTCCTTTTGCAATAGGTTTCATTCTACTACTAATCTATACTAATATTATAAAGAGGAAAGATTTGTTTTTTTGTTTGTAACGAATAGGCTCCGGAACTACTGGACCGATTTGAAAAATTCTTTCACTGTTGGGAAGCTACACTCTTTGCAAAGAACATAGGCTATATTTTATTCCCGTATTCCCATGGGAACGGGAACTACGCGGGTGAAACCGCGTGACGTCCGCTAGTTTTTTGTATTTTAAAAGCTATCTGCACTGGTCTAAAATGTCTTGAGGTATTAGTAAGTACAAGAATTTCTTCAACATAGACCCACCCTCTCCCAAACCCGAACAACGCAGAGGTGCCACTTTCATACAGTGGAGAAAATCTTCGCCAGAACCAAGGATTCAAACAAATAGTTTTTCTGTTGAACAATAAAATCTTGGAACGACGTTTTTTTAACGTGAGGAAAATCCTACATGAATGCTACTGATTAAAAACCACACGTATCCTACCTAACACCCTATGGTTGGGAGCCCCGGGTAAGCTCTAAGAAGAATATCCCAGGACTCCCAACAGAACTACCGCTACCACTTTCACCAAAGTTTCACCAAAGGTCGTCATGACCTGTGCCTGTCCATTTTAATACGGCATTAAGCACACCACCAATTACATACACAATGGACATAAAACTATAGGTGAAATTAGGCGTATATTATGGCCTCTGCCTACCCCTACAGGGTTAAAGGCGTGACTAGGTAGGTTATCTTTACATTTTAGCTGCCGTGTTGAAGTCGCTTAGCTTCCTTCCAAGGGCTTATATAGGTACGGGGCTCCAAGCTCACAGTACGCACTGTACGCAGTAGTCGCCTACTGAGGGTTCCGTACAATATTTTCAACTACAAGTAGTTCATTCAGGAAGCGTATCTCTCAGTTTTTACGTGTTATAAAGGCAATTTTGCGAAGAGAAGGAAACAAAAGCCTGTGTGTACCTACTCAAACTCAAACTAAAAAAAACATTTATTTCGCATATTCCTAATACATAGGCACTTGCGACACGTCAATGAATACAAAACAAAGTCACTACCACCAGTTCGGAACGCAGCCTGCTTAAGAAGAACTGGCAAGAAACTCGACGGGCTTTTCTTTTTGTGCTCTATTTACAAAATTTAAACTAAAAATCACAAACTATTGCTTGAGAATGCAGTAGAGCAAGCTAATCTAGTCTAATCTACTAATCAGTCTGGCCGGCACGGCGTACCAGAGTGAAATTATCTTAACACCCTTTCAAAATGATGGCAATCTTAATGTATGCTTGAGGAAATATTGCAAGAGGTTGTTTTGATTGATTAATAAGCAATAGATCAGCAACTGTAGGATTCTTCTCCGAGGACTATCGGCCTCCATGACCGGGGGTCTGAGGACGGTGAGAGGGTCGCTCACCGTCCTTACAGAAGCAGGCCCATGACGGCAGCGAAGAAGCCCTTAGAAGCGGGATCACACCCCCCATCATAGACGCGGGATAGCACCCGAACCACCCTCTAGGCGAGGCGCAGTGGCGGCCGTAGGTCTGTTGGGAGTCCTGGGACATCCTTCCGACGGCTTCCCCCGGGGCTCCCAACCATAGGCTGTTGGGCGTTACGTGAGGTTTTTTAGTCGGTAGGAATCCGGCATAGCATCCATGAGGTTTTTCCCTCCCGTAAACAAAAAAAAATCTGTAGGATTCTTAAGTCAACCTTGCACAAAGCGTTTGAATGAACAAAAACCGGTGTCTAAGGTATACATATTTTATGACGATATAACTTGCCGAACTGTGTTAATTTTGGAAGTTAGTTACAGTTTTAAGGGATTGTAGGTCTGATAAAAGGTAACTAATAATAATAATTTCTACTTAATTTTTCGAGCGATGATTGAAATGCACGATCGGACTGCTGTATCTCATAAATCGTGATAGCTAGGTAGTTGAATTTTCACAGATGAGGTATTTCTACATATATAAGGTCACGCCTTTATCCCCGAAGGGGTAGGCAGAGGCATATTATATGTCCACATTTCACCATTTTAGAATTTGTCCCACGTAATAAGCGGCGAGCCGTATTGAGATGTACAGGCGCAGGTTGTGACTGCCTGTTGTTGAATTTTTTCAAGCCGCCTTAAAACACCTTTAACTTGACTTAACGACTGCCATTTTACTGGCAACATGGACCAACGGCTTAACGTGCCTTCCGAAGCACGGAAACGTTCAAATAAATGTCACAAAGTGGTCACATGGATGGTCATCCATCCATGGACCGGCCATAGTGAAAGTTGCTTACTGCAGTGATCGTTTACAGAACACTGAGTCCGCGCGGCCACGAGCGCTTCTTCTATGTAGGTATTGTACACGAAAACGATATACCTAAAGGAAAACAAAACGATCTTTAAATAATACAAACATACATATAGTCACGCCTTTATCCCGAAAGGGGTAGGTAGAGGCAATAGTATACGCCCACATTTAACCTTATAGATTAATGTCCCACGGAGGTGTCGGCGGTGAGTCTATTGCCGTGTTGGACCCGCAGTTGAATTTGTTTTCCGAATCGCCCAAGGCCATCTTTTTTATTAACGTGAGGGAAGTCCATCATAGATGCTATGCCGGACTCTTACCGACTAAAAAACCTCACGTAACGCCCAACAGCTTATGGTTGGGAGCCCCGGGTAAGCTCTCGGAAGGATGTCCCAGAACTCCCAACCGCCCATAAGGCCTTCAACATGGTTTAACGATTGTCATTGTACTGACAACCGTATTTCATTTCGAGTTTTCCTTCTCTACGCAATGGATCGTTTTGCGAAAGTGTTCCCTTACTGGCCTCTTACGACACTCTCGGGATAAATTGTGGTGGCGACAGTTTGTACTATTTCCCGTTGACACGGGGCTCTAAAGATTATCATATTATTTTAACTTATAATTTTGTGTATTTTCAATATTTTTGTAATACTCGAACTACGCAAATACGATGCAAAATGACAATAGGTAGACACACAATACCTCAATCAACTTTTAATTATATCATATTGTTTAAAATCTCGAGGTATCGTGTAAATTTGTAAGTAATAATTTTCTAAAGAATTACTTTCTATGAAATGCTGTCAATATTTATTTAAATTCTATTGTTTTATACGAGCTATACGTCATTTAGACTACGATTTTCGGTATAAATACGCCAAATATTGTTCAATCGATATCAGTCCGGTTTCAACTCTCATCACCATGAGAGGAATAACCCTCGTGATCCTGTGCTGCACTCTGCAGGTGAGTACCTGTACAATATTTATTTATTTTTTTATAGTCCAATCCTACCCGATCTGGCAATAATGTAAACATGTCATGTTTTGACAATCGTTGTCTAAGACAGATGAGTAAAAAAATATAGTATGACAAATCATTAAATTTACTACCCTGAGTAGGTATTTTAAATGAAAATAAACTGTCATAAAGAAGTTACATGGTGTCGAAATAATTGTAAGAACACTGTATGACTCCTGGATACTGGAATATAATCAGGGTAAATATTCAATTGCAAGTAACTATGGATATTTAGGATCAAATGTGTTTGTTTATATTTTTGGCGCAAAGCTGTTGAAGAACAGTATACCTACCAACAGTTTATACAGTGAAACATTTGTATAATAAAACAGCTACAAAAAGCTTACAGACTAAGAGGATATACGAATTTCATAAACAATTAGAGAAGTAGATAATTGTAAGCATTTCACTAAAAGCTCAACCTCTTACAGGCAGGCATGGCATACAAAATTAACATAATGTTACAAACGTAACCTAAAGACTAATTTCTAAATGCCTAAAATCATCCAGTATACAGGTGAACTTTTCAAAAGGGATTGGATGGCCAAATCCGAAACTATAAGGAATAGCGAAAAATGCTCTAAGGAGTCACGAGTCCGATTTTTATGAAACTTAAAACCTCATCATTAGATTTTTGAAAAACCAATAATCCTAGCTGGGAATCGAACCCATTGATTATGAAAAAAAAAACACACCCTATATTATTACACTATACGATAGTGTTGCTATTAAGGATCTTATTCTGGGAAGTAATGACATACGGCAAACTAAAGGACAGTGCTCATCTTTAACAAAATACAATTTATTTTGCTTACGTTAACTGATTAATTGTTCAAAATGTAGACCATTGTTTCCAATACATAGCTGGATTCGAGGCCTCGAGGATCGTACTGCATTCAATACTATTGATTCCATTAAGAATATTCTCCAAAGAGTAATTCTGAGCATGATTTAAAACACGGAATAGTTACGATCTATTCTGGGATTTCGAACGAAACAAACTATGATACAAGATTTAGGTACATATTTACATGAAATATGAATTCTATTAAAATTCCAAACTTTTCTTAAATTTGCCGTATATCATTACTTCGCAGAATTTGATCCTTATTAGCGACACTATCGTATGGTGTAATAATAAATGATGTGTTATTTTTTCAAAATAAATGGGTCCGATACCCAGCTAGATTTATTGAGTTTTCAAAAATCTAATGATGAGGTTTTAAGTTTTATCAAAATCGGGCTCGTGACACCTTTGAGCATTTTTAGCTATTCCTTATAGTTTTGGATTTGGCTATCCAAGCCCTTTTTAAAAATTCACTCCGTATAACCAGTTTATGTGCCATACTCTTAAATGGCGGTTACAATATCAACAATCAATTCAATCAATCAACTCAGCCTATAGCAGTCCACTGCTGGACGTAGGCCTCTCCCAGTTCTCGCCATAGTACACGGTCCTGTGCCTTTCGCATCCAGTCCCAGACTGCGACCTTTACCAGGCCGTCGGTCCTTCTGGTGGGTAGACTTCCTTACCCTACGCTTACC
Organism: Miltochrista miniata; assembly: GCA_933228765.1. NCBI lineage: Eukaryota > Metazoa > Arthropoda > Insecta > Lepidoptera > Erebidae > Miltochrista > Miltochrista miniata. The sequence continues at coordinate 8,665,001 of OW121764.1, read as the reverse complement.
GGTTACAATAGGGTGAAGAAATTCAACTTGTTTCAATACGGTCCCGGTAGCTCAATTGGAAGAGCATTGCCCTGGTTTAGGCAAAAGTACCCGGTTGCGGGTTCATATACTGTCTGGGTCAAGTTCTCAAAATAAAATAAAATAATAAAATAAAATAAAATTTATTCCCTTCGAAATTAAAAAAAAATAATTTAGGTTTGTCAATTTTTTTGTGACTACCGGTTCGGAAATGCTACAGACTGAGAAGAGCATCCCAGAAACTCAGACTCACTCTCTTTTTTCACTTTATAATAAAGTATTATAACCAGAGGGGCAAGTGCGAGTTTTTGCGTGAGCTTGTCGACATTCACGGCTCACCAATTCGTTTGGAATCGAGACCCCGCCACCTAGCTGTAAATACGGGACCTTGTCTCGATCCCATACAAATCGGTGATAACGCGCTCGTTCGTGAATGTCGACAGGCGCTCACCGAAACTCGCACTTGCCCCTCAGTTTATTTTTCCTGGGACATCTTTCTGTTACACTTGGTTCTCAGTCGTCCTTCCGAAGAGTTGACCGGTAGTCGGGACATCCGTGGTATATCCATACGTAAAAAAGCCATTATCGCTACGATATGATAATCCCAATCGTGGACTGTTAGGCAGGATACGTGAGGTTTTTTAGTCGGCAGGAGTCCGGCATAGCATCCTTGTAGTACCTACCTATTTTCCCTCACGTAAAAAAAGAAAAAAACTATATATTTGGGTTGGTATGAAATTGTAAGTGAACGAAATATTACTCAAGAGTTAGGTAGTTTGTATATCATTACTAGCTGATGCCCGCGGCTCCGCCCGAGTGGAATGTTATTCCCGGTCACTTAGGGGTATGAAAAATAGATGTTACCCGATTTTCATGAGAATCGGTCAAGCCGTTTCGGAGGAGTACGGGAACGAACATTGTGACACGAGAATTTTATATATAAGATTAATGCGTTAAAATCGCGCAGAATAAGATTTATGAGGAAAAAAGAAAACTTAGAAATAACGTGTACCTACCTATATGTGTGTTTAAAAACTAAGTAAGAATTTTAAATTCAAACAGTGGGCAGCCACAACCCGTCTTACCATTAATAATTCATACATACAGATACTCTTGCCTTTATCCCCGAAGGGGTAGGCAGAGGCATAGTATACGCCCACATTTAGCCTTATACTTTAATGTCCTACGTAGGTATAGGTGGTGAGCCTAATGCCGTGTTGCCGTAATTTTAAATATCTCCATGGTCAAATAATGGTGACAAAATAACCCTACCACAACTTAAACGATAGTGCATTTAAACCCATATTAAATTTGAACTAACCGAAGCCCGCGGCTACGCCCGCGTGGATATCGGTTATCAAGACCAAAAGAATAATGACCGCACGAAAATTCAACAGCTTCTATTTAACCAACTGCGATGAAACAAACATAAGATTTTATGTCTGACCATAATCTTGGTAATAACCGGGTCAAAATCCGTTCGGTAGTTTGTACGTCCATTGCTAAAAAAAACAGACCAGAATTTCAAAAAACATAATTCTGTGTTCAGTAATGTGCCTGAATAAATTACTTTCTTTCTTTCAGTATAGTTGATGAATAAAGTAGGTGTAAATTAAAGCTCAATAAAGTCTTGGTTCAGCTATAAGTATAACTGCCAAATGTAAATGGCTAAATAAAAATGGATAAATACCCTATGTGCTACTAGGGTGTCAGACTGATTTAATGCTTTTTTGTCTGCAGTATGCCGCCGCAAACGGATATAATGACTTTTTTGACTTTGCCGAGTTACAAGATTTATTATCTAACAGTCAAGCATCTGCTGTAACAGACAGTGATAATATTGGCTACGAAAATGGCAAAAAGGTTGAAAGACGCATTCACGAAATGAAAGTAAATGTTACTGGAAGAAAACATCACAAGCCTGGTACAAGGAAAACAATTACTATCGTCCAAAATGCAGATGGGACTGAGTCTATTATTGAGGAAGAATCTATCATTCTTGATGATAAATCCTCATCGTCGACTTCGTCAGCTAGTGCTAGTTCTGACTCAGTTCAAAGGAATGGTGGCGGTAGAGGCTATGGACAAGGTCCTAGAGGATCAGAATCAAGTAGCTCCACGTCAAGTGCAGCTGCAGGTGCAGCAAGTGGAGGCAGAGGCCAAGAAGAATATGGACCCAGTGGTTATGGACCTGGCAGATATGCACCCGGTGGATATGGTCCTGGTAGAAGCCGCAAACCAGAGAGTTCATCAACTTCAACAACAACCACATCAACCTCTGGCTCAAGAGGGCGTCGAGGGGAAGTAATAATTTTCGAAGATGATAATGGATCAGATTCTACATCAACTTCGACATCAGTGTCTACAAGCACACAATCTGGATCAGACTATGAATCAGATAATGTTTATAGTAGACGAAATGGACGAGAAGGAACTGGAGGATCTTCAGCAGCAGCAGCAGCAGCCGCAGCCGCAGCAGGTGGACGGGGTGGACAAGGCAGACTAGGCGGACGAGGTGGATATGAAGATGACGATGGTTCATCTGCAGAAGCAGCAGCAGCAGCAGCCGCAGCTGCAGCAGGTAGACGAGGTGGTCGAGGAGGATATGGGGATGGATCATCATCATCAGCAGCAGCAGCAGCAGCAGCCGCAGCCGCAGCAGGTAGACGAGGTGGTCGAGGTGGATATGGAGCTGACGATGGAACATCAGCAGCAGCCGCAGCTGCAACCGCAGCAAGTGGTGCTGATAGCGATGGCAACGGTTCAGACTTAGGAGACGGACAAGATGGACGAGGTGGACAAGGCGGACGAGGCGGACGAGGCGGACGAGGTGGATATGGAGATGACGATGGATCATCAGCAGCAGCAGCAGCAGCGGCAGCAGCAGCAGCCGCAGCTGCAGCAGGTAGACGAGGTGGTCGAGGTGGATATGGCGATGACGATGGATCATCAGCAGCAGCAGCAGCAGCAGCAGCAGCAGCCGCAGCTGCAGCAGGTAGACGAGGTGGTCGAGGTGGATATGGAGATGACGATGGATCATCATCAGCAGCAGCAGCAGCAGCAGCCGCAGCTGCAGCAGGTAGACGAGGTGGTCGAGGTGGATATGGCGATGACGATGGATCATCATCAGCAGCAGCAGCAGCAGCAGCAGCAGCAGCCGCAGCTGCAGCAGGTAGACGAGGTGGTCGAGGTGGATATGGCGATGACGATGGATCATCAGCAGCAGCAGCAGCAGCAGCAGCAGCCGCAGCTGCAGCAGGTAGACGAGGTGGTCGAGGTGGATATGGAGCTGATGCTGGATCTTCAGCAGCAGCTGCTGCTGGTTCGTCAGCCTATGGTTTTGACGATACATATGGCTATGGTCCATATGGCTCAGATAGACGAGGTGGACAAGGTGAAGCTGGAGATGACGATGGTTCATCAGCTGCAACAGCCGCCGCAGCCGCAGCAGGTGGACGAGGTGGTCGAGGTAGATATGGAGATGACGATGGATCATCATCATCAGCAGCAGCAGCAGCAGCCGCAGCCGCAGCCGCAGCCGCAGCAGGTGGTGCTGATAGCGATGGCAACGGTTCAGACTTAGGAGACGGACAAGATGGACGAGGTGGAAAAGGTGGACGAGGCGGACGAGGTGGACAAGGCGGACGAGGCGGACGAGGCGGACGAGGTGGATATGGAGATGACGATGGATCATCAGCAGCAGCAGCAGCAGCAGCAGCAGCAGCCGCAGCTGCAGCAGGTAGACGAGGTGGTCGAGGTGGATATGGAGATGACGATGGATCATCAGCAGCATCAGCAGCCGCAGCCGCAGCCGCAGCAGGTGGACGAGGTGGTCGAGGTGGATATGGAGCTGACGATGGAACATCAGCAGCAGCCGCAGCTGCAACCGCAGCAAGTGGTGCTGATAGCGATGGCAACGGTTCAGACTTAGGAGACGGACAAGATGGACGAGGTGGACAAGGTGGACGAGGCGGACGAGGTGGATATGGAGATGACGATAGATCATCAGCAGCAGCAGCAGCAGCAGCAGCCGCAGCTGCAGCAGGTAGACGAGGTGGTCGAGGTGGATATGGCGATGACGATGGATCATCAGCAGCAGCAGCAGCAGCAGCAGCCGCTGCTGCAGCAGGTAGACGAGGTGGTCGAGGTGGATATGGCGATGACGATGGATCATCAGCAGCAGCAGCAGCAGCAGCAGCCGCAGCTGCAGCAGGTAGACGAGGTGGTCGAGGTGGATATGGAGATGACGATGGATCATCAGCAGCATCAGCAGCCGCAGCTGCAGCCGCAGCCGCAGCCGCATCAGGTAGACGAGGTGGTCGGGGTGGATATGGAGATGACGATGGTTCATCAGCAGCAGCAGTAGCAGCAGCAGCCGCAGCAGGTGGACGAGGTGGTCGAGGAGGATATGGAGATGACAATGGATCATCATCATCAGCAGCAGCAGCAGCCGCAGCCGCAGAAGGTAGACGAGGTGGTCGAGGAGGATATGGAGATGACAATGGATCATCATCATCAGCAGCAGCAGCAGCAGCAGCCGCAGCCGCAGAAGGTAGACGAGGTGGTCGAGGAGGATATGGGGATGACGATGGATCATCATCATCAGCAGCAGCAGCAGCAGCAGCAGCCGCAGGAGGTGGACGAGGTGGTCGAGGTGGATATGGAGATGACGATGGATCATCATCAGCAGCAGCAGCAGCAGCCGCAGCCGCAGCTGCAGCAGGTAGACGAGGTGGTCGAGGTAGATACGGAGCTGACGATGGAACATCAGCAGCAGCCGCAGCTGCAACCGCAGCAAGTGATGCTGATAGCGATAGCAACGGTTCAGACTTAGGAGACGGACAAGATGGACGAGGTGGACGAGGCGGACGAGGCGGACGAGGCGGACGAGGTGGACGAGGCGGACGAGGTGGATATGGAGATGACGATGGATCATCAGCAGCAGCAGCAGCAGCCGCAGCTGCAGCAGGTAGACGAGGTGGTCGAGGTGGATATGGAGATGACGATGGATCATCAGCAGCATCAGCAGCCGCAGCTGCAGCCGCAGCCGCAGCCGCATCAGGTAGACGAGGTGGTCGGGGTGGATATGGAGATGACGATGGATCATCAGCAGCAGCAGCAGCAGCAGCAGCCGCAGCAGGTGGACGAGGTGGTCGAGGAGGATATGGAGATGACAATGGATCATCATCATCAGCAGCAGCAGCAGCCGCAGCCGCAGAAGGTAGACGAGGTGGTCGAGGAGGATATGGAGATGACAATGGATCATCATCATCAGCAGCAGCAGCAGCAGCAGCCGCAGCCGCAGAAGGTAGACGAGGTGGTCGAGGAGGATATGGGGATGACGATGGATCATCATCATCAGCAGCAGCAGCAGCAGCAGCAGCAGCCGCAGCAGGTGGACGAGGTGGTCGAGGTGGATATGGAGATGACGATGGATCATCATCAGCAGCAGCAGCAGCAGCCGCAGCCGCAGCTGCAGCAGGTAGACGAGGTGGTCGAGGTAGATACGGAGCTGACGATGGAACATCAGCAGCAGCCGCAGCTGCAGCCGCAGCAAGTAGTGCTGATAGCGATGGCAACGGTTCAGACTTAGGAGACGGACAAGATGGACGAGGTGGACAAGGAGGACGAGGCGGACGAGGTGGACGAGGCGGACGAGGTGGACGAGGCGGACGAGGTGGATATGGCGATGACGATGGATCATCAGCAGCATCAGCAGCCGCAGCTGCAGCCGCAGCCGCAGCCGCATCAGGTAGACAAGGTCGTCGGGGTGGATATGGAGATGACGATAGTTCATCAGCTGCAGCAGCCGCAGGTGCAGCCGCAGCAGATGGACGAGGTGGACGAGGCGGACGAGGTGGGCGAGGTGGACTAGGCGGACGAGGTGGATATGGAGATGACGATAGTTCATCAGCAGCCGCAGGTGCAGCCGCAGCAGGTGGACGAGGTGGACGAGGTGGGCGAGGCGGACGAGGTGGATATGGAGATGACGATAGTTCATCAGCAGCTGCAGCCGCAGCCGCAGCAGGTGGACGAGGTGGTCGAGGAGGATATGGAGATGACAATGGATCATCATCATCAGCAGCAGCAGCCACAGCAGGTGGACGAAGTGGTCGAGGAGGATATGGGGATGACGATGGATCATCATCATCAGCAGCAGCAGCAGCATCTGCAGCCGCAGCCGCAGCAGGTGGACGAGGTGGTCGAGGAGGATATGGAGATGACAATGGATCATCATCATCAGCAGCAGCAGCAGCAGCAGCCGCAGCAGGTGGACGAGGTGGTCGAGGAGGATATGGGGATGACGATGGATCATCATCATCAGCAGCAGCAGCTGCAGCCGCAACCGCAGCAGGTGGACGAGGTGGTCGAGGAGGATATGGAGATGACAATGGATCATCATCATCAGCAGCAGCAGCAGCCGCCGCCGCAGCCGCAGCAGGTGGACGAGGTGGTCGAGGTGGATATAGAGATGACGATAGTTCATCAGCAGCAGCAGCCGCAGGTGCAGCCGCAGCAGGTGGACGCGGTGGACGAGGTGGGCGAAGCGGACAAGGTAGAGGTGGATATGGTGATGACGATGGTTCATCAGCAGGGGCAGCAGCCGCCGCAGCAGCAGCCGCAGCCGCAGCAGGTGGACGAGGTGGTCGAGGTGGAAATGGAGATGAGGATGGATCTTCAGCAGCGGCAGCAGCCGCCGCAGCAGCAGCTGCAGCCGCAGCAGGTGGACGAGGTGGACGAGGTGGACGAGGTGAACGAGGTGGGCGAGGCGGACTAGGTGGATATGGAGATGACGATGGATCATCAGCAGGATCAGCAGGCGCTGCAGCCGCAGCAGGCGGACGAGGTGGGCGAAGCGGACAAGGTAGAGGTGGATATGGTGATGACGATGGTTCATCAGCAGGGGCAGCAGCCGCCGCAGCAGCAGCCGCAGCCGCAGCAGGTGGACGAGGTGGTCGAGGTGGAAATGTAGATGAGGAGGGATCTTCAGCAGCGGCAGCAGCCGCCGCAGCAGCAGGTGGACGAGGTGGACGAGGTGGACGAGGTGGGCGAGGTGGATTAGGCGGACGAGGTGAATATGGAGATGACGATAGTTCATCATCAGCAGCAGCCGCAGGTGCAGCCGCAGCAGGTGGACGAGGTGGACGAGGTGGGCGAGGCGGACAAGGTGGATATGGAGATGACGATGGATCATCAGCAGGATCAGCAGGCGCCGCAGCCGCAGCAGGTGGACATGGCGGACGAGGTGGATATGGAGCTGACGATGAATCTTCAGCAGCAGCTGCTGCTGGTTCATCAGCCTATAGTTCTGACGATGCATATGGCTATGGTCCATATGGCTCAGATAGACGAAGTGGACAAGGTGGGCGAGGCGCACAAGGTGGATATGGAGATGACGATGGATCATCAGCTGGATCAGCAGCCGCTGCAGCCGCAGCAGGTGGACGAGGTGGTCGAGGAGGATATGGAGATGACAATGGATCATCATCATCAGCAGTAGCAGCCGCAGCAGGTGGACGAGGTGGTCGAGGAGGATATGTGGATGACGATGGATCATCATCATCAGCAGCAGCAGCAGCAGCTACAGCCGCAATCGCAGCAGATGGACGAGGTGGTCGAGGAGGATATGGAGATGACGATGGATCATCATCATCAGCAGCAGCAGCAGCAGCCGCAGCAGGTAGACGAGGTGGTCGAGGTGGATATGGAGCTGATGATGGAACATCAGCAGCAGCCGCAGCTGCAACTGCAGCAAGTGGTGCTGATAGCGATGGCAACGGTTCAGACTTAGGAGACGGACAAGATGGACGAGGTGGACAAGGTGGACGAGGTGGACAAGGTGGATATGGAGATGACGATGGATCATCATCATCATCAGCAGCAGCAGCAGCAGCAGCCGCAGCCGCAGCAGGTGGCCGAGGCGGACGAGGTGGACGAGGTGGGCGAGGTGGACTTGGGGGACGAGGTGGATATGGTGATGACGATAGTTCATCAGCAGCAGCAGCCGCAGGTGCAGCCGCAGCAGGTGGACGAGGTGGACGAGGTGGGCGAGGCGGACAAGGTAGAGGTGGATATGGTGATGACGATGGTTCATCAGCAGGGGCAGCAGCCGCCGCAGCAGCAGCCGCAGACGCAGCAGGTGGACGAGGTGGTCGAAGTGGAAATGGAGATGAGGAGGGATCTTCAGCAGGGGCAGCAGCCGCCGCAGCAGCAGCCGCAGCCGCACCAGGTGGACGAGGTGGACGAGGTGGACGAGGTGGACGAGGTGGGCGAGGTGGACTAGGCGGACGAGGTGGATATGGTGATGACGATGGTTCATCAGCAGAGGCAGCAGCCGCCGCAGCAGCAGCCGCAGCCGCAGCAGGCGGACGAGGCGGACGAGGTGGATATGGAGATGACGATGGTTCATCAGCAGAAGCAGCAGCCGCCGCAGCAGCAGCCGCAGCCGCAGCAGCAAGCGCAGCTGGTGGACGAGGTGGACGAGGCGGACTAGGCGGACGAGGTGGATATGGAGATGACAATGGTTCATCAGCAGAAGCAGCAGCCGCCGCAGCAGCAGCCGCAGCCGCAGCAGCAAGCGCAGCTGGTGGACGAGGTGGACGAGGCGGACTAGGCGGACGAGGTGGATATGGAGATGACGATGGTTCATCAGCAGAAGCAGCAGCCGCCGCAGCAGCAGCCGCAGCCGCAGCAGCAAGCGCAGCTGGTGGACGAGGTGGACGAGGCGGACTAGGCGGACGAGGTGGATATGCAGATGACGATGGTTCATCAGCAGAAGCAGCAGCCGCCGCAGCAGCAGCCGCAGCCGCAGCAGCAAGCGCAGCTGGTGGACGAGGTGGACGAGGTGGACTAGGCGGACGAGGTGGATATGGAGATGACGATGGTTCATCAGCAGAAGCAGCAGCCGCCGCAGCAGCAGCCGCAGCCGCAGCAGCAAGCGCAGCTGGTGGACGAGGTGGACGAGGCGGACGAGGCGGACGAGGTGGATATGGAGATGACGATGGTTCATCAGCAGAAGCAGCAGCCGCCGCAGCAGCAGCCGCAGCCGCAGCCGCTGCCGCAGCAGGTGGACGAGGTGGACGAGGCGGACTAGGCGGACGAGGTGGATATGGAGATGACGATGGATCATCAGCCGACGCAGCTGCAGCGGCTGCATTGGGTAGTGGTAGATATAGAGGAATAGGACTTGATTCTGTTGACGATGAGTTTGGTCCTGGTGGTGCCTCTTCTTCATCTGCAGCATCAACAACAGTTGAAGGACGCGGTGGACGTCACAGTCAAATTTTAATTATTGAAACTGGAGATGGTTCTGGATCCTCATCAACATCTACAAGTACTTCAAGCAGTTCTTCTGGCTCAAGGGGACGATACGGAACAGAAAATTTATCAGGAATAGGATATGGTCCATACGGAATAGATGGTGAAATCGGTGATGGCTCATCAGCGGTAGCCGCAGCAGCCGCAGCCGCAGCAGCAAGCGCAGCTGGTGGACGAGGTGGACGAGGCGGACTAGGCGGACGAGGTGGATATGGAGATGACGATGGTTCATCAGCAGAAGCAGCAGCCGTCGCAGCAGCAGCCGCAGCCGCAGCAGCAAGCGCAGCTGGTGGACGAGGTGGACGAGGCGGGCGAGGCGGACGAGGTGGATATGGAGATGACGATGGTTCATCAGCAGAAGCAGCAGCCGCCGCAGCAGCAGCCGCAGCCGCAGCAGCAAGCGCAGCTGGTGGACGAGGTGGACGAGGCGGACTAGGCGGACGAGGTGGATATGGAGATGACGATGGTTCATCAGCAGAAGCAGCAGCCGCCGCAGCAGCAGCCGCAGCCGCAGCAGCAAGCGCAGCTGGTGGACGAGGTGGACGAGGCGGACTAGGCGGACGAGGTGGATATGGAGATGACGATGGTTCATCAGCAGAAGCAGCAGCCGCTGCAGCAGCAGCCGCAGCCGCAGCAGCAAGCGCAGCTGGTGGACGAGGTGGACGAGGCGGACTAGGCGGACGAGGTGGATACCGAGATGACGATGGTTCATCAGCAGAAGCAGCAGCCGCCGCAGCAGCAGCCGCAGCCGCAGCAGCAAGCGCAGCTGGTGGACGAGGTGGACGAGGCGGACTAGGCGGACGAGGTGGATATGGAGATGACGATGGTTCATCAGCAGAAGCAGCGGCCGCCGCAGCCGCAGCCGCAGCAGGTGGACGAGGTGGACGAGGCGGACTAGGTGGACGAGGTGGATATGGAGATGACGGTAAATCATCATCAACAGTAGCAGCAGCAGCAGCAGCAGCGGCAGCTGCAGCTTTAGGTGCAAATGGCTCGGCACAAGTATATGGACCAAGAGGTGAACTGATCATTATTGAAGAAAATGGTTCTGGAGGGTCTGCATCGGCAGCAGGAACAGCAGCAACAGATGGTGCTAATGAAGGTAGAGAAGGACGTGGTGGAGCCGGAGGGGCTGGTGCATCAGCAGTCACAGCTGCAGGTGGTGTTTCCAGTTACGACTTCGATTATGATTATGGCACTGAAGGCGGTGACGCTTCTGGAGCAGCAGCTGCTGCAGTAGCATCTGCCAGTGCTGGTGGATCTACAGCAGTAAGAAGACAATATGTACCAGGAGGTCGTGGGTCGTCATCATCAACTATTGCCTCATCAACAACTACTGATACTCGTGGTGACAGCGGACCTACTATCATTGTGATTGAAGATGGTGATTCATCTCAATCAACTTCGTCATCTTCTGCTAGCACTTCATCCTCATCAGGGTCTTCATATGAATATGGACCATATGGTTCAGGTGCAGTGAGAGGTAGCAGAAATTGCCATCTTTCTCGCAGAAAATTGTTTGTGAAGATCGGCTCACGTCGTCAACCATGCACCACTTGCTAGATTTATTATTAATATTTCTTCTTTTATCTTTATTTCTCTGGATACATCTTTTTTTCAAAAGTGAATAAACCTTGGCATTTTAGACTGTCTTTTATTATTGAGGGTACTCTTCCAAAATTTTGTTCTTCGTCTGATTCATCTGGCCAATTATTTTTTACTGTCTGTTCAGAGCCAAAAGTGGAGCACCACCACCAGCCATAAGGTGTCGTAGGCCTCTCCTAAACTATTTAATTTTCAATTAATGTAGGAAACAGATAGTTACTACCCGTTCGCTCTAAGTTTGCTGATCGTCTCCTCTACTACGCGTCTACACCAGCGGCAAACTAAGAGCGAACGGGCTATATTTACAACTAGCTGTGCCCGCGACTTCGTCCGCGTGGAATGTATAATAAAAAAACAGTAGCCTAAGTTACTCCTTACTACATAAGCTATCTACCAGTGAAAGTCCCGTCCAAATCGGTCTAGCCGTTCTAGAGATTAGCCGTAACAAACCAACAGACAGAAAGACAGAAAAAATTTGAAAATATATATTTTGGTATGTGTACCGTATATACATTCACTAGCTGACCCGCGCAACTTCGTTTGCGCCACATGAGAGTGAGTTAATATTTCGAGTATTATAATGTTTCCCGTTGCATTTACCCCCGTCGCGCTTATTCTCATCGCGTCGCGTCGCTTGTATTCATTAGAGTTGAACCGCTTATCTTCGTTTGCGTCACATAACAGTGAGAAGGAAAGAGATGTTAAAGTGATATGTTTCCCGTCGCTTTTATTTCCACCCACCCGTTTTTCGGTATGGAACTCATCGTGTGCGAGTCCGACTCGCACTTGGCCGGTTTTTATCGTTCAGTTGACTGGCTGCCACTGCAGACCAAGTTTACTCCCGTCACGTCGCTCAAACTTTAAAACTTAAGAAGAGGGTTATTGTAAGTGAACCTTAAAAGATAGGCATATGCTGTTAAGGACTTTTTTTATAACTTTTTAAGAGAAACAATTTTGTAGTACACAATTTTTACGTAACTTTAACTATTTATGCAGCGTCAGCAGTGGAAGCTCTCAAAAGAAAGAAATAATCCCCGTTCTCGAAACATTATTCATGACTGCTCCGCTCCTAGTCATCTTAGCGTGATGTTATACCACCATTAGCCAGTCTCAATTAATGTACTATTAAACTGTGAAATGGTTTTTGAAATGCAACCAGTAGTTTCTGAGATCCTAGCACAAACAAACTCTTCAGTTTCATTATATCGTGAGCGAACCATAAGAGATAGACAAATTAGGTTATTGTGAGCGAACCTTATAAGATAGACATATGCTGTAGCGGACTTTTTTTAGAACTTTTTAAGAGAAACAATTTTGTAATACACAATTTTTACCTAACTGTAACTATTTACGCAGCGTACGCCTCGGAAGCTCTCAGACGGTAAAAAATATTTCCCGTTTTCAAAACATTCTTAATTGCTGCTCCGCTCCTATTCGTCTTAGCGTGGTGTTATATAGCCTATAGCCGTCCTCGATAAATGGACCATCAAACTGTAAAAGAATTTTTGAAATCCAACCAGTAGTTCCTGAGATCCTAGCGTTCAAACAAACAAACAAACAAACAAACCAACTCTTCAGCTTTATAATATTAGTATGGATAGTATGGATATGCATGTAGTAGAAAGCGGTTATTTTAATATTACAAACAGACATTCCAATTTTATTTATTTGTATAGATATTGCATCATGAAACAGTACTATACTTATAGACTGAATAGTATGTAATGTACCATATATTACACTAAATATTAATAAACAGGGTGGAAATTAAAGACAGTGGTTGGAAGACACGTACCCTTAACAGTGATGACTGCAAAGATAACAATTCTTTATTTTCAAAAATACCTTAGTAAATCTACATGGTGAGATTATTCAAATTATGCCGGGAATCGAACCGGTGAGATGTGAAAGAAAAAAACCTATATTTTATGATATCAACCGAAAGACTTTCATAAGGAACAATATTTTATTTTAAACAACATAGTACCTTAAATTGAAGAAAGACCAAGTAAAGAATAATTTATTTTTGTATTGGGAAGTTTACATATCTAAAGAAAAAGAAAGTCGAATGGACAACCCCCACCTATTTTGGAAGTCTGTTAAAAATGGTTTTCGTTCAGCTTTTCTGTGAATGAAAATATTTGCACTGGCTACTTATAAGAACAATGTATGTACTATGTACTTAATCGCAATCCTACAAAACAATTTACAATTACATTACAGTTCCAATGTACAGATCCTACGCGTTAATAGAGGGAATTGAAAACCTGATGACACGGCGCTCCACACGCTGGTGGAGTGCACGGCGTGGGCACAACAGCGACAGGTCCTCGTAGTGGGTCTGGGCGTGGACACTCTCTCGCTTGAGGCCATGGTGCGAGCCATGCTCTCCAGCGGGAGTAAGTGGGACTGCGCCGCCTCTTTCTGCGAGCAGGTCATGCTCGCGAAGGAGGCGGCGGGCCGGGTGCGGGAGAGAACTCTCCCACCCGAGTTCCGCAGTCGGCGCCCTGGGCGCCGCTGACGTGTCTTCGCCGAGGACTATCGGCCTCCATGACCGGGGGTCTGAGGACGGTGAGTGGGCCGCTCACCGTCCTTACAGAAGCAAGCCCATGACGGCAGCGTGACGTGAGCACTCACGCACGCCCCCCCTTAGAAGCGGGGTCACACCCGAAACCCCTCATAGACGCGGGATTGCACCCGAACCACCCCCTGGGCGAGGCCGCATTGGCGGCCGTAGGTCTGTTGGGAGTCACGGGACATCCTTCCTGAGGGCTTACCCGGGGCTCTCAACCATAGGCTGTTGGGCGTTACGTGAGGTTTTTTAGTCGGTAAGAGTCCGGCATAGCATCCTACGAGGATTTTCCCTCACGTTAAAAAAAAAAAAAGGGAATTGAAAACCGAAGATCTAAATATTATATTGATCTTCGGTTACACAAGACGTGCGAGTTTAGTCAAAAAATACGTCTTTCCATACATGAAAATGGGACTCATTTTAACCAGTCAAAATAATTATTTAAACTAATTGCTTTAGATAGTGAGAAAACTTTACAAAAAGAAAACATTACCTTTTTTTAAATTTAAGATAATGTCCATAATATTCAAGGACATCTCACACAAAGCTATCTGATCCCAAAGTAAGCTAGGAATAACCTGCTTGTGTTATGGGTATCAGACCACGGATATTAATACTTATATACTTTTGAATACATACATATTATACATAGAAACACCCAGACTCTCGAGACAAACATTTATGGGTCACACAAATATTTGACTCCGGTGGGAATCGAACCCACGACCTCCAGCGCCGCAGGCGGTATCACTACCGACTGCGCCACAGAGGCAGTCGTCCATTTAATTACGACCTGGTAAAGGTAGGCTGGGACTGGATGCGTAAGGCACAGGGCCGTGTACTGTGGCGTGAACTGGGAGAGGCCTACGTCCAGCAGTGGACTGCTATAGACTAAGTTAATTGATTGATTGATATAATTATGTTGTTTAAAAGAAAATATTCAGAGATATTTCAAAGCTCTTTAAATTACATACAACAATACACACATATAGCCATGTCTTTATCTTCGAAGGGGTAGGCAGAGGCATAGTATACGCCCACATTTCACCATATAGTTTTATGTGCCACGTAATTGTCGGTGCTGAGCCTATTGCTGTGTTGAACTGGACAGGCGCAGGTGGTGATGATCCACAGTTAAAAATTTTCAAACCGCCCATAATAGGCTTTTAAATTGCGTAACGATTGTCATTTTATTGAGAACCAGGTTTTATTTCGAGTTTTCCTTCTCTACGCAATGGATCGTTTTGCGAAAGCGTTCCATTAGTCGCCTCTTGAATTGGGATGGCAACGTTTTGTACTCATTCCCGTTGTCACACGGGCTTATATTACTGACTATTGAAAAAAAAGGAATGTTTTCTTTCCGCAAAACTTGCCATCATCAGTTTTAAGATATTTTTCCTCCAACCTCGGTTTTTTTTCAACTAACAACGCTCTATTGACAATGTCATCTATATAATATTATGTAGGTTGAAGGATTAGCTGGGATTCATGATATGCATTTTTGTTAACGTGAGTAAAATCCTACAAGGATGCTATGCCGGACTCCTACCGACTAAAAACCACACGTATCCACTGTGATTATTCTACTTTTGTCCATAACTTCGCTTCTATTTAGCCAACTGCGATCAAACAAACGTAAGATTTTAAGCGTGACAAACTGACACCTTTTTAATTAGTTCCAAATAATGAATATTATATATCAACACGACGCGACGGGAGTAAATGCGACGGGAAATACATTAAAATATTAATACCATATCTCTCTCTATTATGTGACGCAAACGAAGTTGCGCGGATTTGTAGTTACTAAAAATACACGTGATTCTTCCCAAGGTAGGGAGGGGTAGTCTGAAACCTCACCAAATATCACCAAGGAGGAGGGGAGCGGGTCCAAAAATGCCCAAAATAACCTCACGCGATTAATGGACGACCCCTAAAGGGTTACAGAAGCCGTGTTGGTTGAGGTTGCGCTAGTCGCTATTTTGTCCATACGAACTTCGGGAGGATATTACTCAACTGTCTGATACCCATACACGATAGGTTAGTCACAATGTTTTCATAACTACCGATTAAGTTAGTCATATTGATAAAAGATGTGACAAAGTAGGCGGTTTACCACTGTTGACCGAAATTCATTTGATCATTTGACGTGTGACCGAAAAAACATTATGCCATTCTACTACTGATCGAATGAACAATTGACCAAAAAAGTTTTTATCGAACAAACATTTGGCATTTTTACTACTGATCGAATGAACGTTTGGTCGAAAAACGGTTGACTAAAGATTTATTTTAACAGAGGCTGTATCAAAATGGCTAGGTCAGGTTAGGTTAGAACTGCGACCACAACGCACGAGCCGAGAGAGCGAAGCGAGCGTGCCGCGGCAGCGGCCGGCGAGTGCCAGTACCGAATTCTACTTATTTCGCTTTTGTTTGTTAAAATATTCTTGAGTCAATTGTTTTTCGACCAAACGTTCATTCGATCAGTAGTAAAAATACCAAATGTTTGTTCAATAAAAACTCTTTTGGTCAAATGTTCATTCGATCAAAAGTAGTATGACCTAATGTTTTTTCGGTCACACGTCAAATGATCAAATTAATTTCGGTCAACAGTGGTAAACCCCAAAGTAGGTAGTATCGGATGATACTACTTCGGCACTTCTTTATCAGTTTAGGAATAGGGGGTTTTTTTTTTAACGTGAGGGAAAATCCTAATGTATGTTATCTCTCCTCCCACCGACTAAAAAACCTCACGTTACGCCCAACAGCCTATGGTTGGGAGTCCCGGGTCAGCCCTCGGAGGGATGTCCCAGGACAGGAATAGGGGTTATGAGAGCCTGTCTCTATACCTGGCACAACACGCCCAATTTCAAAGATTTGTCGAATATAATACCAACTAGTTGACCTGGCAAACGTTGTTTTGCAGCGTAAAGATTTACCCTTATCACCAAATACCTATAAAAAGCCATATTCTCAGACCTACCCGCAAACAAAAAACATTCTGTTTTATAGAAGGTTCTAGACAGACATTCTTCCTCTAAGAGACATGATGTTCTTGCATGTTCGCGCCTCGAAATTTCTGTAATTCTATCTGTTTCTGATGACAAAACAGTGGTGTTTAACGGCGTTCGTGGTCAGCCTAAAGGTATGATTCTGAACTCGGCAGCAAGTAGCACTGCTGTCGCTGCAGTGATGCCTGCCGCGTTGATTCTGAACACGGCAGCAGTGCTGCACCGCACGTGGTGTTATCCTTCCATATTACTATGTTTGCTATCATAAAGGGGTGGATATAAATTTATTTCAGTCAATTAATTGTTCCTATTTTGAATCCACAAATTACTTTCTACCTACCTACCTACTATAGTTTCGGCGGTGACGTCACTACAGGTCTATCAAAACTAGGCAGCACTGCTGCACAGTCGCGACACTGCTGCCGAGTTCGAAACGTCTTCCAATATTAATCTATGCAAAATATATGGGGACCTGTTGCAGTTGCCGCTGCAGCAAGCAGCGCTCCTGCCGCTGCAGCAGTGCTGCTTCCTGTAACCTTTGCGTATCACTTGTAATTTCACCTCTGTCTGCCCCTTGGATAAATAGCTATAATTGTATGTATTTTATACCACTAAGATGGCATACAATCATAGAGTCAATCTGATCAAAAGTGGTCACCGTAGCCAATTAAAGTTTGCAACACCAGAGGTGAACATTTGCGCTACAAACCACAAAATGATATATTAAAAAGTGTTTGGGCCTCAAAAAATTCACGAAACATGTTTAGTATCCTCTTAAAAGAACATCTATTCGCTTCTAAGCTTCTAAGAACCGGTTTCCGCGACAGCGCGACCCTTCACCTGAATTTATCCCACGGACAAGATCACTCTAAATCAATGCTAATCGTATACAAATGTATGTGAGAAATTATGACCGTTGCCCTAAAAGTTGACCATTTCACCTTTGACAGTTGATATAAGCGCGTCTTTAAGATGACCACTGTGTCTTTAAATTTTGTGATTTTTATTTTGCCTTAGTAAAAGTACCTATAAATGGAGCAAATGCAGTTTTTTTGCAAGTTAAAAATACAAACTTGGTTTTGTGAAATCAAATGGTGAATTCATAGAAAAGTGTAATGATTAGAAAAGTGAAATTGTGTAAGAAAAAATTCTTGTAAGTGGCTTTGTTGAAAACAAAAGATGACTGAAGTCCAGTGTAACATAATTTCTAAGCATTCGGAAGAAAATCAGAGAATAGAGTTATTTACTATTGAATTGAAATTTCAATAGAATTTGAGTAGAAGGCAGTAGGGCGCTACTAGGGTTTTCAGTCTGATACGAAGAATCGTCATATTATATGAATCACTGAAGCAAGTGATTGTCCAGCATAGTTCGGTTGCGGAGTTGGTGTATTTTTATCAAGATTTCGTTGCTGGCAGTTGAAAAGAGGAATAAATATTTAGAACTAAGTACATGTACTTTGCACCACAGACACCTAGAATGATAAAACAAGTAAGTAATGTTGAAGTTTAAGCAACTTTGAGGCCTGAATCGAGATTAAGAATTACGAATGTACTATATTAATGATAATATTATGTATTTTTCTATAACTTATAGTAAGTAAGTATATCGATTTCGTTGAAATTTCCTTATAGGTATGCTATCGAGTACTTGTGTTTGGAAATTTTACTTTTCCTTACATATAATATGTAGCTGTGTTACAATATAATTGTGTCTTAAAAAATAACTTTATAAGTATTTAGATAATATATTTAGATGTACGAACTGAATGATAATTTAATGTAAAGTCGGTAAAAGAGAAGCATTACATAGGAGAGTCATTGATTCTTTTTCAGTTAATCTCTGAAGTATGTAGTTTACGAGGTTTTGTGTTTTTACACATACATACATACATACATATGGTCACGCCTTTATCCCCGAAGGGGTAGGCAGAGGCATATTATATGCCCACTTTCACCTTGGTATAATTTGTCCCACGTAATAGGTGGTGAGCCGTATTGCCGTGTTTAAATGGACAGGCGCAGGTTGTGACTGCCTGCTGTTGAAATAAAGCCTTCAACTTAGCTTAACGACTGCCATTTTACTGGCAACCGGGACCAACGGCTTAACGTGCCTTCCATAGCACGGACACACACTACTGTTTTTACACACTACTCATTAATTTAATATCCATAGACTATTTAAAAACTTTCCTTATAAGTTTGACTTTGCATACTTATCTGTTTTGCCCCCAGTACCTCAATTTTTCTCGTAAGATTTTTGTACGACAAACTATTTAGCAAATTAGAGTAAGGCAATACTTACTGGAAAATAACTTGTGCTAAATGTAAAGTAGTTTTCCGTTAAACCAACAACTAATAGGCACAACTATGGTAGACATACTGAAATAGACTACTTTAAATACTGCATCTGCTCCTGGGGGGGGAGCATGCAAGACAACACTTTTAGAACTTGAGCGTGCCCAGCGCGCCGTCCTCAATGTTCTCATGTTTCTTCCATTTCGCTACCTCACAGCGGACTTATACAAAGCTGCTGGAGTTCTGTCAGTGCGCAGGCTATATATATATGTCAAATACTACGCAGGTACCACCGTACTACCATCCCACGGCTACCTAAAACTACAAAAAGACGTCTACAATGCCCAGTACCAGTAACAAAATCTAGCTACGCACAGAGACACTACAGATATAAGGCACCGCGACTTTACAAGAAGATTGTTATGACACACATGCTCACATAGCAGCACCTCTGAGATACAGGTAATAACTTAGTTCAGAGGACAGAGACTCAATTAATAAATGTATATTGATGGTTTAATAAAAGATTATGAGTATAATTATGTAATGATTACCATAGTTACGTCTACTTCAGTATGGTTACCATAAGTACATTGCGCTTTTTAGTTCTTGGTAAAACGGAAAATCACTGTACTTTCAGAATAAGTCTATATTACTCAACAGTATAGTCTTACTCTAATTTTGGTCGAATCAACCCTTAAAGGTGTATCAAACCGTTTGACACCTGAACTAATATTAACTTAAAAAAAAAACTTTTACTAAAAAAAAAGTTAATATGGCCGCATACTGATCCTCACAGGGTGGGCATTTTAAATGGTTCCTAACACAAACGCATAGTCAGTACGATGACGCCTGGGGGCGGACCAACCCCTTCACTATCATTCTACTAACACCCACACTACGATAAAAACCATTATAAACTGACCCACACCGCCCTCTACGCCTGCACAAATTTTCATCTAAAACTTCCAATTCTACCATCGGTGACGGTTCTTTAAAACTGGTTGCATACTATCAAAAACTACAGTGGAGTACTGACGCTAGGGGGACGGATGTGGTAGGCATAAAATTCGAAAATATACCTAGATAGGCGTTTGTTTCTCCTATGTGCCCGTAAATGAGATGGTACGTGAAGTGGAATGAATGCATGATTTCGCTTTATTTGACTTTCGTAGATATTTTCGTGTGTGCTCGGGATGTTTTCGTAGACATGGTTGCTAAGCGGGAATCGGATAGGTAGATTATTTTATATCACAGTCGCAACTTAAGATTTGCTGTTTGAGAAACGCAATGGGTTAATTTTATAAAAAAAAAAATAAAAAAAACACAGTCCAGAAAATACTAGCCTACGAATGTAGTGTATGAATCAAATGTTTACTAATCAAATATTTGTGTGATCCACAAATGTTTGTTTAGGAGTTTGGTTGTATCTATGTATAATATGCATGTATTTAGAAATATATAAGTATGTATATCAGTCGTCTAGATCCTATAGCACAAGCTTATATTAGCTTAATTTGGGCTAGATGATGTTGTGTGTGAATGTCCACAAATATTTATTATTATTTATTTATTTTCCTGGTTCTTCTTTGTTCTTTTCAACAATCATCGATTTCATATTATCTATTAAAAAAAATTGGACAAGTGCGAGTTGAACTTTTTCACCGAGGGTTTCAAATTTGTAGGTGCTTAAATAGGTCAGGAAACGAATTTCGAAAGAAAAAACACTAAGAGATTATTTTAATAACTTGACAAACATAGTTGTGATGATGATTTTGCTGATTTTGATTCCGTTTAGTAGAGTGAGTTTTTAGGTGACATTAAGCGTATCTTTTTTGACGTCAACATTTAGATTTGATGATAAGTAGGTATTACAGTTTCAAGGACCTGTAGATAGTTTTAATTTAATGAAGGAATGTATGTGAATTAAATAGGTCGAGAAAGCTATATCTATCAGTTTTGTAGTAAATACAAGTTTTGTCATACATACTAACATGAATCTTTTCACCTGAACGTTTGAGTATGAGAAATTCGTTTCAATTATTCAGCTTCTTCAACATAATTACCGCTCAAAACTCAAAATTTAGGGGTCAACTATAAAATAAAAAATCTTCAGAGTTATTTTGTGATTTAGTCGCGGCCTTCTAGAAGTTATCCTGGGACAGCCTTCCGAGGGTTTTCCCAGGGCTCCCAACTGTAGGCAGTAGGGCATGTGTGGTTTTAGGCGGTAAGTCCGGTATAGTATTCTTATGGGATTTTCACACGTAAAAAACCCTCTATACTATGATTTATTATTTTCAGTCAGTAAAATGACATTGCGATTATTAATTTCATGCAGTAAGATATTTCTTGAATGAAAATTCAAAACTAAATAAGTAAAATGTCAAAGTCTATTGATTGCCGAACACCACTATTGTAGCGGGTCACCCTTTTTTGTATCAGTGACAGTTGCACTTGTCAATTTACTGACTGAGATTAATATTCGTACTTTAGAAGTAATTAAAGCTAATTTTTATTTGGTTCCATTGATTTCGTTAATGGGTTATCCCCTCCACCACTCATGGTCACTCCTTCATCACGGGCGGTGACGTATTTACAGACCTAAGTCATCGGGAAACACCCGTTGCGTCTAATTTGGTCACTTTCTTCGCGGGCGCTTTTCTTTACTTTCTACAAATTATTTTCATCCTCAGCTCGATTCTCTTCCATAGAGACCACTATATTTTCTGCCCCTTCTGAAGTTGACGAACAATGTTTCGCCAGTACCGAGTATACAGTACATTAAAAAACAAAAGGAGGACTGTTACCAATGTAAAATATTTTACTATACTTTAAAATATCCTACCAAAATCGGTGTAAACGCAAACCGCTCTTTCATTGCGCAACTGGATACCTAATAGCGATTTTTGGAACAGTTCTCAATATATCACGTCGGTTGCAGAATGTCACGGGACACGCACACACGCAAAAGAATCAACACGCACACACGCTCATAGAATCATCGTCAAGCTATATAGAAAGTAAGGTCAGGACAAAAAAAGAGCAATAAAAATATACCTTCATTTTTTTCATAAAAAGAGTTTTTCATGTTTATAAAAGAAGATCTAATTTTGGAATGGATTAATTTTAGTGTAGACTGCAATACGTTGGAAAAAGAAACAGGCTCCCAAAGAATCATCATTTAGGCATTATTTGCGGATGTATTGAAACTGTCATCTACTTAAAGCCAGGAGTTCCGGGTACACCATCGGAAGAATAGCCCCAGGGCTGCCTCTAGTGCTGCAATTAGTCGGACGGACCCGCGTATCTAACTTAGTTCGTTCCCGTCTTAACTATTATAGCGTGGACATGTCAGCTACCCTCCATTTTATTCTGCAAGCGGACTAAGAATTATTATAGAAAGTCAGTTATGATATTTTCCTATTACAGACACAACGGAAATCTAGCCTAACTTAACCAACCACACTTACTACTACTACTAATGATATTTACGATGTTGTAAAATCGCATAGGTTTTAAAAAAAATATTAAAAGAAACAACGCAAATCTGACCTAATGACTTACGATTTACGATGACCTTTACAATGAAGTAAAATAGCGTTGCAATTTAAAAATACAAAAAAAAAACGTTTTTATAAATTCTTTTTTTTTGTCTTACCGTACCCCCCTTGTGGGCATTTTCCGAAGTGTGAGCGGGCCGCGTTATTAGTTCGCGTGTTCTCCCAGGGTAGGTTTTCACAATTTTGAGCCGAACCGCTTCACACAATGCGTTGCGTCATTTTCTATGATTAATGGTGGCGCGTCCGGCTGCCCTGCAGTCGATGGTTTTAAAGTTGATCAGCATTACCTGGTAATCAGTTACTTCTTGATTATCTAAGAAAAATATGGTTACCTACTATTATTTTCAAAGTACACCAGTAAATTGTTAAGTGTCCTGATTCCTGCTAATACTGTAAATGTTAAATTGGAATAAATCATAGGCTACTTTTTATCCCTGGTCTACGTTCTGATAGGATTCAAAAACAGAAACAGATTCTACGCAGTCAGAGGCAGGCGGACCCCAACTCGTTATTTATAAGTAATTCCAAAGTAGTTGAACATCATCTGCTACCCATATTTTTCATGAGACTTTTTGCAATGAAGAAAAATATAAGAATAAACTAACTTCCAATTAGCATTGTTCAAAAAACAAAATGACATAAAATGCACATATTGTGCCTTTTTTTCCTGAATAAATTTCCTTTATTACAATTATATTTCTTTTTAAATTGAAAGTTCCTCCAGGCAAGTGTTTTTTAATTGAATATTTCTTCAGGTAGTTAGGTGCGTAGTATTTCTATACGTCATTGACATGTCAGTAATTCGAGATCACCGATATGCCCAAGACCATGATATTTTGCGATCCTTGTACACATATAGGTACACATATTATACACCAACATAATTATAATAATACTAGCGGTACCCTGCCACGCTTCGCTGTGTCTTTTTTATGGTGATCTTATGTACCTATGAGAAATGAGTAACAAACTAAATGATGGGTACATTTTTTTAAAAATGTGTGCGTGTACACACGTAAGAAGTGAAACTTTTTCATGACCTTAGTTTTCGAAAGAAATATCATGAAATATACATAGGAGTTAGTAGTCCAAAAGTTCAAAAGTTCAAAAGTCCAAAGTCAAAAAGTCAAAAAGTCAAAAAGTCAAAAAGTCCAAAAGTCCAATAGTCCAAAAGTTCAATAGTCCAAAAGTCCAAAAGTCCAAAAGTCCAAAAGTCCAAAAGTCCAAAGTCCAAAAGTCCAAAACTACAAAGTCTAAAAGTCTAAAATTCTAAAAGTCCAAAACTCCAAAAATCCAAAACTTCAAAACTCCAAAACTCCAAAATTCCAAAAGTCCAAAAGTCCAAAAGTCCAAAAGTCCAAAAGTCCGAAACTCCGAAACTCCAAAACTACAAAACTACAAAACTCCAAAACTCCAAAACTCCAAAACTACAAAACTACAAAACTCCAAAACTCCAAAACTCCAGAACTCCAAAACTCCAAAACTCCAAAACTCCAGAACTCCAAAACTCCAAGACTCCAAAACTCCAAAACTCCTAAACTCCAAAACTCCAAAACTCCAAAACTCCAAAACTCCAAAACTCCAAAACTCCAAAACTCCAAAACGCCAAAACTCCAAAACTCCAAAAGTCCAAAAGTCCAAATCTCCAAAATTACAAAAGTATAAAAGTTCTAAAGTCCAAAGTACAAAAGTTCAAAATTCCAAAGTCCAAAGTCCAAAACTCCAAAACTCTAAAACTCTAAAACTCTAAAACTCTAAAACTCTAAAACTCTAAAACTCTAAAACTCTAAAACTCTAAAACTCTAAAACTCTAAAACTCTAAAACTCTAAAACTCTAAAACTCTAAAACTCTAAAACTCTAAAACTCTAAAACTCTAAAACTCTAAAACTCTAAAACTCTAAAACTCTAAAACTCTAAAACTCTAAAACTCTAAAACTCTAAAACTCTAAAACTCTAAAACTCTAAAACTCTAAAACTCCAAAACTCAAAAACACCAAAACTCCAAAACTTCAAAACTCTAAAACTCCAAAACTCTAAAACTCCAAAACTCCAAAACTCCAAAACTCCAAAACTCCAAAACTCCAAAACTCCAAAACTCCAAAACTCCAAAACTCCAAAACTCCAAAACTCCAAAACTCCAAAACTCCAAAACTCCAAAACTCCAAAACTCCAAAAGTCCAAAACTCCAAAATTACAAAAGTATAAAAGTTCAAAAGTCCAAAGTACAAAAGTTCAAAATTCCAAAGTCCAAAGTCCAAAACTCCAAAACTCCAAAACTCCAAAACTCCAAAACTCCAAAACTCCAAAACTCCAAAACTCCAAAACTCCAAAACTCCAAAACTCCCAAACTCCAAAACTCTAAAACTCGAAAACTCCAAAACTCCAAAACTCCAAAACTCCAAAAGTCCAAAACTCCAAAATTCCAAAAGTTATACTTTCTACTAAGTTCAAAAGTCCAAAGTACAAAAGTTCAAAATTCCAAAGTCCAAAGTCCAAAGTCCAAAACTCCAAAACTCCAAAACTCCGAAACTCCAAAACTCCAAAACTCCCAAACTCCAAAACTCTAAAACTTCAAAACTCTAAAACTCTAAAACTCTAAAACTCATAAACTCCAAAACTTCACCAAACTCCAAAACTCTAAAACTACAAAACTCTAAAACTCTAAAACTCTAAAACTCTAAAACTCTAAAACTCTAAAACTCTAAAACTCTAAAACTCTAAAACTCTAAAACTCTAAAACTCTAAAACTCAAAACTCTAAAACTCTAAAACTCTAAAACTCTAAAACTCTAAAACTCTAAAACTCCAAAACTCAAAAACACCAAAACTCCAAAACTTCAAAACTCTAAAACTCCAAAACTCTAAAACTCTAAAACTCTAAAACTCCAAAACTCCAAAACTCCAAAACTCCAAAACTCCAAAACTCAAAAACTCCAAAACTCCAAAACTCCCAAACTCCAAAACTCTAAAACTCTAAAACTCCAAAACTCTAAAACTCTAAAACTCTAAAACTTCAAAACTCCAAAACTCTAAAACTGTAAAGCTCTAAAAATCTAAAACTCTAAATGTCTAAAACTCTAAAACTCCAACTCCAGAAGTCCAAAATGTCAAACGCCCAAAACTCGAAAAGTCCAAAAGTACAAAAGTCCAAAAGTCCAATAGTCCAAAAGTCCAAAAGTCCAAAAATCCAAAAGTCCAAAGTCCAAAAGTCCAAAGTCCAAAAGTCCATAACTCCAAAGTCTAAAAGTCTAAAATTCTAAAAGTTCAAAAGTCCAAAAGTCCTAAACTCCATAACTCCAACACTCCAAAACTCCAAACTCCAAAATTCCAAAAGTCTAAAGTCCAAAACTCCAAAATTCCGAATGTCCAAAAAGTTCAAAAATAACATGCAAAACATATCTGACCTCTTTATTAGGTAAGTACTCTCTTTTATTATTCTGAATGCAAGGAGGCCGCAATCAAACTTCTCTTAAAAAACATCAATCTGGTAGGTACCTTCTAAATAGGTTGTTTATAATATTTTGTTCTGAAGCTGGCAGAATATAATTTAAAAATAAACGACCAGCGCCATCTCTTGGTAAAATCACTTTTTAAAGCTATTTTATTCTTATTGCTGTTATGATAAAAGTGTATAAAGTAGCCTAAAACCATCTCTGAATCCTATTGTATATCGTGTCCAATTTTGAGCTCAATCGATTCAGTAAATTTTGAGTTTTTAATAGATACACAAACGCACACAACATTTTTATATATATAGATACTTTTACTGCTGCTTTTACTGCTATATACAGTCTCCATGACTGTCTATTGTTTTAGTTTTTACTAATATTGATCTACGAATATGGTACAAGTGATGCATCTTTTTCTTCATTGCTAAGTCGTTGCAACGACAATCAAATTATTAAGAAACTAGCGGACGTCACGCAGTTTCACCCACGTAGTTCCCGTTCCCGTGGGAATACGGAAATAAAATATAGCCTATATTCACCGCAAAGAGTGAAGCTTTCCAACAATGAAAGAATTTTTCAAATCGGTCCAGTAGTTCCTAAGCCTATTCGTTACAAACAAACAAACAAAAAAACAAAAAAAAACAAATCTTTCCTCTTTATAATATTAGTATAAATACAAGTAGAATCTTCAACTCTATAGTAGTGAGAGCTGATGAAAAGTCAAAAATATCAATTTAGAGCTTAAAAATATACAAAACTCACGTCAAAAAAAATTAAGTACGTACATTAATATTCTAGAGACGCGGTCGTCAAGTGCCGCCGGGGGATAGTGCAGTCCCCACCCCCTCCCATCGGTCGGCTGCCGAATGACGGTTGAAATCTGCGTTTTTAGGCTAGGCCTAGCTTTAGTACCTACCTATATCTGTCGAATGACATGGTCGTCGTAATTGTTTGGTTAACTTATCAATCTATTATAATTTAAGGCAAAACTAAATACATTTCATTTTGATATTGATATTTCGATATTGACATTATGTACCTAATTTTTTTTTGAAGTTTAATTTTTATTGTCATAGGTTTTAAATAGGTATTCTTTTTTAGGGTTTCGTAGCCAAATGGCAAAAACGGAACCCTTATAGATTCGTCATGTCTGTCTGTCTGTCCGTCCGTGTGTCACAGCCACTTTTCTCCAAAACTATAAGGCCCATGCTATTGAAACTTGGTAACTAGGTGTATTCTGTGAACCGCCTTAAGATTCTTATATAAAACTAGAAAAAAGCAGTGAATTTTGGGGGTCCCCATACTCAGAGCTGAAACACAAAATTATTTTTTCGTCAAACCCATACGTGTGGGGTATCTATAGATAGGTTTTTAAAAATGCTATTGAGGTTTCTAACATTCTTTTTTCTAAAATTAATAGTTTGAGCAAGAGACACTTCCAAAGTGGAAAAATGTGTGTCCCCCCTCCCCCTCTAACTTCTAAACTAAGAGAATGATAAATCTAAAAAGAAAGATGTACATTGCTATAAAAACTACCAACGAAAATTAGTTTGAACGAGATAGAGCTGGTAGTTTTTTTTAAATACGTCTTAAACCGCAATTTTCGGATAGAAAAATCACTACAACTGCGAACGTGTTAAAACATCAATCAAAGTTACAACGAACTATAAGAACTTTTATATTATGTTACTTGCTGCCACGAAACCCTTCATGGGCGAGTCCAACTCGCACTTGGCCGGTTTTTTGTCTTACCGTACCCCCCTTGTCGTCACACGTCAAAAATAATATTAAGTTAACAAAAACTTGTTAGCTAAATAACCCACTCCGGCTTGTATCCAATGCAAAGGTGTCCATTACGCGCTGGATGGCAATAGCTAACCTTTGCACCAGGTACGAGCTGGAGCGATAGTCACCTCCCCTATTCTTCGTCCAATTTCTGACACCATTTTTTTTGCTTCCATGCAGATAAGACTAATAAGGTGGGTTAAACGTTTCCATTTCCAACTACCCGCTTGTTATCATTTCAGTGGTAAGAATGACCAGGCAATCAGGGGAAGAGTAACTAAAAAGTGTGTGCGTGTAACCTTTACGCGCGATTGAAGTAAAACTTCTTTGCCATTGACGGCTACAAATGTTATATTAATAACATTAATTAGAATTTTAAATAGCGGATACTAGCGGAAACTACGTTTCAGCTATTCCAAATTCAAATAGTAAGCGTTACTTCCGTCATAAAAAAAATCTGAGTTACTCCTTAGTCGCGCCTTTAGAAGTTTTACTTCCAAAACATCTAAAACTCGAAATGCCTAAAATTTTCATTCCAGATATTCTACGGTAGATTGATGTGTTCAAAGCAAATAAGACTACCAAATACCACTGCATAAGTACCCATGAGATATTTATGCAATGGCATTTGGTAATTTCTTATTCCGAATAACGACCTGGAAATAGAATGGCATTCGTGTTATTGACCTTAGTACAATCGACTTTCATTTGCTTGTCGGACTGCTGAGAGTAAAAAACCTGTAGGCGAGGCCGCAGTGGCGGTCGTGGGTCTGTTGGGAGTCCTGGGACATCCTTCCGAGGGCTTACCCGAGACTCCCAACCATAGGCTGTTGGGCGTTACGTGAGGTTTTTTAGTCGGTAGGGGTCCGGCATAGCATCGAAAAGGATTTTCCCTCACGTTAAAAAAAAAGAGAAGAAATCCTACATAGGCATAATTTAGTTCTAAAGAAATCTCTTCCAATAGGCCTGAAATAGTAAATGAAAACACATTAGAATTATGTGTGTGCAGGTTAATAAACTATGTCGACATTATATACATTACTAGAGGACGTCACACGGTTTCACCCGCGTAGTTCCCGTGGGAATACAATATTTTTTCTTTCATAAGAACCTTGTCCTGACAATACCTTACACAACAAAAAAAGAATTAGTGAAATCGGTCCACCCGTTCTGAAGTTATGCGCTTACCAACACATTTTGCGATTCATTTTTATATTTAAGAAGATAATGTTGAAGATGTATTATACTTATTCAAATAATTTGTAAGTAGCTATCGGTATTGCAATCATTTCCACTTTACCTTTATAAACTAATCCTAACAAACTTGCCCTTTCTAAACATCGTCACGAACCGCCCTCACAGACCCTCTGGGTTCGCGTCGCACAAATACATATCTAAGTGTCGGAGCTTTTCGGTCAGTTCTCCTTATCCTTTCCCCCCTTTCGGCACTATAAGCTCCCTCCCCCACCCGGGGTCCACCCCTCATAAACACTGCTAAACATTGGCGCGCAAAATTGTGAAATTCGGTCTTACCGCCATTTTGTCTCCCTAGCGTTATAATCTAGGATTCGACTGCTATTTAACTTCACTCATCGTTTTTGGGAGCATATGAATTTTTGATTTAAGTATATTCCATAATTCATAAGGAGGTATTATTATAAAAAAATTGGCTTGTTAACAAATATATTAGGCGTTTTATTTTATTTTTGATAAAAAAATGTGTTTCGATCTGAATGATGATGATCGAAAGTGATAAAGAATGACCATACAAAGTAGAAGAATAAAAAGAACCACTGAGATCGGCTCGAAAAAAATGATGAGTCTCTTGTATTTTTATCCTCTATGTGAAACTAAAACTTGTGTATACTATAAATGCAGAACAGGAGGTTGAAAAATTACTCAAATCGCAGAATAAAAAAAATTAAAGGAAAATAATAATAGCAGGGTTCGAAAAAGTTTTATCCAACTTTTAAACATATGTATTTATATTTACTTCTGTATTCTGAAAACTATGTAGTTAGTACAATAAAGCAAAGCACTTAGTTAAAAAACCATTTGTCATAAACAAGCAGGCGACGACGATGAATTTCTGTCAGCTCTTAGACTATTCCTATAGCGTTACATCAATTTGTTAAGATAACATTGTTGCAATTCGCTTCTGTTATATACAATTGAGAAATGAATTTAAGGGTTTTTAATTAGACGCCGGATTCGATGGTCTGACTCCGGATTTATTGGATTTGTCCAATTGTCTAAAACTGTCGGTTGATTTTGGTGGTTAGATAGTTCGGCCATTTGGTTTTACGGAGTTTGAATAATTGAACTGAACTGATAACTAACCATTTCCTAAGAGGTCCTTGACAATTTTCTCCATCCAAAAGTTGCCTTTTTTGGTTTTTAGGGATACATTTACAAAACTGTACCTAATCTCTATTTAATAAATGATAGTATTGGAATGTAGTACATTGCCTTTTAGGAAATTTCTTTCGGAAACGGCATTTTATGTTAGTAACTAGCAGCGTCACTGCAGATTTCTATTTTATTCCCATTCTTGGCCACTATCAATAGCCAATATATATTGACTGCCTCTGTGGCGCAGTTGGTAGTGATACCGCCTGTGGCGCTGGAGGTCGTGGGTTCGATTCCCACCGGAGACAAATATTTGTGTGACCCATAAATGTTTGTCTCAAGAGTCTGGGTGTTTCTATGTATAATATGTATGTATTTAAAAGTATATAAGTATTAATATCCGTGGTCTGATACCCATAACACAAGCAGGTTATTCCTAGCTTACTTTGGGATCAGATAGCGATTGTGTGAAATGTCCGTGAATATTTATTTATTTATTTATTTATTTATTAATATCAATCTCGGTTTCTTTAAAGGTTTTATCACGGTGAGTGTTCTGAAGCTCTTCAACCTAATCCCGCCCTCTCCTTTCCGATCCCGAACAACGCGAGCAGGACAGAGGTGCCACTCTCACACAGTGGAGAGAATTTTAGCTAGAACTAACCGATTCAAAAGATCGTTTCTCTGTCGAACCATAAAAACCTGGAACGACCTGCCAGCGCACGTGTTTCCCTCCTCATACTATCCTGGGTTCTTCAAGCGGAGTGAGAAGAGGCACATCATAGGGCCGCCAACTTGAGGACCACTGTCTATAGTCTTACAGACTGGGATAGTGGCCCCCAATCGCTAGATGTCGCTGTGACTTTCCATCGGAAGGCGGCATCATTAAACGGCATATAAAAAAATGGTATATTTAACTACCATCAGACCTCATAACTGCGTTGCTCAGTCATGGGTCTCAAGAAAGCAAGAATCTAAGCAAACATGTACCTACTTCCACAAATTTTAAATATCTTTGCGTACAATATAAAAGGTGTCACATCGGGAACATTCGGCACTCACAATGACAGCGGGGATACGCGGTTAGCTCAATTTAATATTCTATTTTATGCCGGCGATAAGATTAAAGTATGTAATTTCTTTGGCTCAGTTGTGTGAGGCGTTTTGTATGCTCTGCATATGTATGTGTACGGTAGGGTTGTCAAGTTTTAGTAATTTTTTATTCTTGACTAGCTGCCGTCGTGTGTTTCATTCGCGTAGTTCCGGGAATACGGAAATAAAACTTAGCCCATGTCTCTCAGAGATAGTGTAGATTCCCAACAGTGAAAGACTTTTTAAAATTAGTTCAGTAATTTCGGAGACTGTTCAATGCAAACATACAATCAGATAATCTTTCTTCTTTATAATATTTGTATAGAAAAGGTACGATACTCTTGTGTGTGAACTGCTTTATTCATAAAACTACCAC
Organism: Miltochrista miniata; assembly: GCA_933228765.1. Classification (NCBI taxonomy): domain Eukaryota; kingdom Metazoa; phylum Arthropoda; class Insecta; order Lepidoptera; family Erebidae; genus Miltochrista; species Miltochrista miniata. The sequence continues at coordinate 8,633,569 of OW121764.1, read as the reverse complement.
ACGGCAGTAGGCTATCCGCATATTACGTGGTACGAAATACAAATGGTATATTGTGGGAAGTGGGTGGAAAAATCCCTGGAACACTCACCACTCTTAGTGATCAACTCCAACGACCCCTACTTGTAGTTTGAAGAACAAATCTCCTACATCACAACTTATACATTTCTAAGAAAGATATAAGTAAAAAATATGAACATTCCCTAAAGTGGCAGCCCTTGACGTCCGTAAGAAGTGCTACCCCCTCGCGGGACGGACCGCAGACCGGCGGTTCTATAATAAAACCCTCCCTAGCCCACCCCACTCACACTAAGATGGACCCAGTACATTGGACAATTTTCCTATGTAGGTACACAATTTGTGAGTTCCGAATCGTGACTCGCTTGACAAATTCGATATTACTAAATTTTACTATGTCTATGAAGTGAGAATTAAATGAAAGAGTCGCTCTGCATATATTTTTAATCTTTGTAGTTAACTTAGTCTGACCGTAAATTAGACAACGTAATAAATCTGCTTTTTTGGACTTGGCAAGGACGAAGTAAAAATAAGTCTTAATACTATAGAAGTACAGCCTTCTATTTTCCTCGTCTTTTAAAGTAGTTTTATAGTCGGAAAATAAATGACTTCATTGAGGAAATTATAAGAGATTCTTGTAGATAGGTATCAACTTTATCACTTTCAAGTTTTGTCAAAGAAAGAAAGAAAGAAAGAAGAAAGAAAGAAATTTTTATTCAAAGTTCTATTTTAGTCAAAGTTCTATGATAAATTTACTGAAACTATCTATCGAACTTTTCGATTTATTTTATACCTATAGGTATTTAGCTCGCCTAAATGATGCCGCAGCCGCCCAATGGAAAGCTACGACATTTAGCGATTGGGGATTAAGGATGTACAAAAAAAGACGCGTTTTATTGCGTTGTATCACAGAAAAATATAGTTGCATCACTTCCCGACTCTTGAGCACATTGTAGAATATTTTAACTTAAATAATTCATAGTTCTTACATAGGTACAACAAGTCTATATAAACACTTGGAAATGCACTAGTTAATGAAAATTATAACATAGCATTGACGCCCGTGTGCCCGCGTCTCTCTTTAATAAACCGGACCCCAGAACGCGTTGTTATAAGTACCTACTAAGAAAAAAAAAGATTATTTTTCACCGTTTCATAACATTATTTTTTGTTCTGACGTCATCAAATCTCTATAATTTAGCGTCTTGAAAATAATCTTCATACCCTATAAGTGCTAATAAAATACTTAAGGCATGAAGAATTATTTTCAAGCTCATTAGATATGATGTGAATGAATGATCTATTTCATTTCCAGCTCATATAATTGAACCGTTTGATCTTAAAGTAATTTCATAGATATTTTTTAACATATATAAGTATCCATTACGAAAAGATTATAGAAAACCTCCGCGTTAAACGGGTTCGAAGTTGAACCCATAGATTTAGGATTTTTCGCTACTCTCGTCTGAAAAAAGGAGTTTTACAAAATTATGTCAAAACCATGTGCTCAACGAGTATATTCTGTTTGTATAGTTTTAATAATTCAGTTAGAATTTTTTTTTATACTACTTAGGTGGCAAACAAGCTTACGCCCCACCGGAAGGTTGGTAACCGTAGCCTATAGACGTTTGCAACACCAGAGGCGCTACACACGCGCTGCCGACCCGGGCGCAGGTTGTGACGACCCACAGTTGAAATTTTTCAAGCCGCCCATAAGGCCTTCAACTTGGCTTAACGACTGTCATTTTACTGACAACCGGGACCAACGGCTTATCGTGCCTTCCGAAGCACGGAAACGCTGGTAAATAAATGTCACAAAGTGGTCCACGTGGTGGTCACCCATCCATATCCGGCCATAGTAAATGTTGCTTACTGCAGTGATCGTTTACAGAACACTGAGACCGCGGGGCCACGAGCGATTCAATAGAATGGCAAAACTATTCAATTATTTTGAATCTTTTGCAGCTGTTATAATTAAAATTGGTTGGTTCATGATCGGTTTTGTATAAAACTTAATATTAAAAATCAAACTAAGTATTTAAAAAAATATCGATAATCAAAAATCTAATGAAAATACCAACGCAATACCCTCAAAACCCCGATGATGACGTAACAAAACTTACCCCTTAAAACTTTGCCAACCCTAAAAATAATCCCTTACCACCCGCATGATTTTCTTTCATCCCTCCCATAACAAGCGGGGGTTAAGTCACCCTACTTAAGATCGATGGAAGGGCAGTAGATTAGACTTTGCGATAAGGGTAGAAAAGGGCCACCCATCCTCGAATTAGGGCCACCCTTTGTGTATCTCAGATGGGTGGCGAAACTCGTGTCTTGTTTTGACGTGTTTTATAATTAATTTGGTAGTTTCAAACTGTAGTGTAACAAGGGTAGGGGAAGATTAATTTTAACGCAATTTGGAGAGCCGAGGGCTTGGATGTTTCTTATGTTATAATTTTTGCTCGGTTATGTAACCAGCTTGAATCTCTCGAGACTGAAGTTATAATTTTGAATGCGGGCTGCAATGTCAAAATTTAAAGAAAGTGAAATTTATACAAAAAGGACTTAAAACTTCAATAGTGCGTCGGCACAACCTGATTGCAAACGTTATTAGGGTACGGTAACCAACCATCCGGTGGTCAGTAAGCTTATAGGCCACCTTAGTAGTATAGAAATAGATTAATTGGTGTAAAGAAACGTAGAACTTTAAAAATACCAAAATAAATCAGATTTTAAAACCTCGCCACAGAAATCAAATTTCTGATAACCGTGCTATTGAGGAAAAGAGGTGATTCTAAATTATCATCATTCTAAAATACATAACTTATTAATAGATATTATAAATGCGAAAGTTTGTGATATAGGGGGATAGATTATAGTCTGGAATAACACATAGGCCACTTTTTATCCCGGGAATAAATTCCCACGGGAAGCGGGAACGGGAAAAAAAATTACGCGGGCGAAGCTGCGGGCATCAGCTAGTTATAAATAAATGCGAATCTTTCTGAGTGGATTTGCAGATGTGTGGGTATGTTTGATACATCTTCATGATACAACGGCTGAACGGATCTTTATAAAAATTTGAATAGGAATAGATATGCATATAGTCTGGAATAACATACCTATAGGCTAAGTTCATATGGCAAGCGGGAACGGGAGCACAGCCGCGGGCGTCATCTTGTATACTGTATATTATATACCTACTATACTTGTATAATACATAGTTCGTAAATTAAGAATTCTCATCATCAATCACAAGGGAAAACTAGTAACAGCAACTGTACAAACGTTACACTTGTTAAATTTAAACATCATGTTACAAAATAGTTAGAAATTACATGAAATATTCTGAGACAAACAAAACTGTACAAATAACTTGTTAACACAGTATTTACATGGGCCAACGTTAATTTTAACGTGTTTACTGTTTACGGTCAGAGATCAGTGAATGATACACGATGTTGAAAATATATTATATAGCTATTTCTTATAATGGCACTATTTCCCGGCGCTTTCTAGGATTTTGTCCACGACATTGATAAGAAACACTGTGAGCTCTTTTCAAAATGTTACATCTTATTTTGAAGAGAGGTCAACAGTTTACGTGATATCGTACCTTTTTGATTATTCCTTACTTAAGTCTGATTCAGTATTGTTCTAAGTAAATCATCACAAAATGCTTACACATTACAACATTGAAGCAGACTATTAAATTGATTAAAATACATAAGTATACGTCATTATTTCTTTAGCACCGTTCACTGTAATCATCTGAAGCTACGCCAGGCTCTCATTTTTTTTGTTATCCTAATACACATAACTGGCTGATACGAGTAAATATACTGTTCACCTAATCGAAAGTGGTCACCCTAGCTTACGTACGCACGTATGTAAATTCTACATTAACACTGTCGCTAGCTTATAGCATATCTCTCACTAGTCAACAACCTTTCTGTTTCCCTTGATATTACGTTACACAATAAGCATACAATGTACTTGTATAAACCGTAAATGTATTTAGTTTGACATTATTTTCCACTTGGGTTGGTGGGCTGGTTCGTTACCTGACAATGTTATTCCAAATCTTTTGTTAAGTATATACCCCTGGTGGGTACACCTACTGGTGACGACGTGCTCTGGGTCTTGCAGGTGGTGGCAAGAGAAACAGCTGGTTTCTTGGTGAACCTTATAATAACGGTTGATTGTACAAAATCACAGACGTATAGGTAGGTATATATAGGTGCGCGTGTTGAGGTGACGGTGTTTTTTGACGTAGTGACTGACGGCCGCACAGCTGTTGCTCGGTGAGCGGGGCGCGTGGACCCCCCGCGTCTTGGATGCCCCTGCGTCGTCCTGCTGGCGACGATATGTCTCCGACATGCTCCCGGGGTTGAAGACTTGTCTTCAAATTCAGTGTGTGACTGGAAGGAGACAGATAGTATTATAAGCGCGTCGAACGATACCTGTCTTAGTCTTGATATCGGCGACTCTAGCTATTCCGTCTCTCCCGGGTATGAGACGAACAATGCGCCCCATTGGCCACATGAGAGGCGGCGTGTTTGGCTGCTTCAGGACCACCATAGATCCCTCTTCAAGGGTTCCTTCGGAGTGCGCCCACTTGGTCCTCTGTTGGAGGTAAAATATGTATTCGTTAGAAAACCTTTTCCAAAATTGTTGTTTTAGGTGTTCTATGCGCTCGAATCGCTTTAGGTTGGCAATGTTCTGGCTGGTTACTTCTGGATGAGGCAAAGCAGTGAGAGACCTTCCAATTAGGAAATGGGCAGGAGTTAAAGGGTAAAGGTCAGATGGATCTGTGGATAAGGGTGTAAGAGGACGAGAGTTTAATATGGCTTCAACCTGTATCAAACACGTAGCCATCTCTTCGAAGGTAAGATGTGTAAGACCTAGTATACGTCGCAAATGTCCTTTAACGCTACGTACTAAACTTTCCCATATCCCACCGAACATAGGAGAATAACTTGGAATGAAAGAGAAATTAATACCTGACTCTGCCATTTCGGATGAGTAGTCCTGCTTTAAAATGTCAGCCAGCGCGTTACATGTTCCTACGAAATTAGTACCATTGTCAGAGTAGATGGTTTTCGGTTTACCTCGACGAGCAATAAATCTGTTAAGTGCTGCAATAAAAGCTTCCTTGGTAAGATCCGAGACAAGCTCCAAATGAACTGCCCGTGTGGCTAGACAAACGAATACACAGATATAGGATTTAATGAGTCGGCATCCTCTACCTTTACGATCGGCTATCAGAATTGGTCCGGCGTAATCCGTGCCTGTCTCGAGGAAAGGAAACTCTAACTGAACCCGTTCCTTTGGCAGATTACCCATCATAGGTTGAACGGTTTGACCCTTGATACGTTGACATTTGACGCATTTATGTACTGTGGATTTTGCAAGGTTCCTGCCACCCAAAGGCCAGTAGTTATGTCGTAATGACGACAATAATAACTGTGGTCCAGCATGAAATAATCTTAAGTGGTAGGTATTGAATAGCAACTTAGTAATATGATGCTGACTACATATAAGAATCGGATGCTTTACATTGTAATCATAGTATGAGTTGTCCAGTCTTCCTCCTACACGTATGATTCCTGATTTGATGAATGGTGATAAAGAAATAAGACGGTTTTTCTTGGGAAGAGATTTTCCCGATGAGAGCAGATCATACTCCATGGGAAACATTTCCCTCTGACATGTTTGAATAATAAAGTCAGCACTGTACGACAATTCTGAACTTGTTAGAGTTGAGCCTAGACTTAAATTATTATTACGAGCCTTATTTACAAATCTAAATAAATATGCTATAGTACGTTGTAATTTAGTGTAATTAGATGAATTGTTGATTAAATTCAAAATTAATTGATTATATTTGATTTCATTGGACTGAGTAATTGTGTTTGTATGAAATGATGCATTGTATTGTGTGTGTGATCTCAATAGCTCCGGTAGTGGAACATTGCTGTCTGATTTAGGTGTAGACGGCCACTGAGAGGCATCAAGAGACAGATAGGAAGGACCTGACCACCACAAGGAACATTGACCTATGAGGTCAGCGCTAAGACCACGTGAGATCAGATCAGCTGGGTTCTCTTTTGAGGGCACGTAGCGCCATGTGTGATCACCAAAACCTTCCCGGATCTCGGAAACGCGATGCCTGACAAAAGGCTGAAGAGAAGCCGGGGACGATGACAGCCATCCCAGAACTATCATTGAGTCGCACCAAAAGATACAACTATCAGGTTTTATTGTTAGGGATTCCAGAACTTTCGTACATAGTCTTGTACCGAGTAAAGCTCCGCAAAGCTCCAACCTTGGGATAGTAGTAGCCTTAACCGGCGCGATCTTGCTCTTGGAGGTAAGTAGACTTACATGAATGGAGCCATCGCCTGCCACGGCGCGAATGTAAATGCAAGCGCCGTAACACCGTTCGGAAGCGTCGCTAAAAATGTGTAAAGCTATAGATGAAGGATTGTCACATACAACCCACCGTGGGATACTAAGTGTGTTCAGATGAGGCCAAGTTTCAGTAAGCTTTAGCCAAAGCTTTTTAACCTCTGCCGGCACCTCTCCATCCCAAGAACACCCATCAATCCACAGCCTTTGGAGGATTAGCTTGGCCTCCATGATGGTTGGTGAAACTAGTCCTAGGGGATCAAAGATCTGTGCAATTATAGACAGTATGTGACGTTTTGTAATGATAGTGTTTGTGTGTAATGGTGAATTTATTGAAAAAGTGAGTGTGTCTGTGTTACACCGCCAATTGAGACCGAGAGTTTTACTAGGTTCGTCAATGCTTAAACTCACTGTGTTAGAAGAAGTTGTAGTCTGATTTGTCACTGAATTTAGAATTTCGTGGCTATTAGACTGCCACTTCCGTAGAGTCAACTGTGCTGACCCCAAAGTTTTGATGATGTCTCTGCCTAGGGTGATAGTGGAATCGATGGAGTCACTCCCCGACAGGAGATCATCCACGTAGAGATCATGATGAATAGCGCGTTGCGCTTGTGTAGTAGATGCCTGCTTCGCGAGCTCAGTCAGACATCTTGTACTGATGTATGGTGAAGCTGAATTCCCGTAAGTTACTGTGTTCAAAATATACTCTATAAGGGGCAGAGAAGGATCGCATCGCCATAGAATCTGCTGTAGAGGCCGTTGAGATTCCTCAATATTGATTTGTCTGAAAAACTTCTCTATGTCAGCTGATATGACGTATTTATGTTGGCGGAACCGCAATAGAATAGACATCAGATCATCCTGAACTCTAGGGCCTACAGCCTGAATATCGTTGAATGACTTGCCTGATGTTGTAACCGCTGAGGCGTCGAAGACGACTCGCAATTTGGTGCTTGTACTGGACTCTCGAAACACGCCGTGATGTGGAAGAAAATATGAGTATGGTGATGAATCTGAGAGAATAGGAGATTTAGTCATGTGACCTAATGCCTCATACTCGTTCATAAAATCCACATAAAGTTTCTTAAGTTCCGGTTCTCGGTTGAGTCTACGCTCTAATGACAAGAAACGTCGTTTGGCCATGTCATAAGAGTTTCCTAATGCTTTAGGGGATGCTTTCAATGGAATGGACACAATGAAACGGCCGTTGCTGTCTCGTTTTGTTGTGTCTATGAAGTTCTGCTCACATAGGCGTTCTTCGGAAGTGAGATTGTATTTTGGTGAGATTGAATCTAGTTCCCAAAAACGTGTGAGGTCTGTGGTGTGTGTGTGTGTTGTGTGTTTATCATGTGTAAACATGCACAATAATTTGCTATCAATTGACTGTGGTAGTGCGCCTGATATTAGCCAACCGAGCTTTGTTTCGAAAAGCGTTGGCTGTTGTTTACCTAGCTGTATGCGATTATGACCTATCACTGACCAAAAGACTTCTGCTCCCACGAGGATATTAATTTCAGATGGAATGTTGAATGACGGGTCAGCTAGGTGAATGCCTGATGGTACAGGTAAGTTTTGTATGTCAATGTATGAATGCGGTATGAATGGTGTGATTTTCGGCAAGACAAAACAATCAATGTCAGTTGTGTATGAACCGTCACAAGATTCTAAATGCAAGGAGCAAGACTCTGATATGATTGACGTTTGACTGTTTATACCTGCCAGGCTTGAGCTTACATTACGAATAGGTAATTTAAGCTTACCGCAAAGATCCTTGGTAATGAAATTGGCCGTGCTTCCATTGTCTAGTAAGACTCTGGCGCCGTGCGACCTTCCCAAATGATCCGTCACCTTTACCCATGCTGTGGAAAGTAATACATTACATGATGAGGAAATTGGTTTAAATTCGTGATTTGTGCTCGATAATGCTAAGTGTTCACTATGGGTACTAGATTCTTCAGCGTGGGAATGAACGAGAGAATTATGCTTTTGATCGCAATATTTGCAATTTCCCAGTCTACAGGTTTCCTGCAAATGGCCTGGACGTAAGCAGTTCACGCATAGTTTTAAATCTTTGACCTTTCTAATGCGTGCATCAATGGATAATGCCCTAAACTGATCACAGCAAAATAAATTATGTGATTGCTTGCACAATGGACAGGAAAGTGAAAATCTAAGTCCCGGCTTAGCCTTGCTGGAAGCTACTACGAAACTCTTCGGCTTATTGTTAGTTGTGACCCTAGCATGAGACACCCTTGCCTCCTCGAGCGTCTCCAACAGGTTACAGCGGTTTGAAACGAAGGTAGTGAATGTGCTTAAAGAAGGGGGCTCAGTCAGAGAATTCCTATGTTCCTCCCATTCCCTATTAGTAATTGGATCTAGCTTTGACGCCATGATGTGGATAATTAATGAGTCCCAGTGTTCAATAGGTTGACCCAAGGTTGCTAAAGACCTCAGATTTTTTCTTGTTTCATCCACAACCATACGCAGGCTTTTACTACACTCTTTGCTCACCGACTCAATGTTAAACAAAGCTTGTATGTGATTAGTAACTAGTAGCTGTTTGTTGTCGTACCTGTCACATAATAATTTCCACGCTTCCTCATAGTTGCTGCCTGTAAAATCTAAGCTCCTAATTACCAAGGCAGCAGCGCCGTGAAGAGAACTACGTAAATAATGAAATTTGTTGATATCATTGATGCCTTTCTCCTCATGAATCAAGGACACATACATGTCCTTAAACTCCAACCAATTCTGATAACCGCCGCTAAAATGAGGTAAATTAATTTTAGGTAATCTAACATTACCTTGCCTTTGTGTAACCACAGTGAGCTGATCACCAGAACCGACCTCGGACCTCCCAGGCTGCTGACTGCGGTGCGTAGCCACGATTGTGCGAGCAGCTGCTAGCTGCTTGTAGTACTGGGTTTCGAACTGGTCGCGCTCAGAGTATTGCTCGTCTGGTTTAGCCGCCAAGTACTCCAATTCACTCTGAAATCCATCATAAATCGGATATATAGAAACCAATTTATCAACTTTCAACTCTAATTCGGCTAACTGTTCATCGCTAAGCTGTTTGCATGTTTTTATAGGCGTCAAATAGCTAGTAAATTGAGTCAACTGAGATTTCAAAGCAGCACGCCTCTTTACCAGTTCTTTCACTTTTTCATCAGCCATGGTTGCGAGTTAAAAAGAATTGAAGAACGAAAATAAAAGTGAAGGGCCAAGTATGACTAGTAAAAAGGAATGTTACATACGTAACTGGCAAGCGAACAGCTGATTGCAATAGATAGGTAGGTATCAATCTATTGTGGGTTGAATGACCGTTTGAAAACGGAATAAAAAAAATAAATTTAAAAGGAGGTACTTTTGGCTGTCGGCAAAAACTTTTAACTACGGTTTAACTCACTATTAATTTGAAAAAGACAATAGTTTTACAATTTGGGAAAAAAAAATGTAGGTAGTTAAAAAAATAAATTTGCAAATTACTTGAACTAATTATTATTCTACACTGCACAATAAAATTAACGGAATCACTACTAACTTTCACTGATATTAATAGATCGGTATTCCACTGTTATGTACGGCACAATAATACATAAGTAGGCGTTTTTATAAAATGTTAAAGATGGAATAACTACAAGTAACCACTAGATAGTTTCACAGCACAGAACACTATTGATCTACGCTGATATCTACTGCGCCGAGGTATATAATTATGGTTATGTAGCTAGCACTACGAGATAGACAGCTACGGGACGATACTTTGGTTTGCGATATTAACTACTCGGACTAGGGATATGGTTAGTAATAAGCGACTAATGTTAGTAGGTAATGAAATTGGAATGATCTCACGTATGCTGCACGCTTCGCATCCAATCTGGCTATTCTGATTTCGCCGTAAATAGAATATTCCTTTGATGAAAATGATGTCGCTGGGCTTCACTTGGGCTGCTACTCGGCTGTGACCCGATGAAAATGACCCTTACGACTGATCGATTTTCTGAATTTCTTCTGAATTTTTGTGAAATATTCCGCACCAATCCTATGCCTTTCCGACGATCGTTGACTGGAACTGGGCTCCGAATTTGATCGAGATGACCTGCTTGTCCAATTGCGACGATTGAAGGTGTCTGACAATTTTTTTTCCAAAAAACCGTTACTCCACTGTCTGCTGGAATTCTTTTTTCTTTTCTTCTCGAAGGACCATGTGGTGACGACGTGCTCTGGGTCTTGCAGGTGGTGGCAAGAGAAACAGCTGGTTTCTTGGTGAACCTTATAATAACGGTTGATTGTACAAAATCACAGACGTATAGGTAGGTATATATAGGTGCGCGTGTTGAGGTGACGGTGTTTTTTGACGTAGTGACTGACGGCCGCACAGCTGTTGCTCGGTGAGCGGGGCGCGTGGACCCCCCGCGTCTTGGATGCCCCTGCGTCGTCCTGCTGGCGACGATATGTCTCCGACACCTACTTTACTTTTATAATGACGAAAATATATATATTTTCTGAAGAGGTGCCATTGTGAACAGTGCTTAAGGTATTAATTTATACTAACTGTGTCCAATGGTTTCGCTCAAAACATTAGATAAATATCGCATATATCCCCTATTTTATCCCGCTATGGGTGGCATTTTTAAAAGTCTTTTCTTAATCAGTGCCGCTGACTAACGGTAGAGTCATCAACGCAGGCTCCCTTCCGGGGCGCAGGGTGGTGACGTCAGATGACAGTCAGTCTCAACAATGTTGGAAAAAAGCCAAATAATATAGGCAACAGGTAATTAATTCAGGTTCCCTGACTCCAAATGCGGGAAGGAACTGAGAAGACACAACATAATTGTGAGCCTGAGGATGGTGAGAGGGCTGCTCACCGTCCTTACAGAAGCAGGCACATGACGGCAGCGTGTCGTGACGAAGTCACGATCGCCCCCCTTAGAAGCGGTATCACACCCGAAACCCCCCAAAGACGCCGGATAGCACCCGAAACACTCCTTAGGCTAGGCGAGGCCGCGGTGACGGCAGTGGGTTTGTTGGGAGTCCTGAGACATCCTTTCGAGGACTTACTACCGGGGCTCCCAACCATAGGTGGTTGGGCGTTACGTGAGGTTTTTTAGTCGGTAGGAGTCCGATATAGCATCCACGATGGACTTTCCCTCACGTTAAAAAAAAAATGTGTGAATGTTTGTTACTCTTTCACGCTCTAACAGCTGAAGTGATTTCGTTAAATTTGCTGCAAGGGTAGGTAATAGTCTGGAATCTGAAATAACACTTAGGCTACTTTTTTATTCCTGGAATAAGTTTCCATCATCATCATCATGGAAGTTTATTGCGGGAATTTTTTTTTTTTTTTTTTTTTTTTTTATACTACTTAGGTGGCAGACAAGCTTACGGCCCACCTGATGGTTAGGCAGCCTATAGACGTTTGCAACACCAGAGGCGCTACACACGCGCTGCCGACCCGGGCGCAGGTTGTGACGACCCACAGTTGAAATTTTTCAAGCCGCCCGTAAGGCCTTCAACTTGGCATAACGACTGTCATTTTACCGACAACCGGGACCAACGGCTTATCGTGCCTTCCGAAGCACGGAAACGTTCGTAAATAAATGTCACAAAGTGGTCCACGTGGTGGTCACCCATCCATGTCCGGCCATAGTAAATGTTGCTTACTGCAGTGATCGTTTACAGAACACTGAGTCCGCGGGGCCACGAGCGCTTCAAAATTAAAAGTAAAAGTAGCCTAGCAATTTAGTGGAAGCATCAGCACAAGCAAAAGGATGTGGGAACGAGAAAAAATTACACGCGGGCGAAACTGCGAGCGTCATCTAGACTGTAGTTCAAAATAATTCAATAGTTACCATCTTTAACTAGGTGGCGTGGTCCCGTGTGGCGACGGGTAAGAGTACAAAATGTCGCCACCCCAATACATCCCGAGGGTGTCGTAAGAGGCGAGTAAGGGACCACTTTCGCAAAAAGATCCATTTCCTAGCGAAGGAAATCTCGAAATGAAACCCGGTTGTCAGTAAAATGATAATCTTTAAGTCAAGTTGAAGGCCTCAATAAGTGGCTTGAAAACTTTCAACAGCGCCTGTCCATTTTAACACGGCAATAGGCTCACCATCTATTACGTGGGACATGAAACTATAAGGTGAAACGTGGGCGTATACTATGCCGTTGCCTACCCCTTCGGTGATAAAGGCGTGATTATATGTATGTTTAACTAGGTAGGTAATTACTTACTTTGACATTATGAAACACAATATGCAGTTGTTGTAGCTACTATATTACCTATATGTAGGTAGGTACTATAGCCTTATAAAGGCACTCTATTTTAATTATGTGAGCCATTCAAACACCTCCATTGAGTCATAGAATACTGAGAGTTCATTGGAAGCAATACTATTGTCTTAAGGAAAGCTTTTAATGTATGAATACAGGCACTATCTCGGACTGTTCGTGTGCAAAGACAATAGGCTTTATTTCAAATGGTTGATTGAGATAGTAAGGCATTCTGTTGATGGGAGGAGCGTCTGGTCAGCCATTTAAATAAAGTTCCTTTTCACCATAATGGGTGAATAGGTAGGTACAGTATAATGTCTTACGGTATTCTACTGTGGGGCAATGCTGCAGATATAAATTCTATTTTTATATTACAAAAGCGAGCCATAAGAGCTATATATAGATTAGGTCCAAGGATCTCTCTGCGCGAAACATTCAAAGAGGTTAATATTCTTACACTAGCATCTCAATACATTTTTGAAAATCTTATGTATGTACAAAGAATTTACATAGTTTCCATAAGTTAAGTGATAGATACAATGTCAACACTAGAAATAAAAATAACCTCGCTGTTTATCATAGCAGATTGCATAAAATCAGTAATTCTTTCAGGGGTAACTGTATACGCTTTTACAACAGGTTACCTAACGAAATTAAGAGTATGTCCCTAAATAAATTCAAAAAGTTTGTTAAAGGTAAATTATACAGCAAGGGCTACTATACGGTTGGTGATTACTTGATGGATAAGGAAGCCTGGAAATGACCTGCTCTGCTAGATTCTCAAAAAACTGTTAAAATGCATAGTTTTTAGATTCATTAATAAAGTTGTAAATAGAGTAGTTAAAAGAATAACCCGCTGAGTTTCTTGCCGTTCTTCTCAGGTGGGTCGCGTTGTGAACTGGTGGTAACTTTTTGGTTTATATAAGTGACGTTTACAAGTGCATTTGTATATGCCTAAGTAAATAAATGATTTTTGATTTTGATTTTTTTTAAAAGACTAAATTGAGAATGCATGGTCAATCCGAAACGAAATTGCTTTGCACTGAGAATTGACGCCATCTCTCGGATAACATTGGAAGTCGAGTATCTAGCGTTGCCAATTTTTTTAATACCTCACACAGGAACGCGGTTATTGTAAAAATAGCAACTCATTATTCTTTTGATTAATGTAAATATGCCATCTAGTACATTTTTTGTGATTCTAAGGTGTCTATACAATATTATATTCGAGTAAAGTTGCGCCATCTAGTGGAGTTTTTGTGAATTTGCATGGGATTATAGATCTTAAGGGGCCCATGCAATATTGAAGGTGACTGTACATCTAAGTCACAATTGATGGACAGTAGGTTTACAATATTATAGTCACGTGTTAACCTGATAGAAGCAGGCAGAGGAATAAGAAACAAGTTACAGCTCGCGCCACGGATCCTTGCGTCTATGAAGTTCGTTCTTTCGCGTCGCAATTATGCATTTCTAGCGGACGTCACGCGGTTTCACCCGCTTAGTTCCCGTTCTCGTGGGAATACGGGAATAAAATATAGCCTATGTTCACCGCAAAGAGTGTAGATTTCCAACAGTGAAAGAATTTTTCAAATCGGTCCAGTAGTTTCGGAGCCTATTCGCTACAAACAAACAAACAAAAAAACAAAAAAGCCGGAATACAAATCTTTCCTCTTTATAATATTAGCATAGATTAGGTATAATGCAATAAACTACTGCTGAGGTGGGAGCGCCACTCTTCTTTACCTCAGCTGCGCAGTAGTTTACCCTGCGATACCTAATAGAACATCAAAGATCCGTGGCGCGAGCTGTACTACTGGCTAAATGTGGATGCATTTAGCCAGAAGTATTTTGTAGAAGGTGGTTCACGAGTTTTGTTTTCATTTAAGACTTGTACCAAGTTCCATCAAGATCTTTTTTAGTTCGCCATAAAGATGTCGCTCGACTGGCACAAAGTCATGAGAGCCACTGCCTCAGTCCTGAAAATAATAAACGAATATTATAAAGAGAAAAGATTTGTTTTTTTATTTGTTTGTTTGTTTGTAACGAATAGGCTCCGGAACTACTGGACCGATTTGAAAAAATCTTTAACTGTTGGGAAGCTACACTCTTTGCGGTGAACATAGGCTATATTTTATTCCCGTATTCCCACGGGAACGGGAACTACGCGGGTGAAACCGCGTGACGTCCGCTAGTAGTACATAATTGAATCGAACGAACGAATTTCATAGACGCAAAGATCCGTGGCGCGAGCTGTACCTACTACTGGCTAAATGTGGATGAAAGAAAGAAAGAAAGAAGGTGGTAGAAGTAGAAGGTGGTACACGAAATTTTGTTTTCATTTAAGATGTGTACCAACTTCCATCAAGTTCTTTTTAGTTCGTCATAAAGATATCAGTCCTCAAGATTATTAACACTGGCCTGTTTGAAATACCCGGTATCATACCTACGTTTGCTGGCAGAGCGATCCAAGTTTCTATGGTTCGACACAGATTGGAAGTCCTGGTGTCATCCTTCCGAGGGCTTACCCGGGAGCTCCCAACCGTAGGCATTAGGTATGCAACGTGTGGTTTTTAGTCGGTAGGAGTCCGGCATAGCATCCCTGTAGGATTTTCTTCACGTTAAAAAAAACGAAACGATAATTAAAAAGATCTCAAAAGTTCCCACAGTCAAAAGTATAATTAATAGCTATGTAAATTGTGGTACAAATCCAATCATTGCTTCAAGAAAGTCATGACCCCTACGGCTTACCACACGTTCATCTCTTATCATTCGCGTTTTCATTATTAAAATTGTTCATACAAGCTTTCGATTCGTAGGCCATAGTCACGTCACGAAATTGTCACAAGTAACCTTTATCAGGCTGCGTCCGAAGGGAAAGTTTTCCAATTATGAACACCGTCAAGTGACCACCCCTCCTTACCTCACACCCTCCCTCCCCTGCGACCCCTACAGCCTCACAAAGAAGTTTTAATTGCTAACGTTCGCTACTTCGCTTTTGACAAGACTCACTATTCGGATTGCCGTATTCATAATGGCGGATAAAATGGAATTGATGAGTTTCGGCAGTTTTTATTTGTTTAATTGACTGTTGGTTGGATAAGTTTGGTTATTTTTTTATTGAGGAGTTTGAATGATTTTGACAAACGAGAAAATATTGAAGATAGCTTTCTTTTTGTGAGTCCAGTTCTTGTAAGATTCACGTCATAATAATTTGACAGTGCAACTTTGTTTGCGTCAGTATTATTTCCCGTTCTATATACTATATATTAATATATAGTTAAATATCCAAACGACGAGGGGTGGATCACGAATCAAAAGATTTTCAAAATTGGAGATACAGCTCTCCAATTTTGAAAATCTTTTGATAGTTTACGACGAGGGGTGGATCACGAATCAAAAGATTTTCGAAATTGGAGATACAGCTCTCCAATTTTGAAAATCTTTTGATTCGTGATCCACCCCTCGTCGTTTGGATATTTAACTATATACTAATATATAGTATATAGTGTAATAGTTAATATATAGTAACTAGGTGTATCCCATGGCTTCGCTTGTGACGTACTACAAAACCCGCAACTATACCCGCTTAAATTTTGGAATGATCTCTCTGCCTCGATGTCCTATAGTATGGGATTCTTCAAAAGGGGTCTTAGAAGGTTTTTATAAAGCTCGCAGCGCGAGTGTAGCGCCTCCGGTATTGCAAAAGTTCATATGCAGAACCACCATTAACCACATGGGTTGTATGATTGTCTGCCACCTTAGTGTTTTAAAAGAATTCTATATTTACCGTAACTTATGGAAATATATCATATATTTTTGACAACTACTGCTTTTTGTCAACGCATTGGAGCAGTAGTTTGAATGTGGTATTAAATATGATGAATTCATCTAGGTCTACGTTATGGAATAATAGGTATAAGAAAGAAATATTAGAATATTAGAATAATAGGTAGAGGAAAGTATTGTTTGTTTTGTAATTGATAAATTTAGAAACTACGGGTCAATTTTAAAATATACTCTCTCTAATAATAGATTCTCCGTGCGGGCGCCGGGTCCCGTGCCACGCTATGGAGAATCCATAGAATGCTAAGAATACGGTCTCTTCTCGAAACCTAAGTATATTTTAAAATTGACCCGTAGTTTCAAAATGTATCAATTACAAAACAAACAATACTTTCCTCTTAATAATATTAGTTTATTTTACTTAATTAAATTCTACACAAGCAACAGTCCCTCACAGCACTTAGACGCTAACATCCCTCCCGTACTATTTATTACGATGTTTGTCTAACTGAAATTAGTTTCTGTCTGGCCCTTTGAAATGAAATTAAACTCCCTTGAATGTAACTAGTCTTCACTTGTATTAAATTCATTCATTATTATGATAGATTCAAGTACCTAACTGTTGCATTTACAGTGGGCCACTGACCTGTAATAATAATTGCTGGACTGGCTATTCCATACAAAATGACAGCTACTTTTTTGGGCCGATTCAAAGCGCCTCTGCCGAGTGCACTGAGAACTAAATTAGTTTGCAAATGGCCGTTGTTTGTTTATTTCAGAAGGAGTTTATGTGTGAAATTTCGAATATTTTTAAGTTATTACTGTG
This sequence comes from Miltochrista miniata, assembly GCA_933228765.1. Classification (NCBI taxonomy): domain Eukaryota; kingdom Metazoa; phylum Arthropoda; class Insecta; order Lepidoptera; family Erebidae; genus Miltochrista; species Miltochrista miniata. Next base: position 8,616,258 of record OW121764.1, on the reverse strand, counting down.
ATTGGTATAAATTTGAAGTGTTTTGATGTATAAATTTAGTTCATAGTGTAATTAAGTAGATATTTAGCATGAGATCGTGTGTATATTGTAAAACAAGATACGATAAGGGCTGTGGCGTCTCTTTTCACAAGTAAGTAAATCTAAGAATCTAATTCTTAAACAATTATTATAAAACCATAATTTAGGTTTTTTTTTACTATCCTAGGCGAATACCCTTCGAGTTTCGGGGATTTTACGAATATTTTTATAACCTATAATGATTAATAGGGATGTCAAAATGTATATCGATAACTTTCTGTCCAATGCCAAAATTCGTAGTTTAAAAAACAAGAGGCATGGTAAAAGTTCTTTAATAATTTAATGAACATATTAAAATTATTAATAAACACTTAAAATTGTAGTTGATAATCGAAACAGTAACTAACTAGCGTGTGAAATATAACTTTCTAGCACTAACATTGAATTATAACACTTAGTGAGACTATTTTTTGTTAATAATTAAATTATTTACTCTTGTTCATAATATTTAAATGTTCCTTTTATTACAGGTTTCCCTCCGATTACAGTTTAAAACTGTGGCTAAAAAAAATGAAGCTTGTCAATTGGACTCCGAAAACATCAGATTATCTTTGTTCAAAACATTTTACTGATGACTGTTTATTAAAACATGGGTCACGGACTGCTTTAAAAAAGTGCTGTATACCTACAATATTTCTTGGTAGGTGTAAATTAGTTAGTGAATACTTCTTTGGTATTTAAGAAATATAATTGAATATAAATAACCAACACTCAATATTTTTCAGAAACTGATTCATCGTTGGTCACTGCAGAAACTGATTCATCTACATATGATGACCCATGCTCCCGTGATAGTCCAATCAACTTACCTAAATCTAATTCACCTGTAGTACATATGCAAGTCCAGTTACCAACTGATGATTCTCAGCATAGCCAAATGAATCCAGAGGAAGCAGGTTTTTTTTATAATACCACAAAATTTCCAAACAAGTATACAGCCCGCCTGATAGTAAACAGTTACCATGACCATAGTCATTTGTAACAAGAGTCAACACTAGGTAGTAGTTTCCAAGTTGAATGGCCTATTCATGCCAAGTCAACAATGCTCTTCGACTATTGGGTTATTTGAAGTATTCTTTCTCTATAGCAGTGATGCTTTCTGCTGCACTAAGGCCCACTTGCACAGATCTGATTTAACGTGTTTAACCCAGAGTTAACTGCTAACCCCAAGTTCAATCAATAATTTGTCTTGCATCAACAAGGCGCCAAAAACGAATTATTACACTGATCGTTCTGAATAACACACAAACATAAATCAAATTAAGGTACAGTCAAGGGCAAAAATATGGATACACGTACAGTTTACATAATTTGGTATTCATCTACACAGGCAATAATTTGAAAAAGGTCATCTCGTTTTGTGTAAAATTTTAGTTTTTTTAAGCAGTACATGCTTAGTTAATCAATTTGGTTTCGGTACAGCATTCAGATTTCTGGTGTGCATTCAGTTAATTGGTGGAGTTACCTAGTGTGCAGAAAAAATATATAGATGTACATTTAAAAATATCCCAATTTAAATTTGTATCGAAAACGCTCCAAACTGTCATGGTGCCTCGTGTGACGTCACTTGTTGCCAAATAAAACAAAAAGAAAATGTGTATTATTTTTTTATGAGTCCTTTCAATGATTTGTTTTGTGATTTAGATTTTTAAAAAGTTTTAGTACTAAAAAGAAACGTTTAGGGGTGAACTTTTACTGTTGAAATCTGTTGTATTTTATGAAAACGTGTAAGAATCTAAGCAATTACACAAGATGACACGACTTGTGACAAAAGATGTAGATAGATAGATAAGTGTAGATGCAAAGTAACAAACTGTTACGTCACACTTTCTGATAGAGGTATTTGATGTGACGTGACGTGACGGAATGCCTATTTATTCCAAACTTATTTTCTAAAAATAATAGTACCTAATCCTTAATTTGTGTACCAATTTATATTACTTTTTGTTATTTATACAAGCTGTAGATTTAGTAGTGTGCAGTACTTGCACACGTGATTCTACTGCCTACACTCGTTAATACTGTGTGATAAAAAAACAATATTTTTTTTTAGTCTTTTTTCATATTGAATTCGTTTTTTAATTCCAACGGGAACTCTGCCTAACCTCCACTGACTAATAATACGTGAACCTATGAAACAGAAAAACCGGTCAAGTGCGAGTTCCGTACCAAAAAACGGCAAAAGGTGAGCGGTGAACGCTCGAACGCAGCCAGTATACCTAATACCTACAAACGATCAGCTGGACGCTAGAGGTCATAGCACTGGATAATAAATAGGCATTATGCGAGTATCATTTACAATCTTTCGCTTTTTAGATTTATTATTAATTATTGAGTACTTACTTAAATTTATGTTCACGTATTATTGGCCAGTGGGTACAGGCAGAGGTCCTTTGCAAATAAAATCAAATTTAACATGAAAAAAAAAAATGTTTTTTTTTATCACAAAATATTAACGGGTGTAGGCAGTAGAGTCACGTGTGCAAGTATTGCACACTACTAAATCTACTATTGGACATAGTCGTTAGAAACACACATCAATCAGATTTATTCTTAGTGGACACGAGCCTATTTTAAGAGAATCTACTTTGTTTTTCAATCTTTTTAAAATATGTGATATATTTATATAGATAATTTCCTTTTAAAAATTATACAGATGTGCATTTAAAAATATACCGTTATAAATGTGTGATTTCTTATTTTTTTAAACACCTACCCTCCTCTGTACTTACCTACTGCAAACAAACAAAACTACAATAAATCCTAATCCTAATTAACCTGTCACTTAACAAAATTCCTCTCTGGGCACGGCTGCTTCGGGAAGTAAATGGGAAATAGTTGCCATTGAGGCGGAATAGCAAGTTGGCATTGGCTGCTTCGGGGAGCACGCTCGCACGGCTCACGTTAAGCGAGGCGTCCACCAGGCGGACCGGGCCGCAGCGCAGAGCAAAAATTCGCGTGCCGTACGTTTCATATGAAATTGTGTAGCATCTGCCTTTACTACAGGCGGGCCGCAACGAAACGCAGTTTCATTAAAAACGTATGGCATGCGGATTTTTGCGTTGCGGCCCGGCCCGGCCCATCCGCCTATTGGACGCCTAGCTTTAAGTTCTAACATGACTAAACTGACCATACGTCCCGTTTTGAACGGGACTGTCCCTTTTTTCGGTCGCCTGTCCCGTTGTCCCCAAGCAAAGCGTCGGGACGCTAAATTGTCCCGTTTTCAGAAACCTGGCAAAAAAAATCTATTTCGAAGGTTTCGCGGGATGCACGCGCTATCGTTTACTTAGCCACACGCATAAACACAGACTTGTTCGTGCCTATTTTTTTTTGTTTTGGCGTAATGTGATAAATTGATAACTAAGTTTTCTATTTTTGGACATATTGAATAACACCATTCTATTTTTGGAATTTCTATTTTGCATAGAAAAATGTTCCAAATTATAAAAATGTTTTTTTGAAGATCCTCCAACAGCATTCTGTATGCGATCAGTCAGCAAGTTTTCTTCGAGTTGTATCGAAGGTTGGAATGGTTCGGAAATTTAGGCTGCAATAGAAATTCATCACCATAAAGACATTTCTTTTGCTTACGCGCCGTCATACCAGCCAGCTGGGACGGCGTGTGGGACAGGGAGTCCCAGAAAGGGACCGTTCTACCCACTTAACCCCGAGGTGTTCCTCCTCGCACTGTAACTGGGTCGATGAATATCAAGAGAACTGTTCACATCGACCGGGCTAGGAGCACCTCGTTAATTCGGGGCTTTCCTCGGGGGAGCCAGATGGGCGGCTTCCCACAGCTCCCTAAGGAGCTGAAGACCACGTCCACACAGCGAGGCAGAGCCGCGCCGCACCCGTAAGCAATGTTCCAGGGTGCACCAGCAGCGTTCGGTTTCCACTCCTCCCGGCGCCGTAGCGTATACGAGTGTATAGCCCGAAGGGATAGGAAACCGTACCCCCTTGTAAATACAATGTGGCTCAGAAACAGATCTTCCATTTAGTGTGCGTAATTTATCTATCTATCTATCTATCTTCACGCCAAATCCCTTGCGGGGTAGGCAGAAAGAACCGAGCGCCACACGGCACGGTCCATACACACCTCACTTGCTTCTTCAACTTTCATTTTTCTTTTCATGCATGCACGTCGGTTCCTACGGCTCTTGACACCACCTTCAACTAACACACGATTAATTTGGTCGTGGTAGGTGTGTCGTGGCCTTCCCCGACTCCTACGTCCATCCACTTTCGCGTTGTATATCTGTTTTGTCATTCTTTCATCTCCCATTCGTTCCACATGCCCGAACCATCGTAGCATGCCCTTCCTTACTTTAACACCGACACTCTCTTTCAGACCAACTCTCTTTCTTACATCTTCATTCCGAACGTGATCTGCGAGCGTTACTCCGCAGATTTTGCGTAGCGCGCGCATCTCGACCGCGTTTATTCTACTTTCATGCGTTTCCTGCCATACCCAACTCTCGCTTCCATACGTTAGCGTAGGTATCAGCACCGCATTGTGTACTGCGAGCTGGGCCTTTTGACTTAAGCCCTTGGTACCTAAAAGTTTGCCTAACGCTCCATTCACACTATTGCCCGCAGTTACCCTCTTTTCTACATCAGCGGTGTACCGTCCATCCCTGCTAAATGCACATCCAAGATATACAAACTCATCCACCTGTTCCAGCACTACATCATTTACAGTTATCCTGGCGTTCGTTCTGTCCTCTTCTCTTTCGAATACCATCACTTTCGTTTTAGTCGCGTTCAAATGTAAGCCTCTCATTAGACAATCATCTTTCATTGTTGTGACTAGTGACTGTAGTTCTGATGGCGATTCGGCTATGAGCACGGCATCATCTGCATACAGCAAACAGTTCACAAGTAAGTCACCCATTCGCAATCCAACATTCATCGATCTTACTCTCTTAAGACAATCGTCCAGGTACAGGACAAACAGCAGAGCCGACAGCACGCAGCCCTGTCTGACGCCAATGTTGACGTCAAACCAGGGAGACAGGCTGCCGCCTACCCGCACACATGCCGTACATCCCACATATGTAGACTGCACAGCACGAAGCAGCGCACCATCAATCCCGTATCCTGGCAATATATCCCAGAGATCCTTCCGTACAACTCTGTCAAATGCTTTCCCCATGTCCACAAAACCGCAGAAAACCTTCCGGCCTACAGCCAGCTGCTTCTCCACAATGTTGCGGAGCGAGAAAACTTGGAAATTGAGAAATATCAGGCAGATAGGAAAAGTACCTGTATGGGAAGAAAATCAAAAATCGCTGGATGTTTTGATTGAAAAGGGGTAAGGGTACAAAATTTTTTGACAAATTTACATTAATTTCAAGCTACCTTCTCAAAAAATCATAAACATGTGTGTCGGCGGCCAATAATGCTGGGTCGCGGTCACCGCTTTTGCTAAAGTGGTGATGGCGACCAAACGTGAAAACTTGCGGGTGCGGGAGCGCCGCATGGCAGGTTTCATGCGCGCCCCCGACTAATGTCGTACCGATGGACGGAGGTTGGGGGTGCCCTCCACCGATGATAATTTGACGGAAGGCACCTTCCCGTGTTGCTGAGGTGCCTCCAGTGTCCGCCCGGTTACAGAGGGGCGCTCGAGAGCCGTGCGATGCGGGCTCGTTTTTTGTCAGCTACTTAGGAAACTCTGGGGGAGTCGACTGTCTTATTTTCCCGAGGAGAGCCCCGGCTCTACGGGGCACCCCTTCCCGGATTGACGTTGAAACGAATTCTTCACACCATTCGACCCGGCTATAGGGTGAGTAGGAACACTACGGAGTAGTGGGTATTACGATCCCATTTTCGGGACCGGTGCCCCACACACCGTGCCCCACACACCGTCCCAGCTCCCCCGTAGCTGGGATGACGGTGCTCAAGCGCAAAAAACCTATAATAAAGCAAATTTGTTCTTCTGACAAATTTAATGTAAAAATTAACAAACACATTGGTTGCCCCACAATTTTTGAAAGCTTTCCTCGATTTCTCTGGGATGACATCATTGGATCCTGGTTTCCTTGTAATGGGACCAAATAGGAAATATCAACTTTCAAATACCTAAATAAAAATCGGTTCAGCCAATGAAAAGTTATTAGTACTTATTTGAGGTAAGTCCTCTCTTTTTTTGAAGCCGGTTAAAAGTCCCGTTTTGAGTTTAAAAATAAATGGTCAGTTTAAACATGACCCAATTATGATTAAAGACAACCAATGACTGTGTGGGCTGTGTCCGGTGTCATTTTTCAGCCGATTTACAATAGTAACACTACTTTGGCAACATACCTGCGACCACTGTTTAAGCAAACACTTTTTTTTTATATTAAGCTCGCCAAACTGAATTCGCGAGCCTGATGGTTAGCCTACTTAGGTACTTTAAAGTAGTCATTCATATTATGTAAACATCATTGGTACAAAAATAAAATTAACATTGTAGTCGATATCTGTTAAAGTTTTTATCGACACCAAGACAGGTGTTGTACATCACTAGTATTAGTTCCAAGTGCATTCGCTAGCTGCCGTCAGCGCCAAATGGCGATTTTCAATTAGGCACACTTTTATGAAACCGATCACCAGTCCAGATACTATTACAGGTCAGTGCAGTGGGCGCACACTAGGCGACAGTCGCGGCGACATGTCGCGGCGTCTTGTCACTTGCTTGTCGCGGAGTCGCGGCGACATGTCGCCTAGTGTGCGGAGCTTAGAACAAAATGTATGTAATTTGGCGCCCGCAGCTTGTCGCCGCGACATGTCGCCGCGACAAGACGCCTAGTGTGCGCCCACTGTTAAAGTTAAAAAATAGCACTACGAATTCCATTTAATCCTTTTTGGGATCTTACGTTTCAAAATTTTTAAATCTCCCAGCCGAACGAACCTCTTTTATGGGTGTTTCAATACCTTTCGATTATTATCATAAATGGAAGAGGACTTTATTGATGACGAAAACTTTCTTTCAAATAATTTACTGATAGTCGGAGCTAAACTAAAATATTTTCATTGACGAACTATTACGACATTGCAAATTTAATGTAACATAAGAATAATTAGATTTTTATGTTTAAGTTTCGATTTACACACATCTTTTTTTTTAACGTGAGGAAAATTCTACATGAATGCTATGCCGGACTCCTACCGACTAAAAATCACTCGTATCCTACCTAACAGCCTACGGTTGGGAGCCCCGGGTAAGCCCTCGAAAGGATACCCCAGGACTTTTACACACACCTTATAGACTACTAGAGGACGCTCGCGGCTGTACCCGCGTGAAATTCGGTACACGTTTCCGCTTCCCGTGGGAACATATTCCCGGGATGAAAAGTAGCCTATGTGTTATTCCAGACTATAAGCTAACTCTGTACCAAAATTCCGCCCAATCCATTCAGCCGTTAGAGCGTGGTTGAGTAACAAACATCCAAACATCTAAATCTAAAGATCTTCACAAACTTTCGCATTTATAATATTAGTAGGATTTTAGTTATTTTACTATATTTATAAAAAAATAGTAAGAAAAACGAGAGTTTGCTTGCTCTTTTATATAGCTTTTTCAGATAATTTCTGGTGTGGATTACCATCAAGATGTCTACTGTAGAAATGTATAAATTAACTATTATGAATTAGATAGAAGGTACAAGATTAGCACAGAGGCTTTTAAGGGCAAATATCAGTCTCCCAAGTTGATGAAACAACTTTGTTGACAAGGAAGCTCTGTCGTATTTTTTTTTTTTTGGAGTTGGTCTTTTCAGGAACGTTGGTCTTCCACTACAATACATATTTAGACAAAATCAACCGAGTAATGTTAAAACACTCACTTCATATTACAGAACGTCCTCAAAACTCGAGAAATACTCCCACGTAATTCTATTTTAGTTATTATAGTGTAAAAAAAATTGTATTACCATAGTGTACGGAAATAGGTATATCATATTTTTGACAACTACTGCTTTTTGTCAACGTATTGCAACAGTAGTTTGAAGGTGTGATTAAATAATGATGAATTCATCTGGGCCTACGTTACTTAAGAATAATATAACTTTCTCGAAACATAAGTCTATTTTAAAATCAACCCGTAGTTTCAAAACTTATCAATTACAAAACTAACAATACTTTGCCATTTATATTATTAGTTTATATTAATTAAATTCTACACAAGCAACAGTCCCTCACAGCACTTAGACGCTAACATCCCTCCCGTACTATTTATTACGATGTTTGTCTAACTGAAATTAGTTTCTGTCTGGCCCTTTGAAATGAAATTAAACTCCCTTGAAAGTAACTAGTCTTCACTTGTACTAAATTCATTCATTATTATGATAGATTCAAGTACCTAACTGTTGCATTCAAAGTTAAAAAATGGCACTACGAATTCAATCGAATCCTTTTTGGGAATATAGATACGTTTTTTTTTAAATCTCCCAGCCGAATGAACCTCTTTCAAGGGTGTTCAATATTATCATAAGTGGAAGAGGACTTTATTGATGACGAAAATTTTCTTTCAAATAATTTACTGAGAGTCGGAGCTAAACTAAAATATTTTCATTGACAAACTCTTATGACATTGCAAATGCAATTTCTGAAGAATAATTTTATTCGATTTCTATGTTTACGTTTCGATTTACACACACCTTTTTTTTAACGTGAGGAAAATTCTAATTGAAGGCTATGCCGGACTCCTACCGACTAAAAATCACACGTATCCTACCTAAGAGTGTACGGTTGGGAGCTCCGGGTAAGCCCTCGGAAGGATACCCCAGGACTTTTACACACACCTTATAGTCTATTTTAGTTATTTAACTACTAAATATTTATAAAAAAAATAGTAGGTAAGAAAAACGAGAGTAGATAGTTTTCAATAGCTCAGATAACCACAATAATTATATGAAAAAAAAAATTCTACGATTCCATTTTGCGTTTTAACTTTTTCTTTTTGCACAAGCATGCAGAATACTTTTAAAAATTTTAAAATTAAAACATTATTATGCCAAACAAGGTAGAATTCCACCAATAAATTTTATTTCGCAACGGCAAATTAACGACACAGGCTTAACAAATGCAAAACAACATCCTTCCGAAGAATATTACAGCCGCCATTTTGTGAAGCGAGGGGGTTGCAGATGGCGATAGGGGTCGTCTTAATTTCGCAGTATTAGTGAGTCTTGCTGACCCTTTGGATATTAATCGTGAAGGGTCCAGGGGTCACTGACACAAGCATTAAGATGGAAACTAGGGAGAAGGCGATTGTTGTAGACGGTTTGGGATTAAACTGGGACGATTTTGAATTTCGAATTTTTGTGTTTGGACTGCTTTGCTTTATTAAAAAAACATAAAATTCGTCACCAAATATGGCAATGATTGTGTAAAGATTTTTTACTTGGCTATGCTGAAATATTTTAAGGTTTTAATTATTATTATAATACCATTTACTTAAACTTATTTTGTTGAGAAGATGGTTAGCTAACATTACCGCTTTTATCCCAGAAAAGCATTGTTCGGGTACAATGCGTAAAGAAAAATGAAGAATCGATTGGAAGTCTGTTCTCCTATAGATGTAGAAACAGACTAGTTCCATCACCCTTGACAGTAGGTACTTACTTAATATAATATTTTAACCTAATCTAATAATGAACTAAATTGGCAGATTTTATTGATACCTAATTTTTTTTTTATACTACTTAAGTGGCAATCAAGCTTACGGCCCACCGGAAGGTTGGTAACCGTAGCCTATAGACGTTTGCAACACCAGAGGCGCTACACACGCGCTGCCGACCCGGGCGCAGGTTGTGACGACCCACAGTTGAAATTTTTCAAGCCGCCCATAAGGCCTTCAACTTGGCTTAACGACTGTCATTTTACTGACAACCGGGACCAACGGCTTATCGTGCCTTCCGAAGCACGGAAACGCTCGTAAATAAATGTCACAAAGTGGTCCACGTGGTGGTCACCCATCCATATCCGGCCATAGTAAATGTTGCTTACTGCAGTGATCGTTTACAGAACACTGAGTCCGCGGGGCCACGAGCGCTTCGCTAAATATCAATCAATCAATGAAATCAGCAAAGATCACTGTTAGATGTAGGACTTTTCTAATTTGTAACAGATGGTCCGAGTGCTATCATTTTTGGGACTTACCTCGTAAACTAAGCAGATGGGTTAGAACCTACATGGTTAGGAAGTCATATGGCACATCACTGGCAGGTGAGGTTTATAGGAATGTAGTCGTAGTTATATTTATGTAGATGCAACAGTTAAAACAAGATAAATAATGTCCTCCTATCGTCCACCTATCCAACTTTATAAATTACTTTCTCAGATAGCAGGTAGCGTTCTACAATATGCGCATAAATGTCGTTGATTTTTTACTACGACTTTATTTTTTGTGTGCCTTGTGGTACATTTAAATGGATATCTACTTATTCAGTTTGTTATTTATATTTTAGGGTTAAAAGTAAGCTAGGTACCATTTTCTTTAACTGTACCTGTACCAAATTACAGTCAGATCTGTTAGTTCTAAATGTGATAGTTTGTGACCATGTTCGGGTGTTTGTTACTTAATCACGATCTAACTGCTAAACAGATCTGACTGAAATTGGATAAAAAATATGTAATAACAATCATCCTTCCCTTTAACCATTCATATTTACAAACTTTCACATTCGTAATGTTAGATAGATAGATAGTTAGTTATTCTTTATTGTAACACCAAAATACATTTTATACTACTTATATCTACTTACACTAAATTGGTTTTACAATTGGCGGCCTTATCGCTAATGTTAGTAAAATTAAAAAAAATTTGCCCGATTGACCTGTAGTAGGTATAAGTTTTCTGCGATATTATTGAGAAAGCCTAGAATATCTAACGCCCTAAGGTTGTATTGCCTTCTTAAACTACCTACATCAAATACATAAGCCTCAATAGTTCCAAGTAACTATGCACCATTGTAGAAGGCGCGGGGCGGTGCTACAAAGGCTGCGCCCGCAACTATCGCGGCGAACTTCTGAGCACCCGCCCCGCACGCGGTGAACCCCCGCTGTGGTCCAACCCTTATGGCGCCTTGCGATTATTTAGTTTTATTTTGCACTTTTTTGTGTCAAAGTCGTAATTCTAGCTTTAAGTTTAAATATGGCGAAGTTTTGAGATGGAGTGACCTTAGGTAATCATTAATGGCACTCAATTTACGTAGTAACTATTTATTAATCTGTGACTCAATGCATAATGGATTAATGATTAATGCAACTACTTAAAGTAGGTAAGGAAGACTTGATCTGCAAGTTGCTAATGAAGTTTTGACAATGAAAGCGTGCAACAGAAAACTTAATGCCTCTATTTTCTCCTCATTCAAAAATCGTCCACGGCAAAAATACTCCATCGAACTTTTATGAAAGCCATTTGAGGACAAAAATAAATAAAATAAAAATTTGACCATCAGGAAATGAAGAGTCACTGTCACTTGCTATTCTATATAGCTTTTTCAGATGATTTCTTGTGAACTACCATCAAAATGAATAATAGAAATGTATAAATTAACTACATTATTATGAATTAGATGGAAGGAACAAGAATAGCACAGAGGCTTTTAAGGGCAAAAATCAGTCTCCCAAGTTGATGAAACAACTTTGTTGACAAGGAAGCTCTGTCGTATATTTTTTTTTGGAGTTGGTCTTTTGAGGAATCTTCCACTACAATACATAACTATTTAGACAAAATCAACCGAGTAATGTTAAAACACTCAGATTCGTATTACAGAACGTCCTCAAAACTCGAGAAATGCTCCCGCGTAATTCTACTTTAGTTAGTTTAGAGTTAAATTAATGACATTTTACTTATTTTGTAATACGAGTACGGTCCTAAAATGACGATAGAAAGTACCGTCCCAATTTTGAAAGCTCCGTATTGGAGTAAAGATAACTTAAGGATTGGCTACCATTTATCAGCGTTATTAAATGCGACCCCAAGGGGAAGCTCTAAGGAAGCCCGCTTAAGATCTGTGTTTTATTAGTCAGCATGTTCAACCTCTTAGCAAAGACATACTTATTTATTTATTTCTGTTCCTGTAAGTCTTTGTGAAAGAAAAATAAATAAATAAATGTTAAATGTTCAGAAAGCTTACAGACTAACAGATTACATGTGTTACTATATATATATTTCTTAATTGCTAATGACAAGCTTACGCATTTCACATACCTAACTCAAAACCAAAATAACGAGTTTTAATTTTCCCACTTCACGATGCAACATTTTAGCGGCCCGCACCTCAGCACTTGTTTTCTTACTCCATCAGACTTTTCCAACTCATTTGCATGGAAAAGCAGATAGCGGCGATGGCGCGATACGGCACCTTTGTGGGCGCTATGTAGTCTATGAAGTTGTATGGCAGTTCCGCTAGTGCTGCCAGTTGCCAACTTCGCAAAAGTTAGAGTAATGTTGCGGCAAAAAGCGTTCACGGCAGGTTTAACAATTACCTAAGCAGGCTCGCAAAGTTACGTACAGCAGTTCCGCTGTTGGTTTTGTGCGCTTAGATAGTGCTTTAGTTATTTTTGTAAAGAGAATATCTGTACCTAAATTTTGAGTTTATTTTTTTGGTATGGCAAGCCAAAGATGTACTCTTCAGGCTTGCCATATAAAAAAAAAGAGAAATAGACATCTGGTTTAGTATTTGTGGGAAGTTTTAGCGAGCAAAAATTCTTCCCATAAGATTGATTTACATTATAATAAAATGTACTTCACCCCTGTGAAATGATTCTAAGAGGAAGGGCCTGGGATCAGCAATGCTAACATTTTAAAATCTCGGATACACATATTTGTTGAAAACCTTATCTGCGGCTTGGAAATTTCGAACAGTAGTTAGCATAGAGCAACGCGAACCATGTAGAGGCGCGTTGCTCTATGGTAGTTAGGTGTAACCAGCTCCTGTCCATTTTAATACGGCAATAGAGTCATCACCTATTCCCTGATACTAACTTAGTGCCTAAAATGTGAACAAAACAGTAGATCTATGTCTCCGCCTAACCCTTTCGGCAATATGTATGTGTAACCATATTAAAATTTATCAATCAATAAATTTCAATGAAAATAGTAGACCATTCCATGTAAGTAGGAGGAGTCACAGGCTTTTCGAATTGAACAATAGTTATAAAATATAGTGCATACTTGCTTTCTAATAATAAACATAATAGAGACAAGAATGTTTGAGGACAGTTCGAACAATAGTGTACACTGTCCCTGTACATGTGCTAGCATTACGTAAGGACCATTAAAACTGTCCGAATACAGCGTGTTTTCAATTACAGGAGGCTCGCGAGATATTCGACTCATCTAGGGCTGTCAAAACACTTGATAATTTACACATTTATTAACACCTGTATCTTTTATGTGTTGCATCAAAATTTGTTATGAAAGATGCACTTTTTTGTCATTATTTTTATGTTTTTTGAAGATCCTTACTATTCTAATTGAGTTGATACTCGTAAGTGTTGGCAGTATATTTAAAATTCATGAATTGATTTTTATTATTTACTGATTACATTTCCTGAAAATATAGACTGCAAATTTGCGAACAGAAAATTTTAGAAATATGCCTAAACTGAAACTGAGACGAGACATACCTACATAGCAGTTATTTTTGTTGCCACAGTTCACAGCTCTGCCGGAAAATATTGCAGTAGCTTTTCAGCACTTCAGTAGCTATCATGATACATGTTTTATATTGTGGTACAATATCAAATCACAGTCCACAGCAGGACGTAGGCCTCCCACAATTTCATTTAAGGAGGGTACTGTAATACGTTGCATTAGTAGAAACAAGATTTTTGGATTCGAGTTTTTTTTATCTTCGTGATGACCTCGTTCATTTGTCAGCAGGTGTAGGCGTCTTTACCCCGAAACTTTTACAAATAACATAAAAACCTTTATTATGTAAGTACATATAACAACAAATTGGTAAATATATTAAGATATATTAAGTGGGTATTTAAATAGCACAATAAAAAATATAATTGAATTAATAAGACGTGTACCTTTCCGTGGCAACCCTAAGCACCGACTCCACACCATTCGCGTGCCTTCTCACTTCGATAGACCGAGCCACGAAATTCGCCAACCCCGTCAATTTAACACGTACCTACCGTACCTACAGTTTTTGTTGTAAAATAATATAATTATATACGCAATCGCGCGCAACGAGTAGAAGTCGAACCTTGTCAAAGAAAATGGAAAATGACAGATTTTCGAAACTTTTTGCTGACGCTGTTCTTGAAATCTGCCATTTTGAATTTTTTTTGACAAGGTTGCGTATTATGCGTGGTGGTATGTATTATTTTGTTACTGATTTTGAGATTGTACCAAAATTATATTAAGTATACGGCGACATAAAAAGATAATATATACTTACATAACTAGTAAAAATGTCTCGAAGAGTTCGTTTTGAAAATATTTAATCAATCAAGTTACCTTCAAACCTCCAAATTACAAGGTCTCTTTTCGTGTTCATCTCACTTTACAGCCAATGATATACACGGCAACTTAGAGTCGTAGTATTTTCGCATTATTGTCCTTATTTATAGGCTTTTTTTTTAATTTGAGGGAAATCCAACAGGGATGCTTGCCGGACTCCTACCAACTAAAACCCACACGTATCCTACCTAACAGCCTACGGTTTGGAGCCCCGGGTAAGCCCTCGGAAGGATACCCCAGGACCTTATTTTTAGGCCATTAACTCCTGTGTTATTATTTCCGTGTATTATTCATAGGTACATACCTACTTGTTTACAGCTGAGTTCGAAAACGAAACTCAGAACGTCGATACAGTTTACGGAAAAAACGATTTAAATTCAACGGCTACAATCTTCCACAGACTAAACGCTTAAAAGTTCTATTGAGTATGTAACCTCATTCGTATTTCAGCCAAACAGCGTCTGACTTGTGGTATTCATTAGCTCCCTAATTCGTGTTACTTTGTCCTAATCTTACCACAAAAGACTTATTAGAAAACCTATTATAAACCGTATGGGTATTGTAATAAAGGTGAATTTAAAATGTTTGTTTTTAATAATTTTAGTCGATTTGACATCCCTGGACTAAGCATGGCCCCGCATTGTTTCGAATTCAGTTGAGAAAGGGAATTTGTTAATTTTCAAAATGTCTGTAAAGTAGTTTTCACCCCTTAGGAATTCTCTTTTGTTTGTTTCGTGGATTTCATTAGCAATAGGGTGAATATTAATCTATCTATATATATAATTACACATAAACAGGTTCACTGACTCAGCAACTTAGAGTACCTATTTATACCTTCTAATTTTATACTCTAAGCTCAGCAACGAGCCGCCGAAATTACTAAAAACACAACCATGTAAATTAGAGAGTACCTACTGACTTAGTCTTCGTTCTTGACATTGAGATCCCTTATGAGAAGGTCTCAAAATTCATCCCTTAAGGGGTGAAACAGGGAATTATAGCTTTAAATGTTTCAGTTTGTTATACGAGATTCCAGCGCGTCAGTGAGTTCAAAATTAAAGTTCTTATGCGTTAAAAATGCATATAAGTAGGTACCTTCCCCTGTCATTCATGAATATTTAATTTTGAATATCGGAAACGTTTCCGCTATTCAAAATTCGAATGAATGATATTAAATATTAATATAACATTTGATGCCGTCAATGGCAAAGAAGTTTTACTTCAATCGCGCGTAAAGGTCTCACACTTTTTTTTTCTGACGACTTATGGATAAATAATTGGCAATATTTGTATTTTATTATTTAGTAATTGTATGTTTAAATATTTTGAAATACTAATAATAAAATATTATTGAAACATAATGTAATAAGTCTACCTTTAATAAAATGAAAGATAAATTATCACGAAAAGTTTGCAATAACATACTCTAGCGAGAATTCATGTGCGCATAAATTGGTACCCTAGGGGTCCATAAAACATTATGCAAATCAATAGGTCTAACTAGCGACCTCGCAAGACCCGAACCACTAAATTTTAACGAATATGAATGTGTATGAAACAGTATAAAATGAATGAGTATGTGTGAGTGAACGTATGTAGGTATACTGTATTTTAATAGCTTTGCGCAAAAACGTAAACAAACACATTTGATCCTATATATCCACAGTTACTTGCAATTGAGTATTCACCCTGATTATATTCCAGTATCAAGGAGTCATACAGTTCTTTACAATTATTTCGACACCAAATAACTTCTTTATGATAGTTTATTTTCATTTAAAATACCTACTCAGGATAGTAAAAATTCAATGATTTGTCATACTATATTTTCATCTGTCTTAGACTTAGACCATATAACACTTGGTTAGATGATCTAAGGTCTTAGACAACGATTGTCAAAACATGACATGTTTACTTTATTGCCAGATCGAGCAGAATTGGACTATATCTTCTCACATCAATTACCTTAAAGACCTCGCTAGGTCGACCTTCGTGACGAAATATGGCCTAGATTTTTTTTTTAATAAATAAATATTCACGGACATTTCATACAACGCTATCTGATCCCAAAGTAAGCTAGGAATAACCTGCTTGTGTTATGGGTATCAGACCACGGATATTAATACTTATACACTTTTAAATACATACATATTATACATAGAAACACCCAGACTCTTGAGACAAACATTTATGGGTCACACAAATATTTTTTTGTCTCCGGTGTGAATCGAACCCACGACCTCCAGCACCGCAGGCGGTATCACCTCCGACTGCGCCACAGAGGCAGTCAAATCTTTCCTTATCCATGTTTTATCTCATTACAAGATTGTAAAGACCTTGACCATAGTTTATTTTACTACTAGATGATGCGCGCGGCTTCGCCCGCGTTAAATTTGGTTCCCGTTCCCGCTTTAGATTTTCCCGGAATAAAAAGTAGCCTATGTGTTATTCCGGACTATACTCTATCCCTGTACCAAATTTCAGCCTGATACATTCAGCTGTTAGAGCGTGATTGAGTAACAAACATCTAAACATCCAAACATCTTCACAAACATTCACATTTATAATATTAGTAGGAAGTAGGATATCTAGATTTTCTCTAGTCGATAGACACTCTCCAACCAATTAAAGATTGCAAGAATCTTTAATTGGTTGGAGAGTGTCTATCTTAGCTCTGTTCTTATAATACAAAAACAAAGTGTACCAACTAATTAAACAATAAAACAAAGGAAACCCCGTTAAAGTAATGACACACACACGCACTTTCACAACGACACACACACACACACAAACACATTCACTCATAAACGAACATCTAAAGATAAGACCAAAGCGGGTCGCAAAAGGATATTGCAATAATGAATCTGGGAATCACAATTATAAAGGGGAAGTGCGTGCGGATGATCTTCGAGGGGTTAGGTTACGGGGTGGTGTGTATACAGCTTAATGTTGTATGTAAAGATAGCGATGGAGGGTTGATAAGAATCTTGGGAGCTACGAACAAGTTGGAGTAATTTCGTTTGAAGTATAAAGTCCGTTCTCAGTTATTAGCCCCTCTCTATAAAATAGAGTGCAGAGCGGCTTATGGCGAGACTTTGTCTGTAGCTGTGACTCTGTCGCATTAAACTACGTCACTAGGCCACGTAGATCATATGTTCAAAGTTCGAAATAAAACAAAAATGACAACGTCAATCGGATTGAACTTTCACTTTCACAATAAACGTGTTAGAGTGGGGCAGTCTGGTGAGAACGATCTCACGGCATTCTTGTTTTACCTCTAGCTGTGAGGTTGGCTTCTTTGATAGCTGTGTTACCATAATAGATAAGTATTTCCTTTTCCCATGGCTCTAACCTTCAATCGAAACATTTTGCCTTCTTTTGCTGGTGTTTTTCGGTCTTGGATTATTTGAGCTGTTTTTTATACCACTAAGGTGCAGACAAGCATACGGCCCACCACATGTACCGGTGGTCACCGCAGCTCATGGACGCTTGCAACAATAGAGGCGCCACACTGGCGCTGCCGACCCTGTAAAAACCTTCTAAGACCCTTTTTGAACTGAGTGTTTTTTTTATTAGTTAATCATAAAAATAAACCTTAAATCTATTCGGTTTAAGTTTAAAGTAACAGGATCACGTTTTAGTGAAAATTAGTAAGTAGGTAGGTACTAATTAACACGGCAATAAGCTCACCACCGATTACGTGAAACTTAAAACTTTATCCATACTAATATTATAAAGCTGAAGAATTTGTTTGTTTGTTTGTTTGAACGCTAGGATCTCAGAAACTACTGGTTGGATTACAAAAATTCTTTTACAGTTTGATAGTCCATTTATCGAGGTTGGCTATAGGCCATATAACATCACGCTAAGACGAATAGGAGCGGAGCAGCAATCAAGAATGTTTTGAAAACGGGGTATATTTTTTACCGTCTGAGAGCTTCCGAGGCGTACGCTGCGTAAATGGTTAGAGTTAGGTAAAAATTGTATATTACAAAATTGTTTCACTAAAAAAGTTCTAATAAAAAGTCCGCGACAGCATAATATGTCTATCTTTTAAGGTTCGCTCACAATAACCTAATTTGTCTATCTCTTAAGGTTCGCTCACGATATAATGAAACTGAAGAGTTTGTTTGTGCTAGAATCTCAGAAAATACTGCTTGCATTTCAAAAATTATTTTACAGTTTCATTGTACATTTATTGGGGCTGGCTAATGACGATATAACATCACGCTAAGACGAATAGGAGCGGAGCAGCCACGAATAATGTTTCGAGAACGGGGATTATTTCTTTCTTTTGAGAGCTTCCATTGCGGACGCTGCATAAATAGTTAAAGTTACGTAAAAAATGCGTATAACAAAATTGCTCCTCTTAAAAAGTTATAAAAAAAAGTCCTTTACAACATATATGCCTATCTTTTAAGGTTCACTTACAATAACCCTCTGCTCTTATTAAGTTTTAAAGTATGAGCAACGCGACGGGAGTAAACTTGGTCTGCAGTGGCAGCCAATCAACTGAACGCTAAAAACCGGCCAAGTGCGAGTCGGACTCGCACACGATGAGTTCCATACTGAAAAACGGATGGGTGGAAGTAAAAGCGCCTGGAAACATAACATACCTATTACTTTAACACCTTTTTCCTACTCACTCTCATGTGAGGCAAACGAAGATATGCGGTTCAGCTCTAATGAATACAAGCGCCGCGACGCGACTGGAATAAGCGCGGCGGGGTTAAAGGCAACGGGAAATATTATAATAATCGAAATATTAATACCATACATCTCTTCTCTTTCTCACTCTCATGTGACGCAAACGAAGTTGCGCGGGTCAGCTAGTATTATATACTATGCCTCTGCCTACCCCTTCGGCATTAAGATTGAGTTTGGTTTTGGAACATTATAATTTCTATTTTTATTTAGGAAATTGTCTTTATGGAAATCTTACTGTCGACTTTAATTTTTAAAACTCATATGGAGATTATATTTTTAAAACTAGTTTGTCAATCAATGAGATAGAGCTCATGAGCTGCCTTGATATATTAATTTGTTAATAACACACATAAATATATTTACTAGGTACCTTATTTATAGCCATGGAATCATCCTTATCAGGAAAAGATAAATATTTAAATATTTAGTAGAAAAATGAAATTTAGTGTTTCAAAAGATCAATCCATGCTATCAAGTTCCTTTGAACTCAAATCAATCTACTTATCGAGTTTGACTTCAAAGACCCTAGCGAGAATAGCTACGGGACACTGGAGTGACATTAATGTTTACCTACTTATTTTAAAAGAGAAATGGCATTGATTGAAGTTATTTTAAAAATATCAAGATATTTCAGAATAAGAATACGACCAGCAGTAGACTGTATAAGGCTGGTGTGATTGAATTATTGACGCATTTCTGAAAAAAAAAATTAAGTAAAGTAAAACTTTAGTCAACTTTTACTTCTTCTTCTATCGTGTCAATGATTCTTTATTTATTCTAAAGAATTTTGGCATAAAACTGCCATCTCAACCGCTCTGTATCGGCCTTAGAGCAGGATGTAGGACAAATGGGACATGCAAGTAAGTGCGACATAGACTGCACGGGGGTGCCGCAGTCACATGCGGCTAAGCCCGGCTCTCGCATTCCCCACCTGCACAGGTTTTGTCTGGACCGGCCGACCATAGTTCGTAAGCGGTTGAGAGATCTCCACACTGACCATCGGAGCTCGCATCCAGGAGGTAAATAGTCGAAAGGTGGAGATAGTTTCTCCTTCCACAGCGAGATTCTCAACGCAACAGGGTGTTCCTTTGAGGCTACGGTTTTTTGGATAAAGCTTTTACGATTCTTTAGGCGCGCTCTAGGTGGTTGATGTCCGAATAGGCAGTGTTGGGAGTCCGTCTCTTGTTTCGCCTTCTCTAGTCTGCATGCGGCGATTCGTCTTAAATGAGTTTTTATTCGTCAACTTTTACTATTTTAATATAACGCTCACTATGCTCTTACACACTTTATATTACGTATAGCAATCGAAACGAATTCGATATTACGGCTAAGATTTCATCAACTTCATAAAATGATTCATAAAGTACAATTTTCTCAAATATTGCATGACATTATCAACTACAAACTAACAGCACCACGTTTCACAAATCGATCCAAAATCGTCTTTCTTCGCATTTATCCAGGCCATTTTCATTCAAACCTCACATCTGCCCTTATATGTATTGTAAAGGGTGGCGACCCGCTAGATAAAACCGTGTTATTTCGTCCCGGCCTGGCAATTTCTTGAATAGTAGGGGGCCGAAAAGTAGGGTGGTACCCCCCTTCTCACTTGTCTTCCACGGCCGAATTAATTTCGGCTTTTATGAGGGACCCGTTGATTATGTAATTTGTTTATATGTAAACATAAACAGAATATATATAACGAATTCTTTGTTAAAGTGTTTAGAGCTATAAAATATCTAATATAGACTCGATAGAAATGGGATCGGATTAGGTATAATACAATGGATAAAGTCGGTATTAAGGCGAGATTAATTTCAAAATGTCATGTCTATTAAGAATTTTAAGATCGTAACTACCTTCATCGAATATTCTTTTTTTGGGGAGATTTTTATTTCATTCTCTTAAGGCTTGTATGTTCGAAAGAGACTCATCTTGGGGTGAACTTTATACTAGGAAATATTCTTCGATTTGATCTGATAAAACTATGTTATTATAATTTATTAGATACTCTTGCTTTTTTAACGTATCAAAACACGATTAGGAATACTTTGTTCGATCGAAATCGCTCTCGAAAAATGAGAAATATTGCAAAAATCTTAACAGGTACCTAATGTACTTTTTATCTAAATAAAAAAAAATAGTTTAATTCTCATAAAAACTTGTCATAAAATAGATATAGGTCTTTAGAACAATACTTTACGTATATTTTTTTCTTAAAACCCCTCAGATGTTATAACAATAATATAATGTACTAGCTGACCCGCGCAACTTCGTTTGCGTGATAAATGAAGAACCGCTCGACCGATTTTGTGCAAACTTCACATAAACCATCTACTAAATAGTCCGAACAAAGCCTAAAGATTTGGTTTGGATAGGTGAGCCCGTTTTTGAGTTATAAAATTACAACGAAAAGTGGCATTGATTTTTATATATATAGATTAGAATTGAATGAAATCCGGCAAAAGCGTAGGTACGCTGCAATCGTTCGAATTGCCTTAGGATTTGTCAAGGTCGAACATTGAAGCCTTGAAGTAGATTGTGCTATTTTAAAAATCGTCACTTGTTATTCGACTACCTACTGAAAAGTAGGACTATGTTATTGAAGCTTAGTCTGTCTCATTGATCAACCGTGGTCAACACTGTAGGCGCAAAGCGGTCATCTTTTGATCTCAGATGTCGGTTCAGCTCAGTGGGTTCGTCTCCAATGAACCGGCAACACCATCTCTACAGCTTGTGGTAACGAATCTGAACCGTTCGATTCAGTCGGGTTCAGGTGCATGTTACTGAGCACATAAAAGGATGTCATGAAATACTTCAGAGGCGTTTTAAAAAATTATGGATGTGAAATAGTACCTACTGATGTAGCCACGATTGACGAAGCATGAAAATGGCGCTAGTTAAAGCATGCGAGAGCAATTTTTTTATACTAATAAGGTGGCAGACAAGTATGATCGAAAGAGGCCATTAACAGCACTGCAAACACTGTAAAACAACTTTGGAAACCCTTTTCGGGAAAACCGACACACGAAAGAAAGTCCATATCGGACCTTATCGTATAGAAGCTTTCCGGACATAAAGTGATCCAAATGCGAAAATAAAAACAAGAAGCCGTGAGACGGTCTCACCCGACTGCCCCTCTCTAAAACGTTTATTGTGAAAGTGAAAGTTCAATCCGATTGACGTTGTCATTTTTGTTTTATTTCAAACTTTGAACAGATGATCCACGTGTCCTAGTGACGTAGTTTAATGCAACAGAGTCACAGACTACAGACACAAGTCTCCCCATAAGCCCCTCTGCAATCCATTTCATAGAGAGGGGCTAAAAACCGTATTTAAAAAAATAGTTTGCGTAGGAATGTCTGACACACACATACACATACTATATGTAATGGAAATTATCTTTGTGACGATTTTTTTTGTGTTTAAGACAAATAAAATTGTGACATTGTTCTAGATTCACGTTATATCGTGACACTTCTTTTAAGTTCCTTGAGAAATATTTAAATCCCTACTTAATATTATAAATGCGAAAGTAACTCTGTCAGTCTGTCTGTTACGCTTTCACGCCAGCTGGAGCGATTGAGATGAAATTTGGTATAGGGTTAGTTCGTGGCCCTGGGAAGGACATATTGTACTGTTTAACCGACTGCGCAAAAGGAGGTTTATGATTTTACGCGATAACGGCTTCTAAACGGAAAAGCTAGTTTTACATAATTTTGGTACGTACTTACCTATACACTTTAAATAAAGCCCATAAAATTAAATCTTCTTTGTTTCAGGTATTAACACTCCTGGCCATCCTTCCACGATCTCTTATATTCTTCTACACAACGAACAGATTGCCACCAACACCTAGGTAAGGAACTTTGTATTAAACGCCGCTTCAGTCTACAAAAACATTTTTTGTTAAACTACCGCTGAAAAATTGCGCTGCTTTATCGCTAAAAAGCAATCTCTTTGAGGCATCTTTAATATGGGCAGAAAAAAATATATAATGAAGATTTTTTTTTCATTCCTTAGGTAGGTGTCTAAGATATTTATCGGAAACCTCCCAAAGCGTTCATAATATATTTTCCTCTTCAATCATTCAAATTCAAAAGCCAAACATCAAACTTTAATGCATCGTAACATTAGCTAAAACAGACTGGATCAATACGTGAAGCAGAACTTAAATTTCGTCCCCCTAAGAAGAAGGTTGGCGGGTCCAAATTCGTATGTTAATATACCCCCTATGAGGGGTGGGACCCACCCGAGGGAACGGGCCGAACTATTATAAAGGGTAGCACGAAAGTTAGATTAATGATGTTAGGAGCTGACCAGTGTACAACTGGCGGAGGAACTGGGTTTTAGTTTCGTTTGATAATGATTATTTTAGTTTTTATTTTACTACCCGTTCGCTCTAACTTTGCCGCTAGCGAAGAGGCGTATACCCGAATTGTTAATTAGACGAAGTAAATTGACAGTAGGTAATGTCACTTCGTCATAGAAAATACGCACCATTGTATGAAGAAGTGAAATTAGTTGCTGTCAATTTACTTTGTCTAATTAAAAATTCGTCTTTAGTATGGAGCCGAGCGGCAAAGTTAGAGCGAACGAGCAGTAAGTACATTTCGCAGAAGAACCTGTAGTAAAAGTTAATTATTTTATAGCGGAAATAAGTGTTTTCCAGGAAAATTTCCAGACACCCTTGAATCTCCATTTTAATTCACGTCAATTCACATGAAAAAGTACAAACTAACACACTTTTGTATTTATTATAGTTATGAAAACTGAATTTGAAAGTAGGACTTGCATGTATAGTTGTGATGAACCAGCAATTCAAATATATGCTAAAGCTCTGTGGTATTAGGTATAATTAATATGCACCGATTAAACAACTAGTTTTGGCCGAGGCGCGATCGGTGAAGTATAATATTATATTCATACTTTATCTTACTCAAAAAGCCATGCTAGACCAGATAGAAGGCCTTCACATGATCAGAATGGCAAAATCGAATAACAAGAAGATTTACAGGTTTCATTCTTGTTGTACAGATCTTGTTATTTCCAATACATTTCAAATATTCAGAATCATACAAAATCATATACAATTGTCCTCTGCTTTACAAATTTATATAAAAAGAATAAAAAAAGATTCGAAACGCCTTAAAGCTGATCCCAATTTCGCCTGCAAGTGTACACCTCCTATCGAGTCCCGCGGTAAAGTGTGGACGATCTAACTTCGCCTTACACACACACCAACTCACAGACTAACACACACAAACTCACTCGACACAGTGACGCCGCTGGGCTGTAACGTTGAGTTCACATGGGATTAGATTCGTCACTATGCGTTTTCTATTACATATTTGTGTTGCTTGTATCAAAGGCACGAAGTGTATTGTGTCGTCAGAAAAATGACACTGTGTCCCTCTGTGTTAGGCGGTGAAATTCGTTTTAGCAAAACTTTTGTGCATGCAATTCGCGAACATACCTATTGGTACTTATGTACTTAGCAATTTTCTTATATTGTTGAGATACTTACGTGTTCAAAGAGAAAATCTTAAACTGAATAAATATTACCATAGTATCTACATAATGCAATAATACGTATCTCTACATTACATAGGAGCTCCTTACTCTAGATTTACAAAGGAACTCCTTAGTAATTGTCAAAAAACTCCTAGCGAGTGGTACTGCCAATTTACCAGTACAAAACTACCTTTACTTTAATATCTGCACTTGAAACCTTACTAATAGCGAATGAAATGACTGTACTAAACTAAAATATCTAATGTATCGTGTACATACATAATTACAGTTAGACACACACAATCACAAGCTACATATACACACACACGCACACATGCACGTGGCGTCCTCAAGTGATCCGCCTTCACCACCACCATGATGTGAATTCAAGCAATCTGTTACAGTATATGCAAGCCTTTAGGATAAACCTTTATGTGTACACAAATTAAAAGAACAAAAAAAATGTTTAAAATGATAAATATTTAAGTATCGTTAGTGTATTGTTCTTTTTATAAAAATATCGAATCACGTTGCGGCATATTATTACGTAAGGATATGAATGCATTTTTCATCAAGTTATGGAAATAAATATACGCAACGCCTTTAAAACAAAAGTCTCAAGAATGCTTTGCCTACATAATTTATTACAAATTCTAGCTGTGCCACTCCGCTCGGGATATACTTCGATAAACTTACATATGGTCACGCCTTTATCCCCGAAGGGGTAGGCAGAGGCATATCATATGCCCACATTTCACCTTTGTATAATTTGTCCCACGTAATAGGTGGTGAGCCGTATTGCCGTGTTTAAATGGACAGGCGCAGGTTGTGACTGCCTGCTGTTGAAATAAAGCCTTCAACTTAGCTTAACGACTGCCATTTTACTGGCAACCGGGACCAACGGCTTAACGTGCCTTCCGAAGCACGGAAACGCTCAAATAAATGTCACAAAGTGATCACATGGATGGTCACCCATCCATGGACCGGCCACAGTGAAAGTTGCTTACTGCAGTGATCGTTTACAGAACACTGAGTTCGCGGGGCCACGAGCGCTTCTATAATTCGATAAACTTATATGTCCTATTTATCCCATTAGGGCTGGAATAGCACTACATTCGATCGACGACTGAGTTATTGAATCATCAATCAATATAGATTGATTAATCAATATAGATTGATGATTGAGTGTTTCCCAATTTCACGCCCTTTGGCGAGGATGTTTAAAAATCCTTAAACACGTCTTGTTCATTTATTTTTATTTAGAAGCAGGTATACGTAATTTGAAAGAAGTTGTGTTTGAAAATGTCGAAGTTCCCAGACAAACTTACATTCCCTGTTTTACCCCTATTTGGAATAGTTTTTTTAATCCCTGACACACCTGTCTGTTGTTTTTTTAATAAAAACACTATATGTAATTTTATGCTGCTAACTTTAAAAATGGCAAAGTTCTATACAATCTTCCATACCTTATTTTGTCACCTTAATCGTGGAATTACCAAAAATCCTCTCTAATCGGTAGCCTACTATAATATAAGGGTAGCTTACCATAAAAAAATCAAGTTTCTACTACTACAACTACTACATAGATTACCCTATAATTTCATAAATTAATTTTTTACAAATAATATTAATAAGTAAAATTATATTTGAGCAAAGCAAGTAAAATCAAGTAAGTTTTTTGAAGTGCCGATCGGTTCAGTTATCGATACTGTGCCTACCTTTCCGTTCTAGAACGACTATGAATTCAACCAGTATAAGTGTATAATCTATTGAAAAAAGATATAAATATATATTTGTCCAATGAACTTTAAATAAAAATAATAATAAAATACTTCCCCAACTGTTTATTATATTTTTTTTTATTATTTGTAGACAATCTCACAAAACATCATCTAGCCTAAATTAATTAGTATTACTTGTGTACTTTTATTCTAACACACATTTTTAAACTAACAAATCAATTTAATAAAATCTGCTATAGAGACTCAGTTCATAAACTATTTAAAATCAAAATCCTCAACTATAACCCTACATAATAAAAAACAAGTAATATCAATATTACCGGACTCCTTCAAGATTACATTTTTATAAGAACTGGTATAATAAAAGATCAAAGGGTCAGGCCAAGGTCCACGCATGCGCATCTATGAGAACTTTGCCCTCATTACGTATGCGAATTGATCTCTGACCGAAAGATCACACGGTCACCGAACCGGTCACGTCCATCTCCCTTATAAATATCTATTTTTTTTATTCTAATAGATTTTATTAATAATGTGGAAACCAACGACGATTCTTTTGATATTAATGTACATTTCTTTGAATTTGTTAATCGTGTGAATCACGAGTGGAATGATTGAGAGAAATTCTCATGGCGTTCTGTTATTAATTAATGCAAGAAAACGGAAGATGTGTAAATTTACATGAAATTATAAACTTTAATAATAAAATGTACCCTTTGATTTATCCTATGTCTACATGTGTGTAGTATGTTATAAGGTATTTTTTGCGAACATTTTAAGAATCTTTTTTTTAACATATTATTTTATAAACTTTAGAAAGTTACACTTTTATCGCGTGTAAACTGCACATTATTTTATTCATTTGTACAGAATATGTTTTACACAATATCTTGTGTAAAACATAATTTTTACTATGTGACGAAACATACAATAATTACTATGTGACGTGTATTGAAAATAACAATATTTGTCTATGAACGTTCTCTTTACACCATCTTTCAAACAAGTAAATAACCCAAAGCGTTTTATCTGAACACTCACATAAACTACACAAAACACGCGCCCGCCCACACTCGCGAATCCAACCAAAACTACACTCACACCCCAATATATTTACGCTTTATCCCAAACTTGTCGCCTTGTATAACGACTGCGAGGCGTCCCTGGCTAGCCGACCGATGGTACCCACTGGATGGGTAGAAGAGGTAGAGGAGTGGGCTGATTGGAAGATGTTTCGTTTGTATATCATTTTGTGAATAAGTGTTCTAGAAATTTGATGTTATGATTTGAATAAAAATGAATTGCTAGTAGCTTAGGCGATCGGTGTTATATAAATTTGCTAGTTTACAAAAGTATTCGTAGCTTAAAACTATAGTTCACATTAGTAAACATAGCTCAAAAGTAACCGTAGCTAAACCTACGCCGCCGCGCCGTAGACATGTCTAGGAAAAGTCTACAAATTAACAAGAATTAGCTACGAAATCTGTCGGTCAATATTAACGGATAATCGAATCGACTTTGGGGCGGCGAAAGCTGGATTTTACCCGGGTTGATCAGTAATTTATCCCAATTAGAATATATGAGGAAAAATCCGGTAAAAATCCGGTGTCACTTAATACGGAACTTAATCAATTCCGTTTCGGTAATCCCCCTATATGATTAAATTTGTGTCATCGTAGCGACAGAATTTGATATGATGTGGTGAGATTGAGTTTATGATGTAGAAAATTTGATGGTGTCTTGGTGATAGGGATGGAAAATTTACATTTATATAGCGATGCTCAATCGGATTATCGGCTTCAAGCTGTAAAAATATCGGAATATTTAAAACTGTTACATAATTTGTTTAAGCGTATTTAGAGACAGATGGCTTTAACTTTGTATTCGTTTTACTTTTAAATACATACATACATACATATGGTCACGCCTTTATCCCCGAAGGGGTAGGCAGAGGCATATCATATGCCCACATTTCACCTTTGTATAATTTGTCCCACGTAATAGGTGGTGAGCCGTATTGCCGTGTTTAAATGGACAGGCGCAGGTTGTGACTGCCTGCTGTTGAAATAAAGCCTTCAACTTAGCTTAACGACTGCCATTTTACTGGCAACCGGGACCAACGGCTTAACGTGCCTTCCGAAGCACGGAAACGCTCAAATAAATGTCACAAAGTGATCACATGGATGGTCACCCATCCATGGACCGGCCACAGTGAAAGTTGCTTACTGCAGTGATCGTTTACAGAACACTGAGTTCGCGGGGCCACGAGCGCTTCAAACTTACTTTTAAATAATGTATAGATATTCACACCTGCTTCCACAAGTTTTGTACTTCACTGAATATAATAAGTAAAAGTTACGTCAACTTTTCTTAGATCCATGCTAAAACCTTACAATCCTACTTCCTGCTAATTTTATAAATGTGGAAGTCTGTGAAGATGTTTGGATGTTTGTTAGTCAATCACGCTCTAACGACTATACGGATTGGGCTGAAATTTTGGTACAAAGATAGCTAATAGTCTGGAATAACTCTACTTTTTATCCCTGGAATATATTGCCACGGGAAGCGGGAACAGAGACCGAATTTCACGCTGGCAAAGCCATGAGCATCAACTAGTGTAATAATAAAACAAAAAATAGGTATGTATAAGAAGTCTTTATTGCCAAGCATGTCTTTTATACTTGGTCTTACTCACTTGAAAATACATGCAACCACAAATAATACTTCGCTATTAATTGCCACATAGACACAATATGGCATTGAACACGCGACAGCAGAATTTTACGTAAACTGTGAAGACATACAAATTCTTAAATTAATTTCAATTTGTTCATATTAATCCATAAACTTCACAACTTTATTTATCTTCTATACTAATATTATAAAGAGGAAAGATTTGATTGTTTGTTTGCATCGAATAGGCACAGCGGATCGAGCGGCAATGATGCAGCTGACGAACTGGCCAGATTGGGTTCTAGCACCACACCGGTGGGACCAAGCCCGATTATACCAATACCATTCTACCAGGTAAGGGCATGGCTGAGACAACGCACGAAAGAGCGGCATGAAAAGAGATGGGCACAAACAGTAAGTTGCAGGCAATCAAGGGAAGTTCTACCGAGACCCAGGCCAAAACTAGCTAGAACGTTGCTACATCTGAATAAAGGTGATCTACGAACCATGGTAGGCACAATAACGGGTCATTGCACAGTAAATAAGCACTTGAATGTCTTAGGTATCACGGACAGCACGCTGTGCAGAGCGTGCCTGTTAAAAGAAGAAACCATAGCTCACGCAATCTTGGAGTGCGAGAGCCTGGTTACATACAGAGTCAACATACTTGGCAGCCCCACAACACTCCGGGAGGCGTGTGAGGACCCGAAGAGGATCCTGCGCTTCTGGTCGGAGCTGGGTTGGCTGGAGTGACAGCCAACACTCACGTACAATGGGTCCACTGGCGGACCTAAGTGCGGAAAATGGGAGCCCAAGAAGACTGAAGACTGAAGACTGCATCGAATAGGCTCCGGAACTACTAGACCGATTTGAAAAATTCTTTCACTGTTGAGAAGCTACACTCTTTGTGGTAAACATAGGCTATATATATATATTACTGTCGTATTCCACGGGAACGGAAACTACGCGGGGGAAATCGTGTGACGTCCTCTAGTTAGGGTTCCGTAGCCGAATGGCAAAAAACGGAACCCTTATAGATTCGTCATGTCTGTCTGTCTGTCCGTCCATATGTCACAGCCATTTTTCTCCGAAACTATAAGACCTATGCCATTGAAACTTGGTATGTAGATGTATTCTGTGAACCTATTAAGATTTTTACATAAAACTAAAAAAAACATTAAATTTTGGGGGTCCCCATACATAGAACTGAAACTCAAAAATGTTTTTTTCAGCAAACCTATACGTGTGGGTTATCTATAGATAGGTCTTCAAAAATGCTATTGAGGTTTCTAACATCATTTTTCTCTAAACTGAATAGTTTGTGTAAGAGATACTTCCAATGTGGAAAAATGAGTGTGTGTCCCCCCCCTCTAACTTCTAAACTAAGTGGATAATAAATCTAAAAAAAATATATAATGTACATTGCTATAAAAACTAATAACGAAAATTGGTTTCAACGAGATCAAAAACGTGTTTTTTTTTAAAACGTCATAAACCGCAATTTTCGCATAGAAAAATCACCACTACTTCGAAGGTGTTAAAACATCAATCAAAGTTACAACGAACTACAAGAACCTTTATGCTATGGTACTTGCTGCTACGGAACCCTTCATGGGCGAGTCCGAATCGCACTTGGCCTGTTTTTTTTATTATTTTAGCTGTGATAATAATTCATTTTTATAACAAGCACTGCACTCATACAAATAAAACCGTTACAAACTTTATTTTTTTACACGCACACATACATATGCATATATTGACCACCTATTTTGTTCTTCACTCAATATAAGTAAAAATTACGTCAACTTTTTTTAGAACCGTGCTGAATGTTATTTTTTGTTTTGTTTCGTTTTTTTTTGTTTGCTTGATAAAGCATTGTGAAAGTTTTTAATAGAACATTAGTATTATTGCCACAGACAGCATTATACCGTATTCTAGAAGTTAATAATACTCGCAGTATTCATAAACTATCGCTTGGGAGACATTAATCTAGCCATATTTGGTTTAAAATTAAGTTAATAGTTAATATTATACCTGTTTTAATTGTAATTTAAGTATCTGAGTTTGAGGAAAAATTTTAATGATAAATTTAACATTACTTGGACATTTAACTCGTGATGGTCGCACCCCAACTTAGCTAATATTAACTTGTTCTATATGATCTAGCTAGACAGCCGACAGACACACTTATACCTAAAATGCTAACTATTACCTATAAAAATAGAAATCATTTAAACTACGAAAAAAAAAATCTATTTATTCACATATTGATGTTTTTTTCGGAGAAGAGATTCATTGTACAAATATTTGGTTCCTTCTTGTCTCCATTTTTCCTCGACCAGCTTAAAGCCACTCGATAAGAACTAACCTCTGGTGCTTATTTTTTTCAGGACTCCATTTAAGAAACAAATATCACGGGATGCTTTAAGGACATCAAGGAGTGAAAAGAAAAGCCATATTTTACTGCAAAGGTAAATTTTTAATATCTAATAGATAGACTTAGTGCCATCGGCTCCGCTTGCGTGGAATTTTGTTCCCGTTTCTACTTTTCTGTTCTAGCTTATTCCCAGGATAAAATTCGCATGGGTTCCCATATGTTAGTTCAGACTATAATCTATTCCTGCACCAAATTTTTGCTAGATCCGTTCAACCGTTTGACCGTAATTGAGTACCAAACATTCAAACATCTTCACAAACATTCACACTAAGGTACATCTAGATAATGATCGCAGCTTCGCCCGTTTGAAATTCGGTACCCGTTCCCGCTTCCCGTGGGAACATACTCCAGAAATGGAAAGTAGCCTATGTGTTATTCCAGACCTTATGCTATCTCTGTACCAAATTTCAGCCCAATCACCAAACCCATAGTAGTTTTTTTGGTCAAAATCGGCTTGAAGATTTTTTTCGAAAATGCCTCAATATTTTTTGGATCTATAATCTTATCAAAAGTTTACTAGTCTTTTTTTCTTTTGCAGAAATAGGTGCCTTCTCGAAATACGTCTGATAAGCTGAATGAATTCAAGACACTACAATTTTAAGGTGTGCATTAAAAGTTTAAATAAAACTATGATCGTAAGGTTATAAAATATATAAACACAAGAAGATCCTATTTATAATATCTTAAAATATTTATTATTATAATTATAAAGTTAAAACTGCCTCTATTATTTTTTATGTGTGTTGTATCAATTCTATCCTGTTCTTTTCAATTACACACTTTTAATTGTTCTTTTCCTACTTCATGTTCTCCTCTTGCCGGTCAGCTGGGAGATATTTCTTTTAGAAAAAAGCAGTACCATTGTACCTCCTTAGGTTCCCTTCTATACGTATATTAAGTATTATATACTAGTGTGTGCATAAATAAATAAATAAAAAATTAAAGGTCATATCACGTACAAATTGTCACGAAACTTCAGCAAACCCAATCGAATTATTTTGAAAAATTCAAATCGCACAAAATTCCGTCCAAAATAATAAAATTAACCTACTGTTACACACACACATACACATTTTGAGCCAGATCCGTTGAGCCGTTACAGCGTGAAAGAGTCACAAACATCCATATATCTTTCTCGCAGTTATTATGTTAGTAAGATGTTGTACATCTAAAAAAATCGACCAAGTGCGAGCCGGACTTACGCACGGAGGCTTTTGTACTAAAAAAAGTGTGTGCGTGTAACCTTTACGCACGATTGAAGTAAAACTTCTACTCTATTGACGGTATCAAATGTTATATATTAATATCATGCATTCGAATTTTCAAATAATAAGCGTTACTTCCGTCAGAAAAAAAATCTGAGTTCCCTAGTCGCGCCTAAAGAAGTTTTACATCAAAACTGAAAAATATCTCGTTTGATGTATGAGAGCTCTCTTAAGTATTTTTTTTATTTTAGATTTATTGTTGTAGCAGCAACAGATATACATCATCTGTGAAAATTTTAGCTCTCTAGCTATAACGGGTCCTGAGATACGGACAGACAGACACACGAACGGCGAAGTCTCATCTTTGCATATAATAAAACTAGCTGACCCGCGCAACTTCGTTTGCGTGATAAATGAAAAACCGCTCGACCGATTTTGTGCAAACTTCACATAAACCATCTACTAAATAGTCCGAACAAAGCCTAAAGACTTGGTTTGGATAGGTGAGCCCGTTCTTGAGTTATAAAATTGCAACGAAAAGTGGCATTGATTTATATATATATAGATGAAGATGATAGAAAAGTCAAAACTAAAGATAAGATACCGAAACCGAAAATTTAGTTAGAATTTTTTTGTCTGTTTGTCTGTTTGCTTTGCTTTTTCCGAAAGGATCTCGAAAAGTACTCAATAGTTTGATTCAAATTTTGCACAAATATTTTCTAGGGGTAGGGTCTTCAAATAGGCTATATATCATCTTGCTATATATCTTTGGGGCTAAGCAGAGAGCAATAAAATTGGCATTATAACATAATTTTCACGCGTACGAAGTCGCGGGCAACAGCTAGTTAATAGAATAAAAACGAACAATATTTTTCTGTCACTGTCTAGTCATTGACGGGTGACTGCGGGCCTAGACCTATGAGGAACTGGAATGTGTGGCCATATAGAGTATATGTGCATTGTATTTAGTAATCAAATCAACACACACACACACACACACAAACAAACACACACACACACACTTTTTAATGTTTCTTTTCTATTATTTCTAAGCTTAATATTATGTAGTTATTTGTTGGTCTCTGACTCTGACACCCCAGCACTGCCTTGAGACGACGTTAATGGCTGCCGAACAATTCTAAACTAATGCGGACATTATCGCACATATTTTATTGTACACTTGTTTTTGTTCCAATAAAGATCTTTATTTATTTTATTTTTAATATAACAGTTTGTCAAATCCAGATATTTTTGTTTGAAAGAGGCTACTTCAGAAGTGGTCCCATATCAGGATCTGATCCTGGGATCTTGGGTAAATCGCGGGGAAATCATCAAATTTACGGCAAAAATTCTGTTTTTGATGCCTTTGTAGATAATAAACCTCATAAATGGGCACTTTTCTATTTCTGTACACTAAAAAGTAAAAAACAATAAAAAAATAACAAAAAAGAAACCGACTTCAAACAAAACTAAAAACTGAAAAATGAAATTTACTATTTTATTTCTCAGTTTTTAGTTTTGTTTAAAGTTGGTTTCTTTTTTGTAAAAATATTTTTTAATTTCATTTCAAAAAGAATAAATTTTGTTTATAATTTCTTTTCTCACCTATACTCCCATTACTCCTGAAATTTCAGGGGTTACCAAATTTCAGCCTCTGTCACGTCACGTCTACTTCATATCCTGCAGGTGATATAGGTTTGGGTCCTAAAAATCGTAGCAGACCTCCGATGTCCCGGGGTCACCCTTCCGAGGGCTTGCCCCGGGCTCCCAACGATAGGCATTAGGTAGACTACTAATGGTTTTTAGTCGGTAGGAGTCCGACATAGCATCCATGTAGGATGTTCCTCACCTTAAAAAATAGCCGACACACGACACCGAATATACGAAATATAACAGTTTATTTTCAGGTGAATGGCAGATCCTGTAATCTTCTGAAGCAGCACGCAGATAGAAAGAAGCCTGGGAACTGAGGACCTGTAAGCATTATTGCCAGCTTGCTTCTCCCACGCCAGCGCTTCGCTTCGCTTCTGCTAAAACCTGGCTAAAACACAGACATCATATCGATAACCTTGATTTCGTTCCATGTAGGTAAAAAGGATAAATAATAATAAAAGGTGACTGTACCTAACTAATCAAAGAATAAACAGCTTAAACTGCTCAACTGGTTCAAATTTAGTACAAACCTAAATGTACTTAATAGGCATCTACTTTTAAAAAATCCCTCGTTAAACAGGTAACCTATTACGGAAATTCAAATCTTGACTGCGTACCTAAGATAGAGATTTAAATTTTCTTTTTTGAAGAGAATAAACATCACTGTCATTCAGACTAGGTATAAATAATTGCAAAATGTACCCTATGTATAGAAATGAAATAAACTTAACATGAAAAAGAAACCTGCATTTTAATTCATTCGGCTTCCACAGCTTTGCTTCTCGCTTCTTTATTTACTACAATAGGTAAGTCCATTGATAAACACTTTAGTAGACCCACATAATATTTGGTTGACCATTTGGCGACTGGCAGTGACTTAAACTCTTGATATTCGGATAAGGCGAGGCAGAATACCGTAGACCTAAGTTACTTCTTCAAAGCCGTCTTGCTAGAAAATACAAAACCTAAAAAAACAATTATGTACTTACCTACATATTTATTAGATTCGTCAGCTACTCTCAACATTTTTTGATATTTGCATACCTATGTATGGAACTTCAAATAAATTGTACCAATCAATCAAAACAGCTTAAAGCAGTCCATAGCTGGACGTAGGTCTCTACCAATAATTTTGGATGAGTGAATCAAAAATATTCATAAGATCTCTATCAAACATCTTCTTAAAATCTCTCTCAAACACTTCGAGTATATAGCAATGTCTTTCATAATTTACTTACCAATCTACTAATTAAATCAATCATTCAGTACCTACATTCAAGATTCGCATATCTATCCTCATTTAAATTCAAACTATCAATACCTATTTATTTCGTTAAACGTTTCCCTGTCCGCGTCGTTTTCAGCAAACTCGCGGCACATTAGCGCCACCACACCATTTTTTTCGTAACTAAAAACTTAGCTGTTGAAAAAAATACGCCGCTAACGGCATCTCTTAGCGGACGGTAGAATTTTTCACAACTTCGGTCATAACACTCGACCACGTGCATTTGTTTTGGTTCGGTTTTTTTCTGAAAAAAAGGCATACATAAAGCTCACCTCGACCGGCTCGTAGTTACGCAAAGCAAAATGGTCGTCATTTTTTTCTTCTCTTTTCACTCATCTGTCTGTCCTTTTCGGTCAAAAATGCGATCGTTATTTCTGTTCCGGCGCGGATGTGTGCGTCTAGCAGCTGTCGCGTCTGCTATACGCCAATATAACGACGCACAAATATCTACTTTTTGCTATGCTCATAGGGGTGATTTTTGTATGTAATTTATTTGGTCTTACGTCTAACGTTAGACGGAGAAAAAATAGAAATATAGGAGGCACGGCGTGTACGATAAAGAGAGCGGGAGTCGTTAACGATTCTGCGCCGGGAAGTTGCGCAGATTTCGTTTTTGGTGCTTTTTTTGGGGGCAACACCTCACACCACGGGGTGATTTTTATAGCCGTCTTTCTCTGGCACACAGTCTCACTCCTTGGCTGTCAGTGTGTTGTTTAATGTGCGTGTGTGCGGGGGCAAGCACCTAGCACTAGATTTTTGCGTGCAGTTTCTAGATAGTAGTGCATTGACGGGTAGTTGCATTGCATATACTGCATACATAGAGTATATAATGAGATGTCACGGCTATGTACTAGTAAATAGAGCTGTGGAACAAAGCGTATGTACGTTGACGCTGATTAATCGCGGTCTTTCATAATTCTGCGTAAACCAACACACTTTTCATTATCTATGCAGCGGAAACAATAAATTTAGGCGGTATTTTGAAACTTTATAGATTGAAAAATACCACAAAAAGGTTTAGCATTTAAGTTTAGCTCTGTATTGTAGGTACCTACCTTCGTCAGCTGGTTTGATCCCTGAAGAACGAACTAGATTTGACTCCACTGGGAAAGTCTTGTGAGAGTGAGAGTGGCCCCCAATCGCTAGATGCGCCGCGGCTTTCCATCAGGCTGGCGACGTCAATTTGACGAGCTTAATATAATAAGAAGTAGCTTCTGCCGATACAGAATTTCACGGTTTGTTGACAAAGGAGATATGTATTTCATAATTTCTAAAGTTCACAGCGATTTCATCATTTCAAAAGTTTCCTACGACATTAAAATTCTTGAATTTGATTCACAAACCATTTTTATTTCTCGTGTAGAAATTCCCCATTCAACCCCACGTTCCCTACCTTAGGCAGTGTTACGGTCGGGAGCCCCGGTTAGCCGGAAGGATGTCCCAGGATTCCCAACAGACTTTGATTAACACTGCGGCCTCATCTAGGGATTCAGGTGCCTACTATCTCGCGTCTTTGGGGGTTGGTTCGTGTGTTATCCTGCTTCTTGGGCGTGGTGCGTGCGTGAAACTCTCGCGTTACACCTCCGTCTTGGGCCTACTTATGTAAGGACGGCGGGCAGGCCCCTCGCCGTCCTCAGGCGCCCGGTCATAGACTCTTGAACCAAAACGACGTCCTCGGCGCCCTCGTCTCAGACTGCGAAACTCGGGTAAAAGAGTTATCTTCCGCACCCTACGCCATTTCAGTAGCATGACCTGCTTACAGAAAGACGCAGCAGCGTCCCACTTACTCCTGCTAGAGACCATGGCTTGCACCATGGTTTTCAGTGAGAGAATATCCACATCCAGACTTGCCACGAGAACTTGGCACCGCTGCGCCCACGCTGAGCTCTCCACCGATGTGTGGAACGCTGTGTCTTCGCTGCGTCACAAAGCTGCAGTGAAGCATTGATCAGGGAATCCTTTAGGACCAATACTTAGTTTTGCATTTTTGAAATCTATCCAATCAGGAAATTTTAGTAAGAGAGGAGACCGTATTCTTAGCATTCCATGGATTCTCCGTGCGGGCGCCGGGTCCATAGCGTGGCACAGGGGGGAACACCCCGACGGCGTCTGGGACTTGCGACCCATTTGAGTAGGTTTAGGGTGGCCTCCTTACTATGCGCATAAACGATCACCTTCCACCGTCAACAATGTTCCCCCCCCTGCCCAACCAGATTTGGTAAGATTCTATCAATGCCGCTTTGGATACTCGTTTTAGTAAAGAGCTTACTGAAGCTCTTGGCAATCTAAGGTCCTTAAATAAATTATACAGGGATTTAGCTGGAATTCCCCTTGCTCCTACTTCTACGGCACAGAGTTTAACTACATAGCCATTTTTGGTTAACTCATTGGTCAAATCAAAGTATTTATTTGTCTTCATGGCGTGGTCCTTCGGTATGTTGGTCTCCCAGGGCACCGTCAGCTCCACGAGCACCGCACGCCTGTGTATCCTCGAAAACAGGAATATGTCGGGTCTGGATGACGAGGCACATACATCCTCCGGGATTTTGTAGTGTTTTTCATACGTGTCTCAGAGTATAGTCCAATCGGCGGCAGCCATCAAAATTGAGTAAGGCTTTTGAGGTACTTTCTTTAAACAGCCTTCTTTTACAAACGCAATGTCATTTCTTTTGTTTGTGGTTAATGCCTTTTTCGCTCTCGCTACCGCCAAACTGACAGCCTCACGTATGATCTCCAATACCCTATCGTGTCGGCGTGAGTAATGACCCCGGTCTAATAACGTCCTACAACCTACCAGCAGGTGCCTAGCAGTTCCAATCGCTTCTCCACATGCATTACATGTTATATCTGTGGCTTTCCCCCACCTGACCAGATTACTTTGGTCGGGGAGGGTCAACTGAAACGCGTTCAGGTAGAATCTAAGCAAAGCCGGCGACCAGTCGTACAATAAGGTACGCCACTGCAAGGCCATGGGAATACAAAATTCGCCCAGAGTTAGCCATTCATTCTGCATCTCCAGGTACATCGCGTGCACCTTATAGGCATCGCTCTCATCCTGCTTCAGAAAAGATTTTGTAATGTCTTTATCTGTTTGTCTACCAAGACTTTCTGAATTTTTTCTGTCCTATTTCTCATATGTAACTATGGCAGGAATTCACGTATAGTCATGATCTGATCATCGGAAACCAAAAAGCCGTGGTCCTAGCATGCGCAAGCGCCGAACGTCACATTCTTAGTACTTACCACATCAGGGCTGTAGCAAGAGTCAAATTTGAGGTACGGCAGCATTGGTTACAGGCCGGGTGGAATTTAAAAAAAATATAATCGATAAAATATGCCCTCGAAGCACGGGCCCCTAAATCAATCACCACCTCTAGGTTCATAGCTATTCGTAGACAAATCTGTGACAGAGCATAATCATGGATTTAAGAACTATTAAACCAACAATCATCAAGAACAAGCGAACAAGTCCTTTGAACTTTGAGATTTGGATGTAAAGATTCACAAGAATCACAGAATCATAATTGTTTCTGAAACTAATTATAATAATAAAGTAGGCTGGCCTTGCAGAAACTAGAAGTCCTAAATAAGGCGAGGCGGTATTTAACACCATACCAGAGGTTATTTCTGTACAAGACGCAGATTCGCCCCTACGTCGAATACTATTCTCCCTTTAGGATTACTCTGCGAGGTACTTACTAGACGCGCTGGACGCTATGCAGAGACGTGCTATCGGAATTATTGGTTGTCCTGAGGTAACGGAAGGTCTCGAGCCGTTAACGCAGCGAAGAACCATAGCATCCCTGACTGCCTTCAAACTGATCCCGCCCTCTCCTTTCCGATCGCGAACAACGCGTGCCGGGCAGAGGTGCCACACATACACAGTGGAGAGAATCGTCGTGAGAATTCCTCTGTCGAACTATAAAAACCTGGAACGACCTGCCCGCACACGTGTTTCCATTATCTTATAATCCTGGGTTCGTCGAGCGGAGCTTGAAGAGGCACATCACAGGGCCGCCAACTTGAGGACTACTGTCAGAAACTCTTACGGACTGTGAGAGTGGCCCCCAATCGCTAGATGCGCCATGAATTTCCATTAGGCTGGCGACGTCAATTTGGCGAGCTTAATATTAATAGAAGACGGGTTGGTACATATGTACCAACACGTCTTCTACCTATGTACCAACCCGTCTGGTCAGCGTGGTATAATTTTCGAATTTTTCGAGAGAGAATTCGTTTCGAGTTTTTCCTTCTCCACGCCAAGAACTCGTTCGTTAGTCAGTAAGTGCACCACTCGCAGGTGAGGCAGGGGTTGTTGGCAGGGCACCAACGCACCCAATCCTAGCTTAGCTATCAAAATTTGTCCTAACCTTCAATATCTTCTGTGTTTCATTTTGGAACTTCAACATTAGGTAGGTACCTACATGGAAGATAAGCACTCTTTCAAAAGGTGCTATTACCATTGGTGCGACCTCAGTCATGTCGACATCGCAACTGCCATGCAAGTTTCATGTTTCGCGCCATCTAACTTAGACAAGTCGAACTAAGTAGTGCGAATGCAATATTTTTAGGGTTCCGTACCCTGTACCCAAATGGTAAAATCGCGACCCCATTCATGAGACTTCGCCGTCTGTATATATCTGTCCGTCACAAGGCTGTATCTCAGGATCCATGATAGCTAGAAAATATCACAGATGAAGTAGGTATTTCTGTTGCGGCTATAACTAAAATCAGAAAAATCAAGCGGGTTCGCATACAGCAACCGTGATTTTTTGCCGTTTTTGGTACGGAAACCTCTGCCCTATCCAAAATGTATCAAGTAAAATACTTGTGATTATGGGGATGCATTCTTACAAAACAAATACCAGTGACTTTAGGAGTGCCGACAGAATTGAAAACTTGAACAAATATTTAGGGTTTCCTACCCAAAGGGTAAAAATGGGACCCCATACTGAGACTTCACTGTCCGTCATCAGTCTCTCTGTCATCAGGCTGTTTGACATGTAACGTGATAGCTAGACGGTTAAAATTCGCCGAGGACTATCGGCCTCCATGACCGGGGGTCTGAGGACGGTGAGAGGGCCGCTCACCGTCCTTACAGAAGCAGGCCCATGACGGCAGCGTGACGTGAGCAACTCACGCACGCCCCCCCTTAGAAGCGGGGTCACACCCGAAACCCCCCATAGACGCGGGATTGCACCCGAACCACCCCCTGGGCGAGGCCGCAGTGGCGGCCGTAGGTCTGTTGGGAGTCACGGGACATCCTTCCTGAGGGCTTACCCGGGGCTCTCAACTATAGGCTGTTGGGCGTTACGTGAGGTTTTTTAGTCGGTAAGAGTCCGGCATAGCATCCTAGGAGGATTTTCCCTCACGTTAAAAAAAAAAAAAAAAAAAAAAAGACGGTTAAAATTTTCAAAGATTAATATTCTGTTGTCACAATAAAAACAAATACTTACCTACATAACTTTACGAAAAAATAAGGAGGTCTCATACCTACTACAAACGGACCACTCCACGGAACCCTTCGTGCGAGAATCCGACTCGCACTTGGTCGGTTTTTGAATCGTCAAGTATTTATAATTAACTAGATAGCGCCCGCGACTCCACCCGCGTTGATTATTTTTTCGTTCCCGCTTTATTAGTAAAAAATTGGTAAGGATTATTGTCAACTGGCTGGTAGTAGGCTAGGTGGTAGGAGGAGCGTGGTAATAAAATGACCAAAACCTACGGGCGTCTCAGTACAAATAGGTTTCGGAAGCTCTGACTAATTGCTTATATAAGTAAGTTTCGTAGTAAGGCACTTTTCGCACCGCAATTTTTCACCACGTGAATTATTTTTCGCGATTGAATCACAGTAAATATTGCGATAAAATTTGAACTTACTTTTTCATAAAGTAGATGCAAATTTTATCTTATCTTTTTATCACAAAATTTTAGTTTTCGCGAATTTTCATCGCCAGTGCGGACTGCGGATAGTTCTTCCTGTACCACTAGTGTCACTAATTTTGTTGTGGAAAACAATCGCAGTGCGAATAAAAAAGTACTTTAATTTAATTTCAATCTTTTTTTTTTTTTTTTTTTTTAACGTGAGGGAAAATCCTCGTAGGATGCTATGCCGGACTCTTACCGACTAAAAAACCTCACGTAACGCCCTACAGCCTATGGTTGAGAGCCCCGGGTAAGCCCTCAGGAA
Organism: Miltochrista miniata; assembly: GCA_933228765.1. NCBI lineage: Eukaryota > Metazoa > Arthropoda > Insecta > Lepidoptera > Erebidae > Miltochrista > Miltochrista miniata. The sequence continues at coordinate 8,574,307 of OW121764.1, read as the reverse complement.
GGATGTCCCGTGACTCCCAACAGACCTACGGCCGCCAATGCGGCCTCGCCCAGGGGGTGGTTCGGGTGCAATCCCGCGTCTATAGGGGATTTCGGGTGTGACTCCGCTTCTAAGGGGGGGCGTGCATGAGTGCTCACGTCACGCTGCCGTCATGGGCCTGCTTCTGTAAGGACGGTGAGCGGCCCTCTCACCGTCCTCAGACCCCCGGTCATGGAGGCCGATAGTCCTCGGCGAAGACACGTCGGCGGCGCCCAGGGCGCCGACTGCGGAACTCGGGTGGGAGAGTTCTCTCCCGCACCTGGCCCGCCGCCTCCTTCGCGAGCATGACCTGCTCGCAGAAAGAGGCGGCGCAGTCCCACTTACTCCCGCTGGAGAGCATGGCTCGCACCATGGCCTCAAGCGAGAGAGTGTCCACGCCCAGACCCACTACGAGGACCTGTCGCTGTTGTGCCCACGCCGCGCACTCCACCAGCGTATGGAGCGCCGTGTCATCGCTGCGGTCCTCGCATTAATTTCAATCTTTAAACATCAGTTCATGATAGAGGTATTAATTATCAAAAGTTTAAATGTTAACAGCGCCATCTCTATGTTAGGTTTGATACTAAAAGTTTTGTAAGTAAACTCTTAACTAACTTGATGATGAGTTTGCATGAAAGAGAAACTCAATAAGAAATTATTTTAATTGGAATTTATATGAGAAGATAAAAAATAAAATAACATATAGTATTAAAATGCATACACAGAACTTAACTTAAAAATTATCATGATTTACATTGCAGCCGTAACTTGTGAAGCTTATTATCTACAGATAAATTTTATATCACATTCAAAAGTAGGTAGGTATATGTTATGATAATACTTTCACGTAAAGCGAAAAGGTTTTTAACCCCTCTAGTTAAAAACATGGATAAGTTGAGATTAGTGTCACCTAGCGGCGAGTAGCAAAATCTACGCAAAGCAATGTGGATAAGTCAAGAAATGTAACATTTTTATTTGTAAAAGATATTAGACCGTGTTAAAAACATTACATATTTGATTAAACAGTCTGTTTGAAAACATTGAGTGTGGAAGTTTATTGTTATTTGCTATTAAAACATGAAAATGCTTCAAAGCTGTCTTTTCTTCAATTTTGTATCCACTTAGGTAGGTACCTGTCTCTACCTACATTGGATTCTTAAAACGTACTATTTTTATTACAATTAGAACGCCTGTAACAATAATTTATGAACCTATCGCCAAGTGAAGCGCTCGTGGCCCCGCGGACTCAGTGTTCTGTAAACGATCACTGCAGTAAGCAACTTTCACTATGGAGAGTCCTTGGAAGGGTGACCATCCATGTGACCACTTTGTGACATTTATTTGAGTGTTTTCGTGCTTCGGAAGGCACGTTAAGCCGTTGGTCCCGGTTGCCAGTAAAATGGAAGTCGTTAAGTCAAGTTGAAGGCCTTTTGAGGTGGCTTCAAAAATTTCAACAGCAGGCAGTCACAAGCTGGGCCTGTCCATCTCAACACGGCAATACGGCTCACCACCTATTACGTGGGACAAATTCTAAAAAGGTGAAATGTGACTATATAATATGCCTCTGCCTACCCCTTCGGGGATAAGGGCGTGACCATATGTTTAATGTTTATGTTACTCGCCAAAATAACGCCGACCGACCTAATTGGAATCCCAGTGATTGAGGCAATCAAACGACTTGAGAAATGGTAGGTTTTATTACGTTGGTAAATACTTATTAACTACAAGCTGTTGCCCGCGACTTCGTCCGCGTGGAAAAATATTTAGTTTATTTAGTTTTATTTTTGGATATGGCATTTTTTTCTAAAGTAAAAGAATTTTTCTAAAATAAAAGTAGCCTGACTGACTGTTGACTTGTTGTTGAAAGACTGAGCGTTTCATAAGATCGTTCCTCTGTCGAACTGTAAAAACTTGGAACGACCTGCCAGCGCACGTTTTTCCCTTATCTTACAATCCCGGGTTCTTTAAGAGGAGCGTGAAGAGGCACATCACAGGGCCGCCAACTTGAGGACCACTGTCAGAAGTGGCCCTCAATCGCTAGATGCGCCACGGCTTTCCATCAGGCTAGTGGCGACGTCAATTTGGCGTGCTGAATATAAAAAAAAAACAAAGCCTGAGTTACTCCTTATTACATAAACTATCTGCCAGTGAAAGTCCTGTCCGAATCGGTCCAGCCGTTCCAGAGATTAGCCGGAACAAACAGACAGACAGACAGACGGACAAAATTTTTAAAATGATATATTTTGGTATGTGTACCGTACCGTATATACATTCATATGCATGTAGTACAAAGCGGTTATTTTAATATTACAAACATACACTCCAATTTTATTTATTTGTAGTATGTATGTATGTATACATAATTTTATTTATAGTGTACGGTCTTCTCTCGTTTTCCATAAATTCATTTGCACTATTATTGTTTGCCATAATCATCCCCGATCATAATATTTACTTGCACTATTATCATTTATACTAATAACGTTTGCCTTAACAAGTCAACAGTCATAACTTTTATTTGCCATAAAATGACTTTCTATAACAACATTTCTCATAATAATTAGTTTCCATAAGTAACACATCTCATAATCGACTCTTGACATAATCAAAATTTGATATAATTATGAAAATAATGCAGAATATTGCAAAGTCGAAATTAATTATCGTTAACACCCCGACTCAGTGCAATCCGACTCGGATAGGTTAGGTTAGAAGACTAAGGCGGGAGCTCCGCTTCGCTTCGCTCCCGCCTTAGTCTTTATGGTTTTTTTTTTAAACCACCCAGAAGTAGCAGCCCCGCAATGCGGGGCTCCGTCGAGCTTAGTTAGCTAGAGACGCCATATGAGGTTTAGTTTTAGGTTTAATTGTTAATAAAAAATCTGTGTCGTATAAATTATCTTTATTTATATTATGGTGAATAAAAGTTATGGAAAGTGGCATTATTGAAAACGAAAATTATGGCAAATACATTTATGGATTTAAATTATTATGACACTTGATCGATTATGACCAATGGAATTATTGAAAGTCATTTTATGTCATTTCACGATTATGGCAACTGAAGCGTTATATCTAATGAAATTATGGCAAATACCAGTATGGCATATGAAATTATGGCATTTTAAATTATGGCAAACATTAGTAAACCATAGTGTACTAATTAACTATAATTATATTTATAGTGTACCAATCATTGCCCAAAAATTATACTATAAACGGTTCACATAAAAATAGGTAGGAAAAATAAGGTAAGTATGTAGGAGAACATGGTCTGAGATGGCATAGATTTTGAAATCATCGTTTATCAAAAAACAAATTAAAATAGAAATAAAAAGGCATCCTATATTAAAAAGTCATTTATTCTTGGGTCATTAATCAGTCTCAAAGTTGAACACACATTATTATTTTTATTGAAAGAATCTTTAGTAAAACAATTTTGAAAATCCATCTCACCCTACCCCAGTGGGTAAGACGACTTACCGTTTATGGCTCAGATTTATCATATTAGTAAGTACCTATTAATTTAGAAACATCATGCATGACTCTTTTTGCTGTTTTTGATAATCTGAAGCGTTCTGTCTGCATGACACCACTGGTGGCAAACTTGGCATTGAAGCCAACATTCTCTAAGCACAAGAAGGACTCCAAAGCTCTAGGCAATAAATAGGTCTCATCTCATAATGTCCTTTTCTCGAAATCTCCTTTCACAAAATATATTTTGAGAAAGGGACATTTTGAAAAAAGAACATTTCGCCAAAAGGCCATTTTGGGAAAAGGACATTTTGGGAAAAGGACATTTTGAGAAAAGGACATTTCGCGAAAAGGACATTTTGAGAAAAGTAGGTACATTTCGAGGAAAGGACATTTTGGGAAAAGGACATTTTGAGAAAGGGCATAATGAGAAAGGACATTTCGAGAAAAGGACATTATGAGAAAGGACATTTCGAAAAAAGGACATTATGAGATGAGATGCATCTTCGTTGTCCGATACAACTGGCTCTTCATCATTACTAGAAGATGGCAAAAGGACTCTTTTTTTCACTTGCCTGAAAGTTTAAATATTAATTTGCCTGTTGGGTGAGATGGCATACAACTAAGCCATCTCATACATTGGGTACATTACCTGACTAACAAACATTTTTGCATTTCAATAAATACAGAACCTGTTATAATCAAATTATTACACCATAATCTAATTAAATGTACCTACCTTCAAAAATGCATACTAAATTGCCTTGTACATCATACAATGTGTATGATGTACAAGGCAATTGAGTTGCGATTGGCTTGCGATATTATTTAAAACCATTTGAATAGGTATTTTTTTTACGCAGCCCAATTTTATACAAATAGACTTGAATTGTCTAGGCTGCCTGAAAACGAACAGGGTCACTGAGTGCTCGCGTGGGGTGTCTATTAGTGTGAGTGTTGATGTCAACCGTTGGCGAATCACAGAGAAATACCGACTATGCCATCTCAAACTCTATGCCGTCTCAGACCATGTTCCCCTTGAATTTTAAAACTTTCATTAGAAATAACGCCGACCGACCGCGACCGAAGTGAAGTCCCAGTCATAAATACACAATAATACGATAAATTAATTAATATTAATTAATACAATTAATGGTTCTTAAAAAATAGGTAAAAAAATAAGGTACCTACCTTCCTAACCTTACTTACCTTTCGACTTGTTGTGATAAATACTAGCGCCATCTAGGCCCAAACTTGAGAACTAAATTACTTGTAAAAAAAATCAGCAACATTAGTGAAAAACAAAATGCCACACCAGTCTGTAGATATAGTCCGTTCTTCAGAGTTAAATTACCTCTAGCACTTAGGTTGCCTATCTTCATTGATTCTCCCATGTAGGTACCTACTGCAACCTTTAGTCGAAACTTAAAATTCTACTTTTGCTGGTGTTTTTTTTCGGGCGGGGCCATTTATTCGAGATGTGAAACGTGAAAGCAGCAACTTTGCCGTCGTAAGTAATGGTAGAGAATTTTTTTTTTTCAGATAGGTATTCATAAAAAATAAATAAATCTTAAATACAATCGCTTAGCAACAGGAGCACTGTCTTAGTAAAGTTAAGTTTAGGTACTATGACATAAAAACAAAACTCTTCGTGCTAACAATTGGATGTTATTATCACCACTGTATTCGATAAAACAACTTAGGCTGGCACTCATAGGGCGACTTTACTGCAATGCCAACACACAGAAAAAAATCGACAAGCTGTCAGTCAGAGGTAAAATAACGGTGAACGAACTATAAATGTTTCACTATAATTTTGAGAACCTACGTTGATGTTGAAGATCCTCCAGACTAGAGTTTATAACCGTCCAACCCACATACATAGTTATAGTCACGCCTTTATCCCCGAAGGGGTAGGCAGAGGCATAGTATACGCTCACATTTCACCTTATAGTTTTATGTCCCACGTAATAGGTGGTGAGCCTATTGCCGTGTTGGAATACACAGACGCAGGTCGTGACGGCCCATAATTGAAAATTTTCAAGCCTAATCATTAGGCCTTGGCTTAAAGATAGTAATTTTACTAACAACCGGGTTTCTTTCGAGTTTTCCTTCTCTACGCAATGGATTGTTTTGCGAAACTGTTCCCTTAGTCGCCTCTTACGACACCCTCGGGATGAATTGGGGTGGCGACATTTTGCCCCGTCGCCACACGGGGGTACCTGTCCAACCTGTCTAACCGAATAAATGGAGATGGGAATTACAAGTAGGTAGGTCCTATGTAGGTACCTAAATATAAAAGTCATCAGAGGGTTTCTATTGAGATTGTGATATCTACCTCACGTGTCCTGTTAACAGCTTACGGTTAGGAGCCCCGGGTAAGACCTCGGAAGGATTCCCTAGGATTCCCAACAAACCTACGGTTACCATTGTGGCCTCACCTGGGGGGGGGGAGGGGGGTTTGGGTGATTTTTCGAGTGCAATCCTGAAGGTTCAATCAGGGCGAAACAGCAAAGGGGCACCGCATTAATTCGACTCCTCTGCTTCCTTGGGCAGTAGCATGATGTGAAAATAGGTAGGTAACTACATACTTAAATAATGTAGTTTAAGAAAAATGTTTATTTCTTAAACAAAAAATGTGGCATTTACATAAATGACTATATAATAAAGTAACCCAAACTAAAAGATAAAATTAAAACTAAAAGGTAATAATTTCAAAATATCCTACACTTATCACGCCACATTTTGTCCAGAAAATGTTCACTTGTCAGCATATGCTGTAACGCAGCAGATGCTACGCCAACCAGCGCTGGTTTTCAGAAGTAGCCGTTGAGAATGTCTAGATGGCGAGTCTGCTTGTTTCTATAGCGTGGGTACTTACATTTAGCAAAAAACAACTTCATGAAAACTATGCACCATACAAATTTTTATTATTTTCTAAATTTTTAGATTATACTATCTAATCAAATACCATAAATATGTACTGCAAGTGTGTCCGTGCAGGTAAGTAAGTAATAATTTTCGCACACAGCAGTTATATTTTAAATAAGATCTAATTTTCATTTTAATTTGTTATTCATTTTCTAAAATGTAATTTAAGTTTTATGCTTTTTATCCTTGGTACTGCATATTTTTAAATTAAGGGGATCGGCACTGTCATTCTTACCACAGTTTAATTTTAACCTAGCTAGGAAGGCAGTATGCTATACCACTATAGGATTGTAGTATTTTATCTATGCTAATATTATAAAGAGGAAAGATTTGTATTTTTGTATGTAACGAATAAACTCAAAAACTGCCGGACCGATTTGAAAATTTCTTTCACCGTTGGGAAGCTACACTCTTTTCGGTGAACATAGGCTATATTTTATTCCCTATAAAATGGTTTGTATGTGTTTTCGATGGTTAATGCAAAGCTACAATATTATGTGTGCATAAACCCATTGGTGTATTGGAACGCATTAAAGTCGAAAATTTGAAAGATATACGCGTGAAAGAGGAATTTGTAAGTAAATTGAGCGAGTAATTTATAAATTTAGAGGAAATATGTGAGATTGAAGAATTATGGAAGCCGATTAAGGAAGGTCGGGTAAAAGTTGCAGTGGAAGTATGTGGGATAAGCAAAAGGAGACAAGGATGTCAGGTAAAGAGTATGTGTGCTGAAGTTTTAAAAGTTTTGTCTGATAAGAAGCAAGCATGGTTGAACTGGTTGGCTACAATGGCCAACCAAAGAATGCAGAAGGCATCGGATGAGGACGTAAAATTGGCAAAGGATGAGTATAAAAGGTATAAGCGTGTTGTGAAAGAAAGAAAGAAAGAAAGAAAATGTGTTTATTTGTAATCACAACGCACATAAAAAAAAATATCAAACTGATTAACAAAATTAATAAATATCAATAAAAATACATATATCAGAGAAGTACCTAATAAAAAAAAAAAAAATGTACAACCACAATTTTGTCTTTGCCTATCCATAAATGAATAAGAAAAAAAAAAAAAACTACTAGGTACTATTTATCGCCGACGCCACATGTTGTTGACATGACATCTGACATCTAATTGTCAACGTGTCATTTTTCTGACGTGGCAAATGTCGCACGTGGTTAAATAATATACAATTTCTCTTACAAAGTCGATACTATAGTTTCCCTGCATTAAGTATGTACGCTGTGTTCACAATAAGGGATGGATACTCAGCATACACTGAGATGGCTATCAACCACCTCAGAACTGATTTTCAGATCCACCCCCGAGTGCCACCTGACGCCTTCAGACAATGTCGTTTTACATTATCACTACATTATAATAAAATCATTAAACTATCAGCAAAAATCTCAAAATGCAGGAAAATATTATCAACACGCCAAGGTGGTAAGTAATTCTTAACAATATCTAGCAACTAACACTATTCTAAACAAAGTTAGGTTATTCGTTATTTTACACGAGACTTTCACCACCTAATCCACCATTACTCCCATCACAGGCTCATCACAGCAACAGTCAGTCTCAACCAGCGGAATTTACACTAACTAAAGATCTCCCGATGAAAGAAGTCATAAAAAGTAAGAAAGAGAATGATGAGGATGACTTTCATAACAGGTTATCTGATGACTTCCAACAAAACATAAAATTCTTTTGGAAGTCTATAAGAACAATGAGGACTGAAAAGACAACCTCACAATTTAAGCAAATCAGAAACCGTAATGGCAGTCTTGTGATAGGAGAGGAATGTGTGTTAAAAACGTGGAAGGAATATTTTGAAAGTTTATTTGAAAAAGAGGATATGCAAAGGGAGACTCATGTTTCGGAAATGAATGAACTTGAGAATGAAAGCCACTTAAGTATGGAAGAAATTGTGGAAGCGTTGAATAGTATGAAATTAGGAAAGGCTGCTGGGATTGATGGAATTTCTGTCGAGATGCTGAAAGCGGGTCGTGGCGTGGTAGCTTGCCAGCTGTACCGCCTTTTTAATCTTTGCTGGCGAAATGGCAGAGTACCAGAAGAATGGTGCAAATCTGTCATAGTGCCGCTGTACAAAGGTAAAGGGTCACAGCAAGAGTGCAAAAACTACCGCGGCATAAGCTTGCTCAGTGTCGTAGGCAAATTGTATGCGAAAGTTTTGATTAAAAGAGTGATGAATGAAACTGAAGGAAAAATGTGGGATGTACAAGCAGGATTTATGAAAGGAAGAGGATGCACGGATCAGGTCTTTTCATTAAGATGCCTAGCTGAAAAGTTTTTGGCAAAACGTCAAAAAGTCTATTGCATCTTCGTGGACTTGGAAAAGGCCTACGACAGAGTGGTGAGGAATGAACTGTGGTCAACACTGTCCATGTATGGAGTGAACAGCAACTTGTTGCCTAGCAGCAGTAAATATGTGGTGGCGCATCTTAGTCAGGAATTCGGATACTGTTACATTAGTACCCTTTAAAGCAGTCTTGTTGTCCCAAATTATGTGTCGATGTACCACATTATGAAATCTGACTAACACAGGCCTGGTCTTACCACGAGCACCGCCTAACCTGTGGCAAACCTTGATGTGCTCAGTACCAAATTCCGACAGCTTCATATCTACTGTGATGACCCGGTGTATCACCTCATGCAAGTTCTCATTAGGGACCTCACCAAGGCCATGGGAAAGCAACACCTTCCTCCTCATAGCAGTTTCGTGGCGATCCAACCCCAGTGTAAGGAGCTCTAGTTGTGCTTTAATTTTAGTGAAAGCCTGCCAAAACAAGTTTTTAAAATTTTGGAACTCACGTGTTAGTGAATCAATATCACTTGGCACTGCTACGTTTGCTGGTGCAATCTTGTCCAGCCTTTCATCAAATCCCTTCATCTGGGTGGCAAAAAAGTTCTGCAGATCTTCTAGGCCAACAGCTGATTTAGCATCCATGATGTATTGAAAACCAAACAGCCAATAATGTTGAACTGGGTGATGAGATAGTATGTGACAGCAAGCACAGGTGGGTTTTAGACTAAATTGAATATACTACACATATATTTGATTAATTTAACTAATTAAAATTATTAAATAATGTACAGAGCAAAATTAATGAGTATGTATAGTACAACTACCCACACTAGTCTTTTTGTTCAACCTATACATGGACAGTTGCTTGAAAGAACTACAAGAGTGCGCGTATGGATTAAAAATGAATGAGCTAACCGTCAAATGCCTCCTTTATGCTGATGATCAGGTAATACTGGCATCATCGGCGGAGGAGTTGCAGTTGATGGTTAATATAATGAACGATGGGCTTAAAAGTAGAGGAATGAATGTTAATGTAAGCAAGACCAAAGTAATGGTTTTTGAAAGAGAGAAATGTATGACTGATTGCTCGATATCGATCGAAGGAAAGAGCGTGGAACAGGTGAAAGAGTTTGTATATTTGGGTTCAAAATTTGCAAGAGATGGAAAGTGTGACAATGATATTGAAAGAAGAGTTTTGGCAGGAAACTACTACTTTCTAAAAAAGCAAGGATGGCTGTACATAGAGGAGTGCTTGTCCCTACACTTATGCATGGTAGTGAAAGTTGGGTGTGGCAGGAGAAGCATGAAAGTAAAATTAATGCAGTGGAAATGAGAAGTTTGCGAAGTATAGCTGGAGTGACATTAAGGGATAAAGTAAAGAATAGTGTGATAAGGGAACATTGAGGTATGACAGAAGATGTAGTGACTAAGATAGAGAAAGGGATGCTCAGATGGTTTGGACATGTGGAGAGAATGGATGGAAATAGGCTGACGAAACAGATTTATGAAGCGAGAGTGAATGAGCAAACTGGTAGGGGTCGACCTCGGCATACTCATGTCAATCAAATCGATAATCTTCTGAGAAAAGGCCAGGTCAAGAGTACCCTTAACCGAAGAGCATGTATGAAGACACTTATGAAAGTTGAAGAAGCGAAAGTTGTCTGCCAGAATCGTAGCAAGTGGAAAGTCATAGTCTCTGCCTACCCCGTTGGGAACCAGGCGTGATGTTATGTATGTATGTATGTACAATATTATGAGGATGAAAAATAAAGAATTTATTATTATTATAATTTTATGTGAAACAGACCATTGTGTTTTGTCATGTAAGTACAAGTTAATCATGATTGAGAAGTGGAAAAGGAAAAGGAAACAGACGTCATACATAAGACACCCATTAAAACATCCGACCAAACTTGAAAGTTTATATGGTTCAAATATGTTTTCACGGTCACCAGCTATGATTATGATCAACGGTGTCGATCGAGTGAAACTAGTCCATGCCCAAAGTTGCGTAGCGAGCAATGGAACGAGCTATGCTTGAGGTGTCTCCAAGGGATAAATTCGAGACGATGTTATCCGTCAGAGAACCAGCGTGGTCGACATAACTCGCAGAGTATCTATGCGTTTTGAAGTGGCTGTGGGCTGGCCACATCTGTAAAAGAAGCATGTAGTGGAAACTGTAACTGGGTATACTTGGACAATCCACGGTAGATGGACCGACGACCTGAAGAAAGTGACTGGATCCGGGGACCTTGTATGGAGGTTTTATTTGGGAGCATTACTCTTTACGCCTATTGTTTTCTTAACGTAAGGGGCATCCTACATAGATGCTGTGCTGGACTGCTACCGACTAAAAGCCACACGTACCTATCCTACCTAACAGCCTACAGTTGGGAGCTCCGGGTAAGCCTTCGGAAGGATACCCCAGGACTCCCAACAGTTACTCATTACGTCTAGCAGTGCACTGCAGGCTGATTTGATTAATTGACAGAGATACTTAAAGAATGAAAATAGAACCCTAGTTCTGAGACCCTGGTGTCTGTCTGTCTGTCTATCACCAAGATGTATCTAATAAATCATGATACTTATGCAGTTTACATTTTCACATAGGTATAGATTTGTTTCTCTTTGATTATTTGATTAACGTTACCGTTATAACAACAAATACTGAGTAAAAATGGAAAAAAAAAACCGGCCAAGTACGAATTGCAGTTGCGCACAGAGGGTTCTTTGCCAAAAACGTTAAAAAATCACGTTTGTTGTATGGGTGCCCTCCTTAATCTCCCCCTTTTTTTGAGTTTAGTGTTTGTTGTCATAGCGGCAGCAAAAATACATCTTCTGTGAAAATTTCAGCTCTGTCGCTGTCACGGTTTTTGAGATACAGTCTCATGGCGGACAGACGCGCTGTGAGGGTACCGTTTTTACATGCAACAAAGGTTTTTTTTTACAGTTTGGTACGGAACCCTTCGTGCGTGAGTCCAGCCTGCACTTGGCCGGTTTTTAATAGTAGTATGAATATAAAAAATGTGTTTCACATCTAGACGAAAATATACCCTCTATACAAGTAACCGTAGGGGTACCTACAAGGCCTGAAAGCGTGTTCTTGCAAGAAGCTGGTTCCAGTCAGACCATCAAGGATTTCATGGAATGGTCTGAACCTTCAGACTTTTCTTCAGAGCGGAGGTAAGTTTTTATTTTATTTTTACGCAGCTGCGCAGGCAGTAATATGACGAGTGAAATCCTAGTCTAGTGATAGAGTACCTGGCTATGGATTCGTAGGTCGTGGGTTCGATTCCCAATTAGGACAAATTTCTTTGTGGGGTGAGCACATTGATTTGATTCTTGGTGTAATTGGTGTAATTGGCGTGAAATATTTATTAGGTGTACCTATTTAGAAATTTCCATTTTTTTTTCAGTTGTCCAGATCATAAAGCACAACTTGTATTATTTTAATTTGGGCTAGATGGCATAGGTACTTCTATAAGTTAAATTTGTCCCATAAGTATTTAAAAAGATATTAAATTCACATATATATTATGTTTTAAAAGAAAAGATGTTTTTTTCAACGCAAGGGAAAATCCTTTATGAATGCTATGCCGGACTCCTACCGACAAAAAAACTTCACGTAACGTCCAACAGCCTACGGTTGGGAGCCCCGGGTAAGCCCTCGGAACGATGTAGCAGGACTCCCAATAGACCTACGGCTACCACAGCGGCCTCGCCTAGGGGGTGGTTCGGGTGCTATCCCGCGTCTTTGGGGGGTTTTCAGGTGACAACACGCCTCTTAAAGGGAGCGTGCGTGAATCCCTCACGTCACGCTGCTGTCGTGGGCTTGCTTCTGTAAGGACGGTGAGCAGCTCCCACACCGTCCTCAGGCTCGCGTTCATGGAGGCCGAAGACACGTCGGTGGCGCCTCAGCCGCCGACTGCAGAACTCGGGAGGGAGATGGACTCTCCCTCCCACTCCTTACCCGCCGTCACTTTCACGAGCATGACCTGCTCGCAGAAAGAGGCAGCGGAGTGACACGCCTCTGGTTAGACTCTTGCATTAAGTCCGACTCTGAATATTTTTGTAAAAAGAATTAAGAGAATAGTGACTTCCTTTCTATGGTATAACCATAAGCGTCTTCAGATTATTTATACTGTTGGTTGATGGCACTTGATCGAACTTGCTGCACATATTGAATAACACCACTTGTTCCACAACATTTATTTACTTTACATAGGTATAGACAGTTTAGATTTTAGATGTACATATTTGTACATTACATATAAATGTATTACATATACATGTCATGATGTAGTGGTCATCTAGCTAGTTCTTTTAACCTTTGAGAATGCTGAGAGGCGAAACCGGTCAGGTGTAAAGTAAATAGATGTTGTGGAACAGTACAAATGGTATTATTATTGAATAACACCATTTGTGCTGTTCCACAACAATGAAATGATATTAGGCGTCTTAATGGCTCAGGCCTCAGTGACACCCTCTTCCACCTTGCTCTACTGGATCTGCTTGCTCTGCTGGATTCTCAAACAATATTATATAATTTTTAGTTGATACTTACTAGCTGACCCTGCAACTTCGTTTACGTCGCATAAGGTATATAAAAGGAGAGGTATTTCCTCATCAGACTCATCAAGCAGCGTGTGAAACTGCCCTGTTTGCTTAATCATAAAAGAGCTTAAAGATTAAGTCTATTTTTCAATTCAGTCCACGCCGAATTTCATTAAGCTCTTTCATGATTAAGCCAACACGCTGGTTTAGATTTACACTCACATTCAAAGAAACGTCTACAATTACAATTTTCAAAATATCTAAGTCTTAAAAGTGTTATACCTAACTTTTTATTTCTAAACCGATCGACATGAAATAAACGCTAAATGCTAAGTGGAGCAAACCTCAACACAACAAAAAAAACCGTATTGCAATCGGTTAAGCGGTTACAGAGATTAGCGTGCACAACCGTACAGACAAACAGATATACAGACGTACAGACAAACAGACAAAAATTCTTAAAATCATTGTTTTGGGTTCTATTGCGTTCATAAAGCCCCCCTTTAATATTTTTTCTTATTTACCTTCCATGTACAGACAGCGACCTGTTACAATTTTATTAGAAACTAGCTGACCCCGCAACTTCGTTTACGTCACATAAGGTGTATGAAAGGAGAGGCATTTGTTCATCAGACTCATCAAGCAGCGTATGAAACTGCCCTGTTTGCTTAATCATAAAAGAGCTTAATGATTAAGACTTCAGGCCACGCCTTCGGCGCGGACTGAATTGTTTTAAAATAGACTTACCCCCAGTTTCCGAAAGGCTGATCAACGCTAAAATTAACTAATCGGCTTTTAATGGCGGATCCTCACAGAAGATCCAAAATGGATCGCCAATTCCTGCGATCAGCGAAAACTTTTCTTGCGATCCCGCCGCGTTCCACCGACACGCTCCAACCGATCCACATTGATCCGCCTAAGTATTGTACAGTTGAACTTTCGGTCGCTATGGAGTCACATGTGCAGCAACGACGTCGAATCGCTTTTGTAGCAACAACCTACATTCTTCTTAAATATTTACGAAGCATTTATGTTCCTTGTAAATGGATTTTCATTTCGGATCTTCTGTGAGGATCCGCCTTTAACAGCCGATTAGTTAATTTTAGCGTTGATCAGCCATTCGGAAACTGGGGGTTAATCTTTAATCGTGAAATCCCTTCAATTAAAATTTTCAAAATATCTGATTCTTAACAGTGTTATAACTTCTTTATTTATAAATTTGATTTTCATGAAATTAACACTAAATGTTAAGTGGAGCAAACTTCAACACAATGAAAAAAATAACCGCATTGCAATCGGTTAAGCGGTTGCTGAGATTAGCGTGCACAAACGTACAGACAAACAGATATACAGACAAACAGACAAAATTTCTAAAAATCAGTGTTTTGGGTTCTATTGCGTTCATAAAGCCCCCCCTACAATATTTTTTCTTATTTATCTTCCATGTACAGACAGCGACCTGTTACGATTAACCAGCGACCTGATACTGTTACGATTTTATTATTATGTATTGATTGATTGTAAATAGAGTACAAAAACCGGCCAAGTGCGAGTTAGACTCGCCCATGAAGGGTTTCGTAGCAGCAAGTAACATAATACAAAAGTTCTTATAGTTCGTTGTAACTTTGATTGATGTTTTAACACGTTCGCAGTTGTAGTGATTTTGCTAACCGAAAATTGCTGTTTATGACGTATTAAAAAAAACTACCAGCTCTATCTCGTTCAAACCCATTTTCGTTGGTAGTTTTTATGGCAATGTACATCATATATTCTTTTTAGACTTATCATTCTCTTAGTTTAGAAGTTAGAGGGGGGGGGGGGGGGGACACACATTTTTCCACTTTGGAAGTGTCTCTCGCGCAAACTATTCACTTTAGAAAAAAATAATGTAATAAACCTCAATAGCATTTTTGAAGACCTATCCATAGATACCGCACATGAACGATTTGATGAAAAAAAAAATTTGAGTTTCAGTTCCGAGTATGGGGACCCCCAAAATTTACTGCTTTTTTTCTAGTTTTATATAAAAATCTTGATGCGGTTCACAGAATACATCTACTTACCAAGTATCAATAGCATAGTCCTTATAGTTTCGGAGAAAAGTGGCTGTGACACACGGACGGACAGATAGACAGACAGACAGACAGACATGACGAATCTATAAGGGTTCCGTTTTTGCCATTTGGCTACGAAACCCTAAAAATGACCCGCCGAGTTTCTTGCCAGTTCTTCTCAAGCGGGCTGCGTTCCGAACTGCTGGTACTAACTTTGATTTGTTTTTATGGACGTGTCGCAAGTGCCTATGTATTAGGATTAGGCAAAATTTCAGTTTGAGTTTAAGTCTGCAATTTATTTATAAGGAAAGCTGGTCTGGTAGGCACTGGCTGATCTGGCAATATACAGCTCAAAAAGTTTGAGCTCTAATTTGGCATTAAATATGTTACAATGTAGATTTCAACGAAGTATTTTCCGAGTCGGCAGAGAGCGTGTAACCGTCCGTGTTGCCAACGTCCACGTCTATAGTTTAATATTATTGTCGTAGTTTAGTATTCGGCTGTCTCGTTGGTTTAGAGTAGTGATGGGCAAAGTACGGCCCGCGGGACAGCTCCGGCCCGCGGAAGTATTTAATCCGGTCCGCCGACACGCGGCGCCGCGCCCGGTCCTTCGGCACCTGATATAATATGGCCCGCGATAATTATATTTGTACTTTCCAGAAGTATTATGTAGATTCTACTTTGTAGAGCACACAGAGACCGTATTCTTAGCATTCCATGGATTCTCCGTGCGGGCGCCGGGTCCATAGCGTGGCACAGGGGGGAACACCCCGACGGCGTCTGGGACTTGCGACCCATTCGAGTAGGTTTAGGGTGGCCACCTTACTATGCGCATAAACGATCACCTTCCACCGTCAACAATGTTCCCCCCCCTGCCCAACCAGATTTGGTAAGATCCTATCAATGCCGCTTTGGATACTCGTTTTAGTAAAGAGCTTACTGAAGCTCTTGGCAATCCAAGGTCCTTAAATAAATAACACAGGGATTTAGCTGGAATTCCCCTTGCTCCTGCTTCTACGGCATAGAGTTTAACCACATAGCCATTTTTGCTTACCTCATTGGTCAAGTCAAAGTAATTATTTGTCTTCATGGCGTGGTCCTTCGGTATGTTGGTCTCCCACGGGACCGTCAGCTCCACGAGCACCGCACGCCTGTATATCCTCGAAAACAGGAATATGTCGGGCCTGGATGACGAGGCACATACATCCTCCGGGATTTTGTAGTGTTTTTCATACGTGTCTGAGAGTATAGTCCAAGCGGCGGCAGCCATCAAAATTGAGTATGGCTTTTGAGGTACTTTCTTTGAACAGCCTTCCTTTACAAACGCAGTTCTTTTGTTTGTGGTTAATCCCTTTTTCGCTCTCGCTACCGCCAAACTGACAGCCTCACGTATGATTTCCAATACCCTATCGTGTCGGCGTGAGTAATGACCCCGGTCTAGTAACGTCCTACAACCTACCAGCAGGTGCCTAGCAGTTCCAATCGCTTCTCCACATGCATTACATGTTTTATCTGTGGCTTTCCCCCACCTGACCAGATTACTTTGGTCGGGGAGGGTCAATTGAAACGCGTTCAGGTAGAACTTAAGCAAAGCCGGCGACCAGTCGTATATATATACGCCAATAAGGTACGCCACTGCAAGGCCATGGGAATACAAAATTCGCCCAGAGTAAGCCATTCATTCTGCATCTCCAGGTTCATCGCGTGCACCCTATAGGCATCGCTCTCATCCTGCTCCAGAAAAGATTTTGTAATTTCTTTATCTGTTTTCTCCGTATACTACCCAACCCCGCTCGACCAATCTGTGAACCCACGATGAATCTCTTGTGGAATTGGAGGCGTGACTCAAGTTGTGCTATATTTTTATCCTTTGGAAGAGTTTGAACGATTTTGTCTCTTGATTTTGCCAAGACGTGCCTTTTAGTAACTCTTAGATGTTTATAGAGTTCCGACGGCTTCTTAAACGTCATTCCGAAATTATTAGAGGCTGTGTATAATGCCGACGGGTCGGCCGATTGAGCTAGCCCTAGCCACGACTTCAACGTCTTCGTAACATTCGCGTCCAATTTTCTGAGAAGGTTAGACGTGATGTTAAATAGTTGTCGTATATCCATGCTTTCTTGACGTTACCTATTGGTTGTTGGTCTACCTTTTTTATGTCAACAATGAAACTTTCAATTATGTCGTCCAAAGCTGGAGTACAACCTCTGTTATCTATCTTTCTGTCAAGAAATTTGAAAGGCATGGTTTCCGATATAATAGAAACTTTTTTCACGCCTATAGCAAGCCCGGGGTCATACGACGTAAACTTAGTACCCCGCCTACCCAGACATAGGCAGTAGCATTTGCTAGGTTTTGTCCTCATTACATCTGTCCATGTACAGAATTCATCCACTTTACGCAGTAGGTCTTGGCATTGCTTTGGGCTGCGAGTCAGGATTGCGAGGTCGTCTGCAAACGCCAGGATGGACTCTGTATATTTACCATTTAATTTAAACCGATATCCCCACTTCTTCTCATGAGTAATAATACTGTCAATTAAAATATTTATTACTATACTGAAAACTATTGGTGATAAACAGCAACCCTGGAACGAACCTACTCTATACTTTTAAGGGCTGCGTATGTCCTTCTTTTGTATTGATTACAAATTTAAATTGGTTATAATAAGAAGCTATTATTTCACAGATTATTGACGGAAAGTTATACCATTTTAATGCAAACAACATAAGTTCATGTTGTACTGAGCCAAAGGCGTTTTCCAAATCTATCCAACAAACTGTTAATTGCCTTTCATTTAATCTGGCATCTTTTAGACTTTCCGCCAGCAGAGAATTATGTTCCAGACATTCTGAAATTCCGGGCAGAAACCCTTTCTGGTGATTTGGTCTAAAATACTTATGCTGATCATAAAATCAGTCATTTTAAATTGAAGCCATGAGAAGAAAATTTTTGATATTGTGTTGGTTAACGCTATCGGTCTGGCGTCTTTTAGACTGGTAACAATTTCTTTCTTAGGAATGAGCACAAAACTGGCCTCTCCGAAGGCCGCTGGTATTTCTTTACTCGACCAGATCCTGTTAAATATGCTCAGAAGGTGTTTACGTACTGATGGACATTTTTTATAGACTATGTAAGGTATGCCATCAGGCCCAGGGGCAGATTTAGTTGATTTCTTTTCAATTTCTTCTAAGCTAGGTGGATGGTGGCAAGTCCTCAATTCTTAATCAACTGTATGATTAAGAAGGAAAAGAAACCATCAAGTCCTCAAGACTTGATGGTTTCTTTTCCTTTGGTTCACTATATGATTTGTCATATTTAGGCACCTCATAATTACTTTTATAGTAGTTATAGATCTGATCGTTACTTATGTCCAGCCTACCATGCTTTCTGTCATTAAATATATTCCTCGAGTATTTAAAAGGGACCCTGTCAAATTCTACTTCATGTTTGGCTCTATTTAAATTATTAGTTTCATTAATTAGTTGAATGGAGACCCCTTGAATTAATTTCAGTATAGACCTTAAAGCCCTGGCCAGTTGGTGACTAAGTTGATTATCGCCCATAGCTTTAGCAATCCGTAGTCGTTTGATAAGTTCCCTCTTTTTTTGCCTCATTTTGATTTTAAAAGTGTTTATTCTATTTTTCCGAGCGTACTTTGAATGTGGTGGATAATGCTCGTACAGATATGTATGGATAGTATCCTGAAAAGATTCCACTTGCTGGTTTAGGTCCTGTTTTTTTCCGGGGTGTTCTAGCAGGATGGCCAGATTTTGATCGTGGGCTTTCCAGGTGCTCTGCTTTAGAGAGGGAATACTAAGACGGGCCCGGATGTTAATGGGCTCCTGGTTTAATTCACCGTCTGGCTTACCATGGGATATATGAGTTTCAACTCTATCCGTGGCAATCTCTGAAGAACTTACAAACACTTAGGTGAAGACGGTGAGGTGATCAGATTTATCGACCATGAAACCGCAACAACAACAACAACAGCAAACTCAATCGCAAACTGACTTACTGTTGAACACCTTTTAGCGCTGCTAAAGTTACTTCGTCACAACACGAACTTGCATTTGAAATATGGCACTTGAAGCAATTTCCTACGTCCTACACGCCTATCATGGCATTGCAGGGCCTTTTTTTTTTTTTTTTTTTTTTAACGTGAGGGAAAATCCTCGTAGGATGCTATGCCGGACTCTTACCGACTAAAAAACCTCACGTAACGCCCAACAGCCTATGGTTGAGAGCCCCGGGTAAGCCCTCAGGAAGGATGTCCCGTGACTCCCAACAGACCTACGGCCGCCAATGCGGCCTCGCCCAGGGGGTGGTTCGGGTGCAATCCCGCGTCTATGGGGGGTTTCGGGTGTGACCCCGCTTCTAAGGGGGGGCGTGCGTGAGTGCTCACGTCACGCTGCCGTCATGGGCCTGCTTCTGTAAGGACGGTGAGCGGCCCTCTCACCGGCCTCAGACCCCCGGTCATGGAGGCCGATAGTCCTCAGCGAAGACACGTCGGCGGCGCCCAGGGCGCCGACTGCGGAACTCGGGTGGGAGAGTTCTCTCCCGCACCCGGCCCGCCGCCTCCTTCGCGAGCATGACCTGCTCGCAGAAAGAGGCGGCGCAGTCCCACTTACTCCCGCCGGAGAGCATGGCTCGCACCATGGCCTCAAGCGAGAGAGTGTCCACGCCCAGACCCACTACGAGGACCTGTCGCTGTTGTGCCCACGCCGTGCACTCCACCAGCGTGTGGAGCGCCGTGTCATCGCTGCGGTCCTCGCAGTGCTGACATTCGGCCGTGGTTTCCCGGTGTTTTCGCCACAGATACCTACCGAAGCTACCGTGCCCGGCAAGCATCTGTGTCAACCGGTAGGAGAGAGCACCGTGTCTTCTCTCCAGCCACTCGTCCATGACCGGTCTGACGGCCGCGATTGTGGCGAATCCCCCCTTTGGTTGCTCAAGTCGCATCTTCCATGTCTCCAGGGTTTCCTGGTGGAGCAGGGTCCGCTGGGCCTCGATTTCTCGAGACGCAGGCCTTTGGCCCCGCTCCAGCGCCTCCTTGCGCCATCTGAACAGTGACGCAAGGGCTCTCGCTTCCAGGTCCCATGGAGGGGTCCCGGCTAGGAGACATGCCGCCTCACCGGAGATCGTGCGGTATCCTCTTATCACCCTGACGGCCATCACTCTCTGCGGGCTCATCAGTCTAGCCTCATTGCTGGCCGTCAGGGTCTCCGCCCATACGGGAGCCCCGTACAGGGCCATGCTTCGCACGATCGCCAGGTACAGCCTCCTGTAGGGAGCGTTGGGTCCCCTGATGTTGGGCATCAACCGCGCGAGTGCGGCCGATGCTCCCCTCAGTTTTGGGACCAAACTTCGGAAATGATGTCCGAAGTTCCACCGGCCATCGAGTACGAGCCCCAGATACTTCATCGAGGGCTCGATGCCGATGCTGACGCCCCCCACCTGTAGGCTGGATCCCGCAGGTGGCCCCATCCGAGGTCCGTGGAAGCACAGAGCCTCGGATTTGTGAAGGGCGACCTCAAGACCCAGCCGCCGAATCCGACCCACGACCTGAGCAACCCCTGCCGTGGCCTTAAGTGCTGCGGCACGGTGCGTTGCTCCCCGCGCCGTAACGAGGGTGTCGTCGGCGTAACATGTTACGCCGACCCCTCTGAGCAACGGACCACGCAGCACCCAGTCGTAACCGATGTTCCACAGGAGCGGCCCTAAAACCGATCCCAGTGGAACACCGCACGACACATCTCGCCGACCCGGCCCTAGCCAGCTCGGGTAAGTTATGGCTCTCTCGGAGAGATAAGCCCCGACAATTCGACGGAGGTAGGGAGGCACTCCATGATAGATAAGCGCCTCCCTGACGCAGTTCCAGGGCAAGGTGTTGAATGCGTTAGCGATGTCGAGAGACACCGCCACCACCACCTCACCCTGTGAGACTGCTTCCTCCGTCAGGCCTCTAATGCGCATGATCGCGTCCTCGGTGGAGCGTCCCTGACGGAAGCCAAACTGGCTATCCGCCAGATCAGGCCCCACACGTGTGAGGTGCCCGACGAGGCGTTGTGCAATAATGCGCTCAAAGAGCTTGCACACCTCGTCGAGCAACACGATCGGCCGGTACCCTGATGGGGAATTTGCCGGCCGCCCCGCCTTTCGAATCAAGACCAGTTTCCCTGTCTTCCAGACCTTGGGAAACTGGCCTTTTTCGAGGCATGCGCTATAAAGACCCATAAGTCGAGGCCCAAGCTCCTCGAGAGCCAGGACCCATGCACGGCCTGGAATGCCGTCGGGTCCAGGGGCGGTGTTTCTACGGGATTTAAGCCGCAAGACAGCCGCCCCTAACTCACCCTCGGTGACTACAGGCACGTCGTTCTCGCTGTCTTCCGCGTTGGGCGCCTGAGACGGAGCCATGCGCGGAGGAACGTGTTCGGGCTGCCGCATCGTCTGGGCGGCGACGCCTTCGGCGAAACCTGGTGTACCGGCGGCGCGCGGTAACGCAATCCACGCGCAACTGCGCGATTTCCGGCGTCCACCAGTACACCTGTTTCCTCGCCGGTCTGGGCCTAGCCCTGGGCATCGCCGCATCGCAGATGTGCGACATGGCTCTCCCGAACCACTCCACCTCGGTATCAACATCGGCAGGCCTGTCCGCTGTCGGAATCCAGGACTGCACGATGGCCGCCTCCAGGAGAGCCTCCCGATCCAGGCGATGGAGTGCCCAACGCGGTTCCGGGGGATTCGCGATTGTTGGCGGCAGGTTAGGTGGAGGGGAGACGTCGAACCGAATATATCGGTGATCTAACGACGTCTCCTCCTCCTCCACCACGCGCCATCCCTGGACACGGCGGGCGAGCTCAGGGGTCGCAAAAGAAACGTCTATGACCGAGCTGAGCCCCCGCCGCGTCCAGGTTGCGACATTCCCCCGGTTCAGGATGACTAGGCCACGTGTAGTGACCCAGTCCTCCAGTATCCTCCCCCTGCCTCTGGTTTCCCGGGAGCCCCAAGCCTGCGACCAGGCATTGAAGTCTCCCAGGACCAGGACAGGGCGAGGCCGGCATGCAGCGAGAACGACGTCCAGCTCAGGGAGCCATAGCTCAAACTGATGCAGGCTCGGCGAGACGTAAACGGCCACGACAGCCACACCCTCATATTCCGCCGCGACGCAACCCGGGCCCCTAGCAATAAGCGCTAGGCGCGAGTCGTCCGCGCCGGTCCCCCCAAAGATGGTCGCCATGCCGTCCAGATCCACCGGGCTTCCCGGGTGAACCCAGTACGGCTCAGCGACGACGACAATATTAATGGACCACTGCCTGATGCTCTGGTACAGAAGGTCCTGAGCACCAGTGCAGTGGTTCAGATTCACCTGCAGGATGCGGATATGGGTGTCCATTAATGGACGTCCATATCCGCACCCTGCCGCGAACGTGCACCCACACCCTCACCCTTCCGTGCGGACGGACGGGGCTTCGGCCTTGAGGCAGCGCAGGTCTTACTGCCCGCCCGGTGGTTTGCCTCCTTGCCCTCCGCCACGCATTTAAAACAGCGTGGCGGAGCGTCACAGGCAAGGGCCGTGTGACCGGGCTGACTACAGCGGAAGCACCGATCGCCCACGGTGACTTCCGCCGTACACTGCACTCCTACATGCCCCACGACCAGGCACCTATAGCACCTGTCTTCGCGGGGCTGCAGGAGATGCACCTGCGCCCTCAGGAAGCCTCCAATAAGGAGGCTCCGTCCGTCCGCCACTTTCTGGGCCGCCGCGACGGGACAGCTCACGACCGCCGACCCGTGACCAGTGGGGCCAAAGCGGATTTCGCCTGACCTCACCTGATCACGGGGGCAGCCACTCGCCTCCACGACGGCGGAGATTATCTCCTCCGTCGTGGCCGCGTCATCAGACCCGAAATGCTCAGGCTCGCGCATTTGTTGGGTCTGGTGACGCGGACGTCACCCTTGTCCAGCGACTCCCGCAGCTTTGCCGCTAAGGCATCTGCTTTGGGGCCGCTGGTGGCGCCGGAGACCTCGAGGAGGCGCGCTCCGGTGCGCGTCACCTTGCACCGGAGCCCCCCCTCAATCTCGAGGGCCTTGAGGTCAACTGAGGCTTTCGCCTGCCTCAGTACCTCGGCGTACCCCACGCCCTTCGCCTTGCCTTCTGTCGTCACCGTAATGACGACGGCAGTGGAGCGAGGAGCGCGGAGCCTCTTCGGCGCCTTCGCCGCGGCGGCCTTTGCCGCTTTTGCGGCGACCTTTGCCGCCTTCTTGGCGGCCTTCGCCGCCTTTTTGGCGGCCTTAGCCGCCTTCTTCTTTGCTCCTGCCACCTCCCAGATCCCCTCTCTAGAGGGAGTCTGGGGTGCGGCGGGAGCGCTGGCTGTGCTGGTGGAGGCGGGGTTGCCACCTCCACCAGGTGCCGTCTTCTTGGGGGCGGAGGCCTTCCGCTGGAGACCGGGAGCCCCACTGGGTGCAGCCGTCGTCGCGTACGACGTGACGGCGGGTGCCGCCAGCGGCGGGCGGTATGCCCGGTCCTCGAGGACGCCGAGGCGGCGCTCGATGGTCTCCAGCAGTTGGACCGTCGTCGGGGTCGCCTTAGGTGCACGGGGAGCGGGGGTTTTAACACCCCGAGCCTCCCCGGCCCCCTGGACGAGCTGCGTAAGCTTGCCGATTTCCTCCCGCATCAGCTCTTGCTGCTTGCGGGAGTCGGCAAGCTCCTTCTCCAGGCTCGCAACCCGAGCCCGGAGCTTCCCCTCCTCGCTGGAGACGCTCCTCTCAAGGAGCTCCTCCAGCGCCTTCGTCGCCCCTGTGACGGCTTCCGTCACAACCTTCTTTTTGCCCGCAACATTCTTGGCGCCCTTTACGGCGCCAGTAATGCGGGCAAAAGCCGCCAATATTTCCTTCGCCGCCGGCACCTCCGTGACCCTCCCGCTTGGCAGCGGGGGCACAATCGCCGGCGGCTCTGCCACCCTCCCTCTCGCTCTGTAGAGGTCGGCTTTCCGACCTCTACCCGCGGTGGTAGCAGCTACCTTCCTAGGAAGGCTACCTTCCTCCTCGCTGCTGGAAGATTCGGACCCAGGCCGACGGAACAGGCCTTTGCCTGGTCCGCTTGACCTAGGTCGCTTCCGCCTCGCTTCTTCGGCATGGAGACCGAGGGTATCCTCGGTCTCGGTACCCATATCAACTGCCGACTCCATCTCGGAGCCGGCACGGGTTGACGCGACCTCCGCGTCACTGGGGGTGGTTTTGAGGCACACCCCTGGGCCTGAACTATGGTGACCCCTCCCATATACCACCTGGGATGAACCCTGGCGGGGGTCGACATGCCGAGACATGCCAAGCGATTCCCCGGACACTGTCCGGGTGCGCTCCTGGGTAGTTACATTCGTAGTGTTTTGCTCCATAGTTGTTTTTTGCGTTTAGCGTCCGCCGACGTAAGGTTGGGAGTGGGGAAGTTGGGAAAAGATGTGAGGATGGGAAGGGTGGGAAGGTGGGAGTGACGCCCTAGGCACTGAGTTCCCCCCAGCGATGCAACAAATAGCCGGGCGTCAGAGCGTGAGTTTCGGGGTAATTTTTTAAAGAGGTTTTCTTCCTCGCAACTCCAAAGAGTCACCGTGCCCGTCTGTTGCCAGACGGGGTTACGGCTCGGCCGAACGATGGTTCCTATGGAACCGTGTACTTCGCCACTGATCACTCAGTGGCGAAGTACTCGTCGCCCTGGGAGTTCTCCACTAAGTACGCTCTGCATAACAGAGCGTATGTGGAGAACTCCAAACCGGCCATAAAGGCCCCCCCCTCCTTGGTGGACTATTGGCCGTGGGCGACGACGTGCGCCTCAGGCGAAGTCCACATCGTCGTCCACGTTACCAGGATGCACCACGTGGAGGTTGTCCTACCCAGCACCCCGCATTGCAGGGCCTTGCAAATACCAGTTAAATTCTATTTTTTTACGTTTGTGCAAGTGTGTACCTAAGTTTACTGTATTTTTTTTATATCTTATGATTAAAAGTTCAACACAAAATACATTTCTAGGGTTCGGTAGTGTAAACAATTCGGGAGTGTAAAAACGGCCCTATTCATGAGACTTCGCCATCCATCTATCTGTTCGTCTGTCCGTCACAAGGCTGTTTCTCAAAAACCGTGATAGCTAGAGAGCTGAAATTCACAGATGAGGTATTTTTGTTGCAGTCGCATATTTCGACCTCTAGACTCTAGAGGTCGAAATATGCGACTGCAGATCACGAAGTCGTGGGTTCGATTGACATCGGAAACAAAAATTTGTGTGATCCATTAATAACTGTCTCGATAGTCTGAGTGTTTCTATGTGTGATAAGTATGTATTTAAAAGTATATATAGGTATCTGATCAAAAACAAAACTTATGAAATTAAACAGAGTCTCGTCACTCAGTTCTTCTACCATAAAAGGAAGTGAGGATTCATGTAGGTAATAGGTACCGACCAAGGTCATCAATATATAAAATGTTTCATGTTTTAAGTAAATATATAGATTGACTTTCGTTTTACGGCAAAAGTTGCTTACTGCAGTTATACGACCGCTTCAGTTACCTAGTTGTTATTTATATTTTAATTTTTTATCAATATAGGTAGTTCAACTATTATAAGTATAATAGTAGAAACAGCTTTGTTGTGTAGGTACTACTGAGAAAGAAAAAAGCATTTTAATGCTGTTATTTGAATTAGTAAAATTTACCTAACCTGTATCTGTCTGCATACTTTCCTGATACTTTCAAAATGAATTACGTTGTTAACAACATACAAATAGGCTAAATTTACGCAAATTTTAAATTACAAATCGTTTCCGCAAATAGTCTATTTACCGCCAAACCCCAACTAACACATTATTTACATCACAAACCAATCACAAAATATATTTAACGAATAAATTAAATATCCAAATACATTATTTATAAAACCCTCTTTCATAGTCACCCTATTGCTAGTCATAGACAAAATCTATGATTTATTTGTTAAACGAAATAGAACTTTACGTGAAGCTTTTAAGGTTTAGTTTCCTTTGGAAAGCATTAATTTACATTACATTAGGGTTTTATATTTCGTTTATTCTATGTACAAACTTTGGAATGTGCATTTAATTCTAAATGAGCGGTTTTTGTGTGATATTTAAAAACAGGTATGTTCTGGATCATGAAATAAAGACGGAGTGCCACACTATAATTGATTATGATGAGAACCCAAGAAAGTCAAGGTTAGCCCTTAAGTACTTTTTTTAAATCAGTTAGCCCCTCTCTATAAAATAGAGTGCAGAGGGGCTTATGGCGAGACTTTGTCTGTAGTCTGTGACTCTGTTGCATTAAACTACGTCACTAGGTCACGTAGATCATCTGTTCAAAGTTTGAAATAAAACAAAAATGACAACGTCAATCGGATTGAACTTTCACTTTCACAATAAACGTGTTAGAGAGGGGCAGTCTAGTGAGAACTATCTCACGGCTTTCTTGTTTAATTCTGTGTATGTGATTCTGTGTAGAGTTCTATACCATAAGGTGCTCTAATAATATGGAACTCTACACAGTCTTCCATCTTGGAGCTGGTAATGAGATGGGCTTGGCCATGTCGAACTTGAACAGACTAAAAAAAACACACGGTGCTTCTTCATAGTGAATTCTTATTTTGGTGACGCCCGCCTATGGAAAGCCAAAGCAATGTCTAGCAAATTTAAAGTCCTCAAGTCCGATAGTAACCCTTAAATAGACTCCTCAATGATGTTCCTCTTCACATTTCGAGAAGCCCGCTGTTGCTAGGGAACCCAGTGTAACCTTTGAAAGGAACTATAATGAACCTGAACAGCCCTGGTCGCAGACCAAATACGACATAGGTACCTACATACTACTATTGTATGCAACAATAATCAAATTTATCTAAAACGCTTTAATTAAGCTTGGACACCATTTTTACCGACTTCAAAGGAACTTCCTTTTTTTGAAGTCGGTTCTCATTTCGACGTTTTTTTTTACTACCCGTTCGCTCTAACTTTGCCGCTGGCGTAGAGGCGTATAAGCCGAACCGCAAAGTTAGAGCGAACGAGCTATATGTTTGTTACCTCAGTTGCAAAAGGAAGCGATACCAGACCAGCCTGACAATATGGGTCCTCTAATAGTTTTTTATTTATTTATCATTTTATTTCATTAGTTCATTCAATAGTTTTGATGTAATTTATATCATTAGTTGATAATGGCGGCTAGCTATTTATTTACACTATAATATTAATCTTACCATTGAGGTGACAGACAAGGGTACACAACGGCCTACCTGATCTTACTTGGTAAACGTAATCTATGACGTTTGCAATTCCAGCCGGTCCAGTGGTGATGGTCTGACACACGAGCACTACTAACGCTGCAAAAGCTTTTTATGACACCTTCAGAAGAACCCCATACTGTAAACGATCGTAGAACCTGAGACATTCTCTAAACCGCCTCCAAACTCATTCCTGCAGCTCTTACCTTTGCCTTAAGTAGGATCTATACCTACAACAATTCTAGTATTGTTTTTCGTAGGTCCTATAGTTATACCGAAACGCTTTGAAATTCTTTACTTACTTATTCTCTTCCTCTCGCAATACGCAATTTCAAATGCACCTACTTATTTGAATGATAGTATAATATATGGTACAAAAGATTGCTACTATATCTCTATCTAGCTATACCTGCGATTAAATAATACGGACGCACGAACGCACGCAAGTACACACCACACAAATTTATAGCATTCCACAGAAACGCGGCAATAGAAATAATTAAAATTAATCATAAAAAAGGTTTATGTAAAATTGTGTAATTCCATTTTATCTACTCCTTTTCAACGTAACTAGGGACCCCAGACAGCTTTATATCAGTTAGGCCGCCCCATTAAACACGAACCCCACAATAAAGCACCCTGCATGCTAAAGCACGCCATTTTTCTCAACGGTACCCTACATATATTAATAATATATCGCACTGTAAGAAATCGCCAACGCGAGGGTGGACTCGCTAAATACTCCTCATTCCCTTGGGTCTGACAAATAAAACGTCACATCGACAAGCAATTTAAAACCTTAATGACATAAAGATTGAGTTCAAAATTGCTGTAGTCGTGTAGAACACTTAATCACATCGGCCCCAGCTTATGTATGTAGAATGACAACTCGCACTTGAACCTTTTTTTGCCAAAAATGACGCCTCGCAAATACAAGATGGCCGAATTGCTTTTGTGTTTATGCAAGTAATTATAGGTATTTTTCATCGTTTTTATCAAAAAAATCTAAATCAATGGTTTTTATAACCATATAGTATCTACTATGTGTACCTACCTACGAGTAGTGTGTACTACAAATTATGTAGGTACTTACCTACAATGTGACTGTTTTCAGCGTCGTCAGTCAAAACCTATGGTCGGAAAAATTGGAATTCAATTTAAAAAAATGTTGCGAATGTGATGTGTATTTAGTTACAATTACAAAAAGATCTTAATGTTAAAGAAAAATTAAACTAAAAGTAACAAAAACATTCTTAAAGTAAGATTCGAGAATACATTACTATCAAATTAATCGATAATAAGAATAACACCATTAATATGCTTCAAATTCTGAAGCTCAAATAAAAGCCAATACAGTCAAAATTCAAAATCGCGCAAAATTACTTACCTACCTACGTAACGCTAAAAAAAATTATAAACTTTTGACAAATGAAAGGCGGTATGGATGTAGCCTTTGTCTGTTGAAACGTGAATCATGATTGTAAGCAAAAAAGTAGTAAAAAAGGTAGGTAGGTAGGTAGGTAAGTACATATTTTTTTACAAGTTAGGTATTTTATCCTGCGCCGGTAAGTGAATTTTGGTCGTCATAAATTTATCTATAATTTTCCAATAAAATGCAAAAACTTTGATGTACAGTCAGCTGTAGAGAAAAGGATACAGGGCCGCCCTGTAAGCATTGACTTTTTTTCAAAAACTCTTTCACATATTTTTATAAAATATGCTATGGTTATTAAATTTGTGTAATTCTATAACTATACAAAATCTCATAAAAATATTTTTGAGATTTTCTGAGGAAATTCAATCCTTAAAGGGCGGCCCTGTTTACTTTTCTCTGCAGCTGTCCTGTACTTTGTACGATTAACATTTATGCAGATCTTGGTAGATAAAAGTCAAAAAAAAAAATCTATTTTGATATTGTCCCGCTCTCAATGGACCTTCTTTTTCATTTCGAATCTGAAATACCTATTTCGTATTCTGTTTATAAAAGAAATTAAGACAGCTGTCATAAAGAATGTTCTATATTTATTCTATAAACAAATTAAAGGCCGGATACAGAATCGATATGCACATAGGTACATTGGTTTGCTTGTAAATATTGAATTTGTATCGATTTCGTGTTGTTTGAAATCGATATCGGTGATCAATGGAACAGCAGCTGCCTCGTAAAATAATCGAAAATAAATATTGATCCTGTGTACACAATATTGGAAACACTGCCTTTTGTTGACCAGTATCGTTTTTAAACGAATAATAAGTATAAGTGGAATATACCTTATAACTTTTACATTGTTTGTAGCCATTTAGAAATATTGATGTAGTATTATTCTAATAGAGTTCACAACAAAAAATCAATAATGAAAAGCAAGGAAAGTTAAGTATTGACTGGAATTCGATACTTCATCGATAAACTAAATTGGCAATCGATCTAGAATGTAGGTATGTTCGGAACAAAAATGGACCAATTAATATGCTCCAATCAAAACCAATACACAAAACGCTGTAACTGAATACAGTAGGTAATAAGAATTTGAGCTAAACACAGATGAATAAAATAATGCTTTATACATTTAATAACATGCTCTCATAGCTAAATAGCGCGATGAATACGTGAGTCGAAAAAATAATGAACCCAGCTGAATTAGAACTCTCAGTATCTACTGTGCTTCCTATTTGAAAAAGTGTAATTCACAAATCAACATACATTATTTTTTTTGTGTCAATGTTCTCTTCCAATAACTCGATATAGACGAATATCTTTCATCGTGAATATTACTATTTTTAACAGTAGGTACAAGATAATCATTTTATTAAAAAATGTTAATTCATACATTTTCAACAATAATTTTGGTTACAAGTAATTCAAAAAACTTTTCACCATACTTAAGAATATTCACAAATTTACCAATTAAAACAAGACTTATTTTAAATAACTAAAAAATAACTTTTAAGTTCAAATTGAAAAAAGAAACAGTAATGTGAAAAGTTAACACCTTTTGTCAAATAAATAATTTACCTTGTGTGTGTAACATGAAAACAGTCTGTAAGTAGGTAATATGTTTATTTTAGATGAAAGTTATTTTATATTCTGTAACGCTTAATGAGGAAAATTCTGCCTGATTATGAATTTTGGATTTAAGAGGTAGATGATCTTCAAAACTACTGATTTGATTTTAAAAGTCTTTCTGCAAATTACTAACTGTTAGACAACACTATTAGGTCAGAAAAATCAGAGTCAGAAAAAAACACAAAAATCAAAATTTCAGAGAGTATACGTGTCTTTCAAAATTTTGCAAGTGCGTCTATGTCTACAAATAAAATAAAATTAGGCATCTCAAAAATTTACGGTATCAATTTTTATTTTTTAAATTTTAATATTAGATAGGAAGGTTCGTATTTTTTAATACATTTAACCAATAGTATTTTATTTTTAATATATTATCCAATATATTATATATGTCCAATTATATTTTTCCAGTTGAAGTAGTCATTAATGAATAATATGTTTTCTAAGTAACAAGAAAAACACTGTTAAAGAAAATAAAACTATGTAGATCACATCAAACTGGCATTAATTTTAATATGGATTAGACAGCTATGTTAAAATAAAAATTCGCCCATTCAGTGATAGTTACGGCCAAAAGTTTCCTTATTGTCCTAATTGAAAAATATTGAACATCTATACTGGTTTTCAACAAAAAGCCCAGATTTTTATGCTAGTAAATAATAAAATTTGCATTAACTGTAACTCCGGTGCCCTCTTAATAATTTACTCCATATCAGATTTTGAATTTTATAAAATAAACTAGCTGTTGCCCGCGACTTCGTACGCGTGAAAATTATGTTATAATGCCAATTTGATTGCTCTCTGCTTAGCCCCGAGGATATGCAGCGTGATAATATATAGCCTATTTCAAGACCCTACCCCTAGTTAATATTTGTGCAAAATTTGAATCAAATCTATTGAGTACTTTTCGAGATCCTTCCGGACAAAGCAAAGCAAACAGACAAACAGACAAACCGATAAACAGACAAACAGACAAAAAAATTTCTAACTATATTTTCGGCTTCGGTATCTTATGTTGAACACCCAGCGAGTATATTTTTTTAAATATTTCCAATGTACAGTTTTGACTTTTCTATCATTTTATTATATGTATAGATGACAAAACTTCTACTACAGGAGTATCATTATGAAAGTGGAATATTTTAATATCTGTGTGGCTATTATTTCTATTGAGCTTCTAAATCTCTTATTTAGGCCAGACCATTTTCAATACGTATCGTTTAATTAGGCGTTTTAAATATGAACATCTCCCATTCAAGTAGCTATCAAAACTAGTCGAAAAAGTTGTCACAGCAAATAAACCTCCACAACATTCAATTCAATAATATTAAAACTAAAGCTACACCAAAAATTCGGTATCCATCACTCAATCTACAATCGATTCAAACATCAAGTATCGATGAAAGAATTCACGAGCGATGTGTCGGCGTCCGATCGTGAGTAAATATTGGTTCATTTTTTTTCTTTTTGTCGAACGGCGTCCGTGGCCGAGTTAGAGGTTATTGTTCCATTTTTGAAATTCGCGCCCAATTCTGTTTTGTTTCTGACGTGTAATGGCGAATCGTCGAACTGTTTTCATTTCAAATGTAGGTATCGGTTGCGCTGCGGAATACAAAGATTGTTGGTCAATGGGGTGTATTTTGTCAATGTTTCGACATGAGTGCCTAGTGAAAATAAACTTCGATTTAAAGAAAGAAAGTAGAAGACCTGTTAAATATTGTGTCTAGGAACTTACAGTACCACCTAGGCAGGTAGGTGCTTCTGTTAATCAATATTAAATTAATAAGTTTGCCGGGCGCTTTCCATGCTATGGCTCTACACCAACCTCTACGCCAGCGGCAAACTTAGAGCTACTCATACTAGATTTTGATGTATGGTAGTTATAAGGCTAGATTGTT
The DNA here is from genome assembly GCA_933228765.1 of Miltochrista miniata. Classification (NCBI taxonomy): domain Eukaryota; kingdom Metazoa; phylum Arthropoda; class Insecta; order Lepidoptera; family Erebidae; genus Miltochrista; species Miltochrista miniata. Next base: position 8,541,720 of record OW121764.1, on the reverse strand, counting down.
CTACACTTTAAGTCAAGTATTATTTTGTTCTAAGCCTTTAATAATCAAAGTCGAAATCCTCGCGTTTGACTAGAGTTTAGTCTTAAGACAAAGTCAGACTTGCACCAGAATAGTCGTGGAAACGTTATTGAAGCTTATGTGAAGTAAATACCAGAAAAAGTCTGTAGTTTATCAATTTCATTAAGTAGGTACATTAGCTAATAATTATTTCCTTCACTATTGCACGTCCAATCATTATCCGTATCCAATTAGGAAGGTACTTAGCATGAGTACCTACCCGCCTAGGCCCTGACAACTAAGAAGACATCGCTTTATGTTGCCCGATATCGCAGAGAGATAAATAAATAATAAATATTGTTGGACATTCTCACAACATCATCTAGCCCAAACTAAGCTATAAGCTTGTGCTATGGGATCTAGACGACTGATATACATACTTATATATTTCTAAATACATACATATTATACATAGAAAGCATAGAAAATACATAGGTAACCGATTGCATTAAAAAATAAAATTGTTAATATAAGTAGGTTCGAAGTAAGTACCTAGATGCTATTGCCGAAAATAATTGTTAATTTTCTGCATACGTTCCTCTGGGAAATAAACTGTGACTATACGGAATTCTGTATTTTTATATTATTCTTTGTAAACATCTAAGACTTCCGTAGTAAAATTTAGGCAGCGTAAGTACTATCTGCCAGAGAGAACTTTCTTCATTGCCTCAACAAGCGATAGAGTGAAGAGCAAAACGCGAAAATTCAAAGTAATAAATAAATTAAATAGACGCAGGCCGACACGAGGCGGTCAAAAATGCCTAAAAAACTGAAAAAAGTCGCATCAATGGCTTCAGTATGTAGGAAAACAGAAGCATTGTTAGAGAACGATTGTTGTTATTTTGCGTAGCATGATCGCGTTGGCCGTATGGCGTGCGTCTGTGTCCTGTGCAAATAAATAAACAAATTGTTTTTTTTTACCTGTGGTCTGTGCATCTCGTGTAGTCAGGCTCTGGCTCAGGCTTCACCGTATGAAAAACTTTTTACTTTATTCGAATCAAATTCAAATTTCAAAACCATTATGTTTAACTTAAGAAATACTAAGACTTTCTGTTTGTAGTAGGAACCTATTACATCATGATAAATTTAGAATTTAGACATGAATAATTTAGTTTTATTTTACCACAGAGCTATCTAAAATGCCAACGCTACATTTTCGCAATGTAAACTTATCGATCCGTGGTCAAATTAACACTGAATATGAACATCGATCACATTGCTAACTCGGCATAGATCCCCACCTTGATCGAAGAAGCTTTATATACCGTATCGCAAACCAACACAGATCCTTCAAAAAAACACAAATTACCTTACCACAGACAACGTAAAGGACAAAATCGCTTGAAGAATAAAATGTCAGATTAAAAACGCACAATCTTTATGTAGTGGTAATAAAAAGAAACAGGTTTATAGCAAAATCGCTGCATGTATATAAAGCCAGGTTAGTAAATGCGTGTTGCAACGTTCTTGCTGCAAACGTGAGCTCAGTGCAAAGGGTGCGACCCTTTTGTCCTGTATACTTCCCTATGTATAAAATCTTTACAAGGGACGCTATTGTTCTGTGCGGCTGGTGGCGGTGGCAATTTGATTAACTTGATTAGTTTCTGCGGTATTTTGCTATGGATGTTTGTTGTGGGTTGTGTTTTATGTCTTCCTTTAATATGCTGAGATGAGATTTTTCTCAATATTCTGTCAGGAATATATTTTGCTGCCTTCATCCATCATTTTCCCTGAAGCAGTAGGCAGAGATATGTGTACACGCAGTATTCAGCTGTTATCTTTGTATTCAGCAGCTGCCCATTTTCCCGCCTAACAAGTTTGGAGCCGATTTGAAACTCAGTAAATAATGTAGCTAAATAATGTAAACCTGTATTTAATAGTAAAATAGTGCCGCGCGAAATCCCGTATTCAGTACAATATGTTTCTCAGTAAATAAAATAAAACAGTCCATTATGCCAAGTTGAAGACATTATAGGCGACTTAAAAATTTCAACTCTAGGTACGGCAATAGACACACCAACATGAGTATTATGACATGAATATTAGTGAATTTCTTGTGTAAACCTTGTTGTTCTATAACTATTATAGACGTCACCGTTTTCAACTGCACCAACGATGCAAACATTCATATTGCGCATAGAAGCTTCCATCTCGCAAACAACCAAGCATTTTGGTTTGTAACCTATTAAGATTTTGTTTAACCGTAACATGACAATGACAGGATTTGGCGAGTACCTTTTTTATATTTAGCTCGCCAAATTAACGTCGCCACCAGCCTGATGGAAAGCCGTGGCACATCTAGAGATTGGGGCCACTTCTGACAGTGGTCCTCAAGTTGGCGGCCCTGTAATGTGCCTCTTCAAGCTCCTCTTGAAGAACCCGGGATTGTAAGATGAGGGAAACACGTGTGCGCGGGCAGGTCGTTCCCTGTTTTTATAGTTCGACAGAGGAACGATCTTTTGACTAGTTTCAAAAGATCGTTCCTCGTTGTCGTTGTCATTTTGACGATCTGAATTTAAAAAAGAAACCTGTTTAGCAATGAATAAATAATACGTTAACAATTGACCAAATAATACCCATTCTAATTTGCTCATTTAAATCGAGCTCCCGTGCAAAACGCAGCTAATTCAGTCATGCAAAAACCGGATCGGAAAACGGATAATAGGTATCATTTCGCCGCGAATCAAACCTGTTTTTTTTAACGAGCTTCTGCAACGCACAGGTATGCGGAATGCAAACTCCGTGCTGCAGATCACGAAAACGTGTATCCAAACGCGTTTTCGACATTGTCCTCAGGATTGAAAGGGGTACTTGAACAATCATTCGCACAAATAAATGTAGCAGCTGCAGGTTGCCAAACTCGTATCAAACCTCTGTTACAATTTCTATAAAGTATTATTTTTTTGTAAATCGCTATTGAAGTCATTTTATAAATACCCTTGGACTATAAATGTATTAAAACTTACCGATGACACTATGGCATCACAACTATCTACAGCCTAAAATAAGGAGAATAGCGTTTAAAAATAATAAGACTCATTTCTGAAATCTGTTCCATTTTTGAAATTAAATGTGCAAACAGAACGCTTTTATACAAAGGCGGAAGTCATTCATTTCTTTTTTAAACTAACGCCGAATGCCAAGAATAGGAACGCGTTGTGTACAAAAATAAAAAAAACAAAATGGTCAGACGTTTTTAAAAAGCGTAATATTCACATTTTCCTACTAAGATAACGCTCCGCCGAGCGAAATATGAAAGGAGTTATCAAAACAATCTCGGGCGCACTAAATCATCGTATATAAGGGGAAGAGGAGTTCTATTTACTCTGCAACGGACAAAATAAATGTTTTTATTACATAATGCGAATTTTCTCGAAGTCCCATTCTATTCCTATTCACACAAAGTTGACCCTTAACACTTGTATGATACAGTTAAGTTTCTAATGTAGATTTAATATAGTAAAAGTTGATTAAAAAATAACCTTTTTGGTTGAAGTTAAGGTTTATTTTCGTTTGTTTCATGTGGGAGCAGATGACTAGCTTTGTATATAAAAAGGTATGATGCACAATTTTTAAGCAGAGGGATTTAGTGGCGCCGCGCCGGGCAGAGCAATGGCTTTCATCGCTTGACTATCTTTAGATATATATTACTACTGCATGTTTTATACAGAAATCAGTGTTTCCTACTTTATGATCAACGTCTATAGAATGGGGTTCTTCAAAAAGTGCTTAGAAGATTTTTACAGAGTCAAATGGCCATCTCCTTAGGCTACGGTGGCCACCATTCCATCAGGTGGGCCGAATCCTTCTTTACAACCTAAATGGTATTAAAAAAGATATTTGAATTTGGTGCTAGAGGTTTACCCCCTATATCAATAAACATGGAACTAAGCCGTTGTGTTTCCGCCCTTTCGTGGTCTAGAACGTAAACAGTGTCTTGACCCTATCTGTCATTCAGTAGGCGTAAGAGGTATGAGTCACGAGCAAGTGAATTAGGGAAGTCTCTAGATGCAACGGTACTTAGCGCTCGGATGTTGAAAATTAAAATAACCATGGCTGTAAACTCTTACTGCACTGCTCTAATTCATTATAGTAATTATCTTTTCCGAGTCTTATGATTTGATTATAGCCAGGAACGCATCAGCGGCTTCTGGGGTCCTCGCTGCCATACCTACGCCACACACATCACTGGATAATTCATGTCACCCATAGGTGGATAGGATACACAACAACAACGAAGCAAAGAAAGTTACACAGTTTTATAGGTAGGTATTCGACCAAAATCGGAGTAAGACTATACTAGAGAATAACTTGTACTTCTTCCAAAAGTAAAGTCATTTTCCATTTCACCAACAACTGGTAATCATACTGAAGTAGACGTTACCATAGTTACGTTATGTTTATTAGTTGTTGCTAAAATGGAAAATCAATTTACTTTTAGAATAAGTACAAGTTGTTCTCTAGTATAGGCATATTCCGATTTTGGTCTTACCCGCCCTTAGTCTTCGATCAGCAATACCAAGCGTATCAATAAGGTCCGTAGAAAATACCGTCTGGAGGGCTACTCACCGTTCTTTCAGAAGCAGTCCCAAGACGGCAGCGGCGCGCTTGACGTGAGAGATCAGCTCACACATCAGGCCCCAAGAAGCTGAATACCACCCGAACTAACCACCAAAGACGCGGGATAGTGTTGAAACCCTTAGGTAAAGCCGCGGTTATAGCTAAAGGTTAGTTAAAGTCTATCGAGAATTCTGGGGCCCCCTCAAAAGGGGGATGACCCGGGCCCTCCTGCCGTATTTGATTATATGTATTTCAACAAAATTTTATTTACCTGATAAATATCACATGAATCCACCGTTTTTTCAGACGAAATAAATCCATTAAAATCCAATCCAGTTTCAAAAAAAATTAGACATAAACAAAAAGGTATTACGCATCCCTTGAAACCGGCATTATACCAATCCGTTATAAGCCCATATCATAGATATGGAAGCATAAACAAAAACAAAGCACCCGGCCCCGGGGTATTCTAACCTCAAAACATAATTCTTTCTCATAAGCCCTCAGAAATGAAAAAAAATTAAAGCATAGACCGCTCCAATTATAAAAGGCAGTCGCCCCGAAAACCCTCGGCTTAAAAAAAATACTAAAAAAAGTTATTTAAATAAAACCCGGCGCCCACACTGTGTGTCGCATAAATTGCCTTCATTAATTTCCGGACCCTGCAAAATATTGTCTTGAAAGGATAATCAAATACAAAAACGTGGAAATGGCGGTGCGTCATTTCCATAACATTTCCCTGGCCTTCCTCCCGCCACTTCACCCCCCTTCGCCCGTTTTTCGTCCCCTTTTCCGGTCCCTCCGTCCCCTTTATGAGTCGTCCAATTACGATCCAACGGCGGAGCTTAAGGCTCGCATTAGAGAGAACGGTAATGGTCGCAATTAGATGAGTAGGTATTGTAGGTAAAATGCCTTTATTTGTTAGCCTATGGTGAAAAAAAACTTAGTTTAAATGTTGTTCATTATAAATCGAATTAATGGCCGTTTGAAACAAGACTCACCTACCTGGACAGAGGAATCTAAAATATTGTAGAATATTACTCGTATGCCATGGACGTTATATGTTCTGTTATTATGAAGCCTTAGAGAATTCTCCTTTTTAGAAGTTGTCCTTAGCGACACGTCTTAACCTAAACAAAGTTGCTGTAGGTAGGTACCTTAAAGAGTAGAGCTTGAAAAACGATATCTCAGAGTGGTTAACTTAACCACTGCAAGCTGCCTTGCCACTGAGGCAGAAAGAGTAAGCTGGGTTAAGTGAGGCAAGTTGAGCTATGCCACTAGATTTCTCCGTTTTTCCTTACCGTGTCATCTTTTTGCTCCACGTAGTTTTCATGTTTTGGTTCTTCTTTCGGATCATTCTTCTAAATATTTTCATTCTAGAAATAGTCTGCACATCGCAATTTAGCAATGCGTCACTTTCTTCTCTCCGCTCCAATAGGCAGGCAGTCTTAATCTCGCCAAAGTTAACAAAAGTGTTAAGTTTTTCATCATATTTTATTATAAAGTGAAAAAAGACAACTTGGCCCAGACGGGACTTGAACCCGCAACCTTTGCCCAATCCAGGGCAATGCTCTAACCAATTGAGCTACGGGAGCCGTACTGATACAAGTTGAAATTCTTCACCTTATTGTAACCGCCTTATAATAAAATATGATGAAAAAGTTAGCATACTAATTGATTTAAATATTAAAAAATCTATAGATTGAGTCGGAGACATCAAATCAATGTATAAAAATGATTGCAATATCGTTCATTGATATCAGAGTTGCTAAGTAGCTCGATAGATGGCTCTGTGCCATACTCTTAAATGGCGGTTACAATAAGGTGAAGAATTTCAACTTGTATCAGTACGGCTCCCGTAGCTCAATTGGTTAGAGCATTGCCCTGGATTGGGCAAAGGTTGCGGGTTCAAGTCCCGTCTGGGCCAAGTTGTCTTTTTTCACTTTATAATAAAATATGATGAAAAAGTTAGCATACTAATTGCTTTAAATATTAAAAAATCTATAAAAGTGTTAAGTTTCTTGCAATTTTTTAAAAACTTATCTGGTAGTACTAAAAATCTTTTTGCGTTTATTTTGAAAAGCGGCGGATGTACTGTACTTGTGATGCTAATACTTCTAAGCTACGAAAGCTATGTTATGAAAGCTACGAATGGTAAGGAGGAGGTAATTATATTCTGCTTAGCGATTTCACAGTTTTAAATAGTGATTTAAAACTGTGTAATCGCAAAACTGCACTGCAATTTGAAATAATTATCTAGATTCTAGGACTCTAGTTGATAATAATGTATAGTCACTGACAAGTAAAACTTATGTAAATAAAGTAGGTATAGTTTAGTGAGTTTACCCCAGAAACATAATGTGTTCTGCCCCGAAATTCGAACCCAAAATCTCAGAAACGGCAGTTGTTTTTTGTTTTCTCTGTACCTCTGCGCCAGCGAGTCAGTCATAATAAGAAATAAGGAAATACATACAAAAAAAACATAATCAAATTAAATACTAAACAAATTCTCATCTTTAAACAAAATCGGCTAGCATTCGCAGTATTTTTTTTTCGAACGCAAGCTCCTAAACACACAAACTCGTTTATTGACCGTGTTTGTCCCCCACTTAATTAATTTTCTCATTTCCTATTAGCCAGGAGGCAAAGGATTCTGTGAATACAGCCTTGTTTGGTTTTTGGAATCGTGTTATGTAAATGAAGGGAACGGACTAAGGCTGAAGTTTGTATAATTAAACATTAGGAAGGCGTGGTCACCATTTTGTTTTTTAAATTTTGCTTGATAGCTTTATGATGTATTTTTATTTACAAAATTGTAAGATGGGTCTACTTATTGGGTATGTTGAACTCGAATCGATTAAAACAATAATACGCTTCTTATTGGTCATATAAGTATAGTCAGAGAGCCGTGTAACCCTCAAAAATTATCCCTGTAATCCTGGCCAGTTTCAGTCGCTACCTTATGTACGGGGAGCTAATTCTTCTTTTCTCTACAATCAGTCTTTGCAATGACTGCTTACCCCTTTCGAGGTGGAAAAGCGTCACTATTTGTACCTATGTAAGTTCCTATTTTAAGATTTTTATAAATATACCAATGCTTCTTTTCACTCTGCACAGTTCTGTTATAATTACAGTTTCTCGTAATAATTTGAAGGCAATTATTTTTTTCTCGCTATTATCTACGACATGAACCTATTTTTTTTGCATACAACTAGCAGACGTCACGCGGTTTCACCTGCGTAGCTCCCGTTCCGGAAATATGGGAATAAAATATAGCCTATGTTCATCGGCGATAGTGCAGCTTCCCAACAGTGAAAGAAAATTTCAAATCGGTTCTGTAGTTTCGGAGCCTATTCGATGCCAACAAACATACAGTCAAATCTTTCCTTTTTATAATATTAGTACCTATATGTAGGTATAGATAACGTTGGTCGTGTGTACATAACATACACATACATAGGTAACTACACTCCCACAAAACATCTATCTACCCACAAACCCTTACATACCCAACCCGAGATTAGAATACGCACTTTTACAGTAATTTGTCACAAAAAGTTGCCAACTTTACCCTCGGAACACCGCATCATTTATTATCGCGCTCCCCACTCTCCCCTTATACACCCTTTCACCCCTTAAGGGCCAGTAATTTACCTTCAAAGCCTTCGCGGGAATGCGTAATGAGTAACGACGTGACGTAAATCCAAGGGATCCAAGGGATTTACCCCTTGTCTGTTTACTTGATAGGTACCTACTCTTTGAACATTATGTATATTTATGTAGAAATCTGAACAGGGATGTAGTGTGTTTTTGATTAAAAAGACCAGTAACTTTATATATTTTTTTTTAAAATAAAATAGAAGCGCTCGTGGCCCCGCGGACTCAGTGTTCTGTAAACGATCACTGCAGTAAGCAACTTTCACTATGGTCCATGGATGAGTGACCATCCATGTGATCACTTTGTGACATTTATTTGAGCGTTTCCGTGCTTCGGAAGGCACGTTAAGCCGTTGGTCCCGGTTGCCAGTAAAATGGCAGTCGTTAAGTCAAGTTGAAGACTTTATTTCAACAGCTAGCAGTCACAACCTGCGCCTGTCCATTTAAACACGACAATACGGCTCACCACCTATTACGTGGGATAAATTATACATATACAAAAAAGGTAAAATGTGGGCATATAATATGCCTCTGCCTACCCCTTCGGGGATAAAGGCGTGACCATATGTATGTATGTATGTATGTAACTCCATATGCTCATGACCGCGGCTCAGCCTAGATTGAATATTATTCTTGCATCCAAAGAAATCATATTCAAGGGATAAAAGGCCAGACTATAATTTCTCCGTACCGAATTTCATCCTGATCCATTCAGCCGTTAAAGCGTCATTGAGTTACAAACTTGCAAATATCCAAACATCTTCACAAATTATCACATTTATCAATAAAATTACTTAGATTATATACCATAGCTTCGTTCGTACCATAATGATGAATGAGAAATCACTCATCCTCACTTTTTGATTTAATGACTATCTGTCAGAAACGCAAACTTCGAGCAGCGGCCAGAGTACAGTGGTAGCTTTATTGGGCTCACTTTCTTGTTCGGCACGCGTCATCAGCATCCAGTTCTATAAACCTGTGGTAATCGTCCTGGAACATCCTTCCGAGGGCTTACCCCCGGGACTCCCAACCGTAGGCTGTTGGGCGTTACGTGAGGTTTTTAGGCGGTAGTAGTCCGACATAGCATCCATGAAGAATTTTCCCATACGTTAAAAAAATAAACCTGTGGTAACAATTATAATTATTGCAATCCGTTGAAAGTTTTGAACACTTCGTTGGAAGGTAAATATTTGAGTCAAAGCAGGGACGTGGGATCACCGAGCACTATATAAACACTGACAGGGATAATTCCTCTAAGTAAAATAAAAAAAAAACACTTCAAATGAAAACAACTGCGCCTTAAAATGTTCCCAATTTAAATTCAACCTAAATAGCTTTATATAAAAGAAACTCTCATTCATACAACGCCCAAAAACATTAGTCGTTTTAATTTTACTTGACATCTTGTATTGTGGCTAAAACCAGGGCCAAAATGTACCCTTATGGCCGTCCAAATAGGCCCATTACATAGTAATGTGTGTAAGTATTTATGCACATTAAAAACTCAAAAACGTTGCGCGGGTCGTTAATATTCTGTGCTAGTGAGCGCAAGCATAATATAAAGTCATTATGCAAATGTTGCCGGCATTTGCAAAGAGTTTTAGCTTATTTAAGGCTGTCGTTTTTGTGTAACATTGTCTATAGCTTCGACTATGTGCATTTTTTTAAATTTTATCAATTCACAAAGCAGGCACCCAATTTATAATCACAAGAATAATCATTATTTACTTCTATCAAATTCCCAAAAAATATGCTAATTCCATGGGCCCGAGTCTATAGCAGTCTTCGTAGGTCAATATATTTTGGTATTTTTTCGTAGCTATTGTGCTACAATTACGATTCTGTTCTGACCCAATCGACATAGCAGACTTAGATCACAGTACTTAGACAGAGTAGATTGTTTATAGCTATAAACATTTTATAAGATAAATGAAGAAAAAAATCATGGTTTTTAATCAAAATCCAGTTCAATTATCTCTCATATGAAACTAGAGGTCAGTTTTCTTGTATCAATCAATATCATCATCAATCAATATCAATATCAATACATATAATAAAATCGTAACAGGTCGCTGTCTGTACATGGAAGATAAATAAGAAAAAAATATTATAGAAGGGCTTTATGAACGTAATAGAACCCAAAACAATGATTTTTAGAATTTTTGTCTGTTTGTCTGTATGTCTGTTTGTCTGTACGTTTGTGGACGCTAATCTCAGCAACCGCTTAACCGATTGCAATGCGGTTTTCTTTATTGTGTTGAAGTTGGTTTTACTTAACATTTAGTGTTTATTTCATGCCAATCGGTTTAGAAATAAAAAAGTTATATCACTTTAAAGAATCATACATAGACAAATGAATGTAAAAATGAGTAAATCTAAACTGGCGTGTTGGCTTAATCATAAAAGAGCTTAATGATTAAGGCTATTTTAAAACAATTCAGTCAGAATTGTTTTAGAATAGACTTAATCTTTAAGTTCTTTTATGATTAAGCAAACAAGGCAGTTTCACACGCTGCTTGATGAGTCTGATGAAGAAATACCTCTCCTTTCATAGACCTTGTGTGACGTAAACGAAGTTGCGGGATCAGCTAGTTGTAACTATTTACGTAAAATATTTAAAAATCATGCATGAAGGTGTAGGTAGGTACACATACTTAAATTATACACCCATACTTTGCACACAGTAGTTCTGTTAGTCTCACGTAGTACTTATTAGTTAGATACAGCGCATGTAACATTTATAAGTACTAGAGAAAATCTGTAATCTATTCTCTAACCAGTAATTTGCACCAAAATTTCAAAAGCTTATGACATTTGTTCCGTGTTACCCATCCACATTTACCATCTCTGCAGTCCAAGTATTGTAACTTGAAAGTACTTGAAGCATATACATAACTTTAACTACCTGCCCTTGCAACTCCCTACCATAAAATTTAACGGTATTACGCTACCAATAAATACCTGTGTCAAAAATCTTGGTGTATTAATTGATAACACACTCAGCTGGGTTCCTTAAAATGCGTGAAATTAGTCGGAAAATGTTTGCATCAGTGGGGTCTTTGCGCAGATTGAGCAATTTTCTGCCTACTGCCACCAAAATTGCAGTTGCACAAACCATTCTTCTTCCTTTACTTGACTATGCGTCGTAAGCTATCTCGATGTCACAGAGGAGCAACTTAATAAACTTGAGCGCCTCCAAAATTTGTGTATAAGATTCATATTTGGTATACGCAAATATAATCACATATCCGAATATCGCCGTAAGCTCAAGTGGCTCCCAATTTGCCTTCGACGGAATGCTCACATTCTCACGCTTCTCTACAGCGTGTTGTTTAATCCCTGTACTCCTATCTATTTAAAAGAACGGTTTTTGTTCCTTCATGACACACATTCGAGAACCCTGAGGTCATCGGAGTCCTTGGAATTAGCTGTCCCTGCACATTCCACAAATTTCTACGATAAGTCTTTTACTGTGCAAGCGACGAAACTGTGGAATGCTCTGCCGGTGTCCATTAGGCGGGCACAGACATTGCAGGCCTTCAAGGGTATGGTGAAAGCACACTATTTGGGTATTTAATAAATATTGTTTTTCATAAAATTTCGGTTTTTATAGAAAATCTTAGTGCAAAATTGTACATTTTATATTATTGTAATGCAAAATTGTAATGTTACGATATGAAATAAATATCTGTAATCATATATTTATTTATTTTTGTCAATATGTATGAATGTATGTATGTATCTGTGTATCAATATATATGGTATGTATCTATGTATGTATTTGTATTATATATATTTAGAGTATTGTAACTTAGGTTTATTTAGGTTAATATAGGTAATAATAAAATGTAATAACTTTCCTCTCTTTTTTTATAGTCTTTGTCTTTATTTTTCTTAATTTTTACCAATAAACTACCCATTACTCACCAATATTATTTGTCCATTCAAAGGTTGCCTGAAAGAAATTGCTTTAAGCGATAAGGCCGCCATTTGTACATTCTTTTTATGTTATTTTTTATTTATTTTTATATTTTATTGGTGTACAATAAAGTTTTACTTACTTACCCTTAGGTAGTGCTTTGTCTCAAAAATCCATCAGATATAGAAAAATATTCCATTTTATTTCTCAACCATTTTAATTAAGCACAACATACAAAGAGCATTATTAACGTAAACCTACCCCTCCGTGAACTTTCGATATATAAGCGAGAGGTCCATATGGAATATTCATAAAATCATCCCGTTTACGGCCTTGTAAAGGGCCTCATAAAATTTTAGAGGCAAAAACGTGGTGTACGACCCTTTGGATGCTCTTGGGATGGGCCGAAGTTTGTAATTGAATTTTTGCCTGGAGCTCGCAAAGGGCAGGCCCTGCTTAATTTGTCGTATTCGGAAAGGGTTGGGCTGTTTGGTGTAAGGGAAAGACGGTTGGTTCCTGGTTACGTAGGCAAAGCTGAATAAACTTACTAGGTATATTGTAAATTTTAATTTCAGACCAGGACCCCACGGCCGTTGCTTCAGGCGGCAGTCGCTCCAGACGATTGTCAATTTAAAAGCCAAATCAAACCTGTTTTAGCAGTCAATTTAAAGTCTAATAAACATCTGCACAAACGTTTACTACTTAATGAAAAAAAGAAAATTTTAGTTAGAGTATAAAAAATTTACTCTGCTACGGCGCAGATATTAGTTACTACGTAAGCTACGGTGAGCGCCTCGATCGTCTTCTCTCGAATCTTCTTATGAAAATCTTTGAGTTCCTTATTTATCAACTGAGAAAACCTTTTTCCACATATTAACCATCTTTATTTCCATTTTGAATGTCTGTAAATATAATCCTCTCGCACCGAGAAGAATCCGGAATCTTGTCAAAGGAAATGAAAAATGACAGATTTTAAGTAGCAAAAAGGTTCGAAAAATTCAACTGTGCATTTCAACACGGCAATAGGCTCACCACCTATTACGTGGGACATAAAACAATAAGGTGTAACTATAAGGTAAGATAATAAGGACATAAATCCAAAAAAAGGTGAACTGATTTTTAATCCGCTTTTTGCTTTTGGCTTACAACCTCGCTGAAGAGATACAAATTATATTGTTGTAATCAAAAAGAAATATACCATTTTTTTGCCGGAGCAAGGGTTGTTTGCGCCTCCTTTTTTCAGCCTACGTGCTAAAATTTAATTCGGGTTTTCCGGATTATGTAAAAGTGTTACGCTTTAGGTACAGAGGACCATTTTTATCTTCAGCGTAATTTTAAAAATCGAATACCGGTCGCCATTTGTACAAAGGTTTCATTTGATGTAGATACGTAAGATTAAAAAATATAAATGGACTTTTATTTTTTTTTATGTAGCCTGTACGTTTTAGGTAAGTAACCTATAATACCTACGTGTACATATATTTGAGTTTTTATAATATCCATTGCAATGCCTTTTTAATGAGACTGATCTCTTTATTTATTTTTATTGTATTGTAATTATTGTAACTCCTAGAAACCAAAATCTACGGCAATGATCCAATACCAGAAAGTTGTGTAAACTCCTAAGAGAATTTTGATCGTCGTGAAAGTCTCATTATACCTAAAATTAATGTTTATAGAAAGAGTTGTGAAACAAAGTACCTAAAATCCACTCAACAACTTTCTATGTGAAGCGGGGGACTAGGAAAGCTTTTTTAGAAATGACTTTTTTATGTGTCGTAATCTTTAGGTACATAAAATAAAAATAAAAAAAAAACAGCACAGACATTTTTATTCTCAATGCGACGCAATAAAACGGGCCAGAACGACACTTTAAAGCGAATTATAAATCTATAATACACCTCACTAAGGTGTCAAAACTGTCTAAAGGCTTCAAATTTTCACCGGCAATATGCCAATACCTGTTTTCGGACATAATAGGATGGGAGGGAGCTGACTTGTCACCGTTTGTCGGATTCGATTCCCATAACAAGAACAGCGAATGTTCTAATAGATTAACCCTCATCATTCGGCTGTCCGTATTCGAATTATTTTTCGAATTAGCGTGTTAAGGGTTGAGGTTATCAGAGTGTAGGGGAAAACTGATTAAAATGAAGGAGTAGCTGACTCGGAAAAAAAATATTTTGGTAAAATTTATAGGCAGTAGAAATTTTGACCAGCTTTCGCCTTAGTAACCCATGAGACACTTGATATAGAATGGTTTTCTATATATGTAGACACACTGAAAGATATGTTACATAGGTTTAATAAACATACATTTATCACATCTTTATCTACGAACGGGTAAGCAGATGCATACACAAGCCTCCTTTTCATCATTTCTATTTATTTTGCTTCATGTAATATGTGGTAAGCCAATGGCTATGTTCAAAAAGACAGGCGTAAGTTGTGACTTACCGGAGTAAAAAATATCTAGTCACTCAAAGGTCTTTAAATTTAACCCAATTAAAACTTTTAAATATTAAAAAGCTCGTACCTAAATGGAAAAACACAAAGCGACCAGCCAAGATGCATTTTCAGAAACGATTACCTACTGCGTTCACTCGAATAAGTCAGCAAGAGAAGTAAAAAAAAAAAATTAACAAAAAAAGTATGTGCGTAAAGGTTTTACGCGCGATTGAAGTAAAACTTCTTTGCCATTGACGGCATCAAATGTTATATTAATATCATTCATTCGAATTTTGAATAGCGGAAACTACGCTTTCCAAATTCAAATAGTAAGCGATACTTCCGTCTTAAAAAAAATCTATGTTACGTACTCCCATAGATTTAGATTTTTTCTCTACTCGTACTCCCTACTCACGCCTAAAGAAGTTTTACTTCAACATGTTAATAATAACTTGGAACGATCCCAAACACCTAGTATAAAATGTGAAACATATTTCAGCGTAGACACAATACGACCAATCATTTGCAATTAAAACTACCTATAATACTTACCTACCTGACTTATTCCTCATCGACACACACCCATTCAATAAATAAAAATGTTAATTTCTTTAAAAGCGAACGGAGACTCGATATCGTTCCATCCTTTATTGACTCAAGACTAATATAACAAGTCCATTAGAACTGTTTGCCGACGACTCGCTGTGTAGTGGTTCTAGAAAGACTTATTTAGTTCATAAAGCAGACTTCATACGGCGAGCGATAAGTTACCTATAATACTTATGAATGTTTTGGATTTGACTCAACTAGAACTGTTTGCCGACAACTCGCTGTGTAGTGGTTCTAGAAAGACTTATTTAGTTCATAAGGCAGATCTCATACAGCAAGCTATAAGTTACGGATTTTGGATTTAGCTCCAGACATATATAACAAGTTCATTAGAACTGTTTGCCGACGATTCGGTGTGTAGTGGTTCTAGAAAGACTTATTTTGTTCATAAGGCAGACTTCACACGGCGAGCGATAAGTTACTCACTCTGCTAAGAAAAAAAATGGTTTTACTTAAGACTAATTTAACAAGTCCAATAGAACTGTTGACTCGCTGTTTAAAGTTCTAAAAAGACTTATTTAGTTCATAAGGCAGATCTCATACAGCAAGCTATAAGTTACGGATTTTATATTTACCTCCAGACTTATATAACAAGTCCAATAGAACTGTTTGCCGACGACTCGCTGTGTAGTGGTTCTAGAAAGACTTATTTAGTTCATAAGGTAGACTTCATACAGCGAGCTATAAGTTACTAATGCATTGTCCTGGATGAAAGACAAATGTGATGCGAAAATATAAAGTACATAGTCGTTGATGTGTATTGTGGCCTACGTTGTCGCGCTGAAACGGGACTCTGTAAGTATGGGTCGTATAATGTCGCATAGCGTCGAGTAGCTACATGTCGCATCATGTCGTGTCGCCAACCTAGGATAACGAGCTACTCTGCTTAAAAAGAATTTGGATTTGAATCAAAACTTCGAAAAAAAATGTCCATTGGAACTGTTTGCCGACTTCTTTTGTAGTGGTTCTAGAAAGACTTATTTAGTTCAGAAGGCAGGTCTCATACAGCAAGCTATAAGTTACGGATTTTGGATTTAGTTCCAGACTTATAATAACAAGTCCATTAGATCTGTTTGCCGATGACTTCTAGAAAGACTTACTTAGTAGTTTCAGTCTGCTCTTGACCACGGCTGGTGTAACCCAGCCGAAACGCTGAGCCTTAATTTAAAGATATGCATGATCGCGTTAGTACCCGTTTTATAATAATTATTAAGACTTACTTAGTTCATAAAACAGACTTCATACAGTGAGCGATAAGTTACGAAGATTTTGGATTTATCTCAAGGCTTATATAACAAGTCCATTAGAACTATTTGCCGATGACTTCTAGAAAGACTTATTTAGTTCATAAGGCAGACTTCATACAGTGAGCGATAAGTTACGAGGTTATGGATTTGACTCAAGCATAATGCAACTAAGTTCATTAGAACTGTGTAGTGGTTCTAGACAGACGTATTTAGTTCATAAAGCAGACTTTATACAGCGAGCGATAAGTTACCTACCTACTCTGCTTACGAAGCTTTTTTTTAATAGAAATCGGCCAAGTACCAGTCGTACTCACGAACGGAAGGTTCCATATCAAAAACAACAAACTAATCATGTTTGTTGTATGGAAGCCCTCAATATAATTGTTTTGCTATTTTTATTAGTACTTCTTTTTATAACGGCAGCAGAAAATACACGTTCTTTAAAAATGTTCTTTAGCTTGGTGACAGACGGATAATCTTCTGATGCTTAAACTTATGAATCTTTATGAATCCTGGGACATCCTTCCGAAGGCTTACCTGGGGCTCCCAACCTAAGGCTGTTGGGCGTTACGTGAGGTTTTTTAGTCGGTAGGAATCCGGCATAGCATCCATTATGGATTTTCCGTCACGTAAAAAAAATGACTATGGCTTTCGACAATACAAGGGTGTTCGGAGATTTTTTAAAATTACTCCCACTGTTACCTTTACTCCTTACTTTGACCATCCCGCTGCTCGCTACAAACATGCTTCTCAAACTGCCTATGCATCTGGTTCATTCTTATATGGCTAGGTCTAATTCTATATACCTACTCTTAACACGAGCTTTGAAACTTTTAAAGAGGAGAAGTATTAATACCTGCACAGGGATCTTTAAAATTCAATATACTTTTTGCAGCACGAATGTAGAACTTCAGATGTTGCTTACGTCCTTAAGCTACGGTGTCCACTTTCGATATGACGAACGCATTGTGAACACCTGTAAGCTGGGTTAAGGAAAAATAGCATTAGAGATAAGTAGTCCGTGTTCCGAAAAAGTAAAAAATAAACAGCCAGTATGTATGTATTCAGAAAAAAAAACAGCCTGTATAATTTATTATCAGTCGCACAAAACGTCATTCACAATCTTACGTTACGCACAAACAGAACTCAGCTTAAAACCTCTCCCAGCCTTTGCTTTTCCATTTTCGAACACCACTATAATCTGACCTGTTAGGCCCCGAAAGCCTGATACTAAAATGTTTCAAATAGGGGAATTTCAATAAAAAGAGGGGGATCGAAACAAACTGGGCAGTTTCCCCGCTCAGGGTCGTATGACAGATGATTATCTACGGGCGACGTCAAAGTGAATAATTGGAATTTAGAACAGATTTGTTTTCAGAAATATAAAAGCTAGTTGTATTAAAAAGTTGGTTGTTTTTTTTTTGGCTACGTATGAGTTGGGGCAGCTTTCAGGTTCTTTATTCAGTTAAAGGTTTTTTTTTGTATTTGAAGTTAAATTGCAAACGAATTGATAAGTGTTTTACTTTTCAGTAGAAGGCTCAGAAGACTGATGGTTGCGAAGAAATTATGAAACGGAGAAAATACGCAGAGCAGTTTGCTTAGATTCACAGCGTGTAGAGAGTTGTTAACTAAAAAACATTGGTGGACAGGTGCAAAGTAGGTACGTATTAATTATATTTTTTTAAACAATTTTACTGTAACATTCTAACTTGAGAACCACTGCTGTCAGAAGTCTTACGAACTTTGAGAGTGGCCTCCAATCGCTAGAAGCGCCACGACTTTCCATCAGGCTGGCGACGTCAATTTAAAGAGCTTAATTTAAAAAAAACAATATTATAAAACTGTTTATTTAGGCATAGTTTACTACAGTTCATCCTCAAACGATACCTTTTACACCTCATCATAATTTAAAATATCTGTTCAATTTCGGACAGCCCAACCCATGAAATAAAACCTTTTTATTTAGTCACTTGAAATTCAACCACCCTCATCACGTTATATTAAACCCTATATACGTGCAGCCTTTGCTTAAAAACGAATCATACTCATTAAAATTCTTTTAACCAACCTAAAACAAAGAAAAAATTTGCATGTTTTTATCCTGAGTACCTAACACGGTAAAATGAAAGGCCCCTAAATTATTCCGCAAACCACAACACCATGTATAAAGTACATATTACAAAAATTCGCTTCAAAAGGATGCTCCAAGAAAGATGGTCTAAAAAGGTACCTACTGTTACAAAAACCCCGCCTTTTAAGCGCGATGCAAGCGTTCGGCTTCTCCCCATCTCTGAGGGAGGGTAGGCACGCACATGCGTATTTTGCCGCCCGCCCCCACTAAGCTCCGACTTCCATTTTGTTTTTCCCGGTCGTTTTTTACTCGGCTTTAGTACCTAACGTTTGATATCAGTTCTGCTATATGTAGTTCTACTATAATTATGTTTAGTTTTCTATAAATATTAACTAGTTATGTAAACTAGTAGGTATGCACAAAAAAAATTAAGAAAACTGTCAAGGAGAGGAAAAGTCTCAAATTGTGAAAAAAAATGTTTAAAACTTTTTCTCTGTCATTCGTTTTCTTCTGTTCTGGGTTTTCTCGACCAAAGTCAAGTAAATTCTAAGTCTAAAAATAAATAATTTTCATGTTGAGATTCTTTTAAATAGCAGCGTATTTATGTACTACCCGTTCGCTCTAACTTTGCCGCTGGCGTAGAGGCGTATACCCGAATTGGTAATTATACGAAGTAAATTGACAGTAGCTAATGTCACTTCGTCATAGAAAATACGCAACACTACAAGAAGAAGTGACATTAGTTGCTGTCAATTTACTTCGTCTAATCAAAATTCGACTTTAGTGCAGAGCCAAACGGCAAAGTTAGAGCGAACGAGCAGTATGTCCAAGTTTGTAATAAGTTCTACTCCAGTGCTTTACTGGAGTACCTAGAACTTATTCCAAACTTGGAACCGTGGAACCTTACTGCTTACTGGAGATATCTGTGCAATTTGTTCACAAAGAAAAAAGTCTCGTTTCATTGCACTTATCATTATAGTTATCACTCTTCAACACTGGAACGTAGTCGAATCCTTTGTGGTTTAGAATCTACCGTTTTTACACATATACACTCGAAAATACACCAGTTTTGAAAAATTATACAGCTGAGTTGCGGCCGCTTATCTCTTTTGGCGCCAATTTCACAATAATTACTGGTCTCTAAGAACAACAGATATCTTCAAAGTCGCTTTACCAATCCTTCCTACTTCCTACTAATATTATAAATGTGAAAGTTTGTAAAGATGTTTGGATGTTTCGATGTTTGTTACTCAATCACGCTCTAACGGCTGAACGGATTGGGCTGAAACTTGGTACAGAGATAGCTTATAGTCTGGAATAACACATAGGCTTTTCATCCTGGGAACATGTGTCCATAGGAAGCGGGAACTAAATTTCACGCGGGCAAGTTCGCGAGCATCAGCTAGTAGTAAATACTTACCCACCACGAATCAATTTACTGAGTATTTCGCCAATTCTTCTCGGAACAGGGCCGCATTTAGAAAAGTGGTCATAAAACTCGTGCAAACGAACGATGAACAGCCACCAATGGTTGTCGCTAGCAACCCTGGCTTTTTGCCTTACTCTTGTTCAATGGCCTAGTCTAGTGCTGAGTGATGGCCTTCTCTACACCATGAATCTTACCTAAGTAGGTCCTAGCGGGGCTAGTGGTTAATATCAGCTTTTTGTGTAGTCGTTGGCGGTCACAAGTAGCGAGTATACACCCTCTATAGCAAAATAACACAGAAACTCAGTAGGTATCAAAAATTCTGCTTAGAAACTATTTGCCGAACTCTACTGAGTGAGTGAGGATTTTTTTGGTTGATTCCACGTAAGTTTTGGTGGCCGACATCCTGCTCAAAACTATTTCTTTTTCGATATTTAAAATTTATGATTAGTTAGCATACTAAATTCCTTTTCAAAAATTATCTATGTTAGGATGTTTTAGTTCAACACGAGCGTTTCATTTCATTCAAATAATTCTTAATCTGATTTTAATTAGGATTAATAGAATCTAATTGTTCTTAATTTTTTTTTTTAGGAATGGCACATGAAATCATCGTCAAGGACATCAGTTAAACCGGAATTCTACTTTGAAACCATAGCTTATATTTTATGAGTAAGTATTATTTGTACTACTTACCTATATAAATAAAAAGCTGCCTAGATTAACGCGGCACCTTTTGGAAATTCCAACGTACAAGCTAGCTGGTGGGATTGACTTTGAACAAAACTGGATGGGGTTGCGGCGATGTTGGTGGGATCCATAAACACACTTGATTATTAAGACACCAAATGAATTTTGGTCGGTCTGCTGCCAGATATTTCTTTAAGAAAATAATCATTATCATTGTGCTTGCTTCTTTCTGTTATTATTAGGTACATGTGTAGTGTCTACATATGGATGTAGACACTACACATGTACCTAATAATGTATGGACTGATATTATAGAGCTAAATATTCAGTATGGACTGATATTATAAAGCTGAAGAGTTCGTTTGTTTTTTTTTTCGTTTCTTTGAACGCTAGGATCTCAGGAACTACTGGTTGGATTTTAAAAATTATTTCATAGTTTGATAGTCCATTTTATAGGCTATATAACATCAAGCGTGTTAGGTAACGCATAAAAGTTATAAAACCTGATAAAGTTTTCCTTCAAAGTTCATTACATGCACTACCGTCATGTTCTCTTATATTTGCTCCATAGTTATGATATTTTCCAGATTTTCAAGCCCGTCGGTTTTAGGTTTTGTCGGTTTAGTTAATACACAACATATCCATGAAAAGTATCGGGCACTACGTAGCCGTTTGGACAGTAAGTCAAGGACAGGATTTGACGAAACTATGAAGATTCCAAGGCGGGAGCTACGGCTCAAAATTCACAATTAGGACACCAAGAACCCACAAAAGAGGATTATTGAAATCACCAACCTTAACCTAGCATTAACCGCTGGACTTGAGCATAAACAGCGCCAATTGTATTTCGTCCCACCTAGGTGGAAGCCTCTTGTCATGATGAAATGTAGCATTTAGATGGCTGCCGTTACTGGTGCATGTGCTATGAATTGTTTGCTCTAATTTCATTTGTACGTATGTACCTACCTGATTAAGTCCTGGGGATGTCCCATGATGTCCGAGGGCTTACCCGGGGCTCACAACCATAGGCTGTTAGGCGTTACGAGAGGTTTTTTAGTCGGTAGGAGTCCGGCATAACAGCCATGAAGATTTTCCCTCACGTAAAAACAATGTACCTGATTAATATTTCTTTCTTTTCTTCCCATTAACGTCCTGCTGTCTAGTTCAGGGATTTAAGGCTATCCTGCTTCAAAATACAAACAATGAGTTAGTTAATCCTCGTTGCATCCCAGGCCCTCGCTTCGAAGCGTGGTCCGCTTGTCGTGTTGTTTGTTATTAAGTACCCTTTTTATTTACTTAGATACTTATATCTAAATTTTCACTTGTACACAGACTTGCAAAACTCATGATACAAATCGAAAATAAACTCAAACGAAAATCGACCTTATTGCTTTGCAATAAGCATGATGATTAAAGTGTTATGCCGCAAAATGTGGTAGATGTTCCCCACTTGGGTTGGTAATCAATCATCGTGACATTTCTATTTATCTTGATGAGCCCCTCACTTCCGATACTTAATGGGCTTTTGTTTTTTTTTTCATTTACGCTCACAGGACTTAGGTTGCTGTTCCTGAAAGCCAGGAAATGTACGAAGGTTTATTAATCATTTGTAAATGAGTTTTTGGTTGAGTGATGTTAGCGGTTGATTGAGTGCTATCACGGACATCAGTCTTTGATGAGGGTTCCTAGGCTTTCCAGGAGGAGG
This sequence comes from Miltochrista miniata, assembly GCA_933228765.1. Lineage (NCBI taxonomy): Eukaryota > Metazoa > Arthropoda > Insecta > Lepidoptera > Erebidae > Miltochrista > Miltochrista miniata. The sequence goes on along the minus strand of OW121764.1, from coordinate 8,519,328 downwards.
AAAATTTGAGTCGGTCTTAGATAAACGTATAGAAATAATAAAAAGTCTTTATGATTGTAATACTAAAAAATATTCAGTATGTCCTCGACAAAAAACATAGCTTAGGTACTACTGACGATCTCGTGAGCCGCAAGCACAATAGACCCCCAACCAAGACAAATGAAAAATACGCAACCTACAAAAAATCGTAGGTAAATAGCATTATTCTATCCACGGTAAAATGGCACCTTCTTTATATACACACTTTCAAACCAAACCAAACTCTATTAGTACAGAAAAAGAACACGTTTTGCTAAACAACAAACATATCAAAACTCGGAGAACCTTTCTTTTAAATAGACCGTTTCTAGTATAAAAAATAATAAATAATTTTGAAGCTTTATTCGCTCATCTTAAGGTATACTTTTGTTTGTATTGCAGTTGAGTTGTGACGTCATTTCGACTGGTCGCAAGTGGTCAAAATATATTGCGCATAAACGTGCTATGGCTAACCCGGGAGTTAGGGGGGGAGTAGGCTTAAAAATTGGGGTAAGGGGCAAAGGGGTGCGTTTTTAGTGCCTGCAGCGCGTCGGCCTATTTGGGGTGTAGATGGCGCAGGGACGTATTTAGTTCTATAAGAATCTTTAATACCTGTACTTGATGACGCCAGTAGCTCCTCCATCAGCGTGTTATGATAATTAATATCTAATCAGTCAAATCAAATTTATAATTTTTATTGTTATTGCTTTTTCAGGAACTATTAATAACGGGCAGTACAGCGCAGGAGTGCACGAGCGTGAGCTTGGAAAAATATAGTGTAGCCAGATTAATGAATGCAACATGTAACATCAGAAACAGGGTGCCCTGACAAGTGAATACGATATTTAATATCCTGCTTCTTGTTTCTAATATCCCTCTATTTACACTAGTTTTGGCAATAACATTAACCTTCAACAACTTCTTGTGTTGTTGTGTAGTACATTCCTTAGATACATGTACTTACAAAACTACTCGGCTGGCTCAGAAAGGTACTTATAGTGCGCATTTCATTCTGCAATTACGTCTCAATTATCAAATAAAAAGAAACAGCTTTTTACACTGTATCAAGCCCATATCTAATCCATCTAACCTATGTAGTCTATCTAACCTGTCTTGCCCAAAATAAGCTTATGGTGTGGGATACACACATCAATAAGCATACTTGTTTATTACCGGCTTGCCTACCGACTAAAAACCACACGTATCCTACCTAACAGCCTACGGTTAGGAGCCCCGGGTAAGCCCTCGGACTCCCAGCAGACCTTGGGCTACCACAGCAGCCTCACCTACGGGGGGGTCTCGATGTTATCCTGCGTCTTTGTGGGGTTGTTGTTTGTGGGGATGCTTTTGTAAGTACAGTGAGGAGCCCCTTCACCGTTCTCGGATTCCGGTCATGGAGGCCGATAGTCTTTGGCAAAGATACGTCACTCACTCACTTATCACTCACTACAAACTATACAGATCCAAGAAGCAAAAACCAAAAAGGGTTGCAACTTATCACCTACGAAGTGGTCGTCAAGTGCTACAAACTGCTACGATAATATCTTTATTTTTTAAATCCCATAATTTAATACACAAGACAAAAAAGTATTCGAAGGAGGTGAACTAATTCGAAATGCATGTACCAAGTAGTAAACTTACGAGTACATTAGTAGTTGTATTTCAATCAATCAATCAAGGGCTTCGAGGGCTTACCCGGGACTTCTGGTCGTATTCGGCTTCTTAGGGGGGCGGGCGTGCGTGAATCTTTACGTCACGCTGTTGTCTAGGGCCTGCTTTTATAAGGACAGTGAGGAGCCCCTTCACAGTTCTCGGATTCCGGTCATGGAGGCCGATAGTCTTTGGCAAAGATACGTCTGCGGCGCCCACGCCGCAGACTGCGGAACTCGTCTGAACGTCCCTACCGTCACTCGCCACGATCATGACCTGCTCACAGAAAGAGGCAGCGGAGTCCCATTTACTCCCGCTAGAGCCCATGCTGGACACTCCACCAATGTGTGGAGCGACGCTTAACACCAAGCTCTAAATTATACAAGGAACCTAAAGTAATGAACATTAAACAATTATATAAATTTACTACTAGTCTAGTCATTAGCAAAATTCTAGATAACACCATACATAGCGACCTGACTTTTGCGTTTTGTTGTGCCCAGGATATCCAAACTCCGCAACAAACATTTTTTACACTAGACAAATATTGTTCGAACGAGCTGAAAACAGCTGATGCCGATAAAGATTAATGAAAAATGTTTAGAGAAGCACCGAGTAGTTATATGTTCCTTATTTAACGTCAATTAAATGTACAAACTAAAATTTTGTACCTATCAAGATAGTATTTTGATTAAGATATTGTTTTAAACAATACATGGGCATGAAATTCATTTTCTTCGAGAAAATTCCACGTGGGTAAAACTGTCTAGTTGTTAATAAAGCTCTTCATCCTGTAAAAAAAACAAAATAATGTTCAACATTTAGGTTTATGATTGTTATTTCGCCTGTCCTGTCCTAATCTCATATCTGTGACTTTTCTATTGATGAGAAAATGCCTTATTTTGGTTTACAGAAGATGAGGATAACATCTATAATAACACACAAATACTGTCTACAGTTTATTTTAATTTTAAAATTTTGTTACTACATGAAAAATATATATTTAACTTCAATTGTAAAGCTATTAAGCAAATAAAAAAATTAAGAATACAATAATTATTACAACTTTCCCAAGTACAGCCCTGTAACGCGTTTAACCCCGCACCCTTACGACCTACGCACATCTCACTCGCACAAACTCCAAAAAGAACTCTCCGTCGCTTTCCACCGCTTAAATTATTGCACCTCGGATATACACCGATACAAAACGCCTTATGCGTCAAAAGTATTCCCTATTGAAATTCAACTTTAGTTATATAGAGTTAAAACTCAATTTGGTAGGGCAATTTTCTATTGTAGGAATAAATTTCTCGAAAGAACTTACTGCCATGATCTGATATCCTGTAGATACTGATCGAACTGTAATTTAGACAGCATTGCGAATGATACCTTAGTATTCAGCAATAAATGTCATTTAAGTTTAGCAGTTTTGATGTTAAATTTGTCTTTTAAGTACAAAAGGGTGCTCAGACACTTGTGAAGGGCTTTGAAATGCTCTCCGAGTTATTTAGGGTGTGGGGTTGAATGGGAATTGGGTGGGGGTGAAAGTAGTCGCAAAGCCCATGGGTAAAAACACATTGCTCTGATGGTCTTCTGCCTGTGCAGGTGTCTCCTGTAGTTTGCTAAGTAAAACATGCCATTCTGAGGTATTGTATTCAAGAGTAGGAAGAAATATTTCTGGGTTACGCCATTTTTCTTAGTTCGGGCGTTTTCTATGTACATATTTATAATGTAGAATATATATTTAGAAATAATAGGGACCCGTTGGACGTCGATATTCGACACACATAAATTAATAAATGCAGACATATAAACTGTTGAAGCCATTTTTCGGCACTACGACCTATACCTAATTTTTCTATGCGTATTATCATCTTTTCATCAATCCTTTTACAAACCTACGTCACTAAATTATCACGCATATAGAATTTACGCCATGTTCATATTATTTTCAACCAATCTAAGAATTTTCTTTTGTTCAACGCGAACATATACTTATACATATATGAACTTTAACCGAGTCAAATTGTTAGTAAGTACTTATGTTTATCAGTCGTTATAGCACATTGCATTGGCACATATTAACTTAATTTACGCTAGATGGCGTTGCGTGGTGTGTTGAAATTTCTTTAATTCTAGATGATAATAAAATTGTTCCTAGCAGCCAATAAAAGCAGAACACACACCACAGCACCAAATCCAGACAGGATCAACTCGGAAATTATAATTTAAAGAAGAAGATTTTTACGTCGAATGTAATATATTTTGGTTGCAATCGAGTCTACTTTTGAGGTCAAGAATCTTAGGAGGGGGAGGGGGGCGGGGGGAGAGGGGGAAAGGGGGGGGAGGGGAGGGGGGTAATAAAATGGGGGTTAATAATAAAAAAAATATTATTATTACTTAAAAAAAAAAAAAAATTATTACAATTCCTTCACTAATTAATCGAAAGGAACTTCGTTCCATCCGGGTGTCCCTTGACACCTCTCAAGTTTTTTTACGTGTGGTAATCCTTCATGGATGCTATGCCGGACTCTTACTGACTAAAATCACACGGTTTGCTACCACTACCTACGGCCGGGAGCCCTGGGTGCGCCCTCGAAAGAATTTTCCAGGATATATTAGATTTGGTGACAACTACAAGTATCTATTCACAAAAAATAAATTCAATTTACTATTAAGGTTGCACGAACACTGGAACAAGACTAATCAATATAATTATCACGCTAACCTCACCGTGGGCTATTCAATAATATTAATGTTTTTGTCAAACATAATTTTATCTGCATTGTTAAATATTATCTATTTGCTTCATGCACGCGACTGTACCTACGGCTATGTGTGGCTCATATTTCAAACGAGCCGCGTACACACACATAGGTAGCACTGGTGAACATGATACTCTTATATGTATACTCAGGTACCTTCACTAAAAATAAATTACATGTTGGAAATATTTTATTGTAAAAGCCAGAATATTCTGTAAATTGTTTGATAAATGTAAGGTGAAATTCATTTTGAATTCGATGTAATGAATTTAAAATTATTTGAATAGCAATTTTGAATCTGTTGTTACGGTTTTGAAAAAATAGGGTGATTGGTTTGTCCGTTCGTCCGTCTACACCTATGGGCCCCGATTCTTGGTCACACGACTTAGAAGCGTAGACCAAAAACAATGCAGTACATCTACACTACTAGTAAAAGCTTTGGATCCAAGAAACAAAAACCAAAAAGGGCCGCAACTTAGCGTCTACGAAGTGATCGTCAAGTGCTACAAACTGCTACAGTAATATCTTTAATTTTTAAATTCCATAATTAAATACACAAGACAAAAAAGTATTCGAAGGAGGTGAACTATTTCAAAATGCATGTACCAAGTAAGTACACTTACGAGTACATTAGTAGTTATATTTCAATCAATCATATCCTTCCGAGGGCTTACCCGAGACTTCAGTTCTTCAGTTGTAGGGCATCGTGTGGTTTTAGTCGGTTGGAGTCCGGCATAGCCTCCAGGTAAAATTTCCAAACGTAAAAAAAAACACACCGTAGTAAAAAAATTACGATAATGTAGCATAAGTCATACACATATCACATTCTTATATTCTCTTACAAACCTTTTAAATTACGTCCTCTATCAGACAGCATGAACAAAAGCGTGAAGACAACGCGGTATCAGATGGGCGTAATTTTTCATTACATTACCATGGGCGAGTCATGCGAGTGTGAAGATAAAACCATCGTCCCAGTCTGTCCCTGCCCCGTACCATGTGCGTGAAACGATGTGGCGCTTTCATACTCACCTATGTGAAAGATAATTGTGAGTATATCTTTCTAAAATTTTAGTTGTGCTAATTATCCATTTTGTGAATCCTTTGTGAGTGCCTTATAATGTAAGTACACTAATTTAAATTTAGGATGGAAGAATTCTTCCCGTGGGCTATAAGCTTGTCTAGGTACCACCGTAGTAAAAAAAATAACCACATTTATTCTGAATTAGTATCATACACATATCACATTCTTATATTCTCTTACAAACCCTTTAAATTACGTCCTCAATCAGACAGCGTGAACAAAAGCGCGGAGACAACGCGGTATCAGATAGGCGTAATTTTTCATTACATTACCATGGGCGAGTCATGCGAGTGTGAAGATAAAACCATCGTCCCAGTCTGTCCCTGCCCCGTACCAAGTGCGCAAAACGACGTAAAGCTTTCGTTCTCACTTATGTGACAGAAAATCGTGAGTTCGTCTTTCAAATACTACTTATACTTGGACTGATGGGCTGCTCAAATTGAATCTATATTCTTTAATGACGTAGTAGGTACAGTACAACCACGAACTTTAATTAAGGACCCTGGAAATTACCTCAAAGTATTCCTGGAGCTTTCTTACCCAGACTCATTCTAACAGTAGACATTAAATTAAATGTGTTAATTTTGTTGTACGACATTCCAAATATAGTGGAGCCCAAATTATTGTTAGTGATCGTACAGGTAGAGTTTCTTCAATAATTATATCAGATAGAGTTTATTGTATCTTCTAAGAAAGTGTGCTCCATCTTAAACAACTTTGATTTAGGCCAACTTGAGCCTTTACGTGAAAAAAAATGGATACCACTTTCAGACCCCCTTATGGTCACTGCAGTACATTGCTTATTTACATGATCTCCGCAACATAATGACACCTGCTAATGGACGCTGGGCACCTCGAATCTATCTATCACACACCAAAATCTGAACTAAAAAGAAATTACTACAAGTTCACAGCAAGCAAGAATTCATCTAGCTACGTATTCAAGACCAGCGAATTGGCTGAATTTTATGCAGCTAAAACCATGTCTGCTCACAGGTATCGTGGAAGAAAAACAAGGGATTTCTTTGGTTTAGTTCAGGCTAAGCTTGCGATCCAGGGACTTGACTGGTAATGTGCCCCATTTATTAGTCTGCTATAATAAGGGAATAGATATCATTATTATAGTTGTAATGTCATGCCCAATGATCATTCACATGCCAATTAAATTTTGTACACGCAATCCTAAGTCGTAGACCGAACAACGCGTGCTGGACAGAGGTGCCACTCTCACACAGTGGAGAGAATCTTTGCTAGAACTGAACGATTCAAAGGATCGTTTCTCTGTCGAACCATAAAAATCTGGAACGACCTGCCAGCGCACGTGTTCCTCTTACAATCCTGGGTTCTTCAAGCGGAGCGTGAAGAGGCACATCACAGGGCCGCCAACTTGAGGGCCGCTTTCTATAGCCTTACAGACTGGGACGGTGGCCCCCAATCGCTAGATGTCGCTGTGACTTTCCATCAGTCGGCGGCATCATTTTGGCGCGCTAAATATAAAAAAAAAACAAATTATTAAAAAAAGCCTTTTACGCTTAGCTGAAGGCCTGTACCTATGCAAAGTCGCTCATCTCCAATTGACATAAAAAGTGATAAAATAGCACCTGCATCAAACGAGTTGGTAACGGAACACAACAAAGTTTTCAGTTTTCCTCAAAGATATTCTTTTCTTTACGAGTGAAAGTCCTCATAGATGCTATACCGGACTCCTGCCGGCTAAAATCACACGGTGCCCTGCTACTGCATAACGCCGGGAGCCCCAAGTAAGCACTTGGAAGGTTGTCCCAGGGTAACGACAGGCCACTTCCGTGGGCTTGCGTTTTAGGGGTTCAGTTGCTTTCCCACATCTTTGGTTGCTCGAGTATTTGTCCTGCTTCGTGGGACGTGACGCGTGCATAAAACTCTCACATCACGGCACTATATTGGACCTGCTTCTGTAAGGATGGCGAGCAGAATCACAAAAATAAAATATACACTAAAGAATCCTTACACCAACAGAAAATCTAAGAAGGCCTGGTAGTTATTTTTTGGTTTTGGTATCAGGGATTTATTTATTTCACCTTATTGCAAAAGAAATGCCATAAGACAAGCTTAATGCCGTTAAAGGATTTGCCCTTAAAGCTAGGAGCGTAAAAGGAAGGCCCTTTCAAGGGTAAACACGAGAATCTTTGACAAACTTGACTGAAACTGAAACTCTATTAGCTTATCTGTGGAGACGCCAGTATACGGTTCTGTTCGAAGACACAGGTTAAATTTTGCACGAAAACCGTAGGTCAGGTTCAGGTCAGGTTTACACACACATACACCAAGTATTAGAAGATTATTACAACTTTCCCTACCACTTTTTTGTCTATTTAAATTTTCATCTCGAAGCGCTCGTAGCCCCGCGGACTCAGTGTTCTGTAAACGATCACTGCAGTAAGCAACTTTCACTATGGCCGGTCCATGGATGGGTGACCATCCATGTGATCACTTTGTGACATTTATTTGAGCGTTTCCGTGCTTCGGAAGGCACGTTAAGCCGTTGGTCCCGGTTGCCAGTAAAATGGCAGTCGTTAAGCTAAGTTGAAGGCTTTATTTCAGCAGCAGGCAGTTACAACCTGCGCCTGTCCATTTAAACACGGCAATACGGCTCACCACCTATTACGTGGGACAAATTATACAAAGGTGAAATGTGGGCATATAATATGCCTCTGCCTACCCCTTCGGGGATAAAGGCGTGACCATATGTATGTATGTATGTTAAATTTTCATTATATCATTTTTAATCTGTACCAATAGGTACTTATAAAAAACGAAACAAAAAAAAAAGAAACGTACAATAAAAAACACACACATCGCTTAGATCTCATGGTAGGGGGGCCGGGTGTAGAGTTCCCTTAGGAAATTAATAGTCGAGTGAAGCAGCGCCCTTGCACGAGGTTCGCGCCGCAGCCGTTAGGTGGCGACACCGGCAACAAATTGTGTTAACGCCTCAATGTAGAGTTGCTTTACAAGAAAATAGGATGTCCGGAGATAGTGAAGAAGGTATGAATATTAAATGAATGATTTTAAATTTCCTGTAATAAATACAGAAAAAACGTTGTACGTCGTACAGTAAACTTGAAAAGAGTAAACTTACCTACCTAAGAACAAGAGGCTCGTGTGGCGACGGGAAAGAGTACAGAATGTCCCCACCCGAAATTCATCCCGAGATGAAACCTGTTCGTCAGAACCATAGATTTAGAATTTTTCGCTACTCTCTAAATCTATGGTCAGGTCTTCTCTCGTTTCCCATAAATTCATTTGCACTAATATTGTTTGCCATAATCATCCTCGATCACAATATTTACTTGCACTATTATCATTTATACTAATAACGTTTGCCTTAACAACTCAACAGTGATAACTTTTATTTGCCATAAAATTACTTTCTATAATAACATATATCATAATAGTTACTTTCCATAAGTAACACATCTCATACTCGACTCTTGACATAATCAAAATTTGATATCATTATGAAAATAATACATAATATTGTTAGGTCGAAATTAATTATTATTAACACCCCGACTCAGTGCAATCCGACTCGGATTTTTTAAACCACCCAGAAGTATATTTATGGTGAATAAAAGTTATGGATATTAGCATTATTGAAAATGAAAATTATGGCAAATACATTTATGGATATAAATTATTATGACACTTGATCGATTATGGCCAATGAAATTAGTGAAATGACTTTCACTTATGTCATTTCACGATTATGGCAACTGAAGCGTTATTTCTAATGAAATTATGGCAAATGCCAGTATGGCATTTTAAATTATGGCAAACATTAGTAAACCCTATGGGTCAGTACAATGACAATCGTTAAGCGAAGTTGAAGTCTTATGGTCGGCTTGAAGATTTTCAACTATGAGTCGTCAAAACCTGCGGCTGTCCATTACAACACGTTTAAATGCATAAAGAAAACAAGCAGCAAACAGCTAATATAGAAGAAGTCCTGAATATTAACATTCTCTACGAAAAGATGTTGCAAAAGTATTGTTGTACGTACTTGGTCAGATTATAATAATGTGGGGTACCCTATATTTCCTAGGGTCGCGATGGTGGTCAAAATCAGCGTCGGAAACCCTGGGATATCCATCCGAGGGCGTACCCGGGACTCCTAGCCGTAGGCAGATGGAAGGTCACCGTGTGGTTTTAGTCCGAGGATCGGATCGAGTAGGCAGAGGCATATTATATGCTCATATTTCACCTTTTAGATTTTTGTCCCACGTAATAGGTGGTGCAGGCGCAGGTTGTGACTGCCAGTTGTTGAAATTTTTAAGCCACCTAAAAGGCCTTTAACTTGGCTTAACGACTGCCACTTTACTGGCAACCAGGACCAACGGCATAACGTGCCTTCCAAAGCACGGAAACGCTCGCAAATAAATGTCACAAAGTGGTCATGAGGTGGTCACCCATCCATGACCGGCCACAGTAAATGTTGCTTACTACAGTGATCGTTTACAAAACTCTGAGTCCGCGGGGCTTTTTTTTTGTTTAACGTGAGGGAAAATCCTCATGGATGTAATGCCGGAATCCTACCGACTAAAAACCTCACGTAACGCCCAACAGCCTATGGTTGGGAGCCCCGGGTAAGCTCTCGGAAGGATGTCCCAGGACTCCCAACAGACCCACAGACACACACGCGTGGTTGGGGTGCTATGCCGCGCCTTAGGGCGGTTTAGGGTGTGATCCCGCTTCTAAGGGGTGAGCCGCTCTCTCACCGTCCTTAGGCCCCCGGTCATGGAGTCCGATAGTACTCGGTAAAGTCCGTGGGGCTACGAGCGCTTCTGTCGGTAAGAGTAACATAAAAACATCATTAAGGATTTCTACACGTGAAAAAATATCTAAGCTACTCGTAATGCTACTATTTGTGTATATATATATTATTTCGATATCTTTGTACCTAAATTGAATTTGTTTGTTAGAGCGGTAAAGCAACTTCTAAATCCACTGTAGTTTTGAAGTCCATCCTGTCTAATGTGTCAAAATTGTAAACTATTTTTATAAGTGTTATTGTGAGAAACTCCTTCATTTTAATTCATTTGTACACGCGTTCTTGTGGAATGCAACCTAGGCTCTAATCCTACTGCTTTGTATTATTATATTTTTTATTGGTTGTAATCTGTTACGTGTGATAAATAAATAAAATAAAATAAATAAAATAGATGGCGCTAGCTTAATCAGACATCAAATAAAAAATTCATACGCGCTTGTAACAGAAACGGACACTCTTCAATCTCAACATACTTGAAGTGATTACATCCAGGCATTTAATAGTCAGCTTATAGTCTAAGATCCAACGGGACTTGAACTTAAACGGGATTTTATTTTTAAATCTTAAATGTTCTCAATCTTAAATTCAGAATGTTATTAATTAAAATTCTAAAATGCAAATAATTGTTATCTGTTTAGATTTTTGAAGTAAAACTTTTTGGATCGGTGTGAATTGAATTTAATAAAACCAAAAAGAGTTAGGAAAAATAGAAAACTAGGTATACTGTTTTGATTTTGTTATTTAGTTTTCTCCGACTTTAAACAAAGCCACTAACTACTATAAAAAGTTTCATTGGTAAAGAGTGTGAACTCATAGTCGATTAATATTTTTAGCTCATGGAAATGTAGCCGCCCTCTTGACGGCAAGCCTTTTCGATGTCCAGAGATTGAGAACTACTTTCACAGTACCTTTTTTAGCTACTTCTTTCGCCATTCAGCTTAGTTTTTTTAGCGATGGGAAACTACTAAATAAAACCACTTTTCATCCATTAAACAATTGTGTGAAGATGCAGACCAGCCAACTCCTCTACTATAAAATATACTGAGAGAGTCAAAATATGGCAGCTTGAAGTCAAAATTAAATAGTTCATTCTATCAACTGTACGTTGTTAGGAAATATTACGATTTTAGTTCTGAAATGGTAGGACATTAACGAGTGTAGTGTAAACTGTTTCACGAAACTTTGCACGAGCTGCGGCAGCTTAATTAGAATAGTTTTAGAGCTTGGATTTTGTGTAAATTACGTAAAATAGTTAAGTATGTTAATTTGAATATTTTGACTCAAATTTCATCGTAATAAATTACTTCGGCGGCCTTAGTGTTTCAGTGGTAATTAAAGTGCGCGAAAGCTGTTGCTTGACTGAATGGCTAAGTCAAAAGAAAAATTTTAATGGCGCGGCTTATTTCTAAAAAAATAAATTTATACAGCAGCCCTCCGAGAGGATAGTTTGAAGAAAGAATAGTATGTTAAAGGCACTAGTATCCCGAGAGCCCTAGGACATCCTTCCGAGGGCTTACCCGGGACTCCCGGCCGTAGACAGTTGTAGAGCATCGTGTGGTTTTAGTCGGTAGGAGTCCGGCATAGCATCCATGTAGGATTTCCACACGTAAAAAAAAAAAAAAAAGGCACTAGTATGTAAAAGGCACAGTTTGAAGAAAGAATAGTAAGTAAAAGGCACTTGAAACGTGAAAACTTAGTCTAGAATAAAATACACATGTCATAGGTACACAATTTATTTATTGGTAGATACCTAGTAGCTGGCGTGCCTGTTTTCGATTTGAGTAGGCGGTAACAGGTGAAACGAATATTATAGACACAGAGTCTATGCCTATACAGGCACAGGTCGTAGTTCATAATCAAACCTTCGACTATAATGTACCTATATACTTTATACAAGTAAATAAACTATCGTATACTATCGAATCTAATTTCCTTCAACGAAACTATTTGCGCTAAAGTTAGCAGGTTCCATTCCCTAGACGTGACGCACTCTCAATTAGTGCTCGCAGAAGGAAAGTTTAACCTCCCATATATAACCATTATGTGTAAAATACGGCCAAAGTGCAAAGTTAGACAGCGTTTCTATCCTTTCGAGGCTATAATTCATTTGTGGCCAACTTCTGAGAGTAAGTACGGTCGGCAAAATAAGTGGATGATAGTTCTTACGACGATCTAAATAATGTGCTAATTTAAACAATTTTATAGCGGCCAAAAAGTGACAGCAAAATATTATACTGATAAGTCAAATCATCATAATAGTCGTAGTGCAATTTTGAGCCTGAAGCAAAGTACCTATTAAAATGATCATTTTGTGTGTGACAAGTGAAACAATGCAAATATTGACTTTAGGCATCAAACAATTCTTCAAAGCATAAATCTTTACTCAGCGCTATCAAGTCAGCTCATCACAGTCAATTGCTGGACGTACAAAAAAGTAAGCCTCTCTTATTCATTGTAAGCGGATAATGGACCTTACTATAGGTACTAAGTCCAACAAATTGGTACAGGATTTTGCTTAGAATTTACCTTATTTCATGACCACGTCCGTTAGTATTTGTAGGTGGGGTCGGCTTGGGCCCCCTTTATTTACTCATTGCACCAAATACCGCACCATTGTTGTCAGATATTACCTTTTTATAAAAGTAATGTTTGTATGCTTGAAATTGACTAATGTATTATTTTTTTCCTTTTATGTAATGGAGGAGATTGCTTATGCGATCACGAATATTCAAGGAATTGATTTTGTTAATTAAGTCAACAAAACTATCAAAACAACTTACTGCAATCAATTGTTGGACGTAGACTCCTCACGGTAGGTGAATATCCTTTAAATTTATAATAGTTTGCTTTGAATAGGCGAACTGCAAGGTCGCTAAGAAGCCCGCCCTACGCTCTTAGAAGCTCGTGCATTATAACAAGAAATCGTTGAGCTTTTTTCGTTACTCAATGAGTTTTGACCACTGTCGGTGAAAAGGATACTCCAGTTTGTGTGTGCTACTATGTAACTTTTGTTTACTCTTTTAACTTCTTGCAAAAAAACAATGTAGGTATAGGCATTCCATACATGGGGCTTCACGCTTTAATGACTACACCAGCTGTACATAAATTATATTTATTTTTATTACCGCCACAGTTCTGTTTACTAGTCTCTTTGTCTACCTGTAAACGATACTTATACAGTAAAAAAAAATGTGTGTATTTTTTATAAAATACACTTTGAACACATCATTTAATATACATATTTCATGAAATAAACTATTGATTGATGAATGAACTATTTACTTGCATTATTTAAATAAATTTAACCAATCGATAAATATTTTTTTTCATGAAATATGTGTATTAAAACTTGTACATATTATTTAATGTGTATTTTATAAAAAAAAATACATAGGTACAAAAATTTTTATGTAAAAATACATAGGTAAATAAAGATTTATTTGCAGACAGTACCTTTAAGCGGGTGGAGCGCGGAGGCGCTGTGTGCGGTAATTATACAAAAGTTACCATCCTCAGCTATGGCGGATTCGTTCACGCTTCTTTACTGGGCGTTGCAGACGAGCGGTCAAACGCTGCGGTTTGAGCGCTAGACTTAAGTAGTATTGCGTTCAAATAGAAACTGAAAACCAACAATTTGCTTATATTGACGCGCAATAATAATCAAGGTTGTGTGTAAGAGATTGCTACGAGTATATAGTGATAGGGCCGGCTGCTGTACATTTATATAATAGTAAAATCTAAAGCTGAGTAATAAAGCTGTTCTCTTTCTTTTTATATATCTATTAAGCTCGCGAAATTGACGTCGCCAGACTGATTAAAAGTCATGGCGCATCTAGCAATTGGGGGCCACAAGTGGTCACACAGTGGTCCTCAAGTTGGCTGCCCTGTGATGTGCCTCTTCACGCTCCTCTTAAAAGAACCCGGGATTGTAAGATGAGGGAAACACGTGTGCGGGCAGGTCGTTTCAGGTTTTGTAGTTCGACAGAAGAACGATCTTTTGAAACGCTCAGTTATGGCGAAGATTCTCTCCACTGTGTATGAGTGCCGTGCATCTCTGCCCGGCACGCGTTGTTCAGGATCGAAAAGAAGAGGGTGGGATCAGGTTGAAGAGCTCTTCAGAACATTCGCCATGATACATTCGGCAGAAGGCAGCCAAGGACGCTACGGTTCTCCGCTGCGCCAACGTTCGAGGCCTCCCGTCACCTCAGGACAACCAATTATTCGGATAGCACGTCTCTGCACAGCGTCAAGCGCAACTAGTACGAGTAAGTACCTCGCGGAGTCATCCCTGTGTGAGAACAGTACCTATTCAACGCAGAGGCGAATCTGCGTCTTTATTCTTTTTTTTTTTTTTTTATACCACTCGAGTGGCAGACAAGCATACGGCTCCACCAGATGTACCGGTGGTCACCGCAGCCTATGGACGTTTGCAACACCAGAGGCGCCACAATCGCGCTGCCGACTCTTTAAAAACCTTCTAAGTCCCCTTTTGAAGAACCCCATACTGCAGGCGTTTGGGAAAACCGAAGCAGGGAGATCATTCCACAACCTAAGCGTACGCGGAAGAAAGCCTCTATCAGATCTCACCGTGCTCGAGCGCTCAGGACGCAACGTGTGAGGATGAATACCCTGTCTATGGCGAGCGGTGCGATGATAGAATGTAGCCGTAGGCATCATATCAAACAATTCTTCAGAGCACAAACCGTTGTACAGGCGGTAGAACACACACAGAGAAGCAAAGTCTCTCCTGTCACTAAGAGTTTCCACACCACCTGCAAGTATGGGATCGTTGACAACTCTCATAGCTCGCCTTTGCACAGAGTCAAATGGACGAAGCTGGTATTCGGGTGCCCCCACCCAGAGGTGACAGCAGTACTCCATATGCGGACGCACTTGCGACTTATAGAGAAGCAGTGCTTGCGCCGCAGTAAAGTACCGCCGCGCCCATCTGAGTACTCCGAGCTTCCTGGACGCCAGCTTGGCCTTGCCCTCCAAGTGACTGCGGAACTGCACATCATTGGAGATGTCAACACCAAGGATCCCTATACTTTCAGAGATGGTGAGAGATGTGCCCTGAAATTGTGGCGCCACAGTGAATGGGGTCTTTTTTGCGGTGAAAACACAAAATTGTGTCTTGGTAGGGTTGAATTTGACAAGATTTTGTCGACCACAATCGGACACTCTATTGAGAGTAGCCTCGACTTCAGACACAAGTTGTTCGCGACTTTCTTTCACTGCAACCCGAGAGATACCGGGGCGGCCCGTGTAATAAGTGTCGCCCGTACTGCCCGTACTGTCGTCCGCATAACAATGAATGCCGTCAATAGACAACATGTCATTGATATGCAGCAGAAACAAAGTAGGGGACAACACTGAGCCTTGTGGTACTCAGCGTTTATGGCCATGCAGTCAGAACAGCTGCCGTCAACGACGGCGAATTCTATTCTACGTAATTGAACTTGGATTGTGTATAAGTATTGAATAGTTAGTAAATTTGAGTATACACTATGCATGTGTGTATATCGTACACTCCAAACATTGACTGTTCAAAATATCGAATGTTTGTTTGATCGAGCGTTCAAAAGGCGATGCAACAGGATATTAAATTTATTCTATCGAAATATCAATAAACTGAACACTTTTTATAACAAAGGATACAAAAAATTGTAATTTAAAAAGATCACGTTGTTTGTTATCTTAGCTTACAATTTAAATATTTTGTTTGAACTACAATGGCATAAAGAAACTAATTAAGTAACCTGCAGCCGATGGTTCCAAAAAAAACCAAAATGCTTTCAACTTAATTTAATTAATAATTCAAAATTACAATAAAAAAATGTTACAACTAAAGGAATCGACTACGATCGATGTAAGATACGAAGTGTCGTAATTTCGTCGAAGCGGGCGCATGTGCGCATTAGGCAAATTGACGTGTCAGCGCCTCGTGCTCGTTTCCTGTTGCCAAGGTGGAATGAGTGTACTTCGTGTCAGCAATGTGTCAGCAATTCCCTTAGTGGCCGATGCCTTAACACCTCCCGTCGTAGCTCAGCAACTATTAGAGGACTTTTGTTGAGAATAGTGCTGAGTAATGGTCCGGGGTAGGAGCTGGATGCTGTGGTTGTTCAACATCTCTCTTTGTGCCATCTTGGCTTGTAGATTGACTTCCATCTTTCACTGAAATTTTAATAGTTCGATGTCAATACTTTTTGATAAAGATGTAGCTTGAAAGGACAACTGCACCAAACAGGATAAGGTACAGCGGTACTGTAGTGTGATATAATGATGTATCTTGTACTGCTTGTAGATTAATTGGCGGCTGCATCATTATTTTGGTATGGCTAGCATGTAAGTTCTCCAGGTTTATGGAATTCAGTTTGAGTGTGGATTGCAAAGGAGAATTCCTGTTGTAATCTATAGGTAGGTCCATTATTTTCGTTGCTTGTCCTTTTAAACGATTATTGATGTTAGCTATTGTGAATTCGGATGTCTTTAAATAGCAATGTTCGGGCAGGATAGCTAGGTAACTTCCTCGAAGTGTTTTAAAGACGTTTCTTTCACACGATGTCTGTACCTTAGTGGATTTCGGGAACGAGATTACGTAGTGTTTGTCATCTAGTCGCTCGAAGGCCTCTTTTGAGAGTTGAACAGGAGTGTGGTTGCAGGTAGGATCTAACGTCTGCTTCGTAATGATTTGCTGGATGCAGTCTTCTTGAGTGTGGTGATTGTAGCTAGACAGTTTCTCACAGATATACCAGTCAGTAACCTTCGGGCATTCTGCCTCTATGTACATAAAATCAGACTCATGTATTGCTATAAAAGGTGAGGGTGGAATGAGGACTTCATGATTTTTGTTAGGCACGACGGATAACTTGTACAGGTGGTATGTTTTGGGTAAGGTAATCGGTAATTTAAATACTATTACTATCTTACTTTTACTATAATAAGAACCCAAACTAATTATATCAAAATAATCTCTAATACTTATCTCTAAAATTTCCTCCTTGTCATAGAGGTTACGTACTCTATCTATCATACCTTTTAATGCTTTTGGGTTAAGCATCGAATGGTGAGTACTTTTCGCATGAATAAAAGCTAACAGATTTTCTATTCCTAAAATTTCCTCGGATAACTCTTCTATATTATCGGCTAGTATAATCAGTAATTGAGATAAATGAACAAGCTTAGTAAACTCTACATTGGCTAAATTGGTAGTATTTATCAAAATATTAATTGTCTCGGTGATTTTATTCTGGTTAATTGTCAAATTATCTAGGACTTTAGTTTGTTGAGACATCCAATCTTTACTTAGGCTAATATGATGGTTATACTGCAAACTTAACTCGTTTTCCTTGTCTTTTAACATTTTAATAGCATTATCGTAGCGTAAGGCGTCGGTATAATCTAAATTACCTGAGATACTTTTAATTACGGAGCCTAATCCGTCGATCAATCCGCGTTTAACTCAACTTGATTCAAACGTTTCTAACTGTTCTGTAATCTTGTCTAGTTTGGTACGCAGGTACTGGATATGGATTTCGTACATTGAGTTAGTCATATTATTTAATTGGGGTTCTATACTATCCAATTGACTCTTAACGCTGGTAACCCTAGAAGTTATTTCTTCGATATCAACGAATTGTAAAAAGGAGTGGTATTGGGAAATTATCTTAGTGGGGCCTAAGTCGAAGGGTAGAAGTCCCGGTCCATCGTCGATGCTTTCAAGTGTGATCTCTTGAGCAGCTACCGCTGGTAGAAGGAACATCAGGATCATCCTGTAACAACCGTGTTGCCTTAGGTACTCTTTTTAAACGGGATTTTGCGACTGGGCCGCGTTTCTTTTTAGTGTAAATGTGTATGGGTAAATCGGCAAGTACTGTGTCTTGTGTAAACCTAGGGGCTAGCTTTTGACGAGCAGCGAGTGGGTTTTTGATAAATATCTGTTGCTCGGGGATGTAACTTTCTTCTGGTTCGCGATTTTTATTTAAGTTGTCTATTATATCTGTCCTATCCCTCAGTGAGTTTTCGCTAATAATTTCGTAAACTTTACGCATTTTTGAGTGGTGGTCCTGCATATACTGTTGCATTAAATGTTCGGTCACGTCTAGATTTAGAGGATCGCGGGGATCAAAATGTCCACTTATAACTTCTAAAGGTCTACATCTGGTGAAACTATGAATGGTACTATTGTAGGCTAAAATTGCATAGGGCATAAGGTTAATAGCAGACTCGGTACGGTGCTTTACTTTAAGCATTCTTAGGTGTTCTAAAAGAGTCGAATGTAGGCGTTCTACCATGCCATTTTCGTTGGGTGCGTGAGCTAGGATCTTGTGATTTACTGGACTGTTATCTTATGTAATCGTGTAAACTCGAGGAACAACTGGTTCGTGAACTCTGTTCCACGATCAGTTACTACTGTGAGTGGGACACCGTGATGGGTACAGAAGGTAAGCAAGGCTTGAATTACACTCATAGCGGTTCCGTCTCTTAGATGATACGCTTGGGCATACTTTGAGAACGAATCTATGATGGTGAGAAACTTCTCAGTTTCGACTGTAAATAGGTCTATGTGAATAACTTCGAAGGGCTTAGATGGTGGTGGAACCAAGTGAAGCTGTTGCTTGATTGGGTTACGATCGTATTTACTTTGCCCACAGATCGTGCATTCATTGATATACTTTGAAATCTGCTCTTTCATTTTGGGCCAGTAGTATCTTCGAGATAAAGCAGAATAGCACTCATTTATGCCGCGATGATTGGTTTTCCCATCGTGGTATTTTTGAATGATCTCCTGCTGTCGCAGATACTCTTTGACGTTCTCGAGCTCTGTTTTAGTTAGGACTAGGTTCATGGCGGAACTTTTAAAGTGACTCTGAATAATCGGAATTATATTGTACATCTCTAAAGGTGGGTTGATCAATATACCAGTCTTTACTTTAGGGTTGACGTATTCTTTGATTGCATCTACAAGGTCTAGTTCTAGTATGGGTTTACGTAACTGTATAGCTGTTCGCGTATGGGTGTCAAAAGGTTTGGTGACCACAGCTTTGGATCTGTATTCGCCAACGACTGTAAAGTGTATTTGTCTATTAAATTTATTGAGGGGTTCATCCGTTATGGGCACTTCCAAGATTGGGTTTTCTGCGTCTGTGTGAGCTGTGAGGGTTCTAGATTCGTCTAACATGGGCTGGTTAATAGAGGGGTTAACTATCACTGAGCTGGTCTCTTCATTACAGACTTCGATTCTAGACAAGGCGTCGGCGTTGGTGTTTGCTTTGCCCTGCTTATAGACGACGGTAAAGTTGTATTCACTCAACTTTAAACGCCAACGAGTTAATCGAGAGTTCGGTTCCTTGAGATTCATTACCCACTGTAATGGTTTGTGGTCCGTAATGATCTTAAATTTGCGTCCGAACAAGTAAGGACGGAAGTATTTTGTCGCCCATACAATCGCGAGTAACTCTTTCTCGATGGTACTGTAATTGATTTCGCTGGAGTTGAGAGTTCGTGAGGCGTACGCTATAGGTTTGTCGCTACCTATAGGCCCTTGCGATAGTACAGCACCAATGGCTAAATTAGAAGCATCTGTGGTGAGAACGAATTCCTTGGAGAAATCAGGATATTGAAGTATGGGGTCGTTCATGAGAAGGGTTTTGCATTTTTCGAAGCAATTTGTGTATTCGGAATTAAAGGTAATTTTTGAACCCTTTTTTAAACACTGGGTGAGCGGTTTTGTTAACCGGGCGAAGTCAGGGATAAATTTACGATAGTACCCGAGTAATCCTAGGAAACGTTTTATTTCCGTGGGTGTCTTGGGTAATGGATATTTTTGAATGGCGATTATTTTATCAGGGTTCGGCTTTACGCCTTGGTTGCTGATAATGTGACCCAGAAAGGCTGTTTCCAGCTTGAGAAACTCTGACTTGTCAAGTTGTATTTTGAAGTTGGACTCTCTCAAGCGCTGGAACACTTTCTCGAGGTTGTTCATATGTTCTTGGAGCGATGTACTAAAGATAATTATGTCGTCCAAGTATACGAGACATATGACATTCTGCAGACCCCGGAGGACGTTGTCCATGACCCTTTGGAAAGACGCTGGAGAGTTCTTGACCCCTTGGGGCATTCTTAGATATTCGAAATGACCTTGCTCGACATTAAAAGCAGTTTTGGGAATGTCTCTAGGGTCCATTTCGACTTGATAGAATCCACTTGCCAAATCCAAAGTGGTGAAATATTGGCAGTTACCTAACTTGTCTAGGATGTCGGTGATGTTGGGTATTGGGTATTTATCGTCTAATGTCTTTTCGTTCAATTTCCTGAAGTCTATAACAATACGCCATTTAGTTTTGCCTGAGGCGTCTAGCTTTTTGGGCACAACCCAAATAGGTGAGCTCCAAGCTGAATGAGACGGTCTTATAATCCCTTGTTCTAACATTTTATTGATCTGGCTTCTGACTTCCTCCCTGTGTATAAAAGGATAGCGATAGCTCTTGGTGTAGACGGGTACCTCATCTGTGGTTGGTATTCTATGCTTAACCTGATTGGTGAAGGTTAAAGGCTCGCCTTCCACATAGAATACATCCGCGTATTGCCCACAGAGGTTCTCGAGGTTAGCTCGCTCCTCTGAGTTTAAGTGATCGGTACGTAGTTTGGAGATCACTTCTTGGGCACGCAAAGAGAGTTGGCAATCGCGTACGCATTCGGCGTTGAATAATTCGGCTGTTACTTGGCGATCAACTGAGAAGATGAGGTCATGTTGACTTGGGTTTACAACCTCTAGTAATCCGCGATTATTCTTAACTGATGTGAGACACTCGCTAATTCTACAGTTCGAAATTATCTGTTCCGGTATATATGCCGAACCATCGTGAAAGTTGATCGGTAAATTGACCATTTTTGAAGACCCTGCTGGTATAATATCCTCGTACAGGTTAACGTTACGGGAATCGTGCACACGAATCGTATTAGTAGCATACCGCGTCTTAAGTTGCATATCTTTAAAATCTATGCTTGCCTGCCATTCGCCTAATAAATCGGACCCTATTAATCCATCGAAGTGATCATGAAATTTATAAACGAATAACTTAATACTATCTCTATCATTAAATTCTGAGAAACACGGTATAGTAATTGTATGTTCGTCCCTTACGGAGCCGTGAATATTTGTAACGCGAAACGGCTCGTAGTCTAGTGGTAAATGTGGATAGAAACTCTGGGCGGCTTCTGGACTAATGAAGGACTGGTTGGCTCCAGTATCGATTAACAACTGTAATGGAGGGTTTGCAATTTGAATATAGGGCAATTCGCGTTGAGTTTGGGTATTGATTTCTATTTTGGTTTGTCGGACAGAAGGTCCTTGCCAAAATCCTCCTGAATTGCAGGTGGTGAAGTTTCCGGCAAACTTTCTACTGCTGTCTGTGACATGTCCTCATAGTAGGGATGAGTATAATACTCATTGCTATAATAACTACAATCAATTTTCTCCGGCTCAAAGTAATCTGATGCCGGGTATTGTTCGTGATATGGGTCGTATTCATAGTCGTGACAGTCATTAAAATTTATTTCGCGGGACTTAAAATAGTTATTCGGCGGTGGGTTACCGGACCTGGACCAATCGTGACCCCGAATTGGCATTGGTTTGTTAACGTAGTGGCTGACACCACTCATGGGTTTTGGCCCTTGGGAACCCATCCCCATAGGTGGATTGCGCGGGGGCAATCTGAACACGTTGCTTCTTTCGTTATAGTTAGGTAGAGGAGCCCTAAACATCTGCTGGGTCCTTGTTGGTCCTCTAAATGGTTGCGGTGCCTGGTTACTTGGTCTCCAGGTCTGTTGGCCCTGTAAGACTAATTGTTGCGAAGGTCCCGGTTTAGGCATGCCGAAGTTCATGGTCCTAGCGTTAGGCTGTGGGAGATGTGGAATGTTGTGTTGCTTTTGATTTGCACCCATAAAATTTGTAAGATGTTTCTTATCTAGAAAATTGTCGTTGCGCTGCTGTAGATATAATGTGTTCGTTTCTTCCTGTACGTACTCTAGTGCCTGCTCTATAGATATGGGACGCATGCACCTAATACGCGCGCCTAGTGGATCTCTCAGACCGCGTAAGTACGATTGAAGTGTTAGTTTTTTGTAAAGTTGACGCTTAGCTTCTACAGTACTCGACAGACCATCGTGCAACGTAACATAAGTCATTATAATGCTAAATAAATTTTGACACCGTTCGTAAAATTCTTGTGGGGTGCTATGACCCTGGGTCAGTAAGGACAAATCGTTATATAAAGCTGTTTCGTCACGTTGATCTGCGAAATTATTTATCAAGGCTGTACGAATTCCATTCCAGTCCGTCGGTATACCGTTAGAATTAATAAGCCTGGCGGCATTTCCAGTTACTTTATTGAGGATGCCATTAAGTAGGGATTGATTCTCTAGCTCGTGTCCTTCTGTAGGGTTTAAAAATCTCTTAACTAATTCGTCGCACAAGCTGATAAATCTCGTGAGAATGTTAGGGTTTCCATCGAATTCCGGGACTAAACGAAGAGCTTTGAAAATAGCGTCAATGGGGTCTCTTCGTGGAGGAATTTCTACTTGTTGGCTTGAGAAACTCATTGCTGTTTCTTCGTTTAAGCTATCTAAGTTTCTATTTAAATCTAACTTATTACGCCTATCCTCCCTCGCGGCTCTATCAGAAGTAGATTGCCTTGGGTGGAAAATCTTGAAGGATTAGTGAGACTGGATTGGAATAGAAGGAAGCAACACAAAAGATATGATTTTGGTGTACTTACAGTCTCCACATTTGGTATATCTGGATCATCGATGTCTGGATGCACCGGCTACTGCTTACTGATGAGAGGTTCGGGATACTCGGTTCTGCTCGCTGAAGACAATGTGCAGCGGCTATGCAGAGCCGACAGGAATCGATACGAGAGTCCTTGAACGCGCCGCGCCCGAATATCCTACCGACTGCGCCAATTAAGTAACCTGCAGCCGATGGTTCCAAAAAAAACCAAAATGCTTTCAACTTAATTTAATTAATAATTCAAAATTACAATAAAAAAATGTTACAACTAAAGGAATCGACTACGATCGATGTAAGATACGAAGTGTCGTAATTTCGTCGAAGCGGGCGCATGTGCGCATTAGGCAAATTGACGTGTCAGCGCCTCGTGCTCGTTTCCTGTTGCCAAGGTGGAATGAGTGTACTTCGTGTCAGCAATGTGTCAGCAATTCCCTTAGTGGCCGATGCCTTAACAAACTCCAATAAATCCATCCAATAAGTTTGTCGTCTGCTTGTCCGTCTGTACGTCACCAGGTTGTATCTCGTTGAAATTTTCACAAAATAATGATGTATTTCTGTAACATTAAAACATTTAAGGGGGCCTCCATACAACAAACATTAGATTTTTACAGATTTTTGTACGAAACCCTTTGTGTACGAGTCCAAATCACACTTCGCCTGTTATTTTTTATTTGAGTCGTTTTCCGTTTTGAGGTGAACTTAGTTTGACCTCATCATATTTTATAACTCCCTTCTTATGTAACTGGTAAAAGTTTAGGCACTTAATCTTATAACAAAGATTATTTTTACCATATTTTTTTGAAGGTGAGTGGTGTATGCTAAATGTTGTCATGAGTTTCGTGAAGCCCGAAGTCGCAGCTGAGCTCCCGTTGTGCTTTGTCGTTGTTCAGGTCCTTGATCGCATAGGATTTGACTTTGGCTGCTTCATTGAAGTTTATTGACTTTTCAGCGTTTTTCAAAGGGAACCCCCTGCTATATACGTTCTGCAAATAAAAAAATACTATTTAATATGTATGTAGGTGATTCATACATCATTAACCCGCAAACGAAACTCTGTACCTAGTTACTTGATTTTTTCATGATAACCATATAATGTAAACAACTACTACGAGATTTTCAAAATTTCAACCCTAAAATAATGATAGGGTGAAAGATTATGAGTTTTACTTCTGAAGTTAGCATCAGGCGAACAAGATTATTTTGTAATTAATGAATTCCTTCCGCGATTTTATCCTCATTAAAGGTATTCAAAAGTTCAGTTCACATGTAAATCAAATAATACTTTCCAAATCGTTTCCCACCCTAACGCAGCGCCATCACATTCGATTTCCTCCCAAATTATACCTTTTCTTCAATCAGGCCTACAAATCGTACGGCCTAAAATCTAATTACCGAGCATTACCGTTACCTTACTGGGTCCAACCGGACCTTACAGTAGGCAATCCAGCCAGGGCTGTCCCTAAGTAATTAAAAATTTAAATTTGTTTTAAAATTAGAACATTTTAATCTAGGGTGAGGTTAAAAAAAGTTTCTATTCAAGTGGGAATGCTTAAAGTTGATGGTTGTTGTTGAGAGCTGTTAAATATAGGGTTGTACTGTCATATGGATGAATCGCTAGTGGCCACACGGACTCAGTTTTCTGTAGACGATCACTGCAGTAAGAAACTTTTACTATGGACGGTCCTTGAATGAAAAATCGCCACGTGACCACTTTGTCACATTTATTTTCGAGCGTTTCGGTGCTTCAGAAGGCACGTTAAGCCGTTGGTCCCGGTGGCCAGTCAAAGCCCTCAACTACCCCTTCGAGAATAAAGATGTAATGCCATATGAACATATGAAAAGATTGCTTTAATGTGTAAACATTTATGTGACTATGAACTACGAGTACTCCGTTTAACGTGACTGTTATTCCTTTTGTCAAAAGGAGTAGTGCCCATTATTGACAATCTAAAGGGGACAGGTAATTTTCCTATCCAACACCTAAAATTCCTTTCGTTTCGGTTCGTCATTCCTCCCTTACAATTAGTTGTGGTTATCCGTAACTGTTGTACGTGGAGGATTGACGAATCGAGGGTGTGAGACGGGTTTCACTCAAAAGATAATAAGTATCTAGAACGAGCCTCTATTATCGTTCTAGATATTATCTTTTTAAATTATAAGCGCTGAAAATGTCTAAGCTTGGTATTATCACGCGGCCGTCAGACCGGTCATGGACGAGTGGCTGGAGAGAAGACACGGTGCTCTCTCCTACCGGTTGACACAGATGCTTGCTGGGCACGGTAGCTTCGGTAGGTATCTGTGGCGAAAACACCGGGAAACCACGGCCGAATGTCAGCACTGCGAGGACCGCAGCGATGACACGGCGCTCCACACGCTGGTGGAGTGCGCGGCGTGGGCACAACAGCGACAGGTCCTCGTAGTGGGTCTGGGCGTGGACACTCTCTCGCTTGAGGCCATGGTGCGAGCCATGCTCTCCAGCGGGAGTAAGTGGGACTGCGCCGCCTCTTTCTGCGAGCAGGTCATGCTCGCGAAGGAGGCGGCGGGCCGGGTGCGGGAGAGAACTCTCCCACCCGAGTTCCGCAGTCGGCGCCCTGGGCGCCGCCGACGTGTCTTCGCCGAGGACTATCGGCCTCCATGACCGGGGGTCTGAGGACGGTGAGAGGGCCGCTCACCGTCCTTACAGAAGCAGGCCCATGACGGCAGCGTGACGTGAGCACTCATGCACGCCCCCCCTTAGAAGCGGGGTCACACCCGAAATCCCCCATAGACGCGGGATTGCACCCGAACCACCCCCTGGGCGAGGCCGCATTGGCGGCCGTAGGTCTGTTGGGAGTCACGGGACATCCTTCCTGAGGGCTTACCCGGGGCTCTCAACCATAGGCTGTTGGGCGTTACGTGAGGTTTTTTAGTCGGTAAGAGTCCGGCATAGCATCCTACGAGGATTTTCCCTCACGTTAAAAAAAAAAAAAAAAAAAAGCTTGGTATTATCATGTCTGATAAAAGTGCCTCGTAAAATAAGTTAAAGTTACACAACAACAACGTCTTTAGAGACCAAAATCAAAAACGTCGGTTAAAAAAAACACAGTTGCCATTGGTAAAAATCTTTTCTATCAGTAAAAAATCAATTCCATCTTAAAGTCCAGGTACTGACAGCCCTAGTTTGTGTAGAAGTTAGACAGCGGTGGCCGGGGCGGGTCTTGTGGCGCGGACGGACGGTAATGAGTTGGGAGGCGACCAGGGGCCCGCAGATACGAATTTAGGTACTTTTATTCAGTTCATGAGATATTCAGAAGTAGAACATCATTAACAGAGTAACTTTTTGCAGATTTGTCATGTGGCAATAATGATTGGTCCAATAAATATGATCGAGACGCAACTTATACCAACACAGCCCATAACGATAGCCATAGACTGTCAGCAATCCTGGGATATCCTTCCGAGAGCTTACCCGAGGCTCCGTACCTATTCTGGATTAGTTTAGCGATTTTTTGGTAACCTTTTGTTCGTTTGAAGGTGTTATGGAACTTCTAGTGACTGTTTTTCATTACCGGTTGTTCCTGGGCGTAAAATAGAAAAGTTAAAGTGATGGTCGAACGCTGAAGAAAGGTGAAAAGATGTCCTCGTGGAAAGTTCAATGGCTAAGTATGTACATATTTGATTCTTATTGCAGAGCCCGATTGGACAGAATGTCACACAGATATAGCACTTTAAACGTAGTATTTAAGACATATTTATTGATGTCCTCACACTTTGCCTTTAGACCATCCATATACCTTGGTACGGTAAGGTTTGACAGGGACTTATTTCCGCCTACGCTGCTTTTGGAGAATGAACTCTGAACTCCCTGCTTCTTGCTAGCGCGTGTTTTTGCTTTCGTCAGCACCAAAATCGTCCATTGGCTTTGGTGACCACATTCAAAGAGGTATGCCGCAAACTGACCTGTCCCCTCAGAGGTATAAAAAGAAATAAATGAATACAATGCCACCTCTGTATTAGACCAATAAACTCTTTTACAGAAAGTTGAAATTCGGCTCCGCTCTCGAGACTACAGATATTTATCTGGCCGTGGCCGGACTTTTTTAATATAAATGTTCTTTGTTCCTGACGGGAGAAAGTTTTAATGAAAATTCAAATAAGGACAACTTTTAACCTTTTGTTTTTTCATGTTTTTTTGGCGTAGAATTGTTTTTTTTTTTTGTTATTTCAAGTGGCAGTGATAAGGATCGGCCATTGTTCTGCTTTGTGTAAGTTTTTACGTTTAAATTAAGTTATAAAACAAAAATACGTTTTAATTTCTCAATCTAAATTTGAATTTTGAATTTATATTGTGCTACCCACAAATTACACAGAAAGGTTTACCTTAAAAGTTCTGTTTTCTATTACTTTAACCGAATATCCTTAAAATTATGAACTATAAAGAATATTATTATCGATGTAGCCAAACTCTTTACTAAAGACCACACTAGTATTTCCTAATTTGTTTGATAGGTTCACTTTCTCACTGAATATATTAAGCTTTAATAAATTGTATACTATGTGTAAATTGTATATCTACTCTACAAAATGTCTTCTACCGAATTACTACATGTATAATAGTGTTTACCTAAAAGAGCTTGTGTCATAAACGATGATACCACAGTCTACAAATGATTATACCACTGGAGATGACTATTTTGAACCCTGAATTCAGAACTAGTGTTTCTTTCAATATGTGCATAGAGGATGAGAGGAAAGCTGGGTCAAACGGTACAGGTATTGAAGGGCTGTGTTACTAAATGCTGATCAATATGCAAAAAATGACAAACTACGCTAAAGTTTTGATAAATTTCTTAACTTTTGATGAAGGTTTTGTATTATACCTATTATACTTACATAAAATAAATATCTGTACGTTTCTCTTGCTGTAACTTGAGAAAGATTTAATCTATTTAGCTGACTATGATAAGTTTGTGAAATTCCATAGAAAGTTAAAAGGTGAGAAATAAAATTTAATGCTCGATATAATTCTCTTTGACGGTACGAAATTTGGCAGGTCAGCAAGTCTACATTTAAATGATTTTTTTTTTTTAATACGTACAGATGTGCCTGAGTTCTTATGTAGGTAACATAAGAACTCAGGCACATCTGTCATTATTTTATTTTAACACACGCTTCCACACATAATTAGGTATAGTCACAAAACGAGTTCCACACCTAATCAACTTAAGTAATCAGGTTCAGTACAGGGCTACTTGATTAAAATGTATGTTGTAGACCAAATAAAGAGGGTTTTATTTGCCGTATGTCCCCGAGGCAACAAGCAGTGGAATAAATAAGGGCATTCGCTCATTACGGAGGATTCTTTGTGAGGAGATGAGGGTAGATAGGTACGGTAATGTAATGATGTGTCTTGTTTGTAAAATATATTCAAATGAGCTTTATAAAATTTTTGTTTATGGGATATTGTCATACAATACCAACTAACTGAAAATAAACTAATATAAGCTAACTTTATAGGCTCTTGACAACAAGCATGCATGCTTATAAATAGGTATCTAAATATCTGAATTCTTATTAGATTGAGTTAGGTATATTATTAAATATAGAGAACACTCAAACTCCGAAACAAACATTTAATTTTGCGGATAAAGCGCTAGTGGCCCCGCGGACTCAGTGTTCTGTAAACGATCACTGTAGTAAGCATCATTTACTGTGGCCGGTAATGAATGGGTGACCATCACATGACCACTTTGTGACATTTATATGCGAGCGTTTACGTGCTTCGGAAGGCACGTTAAGCAGTTGGTCCCGGTTGCCAGTAATGTAATGGTAGTCGTTAAGCCAATGTGCGGCTTGAAAAATTTCACCCTGCGTCTATCCTAATCAACACGGCATTACAACTCGCCACCTATTACGTGAGATAATTTCTAAAAAAAGAAAAATGTGGGCATCTTATATGCCTCTGCCTACCCCTTCGGGGATGAAAGGCGTGATCATATGTATTTATGTTTGTACACACAAATATTTGTCCAGATAGAATTTGAACTCCAAACCTCAGCAATAGTAAGCGTATATACTGCGCCATCAAGGGATATATGGAATATTGTAATAATTGTTTTGCCTCACATCAAGGCTGATTTTTTTTCTATATGAAAAAGGTGCAGACAAGCTTATGGCTCCCCTGATGGTTGGTTACCGTGCCATGTTTGTTTGTTGTTGCAACAACAAACGTTCATTCATATGATAAGCTACGGTTCAGAGGCGCTCGTGCTGTCGACCAAGACGCAAGTTGTGACGGTAACCACTGTAGATATTTTTCAAGTTGCCCATAAGACATTCAACTTGGCTTTACGACTGTCATGTAAATCTGGGAGAAATAGGTACCTACCACATTATATTTTTTTTAAAAGTGCTGTAATTACATTTTCATCCCTTCTTTATCTAAATAACATACAAAATTACGCGCGATGAACTCGACCGCAGATAAAAAATGACCCTTTCCCGTTCTTTTACATTTAAAGTCTTTCCCCGACCCCAGGATTTATATCCTACGGCCACTTCAGTGTACTCGAGAGGGCCATAAATTACGCCGCAGAGGTCTGGGCCCAACTTTTCCCGGTCTCCCCCTGGTTGGGTCGGACCCGCCCCCTTCCCGCAAACGGCTAAGGTACGAGGGAAGATGAAAGTACCCCATACATCTCTTTCAATCGTTTGAGGAATTTTAATATAGCTATGTTTTTGGGTCCGTTTTTCAAATGAAAGGTTATGTTTTTCGGCTATGTATTATTATGGAAAAGGGTGTAGTTACTCGTTTATTAAACAAAAATACCTACAGAAAAAACATACTTTGCTATATTCCGTGTCAATCACATTCCCAATTAGATTGTAAATATCCCAAAACCCACAACAGTCACTATACATTCATAGGGACGAAAGAGAGTGCGCTTTGACTGGCCTCTTGGCTAGTGGTCAGAATACATGACTATGAACCTGGAGATCGTGAGTTCGGTTCACATCAAAGACATATTTATCTCTTAGTGTGATGAGTACATTGAATACTTATGTGATTATGGCAAACTTTGACTTCCACAGCGGCTTCTTAGACTGAGCACTCACTGGGCGGCAAGACTGTCTCCAGACAGACTACCGCTTCACTAAATCTATGGAAATGCGGATACTGCAACGGAGTTTAGGTGCTGGTCCGGGAGTTATTACGCTTTTTGAGGCACGAGGCATGCGTGAAACTCGCACATCACGTTTCTGTTAGTACCGCAAGCAACCGTTCAGGTGGGCCTTACCTTCATCAGTTTTATGAAAGTATATAGCAGCACTTATGGAGTTAATGTAAAAAAAGTAGGTTCAAATATGTCGTATAAAAGCGCAGTAGGTACAAAATTATCGCAGTAATGCGACGTGCGTCGTGTCAGTTTAATGAGGGATTGTGTGCGACATCACGCTGAGGTGTGTGGTACAAGAGAAAGGACCTGGCGATAGCTCTGATCAAATTGTACTGAAACTTGCTGGTAAAGAGTTTCGTCAAAATACAAAAAAGAAGGCAATATTTAGACGAGTAAGTGATGAATGATTCATAAGAATTTTAAAGCCAATAAATATTTTGTGACATTTTTACAGCGTAGTCTATTTTAAGTTAGTGTCTTTATAAATTATACTTGTGCTACGAGTAGTGTAAAAAATGTTATTTGATTGCATTTATTACACTTCAAGTTCTATTTTCACAAAAGCAGCCTATACTTATCTTTAAGGTTAACCTTTGTTTAACTATTTCAGAGATTCAATTTGCTAACAGTTTTAGGTTTGAAGAATGCTACAGGCTACTATTTGTCCTGAATAAACACTTATTCACGCTCAAATTAAAAGAGGGAAAAGTTGTGAAGCCATTTTGTAGATGGGGAATCACGGTTTCTTTATATCTTACTAATATTATAAATGCGAAAGTTTGTGAGTGTGGATGTTTGTTCCTCTTTCACGCTTAAACCGCTGAACGGTTCGGGCTAAAATTTGGTACCGAGATACATTATAGTCTGGAATAACATATAGGCTACTTTTTATCCCGGGAATAAGTTCCCGCGGGAACAAAATTTTACGCGGGCGAAGCTGCAGGCATCAGCTAGTAAAAATTATAAACGAAACCATACTATTTAGGTAGTCCTATTTCCGCTGAGCAAACTGCATACTTTATGACTCTACCATCGCTCATACCTTGGACCAAACGTGAACTTTTCAGTAAAGTGCGTACTTTACGAACAAGCTTACGACTACGAGTTATGACGAATCCCGCCTGTTTTTCGGAGATTACGACTTGAACCTGTGTACACTTCGCTTAAGCATTTTTAGGTATTATGACTTTTAACACTGACTCAGGCCGTTTTCTTTTTTATTTACATACATATTTACATAACATAGGTACAATGTTTTTCTGAAAAGTGTCGTCCAAAACTTTACGTATTTAAAAAAACTTTTGTAGTAAATACCACAAGTTTAAAGTGCTTAAAACAGGGTAGGTTCTGCAGGTTTCACTGTCGAATAAACCGCACCCTGGCTGAACATCGGGTACTGTCATGGTACCGTTGTCACCAACTTCACCTGTTCGACTCGCTACAGAGGTGAGTATGAAAGTTATCAATAATTCCAATCTTGAGATCCACTTCTGGGTGTCTTAGAGGAAATAATTTTCAAAAGTAATGTTAATTTTCAAGACCCTATCAATATTCGGTAGGTAGCGACCAATAGTTAATTAAGGAACTTCTTAACTACATTTATTACTTCCCATCAGAATATTCATGTTTACTACATTGTTAGTACAAAAAAAAGATCTTTAACCCCCTAACCTTTCACCAGCAAATCCTATAATTTCATCCCTTAATCATTATCAAAAAATATAATGAGATTTACAAGCGCGAATATAAAACCCAAGTTCCATCCGAAAATATCCGACATTAATATCTAATAACCCCTTTTAAAATAGATATAAGAGCGCTCCTAACGATGCCGATGGACACACCGAAAATATCTTATGAAAGAATTTGTAATGAGTGTGCTGAAAAGGGATAATTGATATGAGTTTTCCGTAGAGGCTTGCCGGGGACAAGCTTTGTGTTGGGGTAAAAGGAATTATGGACAAGTGAAAGGGATGGTAGCATGCGACTTTGCTGGTGATTATGGTAATTAGAAGTTTTGTGAGTTTTTAAATTTTTGCAGGAAGAAACGTGATCACAAATGGCATTGTATCGGATTGCGAAAAGCGTTTTTAGCTCCGCAGTCCGTCCCGGGGACATCCTTCCGAGGGTTTACCCGGGGCTCCCAACCGTAGGCTGTAAGTAAGATACGAGTGGTTTTTAGTCGGTAGGAGTCCGGCGTAGCATCCCTGTAGGATTTTGCTCACGTCAAAAAAAATCCCTGCAGTCCTCTGTGTTCTGTAGTCGTGGTCTCTGCTCCAGAACTCGTTAGCTCCATCAGCCATCGGTTCTTCTACACAAATATGGCCAGCCCACTGCCACTTCGGAGAGCTTAGATACCTACTCTGCGAGCGATGTTCTCTAATGGACAACATCGTTTTGGAATTTTATGCCTCAGAGACACCCCAAGCATTAGCTCGCTCTACATCTTCTGTCCAGGCATTTTACAATACGGTCGGGCCTTACGTGCATTTTTGTGCTATGGCTTATCAGTAACATGGCATTGATAAGCCAAATTGAAAGCCATACATGCGGCTTGAAAACTTTCAACATCAGACAGTAACAACATACTCCTGTCAGTTTTAACACTGCAATATTCTCAATTTCTCACCACATACTGTGAGAACAGAACTGGTAAATAAAATTTATATGACGTGCCTCCTCTGACTACTCTTTTAGAGAAAAATACGTAACTTTACCTACACATGAACATATTTTACGTTATCCTTAACGCAATTTCACATTACAAAAAAAACTCCATTTCAAAATCGAGTTATGGTGTGGTTTTCTTGATTTTATAATAGTTAAAGCATTTAACATTACGTACTCAGAAATTCCCGACTACTCCTCATCAAAACCACCAATCTTCGTCAGCTATCCGTTTGCGGCCAACTTCACACTTCAATTTACTTAAAACCGACGCAATCTATTCAACATGGCGGCGATTCAATTAAAACAAAAGGCAGTGATTATACTTACTCCCTCCAATTTCCTCTGGACACAAAAGAAACGCTATTTCTGCCACCTAGCGGCGATTCTGCTGAAACCCGTTTTGGTTAAGGAACTGATTTCTATCAGCATTTATTTTGAGCTGTAATTTTTTGACCAATCCTTAGAGGATACTAGAGACCCGTTGCATAATATCAAAATTCGACAGTACCTAGGTATTTTATAAAAATCATTACCCTCCTTTCTTCGGCAGTTCGGGTAAAAATAGCTACATGCATAAATATCTTCTCCATTATAACTTTAGCAAAGTCACACGAGTATTACAGTTCACGGTACTATTTACCATGTATTATTGAGTGTTTCCGATATTTCGGCTCTGTTGCCAGCGCCATGATTACGGAGGAACTCTTTATTCGCTATACGTTCATCTGTTAGCCCAGTTTTTTTAAAACGGGGTACAAACACACTTAACATATAAATAAATGTCACCACTTTTTCAGAGGTTTATCTAATGCACATAAATTATTATTATTTAAAAAAATCCGCCATTTTGATTTTCTAGAAATGTTATTATACATGATGTCACTCACACAATCACTACGAATCAAATGGCACCTCGCATGTCAAAATCCGTCAAACCGTCCAGGCTGTAGGGCGTGACAAAGAAATGGACATAGGTACATGCATACATACTACATAGTCTCGAAAAACATTACCCTCCTTTCTTCGGCAGTCGGGTAAAAAGGATATTGTTCTCACGTTTCTTTCTTATTACCATGACATATCGGTTAGTCAGCATGTGCACCACGTTCCGACAAAATTGGTAGGACCTAATTGAATGATGGACTAAATTATTGGTGACAGGTTAAGTTATTATTGACTTACACGTATGTATCTGTCTACTTATTTTTTCCTTTTTAATTGCAAATGTATCCTCTAAAGCTCGCCAAGTGTCTGCCTTCCGAAAAAAATTCAATTTAATTCGTTTTGTAATTACAAAGTGTTGGAACTAGGAGTTTTAGCCTAATGAACTCAGGACGTTTTCAATTTAGCCTCGCAGGCTAGCAGCTGCGACGTAGCTTTGTTCGCTGCAGATGGAATCTGGACAGTGCAATTGTTTAGAGACACTTTCTAATTAATTTTATTCTAGATTTAGAACTGGAATTGTAAAAACGAGGCGAAACAAGTTATTTTAATGAGAAAGTGGGGTTTTAGTTGTATATATTATTATGTACTCGTAAGTACTAAAGGGACCATTGTTTAGTGTTTGTATAGAGGGCCTGAGGACGGTGAGAGGGCTGCTCCTGAGAAGGCTGTTGGGCGTTACGTGAGGTTTTTTAGTCGGTAGGAGTACGGCATAGCATCCACGATGGATTTTACCTCATGTTAAAAAAAAGTGTTTGTATAGAGAGCTATAGAGCGGTTCCTACAGTCTACTTTTCACGATTGTGTAGGTACCTAGTCAATTGTATGTAAACAAAAAATACAGCAATGCACGCACTCTCTACTGAAGTACGGCTTTCTTCCATTATAAAAATCTTCTGTAGGTATCTACCTAGTCATGGATAAGTTGATTATTCCCCTTTGTCCACTAAAATCCATTACAAAGAACCATTTCTGCATTTGAATAAAGACTTCTTCGTTTATTTTAGCCCAATTTGGCTGTACTTAGTCAACCTTTTTTTTATTTAGATTTTATATTTAGATTATCAAAAATCTTACTTGGTCTAATGCATATTAGTATAGTAGTGAAAACTAAAAATAAATTCAAGTATTTAATTTATTTGTGTCGAATTACTACAATGAAAAATGAAATTTATAAACGAGTTTAGTCATAAAGGACTTAAGACAACTAGGTAATATGCGACTTAAACGCAAAGCTTCCTCCACAATCCGACAATAAATAACAGGGTAAGCACAAGACGTATATAAATTCGCGACTATTTGTCTGACACCGTCCAACCAATTAGATGTGCTCATTTAATCTAGGCACATCTGGACACTGGCTAGCTGGATAAGGCTGCATGGAGCTGTACCACGACAAGTATAGATTGATAAAATAAAAATAGTCTTTTGTAGCTCTATGGCTTTGAAAAGGTTGTATAAGTAAGCAATTAATTAATGTTAATAGGGATTCCTTCTTCCTTTTAATTGACTTTAAAAATGAGGAGGTTATCAATTTGATTGATACATTTTGTTTAATGTATTTTTAATCTAGGCACATCTGGGAAGTGGATGGATGGATGTAGCTACACGGAGTAACCACTACAATGTATACGCCTCTTGGATATCGTGCCGAAGCTACGGCAACGCCAACTGTCGGTTAGCGGCGACATCTCGAGGTCGTTTTTGACATAACAGTGAACATATAATTCGTATTTAAGTCGCTACAAATTTGAGATTATTGTTTTGTTTAACACTTTCACAGTCCACCATACAAAAGCAAAATCTAGCCCCTCTAGTCCGCTCCAATATTCATTGCAACTTATTTATTTATATTCGTTTATAAGGTTTTTTATTTAGTTTAGTTATTTTTATATGTTTTAGTGTGTATTTTACAAACGTATCCGAATGGATACTGGGACTTGCAACTATAAATATGTGTGAATCCACTTGGACACACGTAAGGTGTAAACCTATTACCTACTAACCTGTTCTAAGGAGTACTTATGGCTAATCAGACAAACTCTTTGAGGACCACTTCAGAATACTAATGTCTATTTACTAATCATTTTGACAAAGTCAAATATTGTGTGCAGTCCATGGTGCATGAATTATTATTGTTCGTTTTGCATTATCATGGCGGATAATAGTAAACTGTTACAAATTTTAGAAAATAGTGATTACGAGTTTTCAGATGAAGATGATTTTGCTCCTGATAACAATTCATGTAGTAATTATGAGAATATCAGTGATATAATACAATTCATAGATGGTTTTGACGAAGAATATAATTCAAATATATCCTCTGTGTTAGATCCCAGGGCACAACAGGAATGGTCAAGTGAAGTAAATGATTTATGTGGCGAATATTTTTTTGGGTGGTGTGGCGGTAGCCGTCAATCAACTATCGACCCAGATATAGATATTTATCAATTATTTACCAAAATAATTGATGAGCACGTCATATCACTAATGGTTGAACAAACCAATATTTATGGGAGACGCATAAAACGCAACGTACTGAAGCCCTATAGTCGTTTCAAAAGATGGAGAGACGTTGATGAAAAGGAAATGAAAACTTTTTTGGGTATTTTAGTTCTAACTGGCTTATTAGATTTCCCAACGATTGAATCATATTGGAAGAAAGACATTTTGTACTTTCATCCATTGCTTCATCAAATAAAAATGTCATATAATCGTTTTAATCTGTTGTTGCGTTGTTGGCATTTCGTGGACAATTTGAGCTGTGATATAGATGACAGATTACATAAAATTAAACCATTACTTGATATGATAATCAATAATGGGAGGCAAATTTATACACCAGGACAAAATTTGGTCGTGGACGAATCAATAGTACCCTTTCGAGGACGGTTATCATTCCGTCAGTACATACCACAAAAGGCACATAAATATGGTGTTAAAATTTATAAACTCTGCACAGACAATGGTTTTACATGGAGCTATGAAATCTATGCAGGAAAAAGTTACCAGCTGCACGATTTGGATAAACCCGGAAGTATAGTATTGAATTTAGCGGAAAACTTGTTGGATGAAGGCAGATTAATTGTAACAGACAATTACTACACAAGTTTGCCTTTAGCAGAATATCTAAAGGGGCGTCATACAGATTTAATTGGAACATTAAGAAAGAATAGAAAAGGATTGCCAGAAGATGTTTTAAAAAATCATTTGAAGAAAGGTGAATTCGCCGCAATGCAAAGAAATAATACTATAACGGTAATAAAGTGGATGGATCAACGTGAAGTTCTGATGTTATCTACATGTCACGGAAAGGCAATGAAGTTAAGTGATGGCAGAAAGAAAGTTATGAAGCCTGACATGGTATTAAAATACAATGAATTAAAAATAGGAATTGATTTGTCTGATCAGTTATCAAGCTACAATAATCCGGTTCGAAAATCTGTAATATGGTACAAAAAAGTTGCACTTGACCTGATTAATGTGGCTATTGTAAATTCCGTGATAATATACAACGAAATCAATAATAATAAAATAACTATGTTACAAGCAAAAGAAAATATTATAAAAAAACTTATCCAGACAGAGTCAATGCTAAATTCTGTGCCTGAATCATCATCATCATCATCATTATCATCTTCAATCAAACATAAATTGGAGAAGAAGCTCATTGTAACCGGAAAACGTAGACAAAGAGGAAGATGTTTCGGTTGCTACAAAAAATATATCAGTCACGGATGTACTTCATTTTTGGCACGCCGAAAAGCACTCCAAGTAACTACTCATTGTAAGCTTTGCAAGAAATATTTTTGTCATGATTGTTTTTTTGTCTACCATTAGCAAATAATTATATATGAACTTTTTGGTGAAATAGTTTTATTTGTGGAAATTCTTACGTCATGACACGGCTAGCGTGAATATATATAAAACATAATTTTGATTTGTGCAAGAATACTGGTTACCAGCATGAATTATTATCATTTAACTCGTAAGCCTCGAAAATTATACGCCATATGTCTGCTTAGAGTAACAAACTTATTACAGTCAAGCTTCGATATCATTTACAATTCTCCAGAAGACAGTGTCTTGGAAAATGTACCTATCGTCTTTGTTTTTTTCGACTGACTTTTACTTTTACTTACATTGTTTTAATTTGTAATCCTTTATGTTATAGATTGAAGAAGTGAAAAATGAACTATATACTTTGAATTTGCCACAAGTAATAAGAGTCGATCTTTTCTTCGAATGGCTCCCTAATGAATATATATCTCTAAAAGATGAAGAAATGTATCACAGCGGGCACTGCGAGGATTGTTTGCGCCAGTTTGGCAGCCCTCAGGGTGTTGTTGATATAGATCTGGACAATCTTTATTGTCCAATATGTACTAATTGTCTCTATTTTGGAATGCAATACATGTTAAATTAATTTCTTACGTGTTTTAATTATGGAGTCTTTGACCAGAGCGGTGGGATCTTACAGGCTAGCAAGAAATGCCGTCTTTATAGTTGCCGCGATAATGTATCAAAATGGATACATGGACTTATTGGTGACAATTAAATGAATCCATTTGGATGCACTTAGGAACAAATGACCACACGCGGCATGTGTATACGTATGAGCATCACATCGCATTGCTCAAATAACTTTAGACATGGAGTTTCAGATGTTACATAAGTACACATTTAAATATAATTAACAGATCCGCTAAAATTCAGTGCCCATGCAGGCCATGCATCCTTTTCGATACATGGACTCCACGGTAACCCTGTTTTCGTATCCATTTGGATACCGTGGACTGTGAAAGTGTTAAAGTAATAAGCAATTGTTTTCGTAATATTATGAGCCGAAATACAATCAAGTGTGGATTCCAGAATATTTATGCAGAATTCTTTCCCGAAAAATCTGTGTCGAAAGGTAAGTAAATATACGAAACAATGAGATATTCTTTTAATTTCATTGTAATTTTTTCTACGTATATATTTGTAGGATTATCGTATTACTAATACCACGATGATCAAATCAATTAATTATAAATTATAGGGCATTAATTATTCCAAAGACATCATGTTCAGGAGGTCGTCGAAATCCATGATGCAGCTAGTGGAGAACAAATCATCAGTGGAAAGGAAAAGTAATACCACAGACGAGAGTCAATAATCTACCGTACGGTGTGAAAGTAGAGATATGTATTAATTTATTATTAAATCAATTAATAGTTGAATAATAATCTAAAAAATCTATTTACAGCAACTTTTCAACCATTTACATGAAAAGCCGAAATGGAAAATGAAAATGTATCTCCTTATCAAAGAAATATAAATAATGAAGGAATAAGTATTGGTCATTGAAATTAGATTATCAGTAAACTGCATTTTTCATAATAATCGGTATAAAGGAACATTAACATTTTCTTGCATTATTAAAGTTAAATTAGTAATATATATCATTGGTGAAGACTATTTCATAAGAATAAGCATGAAATATCGAATCAATAATAATTTTATTCATTTAGTTATTTTTTATTTAATCGTTTTTTCATCTATAATATATTATAGATAATAAAACAAGCAAATAAAAAAAACTCGCACGGGATTCCCTAAAAATGTCCATGCGAGATAAAAATTTAACATGATTAACATTGTGCATGTTTGTTTCGATATTTATTTGTGCTGGTAGAATAAAATAAGTTAAATAATAGTAAAATAAAACATATATAAATACGAACAGAAAATTTGACGTTTGTATGTGTTTGATACGTTATAATTATCAAATCGTTATAATATTTTATACTTACATTCTTCTGACGACTTTTATCCACTCATCTCTTTTTTAATTTCCCAATTTCGTCGCGGAAACGAATAAAAAGTCAATTCCCGATTCCGAGATTGGGAATTCTTGCACCCCACAACACAACAGTATCTCGTACCACCCATTTTTCGTTTTTTGAGAAACTACTTTTGAACGTTTTTAACCGACTTCAAAAAAAGGAGGAGGTTCTCAATTCGTCTGTATGTATTTTTTTTTATGTATGTCAAGCGATAATTCCGTCAATTATAGACGGATTTCAATTTTTTTTTTTGTTGAATAGGGGTTACTTCTGAGGTGGTCCCATTTTCACCACGTCAGGATCTGATGAAGGGATCTAGGAGAAAACGAGGGCAACCACCGAAAATTGTAGGGACAACTAGTGTGCTTGCTAACTTTTTAATTAAGTGCTTTAATGTTCTATACTTTAATGAAGGTATGGCGTCGATCTGATGATAGAGTCGGACGACAGTCGAGGGCATTCCTAAACAATTTACAGCAGTTATCTTGTGTTTGGGCTTGATTGATTTGTATTGATGAGAACTTTACACCTAGATTGATAGATTCAACTTCAAAAAAAAAAAAAAGTCTCAATGTTTTATGTATGTTCACCGTCAATTATGGACGGATTTAAATTTTTTTTGTTGAATAGATTTTACTTCTGAGGTGGTCCCATTATAACCAGGTTAGGATCTGATGATGGGATCCTGGACAAATCGAGGGCAACCACCGAAAATTATAGGCACAACTAGTGCATTTGTTAGTGCTTTAATGTTCTACCATTAATAAAGGTCTGGAGTCGATCTGATGATGGAACAAAAAGAGATTCGAGGGAATTCCTTAACGATTTACAGCAGCTACCTTGTGTTGGGGCTTGAATAATTTGTATTGATGAGAACTTTCACCTAGATAGATATATTTTTCGGTTCACCCGTCACTTAAAATAATGAAAAAAAAATTTTTCAATAAAAAATACAACCGACTTCCAAGAAATCCTGATAAATAAAATTTACTTAACACAAAGTAATATGTAGTTGATTTATCAGATTTTATTTAATATAATATTGAAGTTGGTGCCATGAATAATACCTCCCTAAACCTATGAATTTACTTGGCGCCGACTTCAATATGATATTGAATAAAAAATCTGATAAATCAAAATACATATTACTTTGTGCTAAGTAAATTTTATTTATCAGGATTTCTTGGAAGTCGGTTGTATTTTTTATTGAAAAATTTTTTTGAGAGTATTACAAACGTAAACCGTACAGCTGACCGCACTCTAACGTCCGCGTGTTGCCTAAATCGGCCACAACGCGGCGCCACTAGAGTTGTCCAAGAGGCGTATAGATTGATAAAATAAAAATAGTTTTGTGTGGCTCTATGGCTTTGAAACGGATGCATGAGTAAGCAATTTGGCGTTTGTAGGGATTTCTTCTTCCTTTTGAATTGACTTTGAAAAGGAGGAGGTTCTCAATTCTAATGAGTATTTTTTAAATGTTTTAATCAAGGCACATCTGGGCACTGCACTGGCTGGATAAGGCTGCATGTGTACAACGACAAGAATAGATTGATAAAATATTAATAGTCTTGTGTGGCTATGGCTTTGAAAAGGTTGTATAGGTAAGCAATTTAGTGTTCATAGGGATTTTTTTTTTTCCTTTTTAATTGACTTTAATGGAGAAGGTTATCAATTTGATTGGTAGGTATGTTTAGTTTAATGTAGTTTTAATCTAGGCACATTATATATTTGGAGTGACCACGACATATTAATAGAGAGTGATAAAATAAAATAAAAATAGTCTTGTGTTATCTGTGGGCTTGAAACGGATGGCATAAGTGAGTAATTTAGTGTTAAAAGGAACCTGGGCGAGGCCGCAGTTGTGGCCGTAGGTCTGTTGGGAGTCCTGGGACATCCTTCGGAGGGCTTACCCGGGGCTCCCAACCATAGGCTTTTGGGCGTTACGTGAGGTTTTTTAGTCGGTAGGAATCCGGCATAGCATCCACGATGGATTTTCTCTCACGTTAAAAAAAGTTTTTAAAGGAATTTCTTCTTTATTTTTAACTGACTTCAAAAAAGAAAAAGTTCTTTTTCTATTCGATTGGTAATTTTAACTAGTAGAATCAGGAGTTTTGTGGCGAGAGAGAGATAATTCATTACAGAAGGATAATAAAGGAGGTGAAGAAACCTACCATAATCTTGACTCGTCGTTTTTCAAGACTGCTTCGCAGCCAAAAACGTTTTTTAAGTCTTGATCATGCGACATCCTTCCGATTGCTTACGCTGGGTTCCCGACGGTAGGCAGCGGTAGGGCAACGTGTGGTTTTAACTGGTAAGAGTCCAGCATGGCATCCATGAGAGATTTAGAGACTTAAAAAAAGAATCGGTTGTCTGTAAAGTCGGTTTACTGACGATAGTTGAACGTGACAACTCAGTCTTAAATGGAACGCCTCAGAGCGAGGTAACGCCGCATACGTCATGTTTTTTCGTGCGTGCAGCCGGCTCCATCGAATTATAAGACGTTGTCACGTCAAAAATTATGCCTCGTTTAAAAATCACAAACAAAATACCTATTTGATTCTTAAGGAACGTTTACCAGTTACCAGTCGTTCAATTGTCAATCTTTACTAATTACTGATTATTACTTTACTATAATATTATAAAGAGAAAAGATTTGCTTTTTTGCTTTTTTGTTTTTTTGTTTGTTTGTTTGTAACGAATAGGCTCTGGAACTACTGGACCGATTTGAAAAATTCTTTCACTGTTGGGAAGCTACACTCTTTGCGGTGAACATAGGCTATATTTTATTCCCGTATTCCCACGGGAACGGGAACTACACGGGTGAAACCGCGTGACGTCCGCTAGTCAATGATATTTATAATCGAACCGAATATAGAAATTTCAATAAAGTTGAAGTGAAACCAGGCATAATCCATATTAATATCGCAAAAGATAATTCTATGATATTCTAGGATTGGCGGGCGGTGAGCCACGGACCTACTATGAATAATTTTACAGGACTCATATCGAATTCAACAGAAATAGGAGAGTGACGGTTCATGTCTTTGTATGATGGCCGATATTGAGATAAATATATATTTCAATATGTGCTTCAATCATACCGTTCTGTTCGGTTGGTAACTAACCGGCCTCATACACGTACAATAATATTGATCAATATAGCAATAAATTGACCGTGTATGGGTAATATTGAAGGTTGAACAGACTATATTCGGACTCGGACGGGAATAAATATTGATGCAGTATTATTTAGTCAATAATATTGTACGTGTATGGGGCCGGTAACGATACAAAAGTGTAAGTAGGGACCTAAGATCTTTATTTTTGGAGAGAGCTGGATCCAATATTAAGCTGTTTTCGGAAACATACATTACGACCACGCCTTTCATTCCCGAAGGGGTAGGCAGAGGCATATTGGACAGGCGCAGGTTGTAACTGCCTGCTCTTGAAATTTTTCAAACCGCCGCCGATTAGGGCTTTCGACTTAGCTTAACGACTGCCATTCTATACTGGCAACCGGGACCAACGGCTTCCGAAGCATGGAAACGCTCGCAAATAATTATGATGGTCACCCATCCATGACCGGCCATAGTAAATGTTGCTTACTACAGTGATCGTTTACAGAACATTGAGTCTGCGAGACCACGAGCGCTTCAATGTTTCGGATTGGATTATTTTCAAATTTTGATTCAGGAGTTTCAGAAAGGTTACTAAAAGACGCAGGTAGGTACTCTAGTGCTTTTTTCAACGTGATGGAAATCCTTAATGGATGCTATGCCGGACTCCTACCGACTAAAAAACCTAACGTAACGCCCAACAGCCTATGGTTGGGAGCCCCTGGTTAGCCCTCGGAAGGATGTCCCAGGACGTACTCTAGTGCTAACTATGAAATACTTTAAGTAATCTATACTAATATTATCTATACTAATATTATAAAGAGGAAAGATTTGTATTTTTGTATGTAACGGAAAAACTCAAAAACTACTGGACCGATTTGAAAAATTCTTTCACTGTTGGGAAGCTACACTCTTTGCGGTGAACATAGGTTACATTTTATTCCCGTATTCCCACGATAACGGAAACTACGCGGGTGAAACCGCGTGACGTCCGCTAGTACTTTATATAGGTATCTACTGCCAATAGAACAAAGGATTTGTAGCATCATAGATAACAACTAATGCTATGATAAATTCCAAGTTTACACTGAAGAGCGGTATTATTTCACTGGCCCAGTGAACAAGCTTACACAAAGTCTTGCATAAGCATAAAACGAGCAAACCAAGTGACTGCGCTTACAGTAATTTAGGGTTGTCAACAGTTACCTAAAATATTGTGGTTTACTATGTGGATTTTTTTAGCTTAATTTGAATAATGATTTCTTATAAAGTTCAACATGTGATCAGATTTTATATACATTTCATATTCGTATCTGAGTCTATTTTGTTTATATGTACCAGAATCTTAGGGTTTTGCTAAAAAACAGACGACAAGGCAAAGAGAACGAAAACTTGAAACAAAAGTAAAAGGCCAACCACCCTTCCAAAATGACTGTCTACGACCAGTTTTGGACCCTAATAAGCTGATTTAAGATACAGCGCTAGTATAATATCAAAGAAGGCAACAGGCATGGACATATTTTGAATTCCATTTATTAAATGTAACTCATTTTCAAGTCTTTTTTTTAACGTGATGGAAAATCCTTCATGGATGCTATGCTGAACTCCTACCGACTAAAAAACCCACGTAACGCCCAACAGCCTAAGGTTGTTAGCCCCGGGTAAGCTCTCGGAAGGATGTCCCAGGACACACATTGTTTCGTCGTTTGAAAGCAGTATGTGGCAACCCTGAGTAAAGTCGCCGACGCGAGCTCAGAGTTTGTTCCAAGTCTTTGCTTTAGTGCTGTTATTTAACGGATTAGCTTATTACGGTGGCTACATAAATTCTTATCTTGGACCGCGGCGGTGTCCTTATTTTTAAGACCAGCTTTACATTTTACAAGTTAAGCACTATAAGTTTAAGCTTTTTTATTATATACTAGCTGATGCCCGTAGCTTGGCCCTCATAAATTTTGTTTCTATTCCTGCTTCCCGTGGGAACTTA
Organism: Miltochrista miniata; assembly: GCA_933228765.1. Taxonomy (NCBI): domain Eukaryota; kingdom Metazoa; phylum Arthropoda; class Insecta; order Lepidoptera; family Erebidae; genus Miltochrista; species Miltochrista miniata. Next base: position 8,474,514 of record OW121764.1, on the reverse strand, counting down.
TATGTCTTATTCTAGAGTTAGACTATAATCAATCCCTCCACGAGTCTGATCCATTCAGCCGTTCGAGCGTGAAAGAGTAACAAACATCCACACTCACAAACTTTCGCATTTATAATATTAGTAAGATTCTTAATATTCTAGTAAACTGTTTTCCTACTAATACCTATTTTAATTAATTGCCCAAATTACCTACTCCCGTACCTAGCTGCAGTGTTATGAACGGTTTGAAAAATTTACAATTTAATTGTAAAGGCAATCTACTTCTATACATCTCAACACATAAATAAGATCACCACCTAAGCGTAGGACAAAAACAACTACTTGGTAAAATGTAGGGCTGTTCACCGTCCTTACAGAAGCAGGCCCATGACGGCAGCGTGACGTGAGGAGTTCATGCATGCCCCTCCTTAGAAGCGGGATCACACCCGAAACCACATCTGTAGAAGAACCGATAGCCTTTGAAGCAAACGCGATCAGGAGTGGAGACCCGGAATTGTACCATGTGAGGTAGGACGACTCCCAGCCAGATGGACCGACGTCCTGAAGAAGTTCGCGGGGGACTGAATGCGTAAGGCGCAGGACCCTGTATTGTGTCGTAATTTGGGAGAGGCCTACGTCCAGCAGTGTTATAGACTGATTTGTTTTCTATACTAATATTAAAAAGAGGAAAGATTTGATTGTTTGTTTGTTTGCATCGAATAGACTCCGGACCTACTGGACCGATTTGAAAAATTATGTCATTGTTGGAAACTTTGCGGTGAACATAGGCTATATTTTATTCCTGTATTCCCATGGGAACGGGAACTACGGGGGTGAAACAGCGTGACGTTCGCTAGTATTCAAATAAAAATTAAGTAAAAATATACTCAACCCACACAATAAGCCCACATGTAAATCGGCAACATACAACACATTTACCAATTAGTTTCAGCCAACAACACATTGAATTTGTTTCCGGTTTCAGCTGAAAATATCTCTGCATGTTTTCTTCTAAACCAATTCAAGCTAACATTTATTCAGCGTGTAGCGCTAAACAATTCATGTTGGAGCTAGAAGGCGTCTATTTGAGTACAGACAAGTACTGAGTCACATTTGGAGCGCTTTAGCGGCTGACAGGCTCGCGGCCGTTCACTAATGTTGTGCTGACTGCACCCCACCATAGACCGCATAATCTATAGAGAGAACACTTTGTCTTTTAAATCTGTAGGGGCTTATGGGCGTTCCACATTCTTGCGAGAAAGGCACGAGAAACGAGAATGTGAATGTAATTCTCGCCGTGTTCTCGCTTTGTTCTCTGAATAATAATAGTTCTCTCTGAGAATCCCGCCGACAGTTCTCGTGAGAATGTGCAGATTAGACCATAGTTGCTATATGCTGTGCAACCAGCTTCTCTTAATAGTTCCGCAATACCTTGACTTGGTGACCTTTTTCTGGCTGACCGTAGCGTAGAATGCTTAGCACAGTGATCGTTTACAGAACACAGAGCTAGCAGGACAACGAGCTCTTACGAAAAATATTGTCTGAATAATCTTCCTTCTGATTTGGTCAGTGTTATGGACCTAAGCATCGAGGTAAAATATGCATTTGTCAGGTTTGTAGTATTTAAATATAATTGCAACTGATAGTGCCCATAAATTGGAGTATCTTTATCATTATACAGTGTAAAATTATTTCGGTTTCGCCGTCAGTTACTTTCAAAGTATCTACTCAACGAGTTTTAATCTGTGTTCAGCAATTTATAGAGTAATACGATTGGAATGTTTATATGTATAATACATACATAATTGTAGTAGGTACCTGCAGAAAAACCGAGCTACAAGGTTAATGAAATTACGAGGGTCAGCTACAGATAATTTATGGATACAATAAAAAGGGACAGCATGTTGCAGTAAATTTTGAAAAAATCAATCACTTGTACTATTCCACAATCTTAATTTTAATTTTCACAATACCTGACCGGTTTCACCTTACATATGGTCACGCCTTTATCCCCGAAGGGGTAAGAGGCATATTATATGCCCACATTTCACCTTTGTATAATTTGTCCCACGTAATAGGTGGTGAGCCGTATTGCCGTGTTTAATCAGTAGCCTCTCATATGCTCTGTATAGGCTTGCATCCATGGTTAACACTCGTGTACTACTTTCAGCATATTATGGGCTTGTTGAATCGGTTCTTAGATACGGCATAATATTTTGGGGGAACTCGACAAACAAGGACGTGATTTTCAAAATGCAAAAGCGCTGCATGCGTGCCATGTTTGGGATTGAAATCATGGAAAGCTGTAGACCACTGTTCCTTAAATATAAAATTTTAACAATGCCATCACTCTATTTACTGGAAGTGGCTCTGTTTGTTAGGAGCAACCCAAGTCTCTTTCCCCGCTTGATGGATAAAATTGAGCGAAATAGACGTGACAAGACCCGATTGTGCGTTCATCCCTCTAAAACAGAGCTACTACATATAAGTGTTGTATGCATGGCGCCATTAATTTATAATAAACTGCCAAGGACAATAAAAATGCTCAACATAAATAAATTTAAGACTACTCTTAAGAGAATGCTAACTGAGAAATGTTATTATAGTGTCACTGATTTTCTTGAAGATAGAACTCTTTTAAATTATAATGTTGATATATGACTACCGCATAGGTTTGAGGAATAATGAGATTATGCATGTATCTACTTAATGCTTTTTAATTTGTAATTGTAAACCATCATATTTGTATACCAAGTTTGTTTTGGTGAAACATGTTGACACAAAATGTATATTTAAGATCTGCGTGCATAATAAGCACTTAGCCATGTACTTATTGTATTGTAACCACACATGTTTTTGCAAATAAATCATATCTTATCTTATCTTATCTTATCTTAAATGGACAGGCGCAGGTTGTGACTGCCTGCTGTTTAAATAATGTCTTCAACTTAGCTTAACGACTGCCATTTTACTGGCAACCGGGACCAACGGGTTGACGTGCCTTCCGAAGCACGGACACGCTCAAATAAATGTCACAAAGTGATCACATGGATGGTCACCCATCCATGTGAAAGTTGCTTACTGCAGTGATCGTTTACAGAACACTGAGTCCGCGGGGCCACGAGCGCTTCACCTTATAGGGATTTTTTGTAGTAATTTAGATCTGCCGCGTCTATCCCATTCTTAGTCAAGCTCGAGTCAAGCTTTTAGACTTGCACATCGAGCTCCTAAACTTTAAGCTCCACTCATATATAATTCTAAACCAAGCTTTTGTTCCACAGGGAAATGGCGGGAGTTGAGACTTTAATAATTTATCTACCCCCAACTCTAGTTAACGGCAGACCATAGAGCAACGCGATCTATGACTTATCAGGACGGGAGGCGCCATAATGAAACTTTCCCCCGTGTCAAAGCGGGCTCCAAAAGGTATAAGAAATATATTAATATATGTGTGAGTCTGAAATTATGAGTGTGTGTTTTATGTTTCGTGTAAGTTCCATAGTGATAGCCGATTGTTTTGTGGTGTATTTTTTTATAACGAGAGAAAAATCCTACATGGATGCTATATCGGACTCCTAAAGACTAAAAACCACACGTTTCCTTCCTAATGCCTACGGTTGGGAGTCCCGGGTAGGCCCTTGGAAAGATGACCCCAGGATTCCCAACAGACCATGGCTACCACTGCAACCTAACCAAGGGGGGTTCGGGTGTTATCCCGCTGCTCGGGGGACTGTGGCGTCCGTGAATCTTTCACTCCACGCTGTCGTCTAGAAGGCTTTAGACGACAGCTTCTATATAGACAGTGAGCAGCCCCCTTAGCGTCCTCAGGCCCCCGATGTAGTAGTGTATTTGAATACGATTTCCCCCGCAACATATGACAAACAGAGATGTACAGAGCAAACATGCTATGTCTACTCCCCTAGTACTGGTCGCGTTGCTCTATGCCGTAGGCGAACGGTTAAATACGGAAATGTACGGTATTATATTAATGACTGAGATTTAATAAGAATTTCTATTCAGAGTTTCGAGTTATGTTCGTTTTCTGGAATAATTTATTGAAAATGGTGAATTTGTGGTTTGATTTGTTGGAGCGATTTGTTAAACATTAGTATTTAGGCTTTTATGGTCGTCCCTTCCCTTGCAAGATACTGTGACCATTCAGTTGCTAGTGACATTTGTTACCTATTTCATAGTTGCTCTTTGGCCTGCAAGAAATTAAATAAATAATAATAAATAAATATTTCTGGACACACAACATCATCTAGCCCAAATTAAGCTAATAAGCTTGTGCTACGGGATCTAGACGACTGATATCCATACTTATATATTTATAAATACATACATATAATAGGTTACTTCACCCCTGCCCTCTCTTCAGAGCATTACAATTCCACTAAAGGACAACCTGGAGATCCTCGGTATAGACGTCCGGCGTGAGCTCAATCACAAAAACTACATAGAGAGCTGTATTGGTCTGGCCTCGCGGAAACTGGGAATCCTGAATAAGGTGAGACGGTATTTCACGCCACATCAGAGATGTTTACTGTACAAGACGCAGATTCGTCCCTGCGTCGAGTACTGTTTTCACCTTTGGGATGACTCCGCGAGGTACTTGTTAGACGCGCTTGACGCTATGCAGAGACGTGCTATCCGAATAATTGGTTGTCCTGAGGTGACGGGAGGCCTCGAACCTTTGTCGCAGCGAAGAACCATAGCGTCCTTGGCTGCCTTCTATCGAATGTATCACGGCGAATGTTCTGAAGAGCTCTTCAACCTGATCCCACCATCTCCTTTCCGATCCCGAACAACGCGTGCCGGGCAGAGATGCCACTCATACACAGTGGAGAGAATCTTCGCCAGAACCGAGCGTTTCAAAAGATCGTTCCTCTGTCGAACTATAAAAACATGGAACGACCTGCCCCCACACGTCTTTCCCTCATCTTACAATCCCGGGTTCTTCAAGAGGAGCGTGAAGAGGCACATCACAAGGCCGCCAACTTGAGGACCACTGTAAGAAGTGGCCCCCAATCGCTAGATGCGCCACTGCTTTCTTACCATCAGGCTGGTGGCGACGTCAATTTGGCGAGCTGAATATAAAAAAAATAAAAAAAATAAAAGGTACATAGAAAACAGCCAAACTCCGAAACAAACATTTGTGGATCACACAAATATTTGGACCGACCAAGGAATCGAACCCAGGACCTCCAGCGCCGCAGGCGGTATCACTTCCGACTACGCCTCAGAGGCAGTCATTTGCAACCCTTTTCTTAATAATGAACATTTGCTTTACTTTTCATCAAAAACGGTTTTAGAAGTTTCGTTCAGTCCCGGGACATCGTTCCGAGGGCTTACCCGGGACTCCCAACCACAGGCTGTTGTGCGTTACGTGAGGTTTTTTAGTCGGTAAGAGTCCGGCATAACATCCTCTGAGGATTTTCCCTCACGTAATAAAGAAAAAAAAAGGGGCGGCACGAGTGTAGTACTTATACTGCCCAGCATCCGTACTGTAGACGAATGACCTCTTTTAATTAGGAGGACGTGGACCGCATTCTCGTCTGCCAATTGAATCACAATAAAGGAATTTATGGGAATGGTAGAGAGTTTCAAGGCATCTTTCTGAGTTGCCTACCTCTAGATGGGCATTGAAAGACTGTCTGCTTTTAGTTGGTTGAAATTTTTCGGCCTGCAGTTGAAGTTTTTCATCCGCCAAAAAAGGACTTCGACTTGGCTGAACGACTGCCATTTTTCTGGCAACAGGGACCAGCGGCTTAACATGCCTTCCGAAGCATGGAAACGCTCAAATAAATATCACATAGTGATCACATGGATGTTCACCCATTCAAGGACTGGCCATAGGGAAAGTTGCTTACTGCACACTGCTGAAACCGCGGGGCCACGAGCGCTTCTACACAAATGGGACAAGAACTCTGCCTATCCCCTTCGGGATAAAGGCGAGGAATACATGTATGTGTGCACTCAACACGATTAGATAATTAAGAGAGCGCAGCTGCGTTTTCTCTCATCCATCATCCTGTCCTTCCCTCCTCCTCCTACAAACAATAGGTTCTATTTTTTTTGTCGACTCGTCTGTGTAGTGTGTTGCTCTGTATTTATTGTACCTATCTTTTTAAAAGAGTTCATTAAAGGAGTCCAGGACATCCTTCCAAGGGCTTACCCGGAACTCCCAACCATAGGCTGTTGGGCGTAACGTGAGGTTTTTAGTTGGTAGGAGTCCGGCATAGCAGCTATGTGGATATTCCCTCGCGTTAATAAAAAATAGAGTTCATTAAAGGAAGACTTCTTAAGGTAATGAATGTGACTGAAGTTGTTGAAGCTTCAGATTGGAATTTATTTTTCTATTAAGGCCATACCCAGGGCTAACGACCTTGAGCAAATGGGCGATATGACTCGCTAACATAGAGTAGCGCAACTACAGAGACATCAGAGTAAAAGAACCACGGAAGAAGAAGAAACATAGTAGCGGAAATGCGTTCCTTGCTTCACCAAATAAACAAAAAGCTGTGAGACGGTCTCACCCGACTGCCCCTCTCTAAAACGTTTATTGTGAGAGTTCAATCCGATTGACGTTGTCATTTTTGTTTTATTTCAAACTTTGAACAGATGATCCACGTGACCTAGTGACGTAGTTTAATGCAACAGAGTCACAGACTACAGAAAAAGTCTCGCCATAAGCCCCTCTGCACTCTATTTTATAGAGAGAGGCGAAAAGTAAATTAAAAACAAAGGAACGTTTGTATTTCAATATTCCTTTGTTTTTAAGTGTAGTAAAATACACTGCAAAAAATGTGATTGATCATTACGTAAAACTTAAATGTGACGAATTCACAAAGACGAATGTTCATATATTCCACAGACATATAAGAATAAGATATATTCATTGTTTTGTACTTAAATTATTACAAATCCAGAAAGGGGGGTCTTCCACTCGCTTAAAATTTTTGTTACTTTTGGAACAAAATTTCATTTCATTTTATTATTACAAACAAACAAAAATAGACGTAAACGCAGTTGCGAGGGTCAGCTAGTTATGTATAAATAAAAAGCGCTCGTGGCACCGCGGACTTAGTGTTCTGTAAGCGATCACTGTAGTAAGCTCATTCACTATGGCCAGTCCTTGGATGGGTGACCATCCATGTGACCACTTTGTGACAGTTATTTGAGCGTCGTTTCCGTGTTTCGGAAGGCACATTAAGCCGTTGGTCCTGGTTGCCCGTAAAATGGCAGTCGTTAAGCGAAGTTGAAGGCCGTTTTGGCGGCTTGATTAATTTTAACAGCAGGCAGATACAACCTGCGCCTGTCTATCTCAACACGGCAATACAGCTCACCGCCTATTACGTGGGACAAATTCTAAAAAGGTGAAATGTGGGGACATAATAATTCAAACTAAAAAAAAAACTCAAACTCAAAAAAACATTTATTTCGCATAATCCTAATACATAGGCACTTGCGACACGTCAATGAATACAATGCAATTAATAGTACCACCAGTTCGGAACGCGGCCCGCTTGAGAAGAACTGGCAAGAAACTCGACGGGCTTTTCTTTATGTGCTCTATTTACAAAATTTAAACTAAAAATCACAAACTATTGCTTGAGAATGCGGTAGAGCAAGCAGATCATTTCCAGGCTTCCTTGTCAAGCAAATAATCGTCAAATGAATAGTAGCCCCTGCGGTACAATTTACTTTTTATACACTTTTTAAACTTATTTAAGGGTATACTTTTTATTTCATTTGGAAGCCTGTTGTAAAAACGTATACAGTTACCCAGGAAGGAATTACTGACTTTTTTCAGTCTACACTGATGACAAGTAAGGTTATCTTTATGTCGGGTATTTACACTGTGTATATCGCTTAACTTAACGAAACTAGATAGATTCTTTTGCACATACATAAGATTTTCGAAAATATATTGTGATGCTACAGTCAGAATATTTACCTCTTTGAATTTTTCGCGCAGAGAGACCCTTGGACCTAATCTATATATGGCTCTTATGGCTCGTTTTAGTAAAACAAAAATTGAATTTATATCTGCTGCATTACCCCACAGTAGAATACCGTAAGACATAACACTGTGGAAGTAACTGAAATAAACTATTCTAGCTACATCAGTCAAATGCCTAATCTTTTGTACCGCAAATGATTGATGAACTTAACCTGCCCGCTAGCTTTTCAATATGTGGACCCCACTGCAATCCAGCATCGACCGTCAACCCTAGGAACGCCGTAGATTTCACAAGTTCCAACTCTCGGCCATTAAGTTGAACATTGGTTTCTGCCTGTGTTACATTGGGCAAGGTAAATTTAATACATTTAGTTTTGTTATCGTTCAGGCTAAGATTATTAGTATTAAACCAATGTACTACTTTCAGGATTGCATTGTTGACATCGTCGTAGTTATCTAGTTGTCTTTTAATTTTGAAAATTAAGGAAGTGTCATCTGCAAACAAAACAATCCCGTTGGTGTCCTCTACGTAATAGGGTAGGTCATTTATATAAATTAAAAACAAAAATGGTCCGAGTATCGATCCCTGCGGAACCAACATCGACCCTCTGAGTTCTATTGCTCAAATATGAAGTCAGAAGATCGAGAGCCTTGTTCCTTATCCCATAGTGATGCAGTTTCCTGATCAATGTTTCATGTTGAACACAATCAAAAGCCTTTGACAAATCGCAGAACACACCAAGCGCATCATGTTTATCTTCCCAGGCCTCATAAATACTCTTCATCAAATCTACACCAGCATCGGTAGTCGACCATCATTTAGTGAAGCCAAACTGTTTAACATGAAATAATTTGTGATTGTTAAAATAGGTCAGCATCTGCTCAAGTATTAACTTTTCAAATATCTTGCTCAAAGTCGGCAATACCGAGACAGGTCTGAAATTACCTGGATCAGAAGCACTAATATGCCTCTGCCTACCTCTTCGGGGATAAAGGTGTGACCATATGTATGTATGTAACTAGCTGACTCTCACAACTTCGTTTACGACGCTTAAGGTGTATGAAACATGAGGTATTTCTTCATCAGTCTCATCAACCGGCGGGTGAAACTGCCCTGTTTGCTTAATCATAAACGAATTTAAAGATTAAGCATATTGTAAAACTAGCTTACCCTCGCAACTTCGTTTACGTCACATAAGGTTTGCAAAAGGAGAGGCACTTCTTCATCAGACTCATCAAGCAGCGTGTGAAACGGCCCTGTTTGCTTTATCATAAAAGAGCTTAAAGATTAAGTTTATTCTAAAACAATTCAGTCCCCGACTACGGCGCGGACAGAATTATTTTACAACAGCCTTAATCATTAAGCTCTTTTATGATTCAGCCAACACGCCTGTTTAGATTTACCGTCACATTCCAAGGAACCCTTAAATTATAGTTTTTGAGAAAGTTGAGATATCTCTAATTCCTGAACTACAAAACCCTCAGCACTGAAACTTGTGTGAAGCAATCCTAGGTTGAATTCTAGATTTAGAGAAGTTGAGATGTCTCTAACTCCTGAACTTCCTCGGATCAATTTTCATTCAAATCAGTAGTTTCGGCGTGATACGTATTCGTAATACAGACGGACATGAAAATTTTAAATTTCATTTTGGATTAAGTAGGTATCGATTATAGAACGCGTTCTTTTTTTTTTAAATAGCTTCCATATTCAGACTCTCGACCCTCAACAGTTTTATTATTATGTATAGATATAGACTAGCAAGAAACTCGGCGGGCACTCACTTTATTCACTTTTATACCTTAATCAATTTGCCGGTAGATGGTGCCTACTTGTGGCGACCCACAAGACGTAATAAGCTAAAAGAATCAATTCTTTCAGCTTAGGTTGAGAGCAGTGTCTCAAAAAAGCAGTGTGTTAATAATAACTATAATATAAGTATTTTCATCAGTAGACAACTGATGAAAATACTTATATTATAGTATCCCTTAGCACAAGGTTATATTAGCTTGCTTGCAAGTTGTGTGCGAATGTCCACAAATATTTCTTCATTTATTTATATTGAAATGATTAAGTACCACTTACAATATAAGCATGATTACCTTTCGAAGTAATTTAATAAAACAATACGAAAAATAAGTTGAAATGCATTATATTCTCATGTAATGCAGCATGCATTGTGTAACTCGGGCTCTGGCTCTGTTGCACGCATTACTCTGTACATGAATGAAAATATAACATTTTACGAGAATATTTTGCAGACCAGGGGGCCGATTCTCGACCACACGACGTGAATGCGTGGACGCAAATTTACGGGTGAAACGTCGCCCGTCTCATGTTTCGCCGTTCCTAAATATGAGACAGGCGACGCGTCACCCGCCGATTTCCGTCCACGCATTCATGTCGTGTGAAGCGAGAATCGGTGCCCAGAGCGACACACGTCCGTCTAGCAACACGACTCCCCCCGCACTAGATTTTCGGGCGAGCGCGAGGAAGCAAGCAACGTGATGTATTCTTTGAATACATTATTAGTTATAATTAGTTAAAACTTATACTAATTCAAAATTGAAGAAAACCATTTTAGAGGTCTATGTTTTCTTTAGTCTCTGATATAAATTTTATTATCATTCATTAATAAATAGATGTCATACAACGACTTCTTCTAAAAAATTATGGGCTATTTCAGTGATGTTTTACTAGTTATTTATAATAAATACACAATTTCTGATGAAACCATCCTCTGGAATACATCTTGTAGATTTCAAATCTACTTTTGGCTGTCATTTTTCGTATACTAATACCGAGAAGAACGTCTTTATTTGCACCTCTTTTTCGCAAACTTTGTCAACCACTCCCCTTAAATAGAAATCTTGTAGAATATGTTGCATAATTATAAATTTACCTATAACGCTATGACCCCTCAGGCTAAAAATGACTACAGACGACGAAACAATGATTCCTAAAATGACAACTTCCGACAGCTACAACTTCCCAAAACGTCTATAATAAAATACAAACATACATAACATCACGCCTGTCTCCCAACGGGGTAGGCAGAGGCCATGACTCTCCACTTGTTACGATAATAAAATAGACAATAACAAAAATTACGAATTCTGAAAATAACATTTTAAGAAGCTGCTTATTTAGAAAGTTTTCTTCCACAGTGTTAAGGCCTACTCCCTAGTTTTTTTTTTCATACCACTAAGGTGGCAGACAAGCATACGGCCCACCAGAAGGATCGGTGGTCACCGCAGCCTATGAACGTTTGCAACACCAGAGGTGCCACACTCGCGCTGCCGACCCTGTAAAAACCTTCTAAGACCCCTTTTGAAGAACCCCATACTGTAGGCGTTTGGGAAAACCGAGGCAGGGAGGTCATTCCACAATCTAACCGTGCGCGGAAGAAAACACCTATCGGATCTAACCGTGCTGGAACGCACCGGACGCAGAGTGTGAGGATGAACTCCCTGTCTGTGGCGAGCGGTGCGATGATAGAACGTAGCCGTGGGCATCATATCAAACAATTCCTCAGATCACATACCATTATACAGGCGGTAGAACACGCATAAGGAGGCAAAGTCTCTCCTGTCGCGAAGAGGTTCCACACCAGCTGTAAGTACGGGATCGTTGACAACTCTTACAGCTCGTCTTTGCACCGAATCAAATGGACGAAGCTGATATTCAGGTGCTCCCGCCCAGAGGTGACAGCAGTACTCCATATGCGGCCGCACTGGCGACTTATAGAGAAGCTGTTTGCGCCGCAGTGAAGTACCGCCGTGCCCTGTAAAAGTTATTTTATTGCCTTTACCTTCATAATAATTACTAGCGGACGTCGCGCGGTTTCACCCGCGTAGTTCCCGTTCCCGTGGGAATACGGGAATAAAATATATGCCTATGTTACCCGCAAAGAGTTTAGCTTTCCAACAGTGAAAGAATTTTTCAAATCGGTCCAGTAGTTCCGGAGCCTATTCGTTACAAACAAACAAACAAACAAACAAACAAACAAACAAAAAAACAAATCTTTCCTCTTTATAATATTAGTATAGATAATGCAAAAAAGATCCTAAAGACAGTGACAAGCCAGAAACAGCTCTTAATTAAAACGGTAGATAGGAAGGACTCTGTGGTCCAAACCCTTTATTATTTTAATATATTATTTTTTATTATGGGTAACCGCAGAAAAACTCTTTAGGCAAGTCAAAAAACATCAGCTTTTCAGCAAAGTTAATCGAAAGCGAAAGCAACATCAATCCGATCCCTAATTAATTCCTTGTCCCATGTAAACATTTAAAAAAAATAAAAAAGAAAAATTTCACGCAAGCCTAAACCTCTCGAGCGAAACATCGGTACTCGATTGAATCAATTTAAACTTCAACCGAATCTCATCTCGCAGGGTACGTCCCTAATTATGCCTACGGAAGGACAGGGGTACAAAAGAGACAAAAATATATTTGCGCTCCAAAATTTAAACATAGAACGTTTTTTGCCTTAACCTAGAGAGAATATAGACGAATTTAAACTTTATATTTTTTTTCTAATTCCAAATTCAAATGTGGTAAAGTGTAATCGTCTGTTTCGAGCAGAATCCGAGAGGGTGGGATAAGGGTTTCAAAATGGCGGCGTAAGATTTTGTTCGGATATATTAATTAAATCTTCGTAATTTATGACCGGCTCGTGTACCATGTGGTGTTTGTGATTTATGGTTTTTGGTGTATTAATTTAACATTAAGCTGATTCTGGAACTACATACCTACATTAGTATACTTTGCTAAATACTGCAAGGACCCCAACTAGATATACCCAATGATATATAAAAAACTATAGATATGTTACCAACACTGAAAAATGGCAACAATAAAGTGAGGCAATTGCTTTACTTTTCATACATGCTACCATAGATAAATTTAATAGAAATTCTTTTTTTAAATGTATAAAAGATCTGCTGTTTTTGAAAACCGTGATGTTCGTGCATGACGTGTCTATAATACGTCGTTGGATATACCTAAGAGGTATGGGCTGAGACTATGGTGCGCCATAAAAAAATAGGGTATACTACGCCAAATCGAATGCCAAATAATCGAACGTTCAAAGTATCGAACGTTCAATATATCGAACGTTCAAAATATCGAAGATTACAGTATCAACGTTTAATATATCGATATTAAACGTTCGATATTTTGAACGTTCGAGTATTTGGATGTTCGATTATTTGGCATTCGATTTGGCGTAGTATACCCAAAAAAAAAATTTTTAACAAAAAAGAAACCGACTTCAAGCAAAACTAAAAACTGAAAAATAAAATTTACTTAGCACAAAGTTAGTATATTCAGATTTATCAGTTAACATGAAATATAATACAGAAATCGGTGCCCAGTAAAACTATGTGGGCTTAGGTAGGCATTATTAATCTCTCTCGTAGTCATATTGGCACCGACTTCAGTATTATATTTAATGATATCTGATAAATCTGAATATACTAACTTTGTGCTAAGTAAATTTTATTTTTCAGTTTTTAGTTTTGCTTGAAGTCGGTTTCTTTTTTGTTAATTTTTTTTTTCACTGTTTTTAGTGACGGGTAGATCAGTCTACCCATCACTAAAAAATCGTCACTAAAATCTAACTACACTCGAGAGCAATGAATCCGGGTCACTTAAAGAATCCTAAAAATCTCGGAAACTAAAAATGCTAGGTTAATGCAATAAATTGTATTTAATAGACAATGTAATACTCCTTAAATGAAGGTATTAAAACTTCTTAGTTATTGTAAAGTTATATCATAAAAAAATCAAATTTGAAAAAGGGCCACTTTCGAAGATGGAACTACGAAATTACAGCATTTGGTGTTGCTTTTGTTTGTAATCTGTCATTTATGTGGGTACATAAACCATGTTGATAGTGCTCTATATTCATTAATCAAGCTGAAATTATGTCGCTTACGCCTGAAGAATGCACCAGAATACTTACAATGCTGGAAACCGGCCGGAGTCAGTGCGATACAGCCAGGACTGTCGGTGTGTCGCTGTCAACAGTACAAAGAGTTCTCCGACGTTACGAAGAAACTGGTTCTAACCTACGCAGACCAGGAACGGGCAGAACCAGGTGTACCACAGCACGAGAAGACCGATACTTGGTGAACACCATGCTTCGAAATCGCTTTCTCACAGGAACTGAACTCACCAATCAGTTTCGACGCCTCGGAGGAAGTAACCCAAGTGCATGGACAGTAAGACGTCGGCTTGCTGAATCTAACTTAACACCCCTTAGACCTGCAAACGGCCCTAAACTGGAGCGTGGGCATCGTATTTCGAGACTAAGGTATGCCCAGTGCCACGTAAATTGGAGTATTGAAGATTGGTCAAAAGTTATGTTCTCCGACGAATCAAAATTTATGCTCTACAAGCACGATGGAAGACACAGAGTGTATCGAAGACCAGGGGAAAGATTCAAGCAAGCATGCATCGAAGAAAAAGTAGCCTACGGTGGTGGGTCTGTACTTGTGTGGGCCGGAATTTCTTCTGAAAGTCGCACAGAGCTGGTGATCATAGAAAACGGCTCTTTAACTAGCGTAAGATATGTGGAAGAAATCCTCAATGATCACGTTGGTCCATTTATGGTCAATTTAGGTGAGGATGCTATATTTATGCATGACAATGCCCGACCTCATACAGGTAGGATTGTGAATGACTACCTTCAAGAGATGAACATTACTCGTATGGAGTGGCCAGCGCGCAGCCCGGATATCAACCCGATCGAGCATGCTTGGGACGAGCTAGGCAGATGCGTAAAACAACGAAACCCTCCCCCAATCACGCTTCGTGAGCTCAAAATTGCTCTCACAGAGTAATGGGAGAATATTCCCCAAAATCGTATAAGGAACTTGGTGTACAGCATGCCAAACCGCGTAAACGCAGTAATGGAAGCACGAGGAGGCAATACGAAGTATTAAAATTCAAGAAAATCGTAATAAAGTTCAAAAATTTCATGTTTCCTATTTTTGTTTTAAGGAGAGATCGGCAGTTTTTTCTTTATGTAATTTTGTGTTAATAAAATGTATGGTGACTCATATTTTTTTTACTTTCATTTAAGGAGTATTACATTGTCTATTAAATACAATTTATTGCATTAACCTATCATTTTTAGTTTCCGAGATTTTTAACATTCTTTAAGTGACCCGGATTCATTGCTCTCGAGTGTATTTAGGTGTAAAGTTCTCGACAGTACAAATTAATCGAGCCCAAACACAAGGTAACTGCTGTATATCGTTAGGGAATTCTCTCTACTGTCTTTCGTCTCCATCATCAGATCGACACCAGACCTTCATTAAGTTGTACTAATTTAAAGCCCTTAATAAAAAAGTTTACATATGCCCTGTTGTCACTACAATTTTTAAAAGTTCCCTTCGATTTCTCCAGGATGCCATCATCAGATCCTGACTTCCTTAAAATGGGACCACCTTGAAAGTATGTATTCTCGAACGAAAAAAAAATTTTTCAAATCGGTCCATAAACGACGGAGTACTGCGCGAACAAACATAAAAAAAATAAAATATATATATATATATATATATATATATATATATATATATACAGGGTGAATTTTTGAAAAGGGATTGGATGGCCAAATCCGAAACTATAAGGAATAGCGAAAAATGCTGAAAGGAGTCACGAGCCCGATTTTGATGAAACTTAAAACCTCATCATTAGATTTTTGAAAAACCCATGATCCTAGCTGGGAATCGAACTTGTTGATTTTGAAAAAAAAAACACACCCTTTATTATTACACCATACGATAGAGTCGCTGTTAAGGATCAAAATTTGCAAAGTAATGATATACGCCAAATTTTAGGAACAAATGGAATTTTAACAGAATGCATATTTCATGTACCTAAATTTTGTATCATAATTTGTTTCGTTCGAAATCCCAGACTAGATCGTAACTATTCCGTGTTTTAAATTATGCTCAGAATGATTTTTTAGAGAATATTCTCAACGGAATCAATAATATTCCTTAATTATTCCTTGAGGTTTCGAATCCAGCTATGTATTGCAAAGATTTTGAACAATTAATCAGTTAACGTAAGAAAAATAAAATGTATTTTGTTAAAGATGAGCTCTTTCCTGTAGTTTGCCGTATATCATTACTTCCCAGAATATGATCCTTAATAGCAACACTATCGTATGGTGTAATAATAAAGGGTGTGTTTTTTTTTCAAAATCAACAAGTTCGATTCCCAGCTAGGATCATGGGTTTTTCAAAAATCTAATGATGAGGTTTTAAGTTTCATCAAAATCGGGCTCGTGACTCCTTTGAGCATTTTTCGCTATTCCTTATAGTTTCGGATTTGGCCATCCAATCCCTTTTGAAAAATTCACCCTGTATATATATATATATATATATATATATATATACGGTCGAATTGAGTAACCTATAAGTATTTTACAAATTGAACTTCTGTAACTCCTGAACTAACAAAGTTATTTAAGCCATTATAATCTTCCTTCAAAATTCATGACACGAAATATATTCAGATTTTTTCAGAATTTCCCTGATTCCCGATGCCTGATAGATTCGATGAAGATTGACTGAAGATTCGAAAAAAAAAAAATCTTGCTGTTGTATGTACACAAAAATAAGTTCAGAAATCGAATTTCGGTGATTTGAATAAGTAAGTATGTAATTAAAATACCAATTTTTCATGAATTAATAAAAAAAAATAGTTTTTACATTTTATCATGTATTTGTGGTTTACGAAGATATTAATTACCAAAATTTCATAGTTCTAGGTCAACGGGAAGTACCATAAGAATTTTGATTCCCTAAGTAGCGTCGGAATATTTTTTTCATTTCTCATACTCGGAAAATAGTGTTTTCCTGATCTGACTATTGGGTGGAAAATGCTGTTTCCCTCCCTAGGGAGGGAAAAACTCATACAAATTACTTCCCACCCAAGGGCCGGAATGAACTTTAAAAATAGAACTGCCGACAGGTCAGCTGTGATAGTGAAGAGATTTGTGTAAAAAAAAAAATAAAAAAAATATGCTGCGGCCATGCGACTTTCCAAACAGCCAGTGTGAACTTAGCGAAAATTTCTTTACCGGCCCCATACACGTACAATAATATTGATCAATATAGCAATAAATTGACCGTGTATGGGTAATATTGAGGTTTGAAGGGACTATATTCGGACGGAAATAAATATTGATACAATATTATTGAGTCAATAATATTGTACGTGTATGGGGCCGGTTATAATCTCTGCAACAATTACATGGTGAGTTCCATATTTAAAATTTAAAAAGTCGACATAATGTAGTTGTTATTTATCTGTAACAGAATTCTAAACAATTGGTAATAATCTTATATGGTAAGGTTTGAATCTTATTATTAGTTTTATTTTCCTCGTATTTGAAATGAAAAGTAGAGTGCTTAACTCGGGTAAAAGAATCAATTCCGACTCGGACTATAGCCGCCCTCGCTGCGCTCGGGCGTCTAAATACCTCGGGAATTGATTCTTTCCACCCTCGGTGAACAATCTACTATTGCGATATAAAAATCCGTTACTTCTTTCCACGTTAACTTAGAGGTTTAATTTTTTTACAGCTTTTGGATCATACACTTTAATAATGGTTTTAATTTTAACTCGATACCTTTGCGTGTTCAAAAGATAAAGGGTCTTGATCGAAAGACGAGGGACTATAGACCTTACATTAAGGTATTAATTTCAACTTGACTTCCCTTTATCCATTTAATAGATAATGGGTCTTGACCTTAGATCATCTAACCACAGGATGCGCCTTACTTAAGCATTGTTTTCTGCCATTGCACATGACCATTTGGTCTTTTGGCTTTATAAAAAGCACTGTACATCAGTACATCGTTTTATATGATTAAACTAGTACATTTCATTGTAGTTGACTGTACAATAAAAATTAAGACACAACAGCCATTACGCGTTTGTCGATTAATACATTTTTAAATGCAATGAAATTTTATATGTCTTTGTGTTTCCCCCTTCACTTGTATGAAAACTGGCAGAATATTTTTGTATGCGGTGGTTCGCAAAGGCTAGTCCCGTGATATATGGTCTAAGGTCTTGACAGACAGACGAAGAGACGGACGAGAGGACGAATGTGATGTACGGAACCCTCGGTGGACGAGTCCGGCTTTTTTTGTTTATAAATATTAAATATGGAAAAAGAAGTGGTTTCGAGCAGGATTCGAACCTGCATCTTCTTGCAAACCGTGCAGACGCCTTAACCACTGGGCCATCGAAACCTGGATCCAACCAAATTTTCCACCTTACCGTCTTGAAGCGACGTAGGCACCATCTACAGGCACTTTTTTTAGAAAGTTACACGGCACGAATGTATGGAATTATTTTTTTGTTTAGCTTGTCAAAATGATGAGGCTTTAACGACATCTAGCGATTGGGGACTACTTTCACCCTCTACAAAGACTATTAACAATAGTCATCAAGCTGGCGACCTTATGATAAGTCTCTTCACACTCCATCTTGAAAAACCAGTTGTTAAAAGAGGAGGGAAACACGTTCTGTTATGTTGATGCATTTTAAGTAGCAACCTAATTATTACTAGCTTTGATTTTAAACTAACATGGTCATTACTATAAACTTTATAACTATTAACGGGGTATTTACCATGTACTGTTTCATTGAGTTGCCTACCAACATCTAGCTCGCTGCACTCCAGTTCATCCGTGATCATGGCGCTTGCAACAGTGCCGAAATATCGGAATCTCAATGAAACAGTACATGATAAATATCCCGTTAATAGTTATAAAGTTTATTACTAGCTTTATATTAAAATCTCTAAATAATCCGTTTTTTACCCAAAAACCATACGTACTTGCATTATACAAGTCAATTTGACGTCAGAGAGATTCTGAATACAGATAATACCATTATAAAGGGACCCAACCTCTTTCGACGAAGCTCGGCGTAAAAAATTAGGGCATACCTCCCTTGACCCTCCCACCACCGCGCGATAACTCACCCCCTACGCCCGGCCCTTGAGAAAAATAGCTCGAAAAACAGACAAGATTTAACTCGGCCCAGTTTTGGGGTGATATTTTAAGGGACGATATGATAACGAGATGAACGTTAATGTGGACAACGATTGTTGCATTCTTTTTATTAGGAGTCACAAACTATTCCGTCAGTCCATGAAAAGGATCAATTTTATAACAATTTCATTATGCTAAGGAATTAGCATGAATTGGGAGAGGCTTACGTCCAGCAGTGGACTGCCATAGACTGATTTGATTGATTGATTGATGATGCAAAGTATATTGATATTGTAAATTCGAACTTCAAAATTCAACTAGATATATAATATACTATATAGCGTTAAAAAAATCTTTATCAAGTCTAACTTAGCGGGTGCATGCATGTGTGTGTAACCTCGTCGTGAGCCACGAAACCAGCAGATGTTACGAGAAATATAATATGATAAATTGTGAGTCGCTTACCATTTCTGTTAACAAAATCAATGTATCATCATCATTAAAATCTATACCTACTTCTAATGCTCAGTGGCAACCATACTGGTCAAAAGAATTGTAGTGAATATAAAAGTTAAATGTCAATTCTATTTCTTAATGAATGTTTAGAATAAACATTCTTTACGAAAACTGCTACAAATCTTTATACAAATACGTTTTGGTTTTCTTATTTGCAAGGCCCATTTTGACAAGATGTTCCTCTCTTGCTATTTAGCTAACTATATTCAGTTTTTTCATATTATGTTTACTATCGTACGTACCTATCTAAAACTTTATTTCCTGTCTATTGGTCACTAAGCATAAATAACACATTGAGGAGAGCATTGAGCTATTGAATAATAATCATTGAGACTTTGATAGATGAACAATCTAGGTACCTCCAACAATAAAACTCAAATCTCGTTTCATTATCGTTTCGTCTGAATAAGGACAATAGGTACCTTCCCTTACGCATGCCGTTAATCTAGGCAAATGTACTGAGCCCAACCCGCGCCCACCTAAAACTGTTTGATGTTTTAACTCACGGGATTTCTACAAAAACTTTGTTTATTTAATCCCGGGTTTTTTATGTATAAGTAGGTATATTATACATAAAACGAGGATCGCGTTTGAAGTAAAGGTTATCATTTAGATTCCTTTTTATGCGGTGTAGCTAGATTCCACTTTAGGAGAATGGTCTCCTAAATCTACCTACAAATCATGAGGTACTACTCAGAAGAAGTTCAGAGTCATCAAATCAAAGATTGATATCAAATTCATCGTCACCTTGATTCATCAGTTTTTGTACAGCCCCCTTTTAATGTGATTTCGTGAATCAAATACGGTATTCGTCACAACAACTTTTTACTTAGAACTCTATTCGAGTCTACCAGATAGAATATTATAATTATTTTGTCTGTGCTACTAGTGCGATAAAATTATAGGGAAATGTTGTGACTGTCGATATTTATTCAATTCAACCCGCCTATAAAACTATGTATGTAATCGTGCCAAATTAAATTAATTTCATTTACATAAAAGGAACAATCTCTCATCAGCTAATATGAAATCTTGTCTTTTTCCGTAGTCGGTTACAAAGTAAAAAGTAGCCTATGTCCTTCCCAGGGACTCTAACCATCTCTATACGAAATTTCATCTAAATTGCTTCAGCGGATTAGGCGTGAAAGCGTAACAGACAGATAGGCAGAGTTACTTTTACATTTATAATATTAGTTAGGTTAGTAGGGATTATAGTTAACTATCTGTTCCTTGCGGGTTCGACCGCGTAGAAAGTCGCGTGAAAGTCGTTATCGCGTAAAATAATAACCCTCCTTTTGCGCAGTCGGTTAAAAAGTAGCCTATGTCCTTCCCAGGACCTCGAACTACCCCCATACCAAATTTCATTTCAATCGCTCCAGCCGTTTAGGCGTGAAAGCGTAACAGACAGACAGACAGAGTTACTTTCGCATTTATAATATTAAAAGTAGGGATTAGTAAGATTCAAAGTAAGTAAATCAATCTCTAGAATATTATACCTACTTACGAACTCAATACACGTACTTCAGAAGGCAATTACAGAGGTACAAGCGACAGGGTTGCGACTACACCGTGAAAGTGAGGGCTGTCGAAGATGACATGTCAGGTGCCCAACGCAGATGCCGACCCTGCTCAAGTGCTTACCTCCGAATTGGCCTGAAACCCTCGTATAATTAATTTGTATTATATATATGCATATCTAATTGAGAAATGCTCGTAGCCATATACAAAGTATTGTAATTTACTGTGTTGAACATCTTAGGTTAAGGTTGTTGCTCCTAAGATTGGTGATCTCTGAAAGGCAGCTAATTGTAGACCATACTGCTAGTCCTGGGGTATTCTTCCGAGAGCTTACCCGGGACTCCCAACTGTAGACTGTTAGGTAGGAAACATGTGGTTCTTAGTCGGTAGGGGTCCGGGATAGCATCCCTGTAGGATTTTCCTCACGTTAAAAAAAGTTTATCTTAGGCTATGGTTATTGGTCCTAAGTAGGTGATCTCTGAATTTTGGCAGCCAATGGTAGTACCTAGTACTTGTAAGTGTAAATGAAAACTTACTGAAAGGGTGGCGATTCGGCGTACCCAGGACGCCCTATCCCGGTCGTATACAGATGGAAAGGAACTATGAGGTTTTAGTGGGTAGAAGTTCAGCATAGAATCCATGAGAATTCCACACTTTAAGGAGCGGTGATTTTTGATCATTGACCGATGTGAATGCGTAGACGAAAATTTACGAAAGAAATGTTTTTTTTTTTCACACTATGAAAAATGAGACAAAAGACTTTTCACCAGTTAACCTTCATCTACGCTTTTAAGTAGTACGATCGATTGGCGGCCAGAAGAAGATTAGTTTAATATTTCGACGTTATTAATTCCTCTCCGAAGGACACCCCAACCGTTAGGTACCTAACAACATGGAGCTTGCAACTGTCCCCAAAATATCGGAAGTACTCAATAATAATATTAAAGTTAAATAAACCTTCACCCTTCCTCATTCGATTCGATAGCGATAAAATAGTATACTACTTTTCTAAATAAATATCAACAATCGTATATCACATTGAAAGTCAGATCAGGGGAGGTCAACATGAGGTCAGTTGTCAGAGGCGTGCTCTTGAACTCGGTGTTTTCGAACGAGAAAAAAGAACGAAACCAGTGCAATACTGATACTGGCTCGGTTGCAAACTTGATCGGTTTGAGTAGAAGTGTAATAGTGTGAGCGAATGTGAATCGATCATACATCGATTAAGAAAGAAATATCGAGTTAGATTTTTAAGATATAGGCACTTACATAGATTGATGGGCTCTGCAACACCATATCATTGTCATAGCTGATGTTTAATCTACAGAGGCTTTTTTTTTTTTTCAAATTTGAAAATGCTTATAATAATTTTATTAATCCTCCCAAGACCTAAACTCGCCAAAATGACGATGACGCCGATTGAGATCCTCAAGAATATTTAATATACATGAGTCGTGACAGTGTGCCTAAATGCCTAATGTTATTAGAGTTCTTTTTTAAAAAAACAGGCACGAAGAACCGACTTCATATTTTACTATGTAGCAATAAAAGATTCCATAAAAAGTCACAGAGCAATATAGAACTTGAAAAAAGTGCATCTAAAAAGTGCTTACAAGTAACCGATGGAGTTCGAGTGCTGAGTCCACGGAAACGATGCACTCCCGCATGCAAGTCCATAATACTCGATGTGTCTGCTCTTTTGTATTTGAAATTTAAATTGAGAACGTATAGATTGTCTGCGAAGTCAGATTGTTGACCAGTAAAACGTAGTGACTAAGAGTCACGGTACCTAACCTATCTGAATGAGTAAGTTTTCGTTTGTTTTGACAAGTCGCAGTAGTTCGCTACCGATTTTCATAATTTTTTTTTTTTTATTTTAGGTTAGGTTTTATGTCTAATTAGATTAATTATGTCGTTTTTATTTTATAATAAACCTGCCTGCCTGCCTGATGGAACATGGGTAAAACAAGACGGGCAGCTTTTAGATTATTTTTGAAAAGCAATTTGTATGCTAACTGATTATATATTTTTTTAATATGAAAAAAGAATTGGTTTCGAGCAGGATTCGAACCTGCGTCTTCTGTAAACCGTGCAGACGCTCTATCCACCTGGCCACCGAAACCTACTCGGAACCAACGAAAATTTTCATCTTATTATACGTCTTGGGGCGACGTAGGCACCCATCTACCGCTTTTGTTAGTGGCAGTTATAAATAGCACACTGTTGTGAAAAATACTATAAAATGTTACATCATTATTAGGTATTAGCGGACGTCACGCGGTTTCACCCGCGTAGTTCCCGTTTCCGTGGGAATACGGGAATAAAATATAGCCTATGTTCACCGCAAAGACTAGCTTTCCAACAGTGAAAGAATTTTTTAAATCGGTCCAGTAGTTCCGGAGCCTATTCGTTACAAACAAACAAACAAAAAAACAAATCTTTCCTCTTTATAATATTAGTATAGATATCGTATTTAGATGTCGTTTCTATATAATTAAATGGGTCAGAATAGTTTTTTTTTATGATCAGATGTCCCCTTTTAGTAGGTATAAAATATACTTTGATTTGGTTATTCTGGATTATACAGGATTAATTTTTGAAAAGGGCTTGGATGGCCAAATCCGAAACTATAAGGAATAGCTAAAAATGCTCAAAGGAGTCACGAGCCCGATTTTGATAAAACTTAAAACCTCATCATTAGATTTTTGAAAAACACACCATACGATAGTGTCACTGATAAGGATCAAATTCTGCGAAGTAATGATGTACGGCAAATTTAAGGATAGTTTGGAATTTTGATAGAAATCATATTTCATGTACCAAAATTTTGTATCATAATTTGTCTCGTTCGAAATCCCAGAATAGATCGTAACAATTCCGTGTTTTAAATCATGCTCAGAAAGATTCTTTGGAGAATATTCTAAACGAAATCAATAATATTGAATGCAGTACGATCCTTGAGGTCTCGAATCCAGCTATGTATTGAAAACAATGGTCTACATTTTGAACAATTAATCAGTTAACGTAAGCAAAATAAATTGTATTTTGTTAAACATGAGCACTTTCCTTTAGTTTGCCGTATGTCATTACTTCCCAGAATAAGATCCTTAATAGCAACACTATCGTAAAGTGTAATAATATAGGCTGTGGTTTTTTTTTATAATCAATGGGTTCGATTCCCAGCTAGGATTATTGGTTTTTCAAAAATTTAATGATGAGGTTTTAAGTTTCATCAAAATCGGGCTCGTGACTCCTTTGAGCATTTTTCGCTATTCCTTATAGTTTCGGATTTGGCCATCCAATCCCTTTTGAAAAATTCAACCTGTATAATGCTGCTTGTTACGAAGTTAATATTTAATTAAAACACTAGTTCAGGTTCAGGTTCATCATCACGCCTTTATCCCCGAAGGGGTAGGCAGAGGCATATTATATACCCACATTTCACCTTTTTATAATTTGTCCCACGTAATACGTTGTGAGCCGTATTGCCGTGTTTAAAATGGACAGGCGCAGGTTGTGACTGCCTGCTGTTGAAATAAAGCCTTCAACTTGGCTTAACGACTGCCATTTTACTGGCAACCGGGACCAACGGCTTAACGTGCCTTCCCAAGCACGTAAACGGTCAAATAAATGTCACAAAGTGATCACATGGATGGTCACCCATCCATGGAACGGCCATAGTGAAAGTTGCTTACTGCAGTGATCGTTTACAGAACACTAAGTCCGCGGGGCCACGAGCGCTTCAGGTGTTGCAAACCTTCTTGGTTACGGTGATTACTTCTGTACCAGTATCAAAATCAACGATACAAATAAGGACATTTTGAACCATTGGCTTACGTTAAAAAACTTTATCTATCATGACTAGATAAAGTTTTTTAACGTAAGCCAATGGTTCAAAATGTTCTTTTTTGTATCGTTGATTTTGATACTGGTACAGAAGTAATCACCGTAACCATATACATGAGAATCAGGTAGGTAAAAAAAATGTAGAGTTGGTCGTGCTACCCATCGCCACAGATAACAGCGTTTGTTATGTAATATGAGTACTTAATATAAGATACTTACAGGGTGTATTCAAAAACAAATTGCAAACGTAATATTTTCACAGAAAAAACAAACAAAAACAACTCGATTATCATCAGCGGGCGCAATTCCCACAACGGAAGGCCCTTTTGTTATTGTCAAATTAGCCAATCCTCAAGATAACAAAACAGGCCCTTTTATTGTAAGGGACAAAAGCCCTTTTTATTGACGGGCGAAATTTATACAGGGTGGGTTTTAACTATCTTCCGTATATAATCCTTTGGAGGGGGGGTAAAGGGAGGTTGTATTTGTAGGGGATGCTTGCGGTTTTCTCCCTAAAGGGAGACTTATCTGAGGCTTTGAAATTGGAGCAGGTTTTCATGGGACGAATTTTATTAAATTTGAGAGAATACGTTTGAAAGGTAACTTACTTTTGCAGGTTAATAGAACAACGCTCAGACACCTCCGTCATCTAGGTATTTTAGTCCAGTAAAGAATAGATTAAAGTCATTAGATACAAATTTGCCAGAGGAATTATGATAGAGTAATATTATTCATTCATATTTAATCCTAAAAAAAACATATTATTGCGTAAATTTTTTACCACTTGGGTACTGCAAGAGTACTACTGTATGTGTGACATCGCAAGAAGGGTCCTATGATGATCGGTTTAAACAATAATAAAAACTATTGCCAATATTTTTTAAAGCATTATGCTATCTTTATAAATAAAGTGCTATTGCCAAATCGCAGTTGCTCTTTTTTATTTTAACGTGTGAAAAATCCATCATGGATGCTATGCCGGACTCTTACCAATTATTAACCGTTCCCTATAAAAGAGTTTGCGATCATTTCATCGCACACTCTTTTATAAGTTCATTGTATACTCATAACAATTATATGCCGACCATTACAATTCTTCTTTACCAGAGATAAAGTTTTAGGCTTTGAGAAACATCAGACACAAAAAAATTCACCCTCATAATTTTAAATTAACATTAATTTAATGAATACTATTTGTATGAATGTATTAATAGCAATCAGCTCATACACAAACTTTATCTACAAGTACATGACTTTAAAAATTAACACCCGACAACTCGAAGCGCTTCGTTTTATTAAAGACATAAAACCTTGCAATTCGTAGGGGAGAGGAGGCATTTTTAACTATCCTTGTATGTAATGAGGGTGAGGTGGGGTGTGGGGGTGGATTATGAGGGTGCGTCTTGCAAACGGCTCTGCGTGCCTGCCCGCGGGCGGCAGCGATTTGTCCTAACATCCCCGCTATACCCTCGTGGGATGAGCCAGTGTGTTTCAAAGTTGGGCTCGTAATTTGTTTTAAATAAAGAAGTTTTGTATTTTTTGTTATGTTTTGTGGTATTTTGTGAAATTTGATGACCTCTACATGTAAAAAAAAGTGAAACTTTGACCGATTTCGATAGGTCGAAGATATTAGACATAGGCACTCCTGTAGTCTGTCCAAACATTGATTTTACTTTTGACAGCTCGGTTACCAATTAAATATAGTGATGTCATTATGCGTTCCCGATTCGATTTAATATAACAATCAACTTTATTTATAAAAAAAAAACGATTTTATCACATTGTTATTTTATTGTTATTTTTAATGTCTTTTCGTTCTCAAGCCGCTGGTAAAAGAAAGAAGTTCTAGAAATTTTCATTGAAAACATACGTGCAGTAATTTTCTGAATATTATCTTTTATATTTGAAATATATAAAAGTTCAAATTGATAAACAATTTTAGCATTTCGGACAAAAAATTGGGTCTGTTTTGCTTAAAATGAGATTCTTGCCTGTAGGTACACCTCGTAAATTTGAACTAAGAATAAACAATGTTGTGGTATGGTTCTTGAAAATGACGAAATATTTACTTTTTTGAGATTAAATTAAAATTACGATTGTGATACTATAATTTCCCAATACTTCAATACCCAAACTTTATCTGGTAGTACTTGTATGATTAACAAAAAGCGGTTTTTGCAAAATTGAAAATCAACTTACTAATACCAGAAGAAGAATTTTCTTAACAAAGATTTTTATTTTTTGCGTTGACTTTCTCTCTGATGCTATTCCAGACTTGACCGACTAAAACCACACCGTCGCCTCTTAACTATCTAAGCCCTTGTAAATTCCCCGGAAATTTGTCCCAGGTTTAAAAAAAGTCAAGTCTTTACAAAAGTTTGAGAGCCGTTGTAAAAACGTGTGTTTACGTCGTAAAAGGTGGTCGATGGAGGCTCTCTGACGCGAACACATAACCCTCGCATTATCCACAGTCGGGTGACTGAGCTGTAAATTATATTGAGTTAGGTACACCGAATCACGTTCCCAGATAATTAGCATTTAAATGTGGTGGGGACTAGGTAGGTACTTTACTAATTCTATTCTGTAATAATCACAGCTCGTATAAGCTCTTAGGTCTGCCGATTCAGTGCTTTACTACGTAGTTAAGCATCTTAAGGCATGATTATTTCTGAGATGGGTGAACGTGTACAAGCTTTTGAGAGGAGGAGGATATTTAGAAAATGAATTATGATAGATACAGCTAATACCCGCGACTTCGCCATTTTAAGCATCTTAAGGCATGATTATTTCTGAGATGGGTGAACGTATGTAAGTACAAGCTTTTGAGATGAGGAGGATATTTAGAAAATGAATTATTATAGATACAGCTAATACCCGCGACTTCGCCATTTTAAGCATCTAAAGGCATGATTATTTCTGAGATGGGTGAACGTATACAAGCTTTTGAGAGGAGGAGGATATTTCGATTATTAATTATTATATAGATACAAGTAACACCCGCGACTTCGCCATTTTACACTGCGACCTTTCGTCAGGTTGTATAATTGTCCTGATTGTTGCCATGTTGAAATGGACAGTTTGCACGTTTTTGCTACGTCAAATTGAAATTTTTCAAGCAGTAGTTCTAGCCGTCGACAATATTTTAATAGCCAGCTAATATGTGTCTCCCGAAGCAAGTATCACGTACTTATCTACATTAGGTATATATTTAAAAATTAATCTACAAAATATATTTACGCGCATAACTTCACAACGACTAGACCGATTTTGCTAAATCTTTGTTTTTTTTTTGTTATTTATAGCCAAGCCAAGGTTTGTAATGAAAATTACAATTGTAATTTACGTTCCCGTGGAAATAAGGGAATAAAATATAGCCTATGTTCACCCAAAGAGTATAGCTTCCCAACAGTGAAATAATTTTTCAAATCAGTCCAGTAGTTCCGAAGCCTATTCGCGGCAAACAAACAATCAAATCTTTCCTCTTTATAATATTAGTATAGACTAGCCGATGCCCGCAGCTTCGCCGGCCTAAAATTTGTTCCCGTTCCCGCTTCTCGTGGGAACTTATTCCCGAGATGTAAAGTAGCCTATGTGTTAGTCCAGACCATAATCAATAACTGTATCAAATTTCAGCCAGATCCGTTCAGCGGTTCGAGCGTGAAAGAGTAACAAACATCCACACTCACAAACCTTCGCAGTAAGAAGTGAGAAGTATAGATAGATAAAAGTCTAAAGAAACCGTTAAAAGCGCTGATTCACTAATAAAATACACTTTTAATTATTTAACCCTTTAATGCGAGCACGTGTCAAAAATGACCCGAATGAAGTCAAACGTGCCGGAGGTCAACCGTCTAAGTAACCGGTGATCCTAACCGGTTCATACCAGTTCACTTGAGAAAGGGTAAAGGTAAAAATCAACCCTATTCTATGATGTTGTATGATTCTCAATAAAGGGCACAAAATATTTTGAGGAGAAAATCTTTTGACATGCTAAGGTTTTTAAGAAACTACTTCACTCAAAGTTGTTAAGTGATTTGAACACTTTTACTTATAATTTTGTGTCCCAACTCAATGTTTGTTAACAAACGCCTTCGAAAGAGGTTAATCAAATTTTGTGATCTTTTTATATTATTTTGAAGACCTGAGAATATGTTCTGGGCTACTTTTTATATCACTAGATAAGGTGATAAGGGTGGCACTTATCATCTAGCATGATGCCAATACGTTTTTGCTGGGTTGGATAAGTTTTACTAAAACAGTTTACTTTCTTATATCGCAGACGCTCACATTTTAATGCAGGAATATCGTTGAAGTACTATAACTATTTGTTGCAAAGTGTAACATTTTTAATTTTTTTTTTCTGTAACTTATGTGTTGGTGTCGAAAACTTATCTGAGAAATTGCTATTAGGTATAACTTGTGGCAATCTTTAACCACTGGTTCTATTTTTATATCCTGTACAAATAGGAAATGCTCTGAGAAAAAAACTAGTTATAAGTAAGAATTGCACAGTAAACCTCTTTTGTGCTCAACGTAAGCACACAATACTTTAAACAAAAATTTCACTAGTAAAAACCGTGACCTCTGATAGCAGCTACCAATATAAAATACGTAATAAACTTATCAGCAGATACTCATTGTGAAAGTGATAATGACATTGAAAATTAAAACACGATGCACTCCATTGACCAGCGGGCGCTCGTAACTGAAAAAAAAATCAACAACAACCAGTCCAATAAAAACGTAAAATTGCCACTGACATTATCCTATTACGTCATCATTCCATTCATGAAAACGATGCTCGCGAAAAAACAATCACATCGAAACACGTGTTAAACGATCCCATTAAAAGGCGGCCCGTCGAAAAATATTAATTATTAATTAACACGCTTGCGTCGAATTAAAATATTTTTATTGGCGCCAAAAGCAAAAAGGCGGGAGTTAATTCCGTGGCCGCGATGGCATTGTTTGCGGGCCGCGTGCATAAAAAACGGAAACGAGACTGTGGTAAAAAATACGTACGAAACTTCGGGAAATAAAAAAGGTGAGCCGCGTGGTGCACGGCGTGATTTAAAAACAAAAAACGTCGGACGTCCGTAATGAAATCGAAAGGCGGTTCGTCGATAGCTATTGGGAAAAAAGTAAAAGAACGTGGCCGAGGCACTTTCACGCGTGAGAATTCTAGCTTTTTTGGCAGTGGTCGTGGTCAGGACGCGTAGCCGTTTGTGTTTTAACGGGTTAATACGACAAGTGGTCGCAGGTGAAGGTTGATTCGGTACTTGTTTCTTATTTTCGATCATAGATATATACAGTTAGGCCTCCTTCAGAATCTTAGACAGAATTATTTTTCTACTTGCTTGGGTAATATTACACATTTTTTTTACTTTGATTAGCCTTCTCAAACATTCTATGCAGATTACGTATCGGGCTTCTGATCAGGCCCCTCATAACGGGAATTGGGACGCATATCTCGTTAAGCTATGTATCCTTAAGTTAAGCTTATCAGCTTATCCGTTCACACATATGTATCAGAAACTATATTTTCAGAATTTTCATTTTACATGCCTTAGCGTATCTAAACATTCATGCCACGTTTTTCTCTGGTTCTGGGGAATATTCATAAATGTGTTAAGTATGTGGTTACACATACCTATTCCGGCACTGTTGCAAACAATGATCACATATTATGATATATTTTCATACCGAAGCGTTTCGTAACATACATACATACATATACTCACGCCTTTATCCCCGAAGGGGTAGGCAGAGGCCTATACCGGCCCACATTTCACCGTGTACAATTCGGTCCCACGTAACAGGTGGTGAGCCCATCGCCGTGTTGAAATGGACCGCCGACGTCAGAGCCTCGTCCGTTGTTCAGCAGGTGCACGAGCTTGCACGTGAGGTTGACTTGGGCCCGGAGGTGTTGGTAGGGCCCCACTACACCCGTTTCGTAACAATCTTACTAATATTATAAATGCGAATGTTTGTGAGTGTGGATGCTTGTTACTCTTTCACGGTCGAACGGCTGAACGGATCTGGCTGAAATTTAGTACAGGGATACATTATAGTCTGGAATAACACATAGGCTACTTTTTATCCTGGGAATAAGTTCCCACGGGAAGTGAAAATTAACGTGGGTGAACCTGCGGGCATCAGCTAGTGTAATATAACTGGGGCCCAAGTCTGTTATATCGAGTGCGTCAGAAAAGAAACGTAATCGTAGGTCAATATAAACCCGGCAATGCATCGGCTACGATATAATTAGAGTTTTCGTAGCGATTGAGCTACTATTCTATTCTGATACAAAGCCGATAGCGATTTGATCCCCTGTGATACAAAATAATATAGATAAGTAGTTATATCTTTTAATCTATACTAATATTATAAAGAGGAAACATTTGATTGTTTGTTTGTTTGGTTGCATCGAATAGGCTCCGAAACTACTGCACCGATTTGAAAAATTCTTTCACTGTTGGAATGTTACAGTATTCCCGGTGAACATATGCTATATTTTTTTCCCGTATTCCCACGTGAACGGGAATTAATAAAGAGTAAGAAGAATATTAGAAAACAATTTTCTAATAACTCTTTTGACTATACCATCTTACCGGGTACCAAGGCAGGTCTGAATTCCACGGTCTCTCCTACTAACCATCGTCGTCAGTATAATTGGCAGTTTATGTATCATGCATGTTGGATTTTTACTAGTACATGTAAATTCTCCTAACTGAAAATTCTAATCCTTTAGAGTGATGTGTTGGTACTTCGTAGGGCTCTTGAGATCTTCAGGCCCTAGCCAGCCTCACTTGCTACAGTGGCAGCTGCTGCGAGGTCATAATGAATACGAATAACAAATCTAAACAGTCCTCTAATGTTATGTCCAGCATGACACTACCATAGGTTAATTTGAATCCTACACCATAATTTCAAGTAGATACAGAATTCCAGATTATAATATTTTCCTCATACCTATTACTTTTCTGTGAAACCGACTTCTCTTTATTAGACAGTGACTTACGATTATGATAAGGCAAAGAGAAGTACTTCATACGTGCTTTAAACGAACACTGAAATTTCGTCTACAATTTTTAAACTCAAAGCTCTGATCAAACCCTGCCTAAATCCCAAGTACCTATTAAAAGTTTATCTCCTTAAAAATTGTACGGAGTAATCGGCCATTAATTTTAATTAAAATACTAATTAACGGGCTGGGTGGGACAGTCTAAATTGGGCCGGTTTGCTCTCGGCGGGAGCTTATCCCGCTTTCGGCAAAAAATATTCTTCGGCGTGAACACTCCATTAATTATCATTTTCTCTGCACACTCTTAATTTTTATTAAAACCCCAAAATATAGTAGATTATGTTAATGGTATTCTCCCAAAACCTACTATTTTAGTAGAATATTTATGTGGGCAATCTTGATGAACGACATTCATCGTTCAGTTTAGAGATTTTTATGGTAATTTTAACGTTGAAAAATAACATCTTCGCATGGGTTTCTAACAAAGTTCGCGAAAAAAAAACAAAAAAGAATTGTTACTCAACACAAAAAACTGAAAAGTATGTATAAAAAGACATTATTAAGTAAAAATATATATGATTATAAGGGAACTCATTATACCCAACACCGTCAGCTACCGTTCCCTTCAAAACCACCCTCTAATATAATAACCCTCCCACTCCCTCCGGGTCATAACGGCCGTCCCTTCAAAATATTCTTTCAACAAAACTCCGCACCCTTTGGAACAAAAAAGAAAACGCTGTATCACGGTCATTTTTAATTTTAACCCTAACGACGCCATTGAAGGCATTTAACGTAGGCCATTACGCCTTTACTATCTGGTGCGTGCATCTTCCTGCGGTAAATGGAGGGGAAAGAGTCTGGAAATTCGCAGATAGCGTTACAGGGTTATTGTAAGCCTTTAATATTAAAGAGATTTTTTAGGTGTAATAAATGTTGATATATTTCAATGTTTTCTAAATTGTCTTGTAATTTTAAATTTAACTTGATCAACTTTTCAGAGTCAGTTTTATTACTTCAGATGTTTTTTCATTTAGATTATTTTGTCTATGAAAGCTACGTAGGCTGAGGTCGCATTTGCGCTTACCGCGGGCGGTTTCTAACCTCAAAATGTCAAATGAAACCCGCAGGCTGATTACGTATAAAACAGCGATCAGCGATAATCGCGCAATCATTGCGCAATCATCGCGCGATTTATCGCTGGTTGCGGAAAAAATGGTATTACGTTAAATTCTATAGCGAATCGTTCGCTAATCGCTACGTCGCACTTATCACTACGAAACTAGCGCCATAAACAATTACGTGGCGATCACTGATAACTGGGAACTGTCACATCTGTTGGGCATTTCATTAGTGTGTGTGTGTGTGCTGAGAGACCACTTTCATTTTTTCGGATTTTTGCAGTTTAACTAGCAATAGTGCATAGTAAAAGTTGCGAATATATTTGTAAAGCTTAGTGATCGGTTAGAAAGCGCGTCCGAACACGTGCTCGCAGCACTATTGTTAGTTAAACTGCAAAAATCCGCAAAAAATTAAAGTGGTCTCTCAGTACACACATACACTAATAAAATATCGAAATCGCTGCCTGGAGGTTGTCAAAAACGATACGTAATACGAAATTATCGCCAGATCGCTGCCGCAGTATAGCACAAATGCACTTTTTAATTTACTGATTGTCCTGCAGAGGCAGCACCGTCGCTAGTTGGCTATGGCAAAACGATCGTTGATACGTAATACGAAACAGTCAACAAATAGCGATTATCGCGCGATTTCCGCGAGATTATCGCTATCGCTTGCCTATTGTAACATACGTAATAAGCCTGCGAGTCCATAGTTTCATTGGTTTTGACATTTTGAGGTCAGAAACCGCTCGCGGCAAACGCCATTGCAGCCTCAGTCTTAACTCTTTTAAGATGAGTAGATATACCTAATTTCTCGGAGATTACCGTCTTCCATGAGTGACTGATGATGGTTCTGACTTCTCTTTTTATTAAAAACTAGAGGACGTCACGCGGTTTCACCCGCGTAGTTCCCGTTCCCGTGGGAATACAATATTTTTTCTTCCTTAAGAACCTTCTCCTGACAATACCTTACACAACAAAAAAAGAATTAGTGAAATCGGTCCACTCGTTCTGAAGTTATGCGCTTACCAACACATTTTGCGATTCATTTTTATATATAAGAAGATAGGCTAAAAGCGAAGGTGTTTCTCCATCCGAAAAGTGGAAACTGATTTCAAAAACAACACAAGGCTTATCGAGGGATGATGTCTTTCGGACTCAACCTTCCTGGGAGTGTATTCATCCACTAAAAGATGGAAGACCTTCAACTAACATTCAATTCTTTCATTTTCTGCTGAGATGCCCATTTAAAATTTTAATATTAAGTACCAAATTTTTGTCCTAAGTGTCCCTAAAAATGTTTTCTTTATTTCTTTTCTTCTATCTTTAACCAGTACCTAACGGCTGAGATTCCGCTTGATGAAATAGTTAATCGTGCAACCTAAATTAATATTCAAACCTTCTCTACCATAATCTATACGAATCTACAAAAGCAAAAATTGTATGAATCAACTAAACAAATACTAAATTAGTATTCCCCACTGAACTTTGCCAGAAAACATCAACGTGCTCTCAGCTAACTTCAAACTAGATTATACTGTCTCAACATTCATAACAAAATATTCAAAAGACTATGTATCCCATGAAAGCCCAAAGTAGCCATGCATAAATACGAGCTCTGAGCATTCATCTCTCCGGCCATATTAATATTAATACCCATGATTTGCATTTTAGCACTTGGCTGTGTTGCCTCGGAGCCGGAGTCTCGCGCGGAAAAAAATTTCTGCTATGACGGACATCTGAGTAAATGGCGCGAGAAAAATAACGCTTGTCGTGTGCACGCCGCGGAAATTAAGGACGCGGGCGGGAATTTTGAATGCTGTTCTAAATTCTGCAGAAATGCTGGCTGAATACAATGGCTTCTCGCGTTCTTGGGCTTTTTTTTTATTTAGGT
Source organism: Miltochrista miniata (assembly GCA_933228765.1). Taxonomy (NCBI): domain Eukaryota; kingdom Metazoa; phylum Arthropoda; class Insecta; order Lepidoptera; family Erebidae; genus Miltochrista; species Miltochrista miniata. The sequence continues at coordinate 8,439,629 of OW121764.1, read as the reverse complement.
AGCACTATGAAGTAAATAAAAAAAACTGTAATCTGTGTACACTGGTACACATCATACGCGCTGGGACCGGTGGGCCGGGTGGGAAAGGTGGAACAGCCGGTGCTAATTATTGTTAACTTTTATTTTCTTTAAAATTTCCAACAATTCAGATAAATAAGTAGCCAACATAAATTCTGTGCAAGAAGGCCCTGCTGAAATATTGAGAACCCAAACCGATCTGTCCTGCAAGTATTAAATAACTAGGTACATCAGCTGACTAACGAAGGAACTCAAGCTCGAAACAATAATAAAACCCTAAAAAAACGAGGTCACAAAATAAAGAAGACAAAGAAATGTCTTTTTTATTTTGTATAGCCTTATTTTCGGTCACAAGTTATCAATCACAGCTGAAGGTAATTCTATGGAGTTTACATCCAATTACTGCCTACGGAGGATCATTGTACATCTCTGTTCCTTTTACAAATTGCAGTATCCAATTAAAACCCTTCATAGTTAGTTGCGCTTGAATCTTCAGGCTTAATGACTAGTAAACACGGGGTGGAGCCCCAATGGCGGGTATTGGAGCACGTTCCTAAATGAGGCGTCGATTATTTGCATCTAAACCGTGCCTGTTTACCCAAAACTCTTTCACTAATTGATGCCAGCATTTTTTGCCCAAGACCAAACGTAATATGGGCTCTTTCGAGTGAAATATCTTTTTAGGGATATTTTAGGGGTATTTGTTACTCTGTACCCCTTTTTTACGTAAAGGGTTGTATACTTACGGAATTGCTGTAATCAGTTATGCCCGAGTTACTTTGACCCGGCCGGAATTTTTGTACCCGTTTTATTTTAATGAATGTAATTATTTGCATATTCCCTTAATTTCGCAAGCGGCATATTATACAGTTTCCAGTGCCTGAACATATTAAAAAAGGTAAGGGAAAATAGTTATGATTGAATTAATTTTGTTTTTTTTTTGCATAGGCATAAATCATCGCATAATGTTTTGCATTTGAATAATAATTTCGGAGTAGGTTGTTTTGCATTTGAATAATAATATCGAAGTAGGTACAACCTATATGTGGCATTGGTCCTATTATTAATTTGGTTTTTGTTTGCGGTTTGCATTGAAAAAAAGGCTGTAGCGTAAACCAGTCTTGGGATACGTCTACGAGTCTTGTATTTCAATAGTTACGGTAACAATTGAGATAGACGTATCCCAAGACTGTAAAAGAAATATGGGCGCGTCATTTTGATTTTACAATAAGTGTCTAATTGTTGCTACTGCAGTCACTAAAACCATAGATTTAGAATATTTCGCTACTCTCAAACTAGAACACAATCGTATAACAAGAAACCATGAGACGGTCTCACCCGACTGCCCCTCTGTGAAAGTGAACGTTCAATCCGATTGACGTTGTCATTTTTTTTTATTTCAAACTTTGAACAGATGATCCACGTGACCTAGTGACGTAATATAATGCAACAGAGTCACAGACTACCGACACAAGTCTCGTCATAAGCCCCTCGTCAATCTATTTTATAGAGAGGGGCTAAAACTCATAGACCTGCATATGAAAAGATAATATGACCTTTAATTAATTAACCTTTTTTAAATCAATGAAATATTCGTATTCTTATTTTCGACGTTTCTTTTGTGAAAAGCGTTAAAGGCCTATGGCTACCAGTCTGTCGCAATAAATGAAATTATTTTAGTATATATGATGTCTGACAATCAACCTCAATTTAAATCTACCATTAATTTTAATGAGCACAACATTATTTTCAACAGGCAACATCGAGTTACAAATGTTGTGAACAAACCTTCCCTGAATATTGTGCTACCCGCTTTCCGTATAATTTGTACGTGAAATTTACATGTGTCGACTTAGCGCTCCCTTCTGTGATTGATGACACGTCCCGAAATTATATTAACGGACCCCGTGAAAAATATCGGGCTATCTAAGTACCTACCTACGTAATTCGGAGATATGTGGGCATTTCTCCCCGAGTAGGCACCGAGTTTTAGGGAGATTTAAATATAAGTGAGGCAGTTCTTGTTGTTTTTTTTAACTTAAATTTAGCTTTGATATTTATGTAAAGTTGAGAGAATGACGGAGGGTATAAACTGGTAGTACCACGCGCAAGAAAGGAATATATCTACAAAGTCACGCCTTTTTCCCCGAAGGGGTAGGCAGAGACATAGACAAAGTTTACAGATCTATAGATTAGATACACACGCATCAGCTCACTGTGCAGCTTTTTTTTTTGTTTAACGTGAGGGAAAATCCTCATGGATGTTATGCCGGACTCCTACCGACTAAAAAACCTCACGTTACGCCTAACAGCTTGTGGTTGGGAGCTCCAGGGAAGCCCTCGAAAGGATGTCCCAGAACTCAACAGACCCACGGCCGCCACTGCGGCCTCGCCCATGGGATGGTTCGGGTGCTATCCCGCGTCTTTGAGGTGTTTCGGGTGTGATCCCGCTTCTAAGGGGGGGCGTGCGTGAGTTGCTCACGTCACGCTGCCGTCATGGGCCCGCTTCTGTAAGGACGGTGAGCCGCCCTCTCACCGTCCTCAGGCTCTCACCGTCCTCAGGCCCTCACTGAGCTGCTAGCGTGCTTAATTAATATAGTATACCTAATAATAATAAAAATACACCAAAATTTCACCTTTTAGTTCTGTGTCCCACGTAATAGGTGGTGGTGAGCCTAATGCCATGCCGGAGGATACGGTTAACTTTATTGAGCACTAACTAACTGAGCCACACGGCTTACCCTGTACAGGTGCTACGAGATTCGTATTTTGCTACGAATCTCGTAGCACGCATTTAACTTATTCATACCCGTATACTCGTATTGGCAAACTCAAAATTAATTGAAGAGATTTTTTGAATACGAACCTATTGTTTTTGAGACTAGCGTCTTCAACCTTGCAAAAAAACAAACTCTACGCTTCATAATATCGATGGATAGATACTTTTAAGTCGGCTAAAAGTAAAACTTAATCAACTATTTATTTTTAAATACTACTCGTATTCAATAAAAGCAAGTAAGTACAATAACTTCAGTAAATTTTCTGCATTATTTTGCAAGAACCTATATCTTTCTTACATACAGCATTATAAACAAGACTGACGCGTCACCAATGACACGGTTACAATATTTGGAAACATATATATACAGGAACAACAATTCAAAATCGCAGGCTCCATTCTAAAACTGATTGTACTCGACCTAATAGACCTAGGTTGTCTGAAAGAGATCACTATTAGCGATAAGACCGCCCGTTGTACTATCATTTTTAGTTTTCAAGTCTTTTTCTAAGAATACTGTATGTAATGGTGTACAATAAAGAGATATCCATCTATCGAATATCAAAGTAGATTTTTTTTTGTTAAATATTTTTTTCATTATTTTTAGTGACGGGTAGACTGAAAATATATTTGTCTAGGGGTATTGTTCTCCCCAATACAAATTAATAAGCCCAAACACAAGGTAACTGCTGTAAATCGTTAAGGAATTCCCTCGATTCGGGGGATTTCTTCGATTTCTCCATTATCTTACCATCCGATTCTGACTTCCTGTATATGGGACTATATTGGAAGCACCAGCTTTCAAATAAAAAAAGAATCATCAAAATCGGTTAACTCGTTCCAGCGATTTGCCGGTAACAAACATAAAAAAAAATGCAGACGAATTGAGAACCTCCTCCTTTTTTGGAAGTCGGTTAAAAAAAAGCAAAATTAAGATTACCTCCCTTCCTTCTTTCATACAGTACAGCGCTATACCGAGACCGACGCGTTACAAATGACACGGTTACAATATTTGTAAACATTTATATAAAGACACAACTACACAAAACCACAAGCTCGATTCTAAAACCGATTGTGCCCCTAATGTGTAAATTGACAATTAGGAATGCATCAATTGTGATAAAATCAACTGTTATCGACTAGTGTTGTACTCGATAAGGTTAGAGCAACATCGATACATCGATACACATTGTCATTTAGCTAGCTTACTTAGAACGATTGATACGGTCAGCATAAAAGCGAAGTTGAATTAAATTTGTTTGTTATCTGTAAGATGTAAGATATTGAAATTGAAATTTCAGTATTTACAATGTATTATGTAGGTTAAGGTAGGTCGCATATCAGAAAAAAAAACAGATTTTCTATTAAAAAGTAATTTAGCAGGCAATTGTTCACTGTGCCAGTATGATAAGTATACTTCGTGCTACCCATTCATAAATATTTGACCGAATATGTATGCTCTTTAGTTTGCAATAAACGTTATTTTAGTTGATAAAGTCTCATAGCCCGGTTTATGTTATAACACAAATAATTTTATAATACGTTAATGCCATCGTCTATAAAAGGCTGTTGTGCTGCCACGCATGAGAAACTGCCATAATTACATAAGAAATAATCGGTGCTCCACTGATGTAATCCAGATAGTTTCTTTGTGACCTTTTCATCATCATCAAAGGTTGCCTGAAAGAATTTTTTTAGAGCGATAAGGCCGCCATTTGTACATTCTTTTTATGTTTTTTCTTTTTGATTGTTTAACCTTATTGGTGTACAATAAAGTTTGGCTTACTTACTTACTTCATTTTTTGCTCCTCTTCATCATTAACCTAACAGATATTAAATGAATTATGACATTTCCGTGATTTATCAACAACATTTTACCATTATTATATCAACAATATTTTTCTTCGATTGCATCTCTTGACTTGCTAACTGTACCTACATCTACGGCGTTACAGTGCCTAGTTAATAGTGTTCCTGTACATATTGTGACGTCACACATAAATGGTCACTTTCACCTCACCACAAACAGCCAGTGTTAGAATATACTACACACACATACGTAACATGACCTTCTCTTGTCTATGTTCAATTGTGGTAAAGTCAATAATAGACAATTTATTCTAGTTTGTAGGTTATGTTGGTCACACTGATTAGAATAGTTGGTCTAATTAAATGAAATAGAAATAAGGTCACAATGTACTTGTTATCAGAGCTGATATTTATCAGAATAAAATTCGAATGAATGATATTAATATAACATTTGATGCCGTCAATGGCAAAGAAGTTTTACTTATGCGTAAAGGTTACACGCACACACTTTTTCTTAGAATTTTTTAGCTTTGCCTTACATATACATTGTATTTATTGTTATTATAAAATAGCATTAATTTACAATTTTCAATGCGTTAACATGATAGCATTAGACATGATAGGTCTGGCCATAACTGTTGTGCGCTCCATGTTGTCGATGATTTTGATCTTGGAGTTATCAGAAGAAAAATCCATCAGTTTCAAAAATTTAAACTGATATCGTAAGATTTGACCGACGCGTATTAATCACATGTGTTCTCATGCTCTTTTTTCCCCGGCTCCCACCTCTGTCTGTTGGGAATCCTAGTATCATCCATTCGAAGGCTTTTCCGGGGTTCCCAACCGTAGGCAGTAGGTAGGGAACGTGTGCTTTACAATCGGTAAGAGTCCGGCATAGCATCCATGAGGGATTTCCCTCACGTTAAAAAAGACGGCCTATAGATTGGAAACTTTTAATGAATGTAACGAAGTCCAATCAACTTTAGAAACCATATTGACGTAAAGTATTTACGGGTTACTTGAATATTTCGCAACTAATTCGCCCTAAAACTATGGCTAAGGATGTCTTAATAAACAGCCAACAGAACTTACGTCTGAATATTTTATTATCTGTGGTTTCTAGCTTCCTACTGGCACTTTCGCTATTCAGCCAGGAACGCACAATGTGTGTATTTGTATAGTAGCCATTACAGCCGGGTCAAGGCATCACTTTCACTGTCTTTGGTCACTACACTACATGTAGGTATAGTAGGGATGTGCTGAGGGGGTCAAGATTAGGGCGAAGGGTGAATCGAAATTTTAGTTACTATTTCGAAAGTAATTTTGAAACATTGCTTACGTAATAATATTATTATGCCTACAGATTTTTTTCGTAGTATACAGGGCATTTAAGTAGACATAAGATATTAAACGAGAAACAATTTATTACTACATATAATATAACTTATGGAATCAGGCGTTTCATGGCAGAAATCAAACTCAAACTCAAACTCAAAAAACATTTATTTCGCATAATCCTAATACATAGGCACTTGCGACACGTCAATGAATACAATGCAAATAGTACCATTACATAGTACCATAGGCTATTCTTTTTGTGCACTACATATTTACAATAAGTAGATACATACTATAAACTAAAACTCCATCAGTAGAGCAAGCAGATCACTTCCAGGCTTCCTTATCAATCAAATAATCGTCAATTGTATAGTAGCCCCTGCAGTCGATCTTAGAACAATACCTAATAAAGGCCCTTTTTTTTAACGTGATGGAAAATCCTCAATATGCTATGCCGGACTCCTACCGACTAAAAAACTAAACTTAACGCCTAACAGCCTACGGTCGGGAGCCCCGGAAGCCCTCGGAAGGATACCCCAGGACTCACAACAAATAATAAAGGTCCTTCTTTATTATCAATCTAAACTAAGTATGTAAATTTGTAACTACACAAAGGTAAGATAATTTTAGCGTATTGAAATGGACAGGCGCAGGTTGTGACTGACTCCTCTGTTGAATTTTTTTAAGCGGCCATAAGGCATTCAACTTGGCCCAACGACTGCCATTTTACCGACAACAGGGACCAACGGCTTAACGTGCCTTTTTGAAGCACGAAAACGCTCGCTAATAAATGTCACAAAGTGGTCACGTGATGGTCACCCATCCAAGGGAAGACCATAGTAAATGTAACTTACTCCAGTGATCGTTTTTAAACACTTTACAAGGCTACGAGCGCTTCTTTGTTAAGTTATCTATTGTAGTACCAATTACACTATAGAAGTATGGAGAATAGCTCAATCATTCGACCTTTTTTGTGAAACATGCCTGACTTTATAGTAATTTAATCCAGGTAGATTGAGGTAGATAGGTATTCGATTCCACGAACAAAAAATTGTTTCTAATTTTAAAATACCAGCGTTTTTGCTAACATTGTAAATATTTCAATATAGAATTTTACTAAATTGAAGATAGAATTTAGAGCACAAAATAATAGCCTTATTTTGTGCTCTAAATTTAAAAATATCAACCCATATGTCAATTTAGCACATAAATACTCTTTGTAATATGTAAGTTTGAATATTTTTAGTTAAATAGATATTTTCTATTCGCGAAAAGCTTAGGTTAAGTAGATAGTTAACAAAATCCTCAAATCGAACAAAATCAAATAGAAAAGAAAAAACTTAGATCGTAGATAATATGGTAGTAGTAATTAATGTAGCCAAAGAAACAACGGAAAAACTGTTTGAAGTGGCAGCTTTAAGTGCTTTTCAGCTTTTGAGAGGTAGGTACCAAGTGTTTATTCCTAGATCGTAGAATAAGTATTATGTCTTCTTGACAACGGAAATACTGTTAAAGTGGTAGCTTTAAGTTTTTTCAGGATTCGGCGGGAAACTTTCAGACAAGCGTTGCATTTCGTTATAATAATTTTTCAAAACTAGTGTATTTTTGGGTGTTTATGTGTAATTTGTGGTGGATTATTAAACAACCTACTAATATTATAAATGTGAAAGTTTGTGAAGATGTTTGGATGTTTGTTACTCAATCACGCTCTAACGGTTGAACGGATTGGGCTGAAATTTAGTACAGAGATTGCTTATGGTCTGGAATAACACATAGGCTACTTTTTATTCCGGGAAAATGTTCCCACGGGAAGCGGAAACGGGAACCAAATTTCACGCGGGCGAAGCCGCGCGCATCAGCTATTTAAACATAAAGGTTGGACAACGTGCTAAAGTGTTGGAAAGTGATAAAGCGCAGTAAGACGCGATTTTTTTAGGTTTGTCGACAAATTCCACAGAAAGCCCTAGTAAGTTACCACAGCCTTACTAGAGTAGAACTAAGTCCAATCTTGGACATACATGAATACGCTGCTGTTAAGAAGAATCTTAACATGATTTTTTTTATAAATATTATTTATATAAATATAGATTTATATTTTTACAATGAAATTTTCTTGACTTTGGCATACTCTCAAGCCGAGAAAGTCCAAGAACAAGAAGAAAAAAAAAGTATTTTTCAGCTTGTGAGACGTAGGTATAAAGTGTTTATCTCAAATATACCTACCTTCTTTCTCACTTACCATATTTTGTAGTCTTATACATTATACTTTTACCGAGAGTAACGTTATAAGTATACTGATATGTTCTGAGATTGCTAAAAGATTGTCAAGTGTTAAGAACGTCGACTTTATAGCAATCGGAACGCAGAGTAGCGTACTGACTTTTGTTTTTAACCGACTTCAAAAAAGGAGGAGGTTCTCAATTCGAATGCATCTATTTTTTAATGTATGTTGACCGATATTTCCGACAATTATAGACGAATTTCTAAACTTCCTTTTTTTCTATTTCTAAATGTAATTCAAGTTTATTCTACACATTGTTAAGGTAGATTTGCTGTTGTAGAACTTTTTAGGCTGTTGAAAGCAAGTGCCACCAACACTTGGTTGAACTTGCTGCACATATTGAAAAAGACACTTGTACAGGTGCTGTGTTGTGTCAGGTGTAACTAATAAATATTGTGGAACAGTACAAGAGTCGTTTATCAATATGTTGTAGAACTTGTGGAAATTGTGACATGGTTCAGAAATGCACGTCATAATAGTAAATCACTCTGTCCGTATGTTTTGCTATCATATCTGGTATGATGATGTATATCCAAGTAGGTACTTGATATTTCATATCGCTGGTCACTTAGAATCAGGTTAAATTTGAGAGGCTAAAGCTTTTTTTTTTAAAGATTTGAGTGGTTTAGTTTTTTCAGTATAACTTTGAGACTTTTTATAAGTATAACCACCTGTGCATTCATTTAAACGTACTTAAATTGTTTTTTTAAGCATACCAGCGGCCTTCACGTGGTTTCACCCGCGTAGTTCCCGTTCCCGCGGGAATATAGGAATAAATATAGCCTATGTTCACCGGGAATAGTGTACCTTTCTAACAGTGAAAATTTATTTATATCGGTTCAGTAATTTCGGAGCCTGTTCGATGCAAACAAACAATCAAATCTATTCTCTTTATAATATTAGTAGTATAGAAATATAGATAAGAGGACATTCACGATTCCGACTACGTAAAATGTACCTAATATGCTGTTTTACCGCCTTTGTGTAGTAATTTAAGGTCTTTCTTAAAATATACATCAACAATACAACAACAGCTCTCCTCTAATTTTTTTGTATTTTTTTCTATTTTCAACTGCAAGGGCTGGACATAGATAAGTGAGTGAAAGTCTCCCGGTCAGGGCCTGATTAAGGGTTCCGTGCGCCCTAGGCTAGCTATGAATATGCGCCCCCAGCTGCAACTAATTAAATTACAAGTCCTGCCTACAAAAGACACTTTACGTAAGCTGATCCTACGTTCCTATTCGTTATTCTTTGTTAATTTGAAAATAAAATAAAACCCGATCCTGAGACTATGAACTTATGACCCATGGTTTACCGAGGAGTTGGGTATTCCGCAGACTACTTGATGCATCAGCCAGTAGAAGCGTGATAAAAATACCATCGAAGTACCTAACAGTACCTCGACTACCTCGGTACATCCAGTTTGCGATAAATCGAACCAGTGAATCTTGGTGAAATCCCTTCATAACTCAGGAAGTGAGCTGATGATATGCAAAATTTACAGATAAGAACGGCTCGAAAGCCGATGTGCTGGGGATGGCCCCGGCACATTGACTTTCGAGCATAGAAAACCGCAAAATTGGCTCATCTGTTGGGCAGTTACGATGCCACAGACAGACACACACATAGGTACACAGATACACAGGTCAAACTTTTAACACTTCTCGTTTTTCGACGGGGTTAATTAAATCGTCAGTAATTAGGTAGACGAAATACGAAACAAGGTAGGTACTAGAGCTAAGCTGAATCCTAGATGTAGGCTGAATGTAACGGCTCGATTTGTCCGGGTGATTACCATCCGGTCATTTCGACATAAAACAAGAGATCTGTGGTTTTTCCGGTAATTACATCTATTTCTTCTTCCAAAAAACTTTCCTGACTGTCACGAAATAAAAGAAAAATAACAAACAGTCCAAAAAATATGATGGGACATTACTGATCACTTCCGGCAATTTGGACTAAACCCGAATCCCCCCAAGAAATCAGATAAAACCCAAACCCACGGGAGGAACTGCGATGGCGGACAAAGTCTACGAAACAGACTTTGTACGCCATCGCAGTTTCTCCCGTGGGTTTGGGTTTTATCTGATTTCTTGGGAAGATGCGGGTGTATCGGTGAGGGGAAATAGGTGCTATCCTATTTCTTTGAGGAGTGAAGAGTCACGCCATCTTCCTGGTCTGCTTCTGTAAGAATGGCAAGATGACAACTTGCCGTTTTCAGGCCCTCCGTGATGGAGGCGGGTAGCCTTGAGCGTATTGCAGTTGCAGTGTGCGACGAACCCGCCGTCGACTACGGAACTTGGGAGGGAGTTCCTCTCCCGCTGCCTATATCGCAAATATGACTTGCTCCCAAAAAGACAGTTGCGTCCTATTTTCTCCCATTGAAGACCATGGCTCTCACCACGCTCTCTAGCGTGAGAACATCTACGCCCAGGCCCGCAACGAGGTTGCAGTACATAAGCGGAGCGTATCCTCGCTGCAGTCACCGTAGTGCTGACACTCGGATGTTAACTTCCGCCGCAGATACTTACTCGCACTGATGCACTCGTGTCCAGTAAGTATCTGTGACATTCGGTAGGTGAGGCTGCGATGGTGCCTTTCCAGCCACTCCTCCATGACCGGTTTCACCGTCTCAACAGTACCGTCCCACACTTTTTTTATACCACCAAAGTGGCAGACAAGCCCACCAGATGTACCGGTGTTCACGCACAAGGAGGCAAAATCTCTCCTGTCGCGAAGAGGTTCCACACCACCTGCAAGCATGGGATCGTTGACCACTCTCATGGCTCGCCTCTGCACCGAGTCGAACGGAAGACTTCAGTCAATTCATTCTGATATTCAGGTGCCCCCGCCCAGCAGTGGCAGCTGTACTCCATGTGCGGCCGCACTTGCGACTTTAACAGAAGCACTGTTTGCGCCGCAGTAAAGTACCGCCGCGCCCTGTTGAGCACACCAAGCGGCTTGGACGCCAGCTTGGCCTTATTCTCCAAATCACTTCGGAACTGAACGTCACTGGAGATGTCAACACCAAGGATACCTATACTGTCAGAGATGGAGAAAGTTGTGCCCTGAAATTGTGAATTCAGAACAGCTGCCGTCAATGACGGCTCTGTTGCTTCTACCGGCCAAAAAGCTGGATACCTATTCACTTTGGTTCCTGGGTTCCTTGAACGCGACACGGGTGGAGCTGTCGTATTTACTACCACGCTGCCGTAACGCACGTATTTGTATTTTCACTAAATTACCAAATATTATCAGTGCTTTGTTGTTAAAAAATGTTAAATAACAATTTTAGGAGTTGTTACAATCTGCCAAAAATTGCTGGATGGTTTGTGTGCTCCTTTTTGGGAGCACTGTAAGTCACAACCCAGCGCCGATCCCAACGCCAGGCGCCCCCTTGATCCTGGCGCCCTAAGCTGCAGATTAGTTAACTTATGGGTAAATCAGGCCCTGCTCCCGGTATTTTTGTTAGTACAGATCACACGTCACAGACTCAATGTTACTTGAATAAATAATTACATCATTATTATTCTTACATTCCACATAATATCTACTGACACCCTAATATACCAAACAAAGATACCTAAACCCCGGATCAACCCCGAACCCCCTAACTCCCCCGCCTACGATTAAAGAAAATTATAACGCGGGCTTTATCGACCCGCCAAATACGAAGGCGGTGTTGCCTAGCAACCAGGACCAACGGGCCTAACCCTTCAGACGCCGCGAGCCGCTTACTTTGCTGCCTGGACGCCGCGGGGGACATAAACCCCCGTTTTTCGGCATTGATCCGAACACCACCGCGCCTGCGTGTTGGACGAAAAACGAATCGAGGAAGAGCAAGGTCACATCACTACAAGTTCTTTTTTCAAATTCGAATATTGAATGGAGAATGATTGCGTTCAGAAATGTTGCTTGCGGTTCAGTGGGACAGTCTAGTTTAGTGGGATACGTCGAGTTGTGTAAACGAAACTTCACTGATTATACCAACTCGCTTAGCTACTTAAAATATTTACCAGAAACACAATAACACTCTGAACTAGTCTATTAGTCATACATTAGGTATACTCGCAAATCTTATGAGCTACTTATCTACTAAAAATCTGGAAAAGTTCAGCCAAATCACAGTTAGACTGGAAAGCCGACAACAACTGCGTTGAGAAAAGGCTCAGAGGATGTTGATGAAGACATCTTTTCAGAATATCTATCTGTAATCTAACTACAATTGAAAGAAAGAAGAAAGAAAGAAAAAGGATTTATTCGCAACTCATGCTACAAAGTTACATCTTTACATGTACAAAGGGAGATACAGTAAATGATTTATTAGGTACTAACTTATAAAATAAACATAGAAACTATTATAAAAACAATTGACTATCGCAAATGAAAGTATGATTACATTACAATGCACAGCAGTAATTACGGAATCTAATTAGGTACTAGGAACTGCACGCATTCAGCCCACACCGAAATCAAATTATCTAATAAATTAACGGCTATCGATTATGGCGGAATAATTGAAAAGGAATCGCGGAAAACGGCAGTAACTAATCGTTTTGTCGTTCCAATTAACTTTAAATTGAGACAAATCCGATATAATAGTGAGGTAGCGTTCACAGGGTTAGCGGTGACGGTGACACGTAGGCCGAAATTAAATCAAATCATTTTGAGTGGATCGAACGCTTTGTGTTTTTACGTGAAGCAGGTAGGTATTGTACAACACTGGTATTTTTCAAAGTGATATGTAATCGACAAAATCTTATTATGGAAACGTGAAAACGCACTCGCACTTTTTTCGATTTTAAAGGGGCTTTTTTCCGAGTTTGCTCAGAACTTTTTTTCGAATTTGCTTACCAACTCTTTCACGAGTTACTACACTGCTTTTATTCTTTTTTTACGCACGACTTTATGCAAAGCTCTACATTGCCTACTAAGTGCCTACTTAGACATTATGGTTCTGTCTATTATTTTTTTTTGTGGAAGACTGTATTTATGTATAGCACTTTACTACTCATGCAGTAGACTTGTATGGATCTGAGAGATGGTCACAATTAGGTACTAAACCATTACAATCCCACTGAAGGTTACGCCAGCGAAAATTTATTAACACATGATTTAGACGTATGTATGTACTTATCTATCTTGAGACGAAAAATCTATTCAAAAACTATTTCAGAATCCAGTCCCTGGTTACTACCACAAGACACAAGACAATCCTGAATCCAGTCCCTGTAAGTACCTACTGGTACAGGGACTGGATTCAGGATTGTCTTAATAAGACGAAAAATTTATAAACAAAATTGGCGCAGAAAATAATCTAAGTTTAATTTCAACTAAAGAACTTCTCAATAAACTTCAAATAAAGAACTTCGAATAAAGAACTCATTTCTTACAAGGAAAAGGACAGCATGTACGCAGCCTAACGCATGGTCATAACATATTATCATGTGAGCCGTCTACCGGCTATCGTCGTTAATACTGTATTTGCTATTTACGCTCCGTAGTCTATGCCTCGCGACCCGCCATGGCGGCTTAATAAATAAGAATGGAGATCATTAAATAACTCGTCTTACACATTTTATTATTTAAGTGCTTGTTATTTTTTTTTTTGACAGTTCTACAAAACTGTACCTATTTCGTAAAAAAAAGCTAGAAATATAATCATCGTTAAAATTAGGTAAAAGTGGATATGTCTAGGCTTAGGTCTTATTTCAAAAATTTAAATTCCCAAATCCGTGAATTTATTTATTCCTAAAAATACTTGAATCAGATAAACTATCTATTTCATACAAGATTTTATTAAATGGTTCAATCAGGTCAATCGTCAACTCACTCATCAACAACATAATACAAGTAAAACGTCGAAATGTTGAGCAATGTTTAAAAATATCTACTTATAAACGACGAACGAAGAACCATTATAAGAGGATAAGAAGAACCAATATGAATAATAAAGTATACAATTCGTATGATTAACAAAACATTACATAACATATAGGTAGATATATAAGAATCATAAAAAAGTTAAGTTATTTCAGAAAGAACCTCATACGCTCAAATATCCATATACCTAACCAGTACCTACCTAGTTTGTATTTCAGTTTTACTCAATTGTCTTTTGATTGATTTTTCACAATCGATTAAGTCACACAAATCATAATGAAAAATATATTAGTATATCACACGAATAATGAAAAATATCACACGAACGTCGATAAATTATAAAAGTTTAAAAGTCAATCACATCCCAAACAAAAACTTGAATGAAAAGTTGAAGCCAAAGTCTGTAAATCAAATATAAAAAAAAAACTCACCAAAACTATAACCCCAAAATGCCTGCAGATTATAAGACGTATTCATCACAACTGAACTCAACTATGTAGTCTGCATGACCCTGTCTCCTTAGCCACAAAATCGCAACAAAAGAATCGAATTTAATTACTCAACCCTACCAACGGCCACTGACCAAAACTTCGTTAAAATTTTTTCACATGCACAAAACTAAAGCAAAAATAAGCATCACATTTTAATGCTAATAAACTGCGAGAGAAATTCTACAAAACACGATTTATTTCTTTTCCTACAAAGAACATGTAAATTACTCAAATAAAGTGTAAGTAACAGGTGGGGTCAACTTAGCTAAAGGGGTCATCTCCGAGAATGGACCGTGTATTGTTGAAACTAATTATAATTGCAGATGTTTCAAGAATTCACACGGTACGGAAAGTGAATATTTTTGTGTATATGCAATAATATGCATGGACGCGCACCTTAATTATGCATTTTGAATAAAATGTGCATGTTTAGATGATCTCTTGGGAAATTTCTGTTTGGGATGATGGTACCTACTATTCATTGCGTTAAGGTTCATGGTAAAGAAAAGACCAAAAAAGTTCTTTTGACACCAATTTGTTTTTTGGATATTTTTTAATGTTATCTTTAACTGTGGTTACCTACTTTAGATTTTTAAAGTCATTGCAAGTTTTCAAAAGCTGTATTAGTCAACCGGTGATAAATGTTTTTACTATTATACTTTATTAAAGTTGCCTCTATCGTATTCAAACTCAAACTCAAAAAAATATTTATTTCGCATAATCCTAATTCATAGGCACTTGCGACAAAACAAAGTTAGTACTGTTGACAGAAACACAAACAAAAGACTGAAAGAATCAAACATGAATATCTCCAGTGTCGTTCAGTTCCGCAGTAACTTGGAGGATAATGCCAAGCTGGCGTCCAAGAAGTTCGGAGTGTTCAACAGGGCGCGGCGGTACTTTACCGCGGCGCAAATACTGCTTCTCTATAAGTCGCAAGTGCGGCCGCACATGGAGTACTGCAGTCACCTCCGGGCGGGGGCACCCGAATACCAGCTTCGTCCATTTGATTCGGTGCAAAGATGAGCTATGCGAGTGGTCAACGATCCCATGCTGGCAGATGGTGTGGAACCTCTTCGCGACAGGAGAGACTTTGCCTCCTTATCCTTATCCGTGTTCTACCGACTGTACAACGGTTTGTGCTCTGAGAAATTGTTTGATATGATGCCTTCGGCTACGTTCTATCATCGCACCGCTCGCCACAGTAAGGGTGTTTATCCTCACAAGTTGCGTCCGGAGCGCTCGAGCACGGTAAGATCCAATAGACAACATTGTATAACTTTTTTAGATTTTTATTACTTTTTACACTAAATATCTACCTATACCTACCTAGACAGCATGTCGAAGATGCCTACTTAGTCTTATTTTAATTTCACATTTTTATCTATCAAACACGCAATACATTTTTCGCACACTTGGCTAGAAAAATTCGACAACTAGGTACTGTTTTATTTGTTTATGTTTTGTTGCACGGCCAAATTAATACAGTCTAGGTATGTCTCAATCTTGTTCATAAGCTTTGTAAAAATTTCCTTTTACCACGGTAATACTCGAACCATCATAGTATTACCGTGCTTACACTATCCGTTAATATTTGTCTATTACCATAAAATTAATAAGCCTTTACCAACCATCAAATAACGTTCTCATACTTTCAACCCTAACAAGAAATTAAAAATTTTAATTCGCTACTAAAATTTCGCTTTATGCAAATGCTTTTCTCAAGGATTGGCACACAAAGGGTCAATCTTGCTATCTGGACCATCGTATTGTATAGCCGAAATGACCCTACAATAAGATCTTTATGTTAATCCGGCACACGTAGGGTCAGAGGTCTTGATATTTGTACAATGATATTAGTATTCAGTGAACAGGTCTGTTTAACCTTTAACCTTGCGTTCTCACGGTAAGAGATGTGGTCTTTAGTTTTAATTGGGTTAAGGTGAGCGGTTGAGTAGTCAACTATGTACAGTCGGTTAAGAAAGTGGTGTATCAGTTTGGAGATCCTTTTCTGTGTGATCTAGTTATTGCTAAGGTTGGAATTTTTAATGCTAGTGAATTATAGGTGTTTACTGAAAATTTCGTGGTCATTTGCATTAATTAGTTGGTATTAGGTACAGTTAATGGGGGTCCGGCTTCAAGTGGAAAATTAGTCTTCTCCAATCTGACCTAACTTGGAGGAACACACATGTGTCAAAGCTCGTTTAATACGAATCATGAATCCTAAAAAATGGGAAGAGTAATTCAAGCTCCTCAGTGGTCATGGCACTATCAACAGGGTCATAATATTCAGAGACTTTATTACATACAGTGCCGTATATACCAAATATTGGAGATTTAATTAACATGTAAGTACCTATGGTAAATATATCGTATTGTGCTACTTAATTCAAAATTGACACAGCATACCGTAAATAAAACTGACGAGATCATATTGTTAACATGCTCCTATTTTTGGAATCAGTTGAAAACCGAATCCGAAGATAACAACATAATTAATTAGGCAACAACCAATCAGTATGTTGCCATCATTGGAAATCATTTTTGCCAATAATTACAAACAAATGGTACTCAAATTTCTACCACACAATGTTGCTATAATATGTACCTATCCACCTACTCCGAAAAGCCTGATTAAACATTCTGCACTATTCATTATCTATACAATAACACGCTAGTATAAACCTCCCCTAAAACATTACACGCACGCTCGTTTCACCCCACTCACCCCAAACGCAACGTTTTTCTCCCTGGCAAGATAAAGACCAAATAAAAAAAGAAAACGTGAAAAAACTATCTGTCTCTTTTTGGCATATACAAATTACGGTCGTGCGAGCGGTACGACATCTAAGCTACGAATGACTCACGAAAACTTGGGCCCCGCCCGAGACGGGCGATTCTATCCGTCTCTCTCACTTTTTCACACTTTTCATCTGATTTACACGAGCTTAGAACGTCATATCTACATTCAAATTTACCACCAATTTTAAACTGTATGCCTTAGACATAAAAATCAAATTCAAATGTCGTCACGAGCCTATTGAAAGTATTTTAGAATGAAAACGTTTGTGAGTGGAAGGTCTCTTTCGCTCGCAAAAAAGCTGTGCCGTTGAGCGGGGGTGGGGTGACGTTTAGAGTTTGCGCGGGAGGGGGGGATGTATAGGCCGCCATGATGCTCTGCCGACGGCGGGCGATGACTTGTATTAATTTTGGCTTAATTTGTCCGTGTATTTCAAGTATTTTATTGCTAATAACTAATAAATTGTATTATTTGACATATTATTTTTTGGCTAATTGTACCTGCTTGAAATAGCAGGTACAATTAGTCACTTGTTTTGAAATTAGAAATGGCGTAAATATGCTTTGGTTTTGTTTACCTGATTGAGAAAATAGGTGTGTACTTTACTGTTCATCTTTAAATTAGGTACCTTTTTAACCTAAAGTAAAGTACCTACCTAGATATCTAAAATTCAACATTTACCGAATAGTTTTTTAAGAGTAGGTAAGTAGATACCTACAGACATACATACATATAATCACGCCTTTATTCCCGAGGGGTAGGCAGAGGCATATTGTACGCCCATATCTCACCTCATAGTTTTATGTCCCACGTAATAATACCTAGGTGGTAAGCCCATTGCTGTGTTGAAATGGACAGGCGCTGGTCACCGCGACCCGCAGTTAAAACTTTTCAGGCCGCCCATAAGGCCTTCAACTTGGCTTAACGATTGTCATTTTACTGACAACCGGGTTTCATTTCCAATGTTCCTTCTCGCAATGGATCTATTTGCGAAAGTGTTAACTTAGTCGCCTCTTACGACATCCTCGGAATGTATTGGGGTGGCGTCATCGGCCTATTGTAGGTAGGTATCCGCAGGAGTTCCGCAGACGGCGCCCTGGGCGCCGCCGACGTGTCTTTCTTCGCCGAGGACTATCGGCCACCATGACCGGGGGCCTGAGGACGGTGAGAGGGCGGCTCACCGTCCTTACAGAAGCAGGCCCATGACGGCAGCGTGACGTGAGCAACTCACGCCCGCCCCCCCTTAGAAGCGGGATCACACCCGAAACCCCCCAAAAGACGCGGGATAGCACCCGAACCACCCCTGGGCGAGGCCGCAATGGCAGGCGTGGGTCTGTTGGGGTCCCGGGACATCCTTGGGCTGTTGGGCGTTACGTGAGGTTTTTAGTCGGTAAGAGTCCGGCATAACATCCTTAGAGGATTTTCCCTCACATAAAAAAAAATAAGGTAGGTAAGTATATAACCATAGTTCCTATTAGGTTAAGGTTATCTAATCTACCTAATCCAAATTAAACATTTACACTTAGATCTTAGAAGTAAAAGCAGATGACGCTTACCGAACAATAAAGTGAGCCCACCAGTCGCCAAATTGTTATAAGAAGATAGAAGATATACACTCGAGAGCAATGAATCCGGGTCACTTAAAGAATGTTAAAAATCTCGGAAACTAAAAATGATAGGTTAATGCAATAAATTGTATTTAATAGACAATGTAATACTCCTTAAATGAAAGTAAAAAAAATATGAGTCACCATACATTTTATTAACACAAAATTACATAAAGAAAAAACTGCTGATCTCTCCTTAAAACAAAAATAGGAAACATGAAATTTTTGAACTTTATTACGATTTTCTTGAATTTTAATACTTCGTATTGCCTCCTCGTGCTTCCATTACTGCGTTTACGCGGTTTGGCATGCTGTACACCAAGTTCCTTATACGATTTTGGGGAATATTCTCCCATTCCTCTGTGAGAGCAATTTTGAGCTGACGAAGCGTGATTGGGGGAGGGTTTCGTTGTTTTACGCATCTGCCTAGCTCGTCCCAAGCATGCTCGATCGGGTTGATATCCGGGCTGCGCGCTGGCCACTCCATACGAGTAATGTTCATCTCTTGAAGGTAGTCATTCACAATCCTACCTGTATGAGGTCGGGCATTGTCATGCATAAATATAGCATCCTCACCTAAATTGACCATAAATGGACCAACGTGATCATTGAGGATTTCTTCCACATATCTTACGCTAGTTAAAGAGCCGTTTTCTATGATCACCAGCTCTGTGCGACTTTCAGAAGAAATTCCGGCCCACACAAGTACAGACCCACCACCGTAGGCTACTTTTTCTTCGATGCATGCTTGCTTGAATCTTTCCCCTGGTCTTCGATACACTCTGTGTCTTCCATCGTGCTTGTAGAGCATAAATTTTGATTCGTCGGAGAACATAACTTTTGACCAATCTTCAATACTCCAATTTACGTGGCTCTGGGCATACCTTAGTCTCGAAATACGATGCCCACGCTCCAGTTTAGGGCCGTTTGCAGGTCTAAGGGGTTTTAAGTTAGATTCAGCAAGCCGACGTCTTACTGTCCATGCACTTGGGTTACTTCCTCCGAGGCGTCGAAACTGATTGGTGAGTTCAGTTCCTGTGAGAAAGCGATTTCGAAGCATGGTGTTCACCAAGTATCGGTCTTCTCGTGCTGTGGTACACCTGGTTCTGCCCGTTCCTGGTCTGCGTAGGTTAGAACCAGTTTCTTCGTAACGTCGGAGAACTCTTTGTACTGTTGACAGCGACACACCGACAGTCCTGGCTGTATCGCGCTGACTCCGGCCGGTTTCCAGCATTGTAAGTATTCTGGTGCATTCTTCAGGCGTAAGCGACATAATTTCAGCTTGATTAATGAATATAGAGCACTATCAACATGGTTTATGTACCCACATAAATGACAGATTACAAACAAAAGCAACACCAAATGCTGTAATTTCGTAGTTCCATCTTCGAAAGTGGCCCTTTTTCAAATTTGATTTTTTTATGATATAACTTTACAATAACTAAGAAGTTTTAATACCTTCATTTAAGGAGTATTACATTGTCTATTAAATACAATTTATTGCATTAACCTAGCATTTTTAGTTTCCGAGATTTTTAGGATTCTTTAAGTGACCCGGATTCATTGCTCTCGAGTGTACCTACATTTTACCGCGCAAGAAAGAGAGAAATGCGATCGGTTTTTGTGCGTTTTTAACAAAGTAAATTAATTATAAATAATTATAACCAATAAAAAATATGGTCTAGTGCAATTGAAGATTTTACTATTGTCTTTCTTATAAATATTTTATATTACAAAAACAACTTGAAACTTATGAGATCTAGCTAACAAAATCGAGGTATTTTCAACACAAAAACCTATCGAGGATTTTACCAGTAATCGTGTTTCTAGCCTAGAGCGTTTTTAGTTCATGAACTGCAGTTGTCTGTGTTCAAATTTTAATTCATTAGACCTCACGAGTCCTGAGATCTAGATCAAGGTAATAGTCTATTTGGCGTCAGACGGGCTCTTAAATCAGCCTACAATTTGTCGTAAATCGTCTGGCTTATTTTAAACTTACCTACTGCCCGTTCGCTCTAACTTTGCCGCTCGGCTCCATACTAAAGTCGAATTTTTAATAACACGAAGTAAATTGACAGCAACTAATGTCACTTCTTCATACAATGTTGCTTATTTTCTATGACGAAGTGACATTAGCTTAGACCATATAACACGGGACTAGCCTTTGCGAACCACCGCATACAAAAATATTCTGCCAGTTTTCATACAAATGAAGGGGGAAACACAAAGACATATAAAATTTCATTGCATTTAAAAATGTATTTATCGACAAACGCGTAATGGCTGTTGTGTGTTAATTGTTATTGTACAGTCAACTACAATGTAATGTACTAGTTTAATCATATAAAATGATGTACCGATGTACAGGCTTTTCATAAAGCCAAAAGACCAAATGGTCATGTGCAATGGCAGAAAACAATGCTTAAGTAAGGCGCATCCTGTGGTTAAATGATCTAAGGACATTAGCTACTGTCAATTTACTTCGTGTAATTAAAAATTCGGGTTTACGCCTCTACGCCAACGGCAAAGTTAGAGCGAACGGGTAGTACTTCAAATTCTATAAACTTCAAACTACAGCATGTACAAATTGCATATTGCCATGGCCAGTACATTTTTAGAGTAAAAATATTTTCCTTTTTAAAAAGTTTCTGGTTGATTTAGCTCTCAACTGACCAGCCGGGCTAAATCAACCCAAAAAAATTTTAACAAATCCAAAAAAAAAAATTTTGCTGTAAAAATGTGTTATGCAGCCAAGTCATCAGTGCTGTGTTGGGGTATATTGGGTGTAACATAATTGACGCTCTAAATTTCGTCACGTGACGTGGCATCAGTCAAGAACATTACAAAAATGCAGAAAAAAAATCACATTTTAACCGTAAATCCCTTTTAAAGGTCCTATAAATTTTCATTATCACCCTTTCTGTCGCTACTGAGCGGCAGTAGAAAGCGACAACGACAGCCAGACGGGTGCTCCGTGTTTGTTTTGCCACGGCGACCATGTTACCTCGAATTGCCGCGGTAAAAAACTAATTCTTAATGTGCGACAAAAACATTAAAAAAAAATTAACCCCCTTTTTATTAAATATTTGTATTTGATTTCCGATGCCAAGTCATCTCATGAAATTTGGAGAGTCAATTTTGTAACATCCAGTATACCTAATAGGAGCGGTATGAGACAAAGTTTCAGCTTCACATAAATACAGTTCGCGCCAAGTAACTTTGCGTCTATGAAGTTCGTTCGTTCGCGCCGCAACTACCTATGGAATAGGTAAAGGTATATCAAGGAAAATCACGAACGTCATAGACGCAAAGTTATTTGGCGCGAGCTGTACCTACCTACTTACTGAAAATACCTGCCAGCTCTCGGACCTTTCACTATGTATCTACTATGTATTAACATATTCTCATCTACTATGTATTAACCTAATGTATAGATAGTTAGATAGGTACCTCCTTTTGGGAGAGGGGATGAAAGACAAAATATTTTTTCAGTAACAACTTCTCAACACTTAGTACGATTTCAATAATCTTTTTGGTTACAAAAAGTAATACCTATTTTAAAGATTGTTTTACACAGGTTTCAATTTTGTGGGTTATATAGTTCAGACATTAGAGTCCTCTCAAACTCTGCTATACCTACCTATCGATAATTCTTTCGTTTATAGTTTCCTTTGAATGTAGAGATCATGTTGTACCTAAATAACTTAATGTTACCTACTTATGAATCTTTCTATAAATAAGTACATACATACATACATGCATATGGTCACGCCTTTATCCCCGAAGGGGTAAGGCAGAGGCATATTATATGCTTACATTTTACCTTTTTTATAATTTGTCCCACGTAATAGGTGGTGAGCCGTATTGCTGTGTTTAAATGGACAGGCGCAGGTTGTGACTGCCTGCTGTTGAAATAAAGTCTTCAACTTGACCGGGAACTAACAGCTTAACGTGCCTTCCGAAGCACGGAAACGCTCAAATAAATGTCACAAAGTGATCATATGGATGGTCATCCATCCATGGACCGGCCGTAGTGAAAGTTGCTTACTGCAGTGATCGTTTACAAAACACTGAGTCCGCGGGGCCATGAGCGCTTCAATAAACAAGTACTTATCGGTATTAATGGCTCGTCTGCCGCCTTAGTGGTGCCTATAATAATAATAATTCAGTCGGGACTGCTGATGATCGAGTCGTGGGGGATTATTATAATTCTTCTTCTATCGTGTCAGTGATTCACTAAATTGACTTTCAAATAGTATGGGCATAAAACTCTGCCATCTTAACCGCATTGTCAGTGGCCTCGTTAAGATCCTTCTTAGTGCAGGAGACGGGGCACAGGGGACACGAAAGCAAATGCAACATGGACTGCATTGGGGCTCCGCAGTCACATGCGGTCAAGCCTGGGTCCCGCATTCCCCACCTGCATAAGTTCTGTCTAGACCGGCCCACCTGAGTGCGCAAGCGGTTGAGCGACCTCCACACCGGCCATCGGAGGTCGTGTCCGGGAGGTAGTTTTTCCTTAGGTGGTAAGAAATCAGTCGGTGGTGGGAGTCTCTGTTTCCACAGAGAGGTTCTGATCACCTCGGGTTGCTCACTTGCGGCTTGCGTCTTGTGCATGAAACTCTTACGACTTTTTAAGCGGACTTGAGTTGGTTGGTATCCGTATAGGCAATGTCTGGGGTCTGTTTCCTGTTTTGCCTTCTCCAGTCTGCAAGCGGCGGTTCGTCGTGTAGAAGGTGGTGCGATGCCCGCTAGTGGGTAGAGCATGGTAAGGGGAGTGGGCTTTAAACAACCGGTAATAATTCGGCAGGTTTCGTTCAGAGCCACATCCACCTGTCTGGCATGGGCTGATTGGTGCCACACAGGACACGCAAACTCACCCGCAGTGAAGCATAAAGCCAGTGCAGATGTTCGGAGGATGCTAGGCTCTGCCCCCCAGGCCGTGCTTGTGAGACGTTGGAGCAGATTGTTTCTGGCTCCTACCTTGGCCCTAGTATTCAGGCAGTGGGGTTTAAAGCTTAACGTCCTATCCAAGGCAACACCGAGATACCTTGGACTGAAACAATGCTCCAGCTCAGATCCCAGCCAGTCAACCCTGAGCCGACGCTCAGCATCCCGGTTGCGCAGGTGAAAGGCGCACACTTGAGTTTTGGACGGGTTCGGCTTTAGCCCGTTCACTGTATAGTAGCTTTCCAACCCAGTCAGTGCCGAACCAAGTTGTTTTTCGGCTTCCTCGAAAGTTTGGGTTTGAGTCGCCAGCGCCAAGTCGTCGGCGTACAGAAACATCTTTGTATTTGGGGCACAGGGTTGGTCATTGGTGAAGATGTTAAATAACACGGGTGCGAGGACACTTCCCTGGGGGAGCCCGTTTCTTTGACAACGCCACCTACTTTTGTCCGTAGGTAGGTGAACCTGGAACCGGCGATTGTACAGCAGTTCCCCCAGTACCTCCACCAGCTTACCATCAGCAGTCATGGCTTCAACTTTTGTGAGAAGTCGCCTCACGTTCACAGTATCATATGCCGCTGAGAGATCGACCAGACACACGCCCGTAATTTTACCCAGCTCAAATCCATCCTCAATATATTGAGTCAGATTTAGGATTTGGCTGGAGCAAGACTTACCAGGGCGGAAACCAGCTTGTTCAGGGATTAGTGCGGTATCAACTACAGGCATTAGGCGGTTTAGCAATAGCCTCTCAAAAAGCTTGTATGTGTGACACAACAGTGAAACAGGCCTGTAACTTTTAGCTTCGTCAGAAGGTTTGCCTGGCTTCAGGAGCGCTATAACTTTGGCTTTCCTCCAAAGCTTAGGAATCTTTACTTTCGCTAGGCAGGTGTTAAATAATGCCAGGAGCCAGGATACCGCTCGTGGGCCAAGGTGTTGAATTTGTTCCACCGTTATGTCGTCGACTCCAGAGGCTTTCCCGCACTTAAGAAACTGAATACCGTGCACTATTTCCGTTAATGTAAATGGCTGGCATATAGTGTTGGACGATCTAGGTGCGGTTGAACGCGCCACTTTTGCGATACGTTTCGCTGGTTTACCGTTCAAAATGAGTTGATGAGCGATTTGGTTTGCAGTTACTTGGCCTGGGTTAGTTGGTGCAGGTGGTTCGCCGGTTAACTTTTTAATAGTTTGCCAGGCTTTTTTGCTGTTGTGGGTCATGTTAATACTCGATATGATCGATACCCACTTATCCTTTCTGTTCTTTGCGATAATGTGCAAGTCCTCGCCTGCCGCTATTGTCTGCTCAGAAAATGGATCGTTGTCGTAGAGCTTTTCGTATTTCGTCAGCAACGATGCCGAATCTTTTTCTAACCCTGGGATATAAGAACTGCGACAACCTCTTGGTATGGTACAAGTTTATTATTATAATAAACTTAACCCTTATAATTCTTTTCTGATTTACCAAACACTCAGTTACGCACGCTCCTTTTGGTGTTCTTCATAAGGTACGTAAACGAAGTTGCGTGGGTCAGCTATTTATGAGTTGAGTCGGACCCGCGCACAGAGGGTTCCGTACCAAAAAAACTGAAAAACAATTCACGTTTGTTGTATGGGAGCCTTGATCGCCCCTTTTTTCTGATTTTAGTATTTGTTGTCATATCGGCAACAGAAAAACATCATCTATGAAATTTCAGCTCTCTAGCTATCAGGGTTCCTGAGATACAGCCTCATGACATGACAGACAGACAGAGCGAAGTCTCATGAATAGGGTTCTGTTTTTAACCTTTGGGTACGAAACCCAAAAAAGAACATTTTTAGCTACTTCTAACCCTTCAGCCACACGACGCCATTCGCACTGATTCCTCTCATTGCCGCGAACATAGGAAGTAAGAAATGCGCCGCCTCTTTCTGTGAGCAGTTCATGCTCGTGAAAGAGGCGGCGGGGCGGGAGCGGGAGAGAACTCTGCCACCCGAGTTCCGCAGTCGGCGGCTTGGGCGGCGACGACGTGTCTTCGCCGAAGACTATCAGCCTCCATGACCGGGGATCTGAGGACGGTGAGTGGGCTGCTCACCGTCCTTACAGAAGCAGGCCCATGACGGCAGCGCGAGGTGAGGAATTCACGCATTTTTTAGATTTATCATTCTCTCTTAGTTTAGAAGGTAGAGGAAGCGTGGGACACTTATTTTTCCACTTTGGAAGTGTCTCTTGCGCAAAGTATTCACTTTACAAAAAAACGATGTTATAAACCTCAATAGCAATTTCTTTTTTTAAATTTCATTTTTAAAGACCTATCTATAGATACTCCACGTATGGGATTGGTGTAAAAAAAAATTTCAGTTTCAGTTCTGAGTATGGGGACCCCCAAAACTTACTGCTTTTTTTCTACTTTTATATAAAAATCTTAATACTGTGAACCACAGAATACATCTACTTACCAAATTTCAACAGCATAGGCCTTATAGTTTCAGAGAAAAATGGCTGTGACATACGGACGGACAGACAGACAGACGGACATGACGAATCTATAAGGTTCCGTTTTTTGCCATTCGAATACGGAACCCTAAAAAGATTGAGATATTATTGTTGGGACATGTCTAAGGTAGGTTCTTAGGGAGCAAATTGCTAAACATCCGCTAATGGCAGTAATGCAGGAACGTGAGCCGTTCTCCAATCCGAGCTTTTGTTGGTTTTGATACGAGTGAGTCGGATTTTATGAAGGTTCACGTCTACGACATGTGTTGACTCACACTCGGCCTTTTTTACTAATTTACAAATAAAATGTTTTCTTCCAAAAACTTTTATTTTCCCTCTATTTGGGTAAGTATTTAGATCCGTCCTTGTAGGGCGTTGTAATTATAAAATTATTTAATTCCTGACTTATTTAAAAAAACTTTTTAATGGTTGCAAAAGGGCATTTTAATGATATTAAAAAACTCCTATAAAAAGCATGAAATAAAAAATTAAATTAAAAATTTAAAAAACCCCCGACTCACAAAAAAAGAACAATAAAATACCTTAAAAAGTTAAAAAATAACATATTATGACCTATCTACCGTAAGTATTGAACCTTTATTATTGTTATAGGTAGCCATAATATTTATTTATTCATATTTTAACTAACAGTTGGTCTCGTCGGGGACCGCTCTATACCTAAATAGAGACAGACGTACGATTAGGTTATGATTAGGTGAGCGGTCCCCGACGAGACAAACTGTTAATTAAAATATGAATACATAAATAATATAGCTACCTATAATAATAATAAAGGTTCAATACTTACGGTAGATAGGTCATATATATGGTCCCCCGATAACACAATGTTCTATAAACGATCAGTGCTTTAAGCAGGGTAAGTTATAACTTACCCTGCTTAAAAAGATCAAAGCTAGTCTGAGATGGGTTTCCGCTTTATAGCATTTCCATTTACGAGAGTTGTCGTGCTTCGAAAGTAACTCAACACTCAAAGTGTTGTAAAGAAAGTAAAGAAAAAATATGCCAAAAATTATGCTAAAGAGTTAAGATAGATAAATAAACACTAAAAAAAGTATTGTTTTAGAATTTTAAAATAAATAGATAGATAGATATATAAAATAAATAAATAAAAATATTCACGGACATTTCACACAACGCTATCTGATCCCAAAGTAAGCTAGGAATAACCTGCTTGTGTTATGGGTATCAGATCACGAACATATTAATACTTATATACTTTTTAAATACATGCATATTATACATAGAAACACCCAGACCCTTGAGACAAACATTTATGGGTCACACAAATATTTGTCTCCGGTGGGAATCGAACCCCAACGACCTCCAGCGCCGCAGACGGTATCACTACCGACTGCGCCACAGAGGCAGTCAAAAAATAAAAAGATAGATAAATAGGTAAATATTTTGTTGTCACTGTTACCAGTGACAGCAGTTGTGAAGCCAAGTTTAAGGCCCTGTGGACTTTTAACAGCAAGTAGTCACATCCTGCTCCTGACATTTCCAACACGGCAATAGACTCACCACCTGTGACGTGAGACTGAATGGCGAAATGTGTAAGGACACCTTGGGCGTGCTTCTGCCTACCCCTTTAGGGATAAAACCTATCACGAAGACGAGATGTTTTATCCATTATCAGATCAGTTAGGCTTTTCTTTTATATACAGTAGTGGTCAACTAATTAGGGACAGATGATAGTTCTATGTCAATCAAAGTTGAAAGTTTACAGATGACCTAGTTAAATACATTTTACTGTTTATTAGCATTATATTTACAGTGTCTTAAAGATTAAGAAACGTGTCCGAAAGACACCAGAAAACTAGTCCAATATGGAGGAGGCAACATAGAAATACGGGGTTGTTTCTCTGAACAAAGGCTGGGTCCTGCCAAAAAAATAATGGCTCTCTTAATCAACTAAAAATACAAAGAAATGTTACGTAAAACGATGCTGCCGTACGCTGAAGAAACCCTTCTTGTTGCGTGAACAATTCAAAACGACTACGATCCAAAATATACTGCACTGTCAGTACGTAGTAACTATTTAGTAATCTGTGCTGTCAGTCAGATCATTTTTCGGCGAGGAACTTGTATCAATTTTGAATTGACCTGCCAATAGCCCTGTCCTGAATCCTTTGGAACATCCGTGGTACGATGTGAGTAAAAAGGTGACAACTAAACGAACAGGCAATATAAAACACCTGTTTAATACTTCCAAAGACCTCTGTATCAACATCCTTAAAGAAACTGTGAACATTTAATAGCGTCGATACCACGCCAAAGGCAAATGGTTATAGTCTACAATGAGAATACCACTGGATATTGAATTTGTACAGCAAACATTCAATTTAGTTTAATTTAATCATAAATACAAATTTTCCTTTTTTTATTAGACTCTGTTTTTGCTATTTCTAATGTTTTTGTAAGTGTCCCTAATTAGTTGTCCATGGGCTTGATTAGCACGAAAGAGAAGTAAAGTTTCATTTGTATGGATATTATTTTATTTACACATTCCATTCCCATAATTACTAACCCATATTATAAGACATTAGTTTCACGTTGTAAGAATATATAAAAAGGTTACACAATATCGTTTAAACAGAATTTAGGGTAAATAGAAAAAAATGTTACTGCTATTTTACCACTGTCCCTAATTAGTTGACCACCACTGTATACACTTATTTCAAAGATGAAGAAAGAATGAAAATAAGTCCCAAAGGCACATTATGGTATGTAGTTGGTCTCCGAGTAGGTACGGCACTGCTTCCCGTAGGTACCTACTCGTGGTCTGTTGGGAGTCCTGGGAAATCCCTCCGAGGGCTTACCCGGTGCTCCCAACCGTAGGCTGTTAGGTAGGATACGTTTGGTTTTTAGTCCGTAGGAGTCTGGCATAGCATCCATGTAGGATTTTCCTCACGTTAAAAAAGGTACCTATCCATGGTAATTTAGAGATAAATAATTCTACCCACCAAGCTCTTCGGGGTACAAACCAGTTATTTCATCTACGAGTGGCGAACAAGGATATGAAGTAGTTGGAAAATCTGACAGGACTCACAAGGATTTTGACGAACAAATGTTGCCAAATCACAACTGCTGACGATGAGTGCCAATGTGGATTTTTAATGACAACTGGCTCTTTGTTTTGTTTTATTAGTAAATAAAACAAAAATCATTAATAATTGATTAAGCAATTAACAATTTATAATTAACTATTGGAATCAGGAGAAGATAATAAACGAAACTTGCTTGATTTCTTGCCTGTCCTGAAGATGCCTTGTTGTTAAGCGGAGTAGTGCCCATTATTGACAATCTATAAATTAATAAATTAATATACACGGACATCTCACACAACGCTATCTGATCCCAAAGTAAGCTAGGAATAACCTGCTTGTGTTATGGGTATCAGACCACGGATATTAATACTTATATCTATACTTTTAAATACATACATATTATACATAGGTATATATTATTATATTTATTAACTGGAGGGTACAGGTAATTTTCCCATCCAACATCCCAAAATTCCTTTGCTGAGGAGTGCGGATCGTCATTCCTCCCGCCCTTACAAATTATTCCTCTCCCTCCCCTCCTTTAGGCATTCATATCTGTAAAAAATCTTGTTTAAAATGGATTTTATTTCAATTCTTCGATAGTAATTTTGAATAAATAAAGTCATTAAAACCAATGTAATATTCATCATGAAATAAAATTCACTCACTATTTAATGAAATAATCGCCTCAATACTATTAGGGTTCGGAATCTCTGACGGTTGAATCAAAGAGCAGCGAACCGGTTCATTCCGAAATTAACATTGTTAAAGGCTAGTAGCGACATCTGTTATCGAGTAGTAAATAAAAGTTTAATTAATATAATCTTATGTTAACCAGGTAAATTACTGTCTTTATTTTGAACTTGTACGTATTTTTATTCATGAAATCTCGTTGTCTTGCTAAAGTTATTAGCGTTTTCATTAAATATTTTTTGTTCTATTTACAAACGGATAGATGGCGCTGCATATTGTTTACTAAAATATTTAATAAAAGTTTGCCACAGACGATGCTTAGTGAATCAACACATTAATTAAATTTTAATTTAATAAAAAAGAAAGATTCTCATTAAAATATCATTATTTTTTGGGTTCAAAATGTATCAACAACTTTTGGTATTTGCTACTTACCGCTAGATGGCGTTAGCTGTTATTTCATTTTTGTATTTTTTCCTCAGTTTCACATGCAACATGTTGATGTTTACGCATTGCATTCTTTTTAGCAACTGCATCTATAGAAAATGACTTTCTCTTGCCAGTTTCTAAACTTCTGTTTAAAGAGCGGTGTTTAAGTTGAACCTGTGTATTAGTATGTCTGTCTGTCTGTCGTCGTCATAGATGTCTAACAGGTAAATCAATTTTGATGCATTTTTTGTTTAAAAACTGATGTAGGTAATAGAGGTGATTCTTAGCTATAATTTTTGATTTTCGAAGGTCATCAGCTCACAAGAGTGATAAAGAGATTTTACCTAAGTTCACAAGTCCGACGATTGATCTAAATACTTTTACTTCGATGGTATTTCCATATCAAGCGGTATTTCCATTTAAAGCGATCATGGTCCCGCTGACTCGGTCAAGCAACATTCGCTATGGTCGGTCCTAAATCAGCGACCACTTCGTGACCACTTTGTGAGATTTGTTTGCGAGCATTTTTGTGCTTCGGACTAAACGCAACCGTGCGGTCACCGCAGCCTATGAACGTTTGCAACACCAGAGGCGCCACACACCCTGTAAAAACCTTCTAAAGATTGAAATCATTTGTTTTACTGTCGGTTCAGTAGGTTTTCGAATTTATTAGTTACATACAGAAATACAAATCTTTCCTCTTTATATTATTTGTGTAGAACTATAGATAAATAAACACCTCTGATGTTGCAAACGTACCATATGTTCTACGGTGATCAAATCAGGAAAATCATAATAACATTCTTGTCTGCCAAAAAAGAATCTTCTCTATTTCCAAGTCTGTAAAAAATATAACTTATATTACAAGATGAAATCCCACAGACGTAACAAACCCTCTTCAAAACTCCA
Organism: Miltochrista miniata; assembly: GCA_933228765.1. NCBI lineage: Eukaryota > Metazoa > Arthropoda > Insecta > Lepidoptera > Erebidae > Miltochrista > Miltochrista miniata. The sequence goes on along the minus strand of OW121764.1, from coordinate 8,408,101 downwards.
AACTCATTATTGTGGAGTAATCAAATTATCTTAACGTCACAAAAGTATGAAGACATGTCCTCTCTTGAAGCAATTAGCCCCCACTCCCCCCGGGGTGAAATGGGGTGAAGGGGGACACAGTACCCCCGTCAAATCATCTTCACCCCCGATTTTGTGAAGAAGATATGTAAATTCGTTGGATTTCTGAGAGTTTATTGCTTGAAACCTTTTAGTTTATATAGATGTTTAAAATGCAAAGGCTGTTTAATTTATATATTTATTTGAGTTTTAGGTTTAAAAATAATTATGTAATATTTTTAAGTATAGTAAGTGATCGAACGTATTTTAGTTCCCTCAGGGAACAGAGATCCGAAATCCCCTATGTTTACTATCTCCAGTTTTAGTTACACGTCGTCTAATTAATCAGGAGGGTGCTGAGTCACTAGTTACTGATACTCAGTCATTAAATCCTTTAAGAGGGCACATGGTCAGCGTTTTTGCATACAAACGTATTGCCCTATTTTGTTATATTTGGGGTTCTTCGAGAGTCTGGAAGAATCATTTTAATTTTATATACTTAATCAAGATATGCTGTATACATATCCCTATTTTTCCTTTTTTTTTGAAAATTAAAAATAAAGAAAATATGGCACTTTAAAAATGGCGAAAGATGACCCGATTTTATCGCCGTGTTTAGGACTCAAATATGTAAAGCTTTTAACTTAAAAATAAATTACAGAACCCTATATATTTTTACTTAAAAGGTGGTGAAATATTTAAATTGGTTTAGTTTTCAGGCACAAAACAGGGACATATAAATCATCGATTTTGTTCGTATAAATATGGTCTAAACTATAGCTATTTTTATAATACAGATCGGAGTTGACCAGTTTCAGTGCGATGACAATACCTAAATATAAATATCCATGTCACGAATTCCTTGCAGCCCTTGTTCCCTCTTAAGTAAAACAAAGATCTCAAGCCTACTGGAAGAATTTTTTTTATACCATTAAAGCGGCAGAGAAGCATACGGCCCACCAGAAGGACTGGTGGTCACCGCAGCCTATGAACGTTTGCAACACCAGAGGCGCCACACTCGCGCTGCCGACCCTGTAAAAACCTTCTAAGACCCGTTTTGAAGAATCTCATACTGTAAGCGTTTGGGAGAACCGAAAAAAAATCGTCTCATACTTTTTTTTATTACTATAATAACTATTTACCATTCTTCTTCTTCTTGGGGTACCCATCTTCCTAACGATGGTCGTCTCAGCGATAATCAAGGCAATTTGAATCTTGGATACAGCAGCTCTGAAGAGAATGTGACTTATTCTGTGAAAAATCAAACAGAATTCTTGTTATCACTCAGAAATATTTCACCGTGATGTAAAAGTATTTAGGTATCATGCAGGTCACGGTAATTTTTAGTCTGGGTAAAACATTTCCAGTATTTTTATGCTGCATTTTGAGCTGGTTTTCCTGACCAAGACCTTATTATTCGTGGTCGACATAGCTCGTAGAGTATGCACTTTGAAGTGGCAGTGGGCTGGCCACATCTGTAGGACGACCTAAGACCTGAAGAGGGTCGCAGGGACTGACTGGATGCGGAAGGCGCATGACCGTGTGTTGTGAAGCAATTTGGGAGAGGCCTACATCCAGCAGTAAACTGCTATAGGTTGATTTGTTATTTGATTTGATAAGATCTTATTTATATGTAACTAGCGGACGTCACGCGGTTTTACCCGCGTAGTTCCCGTTCCCGTGGGAATACGGGAGTAAAATATAGCCTATGTTCACCGCCAAGAGTGTAGCTTTCCAACAGTGAAAGAATTTTTCAAATTGGTCCTGTAGTTCCGGAGCCCATTCGTTACAAACAAACAAAAAAACAAAGCTTTCCTCTTTATAATATTAGTATAGATTCAACAGTCTTTTAGTAACAACTTTTAGAAAAGAAACAAAAGTACAATGCATCGCGGTAGTCATTTCAGGGCACCGATTCTCGGTTCACACGACATGAATGCGTGGACGGAAATCGGCGGGTGACGCGTCGCCTGTCTCATATTTAGGAACGGCGAACATGAGACGGACGATGTTTCACCCGTAAATTTGCGTCCACGCATTCACGTCGTGTGGTCGAGAATCGGCACCCTGATGTTAGAAGTTTAGAACTCATATTGTGCTACGTAACGTCTACAGAACTGCTACGTCCGTATACATTTCGTAGACATTTGTAGAACTTTGCAACTTGCAACGATTGTACTACAGCATTCTATTACGTAACGCCTTATGTAGTACTAGTTTACGCTCGTGGCTTCAACTCCCGTTCCCGCTTCCCATGGGAACATATTCCCGGTATAAAAGTAGTCTATATGTTATTCCAGACCTTCTTTTTTTGTTTTGTTTTACGTGAGGAAAAATCCTCATGGATGTTATGCCGGACTCCTACCGACTAAAAAACCTCACGGGCCCTGCTAACAGCCTACGGTTGGCAGGCCCGGGTAAGCCCTCGGAAGGATATCCCAGGACCCATAAACTATTCCTGTCACAAATTTCAGCCAGACCCGTTTAGTCGTAGCGTAAGTAACAAATATCTAAACAAATCTCTTATTAGAAATTTTCTTCGTTTCGAACTGGGATTTGAACCTGTAACCTCATCAACAACACTCACAACCACTACACCAACGGAAGACTCACTGATTGCCAAGACACAGGCTTATAACCTAGTTTGGTAGCCAGGGATTCAAAACCAACGGTAGATACAATTTTTTTGTGTTAAAAGAAATAAATAAATAAAGACTGAAAACTATGTATATTTTAATAATTTATGCTATTATTTTTAACTATGGTCCTTAACTTGCACACACTTGTTACTTTTGATCTCATCTTAATATCTCCTCTCACGGGCCTACTGGAAGAGATTTCTTTAGAAATATGTAAGCCCTTGTACAATACTGTTTTCTTTAATATGTTTTCTCTGTGTATTGTTATTTGTGTGTACATAAACTAATAAATAAATAAACTTATTCCTGTACTAGATGGTGCTGGCAGCTTCGCCCGCGTGAAATTCGGTACCCGTTCCCACTTCCTGTGGGAACAAATTCCCGGAATGAAAAGTAAACTATAAGCTATCTTTGTACCAAATTTCAGCCCAATCCATTCAGCCGTTAGAGCGTGATCGAGTAACAAACATCCAAACATCTTCAGAAACTTTCACATTTATAATATTAGTAGGGTTGCTCCAAACGAACGTTCCAACCGCCGCGTCTCAACCGCTACTCTACACACAACATCCTCGCACCCACGTCCCGAAGATCATTATCTAAGCCCGAGAAAGTTGTGAGCAATCTAGTTAGGACCCCCCTCTCTCTTACCTCACCCCCGGACACACCCCGCGGCTACCTTAACTTGTTATAACCAGTTTAAGCCAGTTCGGTTTAGTTGGACACCTGCGATACAAGCCAAACACACGGATTGTCTTGTTGTTTAATTAGGATTGGTATGTTAGTCACGGATGTTCTTGAAAGCTTTTTGAGTTTAGGTTTAAAAGTTGGACTGGCCTTGTGGTTCAGTGTTCAATGTGCCTGACTATTTGGAGGTCGTGGGTTCGATTACCACCTAGAACAAATCTCTTTGTGTGATGACCACATTGATTTGTTCTGTGTTTGGGTGTTATTTATCTATAATAATGTATGTATTTAGAAATATATAAAGATCCCATAGCACAAGCTTATACATTCACATTATATTAGCTTAATTTGGGCTTGATAATGTTGTGTGAGAATGTCCACAAATATTTATTTATTTTTTAGTTTGGTTTGTTTTAAAAATACAAGAGCTTAAGTACCTTACTTACTTTGAGCTTAAGTACTTTAGAGCGGCGCAAACACTGCTTCTCTATAAGTCGCAAGTGCGGCCGCACATGGAGTACTGCTGTCACCTCTGGGCGGGGGCACCTGAATATCAGCTTCCTCCATTTGACTCGGTGCAGAGGCGAGCTGTGAGAGTTGTCAACGATCCTTTACTGACAGGTGGTGTGGAACCTCTTCGCGATAGGAGAGACTTTGCCTCCTTATGCGTGTTCTACCGCCTGTACAATGGTATGTGCTCTGAGGAATTGTTTGACATGATGCCCACGGCTACCTTATACCATCGCACCGCTCGCCATAGACAGGGATTTCATCCTCACACCCTACGTCCGGAGCGTTCGAGCACGGTTAGATCCGGTAGGGGTTTTCTTCCGCGCACGCTTTGGTTGTGGAATGATCTCCCTGCCTCGGTTTTCCCAAACGCCTACAGTATGAGGTTCTTCAAAGGGGTCTAAGAAGGTTTTTACAGGGTCGGCAGCGCGAGTGTGGCGCCTCTGGTGTTGCAAACGTTCATAGGCTGCGGTGACCACCAGTCCTTCTGGTGAGCCGTATGCTCGTCTGCCACCTCAGTGGTATAAAAAAAAATTAAAAAATAACCTACTTACTACAAACTCGTGAATTGCCTTGAGAAAACCACAGTGTGAATAGACCCGAAGGGGAAAGCAGAGGCATATTATGCACCCACTTTTCACATTAGTTGGTCATGCGTATGAGATGATGCGCCTATGAGTGTGTGGAAAGGTGCAGGAATAGTCTGTAACGGGTTTCTGCTGAAGAAATCTTCAAACCTCCCACAGCGACTTGAACTTGGCTTATCGTCTATAATGCTACAAGGGCTATCCTTCCGAGGGCGTACCCAGGTCTCCCGGCCTTAGAAAGATAGAAAGGCATCTTGTGGTTTTAGTTGATAGGAGTCCAATAAAGCATCCGTGAACATTTCCATACATCTAGAAAGAAAACAAACGAAATGAATTATACATACATCTATTTATTAGGATACTAGCTGTTGCCCGCGACTTCGTACGCGTGAAAATTATGTTATGATACAAATTTTATTGCTCTCTGCTTAGCCCCTAGGATATGTAGCGTGATGATATATTGCCTATTTGAAGTCCCTACCCCTATTTAATATTTGTGCAAAATTTGAATCAAATCGACTGCCTCTGTGGCGCAGTCGGTAGTGATACCGCCTGCGGCGCTGGAGGTCGTGGGTTCGATTTCCACCGGAGACAAATATTTGAGTGATCCATAAATGTTTGTCTCAAGAGTCTGGGTGTTGCTATGTATAATATGTATGTATTTAAAAGTATATAAGTATTAATATCCGTGGTCTGATACTCATAACACAAGCAGGTTATTCCTAGCTTACTTTGGGATCAGATAGCGTTGTGTGAAATGTCCATGAATATTTATTTATTATTTATTTAAATCTATTGAGTACTTTTCGAGATCCTTCCGGACAAAGCAAAGCAAACAAACAAAAAAATTCAAACCACCTATATTTTCGGCTTCGGTATCTTATATGTTGAACACCCAGTAAGTTTTTTTTTTTCATATTTCCAATGTACAGTATTGACTTTTCTATCATTTTATTATAATTATGTATAGATAACATACATATTTACAAATAGAGAATTTAAAATTACTAATATTCTACAGACTTATCTACAGAAAAAAAACAAAAAATATATCAACAAAAAAGAAGGTAGGGGGAGTGGTAAGAATGACAATGCCTCGTTTTCAAAGAATTCCTCCCCATCGATGTCAACCGGTAAAGTTCCCATATGGCTGGCTGCATTTCCACGTTACATACCTCGAAGGGGTAGGCAGAGGCATAGTATATGTCCACATTTTACCTTATAGTTTCATGCTCCACGTTATAGGTGGTGCCAGGTAACCGACGACCTAGAAAAGGTCGCAGGCTGGGATGCGGAATGGATGCGGAATGCGAAAGGCGAAGAACCTTGTGTTGTGACGTAGATTGGGAGAGGTATATCCAGGAGTGGACTACCATAGGCTGATTTGAATATTAAATAAGCCTATTGCTGTGTTGAAATGAAATGAATTATACTAAAAAATAATAAGATTATTTTGTAACTAGCTGTTCCCCGCAGCTTCGTCCGCGTAGAAGTCGTTATCGCGTAAAATCATTACCCTCCTTTTGCGCAGTCAGTTAAAAAGTAGCCTATGTCCTTCCCTTGGAATCAAACTATCTCTGTACCAAATGTCATCTCAATCGCTTCAGCCATTTAGGCGTGAAAGCGTAACAGACTGACAGACAGAGATACTTTCGCATTTTGTAACCGACTTCCAAAAAAAGAGGAGGTTCTCAATTCGTCTGTATTTTTTTTTTTTTTTTTTTTTTTTTTATGTTTGTTACCGGCAAATCGCTAGAAGGAGTTAACCGATTTTGAAAATTCTTTTTTTTTTTGGAAGCTGGTGCTTCCCATGTGGTCCCATATACAGGAAGTCAGAATCGGATGCTGGGATCCTGGAGAAATCGAAGAAATCCCTCGAATCGAGGGAATTCCTTAACGATTTCCAGCAGTTATCTTGTGTTTGGGCTTGATTAATTTGTATTGGGGAGAACATTGCCCCTAGACAGATATAATTTCAGTCTACCCGTCACTGAAAATCATGAAAAAAAAATTTTTAACAAAAAAAAAACCGACTTCAAACAAAAACTGAAAATTGAAAAATAAAATTAACTTAGCACAAAGTAATAGGTACTATATTTAGTTTTATATCAGATATTATTGACTGTAATACTGAAGTCGGTGCCAATATTTCTATGAGAGATTAATAATATCTACCTAAACCTATAGTTTTACTTGGCGCCGATTTCAGTATTACATTCAATAAAGTCTGATATAAAACTAAATATAGTACCTATTACTTTGTGCTAAGTTAATTTTATTTTTCAATTTTCAGTTTTTGTTTGAAGTCGGTTTTTTTTTGTTATTAATATTAGTAAGGATATTTTAAAAGAAAACGAACGCCCCATTAAACATAATAAAATTTTATTGTAATTCCAAGAGGCAACGACACGAAGTTTAAGAGTATCTACAAGGTCATACTCTACATAAACTCCTACACTTATTCCATAAAATCCAACTGACGACTTATGTGCGGCTTATCAGCAGCTAAGCCGGCCCGACCCGACTTAACTATTTACATAAATAGATGAAGGTATTCATTTATCTAAACGGGGCAGGAATGGGCAAAAGATTAAGGTTTATGCAAGGTTTTCCATTAAGAGGGTTTTAAGTCTGAAGAGACGGAGGTATTAGATAATGTTTTCGAAAAGAAAGTACTACTAACATTATAAATGTGAAAGTTTGTGAAGATATTTGAATATCTTTTGTTCAATCAAGCTCTAAACGGCTAAAGGAATATGCCTAAAATTTGGTCAAGATCTAATCAGTTACCTGTGTTATTCACGAGTCTGGAAATGGAGAAGAGATTATAGTCTGGAATCCAGAATCTCTCAAGCCAGATAAGGCTAAAAGCACCTTTCATATTCAGTTCCTCTCGGCGACCTTTTCTAGGTTGTCGCTTTATCCAGTGAGGTTCTTCCTACGTCACATTTTCTGTTTTAGGATCACCTGCTTACCAAACTATGCAAAAACTGAAATTTATACTTAAACATTATAATAAAAGGTGTTTATGCAAACAAATTAAGAAGCCGTACTTAACGCCTGTGGCGTCCCGGCTATGAGGCCACTGTATTCCGCCGGGTGTTACAACCTGACATATTGTTTATGCAGGCAAATTAAGAAGCCGTACTTAACGCCAGTGGTGTACCAGCGATGAAGCTTCTGTATTCCGCCGGGTTAACAACCTTTATCGTCATGCTCCGCGCGGTGCGCGTCTCTCGCGCTTCATTACTTTTTTACTCATTATATGGTTAACAAGTGTACCACCATCACTGATCTGTATTATTACCACTACAGATCAGTGACCACCATGTACTAGTTGCAATAAAACCTCATCTTCCAGAACCACTTCTTATTCTTTTAATATCCTCAATAAAAGGTAAAGGTTGCCTGTAAAAGAATGATTTTTAGTGATAAGGCCGCATTCTGTACATTTAAGAAATGTAATATCTGTTTAAGAATTTTTAACATTGGTGTGCAATAAAGTTCATTCTTATTCTTATATTTATTTATACATCAATTTTTTTAAGCGTGAGGGATAATCCATCATGGACGCTATGCCGGTCTCCTACCGACTAAAAAACCTCATGTAACGACCAACAGCCTGTGGTTGGGAGCCCCGGGTAAGCCCTCGGAAGGATGTCCCAGGACTCCCAACAAACCTATTTTTACATCCCTAATACATAAACTAACACAACTATATACCAAACACATATAGACGATACACACCTACGCACACACTCAAGCTATCTCTATAAAACACTACAAGGTGTTTACGGTAGGGTTGTCACCGATGCGTGTAGTGCGTGTGACCCCATTGTAGGGTAACTAAGCGTGTCACGTACTAGGGCTTCTTAGCTGAATATTTCAAAATAGACGTGGAAATATTGGTTAAGGGTCACAACACATTAAATTTTACTATCACTTTGTATGTACCTATAGTATAGTAAGTTTAGTATAAACTCTTACAGTATTGTCAACTGTTGCGAAAAGTATACAGGGTGGCGCTGTAAGAATAATTGTTGTTCGAAAAATGTAACAGTCATTTTTTGAAATTTGCTATGGTTGTGTAATTCTGCAACTATACAAAGTCTCATAAAAATATCTATTTGATTTTTACAATATTTTATGGTGACACACTGATGTGTAATCTTCTTTTATTTATACCATTCGAGGCGACAGACAAGCATACGGCCCACTAGATGTACTGGTGGTCACCGCAGCCCATGGACGTTTGCAACACCGGAGGCGCTGCACTCGCGATGCCGACCCTGTAAAAAGCTTCTAAGACCCGTTTTGAAAAACCCCATACTGTAGGCATTTGGAAACACTGAGGCAGGCAGATCATTCCACAACCTAAGCGTGGGAGAAAGCCCCGATCTGATCTAGCCGGGCTCCAACGTTTCGGACGCAATGTGTGAGGACAAACACCCTGTCTGTGGCGAGCTGTGCGATGATAGAACCACAGATTATATAATATATTCTATAATAGAACGTAGCCTTGGACATCATAGCAAACAATTCTTCACAGCACAAACCAATGTACAGGCGTTTTTAATTTGTTTAATTTGTAAAAAAAATGTTTAATTTGTATAAAAAAATAATTTGTAAATAAGTTAGGTAGTTTGTTAAGGGTAATCTTTTGATTACCCTTACAAAACTAAGCCAAATCTGCATAAAAACGTAAATGGCCAAGTACTTCTAGTGAGAGAAATGCAGGGTAAAGCTACTCTTTACTAAAGCTCTCTTTGATTGGTCTAAAGACTATATCGCCCTTATAATAGCCATCAGAGGTAAACGATAGTCAAACTACGCACGTAAAGACACTTTGTGCACGCACATAAAGTGTTTATCTCCAGTTTAGCTTCAGGCGCCAAGGCTAAGTATAAGTCCCCAGTCATAAGAGGTAGCGATTTATTTATAGCGCGGTCAAAAATTGCTGTGATTTGTGCTATGATGGGATTTATTTGGAAACTTAGAACAAGTCCTGCGTTGTCTTTCTGTTTTGTTTCAGGCTATGCTGTAAAGTGAAGGAACTCTTCCAGCTGTCGATAAATATTCAAAACGATAATTTTCTAAATGATTGCTAAACGAAAAAGTGAAGCAAACCTTTTATTTTTTTTGTGTGCAATTGTCGTGAATTCTAGCGAATTGGGGGAAACTAAAACAGTCCACAAATTTTAAGTTGGCGCTACCGGCATGTGCTTCTTTGAGGTCTGTTTGAGAAGAGATTTGTAAGAGGAGGGAACACGTGCATTCTAATATTTATGGTGCGAGAGAGAAAAGATCTTTTAGTAAATAATGTTTTTTTTAAATAATTTCTGCAACACCTAAACTCTGACTTCTACGCTCCATTAGATGACATTTAGGCAATGAACGATTGTCCCTAAGTTTTTTAGAGGACAATTTTCATTCTCGCTAAAAGCTTATAACTTGCAATCGCAAGAAGTAACGATCACGAAACGCTTATAAAGTGTCGTTATTACCATTACATTGTTACTAATACTGTTCCGTATACTAAGTCATATCGTTCCGTCGGAAATACTTCGTACAACCCTCAGGGTATCAATAGGTACCAGAGCTAATTAATGTTAACTAACTTTTAATGGTGCGGTAATTGTACGTGTCTTTGTAAAGGTTTATTAGTTTTGATTTTACGCTCTTTTCCGAAAGCGTAGGTATAGGTATACCATAGTTTCTTGACAGTTTTTCTCAGGTGGGTCGCGTTGTGAACTGGTGACACTTATACTAAGTACTGCTTTGGTTTATATTCGTGACGTTTTACAAGTGCATCTGTATATACCTAAGTTTAATAAATTTTCACTCAGGCATATACATTTATTTTTGTATGTTTGTTTGCAATATGCCCTCAATTCTGTATCATTGTTAAGAAATAACAAAACTTTTCTAAAAATCCAAATACAGCTATGATACGATGTTCCATCATGAAGTTCCAGTGCATATCTTCCGACTCCATCATCATATCAGTTTGACAGTACCATATTATTGTATTGTCATCAGAACTACATACATCTGCCAATTTTCATGACGCTCACTCCTTGGAAGATGGTCAAATTAGTGTCCTTAGATTCCATTACATTGTTAGTTACATACACGACGATCTAATAAAAGTGTATTAAAAATACAATACAATACCATTCTACCATTAGTTTTTAGGGTTCCGTACGCAAAGGGTAGAAACAGAATCCTATTACTGTGACTCTGCTATCAGTAAACCGTGATAGCAATAAATAATAAAATAAATAAATAATCATGGACATTTCACACAACGCTATCTGATCCCAAAGTAAGCTAGAAATAAACTGCTTGTGATAACACAAGTACCGTCCGTCCGTGGTCAGATACCCATAAGGGTATCAGACCACGGATATTAATAACTATATACCTTTAAAATACATACATATTATACACATATTATATTATACACCCAGATATACACATATTATACACCCAGACTCTTGAGACAAACATTTGTGGGTCACACAAATATTTGTCTCCGGTGGGAATCGAACCCACGACCTCCAGCGCCGCAGGCGGTATCATTACCGACTGCGCCGCAGAGGCAGCAATACAGTTGAAATTTTCACACATGATGTATTTCTGTTGCTAACAACAAACACCAAAAGCATAATATAAATTGAGGGGACTCTTATACAACATACGTGTTTTCCTTTGCAATTTTTAGTACGAAACCCTCCGCGTGCGAATCTGACTCGCACTTGACCAGTTTTTGAGTATGCCTTTTTTACGCGAAGGAAAATCCTACATGACTCCTACTGGCCAAAAAACCTCACTATCCTGAATAATAGCCTACGGTTGGGAGCCCCGGGTAAGCTCTCGGAAGGATACCCCAGGACTCCCACCCAACAGTTCGGTACTCCCTAGGAAGGATACTTGCAAAGCACTCGACACAAAAAAAAGCCAAACAATAACAAATCAATAGCCTTATTTGATCGCGTATATAAAAACCCGTTTCATTTTCCTAAGCGCCCTTTCTCTCTCTTTCTCACTCTCTCCCACTGCTCTTTGATATCAAAGTCGTACTTAGCGCTGTAAATATTGACACTTCGAGATACTTATGTACCTTCAACTCGCTGTGGAGGGAAATACTTACCTACTTAATAATTACTTAAAGTAATTACTTAGAGATTGCTCGTGACTTTAGCCCTCTTCGGGAGCAAACCTTGAAAGGTATTTAAATAACTGCAGCTACTTATTAATAACGAATACTTAAAACACTTATTGTTAAAAAAACAGACTTCAAACAAAAACTAAAAAATGAAAAATAAAGTTAACTTAGCACAAAGTAATGGGTAAGTATATTTAGATTTATCAGATACTAGCTGACCCGCGCAACTTCGTTTGCGTAAGAGAGAGAAAAATAGAAAGGTCCCCCGTCGCTTGTATTCTAATCGCGTGGTTTTCTGTCGCGTGTATTCCCGTTGTATTATTTTGGCACAAATTGGATTTTCATAAAATGGTTATTGTAAACGAACCTAATTCGAAGCACTATCAGTAGGGTTGCGGGATATTTTGCTTTTTCATGACTCTACTGGATGCCAAGGGAAATATGGGTCCACATGCAGCAGCGCCACTGGTGTTGCAAACGTTCACTATGCGAATTAGTCCACTACAGTAACCAACCATCAGGTGAACCGTAAGCTTGTCTGCCATCTTAGTAGTATCAAAAACTGGCCAAGTGCGAAGCGGACTCGCGCACAGAGGAAATAAATAAAGAATAAAGTATAAATAGGAATAAAGTCCCTTAATGACCTGAATTCCATTCCGAACAACGGTTGGCCGGTTTAGTTGGTCGGAGTTGAAAGACAGAAGGTTTCGTACCAAAAAAATAGCAAAGCATCACGTTTGTTAGATGGGAGCCCCCTTATTCCCCGCCCCCCTTTTCTGACGTTAGTATTTGTTGTCATAGTGGCTACACAGAAATATAGCATCTGAAAATTTCAGCTCTCTAGGTATCACGATTCCTGAGATACAGCCTCATGACGGACAGATAGACAGACGGACAGCGAAGTCTCATAAATAGGGTCCCGTTTAAGGGCACGAACCCTAAAAATCGTTTCTTTGTGCGCAACTATGCCATTAATCTAATTTCAAGGTTCTAGATCTCGATCAGGTATCTAAGTCAGTTTTTATTTTTATGTCAATCAAATCAGCATGTACGCTCCTGGACGTAGGCCTCTCCTAATTTACGTCCTCTTCTAGGTTCTCGGTCCATCTAGCGGGTGGACCAAGTCGCGATGCCCGCTTTGGAACTCCTTTGCTCCATCTGCCGTCGTCTGTCGTCTTCTGTGGCCAGCCCGCGGCACTTTACAGTACCTACTGTTTTTATATGTAAAGATATAATTCTGACTAAACAAATCAAAATACGTACTTTGAGCGAAGTAAATCTATATTTTTGCAAAAATTGATACCAAATGTCTTTGTTAATTTGTTTAGAGAGCATTCTCTGCTTTTGCTAAGGAATTGATATCTGAACTTCTTTCTTTCTTGTATTTCTGGATTGTGTAGGTCTTCAGACTTTCGATGCTGAGGCAACCCGTACTAATACAGTTACTCCTATTGTGACCAGACATTTACTGTAGATTTCATCTGCTAAATGTTCATCTATTACGCCTCTGATCGTTTGTATTATCCTTGTATAAAATAAGAAAGTAAGCGAAGATGGTAATAAATACTCTGTGATAATCGGAACCGTGTACACCTTACCTAGAACTTGTTCTTTCATAATTCCTAGCCAGACATGTATAGGTTTTCATTCTCAAATGTATTTTTGACATACAAAATAATATGAAGGCAATTCCGCATATTGAAGGGCAAAAATCAATAAAATATGCAGTTTTAATAAAATTATTATTAGATTTTTTTGACATTTATCAAAAATTGAGACCATCTTTTTTAAATCGAATTGAGTTGTCAAACATGGACAATGTGTCAAAAAAAATAATTAAAAAAGTACCGACTACGGAGTATTAATATGAACTATGAGGCAAATCCCCCCTAAAATATTTTTCAACCCCATTTTAACCATGTTAAAAGATAAATTTCAATAAAATACAAAACACGTCTCCCATTAATTCAGTTAAAGATGTTTCATGCCAAATTTGAAGAAGATCGGACCAAGGAATCACGTAGTCCCATACAAACTTTGCAACCCTTGTTTACCCCCTTAGAAGTTGAATTTTCAAAAATCCTTTCTTATTGCTCGCCTACGTCACTTAAGGAGCATTTGTGCAAAATTTCATGCTTTTAGACCCTGCGGTTTAGGCTGTGCGTTGATCGTCAGTCAGTCAGTTCTTGTTTTTATATATATAGATTATTGAATGTAATACTGAAATCAGTGCCAAGTAAAACTATAGGTTTAGTAGTTTAGTCTTATTAATCTCTCATTGAATTATTGGCACCGATTTCAGTATTACATTCAATAATATTTGATAAATCTAAATATACTTACCCATTACTTTGTGCTTAGTTAACTTTATTTTTCATTTTTAACCTACTTCCAAAAAAGGAGGAGGTTCACTGCGTCTGTATTTTTTATTTTTTTTTATGTTCGTTACCGGCAAATCGCTTGAAAGAGTTAACCGATTTTGATGATTCTTTTTTTATTTGAAAGTTGGTGCTTGCCATGTGGTCCCATATACAGGAAGTCAGAATCTGATGCTGGGATCTTGGAGAAATCGAAGAAATCCCTCGAATCGAGGGAATTCCTTAACGATTTACAGCAGTAACCTTGTGTTTGGGCTTGATTAATTTGTATTGGGGAGGACATTACCTCTAGACTGATATAATTTCGGCCTACCTGTCACTAAAAATAATTTTAAAAAAAATTAACAAAAAAAACCGACTTCAATATTGTTCTAGGGGTATTGGTCTTCCCAATACAAATTAATAAAGCCCAAACACAAGGTAGCTGCTGTAAATCGTTAACGAATTCCCTCGATTCGAAGGATTTCTTCGATTTCTCCAGGATCCCAGCATCCGATTCTGACTTCCTGTATATGGGACCACATGGGAAGCACCAGCTTTCAAATAAAAAAAGAATCAACCAAATCGGTTAACTCTTTCAAGCGATTTGCCGGTAACGAACATAAAAAAAAATACAGACGAATTGAGAACCTCCTCCTTTTTTGGAAGTCGGTTAAAAATTACAGTGACACATAATAATTATTACATAACTATTTACATTATAACTGCCTATTTAACTTAAACTAAATAAGGCCCCCGACCCCATGGCATTGTGCCTAAAAAAGTGGCAGAATTCGCCCTTTAAATGCCATTACCCACTTATGCGCTAAGAGATATTTTACAATTATATTCAAACTGATGCCCGCAGCCTCGCCCGCGTAAAATTTGTTCCCGCTTCCCATATTTTAGAATTAATCAAAATCCTTTCTTAGCGGATGCTTACGTCATAACATCTACCTGCATGCCAAATTTCAGCCCGATCCATCCAGTGGTTTGGGCTATGCGTTGATAGATCACTATGTCAGTCAGTCAGTCACCTTTGAGTTACATGTGTGTGTGCGTATATATATATGTGTGTGTGTGTGTGTAATATATATTTATTTACATACTTTAGTCACCATTTCCTCCATGACAGAAGCATACGCCCTGCACACATTTTACCATTAATATTTTGTCCTATGTAAAAGTGGTGAGCCTAATGCCGTGTCGAAATGGACAGGCGCAAGATGTAGCCACTCACTGTTGAAGTTTTCAATCCGCCTATAGGCCTTCAACTTGAATACGACTTTCTTCTTACAGATAAATGTAACGAATAGTTTGACATGCCTTTCGAAGTACGCCAGCCTTTGTTTTAAGCTTGCTGAGCAAAGTTTTTACACTTTTTAAGCTTGTCGAAATGTTTTAGGATATTTCGGTATTTTATCTCTAAAATTTGATCAAATTCGACTGTAATTTTGTAACGAGAACAAAGAATTACATGACATATAGAATCATAATACCTAAAAGAAACTTAGAAGCTGTTGCGTTTGCAAAACACAGCTTCGTTTAAGAAAATTGCTTGAATTAATATGTACACCGGTAGGTACGGTCAGCCTCAGAAGTAAATTAACACAATTCCAATTTACGCAATAAATTTATGAATTTTAACATACACGTTCTTGAGTGTATCAATTTTCCTAAAAATATTTTACTCTATTTATAACAATATTGTTACTAACTATGTAAGTGCAAGTTTATTCATTTATTTATTCATTTATCTATTTGTGTTGAATAGAGATTGTAAATTTAGACAATAATTATAATGTTGTATAAATAATGATATTTGCCAGCCTGATCTGGCGAAATGTGTTGGTGTCAAACTTTTATAATATCTCAAACTGTACCGTATTTCATGTGGATAAATAAATTTTGAATTTTGAGTTTTATTTATTCTACTTATTTATAAATGGTTAACTAAACACAACATATATGCGAACACAGCATAAAATGAGGAAATGAGACCGTATTCTTAGCATTCCATGGATTCTCCGTGCGGGCGCCGCGCCGGGTCCATAGCGTGGCACAGGGGGGAACACCCCGACGGCGTCTGGGACTTGCGACCCATTCGAGTAGGTTTAGGGTGACCACCTTACTATGCGCATAAACGATCACCTTCCACCGTCAACAATGTTCCCCCCCCCCTGCCCAACCAAATTTGGTAAGATCCTATCAATGCCGCTTTGGATACTCGTTTTAGTAAAGAGCTTACTGAAGCTCTTGGCAATCCAAGGTCCTTAAATAAATTATACAGGGATTTAGCTGGAATTCCCCTTGCTCCTACTTCTACGGCATAGAGTTTAACCACAAAGCCATTTTTGGTTAACTCATTGGTCAAGTCAAAGTATTTATTTGTCTTCATGGCGTGGTCCTTCGGTATGTTGGTCTCCCACGGCACCGTCAGCTCCACGAGCACCGCACGCCTGTGTATCCTCGAAAACAGGAATATGTCGGGTCTGGATGACGAGGCACATACATCCTCCGGGATTTTGTAGTGTTTTTCATACGTGTCTAAGAGTATAGTCCAATCGGCGGCAGCCATCAAAATTGAGTATGGCTTTTGAGGTACTTTCTTTGAACAGCCTTCCTTTACAAACGCAATGTCATTTCTTTTGTTTGTGGTTAATCCCTTTTTCGCTCTCGCTACCGCCAAACTGACAGCCTCACGTATGATTTCCAATACCCTATCGTGTCGGCGTGAGTAATGACCCCAGTCCAGTAATATTTTCATTTATGAATTTATTTCGTAAATTTGAATTGAGTTAATCTACTTTTGAGACTGACCGTACTGCAGCCGTGCTCGTGAGGGTCGCAAGACGATTTGCAAAAGGAAATGAACTCGAACAGAGGTGGGAGTGTCTACGGTTTATATTTCGAACGTTTATACATAGGTACTTACATACAGCATCTAATTCTTTAGATATCGTTTCATGTACAGACAATATAAAATTGAGCTTCTTATGTACTCAAAGTTATGTAAAGATCACTTCAACTTAATCATATCGTTTTTTTTATCGATCTTGAACAATGGTTTGAGGTGCCACTCTTACAACTGCCAACGGAGAGAACTTTCAACAGAACCAAGCCGTTCAAAAGATATTTTCTAATTTCCTGTAGATTCATAGTAACTGGGAACGTTGCTTGTGCCAGCGCCCTTGTTTCCCTCCTCTTACAATCCCAGATTCTTAAGGCGGAGCGCGAAGTGAATCACAGGGTTCAGTGCTATGTGCATGCATGCATAAAATAAGGAATAGAATTCATAATATCTTTTCATTTTTAATTTATTTCGTAAATCTTAATTGTGTTAATTTACTTCTGAGACTGACCGTACTGCACGGTCGAAGACGATTTGTAAAAGGAAATGAACTCGAACAGAGGTGGGAGTGTCTACGGTTTATATTTCGAACGTCTATGCATAGGTACTTACATACAGCATGTATTTCTTTAGATGTCATTTCAAGTACAGTCAGTATAAATTTGAGCTACTTATGTACTCAAGAAGAGCTCTTGAACTTAAATATAAATACATACATACATACATATGGTCACGCCTTTATCCCCAAAGGGGTAGGCAGAGGCATATTATATGCCCACATTTCACCTTTGTATAATTTGTCCCACGTAATAGGTGGTGAGTCGTATTGCCGTGTTTAAATGGACCGGTGCAAGTTGTGACTGCCTGCTGTTGAAAATAAAGCCTTCAACTTAGGTTAACAACTGCCATTTTACTGGCAACCGGGACCAACGGCTTAACGTGCCTTCCGAAGCACGGAAACGCTCAAATAAATGTCACAAAGTGACCACCAACAAGCAAAAAGCGGTTTTATAATTATCCTAAGACCAATTTTCAATAGATTTATAACGAACTCGTAAGAGCTTACAAGCCCGGAAAAGGGCCCACTTTATTAGTGTATTCAGTTTTTTAACAGTCTAATAGTACCCTCATGAAATTCAACTAACGACTGTAACAGCCGTGTAGCGGCATTTTGTAAAACCATACAATACTACCAGATCTATTAGTAGTCTCTTAGAAAACTAAACTAGATTGTTATGCACTTTACAACTGTTCTACAAGTTCTCATTTCGTTCATTTCGTTCAGTCAATCATTCAGTTATCAATATTGGGAGTTTTACACACTCCGTGTACATAATACTTAAAACTTTATTAAAATACTAATAATATTTTAGACATTAATAAGGCAAGTTATATGATAATTTTTCAGAGTCCTCGTATTTCATGATGTTAATCAAAAACGTACTGGGAACTCGTATTTCTCGTGCAACATACCAAGTTTCTGGTGAAAATTTTAAAGCCCCTCTTAAAATAAGTAATTATACATTCGTATTTATAAATGTTCCCCATTAGTCATTTTCGGTAGCCATTTTTAGTTTAGCATTTGGAAGTGTTCTACTATACCTCTATAGACAAACTCGGTTCTATAATATCTCATAGTCGCTGCATTCACTCGCCATGTTTTTATCTTTTGGGGATCCGTGGTGAAATAAGAAAAACGCTAAATATACAACCTAATATTGAAATAACACCTGTAGGTGGTATTTGTGTTCATGAATATAAGCAGTTATGTATTTATTGACGATTTGTGTAAGTAATTAATATTTTTTTGAGTTAATGCGCTTTTACTCTAATACTAACAGTACAAGTTTGTCATATTATTATTTATTCATGAGCATAATCACCACCTAAGTGGTTTGGTGTTACTTCTTCTGTATTTGAGTCATTGTCCAATATACGGAACCCTTGCCAGGTTTTGTGACTTGAACTTCACAAGGTCCCAAACCACCTATTGCAAGGGTAAATAATCTTATAATGACTTTACCAACGAATCAACAAGTGTTTCTTTGACAATAACAGTATTGACTTAGCTCGTATAAAATCATAACACTTATAATATGTAACACAGTGATGATCAGTGTTACTCACCAACTAGCGCGAGGTAGCTATGCAGAGAACTCTTTCCCAGGGCGCCTTACTACAAAGATTCCAGTGTGCGTGCAAGGGTAGGCCAGGGCTCTGACGAAAACAGTCAGGTAGGGTGTACACACATATATTTATATAACACAGAGATACGCAGAGACACACAGAGAGCTTATTCACTGATAGACACAAATATCACAGGTACACAGAAGTATAGTCAGTGCTTAGGTACTTATGCTACTAAATAGACCACTGCCGCGTGAGCAGGTAACACGGGTAAGCAGCTAACTACACTGTAATAGGGTGACAATTACTGGCCTTGAGTTAAGATGAGAACAGCACAGCCCGAGAATGCCACGTGGAGGCGGCTGGTCCCTCTCAAAACACCTCGCTCATGTAGTCCACGTGTCATTGGGTGTGGTTTTTGCTAACCGCGGACGGGCCGCTTTTCCCCGTAGTAAAAAACCCTGTCATGAAAGAAACGACAAATTAAGATCTTGGCTGCGCGACAGACGACAATCGACCCGCTTTGCAAAAGAAGAAGTGACTCACCAGTTTTCTGGGTAAAATGTAGTAAGATGCAATGCAGCAACCCAATCACAGCCCGCTAGACCATGCGAGGCAACAAATAATCGCGCTTGAGCGAAAAACTGATTCGCGGCACAGTCTCAGAGCATAAGCCAAAGGACCTCCAACTACCCCAAAGCAGGTCTCGGTCAAAGTCCGTCTTTCACGAAAAATCTTAACAAAACCTGTTCCTTTAAATGCGAAATCGATTCGTCCTCGAACTTATGACATCCTGTCATTCTGACAGCAGAAATGTCACCACTGACAACCGATTAAAAAAAGATAACTCGATTAAGCTGCTTTCACATCCTGAATACTGCATCTATAGAAAATAAATGCTACAACCACCCCCCCTTTAATAGTATTTCCTGCGGATATGACACGCTGGAAATACACAATAAAGAAAACAGAAAAGTACTGACTAATAAACAAAGACAACCAGCTAGGTCCTTCAAACACCAGCTCACTACGACCATTACAATACCAAAGAAAGATCCTCCTATGTACCTAACTAGACACTGACTCGTGTACCGGTTAGGCTAAGTAACTAGAGTCTAATGCCCTTCATAGAAAACGAATGCTCCCTTTACTCACTGCCGATACCCTAACACTACCCAAGCTCTCAGGATATTGTAGAGTACCGAGAAGCGAATGAGAGAAAAACGCTCGGTGCGGTGCATAGAAGAAACTACAACGTGACAATTTAAAGTCACGTACACATATAGAAATACAAACAAAAGATTAAAATAGTCTTACATAATGATCACATAGCACTGGTTTAATAAACTAGAGAAACAGTGCTATGTAGTTACGTTAGGTATTCGAGACTGCTCCTCCCGATACTTCAGGATGTCCTTGATATGGTACTCCCCAAGATCCTTACCGTCCAGATCTGACAGCCTATATACTAAAGGGGATCGTTTAGCAGTCACCACACATTTAAGGAACTTAGGGGCTAGCTTAGAAGTAAAATTCTTGGCCTTGTTGGACAGGTAGAACGTGCGTTTGTAAACTACCTGTCCCACTTTCAGCTCTACATGCCTTTTTCTGAGGTTGTAATACTTTTCATTACGCTGGTGGGCAACGTTCAAATGTTTCCTCACCTGGTCGTAAATGCGTTGTATTTCTCTCAGCTTGACACCGAAGGCTGATGGATCGTCTACAGAGACTGAAGTAGGATGGCACGCGATATCTGTCTGCCTGTATAACACTCCATCCCCAATAAATTCCCTACCATGTACCAAGAAGTAAGGGGTGAAACGAGTTGCTTCGTTAACTGCAGTGTTTAAAGCGCACTGTATCTCAACCAAGAACGAATCCCATGACTTGTGTTGTGACTTCACATAGCATGAGATCGCTTGAACAACATTACGAATAGCTCGTTCCGCCTGATTAGTTTGGGCATGATACCTAGGGTTATAATATATATTAGGTACATTGTATTTAGCTAACATATCTTTAAATGGCTTACTCACAAACTGAGGGCCATTATCCATGTAAATAGTCTTGCAGACTCCGTGCACGAGAAACACACTCTTCTCTATGAACCTCGCGACTACAGCGCCTGTGGCAACCCGAACAGGGCACAACATGACGTATTTGCTAAAGTAGTCGGAGACCACGATCAGATGTACGTTTCTATTGCTCGAAGTGGGAAAGGGACCAAGCAGATCGACAGAGATAGCTTCGAATGGCTTCGAAACCCGCTTCGGGCTACCCATTAGGCCGGGACGAGACGTATTTACGGGTTTGTACTGCTTGCATGTTTCGCAATTCCCAACATATTCTTTGACGTCCTCGTACATCTTGGGCCAGTAATAATTTAGGGCTAACCTTTTATGCGTCTTCCATACGCCACCATGGGCACTAAGTGTGTCATCGTGGTACTTAGAGAGCAGGGGCAAGCGATCCTCCTGAGGTACCACCAGCTTCCAGTCAAAGTCTGAAGTCAGAGAATATTTATTTTTAGTTAACCTATATAAAAGGTTGTCACGAATGTCAAAGTTTGGTGACTTCCTCGGGTTCTTCCGAACACTATTCATGGTGTGGTCATACCACGGGTCTTTAGTGGGTACTGCATCGAGGGACTCAATCTTGATACGAGACAGAGCATCAGGTACAACGTGGTCTTTACCTTTTCGATGCTCTATGTCAAAGTCGAATTGACTGAGCCTCATACTCCAACGTGCTAGACGACCCGTGGGATTTTTTAGTTTATGGAACCACAGAAGAGATGAATGATCCGTGACGACCGTACACTTTTGGCCTTCGACGTACTGTCGAAATTGTTCCAAAGCGAAAATCACAGCCAGAAGTTCTCGCTCAGTTGTGCTGTAGTTCACCTCGTTCTTGTTGAGAGAACGGCTACAGTAGGCGATAGGGTGCTCAACACCATCGTGAGTTTGTGTCAGTACAGCAGCAACTGAGTAAGCTGACGCGTCACTAAGAATGCGGAAGGGCATCTCAAAGCTAGGCATTTTTAATATAGGGGCAGAAACCAAGGCTGACTTTAGCAGGTTAAAGGACTGTTCAGCCTCAGGGGTCCATTCGAACTTAAGGTTCGTAGAAGTGAGTTTGCACAGAGGTTTACTAATCTTCGAGAAGTTGTTAACAAAGCGACGATACCAGCCGGCCATTCCCAGAAATCTCTTAACCTCCTTAGGGTTAGAAGGGGTGGGATAGTTGAGGATAACCTCAACTTTACCCGGGTCTGTCCGTAAGCCATGTTTGTCCACATAATACCCCAGGTATTTGAGTTCACTCCGACAAAAATGGGATTTTTTCATGTTAATAGTTAGGCCAGCATCCTTGAGTTGCTGATAGACTCTATGTAAGAGCTCTACATGCTCCTCAAAGGTGCTGGACACACAGACTATGTCATCCTGAAACGCAAATACCTTGTTGTCGAACTCGGGACCAAACAGACGGTCCATGAGGCGTTGCATCGTGGCACTGGCTCCGACAAGACCGAAGCACATCGAATTGTATTGGAATAATCCTCTCCGGGGAACCGTAAAAGCAGTCTTCTCAGCAGACTGGGGTGAGTCGAATGGAATCTGCCAGTAAGCCGCACTCAAATCTACAGAAGTTAAATACTTAGCATTATTAAGGTGGTCCAAGATTTGATTGATATAGGGTAAGGGGTAGGCGTCACTCTTTGACACAGAGTTCAGCTTGCGAGAGTCCAAGCACAATCTGAGGTCGCCGTTCGCCTTCTCCACCATGACCACTGGAGAGTTCCAGGCGGACTGAGACGGGGACACTACTCCCATCTCCAGCATTCGGTCCAGCTCGGCTTCCAGGGCCTTCTGCTTAAGGGGAGAGAGCGGATAGTAACGCTGCTTTATCGGCTTGCTGTCACCAGTGTCAATGACATGATGTACAAGTGAGGTCCGACCTAAGCCCACCTTATCAGTGTTCAATGAGTCAAATTTCTCAATGACCCCGTTGATTACACACCTTTGTTTAGCAGTCAAGTTGTTGTAATCCTCGAGGCCACCGTTAAGGGACACAGACTCTATAGGATTATTATCACTAAATCTATCAAGACTAATATTTTGTAAAATTAACTTATCACTCAACTTAAATTGTTGCCAGAAATCCACTCCAAATATCATGGAGGTGGTTATACCTGGGACAACATAGAACTTGACAACTCGGATAACCGAATTGTACTCAATTGGCAAAGAGATACAACCCAGACATTGCAAGTGAGTGCTGTCTGCAGTTGTAATACGAAAAGTAGGATTGATACTCACAAGATCAAAACCCAGTTCCAAGAAGATGCGGTGCGCTCCCTTACCTAGTATAGAGCAGGAGGCACCGGAATCTAGAAGGCCTAAGACATTTAAATTTAAAACCTTAACAACTAGATACGGTCTAATGTCACTATCCCGTTTAGGAAACAGGACCGTCGAGACCCCTTATTTCGCCTGGGTTTTGACACTTTTTTCATCATATCTTTTTATTTTGAAAGTATTTTAAATTGACTTGAGTAAAAAACGATTTTACTTAACACAGGCTATTACTTTAGACGATGTAAGTATCGAATATCATTATAATTAGGCTACAAATTGACTCTAAAGGTCATAGGCGAAGTTTCGGTCTTTTTCCTAACTTCGCCTACGGTATATTACGGGGTCTTATGAAGCTTATGTTTGTTGTCAACTAGGCTATTAAATTTAGAATCCGAAAAAAGAAATATTAACCTTACCCGGAACGCAATAAAGACACAATTTCTTTAAAAAATGTATAGTAGGCGAAATTTGGAAGCGATTTGAAGATGTTCCATACAATTGATCTAACTTTGATAGGGTTGTCACAATTCTTGGTAACTTGCCTTACTGTGAAAAGGGTGATTAATGAATTAAGAAAATAATTGTTATAAAAAATAATCATCTACAATAAAAAATGAAGTCACTTAGTCAATAGTACCCACAATTTGCTCATCAGATAACCAAGTTGAGAATCCTGTATCTCTCAGAAAAGGTGTTTCCCATTGAATTTTACGAAAAATTCATCGGAGATGGTTGGTTTTTCAAAGTCCCAACCTAAGAAATTCTCACTACGTCATTTGCATTCATAGCACAACAGAATTCACAATACCTATATGATTTTAAACTAACATGGTCATTACTATACATTTTATTACTAATAACGTGATTTTAGAATTGACAACCCTACGGGTAGGCGAAGATTGGTAACAATGTGACCGTCACTACCACCTCGGCAGCATTTTATGCCATTTTGAGCTCAAATTGTACGCTAGATAAAAAATAATTACGTTATATTACAGCCAAATAAATGTATGTTGTAGTCAAATAAAATGTTTAACATTCCAATGCCTACAACACTGCTTAAATACTAAATTTTCTACACCGACCAAAAAACGTAGTACATTTTCCAACACAAAAAAAGCTTTTGTAATGAACATAGGTAAGTTAGTCGCAATTTAGCTGAAGAATCTTGCTATGAATGAAATATACTTGCTCATGAGCAGTTTTATGCGAGGTTTAATCAATAGGTTTCTTGGTAATTTTGAATTTTGTGAAATCAGGCGAAATTTGGTAACCTAGGCGACATTAGGGGTCTCGACGGGACCTTATCAGAAATAGACTCAGATACAGAGTGATGCACAGAGTTCCTAATAAGGCCCTGGCCTACGCGTTTTTTGACTTGCTAGTACAGTGTGAGCAGTCTGGGGTCTTGACTCCTTTGAGACCACACCGGAAACACACCAGCTCCCTTGACTGTGTGCAGCTGTATGCAGTGTGACCGCCCCCGCCGCAACGAAAGCATTTGCGATCGTGGGGGGTAACCGGCGTTTCCACTGCAGACACCTGCTTAGCGGGCTTTTGTACACCTTTGTTCTTAAGCTGGTGTAAGTCAGATGTAATCTCAAACGTGTCAAGAGCAGGCTCATGGAAAGCGTCTGCCCTAGTACGCGCAAGCTCCAAGCGCTTACCCAAACGTCTCAAGTCATCTACAGAGTTGACATCATGCAAGGCCAGTTCCTTCATGTAGTCAGGTCTAATGTTGTGCATGAGAATGTCCAGCTGTTCCTCACTGGGCATCTTACATGACAACCTTGAGAACATGGCTTGCATTGTACATATATAGTTAACCAAGGACTCAGAGCGGGCTTGTGTACGCTGTCTTATCTCGTTCCTGAGGCGGTAATCATAATCAGGAATATCGAAGGTATCTCTAAGCTCACTAATAAGATCCTCATATGAGATGAAGTTAGCTTTGTTTGTACGGAACCAAGACAAAGCCGGTCCATCCAACAGGTCGGAGAAAGCCATAAGGAGTCTAGGCTTAGTAACCTCCCGAGCACATCTAAGTTCCTCTAATCTCTCTAAAAACACACGTACACAAGTAGAACCATCATATTTTAAGTTAAATGAACATAAGTTAAGGGGACGTTCTTTATACACTATGTTACATGTAGAACTATTCCTACTTGAACTAGCTCGCACCGAGCGGTCCTCTCTCACTACTGGTGAAGTATATTCCACCTGGTCACGACCCGAAGGATCATCACCATCATCATCCGAACCTTCGGATTCAGAATCACTACTGGGTTCAGCCCTAGCGATGATCTTCACTAGCCTACCACGAATATCCACCAGGTCGGGGCAATCCAGACCACAACGAGCTAACCTACTCAATAAGTAGTTGGCCCTGATAGACACCCTAAGACGAGAATTATTATTGGCCAAAAACTCACCTGACTGAAGAGCCTCCTCCAACTCGGAGACCTTCGGAAGGCAGGTCGAGAGCTCAGCCGATGCATCAGCGGGTACCGGAGCACTCGCTTTGATGCTACCTCGACGGACGAGTCGGTGTGCCGTTCTTAGCTCAGTCCGAAGGCCAGACACTGTCGTTTCCGGTTCCACTGAAATACCCATGTGGGACAGCTCGTTAGCAAGTTCATCCTTTCTTAAATAATTAATATATTTTTTCATCTGTGCCATTATGTAAAAATTTACTTACAACAATTATAAAGATAAAATGGCACAGATAGGGATCAATTACAAAGTAAAAATGTAAATTGAGTTACAACAAAGTGTACTAAGTTAGGTAATTATGTTTCAAATTGACTTTTAGAATTTAACAAAGATTAAGGGTATACTAAGAGAGAAAAGTTTCTAAATTTTCTGATAACACAGTTCAGGTTAATAATTAAAATTACAAGGTATCAACATACCTTCAAAAAAAATTTATAATTACACAGAGTGAAATTCACTAAGTTAACACAGAGGTGAAGCTATAGAATAATATATGTAATATATTAATCTATGCTAATATAATATTACAATAAATATATGTGTGCACCATAAAAAGGAACATAACAAAGAAAAGAAACACAATAAGAAAAGAAGTGGGTATGCCAAATAAAATCAAAAAGTTTTTCCAAAATCACAGCTATTTTAAATTTTTGAATTTAGAATTTTGTGTCTTTTCCAGCCAAAGATGTAGGAAGCTGGAAGAAGACGAAAGGGAAGGTTTTGTGCTTAGCTGCTAGCACCACCAATTAACGTCCTGGAGCGTCTCGGACGATTCACCAGGATGGTTTCGCCAGAGGTAACCACCCATGCACACACACTAGACTGAGGCTACCGCAGAGTAGACCCAGAGATTTGCCCCACGTTGGGCGCCAATTTGTAACACAGTGATGATCAGTGTTACTCACCAACTAGCGCGAGGTAGCTATGCAGAGAACTCTTTCCCAGGGCGCCTTACTACAAAGATTCCAGTGTGCGTGCAAGGGTAGGCCAGGGCTCTGACGAAAACAGTCAGGTAGGGTGTACACACATATATTTATATAACACAGAGATACGCAGAGACACACAGAGAGCTTATTCACTGATAGACACAAATATCACAGGTACACAGAAGTATAGTCAGTGCTTAGGTACTTATGCTACTAAATAGACCACTGCCGCGTGAGCAGGTAACACGGGTAAGCAGCTAACTACACTGTAATAGGGTGACAATTACTGGCCTTGAGTTAAGATGAGAACAGCACAGCCCGAGAATGCCACGTGGAGGCGGCTGGTCCCTCTCAAAACACCTCGCTCATGTAGTCCACGTGTCATTGGGTGTGGTTTTTGCTAACCGCGGACGGGCCGCTTTTCCCCGTAGTAAAAAACCCTGTCATGAAAGAAACGACAAATTAAGATCTTGGCTGCGCGACAGACGACAATCGACCCGCTTTGCAAAAGAAGAAGTGACTCACCAGTTTTCTGGGTAAAATGTAGTAAGATGCAATGCAGCAACCCAATCACAGCCCGCTAGACCATGCGAGGCAACAAATAATCGCGCTTGAGCGAAAAACTGATTCGCGGCACAGTCTCAGAGCATAAGCCAAAGGACCTCCAACTACCCCAAAGCAGGTCTCGGTCAAAGTCCGTCTTTCACGAAAAATCTTAACAAAACCTGTTCCTTTAAATGCGAAATCGATTCGTCCTCGAACTTATGACATCCTGTCATTCTGACAGCAGAAATGTCACCACTGACAACCGATTAAAAAAAGATAACTCGATTAAGCTGCTTTCACATCCTGAATACTGCATCTATAGAAAATAAATGCTACAACCAGCATGTGGCAAGTATGTTATTAGTAAAAGTCAATTACGACTTACAAATGGTTTTATAAAACTACTTTATTTGTAACGGATTCAAATACTGTACTTATTAGCGCTTATAAAACTAAGTACCAAGCGTAAATGGAATCAAGTGTATTTACACTTATGGGCAGCTTTAATAGGAGATTCGGGTCTATAGTAGCCTAATAAGCAATCTTAAAAGCGCTTACAAGTGCTAGTTATAAGAACCTTCATTCTTAAGTCTGATTGCTCTTACTAAAAGCTTTTACAAGAGGGTGCGGCTTATAGTGATCTGTATACATAGTATTATAAGCCCTTAAAAGGCTAATTATCAGAATAATCGTGATCAAAAACCAAATAACATTTTCTGAGACGCATATAAGAGTAATTGCGAACGCCAAAATCAATATAAGAATCTTATAAGTGTCTTATTCCTATAACATATGTGTTCTGAGACTATTTTGCTTGTTGGGATGGATGGTCACCCATCTATTGACCGGTCATAGTGAAAGTTGCTTACTGCAGTGATCGTTTACAGAACACTGAGTCCGCGGGGCCACAAGCGCTTTTTTTAAATAAATGTATAATATGTATTTAAAAAGTATACAAGTATGTTCATATCCGTGGTCTGATACCTATAACACAAGCAGGTTATTCCTAGCTTACTTTGGGATCAGATAGCGTTGTGTGAAATGTCGGTAAATATTTATTTATTTATAAAGAACTAAATATTTGTGCACATTCTCACACAACAACCCCGAATTAAGCTAATATAAGCTTGTCCTTTGGGATCTAGATGACTAATAAACTATATTAAACTTACTTCCATGTTTCTAAATACATTCATATTATTATAAATAAATTACACCTAAACACAAAACAAATCAATGTGCTCATCAAACAAAGAAATTGGTAGGAATCGAACCCACGGACTCTGCATTCGTAGTCAGGCACAAAACCACTGGACCACGAAGCCAGTCTGAATAATAAAACCCTTTCGTTCACGTCGCTAGCTGCCCAGCAAGTCTTAAAACTCATACATTCCCACAGAATCCGATCTCCACGACTATCTCACGACACTGACCAGACACTAAAATGGTTCAGGGTCAAAAGACCACGGGTTCAAATCTGTTTCCACTGAACAAGGGGATGCTGCAACCAACTTAATATATGCACACACCTTTACATGAAAATACCAACTTAAAAACTCAAGTCTTAAAAATAAAATCCAGTCAAATTTAAACTTTATTCCGTTCTAATAAAGGTTGTTTGGTATAATTTTGATGGTAAAATATAACATGGTCACATAGTCAGCACCCTTAATTTGTCCGGTAAAAACCGGATTGCTTACAATAGTAAGGCCTATTAACATAACTCCTTGACCGGACACTTATTAATATTTATAGATAAATCTGTTTGTCTGTTGGTTGTAATAGAAAATTATCGAAAATTGTCAGTCATTTTTGTGAAGTCGATGTGACAACGTGTGTTTTTGAAAAAATAAGCCAGTGCGTTAGAAATTTCTACAGCCTGTATAATAGGTAAGTTTTTTTCTTAATTACCTAGGTATTCTCACAATAAACACGCAATCAACTTTGACTACCTCGGTAGCATATTCGGAGTGTAACCGCCTGCTGCGCTGAAGTCCTGAATTCGATTCCTGGGTTGGTCCAAATTATTTGTGTGATCTTCCAATGTTTGTTTCGGCGTTTGGGTGCTGTCTATGTGTAATATGTATGTACATAGAGGAGTGCTTGTCCCTACACTTATGCATGGTCGTGAAAGT
The DNA here is from genome assembly GCA_933228765.1 of Miltochrista miniata. Lineage (NCBI taxonomy): Eukaryota > Metazoa > Arthropoda > Insecta > Lepidoptera > Erebidae > Miltochrista > Miltochrista miniata. The sequence goes on along the minus strand of OW121764.1, from coordinate 8,378,660 downwards.
TGGGTGTGGCAGGAGAAGCATTAAAGTAAAATTAATGCAGTGGAAATGAGAAGTTTGCGAAGTATAGCTGGAGTGACATTGATGGATAAAGTAAAGAATAGTGTGATAAGGGAACATTGCGGCATGACAGAAGGTGTAGTGACTAAGATAGAGAAAGGGATGCTCAGATGGTTTGGACATGTGGAGAGAATGGATGGAAATAGGCTGACGAAACAGATTTATGAGGCGAGAGTGAATGGGCAAACTGGTAGGGGTCGACCTCGGCATACTCAAGTTGATAAAATCGATAATCTTCTGAGAATAGGCCAGGTCAAGAGTACCCTTAACCGAAGAGCATGTATGAAGACACTTATGAAAGTTGAAGAAGCGAAAGTTGTTTGCCAGGATCGTAGCAAGTGGAAAGCCATAGTCTCTGCCTACCCCGTTGGGAAACAGGCGTGATGTTATGTATGTATGTTGGAAATATAAAAGTATGTCTATCAGTCGTTTAGTAAAAAAACATTGTCGCCGATAGTCTTGGGCGAAGACACGTCTGCGGCGTCCCCGCCATGGGTGTATAGCAGTTGATACCTAGTTTTAAAACTATGGATCTAACCTTATCGGTCATTGAGAATCCTGGGATAACCTTCCGAGGGCTTACCCGGGGCTCCCTACCGTAAGCAGTGGTAGGGGACGCGTTGTTTTAGTTTGAATCCGGCATAGGATAGGTGATCGCACGGAGGGTTCCTTGCTATATGGGAGCTCCCTTAAATATTATTTTTTCCTATTTTTAGCACTTATTTATTTAATAAAGCGGAAAATGCAAACTGTCTAGTAGTCAAATATGTTTTTGCCCTTGGATACGAGACCCTAAAAAGCACTTTCTTGTTTCGAATATTTTACATAATATTACGTTATAAATTGCATACCTTCATACATAATTGCTGCCTACACCATACAAACGAGGAGGACTCAACGTAGTGATTTTTTTTGTTACATCTCCTTGGTATAAAAAAGTGTGTACATAAACTGTTGATAAATAAATATATAAAACCTTTAATGAGAGAGAGCATGCCGCTTACTTATCATAACTACTGATCGACGTTTCTTGTGACTAGTCTCTTTTATCTGATAGTTGGCTTTGACATCCAACGTGACAACGCGACCAGCCTCATGGGAACCTCGCCAGTCGATTGCGACATAGAGGAAATTTGACACCCAGATAGAATTTACACCCAGATAGTTTGGAAGAGAGTGTCAGTGTTAAAGTTAGGAAGAGCATGCTACGATGGTTCGGGCATGTGGAGCGAATGGGAGATGAAAGAATGGCAAAACAGATATACAACGCGAAAGTGGATGGACGTAGAGAGTCAGGGAAGGCCACGACACACCTACCACGATCAAATTATCGTGTGTTAGCAGAAGGTGGTGTCAAGAGCCGAAGGAACCGACGTGCATGCCTGAAAAGAAAAATGAAAGTTGAAGAAGCAAGTGAGGTGTGTAAGGACCGTGCCGTGTGGCGCTCGGTTCTTTCTGCCTACCCCACAAGGGATTATGGAATTATAGTATATAGTATGGTATAGATAGGATTTCGACAATTATACGTGGCATTCCGTCCCTATTTTTCCTGTTTTGATTCTAAAAAACCTATTCAAAGTTTTTGTAACTAAAACAAATATCATTAAAATCCCCTGCTTAATTTACAACTCCCATACGTAAAGAACCTTTACATTCCGAAACCCACTTAACAAATTACTCCTCAAAGTCCACCGAAACACCCCAAAACACAAATTCGAGTGTTATCCTCGATATGTCCCATCACTAAAGAGCCAATAAATCGATAAACGTCGCGCGACCAGCCGTCTCATCACTAATTTACAATTTTATGGCTTGTGGGATCGTGTGGGGGCGAGGGGGGGGTTAGGTCGCCACTCCATTAGTGGAGTTTAAACCCCCCGCGTGAACCAGTTAACCCTTATGGACTGACCGCAGAAAAAGTTAGTTTTTGATAAGATTTTTCACGTTTATTTTTGCTAAGACAACAAAATGTAATCACGATGGTCTCTGAGCGTCGATTACATACTTTTAGTCACGCTTTTCTCCCGGGAGGGGTAGGCAGAGGCAAATTTCACCTTATAGGTTTATGTCCCATGTAATAGGTGGTGAGCCTATTGCCGTGTTGAAATAGATAGGCGCAAGTCGTGATGACCCGCAGCTGAAATTTTTAAAGCAGCCCATAAGGCCTTCAACTAGGCTTAACGATTGTCATTTACTGACAATTGAGTTTCATTTCGAGTTTTCCTTCTCCACGCAATGGAGCGTTTTGCGAAAGTGTTTCCTTAGTCGCCTCTTACGACACCCTCGGGATGAATTACATAATTGTCACACGACCATCTCTACGCATCGATCAGATAATTTGTTGTAAAGAATTGTCGTTCTACTATGAAGAACTGTTTTTTATTTTCTTATCTTCGGTTCTAATTAAATTGCATATTCTGTATACCTACTATTACGGTTACCTATGTGTCGCTCGAGCAAATTTCAAATAGCTTGGCGTAATTTCCATTCAAATATTACCTGGTAGTATACCTGTATCCTGAAGTGCCCAAATGTTTACAATTCAATTCACAACACATGGTCCTGCTTCTTCTGCGTCCAGTTCATATCTTTCCTAGCATCGTACCTTACGATTGCCGCTGCACGATCTTCACTCCAATTTTTACATGAGTGGAGTGTCGACTACTTGATCAATTTTTTTCAATTGCTTTGAATATATACTTAAACTTCAAAGCAATAATAGACAAATCAAAAAAATTCTCATTCAAATTCAAAACAGCCTACTTAAAAATAATACCTCACTTGCTGACGGTACAAATTCACGCCTCCCGACAAGAAACGCGCGCAAAGGAGAAAGGACAAAACTGAGACGGGACAGAGAGGGAGATCTTTAAGATACGTTGCCATGACAACCGTCACGCACACTTGCACACTTAACGATAGTTGCCACCCACACATACAACCCTTAGGTATTACGAGAATTCGACCCGAACCCCCAAAGTTTCAGTTATTAAGCAAATGCTTGGTAAACATTTTGGGTGGGCACCTTTACTTTCGTACTATAAATAGGACGGGGCTTAAGGCTTCAATTAAGTAAATGTATGTAAAGTTGCTTTGTTTAAATAAACGGTACATTGGATTTTTATTGCTGTGGAAAAGTAATTTCGTCGCTACTGTATTTAAATGTAAACTATTCGTCTTCATTACGAAAGAATTTCGGCGTTTGGATTCTTTATTCAACGACCGTAACCTAAAAAAGTTGACTATAAAATAGTTCGGTTTGATGATAAAACCTTATTGGTTCAGAGCTCAAAATTATAACATACCGGTTGTCTGGAAGTAATTGCCTTGTGATAAGTACAATTATCATTTCAAAGTTTAATTTATTTAATACCTATTCAGCTTCTCATCCATATAGTCCGTTCAGATATATATATATTCTACCTCTAGCATTTAGGTTGCCTATCTTGATTGCTGTGTTACCCCAATAAGTTTTTGTTTCTCCCATGTAATCTTACTTTTAGTCAAAACTTACTTTCTTCTTTTGCTGGCGTTTTTTCGGATGTGACCATTAATTGAGATGTAAAACGTTGTGAAAGCAGCAACTTCACCTTGGTTTGTGATGGATGGTAGTGAATGTTTTCTTTTTAGATAATCATAAAAAACAAAAAATCTTAAATCCAATCGTATAGTAATCAGAGCACCGTAAGCATGAAAAAAAAAATTCCTCATGCTTACTGTTAGATGTTATAATCTCCACTATAATCAGTAGAATGTCTTAGGCTGGCACTCATAGGGGGACTTTACTGCAATGCCAACACACAGAAAACGATCGACGAGCTGTCAGTCAGAGGTAAAATAACTGTAAACGGACTATACCTTCCTTAGTAGGCATCGTGTGATTTGAGTTGGTAAGAGTCTGGCACGGCATTCACGAAGATTTCCAGACATACAAATACTTTATTTACGTAGGTACTATATGTAGTACGTATATCCACAGGTAGGTACATTAAGAGTAAACACGTGACCACCTACGTACTATATTTAGGTCAGCACAGTAGAAAACTGAACCCTAAGCCAGGTTCCGTACTAAACGCATCCACGATCAAAGTTAAAATTGCTTACCTAAAACCAAAATAGCTGCAAACTATATTTTAGGGTGAGAAAATGTTTTTTTAAAAGGCGTCGTTTACGTGATATATTTTGATTTATTAAAAGTACAGCTGAATTTATTTAAACACTGTTAAGGGGTTTTACTTACATGTAAAGAGGAGGAAATACAAATATTTTAAAAATATTCCAGTTATAAATATTCCAGTTTAGGCAATAAATAAACATTCCCAATAAATAAATATTCCAGTTTAGGCACACCAATAAACAAATATACAATAGGTACTATTTCCCGGGATAAAAAGTAATATCCAATTCTCTCCCAAGGTTTATGTAAGTACCTCTTCGTTACACTAGGTACTGCCTGCCCCAACAAGGCAGTCAAGGCAATATATTTGGTCCCCCTGGAAATCGAAACCAGGACCTCAGCACGTCAGTCGATAACAACACCGCCAGCGTCGCCGAGGCAGTCTCTATTACTGCTCGCTCTAAGTTTGCCGCTCGGCTCCATACTAAAGTCGAATTTTTAATTAGACGAAGTTAATTGACAGCAACTAATATCACTTCTTCGTACAATGTTGCTTATTTTCTATGACGAAGTGATATTAGCTACTGTCAATTTACTTCATCTAATTAAAAATTCGGGTATACGCCTCTACGCCAGCGGCAAACTTAGAGCGAACGGGTAGTACACAAAATGATGTTACAAGCTTCGATCATAGTTTATTGGATGCAAGGCTTCCCAATAAATAAATATTCCAGTTCAGGCATATCTACCAATAAACAAATATCCCAGTTTTCAACCTATCCAGTCTAAACATGGAAGTTAGTCAACTAGCCGAACAAATTGGCGCGCCACTAACGACCTCTACGCTACTTGCAAGAACTAATAATGGCTGGTACGGGCCCGTAATTTATAGAGGAGTTCGCCAAGGAACTTGTTAAAGCAAATAACTATTAGTAGGTATGGCTGGTTTTCGTTCTGTGATACATACATTCAAACTTGCTCTATTTTGCTAAGCTATGATTCGATAAAAAAATTCTGCACCCATGTGACATGATTTATGAATAGGTCATCCAGTACCCCTACTAGGTTTATCTGAATTATGTAAAGTGCAAATTGATAGCTTCAGACTTACATACTCTTTAAGCAGTAAAAGGCTGAGGCCGCACTTGCGGTTACCGCGGCTGTTTCTAATCTCAAAACGTCAGAACATTGACTTGATTTCATTGATTTTGACAGTTTGATGACATTTTGAGGTTAGAAACCGCCGCGGTAAACCGCAAATGCGGCCCAGGCTAAGCGGACTCGAGAGAAAAATGACAATTAAAAAGAGTTACCACAGTATAAGAACAAGAAGCCGTGAGACGGTCTCACCCAACTGCCCCTCTAACGTTTATTGTGAAAGTGAAAGTTCAATCCGATTGACGTTGTCATTTTTGTTTTATTCCAAATTTTGAACAGATGATTCACGTGACCTAGTGACGTAATTAAATGCAACAGAGTCACAGACTACAGACACAAGTCTCGCCATAAGCCCCTCTGCAATCTATTTTATAGAGAGGGGCTAAAAAGTCCATTCTCCAGTGTATAGTATAATACCACAGTATATAGAGAAAATCTAACTTCACACTTTGATAATACGGACGAAGTTACTCTTAATATGAATCTATATGGATCACGATTTTTAAATCTAACTTACAACTTTCTCGCCCAAAAGTAGGTACTCGTAAACGAAATCATGTCACTATTTCTCAACTTGTTAAACCCATCATGAGAAAATATTTAAAGTACTAGAGGACGACGCGGTTTCACCCGCGTAGCTCCCGTTCTCGCGGGAGTACGGGAATAAAATATAGCTTATGTTCACCGGGAAGAATGTAGCTTCCCAACAGTGAAAGAATTTTTCAAATCGGTCCAGTAGTTTCGGAGCCTATTCGTTACAAACAAACAAACAAAAAAACAAAAAATATCTTTCCTCTTTATAATATTAGTACAGACCAGAGGACGACACTCGGTTTCACCCGCGTAGCTCCCGTTCCCGTGGGAGAACGGGAATAAAATATAACCTTTATTCACTAGGAAGAGTGTAGCTTCCCAACAGTGAAAGAATTTTTCAAATCGGTCCCGTAGTTTCGGAGCCTATTCGATGCAAACAATCAAATCTTTCCTTTTTATAATATTAGTTTAGAAAATTACTACACATAAATTGACCACCATTTTCACGCTTCATCCATAAATAAGCTCCTTCAGAGATCCCAAAATCTATCATCAAAATTATGTCCTTCCTATAGTACATTTACGTTCAAACCACCTACCCACCCCTCTCATAAGTAGCGACGCTTAAGTCTCCGTCCTTAATTCACCTCCGTTTTCCCCCGCCTCCATAAGACATATTTCATCGGAACTTCCAACTGGGGTGGAGTGGCAACTTTACGGAATATTTCACATAAATAATATACAAGTACGTGGGAAACTGTTGCGGGATTGTTTGTACTATATAAAGGACGTTAAACTGTTTTTGAGTTAGGCGAGAACTGTGATTTCAAGATACAGGATTCAATAGCAGTAATATTGTTTATTTAGCAAATAATAATGTACAATAATAATTATTAATAAAAATTTAACCTATCTTACCTTAAATTAAAAATAAAAGCAAAAAAACTAATCATAATATGTAATACATACATACATAATTACATACATGCGTCGTAGAATTCCTCCGAAAAAGCATAGTTAACAATAACATAATGAGTATATCTTTAGGACTATAAAAGTTTGGGTTTCTTGAAGAACAGTAGGTTTAAGCAGCCCCTAAGTACCAAAAATAGTAGATTGTCTAACAAGGGAGCATAATAGTATTTTGACGGCGAGGGCGCTACTTTGAATCACGAACGAAGCGAAGGATTCTAGAATAGAATCCTGAGCTTAGCGAGGGATTCTAACATAGACTCCTGAGCGCAGGGAGGGATTCAAAGTACACCGCCCCCTAGGGAAAAATAATTTGCTCTCGAGTAATACACTCTACTTTTCATTCCCTTTTTATGAGGAAAAATAAGTTTTGCACAACATAGTTACCTTCTAAAGTTAATGTTTCAGAAGTTGATGCATTGTCACTTTCATAACTCGACGTAGAACTTTTATATATTTGCAGAATACAATAAAATAGGTAAGTATGTTTACTGATTACAAGAACATAAGTGAAGAACACGAACAGATAAATGGCGCTCTTTAGTTTTTTTAAGTTAGCTCAGGACACTGCGCTGTGCAGCCAACACTTACCAGCCAGTACTCGTAATCCATACAATTTGCGTTCGATTTCTATGAATTTTCTAAAGTTTTAAATTCAAATCACTTTGCCGCCCGCTAAAAAGCTCATAACAGAAAAGAGCTATTTTGCGCTTCGTTATCGTGGTGCAAAGTGATACTTTTCGAATAGAAGGAATAAAAAAATACATAGGTATAACTGGTAAATTGTGGGGAAAATGTTATAATCTATAGATTTACCAAACCACCACCTTAAAAGGTCTTCAGTCATTACCCTTACTAAACAAACAGTTATCAATAAGCAGGAGTGTGACCGCTCTGCTCCTATCGAAGCCTTGCAAGTTTTAATGAAAGCCTGTACAAACAGAAACTGCTTGTAACTAATGCTCACTACACAAGCTTACCTATACGCATATCTACAATACGGTACACTAGTCTTGTAATATGACTTTATCATTTATTTCATCATATTGAAACCTAGAGAATTGCTACATAAAACCGCGAGTTTTAGCCCCTCTTTATAAAATAGATTGCAGAGGGGCTTATGGCGCGACTTTGTCTGTAGTCTGTGACTCTGTCGCATTAAACTACGTCACTAAGTCACGTGGATGATCTATTCAAAGTTTGAAATAAAACAAAAATGACCACGTCAATCGGAGTGAACTTTCACTTTCACAGAAGGGCAGTTGGATGAGATCGTCTCACGGCTTCTTGTTTATTCACATCAATGACTGGTAGCCTAAAACTGTGACTTTAGACGACAATATAAACAGGACAAGGAGAACTACAAATTTCGGGTAAAAGACGGGAATTTTAAGTATTTTCGTTTGGGTCACTGATAAAACTGTTTAGTAGACTAATTCCTCTTTATACAATATCCATAACAATATTATAAATGCTTCGCTCAATCATGTTGTACGCTTTTTTTTAACGTGAAGGAAAATCCTTCATGAATGCTATGCCGGACTCCTACCGACTAAAAAACCTCACGTAACGCCCAACAGCCTACGGTTGAGAACCCCGGATAAGCCCTTGGAAGGATGTCCCAGGACAACCATGTTGTACGCTCTTTGAAACCGATCTAATATACTACAACTTTAATTCATAGAAGCCAGATAAGTACAACACAACAAACACACACAAATTTCAAATGTGTACATATACAAAACACTATATACCCACACATATAAACTATATTGTACACATAATACGAAGGCGATAGTTCGTAGGTAGGAGAGGGTTAGCAGGCGTGGGTTAGAATTACCACAAGATTGCTCCCATTCTTTACCCTTAACCCTTAGAAGGTACCCTGAATTTGAAACCTTGCGTAAGATAATTTAATTAATTATTCTGATTTCAAGTAAAACCCCTCGCTTTGTACTTTAAGTTTGGTGAAATTGGATAGGTTCACGAAAATTCTCGGACGAATATTCGAGGTTCCGGTTTTATTGAGAACTAGCTGTTCCCCGCGACTTTGTCCGCATAGAAGTCGTTATCGCGTAAAACTATTACCCTCCTTTTGCGGAGTCAGTTAAAAAGTAGCCTATGTCCTTCCCTTGAACTCTAACTATCCCTGTACCAAATTTCACTAAAAACTGAGTCAACGGTTTAGGCGTGAAAACGTAACAGACAGATAGACAGACAGATAGAGGTTACTATCGCATTTAATAAATAAATAAATAAATATTCACGGACATTTCACACAACGCTATCTGATCCCAAAGTAAGCTAGTAATAACCTGCTTGTGTTATGGGTATCAGACCACGAATATTAATACTTATATACTTTTTAAATACATACATATTATACATAGAAACACCCAGACTCTTGAGACAAACATTTATGGGTCACACAAAGATTTGTCTCCGGTGGGAATCGAACCCACGACCTCCAGCGCAGCAGGTGGTATCAGTACCGACTGCGCCACAGAGGCATTTATGATATTAGTATAGATTTATGTACTTTGTTAATATTTTTTAGACGAAAGTCAAGCATACGGTCAGCTCGCCAATCGATCGATAGAACTTCTGAGCAGGGCTTGATTGAATTCTTGGAATCCTGGAAATATCCTTCCGGGGCTCCCAACCGTAGGCAGTAGGCAGAAAAGGTGTGTTTTTTAATCGGTAAAGTCGGCATAGCAACAAAGACGGATTTTATTCACGTTCAAAGAAATAAGGTCTTAATTGTCGTAAGCACCTGTTAAAATAACTGTTGAAATGCGAGTCGGATTCGTGCACGAAGAGTTCTATGCCAAAAAACGACATAAAGATTACGTTTGTAGTACCTATGGTAAATATTAACATTTTTTAGTTTTTAATATAATTATTTGTTGTTATTGCGACAATAGAAGTACTTGGTTGGAAGTACCAGGCTGGTGGCGACGTCAATTTGGCGAACGAAATATAAAAAAAAACTTACATTATCTGTGAAATTTTCAACCGTTTATCTATCACAATCACAATTCATAAGATAAATAAATAAATATTCACGGACATTTCACACAACGCTATCTGATCCCAAAGTAAGCTAGGAATAACCTGCTTGTGTTATGGGTATCAGACCACGGATATTAATACTTATATACTTTTAAATGCATACTTATCTGACATAGAAACACCCAGACTCTTGAGACAAACATTAATGGGTCACACAAATATTTGTCTCCGGTGGGAATCGAACCCACGACCTCCAGCGCCGCAGGCGGTATCACTACCGACTGCGCCACAGAGGCAGTCGATACAGATACAGGCAGAAGATACAGCCTGATAACTGTCAGGTGGTCCGAATTTTACCCTTTATTAACAGAAACCTAAAAAACACTGCTAATAACAAAAACCATAATAATTTTTTAACGTGAGGAAACTCCTGCAGGGATGCTATGCCGGACTCCTACCGACTATAAACCACACGTATCCTACCTACCTGCTTACAGTTTGGAGCTATGGGTAAGGCTTCGGAAGGACACAATATTATTATAATTACAGGAAATTAATTTGCTATCCTACACTCTAATCTTACAAAGCTTTTAAAAATTAAAATATAAATAAAGCAAGTATGTAATTCTTTGTCCCCACATTGACACAAATATTTTCAAAGCTCAAACACAATCGAAGTAAACCAATCAGCTGAAGACAATTTTCCACTTTTTTCACAACTAGGCCGGTGAAACTTGAGCGATAACATAGTGAGAATTTTATATGTAGCGATACGACGCCGACACGATAAACAGGATACTACTTACTTACTTTAAAGTGTTTATGTATTTGTGTTGTTTTAAAAAAGGATTTACAACGTGGGACAGATTCTAAACAAGAAAGCCGTGAGATTGTTCTCACCAGACTGCCCCTCTCTAACACGTTTATTGGGAAAGTGAAAGTTCAATCCAATTGACGTTGTCATTTTTGTTTTATTTCAAACTTTGAACAGATGATCCACGTGACCTAGTGACGTAGTTTAATGCGACAGAGTCACAGACTACAGACACAAATCTCGGCTTAAGCTCCTCTGCAATCTATTTTATAGAGAGGGGCTAAAAGGTGAAATGTGGGCATATAATATGCCTCTGCCTACCCCTTTGGGGAAAAAGGCGTGACCATTTATGTATGTCTCAAGTCTCAGAAGTTACAACACCGCATCAACTGCCGGAAAACCTGAGACAAATACTTACGAGGGCTTCTTCTGGACTCCCAGCCGTAGACAGTTGTAAGGCATCGTGTGCTTTTAGTCGATAGGAGTCCGGCATAGCATCCATGAAGGATTTCTACACGTATATAAACACCACATCAAACACTAATCGAAAATTGACAATTCCAAGCAAATTTAATGCTTTAAAGTCTGTGGCGGAATGATTTGTCGACAGTCGACCGGTTTTAGGTTACAGTGTGATAGATAATACGAGAACGATGTTGGGTATTTTATTAAAAGGGTAAAATAAAATAATACTTTTAGAATATGTAGTTTTTATAATGCTAACTCTGGTTACACTGTTCGATGCGCAATTATTACCTAACCAGAATAAGTGTTTTTCTCCCACATTAGGCAAGTACCGCGACGATTATCGAAATGCGGTTAGGTACAGTGTCAATCAATCAAATCATTGAATGACAGTCCACTGCTGGACATAAGCAGAGACTTGGGAGAGCCCAATTTACGCCACAACTATAGGTCCGTTGCCTACCGCATCCGTTGCCAGCCTTGATAAGTGCAGTGCGCGTCAATAACTACCATAAAGGCGAAAAGATTTCAATGATTCTATCAATGGAAATGAAACAAAAATGTGTCGTGTCGTACTCGTCCGTTATAAAAATTATCGTAGGGTTGGTACCTCGAGCCTTATATGCTCGAGTGAAGGTTGTACGAGCTAACACTCAAGGAAATTGGGTCATTTGTCCCTTTGGCCGCTAGTGAGCACTTTGTTTAAACCCGCCCCGTTTTTGTGCCAGCGTGATTTGAAACCGGGGAATGGCCTTGACCATAGAGCACCGATTTGTGTTACCAGTCTGACTGGAAATACTTTTAAATAAAAAGTTTTTTTTGCAAGTCTTTGATTGTTTTAAAATTGTAACGCGTTTATTTTCTTTTTTCGGAAAACAAACAGTTTACAATGTCTCTTTTCTTAAATGATAATATTATCTTTAAACCAGTTACAACGTTTTCACATTTCAATGCTGAAAAAAAAGTTTGTTGCTTTTAATTTACAATCAGTAGGTATGTAAGCATAATTAGTCTAGGTGCCCTGAGGTTTTAACAACATAATAATAACACATAGGTTTCTTAAAAACTTTTCCGATTTCGTGCTATACTCTATGTATAGCCCAGACTCTAAAGCATTTTAAATATTTATTTTGACATTGGATTTAAGCCAGAGACGCCCTCAACAATACGAGACGTATAGTACCTACCACCGCTTCATATTTAATCGGTCACCAAACAAAACATAGGTAGATACCTATGTTTTGTTACTGATTTCATTTCACAAGAGAAATGTATCCTTAGCTAAAAAGTAACCTATCTATGTGTTATTAACCAAATCGTAGTCAATCATACAACAAATGCTAGTTGCATTTGCGTCGTCGAAATTCGACAAAAAATCATTTATTTTAATATTTATGTTATTTCACCATGTTTTCACTTCTATTGCATGTAAACTTTATTGTATCAAATTTTAAGTTCATCCGTTCGCAGGAATCCTTAAAGAGAGAAATTTTCTCTTCACTTAATAATCAATAGATTCTCCTAAACATAAATCCTTCTATCAAACTATCCCAATTACACCCCACACACACATATCTAAACTATTCATATATACAACAAGCAATTTAATAAAGTTCTTATCACCCCCCAAGTTTAAGAACACCCCTGGTCTTAACCCCCGCGGGGTGAACCCGCCTTAAAACTGAGGGGGTTAAGTTCCCCCTGTGATATTAGCACGAAGCAATCTTAGATCCCATCTGTGTAGCTTTGTATAACGGCGTAAGGTATAATGGTGGTAATTTTAAGAGAGTCGTTAGGAGTTATATTTTGTATTTTTTATTGTATCTTCTTTATTATTGGGAATTTACAAAGTTGGTTATGTATTTGAATCGAGCAAAGAAAATATGTTCTCAAGTATTAGTTGAATTAATATAACACAACCTAGGTATAAGATTATACTTGAAGTAGTGCTGTTTGCAAAGAAAAATATTTACTTATTTACGAGTACACCATTAAGAAGTAAACGACACCAGTTTAAAATATGTATACCAAGCCACAAGACGGCTTTGATGAAAAAAAGTGTGTTATGTAGGTATGTGTGCGCGTATTTACAATCATGCGCCAAAATCCTTGCGAGAACTTGTAAAATTTGATACGTTTAAGAATAAACTAAAACAAAATAACCTGAAGCACAACTTTGAAATGGATTAAGTGAAGTGCGTTGTGTCTGTAATTTGTTGTACCATATTTATTGTTATTGTATTTGTTATGAAAATTCAGTAACTAAATTTGATTTTTTTTAAGTGGTTGCTAGAACCTTTGCCTTTCAAGATCTAATACTTTATCTACACTACTTTTCATGTAATTCTGAAACATTATGCAGTGTACTACAATACTACCAAAAATACAATAATACCAGATCATACTACGTTACGAAAGAGTATGACTATAAATATCATAGTTCACCGCACAGCCATAAACAAAACCACTTGTGTTATAAATAAATAGACTTCCACAGTTCCACGGTAAACGTGTTGAGTCTTCATGTACTACATAGCGAACTTGTTCTACTGAAGCTATTATATTCTCTCAGCGGTTACCGTATAACCAACTATTACTTGCCAACTTTCTATAAGGCTGTATGCATATGCTTCCTTAGTGCGGTCAGTTAAATTTTATTTAATGACGTTAGAATTGGCGCGGATTGAAACAATAGTGTTTTCTAAGATTATAGACTTAGATTATAGAGTTTACTCTATAATCTAAGAGTGTTTTATACATATTTAAATTGAGAACAACAAACATGTGAAGATTTTCGTTTATGATGGAGGCGTTAAGTATTAAATAAATTAAACTACTTGTGATACAAGAATAAAATAAACTTCCACAGTTCCACGATGTTATTTATAAACGTATTAGTCTTCATGTCGTTTATTACATACCGATCTAGTTCTACTGAAGCTATTATAATCTCTCAGCGTATAACCAACTATTACTTGCCAACTTTTTATAAGGCTGTATGCATATGCTTCCTTAGTGCGGTTACGTGTTTTTATTTAGAATTGACGCGGTTTGGATTGGAACATTTTTTTTATTTGAATTGAGAACTACAAACATATTATGGTTCAGATGGATACAGTGTTGCCAACTTAACGGATTTTCCGTCAGATCTAACGGATTTGGGGTCGCCTTTGACGGGAACAAATGCCTTTTAACGGCTAGCGGATTTTGTTGACGGAAAATTTTTATTTCTAACGTTATGCTAAATTTGCATAATATCCAATTTAATAAAAATAATACTCCATAAATATGAACGCAGCCATTATTTTTTATGTTGGTAATATCCAACTGTATCTGCTAGGATTAAAGGACCTGTATTCATGTCCGATAAATACACTATAAAAAAAAAGTTATCGAAAAACTTCCTTCCCGCGCTCACCAGATGATCCGCGGGCGCGATTAGAAAAAAGTAGCAAAACATTTTCAGTCAAGTTACATTACAATTGATGAATTAGATTTTGATTTGATTAAATTTTGTTAGATTCACGTTAGTAGTTATCCAATTCAGTAAAATAGTAGTTTTCTTTTGTGTTTATTTCTGATAAATTTCAACGATGCCTAAAGTGGGATATAAACAAAAATTTCGTAGTGAGTGGCTACAAGATAACTTATTGAAAGATTGGTTAATTAAGAAAGAAGACAGCTCAGGAGAAATATTTCCCGAATGCAAGTTTTGTCGGTGCATAGTGAGTAAAAACAACAAGTATTCAGATCTAAAATTGCACGCAAATTCCACCAAGCACATAAACAACAGTAAAATGTTAGCACCATCACGACAAAGAGTTATTGAATTTCCTGTTAAAAATACCGACAAAACGAAATCTTGTGAGGCCTATACTTCGCTTTTTATTGCAGAGCATTCTAGCATAATGACAGTAGACCATTTAGAATCACTTTTAAAAAAGATTTGTGATGATTCTAAGGGCATCAAAGATATGCACCTGCATCGAACGAAGTGTTCTCATATAATAAAAAACATCTTAAGTCCACACTTTAAAGATGACCTGAAGTTAGATATTGGAGATGGCAAATTCAGTTTACTTTTAGACGAGTCAACTGATATAAGTGTCATCAAATACCTTGGTATTGTAATAATTTATTATAGCCTCAAAAGAAAACACATCACAACAACATTTTTAAAACTGGCGCCCTTAACGGCATGTACGGCAGATGGCATAGTCGGCGCAGTTAAGGAAACCCTATACGAATTCGATTTAAATTTTAAAAATTTAATTGGCATTGGTACCGACAATGCCAGTGTAATGACAGGTGTCAATAATGGCGTTCATGCAAAATTAAAAATAGACATTCCTGCATTAGTCTTGGTTCGCTGTGTGTGCCACTCCGTACAACTAGCTGTTTCCCATGCCATGGAGGGTACATTGCCTCGAAATCTGGAATATATAGTTTCTGAAACCTATAACTGGTTTGCACAATCTTCGTCAAGACAATTAGAATATAAAAACTTATACAGCACTATTAACGATGGCCACGAACCGAGAAAAATTGTACGGGCCTGTCAAACACGATGGCTATCAATTCATTCTGCTGTTGATCGAATTTTGAAGCAGTGGTTTGAACTAAAAAGTCATTTTGAAATATCTCGGCGCAACTATACCGCCGAGATATTATACAACATGTACAAAGATGGGAGTAATTTGGCATTACTTAGATTTTTATGCCCCATTTTAGAAGAACTGCAAAGAGTTAACAAAGCCTTTGAAGCGAAAAATGCTGATCCCTGTAAATTATTTACAGACATATGCACCCTCATAAGTTTTCTGACTTCAAAAATAATCTTACCACGTCCAAACATCGATCCTCTAACCATAAATGTCGAAGATTATTTGGACCCAAAGCCGTATCTTGGATATGGATTTGAATCAAAAATTCGTGAGATGAGGGAAAGCAATTATATAAGTGAACAGGCTGAAAATGAGCTTCGTAAAAGATGTATACATTTTTTAGTCAAATTAATACAACAACTACGATCAAGGTAGGTATATTAGTTAATGTATAAATTTAATATCAAGTTACTAACGTACCTATTAATAAATTTCATTTTTCTTTGTTCTAGATTACCTGAAAATATTGATATTTTACAGAAAACATATTTGCTTTCGTACACCAACGTATTGAAGGTCCATAAAGAGTCTTTAACCCCCTTACTGAATTATTTCCACTATCCATCTGACGAGATATCCCTAATAGAGACTCAATGGAATGCGATCAACTATACAAAATGGAAAAGTGAGGGGACCATTGAATTTTGGTCAGAAGTGAAGGCGTATGAGGACGCAACTGGGACCAATCCTTTTAGAGAGTTATGCGATTTTGTCTTTTCAGTTTTATTACTACCGTACTCAAATGCCGAGGTAGAAAGAGTATTTAGCGTCATGAACGGTGTAAAATCGAAACTACGAAATAAAATGGCAGAAAATATGGTTAATGCAGTTTTAAACATAAGATCAGGTTTGAAGAGGAATAATAAAACCTGTTATTCTTATGATTTACCAAAGGAAGTCGTAGCTATGGTAGGAACTATGCAAACCTATAATAGGCCTTCAACATCTACGGCTCCCATAGATGCGGCTACGACAACGGCACTGGATACGGACCCGGAATGTGATGTGTTCGATTTTGTATTTTAATAATACACATACATAATTGGAACTAAATTTGTATAATTATCTACTTATTAAAGAAATGCTTTTACTGTTATTTGACGGATTTTATTAACGGAACAAAAAAGAAATTTAACGGATTTTTGACGGAAAATACGACAGGCACAGCGGAATTTTGTATTCACAAGTTGGCAACACTGGATGGATATCGTAGAGGCGTAATGTGTTTCCCGGCGCGCTTTCTCAATGGCAATAGACAAAATTGGTTCGGATTTTCTTTTGGGAGTGAACTCGTTTCCCATGTGAAATACCTGTAAACTATTACATTTGTGTTAAAACTAGATGCGACGTGGACTGAGCCGCGTGGGAGTTCTTGTACTTGACTAAACAAATGCTTTATTTTGTAACTTACTGTTGTCATATAATTAGCTGATAGTGTTTCTTAAATTCAATAGAATATAAATATATTTCTGGAATTACGACTCCACTACTACATCTACATAGTTCCCTTACTTCTCTTAGGAGTTAGAGTAGAGTCCCTCGAACTCAAATATCAGAAAGATTTCTACTTATTGCTTTTTGAATTTTTCGCTTTACTTATGACCTCATAAGTAAATCCTAGTTCCCATAAAGGAGTTATGGAGTCCTTCTCAGCTATCAGTAGGTAATGAGTGATGAGTTTTGGCCTTTTTTACCCCGGCCTTGGTGATAATTTCGACGTTATAAAAAGTAAAAGAATTACTTGCTGAAAATGAGAAGTTTCAATTTAAAAGAAAAACACGAACGTGTTCTTATTTCAAATACAAATTAGGGTCCGGGGTGGCAACTTCAAATTCAAAACATTAGAACACACTTTAATTTTGTAAAGAGGCATCTCATCAACGAACTGAGAAGGCCCGAGACAAAGAGAGGCCCGAGTTCGAAATTTAAATCCTACCCGCAGCTGCGGAATAGAACGGACCTTAGAAACAAACAAATTGTCCCGCTCCCCCCTGCGAACGCTCCTTCCTCACCCCCTCGCTCGCCCACCCTGCTTACTAGCGAAACACGAATGGCTGCCTTATACGACCACATCTTACAGGCCCCAATTTCTACTTCCTTTCCATTACACAGGCAGCGCTGACTAAACATAATCGTCGAACTTCCTTACGACTCTACCCTTCCGGCCAACTGCTCGCAAATCTAACTCAAGCCAAATCAAACTTTAAACGTATCTAGGACAAAGTCTATTATAAACGACGAGATAGCAAAATTTGCCTATCAATATAGAACATTCAATTTTAAACTGTAATGTCTTTAAAACTAAGTTGAATTTCGCGTGAACGGTGTATGATTTCCAATTTTCCTCGAACGACCGCTGAAGCACCCACGTTAAGAACATCTCGAACAAGTTGCGCTGTTAGATGCGAACGTTTGAATAGTTTTCGCTGTCGAAACTTGTTCCCAGGGTTGTTTTGGGTGTATTTTCTTACACAAAAGAGGGGGGTGATGGGGGTAGGGTCATGATAAATGGCACAATATTAATACTCGGGCCGAGCTCTATAGTTTTATGATCTTAGTTGGGTAGTGTTATAAATCTGGTTTCTCCTCACTATTTCTGTCTAATGCGCCAGTTTAGTGCTTGGCTATCTGCGAGAGTGTTTAAGAGCTTAGTACTTATTATTTTGTTTTACTGTTCAAAACATATCATGGTATATTTCCGTCTACAAATGAACTCAACTTATATTATCTTTACAAATGACTGCCTCTGTGGCGCAGTCGGTAGTGATACCGCCTACGGCGCTGGAGGTCGTGGGTTCGATTCCCACCGGAGACAAATATTTGTGTGACCCATAAATGTTTGTCTCAAGAGTCTAGGTGTTTCTATGTATAATATGTATGTATTTAAAAAGTAAATAAGTATTAATATCCGTGGTCTGATACCCATTACACAAGCAGGTCATTCCTAGCTTACTTTGGAATCAGATAGCGTTGTGTGAAATGTCCGTGAATATTTATTATTTATTATTATTATTATTGATTAGTTTTTAGGGTTCGGTACCCAAAGGGAAAGATTGGGATCATATTATTGGGATTCCTCTGTCCTGTGTGAATTTCAGCTCTCTAACAATCACGGTACATACGGACAGACTTTGTCAACCGGGTGGCACATAGACAGACAAACAGACGGACAGCGGATTCCTAGTAATAGCTCAAATAATCTATACATACAAATAAATAAAATTGGAGTGTCTGTTTGTAATATTAAAATAACCGCTTTCTACTACATGCATATACCTAATTGTATATTGCCAAAACATATATTTTTTAAATTTTTGTCTGTCTTCCTGTCTGTTTGTTACGGCTAATCTCTGGAACGGCTGGACCAATTTGGACGGAACTTTCACTGGCAGATAGCTTATGTAATAAGGAGTAACTTAGGCTACTTTTTTTTACATTTCACGCGGACGAAGTCGCGGGGAACAGCTAGTAATATAATAAATTCTAGTAATAGGGTTCTAATTTTTACCATTTGGCTACGGAACCCCAAAAAGGAGTGGCATAGCGTCGTCGTATAGATTTTATTACATGGGTATGACCCAAGTGCTGTAAACCATAACGCAGAATAACTACATAGCAGTGGTCACCAACCTACGGTGTCATTAAAAAAGTTTGCCTTAGTACCTTTAATATCAAATTCTGTGTCGCCGTGGTCCTGAAGAAAAATCGTGTCACAGAATAAGTAAAAATGCTGATATACTTATTTTTGTGTTATGATTTAAAACAGCATACTGCAGATTGTAAGAAATGATGGCTTGGCTATCAATATAGGCTTCTCAAATATATTAAACTTCATTTCAGACAAGAGTATTGTTAAAAAAAATTCGTACAAATTTGCAAACATGAAATATTCGGCGACACGCACCTTTAACAACGCTTAACCAAACCCACCTAGAATCTTGAAAATTTAATCCCTATTAATTTAGGGCCTTCTAAGAATGGAATTTTGGTCATTCCAATGTAAGGTCATAAGGGAAAAATGTTATTTTGTCTTTTTGCATGCATGATTTTTACTGAAGTTGTTTTAAGTCTAGAGTGTGTACCTACTTACTTAAGGGTCTTAAAAGGTCTTGAAAAAATATCTTATTCCCACAGGTAAACATCTTGTGCTCATGCTTTATTACGGCATGTATTTAAATCGATATCCGTATATCCCCTTTTTCTGAACTAAATATTTCAAATTTAAACCAAAAATACTGACTTGCACACTAATTATGCACATTAAATAAATAGAATTCATTATACTGTTTAATAGTATTTGAAGAACTGTTTTACTGAAGGAATAACTATTATCAAAATAGTATATCTAACAATTCCTTAGTTCAACAAAAATATTAAAACTTTTTTTAAGGAAAACCTAACTTACTTTTAGGAACATCGTTCGTTCTTAGTAAAACCCCAATTTAATCAGTTACCTCTAAAAAATTAAATTTTATTGATCAAAAAAATAAAAGTCTAACCTAACCTTACCTATTCCTTAGAGTGCAAGTTAGTATTTTTGATATACAATTCGTATTTCTGTTTTACAAATCATATATTCGATGTACGAACCACATTTTTGGTGTGAATTCGATTAAAAAGGTCATCTCGTTCTGAGTAATATTTAAGATTTTTAAGTAGGCCATGTTTAGTTAATCAATTGGGTTTTTTGCACAGCATTTAATTTTCTGGTTTGCATTCAGTAAATTAGTGGAGTTACCTAGTGTGCAGAAAAAATAAACAGATGTGCATTTAAAAATATCCCCTTTATTACTATCTAGGCTTCTTGCAAAATAATATTGTTGAAACGTCGCTGCAAGTAAGTAAATTATATCGCCTAAAGTCTCCACTAGTAATATAAAACATGAGTAATAAAACAGTGATTTTGAAGTTTAAAAACCAGCCAAGTGCGATTCGAATTTTTACCACATTGATAACGGGACGTCTTCATATTTTATCAAGAATATCGTCTTCAAAACGAAAGCTACTTCCGAAGCGTTCGAATTGCTTCACAAATCTTTTGATAAGGCAGTAGACGCATAAATATGAATATCTAATACGAATACATGAATATAGAGTGTGAACGAGCGAATTCATACAGTGAGCAAGCAGATCGGATTTTAGGGTCATACGTGTAGTGAAAATGTTGCTACGAGCATGCTACGATCGACCGTACGATAAGAACAATCTTGTGCATTTCATTGCAAATTAGAAATTCTCATTATTGTAGGCACTGCCCAATTTTTTAATTTAATTTCTTTGTTTAGAGCATGTTTTACATTTTTATAAGAAGAAGAGAAGAGAAAAATTAGCGCCATGTCACAAGAAAAGCAGATGACCTACTATTGAATACCTGATCCGGATCGTTTACCTGATTTCATGATGTGAACATCATCCGAGTCTATTCTTCTTGCAACGTCATACGTCTTCAGATATAGTTTAAACTCATAGGTTTAAACTGTACATGATGAGAAAATTGAACTCGAGACTGGCGTATCGTCATTTTTCACTGACTCTATTTGTGTCTTTTTTCCTACTAGTTGTTGACGGAATCGTTGGTAAACGAAGGGCCATTAATATATGTTTAAAAAGAGGAAGAAGAAATATTAGGTACTAGCTGACGACACGCGGTTTCAAACGTGTAGTTCCCGTTCCCGTGGGAATACGGGAATAAAATATAGCCTATGTTCACCACAAAGAGTGTAGTTTCCCAACAGTGAAAGAATTTTTCAAATCGGTCCAGTAGTTCCGGAGCCTATTCGTTACAAACAAACAAACAAACAAAAAAACAAATCTATCCTCTTTATAATATTAGTATAGATATAATGTATCTACATTTAAATAATAGTGCTTTGGAAGGGTCGTTAAGCCGTTGGTCCAGGTTGCCAGTAAAATGGCAGTCGTTAAGCTAAGTTAAAGGCCTTATAAGGCAGCTTGAAAATTTCAACAGCAGGCAGTCACAACCTGCGCCTGTCCATCTTAACACGGCAATACGGCTCACCACCTATTATTTGGGACCAATTCTAATAAAACCGGCCAAGTGCGAGTTGGACTCGCCCATGAAGGGTTTCGGAGCAGCAAGTAACATAATATAAAAGTTCTTATAGTTCGTTGTAACTGTGATTGATGTTTTAACACGTTCGCAGTGGTAGTGATTTTTCTAACCGAAAATTGCGGTTTATGACGTATTGAAAAAAAACTACCAGCTCTATCTCGTTCAAACCAATTTTCGTTGGTAGTTTTTATGGCAATGTACATCATATATTTTTTTTAGATTTATCATTCTCTTAGTTTAGAAGTTAGAGGGGGGGGGGACACACATTTTTCCACTTTGGAAGTGTCTCTTGCGCAAACTATTCACTTAAGGAAAAAATGATGTTACAAACCTCCATAGCATTTTTGAAGGCCTATCTTTAGATACCCCACACGAATGGCCTTGATGAAAAAAAAAAATTTGAGTTTCAGTTCTGTGTATAGGGACCCCCAAAATTTACTGCTGTTTTTCTAGTTTTATATAAGAATCTTAATGCGGTTCATCGAATACATCTAGTTACCAAGTTTCAATAGCATAGGCCTTATAGTTTCGGAGAAAAGTGGCTGTGACACACGGACGGACAGACAGACGGACAGACAGACAGACAGACATGACGAATCTATAAGGGTTCCGTTTTTGCCATTTGGCTACGAAACCCTAAAAAGGTGAAATATGGGCATTTGGGTATATAACATGCCTCTGCCTGCCCCTTCGGGGAGAAAGGCGTGACCATATGTCTATGTATGTTAAATAATAGAAGCCTCACCAAAGGTTTGTGACTCCGCTTATTGATCGTATACTCGCTGGAAGATTCTAGCACGTTTTTCGGCGATTAAGTGTAATTGCTTTGAAATTTATTGTCTCCTAGCCTGCTATTATGGTGTGATATCTCTTATTTATTATACGTAATTTTCTTCCTAATAAATTACTTATTACTTTACGTAAGTGTATACTGGAGATAAAGCGACGTAATATTAACAACTCTTTGAACTATAAAATAACAGCTGATGCCAACAGTTCCGCCCACGTGTAGTTTTGTTCCCGTTCCTGTTTCCCATAGAAACTTATTGTACTTATTGAGTAGATATTGTATGGGTGTAATTTATCTATGATATGTATTTATTTAAAAATATATAAGTATGTCTATCAGTCGTCTAGATCCTATAGCACAAGCATATATTAGCTTCATTTGTTGTGTGAGAGTGTCTACAAAAATTTATTTCCAGGATAAATATAAGCCGACTTATATGTTATTCCAGAGTCTGGAAAAGTTTGTAGTTTGGAATCCAGACTATAATCTTTTCCTGTAGGTACCTAATTACAGTCAGATCCATTCAGTCCTTAGAGAGTGAACGAGTAACAAACATCCACACTTACAAACTTTCGCATCCATAATATTAGTAAGAATTGATGCTACACTGTAGCTTTGGATGTAAATATACGTAGTTATAAAATAGTTAGTAAATAAATAAATGTTTCTCTTTTTTTTTTTCAAGTCAGTTAAAATCAACTTTGTGTCCACGACAATCTCCCCTATTGTATATTTTTTAACCCTTTTCATCCACGACCTACGGGTCGCAACTGTGACCCAATCGGGTCAAATTGTTTTGACGGTTATATTTAATCCTTTAGTAATTTTTTTTATTAATTTTAGGTACTTACTATAGTAGAAGTATTACCAACCTAAAAAAAGGATATTTTTGAAACAATTTAATGTACCTATCTACACAAAAATTACGAAGTTGATTAGACAAAATTAATCTTCTAACGTTCTCCGCAATGGCTCCAATGTCTTTACATTTAATATTCATTATTATTGAACTATAATTTATATTTATTGTACCATTATGTAGCTTACTTTACAAATTTCCTTTCAATAGATATTGAGATTTTTCAAAAATACTGTTTAAGAGCCAAAATTTTATAAATTGCCAATTTAAAATTAAAAGAAATTAAGATAAAGTAGGTATTTATTTATTTTAATTTAATATTTAAGAGTAAAGAATTATAACTTATCGTGATATTATAGCTTTTAATTTTTTTTATAGTGTTGAATCGATACGTATTTTTAACCCTTTCCTCGCTAGTTGGGGGACCCGCGGCTCGCGGGTATGACACCACTGACCCGCGGCTGCATTTAATATTCATTATTATTGAACTATAATTTATATTTATTGTACCATTATGTAGCTTACTTTACAAATTTCCTTTCAATAGATATTGAGATTTTTCAAAAATACTGTTTAAGAGCCAAAATTTTATAAATTGCCAATTTAAAATTAAAAGAAATTAAGATAAAGTAGGTATTTATTTATTTTAATTTAATATTTAAGAGTAAAGAATTATAACTTATCGTGATATTATAGCTTTTAATTTTTTTTATAGTGTTGAATCGATACGTATTTTTAACCCTTTCCTCGCTAGTTGGGGGACCCGCGGCTCGCGGGTATGACACCACTGACCCGCACTGCAACTTATTGTGACGGTTGATAACCGTTTCTCACGAAACTTACAGGTAGGTACCGATCTATATGAATAGCAATAAAATTGACTGTGCCAGAAAGAAAAAAAACTACATTCACTTAAACAAAGTATGCTTTTGTGGTTCAAAACTTCAAATCTTAAGAATCACTTTAATGAGCTATTATTTTTGGCTTGTATAAACTACCTTCTGTTTTTCAAACTCTAGTATGCAAGCAGTTATACCAGCTTATAGGTGAGGTTGATTAGGGCCTTGATCGCGAAACCGCTATACATACATGCAAGATGTCAATATACAATCAATCACATCAGCTATGGCCTTAGATCATCTAACCACAGGATGCGCCTTACTTAAGCATTGTTTTCTGCCATTGCACATGACCATTTAGTCTTTTGGCTTTATAAAAAGCACTGTACATCAGTACATCATTTTATATGATTAAACTAGTACATTTCATTGTAGTTGACTGTACAATAAAAATTAACACACAACAGCCATTACGCGTTTGTCGATTAATACATTTTTAAATGCAATGAAATTTTATATGTCTTTGTGTTTCCCCCTTCACTTGTATGAAAACTGGCAGAATATTTTTGTATGCGGTGGTTCGCAAAGGCCAGTCCCGTGATATATGGTCTAAGGCTATGGCAGTTCACTGTAACATATTTATTTATATTTAAAATACATACTTTGAATTTATGAAATAAATGTTCATTTTTTTTGACGTAAGGCAACGTGTAGTGGCTGATCAATAAAGTATAGTAGGCAATACATATTTTATCAATGTTTAGTCCTCTTAGCTTTATTTGAAACTAGACGGTGTGTTTTCTAAAATATTTACCGATTGTTTTGTTCTTGTTGCAGCTAATCCATAAACAAGTTATGGATACTAACTTAAAAAATATTCAAATCTCGTTCTCACCGCCATCTCACAGATGCGCGTCCAGTAGTGACCCCGGGTCACGGAGACCCTTCATCTCCGCATTTCTCACGACGCCGCAGCATTCAAAGGGTTGACTTGCTTTACTCGGCCAGTTAGTTAACGTGACAGTTATGCGTGTGATGTCGTTGGAAGATGAAAGTAAAACTTGCTAGAACGATTTGAAATTGAACACTTAATTCAATCCTACTTTTATAAAATGCTAAACAAACTCTTTATTATTACAAAACATGCATATAACAAAACTGGGTTCTGAATCTGTACATGGAAGATATTTTGAAAAATTTAATTTTAGGCCATTCTTTGCGATACTAAAGCCAAAAATATAATTTAATATTTTGTTGTCTGTCTGTCTTTCTGTCTTTTCTTTCGCTAAACCTAGAATTAAGGGTTCCTCTGAATGTAAATGTTATTCTAAGCTGGTGTGTTCTATTCACACAATTTTACAATACTCTACTCATTAAGCTCTTTTATGATTGAGCAAACAGGGCAGTTTCACACGCTTTTAGGAGTTTGAAAGAAATACCTCTCATTTCATATACCTTTGACGTAAACGATGTTCCGAGGGCCAGCTAGTAAATAATAGAAATAAGAATATTACACAGAATAGCGTTTCAGCATTCTTAGCTAAGCGAAATCTAAAATATTATCAACTCAGCCAAATCGTAATCGAAAATCGAAGCGAATACATATTATGCTTTTCGGAACTTTTTGTAATGTAAAAAGTGCCTAGCAACTAACATAAGCCAAAAGCCTAAAGACATAACATAATTAGAAAAGTATTACAATTAAGTAGGTAGCTATTGTCTCTAAGATCTATAAAAAAAATATACGGGAATTGTTATTCAAACCCCATAACCTTTTAATTAATATTTCGAATCGAATAGACAATAATTTCTCAGTCAACAACACGAGGTCACATTCCAAGTTTGAAAATACACTGCAATAATGTACATTCCCCAGAATAACACTTTCACATCAAAATGTCTTAATTCTCCTTAATTATAATTACCGCGTTATCTTCAAACCCTCGCAAGGTTATATACATATACATGTATATAATTAAATTATACGCGGGTCCATAGTAAGGCCGATAAGACCGAGTGGGCGGCACGCGGGGGGTTGAAACGAAATGTTCGCGCCGGGGGTGGGCGTACGTGAAGACAGCGGACTGAAGACGTGTGACTATTTCTAAAGAGCTGTTGAAAGACATTCGTAAAATATTTTATTTTAACAAAAACTCAATACTTACTATTTAAAAAACTTTTTTTTTGTTTATATATTTATGAAAACAAGTATCTACTTACTGTTTCTTGTACAGTACACAACCAGTATCTGCTGTTGTATTCTGGCAATATTCTGAGAATAGTTCTATAAACCAATATTGTGAATATTACTTTGTAATATGAAAAGCGCCTTGTGGAGTCGACTGGTGACCCAGGGGCTGGCAGTTTTCTCGCTCAGCGAATAGGTATTGCTATTCAAAGGGGGAATGCTGCTATTCTTTTCGGCACAATGCCACGGGGGCCTTATTTAGGTTTAGTTTAGATAGTAATAATGTAAATACATAGATATGTAATAATTATGTTTCTATGTAATTTTTAACAATTAATGTTGTATTTGATTCTTTGTATTTCATCTTGCTTTTAGATCGGTTTACGTTACAGACCTCATCTTTGAATAAATTACACATTTGAAAACTTAGTATTAATAGGTATATTTCCTTTTTTGTTACACGATTCAAATTAAAAATACATATAAAGCAAGATCAAACATTAATACACTGACCTACGCAAATGTCAATACCTGATAACTCAAAAAACAAATGGTAACTATCCCAATTTTACTAATAGTTCAAATTGAAATCAAGGAAAATGTCAGTGCTAGTGAATAACTGCAAAGAGTAGTGTAGGTACGGGTAAAATCCCATGTAGAGATCTTGTTGGCAACTAGACTCTATACCTCTTACTTATATTATTGAAAGAGCACATAAAAATCACATGTAACTTTGTCATGAGTCTACTGCAGTTCACGGATGTGGAAATCCGTGAACTGCAGTGTTATGATTTTCTTATCCCTTTTTCTTCCTGCTTCGCCGTAGCCCGAATCAGACTAGGTTTTTAAATCCTATAGTGAATTTAGTTTAGAGTAGAACGATAGTGTCACTTTTCTTGAAACTCGCGAACGTGGAGAATAGTGTACATAGTGCAAATGAAAGCACTATCTGCACTATTCTCCACGGTCTTTGATGTAGGTACACAAAATCGAATTAGTGATTAATCTTCCTTCCTCTTATTCATGATCTTTTATGACGCCCGACTCCCGTCGTTTCACTCACTGAATTAGCCGATCACAGTTAATTAATCTTGAAACAGATTTACAATTGCCTGACAGTAGTCACTGCAATGAAAGTATGCTTGGAGATAGTCCTATCCCCTAAACACATTTTTCTATAATTTCTTTTTAAAAAGAGGTCTCCACTTACGGACTACCCATGCTGGCTAGGCATGGGGTCGTGTAAGGGTCTCTCCGATTATGACAAATAACACACAAAAATCTTTGAAACACCGATTTGCCTTTGTGGGTCCTATGGAATCTGTTAAATTCACCAAAGCACTTTCGGATCTCATAAGTACTCTATGATAGTTTTATTTTACCTAATAACGCCGTATCAGCAACTCAATACAAATCCCCCGTGGTCCGCTCGAACAGAGTCCGGTCGACTTTCGTTAGGGTGAAAGCAGTTTGAAAGTCGGGTCGGTATTGATCGAGTGTCTTGCCCCCCACCGCTCCCCTCCCCGTGCCCCTCCCCTCCCCCGCAAGCGTCCGTAAGGAGCGCCCAATTCTAAGGATGACCGTCTTTAATGTAGAATTAAGGTTATGCTTATTACGATGCTTATATTTTAGTATCAAGGCTTGGCTAGCTACAAAGGGTGTTGATAATCCTTTGTACTCGTAGTATGGTATAGCTTAGAACGTTATTGTTCATGTTAGGCACTAATTTCAGTACATATACGATAATCACGCTTTCTCCATTGATTGTTCGAAAACAGTAAATTTAGCGCTAACACAGATATTTAATTCTGTATTCAAAATTGGGCGGAAAGCTCATGTAAGCATCTATTTCTTCACAGAAAGAGGTTTTATTTAGACTAGGTTCTTCAAATATAGGTACCTACATATAAATCGAAGGTAACTTTGTTTACCTCGAAAAAACTACCTATTAGACCAGGGTAGATTTTTTAGTAGTGGAATGGAACCTATTGCAAAACAAAGAGAATGGGTAACAAAAATAAAATAATTTACGGGCGATTTGACCTCAGATCGCCTGCATTTTCTATATATTACACCTTATAGTATATATTTCTAATAGGTATATACTATAATAACACCATTAGACAGTAGAGATTTTAAGGACAGAAAGACGACCGATTATTTCAAAAATCTGACATTTTGACGGGTGATTATTCGATTGAAATCTTGGATGTTTTTGCGATATTACCTCAATATGAGTTGAAAATAAAAATATTTTGAATAAAAAAGTACAGTGTATTTGGAACATAAAAGAAAAGTATTCACCAAATTTCAAGGAAAAGGATTTTTTAAAAGATAACAATAAAAAACCAAAATCTTGTTTTATTTGCGTTTTTGACTTACCTAGGTATGCACTTTTGGAGGCTAGGACAAAAAGTGTAAACACAAAAGTTGTAGATTGTTTTATTACTTACCTACAGTGCCAGTAGGTATACATTTTTGGGCAGGACTTGTAGTTTGGCCGGAAATCGAGAAAACCCCTTTTTCACGCTTAAAACCCCCTTTTTAATCTTCCGACCTCAGATCACCCGTAAATATATTTTTCTGTTATTTTTGTTACATTCTCTTCCTTTGGCAATGGGTTTCATTCTACTACTGATTTCTTTTTTTTTTTAGCAATATCAAAGGCTTCTGCATTATAAGTATATTATGTTTTATTTGTTAACTCTGTGACATGACAAAGGGTCGATATTGTCCCTCCGTCTACTTGGATCCATTGAATGAGTCCATTGATGGATCCAAGTACACTTTTCCTCCACTTGTCTATTTGTAAAACAGTAAATATGTGTAAAAATAGTGAATTCTTAAACTAAAGGGTTCGACAGCGTGCACAAATGTTGAGATGAGTTATAGGGATGGACGGCGAGCAGTTTACTCGTCGTACTTACGTGTGGCGAGGCGAAGCTAAAGACGTCGTGCCTAACAATTTCCTGTTAGTGCAGCAAAGCTGAGATGACGACCTTTTCGGGCACGCACATTGGCACCTTACATTGTATTTTACTTTTTCAAAAGATTGTATGTTATTTTATTTGTGCGTGCCGAATAAGGCTTTTATTATTATTTTTATTATAAGCGTACGTGAAACTCTCACGACAGAGTTTTACGCAAGCCCCACGCCTCAAGAAGCTAGATAACACCCAAACCATTCCCCAAAGACATGGGCTAACACCTGAACCCCTAGGTAAGGCCGCGGTGGTAGCCAAAGTCTACTGGGAGTTCTGGAACTTTTCTTAGGGGAATGTACTTACTTCCTGCCTATGGCCGTCCCCGGTTTACCACTGGTGACCGAAATTCATTTGATCATTTAACGTGTAACCGAAAAACATTAGGCCATTCTACTACTGATCGAATGAACAATTTGACCATAAGAGTTTTTATCGTAAGTAACGATTGGTCGAAAAACAGTTGACTAAAGAATATTTTAACAAACAAAAGCGAAATAAATAGAATTCGGTTCTGGCACTCGCCCGTCGCTGTTCGATAAAGACTCTTTTGGTCAATTGTTCATTCGATCAGTAGTAGAATGGCCTAATGTTCTTTCGGTCACACGTCAAATGATCAAATGAATTGCGATCAACAGTGGTAAACCGGTCGACTGTCGACCACTGACTCGCCAAAATACACAGTCCTGCACCTTCCGCATCCAGTCACTCCTTGCAACCTTCTTCAGGTCGTCAGTCCTTCTGACGGGTAGTTGCCTAACCCACGCGCTTCTTATATATGTACACTAGCGGACGTCACGCGGTTTAACTCGCGTAGTTCCCGTTCCCGTGGGAATACGGGAATAAAATATAGGCTACTAGCTGACCCGCGCAACTTCGTTTGCGTGATAAATAAAAAACCGCTCGACCGATTTTGTGTAAATTTCACATAAACCATCTCCTAAATAGTCCCAACAAACCCTAAACATTTGGTTTGGATAGGTGAGCCCGTTCTTGAGTTATAAAATTACAACGAAAAGTGGCATTGATTTTTATATATATAGATGTTCACCGCAAAGAGTGTAGCTTTCCAACAGTGAAATAATTTTTTAAATCGGTCCAGGAGTTCCGGAGCCTTTTCATTACAAACAAACAAACAAAAAAAAGAAATCTTTCCTCTTTATAATATTAGTATAGAAGTATAGATATGTACCTACATAAAAAATATTCATAGACTTGAATAAGACAAACTTCAAATAACTAGAAATATTCAAATCACTTAACTTTCAGTTCAGAAAGAAAAAAACATTGTAGGTAGGTACCTAAAAACCTTATAAATACTTCATCAAAATAACGCCCAGCGTGATAAGTTATCATTTATCATAGATAATGATGTTACGTTAGGTATACCTACACAGGGATCTTACATTACGTACAACCCTGTTAACGGTGAGCGACATCTGAGAGGCAACCCTATCGAGATCGAGGGATGACACTTGATACACGGGCTTATTCTGGAGAGATCAAAAGGTTAATAAATGTAGGATAAAAAATCAGTAGCCGAATTGAGAAATTGGCAACAACGAGAAAAGAAAGGTAGCTACTTACATGTTACAAATGCAATGTGTTGAACGTGAAGCCAGTTACGTAGAGGGCTAAGGGACAGGTGTTAATTATAACAAAGCCTTCGAAACCAGTTACGTAGAAGCGGTAGAAGTAATAATAAGGCCTTCATAAATACCTTGTTAGCTGAAAAGTGCACCTGTTGCAAATGAATATCAGTTTAGTCCATTTGACTCGGTGCAAAGGCGAGCTGTGAGAGTTGTCAACGATCCTATGCTTACAGGTGGTGTGGAACCTCTTCGCGACAGGAGAGACTTTGTCTCCTTATGCGTGTTCTACCGCCTGTACAACGGTATGTGCTCTGAGGAATTGTTTGATATGATGCCCATCCGATAGGGGCTTTTTCCCACGCACGCTTAGGTTGTGGAAAAATCTCCCTGCCTCGGTTTTCCCAAACGCTTACAGTATGAGGTTCTTGAAAAGGTGTCTTAGAAGGTTTTTACAGGGTCGGCAGCGGGAGTGTGGTGCCTCTGATGTTGCAGACGTTCATAGGCTGCGGTGACCACCGGTCCTTCTTGTGGGCCGTATGCTTGTCTGCCACCTTAGTGGTATAAAAAAAAATGAGGTTGTCACTGGGAGTAATTAGTGAATCGTTCGTTATATTATCGTGTTGATAATTGAGACTTAATAAATAAGTATACTTACTTAATATTTTGTAGAGTGTCATCTACGAACCGCTCCCCCCCCCCCCCCCAGGTGAGGCTGCAGTGTTAGCCGTTGGTCTGTTGGGAGTCATGGTGTCATCCTTCCGAGGGCTTACCCGGGGCTCCCAACCGTAGGCAATAGGTAGGATACGTGTGGTTTTAGTCGGTAGGAGTCCGGCATAGCATCCCTGTAGGATTTTCCTCACGTTAAAAAAAAGAGAGTCACCGAGGTGATATTTTCTCCCCCAGTTCTAAACTAGTTCTATATTACAAACCAGAGGACGTCACGTGATTACCCACGTATTTCCGTGGGAACACGTTAATAAAATATAGCCTACTAGAGGACGTCACGCGGCCTCACCTACGTAGCTCATGTTCCCGTGGGAATACGGGAATAAAATATGTCTATGTTCACCGCAAAGAGTGTAGCTTCCCAACAGAGAAAGAATTTTTCAAATCGGTCCTGTAATTTCGGAGCCTATTCGATGCAAACAAACAAACAGTCAAATCTTTCCTCTATAAAATATTAGTATATAAAGTGTAACAAAACTACCTGTTCAAATTTCGTCACGTGACGTGGCATCAGTCAAAAAACATTACAAAAATGAAGAAAAAAAAAATACATGAATACTTTAACCGTAAATTCGTTTTAAAGGTCCTATAAATTTTTATTATCACCCTTTCCATCGCTACTGAGCGGCAGTAGAAAGCGACAACGACAGTCAGGCGGGTGCTCCGTGTTTGTTTTGCCACGGCGACCATGTTACCTCGAATTGCCGCGGTAAAAAACGAATTCTTAATGTGCGACAAAAAATTTTATTTAAAAATAAAAAATTAACCCCCCTTTTTTATTAAATATTTGTATTTGATTTTCGATGCCAAGTCATCTCATGAAATTTGGAGAGTCAATTTTGGTACACCCAGTAGATGTCTCCCGAGGATAGTGTAGCTTCCCAACAGCGAAAGAAGTTTTCAAATCAGTGCAATAGCTTCAGAGCAAACAAACAATCAAATTCTTCCGCTTTTGAATATTAAATAGATTACTCATTAAATTACTGAACGAAACATACAAAATCGATGAACCTATCGAGAATACCACCGTAGGACAAGCGCGGTACACTTTCGCCCGATCTCGCCTTACATTCTCGACTTGATTAATGTGTGTACCGACCGAGTTAATCACCCACTCGAGATGCCGATGATAACCACTTGTTAGTGTCGTCGCCAAGCTTTTTTATAAAAAAAAATAGGCTACTTCATATTTGAAAATGGAATTATGGAAGAATAATTTTCAGGGGTTTTGACGCGAAATTAGAGACAAGCGGATGCTACTCCGTTGTACAGTTTTCCAAAATTAGTGTATTTCGAGTGTAAGGCTGCAATGTTCGACCCTTCGACAAATCCTAAGGCAATTCGAACGATTGCAGCGTACGCTTTTGCTGGATTTCATTCGATTCTAATACATTATATTACTGTTATAAAATCTGAGAATTAAACTCATTTATTTAGATAAAAAAGTACATTACTTGTTAAGATTTTTGCAATATTTCTCACTTTTCGAGAGCGATTTCGATCGAACAAAGTATTTCTAATCGTGTTTTGATACGTTAAAAAACCTATCTAATAAATTACAATAATATAGTTTTATCAGATTAATTTGAAGAATATTTCCTAGTATAAAGTTGACCCCAAGATGAGTCTCTTTCGAACATACAAACCTTAATGAGTAGGTAAACAGTGGTGGATTTTTAAACATTTAAGTTCAACAACTGCACAAATGTTGGAAAGTGATATAACGCAGTGAAACGTTACTCTTTCATTTTTCGACAAACTCCAGAGACACTTCTCGTAAAGTCCAACCGCTTTACTGGAGAAGTCTGACTTGACTTAGGGCTGTACTTGACTTTGACTGGACTTAGAGGACGAGGACTGAGAAAAATTACATTAACAGCTGAATAATACAGGAGTTTGCATTATGATTTTAAATACCTTCGCCTGTCCTTTGGACGAACAAAGCAACAACAACAGAACAATTTTCATTAGGAGTCTTTAGGCAGCTGCAAGTTTAAAGCTATCTTCGTTTTTTTTTTCAAACTTTCGGCAGACAATCTTATGGTCATGGTTGGTTACCGGATGGACATATGCAATGCATCGATTGAAGTTTTTTAAGAGCCTTCCAGATGCCAAATTGTTAAAAGAAGATAGAAGATATACATTTTAATTTGTGCGTTTTTAACGAATTAAATTAATTATAAAAAAAAACTAAAACCAATAAGTATGAAAAAAGTGGTCTAGTGCAAATGAAGATTTTACTAATGTCTTTCTTATAAATATTTATTTTATATTATAAAAACAACTTAGAACTTATGAGATCTAGCTTCAAAATTCACGAAATCGAGGTATTTTCAACACAAAAATCTATTGAGGATTTTATCAGTAATCGTGTTTCTAGCCTTGAGCGTTTTTAGTTCATGAACTGAAGTTGTCTGTGTTAAAAATTTAACTCATTAAACCCCAAGAGTTAGATCTAGATCAAGGTAATAGTCTATTTGGCGTCAGACGGACTCTTAGGCCTTCAACGTGGTTTCTTTGAACCACGTTGTAGGCCTTAAGGGCGGGTTAAAAAAATCTTATTAACATGATTCATAGTAGTCTTTACTACTATAAAGTTACTGTCAACCGAGACCAATGACTAAACGTGTCTTGAGAAGCACGAGACGCTCGCAAACAAATGTCACTAAGTTCACAGCCATTTAAAATTTCAACATAGGGACACACATATACGACAAGTTTAGTAGGTAAGTATCTAAATACATGCGAAATATATAAATAATTTTAGGTCCTACCTAACTTAAACACAGTACTGAATACCCATTTAGCTAATGGACTTGGGCTCGCAAGACTATTCTTGAAATGTCGTTTTTCATTAACTGTAACACATTTTCAAGACAGAAGGAGTAAGTTCCTAGGTACAATACCCTTTTTTTTATTGTGGAAAATCCGTTCGTTCCTTACCTACTGCCTACGGTGGGGAGCCCTAGGAAGGATATCCCCAGGATTCCCAACAGACCTTGGCCACCACTACGGCTTCACCTAGTGAGTTCGGGTGCTATGCCGCTATGAAGACAAGCATTGCTCACAACTGCGGAACTCGGGTGGGAGAGTTCTCTCCCGCTCCGTCCCCGCCGCCTCTTTCTCAAGCATGACCGGGCTTGCAGTTGTATTGATTCACAACTGGTTGCGAACAACGAATAATAATTCTTTATTCGCAACTGGTTACGAATCTGAGTTGCGGAAACGGCCGGAGGGGACCTGCTCACAGAAAGACGCAGTGGTGTCCCACTTACTCCCACTCGAAATCATGACTTGCACCATGATCTCCAGTGAGACGTCCACGTCCAGACCTATCACGAGGACCTGGCGCTATTGCGCCTACGCAGTGCACTCTCCCAATGTATGGAGCGCAGTGTCCTCACTACGTTCCTCGCAGGGCTGGTCTGAACGACCCGTTTGTGGGTGATTCCCCCTTGGTTGCTCAAGTCGCACCTTCCAGGTATCCACGGTTTCCCGGTGGAGCTGGGACCGCCAGGCCTCAATTTCTCTAAAAAAAATCCCTCAAAGCTTAATTTCTTATTAAATGTCTTATTGTAAATTGTGGGGTTAAAAAGACAATACCTTTTTTTCTTCTTAAAGACTTATACCTTATTGGCCAGTTTTTTTGACATTTTTTTTCTTTTACGAAGGCTAGGCCGTCATTCCTAAAATAAAATCTCGAATATTATAAAAACGAACTTTAATTAAAAAATATACGCTATTTAAATAACATGCAAGGATAATTATTTTCATCCAGTAATTTCATGCGTCGTGGTCGGCCAT
This sequence comes from Miltochrista miniata, assembly GCA_933228765.1. NCBI lineage: Eukaryota > Metazoa > Arthropoda > Insecta > Lepidoptera > Erebidae > Miltochrista > Miltochrista miniata. The sequence goes on along the minus strand of OW121764.1, from coordinate 8,343,015 downwards.
GATAAATGGTGTCTACAAACTAGCGCTAAGAAGTGGTCAGGTGGTGGCGATCAATACCGCACACTCTAAGACTCCTTCCTTCTAGATATCTGTGAACTTATTACTGAAAAACATTATAATATATACCTATATAGGTACCATTTGCCATGATAAATGGAATATAGTGGAAAAACTGATCCTTTATGATACTAGACCGAGCATAATGAATAGGTAAGGTAAGTAGTTATGTGAATGAATTATAAGCGAAGCGAAACTGTTAGAGCCGATTTGCAATGCCCCAGAATTCATTTTCATTTGAGAATCAGCTAGATAAATATTGTCTAATATTCGTGTATCCCTTGTCTATATAGATACTTTGACTGTCTCTGTGGCGCAGGCGGTAGTGTAACCACTTGCCGCGCTGGAGGTCCTGGGTTCGATTCCCGGGTCGGTTCAAATATTTGTGTGATTCACAAATGTTTGTTTCGGAGTTTGGGTGTTTTCTATGTATAATATTACTTACATGTAGGTATGTATCTATACTAATATTATAAAGAGGAAAGATTTGTTTTTTTGTTTGTTTGTTTGTTTGTAACGAATAGGCTCCGGAACTACTGGTCCGATTTGAAAAATTCTTTCACTGTTGGGAAGCTACACTCTTTGCGGGTAACATAGGCTATATTTTATTCCCGTATTCCCACGGGAACGGGAACTACGCGGGTGAAACCGCGTGACGTCCGCTAGTTTATAAATATATAAGAATGTTTATCAGTCGTCTAGATCCCATAGCACAAGCATATATTAGCTTAATTTGGGCTAGATGACGTTGTGTGAGATTGTCCACAAATATTTATTTATTTTTATTTATACTTCATCGAACATCGAATGAACTAACTACAAACATAAGCAATTGCAAACGTTCATAGGCTGCGGTGACCAGGTGACCATAGGCTACGCTTGTCTGCCACCTTAGTGAAATAAAAAAAATGCCGATCATCAACAGTAGGACGATCGCTAGAAATAATTGCCGATCAACAGAGAACATCGATCGCTAAACAGGGATTTGCCAATCAACCATTGTGCGACGATTGTTAAAAAAGGGATTGCCCAGCAGTCATATTCGGGCGATCGCTAAAAAGCAATTGCCAATCAACCATATCACGATGATCGCTAAACGAACAATTGTCAAACAATTGCTAAGCAACCACAGCACAAAAATACAGCTAACGAAGCAATTATAAGCAACAATTCCATCAGGATTGCTCAATAAGCAATTGCTAAACAAATATTCCACGATGATCGCTATACAACCATAGCTCGTCGATCGCTACACAAAGATACATAGAAACCCAGCCTTTGCGGTACCCGGTAGGGTGTTACTTCTTACGTTCCTTACTTACCCCCTCCTAGCCAGTCTAACAAGAACTTACAAAGTTCATCTCACGTTGTTTCCTCTTCGTCCAACATCCTCATTAAGGGGGGTGGGTGGGTCAAGTTAAACTGGTGGTTTGTTTGTTGGTTGGTAGTTGTGTGTGTGAGTTTCCTCAACTTTAAGACAGTTAAGGGGTCGCAATCAGCTACTAGTGCTTTTCATTAGTCCAAGCGGTTATCGCTGTATGTTTGATGTTGAGATTTAGTAGCTAATGCCCGCGACTGCGCCCGCGTGGTGCTGACAGGAACTTCTTCCTGGAACAAACAGTAGATAAGTATGTGTTTATCCGGGGTTTCGGCCATCTGTATAGAAAATTTCAGCGTTTAAACTATTTCAAGAGGTAGAGCGTGATTGCGAACATGAATTCGTACAAATTTGGCGATCAAAAAATAATATAGAACAATAAATAATAGATAATAATATGTTTTATACTAATATTATAAAGGCAAAAGTTTGTGAGTGTGGATGTTTGTTACTCTTTCCGCCCTAATGGCTGAACGGATCTTGCTGAAATTAAGTACAGGGATAGATTATGGTCCAGAATATCAGCAACTTTTTATTCCGGGAATAAGTTCCTACGGGAAGCGGGAACGGGAAAAAAATTTACGCAATTTTTTAGTATTTATTGCTATAGTGGCACAGACATTACATTATCTGTGAAAATTTCAGCCTTCTAGCTATCATGGTTCACGAGAGACAGCCTCGTGACGGACAGACTGACAGTCAGTCAGACAGACAGATGGACGTCTCATGAATAGGGTACCATTTTTACCCTTTGGGTACGGAACCCTAAAAAGAATTAAGGATATCAAACTAGCTGTTCCACGCGGCTTCAAACGCGTAAAAGTCATTAATGCGTAAAACCATAACCCTCCTTTTACGCAGTCGGTTAAAAAGTAGCCTATGTCTTTCTCAGGGTCTCGAACTATCCCTATACCAAATTTCATCTCAATTGCTCCGACAACAGTCAAGTCAGACAGACACACAGACAGACAGAGTTACTTTCGCATAGGGATGCACACAGTAGTGTGTAATAGTATTAAGTATAGCAGGAAACTTAGGTACAATGGTACTGCTTATTTCTAAAATAAATATCTCCCAGCAGACCGGCGAGAGAAGAACATGAAGTAGTAAAAGAATAATTAAAATTTTATTACGTCTACTTAAGCATATTAAGAATTTTCTGAATAAGAAATTTCTCCACTGTATGCTTCGAATACATTTAAAAAAAGTACATTCCAATTCTAAACATTTATATTTTTTTAATGTAAAAGCAATAAACCGGTCTATTGACATCCTAGTTGTTTACAAATTCATTGATATGCGCCCTCCGTACACTGCAGTTCTTTAATTCTTCGGTCGAATACGTTTTGAACGCACCTACGTGATCAGAAAGCGGAAATCCTTGTACCTAATATTTTCTCATTTGTGCACTTATTTTCATAATCAGATGTAACTAGAAGGATGCCGTATATGATTTCAAAAACTTGAGGAGGTGGTGGATTCTTAGACATGAAAAGTTTAAAAGTATGAATGAGCGTAGTAAATGACATTGTGGATATGTTGCAGTGAAAAATGAAATTTTTTAATACTCTCAAAATAACACCCCCCCCCCCCCAAGTTAAGTTTTAAAAGTACCTTCATTTTTTAAATTACTACATATTTCAAAGATGTTTTATCCACGTTTTCAGGTGACAGGTTGAACAAAGACAACTCTAAATGTAACTGGCATGCCAAAAAAAATTAAACTTTAAAAGATTCATACTTTCAACACTGGCCGCAAATATCTTTTAAAAATAAACTACTTAGTCACATTCATGTACTTAAGTCATTTCAAAGCAGACTATAAAAAAATAAAAGTTTTCAGTCCATTTCTAGATCAGGGTTGACACTTTTGAATAAATAATATTTAATTACAGCCGTCGTAACATCGTGGTCTTGCAAATTTTGAAAAATTTTAAGTCGTGGGGCGTGAAATCTGTCAAAGTATGATTTGATTGGGTTTAAGATAGCAGAGATCAGTAACCTTTACCTAACTAAACAATTCTTTCGACCTTATAGCAATTGAAAAAGGTTTAGGTACTAGTCTATACTAATATTATGAAGAGGAAAGATTTGTTTTATAGTTTGTTTGTTTGTAACGAATAGGCTCTTGAACTACTGGACCGACTTAAAAAATTCTTTCACTGTTGGGAAGCTACACTCTTTGCGGTGAAGAAGGCTATACTTTCTTCCCGTATTCCCACGGGAACGGGAACTAAGCGGGTGAAACCGCGTGACGTCCGCTAGTACTAAATAAAAAGGGACGATGGACAAAGTCATAACCATATTTTACGTCACATCGTATTTCACGCTTTGATGAAAGACAATACATTCTCAAGAAATATATAATTATCAAATGTTCTAGCTGCACATATGTAGCCTGACCGTTATAAATAATTCATTCTCATCAAAATTTCTTTTTACAGGAAGTATCTACCTACCTCAGTCAAATACTATATTTGGTAATATTTAATATAAAGTGAAAAATCCCGTGTGGGCCAAGTTGTCTTTTTTCACTTTATATTAATTATTATGAAAAAGTCAGCATACTAATTGCTTTAAATATTAAATCTATATTTGGTAGATACATTATTAAGTCTTCCAGTATTGTTGGCCAAATGATGAACCCAGTTACCTAGAAGGTAATATTTTCCATGGAATACTGTGTCCGCCTTAGTATTTATTTCCAATTCTAATTGAAGTGAAATTAGATTTAACAATATCAATGTCGAAAGTATAAAGACATTCAGCAAATTAATTTGCGCGCCGCTTAAATATCAATTATGTACTGAACAGACCTTTTAATTAACATACTAGGTGTGTATTCGGCTAAGCTTTTAATTTTGTTGAAAGACGACAGACCTCTGTGTTCGACTTTAATTTTAATTTTGCTTAAATTGTTTCGGATTTAAATTGTTAGTATTTTTTGAAAAGTTCATTTCGAATCGTTACAAAGGAGTCGTATTCGTAAGTAGATAATACGAGTACTTTGTAATGAACAAAAATGAATGTAATTGCCTCAAAACCTGCCCTGATCCAAGTTCCAAGATACTTACTACTAGGAGCAAATATTTAATTTAGCTTTTTTTTCAACATTTTTAGGAGCTATGAGTATAATGAAGCTATGAGGTTAATTAGCTTATGAGGTTGAGAAGTCTGACGGTAAACGACTTGAATAAGGGCCTTGTCCGATGTAACGTTCTCACAGAAGGGACTGGCTTAAGCCGCGAAAATCTTAGTGACCTCAGTTGGGACAAACAAAACAGTAACAAATATAAGTTGATTGATCTGGTACTAAAATAAGCGCTTTAACCCATTATAAGAACATTATTTTTCTCCCGTGAAAGAAATTATTTATTACATTGAAAATAATTATAGGCAGGAAAGTACGAATCGCACAACCCTAGCTCTCGTTTGTTCCTCGAATGCTAAGTAGCGGAAAAAGATTTGCATAAAATTGTCTTCTTATAGGGTCCAGTCTCACGTTAATGGTACTTTTATTATTTTTCATTCGCATTTTATTTCCGTTCCTTTTTCAAACGAGTCTTATATTTAGTACGGTTCAGAATGTTCCTTTTTTAATTTGAATATTTTAGAATTTGTATTCTGTTTACAGTCTGAGTGGCCAGTATTTGTATTTCTTATTTACGTGTTTTGTATTATTATAACAAACTCTCGAATAAACCTATAACAGAATTAGACACGTACGATCCAAAAGATTAAGCCTGTGTGCGATGCAAATGGTTCCCCGGGCAACAAAGCGAGCCAACCACAATTCTAATAAAGAAATACCGAATTGTCGCGTTGTGACGCAACGCAATAGAAATCTCCAAGTGTCCCGCGCGAAATCGTAAACGGACGAGCGGGCTGAATACAAAACAGTGCAGGGTGGCACCCACCCTATAGCCACCCCTCCCGCCCTATCCCCCACCCCCCTCTTCTTGCCCTTCTTCCTTAATGTGTAACAAAGACACCCCTCTTACGCTTCAATGTATTTGTGTAGTTTTTATGTAAGTGTGAGTTTAGTTTTACTTTAGTTTATGTGTTTATACACTCGTATCTGTGTGAGTACTTATTTGTTGGTGTTGAGTTTGAAATATTTCATATTAAATTTCAGGCCTCTATCAATATAGGCTTTGGTTATCTTTTGTGAGGTATCCGTTATTGTATAGTTTAGAATAACTATAGAATTGTAGATGGTCCATTAAATCCATATTATGGTATCCACAATCTAACAAATTAGTTTTATGTTCGTAAACTTTGCCTTCGGAACTTTATAAATGATCTACATAGTTCAGAGAATTAATTAAACTGTAATAGTGCTCTAATACATAACTAATTTGAAATTCTGATATGCTTGAAGAACTTCCCCATTTATAGAGAGGTAAAAACGTGTTCAAAGGGATTTTTTTCTTGCTGACAACATTGCACATTGCACACATTGCACAATGTTGTCAAAACTCACTCACAACAGCTCAAGTAGACACAAAAATATACATACATATTCAATACCTACACTTATCTATTCAATAGCTACGTTGGCAACGAGTGTGCTACGATAAACACTTATCATCAGGTTTTATGTTACTTCAGCACCTACCTAAGTATATATAAAAATAGTGTGTGCGTGTAATCTTTACGCGCGATCGAAGTAAAACTTCTTTGCCATTGACGGCATCAAATGTTATATTAATATCATTCATTCGAATTTCCAAAAATTCTGATAGTAAGCGTTCCTTACGTCAGAAAAAAAATCTGCGTTGCTCCTCCCTAGTCGCGCCTAAAGAAGTTTTACTTCAAAAATCTATTTCACCTAACTGTAGGCCTACATAGATAGGTATATTAAATCTAAAATTCATAAAAAAGTGTGTTCAAAAAGTCTCTTACCTATGTCAATTACGTCTATTGCCTATCGGACAAGACGATTGGGTGTTTCAAAATAAGAACGTCCCTAAATTGCAATCATTTCAATCTAAAATTCTTATAAAGTATCAAAAAGTGTGTCCAAAAAGCCTCTTACCCATGTCAATTAAAACTATTAATGGACAAGTCGATTGGATGTTTCAAAATAAGAACGCTCCGCAAATTGCAGTAATTTCAATCTCAAAGTCTTATGAAGTATTAAAAAGTGTGTCCGAAAAGTCTCTCCATGTCAATTAAAACTATTCACAGACAAGTCGATTGGATGTTTCAAAATAAGAACGCCCCGCAAATTGCAGTCATTAGACACTTTAAATGAAACACCAGCGCAGGCAAAACGTTCCACAAAGTTTGTCCAAAATGAGTAAAGTTGGCAAAGTGTGAAAACTTCGTGTTATGGTGTAGTCTTCTTATGTAGCAAAAAACTCTCTTTACGGGCTTTGTATTACTTCTTACGAATATTATGCGTAAATGCGAAAATTTGGGAGGATTTGTAAATGGATGTTTGTTACTCTTACAGCTGAACGTATCTGACCGAATTTAGTACAGAGAGACTTAATGTTTTGGACAAGCTAATATTTTGTAAAATTGTATTAAAGTTTAACCTAATCACATCTTCAACCTCTCAAAATGGAGGCTCACAGATCGTGGGATATAACGACAATTTGGAGAAATGTCAAGGCTAAATTTCAAATAAGGAATAAAAAATCCTACCTTTTTTGCCGTCTGAAGTTTTAATAATATTACACAGGCGCAGGATACATAGATAAAAAAAATTGCGTGTACTTAGTGTACACACGTAAGAAGTGAAACTTCTTCATAAACTTAATTTTCACCTCACCTTAAATTAAGTCAAAAAGTACAAAAGTACAAAAGTCCAAAAGTCCAAAAGTCCAAAAGTCCAAAAGTCCAAAAGTCCAAAAGTCCAAAAGTCCAAAAGTCCAAAAGTCCAAAAGTCCAAAGTCCAAAGTCCAAAGTCCAAAAGGCCAAAAGTCCAAAAGTCCCAAAGTCCCAAAGTCCCAAGGTCTCAAGGTCCCAAAGTCCAAAAGTCTCAAAGTCCCAAAGTCCCAAAGTCCCAAAGTCCCAAAGTCCCAAAGTCCCAAAGTCCCAAAGTCCCAAAGTCCCAAAGTCCCAAAGTCCCAAAGTCCTAAAGTCCCAAAGTCCCAAAGTCCCAAAGTCCCAAAGTCCCAAAGTCCCAAAGTCCCAAAGTCCCAAAGTCCCAAAGTCCCAAAGTCCCAAAGTCCCAAAGTCCCAAAGTCCCAAAGTCCCAAAGGCCAAAAGTCCCAAAGTCCCAAAGTTCCAAAGTCCCAAAGTTCTAAAGACCCAAAGTACCAAGGTCCCATCTAAAAGTTCAAAAGTCCCAAAGGCCAAAAGTCCAAAAGTCCCAAAGTCCCAAAGTCCCAAAGTCCCAAAGTCCCAAAGTCCCAAAGTCCCAAAGTCCCAAAGTCCCAAAGTCCCAAAGTCCCAAAGTCCCAAAGTCCCAAAGTCCCAAAGTCCCAAAGTCCCAAAGTCCCAAAGTCCCAAAGTCCCAAAGTCCCAAAGTCCCAAAGTCCCAAAGTCCCAAAGTCCCAAAGTCCCAAAGTCCCAAAGTCCCAAAGTCCCAAAGTCCCAAAGTCCCAAAGTCCCAGAGTCCCAAAGTCCCAAAGTCCCAAAGTCCCAAAGTCCCAAAGTCCCAAAGTCCCAAAGTCCCAAAGTCCCAAAGTCCCAAAGTCCCAAAGTCCCAAAGTCCCAAAGTCTAAAAGTCTAAAAGTCCCAAAGTCCCAAAGGCCAAAAGTCCAAAAGTCCCAAAGTCCAAAACTCCAAAAGTCCAAAAGTCCAAAAGTCCAAAAGTCCAAAAGTCCAAAAGTCCAAAAGTCCAAAAGTCCAAAAGTCCCAAAGTCCCAAAGTCCCAAAGTCCCAAAGTCCCAAAGTACCAAAGTACCAAAGTCCCAAAGTCCCAAAGTCCCAAAGTCCCAAAGTCACAAAGTCCCAAAGTCCCAAAGTCCCAAAGTCCCAAAGTCCCAAAGTCCCAAAGTCCCAAAGTCCCAAAGTCCCAAAGTCCCAAAGTCCCAAAGTCCCAAAGTCCCAAAGTCCCAAAGTCCCAAAGTCCCAAAGTCCCAAAGTCCCAAAGTCCTAAAGTCCCAAAGTCTAAAAGTCCAAAAAGTCCAAAAGTCCAAAAGTCCAGAAGTCCAAAAGTCCAAAAGTCCAAAAGTCCAAAAGTCCAAAAGTCCAAAAGTCCAAAAGTCCAAAAGTCCAAAACTCCAAAAGTCCAAAACTCCAAAAGTCCCAAAGACCCAAAGTACCAAGGTCCCATCCAAAAGTCCAAAAGTCCAAAAGTCCAAAAGTCCCAAAGTCCCAAAGTCCCAAAGTTCCAGAGTCCCAAAGACCCAAAGTACCAAGGTCCCATCCAAAAGTCCAAAAGTCCAAAAGTTCAAAAGTTCAAAAGTTCAAAAGTTCAAAAGTTCAAAAGTTCAAAAGTCCCAAAGTCTCAAAGTTCCAAAGTCCCAAAGACCCAAAGTACCAATGTCCCATCCAAAAGTCCAAAAGTCCAAAAGCCCAAAAGTCCAAAGTCCAAAAACCCTTAAATGACATGCTATCCCTGGATAAAGTACTCTTAATTCGAATCCACCGTGGTGGGGAACAGAACAAAGATGGCGCGTAACCAAAAATCGTGACGTGACGTGACGCAAATTTTTTTCCAACGCTGATAAAGAAGTTTCACTTCAAAAAGATGTAAAAGCGGCCTCCCACGGTCTGCGATATCGCGGACGGACGCGGACCAGCTCGTACAATACACCGTTGGAAGGGTTCGTCCGTGGTAGCAAAGGACATCTGTGGTGGTGCGCCGTAAGACACACGCGTTAAAAGTAAAACTTGATAAAATTCAAATCAAATCAATCCAAAATTCATCCCGAACATTGTCTCTTTTTCAACCCAATTCACACCGAGAAAAAAAAACTACATAAAACTTTACATAATGTATCCACTGGGGGGTATGGAACGCAAAATATGTTTAAAAATCTGTACCTACGAAAATTGGCGCGGCAATTTCTACTTAAACATTGTTCGAGAAGTTCTAAATTAGAAATTTAGAAACAGCGACATATAAAACACTATCCCAGTTTCAACCCTCCACTGTCTCAAACCCGCAGCGAGTTCTTCCCCATGATTAATGTACGCGTCTTCCGACTTCGTAGTCATTATGCTAATCATACCGGGCCGTTCTATGGGTTATTTTGAATGAAGAACGACAGTACCCTTAGAATACTAAGGGTACTGTCGTTCTTCATTCAAAATAACCCTAACTTGCCACGAAAAAGAATGGACGGCGCATATTGAAATCTCGGATTTTGGCATTAGAAGATTATTATGTAAATATTGTATTTCTAGCTGATGCCCGCAGCTTCGTTCGTGTAAAATTGGTTCCCGTTACTGTCTCCCATGGGAACTTATTCCCGGGATGAAAATGCTAATGTGTTATTTCAGCCTTTAATCAGCAGTATCAAATTTCAGCCAGATCCGTTCAGCCGTTAGAGCGTTAGAGAGAACAGACATTCACACTGACAAACTTTCGGATTTATAACATTAGTAAGATAGTATCTAGAAAGTAAGATTTATTGAAGTGAAACTTCTTTATCGGCGTTGGAAAAAAAATTGCGTCACGTCACGTCACGTCACGTCACGATTTTTGGTTACGCGCCATCTTTGTTCTGTTCCCCACCACGGTGGATTCGAATTAAGAGTACTTTATCCAGGGATAGCATGTCATTTAAGGGTTTTTGGACTTTTGGACTTTTGGACTTTTAGACTTTGGGACTTTGGGACTTTGGGACTTTGGGGCTTTGGGACTTTGGGACTTTGGGACTTTGGGACTTTGGGACTTTGGGACTTTGGGACTTTGGGACTTTGGGACTTTGGGACTTTGGGACTTTGGGACTTTGGGACTTTGGGACTTTGGGACTTTGGGACTTTGGGACTTTGGGACTTTGGGACTTTGGGACTTTGGGACTTTGGGACTTTGGGACTTTGGGACTTTGGGACTTTGGGACTTTGGGACTTTGGGACTTTGGGACTTTGGGACTTTGGGACTTTGGGACTTTGGGACTTTGGGACTTTGGGACTTTGGGACTTTGGGACTTTGGGACTTTGGGACTTTGGAACTTTGGGACTTTGGGACTTTGGGACTTTGGGACTTTGGGACTTTGGGACTTTGGGACTTTGGGACTTTGGGACTTTGGGACTTTGGGACTTTGGGACTTTGGGACTTTGGTACTTTGGGACTTTGCGCCTTTGCGACTTTGCGACTTTGCGACTTTGCGACTTTGCGAATTTGCGACTTTGCGACTTTGCGACTTTGCGACTTTGGGACTTTGGGACTTTGGGACTTTGGGACTTTGGGACTTTGGGACTTTGGGACTTTGGGACTTTGGGACTTTGGGACTTTGGGACTTCGGGACTTCGGGACTTTGGGACTTTGGGACTTTGGGACTTTGGGACCTTGAGACCTTGGGACTTTGGGACTTTGGGAATTTTGGACTTTGGGACTTTGGGACTTTGGGACTTTGGGACTTTGGGACTTTGGGACTTTGGGACTTTGGGACTTTGGGACTTTGGGACTTTGGGACTTTGGGACTTTGGGACTTTGGGACTTTGGGACTTTGGGACTTTGGGACTTTGGGACTTTGGGACTTTGGGACTTTGGGACTTTGGAACTTTGGGACTTTGGGACTTTGGGACTTTGGGACTTTGGGACTTTGGGACTTTGGGACTTTGGGACTTTGGGACTTTGGGACTTTGCGCCTTTGCGACTTTGCGACTTTGCGACTTTGCGACTTTGCGAATTTGCGACTTTGCGACTTTGCGACTTTGGGACTTTGGGACTTTAGGACTTTGGGACTTTGGGACTTTGGGACTTTGGGACTTTGGGACTTTGGGACTTTGGGACTTTGGGACTTTGGGACTTTGGGACTTTGGGACTTTGGGACTTCGGGACTTTGGACTTTGGGACTTTGGGACTTTGGGACTTTGGGACTTTGGGACCTTGAGACCTTGGGACTTTGGGACTTTCGGAATTTTGGACTTTTGGCCTTTTGGACTTTTGGACTTTGGACTTTGGACTTTTGGACTTTTGGACTTTTGGACTTTTGGACTTTTGGACTTTTGGACTTTTGAACTTTTGGACTTTTGGACTTTTGGACTTTTGGACTTTTGGACTTTTGGACTTTTGAACTTTTGGACTTTTGTACTTTTTGACTTAATTTAAGGTGAGGTGAAAATTAAGTTTATGAAGAAGTTTCACTTCTTACGTGTGTACACTAAGTACACGCAATTTTTTTTTTTTTGCAAATATTAAGAAAGTTATTATGATTCTTTTTCAGATAACGTCGAAGATCAACCTTCGTGCAACAAGCAACATCAACCTAGCACTAAGTTATAGAAAATTGTAGCGAGACCAATCCCGCGATTCACATTTTTCGAAGTTTAAATTACCTGTAGGGTTATATATTAAAATACCAGAAATCAGAATGCCTTTACTTAAAATACATTAGCCCAAAATACCCGCAATCGAAATAACTTAATATTCAAAATACCTTAATCCAGTACACCTTACCGTTATAATTATTATATCAGAATTCAAAATTCAAATTTTCAATTATCCTTAAATTACAAAACCAAAAATAGAATACAATGTGTCACTGGTAGGTATAACTGCGTAAAATGTAACACATAAATTATAATCAGTCCAAAATTTAAGGAACAATTATACAACTTTGAATAAAAAAAAAAAAACCAAACGTTCCGAGACCATAAGGGAATCTAGCCAAACTATGTGACAATTCTAAAAATTAAAAAAAAATACGAACACAGTACGAGTAATTATGTAGGTAGATACATAGTTTGCATTAAATGTAAATAGGATTCGAAGATTAACTAGAGTCTTGACTTCTAGAGCATTGTTTCTTAAAATGAATTATCTAAAATGTTTAAAGCTAAACCTGAGGTGATATAGATACCTACATATCAGTGTTTGTCAGCGTCACCCACTATAAGCTCACTAACTGAAAATTACCTCGTAATAAGGGCCCCCTAACCACATTAGTGTTTTGCAGGTCATGGCATACTAGATAATACCTATGCACTAAAATACTAACCACAAAATCATTTTTCAAGCGAAAATCAACCTTATCTCCCAAGAATTAATAGTCAAATTATCCTTAATGAACGGTAAATATATATTGGTTGAGGTATTTTGGACAGGCCGTTCGGTAATTTTCTTTAGAGCGCTCCGTTGGCGCGAAAAATTATGTTTTTCAAAGGAAGAGCTGGTTTTCAACGCTGTGGGAGATAGACTGGTGTTTACTTGAAATAGGCTATGGATTGCGTCTGTCCAGTCTATCTAGACTTTGATAATAGATACTATTAATTTCCTTAGGCGCGGGACACACTGATAAATACGAGGCGTGAATGTCCCCTTTCATTTATACTATACTAGATGATGCTCGAGGCTTTGCCCGTGTGAAATTTGGTACCCGTTCCCGCTTACCGTGGAAACATGTTTCCGGTATGAAAAGCCTATGTGTTATTCCAGACTATAAGCTATCTCTGTACCAAAATTCAACCCAATCCGTTCAGCCGTTAGAACGTGATTGAGTAACAAACATCCAAAAATCTAAATATCCAAACATCTTCACAACTAACAGAAACTAGCTGACCCGGCGAACTTTATTCCGCCATATCAAGCTGACCCGGTATAAGATATGATTGTCTTTTTTTCTAATTTCTTTTATGCAAACCATGCCCTGGCTATAACTAACACAAAACAAAAAGAATTAGCGAAATCAGTCCAGCCGTTCTGAAGTTATGAGCGTTCATACATTTTGCAGATCCTTTTTTATTAATTATGGATGTACTACGTTACCGCGCTCCGTTTTTCAGACATAATTTTGAAAAGTCCGCGCCGCATTGGTGGCCTTTCTATTTGTCCCGCTCCTTACTAGACTTAGAAACAGTCTATCAAAATAAGCACATTGCTGTCCACTGCTAGGCAGAGGTTCAATTTTGACATTACACACGGTCAGTCTTTTTGGGTTGAACCTTAATCTCATACCAACCACACCTACGTATTGGTGAGTATGGTGTCATATTTTGAGTTTTCCTTCTCCACCATGACACTTCGCCATGCTCACCATGCCTGTAAATATTTAATGTGTAATAAATAAGGTAAAGTATGGTAATCCAATTGGAATACTTATGATAACTGCTACGCTCCCTCAGTTAGTAGCGCGATACTGATATAAAGCTTAGCCTTCCTCAATATTTCAACGGTCCAACACTTAATTTTTTTTTTCAATTTTATTCAAACCATGAAAGTAGGAACTTTTTAACCTTGCACTGCCATCTATGATGAAATAGCTATAACCTTGTGGTACTAGCGATTGCCTAAGAGATGTCGCACGGCCTGTAACTAGTTCTATTAACGTCCGCTAGTTACGCCAGTGTAGTTTTTTAGTGACATCTAGCGTAGAGTAGATGGAAACCTAATTATCCATTCTTTATTATTTTCATAAAATATTGTCGATTTGCTAATACGTGGGTATATGATGTACATAAATATTAAGAATTTTTAACAGCTAACTTTATTCACAGCTAATTATATTAACTTAATTATGGTTATGTGAAAATATCGTAAAATATTTATTGTGGACTTCAAGTAAAGCAAAAATACTACTGTAGTTGATGATGACAATGAAGGAACGACAGTAATATTTATAAGCGTCACTTTTAAACAAAGTAACATTCAAAAGTTAGTCACTAGGTGGCGAGCTTGTCGCTGTAATATGACGAAACAAACACTAAGATAGTAATAATAACTTGCTCCAGCAGAGGAAATGAGCAAGACTTCCCATGCCAACGAGTTTTTTTGTAAAGTTGAAGGTCTTTTATTAACGTGAGGGAAAATCCATCATGTATGCTATGCCGGACTCCTACCGACTAAAAAACCTCACGTAACTCCCAACGCCCTACGCTTGGGAGCCCCGGGTACCTATATGGGCTGTTCAATGACAATCGTTAAGCCACTTTGAAGACCTTATGGGTGGCTTGAAAATTTTCAACTGCGGTGCTTCACGACCTGCGCCTGTCCATTTCAACACGGCAATAGACTCTACCTATTACGTGAGACATAAAACTATAAGTTGAAATGTGGGCATATACTATGCATCTGCCTACTCCCTCGGGGATAAAGGCGTGACTATATGTATGTATGTACAAATTATTAAATTGAAATATTAGATTGCTTTTAGCGATAAGGCGCCCTATTGTACATACGTAGATTTAGATCTTCTTCTTTGAATATGTTCCTTTATGGTGTACAGTAAAGAATATTTTATTTTATTTTATTTATTATTATCTATAGGTTACACTAGCATCGTCTTTAGTAAGATCTGTCAAAATTTTCCAAACTTTTTTTATCACAGATTATAAAAGTAGATACTTATATCAGAACCCGATACTTACGATAACCAGTAATTTATCCATTCACTTAAATATCTATACAAAAATGGCCACAGCAATGGAGAGTGTTTGTATTACAATAGTTTATTAGAATAACAAACAGCGGACGCAGCTGCTGGACCGGTCTCTAGCGAGACGGGAGAGAAAATGTAAATTGATATTATTAGTTCAATATTAGGATAAAAAACGACTTTTCGATTGAATTTTGTAATCTATACTGTATCCCTATCCCTACTAATATTATAAATGCGAAAGTAACTTTGTCTGTCTGTCTATTACGTTTTCACGCCTAAACACCTAGAGCGATTGAGATGAGATTTAGTATGGGAATAGTTCGAGGCCCTGAGAAGGACATAGGCTACTTTTTAACCGACTGCGCAAAAGGAGGGTTATGAATTTACGCGATAACGGCTTTTACGCGATAACGACTTCTACGCGGTCGAAGCCGCGGGGAACAGCTAGTGATGTTATAAAAATAAAAGACTGAATGGTGTCAGCGGCTTTGGCTGCGTGGAATTTTGTTATTTATTTATAGGTGCTTCACAGCTTACAATATATTTACAAAACTATTATCTAATCTGTACGCCAAAAACGAAGTACACAATATTATCAAATAACATTAGTAGAAGACCTAACAACGGGAAAGTGCAATAAATTGATCTGGATTTCAAACTATATTTTATCTTTCCCACTTCCCATAGGAACTGGTTCCCGTGATAAAAAGTTGCCTGAGTGTGTTTTTAGACTAATCTGTACCTACCCGTAATACTGTCATAAACGTCGATGTTTATATTTTCAGTTGCCAATGACGATAAGGGACGCATACCATGAGAAGAAAGCTGACATCAGCGATACAACTATCTGGAGTTACATTATTAATAAATAATTTATATACCTATCTAGAGCCTTTTTATTTCACAAAAAAATACATACCTCCTTAAAACAGTGATGCCAACTCCTACAGAATGGTCCCCCTAGACCCGAGTCAAAATACCCCTAAATATGTACTAAAAATCTGGAAAACCCCCTAAACTTTCTTTTTATTATTTTTTTTAATTCTAGCATTGACACACAAAAATCCCAAGGTGCACAGTCACAAAGCTAGGGCTCAACAAAAGCGTCGGCAATTCTGCGTAGGTAGATAAAGTTGTTTACGTTAGAATAATTGCAATATTTATATTATACTAGCTGATGCCCGCGGCTCCGCCCGCGCGGAATGTTATTCCCGGTCTCAGAGGTATGAAAAATAGATGTTGGCCGATTCTCAGACCTACTCAATATGCTCACAAAATTTCATGAGAATCGGTCAAGCCGTTTCGGAGGAGTATGGCCACGAAAAC
This sequence comes from Miltochrista miniata, assembly GCA_933228765.1. NCBI lineage: Eukaryota > Metazoa > Arthropoda > Insecta > Lepidoptera > Erebidae > Miltochrista > Miltochrista miniata. The sequence continues at coordinate 8,326,809 of OW121764.1, read as the reverse complement.
TGTGACACGAGAATTTTATATGTTAGATAGTTTCATTACGAAAGCCATAAAATTTCCTAAATTGAACCTACACGTCAGGAAAGTAGTAATAACAATAAAAGAATGAAAAATTAATATAAATTTAAAATTAAGTACCTATGCACAATCACAGCAAAATCAAAACTTATTTTCTTTTTTTTATGGAAAATGTTCAAGAACTGGTACTCCCGTTATGAAAATATTCCCCCTAAAAATACCCCTAAATAAATTAACCCCCTAAAAAAACCCCTAGGCAACTTTTTTCCCCCTAAATTTAGGGGGAAAACCCCCAAGTTGGCATCACTGCCTTAAAAATAGAATCTTTTTAAACTCAATCTGTTGCCATGACAAAATAAAGGTTACATCACTAATTTTGTAACTGGCCACTCTGTTAATAGAACGAAACACACCTTCGTCATTTCATCCTCAGTGCGTTTATTGACAGATATACTCGTACCTGCCCCACACGATTGCCTTTTCTAAAAACATTGTAACAGCTAGTGAAACTGTCAAATGCAGGCGGCATAGCGGTTTCCTAATAGCCTGCACTATGAATAGAAGCTTTTTAGGTTAATTTTCTGTTTACATAAACAATTATAAAGATGTCATGATCAAATTAAAATAGTAGAAGTGTAGAAATGTAGAACAAGAATACCTATAAATAATTTGAAAATGGCAAGAAATATCTGCAGGCTAGTGCAGACCGTGATAATCGCCATTATAAATAACTAGCTAATATTGCATTCCCGTTCCCGCTTCCCATGGAGAGTTATTCCCGGGATAAAAAGTAGCCTACGTGTTATTGCAGACTAAGTATAATCTATCCCTGTGTGTGTGGACTGTGAAATTGACGTCCAATTTATCCTGCTAAGGTCATCTTGGCAAGTTTTATATGTATAAAAAAAGACAAAGATACCGAACAGAATAGTACTCTCCCGTATCGAAGAAGATCTTCTTCTTCGAGTCAATGGCTAATATTAGATACTCTGGCTTCATGTTAAATTTTGTCGGCCCAATACTTGTCGGAATATCCAATTTGTCGGATTATAGAGTGCTGCCCAAGACCTCCTATAGCTCGGAATTTTTTACATGAGAGCACCTTTTAATACGACAAATTACAGATCCAAAAAAACCGACTTCAAACAAAAACTAAAAATTGAAAAATAAAATTAACTTAGCACAAAGTAATAGCTAGTATATTTAGATTTATCAGATATTATTGACTGTAAACTGAAGTCGGTTTCAAGTAAAACTATTGGTTTAGGTAGGTATTATTAATCTCTCATAGAAATATTGGCACCGACTTCAGTATTACAGTCAATAATATCTGATAAATCTAAATATACTAGCTATTACGTTGTGCTAAGTAAATTTTATTTTTCATTTTTTAGTTTTTGTTTAAAGTCGGTTTTCTTTTGATAAATTTATTTTTTTTCATTATTTTTAGTGACGGGTAGACTGAAATTATATCTGTCTAGGGGTAATGTTCTCCCCAATAAAAATTAATCAAGCCCAAACACAAGGTAACTGCTGTAAATCGTTAATGAATTCCCTTGATTTGAGGGATTTCTTCGATTTCTCCAGGATCCCAGCATGAGATTCTGACTTCCTGTATATGGGACCACATGGGAAGCACCAGCTTTCAAATAAAAAAAGAATCATCAAAATCAGATAACTCTTTCAAGCGATTTGCCCGTAACATAAAAGAAAAATACAGACGAATTGAGAACCTCCTCCTTTTTTGGAAGTCGGTTAAAAATGAAATTCCATGTGTGTCAGAAGTACCAACAAATCATACAGATGTTGAAATTAGAAAAATATACAAAACCAACATTATTTTTCATAACTTTTAATTTATGAAATAATTGTGATGGAAGCGCTCTAAAATATTTTTTTAGTTGTAGCTCGCTCAATATTGCATTGTTTACATTAGCGACAATGTGACGATCATCACAAAATAGGTAGGTACCTACTATTATGTCCTGCCGGATTACAGGGGGTGCCGGATTACCGCGGGTCTACTGTACCTACTAAGATTAGAACCACATTATGTGTTCCTACGACATGTAAAATCAAAGGTTACAACGTTGCCAATTTGGCTTGACACAACTCATGGCAATTTTTTCTTGCAAACCCATCGCTGGCAATAATTCTCAAAGGAGCGAAGATAATAGTTTTCTATCCGTCAATCTATTAAATATCGATTAAATCGAAGAAGATGACTTGGATAGAAAGATGATGGTCTGGTTGCAACGTGTTCTCTCAACGACTCGGGAACCAAACCCAGGACCTTAGCGCGGCAGACTAATTAATATAATTGCCTGGCAGGTAGTATTAGGGTTGCTTCAAACTTCAACCTTGGCTTGACTGGCTCGGTTCGCTTAGTTAGATTGACAAGAGTATCTAGTATCTATGATATGCCTAATTTCTATTCCGCATTATTGGAAGCTACTGCCCAACACCGTTTCCCTCGTTCTACGTCTACGTTTCCTTAGGCTCCTCAGATCTCGGTGAGATCATGAGATATTGACATCGCTTTCCACGTGGCGAGGGTCGTCATTTTGGCAAATAAAATAAAAATAAAAAGGCCCCTGACTGACTTGTATTGCGAAAAATGGAATCGTAAAAGTGAAATTGTATGAATGTAGAAAAAGGATCATCAAAAACTAACAACATTTCTAACACTTAACAAGAGTGTAACGATAGAATTGTCATTTATTTGTGGTTCCCTACAAGCGCAAACATTGAAAGACTGATATCCCTGCAAAGAATAAAAATCGTGTTCCAGTACAGTCGATTACAAAAACTGTTAGTCAGAAAATAATTATTAATATTATACATGCTTATTTTATGGACTTTGTCAATTTTATTCATGTTGTAAACGTTATTAGGTCACAGAATAATTAATAGCATAGTACATTTTAATAAATATTACTGTTAGTTTTAAGCTGACAACTACACACATGTATATTATGCTGCAGCTGAAAGTTACTTGTACCAATTTCACAAAATGCTAAATATCACAAGCTTTGTAAGCGCCTTAGCATAAGGAGCATGTGGAACTATTATCATATATTCCTAAGATGGCAAATATGTCTAAAGTTCACCGAATAGACAGTTGTCACAGTAGCCTATGGATTTAGCAATACCGAACAAAAGAGGGCGAGGAGGGCGAGTACACGCACCTCTGCTTTACACCACTCGATCTCTTTTGAAGAACCCAATAAATAATATCACAATTTAAATACTCTAACACTTTTTTACGTGCTAGTACCTGTTGAACGTAGCGTCTTCTTTTTATTTCCCGAGCCCCGCGCGTACTAAAAATCGAATAAATCAAAATAACCGATCACGGGACAAAAGCTCATTCACAATTTAAAAACCAGTTTTTTTTATTCTTTTTTTTAATACGCATGAAAACCGCGACGGACGCAGCATCCGCGGCCTTTCTGTTCAAATCTTTTGTAAACTACAAAAGACAAAGTATAGATAAAACCAGTTTTTATTTTATTATACTTTTTCTGAATGCGTATTTAGGTCAACATCAGCTAGTTAGTTTGTAAATCGGAATCAGTTTGGAGTGGATTTTGATGTGAGTCGTTGCTTAGTGATTTTTTTTAAAATTAACAGTCGTTGCTTAGTAAAGATAATATATTTTCTAAAATTAACTGGCAGGTCAGAGACAATAGTGAAATCTAGATAAAAAAAATATTCGCGCTAGTTTTGAATGATGTGAAAAAGTTTATACGTTTCAAAGAATGTAGTGAACAACTTTTAAAAATGTCGAGAAATGTGAACGAAGAAATAATTTAAAACAGAAAAGTTTTACAGACCAAGGTACATATTAGTCTATTTAATAAATAGTTTATTAGTATGTACGTATCCAACTTTTTAAATCCCAACTACTAGCAAAAGCATTGTGCAAAAGTCAAAGACGTAATAAAATATAGACACGTCATGTACGAACATCACGGCTTTCAAAAACGGCAAATATTTTATACATTCAAAAAAAGAATTTCTATGAAATTATCTATGATAGCATGTATGAAAATTAAGGCAATTGCCCGACTTTTTTGTTGCCATTTTTCAGTGTTGATAACGTATCTATAGTTTTGCATATATCATTGGCAAAAGTAAGTTTTTTTTAAATATCGTAAAATTAGTTTTGATAAATTTTTGTACAAAGATGTAGGTATCTAATATGGTAATAATTTTTGCGAGAATATTATCAATTCTAAATGAATTGAATAATTTCAAAGTTCTCCGGCCCTTAGAAAAGTACTTGCACAGAATTATGATGTTAGTGGTGACCCAAAAAACCGGACAAAAATTACGTTTGTTGTTTGGGAACCCCCCCTTAATCCATCTTTTTTTTTATTTTAGTATTTATTTGTTGTTATAACCGCAACAATACATCATCTTTGAAAATGTCAGTTCACTAGCTATCACGGTTCCTGAGAGACAGCCTTGTGAGGACAGACAGACGAACGGCGAAGTCTCACGAATAGGGTTACGTTTTAACCCGGTGTATTTGAGTAGGGAACCCTAAAATTATTGTCTGTTAAATATAATGTATCTAGATCAATGTTTATCCTATTAATATTATACTTAAATGTGAAAGTTTGCGAAGGTGTTTGGAAAGATGTTTGTTACTCGATCACGCTCTAACGGCTGGACAGATCGGCAAGAATTTAGGTACAGCGATAGATTATAATCTGAATAACATATACTTACGCTACTTTTTATGCCAGGAATATGTTCCCAAGGCAAGTCATGCTTGCCTTGGGAACAAAATTCCACGCGGGCGTAAATCGGCTAGTAATTTTTAAGTTTAAATCGGGAGTCCTCTGCTGGACGTAGGCCTCTCGCAAAAGCACGCGGTCCTGTCGTTGGTCCATCTGGCGGGTGGACGTCCTACCCAAGGTTTTTTTAACTTAGTTTGAAAAATTGAAAATGTTAAACACTCGCCTAAGTATAAATTTCTCCCGCTATTAAATAAGTTATGCCCGTCTCTATCTATTTATTTATCGAAATTCATCAATATAGGTGCCCCTATTTTAAAGTGTAAACGCTACAAAAACACATTTTATCATCTATAATTAATATTTCAGGATGTAGATTAAGAAGATATAAAATAAAAGATATGAAGTGTTGAACTTTCAAATACAGAACAACTTGTATAGTCTGTAGCTGCCGCCATATTGCAATTCTTTTTTTTAAATGCATTGCAAGGAGCCGATTCAATAATGAGCACATACCGCCATTTGGGTATCGATTTTGAGATCCCCTTTCTCCTATTATTATTTTTTTTTACATAACAAAGCAAGAAAATATAAAGGAGGAGTTTTGCAAGGGCGCGCGCCCCCTCGCGGCTGTAGATGCGTCTGTGTGCGTAAGGTCGAGTGTGCGAATAGTGTGCAGGCTGTTGTGTGTGCAACTTTGAGACGATCGGCGGACTCGAGCGAAATAAGGGGAGTGATTTGTTGTTGGAATGTGCAGTTTTGATAGTTTTGGTAAATAGGAACTGGTTTCAGTTATTGTGATGTTTGTTGGGTACCCTGGGACATCCTTCCACCGTCTTACCCGGGGAGTCTCCGGCTAAAGAGGTAGGTAGTTTTTTTTAGTTTGGTAGGAACTGTCTAGAGTCGGTTCGAGTCTGGCACGACATCCATGAAAATTTTACACGTTAAAAATAATAAAGGACAGGTTCAAAAAGAAAATTCATGACTACGAGTGTAGCCACGTTTGTCCATTAGTGTCATATAAAACAAAAGACATTATCGTTCCAGAATGTCACAATTCTTCAGGAGGTCTTACCTGAGTCATTCCAATAAATGCCTGTGGGATGGATGGAAAAGTACTATTCCAAACTCCGATGGATGCCGTCAACAAAAACTGCCGATAGTAAACGCTGGCTCCTGCTCATGGTGGTCGACTGCCACGATTAGCAACATGTCAAACTAATCAATCAATCAAATAAGCCCATGACAGTCCACTGCTGGACGTAGGCCTCTCTTAAATTTCGCCACAATACATGGTCCTGCGCCTTCCGCATCCAATCAGTCCCTGTGATCTTTTTCAGGTCGTCGGTCCATTTGGCGGGGGGTCAAACTAATACTAGCTTCTATTTACCAGGTATCAGCTGTAGGCAGGTGCTACAGGTATGATTACCTATCTAGCAGATAAGGGAACACTAAAGAGTAATAATTATGCTAGGTAGGGTTTCTATCGAGGGCGAGGGTCCGATATACAGAACGAATCATCTGTTTATTGTGTCAAGAGCATATTGCAATCATTTTCTTTTTGTGACAGTTTTTTGCAGTTACCTCCTTTTTGTGGGTTTTTTCATAGGTGTTTTCTTGTGTGTTAAATTCACAAGAAAGTGTAGAACCCTGTGAACACTTACAAAAAAGCCCTCTACTTACGCGTTGCTATTAAACAACCTCCTTATTTGTACATTCTGGTTCTTTTTTTTTCATTCGTCCTCAGTTGCCTTAAGTAAACCGCACAACCTAGAATTTCGTTCACTAACTGTAAATATCATTATTTACAAGGATCAAGCACCTCTCTTCCTCCTATAAGAAACGAGGGTCCGAAGAAAGCATCTCTTAGCTTCTCCCCTCCTTGCACACACACAAACCTAGTTCATCTATTAAAAAATATACAACATACACATCTCTATCAATAGATTCATTAGACGTATTTCTTTGATACTACCAAGCTTTTAGCTGGCGTCCTGACATGCTAGATTTGCTGTCGAAGGCTTTATTTTCAAACGATTTTCAACCTTATTTCTATGAAAGTTATATATCTTTAATGCAAGAAATGGATTTGAAAAAGTGGTGTAGGAGTAATTGCGTCTTTGCTGGGCCGATTTTTTCTTTACCCCTTTCGCTGGAGGGAGATGTTTGAAGTTGTTCAAGAATGGCAGTTTATTATGAATGTATGAGTATAGTTCAAGGTTTTGCATTTTGTAGAAAGTAAACTGTTACGTTGATAAATCAAATCGGTGCATTTTTGGTGTTGATGTTTAATATTTGTTTGGTACATGACTTCGCTTAGAATGGTGATGCTGATGGGCCTTGAAAAACGAATGTTCACGATCAGCGTTGACCATGATACCTACCTATGTATATCGTATATTACGATTACGACAACTTCAAAGTCTAAGCCAAACTTAGGGATGGTAAGCAAGTCGTCGGACTGATGTGAAACTTGACATACTAGGCTTAATGATCCGTATCATTGAGCCTAGTATGTCAAGTTTCACGAGTGTTTCACAGCGAGCTTAGATTATATAAACACTGTATGGAATTCCAATTCAAAAATTTTGATTGGGGGCGAGTTTACAAGCTGCTGGTTGACAAGTTTAAATGCTAGCGAGTGAGCAATGGCTTAGTCAAAAAATAGATGGTAAAAATGCTCGATGACACAGCGAGATTACAGACTACTCGCGCACTCGCTGGCTTTCTTTTATTACGTACTAGCTGTTCCCGCGTCTTCGACCGCGTAGAAGTCGTTATCGATTAAAATCATAGCCCTCCTTTTGCGCCGTCGGTTAAAAAGTAGCCTATGTGCTTCCCAGTTCTTCGAACTATCCCTATGCCAAATTTCATCTCAATCGCTCCAGCCGTTTAGGCGTGAAAGCGTAACAGACAGACAGACAGACATAGTTACTTTCGCATTTTTAATATTAGTAGCGATGGATGGTATGCCTTCATGGATGCTATGCCGGCCTCTTGCCGACTAAAACCACACGGGCTCACTTCCCACGGTCGGGATCGAGTCGGGAAGGATGTCCCAGGAACACTCGCTCGCACTGTAGCTCGTTAAGGCTTTTTTTAATGTGTGGGAAAATCCATCATGGATGCTATGTCGGACTTTTACCGACTAAAAAACCTCACGTAACGCCAAACAGCCTATGGTTGGGAGCTCCGGGTAAGCCCTCGGAAGGATGTCCCAGGAATCCCAACAAACCCACGGCCGCCACTGCGGCCTCGCCTTAGGGGTGTTTCGGGTGCTATCCCGCGTCTTTGGGGGAACTCGGGTGGGAGAGTTCTCTCCCGTTCCCGACCCGCCGCCTCTTTCACTCACATCACACAGAAAGAGGCGGCGCAGTCCCACTTACTTCCGCTGGAGATCATGGCTCGCACCATGGTCTCGAGCGAGAGACGTTGACGCCCACGTCCAGACCCACCACGAGGACCTGGTGCTGTTGCGCCCAGCTCGTTAAGGCTTTACTGTTACTTTGATTGTATTCCATTCCAACGACATGGTAACCTGCAACGTTCTGCTTCATTAGTCTTGGTAGGGCATCCAATTTCTCTGAAAAACAAAAAAAAATGTTTGTTGTTTAACTTGACTAGCAGTACCTACTAGATCTTATCTAATCTATCTTAATAATAAATGTGCAAGTTTGTGAGTTTGAATGTGAAGTTTTTTTACTCTTTCACGCTCTTACGAGTGAAGGGATCAGGCTGAAATTTGGCATAGAACTGATCTGAAGAATAGTCTCGAATTACACATAAGCTACTTTTGAGACATGAATGCGCCCGACGTCGCCTGAGCACTAACTCTAATTTATTTAAATAGATAGGTAGATACCTAGATGAATAGATAGTTTGACGTAGAAGTTACATGTCTATCTTTATCCTATAGTCTGAATATCAACGTTTCTTCAAAGAGAATTTGCAGCCCTTATTGAAGATAGACTACGTAACGATATACGCCACGATTTTAAATGATGGATTTCAATAAAGGGTGTACCTACCATAACTGATCGAATCCAATATTTGCGCAGCCTTAACCACAAGTATGCGGTATAGGGGCGGGTTAGGCTAAGATTTAAGATATTGTTGCGCATTAATAAATCTTAATATTTACAGTTATGTTAAGTATTTATGGTAAATGCGTCATGGTCTGACAATTTTGATATAACTAAACGAAATATTTTGTTTATTTAGAATCGATAATCTCTCCCTCTTGAAGTTGAATTTTGTCAAAAATGTACCAGATCAGTAAACATAAATCCCCAAGTTAAATAAAAGGCTGGCTTTATAGCGATGTCGACTGCACGTCTACATAGGTATGTACATCTTGAGAAAATTTTTGTTTAACTTAGTGTAGAATTAACATTTTATTCTATTCTTTTACTTTTACATTTAAAACATTAAAATGATAGTTGAATATGCTAACTTGCTCACCACTGCTAACGAACGAAATCAAGGCCAAGAGATGAAATCTGAAATCTAAACCCTGTACCAACATGTCATTGGGTTAACCTATTACATCGAGCAACGATAATTATTAATGACCATGAAATTTTCATGATAAAACCTTGCAAATCATGAAGATTACTTTCTCTTACATACAAGTATAGTACTAAGTACTAATAAGTACCTACAGATAAGTACATATATATTATTATTGTTATTACGTCTACACAATACGTGGCCAGGTTGTCCCTCATCGCTGTGTACCGATGCGTATGATGAGTCCATCCAGCGCAGGCAGCGACGCTCTCCCCGTGGGGCGCCTCGCTGAGACGAGTTACTTGGCGTCGATGGTCGTTGGGTCCAAGTGTGAGCGATGTGAGAGGAAAAGGCTTAAAGAAGAAAGAAAGAAAGGTGCGCAAGTTTAGATTGTGGTATAAACTTCTTGGCTTGGTTTTCCTAATCGTCAACATTGCAGTATGTTATATTCTGATCAAATACAATGCGTGGCCAAGTTGTCCCTTATCGCAGTGTACCGATGCGTATGATGAGTCCATCCAGCGCAGGCAGCGACGCTCACCCCGTGGGGCGCCTCGCTGAGACGAGCTACTTGGCGTCGATGGTCGTGGGGTCCAAGTGGGAGCGATGTGCGAGGAAATCGCTTAAAGAAGAAAGAAAGAAAAGCGCGTACGTTTGGATTGGGGTGTAAACTTCTTCGCTTGGTTTTCCCAGTCGTCTACAGTATGTTATATTCTGAGCACATACAATGTGTGGCCAGGTTGTCCCTCATCGCAGTGTACCGATGCGTATGATGAGTCCATCCAGCGCAGGCAGCGACGCTCACCCCGTGGGGCACCTCGCTAAGACGAGTTACTTGGCGTCGATGGTCGTGGGGTCCAAGTGGGAGCGATGTGCGAGGAAATCGCTTAAAGAAGAAAGAAAGAAAGGCGCGTACGTTTGGATTGGGGTGTAAACTTCTTCGCTTGGTTTTCCCAGTCGTCTACAGTATGTTATATTCTGAGCACATACAATGTGTGGCCAGGTTGTCCCTCATCGCAGTGTACCGATGCGTATGATGAGTCCATCCAGCGCAGGCAGCGACGCTCACCCCGTGGGGCACCTCGCTGAGACGAGTAACTTGGCATCGATGAACGTTGGATCCAAGGGAGCGATGTGCGAGGAAAAGGCTTAAAGAAGAAAGAAAGAAAGGTGTGCAAATTTGGATTGTGGTGTAAAATTCTTGGCTTGGTTTTCCCAATTGTCTACAGAAGGGTACGTTCTGAGCACATACAATGCGTGGCCAGGTTGTCCCTCATCGCAGTGTACCGATGCGTATGATGAGTCCATCCAGCGCAGGCAGCGATGCTTGCCCCGTGGGGCGCCTTGACTTACTTGGCGTCGATGAGATTTGGGTCCAAGTGTAAGCGATGTGCGAGGAAAACACCTAAAGAAGAAAGAAAGAAATAAATAAATTGAAATTGAAAGAAAATCGCGCACGTTTGGATTGTGGAATGAAGTCCCTACGTCGAATTTCCCTAATGTTTAACAGACTAACAGTATGAGTTGCTCAAAAGGGGTCGGCAGCGAAAGGGAAGCCCCCTGATGCTGTAAGCGTCCGTAGACTATGGTGATCACTTTTGATCAGGTGGGCTTGTCTGTAACCGTAGTTGATGTTCATGGAAACTTATAATATTATAGTTATCGTTACCATATTTGCTCTGTTTGTCATGCGCCATATTTCCGTCAAACCATGCAACATTAGAATTATGCCTTGAACAACTATTGACATCCATTAAAAAAGTCAACCCCTACGGCAATTACGTCACACAGACGCTTTTCTCAAAACTGGTAAGGTACTGAACCATGGGGCGGGTGTACCAGCACTATTAAAATCACTGAAGTATTATGTTTTTAAATATAAGACTTCAGTTTGTTTAATAAAAACAACTTTCTTTCTTTTGAAATATGTAACACGCTTAATCTTGTTTCTTGTCCCACAGCCCAAAATAATCTAGTCCACCTACTTGGCAACTGATAAGTGGACGACAGCCCGTGCAGATACAGGAAACATGATTTATATAGGTATGTCCATATTTAACTTGGCTATGATTATTGGAGTACATTATTTATGATATTAAATTAACAACTTGAAAATTTACATTTTATACCGGTAGGCAGATTAGCCTGTCTTACGTAAACGAACACAGGTCACTGTCTTTGTCTACGTAAGACAGGCTATTCTGTACTTTGTTTAAAAAATGATTTGATGGAAAAGACCGCAAGAAATCATACATTGCATAAGTACATACAAAAATTCATAAATAATACTTACTGCTCGTTCGCTCTAACTTTGCCGCTCGGCTCCATACTAAAGTCGAATTTTTAATTAGACGAAGTAAATTAACAGCAACTAATGTCCTAATGTCACTTCTTTATACAATGTTTGCGTATTTTCTATGACGAAGTGACATTAGCTACTGTCAATTTACTTCGTCTAATTAACAATTCGGGTATACGCCTCTACGCCAGCGTCAAAGTTAGAACGAACGAACGGGTAGTAGGCAATACGCGCGCTTCACTTCGCTACATTTCGTAGACTGTATGAGAAACCGTAGAGTAATTCCTGGGTTGACGAAACCATATTACATTATTCCAGTCCAGGCAGTGATAGGAAACTGTGTGGTTTTAGTCGACAAGAGTCCGAGATAGCATATGTGTTAGTATTTACACTATGGGGTTAACATACATGTGAGATTTCTACACATAAAAAAACCTGCAACCATATTGGACAAGGTAGTAATATAAACCCTTGAATACACTTCGTAAATATTTTTTTATAAACAAACTCGTAACTTATCTAAACGCAATCGTCGCTCGCATCGAAATCGCATTAGGTCGGTGAAATTCCAATTAGCAAGGAGCATGTCCGGCGGATGCGTCGCCGCCCTTCGGCCGCGGGGCCCGCCCGCTCCAAGACGATGCGATCCTCCTTTAGCTAGATATTATTGACAGAAATATTGATATCTGATTAGATTCTACGAGAAATGTCAATAATTTCATTACTGTATGCCCGTGTGGCGACGGGTAAGAGTACAAAATGTCGCCACCCCAATACATCCCCAGGTTGTCGTAACAGGCTACTAAGGGAACACTTTCGCAAAAAGATCCATTGCGTAGAGAAGGAATACTCGAGTAAAATAACAATCGTTAGTCAAGTTGAGGGTGTTATGGGCGGCTTGAAAAATTTCAACTACGGGTCGCGGCGACCTGCGCCTGTCCATTTCAACCCACAGAATTATAAGGTGAAATGCGGGCGTATACTATGCCTCTGCCTACCTCTTCGGGGATAAAGGCGTGACCACATGTATGTATGTGTATGAACATTACTTATCTCGTAGCGCTCGTAGCCCCCGCTGACTCAGTGTTGTATTAAAAGATCACTGCAGCAAGCAACTTTAGCTATGGCTTATCTTCTGATGGGAGTTTTTGGTGTGATTGGTCGATTTGGAACATTTCCATAGAATAGAATAAACTTTATTGCACACCAAAACAAAAACATACAGAAGAGGAAGACATTACAATTTTATAAATGTACAGAGCCTTATCGCTAAAAAGCAATCTCTTACAGGCTACGGAGCGCAGGTTAATCCATTGGTTCCGGTTTTCAGTAACGTGAACGTAAACCTTAAACCAAGTTTAAAAGGTAACTCAACTGTAGTGTATGAACAGAAAATCATGAAAATATAAAGTACAAGTGAGAAAGCAAAAGTGCATAATACATTATTGCATCTCTCGTAGCGCTCGTCGCCCCACTGACTTAATGTTCTGTAAAGGATTCCTTTGGTTCTTTTAAACCGGAGGGCAACTTCTCCGTCGTAAATGTCTAGGCTACCAGATAGTCGGAATTTCTCACCGTCTTTATTCGTAAAATCATGACAAGATTCAAGATTGACATGTTACCAAGAACATAAATATCTCTTTTTTTTTAACGTGAGGGAAAATCCTCATGGATGTTATTTGACTCCTACCGACTAAAAAACCTCACGTAACGCCCAACAGCCTATGGTTGAGAGTCCCGGGTAAGCCCTCGGAAGGATGTCCCAGGACAGAATATGTATCTACGATACTACGAACACCGTAGCACTTATCGAAGTATCCGTATTTACAATAATGAAAGGAAATTTAGCAGATTTTTTGACATTTTATTAAGACTGCTCCGCTGCCTCAGTTTGTAACATGTAACATGGTAACAGAATTTGAAAATTGCTTGTGTACCTACCTAGTTTCAGAGTGCATCAATATTACAAACAAATGTTTCCTCATATTTTATTAAAAACGGGATTTCGCGCGGCACTATTTTACTATTTAATAAAGGTGTTCGGAACTTTCTTGTTTCCCGACGTTTCGATAGGGTTACACCTGTACCACGATAGGTATAGTAAAATAGTGCCGCGCGAAATCCCGTTTTTAATACAATATGAGTTCAACGCGTCTTAGTTTAAGCTAAAAATTACCTCTTTATATATTTTACTTGGATATCCTTCCGAGGGCTTACCCGGGGCGTCCAAGCGTAGGCTGTAGGTAGGGAACGTGTTGGTTTGAAGTTGGCAAGAGTCATAGTCACATAGCATCCAGGACGAATTTTCTACACGCAAAAAATAACAAAAGGAAAACCCGTAGCTTCATCCGCGTTTTGTTCCAGTTCCGGTATCCATGAGATTTTCCATTTTTTAAATTTTTAACAATCTATCTCTTTACCAAATTTCAGCCAGATCCATTCAGCCGTTAGAGCGTGAAAGATTAACAATCATCTACACATCCACACTCACAATCTTTCGCATTTATAATATTCTTAACATAATATTAGTATAGACAATCCCAGCAAATTAGGTGCTTGTTCTGACTCTTAAGTTACATTTTGTACTCTAAGTTACAAGAGCTCAAAAGACAAAATTAGTTCATGTCCACGGATAGGTTACGGACTAACTTGACTTGGGCGGGCTAGAGACGTGATTAAAGTAGTTATTAAACTATTTTTTTCGTAGTAAATTTTACTTTCATAAAGAATTGATGAAATTTACTACTACTAAATATAATCTGGTGAAATTTTAGTATTTATTGTTGAATTCCTTCGGACATCCTTCCAAGGGCATATCTGGGGCTCCCAACCGTAGGCATTAGGTAGGGAATACTCTATTTTTTAACGTGAGGAAAATCCTGTACATTCATACAGGATTTTTCTCACGTTAAAAAATAGAGTATTTGTGAAAAGGTACCTAGGTACTTACTTTCCTACACATAATTATAATACCTCTTATATATTTTCGGATGAGCAAACAATTTCCTGAATACTATCTCTAATTTGTGGTTCAGGTTTCAGTCAGTAAGAGACAGCTTTGTGATGATAGGTATCTCAAGATTTTGATATTTTTCTCGTTTCTCTCTCTCTCTCTCTCTTTGTGTCCTTTTTCCCAAAATTCCCTCGCTGTACCCTAAAGTTAAAATCTAGAGTCTTTCAGGTTTCCTGAATAAATATTCCACTAGTCTACTCTTTGACTATGTTTTCCCTGAAAACGGTCTGCACTAATGAAATTATATCAGAGGATCGTTGTAGAATAATACGGCCGTACCACGTGATCAAACCTGTTTATTTATCCACAGATTATTTATAGACCGAATTGTCACCCGCCATCTCCAAGCATGGCATTATACTTTCACTTAAGACCTGCTTTATGGCATAGAAAAGAAGGTTGAGTATTGTATGGCTACATAGAGTTCCTTTTTTATAGCTCGTAATATTTTTTTTTTCTTTTTCTGTTATGTGGTCGTAACTTACTATAGAGCCAATATTTTACGTAAGTATCTACTTTGTTTGTTTACTTTCGTTACGTAGTAGGTCTTTCAGTGGATTATAGGCAGGCACTCTGAAATACGCTTGACCCTGTATACCGAGCCGAAACGTTTCAGTGCAGATAAGGGGTGAGGTACCTACCTATACTATTGAACCTGTTACTAACTTTATTGACATTATTAATGTTCATCCATAACGAATTGACAATTTGACATAAATCTTCTTTTTTATGGCTTTGGAATACATAATATTTAAAAATTACAATAATTTCATTCTAAAAAAAGCAACCACAGCAAACTTAACGAACGATTTATAAAGGGGAAAGAAAAAATATAGCCCTATTCTCAATTCAAAATTACGCAATGAAACGATAGCTGAGCCCGCGCGAATTTGCGAATAGCACACCCCTAACCTCATAGCCTCCCCTTCGATATTTGAAAAATCAAAATGGCGTCGTTTCCCCGCGTCTTGTCTTTATCTTTTCCTTATGTAAATGACTTGGAATTATTCGATGTTTAATGAGGTTAAGAACTTTCTAGACGGCATCGGCGCCAAGCCCCGGGGTGCTCGTTACCAGTTTTTATTTACCAAGTTTTGCAACTTCAAACAATTCGGACATTCAATCATAAAGAACAAAAAAGAGTACTGCAGAGTTTCTACGTTTATGCATGGGTGCTACAAGGTTCTTAGTATAGCCCGTTCGCACAAAGTTTGCCGCTGGCATAGAGGCTGGTGTAGAGGCGTAGTATGGGAAGCGACCGGCAAACATAAAGCGATAGGGTAGTACGTTACAACTAGTTAGAAGCCGTACAAAGTCGTAGGGCGTGGGGGTGAGACTATAAAACAAAACGCCAAATAACAACACTAACATACAAATGATCAAGCCTTTCATTCCCGAAGGGGTAGGCAGAAGCATATGCTCACATTTCAGCTTTTTTAGAAATTGTCCCATGTGATAGGTGGTGAGCCGTATTGCCAAACAATAAACTTAATCCTACTTTCTACTAATATTATAAGTATGAAAGTTTGTGAAGATGTTTGGATGTTTGTTACTCAATCACGCTACGGCTGAAAAGATTGGGCTGAAATTTGGCACAGAGATAGCTAGTCTGGAATAACACATAGACTTTTCATCCCGGGAATATGTTCCCACGGGAAGCAGGAACGGGTACCGAATTTCACGCGGGCGAAGCTGCGAGCGTCATCTAGTAAAATAATAAGTTGCCTTTCAGGTTTTAGTTTGTCTTCTTGGTGTAGGTACGTATTGCACATTAAAAACAGACCCTTTAAATTTAACTCTGTGTAAATATTCTACATTGTCTTACACTAATGGCGCCCAGTCCACCCGCCGAAGTCATTGCCAAAACACAGGCGAATTTATCGCTGGCAGGAAGTCTTCGCTACTTCCCGCGACGTCACAATAGTACATCCGTTTCCGCTACACACTTGAATTTAGAATATATTGTTAGTTCCCTTAATTTGTTATTATTATTCAAGTCTTACACAGGTATAGTCGTCTTTTGAGCGCTCTCTCTTGGTCTATTGGTAAGAGTATCTGACTATATAACTGGAGGTCGCGGGTTCGAAACTTATCTATACTAATATTATAAAGAGGAAAGATTTGATTGTTTGTTTGTTTGCATCGAATAGGCTCCGGAACTACTGGACCGATTTGAAAAATTCTTTCACTGTTGGGAAGCTACACTCTTTGCGGTGAACACAGGCTTTATTTAATTCCCGTATTCGTACGGGAATGGTAACTACGACCTATTCTCTGGTGATGGTGACCGTAACTTCAACCAGGTTCTGTTCCCGCTTACACAAGTGGAAGCTATTTTCATAGAAATAACTGCTTGTTGGAACATTAGTACTTACACAGAGACTTTTCTTACCTCTACCTTTGTTCACCGATTAATAGCTGGGTTCGCCAAAAGAATCTTTAAAAAAATAAAAGTAATATCGTTCGAAGCTCCTTATTAGAGCCGGGGATAAAATTACAATCTATCCTGTACCAAAATAACCCCTTTTTTGCACTCACAAACATTGAACTAATATTACTTATTTCTATATTATCTCAATGCTCACAAAAGTCTGTTTAGTAAGCGATTCAGAACTAAAAGATCGATTCACAATTTACGTGTTTTCCTCCCCACAAATTCGCGGCATCTTCGAGCGGAGACAACTTGAGGACCACTGAGTCAATACTTACTCAACACAACAACTGTACCGTACAGGTTTATACGATTCAGATAATAACTTTTGGAACAAATAATGTTAATCGTAGATCCAAGTCACAAGCTCCAAACAACTTGTACCATACTACAAACAGGTCTAGTTACCCCAAGCTATAAGTTTACCCCATTATTGTTGCTCAAAAACAGGTTAATAAGAAAACCGTTAATACTTATGGTATCATTGTTCTGTGTTGACGTGGCAAGGTGTTCCACCTAATATTTTGCTTCGGAATTTAAGTCAAATAGTTAAAATCACAGAAATCAGAAAACTGTTTGATATCCGTGTTGTCTGATATCCGTGGTTGAAGTATTTCACGATGATGGAGAACTCTGATCGCCAAGGTCTCTTATACTCTCACACATATTAAACTTGTGGTCACAGCGAACTCCTGTGTCGTCTTAGAAACTGGTTCCACTGAAGTTCATTTTATTTTCGTGCTTTTTCTTAAAATATTTTTGCTTTTCTACTGTTCGGCATAATGGTCAAATGGATAAGTACAACAAATTAAAAATCATGACTGCTGATCCAGCCGTGCTCGAATTATAAGTCTTGTAACAAATCCAAAATTAAACATAAATTATGTTTTTAAAGACTCCCATCAAAACACCATGACAACCATAAGAAGACACCATCAAGAATCTGAATTCCAATGCATAAGTTGCATGGAAACTCTCATCTCAACGTGACCGCCTAGTTTTAGACAGTTGCTCGCAACCCTATAGAAAAACCAAATTATACCTAACGTACAACCCTTGGCATGCAATTCAATAAAATTGATGAACAATCAAATACAAGGTTCCTTTTAGAAGTGGTAGGTACGTAGACGGCTTTTTTTAAAAGGGTTCCGTACCCAAAGAGTAAAAGCGGAACTCTATTTATGAGACTTCGCCGTCTGTCTGTCTGTCTGTCCGTCACCGGAACCGTGATAGCTAAAGAGCTGTTTTCATAGATGATGTATTTCTGTTGACGCCTTCGATCAAATATATGTTGATCGAAGGTTGCCACTATAACAACAAATACTAAAGTCTGCAATTAACGTGATTTTTTGGCATTTTTGTCCGGTTTCTTGTGGGAATCTCTAGTAGGTTCTATTTTTGGCCGGTTTCTTGTGGGAATCTCTAGTAGGTTCTATTTTTGGCCGGTTTCTTGTGGGAATCTCTAGTAGGTTATATTCTTATTAATAGACTCTTAACTTACCCCGGGTAAGCCCTCGAAAGGATGGCCTAGGATTTCCGACAGACCTTAGTTACCATCGTGGCCTCACAACAACTTTACGGCCTTGGTGGCGCAGTACTAATGCGAATGCCGTGCTGAGGACTCATGTTCGAATCCTAGGTCGTAAAAAGTATTCGCGGGACTTGCATATTATATGCTTTTTTCGGAGTTTTGTTTTTTTTAATTTTTGTATAATAGGTATTTGGAAACAATGAGCAGTCGGTAGTGATACCGCCTGCGGCTCTGGAGGTCGTGGGTTCGATTGCCACCAGAGGCAAATATTTGTGTGACCCATATTAATGTTTGTCTCAAGAGTCTGGGTGTTTCTATGTATAATATGTATGTATTTAAAAAGTATATACGTATTCATATCCGTGGTCTGATACCCATAACACAAGCAGGTTATTCCTAGCTTACTTTGGGATCAGATAGCGTTGTGTGAAATGTCCGTGAATATTTATTTATTTATTCATAAGTTGTCCAAATCCTATAGCACAAGCTTATTTTTGCTAGATGGCGTTATGTGAGTTTTTTCCAAAAATAATGAGGTACCTTTAAACACAGATACAATACTACAAGTTCTGCTTCTCAACTGCGGAATAAAGACATTTCGAATTCCAAACTTAAAACAAACAAAACAATTTTTTTTTCAGAGATTTGTTTTTTTTATTATTCTGTAGGTTTTTTTCTTATTTAGAAGAAATAAGTATGTTCATAAGTTGTCCAAATCCCACAGCACAAAATTATTTTTTGCTAGATGGCGTTATGTGAGATTCTTCCAAAAATATTTACCTTTATACACAGATACAACACTACAAGTTCTCCTTCTCAACTGCGGAATAAAGACATTTCGAATTCCAAACTTAAAACAAACAAAACAATTTGTCTTACCTGTCTAAAGCGCTACACAATTCTCAAGTAATGCCGAGTAAAGTCAAATAGTTAGCAATGTTATTTGTCGAAGCGTAATTTGCCCACAAAGGCGCATTGTAAGACAAACTATAAATCTATCTGGACCGTAGATATTCAATAATTCGACAAGTTGAGAACTTCTGAACACCGGACTTACGGGCCAAGAAAGTATTCAACTCGCTTACTGACCAGATTCTGAAGTGATGGGACGAATATTAACCGTAGGTATCGATGTAAAATATTTATAGAAGGAGAAAATAAAATGAAAATATTTTTATTCATGTAGGTCACAAAGTAACTCTTATAGAACGTCAAGATTGTTGCTTCAATATTTACTGCCAGATTCGTAAGGCAATAGGTAGAGCCTGTGAGGAAGAACCTGGAAAGAAAACGGAAAATATCCTTATTCATGTAGTTCACAAAGTAACTCATAATTCAATCAACGTCAAGATTGTTGCTTGTACATTTACTGCCAGATTCGTAAGGCAATAGGTAGTGCCTTTAAGGAAAACTGGCAATAAAACACGCAACCACTCTTTTCAAATAGTCTGCAATTAAATAATAAGCTACAGAAGTTTTCTAATAAAAAAATCAACAATTGACGACGTTTAAAATCGCGCCTAGACAAGCAACTCATTTTCATTTCCCTTTACTTTTCTGTACTTTACCATTACTTACCTACTTTTCCAAAATCACCAATGACTGCCTTGGTAGCACAGCGGTAAGTATCTGTAACAGTGGTAAATTTTGTTGCTCAGGTTTCGGGTTAGAATCCCAAATCGAAACAAATACTAGCGTGAAGATTATTTTTGAAAAGCAATCAGTATGCTAACTGCTCATAAATTTTAAATATGGAAAAAGAATTGGTTTCGAGCAGGATTTCAGAACTTTCTAAAAAAGTACCGGTAGATGGCGCCTACGTCGCCCCAAGACGTATATAAGGTGGAAAATACTTGCGTGATTCGCAAATGGTTATTTCCGAGTGCAGGTGTTTACTTTAAATTAAAGTTTGTGAATATGACCCTTTCTTCTTCTTCTTCTTTGAGAACACCGTGAGGCGAAACCAGTATGGTTTATCTAGTAAATGTTTTCAGTGCAAATGGTTTAATTACGTATTGTTTCTTTTCAGATATTCCCGACTCACTTCATCTGCAACAACCTTGGAATCCTGGATATATGCTTCTTAGTAAGCGCTTAGAGTCGTCTATGTCAGAGAACTGCGTCAGTGCTACGTCGCAAGCAAATCTTACCTCCTAGAAGAGTGCTGTTTCATTCCAATTACATGAAAATAAATAAGTATATCGCAATAAATAATGGTTTTATTACTTACATCGCTTCCGCATCGCATAGGGATAGTTTGTTTCCATAGGAGACCTTACTTATTAGGATATGCTTTCATTAGCAAACTATCGATAGGTATATTTGCAATTGACAAAAAATTATTGATCTAATTTAAGATGTGTATAAAAAGAAGCATTTTATTAAAATTGGGGTACCTCCGTCCTTATCTTTACTTCATTTTCAATGAAAAAGTACTAACACGCATATTTAAAGCTTCCTTATGCAGTTTGCATATTCTGTTGTGCTTTACAGTTTCCATAATAAATAACATTAACTATAAATAGGACGCAAAGATTTTCATCGATATACCGACTTGGCACGAAGGTACAACACTGATCATAACTTTAGGAGGCGCAGCAAGTCTGAGCATTTAAGCTGAAACAGTAGCTTACTTATTACCTGAGATAGCACAACTTGCTCCAACAATACGAACGACTCTCTTGCATAGTGGAGTAATAATTCTGTAAAACTATACATTTTATATTCTCAGTTGGTATTATAACTTTTCCGGAATACTAGTTTGCATCCCCTATGTGAGGCCGCAGTGGTAGCCGAAGGTCTCTTGGGAGTCTTGGGGTATCCTTTCGAGGGCTGTTAGGCTGGATACGTGGGGTTTTTCAGTCAGTAGGAGTCTGGCGTAGCATCCATGTAGGGTTTTCCCTCACGTGAAAAAAAACTAGTTTGCGTTATTAATAGACTTACCGATAGCTAAAAGAAGATATTGTTGGACCTGGACTTACTCTCGACGAATAGGGTTACCTATTCGTCGAGAGTAGTTAGTCCAGGCTGTGTCACAACTACGAAGACCGCAAGGTCTCTTGAAAATCGCTTTTTTCCTACTCTACTTCGCAGAGCCCCTGGCGTTCTTGGTAGCAGAGCTTCAACACACACACTACTCCTCACCACGTCAAGCCAGACTTCAGTGGTTGTATTGACAGCCCTGTACAAGAGAGAGTCTCTCACTCTTTCTGGATTTATAGGTACAGTCCCTGATGTTTTTAACATCGACCTTGAAATTCAGGATCTACTGGTACCGTAAGCAGTTGCGACTGCGATACGTTTTTGCATCATTTGCCGGTGAGGTCGACTTTGGCTTCTTAGATTTCCATGAAATTCCTTATTCCACGATGACGTTGCAAGAGAGAAGATAACGTCAGTCAAAATATACCTAATATAAAGTGTGACAGAACTCAGCATCGATTCTCTCACCGAGCGATAAAATAAATTGAAAATTGTCACGTACGCCTATATGTAACAAGAGTGACCAGCACTAAGTAAGCTAGGTCCATGTTGGGTCTGCCTCTGAGCAGTATATCGAAGTATTAATAACTTAAGACACCAAACTTATCGGGCCGCTGGCGGTCTTTTCAAACCACCCTGTATAAACAATATTTTGAAGTTTAGTGCTACATTTACCGAAGTCTAGTTAAGTCCTATCTAGGTAGGATTCTGTAAGAAAAATATTTGAATAGGGGTTTAGGACGACCGAAGGAAGATATTCTTTAAACCGACTTCATTAATAGATAAGGTTCTTAATTTGATCTGTACATGTTAGCTTTATATAGACTCATAAGTTTTCAGTAGCTAACACTAAATATGGGTACTCATCATCAACTCTCATCTCAGAATCTAGAGACGCTAAATCTGTCGCTTTTTTCAGCATCCTATCTGCACCTCATACAGAGGCTGCTAAAAGGCTCTATGAAATGTGTAGGAGGGTTGTAGTGGTCACTTAGATAATGTATGGTGTAAATTGGGGTGCATGGTTGGAGTGACTCCTGCACACTTCCGAGTACCTTACAGGTACATAGAAGTGTACCTACTTATATGTTTCTCGTACTACCTAAGACAAGAACTAACTATGGTAGTAAAATGATAACGTTTGAAGGCGCACGGCTATATAACAAATTACCCCCATATGTAAAAAATGTTATCTCCTATAACGAGTTTAAATTAAAATTGTTGCAATATGTTATCGATGTACATTGAAACTAGTGATAGATTCAAGTTTTGTGATATTGTGGATTGAATGTATAATGTGTTAAGTGTCGAATGAATACTGTGTTGTGAATTTGCATTGTACACCATTGTTTTCTCAAGTAAGTGACTGTAGTCTTTTTTGAGAATAAATTATCTTTAAACCTTATGTTTTATCTTAATAAGATAATGTAAAGGTGTGTACAAATTGAACTGACATATCAAGAGATAAAAGTCCTTAAATAAAGAGATTTATACCTGTAAAAAACATTTCAGGATCTGATGGTATCCTGGGATCTGCTCTGGTCTGATCCTGGAATATCAATGATACTTATTAACTGTTCTGAGCTAGGATTGACGAGTTGAAGGTTCACGTATCCCTCATCTTTGTTGTCGTTTAAACTCTGAAAGTTAACTGCTTGCCACAGGTCACAAAGTTTAGGTACCTTGAAAAGAAAAAAGTAAGGCTTAGTTACTAGCTGATGCTCGCGGCTTCGCCCTTGTGAAATTTGGGTCCCGTTCCCGCTTCCCATGAAAACATATTCCCGGAATGAAAAGTAGCCTATGCGTTATTCCAGACTATAATCTACCTTGGTACCAAATTTTAGCTCGATCCTTTCAGCCGTGATTGAGTAACAAACATCCAAACATAAACGTTTAAACATCTTCACAAACTTTAACATTTACAATATTAGTAGGAAGTAAACATGAATCTTACTAATATTATAAATGCGAAAGTTTGTGAGTGTGGATGTTTGTTACTCTTTCACGCTCAAATCGCTGAACGGATCGGGCTGAAATTTGGTACAGAGATACATAATAGTCTGGAATAACACATAGGCTACCTTTTATCCCGGGAATAACTTCCCGCGGTAACAAATTTTACGCGGGCGAGGCT
Source organism: Miltochrista miniata (assembly GCA_933228765.1). Classification (NCBI taxonomy): domain Eukaryota; kingdom Metazoa; phylum Arthropoda; class Insecta; order Lepidoptera; family Erebidae; genus Miltochrista; species Miltochrista miniata. Next base: position 8,303,150 of record OW121764.1, on the reverse strand, counting down.
GCGGGCATCAGCAAGTTTCAAATAAAGAGTAGGAAGTAGGATACTTCTAACACCACCCCCTAGGCGAGGCCGCAGTGGTAGCTGTAGGTCTGTTGGGAGTCCTGGGACATCCTTCCGAGGACTTACCCGGGGCTCCCAACCGCACCGGGGCGTTACGTGAGGTTTTTTAGTCGGTAGGAGTCCGGCATAGCATCCATGATGGATTTTCCCTCACGTTAAAAAAAAGGATACTCCTAACAGTATTCCTTCAATGGTTTGTGTGGTAAGGATAGCCTAACCTGTCTTTAACCAATATCTTTTCTCCTCTTGTCAAGTAGGTAGGTAACTAATAGATGTATTAAAAAACCTGAATCCCTAATTAATTTAAACTAATTTACATGTGGCATACTAGCGAAAACTATTCAATATGGGCGCTTGCCTACCCTTCGGACATTGGTACATCGGACGCAGATTTGTAATCAAAGATGCGGGCTGCATGAATCTTAGCAAATTGGCGAGGGAGACACCCCTGTCACGCTAGGGCTGTCAAACGTGAATAAAGAGGATTTATTATCCGATAAATTTATTTTCTAAGAGGGAATAGATTTAGTGATTTCGTAAAAAATAATAGATTTTTTCATTTATTGTTTTAGTTATTTATTTTAGAAGCGGCAGAGATAGCGGTTGCCCATAGGATAGGCTGTTTGATTGAGAAAGTGCTACTCACGGCATTCTTTCTTTTGTGATAGTTAAAAACTTTTCTTTAGAAATTCTGTGTGTCTGGAGCTTTTTTATCAGTTCAGCGTCAGTTCTGCTGTTTCTGTATGCCGAAGCCAATATTTAAAGTCTAGAGTCGTCCTCTTTTATGTCCGTGTCTTCTTCAGATTGGAAAGGTTTACAGTTTAGTACACTACTGCCTCCGTGGCGTAGTCGGTAGTCATACCGCCTGCAGCGCTGGAGGTCCTGGGTTCGATTCCTGGGTCGGTCCAAATATTTGTGTGATCCACAAATGTTTGTTTCGGAGTTTGGGTGTTTTCTATGTATAATATGTATCTATTTAGAAATATATAAGTATGTATATCAGTCGTCTAGATCCCATAGCACAAGCTTATATTAGCTTAATTTGGGCTAGATGATGTTGTGTGTTAATGTCCACAAATATATTATTATTAGTTTGTTAGCATTATAAATATTTATCTGGAATTACTTTGTGGAGTACGTAGGTTCCGCTGAGAATACTGTAAAAAATTAATTTAGTAGTTTTAGAGATATTCGCATCCATTTTTATAAAATGAAATAGTCCTGTTTCGACAACCCTACATCACCCAAGGAGCCAAATAACGTCGTCTTAAGTGGTCACAGGCACCGCTAATGTTCTTCAAAGAGCTTTGGTACACATAGATACTAGGGCTACCAGTATAGGCTGCCAAAAGGGCCATGACACTAATGAATTAATTTTGGAGACGTTGTAAATTAAACTATAACCGATAACCCTACCTACTTCATCGAAGGGACAGACGAATGTCTGAATTTAGTAGATTTATTAAAACTGTATGTTAGTACTTACAATTCTTTTGTATTGAAAGTATATTTATGAAAAAACTGGCAGTCGTCACGTGGTTTCACTCGCGTAGCTCTCGTCCCCGTGGGAATACGGGAATAAATATAGACTATGTTCACCGCGAAGAGTGCACCTTGCCAACAGTGAAAGAATTTTTCAAATCGGTCCAGTAGTTTCGGAGCCTATTCGATGCCTCTGTGGCGTAGTCGGTGGTGATACCGCCTGCCGCGCTGGAGGTCCTGGGTCGGTCCAAATATTTGTGTGATCCACAAATGTTTGTTTCTGAGTTTGGGTGTTTTCTATGTAGAATTTAGAATATTTACAAATATTTAAGTATGTCCATCAGTCGTCTAGATCCTATAGCACATTGGTTTTCAAACTGGGGGGCGCGCCCCCCTGGGGAGGCGCGAAGACATGTACAGGGGGGCGCGGTCAGGATCAGAGTAACATCACAAAAGCAAGCTATGGAAATTTTAAAAAGATGGATAAGGCACAATTTTGGGTTAAATATTTCAAATCTTATACCTTTTTAATAAATATTCATGGGTAGCATTGTAGTACAGTCATTTAGTATTTTTACTTGGAAAGTTTTCCGGGAGTTTTGAAAATTGGTAATTTTATAGATTTTGATATGCTCTTTCCAAATTTCAACTTTGCCACCTCGTATGTTTGCCGCTCGCGCCGCCATTTTGAAAAAATGGCGCCCAAAAGCAGTTTTTTGATAATAACTCCTTTCCGACGCATTTTACAGGAAAAACATATCTACACAATAAAAGTAGAGGAAATTTCCTACAATTTGTCATAATCTTTTTTTCCCTAAAATTAACAGTTTCGGTGTAGGAGCGCCGTAAATTGTGATTCCAATCCTTTTTCCTTCACTTCAATAACTTCACTTTCTTGCAGTATATCACCACAAATATAGCAGTTTACTTCATTAGAAGCCATGGCTCTGTAAATGTTAACGACACTGTGAAATGATTAACGTATACTGATGACTAAGACTAAATATTTCTATTGAGCTCAGCTGTGGCCAGATGTTTCTTAGAAGGGAAAGAAGGGGCCTGAGATAGAAGGGACGTATTCCTTTATACCTGCGGAGACATGACAGACTATAGTTAGCTAGGTTTTCATTCTATGGAACAATATTAAGCCTTCTTTTAATTTTTATAATTTATGAGCAGTTTAAAGTAAATATTACACGTTGGTGTGGATGTATAATGGTTTACGGCGCTCTTACACTGAAACTATTGATTTTAGGAAAGAAAACCTTATGACATAAATTGTAAGAAATTTTCTCTACTTTTATTTTGTAGAGTATGTTTTTCCTGTAAAATGCGCCGAAAAGGAGTTATTATCAAAAAACTGCTTTTGGGCGCCATTTTTTCAATATGGCGGCGCGAGCGGCAAACATACGAGGTGGCAAAGTTGAAATTTAGAAAGAGCATATCAAAATCTATAAAATTGCCAATTTTCAAAACTCCCGGAAAACTTTACAGGTAACCTATTTTTCCTACCAAATGACTGGACTATTGGTTACAATTAATACAAAGTTAAAACAAAGTTTAGAAGCAAACTAGATTTGGCTAGTAATCTACTTTGTACAATTTTTTTATCTACTTAAGTATATTAAATTCAGAACTGAGAATTTTGTCAAAATCATGCAAGCACATCCGTCTTTGACTCTTTTTGCAAGAAGTGACCTTTTGTAAGTCTGACCGTGAATCTCTGGCATCAGGATAATAAGAGGGTAACGCACAATCAATGTCGAGGCTGCATGTCTCCTACCCGGGACCCCACCATGGGACCTGGAAGCGAGGGCCTTGGAGGAGTTGCAGCAATACCATAGGTCTGTTCCCTGAGCGGTCAAATTGAAGACTCATATCGAGGTGATGAAGTCGATCATGGAAGAGTGACTGAAGAGGCGCCATTGTAGCCTCACCTACCGCGTTTCACAGATATTTACCGGGCACGGGTGCTTCGGTAAGTATCTGTGGTGCATACACCGGGGGGTAACACCTGAGTACCAGCACTGCGGACGCTGCAACGCCAAGACCTGGTCGCAGGCCTGGTGTGGAAATTCTCACGCTCAAGACCGCGTTGAGGGCCATGGTCTCAAGCTGTGTCTTTCTGCGTGCAAAAAAAGGTGGAGTGGTGGGAGCGGCAGATAAATACGCCCAAGACTACCGGCCTCCATAACCGAGGGACTGAAAACGGTGGGTTTGCTCGCCAGTCTTACAGAAGCAGGCCAAGATGGTGGCGTGTCTCTTCGTCCCTCAAAGAAGTAGGATAATAAACAAGAGGGAGGTCTGAGATGTATTTACAAACTTTATTACCTACTCTTATTTTATTTAATAATTGTATGTTTTAGGGTTCTGTGTTCAAAGGGTCAAAACGGGACCCTATTCATGAGACTTCGCCGTTCGTCTGTCTGTCTTTCCGTCACGAGGTTGTATTTCAGGCATCTCGATAGCTAGAGAGCTAAAATTTTCACATAATATGTATTTCTGTTACCGCTATAACAACAAATACTAGTTTAGCTGAGGGGAGGCGTGGGCACATTAATTTTAACAGTAGGGAGGCGTGATACCAAAAAGTTTGGGAACCCCTGCTATAGCACAAGCTTATATTGCTTAATTTGGGCTAGATGATGTTGTGTGAGATTGACCACAAATATTTAATTTATTAAAAAACAAACAACCATATCTTTCCACTTTATAATATTAGTACCATAAGAGCACAACCAGGCACCCATAAAAGGTTGAGGTCCCAGGTCGGCTGCTGCAGGGCGAACCGGGTAAAATGGGGTTACCTGGACACTGGGGGTGGAGGCTGCGATTGTGGTGCACTCGTGCAGTCGATGGACCATTTACTGTCATGTTCGTTGTGCCCCTACACCTGCACAATTGCTGATCTAAACCAAGCAACGGAACGTGCAGTCGGTCTTGCCGAGTTTTGGGCTGGGCTTATTTAGCTATTTTTTTTTTTTTATTATTGTTGCCATTGACACGAAGAAGAAGATAAAAGGTTGTGGGCATAGTCACCTGAACATTAGTCAACTGCGAGTGTATGACGTTACTCAAAATTGACACACTATTTTTAGGGTTCCGTACCCAAAGACTAAAAACGGGACCCGATTTATGAGACTCTGTCTTTGTTGGAAAATGAGAAAAATTCTGATGAAACTGTCTCTGATGAAGAAAGAGAAATAAATGAGACTCTGAGCCGTCTGTATGTCTAGCTAGAGAGCTGAAATTTTCACAGATGATGAAAGTTGCCGGCGTTGCCGCTTCAACAACAAATACTAAAATCAGAACAAAAAGGAGGAGATTAAGGGGGGGGCTCCCATACAACAAACGTGTTTCCTTGCAGTTTTTGGTACGGAACTCTCTGTGTGCGAGTCTGACTCGCACTTGGTCGATCGCTCTGAGTATGCAGCTGGCGGCTGGTGTAGAGGCGTAGTCTCGGAGGCGACTGGCAAATTTTGAGCGAACTGGCAATATAATTATACTAGCTCACGCCAGTAGCTCCGCCCGCGTCAAGTTTTGTTCCCGTTTCCGCTTCCCGTGGAAACTTATTCCCGGGATAGAAAGTAGCCTATGTGTTATTCCAGACATATATCTATCTACCTCTGTACCGAATTTTAGCCAAATCCGTTCAGCCGTTAGAGTGTGAAAGAGTAACAAACATCCACACATCCACACTCACTGACTTTATTAAATTAGATTTATTTAGCCTAATGCCATATAAACCTACCTAGTGTTTATAGCAAATATAGCTCAGTGTTTAAATGATCACTGCATTTATTATCTTACTCTACAGTTACCTAATGATTTTCTTTTTAATTAACATTATTTAGGTAGGTAATTTGGTAGTTTTGCGACCTAGAATGGAGTGATATTCTCAAAGCAAAATATCAGCGCTTCTTTGTAGCATGAAGTATAAGTTATACGCCAAGCTAGGGGTTATTTTAGTCCTAAGGACATCCTTCCGAGGGCTTACCCGGTACTCCCAACCGTAGGCTGTTAGGTAGGTTACGTCTGGTTTTTAGTCGGTAGGAAACCGGCATAGCATCCATGTAGGATTTTCCTCACGTTAAAAGCAACAAAAAAAGGAGTTATTTTAGGGTCTCGTTCCCAAAGGGTAAAAATTCTCCGTCTGGCAATCTGTTCGTCAACAGGCTGTATCTCATAATTCCTGATAGCTAGACAGTTGAAATTTTCACAAACGAGGCATTTCTTTTGCCAGTGTAACGACAGAAACTGAAAACAGAAAAAAAAAACCAGTAAAACGTGATTTTTTGCCCTTTTTGGTAGGAAATCCTCCGTTTGCGAGTCCGACTCGCACTTGACCGGTTTTAGTATACGGACAAGTGAATTACTTACCGTTCTAAACGCCAAAGTAGAAAATTAAAAACGACCTTATTTTTTTAGTTAATAAATAAATAATAAACTTTATTGAGAGTTAAAACTTCCTATACCTAGGGAAAGTTTATAGAACTTGCAAATTTTGGTAAATATACCTAATTTTATTCTCACAATCTTTGTTCAAACTCTGCTCTGTACATAAATCTTATTCCTAAATACATAAATCATAAATTTAAATGTAGGTAACACAATTTTAAAAAACTTTCTGTAATAAATAAAACATCACGACTATGTGCAAAACTTTGAACGCCATCTATCAGCGAATAGATAAACCACAAATGTATCAGAGCCATCTATTAGACAATAGCAGTAAACTTGGCCCTCTAGTGCCGAATAGTGTAGGTAATATTTTACCTGACATCTGTTGTCTAATGGCATACACCAATAAATTATAAAATTATTTAACCTCTTTTCTATCAAAATATTCGTTGCAAGAAGAATTCTATCTGACATTAGAAAAAAAAGTAACTTCAAGGCATTTTTACGATGATTTATTGATGTTATTGTAGTATATTTATACTATAAAATTCATTATTGTTATATCATGTTTAGAAGAAATGCTAGATTAGTTCAACATGTAAGTTTTTTTCTGATCTAAAAATGTACCTATCGTAATAAGGCAAATAATCTTCTACAATATGTCTCGTAGCATGTTTTCTCTAGATTCACGAGGTGACATAATGCTGAAAGGAGGCCTTTATTTTGCTCGGATGCGCGCGGATGGAATGTGCATTGATGCACATTTTTATTGATTTAGTATTTATTTTTCTATATTTTTACTATCGTTTTGGGTCTTGAATATTTTTTAAAATATTTTTAAGTCAGTATGTTTGTCATCATCGGTGTACTGACATTTGAGAAAATAAAAAACATTTTCTTTCTTTAGATAAATAAGTAGACCAGACCGTACTTATGTATATTTAGGGTCTTGCAGGTTCTTGCCGGGTCGGCGGCAGCGCGAGTGTAGCACCTTTAGTAGGTACTGCTCTAGTATTGCAATACCTACCTAGTTGTTCACGGGACATCCTTCCTGAGGGCTTACCCGGGGCTCTCAACCATAGGCTGTTGGGCGTTACGTGAGGTTTTTTAGTCGGCAAGAGTCCGGCATAGCATCCTACGAGGATTTTCCCTCACGTTAAAAAAAAAAAAAATACCTACATAGTTGTAAACTTCCAAAGAGTACCTACTATAACCAATTTTTATCAGGTGGTCCCGTAGGCTGGTCTGCCAACCAGTAGCATAAAAAAGAAGTTTCTATGTAGATCCCCAAAGTACGAGTTCTTTTGTACATAGATGTAAAATTTAACTATGTTACTTTTAAAGGGTTTACATAGTTTCTATATTTTTCAGATTTGTCATGGCATAAAAACATACAGTTCAAATGGGCATACGAATGGCAAGAGTTTGTGTCGACGGCATCTGCAGCATTTCAGGTCTGTCAACAACTTCTTCTTCATCTATATCTTACAATCCCGGGTTCTTCAAGCGGAGCGTGAAGAGGCACATCACAGGGCTACCAACTTGAGGATTAATGTCAGGAGTCGAGCTGACTGTGAGAGTGGCGCCCAATCGCTAGATGCGCCATGACGTTCCATCTGGCTAGCGACGTCAATTTGGCGAGCTTAATATAAAAAACTCTTTATGCACAACGACATTTTGTAGTAACTACCTAGATATTCATTACGCAGGAAGACCTTACGGAGATCTTCGGGCCCAAGCCTGTGCTTCAAAGCTCTATACAAACCTGTCTGATCACCGTGGTTCAGTACTAACTACCCTCGCAAACCACACATCAATACAATTGAAATTATGTTATTATTTGGTAGCTTTTTGGGCTAGACGGCGCTGTGGAGGAGGATGTTAAATCCTCTCTTCATTTTTAAAAGACTTCAGCACACATTTCTAAGTTCTGCATATAATCCTAAAAGCCTATTAATTTTATCAGACTTATGAAGCCTGCCCCGATGGTGCACCAGTCAAGATGCGAACTCCACACCAGCATCGTGCTGCAGAAAGAGGAAGAAGTGAAGGCGCCCAACTTCCCCGACTCCGTGACTACTGGCGATGTCAAGTAACTCATTCATACTTATTAATCTAGTGACGACTTAATCCCCGGATGGGTAGCCAGAGTCATATTATATGCCCACATTTCACCATTTTAGAATTAGTTTTAACGTAATAAGTGAGCCTTAGCTAATGCCGTCTTGAAATGAACAGGCGTAGGTTTAAATTGCCTGCTGTTGAAATTTTTCAAGACGCCCATAAGGCCTTTAACGTGGTTTAGCGACTGCCACTTTACTGGCAACCGGGACCATAGACTTTACGTGCCTACCGGAGCACGGAAACGATCGTAAATAAATGTCACAAAGTGGTCACCATCCAAGAACCGGCTACAGTGAAAATTGCTAACTGCAGTGATCGTGTACAAATTTCTGGGGTATCCTTCCCATGGCTTTCCCGGGGTGGCTCCGAACCGTAGCTAGGCTGTTAGGCAGCATACGTGTGGTTTTTAGTCGGTAGGAGTGCGGCATAGCATCCATGTAAGATTTTACTCACATAAAAAAAACAGCGAGAAGAAGAAGAAGCGCTCGTGGTCCCACGGACTCAGTGTTCTGTAAACGATCACTGCAGTAAGCAACTTTCACCATGGCCGGTCCATGGATGGGTGACCATCCATGTGATCACTTTGTGACATTTATTTGAGCGTTTCCGTGCTTCGGAAGGCACGTTAAGCCGTTGGTCCCGGTTGCCAGTAAAATGGCAGTCGTTAAGCTAAGTTGAAGGTTTTATTTCAACAGCAGGCAGTCACAACCTGCGCCTGTCCATTTAAACACGGCAATACGGCTCACCACCTATTACGTGGGACAAATTATACAAAGGTGAAATAAGGGCATAGGGGATAAAGGCGTGACCATATGTATGTATGTATGTATGTATGTATGTATGAAAAAAAAAACAAGTGATCGTGTACAGTACACTGAGTCCGCGGTGCCAAGAACGCTTTTTTTTGGTAGAAAATTACGCATAAATCAATTATTATAATCAAGATTTTTGCTATGATGAACGCGAGACTGCTGCTAAGATCGTCTAGCCTATTTTGGCTGTGAGTCGTGACTCTCGTAGCCTTGAACGTTTTTTTCTTATTTAATTACTAGCTGACCCGCCCAACTTCGTTTGCGCCACATAAGAGAGAGTATTACCTGTTTCCGTCGTCCCCCATTTTTGAAACATTCACTATTCCTGCTCCGCTCCTATTAGTTGTAGCGTGATGTTATATAGCCTATGACACTCCACAATAACGTAGCTTTCTATTGGTGAAAGAATTTTTAAAATCGGTTCAGTAGATCCCGAGATTACCCCTTACAATTTAACAAACACACAAACTTTACTTCTTTATAATATTAGTATAGATTATTGAACAAAGGTCTGACATTACTGATATCTTGTATAGATCTATTACTTCATTATGCTACAAACACGGATTTATAATAAAACTAGCACTTGGCTAGTTTTATTATAAATCTGTTTGTGAGTCGGTCTAGCTCATGCAGGTTTCCGAACCACAATTCGGCAAAAATACACATTTGTTATATGTATGACTAGCAGACGTCACACGGTTTCACCCGCGTAGTTACCGTTCCCGTGGGAATAAGGGAATAAAATATAGCCTATGTTCACCGCAAAGAGTGTAGCTTCCCAACAGTGAAAGAATTTTTCAAATCGGTTCAGTAGTTCCGGAGCCTATTCGTTCGTACAAACAAACAAACAAACAAAAAAAACAAATCTTTCCTCTTTATAATATTAGTATAGATAAATAAATAAATAAAATGCTTTCAATTTCCGCCAGATCTTCACGCATTCGCGAGATAAAGGGTCTTGTCAGACAGACGGACGAACAGTTCCGTTTTTAGACTTCCGTAAGGAAACAACGGAACCCTTATAGGATCACTTTATTGACCGTCCGTCCGTCTCGATCAAAGTTAAATTTTTTTACTGTTTCAAGGGACTGCTTTCCTTTAGGTACATATGATATTAATTTCAACTCGATACCTTCAGACATTCAGGATATAAAGAGTCTTGACAGACAGACAGAGGGACGGATGTACGGACAAAGACTTCTATATAAAATGAGGTAGACATGCCCTACGCACCGATTTTTGAAACCTATAAACTGCGCTAATTAGCAGCGTTGTTCGCACTGTTGCGAGTCAAAACTTCGAGAGTAGGTACTCGACTTGCAATTGGAGTCCATACGCCTTCTCTTTTACTCTTGTTCTATCCGTATATTGCTATTGTGTGTGGTGACAATTACGTAAATAGTATTTATAAGTGAGTGTAGTCTCAGCAATGTGTGTGTTTGAGGATTGCTTTTGAAATCTCGCTTGTTAGAGTACGGCGCGTCTACCTCAGTTTATATAGAAGTCTTTGTGTACGGAACCCTCGGTGGGCGAGTCCGACTTGCACTTGTCCGGTTTTTTTCCTTTTGAGATACAAAACCTTAAAAATGTAGGTACCTATGAAATACTGGTGTTGAAAGTGCCCATGGACTATTTCAGCGAATCCTTTTTGTCCTGCAGACCTCAGCATTATGCCACTTCAGTGGTAAAAAAAAAAATTAATAAAAAAACAGAAGCGACTTCATACAAATCCTTAAAAATTCAATTTACTTAGCACAGAGTTATATGTATTTTGATTTACCAGATTTTATTCAATATCATATTGAAGTCGGCGCCAAGTAAACCCATGGGTTTAGGTATGTATTATTAATGGCACCAACTTCAATATTATATTGAATAAAATGTGATAAATCAAAATACATATTACTTTGTGCTAAGTAAATTGAATTTTTAAGGATTTGTATGAAGTCGGTTCTATTTTTTTATTAAAATATTTTTTTTATTATTTTAAGTGACGCGTGGACCGATAAGTATATCTATCTAGGTGTAAAGTTCTCATCAACACAAATCAATCAAGCCGAAACACAAGGTAACTGCTGTAAACCGTTAAGGAATTCCCTCGGCTGTCTTTCGGTTCCATCATCAGATCGACTCCAGACCTTCATTAAATTGTAGTACATTAAAGCACTTAATCAAAAAGTTAACAAATGCACTAGTTGTCCCTACAATTTTCGGTGGTTGCCCTCGATTTCTCCTGGATCCCAGCATCAGATCCTGAAACCCTGGATATGGGACCACCTCAGAAGTAGCCTCTGTCAAACAAAAAAAGGATTTTCAAAATCCATCCATAATTGGCGCTGTTATCGCGTAACATACATACAAAAAAAAACATAGCGTACGAATTGAGAACCTCCTCCTTTTTTGAAGTCGGTTAAAAAACTGAAAAGTAGGTTTATTCCTAATCCTACATGGATGCTAAGCCGAACTCCTACCGACTAAAAACCACACGTATCCTACCTAACAGCCTACGGTTGGGTGCCCCGGGTAAGCCTTCGGAAGGTACGTACCTACGGCTACCACTGCGGCCTCACCTAGAGTGGGAGCTCGGGTGCTATCCCGCGTATTTGGGGCGTTGTTCGGGTGTTATCGCACTTCTTGGGGGGCGTGCGTGAATCCCTCACGTCACGCTGTCGTCTAGAGCCTGCTTCTGTAATGACGGTGAGCAGCCCCCTCTCCATCCTCAGGCACTCGGTCATGGAGGCCAATAGTCTTGGGCGAAGACATACTTGCAGGTGATGTGGAACCTCTTAGTGACAGGAGAGAAATGATCACTGCATTTATTATCTTACTCTACAGTTACCTAATGATTTTCTTTTTAATTAACATTATTTAGGTAGGTAATTTGGTAGTTTTGCGACCTAGAATGGAGTGATATTCTCAAAGCAAAATATCAGCGCTTCTTTGTAGCATGAAGTATAAGTTATACGCCAAGCTAGGGGTTATTTTAGTCCTAAGGACATCCTTCCGAGGGCTTACCCGGTACTCCCAACCGTAGGCTGTTAGGTAGGTTACGTCTGGTTTTTAGTCGGTAGGAAACCGGCATAGCATCCATGTAGGATTTTCCTCACGTTAAAAGCAACAAAAAAAGGAGTTATTTTAGGGTCTCGTTCCCAAAGGGTAAAAATTCTCCGTCTGGCAATCTGTTCGTCAACAGGCTGTATCTCATAATTCCTGATAGCTAGACAGTTGAAATTTTCACAAACGAGGCATTTCTTTTGCCAGTGTAACGACAGAAACTGAAAACAGAAAAAAAAAACCAGTAAAACGTGATTTTTTGCCCTTTTTGGTAGGAAATCCTCCGTTTGCGAGTCCGACTCGCACTTGACCGGTTTTAGTATACGGACAAGTGAATTACTTACCGTTCTAAACGCCAAAGTAGAAAATTAAAAACGACCTTATTTTTTTAGTTAATAAATAAATAATAAACTTTATTGAGAGTTAAAACTTCCTATACCTAGGGAAAGTTTATAGAACTTGCAAATTTTGGTAAATATACCTAATTTTATTCTCACAATCTTTGTTCAAACTCTGCTCTGTACATAAATCTTATTCCTAAATACATAAATCATAAATTTAAATGTAGGTAACACAATTTTAAAAAACTTTCTGTAATAAATAAAACATCACGACTATGTGCAAAACTTTGAACGCCATCTATCAGCGAATAGATAAACCACAAATGTATCAGAGCCATCTATTAGACAATAGCAGTAAACTTGGCCCTCTAGTGCCGAATAGTGTAGGTAATATTTTACCTGACATCTGTTGTCTAATGGCATACACCAATAAATTATAAAATTATTTAACCTCTTTTCTATCAAAATATTCGTTGCAAGAAGAATTCTATCTGACATTAGAAAAAAAAGTAACTTCAAGGCATTTTTACGATGATTTATTGATGTTATTGTAGTATATTTATACTATAAAATTCATTATTGTTATATCATGTTTAGAAGAAATGCTAGATTAGTTCAACATGTAAGTTTTTTTCTGATCTAAAAATGTACCTATCGTAATAAGGCAAATAATCTTCTACAATATGTCTCGTAGCATGTTTTCTCTAGATTCACGAGGTGACATAATGCTGAAAGGAGGCCTTTATTTTGCTCGGATGCGCGCGGATGGAATGTGCATTGATGCACATTTTTATTGATTTAGTATTTATTTTTCTATATTTTTACTATCGTTTTGGGTCTTGAATATTTTTTAAAATATTTTTAAGTCAGTATGTTTGTCATCATCGGTGTACTGACATTTGAGAAAATAAAAAACATTTTCTTTCTTTAGATAAATAAGTAGACCAGACCGTACTTATGTATATTTAGGGTCTTGCAGGTTCTTGCCGGGTCGGCGGCAGCGCGAGTGTAGCACCTTTAGTAGGTACTGCTCTAGTATTGCAATACCTACCTAGTTGTTCACGGGACATCCTTCCTGAGGGCTTACCCGGGGCTCTCAACCATAGGCTGTTGGGCGTTACGTGAGGTTTTTTAGTCGGCAAGAGTCCGGCATAGCATCCTACGAGGATTTTCCCTCACGTTAAAAAAAAAAAAAATACCTACATAGTTGTAAACTTCCAAAGAGTACCTACTATAACCAATTTTTATCAGGTGGTCCCGTAGGCTGGTCTGCCAACCAGTAGCATAAAAAAGAAGTTTCTATGTAGATCCCCAAAGTACGAGTTCTTTTGTACATAGATGTAAAATTTAACTATGTTACTTTTAAAGGGTTTACATAGTTTCTATATTTTTCAGATTTGTCATGGCATAAAAACATACAGTTCAAATGGGCATACGAATGGCAAGAGTTTGTGTCGACGGCATCTGCAGCATTTCAGGTCTGTCAACAACTTCTTCTTCATCTATATCTTACAATCCCGGGTTCTTCAAGCGGAGCGTGAAGAGGCACATCACAGGGCTACCAACTTGAGGATTAATGTCAGGAGTCGAGCTGACTGTGAGAGTGGCGCCCAATCGCTAGATGCGCCATGACGTTCCATCTGGCTAGCGACGTCAATTTGGCGAGCTTAATATAAAAAACTCTTTATGCACAACGACATTTTGTAGTAACTACCTAGATATTCATTACGCAGGAAGACCTTACGGAGATCTTCGGGCCCAAGCCTGTGCTTCAAAGCTCTATACAAACCTGTCTGATCACCGTGGTTCAGTACTAACTACCCTCGCAAACCACACATCAATACAATTGAAATTATGTTATTATTTGGTAGCTTTTTGGGCTAGACGGCGCTGTGGAGGAGGATGTTAAATCCTCTCTTCATTTTTAAAAGACTTCAGCACACATTTCTAAGTTCTGCATATAATCCTAAAAGCCTATTAATTTTATCAGACTTATGAAGCCTGCCCCGATGGTGCACCAGTCAAGATGCGAACTCCACACCAGCATCGTGCTGCAGAAAGAGGAAGAAGTGAAGGCGCCCAACTTCCCCGACTCCGTGACTACTGGCGATGTCAAGTAACTCATTCATACTTATTAATCTAGTGACGACTTAATCCCCGGATGGGTAGCCAGAGTCATATTATATGCCCACATTTCACCATTTTAGAATTAGTTTTAACGTAATAAGTGAGCCTTAGCTAATGCCGTCTTGAAATGAACAGGCGTAGGTTTAAATTGCCTGCTGTTGAAATTTTTCAAGACGCCCATAAGGCCTTTAACGTGGTTTAGCGACTGCCACTTTACTGGCAACCGGGACCATAGACTTTACGTGCCTACCGGAGCACGGAAACGATCGTAAATAAATGTCACAAAGTGGTCACCATCCAAGAACCGGCTACAGTGAAAATTGCTAACTGCAGTGATCGTGTACAAATTTCTGGGGTATCCTTCCCATGGCTTTCCCGGGGTGGCTCCGAACCGTAGCTAGGCTGTTAGGCAGCATACGTGTGGTTTTTAGTCGGTAGGAGTGCGGCATAGCATCCATGTAAGATTTTACTCACATAAAAAAAACAGCGAGAAGAAGAAGAAGCGCTCGTGGTCCCACGGACTCAGTGTTCTGTAAACGATCACTGCAGTAAGCAACTTTCACCATGGCCGGTCCATGGATGGGTGACCATCCATGTGATCACTTTGTGACATTTATTTGAGCGTTTCCGTGCTTCGGAAGGCACGTTAAGCCGTTGGTCCCGGTTGCCAGTAAAATGGCAGTCGTTAAGCTAAGTTGAAGGTTTTATTTCAACAGCAGGCAGTCACAACCTGCGCCTGTCCATTTAAACACGGCAATACGGCTCACCACCTATTACGTGGGACAAATTATACAAAGGTGAAATAAGGGCATAGGGGATAAAGGCGTGACCATATGTATGTATGTATGTATGTATGTATGTATGAAAAAAAAAACAAGTGATCGTGTACAGTACACTGAGTCCGCGGTGCCAAGAACGCTTTTTTTTGGTAGAAAATTACGCATAAATCAATTATTATAATCAAGATTTTTGCTATGATGAACGCGAGACTGCTGCTAAGATCGTCTAGCCTATTTTGGCTGTGAGTCGTGACTCTCGTAGCCTTGAACGTTTTTTTCTTATTTAATTACTAGCTGACCCGCCCAACTTCGTTTGCGCCACATAAGAGAGAGTATTACCTGTTTCCGTCGTCCCCCATTTTTGAAACATTCACTATTCCTGCTCCGCTCCTATTAGTTGTAGCGTGATGTTATATAGCCTATGACACTCCACAATAACGTAGCTTTCTATTGGTGAAAGAATTTTTAAAATCGGTTCAGTAGATCCCGAGATTACCCCTTACAATTTAACAAACACACAAACTTTACTTCTTTATAATATTAGTATAGATTATTGAACAAAGGTCTGACATTACTGATATCTTGTATAGATCTATTACTTCATTATGCTACAAACACGGATTTATAATAAAACTAGCACTTGGCTAGTTTTATTATAAATCTGTTTGTGAGTCGGTCTAGCTCATGCAGGTTTCCGAACCACAATTCGGCAAAAATACACATTTGTTATATGTATGACTAGCAGACGTCACACGGTTTCACCCGCGTAGTTACCGTTCCCGTGGGAATAAGGGAATAAAATATAGCCTATGTTCACCGCAAAGAGTGTAGCTTCCCAACAGTGAAAGAATTTTTCAAATCGGTTCAGTAGTTCCGGAGCCTATTCGTTCGTACAAACAAACAAACAAACAAAAAAAACAAATCTTTCCTCTTTATAATATTAGTATAGATAAATAAATAAATAAAATGCTTTCAATTTCCGCCAGATCTTCACGCATTCGCGAGATAAAGGGTCTTGTCAGACAGACGGACGAACAGTTCCGTTTTTAGACTTCCGTAAGGAAACAACGGAACCCTTATAGGATCACTTTATTGACCGTCCGTCCGTCTCGATCAAAGTTAAATTTTTTTACTGTTTCAAGGGACTGCTTTCCTTTAGGTACATATGATATTAATTTCAACTCGATACCTTCAGACATTCAGGATATAAAGAGTCTTGACAGACAGACAGAGGGACGGATGTACGGACAAAGACTTCTATATAAAATGAGGTAGACATGCCCTACGCACCGATTTTTGAAACCTATAAACTGCGCTAATTAGCAGCGTTGTTCGCACTGTTGCGAGTCAAAACTTCGAGAGTAGGTACTCGACTTGCAATTGGAGTCCATACGCCTTCTCTTTTACTCTTGTTCTATCCGTATATTGCTATTGTGTGTGGTGACAATTACGTAAATAGTATTTATAAGTGAGTGTAGTCTCAGCAATGTGTGTGTTTGAGGATTGCTTTTGAAATCTCGCTTGTTAGAGTACGGCGCGTCTACCTCAGTTTATATAGAAGTCTTTGTGTACGGAACCCTCGGTGGGCGAGTCCGACTTGCACTTGTCCGGTTTTTTTCCTTTTGAGATACAAAACCTTAAAAATGTAGGTACCTATGAAATACTGGTGTTGAAAGTGCCCATGGACTATTTCAGCGAATCCTTTTTGTCCTGCAGACCTCAGCATTATGCCACTTCAGTGGTAAAAAAAAAAATTAATAAAAAAACAGAAGCGACTTCATACAAATCCTTAAAAATTCAATTTACTTAGCACAGAGTTATATGTATTTTGATTTACCAGATTTTATTCAATATCATATTGAAGTCGGCGCCAAGTAAACCCATGGGTTTAGGTATGTATTATTAATGGCACCAACTTCAATATTATATTGAATAAAATGTGATAAATCAAAATACATATTACTTTGTGCTAAGTAAATTGAATTTTTAAGGATTTGTATGAAGTCGGTTCTATTTTTTTATTAAAATATTTTTTTTATTATTTTAAGTGACGCGTGGACCGATAAGTATATCTATCTAGGTGTAAAGTTCTCATCAACACAAATCAATCAAGCCGAAACACAAGGTAACTGCTGTAAACCGTTAAGGAATTCCCTCGGCTGTCTTTCGGTTCCATCATCAGATCGACTCCAGACCTTCATTAAATTGTAGTACATTAAAGCACTTAATCAAAAAGTTAACAAATGCACTAGTTGTCCCTACAATTTTCGGTGGTTGCCCTCGATTTCTCCTGGATCCCAGCATCAGATCCTGAAACCCTGGATATGGGACCACCTCAGAAGTAGCCTCTGTCAAACAAAAAAAGGATTTTCAAAATCCATCCATAATTGGCGCTGTTATCGCGTAACATACATACAAAAAAAAACATAGCGTACGAATTGAGAACCTCCTCCTTTTTTGAAGTCGGTTAAAAAACTGAAAAGTAGGTTTATTCCTAATCCTACATGGATGCTAAGCCGAACTCCTACCGACTAAAAACCACACGTATCCTACCTAACAGCCTACGGTTGGGTGCCCCGGGTAAGCCTTCGGAAGGTACGTACCTACGGCTACCACTGCGGCCTCACCTAGAGTGGGAGCTCGGGTGCTATCCCGCGTATTTGGGGCGTTGTTCGGGTGTTATCGCACTTCTTGGGGGGCGTGCGTGAATCCCTCACGTCACGCTGTCGTCTAGAGCCTGCTTCTGTAATGACGGTGAGCAGCCCCCTCTCCATCCTCAGGCACTCGGTCATGGAGGCCAATAGTCTTGGGCGAAGACATACTTGCAGGTGATGTGGAACCTCTTAGTGACAGGAGAGACTTTGCTTCTCTGTGTGTATTCTACCGGCTGTATAACGGTTTGTGCTCTGAGGAATTGTTTGACATGATGCCTACGGCTACATTCTATCATCGCACCGCTCGCCACAGACAGGGTGTTCATCCTCACATGTTGCATCCGGAGCGCTCGAGCACGGTTAGATCCGATAGGCGCTTTCTACCGCGCACGCTTAGGTTGTGGAATGATCTCTCTGCCTCGGTTTTCCCAAACGCCTACAGTATGGGGTTCTTCAAGAGGGGTCTTAGAAGGTTTTTACAGGGTCGGCAGCGCGAGTGTGGCGCCTCTGGTGTTGCAAACGTCCATAGGCTGCGGTGACCACCGGTACATCTGGTGGGCCGTATGCTTGTCTGTCACCTTAGTGGTATAAATAAAAATTTTAAAAAAGACACCAGACTGTGAAACTCGGGTGGGAGAGTTCTCTCCCGCTCCCTCCCCGCCGCACATTGGGGCAGCGTCATATAGGGACATGATATAAATTCAATTTCGAAAAGTGGGTATTTTATAAAAGTAATGATGTTATGATAAACTTGACTATTGAGTGCATTCATTACTACCCTTTATAAGAAAATATCGATTTATTTAGTACCAACAAATTACACTCGAAGTAAGACGTAAATGGAATTAAGAATATTGCAAATACTTTCAATAATTTATTTATAGTGGATCGCGAAACGAATTAATTATGTCTAATATGGAGCATCTCGGACGGATACGGAACGGATAATAATAATAATAGGCTGTATGAAAAAAACAATATTTACACTACCTATTTTTATATTTTTTTTATATTTCTGCAATGAGTTCCTCATATATTTTACTAGTATATAATAGGGTAACTACTGTTTAATATAAAAGTAAAATTAAAAGTAGTGAACTCATTGCAGAAATATCAAAAATATATAAAAATAGTGTAAACATTGTTTTTATTCATACAGCCTATGTAGGGTTTTAATATTAACGTTTTAATAGTGCAATATATTCTACATACCATTATCACTATGCTCCATATTAGACATAATTAATTCGTTTCGCGATCCACTATAAATTAATTATTGAAAGTATTTGCAATATTCTTAGTTCCTTTTACGTCTTACTTCGAGTGTAATTTGTTGGTACTAAATAAATTGATATTTTGTTATAAAGTGTAGTAATGAATGCACTCAATAGTCAAGTTTATTATAACATCATTAATTTTATAAAATACATACTTTTCAAAATTGAATTTATATCATCTTCCTATAGGACGCTGCCCCAATGTGCGCCGTCTCTTTCACGGGCATGACCTTATTTTTAACGCTTACAAACAGGTACATCAAGAAAGAAGGTGACGCAGTAGCCATGGATGAGGTGGTTATGGAGATAGAGACAGACAAGACAGCGCTGCCGGTGATGTCTCCAGGCCATGGCGTAGTTGCCAAGTATCTGGTCAAGCAAGGACAGGCCGTCAAGTCGCAGCAGCCGCTGTTTATCGTATGGAATACTTTCTGATTTTCTCTAATTTATTATAATAGTATATCTACTCCCTGCGTGGTTTTTTCCGAACGTCTCTACAGTATAGAGTTCTTCAAAGGGGTTTGATTTTTGCAATTTCGGCAGCGCGAGAGTAGAGCCTCTAGTGTTGCAGACTTTCATAGGCTTCGGTGATAGCTTTATTAGCTTTCCATCACGTGGGCCGCATGCTTGTCTGTCATGGTGGCATAAAAATACTTTTCTTATCTAGTTACCAAGCATGAAGACCTGTAGAAGCTTTGTGTGAAGACGAGAAACTTGCAAACTATAGCAGCAGTTGTGCTTAGGTCGCAGGCAAATTGGGTGAAATCTGAAATGTAGCACCCAACATCGACTGTCCATGATTTTTCAAATATGCTTTCATCTAAGATAGTCGAGAGGTGGGTCTCAAGTCTCAAGATACACAACAACTCCCATGTTACAAGCAACCGGGACCCCCGGGTTACGACGGGTAAGAGTACAAAATGTCGCCACCCCAATACATCCCGAGGGTGTCGTAAGAGGCGACTAAGGGAACACTTTCGCAAAAAGATCCATTGCGTAGAGAAGGAAAACTTGAATGAAAACCGGTTGTCAGTAAAATGACAATCGTTAAGCCAAGTTGAAGGCCTGAAAATTTTCATCTGCGGGTCCCGGTGACCTGCGCCTGTCCATTTCAACACGGCGATAGGCTCACCACCCATTACGTGGGACATAAAACTATAAGGTGAAATGTGGGCATAAACTATGCCTCTGCCTTCCCCTTCGAGGATAAAGGTGTGACTATAATATGTATGTATCTATGTATGTATGACTCCTTTCTATTCGTCAGCTTTGAGACTTGAGTTTTCATCAACAGATAAACGTGACAGGCCAAGCGCCAGTCAAGGCGGCCGCCCCTGCCGCAGCGGCCCCAGCGCCCAAGGCGGCAGCACCGGCCGCTGCGGCCGCGCCGAGAGCTGCGTCTGCTGCCAAGGCACCCGCTGCTAAAGCTCCCGCGGGACCTACTGTGAGTATTTCTGTTCGAAGTTGAGGTTTAGAAATTAATCTGCTATCTACAAGTATTTCGGGGTGGAAACTATTCATGATCATGTATCATCTACGTACTATAATACCAATAATATCTACTGTATTAGCAGTACCTAGGTACCTAATTTCAGTAAAGAACTGCTCAGTTTCGAGCGAGGATGGCTATTTTTTGTTAACCTCTAATTATATTGAATGCTCGTCTGAACTGTAGGTATATGTCTCAGAATTATAATTATGAATCACCTAGAAGGAAGCCCAAATGTTTAAATAAATTCTATTTTATGATTGGTGATTAGATTCTACAAGAAATTCGGTTCAACAATATTTTTAAAAAGATCCTCCTTTTCTTTTGATAGTGGTAGTAGGTACGAAAAACCAAAATCTGATCTTTAAATTCCTACACCCACCAGGCTGCAGCGCAAAGACTCGGCGACCCAACAAAGACGATATCTGGTTCGCGAACTGAGCACCCTGTACCAATGAACAAGATGCGACAGCGGATCGCCGAACGTCTAAAAGAAGCGCAGAACACTACTGCTATGCTGACTACCTTCAATGAATGCGATATGAGGTGACTTCGTTTCCAACTTCTAAATAGGTATAAATGATTAATCTACTCCCTGGCTTGGCCAGTGGTATTTTTTTTTCGCTGAAGTTTTTTTCTTTCTGTAGTAAAGACACTAACATCGCTAACTGTCGGTGAAAGTTCGGTTAAAATCGGTCCAGCCTTTTCAGGGATTAGCCGGTAACAATTTTGTACATTTGTAAATTAAAAATCTGATAGTTTGGAATTACACTTATAACCCTTCCGCTATTGAGAGTGTGCACAAGAATACCACAGCAGTACTGCGTAAAACTGCTGTCGTATTCTGCTAAGATAATGACCCTAGTAAATTGCAGGTACAATTGTACCACTTCGCACTTTCAACAAACAAACTTAACTACACCATGACTGATTCTGTGATGGGTGATCACTTTGTGGGATTACCATCACATATACGAGCGTTTTTGTGCCCTTGGTCTCGGTGGTCAGGTACACGGCTGTCGTTAAGCCAAGTTACAGGCCTCATGAAGGGCAAACACTGCTTCTGTATAAGTCGCAAGTGCGGCCCTGTGCCGTACATGGAGTACTGCTGTCACCTCTGGGCGGGGCACCAGAATATCAGCTTCGTCCATTTGAATCGGTGCAAAGGCGAGCCGTGAGAGTTGTCAGCGATCCTATGCTTACAGGTGACGTGGAACCTCTTCGCGACAGGAGAGACTTTTGCCTCCTTATGCGTGTTCTACCGCCTGTACAATGGTGTGTGCTCTGAGGAATTATTTGATATGATGCCCACAGCCAGGCCTCCGTCACTCGCTCAAAATCGCGCGCTATGTACCTACCGCTCGGCATCTCCCTGGGGATACAACTGGCAGAGGGTTGCCGGGCGCCCGACTGAGCGCTCGCCACAGAGTACATTTGTATATTATGAGACGCTCGCATCGCACCGCACCGCACGTTCCCGCGCTTACGCTTCGAAATACCGAAACCACGTAATTATTGTGCAGTGGATGGGTGTAATAGTACAAAAACAAAAGAAAATTTGTCTTTTTTTAAATTGCCGAGAGACGAAGAAAGCTGAGTAATATTTTAAATCTTATCAATTTGCATGTTTTTACCATTTATTTGTTTGAACATAAGTAGGTAGGTGATAAGTATGTAAATCTTAAATTAAGGAGTTATTTGAGTCAGGTATTATAAAATTGTTGTTTTTTATAGGCAATTCAATGTTTTATAGAATTTGTAGGTAAATAGGTTTTATAGGTAGTCGAAGCGCTCGTGGCCCCGGGGACTCAGTGTTCTGTAATCGATCACTGTTGTAAGCAACTTTCACTATGGCCAGTTCTTGGATGGGTGACCATTCATGTGACCACTTTGTGACCTTTATTTGAGCGTTTCCGTGCTTCGGAAGGCACGTTAGGCCGTTGGTTCCGGTTGCCAATAAAATAGCAGTCAGCCAAGTTGAAGGCCTTTTTAGGCGGTTTGAAAAATTTAAACAGCAGAGGGTCACAACCTGTACTTGGTACAATCTATAAAAAAATGAAATGTGGGCATCTAATATGCCTCTGCCTTCCCCTTCGGAGATCTACGCGTGACCATATGTATGTGTGTGTAACATAGTAAGGTAGGATGGCCGGGTGAGATAGGTGACTAGCCGGTACTTACGCTAAAGGTAATGTCAGTTAAATTTAGATTTCTTTGATATTTTAGTTATGGGTAGGCATAAGATAAACAATATAAATATATAGGTATACCTACCTACTGTGATTCATAATTTATTTTTGGTTTTTACGTGCATTTATAAAAGCGTGTTTTTCTAGGGTTTTTTAAACCATTCATAATTTTTTTCCTTACATTCCATTACATTGTTAGTTAAATACACGTCGACCTACAAAAAGCGTATTAAAACATGGTTGATTCGTAACATTTGTTTTATTACAACAATCATTATAGGTTCAACCCTAGCGCATTCTTACGATGACGTCACTCGCACAGCGGGCAACACAGTCTCGACGCTATGAGCGCGTGTTTAAGGTACAATTCTTCTCGTTCGGGGCAGCAGGTATTATTATTAAAATTTTGTAGGCTAATATAGCGTAGGTATTGACGCTTTTGTATGGGAGTGATGTATCTGTTACGTAGTAACTATTTAGTAATCTGTGCCACAGCTACGTTCTATCATCGCACCGCTCGCCACAGACAGGGTGTTCATCCTCACTTTCTACGTCCGGAGCGTTCGAGCACGGTTAGATCCGATAGGGGCTCTCTACCGCGCACGCTTAGGTTGTGGAATGATCTCCCTGCCTCGGTTTTCCCAAACGCCTACAGTATGGGTTCTTCAAAAGGGGTCTTAGAAGGTTTTTACAGGGTCGGCAGCGCGAGTGTGGCGCCTCTGGTGTTGCAAACGTTCATAGGCTCCGGTGACCACCGGTCCTTCTGGTGGGCCGTATGCTTGTCTGCTACCTTAGTGGTATAAAAAAAATAGACTCACCACCATACCATCACCACAAAAATCAAATGAAGAGTTTTTGGTCTTATAAAATGCTAAAGTGGTCGTAGACAAAAGAGTGACTATACTGACTCTATGTATGTATCTTTTACAGCAACTTAATGGCTTTCCGAAAAGCGAATTTGGAAACGTTCACTAAGAAGTACGGCGTGAAATTGTCTTTCATGTCACCGTTCCTGAAGGCGGCGGCCAACGCTTTGATGGACCAACCGGTTGTCAATGCCGTCATCATAGGCAAAGATATTATTTACAGGTATACACTGTTTTACAATACTTCTCCTCTATTCTGTGATATAGAAAGTTTTACCTACATATAGCTTAGGCGTGAATTATACATAAACGGCGCAACGCCATATCTGCAGAAGAACCGACGGCCGATGGAGCAAACAAGTTCTAGAGTGGAGACCGCGTCTCGGCAAACGTGGGGTAGGACGTCCACCCGCTAGATGGACCGACGACCTGGTAAAGGTCGCAGGCTGGGACTGGATGCGGAAGGCGCAGGACCGTGTGTTGTGGCGTTAATTAGGAGAGGCCTACGTCCAGCAGTGGACTGCGATAGGTTCATTTGATTGATTGATTGGCGCAGCGCAGTCGCAGGCGTGGCGTACCATACATTTTTTTATGACAAAGGGAAAAAAGTTACAAGCGGTATCATGCCTGAGGTGCGCCACCCATACTGTCTCTGTATAATTCACTCCTTAGGCCAGGTACATAGATTAATTCTTATTGCCACGCAACTAGTTTCGTAAGAAGAAAACCTTTTCCTCCTGCGAAATTAGAGCTACATACGACTGCCTGCGAAACCCCTGCTGTTTGCTACCCTTCCGGTCGACTTTGTCCATTTCCTAACTTGACCAGAACCAAACTTGTCCACTTCCTAAATTGTCATCTTCCTAACTTTACCATTTCCAAACGTGTATGTAACCAGCCTCTATATTTTTACAATAATTTTAAATCTTTCTACGGTAGGACTTCAAAATGCGATCAGCCAAAATGTGTATTAATCACCAATGAAATCATCATCATCGATAATAGGCTTGCCTCCAATTACTTGAGACCAACAAGACCAAAACAAGTCTACTAAAATGTCCGTCTGTTGTGAAGTATATTATAGTGGCATTCAACAGACCTAAATAATATAGTAAACAAAGAAATTGGATCTCGACTACTCCATAATTACTTACATTTAATTTATCAATCCTGATCATAGTCCTTTCAAGGAACTCTAGTTAGATTTATGCGGACATTTCGACACTAATAAACCTTTAGATTATAGAATAATTTCATGAAAAATACTCGGATGGTAAAAATTTAAGACTGTCATTTTTGCTTGTCATTAAATTATTTTTTCTCAGACTTGTTTGTCTTTGCCATAGTGTTGTAAAACTGTTGTACTGGCCAATTGATTTTAAAAGGAGGTCATTGTTTTATCAATCTGTCAGTTCGAAAAAATGTACTTACTTTAATAATATAACTTATTGACCCAGAGAGCTAAGAGTGCGAGTCTTTGCCCCTTTTCACACGTACCGGTTGCCGGGTGCCGGGTAGGGTATGGCCGTGTACTATAGCTTTCACACGTACCGGCGTGATTTGCCGGCAACCGCTTGCATTCGCCGTCGGTTACCCGGCACCGGCTACCCGGCAACTAAATAAACAGGTTTCTGTCAAACTGGTCGCTTAGACTGACTTCCCTGACGATGCGAAGCAAGTCCGTCTGGGGTCCTTATTATCTGAATGGTGATAGTTATGGAGTCGTGCAGATTATAATGGAACGACTTCAATCAATGACAATCTGATTAATACTTTGTGGATTGAATATAGCTAAGGTATAGATTTAATTTTATGGCCATTCAAATGTCTTGAGAGGTAAGTCCGGCACAATTATGACCTCAGGTGTTCTAAACATTTTATATTTAATTTTACCCTACTGCGCGACACAAAAGAAGGGTTATTGTGTCGGCGGGTTTGAATAGCAGCCTGAATGAATTGATACACAAATAAAATTAGGAAAACTTAATAAAATGTAATGTTGTAGTATAAGACACAGCAATGAGGTACTTAGTATTAGATATAGATACATTCCTAAATACTTATATGGTTAGGAACATTTCAAAACTTGGTTTCGAATGTGGCCGAAGGGTAAGGTATTATCCTTGATATGAAGCATTCCTACGATTTGTATATTAGACTAGCTGGCCCGCGCAACTTCGTTTGCGTCACGTCACTTATGAGAGTTATGAGTGAAAAAAAGGTAGGTAGTATTAATATTTTCAGTTTTCAGATTTAAAAACCCCACATTAGAAATCTCTCAAGATGTCTTAGTCTGCTTCTGTAAGAACGGCGAGCAGCTAGCGAGGCGTCTACACTTTTTATCATCCCTAAAGTAATTTATTATTGTAAATAAATGATTATACTATTAAATGTTCTAAAAGTTTCTTTATTTTTAAAGATCCTTTAATTATTGCACATAATAATATATTGATATACCGATATACCGAATTTCATGATTTGATGAATTTGGCGATTGATATACCGAAGTAAATGAATGTACGGTGAACTAGATATAACTCAATGATTATGTACATACATAGAATCAGTATAGTTACAGCACTATGATCATAGACAACTTTTGTCAAAACATGACATGTTTACACGATTGCTGAGCTGTCCAGAAAAAGACTATACAGACCGACATTTTGGTAGTCTACACTGATATAGGCGTGATCTCCGATTATGGAGCTAAAGGCAGAAGGCGCTTAACCGAACAAGAAAATAAGGCCATGAAAGCAAATACTAAATCCTCTATAGAAGTGAAATACATGAATAATGACGTCATAAATGAGTCATACGACTTTCATTTTCATTTTTCATTTTCATAATCAGTCGTTACTTATGTACAGTAACAGTAAGACGCTTAGTTTAACACTGCCACGTCATACGAGTACCATTCACTTTTTCACTTAGTTTAGAACTATAAAATCCTGGAACGACCAGCCCGCACACGTGTTTCCCTCAGCTTACAATCCCGAGTTCTTTAGGAGGAGCGTGAAAAGGCACATCACAAGGCCGCTAACTTGAGGACCACTGTCAGAAGTGGTCCACAATCGCTAGATGCGCCACGGCTTTCCATCAGGCTGGAGGCGACATCAATTTGACGAGCTAAATATTTAAAAAAATAGTATTGGCTTTCTTGGCCTCACTTTCTTGTTCGGTAGGCGTCATCTACATTTATTTCTACTGGTTGAATTTATAGTCGTTTTGGAACGGAAAGGTTTAGGCACAGTTTCGATAACAGAACCGATCGGCACTGTCAATTTGAAAATCAACAATAAAAAATTACGAACATGTCAAAATCTACATCGTTTGCCAAAATCAAAATGAGAACTCCTGGTTATTCCTTTAAATTTCACGAAATACGTTTACTACGATTTTCTACTACAATTTTTCATTCAATGTCTAACGTTCCAATCAGTAAGAAGAGTCACCGCGCCGGGAAAATTCGATCAATCACAAATCACAACGCATGAACGCACCGGTCCACGTGGACTCGTTGCCAAGTAACGTCGGTAGGTACTCGACTAGTACGTCTTGTAGGCGGTAGGTAAATACGCTCGGCCGACCGGCGACCGCGGCGCGCAGTTCGACTATGACTTGCGCGCAGTATTGTCGTCGCGATCGTGCATTGCAAAAATGAGTCGTCAGTACGAATATTCCAACGTGGAATATTTAGCAATGGTGCAGATGTATGCCGTTGCTAACTACAACCTAGAAGCAGCTAGGCGGTTGTATCATAGTAGAATTATATGTATTCCCGGTCTGAGAATTTGAACGGGCTACGGCTGCCGCGGTGGGCCCGTGGCTTGGCCGCCGAAGAGCCCGGACTTAACACCCTTAAGACTTTTATTTGTGGTCGGAAATAAAACGATTAGTTTACACTCGAGAGTACGAATCTCGTGATGAATTACGCAGTGCGATAGTGGACGCCTTTGAAATAGTGAAAAGTGACAGAGACACATTGAATTGAATAAACTAAAATACAATAGCCTAAAACGTGCCCGTTGGTGTACCGAACTCCATTTTGAGCAGTTGCTAGGGTACAGGGAAGTGTAAATAAACTGTGAATAGGTAGGTTATAAGAGGGATTATAATTATTCTAAGGTAGGTATTTGAGTTGATTATTTTGTAAATAGCTCAATTTTTTTAAATACGCCGGAAATACTCCCTATTTGTTCGTGTTTATTTTCATTATTATTACATAAACCTTATTAATTCACCGTAAAATAGAACAATGTTAAAGTATTTCCGACGGTCCTAAGCCCGTGTAAAGTATGAAGGAGAAATTGGAGTCCTTTATTATTATCTAAGTACCTATTATTATCGAAACGAATGCATTCGGTCAATGAACTGATCACATGGAAACACGCGCCGCGGCGTAGGTACCTATGGGTTTCGGAGTTTCATTCATTGAAAAGTTCAATGAACGAGTGAAAAAGATTACATAGAAGTCATTTTTTTATTATAACCTGCACAGCTGTTTTGACACTCCGAAATGGTTCCATTATTGATTCCGAGTAACCCCCTCTCGGGTCCAGAACGACTATAAATTCAACCAGTATAATCTGAGGATGTGATTCAATGATAAGGCAGGTAAGCTATTTTTATATCATTTCCAGAGACTATGTGGACATATCAGTTGCCGTGGCAACGCCGAGAGGTTTAGTCGTTCCGATCATACGCAACGTGGATTCCATGGATTACCCTCGCATCGAACTTTCAATGGCGGCGTTGGCTGCTAAAGCTAGGGACGGTGAGTCTACGAATGGTATCTTTTTAGTAGGTAGAAGCGCTCGTGGCCCTGCGGATTCAATGTTCTACAAAACGGTACCCTATCTGAGACTTCGCTGTCTGTCTTTCTGTCACGAAGCTATATCGTTTATTGCCGTTTTTTGTACAAACCCTGGATGCGCGAAGACGACGCGCCATTAGCTGGTTTTTGTAGGTATTTATGTTCATCTTAAAAGTATTTATAATGGGAAAGACCACTTTTTATGTACCTACCACTAAGATGGCAAACAAGCTTTCGGCCCATCTGATGGAAAATGGTCATCTTATGAACATTTGCAATACTAGAGGAGCTACTCTCGCATTGTCGACCCTGCAAGAAACTTGTAAGACTTTTCAAAAAAGCTATGGCTGGTCCTAGAACTAGTGACTACTTTATGACATTTCCATTTACAAGTGTTCCCGTTATCTCGAGCTTCAGAAAGCACGATAAACCGGTTGTCAGCAAGTGGGTAGTCGTAAAGCCAAGTTATATTTGAACAGCAGGTAGCCATAACGTGATTGACGTGAGCCTCTCCCAATTTACGAAACCACAAATGGTCCTGCGCCTTCCGCATCCAGACTCAGCCCATCTATTTATGTGGGAACCAATTGTGAAATGTGGGCGGCCGTTGAATATGCCTCTGGCCTTCGGGATTTTTTAATTATTTTCACTATAATTCCAGGTAAACTGACACAAGCAGACATGACAGGAGGCACATTTACCATAAGCAACGGCGGTGTGTTTGGATCACTGTTGTCTATGCCCATCATTAATTTACCACAATCCTCCATTTTGGGCATGCACGCTATTTTCCAGAGGCCTGTGGCTATCAATAAAAAAGTATGTATCGTCTTTTGGAGTTAGTTTTCTCTATGGACGTATTACGTCTATTTACAGGTAAAAACGGAACTTTTCGAACGGACGGTTTGTCTTTCTGCCAGTCCGTCTGTCTGATACCAGACTTTATCATCAACCATGGCTCCTAAACCGTGATACTAAAAACAGAAAATATTATACAAACGTGATTTTTGGCCGATAAGTACCTATTTGGTTCGGAACCTTCCGTCCGCGAATCTGACTCTCACTTGACGGGTTTATTTACTTAGTTGGAAGGCACTAAGCTCTCTGCGCAGCTGGGAAGCTTTTTGTGGAACTACCATGGTAAGAAGAGACATTGCCACTTTCGTTCTCAGAGTATACCGTGTGGAGATATCGAACCTGAATCGAAAGAGTTTAGGGGAGGTCAGCTCAAAGCGGCCACGTTAACTTTGAATTAAAAAAATAAATATTAAGTAACAAACTTTTGAACAAACTTCTATTGCAATAGTTAGAAAATTTATTTGAGAATCTATATAATGGTTTCAAATATTCTGAAATTTAAAATTAACAATTTCTTTTTTTCGAAATACGAAAACTTGTTAAAAAACCGCTTTGCCCGAGTGGTCGCCTAAAGCGGCCATAGGGGTAAGGGCAATGTGGCCACCCCTAAGTTTACAAGAAGTATGGGTAAGGGCAAAGTGGCCACCTCTAAGTTTACAAGAAGTATGGCCATTGTATCTTCGCTCCATGCTGCCTGGCCAGTCTTTCTTATGTGGTTGTTAACCGTCTAAACAGAAATAATTAAAGTATTATCCACAAAATTATAATATTTGGAACAAGGGCAAAGTGACCAGGGGGCCGTTTTGCCCGGGCCGCTTTGCCTTTTTCCGACGTTATTGTTAAAAGTGAACTACACGTAAGTTACTAGTTATAATTCAGAAATAATAAATCACAAGTAATACCAAATACATAAGACAAAATATACGTACAACAAAGCTATTGAAATATTAGAAGATTTGATCAAAACAGGTTGAACTTACCTCGCTTTTTTTTAACAAAACACGTAAATAAATATTTTTATTCACTACAGCCTTGCGCTCGCTCACATCGCCACCGAGGTAAGAATCGGTGCGGGGAGGGATGTCTGCTCTGCAGACAGAGTGTCATTATCGCTGTATCGCTTTATTTATCCAAATAATAAAGCATGACCTCTTTGCCCACTATGGCCGCTTTGAGCTGATCTCCCCTATCCATAATCGACAACCTACCAGTATCTCTTCGTAAATTGTTGGTATATTACTTCGTGAAGCGCTCGTGGCCCCGTGGACTCAGTGTTCT
Source organism: Miltochrista miniata (assembly GCA_933228765.1). Lineage (NCBI taxonomy): Eukaryota > Metazoa > Arthropoda > Insecta > Lepidoptera > Erebidae > Miltochrista > Miltochrista miniata. Next base: position 8,272,540 of record OW121764.1, on the reverse strand, counting down.
GTAACAGATCACTGTAGTAAGTAGGTAATTGGATCTAGTAAGACCTTGGATGGGCGACCACTTTGTGACATTTATTTGCAAGCGTTTCCGTACTTGGGCAGCCACGTTAAGCCGATGGTCCCGGTTACCAGTAAAATGGCAGTCGTTAAACCAAGTTGAAGGCACCTTTAAAGGGTATACCTACCTATTATATTAGATTCTGTGGCAACACAAAACTCATGAATAGGTAAGCACCGTGTGTTTTTATATGCTCAGAACTGGGTTATCATTTTAGGTTTGCTACGAAGACGGGGGAATGAACTCTTAAGAGGTTCCTTACATTCTTCAAAAACGAAGTTGTCACAATATTTTTGTTTGCAGGTTGAAATCCGACCAATGATGTATCTGGCACTGTCCTACGATCACAGACTGATTGACGGTCGTGAAGCTGTGCTGTTCTTAAGAAAAATCAAATCTGGAGTAGAAGATCCCACATCCATTTTAGCGGGCATTTGATTCGATATCCCAATCGTTATTTTAAACTATCATTTCAAAGCTAATGTCTGAAAAGCTTCGTTTATAGAGTTTTCTGTGAAAATACTCTATTCGGTGCTGAAGTCTGGTACTCTTTTTATGCACGCCTACTTTTGCTTGAATCGACCTCAATTTTCTACTATGAATATTGAAATTATGTATTATCATACTGCCTGTCTAATGAATAAAATACTTTTGTACCTCGGTCATTCTCAGCCGGCTCAAATAGGCGAGTCCGCGTCGAAAACCAATACCTGTAGATTACTTATCAATATGATTTTTTTTTCTACAAATTGTAGGGTCAAAAATAGTAGGGGGGGGCTGTGGATTTTTTTAGATTAATTACGTAAAAGTTAGTTTAAAAAAGTTAAAACTACGAAAATATTGACCTCGGTGTCGCGTCCGGTCCCGTATTGCAGCGAAAATTATTTTTTATCTTTTTTTCTCCAATATAGGTGTTATATGTGCATATATTCACAAATAACCTGATAACTATTTACTCTATTTATAACATTACTAAGCCATTATCGGCATTACTAGACAAGTTACAACTGGTTGTCTTTACGTCCGACGTTCAGAATTGACTTCAGTGGCGCGCACCTATTCGTTCATTACTCTGTATCTCTAGCGACTGGAAGAATAGTTGTTCGAGTAATACAAACTGTCAGTTACACCGCACCGGTGGTAAGGACTAGACGTCGGTGTGTCATCGCCCGACTGTTTTGTTAAGGTTCGTAATCATTTTCGGTGGCTTGGTATATACCTAAAATTGATTTCGGTGCATCCATTTTATCCTCAATTATTTTAACAAATGATGTAAAGCTATATTAAAAGTGTGTCTTTTATGTATAAGATTTCAGTAAAAAACATAAGTATTCATAATACAGATTACTTTTAAAAATATATAGGATTTTGCTAAATATTTTGATTTCAGTGCCCTTGATTCCTGTGTTTTTTAGTAGAAATACTTGCACGGAGATCAATATTTAAAAGCACCGAAATCAATCAATAATTTATTTATTTGCATTTTCAACTGCCTCGTTGGTCTGGAGGTAAAAATGTACGACTGCGAATAACGAGGTCTTGGGTTCGATTCCCACCAGAGTCAAATATCTGTGTGATCCATAATGATTTCGATCCATTTTGATTTCGGTGGACACCATTATAAAAAAGTGAAATCCCTTCATAACCATTCAGTCTATACAGTTCCCTCAACTACTGAAATGTTTTAAATTAACACTAGATTTGATATTTCATGTAAGTGAAACCTTAGTTGAAAAAAAAAAATGTACACCGAAGTCAACCAAATAATGAGCCGCCTGATAATGACCCACCTAAGTCAATACATTATTGTGATTATATTTTACTCGTTTCATTTGGATTTCGACATTCCATCATCGAGTTCATTCCCTGTTTCCAAGTTACACCTTCTGACATCACAACATAAAATATGTTATCAGAATGTCTAAGGCCCTTCGTACACTAGGCTACGCAAATCTTCGATACTAATGTTGTCAACTTATGTCGCGAATATTTGGTAGCGCACGAACCGTACACACGAGATATCTCAAGACGCGATTTTGTCTATTCAGTCACTGTAGACAAAGCGACAACACGTCTCAGACTAATTTAATTTACGAAATGTCTGACATAAGTGACGATGAAACTATGATTTTGGCTTACTATCTTTACCGAAAGCGAAGAAATCGTCGTAATAGGAAATACTGCGTTCAACCACATAAAAAAAAAATGTAAAGTGCAGACTGTTTGTAGCTACAAAAAAATTACAGCAAACAGATACTTGTCCAGTTTAACCCTTCCAAGACACAAGCGTGTATATTCACTGCTAAGAAAACCCCATTTACTGTACCGCCATAATTCCAGGGCACATCTCTCACTATCTCTGAAAGCATTGGGATCCTTGGCGTTGACATTTCCAGAGAGGTTCAATTCCGGAGTTATTTGGTGGACGAGGCTAAGCCGGCGTCCAAGAAGCTCGGTGTGCTCAGCAGAGCGCGGCGGTACTTTACTGCAGCGCAAACACTGCTTCTGTATAAGTCGCAAGTGCGGCCGCACATGGAGTACTGCTGTCACCTCTGGGCGGGGGCACCAGAATATCAGCCTCGTCCATTTGACTCGGTGCAAAGGCGAGCCGTGAGAGTTGTCAACGATCCTATGCTTACAGGTGAAGTGGAACCTCTTCGCGACTGGAGAGACTTTGCCTCCTTATGCGTGTTCTACCGCCTGTACAATGGTGTGTGTCCTGAGGACTTATTTGATATGATGCCCACAGTTACGTTCTATCATCGCACCGCTCGCCACAGACAGGGATTTCATCCTCACACTCTACGTCCGGAGCGTTCGAGCACGGTTAGATCCGATAGGGGCTTTCTTCCACGCACGCTTAGGTTGTGGAATGATCTCCCTGCCTCGGTTTTTCGAAACGCCTAAAGTATGGGGTTCTTCAAAAGGGGCCTTAGAAGGTTTTTACAGGGTCGGCAGCGCGAGAGTCGCTCCTTTCGTGTTGCAAACGTTCATAGGCAGCGGTGACCACCGGTCCTGGTGGGCCGTATGCTTGTCTGCCACCTTAGTGGTATAAAAAAATACTAAATTCAAATTGAATATTTATGTCAATTGTTCTGCCATCTTGGAAATCGCAGCGACATTAGTAGCGACGATCTCGACCGGCAGGTAGCGCGCGACTGGCGTCGGCGACGAATGAACAAAATGTCGGCGACGCATGTCTGTGTACGAACCTCTTTGAATTTGTATTGCGGTAGTCGCTTAGAGACCAAAATCTTTGGGTATCGAAGATTTGCGTAGCCTAGTGTACGAAGGGCCTAAGAGAATCATAATTCAAACTTTCCCAATTCCATACAAATACAGCCACTGTATAGCAGAACTTGAGTCACGCCTCCAATTCCACAAGAAATTCATGGTGGGTTCGCAGACTGGTCGAGTGGGTTAGGGTGGTATCCGGAGACAAACAGTTAAAGACATTACAAAATCTTTTCCGGAGCGGGATGAGAGCTATGCATGGAGCAAATATAAGAGAGGAGAGGGCCTAAGCAAGCGTGCACTGTGACCATTCAATGCGGGTCCTGACGTCATGAGTGGGCGTGGCTTAAGTCAGTGCGCTGTCCGCGTTCGTCTAGGCAACTTCCGGTTCGTTATACGCAAATTTATGTCAAAATTCGTATTTCCGCGAAATTAGAAGAATTTAAAAAGATAAGGATAAAGTGTTATGTTTTATCATGTAAAAATGACTCGGACAAACGTTTTGATGCTATGCATGGCATCACATTTTAGTTGTAAGTATTTTAATTCTTTATTTTCACAATTAGGTAGTTCTAGAAACATCTCTGATCCCCGGATACAGCAAAATATTTTTTACTCGACGCTAGATGGCGATACTTAGTGTTTTACCTAAAATATGTAGGTGCGTAGAGCCACTGTATACTGTAGTTTGACTCAGCCGGGTTTTAGAAATAAATGCCTACAGCCGCGCGGTACGTAAGCATGCGATAGGGCTGCCCACCTACAGCATTTTAATAATATGTGCCTACTTTGATTTTCTATTTAGTATTGCGATTGTAAATATGTGCATACATATATTCATATAGTCAAGCCTTTATCCCTGAAGGTGTAGGCAGAGGCATAGTATACGCCCACATTTTACCTTATAGTTTTACGTACGCGTATATACAAGCTGTTGATTTGGTCGTGCACAAGCCTCCTTCAGTGCGTAGTGTACTATAGGTATTATCGATTGCAAGCAACACAAACATACGTAGATAACAAAACCCCCAAAAATCCTGTTTTTAGTGAAATATGATTTACGAAGAAAAAATCTTCACCCGTGTATTTCATGTTTACGTCGCCGAGCCAACGCTAAAGCGCAAGTCACACTGCCAGCGGGCGGGTGAGCGAGCTAGGCACACTGCGAGCTGCCGAATAACCTACGTGGCTGATGCGAGCGAAGCTACTCGTTTTCGTCGTTAGGCGCGCCCGCTTCGCTAGCTTAACTACCGTCCTCCCCGTTTCGGGTACTCAGACTAGTCGTCGCTTGTCATTCGAATAGCAGTGTCCACGTGTCTAGTCTCATCCGCACTACCCGGTTCGCCCTTCCGTATGTAGTTTTTGGTGTAAACCCCATAGTTTAGCTCGGCAATGTCGGGTAGTTTGCATAACTTCAATATCTCACTTCACCCGCCCGCCTAGCTCGCTCGCCCGCCCGCTGGCGGTGTGGCCTGGGCTTAAAGCTAGACAATAGTAGGTACCTAGATAATGCGGCTACGTATCGCATCTCATGGCTCCTCTACACTGCCCGCGAAGTTGAACGAAGTTAAATGAATACGATAGTGTAAAGAGGCACTTCGGCTTACCTCGTCAAAAACTATACCTCCCCTCAGGCGACTTTATTTGCTGTCGATTTTTGCGCCTCAGTCAATGGGCCCAAAGATGCGGGAAGTGCGTTCACGAAGTACCTCTCTACACTACTTGGCCGACATCGTGTGTGCCGGTGCTTTGCCGGCGCGTGATTTAAGCTATAATTAGTGCTTTGGTGTATGTGATCCAATTATCAGCGTCAAACAGTGGTCAGGAGCAAATTATGTTGTTCCTGGAAACTTTGCCACACAAATTTCTTTGTTCATTACAAACGGCGGCAATGTGCGTGCGCAGGCTACTGACACCACTGAGTGTGTAGTGACGCACTTTTTTCGAACTTAGACAAAGTTTCTAGAGTACTTCGCCTATGAACTTTGCGGGCAGTGTAGAGGAGCCATTAGTTATTAGGTTTCATGAGTTTTTAGTTCCAGCTGACAAGTTCGGTGACCTTTATGTACTTTTTTGATTTGATATTAATGATTTGATGATGAGTTTATGTTGATTTAAAAGATTCCTTCCTACTTCAAGGGCTTAGGACCGGCAGAAACACGCTATTTATCATGCAATTGCAAACAAAAACATTAAGTACTGTTAGTAAACATTAGGTATGAGAAAAGTCTTCTGAAATGAAGCATTTCTGGCGTAGTTAAAAATTTTAAATCAACTTATTTACAGAATTAATTGAGAATCAAAGCTTAAATACCTATTTACAAAATCATGTAACACGCAATAATTGTTCAAAATGCTCACCCCCAGTGTCTATGTACAGATTGGTTTTAAGCTGCGAAGCACTAGCACATTTGTTTTTATTTGTTCAAATGCCAAAACAATTCTTTCACGTAATTGTGTAACACTCACAATGTCTTCATTGTAAACAAGTCTTTTAATATCTCCCCACAAATAAAAGTCTAAGGGCGTTAGGTCGGGTGAACGCGGCGGCCAGGCTACCGGTCCACCACGGCCTATCCACTGCGTACCAAACACTTCACTTAAATATTCGCGCACTTGGCGTCCATAGTGAGGTGGCGCACCGTCCTGTTGGAAGTACAAGTCCCTATGAAATGCGAGTGGAATGTCATCGAGCATCTCATTAACCACATGTCGGAGTAGCACCAAGTATGTAGCACTGTTCAAACGACCGTCAATAAAATATGGGCCAAGTAGATGATCACCGATGATACCAGCCCACACATTCAGACTAAACCGGACCTGGAACGAGTCCCGCGTAGTAACATGTGGGTTGTGTTGTCGGTGAGCCCACCAATGTTCATTGTGGACGTTATAAACGCCCACGCGCGTAAACAATGATTCGTCGGACCACAAAATGTTCACGTCCTGATGTTCAAGGAGCCAGTGACAATAAACTGTCCGAGCGTTATTGTCCTGCGGATGCAACTCTTGAACACGTCGGAAATGGAACGGATGCATTAGTTCGCGATTCAGCAGCTTCCACACTGTGGTATGATGAACACCGAAACGGCGACCGGCTTCACGCATACTGGCTCGAGGTTCTTCCTCAAAATAATTGAGAATCTGCTCTTGCCGATCAGCTGATAGGCCTTGTGTACCACGACCTTGTGCATGTCGAGGAAGTACGTAGATATCGGCGCGTGCGGTTATACTCACGCTGAACGCGGGCGAGCGACTAATTAATTCAAAATTTCAAATTCACCGATCAAAGGCGCCGCCTGAGCCGCTCGCTCCTGCGCGGGGGTTGGAGGGGTAACTTACACGCGCCGCGCCGCCACCGCCTTCTTTGCCTATGCCTACACATTTGTATGTGCCTACTAAACTGTAGGCAAAGAAGAAACGGTTTTGAATGAACGGTGAAAATGTACCTATGTAGGTAATAGTATTATTAGAATATTTAGAACCGATTCATACGAGTTGCTTTTTAAATTTATTTTATTTAATAATTATTAAGAACTTAATTTTACTGCCCCATTTTTTCACTTAATATTAGTTTAGTATAAGCAGTAGAGTTCCCGTAGCAAATAGAAAAGAAATTAAGCAGAAAAAAAAAAGTGTAAAAAAAGGTGTCTCGTTTTATCCCGAAATATCAACGAGTGTAGGCAGTACAGTCATGTGTGCAAGTAATGCACAAATGCAGATCAACATCCTGTATAGTGAGCATAATGCAGTTCAATTTTTTCAATCCGCCCACAAGGCCTTCAATCTGTATTAAGGATTGTCGTTTTACTGACAACCGGCTTCAATTTCGAGTAAATATGTACCTTTTTTATTTAAACACTAGCGGACGTCACGCGGTTTCACCCGCGTAGTTCCGGTTCCCGTGGGAATACGGGAATAAAATATAGCCTATGTTACCCGCAAAGAATGTAGCTTCCCAACAGTGAAAGAATTTTTCAAATCGGACCAGTAGTTCCGGAGCCTATTCGTTACAAACAAACAAACAAACAAAAAAACAAATCTTTCCTCTTTATAATATTAGTATAGAAAAAAATACTTTGTGAGTAATAATATAATATCCCCGCAACGGCTGGCGGCGCGGGGCGGCGGCGCGGCGTGGCGGCGCAGCGCCCGTTATACTAACGATGGAGTGAGACGGGTATAGAAATTTGAAAACGAGTAAGCGGCGTAGACAATAATAATCGGCTCATCACATGTTTCGTCAGTGATAGAATCACGGAATTCTAGTCTTTATAATCATTGCGTTAAATTTTTGATTTACAAAATTAAAACTATTTTTCGGTTTGAAAGTTCTAGTCAGTCTCTAGTACACTAGTACTTTTCGTACATTGTCAAGTTGTGTTAAATTTTGGAAGTTCATATTTGTCTCTATGCGTGTAATAAAAATCAAAGGTAACAAAAATGCTGTCAATCAAAGTCATACGGTTTGTTTCTTTGTGGATGACCGATGTTACAGTACACTTAGCGTGACGTTCGTTTGGTTGGCCCGGCCCTCCCGGAATTTACGACTTCGGAGTATAGCAATCTACTGTACTCATCACCAGAAACATATGTACCGCTTTCTTTTTCAATGTAACTCTGTATTTTTGGAGAAAAACTCATGAAAAGGGGGCCGGGCCAACCAAACGCTTTCAGCTCGGCCCCCATTGTAACTCGAAAAATATACAGCCAATTAAAAAAACACTTGAGCTTGAGAAATGTACCGCGGCATCTCGTTATACGTTCCAAAACAGATTTTGTATATTCGTAATAACAAACGATAAATCGATGTAGAAAGGGGGCCGAGCTGAAAATTTTTGATAAGAAAAACGTACAGAAGGACAAAAGATTTTTATTAAAAAACTATAAATATAGAATCTACACATGGTAAATATCATATGTACCGCCTTAGTTTCTAATAAAACTTGCTAAATTTAAAATAAACACCAACCTCAGTTCGTTCAGCTCGGCCCCCTTTAAACGTCTATAGCTTCTAAACTATGACATATTTCATTTCAAAAAAACTATTTCCTGACTCATATAAAGGAGTACACTCCTTCTAAATGAATTAAGATTCTGTGAAATTGGTATTTTAAAAGATAAATGGGATCGAAAATATCATATTGTATGTGTAGGGTGACCATGATTTCAGTGAAAATTATTAAGAAAAAGCTGCATAAATTGAGTAAATCTTTAAATGAATAAACAACTCAACAGCTTCATTTTCCCATGTATCAAAATTTCCGCAGTGATAAATGTCCAGTTTTAAAAAATGACCAGTTTTATAAAAAGTCAAAATAAAAATTATTTATTTTAAGCTAACTTTACAAAAGTAAGCGTAACTACTTATTTTTGTACTCATAACATTTTTTCTACTCAAATTTTAATAAAAATATTTTGATAATAATAATAATATATTTATTCCACAAGTAACTAGACTTATTATGTTAGTAACAATATTTCTTATTCTATGTTAGTATTCTTAACCTAAGCACACAAAATAACATAAACAAAAGCAACTACCTAATCTAAAAATGAAATAAATAGGTAGCCGCTGGTATGCGAATCACCGCCACACGTCTATCAACGAGGTGGACAACTTGCAGCAGTGATTTACATACAGGCAGTCCAATCTGCTCGCGACGCAGCTCAGGATGACTCAGATGACTCAGGATGTTTTTATTGGGTTGAAGTTTGCTCCATTAAACATTTAGTGTTTATTTCATGGCAATCGGTTTATAAATAAAAAAGTTATATCTCTCTTACGAATATAATTATTACATAGATATTTTGAAGCGCTCGTGGCCCCGCGGACTCAGTGTTCTGTAAACGATCACTGCAGTAAGCAACTTTCACTATGGGTGACCATCCATGTGATCACATTGTGACATTTATTTGAGCGTTTCCGTGCTTCGGAACGCACGTTAAGCCGTTGGTCTCGGTTGCAAAATGGCAGTCGTTAAGCCAAGTTTCACCTTTATTTCAACAGCAGGCAGTCACACCTGCGCCTGTCCATTTAAAAACACGGCAATACGGCTCACCACCTATTACGTGGGACAAATTATAAAAAGGTGAAACGTGGGCATATAATATGCCTCTGCCTACCCCTTCGGGGATAAAGGCGTGACGATATGTATGTATGTATGTATGTTTTAAGAATCTATTACATAGATATTTTGAAAATTTTAGTTGTAGGGTTTCTTTGAATATGCGGTAAATATAAACTGTTATAACTACTGATTAAGGCTTTTAAAATAATTCTGACTGGATTGTTTTAGAATGAAGTTCATGAATCATGATACGATGTGTACGCTTGGGTTTTAAACTACTCTCCAGGAGGTAATTTTTTAAACTTGTCATGTCCACTTTTGTACAAATAGAAAAATAAAATAAGTTTAAGAGGATCGACTGCAGTGATGTCCCAATGCGAGTATATTGGTAGTGTCCAAGGTAGTAATGGTTGTCGAACGTTGGACTGCGCCGATGGGAGGCCATCCCCGCGCGCCGCTTCTCCGCCTGCCGATGGCAGTGGCACAACAACCGAGTTGTTCTACTGTTCAGATAGACTTTATTACCGTAGTTGTAATATATTTTAACATTTTCTTCTTATTTAGGCGTCATCCTGCCCTATGGGCAAAGAGTTTTATAGTAAGCTATAGAAAATAGTTTATTTTCTATAGCTTACTGTAAAACTCTTTGCATCACTGTCCGTATGAACCTCACCTTTTTACAGGAAGCTCACATCCTAGGCAATCGGAAAATGTTTGGAAAAAGTTGGTAAATGTATACTAATATTACAAAGAGGAAAGGTTTAATTGTTTGTTTGCATCGAAAGGGCTCCGAAGCTACTGGACCGATTTGAAAAATTATTTCACTGTTGGGAAGCTATTCTCTTCCCATTGAACATAGGCTATATTTTATTCCCGTGATTCCACGAGAACAGGAGCTAAGCGGAAGAAACCGCGTGACATCCGCTAGTAGCTTATAAGTTACATTTATGAAGTGGCTCCTCAATCTAAACATCTGGATTCAGGAGTTTTTTGAAGTTCTTAACGAAAGTGATTTATTTCATTGATTTTCTTTTTGCATCATTTAGTAGGCATTGTGTAGGGTTAGGTACTTTACATAATGCATACTAAATAACTAACGATTTACGCGGTTTACTTATGTTTGGCAAAAAACGATATCCAAAGTGTCACATGCCAAAGCATGTTTCCCAAATTTTCATTTGGCAAAAAAACATTCGGCTAAACAATTTTCGCAATTTTACAGTTAGAAATACTATTTTCTAAATCATGGTCACCTTATCATTTATCCTGTATGATATTTTCGATCCCATTAATCTTTTCAAATACTAATTTCACAGAATCCTAATTCATTTAGAAGGAATGTACTCCTTTATATGAGTCAGGAAATAGTTTTTTCGTAGCGAAACATGTCATAGTTTAGAAGCTATAGACGTTTAAAGGGGGCCGAGCTGAACGAACTGAGGTTGGTGTTTATTTTAAATTTAGCAAGTTTTATTAGAAACTAAGGCGGTACATATGATATTTACCATGTGTAGATTCTATATTAATAGTTTTTTAATAAAAATCTTTTGTCCTTCTGTACGTATTTTCTTATCAAAAATTTTCAGCTCGGCCCCCTTTCTACATCGATTTATCGTTTGATATTACGAATATACAAAATCTGTTTTGGAACGTATAACGAGATGCCGGGGTACATTTCTCAAGCTCAAGTGTTTTTTTAATTGGCTGTATATTTTTCGAGTTACAAGGGGGGCCGAGCTGAAAGCGTTTGGTTGGCCCGGCCCCCTTTTCATGAGTTTTTCTCCAAAAATACAGAGTTACATTGAAAAAGAAAGCGGTACATATGTTTCTGGTGATGAGTACAGTAGATTGCTATACTCCGAAGTCGTAAATTCCGGCAGGGCCGGGCCAACCAAACGAACGTCTTAGCGTGTACTGTAACATCGGTCATCCACAAAGAAATGAATACTCTTGAAACATACCTAAATCATTGCTCTCAACTAAATAACTACGAACTGACAACGGAACTAAATGTACTACCTACACGTACTAGAGTTCTGAACTAGTTTTTTTTGGATATTGTACTATATTGGATCGTACCGTTCACTGACTGAGCAAGCACAAGTCTAGTTTTAAACACAAACATACCTACTTCATGTAACTACCCAGTTCACTCGTGTCAATCACTTTGTTTTACTTTAGTCAACTAGTAGTATAGTACCAATTAGTACTTAAGTAAAATCAATTTATAGTCTTACCTTTCGGAGTTTCCAGGTAATCTAAAAAACGTTATCTCTGGGTGCGTTATTGACGAATTCATGCAACCAAAACAAGCACAATAGACTCTAGTTGTCATATTAAATATTTTTAGTAAATAAAACACGCGCGGTTACTATCTAAAAAACGACACACCGTCCATTCGTCTACTCGGCACAATCGCCTGCTAACGTGCTGAAAGGCCTGCCGAAAACGAGAATCGTAGGTATAGCTTGCGCTTCGTCCGTTTGTAGGGAGCTACAATACTGGTTAGTACTCTTTATACTGTGGTAGAGCTCAGTAATAATATAATTTTAATATTGTAGATAAAGTATTTAAACTTATTTAGCAATAATTCCGAAATAAATTTAGGCAACCAAAGATTATTTTTACAAATTTATTTAAGGACTTCGATAACAGACCGCCATCTATTGCCAAGAATAAACAGCACTAAAAAACAGGATCGAATTTAGAATTTCACCGAGGGGCCCATAACCGTCGTACCTACTCTACTAGTAGTACCTAGGTACAAAAAGTAATTTAACTAACGACTGGATGCAGTTCGTTCGTACTACAATAGGAGCCATTTTTATCTATCTTTATCTACAAATAAATATAGTAAGCATAAAAATATCTATATATATAAAAATCAATGCCACTTTTCGTTGTAATTTTATAACTCAAGAACGGGCTCACCTATCCAAACCAAATGTTTAGGCTTTGTTCGGACTATTTAGTAGATGGTTTATGTGAAGTTTGCACAAAATCGGTCAAGTGGTTCTTCATTTATCACGCAAAACAAAGTTGCGCGGGTCAGCTAGTAATATATAATAAAGCAAAGCGTTTGGTCGATGCTTCTCGTGACCATAAGGCTGGCCTCTTTCTCGCTCAGAGAATAAGCATTGCCATCCAACGTGGCAATGCGGCCAGCCTTATGGGAACCTTACCAGTCGATTGCGATGGGGAGGAATTCTTCGACACCTAGACGAGGGTTACGACAGTCTTGTGTGTTTTTTTTTTTTCGTTTATTCTTACCCTAGTTTTCTGTAAATATTTAATTCATAGTTTATAATTGTAAATAGTATACTTTATTGTAATGTTGTAACATAAAGAAATATATAAATTATACTTAATTATACCTACTAATAGGATAATATAGTAAGTATTTATAGTTATGTAAAAAATATGTAGGTACTACAAAAATGTTTCTCTTAAAAAAGTTCTAAAAAAATTGCGCGATAGCATGTGTCTATCGCACATGTATATGCACAATAACCATTTTAATGGCAATAAATTTTTTTGTACAATAATGCCACGGGATACCTCTTTCATAAACGAAATTGTTCTCAAAAATAATGCGACGGGAATACACGCGACGAGAAACCTTTCTCTCTCTCTCTCTCTCTCTCTCTCTCTCTCTCACGTAGCATTGAATATTAACGACGAGACGCTACGGGAGTAAACGCAACGCGACGGGAGTAAATGCGACGGAAACAGGTAATACTCTCTCTTATGTGGCGCAAACGAAGTTGCTTGAGATACTTATAAGCAGGCGACTATAAGTTTATCCTACTTTTTAGCAACATTTTTGTATTGTATAGTGATTTTCAAAATTTCAAAATCAAATAAAACAATAACGCGTTATATAAAACATATATCATAGTTATAAAAATACAAAAACTTACATAAAATAAAAAGTGGTAAAATAATAGCTTTGTAACATTAAGTCTTACGTAGTTACGTTATAGTTTACGCTTTCGCTCAATAGATGGCGGTAACCGCTAAAACTGAATCGCGCTATAGTGTCGTTGCCGACTGCCACTTATAAGATCGGTGAATTTATGTATTCGGTACTTAACCTAATCTATCCACTTCGGTAGGGTAAATATATAGTGCGCACGATACCGGGCCTCTATATACTTACAAATAGCATATGTACGAAACGTATACGCCTGCGCGGATTGTTTCTTTCTTAATTCTCACTTGTATAGTTGTCTTGTAGTATTAAAAATAAAGACATTTTGTACTACTGCGTTAGTTTCCTTACAAGTGGCGCCAAACGAGTGGCCTGAACACACAACATCGTGGCTACGGTTCCGAGGACACCTACGCTAAGGCCGAAAAAACACAGGACGACGGAGAACCCCATCGAGATGACGTCAGTCAATATGTCAGCGGATCAATTGAGGGACATGGTGTCTTCCATCACGACTGCTACAATCCAGGCGATCCAGTCCGGTACGAGCGGCGGCGCGTCATTCGTCGATGCGAAATTTTCGTTCGACGGGAGCAGGCTTGCCGAGAAAGTCGAAGAATTTTTGGCCACAGCTGCAATTTTTAAGAAAATTCAGAACATGAGCGACGAGGTTGCAATTCAAACTGTGCCTTTAGTTCTACAGGGCGATGCTTCGACGTGGTGGCAAGGCATTAAAAATAGCGTCACGACTTGGGAGTCTTTTGAAAAAAGATTAAGACATGCCTTTGCGCCCAAAAAGCCTGGACATGTAATCTTTCAGGAGATCTTCAGTCTCAAGCAGCCGTTAGACATGCTTACAGAGATTTTTATATCAAAAAACCGTGCGCTACTAGCTCAACTAAGACCACCTCAGTTAGAAGAATGGCATCAAATCGATATCATTTATGGGCAGCTACATCGGTCTATCAGGGAGAAGGTGCCTCGGGAGCATGTCCAAACATTTGATGACCTGTTGGAAGCCGCGAGAGGAGTGGAGCAGCTCCTGAAAGAGAAGACAAACGCTCAAATGGTGAATACCGAAACGGCTAAAAGAATGCGCTGTTCATTCTGCAGGATAGCTGGTCACACGGCTGAACAATGTCGTAAGCGCATGAAAGCTGATGGATCTCAAGCCAAAATCCCTGCGAAAACTGAAACGGTTATGACACAAGCTCCGTCACCGTCAGCACCAACATTTTCGTGTTATGGCTGTGGTACTCCAGGAGTTGTGCGGAGCAAATGCACTAAATGTAAAATGGCAAAAACAAACCCCGCCATAAAAACAGAGCACGTCGATTTTTGCTCAATCAACGTCAAACTGAATGTGAGACTGAGGCCTGTCATTGGTATCGGCATATATGGAGTAGTCGGCACCGCCTATATTGACACCTGTGCTAAGACCAGTGTTGCATCCTACAAACTGTACAACTGCCTAAAGCAACAAGGTTGTCAGTTTACCCAGCAAAGAGTGGACGTCACCATGGCTGACGGCGTCAGAAGAACAAAGGACGTTCTCACGGTTGAAGTACCGGTCAATATATGTAACCGAACCATATTGACGACGTTTGTGGTACTACCTGAAGCCAGAGACAACAAAACATTGCTTGGGGTGGGCTTCATACAGGATGCTGGTATGGTACTCGATTTGGGGCAGATGACTTGGCATTTTGTTGACAGTCCCAATAAATTATATAATCTGGAGGAGGAGATAGAAAACGGCATTTCCATGGCGCAGGTCGAGTGTATGTCACCGGGTCCAGCTTCAAGCCATGCAGCTGCCGCACCTGTGAGCAGACACTCTGGGAAGCTTCAAGAAGCAGCTGAGGCTAGCCTACCACCTTACAGGATTTCTACGGCAGGAGCTAACCCACCGCCAAAACGCTATAAGCCCACATTCGACGGTTACTCCCCTCGGTTTATAGAATTCATGTACGAAGATGCACGTCAAGCTGTCGCAACAACCGAGCTCAACCTTTCTCCACATTCAGAGGCACTGTTCCCAGGTTATACGTACGAGGATATAGGACTGAACTCGATCTCACTCGACTCAGGTGATTATGGATCACGACCCCCCGACCAAAACGAGAATCAAGACGGAATCGGCTTAATTACGTTCTCAGAGCAGCTTCGGTGCAGGGGGAGGGCGCTAAACAGCACCCGATAGAGTGTTATATTTGGACATGGACACCTGCAGACATACGAGAAATGTATAGTCGCGGACGTCTTAAGAAATATTTTTGTAAACAGTCGGTAATGATTCTATAACTGATCTATTCGTCGGGACGCCTTCATGATCAGAGGGGGAGAATGTAACATTAAGTCTTACGTAGTTACGTTATAGTTTACGCTTTCGCTCAATAGATGGCGGTAACCGCTAAAACTGAATCGCGCTATAGTGTCGTTGCCGACTGCCACTTATAAGATCGGTGAATTTATGTATTCGGTACTTAACCTAATCTATCCACTTCGGTAGGGTAAATATATAGTGCGCACGATACCGGGCCTCTATATACTTACAAATAGCATATGTACGAAACGTATACGCCTGCGCGGATTGTTTCTTTCTTAATTCTCACTTGTATAGTTGTCTTGTAGTATTAAAAATAAAGACATTTTGTACTACTGCGTTAGTTTCCTTACAGCTTAAAATAAATAAACATATGAAACAGAAACGATTCAATTAACCTGTATGTTGGTTGGGTCTCAGGTGGTCGAGAATAAAAAGGCTGTGGACTGTATAGTTCTGACTGTTCGCTGATGTATTATAGAAAGCAGGAACAAGTACAATGCTGTATGTTGAGTGGTGGACCTGTGCGTAGGTAATTCTTGTCTTGTCCGTACTGCACTTGATGTGTGCCGATGTACTGAATACGGTGAGACGCGCGTAGGCAGAGCGATGTTGGGAATGGGTTCGATTCCCAATAATGTACATTAAATAATCAAACAAAATTAGAAATATGTACGTAATTATTCATCAGTATCTATGTATTCAATTTCAGAAACTTCTAGAATTAGTAACTAATAAAATAACTTATGAATACTTGATGGCATGAAGTACCAAGGGTACAATTCTATGTAAAGCTCTGCCACCCTGGTACTACATGCCATTAAGTATTCATAAGTTATTAGTTCACAGGCCGCAAATTATTCAACATTTGTCTATAGTTCCGATAGGACTTCTTTCGGAAGAGTTATCTGAGTCAAGTAATAAGAATTTCAGAAAATACAGAGAACACCATTCACGTAAAATAAATAGCATTGCTTGCAATGAAGGTGTTCTAAATAAATTGCTGATTTCATCCAACCCAATTTTAGCACAAATACGGCCACGGATGGATATAAAGCAAAAGAAGGCATTGTTTAAAGAAACTTTAAATCTACTAATTCTTGAAGTTTCTGAAATTGAATTCATAGATGCTGATGAATTGTTAGTCTCTGCGCAAGCAGAAGAAGATTCAGAAACGGAAGCTTCGGATAATGTTTTTTTTTGTCTACATAATATATTTCTAATTTTGTTTGGTCATTTAATGTACATACTCGTAGTTTTAATTTAATAGTCTTTGTTGTATATTTTTGTTTATTTTAAGCTACTATTTTTTTAAAGTTTATGTAATTCTAATTTTGTTTGATAATTTAATGTACCTACATCCAATGTAATTGAATCGTTTCTGTTCCATATTTTTATTTATTTTAATCTATTATTTTACCACTTTTTATTTTATAAGTTTTTGTATTTTTATAACTATGACATAATATATGTTTGATATTACGCGTTACTGTTTAATTTGATTAATACATTATTTTCTTCAAATCTTCAAGGTAAATCACTATACAATACCACAATGTTGCTGAAAAAGTAGGATAAATTTATAGTCGCCTACTTATAAGTATCTCTCAAAAAGTCCCGATCCCGTATGCTAGTCATATTACTTTTGATGTGGGTAGGACAGTACTAAGCCAAAATGGATTTTTCAACAATCATAACTGTATAAAAAAACGAACTAGACATATTTTCTTAAAGAAAATGAGAAAAAATATATTTTGTCATATAGCTCCCAGAGGGGTGCCTAGGGGTACCTAAAATGTTTGGCAGATATTTTGCTAACAACCCATTAAAAGTCACTATAAGCGTTAAAATCAGAAAACACGAGAAAATCGCAAGCTATCCCTTTTTGAATGTGCTTTTCCATACATTGAAATCAGTTTTTGTCGAATATTTTTTAAAATTGAAGTCTAATCAAAATTGTGTCCATGTTTTCCACTACAATTATTAAGATAAACACATTGGCATCATTAGCTTTTGTAAAATCAGTAAAAAGTTTCTCAAGATTCCTATGTCCGCCGATTTGTATGAATCGATCCACTGTGCGCCGTGACGTGACGCCGACGGCGCGTAAAAATACAATGAATGTTCGTTGAAAATAACTATTTTAGGTACAAAATCTTTATGAAATACACAATCTAGGGTCAAGTGTTCAACAATGAAACAGTGGTACACAATAAAACATAGTAATATTTCCAAAACGCGACGTTGGCAGTTAGTGCAATATATCGCGTAAGGACACTCAATAGATACCACCAGCGTATCCCAGTTTGCGGCGGCACCACGTGTTAAAAGACGAGTCTGCGGCTCATTTTTACTATTTTCGTCGAAAATCGAAGTATTTCTGGCTATCTTTAAAGATTTTTCATTATTTAATGGTTAGGAATATTATATTTTTTATGATTATCCTGCATTCTACATGTTTTGTAGATTATTTTGGCATATTTCATTTGTTTCAAAGTTACAATTTTGTGAACATTAATTAAAAGTTAGTTAGATAAACCCTAGGTAGTCAACAATGAAACAGTTTAACAATGGACACAATGAAACACTGTTTTATAGATTTTTATTGGTTGATATTGTGAAACCTTATCTATTAAAATTTGTTTTAATTTTAAGATGGCGCGTAACAAAGCTGTAAAAAGGACGAGGGGCGTATTGCTTACCAAATGGCAAAAATTAACAATATTCGATATTCTGTTAGCTGGAAAATAGCTGGAATCGAATGTTTACGGTCTTATAAATCAGGGCATGCATAACTGTCATTAAAAAAGCCTGAAGCATGCAGCATGGCACGTCGTGCCACTGCATTTAACGTAGAAACGGACTGCTCTTTCTTTAATAACTACCTACATTAAACAAAATTTGAATTAGGCACAGTTTATTTATGGTGTTTCATTGTTGAATATATGGTGTTTCATTGTGTACGCCTATATGGACACAATGACACAAATCCCATTTCTTAGTTTTTATTTCTTTGTCGATTCAAATCACTTTATTTAAAAAAATCTATAAATGACATTCGATACCCAATCATATTGACTACATGCCTGTAAAATTATAGACTTCTATCAGCAAAAACATGAGATGTACGAGGTTATGAACTTTTAGTGTTTCATTGTTGAACACTTGACCCTACGAATAAAAACTCTAACCTAGTCATGATTTTGTTAAGTTTTGAAAGTAAAAAACACCAAACACAATAGTAGATTGTACTACAAGTGCATAAAAGAAGCCATTTTATACGAGACGTTTATCCGCCCGACCCAAAGGCGAGGGTGGATATTAAGTCGAGGATAAAATGGGTTTTATGAACGAGTTACATATACACTCTGCTTTTCACTTCGATTGCAAGGAAATGAAACAGTGATTAGGCATGGGTAACGAGACCTATACTGCCTAATCATAAGCTCATTTTATAATATTTTTTCACTCATAATACTATCTGATTTTTAATGTTTCTTAATTTATATAGAACACAAAGTACACATTAAATGTAACAAACAAAAAAAAAACAAGTTATTTAATAGCGTTTTATTATGTTTGGTTCATAGAGTAACACGATCTTCATGGTACCGTCTCTACGGTCTAGTATGGCCATATTGTTTTAGAAGAAGAAAAAGAACTTTATGCACTAGAGCCACAGATTAAATAATAGTTACTACGTAACAGATACATCACTCCCATACTTAACCTCAAAAATATTAGCTATAACATATCGCTACAGTAGAAAACATGTTCTACGACGTATTCCGAGAGTCGAGATTCGTGCGCACACCGTATGATTGCGTCATCGAGTGACAACTATTGACAACATTAGGGTTGTAAGCACGTAACAAAAATACATATAACTACAAAAAACAATAAACACAGTGTCTGAAAAAAAACTTAATAATATTTTATAACTTCTTTAAATAACTAGCTGATGCTCGCAGCTTAGCCCGCGTAAAAGTTTGTTTCTTTTCCCGCTTCCAGTGGGAACTTATTCCCGGGATAAAAAGTAACCTATGTGTTACTCCACACTACAATCTATCCCTGTATCAAATATCAGTCAGATCTGTTTAACCGTTAGAGCGTGAAAGAGTAACAAACAATTACACATCTATACATCTGCACTCAAACACTTTCGCATTTAATTTTGGAATATTAGTAAGAAGTAAGATGAAAAAAAAGCAAGACTAAATAAAGCGAAATATTATTTTACGCGGGAAATGTACATTGGTTGTGCGCACTTCGCTCGGTCTGGCGTGTGGCAGCCCTCTGCCGGTCAGCCACGTTAGTTCTGCGTCATAATACTTAGGAGTAAGTGCTTATAAAACGATTTTTAGCGAGTGACGGAGGCCTGCTAGAGCAGTCTTTCCCAAAGTGGGCGATAACGCCCCCTTGTGGGCGCTGCAGGTCTCAAGGGGGGCGGTAAGAGACCCAGAAGAAAATGGGGGCGTTGTGTAGAGGCGGGCGGGCGGGGGGTGATTTGCAACTTTATTTAGCTAAGAGGCCTCTTAAACAACAACTGCAAGAGCTCTCGACTCTCAACAACAACTTGTGAACATCAACTAATATGAATTAAAATATTGCTCAAACTCGGTTCTATATTTCTCTTCGCGTAGTTCATATATCTGTCCTATTTTATTTAATATAGAAAAAATTAATAGTTATTAGTACTCGTAGATATCTATCATGTTTTAATAAGTTTTTGTTAAATAACCCGAATTGTGCATTCCTGTATCAGTCGGCTGGTTCATTGAATGCTTGTTCGGACTTGTTGAGTACGATTGAGCGTCGAATGAGATAAACGAGTTTATTCATGTTTGTTTTATTCCTGTCGGTGCGTGCTGCTTAAGTCTATCATGTTTTAACAAGTTTTTGTTAAATAACCCGAATTGTGCATTCCTGTTTCAGTCGGCTGGTTCATTGAATGCTTGTTCGGACTTGTTGAGTACGATTGAGCGTCGAATGAGATAAACGAGTTTATGCATGTTTGTTTTATTCCTGTCAGTGCGTGCTGCTTAAGCATTCCTATGTAATATTTGTAATGTAAAATTTATTACTATACTAAACAATGTAATATTTATTTTATTTTCATTTGTGGCCTCGCGCGCAATATATGAGCAGTACTTACGCCTCCTCTACTCGCGAAGTTGAATGTATTTCTCAAAGCAAAACAATGTCGGAAGTAAAAAAGAAGAGACGGCAATACTCTGCGGAATATATTAAATTCGGACTTATTGAAAATCCCACAAACCGATCGTCGCCTTTGTGTCTTCTATGTCTAAAAACATTTTCGAATGAAGCAATGAAGCCTTCAAGGCTGCAAGATCATTTGAATAAAATGCATCCAGATAAGAAAGACAAGAATGTAGCATATTTTCAAGACCTAGAGAAG
The DNA here is from genome assembly GCA_933228765.1 of Miltochrista miniata. Classification (NCBI taxonomy): domain Eukaryota; kingdom Metazoa; phylum Arthropoda; class Insecta; order Lepidoptera; family Erebidae; genus Miltochrista; species Miltochrista miniata. The sequence continues at coordinate 8,251,502 of OW121764.1, read as the reverse complement.
AAGCATAATACTCAGCCAAGTGTAGTAAAACTATTTTCGGCGGCTGCTAAGCAAGATGACGACGGACTTCGAGCTTCGTACAATATCTCTTTGTTAATTGCTCAAAAAGGCAAACCACTTAACATCGGAGAAGATTTAATATTGCCAGCAATAAATAAAGTAATAACTACTGTGCTCCATAAACCGGCCGCAGATATTATCCGAAAAATTCCTTTGAGTAATAATTCTGTGCAAAGACGAATTGATGAAATGGCTGAAAACATTGAAGAATCATTGCGCGATCACCTGAGGACAAGTCAATTCTCAATTCAGCTCGATGAGTCCACTTTAACAACTAATGAAGCATTGTTGTTGTCTTACGTGAGGTTTATTAAAGATGAGAAAATATGTGAAGAACTATTATTTGCTAGAAATTTAGAGACCGATACAAAAGGTGAAACCATATTCAATACATTGGAAAAGTTTTGCGATGAGAAAGAGATTCCTTTGAAAAATATTATTTCAGTTGCTACGGTTTGCGCTCCGGCTATGACAGGGTGCCATAAAGGCTTCATAGCGTACTTAAAAAATAAAATTCCAGATGTCCTTGGTGTACATTGCGTTATTCATAGACAACATTTAGTTGCTAGAAACTTAAGTGAAAAACTATTTCAAACACTGCAATATGTCATCAAAGCAGTCAATAAAATCCGCAACAGCTCTTTGAATGATAGATTATTTCATCAGCTTTGTGTTACTAATGACGAGAATTTCAACCGTTTGTTGTTTCATACTGAAGTTCGTTGGCTATCAAGAGGCAATTGTCTGACTCGATTTTACAACCTGTTTGACTCTGTTATAGAGTTCTTGGAAACTAAAGATACAGAATTGCACGACAAGCTCATAACATCAAAGAATGATATAGCTTACATGACAGACCTGTATAAATTGTTCAACGACATGAATCTCCAACTGCAAGGCGATAAACTAAATTTAATTAAAACAAAAAACGTCGTTGCTGCTTTCGCAGCCAAACTGCTTCTACCCAAAAAGAATCTGGGCAGACGTGAGTTTCACAATTTTCCAAATTTATCAGTATCATGCAGTAACGACGAATTGTTTGCCTACTGCCAACATTTGGAAAACCTCCACATTGACTTCACCGAACGATACCAGGATATTTTGAACTTGGAAATACCAGACTGGGTGTTGATCCGTTTTCAAATGTCAACACAGCAATGTCACCTCAGCTGGAAGAAGAACTTATAGAATCGACAACAAACGAGGAAATAAAAATCAAGTTCAAAAATGGTTACCAAGAATTTTGGCTTCAAAAACCGATCCCTCAATTGTACCCTGGATTGTGATCAATCGTTCAACGATTCTTGATAGCATTCCCATCGTCATATTTGTGTCAACGTGGATTTAGTGCTGTGACAACACTGCTTACTAAAAAGAGAAATCATTTGCTTGTTACCGAACGTGGCGACTTGCGACTGTTCTTGAGTAAATTGGAACCTGATATCAACAAACTTATTAAACAGCATCAGATTCATCCTTAACATTAGTTTTTATATAAGGATTGATTATTTTAGTTATATTTTTAATAAAAGATATTCTGTTTAATACTATAAAGTTGCGTTTCAATAATCATTCTTATTGGCAGGTGGAGCCCGTAAGAGTTAACTTGAGACCTAAGCGATGTATGTTACCTACTGCGCTCAGGTTTCAAGTTGCGGGTTATAGTAAAAGTTTCGTTTAGAATTCTTTTTTTTTTACATTACATCACATAAATATAGGTCACAATAATTAATTAATTTAATTTGAAGTTATAGTGGTTTTTAAATAGGTGAAAAAATGGGGGCGCTAAAAAAATATTTATGCTCAAAGTGGGCAGTAGACAAAATAAGTTTGGGAACCACTGCACTAGAGCATAAAATGTTGTTTTAGTCGGCATACACCCAGCATAAACAAGAACTTTACGAGCATAAGAAGTGAAAATGTAATTACACGCAACACAGTACCGGTCGTCGTCACTTAGCCGCGCGGAATGGTGCGCGATGGAGGGCACTTTTTAAACGAGAATCATGAGGTGCAGCTATGACAGACAGAAATACAATGTACTTGTCCTGTTTCTTTCTAAGAACACTCCATAAAAATTTGAGCAGGATCGGGATAGTACAGTATGAGCTAGAAGAGCCCGAACTGTTTGAAGGAAAAGTGTTCAAATATTGAATATACACAGATGCGGGTTTTGGAAAATGTCGCTTATTTTGAAATCAACAGTTGAAGGGAACCGGGTTCATTACTCACGCTGACATGATACGGTATTGGAAATCATACGTGAGGCTGTCAGTTTCTTTTCTTGTGGCGGTAGCGAGAGCGAAAAAGGGATTAACCACAAACAACGCGGCCGAGTGCCACAAATAATACAGATCAGTGGCCACAATCAAGTTTTAACCATAGATTTAGCGAAAAGTTCTAAATCTATGGTTTTAACATACCTACGCCTTTTTGTTTACCCATCCAATTTGTAACAAAATAGTCTAGAATGGTTATTTGAGTAATAATAATGTACGAGGTAAATAACTGTTAGACCTTTTTAGTGTCTACACATGACTCTGTTTTTATATTTTGTTTTATTCTTTACTTGACATTGTCACTCCCTACTCTTTTGTTCTGTCTCCTGTACATACCTAAAATATATTATCTCTAATGTTCTAATTATCGTCTCATTTAATATATCCACAACAATTGGTAGCAGAGCGTGGTTGCCGTTGTCACGATAATATGAGAAAGTAGTGTGTAATAAATATGGCAAGCAGTACGAGTGCATTTCGTATCGATTCTCTAACAAGGGATAATTATGACTAGACATCGGATTATATGCATTTGCATGTTTGCATATGCAATTGCATATAATGCCATTTTTATAGCGTTATCGCATATTTTGATACATTTTCAATGAAAGTGCTTATTTGGGTCGTAAAATATAAGTTGACATCTGGAATTGTGTAAAAAAAATGGTGTGTACTCGGAGATTCTATTGTTTTGTTGCACATGTGTAAACCTTTCGCAGTATAATGGAAGAAAAAATCTCTTTCGAATTTGTACAAGGGTTTTTTTTATCACTCAAGCGATATTGTTTCAAGCTGCTAAGTGTTGACTCCAGTGCATATTTTTTGCATATTTCGCCCTTTTTCAGTGCATATTTGCATGCATATTTTGGCACTTTGATAGTGCATATAATCCGATGTCTAATTATGACACATGGTGTGTTCAAGCCCAAGCAATTCTAATAAAAAATGAATTGTGGAGTTACGTTTCTGGCGAAATCACTACATCAAAGGCATCTTCAAAAGATGAAGCAGAAGTGTTTAACAAAAAGGATCTACTCGCGAGGTCGGAGCTCTTGCTCCTTATTTCGCCACCTGAACTAAAACAAGTAAAAGGGTGCGCGACATCCAAGGAACTCTGGGATAAGTTAAAGAGCACCTACCAGAGTCGAGGTCCGGCTCGAAAGGCCACACTTCTAAAACAATTAGTACTTAAAAAACATATGGCCAGCGAAGACGTTCGCGAACATTTAAATAACTTTATAGACATCGTGGACAAATTGGCTGAGATGAACGTCAAAATTCATCAGGACTTACTAAGCGTAATGGTGCTGTACAGTCTGCCATCAAGTTTTGTAAACTTCAGAATTGCCATTGAATCCAGGGACACTCTTCCGACTCCCGAAGAATTACAAGTAAAAATACTTGAAGAGAGCGAAGCGCGTATGAACATACCCGGTAGCGACGGAGGCGAAGGAGCCTTGTACTCCAAGAAAAAGACCTCAACCTTCTGCCAGAAATGTAAAAAAAAGGGCCACACGACGCAAGCATGTTGGAGCGGAAAGAAAAACAAAAGTAAGAAATCTAGTAAAAATGAATCAAACTTCAACGTAACGCCTACATGTATGACAATTACGTCGGCTAAAACATGGTGTTTGGACAGCGGTTGCACATCGCATATGTGTAGTCAAGAAGAGCAGTTTAAAGAGATTGAACCGGAATCAGGTACACTCAAACTTGCATCTAATATCCATACAACCAGAGTCGAAGGCAAGGGCACAGTAAGTTTCGAAGTCGAAAAAGGTAAAATCAATTTACATGACACATTGTATGTACCAAAACTATCAATTAATCTTCTGTCAGTGGCAAAAATCACAGAGAAAGGTTTCAATGTCAAATTTGAAAAAGACAGAGCCTACGTCAAAAGTTCTAATAACAAGACTGTATTAACAGCGAAGAAGGAAAACGGGCTCTACTACGTACAGGCCAAAAACTGTGTTGCATGTATTGCTAAAGAAGATGATAATATGATGTTGTGGCACCGAAAACTCGGCCATCTAAATGAAAAAGACATAAAACTTATTGGTATTAATAATCTGATGAAAGGCGTGCCTTTGAGCAATGGAAGATAACCAACCTGTCAGATTTGTATTAAAGGTAAAATGATCCAACTACCGTACACATCATTCGACACTCGGACGAGTGAACCTCTCGAAATAATAAACACTGATGTGTGTGGACCAATGCGAACCGAAAGTTTAGCAGGGTCAAAATACTTTGTAACTTTTACAGATGATTTTACAAAATATACATGCATCTATTTTATTTCTAACAAATCAGAAGTTTTTGACAAGTTTAAAGAATATAAAAACAAAGTCGAAAATTCTTTTAACAAAAAGATACGAGCGCTGCAGTCAGACAATGGTCGTGAATACTGTAATAAAGAGTTCGATCAGTTTTTAAAGGACAACGGAATCCACCGAAGGCTGTCCTGCTCCTATACCCCGCAACAAAACGGAATAAGTGAGAGGAAAAATAGGACGCTTTTAGATAAAGCCCGATGCCTAATGCTGGATGCTAAGATCCCAGAGAAACTGTGGGCTGAAGCAATAAATACAGCTAACTACCTCACGAATAGATGTCCTACAAAAGCGTTAAATGGGAACACGCCATATGAAAAATGGACAGGTAGAACACCATCCGGAAATCATTTAAAAGTTTTTGGAGCTAAAGCTTTTGTGTAAAACAAACGAAGGCGAGACAAATTCACACCAAAAGCTCAAGAAGGAGTGTTCGTTGGTTATGCGCAGAATGCCAAAGGATTTCGAGTATATATTCCTGAAAGGAAAGATGTCACAATTAGCAGAGATGTTAAAGTCATCGACAAAATGTATTATGACTCCGATGACCATGAGCAGAACTATGATGACAAAATATTTAACGAACTAGATTTGAAACCTGAAACCGTAACTAAAAAGGTTAAAATTTCTAAGAAAAATAAAAACTATGGTTAAGGCTACAACGATATATTATTTGAAAAGCTGGAACCAGTACAACCTGTAACCAAAAAGGAAGTTACTTCTCCAACTACAGCAGATGAAGTTGAGTGGGGTAACAATACAGATCAGGATAGAAGTTCACAGGAATATGAAAGCGTAAGACCACAAAGAGAAAGAAAAATACCGAACTACTTAAAAGATTACGACCTTGATTCCAAATCTGAAACTTCTGAAGAATTCCAGGATTCAGTGAATCAGACTCCTGATGAAGACCTTACCTTTTTATGTGAATCTGAAAATACAAATGTGTTTGATGAGGAATGGCGTGAAGCTATTAAAAAGGAAACCAAAGCACATATAAAAAATGGTACATGGGTCATCAAGAAGAAAGGAAATGAGAAACACATAGTTGATTATAAGATGATTTTAAAACACAAAGGAGATTTGAAAAAGGCTCGTCTTGTGGCAAGAGGTTTTACGCAAAGATTTGGTATCCATACTAATATTATAAAGCTGAAGGGTTTGTTTGTTTGTTTGTTTGTTTGTTTGTTTGAACGCTAGGATCTCAGGAACTACTGGTTCGATTTCAAAACTTCTTTTACAGTTTGATAGTCCAATTATTGAGGATGGCTATAGGCTATGTAACATCACGCTAAGGTGAAAAGGAGCGGAGCAGCAACGAAGAATGTTTCGAAAACGGGGAATTATTTTTACTGTCTGAGAGGTTACGAGGCGTACGCTGCCTAAATGCTTACAGTTACGTAAAAGTTGTGTATTAAAAAAATGTTCCCCTAAAAAGTTCTATAAAAAAGTCCGCAACAGCATATGTCTATCTCTGAAGGTTCGCTCACAATGACCTAATTTGTCTTTCTTTTAAGGTTAGCTCTCAATATTATCAAACTGAAGAGTTTATTTGTGCTAGGATCTCAGAAACTACTGGTTGCATTTCAAAAATAATTTCACAGTTTTATAGTCCATTTATTGAGGATGGCTAATGACTATATAACATCACGCTAAGACAAATAGGAGCGGAGCAGCCATGAATAATGTTTTGAGAACGGGGAAAATTTATTTCTTTTAAGAGCTTGCATTGCGTACGTTGCGTAAATGGTTTAAAGTTACGTAAAAATTGTGTACTATTTTTTTATTCCTTTTAAACAGTTACAAAAAAAGTTCTGAACAGCATATGCCTATCTTTTATTGTTTACTTATAATAGTCCTCTAAATATTTTTTTAAAATATGAGCGAGGCAACTCGACGATAGTCGATTCAGTCAACTGAAAGATAATACCGGCCAAGTGCGAGTCGGACTCGCACATGATGAGTTCCGTACCAAAAGCCGGACAAAAATAAATACGACGGGAAACATTATATCACTTCAACAAAGTTGTGCGGGTCAACTCTAATGGTAATGAATATAAGGGGTTTACCACTGGTGACCGAAATTCATTTGATCATTTGACGTGTGACCGAAAAAACATTAGGCCATTCTACTACTGATCGAATGAACAATTGACCAATAGAGTTTTTATCGAACAAACATTTGGTATTTTTACTACTGGTCGATTGAACGTTTGGTCGAAAAATAGTTGACTATAGAATAGCGACGTGACGCGACGGAAAAATTATATCACTTTAAATATTAATACCTACCGCACCTCTCTTATAAATATAAGACACGCGACGGGAGTAAGCGCGACGGGATTATATTACTTAAAATATTAATACTATACCACTCTCTTTCTCACTCTAATGTGACGCAAACGAAGTTGCGCGGGTCAGCTAGTAGACTATAAAGAAACATACTCTCCAGTAGCGAAATTAAGCTCTATTAGATTGCTTTTAGCTATAGCTCTGAAAGATAACTTGCAACTTCATCAGCTAGACGTCACAACTGCTTATTTAAATGGAGATCTGGAAGAAAGATTACTTATGAAAAAACCAGAATATTTAGAAGAGTAAACAAATTACAATTATTTGTTTTGTGTTGTTGAGATTGTTGTGGATATATTAAATGAGACGATAATTAGAACATTAGAGAAAATATATTTTAGGTATGTAGGTACAGGAGACAGAACAAAAGAGTAGGGAGTGACAATGTCAAGTAAAGAATAAAACTAAATATAAAAACAGAGTCATGTGTAGACACTAAAAAGGTCTAACATGCTCCTCCTCACATCTCTGTTTTTAATTAAGACCCAGGAGCCTTCGTAGTTCTTCATGTCGAGGACCTGGTAGTCCCTTAGTAAAAACATCAGCTTCCATCTGAGCTGTTTCTAAGTACTTGACAATTATAGTACCTTTCTTGACATGTTCTTTAAGAAAATGGATCCGGATGTCAATATGTTTCGTCTTACTGCTGACAATGTCGTTCTTACTAATTTCTATGGCTGCTCTATTATCACTAAAGATAACTAACACATCTTGTTTTTTCTCTGCAATATTATTATGCAATAATCGCAAATGCAATGCTTCTTTAACAGAGTCTGAGAGCGCCATGTATTCTGCTTCTGCTGTCGATGTTGCTGTAGATCTCTGTTTTCTCGATTCCCAGCTAACTATAGCATTTGCACATTTGAACGCAAAACCAGTGTAAGACCTTCTGTCTAGAGTGCATCCAGCCCAGTCAGCATCTGCATATCCAATGATAGGTTTATCATTGTTCTTGAACAGCAATCCTGTTGTTCTTGTACCTTTAAGGTATCTTAATACACGCTTTGCACATTTAAAATGCTCTTGTCCATAACAATTGTTAAATTGTGATAAATAGCTCACTGCGTAACTTATGTCTGGGCGAGTAGCTACTGATAGAAACATCAGGGCTCCAATCAGATTTTGATATGGTAGATTTGTATCACAGGTTTCTTCTTTTGATAGTTTTAAATATGGTTCAATTGGCGTTTTTACTGTTTTGCAATCTTACAAAAATCTTACCAATAGTTTATTAATATACTTCTCTTGTTTTAGCTTTATATGTCCATCATTCTGTTCTATTTCCATTCCAACATATTCCTTTGCATCTCCCAGATCTTTCATGTCGAATCTTACGGTAAGTTCTTTAATAACTTCATCTCGGATCTCTTTGCAAGAATATGCCAGCAGAATGTCATCAACATATAAGCCAAGAATAACTTTCTCTCCTCCTTTCCGTAGTATGTATATACAAGGATCAGCTTGGGAGGGCTGGAAACCTAATGAAGTTAATTCCATATGCAATCTCTTATACCATTGCCGACCAGATTGTTTAAGACCGTACAAGGCTTTCTTTAGTTCACAAACTTGTTCTCCTTTTATCTTTGTTAAATCTTCTAGCATTTTCTTTGCTTTATTAAATAGTCTACATTAGAGCTTTCGTCAATCATAATTTCGGCAACATACTCTTCTAAATATTCTGGTTTTTTCATAAGTAATCTTTCTTCCAGATCTCCATTTAAATAAGCAGTTGTGACGTCTAGCTGATGAAGTTGCAAGTTCTCTTTCAGAGCTATAGCTAAAAGCAATCTAATAGAGCTTAATTTCGCTACTGGAGAGTATGTTTCTTAATAGTCTAAACCAAATCTTTGCGTAAAACCTCTTGCCACAAGACGAGCCTTTTTCAAATCGCCTTTGTGTTTTAAAATCATCTTAAAATCAACTATGTGTTTCTCATTTCCTTTCTTCTTGATGACCCATGTACCATTTTTTATATGTGCTTTGATTTCCTTTTTAATAGCTTCACGCCATTCCTCATCAAACACATTTGTATTTTCAGATTCACATAAAAAGGTAAGGTCTTCATCAGGAGTCTGATTCACTGAATCCTGGAATTCTTCAGAAGTTTCAGATTTGGAATCAAGGTCGTAATCTTTTAAGTAGTTCGGTATTTATCTTTCTCTTTGTGGTCTTACGCTTTCATATTCTTGTGAACTTCTATCCTGATCTGTATTGTTACCCCACTCAACTTCATCTGCTGTAGTTGGAGAAGTAACTTCCTTTTCGGTTACAGGTTGTACTGGTTCCAGCTTTTCAAATAATATTTCATTGTAGCCTTGACCATAGTTATTATTTTTCTTAGAAATTTTAACCTTTTTAGTTACGTTTTCAGGTTTCAAATCTAGTTCGTTAAATATTTTTTCATCATAGTTCTGCTCATGGTCGTCGGAGTCATAATACATTTTGTCGATGACTTTAACATCTCTGCTAATAGTGACATCTTTCCTTTCAGGAATATATACCCGAAATCCTTTGGCATTCAGCGCATAACCAACGAACACTCCTTCTTGAGCTTTTGGTGTGAATTTGCCTCGCCTTCGTTTGTTTAACACAAAAGCTTTAGCTCCAAAAACTTTTAAATGATTTCCGGATGGTGTTCTACCTGTCCATTTTTCATATGGCGTGTTCCCATTTAACGCTTTTGTAGGACATCTATTCGTGAGGTAGTTAGCTGTATTTATTGCTTCAGCCCACAGTTTCTCTGGGATCTTAGCATCCAGCATTAGGCATCGGGCTTTATCTAAAAGCGTCCTATTTTTCCTCTCACTTATTCCGTTTTGTTGCGGGGTATAGGGGCAGGACAGCCTTCGGTGGATTCCGTTGTCCTTTAAAAACTGATCGAACTCTTTATTACAGTATTCACGACCATTGTCTGACTGCAGCGCTTGTATTTTTTTGTTAAAAGAATTTTCGACTTTGTTTTTATATTCTTTAAACTTGTCAAAAACTTCTGATTTATTAGAAATAAAATAGATGCATGTATATTTTGTAAAATCATCTATAAAACTTACAAAGTATCTTGACCCTGCTAAACTTTCGGTTCGCATTGGTCCACACACATCAGTGTTTATTATTTCTAGAGGTTCACTCGTCCGAGTGTCGAATGATGTGTACGGCAGTTGGGTCATTTTTCCTTTAATACAAATCTGACAGGTTGGTAATCTTCCATTGCTTAAAGGCACGCCTTTCATCAGATTATTACTACCAATAAGTTTTATGTCTTTTTCATTTAGATGGCCGAGTTTTCGGTGCCACACCATCATATTATCATCTTCTTTAGCAATACATGCAACACAGTTTTTGGCCTGTACGTAGTAGAGCCCGTTTTCCTTCTTCGCTGTTAATACAGTCTTGTTAATAGAACTTTTGACGTAGGCTGTCTTTTTCAAATTTGACATTGAAACCTTTCTCTGTGATTTTTGCCACTGACAGAAGATTAATTGATAGTTTTGGTATAAGTCTTTTTCTGGACAGCTCAGCAATCATGTAAACATGTCATGTTTTGACAGAAGTGGTCTATGATCATAGTGTTGTAACTAAACTGATTCTAATTATGTAAGTAATCATTGAGTTATATCTAGTTCACCGTACATTCATTTACTTCGGTTAATCAATCGCCAAATTTTAATTCGGTATATCTATATATATTATGTGCAATAACTTTTTATATTAATTTAATTAAAGGATCTTTAAAAAAAAAACTTTTAGAAAATTTAATAGTATAATCATTAGTTACAATAATATATTAGTTTAGGGATGATAAAATGTGGCCTCGTTGGCTGCTCGCCGTTCTTACAGAAGCAGACTAAGACATTTTGAGAGATTTCTAATGTGGGGTTTTTAAAACCAAAGAAAGGGAAGTAGGCCATTATAATGACATGGTGACAGGTATATTCGAAGCAAAGTAGTAAAAAAATATAGCTTTTTGAGCAAGCGCGATAAAAGCACATTAGGTCACAAAATATGTATTTATAAAATATGTATTTGGTCATAAATATGTATTTACAAAAAAATACATTACAAATAATATCCGTTATACTTTTGATTGTTGGCACTTGATGGAACTTGTTTTAATACATTACGAAAATTCACTTGTGCTATTCCACTTTTATTTTAATTTTAAAAACACCTGACATATTTCGCTATAATAGCATTATCAAAGGTCGTATTAATATTCGTGGTCGGACACCCATAACACAAGCAGGTCATTCCTAACTTACTTTGGGATCAGATAGCGTTGTGTAAAAAATGACTGAATATTTTAACCATCCACCGTCAACCGTACCCAGTCTACCCTAAAAAATCATTATTTCTTTTCTTTTTATTCATATTTAAATGTTTATGGCGTTCGAAACAATAGATTATCTTTTTGTCAGTTCACTGATGGACGTTAGCCTCTTTAAATTTACTCCTCCACACGGTACTAAGCCTAACCGGATCCTTCTGACGATTTCTGGGTCGCACAAATACTTAGTTAGTCCCAATTTAATACAAGTACTTCTGCGAAGAGTAGACCTCGCGAGCGCCCAGGAAAAAACAACCTGTGAGGAATTATATCCCTTATGATCCCATCATATATAACGGGGCCCTTTTTCTCCCTTATTTTCCGCCCTATTAAAAAAACTTTCGACAAAAGTTGTATTTTTATCTTTTCGTAGATCAATGATTTTAAATCAAAGAACATGTGTGCCAAGTTTGGAGAAAATTGGTTAACAAATGCGTCTTCTAGACCGAAACTGACATGCACACACACATACGGACGAAAGCAAAATCGTCTATACTGTAGAATCGAAGACCCAAACTCAAAGTGCCTTTTCACACGTAGCGGTTGCCGGGTAGCCGGTGCCGGGTAACCGGCGGCGAATGCAAGCGGTTGCCGGGCAAATCACGCCGTTACGTGTGAAAGCTATAGTACACGGCCATACACCCGGGTACCCGGCACCCGGCAACCGGTACGTGTGAAAGGGGCAAAGACTCGCACTCGTCGCTCTCTGGGTCAATAAGTTATATTATTAAAGTAAGTACATTTTTTCGAACTGACAGATTGATAAAACAATGACCTCCTTTTAAAATCAATTGGCCAGTACAACAGTTTTACAACACTATGGCAAAGACAAACAAGTCTGAGAAAAAATAATTTAATGACAAGCAAAAATGACAGTCTTAAATTTTTACCATCCGAGTATTTTTCATGAAATTATTCTATAATCTAACGGTTTATTAGTATCGAAATGTCCGCATAAATCTAACTAGAGTTCCTTGAAACGACTATGATCAGGATTGATAATTAAATGTAAGTAATTATGGAGCAGGCAAGATCCAATTGCTTTGTTTACTATATTATTTACATCTGTTGAATTCCACTATACTACAATGTGTTATGTAAATTGATTTTACCTTTTTCGACTTCGAAACTTACTGTGCCCTTGCCTTCGACTCTGGTTGTATGGATATTAGATGCAAGTTTGAGTGTACCTGATTCCGGTTCAATCTCTTTAAACTGCTCTTCTTGACTACACATATGTGATGTGCAACCGCTGTCCAAACACCATGTTTTAGCCGACGTAATTGTCATACATGTAGGCGTTACGTTGAAGTTTGATTCATTTTTACTAGATTTCTTACTTTTGTTTTTCTTTCCGCTCCAACATGCTTGCGTCGTGTGGCCCTTTTTCTTACATTTCTGGCAGAAGATTGAGGTCTTTTTCTTGGAGTACAAGGCTCCTTCACCTCCGTCGCTACCGTGTATGTTCATACGCGCTTCGCTCTCTTCAAGTATTTTTACTTGTAATTCTTCGGGAGTCGGAAGAGTGTGTGTCCCTGGATTCTATGGCAATTCTGAAGTTTTCAAAACTTGATGGCAGACTGTACAGCATCATTACGCTTAGTAAGTCCTGATGAATTTTGACGTTCATCTCAGCCAATTTGTCCACGATGTCTATAAAGTTATTTAAATGTTCGCGAACGTCTTCGCTGGCCATATGTTTTTTAAGTACTAATTGTTTTAGAACTGTGGCCTTTCGAGCCGGACCTCGACTCTGGTAGGTGCTCTTTAACTTATCCCAGAGTTCCTTGGATGTCGCACACCCTTTTACTTGTTTTAGTTCAGGTGGCGAAATAAGGAGCAAGAGCTCCGACCTCGCGAGTAGATCCTTTTTCTTTAACACTTCTGCTTCATCTTTTGAAGATGCCTTTGACGTAGTGATTTCGCCAGAAACGTAACTCCACAATTCATTTTTTATTATATAATAATATATAATAATATATAATATATAATAATAATAATAATGATGATAATAATAGTGATGACTTTTTCTCTCCGCCGACGTCGCCAACACCTGTACGTCGGCCGGGGAGAGGCCGGCCACCGTCTCGCTTGGGACCCCGAGGCCCACCAGCTTCGAACAGGGCCCCCGCCTCCGGTGGTGATGTGCACCGCATGCGATGGTCGAATTCGTTGAATGAGAACGTCATGCGGGCATATTTCAGGGCTACAGAGGGAGGAATCAACCTCACTGCGTATCGTGTCAGAATGCTGCCTCTGTTTCAGGAACTTGAACCATCAGTCAACGTGTCAGCACAGCGTCTATCGGATCAAGTGCGGGCCATACAACGATGTCATCTGTTGGATGCTACCGTACTTGAGAGGCTACGTTCGGACGTGTGTAGCAGTCTTGGTCTGCCATCAACATCATCGTTACCTGTGACACTAACTTCTACAACTACTTTACAATTAAATAACGGTAACGATGATGTGATGAATACCAGTGCTACAAACGTAAGTACCCATTACAACGAACAATTATTAAGGAGTGCTTTGGAGTGTGCCATGCTTGAATATCGATCTATGCCAGTACAAATTAGACCGCGTCTACCACGTTTGCCCACGCATAGAAAAAACATAGCTCTAGTGTGTGCCCTGAATTCGCTATTATCGAATTATTTCGATAATAGTGAAGATCTCGGGGATACACACTCAATTTTGTATTGCGGAGCCGTTGCAGCTTGTCGTATAGCAAATGTAAAATTTCTTAATGATAACATTGTTATACGACCAAAGCAAGCAGTGCCGGCTTGGCAGGGCAGAATTGAGCGTCGTATTTCTGAGACTAGGGCACTCATTGGAAAGCTGATTTGCTTCAGGTCGGGAAATACCCGCCCGAGAGTCATGCGATTTGTGACCCGGGCTTTCTCGGGGACTAACACTAGACCTCGAGATTTTTTAGCCCGAGTCACAGAACGCATAGACTACTTGAAGCAAAAAATTTATGCGTGGGCAAATCGTGTGCGTAGATACAAAAAAAGAGTGGATCGGTATTCACAAAATCGCACATTCCAGAGAGACAAAAGATGGGTCTACAGAAATTGGGAGCATCCTGACTCTAATGGGACCGAAGTGCATCGACCGGATGATGATGCCACTACTTCATTTTGGCGCAACATCTGGTCGATGCCCGTAGGTCACACAGAGGGTGATTGGATGCGAGATGTTGAACGTTCATGTGAGCCTATTAAAACCATGGAGCCAATTCAAATTACAACGAATAATGTCTCCAGTGCAGTCCGTCTGCTGCCGAATCGGAAGTCGGCAGGGCCAGATGGATTGCATAACTTCTGGCTAAAATGGTTTAAGAGCTCTCATGGGCGTTTGGCATCTCAATTCGAATCATGCCTAGAGTCAGGATCGTTGCCAGATTTCACCACTACTGGCGTTACCCATCTTTTGTTTAAGTCTGGTAGTGCCACAGACCCAAAGAATTACAGACCAATTACGTGTCTCCCCACGCTCTATAAACTTCTAACATCTATTCTGAGAGGGAAAATATCGTCCCACTTAATTGACAATTCCATCTTGTCCACCTCTCAGAATGGATGCAGAAGTGGGTCTCGTGGCACTAAAGAGCTCCTTATAATTGATATGGCCATTAGCCAACAGACACGCCGTAACCGTAAGAATCTGGCGACATGTTGGATAGACTACAAGAAGGCTTTCGATTCTGTGCCGCATACATGGCTCTTGAGGGTACTGGAGTTGTATAAAATTGATGCAACTCTATGTGCCTTCATGAAGACATGTATGGGGCAATGGAAAACAGTCTTGTGCTATCCAGGATGTCGACGGGTTTGCGGGAACAGTGTGCCTATAAGGATTGAGCGGGGTATATTCCAGGGTGACAGTCTCAGTCCATTATGGTTTTGCCTGGCACTGAATCCTCTGAGTACTTTGTTAGAGAATTCAGGGTTAGGCTATCGGTTGCGGAGGGATGGCCAAGTTATATCCCACCTCCTTTACATGGATGACTTGAAGCTATTTGCATCCAACAAGCTGCAACTGACAGAATTACTAAAGATAACAGAAGTTTTTAGTAATTCTATCAGGATGGAGTTTGGTGTTGACAAATGTGCGGTCATGCATGTAAACAGAGGCGGGATAATAGAATCTGAAGGCGTAGAACTTTCAGATTCTACACGACTTGGATGTCTTTCTGCAACCGAAACATATAAATACCTGGGTATGTCGCAGGCGTTAGGCATCTGTGAAGTTGGTATGAAACAATCGTTGAAGGAGCGCTTCTTTGGCCGCTTGAAAAAAGTACTTAAAAGTCTTTTATCAGGTGGTAACAAGGTGCGCGCCTATAACGATTGGGTCATGCCAGTTTTGATGTACTCCTTTGGCATACTCAGGTGGACTCAGACAGAACTTGAAGCCCTGGATAGGAAAGTCCGTACGTTACTCACCACATACCGAATGCATCATCCGCGTTCATCTGTGATGAGGTTGTACATACCGCGGAAGTGCGGGGGTCGTGGTTTCCTTAATGCTAAGACCCTCCATAACCGTGAGGTGTGCAACCTCAGGGAATATTTTCTTCACGCTGACGCGGATGTGCATCGTGATGTGGTTGTAGTTGACAAAGGACTTACCCCGCTTGCTCTGGCTAAAGAGAATTGGCATAAACCTGTGATACAGAGTCTCAATGATCGTAAGGATATATGGATGAGTAAGGAGTTGCATGGTCGTTTTTATCGAGCCCTGCACGGGCCCGATATTGATTTTACATCTTCTGTATCCTGGCTACGATTCGGTGACCTCTTTGGAGAAACTGAAGGTTTTGTTTTTGCAATTACTGATGAAGTGGTGATGACTAATAATTACCGAAAGTATATCCTAAAGGATGGTACGGTTGACATATGTCGGGCATGTCGCCGTCCCGGAGAATCCCTTAGGCATATTATTTCAGGTTGTTCTAGTCTTGCCAATAGTGAGTATTTGCATAGACACAACCAAGTAGCTAGGATTATCCATCAACAGCTTGCTTTGAAATATAACCTTATCGAATCAGAGGTACCGTATTATAGATATGTGCCTGACCCAGTTCTCGAAAGTGACCATATCACGTTGTACTGGGACCGATCTATTATCACTGATAGGACTATTATTGCAAATAGACCTGACATAGTGATAATAGATCGGCTAGAGCGCCTTGCAATAATAATTGATATCACTATTCCACATGACGACAATCTCGTGAAGGCTGAGATAGATAAACAAGCTAAGTATTTGGACTTAGCCCACGAGATGGTGGACATGTGGAGTATTGACTCAGCTATTATTGTACCGATAGTAATCTCTGTGCATGGACTAATAGCCAAAAGCCTCGACCAACACCTTAAGAGGCTTGCGGTGGGCAGTTGGGTCAAGGGCTTGATGCAGAAGGCAGTTCTTCTGAGCACGGCACGTATTGTGAGGAAGTTCCTGTCTCTGAAGTCCTAACCACCGGTAGCTTGGTCCCTGTACCCGATGCCGGTGGGACACTATTTTTTATATTTTTAAATGTACCTTTTTTTTATACGTATATTTAAAAATGTAATTTATATGTTAATGTATTTAAATAAAGAGAAATAATAATAATAATATTTATTTCAAAAATTGTTTACAAAAAGATTACAATGTAGGCTTATATCTATTTTATAAAATCTTAAAGTATATATCTCTAGAATGCAATTAATTTACAATTTTCCACGAAATTCTGCGAATGGTCAGTCAGTAATGCTATTTGGTTCCATTTTATAGTAGCGCTTTATCTGATCTAGGTTTTAAAAAAAAACCTATGTTTCAGACTCCTGTTCTGTTTTTTTTTTTACATTTCAAGTATCTAAGTTATAATAGGATGTCTGACGTGTAACTGTTCCAGAATACAAGTCTAAAGTAAATAAAATTAAATTAAATTAATAGTTCCTAAATAATCCTAATTAATTAATTAATAATCCTAATCCTATTATTTTAAAATTTCCAACAGCCCTTCCGTGTCCTCGTAATCAAGGGTCTGTAAATATTCTATAACTCTAATCTTACAGTTCCTATGGTTTAGATTATGTATGGTTAGTATTTTGTTAAGTTTTTTATATAGATAAGGTCCCAGAAACACATAGAATCTATTTGTGAAGGCATGTCTAAGTGGTGTATGCGTGAATATTACTTCTTTACGTCTCCTGTCCGACTTAGGTGCAAGCAAAGGTAGTTTGGAGTGTTGGTGTAATATAGTGTTCAGTATAAACAGTTGGCGCACCGTGAGTACTTCACATGCAATGTATAGTTGTTGTGTGGGAAATCTAAAAGGTCGAAACGTGGCTACTTTAAGGATAGCTCTTTGGGATCGTTCCAGCGGGAGCAAGATGGATCTCGCGGCACCGCCCCAGGAAGTAATACAATACGTAATAATAGATTGGCACAGCGCTAAGTACACCTGTTTTATTAATTTATATTTTGATAAGTTACGTAGATTCCTAAATATGTACATCAATTTGCGCACTCTGTTACAAAGCAAGGTAATATGTTCTCGAAAGTTTAAATTTTTATCGATTGTTACGCCTAGGTATTTTAAATCATCGTTTTTAATGAGAGTCGGACAAGGGCACGCAGTGTCAGCGAATCCACAGCTATGTGCATAGATATCTAGGTTAGTAGTGGATTTGTTAGTGTTACTCATTGTGAACGATATGTATTTTGTTTTATGGATATTTAATGTTAGTAGATGGTCCTGGAGCCAATTATTTACTGAGCTAAAACCATTTTGTGCGTGTTGAAAAACCTCGTCTCGCGAGTTTGCTGCGAACAAAAGCGCTGTGTCATCAGCATAAGAGATCACCATACCATTTTTCAGCTTCATGCTACATAGTTCGTTCATGTATATTAAAAATAGGGTCCCTCCCAGTACACTACCTTGCGGGACTCCGTAGCCACTATTTCTCGCTTCTGCGCTTGTATATTTTCCTATTTTGACACATTGTTGTCGGTCTCGAAGATAGTCAGAGAATAAGAGTAGTTGGGTGCCTCTAATTCCAAAGGACTCGAGTTTCCGTAGTAGTACGGTACAAGAAATAGTATCGAAAGCCCTAGAAATATCCAGAAAGATCCCAACAGTATGCATACCTTTATCCAGGTTGGTAGCGACGTAGTCGGTTAGTGTAAAAACTGCTTGGTTAGTTGACCTCTCAGGCCTAAATCCAAACTGGCACTCTGAAAGTAATTTAGTTCTTTCTAGATATGCCATTAATCTATTATTAATAATTTTTTCCATGATTTTTGATAGGCCTGTTAATACGGAAATAGGCCTGTAGTTTGAGACACTAGTCTTGTCTCCAGATTTAAAAATCGGGGTGACCACTGCTCTTTTTAGTGATTTAGGAAAAATCCCACATGTTAAGCAAAGTTGAAAAATATGAGTTAAAGGGGGTGCAATTAGATACTTATATCTTTTGAGTACATTATTAGGTATATTATCCCACCCGGTAGCACATGCATCCTTTAATCCGGTTATTAGCCGAAGAATTTCCTCAGTGTCAGTGTTGAATAACGCAAAAGAATTTAATGGTGCACTTGTTTGTGTCACGTTTGAATCATTGGGAGTTAAGTTAGAAATGGTCCTTATGGGTTTCAAAGTGCTTTCTGCCATGTTTTTTCCAGCATTAATAAAGAAGTTGTTAATTGCATTAATAGTACCATATGGATTTACGTCCGATGGCAGTAGTTCGAGTGATGATTCGCGGGGCTTTGACCTAAAAGTATTTGTTTTTATAAATTTCCAAATCAATTTAGTGTTGTTCCCTGCCTTTTGAAGTTGTTGTCTATTATATTGTATTTTTAATTTTCTTAAAAGGTTATTGCAAAAATTTCTGTACCTTTTGTATGTTAATGCCAAAATTTCACTGTCAGGGGCTTGTTTTAGCTTTAGGTGTAGCCTATCTCTATGCCTTATGCAGCGAACAAGGCCCGGCGTAATCCAAGGTTTGATATTATTATATTTAGCACTGGTTGTTATAGTGACAGTATTTTTAAGTATTGCTGATTGTAATGAATTAATTAAATAGTCAATAGTGGCATTAGGATCGTCTGATGCGTAAACTGGGTCAAAATTTATGCAGCGTATGTCTTTATCAAGGTTGAGCATATTGATTCGGGTAAATTTGCTTGAACAGATTTTTTCTAGGCATACGTAATTCTATTGTTAGTAATATCGTGCGATGATCCGTAACCCAGGAGTTAGTAATAAATGTTTTTGATATGTTCTTAGATTTTATAATGAAATGATCCATGCATGATCCGGTTTTGAAAGTTGGGACAGAGTGCGTAGGTACTAGGTAGTAGGCCATGAAAAGAACACATATTAAGGTACTTTTGTTTCTGTGTCTCGGTCTCGGTATGCTCGGGGACAATATTAATGTTTATGTCCCCTACGAGTACAATGTTTTTAAAAGATGAGTACTGTTTTAATAATAAATCTAGAGAATCCAAAAAAAATTCAATGCTTTGCTTTGTGATGGCGGTCGATAGATTGCAATGATTAGTGTGTCGGGTTGCAATTTAAACAAGAGGCAATTGCATCCCTGCAGTAATGGCTCTTCCACGATTGTACTTAAGTTCTTTTTGACATATACCACTAAACCGTCATTTTGATTTATATAGTTACTGGATGTATGTGTTGCATATCCCTCCAGGGATGGTAAATTGTCCCTATTGCTCTCTAGCCAGCACTCGGTCAGTACAATGATGTCACAACTCATTCCCAAAGCATGTAATACCACTTCAAAGCCGTTCATGTTTTTACCTATGTTACGAATGTTTTGGGTTAGTAATGTTAGCATTTTGCCCTCTGTTGGGAGGAATTTTTTGCAGTCCTCTATATTGGAGGTCGCATATTATAGATGCACTGGCATGTGTGAATAATCTTTTATACATGTCTGTCACCAATTTAAATAAGCGTAGTTACGGCCTTGTTTATGTTTTTTATGTGTTACTAGCTTGTAAAGTATTAACCACGAATATAGTTCTATCAGACTACACTGCTACTCTTGTTATTACCCCTTATTTTACAATAGGTTATGGTCTTCTACATGCTCTGATAGTGCTAGAGCATAATTAATAAGTGGAGTGGTTTAAATATTAATTGTGAAACTTACGAAATCTCAATTATGTCAACTGAAGTTGGCATAAGTGGTATTAAGAAGCTGAAAGGATCGTCCGACTACCCAAACTGGAAGTTCTTGGTGCGAAATTACTTGGAGAATAAAAACTGGTGGGGAGTAATTTCTACAAATGTAGTAAATGCTGACGTAGACCGGCAGGCACGAACGACAATATGCTTGTTGTTAGAACCAGAGTGCTTTACCCACGTCTACAATGCGAAGACTGCAAAAGAAGCCTGGAACAGCTTACAGAAAGCGTATGAAGACAAAGGTTGGGGAAGACGTGAATATGTATTTCAGCGAGAGCTTTTCAACTGTAAGTTAGAGAACTTAGATTCTATGGAAAGCTTCATATCCAAAATTACATTCCTGACACAACAATTGTCCGATATCGATGCACAAATCCCTGATGATTGGATCATATCGATTTTGCTGGGTGGATTGACTTTTGAGTACAGCCCTCTTATCATGGCTGTAGATAATAGTGGACAAGAGATCACGTTAGAGCAAATTAAAACGAAATTGTTACAAGAAGGAAGTAGACAGAGTAAGTTGAACACAGAGTACGAACAAGCCTTAGTAACACGTAAAGTACAGAACGATGCAAGATCTAATATCAAAACTAACGATCGTAAGCAGAAGTTCGTCTACAAGTGTTTTATGTGCCACAAGCAAGGACACAAGGCGTCCGAATGCAAGGAGCGGATCAAAACCGCGAATATCTGCCTGAATACGAAGAAGGCGATAAACAAAGATAAGTGGTATTTAGATAGTGGGTGCTCAAATCATATGACCCACGATAAAAGTAAATTGTTGTCTTATAAACATGAAAAGGGAAACATGAAGATCTCAGTAGCAAACGGCGAGAAGTTATTGGTGAAAGGAAGAGGAAATGCTCAACCACGAGTCAGCGAAAACGAAAAATTTATTTTAGAAAACGTTTTACATGTTCCTGATTTATCCATGAACTTAATTTCGGTGAGCGATTTGACCAAGAAGAATTATTGCATGAATTTTGACAAAGGAGGTTGCATGATTCAAAATAAGAATCGAATTATTGCAAGATGTCAAGAGGTCGACGGAATTTATGAATTGACAGAAAATAAAAATAACGTCGTGAATGTGACATTGTCAAAACAAAATGAAAATATTTCGAACATTTGGCATAAAAGATTAGCTCATTTATCGCGTAATTATATGAATAAAATGAAAGTTTTAGTAAGCGGTATGGAATTTAAGAGTACCGATTTATGCGAGCCGTGTATTCCATGTATCGAAGGAAAGACATGCAAAAGTCCCTTTAAAAACCAAGGTACGAGAGCGAACGAAGTCTTACAGTTGGTTTATAGCGACGTTTGTGGACCTATCGACGAGCCGTCGTTCAGTGGTTCGAGGTATGTTCTTCTATTCATCGACGATTATACTCGGAAGACTCATGTGTATTTTTTGAAGAACAAAAATGAAACTTTTGATAAGTTCCGTGAATACAAGGCGGAAGTTGAGAATGAGACGAGTAAATCTATTAAATGTCTGAGATCTGACAACGGCACAGAGTACTGTAATGGTAAATTTAAATCTTTTTTGAAGTCTGCAGGTATAAAACACCAGACGACTGTACCGTACACGCCGGAACAAAATTCTGTCGCAGAAAGAGCGAATCGGACTATAATAGAAAAGGCCAGAACATTACTGTCAGAATCAAATCTGAGCAAGAAGTATTGGGCCGAGGCTGTTAATACTGTTGTATACCTAAAGAACAGAAGCCCCACGAAAGCATTGAACAATGCAGTACCAGAGAAAGTTTGGACTGGAAAAGATGTGAATGTTAGTCATCTGAAAATCTTTGGTTGTTTGTCGTATAGACTGATACCAAAACAAAAGAGACGCAAACTGGACATGAAGACGGAACCGATGATTTTTATTGGATATCCAGATAATCAGAAGGGTTATCGTCTAATGAATCCTAA
Organism: Miltochrista miniata; assembly: GCA_933228765.1. NCBI lineage: Eukaryota > Metazoa > Arthropoda > Insecta > Lepidoptera > Erebidae > Miltochrista > Miltochrista miniata. The sequence continues at coordinate 8,229,002 of OW121764.1, read as the reverse complement.
GACAGGTGAAGTGACAACTGCGAGAGATGTCAAATTTCTGGAAAACGTTTTTCTTCAAAAAGAGAACGTGGAAAAGTCGGAAGTGATAATAAACTTGAATACAGATACTGTTCCTACCAGTTTATCCAACGGATCTACAAGCAGATCTGAACCCTTGGAGGCTCACGATGATGTGTACCGTGATGCTGTAGACGAGAACGTGGAAGTATTGGAGGAGATAGGGCCTGAATCTCCTGAATCTGTAGTACCAGAGCACGTACCTGATGATGTATTGACTGAATCAGAAAGAAGGTATCCAGTAAGAGAACGGAGACAAGTCGATCGGTACGGATGCAATGTTATGTATGCCAAGGAGAGCAATCTTGATGGTGATCCATTGACTATTAATGAAGCGTTGGCGATAATTTTTTAGGAAGTCGGGAGATTTAGACTTACGAGGCTATGTTGATGCAGATTGGGGAGGAGCGCTTGATAGAAAATCTTTCACAGGATTAATTTTCAAATTAGGTAAAAATATATTATCATGGGAGAGTAGGAAGCAAGCGACGGTTTCCTTGTCCTCCACAGAGGCAGAGTATGTAGGATTGAGTCAAGCTTCGAAGGAAGCTCTTTATTTACGTAGTTTACTGAACAGTTTGACAGCTGTGGATAGTAAAGCGGTAGTAATTTATAATGACAATCAGTCGGCGCATAAAATTGCAGCTAACAAAATGATGCATAATAGAACAAAGCATATAGATATCAAGTATCATTTTATTCGTGAGTGTGTACTGGCTAAAAAAGTTGAAATAAAGTACATGTCAACTGATAAGATGATAGCTGACATCTTAACTAAAAGTGTTCACAGCCCGAAGCTTAGAGAATTTTTAAAGGATTTATCCCTGTCAAATTATTCTATTAAGGGGGTGGATGAGTAGTTAGATGTTTTGATGTTTTATGTTTTCTATATGTTTTAAGTAATAGATAATTTTCTATGCATGTGTAATAGATTAAGGGGGCGTATTGGAGGTCGCATATTATAGATGCACTGGCATGTGTGAATAATCTTTTATACATGTCTGTCACCAATTTAAATAAGCGTAGTTACGGCCTTGTTTATGTTTTTTAAGTGTTACTAGCTTGTAAAGTATTAACCACGAATATAGTTCTATCAGACTACACTGCTACTCTTGTTATTACCCCTTATTTTACAATACTCTATGTTACAGAAATAGGTCTCAGTCACGGAAAAGCTGTCTAAATCATTTATCAGTTGATCGGATGTCATAATACTAAGTAAAAGAAAATAAAGTGCTTACAATTTATGTATAGGCGGCGCTCTCAGGCGCCTTCATAGTTTATAGAATTAATATAGTTTGATTCGGCGTATTTACGTGCTGGGCAGGTCTCATCGCCTGTCTGATGATCACTTTTCCTTTTAAATCTCTTGCACGTCGCACAAACTGGTGTCGTCGATTTGTTAGTACATTCCTTATGGGAATGCCCTACTTCCCCACAGTGGTAGCAAGTTGGAGTAGTTTCACGACAGTATTTGGCTGAGTGCCCAAATTGCTGGCAATTAAAACACCTAGTCACCGTAGTGAAGTCTCTTACGGGGCATGACGTCCAATCGAGAAAAAGACGTGTCCATTTCGATTGCTCGGCCAATATGTCGCAGAAAAAGAAACTTATGTCAGCATTTCGAAGGAATTCGTAGAAAACGAACAGTGAAAACCGCAAATTCGAAGAGTCAATATTTAGAAAGTTATAAGGGTTTAACCGTGGCCGCGCAGTCCGCATGAATTCAACTGCGCGGCCACCAGTTCTCTTGAACGGAGCTACGTACAAGTCTAATTATTTTTGCTAATCACTGATACGATTTCGAAGAAAATGTAGATTATAAAAATAAAGCCCTACTATTTGAACTTCACAACATACGGCACTCCAAAGTTATGGCCGCGCAGTCCGCACAATGCGAACCGCGCGGCCACGGTTTTTCTTAAATGGAGCTTAAACGGAGCTTAGTAGAAGTCCCATTCTTTTTGCTAATTACAGATACCATTTCGAAGAATATGTAGACAGTATGAATAAAGCCTCAAATTAAGAACTAAATGACGTATAGAACTTAAAACCTATAATCGAAGGAAAAAATAGGGTGACCAAGATTTATAGTGTGTGAATCCAGGCTTTTTACTATTTTAATATCATAGTGTAAATATATTTATATAGCAAGTAGCTTTTCTTGTAAAAAGAGCTACTGATTGTTTCAATTGAATTCCAATTCAATTCAATTGAGAATTAGTGATTCGAATTAGTCTTACGAAAATGTGCTTGTAAGCTTTTAACCCTTAGCCACCTACCACAACTTTTTGTCACACAACCACCTACCATACGTCTATGAGACCCCTCAGTAAAATGGTTCTTTAAAGTAATATCTTGTTTATTGAAGTATATTTTTTAGTAAAAAATCAACTTAGGAAAGTATTAAACTCTTTAGTAAAGGTACAAGAGAATCATTTTTATAGGCATTTTGTCTTAATTACTATTAATCAACAATATCTGCTTAAAAACTAAGTCATTTGCTAAATGAGATCTATAAAAAAAATCACATGGATATGAACTTCTTTCATAATTTTTTACTTATTCAATAGTCAACCATTGCAAAAAAAAGAAAATGGTGAAAATTAAATTAAATAGAAAAAAATTACAAGCCCTAAACTTATAGTTTTTCACGACAATTATTGCACAGCTTATTAGAAAATTCTCGGCAAATTGGTGATTTGCATTCGAAACTGATGTATTGTGGTTTGCACGGCACTGAGGGACACGGGGAAAAGGTACAGGAACGGACGAGTTCGCAAACGACTCGGTCGCCGATATATTTACGTTTTAAATATCTGCTGCGTCTGTGAGACGTATGGTAGGTGGTTAAGGGTTAAGTAAAATAGGTTTATTAAAAAGAAAACATATTTGCTGGCGATTGGCAATCATTCATTCTACATGGCGCTGTGTGAAATAGATATTCCACTACATTTAATATTGGTTTTTGGTGCAGGACCTCCTCACTCCCACAGTTCAACAATCCCAACCACAGCAACCACCAAAAGGAAACAAACCTTAGCAAATCACCACGACGATAACGAACTGCCCAACCCAAAGAAGACAAATGGACGGGACGATAATTCGCCTGATGGCATTTGTAACTTTTTCTAAGATGAAGCGGTCCACAACTATTCTGAGCATTTTCCGTACTTATTTATATAAGGTGTTATTTACTAACTAGAAGTATTCTTCTATAAATGTAGGTATTAAAATGTCGTTTATAAAAAAAGTAAAGTAAGTAGGTACATATAAGTAAAGTATTGACTTTCGATTACATTACATTAATTAAGTACTATACGTAAAAACACCATACAGTACCTCATTACCTACAAACTTAAATATTGGGTAAAAAATATTAGTATTGCGGAAATACCTTACTTGATATTGTTATTGTCCAGACTACCATCGTTATAGGTTAAACGCAAAGTTTATATTACTTGAATAGTGGTATTTAGATTCAATTTACGTAAAACTAAAGCTTTTGAAATTAAATCAGCAATTAAAAATGGTCGAAAACAAGGACGTATCATAGCTATACACATCGACATCGCGACTTTAAAAAACAAATAAACTTTTATAAATTTGAAAAAAGAATTCTATAAATTATCTGTAGTAGCATGCATGAAGTAAACATATTTGCTGGTGAAAGAAAAAAGTCAATATCAGAGGAACGTGGAGTAAAAAGGAAACTTGAATTTTACTTACTGAGACATATGATTACCTACTTAATGTGTTTACGGGTAAAAAGTAATAATTAAATTTATAAAATGTTAGTGCTGTTTATCGGATTAGTAATTACTGGCGTAATTTAAGTCATAAAATCAAACTATAACAATACCATAAAGAAACATCTATTTAATAAGTAATAATAAGTAATCAAAATATTTTTAATTTCAATCATTTTAATAATCTTAATATATTATAATTTTGTTTTACTTTTTATTTATAGAAACATAATTAAATAAAATGAAATCTACTAGCAAAATAAAATATTAAGTAGTACAAAATCTCCCCAACATCCCCTTGTGGGTCGCGCCAAACCATCACAGAATACAGAGTACATTTTCCTTGCTAAACGCCATTTTAGCATTCCGGAAAATAAATAATAATTATTATTTCTGTTGTATTTACGCACGTTTCTATATTTGGCAATTACTGTGTAGTTTGTGCATCATCTGAAGATACAAGAAGGTATGTTTTTTGCGAGTTTTCTTTTACAACAGAATTTAAAACATTGCTAATAGAACTTTTGCAAAGCCTACAGTCGCGTCACTGATTGGTCAGGTAATTCCTTCCTTAACCTTTACGTGTTGCCATTTTCCAGCGTTGATAACGTATCTTAAGGTTTTTTTATAAATCACTAGCTGATGCTCGCGGCTTCGCCCGCGTGAATTTGGTACCCGTTCCCGCTTCCCATGAGAATATTTTCCCGAGATGTAACGTAGCCTATGTGTTATTCCAGACTATAAGCTATTAAAACATGAATGTGGGTTTATCACACGAAGCGAAGATGAGTGTGATAGATAATAGTATCACATGAGTGTTTTAATACCTAATTATACAATTGCATACAAGACTTTATCTACACCCATGATAAAACAATTTGCAAAAATAATATCGAAGAAAAATAGCGGGAATTCGAATTCGCTTTAATCTTTTTTTTTTTCGGCGATCTTTTGAATCGTTCAGTTGTAGCGAAGTAAGAGTGGCACCTCTGTCCAGCAGGCGTTGTTCGGGAAGGAGTGGGCGGGATTAGGTTGAAGAGTTCAGAACACTCACCGTGAAAGATACGGTAGAATGCAGCCAAAGACGCAATAGTTCTTCGCTGCGCTAACGGCCTTACCTTACCTTACCCATTATATAACAATATGTACCTATATTGTGATCATCACCATTTACTGAAATATAAATCAATCGATGAGTGTTTTTTTTCTTATCTTCTTATCTTTGACTGCCTCTGTGGCACAGTCGGTAGAGATACCGCCTGCGGCGCTGGAGGTCGTGGGTTCGATTCCCACCGGAGACAAATATTTGTGTGACCCATAAATGTTTGTCTCAAGAGTCTGGGTGTATCTCTGTATAATATGTATGTATTTAAAAGTATATAAGTATTAATATCCGTGGTGGATCGTGGATACCCATAACACAAGCAGGTTATTCCTAGCTTACTTTGAGATCAGATAGCGTTGTGTGAGATGTCCGTGAATATTTATTTATTTATATCCTAGAAGTAAACTTCTCCATTCAAATTCAAACCAAGGGACTACAACTATTTGCTTTTTACGATTAAAAGTATAGCAATATACGTGACATTAAAAAGTCTTATTAACCGACTTCAAAAAAGAGGAGGTTCTCAATTCGTTCGCTATGTTTGTTTATGTATAAGTATTACGCGATAGCGGCGCCGATTTTGATTTTTTTTGTTTGAATGAAGTTACTTCTGAGGTGGTCCCATATCCAGGGTATCAAGATCTGATGCTGGGATCCAGGAGAAATCGAGGGCAACCACCGAAAATTGTTGGGACAACTAGTGCGTTTGCTAACTTTTTGATTAAGTGCTTTAATAAGTAAGAATACCTACTACAATTTAATAAAGGTCTGGAGTCGATATGATGATGGAACCGAAAGACAGTTGAGGGAATTTCTTAACGATTTACAGCAGTTACCTTGTGTTTCGGCTTGATTGATTTGTGTTGATGAGAACTTTACACCTAGATAGATATACTTATCGGTCTACCCGTCACTTAAAATAATAATAAAAAAAATAATTAAACAATAGAACCGACTTCATACAAATCCTTAAAAATAAAATATACCTAGCACATAGTGATATGTATTTTGATTTATCAGATTTTATTCAATTTATCAGATAGCGTTTTGTGAGATGTCCGTGAATATTTATTTATTTATTTATTTTAATATGGAAGTTGTTGCCATTAATAATACCTACCTACCTATACCTATGGGTTTACTTGGCGCCGACTTCAATATGATATTGAATAAAATCTGGTAAATCAAAATAATAACTTTGTGCTAGGTAAATATTTTAAAGGATTTGTATGAATTCGGTTCAATTTTTTTTTTGGGAATATCTCGTCGACGCAACGTAAATCATGGTCACCCTTCTTTTAACTCGAGTTACAGGGTTTAAGGTCTGTAACTCGTGATTTTCAAGCATTAGAACTTCATTCATGATATCTACATATTCTTCGAAATCGTATCAATGATTAGCAAAAATAATGAGACCTCTACCAAATTCTGTTTAAGCTCCACTTTAAGAAACACGTGGCCGCGCGGTTCGCCCTTACGTAAGTGCTGTAGAACGAGAAGTTCAAACTTTAGGGCTATATTTTTCAAATCTACTTTTTCTTCGAAATCGTATCAGTGATTAGCAAAAAGAATTAGACTTCTACAATGCTCCGTTAATGAGAACTGGTGGCCGCGCGGTTCGCTTTATGCGGACTGCGCGGCCATAACTTTGGAGTGCCGTATGTTGTGAAGTTCAAATATTAGGGCTTTATTTTTATAATCTACATTTTCTTCGAAATCGTATCAGTGATTAGCAAAAAGAATTAGACTTGTACGTAGCTCCGTTCAAGAGAACTGGTGGCCGCGCAGTTGAATTCATGCGGACTGCGCGGCCACGGTTAAACCCTTATAACTTTCTAAATATTGACTCTTCGAATTTGCGGTTTTCACTGTTCGTTTTCTACGAATTCCTTCGAAATGCTGACATAAGTTTCTTTTTTCTACGACATATTGGCCGAGCAATCGAAATGGACACAAAAAGACGGCCTTGGTTTATCAAGACCTTTCTGATGGCCGGAGATACCTCAATTATATAATTGCAAGTGGACAAATTCTTCTTGCCCGATTTGTGGCTCAGTTTGGTCGTTTCCAAAAAGGACTCTCGAATAAGACTAGGTACTTTTTCGGTCAAGTTCTGCTCAAAAATGCGCTCAAATACTTCCTTCTCAGTGAGGGCTACAGGGACACCAATTATAACTATCCGGGGTTGACGTTTGGCAGGTTCTTGGACTGTAAGGCCTGAGGACACTAGCTTGGTCGAGTTTCTTAATTTCTCAATATCAGATTTCCCCTCGGTGCTAATAATCACACCCCCGTTCCGAACTTTCCTAAGGCCACGCACTTGTAACTTGAGCTCTTCGGGTGAAATAATTTTTTGTACTAGGGCTTTTGTTTCTTCGCTAGTTTTGGACTTATCACTTGGGTAAATTGCAACAGCACTAAGGTTAGCTGGACGGATGAGGGTCTCGGAAATTAGAATTGCTTGGGCTTGGACACACCATGTGTCATAATTATCCCTTGTTAGAGAATCGATACGAAATGCACTCGTACTGCTTGCCATATTTATTACACACTACTTTCTCATATTATCGTAACAACGGTAACCACGTATGTATGTATGTATGTATGTATGGTATGTATTATAATTTCGGCAACAATAACTGCTCAAAAATCTTCCAGAACGGGCGCCGCTGAAGTGCCTGTGGGGTATTTTGGCTGCGCGCGTGTTTAAGGATACATGCGTAAAACGCTATTTTTTGTGCAGGGAGATAATATTATGTGACACTATGAAAACAAAGACATTTTTAATCATTCTTAAAAACAATTAAGTGATAAAATTTCTAAAGATACAGTTCAACAACAGTTTGTACAATAAATAAATATTTGTGGACATTCACACACAACATCATTGAGCCCAAATTAAGCTAATATAAGCTTGTGCTATGGTATCTAGACGACTGATATCATACTTATAGGTATATTTCTAAATACATAAATATTATACATAGAAAACACCCAAACTCCGAAACAAACATTCGTGGATCACACAAATATTTGTTGGACTAATTAAATTAAATTAAAAACGAATTAAATAAAAAATTACTAAATAAAACATTGACGCAGAAACTATCTTCATATGTTTTTGACGTGAATACGTCTTTAAATATACTTCCATATGGACGCAATCCAAAAAAACGAATGATAACAAAATCGGGGGATACAGTTTAGTGTTGTAGCTACATATCTATCATCTCCATCCAAATTTCAGTTACACCACTGGATAGTTAAAGAATCAAAGAATTTATTACGCCAAGTATTAGGCTCCCGACACGATCATGCCTTGCAATTGTCAGTCACGTAAAATATGAATGGAAGTTGCTTCAGTGTGCGTGATTGCTTTGCATGTGTGTGTGCATCGACGTATACGTGCACATGAAATTCTACGTTATTGACAATTGCCAATTGCCAATTGATCATGTCGGGACCCCATAAGGACTGTAACACATCGCGCGCGGGGGAGGGGGCAGCCCCGCCATTTTAAAGGTCATTTAGCTGCGTTTCGAGATTTCCATTTAGTATAACTTTCAACTCGGTGAAGCTACGACGTTCATTCAAGTTTCAATCGTCAGCTCTCGTCAAAATCTATCGAATATATATATATATATATATATATATATATATATTGTAACGTTGTGGAACAACGGGTGCAATTAGGGGTTCAACATTAGGGGTTTTAAAATGAAAACGTAGATTAATAAATGAAAGCGCCATCTACCGAGTTATTGTCGCAACGGCGGAAGCCTCATTCGTATTTAAAAAGCGGTCTTGACGTTTAGTAGTTTCGAGTGGTGCCGCTAGAGGCGCTGTACAAAAATATAAAAACAACCGCGCGCGAATTTCGAGGCCCCCATTACTCAAATAATGTAAAGTCACTAGTCGCGAAGGCGTAGGTGCATCAGAGTATAATTTCAAAGTGAAAAAATATTGTTAGGAGCCAGGTGCTCCCAAAGTGATCAGCGATTTAGCTGCGAGCGTCAATAACCCCATCATTGGGTGAGTCAAATTATTTATAATGAATCTAGATTTTTAAAACAGTGAAAATTAACGGCTGTTGGTCAACCCTGTTATGGGAGGGTAGATTAAAGGGGTGTGAAAAAATCTCTTTGTAAAAGTAGAATATCAGCAAACATTGTGAGACCCCCGATTCCTGAAATGGTTAACAGGAGTCGGCTGTCTTAGCAATGGGCGGGAAAAAGGGTTCCAGCTAACCCGTCATCTGGAACATTCCAGGGTCCACCCTGCGGGTTCCAAGCAGGAACGTCCACCCTACGGGTTGTCAACGTCCACCCTACGGGTTGTCAGCATCCACCCTACGGGCTATAGAAGTCCACCTTCGGGTTCCACGAAGGTGAAGACGCACCCTTCAAGTCTACGAGCAGTCACCCACCCTGCGGGTCGAAAACACCGTGCCAGCCGAATTTGTGGACGGCACGGCTACGTCGCGGACTGCATCAGCCTTGAGAACCACTAAGATAAGTCGGAACCCTGCGAAGGCCTTCGGAGATCGCACTTGCTGCCCGAAATTATCACGACCCCGAGCTTAGATTATAATACACCATCATTTGAAATTTTAATTCTATCTTTTTATTTCTCTCTTCTCCTTTTCTGAAAGCCCTCAGCTTTTCAATATATATATATATATATATATATATATATATATATATATATATATATATATATATATATATATAACATTAGTGTAAATTTGTAACTGTGAATATAATAAGGTGTTTAAATAATAAAATAATATCAAAAAAAATATAATGTCGGCCTATACGCGTCGAAAAGCCAAATCGAAATACAGAGATCGTATACGGTTGGAAAAGGCATCTCAACAGCAATCGAATGGTACCCTAAAAACACCAAATGATCGAGTCAAGCAGTGCCGGCAACGTAAAGTAATGAATGCGGCCGAGCGGATCAACGATCAACGACGGTGCCAGTACATCTGCAGCTGGTACGGCTGGAATGGTTCGTTACGAGACGTATTCACTTTAAAACCAACCGGCCACCGGCAACCAGCCGTTTTTTTTTACACTTCGGCCGGCTAGGAAGCAGGTGTTATGTAACTGGTTTCGTACTGTAATCAAAAAAATTATATTACTCTAAGAGGCCACATACTCGTACAATAATATTGACTAATGTAGATGACTGCTCAATAAATTGACCATTTTAAGATTACATTGAGGTTGAGGTATGAAAAATTACTGAACAAAACTTTGAGCGAGTTTAAATTTTTTCCACCGTGTAGGCTTAACAATATATAGTTCATGGACGCAATTTATTCAAATCTAGCAAAATGGGGAGCAAGAATACTGTGAAAGATACACAAAGAGAGTTTTTGATGTGAAACATCTATTGCCGAATGGTACATTGGTTTTTGCGGTGGCCGCTGGCGTGGTGCGTAGGAACTCGAAGTTCTGAATTAGAATAAGGATTTTGAATTTGAAGTCGGACGACGGGATTTCCAGCTTGGAATTTTGTTCTTCATCAGACATGTGAGACATGTTGCTCGGACAAAAATAAATATTGATGCATTGTTATTGAGTCAATATTATTGAACGTGTGGATTATAAGAAGCGATTTTCATGGTTTAATATCTCTAGATTCTTTGGCGGGAATTGGAAGGAATCGTATCTCATCGTTTTGTAAATTTGCAAAATTAGTGTAATTTCGAGTGTTTTGTGTGTATCAATGGTGGATTCTTAAACATAAACGTTCGACAACGTGCAATAATGTTGGGAAGTGATAAAACGCAGTGAATCGCAACTTTGCAGTTTCTGACAAAAAATCCAAAATAACTTTCAGAAATGTATCCACCGCTTTTCTGAAGGAAGACTGACTTTGGCTTAGGGCTGTACTTGACTTTGACTGGACTTAGAGGACGAGGACTGTGATATATTAAAGCAAAATGAAGAGATAATAAATATACAAGACTTGGCTGTATGGCTCAAATTGCCTTTGCCTATCCGAAAATGGATAAATAAAACTAATATTACTACTCAATATCTTTAAAAAAAAGAGATTTGGAACAATTAAATATTGATCAATATTATTGTTCGTGTATGGGGCCTCTAAAATTTATTTACCTGTTGGTCTATGTAAAAATGGAACGCACTTTAATTTAGAGCTACATTTTTACTCTGGCAATATTTTTGTTTGATGTCAAATGGATTTCTTGTTATTGGTATTTTTAATTCGCGCGACGACTAATTAAATCGCTTTTATCAGCGTAAATTACTTAATTTCATGTGATATTGTAAATACTTTATATTCGGAGACCATCTAAAATAAAATTATTACTGTTTGACCAGTAGGTATGCGCTAATTGCCTAATAATGAGGCGAGGTCATCCAGGCAGCGGAGGATGGCGAAATGAAAACCAAAGGCATTTTAGGCCTCGAACCGGTGGTGGCCCACGATTTAGACCTCCCCAATTGCAATCATTACTGGAAACTCCCAGGTAACGAAGTTAATTTCAATAAATGAACATTGTTATTGCATCATTGACGCGCCAATATTGTTCACTTATTTACAAATAAAATAAATGTTTGTTAGTTTAATTTTAGCGATTTAGATACCCACAAAGCCATCATTCACATATGTAGTGGTAATTATTATTTATTTATCAAAATAATGTAATTCACAGATTCCCGCCACTCGGCCCACGACCGCACAGAGGGCCACATGCGTACAATACTCATTCTGAAGACCACATTGTATCGGAACACCATGAAAGAAACAACTATAGAAACTATCAAAACAATCAGAGGCCGCCAGACAGGCATCAACAAAGGCCCAGAAATGCCTATTCATATGTCAATCCCAATTTGCGAAATGATGACACCTCCCCTAATAAAGTCTATAACCACCCACCCTTCTATCAAGATGTAACAGTGGAGTCGTTTCATGTAAACAGCCATGGTGATGTCGATCACCGTCAACTCGGTAATGTACCTCCTCCTAACAGGTTAAATCGTTGGACTGAACCACCACCTATCCTCAGACAACCTTATGAGGACAGAAACTACCAAGCACAAAGACCAAAGGACTTAGAACGGCCTACAGAACGTACTAGGCACCCTTCAATGGAATACGCTGGGCATAGACCACCAGCATCGGACTATTATGACAGCACATCTAGCACGACTACTAACAACAACAATCCTTCATTTAGCCGCCCTCTGGGTGACACAGTAGACATCGTCCGGAAAAGATTAATGAACCGAAATGAACCTAATACAAAGGCACAAGATTTATCTGAGGATCAAACTAATATTGAGCGAGATGTCAATGAGATGCAACATTCAGTGCAAGAGCTACCGGCAAAGCGAAAAATTCAACGTCAGAGACAAAATGTCAAATCTAATTGTGATAAAATGAAATCGAATATAGTTAATGAATTGTTCAAAATGGATAAAGATAAAATACACAAGTTAATGGATGACCCAAGCTCTTCTTCTAAGTTTGAATATGCTATTAGTAGTTTGATTACTGAATCGCAAAACAGTCTTAACCGCCATATGAGATCTGTTGCTGAACAATCTCTAGTCAGCACTAGCAGCGATGACTTCATAAATAATGATAACAACACTATTTATGAAGACACTTTCATGAAACAAATGCAGTGTATTTTAGATCCTCAAGATACAATCTTTTTAGAAGATATCAAACCACTTGTCATGGCAGAATTAAGTAAGGTTCTTCAAGTAAACAATTTAGAGCAAAGGCATGATACAGATGAATATAACAGTCATCAAAGAATAGAATTTGACCAATCCTATGAGAATCCAAATTGTGTGAACTTCACTTCTGACGAGTTGCCTCCAAATACATTTCGGGACATTGATCAAAGAATTGAAAATAATTATGATGAGAGATTCATAGCAAATGATGTACCTATTGATAATACAGCTGTTGACGATTTTGGAATGAATGAAGGAATGGCTGCTGTGGAAGAGAGTCGTAATAGGAATGTAATTTTTGAACGCCGTTCTTCAAGGAGGAGTGACCATTTTCGAGAAGACCGCGACCGCAGACCAAGTATGGAAAACCCAAGGCAGAGAATAAGCACAGATAATCCTGCTACAGAAGATATGTTACCAATTACTGAATCAACTCTGCCTCTCTTTGACTCTCATGCTGAACAATTTTCTGATGAAGATGAAACATTTGCTGAACTAGATAGACAGTATCATGTTGCCGTGGATCCCAATTTTCTTGATGATGTATCAGCAAGGACAACACCAAATTATATGTTCCAAGTAGATATGACACCAGGGGATATCAAACAAGAATTTAGTAACCAATTGTTTTCATCCGAAAATTTATTGCCATCAGTTAATAACACAAATAAGGATGACAGGCAATTGTTGAACATCAAACCAGAAGTTAACCAATCCCCAGACTTCCCTAAAGAGAACAGTACACCTGTAAATACAAATAACATTACATCTAGAACAGATTATGTTGACACCAAGCAAGAATATGCTACTAAATCTAATGAGCGTGGAAAGGAGACAGAAACCCCTAAGAATTCAAATATAAGCAAAACGTCTCATGCAAACAGTCGCAAAAGATCAATAGATCAAAGGCCTTCGCATCGTAAAGAAAAGCGAAAGAAAAGTGAATCTGATTCTGTGGATTCTAACAAACCACCAATACGTAAACATGACACTGATAGTTCAAAAGACAGACATGCTAAATCTTCTGATAAATATAAGGATCACTCTAAGTCCTACTATAGTATATTTGGCACAAAACATAATACTAGCAAAGATATCTCAAATAATAAAAGGACTGATACTTCACGAAAATCCTATTCGGACAAATATGTTAAGAGGAAAGAAATAAGAAAATCAAATGATCAACAGCCGAATAAAAACCGCAGGTCTAGTGCATCCAGTCAAAATATTTTAAGTGTTACAGATAGTAGTGTAAATCCTAATGAATCACCGACAAAAACCGATGCCAAAACCAAACTTAAGCCCATAGACATGTTTGGAGAACAAACAAAAAAAGTGTCTGTACATCAGTCTCATAGAAATACTGCTATTGCACCTGTTGCTACGTCCAAAGCTGAAGAAAAGGCTAAACCAGCACAAACTCCTTCACCAAAGATTGTGCAAACTAAACATGTTTCAACTCAAGTTTTTAAAAGAGTGATAAATAAAGAATCGCAGACTGTTGAAACTAAAACGACAAGGAGTCGACTTTGTCAAACAGATAAGCCAAGACAAATTTCATTGGGAGTTCAAACACCTCGGGTCTTCCCAGTTAGGCCTAGATCTGGGCCACAGGACGCATTTGAAAGAATGAAAGAAATTGATTTGGAAATACAAGCATTACTGCAAGAAAAGTTTCAACTGTACAATAACTTAGAATCGGGACCACCCGCAGAGCAGTCTCAACCGTCTTACCTTAGTGTTACTGTTGTAAATGTCGCAAATATGAACCAACAAGAAGAGATTCCCGCTGAAGTTCCAGAAGACCCCGCCAACATTATCGCCACAGATCACCCGCCGTTAGACAATGTGGAACCAAATATTAAGATGGATCCTGATGATTCTGGAGATTTAAATGCAAATGCTGATGATATTGTAAATGATTTCGCTAACATACCAGTTGAAGAGTTAGAAAAAATAGCATTGGAAACTGTAGATCTAAGCTTCCATGAAACTAAATCAGGGAAAAAGAATACACGCCATAAGAAATTGCAACACGACAGAATTAATTCTGTAAGCCCAAAGTCTACATCTAGTAGAAAGAGTAATAAGAAAGCCAAAACGCCAAATATATCTTTAATAGAGCAGATAATAACTGATGACAGACGTCTCGAGGATATTATATGCCTAGATGATCTAGAGGTAGAAGACCCACCTCGTAAACATAAAAAGAAATCTCACAAAACTAAACCAAAGAAAAAATCTTCAAAGAAATCAAAATCGAAATCACCTATTGACATAAGTTTGTATGGTTTAAAGGAATGTTCTGTGGTTCTTGTTCGAGTTGACGTAAATAAGTACTTCAAACAAGAACCTCAGCAAACAGTAACGGAGACGGTTGACACTGTACAAATATTTGAAGAACCTCCGGTACAGGTCAAAGAGCCACTAACACCTATAAAAGAGTGTCCGATAATATTCAAAGATTCTCCTAAACCTGTAGAGAATCCAGAACCGGTAGAAAGACCAAGAAGTTCAGAACCAGTTGAAATTATTGAAGAGTCAGTGGTTAATGACTTGCAATTTGATATGCTTGATGTGTCTGAAGACATAGTTATTGGTGAAAGCTGTGAAATCAAGGATAAAGACTCGAATGAACAGGCAGTTGTTATAAACGACGAGTTGATACTAGATAATAGTCAGTCGTCTGCGGATGATGCACCCGTAGGGGAAGTAGAACATGTGGAGAATGAATGTAAAACATATGACTACTCTACTGATGAAGAGTTGAGACGGGATTCGCACACTGTAACCGGGAATGCTGATGCGGTACTTGCTATTGAAGTAAGTCATTTTTTGCTTTATTTAATGCCTCTGACATGTGCCCATTTAACCCATATGTACTTGTTCATGTTTATAATAATGTGCCTTATCTCTAATTACCCCGAATTTTCGGCTCGCCACAAACAGAAAGTTCGTCCTAACATGTTGCACCCGGAGCGGTTGAGTACGGTAAGGTCCGATAGGGGCTTTCTTTCGCGCACGCTTTATCTTCTGTACTATTATGAAATGGTAAAAATAAGTGTGACGGTACATCAATCAATACATATAATAAAATCGTAACAGGTCACTGTCTGTACATTGAAAATATATAAGAAAAAAGTTTATAGGGGCTGTATGGATAGCAATAGAACCCAAAACAATGGTTTTTAGAATTTTGGTCTGTTTGTCTGTACGTTTGTGCACGCTAATCTCAGCAACCGATTGCGATGCGGTTTTCTTTATTGAGTTGTGGTTTACTCCACTTAACATTTAGTGTTTGTTTCATGTCAATCGGTTCATAAGTAAAAAAAGTTATATTAACCTAAAGATAATGCAGCGTACAAAGTCGCGGGCTACAGCTAGTTCAAAATAAATTTAATACAACAACTGTAACCGACTAATTTAGGGTATTAGGATTTTGTAGATATTTTTTGTTTGCTGTGTGTTTTATCAAAATCGGTTCTGCGGAAATGATTATACAGCTTGACCTATGTTTTACTAGAAACCCTATGTATTAGACAGGTCAAAGTACTTTGGTTTTTGTTTAAATCACCTCGCGAACGAAGTTGCGGGCAAAAGCTAGTATTCTAAAGTAAAAATGTTTTATTCAAGACTATACCTACTTAACTCCTGTACCGAATTTCGGCCAAATCCATTTAACCGTTTATTTAAGTACCCACAAACTTTCGCGTGAAATTAGGAGATGATTTTGAAAAGCTAGGTACATGCTAACTCAATCATACATTAAAAGTGAAAAATTTTGGTCTCGAGCTAATCTCCTGCATTTTTAGGGTTTCGTAGCCAAATGGCAAAAACGGAACCCTTATAGATTCGTCATGTCTGTCTGTCTGTCTGTCCGTCTGTCTGTCCGTCCGTGTGTCACAGCCACTTTTCTCCGAAACTATAAGGCCTATGATATTGAAACTTGGTAACTAGATGTATTCTGTGAACCGCATTAAGATTCTTATATAAAACTAGAAAAAAAGCAGTAAATTTTGGGGGTCCCCATACTCAGAACTGAAACTCAAAATTTTTTTCATCAAAACCATACGTGTGGGGTATCTATAGATAGGTCTTCAAAAATGCTATTGAGGTATCTAACATCATCGCACAACAGTCCAACTCGCACTTGGCCGGTTTTTTAGTTTACCTACCGCACCAGACGCCCGGCGCCCTAACCATCGGACTACCGAGACTACTCTCGATCGTCAAATACTTTCAACTCATTACGTCTTGGTCTAATAAAATATGTGAAATGTTTTGTATTTTCAATTCAATACATTTCTTGATATCGATTCCATTTTTATTATTAATCATTGACTTCAGTCATCGATTTCAATTCTAACTATCGACTCCAAACAATATTATAGCGTTCATAAAGCGTTTTCTTATCGCTCTACGGGTGCCCCTGCCACGCCTGCGCCGCAATGCTTCTGTATAATTTAGAACACGCCGCCGCGCCGTCTCGGTACATTTTGTATGACAAAAGTCCGAAGCGGATCGTGCCTGTCTACACCATCACCATAATACCGGTACTGTATAATTGACACCTAAGGCCTACTCTCACGCCCAAGACTACGGGTCTCCTTGACCAAGGGGCTGAGAGCGGCGAGTTGGCTGCTCGTCGTTTAGTCGATAGCGTGTCTCTTTGCCCCCCCATAATAAGATAGCACCCAACTAACCCCCCATAGTAGGATAGCACCCAACTATCCATCCTTTCCCACAAGTAGCGGGGTAACACTTGATCAAACTCCCAGAAGCGGGATAGCACCCGAACCCTCTAAATTAAGCCGTGTTAGTAACCAAAGTCTGCAAAGAAACCTGGGAGATCCTTCCGAGCGTTTACTCAGAACTCCCGACTGTAGAGGATGATAAGGCATCGTGAAGATTCAGCCTGTTAGAAATCCGTCTAACCATCCTTATAGGACTTAAAAAACTCCCAAATAATAAGCAAATTTTTCAAAATTCCAGTGCATAGAAAACAATTTCCTAGCAGCGTGCTTGGACGGTAACGTGTACTACTTCACCAGTGATGGGCAGCTATTGAACACGATGCGAGGATCTAACCTGGCTGTTACGTGCCTCACTATTGTCCACGAGAAGTACGGAACCACTGTTTATACTGGGTCTTTGGACTCAAGGATACGATACTATGATTTGGAGGTATGTTGTTTATGCTATTGTATCGTCATTGGGGTAAAACTGTGACCCTATTCATTAGACTTCGCTGTCAGTCCGTCTGATTGTGTGCCTGTCTGTCATGAGTGTAAATCTTAGGAACCGTGATTGCTATAGAGCTGAAATTTTAATAGATGATGTATTTTTGTTGCCGCTATGACAACAAATATTAATGAAGGGGGTATTAAGGCGGGCTCCCATACCACAATGTGATTTTTTCATGTTTTTTGGTATGGAACCCTCTGTGGACGAGTTGTACTGTCATTTAGCCAGTTTTATTTTTAACCCGCAACGAAACTTGGCTATCCAATTGATAGATAAATTTTGATGTAGATTTTTTTTTGTGTGAATTCTGATGTGACCGGTTCTTGCTATAAAGGTTTTACTAAAATTCACAGGTCCAATTCATTACAAATACTCTGTTACTCTATTACTTTAATTAAATTGTTTTTCCACATGGTAACCTGGAACTCACTGATGTATCAAGTACTAGCTGTTCCCTGCGGCTTCGACCGCATAGAAGTCGTTATCGCGTAGAATCATAACCCTCCTTTTGCGCAGTCGGTTAAAAAGTAGCCTATGTCCTTCTCAGGGCCTCGAACTATCCCTGCACCAAATTTCATCTCCACCATTTTTTTATCGTGTGGGAATATCAGTGTTCCTATACAGTGATGCGGGCCCCGCCAGCATGCGCGCGAAAACACGCATGGCAATAAAGCGCACTAACACTTATGTGATACAGCTCTAAAACTCTTTGTAGACATAGAATAAATAAAAAAAAAAATATTCATGGACATTTCACACAACGCTATCTGATCCCATAGTAAGCTAGGAATAACCTGCTTGTGTTATGGGTATCAGACCACGGATATTAATACTTATATACTTTTAAATACATACATATTATACATAGAAACACCCAGACTCTTGAGACAAACTTTATGGGTCACACAAATATTTGTCTCCGGTGGGAATCGAACCCACGACCTTCAGCGCCGCAGACGGTATCACTACCGACTGCGCCACAGAGGCAGACAGAATGCCAGCTAACTAAAAAGTTTAATTAAACGTTTTCAGACGGGCTTAGAGAAGGGTCCGGAGTGTAATGTACTCAGCCCCATACAAACGATGGATCGAGCGTGGGACACTGTTTTCGTTGGAACTAGGACCGGTTTCGTGCTTCAGTTTGAATGCAAGGTGAGTTTCTAATGTAGGATTTATAAAGTACTAAACCATAAGTAATAATAATATTTGTGGACATTCACACACAACATCATCAAGCCCAAATTAAGCTAATATAAGCTTGTGCTATAGGATCTAGACGACTGATATACATACTTAGGTATATATTTTTAAATACATACATATTATACATAGAAAACACCCAAACTCCGAAACAAACATTTGTGGATCACACAAATATTTAGACTGACCCAGGAATCGAACCCAGGACCTCCAGCATGGCAGGCGGTAACACTACCGACTACACCACAGAGGCGTATTTTTTTTTAATATTTTGGCTTGATTAAGTAATGACACTCGCCTGATGATAATTGATAAGCCATGGCGAAAGTCAATAGTGAAATGTGGGCGTATGATATGCCTATGCTTTCACTCTCGGATATAAAGACGGGACATAATAAGTACTTATATAAAAACTAGCGGACGTCACGCGGTTTCACCTGCGTAGTTCCCGTTCCCGTGGGAATACGGGAATAAAATTAGCCTTTTTTTTTTATACTACTTAGGTGGCAGACAAGCTTACGGCCCACCGGAAGGTTGGTAACCGTAGCCTATAGACATTTGCAACACCAGAGGCGCTACACACGCGCTGCCGACCCGGGCGCAGGTTGTGACGACCCACAGTTGAAATTTTTCAAGCCGCCCGTAAGGCCTTCAACTTGGCTTAACGACTGTCATTTTACCGACAACCCGGACCAACGGCTTATCGTGCCTTCCGAAGCACGGAAACGCTCGTAAATGAATGTCACAAAGTGGTTCACGTGGTGGTCACCCATCCATGTCCGGCCTTAGTAAATGTTGCTTACTGCAGTGATCGTTTACAGAACACTGAGTCCGCGGGGCCACGAGCGCTTCAAGCCTATGTTCACCGCAAAGAGTGTAGCTTCCCAACAGTGAAAGAATTTTTCAAATCGGTCCAGTAGTTCCGGAGCCTATTCATTACAAACAAACAAAAAAATCTTTCCTCTTTATAATATTAGTATAGATACAACTGGATCGAAAATTATACTCTTCTTTTCTAGTCAGTTAAAAACTAAAGTTTATTATGTTAGACGATTTTGTATAAAAACAGGCATGTTATCAAAAGACGGATCGTATTACATTCCAACATACCTCTCACATTTCACACGTATGCACATCTCCCATAACTACACTGAATTCCTGTAATTGAGCACTTGATATTAATTTTAATTATAAATAAGTTAGCATACAAATTGCTTTTCAAAAACTTGATATTAATGTGGAACACTTTATGAGAATCTTACTAATGCGAAACTATGTGTGACTGTGGGTGTTTGTTACTCTTTCACGTTCCAAAGGCTGCACGAATCTGGCTGAATTTTGATACAGGAATAAATAAATATATGTTGACATTCACACATAACATCATCTAGCCCAAATGAAGCTAATCTAAGCTTGTGCTGTGGGATCTAGACGACTGATTATATTTATATATTTGTAAATACATACATATTATACATAGAAAACAACCAAACTCCGAAACAAACATTTGTGGATCACACAAATATTTAGACCGACCCAGGAATCAAATCCAGGGGCAGGACCTCCAGCGCCGCAGGCGGTACCACTACCGACTACGCTACAGAGGCAGTCAAAAGAACAGATAATTTACAGTGCTTAATAACACAGACACTACTTTTTATCCCGGGAATTAATTCCCATGGGAAGCGGGAACGGGAACAAAATTCTACGCGAGCTGGGCCGCGGGCGCCATTTAGTTACGTGAATAAATATTCTGGGAACAGCGCCGTCTAGCTCAAATTGAGAAGATCAGCCAAGTGCGAGTCGGAGTCGCGCATGGAAGTTTCCGTCCGTACCCAAAAACAGCAAAATTAGCATGTAGTAAAAGAACCCCCCTTAGTTTTTTTGTTTTTAGTATTTATTAGTGACCGACCGAAGTTTCGGTTTCGGTTTCGGTCAGTTTCGGCCAAAAAATCGAGTTTCGGCCTCAGTTTCGGTTTCGGCCAAAATGGGCCGAAACTTTCGGCCGGGCCGAAACTCACGTGTTCATGAATTTTGAGTGTCTGGCTCTACTTGTGACGTGGTTGGAGTCAGCCCAAACAGATTTACAAAGGACTTGCAATCAATACCTAGTTATAATAATACACTTTTTACGGAATCCTAAAAAGGTGGTCCAGGACATTACATAACTCTATTACCGCTTTGTTGTCGGTTTCATTGACTTCGTTGGTCGTCTGCCTGTCTGTCAGCAGGCCGTAACTCATGCACCGTGATAGTTAAGACAGTTAAAAAATTTACAGATGATGTATTTCTGTTCCCGCTATAGAAAAAATATTAGAAATAGACAAATTAATAATATTAAAGGGGGCCTCCCATACAACATACGTGATTTTTTGCCGCTTTTCTTGCAATACTACTGTTTCGTGCGCTAGTCCGACTCATTGTTGTCCAGTTTTAGTTACATACTTCTAGAATGTTACTAAAACCAGCCAAGACCTAGTAGCAGAGCACCGGGAGTTCGCAATAGCATCTATGACTAATTCCACACATAAAGAAAAAAAACTCATCTTTACGTGGAGATATTTCTAAAATTATACCGTTGATTGATGGCACTTGGTGGGACTTGCTTTGTTGGTGGAACTTGATTATTTTTCCAATAGATGTATATATATAGGTGTACAATAGGAAAAATAACCGGCTAAGTGCGGGTTGAATTCTCGTACGGAGGGGTTAAAGTGGGATCCTATAAACAAGACATGATGCTTAGTCGTCCGTCCGTCTGTTAGTCACGAGGTTGTATCGCTGGAACTGCGCCAGATAGAGGACTAAAATTTTCACTGTACAGTAGTCCTACCGACTATAAACCACACGTATCCTACCTATCAGCCTATGGTTGGGAGCTTCGAGTATGCCCTCGAAATGATGCATACTGTGGCTGCATCTTTGGGGAGTTGTTCAGTTCTTACTCCGCTTCTTGAGGGGGGCGTGCATGAATCCCTCACGTCACGCTATCGTCTAAGGCCTGTTTCTGTAAGGACGGTGAGCCGCCCCGTCACCGTCCTCAGGCCCCCGGCCATGGAGGCTGATAGTATGGGGCGCCGCCGCAGACTGTGGAACTCGGGTGGGAGAGTTCTCTCTCGCTTCCTCCCCACCGCCTCTTTCACGGATGGTGAAACCGCACTTCCAGGATGGTGCAAGGAGGCGCTGGAGCGCGGCCATAGGCCTCTGCCTATGGCCGCGCTCCAGCGCCTCCTTGCACCATTTAAACAATGACGCAAGGGCCCTCGCTTTCCCGGTACCATAGAGGGATCTCGGCTAGAAGACATGCCGCCTCAACTGAGATGGTGCGGTATCCTCTTAGTGCGCTTTTATAGTCATGCGTGTTTTCGCACGCATCCTGACCGTCTCACGCGTGTTCCGTGTCCTTGAGGCGTGCATTATAATGAAAACATGGCCGCCCAGCCAGGATGTGTGCGAGAACACGCATGACTATAAATGCGCACTTATCACCCTGACAGCCGTCGACTTCTGCGGGCTAAGCAATCTAGCCGCATTGCTGGCTATCAGGATCTCCGTCCATACGGAGGGCCCCGTATAGGGCCATGCTCTGCACGATCCCAAGGTACAGTCTCCTGCAGGGAGCGTTGGGCCTCCTGATATTGGGCAACAACCGCGAGAGTGCGGCTGATGCCCCCTTCCCTCAGCTATGGGACCAAACTTCGGAAGTGGTATCCGAAGTTCCACCGGCTATCGAGTACGAGCCCCAGATACGTCATCGAGAGCTCGATGCCGATGCTGACGCCCCCTATATGTAAGCTAGATCCCGCAGGTGGCCTTTAGGGCGGCGTCTCGGTGTGCTCCTGGCGCTGTAATGAGGGTGTCGTCGTAACACGTAACGCACGTTACGCCGACACCTCTGAGCAACAGACCACGCAGCACCCAATCGTAACCGATGTTCCACAGAAGCGGTCCTAAGACCAATCCCCGTGGAACACCGATCGACACATCTCACCGACCTGCCCTAGCCAGCTCGGATAAGTTATGGCACTTTCGGAAAGATAGGCCCGACATTCGACGGAGGTTTTTTTTTTTTTGTTTAACGTGAGGGAAAATCCTCATGGATGTTATGCCGGACTCCTACCGACTAAAAAACCTCACGTAACGCCCAACAGGCTATGGTTAGGAGCCCCGGGTAAGCCCTCGGAAGGATGTCCCAGGACTCCCAACAGACCCACGGCCGCCACTGCGGCCACGCCCAGGGGGTGGTTCGGGTGCTATCCCGCGTCTTTGGGGGTTTTGGGTGTGATCCCGCTTCTAAGGGGGGGCGTGCGTGAGATCCTCACGTCACGCTGCCGTCATAGGCCTGCTTCTGTAAGGACGGTGAGCCGCCTTCTCACCGTCCTCAGGACCCCGGTCATGGAGGCCGATAGTCCTCGGCGAAGACACGTCGGATTCGACGGAGGTATGGAGGCATTTCATGGTAAATAAGCGCCTCCCAAACGCAGCTCCCGGGCAAGTTGTTGAAAGCGTTGGCGATGTGAAGAGACACCGCCACCACCTCCTCACCCTGTTCTGTTGCCGCTATAACAAAAAATACCTACTAAAATCAGAAAAAAGCATCCACACAACAAACGTAATTTTTGTACCCAATTTTTTGTAACGGCACCCTCTGTGCGGGAATCCGACTCGCACTTGGCTGGTTTTTTTTTTCAATATGAGCACGTGAGTTTCGGTTTCGGTTTCGGTTTCGGCCGAAACTGACCCTGGGGCCGAAAGTTCGGTTTCGGTTTCGGTTTCGGCTGGAAAACCAGTTTCGGTCGGACACTAGTATTTATTGTTGTTATGGCGGCAACAAACAAAATACCTACATCATGTGTGAAATTTTCAACGTGTGAAACGTCCATAGACTATAGTGATCATTTTTCCGCAGCTGAGCCGTATGCTTGTCTAGCACCCTAGTTGTATAAAACATTAATATTTTCTTTCTCTTTCTTCCAGAACAATATGCTAATACCAGTTAGCACCGTGAAATTCTCAGAGCAAGCCATATTAGCCCTTCGCGCTTTGAAAGAGGGTCCTCGGAAGGTCCTTCTAGTGGCGTCCCGTTCCGAAGACGTGACGATCAAGGACGCACAGACAGGCTTACTGTTGAGGACTCTGTCGGGGCCCAAGATGACAGTGTATACATTGCTGTTTGAAGATGGAAAAGTTTACTGCGGCACTAGCAGTAACCAGATACATGTCTTTGATTATGCTGTGAGTATTTTGTTTGTTATGTATTAAGTAATAGATTTACATTCCCAATTTAAAATCACGATTTTAAAAATTCATTCGCCATTAGAAATCCAAAATAATATACGTTAGGTGGGCCGTAAGATTGTCTGCCGTTTTAGTAGTAACATTGTCTATGTATCATCATTTTTTTACTAAGCTACTGTCGGTGAGTGTCGTAGGTAGCAAAGTAAGTGGTCCGTGCGTTTTGTGCTAATATAATGTATTATTTAACTCTGGTTTCACATAACCTAAAGAGACCTTCTCAATGTAATGCCTGACCTCATTTAGCTGTCGCTGGCCGTTATGGGAGCAAATGTGGTGGGTGAGTGGGTCGTGCGTTGTGTCCTTATATTGTACTTTGCTTAGGGAAACGTCTGCCCAATCGCAGAGCATCGAGACCCAGCATTATACTGCCATTTATTGTAAATAAGGGCATGTATGGGTTCAATTTGTGTTAATATAATGTATTTCTCGTGAGATTCATTATGTTATCATGCGATGGCCAAGCAAATCTTTATTTATAACATAAAATATTTTTAATATTGATAATAGCACAATAAGATATTGTTAAGTTAGCTAATTACTTGAAACTTAGGACAGAACGAAGATCTCATGAGTAGTGATCGAGTGAATTAACCAACTTGGTATTTTATGGATCTCAGTACTTTTTACGGTAGAATAACTGAGTTGCGAGACTTGGCTTTTTAATAAGTTTTGTTTTTGATGGCATTTGATTGATCGTATGCGCAGAGCGGTTCGCTGACTGGCTGCCACTCGGGCGGCAAGGGCGCCGTATGCCTACGGGCCACGGGCGGGCTGCTGTTCGCGGGCTGCTACGACGGCTGCGTGTACGTGTACCGCGAGGGCGAGCGACGACCCATCGCGCAGCTCCGCGGGCCCAGCCTCATGCTGCTGTCGCTGTGTGTGGTGGGCAGCAAGGTGAGTGTGTCGTGCGTTGTGTGATGTAGCACAGAGCGGCGAGGGGGGGGGGGGGGGGTACTGTACCGCGAGGGCGAGCGACGACCCATCGCGCAGCTCCGCGGGTCCAGCCTCGTGCTGCTGTCGCTGTGTGTGGTGGGCAGCAAGGTGAGTGTGTCGTGCGTTGTGTGATGTAGCACAGAGCGGCGGGAGGGGGGGGGGGGGGTACTGTACCGCGAGGGCGAGCGACGACCCATCGCGCAGCTCCGCGGGTCCAGCCTCGTGCTGCTGTCGCTGTGTGTGGTGGGCAGCAAGGTGAGTGTGTCGTGCGTTGTGTGATGTAGCACAGAGCGGCGAGGGGGGGGGGGGGGGTACTGTACCGCGAGGGCGAGCGACGACCCATCGCGCAGCTCCGCGGGTCCAGCCTCGTGCTGCTGTCGCTGTGTGTGGTGGGCAGCAAGGTGAGTGTGTCGTGCGTTGTGTGATGTAGCACAGAGCGGCGGGAGGGGGGGGGGGGGGTACTGTACCGCGAGGGCGAGCGACGACCCATCGCGCAGCTCCGCGGGTCCAGCCTCGTGCTGCTGTCGCTGTGTGTGGTGGGCAGCAAGGTGAGTGTGTCGTGCGTTGTGTGATGTAGCACAGAGCGGCGAGGGGGGGGGGGGGGGGTACTGTACCGCGAGGGCGAGCGACGACCCATCGCGCAGCTCCGCGGGTCCAGCCTCGTGCTGCTGTCGCTGTGTGTGGTGGGCAGCAAGGTGAGTGTGTCGTGCGTTGTGTGATGTAGCACAGAGCGGCGGGAGGGGGGGGGGGGGGTACTGTACCGCGAGGGCGAGCGACGACCCATCGCGCAGCTCCGCGGGTCCAGCCTCGTGCTGCTGTCGCTGTGTCGTGGGCAACAAGGTGAGTGTAAGCTGTGGGTCTTTAAGTAAAACACTGAAAGCCAGTACGTGCAGCGTGTGAACATGCGAAAGCGAGGCGGCGGCGTGCGAGTCAGTTCGTTCCGCGCCCGTGCGCAGGTTATCCCCTTAGCGCTGCCCGAAAGCCACTGCAAATGTTAGCGTCGCCCGGAAGGTGCCCCTGCGTCCGGGGCGTGCGCACGGTTCCGCAACCCCCGCGTCCCTCGCACCCCCTCACATCACTTTCGCGCGTCGTCCTGCGTTTATTAAAACAAAGGAACACAGGATCTAATAAAAATAATAACAGATAATGGTGCATCATTAACAGTGAGTGTGTCGTGCGTTGCGTCAGAGTGTCGTGCGTTTTGTGTTTTTAAATTGGATCTTACCTAGGGCGATAATGCGGGGCCCAGCAGTCGTGGGAAGCAAAGGTGAGTGTTTCGTGCGTTTTGTTATTATATTATACCGAGCTCTTCACTGACCGTTATGAACAGCAGGTGAGTGAATCGTGCGTTCTGTAATATTTTTATATCATACCCAGCGTGTCACTGGTCATCATGGACAAGATAAGTTTCTCGTGCGTTGTGTTATATGCTTATATTGCACCAAGCTTAGAAAGAAGTCCGCTCGGTCATATAATGCGGGGCCCAGCTACTGCCGGTAGCCGTTGTAAGATCCAGGGTGAGTTATCTGTGCGTTGTGCTGCGATATTGTATCCCGCCTAGGAAAACAGCTACACACTTGCGCTATTTTCTAAGAGTGCAACTTTAGTAAGTCTATGCGCAACTCCCAATCAAATTTACAAATTGCAGATTCAGTTTTTTTTATTTGAAAGCTGACTATACCTATTGACAAATATATTTCGCTTTTCATTTTCATGATGAAGGACGATTTTGCAAATATTTAATATGCAATTGTCATTAACACTGTACTTATCTTTTCAGATAATTGCCGGATACAAGGATAGAAGTTTGTACATATGGAAAATACCTCTAAGTATACTGCAAGAAATGATTTTATAGGCACATAGATGTTGTAGATGAAATACCACATACATTTCCTTTAGTTCAATATATTTCGTGTTTAACCTGTTTGGTGTATGCCGCTGTGTATATAACTAGTGATTAAAAGATTTTAATTATGGTGTAATTATTGTTCTTTTTAGGATTCCGTACCCATAGGGCAAAAACGGCACCCTCTTAGTGAGAATCGCTGTCCGTCTGTCATGAACTGTTGTAGCTTGTTATTTCATTTAATATTTCAAAACTCAGATTTGATGGTACACTGCGCAGGACGCATTCCCCCTTTTATCTCATACTAGCGGACGCCACGCGGTTTCACCCGCGTAGTTCCCGTTCCCGTGGGAATACGGGAATAAAATATAGCCTATGTTCACCGCAAAGAGTGTAGCTTTCCAACAGTGAAAGAAATTTTTAAATCGATCCAGTAGTTCTGGAGCCTATTCGTTACAAACAAACAAAAAACAAATCTTTCCTCTTTATAATATTAGTATAGATAACTGGACCAGACAGCAGAATCTACGTCTCTCGCTCGAGACCATGGTGCGAGCCATGATCTCCAGCGGGAGTAAGTGGAACTCCGCTGCCTCTCTCTGCACGTAGTTTTGTATTCTCTTTGCTCTCTGCGAGGAGGTCATGCTCGTGAAAAGTCGGCAGCGGGGGCGCCGCCGAACTGTCTTTGCCGAAGACTATTGGCCTCCATGACCGCGGCTCTGAGGACGGTAATGGGGGCTGCTCACCGTCCTTACACAAGCAGGCCCTAGACGCCAGTGTGACGTGAGAGGTTCACGCACGCCGCCCCTAAGAAGCTGGATGACACCCAAAAACCCCCTGAGACGCGAGGCAGCACCTGAACCCCCTCCCCGTAGGCGAGGCCGCAGTGGCTTTCGAGGACTTACCCGGGGCTCACAACCGTAGGCTGTTGGGTAGGTAGGATACGTGAGGTTTTTCAGTCGGTAGGAGTTCGGCATAACATCCATGAGGATTTTTTCGTCGCGTTAAAAAAAGCAGAATCTAAGAGCATTGACACATATTTAATACACCAATACCGTGCGTTATATGAACGCGGGTGGTCTGTGCGTTTTTGAATGTAGGTACCTATGCAAAGACTGACTGAGTTTTGGCGTCTGAATTTCATTTAAAGTACGTATTCTACGAGCTTGGCCGGTGCATAGTCTTATTTTAAATACCTGCCTAACCCTTGGAAGATACAGTACCTATTGATTATGTATATTCTGAATCGTAGAAATAAAACAATGCTGATCTGGGATTGCTTACTTAATTTTGGTACATAGAATAACAATATAACGACTAAGCGGACCCTAGCCGCCATATGCACGGTATGACTACCTATCAATCTGGTGGCCAAATGAGAGAGCTATCGTGTGTGGCAGCACCGTCGAAAATCATGTTACAATAAACTGGAGACGGAGAACGGCGTGGAGCCGTTCACACTCCTGGAATTCGGCTATTGGTGGATGCTTAGCAATTCGTACCCACTTCTGGTTGACCTGGATCAACTGGAAGTGTCTAAAACCGGGGATTTCCACCCGTAATTAACGATCTGGCATATCTACAGCTCCCTTAGATCATCTAACCACAGGATGCGCCTTACTTAAGCATTGTTTTCTGCCATTGCACATGACCATTTGGTCTTTTGGCTTTATAAAAAGCCTGTACATCAGTACATCATTTTATATGATTAAACTAATTGCATTGTAGTTGACTGTACAATAACAATTAACACACAACCATAGATTTAGAATGTACAAGATGAACAGTGTCAAACTGAACACGAGACCAAAAATGAAAGATCTATGTGTGGGTTAAATAGTGTTGTTGAATGGTCACACCTATGTTATCGATAAAAGTATCTGTATAAATGGATGGAATGGAAATGAAACTTCTAAGCACACAAAGTGCTTAGAAGTTTCATCTCCAACTTCTTGTTTTGGGGAATAAATTGTTAATTTTGAATGTAATCGACTATGAAAAAGTAAAAATGGGATTATATGGGGTAACTCGTAATATTAGAAATTCTGTAGTGATTTTACGAATTTTGATTCAGTGTGTGAATGTGAAAATACACTTTTAACATGTAATTTATGGCATCGTACATTGCATTGTTGCCGTACATATATATTTTGCCAATTGAATTTGAAATTTTACTAAAAATCCAACTCTTACGGTAATACTAAACCTAGAAACTCATTTATTATTGAACCCTAGTAACAATAAAAGATATTACTCGTAGATTTTTTTAAATATATTAACCTCGCCAAATTGACGTCGCCACTGATGGAAACTAATGGAAAGCCGTGGCGCATCTAGCGAATGGGGGTCATGCTTACAGCACACAAGACTTCTGACAGTAGTCCTCAAGTTGGCGGCCCTATGATGTGCCTCTTCACGCTCCGCTTGTAGAACCCGGGATTGTAAAATGAGGGAAACACATGTGCGGGCAGGTCGTTCCAGGATTTTGTTGTTCGACAGAGGAACGATCTTTTGAAACGCTCAGTTCTGGCGAAGATTCTCTCCGCTATATATGAGTGGCACCTCTGCCCGACGTGTTGTTCGAAATCGGAAAGGAGATGGTAGGATCAGGTTGAAGAGCTCTTCAGAACATTCGCCGTGATACATTCAGTAGAAGGCAGCCAAGGACGCTATGGTTCTTTGCTGCGCTAACGGCTCGAGGCTTACCGTCATCTTAGGACAACCTATAATTGAAATCGGATAAAACGTCTCTGCATAGCGCCAAGCGCGTCCAGTAAGTACCTCGCACAGTCATCCCAAAGGTGAGAACAGTATTCGACGCAGAGGCTAATCTGCGCCTTGCACAGCAAACATCCCGGTGTGGCGTGGAGTAGGTACCTTAAGTGAAGTAAAATTATAAAAATTCAACTCAAAATGGATCACAAATTTTGGAAATATTATATTAAAATAGGCACAAAACCCTAAAAAAAAGGTTAAATAACACAGTTCGAGTAAAAATCAATCATATTTATAGTAAATTAAATCCAGATAAGTTTGTTTGCAGCAATGCCACTATAATGAACTATCGACATCCTTATCGATACCTACCCATGACTATTTTACTGTAAACAGCCCTTTCTATTTCTGCCTTAAATATCCTCCAAAAATGCATTTACACATTAAATATTGTGTTATGTATGAAGGAAAATGCATAATCTACGTTATGAGTTGGACTTTCAGTGAAATTTTACATCCAATTTGGCAAAATATGTACGTCAAAAATGGAATGAACGAAGTCACAAATGACCTGTTAAACGAGTCTTTCTTCGTATAATTGCGTTTTGTAATATCCTATTCACACACTAAACACGACAATATTGTTGAAAATATAAAATTTTCTATTTTAATCGTAAGATCACTACAGATTACTGGATATTATGAATAACATAGAGCCGCCATAGGATCCCAGCGGGCTCAGCGATTCAAAATACTGACATATGAGTACACAATTTGCTTTCTCTATTCCTCTCGAGCTAAGTGCTATGGATAATGAGGTCTCGCTCGCACGCTTTGTATATCTATTGAGAGTAGCGAAAAATTCTAAATCTATGCACACAACAGCCATTACGCGTTTGTCGATTAATACATTTTTAAATGCAATGAAATTTTATATGTCTTTGTGTTTCCCCCTTCACTTGTATGAAAACTGGCAGAATATTTTTGTATGCGGTGGTTCGCAAAGGCTAGTCCCGTGTTATATGGTCTAAGACAGCTCCACAAAAGAGAGTAGTAAAGTAAAGATGCAGGTCTGCGCCACTGCGCAGTTCTGGCAGTTCGTTATGTTGACAATAGCCTGCGCGCAAAATACTAGTTCCCTTTCTAGGTTTTTTGTCGAAATGAGAAACAATTTTTATTGGTGCTCCCATACAAAAACATGATTGATTATCGTTTTTTATTATGGAAGCCTTCGTGCACAATCTAATTAGTACTTGGCAGCTTTTATGTTCATCTGGGCCTGGGACTCGACGTCTGTTTTTAAAAGGAACTCCTTACAGGAATACGAGGTCGAGAATATTAAGTAGTCCACTTACCTTTTAAATCTAGTGAGAAATACGGACGTGTTCAGTTAAGCACGCGTCTAGCAGAAACTCGTGAGTACCATTCAGTTTAGAGGTGAGATTGACTTTGCGGCCCCAGAGATTCTTTCTTTAATGCCAAAATTAAAACAATAAATATTTGTGGACATTCTCACACAACATCATCTAGCCCAAATTCAGCTAATAATATAAGCTTGTGCCATGGAATCTAGACGACTGATAAATATACTTTACATATATTTCTAAAAACATACATATTACCGAATGGGAATCGAACCCACGACCTCTGAATCCGTTATCAGTCCACAGACATAATATACAGTCACACTAACCACTGGACCATGAGGCCAATTGTTGGTAAGATAGTTAACATTCCTATTACTGTCTGTGCAATAATATTTCCGCGTTATTCGAACATTACCCCGTCTTTGCGTCGCGTCGCGTAGTCGGTGAGTCGGGAAAAATGATATTGGTGGCTAAATGCTATAATAGTAATTTTAGTGCCATTAAAAAAAAAAAAGACGTGTGGCACTCGGGGACTGCCTCGGTAAAGCTATTACATAGCATTTTTTATCAACTATGCTAGTATAATTATTTCTATATAAGAATACTAGCTGATGCCCGCAGCTTCGCCCGCGTAAAATTTGTTCCCGCGGGAAGTTATTCCCGGGATAAAAGGTAGCCTACCTATGTGTTATTCCAGACTATAATGTATCTCTGTACCAAATTTCAGCCCGATCCGTTCAGCGGTTTGAGCGTGAAAGAGTAACAAACATCCACACTCACAAACTTTCGCATTTATAATATTAGTAAGAAGTAAGATTTTAAGGCCCATGTTCAACAAAGTAAAGTATGAAGATGCCCGCAGCTTCGCCCGCGTAAATTTTATTACCGTTACCGCTTCCCGTGGGAACTTATTCCCGGTATAAAAAGTAGCCTATGTGTTGTTCCAGACCATAATTTATCCCTGTACCAAGTTTCAGCGAGATCCGTTCAGCCGTTAGAGCGTGAAAGAGTAACAAACATCCACACTCACAAACTTTCGCATTTATAATATTAGACTTTTGGACTATTGGACTATTGGACTTTTGGACTTTTGGACTTTTGAACTTTTGGACTTTTGGACTTTTGGACTTTTGGACTTTTGGACTGTTGGACTTTTGGACTTTTGGACTTTTGGACTGTTGGACTTTTGGACTTTTGAACTTTTGGACTGCTGGACTGTTGGACTTTTGTACTTTTGGGCTTTTGGACTTTTGGACTTTTGGACTTTCGGACTTTCGGACTTTCGGACTTTCAGACTTTGGACTTTTGGACTTTTGGACTTTTGGACTTTTGGACTTTTGGACTTTTGGACTTTTGGACTTTTGGACTTTCGGACTTTTGTACTTTGGACTTTTGTACTTTTGTACTTTTGGACTTTTGGACTTTGGAACTTTTGGACTTGTGTGTGTGTCTGTGTGTGTGTGTCTCTGTGTGTGTGTGTGTGCGCGTGTGCGTGTGAGTGTGCGTGAGTGTGTGTGAGTGTGTGTGTGTGTGTGTGCGTGAGTGTGTGTCTGTGTGTGTGTGTGTGTGTGTGTGTGTGAGTGAGTGTGTGTGTGAGTGTGTAAGTGAGTGTGTGTGTGTGAGTGTGTGAGTGTGTGTGTGGGTGTGTGTGTGTGTGTGTGTTTGTTGCATGTATGTTTATGTGAGTTGATTTTTGAGTGTGTGTGTGTGTGAGTGTGTGTGTGGGTGTGTGTGTGTGTGTGTGCATGCATGCATTGCATTTCTATTTTTTTATTAGAATTTAGCTCTCTATCATTTATTACTTTTCTGTAGGCCTTTATAAGTTACACAATTAAAATAAATAAAAATAAATAAATAAATATTCACGGACATCCCACACAACGCTATCTGATCCCAAAGTAAGCTAGGAATAACCTGCTTGTGTTATGGGTATCAGACCACGGATATTAATACTTATATACTTTTAAATACATACATATTATACATAAAAACACCCAGACTCTTGAGACAAACATTTATGTGTCACACAAATATTTGTCTCCGGTGGGAATCGAACCCACGACCTCCATCGCCGCAGGCGGTATCACTACCGACTGCGCCACAGAGTACCATAATTGTACCATACATTATTTTATTATGCCTCGAAGGGTTTAGGCAGCGTTTTCGTTAAAAGCTCCCAGACACCTTATTTTTTTCCGACATCTCTAAATAATATCATTATATTTTAGTCAATGTATCCAAAAGCTCAACAAATTATATACGTTAAACTTTCTCAAGAATCATTGGTGATCTCAGCATGAAAATCCATGCAGTAGTTTTTAAGTTTATCGTGAACAGACCGACGCGGCGACGCGGCGGGGACTTTGATTTATTATATGTAGTGATAACAAATATTAATTCCATCGAATTGACACATAAAAAATATTTACCTGACTTCTTAAACATTTTCTTCGTAAAGAATTAGACATTTTCTTTAACGACTGTACCCATGGTATTATCACTAAGATCACTATGTAATGAATTATAATGTGACCAAGTTACACAGGATCTCAACGTTGCAGTTACATTGAGACTTGTCATGATATTTGATTTCGTTTTATTATAACGTAAGAGTTGCCTGCAAACGTGGTAGATGGCGCTGTATGCTTTTTCTATAAATATGATGTTTATTTCGCGGCCACGCAGAGCGTTTCCTGCAAAGACTGCTTGGCACCGCTGGTGTCGTCAATAAGTCGAGTTACGTCTCTACCTCATAATATAAAAATGTACTATGTGAAGACGGCCGCATCACTGCCACACAAATTAAAGCTGTATAATTACTAGCGCACGCACACATAGCGCCGCGCGCACTGATGAGTTGAATTATCTATACTAAGCTACTGTCGGTGAGTGTCGTAGGTAGCAAAGTGAGTGGTCCGTGCGTTTTGTGCTAATATAATGTATTATACGTAACCTAAGGAGACCCTCTCAATGTAATGTTCGCCTCATATAGCTGTCGCTGGCCGTTATGAGAGCAACGATGGTGGGTGAGTGGGTCGTGCGTTGTGTCCTTATATTGTACCACACATAGGGAAACGCCTGCCCACTCGCAGAGCATCGAGACTCAGCATTATACTGCCATTTATTGTAAATAAGGGCGTGTATGGGTTCAATTTGTGTTAATATAATGTATTTCTCGTGAGATTCATTATGTTATCATGCGATGGCCAAGCAAATCTTTATTTATAACATAAAATATTTTTAATATTGATAATAGCACAATAAGATATTGTTAAGTTAGCTAATTACTTGAAACTTAGGACAGAACGAAGATCCCATGAGTAGTGATCGAGTGAATTAACCAACTTGGTATTTTATGGATCTCAGTACTTTTTACGGTAGAATAACTGAGTTGCGAGACTTGGCTTTTTAATAAGTTTTGTTTTTGATGGCATTTGATTGATCGTATGCGCAGAGCGGTTCGCTGACTGGCTGCCACTCGGGCGGCAAGGGCGCCGTATGCCTACGGGCCACGGGCGGGCTGCTGTTCGCGGGCTGCTACGACGGCTGCGTGTACGTGTACCGCGAGGGCGAGCGACGACCCATCGCGCAGCTCCGCGGACCCAGCCTCATGCTGCTGTCGCTATGTGTGGTGGGCAGCAAGGTGAGTGTGTCGTGCGTTGTCGTTGTGTGATGTAGCACAGAGCGGCGGGGGGGGGGGGGGGGGGGGGTACTGTACCGCGAGAGCGAGGCACGACTCCGCGGGCCCAGCCTCATGCTACTGTCGCTGTGTGTCGTAGGCAACAAGGTGAGTGTGTCGTGCGTTGTCGTTGTGTGATGTAGCACAGAGCGGCGGGGGGGGGGGGGGTACTGTACCGCGAGAGCGAGGCACGACTCCGCGGACCCAGCCTCATGCTACTGTCGCTGTGTGTCGTAGGCAACAAGGTGAGTGTGTCGTGCGTTGTCGTTGTGTGATGTAGCACAGAGCGGCGGGGGGGGGGGGGGGTACTGTACCGCGAGAGCGAGGCACGACTCCGCGGGCCCAGCCTCATGCTACTGTCGCTGTGTGTCGTAGGCAACGAGGTGAGTGTGTCGTGCGTTGTCGTTGTGTGATGTAGCACAGAGCGGCGGGGGGGGGGGGTACTGTACCGCGAGAGCGAGGCACGACTCCGCGGGCCCAGCCTCATGCTACTGTCGCTGTGTGTCGTAGGCAACAAGGTGAGTGTGTCGTGCGTTGTCGTTGTGTGATGTAGCACAGAGCGGCGGGGGGGGGGGGGGGGTACTGTACCGCGAGAGCGAGGCACGACTCCGCGGGCCCAGCCTCATGCTACTGTCGCTGTGTGTCGTAGGCAACAAGGTGAGTGTGTCGTGCGTTGTCGTTGTGTGATGTAGCACAGAGCGGCGGGGGGGGGGGGGTACTGTACCGCGAGAGCGAGGCACGACTCCGCGGGCCCAGCCTCATGCTACTGTCGCTGTGTGTCGTAGGCAACAAGGTGAGTGTGTCGTGCGTTGTCGTTGTGTGATGTAGCACAGAGCGGCGGGGGGGGGGGGTACTGTACCGCGAGAGCGAGGCACGACTCCGCGGGCCCAGCCTCATGCTACTGTCGCTGTGTGTCGTAGGCAACAAGGTGAGTGTGTCGTGCGTTGTCGTTGTGTGATGTAGCACAGAGCGGCGGGGGGGGGGGGGGGTACTGTACCGCGAGAGCGAGGCACGACTCCGCGGGCCCAGCCTCATGCTACTGTCGCTGTGTGTCGTAGGCAACAAGGTGAGTGTGTCGTGCGTTGTCGTTGTGTGATGTAGCACAGAGCGGCGGGGGGGGGGGGGGTGTACTGTACCGCGAGAGCGAGGCACGACTCCGCGGGCCCAGCCTCATGCTACTGTCGCTGTGTGTCGTAGGCAACAAGGTGAGTGTGTCGTGCGTTTTGTGTTTTTAATTGGATCTAACGAAGGACGAAAATGCGGGGCCCAGCAGTCGTGTGGGAAGCAAAGGTGACTGGTCCGTGCGTTATGTAATATTTCTATATCATGCCCAGCGTGTCACTGGTCATGGGAAAGGTAAGTTTCTCGTGCATTGTGTTGTATGCTTATATTGCACCAAGCTTAGACAGAAGCCCGCTCGGTCATATATTGCGGGGCCCAGCCTCATGCTACTGCCGGTAGCCGTTGTAAGATCACGTTTTGCTGCGATATTGTTTATCATCTAGGAAAACAGCTACGCACTTGCGCTATTTTCTAAGAGTGAATCTTTATTATTAAATCTATGCGCAATTCCCAATCAAATTTACAGATTGCAGATTCAGTTTTTTTATTTGAAAGCTTACTGTATTGTCAAAGATAGGTACTTCGCTTTTAATTTTGATGATGAAGGACAATTTTGCAAATATTTAATAAGCAATTGTCATTAACACTTTGCTTATATCTTTTCAGATAATTGCCGGATACAAGGATAGAAGTTTGTACATATGGAAAATACCTCTAAGTATACTGCAAGAAATGATTTTATAGGCACATAGATGTTGTAGATGAAATACCACATACATTTCCTTTAGTTCAATATATTTCGTGTTTAACCTGTTTGGTGTATGCCGCTGTGTATATAACTAGTGATTAAAAGATTTTAATTATGGTGTAATTATTGTTCTTTTTAGGATTCCGTACCCATAGGGCAAAAACGGCACCCTCTTAGTGAGAATCGCTGTCCGTCTGTCATGAACTGTTGTAGCTTGTTATTTCATTTAATATTTCAAAACTCAGATTTGATGGTACACTGCGCAGGACGCATTCCCCCTTTTATCTCATACTAGCGGACGCCACGCGGTTTCACCCGCGTAGTTCCCGTTCCCGTGGGAATACGGGAATAAAATATAGCCTATGTTCACCGCAAAGAGTGTAGCTTTCCAACAGTGAAAGAAATTTTTAAATCGATCCAGTAGTTCTGGAGCCTATTCGTTACAAACAAACAAAAAACAAATCTTTCCTCTTTATAATATTAGTATAGATAACTGGACCAGACAGCAGAATCTACGTCTCTCGCTCGAGACCATGGTGCGAGCCATGATCTCCAGCGGGAGTAAGTGGAACTCCGCTGCCTCTCTCTGCACGTAGTTTTGTATTCTCTTTGCTCTCTGCGAGGAGGTCATGCTCGTGAAAAGTCGGCAGCGGGGGCGCCGCCGAACTGTCTTTGCCGAAGACTATTGGCCTCCATGACCGCGGCTCTGAGGACGGTAATGGGGGCTGCTCACCGTCCTTACACAAGCAGGCCCTAGACGCCAGTGTGACGTGAGAGGTTCACGCACGCCGCCCCTAAAAAGCTGGATGACACCCAAAAACCCCCTGAGACGCGAGGCAGCACCTGAACCCCCTCCCCGTAGGCGAGGCCGCAGTGGCTTTCGAGGACTTACCCGGGGCTCACAACCGTAGGCTGTTGGGTAGGTAGGATACGTGAGGTTTTTCAGTCGGTAGGAGTTCGGCATAACATCCATGAGGATTTTTTCGTCGCGTTAAAAAAAGCAGAATCTAAGAGCATTGACACATATTTAATACACCAATACCGTGCGTTATATGAACGCGGGTGGTCTGTGCGTTTTTGAATGTAGGTACCTATGCAAAGACTGACTGAGTTTTGGCGTCTGAATTTCATTTAAAGTACGTATTCTACGAGCTTGGCCGGTGCATAGTCTTATTTTAAATACCTGCCTAACCCTTGGAAGATACAGTACCTATTGATTATGTATATTCTGAATCGTAGAAATAAAACAATGCTGATCTGGGATTGCTTACTTAATTTTGGTACATAGAATAACAATATAACGACTAAGCGGACCCTAGCCGCCATATGCACGGTATGACTACCTATCAATCTGGTGGCCAAATGAGAGAGCTATCGTGTGTGGCAGCACCGTCGAAAATCATGTTACAATAAACTGGAGACGGAGAACGGCGTGGAGCCGTTCACACTCCTGGAATTCGGCTATTGGTGGATGCTTAGCAATTCGTACCCACTTCTGGTTGACCTGGATCAACTGGAAGTGTCTAAAACCGTTTTCAGACATGTCATCACAGTAATATTTCTGCATCGTAAGGATTGTTTGGGAGTCACAGTGTCGCGACCTTAAGTGCGGACGTACGCCGCATTACACAAAATCATTTCGTTCATCTGTGGTACAATTAGGATCCTATTCATATATTATTATTCCTATTTTTATTTATTTATCCTGGGACAACCTCTGAAAAGTCACCCTAGGCGGCGAGGCAAGGACCATATAAGGTTTTAGTCGTTGCAATTAGTGCGGCATGGCTACCCTGGGGATTTCCACCCGTAATTAACGATCTGGCATATCTACAGCTCCCTTAGATCATCTAACCACAGGATGCGCCTTACTTAAGCATTGTTTTCTGCCATTGCACATGACCATTTGGTCTTTTGGCTTTATAAAAAGCCTGTACATCAGTACATCATTATAAATGATTAAACTAATTGCATTGTAGTTGACTGTACAATAACAATTAACACACAACCATAGATTTAGAATGTACAAGATGAACAGTGTCAAACTGAACACGAGACCAAAAATGAAAGATCTATGTGTGGGTTAAATAGTGTTGTTGAATGGTCACACCTATGTTATCGATAAAAGTATCTGTATAAATGGATGGAATGGAAATGAAACTTCTAAGCACACAAAGTGCTTAGAAGTTTCATCTCCAACTTCTTGTTTTGGGGAATAAATTGTTAATTTGAATGTAATCGACTATGAAAAAGTAAAAATGGGATTATATGGGGTAACTCGTAATATTAGAAATTCTGTAGTGATTTTACGAATTTTGATTCAGTGTGTGAATGTGAAAATACACTTTTAACATGTAATTTATGGCATCGTACATTGCATTGTTGCCGTACATATATATTTTGCCAATTGAATTTGAAATTTTACTAAAAATCCAACTCTTACGGTAATACTAAACCTA
Organism: Miltochrista miniata; assembly: GCA_933228765.1. NCBI lineage: Eukaryota > Metazoa > Arthropoda > Insecta > Lepidoptera > Erebidae > Miltochrista > Miltochrista miniata. Next base: position 8,189,813 of record OW121764.1, on the reverse strand, counting down.
GAAACTCATTTATTATTGAACCCTAGTAACAATAAAAGATATTACTCGTAGATTTTTTTAAATATATTAACCTCGCCAAATTGACGTCGCCACTGATGGAAACTAATGGAAAGCCGTGGCGCATCTAGCGAATGGGGGTCATGCTTACAGCACACAAGACTTCTGACAGTAGTCCTCAAGTTGGCGGCCCTATGATGTGCCTCTTCACGCTCCGCTTGTAGAACCCGGGATTGTAAAATGAGGGAAACACATGTGCGGGCAGGTCGTTCCAGGATTTTGTTGTTCGACAGAGGAACGATCTTTTGAAACGCTCAGTTCTGGCGAAGATTCTCTCCGCTATATATGAGTGGCACCTCTGCCCGACGTGTTGTTCGAAATCGGAAAGGAGATGGTAGGATCAGGTTGAAGAGCTCTTCAGAACATTCGCCGTGATACATTCAGTAGAAGGCAGCCAAGGACGCTATGGTTCTTTGCTGCGCTAACGGCTCGAGGCTTACCGTCATCTTAGGACAACCTATAATTGAAATCGGATAAAACGTCTCTGCATAGCGCCAAGCGCGTCCAGTAAGTACCTCGCACAGTCATCCCAAAGGTGAGAACAGTATTCGACGCAGAGGCTAATCTGCGCCTTGCACAGCAAACATCCCGGTGTGGCGTGGAGTAGGTACCTTAAGTGAAGTAAAATTATAAAAATTCAACTCAAAATGGATCACAAATTTTGGAAATATTATATTAAAATAGGCACAAAACCCTAAAAAAAAGGTTAAATAACACAGTTCGAGTAAAAATCAATCATATTTATAGTAAATTAAATCCAGATAAGTTTGTTTGCAGCAATGCCACTATAATGAACTATCGACATCCTTATCGATACCTACCCATGACTATTTTACTGTAAACAGCCCTTTCTATTTCTGCCTTAAATATCCTCCAAAAATGCATTTACACATTAAATATTGTGTTATGTATGAAGGAAAATGCATAATCTACGTTATGAGTTGGACTTTCAGTGAAATTTTACATCCAATTTGGCAAAATATGTACGTCAAAAATGGAATGAACGAAGTCACAAATGACCTGTTAAACGAGTCTTTCTTCGTATAATTGCGTTTTGTAATATCCTATTCACACACTAAACACGACAATATTGTTGAAAATATAAAATTTTCTATTTTAATCGTAAGATCACTACAGATTACTGGATATTATGAATAACATAGAGCCGCCATAGGATCCCAGCGGGCTCAGCGATTCAAAATACTGACATATGAGTACACAATTTGCTTTCTCTATTCCTCTCGAGCTAAGTGCTATGGATAATGAGGTCTCGCTCGCACGCTTTGTATATCTATTGAGAGTAGCGAAAAATTCTAAATCTATGCACACAACAGCCATTACGCGTTTGTCGATTAATACATTTTTAAATGCAACGAAATTTTATATGTCTTTGTGTTTCCCCCTTCACTTGTATGAAAACTGGCAGAATATTTTTGTATGCGGTGGTTCGCAAAGGCTAGTCCCGTGTTATATGGTCTAAGACAGCTCCACAAAAGAGAGTAGTAAAGTAAAGATGCAGGTCTGCGCCACTGCGCAGTTCTGGCAGTTCGTTATGTTGACAATAGCCTGCGCGCAAAATACTAGTTCCCTTTCTAGGTTTTTTGTCGAAATGAGAAACAATTTTTATTGGTGCTCCCATACAAAAACATGATTGATTATCGTTTTTTATTATGGAAGCCTTCGTGCACAATCTAATTAGTACTTGGCAGCTTTTATGTTCATCTGGGCCTGGGACTCGACGTCTGTTTTTAAAAGGAACTCCTTACAGGAATACGAGGTCGAGAATATTAAGTAGTCCACTTACCTTTTAAATCTAGTGAGAAATACGGACGTGTTCAGTTAAGCACGCGTCTAGCAGAAACTCGTGAGTACCATTCAGTTTAGAGGTGAGATTGACTTTGCGGCCCCAGAGATTCTTTCTTTAATGCCAAAATTAAAACAATAAATATTTGTGGACATTCTCACACAACATCATCTAGCCCAAATTCAGCTAATAATATAAGCTTGTGCCATGGAATCTAGACGACTGATAAATATACTTTACATATATTTCTAAAAACATACATATTACCGAATGGGAATCGAACCCACGACCTCTGAATCCGTTATCAGTCCACAGACATAATATACAGTCACACTAACCACTGGACCATGAGGCCAATTGTTGGTAAGATAGTTAACATTCCTATTACTGTCTGTGCAATAATATTTCCGCGTTATTCGAACATTACCCCGTCTTTGCGTCGCGTCGCGTAGTCGGTGAGTCGGGAAAAATGATATTGGTGGCTAAATGCTATAATAGTAATTTTAGTGCCATTAAAAAAAAAAAAGACGTGTGGCACTCGGGGACTGCCTCGGTAAAGCTATTACATAGCATTTTTTATCAACTATGCTAGTATAATTATTTCTATATAAGAATACTAGCTGATGCCCGCAGCTTCGCCCGCGTAAAATTTGTTCCCGCGGGAAGTTATTCCCGGGATAAAAGGTAGCCTACCTATGTGTTATTCCAGACTATAATGTATCTCTGTACCAAATTTCAGCCCGATCCGTTCAGCGGTTTGAGCGTGAAAGAGTAACAAACATCCACACTCACAAACTTTCGCATTTATAATATTAGTAAGAAGTAAGATTTTAAGGCCCATATTCAACAAAGTAAAGTATGAAGATGCCCGCAGCTTCGCCCGCGTAAATTTTATTACCGTTACCGCTTCCCGTGGGAACTTATTCCCGGTATAAAAAGTAGCCTATGTGTTGTTCCAGACCATAATTTATCCCTGTACCAAGTTTCAGCGAGATCCGTTCAGCCGTTAGAGCGTGAAAGAGTAACAAACATCCACACTCACAAACTTTCGCATTTATAATATTAGACTTTTGGACTATTGGACTATTGGACTTTTGGACTTTTGGACTTTTGGACTTTTGGACTTTTGAACTTTTGGACTTTTGGACTTTTGGACTTTTGGACTGTTGGACTTTTGGACTTTTGGACTTTTGGACTTTTGGACTGTTGGACTTTTGGACTTTTGAACTTTTGGACTGCTGGACTGTTGGACTTTTGTACTTTTGGGCTTTTGGACTTTTGGACTTTTGGACTTTCGGACTTTCGGACTTTTGGACTTTCAGACTTTGGACTTTTGGACTTTTGGACTTTTGGACTTTTGGACTTTTGGACTTTTGGACTTTTGGACTTTCGGACTTTTGTACTTTGGACTTTTGTACTTTTGTACTTTTGGACTTTTGGACTTTGGAACTTTTGGACTTGTGTGTGTGTCTGTGTGTGTGTGTCTCTGTGTGTGTGTGTGTGCGCGTGTGCGTGTGAGTGTGCGTGAGTGTGTGTGAGTGTGTGTGTGTGTGTGTGTGCGTGAGTGTGTGTCTGTGTGTGTGTGTGTGTGTGTGAGTGAGTGTGTGTGTGAGTGTGTAAGTGAGTGTGTGTGTGAGTGTGTGAGTGTGTGTGTGGGTGTGTGTGTGTGTGTGTGTGTGTGTTTGTTGCATGTATGTTTATGTGAGTTGATTTTTGAGTGTGTGTGTGTGTGTGAGTGTGTGTGTGGGTGTGTGTGTGTGTGTGCATGCATGCATTGCATTTCTATTTTTTTATTAGAATTTAGCTCTCTATCATTTATTACTTTTCTGTAGGCCTTTATAAGTTACACAATTAAAATAAATAAAAATAAATAAATAAATATTCACGGACATCCCACACAACGCTATCTGATCCCAAAGTAAGCTAGGAATAACCTGCTTGTGTTATGGGTATCAGACCACGGATATTAATACTTATATACTTTTAAATACATACATATTATACATAAAAACACCCAGACTCTTGAGACAAACATTTATGTGTCACACAAATATTTGTCTCCGGTGGGAATCGAACCCACGACCTCCATCGCCGCAGGCGGTATCACTACCGACTGCGCCACAGAGTACCATAATTGTACCATACATTATTTTATTATGCCTCGAAGGGTTTAGGCAGCGTTTTCGTTAAAAGCTCCCAGACACCTTATTTTTTTCCGACATCTCTAAATAATATCATTATATTTTAGTCAATGTATCCAAAAGCTCAACAAATTATATACGTTAACCTTTCTCAAGAATCATTGGTGATCTCAGCATGAAAATCCATGCAGTAGTTTTTAAGTTTATCGTGAACAGACCGACGCGGCGACGCGGCGGGGACTTTGCTTTATTATATGTAGTGATAACAAATATTAATTCCATCGAATTGACACATAAAAAATATTTACCTGACTTCTTAAACATTTTCTTCGTAAAGAATTAGACATTTTCTTTAACGACTGTACCCATGGTATTATCACTAAGATCACTATGTAATGAATTATAATGTGACCAAGTTACACAGGATCTCAACGTTGCAGTTACATTGAGACTTGTCATGATATTTGATTTCGTTTTATTATAACGTAAGAGTTGCCTGCAAACGTGGTAGATGGCGCTGTATGCTTTTTCTATAAATATGATGTTTATTTCGCGGCCACGCAGAGCGTTTCCTGCAAAGACTGCTTGGCACCGCTGGTGTCGTCAATAAGTCGAGTTACGTCTCTACCTCATAATATAAAAATGTACTATGTGAAGACGGCCGCATCACTGCCACACAAATTAAAGCTGTATAATTACTAGCGCACGCACACATAGCGCCGCGCGCACTGATGAGTTGAATTATCTATACTAAGCTACTGTCGGTGAGTGTCGTAGGTAGCAAAGTGAGTGGTCCGTGCGTTTTGTGCTAATATAATGTATTATACGTAACCTAAGGAGACCCTCTCAATGTAATGTTCGCCTCATATAGCTGTCGCTGGCCGTTATGAGAGCAACGATGGTGGGTGAGTGGGTCGTGCGTTGTGTCCTTATATTGTACCACACATAGGGAAACGCCTGCCCACTCGCAGAGCATCGAGACTCAGCATTATACTGCCATTTATTGTAAATAAGGGCGTGTATGGGTTCAATTTGTGTTAATATAATGTATTTCTCGTGAGATTCATTATGTTATCATGCGATGGCCAAGCAAATCTTTATTTATAACATAAAATATTTTTAATATTGATAATAGCACAATAAGATATTGTTAAGTTAGCTAATTACTTGAAACTTAGGACAGAACGAAGATCCCATGAGTAGTGATCGAGTGAATTAACCAACTTGGTATTTTATGGATCTCAGTACTTTTTACGGTAGAATAACTGAGTTGCGAGACTTGGCTTTTTAATAAGTTTTGTTTTTGATGGCATTTGATTGATCGTATGCGCAGAGCGGTTCGCTGACTGGCTGCCACTCGGGCGGCAAGGGCGCCGTATGCCTACGGGCCACGGGCGGGCTGCTGTTCGCGGGCTGCTACGACGGCTGCGTGTACGTGTACCGCGAGGGCGAGCGACGACCCATCGCGCAGCTCCGCGGACCCAGCCTCATGCTGCTGTCGCTATGCGTGGTGGGCAGCAAGGTGAGTGTGTCGTGCGTTGTCGTTGTGTGATGTAGCACAGAGCGGCGGGGGGGGGGGGGGGGGGTACTGTACCGCGAGAGCGAGGCACGACTCCGCGGGCCCAGCCTCATGCTACTGTCGCTGTGTGTCGTAGGCAACAAGGTGAGTGTGTCGTGCGTTGTCGTTGTGTGATGTAGCACAGAGCGGCGGGGGGGGGGGGTACTGTACCGCGAGAGCGAGGCACGACTCCGCGGGCCCAGCCTCATGCTACTGTCGCTGTGTGTCGTAGGCAACAAGGTGAGTGTGTCGTGCGTTGTCGTTGTGTGATGTAGCACAGAGCGGCGGGGGGGGGGGGGGGGGGTACTGTACCGCGAGAGCGAGGCACGACTCCGCGGGCCCAGCCTCATGCTACTGTCGCTGTGTGTCGTAGGCAACAAGGTGAGTGTGTCGTGCGTTGTCGTTGTGTGATGTAGCACAGAGCGGCGGGGGGGGGGGGGGTACTGTACCGCGAGAGCGAGGCACGACTCCGCGGGCCCAGCCTCATGCTACTGTCGCTGTGTGTCGTAGGCAACAAGGTGAGTGTGTCGTGCGTTTTGTGTTTTTAATTGGATCTAACGAAGGACGAAAATGCGGGGCCCAGCAGTCGTGTGGGAAGCAAAGGTGACTGGTCCGTGCGTTATGTAATATTTCTATATCATGCCCAGCGTGTCACTGGTCATGGGAAAGGTAAGTTTCTCGTGCATTGTGTTGTATGCTTATATTGCACCAAGCTTAGACAGAAGCCCGCTCGGTCATATATTGCGGGGCCCAGCCTCATGCTACTGCCGGTAGCCGTTGTAAGATCACGTTTTGCTGCGCTATAGTTTATCATCTAGGAAAACAGCTACGCACTTGCGCTATTTTCTAAGAGTGAATCTTTATTATTAAATCTATGCGCAATTCCCAATCAAATTTACAGATTGCAGATTCAGTTTTTTTATTTGAAAGCTTACTGTATTGTCAAAGATAGGTACTTCGCTTTTAATTTTGATGATGAAGGACAATTTTGCAAATATTTAATAAGCAATTGTCATTAACACTTTGCTTATATCTTTTCAGATAATTGCCGGATACAAGGATAGAAGTTTGTACATATGGAAAATACCTCTAAGTATACTGCAAGAAATGATTTTATAGGCACATAGATGTTGTAGATGAAATACCACATACATTTCCTTTAGTTCAATATATTTCGTGTTTAACCTGTTTGGTGTATGCCGCTGTGTATATAACTAGTGATTAAAAGATTTTAATTATGGTGTAATTATTGTTCTTTTTAGGATTCCGTACCCATAGGGCAAAAACGGCACCCTCTTAGTGAGAATCGCTGTCCGTCTGTCATGAACTGTTGTAGCTTGTTATTTCATTTAATATTTCAAAACTCAGATTTGATGGTACACTGCGCAGGGACGCATTCCCCCTTTTATCTCATACTAGCGGACGCCACGCGGTTTCACCCGCGTAGTTCCCGTTCCCGTGGGAATACGGGAATAAAATATAGCCTATGTTCACCGCAAAGAGTGTAGTTTTCCAACAGTGAAAGAAATTTTTAAATCGATCCAGTAGTTCTGGAGCCTATTTGTTACAAACAAACAAAAAACAAATCTTTCCTCTTTATAATATTAGTAAGTATAGATAACTGGACCAGACAGCAGAATCTACGTCTCTCGCTCGAGACCATGGTGCGAGCCATGATCTCCAGCGGGAGTAAGTGGAACTCCGCTGCCTCTCTCTGCACGTAGTTTTGTATTCTCTTTGCTCTCTGCAAGGAGGTCATGCTCGTGAAAAGTCGGCAGCGGGGGCGCCGCCGAACTGTCTTTGCCGAAGACTATTGGCCTCCATGACCGCGGCTCTGAGGACGGTAATGGGGGCTGCTCACCGTCCTTACACAAGCAGGCCCTAGACGCCAGTGTGACGTGAGAGGTTCACGCACGCCGCCCCTAAGAAGCTGGATGACACCCAAAAACCCCCTGAGACGCGAGGCAGCACCTGAACCCCCTCCCCGTAGGCGAGGCCGCAGTGGCTTTCGAGGACTTACCCGGGGCTCACAACCGTAGGCTGTTGGGTAGGTAGGATACGTGAGGTTTTTCAGTCGGTAGGAGTTCGGCATAACATCCATGAGGATTTTTTCGTCGCGTTAAAAAAAGCAGAATCTAAGAGCATTGACACATATTTAATACACCAATACCGTGCGTTATATGAACGCGGGTGGTCTGTGCGTTTTTGAATGTAGGTACCTATGCAAAGACTGACTGAGTTTTGGCGTCTGAATTTCATTTAAAGTACGTATTCTACGAGCTTGGCCGGTGCATAGTCTTATTTTAAATACCTGCCTAACCCTTGGAAGATACAGTACCTATTGATTATGTATATTCTGAATCGTAGAAATAAAACAATGCTGATCTGGGATTGCTTACTTAATTTTGGTACATAGAATAACATTATAACGACTAAGCGGACCCTAGCCGCCATATGCACGGTATGACTACCTATCAATCTGGTGGCCAAATGAGAGAGCTATCGTGTGTGGCAGCACCGTCGAAAATCATGTTACAATAAACTGGAGACGGAGAACGGCGTGGAGCCGTTCACACTCCTGGAATTCGGCTATTGGTGGATGCTTAGCAATTCGTACCCACTTCTGGTTGACCTGGATCAACTGGAAGTGTCTAAAACCGGGGATTTCCACCCGTAATTAACGATCTGGCATATCTACAGCTCCCTTAGATCATCTAACCACAGGATGCGCCTTACTTAAGCATTGTTTTTCTGCCATTGCACATGACCATTTGGTCTTTTGGCTTTATAAAAAGCCTGTACATCAGTACATCATTTTATATGATTAAACTAATTGCATTGTAGTTGACTGTACAATAACAATTAACACACAACCATAGATTTAGAATGTACAAGATGAACAGTGTCAAACTGAACACGAGACCAAAAATGAAAGATCTATGTGTGGGTTAAATAGTGTTGTTGAATGGTCACACCTATGTTATCGATAAAAGTATCTGTATAAATGGATGGAATGGAAATGAAACTTCTAAGCACACAAAGTGCTTAGAAGTTTCATCTCCAACTTCTTGTTTTGGGGAATAAATTGTTAATTTGAATGTAATCGACTATGAAAAAGTAAAAATGGGATTATATGGGGTAACTCGTAATATTAGAAATTCTGTAGTGATTTTACGAATTTTGATTCAGTGTGTGAATGTGAAAATACACTTTTAACATGTAATTTATGGCATCGTACATTGCATTGTTGCCGTACATATATATTTTGCCAATTGAATTTGAAATTTTACTAAAAATCCAACTCTTACGGTAATACTAAACCTAGAAACTCATTTATTATTGAACCCTAGTAACAATAAAAGATATTACTCGTAGATTTTTTTAAATATATTAACCTCGCCAAATTGACGTCGCCACTGATGGAAACTAATGGAAAGCCGTGGCGCATCTAGCGAATGGGGGTCATGCTTACAGCACACAAGACTTCTGACAGTAGTCCTCAAGTTGGCGGCCCTATGATGTGCCTCTTCACGCTCCGCTTGTAGAACCCGGGATTGTAAAATGAGGGAAACACATGTGCGGGCAGGTTGTTCCAGGATTTTGTTATTCGACAGAGGAACGATCTTTTGAAACGCTCAGTTCTGGCGAAGATTCTCTTCTCTCCGCTATATATGAGTGGCACCTCTGCCCGACGTGTTGTTCGAAATCGTAAAGGAGATGGTAGGATCAGGTTGAAGAGCTCTTCAGAACATTCGCCGTGATACATTCAGTAGAAGGCAGCCAAGGACGCTATGGTTCTTTGCTGCGCTAACGGCTCGAGGCTTACCGTCATCTTAGGACAACCTATAATTGAAATCGGATAACACGTCTCTGCATAGCGCCAAGCGCGTCCAGTAAGTACCTCGCACAGTCATCCCAAAGGTGAGAACAGTATTCGACGCAGAGGCTAATCTGCGCCTTGCACAGCAAACATCCCGGTGTGGCGTGGAGTAGGTACCTTAAGTGAAGTAAAATTATAAAAATTCAACTCAAAATGGATCACAAATTTTGGAAATATTATATTAAAATAGGCACAAAACCCTAAAAAAAAGGTTAAATAACACAGTTCGAGTAAAAATCAATCATATTTATAGTAAATTAAATCCAGATAAGTTTGTTTGCAGCAATGCCACTATAATGAACTATCGACATCCTTATCGATACCTACCCATGACTATTTTACTGTAAACAGCCCTTTCTATTTCTGCCTTAAATATCCTCCAAAAATGCATTTACACATTAAATATTGTGTTATGTATGAAAGAAAATGCATAATCTACGTTATGAGTTGGACTTTCAGTGAAATTTTACATCCAATTTGGCAAAATATGTACGTCAAAAATGGAATGAACGAAGTCACAAATGACCTGTTAAACGAGTCTTTCTTCGTATAATTGCGTTTTGTAATATCCTATTCACACACTAAACACGACAATATTGTTGAAAATATAAAATTTTCTGTTTTAATCGTAAGATCATCCGCCATAGGATCCCAGCGGGCTCAGCGATTCAAAATACTGACATATGAGTACACAATTTGCTTTCTCTTTTCCTCTCGAGCTAAGTGCTATGGATAATGAGGTCTCGCTCGCACGCTTTGTATATCTATTGAGAGTAGCGAAAAATTCTAAATCTATGCACACAACAGCCATTACGCGTTTGTCGATTAATACATTTTTAAATGCAATGAAATTTTATATGTCTTTGTGTTTCCCCCTTCACTTGTATGAAAACTGGCAGAATATTTTTGTATGCGGTGGTTCGCAAAGGCTAGTCCCGTGTTATATGGTCTAAGACAGCTCCACAAAAGAGAGTAGTAAAGTAAAGATGCAGGTCTGCGCCACTGCGCAGTTCTGGCAGTTCGTTATGTTGACAATGTAGCCTGCGCGCAAAATACTAGTTCCCTTTCTAGGTTTTTGTCGAAATGAGAAACAATTTTTATTGGTGCTCCCATACAAAAACATGATTGATTATCGTTTTTTATTATGGAAGCCTTCGTGCACAATCTAATTAGTACTTGGCCGCTTTTATGTTCATCTGGGCCTGGGACTCGACGTCTGTTTTTAAAAGGAACTCCTTACAGGAATACGAGGTCGAGAATATTAAGTAGTCCACTTACCTTTTAAATCTAGTGAGAAATACGAACGTGTTCAGTTAAGCACGCGTCTAGCAGAAACTCGTGAGTACCATTCAGTTTAGAGGTGAGATTGACTTTGCGGCCCCAGAGATTCTTTCTTTAATGCTAAAATTAAAACAATAAATATTTGTGGACATTCTCACACAACATCATCTAGCCCAAATTCAGCTAATAATATAAGCTTGTGCCATGGAATCTAGACGACTGATAAATATACTTTATATATATTTCTAAAAACATACATATTACCGAATGGGAATCGAACCCACGACCTCTGAATCCGTAATCAGTCCACAGACATAATATACAGTCACACTAACCACTGGACCATGAGGCCAATTGTTGGTAAGATAGTTAACATTCCTATTACTGTCTGTGCAATAATATTTCCGCGTTATTCGAACATTACCCCGTCTTTGCGTCGCGTCGCGTAGTCGGTGAGTCGGGAAAAAATGATATTGGTGGCTAAATGCTATAATAGTAATTTTAGTGCCATTAAAAAAAAGTTGTTAATGTTTAGTCGATTAATTACACGTCGATTATGTACTGTTTCAGAACGAAATTTAGTTTCTGCCAAGTGGCACTCCTGTTTAAATTTCTGACTTACGTCAGTGGGTGTTTCGTACGGCGGCCATTACTCTACGTATAAATTAATTTTTTCGCCGTTTTGAGCTAGAAACAAAGAACTTTAGTATTTTCGAGATATTGTATAATATTATAGTTTTGGATATAAAACATTTATAGTACAAAAATGAATCCAGAATAGTAAGTATTCTCGTTGTATTATGGTGATTTGCGAAGATGATGCAGAAATCTTATATTTTTTGCGTGTTCATTGTCTTTATATTGTATTATTTCATTATTACTTGCGCATCGTGTGTAGTTCTGAAGAAGTTTAAAAGTGTTGATAGTAAAACGGTATATTACAAATCATGGTGACTCATTGTGTATTCGTGGTACTTGGTGCTATCGAAGTATTTGTGGACGTATTCGCCTGGATCATGAATGGCGCATTAGTGAGCGATGATTGTATCATACATTCTCCACTTCCTTGTTCAACAATCTGGATACGTAGTTGTTGAAAATTCTTTGTCAAACTTACAAAGCAACGCCTCCCTTTATTTATCTCTTTGGTTATTGATGCGCATCGCTCATAATGTCCTTGAGGTAGAGATTTGTTCCCAATTCGTGTTTACTGACAACACGCTATCTGTTCCAGTGACTACTTGTTTAAACTACTGCTTATTGGTGACTCTGGAGTCGGGAAGTCGTGTTTGCTGCTAAGGTTCGCCGACGATACATACACAGAAAGCTACATCAGCACAATTGGTGTGGACTTTAAAATTAGGACTGTAGACCTGGACGGCAAGACAATAAAGTTACAAATATGGGACACTGCTGGTCAGGAGCGGTTTAGAACAATAACTTCATCATACTACCGAGGTGCCCATGGAATTATCATTGTTTACGACTGCACAGATCAGGTAAGCCTTAAAAATATTATGGATATCATAAAAGCTTTAAAGTGAAACAACTTATTTTACCTTATTCATGCTGGGTACTGAAATAGCAAATATTTTCATTTCACATGCTTTAAAGTTAGTGTTATTATCAGCCAATTCTCACAGGGGTAAGTGACGAAAAGATGTGCACTGAATAATTTCTTTTTCACTGAATACATGAACCAACCTAACATTCGGACTACATTAGGATTTATGGTTGTATGACATACATTTTGCCTTCAAAAACTATGCTCATTGCTTTTTAAAATCTTAGAAACATACTTTAATAGGAACATTAGTAAGTTAACAAAATGTAAATTCTATTTGTTCCAAGTTATGAAGTTCTTTTTATTAAACTAGGTATTACCCATTTTGCTATTACTCGGTAGCAGAATAATATTTAATTTATTACACTTATCCAATTTTTCTCTGCTTGAGATTCTGCTCTGGTATAACTAAAATGCTGTCATCCCAGAGCAATTTCTTTTGATATAAACACCATTTTACATTTACCATAGCAGTATTGTTTACATATTATCAGGCTTTCAGCTTCAACTATGTAAAAGACATTCTTTTGTGCAGCACAAGTGATTTTTAAATAAACATTCCAACAACAAACAAAAACTATGCTAATAGAGTAGCTTGCTCTTTGTTAACCTTTAAATGCAATTAAAACAAAACAATTTTCAAAACGTAAAAAGTGAAAACAGTGCAAAACATACAAGAATACACATGTTATTAAAAACATGATTAATTTGATAATTAGAATTATGTAATAACCTTCACACAACTGATTTCACTGTAGTTAGACAACATTAAGGATAAATTTGCACAGCACAAATTCTTTAGTAACATGTAGGTATAATAATTATGATAATGGTTGCCACTTCCCTATAGGATGTTTATCAATCATCATAATCATCCTGGTTATATTCAAATCTCTGGAAAGAGCCAGCCTTTCTTGCGTCTTTCCTGGGGTGTTTTACATTATGTTTCTGCATGCTTCTCCTTACAATGAAAACTAAAACATCAACAATGAGCTGTATAGTGTAGTCACAGGACCGTCAAGGTGTCGTTAATTTCTAATCCTGGGGACATTTTCTATGGGAGAAGGTAATCTGGATGCTGGCTCAGTTCCATCCTTCCTTACAAGTTCAATATATCACTAATTGTTGTCAGTTAAAGAAAAGAGCTCTTCACACGCCCCTTTACTTTAGAACCCTCCATACTCTGGCGAAAGAGGTGGTGGGGGAGAGAAGCCTCCCTTCCAAGCTCTGCATACTCATCATCCAACTCCGCAGCCGACGGCAGTGCTGTCGCAGGCTGCTATACGCCCAGGATTATTGGCCTCAGAACGGCGGGTTGGCTGCTCGCCATTTTTACAGAATTAGGTCATGACGATAGCGTGTCTCTTCACCCATCAAAGAAGTGAGATAGCACCTAACTCCCCATACCCCCAGAGAACCGGGATAGCATCCAAACCCCCCAACACCAGAAATGGGATAAAACCCAAACCTACAGGAGAGGCTGTGATGACGGTCAAAGTATATGTCGGGAGCCCTAGGGTTATCCTTCCGAGGGCGTACTCGGGACTCCCGGCGGTGTAGGCAGATGGAAGGTCACCGTGTGGTTTTAGTCATCCACACGGAAAAGAAGAAAAAAAAAAGGACCTTGGTGCTCTGCAAATTTCTTCATATTTATTACCAATTATTTGATGCTCGCGGTTTTGCTGAAATTTGGTTCCTGTTCCCGCTTCCCATGGGAACATATTCCCGGGATAAAATGTAGCCTATGTGGTATTTCAGACTATAATCTACCCCAATTTCAAATTTCAGCCCGATCTGTTCAGCTGTTTGATTGCGATTGAGTAACAAATATCCAAACATCTTCTCAAACTTCCACATTTATAATATTTGTAGGATGACCTAAAACATTTTTAACCTAATAAACCCAGGAGTCGAACCCAAAAGCTCAGCAATATAATTAATAGCGTTCCGTACTGAAGTATGGGAGGTAATAATTTATTATTCATATCTTAATTAATTACTTTACATGATAATAATTATTATGTTAAAGAAATACAAAGTGTCTACTTGGCAACATTAATGTGTACACATTTTTCTGAGTTATAAAAATAAATGGTGTATGAAATTGACACAAACTTATGGTTAATTAGGATACATACATATGGTCACGCCTTTATCCCCGAAGGGGTAGGCAGAGGCATATTATATGCCCACATTTCACCTTTTTGTATAATTTGTCCCACGTAATAGGTGGTGAGCCGTATCGCCGTGTTTAAATGGACAGGCGCAGGTTGTGACTACCTGCTGTTGAAATAAAGCCTTCAACTTAGCTTAACGACTGCCATTTTACTGGCAACCGGGACCAACGGCTTAACGTGCCTTCCGAAGCACGGAAACACTGAAATAAATGTCACAAAGTGATCACATGGATGGTCACCCATCCATGGACCGGCCATAGTGAAAGTTGCTTACTGCAGTGATCGTTTACAGAACACTGAGTCCGCGGGGCCACGAGCGAATTAGGATATTGACCATAATTTGTTGAGCTTTATTTGTTGTGGTGATGTCACCTTTTCACTTGTCTAAAGGGTATTACCCACATGTCTGCATTGGGTATTTAACCTTTCATGTCTACTTTAGGTTTTTTTTTTTTAACGTGAGGGAAAATCCTCATGGATGTTATGCCGAACTCCTACCGACTAAAAAACCTCACGTTACGCCGAACAGCCTATGGTTGGGAGTCCCGGGTAAGCCCTCGGAAGGATGTCCCAGTACTCCCAACAGACCCACGGCCGCCTCTGCGGCCTCGCCTAGGGGGTGGTTTCGGGTGTGATCCCGGTTCTTAGGGGGGGTGGTGGCGTGAATTCCTCACGTCACCCTGCCGTCATTGTGCTTTACGTATTTAACCTCTTCACACCGATATTGCCGACACTACGACACAAACTTATGGTTAATTAGGATACATATACATACATATGGTCACGCCTTTATCCCCGAAGGGGTAGGCAGAGGCATATTATATGCCCACATTTCACCTTTTTGTATAATTTGTCCCACGTAATAGGTGGTGAGCCGTATTGCCGTGTTTAAATGGACAGGCGCAGGTTGTGACTACCTGCTGTTGAAATAAAGCCTTCAACTTAGCTTAACGACTGCCATTTTACTGGCAACCGGGACCAACGGCTTAACGTGCCTTCCGAAGCACGGAAACACTGAAATAAATGTCACAAAGTGATCACATGGATGGTCACCCATCCATGGACCGGCCATAGTGAAAGTTGCTTACTGCAGTGATCGTTTACAGAACACTGAGTCCGCGGGGCCACGAGCGAATTAGGATATTGACCATAATTTGTTGAGCTTTATTTGTTGTGGTGATGTCACCTTTTCACTTGTCTAAAGGGTATTACCCACATGTCTGCATTGGGTATTTAACCTTTCATGTCTGCTTTAGGTTTTTTTTTTTTAACGTGAGGGAAAATCCTCATGGATGTTATGCCGAACTCCTACCGACTAAAAAACCTCACGTTACGCCGAACAGCCTATGGTTGGTAGTCCCGGGTAAGCCCTCGGAAGGATGTCCCAGTACTCCCAACAGACCCACGGCCGCCTCTGCGGCCTCGCCTAGGGGGTGGTTTCGGGTGTGATCCCGGTTCTTAGGGGGGGTGGTGGCGTGAATTCCTCACGTCACCCTGCCGTCATTGTGCTTTACGTATTTAACCTCTTCACACCGATATTGCCGACACTACTAAGCAATATGGCTGAGTCTGAGACCACAAGCCTTAAAATATTTTTTAAAAAAGCTACTATCTGTATGAAGTTGTTGAGATATGGCTACTAGACTCCTTCCAGTACACAGAACGGGCAAAGTGTGGGCGTGTGTTATGTATCTGCCTACCACTTCGAGTAAATAGATATGTTATAAATTACTGGCTAACAGTGATTGACAGTGTTGATTAATCAAGTATTCAAAGAAATAATCAAATAATAGTTTTAGTACTGCTATGTACGAGCAAGCTCATAGCTGGGGCTTCAGGTTCAACTAGGACTAACACTCGGATGATGATGACGAGTGTCGTTAATACGACACTCGTCATCACCCGGTGGGCGGTGTTAAAGAATGAATAAGTTCAAGAATGATTATTCTAATTTAGAAGGGATGAGTCACTGATAACTGTGATGACGGATCTAAACAAGACCCGACTGCCCCTCCCAAAACGTTTACTGGAAATTCAATTCGATATTACACTTCACTGACACAGACGTCGTTGCCGTGGATACGAAGCGCGGCGCCTCGGCGTCTTTATTTCAAACTTTGAACAGATGATCCACGTGACCTAGTGACGTAGTTTAATGCGACAGTCACAGACTAAAGACAAAGTATCGCCATAAGCCCGTCTGCCCTCTATTTTATAGAGAGGGGCTAAAAGAGTAAAGAAATAACAGACTTTGTTCTCAGTACAGATACAGATGTGTGTAGTTGATCTGTCCTAGCTGTTGAAAGTGAAATCCATAAATACAAAATCTGGGTACCTACAGTGTGAAAGTATAGGCAAAACCTCTACTTGCCACAGAATAAAATAAAATAAAATTTATTCCCTTTGAATTTAAAAAAAAAACTATTTAGGTATGTCAAAATTTTTGTGACTCTATTGGGGGTTCGGGAAAGCTACAGACTGAGAAGAACACCCCAAGAAACAGATGAAGCTTGAATATAGAGACCAATTTACCTATGTGTGTGTGTGCTAAAAAAAAGAAAATAGGTTTGTCAAAGCTATAAACTGGAAGTGACCTGCCCCTTGGCATTGTTGCCGTGAACCCTGGGACATCCTTCCGAGGGCTTACCTGGGACTCCCGTCCGTAGTCTTTTGTAAGCCATCGTGTGGTTTTAGTCGGTAGGAGTCCAGTATGGCACATATATTTAGGACTAGCTGTTCCCCGCGTCTTCGACCGCGTAGAAGTCGTTACCGCGTAAGAGTCGTTATATCGTAAAATCATAACCCTCCTTTTGCGCAGTCGGTTAAAAAGGGTAGCCTATGTCCTTCCCAGGGCCTAGAACTATACCTATACCAAATTTCATCTCATCGCTCCAGCCATTTAGGCGTGAAAGCGAACAGACAGACAGACAGAGTTAATTTCGCATTTATAATAATAGGGATTTCCTCATGTAAAAAAATACCTTCGCCTAGGCCACTTGGCACTGTCACGCTATGTGTAACGGCTGCAATATGACATTTACAATAGTCACGCCTTTATCCCCGAAGGGGTAGACAGAGGCATATAATATGCCCACATTTTACCTTATAAGATTTTGTCCCACGTAAGAGGTGGTGAGCCGTATTGCCGTGTTGAAATGGACAGGCACAGGTTGTGACTGCCTGCTGTTGAAAATTTCCAAGCCGGCCCTTAAAGGCTTTCAACTTGGCTTAGCGACTGCCATTTTACTGGCAACCGGGACCAACGACTTCGGAAGCACGGAAACGCTCAAATAAATGTCACAAAGTGGTCACATGGATGTTCACTCATCCAAAGAACGACCGCTTCTGCAGTATGACACGGTTTTGTTATCTGTGCGTGTGCACTTGTCTGAAAATAATAAGTATTACACAGATACAGGTTCACGACATAATAAAATGCGTGTGTGTGAATTATAATAATTATGACTTTATTAAAATTTGTATTACATGTTATCTATGTGTGCTCAAGTCTGTGAATTAGTTTTCTATTTTGA
Source organism: Miltochrista miniata (assembly GCA_933228765.1). NCBI lineage: Eukaryota > Metazoa > Arthropoda > Insecta > Lepidoptera > Erebidae > Miltochrista > Miltochrista miniata. Next base: position 8,171,818 of record OW121764.1, on the reverse strand, counting down.
TAGTCAAGATAAGTTATGATAACAGTTTCCGGTTTAAGACGCTGTAGCATGGCAACAGAGCTCGTTTCTTTTGTTTACCTCTACCTACCTCCTCAACAACATAATATGCGAGAGTAATAATAAAAAATACAAGAATAGAAAGTAATAGAACTGATCAAATGTGGGCGTATTTTTAGACCACTCATAAGGCTTTAACTTGACCATGTTGCATGTCAAGTATTCATCACATGCTTTCCAAGTCAAATGCTGTAAATAGATGCCTCAAACGATCACCCATCCCAGGTCTAACCATTGGATAAGATGCTTAACACAGCCAACGTAAAAACACTGAACAAGCAAGGCAACGAGCATTTTAAATATAAATTAACTGTGTCAAACTTAATGGCGCTTTGAGCTTCACAAATGAAAGCATAATATTCGTTAACAGCCTCATTTCAAACTTTTAAAAACGTTTTTATTAATGCTGTAATTCATTTTAATTTCACTTTGGGAAGTACATTAATTCTACCATTTAAGGCGACGCTTTCTGCCTTTCTTCCTTGCAAACCTGTTATAACGTCAGAGTCAAAGCTAAGTTAGGCACAGATTCGTCTTGTCACTTGTTGGCTAGCTAGACGAACAAAAAAATAGAAAAAAATAATACGTATTGTAATGTCATGCATGATTATGTTGGAAAATTCTTCTTCATTATTTAAAATTAAAAGCCTGTGATGCATTTTTTTGGAAATCATAAGCCTGGAAAGTAATTTTACAATTTTAGAAACAAAATGTTGTCCAGGCTGATCACATCCAGCAAAAATCCTCCTCCAATCCAAATAAAAAGTCCCTTTTATGACATAACACTTTTAGGATTTTTTTGAGAAAATAAAGATTTTAGGATTATTTTTGAAAAGCAATTAGTACTTATGCTAACTGATCTTTTTTTTTTTAAATTGCAAAAAGAATTGGTTTCGAGCAAGATTCGAACCTGCGTCTTCGTGCCGTGTAACTTTCTAAAAAGTGCCGGTAGATGGTGCCGATGTCGCCCCAAGACGTATAATAAGGTGGAAAAGGGCAATGCCGAAATTAGGCCCTGATTGCCCATACTTGGCATTTAGCTGAAAAAATAAGTAATAAATTTTCATAATTTTTGACGCTATTCACGACTCGATAGAAGTTAGGATTTATTGCGTCAAAATAAAAAGTTATTCAATAGATACACCGCCATTTGCATCTGCTGGGTTGCCAGTCTTTTGTAAACTAATAGAATAGGTAGTATTTTTACAAAATACTCGGATTAAGTTTTTACTTAGATACTTTTTTCTTTTTTTTTATACCGCCAATGTGGCAGACAAGCATAACGTTTGTAACACCAGAGGTGCTACACTCGCGCTTCCAACCTTGTAAAAACCTTCTAAGACCCCTTTTGAAGATCCCCATACCGTTGACGTTTGGAAAAATCGAGGCAGAGAGATCATTCCACAATTCCTTATCCGATCTTACCGTGATCGAACGCTCCGGATGGAAAGTGTGGGGATGAATCTGAGGCGGGTTACGTAAATATTTGTATATTATAATTATTTATACTACTAAGAAATACAAGACAACCATGCACCGTGACCTGATGGAAAGATCTTGATAAGAAAACGTATAGGTACATAGGATACTTATTTATGTATAGATCTAATTTTCTAAATTGTAAATAGTACCTAAGTTTTATTGAATTTCACTGTATTATAATAATTATTATACACGTTAACGCGAATTTCACTGTATTATAATAATTATTATACACGTTGACGCTGAGCTTACAAAATATGGATATACTTGTTGCGACGATCGACGGTAGACATTTTGTTAGTTTAAATAGCAACACTAAATTAAACTGACTTTATAGTCAAGTGAGCGACTGACAGTCACCCAGTGTTATGTCATTGTCAAAATGGTACTGCATCATTGTACGTTTTTCTGTTTTTTTTATCAATAATTAAATATTCAATTCTGATCATGAATACTGACTTTAGGTGAATGAATAAATGTATGAAAGACAACAAATACATAATTAACTAACTAAATGACTGCAGGAAGAGTTTCTGATAACACTAAAATGCTTGTGTAAGGGCACATTTATAAAAATTAAAAGCCTTGATATTTTGGAAACCCCAACTTATGTTTTAACTATTCTTTTATGAATAAATTATTTTTATTTACAAGCAATATATTGTACCCATTTTCATGATTGGGCACCCTGGGCCTAAAGTACTATGAAGACCTGGCATTGCCCTTTGGTTGGTTCCGAGTAGGTTTCGGTGGCGGAGTGGATAACGCGTCGGCACGGACCGCCGAAGACGCAGGTTCGAATCCTGCTCGAAACCAATTCTTTTTCCATATTTAAAATTTAAAATTAATAGAGATTTTATTATTTAAAAAAAAACTGTATACAATTTGTAGAATTCTATGGCTAGCTAACGATTATTATGACTACGGCGATTAAATCAATCTAGTAAGTTTGAATAGAAGAATGGGCCCTTCAATACCTGACCTTGAGGAAACCTTAATTAAACCAAACATTATAATTTTACAGTATTTACATTGTTCAAGGAACAATAATATGTATGTGGCGTAAGAGGTTGCGTATTATAAGCCTCGTAGCCAGGTTTCAAGGTAGTTGATACACTTATTTTGAGTAGCGACTAGCGAGAGCTTTTGCAGAAGGTTTGATAAATGGGTTGAATTTGTTGGATCCAAGATCGTAAGGAAATATGTACGCATATAATATATCTATGTTACTGACATCCGGGACCAACGCGGGTGCAACGATTGCAAAGCACTGAAGCTCTTCTAAATTCCAGAAACCACAGATATCAGTAAAGATGTATCAGATATCTGTTTTCTGATTTCTGTGCCAAAAAGGGTCACTCATTTCAGGATTGACAATCTGACAGCATAAGATGCTTGACACAGTACTGAATCGTATTAAAAACACTACTACTGTTGATTGATGGCACTTGATGGAACTTGCTACACATATTGAAAAACTTCAGTTGTACTGTTCCACAACATTTATTATTGTATTACCTAACCGGTTTCGCCTTTCGGCATTCTCAAAGGCTATTTACTTATTTAGATCATAATTACACTTCGAACGCAATAAACAATGACGCATAATTATTGTTTTGTTAAACTAGCAGGACTACAAGCGTTTTATAAATTTTAAAATTAGTGTCCGACCGAAACTGGTTTTCCAGCCGAAACCGAAACCGAAACCGAACTTTCGGCCTCAGGGTCAGTTTCGGCCGAAACCGAAACCGAAACCGAAACTCACGTGTTCATATTGAAAAAAAAAAACAGCCCAGTGCGAGTCGGGTTCTCATACAGAGGATGCTTTTTTGTGATTTTAGTAGGTATTTTTTGTTATAGCGGCAACAGCACAGGGGGAGGGTGGTTGGTGGTGGCACTGCCACCACCAACCACCTCCCCCTGTTCCACCGCCCCCCAACCACAGCTGCTGGGAAAGGTGTTGAAAGCGTTGGCGATGTGATGAGTCACATCGCCAACGCTTTCAACACCTGTGTTTGGGGGGCGCTTATTTACCATGGAATGCCTCATACCTCCGTCGAATTGTCGTGACCTTTCTTTCCACGAGGGCCATAACTTCCCCGAGCTGGCTAGGGCAGGGTCGGCGAGATGTGTCGTTCAGTGTTCCACAGGTATTAGTCTTAGGAACGCTATTGTAGAACTTCGGTTACGATTGGGTGCTGCCTGGTCCGTTACTCTGAAGTGTCGGCGAACGTGTTACGTGCGTAACGTGTTACGACGACACCCTAATTACAGCGCGAGGAGAAACGCACCGAGACGCAGCCCTAAAGGCCACCTGCGGGATCCAGCTTACATATAGGGGGCATATATCGAATATCAGCATCGGCATCGAGCTCTCGATGACCTATCTGGGGCTCGAACTCGATAGCCGGTGGAACTTCGGGTACCACTTCCGTCGTTTGGTCCCAAAACTAAAGGAGGGGGCCATCAACCGCACTGTTGCAGTTCTTGCCCAATATTAAGTGACCCAACGCTCCCTGCAGGAGACCGTACCTTGGGATCATGCGGAGCATGGCCCCAGTACGGGGCCCCCGTATGGGTGGAGATCCTGATGGCCAGCAATGCGGCTAGATTACTTAGCCCGCAGAAGGCAAGGTTTTTAGGGTCGGCAGCGCGAGTGTGGCACCTCTGGTGTTGCAAACGTTCATAGGCTGCGGTGACCACCGGTCCTTCTGGTGGGCCGTATGCTTGTCTGCCACCTTAGTGGTATAAAAAAAAAAAAAAAAAGAAGGCGATGGGTGTCAGGGTAATAAGGGGATACCCCATGATCTCAGTTGAGGCGGTATGTCTTCTAGCCGGGACCCCTCTATGGGACCTGGAAGCGAGGGCCCTTGCGTTATTGTTTAAATGGCGCAAGGAGGCGCTGGAGCGGGGCCATGGGCCTCTTCCTGTGAGCAGGTTATGTTCGTGAATGAGACGGCGCGGCGGGGAGGAAGCGGGAGAGAACTCTCCCACCCGAGTTCCACAGTCTGCGGCGGCGCGCCTCGTACTATCAGCCTCCATGCTGAGGATAGTGACGGGGCTGCTCACTGTCCTTACAGAAGCAGGCACTAGATGATAGTGTGACGTGAGATATTTATGCACGCCCCCCTTCAAGAAGCGGGATAACCACTGAACGACCCCCCAAAGACGCGGCTGCAGTATGCATCATTCCGAGATTACTCGGGGCTCCCAACGCGTGCTTTTTAGTCGGTAGGACTCCGGCACAGCATCCCTTTAGCATTTTCCTCACGTTAAAAACAATAACGGCAACAGAAAAACATCATCAGTGAAAAATTTAGGCCTCTATCTGGCACAGTTCTAGCGATACAACCTCGTGACTAATAGACAGACGGATGGCTAGGCCTCTTGTCTCGTTAATAGGGTCCTGCTTTAATCCCTCCGTGCGAGAGTCCGACTTGCACTTGGCCGGTTATTTTTTCAATAGGTGCAGCAAGTTCCACCAAAGGTCATCAATCAACGGTATAAATCTTCTCAAGTGTTCATTTTAGAAATATCTCCACCTAAAGATGAGTTTCTTTCTTTTACGTGTGGAATTACACATAGATGCTATTGCGAACTCCTACCGACTAAAACCACACGGTGCCCTGCTACTAGCTCTTGGCCGGTTTTGGTTACATTCTAGAAGTGTATAATTAAAACTGGACAAGAATGAGCTGGACTCGCGCATGTAGGGTTCTGTACAAGAAAAGCGGCAAAAAATCACTTATGTTGTATGTATGGGGGGCCCCCTTTAATATTATCATTTTGCCCATTTTTATTATTTTTGTTGCTATAGCGGTAACAGAAATACATCTGTAAAAAATTAACTGTCTAACTATCACGGTGCATGAGTTACAGCCTGCTGACAGACAGACAGGCGACCAACACAGTCAACAGAACCGACAACAAAAGGGTAGGGTTATGTAATGTCCTAGATCTTTAGGATTCCGTAACCAAAAGTAAAAACGGGACCCAAAAAGGTGGTCTAAGACATAACACAGGGGTAACTGTCTAATACTTCTCAATGATTGTAATTGCTTGTGTTTGAATAAAGTTGTATTATTATAACTATTGATTGGAAGTCCTTTGTTAATCTCTAAATCTTCGGTTAGTAACATATTAACTGGTTGGGCTGACCCCAACCACGTCACAAGCAGAGCCAGGCACTCAAAATTCATAAACACGTGAGTTTCGGCCTGGCCGAAAGTTTCGGCCCATTTTGGCCGAAACCGAAACTGCGGCCGAAACTCGATTTTTTGGCCGAAACTGGCCGAAACCGAAACCGAAACCGAACTTTCGGTCGGTCACTATTTAAAATACACTCGAGAGCAATGAATCCGGGTCACTTAAAGAATGTTAAAAATCTCGGAAACTAAAAATGATAGGTTAATGCAATAAATTGTATTTAATAGACAATGTAATACTCCTTAAATGAAAGTAAAAAAAATGAGTCACCATACATTTTATTAACACAAAATTACATAAAGAAAAAACTGCCGATCTCTCCTTAAAACAAAAATAGGAAACATGAAATTTTTGAACTTTATTACGATTTTCTTGAATTTTAATACTTCGTATTGCCTCCTCGTGCTTCCATTACTGCGTTTACGCGGTTTGGCATGCTGTACACCAAGTTCCTTATACGATTTTGGGGAATATTCTCCCATTCCTCTGTGAGAGCAATTTTGAGCTCACGAAGCGTGATTGGGGGAGGGTTTCGTTGTTTTACGCATCTGCCTAGCTCGTCCCAAGCATGCTCGATCGGGTTGATATCCGGGCTGCGCGCTGGCCACTCCATACGAGTAATGTTCATCTCTTGAAGGTAGTCATTCACAATCCTACCTGTATGAGGTCGGGCATTGTCATGAATAAATATAGCATCCTCACCTAAATTAACCATAAATGGACCAACGTGATCATTGAGGATTTCTTCCACATATCTTACGCTAGTTAAAGAGCCGTTTTCTATGATCACCAGCTCTGTGCGACTTTCAGAAGAAATTCCGGCCCACACAAGTACAGACCCACTACCGTAGGCTACTTTTTCTTCGATGCATGCTTGCTTGAATCTTTCCCCTGGTCTTCGATACACTCTGTGTCTTCCATCGTGCTTGTAGAGCATAAATTTTGATTCGTCGGAGAACATAACTTTTGACCAATCTTCAATACTCCAATTTACGTGGCTCTGGGCATACCTTAGTCTCGAAATACGATGCCCACGCTCCAGTTTAGGGCCGTTTGCAGGTCTAAGTTGTTTTAAGTTAGATTCAGCAAGCCGACGTCTTACTGTCCATGCACTTGGGTTACTTCCTCCGAGGCGTCGAAACTGATTGGTGAGTTCAGTTCCTGTGAGAAAGCGATTTCGAAGCATGGTGTTCACCAAGTATCGGTCTTCTCGTGCTGTGGTACACCTGGTTCTGCCCGTTCCTGGTCTGCGTAGGTTAGAACCAGTTTCTTCGTAACGTCGGAGAACTCTTTGTACTGTTGACAGCGACACACCGACAGTCCTGGCTGTATCGCGCTGACTCCGGCCGGTTTCCAGCATTGTAAGATATATTCTTTTAGATTTATCATTCTCTTAGTTTAAAAGTGAGAGGGGGGGGGGGGACACAACTTTTTCCACTTAGGAAGTGTCTCTTGCTCAAACTATTCACGTTAGAAAAAAATGATGTTAGAAACCTCAATAGCATTTTTAAGACCTATCTATAGATACCCCACACGTATGGGTTTGATGAAAAATAAAATTTTGAGTTTCAGTTCTGAGTATGGGGACCCCAAAAATTTACTGCTTTTTTTCTAATTTTATATAAGAATCTTAATGCGGTTCACAGAATACATCTAGTTACCAAGTTTCGATAGCATAGGCCTTATAGTTTCGGAGAAAAGTGGCTGTGACACACGGACGGACAGACAGACAGACATGACGAATCTATAAGGGTTCCGTTTTTGCCATTTGGCTACGAAACCCTAAAAAGGATGCTTGTTGTATGATGGGAGCACTCCTTAATTTTTTTTTTGTTTTTAGTTTTTCTTGTTAGTGGCAATAAAAATACACGATCTGTGAGAGTTTCAACTGTCTAGCTATCACGGTTCATGAGACACAGCCTAGTGTCAGACAGACAGACGCATAGTCAAGTACCTATAGGGTCTTATTAACCCAAAGGATATAAGCAAAACATGCTTTATAATTTCTACCTTCAATCACCTACATTCCTTTTCACCCTTAAAAACTATTATGCAATCTGTAATGCGGTTAGCCCGTGATGTGCATGACGCCCTAGAAAGGGGGTCAATTACTCACGAACTGGGACAGATAATTATGTTAAACTCCTATACGTACGTCGAAAGATTTTAAAAACTAGTTCGAACGTTATGTAGCCCTCCTTATCACCGAGGGGTATCAAAATAAGCTTACGAAGTTACAACCTACTTAAATACATAAAGCATTTCATAAATATCGATCAAGCCGTTTCGGAAGAGTTTGGTAACAAACACTGATACGAGATTTAATAGGTAGGCTTTGATGTATAATCTATGTACCTATATGACTTTATATGTATACAAAGTAGGTAGGTATAAGTGCTAAATAAGGTTTCACTTTTACAATACCTAAGTGGCTGAATGCTGTACTAGTTCAAGTTTATTTAAAGTTTCATTATCTAAAAAATACAAGATTTAAAAGAAACTATTTATTTCCATATCTTTTGTACTTGGAACACGGTGTATAAAAGTTTACATTTTAAAGAGGCCTGAATCTAAAACCAGACTACTGTTAGTTGCTAAGCTGTCTTCTGTATTAATCGGCGGTATGATCAGATCAGATGGTCTTATCGCGTTCAGAACATTGTCTCTATACATTGAATAAACCCCCGTCTACATAAAACAAATGCATCTATACTAATATTATAAAGAGGAAAGATTTGTTTTTTGTTTGTTTGTTTGTAACGAATAGGCTCCAGAATTACTGGACCGATTTGAAAAATTCTTTCACTGTTGGAAAGCTACACTCTTTGCGGTGAACATAGGCTATATTTTATTCCCGTATTCCCACGGGAACGGGAACTACGCGGGTGAAACCGCGTGACGTCAGCTAGTAATAGATAAATATGTTTTTTCTGAGACACCTGAGAGGCTTCTCCGGGGCTCCCGCCCGTAGGCAGTGATAGGACACGTGTGGTTTTAGTCGGTAAGAATCCGGCATAGCATCCATGTAGGATTTCCGGACGTAGAAAAATAAATACCCCGTTTACATACTCCACAAAGATTGCAGACAATGCAGACTTAACTCGCGAGGAATCTAATACAGGAACTGTTTAGCTCGTATTGATAAACAAAAGCACAGTACGACTTGCATCTGTATTGAGGTTAATAGATATACATTGTATATTGCCATAAAAACTACCAACGAAAATTGGTTTGAACGAGATAGAGCTGGTAGTTTTTTTTTAATACGTCATAAACTGCAATTTTCTTTTAGAAAAATCACTACCACTGCGAACGTGTTAAAAAATCATTCAAAGTTACAACGAACTATAAGAACTTTTATATTATGTTACTTGCTGCTACGAAACCCTTCATGGACGAGTCCAACTCGCACTTGGCCGGTTTGTTTTCGTTTTTGTTGATTTTATGGTAAAGAAACCATGCGCAAGTCTGACACGCACTTATGTTTAGCTTGACCACGTATCAATCAATCTGTCTATAAAATTACCTTTTTATAATATTTTATGTTTTTTTTTGCAAATAAACAAGTTCTTGTGACTCTGATCTGCGTGTAATAGGTATTAATTAAATTAAAATATTGTATTCTAGAAGCACAGTATCATCAGTCCTAGGATGTCTTTTCGAGGGCTTACCCGGGGCACCTGGCCAGGTGTCCTTAAAAGACCGGCTTGGCATCTATGATTTCCAGACGTATAAATCAAGACATTGATGTTTTTTAATAACGTTTTTGTCAACTGAGGAACTTGAATGGGATTCATTATAATAATATTGCTTCGACAACTCGTCTGAGCTGAAAGTTAAATTTGATCCATACGTAAAATATAGATTGAAACCTAGTTCAGTCTGTGTGTGTGCGGTTTAACTTTCAAATACTTTCTCTTGTTTTCATTATGTAGGTTTATACTCGATCAAAGAACAACTTGCCCTCTTTGCATCTCTCTGTGCTGTGGGCTCGTAATTGAGAACATGAGCTTTAAGACTTACGGAATTTCTGAAAAAACGCTTGAGTGTAGTTATATAAGCCGAAAAATAGACTTAAGCTTAACTTATTGAATAGATTGACTGCCTCTGTGGCGTAGTCGGTAGTGGTACCGCCTGCGGCGCTGGAGGTCCTGGGTTCGATTCCCGGGTCGGTCCAAATATTTGTGTGATCCACAAATGTTTGTTTCGGAGTTTGGGTGTTTTCTATGTATAATATGTATGAATTTAGAAATATATAAGTATGTCTATCAGTCGTCTAGATCCCATAGCACAAGCTTTATAGCTTAGTTTGGGCTAGATGATGTTGTGTGAGAATGTCCAACTATATTTATTTATTTATTTAATAGCATGTTTTATACATCTGTTGTGTAAATATTGAATTGGATCAACCCCAACCCCAAACGGCGGCGAAAGCTTTGCCCGTGCTGTAATTGTGTTATAATTTTCACGTTTTCGTATATGTTGTTATTTGTCAGGAGCCGTGTGGTTATCCGTCCCAGGGCGCACCCGGGACTCCTGACCGTAGCCAGTTTAGTCGGTGGGAGTCGATAGCATCCATCAGGATTTCCACACGTCAAATAAGCACCCCACCCTTTAAGTCTAACCAAACATGACCGTAATTTATTTATAACTAGATGATGCTCGCGACTTCGCCCGAATCGGATCTGGTTCCAGTTCCCGCTTCCCATGGGAACATATTCCCGGGATAAAAGTCACCTTTGTGTTATTCCAATCTAGACCATAATCTATCCCTGTACCAAATATCAGAAAGATCCGTTCAATCGTTACGAGACATTGAGTAACAAACATCTTCACTTCAGTTCCTTCATCTATTTAGTAACACACTAGAAGAAGCTGGCGGCTTCGCCCGCATGAAATGCGATACCTGTTCTCGCATTCCGTGTGAACATATTCCCGGGATGAAAAGTAGCCTATGTGTTATTCTAGACTATAAGCTATCTCTGGACCAAATTTCAGCTTGATTCGTTCAACCGTTAGAGTGTGATTGAGTAACAAACATCCAAACATCTTAACAAACTTTTACATATTTTATAACTAGCTGATGCCCGCAGCTTCGCCCGCGTAAAATTTGTTCCCGCGGGAACTTATTCCCGGGATAAAAAGTAGCCTATGTGTTATTCCAGACTATAATGTATTCCTGTACCAAATTTCAGCCCGATCCGTTTAGCGGTTTGAGCGTGAAAGAGTAACAAACATCCACACTCACAAACTTTCGCGTTTATAATATTAGTAAAGTAATTTATAATATTAGTAAGATATTGGTAGGATACTAAATACCATATATTTTTGTATAATTGCAGGATTCCTTCAGTAACGTGAAACAATGGCTTGAGGAGATCGATCGCTACGCTTGCGACAATGTAAACAAACTGCTCGTCGGCAACAAGTGCGACCTCACCACCAAGAAAGTGGTCGACTACACAACGGCCAACGTGAGTATTGCAAGTCTATCATATCATAGTCTATCTTACAGGTCCTCTAAGAGCACAGAGCAACGCTACTAGTACAAGGGGAGTAGACACAGCATGTTTGCTCTATACATATCTTGCTATCATAACGTATTCATAAACACCACTACAATTGTTACTATTACACAATCTATACTCTATACTAATATTATAAAGAGGAAAGATTAGTTTTTTTGTTTGTTTGTTTGTAACGAATAGGCTCCGGAACTACTGGACCGATTTGAAAATTCTTTCACTGTTAGAAAGCTACACTCTTTGCGGTGAACATAGGCACACAACAATATATTTTATTCCCGTATTCCTACGGGACGGGAACTACACGGGTAAAACCGCGTGACGTCCGCTAGTGTAATATAAAATTACATTGGTACTATGCAATTTACACAAAACAATTAAAACCGTATATGGCGCCTCCCCTCCCGGTAAACGTCATAGAATATAGATCGTGAAATTCTTTCACTGTTGGGAAGCTACACTCTTTGCGGTGAACATAGGCTATATTTTATTCCCGTATTCCCACGGGAACGGGAACTACGCGGGTAAAACCGCGTGACGTCCGCTAGTGTAATATAAAATTACACTGTTACTATGCAATTTACACAAAACAATTAAAACAGTGTATGGCTCCTCCCCTCCCGGTAAACTTCATAGATAATAGATCGTGTTGCACTATGTGTAAGAGACATTCATTGACAGACACAGAGAGAGAAGTAGAGACAGTCTCTGTCTGTCACTGGAAGTCTTTCACTGGATAACTAGACTTGGTCTTCATGACTGATTGTTGATGCTCGTATATAGACACAGCCAGGGCTTCTTGAGGTTGGCGTATTTTGACAAGCTTACATACGTCACGCTTTTATTCCAAAAGGGCTATACGCCCTCATTTCACCATCTGTGTTTTGGCCATAAGGACGAATTGAAAAATATCAAGAGGATGTAGACTCGGCACAAACTACGCCGGTCCATTTCAACACAGCAATCGTAGATAAAAAATTAAACTGTTGCAAAGTGGGCGTACGGGAATTTATACCCTTTAGGGAATGTCCTAACCCTTATAACTATCATACCCTAGCAGACATCATGCGGATTCACCTACGTAGCTCCCGTTCCCGTGGGAATAATATAGTGAAAGAATTTTTCAAATCAGCCCAGTAGTTTCGGAGCCTATTCGATGTAAAGTTTACATCGAATAGGCTTTGCTTTTCTAAAGCAGAGCTAAAGAAATTATTTGTTTACATTGTAAACAAACAATCTATTTACAATATTAGTATACAATACTCCCCTTTGTTCCACACGTCGTATCTTAAGTTAACCTTTGCAATCTACTTTTTGCTCATGTTACTGATTCATCGGTTTAATTACAATCGCATTACGTATCGATATGACGTCATCGAGTGTCACATGGTCCAATAATAGGCAGAGATAAACGCAATCTATGTATTTCCTGGTCTGAATTCGACGGCGGATAGACCGATAAATGAATTGTACTCGTTAGTTATTAAATTGTATGACTAGAATGAATTGCAGTTTTCGTGGCTAAATGAATTATGATTTGTAATAGATAGAAAGAATATAATATAGTACACAAAGTTGAGCGGTTGTGAGCGCTACAAATATACACAAAAATCTGCATGTCTCTGATTATCTCTCTCTCGTGATTTCGAAATACAACCAGGGCACAGACTGACTAGCTGAGTCAGCCTACGCCACGCTCAGTATCATAATGTGTATTTCCATCATGTCAGTTTTCAAACTTCAAAATCTCGTCCATACGCTAAAGACACATAACAATTAATGAAATCAGCATTGTAATAATTCACTGTTGACCTCACACAATTTCACTTTGAGAGGCTCTTTAGGACGGTAGTGAAATGGCCGACCCATTTTCAAAAATACGAATGAAAACACTCGAAAAAAAAATTCTAGCTTAAAGAATATTGTTGCCCCAAAACATAAAAATGTAAAAAAAAACGTTGCAGCTGTTTAGACGCGTGTGCTCAACTCAATACATTCGATCGCATTATCGAGCAAAATGTAGAAATAAAAATCATTTAGGCTCCACGAACAATAAAAAGACACCAATTTTCGTAGGATAAAAATAATAATATAGAACGTACCTATGTTGGTACTTATTGCAATAGTGTACTGCACACGTCCTACAAAATTCGCTCAGAAATAATGCTCGATTTATGTACTGCTACACGGGTAAAACCGCGTGACGTCCGCTAGTGTAATATAAAATTACATTGGTACTATGCAATTTACACAAAACAATTAAAACCGTATATGGCGCCTCCCCTCCCGGTAAACGTCATAGAATATAGATCGTGAAATTCTTTCACTGTTGGGAAGCTACACTCTTTGCGGTGAACATAGGCTATATTTTATTCCCGTATTCCCACGGGAACGGGAACTACGCGGGTAAAACCGCGTGACGTCCGCTAGTGTAATATAAAATTACACTGTTACTATGCAATTTACACAAAACAATTAAAACAGTGTATGGCTCCTCCCCTCCCGGTAAACTTCATAGATAATAGATCGTGTTGCACATGTCTAAGAGACATTCATTGACAGACACAGAGAGAGAAGTAGAGACAGTCTCTGTCTGTCACTGGAAGTCTTTCACTGGATAACTAGACTTGGTCTTCATGACTGATTGTTGATGCTCGTATATAGACACAGCCAGGGCTTCGTGAGGTTGGCGTATTTTGACAAGCTTACATACGTCACGCTTTTATTCCAAAAGGGCTATACGCCCTCATTTCACCATCTGTGCTTTGGCCATAAGGACGAATTGAAAAATATCAAGAGGATGTAGACTCGGCACAAACTACGCCGGTCCATTTCAACACAGCAATCGTAGATAAAAAATTAAACTGTTGCAAAGTGGGCGTACGGGAATTTATACCCTTTAGGGAATGTCCTAACCCTTATAACTATCATACCCTAGCAGACATCACGCGGATTCACCTACGTAGCTCCCGTTCCCGTGGGAATAATATAGTGAAAGAATTTTTCAAATCAGCCCAGTAGTTTCGGAGCCTATTCGATGTAAAGTTTACATCGAATAGGCTTTGCTTTTCTAAAGCAGAGCTAAAGAAATTATTTGTTTACATTACAAACAAACAGTCTATTTACAATATTAGTATACAATACTCCCCTTTGTTCCACACGTCGTATCTTAAGTTAACCTTTGCAATCTACTTTTTGCTCATGTTACTGATTCATCGGTTTAATTACAATCGCATTACGTATCGATATGACGTCATCGAGTGTCACATGGTCCAATAATAGGCAGAGATAAACGCAATCTATGTATTTCCTGGTCTGAATTCGACGGCGGATAGACCGATAAATGAATTGTACTCGTTAGTTATTAAATTGTATGACTAGAATGAATTGCAGTTTTCGTGGCTAAATGAATTATGATTTGTAATAGATAGAAAGAATATAATATAGTACACAAAGTTGAGCGGTTGTGAGCGCTACAAATATACACAAAAATCTGCATGTCTCTGATTATCTCTCTCTCGTGATTTCGAAATACAACCAGGGCACAGACTGACTAGCTGAGTCAGCCTACGCCACGCTCAGTATCATAATGTGTATTTCCATCATGTCAGTTTTCAAACTTCAAAATCTCGTCCATACGCTAAAGACACATAACAATTAATGAAATCAGCATTGTAATAATTCACTGTTGACCTCACACAATTTCACTTTGAGAGGCTCTTTAGGACGGTAGTGAAATGGCCGACCCATTTTCAAAAATACGAATGAAAACACTCGAAAAAAAATTCTAGCTTAAACAATATTGTTGCCCCAAAACATAAAAATGTAAAAAAAAACGTTGCAGCTGTTTAGACGCGTGTGCTCAACTCAATACAATTTTATTATTATAGATCGATCGCATTATCGAGCAAAATGTAGAAATAAAAATCATTTAGGCTCCACGAACAATAAAAAGACACCAATTTTCGTAGGATAAAAATAATAATATAGAACGTAGGTATGTTGGTACTTATTGCAATAGTGTACTGCACACGTCCTACAAAATTCGCTCAGAAATAATGCTCGATTTATGTACTGCTCGTTCGCTCTAACTTTGCCGTTCAGCTCCATACTAAAGCCGAATGTTTAATTAGACGAAGTAAATTGACAGCAACTAATGTCACTTCTTTATACAATGTTGCGTATTTTCTATGACGAAGTGACATTAGCTACTGTCAATTTACGTCGTCTAATTAACAATTCGGGTTTAAGCCGCTACGCCAGCGGCAAAGTTAGAGTGAACGGGTAGTAGATACGATATTGTCCACCCGCCTGATGGATTGACGATCTGGAAAAGGTCGCAGGCTGGGACTGAATGCGAAAGGCACAGGACCGCGTACTGTGACGTCAACTGGGAGAGGCCTACGTTCAGGAGTGGACTGCCATAGGCTGATTTTATTGATATTGTTGATTCTTCGATCATTTCTTTTACTAGAAATATATAGAAATATCATTATGATCGAAGTATCGACCGTACGAAAGGTATGACGTAGGTGTGGGCGCGCACCCTTATTGATTTACGAAGCGAGCCTAGGGGATGTATTCGATTCGTAGCAGCTGCCGGACAGCTGTGTTGTCATTGTTACTGTAGTGCCGTTATAATAACAACCGAATAGACAACAGCCCATACTGTTTTGAATCGGAGAACGGTGTTTTGTAGGAAAAGTAACATATTGAATGAAACATAAATAGGATTGCATTTTAAGAAATGTACATTTTAAGAGTGATACGTTTTGCATATTGGTTGTATTTTGAGTAAGGTACCTTCTAACATTCTGACACTATGGGACATTAGAATAGAATAGAATAGAATAAAACTTTATTTGCACACCAAGTTATACTTTACAGAAATAAATAATTGCAGATATTGTACAAAGGGCGGCCTTATCGCTAAATAGCAATTTCTGCCAGGCAACCTTGGGATGGACAGAGAAAGATATTGATTATAAGACAAATGGGTAGTTTAGGTGTAGAAATAATATGATACAAAACAATAAAACATACCAGTAGGTATGTAAATAAACAAAGAACTAAGTACATATTATAGATATATCTCACATATACACATACGAATATCCCTACATACAAAAATACATACATACAAATATACATACATACTAATATACATACAAACTAATATACATACATATAAATATACACACATACAAATATACATACCTAAATGCATACATTTCAGTGTGGAAACAACATATCAAGCTTTGGAACATGCTACCGGGCTAAATAGTGTTCCTTCACCATGCGTTTAAAGGCAACCATAGACTGTGCCTTTTTAATCGTTATAGGCAGCGCATTCCACAATCGCACAGCCTGTACGGTGAAAGATTTATCATAAAAACCGGAAGAGTGAATAGGCATAGCCAATACCAAGGATTCCGACGACCTCAAGGATCTTGAATGTGTGTCATTAAGGAACATGAATCGTTCTTTGAGATAAGTTGGGGAACATGGATTGAATAGTATACTGTAAAGCATAGAGAGGATATGAGCATTCCGACGAAAACGAATTGGAAGCCACTCGAGCTGTTTGCGATACTCAGATACATGATCATATTTACGTAATCCAAATATGAATCTTATGCATTCTTCCGAGAGCTTACCCGGGGCTCCCAAAGTCCCAACCCATAGGCTGTTGGGCGTTACGAGAGGTTTTTTAGTCGGTAGGAGTCCGGCATACATTCCATGAGGATTTTCCCTCACATTAAAAAAAAGCCTTTTTTCTATAGCACAGTCGAGTCGACAGTGTTAGCGGTTACATTTACTTACAGATTTACATAACCTGATAGATTATTTTTATCTAAACGCCCTTACGCTCTAACTCGACTTGGAACTTGTGGAAAACGTATAATCTTTACTAATATCATAAAAAGGAAAGATCTGATTCTTTGTTTGCATCGAATAGACTCCCGACTACTGGTTCGATTTGAAAAATTCTTTCACTCTTGGGAAACTACACTGTCCCCGGGTAACATAGGCTATATTTAATTCCCATATTCCCTCGGGAACGGGAGCTACGCGGGTGAAACCGCGTGACGTCCACTAGTTTGTAATAAGTTCCACTAAGTGCTATCAATTAATAGTATAACACAACGATTACTATAGGTCGTGGCTCTTTCCTTTGTCTTATAAACTGTTAACAGTATTTTATATATAGACGGGATTCGCTTCAAGTAAACAATGCTTTTATTTTTAATACACAACTCCATACAACCCAATTCCATTGATGTACAGGTGTTCAAAATACTTCGATTTTTGTTAAACATCAATGACAAATCCTCATGATATATATTTTTCTAAATATATCCATATAAGTAGTAGAAATCGCATAAGCATCTGTTTCGAGCCGGGATTCGAACTCAAACCCATTCGCACTGCAGCCTACACAACGAAACACCACTGAGGCTTTATTCACCTAGTCTTCACAATTTCTGAAAGTGTTTATAAGAATTAGCAACCACATGTTAAAACTTAACAATAGAACTACCTTTTGTGTCTTTCGAAATTTGTTTACCAGCAGAGTTTTTTGCTAAATATGTGTAGGAAAAAATGCAGGTACCGAAGGAATAATGCATTTTTGCACGAGATTAGTCATATTTATCGTCTATTAATAAATACATTAAATACATTGTAGTCTCCTGCCAAAATGATCTTTTTGCAAACTCGAATTCATTTTATGGGTGCATATTTCACCATAAAAAATCGCTCATCAAATATAAATATATACGTACGTCACTAAAGTTGTTAAGTTAGACATTTGAGAAAGCGTGGGCAGATTCTGAAATCAACCAATGAGTCCGTTCAGTGGTGAAAACGTCATTAATGGATTCGGGAATCCACCAATGTGCGTCGTCGCCATGACAAAATTGTCGTACACACTAAATATGTAAAACCTACTAAACTACAGCTTGGCAAAAAAGTCTAGAAACGGAACTAATATTTTGCTGGCTGGCTACATTGTCAAAAAGCTGCCAAACGTCACATATGTCTGTCAGTCAATGACGTTATACCTTCAATTTGATTGGTGGGATTTATTGACGGTTGTTGACAACTGGCTACTGATTGGTGGTTCTTTTTAACGGGTTGCCATATGAACAGAGCAGAGTCTACTCCATTATTTTCTTCTCTTGTTTGCTAAGCTGTACGTGCAACAGCTACTGATCTGTACTACCCCAATTTCCACCCCCTTTCATACATCTTTCTCTCGCTCTTTTATTTGATGTGACATAAACGAAGTTGCTGGGGTCATCTAGTTATTTATATAACTCCAATTTCCATCCAGCAATACGCAGAACAGTTGGGCATACCCTTCCTGGAGACTTCAGCGAAGAACTCAACGAACGTAGAACAGGCCTTCATGACGATGGCTGCGGAGATCAAGGCG
Organism: Miltochrista miniata; assembly: GCA_933228765.1. Taxonomy (NCBI): domain Eukaryota; kingdom Metazoa; phylum Arthropoda; class Insecta; order Lepidoptera; family Erebidae; genus Miltochrista; species Miltochrista miniata. The sequence goes on along the minus strand of OW121764.1, from coordinate 8,153,110 downwards.
CGAGTGGGCCCGCCTTCCACGGGTTCGGCGCCCGTCGGCGGCCAGGTGAAGATCGACCAGGGACACCCCATCGACACCGGCAAGTCGTCTTGCTGCTGAATACGCCGACTGTGGTATGTATAGTGTTCATATTTTCATACTAATGTTCGTCTTGAAAATTTCAACAGCAGGTCATCAAAAGCTGCGTTTCAACACGACAACAGGCTCATCACCTATTTACCTATATACCTTTATTTTATACTAGCTTTTGCCCGCGACTTCGTTAGCAAGGTGATTTTAACTAATAACCAACCGACTTTGACCTGTCTAATGCATACGGCTTCTGGTAAAACACAGGTCAAGCTGTATTATCTCATTTCCGCTGAACCGATTCTGATGAAACATTCAGCGATATTTAAGTTGAAAAAATACCTACGAAATCCTAACAGTACAATTTTATTATGATCAAGCTACTGAATTTTGCTCCAACCCCGAACAAATAAACAAACAAACATATTTTTATAATTTTGTAGTAGTAGACTACACAGCTATTTTTATAATAGTGTAAAACCTCAGAAGAAAACACAGAGATATCATCACTCCTTCTTTATTTTTTTACATAACAAACACAACTAGGAATACTTATACACCACGTGGCACAAGGAAGAACATTGCAACAGTGTCTGGGGCTTGCGACCCATACAGCAGGTTTAGGGTGGCCACCTTACTATGCATAAACGATCACCTTCCACCGTCAACAATGCTCCCCATTGCCCAATTACACTTTTACGTTTCTATCTAGCGACGTGTAGTTTACGACTGAGAGCCACAAAATGGCGTTGTTGCTTTTTATTGACAATCCCCACCAGTTGAATTCTCAAACTACCTTCATTGCCATATTGCAAAAATTCAGGCAAAAATCACGAAACCTTACACTCGACCATCCTGACGACGTGTATGTCCTCATACACGCATCTGGTGAAACCTTACACTCTGCCCGTCAAGATTAATGTTACAGAATACCCATTTAATGTAATGGCAAATCGATAAACAAATTTAACATTCAACTGTGCTGGTGATAACCTTCTAAATAAATTAGATCAATTTAACCAATCCAATGTAACTCAATACAATCTATCAATGACATATAAAAACATTTTTACCATGTTCTAGTTTTCCATGTGTCGTGTTTGACACAATTTTACATAATTTCAGAAACTTTCATTTATCTGATACTTTATAATATCTAATACATTTACAAATTAGAACATCAGTTAGTCTGTAGTGAAAGATAACCCATCACGATTTAAATATTTTCTCTTCAAGAATTTCTATGTTCAACTAACTTCATCAATAAAGAAATGAACTTTCTCCACTTTCAATCGTCAAAAGTCACCGCCATCAATCTCAACAATAGGAAGTCCTTTCAAGTTTCGCTTACTAGTAGTGGCTTATACCTGAACAAGTCTTTTAACTTTCACTTGAATAGTAACCAACGGTATACCTAAAAAATGGGAAATCTAACTTTCGCTTAAACAATAACAAACTATATGAACACCGGAAAATCTTATAGCTTTAGTTGGTACAATAACACACTGTATTTGAAAAATCTTTTAACTTTCGCTTAAACAATAAACTATCTGTCTGAACAATGGAAAACCTTTTGACTTTCATCTAAACAGTAACAATCTATATGAACAGTGGAAAATTCTTTAACTTTCGCTTAAACAATAACAAACTATCTGAACACTGGAAAACCTTAAAGCTTTAGTTAATACAATAACAAACTGTATTTGAACAGTTGCAAAACTTTTAACCTTCGCTTAAACAATAAACTATCTGTCTGAACAATGGAAAACCTTTTGAATTTTGTTTAAACAGTAACAAGCTATTAATTGAAATAATGGAAAACCATTTTGACATTAGCTTAAATAGTAACTAACTATGTATCTGAACAATGAATAATCTTTCAACTTATTCTTTTCATAGTAACCAGCAATCATTCTTAACAATGGAAAATCTTTCAACTTACTCTTTTCATAGTAACCAGCAATCATTCAACAATGGAAAATCTTTCAACTTCCTCTTTTATCGTAATCAGCAATCATTCTAAATAATGGGAAATCTTAATTTTTTTTGCCCTTCAAAATAGTAACCAGTTAGAATCTTAACATTGGAAACTTGTGAATCTCGCATAAATAGTAACAAACTAGGTCTGCTCGTGTCTAAGCAATGGAAAATCTTTCAACTTTATTCAAATAGTACAGACATGTGATTGTTTTTCTTTTCCAGATGGCACATACTTTTTTTAAATAGGGTTTATAATATGATCATTATATATCTTGATAACTAACTGTACTGCTGAACCACTCAACATTATAACACATTAACACTATTACACATACTAAACATATAACTTTATAGTATCAATTTATAGGTTATCTCAGAGGGAAGGTAACGCGGTAGACTTTTCAAACTCATTTATGGCTCAGCTCAGGTTACATATATATACATAGAACTCCTCAGGAACGACACGTATAGCTCAAAACTTATAGACGCCAACTTATAGGATTTCAAAACTTATAAATGCCAACTTATAGGCCTTCAAAACTCATAAACGCCAACTTATAGGCTTCCAAAACCTATAAACGCCAACTTATAGGCTTTCAAAACTTATAAACGCCAACCTATAGGCTTCAAAATTTATAAACGCCAACTTATAGGCATTCAAAACTTAGAAACGCCAACTTAGAGGCTTTCAAAACTTATAGAAAATCAAAACTTATAAACGCCAACTTATAGGCTTTCAAAACTCATAAACGGTAACTTATACAGGCTTTCAAAACTTATAAACGCTAACTTATAGGCTTTCAAAACTTAGAAACGCCAACTTATAGGCTTCAAAATTTATAAACGCCAACTTATAGGCTTTCAAAACTTAGAAACGCCAACTTATAGGCTTTCAAAACTTATAGAAAATCAAAACTTATAAACGCCAACTTTTAGGCTTTCAAAACTCATAAACGGTAACTTATATAGGCTTTCAAAACTTATAAACGCCAACTTATAGGCTTTCAAAACTTAGAAACGCCAACTTATAGGCTTTCAAAACTTATAGAAAATCAAAACTTATAAACGCTAACTTATAGGCTTTCAAAACTCATAAACGGTAACTTATATAGGCTTTCAAAACTCATAAACGCCGACTTATGCACTTTGATCTTCATAACTACGCGCCTCTCGTAGTTCCGCTCTGTACAATGCGAGCCGATTGTGGTCACTGCTCGCGCGCATGCTGCTCATACGCACGCCGCTTGCATGCTCGCTGCTTGTACGCACGCTGGTACACACGCTGCTGGTGACCCCTGACTGCGGACTCTCCACTGCGCCGACGACTCCGGGTACCCAGAGCGCAACCGATCATCGTAGAGGTTCTCGAGGCTACGGCGCTCTCCGGTTCATTTGTTTTTTCAGAACTCGTCACATGAAAATTAACAAAATTTAGAGTTAAAGTACACCGGTAGCCAGTTACTGTACATGTCTTCCAAAAAACATTATGGGGAATGGCATGGCAGTGGCCACACCATTCCCTGAACAGATTAATCCCGTCCATGAAATAAGTGACGGTGGCTCATACCTACATTTCATATCTATACCCAACATTTTGTATCACTCCTGGTCAACAAAACCCCCCCCTTGGGCAACCATTTAACCATCCTGTAGCCGCTAACGTCCAATGACGTTACAACTCGAATCACTACTTAGTCTGATATCTTCTAACCAAATGAATTACATCATAATTTTCTAAGGAAATACGATCAGATAACATCAGTCATTCCAGGATTGCATTCTGGAGTCCATCCCAATCACGTTCGGTCAATAAAAATGTAACCCACAAATCATAATTTTGGCTCTTTGCTTGAAAAATTAGAAAACTCTAGTTGACCTGGTCAACCTCGTCTACATTAATAAACAATCTAAATACAGACTGCAGCACCATCCGCCGGGCTAAGACTGATTCTAACCATCGAAGGCGCCACCCAACGTAAAGGTATCGACGAATATTCCGTCGGTAGTTACATTAAAAATTCACTTTTACTTCCAACTTAACTGAAATTCAACAGCTCTCACAAAATATGATCACACACACAAATACTCATCACAGCCGAGTTAAGTTATCGCATCGAATTACCTGCTGATCGTTTGAACCTGAAAACGTTTAAGCGGACACAACCAAAACCACTTTCACATCAGTGTACAGGGTAACTAACGGACCTTTTCATGTCCCCAACCTAAGATACGTAGATAGATATATATTCTCTTAACCAAAACCATTAACCGAACCATAGATCCAGACGTGCGGATCTCTAAACCTTTTACAAAACTACAAGTTTTATTAAAACGCCGACTTGAATGCACCCGTTCGAGAACACTCTTGCAAGATCATTCTAATTCTAACTATTTTCGATTAAATACGATTATCAAACTTATAGAAACTTAGTTCATGGTTAACATCTGTAACCGAGATATTGAAAAACTTTACTTACTTTTCCACAATATTCGTTAAACAACAAAAACAATTCAAAAAGAAATCAAGGGCCTAAATGGCAAGGTATAGTATCGAAACCACTAAAAAAACCCTGTGGTAAGGTGATCTGCTTATCACATAGATATAAATAACCTCTAATAGAGCTTCCAATGTTTGTTGCACTTTCCCTTATAAGCATTCATACCAATTAGGAAACCTTCTTATATATTGCAAATCTTTCCAAACCACCACTACCAACAGTATTCCAATAGGTGTGACAAAGTCATTATACTTAGTGCAACTAGAAAAAACTCATAAGGATATCTTCTATTTATATTGTCATAGCCACATCTTGTCAACCATCCAAACTAACGGTCCAAAGAAACACCACAATGAAAACTATAAACACGTGGGTGCTCACCTTAACAGTCACACTAGAAACATTAGCTACAATAGAAACCGAATATAACGAAGTAGGAAACCCTCGGCCGCCGTTGCCTTCCTCACTATACGACCATCCAATGACACGGCGCTAGCTAACCAGATTCACCGATGTACCCCGTACCGTACTGTACAAGAAAAGTCTCTCAATGTGGTCACATAACGAGGCTGGCTGCCTCCCTAGACCTTGGTACGACTTTTCACCTAGATAAGCAAACCTGCACTTGGCCGCCTTAATAGGATGGATGCCTACTCTTATCAATCACAATATCATTAATAGACGTATTTGTTAGCCTCTCAAAGCAGTACCCAAGTTTTTTCACACTCATCCTCGACACTAGGCGCTTGATATTCGTAGACCTAATCTTAAACCGAGTACCTAGGTACTAACGCGACCAGCGCATTGCAATGAGATAATGTTAATTGCGAAATCCATTGTAGAACCTAACTTTTGCACGAAACAGCAAACAAGTAGGTACACCTACACGAAACTCCATCCATGAACCAATTAACGATCTGAATATTCACAATAAAATGACTTGATAATGTATTCAACTTCAAATACCGAATCTACACAAACACAGTGTACCTAACCACTAAACTTGCAAGATTTCTTTTCTACCCACTTATTCCACTTTTCTTTTATTAACAGAATCGAAACACCTTTTTTTTTTTAAACTACTAGCATAAAACAACAAGGTACAAAACGCAAACTCATGTATCTACCGTTTACTTCCTTTTTCAAACCTACCCTCGCCTACGCGCACTCGCGCACAAACTAGTATCGAAATAACTTTGAAAATCCTTTGATCTCATGTCCATGAAATCTGTGCTACCATGTAGGTAAAACCATTTTAACCTTTGGCCCATTTTACCATCACTTAGCAAAACTCAGTTAGATGAAAAGTACTAATTGAATTAACCAGCAATATCTATCGCCTTACTAAACCTTAACCAGCATTATCTATCCTTCATTATTAAATCTTAACCAGCAATATCCATCCTTCTTACCAAACCCATGTTATGGCAAGGCAGATACATAGTTTATCCTACTAACCAAAGTAACCATTTCATACAAAATGATGCGTGTACTTACATGGCGTGGATCACAGTGCCACTTCTGAGATGTAAAACCTCAGAAGAAAACACAGAGATATCATCACTCCTTCTTTATTTTTTTACATAACAAACACAACTAGGAATACTTATACACCACGTGGCACAAGGAAGAACATTGCAACAGTGTCTGGGGCTTGCGACCCATACAGCAGGTTTAGGGTGGCCACCTTACTATGCATAAACGATCACCTTCCACCGTCAACAATGCTCCCCATTGCCCAATTACACTTTTACGTTTCTATCTAGCGACGTGTAGTTTACGACTGAGAGCCACAAAATGGCGTTGTTGCTTTTTATTGACAATCCCCACCAGTTGAATTCTCAAACTACCTTCATTGCCATATTGCAAAAATTCAGGCAAAAATCACGAAACCTTACAATAGTTAGAGATTAAGCTCGATTAAAATGACGTCACTCGCTCGCTTGATAATAAGCGAAAGCCACATTTGGCGAATAGAAGGCCACTATCACAGTCCTCAAGACCCGTCAAATTGACTGCCTGATCATGTGAAATGCTCTGCTTGAAAAACCTGGGAAAAACACGTGCACTGGCAAAGCGTGCCCAAAGTGTCAGTGGTTCTACAGGAAATCGATCTTTCAATGGCTCGGTTCTAGCGAAGATTCCCTTGACTTTACTATGACCTCTGCCCGGCAGTGAGCGCTTTATTCGAGATCAAAAAAGCGATGAAAAATAGCTAAAGCAAGAATCAGATTGGCCTATCCATTTGAGGAAAAACTTTGTAATTATGTATGACTTTGTTACTGTATAATGTCAATTGTAAAACAATAACATCCGTTACTGTGTTAGCCATTGAATAAAGCAATGTGTTGTTCCCATAGTATTCCATTTCAATGTAAAAAAAAACATTTTTGCTTTCCAGTCTGGCGGCAAGACGTAAGGGAAGCGGCAGTCGCTGGCCGCCATTACCAACAATAACAAAATGCAATTACCACAACATAATTTCATGATCACACATCGTTATATACATAAATATATAGTGCGACCGACCGCACGCGGTAAGCTAACTTCATATAAGTTGCTATTATGTCCGATTTAATATTGTTAGTTAAAATGGAGGTGGACTGTATGGGTGTATGTTTACATGTTTATATATAATGATTATTGTAGGTTAATTTGTGCTGTACCCTTGAATAAATATATCTTGCAGTTTTATCTGAATACCTCGTTGTGTGTAGCGCTGTGAAGATCGTGCAGGAGTGTTGCCAGTATGATTTTCAAATTCTACCAATATAGAACTAACCAGTCCTTGAGATTACCGGTATCGTTGGTGAACCAGAAAAGAAAAGAGGAAATAATTTCCTTAAGTTTTATTTGAATAGTAAATTTTGCTTATCTGATTCTTTATGCAACACATTTGAGAAACCCATCTTGGCCGACAGTCAACATTAATTAGCATTCAAGAAAAATTGCGATAGATAGGTCAATCCTGTTAAAATTTTTGGCTGCATAGCCATAATTAAGATTTCTAATAATGAAAAAAAAAGTAAAAAAGAGTATAGTCGTGATAATCCGCATATCATAGTATAGATTTGTGTTCCGACTGATCGTATGAAAGGATGAAAGTGTAAGCGTTTGTTCCTGTATAACGTACATGCATAGTATTTTTCTGAAGGCTTGTAGACGATATATTGATATTGTGGCCCAAAATGTCTTATTGTAAGTGACTGAATGGAATAGCAATAATTCTGAAATGTAAGACTTAAATATGTGATAGACAAGGTTGTCACTACCACACTATACTATCTCTCTGTCTTTAAGATATTCAAATAACAATAATTACATACTTAAGTAATTATTGTTTAGCGTAAACTGTGTGTGAGATGGCCTTGTGTGCTCAGAGCAAGTGAGTCTACGTATGCATTTTTTTCTACCATTTTCTACCATATTGGAAATTTCAGAGAAGGATACTGGTAACACTCAACTAGAAAACTATATGAATGGTCAAGTTCATTTGACGTAGAATGCCATATAAAAAAATCATTGTTGATGTAATACTTAAAGAATATTGAGTGATAGGTGGCTAACCATAATGTAATCCTCACATTAGCTTAAAATCCCGGTAGCGTCGAAATAGGTGATGCTGGGATTTTGGTATTATTGGAAGCTACTGCTACCTTCTCACAAGCTCTCGTTAGATCACTTTGCCTAGCAGATTTGAGCTCTCAAATTAAATCTACAATAAAGCACGCACTTTTATCCTTCACAATCTTTATAGCGCTACGTATTTTGGAAATAAAAGAGATTTTAAATGAAACACTAATATAATTTTATACCCGGATATTTTGTATGTTGACAGTATGGCAACTTCATTAGCGGTCAGTTAGGACTTCTACAAAATAACAAATAAGTGTATAAGATAAAAAGTATTTTGCTTTATGACATCACCGTCTCAAAAATGTAAAAAAAACCCTTAAAATTACATTTAAATTTCGAACTAGAAAAGGACTTTTTCATTTAAAATAACGTATGGAAGTATTGTCACCATTATAATGTTATGAAGATGCAATTGGCAAAGTTTTCCTTTGTGTTACAAGATCTAAACGTTACACAGATACAAAAACTGTATCAAATATAATACGAAAACATCAAATTGTACGTTTTTTTACGTCTGTTTCATATAATCACAAATTATTAAGCAATTTAAGTACAACTGACCGCATCAGTTGCGATTTGGCAAAGGTTGCATTATAGTGTGTTCAAAGCTTGTGTGAAGAATTGAATGCACGTCCATATTCTCAAGATGTCCATTAAAAGTAGGCTAGTTTACTTTTTATATTCCAGCTTGCGTTAAAATTATATTTTCTCATCATTGAGGTACTAACTTTAAACATTAATGCACTGGGGTGTTTATTATTCAAACTGTATAGTTAATACACGGCATTGTACGGGTTAAAACAGTTTTGGTGCCTATTATAATTGATTTTTGGGTCCAGACTTGCTAACATCGTTATGGGACCAGTTTGTTTTTGTAATTATTACAATAACATGTACTAATTTCTTTTTAAATATATTTTTACAAAGTTCTGAACTCGAATCTGTGAGAATGTTAACATCAATATATTCGTACAATGCCTAAATATATAAACCGCGATGTATTTATTATATATAGAGCGTATTCGGCATTACGCTGTATTTCATTATTTTGTGTTTTTGATATATAAATGGATCGCGAATTCTAACACAAAATTGTAGATATAGCATATTGCCTTAGATAATTTAGACAGAATTAGGAAACTAACCACCAGAGCGGGATCATAGCACCTATTATTGAAAAGACAACTTTTGTATTATCACTAATGGCAACACCGTGATAAATTAAAAAAAAACTAATGTTACATTTCTCAGTATATATTTATTCCCTCAATTTTTTTTTTCCGTCGTCCTTTTTTCACTAGAATAGTGGTAATTAAATATATTTATGTACTGATAAATGTGACTATGTAAGATACTAAAATTATAATTTTATTACGTGTCGATCTACTGCGTTATTTTTATACTATTACGTCGGAGTTAAGTTTACTTAAATCAAGACCGCCAACCTCTATAATTCTGTATTGAGGGTTTCTTAGAAATTAAAACAGTATGCTATAAAAAAGATGTTTTATTTTAATGTTCCTTTGTACAATAACATATTCTGATTTTACGCTATATATGATGACGCTGTGTGCACGACCACATCCGATAATCGAACACCGATTTTTCGTTGAAATATGGAACGTAGGTTGGCGTTATTACAACGCACACGTCCTACAAAAAGTCGGTCAGAAATAAAAAAGTGTGTGCGTGTAACGTTTACGCGCGATTGAAGTAAAACTTCTTTGCTATTGACGGCAATCAAATGTTATATTATGGGCTAGCGACACGGTCAATTGTATTGAGTCAAGCCTGATATTTATGAATGGTAGTTGCTTCAGTGTGCGTGATTTCTTCGCATGTGTGTGTATCGACGTGTATGATGTACACATGATATTGACGAGGCATGACAAGTGCAGTTGGACCGTGTCGCTAGCGCTTTAATATCATTCATTCGAATTTTGAATAGCAGAAACTACAGTTTTCGCTATTCAAATTTCAAATAGTAAGCGTTACTTCCGTCAGACTCCCTACCCACGCCTAAAGAAGTTTTACTACAAAATCTTCATCTTTGCAGATCCGAATATCGGTTCTATAAAATCAGGCGTAGGCGTTTTGGGAAGGGGACGTTTTGGGAAGGGGACGTTTTGGGAAGTGAACATTTTGGGAAGAGGGCGTTTTGGGAAGTGGTCCTTATGAGTCAAAAGGGGCGCACCCTCACACCCTAAAAAGACCAGAAATTGACAGTGATAATGAGACTATTGCTATCGTTTGTTCCTTTTATTTCAGTAATGATTCTGTAGTTTTTTCTTCGTAAGAGTTCATGTGTCAGCAACAGCATCTCATCATGTACTCGTAGTCGTGACAGAGGCCGTGAAGATTTAAAGGGCACTGCAGAAACTCTGGACAGATTACTGGCAGTTGATCTGTGGACAAAATAGACGAGAGAATGATTTGTATTTTTAGTAGACGGAGCACGTAGAGAGTTGGAGAAACGATTTTTGAGAAAGATGCACGGCACCTATGCAGTGGTGTTCCATTGACGTGACGTTGAATTCCTAAGGATTACCTGAATTAACATTTCTGAGTCTGGCGCAAACAGGACGATTAGATGATGGAGTCGTGAAGGGAAATAAAGGAACCTTTTCTTTTAGTAAAATGAGCTAACTATAGAATTTAAGGTAGTCGCCCTTCAGTGCCCAAAACTTTTCCATTCTCATCTGCCTATACCTATTAAAATCAGTCTATCGCACTCCACTGCTGGCTGTAGGACGCTTCTGGTAATGATGATGATTTTTGGCGCTAAGTGTAGGTACCAGCCACACTGATCAGACGGGTTGATACAGAGTTTTCCACTTGCAAGTAAGACTGGTCTGAACCTCGATAGGGCTCCAGCGTGTGTCGGAAGCTCTGTGGTTATCCTTTCGAGGACTTACCCGGGGACTCCTGACCTTAGTTAGACAGATGGCAAGGCACCGAGTGGGTTTAGTATGTAGAAGCCCGGCTTGGCATCCATGATCCAGAAGCACAAAATTTTTATCGATATCTTACCTAACGAATAAGCACATCCGCAGCAGTAGCCGTGTATAATTGCCTCGTCGTCTTCACAGCTGCTAGGCGGGCATCCGTTACACCACACTCCGAACCATAGCCACGGCATGTTCACTGAAAGATTATTTATTAGGCTGAAAGATTATTATATTAGGCAATAGAATTATAAGAGGAAAACATGTAGGTACATCTGGATTGACTGAGTGATCTTTTTTTATTTTTCAACGAAACCAAAGTGTATATTTAGTCAAAAATTGTCAAAACTTATAACCGATATCCAAAAATATGTCACTCACAGGATAATAAACATTTTGACCAATATATCGATCACTCAATACAAATATTTTGTAAAATGGCTTCAAGCTGAATCTTAGCCAAAGTACCTACTCTGTGGACAAAATTTTCGTACCAAGAATTTGAACCGAATTTGTCACATTGTTTTACAAAAAATCAAGGCACTAAAAGGTAAATCCAGGAATCTATGACAGTTTCATTGGATCACTTAATTCAGACAAATTTAGATTGAGTGATTCTAGAAATAGGGTATTATGTAGACATAATAATAAATAATTTTTATTTCCGCCATAAATACAAGACTTGAAAAAAAATTTACAAATTAAAATCAAAACGCCAATATTTATACTACTGCGATTCTTTTATCCCATCGCGTAGACACGAGGTCCGTCCGTATATCTGGCCGTGAGGAATCCTACTGTGCCTGTTTTCGCGGTTTCCATTCTAGAACTCGTAGGTAAGCGCCAACATCCACCAGATCTTCGACAGACATTATTTACAGATTGCCAACGAGCGTACTTAATCTGTGAGATATACCTACTGGTTACACTTTGGTTCCTCTATTTATCTACCTATCAAGAGCAGGGCCGAGAATTGATCCCTGTAGTACGCCCATTAGGCATAAACCGGAGCAAGGAATTTTACTCATCTAAAAGCTAAGCGACAAATAAAAACGGTACCTACTATGTATATGTATACGTACCTCGGGGAGCTTTCCTCACAGCATTTAAGCCAGTTTCACTTTCAACAGAAGATGGTATAAAGAATGTACATTCAGTACATTTATTGATGCACATAATTACAAAAACGAACACCAGTAACCTATATCGATGCATTTTATGTTGAGTACTAAATGGAAAGGTAAGGTTTTCTGTTTATATGTCGATAGGATACGTGTGGTCAATGGAATTTTAACTAGAGAAGTGTGGTAGGTCTGTGCCCCCAGATAAGGTAATTGGTTTCTGTAAAAATTAAGTCTGGAACAGATAACAACATTTGTCTTAGTCATAGGACCTTTAGAGGTACGAAATGAAACGCTATGTATCCAAAGCATCACACCATAAACACCATGCGGTAAGTACCTATTTAATGTTTTAATTTTTTATACAACTGAGGAGGATTTTAGACTGTCGGCGGTAACTATGCTTGTCTACCACAAGCATACCGCCGACAGTCGAGAGTGATGACAGTAGCCTATGAACATTTGCAACACCTGAGTTGCTCCACTTGCACTGAAGGCCCTAGAACCATGTAATTTTAACAAGCCGCCAATTTTTGAAGATTGATTAAAGAACTCTTGAGCTAGCTAAGAGCACTTCAAATGGGATCCACAAGATAGCGCCCTTGCTTGACGTCGTCTGTACTAATATTATAAAGAGGAAAGATTTTATTGATTGTTTGCATCCGATAGGCGTCGAAACTACTGGACCGATTTGAAAAATTCTTTCACTGATGGGAATTAACACTGTCCCCGGGTAACATAGGCTATATTTTATTCCCGCTTTTCCACAGGAACGGGAGCTATGCAAAGACTCTATATAAACTGAGGTTTATATAGAAGTCTTTGGACCTCAGTTTATATAGAAGTCTTTGGAGCTATGCCGTTGAAACCGCCTGACGTCAGCTAATATCTTATACTTTTTTAACGTGAGGAAAATCCGTCATGGATGCTATACCGGACTCCTACTGTCTAAAAAACCTCACGTAACGCCCAACTGCCTATGGTTGGGAGCCCCAGGTAAGACCTCGGAAGGATGTCCCAGGACTCCCAGTAGACCTACGGATACCTACCACTTCTTATACTTAAGCTCCATATGTCAAGTAGATAAAGGGAAATAAAACAATTTCTATACAGAAACAAATTTATATTGTTTTGCATCGAAAATACGATACACTGTTTAAATCAATTATAAATAACTTTTGGCACATGTAGTTCTTACAGTGGTAAAATAAAAGGTATACAAGGTGGAAATAATATCACAGTTTTATTATTATAAATGCTTACATAATACTTCTAAATTTATCACGGAATTTAAGTGCCCAGACAGATTACCAGACAAAACAATTTATACCTAATAATAATGTGTGCGTTCGCGCAGCGGAATGTTGTTGAATTTAAAGATTTTAATTATGCAGATATTTAGTGTATGACGTCGTGTAATTGTGTATGGTAAAAGAAAATTTGTGTATGCAGCCATTGTGGAGAAATTCGCTAAAAACTGATTCCGCTGGGCGAACGTTGTCCTGGCGGCACTTTTTTTTAAATCCATGCACTTAGAAGAAAAAAAATGGGTCCAACAATTAGTGTGTATTTGTGTGTAATTGTGTATGTATGAATAAAATTAGTGTATGCATTGACTTCGGAGAAATTCAAGTTTCCGCTACGCGAACGTTTGGCCATTAGCTAGTTTTCATATAAAGCGCTTATATAGAGAGCTGTAGATTTTTACATACGTTGTTTTGAATTTGTTTATATTTGTTTAAAAAACCGATTTAGAAAAAAACCTAGGGCTTAAAAGATAAAAATATAAACGTAAAATACGCTAATTAGATCGTAGTTCGTAAAGTATGCACTTTGGGGTCTAGATTTTCACGTTTATACAAACCTTGTAAGTGCCTGCAACATGTTGCCAAGTATCAATGAAGTTCCGTTAGTAATTAAAGGATTATAGGACAATTTACCTTGAATAGATCACTTTTACAAAGCAGTCAAATATCACGACGTTCTAAAGGAATTGCATAGTAAAATGTATTCCAATAAATAGTTTATTAATTCAACTACTCACATGCAAAATTTCATCTCATTATATTCAGTAATTAAAGAGAAACAATTAAAATACTGACTAAGCATCGAAAGCCTACATAACCCGACCAAGTTCGAACGGCTACAAAAAAGCGGCCGTGCCATATATCTTAGTAACGTTCTTAACCTTTCAGTATAGTATTTATTAATATGGTACAGTTGCGTACACAAGCGTTAGGCAAAAATGAAACAATTGCATTTCTTGAACGAAAAATATTTTTTTTAATAATAACGCCACTATCTACGATAAAAATAAATCTTCTGTTAACAAGTACTTCTCTAATTAAACATCTGTGTACAAAAATATTTATAATTACATATAATAATTATGTATTTATTATTTATTTCTCGCCACCTGTAACGTAGAAACCCAAAAATGGCAAAATGTGGGTGACACAGAAATGTCACACCTCTGCCTACCCCTTCTAGGCCAACAGCCGTGAGCATATGAATGAATTCAATGAATGAAAATACAGCTCTAAGCGACTAACATGAAAATCCTTGGGCGCGCGCCCCAGTAACGGCAGAACTTGGCATACAACTCATGTGCGCGCACAGGCGCGTGTATTTCGAGCGTATCAGGAGCGCAGCTGAGGTGCTTGTCATGACTAGTCCCTTGTTCATAAAAACTTAACGTTAACAAACGCTTGCTAAACATTCTGTCATTGGTTAGAGACAGCAATAGACTTAAAATGTGTTATAACTAAAATAGGTTTAATAAACGATTATGAATATGAGGGTAAGGATATTAAGTATTTCGAGCTTCAATAAAAATTTAAATCACTGATCAAATAACTAGACTATTCAGATGTTCAGATTTGAGAGTCTGCCTAATATACCTAAAAATCACCATTTATAATGTGCTAATAAACTAAAACATTGGTATAAAAAAAATGGCCAAGTGCGAGTCGGACTCGCCCATGAAGGGTTCCGTAGCAGCAAGTAACATAATATATCTAAAAGTTCTTGTAGTTCGTTGTAACTTTGATTGATGTTTTAACACGTTCACAGTGGTAGTGATTGTTCTAGGCGAAAATTGCGGTTTATGACGTATTAAAAAAAACTACCAACTCGATCTCGTTCGAACCAATTTTCGTTTATAGACATGTACCTACATTGTATATTTTTTTTAGATTTATCATTTTCTTAGTTTAGAAGTTAGAGGGGGGGGGGGGACACATTTTTCCACTTTGGAAGTGTCTCTTGTGCAAACTATTCACTTTAGAAAAATATGATGTTAGGAACCTCAATAGCATTTTTAAAGACCTATCTATAGATACCCCACACGGAAAAAAAAAATTTGAGTTTCAGTTCTAAGTATGGGGACCCCCAAAATTTATCGCTTTTTTTTCTATTTGTATGTAAAATCTTAATACGGTTCACAGAATACATCTACTTACCAAGTTTTAATATCATAGGCCTTATAGTTTCAGAGAAAAGTGGCTGTGACATACTGGCGGACAGACAGACATGACGAATCTATAAGGGTTCCGTTTTTGCCATTTGGCTACGGAACCCTAAAAAGGTATTTTCAAGCAAAATATAAAATATTCTTTAATTAGCAGCCTATAAATTATATCGAAACAACAATTGTGTTATCACCTGTACCAATTCAAAACCGGTATTAGACTGTAAATTTTAGAATGTTACCTAAATATATTGCGCGGCCGTTTTTTTGTGGCCATCCGAACTTGGTCGGGTTATGTAGGCTTTCGATGCTTAGTCAGTATTTTAATTGTTTCTCTTTAATTACTGAATTTAATGAGATGAAATTTTGCATGTGAGTAGTTGAATTAATAAACTATTTATTGGAATACATTTTACTATGCAATTCTTTTAGAACGTCCTGATATTTGACTGCTTTGTAAACAGTGATCTATTCAAGGTAAATTGTCCTATAACCCTTTAATTACTAACGGAACTTCATTGATACTTGGCAACATGTTGCAGGCACTTACAAGGTTTGTATAAACGTGAAAATCTAGACCCCAAAGTGCATACTTTACGAACTACGATCTAACTAGCGTATTTTACGTTTATATTTTTATCTTTTAAGCCCTAGGTTTTTTTCTAAATCGGTTTTTTAAACAAATATAAACAAATTCAAAACAACGTATGTAAAAATCTACAGCTCTCTATATAAGCGCTTTATATGAAAACTAGCTAATGGCCAAACGTTCGCGTAGCGGAAACTTGAATTTCTCCGAAGTCAATGCATACACTAATTTTATTCATACATACACAATTACACACAAATACACACTAATTGTTGGACCCATTTTTTTTCTTCTAAGTGCATGGATTTAAAAAAAGTGCCGCCAGGACAACGTTCGCCCAGCGGAATCAGTTTTTAGCGAATTTCTCCACAATGGCTGCATACACAAATTTTCTTTTACCTTACACAATTACACGACGTCATACACTAAATATCTGCATAATTAAAATCTTTAAATTCAACAACATTCCGCTGCGCGAACGCACACATAATAATTAGTTGATGCTCGCAGCTTCGCCCGCGTGATATTTGATTCCTGTTCCCGCTTCCCATGGGAACATATTCCCGGGATAAAATGTAGCCTATGTGTTATTCAGATATAATCTACCTCAATTCTAATTTCAGCCCGATCTGTTCAGCCGTTAAAGCGTGATTGAGTAACAAACATTCAAACATCTTCACAAACTTTCACATTTATAATATTAGTAGGATAACAACTCTGGAAGTTCTGAATTGTTATCTCCGAGTGCGTCTGTAACTAATTACGAGTATTTAACTATCGGATAACGGTCAATGAACTGTCTCATTTCACCTACAGAGAGAGCCTTTTACCAACCCAGTTGGGCTCGGCATTTCAGTGTAACTCCTAAGTATGCGGTGGAACTTCGATATTTCGAGTATGTTGTGAGCGCATCGTATAAAAAATAAATATAAAGGAATACAGTATAAAAGAGATAGTTTTCGTAAAGCGTTACAGCAAGTTCCACCAATGTGTCAATAATATAGGTATCTTACTTCCTACTAATATTATAAATGTGAAAGTTTGTGAAGATGTTTGGATGTTTGTTACTCAATCACGCTCTAACGGCTGAATGGACTGGGCTGAAATTTGGGACAGAGATAGCTTATAGTCTGGAATTACACATAGGCTACCTTTAATCCCGGGAAATATATTCCCACGGGAAGCGGGAACGGGTAACGAATTTCACCCGGGCGAAGCCGCGAGCATCATCTAGTAGACTATTTTATAATTACTGTGCTCTATATGAGCTATGACTAGATCAAACATCACAGTGTTTGGTTAACTAATAAAAAGATTCAAACATAATTATACAATGAAATTAACTATTTGACGTGATAAAGTCTGATCAATAGATCAACGCCGGCTGCACGCACCAAAAAGTGTCACGTTACGACTGAGCCGAGCATGCCAGCGAGAGACGTGCCAACTAAGCGCAGTTGGTTCGTAGTGTGGCACGTCAGTGGCGCTGCAACGGCGCTTCTAAATATTGTACGAAAACTAGTGGTGGCGCGTCTAGCGCACCACTGTGGCACCACTGCAGCGCTTCCTCACGCCTCTAATTTGAAGGCGCCCTTATGCTGGCTTCTCACGGCGCGTGTTATCACAAGTCGCGCCGCGCCAGGTCGAGCCTACGCGCCGTGTGAAGGGAGTGGCTCGAGGGGACGCGGGCTGGCTTGCTCGCAAGCGCGTCCTATCCGATCGAAGTCGGTAACTTCAAAGGCGCGGGCTGGCGCGGCGCGAGCGCACTCGTGGTGACTCGAGGGCGCGCGGGGTAGTGCGTGGTGCCGGAGTGAGGGAGCGATGCATCGGCCAATAAATCATTTCAATAAAGCGGCAACAGATTTCTTCTTCTTGCGACATGACGCGTTGCGTGTCTCGGACTGTAGTGTCGACCTCGCTGTGGCGGGACCAAGTGCGCCGCGCCAACGCGCGCCGACACGCGCCGTGAGAACGGGTAGCGCGGGCCGGTTTACCACTGTTGACCGAAATTCATTTGATCATTTGACGTGTGACCGAAAAAACATTAGCCCATTCTATTACTGATCAATTGAACAACTGGCCAAAAGAGTTTTTATCGAACAAACATTCGGTATTTTTACTATTGATCGAATGAACGTTTGGCCGAAAAACAGTTGACTAAAGAATATTTTAACAGGGGCTGAATCAAAATGGCTAGGTTAGGTTAGGTTAGAACTGCTACCACAACGCACGAGCCGAGCGAGCGAAGCGAGCGTGCCGCGGCAGCGCCCGGCGAGTGCCAGAACCGAATTCTACTTATTTCGCTTTTGTTTGTTGAAATATTTTTTAGTCAACTGTTTTTCGGCCAAACGTTCATTCGATCAGTAGTAAAAATACCAAATGTTTATTCGATAAAAACTCTTTTGGTCAATTGTTCATTCGATCAGTAGTAGAATGAATTAATGTTTTTTCGGTCACACGTCAAATGATCAAATGAATTTCGGTCAACAGTGGTAAACCCAGCGCGGGCTCGCATGTTTACGCATGCTCGCTTGCACAAATCGGCTCGGCGCGGCGCGACTTGTGATATCACGCGCCGTGAGAAGCAAGCATTAGAATGCTAGTGCGACAGAGAAGGGCACTCTGCTAAACTGAAACCAGTGGCTATCTCCTTTTAAAGATCGATGTGCATTTTTTATCGTCGGGTTCTGTAAATAGCAACTATAGATAAAAAACATAGTCAAAAACATTTTTTACTTATAATAAAGTTTTGGCACTATAATCTTAAATCTAAATCGAATAAACTGACTGACTATCATTCGATTAGTGCACCAAATCGGCCAGCGTCGCGGGAATGAAGCGATAATGCATTCAGTATGAATAAATACGTGTTTCTATTGATTTTTGTTCTCCGTTGAGATTTTCTGTGCAAATTTTATCGACAAATAATTTCTTATTTCCCAAATACCAATAAGTACTATTTCCATACCACAACTCAAACAGAAGCTCTCTCGTTAAGTTCAGGCGCCAGTGAGAGCGATGAGCGGGAGCGGCGGCGATATTGTCGCGACGGAAGCAGTAGAGCCCTACTAACACAGTTTTAATGACTCTCTTTGGTATCTATGTCATTGTAGTTCGATATCTGTTTTTTATTCTTTTTTTAACCGACATCAAAAAAGGAGGAGGTTACTCAATTCGACCGTATATATATTTTTTTTGTATTATACGCTCACTTCTGTAAAAATTAAGTTTGGCATGTTTCTTTTCTTCTTTTTTTTGGCACGTTTAAGATATTGGAAGCTCTGTGAAAATTCTATATACAATTAACTTGAAAAAATCTTTTTTCAATTTTGCTCATACGGTTGTACCTATTGTCTCCATACGACAACTCAAACGGAAGCTCTCTCGATAAGTTCAGGCGCGAATGAGAGCGATGCGCGGGAGCGGAGGCGGTGTTGTCGAGACGTCGGCAGTAAAGCCCCGCCCTCGCACTGCTTGTTACCCAAGCAGTTGCAGGAACATACCTGAAACGGAAACATTATAAAGGGTCTTTTAACAAGGTCGGGTATATAGATAACATGACTGCCTCTGTGGCGCAGTCGGTAAGTTAACCGCTTGCCGCGCTGGAGGTCCTGAGTTCGGTTCCCGGGTCGGTCCAAATATTTGTGTGATCCACAAATGTTTGTTTCGGAGTTTGGGTGTTTTCTATACTTCTATACTAATATTATAAAGAGGAAGGATTTGATTGTTTGTTTGTTTGCATCGAATAGGCTCCGAAACTACTGGAGCGATTTGAAAAATTCTTTCACTGTTAGAAAGCTACACTCTTCGCGGTGAACATAGGGTATATTTTATTCCCGTATTCCCACGTGAACGGGAACTACGTGGGTGAAACCACGTGACGTCCGCTAGTATATGTATAATATGCATGTATTTACAAATATATAAGTACTAGCTGACGCCCGCAGCTCCGCTCGCGTCAAGTTTAGTCCCCGTTCCGGCTTTCCGTGGGAACTCTTATTCTCGGAATAAAAAGTAGCCCATGTGTTATTCTAGACATATATCTACCCCTTTATCAAATTTCAGCCAAATCCGTTCAGCCGCTCGGGCGTGAAAGAGTAACAAACATCCACACTCACAAACTTTCGCATTTATAATATTAGTAAGATGTCTATCAGTCGTCTAAATCCCATAGCACAAGCTTATGTTAGCTTAATTTGGGCTAGATGATGTTATGTGATATTGTCCACAAATATTATTTTTTTATTATTATTACACCCAACGATTGCGGCATCTTACGCTTATCTAGTCTGGAGATGGGTACCCGCTTTGTTATCTTTTCAGTTAGAAATGTTTTCGTGCTTCGGAACGCTAAGCTGGTATTTCCCGGTCACCCATAACATGGCGGTATAGTTGCAAGTTGAAGGCCTTAGGGGCGACTCGAAAATTTCTAAGCAGAATCTGCTCCTATCTATTTCAACACAGACAAAATGGTTAAATTTTGGCTAACAGCATGCCTTTGCCTAGCTTTTAGGGATGAGCATTACATTACATATGATCACGCCTCTTTCCTCGAAGGGGTAGGCAGAGGCATATTATACACATTTCACTTTTTTAGGTTTTGTCCCACGTAAAGCTTCAGGGATAAGACATGACTAAAATGTATGTATGAGTAACTTACCGAAGCTTGATCGTCGTGCGACCGTAGCCTCCCAGCCAGAGGATGTTCATCTATGGGCAGGAGTATCCTGGAGCCTTCCCTCTCTTCGTCACGAGCGTTTTCCTCCGCTTGCCTACAAGATTATATGATTAAGTATATTGCGCACAAGAATTTGCAATTTTTTTTGTACCACTAAGGTGGTAGACAAGCATATGGCCCACCAGAAGGACTGGTATTCGCCGTAGACTATGAACATTTGCAATACTGGAGACGCTACACTTGCGCTGTCGACCCTGTAAAAACTTTCTAAGAGCCCTTTTGGACTTTTATCTAAGTATTTTAAGCTAGTAATCTTCTTATTTATAAAAATGAATTGCTGTTTGTTTGTCTCGCTAAAACTGGAGAATGGTTGAACCGATTTGGCTGATTATAGTTGCGACACGTTTCTAGAAGTCTAGGAAAGGTTGAAAACATTAGAAAAATTACTTAACAAGTGAATTTGGGGCTGTAGGAATTTTATCGAATCAGTTACTGTTGAAAATAAAAAGTCAAATCATAGGTACTATTGAAACTCAATATAAGGGAAATCCCGATTTGAAACAGTAAGTTATTCTGATAGTTGCAAATTCGTAGGATTCCTTTAGTAATTACATGTATTTTTAAACAAACAAAGTGACTACTTACATAGTCATGAATCGCAGTACTAGCAAGTTGATGCTAGCGGCGACTACGGCTAGACCGAATAGTATGAACACAAGGCTTAATGCCACGTAGCCGGGCTTGCTGGTCAGAGCTTGGTCGTTCTGAAATAAATGAACATAGGTATTATTGTTGGTGAAGATCTAGCCCGGGGAGATCTAGATCTAGCCTGGGGAGATCTAGATCTAGCCTGGGGAGATCTAGATCTAGCCTGGGGAGATCTAGATCTAGCCTGGAGATATCTAGATCTAGCCTGGAGAGATCTAGAACTTATTACCAGGACAAAAAGTTGCCTATTTGTTATTCCAGACTATAATCTATAAAAAAAATCCTTGTACCAAATCCATTCAGCCATTACAGCGTGAAACAGTACAGACATCCACACTCACAAACTTTCACATTTATATATTAGAGGATTTAAATCGTATTTTTAACTTATTAATATATTTCTTAATACCAAAGTACACCGTTCGCTCTAAGTTTGCCGCTGGCGTAGAGGACTACTTGCTAGAGGCGACCGCGGCAAACTTAAAGCGAACGTGTAGTAAATATGAATAATTTCGTCTACACCGTCACGTCCCACCTGTTCCGTCCCTCTCATGTGCAAAATTTTGTTTCTTGTGCGTCACAGTATATAGTACAGATTATCCTTGTGAGAGACATACCTGCAAAGCAACATAGTCTCCAAAGCCGATGGTGGTGAGTGTGACAAAACAGTAATAAAAACTGTCGAAGTAACTCCAGCCTTCGTACCGAGAGAACACAGCGGCACCTGTAACAACAAGTTGGGATATAAGCAGAGAATCAAAGTTCTGTCCACAAAGCAATTTAGGGACTTTGTAGTTTAATATACTAAAGGTACATATAGTGACGCAAATATCACTGAAGGGGTTGGCATGACCATAATTATACTTATCACAATTTGCTCCACATAATAGGTGGTGAGCCTAATGTCTTGTTGTAATGGGCTGACGCATGTGGTTGCCTGTTATTTTTTTTTTTTCAAATTGCTGCGCATAAGCCATAACTTGGATTAACAACTGCCTTAAAGGGGATTATTTTCCGGGGCAAAAGCTTACATGACTTTCTGTAGCAATGAAACACCTTGTTGATGGAAATGTCGCAACTACTTTGCGGACTTTTACACCATACAAACATGGAGTTCTGTCTCTGTTTTTCATAATGTTATACTGTTTCTAATAATACCTACTCTGGCTTTGTTTCTTACAATGCTCTGACTCGGTTAAGCATTTGACAGACCCCCTCTGTCAAATAGAATGAGGAATCGCTATTATATCGACTGCCTCTGTGGTGTAGTCGGTAGTGATACCGCCTGCGGCGCTGGAGGTGCTGGGTTCGATTTCTGGGTTGATCCAAATATTTGTGTGATCCACAAATATTTGTTGCGGAGTTTGGGTGTTTTCTATGTATAATATGTATGTATTTAGAAATATATAAGTTGTCTAGATCAGTTGTCTAGATCCCATAGTCAAAAGCTTATATTAGCTTAATTTGGGCTAGATGATGTTGTGTGTGAATGTCCACAAATATTTTATATTTTAATGTGCATCCACCATATTAAGCCTAACACAGCGATTGTTTACAGAAAACTAAGTTAACAGGGATACAAGTGCCTCATAAAGAAAATAATTACCTGTAGTAATAATAATAGAGGACAGCATCCCAGTAGCGAACATGAGATTCATCTCAGTGGCCTCGGTAGTGTTGCACCGTAAGTAGCACTTCGCGCGTCTAATTACCACTGAAGCGAACTTGTTCAAACGCTCGCCTATACTCTGGAACATTACCAGGCCTAGGGGTATTCCTACCTGAAAATGGAAAGAGAAATATTATATTTTATTTTTTTTAAAAGATCAAAATGGATCACACAAATTATGGTACATGGTGGGAATCGAACCCACGACCTCTATTCTTATATTAAGGTGCTTGTAAGAGGAAGTCAACTACTGTATAAGATTCCACTTTCCGCACATAAAAGGCAAAGTAAGAAAACCGGCCAAGTGCGAGTCGGATTCGTGCAGGAAGACTTGCATTCTGTACCAAATAACGACAAAAAACACATTTGTTGAATAGGAGCCACTCCTTGATTTTTTATTTCGGATTTAGTCTTTTGTTTTTTTTTTAATACAGCAGCAACATCAACACATTATTTGTATAAATTTCAGCTCTCTAGCTATCACAGTTCCTGAGATACAGGCTTGTGACGGACAGACATACCGACAACATACTGCAAAGTCCCAAGAATCAAGACCTGATTTTAAAAAGTTAACTGAAACCAAAGCCAGGACATATGAGATTACATTCTACTATCATAAAAGATCAAGCTGTGTATATGACGTTCGCTAGTGTATAATAAGTAAATAAAGACTAGTTTACCATTGCATATGCCATACAAAAAGCTTTTCCTCCAACAGTCACTGGCGTAGAATGCCCATATCCAATCATAGCCAACACAACTGTTGCAAAATAGAATGCACCTGCAAACTTCCACTGCGGGCCTGCTTTGTGAGGTTTGTTCTCTATGATAACTATCTCTATCATAGTGTAATCTTCCACTGTTATGTTGTATTTACGAATCAAGCCGACTTTCATTTCTGGAAAAAAAATTAAATCATTTTTATTATTATGTCAAAACACTTTCAAGCATTATTAATAAAAGAATTTAAAAATTTCAGTCCATATTTTTGCAATCACAAAAATATGGACTGAAATTTTAATGGAATGTAATAGAATGTAAAAAAACCTTATATCAGACTGAAGCTAGAGGTTTTGATGCTATCAGAATTACAAACATGTACTGCAGAATTTTACCCTAATAAATTGTATATTGTTCTTGGTGTTAAAAGTGCTATCCTCTTTATAATATTAGTATAGTAATGGGCATAAACAATGCAAGTGAATAACTGGGATATAGGTACACAGATTGCTTAAGTATAGGTACAAGCAGGCAGGCTCCACCTCACCTCTAGGCAATTCTTTCCTCTTAAACAGACGAGAAGTGTTCCTAGATTGAAACTTTCTGTTAGATGGGACAGAGCCAAGTAACTGTAGGAACCACAAGACATTCATTGTGCCATTGAGTAATCCTTTGGTGTGAAGATATGGGAGACTGGGGATATGGATGAAATAGGCAGCAAACAGGCGGTCGGATAGTCCGTTAGGCGGTGCCAGCGTCCCTCACAATAAAATATAATTTAGTAGGTATTACATTTGCTGGGATAAATTTGTACAGTCTTGTTGCTTGATATTTACGCTAAATGTTCCTACGGTTGAGGTATTAACCCTTAAGCCCTACACCTATTCTGCCAACCGATTTTCCTACAGGGGGTGCTGGAGTACCCCAAATTGAAATTTCTGTAATTGTTGAAAAATGCATCAATTATTAAATAGTATGTTTTAATAATATTAATTAGGAACGTAAGATATCAAATTAGTCTTAATATATGAAATCAGTCTTAATTTGAGCACTTTGTGGCAACTTTGATCTGATGCTCTAAGAAAATTAGTATTTTGCACCTAAGGCACAAAGTCCTGATTTTTGTGTCCTTGAAGCTTGGACAAAGGGCACAATGCCCTTGGCTTGAAGGTGCAGTAGTAGGATCTGAAGATTCTTGAGATTTTTTGAGGATAGCTCCAATAGACTTTTTCAGATCCCGCCTCAAAGATGGTACCCGGTAACACTTTTGCAAATGTTCACAATTGAGCCTAATTGTTTTAGAAATGTACGTCTGAACTTTGTATTTCCTGTTGCAAAACTGTTGGGTACTTAATGAATACCCACAAGTTAATTCCAGCAACAAATTTAGTAACTGGTGAAATAAACACAGTGGCCAATGTCTGTTTTCTCTTTCGACGGAACATTTTTTAGCCAAAGCATTAAAAACATCTAAATCACCTTTAGTTTAAATGTAAAAATGAATTATTGCTGTCAATTGCACTTATATACATACATACAATATATATACATGCGTGTATACAAGTACTTCAACAAAACCAAAACAAGTAGTGAATAAAAATACTACCTACACTTATTGTCTATTTTCCTACACTGGGGTGCAGACGCACCCCACAGCACTTGTACAGGCGACCATACTATATGACTGTCGTCGCGGCGTTGATTAATCGCAAGCACCTATCACCAAACTAAAGTACTGTAACGCGCAAATCTGTGGTTAGTAAGGTAACTGAGATATTCACAAAACAAATCGGTCTGGGGTTCACCAGCACCCCATGTAGGGTTCCAGTAAGTATAGGTACAAGCAGGCAGGCTCCACCTCACCTCTAGGCAATTCTTTCCTCTTAAACAGACGAGAAGTGTTCCTAGATTGAAACTTTCTTAGGTCAGAGCCAAGTAACTTTAGGAACCACAATTCTAAGACATTCATTGTGCCATTGAGTAATCCTTTGGTGTGAATATATGGGAGACTGGGGATATGGATGAAATAGGCAGCAGCCAGCGCCAGCGTCCCTCACAATCTTACTAATATTATAAATGCAAAAGTTTGTGAGAGTGGATGTTTGTTACTCTTTCACGCTCAAACCGCTGAACGGATCGGGTTGAGATTTGGTACAGAGACACATTATAGTCTGGAATAACACATAGGCTATTTATTATCCCGGGAATAAGATCCCGCGGGAACAAATTTTACGCGGGTGAAGCTGTGGGCATCAGCTAGTTAAATATAATTTAATAGGTATTATATGGCTGGGATAAATTTGTAGTCTTGTTGCATAATATTTACGGTAACTGTACCTACGGTTACGGTTTAAATCACATAATTAAGTGATATAAGTAGTATTTAGACATACCTGATAATACTTCTTGCCTCTTACTTTCCGTTTCTGATTCCAAAGCATCAAATACAGCTGCACCAATAAGCAAATATGTAAACGTACAAACCACTAAGGATAGCGTCCGGACGTTCTGCCGCTTCATTTTCATCTTGACGGCCTTTTATTTTCATAGAAAATAATATTTCTCGAAACGGCTAAGCATTGTCAGATAAAATAGCTCAATTCAAATATTTATTCCTTTGAATTAGATCCCAGCAATTTTTGTTAAGCACATGTTATAACACAGACGAATATTCGTCTCTGTATCATTTAAATTCATTACAATAAAAATATTTAATCTCGGAAAACTTCTTAATAATATTGGAAATGGAAAACATCAATACTAAAAATTTGACACCTACCTAACATCAGTGTGACCGAATTTAATTTTACGAAAATACCTTAGCTCCTTAAAAATATACTGAAATATACCAACTTGCACAGGGAAAATATACCGATAAAAATACCGATTTTCAAAACGAGTTTATTAAAATATTTTTTTTAAAATAGCTCAATTCAAATATTTATTCCTTTGAATTAGATCCCAGCAATTTTTGTTAAGCACATGTTATAACACAGACGAATATTCGTCTCTGTATCATTTAAATTCATTACAATAAAAATATTTAATCTCGGAAAACTTCATAATAATATTGGAAATGGAAAACATCAATACTAAAAATTTGACACCTACCTAACATCAGTGTGACCGAATTTAATTTTACGAAAATACCTTAGCTCCTTAAAAATATACTGAAATATACCAACTTGCACAGGGAAAATATACCGATAAAAATACCGATTTTCAAAACGAGTTTTATTCTTTAATTACTATCTTATTTTTATAAAAGAAGAACCTAGAATTGACATTTAACATTATTTTTGAAGGATTGAACAAAACCAACTTCACCTTCATCACGCTTCATAAAAAAATTAATTTAACGAATATTATTGCAATACACAAAGAAAAAAATAGAGTAGATTTGGAATTGGGTTTTTTCTTTCAAGTCCTTAGCGAGCTCCGGGGGCACCTCCCATCTTGCTCCCCCGAGGAGAGCCGCCGAACGGTTCCCGATGTGAATGATCTTTGGAAAATCTTTGGTTTTCGGCCGTCTATAGGGAGGAAGAATACCACCGGGTTTAATAGGACAGCCCCTTTCCGGGACCGGGAGCCGCACACCCAGCTGTCCCCGCGGGCTGGAATGACGGTGCCAAACACATTGGTTCAAAACGGAACCCTATTTGAGATTTCGATGTCTGTCTCCAGGCTGTACTGTATATCATGAAATGTGAGCAGGAGGACAAACCTTCACAGGTCATGTATTTTTTTTTAACCACAAAGGTGGCAGACAAGCACACAGCCCACCAGAAAGACCGGTGGTCACCGCAGCCTATGAACGTTTGCAACACCAGAGGCGCCACACTCGCGCTGTCGACCCTAAAATGTTTATATTTATGTTGCCGCTATATGAAAATAATATTCAGGGAGGCTTTCATACATGTCATCAAACGTGATATATCTTAACATTTTTTGTTGGACGGAATTCTCCATACGCGAGTCTGACTCGCACTTAGCCGGGTTTTTTACGTTTATCGTAACTGCACACCTCGTAGAACAATAATTAAAAGTACCTGTACCTAGGTACTTTTTCAAGTATTTAATGTTTAATTAGTATAACAATATGGCTTTTAAAAACATTTCAATAAATAATGTGAATGTGATGAGGACACGGATTTCAACTGTCCCTGACATAATCTAATTATTACCTAACATTTTCGGGCACTCACAAGTTCCATCTGCCAATATGTACTTTGCATTCTTTTATTCATATTTGTACTACTTCTATTCCGTGGTCCCCATTGATGTGACAACGGAAAATATCATTTAACCGTGGTTCCATTGGCTAATGGGACTACTGAAGATAAGATTATCTATGCTCCCGAATGAAATATTATAATAATAACAATAAATTTCTTTATTTCTTTATCTTACTTACTAATTACAAAAGTGTTTGAGACACTCCTTTTAAGTAAAGAATACTTGTGTTAGGAGGCCTCGCTCTTCCATTATCCTTTAGGTAGTATACCCAATATATATTAACAGGTAAGTAATACATTCTTATTAATATTAGGTAACACAAGTAGAAAAATAGAGTAAATAAAAACATAGAAAATGAATGGGTGGGTACGTTATTTTTAAGCTGTTTGTGTGTGTGTGTGTGTGTGTGTGTGTGTGTGTGTGTGTGTGTGTGTGTGTGTGTGTGTGTGTGTGAGAGAGAGTGAGAGTGTGTGTGAGTATGAGTGTGTGTGTGTGTGTGTGAGTGTGTGTGTGCGTGTGCGTGTGCGTGAATGCATGCATGTGAATTTATGAGTGATTGTGGGTCACCACCGGATTAAAGTGACTGTCCCGTGTCACATGTTTTACTACGAGATTATCCTCATAAGTTCTTCTGTCTCGGAGTGATTTAGGGATTTAAGCCATGTGATTAATGTATTTTTGCAGTCGTGATGAACCATGGAATAGATTTTCAACCTTTTATTTTTTTTGTTATATAAGCAAGCAGACTGTCGAACAAACTGTCTACGTGCAAACGCTGTAGCTACGGTATGTGTAGGAGCAACATTATGCTTGACCCTTTTATTTAAAAGATTGGGATCGAAATGAAGACTTCTATGAACCTTTATGGTTGAGTTTAGGACGTAAAGCTGCCTTACAGTAAGTAGATCAGATAGTTGATACAATTCAGTGGTGGGGAACCGTAAGGTCTTAAAATACATAATTTTTATAACGGACCGTTGAGCTCTTTCGAGTTCGATAAATCTGTTTTCAGTTGCTCCTCCCCACACCGGTATGCAATAAGTAAGTATAGATTGCACTAAACTATTATAAACCCTATTTAGAATTTCAGGTGTTGCAACATAGCGCAACGTTTTAAAGACCCATTTAAATTTTCGAACTCTGTTTACAAGTAAGTCTAAATGGGAGTGCCATGATAGTCTTTGGTCTATTATTACACCAAGATATTTTACATTTGGTACTTTAGCAATTAAAATACAGCCGCAGTTAGTACCGGAATTGTGGCAATTGTGGATGCGGACCTCAAAGTCTGGTGGAGGTTGCGAAGAATCGTAGATGGAGAAGCATATATAATTTGTCTTGTTAGTGTTCAATGTTAAGAGGTTGCTATTTAACCACCTAGTTACTCTTGATAAGCCCATTTCCGTCATCTCACGAACTTCAGTCCAAGAGCCTCCATTAAACACTATGGCAGTGTCATCTGCATATGAGAAGATTCGACCACTAGTGAGCTCAAGATTACATAAATCGTCTATGTAGATCAGGAAGAGAGTAGGACCGATGACACTGCCCTGCGGCACCCCGTATGTAACATTCTCACAGTCGCTCACGCAGCCGTCAATTTTTACCTTTTGCTCACGTTCTGAAAGATAACTTTTAAAGAGAGATAATGAGATACCACGAATCCCGATGTTATCCAGCTTTCTTATAAGGGTAGGAACAGAGACGATGTCGAAGGCTTTTTTTAGGTCTAAAAAGGTGGCCAGGCATTTTTGGCGCTTATCCAGATTAGCTACGACGTGTGAGCTAATGGAGGCAACTGCATCTTCGGTTGACAAGCCTTTTCGGAATCCGAATTGAGAGGCAGAGAGGATATTAAAATTGTTAAGGTAGTCAACTAATCTTTTGTTAATAAGCCTCTCTAATATTTTAGATAATGCTGGCAAGACCGAAATAGGGCGGTAGTTGGTGACCTCGTCCTTGCTTCCACTCTTGTATACCGGAGTTATAAGGGCTCTTTTTAAAGCTTTAGGAAAGATGCCGGTCCTGAAGCACATATTGACTAGGTGACTAATGAAGGGAACAACAATGTAGCTGGAGTCCTTGAGAAATTTTGTTGGTATATTGTCCCATCCATTGGCACTATTGGAATCAAGGCCCAGAAGTACACTTTCGACCTCCATAGGATCGGTGTCAAAAAGAACAAAAGACGAAAGCATCCTCCTGTTCGGTATAACTGGGGCGTTAAACTGATAAGCTTGGTCGTTAGTTATACATTCTGCCAAACTTTTACTAACGCCAGCAAAGTACTTATTTATAGAATTAATGCCCTCCATCCTGCTATCATTATCAAAGCTGGAGGAAGTATTTATTAAACTGGTGTTGGACACTTTTTTTGGTTTGTAATGCGTAATTTCATTGATTGTTTTCCATAATTTTTTATTATTGTGTAAAGACTGGGAGAGTAGGTCTTTTTCATATTTACGTTTTAATTTTTTTATTAGATTGTTACAAAAATTTCGGTAACGTCTATAGGTGATCCTGAGCAACTCGTTTGTTGGGTCTCTTTTTAGTTCTTTTTGCATACGATTTCTATTCCTTACACACTTCAAAGCACCCTCAGTGATCCAGGGCTTAATTATACACCTAGAGTTCGGAATGGGTAAAATTTTTGTATTTAATGAGAGAGATTCTGAGATTCTTGAAATTAATAAGTCTGAATAAGAATTGGGGTCCTCGTGTAGATAAAGATCAGTCAAAGTATTTTGTAATGTATTACGCGCTTTTTCAAAATCTGTTTGATTTTTATACTTGCGGGGCACATAAATTTTGGTTATGTTTGAAAGACTTAAAAATATTAAATGGTGATCGGTAATGGATGTATCAAGAACGCCAACAAACGCAGATGTATTAGCTTTATTTATTTTTAATATGAAATGATCAAGACAGTTTGGTCCTCTCGTAGGGAAGTGATGTGCAGGAAGTAAACCATGATGAGTCAACATGTTTAGGTAAAGTTCTCTATTATTTTTACTATTCGAGGTTTCGGTAGAATATGCTATTAGATTAATATTTATGTCGCCAGTAATTATAATACGCCTATGCGTTTTGATGGTTTCCAGGTAGCTATCAAGGGCTTCAACAAAACAATCAGCCTTCAAATTTGAAGGCTGATCTATCGGCCTCCGTCTAATTAGACGGAGGCCGATAGATACATAGAACAATAGTATTAGATGTAGCAATCTGTAGACATGATGCATGTTGTAGGGCGATCTCATTAACTTTCGCTTGTAAATTACTATTTATGTAAGCCACGACACCATCGTTCTGATTTAGCTGATTTATTGTATGATAAGATTGATAGTTATTTATATCAGGGATTTGTTTATTGGGATCCAGACGACATTCAGTTAAGAGTATTATATCTAGATCAGAACACAACTTGGGTAAAGAAGTTTGAAGGTCGTCCAGTTTACTGTAAACACTCACTATGTTTTGGCATATAATCCTCAAATTGGAATTTAGTAGTTTGGAAGAATAAATTTTAGTGAGATCCTCCACGGAGCATTCCACAGAGTCAGCAATTTGCAGACAATGTAATTCATGTATGTTATGACGAGATTCTGCCATTTTGAATGTTAGTATAGCACAAAGTGGATATCAGCAGGTGAAAAATTATTAGCAAAGTCTGTTTAATAAAATCATAGCAGATGGATGACAGTAACCGTATAAAGCTTGGCAACAAAATAATTTGTATACAGCTTAGCCCGCAGTGTGTGGAATAGTTGTACAGGTGTTCACTGCAATAGCTTTTTACGGTATATACGGTTAACAGTATGGATGTGAAGTGTATTTTAAATTGCAAATTATTGTAAATTGTGTTTTCTTGTAAAGAGTAACAATAGATGCATCCTGGTCTTATCAATAAAGTAAGGCTGTATAAAGCATATAGGTACTTTCCTAAGTTAGAACTTAATTGGTTGCTTTGAGTTTGCATGCACAAGGTGTTATATAATAATCCCTACTAATATTATAAATGCGAAAGTAACTCTGTCTGTCTGTCTGTCTGACTGTCTGTTACGCTTTCACGCCTAAACGGCTGGAGCGATTGAGATGAAATTTGGTATGGGGATAGTTCGAGGCCCTGGAAAGGACATAGGCTACTTTTTAACCGACTGCGCAAAAGGAGTGTTATGATTTTACGTGATAACGACGGCTGTTACACTTTCACGCCTAAACGGCTAAAGCGATTGAGATGAAATTTGGTGTGTGGATAGTTCGAGGCCCTGGGAAGGACATAGGCTACTTTTTAACCAACTGCGCAAAAGGAGTGTTATGATTTTACGTGATTACGACTTTCAGGCTGATACGCTTTCACGCCTAAACGGCTAAAGCGATTGAGATGAAATTTGGTATGTGGATAGTTCGAGGCACTGGGAAGGACATAGGCTACTTTTAACCGACTGCGCAAAAGGAGTGTTATGATTTTACGTGATAACGACTTTCACGCTGTTACGCTTTCACGCCTAAACGGCTGGAGCGATTGAGATGAAATTTGGTATGTGGATAGTTCGAGGCCCTGGAAAGGACATAAGCTACTTTTTAACAGACTGCGCAAAAGGATTGTTATGATTTTACGTGATAACGACTTTCACGCGATAACGACTTCTACGCGGTCGAAGTCGCGGGAACAGCTATCCCTACTAATATTATCAATGCGAAAGTACATAACTCGGTCTGTCTGTCTGTCTATCTGTCTGTCTGTCTGTTACGTTTTCACGCTAAACGGCTGTAGCGATTGAGATGAAATTTGGTATGGCGATAGTTCGAAGCCCTGTGAAGGACATAGGCTACTTTTTAACCGACTGCGCAAAAAGAGTGTTATGATTTTACGTGATAACGACTTTTACGCGATAACGACTTCTACACGGTCAAAGTCGCGGGGAACAGCTATTTTAGTTTAGTTGTAAATATTCAATCACACTACTTAGCTCAGGGGCTTGACAGAGAAGGATTAAAATCTATAGGTATATGGGCAAAAGACATGCTTACGAAATAGGTTAGGTTTAATTTTTATATGCGGATAGGTTTATATTAGCGTGAATCCCTCGCGTCACGCTGTCGTCTAGGGCCTGCTTCTGTAAGGACGGTGAGCGTCATCCTTATCGACCTCAGGCCCCCGGTCATGTAAGCCGATAGTCTTAGGCGAAGACAACTCGCCGGCACTTGGGTACTTGGAACTTGGGTGGGAGAGTTCTCTATACTTTTAAAAATTATTAAGTCTATTAGGCTAATAACTTGGTTTAACGACTGCCATTTACTGGCTACCGTTAGCGTTAGTGTTATCGTCTCAAATCTTTCGGTTATAAGTAAGTACTTAAAGTTTTCAGTCTGTGGCCTAAATCTAACAAACGTTTCGTATTCGCGCTTCACCATACTACTTACTCTTTTTATTATTAAAGGGGCCAATTAATAAAGACGTACGTCATACCGGCCTTGGACCCGCTAAAACCATGAGGTCCATCCATCTAGCACATGTATTGTATTGTATTGTATTTTTTAATCAGAAACAATAATTACATTGTGTGTGATATCAATAGGTAGATTGGCCACAGATCATTATACAAGAATATTAAAATACAAAAAAATGTCACAATATTTTGCCATGCCACAAATAATACAATCCATAATTTAAGTAGGTAATCAACAAACCATGCCACCAAAACAAATGCTGTGAAAACATCAAACACATCCAACTATTACAGTGAAAAACAATTATAACAATAAAAGAAGTCATCTAATTAAACTATAAAATGTCATCATATTTCAAAGAAATGTCAATTTAGCACAGTCCTGGAGTATCCTTTAGAGGGCTTACGAGGGGCTCCCAACCGTAGGCTGTTAGGTATAACAGCCTACGGTTGGGAGCTAGTCCTACCGGATACGTGTGGTTTTTTGTCAGTAGGAGTTATAGTATATTCATGTGGGATTTACCTCACATAAAAAAAACCATGTAGCGCATAGCTCGTATAATTACGTATGACGGTTTAGGGGAGAGGGGCCGAACGTCTTATTTATCATTATCAAAAAGTCGGAAACCAAACTTATACTTTTGTTTAGATTCTTACGTATCAAATATTAGGTACGCAGCCAGGGTTGTAGGATGTCGGCCTATGCTTTTCATACACAAAGGAAAGAGGGGATGGAAACTACATAAAACCAACTATCGTATCATACAATCAAATAGGTATATGTATATATTTTTACCGAAGTCCTTTTTGCTTTCGGTAAGAATATTGGGAAAGAGAAATTTCATTCTACCTACACAAAAATCTCACATCAATCTAATTTCCTAGTAATTTAATACTTGTTCATTAGCGCTGGAGGTCCTGGGTTCGATTCCTGGGTCGGTACAAATGTTTGTGTGATCCACAAATGTTTCTTTCGGAGTTAGGGTGTTTTCTATGTATAATATGTATGTATTTAGAATTATATAAGTACCTATGTATATCAGTCGTCTAGATTCTATAGCACAAGCTTGTTTTAGGTTAATTTCGACTACATCCACAAATATTTATTTTATATTTATTTTATTAAAAGTAAGTCCGATCTAGAACGTACCGTGTTGGCACCACAATGAATCTTCAGAGTTGCCATGCGTAATTTATGAGTTACTACCAATAGTTATTATTTTTCAAATAAATTTATTTTAAGTAACACGAATAATGTATGAAATATTGAAATTATAGAATTTTGAAGTTAAAACATTAATTATTATAATAAACATTAACGCGTATTGACCAGCACGTATGAAAACTGTTACCTCTGATCTGGTCTACTACTGGTCATAAAAACTACCGTCTGTTTCTTTTTATTACCACTTACAACATACTGCGTTGCAAGAAAGAGAAGAATCCCCTTAAGTCGTTGTCCTGCTCGGGAATGTTTTTTACCTCTGACATGAAGTAATGCAATATAAGCCGAATGACGTTGAAAATAAAGTTCAATTTTAATTTGTATTTGTGATTTCGTAAGCATTCCAGTTAGAAGTATAAGTTCCTTGGGGCTGAGTGAGTGCATGAATGAGTCTCTCGCTCAGCCCAAGATGAAGAATTTTAAATTCGCTTACGATTCTAATTTCTAAGGCAAAGAACCTTAACCTATACAGCCTAATAGCCAAATATATTGTAAATATCTGTAATGCTTCCTCCACATTACTCGCGAAGTTGAACGAAGTTCGTCGGCGAAGTTGTCGGAGTCAAAGAAAATTTTTGAAGAAGTCGGCCGAGGTGCCCCTCTACACTATCGTACTAGTCCAACTTCGTTCAACTTCGCGAGTAATGTGGAGGAAGCATAAGAAAAGACTAGGTAGCTGGAAATGCATTAATGTGCATCTCCAGCGTTTAACTGCCAGATTGAAAAGATTTGGAGATGGTGGTCCGCTTGTTTGGTTATCGAATTCTGCTCTGCTACTAAATCCGGATGGATGGTTGGGCCATGGTTGGGCCAGACCAACTATGATTTAAACGTGAAGACGTTTTCAGTATACCAAAAAGGACGGTCGCTCTTATCGTGGTACAAGATACTAGAAAGAGAAACTGACTTTCCCATATATAGCAGTATTTTTTGTGATGAGATTATTTACTTATTTTGAAAAGTTAATATATTATCCGGATTTGGTACGTACGGAGCAGACCAAATCTGATGTGCAAATAAGTGGACAACGACAGATTCATTTAATAACCATATGTGCGCCGGACAACTCTACAGAACGGTTCAGAAGTGAGCTAAATCCGTGGTCCGGATCGTCGCCATCGTCTCGTACCAAATCCATGGCATCAATGGGTATGTTACACACAGGTGTATGTGTGTAGCACCGGCTTAACTTACCTTCATGTTTTGACACTGACACTGACATCCGACGTCTCTTCTCGTGTGGTCGGTTCGGCAAGTGCATGGTTTTTGCTTGATATTCTTCAATTTAAATAAATAGATAATAGGGAAAGTGTTTATTTGTGCTACCATGAATATCACCTGTAATAAGTCTAACCCACCACTGGGTAAGAAGAACTATTTTCATACATATTACAACATATTTTAACATTTGTGCGAGCCGACTTTAAATTAGAGTATTTCTCATTTCTAGGTGGTTTGCTGGCTGCTGAATTCTATAGACTCGCAGCAAAGAATGTCGGCATCAGCTGGGGAGGCGATTCTTCCATTAAACTGCCGAACTCTACGAAATCCGTACCATATGTGACGAGCAATGATTTGATTAGAATTATTGAAAATACCTTCAATAATTCTGTGGAACTACTTCAGAAACTTACCCTGAACCATTGGTTATCTTTCGCCCTTACTTTGGAGGACGATGTACCAAAATCTATTCAGTACTTAGACCAAACTTTGGGTCCTATCACTTATTTAGTAGGTGAAACTTTATCAGTATCTGATTTGGCGGTTTTTAGTGTGCTATACAGTAAGTATTATCATAATTGCATGTATCTTAACATATTTAATTAGTTCTAAATATTAATACCTATTTACATGTACAAAAACTATTATTTAGTACACACCAAAAGCAGTAATTTTATTAGATACAAAGATTAATTTTGGTAGGGACCAGACTGAGTTTCTTGGGGTGTCCTACTTGAAAAAAAATTGCAAAACATTTCTAATAAGAATCAAGCTAAACACAATCAAAGATGAACACATGAAATTGAAATTAAATGCTTTTGGTCTATAATAAAGTATTAATAAAACTTTTAAAAATTTCAGCATCTTCTAAATTTAAAGACATTTCCAAGAAGAATCCAGCTAAAAACATTCAAAGATGGATGAAATTGATTGCCGCTCAGCCATGTGTAGTCAAGGCCCTAAATGATTTGCCTTCTGAAGTACTTGACAACCTTAACAGGACATCGTCAAGGTTGGTATAAAGTAACTTCTTGTGATGCAAGATATTTTTGAAATTGTGATATTGATGATAATTTCTGAATAATTACCTAACTAGACAAGGAAATCTATCATGCATCCACAATTTGCCGATCCACATTTGCAACTGGCCAGGACTACTCGTAAGAAATTGTTAGAATGGACATAATGACAGATCTCATGTCTTTTAGCTAGGCTCACTTCACCACTATATTACATGGGATAAAAATGGTGTTATGTGGGTGTATTAATACAGACCTGTGTGGCAAACAGACAGTTACGATTTTACTATATGTATTGATTGATATTGATGTAATACAGACTGGGACTGGGTGTGAAAG
Source organism: Miltochrista miniata (assembly GCA_933228765.1). Lineage (NCBI taxonomy): Eukaryota > Metazoa > Arthropoda > Insecta > Lepidoptera > Erebidae > Miltochrista > Miltochrista miniata. The sequence continues at coordinate 8,115,538 of OW121764.1, read as the reverse complement.
GCACAGTACCGCATACTGTGGCTTGAACTGGGAGAGGCCTACGTCCAGCAGTGTACTGCTATAGGCTGATTTGATTGATTGATTGATTGATTGTGGGTGTATATTATGCCCCTGCCTACCCCTTTAGGAAGTAAAGCATGACTATATGTACTTTTGTATGTTAAATTAGGTTTATTAAGTATCACATTTAAAATATTAACATAATACACCCCACTGCCTTTTATTCTATGTATTTTTAAAGTATAGTGGTCAATATTATTGCAGGAAGTCGCCAGCTGGCAATGAAGCTGGATCTGGACGTCAACAAGAAGGCAAGTTCGTGGAACTGCCTCATGCTGAGATGGGCAAGGTGATTGTCCGTTTCCCACCTGAAGCGTCTGGGTATGTAAACAATTATTATTCTTCTTGTACTAATTACAGAGGAATTTCATAAAATATGACTAAAAGTAAGTTTTGAATTTTCTACTAAACCTACTGATTTTTTAACAAAATTGCAGCAAATCAGGAAAAATTTTCAGTGTTAACATGACATACTTCCACACAAAATAAACCAAATGACATTGGGTTATGGAGACCAGCCCATGTAAAACTAGTCCTTACTTTCTTTGGAAAACCCTGCTTCAAAAAGCATCCATGAATCTTTAGGTTCCAAAATAGTTTGCTTACCTAGTCATATCAATCTACACTGAATTCTTTTTTGTTTTGCGACAGTTCAGAAAGTTTGAAATATAATTTGAAAGTACTGTATGAAAGGCCTTTATGTTTTGACTTCATCATCAAACACGCGCTTTATGAAGTCCTGAAAAAATATATTTATTATTAACTAGCAGACGTCACGCGGTTTCACCCGCGTAGTTCCCGTTCCCGTAGGAATACGGGAATAAAATATAGCCTATGTTCACCGCAAAGAGTGTAGCTTCCCAACAGTGAAAGAATTTTTCAAATCGGTCCAGTAGTTCCGGAGCCTATTCATTACAAACAAACAAACAAACAATCAAACAAAAAAACAAATCTTTTCTCTTTATAATATTAGTATAGATTATCAGAAGAAATATTGGGTCTGTGAATACTTCACACACCCTCATTGACTGGAAGACTGAGACTGCCATAAAAATCCACCCAGTGTCACAGTACACACTCTCTTCAAAGTATTTTACACATGTAACATGTATGTGTTCTGTTTAATTACAGATATCTTCATATTGGTCATGCGAAAGCGGCACTCCTCAACCAATATTATCAGCAAGCTTTCCAAGGCAAGCTCATAATGCGGTTTGACGACACTAATCCTGCCAAAGAGAATGCTGAATTTGAAAAGGTAAGAGGTTCAGAGTTGACAATAAAGATTTTGTTGCAGAAAGCTTAGATCTACAGTAACTTTAACTTAAGGATTTCCCTCGTCTTCGGTGGTTGAACGGTCTTCGGCAAAATTAGCGTGAATTCCTGAATTGTATTGTGCTTCACAATTTGTTCCTGGTAAGTACAGCCTTACGAGGAGTTACCGGGAACTACAGGCACAAGGCAAGGACTGTGCGGTTTTAGTAGACTCGAGTCCTGTATGATTTCTATGACGATTCCACACAATAAAAAAAAAGTCACCATTCGTAATTGTGACTTTAGCTTCTTTTTTGACAAGTTGGAAATGATAGGGAATGCAGGTTTGTCTTGCCAACCTCTCTATAAGTTCCCGCACCAGCACCTCGTCGTTACTGAGTCCACTCTGGAGCCCTAACAGACTCACTACGGTGACGATCAACAGAATGCAGTTATTGTCTTCTTTACTCAGCAGACAAAGAATCATGACCAATAAGTATTTATTGGTGTTACAGTCAGTAGACAGGTGTTTAAGCAATTTCAAAATTTAGAATGAAGTTTGATCCCCAATCCATAGATAATATTGTATGGAGAACTAGCAATAAAATTTTTATGTACCTACACTAATGATACTTACTATTAATATTTTCAACTTTCTTTTATTTCCAGGTAATTCTAGAAGATGTAGCCATGTTGGAGATCAAACCGGACTTGTTCACCCACACGTCACAGTACTTCGATCTGATGATAGAAATGTGCGAGAAGTTGCTCAAGGAAGGCAAGGCTTACGTGGACGACACTCCCGGAGAACAGATGAAGAGTGAACGAGAACAGAAGATTATAAGCAAGAATAGTAGTAATTGTACGTAATGTTTTGTTTGCACTTGTTCTCATTAGACTTCGCCATCTGTTTGTCTGTCTATCTGTCCGTCACGAGTCTGTATCTCCGGTACCTCGAATTTCCACCTACCTATTTCTGTTATTTTTGTTTTTGACTGGATGCGGAAGGCGCGGGACCGTGTATTGTGGCGAAATTTGGGAGAGGCCTACGAAATATAGAAAACACCCAAACTCCGAAACAAAAATTTGTGGTTCACACAAATATTTGGAACAACCCGGGAATCGAACCCAGGACCTCAGTGGGGCAGGCGGTATCACTACCGAATGCGCCACCGATGCAGTCTATTGTCGTGTTTAAATGGACTGGCATAAATTGTTACGACCCACTGTTGAAGATTTCAAGCCGCCAAAGTCAAAGTCAAAAAACATTTATTTAGCATAATCCTATATACATAGGCACTTGCGACACGTCAATGAATACAATGCAAATAGTACCACCAGTTCGAACCGGGCCCGCTTGAGAAGAACTGGCAAGAAACTCGGCGGGCTATTCTTTTTGTGCACTACATATTTACAATAAGTACTATAAACTAAAACTCCACCAGTAGAGCAAGCAGATCACTTCCAGGCCTCCTTATCAATCAAATAATCGTCAACTGTATAGTAGCCCCTGCAGCACAATTTACTTTTTATGCACTTTTTAAACTTAATTAGGGGCATGCTTTTTATTTCGCTTGGAAGCCTGTTGTAAGCCATATAGGCCCATAAGGCCTTTAACTTGGCTTGACGACTATCATATTACTGATGATATGGTAACAATGTATGAGATCTCTTAACATATATTTTTTTCGAACAGCCGTAGAAAAGAACTTCCAGCTATGGGAGGAGATGAAGAAAGCATCAGATATCGGCGTACAGTGCTGCGTTCGCGCTAAGATCGACATGCAGTCACCTAATGGATGTTTACGAGACCCTACTATCTACCGCTGCAAGCCTGAGACTCATCCCCGCACTGGCACACAGTATAAGTAAGTACGCGATTTATATTCTTTTGCATACAGTATGGCATGTCTTAAAGACTGTTTCGAAGATGTAGTTGTAGTGATAATCAATATCGTCGCGCCGCTTTTATAAAAGGCGCCACGACGCTGCTATCAATGGCGTCATGACGCTGATATCAATATCGACGCAACGCTTCTATCAATGACGTCACGACGCTGCTTTCAATATCGTCGCGACGCTTTTGTAAAAGGCGCCACGACGCTGCTATCAATTGCGTCGCGACGCTTGTATAAAAGGCGCCTCGACGCTGCGATCAATGGCGTCGCCACGCTGCTGTCAATATCGTCGCGACGCTTTTATTAAAGGCGCCACGACGCTGCTATCAATGGCGTCGCAACGCTGCTATCAATATCGTCGCGACGCTTTTATAAAAAGCGCCACGACGCGGCTATCAATGGCGTCGCGACGCTGCTATCAATATCGTCACGACGCTTTTATTAAAGGCGCCACGACGCTCCTATCAATGGCGTCACGACGATGTATCAATATCGTCACGACGCTTTTATAAAAGGCGCCACGACGCTGCTGTTAATTGCGTCGCGACGCTGATATCAATATTGTCGCGACGCTTTTATAAAAGGCGCCACGACGCTGCTATCAATGGCATCGCGACGCTGCTTTTAATATCGTCCCGACGCTTTTATAAAAGGCGCCACGACGCTGCTATCAACGGCGTCGCGACGCTGCTATTAATATCGTCGCGACGCTTTTATAAAAGGCGCCACGACGCGGCTATCAATGGCGTCGCGACGCTGCTATCAATATCGTCGCGACGCTTTTATAAAAGGCGCCACGACGCTGCTATCAATGGCGTCGCGATGCCTCTATCAATATCGTCGCGACGCTTTTATAAAAGGCGCCACGAAGCGGCTGTAAATGGCGTCGCGACGCTGCTATCAATATCGTCGCGACGCTTTTATAAAAGGCGCTACGACGCTGCTATCAAGGGCGTCGCGACGCTTTATCAATATCGTCACGACGCTTTTATAAAAGGCGCCACGACGCTGTTATCAACGTCCTCACGACGCTGCTATCAACATCGTCGCGACGCTTTTATAAAAGGCGCCACGACGCTGCTATCAATGGCGTCGCGACGCTGATATTAATATCGTTGCGACGCTTTTATAAAAGGCGCCACGACGCTGCTATCAATGGCGTCGCGAGGCTGATATCAATATCGCCGCGACGCTGCTATCAATGGCTTCGCGACGCTACTATCAATTGCGACGTGACGCTTACAGGTATACATAAATTATAGTACAGAAAAGTTAAGCTCATCTGTCAGAATTTACTGCTTAATCAGAATAGACTTTAATCTCCCAGATTAAAGTCTATTCTGATTAAGAAGTAAATTGTATTTTTAACCGACTTCAAAAAAAGGAGTAGGTTATGCTATATAATAAGATTAAAGTCTATTCTGATATTTACCATCTCAGAATTAGAAATCTTTCCAAAATCATTGAAACATACTTATTTGTATTCCAGAATATACCCAACGTACGATTTCGCGTGTCCGATAGTGGACTCCATAGAAGGAGTGACTCACGTCCTGCGTACAATGGAGTACCATGACCGAGACCCGCAGTTCTACTGGTTCATTGACGCGCTGGGACTAAGGAAGCCTTATATCTGGGAGTATAGCCGGTAAGGAACTTGAATTCTGTTCCCGTTCTTGTGGGAACTTATTTTGGCAATAAAAATCTGTGTGTTATTCCAGACTATAATATATCTCTGTACCAAATTTCAGCCAGGTCAGTTAGGCGTTACAGTGTGAAAGTGTATCAAATATCCACAGTCACAAACTATTATAAATTAGTTCATCGTCTAAAAATTTCTTACAACTCTATACAATTCCGTTAGAGCGTGAAAGAGTAACAAACATCCACACTCACTAACATCGCATTTATATAATATTAGTATATATCCTAATATTATAATGAGGAAAGATTTGATTGTTCGTTTGCAGTAAATAGACTCTGAAACCACTGAACCGATTTGACTTTAACTTAACAATTATTTCACTGTTAAGAAGCCACACTACCCCTGGGTGACATAGCCATTATTTTATTTCCGCATTCCCACGGGAACGGGAACTACGCGGGTGAAAACGCGTGATATTGGCTAGTAGGATAGGGATCTAAATATAACTCAAAGGTGACTGACATAGTGATCGAACAGCCCAAACCACTGGACGGATCGGGCTGAAATTTGGCATGCAGGTAGATGTTATGACGTAGGCATCCGCTAAGAAAGGATTTTGATAAATTCTACCCTTAGGGGATAAAATACGGGAAACGGGAATGGGAACAAATTTTACGCGGGCGAAGCTGCGGGCATCAGCTAGTTACAGTATATTTTGCTATTTACCATCTCTTTACTAAACATTGTTTTTGTCTGCACAGATTGAGTATGACAAACACAGTGCTGTCTAAGAGAAAACTCACATGGTTTGTGGAGCAAGGCCTCGTAGATGGGTGGTAAGTGTTTTTCTTTTTTTACTATCTGATCTATGCCCTGCGGCTTATCTCCGTAACATCGGCCGTTGGTTTAAGGCTTAGGTCTGCTATTTCAACCATGTCAAGACAGTATCGTAATTGTAGCTTATTATATTTTATCTACTCTGATACTATAATACAAAGATTATAAAATTGAAATCAATACTATTATGACAAACATTACGCACAGGCCAAAAAAAAAGTTTTATTACGATACAGGTCTTGTATGGACACCTATATCATAATAAAACTTTTTAATCATTACGATACACCATAAACAATCTCCAGCTGAAAAAGAAGTTTGAACCTCTTCTTTAAAAAAAAATTGTGTCTCCAGAGTAGCGAAAAATCCTAAATCTATGGTCTCCGCAGCCTAAAAAAAAAAAAGAAACACGCATGCGCAATCGATGTTTGCGCCTTGGCGCCAACATTTTACATTTAAATTAAACAAAGTTTGGTTTTGTTTGTAAAATAAATTAGTTTTTGTGTAAAAACATGTCTTAAAGCGAGGATGGTGGTAATTGTACACCACCAGACATTCTGGAAACTGCGTCAAACATGACCATGAACCTGTTACCGGCGAAATCAAGGAGCAACTATATATCACAACAAAATGAAATCAGGTATTATAGTATGAGAGTAGATAAAGTAGTGTATGACACTGTACATAACTTGGTCTTATAACACTCGTGTGAAACTATAAAAAAACTCGCCTACGGCTCGTTTTTTTAAAACACACTCGTGTTATAAGAACCCTTATTATGCAACAGTGTCATAAACTACTATTTTATTACAAACATACATATGCCCCGTGTATCGACGGGATCCCATGTTGCGGCGGGTAAGAGTACTAAATGTCGCCCAATACATCCCGAGAGTGTCGTAAGAGGCGACTAAGGAAACACTTTTGCAAAAAGATCCATGGCTTAGAGAAAGAAAGCTCGAAATGAAACTCGGTTATCAGTAAAATGACAATTGTTAAGCTAAGTTGAAGGCCCTATGGGTGGCTTGAATATTTCAACTGCGGGTCGCGGCGATTTGCGCCTGTCCATTTCAACACGGCAATGGTCTCACCACTTATTACGTGGGACATAAAACTATAAGGTGAAATGTGGGCGTATACTATGCCTCTTCCTGCCCCTTCGGGGATAAAGGTGTGACTATATGTATGTTAGTTCTAGAGTGCAAACGAGTTCTAGAGTGGAGACCGCGACTCGGTAAGTGTCGGGTAGGACGTCCACCTGCCAGACGGGCCGACGACCTGGTAAAGGTCGCAGGCTGGGACTGGATGCGGAACGCCTAAGTCCAGCAGTGGACTGCTATATGCTGAATTAATACATAATATAGTCACGTTTTCTATGTTTATAATTTGTGTACTTCCCTCAAGGGACGACCCGCGCATGCCGACAGTCCGAGGGGTGCTCCGTCGAGGCATGACGGTAGAGGGACTTCGCCAGTTCATCCAGGCGCAGGGCTCTAGTCGTTCAGTCGTGTTTATGGAGTGGGACAAGATTTGGGCCATTAATAAGAAGGTACACTTTATTTCTCTATTTATTTATTTTACACTATGTTGTACGCCAAATAAATGAAATTGTCTATACTAATATTATAAGGAGTTAAGATTTGATTGTTTGTTTGCATCGGATTGGCTCCGAAACTGCTGAACTAATTTTAAATTTCAAATTTCCTAACCTAACCTAATAACCTAACCTAACGGATACTTACAGAAGAAAAAGTAGCCTTGGTTCCACTTGGAGCCCTGGGATTCACTTTTTGACTGCTGGAGCAGCTAATGGCTTTTTATTTTCGACAAGATTGTAAAATATCTACTACCTACTGACCTTCCAACCCCATATAAAGTGCATCGTTACCTCGTTCGTTGGAGCACCGCTTGCAAGTGAGGTTGCTTGGACCTCAGAGATATTATCGGTCTTATTACCAATTTCGCCCTCAGAAATCTTCTAGATAACGTTATATAAGGTAGAAGATATCTTAGAAGGTTTTTACAGGGTCGGCAGCGCGAGTGTGGCACCTCTGGTGTTGCAAACGTTCATAGGCTGCGGTGACCACCGGTCCTTCTGGTGGGCCGTATGCTTGTCTGCCACCTTAGTGGTATAAAAAAAAAAATAAGAATCTCTCAAAATGTGTATTATTATTATAACTATTTATTTTTCAGGTCATAGATCCAATAGCACCTCGTTACACCGCACTAGAATCGAAGCCAGTACCGGTAAACCTCAAGAACGTGTCCAACAGTACTATAACCGTGGCCCTCCACCCCAAGAACCCGGATGTAGGCAACAAGCAAGTGTGGGTTGCACCGAGACTACTTATAGACCAAGTGGACGCTAAGACCTTGAAGGAGGGAGAGAATGCTACCTTTATCAACTATGGCAATATTTTGGTGGATAAGATTCATAAGTGAGTTTTTTTGATTACCTACATTTTCTTTTATTTTAAACTAGCTGATGCTCGGCAGCTTTGCCTACGTAAAATTTGTTTCCATTCTCGCTTCCCGTGGGAACTTATTTCCGGGATAAAAAGTAGCCTATGTGTTATTCCAGACTATAATGTATCCCTGCATCAAATTTCAGCCAGATCCGTTCAGCGGTTTGAGCGTGAAAGAATAACAAACATCCACACTAACAAACTTTCGCATTTATAATATTAGTAAGATATTTTAAACCTATGACCTGATCAAAATTCTTAAAATTCTTAGTTCTTTTTTAAATTGTTTGTTTTAGCCTTTTGTAGATATTTTATAATATACTATACTATACTATACTATCTTCACGCCAAATCCCTTGCGGGGTAGGCAGAAAGAACCGAGCGCCACACGGCACGGTCCATACACACCTCACTCGCCTCTTCAACTTTCATTTTTCTTTTCATGCATGCACGTCGGTTCCTACGGCTCTTGACACCACCCTCCACTAACACATGATTAATTTGGTCGTGGTAGGTGTGTCGTGGCCTTCCCCGACTCCTACGTCCATCCACTTTCGCGTTGTATATCTGTTTTGTCATTCTTTCATCTCCCATTCGTTCCACATGCCCGAACCATCGTAGCATGCCCTTCCTTACTTTAACACCGACACTCTCTTTCAGACCAACTCTCTTTCTTACATCTTCATTATTTTATAATAGTTGTAAATAAATTATAATATAAGTTGTATATAATATATGTATAAATTCTTATAATAATATGATATGACCTGATTACAATTTGTTACATAGATTTGTTAACATGTTCATTCTTCAGCAGTAAAGTCGCCAAGTGGCAAACTTATTTTACAGTCAACCTTTTTAAGCGGTGGTATTAATTTATCATTTTCCTGTGCGTAAACCATGTTTGTGTGTTACTTTAGTACCTTTGCAACAGTATGGGGTTCTTCAAGAGGGGTCTTAGAAGGTTTTTACAGGGTCGGCAGCGCGAGTGTGGCGCCTCTGGTGTTGTAAACGTCCATAGGCTGCGGTGACAACCGGTACATCTGGTGGGCCGTATGCTTGTCTGCCACCTTAGTGGTATAAAAAAAAAGTATAGACTCTCCTGGTTTTACTAAATTCGACCTTACACATTATAGCTCACATGACCTTTGTACAATATGTTTGTCCTTTTACCCCACCAAACCTCATAAACTGAGCAACTTGTCACCAATTCCTTAACCATTTTTTTTTCTAGATCCGCAGATGGCACAGTAACAAGTATAGACGTGACTCCAAACTTGGACAATAAGGATTACAAGAAAACGTTGAAACTAACATGGCTGGCCGATACAGAACAATCGCCGCAAATAGAGGTGTATTGTGTGTACTTCGATCATATTATATCGAAGCCTCTGCTTGGAAAGGATGAAGATTTTAAGCAGTTCATTGGACATACTACTAGGGTAGGTATTCAGTATTCAGTTTTTACTTTCTACACCAAAAGTGATATGAGGTAATTTTGAGATCATTGTTTTTGAAAATTATTTTACTCTGCAAGACACTTAACCGCTCAGCTATCGAAACAATAGGGCGGAAACTCCATAGAAATAGATTTTTAATATTTAAAGCAATTAGTATGCTAACTTTTTCATAATATTTTATTATAAAGTGAAAAAAGACAACTTGGCCCAGACGGGACTTGAACCCGCAACCTTTGCCTAATCCAGGGCAATGCTCTAACCAATTGAGCTACGGGAGCCGTACTGATACAAGTTGAAATTCTTCACCTTATTGTAACCGCCATTTAAGAGTATGGCACAGAGCCATCTATCGAGCTACTTAGCAACTATGATATCAATGAACGATATTGCAATCATTTTTATACATTGATTTGATGTCTCCGACTCAATCTATAGATTTTTAATATTTAAAGCAATTAGTATGCTAACTTTTTCATAATATTTTATTATAAAGTGAAAAAAGACAACTTGGCCCAGACGGGACTTGAACCCGCAACCTTTGCCTAATCCAGGGCAATGCTCTAACCAATTGAGCTACGGGAGCCGTACTGATACAAGTTGAAATTCTTCACCTTATTGTAACCGCCATTTAAGAGTATGGCACAGAGCCATCTATCGAGCTACTTAGCAACTCTGATATCAATGAACGATATTGCAATCATTTTTATACATTGATTTGATGTCTCCGACTCAATCTATAGATTTTTAATATTTAAAGCAATTAGTATGCTAACTTTTTCATAATATTTTAATATTTGCTTTTAATATCAGAGTTGCTAAGTAGCTCGATAGATGGCTCTGTGCCATACTCTTAAATGGCGGTTACAATAAGGTGAAGAATTTCAACTTGTATCAGTACGGCTCCCGTAGCTCAATTGGTTAGAGCATTGCCCTGGATTAGGCAAAGGTTGCGGGTTCAAGTCCCGTCTGGGCCAAGTTGTCTTTTTTCCATAGAAATATTCATTTTCAATTCTTACTGAGCTTGAATGTGATGTGTGTGTGACCAATAAGGCTAAGCTATTGTTCCCTCAAAACACCCGCCAACTATAATGACAGCTGTGGCGGGGGTGGGGAAGCTTACTCAGTGGGGGGCAGGGACTTGCCGATCTGTATGTAATATTGATCGAAACCCGACTCAGAACCGACTAATTCTTTCGCCTTATGCGTCTCTGGGTTTTAATGGCTGGAGGTTAAGCGTATTGCGCGGTATGCAAGAAGACGCATGTTCGAATCCTGCTCGAAACCAATAATTTTTCCACGTGTAAATTTATGATTTAGTTAGCATTCTAATTATTACCGTTTATATGTAATTATTTTATTGTTTTATAGGGTCCCGTCTTTCATTTTAAAATTTAGTTTAGAAACTCTTGATATGTACTTCGAATCAGTAATTTACTATTATTTAAATACTGGCTGTTCCTGGGCATAAACTAAACGAAATAATTTATGGTATTGAAATGAAAATTATCAGTCACAGATAAACATTTTGTATACGCTAAAAAGTTTCACAGACACATTACCGAACCCTACTTTACACGTGACCCGACACAAATTAAGTTTTTTTACTCCCATTACAGTGGGAAGTCCCAATGATCGGCGAGCCCGACCTAACCAAGCTCAAAGTAGGCGACATCATACAACTACAGCGCCGCGGTTTCTTCCGCGTCGACGTGGCATACGCCCCGCCCTCCGTGCACACCTCCCGTGTCACACCGCTGGTGTTGTTCCACGTGCCCGATGGACACACTAAAGAGATGCCCGGACAGGTAAGTGTTGATTGTTTACCAGGTTAGCTTGGTAGAAAAGTGTAGAAAATTATGGAAAAGCTACTGTGCTGTTTATATGGCAACCCGTCGCAAATGTTCATATTTTATAGGATTTGGCGTGATATCTTAAAGAGACGCGGAAGTTATTTTTTTTCAAAATTAGTGTTACTTTAGATGTGTATCAGTTTGAAAAAAATTGCTAATGAAAGAAATTAAGGCTGTAAAATAATTAGTAACATTAATATTTATTTTACGGTAACATATTGTAGTATCTTCATTTATTTACCGAATTAGGTGACTTTTTGACATCATTTTAATAATATTGCGTTACTAGAAACTTTTGCCAAACTGTTTGTTCTTGTTTTGGTATATTTAAGAACTGTTTGATATGATTTATTTTGATGTACTAAACAATCCGTGTGGGACTAATAATAAATAGCTGCATTCCATTTTGCCATACAAAATTGGATTCCTTTTTTCATTAAGTATGTACACTTATTTGGTGGTATCGCGGGGAATGGAGGGACCATTTTACAGGACAACGCGACTCTAAAGAAAGTGAAATATTATGTTTTCAGTATGTTGTGCATTTTAAAGTTATATTAACCTCCATTTAGAAAAGACTTGGTCTTTTACTTTATTTTATTCTTTTTTTTGCGATGAAAATAATTGCTCCATGTGCCCTGCTGCAGATTCTCATAAATGGAACAAAATTGTTATTATCTAAAATTAAAAAATAAATTTGAATTACCATAGAAAACCTATTTAATTTATTACCCAAAGTGTATCCCTTTATAATGTCCAATACAATCTACATATAGTAAGTTCAACTCATCTGTGCGCGCGGCACTATGTGTGGGTAAGCCTCGTCTAAACACAGTGACTTCGTGTGCGTGACATGAGGTACAGTGAAGTACAAAATACAAAAACACTTGTTTAACTAAAATAAAAACTCAATGGGTGAAATGTATGTTATACACATTAATATGTATCGCGGTTTGAAGAATAAAATTGAGGAATTTTAGGATTCGCTGCTCTCTCCAAGGTTAATTATAAATTCAATCAAAATGTCGATAGTATTCTTTTTCTTTGGCGTGTCGACAAGTATAACGCCACATCTCTTCATCAATTTGACTTAAACGTTCGTTTATTAATTTCATTATTTCCATCACATTTTGTTCGATTTTATGCGAAGCATTATAATTTGTTTAAATTCCCCATATATTTTCTATGGGGTTTAGTTCAGGGTGATACGGTGGTAGCCGAAGATATGGCTGAAGTATGTCATTAATCTTATAACAAACTAGCTGACACATAAGGTGTGCGAAAAGCGTGTGAAACTGCCCTGCCCTCTCCCAAAGGAACCGCGCAATATATCGGGAACAAAAGTATCCTAGAACCTTCCTCGGATCATGAGCTCAGATTGTACCAAGATTCATTTAAATCAATTCATAATCAGGATACAGACTGACAGACATGAAAATTTCTAATTACATTTTCAGCTTCAGTATCGATTAGAGAACGCCCTACAATTAAAATTTTCAAATTATCTTCCATGTACAGACTCTCGACCTTCAACAGTTTTTTTAGATGTATAGATATGTTTTTTTTAAATCAAGTCATACGTACAGTTCTATTTTTGTCATATTTGCAGTATAAGCAATGTTTTTTTCCGTCGACCATCTCTGCATTTCTATTTTTTTGCATTAGAATTTGGAGCTCTATCATTTATAACTTTTCTGTAGGCCTTTATAAGTTACACAATTCTACCATACATTATCTTGTTATGCCTCGAAGGGTTTAGGCAGCGTTTTCGTTAAAAGCTCCCAGACACCTTATTTTTTTCCGACATCTCCAACTAATATCATTATATCTTAGTCCATGTATACAAAAACTCAACAAATTATATACGTTATCCTTTCTCAAGAATCATTGGTGATCTCAGCATGAAAATCCATGCAGTAGTTTTTAAGTATATCGTGAACAGACAGACGCGGCGGGGACTTTGTTTTATTATATGTAGTGATAACAAATATTAATTCCATCGAATTTACACATAAAAAATATTTACCTGACTTCTTAAACATTTTCTCCGTGAAGAATTAGACATTTTCTTTAACGACTGTACCCATGGTATTATCACTAAGAACACATACATACATACATACATATACTCACGCCTTTATCCCCGAAGGGGTAGGCAGAGGCCTATACCGGCCCACATTTCACCGTGTACAATTCGGTCCCACGTAACAGGTGGTGAGCCCATCGCCGTGTTGAAATGGACTAAGAACACTATGTACTGAATTATAATGTGACCAAGTTACACAGGATCTCAACGTTGCAGTTACATTGAGACTTGTCATGATATTTGATTTCGTTTCATTATAACGTAAGAGTTGCCTGCAAACGGGAACTAGATGGCGCTGTATGCTTTTTGTCTAAATATGATGTTTATTTCGCTGCCAAGCAGAGCGTTTCCTGCAAAGACTGCTTGGCACCGCTGGTGTCGTCAATAAGTAGAGTTACGTCTCTACTTCATAATATAAAAATGTACTCTGTGAAGACGGCCGCATCACTGCCACACAAATTAAAGCTGTATAATTACTAGCGCACGCACACATAGCGCCGCGCGCACTGATGAGTTGAATTATCTATACAAGTCTATGGATCTTTTTACAAAACAGTGACAATAATACGGTTCGATAGACATATTTTTCTACAGAACTCTGCAAAAAGAATATTCATCTACCGCCACAAAGTTTTACTAGTCACGAAGGATTTTAATAGTTTCTGAATCATGGGGACCCTCGCTTTCAGGCCTAGCAAAGGCAGGCTCTTATTGGAACGCGCGCCACTATATAGAGAAAATTTCTAGCTTTTACGTATTTGTTGGGAACACCGTAGGGTTTTAGTGGGTTCTTGTGAGTTGAAGCCCAAAAGGGTTTCACAAGTAAAATAAGAGCAGGTGTATGCGATGAATTCCTTGACAAGCTCTCAACACCGGCATCCTGTGGCACTACAGCTTGGCACTACCAGTAGTGTCACGGGAAACTTAAATTTACCGTGATACTGCTGGTAGTGCCAAGCGTTAGTGCCACGGGAAAGAAACGAATAATAAGGTACAGAACGCAATCTCATGTACAGCTGAGTGTACTTATGAGGCTGACTTCATAAGTAGATCAACACTATTGAAATTTACGAACTAGATTCATGAATGAAAAATTACTCGTATTAATTGTATGTTACAATTTTTCTATAACTAAACACTCTATTTATAACAGTATTGTTCCAAACAAGTACTGAGTGTAATTTTTCATTGATGAATCAAGTTCGTAAACTTCAATAATGTTTATCTACTTATGAGGCTGACTGTACCTATGTAATTTTTTTTTCACACCTACCCTCTGCTACGCATACTCGCGCAGAAATCTGTATCGAAAACTACTATAAAAATCTACGACCTCTTGTCTGTGAACTCTGTGCTATCTTATTTGTGACACCGGTATCACAAATTAGAGATAGTACAGATGGAAACCTACATACTAAATTCGCTGAGGCTACGCACACATGGACAACTCATTCACAGACACGAGGTCAGGCGGTCCTCAACCGAATTTTCGATACTGATTTGTGCGCGAGTGTGTGTAGCAGAGGGTAGGTGTGAAAAAAAAGTACATAGGGTAAACCACCCAATCGTTGGCACTCCTCCAATTATTGGCACTTTAGGTAATTTTGCCCATTTCTAACAGAAAAAGAATGCTATTTTACTTTTTAATGCATACCTACAACTACATAATGGGCAACACCGAACTGAAATAAACTAGGTTTCCCTTATTTTTCGAAATATACTCTTAACTAAAGTGACAATAATTCATTCTAAAAGTGCCAATAATTGGGTGGTTTACCCTACATGTGTTTTCCATGTGTACTATCTCTAATTTGTGCTGGTATAAAGTAGCCCAAATATAAAGTGGGATCGATTTACTCAGTTTCGTAGACATCCAAAGGGATTTGCACAAAGTTATCATTGTGCGGACTTCTTTTAACATTGGTGTTGATTTGATCTATTGCGCGATTTAGTCATGACGTCTTTTGATGTCCACAGTTATATAAAAACACACGAATTCCTAATAGAAAAACAATATAATTAACTTAAACCAAATTCTTTGTAACTTACAAAAAGTAATGAACTGAAAAATTAAATAACATTAAAACCTAATCAACAGTTTCTTAAACCAAAAAAATATCTGCCAAAGAATACTGTAGAGCAGCGTTTCCCAAAGTATGGATCGCTAACAAATATTGAGTAATTTTTTTTTTATTAGATGGGGCCAAGCTCGGTCAACTTTGGGAACCACTGGCTCTAGAGCTTACAAAAAAAGTACATGACCAAAGAAAAATACCTAATATATGAATTGACGCTGACAACTACTTTATCTAATATTAAAATAAATGTTTCCTTTAGCGCCTTCTAAGAGATAACGTCATGATCCACGAATTTTAAAAATAATACTCCATACCAAAAACGAATTTGCTAAGATTAATTCAATAGCTGTATAAAAAGAAACGAAAAAAAACTAGCGTCTTATAAGACGTATCGCTATAATGAACGAAATTCACAGCCAACTTGATAAACAAACGCAAAATGAAGACATCGCTTTGAATTAACAATTGAACCAAGCGCGAAATGGACATTATTTTGGACATTAGACAAATCGCAAATTCGACATTATTTTAAACATTATACAAATCGCGAATTGGACCTAAAGCGCCTGTAAATCGATTCAACATTCAGATATAAACAAAAATAATAATATAAAATCTATATCAAGGAGGCTTAAGCCGACATATCGCTGTAATAAATGAATTCGTCAGCAGCTACATAAGTAATGGGTAGTCTATCCCGAGGGTGCATGGTCAACATTTGCACCAACAACTTGTTGAGCATTTCAAGTTTGTCCAAGTCTTCAGTAATTTGTAACTGTGACCGGCTTGACGCCCAAAAAGCTTTGTAAGATGATAAAGGGGTGTTGCGAAGTCTCTGATTCTTGTGTATGATATCTACAAAAGACCAATCCTGAAAGAAAAACAATAAATTAAATATAGAGGGAAACCTACAATGATAATAATTATGATTAACATAGAACTTTACTGGTTGTGGAGGTCAGATGGCAGTCGTTTCACGGAAAATATCAAAGTTCAGTTGCATCGAATCGAAAAGGCTCAGTGGATGTTAAAGTTATAGGGTTAAACCACAAATTAGAGATAGTACAGATGAAAACCTACATACTAAATTCGCTGAGGCTACGCACACATAGACAACTCATTCACAGACACTACGCACACATAGACAACTCATTCAAGACACGAGGTCAGGCGGTCCTCAACCGAAGTTTCGATACTGATTTGTGTGCGAGTGTCTGTAGCAGAGGGTAGGTGTGAAAAAAAAAGTACATACATGTGTTTTCCATCTGTTCTATCTATAATTTGTGGTTAAACCTCTACTTAACGTCAAGTAAACTGACCAAAATCTGAGTTTACCGCCGGCCATTCTGCAGCGCATCCTTGCGCTATTTATTAACCGACGCAAGGGCACCCGCAATGATGATGCACTCACGCCTGAGATGTCACGTCGTCCACTCATTCTCATATAGAGAGGCCTAGTTCCAAGCTAAATACAAGCTAAGCTAAATACAACACCTACTAGTTAAGCTAAATACAACGAATTAACGATAATTATAATCAAAACATCCTAACACCTCATGGGATCTCACCGGTGTCTCTTGGGTCTGATAGCTGGAACATATATTATGTTACTTTATTCGACTCTGGGTACCTATATGTATTGCTACGTAAGCTTAAAAGTTATTATTGAGTTGTGTAAACGTCTTAGGCCCGGCTCGGATCCGAGATGAGGAAATAAATCTGATTGGTTATAAAAACTCGTCATCTCCTCTCCACTTTGGTAGATACCGGACTTTTCGCTGTGCTCAATCCCGAGATGGGTAAAAAGTTTGAAAAACACGGCAATAGGATCACCACCTACGTGGGACTAAGTACAACTAGTGAAATGTGGTCGTTTCAGTATGCCTCTGCCCCTACCCCGTCGGGTGAAAGGGCGTGACTTCGTGTATTTATTATTGTGTGTACTATTGTACATTTTAAACAACTTTCGGGGAGAGCTATTGGGAATCAGACAACATTCTTATATTAAAACACCAATGCTAAAAAAAGCAAAGCCACTGTTACTCCTAGGATGATCACAGTAGATCAGGTAATCGCAGTGCTGCAGTGATACTAGCTTATAGGATTGAAATCCGTTTTTTTTTCAATACTCATAAGAATCAATCAGTTTCTACTCTAGATACAATACATAAAGAGCGAAAAAATTATTCGATTTTTTACAGAACTTACCCAGTCACTTGTCATTAGCCGATCTCAGACTAAACTTAGACGCAAATTAAGCAATAAACTTAAAAATAGCACTTACCTGGGGACCAGTTTGCCTCATAAATTTGGTGCCGTAAAAGTGCACATACGTCTGACTACTTGCCTCAATCATTTGAATTTCTATTGGGCCTAGAGTGCACATTTGCTTGTACAGTATATCGTTATTGAAACGTCCCGGGAAGAGTTGGCAACCAGTGGCCATTTCGTACATAATGACGCCTGTGGCCCATACGTCTACTTTATAATCGGTGCGATAGCCCAGTATAGTTTCAGGAGCCCGATAGGATGTTGTTCCTGTGCTGGGTATTATTCTTATATTGTAATTGTAGTCCATTTTATCGAAGCCACAGAGTTTCAATTTAGTGTGTGAACTGTTTAAAAGGATGTGTGATGGTTTTATATCTGAAATAAATTATACGTAAGAGACTAAATTATAACTGTTGTGAGAAAAGTTATATCGCGCTGAATAAGGATACCTTTTAAGTAATTCTTAAAGGACAAATGTTTTAGTAAAGCTCTAAATCGGATTTCACTGAATTGTTAGTTATGAAAATTATTTACTTCTCCATTACAAAATTTTTATACTGTCTACTTTTTCGTATGCAACGTTAATGAAAAAAGAAACATCTTAAAAATCCGCGTTCTACGCGCTGAAAAATACCAAATTAATCTTTTTCACAACATTCGCTATGCCTTAAGGCTAAAAACACTAAGTTTAACCAAAGATAATATAATAATATTACATACAGATAGGCAACGCCCTGTCCCTCACTGACCAAGCTTCCCCACCCCCGCCAGTCCCGCCACAGCTGTCATTACAGTTCGGCGGATGTTTTGAGGGAACATTTCCGTAGCCTTATTGGTCACATACATATTCAAGCTCAGTACGAACATAGCGTGTTTTTAGTGTATAAGCCCCGCACGTTGATATTGCGCTTGGCGGCCATCTTGGTGACCACTTGGTGACGTACATCCGTCGAGCAGTCAGTACTAAAAAAAATACCGTACGCAGCTTCGCGAGGCCAGCGCGCGCTCGCGCTACGTCACGATGACGTCACTTAGCTGTCATTATGACGAGGTTCCAGCGCATTACCAACTTGCGGGGCTTATAGGTGATAGAATTGTATACGAATATTTGTATGAAGTGGCCGCCCTGTGGTTTAACATAAAAAATAATGTTAAAGGGACATACCTGCATGAACTAGATTGTTCTGTGTTAACACACACACAGCTTCTACTAACTGCCTTGATAAAGTTTGTACCATATCTATATGGAAACATTTCTGTTTGCCCTTCTTCCTCTGCTTTAATGCATCTGCTAGCGTTCCGGCATAATACTCCGATAGGAAACACCATTCCCCTAGTATAGAAAAGCTGTTTATCATTTGGAGAAGATAATTTGAGTCCGAGGCCTTGTGAAGATTTGTTAACATCCTATCTTTATAAATGCTGGTACTTTGGAATTTACTCCTGAAAATTAAACGGCATGTTTTAATTACATTATAATATTCTTATGTGCACTTCAGAATCTTGCGATTGCATATTAAGACCCTTTACTTAAAACTAATTTCAATGAATTAATTACACAAGTACATTTTACACATGGAAAAATAACCAAACTCGTTCGTTACAAGTAATATTTGCAGATCATACAAAAATTTTTGTTTCGACACGGGATTCGAACCCAGACCTCTGGATTGCAAGTCACAAGGTAACATAATTTAGGTAATGCATCACCAAAGCAGCCAATTCGACTGCCATGCAAGGGATTTTGGCGATTCTTGAAGTTTTGTGGGGTACACGTTTTGTAATGAATGTGTACTGGACTCAGGGCTGTAGTTTGATGTAGGTACTTACTTTAATATTTTAATGGCATAAACTTGTCCACATTTGTCGGTGCATTTGTAAACACTAGAGAAATATCCACTATGAATCAATTGTGTTACAGTGTACGGTTTATGTAGATATTCATTAATTCGTTTCTCTATAGCGTTATAATATTCTCTATTTGGAAGACCTCCAATACCCATCCCTAACGATTTAATAGGGAATTCTTCGGCTTTCGGGATTGTTTTTTTAGGAATTTTCATTGATTTTGCAATTTTCTTTTTGTTCACGTCATCTATATTGCTTTTAATATTACCGCCTTGAAGATAGTTTTTCTTATTTTTCGAAGTAGATGCTACAACCTCATTGTTTGTCTGCGTCTTCATATTTGTAGACTCAGTTTTTTCTTCACTTTTCTCACTATTTTTAATCAACTCTGCCATAGTCTCGTCTACATCATGTCGTTGATTGCTAAGATTACCTACACATTCACCAGAACTAGAACTTGGCACAGCATCTTTGCCTTTTGATGTTGCTGTGCCAAGATTACTGACAAGTTCACTAGAAGATGAACTTAGCACAACATTTTCTTTTGGTTTTAATGTTGTATTTTCCTTGGTCTTCTCCTTTTCAGAGGTTCCTTTAGTAGTTTTTAACTCAGATGATTCTTGATCAGAGGTTGCTTTAACAGTTTCTAAATCAGACGATTCTTTTTCAGAGGTTGCTTTAGTAGTTTCTAAATCACGTGATTCTTTTTCAGAGGTTGCTTTAGCAGTTTCTAAATCAGATGATTTTATAGACGTGGCAGTGTTGATGATATGGCCAGTCGTATTCTCTTCGTTTTCGTTTTCGCTTTTGGTCAAGGTATTAGTTACACAATTAAAATTATGTTGTAAACTTAAAAATGATAAATCAGTAGTCGGTTCCTTTTTCATAGGTGTTGGTATATTTATATTGGAGTTGTTTGGTTCATTTTTAATATTGTTTGAGGTATTATGTAATCCATTATTAACATGGTGTTGATTTAAAAATGAAGTATGACTAGTGGGTTCTGTTTTTATATTGTTCGAGTTAATGTTAGTTTCTTTTTTAATATTGTTCAAGGTGTCATTTTCGCTTTTAATCACGTGCGCATCGTTAGCACAACTTTGCACTTGTGCATTTGAAGAGGAAGTAAAATGGTTTTGTGTTTGTCCATTATTTTCAGATTTAACAGTTGGTTCGCTTTTTATTACCTGAGGTAGTTCTGTTATTTTATTCTTATCATTTCGTTCGCTTTTTATTACCTGAGGTAGTTCTGTGCTTTTATTCTTATCATTTTGAAGCACTCCGGGATCTTCAGATTTTATCTTCACATCACTAGAATTCACACATGTATTGACAATATTTTTCGCGGGCTCTATTTTCGTCTTTGAGCCTTTAATAGTGCTGATTACTTTTTGTATAATAGATTTGACATCAACTGGATTCGCTACTTCTAATTCTGTTCTATGAGTTACTCCATTTTCATCGATATCAGTTATGATACATTTCTTAGAAACAATATTCTGCGTTTTGTCCTTAAATTGAACCGGTTCTCGTGAATCGTCGTCGATGTAGATGACAGGCATGCCTTCAGTAATATCTTCCAGAACAATAACGTTATTTTCACTTTCATCAGATAAATCTATAACTTCATATACGTCGTCATTGATTGATTGAGTGATGTTCTTCTGATTGCATGTGTCAATAAGTCTGAAAGTAAATATTTGTTATTGATACTGTTTCGTTAAATATAACTCAATCTTGGGTGATTGTGATACTAAGTTTTTTGTCTAAACTTTTAACCTCTAGCGTAAAAAATCACAATTATAAAAACTTTCTTAATCTTAGATACTGGCATACAATTATTATGATTATTTCATACTTGCATTAGCCAACTACAGCTTCAAACCGTGCACCTACAGGTGTCTGGTACGTACCAGGTGAGGTCAGTTTATAATACTAATGAGTTGGCGAGTCACCAACGTGGATGCCGTCCGTTACCGTTTTCCTACATTATGGGGTTCTATTTTCTATTACATTAAAGTTCTCATATAAAAATAATAAATATTTGTGTACAATCTCACACAACATTATCTAGCCAAAAATTAAGCTAATTTAAGCTTGTGCTATGGGATCTAAACGACCGGTAGAGATTCTTATACAGGGTTACAGGAAAAGTCGTGCTAGATCCGTTAAGGGCGTGGACTACCCATTATTTCTGACTAATTTCACTATGAAACACCCTACCCTAAACTTAACCCTGTTCGAGATATTCGACTTTTAATATTTTTATTGAAAATTGCCGATTTTTAGGTTACAAAATTTTTTATTTTTATTTTGGGCGCCTTATTTATTATTTTTGTTGCATTTTGACATGTGTAATAAGATGCTCCAAAACGTCAATCATTGAAATAGTGCATAAATTAATTGAACATGTCGTAGAAGACAAGTGAAAGTTAAGAAAATAAAAAAAATAGTAACAAGTTTATTTTTCTCTAAGGGATATGTAAAAAAAATATTACGGCAGTCGTTCGGCAGATGTTTTTTAAAATATCTACATTTCATCAGCTATCAAACGACGTATAGCAATGTAGGGTTGTATTTAAATTCATTGAAAAAACTTAGTTTTAAAAGCGACAGTGGAGAAGAAAATTAATACTTAGCCCTAAAAAGTAAAATAAAACAATAGGAAAAGATGAAATGTCATTTATTAAACAAGGTTTTTACACAACTTTTTCATACTCTACAGTTCATGTTCAACATGGCCGCCTCGGTTATGAATACATTTTCGCATCCTTCTACGGAGACCAGTCTTTACTACTCCAGTGGTCAATGTTGTCCTCATTTGATTGGCTGCGTCCACAATCCTTTCTCTTAATTCTTCCACAGACGAAACTGGATTTGGCGGTTTTAGTGTCACGCGTGTATTTTTTAGTCGGTAGGAGTCCATATACATAGCATCCATGTAGGAATTTTCACACGCTTAGAAAAAAAAAGGGTTTGTATTACAATTCGTAGAAGAAAAAGTAGTTGGGACGCTTAAGGTAACAGTTCTAATGGTCCCGCGCCTATTGTCCTTCAAGTTAAGACGCACCGTGCGAGCGAGACAAGTGACAATTTATGCAAGTGTGAATGAAAGAACATAGTGACCGGTTGGGGTTGGGAATACAACACGTGATAATGTTTTGGTTGTTAGTCTGCTTTTGTGCTTCGTACATAGTAGATGTGATATCGTTTTGCTCTTTTTCTCGACTTGGCTGTGATTCTGGACCATTTCTTCTTATTTGTGACTACTGTGCTTGTTAACCGGACTCTGATTTGTACTTGTGATACGGAAGTGTTGAAGATGACGTCCTATACACCTGAGGAATATGCGGATATGCTTATTTGTTACGGATACTGTGATTGTGTGTCTGCGCAAGCTCGCAACGAATACATAATTCGCTACCCCGGTCGTCGAGTGCCAGATGTGGCCGTTTTAAGACTTCGAGAAACTGGCTCTATTTCGAGACGAAGTACGGATTTGGGAAGACCACGAATTAATAGCGACGAAGAACAGGACAATGAGATAGTGCAACGCTTTCGAGCGGATCCAACTACTTCCACTAATATTGTTGCCCGTGATCTGGAACTTTCGCAATAGAGAGTGTGGTTTACAGTTCATACTACTGGCCTATACCCGTACCATTACACTCCGGTACACGTTGTTGAAGAGGAAGACCCGGCGAGGAGGATAGATTTCGCAGATTTATGCTGAATGCTGACATAGAAGACCCAAATTTTTTAAAAAACATCTTGTGGACAGATGAATCCAAATTTGATAAAGATGGAATAACAAATTATCACAACGCACATTACTGGGCCCCAAAGGACTGAAGAATCCCAATAAGAAAAGAGTGACGGGGTCCCAGCGTCGATTCAGCGTGAATGTGTGGATGGGCATTATCTCCAATTATTTAATTGGACCTTACTTTCTCCCGGACACTTTAAATGGGGAAACATACGAAAACTTTTTAAGAGGAGACTTAAATGATCTGCTGGATGATCTGCCACTAAACTTAATCAGGGACATGTGGTTCCAGCATGATGGCTGCCCTGCCCATTTCAGAAGAAGTGTCCGAGACTGGCTGGACACAACTTACCCAACTACTCAGACACCATTCACGCCATTCTGACACATACAAATAAATGGATAGGACGAGGTGGGCCGTTGCCATGGCCAGCAAGAAGTCCAGACTTAACCCCCATGGATTTTCATGTGTGGGGGGTTATGAAAAGTCTTGTGTACAGCGAGCCAAATCCAGTTTCGTCTGTGGAAGAATTAAGAGAAAGGATTGTGGACGCAGCCAATCAAATGACGACAACATTGACCACTGGAGTAGTAAAGACTGGTCTCCGTAGAAGGATGCGAAAATGTATTCATAACCGAGGCGGCCATGTTGAACATGAACTGTAGAGTATGAAAAAGTTGTGTAAAAACCTTGTTTAATAAATGACATTTCATCTTTTCCTATTGTTTTATTTTACTTTTTAGGGCTAAGTATTAATTTTCTTCTCCACTGTCGCTTTTGAAACTAAGTTTTTTTCAATGAATTTAAATACAACCCTACATTGCTATACGTCGTTTGATAGCTGATGAAATGTAGATATTTTAAAAAACATCTGCCGATCGACTGCCGTAATATTTTTTTTACATATCCCTTAGAGAAAAATAAACTTGTTACTATTTTTTTTATTTTCTTAACTTTCACTTGTCTTCTACGACATGTTCAATTAATTTATGCACTATTTCAATGATTGACGTTTTGGAGCATCTTATTACACATGTCAAAATGCAACAAAAATAATAAATAAGGCGCCCAAAATAAAAATAAAAAATTTTGTAACCTAAAAATCGGCAATTTTCAATAAAAATATTAAAAGTCGAATATCTCGCACAGGGTTAAGTTTAGGGTAGGGTGTTTCATAGTGAAATTAGTCAGAAATATTGGGTAGTCCACGCCCTTAACGGATCTAGCACGACTTTTCCTGTAACCCTGTATATTTATAAATACCATACATAAATATGAATCATATCTAATTAATAATATAATTATGTATCTCATAAAAAGAAATGTGTTATAGCTGCGTCCCTCCCCCCACGGTTATACTACCAATACCAACTGTATCTAAAAACTATAACTGGACCTGCTCGCACAAAATGACATTATTTATAGTATTTCATAGATTAAACTTACCCTTCTTTTGAGTCTTCGGATTGATTCACTACATTAGGTTCACATTGAACTGTAAGTTTACAGTCTTGTTTTAGAGGTACTTCTGAGTTTTTGTTGTAATGTTTGTTATCAACAGGTTTGTGTTGAACTGTAGATTCGCAATCCTTGTTAAAAAGGGTTTCTGTTCTTATGTTACAGTGTTTGTCGCAAACATTATCACTTCTTATTCCCTTTTCAACCGTATAATGTTCACGAACTGGACTTTTACCTGCATTCAAAATATCGGCAATTTCATCTATGTCAAAATCATCAAGAAAGCTTAAGTCTGTATGTGGTGATGCACCTCTTTTATTTCTATTTTCATTTGAACTTTCTGAATTCTCACTAGTGATATTTATAACTACCTTAAGAGTTTTTGAATGTTTTACTTTATGTTTACGTGCAACTTTCTCTTTCATGGATTTCGATGATGATAGATGTTCATCGTGTGTTGTAGACTTCTTATCGGTCAACTTTTCGCTAGTATCTGGTTTAGCATTAGCACAGTTACGAACATCATGGCAAGTGATGGTCTTAGTTACATGCACCGTTTTTATTGTTGGAATCTGAGTATTATTTTCTGATTTCCGAAACTTTTTCACTCCTACTTGTTCGGACTCAGACTCAATTTTTTTTCGTTTTATTCCTACTTCCTTAGTCTTATCAACTTTTTTGTTTGATTCTTCTCCTTCTTTTTCATTCTTAGATTTTTTTCTATTCACTTCTATCTCTACGTTTTTGCTTGACTTTTTTCCTTCTTGTTTATACTCAGATTTTTTTCTTTTTACTATTTCCTCTTTAGTCTTTTTCACTTTTTTGCTAGATTGTTCTATTAGTCCAGGCTCAGACATTTTTCTTTCTACTTGTACCTCCTTAGTCTTATTTGCTTTTGTGCTTGATTCTTCTCCTATTTGTTTAGGCTCAGACTTTTTTCTTTCTACTCCTAACTCCTTAGTCTTATTTACCTTTTTGCTGGATTCTTCTTTGGTCTGTTTTCCAGAATCATTACAAGAGTTTTTATTAGACTCTACTTTCTGCTTTTTATGTTTGGAACAATCAGTAGTTTCATTGTTCGCTTGTTTTTTATTTTTGTCTTGGTTAGAACCTTGGGAATTTTCTTGAGAATTAGTTTTACGTTTGTGTGTATTTAAATGAAAATCGCTTTTTTTCTTAAAAGAATTTACATTATTTGCTATTTTTGTTCTTAACTCTTCTTTCTTTTTTACGGTGTTCAATGTAGTGGATTTCTCTTTATTGTCTTCTCTTCTTTTCTTTCCTTCATCGCCAGTAGCTGAACGTTCATTGATTGTGTTTTTAATTTTTGTACTATTTAACTTTCTATTGAGCTCATCTTTCTTTGCAGCTTGTTCAATATTTTGTTGCTTTTCCTTATTTTTAATTCGTTCCATATTTGCTTTTTCATTAGATACTTTTCCAATTCGTTCCATAGTACTAGTTGCTTTCGTATTTATTAGCTTTTCCCCGCCTATAAGTTTTGTACTATTATTAATCGCTTTGTTTTCAGATGACTTGGAATCTCTAACTTTACTAATGGATGTCTTCTTTTCTTTCTCCCTATCCATTTTGTGCACACTGTAAGTATTATATTTTCTTATAAAACGTTCGTAGTCTAGATATCGCTTTATTGCTCTGGGGCTTAGATAACTGTCCCAAAGTTCCTTGTTTGATTCGGGTATATTTTCATATTTATGCTGTACTAAATTTTGAACACTCCTTGCTGATTTTGTAATGTTTGCTGTATTGAGTTTATATTGATTTAATCGTATATTACGTTCCTGGTTTTTAATATTATCACCTTTGTACTGAATACTGTTATACTTGTTGTTATGGCTGCATTTTATCGAGCTTCGGTTACTTAAACATCGCGACTTCGCAGTTTTAGAAGTACTGTGTTCTGTTACTGGTGATTCGTAGTGTACTGCTACTTGGTTATTATCATTATGTACAATATTATCGGAATCACTCTTGTGACAATTGACATTCAATTGGTCCCCTCTATAGTTTTGCTTCGCTTTTATTTGAGTAGATTTTGTTTCTTTGTTTGTTATGTCGGCGTCGTGATTATTTGAACGACTGATTAAGTCACAATCTACTTTATTATCAAGTTCCGATGTTGTGTCTTTGTCATTAACTTTTACGTCGTTCTTATCTAAATTATTATTTAATTCAGCAGTAGTGTTACTACTTTTTAAACTTATCAAATCAATCAAATTACCTCGAGAGTATTTTGAGTTCGATAATATATTTTCATGAACTGTTGATTTCACTGGAATTATCTGTAGATTGTTAGGCTGCAACAAAGTATTTTACTTTTTAAACTCGTACTCGGAAAGTGGATGACCTGTAATATAGAACTTATGGGGCCCGTCCGTAAAAATGCACTTACCTATGATCTAAGATTCCGTTAAGAACGTTCTTCACCGAGCTGGTTAATGGATGAAAATGATTTTATCTTCACTGAAATATGTCAATAAATTAATTGCAGATGGGTTGCCTAAAAAAAAAATCAGTCCAGAATATGATTAATCAAAAATTTAAAAAAAATACATTTCAGTGGTCATGAATGAAATAATCAATGGTGGATTCAATGAAATAATCTTTATATTTTAATTTACTTTAATTCATTAAGCAGATCGCTGTAAGTTACTAGTATCGATTTACTTTTTTATACCTGCGTACCCAAGAGTTGTGACGGGAAAAAGTCGACAACCTAACATTTGCATATCCTATGGGCGTTATACTTTCAATTGGTACTTATAGAATGTATCTATGTCCTATGTATTCTTCAAATCAGTGAAATGTTAACATTTTTTTTTACTTTTTGATTAATCATATTCTGGACTGAATTTTTAGGCAACCCATCTGCGATTAATTTAGTGACATATTTCATTGAATATAAAATAATTTTCATCCATTAACCAGCTCGGTGAAGATCGTTCTTAACGGGATCTATATACTACTAGGATTTTAGAAATATTCAAGTACTCACTTCATTAAATGACACTAAAATAAAACCTTATATTCTCAATAGATGAGACTACATTAACACCGTGTGCTATTTACAAAATAATTATTTACATTAGAAAAAACACCTCTCAAAATTATTAAAAATCATCGAAATAGCAGGAATAATCAAATTGACAAAGGTAAATTTCGATGATTTTCAGAGGTTTTTTCGCAAGTAAATAATTATTTTGCAAATAGCACATGATTTCAATGTAGTCTCATCTATTAAGAATTTATGGTTACATTTTAATATCATTATGAAGTGAGTTCTTAAAATTTCAAAAATTCCAAGAGTCTTTTTGTGCATTTTACGGACGGGCCTATTAAGAAAAAAACTAAGGCGGCTAAGGTTCAAAATACGCCTGGTTTAGCTCAGCGTAGTGAACTATAGCCAATGCAAGACTACGTGTGTATGTAGTGTATAACTAAACTGACCATTTATTTTTGATCTCAAAACGGGACACAAGTTTTATACCCCAGTTAGCAGGCTAACAATTAAAATAAACATAACTTCATTATTTAGAAAAACCGTCCAAGTGCGAGTCGGATTAGCGCACAAAGGGTTCCGTACCAAAAAACGGCAAAAAGAAAAACTGTTCTGTGGGACACCCCCCCCCCCCCCCCCCTCTGTTTTGTACCACTAATGTGGCAGACAAGCATACGACCCACCAGATGTACTGGTGGTCACCGTAGCCCATGAACGTTTGCAACACCGAAGACGATACACTCGCGCTGCCGACCCTGTATAAACCTTCTAAGACCCCTTTTGAAGAACCCCATACGGTAGGTGTTTGAAAAAAAACGAGGCAGGGAGATCATTCTACGACGTAAGATGCGGATTTACGGGAACAAGCCCCTATCGGATCTAACCGTGCTCGAACGCTCAAGAGGCAAAGTGTGAGTATGAACACCCTATGGCGAGCGGTGCGATGATAGAAAGTAGCCGTGGGCATCATATCAAACATTTTTCAGACCACAAACCATTTTACAGGAGGTAGAACACGCACAAGGAGGCAAAGTCTCTCCTGTCGTGAAGAGGTTCCACACCACCTGCAAGCGTAGGATCGTTGACAACTCTCATGACTCGCTTTTGCACCGAGTCGAACGGTCGAAGTTGACATTCAGGTGCCCCCGCCAAAAGGTGACAGCAGGACTCCATGTACGGCCGCACTTGCAACTTATAGAGTAGCAGTGTTTGTGCCGCAGTAAAAAGCGCCGCGCCCTGTTGAGCACACCCAGCTTCCTGGAGACCAGCCTGGCTTTGTTCTCCAAATGACTTCGGAACTGAACGTCATTGGAGATGTTAACACCAAGGATCCCTATACTGTCAGAGATCGGGAGAAATGTGCCCTGAAATTGTTGCGCTACAGTAAATGGGGTTTTCTTTGCGGTGAATACACAAACTTGTGTCTTGGTAGGGTTGAATTGAACAAGATTTTGTTTACCCCAGTCGGACGCTCTGGTGAGAGTACTCTCAATTTCAGACACAACTTTTTCACAGCTTTCTTCCACTGCAGCCCGAGAGACACCGGGGCGGCCTGCATAACAATAAATGCCGTCAATAGACAACATGTCATTGATATGCAGCAGAAATCTGTTTCTTCTGCATTTCAATGACTCTGGTACAGAACAACACTGAGCCTTGTGGTACTCGAGCGGTAATGGCCATGCACTCATAACAGCTGCCGTCAACGAAGGCCCTGATGGTTCTACCAGCCAAAAAGCTGGACAAATCCGCATAAATTCTCGGGCAGTCCATAGGGCTCTCCTGTGGACTGCCCACCATGGTCTTCTTGCGAATTTCGCAAGAAGACCATGGTGCCAGACCCGGTCAAAAGCCTTAGGATGTCGAGGCTCACTGCTAGAGCCTCGCCCTTACTCTTGATAGCCATCGCCCAGCGGTGTGTGAGGCACACGAATAGATCGCCAGTCGAGCGACCTTGACGGAAACCGTACTTCCGGTCACTGAGCAGGTAGTGTTCCTCAAGATACCTCAGGAGCTATGGTATTGTTTACCCGCTTCATCACCTTTGACAAAAGGGAGGGGACGGCTATAGACCTGTAATTAATTGGCCGGGTCGGTCCTGTCACCCTACTCGGGCACAGGATGCAAGTGCGCGAAATGCCACGAAGAATTTTCCTTTATCTCCTTTTTGTCTGATTTTAGTATTTTTTATTATAACATCAAATCAGCATATGGCAATCCACTCCTGGACGTAGGCCTCTCCCAATCTTCGCCACAATACTCAGTCCTGCGCCTTCCGCATCCAGTCCCAGCCTGCTACCTTTTCTAGATCGTCGGTCCAGCTGGCGAAAGGGTCGTCCTACCCCACGTTTACCAAGTCGCGATCTCTACTCAAGAAATTGTTTACTCTATCGGCCATCAGTTGTTCTACATATTATGTGGCCTGCCTAACCACTTCAAAACGCATACTCAGCAAACTATGTCAACGTTCTCTGATGGATAACATTTTGTCCCTCAGGGACACCCCAAGCATAGCTCGATTCATTGCTCGCTGCGCAAGTTTAAGGGTATGGACTAGCCCCATTGTAAGTTTCCACGCCTCGGGACCGTAGATCATAATTGGTCGTTGGCTCAATAAATGGTTACTTTGCTTGTATGTTGACATTAACACTTGCGTTTCGGCATTACCTATAGGTAAAATTCCAAAGCAATTGAAAACTTCAATTTAGTTATCGGTTTACCACTAAACTACTTCACGAACTTTACACAAAAACTAAACAATAGTGTAGTGAAAACACGGACTGGCTTTAAATTCCCCGACCGCGCACGTCCCAAGAACACGAAATTAAAAAAAAATCGCGTGTCTTCAGAAACAGACAGAACAGACGGGACAATTTAGCGTTCCGGCGCTTTGTTTGGGGACAACGGGACAAGTGACCGAAAAAAGGGACAGTCCCGTTCAAAACGGGACGTATGGTCAGTTTATGTATAACGATCAATATGTGTCTAATCATGCGAATGAAGTTATTAAACGGAATTCAGGAATTACGGAGGTGCTTTTAAATAAACTTAGTACGGATTTTACACGATATGTTAAAAACAATAGGTACCTATGTTTCATAGCCGTTTCTTAAATTAAGACTGTTTTATTTATTCTACCGCACGGGGGTGTGTAATAAACATTACTGGCTCTTCTAAACCAGGATTGTACACCAAATTGGTGTTGGTAAATTTCAGGAAAATTTCAGGAAAAGTTCAGGAACCTACATCAATATTAATGAGGATGATGATGGGATCAATATGGTCACTTCTTGGGAATAAACTTGTTCCGCAGACTTACCATAATCACGTATTGGGGTTCGATTAGGATAGGCTCAGGTTCAGTTCAGGTTTCGGTGGGCTTGCAATGATCCCGTCACCGTATGCTAACCAAAAAACTTACAATTCCAAGTTCCTGTTTAAATTGTTATTATATGTCTACGGACCTACTCAACCAATACAGTGATTTTCATTATCATTATATCCGTTTAGTAATTTCGTGTCTAAAAATTATTTAATAAAGATTAGTTTAAAAGAATTTAACATAAGCAGCGCACTTAAAGTATAATCTTTTACGAACAGACACACATTATTTACGATTCTACTATAGTACTTATAGACCGACAAAATCAGAAGTAAAAGCAACAAATATGTATAAAAAATGTGCTCATTTTTATAATGTCCTCATTTGTTTTCACGCGGTTGAAGATAAGGGACGGGGATTTTATCAGTTCGTTTAAAAAACCCTCCTACTTTTACTAATATTAAAGGCGCGTATCGACTTCGCGCGGCAAACCAACGAACATTGGCGCGCGCGGCGGCCGCGCATTATGGGTACTGAGCCGCAGCGCGCGGCAACTCGAACATCGGCGCGCTCGAACATGCCGCGCGACGAACCGTTTTGTGTCGGTTTTTGACGGCGCGGCAAAGGAACAACAGTGCGTTGTGCGCGCGCAATTGGGACGGACCTGAGTGCCTGACGACTACTCACGCATTTATAGTGGATACGCGCAGCTAAAACACGGATTACGAGAAGTGTCGTACTTTAATTAGATTATATTATTATATAGGTATGGCACTAAACAATTTGAAATTTAAAAGCAGCAGCGGCACGTCTCGCCGGCTTGCTTGATACGTCCGTGGTTGTCCCGCATAAAATGTACGCTCGTTCATGGATCGGCTGCCGCGCGCGGCTGCCTCGCTATGATGATATTGAGCGCTAAAAATGGCTCGCGAACCAAATCACAGACTTGCCGCGGTCGAACAATGCTCGCGCGGCGGCCGCGCGAAATCGATACGCACCTTTATTTGTGAAAGTTTGTTATTCAGTAATTTACACTATACGACTCAACAGATTAACAGGGATAAATTATAGTCTGGTATAACACAAGCTTTTTATTCCTCCAGCATGTAGCTATACTAAGATCGGCGTCAATTTTACTATCCGACAATACAGTCATGACATACTAAAAAAATAAAAACCGGCCAAGTGCGAATTGAACTCGCCTATGAAGGGTTCCGTGGCAGCAAGTAACATAATTTAAAAGTTCTTGTAGTTCGTTGTAACTTTCATTGATGTATTAACACGTTCGCAGTGGTAGTGATTTTTCTCTGCGAAAATTGCGGTTTATGACGTATTAAAAAAAAACTACCGACTCGATTTTATTCAAACCAATTTTTTTGGTAGATTTTATGGCAATGTACATCTATTATATAAAAATAAGTCGGGTTTTCCTTCCTGACGCTATAACTCCAGAACGCACGAACCGATTTCCACGGTTTTGCATTCGTTGGAAAGGCTCCGTGAGGTTTATAGCAAAGAAAATTCAGGAAAACTTTCAACAGAAAAGCGGGAAAATCATTTTTCACATACAGCGCCGTCGCGGGCGAAGCTGCGGGCATCAGCTAGTTATATATATATTTTTTAGATTTATCATTCAATTAGTTTAGAAGTTAGAGGGGTGGGGTGGGTGGGGGACACATTTTTCCACTTTGGAAGTGTTTCTTGCGCAAACTATTTACTTTAGAATAAAATAATGTTAGACATCTTAATAGCATTTTTGAAGACCTTTCTATAGATCCCCACACGTACCTATGGGTAAAAAAAATTTTTGAGTTTGAGTTCTGAGTATGGTGACCCCCAAAATTAACTGCTTTTTTTCTAGTTTTATATAAAAATCTTAATGCGGTACACCGAATACATCTAGTTACCAAGTTTCAACAGCATAGGCCTTATAGTTTCTGAGGAAAGTGGCTGTGACACACGGACGGACAGACAGAGAGACAGACATGACGAATCTATAAGGGTTCCGTTTTTGACATTTGGCTACGGAACCCTAAAACTTGTTTTCGAAGCTCGAAATCCATCTGTACTATCTTAATTTGTGGTACTACAATGCTAGCTCGAGTGTCTGTCTCCTATGGCTTTAGGTACATCCAAATCCACCATTTTGTCTTCCGCCTTATCTAAGACGACAAACCACAAACAAGTCTATCCCGACTCGTAGCTGCGACCCGATTCGATTCGATTTGAAGGTTTTTTTTTGCGCTTCGAATCTAAGAATCTCTGAAGGTTTGTGAACATGTTTGGACGGGGTACACTACATTAATACGAAAAACTTTATTCCGAAAGTTACAATCACGAATTTCATAATTCCGATTTTCATAAATCCTTTTTATTAAAAGTCAGAATCTCAAAATTCCGAATGTTTATAATTCCGACTGCTAAAACGCGAATTTCAAGAAACCGAATCGTATAATTCCGAATCATTAAAAATCCGCCATATCATAAATACGAACTCCGATCCGATCCGAAATCGATGTTATTTTTAATCTATCGCGGTTTTTTACACTCATACTTATAGAACTCGGTATCTACTTGTAAAACTCGCATCGAAGCGCCCGTAGCCCCGCTTGAGTTTCTGTAAACGATCACCGTCAGTACTACCCGTTCGCTCTAACTTTGCCGCTGGCGTAGAGGCGTATACCCGAATTGTTAATTATACGAAGTAAATGGACAGTAGCTAATGTCACTTCGTCATAGAAAATACGCAACACTACAAGAAGAAGTGACATTAGTTGCTGTCAATTTACTTCGTCTAATCAAAAATTCGACTTTAGTATAGAGCCGAGCGGCAAAGTTAGAGCGAACGAGCAGTAAGCTACTTTTGTTATGGCTGCAACGTGTAGTCTACTGATCTAGACACGCGGTATCGTGTCAAGCCAAGTTCAAGCAAAGGAACTGTCTCCTTTTTTACATTTATGTTTTTGGTGGGATTATAAATTACACGAGACCTTAACCATGTGCAAGCAAGCAGACAGGCAGACATGCTTGCAGGCATTCATTAGCTTTCCAAAATTACGTAACAAGTTGAGAGTGAAGAGACAAGCTTGTTACTGCAATCGAGGAATGTCTTTCCTCCACGCTTTTAAGTGATATTTCAAAGCACACGCCGGCTGCGGCACGCTCGCTTCGCTCGCTCGGCTCGTGCACAGAAGGTCACAGTCCTAACTTAACCTAACCAAATTAAATCTTCTTGTACTGATGTCACTCCGGGGAAGGACCCTGTGATCCTTACCCAGAATGACAAGAGTAAAAGATCGGAGTCGGGTTTTAACTTTATTTTTATGTTACACGAATACTGTATTTAATTACAAAATCATTCACTATTATAAGCTTATTACTCTGTAAGAGTTTTATAAATCGTATCAATTTCGACTTTAACCTATTTTTTGTACAAATTTATAACTTTAATAATGAATTTTCGGTTTCGTATTTATGATATTTCGGATTTTTGATAATCGGAGTTCGTATTTATAATATGGCAGATTTTTAATGATTCGGAATTATACGGTTCGGTTTCATGAAATTCGGCATTCCATCAGTCGGAATTTTAAACATTCCGAATTTTGAAATTCTGACTTGATTAACTTAATGAAACATCGAATTTTTGACTTGCGGGATTTCGAATCATTCGGAATTGTGAAACACGTATAAATTGTAGGTACTTTATCAATTTACGCCTCAGCTTAAGTTCGCCTGAACTCACACGTACCTTCAGACTCCTTGTACATACACAGTTACACACACACACACGCATATGAGGCACAGTGCACCAATGTGCCCCACAGTATCATATTCTGCCTGAACTTCCGGCGGCGACATGAACAAATAACTCGGTCATATTAGCATCGATAGCAAATTATGAATGTCTCATTGTTTTTAACATGAACACGATCGCCGTAAGCTGAGACCAGTCTGAGAACAATTTGTTATCGGAGATGTCTCAAGTTATGGTAGGTAATCGCGGAAACATTTTGTCATAAGCTACTTTTAGTACGACAGACGGCATCGTGTATAGACTACCGGCGGAGACGAGAGGAATTTAGACATCGCGTTTACTGTTGCCCCCCCCCCCCCGCCCCTAATGCCCCCTTTTTTATAGTTTAGTATTTGTTGTTATAACGACATCAGAAATACAGTGAAAATTTCAGCTCTCTATCTATCACGGTTCCTGAGATACAGTCTCGTGACGGACAGACAGACAGACAGACAGACAGACGGATGGCGATGTCTCGTGAATAGGGTTCTGTTTTTACACTTGGGGTAAGGAACTCTAAAAAAAGTGCGGAGAGGATAAATTCCAACTCATACCACAGACGCGTCTCTCGGACCCAGTTTGGTCACCCGGTTTAATCCTTTTTTTTAAATATATTTGGCACGCCAAAATGATGCCGCCGTTCGATGGAAAGTCACGGCGACATCTAGCGATTGGGGGCTACCGTGCCAGTTTGTAAGACTTTAAAGCGGCCCTCAAGTTGGCGGCCCTATGATGTACCTCTTCACGCTCCGCTTGAAGAACCCAGGATTGTAAGAGGAGGGGAACACGTGCGCTGGCAGGTCGTTCCAGGTTTTTATGGTTCGACAGAGAAACGATCTTTTAAATCGTTCAGTTCTAGCGAAGATTCTCTCCACTGTGTAAGAGTGGCACCTCTGTCCAGCACGCGTTGTTCGGGATCGGAAAGCAGAGGGCGGGATTAGGTTGAAGAGTTCTTCAGAACACTCACCGTGATAGATAGATACGGTCCTGTCGTAAATAAACAAATGGTTACATACCCTTATGCTCGGAGGTGGAGGACGTTTCGTAATTACGATAGTTTCGGAGTATTATTATCGAAAATCGCGACAAGCGCTAGATGGATGTCAGTTCAACAATCTAAGAATGCGACGGTTACCCTTTCAGCGCGATGTTGCCACACTTGCAACCTACCTTCGTAAATGCACAGTAAGCTAAAAAATCGTTGCAAAACCGAGTCATGAAAATACCTACCTACCTACATAATATCATGTTTCTCAATCATCATTACCTACTTGTACTTATAACTATGAAATGTCAATAAAACAGCCGACTAAAATCAATGTGATTGTGAGTGAGTGTGACTAAAATCAATGGGTAGGTACCTAAGTAGTTTAATAAGTGTATATCTAGAGTTATTGCCAGGAATGCCAAGTTTAGATCACAGGAATAGTAGATAAGTAGGTACCTAGGTATTATTACATAGGTAGTTAATATTTCTGAGAGATAATTATATGGGACTACTTACATGTGCCGAGGTATCTATCGAGCCGATATTTCCTTCACCAGTAGCCGCATCGCTACTCATTAATTTAGTATCATTTGTTATTTCTTTTATGTCAGCTCGTTTACTAGTTGTTGACAAGGCATTTGCAGCTATGGCGGCGGCCGGCGTCCAACAAAATATTTGTATTTGGCAAAATTATAATCGGCACGATCACAATATTAGGGCTCTGGTAACGCGCGAAATAACTGTTTGACATTCTTCGAAAATCCATAAAGAATTTGTAAACAATTTGAGTTTATTTATTCCTTTGCACAAGTATTTATGTAATTTATTATAGGTTTTATTGTTTTGACCTTAGAATAGGTAGGTATTAACATTAACTATTAATAGGAATATGTTTGGAATGTCGGGTTGGGTAGGTTGAGTTTATGACTTATTAGGATATGGATGAATGTACACGCATACCTATGTAATAATTTTATTTCCTACTGCAACTGCACTGTTTTGAAAAATCTAATAAAAAATCAACTTAGTTGTGCCGCCGCCGTCGCCCGTGATCGCGTCCATAAACGTAAACTTTAACTGAATGAATTTGAATGAAATGAATTAGTTGGAATGAAAGAACTGAATGTATGTCGTTGAATGAGCTTATTCTGTAAGGCTTAGCGTGCATTACGACTTGCGTTTCTATTTTATTTTTTAAATATTAATATATCCCTACTACTATGATAAATGCGAAAGTAACTCTGTCTGTCTGTTACGTTTCCACGCTTAAACCGTTGCACCGATTTTTATGAAACTTGGTATAGTGATAGTTCATCCAAGGGAAGGACATAGGTTACTTTTTTACTGACTGCGCAAACAGAGGGTAATGATCTTACGCGATAACGACTTCTATGCGGACAAAGACGCGGGGAACAACTAGTCAGCTATTTCATTAGGTTGGGCGGTATAAACGTTCGAGTTTAGTTAGGCATTCGCCTTTAAAAGCTACGCTCATGCCTAGTACCTAAGTACCTACTTGAGCTTTAAGAAACGTTCGTTCTAAGAATCTTATCCGTATTAACCAAGGCACTTTTTTTTCATTTGTGGACAATCTCACACAACATCAGCCCAAAGTAAGCTGATATAAGCTAATAATAATATAATTTACGGGTCCTTAACCTCATACTGGGGAGTAGTCTATTAGAGCCAAGCCCATGTCACGCGGTTTCGTTCGCCCGCGTAGCTCCCGTTCCCGTGGAAATATGGGAATAAAATATAGCCTTTGTCACAAGGGGATAACGTAGCTTCCACACAGTTAAGAAGTTTTCAAATCGGTTCAGTAGTCTCGGGGCCTATTCGATGCAAACAAACAATCAAATATTTCCTCTTTATAATATTAGTATGGATACTAGTGGACGTCACGCGGTTTTAGCCGCGTAGCTCCCGTTTCCGTGGGAATATGGGAATAAAATATAACCATGTTACTCAGGATGGAAATAGCTTTCGAAATGTGAAAGAATTTTCGAAATCGGCACAGTAATCTTTGAGTTTACTCATTACCAACATACAAAAATACTAATATTTCCTCTTTATAATATTAGCGTAGAACTGTAGATATCAATTATTGTAGACATACACCTGTCCCTGTCGGAAAATTGTTTTTAGCATACACCTTACAATCAAAATCCATGGTTTTAACCATGGATTTTGATTGTAAGGTTTTTGTTTACCGTCGTTCATTAAATTTAAATGGCGGTGCTATTAACAGTGAGGGAAAATCCTCATGGATGCTATGCCGAACTCCTACCGATTAAACTCACGTAACGCCCAACAGCCTATGGTTGGAAGCCCCGGGTAAGCCCTCGGAAGGATGTCCCAGGACTCATAACAGACCCACGGCCGCCACCGCGGCCTCGCCCAGGGGGGGTGGTTCGGGTGCTATCCCGCGTCTGTGGAGGGTTTCGGGTGTGATCCCGCTTCTGTAAGGACGGTGAGCAACCCTCTCACCGTCCTCAGGCCCCGGTCATGGAGGCTAGTCTTCGTCGAAAGACGTCGGCGGCGCCCAAGCCGCCGACGCCGACGGCGGAACTCGGGTGGAAGAGTTCTCTCCCGTTCCCGCCCCGCCGTCTCTTTCACGAGCATGACCTGCTCGCAGAAAGAGGCGGGGCAGTCCTACTTACT
The DNA here is from genome assembly GCA_933228765.1 of Miltochrista miniata. Taxonomy (NCBI): domain Eukaryota; kingdom Metazoa; phylum Arthropoda; class Insecta; order Lepidoptera; family Erebidae; genus Miltochrista; species Miltochrista miniata. Next base: position 8,076,775 of record OW121764.1, on the reverse strand, counting down.
CCCACTGGAGAGCATGGCTCGCATCGTGGTCTCGAGCGTGAGAGTGTCCGCCTCAAGACCCACCACAAGGACCTGGCGCTGTTGCGCCCACGCCGTGCACTCCACCAGCGTGTGGAGCGCCGTGTCATCACTGCGGTGGTGTTTTTGGGACCAAACTTTGGAAGTGATGTCCGAAGTTCCACCGGCCATCGAGTACGAGCCCCAGAAACTTCATCGAGGGCTCGATGCCGATGTTGACGCCCCCTACCTGTAGGCTGGATCCCGCAGGTGGCCCGTGCTATTGAAACTTTATCTGTGCGGATTATAAAAATTTACTAAATAATAAATATTTGGCTTAGTGCGAGTCGGACACGCGTACAGAGGGTTCCGTACCAAAAAACGGCAGGTAAATCACGTTTATTGTAAGGGGGCCCCCCTTAATCCCCTTTATTTCTAATTTTAGTATTTGTTATAACAGCAACAGAAATAAATTATCTGCGAATTTTCAGCTCTCTAGCTAACAAAGTATCCTTACAGCCTCGTACCGAACGGACAGATAGACGAACGGCGAAATGTCATGAATAGGGTCCAATTTTACGGTTTTTAGGGTTCCGTATCCTTTGGGTATGAAACCTTAAAAACCGGCCAAGTGCGAGTCTGACCCGCGAACTACAAAGAAACGGCAAAAAAAAATGCTTTTGTTCTATAACTTCAAATATTGTTTTCCAGTTTTTGTATTTGTTATAGCGGCAACAAAAATACATCATCTGTGAAAATTACAACCCTAAAAACTGTTAACGATTCGTCATGGATTTATGGACAACTCAAATAACATACTTAACAGAAAAAAAAATGTTTCTCTGAACCTCCAATTGCCTTGCACATTTACATGGAAATAATTTAATTAATTAATATTATTATTGTTGAACATTCTTAAACAACATCATCTAGCCCAAACTAAGCTATACTTAAGCTTGTGCTATGGGATCTAGACGACTGATAGACATATTTAAATATATATGTTTATATCTAACTACATACATACATATTATATTATAGAAAACACCCAAACTCCGAGACAAAAATAGTGGATCACACAAATAATTAGACCGACCCTGGAATTGAACCCGGGAGCTCAGCGCGGTAGGCGGTTACACTGGTGAGTGCGCCACCAAGGCAGTCGGTAACAATTTATTATATAAACGAAAATATAAGGATTTCTACGTTACCATGCAACCAGGATAAAATATATGTACCTGTATCAAGAATTCACTGATCCTTTGAAACCTATTAAAACAAACACTTTTTCGTTATCTACTTAAAAATGTTTCTTGTGACAAACGACTATATTTCGGTTATTCTCTTGAGTCGCTCCCAAGTAATCTCTTGCTACTGCAGAGAACGCGTCTCCTACTGACTGACCCTCAGCTCCAGCAATCACGTTAAATAAAAAATACTTTTTATCTAAACTTTTTTTTATTGGACAGCATAATTATTGTTATTTTCTCAAGACAAGTAATTTCTTGGGTCTCCAATTTGGACACCATGTGTGCCATGAGACCATATTGACCATGTCTCAAAGAGAATAGCTATTTTTATGGCGGTCATTGTATTCTTTGGCAAAGACACTGAAAAGACGACACCAGCGGATATGCCTATGTTAAGTTTGGTTATTCTACACGTGCTATCCAGGGATACTTTCCGTCAAAAAAGTAGCCTATTTCAGTCGCCGTAGCATGGAGGCGGGGCGCGGCGTTAAAAAAATTACAACAAACAACTGCTTTATGTAAAAGATATTATAGCTGATAAGTCGGCACCTTAGGATCTTTTGTGACTAGTCTTTTAAAAAATGTCAAACAGATTTAATCACATTACTATTTAGTTTTAAGTAAAACTAGTTTACTTACTTAAAACTAAATAGCTATTGCCTACGGCTCCGCCCGCATGGTAATAATTTCCCATACACGTTTCCCCACAAGAACCGGGATAGAATGGTCTTTTTTCCTAGTGACGTGAAAGAATAAAAACCACCCAAGTGCAAGTCGAATTCGCGCACGGAGAGTTCCGTATCAAAAAACGACAAAATATCACGTTTGTTGTATGGGAGCCCTCTATAAATGTTTGTTTTGTTTTCATTTAATTATTTATATTTAATAAAAATACACAGCTCGATATTCTGTGAGTATTTCAAGCGTCTACTTAAAGCCCTTATTAATATCCTTACTAATATTATAAATGCGAAAGTAACTCCGTCTGTCTGTTACGCTTTCACGCCTAAACGGCTGGAGCGATTGAGACGAAATTTGGTATAGGGATAGTTCGAGGCCTTGAGAAGGACACAGGCTACTTTTTAACCGACTGCGCAAAAGGCGGGTTATGATTTTATGCTACAACGACTTCTAGGCGGTTGAAGCCACGGGGAACAGCTAGTTATATATACGAAAGTAACTCGGTCTGTCAGTCTGTTACGTTTTCACGCCTAAACCGCTGAACCGATATTGATGACATTTGGTATAGAGATAGTTTAAGTCCAAGGGAAGGACATAGGCTACTTTTTAACTGACTGCGCAAAAGGAGGGTAATGATTTTACGCGATAAAGGGGAACAGCTAGTATAATATAAAATGGCACAAAAATCACGTTTGTTGTGTGGGAACCCCCTTAAATATTATTATTTTGTTTTTAGTATTTGTTATAGCGGCAACAGAAACACATTACCTGCGAAAATTTCAGTTCTCTAGCTATCACCGTTCATGAGTTACAGCTTCATGACGGACGGACAGACAGACAGACAGATTGACGGTCTCTTTTTTTCTGTGGGTACAGAACCTTAAAAACAGCCATCTATACAAAGTAAATTAGTCTCGTAATTTGACATCTGGAAATATGTTGAAAAAAAAAACAAAAAAGCTTTGTATTATCTCGAAGATTCTATTGTTTTATCGCCATGTGACAAACTTTCTCACACTGATGAAGAAATATGTTAAGAATTGACAAAAGGGGTTTTTGTCCATTCTAAAGTCTAAACAGACAGAGATGAAATGCTGCTGAATCGAAATGGTCGGCGTGTTGCTCTTTTTGCTTTTGCCTTACATAATAAAATTCAACTGTTTGTCTCGCCGTATTAGGTATTAGTTGATAGCTACAAAAATCTGATTCTTCTTGGATAAAAAATAACCCAGTTTATTATTCTTTTAGATAATTGCTATTTAAAATCTGTCAGTTACGTCATAAATAATGCTTTACGGGAGAAAGGGAGAACACTAGTCAAAGTATTGTGTAAGACATGTCAAATTGCACCATTTAAATTGTGATAACTACTACTTTGGCCGATCTCCTGAATGAAGAGGGCAGGGCAATGAATGTTTCTAACTTATCTTACTTTTGAAGAAGTTCAAGTGAGCGCTAAGCCTTACAAATGAAAGTGTCACTCACTGAGTGAGAAACATTACAGATTGATCTGTTCGTTCCGTGTTGTTTGTTGTTAGCGTTTTGTAGGTATAATACCATACCTATGTATTAGGTATTTAGCGTTCCCGTCACCCTTCCCTAGAAGGGTGATCGCATCCGACGAGTCTCCAAGGCCCAAGGGCTAGAGCAGTGGTTCCCAAACTTATTTTGTCTACTGCCCACTTTGAGAATAAATATTTTTTTAGCGCCCCCATTTATTCACCTATTTAAAAACCACTGTAACTTGAAATAAAATTAATTAATTATTGTGACCTATATGTGATGTTGTATAAAAAAAAAATTAAAAAAAAAAGTATATTATGTATAATAACAGAGAATTCTAAACGAAACTTTTACTATAACCCGCAACTTGAAACCTGAGCGCAGTAGGTAACACACAACGGCGCTTAGGTCTCAAGTTAACTCTTACGGGCTCCACCTGCCAATAAGAATGATTATTGAAACGCTACTTTATAGTATTAAAACAGAGTATCTTTTATTAAAAATATAACTAAAATAATCAATCCTTATATAAAAACTAATGTGAAGGATGAATCTGATGCTGTTTAATAAGTTTGTTGATATCAGGTTCCAATTTACTCAAGAACAGTCGCAAGTCGCCTCGTTCGGTAACAAGCAAACGATTTCTCTTTTTAGTAAGCAGTGTTGTCACAGCACTAAATCCACGTTCACACAAATATGACGATGGGAATGCTATCAAGAATCGTTGAACGATTGACCACAATCCAGGGTACAATTGAGGGATCGGTTTTTGAAGCCAAAATTCTTGGAACCATTTTTGAACTTGATTTTTATTTCCTCGTTTGTTGTCAATTCTATAAGTTCTTCTTCCAGCTGAGGTGACATTGCTGTGTTGACATTTGAAAACGGATCCAACACCCAGTCTGGTATTTCCAAGTTCAAAATGTCCTGGTATCGTTCGGTGAAGTCAATGTGGAGGTTTTCCAAATGTTGGCAGTAGGCAAACAATTCGTCGTTACTGCATGATACTGATAAATTTGGAAAATTGTGAAACTCACGTCTGCCCTGATTCTTTTTGTGTAGAAGCAGTTTGGCTGCGAAAGCAGCAACGACGTTTTTTGTTTTAATTAAATTTAGTTTATCGCCTTGCAGTTGGAGATTCATGTCTTTGAACAATTTATACAGGTCTGTCATGTAAGCTATATCATTCTTTGATGTTATGAGCTTGTCGTGCAATTCTGTATCTTTAGTTTCTAAGAACTCTATAACAGAGTCAAACAGGTTGTAAAATCGAGTCAGACTTGTCTTTCTTATCTGGATGCATTTTATTCAAATGATCTTGCAGCCTTGAAGGCTTCATTGCTTCATTCGAAAATGTTTTTAGACATAGAAGACACAAAGGCGACGATCGGTTTGTGGGATTTTCAATATCCGAATTTAATATATTCCGCAGAGTATTGCCGTCTCTTCTTTTTTACTTCCGACATTGTTTTGCTTTGAGAAATACGTTCAACTTCGCGAGTAGAGGAGACGTAAGTACTGCTCATCTATTGCGCGCGAGACCACAAATGAAAATAAAATAAATATTACATTGTTTATATAGGAATGCTTAAGCAGCACGCACCGACAGGAATAAAACAAACATGCACAAACTCGTTTATCTCATTCGACGCTCAATCGTACTCAACAAGTCCGAACAAGCATTCAATGAACCAGCCCACTGATACAGGAATGCACAATTCGGGTTATTTAACAAAAAACTTGTTAAAACATGATAGATATCTACGAGTACTAATAACTATTATTTTTTTCTATATTAAATAAAATAGGACAGATATATGAACTACGCGAAGAGAAATACGAGTTTGAGCAATCTTTTAATTCAAATTAGTTGATGTTCACAAGTTGTTGTTGAGAGTCGAGAGCTCTTGCAGTTGTTGTTTAAGAGGCCTCTTAGCTAAATAAAGTTACAAATCACCCCCCGCCCGCCCGCCTCTACACAACGCCCCATTTTCTTCTGGGTCTCTTACCGCCCCCCTTGAGACCTGCAGCGCCCACAAGGGGGCGTTATCGCCCACTTTGGGAAAGACTGGGCTAGAGGCTCAAGGTAGAGTTTAGTCAGTAAGAGTCTGACATAATCACACGGCGGCCGGCCGTGTGGTAGGTACGCATGTAGCGTTCTCTACCTCCACCCCTCGCTCCCGGGTGGTGCCTTTGGGCTCAAAAAAAAAATAGGTATTGCATTTCGATTGAAAACTTTGTAAATGCAGATGCGTGGCCAGAGAGGATTATATACTTAAATAATATTTTTTTTAGTTGGTATTTAATCCTCACCGGTCTAACCCCTTTCCCCCGCTATTGCTGGGTAAGTAGGTAAACTATCCAAACGAGTTAAACCAAACGGTGCTCTGTCATAGTTGTATGGAGAGGAAAATCTTGGGACTCCTGGCCACCAGCCCTTTAAGTGGGTGGTCTAGCGAGGCAGATTGCCTTCACTGTGGTCTCGGTCGGGGTTCCAATCCTGCGTCGGACCAAATGTTTCGAACACATAACCTAATTTAGTACCTATACTGGGTGTAACAAAATTACCTCTCCAAATTTCGTCACGTGACGTGGCATCAGTCAAGAAATATTACAAAAATGAAGAAAAAAAAATCACATGAATACTTTAACCGTAAAGCCGTTTTAAAGGTCCTATAAATTTTCATTTTCACCCTTTCTATCGCTACTGAGCGGCAGTAGAAAGCGACAACGACAGCCAGACGGGTTCTTTGTGTTTGTTTTGCCACGGCGACCATGTTATCTCGAATTGCCGCGGTAAAAAATGAATTCTTAATGTGCGACAAAAAAATTAAAAAAAAAATGAAAAAATTTACCCCCCTTTTTTATTAAATATTTGTATTTGATTTGCGATGCCAAGTCATCTCATGAAATTTGGAGAGGTAATTTTGTTACACCCAGTATATAAGTAGGTTATGTACCAGTTTAAGTACCAGTTGCACTTATTCTATGGCACAAGGTTATATTTAACAGTTTAGTCATCGTTGTGAAAGTCATATTACAGGATCTGCCTACTGCCTATAATTTTTGTTATCACTGCAGCTTTCCTCGAAATCGTAATCAGATATGCTCACATTCCCATTTGAGTACGGCACAGATTACTAAATAAATAGTTACTACGTAAGTAACGCTCGTGTTGCAGTTTAAAGTAGGTATCGTAGAGTTGGCATAGGAGCATTTTTAGGGTTCCTTGCCCAAAGGGTAAAACGGGACCCTGTTACTGAGACTTCGTTGTCAGTCAGTCTGCCTGTCATGAGGTTGTAGGTACTTCAGGAATCGTGATAGCTAGAGACAGCTGACATTTTCACAGATGAATAGGTATCTGTTGCCGCTATAACAACAAATACTTCCTAAAATCAGAAAAAAAATGCATAGGTACCTACTGACTAAACGCCCACATTTCACCTTAGTTTTCGTACCTAATAGGTGTTAAGCCGTATTGCCATGTTGAAATGGATAGACGCAGGTTGTGACTGCCCGGCTGCTGTGCCTATCCATAAAAATAAGGCCGGAAAAGCACGGAAACGCTCGCAAATAAATGTCACAAAGTGGTCACGTGGCGATTACCATAATATATACAATAAACCTTTGATAAGAAAATGATAGATATTTGATTAGGTATCTATTTAGTGTTACACATTCAACATATTTGTATTGCATAGTGATAATTCCATAGGTACTAATTAATACGCTACGCGGTGGTAAGAGTATGCGAGTGTCCTACTGACTGTCTCGGGTTCGAATTCGGAGTGGGACCAAATATTTGTGTGATCCATGATCAGAGTTTTCTATGTGTTTGAACATCTCAGTAACAACTAGCCTCATTACAAAAATTTTCGTCGTATAAAATGGGCCCATGTAATTGAGGAATGTAATCAAAGATTATAGGCATGTTATCATCGCGCTGCTATACAGAGCGGGGCAGTAATGTCAACAAATCGGACCGAGACTTTCGGAACTTACATTGATTTCAAACTTTTTTAAAAGGTAATAATATGTAAAGGGTCAGGTAGACGCAAAGGCACCGCAAAGGAGTCCGGCATAGCATCCATGAGGATTTACTTATGTATAAAAAGGGTTTAGATAGAGGTGCGGAATGCAACGGGCGGAAGTTTGTAATACCGAATTCGTACAAGTTTTAAGTGTTGCTAATTCCGCGATCTTTTAAATCAGTGACTACGTACGTATACAGAGTAGTAATACAATTTCAGCATTTTGCAGCTTTGCAATGCACTTGCATTATTATAATTACCTGCTAAGCTTATTCTGTGGTATTAAGTTGTACTAAGAGGTCTAAGCACTACAAACAGACACCCGTGATTTTGTTTACGTGAAACAGCTTTTGATCTAGAACGGTTACAATAGAGTTGAATGCTTACCATGGTGACTTGATACTCTTCATAGTAGTGTTTCCTTCCTCGACCAGTCCAGTGTTCTCCTGAAATTTAGGAAGTCGTCACCTTATAAGTAGCTGTTCATAAAATTATATCTGACGTCTTAACACCGGTAACCCTGGTCTCACTAAGGACGATAAAGATCATAATATTATTTGGACCACATCTGCCGTCTACATGGATGGCAAAAAGTAAGGTCACCCTGGTTGGGTCACCACTGACGCCGAATGGGTGTATGTCCACAGCAGACTTTTTGTTGGACCGATAATCGGCGCGCTCTCGGATCTCCGAGTTCTGACCGGACGCAGGATGTGAGCGATGTGCTATTATTGCATTAGTACCTACTATTATATTGGTTGGTAAATTCTATTTCTGTCCTTCACAGAATCGGTGTCCGATTATCGGACGTGAGTGCTGAACTGTTAACCCTCACAGATCGTGCAGTGCTTTAACGTACTTTAATGGTAACTAAGTATTTAATGGACAATCTAAGCATAATTATGACGTAGAAATCTCGATATTCGCATCGAATTATAAATAGTTGGTTTAACGTAAATCAAAAATACGTAGGGGGTCGTCCATTAATCGCGTGAGGTTTTTTTGGACATTTTTTGGACCCCCCCTCCCCCTTGGTGATATTTGGTGAGGTTTCAGACTACCCCTCCCCCCCAGGGCCGAATCACGTGTATTTTTGGTAACTACAATTTTGTTTTTAATTTTATAGTTATAATCTATCCATACTTCTATACGAATACTAGCTGATCCGCGCAACTTCGTTTGCGTCACATAATAGAGAGAGATATGATATTAATATTTTAATATACTTCCCGTTGCATTTACTCCCGTCGTGTTGCTATATGTATAATATTCATTATTTTGGATCTAATAAAGAAGGTGTCAGTTTGTCAAGCTTAAAATCTTACGTTTGTTTGATCACAGTTGGCTAAATAGCAGCGAACTTATGAACAAAGGTAGAATAATCAAGTTTGAGTTTCCATGCAATCATTATGCTTTTGGTCACGACTATCGATATCCACGTGGACAGAGCTGCGATTTTTCTTTGTTATGGGGGAATGCGGTTGTGCACCATTATCCTAGCTGCGGGGCAGCCGGGTCGGTGTGTGGGGCTACCTGACCGTCCTATCCACTAAACCCCGCGGTGTTCATCCTCAGCCTACAGTCGGGCCGAAAGATATCCAACGATTATTCACGTCGTCCCGGCCCGGCCGGGGGTTCCCCACACTTCCGGGGTTCTCCTCGGGGGAGCAAGTTGGATGGCTCCCCCGGAGCTCCCTGAGGAGCTGACAAAAATCCAAACCCTCATCGCACCGCTCTCGAGCGCTTCTCTGGAAGCAAAGAGGGTAGAGAGCGGTGATCCGGTGGGATCTGAAAGCATCTCCGGAACAAGGAGAGGGACCCTCCCCCAAATGATCCCGGACACTCGCCCACCGGTGGATATAGCTGCGGGCATCGGCTAGTCTATACTGAAGCTAAAATAGTTTTTTTTGTATGTCTTTCTGTATCACGCCAACACTATAGATAGTACTATTTTAAATAATACTGACATAATTTGAGATTATTATTGGTCGGATTGATGCCGATATTCTGCGCGGTTCTTTCGGGAGACACGATGAAAAACAAAATGATTTTTGTGTTATATGATCAACGCAAAGATATTCCGATTTTAATTAATTTCTGATTTAAGAAAGGAATTGAGTGCTTTATGAATTACACCATACAAGTTTTAATAGTGTACGTTTGATCTCAAATTCAGGGTTGTAAAGTTGCTGTTATGTAAGTGCAAAATAAATACACGTGATATCTCACTACACCCCCCACCCCCCCTGGTGATGTTTCGTGTATTTTGTCAGACCCCCTTTCGAGCCTCACGTGATTAATGGACGACCCCTAGGTAGATGGGTCAAAACCAACATTTTGGCCAATTTCCTTTGTATAAAGTTGCTGACTTATGGCTGATTTATTGTAAAGCAAAAATACGTAGGTAGGTAAGTGTAGCATTTGATCCAATTTCGTGGTACCTAATCGACTTTTTTGCTACGTCGTGGAATGCATTTGGGCATCTTGATATCCCTCCGTTCTGCAATGTTAGATTACCCAGAACCTTAGACCATATATCACGGGACTAGCCTTTGCGAACCACCGCATACAAAAATATTCTGCTAGTCATAGCGGGTGAAGGGGGAAACACAATTAAAAATGTATTAATCGCCAAACGCGTAATGGCTGTTGTGTGTTAATTTTTATTGTACAGTCAACTACAATGAAATGTACTAGTTCAATAGACTTCTGTAAGGACCAACCAACGTGAGACACAAGTGAAACAACCGGTAGTTATTAACGCACTGCTTTATTGTATAGCACTGACGTACATACTAGTGGTGAGCGCAATCACACAACGCGTATACCTATAGCTACATACGTAACACTCCTTCCCCTTAAGTTTCCCACCACCTAATTAACTTTATTAACTTAAAATCTAAGAATACAGTTTATAAATAAACGGCTAAAAATACAATTTATAATTAACCGGCTTGCGGGGCCTACGAGTGCGGTCCGAGGGGTCCGAGGCAGCTTGGTCTTTCTCCTCAACTCTCTCCCTCTCAAGTTCCGAACAGTTATTGTAGTCGCCACCCCTGTTAGTGTCACGTAATTCTTCGACTACTTGGGGGGAAATCTCCTTTAGCTCTTGTGCCTGGTCAGGCGCAATGTTTCTGAGAGGACTTTTATTTCGGCTTTCGCGTTCTACAGACGACCCATCTTCGACGGAGTGATCTAATTCCTTTCCCGGTTCTGTGGCTACCATTTGTCCCTGTACTGACGGGAGTTTAATAGGAACAGTCAGGAATTCCGGTGCTCCGGTGCTGGAGGGTGGTTCCCGAGTCTGGCCTGCCAAGTATTGTCCCTTGATTTTTTTCATTTGATTTATGTGTTTTTTACTTGTAATTTTTGTTTCTAAGTCTTCTATTAAAAATAATAATTTTCCTATCTTCTGTATAATCTTTCCTTTTTTCCAATTCACTTTGTTTTGATTTATATATTTCTTATACAATACTTCCTCGTTAACCACAAATGCTTTTCTTTCAGTGCCGCCAAAATATTTACACTGTAAGGACTGTTTGCGTTGCACCCGTGAGAGAAGGTCATTGTCCGAAGGTGTAGGACGCGGTGGTGTTAAATAATCTAAACGAGAATGCAATTTTTTCCCAAACACTAAATAAGCGGGCGAAACGCCTGTGGTTGAGTGAATAGAATTACGATAATCAAATAAGTATTTCAATATTGCAGTATTTAAATTTTTATTCGAATTATTTGTCGCAATTGTACGTAGAATACATTTCTTTATCATTTTTACGCAAATTTCTATTTGCCCATTACTAAATGGGCAGTAAGCTGCTGAAGTAAGGTGCTGAATAGCATTAAGACTACAAAAATTATTGAATTCTGCTGATGTAAACGATGTGCCATTGTCTGTAACAATCAACCGAGGAACCCCAAAGCGTGAAAAAAATTCGCAAAGTTTAGCTATTATTTTAGACGTGGTCGTGTTATTATTAAAATCATAACATTCGACCCATTTGCTGTATGCATCTACGATTATTAAATACATGTGTGAGTTGATTGGACCTAAGAAGTCTAAATGTATTCTCTCAAAACTACGACTCGGGTACTTCCAAGGCGAGAGGGGGGCGCGCGGTGGGGACGGTCGTACCTGAACGCACACGTTGCATCTGCCTATCATGTCCTCAATGGCTGCATCTATGCCGGGGAACCAAAACCTTGACCTAGCCTCTGCCTTACATTTTACTACGCCTAAATGCGAACTATGCAATTCATTTAAAATTTTATTGCGTAAGGATAACGGAATAACTACCTTATGCCCTCGCATTAAGCATTCATTTTCAATCGACAGCTGTAACCGGCATTGGAAAAAAGGTTTTATCGCAACATCAATTACTTTCCTAGGCCACCCGTTTTGAACATAATACATAACCTGCTTTAACACAAAATCGTCTAACGTGGCTTTTCGTAATTCATTTATGGTTATCGGTAAACAACCCTCCGTTACAAAATGAATGTACGATGTTTGGTCAATTACTTTTTCTGTAGACGACCGGTCCGTTATCTTTCTGTTATACCCATACCTATCTATAGCATCTATACTGCCAACATCGTTTAGCGCGGCACGAGACAGAAAGTCGGCTATATTATTCTCACTCCGTACGTATTCAATGTTATAGTTGTATGCGGATAAAAACATTGCATACCGCTGAAGGCGATTTGCTGTTATCTCTGGAATACCGCGTTGCGGGCCGAAAATAGATAACAGAGGCTTATGATCCGTTCTGAGAGTGAACGGTTCGGATCTTGCATACAGGTACTGGTGGAATTTACGTACCCCGAAAATAATTGCAGTCGCTTCTTTTTGAATTTGCGCGTACCGCTTTTCGGCGGCATTAAGTGTGCGCGAAGCAAATGCAATGGGGCGCTCGGTTCCATCTGTGTCTGTCTGTGATAGAATAGCTCCTAAACCGTAAGGCGAAGCGTCCACGGTTAACACTAATTTTGTATTAGGATTATAATGTGCTAACATATGATCTGAAGCTAAATGCTTCTTCACAGTCGTAAAAGCAGTATCATGTTCTGTAAGCCACCGCCATTTAGTGCCTTTCTTTAGTAAATTATAAAGCGGGTTCAGTATGGAGGCGGCATTGGGGATGAATTTTCGGTAATAATTCACAAGGCCTAAAAAGGACTGCAACTCCGATACATTTTTTGGCGCCGGGCAGTCTAAAATAGCTTTTACTTTAGATTGTGATTTCCGAATGCCTTGTTTGTTAATTAAATGACCTAAATAGCAAATTTCGTTTTGAAAAAACTCGCATTTTTCAACTTGCAACGTCAAACCCGAGTCTCTCAGCCTCTGCAACACGGTATTCAGTCTACTCAAGTGTTCTACTTTATTATTGCCTGTAATTAGAATGTCATCGAGAAAACATAGCACTCCATCTAAATCACTGAAAAGGCTGCTTATGGCACGCTGAAAAATTCCAGTTGATCTGGATAATCCAAAAATTAATCTTTTATAGGTAAATAAACCTATACTAGTGTTTATACATGTAATTTTGTTAGGATCCCGAATACAAAACTGATTATATGCCATTGACATGTCCAATTTCGTAAATTGCTCACCCCCGTGTAACTTCGCGAACAAATCTTCGATGGTGGGTAACGGATACCTATCTACTAATAATTGCTTATTAATAGTTCGAGAGTAATCGGCGCATATTCTTATTGAACCATTTTTTTTTAAAACGGGCACTATGGGCGATGCGTAGTCAGAGTGTTCTACTGGTTCGATTATTCCTAAACTAACCATGCGTCGTAACTCAGCTGCAACTCGGTCTTTTAACGCGAATGCCACCGGGCGCGCCTTCATAAAAACAGGTTTAGCGTTATCTCGTAAACGTAATTCCACTTTGTACTTGTTGAAGCAACCAAGTTCATCTGTGAATACCTCCGGATAGCTTTGCATCAATTGTTTTAATTCACTATCAGCTGCAATTGAGGCTCGGTTATAATTAATTGGAACGAGTTCGAGACCGAATTTACAGATGAAGTCCCTACCAAGCAGCGGAGGACCACCGCTTCGTATAACGTATACATCTATAGGAATACATTTACCCTCATATGTAATAGAGACTATTAACTTGCCTATGCAGTGTAACGTACCACCATTATACCCAAAAAGCTTCTTTTTGTTCATTAACAATGGCAAATCGCTAAAATATTTATTGTAAATGTTTTCCGAAATCGCAGTTACCGCGGCTCCGCTATCAATCTCACACTTTAAAGGTAAATCACCAAAAAGTACTGTCTCAACCATGGGTTGCCCGCCTATGCAGCGAATATTGAAAAACTTACCATCGTCACTATCACCTTCGCTCATGACTTCATTCTCGACAAATTTTATAGTTTTACACATGTTAGCCAAGTGGCCCTTATTTTTACACTTCCTGCACTGATACTTAGAAAATCGGCACTTGACAGCGGTGTGGTTGGATCGTCCACAGACCGTGCATTTCTGTTGCTTAGAACTGGAGTCGTTGGCTATTTTATAGACCCCTTGCTCCTGCGTCAATGCTTCTGTTGATGTAGAACTTGTAGACGCTGCACCAGCTCGAAAACAACGAATTCTATCAGCTAATTCCACTGCTTTAGATAATGTGAGATTATCTACATCGCGTGAAAATAATTTTTCTCTCTCGGGACCAGGCAGCAGACCCATTACGAATCTATCCAGAAGGTAGTCTTCCAAGTTCTTGAAGTTACAGTGAGCGGCAAGCCCCCTGAGTCTGGCTGCCCACTGCGCGTGGCCCTCACCGACTTGTTGAACTGCTGTGTAAAAGCGTGACCGCTCCGCAAAACTGCATCTTTTCGGCGTAAAATGTGCATCTAATAATTGAACCACTTCATCGAAGCTCTTTTCTTCGAGATTTTCCGGCAACGCTAGGTTTGTGGCCAGCCGATAGGTACTTTCTGAGAGTGCGCTAAGCAGGATTGCACGTCGCTTTACACCTGCTTTGTCCGTTGTTTCTAAGACGTCATTTGCAATAAACCATTGCTTTAATCTGTTTTTGTACGTCTCCCAGTCTTGAATTTCATGATTGAAATTCGAAATCAATCCAAAAGGTGATGAAAGGGTAGACATATTTGTTTTCCGTCGTCGCCACTGTTAGATATGCACCAACCAACGTGAGACACAAGTGAAACAACCGGTAGTTATTAACGCACTGCTTTATTGTATAGCACTGACGTACATACTAGTGGTGAGCGCAATCACACAACGCGTATACCTATAGCTACATACGTAACACATATAAAATGATGTACAGTGTTTTTTATAAAGCATATAGACCAAATGGTCTATTGGCTTGGCAGAAAACAATGCTTAAGTAAGGCGCATCCTGTGGTTAGATGATCTAAGCCCAGAACCGATGTCCTTGAAATAAGTGACCAATGTGACCATACGTAACTAAATGAATGTGAATGTCCAACAAATAAAATATTTGTTAGTTTTAGGTAACACATTCTGCTAACTAAAGTAATTTGTAGTTTTAACAAAGATAATATACCTACTTTATACTTATTATCTAACCTTCATTGCAATATAGCATTAAAGTTAGACAACTTTTATAACCAACTAGCGGCCCGCCGCACAGTGGGACGATTGTATGGAGAAAAGGGCGAAATTAATAACTTAACAAATATTGAAAAAGGAATTGCTTTTAAATTTATATCAGTCACAATATTAAACCATCTTTATATAAAAAGTAGAATAACGCATATTTGATAAATATTTTGAACATAAAAAAATAAAAGAACGAAAATTATCTTACATTATTCCTCCTGAGATTATTCACTTTCAGTGTCGCTGAAATCTAACTGGGCAGGTAAATTAAAAGAGTAAGAGGTTTCTTCAGATTCTGACAATTGCAGATATTCACTTATATTTAAGTTTTTATGCGTAAAATTTATATTGATTTTCCTAAGAGAAGATATAAAGGGATCAGATGTAATGAGCACAACATTAATTAAATCTTTGTTACTATTTAATCGTGATGATTTTCTCGCATGACAAAGGCGATTTTTCCGTGAATCAATAGTTTATGCATGCTTTTTGGCATATAATGTCACTCATAATTTCCTAGATTAAGTTGTTTTTATTATTATTTAGTATTTTTAAATTTTCCGTATTTATTTTTCCTCCACTAGCAATCACTGTCAAAATTATATTCAAATTATTTATTAAATTATCATTAACCCCTGTTAAGTTTGATGATAAGTTCGAGCGGTATTGCCATTGTTTGTTGTACCATAACCTGGCTTAGGAATATCAACATTCAACCCCATTTGGGACTTGAATGCCGCTGGGCTAGCTCTTTTTCTTTCGAGAAATTCAGGTTTTTTTTCAGCTTTAATTTGCCACGTTTTTAAAGGAAGTCTGTAACTGACATTGAAAGCATCTGATCCACAAATGTAACGAGGAGAGACCAAACTTGTAATGGTCCATATTTGATTACCGCTGACTAAAAAAAATAAAAAATAAAGAATATTTTCAGGAACAATGCCGTCTTTGTATTGTTTTAGTTTGTAGTAATAGGAAACCAGTCTGGGTGCAGTGTGTTCACCACTAATCATAATATACTATACTTCCTCTTTGATAAATTTAAGTCTAAATATAATGCCAGGGTTTGCTGAATAGTTAAAGATTTTACCTGTTTTGATGGGGGCCCTGAAAGGCGCATAGATAACTCTTGAACACGAAGTCTTTTTACTTTCTACTAAACTCTTCAAATTGTTTTTGAGTTTTTTTGCAGCCACGCATCATTACTCTTTTGAAATACTTCACGTTTCCGAGAACTTGCTTTCCATTTACAACCAATTCTCAAAGATGAAATTCCGACAGTTTCAATATTTTTTGGCGAATATTGTCTGTACATTCGTTTATATGCAATAGTTCCTGTATTTTATTCGCCACTAAAACTTTTTGGATTTAAGGACTCAGAAGGCAAGTTTCGTGACGGTCTTTATTTTTAATAGGTTGACTTGATCCCAAAAAATGCAAATAATTATCAGGTCTGCCAGTTTCCGCAGAAAAAATTACTGTCCTGTAACAGTAGACAAGTAACTGAACTCGAAATAATAACATTTACAGAAAGGGTTTTTGATGTATTTTTGAAAACTCTCGTCAAAGTAGAAAAAAATGTTGCATTATGTATCTAAGTTAACATCGTCTTTTACGAACTTTTAAATTGTGATATCATATTATTGTATATTACTTACGATCAGTTACGTCCTCCGTAGGAAAATTCAAAACTTATAACAATACAGCTTACAATAAGAACTTCATAATTATTAGTTGTTAGATGCACCTATTAACGTAGCGAATGACAAGATACACTCGAGAGCAATGAATCCGGGTCACTTAAAGAATGTTAAAAATCTCGGAAACTAAAAATGATAGGTTAATGCAATAAATTGTATTTAATAGACAATGTAATACTCCTTAAATGAAAGTAAAAAAAATATGAGTCACCATACATTTTATTAACACAAAATTACATAAAGAAAAAACTGCCGATCTCTCCTTAAAACAAAAATAGGAAACATGAAATTTTTGAACTTTATTACGATTTTCTTGAATTTTAATACTTCGTATTGCCTCCTCGTGCTTCCATTACTGCGTTTACGCTTTTTGGCATGCTGTACACCAAGTTCCTTATACGATTTTGGGGAATATTCTCCCATTCCTCTGTGAGAGCAATTTTGAGCTCACGAAGCGTGATTGGGGGAGGGTTTCGTTGTTTTACGCATCTGCCTAGCTCGTCCCAAGCATGCTCGATCGGGTTGATATCCGGGCTGCGCGCTGGCCACTCCATACGAGTAATGTTCATCTCTTGAAGGTAGTCATTCACAATCCTACCTGTATGAGGTCGGGCATTGTCATGCATAAATATAGCATCCTCACCTAAATTGACCATAAATGGACCAACGTGATCATTGAGGATTTCTTCCACATATCTTACGCTAGTTAAAGAGCCGTTTTCTATGATTACCAGCTCTGTGCGACTTTCAGAAGAAATTCCGGCCCACACAAGTACAGACCCACCACCGTAGGCTACTTTTTCTTCGATGCATGCTTGCTTGAATCTTTCCCCTGGTCTTCGATACACTCTGTGTCTTCCATCGTGCTTGTAGAGCATAAATTTTGATTCGTCGGAGAACATAACTTTTGACCAATCTTCAATACTCCAATTTACGTGGCTCTGGGCATACCTTAGTCTCGAAATACGATGCCCACGCTCCAGTTTAGGGCCGTTTGCAGGTCTAAGGGGTTTTAAGTTAGATTCAGCAAGCCGACGTCTTACTGTCCATGCACTTGGGTTACTTCCTCCGAGGCGTCGAAACTGATTGGTGAGTTCAGTTCCTGTGAGAAAGCGATTTCGAAGCATGGTGTTCACCAAGTATCGGTCTTCTCGTGCTGTGGTACACCTGGTTCTGCCCGTTCCTGGTCTGCGTAGGTTAGAACCAGTTTTGTTCGTAACGTCGGAGAACTCTTTGTACTGTTGACAGCGACACACCGACAGTCCTGGCTGTATCGCGCTGACTCCGGCCGGTTTCCAGCATTGTAAGTATTCTGGTGCATTCTTCAGGCGTAAGCGACATAATTTCAGCTTGATTAATGAATATAGAGCACTATCAACATGGTTTATGTACCCACATAAATGACAGATTACAAACAAAAGCAACACCAAATGCTGTAATTTCGTAGTTCCATCTTCGAAAGTGGCCCTTTTTCAAATTTGATTTTTTTATGATATAACTTTACAATAACTAAGAAGTTTTAATACCTTCATTTAAGGAGTATTACATTGTCTATTAAATACAATTTATTGCATTAACCTAGCATTTTTAGTTTCCGAGATTTTTAGGATTCTTTAAGTGACCCGGATTCATTGCTCTCGAGTGTATTTGCACGACAAACTACACTGAGGGATAGCTCATTAACCAGGAGGGTTATATTCATTATTTAATGTTATTTATAGAGGGTATTTATCTAGGATAACTTACCTATATTTTAAATCTACCTCCCTTTATGTTGATTTTTTTATTTTTATGTATGGGACGTCCCACTGTGCGCCGCCCGCTCCGGCTTCGCACGGGTATACAGTATTACTCCACTATTTAATGGATGTTATTATACACATAAACCTTCCTCTTGAATCACTCTATCTATTAAAAAAAACCGCATCAAAATCCGTTGCGTAGTTTTAAAGATTTAAGCATACAAAGGGATATAGGGACAGAAAAAGCGACTTTGTTTTATACTATATATGTAATGATCACGAAAAATGGTATTCCGTGACGAAATTCAAATCAGATAGCGTTGTATGAAACGTCCGAAATACTTTGTTAAGCCGGGGCCACATTAAAGAAAACGTCAATGCCCATCTTCGCGATAAATATTGCGCTAATTATGGCGTTAATTCTTAACGTCACCATTTGAGTAGTGTGGCCGCTTCAACGTAATAATTCTCGCGTGAATGCCCATTCTTGGCGTTAAAATTGACGTTAAGTGTGACCGAATTAAATTTTACAAAAATACCTTAGCTCCTTAAAAATATACTGAATGTATCTATATATAATACTGGCACAGAGAAAATATACCGATAAAAATACCGATTATCAAAACGTGTTTATTCTTTAATTACTACCTTATTTTTATAAAAGAAGAACCTAGAATTTACATTTAACATTTTATTTGAAGGATTGAATTCAACGTCCTTCACCTGCAACACGCTTCGTAAAAAAAAATTACCGAATGTTATTGCAACAAACCCTACAAAGAAAAAAATCATTGCGATGAGGAATTGGGTTTTTATTTTTTCAGGTCCTTAGCGAGCTCCGGGGGAACCTCCCATCTTGCTCCCCCGAGGAGAGACGCCGAACGGTTCTCGACGGGAATAATCTTTGGAAATTCTTTGGCTTTCGGCCGAAAGCCAAAGAATTTCCAAAGATTTTCCCGGCTTTCCGGATTCCCGGCTATAGGGAGGAGGAATACCACCAGGTTTAATGGGTAGGACGGCCCCGTTCCGGAACCGGGAGCCCCACACCCAGCAGTTTTACATGATAATTTTGCAATCCAATATGGCCGCCGCGCCGAAATCACAAAATTTCATGATGGGTATCGTTTAAGAGGGTTTTTGGTATGCTGAGTACGAATTTCGGGTTAATTTAGAGATCCAATATAACCGCCGCGCCGAAATCACAAAATTTCATGGTGGGTATCGTTTAAGGGGTTTTTTGGTATGCTGAATACGAATTTCGGGTTAATTTAGAGATCCAATATGGCCGCCGCGCCGTTATCACAAAATTTCATGATGGGTATCGTTTAAGGGGTTTTTTGATATGCTGAGTACGAATTTCGGGTCAATTTAGAGATCCAATATGGCCACCGCGCCGTTATCACAAAATTTCACGATGGGTATCGTTTAAGGGGTTTTTTGGTAGGCTGAGTACGAATTTAAGGTCAATTTTGCAATCCAAGATGGCCGCCGCGCCACCGTTGTAAAATTTCATGTTGGATACCGTTTAAGGGGTTTTTTTGATATGCTGAGTACGAATTTCGGGTCAAGTTAGAGATCCAATATGGCCGCCACGCCGTTATCACAAAATTTCATGATGGGTATCGTTTAAGGGGTTTTTTGGTAGGCTGAGTACGCCATCCGCCCATCATGAAATTTTGTGATTTCGGCTCGGCGGCCATATTGGATTGCAAAAACTATCATAAAATTCGTACTCAGCATACCGAAGAACCCCTTAAACGATACCCATCATGAAATTTTGTTATAATGGCGCGGCGGCCATATTGGATCTCTAAATTGACCCGAAATTCGTACTCAGCATATCAAAAAACCCCTTAAACGATACCCATCATGAAATTTTGTGATTTCGGCTCGGCGGCCATATTGATTGCAAAAATTATCATAAAATTCGTACTCAGCATACCGAAGAACCCCTTAAACGATACCCATCATGAAATTTTGTTATAATGGCGCGGCGGCCATATTGGATCTCTAAATTGACCCGAAATTCGTACTCAGCATATCAAAAAACCCCTTAAACGATACCCATCATGAAATTTTGTGATAACGGCGCGGCGGCCATATTGGATCTCTAAATTAACCCGAAATTCGTACTCAGCATACCAAAAACCCCCTTAAACGATACCCATCATGAAATTTTGTGATTTCGGTGCGGCAGCCATATTGGATTGCAAAAGTATCATGTAGTCACACAGAGATAGATTATAGTCTGAAATGATACAAGTTTTATCCCGGGAATAAGTTCCCATGAGACGCGGAGAAGAGAACAAAATTTCACGCAGGCGAAGCTGCGGGCATCAGCTAGTCTATAATAAATGTTACATTACACGCGAATGCTCGTGTCGGTCAGGGAGGTAGCATCGTAACGTAATGCTCGAGTCGAATCTATAAATGTTACATTACACGCGAACGCTCGTCGGTCGGGAGGCAGGCCGTAACGTAATGCTCAAAGTCGAATCTAATTTGTTACATTACAGGCGAATGCTCCCGGTGAGGGAGCACCTTTACCCTAACCTTTTATTCAAAATATACCCAAAAATACTGACTTTTACCAATATACCCATTAATATACTGATATCGAAAAAAGTCAATAAAATATACCGAAAAGGTATTAAAATACTGAAAACGGTCACACTCTCACGGTGCGCACTGACACGCGTAGTGTGGCCGCTTCAACGTAATAATTCTCTTTGATGTGCCGCCACTTGAGCTATCGCCTAACGTCAAACGGCAATGTGAATGCCGTTGTCGAATTATCGCGATAATTCGGTGGCTACACTAACGTTTAACGTTCATCAACGCCATTATTAATGGCATTTCCCCTTAGTGTGGCCCGAACATTAAAGTTATGTCATTCATTACCTTTCGTTTTCATTTTGCCGCCGCAAAATATACAAATGATAACATTTACATTGCTTCTTTTATTACACTATCTCAAACACACATAGGAAGTAATGCCGCGAGCTATTTCAAGGCTAAATGATTCACTCGAAACAGGTTATCGCGATAATACTTTTAGAAAGGTCCACGTTTCGCGCCAAATCATCAGTCAGTGTTCGAAGCTCAAGTGACTGGCATATGGTGTAGTTTTTTTTTAGTTTCATTGCTTAGGTTATTTTAATTTTACTAACAGTGAGTGTTGTTTTATTAATTTTATTATTTATGTACTATTATTTATTATTGTCGATACTTTAATTAACGTGCAGTGGTGGTGATGACATATTTAAAACATTGTGAATGAAGTTGCATTGAGTGAGTTGTCGAGTTGAATGACATGACACCGCGTGTACAACTCATGCTTGCGCTGTTAAGTTAAAAAAAATCTATCGATCGTGTTATATTTAGCCTAACTAAGGTACTTTTAACTAAACATACCGCTGTTTATATAAGAATTCTATAATAAAGCACACAATTTTATGATAAACTAGCTGTAGCCCGCGACTTCGTACGCTGCATTATCTTTAGGTTGATATAACTTTTTTATTTATGAACCGATTGACATGAAACAAACACTAAATGTTAAGTGGAGCAAACCGCAACGCAATAAAGAAAACCGCATCGCAATCGCTTGAGCCGTTGCTGAGATTAGCGTGCACAAACGTACAGACAAACAGACAAAAATTCTAAAAACCATTGTTTTGGATTCTATTGCATCCATAAAGCCCCCATGTAAACTTTTTTAAAAATATCTTCAATGTACCTACCTGTTACGATTTTATTATTATGTATTGATATTGATGATGATGATGATTGATTGATGATTGATAAATTCACACTTTTGAGTAGGTACTTTCGTACTACCTACTTAATATGAGTATTTAGGTAGGTACCTACTTACTTTCCTTCTGTTACTAATATTTAGGGTTTCGTGCCAGAAGGGTAAAGTAAAGACCCTATTATTAACTGAGACTTCGCTGTTCGTCTGTCTGTCCGAAAAGCGAAACCGTGATAGTTAGAGAGGAAATTTTCACACATGCTGTATTTCCAGTGATGCCAACTTGGGGGTTTTTCCCCCAAATTTAGGGGGAAAAAAGTCGCCTAGGGGTTTTTTTAGGGGGTAAATTTATTTAGGGGTATTTTTAGGGGGAATATTTTCACAATGGGATTACCAGTTCTTGAACATTTTCTATAAAAAATAGGAAATAAGTTTTGATTTTGCTGTACCCATAGGTACTTAATTTTAAATTTATATAAATTTTTCACAAAGCTATACCTACCTATTTTTCATTCTATTATTGTTAATTTGTTATTTCTACTTTTCTGACAAGTACATAAGTGAATAATAAAATAAATATGGTAGTAGGTATGTGTTCTGTTCCACGTTTATTGTCGTTAATTAAAGAATACAACATTTTATCTACCTATGCAGAATTGCCGACGCTTTTGTTCTAGCTTTGGTCGAGACTGTGTACCTTGGGATTTTTGTGTGTAATTGCTAGAATTTTAAAAAAAATTAAAAAAAAAGAAAGTTTAGGGGGCTTTCTAGATTTTTAGTACATATTTAGGGGTATTTTGACTCGGTTCTAGGGGGACCATTCTGTAGGAGTTGGCATCACTGTGTATTTCTGTTGCCGCTATAAAAACAAATACTGAAATTATTGTAAGTATTTAAAGGGGGCAACAAACGTGGTTTTTTGTCGTCTTTTGATACAGAAATCTCCGTGTGCGAATCCTACTCGCACTTTGCCGATTGTTTTAAGTTTATGTAAGTCCATATTATGATATAAGGACTCATATAATAAAGTCCCGTCCCGTGCCATTATTGATAAAAAAAATGTATTTTTTTTAAAAATTGTACTCGCATCAGGCAGAATATGACGAAGTTTGAAGCTTACATATATATTTTATTATAATAACACCATTTTGTACCATATTCAACAAATAAAAAACTTGAATTTTAACTTGAAATTATATGACTGCCTAGGGCCGGGGAATTAGCCATAGGTATCCTTATCTCCATGGCCAACTACCAGAATCTAGCGCTTAGGGCTCCTACTGGGATAATTCATAATTCTCCTACTTATATATTATACTGGCGCTTACGAGGTAATTCATAATTTCCCTACATAAACAGACGCTCACCGGCTCACGATGTACTATCATACGGGACTGTATGCAGATAAAGCCCAAGCCCAAAGCATCGCCTTTGTTCACCAGCGCCCAGTGCCCCAGTACATCTCCTGTTCGCTACTTCTTAAGGTGCGGTTCCACTTAGGCGGAGCGGGGAGAAGCTGTGCCGCGATTCACCAATCACATGGCTTAAAATCCACATTCCTTCTCCGCTCCGCACCGTCATTGGTGAATCGCGGCACAACTACTCTCCGCTCCGTCTAAATGGAACCGGACCTTTAGCGCCCGTTACTCCCAGGCCCTGCCATGAATGTTACCTTAACACAATGTTTTTTTTTTTTCAGCCGAAACCCGTGCAAGCAACACCAGTTAAACAGACAGCCGCTGCGCCGGTAGCATCGGCTACACCCGGGGTCTCAGACCTTAACGATCAGATCACCAAGCAGGGAGACTTGGTGAGACAGTTGAAGACGGCCAAGGCTGACAAAGCCAAGGTTGATGCAGCGGTCAAGACTTTATTGGAGCTGAAAGCACAGTATAAAGCAGCTACTGGAAAGGTTGGTTTATTCTCGTCAAACACTAAACTTAATTGTAATATCCTTAGATGGATATTTTTGCACTGATAGTGTCAATTTAATTTTCAATCTAGGAATTTTTTGTCATAGTTCAAGACACTTAATTAGTTAATTCTACTTCCTAAATACTAACTTTGTAATACTAATGTTTTAAATGCGAAAATTTGGATACCTACTAACATAAATACCTACCTACATATATTTGTTCCTTAATAATCACGCAAGAACAGGTGAATGGATTAGTCTAAAATTATTATTGAATGACCACCATTCTGTACCTTCTTGTATTCCATGTGTGGCTCCAGTTCTTGTTTCACGCGTAGCTCCCAAACGGTGTGTCCGTTATGGGATCTTAATACGGCTTAGAGTTCTGTTCGCTTAAAAATTTGCAATGGCACTTCCGGTTGGAATAGCTCAACCGGAATTCGCAGGGGCCATTCATATAATGTTTACAGATCAGTCATTTACAGCTAGTTAGTCTTGACTTGGAAAAATATACGTACGTATACTTAAGCGAAAATTTATTTACGCATCTGAAACCGCGGGCATGGCTATGGCTTTGCATGCTGATTCTAAAGATCAAGGTTGCCACTAAAATGGCAGTCGTTAAGCAAGTTGAATGCTTTATTAGGCGAATTGATAACTATCAATAGTGAGTCGTCACAACCTGACACTGTCAATTTCAACACGATAATACTGCACACCACCTGTTACGTAGACAAATTTGCCTCTGCCTACCCTTTCGGGGACAAAGGCGTGACCATATGTATGTATGTCTAAAGACAATCCTAACCTTTCAGGACTGGAAACCAGGCTCAGCACCGACTCCAACTGCGTCTGTTCCAAATACCACTCCTGACGCATCTTCCCTAAACCAAGACATCGCCAAGCAAGGCGATCTGGTCCGCCAGCTTAAGGCTTCTAAAGCTGACAAAGGCAAAGTGAACGAGGCTGTGAAGAGTCTGCTGGAGCTTAAGGCTAAATATAAGGCAGCTACTGGACAGGTATTGTTGAACTGCATTGATTTTATCATAATGTTACTTAAAAGGTAATATTTTTTTGTGGACATTCACACACAACATCACCTAGCCCAAATTAAGCTAATATAAGCTTGTGCTATGGGATCTAGACGACAGATATACATACTTAACTTCTATGTATAATATGTATTTATTTCTAAATAAATACATACTATACATAGAAAACACCCAAACTTTGAACCATACTAATGTATGGTTCAAAGTTTGAGTGTTTGGGTGTCCACTAATGTGGATCACACAAATATTTGGACTGACCCAGGAATCAAACCCAGGACCTCTAGCGCCACAGAGGCAGCCATACCCAATATGTATGAGTGACGACCTGAAGAAGGTTGCAGGGATTGACTGGATGCGCAAAGCGCAGGTCCGTGGGTTGTGATGAAATTTGGGAGAGGCCTACGTCCAGCAGTGGACTGCTATAGGCTGATATGATTGATTGAATATGTATTTATGAGCTGTGTTATAATAATGTTCTCTGTCTGTCAACAGGCTGTATCTCAGAAACCGTGATAGCTAGACACTTGAAATTTTAACAAATGATGTATTTCTGTTAACAACAGATACTAAAATCATAAAAAAAACAACAAATATCTTTTTTGCGAGTTTGATAGAGAAAGGCTTAGAAGGTTTTTACAGGGTCGGCGGCGCGAGTGTGGTACCTCTGGTCAGCCCCGGATCTAGGGGGGGGGCAAGCCGGGGCCCATGCCCCGGGCGGCACAGTCAGGGGGGCGGCAAATCAGAGGGCGAGAAATTTAAACTTAGCAGACAAATGCCCAACTTATCAGTTAATAACCTTGACGATAGTAGATTACCTAACTTATAATAAACACTCCAACTTATTCAACTCTTTTCACAAGAAATAATTATGGTATTTGCTCAAGTCATATCAGAAATTAACTATAGATAGGTATATGCCAGATGTTTGAAAGGAAGCAATCAATTCCAAGATGCATGCATCACTTCTTTACAAACTTGCAGCATGTTGTGGAGGCGGCCAACGCAGCCGTGGCCGTGGGACTGTTGGGAGTCCTGGGACATCCTTCCGAGGGCTTACCCGGGGCTCCCAACCATAGGCTGTTGGGCGTTACGTGCGGTTTTTTAGTCGGTAGGAGTCCGGCATAACATCCATGAGGATTTTCCCTCACGTTAAACTAAAAAAAAGGGGCGGCGGCGGAAAATTGTTGTTGTTTTTAAAATATATCTTGTTGCACCATACATCAACGGATAACGTTATAAAGTTTCTTTTAATTATTTTCTTCTTGTCTCTTAAAAATGAAAAAAAGCTGAGCGCTATTTTTGCGATTACGATTAAACGATTAAATTGAGAATTAGGCACTTTTGCGCTGACCGTCTCAATTGTGCCGCTGGATGGCCAGTTACCTGCACGGGTGACGTATATCTACTAGTCCTCTGTGCTGGTCAGGATCCCTGCTTTCTGCAGTTTAATTATAAATATATACCTCACCTATATACCTACCTATACCTATATACCACAGAAATCAGTGTTGTCCAACACTATTTCTTCGGCATATTATCCCTTGGGTGCACTTATTGTTATACAGATGACAGTACTCTACAGGAGACTTAATCTGGCCGTCCAATGGAGGGGCGGCCCGACCTGGAGCAAAAGAGGCGGCAGTTCGTAGCGTATCTCGACCGGGTCTGACCGTATTTACTCATGGAATTTAGAAAAATTCGTAGATTAAAATCCCAGGAAAGAAAACGCGTGTGCGTTTACAGCTGAAAAATCTCCTTTCTGTCCTCTAAACTTTCTTCACAATGCGATAATACTACTGAAGTACTATCTAGACCTCCTCTGACCTTTCAGAGGGGGTCGGTCCGACGTAGAAGAAAAGAGGCGGCATCTCGTGCCGGATCTCGACCGGGCCTGACCGCATTTACCAATTTAGTTTATGAAACCTGGAAGATTTAAATGCCAGGAAACACAGGAATGTGCGTTTACAGCTGAAAGATCCCCTTTTCTTCTCTACCCTCTTCAGAAGAAGAGGAGTAACGGCAACCTCTTCTACCGGTTGTCGCAGATGATTAGATTACTGGGCACGGGAGCTTCTGTGTGACGAATACACCGGGAAACCACAGCTGAATGACAGCACTGCGAGGAACGCAGCCAGGACACAGCAGTGCACACATTGGAGGAGTGCACAACGTGAGCGCAATAGCGCCAGGTCCTATTAGCAGATCTGGTCGTGGACATTCTCTCATCATAGTGGCCTTGATCGCCAGAGGTAGTAAGTGGGATGTCGCCTCGACTTTCTGCGAGCAATTCATGCTCGTGAGTGGCGTGGCGTGGAGTATCGGGGA
This sequence comes from Miltochrista miniata, assembly GCA_933228765.1. Classification (NCBI taxonomy): domain Eukaryota; kingdom Metazoa; phylum Arthropoda; class Insecta; order Lepidoptera; family Erebidae; genus Miltochrista; species Miltochrista miniata. The sequence continues at coordinate 8,049,216 of OW121764.1, read as the reverse complement.
GGAAGCAGGAAACTGGAGATAACTGCAGCGCCTTCGCCACAGACGTGTCTTCGCCCAAAACTCTCGCTCTCCATGACCGGGGGCCTGAGGACGGCGGGGGGAAAACAGTATGACGTGAACGTGTCACGCATGCCATACACCCAAAAAGCGGGATAACACCTGAACAACCCCCAAAGATGCGTAAGAGGACACAAACCCCCTAGGTAAGGTCGCAATGGTAGCCAAAGTCTGTTGGGAATCCTGGGACATTCTTTCGAGGGCTTTCCCCGGGCACCAGACCGTAGGCAGTGGTAGTATTTGTGTGCTTTCAGTCGGTAAGAGTTCGGCATAGCATTCATAACGGATTTCAATACGTATATAAAAATCCCTCTCTTCAGAATGCGATAATACTACTGAAGGACTTTCTAGAGAATGTGTAGATTCTCGGCCTAGACGTCCACCGCGAGGTCCGAATTCATCTCTCGCGGAAAATAGGAGGATTTATGAGAAGAGGTGGTTCATTACGCGGATTACGCCACCATAGAGGTGTCTGCTGTACAAGACGCAGATTTGTACCTTTGCTAATACTACTTTCAACTTTGAACTAAAGAAACTAAAAAAAATAGGTGGGGGGTTTAAGGGGGGCGGCATTTTCACATTTTGCCCCGCCTAAAAAAATCTCTAGATCCGGGGCTGCCTCTGGTGTTGCAAACGTTCATAGGCTGCGGTGACCACCGGTCCTTCTGGTGGGCCGCATGCTTGTCTGCCACCTTAGTGGTATAAAAAAAAACATGCGCTAATCCGACTCACCCTTGGCTGGGATTTTTTTGTCTAAAAAGAGGCGTCATTTATTTATTTTTTACTAGCGGCAGTCACGCGGTTGGGTGAATGTAGATTTCCAATGGTGGAAGATTTTTTTAAATCCGAATAGTAGTTTTTGAGTTTATTACAAACATACAAAAATATAAAAAAATCCTTATTTATAATATTAGTGTAGATTTATAAATTTATGTATTCTGATTGGAACATCAGCCTCTCGATTTGCAGTTGACGTCAAAAGATTTCTATCAGCTCACTTGATATGTATGGGCAATGGGCAATGTAGTGAGTTGAAAATATTTTATTTATTTATTCATCTACATACATCCTATCTTTACAGGTTCTTAACCTAATGCGATAGAATAACCCGATCACCTAATTATTAAATACTAGCTGATGCCCGCAGCTTCGCCCGCGTAATAGTTTGTTCCAGTTCCCGCGTCCGATGGGAACTTATTCCCGGGATAAAAAGTAGCCTATGTGTTATTTCAGACTATAGTGTATCCCTGTACCAAATTTCGGCCAGATCGTCCAGCCGTTCGAGCGTGAAAGAGTAACAAACATCCACACTCACAAACTTTCGCATTTATAATAAACATAACAGTATCCTAAGGTTGTCTATAACTAATTCTTCTTAAAGCTATTACTGTGAATTCACTCCATGTACAAGCAAATAGTAAAGTATTGTCAGATTTCTATCTGATTTGACTTTTAATAATATTTTTAAAGCTCCTTATCTATAAAACCCTTCTCTCACAGGACTGGAAACCAGAAACAGCCTCTACACAGGCAACTCCTGCCCCCCAACCATCAGTAGACGCCACTTCTCTGAACCAGTACATCATCAAGCAAGGCGACCTGGTTCGTCAGCTAAAAGCCGTTAAAGCTGAGAACGCTAAAGTCGAAGAGGCTGTCAAGGCTCTGTTGGAGCTGAAAGCTAAATATAAGGCGGCTAGTGGACAGGTTAGTTTCATTATTTATGCATCAAATTTTTATCTCGACGCAACGTCTGTCCATCTTCCTGAGAGATTGTTTGTATGTACTAGTTTAAATAGATTAAGTTTGTATTTTTGTATTGTTATTTTATGGTCATTGTTGCCTGAATTAAATAAAATGCGTGCAGAAGAAAATTTGGTGGAATTCACCAGATTTTCTCCTGCCAAACGTCATCAACGTGATACTAACATTAGTTTTAAGGGTGCTATGAATATACGTAGAACTATTAATTATTCTATGCTATGGGCCATCTTTCTTTCCAGTAAAAAAGTCATATTCTCACAAGTACACGCTTAATAATATCACTGAAATCAGAAAAATTATCTGATATCGTGTTTGATATATTTCAATAGATATCGCCATAAATTTCCATCAAGCGGGTGGCATAATTTTGGCGAGCTAAATATTAAAACACATCAATCGGGCATTCGCCACTAGTGCTTCATATTTTTGCGATATATTTCCTTCCTGCATTGCGATTGCGTTGTCGATGACGTGGAACAAATCATCTTTATATACCTATCTGTGTATAATATGTAATATCTATGTAGTATTGTTATAGCCGCGTGTGAACAGTCATTAATAGTGAATAAACTTAAACATTGACAAAAAAATATCGCATGCAGCGGTCACTTGCACTTGTGTAGTAACATAATCTAATAAATGATTTAAGTGCACGTGATTTTGTTCCTTATGCTGGCAATCGACTTTTGAATCTAGACTGTACTTTCATTTGGGACCCGCGTAAGATAGAATACTAAAGAAACTAAATAGTCCATTGAAATGTTACATGAGCTTTGCATTATATTTGAGGACGCAATTTTATTTTTGGGACATGTGTGGGAGGTCAATAGAAGCTTAACCTCAAGTTTGTGGGGTCACCACCCTTGTCCCCCGGCCGCCATCTTGAAAAGAGGGGGGAAAAACACTTTTTTCGCAATATCTCGGAAACTATGAGTCTTACCTTACAAAAAAATTGTAGAGGCATAATTTGTGGCATATTGTTTTGCCTACAAAAGTGTTTTTACAAATTTTTGCCCTAAATTAAAAATTAAGCTTCTATTGAACCCCCACACATGTCCCAAAAATAAAATTGCGTCCTCTTAGAAATGCAATATTCGTTTAAATATTTAAAGCAATTAGTATGCTGACTTTTTCATAATATTTAATATAAAGTGAAAAAAGTGGGCCAAGTTGTCTTTTTTCACTTTATCTATACTAATATTATAAAGCTGAAGAGTTTGTTTGTTTGTTTGTTTGTATGGTTGAACGCTAGGATCTCAGGAACTACTAGTATTAAATATAATGCAATATTCGGTCCTTAAATTGTAACATTTCAATAGACTAAAAGACGTTTACAGCTAATGTTATTTATAGTAAGGTGTCTAGGACTAACCACTTAGTGACGTGAAGTAATGACATTGTGATTGTTCTAACCAAATTTCGAGGAAATGGGTCAAGCATTTAAGTTTGGCATAGTACAATGCCCTCTTTTCATTATGTTATAAGGAATTTATTACAGTGTAATAGTTATTACGGTTTCTAGTAATGTTTTATAATAATTTATTACGGTGATGTGTTATCACGTTGCATATCTACCATAACATATTACGCTAGCCGGTGCTCGAGTTTCAATTCAAGTACATATTAACGTGTTTGCACAAATTTTGCTGTTAAGTATAAAAAATTTGATTGAATGCAGTTGTTTTTATATGGTTTATCATTCTGGACAGATTATATATCTACAGAGCTGTAGAATAATATAGATATGTTGGTATATCCATGAAATTTATAATATTGAAGTATTTCTTTAGTGAATTTTAACCGATTATAAAAAACCTTTCAACTTACTTGATTTTAAATTCCTTTTCTATGTCGGCTAAGAGCTATTACGCACTTAATAACATTTATAACTTACATGCTTGTGACTATAGGATACTACTTATACCTATTCTGTGCTACATTATTATAGCTTGCCTATATGCCGCGGGGGTTTAGTGGGTAGGATGGTCCCTTTCCGGGGTCGGGAGCCATTTGGGGCTCTCGTGGCTGGTATAAGCACGCGTAATGGCATTCCCGCGTCAACCAGAAAAGCGACTCACTTGCAAAAGTCCTGAATATAGTTATCTATAAATTATATTTTAATATTTTTTTTCGGATAACGATATTCCAGGACTGGAAACCATCCAGCACTCCCGCTCCCGTGAAACAATCTTCACCAGCCCCCGCTAAACAACCTTCGCCAGCCCCCGCCAAACAATCTTCACCAGCCCCCGTCAAACAAACTTCGCCGGGCCCCCACAAGCCGAGCAGGGAGTCTGACGCGACACAACTAGTGCACCTACTGAAGCAGATAGTCATACAGGGAGACAAGATTAGGAGGATCAAGGCTGAGAAAGCTGAGAAGTCGGTCATTGATGTTGAGGTATGGAGTACAGAATTTACATTTTTTCAACGTTCTGTAAACGATCACTATAGTAAGCAACTTTCTCTAAGGCCGGTTTTTAAATGGGTGACATTCATTTACGAGTGTTTCTTCACAACCTGCGCCTGGGTCGGCATCGCGTGTTTAGTTCATTTTGGTGTTGCAAATGTCTGTAGGATACGGTAACCGAACAGTAGCATTAAAAAACTTGTCAAATGAGCTTAGAAGGGAATATTAGAAATAGTGGTCATGGGTTAAATAAGTCGGTCTTGGTCAAATAAGCCTCGCCGGGCCCCCACAGGCCGAGCCGGGAGTCTGACGCGACACAACTAGTGCACTTACTGAAGCAGATAGTCATACAGGGAGATAAGATCAGGAGGATCAAGGCTGAGAAAGCTGAGAAGTCGGTCATTGATGTTGAGGTATGTATGGAATACTTACGTAGTTTACTTTTCAATTTTGGTTAGAGGGGTTTAATAAATTAATATTAAACAATATATGGTGATCATTCCTGGATTTGGTTCCCACGTCCCATGGGAAGGTATTCCTGATTTAAAAAGAGTTAATCCCTTTTTCCTTATTCCGGTAATAAAAACTAAACTACTGCTCGTTCGCTCTAACTTTGCCGCTCGGCTCCATACTAAAGTCGAATTTTAATTAGATGAAGTAAATTGACAGCAACTAATGTTATCTACTTCTTCATACAATGTTGCTTATTTTCTATGTAGAAGTGACATTATCTACTGTCAATTTACTTCGTCTAATTAACAATTCGGGTATACGCATGGAGCAAACCATGGGTATACGCCTCTACGCCAGCGGCAAAGTTAGAGCGAACGGGTAGTATGTGACGTGGTAAAAGCTGCCTATGTGTTATTTCAGACAAGATAATCTGTCGCTGTACAAACTTTAGCGAATTCCGTTTAACCTTTATAGCGTGACTAGCGGGCGTCACGCGGATTTACGCGCGAGACTCCCGTTTCCGTGGGAAAACGAGAATAAAATATAGCCTATGTTCAATATAGGTATATAAATAGTGTAGCTTCCCAACAGTGAAAATATTTTTCAAATCGGTTCGTTAGTTTCGGAGCATATTCGATGCAAACAATCAAAACTTTCCTCTTTATAATATTAGTATAGATTGAATAAAAAGCTTCTAAACTTCTTGACAAACTTTCACATCCTAATCTAAAAGAAAGAAAGTCGTATTAGTAATACTATTATTTATAATTCGAGAACGGCTGTCTACTATTCATTTATGATAAGGCGGCTTTCTATTCCAGGTGAAAAATCTCCTAAACCTAAAAGCCCAGTACAAAGCTATCACCGGTACCGACTGGACCCCGAACGCCGTACCTCCTAAACTGCAGGACCCAGAACCGAGCGATATGAACGGAGGCGGCGATAAGGCGTCCGCTTTAGGCGAGGCTATCACGAAGCAGGGCGATTTGGTGCGACAGTTGAAGGGAGCTAAAGCTTCTAAGGTAAGAATAATAGTTTGAGATGGGTTACCCTTGGTGACAGATGCCTCCGTAGGATGTATCGGGTCCCGGGTCCTAAAACAAATGTTTGTGTGACCCTCAAAATGTTTGTTTCGGTGTTTGGCTGTATCTGTATATTATGTTGTATGCATTTAGATATAAATATACAGGGTGTCCCACGGCTATGCCACATGGAGGGAAAGTACCTTAAATATTTGTAGATGGAACATTTTACTGAAAGAACACATTATTTTAATTTTAAAAGCAACTTAAACTGCATTCATAGATTTTTAAATAATTACATGGTTGAGCCGGGAATCGAACCCGCTACACGAGAAAAAAATATTGCCTATTAGCTTTATCATACTGATCGAAAGGCTTCATCATAAGGATTTTTTTTTTGCTAAGTGACATAGTATCAGAAATAAAAGGAAGATCACGAATTTTAACATTTTAATACAAAAGCCCCATTACTGTTGAATACAAAGTCGCACTCTTTTGTTATTTTACTCCTTGTCGATCTTTTGATCTTGGTGTGGTGGATACTTATAATAATACGTCCAAGTTCTGTTTGTAGCTCGTGGACATTTTCATTTCTTGTAAACTATAGTTAATTATAGGCTGCTTCTGGTATGCTTGTCTGCCACCTTAGTGGTGTAAAATAAAATTACATGTCATAAAAAATCTAACGTTGTTAGATCTGTGGATCTCGGCGGCCAGCTTATTTGTCCCGATCCAGGCACGAAAGTCTTCATTGAGATTATTTGAGATCACCGGCGATGCCACCTTTTCATTTTTCTGAACAAAATTTCACATCAAATGTTAAAATACATGGTCTTCCTTTTATTTTTGATACTATGTTACTTAGCAAAAAATAATCCTTATGATGAAGCCTTTCGATTAGTAAGATAAAGCTACGGGGTAATTATTTTTTCTCGTGAGCGGGTTCGATTCCCGGCTCAACCATGTAAGTATTTAAAAATCTATGAATGCAGTTTAAATCGTTTTTGAAATTAAAATAATGTCTTCTTTCAGTAAATAGTTCCATCCACAATATTTAAGGTACTTTCCCTCCATGTGGCATAACCGTGGGACGTCCTGTATATGTACGTTTATCAGTTGCCTAGATCGTACCGTAGCACAAGCTTCCATAAGCTTAATTTAGGCTAGATGCCGCTTTGTAAATGTCCTAAAATATTTATATCTTAACTAAATGGCGCCTGCGGCTCCGCTCGCGTTTTTTTTATTTCAATAGGAAGTTATTAGCGAGATAAAAAGTAGCAGACTATAATCTATCTCCGTATCAAATTTCAGCCAAATCCGTTCAGCATGAAGTACAGTAGTACCACGTTTATAAGTTACACCGATGTACCTGCGCAGAAGTCTCTTATTCGAAACGCGCGAAAAATCTTATCCAATCACAACGCTCCTTATAGACGCGCCAAACATGGCCCTTTGTTGTTGATTGCCGCCTGCGCGCCACGTTCGATGCCCGCAGCATCGCTGTGCAATGAGGAACAATGAGCGAGATAGCACTACTCTCTGGATTTATTGCATTTTCAATATTAACGTAACGCAATAAAGTCGGTGTTTCAACAGCGTTGGCAATCGTAATTAATCCGCGTTAGCTTGCTCTCTTCTGAGCAGGCGAACTTTGTCGATGCGACTTATAAACGTGGTTCACCTGTAACAAACATGCACAAATCTACACATTCACACTCACAAACTTTCGCTTTTATAATATTAGTAAGATACCTTCTATGAAACATTATACTCTCGTCGGGAATCAATAGATACAGAAGTGAAGAAGCTTCTAGAACTAAAAAAGCAGTACCAGACGGAGACGAGCGCAGCGTTCGCTCCTCCCGTCACTCCACGAGATGTTAAAGCTTTAGCTCTTTATAATATTAATATAGAATCTTATATCATCTCATAATCTTCTCATATATCACACTATACCTCACAATATAAACTTTCTACAGGTATCAATAGATACAGAAGTAAAGAAGCTTCTAGAACTAAAGGAGCAGTACCAGACGGAGACGGGCGCAGCGCTCCCTCCTCCCGTCACCCCACGAGATGTTAAAGCTTTAGCTCTTTATAATATTAGTATAGAATCTTATATCATCTCATAATCTCTCATATATCACACTATACCTCACAATATAATTTTTCTGCAGGAATCAATAGATACAGAAGTGAAGAAGCTTCTAGAACTAAAGGAGCAGTACCAGACGGCGACGGGCGCAGCGTTCGCACCGCCCGTCACCCCACGAGATGTTAAAGCTAAGGACAAGAAGGAGAAGCCCAAAGAAGTTAAGAAGGAGGTCAAGAAGGAGAAGAAGGAACCGGTTAGTTGAATTATATACAGATTTTATTTATTTTTTTGTGAATATTCTTACATATTATCTAGCCCAATTTAAGCCTATGGGATCTAGACGACTGATACACTTACAGATTTCTAAATACATACAAATTATACATAGAAAACACCCAAACACAGAAACAAACATTTGTGGATCCCACAAATATTTGGACCGACCCGGGAATCGAACCCAGGACCTCCAGCGCGACTGGCGGTTACACTACCGACTGCGCCACAGAGGCAGACGACGAAACATATATCCCGTTCGCTCTAAGTTTTCCGCTGTCGTAGAGGCTGGTGGAGAGGCGTAGTATGGGAGGCGGCCAGCAAACTTAGAGCGAACGGGTAGTACATACATCATAGAGATGGCGAAGTGCTCGTGGCCCGGCGGACTCAGTGTTCTGTAAACGATCACTGCAGTAATCAACATTTGCTAGCTCCTTTCCTTAGACCACGTCACCACTTTGTGACATTTATTTGCGATCGTTTCCGAGCTTCATAAGGCACGTTAAAGGATGACTCACGCTAGACCGTGCCGGGTCCGAGCCGAGTGTCGGCCGTAGCGGTTGCTCTGTGAGTATTAGTTGACCGTGCTACGGCCGACACTCGGCTCGGACCCGGCACGGTCTGGCGTGAGTCATCCTTAAGCCGTTGGGCCTGGTTGCCAGTAAAATGGCAATCGTTAAGCCAAGTTAAAAGTTTTATTCAGTTGTTCTTGACAACCTGCACCTGTCCATTTTAAACACGGCAATACGTTCACCATCTGTTACGTATGGGCCAAAAATCTGTAAGGCGAAATGTGGACGTATACTGTTAGCCCGATCCCTGAAAAGCCCGAAGGGGTTGCCTTCGGGCTTTTCAGGGATAAAGGATACCCTACTAATCTACTGATTAGTAGGGTATAATTGTGTATGGAATTGATTTATTTGACTTATTGAAGTTACTGTACTCGGCGCGTTTGGAGAAAAAATATCTAAGTAACATTTTTACGATCCTATTTTATCATTTTTTTTGTACAGGCTCCAAAACCCGTGAAAGAGGAAGCTTCAAGTGGTGTAAAGAAAGTGACCCGCTTAGGATTAGAAGCCAGCAAGGATGTCGACCTCTCAGAGTGGTACACACAGGTCATTACTAAGTGTAAGTATTTTGACTGGAATACCTTTATTGCAAAGAGTTTATCCTGCCCTGACGAATGATATAACTTGTACGTTGCGAAGTACAATCGAAGTACCGTGGGCAACGGAGATGTGTATACGGGGCTGCCCTTTTAAGATTCATTTTTATCAGAATTTTAGCCCCTCTCTATAAAATAGATTGCAGAGGGGCTTATGACGAGACTTGTGTCTGTAGTCTGTGACTCTGTTGCATTAAACTACGTCACTAGGTCACGTGGATCATCTGTTCAAAGTTTGAAATAAAACAAAAATGACAACGCAATCAGATTGAATTTTCACAATAAACATTATACAGAGGGGAAGTCGGGTGAGACCGTCTCACGGCTTCCATTTTTTTTTTACTGTAAAATGAAAATGAAATTTGAGAAATGAGTGTAACCGAACTCATCGTGATCAGCAGGCGAAGTTAAGAGTCCGTCTGACGCCACATACACTATTATCTTGGTCTAGATCTCAGGACTCGTGAGGTTTAATGAATTAAAATCTTAACACAGACAACTTCAGTTCATGAACTAAAATGATAAAATTCTCGGTAGATTTTTGTGTTGAAAATACCTCGATTTCGTGAAATTTTAAGCTAGATCTCATAAGTTTTAAGTTGTTCTTATAATATAAAATAAGAAAGACAATAGTAAAATCTTCATTTGCACTTGACCACTTTTTTCCTATTGGCTATAATTCTCTTATAATTAATTTATTTCCTTAAAAAAAGCACAAAAACCGAGTGCATCTATCTCTTTCTTGAGTGCTGAAATGTGTATCTGCCATCTTCTTCAACCATTTGGCGTCAGGTAGGTCCTTAACGATCGCTAGATCAACGAGGCAGTTGATACGAGCAAGTAGCCTTTTAACCTAAATTACAGAGTATTTTTTTATTTAAATAAATATATAATAATAATATTTCTTTTACTCTATAATAAATAAATAATAATAATATATGTGGTGTGACATTCTTACACAACATCATCTAGTCCAAATTAAGCTAATATAATGCTTATGCTATGGGATCTAGACGACCGATAGACATGTTAGTCACTCATGGACGCTATGCCGGACTCCTACCGACTAAACCCACTGCCTATGGAATGAACGGGTTTAGAACATAATTTTTGTTTTTATGTATTTTAAATATGGTTGGTTTTGTGGGACAATATTTATTTCATATGTTATGGAATTGTTCGTTTTATAAATAACGCAGTTGTCGATATTAAAATTATAGTGCTACTATTAATATAACAATACCAAGTTAAACCAATAACATTTTGCAGTGATTTGTCCTTCAGTCTGCAGTTAGTGAACTGTACCTATGTTGTTTCAGCGGAAATGATCGACTACTACGACATATCGGGGTGCTACATCCTGCGGCCCTGGTCCTACAGCATCTGGGACCGGATACGGGCCTTCCTCACCGCTGAGTTCCGCAAGCTGGGAGTCAAGGATGGCTACTTCCCTATATTTGTCTCTAAGGTACCTGATTTATTCCTAAACTAGACTGATATTATAAACTTACTGATGCCCACAAATTTTAAGCGGGCTTCGGTAATTTTGTTCCCGTTCTCGCTCTTCACGGTGACTTTTTTCCGGAATATTTTTTTATTATTTTATACCGCTAAAGTGACAGACAACCATACGGCACCATCAGATGTAGGTACCGGTGGTCACCGGAGCTTATGGACGTTTGCAACACCAGAGGCGCTACACTCGCGCTGCCGACCCTGTAAAAACCTTCTAAGACCCCTTTTAAAGAACCCCATACTGTAGGCGTTTGGGAAAACCGAGGCAGGGAGACTATTCTACAACCTAAGTGTACGCGGAAGAAAGCATCTATCTATATAAATTGTGTTATTCCAGACTATAATCTACCCCTGTATCAAATTTCAGGCGTTATAGCGTGAAAGAGCAAGATTTCGCAAGCCGGGTTAGCTAAAATATATGTCTATATTTACAGTAAACTGGTACTCGCAATGGTACTTTACATGCGTAAAAGGAAAAATCAACACATTTCCTTGTTGTTTATTTTTTTATTATTTTCAGTCGTTCTACAACTATGACACTGGGTCTTGTTAACATTTTTATTATGTTTTGTTCTTTCCCCAAAATATCGCCACTGTATATCAGATGTATAAACTCGCGATTTAATTCAGAGATACAGACGCGTCTTAAAAAGATGCGAGCGCTACAGTCGCGCTACTATAACTTATTTTAGATAATGAGGTGCACACTACCGCTCCCATACCACCTTTGTATCTCCGTACTAACACGAATTTACCAACATTGTAAATACATTGTAGAACCCTCAGCCGTATAAATCGGTGCCTCTTTCGGGGGTACAGCAGTGCTATAGCCGCTTATACATGTATTGTAGAACATATTCATAGAGGCTATGCCGTTATTAAAAACTTCTAACCAGCCATTGTACGGCTTGTTATAGAGCTTGTGTGCTACTTGGGTAGTGGTTCGCTTAGGTCTACAGATCCTTCAAGCTGTAAAAAATCGAACTTTTTCGCGAAGGTCCCTAAGTAGAGGATCATTAATAATCTTCATAGCACACGCCTATATACCGAGTCGAATAGGCAAAGCTTGGTATTTAGGAGCACCGGCTCAATAATGACAACAGCACTCCTTGTGTGACCACTAGGGCTTGAATATCGGGCGCTTTTTCAGTTCCGGAATTGGGTTTCGGTATTTGAATTCCGGAATTCCGGAATTCCGGAACTCAATCAAGTTTCGTTCTGTACGAAATAGTGATATGTAAAAAAAAACGGGAGCTGGCAGTCGTACGTGATTAGTGATAAACTACTTTGATTCCCAGTAAAATTACTTATTTTAACGTTACCAACTAAAAACCACACGTTTCCTAACTATTGCCTATGGTTGGCCCGGGTAAGCCCTCAGAAGGATGACCCCAGGATTTCCCACAGACCTTGACTATCACTGCGGCCTCACCTAGGAGGTTCGGGTGCTATCCCGCGTATTGGGGGCTTGTTCAGGTGTTATCCCGCATCTCAGGGCGTGTGGCGTGCGTGAAACTTTCAAGTCACGGCGGTAAGGATGGCGATTAGCCCTCCTAGGAATTCGGGTGGGAGCGTTCTCTCTCGGTCATTTTTCGCCACATTAACTGATCACAGAAAGACGCGGTGGCGTCCCACTTACTCCCACTGGAGATCATAGCTCGCGCAACGGTCTCCAGCGAGTGAATGTCCACGACCAAACCTACCACGAGGACCGGGTGCTGTTAAGCCCACGCTGTGCACTCCACTAATGTGTGTGAAGTACTGCGTTCCTCGCAGTGCTGGCACTCAGGTGTGGTTTCCCGGTGTATTCGTCACAGATACTTACTGAAGCTCCCGTGCCCGGTAAGCATCTGCAAAAACCGGTAGGACAGAGCACCCGCACCGTGGCTCCTCTCTAATCACTCGCCCATGACCGGTCTGACCGCCTTGATTGTGGCGATTCGGCGATTCCGCCCTTGTGTGTTTCCTTGCCGAACCTAGATTTCTGGAGACGTAGGCCTATGACCCCGCTACAGCGCCTCCTTGCACCAGAAAATAATAAATTAGAAATATAATTAATTTATTTAAACACGAACGCAAGTTGCCTCGGTGCCAGATCCTCGAGACATGCCGCCTCTGAGCAACGGGGACCACGCAGCAACCAATCGTAACCGATGTTCCACAGAAGCGGTCTTAACTCTGCGGAACACCGCACGACGTATCTCGCTGACCCGGCTGGGCCCTAGACAGCTTGGGTAAGTTATGGCCCTCTCGGAAAAATAGGCCCCGACAATTCGACGGAAGTAGGGAGGCACTCCATGATAAATAAGCGCCTCCCTAACTCAGCTCTAGGGCAAGGTGTTGAAGGCGATCCGGTGTCTCTTGACATCGCCTTCGTTTTCAACACCACCTCACCCTGCGATGTTACTTCCTCCGTCAGTCTTCTAATGCGCATGATCGCATCCACGGTGGAGCGCCCTTGACGGAAACCAAACTGGTTATCCGCCAGATCTGGCCCCACGCGTGTTAGGAGCCTAACTGTGCGCTGTGCAATGATACGCTCAAGGAGCTTGCATACCTAACGAGGTATGCAAGCTCCTTGAGCGTATCATTATTGGGGATCGACCGATCGGGGATCGGCCGGAGTTGCTCAACGGAGCAACACGATCGGCCGATCCCCGGATGGGTAGACTGCCGACCACCTTGCCTTTCGGATCTGAACCAGTGTCTCTGTCTTCCAGAACTTGGGAATCAGGTCTTTTTCGAGGCATGCACTAAAGAGCCCCATCACTCGAGGCCCGAGATCCTCAAGAGCCAGGACCCACGCTCGGCCTGGAATGCTGTAGGGTCCAGAGGCACGGTCCCTGCGGAATCGAAGCCGCAGTACAGTCGCCCCTAACTCACCTTCAGTGACTTCGGGCACGTCGTTCTCGCTGTAATCAGCGTCGGGCGCCTGAGACGGAGCCATGTACGAAGGAATATGTTCCTCCGCCTTGATGAGAACAGGGAACCCAGGACCCTCTTCACTCTGGGTCGGTGAAGCGCCTTGGGGCAAAGTTTGCCCCTAATAATAAGGTACGGGCCACATGAGTTCCGTCAGAACTACTAGAACTATCCTTTATACTTTTGATTGTTGGCACTTGATGGAACTTGTTATACATTATGAAAACTCACTCACTTGTACTATTCCACAACTTTTATTATAATTTTAATAATACCTAACCGGTTTCGCTATTATAGCATTCTCAAAGGTGTTTACACTAACTTTTGACATAAGTAATAATACTTTTTAACCATTTGTGCATGTGGGTATACAAAAATAAACATGGTTGTCACTATGAAGAATTTTTTTTTTAAATGTCTTAAGTTTTTTCCCCAAATCTGGGGAAAAAACTTAAGACATTTAAATACAAATCTAAATTAGCATGTCAAGGGACTCGTTCAACAAGGAGTTAGACATAATAAAGACAATAGCAAACAATAATGGTTATCCGTCCAAGCTAGTGAATGGTATAGTGAACCGAAAACGATCCAAAATGGTCTTAAACTTAGCTTACCATGCTGACACTAATACTAGGGATACCGAAAAGAAAAGGTGGGCCCGTATACCATACATAGGCAGGGTATCGTATAAATGTTCTAGACCATTAGTCAGAGTAAAACCAGCTTTTTATACTATCCACAGCTTAAAACGCCACCTGTGTTTTAATGCTGATAAGACTCCTGTGGCACAAAAGAATGGAGTGTATGCATTGACGTGTGCAGAGTGCAATAAAAAATATATAGGACAGACAGGTAGGTCTTTCCAGACTAGGGTCGCGGAACATGCAAGTGGCTGGCGACTAAAAAAGACCGAGTCTAATTTTGCAGAACACCTGCTGACGGAAAACCACTCCTTTGACCCAAAATCAGATTTTAGGGCCTTGCATATTTGTAATAAAGGTCGAAAATTGAATGCCCTTGAGGCCTTAGAAATAAACAAATTATTAAAGGGTAACCACTTTGCTAAATCAACAGTTGGACATAAGTAATTCACCTTTATTAAAATATTTTCAGTAGGTAATATCATCCACATGATCGGGTCAAAATTGTATATTAATATTTGGGCTTAATGTTTTAATTTTCATAATTTAATTTTTTATTAACATTTTCATTTGACATTTTTGGAATTTTATTTTATTTTTATTTATCTAATTTAATATACAATTGACATTTCATTACTATTTACTTCATGACGACATTTCATTATTTATACTTTATTTAAGAATTTAATTTAGTAAATCTGACATTTTATTGTAATTCAAATTTTATTGAACATTCAATTGTATTTATATGCTAATTTAGATTTGTATTTAAATGTCTTAAGTTTTTTCCCCATATTTGGGGGAAAATTCTTCATAGTGACAACCATGTTGATTTTTGTATACCCACATGCACAAATGGTTAAAAAGTATCATTATTTATGTCAAAAGTTAGTGTAAACACCTTTGAGAATGCTATAATAGCGAAACCGGTTAGGTATTATTAAAATTATAATAAAAGTTGTGGAATAGTACAAGTGAGTGAGTTTTCATAATGTAATAGAACTATGCTGAGCAAGACTTCTGTCAAATTCTTACAGCGTTTCTATCAAAGTTAAATTTAACTCGTAGCATAAGTCAGAGCTAAGTCTAAGCGAACTTAAAAATACAAAAACGTCATCAATAATATTATTATAATTTAAATACACTCATTTGCAAAAAAACGGGCACCTAAGCAATGAACCATTTCAAATGTTAATATTGCTTTGTTTGATAATTATAGGTAGTTTTATCCTCACAATTTGGTAAATTAATAAGAAAATAATCGTTTTCATCAGTATTTAATAAAATTTTGTTACAATTTATGGGAAATAATGCTAAACCTCGCTAGTAGTGTATGTTCGCTAGTGTAGTGCATATGATCATGAAGTAAAAATAAAAAAGTTTTTTTGTTTGTTTTTCTTTAATAAAGTAAAAGCAGATAAATGTTTAGTATCGAGTGTGACCCCGTCTAGCTAAAATCACAGCTTGAATTCGTCTGGGCATGCTAGCGAGTATATCCCAGATACTTGCTTGCGGAATACGTTCCCACTCCGCAGTAATCACATTCTTCAGCTCTCTGATGGTCTGCGGAGCCGGGTGTACTGATCTCACACGCCGTTTTAGAACGTCCCAGATATGTTCTATGGGATTGAGGTCGGGACTTCGAGCTGGTCAATCCAAACGACGAATGCCGACCTCTTGCACATACGCATTAACATCGCGGGATCGGTGGGCGCGAGCATTGTCGTCCATAAAAATCGAGTCTTGACCTTGAGCGGTCAATGCGGGTTGTGCATGAGGAATTAGAACTTCCGTTATGTATCGATGCCCAGTCAGTGAGCCGTTTTCAATGAAGACTAACTCTGTACGTTCCATTGAATTTATTCCTGCCCAAAACATAACAGAGCCCCCACCATAAGGTGTGATTTCTTCGAAACATGCATCTGCAAAGCGCTCTCCTTGTTTTCTTAGCACTCGCCGACGTCGATCTTCACCGAACAGAGATATCCTGGCTTCATCAGAGAACAAAACCCTATTCCAATCTTCTTGAGTCCATGATTCACAATTTCTAGCGAACCTAAGCCTGTGAACTCTGTGCTCACGGAGTAATTTGGGGCCGCGGGCCGGGCGGTGACTGCGTATATTGGCAGCGAGAAGCCTCCTCCTGACCGTCCATAGACTAATATGGACATTTCTTACTTCTTGGAGGTTGTTCTTAAGATTTACATACGAAGATTTGCGATTTTTCAATGCGCGACTTACAAGAAAACGATGATCCCGTGGTTGGGTACATGGTTTTCTTCCAGAATCAGGCCTTCTCTCGACGGAACCAGTCTCCTGATATCGCTGCCAGGTCCTTTGGACCGTCGAGCGACTAACATTTAGCCTCCTAGCCACGAAACATTGGCTGCAACCCTCTTCAAGCAGCGCGATAATTTTGGTAGCTTTTACCACTTTATCTACCATTTTTGATACAGCCAAACAGCAATAAATAAAGCTTTGACAGTCAAGGATATGAAATTAAAAAAAAAAATATTAATCGATAAAAATTGAATAAAAGTTGTGAAAGTCGATGTTAACTTCTGGAACTTCGCGCCAAAAATGTAGGATAAAAAGGGGTTTTCTGTAAAAATGAGCACCAAATGAAAATTTGAATTTAGAACGTACCTACTTTTTAAATACCACGGCATTTTTAAAACCGGCCAGTAACGTGTACAAACGATTGAAACCTTTTTGGTATTGTATCTTTTTAAAGATGAATGAAAATCAAAACCGCCCGTTTTTTTTTGCAAATGAGTGTAGTATGTTCTATCAAATACCATTAATTTTATGGATTTACTTTCTTAGTAGGTTTTAGAAATATCATCAAATAAAATGATTAATACACGAGTACATAATCGAATTAATTTGTTAATAGAGAAATTATAAATTATCAATATTGTAGTAATTAAAGGTAATTAAATTACATAAGAAGCTTATAATCTACATTTTTGTTTGTAATGAAATTAAAGAAGAAGCGAAAATATATTATTTTTTCAAAATCGAAATACCGGTATTGATCTCGCCAATTCCGGAATTGAGAACGATATTAGATTTTATCGGAATTCCGGAACTAATCCAATTCCGGAATTCCGGAGTTCAAGCCCTAGTGACCACACGCGTCGGTAGAGTCATTTGAGAGGGATGGTGAGCTGAACGGGCTCATTTTTCATGAAATCAATTTGTTTTCCATCAATGAAGAGTTCAAAAATAAAAATTTGGATTTGAGATGAGTGAGGTGAATGTAAATGTGGAATGGAAAATGAGCAGTTAATTTTCACAGAGAGTTATTTCGGTTGGTATAGTTTTGCACTGGTTTTGAGCGGTCGTCTTTTGTATCGTATTAGTGATAACGGCGTGTGACACGCAATCAAGTGAAGAAAAAGTATGTAGGTACTTGCATACAGTATCTTAAAAAGAACAGACAAAAGCGGACTCCGTAATGACTTGGACCACTATCTAGTACTGAGCCAGCTCATTACGAAAAATTCTGCCACTCAGTCCTTTCATCTTGACCATTTATTGGTGGAAAAAACAAGTATTTATTGCGAGCTAAACGGATTCGAAAAATCGGTTTGGTCTGCTTGCAGCGAAAACCTTTTTTAGTTTGTTGTGATTGTTTAGGAAAATAACGATGAACACTCCGAGATTTTTGGATGCCAAATTGGTCTTATCACCCAAATCTTACTGTGAGTCACCAGAGATCTCTGTATTCGGACGTTAATTATGGTAAATTCCCTAACTATTGAATAATTATTAATTTTGTTAATAATAATATCAACATTCGGTAATTATTCGGCAAATAAACCGAATATTCGGCCGAATACGAACATTCCAAAACTTGCCGAATGTACCGAATTCGAATATTCGGTCGAACATTCGGCGCATCTCTAATTTTTATATTTATAGATTGGTACGCAACATGGAACCCCGACTATCTCGTATTTAAGTTACGTGGTTATTGCTCGGTCCCATCTATCGCTAAGTCGGGAGTAACACTGTCTAGATTATTACATACATACGTATTATGATGATGCCTTTTATCCCCGAAGGAGGAGGGAGAGCCATATTATACGCACACATTTCACCTTTGAACTTTTGTGAAATGTGGGCATATGATATGCTTCTGCCTTCCCCTTCGGGGATGAAAGGCGTGATCATATATTATGGACAGGCGCAGGTTGTGACTGCCTGCTGTTAAAATTTTTCAAACTTGCCATAAAGCCCTTCAACTTGGCTTAACAACTGCGATTTTACTGGCAACCGGGATCAACGGCTTAACGTGCCCTCTGAAGCACGTAAACGCTCGCAAATAAATGTAGCAAAGTGATGGTCACCCATCCATGACCTTTAACTTATCTCTGACTCTAGGTTATTAATTGTTCTCTAACGTTAGTATGTGTTTTACAGGCTGCATTAGAACGCGAAAAGGACCACATAGCAGACTTCGCCCCAGAAGTAGCGTGGGTGACCCACTCCGGGACTACCGAGCTGGCTGAACACATCGCAGTGAGGCCCACGTCCGAGACATGCATGTACCCCTCCTACGCCAAGTGGATACAGAGCCACAGGGACCTGCCCTTCAAGCTCAACCAGTGGAACAACGTTGTGGTATGTATAACGACTATCTCGCACTTTCACATGTTTCCCTCATCTTACAATCCCGGGTTCTTCAAGAGGAGCGTGAAGAGGCACATCACAGGGCCGCCAACTTGAGGACCACTGTCAGAAGTGGCCCTCAATCCGGCTTTCCATCAGGCTGGTGGCGACGACAATTTGGCGAGCTAAATATAAAAATAAAACTTAAAAAATCCGGACTGAGTTTCTTGAGGCGCACTTCTGTCTGTAGCGTTTCCGAACCCTCAGTAGAGTCACAACAACTTTGACAATTCATTTTTTTTAATTTTCAAAGACAATAAATTTTATTTTATTTTTATCTTGTCAGTTTTTTCCTAATAAATAAATAAAAGGCTGTAAAAAGATATGTCCACCATTCTTCAAGTTTCAGCCCAAACTCCATAATAGCTACGTTCCACTAATCGACTGCGACCGCTGAAATTGCCATTCCATTAACGTTAAAAAGCCGCGGGCGTTGTAGGCAAAAGCTATAAGTGGAACGCACATCTGGAGCGTAAAGACCACTCGGTCAGACCCACCAATATTTTGTGGACGTAGTGGAGACGCTGCTGTAGTAAACAGTGACGTCATGCGTTCGCTACCAATGTCTACGAGTCTAGTTGGAACGATCGAGAGGGCGTTACAAACGTTGCGAATGATTAGTGGAACGCGCCCAGCGCCCACTATTGACAGTTATGGTTATAGTAGTATTGTCTTATACAGAAAGAGGTATAATTAATAATAATAATTATGTTGTTAATAAACAGAGATGGGAGTTCAAGCAACCGCAGCCGTTCCTCCGTACGAGGGAGTTCCTGTGGCAGGAAGGTCACACCGCGTACAGGCTTAAGGAAGAGGCAGCTGCAGAAGTACTGCAGATATTGGGTAATATTTTCTGTACTTACTAATATTATAAAGAGAAAAGATTTGATTGTTTGTTTGCATCGAATATTTTCGAAAAAGCATGTAATGATTGTATAAGAAAGGGCAAAATAGTATTTATACAGCGAGGGCGCTAATTTGAATCACGAGCGAAGCGAAGTATTCTGGAATAGAATCCCTAGCATTGCGAGGGATTCTAACGTAGAATCCTGAGCGCAGAGAGGGATTCAAAGTACACCCTCCGAGGGAAAAATAATTTGCCCTCTAGTAATATACTCTACTTTTCATTCCCTTTCTATGTGAAAAAAATAAGTTTTATACGACGTAGTTACCTTTTATAGTTATTGTTCTAAGAGTCCATGGATTGTCACTTTCATAACTTAACGTAGGACTTATTATATTTGCAGAATACAACAATAGTAGATTGTATAACAAGGGGGCAAAATAGTATTTTTACGGCGAGGGCGCTACTTTGAATCACGAGCGAAGCGAAGGATTCTAGAATAGAATCCCGAGCATAGCGAGGGATTCTAACGTAGAATCCTGAGCGAAGTGAGGGATTCAAAGTACACCGCCCGAGGTAAAAATAATTTGCCCTCGAGTAATATACTCTACTTTTCATTCCCTTTCTATGAGAAAATTTAAGTTTTGTACGACGCAGTTACCTTCTATAGTTATTGTTCCAGGAGTTCATGGATTGTCACTTTCATAACTTGACGTAGGTAGGTTTAAATTATTATATTTGCAGAATACAATAAAATACGTTTACTGATTACAAGAAAATTAATAAACGACGGACACGAACAGATAAATGGCGCTCTTTAGTTTTTTTTAGTTAGCTTAGGACACCGCGCTGTGCAGCCAACACTTACCAGCCAGTAATTCATACAATTTGCGTTCGATTTCTATGAAATTTTCAAGTTCCAAATTCAAATCACTTTGCCGCCCGCTAAAAAGCTCTTAACAGAAAAGAGCTATTTTGCGCCCCGTTATCGTGGTGCAAAGTGATTCTTTTCGAATAGAAGGAATGAAAAATATGTTTACTGATTACAAGAACAGTAGTAATGACGAACACGAACAGATAAATGGCGCTCTTTAGTTTTTTTTAGTTAGCTCAGGACACCGCGCTGTGCAGCCAACACTTACCGACCAGTAATTCATACAATTTGCGTTCGATTTCTATGAAATTTTCAAGTTCCAAATTCAAGTCACTTTGCCGCCCGCTAAAAAGCTCTAAACAGAAAAGAGCTATTTTGCGCCCCGTTATCGTGGTGCAAAGTGATACTTTTCGAATAGAAGGAATGAAAAAATATATGGCTGCTCGCACACATGACTGATCTTTTGTATATTTTTTCTTTCACATGTTGTATACATATCGATACCTCGGGGCTCAAAAGGCGTAACCGCCATTTTGGCGAAATTGAGTTTTTAATGCAGTCCTACTTATATTTTTCTCCTCTATCGATCTGTATATTTAAAGTCTTCCAATTCGCAAAAAAATGGTATTTACGACCCCATTTTTTGTAGGAAATAAAACAGATATTTTTAGTTTTTGTGTCGTAACAGCGACCACTGTTACTGTTTATAAACGCGAGGGTAGTAAACGACACCGTAGATGATACAAATGTTTTTACGCCTACCATTTTACATCATATTTTTTTTAGGTTTGGGTCGTAAGAGCAATTACTCCTAATGATCAATAAATTTGAGGGTAGTAAACGACATTACCTAGTAACATAATTGTGCTTACGCCCGAACATATCTATTTTTAAAGAATCAACTTGCTCGATACGCCCTTAAACATTACTGTACTCTAAAATAAAATGATATACGTCTAACAATTACATACATACATACATAACATCACGCCTGTTTCCCAACGGGGTAGGCAGAGACTATGGTTTTCCACTTGCCACGATTGTTTTAATACATGCTCTCCGATTAAGGGTACTCTTGACCTGGCCTTTTTCCAAAAGGTGTCCAATTTGGTCGACATAAGTGCGACGCGGTCGGCCCCTACCAGATAGTCTATTCACTCTCGCCTTATAAATCTCTTTTGTCAGTCTGTTTTCATTCATTCTCTCCACATGTCCGAACCATCTGAGCATCCCTTTTTCTATCTTAGTCACTACATCTTCTGTCAAGCCGCAATGTTCCCTAATCACACAATTTCTTTGTTTATCCACCAATGTCACTCCAGCTATGCTTCGCAAACTCCTCATTTCCACTGCATTAATTTTACTTTCATGCGTCTCCTGCAACACCCAGCTTTCACTTCCATACATAAGTGTAGGCACAAGCACTCCTCTATGTACAGCCATCCTTGCCTTTTTAGACACATCCTGACTGCTCATAAAGGCGTGAATGGCTCCATTCACTTGATTACCTGCCAAAACTCTTCGTTCAATATCATAGTCACACTTTCCATCTCTTACAAATTTTGACCCCAAGTACACAAACTCTTTTACCTGTTCTACTCTTTGCCCTTCGATGTAAATTGGGCAATTCGTTATATTTTCTTCTCTTTCAAAAACCATTACTTTCGTCTTTTCTACATTCACTTTCATACCTCTACTTTTAAGCGCATCATGCATTATGTTAACCATCAACTGCAACTCCTCCGCCGATGAAGCTAATATCACCTGATCGTTCGCGTATAGGAGGCATTTGATGGTCAGCTCTTTCATTTTCAAACCATACGCACACTCTTGCAGTTCTTTCAAGCAGCTGTCCATATACAGATTAAACAGACACGGCGATGCTACACAACCTTGCCTCACACCTTTTTCAATGTGAAAGAAGTCTGTGCAAGCTCCGTTTATCCTGACACAAGCACTGGAGTCTTCATACAGAGATTTCAGTGCTCGTATCAAGGTTCTGTTTACTCCATACTTGGACAGTGTTGTCCACATTTCATTCCTCACCACTCTATCATAGGCCTTTTCCAAGTCTACAAAGATGCAGTAGACTTTTTGACGTTTTGCCAACACCTTTTCAGCTACGCATCGTAAGGAAAAGACCTGATCCGTGCACCCTTTTCGAAATCCTGCTTGCACATCCCACATTTTTCCTTCCGTTTCATTCATCACTCTTTTTATCAGCATTTTTGCATATAGTTTGCCTACGACACTGAGCAAGCTAATGCCGCGGTAGTTCTTGCACTCTTGCTGCGACCCTTTCCCTTTGTACAGCGGCACTATGACAGATTTACACCATTCCTCTGGTACTCTGCCACTTCGCCAGCAAAGGTTAAAAAGGCGGTACAGCTGGCAAGCTACCACGCCACGTCCCGCTTTCAGCATCTCGACAGAAATCCTATCAATTCCAGCAGCCTTTCCTAATTTCATACCATTCAACGCTTCCACAATTTCTTCCATACTTAAATCGCTTTCATCATCAACTTCATTCCATTCCAAGACATGGGTCTCTCCTTGTAAATCCTCTTTTTCAAACAAACTTTCAAGATATTCCTTCCATCTTTTTAGCACACATTCTTCTGCTCTCACTAAACTTCCCTCCCGATTTCTGATGTGTTTTATTTGTGATGTCTTTGAGCCCTCATTGATCTTATAGACTTCCAAAAGAATTTTATATTTTCTTGGAAGTTATCAGATAACCGGTTATGAAATACATTCCTATCATCCTCTCTCTTTCTTTCTATCACCTCTTTTGCGACATGCTTATACCTTTTATACTCATCCTTTGCCATTTTTACATCCTCATCCGTTGCCTTTTGCATTCTCTGATTGGCTTTTGCAGCCAGCCAGTTTAACCACGCTTTCTTCTTATCGGACAGAACCTTCAAAACTTCTGCAAACATTCTCTTTACCTGGCATCCTTGACTCCTCTTGCATACCCCGCATACTTCAACTGCCACTTCAACGAGTCCTTCCTTAATCGACTTCCATAATTTGTCCATTTCACATTCTTTAACTAAATTTTCAAACTTCCCGCTCAATTTACTCAAAAATTCTTCTTTCACGCTACTACCGTGGACCTAATGGTCCACTTTCATGAAATGTCTACTCAGTATCCCACTCGGTCTACTTTCCCTTAGGGTCCACTTTCCTGAAATTGACGGTTACAACCATCACTCATCATACATCCATTGATTTTTGGGGTGTAAACGCCCCAAACATAAAAATTTTCGGGGCGTATAGGAATGCTATTTTCGTTGCTTTTAAATTTATTAGAAATATAATTATACAGTGACCTGCATCACAAAAATTTAAGACTTTTGGTTTTAGAATGGTTTATATAGGTCAAAAATCGAAAAAGTTATGGCAAAAAAAGAAATTTTATTTTTGTTTTTTTGCTCTCCTGTAAAATCGACTTTTGGCGCTTACGCCTTTTGAGCCCCGAGGTATCGATATGTGTGCATACCTACTCATGTTAAGCAAATAAATATCTTATCTTATCTCGTTCTACAGACTTATACGCGCGTGTATACCAAGAGCTACTAGCGATCCCGGTGGTGAAGGGACGCAAGACGGAGAAGGAGAAGTTCGCCGGCAGCGACTACAGTACTACCGTGGAAGGATATATTCCTGCAAGCGGCAGGGGGATACAGGTACGATATAACCTATGTAGTTGTTTGTTACTTTAGTATTTAAAAAGTTTTCTATGGTTCCAAGGGTAAGTAATCTTTTTGGGGTATAAACATTGTTGGACTTGATTTCTCTTCCGGTTATACTACAAAAAAATCTACAAAATATACCTATATAAAAAAAAAATATAAAATAAATATACACGGTGTTTCTTTTAGGGTGTCAAGCCGCCACTAGCTGGTAGCAGGGTTCCATACCTATCGATTTAACCCCCATGTATGTTCTACGATTTTTTGTAGTTTTCGAGATATAATGTTCTGCATAATTCCCTATTTTTTTATTATCGATTAAAAATTTTACATCTTGTATCAAAGTTAGGAAGGAGATTATTTTGCCCATAATACTGCAATCAATAGTCATTATAATAATAAAAAAATATCCAAGAAAAGTCGAACCAAAAAGAAGTTGTAATTATTTAAAGCCACGTGGAAAAATAACGAAAAAAAATTATATCTCGAGAACTACAAAAAATCGTAGAACATAAGAAAGAAAGAAAGAAAAAGAAATTTATTTCAAATAGGTATATACAGATGCTCTTGTAAAACGTCCAGAATATAAATCAAAATCTACCACCAGTTCACAACGCGACCCACCTGAGAAGAACTGGCAAGAAACTCAGCGGGTTATTCTTTTTAGAGCTCTATTTACAAAATGAATCTAAAAACTATGCATTTTAACAATTTTTTGAGAATCCAGTAGAGCAGGTCATTTCCAGGCTTCTCCATACAACAAATAATCACCAATTGTATAGTAGCCCCTGCAGTACAATTTACTTTTTACAACCTTTTTAAATTTATTGAGGGACATACTTTTAATTTCGTCTGGTAGCCTGTTGTAAAAGCGTATACAGTTACCCATGAAAGAATTGCTGATTTTGTGCAATCTGCTATGATAAACAGCAAGGTTACTTTTATTTCTAGTGTTGACATTGTGTCTATCACTTAACTTAGCGAAACTATGTAAATTTCTTTGTACGTACATAAGATTCTCAAAAATGTATTGTGATGCTACTGTAAGAATTTTAACCTCTTTGAATTTTTCGCGCAGAGAGACCCTTGGACCTAATCTATATATAGCTCTTATGGCCCGCTTTTGTAAAATAAAAATTTTATCTATATCTGCAGCATTGCCCCACAGTAGAATACCGTAAGACATTATGCTATGAAAGTAACTGAAATAGACTATTCTAGCCGTATCTACATCCGTCAAGTGCCTTATCTTTTGTACAGCAAATGCTGCTGAACTTAATCTATTTGCTAGTTTAACAATATGTGGACCCCATTGTAAACTAGCATCGACCGTTAACCCTAGGAACGTCGTTGATTCCACAAGTTCCAACACCTGACCATTAAGTTGAACATTGGTTTCTGACTGTGTTACATTAGGCAAGGTAAATTTTATGCATTTAGTTTTAATATCATTCAGTCCAAGATTATTAGTGTTAAACCAATGATTGAATGAAACCTTTCAAGATTGCGTTGTTGACATCGTCATAGTTATCTATTCGTCTTTTAACTTTGAAAATCAAAGAAGTATCATCTGCAAACAAAACAATCCTGTTGTTGTCCCCCACGTAAAAGTGTAGGTCATTAAAACATGGAGTTAAATCGATAGGTATGGAACCCTGCTACCAGCTAGTGGCGGCTTGACACCCTAAAAGAAACACCCAGTATATATATATATTATATATTTCTTACTTAATAAAAATCAATACTAAAATAAGTGACGCATGAGCGAGCACTATTCGATTATCCTTCACGGCCTACGGGTCTATTTTAATGGCAAAGCGCGCTTACATTAGTCAAGTTATCACTTAAACTCGCCTAGTTCCTGTGTCAATACAATATTTTTCTTTTTGGCTAAGCTCCCACTTCACTTTAAATCATTTTACTTAAAACATCCCCATAAGAATTCTAACACTGCTTTCCATAGTTTGAATGTGTATTAAAGTAAAATGTAATTATTTGTATAGGGTGCTACCAGCCATCACCTGGGCCAGAACTTCTCCAAAATGTTTGAGATCGTATATGACGATCCCGACACGCAGGAAAAGAAATACGTCTTCCAGAACTCATGGGGACTTACCACCAGGACTATTGGTAAGTATGCCGTTGGCGTTAAACGATATTTAGTACTTTCACAAACTCTAATATACAGGATGTAACATTCGGAGCGGTCGGTATGGGCAAGTCTGTAAATATAAGATATACAAAAACCGTTGAGTTGCAGAGTAAAAAATAGTTTTCACTTCGATCATTTTAGGTACTTAGTTAAATTATGGGACATATAATGCAATTCAGCGTTCTATTTTATTTTAGAAATCATGTTTCATACATAGTAACATTTACTGCTAATGACCCATGACCTATACAATAAATATTCAAATAGAAATAATGTAAGTTTTATTTTTAAAACGACTAGGTTCAATTCCCGACTGTACAATAGATTTTTTGAAATCTATTTATGAAGTTTTTATTTTCTCTAAAATCGATGACATGATTCCTAAGAACAGATCTTTATATGTTTTATATTTGCAGACTTGCCCATACTGACCTCTCCGAATGTAACACCCTGTATACTTTAAACCTTATTACAAGGTATTAAGGTTTACATTTTAAGGGCGGTTTTGACAAAAATTGTAGTAAAAAATTATACTACAGAATAATTTTGTACTACTTCAGTATGGTTACCATAGCTACATCTATTTCAATATGGTTACCATAGTTACGTTGTACTTATTAGTTATTAGTAAAATGGAAAATCACTATACTTTTAGAAGTGATAAGTGTTATTCTATAGTATAATCTTACTCCGATTTTGGTCAAATCCGCCCTAAAAATTTATTATAACATGGATGTCTAATTTCAACTGTAATTAAGGCACTGATATATAAAAAGATAGGGAGGCTATAGGTCTTATAGGCTATAGGTTATATCATTTTATTATATGTATAGTAGGGTGGAGCGATAATGTATGAAGAAATTCTCAACGGCATAGCGATGAAAAGTTGCCTTTCAATAACTAAAACAACCACCAAAAATTTTATCCACCTGTAATAATGTTTGGAGGTGCCCCAACAGAGTTGAAAATTAGAAAAGAAAAGTTTTTCTATAATAATCAATTCATCATCATCATAACTGATTTGACACCCACTGCTGGGTCCAGGCTTCCCCCAAGGATCGTCACAACGTTCGGTCTGGTTCTGCCCATATCCAGTAAGCTTCTGTCACCTTAATTAGGTCATCTATCTACCTTGGAGGTATTATTACTCTGCGTTTCCGGTATTTTTACGCCATTTAAGCACCTTGTCAGCTCTACGAGCAATAAGGCCTGCCCTCTGCCACTCAAATGGGGCAATTTTTGTGACCATGTTCATAACTCATGAAGGCCAAGACTCTCTTCTTTTGTTTTATACCACTAAAGTGGCAGACAAGGTTACAGCCCTACCAGATGTACTGAGATCACTTTAACCTGTGAACGTTTGCAACACAAGAGGCGCTTTACTCGCGCTGCCAACCCTGCAACGTTCTAAGACCCCTTTTGAAGAACCCTATTCTGTAGGAGCTTGGGAAACCCGAGTTTGGGACTAGTCGGAAGATCATTCTACGACCTAAGCGTTTGCGGAAGAAAGCCCCTATCGAACCTTACCGTGCTCAATCGCTCCGAATGCAAGGGTAAAGATCAGCGCCCTATTTGTGGCGAGCGGTGTGATGGTAGAATGTAGCCATAGACATCGTATCAAACAATTCCTCAGAGCACAAACCATAGATAGAGCTAGTGGTAGAACACGCATAAGTACGCAAGGTCTCTCCTATCGCTAAGGGGCTCAACGTCGTTCGCGAGTATAGGATCGTTGACAACTCTCACGGCTCGCCTTTGCACCGAGTCAAATGGACGAAGCTGATATTCCGGTGCCTCAGCCCAGAGGTGACAGCAGTACCTACTCCATGTGCGGCCGTAAGACTATAAGCAGTGTTTGCACCGTAGTAAAGTACCGCCGCGCTCTGTTGAACAATCCGAGCTTCATGGCCTTGTCTTCCAAATGACTACGGACCTGAACGTCACTGGAGATGTTAACCCTATACCTACTGTTGGAGAAACATGTGCCCAGGAATTGCGGCGCCACAGTAAATGAGGTTCTTTTAGCGGTGATACATAAACATGTGTCTTGGAAGGGTCAAATTGGACAAGACTTCGTCCACCCTAATCGAACTCTCTTGTTAGAGTATTTCGATGTCAGACACAAGTTGTTCCACTGCGCACCGAGGAATATTAGGTCGAAACGTGTTAAATTGTCATCCGTACTGTCACTGCATAATAATGAATGTGGGCAAAAGACAGCATATCATTCATTATCGGCAAAAACAGAGTCGGCGACAATACCGAGCTTTGTGGAGCTCCAGCATTTATGACGTATGTAATTAGACAGTACCTACAGCTGCCTTCAACGACGGCCCTGATGCTTCTACCGGCCATAAAGCCATCTTAATGGGCGGTCCAGGTTCCTTATTAGCTAAATTAGAAGTGAATCTACCAGTCATGATAGCTGTAAATATATCAGAAAGGTTTTTTTTTTTTTTTGGTTACTAACTCATTTCTGATATTTTCAAGTAATGTTGTAGGGCATATTATATCGCAAAGCATGATCTTCGATAAACCATTTTCTATAAAATTTCCCTCCTTTCTGAATACGAACCAAAGTTTCCAAAACCAAAGAAGTCATTTCTCCCATCAAAATACTAACCGCGAAGGATTTGATTGCGCTCTGCATATTGTAAAGTTAATCTGACTTTAGTTTTCCCACACCTCAACTTTGAACGATCAATGACACCACTTGGATCGTTTGATGTAGTTATGCCCTCATATTTTAAGACAGAAAAAGCTATAATGGCAGTGGCTCTGTCAGATCCAGTACGATCACAAGCCAGGAATTGCTCAGAATGTCATTCAGCGTTCATGATTTTTTCTGGTTTCATGAGTATTTTCATAAAATATTCAAAACATGATGATGACGGGGGCACCTCTAAACATAACATGAGCTTACTGATTTTTCTTCAGTTTAATGATGACATGAAACGGCAACTTTTTACAGGTAGGTATGCCGAAACAATAATCAAAATTTTTTAAAATCGTTCCACGCTAATGTATCGATAACATGTATACATACATATCGTTTACGTCAGTAACTAGCGATATATCTGGACACTGAGACTCTGAGAGATCTTTTTTTTTTTGTTTAACGTGAGGGAAAAATCCTCATGGATGTTATGCCGGACTCCTACCGACTAAAAAACCTCACGTAACGCCCAACAGCTTATGGTTGGTAGCCCCGGGTAAGCCCTCGGAAGGATGTCACAGGACTCCCAACAGACCTTAGGCCGCCACTGCGGCCTCGCCCAGGGTGTGGTTTGGGTGGTATCCCGCGTCTTTGGGGGGTTTCGGGTGTGATCCCGCTTCTAAGGGGGGAGGGGGGCGTGCGTGGGTTGCTCACGTCACGCTGCCGTCATGGGCCTGCTTCTGTAAGGACG
This sequence comes from Miltochrista miniata, assembly GCA_933228765.1. Taxonomy (NCBI): domain Eukaryota; kingdom Metazoa; phylum Arthropoda; class Insecta; order Lepidoptera; family Erebidae; genus Miltochrista; species Miltochrista miniata. The sequence continues at coordinate 8,019,247 of OW121764.1, read as the reverse complement.
GTGAGTGACCCTCTCACCGTCCTCTGAAAGATCCTACACCTCCTACTCGTATAACTAATACACATATCAATTTCTCCAGGTGTAATGGTGTTAGTCCACGGCGACGACAAGGGCTTAGTCCTGCCCCCACGAATCGCCGACATTCAAGCCATAGTCGTCCCGTGCGGTATCACAGCCTCCAGCTCACAAGAAGAACGGAAGAGTCTCATAGAGTCTTGCAAAGCCCTAGTACAAGACTTGGTAGACTCCGGCATTAGGGCTGAAGGAGACTATAGAGATAATTATTCACCGGGATGGAAGTTTAATCATTGGGAATTGAAGGTAACTTACTAATAATTTTCGTATTATTTTTATATTTCTGACTGCATTTTATTCACCATGTTAATATGCAGTATGTGTGCTTATGTACCTAACGCGTTATAAATTTAACTTCTCTATTGATTTAGAATATACGACTAGTTTTTTTCTAATCTTTGACCAACTTCAATTCTATTCTATTGTCAACTTTAGTTGGTCCAACTAGTCTGTGGCTAATTTTATCATGTCCAATTTTTCCGCCCTTACCAATTTTACTCTCATTCAAATGATGCAAAAGTTTACCTTAAAAAAGTAGGTACCACTTTATAATGATAAAAAGTTCTAAGTAAACAAAATAAAATATTATAACTTCGACGTTGCCAATTAGTTGTGGAGGTCAGTTGGCAGTCGCTTCAAATACTAAGACTGGAAAGTCGACTCCGACTGCGTTGGGAAAAGGCTCAGTGGGTGATGATAACTTTATATAAATGATCAATTTACTAGTATCAAAAACTGAATCACAATCTTCGTATTCCAGGGTGTCCCAGTCCGCGTAGAACTGGGTCCTAAAGACATCGCTCGCGGCGAGGTGGTGGCCGTGCGGCGTCTGACGGGGGAGAAGCTCACGTGGCAGCGAGCCGAGGCGTCCAAGTTGCTCATAGAATTGCTGGACAAGACGCACGATGAGATGCTTGACAAGTATGTATTACGAATTTTACCTAAAGACTTCTTGATAAGTATGTATTACGGATTTTACCTAAAGACTTCTTGATAAGTATGTATTACGAATTTTACCTAAAGACTTCTTGATAAGTATGTATTACGGATTTTACCTAAAGACTTCTTGATAAGTATGTATTACGAATTTTACCTAAAGACTTCTTGATAGGTATGTATTACGAATTTTACCTAAAGACTTCTTGATAAGTATGTATTACGGATTTTACCTAAAGGGTTCTTGATAAGTATGTATTACGGATTTTACCTAAAGACTTCTGTATAAATAAACTGAGGTTGACATTTTTTTTTTAATTTTTTTATACTACTTAGGTGGCAGACAAGCTTACGGCCCACCGGAAGGTTGGTAACCGTAGCCCATAGACGTTTGCAACACCAGAGGCGCTACACACGCGCTGCCGACCCGGGCGCAGGTTGTGACGACCCACAGTTGAAATTTTTCAAGCCGCCCGTGAGGCCTTCAACTTGGCTTAACGACTGTCATTTTACTGACAACCGGGACCAACGGCTTATCGTGCCTTCCGAAGCACGGAAACGCTCGTAAATAAATGTCACAAAGTGGTCCACGTGGTGGTCACCCATCCATATCCGGCCATAGTAAATGTTGCTTACTGCAGTGATCGTTTACAGAACACTGAGTCCGCGGGGCCACGAGCGCTTCAGTTCAGTTCAGACATGCCCTACGCACCGATTTTTTAAACTTATAAACTGTGTCAATTGGCAGCGTTGCTCGCACTGTAGTGAGTCAAAACTTCGAGAGTACTCGGCTCGCAATCGGAGTCCATACGCCTTCTCTTTTACTCTTGTTCTATTCGTATATTGCTATTGTGGTGACAATTACGTAAATATTATTTATAAGGTGAGTGTAGTCTTAGCAATGTGCGTGTTTGAGAGTAGAGTACGGCGCGTCTACCTCAGTTTATATAGAAGTCTTTAATTTTACCACACAGACTTTCTTCCGCGCACGCTTAGATTGTGCAATGATCTTCCTGCCTCGGTTATCCCAAACACCTACAGTAGGTTCTTCAAAAGGGGTCTTAAAAGGTTTTTACAGCGTTGGCAGCGCGAATGTGTCGCTTTTGATTCCATTGGCTACGATGGGTGACCACTGACCACCAGTCCCTCTGGTAGGCGATATACTTGTATGCCACCTTGTTGGTACAAAAAAGGCTGCCATCTGCGTTCTCCGGTCGCAGCCTAAATTGTTGAATCCTTGTCCTATGTGAGTAACGGGACGCGACTTAAAGGCTAGCGACACGCTCAAACTCCAATTGTCATGCCTCGTCAATATCATGTGTACATACACGTCCATGCACACACACATGCAAAGAAATCACGCACCCTGAAGCAACGTCCATTCATATTGAACATGCATGACAAGTGCAGTTTGACCGTGTCGCTACTCGCTAGTCCAGTCCACAGACGCGACAATGTGCGACCCATACATACTGAGTCCCGTGACATCTCGACAACGTCATTTGTCTCATATTTAGGAACCGCTAAACATGAGACAGATGACGTTTCACCCGTAAATTTCCTTCCACGCATTCACATAGACCACTAAAAGACCGTCCTTTAGCAGAATAATAAGAAACAATATGGAAGTACAGTATATTTGGAAAAGTGATTGAGTTTCAGGGGTTTTTTAAAATTATTTATGTATTTATATTTGTTTGTTATCCAGAGCCCGCAAAGAGCGTAAAGAACGTACTTCAGTGGTGACGAAATGGGAGGAGTTCACAAACGCGCTGGAACGTAAGCACGTGCTGCTGGCGCCCTTCTGTGGCGAGATTGGCTGCGAGGATAGTATCAAGAACGATAGCGCCAGGTGAGTTGAATTACTTAGATTCAGTTTTTTAGGATTTTTCCTCACGTTGAAAATAAAAAGTAGAAAAGAATCGAAGTGGACGTTCAACCATGGGATCTGCTGTAGCTAAGGTTTGTGTCACCCGGTAGGTACTTCCGGGCGTAGCCAATGTAGGATTTCCACAAAATAAAACTATCCTATCTCTTAAGGTACTGGGACATCCTTCCGAGGGCTTACCCGGGGCTCCTAACCATAGGCGTTACGTGAGGTTTTTTAGTCGGTAGGAGTCCGGCATAGCATCCATGACGGATTTTCACTCAGGTTAAAAATAAAAAATCCTATCTCTCAAGTTGGAAATTTGCACAGCATGTGCAGTTTGTACATGCTGTGCAAATTTGGTTAAAATCGGTTAAGTAGTTTGAGTTCATCCGGGACAAACAATGTGACTCGTACCTAATCTATACTAATATTATAAAGAGGAATATGATTGTTTGTTTGTATGCATCGAATGGACTTCGAAACTACTAAACTGATTTGACAAATTATTTCACTGTTGGAAAGCTATACTCCACTACCCGGTGATAATAGGCTATATTTTACCTATTACCGTATTCCCACGGGAACGGGAGCTACGCGGGTGAAACCGCGTGACGTCCTCTAGTGTATATTATATCAAGATTTATTTTTGTTTTATCAGGACGGAGGAAGACCCATCAGCCGAAGTGAAAGGCCCAGCCATGGGGGCGAAGTCTCTCTGCATACCGTTCGAGCCCCCTCGAGAGCTCACCGCTAACGACAAGTGCATTCACCCGGCTTGTGCCAACAAGCCCAAATACTTTACTCTCTTTGGAAGGAGTTATTAAATGTACAAGCTAAGCATTTTGCTTTGTATGAAAATATATTAACTAATTATTTATTATATGGTTTTATTAAGGTTTCCAGTACCCGTTTTACATAGGAACTTGTAAAAGGAGTAGTAGGATATACAATACTTTTCTTTTCCCAAGTGCTATTCTTTCTGTTTTAAATTAAATCAGAAGCGGTATGTGGAAGCGTAAGAGCAGTTTCGTGAAGAGGAGATTTTTGTACGACTAAGGTGGCAGCGCGAGTGTAGCGCTTATGGTGTTGCAAACGTCCATAGACTATGGTGATCACCAGTACCTACATCTGGTGGATACGGCCCACTGCGGCTTGTCTGCCACCTTAGCAGTATATAAAAAAGGTGCACCGACGAGTGATTACTGTAGTATGTTCATTTACAACATCAGAGTTGGTACACTCGCGCTGTCAACCCTATTGCTGTCCGTGTTGGGATAGACTATTGCTGAAGCTACACACACATAGAGACCGCTCACTAAGTTCACAGACACAAGGTCAGGCGAGGTTGAGACGAGTTTTCGATATTGATTTGTGGGCGAGTGTCCGTAGCAGAGGGTAGGTGTTAAAAAAGTACATACATGAGATTTTCATCTGTACTATCTCTAATTTGTGGTGATTACCCACTGTTAAAATGTCTCCAGCCGCCCCTGCATGTGACGATGACGGCGGTGCTGAGTTTTACCTGTTTGACAAGTAGTTGAACACAGAAATTGCTAAAAAATCTGATACTTTTTAAAGTGACAATGGGCTAGTCATTATTATTATTTCTGCTTAATACACTAGCAGCATAAGGCTGATGCGTGTATATCACTGCACTTGTGTCATTGGGTTTTTAAATGAGTGCTGTTTCTAAAAGTGTTCACTTCTTCACTTTGGGAGCACTTATTACACTTTCCAGAAGGGGGTTCCACAAACGCACCACACTGTTTGGCAGAAAGTGATTTCGAGGGTTGCTGGCATACAACATTTTTGTAGTTTCATTGAGTGACCTCTTAAGTGTGTTCAAGTTCTTTATTCGCTGAATATGGTACAGATAAGATATTCACATTATAATAGTGTGTGTTCAATATCTTTTCTGATACTCGATTGTATGTTACATACTCGATTGTAGTAAGTGAACAGATATTGAACACACTTAAGAGGTCACTGATAGTGCGGAGGAGGATTGGAGACTGCAAATTGACAAACCTACTGTACGGCACCCTCGGAACCTAGCAAAGGTTGTAAAGGGAGACTTGGTGCGGAAGTCCCAACTGTGTTTTGACATACGAATATTTAAAATTCTGAGATTTGTATCCAGCAGTGACCTATTCGATTATGGTAGTAACAAAAAAATATATAAATAACAAAAGTAATTAATGTATATTTTTATTGTAAAACATTTAGAGTATGTACAACAAAAAACAAAAATAAATTAATTTCACTTAGGCATATATATTTACAAGTGGATCTGCCACTTTTAAAACATCATCAATATAAACCAAACGAGTACCACTAGTTCACAACGCGACCCGCCTGAGAAGAACTGGCAAGAAACTCAGCGGGTTATTCTTTTAAGTGCTCTATTTACAATAGGCATAAAAGAATCTAATATTTTTCATTTTCAAAATATTGTGATGCTAAAGTCAGAATATTAACCTCTCTGAATTTTTCGCGCAAAAAGACTCTTGAACCTAATCTGTATAGATAGCTATCTGCAGTATTACCCCAAAGTAGAATATCGTTCTGTGAAAGTAACTGAAATAAACTATTCTAGCCAGATCTGCAGTGGTTAAGTACCTTACCTTTTGTAGAGCAAATGCGGCGGAACTTAATCTACTAGCTGCTTTTACAATATGTGTATCCCATTGTAATCTAGCATCAAATGTTACGGAACGGAACGTCGTTGATTCCACAACTTCCAACACTCAACCATTAAGTTGAACATTGGTTTCTCACTGTGTTACATTAGGCAAGGTAAATTTAATACATTTAGAGCGGTTTTGACCAAAATCGGGTAAGACTATACTAGAGAATAACTTGTACTTATTCTAAAAGTAAAGTGACTTTCCATTGTACCAAGAACTAATAAGCATCTTTATAGAACTATTCAACTGAAGAGAGAGACAGAAGAAGTTCTCTATGGGATGCAACTGTTAGATCCTACCAATATCATAAATGTGAAAGTTTGTGAAGATCTTTGAATGTTTGTTACTCAATGACACTCTAATGGTTGGACAACTGATCTGAGTTGACTCCCTGTCTTAAATTTCAGCCGGGATCTATTTCCAGATTGGGCTGAAATTTGGGACGATACGGATAGATTATAGTCTGGAAAACCATATAAGCAAAATCTTAAATGTAATTAATCAAACAGTTGTATTATAAACTAGGTGATGCTTGCGGCTTCGCCCGCGTGAAAGTTGGTTCCAGTTCACACATCCCATGGGAACATGTTTCCAGGATTACAATAAGCTACTTTTAATCCCGGGCACATGTTCCCACGGGAAGTGGGAACCAAATTACAAGCGGGCCAAGCCGCAAGCATCAGCTACTTTATTATACAACTGTTTGATTAATTACATTGAAGATTTTGAAAAATTTGATATACTCTCTTCTAACAGTTGTATTCTTTGCTTTTTTTGATTTAAAAGTTCAACAAACTTTGCATACAGGGCTTCTTCCGTCTCCGCCTTTAATTCCACAGCTTTCTCCAAGCTACTCTTACACTTCTCTAGATCAATATGCAGATCTTTATTCATTTTCATTACTGCATCTACACTTTTCTTAAGTTCTTGATTTTCATACAATAAATCATTCAGTAAAAAGTCTTTGGATCCTGTCATTTCATCACGGGATACTGTTACCGAACCATGAAGTAAAACCGCAGATGTAAACTTCTTTTTCCAGCTGAACCTCGCATCAAAATTATCGTCGTCTATTAACATCTCAAAATCATGAGTATACTCTTGGTTAAGGTTATCAGATAGGCCTTTCTTTACATTTTCTATGTACTGTTCTTCAGTCTCTTCAAGACGTTCTCTGTGAACTGCAGCATGTTTTCGAGTAAAACGCCCAGACCAACTGCTATGCTGGTCAAATATTTTAATACTAAACAAATCGTCCTTATTGGGATGATAAGTGACTTTCACATACAATGACTTCTCATTTAGGTCAAATCTGGTAATTAATGTGGATTTTGCCATGTTTTTAGAAGCTACCTATCAACAATAATAGAAATGTTAGATACATTTACATACAAAGTGCTTTAGTAAAAAGAAATTATTGTCTCTCGGGCCTCAGTCTCCCATAGCACTTCACAACACCTTGCGCCACATGCATCCCACGGGCACCAATGTCGTTGTGTGCATTTATTAAAAAATCTGGGTGCATTATTTAGCTACCGTTCAGGTCTATTAACTAGAGTAGAAAGTTTATCTACTGTAGATAAGATGTATGTACTGTAATTAAGTCTACTGTTTAAAATTAAATGTAAATATTTACACTACTGTGATAAAAGGTAGATAGTACTTATACTGCAGTTAGAAGATAAAGCTTATAGCCAAAATGAACTTAAACAAACAACGTGGTTTATAAATTAAAATACTGCTGAGATGCTTACCAGGAAAACAACCAAATTCAATGAATATAGGTTATAGTTATCTAGAATACTCAGTCTGCGATGCCGATGTTATCAATATCATTTAATTTCTATTGCAATTTGTATCGTATGGCTTTCTGAAAATTTATGCTTGTGATTTATATTTTCAAATTTTTAGTACAGACATATTTAAATAATTTACAGATTTTCTGAAATGAAAAGAAAAGAATGTAGATAACTATACCTGGCAATGTAATGTAAACAAACACATAAATTGACATATTTGACATTGACACTATCACCTTTTTTTTCATGGTGATACTTTTTTTTTCAATTTATGTCATTTGTTTATCCGACCGTCATTTGTTTTGTCGATTTTCATATATTTTGTCGATTTACATTTGTTTTGTCGCTCTTCATTTGTTTTGTCGATCTTCATTTGTTTTGTGGATCTTCATTTGTTTTGCTGATCTTCATTTGTTTTGCCATATAGACATGTGGGTATATTCATAAAGTAGACACTATAGACATTATTTATTTTATACATTTCCAGGTGGGTGGTTATAGATATTTCAACTCATCAGTGCGCGCGGTGATATGTGTGCGTGCGCTAGTAATTATACAGTTTTCATTTGTGTGTCAGCATAGAGCAACGCGAACTGTCTGAGGGGAGACGGCATAGAACGATTGCTCGATACAAAATTTTCTGTCATATTTTGCGGGTGGCGGGGGGAAATCTTCCTTCAGTTTGTATGGAACTGGGCACTTTTTGTCGTCGATATGTCACATTATGTGTCACATTATTGCCAGAGGGGGTTTGAAAGCTTTGGCCCCTCCCTCTGTAGAGGCGCGCGATGCTCTGTGTGTGTCAGTTATGCGGCCGTCTTCACAGAGTACATTTGTATATTATGAGATAGAGACGTAACTGACTTATTAAGGGGCGGTTAACGCGCACAAGTAGGCATTTGGCGCTCCCCTCGCCCCGGGCGCAAGACACACCGCGCGCCGGCAGCGGCAGTCAACTTTCATGCCACAGTATACAGTATAGTAGAAAGAAAGAGCATGCTAACTTTGTTTGACGTAGTAAATGCATCTAACTTTATTAAGTGTAGTGATTTATTAGTTTCGTAAATAAAAATAAATGAGTTAATCGTAAATAAATTATGTATATTATACTATTATTTTTAAGCTGTTTGTTTGTTTGTTTGTTTAGTTGTTCTAACTCTAGAGTCTAAGAGACTGCTAGTTGAATTTCAAGAGTTTCTTAACAGAATGTCCATCTTTGAAAAATACCAAAATATATAACATCACGCTAAGGCGAATAAGAGCTTAGCAGCAACGATAAATTTTTCGACAACTAGGATATTTCATTTATTTTAAGAGTTTCCGTTGCGTACGTTTGCTACAGTTGCGTAAAAAATGTAAATTACATAATAGCTGGTCATAAAAATTTCTAAAGTTTTCTAAAGTTGGTATGCTAAGTATGAATCACGGGATCATTGTGCAATCCAAAATGGCCGCCGCGGTGTAATCACAAAATTTCATGATGGGTGTCGTTTAAAGGGTTTTTTGGTATGCTGAGTACGAATCACGTACTAATTTTGCAATCCAATATGGACGCCGCGCCGTAATCACAAAATGTCATGATGGGTATCGTTTAAGGGGTTTCTTGGTATGCTGAGTACGAATCACGTGATAATTTTGCAATCCAATATGGGCGCCGCGCCGTAATCACAAAATTTCATGATGGGTATCGTTTAAGGGGTTTCTTGGTATGCTGAGTACGAATCACGTGATAATTATGCAATCCAAAATGGCGGCCGCGGTGTAATCACAAAAATTCATGATGGGTATCGTTTAAAGGGTTTTTTGGTATGCTGAGTACGAATTACGTACTAATTTTGCAATCCAATATGGCCACCGCGCCGTAATCACACAATTTCATGATGGGTATAGTTTAAGGGAATTCTTGGTATGCTAAGTATGAATCACATGATAATTTTGCAATCCAATATGGCCACCGCGGCGTGCTCACAAAATTTCATGATGGGTATCGTTTAAGGGGTTTTTTGGTATGCTGAGTACGAATCATATGATAATTTTGCAATCCAATATGGGCGCCGCGCCGTAATCACAATATTTCATGATAGGTATCGTTTAAAGGGTTTTTGGTATGCTGAGTACGAATTACGTGATAATTTTGCAATACAATATGGCCGCCGCGCCGTAATCACAAAATATCATGATGGGTATCGTTAAAGGGGTGTATTGGTATGCTGAGTACGAATCCTGTGATAATTTTGAAATGCAATATAGCCGACGCGCCGTAATCGCAAAAATCCATGATGGTTATCGTTTAAGGGGTTTTTTGGTATGCTGAGGACGAATCACATGATAATTTTGCAATCCAAAATGGCCACCGCGCCGTAATCACATAATTTCGTAATGAATATCGTTTAATGGGTTTTTCGAATGCTGAGTACGTATAACATGATCATTTTGGAATTCAATTTGGCCGCCTTAGCTATTTAGGCCCACTTGCGCGGAGAGTCGAGTTAAATATATAAATATAGAGTTAGTAAGCTCTGAGTTAAATAAATAACTTCTTAACTCTGACCACGTCTTGCACAGTTGCAAATTGGCACGCGGTTAACTAACTCACAGTAAACCGAACAAGTTTTTTTAGTCTGTGTCATTCCATGCAATCCAACCACACACAAATGTTAGAACGAAGAATGGAACATGTGTCTCTATCTCTTTTACGCTACAGTCTGCTACGTATGATTTACGATACTACCAAACTTACGATACTACCATTTACGATACCAATCATAAAATTTTGTGATTACGGCGCGGCGGACATATTGGATTGCAAAATTATCACGTGATTCGTACTCAGCATACCAAAAAACCCCTTAAACGATACCCATCATGAAATTTTGTGATTATGGCGCGGTGGCCTTTTTGAATTGCAAAATTAGTACGTGATTCGTATTCAGCATACCATAAAACCCTGTAAACGATACCCATCATGAAATTTTGTGATTACAGCGCGGCGGGCATATTAGATTGCAAAATTATCACGTGATTCGTACTCAGCATACCAAAAAACCCCTTAAACGATACACGTCATGAAATTTTGTGATTATGGCACGGCGGCCATATTGGATTGCAAAATTATCACGTGATTCGTACTCAGCATACCAATACACCCCTTAAACGATACCCATCATTAAATTTTGTGATTACGGCGCGGCGGCCATCTTGTATTGCAAAATTAGTACGCGATTCATACTCAGCATACCAAAAAACCCCTTAAACGATACCCATCATGAAATTTTGTGATTACGGCGCGGCGGCTATATTCGATTGCAAAATTATCACGTGATTCGTTTTCAGCATACCAAAAAACCCCTTAAACGATACCCATCATGAAATTTTGTGATTACGGCGCGGCGGCCATATTGGATTGCAAAATTATCACGTACTTCGTACTCAGCATACCAAAAAACCCCTTCAACGATACCCATCATGAAATTTTGTGATTACGGCGTGGCCGCCATGTTGGATTGCGAAATTATCATGTAATTCGTAGACATTTTAATGCATTAGGTAGCTGGTTACCATGTCGTGAAAACACTTAAAAAGTAAAAGATCACCACATTTTTACCAAGAGTCGCGTATGTATTTGTAACGGTTAATCTAATTACATTTTGCCCATTACTGATATTTTTATACTGTGGCGCGATTTCAACGTAATTTGGCATAATAATTACGAAATAGTTGCGAAAAAACTGACACACGTCCTGCCTCCACAAGCGCCAGGGCGCGACTGATCGGCCGTCAGCGGCGCAATTCTATTGCGTTTGGTAGATATTCGTACATGATAACTATGTAAATAGTTGTTTATAGAAAAACGCTCGGAAAATGTGTATAAAAACTTAATACCTTTAATTGAGTGCAAAAAAAAAATATAAAATGTTAATAGTTTAGCCACAGTATTGAAAAAACTTTTCTGAGAGAGTCAACTTTGGGATTTTTTTCTATCTAGTGAAATTTATTGGATCGTGTAACGGGCTCGGAATATGTTTAGCTTATATCCTTAACTATTATATATATATATTTCAGATTTAAAAACCCTTTACTTTTTGACTAGGATTGTTTCAAAAAACTCAAAATCTGACCCACGCGGCCTTAACGACACCAGCGGTGCCAAGCAGTCTTTGCAGAAAACTCTCTGCGTGGCCGCGAATTAAAAATCATAATAGACAAAAAGCCTGCAGCGTCATCTACCACGTTTTGAAGGCAACTCTTACGTTATAATGAAACGAAATTAAATATCACGACAAGTCTCAATGTAACTGCAACGTTGACATCCTGTGTAAGTTGGTTACATTATAATTCATTACACAGTGTTCTAAGTGATAATCCCATGGGTACAGTCGTTAAAGAAAATGTCTAGTCCTTCACGGAGAAAATGTTTAAGATGTCAGATAAATATTTTTGATGTGTCAATTCGATGTAATTAATATTTTTTATCACTACAAATTATTAAAAAACAAAGTCCCCGCCGCGTCTGTCTGTTCACGATAAACTTAAAAACTACTGCATGGATTTTCATGCTGAGATCACCAATGATTCTTGAGAACGGTTTGCGTATAATATAATTTGCTGAGTTTGTATATACATTGACTAAAATATAACGATATAAGTTGGAGATGTCAGAAAAAAATAAGGTGTCTGGGAGTGTCTGGGAGCTTTTAACGAAAACGCTGCCTAAACCCTTCGAGACATAACAAAATAATGTATGGTATAATTGTCTAACTTATAAAGGCCTACAGAATAGTCAAAAAATGATAGAGCTCCAAATTCTAATGCTAAAAAAAATTGAAATGCAGAGTTGGTCGATAGAAAAAAAAAACATTGCTTATACAGCAAATATGACAAAAATTGAACTTTTTGACTTGATTTAAAACGTAAAAAGATCATAATCTATACGTCTAAAAAAACTGTTGAGGGTCGAGAGGCTGTACATGGAAGATAATTAGAAAAATTTTATTGTAGGGCGTTCTCTAATTGATACTGAAGCCGAAAATGTAATTAAAAATTTTCATGTCTGTCTGTCTGGTACAATCTGAGCTTAGGATCCGAAGAAGGTTCTGGGATACTTTTGATCCCGATATTTTGCGCGGTTCATTTGGGAGAGGGCAGGACAGTTTTACACGCTGCTTGATGAGTATGATGAAGAAATACCTCTCCTTTCGTACACCTTAAGTGATGTAAACGAAGTTGCAAGGGTCAGTAGTTTTTTATAAGATTGATGACACACTTCAGCCATATGGCTTAAAAGTTCTTCGGCTACCACCGTATCATCCTGAACTAAACCCAATCGAAAACGAATGGGGAATTAAAAAAAAAATATAATGCTTCGCATAACATCGAACAAAATGTGATGGGAATAATGAAATTAATAAACGAACGTTTAGGTCAAATTGATGAAGAGATGTGGCGTAATACAAAGAAGAAGAATACTATGGACATTTTGATATGGAATTTGAATTTATAAATAACCTTATAGAGAGCAGCGAATCCTAAAATTCCTCAATTTTATTTTTTTAGCAGCAAAACATATTATGTAATATGTTTAACATACATTTCACCCCTTAAGTTTTATATTTTAGTTAAACAAGTGTTTTTGTATTTCGTACTTGACTGTACCTCTTGTCACGCAAACGAAGTCACTGTGTATACGAGGTTTACCCACACATAGGGCCGCGCGCACAGATGAGTTGAACTTACTATAGGAACTTTTATTCCTAACTGACCAACCACGTGCACGAGGTGGGTGGTAAGGAACTTTTATTCCTAACTGACCAACCAGGTGGATAACTCAGGTGGTCGGTTGGGAACGGGGGAACATTATTACCGGAGTCTCCCGGGCAATCCGGGAGGGTTCGCAACCCTACTACGAAACCCTAAAAAGAGAAAGTAAGGAACTAATTGGATGGAACATGGAATAATAAAAAAAAACAACAACATTAAAGCACACAGTAATTTATCAGAGACACACAATGTTCTAAAGTTTAATATTATAGGAGTCGATGTTATCAGATACATACATTGTATATGTGGGGTGGGGAGAATCAACATAGATCAGGAGGGAGTTGAAGTTAATAAGAAATGTTCTGTAGGAAGACAATCATATTTATAAGGATCCATTCCTTCTTACGCATTCAAAGAATATATAGTTTGTAGTAGGTATCTTCGTCCAATCCACATTCACATAGATAATTATCCCTAATCCATGACCCAACCGAAGACGACAGTTAACCGAAGTTGAGCTTTTACTAGCTTCCCGGGACTTAAAAAACCAAGGTTTAGCTTGGATATCAATTTAGGATCATATGATATATCTAACGCCTATCTATGATTTTCTTAAGTGGACACACCTGTGACAAGGTTGTAGGAAAAGGAACGCACGGTTTCATTAGCCTGGGGTCGCATTTGCGGTTTGCCGCGGCGGTTTCTAACCTCAAAATGTCATCAAACTGTCAAAATCAATGAAATCAAGTCAATGGTTTGACATTTTGAGGTTAGAAACCGCCGCGGTAACCGTAAGTGCGGCCTCAGCCTTATGGGCCTTTTTCGAGTCACGCGTGGCCTCGCACGCACAAAAGAATTTTTACATCACTGTGCAGTATTTTGCGTGTCGCCATGCGCCAGGAAGGAAACTTGTGTCGATGCAATGATTGTAAAGAACGTTATTTACTATCGTACCTATATTTAATTTAAAAAATGAAATGCGAAGCGCTCGTGGCCCCGCGGACTTAGTGTTCTTTAAACGATCACTGCAGCCAGTAAGCAACTTTCTTTTTTTTTTTTCATTTATACCACCAAGGTGGCAGACAAGCATACGGCGCGGCCCACCAGATGTACCGGTGATCACCGCTGCCTATGGACGTTTGCAACACCGGAGGCGCTACACACGCGCTTCGGACCCTGTAAAAACCTTCTAATACCCCTTTTGAAGATCCCCATACTGTAGGTGTTTGGAAAAAACCGAGGCAGGAAGGTCATTCCACAACCTAAGCGTGCGCGGGAGGAAGCCCCTATCGGATCAAACCGTGCTCGAGCGCTCCGGACGCAATGTGTGTGGATGAACACCCTATGGCCAGTCCTTGGAGGGGTGACCATCCATGTGACATTTATTTGAGCGTTTCCGTGCTTTGGAAGCCACGTTATGCGTTGGTCCCGGTTCCCAATAAAATGGCAGTCGTTGAGTCAAGTTGAAGGCCTTTTGGGCGGCTTGAAGATTTTTCAACAGCGGGGCGTCTGTTATATGGGACGAATTCTCAAAAAGTGAAATGTGGACATATACCTAATATGCTATTGGGGATTACATCGTCGTGACCATATGTTTGCATGTATGTCCTTCATGGCAGTGTTCTCTTTATGTAGGTATGTATACTTAGTGTGTGTATCAGTCTCTCAGCAAACATTTCACTAATAAACTTCTGTGTTAATGTAATACAGACATACAGCAGATAAAGACCTACCTACCTATAAATATTATAAATGTTTTCAATGGCTCCCATTCCCTGCCTTCTTAATTTATGAGCGTGGTTATTTTTATTACACACTAGCTGATGCCCGCAGCTTCGCCCGCGTAAAAGTTTTTCCGTTGCCGCTTCCCGTGGGAACTTCGTCACGGGATAAAAAGTGTTATTCCAGACCATAATCGATCACTGTGCCAAATTTCAACCAGATTCGTTCAGCCGTTAGATCGTGAAAGAGTAGCAAACATCCACACATCCACTCTTACAAACATTCGCCGATAAAATATTAGCACAGGGTGGAAACTCCATACAAAAATGTTCGCTTTCACCCACACTAATATAGACGTAATGTGAATGATTAAATCAAGCTTCAATGTGTTTGTGAGTATTCTAGGGTCACTAGCTATGGAAACAAAATAATAAGGAACAGAACGCAATCTCATGTGTATGTACTTAGGTACTTTTTTTTTCAAATCTACCCTTCGGCTAAGCACAAATTAAACTAAAGCAATAGCCAATAGCGTAAAGTACTGACACGGGAATAGACACATTAATTTTGGGGGGGGGGGGGGGGGAAGCTTACTCAGGTGGGAGGCAGGGAGTTGCCGATCTGCATGTAATACTATTATATTATCTTTGATATTAGTACAGTTTGTCTATAAAGTCGTGAAATTAAATGAGGGCGCTGCTGAATGCATGTAGCAACCCTATATAGTACGACCAAAATGATTTTGATACGAGGAGTTCGTTCCGAGTAAAATCTTACCAATATTATAAATGCGACAGTTTGTGAGTGTGGATGTTTATTACTCTTACACGCTCGAACGTTTAAAGGGATCTGGCTGAAATTTGGTACAGGGATACATTATAATCTGGAATAGCCATGGCTACTTTTTATTCCGGGAATAAGTTCTTACGGGAAGCGGGAACGGGAAAAATACAAATATTATAAAGGCGAAAGCTTATGAGTGTGGATGTGAGACTCTTTCACGCTCGAACAGTTGAACTGATCTGGCTGAAATTTGGTACAGGGATACATTATAGTCTGGAATAACACATAGGCTACTTTTCATCCCGGGAATAAGTTCCTACGGGAAGCGGGAACGAGAACAAATTCGACACGGGCGAAGCTGCGGGCATCAGCTAGTGAGTTAATAAATAAAACACATTATACATTTTTAATTTTGTTTCTGTTTTATTGAATCAGATCCAGAATACAGTTATTGAACCAGATCCAGAAGCCCCGGTCTAATAGCGTCTTACAACCCACCAGCAGGTGCCTAGCAGTCCCAATTGCTTCGCCACAATCATGTAATTACATGTTTTATCTGTAACTTTCCCCCATCTGACAAGGATTTTTTTGGCGCAGTGCACAAATATTAAAATCGTCTATTTCTTTCTTTGCCGACCTTTTCTGTGTTTCCCAGGAGTTTCAAACTTTCCTTCATTATTAAAACCTTCGTTAACTATTCGCCTAACTGTACTCTCTGATTTTCCTGAAAGAGTAAAAAAAGAAAATTAATTACCTAATGGAAACAAACTATTGACATGAAGCAATTAATTCAAAATGAAAAATTGGTAGAAAACCAGATTGAACTGAGTATCAAACATGTAGTTATTCTAACCACTGACTTACATTATAGGTAGATTGTAAGTCTGCGATTCTAACCTAAAAATATGCAACGTAAACAATGCCTTTTTTTGTCTCCAAATCGTAAATTCAGTAAATTTGTAACTTCAGACAGATTCAAAACAAACAATAACACGATTACATACCCACCAAAGATGCTGTTCGCTCATAAACATCCTCAAAATCCCACAACAATTGTCCATCTTGGTACTCCGCGAAACATCACTGGAAAACTTTAAAAATCACTTCCTGCGCACCACTCCGATTTTCTTTACTCATTTCTCAAACCTTTATGCGTAGTTTGGTTTCAATTTGTTGCAGTTTAATCCAAACATTAAAGTTACGTGAGAGAGTAAACAAAATTCGACGATAGCATTGACAACTGACGTACTTATGTTTCGTGTTGCCAGTGTTGCCACACACAACTATTTTTAGTTCCTCAAACATTCATTTCACGACTTTATAGACAAACTGTGAGATGTTTAATCATAAAGCTTCCTCCACACTGCTTGCGAAGTAGAAAGAAGTTCCTCGGCGAAGTCGCCCGAAGTTAGGTAAAATTTTGACGAAGTTAGCCGAAGTGCCTCTCTATGCTATCGTATTCGTCTAACTTCGAGAGTATTGTGGAGGAAGTACCAAATTCCCGGATTGGTCAAACCATTAAGGTTTGACCAATCCGGGAATTTGGTACGGTCATAGATTTAAAATTTTTCGCTACATTCTAAATCTACGGGTACGGTCATGTCTATGAAGGGGTCCCGACACGGTCAAAACTGCAATTGTCAAGCACGTACAATATCATGTGCACGTACACGTCGATGCACACACACATGCAAAGAAATCACGCACACTGAAGCAACTTCACTTCATATTTAACGTGCTTGACAATTGCAAGGCATGATCGTGTCGGGAGCCCATTAGGGGAGATGCTGCAGCACTTCCGGTTGGCTTTATGTCAAACGGAAGTCACACGATGCTCACTATGCTCAGCTAGTTTTATTTTGGTCTAAGAGCCAGCGGCCCCCAGGCATTCGGTATAGTATAAAAGCTGTAAGTTTCTCAATGTATATCCCCAACACAGTTAAGAACGAACCCCGTCTATGAAACTTGGGTCGCGGTGGCTTTCGCAGGTATTAGGTAGTAAAGGTGTGTAAAATTGTGTGTTAAATTTGTTAAAGTATAAAACTCAGTTTTTACATATTTTACTTATAATAATCCTAAAAGTCACCTTGTCGAAAGCCAGACACTTCGTACGGTTGCAACCCTCTGCCAGACACCCTTAAAGTATATTTCATTATTACTATACTTACGGTATAGTATAAAAGCTGCAATTTATATATGTTATTTGGAGAACTATCAAATGATGTTTTCTCAATAGCCAGACAGTTTCAGTAGTTCCTTAAAAAGTTAAAGTCTAATGTAGGTGAGAGCGCGAGGGATATTATGTGTCAGCGGGTGCGAGTGAAATACCGCGTTCGGTCCACTGCGACGTTTTATTGCGCATCAGCTGTCATTAATAGTGTACTAGATGATGCGCGCGGCTTCGCCCGCGTGAAAATCGTTACCCGTTCCCGCTTCCCGTGGGAACATTTTCCCGGGATGAAAAGTCTATGTGTTATTCCAGATTATAAGCTATCTCTGTACCAAATTTCAGTCAAATCCGTTCAGCCGTTAGAGCGTGATTGAGTAACAAACATCCAAGTATCCAAACATCTTCACAAACTTTCACATTTATAATATTAGTAGGAAGTAGGATAATGAGAACTATTTTCTAGATTTACTATGAAAATTCCCCCCGTTCCCTCACTATGAACAATAACTAAGAATCAACGAATAAATGTTTAGAAAATTCTTTTATAAAATTTTTGTGTTTAGGAATTATTAAATTAACACTCCAATAATATATACTTAAATAATTATTTTAATAATAGTTATTGGAATAATATAATTAATCTAATACCTACAATAATTAATGGAAAAATATTTCGAAGATATTCTATGACTCGTGGTCGCCGATATCTTGAGTGTCCTCATCACCGCTGCTCCAATCTGTGGGTTGGTCCTTATCAGTATCCTTATAAGTAGTAGATGATCGCGTAGTTTTGGATTCTTTACCCCTTACCATGATGACATATCCAGGAATATGTGTATGAAAATTTAACAATATACGTTTTCTGGTAACCATGACACCAGATGAATTCTAGCACAGATTAATAAATAGTTACTACGTAAATTCTAGTTTACTTTGGCTTCATCTCAGAAACCGTGACAGTTTTATAGCTATCACAGTTTCTTAGATTCATCTAAGAAACTGTGATACTGTAAACTGCCTCCTGACAGGTGGACGACGAAGTCTCATGAATAGGGTCCCATTTTTATCCTTTAGGTACGCAACCAAAATAAGGAAAAATTAAAGCGCTCATGGCCCCGCGGACTCAGTGTTCTGTAAACTGTCACTGCAGTAAGCAACATTTACTATGGCCGGATATGGATGGGTGACCACCACGTGGACCACTTTGTGATTTGTGATATTTATTAACGAGCGTTTCCGTGCTTCTGAAGGCATGATAAGCCGTTGGTCCCGGTTGTCAGTAAAATGATAGTCGTTAAGCCAAATTGAAGGCCTAATGGGCGGCTTAAAAAATTTCAACTGTGAGTCGTCACAACCTGCGCCCCGGTCGGCAGCGCGTGTGTAGCTCCTCTGGTGTTGCAAACGTCTATAGGCTACGGTTACCAACCTTCCGGTGGGCCGTAAGCTTGTCTGCCACCTAAGTAGTATAAAAAAAACCTTGGATCCAGCTCTCCACAGATTGGAGCAGCGGTGATGAGGACACTCAAGATATCGACGACCACGAGTCATAGAATATCTTCGAAATATTTTTCCATTAATTATTGTAGGTATTAGATTAATTATATTATTCCAATAACTATTATTAAAATAATTATTTAAGTATATTATTGGAGTGTTAATTTAATGATTCCTAAACACAAAAATTTTATAAAAGAATTTTCTAAACATTTATTCGTTGATTCTTAGTTATTGTACATAGTGAATTTTCATAGTAAATCTAGAAAATAGTTCTCATTATACACAATAAATGACAGCTGATGCGCAGTAAAACGTCGCAGTGGACCGAACGCGGTATTTCACTCGCACCCGCTGACACATAATATCCCTCGCGCTCGCACCTACATTAGACTTTAACTTTTTAAGGAACTACTGAAACTGTCTGGCTATTGAGAAAACATCATTTGATAGTTCTCCAAATAACATATATAAATTGCAGCTTTTATACTATACCGTAAGTATAGTAATAATGAAATATACTTTAAGGGTGTCTGGCAGAGGGTTGCAACCGTACGAAGTGTCTGGCTTTCGACAAGGTGACTTTTAGGATTATTATAAGTATAATATGTAAAAACTGAGTTTTATACTTTAACAAATTTAACACACAATTTTACACAGCTTAACTACCTAATACCTGCGAAAGCCACCGCGACCTAAGTTTCGTAGACGGGGTTCGTTCTTATCTGTGTTGGGGACATACATTGAGAAATTTACAGCTTTTATACTTTACCGAATGCCTGGGGGCCGCTGGCTCTTACTCTATTTGCATTAAATAAGAACATCAAAAAATTGATACACCGACTAACGGACTGGTTAGCCTAAACTTACTGGCCTACCTACATTGCTTGCTACTTTGTTAATAAAAAAACCGTAAAATTGCGGTCGATACTGTTCAGTTTATCCATTTCTGAATCTATACTAAATGACAACGAATTTATGGCCACAAAACCATATCTACAAACTATCACAATTAAATTAGTTGATAAATCGATAGGTGTTCATATTTTGTTAGGCATTAACGCAGTGTATTTTCAGTCCAGTTCCTCTTCAATATTTTGCACATTTGTTTTGTCTGGATCTTGTGCATTCATATCCAATAACTCAAGTCGTCTCTTCTTTGCATTTAATAGCTGCACAAATTTGCTATAGAGGCTCATCTCCAAAGAACTTTTGATCTCAATAAATCTATCAAAATCATTCCTACACGTCTCCAAATTGGTTGATAGTTCTACGTTCTTTGTATTTACAGATTCCAGGGCATTTCTAAGCTCTAGATTTTCTGCTAATAAGAAGTCTAGTATGAGATCTTTCGACTGTCTTGTGTCTGCTTCTTCACAATGCAGAGGAACGCTTCCGTGAAGCAAAGTATCAAATCCTTTTATTTTCTTTTTCCAGCTAAATGTAGCAAAGGTATCATCGTCTGGTAACACCGAGAAGTCATAACTAAAGCTGGCGTCTTTTGTAAGCGCCTTTTTAACATTTGTAATATATTGTTCTTCGGTTTCGTTACAAATTTCTTGGTACTTTCTCGCAAAATCATATGAAAACCGCCCTGACCAAGCTAAATCGCCGTCATATATTATGATCTTGAACAAATCGTGATCATTCGGTTTCCAAAATACTTTAACGTAGAACAATTTTTCGTTTATTGAAAATTTTGTAAGAGAAACATGTTTATCCATTTTATGCACGTATTTCTACATTGCGATCAATCACTTCTAGATTTTGATTGTTTACTAAAGTTAGTTGTATCTAGTTTTTTTTCGTTTCAAGAAAGCCTTGAAGTATTTTGAATTTTCAAATAAGATTGACAGTTATGTATGGATCTGGTTGTTGTTGTTGCTTTGTTCGTTCAAAGGACAGGCGAAGGTATTTAACACCATACTGTCAACCATACTGGCATTATTTAGATGTTTGTGCGAGGCCGCATTTGCGTTTTTCCGCGGCGGTTTCTAACCTCAAAATGTCATCAAACTGTCAAAATCAATGAAATCAAGTCAATGTTTTGACATTTTGAGGTTAGAAAGTTTAGAAACCGCCGCGATAACAGCAAGTGCGGCCTCGCCCTTATAAGTAATTTTCTTAGTTGTAGTTAGTAGTCAACGGAGTAGCATCCGCTTATCTCTATTGTCCCCTTATGGATCTGAATCAAAGAGAATAATAAAATCTTTTATGTACCTACTCCATGAGGAGCTACGGGCAACAATATAAGCCAGTTTTTCAGCAAGCCTGTTCACAGAGCAACGCGCGCCGTTGGTGTTGCATGCGCCTGTTGGATCAATTAGGAAAGGCTGTGCCAGCTGTTCTATAGTCAAATGATAAAAGACGTCTTTCGAATACATTTCGGCGTAGGTAATGATCACGAAACTAAAGACTGTTCTATTTTAAAAGCTATGTTTGGTTTAAGTATCATCTAATAATGGGGTGTACGTGTAGGTACTGGGACTCTGAGATCATTGCCGGCCATCGGACGAGACTCTGTTCTGCCACAAGCACTGAGGTTGATAGTTCACCGTCTTAACTATCAACCTCATGTCCATTCTCCACAGTCCATTCCAATAGCGCCGAAAATAAGGACCCAATAATATGCTCCTAGCATTCAAGGAAAGCGCACTCCAGGTTTTAAACTTATTTAAAGTTTTCAAGTCCATCTAGGTACCAATCGTATTTTGAATATCTCCAAACCTACGTTCCGGTCCATTGTAAAGAATGTTTGGTGTAACATTTCGACTTTCGACCCAAGCTGCACTTTCATTGGCTGCTATGATTTGCTTTCTTTCGCATCGTTGGAAGTGAGCACAGTGTAACCTCCTTTTATGGGCACCTTCTCCATATCCGATTCCTCATCAGAGAATGAGTGCCCTGTTAGTTAAAAGTGAAGGACATAACCATAACATATAGACTTAATAATATATCAAATGTTTTAAAAACGACGACGACAATCTAATCATAATTAAATAATTTTTATGTAATCTTTGTGAAGGCCAATATCGAACATCGATCTCAAATTTTGCCTGCACTTATTGACGTAAGTGAAATATCTCCCTCTCTCTCTAGACCAACGGAATACATGGGAGGGAGAGAGCGAGAGAGAGAATGTTTTTGAACATGTTTATTAGGGTTGGCATACCTACCTAGTGCGGATAAACATCGAAGATCGACTTTCGATAATAGGTACTTGGTACGAAAACGATTAGTTTGCCATTTCAATTCAAACTCTGCAAACATGATTCGTGTCCTGGTTTTGTTGTGTGCTTTGGCTGCGCCCGCTCTGTCAGGTTAGTTTTTTTTTGCAGTACCTAGGTAGGTAGGTAGGTAAACTGAGGATGCAATCAATGCGAGATGGAATTGATATTTATTTGCGCTATTAAATCATGAATTACCAATGTTTTTCGATCATATATTATTAAAGTTTTTTTTAATATCATAACACTATTTAAATCTACCTGCGGCGACCTGTCCATTTCAACACGGCAATAGGCTTAACACCTATTACTTGAGACATGAAACTATTAGGTGAAATGTGGGCGTATAGTATGCCTCTGCCTACCCCTTTGGGGATAAATGCGTCAATATATGTATGTATGTAGGTATTAGGGAATGCAATCCCGCAACAAGATTGTAATCCCGATATTTGCGGGACTGAGAGATCTCAGTCCCGCGGGATCCCGGTATTTGCGGGATCCCGCATAATTCTGAAAGTCATTGAGAAAAGAATAGAATTCTGTATCATAAATCCATCTAGAACTGAAAATAGTCACCCCTTGATCCCCGAAGGGGTAGGCAGGACGAGGCATATGGTCTCATCTCATAATGTCCTTTCTCATAATATCCTCTTCTCGAAATGTCCTTTCTCAAAATGTCCTTTTCCGAAAATTTCCTTTTCTCGAAATGTCCTTTTCTCAAAATGTCCTTTTCGCGAAATGTCCCTTTCTCAAAATGGCCCTTTCTCCAAATATGTGCACTACATGATTAACCCCGCTCAATCCGATTTCGAGAAAAGAACAAAATGAGAAAGGGCATTTCGAGAAAAGGACATTATGAGATGAGGCGAGCCGGGCCTTCAACTTGACTTAACTGCCATTTTACCTGCAAACGGGACCAACGGCTTAACGTGCCATCCGAAGCACGGCAACGCTCAAATAAATGTCACAATGTGGTCACCCATCTAAGGACCGGCAATAGTAAATGTAACCCACTGCAGTGATCTTTTACAGAACACTGAGTCCGCGGGGCCACAAGGAAAATAAATTATTTAATATTACTTTTGTATTGAGATTATTAAACGGATATACATAAATAAGTAATAAAATACCTACTGCAAATTGTTAGAAGCGCAAAAAACATAGCATGTCAAAATTCTTGTCTGCCGTACGACTCCTCACTTTACACGTCAGATAGCCAGCAAGCAATGTACGAGATAATTGAATACTTTTATAGTACAAGAAAAGTCAAATCTTCCTGATTAAATCACTAAAATCAAATAAGTACGTTATTAGGTTATACATTACGTCACAATTACAAAAAAACTTTCTCAAACCGAATCAGTTTGCGCGCTTCCGCTTACAAAATAACACATGGCGTTTACCTTTGCACAATCCCGCTAATCCCGCACGATTTACGTGCGGGACTGGTCCCGCAAAAATACTGCGGGATCCCGGTATTACGGGATCCCGGTATCCCGGTATTGCATTCCCTAGTAGGTATGTATTTATTTAAATCTATCACGATGTTACGCCTCGCAATAACGAGCCCCAGGATGAGTCAGAGGTTAAAAGGCTTACTTCTCAGCAGAAGGATGCCTTTTGATCCTCGGGGGCGTCCAAGGCAAGATCTGTAAGGAGCAACACGTGCCCATATTGTGTCACTCCCGAGGACCTCTTTGAAATCAGAGGGGTTGGATATCGAGCGAGCGCCAGTACCTAGGCACTCGCAGAAAACGCTGCGGCTGCTAACCGCCAGCCATCTGACCAATCAATGGTGGATCGCGGTCTGGTTGGAACGGAACGCGCGCATACGCCACGCGACGGTACTGCCAGCAGAGCAGCCGGAAGGCAGCGGACAGGATGACAGTTCCTATCCCAGTAGCCCTCACCTCGCTGGCAAACGAGGCGATAAACCCTTCAAAAGTGACCTTAGAAGGTTCATGCAAGGTCGGCAGCGCACCTCTGGTGTTGTAAACGTCTATAGGTAGGCTACGGTTACCACTTTTCATCACGTGGCCACAAGCTTTTTGAATACCCTACTTTAGTGGTATAAAACACCCACGCTTCCACCGTACGAAGTAACCTTCTCCTACAAATAGTAAGGGGTAACTAACCCACTGTTCTACAAGACGTTCTCTGCGACTATGGGCAAATTAAATGACAGTAGGTACTGATCTGAAATAATTACAGCAGGTATTATAATAATGACATATTAATTTTACAGTTTATTTTGTAAATTAGGAGAGGCCAACGCGGTCCGTTTTCGTTCCCCCAAAAAGATTGCTCGGAGGAAAGAAAAAAAGGAAAGAAACCGTACCACCAATGTGAAGATAGTACGACCAGCACCCCGGGATACATAGGTACCACAGATATGCTATTTAATTCTCTACTGTCCAAAAAAAAGATACAGATAAACTCATGTAGTTACGCAATGAAACGGTAGCGGAAAAACTATGTTCATCGACACACCTGTGATTATCTTGAGTGATAAAAGTAATTATATGGGTAAATAGGTGGATATGTAATTAATTTGTTACCTACCAACACATTAAAAAAAGCAACGGATAAGTTATCATAGAAATCTGCCGCTTATCTGCTAATACCTACCTACATAAATATACCTATGCCAATTATGCCGTAATGATGATACATATGTATATTGTATATTATAGCCAATTCGCTCTCAGGGTGATAAGGGGATACCGCACGACCTCAGGTGAGGCGCCATGTCTCCTAGCCGGGACCTGGAAGCGAGAGCCCTTGCGTCGCTATTTAGATAGCGCAAGGAGGCGCTGGAGCAACGCCAAAGGCCTGCGTCTCGAGAAATCGAGGCCCAACGGTCCCTGCTCCACCAGGAAACGAGGAGGCTGACGAGGTGACAGCGGCCCAGCACTGTTGCCGCCGGCCGCGCCGCCACTCACGGCCGGCAGCCCGAACTGCATGGCAGGGCGGGAGCATTTACCCAAACTCCCGCCCCCCACGCAGTGCCTCTCCCACTTTGCCGCCATCGTCTCGCCAGCAAAGGTAGCGAAGCGACGGCGACCCAGCATTGCTGCTGCCGGCCGTGAACAACGGCACGGCCGGCAGCAACACACACCACCGAGCAACCCACAGGTGGGTTACTCCCGCCTCGGCCGGAATTAGCCAGAGTAGCACAACTCCCCCACAGAGGAAGGGGAGTGGTCGCTACTCCGTTGCCCAGGATGCACCACGAGGAGGATCCGACCCATTGGGGTCCTAAAGATGTTAGTAGGACCCCGCATCCCACTCTCTCCTACCAGTTGTCACAGATACTTACCGGGCATAGCAGCTTCGGTAGGTATTTGTGGCGAAGACACCGGGAAACCACGGCCGAGTGTCAGCACTGCGAGGACCGCAGCGACGACACAGCGCTCCACACGCTGGTGTAGTGCACGGCGTGGGTGCAACAGCGCCAGGTCCTAGTAGTATAGTCCTGGGTATGGACGTGGACAATCTTTCGCTGGAGACCATGGAGCAAGCCATGATCTTGCGAGATGAGAGGGACGTGAGAGATTCACGCACGCCCCCCTCCTCAGGAGCGGGATCACACCCGAAACCCCCCCTAGGCGAGGCCGCAGTGGTAGCCGTGGGTCTGTTGGGACTCCTGGGGCATCCTCAGCACAATTAGTTACCTACCTACCTACAGAATTTTTAAAGTGGGTATTAAACGAAGAAATTAATTTGTTTCTTACTTTGTTCCAGTATGGAGCCCTGGCTTAAAAGGTAAACGTAAACTTATGTTACATATTCATAGAATGGTAAGTAAGGGGTAACCCACTAGCCTACAAGACGTCCTCTACGACTATGGGTGAATTAAATGACAGTACTTACACAAAAAAGTAATTTGTGGTACTTATCTCAAATATCAATATCATCAATCAATATATAATAAAATCGTAACAGGTCGCTGTCTGTACATGGAAGATAAATGAGAAAAAATATTATAGGGGGGCTTTATGAACGCAATAGAACCCAAAACAATGATTTTTAGAATTTTTGTCTGTTTGTCTGTATGTCTGTTTGTCTGTACGTTTGTGCACGCTAATCTCGGTAACCGCTTAACCGATTGCAATGCGGTTTTCTTTATTGTGTTAAGGTTTGCTCCGCTTAACATTTAGTGTTTATTTCATATCAATCGGTTTATAAATAAAAAAGTTATATCGCTTTAAAGAATCAATGAATCTAAAAATGGGTAAATCTAAACTGGCGTGTTGGCTTAATCATAAGAGCTTAATGATTAAGGCTATTGTAAAACAATTCAGTCCGCGCCGAAGGCGGGGACTGAATTGTTTTAGAATAGACTTAATCATTAAGCTCTTTTATGATTAAGCAAACAGGGCAGTTTCACACGCTGCTTAATGAGTCTGATGAAGAAATACCTCTCCTTTCATACACCTTATGTGACGTAAACGAAGTTGCTGGTTCAGCTAGTGTCAAATACGTATGTACCTACAGAATTATTATTGCATTTTACAGAAAAAAATTTGAAACTGAAAAAAGTACTCGTACTTTTTTCAGTTTCAATTTTTTTCTAATGGCATCCGGCGAGTTCGATTCCCGATTTAGACAATTTGATACCTACTTAAAAATCTTTGAATGCAGCTTTTGTTTACAGAATCAAAACCAAAACTTTGTTCCTAATAATTTGTCATCAGTCATCAGAAATCTTATCTATACTTAGTACCTATATAGGAGAATTTCCCTCTATAGCTTCGACCTCCGTGTAAATTCAACTGCAGATATCCACAACCATTCTCTGTTCGTTTTTTTTTCAAGGCCTGTGTGCCTTACCACAGTTACTTGGGATCAAATACAACTGGTCACCAGTTGTGTGTGGTCACCTTAAGTGTGTGCATACTTAGAGTATGCCTCTGCCCACCCTTGCAGGCAATAGGCGTGACTATGTATACGCATATTTTTATTGATAGATCAGTCTTCGAGAAAACACATTACCCTTCCCTTGCGTCGACTATGTACGCGACGGAAGAGAAGACTATACACTCTGTGTCTTATGCTAATTATAATAGTTACTCATTACAGCAAGATTCGATCAGGTGGGTTTCGGGACAAGTGCCTTTATGAGTCTACCAAGAACAATTTCGCAAGCAATGTTGCGCCGTTGGGTACCTACTCCGAAACCACAACTCCCTGCAGGACTAGAACCATTGGATCTGTGGTGTCCCCACACTGACTTTGCCGTCTGCGTTTTTCTTGATGATACTGGATACATCGGTGGGATGCAGATTGCTGTGAGTACTTTTAATTGGAATAAATGGTTAACTAATTTTAGTTTGGCAAAGTTGAGGACCTAATGTAATACCTTGCGGTACTCTTATCTGAACTCTAGTGAACCCTTATACCTACCAATAGTGACTACCTACCAAGAAGATAAATGATCAGGCCAATACAGTATTTGTTTGATAAAGTATTTTTTGAATTAGTAAAGTGTCAAACAAGCATGGTATTTAGTCCTATATTTCACCCTGTCAGACTATCAAAAGCCTCGAAAAAGTCAAGATTACTTATCATCTTATGAAACTCATTGTGTTATTCAATCTCAATAAATAAGTAGGTACTTATTCAGAGTGCTAAAAATCAACAACAGTAATAATAATATAAAATTTTATAATACATCTAGTTGGACACCGAAAATTTCTCCAACGCCTACCACGACTGGGAGAGTCAAGGGTTCACCTCTTGGAATGTCTCTGAAAACGGCGTAAGTAAGACATTCTGGACTGCTCATCAGTACTACATTTCTGCCAGTAAGTATGTTATATACAACTATTTCATTATTCTTAAATACAGTTATAACTTCTTTCGTGTAAAAGGTGTGTAAATGAAATATTTAATTTCTTCTATTTATCTTTGAACTAACTTCACACACTTCAGTGGGATACAGAATAAGATTCAAATCGACCAGTTCACCTTGGGTTAGGTTAAATTAACCTCGCTTACAATTTTCACTTTGTATTATTTTCAGGCACCCCTTTTTAAAAAAAAAAAAATATTAGATGGATGAGTTAAGTACAGACTACAGAGTTTTGGAGAAGTTGGGCTAAGGGATGCTCACTAACTTATTCCATCTAAGATAGTGGGGAAGGTGTTAGAGGTGTGGTTGAAGAAGGGTTAAGTGGTAATAAGAATGATGGGATACCTTTACAATAAAATTCTAATAATTAGCTGTACAGTTACTTTTTATATTGGTAGGTATATAAAAACTGTACAAGAATATACAATTTATTTATTTTCCATTTTCAGGCACCTTGGCTACAGACCCTGAGACTCGTATCGCCAACCGCGATCCCAACACTATCCTGCAGGACGGTAACATTTGGGTTTCCGGGTTCGATGGCGAACTGTTCAATATTTCTACCACAGTCAAAGATTTCATAGATATTGAATACACTACTCAGGCTTGTATACCTTTGATGGGTGAGTTTACTTCTGAAATGAATTTCATCGGCGGTCCTCGCAGTACATATCTTGGCTAGGCTATCATTTCTACTAATAATGTTTCAATGTTACTTTAGCTGCAAAGTGTGAATCGGACTA
The DNA here is from genome assembly GCA_933228765.1 of Miltochrista miniata. NCBI lineage: Eukaryota > Metazoa > Arthropoda > Insecta > Lepidoptera > Erebidae > Miltochrista > Miltochrista miniata. The sequence continues at coordinate 7,990,130 of OW121764.1, read as the reverse complement.
AAAAATGATATCCACCTCAGTCATGAGTACATACAATAAAGGAAAGAATTTAAAATACAGAACGCTAATAACCTGTGGGACGCCAAAATGATGGTCCGATTCACACCGTGAAAGTTAAAGATTGAAATAATATTTCTGAAATTGGTACCTGAACTCTTTAAAAAACTATAATCATTTTCAGGTAATCATTACTACTACAGAATGTCGAAAACAACGTCTTGTGGTGAGAGAAGCATCCTCACCTGGTTCCCTCTCGAAAGCGAAGGTCAGTTGGTCGGATTAGGGTTCATGACTATTGGAAAAATAACCGTTCCGGAAGGCAAGACGAATTGGTATGAGAACCCAGATAGATCTGTAGTAGAGGTGAGTAGGTAGCTACCTACCTATTGTTTAATACACAGATATCTATATCTAATAGAAGGTCTATTTTTGTATGAACAAAGGAGTAAATGAAACTTCTTTTTACCTTTACAGCTCATCGTAAACGACGGTCCAGAGTGCCTTTACGAGTTGGCAGGAGAGTATGGCGCTGTCACCGTACATACGTATTTCATCAGCAATACTTTGGCCCTCAGTTGTTCGTAATATTTTACATGAAGCAAAAATGTGTCTAAGGATGTAATGTTTTGTCCTGGGCATGTTAAGACCACGGAGTCTGATAGAACTGATTTTATTTAAGTAGTAGCGAGTTCTATGTTATTACAATAAATATTATAATTTATGTAGCATTGTTTGATTATTACACTTTTTTTATCGTGTGAAAATTCGTCATGGATGCTATGCAGGACTCTGAGTGCCTGCCACGTTCGGAAGCCTGCGGAAAGATCTCCCAGGACGAAAGGATGTCCCAGACAGCAGCTCCACAGACGAAGATTTTGTAGTATTTTAGTATGACGGTGAATCATTGAGAATGTCCCATAATATTAACTCTGTTCTGGTAAAGATTCTCTTCACTGTACAAATGTTGTAGGTATCTCTGCCAGGCACGTGTTGTTAGTAAATTTAGCGTAGAATTTAGACGGTCAACGCGTCTTTAGTATAGAGAAATGCGGCTCTCTTGAAATTCAGTAACTCAGTATAATATCACCTAAAGCATCTGGGTTATAAATATAATATCGTCATCTCAATTCTGGAAGCAATCAACTTGTGAAAGATACTTATTGAGTAGCTCTCGGTCCTTACTTTCTAGAATTCCGTGTGTGTGGTTAAGATTCTGTTATATGGTAGCTCTCAAATGGATTGACCGAGATTCAGGAACTTGATATGGCATAATTAGTTCAGGTCAATTATTGCCATTCACATGATGTTATGTTTATTCCTATTATGATAGTGGCCTACAAAATAAAAATCAATCTTGACAAATAAATATTATATTAACTAACACCAGCAGGCGCTTTGTGAGACCGTTTGTTAATCTTCTGCTGTCTGCGTTTGAGATGCCGTTGGATTCTTCCCGCACCTTCCTTCTTCAGCTCCTCATATTGTGACACTAGAGCTTCAACACGCATTTCAGCTGAAATAATGAAAAAAAAAATTGTATTATGAAATGGAATGAGATGACTGATCACATGATACCTGGGTGTTAGGGTTCCCACCAAGGATGAATTTCGAAAATTCCTTAGTGGACCCGTCTTATTATTGTCACAGTAGATTTGGTTGCCTAACAAGAGAAAGTGCTTATTATAACCATGTAAGTGCCACAACTGTACTGAGGATTCAAATGTCTCAGCAACACAAAGACTAAATTTTATGTGTTGATATTTTAGACACTTACAGTTGATATAGTATTCAAACTAAACATCGCACGGCTATGTAGGTGGCATTATAATCATTGCTTTTCAAAAAATTTGTTCAAACACAAAGTCAAAACAATCATAGTTAACTAAAAAGGTAACTCCCAGTACCAGTAGGTAAAGGTATGAGTCCGAACGCAACCGCCGCGTCAGCATCACTGGTCCCCATACATTCTGTATAGATTTGTATAATTAGAATACGTTCCGAACTTGGCAGCAGCTTCGCGACCGCACTATCGCCTTGCCGCCGCAACAGCAATGCTGCTTGCGGTCGAGTTCGGACTCATACCTTTAGGTACACCAACAATTTATCAAACTTAACATAACTTACATTTATTTTTAAAGTGTGGTTGTTTTCCTTCATTAAACTGTTGTTTAATTTGGGATTTCTTATCACTCTTTTGTTCCATTTCAAGTTTACCCTTTTTCGTGGCTTTGTGCTGATCATTTAACCTTTGAAGTAATCGTCGCAGTTTTATCTCCCTTTCCGGATCAGTCGTCTCTTTTAATTCTGCCCGTATAGCTCTGATATCATTTATGCGGATGTCGGAGAGAAAGTTGTAATTTTCTGCAAAATCTTTCTTGACAAACTCTCCACAAAGAGGATCAAATCTGAAAATGTTTGACATAAACTTTTTTAAGAAGCCATGAGGCAAAATTGGTCTAGTTTACAAGGTAAATATTGTGAAATTGTACAAGTGATGTCAATGTTACAAGTTACACCAAGTGCCATCAAACAACAGTCATTATTCAAGACTAGGTCAAAATTATCTGAAGGTTGGCATTAATGGTGGCTTGGGTACTCAAGATTGTTAGTATGTTTGTTAAAAACGTGTTTTAATATAGGAGTAAACACAGTAAAATGGAATGTCTAATGTAGATAATCTTACCTGGGATCTCTGACATCTGTTTTCTTGGCAACGGGAACACTTTGAAGCATTGGCACTGGCCGTTTGGAGCTCATCTCTCTAGGCCTATTTTTATTTTCTCGTTTAAAATGCTTTCGCACATTTTCACTGGTTTTAGAGTTGACATTGCCAAAAAGTGCTTCCTTGTAAACTTTTGCACCTATTTTTTCCTTTAACTTTTGAAGGTCTTCGAATGATAATGATGATAATTCTGACCTGATTGCTGTCTGAAACAGTCAATATAGTAAGATAAAACAAGCTGTAGGATAAATAAAAATAGAAATATAGGTTATGTTCGAGACTTCATGTGTATTAAGCAGTGTATAGTACTGACTCGTTCTCCTTCATCCTGTTCGTCCAGATTTGATTTATTATCATTATCACTCTCATCACTACTGCTCATTTTGGATATAACTGAAACGTGACGATATTTTTGTTTATAAAACACTGCAACCAGACCAGTCGAAGACAAACAAATGTGATTTTTTATGTCATGATTGTCATGTCCACACTTCCACAGACACTGACAGTCATAGCAATGATGTGACAGTTCTGGCACTGACGGTTGTTTGGTTTTTCATTTCTGAAAAGGCTAAGCATTCAGCTTTCATTCATAGATCCTAATTTTATTTATATCTCTACATTGAACCGTGGAATTTAATTACCGACTCAACTTATGAACTACTAGATAAGAATTATCCGAGTATTATCTGTGATAATAGTATTAAGTACTACGGATAATATTTTTACCAGTGCAGTGGTAGCTGGTACGATACTGCCCCCGTTGTTATACTTACAGTAAGTCGTGTTAACAGTAACACGACTTACTGTAAGTATGACAACGGGGGCAGTCTAGTACACGGCATCAAGCTCTAGCAGCAAGGTTTTGGAGTGAGCGGAGCACTTTTTGGATCGAGTGGAGCACTTTTATGTGGCTCTAAGTGTGTGATGCGCGAACTTACCCCCACTTCTCTCCAAAAGTTGCCAAGTTAGATGCCGTGCGCTGTACCAGTAGTACCGCTGGTAGTTCTACGGGCAAGCAATGGTAATTGCATTAGCACATAGGTACGTACCTAACGCAATTCTAAATTTTCTTCGAGGCCTGACTGACCTATAGTAGTGGTGGACCATATCGGTCTACCAGTAATACTCGGTTATTACTTATTTTCGGGTTCTTTATGCCAATCAAATCATGGTTAGGTTTTTTACAAATGCCTAACTTCATTATTTTCAATTGAAGCAGTCTATATCTGAAGACACTACGCAGGGTTGGGTAGGTAGCTTAAAATAACACAAACACAGTCCTCGGGTCCCAAGAGCCAGGAGGTAGAAAATACTTTATTAATACATTCGGTTTCATTACAGTCTTTGAAAGCTATTGTATGTTAAAAATTAACTTATCCATTTAAATATTTTGGACACTTCATCGGTTATCTTGTTCATGTATTTGTAGCCATTGAGGAGAATTCGGTCAAGCGGTGGCGCTGGCTGTATAGAGTCACCAGTCCTGGAATTATTATTAAAAATATTTACAATACAATAGACTTTCGTTGCTTTTTCTCCTGTACATAGGGGAAGTGTGCTTAAGATGACATAGTCAGATAAGATGACACACCTGTATTATTTTCTGAAATACACGCGCCAAAGGTGAACCCGTGACGTTTTATAGGGTGCATGTAGGTGGCGCTAGTACCGAAGTTCAGTATCAGTCTGTCGCAACTACGTACAAGCAAAAAAATGTATGAAAATTGACCAAATTGTAATGGCGACTATATGTGTCTCACTCAATTACTCTATCTGCCTCGCTCGTTCCTTGAGGAAATGTCATCTGTCTGTCACTGTAGATGTCAAGTTGATATTCGTTATTTTCAATTTATTTTTCTCTGAAAGATATTATTGAAATAATTGAGATAATAGCTTATTTTTGCTATCAATTCGTTCTCTATATTATATTCTCTTGTGTTTGTTCTACATAGTTTATCGAATTATGCATTATAAAAAGTGTGAAATATGGGGTTTAAAATCTGGAAAAAAAGACGGCACAAAACGGTTTTTCATGGCCAGATTTCCTATGGATGAGCTTCGGTGAGTAGTATATTATTAAATCTATCAATGGTTCATAGGTTATATGGGTGAAAACAATGAAAATTATATATTGTATAATCGTTAGGAAAATAGTGTGGTAGTAGTTTTGCAAACTTATATATCGATGTTTTATTTTTAGTTTTAAGGAATGGGTGAAGAAAACAGGAAACGAGGATTTAGCATATACATACACCCATAGAGAAACTCCACCAGTTAAAATTTGTTTGCGGAAAACATTTTACTGACAAAGATTTTAGGAAAAAAAGGACGCAGTTAAAGAAATTTGCAGTTCCATCAATAAGACTCACTGCCAAGCCACTTAACACAAAAATATGTTAAAAAAACACAAGAATAATTGTCATTATTTTTGTTTCAGCCAATTACCATTATTTACCATGTGTATAAAGTGAGTGGTACAAAGTGATTAAAGACGAAGGCAATAATGAAGCAAGCGTCCTAATATTTGGTAATTAAAAAGGGTCATTATGATACACAGTCAGAAGTCAGAATAAGGCGCTGAAATTATAAATATTGTTTTTTTAAATAAATATAATAATATTTTATGAACTTATCATTTCACAACCAAAACTGAGCCTATACTATAGCCTATACTAGAAGTAAAGACCACTGCATTTATCGATATCGATAAATATAGTATACATCACTATTTTTCCCTAATGTTGGCAACTGTATGTGTTAAAGTTGTTAGGTTGGCTACTGTCAGTTGATCATGGTTTGACATTTCGTAAGACTATTTCGCACTATGGAAGTCCCGTCTCTTCTTACGTAGTATTGTATTCTCTTTGTTCAGTATGGCGGAGAGTGACGGCGCGTTGCAACATAGTGAACGTTTTCGTGATTTTACAGGAAGGAAAAATTACCCAATACTTTTGTTTGTTGGTGAAAATACACTTAAAGATTGAATATTTTCGTTTAAATAGTTTTAATTGTAAATAGTGATTAATATATAATATCATATAATAGCGGCAATAGGCTCACCACCTATTACGTGGGACATAAAACTCTAAGGTGAAATGTGGGCGTATACTATGCCTCTGCCTACCCCTTCGGGGATAAAGGCGTGATTATATGTATGTATGTATATGACTCAAATATTGATAGTAACATATTCTAACCAAAAAGAATTTGTCAGGATATTTGAATGAAACTTTTGTTAACCATTTGGTAAGATGACATACTAGACGTCGGTATAAGATGACATACTATGTCATCTTATCTTTATTTGGCGGTAGTATGCCTATCTAATTTTATTGATCACCAACGACTTAGGTCGCAGACAAGCGCACGGCCCACCTGATGGAAAGTGGTTACTGTGGCCTATGGAGTGTAGTACCATGGGGAGTCACACTCGCGCTGCCGACCCTGGAACAACAGAGAGATTCTGTGCCATCAGCGCAGAAGACAAGCAGGACAAGCCTCTGGTCTACCCACCGACAGCACAAAACCGCCGGGAACACGTCACAAGGTTATTTAGCCGCAGTATTCTGGACTGTAAGGCCGAGGTACTTCCCCAGTCGGACTACTAGAATGGGACGGAAATACCGTCGTGTCCTATCTCCTACCTATTGGTGACCTATAAGACGACATTACCAATAAAGTCTAAGATAACATAGTGTGCCATCTTTCACTAGGCTTATGTCATCTTACACACGGAGACTTAAGTGCAAATTATATACTTTTAAAAATTGTATATTCAGTTGATTGTTTTAAAACTATAATGACTCTGTTAACTATTTAGTATTTGAATAAATGCGCAAGATTTTGATCGCATTAGGATTTTCTTTTTTGTAATATTTGTGTAGAAACAATAAGTATGTCATCTTAAGCACACTTCCCCTACTTAGTGACAAAAGACACCGAAAGTACTAAACGTTAGCACACTTTTAGTACTTCTAATATTATACTTTTAATAAAACTTAGGCAAATACAGGATGTACACTCGAGAGCAATGAATCCGGGTCACTTAAAGAATGTTAAAAATCTCGGAAACTAAAAATGATAGGTTAATGCAATAAATTGTATTTAATAGACAATGTAATACTCCTTAAATGAAAGTAAAAAAAATATGAGTCACCATACATTTTATTAACACAAAATTACATAAAGAAAAAACTGCTGATCTCTCCTTAACCCTTAAATTCATAGTGTAGGATTCAGACTACACAATATTCTGATGCCTGAATTGTTATCTGCTTTAGTCTTAAAATTAATTTTTAATATCTCTTGTCAATCGAAAACAAGTCTATTTTTTAAATTTCTAAATTTGCATTACTTTTTTTTATTTCGAACTTGAATTTGATTGCTAAAACTTTTTGACTGACCGCGATTTGTAAAAGTTGTAATTGAACTTATTTAGTGAGCATTTTTTTTCTAAAATTTCAAGGTAAGGTGTCTTGATTAATTAGTACTTTTATTCATCAAATGTTAAATATTGGGTGTAATTAGTAAAAAGTTTCAATTGTATTACAGATGACCACAAATTTTCGAAATTTTGTTATGTAGGATTTATCCTACACTATGCATTCAGTACCAAGTAGAATATTGTACGAGATATTTGTAATAGAGGTAGAAATTATATATTTTAGATGTGTAATTGAAGATGGACTGGTTTTGATGACCAAATAAGCTCCTACGTAGCTGTCTTCGATGACAATTGAATCAGAAGATGGTGCTGAAAAAGATTTCAGTGAGGAAAATGATGAAGAGGAGCAGGTTTATTATAGGGACTGAGTGTCGAGTTTTGAATCTGAAGAGGCTGGAGTTGGTCCTTTGGAAGATGAATCTCTTGGTGCTGAGGTAGACCATAGTGCAGAGGATCCCACCTGAGTGGTGTAGATCTAATGGGACAGTTATATAGGAAAATATCACAAATCCATAAAAATAGAAAGTATCTAGTAATGCGATTGTTCCATGGCCTTGTAGACCTAGTTATGATAAATTCATGCGTAGCTTACAAGAAATTGTAGTCACCAAAACCTAAAACTAAGTGGGCAGCTTTGTAACTAGGGTACCTTTTTTCTTTTTTTTTAATGTGATGGAAAATCCTTCATAGATGCTTTTAATGCTCCTACCGAAGATGCTCCTGCCGGCTTAAAAACCTCACGTAACGCCCATCAGCCTACGGTTGGGAGCCCTGGGTAAGCCCTTGGAAAGATGTCCTAGGACTCCCATCAGACCTACGGCTACCACTGCGGCTCCGCCTAGGAGGTGGTTTGGGTGCTATCCCGCGTCTTTGAGGGTTTCTCGGGTGTCATCCGTTTTTTGGGGGGGCGTGCGTGAATCCCTCACGTCACGCTGACGTCTAGAGCCTGCTACTGTAAGGACGGTGAGCAGCCCCCTGACCGTCCTCAGGCTCCCGGTCATGGAGGCCGATAGTCTTGACTGTGACTGCTAGACTGTGGAACTCGGGAGGGAGAGTCCACTGCCGTTCCCGCTCAGCCACCTCTTTCACGAGCATGACACCTGCTCGCAGAAAGAGGCGGTGCAGTCCCACCTCTCGCTGGAGATCATGGCTCGCACTATGGTCTCGAGCGAGAAAGTGGCTCCGTCCAGAACTTGGGTACCTTTCATCTTGAAGTAGCTGAAACCCTTTACTTTTTCCGAAAAAAAAATCTAGGTAGACCAAGTCCTTCTTTAGAACAGGGAATACGGGCGAAAAGGAAGAAATGTCCTTGGTTTCACCATCAGAAGATATTAGGTTAGATGAAGGTTTTGCTTTTATGACTATTTTTTTGATAAAAGTAACATGTAAAATGCCTAAGTGTTCTGGTTTTACCCAAACCGTATGTGATTCTTTTTATATTTCTCTACCTTACATTATGAGAAAAAATTGTTTTAGGAAATATTATATTAAATTAATAAAACACATGATCTAATTGTTTAAATTTTGAAGAAAACCACATGATATATACTCCTACTCACAAACATACTCTTTTTACTTGGAGTGCATAATGTAGGCTACATCCTACACAGAAAAAATGAGGGATTTAATGGACTAAACCTTCTTCGATATTTTTTTTATTATTTTTCCAGTAATTTCTATACTCTTGAGATAATCCGTATATTTTTTTCATTGAAAAATAAAAAATCATGCATTTAAGGGTTAAAACAAAAATAGGAAACATGAAATTTTTGAACTTTATTACGATTTTCTTGAATTTTAATACTTCGTATTGCCTCCTCGTGCTTCCATTACTGCGTTTACGCGGTTTGGCATGCTGTACACCAAGTTCCTTATACGATTTTGGGGAATATTCTCCCATTCCTCTGTGAGAGCAATTTTGAGCTCACGAAGCGTGATTGGGGGAGGGTTTCGTTGTTTTACGCATCTGCCTAGCTCGTCCCAAGCATGCTCGATCGGGTTGATATCCGGGCTGCGCGCTGGCCACTCCATACGAGTAATGTTCATCTCTTGAAGGTAGTCATTCACAATCCTACCTGTATGAGGTCGGGCATTGTCATGCATAAATATAGCATCCTCACCTAAATTGACCATAAATGGACCAACGTGATCATTGAGGATTTCTTCCACATATCTTACGCTAGTTAAAGAGCCGTTTTCTATGATCACCAGCTCTGTGCGACTTTCAGAAGAAATTCCGGCCCACACAAGTACAGACCCACCACCGTAGGCTACTTTTTCTTCGATGCATGCTTGCTTGAATCTTTCCCCTGGTCTTCGATACACTCTGTGTCTTCCATCGTGCTTGTAGAGCATAAATTTTGATTCGTCGGAGAACATAACTTTTGACCAATCTTCAATACTCCAATTTACGTGGCTCTGGGCATACCTTAGTCTCGAAATACGATGCCCACGCTCCAGTTTAGGGCCGTTTGCAGGTCTAAGGGGTTTTAAGTTAGATTCAGCAAGCCGACGTCTTACTGTCCATGCACTTGGGTTACTTCCTCCGAGGCGTCGAAACTGATTGGTGAGTTCAGTTCCTGTGAGAAAGCGATTTCGAAGCATGGTGTTCACCAAGTATCGGTCTTCTCGTGCTGTGGTACACCTGGTTCTGCCCGTTCCTGGTCTGCGTAGGTTAGAACCAGTTTCTTCGTAACGTCGGAGAACTCTTTGTACTGTTGACAGCGACACACCGACAGTCCTGGCTGTATCGCGCTGACTCCGGCCGGTTTCCAGCATTGTAAGTATTCTGGTGCATTCTTCAGGCGTAAGCGACATAATTTCAGCTTGATTAATGAATATAGAGCACTATCAACATGGTTTATGTACCCACATAAATGACAGATTACAAACAAAAGCAACACCAAATGCTGTAATTTCGTAGTTCCATCTTCGAAAGTGGCCCTTTTTCAAATTTGATTTTTTTATGATATAACTTTACAATAACTAAGAAGTTTTAATACCTTCATTTAAGGAGTATTACATTGTCTATTAAATACAATTTATTGCATTAACCTAGCATTTTTAGTTTCCGAGATTTTTAGGATTCTTTAAGTGACCCGGATTCATTGCTCTCGAGTGTATTTGCCTAAGTTTGATATCAACGTACGTAAGTAGGTATAGGTAGTTAGCTTCTGTTTCTATTAGGTAACCACCTTTTTGTCGTAGTCCTTGCTTCGAGCTGGATGCCTGGATTGAAACCAGCTAGGTATAAGACCACGGTGCATGAAAAAGTACGTTTTCATCTCAGTCGTAGCACTTCGTCCACATTTCTCAGCATGAGCTCTTTCTAGTATTTATTGTATTTGCATTTGTAAAGCAGACGTTTTTGAAATGAGTATAGTAGATACTCATTTCAAAAAAGTCTGCTTTACCGTAACTTACGAGTAGGTATATCACATCTCACTATGCCTGAACTCTGAACACCAAAATACAATCCTATCACAATTAGTTTGGCAAACCGGCACCACTGCCATCATGACTTCATGACTACTGGTACTTCTAAGATTTTGAAAAGGTCTACGTAGTACGGGCCATGCCAACATACTTTTTTAACCGACTTCAAAAAAGGAGGGGGTTACTCAATTCGACCGTATATATATATATATTTTTTTATGTTTGTTCGCGCATAACTCCGTCGTTTATGGACCCATTTGAATTTTTTTTTTGTTCGAACATAGATACTCCCATGGTGGTCCCATTTTAAGGAAGCCAGCATAGAATTATAACGCATGTGTAATAAGTCTATGGAAGCCAGGATCATTCATGGTATCCTGGAGAAATCGAAAGGAACTTATAAAAATTGTAGGGACATCTTGGGCTTTTGTAATTATTTTTATTAATGGTTTTAAAGTAGTACAACTTAGTGAAGGTCTGGAGTCGATCTGATGATGGAGACGAAAGACAGTAGAGATAATTCCCTAACGATATACAGCAGTTACCTTGTGTTTGAGCTTGATTAATTTGTACTGTCGAGAACTTTACACCCTTTACACCCAAATTATATTTCATGATATCTGATAAATCAGAATATACTAACTTTGTGCGAAGTAAATTTTATTTTTCCGTTTTTAGTTTAAGTCGGTTTCTTTTTTGTTAAAAATTTTTGGTTAGTTGGTTTGTAAAATGGTTTTCATACTAACGTGCATTTGATATTCCATGGTTCGTTAATGAAATAGATGTGCATAGACAGCACTCCGTACTTCTCAACCCACTCCGACAAACACGATGGCGCGAAAGGAACGGTGACCTGCGAAATGCCATAATATTTTTAAATTATTAGTTTTTAACTTGATTTTAATTTGTTCTGTAGGAAGATTCGTTGTGAACAAACCCTGTTTAGTTCATTTTGGTTCTAATAACGACTCAATCAGGCATTAAGTTACTGGAAAGTCGTAGTGGAATGGAATGCCCCTTTAATGCAAGTCACACCACACTGCTACCAAGCGAGCGATAGATTAACCACTTTTCATGTCGTTCTTCGATTCACCATGAACTTCAGAATTGCTAAGTAGGGGAACATGGGCATCAGTGGATCACGGGGAACAGTGGATCATTTGTTATAACTTTGTGCCTATGGCACTCACACATTTACACTTCGGGTTAGCGCACATCCTCCCACACCCCGGACTACCCGACTAGTCGCAGCCACAGAGTCACAACGGAAGGCTGCGCGACAGCGCATCGGTCGGTAGGCACGTACGAAAAAAATAATTTACGTATTATTGGAAATTGTTTTGCTACCAAGTTTTTTAGATATTTCAATGTTTTTGTATATTTTCTTTTAGTGTCTGTGTCTCAGTGTCTAAAACTGTATTATACTGTGCTGTAAAGGCTAATTATATTTAAATAAAAATATTATTACTGTTATTGGTAAATGGGTTACAGTGAATCATACTCCAATGGGGTTCATCGGATCGTGATCCACTGTTACCCGAAGGGATTAGAATTTTATATGATCCTTTTTCATGGGTTAATATGCCCCGTAATGGTCAAAGAAAAACGCAGCTAGGCGGTCCCAGATCCACCAGGAAACCGTGGAGACCTGGAAGGTGCGACTTGAGCAACCAACGGGTGAATTCGCCACGATCGTGGCGGTTAGACCGGTCATGGAAGAGTGGCTGGAGAGGAGCCATGATGCTCTCTCCTAACGGTTGTCACAGATGCTTACCGGGCACGGGAGCTGCGGTAAGTATCTGTGGCGAATACACCGGGAAACCTCGGCCGAGTGCCAGCACTGTGGAGAGCGCAGCGAGGACACAGCGCTCCACACACTGGTGGAGTGCACGGCGTGGTCAGGTCCTCGTGGCAGGTCTGGACGGGGGCATTCTCTCGCTGGAGACCATGGTGCGAGCCATGATACCCCTCCTAAGAAGCGGGATAGCACCCGCTAGATGAGGCTGCAGTGGTAGCCGTAAAAGGTCTGTTGGGTGTCCTGGCGTATCCTTCCGAGGGTTTACCCGGGGCTCCCAAACGTATTAGGTGGGACACGTGTATTTTTTAGTCAGTAGGAAGCCGGCATAGCATCCATGTAGGTCCTACATGGCTACGACTGTGGCCTCTGTATATAAGAACGGTGGGCAGCCCCCTCACCGTCCTCAGGCCCCCGGTCATGGAGGCCGATAGTCTTGGACAAAAACACGTCGGCAGCGCCCGAGCCGCCAACTGCGGAACTTGGGTGGGAGAGTTCTCTCCTGCTCCCTACCAGCGGGATACCAGCGGCAGCAGAGATGCTCGTGAAAGAGGCAGCGGCCTCTTTCACGAGCATACCAGCGGCAGGGATACCAGCGGCAGCAGAGCTGCTTGCAGAAAGAGGCAGCTCAGTCCCACTTACTCCCGCTGGATATCATTGCTCGCACCATGATCTCCAGTGAGAGTGTCGACGTCCAGACCCGCCACGAGGACCTGGCGCTGTTACCGAACCATAGTACTTATCGAAGCTCTCGTGCCCGGTATGTATCTGTGACAACCGGTACAAAAAAGCACCATGTCTCCTCTCCAGCCACTCGTCCATGACAGGTCTGACCGCCGCAATTGTGGCGAATCCCCCCTTTGGTTGCTCAAGTTGCTCTTTCCACGTCTCCACGGTTTCCTGGTGAAACTGGGACCGCTGAGCTTCGATTCCACGAGATGCAGGCCTGTGGCCTCGCTCCAGCGCCTCCTTGCAAATAGTGACGCAAAGACCATGGAAAGGTCCCGGCTAGGAGACATGCCGCCTAACCTCAGATCGTGCGGTATCCCCTTATCACCCAGACGGCCATTGCTCTCTGCGGGCTAAGTAATCTAGCCGCCTTGATGGCCGTCAGGATCTTCGCCAATACGGGGGCCCGTATAGGGCCATGCTCCGCACGATCCCGAAGTACTGTCTACTGTAGGGAGCGTTGGGTCCCCTGATGTCGGGCATCAGTCGCGAGAGTGCGGCTGATGCCCCCCCCCCCCCATTTTCGGAATCAAACTTCGGAAGCGATATCCGAAGATCCACCGGCTATCCATACTACCCCTTATGATCCACTGTAACTCAAACCCCGATCCAAGGTAACTCATACATGTGTCACAGTGGATCAATTCCCTCTCGAGGAAAAAACCGTCTTCTGACGAATATTAATTTATTAATGAGGTATTTAAAAAGAGAAACTTAAAATTTAATTATGCTTTTACGTATTACATGCAAAACCTCTGTTATTGAAGCAAAAATTTACGTCAAAAACAGCTTCGAAAAAAAAGTGATCCACTGAGACCCATGTTCCCCTACCTACCTACGCTGCCAAGTCCCTTGCTCTCCTATTTTTAATATGAATAGATGTGATGGCTCTCTTAGTTTTTGACGTGATACCTAGATTAGATCGCCGAAGTTTCATGTAGCTTTTTAAGCCCTCCAGCGCGCTCGCTCCCTAGCTGTGTGGTGGCTGGACAGTGCCTTTTTACAATCCACTCGAAGAACTCGAAGTTGTAAGAAGGAGAAATCACGTGAGTTAGAAAAAGTATTCCTGGTTTGCGTGTTACGACAGAGAAACGACTTGAATCTGACCCTTACTGTTGGGTTGGGTTGGGAAAAGGTTCAGTGAATGAAAAAAGTATGTCAGTACCTGCACACTTTGTTTCCCAGGAACTTTCTCGAACCATTCCCTGTGCCGTTGAGGAGGAATTTTCCCAATGACCTGAAAACCAGTGCCGACGAGGTCGCCTTGGGAAGTCAGTGCAAACCACGGCAGCAAATCCTCACACTTGAGATTCCGCGTCATGTTGTAGTAGTAATGGATTCCTGGAAGTCACTAAATTTAGATTCATAGATAGACTACCTCTGGTATTCTTTAATTATTATTATAATACTGGTGGACGTAGGCCTCACCCAACTTTATTTAGCCTTTGAGTATAGAATATAATATTATATAATCTGTGCTTTCAGTTAGTTTTCCTTTCATTCACCATGACTTTATACCTTACTCAATAGGTGCACCACTTCCGGGTTAGACTGGCTTTGGAACCTACAGTTTGGAAAAGTTCCATCATACCTAAACTGACCATTTATTTTTGAACTCAAAACGGAACTTTTAACCGACTTCAAAAAAAGAGAGGATTTACCTCAAATAAGTACTAATAACTTTTCATTGGCTGAACCGATTTTTATTCATTTACATTAAATTTGTCAGAAGAACAATTTTGCTTTATTATAGGTTTTTTTTTTTTGCGTTTGGGCACCGTCATCCCAGCTACGGGGGAGCTGGGACGGTGTGTGGGGCTCACCGGTCCCGAAAATGGGATCGTAATACGCACTACTCCGTAGTGTTCCTACTCACCCTATAGCTGGGTCGAAGGATGTCAACGTCAATCCGGGAAGGGGTGCCCCGTGGAGCCGGGGCTCTCCTCGGGAAAATCAGACAGTCGTCTTCCTCAGTTTCCTAAGGAGCTGACAAAAAACGAGCCCGCATCGCCCCTCTGTAAGTGGGCGGACACTGGAGGCACCTCAGCAACACGGGAAGGTGCCTTCCGTCAAATTATCATCGGTGGAGTGCACCCCCCAACCTCCGTCCATCGGTACGACATTAGGGGCGCGCATGAAACCTGCCATGCGGCGCTCCCGCACCCGCAAGTTTTCACATTTGGTCGCCATCACCTCTTTAGCAAGAGCGGTGACGGGCGGCGGGCGACCCAGCATTATTGGCCACCGACACACATGTTTATGATTTTTTGAGAAGTTAGCTTGAAATTAATGTAAATTTGTCCAATAATGTTGTACCCTAACCCCTTTTCAATCAATACATCCAGCGATTTTTGACTTTCTTCTCATACAGGTACTTTTCCTATCTGCCTGATATTTCTCAATTTCTTATGTAAAAAAGTAAATTCACCGTCCCAGATAATCACGGCTTTTTTTTTTTTTTTTTTTTTAACGTGAGGGAAAATCCTCGTAGGATGCTATGCCGGACTCTTACCGACTAAAAAACCTCACGTAACGCCCAACAGCTTCTAAGGGGGGCGTGCGTGAGTTGCTCACGTCACGCTGCCGTCATGGGCCTGCTTCTGTAAGGACGGTGAGCGGCCCTCTCACCGTCCTCAGACCCCCGGTCATGGAGGCCGATAGTCCTCGGCGAAGAAACGTCGGCGGCGGCCAGGGCGCCGACTGCGGAACTCGGGTGGGAGAGTTCTCTCCCGCACCCGGCCCGCCGCCTCCTTCGCAAGCATGACCTGCTCGCAGAAAGAGGCGGCGCAGTCCCACATGCTCCCGCTGGAGAGCATGGCTCGCACCATGGCCTCGAGCGAGAGTGTAGATATTCACGGCTTGTTTGTAAAATTCTATGATATAATTCACAAACTTTTCAGCCATAGTAGTGCAATTATCTTTAAATTCAATTAAATTACGCACACTAAATGGAAGATCTGTTTCTGAGCCACATTGTATTCACACGAGGGATAGGAAATCGTACCCCCTGTACGATTTCCTATCCCTTCGGGCTATACACTCGTATACGCTACGCCGAGAGGAGTGGAAACCGAACTTTGCTGGTGCACCCTGGAACATTGCTTACGGGTGCAGCGACGGCGTGCTGCCCCCGTTAGTCGATGTACCGATATCTCGCCAAGCTGAACCCATGACGAGGGAGTCGCATTTGGGTGGGCCTGCTAGACCAGCGGTGTGCCATCGTGTCTGTGTGGCAACTCAGTGGTGGACGCTCCGACGCTACGCTGCTAGCATTCCGGCCGATAGAAGCTTTAGGAGCTGTTTCGGCCGTCATTTTGACATAGTTGATCCCATTTCACGAGGGGGTTGCAGTATGGCGGGCCTCCAAGGCCCACGTTGTTGCTGGCAGCCATGACTAGCAATTCGGCAAGCAGTAGCAGTATTAAATAAATAATAAATAAATATTCACGGACATTCACACAACGCTTCCTGATCCCAAAGTAAGCTAGGAATAACCTGCTTGTGTACGTAGGCTTGTACTTTTAAATACATACATATTATACATAGAAACACCCAGACTCTTGAGACAAACATTTATGGGTCACACAAATATTTGTCTCCGGTGGGAATCGAACCCACGACCTCCAGCGCCGCAGGCGGTATCACTACCGACCGCGCCACGGAGGCAGTCATGGGCACCCGTCGCCTTGTTTGCTGGTAAGGTGGCAAAGTAGGAGACGCCAGCACGAGGAGCTCCCGCACACCTATCGAGTATTTGCTTGCTGTGGGCGAAAGTTGTCCCTCCCCGTGTTCTGAGGGGTGCCGCACACTGGCACACGTTGCTCTCTGCCTCGCTGTGTGGACGTGGTCTTCAGCTCCTTAGGGAGCTGTGGGAAGCCGGTCCCTTTCTGGGACAGGGAGTCCCCACACGCCGTCCCAGCAGGCTGGGATGAGGGCGCGTAAGCGCGTTTCCCGCGTCAAATAATATGTCTTTATGATTATGAATTTCTATTGCAGCCTAAATTTCCGACACAATCCAACCTTCGACACAGCTCGGAGAAAACTTGCTGACTGATCGCATAGGTTCAGAATTCTGTTGTAGGATCCTCAAAAAATCATTTTTATAATTTGGAACATTTTTCTATGCAAAATAGAAATTCCAAAAACAGAATGGTGTTATTCAATATGTCCAAAAATAGAAAACTTAAAATTAGTTATCAGTTTATCACATTACGCCGAAACAAAAAAAAATAGGCACAAACAAGTCTGTGTGTATGCGTGTGGCTAAGTAAACGATAGCGCGTGCATCACGGGAATCCTTCGAAATTTTTTTTTTTTTGCGAGGGTCTGAAAACGGGACAATTTAACGTCCCGACGCTTTGCTTGGGGACAACGGGACAGGTGACCGAAAAAAGGGACAGTCCTGTTCAAAACGGGACGTATGGTCAGTTTAATCATACCCAATCTGGTCATTACCGGAGAACTCTTTCGAGACCATTATGGTTTTTACATAAAAGGTAGCCTTTAAATAGGAGTACCTAAGTACATACATTATTTATACATATTGGCAAAGTTCAGTAAAAGATGATACTCGTACCATCTAATTTTCTCACATCGTGTTTCAATTTGGTAACATCTGCTTACCCATATTTGGAATACAATTCTGCTTCTTAAACGCAGTGCTGTTCAATTCAGCCTCCGTACTGGGGATCCTCATCAGCCGACCATCGTGGTCTGACACCCACACTCCACCATCTTGTAACGTAGCACCATTCTCGACTTGGGGCCCAGCGCCTGCCTTGAGGGACTCTAAGGAGAACACATAATCTATACAAACATATTTATACTGTAATCCTCTTGTTTTCTATTGCTTCTACAATATGGCAATGAATATGTAAATATTTTGATTGCTCTAGATGAGTTTTATTATCATTTTGAGAAAAGATTATATTTTTAATAATCAAATGCCTTTGATGTAGGTATTATGAAAAATATTACAGATAGAAATTTAAAAAGTAATTAAAGTTACAATTTGGTAATTTTGAGTTTGTATTTAAATTAAGAACGACATTAAATGAAATCTTGTAATTTAAAAAGAACGATAAACGTAGCATTTGACAATTTTGAAGTTTGGAGAATATAGTTTCTTCTTTATGAATTTCTTCCGCATTTCGATGTCTTTAAGATAAGATCATTTATATACCTACCTTCAGAAACAAAATATTGTGTAGCGGTCCAGTATTCCCGCGCAGGCTCTCCTTCGGATGCTGGTGCCAGCCACTTTACGAACTTCTTCTCGGGCTTCACTGGTGGAGCGTCGTACTCATCGACTGGAATCTGGAATTAAATCAATTAAGCTTGGTGTATTGTTATCGATAATACCCAAGACGATATGCTTACAGATTGATATTCTCAAAATAAAATCTCATTTAGGATGAAGAAAAGTTGGACGGCGGTCTTGGCGACGAGGTCTTCCGGCAATAATGGTTAAATGATTGATAAATCAATAAAAATAATAAGACGAATGCACTTGAGCCACGTCAGGATCTATCGACCCTCAGTTGCTATCCAACCTCATCGGCAATGGGGCACCTCCTGATGCCCGAGTTGCTGCCAACAATACCAAAGATATACAGAATTACGAGTATCAACAGTAACAAAAAAACCTGAACTCATAATCTATATAGTTTGGATGAAGTAACTAGTATTATCGTATCGTCATTTGATTATAAAAATTAATGATCCGACGACAGAGAATTTGGCTATTTCCTAACGAGAGCTCGCAGGCGGCTTGAAAAGCCAAATTTCATCTTGCACACTCGGTCACCTGTAGGTATCCGTATTTTTGACACAATATCTTTTACAGAGCGACTGTAATTTTCCCTATGTGTTTGTTCTCTACGTTTATCTGAAGCATCCTATCGAATCATTTTTGGATTTTTCTTTTTTTATGGACACAACTCTGAGAAATATGAAAAAGATGATTTAACTACTGTGCTTATATCTTGGTAACAGAATAGATAAGTAGGTATTTGATTTGATAGATACTTATTGCAGCATTGCTCTCTTATTATTGTAATCGGTTTATTCAAACCACTTACAGGTAATAGCCAGGTGTACCTCAACAAAAGTCACGTTACAATAATAGAGCACTACACTTACTACAATACTTCAAATAAAATAAAATAATAAAATCTGTGACGGGAGACTATAGTATATTTCTGACTACCAAGTTACCTAAGTATAATCTACTTGCAGACAGGGGACTTCACTTTCTTAACGGGCGTTTGAGCTGTCTGCTTTGCTATGTGGCACTGTTTGTTATGATGGCCTCAACTGCTTTCGATCATCGCACCACTTGACACAGACTTTTGCGACGTGGTCCGTAGGCTTGGATTGTTAAATGAGCTTCCTGCCTCAGAGGTCTCGAACAGTTTTGTCTTCAAAGAAGGTTATATACGATTTTTGCAGGGTCTTTGGTATGATCGCTGATTCAACTTATACTAGGAGAAACTGTACAGGTTTAAGCCTGCTAACAGTTGAAGGATTGGTGATGATTTTTAGGTCCCTTTGATCTAGATCCTATGTCCTGGGGGATCCTCAACTAATGTAATGTAATACGTAATATTGTGTTTGATCAAGTGGTCAATCATTTCCCCCTTTCAATCCACAAGACGACAGCCGCATCACGGCTACAATGAGCGTGGGTAGAGAGAACCTATTGCGTTGCGATTGATCTTGTCCATTCAAATAAATTAGATAATCGTCGCGAATGTCTCCACTACGAGTTTTGATATTCACCGCTTTGAGAACGTGTTGAATATATTCATTTACATACTTTTTTGTTCAGGCAGGCATGCAGAATCCGTTGGCGATTATTTCCCGATTAAAGGCAATGCTCTGACTACTGAGTTACAGAGTAGGTACCGAAACTGGTTAAAATTCGTCACTCTATGTAAAACATAACCAATTTTCGATTCAATAATGAAGAAGTTGATGAAAAATCATCAATATTATTACTAAACTAAAATTGAACTTACAGCAATCATCAATCCAGCAATGAATCCAGCCGTATCATACAGGGGACACACGCCCCGGCCTGGCGGACAGTACATCCTGAGGTCTGGTAGTGGCCCTGGTGGTCGCTCCACTCGCGGCCAACCCTCATTCTCCACCTCGCTGATAGTTCGAGGGATACTAAAGAAGTATTCGATGTCAGCCAGCGCGTCTGACCACCCAAATTTGACTGAAATTAAATAAAAATATATTATTGGATAAGTAAAAACTATAAATAAACATTATGATGCCAAGGACTTGGACACTTACGGTGGGACTAGTTAATGCCCTTCAAATATTAAATAAATAAATAAATATTCACGGACTTTTTCACACAACGCTATCTGATCCCAAAGTAAGCTAGGAATAACCTGCTTGTGTTATGGGTATCAGACCACGGATATTAATACTTATATACTTTTCAATACATACATATATTATACATAGAAACACCCAGACTCTTGAGACAAACATTTATGGGTCACACAAATATTTGTCTCCGGTGGGAATCGAACCCACGACCTCCAGTGCCGCCGGCGGTATCACTACCGACCGCGCCACAGAGGTAGTCAAGGAGAGGTAATTAGAATAATCAACAATGGAGCGAATTAAAATATTATACTTGGGTCTTGGGGTGTCTTTGAGGGATAAAATACGAAAAGATGCTATACCAGTTATAGGTTCATCGTGATCAGAATGATTATTAATTCAAAGATGAATATCTACTTACATATATTCTTAGGGCTATTCCCAACTTCAGCCCCATTGTTGTAACTCTTATTATCCACCAGGATCTACATAGACCACGAGAAAAATAACACTGAGCTTGAACTTAGCAAGTCCTAGTAAAAGTTAAAAGGTCATAATGACCAGTATCAAAATTAATCAGGAGACAAATTTGAAAGTCCTTGAAAGAAAGTAAGTCCACATCACTCGTTACGAACTACGTAGGTCCTTACTTACCTCTCAAACCATCGTATTGAATACCTGAAAAAGAAAAAATTGATGTAATAATTTGAAGCTCGGCAGGAATAGGTACTAGGTAGGTAACCCTTCTTTATTGTGTGGATATCATCACGAATGTCATGTCGGACACGAACCGTCTAAAACCTCACGATCGAGCGGTCCTTAACTATATTTCTGCCCTGTGTATCTAGGAAGGTAAATGCCTCTAATCATCGATCATCTCGGCCAGTTGCCCCCACTCATGACTCAAAAACAACCCTGCCCATGAACGTCTATCTTTGTGGGAGATCACCTCACGATGCGTTTTCTGTCGGGAATTTTTTCGAGCCTTGCTCCATTAATTCCTCAGATCACTATAATAGCTAGGAATAGCGGGACCGCGACTTGGATTAGAATCTTGGAAAGTCTGGAGCCATTAGGGCAGCGAAGAACTATTGCATGGGTTCCGAACCTAGGGGTAATTACCCCCGCGGGGGTAAAACAGTAATTCTATGGGGGTAACAGTGCTGATGCCTAAAAAAGATGAATCCACAATAAAAATAATGATTTTATGTATAAAATCAAATATCAATCTTGTTCGTAAAATCTCAATGAAGCATGGAGCTAGAAGGTGCTCCCTCAACCCCAGGCACTAGGAACATTTTGGCGAAAAACAGCTTCCGAATACACAATTATTGCTAACAGAGCTCTGAGCATGTTGGTACCGTTTGCTACCATTTGTAGATACGAGAGCGGATTTCTCAACTCTGGTAACATTGAAAACAGATCCAGAAACTGTCTGAACGGGAAGCGTAGTATGAGATGCGCATTGAGCGTTCAACGGTTTTCGCACAAAGAAAACCGAGTAAAAAATTGATCCGTCCGAAATATCCGTCATGGATGCCATGCCGAACTCTTACCGAATAACAACCACCGCTCCTTATTTACTGCCTATGGTTGGGAGCCCCGGGTAAGCCCTCGGAAGGATGACCCCAGGATTCCCAACAGACCTTGGCTACCACTGCTGCCTCGCCTAGGGGGTTCGGGTGCTATCCCACGTTTTTGGGAGGTTGTAAAACTATCACGTTACGCTGTAGTCTTGGGCCTGCTTCTGAAAGGACGGCGATCAGACCCCCACCATCCTCAGTTCCATGGAGATGGAGGCCGATAGTCTTGGGCGAAAACACATCTGCGGCGCCCCCGCCGCAGACTGCGGAACTCGGGTGGGAGAGTTCTCTCCCGCTCGCTCCCCACAGTCTCTTTAAGGAGCATGACATGCTTACTGAAAGAGGTAGCGGAGTCCCACTTACTCCCGCTGGAGATCATAGCTCACACCAAGGTCTCTAGTGAGAAAATGTCGACCTCCAGACCTGAGTTCCTCACCACTGAATTTCACAGTCTGCGGCAAGGGTGCTGCAGACTGCGGAATTCGGGTGGTAGAGTTCTCTCCAGTTCCTTCCCGCCGCCTTTTTCAAAAGCATGACCTGCTCGCAGAAAGACGTCCCACTTACTCCCACCGGAGATTGTCTCCAGCGTAAATTTGTTCACGTTCAGTCCTGCCACGAGGACCTGGCGCTATTGTTTCCACTCTGTGTCCTCCCTGCGTTCACTCGCAGTGCTGACACTCAGCCGTGGTTTTCATGTGTCCCCGTGAGATCGTGCGGTATCCTTATCACCCTAACGTCTATTACCTTCTGGGCTTCTGCAGGCTAAGTAGTCTAGCCGCATTGCGGGCCGTCAAAGTTTCCGCTCAAACGGGGGCCCCGTATAGGGACAAAAGTAAAGTACTCAGCACGAGGTACTGCAGGGAGCGTTGGGTCCTCTTATGTTGGGCAACAACCGTGAAAGTGCGGCTGTTGCCCCCTCAGCTTTGAAACAATACTTCAAAAGTGGTGTCTGAAGTTACATCGGCCATCGAGTACGAGCCTCAGATACTTCATCGAGGGCTCGATGAAGATGCTGATGCTCCCTACCAGTATGCTGGATCCCGCAGGTGGCCCTTTCCAAGGTCCATGAAAGCACAGTACCTTGGATTTGTAAAGGGTGACCTCAAAAACCAGCCGCCGTATTCGACCCACAACTTGAGCTACACCTGCCGTGGACTTTAGGGCTGCGTCTCGGTGCGATGCTCTCGCGCGTCACTAGCAACGGGCCGCGCAGCATCCAATCATATCTGATGTTCCACAGAAGCAGTCCTAGGACCGATCCCTGCGGAACACTGCCAAACGGGCCTTAGCCAAGTCAGGAAATCAATGGCCTTCTGGAAAAGATGAGCCCCGACAATTCAACGGAGGTAAGAAGGCACTCCATGATAAACAAGCGCCTCCTTAACGCAGCTCCAGGCCCAATTGTTGAAGGCGTTGGCGATGTCAAGAGATATTGGCGTCACCACGTCGCCGCGTCGTCCTGCGATATTACTTCCTCCGTCAGATCTCAAATGCGCATGTTCGCGTCCACGTTGAAGCGCTCCTGACGGAAAGCAAACTGGTTATTCCGCCAGATTTGACCCCACGCGTGTAAAGTGCCCGACGAGGCGCTTTGCAATAATACGCTCAAAGAGGTTGCACACCTTATTGAGCAACACCATCGGCCGGTACCGCGTCTGCCGGCCGCCCCGCCTTTCGGATCAGAACCAGTTTCCACGCTTTCCAGACCTAGAAAAACGGACCTGGCGAAGAGGTTCATCCGCTGAGTTGCTAGGGTACCACAGGCAGACACACTTATAACACCCATTGTTTTTCGTCGGGGGTCAACTAACGTAATGATGGTAACAAAGTTCAAATTCAGGTTCATCATCACGCCTTTATCCCCGAAGGGGTAGGCAGAGGCATATTATATACCCACATTTCACCTTTTTATAATTTGTCCCACGTAATACGTTGTGAGCCGTATTGCCTAACAAAGTGGTATTCTAAATATGCATTTTTTAAGAATAAAGACATTTTTCCTTGCCTGTATTGCTTTTTTCATTTTTTTTTTAATTTGGGGTAAAATCTGTTTCACTAACATGCGATAGGGGTAACAGCTCTGAAAAGGTTAGGAACCAATGAACTATTGCATCTTTGGCAGCTTTCTACCGTATCTATCACGGTGAGTGTTCTTCTGAAGAACTCTTCAACCTAATCCCACCCTCTCCTTTC
Organism: Miltochrista miniata; assembly: GCA_933228765.1. Classification (NCBI taxonomy): domain Eukaryota; kingdom Metazoa; phylum Arthropoda; class Insecta; order Lepidoptera; family Erebidae; genus Miltochrista; species Miltochrista miniata. The sequence continues at coordinate 7,965,882 of OW121764.1, read as the reverse complement.
CGATCCCGAACAACGCGTGCTGGACAGAGGTGCCACTCTCACACAGTGGAGAGAATCTTTGCTAGAACTGAACGATTCTCTGTCAAACCATAAAAATCTGGAACGACCTGCCAGCGCACGTGTTTCCGGCCTCTTACAATCCTTGGTTCTTCTAGCGTCTCAAACTGGGACGGTGGCCCCAATCACTAGATGTCGCTGTGGCTTTCCACCAGGCGTCGGCGGCAACATTTTGGCGAGCTGTCGACCTGTCCTGCTCACAATCCATGGGAATAATAAGGACTTTTTTGACCTTAGCCTACCGTGTAGTGTAGGGTATCATTTCGGGTTGTCCTTACCTTCAACATGGGTTCTCTATATTTCACGTTTTGGATGGACGTAGGCCACTACCAATTCTCGCCTTGTGTTTTGGCATGGTGGGTTGGGTATGCGGTCAGTCCGGTCGGTAAAAGATTTTGGTTCGACTTTTCCTGTTCTCCGCCATGACCTCATGCGTATAAAACGAAGCTAGCTTGGACTGGGCCCCGAAGGTATCTGTACATACTCGTTTCACCTTTTTATTTTTGAAAATATTTATTACTCGGACCAATAAAATACTTCTTTATAGGTCTGAGTTGAATCCGTACCAAATCATAACAAATCTTCAATATCAAATCGGTACAGGTTCATTGAACTAATTAGCTAACCACATATCAAGTTGTCTGGGTATCATTTTACTGTCAAGTTGATACACAGGTATAACCTGTGATACAAAAGTTGACTAGTTTTAATGATCACGTCGTAAAATGATTCATAGATACGTGCCGTTATGAGGTGTCCAATAGCCACTCTCTCTAGGGTCGTTTCAGTGATTAACCTTTTAGCATTGTCCTGTAAATTACCTGCCATTGAACCTTTTCCGAACTACATAATAGTACATACAAAACAATTCTACTTACTTACATACTTATATCATGACTTTTTCAAATTTTACCTCCTCAGCAATATTGGCATGATTGTAAATACCGAAGCTTGAATGTACACGGTCGATACCTTTAATTGATTGAGGCCTTAGATCAAGAATAAGTCTTGATCTAAGATTGAGGCCTGTCTCGATTTAATTATTAACACAATTATTCTTTACTGAAGTGGGAATTGTTTTTCCATAAAAAAGTAAGACAGTGTTCATTTCTTATCAACAATAGCTAAATTAAAACTGATAGGCTGAGATCACAATAGATCCTTGGTCCCAAACTGTAATCGGTAGAAACTAAATACTGAAATATAGTGGGCCCGAGATACTTCCCTGCGGTACTCCGTTTTTTAAGGAAAACCTTAAAATCTTGCCGAATTCAAACATGATAACGAGTTTGAAAAAGAATTCGAATGTGCAGGTAAATGATATCGAATTATAGAAAAATGGTCATAAACACCGTAGATATTTTCCACGTACTTACCAGTGACGAATGAAACGGTTAACAATGTAATAAAAACTTTCTCCATGTTTCAACGCTTAAAAAACTGTTTAAACAAATTTTCATAGTCCGTCTGAATGCGCACGAGTTTGTATTGAAACTAATGAATTGTGGGCTTCAATAGGATGTGTTATAAGAGATTAGGTACTTAGAAGTGAACGAACAGAAGGTGAACTCGGAAAAGAACGTGAAATTAAATTTTAATGCATATCTCTTCTTCGGACAAACATGCTGAGATCTGAATTTTAATCTAAATAAGTAATTAGATGTAAATTAACATTATAATAAAATTAAAATAATTTTGTAAACGGTGAACGAGTTTTCAGTTATTTTCATCAAACTTCTACCAAACAAACAAATAGGTGATTATTATTATTTTCTCTATCCACTACTAATATAGTACGCAAAAATGTTTTTTGGTCACTCTCACTCTAAATCTAGTAGTTCACTTAAATAAAAATAACACATTTATTAGGACTGAATAGGAAATTTACACAAGCACCTATATCTAAACCCAAACAAAGATGAAATAGTCGACTCAAATCTGGACTGGATTATGTGTATGAGTCACTTGAACTTCTGTGAAACCTCCTGTGCAGTGGCTATTTGATTGTCTCGGCATCCGGTGCCGTAAATGCCACTACATATAAACCAGAGTAGGTGTGTAGCCATGTTGTATACACAAGTGCAGGGGCAGACTTCGCTAGTAGTTACTTATGTGACCATCAACAACACAACTAATAAGAATCCTGCATCGTTGTTCGCCAGAGCTGAGCGATTCAACTTATCGTTTCTTGGTCGAACTAAAAAAAAGGGAATGACCTGCCCGCGCACGTGTTTCCCTCATCTTACAATCCCTGGTTCTTCAAGCGGAGCGTGAAGACGCACATCACAGGACCGCCTACTTGAGGATCACTGTCAGAAGTCTCACAGACAATCGCTAGATGCGAAATGGCGTTCCATCAGGCTGGCGACCTCAATTTGGCGAGCTTAATATATAAAAAGTTATTACTTACCTTAAAATGATCGACCCCTGCAGAGGTGGCGTTTGTGGATCGTATCACATATCTAGTTGTTGCTGCTACTTTTGATTCGGATTATACAATGCTAAGAGAATTTTGTAAGTGCCCGGTAACGGTAGAAATAGGTTTTTGACGTCAATCAACAGAATATTGACGAAGCGCAATTCATCTTTCTCTGGATTTTCTCATGTGCCCAGTGCGTATAATATAATTGCATACGCTTGCCCCCTGTTGTGTAGGTTATCGAAACTACCCGGAATACCACTTTTGCCCATTACTACATCGTGCATCGTGTTAAGATTCATCTATATTATTACGAGTATAAGGCTGGGATCTAGACGAGATTGAACTTTGAGGATAAAGTCGATCACACGATCCAGGATCGAGTCTCGGGATTACGAAATAAATTACCATAACTCTCAGAAACTTAATCTGCAGATATTCTTTATCGCTTGTAAACTTTCTCAAGTTGTATTCGTAAAATCTTACTTAATATTATAAATGCGAAAGTTTGTGAGTGTGGATGTTTGTTACTCTTTCACGCTCAAACCGCTGAACGGATCGAGCTGAAATTTGGTACATAGATACATTATAGTCTGGAATAACACATAAGCTACTTTTTATCCCGGGAATAAGTTCCCACGGGAACAAATTTTACGCGGGCGAAGCTGCGGGCATCAGCTAGTATTTAATAGAAGTAGCGTTCCGTTCTACCTATACCGTTTACAAAACTTTTTGACTAGAAAAAATCTTATATTTATTCTCTAACTAACATTATTCTGTTGTCATAAAGGTTTATTGTAACCGTGTGTTCGAATAATTATCTGCAGTTAAGGTACACCTATTGCAAAAATGGTTCTGCTCAGAGTATGTAATAGAATTATATTATCTTTGGCTCAGAGCTCTTTTAAATGAACTGTAGGACTCAGGGAGTTGTATTGTACCTACATACAACCGGGCTCAGTGAGTTGAACCACCAACGTAGGTTGGCCGAGAAGCGAAAAATTCTAAATCTTTGGGTTGGCCGGTGACAAGAGCTTAATGAAACAAAGACATAGTTGAGTAATGTAATTTTTCTACTTCATCAATGGACTAGTTAAGTTACCTAGTAAACTTTTTACTTAAGTAAGTATACTTAGTTCTTTTTTCTTCTTGACTTTTCCCGGCTTGAGAATTTGTCTAAGCCAGGTAATTTGAATATTCCTTGTTATTTTTTTATAACATCTTGCCATACCATACCTACAATATTTATGTTAATATAGATAACAGCGTATTCATGCCTAGTTTTGATCCAAGTTCTACTCTTAAAGCAGTGATATCTTTACTGAACTGTGTGTTAGTAAGTTATGTTTGATATTTTATTGTTTATGCGTAGGAGACTACCCTGATTGGTAGTCATTGGTATAAACATTTCGTTGTTTCCAAAGTCCCGTCCTAAACTTTAATTGTTTACTGACAGTCAAATAATAAATGTCATCCTTTTTGCAATCATCTCTAAACCATCATTGCTCATAATTACTTGATGCCTTTTCTTCTGTCAAAGTCAGTTTATCAACACAAAAACATAAAAAAACATACACAAAAACACGAATGGATTGTTTAATTTAAATACCTATTAAAACGCCCTGAAATCAACAATTGTTGAACAAAATTACCTATGGATTTCGATGAAGCTATAACAATTACCAAAATAGATGTTAAACACGAAGGCGAGGGCTGTTACTTATTAATCGGTTGGCAAGTTGATTCCTTTGAATTATACCTATTTAATAAGGACAGACTATGGAAAGGCAGATTTTCAGCCAATAGATTAGCTGGTTTCAGTAAAAATTTACAGTATCCTCAACAAGAGTATTACGAATCGATAAGAAAATGCCTCTCCCAAGCCAGAGACAATTATTGCTACGAACTAAAAAGCGGATTTTTCTATTGGAAGCGAAGAACAGCGGATTCTTTGATTATGGAAGGGTTTTTACCTATGAATTTAGACGACGAACCGTATAAAGCTCAGCCTAATCTGATAGAAGTCTTAGTAGCTTTAAACAGCCATTTAAAAAGCAAAGTGAACAGTCTGAAATATAAATTTGAAACGATCAAATCAGATTATCAGAGGTGTTTAAAAGATACAGAGGAGTTCCTGAACCTTAAAATTGACATGGAAAGGGCGTTGTGTGAGAAATTTTTGAGCTTACTTCACGTTAAGAAGAGTAATGTCAGCTCTATAAACCTGAACGATCCAGTGATAAAACATAAAGAAGATTTAAAACAGAAGGCACTTACAGACGACAACACAGTTTACATAAAACAACACCAATCCCGACTAGAGTAAATTATAGAAAACATTTTTTTAAAAATACATCACCCTACCTGAGAAGTAATAGAGTGTTTTTATCAAACGCTAGAAAGACCTCTGTCCCATGATACTGTAACTTATTTCCTGTGATGGATGTATTATTATTATTATAACATGATTAATAATCTGCTGTCTTCTTTCTATTTATTATTTGCCAATCGATTCAAGACGCACTTTAGTCTGTGCTTTAGTTGAGTTCAAAAGTTTATGGTTAGGTAGGTAGGTACTGGATTTTTTTTTTTTTACGTGAGGGAAAATCCTCGTAGGATGCTATGCCGGACTCTTACCGACTAAAAAACCTCACGTAACGCCCAACAGCCTATGATTGAGAGCCCCGGGTAAGCCCTCAGGAAGGATGTCCCGTGACTCCCAACAGACCTACGGCCGCCAATGCGGCCTCGCCCAGGGGGTGGTTCGGGTGCAATCCCGCGTCTATGGGGGATTTCGGGTGTGACGCCGCTTCTAAGGGGGGGCGTGCGTGAGTGCTCACGTCACGCTGCCGTCATGGGCCTGCTTCTGTAAGGACGGTGAGCGGCCCTCTCACCGTCCTCAGACCCCCGGTCATGGAGGCCGATAGTCCTCGGCGAAGACACGTCGGCGGCGCCCAGGGCGCCGACTGCGGAACTCGGGTGGGAGAGTTCTCTCCCGCACTCGGCCCGCCGCCTCCTTCGCCAGCATAACCTGCTCGCAGAAAGAGGCGGCGCAGTCCCACTTACTCCCGCTGGAGAGCATGGCTCGCACCATGGCCTCAAGCGAGAGAGTGTCCACGCCCAGACCCACTACGAGGACCTGTCGCTGTTGTGCCCACGCCGTGCACTCCACCAGCGTGTGGAGCGCCGTGTCATCGCTGCGGTCCTCGCAGTGCTGACATTCGGCCGTGGTTTCCCGGTGTTTTCGCCACTGATACCTACCGAAGCTACCGTGCCCGGCAAGCATCTGTGTCAACCGGTAGGAGAGAGCACCGTGTCTTCTCTCCAGCCACTCGTCCATGACCGGTCTGACGGCCGCGATTGTGGCGAATCCCCCCTTTGGTTGCTCAAGTCGCATCTTCCATGTCTCCAGGGTTTCCTGGTGGAGCAGGGTCCGCTGGGCCTCGATTTCTCGAGACGCAGGCCTTTGGCCCCGCTCCAGCGCCTCCTTGCGCCATCTGAACAGTGACGCAAGGGCTCTCGCTTCCAGGTCCCATGGAGGGGTCCCGGCTAGGAGACATGCCGCCTCACCGGAGATCGTGCGGTATCCTCTTATCACCCTGACGGCCATCACTCTCTGCGGGCTCATCAGTCTAGCCTCATTGCTGGCCGTCAGGGTCTCCGCCCTTACGGGAGTCCCGTACAGGGCCATGCTTCACACGATCCCAAGGTACAGCCTCCTGTAGGGAGCGTTGGGTCCCCTGATGTTGGGCATCAGCCGCGCGAGTGCGGCCGATGCTCCCCTCAGTTTTGGGACCAAACTTCGGAAATGATGTCCGAAGTTCCACCGGCCATCGAGTACGAGCCCCAGATACTTCATCGAGGGCTCGATGCCGATGCTGACGCCCCCCACCTGTAGGCTGGATCCCGCAGGTGGCCCCATCCGAGGTCCGTGGAAGCACAGAGCCTCGGATTTGTGAAGGGCGACCTCAAGACCCAGCCGAGGTAGGTACTGGATACATTTTGTTTTGTTACGTACGATATGCAGAAGACCACGACTTAACTACTAGTCTCAACATTTATTTGAGCGCTTCCGTGCTTCGGAAGGAACGTTATGCCGCTGGTCTCGGTTGCCAGTAAAATGACAGTCGTTAAAGACCTTTTTAGGCGGCTTGAAAAATTTCAACAGCAGACAGTCACAACCTGCGCCTGTACATCTCAACACTGCAATACGACTCACCACCTATTACATGGGAAAAATTCTGAAAAAGGTGAAATTTGGGCACAGAAGGCAGAGGCATACCTCTGCCTACCCCTTCGGGGAGAAAGGCGTGACCAAATGTATGTATGTAAGTAGTCTCAAGCATGACTAGTAGCATTATTAGATTTACATGGAAGAAGGAAGAAAGTTTGAAAAAAGAGAGAGAGCTTTATAGAAAATACAGGGATAACACATTTTTATGTGATCCACCAAATTATTGTTTGTTTTTTTTTCAGAAACGTGTGAAAAATCCAAAGCTTTTCAAACAGTAGGACTTATTTTGATTATTTTTTTGAGCAGATGCAACACGCCTACCGAGTCCCGAGTTCAGCTAGTCTTCTGTAAATGGACTATGGACCTATCGTTCGTATCGTTCTATAATTCAGATGAAATACTCGTAGTAGGTAATACATTTTTAACAACATTAATGTTTTATGAATCTAGAAGAGTCGATCGCCTTTAATCTAAATGTTAGCTATGAATGTGTTATCGTGAAATATATCTGAGATGTCATTTAGGCGTTATCTTTTATTGCTGAAATTTGGCGCTTGGCCCATTGATAAAGCGTCTCCAGCCAAATAAAGAAATAATTTATGTTATAAGAATACAGATTCTTTAATAGTTGACAAGCTGTGTCCCCCAACTTCCCTCATGGCTAATTATCTAGTCTATTTCTTTCTTCTAAAATAAATGTAGATTAAGTTACTTCTCATAAGATTACATATTAGGACAACTGTGCTCAAATATCAACAGATTCAAGATGTCTACTGTTCAAAAGACAATTTATCAAAGTAAAACAACTGCTGTAGTGTGACCGTATTAATTAATAGGTATTTCTGCCTATGCCTACATCTTCGATGAAGAAGGCGTGAGTATAGAGATACGTGTGCTAGGTCCTAGGTCCAAAGGCAATTTAGAGTTCTCTAGTCTAGGTAATCCACCTAGGAACCCATAATTATACGTATTAGGCCTCAAACTGGATGTCAGCGGGGAGCACGCAGGCGTGTGGCGACGAAAAATAGTACAAAATGTCGCCACCCCAATTTATCCCGAGGGCGTCGTAGGAGGCGACTAAGACACTTTCGCAAAACGATCCATAGCGTAGAGAAGGAAAACTCGAAATGAAATCCGGTTGTCAGTAAAATGACAGTCGTTCAGCCAAGTTGAAGGACTGAAAAATTTCATCAGTGGGTCGTCATGACCTGTCCATTTCAACACGGCAATTAGGCTCACCACCTATTACGTGGCACATAAAGCAATAAGGTGGGCGTATATTATGTCTCTGCCTACCCCTTCGGGGATAAAGGCGTGACTATATGTACCTATGAATGGGGAGGAAAGGTGGATTATTTTCACCAGGGATCCAACCCTGGTGAAAATAAGGTTTAGTGCCTCTAAATATCCCACTTAGAGGCACTTAACCTTATTTGGTTGTATGTTATGAATTTATGATTATTTTTTTGAGTAGATGTATCACGCCTACCGACTATGCCTACCTTTGATTATATAAGGACTTTAAATATCTATGGTATGTACCTATTTTGGTACGTGGAATCGGGGGTCATTTTATTCAGCGTACCTATTCGTAGTATCTGTGTTTGAAGCGAACCTGGAGTTTGCATTTATTGACTTCTAAGAGCGCTAGAGAATATAATTAGACTTTTTAGTTTAAGTTGACGTACCATGCCTGCATCTAGTACATACTCTGCCACCAGTCCACCTTCGTGGTAAAAGACGTGATATATGTTTGTATGTTAAGTACTTCATGCAATCACTTAATACTTTCCTGCTTATCCACTGTAAGGCTATGATATGCAGCTAAGTAATTAACTAGCAAACTAAACTGTGGAACTAATTGTACTCGTTAAAACAAGCACAAATTTCATCAACTGTGACGACAAAGTAATGACGTACTTTTCCTTTCGTCGAAGGTACTGCATTACATAAGTATGTTACCACAAATACTTCAAGAATCCGGTTACTATGAGTCAATGTTTTTATGCAATATTTTGGACGCACTGAAATCCTGAATAAGGGTATCTTACAGTGTAAATTCAACTCTAATCGCTTGAGATAGGACGGTATTTGAAATTTGTCAGCGAAATACTATACAAGTTTGTCTTCAACGTAAATTCAATTCTACTCCTTTGCAATAAAGATGAAGTTTGAAGTTTATCAGAGGTAGGTTTTAAAGAAACGAAGCAATACTAGATTGATACGGTTGGGTTGTTTTTATCCGGTGTTTTAGAATTATCCGTGAGCCGTTGAGGCCTATTACAGCGTAATGCCCTTGGCGCCGAAGACTATCGGCCTTCATGATCGGGGGCCTAAGGACGGTGAGAGGGCTGCTCACCGTCCTTACAGAAGCAGGCAGCATATATCATATCCGGTGTTTTAGAAATTATCCCTAAGCTGCGATTGTATTATAGTTGTTATGTTTCAAAACTCATTGACTACAAATGTCATATAATCAGATGTATCAGGGTGATGATTTCTGCCGGGAGTCCTAGGAAATCCTTCCAAGAGCTTACCCGGGACTCACAGCCGTAGGCAGTTAGAAGGCACTGTGTGGTTTAAGTCAGTAGGAGTCCGGGCACTACGGCTTAGCATCCATGAGGATTTGCATACGTAAAGAAGATTGATATACCTATCTATCTTTATCATTACTACCTACTACATATGTACCCAGAGAAATGGACTACCCGAAGGTTGCAAGCCGGATTCAAACAGTTTGGCATGTTGGGTGTTGCAATACTTCACTTGAATCACTCACGACGCGCACGCAGCGGGGATACCCACCATTCATGGTTCATTTATCATAAGACCTTGGCAACGTGTGTGACATGGTTAGCATCCGTTTAGGTTAGCCATGGTACTGATACATATTAAATAGGTTTTGGGCTGTATATTTTTAAAGATAAGGTGTGATGAGTTTAACGTTGTTGCTCAAATTAGCCTTATTTGCAAGTGGAGCTCATAGCGAAGAGAAGTAAATCTTAAAACAAATCCCATTCCCCTGTTTCATGATCTCGTCAGTGTAGTACTCTAAAGTCAAGGGTCCTACCAAAATGATGCTACATAGACTGTGTGGTACAGTCCATTGTAAATGACATTTAGACGTAATGCGAATAAGGCATTTTTTTTAACGTGTGGGAAAATCTTACCGGCTAGAAAACCTAACGTAACGCCCAACAGCCTATGGTTGGGAGCCCCGGGTAAGCCCGCGGAAGGATGTCCACGGACTCCCAACAAACCCACGGCTGCCATTGCGGCCTCGCCTAGGGCGTATTTCGGGTGCAATCCCGCGTCTTTGGGGGGTTTCGGGTGTGATCCCGCTTCTAAGGGGGGCGTGCGTGAATCCCTCACGTCACGCTGCCGTCATGGGCCTGCTTCTGTAAGGACGGTGAGCAAACCCTCTCACCGTCCTCAGGCGAGTTAGGCATACTGCGAAGTGGTCTTACTGAGCGCAAAGGGTACAGTCGTGGGTTGGATAACGGCGACTGGGTCTCGAGGTCGCCCTTCACAAATCCGAGGCTCTGTGCTTTCACGGACCGCGGATGGGGCCACCTGTGGGCTCGTACTCGATGGCCGGTGGAACTTCGGACACCACTTCCATAGTTTGGTAGGGGCATCAGCCGCACTGTCGCGGCTGATGCTCAACATCAGGAGACCCAACGCTCTCTACAGGAGGCTGTACCTAGGCATCGTGTAGAGCCGTAGGTCTGTTGGAAGTCCTGAGACATCCTTCCGAGGGCTTACCCGAGGCTTCCAACCGTAGGCTGTTGTGCGTTACGTGAGGTTTTTTTAGTCGATAGGAGTCCGGCAAAAAAAGACTGGGGTACCTATGGTGAAATTTAGGAAAGACTGCGATACACTGATTTGACTGATTTTTAAGATCAATAAAAATATATACTTTTTTTTAGGGTTTCGTACCTAAACAAAGAGTAAAACGAGACCGCGACCCTGTTATGGAGACCTCTCTGTACGTCTAAACGTCGTTGTCCAAACATCGGGTAGGTTTCATACAATTATTGAAAACTAATTAAAACGCAATGTGTGGGATTTCCAAGTATAAATATCACGGGTGAAAAGGAGGGCACAGCTATACATACTATAGGCGCAAACAATCACACGAGGTCAACATATACATGATTAAGGTTAACATTTGTTCAGTTGCCGAAATTGATGCCAATATGATAAATTGGGATATTGGCAAGGTCAAAAAGTGTCAATTTGATATTAATTGCCACCAAACAGGATTATACGGCAAACTAGGGGGACTTTTTTATGTGTGGAAATTCTTCATAGATGCTATGCGACTCCTACCGTCTAAAAACCACACGTATCCTAACAGCCTTCGGTTGGGAGCCCCGGGTAAGCCTGAGGAAGGATACGCCAGGGCTCCTACCGACTAAACCACGCGATCTGTACCTTTATTTCTACTACTAGCTGTTGCCCGCGACTTCGTACGCGTGAAAATTATGTTATGATGCCAATTTGGTTTGGATTTGAATTCTTTTCTGCCAAGCCTCTAGACTAAGTAGCGTAATAATATGTAGCCTGTGTGTAAAACCTATCTCTTACTAATATTCCTGCTACGTTTTGGTTAAATCAATCCACCATCTTACATATATTTCATTGCCCTCTGCATAGCCCCTAGGATATGTAGCGTGATAATATATAGCCTATTTGAAGACCCCACCCCTAAGTAATATTTGTGCAAAATTTAAACCAAATCTATTGAGTACTTTTCGAGATCCTTCCGGACAAAGCAAAGCAAACAGACAAACAGACAAACAGACAAACCGACAAACAGACAAAAAAAAATCTAACTATATTTTCGGCTTCGGTATCTTATATTGAACACCCGTCGAGTATTTTTTTTTAAATATTTCCAATGTACAGTTTTGACCCTTCTATCATTTTATTATATGTATAGATATATGTATAGATGATACTACTGCCTACGCCTGTAGTCCCGGGATAAGCCTTCGGAATAATCGCTGTGACTAATTACAATTTCTAATATTTTTTGAAATTTAATTTGCAACTAATTAACCCGCCATATGACGTAGATAGAGTGCAAAGGTGCCCATTACACTGGAGGCATGCGGCTAGTGTCCGACCGAAACTGGTTTTCCAGCCGAAACCGAAACCGAAACCGAACTTTCGGCCCCAGGGTCAGTTTCGGCCGAAACCGAAACCGAAACTCACGTGTTCATGTAGAAAAAAAAAACCAGCCAAGTGCGATTTGGATTCCCGCACAGAAATTACGTTTGTTGTGTGTGGATGTTTTTTTCTGGTTTTAGTAGGTATTTTTTGTTATAGCGCTAACAGAACAGGGTGAGGTTGGGAACAGGGTGGTGGTGGCAGTGTCTCTTGACATCGCCAACCCCTTCAACACCTTGCCCTTGAGCTGCGTTTTGGGAGACGCTTATTCGCCATGGAATGCCTTCCTACCTCCGTCGAATTGTTTGGGCCTATCTTTCCAAAAAGGACCGTAACTTAGCCGAACAGGCTAGGGCCGGGTCGGCGAGATGTGAAGTTTGGTGTTACACAGGGATGGGTCTTAGGACAGCTTCTGTGGAACATCGGTTACGATTGAGCGCTGCGTGGTCCGTTGCTCAGATTTTTAACGTGTTACGCCGACGACGACCTCGTTACAGCGTGAGGAGCAACGCATTGCGATGCAGCTCTTGAAGGCCACGGCAGGGGTTGCTCAAGTGGTGGGTCGAATACGGAGTCTGGGTCTTGAGGTCGCTCTTCAAAAATCCGAGGCTCTGTGCTTTCACAGACCTTGTAAGGGGCAACCTGTGGGATTCAGCTTACATGTAGGGAGCGTCATCATCGGCATCGAGCTCTCGATGACGTATCTGGGGCTCGTACTCGATAGCCGGTGGAACTTTGGATACAACTTTCGAAGTTTGGTCCCAAAACTGAGGGGGGCATCAGCCGCACTCTCGCGGTTGTTGTCCAACATCAGGGGACCTAACGCTCCCTTCAGGAGACTCCTGCAGGGTGCCTTGAGTTTGAGCGTCTCACGTCTGAGCGGACACCGTACCTTGGGATCGTGCGGAGCATGGCCCTGTACGGGGCCCCCGCACAGTGGGTCGAAACGGCTATTTTAGGGACATTGGATTTTTTATTCGAATTTCAATAAAACAATAATAATGACATCCGATAGATCTCGCCATTTTGATGAATAATTACTATGAGCGTTTTTCTCTTAAAGTGATAGTTGGCCTGGAAAAAAATATTTTCTATTTTTAATGTATGGAATGAAACACAAACTTCCAAAATTTGGCCTAGTCTTAAGAGATCCCGCTTTAAAAGTACTTTAGTTTTAGTTGTTCGCTTATTAGCTAGCTAGAGGTTCAGTAAAATGTAAAGAAAAGTAAGTAAATGGTAGTTTTTATCAGTAATTTTAGGGAAAAATTAATTGTATTACATTAAAATGCTTGTAATTAATGTTGATCAATGATTTCAAAACATTATTTTTAGAGAAATGTGTAAAAAAACTTTTCTAAAAAAAGTTTTGTTTGCTGTAAAAAGTGATAGTATTAAACAACACTAACGTCAAGCGACCGTTATTTCAAAAGAAAAACTGGTTCTATCTAATACCGTATATAATTTTGCTTTAATTTTGAGATTTTTTAAGTTATTGTTGTTTTTGTCCACGCTTACGTTAATAATAAGCATTTTAATGTAATTAAATTTCTTCATCTATGTTATTATTGATAAAAAGTTCTTTTTCATTAAATATTTTTACAACTTACTGGACCTCATAACTATTGAACGGGCAACTACAGATGCGCGCAAATAAAGTCAAAGTATTGTAAATAGGTCAACAATTTTTGCTAAAGTGGTTTTAGCACTCGAACTCTCAAGGCTGACCGCATTATAGCCGATTTTGTTTTACTCCATACAAAAACTAGAAAATATTTTTTTTTGGCAAACTATCCAGGTTGCAGTGTAAAACACCAATAACTATTATAGATCGAAATGTCTGAAAGAGAGTGTCGGTGTTAAAGTAAGGAAGGGCATGCTACGATGGTTCGGGCATGTGGAACGAATGGGAGATGAAAGAATGACAAAACAGATATACAACGCCAAAGTGGATGGACGTAGGAGTCGGGGAATGCCACGACACACCTACCACGACCAAATTAATCATGTGTTAGTTGAAGGTGGTGTCAAGAGCCGTAGGAACCGACGTGCATGCATGAAAAGAAAAATGAAAGTTGAAGAAGCAAGTGAGGTGTTCATTCTGCCTACCCCGCAAGGGATTTGGCGTGAAGATAGTTATAGTTAATTAGTAACATATATTAACTGGTTGGGCTGACCCCAACCCTATCACAAGCAGAGCCAGGTACTCAAAATTTACGAACACGTGAGTTTCGGCCCGGCCGAAAGCTTCGGCCCATTTTGGCCGAAACCGAAACTGCGGCCGAAACTCGATTTTTTGGCCGAAACTGGCCGAAACCGAAACCGAAACCGAAACTTCGGTCGGTCAATACATGCGGCATTACCCCGCTGGATAGCGATGGCCGATCTTTGCATCAGATTTGAACCATTTCTAAATTGGTTATAGGTTGTCTACTCTACCCGGTTTGTTAACATTTATGTCCACAGAAATATTATCGACATCTCGATAATAATTCTGTGTTAATGTTTAATTTTAAATAGAATTTTAAAGGTGATTTACGGATCCACTTCTCGTAGCGTGTATATGTTATATTTTGCCGTCTTTTCTCGATAGAAAGGCAATCCAACACTAAAATAATTTTTAAATTCGATAATAGTTCTTGAGAATTAAGCTTTGTAATACCTATGTGCAAATAAGTAGTGGAATATTGGGCATTCTGTCCCACTTTAAGTTCGCATCGTCGCTATCGCTCCTTGCTCACGTGGGACAGATCGCCCAATATTCCACATTTTAAAAATGTAACCTAACCAAACATTTTTATAAAAAATAATTTATAAAATAAAACTTGCTGAAGCAAATCACCATCTCAACCTATCGCTGTCCACTGCTGAACATAGACCTCTTTAAATGATTTCCAGCCAGACCGGTTCATTGCCACCTGCATCCAATGAGACCCAGCAATTTTCACCAGGTCGTTGGTCCAGCTGGTAGGTGACCGTCCCACACCGCGCCTGCCGGTGCGCGGCTTGAGTGGACAAGGATCTTTTTGCCCCATCGACCGTCCGATCTTCGCGCTATGTGGCTGGCCCATTGCCACTTCAGCTAACTAATCCTGCGAGCTATGTTAGCAACATTAGTTCTTCTACGGATGTCCTCATTCCTGATTCGATCACGTAGAGAAATGCTAAGCATAGCCCTCTCCATAGTTCGCTGCGCGACTTTGAGCCGTCTGAAAAGACCTTTTGTGATGCACCACATCTCAGAACCATAAGTCATCACGGGTAATACACATTGGTTGTACACCTTTGTTTTAAGACACTGAGGCTGAAGCAAATAGGTATCTTTTATGTTTCAACATACGTCAAACGTAAACACATCACTCATATCAAATTTCTCAGTTTTAGTTAATTTAATTGTTGAATATTATATTACTTTCCGTTTCCGCTTAAACATTTCAACAACAAGATTTTTGTGAAATCATCCATTCATCATATTTTATGTCTAATTAATTTTATGTGATCGAATTCTTTTCCTGTTTAAATTGGATATAATGTTATCGGACTCTTTTCCTGTTTGAATTGCATATAATGTTACATTCATAATAAATAATTTTCAACATACCTAGTATAAAAAATGCAACTGCTGATATTTCAAATAACAGCTTTTGACTAAACGTGTAAGAATATATAATTATATGATACAAATGCTTACATGTGTTTTCAAATTAACAAGACAGCTAGCGTCATCTAATGGTCAGGGGAGTAAATGTTTCAACAAGTGTGTCCAATATCTGTTAGATGGCGCTGTGCCTCTCTCATTATTGTTTTTCAGCGTCTAAAATATTACATATAAATAAAATAAAAGTGTGTGTGTGTGTGTGTGTGTGTGTGTGTGTACTTAATTTTAAACAACAGCTTTTGACTAAACGTGTAAGAATAAATATATGATACAAATGCTTACATGTGTTTTCAAATTAACAAGACAGCTAACGTCATCTATCGGTCAGGGGAGTAAGCGTTTTAACAAGTGTGTCCAATATTCGTTAGATGGCGCTGTGCTCAATCTCAAAAATAATTTTAATTGTTTTTCAGCGTCTAAAATATTACATATAAATAAAATAAAAGTGTGTGTGTACTTCATTTTAAACAACAGCTTTTGACTAAACGTGTAAGAATAAATATATGATACAAATGCTTACATGTGTTTTCAAATTAACAAGACAGCTAACGTCATCTATCGGTCAGGGGAGTAAGCGTTTTAACAAGTGTGTCCAATATTCGTTAGATGGCGCTGTGCTCAATCTCAAAAATAATTTTAATTGTTTTTCAGCGTCTAAAATATTACATATAAATAAAATAAAAGTGTGTGTGTACTTCATTTTAAACAACAGCTTTTGACTAAACGTGTAAGAATAAATATATGATACAAATGCTTACATGTGTTTTCAAATTAACAAGACAGCTAACGTCATCTATCGGTCAGGGGAGTAAGCGTTTTAACAAGTGTGTCCAATATTCGTTAGATGGCGCTGTGCTCAATCTCAAAAATAATTTTAATTGTTTTTCAGCGTCTAAAATATTACATATAAATAAAATAAAAGTGTGTGTGTACTTCATTTTAAACAACAGCTTTTGACTAAACGTGTAAGAATAAATATATGATACAAATGCTTACATGTGTTTTCAAATTAACAAGACAGCTAACGTCATCTATCGGTCAGGGGAGTAAGCGTTTTAACAAGTGTGTCCAATATTCGTTAGATGGCGCTGTGCTCAATCTCAAAAATAATTTTAATTGTTTTTCAGCGTCTAAAATATTACATATAAATAAAATAAAAGTGTGTGTGTACTTCATTTTAAACAACAGCTTTTGACTAAACGTGTAAGAATAAATATATGTTACAAATGCTTACATGTGTTTTCAAATTAACAAGACAGCTAACGTCATCTATCGGTCAGGGGAGTAATCGTTTCAACAAGTGGAAACGAAGCATCTAAAATTCCTCGAAGAGGTAGGCACAGGCATACCAACCAACATAATAGGTGCTGAATTCATCGCTAAGATCTCAAACAAATTTCTGGATTCGAAACCATGACTTTGGTTGACAGATAGTTGGTGTAATAATGTATAATATTAGACTACTTTTATCCTGAGAATATATTTCACCGGTAAAATATCAGCCACGGACGCCCACTAGTACCAGTTATAAAAGACTTAAATTGATTAGGTTTGTTTAAAATATGATTCATGATCAATCGGGCGTAAGCAACATAAATATAATGATACACTTGCAAATATATTTTATTAAGGTTCAATTTGTAGTGAGGTAAATTATTGCTGAATCGAGATTTTATTTGTATAAAACTCGGAATTTTTGAATGAAAAATCACATTCGAACCAGTATCTCACAAGTGACAAGTGACAAGTGACAAGAAATAACCAGATTTCTATCATGTGAGTAAGTTCTTCTTTTAATAGTAGAAATGCTCAGCTATGGACCTAGTTTTTGTCTGCTAGCTGTGTTCATTTTCATCTTCTCTTCATCTTAGTGCATTCTCAGTAGCTACCAAACCCTACTGGGATTTGGAGCCTGGGGTCCAGTTTTATTTGGTTGCTAGAGCAGCTATTGTTTGACTTTTGATTTTCAACATTGATGGTAGCGATTGCTTTCTAACATCCCAACCCCCTAGGAATGCCTTTATCGTTCCCTCATCCGTTAGTCAACAGGTGCACCGCTTAAAGGTGAGGACGCTTGGACCTCATGCACCCATTTTCATATCCTATCTATTCCTCATGATGTTGTTCAGTTACGAACCCGGTTTTTGTCTGTCGGCTGTGTTAACTTTCATGTCCTATCTATTCCTGATGTACTGAAAATCTGAGAATATTTTATTTATGATTTGATTGTATCTTAACAGGTCTGATTCGGAGTTTGAAACGTGTTCTGTAGTGGAGTCTGTTGCACCAAAGAAACGTAAGCCGGTGGAGAAAAAGCAAAAACAATCGAAGATCCTCACTTCACCTCCGTTGGAGTCAGACAGCGTTCGACGAAAAAGAAATTCATCTGACCTTAAAACCACACAGAGGTAGGTTTCACTATGTTCTTTTTTTATACTACTAAGGTGACAGACAAGCTTACGACCCACCTGATGGTAAGTGCTCACCGCAGCTTATAGATGATTGTAACACCGGAGGCGCTACACCCACGCTGCCGACTCTGAACGCCGTATTGCCATGTTGAAATGGATAGGCGCAGGTTGTGACTACCTGCTATTGAAAATTTTCAAGGCGCTCAGAAAAGCATTCAACATGGCTTAACGACTGCCATTTTACTGACAACCGGGACCAACGGCTTAACGTGCCTTCCGAAGTACGGAAACGCTCGCACAAAGAATTGATACAAATTGCTCACCCATCGAGGACCAGCCACAGCGAAACTTGCTAACCACAGTGATCGTGTACAGAACACTGAGACCGCGGGGCCACGAGCGCTTCAAAACTTCAACTTTTTTCAACTAAGTTTGTGTTTTGATTGTTAACATTCATACTTAGTATACTTTGATCCCAAGTTCTTAGTCACTTTGATTCAGTACGTTTATAATTAACACTTTGTTTCTTTTACAGAAAAAATAAACCAAACTTCCTGAATATTTTGCGGTCCGAAGAAGCCAGTTGCAGTGAACCAGAACGACGTGAACTAACTTCCAGTTTCTCGAGCCGTGTTGCAACGGGAACGTCCCGTCGCTCCAAGAAGACGGGAGGAGGGTATGTGATTGATTTTAAACTGTATAAAACTAATGACTACATATCACACGCCGCTGATGTGCGCTATAGGACTGCCCTTGTGACTGTAAAACTACAGTGTGACGAGTCCTCACTATCTTGGGAGTCACTTCAAGAGTTTCTAGGACTCGCATTTAAAGAATTTCAAGACACTGAACCAGTGCATTATTCTGATAAGATTTTTATAAAGTAGTTTTATTCTCTATTTTTTATAAATTAAGCTATAGACTGAAAAAGTTTCGTATGTATTCGGTTTATAAATTGGGTTATATATAATAATAATAATAATAATAACGCCTTTTTGTACTACGTGTAACACATCCGAGGAGGGTATGTGATTGATTTTAAACTGTATAAAACTAACGACTACATATCTGTGGTGACTGTAAAACTACAGTGTGACGAGTCCTTACTATCTTGGGAGTCACTTCAAGAGTTTCTAGGACTCGCATTTAAAGAATTTCAAGACACTGAACCAGTGCATTATTCTGATAAGATTTTTATAAAGTAGTTTTATTCTCTATTTTTTATAAATTGAGCTATAGACTGAAAAAGTTTCGTATGTATTCGGTTTATAAATTGGGTTATATATAATAATAATAATAATGCCTTTTTGTACTGCGTGTAACACATCCGTACCCAGTAAATCATGGATAGGACATTTACGAAGTAGTTTGCATAGGAAAAGTACTCATACAATAAAACATAGTGATGGAGTAGAAATCGTAAACTCAGCGTTTCGCAATCGTATATTAACATATAAAATATTGTCTTGCGATGAACTTCAGGGAGCGTCAGTAGAATCTTTTTTTTTAAATATTCGTAACCAATTAAAATCTCTTCTAATCGAATTTCTTGCTAAGCATAATTGTGTTAAGGTAAACTTTGAGTATTTTGGTACATTTTTAAAATTCAAAGATAATTCCCAAGAAGTGAAATCTTTTGGAACCAAAAATAAAATATTGTATTCTAATTTTGATTTCGAAAAATTTTATATTGAAACAGTTAATTATTTAAAAACAAATATTGAAGAGTTTGAAGGTCGTGATAGTGGTTGGACATTTATAAACCATTTGTATGTTGAGATGAATCTCAATAAATACCAACCACTTGGTGGGTCGAGTTTCATCAGTTTACCCAAATCAATTCAGGCTAAAAAAGCGTGTTTGAATATTATGAATAAAGATCGATATTGTTTTTTATGGTGTGTAACAGCGGCTTTATATCCAACTAAAAAACACCCTGAAAGAACGCATTCTTATCCTAATTTTCGAGAATTAATTAATTTAAAGGGAATGTCTTTTCCCGTGACCTTTAATGATATTAAAACATTTGAAAGAAACAATCCATGTATTAAGTTTATAATTTATGGTTTAAAAAATCATAAAACCTTTGTAGGTCCTTTGTATAAATCTGAAATCGATAAAAAGTACAAAGGAAAAATTATTCATTTACTGTTTCTTGAAAATAACAGCTCTTCTCATTATTGTTTGATCAAAGACTGTTCTAGACTTTTTAGAAGTCAAGTCACATCTCATCACAACAGATTACATCTTTGTGATTTATGTTTAATATTTTTCAATACCGCTGACGAACTTAACAACCATTTATGTGGAGGTATAATAACTCTCCTCCCAAATAAAGGTTCAGTAATTAAATTTAAAAACTATGAACGCAAACAAACTATGCCTTTTTGTATTTACGCAGATTTTGAATCGATGTTACAAAAAAATACTGAGCCTAATAATAATTGTTCTAGTAAAAATACGAATATATTCCACCAACACGTGCCGGTTGCTTTTGGTTATTATATTGTATGCTCTGATGATCCTCGTTATAATCGTTACGTGTCATATCGAGGTAGAGACTGTGATAAGCGCTTTGTTGACTATATAACTAAAGACGTACAAAAAATTTATGATATAATTAAGTCGCCTGCTGCAATGATATTTTCCTCGGAGGACAGGTGTGATTTTGAAAATGCAACACGTTGTCATATCTGCCAAAACTTTATTTTTTGTGACAAAGTCCGCGATCATTGTCATCTTACCGGTCGTTATCGAGGAGCTGCGCATTCGTTCTGTAATTTGCAATATAAAATGCCCGCATTTGTCCCCATTTTTTTTCATAACTTAGCTGGTTATGATTGTCATTTATTTATTAAAGCGTTGGGTGACGTCCCTGGTGAAATAAAAATAATACCTAAAAATAAAGAAAACTATATCTCATTTACGAAATTTGTATCAGTTTCAAATAATAAGTTTTTTCAAATGCGTTTTCTTGATTCATTTAAATTTTTGGGTACAAGTTTAGACAAATTAAGTAAAACTTT
Organism: Miltochrista miniata; assembly: GCA_933228765.1. Lineage (NCBI taxonomy): Eukaryota > Metazoa > Arthropoda > Insecta > Lepidoptera > Erebidae > Miltochrista > Miltochrista miniata. The sequence continues at coordinate 7,944,905 of OW121764.1, read as the reverse complement.
AACACCAGAAATGTTTAAACATTTACAAAATCACTTCCCTGTTCCTGATGAATTCCAACTACTTACTCGCAAAGGTATTTATCCATATGAATATATGGATTCGTGGAAACGGTATGATGAAAATTTTTTACCTCCAAAGAAATACTTTTATAGTTCCCTTAATGATGAAAATGTTTCTGAAGATGATTACCGGTATGCAAATTTAGTTTGGTCAAAATTTAGAATTACTAGTTTAGGTGAATATACGGATTTATATCTAAAAACTGATGTGCTTTTATTAGCAGATATTTTTGAAAATTTTAGAAAGACATGCAAACAACATTATCACTTAGATCCATCTTTTTATTTAACTGCACCCAGTTTATCTTTCGACGCTATGTTATTAAAAACAGGTGTTGAATTGGAACTAATTAATGACTTGTCTATGATACGCATGTTACAAAGTGGTATAAGAGGAGGAGTGTGCCTCTGCTCTCACAGGCATGCTAAAGCAAATAACACATACTTAGCTAATTACAAATCTTCGGAACCTGATTCCTATATCTCTTATATAGATTGTAATAATTTGTATGGGTACAGTATGTGTCAATACTTACCATTATCTAATTTCAAATTTCTCACTCAACAAGAAATTGATAATTTAGATATAACTAAAATTGCAATTGATGCTGATTATGGTTATATTTTGGAAGTGGATATAGCATACCCTAAGCATTTGCATAACTTGCACAACGATTTACCATTTTGTTCCGAAAAATTTATACCCCCCGGGGGAAAGAGTTCTAAGCTAATACCTAATTTATATGATAAATTTAATTATGTCATACATTACGTGCATTTACAAACTTGTATGAAACATGGGTTGATATTGAAGAAGATTCATAGAATAATCAGTTTTCTACAAAGCCCATATTTAAAACAATATATTGATTTAAACACCAAACTGAGACAAAAAAGTTCTTCCACTTTTGAACAAGACTTTTTTAAGCTCTTGAATAATAGTGTATTTGGAAAAACTTTAGAAAATACTGAAAACAGGGTTAATGTCCATTTAGTTTCTCAGTGGCAAGATATCGAAAACATAACTAAACGAAGAAAATGCGCTCAAAACCTTATTGCTCGTCCAAATTTCCATAGTGCAACGGTTTTCACAAAAAATCTAGTAGCGGTGCAGTTAAATCCTGAACAAATAGTTTTGAACAAACCAATATATATTGGATTTGCTGTTCTAGAATTATCAAAAAGTCATATGTATGACTTTCACTATTCAGTCATGCAACCTTTTTACAAGGATAGGATACGGATGTGTTACACGGACACAGATAGTTTTGTTTATCATATACAAACCCATGATTTCTATGAAGACATAAAAAATAACTTTTTATCTTACTTCGACACCAGCAATTTTTGTAAAAATAATGTGTATAATTTACCCATACAGAACAAAAAAATACCAGGCTTATTTAAAGATGAAATGGGTGGTAAAATAATAAGCGAATTCGTTGGGTTGAGATCAAAGTTATATTGTATCAAAACCATTGATAGCACTATTAAAAAAGCCAAGGGTATTAAAAAGAATGTTGTACGTGACATTAACGTTTTCGATTACAAAAAAACACTTTACAACAATGAAATTGTTCATAAAACAAATGTTTTATTTAAGTCAATAAAACATGAGCTATTTACATGTGCTGTAACAAAAATTGCGCTGTCTGGTGATGATGATAAACGAGTTATTGCAAAAGATAAGATTTCAACTCGAGCATGGGGTCATACCGATATTTTTAATTTTTAACAAAAATTAGGTGTGCTATCCTGTCTTCACATAGTATTCGCAAATTATAATTATTGTAATCAACTAAACTAACTAAAATTGTAAAATTTATATGCAGTTTTGTATTATTATAAGTACCTAATCTTAAGAAATTAAACCAAGTAAGAGCATGGGGTCATACCGATATTTTTTATTGTGTGCTATCCTGTCTTTACATAGTATTCACAAATTATAATTATTGTAATCAACTAAACTAACTAAAACTGTAAAATTTATATGCTGTTTTGTATTATTATAAGTACCTAATCTTAAGAAATTAAACTAAGTAAAACTGAGAAATTTGGAATAAATGCATTATTATAAATATAGTATTCTGTTTTTTCTTTAATTTCCTAATACATTTGCAATACCTACTATCATGTACCATGAGAGATTTTCGCGGTCGCGGGAAACCGCTGTCGCGCTGGCTATGCCCGCCATGAAACTTGTATGTCAGGATCGTAGTAAGTGGAAATCCTTAGTCTCTGCCTACCCTGATGGGAAACAGGTGTGAAAATATGTATATGTATGTATGTTATGATGTCTTAAGTTACATACTTCGAAGTAAAATTTCTTAGAAATGTGAAATAGGATATCTATGGTTAGTAGTAGTGGACTATTGGACATTCTGAAAAAAATCTTCAAAACCTGGGACCTTGGTAGCGACAGTCACAACCTCATAACACCTGATGATATGCATCATCATTCACGTTACAACACGTTTACAATTCATAAAAATTTCGCAACTTAAGTAAGTACATAACAATGTGCATTACATCATTCTTAAGACATGTTTGAACATGTTCGTCATAGTGAACGATGACACTTGCAAACTTGTAGGGAGTATCTCGTTACAACTTATTGCAAAATAAACTAAATCAACAGGTCAGAACTTGAATTAATACGTAGTACAGTGTATGTGTCACTAGCGGGTCATGTTTCTATTTAATTCACCTATTACTCATAATTACATTCAGTTTCATACTTGTTCTCTTTACATTCACACAAAGCAGTCTTTTAATTAATAATGTTGAAGCAACAGCAGTGCATCTCTGAACCTCAAACCAGTTACTTTGCTACAAGGAATAGGAGGATTCCAAAATACGTAATTAAAATAGATGTATTAGAAGCTGAAGATACATCAGATAACGAAGTAGAAATACATACAAGAGTGAAAACCCAATATATTGTTTACGATCAGTGGGATGAAATATATTATAAAACAGAGAAATTACTGAGCCAAATAATTAAAACGTTAGAAGATCGTGGCAGAGGAGGACGAGGCCAACCAGATATACCTCAACATTAATACATTATAAATAATGGCAGATGCATATGGTGACGGTATTGTTCAATACGCTCAAGACCCCTTTGACTTCTCACATATTTTACCTCTTTCTCCTACGCAAGTTGAACCAAAAAGAAGAAAACCAACTATTTGTAGAAAATCTAAAAAGACAGCTCATAAATCTTTTGTAATCAGCAACCAACCAAAAGGAGTCAAGCTAATTCAGATAAAGATCTTGGACATCACCAACGACAAAGACAAACCTTCGTTGCCGTTTTGTGAAGATAGTGACAGTGTGATACTTAGTGCTCAATACGTAGTTCATGATACAGTTGATGAAATCATGGACATGGCTGAAGGTATTATTAAGAAAATATCTAAGAAAATTCATGGTGATAGCTTATCATTTTAACTAATGTGTTTTTAGTTTTAAGTAAGTTATACATCACCTTAATACTTAGAGATGTACTGCTGACGCTTCAACATTTTGTACGCGTCATTTTTTATCATTGTGTTAGGTTTAAGATCAATGTAATTTTTTGAGACATTAAATAAATGGTATTATGATTAATTTTTTTTTTCATTTCAATTTCGACTTGGGTAGGAAATAGTATGAAAAACAAACACAGTATAGTAATAAAACATTTATTCGGTTTATTAAACTTATAAAATACAAAAATTATTTTCTAAACACCATTGTTTAATACACAATACATTCCTTAAAGCACAATAGTTCTTATGAGCAAAACAATTATACAAAAATAGGTCTTTACAGTAAAGATCACTAAGAGTCTTTAAGTTAGGAATACTTTTATTTTTACATATGTCGGAAACATTATTATGACCACATAGCTCTTGAACCCAATTAATTTTCTCACTACCTTTAACAAGAACCTTTTTTTCCTTCAAATAGGGTTTGATTATTCTAGAAAATTCTCTGTAGTCTATATATCCTTCGCTCCAGCGGTAACCTCTATTCCTTTCAATCCACCAAATGTGTCTTCTTTCTTCATCAGTTAGCGAGGATAACGGGTAAGGAGGTTTTATTAAGAATATATGAGTATGTTCCAACGTAGCTACAGCTAATTCTTTGACTATAAAGTTATTATAACGATCTTTAAAACCTTGAACATCTACTATAATAGTATTTTTGTTCATGATATCTTTCTGACGACGCTACTTAACGGCTTATACTCGATTATACAGTCGTTCAATATAAGACAATATGCTGAAGTTTGATCTGGTATATCAATATCACTTTCAATTTCCACTCTAACATCCACAACAGGACCTGATTTAAGATTATCTGGTTGTCTAGAACAATCTACTACAAATAACGGAGCAATATTTTTAAATTGTTTCTCATTTAATAATGGCTCGGCGCGACGTCCATAATACGACTGTTGAAATCTAGTATATTGTTCATATATTAAAGCAATTCGATTATTCGAGAAACTTGAATTCAAATTTTCATAAGGGAAGTAGGTTGAATTTAGGTATACTCTAACATCACGAACATCACAGTGATCAAACTTAGACATATCCAATTTAGAATTATTTTTTCTATTTGTTTGCAGACCAATAATAACAAATCTTGGTTTCTCTATTTGCGACGATGTTTTTATGGACCAAGTATGCTTAGTAGTTTTTGGTAAAGCCGGATATTCATATAAATCCCAATTCCTAAATATCATCTGGAGTGGTCGATCTTTTTCTAACAGTTTTAACATATTTATTTTTTCCCTATCGGACACTTTGACATGTGGTACACGCCATATTATTTTATTTATAATAATATCTTCTACAGTTTCACCATCGTTAAGTTTTAGGGCGTTCAGATTAGTATTACTTCGTAACAATATTAATTCATGTTTGCTGTTTATCACTACTTTCTTGAAATCTTCTACAAAACCAAGAATGTTACAGAGGGGTATAGAAGCAGAAAAGCTTCCCCCATTTGCACTATTTATGCCTTCGATATTCCATCCCCAAGCATTAGATGCTTTAGCCTCGTTTTCGTTCATTGATATTAATGATTTCATTGTGGTAGTTATACCAGTGTTTTTTATTTTATCTATTTCCACTCCATTTATCTCATACCTTATATCTTGAAACAAATAAAGTAGACTATTGTTTGTGAAATGAACGTTACTGACTCTTTCCTTCGAATTTCCACCCTTGTTTACAACAACAGTTCCTTCCAAAAACAAAGTGCTTGCTGATGGTAATATATACAAGTCTTGTTGATTAATAGGTATCCTGATTTCATCGCTTCTATTGAAACTTGTTACGTAAGGCTTGTAAGAGTGAAATTCAATTCCTTCCACAGCGTTGTTGTATGCAGGAGTGGACAAAACATCTAGTATATTCATTTCAACAAACCGATCGCTTTAAGAAATGCTTTATTATTGTTATTCAATTTTATAACCCTTTTGGACCGAGCTCTTATTGGTTTGATAGTTTTAGTAGAACTGTTATTTTTAGTTGGATGTACCACATATTTATTATAATCTATCATTGTTTTCTTCTGATATGTAGATACAACTGCACTTCTTCACCTCGCAAATTTATTAAGTTATTATTTATATCCAACAACCTTATCTGTATGCAGCTTATATTGGTTTGATTTATTGGAAAGTAGATTGCGTTTTTCGGAATTTCTATAATCCTGTATCCAGGTGGAACATTAAGTGCAAATTCGTGTAAGATGTGACTGGATTGACCGTTTATATAGGAACCGCTAACTATGTCACATTCAATCCTTATGACAGTCGTTGGCAAAATGTTTACTGGAAACTCTGATACATGATATTTATTTGCTTCTAAGATCTGCTTTTTAAATCCCAATAAACTTCCAAATGTATCTTCTTTAGTAAAATCTATAGATGATGTACAAAATAACACAGTTTTTAAGGTGTTGTTATTACAATTGAGTGTTATAGATGCATCTTTTATCTCAGTTTTTAAATAGTCACTAATATCTTGTAATTCATAGGTTCCTTCAGGTATCTCAATAACATTTTTAGAACCATAGTATAATTTATTGTTTGTATTATCAAAATTTGGAATAGAATTATATGTAGAGAAATGTAATAATGCACATTCATACTCCTCAGCTAATGGCAACGTGTCTGGATAATAGGTAGATAATACCGATGAGTTTCCAGTTATCGATAAGGTGAGTGACATCTTGCAAATGATGGAAATGAAAGAGTGGTATAAGATTTATAGTATTTTTATTTAAAGTATTATAATTATAATAAAGATTTATAGTATTTAATCCAAAAAGTTTGCAAATAACTTAAACACATATGTCCACAAACTATTGTGTTAAATTGTTGATATCTATCATAGTTATAATGAACATCACAGTTCTTAAAATATAGCATTAACTCTCTTGGCGGTTTTAAATCACCATAGCTATCAAAATATTCACAATAATTGTTTATTTTAACATAAGCTACCCAATGCGTTCCATCATTTCTCGAATTATCTAGGTTAACTATAGCACATTCAATTCGTTTAGGTGTTTTTGGTAACTGATCCTTCATATAAACTCCTCGAAAATGTGGAATACAATGACCATACTTCTGAATATCGATATTAGTTAAAGCGCGATTAGGTAGCTGATCAATTAGTTTTTTGATGGATTTATAAACAATCCCTGACCTTGCTTATGCGGTTTAATGTATAGACCTTTACCTATTGCTATAGCCTCCATAGTTTTATTATGACGTTCAGTTTCTTGTAATTTTTTCTGACCGTGTTTATAATCATTCACAGTTTTTGCAATACCAGCTGCACCACCAGCTAATGCTCCTAAAGCAGATAAACCAGCAAAAATTGGGATTAAAGGTAGAATGCCTCCAGTTTTTGCATCGTCCAAAGAATAATGAATATACTTTAAAATTACATATCACTTATATAATTAACTCATTCCACTATTGCAGTATTATCAATCCAACTATTCTCTTTGTTATTCAAACCCAACCATTTTACAAACAGTTTGTTTCCTTTCTTTTTTAATACCTTTTCTATCAAATAGACACCAGCACAGGACGACTTTTGAAGCTCTTGTTCGTAAAAAGTTCCTAATATGACTTGTTTTTGATTATCTTCGATGCGATATGTTATTGGTATAGTGTTATTTATCTTTTTTATAGTAAATAATTCTGTTGACCAGTTAGGAGTGTATCCTTTCTCGAATATATGTTTGTACTTGCTAATTCGAACTTTGTCACCAATTTTAAACTTTGGACGACATTTTTGGACTACCTTTATCATGGAATTCGTAATATTATTTTTAATGTTAGTTTCATTAAACTTATTGACATTAACAGGTGCAAATTTAATAGTACGATGTTTTGTGTTATTATATGTCTTCACAATACCGTTCAAGCCACCATCTATCCACTTATAGTGTCCGTTCAAGCTAAAGTATTTGTACAATTTATTTTTAATAGTTTTAATAACTCGTTCTACAATTGAAGCCTTTTTGGTTGAAAATGTAGAGTAGTGATTAATATTATAGTTCTGTAAAAGCTTTTGAAATGTAGAATTATAGAACTCAGTACCCATATCAGTTTGCAGATGATTTGGTATCCTGTGATTAGAAGAAAGTATTTTTTCAAATGCAAGAGAGACATCATGTTTGGATTTAGTTTTTAATGGTTCCACCCAAACGTACTTGGAGAAGCAGTCGATAACTATTAAAATATAGTTATATCCTTTATTAAAGGTTTTTAGGTTTTGCATATCAGCTAAATCTGCTTGCCACAAATCATCAATACCTTTTAAAATTACAGATCGTCGAGGAAAATTTTTTCGTGCTGCTTTATGTATTTCATTGACGATTTGTTGTTTCGTCATTTTAACAAACTTTAAGGGCTATGTTTTTCGATCTTTTAATATAGATTGAATTGCGTCTTGAACTAGTTTATCAACTGCTTTTCTTGTGTAAAATTTGCTTTCCAAATGAGTGTCTATCTCAGACATTATTGTTTTTAAAGCTTTCTCTATGTGGTTTTGAACACTATTTGGAATAGAACTTTGCAATTTTCGTAAGTCACGGATTAGTACACCTTTCAATTCATCTACATATGCTTTATTTACTGCATCATCTGTGTCTTGAGGAGGTTTAACACCTTTTAGCCTCGATGTCTTCAAGTCATAATCTCCATAATCAGATTTTATTAATGCGTTATCATTAAAATCAAGTATTTCTGATATCCGCATTCGCTTATGAATATAATGTCCAAATTTGTCTACATTCATATTAAAGGTGTATTATGTTGAACGGTATATAGTAAAATGACACACATATAACATTAGTAGATCTATTTATTTAATGATTTTGCTTTCACGTAGTTCTTCAATGATAGATATTATTTCATTGTCTAGTCCTGTGTTCCCAGCATCTCGAGAAGCAATTAATAACTTTAATCTATCAACCAATTCATTGGGATCATCCCAATATACAAAATCTGTGTTTTTTTTCCACATTTTTGTTGAAGGTAATCCTTTTCCTACTTTCTGTCTACAACTTGGACTTCTACTTTCTTGATCGAAAAGTGGTTTAATAACTTGCAAATATTTTTGTCCTTTATTACTTTTAATTGGTTTTTTTGAATCGAAATCACGACGATGTGCATTCGTTACAAGTAACATTGTCTTATAATTTTGCTTGTCACAGTCATTAACCAAGCTCAGATCAATGTCTTTTTTTAACAGTAACTCTCGCAACCCAGGTGTACTTTCGTATTTGTGTCCGGCTACAGTAATAACTTTATCCCCAATAGTTATGTTAGAGGAACCCAACATTAGCTTTCCACGTTCATTTCTTATACCAAATGGAACATCTGATAGTACTTGTGAAGATAACGACCAAGATGATGCATCTGGATTAGTACCGACTAATGACTGAAATGAAGAGTCCGATGAGGGTTCCGATTCGTTACTAGCAATACTGCTATCATCTGTTTCTTTCATATCTTGGTCTTGCGGTTCATTGGGTTCTACTTTTTCCTCCTTTTTTGTTAGAGCTAAGTGGTTATTAGTGTTGGCTATTAAATTGAGAGATTCTGTGACAGGTTTAAAAACTGTATCAAGAGCATGCTTATTATTATCTTCAAAATCCTTCATTTTACGTATTTTTTTCTTGACAGCTTGTGTCGCATCAACAATTTGTTTTTTCAATGATTTATCCATTATGTAAAATAGGTGGTAATCGAATAAGAATCAATTAAAGAATAACAATAAACAGACTGCAGTCTACTTAAATATTCAAATTTCATCTAATAATACAAATGTGTCAAACGTTTTTCTATAGCAACCATTGTTTTTAGAACAATCTTTATTAATTACCACATAATCAAAAGGTTCTTTCCATATTAAGGAACACATTTCTCGAAATTTCAACCATGTCATATCGGTGTTAACATGTTCTTCATAAACATGTTTCAAATTAACTTCATCTTGCTTAAAAAGCACAATTAGGTTAGCATTATCTCTTACAAGTTGTTTAGGTATTTTGGTATAAGTTTGATTTAAATAAAAACTATCAATCAATTTATGTCTTCCCATGGCAAAATAATCACGTATATTACTTTGATTTTCACATGCTACATCATCAAAAATAATCACAGAATTTGGTTTTGCATCTGAAACTTTTAAAACGTCATCATTTGTCTGATATTTATGAAGAGTGATACCTGGTACTCGTTGTAAAACCTTTTCTAAAAAGATGTACTTTGGTTGATGTAGAGTTTTAGAGTATACATAAACATTTTTAAATGTCAAGCCATTTTCATGCAATAGAAGACCAATTAATAAATTAGTTTTTCCACAATTTGATGGTCCACAAATGATGCAACGTACAGTATTCGGTAATAATTCTCCATGACGTAATTTGTTTTTTGTCAAATCGTCACAGATTGTATTGACCTGTAACGATTGTCTTTGTTTAACGAATTTCATGTTTGCTATGCAATACTGATGGACTCATAATGAAAAGATGAATTTATAACATAAATATTTATAACTACAAGTAGTCGAACCCAACTGGATACAGAAAACGTTGTGGGTTATAAATGGTAAGTAATGAACATGGAGGGAGCTTCAGCAATTTTTATTTTTTAAATTATTTTTTATAAAAATGTTAGGTTAGGTTACATTTTTAAAATGTGGAATATTGGGCGATCTGTCCCACGTGAGCAAGGAGCGATAGCGACGATGCGAACTTAAAGTGGGACAGAATGCCCAATATTCCACTACTCAAATATAGATTCACACATGATACCTACTAATGTAAATAACGGAATATATCTGCACATCCCTTTTAACGGAAGCTAAGGAATACACTGTGTAAATAGGTAATAGTGGGTTAGGTTACTATTCTAACACCCTCAATAGCCCTCGATAGCTAGGGCGAGTGTGAAATCTGACCCAAGCCGGAGAAATGTAGGGTTGTTTGAAACTCGGTCAACCGATGATAGGCAGTATGTTAGTGGTTAGAGAATGTTTTAAACATACTTCGTATGTGAATGAGTAATGTTATATATCTCTACCACAAATTAAATAGTTCAGTTGGAAATCTAAAGCCCCGTGTGGCGACGGGTAAGAGTACAAAATATCGCCACCCCAATACATCCCGAGGGTGTCGTAAGAGGCGACTAAGGGAACCCTTTCGCAAAAGATCCATTGCGTAGAGAAGGAAAACTCTAAATTAAATCCGGTTGTCAGTAAAATGGCAATCGTTAAGCCAAGTTGAAGGCCTTGTGGGCGGCTTGAAAAATTTCAACTGCGGGCGACCTGCGCCTGTCCATTTCAACACGGCAATAGGCTCACCACCTATTACGTGGGCCATAAAACTATGGGGTGAAATGTGGGCGTATACTATGCCTCTGCCTACCCCTTCGGGGATTAAGGCGTGACTATATGTATGTATGTACGTGCAAGCTCGTGCACCTGCTGAATAACGGACGAGGCTCTGACGGCGGCGGTCCATTTCAACACGGCGATGGGCTCACCACCTGTTACGTGGGACCGAATTGTACACGGTGAAATGTGGGCCGGTATAGGCCTCTGCCTACCCCTTCGGGGATAAAGGCGTGAGTATATGTATATGTATGTATGTAGATGGAAATCTCATGTATGAACCTTTTTTTCACACCTACCCTCTGCTACGCACACTCACGCACAAATCAGTAAGTTATCGAAAACAACTATGAAAATCTTTGACTTCGTGACTGTGAAGTGTCTATGTGTGCTTAGCCTCAGCGAATTTTGTATAGTTACGTAGGATTCCATCTGTACTATCTCTAATTTGAGGCTCTTCTTTTGATAATTCTGTGGCGTAAAACATAGATTTGCTATATTAGTTTATAAGGCGCTATTAAGCGTAGGTATATCTGGGTATACTTAGGTCGGTATAATGGGCGTATCCTAATTAGTGTCAATGAGAAGGGCAGCTACCTTGGAAGGGATGGGTCGCTATACCTATATATAAGCGTGCGCAAGAGTAAAAAAAAAGATCAGGAACTAACTAAAATTATTTTGCATCATACTGTCATACTGTCGAAGAAATTTTACATTAAAGTAATTTTATTCATTAAATTATTCCCACTGAAATAACAGTGAGTGGCGTACATAGCCCAAGTATTTAACTAAATTTATATATGTGAAACGGAAGCTCTGGTAAGCATCAATTGCGTAAAATTTATTTTGTAAATTAATTGTGGGTAATTTTCATGTAAAAAAAAAATATATTTTAAGTAAATTTATTTTATCAGGCAGGCGTTTGTGAAATTTAGAAAGGGGGTAACGTTCTTTTGTATATTAAATGTTTTAAAATGGGGAGTAAAAATTAGTAATAAGGGAAAGTTTAGGGATATCTATGCTTGAAGAGGGTGTATTTAAAATATTGTGTTCTTTTCAGAATGAGCTTCCAAGTTAAGATTTAAAAAAACCCCTGCTTATACCCGTAAGCAATATAATTGCTGAAAATATAGGCATAGAGCCTTACTGTGCATATCCCGGAGAAAAAGGAAGTCCCATCCCTGAATCCGGATGAGTACCTAGTTATAAGTTAGATATAAGTTTTATTGGTGAATTGTAATAAAAGTATTATTACTCTGAAATCTTGCATTTATTGACTCCAGGACAAATTACCTTACCTAAACTACTGAACCGCCTGGGAACTCCTGGGAACACTACGGACTTCCCAGAAGCGTGTCATGGCGCCCGAACTTAAGTAATTGTCCTGGTAGTTGATAACTTGTATTAATATCTACAGATTTGTTGGGTTTAGTGACCCATAATTAAAATTTACGTTGTAATTTGTTGCCCGCTAGCAGGTAGCCTCCCCCGAAATTAGTGCTACCTCAAGGATTAGACGCCCTTGGCCTATGCTAGTCTGGATGCCCGAATTTTAAACTTTTTATTTGCATTTTACATTTTTTGGCTAAACGGGTATTACGAAATTGGAAAATTCTTAACACAAATTTTTGATTAACGTAGCTGTCCCCAAATTTAATTACAGTTATTTTATTTTATTTCAAACTGTAATAGTAGAATATCTCTTATTATATAATTGTTGGCTTATAGTCATATTTATATTTTGTATTGTTCATCGTAAGGAAAAAATTCTACCCTCATTGTTTTTGATAATTACTTGTAGTAACTTTAACGCAAAAAATATACCCACATTAGTAAAATTGTTACGAACCTTCTTGTTAGAAGTAAAATTGTTGTAAAGATATATGAATGCAAACCATTCACGGTAGGTTTTGTTTTATATAATTTATGTATTGTTTCAGGAAAATCTGAATGATATTGTAGTTCTATGTGAATAGAGAAAGTGATTTGTGTCATAAAAATTGTAAGTGATTTGGTGCTTACCAGAACCGTTTAGCAATGGATATCAATAAAATTAGGTATTTCTTGCTCAATAAAAATGAATTAAATTATGAAGTGTAACAGACCTAATTTTAACATTATTGTATCATTATGTAAACATAGTATTTAGTGTTAGTAATGTTTCCTAGATGTCACCTCACTATTTTCTAAATCGCGCTATCAAGATTCTCCATAAGGGAATGACCTTACCATGTATAATTTTAATTTTTGTGGAATCAAGACTGCCACTCGCAGCGCATCTCAGGGCTACATCCTACTTGGAATAGTCGCTAGGAACACTGCTCGGAGTGACCTCTATGGTTCCTTTTTTGGATTAGAGAAACAATTTTATAAGGGATTGGTTCTGTATTCATTTTATGTATATCTTGGACGAGAATAAATAGTCAAGCCTTCTCTCCGTGTTTCTTGTGACAACATCAAGCCTCCAACCTCCTGCTACAGAAGTAGTTATTCGCGGTTATGAGCCGGTTTCTAAAAAAATAGTATAGGGTTCTTTAAAAAGGGTCGTAAAGGGTTTTACAGGGTCGGCAGCATGAGTTTGTCGCCTACGGTAAGGCAAATGTTCATAGCCTGCTGTAACCGCCAGTCCTTCTGGTGGGCCGTATGTTTGTCTGCCACCTTCATAAAGTCATATTTTATCTATATCGATAGCCAGCTTAGTAATATAAAAAGTTTTTGGGGTAGGTAACAAATGTTCATCATAAAATCATTACAATAATGCTGTATAGTAGTTAGCAATACGAATATTTAAAATATATAATTACAAAGAATAATTAATTGCAATCTGCATAAAATAATTCAGTAAATTAACTTCATAACCAAAAATATTGTCTATGTAAATCGTAGTAACTTTTTTTTTTCTCCTAAGTATGGGTAGTTGTGAATATCATGTGAATATCGTTTAGGCTGCTTACAGACTGCATTTCATAACGCTATCATAATTCCATAAGCGTAAGGACAAGATACGGTTTTAATGAATAATGTTGAGATTTAGTGTAAAATTTAAGCTAAATTCTCTTGTGTATAAGAATTGCGTCATCATGTTATTGTATTGATGACACAAGTGCGCATGAGTGTTTTATGAGCGTGAAATGTATGAGTATGTATGAATGTATGAAAGGGATGAATATGAGAGTATGAAAGGCACATTATTCAAAGGAATGGGTGAGTCCGGTGAGTTATGAAAGTTTGAAATAGTCAGTAGGTAACTTTGCATACAAATAAACTGCATCGCTAATTTTTTTTTCCCCCTATTCTTAAACACAAAATTAAAGTCATTTATTTTAGATTTTATCAAGTTAAATTAGAGTAGTTAGGACAAGAATAACAATGTCAGGTCAATTATTTAAAAATGAGTGTTGATTTTCTTTTAGATGTTGTCGTGGACAGTCAAACATACACAAGAAATTTAAGTCAGTGTGTAAGAGACCTTATGAATAATTGTGAAAATTTATGAGGGTACCTCAAAATATTGTTAAGTTTGAGGTCACATTGTGAATTCATGTCATGATAAGTGAAAATTGTGGTATACGTGCCGTGAGTTTTGTAAAATTACGAAGTATTAAGAATTACGAAGTTATGAAAGTTTTATGCACATGCAGTGATAATAAGTAATGCATACGTTGGAAAACGTTATTACATATGATTATTGGATATCAGTGAAATGTTAAGGTTGGTACATGTGATTGTTTCTTTTCTGGGTTATTTTGATATTTTTTTTTGGGGTTAGAATGCTGGTAGGATGATTCTGTAGGTGTATTCAGTGCTATATTTCTGTTTCTTGGTTTTTTTGTAGTAAATACTGCCACTCGGAAGCGGTAAGCTTGCCCTCGCAGATTTACGTAGTACTATAGGAAGCTCTTAAAGGCTTGCTTATCATATGCAAATATATTGCATTCAGTTATATAGACATATACAATGTTATTACACCGTTGTATATGTTGTTATATAAATTTTCTTCTCTGAGACGGTTATAGAAATCTCAGTCTTCAATTCAAGCCATATTCTATATTACATTCAGGCGGTTCGTATTACCTGAATCTTTTAATATTAAGCCTTAAATACGTCTTTTTTCTATCTATCTTGTGAACACCATCAGAATTACTCTATGGAGATATTTAAATGGAAATATTATCTACTAATTCAGTTATTAGAGCATTATATTCTAAAACTATAATTCAATCGTGTTAAATAGAATTATTAGTTTTAAATTTTGTCTATAGGGACAAAATTTTCTCTTGGGGAGGGGATATTGTGGCGTAAAACATAGATTTGCTATTATGGGGGCGCAGTCTTATGCACAAAATGAAACCCACCATATATAATTAATGTTTCTGTATTGAGATACACTGTACAGAACTTATTCACTATGTCTTAAAGTTATCACTACGGTAAGTATGATATGTAGCACAACGTTATTGTCAATGAAACTTGTATAAAAACTATCAGCTATTGCAAGGCATACGGAAGCGCGTGCGCGCGGCCTTCCGGCCTCCGGCGTCGGAGATCATATCGAACTGAACTGAACTGAACGATGAAATGAATGCACATCCGGCCTATGCGCGAGAGCGAAACGTTCGCGGGCGCGACGCAGCACGCCCATATCCCGGCGCGATTAGGCTCGTGCCTTTTTGCCACGAGGTCTCGCCACATCAGCCCCCCCGGAGACCTTTAGGTCGTAATCGTTGTAAATGTCATGAGGGAATCTAACGTGCCTACCAGAACGAGTAACGCGAGTCGGTTTCGTGGACATGATAGGCGGTTCTTGAGCTGCAGGTGCGAGAGGGTTATGCACAGGTTCGTTGATTTCATACGCTGGTTTCAGACGGTCGATAGATACTGTGACAGTCTTACCTCCTATGTCGATCTTAAAGGTTTTCTCAGAGCGTTCGATGACTCTATACGGGCCGGAGTAAGGTGGCTGCAGCGGTCTGCGAACAGCGTCCTGCCTTAAGAAGACAGCGGGAGAAGAAGAAAGATCTCTATGGACGAAAGTATTAGAATTACCATGACGAATGACAGGTGTAGGCTTTAAGTCGCGAATGTGATTGCGGAGGCGAGATAGAAAATCATTATAGTCGGTTAATTCAGCATTAGATGAAAGGAATAGATCCCCAGGTAAGCGTAGGCTTTCTCCATATAGTAACTCTGCTGCGCTGGAAGCTATGTCTTCTTTCCAGGCACTGCGTATTCCAAGCAGTACAAGTGGAAGTACTTCATACCAATTGTCATTGTTATGGCTCATTATAGCAGCTTTCAATTGGCGGTGGAACCTCTCTACTAAACCATTTGCAGCGGGGTGGTAAGCAGTAGTAGTTAAGTGGTTAGATCCAATAAGTTTTGCAAGCTCCTTAAACAGATGAGATTCAAACTGTCGTCCCCTGTCTGTTGTTATTTTCAGCGGACACCCAAAGCGTGCAATCCAGCCACTCATAAAAGCATGTGCCACTCTGTCAGCTGTCATGTCTTCAAGAGGAATAACCTCTGGCCAACGTGAAAAGCGGTCTACTGCCGTGAGGCAATAGCGGTAACCATGCGATACTGCAGTGGTCCAATAAGGTCGATATGGACATGATCAAATCGAGAAGATGGTGGTATGAAAGCATGGACTGGGGCTCGTGTATGGCGTGCAACCTTCGACCGTTGGCATGGGATGCATGCCTTGGTCCACATTCTGCAGTCCTTGCGTATACTAGGCCAAACATACCTCTCGGTCATTAGCCGAATTGTAGGTTTTGCACCAGGGTGACTTAAGCCATGGACTTTGTCAAAAGCTAGCTTGCGAAACTCAGGTGTTAGGTACGGACGAGGCGTAGGGCTTGAGACATCGCAGTATAATTTACATGCACTAGAATCAGAAATTCTTACTTTCTGCAGGTCTAGCGAAGAAGAACTGCTCAGAAGCTGCCTCAGCTCGGTGTCTGTATCTTGTGATGAAGCCAGCTTCTCTAGGCATATATCTTCGGTGACAGCTTCGATTCGGGAAAGCGCGTCTGCGACAACATTGTCGTCACCGGAGATGTGCCGTACATCTGTTGTGAACTGCGACACGAAATCGAGATGTCGGAACTGCCTGGGAGAACACTTCTCAGATGCTTTCTGAAATGCAGCAACAATAGGTTTATGGTCAGTCCATATTGTAAATGGTTTAAGCTCAACCATAAAGCGGAAATGTTTGACAGCTTCATAGATTGCAAGTAGCTCTCGATCGAAAGGGCTATATTTGCGTTGTGCTGGTGTCAATTTCTTAGAGAAGAAAGCAAGGGGTTGAGGGTTTCCTCCAACTTCCTGCTGCAGAACTGCGCCGATGGCGACGTCGGATGCGTCTGTGACGAGCATTAGGTCAGCATTTGGGTTTGGATGGGCGAGCATTGTAGCATTTACAAGGCTATCCTTGCATTTATTAAACGCTTGCTCGAGCCCATCTGTCCAGATGATAGGAGTATTAGGTTTTATGTCTGTACCTGAGAGGAGTTGGTGCAGCGGTGCCTGGGTCTTAGCAGCATTTGGCAAATACCTTCTATAGTAGTTCGCCATACCAAGGAACCTCCTAAGTTCTTTCAGCGTTTTCGGCTTAGTGAAGTTCTGGATAGCGTCGACTTTCTCCGTGGTAGGACTCGTACCACTTGCTGTAACCCGGTAGCCAAGGAACTCGACTTCTGGAACACCAAACACACTCTTAGCCGAATTCAACACAGCACCATGATCTCGTAGGCGTTCTAGGACTAGTTTAACATGACATTCATGCTCAGTATGGTCACGTGACGCAATTAATATGTCATCAATGTAGGGAAATGCAAAATCCAGGTCTCTGAGTATCTCATCTATAAATCTCTGAAAAGATTGCGCAGAATTTCTCAAGCCGAACCCCATAAAAATTAGCTCAAATAAACCAAACGGGGTTGTTATAGCTGTTTTTGGTATGTCTGGGGGATGCACTGGTATAAGATGGTAGGCCCGTACCAGGTCTATTTTACTGAACACAGTACAACCATGCAGGTTGTGAGCAAAATCTGCAATATGGCGCACTGGGTACCTGTCAGGTATTGTCCTGGCGTTTAAACCCCTGTAGTCTCCGCAGGGTCGATCAGTACCATCCTTCTTGGGTACTAGCTGGAGTGGTGCTGCCCAAGGACTGTCGGATCTACGTGCAATGCCTGCTCTTACCATATCCTCAAACTCGCGCTTGGCTCGACGGAGTCGGTCGGGAGCCAGTCTACGTGGTCGGCTGTACACAGGTGGTCCAGGCGTAGTATGGATGTAGTGTACTGTTTAGTGCTTAACCTCTCGCACCGTGGGCTCCCCAGAGGGTCGCGTGACCTCAGGAAACTGTAAAAGTAATTTATGGTAATGAGATGTCCCTATAACCGTTCTGATTTGGCACTCAGATGTAGTCGCGGGTTTACCATTAACAATAAAAGATGTCGTGTTATCAATCAGTCGATGATTTCTAACGTCTACTAATATAGAATGAAAGAAAATCGATACCTATAATGGGTCTAGTAACATCGGCTATCACGAAACGCCAACGAAATTCACGACGTAACCCGAAGTTTAAATTTAAGTTAAGCGTACCGTAGGTATTTATGACGGAACCATTAGCCGCAAAAAGTTTATAATCAGTTTTGTTAGGTAGCAAAAGTCTTTTCGAAACTTACCTTTTTAAAAGGGAACACACTTAGGTCAGCACCTGTATCGATTAAAAACTTAATATTAGTGTTCTTATCTGTCACAAACACGCGGCTAGGAATAACGTCTTGACAGTCATCGTTTGCCGCCATTAATGACTGCCCTTTTCGTTTTCCGAGACGTAGTTACACGGCGGACGGCACTTGGTTGCTTTTTCACGGTATTTTCTATGATACCAACAGTAGGCGTCCGAAGTTGAGTCATAGGATCGGCTCCGGGAACGTTGTCGCCCTCCTGAACGGCCACCAGACTTCGATCGGGAACGTGACGCAGTAGAAAGCGCGGCAACTCGGTGCGTTAGTTCCGATATAGCATTTTTGAGTTCATTGACCTCTGTACTCAGATGTAAAGGCGTCGTGGTACTCGTGGTAGGTACTGCTAGCTGGTGTACCTACTTGCGGTTGAGTAATAACGTCGTTCACGGTGTCCGCAAGAGTGGCTAACTCGTCGAGACTGCTCCTCGGCTGCGATGCGACAATCATTTGTATGTGCGTCGGCAAGCGGCTCGACCACAAACCGCAATTTTGGTTAGAAAAATCACTGCCACTGCGAACGTGTTAAAACATCAATCAAAGTTACAACGAACTATAAGAACTTTTATATTATGTTGCTTGCTGCTACGAAACCCTTCATGGGCGAGTCCAACTCGCACTTGGCCAGTTTTTTTATGTCTCAAAACGATACTTGCCAATAGTAATGTTTCTGGGACTCTCTCATCCATTGACAAAAATAAAATTTTCTTTTTTATGAAGCGATCCGGCACTGCAACCTAGGGACGTTTGCAACACCGGACGCGCTAAACTCGAGCTGCCGACCCTGTATAAACCTTCTAAGATCCTGTTTAAAGAACCCCGTTTTGCTATGCGATTAGAAAACTGAAGCAGCGACATCTAACATTCCACAATCTAAGCGTGCGTGGAAGAAAGCCTCTATCTGAACTTACCGTTCTCGAACGCTCCGAACGTAAAGTGTGATGATGAAAACCCTACCTGTCTATGTAGTTACATTGGTCTGTTTCATGTTGAACTAACAAAATAAAAATATTTACCTTAATCTACATAATTTAGGGTAGGGAAGGCGTCAAAGGTCGTGTAATCTTATCCAGAGATTGGGGCGTAAGCCAGCGCACCTCTATCAGGTTTCCAATTAATCTAGTGGAAACTAGAACTAGATTACATAATTATACTGTTATTTACGGTGAGGTAAGGGTAAAGATATCTGATAGGATCCATTCCATTAGATACCCTGATGAACATACGAACTACGAAGAACAGTGACTAGAAGTACTGTATGTCACTCATTACTAAAGGATTTATGACTTTTTCTAACATTCAATTGTAGTACAGTAACTTAAAGACTGTGGAATATCGTTATCAATGCGAGAAGTATGTAAATAAATACCTAGCTATATTACGTAATGATATTGTAATATAAATTAAATTTGTTCTGTTCTATCCCACTTTCACAGCATACAATGCATACACTGGCCTTCGATTCAGTGATTTTGTGTTAGCATACTGTCATTCCACTATTCTAAAAAACTCATATCGGACCTGTTCGGGCGCCATGACACGCTTCTGGGAAGTCCGTAGTGTTCCCAGGAGTTCCCAGGCGGTTCAGTAGTTTAGGTATAGTAGATTGTTAACCGAGGGTGGAAAGAATCAAATCCCGAGGTATTTAGACGGCTATAGTCCGAGTCGGAATTGATATTAAAAAAAAACTACCAGCTCTATTTCGTTCGAACCAATTTTCGTTGGTAGTTTTTATGGCAATGTACATAATATTTTTTTTTTAGATTTATCATTCTCTTAGTTTAGAAGTTAGAGGGGGGGGGGGACACACATTTTTCCACTTTGGAAGTGTCTCTTGCTCAAACTATTCAGTTTAGAAAAAAATGATGTTCGGAACCTCAATAGCATCTTTGAAGACCTATCTATAGATAACACACACGTATGGGTTTGATGAAAAAAAAAATTTTGAGTTTCAGTTCTGAGTATGGGGACCCCCAAAATTTACTACTTTTTTTCTAGTTTTATATAAGAATCTTAATGCGGTTCACAGAATACATCTAGTTACCAAGTTTCAATAGCATAGGCCTTATAGTTTCGGACAAAAATGGCTGTGACACACTGACGGACAGACAGACAGACAGACAGACAGACAGACAGACATGACGAATCTATAAGGGTTCCGTTTTTGCCATTTGACTACGAAACCCTAAAAAGAAAATTTTATTTTTGTCAATGGATTTAAAACGGAGAGTCCTAGAAACATTACTATTGGCAAGTATCGTTTTGAGACATAAAAAAAATATACTCTTTCATTTTCGCGTAACAGTATCACAAAATAGAGCACAGTACTATGAAGGCGCGATTTGGCAAATTTAACTGTCTCGTCATTTGACATTTGCACAGTAACAGTAATCTACTTACTTTACTATCATTGAGTTACAGCACAAAATCTTATTAGACCCGACCAAATTACTTTGTAGGAGCGGAATTCGATACTCAATTCAATGACTAAAAGGTAAGGTGACGTACTGAAAACCTGACCTTGACCATACAAAACACGCGTAGGAAATGCAGCATTTTATAGCTTATTTTAGTTGTTACAAGCTAATACTTATATTTATTCAAAATCGAAGAAAACCAATTTATAGGTGTATATTTTCTTCATATGTTAGCATATTTTTTTCTTTCGCGTCGATAAAAATCAAAGTCCTAAAATGCATTCATCTATAAATTTGGGGGTGACTCTACGATCGTTTTACACATTATGTATAATTAATATTCAATTTACAACTAAACCATATTTTGACACACATCTTGAAGATTAACAATCTATTTTTGGCTATAATTTTCCGTCTACTTATGCAGACAAAAAACGCTTCATTTGCACCTCTTTTTCGTCATTTTATAAACCAGTCCTCTTAATATGAAAATCAAATAATATATCGTAATCGTAAGTATTGCAATTTGCATTGTATGCAATGTATCTAGGTCATTACACAAAGGTTGTACTCGTAGCTCCTGTGATTCAGGCTTCTTTAAACGTTCACTGGGTTAAGCTTCATTCATGTGCGTTTACGTACTCCTTATGGCACTATATGCCGTTGGTCCCGGTTGCCAGTAAAATAGCAGTCGTTAAGCCAAGTTGAAGGCCTTTTTAGACGGCTTGAAACATTCAACAGCAGGCAGTCACAACCTGCGCCTGTCCATCTAAACACGACAATACAGCACCACCGTATTACGTGGGACGCATTCTAGAAAGGTGAAATGTGGGCATATAATAATACGCCTCTGCCTACCCCTTCGGGGATAAAGGCGTGACCATATGTAGGTCATTATACAGACGACTGCTCTTGTAGCTCCTGTGATTAAGGGCTCTGTAAACGTTCACTGGGTTAAGCTTCCTGGTTATTCACACTTTGTGGCATTAACATTTGAGCATTTTCGTTCTTCGGAGGGCACGTTAAGCCCGTTTGTCCCGGTTATCAATACATAATATAATAAAATCGTAACAGGTCGCTGTCTGTACATGCAAGGAAAAATAAGAAAAAAATATTATAGGGGGGCTTTATGAACGCAATAGAACCCAAAACAATGATTTTTAGATTTTTTGTCTGTATGTGTGTATATCTGTTTGTCTGTACGTTTGTGCACGCAAATCTCAGTAACCGCTTAACCGATTGCAATGCGGTTTTGGTGTTCTTTATTGTGTAGAGGGTTGCTTCACTTAACATTTGGCGTTTATTTTATGTCAATCGGTTTATAAATAAAAAAGTTTAATACTTTTAAGAATTACATATTTTGTAAATTTTAATTGTAGGGGTTTCATTGTATGTGAGGGTAAATCTAAATTGGCGTGTTGGCTTAATCATAAAAGAGTGTGAAAGTGTTTTAAAATAGACTTAATCTTTAAGCTCCTTTTTGATTAGGCAAACAGGGCAGTTTCACACGCTGCTTGATGAGTCTGATGAAGAAATACCTCTCCTTTCATAAACCTTATGTGAAGTAAACGAAGTTGCGGGGTCAGCTAGTTAGTAATTATGGCCGTCGTTAAGCCAAGTTGGCGGCTTGAATTTTAATTTTATTTTGTGCGTGGTGAAATGTGTTCGTATAGTACGCCTCTGCTTATCCCTGGGGAATGAAGTAGGTATGGAAAGTACGGATTCTTCGAAAGGGGTCTTAACAAGTTTTTACAGGGTCTACATCTTGCAGCGTGAGTGTAGCGCCTCTGGTGTTCCAAACGTCCATAGACTACGGTGACCACCAGTATATCTGGCGGCCGTATGCTTGTCTACCACTTAGTGGTATAAAAAATAATAAGGGTGTAATATGTAGGTATGATGTAGGGATATAGGTGACTCAATTCACGTTATTTAAAGAAAATTCTAATACACGTTTAGAAATCCGGTAGTCACCGGCCTCGAATAATTTCTAGCTTATCAAACGGTTTGGAAAATCCTAAACTACTTACGTCAAAGGTAGACTAGACAAACTGCACATCCGCCAGCCTTAACCTAGATATTTGTATAATAGTGACTAACTTAAACCTTTGTTTTGGGTCTATTTATGTATATCAGGATGTTGTTCTGTGTTTGTGCCTCAATGTATTTTATCGTATATTCGAATTTTCACTAAACAGACATGACGTCTTCAGTGAAACTCGCAAGATTACGACTGATTGACGTAAGAACAAGAATCATCAAAATCACACACGTTTGGTCACTTTAGTGCCCTGTGCGTGTGCCACGTATACATAATCACGGTCATCATAATATCGACGGTTAAAAGGCGAATTGATTCAAGCGCCACTCTGGGCGATATTGAGTTATATACATCATTGGAATCGTGGAATTTTTCCGCGTCGTTTGAGCCGGGTTTGAGGCAAATCTGAGCACTTTTTTGGCGCTTGATTCCATGACGAATTTGGGTATCTTTTCTACTTATTAGGTATCAAGTGTAGTAATTTTGGTTGTTTTTTTCAAAGCATGTATATAAACCCATTTAAAAAAAATATTTTTTTTTACTATCTGTAGTTTAAACCATTAATCCCTGGATAAATTAAAATGGTTTTGACGTTTGAATTGTTTTTACTTGAACTTAAATAATTTAACTTGGATGTTAATTCATTTTGCTTCAACCAGATTCATTAATGTATGCAACTTAAATCATTTTGCCTTGAACATGTGAATATTATCTCTGTCGCTTGAATTAATCTTACCTGAATAAGTATAATGGAAATATATGACTTGTGCTGATTATCCTTGACCAGTTTTTAGTATTTATGCCATTTAGAACAATTTTCTCTATGCATAAAATAAACATGTGCACGTTTGATTCCTTTATATTAGTTTAATGTTTAAACTTATGTCATACTTAAATTAGTTTACTTCTTTCACCTCGCATTAAAAATGGCATTTATATATCAAGTAACAGAACACAAACCAACGCGGGTAGGTACTTGGACCCACAACACACGTGTCGCGCGTGGTTTCGAGGTCGGTTCAGTCTACTGCGCGATGCCAGATAAGTCGGATGTTTACGTAATTATTAAACGCGCGAAGTTCGTTAGTAACAAAATTCCTTTCATTTAGTTGTTATGTTATTAATTATAACATTGTGTTTTAGTAGTAAAGCAATCCTTATTAAACGTATAAAGAGTTTTTAATTACGAGAAATAATGGAGGGAAAAGACAAAAGTACACACATCAACACCGTCTAGGGATATTTTTTAAAAATTTCTGCATCTTAAAAAATACTGGCCGATTTTAAAAACTTTTGATTGAATCTTATTTCCTAGGTATATTTGAATGATTCCAAATTTGAAATTAAAAAAAAAGAAATTAAAAGTACTTGACCGTAATTCGAAGCTTATATAATGAGATAGGCATATCCGTTACCCGTAGGCTTATCTTACTCATGTTTGATGACGTATTTCCGTCGACTCACCAGCAGATGGCGCCACCTGTGAACTTATAAAAGAACATGGCGTCCACTTGGTCCTCATTGGCGTTTTGATTCCCGTAGCAAAAGGTTATAGCAGGAACACCTGCTAGTGCATTTATTTTTTCTAGTTACTAGTTATATACCTAGTAAAGTTATAAAAAGTGACTTGGGATGAAGTTAGTGAATTTACAGAAATAATTATTTAACGGCTTTGCCGTTCGTTTGAATATACAGTGAATCTAAAACAAGTGACTTGTGATTGAAGTAAGTGAACCTACAGACATATTTAACGGTTTAACCGTTCGTTTAAGTCTCAGGTATGTTTTTACTTCATATTTTTACGATCACATATGAGTGTGATACGTCATAACGTGAAATACCCTATTATTTTAAAATAGCACGTAAACCTTTCGAGGTTGCAGTTTCTTTTATTTAATATCTTTAGTTACAGCTAATATCAAACTGATTTTATAGATTGTATTCATAGGTACTAATACTTTTTTTTAGATATTATTTGCTTCGTGTATGTACAGCGTAAGTACCGCCGAATATAGAAAATATTTTCAAAATATTTTTATACCTACCCACATAAAGGCACATTAATTACTAGATGTTCCTATACATGTAAAAATATGGCCTATTATGGGTAAAATCGTAATCATCCCAAGTTTCTGAATACGTACGAGTGTGTCAAAGTAATAACTAAATGTTCACCATGAAAGTAGTAGGTACTTAAATTTTAGGTACCTAACATAATACTATTTCTTTTAGTTTGGTTTCTTGATAGAAATGAATCCTCCATCCTTAGAAAGTGAGCTAATTCCAAGTGGAGTATTTCAGAAGCGCGCTCTGAGCTCCAGTTACTGTATTAGGTACGTCAAATAGCTACAGTTCCAGCTCATTTAGTAACTTCAAATAAGGGCGATCGCGACACCACGTGCATTGTCGTAAGTGGAGTAAAAGAAGCCGACTTCCACTAAACCAGATAAGGATGATGGAAATAGGTGAGTTATTTCTTATTACCTAACACTGGTCCTGACCAAGTGTAAATTTCTTCACAGATCAGAGGTTAAATTACGAGGATGATAGAAACAATCATCCTTGCTTCGTATTTTATATAGGGACAGCATTAAAAGAGATTTCGGTTACCCAAGATCCTAAGACACAGTATAACCTAAGAGGTTGATAGACACGTTTTGGCGACAAATTGCCTTGATAAGATAATATGCTGATACCCACTATTGTAAAATCATAGTCCTGGGTTCGTCAACCTAAACAAAAACGGGGAGATCCGACAATTCGAATCCCTGCTACATTTTGAAAAAGCTGACAAGGTTCTTTCTGCCAAAAGGCTTTTGCTGCCAAAACCTTTTGTATTTTTAAACAAAGAGAATCTTTTGAAAAACTTAAGTTTCTTCGAAAATATTTATGACAAAATTGAAGACCTACTTTAATAATAGGATTTCCATAAATCTTTTATCAATTTATTACAAATGGCTTGCGGCCATAGATCTGATTTCATATATTATTCTCAGAATTGTCAAAGACCCAATTCTTAAAAATGAACCTTGATAAAATATCGTCTTCAAACACATACATTTTCGAGGCTGAAGCCTTTTCAACGGCACTCGGGAAGGCATGCATTTTGGTCTTCGATCTCCAAAAAGGATGACCCCGAAAAAAGTTCATCCAAATCATTACGCCAGCCTTCGAGAGGATCAGGCGTCAAGATCAGATCTCCATCGAATAGAGTCCAGATTCCATTGTACCAAGAGCCTTTTTAGGCCTGTATTACAGTTACCACTCTCGAGGGGTGTGTACAATATCCATAATAATTGGGCATACGACAGTAAATGTCCCTTCAATTAAGAAATTTCTGAGCTTTAGGCTCTCAAAGAGACTGAGAAGTTTAACATCCCCTGCCCATACCAGCAAAGGAAACACTAACCAGTAACCACCCTCGAGGGGTATGTACAATATTGTGTATCTATAATAATTGTAATATACGATAGTAACCAGGCGTACGATAACATACTAAGTAACCATGCAAGGATGTCCCTTCAATTACGAAATTTCCGAGCTCGAGGCTCTCAAAGAGACGAGGAGAGGTCTAACATCCTCTGCCCACACCAGCAAAGGAAACGCTAAATGATATGACCCTGTCATTCTATGTCGGTCAGTTAACTCTGTACAAAATACGTTGGTAAGGAACGAGAGTACCAAAAAGTTTTAAATTTATAAAAAGGTACCGCATTCCCTTTATCCAGAAACTCCAATCCGTCCTGCACGGTATTCGAGAGGACGCAGGTTCGAATCCTGCTCAAAACTGATAACCTTCCCACATTTAAATTTACACCGAACTCTGTTCAAGTCCCGTCCTGACAAAGTTGTAAATTTTCACTTTATGTTAAAATGCTATGGAAAACTTGACTAAGGTGGAATACTATTTGCTTTAAATACTTAAGAATCCATACAGGTTTCCTTTTTAACTGAAATGACCACATTGTGCAATGGTTCAAAAGATGAATGCTCAAGGCACTCTAAAACTAGTTCCTTTGTCACCAAGTTTGGTTTCTCCACTTTTCCTAACTTCAAATAGCGATGGGTCATCCGCCCAGAATTCAGTTTTAGGACATTGTACGCCTTTGTGAAGCCAGAATAATTCTATCTTTCAGCATGTTCCGTTTACCAGATTTCCTCCAACCACGAGATTGGATGTGCAAAATACATCTCAGTCAAGCTTATTTTCATGATAAAGCTGACGTAGTGTACATTATTCTTTCTCAGAGCACATTCTTTTCTTCCGCTCGGGTAAGCCGCACCCAAAACATTTTCGTTTCTCACCATCTGGGTGCCTCGATTTCTATAGAATAAGAGTATTCAAATACTCGTCTACCTACACAAAATCTCATTTTGCGCATCAAAATCCTGTTACTCTTCACAAACACGTACAAATAGCCTTGAAAACTCTTCAAACCCAGGGATGGTTAGACAATTGGGAGAAAACAATAATAGGTTCCCAAAGAAACCTCTCATATCGTTATGCGATAGACATAGAACTACCTGAAAGTCCAATACCAAAAGAAAAGATATTAGACATAAAAGGAAGATTTATTTCATTCCAAATCAAAGAAACTTAGTTCTTTTAAAGAAAATTCAAACTTGGTGGGTCTTCTGAATTTTTACCACTTTCGCAGTGCCTAGAGGTAGCTTTACCTCAGCGTCACATTCGGTCAATCCCCCTAACCGACAACCCACTGAAGAAAATAGTAGTGCACGGAGTGGTACAAGTGGAACTCCAATAGTGGGTCCGCAATTACCGGTTCTCGACAATTTTACAAGCTTTCCATCCGAGATGCTTTCTTACCACGGACGCGTCAGATTTCGCTTGGGAGCCTAGTTAGAAAACATTTCTCTAACAGGCTCGAGGGCCTAGAATAACAAAGATTGCACTGCATCAATAGACATGTTGATAATCTTACACATGATTCGAAATCATATACCGGTACTGTGTTACAGTCTGTACTCTTTCAAAGCAGTTATAGTCCATCCCCCCAGAGGGACGAGACCAAATCAATTGCCTTGACGAACTTAACTCGTCAGCTTGCATGTAATGGTCCGACATCTCAAATTGACTTCACCATACACTGCATTCCGAGCCGATACCATATGTATCAGCTCCTCCGGGTATTTTTTGGGAGCATCCTGCTTCAAACACCACTAAGGCAAGATTGCCCATGATAGGCCTGTTTGTAATGTGTGGATATTACTTTCACCACCATTTTTAATACCCAAGGTGCTGTCACAACTTAATCGGTCAACAGGAGTGTTTGTGGTGTCGCGATGGCACAAGGTAATAATAGAGGGCAGATCTCAAAGCGAGAGCTCTGTAAGCTCCATTCGTTCTGCAGAACCTGCAAAAGAACCTAATAAACGTTATTTCTTTCCTTCTACTAAACACCTCGACAGGTCTCCCACCACCTCACATAGAGAATCTGTGGAAATGTGGGGGGAGGGGGGTGCGAAGAGGTAAATAACAGATATTAAATCAAAAACTTCTACTATTGAGCTCCTTGAGACCTACCTTTCAAGATACTTATAAATTTTACAGTTTTAACCGACTTGCATTTTATTCATGGTTATTATATAATACGATTCTGTTACATAAATCTGTTGTTGCTGTTCTTGATAATATAGAAACCGTTAGTCAACTTTACATAGTTCGCATGTTTTGGTTAAACATATTATCTTGGTCGATTTCTTTAAAAAATGTAAAGAAAGTTAAGTCACATATTCATTGATATTGGGATTGATGACTTAGTTCAATATTACCAAGTATTGATACAAAGAGAACATTTTTCAGGTTTCTTGTCATAGTGATTTTATGCTTAGGTCGCCGCAACCACGATCTAACTTTGCTCGATTGTATTAACTCACGTCATAGGTACTACTTTTAGGCCCGAATCAAGAGTCCGAAACTGATCATTTTCATTTCAGACAATCTGGTTGGAAAACTATTGTAAACAAAGATAACACCTACGACTAATCAATTGAATCCTTTATTCTAGATAGAAATTAGGATATCAGAGTATCCGATATGAGACTACACAGTCTAATAGTTTATTTATGACTGTTAGAGGTTCTCCAACTATTCTAGCCCCGGCACTACCCGGTCAACAGCAGCTTCTAAGAATTGGTGGTGGTGGTAAGATCAAAATAATCCTTAACACGAGGTAATTGACGATGGATTTAAAATTTTTTTTATCGTCGAGTAATAATGTCAGCTGCTACCACCAATCAAGTATAATAATAATTCGCAATTATTTAATCCTGTCAATAGAAGGAATACTTACTACTCCTTAAATAAGATTCCTTATTTAGTCTGTTTAAGATTACATATGAAGTTGTTCAAGATGGTAAAGATTATAAATCTAGATACCATACATACAACATTGTATAATATTATTTTCCTAAAAATAAATTAGAATCACATTGGCGTTTCCGTCACTCACCAGGCGAAAACAAACATTTCTCATTATATAAGCTTCGAATTACGGTCAAGTACTTTTAATAGCGGCGTTTTCCCTGAAAGAAAACGCATATTAAAATACTTACCTAATTCGAAGCTTACTTTTTAAATCTGCCTGGTGAATAAAAGCCAATGAGGACCAAGTGGACGCCATGTTCTTTTATAAGTTCACAGGTGGCGCCATCTGCTGGTGAGTCGACGGAAATACGTCATCAAACATGAGTAAGATAAGCCTACGGGTAACGGATATGCCTATCTCATTATATAAGCTTCGAATTAGGTAAGTATTTTAATATGCGTTTTCTTTCAGGGAAAACGCCGCTATTAAAACATGATTTGCGCGGCATTAGTATAGCGAAGTTCGAAATTTTAATTTTACCGACGATAGTTAATTGGTATTTGTTTTGTCCAGTTGAAGTTTTAAAGCTAGTTATTGATTAATTACGAATTTATTTCATTGTGTAAGTCATGCAGCGACGCCATTTAACTAGAGAAGAAATGCTAAGGGCAGTAGGCATGCTCCAAGCTGGGGCTACTCAGCGGAGTATTGCTGAAATAAATAAAATAAAATAAAATTTATTCCCTTTGAAATTTTTAAAAAAATTATTTAGGTTTGTCAAAATTTTTGTGACTCTACCGGGGGTTCGGAAATGCTACAGACTGAGAAGAACACCCCAAGAAACTCAGTCCGGTCCCTTTTATTCATCTTAGTATCTAATACAGTTTTTTTTTTAAATGTAGAAAGGAGCAATTCGTGTCACTGCCAGGCAGTCTTGTCTTCTATAAAGTCTTTAATGCTATAATAAGCTTTTTGGCACAATTTAAGTTTTACTAGTTTTTTAAATTTATTAACTGACAAACCTGTTATGGCTGTCGGCAATGTATTGTACATTCGAATACAATTGCCCGCAAAAGAATTGCTTATTTTATTAAGCCTAAATCTAGGTACAGCCAATTTATTCTTATTTCTTAAGTTTAGGTTATGGATATCACTATTTTTAATAAATTTACTGTTATTTTTATGAGTATATAATAAGTTTTCATTATGTACTGTGAATACACAGTAAGGATGTTGATATCCTTAAACTTTTCTCTTAATGACTCCCGAAACCCCATACCATAGATAGCCCGGACAGCCCTTTTCTGCAACACAAAGATACATTCGATGTCGGCAGCGTTACCCCATAATAGTATGCCATAGGTCATGACACTGTGGAAATAGCTAAAGTAGACAAGACGCGCTGTTCTAATGTCTGTCAGTTGTCGGATCTTTTTAACGGCATAGGCTGCAGAGCTCAGTCTGCCCGAGACTTTCTCGATATGAGGCCCCCACTGCAAGTTGGAGTCTAACTTTATGCCCAGAAAGACAGTTTCATCGATCAATTCTACTTGATCATCCCTAATCTTAATACTGGTGTTAACGAGCCTAACATTTGGTTGAGGAGATTGAAACCAGACAAAACGTTATTTCAAGATTGTGGTCACGTTATCGTGCAACCGGGGAAGTGGCTGAAAGACACTGTGGCGGGAGACGCATAACCACCCAACGACAAGACCGATTTTTACAAGTTGCCGCGAGAATGCAGCCAAACGTTACAGCCGTGCAGTTGGTTCAACGGCTCCAGTCAGAACACCAATTGCTTGTCAGTGACCAAACTGTGAGGAGGAGACTGCATGAAGCTAACCTTCATGCTCGCTGGCCACTTCGTACTCCAGCACTACGCAGAGGAAATCGTGGACGAAGATTAGAGTGGGCTCGTGAACATTTGCTTTGGGAAGATAACCAGTGGTCTGTAGTACCTACTGTTTACCGATGAGTCCCGATTCGGTTTTCATCCCGATTCACGAAGAGTACGCGTTTGGCTAGTTCCTGGTCGTGAGAGTCGTCTGCAACACCCCCAGGTAGTCCATCCATACAAGGGCGGGACAATTTTAGTTTGGGCGGGAATTCGTTTTGGTGGAAGAACGAACCTCGTTTGGATTAGAAACACCATGGCCGCTGAAAAATACCGCGACCAGGTGCTTGTACCCATTGTCTACCCTCATCGACTTCAAATGGGTCAAGAATTTACTCTCATGCATGACAACGCCCGTCCGCACACAGCGCGAGCGGTGACCAGCTGGCTGCAGGACCATGACGCGTCGGGTTTACCCTGGCCGGCGCAATCGCCTGATTTAAATCCCATCGAGCATGCGTGGGATATGCTCCAAAGAAGGGCTTATAAGAATTTTCCTGCAGACATTGCGACTGAAGAGCAACTTTTTTTGCATCTTAGCAGAACTTGGGACAATATCCCGCAGCGAGACTTTGATAACTTAATTCAAAGCATGAAAAACCGTTGCAGGACCGTGGTTAACGTCATGGGTGGTTTTACTGACTACTGATTTTTCCTTTCAGTGCAACAAATTGAAAAGAAATTACTTATTTTTTTATTTATTCGTAAATGACACATTCATCTTTAGTTGCACCATTTATTTACTTTTTGTTTTCATTTTAATAAAATTTTATATAAGTCGAAAATATATTTTTATTTTAATGGGCTTCCTAAGAATATAACATTGTTGCATATTATTCCTAACATATTTTCTGAAAATTGAGAAAATGTGAAATATCCCTAGATGGCGTTGATGTGTGTATTTTAGAGAGGTGATAAGTAAAAGCTCCGAAAATGATGTGAAGTGCAAAAAAAAGCATGCTGTTGATAAATTGAAGAATAAATCAAGCCCCAATAAGGAAAATATATCATATTTTGTAAGTACATACATCCTAATTATACATTTATTAGTGTAAAGTACCCATAAAAAGCGATTTTTATGGGCGATGGGGAATAATAAAGTCTCATGTTCTTAAAAGTGTGCCAATTTTATCTATTTAAGTTACTTTTCTTAAAATTTATGTGACATTTCATTCGCTTTCCCTGTATCGGGAATTTTAGTTTATTACCTTTGAGCTATTTTCCTCAATTCGGATTTAAATAAATCTTGCGATTAAAACAATTTGCTATAAGTAGTTAATATAACACTGTGTAATTTGAGTTATTCCTCCTCGAACATTAACAACTAGGTGAACGGTTTAACTCATTTATCCATGAACAATTGACAAATAGGTAAGTGATTTCAATCATTTATTCATGAACAGTTGACTTATAGGTAAGTGATTTGAATCATGTATCCATGAATAGTTGACAAATGGGTAAGTGATTTAAATCATTTATTCATGAACAGTTGACTAATAGGTAAGTGATTTGAATCATGTATCCATGAATAGTTGACAAATGGGTAAGTGATTTAAATCATTTATCCTTGATCTGTTAAAGAAACAAGGAACACATAAACTATTTTGTTTTGAATACATAAATCGTCATTGTGTACATAACCCTTTCTGTCCTGATCAAAAAATTATGTCGCTTTTTAACCGTCGATCAAGTCGCCTTTTAACCGTCGATATCATAATATCGACGGTTAAAAGGCGACTTGATTCAAGCGCCATTTTGAGAACTTTACAGGGGAGCATTTTAAAGTTTATTTTTTAAGAAAAAAAATCACTGTTCCTAAAGTGTATAATAAAAAATGTACAAATCTCCCCAACTAAAAAGCGGTATATTTTTTGCTAATTTATGATAATATTATAACAGATAAAAGGTGTTTTTAAAGCAAGTAAATTGTAACTTGAGCCATTTTGCATATTTTTTTGATCAGGACAGAAAGGGTTATGTACACAATGACGATTTATGTATTCAAAACAAAATAGTTCATGTGTTCCTTGTTTCCTTAACAGATCAAGGATAAATGATTTAAATCACTTACCCATTTGTCAACTATTCATGGATACATGATTTAAATCACTTACCTATAAGTCAACTGTTCATGAATAAATGATTGAAATCACTTACCTATTTGTCAATTGTTCATGGATAAATGAGTTAAACCGTTCACCTAGTTGTAAATGTTCGAGGAGGAATAACTCAAATTACACAGTGTTATATTAACTATTTATAGCAAATTGTTTTAATCGCAAGATTTATTTAAATCTGAATTGAGGAAAATAGCTCAAAGGTAATAAACTAAATTCCCGATGCAGGGAAAGCGAATGAAATGTCACATAAATTTGAAAAAAAGTAACTTAAATAGATAAAATTGGCACACTTTTAAGAACATGAGACTTTAAAATTCCCCATCGCCCATAAAAATCGCTTTTTATGGGTACTTTACACTAATAAATGTATAATTAGGATGTATGTACTTACAAAATATGATATATTTTCCTTATTGGGGCTTGGTTTATTCTTCAATTTATCAACAGCCTGCTTTTTTTGCACTTCACATCACTTTCGAAGGTTTTACTTATCACCTCTCTAAAATACACACATCAACACCGTCTAGGGATATTTCACATTTTCTCAATTTTCAGAAAATATGTTAGGAATAATATGCAACAATGTTATTAAATATTCTTAGGAAGCCCATTTTTCAGACTATATTTTAAAATAAAAAAAATATATATTTTCGACTTATATAAAATTTTATTAAAATGAAAACAAAAAGTAAAAATATGGTGCAACTAAAGATGAATGTGTCATTTACGAAAAAATAAAAAAATATGTAATTTCTTTTCAATTTTTTGCACTGATAGGAAAAATCAGTAGTCTGTAAAACCACCCATGACGTTAACCACGGTCCTGCAACGGTTTTTCATGCTTTGAATTAAGTTATCAAAGTCTCGCTGCGGGATATTGTCCCAAGTTCTGCTAAGATGCAAAAAAATTTGCTCTTCAGTCGCAATGTCTGCAGGAAAATTCTCAAAAGCCCTTCTTTGGAGCATGTCCCACGCATGCTCGTTGGGGTTTAAATCAGGCGATTGCGGCAGCCAGGGTAAAACCGACACGTCATGGTCCCGCCCAAACCATAATTGTCCCGCCCTTGTATGGATGGACTACCTGGGGGTGTTGCAGACGACTCTCACGACCAGGAACTCGCCAAACGCGTACTCTTCGTGAATCGGGATGAAAACTGAATCGGGACTCATCGGTAAACAGTAGGTACTACAGACCACTGGTTATCTTCCCAAAGCAAATGTTCACGAGCCCACTCTAATCTTCGTCCACGATTTCCTCTGCGTAGTGCTGGAGTACGAAGTGGCCTGCGAGCATGAAGGTTTCATGCAGTCTCCTCCTCACAGTTTGGTCACTGACAAGCAATTGGTGTTCTGACTGGAGCCGTTGAACCAACTGCACGGCTGTAACGTTTGGCTGCATTCTCGCGGCAACTTGTAAAAATCGGTCTTGTCGTTGGGTGGTTATGCGTCTCCCGCCACGGTGTCTTTAGCCACTTCCCCGGTTGCACGATAACGTGACCACAATCTTGAAATAACGTTTTGCCTGGTTCCAATCTCCTCAGCAATACTCCGCTGAGTAACCCCAACTTGGAGCATGCCTACTGCCCTTAGCATTTCTTCTCTAGTTAAATGGCGTCACTGCATGACTTACACAATGAAATAAATTCGTAATTAATCAATAACTAGCTTTAAAACTTCAACTGGACAAAACAAATACCAATTAACTATCGTCGTCGGTAAAATTAAAATTTCGAACTTCGCTATACTAATGCCGCGCAAATCATTTGTTTTAATTTCTTTTTTTTTATTTCATACTAGCTGTTGCCCGCGACTTCGTACGCGTGAAAATTATGTTATAATGCCAATTTGATTGCTCTCTGCTTAGCCCCTAGGATATGTAGCGTGATAATATATAGCCTATTTTAAGACCCTACCCCTAGCTAATATTTGTACAAAATTTGAACCAAATCCATTCAGTACTTTTCGTGATCCTTCCGGACAAAGCAAAGCAAACAGACAAACAGACAAACCGACAAACAGACAAAAAAAATTCTAACTATATTTTCGACTTCGGTATCTTATGTTGAACACCCAGCGAGTATTTTTTTTAAATATTTCCGAAGTACAGTTTTGACTTTTCTATCATTTTATTATATGTATAGAATATGTATAGATTTGGAATCATTCAAATATACCTACAATATAAGATTCAATCAAAAGTTTTTAAAATCGGCCAGTATTTTTCGAGATGCAGAACTTTTTAAAAAATATTCCTCGACTGTGTTGATGTGTGTACTTTTGTCTTTTCCCTCCATTATTTCTCGTAATTAAAAACTCTTTATACGTATAATAAGGATTGCTTTACTACTAAAACACAATGTTATAATTAATAATAACTAAATTAATGGAATTTTGTTACTAACGATCTTCGCGCGTTTAATAATTACGTAAACATCCGACTTATCTGGCATCGCGCAGTAGACTGAACCTACCTCGAAACCACGCGCGACACGTGTGTTGTGGGTCCAAGTACCTACCCGCGTTGGTTTGTGTTCTGTTACTTGAGATATAAATGCCATTTTTAATGCGAGGTGAAAGATGTAAACTAATTTAAGTATGACATAAGTTTCATTATTAAACTAATATAAAGGAATCAAACGTGCACATATTTATTTTATGCATAGAGAAAATTGTTCTTAATGGCATAAATACTAAAAACTGGTCAAGGATAATCAGCACAAGTCATATATTTCCATTATACTTATTCAGGTAAGATTAATTCAAGCGACAGAGATAATATTCACATGTTCAAGGCAAAATGATTTAAGTTGCATACATTAATAAATCTGGTTGAAGCAAAATGAATTAACATCCAAGTTAAATTATTTAAGTTAAAGTAAAAACAATTCAAACGTCAAAACCATTTTAATTTATCCAGAGATTATCATAATCATAATTATAATCATAAACATTTATTCAATTTAGGCCCCAAAGAGGCTCTTATGAACGTCACACCGATTTACAGACATCAGCAGAGAAGAATCGGCAAGCAACTCCGCCGGTTAAAATAATAATAAGATTAAGCATTACATTAGGTACATAATAACAAAATTTTAAAAAATTACATTTTCTTCAGCAAGTGAGTTGAGATGCAGGTGCAGGAATTTGTTTCCAGACATCTTTATTATTATTATTATTCGAAGGAGAGTGGCTTTTCTAGCCCTTAAAGCTAGTCTCACTGCGACCATTACTGATCTATTGTGATCGCCACTGCTTACAGTTCTTGGCTGAGTCCTGCAAATTCCAGGAATTGCAGTGTCTTCATAGCCCCGATTCGTTTGATCTCACTTGGATCCAATATGTGGCCTCCAAGTAGAAAATTGCGACTGCGCATCAAGGCTGGGCATTCTGTCAGGATGTGCACAGGTGTTTCATCGGCCTCTAGACACAGCCTACACTGTCGTGTGTCACTAATCCCCAGATTGTGCATGTGTTTGTTCAACCCACAATGCCCAGTAAGTGCCCTAACCAGGATGCGCAAGTTATTCCTGCTCAACGCCAAGATTTCCGAGGAAGTCTTTTTGCGAAAGGCAGGAATTAGTTTCTTTGAGTGTTCCATTCCTGGGGTATTCCTCCAGAGTTGGATAGCTGCAAAGAGACAGTAGGTGTCCAGGGTGAGCTTAACAAGACCCTTTGGTATGCCGCAGATCGGTTCTGGACCAAAGCTCTTCTGCTCGGCTCCTGCTTTTGCGAGTTCGTCGGCAATCTCATTGCCTTCGTGCCCCGCATGACCTGGCACCCATCTTAAAATCACCCTGTTCTTCTCTCCCAGGGTGTTTAGTAATTGCATGCAATTTTCGGCCAGTCTCGAGGTGAGAACATCCGAGGCCACGGCCAATAGTGCTGCTTGACTATCTGAATGTATATAGATAGTTTTGTTAAGGTAGTTGCTTTGCAGATTCATTGCTGCACATTCAATGATGGCGCAAACCTCTGCCTGGAATATGGAGGAGTACCTTCCAAGATTGACACTCAGTCTTCTTTTTGGTTCCTCCCCATAAACTCCGCATCCTACCTTAGAACCGGATTTTGATCCATCTGTGTACCATCTGAGACTGCCTGGTTTCCAGGTAATATTACCCTCGTTCCAGTCTTCTCTAGATGGAATTTCCACTGAATATAGTTTCTGTGTATGAATTTTCCAGACATCTTTGTCTTGAATGTAATCATTAATGCCATAATATGCTTTACTCATTAACGTGCTCTTAATGTATGTCTTAAATCTCCCTTCACTGAGCTTAGTAACCGCCTCAGGAAGTTTATTATAAAATTCGACACAACGACACATAAACGATTTCCTGGTTCGTGCCAACCTTGACTTAATAACTGCAAGCTTATGACGATTTCGCGTATTAAAACCATAGCGATCTCCGCGTACAATGAACTCAGATAAGTGACGACGGGCATACATTATGTTCTCAAATATGTAAAGTGAAGGAACGGTAAGAATCTGGCTAGATTTAAAACGGTCTCTTAATGAAACACGCGACCCCAAGTTATAAATTGCGATTAATGGTTTAAACTACAGATAGTAAAAAAAATATTTTTTTTAAATGGGTTTATATACATGCTTTGAAAAAAACAACCAAAATTACTACACTTGATACCTAATAAGTAGAAAAGATACCCAAATTCGTCATGGAGTCAAGCGCCAAAAAAGTGCTCAGATTTGCCTCAAACCCAGCTCAAACGACG
This sequence comes from Miltochrista miniata, assembly GCA_933228765.1. Classification (NCBI taxonomy): domain Eukaryota; kingdom Metazoa; phylum Arthropoda; class Insecta; order Lepidoptera; family Erebidae; genus Miltochrista; species Miltochrista miniata. The sequence continues at coordinate 7,906,631 of OW121764.1, read as the reverse complement.
CGGAAAAATTCCACGATTCCAATGATGTATATAACTCAATATCGCCCAGAGTGGCGCTTGAATCAATTCGCCTTTTAACCGTCGATATATAAACAGATAAGCAGTAAACACAATATCTACCTTTCCTTTGCGTCCTGCAATTACGCTTAAAAACATTTATGAAAGAAAAAAAGAAAGAAAATACATTTATTTTACTTAGGCATATACAGATGCACTTGTAAAACGTCCAGAATATAAATCAAAAATACTGCACCAGTTCACAACGCGACCCACCTGAGAAGAACTGGCAAGAAACTCAGCGGGTTATTCATAGTAGTGGTTATTCATAGTACTCATAGTTAATATTTATAATCTTCACTTTATAATGTTTTTCAAATAAGTTTTTTTCTTTTTTAACAACTTTTGTAGAGAAAACTGGTGAAAATTACAAATCCTTATTTCTAATAGAAATTAGTAATACATTACAAGGCAGAACTGGTCTTATCTATCATTGTATCATTAGCTTGTTTCATAACGATTCCAGTGAGGTAAGTATTTTAAATGGCTACCATAGAAAAGTTATGAGAAATCGCCATTTTAAGAACATCAGCCGACGCCGCGCGCGCCGCTCGACATAGGCGCCACAGACGGCATGTTCGCGCGCTGACGCCGTCACAGACGACGGGTAGGAGGCAAAGTCTCTCCTGTCGCGAAGAGGTTCCACACCACCTGTAAGTATAGGATCGTTGACAACTCTTACAGCACGTCTTTGCACCGAGTCAAATGGACGAAGCTGATATTCAGGTGCCCCCGCCCAGAGGTGACAGCAGTACTCCAAGTGCGGCCGCACTTGCGACTTATACAGAAGCAGTGTTTGTGCAGCAGTGAAGTACCGCCGCGCCCTGTTGAGCACACCTAGCTTCTTGGACGCCAGCTTAGCCTTGTCCTCCAAATGGCTACGGAACTGAACGTCACTGGAGATGTCAACGCCAAGGATCCCTATACTTTTGGATATGGAAAGAGATGTGCCCTGAAATTGCGGCGCTACATTAATTGGGGTTTGCTTAGCGGTGAAAAAACAAGCTTGTGTCTTGGAAGGGTTGAACTGGACAAGATTTAGTCCAACCCAATCGGACACTCTAGTTTCCTTCACTGTGTCCTGAGAGATACCGGCGCGGCCCGTGTAACAAGTGACCCCCGTACTGTCGTCCGCATAACAATGAATGCCGTCAATAGACAACATGTCATTGATATGCAGCAGAAACAGAGTAGGGGATAACACTGAGCCTTGCGGTACTCCAGCGTTTATGGCCATGCAGTCTGAACAGCTGCCGTCAACGACGGCCCTGATGCTTCTACCGGCCAGGAAGCTGGACACCCATCCGCATAATCTCTGGGGCAGTCCATATGAGGGCAATTTCGTAAGAAGACCACGGTGCCAGACCAGGTCAAAGGCCTTTGAGATGTCGAGGCTCACTGCTAGAGCCTCGCCCTTACTCTCGATAGCCGTCGCCCATCGGTGTGTGAGGCACACCAGAAGATCGCCCGTCGAGCGACCGTGACGGAAACCGTACTGCCGGTCACTGAGCAGGTCGTGTTCCTCTAGGTACCTCAGGAAGTGTGTATTAATTACACGCTCCATCACCTTAGATAAAAGGGAGGTGGTGGCTATAGGCCTGTAGTTGGCCGGGTCGGTCCTGTCACCCTTCTTGGGCACAGGATGCACATACGCGATCTTCCACGACGCCGGGACTTGTTGCTTGGAATATGAAAGCGTGAAAAGACGTGCAAGTATCGGACACAACTCTGGACCACACTGCTTAAGTACCACCGCGGGTATACCATCCGGCCCACTCGACTTATGAACGTCCAGGGATCGAAGCTCACGTCGGACATTCCGCTGTGTAAATTTTACTTCCGGCATGGAAGTTCCACACCACGGAATATCCGGCGGCAAAGCACCCCCGTCGCTCATGGTCGAGTTAGAGGCAAAGAGAAAACCCAAAAGGTCGGCTTCTCTGGGCCAAACTACCGTCGGGTTTAAGTAAAGGTGGTAAACCTGACCGACAGAAATTTCCCTCGGCAGCTTTGGCAAGCGACCAGAATTCGCGACTCCCTGAAGGATAGCCTGCTAGCCGTTCACCAATTCTGCCGACGAAATCGAACTTAGCCCTGACAATTGCTCTTTTGCTGGCCCTCGAGGTGGCATTTAATTTGCGTTTCACCTCAGAGATGTTTGGATCTGAATTTGCACGAGCCGTGGTCCAAGCCCTGTAAGCAGATTCTTTCAATATCAAAGTTTCTCTGCAGAGCCGATTGAACCACGGTCGCTTTTTTGCTCCTACAGGGATCTGGAATGTAGCATTCCATGCCCTCCAAGATCCCCGCAGCGACTGCTGCAGCGCAAGAATCCAGATCCTCTGAGGCAAAACAAAGCCGCCTCCATGGGTACGACGTGAAAAACTCTCGCAGTCCATCCCAATCTGCTGACTTATAGTGCCATACATGTCGCCACTCCTTGGGCCGAGGTGGTTCAGAACTTGCGAGAGGCACATGCGCCCGAACGACACAGTGGTCCGACGATCCGAGCGGACCATCCACTGAAACACTGTATCCGTCCTGACGCGTTGTCAGCAGGAGATCCAGTAATGCACTATGCTCGTTCTTCTTGTCTGGTATCCTTGTGTGGGATTTAACCAGTTGAGAGAACCCATAGTGCAGGGCAAATTCGTGAGCAGCTTTCCCCGCAAAGTCGGTGGTCCGGGAGCCCAACCAGTCAACATGATGTCCGTTGAAATCCCCCAGAATCACTATCTCCGCGGAGGGATACTGCTCAATCACCTTGTCAGTCGATTGTTGCAGGTGGTCAAAAAGGCGAACTGTGTCCGTGTTACCACCGCTGTGAGACCTATACACGCACTCGTAGATCCGAGTGTGGCCCACGTGATCCAAGCGTGCCCATAACGTAGACAGGTCCCTGTCTTCGAGGCTTGTAAGACGACGACAGCAGACATCCTCCCGGGCATACATACATACCCCGGCTTTCTGCCTAAAGTGGTACTCAAGCTTGTAGCCAGGGTACATTAAGCAAGATGTATCGCCCGGACGTAAGATCTGCGTCTCCGTTAAGAAAAAAAGGGTCGGCTTCGCAGTTTCAAGATGGTGGTGGACTACGTTGATGTTCGCGCGCATACCTCTGATGTTGCAAAAGTCCACTTGAAGTGTGGACGACGATGCCGCTGTGGATACCTTTTTCTTTCTTTTCTTTTGAGCCATAGTTCTTAAAAAAAAATATGGGGAATTAAGAAGGTGAAGGGGGCGCTTTTGTGCCGGTGGCGCAGGAGACTAGGCGAGGCTCAAACTCACCGAAGGCAGACAGAGGTAGTGCGGTAGATTGGCACTTCGTACGGAAGGGCCCCCGGTCCCCCCCCCCCCCCCCCGATGCAGTAGCCGCGTCCACTCCGGTATCCTCCTCCGGCACGACCACAGCACCAGGGACTTTACACAGGCTGCTGGTTCAGCCTCCTGGGGCGGAGATTAAGTAATCCCCAGGTTCGGGTCCCGTACAGCCTGCGGGCGGTCAGCGGTCAACCGTTTCACCGGGTCTCCCTGATCGCCGTACCAATATTCCCCGCCTTGATCTGCCAATGGAGACAGATAAGCCTCTGGTCTCACCGTCACCGGCACAATGTCACCCCAATGAGCTCTGGATCCCTGATAACCGACGGAGAACATAACCCGACCGGAGTCAGGTTACTATTACCGCGGTCTTCTGCAGGGCGGAGGTACTGCTCCAGGCGGGCTGCTCAACGAACGGAGTACCGTTAGGCCCTTCCTCCTAATGTGGGCTTTTTCGTTAATCCCTAAGATATTGGATCTTAGGGATCTGTTTGAAGAAGCCACTACTGTACCCTCAGGGTGTAACGTTAACTCCATGAGAAGTAACGCATGTCCCCTAAACCCCGAGGGGGGAAAACTCTTATACCGCCATCTGTTTGAAAACATTACTAAAATAAATGGAACGCCTCAGAGGGAGGTAACGACGAATTGCGTCATCTTTTTTCGTTCGTGCAGCCGCTCCGGCTCCATCGAATTATAAGACGTTGTCACGTCAAAATTGTTTTTTATTAATCATCAATACATATAATAAAATCGTAACAGGTCGCTGTCTGTACATGGAAGATAAATAAGAAAAAATATTATAGGGGGGCTTTATGAACGCAATAAAACCCAAAACAATGATTTTTAGAATTATTGTCTGTTTGTCTGTATGTCTGTATGTCTGTATGTCTGTATATCTGTTTGTCTGTACGGTTGTGCACGCTAATCTCAGTAACCGCTCAACCGATTGCAATGCGGTTTTTTTTATTGTGTTAAGGTTTGCTCCAGTTAACATTTAGCGTTTATTTTATGTAAATCGGTTTAGAAATAAAAAAGTTATAACACTTTTAAGAATCAGATATTTTGAAAATTTTAATTGTAGGGGTTTCTTTGAATGTGAGTGAACATAAACTGGCGTGTTGGCTTTAAAACAATTCAGTCCACGCCTTCGGCGCGGACTGATTTGTTTAAAAATAGTCTTAATCATTAAGCTCTTTTATGATTAAGCAAACAGGGCAGTTTCAGACGCTGCTTGATGACTCTGATGAAGAAAGACCTTTCCTTTCATACACCTTATGTGACGTAAACGAAGTTGCGGGCTCAGCTATTACAAATATGCCTAAAACAAAAACCACCTGTAGATATCGTGACATAACGATATCGTTGTTTTGGACAGTTAGCGTGCGAAGTAAATTGTTATTGTTATAGTGCTAGGTCAGGGTAAACCGGTATCTAAACCGATTGTTATCCCGTTAATAAACTTTCTTGAAATAAAAATATGACTCCATTTATTAAACTCGCTCTCATTTGTAACTGAACTGTTTAGTTTTCATTTTTTGTGCCTTTTTTAAAGTTAGCACGTTAAAGTTAAACGAATTAGAAAATCCTTCCTCGGGTCATAAGCTCAGATTGTGCCAAGTAGGTACCTACTTATACTCAGTAGTTTTGGCGTGATACTTATTCTGGATACATACAGACAGAAAGACAGCCAGACAATTTTTTTAAAACTACATTTTCGGTTTCAGTATCGATTGGAGAATGACCTATAGTTAAAATTATCAAAATATCCATCTAGTACAAATCCTCGAACGTCTATATAGTTTTATTATATCTATTATAGAGTTAGGTACTACAAGTACTGTTATAGAACTCACCTGCATGTGATGAACCTGGTAACAGATGAGATCATGTCGAAGAAAGGGTTAGGTACTGCAATGTACCAGCCTATGATGCAGTAAGCCCAATAACTTTCAAGAGTAAATTATTTTCAACAAATTACATAGACCATAGATACCAACCGAAAGAGTCTTTAATAACGAACAATTTCTTCTAAACAACATAGAATCTTAAAATAAAGGAATATCAAGTAAAATATGTTTTTATTACTAAAATATATCATTGATATTGTACGTACACACAAAACATGCAATATGCGAAAGAAACGTTTTGTGGATGAGACAAGTATTTGTTTCGACCCCGGATACCTCAGCACAGCCCTTATCACTTATCACTACGTCACCGAGAGGCAGTCAGAATTGGCAGAGGCCGAAAGGCTTACGTCCAGAAAGAAAGAAAGAAGAAAGAATTGTTTATTCGGTCTTTGGGTTACCTACATAAATGAAAACCAGCAAGCAGTTTTTATTTGATTGACTACTAAATATGGGGTAACCATTAGCTAAGGACTAGTTCAATCATGAACGGAACAGGATTTCACGTTTCTTCATTGTTACGTAGATTACGTACGACCGATGTGGATTATTGAACGGACGGGCAAAGGTTGCAACATTGGAAAACTTCATTCAGCAATGCGAACTTGCAATATCCTTAATGGCATAATACTACGAAATAGTATTGTTTTATCGGCAATAGGCTCACCGCCTATTACGTCAATCAATTTTCAATTACGGATATCGGATTTTGGATTTTTACAAAATAATTTACATGTTTCAGATCTGTCAGGCTTCGCAAAAACCGTGCGAATCTTCTATATACATAAAAATCAATGCCACTTTTCGTTGTAATTTTATAACTCAAGAACGGGCTCACCTATCCAAACCAAATGTTTAGGCTTTGTTCAGACTATTTAGTAGATGGTTTATGTGAAGTTTGCACAAAATCAGTCGAGCGGTTCTTCATTTATCACGCAAACGAAGTTGCGCGGGTCAGCTAGTTTTTCTATATAATAGTTCTCCAAAATGGGCACCGCCCACCTGATTATCTTCTTCTTCTTAGAGTGCCTCTCCAACGAGTGAAGGTTGGCGACCAGCATGGATCAGTCCTCTCGGTCTATCGCTCATCTGAACAGTTCAGATCCTTCAGATATTCCGGTCCACTCTCAGATGTTTCGCAACCATGACTTTTTCATCAACCATCATTATCAATTGCAAGAGCCCGCCTGATGGAAAACTATGGTGCCATCTAGCGAAATGAGGACTAATCTAACAATCCTCAAGAGTCAAGACTATTGACAGTGGTCCTCAAGTTGACGGTCCTATGATGTGCCTCTTCACGCTTCAATTGAAGAATCTAGGGTTGTAAGAGGAGGGAAACGCGTGCGCTGGCAGGTTGTTCCAAGTATCTAGGCTTGGATGAATAGCTGATCTTAGTACGGATCGAAAAGGAGAGGGTGGGATTAAGTTACAGAGTTCTTCAGAAAACTGGCCGTGATAGATTCTGTAGAATGCAGCCGAAGATGCTATAGTTATTCGATACGCGAACTGCTTACAGGTTCCCCTTGCCTCAGGACAATAGGTAAATACCTACAAATAGCTTAACCCTGCATTCAGTAATTACCTCGCGGTCATCATAAAGATGACAGCAATATTCGACGCATGGACGAACTTGAGTCATGTGCTGCAGACACTTCTTGGTGTGGTGAGAAGAGCAGCCCGACCTTATTTTAGGACTCCAAGTTTCCCCAAGGCTAGCTCAATAAGTAGGAACGTCTAGGATGGGCATGTCTAGATTGTCTTTCAGTGGAATTATTGCATTTTAAAGAGAGGGTAGAGAAGGGAATTTCTTACACAATGATTGCTGGCAAAAAAAAACATGTCGCTAAAATGGTAGCATAAGGCCCTTTTAACACGTACCGGTTGCCGGGTACCCGGCGGCGAATGCAAGCGATTGCTGGGCAAATTAGGCCGGTAAGTACGTGTGAAAGCTATGGTACATGGCCGCCGGGTACCCGGCAACCGGTAGGTACATGTGAAAAGGCAATAATAGTGCTCTAAAAATAGCCAGTACAAAGTTAATTCGATTAGACAGATACATAAGACAATGCTAACCGAAATAGGTTCACACTGCAATCGATATCTTCCCGAGGACAGGAGATTGATGAAGGACTGATGTAAACGTGTGTGGCCACCCTACACAAAGATGTCCGCGATCGGTCATTGTCAAAGAAAGACTGCCCTAACGTTGACCTGATTTATTTCTGGTATCTACGTTAGTAATTTACTTGGCACATAGGCGAAAGATTGCTTTAATACGATAGGTACATTTCTTTGACACAGGAAGAGGGTACTGTTTATCAATAGTATTGTAAGTTTAGTACAAGGTGGAAAAATCTTTAGTAGATCAACTAGGTCATTATCAGGCGGCTCATTATTTGGTTGACTTCGGTGTACAATTTTTTTTTTCAACTAAGGTTTTACTTACATGAAATATCAAATCTAAAGTTAATTTAAAACATTTCAGTAGTTGAGGGAACTGTATAGACTGAATGGTTATGAAGGGATTTCACTTTTTTATAATGGTGTCCACCGAAATCAAAATGGATCGAAATCATTATGCATAACACAGATATTTGACTCTGGTGGGAATCGAACCCAAGACCTCGTTATTCGCAATCGTACATTTTTACCTCCAGACCAACGAGGCAGTTGAAAAATGCAAATAAATAAATTATTGATTGATTTCGGTGCTTTTAAATATTGATCTCCGTGCAAGTATTTCCACTAAAAAACACCGGAATCAAGGGCACTGAAATCAAAATATTTAGCAAAATCCTATATATTTTTAAAAGTAACCTGTATTATGAATACTTATGTTTTTTACTGAAATCTTATACATAAAAGACGCACTTTTAATATAGCTTTACATCATTTGTTCAAATAATTGAGGATAAAATGGATGCACCGAAATCAATTTTAGGTATATACCAAGCCACCGAAAATGATTACGAACCTTAACAAAACAGTGGGGCGATGACACACCGACGTCTAGTCCTTACCACCGGTGCGGTGTAACTGACAGTTTGTATTACTCGAACAACTATTCTTGCAGTCGCTAGAGATACAGAGTAATGAACGAATCGGTGCGCGCCACTGAAGTCAATTCTGAACGTCGGACGTAAAGACAACCAGTTGTAACTTGTCTAGTAATGCCGATAATGGCTTAGTAATGTTATAAATAGAGTAAATAGTTATCAAGTTATTTGTGAATAAATGCACATATAACACCTATATTGGAGAAAAAAAGATAAAAAATAATTTTCGCTGCAATACGGGACCGGACGCGACACCGAGGTCAATATTTTCGTAGTTTTAATTTTTTTAAACTAACTTCTACGTAATTAATCTAAAAAAAACCACAGGCCCCCCTACTATTTTTGACCGTACAATTTGTAGAAAAAAAATCATATTGATAAGTAATCTACAGGTATTGGTTTTCGACGCGGACTCGCCTATTTGAGCCGGCTGAGAATGACCGAACTACGAGTAGGTACCTTAAAGCCTATAATTAGCTTATTTTACTACTAATTTTTAAAAGAAAAACAAAGATGCAAATCAAAGATCTTCTAAAATTCCTTTTTCCGCACGTGAGAGTCGGACCAACTAAAATTTGAAAAATAAAAAACCGTCGCTATTTTTCATCCTGTAATGTACTAGCTAGGTACTATCCGTGTGGTGAGGGTATTCCATATCCGAATCCTACAGGAACTGGTTACTGGGATCAGCCCCGGATCTAGAGATTTTTTTAGGCGGGACAAAATGTGAAAATGCCGCCCCCCACCTATTTTTTAGGTTCCTCAGTTCAAAGTTGAGAGTAGTATTAGCGAAGGTACAAATCTGCGTCTGGTACAATAGACACCTCTATGGTGGCGTAATCATCACCTTTTGTATTTAGAGCTCCTATTTTTCGCGAGAGATGAATTCGGAGTCAAGGGCGAGAATGTCTAGACTCTAGATAGTCCTTCAGTAGTATTATCGCATCCTGAAGAGAGGGTTTTTTAGATACGTATGGAAATCCGTCATGGATGTTATGCCGAACTCTTATCGACTGAAAGCACACAAATCCTACCACTGCCTACGGTCTGGGGCCCCGGTTAGGCCCTCGGAAGGATGTCCCAAGATTCCCAACAGACTTTGGCTACAATTGCGACCTTAGCTAGGGGGTTAAGGTCCTATCCCGCATCTTCGGGGGTTGATCAGGTGTTATCCCGCTTCTTGGGGCGTCCCGGGCTTGAACTTCTGTTAAGAAGATGAGCATGCCTTCGTCGTCTTCAGGCCCCCGGTCATGGATTGAGATTCTTGGGCGAAGATAATTCTGCGGCGCGGGCGCCATAGTTATCTCCAGTTTCACGCTTCCTCCCTTTCCACGACACTCCTCGCCACGCCACTCACGAACATGAACTGCCCGCAGAAAGTCGAGGCGACATCCTACTTACTCCCACTGGAGATCATGGCCACAATGATCTCCAGCGAGAGAATGTCCACGACCAGACCTGCTAATAGGACTTGGCGCTGTTGCGCTAACACTGTGCACTCCTCCAATGTGTGCACCGCTGTGTCCTGGCTGCGTTTCTCGCAGTGCCGTCACTCAGCTGTGGTTTCCCGGTGTATTTGTCACACAGAAGATCCCGTGTCCAGTAATCATCTGCGACAACCGGTATAAGAGCTTGCCGTTGCATATCTCCTTCTGAAGAGGTAAAGAAGTAAATGGGATCTTTCAGCTGTAAACACACATGCCTGTGTTTCCTGGCATTTAAATCTACTAGGTTTCTAAATAAAATTGGGAAATGCGGTCAGGCCCGGTCGAGATACGCCACGAGATGCCGCCTCTTTTCTTCTACGTCGGACCGCCCCCCTATGAACGGTTGGAGGATGTCTAGATATTCCTTTAGTAGCATTATCGCATTGTGAAGAAAAGGTGGAGAACGGAAAGGAGATCTTTCAGCTGTAAACGCACACGCCTTAGAGTATAAATTAAGGTACCTTCTATTTAAACTAAAAGGCACACGCCTTTATTTCCTGGCATTTAAATTTACCATGTTTTTTAAATCCCATTGGGAAATGCGGTCAGACCCGGTCGAGAAACGCTACGAGCTGCCGCCTCTTCTCCTCCAGGTCGGGCCGCCCCTCCGTGGGACGGACAGATTAACTCTCCTGTAGAGTACTTGTCGTCCGCTTAACAATCAGTGTACCCAAGGGATAATATGTCGAAGGAATAGTTTTGGACAACACAGATCCCTGTGGTACTCTTGAATTAAACTGCAGAAAGCAGGGAACCCGACCAGCAGAGGGGACTAGTAGATAAACGTCACCCGATCAAGAAACTGGCCATCCAGCGGCACGATTGAGGTCAGCGCAAAAGTGCCTAATCCCCAATTTTTTCGTATGCAAAAATGACCTAGCATTTCTTTCTCAGGGGATTTCTCAGGGGCGGCCGCCCCTGCGTTGGCCGCCCCCACAACATGCTGCAAGTTTGTAAAAAAGTGGTGCATGCAACTTGACATTGTTAATTTTTGATATAATTTGAACAAATACCATAATTATTTCTTGTGAAAAGAGTTGAATGAGTTGAAGTGTTTATTATTAGGTAGGTAATCTACTATCGTCAAGGTTATTAACTGATGATTTGTCCATTTGTTTGAAAAGTTTTAATTTGTCGCCCTTTGATTTGCCGCCCCCCTGATTTTGCCGCCCGGGGCACGGGCCCCGGCTTGCCCCCCCCTAGATCCGGGGCTGACTGGGATAAAGAGTAGTCAATGTCTTTTGCCAAGCTCGACCAGACTGCCTATCACAATTTCTCGCTGTACCCAGACACTTTGCAGCAACATCTCCGATGAGCCGTGTGAGTCTGCGCGACTGGCTGCGAGTTTTCTGTTCATCCTGAATTTCCTGTCTTCTCTATGCCTGTTACGTTAGGTAGCATGGGACACTATGTAAGCTAGGGCCTTAGTGTACCTATTAGATAATATAATTACCGCACCGACTTGTCGTTCGTGATGCTCCGATTTTATTTGTGAACGACTTTTCTAAGGACACGCGTTGCACTATTGCAATTAGTACCTAGGTACTTATGACCTGCAATTCCGAGGGCTTACCCGGGGCTCCCAACCGTAGGCAATGGGTAGGTAACGTGTGGCTTTTAATCGGCAAGAGTCCGGCATAGCATCCTAGTAGGAGTTTGCTCACGTTAAAAAACAGAGGAACTTACGACCTACCACCCGTTCGCTCTAAGTTTGCCGGTCGCCTCCCATACTACGCCTCTGCACCAGCCTCTGCGCCAGCGGCAAACTAAGAGCGAACGGGCTATAGGTGCGTTCTATATGTACCTACCTAGTCCGAAACGGTTCGATTTGAAATGTCGGTTAAAAAGTTGCAAGTCAAGGCCTATTAAAGGTTTAACATTAAACGGGTGCAATGCGTTTTGTTTTTACACGTCTCGTCTAGACGATATGCTTTGTTATAGGTTTGTTTTTATTATTCTCGGCCTCACGCGTGCACGGCTCTGAACGCGCCTGATTTGATCGGACTTGGTGTAAAGTAGAAGATTGAGCGGTTTATATAATACTTTGGTTGTACTTTCTTAGTAGATATGTAGAAGTGCTCATAGCCCTCACTCAGTTTTCTGTTAACTATCACTGCGTCAAAGTCTTACTACACGTAGTCACGAGGTGTGCTACCGTTGGTGATACATTGTATCCTTTTACGGACGTTTCTCAGCAAGGAAAGGACTTAACTACTATCATGTTGATGATCATCATTTATGGTGCTTTCTGGAGCACCAGAAGGCATCATAAGCCTTTGGTCTCGGCTATCAGTATCATGATAGTAGTTACGCTGAGATGAAGGCTTTATGAGCGGCTTGACCATTTTCCCTTCATTGGCAGAAAGCATAACATGACAGGATGTTGCTCCATGACTCTAGTGTTCCGTCTGTGGATAAATTACAGTGAAAACTTTCAAACAAAATCGCCGGAAAATAATGTAAAGCTTGTCGAGTTCGTAGTGAAAGCGAAATAGGCGCTCCTCTCTTACACTCGTCACCTTCGATCAACAAAGTATTGATGATCGAAGCTCGTCACAAACGATAATGGCCGATCCAGACCTCGCAGAGGCTAGACAGTTGCTGGGTGAGCGCAGGCGACAGGAGTGCTGTCATCCACACTCTCGCGAGGCGCCTCCTCACCACCTCCTTTGACTCCGTCCGAAAATCCGACACGGAGCGGAGCGCACAGGAGGCGAGGCACCCATCCACACTCTCGCGCTCGCCTCGCCTCCTGTCGCCTCCACGAGAGTCTGGATCGGCCATAAGAGAACCTACTTACTTACTTCAGTTCTTACAAAATCATGGTAGGTAAATATAGCCTAACTTCTACCACGATAACTAGCTCCTTGCTTGGAAGAATTCGCGTATAAGAATCGCTACATCTTATGCCATAGGCCATACTCGACACTGACCTCATTTTACAGCAGTGGCCGGACGCAACAAAACAAAAATTCACGACCGGATTTATACATTCCCCTCAAGCACTCTGACCTCTTAGTTTTCACTCATAAACATTGTAATTCACACGTAAATGGCTAGCAGTAAAAGTTTTATAAAAGTGAAAAAGACGGCCATTTGAGGAAACAGTTACAAGTATAGCTAGCTGTTTTATTATTTAACTTGTGACAACCCGACGGATGTCTACCCGGACTCAAACTGATTAAAACCACATAGACAAAAGCCGGGCGTACCCCTGGTTTGGGAGGACTTAAGGTGCGGTTCCACTTAGGCACAGTATAAAGAGTTCTAACCAGTATTGTAGTTCCCTACAAACGGACGAAGCGCAAGCTATTCCTACGATTCTCGTTTGCGGCAGGCCTTTCAGCACGCTAGCAGGCGATTGTGCCGAGTAGACGAATGGAGGTGTGTCGTTTTTTAGAGAGTAACCGCGCGTGTTTTATTTACTAAAAATATTTAATATGACAATTAGAGTCTATTGTGCTTGTTTTGGTTGCATGAATTCGTCAATACCCAGAGATAACGTTTTTTAGATTACCTGGAAACTCCGAAAGGTAAGACTATAAATTGATTTTACTTAATTACTAATTGGTGCTATACTACTAGTTGACTAAAGTTAAACAAAGTGATTGACACGAGTGAACTGGGTAGTTACATGAAGTAGGTATGTTTGTGTTTAAAACTAGACTTGTGCTTGCTCAGTCAGTGAACGGTGCGATCCAATATAGTACAATATCCAAAAAAAAACTAGTTCAGAACTCTAGTACGTGTAGGTAGTACATTTAGTTCCGTTGTCAGTTCGTAGTTATTTAATTGAGAGAATGATTTAGGTATGTTTCAAGAGTATTCATTTCTTTCTGGATGACCGATGTTACAGTACACGCTAAGTGTACTGTAACATCGGTCATCCACAAAGAAACAAGCCGTATGACTTTGATTGACAGCATTTTTGTTACCTTTGATTTTTATTACACGCATAGAGACAAATATGAACTTCCAAAATTTAACACAACTTGACAATGTACGAAAAGTACTAGTTCCTAGAGACTGACTAGTACTTTCAAATCGAAAAATAGTTTTAATTTTGTAAATCAAAAATTTAACGCAATTATTATAAAGACTAGAATTCCGTGATTCTATCACTGACGAAACATGTGATGAGCCGATTATTATTGTCTACGCCGCTTACTCGTTTTCAAATTTCTATACCCGTCTCACTCCATCGTTAGTAGATAACAGGCGCTGCGCCGCCACGCCGCCGCCCCGCGCCGCAAGCCGTTGCGGGGATATTATATTATTACTCACAAAGTATTTTTTTGTTTAAATAAAAAAGGTACATATTTACTCGAAATTGAAGCCGGTTGTCAGTAAAACGACAATCCTTAATACAGATTGAAGGCCTTGTGGGCGGATTGAAAAAATTGAACTGCATTATGCTCACTATACTGGGTGTAACAAAATTACCTCTCCAAATTGCATGAGATGACTTGGCATCGGAAATCAAATACAAATATTTAATAAAAAAGGGGGGTAAATTTTTTCATTTTTTTTAATTTTTTTTTTGTCGCACATTAAAAATTCATTTTTTACCGCGGCAATTGGAGGTAACATGGTCGCCATGGCAAAACAAACACAGAGCACCCGTCTGGCTGTCGTTGTCGCTTTCTACTGCCGCTCAGTAAGAAAAGGTAGAAAATAGGATAAAATAGGACCTTTAAAACGACTTTACGGTTAAAGTATTCATGTGATTTTTTTTTCTTCATTTTTGTAATGTTTCTTGACTGATGCCACGTCACGTGACGAAATTTGGATAGGTAATTTTGTTACACCCAATATATACGCGTACGTAAAACTATAAGGTAAAATGTGGGCGTATACTATGCCTCTGCCTACACCTTCAGGGATAAAGGCGTGACTATATGAATGTATGTATGCACATATTTACAATCGCAATACTAAATAGAAAATAGTAGGCACATATTATTAAAATGCTGTAGGTGGGCAGCCCTATCGCATGCTTACGTACCGTGCGGCTGTAGGCATTTATTTCTAAAACCCGGCCGAGTCAAACTACAGTATACAGTGACTTAGGCGAAGCGGAGAGGAGCTGTGCCGCGATTCACCAATCAGGGTGCAGAGCGGAGAAGAGATGTGGATTTTAAGCCATGTGATTGGTGAATCGTGGCACAGCTCGTCTCCGCTCCTATCCGCTCCGCCTTAGTGGAACCGCACCTTTACGAAGATCCCATAAATTCCCTGAGTGAAGCCCCGGCGCGGCGACTGAAATTTTCCCCATGCCAGTTTTTCACAAGAATTTCCATTCTGTTTGTATCATAGGTATCTTTTCAGTGGTTGAGGCGTGATAGCACAGCAGACAGACATATCTACTTTTGAATTTATACTTAGAAAGGAAGTAGGGATTTATAGTCCTCAAGTGGCGGCCCTATGATGTGCCTCTTCACGCTCCACTTGAAGAACCCGGGGTTGTAAGAGGATGGAACCAAGTCATTGTCTAGAACCACAGAACAAATTTGTTGGGAGTCCTGGGACATCCTTCCGAGGGCTTACCCGGGGCTCCCAACCATAGGCTGTTGGGCGTTACGTGAGGTTTTTTAGTCGGTAGGAGTCCGGCATAACATCCATGAGGATTTTACCTCACATAAACAAAAAAAAAACAAAAAAATAACCACAGAACAAATTTCTTTAATGTTCTTTATCAAGAACTGTACTCGTAGAATTATTTTTTGGCATGCCGATAATATTGTCCAACCACGAGAACACCAGATGACAGCATAAAATTTTACGTCATAGACTTAAATGGCAGTAGAAACTTCAACAATCAATCAATACAAGTGTCATTGGGTTTCTCAAAACATCATAAAAATGCGTTTTTATCCCCAAAGGAGTTACGTAGAAAATTAAAGGCTGGTTTTAGGTCCGGTTCATTGGCGCATTATTCTTTGAATCTGGAAAATCCTATATCGAAACTTACAAAAAACAATTACAAGTTACGATCAGCAACTAAAGTCAATGTACCTTCGGGCACGGTTAGATCCGATAGGGGCTTTCTTCCGCGCACGCTTATGTTGTGGAATGACCTTCCTGCCTCGGTTTTTCCAAACGCCTACAGTAAGGGGTCTAAGATGGTTTTTAGAGCTGAGATGGCTGCGTTGACCACCGGTCCTTCTGGTGGGCCGTATGCTTGTGTGCCACCTTAGTGGTACAAAAAAAAACTACCAATCTAAAAAACAAGGCATAAAAATTAATTAATCGACTCACTTAGCGGAAATTGACCTAGGTCAACCGGTAATGGCGAAGAACCTTCCTCAGACATGTCCCAACTCTCAACCATAATATCTGAGATCACCACACAGCATTCCGCAGAAATGCAATAAAGACTACAGAAGGCAATCTTATTACCTACTCGTCAGGTCAGTGTGGAAGGTAATAGAGACCTACTTCCAGCAGTATACTGCTAGGTTAATCTGATTAGGTCTAGTAAGTATATGTATACATATACAGGGTGGAAAAAAAGTGGGTGCGTGTAACATTTACGCACTTTTTTGCCATAGACAGCATCAAATGTTATATTAATATCATTCATTCCAATTTTAAATAGATTAAAATACTTAGTAAGACGGAACTAACGTCAGCAAAAAACTGAGTTAATACCTCGCCGCGCCTAAAGAGTTTTACTTCAAAAACCTTTGGGAACTGGTCGATAATTGTTAAATGTTTATTTGATAATTCTATCTCTGTGTTCTACCGATTCGTATGATAAATTAACGTATTTTTTGAAATTTATAGTTAGTTTGATTTCCGGTTAAGACAAGCATATTTCAAAAAATCTTTAAATTCAGTTTTGTTTCTTTTCATAAATAAAGGAATGATCTCTTTCAGTAAAATGAGCTAACTAAATAATTAGCTAATTGTCCTCCAGTGTCTAAAGATTTTTTCCACCCCGTACTGTGAACCCAACAGCTATGCAAATAAAATTGCAATCTATACTTCTATACTAATATTATAAAGAAGTAAAGTTTGTGGGTTTGTATATTTGTTACATTGTAAGGGGTAATCTCGGAATCTACTGAACCGATTTTAAAAACTCTTTCACCAATAGAAAGCTACGTTATTGTGGAGTGTCATAGGCTATATATCATCACGCCACAACAAATAGGAGCGGAGCAGTAATAGTAAATGTTTCAAAAACGGGGAAAAAGTTATTCCTTTTGAGAGCTTCGTTGCGTGTGCTGCGTAAATATTTAAAGTTATGTAAAAAATATGTACTACAAAATTATTTCTCTTAAAAAGTTCTAAAATAATTGCGCGATAGCATGTGTCTATCTTTGAGTTGATGCACAATAACCATTTTAATGGCAATCAATTTTTTTCTACAATAATGCTACGGGATACCTCTTTCATAAACGAAATTGTTCTTAAAAATAATGCGACGGGAATACACGCGACGAGAAACCTTTCTCGCTCTCCTCTCTCTCTCTCTCTCTCTCTCACGTAGTATTGAATATTAACGACGAGGCGCTACGGGAGTAAACGCAACGCGACGGAAGTAAATGCGACGGTAAAAGGTAATACCTACTCTCTCTTATGTGGCGCAAACGAAGTTGCGCGGGTCAGCTAGTATGAGATATTTTGTATAGAAATGCTAGCTAGTCTTAAGAAATTCTAATTACGTACAGATTAAATATATTATTATCTTATTAAATGTACATTTGCATACTTTCTTGCTGACACACTTGGATGGACAGTGTAACGGCATCTAATTTACAATGGCTGTAGAATTGTGTACATACTTACATAGATTGCATCTTGCATAATTGTGACAATCCACTTTACAATCAGGAATTCAATTGTGAGTTTCAATTGATTCCTGAATTGTAAAGCATTCCGTCTAAGGTATATACCTAAACACCTCGGGAGTTAGAAAATAATGTAGGATAATAGCTGCTTTTCATTCTAAGCCGCAAGAGATGGTAAGGCTACGTCCGCACAGGCAGGCGGCTTGCTTGGCGCCTAGAGCCTAGTGGCTTGCATCCTGGCTACTTGCTAGGATACATGGTGGCCGCACTGAAAGGTGGTTTGCGTGGGGGGTCGCTAGGTGCCTTGGTCATTTGCTTGTCGGCACGTTGACAAGATGTCACTTTCAAAAATAGCTCTATACTGCTCTATATTGGGTTCATACATATGATCACGCCTTTTATCCACAAAGGGGTAGACAGAGGCATATTAGATGCCCACATTTCACCTTTAAGATTTTGTCCCACGTAATAGGTGGTGAGCCGTATTGCCATGTTGATATGGACAGGCGCAGGCAAGAACTGCCAGCAGTGCCAGCTGTTAAAATTTTTCAAGCCACCTAAAAAGGCCCTCAACTTGACTTACTGCCTCGACTGCTATTTTACTGGCAACCGGGACCAAGGGCTTTTCGAAGCACGGAAAATAAATGTCACACAGTGATCACGAGACGGTCACCCATCCATGACCGGCCACAGTAAATGTTGCTTACTACAGTGATCGTTTACACAACACTGAGTCCACGGGGCCACGAGCGCTTCATATTGGGTTCATGACATAAATAAGACACGGTCAAGTCATGGGGATTTTTATGTTCTAAATAAGCAATTGCATAATTTTCACAAAAAAATTACGAAGATTTGCGTATGACCAGAGACACATTTGATCTACTTCTCAGTAAAGTTAAAGGAAAATTATTTCATTCGGATACTCATCTATTTATGACTAGCTGTGTCCGCGACTTCGTCCGCGTAGAATGTAATGAAAAAAATTAGTTTATTTAGTTTTTTTTCTAAAATAAAAATAAAATTCTAAAAGAAAAGTAGCCTAAGTTACTACTTATTACATACGCTATCTGCCAGTGAAAGTCCCGTCCAAATCGGTCCAGCCGTTCCAGAGATTAGCCGGAGGCCGGAACAAACAGACAGACAAAAATTTAAAAAATATATATTTTGGTATGTGTACCGTAATACATTCATATGCATGCAGTAGAAAGCGGTTATTTTAATATTACAAACAGACACTCCAATTTAATTTATTTGTATGTATGGATGTAATTAATATTTCGTATATTTTTTTCTTTAAATGCCTCGCGCCTGGCGACAAAAAACCAACATGTTTGTTTACTTGGATACACGCTAAGCTACTCACTAGGCGCCAAGCGCGCAGTGCGGCCGGTCGCAAACATTCAAGTATGTTCGTTTTACTAAGCGACTCGCTAGGCGCTAGGCACCAAGCAAGCCGCCTGCCTGTGCGGACGTAACCTTAGAGAATTTGGGGTCTGGGTAGGGCAATACCATTTGCACAAGGTAGATACTCCGGTTTGGTTGAGTGGTCAGACGGTAGTCACGCTTGCAATTATTGTCAACTAGCTGTTCCCCGCGGCGCCACGTCCACGTAGAAGTCGTTATCTCGCAATATCATTACCTTCTTTTTGCGTAGTCTAATAAAACGGTTTAGGCGTACAATGTCAGAATCGCAAAATGACAGATTAGCGAATTGACAGAAACGCATAATGCCAGGTGTCGCAAAATGACAGATTCGCTTTATGACAGATTCGCAGATTGACAGATTCGCAGAATGACAGATTCGCAGAATGACAGATTCGCAGAATGACAGATAAATCTCGAATAAAAAAACATCGAGTTACATTAATCAAATTCTTTATTTGTTAGTATAAATCAACATTAATTTCCAAAACATAAATCCTTAAATGTCCTTTCGCGAAATGTCCTTTTCTCAAAATGTCCCTATCTGAAAATATGTACACTACAGAATTAACCCCGGTCCTTTTTATTTATAACCATCCAAGTTACCACCACTCACTTGGTAAATTTGATATTATTTTTAATAGCCACCTAAACAAAACTTATAAAAAAAATAACGACGAAGGCTAATGTGGAAGCTCCGCTGCGCTCTGCTTCCGCCTTAGCCGTCTAACCTAACGTATCCAAGTCAGATTGAGCGGGGTTAATCCTGCAGTGCACATATTTTGAGAAAGGGACATTTCGAGAAAAGAACATTATTAGATGAATTGACCGGGGTTAATCCTGTACGTCTCATCTCATAATGTCCTTTTCTCGGAATGTCCTTTCTCATAATGTCCTTTTCTCGAAATGGCCTTTCCCATAATGTCCTTTCTCAAACTGTCCTTTTCCCAAAATGTCCTTTTCTCAAAAACTCCTTTTCGCGAAATGTCCTTTACTCAAAATGTCCCTTTCTCAAAATATGTGCACTACAAGATTAACCCCGCTCAATCTGACTTGTATACGTTAGGTTAGAAGGCTAAGGCGGAAGCGGAGCTTCCGCATTAGCCTTCGTGGTCATTATATTATAAACTATGACAGATTCGCAAAATGACAGAATCGCAATATGACAGATTCGCCAAATGCCAGATCTTAGTTTTGCGAGTGATTCCGATTTAACCATTATTTTTCTTTTTATTTGGTTTAACTTTTATACACTACTAGTCACCTAAACAAAACTTATGTGGTTATAAAAAAAATAACCACGAAGGCTAATGCGGAAGCTCCGCTGCGCTCCGCTTCCGCCTTAGCCTTCTAACCTAACGTATACAAGTCAGATTGAGCGGGGTTAATCTTGTAGTGCACATATTTTGAGAAAGGGACATTTTGAGTAAAGGACATTTCGCGAAAAGGAGTTTTTGAGAAAAGGACATTTTGGGAAAAGGACAGTTTGAGAAAGGACACTATGGGAAAGGCCATTTCGAGAAAAGGACATTATGAGAAAGGACATTCCGAGAAAAGGACATTATGAGATGAGACGTACAGGATTAACCCCGGTCAATTCATCTAATAATGTTCTTTTCTCGAAATGTCCCTTTCTCAAAATATGTGCACTGCAGGATTAACCCCGCTCAATCTGACTTGGATACGTTAGGTTAGACGGCTAAGGCGGAAGCAGAGCGCAGCGGAGCTTCCACATTAGCCTTCGTCGTTATTTTTTTATAAGTTTTGTTTAGGTGGCTATTAAAAATAATATCAAATTTACCAAGTGAGTGGTGGTAACTTGGATGGTTATAAATAAAAAGGACCGGGGTTAATTCTGTAGTGTACATATTTTTAGAAAGGGACATTTTGAGAAAAGGACATTTCGCGAAAGGACATTTAAGGATTTATGTTTTGGAAATTAATGTTGATTTATACTAACAAATAAAGAATTTCATTAATGTAACTCGATGTTTTTTTATTCGAGATTTATCTGTCATTCTGCGAATCTGTCATTCTGCGAATCTGTCATTCTGCGAATCTGTCAATCTGCGAATCTGTCATAAAGCGAATCTGTCATTTTGCGACACCTGGCATTATGCGTTTCTGTCAATTCGCTAATCTGTCATTTTGCGATTCTGACATTGTACGCCTAAACCTTTAAAAAAAATACCTAGTTACTGTCGACCAACTTCTTGTTGGTCGTATCCAGTTGAAGGAAGACCTTCATGAGTAGAATTACATCCTCGAAATACGCTCGAATAAGTGTGCAAATGACATGAAATCACATTCAAATATCGAATGATAGAGATTGCTCTTGAATTGTCAGTCAATATCGGCACCCACTTTAGTTAAATCGAATAGGTACCTAAGTGCTATTACGACTAATTCAGTAATTAGAACGATCGTGTCTTGTATAATGGGTTACTAACGAAGTGTAAAATTGTGTTCGTAGACTTGGAGGTCAAATCGTTGTAACACATACTGACACAGTTTTCACGGATATTTAACCTTTTTGCTTATCAAGTGGTTGTTTTTGGGTTTTACAATTTTTTTATCTAGATGATGCGTGCTACTTTACTAACGTTACAGCTTGATTTTTCGGTACTATGATAGGTATGTAACCTATTTATTGAACCATAATATTTTATCAAACTAGATTGTCCATGGTCCGGTCAACTGGACTATGGAACAAAATTACTTTTCCGTAGTCGGGTTAACTGTACCATGGAAGTTTCTTATTACCCATAGTCCGGTCGACCGGACGATTTAACCGTACTATGGGCGATAGATCAACCTATCTTCCTCTTGAATAACTCTATCTATAGAAACATTATTTTTTACACAGTTTAAATTAAATGTTCACAGCGAACAGACAAGTGAATTCATTGTTTCTAAAGCAGGGTCACGCGCACGTTTATGTATTAAAGACATCAATTAGTAATGTTTTTAAACTCACACGACTTGTACAAATCATGATGATTTTTCGAGACTTTTTCTCATATTGCAAAAGCTGGTCGCGAGTAGACTAATCAGTCTGCTCGCGACCACGACGAAACACTAATACATCCGAATTCAAAGGACGGATAGGTATGGTATAGTTACAGTGCACGGCATCTAATTTGGCAAGAATTGGAGTAGTGGGGGGGTAAGTTCGCATCGTGCTCTTAGAGGCACAAAAAGTGCTCCATCACTCCACAAAGAGCTCCGCTCACTCGCAAAACAATTGCAATGCAACAAACAGTAAAATAAATGCAATAAATTGCTTATTATTTCATTCTATTGCAATGCAAACTGTGACCAGTCTACTCGCGACCACGGCGAAATACACTGAATTCAAAAGACTGGTTGTTATGGTACAGAGTTTTATTTTGACCTTTCCTTCTCTTCGCTCTGACCTCGTCCGTTGGTCAACAGGTACAACACTAGCAGGTCAGGCTGTTTTGGGTCCCATTACACTCTATTATAAGATAATTCAACTCATCAGTGCGCGCGGCGCTATGTGTGCGTGCGCTAGTAATTATACAGCTTTAATTTGTGTGGCAGTGATGCGGCCGTCTTCACAGAGTACATTTTTATATTATGAGGTAGAGACGTAACTCTACTTATTGACGACACCAGCGGTGCCAAGCAGTCTTTGCAGGAAACGCTCTGCTTGGCAGCGAAATAAACATCATATTTAGACAAAAAGCATACAGCGCCATCTAGTTCCCGTTTGCAGGCAACTCTTACGTTATAATAAAACGAAATCAAATATCATGACAAGTCTCAATGTAACTGCAACGTTGAGATCCTGTGTAACTTGGTCACATTATAATTCAGTACATAGTGTTCTTAGTGATAATACCATGGGTACAGTCGTTAAAGAAAATGTCTAATTCTTCACGGAGAAAATGTTTAAGAAGTCAGGTAAATATTTTTATGTGTCAATTCGATGGAATTAATATTTGTTATCACTACATATAATAAAACAAAGTCCCCGCCGCGTCTGTCTGTTCACGATATACTTAAAA
Source organism: Miltochrista miniata (assembly GCA_933228765.1). Classification (NCBI taxonomy): domain Eukaryota; kingdom Metazoa; phylum Arthropoda; class Insecta; order Lepidoptera; family Erebidae; genus Miltochrista; species Miltochrista miniata. The sequence goes on along the minus strand of OW121764.1, from coordinate 7,883,545 downwards.
ACTACTGCATGGATTTTCATGCTGAGATCACCAATGATTCTTGAGAAAGGTTAACGTATATAATTTGTTGAGTTTTTGTATACATGGACTAAGATATAATGATATTAGTTGGAGATGTCGGAAAAAAATAAGGTGTCTGGGAGCTTTTAACGAAAACGCTGCCTAAACGTCACCGTCAGAATGGCAGGTTGCCTGTGACAAACGAGTCCCAAAGTATACTGAAAAATTGCTACATGATTGCTTATATTTGCTACACGTCTCCAAGAATTGCTACATATAATACATTTTGAGAAACAAGAATATTTTTTTGACCAGCGATCCTGACGTTTGGATGGCTGGTTGCCTTTGCATTTAGCATGAAGGACGCATTATTCCAAAACTTTTATTGTATGAATAATTGCTTAATATTTGCTTCATTCACGAATTTCAGGTTTGAGCTTCATACGTGCATCAGGGAAAAAGATACAGCATTGACTGAAGAAGTGCCTGATTCATTGGAATAGCAAAATAATTTTTAGCGCCTGCACGATGAGAACATGACGCTGCAGTAACACAAATTGTTGCTATTCCAATGTATCAGGCACTTCTTCAGTCAATGCTGTATCTTCTTACCTGATGCACGTATGAAGCTCAAACCTGAAATTCGTGAATGAAGCAATTATTAAGCAATTATTCATGCAATAAAAGTTTTGGAATTCTACGTCCTTCATACTGAACGCGAAGGCAACCAGGCATCCAAACGTCAGGATCGCTGGTCAAAAAAATATGCTTGTTTCTCAAAATGTATTATATGTAGCAATTCTTTGAGACGTGTAGCAAATATAAGCAATCATGTAGCAATTTTTCAGTATACTTTGGAACTCGTTTGTCACAAGCAACCTGCCATTCTGACGGTGACGCCTAAACCCTTCGAGGCATAACAAGATAATGTATGGTAGAATTGTGTAACTTATAAAGGCCTACAGAAAAGTTATAAATGATAGAGCTCCAAATTCTAAAGCAAAAAAATAGAAATGCAGAGATGGTCGACGGAAAAAAACATTGCTTATACTGCAAATATGACAAAAATTGAACTGTACGTATGACTTGATTTAAAAAAAACATATCTATACATCTAAAAAAACTGTTGGGTCGAGAGTCTGTACATGGAAGATAATTTGAAAATTTTAATTGTAGGGCGTTCTCTAATCGATACTGAAGCTGAAAATGTAATAAGAAATTTTCATGTCTGTCAGTCTGTATCCTGATTATGAATTGATTTAAATGAAAATTGGTACAATCTGAGCTCATGATCCGAGGAAGGTTCTAGGATATGGCGTATAGAGCGTAGCGTATAGAGATGTGGCGTTATACTTGTCGACACGCCAAAGAAAAAGAATACTATCGACATTTTGATTGAATTTATAATTAACCTTGGAGAGAGCAGCGAATCCTAAAATTCCTCAATTTTATTCTTCAAACAGCGATACATATTAATGTGTATAACATACATTTCACCCATTGAGTTTTTATTTTAGTTAAACAAGTGTTTTTGTATTTTGTACTTCACTGTACCTCATGTCACGCACACGAAGTCACTGTGTTTAGACGAGGCTTACCCACACATAGTGCCGCGCGCACAGATGAGTTGAACTTACTTATACCGCCTAAGATACTTTTAGGGTTCCGTACCCAGAGGAACCCTATTATTGTAACTCTGGACTTCACGCGAAATAGATTTACTTACATTTTATACATCGACGTTTCGGGCACGTTGCAGCGCCTGTGGTCGCGGTTGGACTCTAGCTCAGCTTAATCTCATAAATCATATACAGTAACATTACTACTAGTCCGCACTTCGCCGGTTTTTGTAATGTTCAATTCTGCCAAAGCTACTGTAATGGTACTACTAAAACCTTGTATTTGTAATATGAGTAACGAGTTGGCAAGTTGTTGGACTCTCGAAGTTATTTCGAGACGCGAACAACTTCCCAAGTTTCAAAGAGTATCTTGTGAGAACTAACTTGTTAATACATTAAGTTACCCTTAGGAATAGTTTGAAGATAGTTATTTCAATGACGAAAGGAATGTACACAACTCAGATAATATGTGTGCGGAAATTATTATACCTACTTATGTATTTTTGGGATATTTTACAAAGGGCAATTTCAAGTATTCATCTCCCCCTCTTCCGTCCATCCCCACCAGCAGAATGATCTCCGTCCCCCATAAGCGTGAGCCTGGGGGCGACACTACGAGCTAGCTGTCGCCCTAGCAGAATCAGGCTCAAGGTGGTGGCGCGTGGTGACCTAGCACGCGCCTCTTCAACGCAAAACACGTGGTCTCCACACTAGCAGAGGCCAGAGCTCGCCGATACCTGGCGACTGGGGCTGGTCAGGATCCGTGGGATTTCCTTACGAGGGTACACCAGGTTTCCTGACTAAATACAGCGAAGAGAAAAAATGAAGGGCTATTTTAAGCAAGTCAATGGCACTCCATTGCTGGGCGTGGGCCTCTACCAATTTACACCATAACACGCCTCCCTAGGCCCTCCGCATCCAGTGCAAATAAATACAAACTTATGTACTGGGATCAATTGATACCTAAAGGTATCAGTTGTTTGGATAACTTATATTAATCACCAAACTTAATAATAATTTTATTTACTTATATTTTCAAGATTCAAAAGAATCCTACCATACATATGAATGTTTCGCAATTCAAACTTCACTTTAGACATACGACACTGTACGCCACATACGTGTTTTCAATTGTATTCTGTGATTGTATCAATTATTTTTCAAAAGTATCTTTTCCATCTCAAAAGAACCAAATGGGTGAAAACTTCACTTAGAAAAAAGGAAAAAATATTTATTTTGTACAATGCTCAAGAAAACTTGAGTTCCACTGCAATATCAGATAAATTTAATTCGATTTCCTTTTACAAAGATTGTAGAATACAAAGAAAACAAACTGGCTTGTCAAAATTATTCCACTGCAGTAAGATATTTAAAAGAGGCTGCCAAGTTTTGAATTAAAACTTTGAGCAATTTCTAAAGTACTTCGTACCGAGCCAGAATGTGAAATACGAATGAAAACAATATTTTTCTATTTATTTTTTAGATATTTTTTTAGATAGACAAGACAGCGCGTTGACTTTAGACTGACAGCTATCTCCGGGGGTCTGAGGACGGTGAGAGGGCTGCTAACCGTCCTTACAGAAGCAGGCCCATGACGGCAGCGTGACGTAAGGAATTCACGCACACCCCCCTTAGAAGCGGGATCACACCCGAAACCCCCCAAAGACGCGGGATAGCACCCGAACCACCCTCTAGGCGAGGCCGCAATGGCGGCCGTGGGTCTGTTGTGAGTCCTAGGACATCCTTCCGAGGGCTTTCCATAGGCTGTTGGGCGTTACGTGAAGTTTTTTAGTCGGTCAGAGTCCGGCATAGCATGCATGATGAAAAAAAAGTAAGAAAGACTGACAGTTAAGATTTCTAGAGATTCTTTCTTAGCAAGTTAGGTGAAAATATTACCCCAATTATTAAGTATCGGTGCTCCTGAATATTTGGTACTTACTGGAGTTCCATCAAGATTCTCAAGACTAACAGATTGTTAGGTATCGATCGATACCAAAACTTCCGTTCATTACAACTACTTACATCATTTTGTTTTTCAGTGGATCTCCGATCGTGTTTACTAAAAAAAAAACTTTTTCATATTTCCTGTACACACCAATCAAAAAAATATCTTTGCCACTATGGGATATTTTGAGTGTTTAAGTGTTTGCAAGTTTCAGATCAACAAATATATCTTATAACTTTTACCTATTATTGTATTGGTATGCAAACTATTTCTTCTAAAATTATGTTTTCTTGCACTGAAAAATAGGACAATCTGGTACGTCACGACGGAACTTGAATTCTACAAATTCTTTATATTTTTTTTGGAAGTAAAATTTTAAAGATCAGTATTAATTTGTGGTTCTCTTTTTGTCCTAGTTTACTCAGATAACACATAATAATATTGCATAATATTTTCTAAAGGGCTTGTCACTCATGTCTAACCAAATAAAGAAAATTGGAGTATCTGTTTGTAATATTAAAATAACCGCTTTCTACTACAGGTATATGAATGTATATACGGTAAACGTACCAAAATATATATTTTATAAAATTTTGTCCGTCTGTCTGTCTGTTTGTTCCGGCTAATCTCTGGAACGGCTGGACCGATTTGGACGGGACTTTTACTAAGGCTACTTTTATCCCGGGAATAAGTTCCCACGGGAAGCGTAAACGGGAACAAATTTTACGCGAGCGAAGCTGCGGGCATTAGCTAGTAAAAAATACATTTACTTTTGTTAGATACGTATGGTATACTATTCTAATATGCAATGCTAAAAATTAGAGTTTTGTTTTTTTTATTATGCCTACCTACCTATATATTTCTTTTTGGTATTATAATAAATATATTAATACGTATTTAATAAGTGAGTCTAATTAGTAAGACTGGTGAATCCATGAATCCATGGAATGCTAAGAATAAGGCCTCAGTAAGACTAGTGAGACGCGATGATTTAAAAATAGATATTATTAAAATTTCATAGACCTACGTGATTTATAAGTCTTATAACAGAGAGTAGGTACTAGTATGTCTGTCAAAATGTTTACTAATATCAAATAAGAAATGCATCTATGAAAAACCTTTTCGATGTAATAGCTCTACGATCAAATATTATCAAAACAAATCGTCAAAAACATTTCGATGAAAAACATACATCGATGCATATTGTGTTGCTGTTCGATGGAAAATAAATAATAAAAAATAAAACCGACTTTAAACTAATCCTGAAAAATAAAAGTTACTAACCACAAAGTAATATGTATTTTGATTTATCAGATTTTATTTAATATCATATTGAAATCGGCGCCAAGTAATCCCATAGGTTTTAGGTAGGTATTATTAATGGCACCAACTTCAATATTATATTGAATAAAATGTGATAAATCAAAATACAATAGTACTTTGTGCTAAGTAAATTTTATTTTTCAAGATTTGTTTGAAGTCGGTGTTTTTTTGTTTTTTTTTTTCATTATTTTAAGTGACAGGTGGACCGAAAAATATATCTATCTAGGTGTAAAGTTCTCGTCAATACAAATCAATGAAGCTTAAACACAAGGTAACTGCTGTAAATCGTTTAGGAATTCCCTCGAATGTCTTTCGGTTCCATCATCAGATCGACTCCAGACCTTCATTGAATTGTAGTAAGTACATTAAAGCACTTAATTAAAAAGTTAACAAACGCACTAGTTGTCCCTACAATTTTCGGTGGTTGCCCTCGATTTCTCCTGGATCCCATCATCAGATCAGGTGAAAATGGGACCACTTCAAAAGAAGGGTAGTGATTTTATGCGATAGCGACTAGCGGACGTCACGCGGTTTCACCCGCTTAGTTCCCGTTCCCGTGAGAATACGGGAATAAAATATAGCCTATGTTCACCGCAAAGAGTGTAGCTTTATTGTTATAAAGCTACACTCTTTCACTGTTGTGAAAGAATTTTTCAAATCGGTCCAGTAGTTCCGGAGCCTATTCGTTACAAACAAACAAACAAACAAACAAAAAACAAATCTTTCCTCTTTATAATATTAGTATAGATAACATGACATGTCTGATAAAATATTTACCAATACCCACTCTGCGATGAAATACATATTATCAAAAACAAATCGATGAAAAACATTTCGTTGAAATAGATCAAACAAAAATTCAAAAAGGCATCAATGAATACATTTTTCGACGAAAAAAAGTTAAAAACCCTATTGGTGCAAATGTAGTAGATATTTGAATGAGGGGTCCCAATGCGCAAAAATTTTTCAAGAATTTGAAAAAGCGCCTTGTGGAGTCAACTGGTGACCCAAGGGCTGGCAGTTTTCTCGCTCAACGAATAGGCATTGCTATTCAAAGGGGGAATGCTGCCAGTCTCTTGGGCACAATGCCACGGGGGCCTTATTTAGGTTTAGTTTAGATAGTAATAATGTAAATATAGATATGTAATAATGATGTTTCTCTGTAATTTTTAACAATAAATGTATTATATTTTTGAATGAAAATGGAGTTCCTTATATGACTCTTGTTTCATCATCATCACTGAACCAAAAATCAATCCCCTTTTTGGAATTGAATGGACATCCGAACTATAATTTATTTATCTCTTCTCTCTCTTTTTTTTATTGTACAGGTTTCACAATACCATAAAAGGTTCGTTTAGTAAGGTAGGTAAGATTAAGTTACTTTTCAATTTTGGATTTAAACTCTGTTTTTGGGTCCCTTTTTTCACACACAATGTCTTATCTTTATACCTATACTTATTCCCTATTTTCCAGTTGTAATCGAGACTTGAAAAAGTAACTGAAATTGAACTAATCTCACGGGTAGGAATCAAAGACTTCTATATAAATTGAGGTAGACGTGCCGTACTCTAACAAACGAGATTTCAAATGCAATCCTCAAACACACACATTGCTAAGACTACACTCACTTATAAATAATTTTTACGTAATTGTCACCACACACAATAGCAATATACGAATAGAACAAGAGTAAAAGAGAAGGTGAATGGACTCCGATTGCAAGTCGAGCACGTACTCTCGAAGTTTTGACTCACAACAGTGCGAGCAACGCTGCTAATTGGCGCAGTTTTTAGGTTTCAAAAATCGGTGCGTAGGGCATGTCTACCTCAGTTTATATAGAAGTCTTTGGTATGTTCGGGCCACACTAAGGGGAAATGCCATTAATAATGGCGTTGATGAACGTTAAACGTTAGTGTAGCCACCGAATTATCGCGATAATTCGACAACGGCATTCACATTGCCGTTTGACGTTAGGCGATAGCTCAAGTGGCGGCACATCAAAGAGAATTATTACGTTGAAGCGGCCACACTACGCGTGTCAGTGCGCACCGTGAGAGTGTGACCGTTTTCAGTATTTTAATACCTTTTCGGTATATTTAATTGCCTTTTTTCGATATCAGTATATTAATGGGTATATTGGTAAAAGTCAGTATTTTTGGGTATATTTTGAATAAAAGGTTAGGGTAAAGGTGCTCCCTCACCGGGAGCATTCGCCTGTTATGTAACAAATTAGATTCGACTTTGAGCATTACGTTACGGCCTGCCTCCCTGACCGACGAGCGTTCGCGTGTAATGTAACATTTATAGATTCGACTCGAACATTACGTTACGATGCTACCTCCCTGACCGACACGAGCATTCGCGTGTAATGTAACATTTATTATAGACTAGCTGATGCCCGCAGCTTCGCCTGCGTGAAATTTTGTTCTCTTCTCCGCGTCTCATGGGAACTTATTCCCGGGATAAAACTTGTATCATTTCAGACTATAATCTATCTCTGTGTGACTACATGATAATTTTGCAATCCAATATGGCCGCCGCGCCGAAATCACAAAATTTCATGATGGGTATCGTTTAAGGGGGTTTTTGGTATGCTGAGTACAATTTTCGGGTTAATTTAGAGATCCAATATGGCCGCCGCGCCATTATAACAAAATTTCATGATGGGTATCGTTTAAGGGGTTCTTCGGTATGCTGAGTACGAATTTTATGATAATTTTTGCAATCAATATGGCCGCCGAGCCGAAATCACAAAATTTCATGATGGGTATCGTTTAAGGGGTTTTTTGATATGCTGAGTACGAATTTCGGGTCAATTTAGAGATCCAATATGGCCGCCGCGCCATTATAACAAAATTTCATGATGGGTATCGTATAAGGGGTTCTTCGGTATGCTGAGTACGAATTTTATGATAATTTTTGCAATCAATATGGCCGCCGAGCCGAAATCACAAAATTTCATGATGGGTATCGTTTAAGGGGTTTTTTGATATGCTGAGTACGAATTTCGGGTCAATTTAGAGATCCAATATGGCCGCCACGCCATTATAACAAAATTTCATGATGGGTATCGTTTAAGGGGTTCTTCGGTATGCTGAGTACGAATTTTATGATAATTTTTGCAATCCAATATGGCCGCCGAGCCGAAATCACAAAATTTCATGATGGGTATCGTTTAAGGGGTTTTTTGGTATGATGAGTACGAATTTCAAGATAATTTTGCAAAATTAACCCTAAATTCGTACTCAGTATATCAAAATTCCATTTATACGATATGCTACATTGAATTTTACAACGGTGGCGAGGCAGCCATATTGGATAGCAAAATTTACCTAAAATTCGTATTTGGCATACCAAAAAACCCCATAAACTATATACAACATGAAATTTCACAACAGTGGCACGGCGGCCATTTTGGATGGCAAACGTTAACCTGAAATTCGTACTCAGCATACCAAAAAACCCCTCATACGATATACAGCATGAAATTTTACAAAGGTGTAAGGCGGCCATCTTGGATTGCAAAATTGACCTTAAATTCGTACTCAGCCTACCAAAAAACCCCTTAAACGATACCCATCATGAAATTTTGTGATAACGGCGTGGCGGCCATATTGGATCTCTAACTTGACCCGAAATTCGTACTCAGCATATCAAAAAACCCCTTAAACGGTATCCAACATGAAATTTTACAACGGTGGCGCGGCGGCCATCTTGGATTGCAAAATTGACCTTAAATTCGTACTCAGCCTACCAAAAAACCCCTTAAACGATACCCATCGTGAAATTTTGTGATAACGGCGCGGTGGCCATATTGGATCTCTAAATTGACCCGAAATTCGTACTCAGCATATCAAAAAACCCCTTAAACAATACCCATCATGAAATTTAGTGATAACGGCGCGGCGGCCATATTGGATCTCTAAATTAACCCGAAATTCGTATTCAGCATACCAAAAAACCCCTTAAACGATACCCATCATGAAATTTTGTGATTTCGGCGCGGCGGTTATATTGGATCTCTAAATTAACCCGAAATTCGTACTCAGCATACCAAAAACCCTCTTAAACGATACCCATCATGAAATTTTGTGATTTCGGGGCGGCGGCCATATTGGATTGCAAAATTATCATGTAAAACAGCTGGGTGTGGGGCTCCCGGTTCCGGAACGGGGCATGGTGGTATTCCTCCTCCCTACAGCCGGGAATCCGGAAAGCCGGGAAAATCTTTGGAAATTCTTTGGCTTTCGGCCGAAAGCCAAAGAATTTCCAAAGATTATTCCCGTCGAGAACCGTTCGGCGTCTCTCCTCGGGGGAGCAAGATGGGAGGTTCCCCCGGAGCTCGCTAAGGACCTTAAAAAATAAAAACCCAATTCCTCATCGCAATGATTTTTTTCTTTGTAGGGTTTGTTGCAATAACATTCGGTAATTTTTTTTTACGAAGCGTGTTGCAGGTGAAGGACGTTGAATTCAATCCTTCAAATAAAATGTTAAATGTAAATTCTAGGTTCTTCTTTTATAAAAATAAGGTAGTAATTAAAGAATAAACACGTTTTGATAATCGGTATTTTTATCGGTATATTTTCTCTGTGCCAGTATTATATATAGATACATTCAGTATATTTTTAAGGAGCTAAGGTATTTTTGTAAAATTTAATTCGGTCACACTTAACGTCAATTTTAACGCCAAGAATGGGCATTCACGCGAGAATTATTACGTTGAAGCGGCCACACTACTCAAATGGTGACGTTAAGAATTAACGCCATAATTAGCGCAATATGTATCGCGATGATGGGCATTGACGTTTTCTTTAATGTGGCCCCGGCTGTAGGAATACGATTAATCTTTCATGTTTTTTTCACTTCATAGGTTCTACAAGCCTCCATAATAAACGTTTTTTGGACGATAGAGGCCAAGTTGGATATTTTATTGAACTTAAAAAGATATACACATTAAATAAGTCAGTAGGGCTATTATTTTCGTCTGCTTTTGAAGTTTCGCACCGAACTTGCTCTTACTTAGATCTCGGTGGCAAACTTTTTCTTTTTCAATAACTTATTTGGCGCCTCCGAAACCGGTTCTATCACTTTCAATATCAGCATTTCCGACAAGTCAAGCAGACGACCAAATCATCTAACCGAATGAGTCAGAACGATCAATTTTTTGGGTGCTTTCTCCCACACCTGACCGAAAGGGGCACGGATCACGGATGCGAACACTTTCCACTGGCGGGAAATGGGAGCAGCGTTTTGCATGGCCTTGATTCGAGAAACCGCCGGTACCGCTTCGCAACGCTAGCACGCGACCAGTCTAAGTCGGACGTTTGTAGAATCCATACGCGTCGATCGAAACTAAGTTCGGTGAGAGGCGGAACGCGAGTGTACCAGTGCCACAAGTGATATTGAAAAAAAAAAGTGAGCCTAGTGTTTTAAGTTGTTGGAGTTACATTTGGAGTCAATCTGGAGCGATACGTCAAATTCAGGAGGTTTGTTTCATTTAGATATAGTTGAATCTTGTTAGTTTAGTGGAACGCATTTAAATTCCTTGTTTGTTTTTGGAAGAGCATCGCTTTCGCATGTATTTGAAAGTATTTTATTACCATTTGACGTTGCGTTTTATGTTTGAAATTTATCTCACAAAATGCAAAGTTTAGCGTAAAAAATTGTGAAAGTTAGAATATGCAGTTTTGGCTTGCAATGGATAATTTATGTGTAGAGCTATTAACCGTGATCCAGACATGATCACGCTATTAACTTTCGTCGAACATTATTCTCGAAGGACCACTACAGTTTTCGCGAGTTTTATGCCTAACTGCCATTACATATTGCTGTTAATAATTTGTTTGATCGTAATTTCATTTTAATGTGACATTTGCATGCGACCCTGTACAGGAACTCGCTCCGTTTTCGCAAAGGCTACAAGATAGAGCGAATACTTTATGAATACCATTAATCATTTGAAGAAATTTATGGCTACCAACAAAATGAGAAATGAAGATACAGCTGAGGAAGCTATTAGATGTTATAAATTGATCAAATTTAATGAAAACTCTTTAGTTAGGTTTTCGAATTACGATTATAATATTCAGCAATCACTTCGATCGATGATTACATTATAATCGTAACTCATTCTATTCATTCCTTTTAAATTATGACTGTAATAATTACAAATAAAATATAACACGTCTAGAGACTCGAGTCTACTGGGAGGCTTTCAACTTAATGGCCTCCACTTTCTACTTCAAAATTACGTACACTGTAACAATTATATATACGGAAGTTTACTATTTGCTTTACTGTCTGTTAGTCCTTCTTTCTTTACTAAATATTTGTAACATAATAAGGTGGAAATTTATGTATCATAGGAACCGGTCTCAAAGCTACGCTAAAGACGGATGCGTCGCGTTTAAAAAAAACGTTATGTCAAAGTTTTAGGTTTATTTTAATTAAAAACACGGAAAAATAAGTCAACAAGGACTTTTGACGCGTAATTGTAGAGCTGTGAACTTCATTTTGTACATTGAGTCATAATATAATAATAACTCAATGATTTTGTATTGGTTTGTGTTAAAGTAGAGTTTATCGAAATGTTCTCTCTTTGACATAAAATGTTCGACAAAGCTCAATCTACTGATGCGATGATAAAACGCAGTAAAATATCACTTTTTTTTTTTTTGCTTTTTTTTGTTTTTTTTATAACTTCCAAAACATCATTGCAAACTCCAGACTTTGATGGAACAGGCAGAACCAAATTCTCATATAATTATGGCAGTCCAAAGCTGGGCGTAGTCTTTTCCGTATTTTCCATGCTACTTGAATGCTGAATTCGATGCTGATTTTGCTATAAATACAATGAAGAGGAATGATGTTTTAACTATAAAGATTGGCGGGAGTTGATTTATCTGTGGTTAAATCTTATATCGGGTCAGCTTGATAGGGCGGAACAAAGTTCGCCGGGTCAGCTTGATATATGGCGGAACAAAGTTCGCCGGGTCAGCTAGTTTTTAATATTAATGGAAAGAGGTAACAAAACAATAAATACACTTTTGAATGGTACTCATACTTCGATAAAGTGTTTTCGACAAAGTGTTTTCGATGAAATGTCTTTCGGTGAAGTGCTTTTCGATAAAATGTCATTTCGGTGAACTGTTTTTCGACGAAGTGTCTTTTCGGGGAAATGTTTTCGATGAAGTGTTTTCGGTGAAATGTCGCTTCGACGAAGTGTTTTCGATGAAGTGTTTTCGACGAAATGTCGTTCGGGCAAGTGTTTTTCGGTGAAGTGTTTTCGATGAAGTGTACGCTTTTGAATAGATGATATTGCGATCTTTGTATGACTTACTGGTATGAAAAGCAGAATTCTACACGAAAATTGGGTCGGATTTTCGAAACCTTGCTTATATAATCACAATACTGTATAAGATACGTAATTTTCCTAAGATTAAAAAGACCAATTTCGTTTGCGTGTATGAAATCTTCGCCGATTCTCCAGAGTAATCTTTGTACGAAACGTTTCTAGTTAATCTCTAGTTGCTACGAAAAAGTTAAGTCACATCTAACTACGTAAGACTAATTGACGTTTGAAAATGTTTTAGGTACTTATAAGTAGAATTTTTCGTTGCTTTTTTTTAACGTGAGGAAAATCTACAGGATTGCTAACTTATACCGACTTAAAACCACACGTATCTACGCCCAACAAGCCCCGGGTAATTCCTCGGAAGGATGTCCCCAGGACTCCCAACAAACCTACAGCTACGGCCTAAACTGAGACACAACAAATGAGACTACAACTAAATTTGGAAATTGTTTAAGTAAATAAATCAAATAGACAATACTAGATTAACTAAGTACCTATATACTTATAAACTTTTGGCAGTTTTTCGCGGCGGCTTTGTCCACGTAGAATTCGTTATCACGTAAAATCATTACCCTCTTTTTGCGTAGTCGGTTGAAAAGAGCCTATGTCCTTCCCAGGTACCCAAACTATCTCTATATAAATTTCATCTAAATCGGACAGACAGATAGTTACTTTCGCATTTATAAAATTAATAGGGATTAGTTCTTTAAAATCTAGAAAGGAGCAATTCGTGTCATTGCCAGACTATTTTACCTGGTCTTTGCTCATGAAAATTATCACTTTAATTGTATATTACACGCAAAAATAAATTATATCTACTAATTTATCAAAAGACCTCTTTGTGCTTTGTAACTGAATCATGAAAAAAATATCCCACCAAAAACATCCCTGTTGAAAAGGAGGCCAAGTTCCTATGGGCTAATTGTTCGCCTAAAAAAGGGTTGAAATCCAATCCAATGCCAAGTTTAGATGTACTTTAAATAATCTAAAAATATCTAAAATAATGTTACTTCTAAATTTGAACTTGGCAGGGTTTCGTGCAGTACGCAACACTTGATTAATTGTATAATTAAATTTATTATGTATATAATTAAATTAACCTGCCAAGTTAAAATTTAGAAGTAACATTATTTTAGATATTTTTAGATTATTTAAAGTACATCTAAACTTGGCATTGGATTGGATTTCAACCCTTTTTTAGGCGAACAATTAGCCCATAGGAACTTGGCCTCCTTTTCAACAGGGATGTTTTTGGTGGGATTTCAATACTTTTTTTCAAGAAACTGTACCTATTTTGTCTTTAATAAGCTTTAAAGTGTGCATTATGTATACATGACATTATTTTATACTCTCTCTCAACAAGACAAGCTCTCGAAAGGATGTCCCAGTAAAGGTCCATTTTGTTTCAATTATTATTTTTTTATGAAAATACAATGCTCGATATTCTGTGAGTATTTCAAGCGTCTACTGGTTGCCCTCATTACCTATTAACACATAGCAACGCGCGCCTTAAATAGTTCGCGTTGCTCTATAGTGTTATACAACGCGCGTCTTTAGACAGTTCGCGTTGCTCTATAGTGTTATACAACGCGCGTCTTTAGACAGTTGTAGCATATATTTTCTATAGATGCAGTATTCAGGATGTGAAAGCAGCCTTATCTAGTTATCTTTTTTTAATCGGTTGTCAGTGGTGACATTTCTGCTGTCAGAATGACAGGATGTCATAAGGACGAGTGACGAATCGTTTTCTGCATTGAATGAAAGCTGGTTTTAGATGAAAAATTCGAGACGATTCCACGTGAGAGAGGGGATAAAGCCCTGATACAAGGTTCCGAGTCTCTTTTGACCATCGGCTAAGGACGAGGGATTGATATTACTCTGAGTGGCACGCCTCAATTTAGCTTTGGAGGATGTTAGTTGCAACATGAGGACCTGTTAAGAAATTAGTCTGAGTTAACTTATTCTCTTCGGAAGGAGTTGGACTCTGTGTCAACCTACACCCGGGATACCGGGTTTTTTTACTACGGGGAAAAGCGGCCCGTCCACGGTTGGCAGAGCCACACCCAATGACACGTGGACTACATGAGCGAGGTGTTTTGAGAGGGACCAGCCGCCTCCACGTGGCATTCTAGGGCTGTGCTGCTCTCAGCTTACTCAAGGCCAGTAACTGTCACCCTATTACAGTGTAGTTAGCTGCTTACCCGTTCTACCTGCTCACGCGGCAGTGGTCTATCAAGTGGAATTAGACTTTATTTCTGTGTACCTGTGATATTTGTGTCTATCAGTGAATAAGCTCTCTGTGTGTCTCTGTGTATCTCTGTGTACTTAGTAAATATATGTGTGTACACCCTATTGTCTGTTTTCGTCAGAGCCCTAGCCTACCCTTGCACACAGACTGGAAACTCAGAAATAAGGCGCCCTGGGATAGAGTTCTCTGCATAGCTACCTCACGCTAGTTGGTGAGTAACACAGAACATCTTTGGGTTACAAATTTGGCTCCCAACGTAGTGGCAAATCTCTGGGTCTACTCTGCGGTAGTCTCAGTCTGGTGTGTGTGCATAGGTGGTTATCTCTGGCGAAACCATCCTGTAATATCGTCCGAGACGCTCCAGGACGTTAATTGGTGGTGCTAGTAGCTAAGCACAAAACCTTCCCTTTCGTCTTCTTCCAGCTCCCTACATCTTTGGCTGGAAAAGACACAAAATTCTAAATTCAAAAATTTAAAATAGCTGTGATTTTGGAAAAACTTTTTGATTTTATTTGGCATACCCACTTCTTTTTCTTATTGTGTTTTTTTTTCTTTTTTTATGGTGCACACATATATTTATTATATTATTAGTGTAGATTAATATATAATATATATTATCCTATAGCTTCACCTTGTAAGGTAAACTTAGTGAATCTCTCTGTGTTAACTTAGTGAATTTCTCTGTGTAACTTAAAACTTTTTTATAAGGTGTGTACATACCTTGTAATTTTGAATGTTAACCTGAACTGTGTTATCAGAAAATTTAGAAACTTTTCTCTCTTAATATACCCTTAATCTTTGTTAAATTCTAAAAGTCAATTTGAAACATAATTACCTAACTTAGTACACTTTGTTGTAACTCAATTTACATTTTTACTTTGTAATTGATCCCTATCTGTGCCATTTTATCTTTATAATTGTTGTAAGTAAATTTTTACATAATGGCACAGATGAAAAAATATATTAATTATTTAAGAAAGGATGAACTTGCTAACGAGCTGTCCCACATGGGTATTTCAGTGGAACCGGAAACGACAGTGTCTGGCCTTCGGAGTGAGCTAAGAGCGGCACACCGACTCGTCCGTCGAGGTAGCATCAAAGCGAGTGCTCCGGTACCCGCTGATGCATCGGCTGAGCTCTCGATCTGCCTCCCGAAGGTGTCCGAGCTGGAGGAGGCTATTCAGTCAGGTGACATCTTCATTAATAAGGGTAGTCGTCTTAGGGTGTCCCTCAGGGCCAACTACTTATTGAGTAGGTTAGCTCGTTGTGGTCTGGATTGCCCCGACCTGGTGGATATTCGTGGTAGGCTAGTGAAGATCATCGCTAGGGCTGAACCCAGTAGTGATTCTGAATCCGAAGGTTCGGATGATGATGGTGATGATCCTTCGGGTCGTGACCAGGTGGAATATACTTCACCAGTAGTGAGAGAGGACCGCTCGGTGCGAGCTAGTTCAAGTAGGAATAGTTCTACATGTAACATAGTGTATAAAGAACGTCCCCTTAACTTATGTTCATTTAACTTAAAATATGATGGTTCTACTTGTGTACGTGTGTTTTTAGAGAGATTAGAGGAACTTAGATGTGCTCGGGAGGTTACTAAGCCTAGACTCCTTATGGCTTTCTCCGACCTGTTGGATGGACCGGCTTTGTCTTGGTTCCGTACAAACAAAGCTAACTTCATCTCATATGAGGATCTTATTAGTGAGCTTAGAGATACCTTCGATATTCCTGATTATGATTACCGCCTCAGGAACGAGATAAGACAGCGTACACAAGCCCGCTCTGAGTCCTTGGTTAACTATATATGTACAATGCAAGCCATGTTCTCAAGGTTGTCATGTAAGATGCCCAGTGAGGAACAGCTGGACATTCTCATGCACAACATTAGACCTGACTACATGAAGGAACTGGCCTTGCATGATGTCAACTCTGTAGATGACTTGAGACGTTTGGGTAAGCGCTTGGAGCTTGCGCGTACTAGGGCAGACGCTTTCCATGAGCCTGCTCTTGACAAGTTTGAGATTACATCTGACTTACACCAGCTTAAGAACAAAGGTGTACAAAAGCCCGCTAAGCAGGTGTCTGCAGTGGAGACGCCGGTTACCCCCCACGATCGCAAATGCTTTCGTTGCGGCGGGGGCGGTCACACTGCATACAGCTGCACACAGTCAAGGGAGCTGGTGTGTTTCCGGTGTGGTCTCAAAGGAGTCAAGACCCCAGACTGCTCACACTGTACTAGCAAGTCAAAAAACGCGTAAGCCAGGGCCTTATTAGGAACTCTGTGCATTACTCTGTATCTGAGTCTATTTCTGATAAGGTCCTGTTTCCTAAACGGGATAGTGACATTAGACCGTATCTAGTTGTTAAGGTTTTAAATTTAAATGTCTTAGGCCTTCTAGATTCCGGTGCCTCCTGCTCTATACTAGGTAAGGGAGCGCACCGCATCTTCTTGGAACTGGGTTTTGATCTTGTGAGTATCAATCCTACTTTTCGTGTTACAACTGCAGACAGCACTCACTTGCAATGTCTGGGTTGTATCTCTTTGCCAATTGAGTACAATTCGGTTATCCGAGTTGTCAAGTTCTATGTTGTCCCAGGTATAACCACCTCCATGATATTTGGTGTGGATTTCTGGCAACAATTTAAGTTAAGTGATAAATTAATTTTACAAAATATTAGCCTTGATAGTTTTAGTGATAATAATCCTATAGAGTCTGTGTCCCTTAACGGTGGCCTCGAGGATTACGACAACCTGACAACTAAACAAAGGTGTGTAATCAACGAGGTCATTGAAAAGTTCGACTCGTTGAACACTGATAAGGTGGGTTTAGGTCGGACCTCACTTGTGCACCATGTCATTGACACTGGTGACAGCAAGCCGATCAAGCAGCGTTATTATCCGCTCTCTCCCCTTAAGCAGAAGGCCCTGGAAGCCGAGCTGGACCGAATGCTGGAGATGGGAGTAGTGTCCCCGTCTCAATCCGCCTGGAACTCTCCAGTGGTCATGGTGGAGAAGGCGAACGGCGACCTCAGATTGTGCTTGGACTCTCGCAAGCTGAACTCTGTGTCAAAGAGTGACGCCTACCCCTTACCCTATATCAATCAAATCTTGGACCACCTTAATAACGCTAAGTATTTAACTTCTGTAGATTTGAGTGCGGCTTACTGGCAGATTCCATTTGACTCACCCCAGTCTGCTGAGAAGACTGCTTTTACGGTTCCCCGGAGAGGATTATTCCACTACAATTCGATGTGCTTCGGTCTTGTCGGGGCCAGTGCCACGATGCAACGCCTCATGGACCGTCTGTTTGGTCCCGAGTTCGACAACAAGGTATTTGCGTTTCAGGATGACATAGTCTGTGTGTCCAGCACCTTTGAGGAGCATGTAGAGCTCTTACATAGAGTCTATCAGCAACTCAAGGATGCTGGCCTAACTATTAACATGAAAAAATCCCACTTTTGTCGGAGTGAACTCAAATACCTGGGGTATTATGTGGACAAACATGGCCTACGGACAGACCCGGGTAAAGTTGAGGTTATCCTCAACTATCCCACCCCTTCTAACCCTAAGGAGGTTAAGAGATTTCTGGGAATGGCCGGCTGGTATCGTCGCTTTGTTAACAACTTCTCGAAGATTAGTAAACCTCTGTGCAAACTGACTTCTACGAACCTTAAGTTCGAATGGACCCCTGAGGCTGAACAGTCCTTTAACCTGCTAAAGTCAGCCTTGGTTTCTGCCCCTATATTAAAAATGCCTAACTTTGAGATGCCCTTCCGCATTCTTAGTGACGCGTCAGCTTACTCAGTTGCTGCTGTACTGACACAAACTCACGATGGTGTTGAGCACCCTATCGCCTACTGTAGCCGTTCTCTTAACAAGAATGAGGTGAACTACAGCACAACTGAGCGAGAACTTCTGGCCGTGATTTTCGCTTTGGAACAATTTCGACAGTACGTCGAAGGCCAAAAATGTACGGTCGTCACGGATCATTCATCTCTTCTGTGGTTCCATAAGCTAAAAAATCCCACGGGTCGTCTAGCACGTTGGAGCATGAGGCTCAGTCAATTCGATTTTGACATAGAGCATCGAAAAGGTAAAGACCACGTTGTACCTGATGCTCTGTCTCGTATCAAAATTGATTCCCTCGATGCAGTACCCACTAAAGACCCGTGGTATGACCACACCATGAATAGTGTTCGGAAGAACCCTAGGAAGTCACCAAATTATGACATTCGTGACAACCTTCTATATAGGTTAACTAAAAATAAATATTCTTTGACTTCAGACTTTGACTGGAAGCTGGTGGTACCTCAGGAGGATCGCTTGCCCCTGCTCTCTAAGTACCACGATGACACACTTAGTGCCCATGGTGGCGTTTGGAAGACGCATAAAAGGTTAGCCCTAAATTATTACTGGCCCAAGATGTACGAGGACGTCAAAGAATATGTTGGGAATTGCGAAACATGCAAGCAGTACAAACCCGTAAATACGTCTCGTCCCGGCCTAATGGGTAGCCCGAAGCGGGTTTCGAAGCCATTCGAAGCTATCTCTGTCGATCTGCTTGGTCCCTTTCCCACTTCGAGCAATAGAAACGTACACCTGATCGTGGTCTCCGACTACTTTAGCAAATACGTCATGTTGTGCCCTGTTCGGGTTGCCACAGGCGCTGTAGTCGCGAGGTTCATAGAGAAGAGTGTGTTTCTCGTGCACGGAGTCTGCAAGACTATTTACATGGATAATGGCCCTCAGTTTGTGAGTAAGCCATTTAAGGATCTGTTGGCTAAATACAATGTACCTAATATATATTATAACCCTAGGTATCATGCCCAAACTAATCAGGCGGAACGAGCTATTCGTAATGTTGTTCAAGCGATCTCATGCTATGTGAAGTCGCAACACAAGTCTTGGGATCAGTTCTTGGTTGAGATACAGTGTGCTTTAAACACTGCAGTTAACGAAGCAACTCGTTTCACTCCTTACTTTTTGGTACATGGTAGGGAATTTATTGGGGATGGAGTGTTATACAGGCAGACAGATATCGCGTGCCATCCTACTTCAGTCTCTGTAGACGATCCATCAGCCTTCGGTGTCAAGCTGAGAGAAATACAACGCATTTACGACCAGGTGAGGAAACATTTGAACGTTGCCCACCAGCGTAATGAAAAGTATTACAACCTCAGAAAAAGGCATGTAGAGCTGAAAGTGGGACAGATAGTTTACAAACGCACGTTCTACCTGTCCAACAAGGCCAAGAATTTTACTTCTAAGCTAGCTCCTAAGTTCCTTAAATGTGTGGTGACTGCTAAACGATCCCCTTTAGTATATAGGCTGTCAGATCTGGACGGTAAGGATCTTGGGGAGTACCATATCAAGGACATCCTGAAGTATCAGGAGGAGCAGTCTCCAATACCTAACGTAACTACATAGCACTGTTTCTCTAGTTTATTAAACCAGTGCTATGTGATCATTATGTAAGACTATTTTAATCTTTTGTTTGTATTTCTATATGTGTACGTGACTTTAAATTGTCACGTTGTAGTTTCTTCTATGCACCGCACCGAGCGTTTTTCTCTCATTCGCTTCTTAGTACTCTACATTATCCTGAGAGCTTGGGTAGTGTTAGGGTATCGGCAGTGAGTAAAGGGAGCATTCGTTTTCTATGAAGGGCATTAGACTCTAGTTACTTAGCCTAACCGGTACACGAGTCAGTGTCTAGTTAGGTACATAGGAGGATCTTTCTTTGTTATTGTAATGGTCGTAGTCAGCTGGTGTTTGAAGGACCTAGCTGGTTGTCTTTGTTTATTAGTCAGTACTTTTCTGTTTTCTTTATTGTGTATTTCCAGCGTGTCATATCCGCAGGAAATACTATTAAAGGGGGGGTGGTTGTAGCATATATTTTCTATAGATGCAGTATTCAGGATGTGAAAGCAGCCTTATCTAGTTATCTTTTTTTAATCGGTTGTCAGTGGTGACATTTCTGCTGTCAGAATGACAGGATGTCATAAGGACGAGTGACGAATCGTTTTCTGCATTGAATGAAAGCTGGTTTTAGATGAAAAATTCGAGACGATTCCACGTGAGAGAGGGGATAAAGCCCTGATACAAGGTTCCGAGTCTCTTTTGACCATCGGCTAAGGACGAGGGATTGATATTACTCTGAGTGGCACGCCTCAATTTAGCTTTGGAGGTTGTTAGTTGCAACATGAGGACCTGTTAAGGAATTAGTCTGAGTTAACTTATTCTCTTCGGAAGGAGTTGGACTCTGTGTCAACCTACACCCGGGATACCGGGTTTTTTTACTACGGGGAAAAGCGGCCCGTCCACGGTTGGCAGAGCCACACCCAATGACACGTGGACTACATGAGCGAGGTGTTTTGAGAGGGACCAGCCGCCTCCACGTGGCATTCTAGGGCTGTGCTGCTCTCAGCTTACTCAAGGCCAGTAACTGTCACCCTATTACAGTGTAGTTAGCTGCTTACCCGTTCTACCTGCTCACGCGGCAGTGGTCTATCAAGTGGAATTAGACTTTATTTCTGTGTACCTGTGATATTTGTGTCTATCAGTGAATAAGCTCTCTGTGTGTCTCTGTGTATCTCTGTGTACTTAGTAAATATATGTGTGTACACCCTATTGTCTGTTTTCGTCAGAGCCCTAGCCTACCCTTGCACACAGACTGGAAACTCAGAAATAAGGCGCCCTGGGATAGAGTTCTCTGCATAGCTACCTCACGCTAGTTGGTGAGTAACACAGAACATCTTTGGGTTACACAGTTCGCGTTGCTCTATAGTGTTATACAACGCGCGTCTTTAGACAGGTCGCGTTGCTCTATAGTGTTAACTATCCTTGTATAGATCCTCTACGGTAGGTACAGTAAATATTTCAAAAAGAGTTTGTGAACTCTATGTTTAATTTCTTTTTCAGAATATTGATGACATTTGAATAATGACATTATAAACACGATATCTACGTCTACAACATAAATTGTGTGTTTGTACGTAAATTGTTTATACTGGAGAAGAATCTAAAATATGGACTATTTGTTTACCATTTCCTATGAAATAGCTATCTTTGAAATATTACACCTACCTAAAGTAATCTGCTGAAAGCGTTGTTCACTTTTTAAAGAACAAATATTTACGATGAAAGTCGAAAAATAAGTCAGTATGTGACCCGTATAATGTTCAATCATGGCGACACGAAATTAATTTCATTGAGCAACATTTGATTGTGCTGTACCTCCTAAAGTATTCATTTAATTTGCATGGTGTAAAGGGAATGAATGATCTTGATGAAATGGTCAAATTAACTAACGTATTTAAATTGTAAAGGATACCTTATTACCGAATATATAAGACAAAGTCGCTAAAAAACACGTTTGTTGTATGAAAGCCCCCCTTAAATATTATTATGTTTTTGTTTTCAGTATTTGTTGTTATAGCGGCAACAATAACACATAATCTGTGAAAATTTAACTCTCTAGCTATCACCGTTCATGAGATACAGCCTCCTGACGGACAGACAGACAGACAGACAGACGGACAGCGAAGTCTCATGAATTGGGTCCCGTTCTTTACCCTTTTGGTACGGAACCCTAAAAAGGATGACTCACGCTACGCAGTGCCGGGTCCGAGCCGAGTGCCGGCCGCAGCAAGGTCAATATTATATATATTTTGTGTGAACAAACTCACGTTAAACCATAGATTTAGAATTTTTCGCGCTAAATCTACGCGTTAAACCGAGCGGCAACTGAGTGACAGCCGAACTACGGAAAGCGCTCATAAACAACTCGGTCCCGCCTCGGCTCGGCCACGGCCCGTTGCATGAATACAGTGCCACCGAGCTTCGCCCGAGCAGTCGTGAATGCAACCGGCTCGGTGACCGTGCTACGGCCGACACTCGGCTCGGACCCGGCACGGTCTAGCGTGAGTCATCCTTTAGAATGCTTGCTGATCTCTAAACTACTGGACGAATTTGATCCAAATATTTCACAAATATGAATAACAATATTCAATGTGCAGTATTGACTTTTCCATAATTTGTATGTATAGAGAATTTGATTGACATTAATCAAAACATTGACAACATCTTTCTCAAATCTGATTGAGTTTTTAAACATGACATGTGTTAAAATAAAAAGTAAATTAAATCAAAAGAGTCCTCTCATCACTAAGAAGTATTGATACAAATTCGAATCGAAACCCCCCGAAGAAAACAATTGTTACCCCCTTTTAGCCTGTTCTGGAATGAATTTCAATAAAATACGAAACACATCTTCCATCAATTATGTTAGAGATGATTTATGCAAATTTTGAAGAAGATCCGACCAAGGAATCCTGTGGTCCCATACAAACTTTGTAACCCTTTTCCAACTCACGCTTGACCGATTTCTCAAATTTCTCAATTTTTCGGTAATCTACATATAACACCCGATCTGTGTGCCAAATTTCATAACGCTAGGACAATTGGAAGTGGCCTAGAGGTTTTGATGACCGGTCAGTGAGTGAGTGAGTCAGTCAGTGCCAAAATTAGCTATATTCACAGGGTCATATTTCAGGATCTACTAAAGCTACATCTATGAAATTTGGTACACTGCCTTAGTACTAGTATATGATTACGTACGTACAATTTTATTTCTGTACTTGCAATAGGCACTGAGCTACAGGGGGGTCAAAAGTGGGTCGAAGCGGTTCGTGTAAATAGAGTACGGCATGCGCTCGGCCTGTTGCTGGAACTTGGCCTGCGCACTGCCGTGCGCTTAGACTAACGAAAGGAAAATTATGTTACGAAGCAGGTTTGTAAGATAAAATACATTGATGTTTATGAAAGCAAGTAATTTCAATTTGCTCGGATGTTATAAAGATAATGGGAATTTGATATACTGAAACACTTTTGTAAAAGATATTGGAACATCAGATTTTTCTAAATATCTTTTTCATCTAAGTATGAAGACTGATGAGGGATTCTCTTCCTTCGAAATTTGCCTGGATTTGGAGTTTGGGGTCCGTTTTTAGGGTTCCGTACGACACGTGACGGCTTATGAGACTTCGCCGTCTGTCTGACTGTGCGTCACAAGGCTGTATCTCAGAAACCGTCATAGCTAGAGACCTGAAATTTTCATAGATGATGTAGGTAGGTATTTCTGTTAATAAATACTAAAATCAGAAAAAAGATCTGATCTGGGCTCGCTTAATTTTTAAAATATCTTTCATGTAATTCCAGATTCTGAACCCTCTACAGTTTTATTATATACTAGCGACCCGCCCCGGCTTCGCACGGATGCAATGCTTATACTAAATACATATAAACCTTCCTTTTCAATCACTCTATCTATTAAAAAAACCGCATCAAAATCCGTTGCGTAGTTTTAAAGATTTAAGCATACATAGGGATATAGGGACAGAGAAAGCGACTTTGTTTTATAATCTTATATATAAAACCGGCCAAGTGCGAGTTGGACTCGCCCATGAAGGGTTTCGTAGCAGCAAATAACATAATATAAAAGTTCGTTGTAACTTTGATTGATGTTTCAACACGTTCGCAGTGGTAGTGATTTGCTAACCGAAAATTGCGGTTTATGACGTGTCTGTATACCCAGCAGGACCCTTCGTCTGATTCGATTGAGAACCACAGTTTTACTTTCGTAATATTTGCTACCTTCCGAATAGTGTAAGTAAAATTTTAGTACCTTAACAGTTATTCAGAAAAAATGAGTTTATTTCTAGCAGGACCCTCCGTGGTTTGAAGGTCTTCAGACCTGTAGTGTATGTCTCTGCATAGCGGTGAATTAGTACCTTCAGATTATCTTCGTTTATTTTAAAAAAAGTAATTAGTTTATGAGAAATATACCTACAAAATGTTTATAATGCCAGCAGGACCCTTTTTTGTTCTGGGTCTTTCAGTCCACACACTCATATTTTCTAGCAGTATTCAATTGGTACCTTTCAAAAAACTTATCACTTAATTCAAATAATTAGTAATAATATGTAAAAAAAATCAGAGAAAATATTCTAAAAAATATAAAATTTCCCGTGACTCTATTGGTAGTGCCAATAGGTAGTGCCGCGGGAAAGATACGCAATTTACTCCGATTCCCAATGGCAACTTTACTTACTATCTATTGTTTTATATATGTGATACAACCAATGTAATAAAAATCTGTTTGTGTGTTTATATTATGAACGCAGTTTAATATCGTCGAAAAACAATAGTACCTAGATTGTATAACAAGGGAGCAAAATAGTTTACGGCGAGGGCGCTACTTTGAATCACGAGCGAAGCGAAGGATTCTAGAATAGAATCCCGAGCAAAGCGAGGGATTCTAACGTAGAATCCTGAGCGCAGTGAGGGATTCAAAGTACACCGCCCGAGGTAAAAATAATTTGCTCTCGAGTAATATACTCTACTTTTCATTCCCTTTCTATGA
Organism: Miltochrista miniata; assembly: GCA_933228765.1. Taxonomy (NCBI): domain Eukaryota; kingdom Metazoa; phylum Arthropoda; class Insecta; order Lepidoptera; family Erebidae; genus Miltochrista; species Miltochrista miniata. The sequence goes on along the minus strand of OW121764.1, from coordinate 7,858,629 downwards.
GAAAAACCACTTTGTACGACGTAGTTAGCTTCTAATAGTTAGGTCCATTCCATATCCATTCAGGAGTTAATTAATGCATTGTCACTTTCATAATTCGACGTAGAAGTCACTATACTTGCAGAATATTATAAAATACTCCACCAAGCAAAGTTGACGAACGCGGCGAATGATCCCTTACCGCCGATACCCTGATACCTCCACCTACATCAGGTACTTACCGGAAGCGCACCGTCGGCAAGGGTGCAGACCACGCTCATGTATCCATTTTTGTAAATTAAGTTCAGGACAAATCAAAACTCGATCGATTTATAGATATTTTTCGTAATATTTGAATCGTCAACTTCGCTTGGTGAAGTATTACTACAAGAACAGAGAGATAAATCGCGCTCTTTAGTTTTTTTTTTACTGAGCATAGGTCACCGCGGTTCTGTGCAGCCAACACCTACCAGCCAGTAATTCATACAATTTGCGTTCGATTTCTATGAATGTTTAAGTTCCAAATTCAAATCTCATTGCCGCCCGCTAAAAAGCTCTTAACAGAAAAGAGGCAGGGATGTGACATTGTACCTACATAAAAAATCGATTTTTAATAAATCGGTTTATTAAATTAAATTTAAAGTAAAATTTAAAGTAAATTTCAATAGTGTTTATCTACATAATATGAGGCTGACTGTACTATGTATTGTTTCAAGCGATTTATCTCTTTCTTTCTGATTCAACTAATTCAAAGTAATAAACGAGATAGACGTAGTTTCAATCACTCTACCTATTTCTGAAAAAATACACTGTTTGGCAAAATTTTGACTTACGCCCTAATAGAATTAGGCCGACGATATATTATATACGATAATTTTTGTTGATACTCATGTTTTTGTGTTACTCATTTGCTACATGAACTCTATCAACCCACACTGAACCACGTTTGATTGTTAATTGCTATAGGTATCTACCTATTATAGATTGTGGTAAATTTCATTTATTTGTTTTTATAATTGTTATTTTTTTTACGCTGATATTTACGTAGGTACCTAATAAAACATACGAGTTGAAACAGATTTTTATTTCATTGGTTGCATCATTCATCGTCAGTCATCGGATATCGGAGTAATGTTATTTTATTTTTTATGAGCTCTACATACGTTGGCGCTTGCCTTCACTCGGCCAGCTAGGCAAGCGACACCGAGCGATGGCCAGACAAGACAAATTGACTGTCCACACGTTGGCGGTGGCCATTGCTCGGCAACGCTCGGCCAGCGTGTATAGGCGTCTTAAGAATATTTTCTCTGATTTTTTTTACATATTATTAATAATTATTTGAATTAAGTGATAAGTTTTTTGAAAGGTACCAATTGAATACTGCTAGAAAATATGAGTGTGTGGACTGAAAGACCCAGAACAAAAAAGGGTCCTGCTGGCATTATAAACATTTTGTAGGTATATTTCTTATAAACTAATTACTTTTTTTAAAATAAACGAAGATAATCTGAAGGTACTAATTCACCGCTATGCAGAGACATACACTACAGGTCTGAAGACCTTCAAACCACGGAGGGTCCTGCTAGAAATAAACTCATTTTTTCTGAATAACTGTTAAGGTACTAAAATTTTACTTACACTATTCGGAAGGTAGCAAATATTACGAAAGTAAAACTGTGGTTCTCAATCGAATCAGACGAAGGGTCCTGCTGGGTATACAGACACGTTTATGACGTATTAAAAAAAAACTACCAGCTCTATCTCGTTCAAACTAATTTTCGTTGGTAGTTTTTATGGCAATGTACATCATATATTTTTTTTAGATTTATCATTCTCTTAGTTTGGAAGTTAGAGGGGGGGTACACATTTTTCCACTTTGGAAGTGTCTCTTGCGCAAACTATTCATTTTATAAAAAAATGATGTTACGAACCTCAATAACATTTTTAAAGACGTATGGGTTTGATGAAAAAATAATTTTTGAGTTTCAGTTCTGAGTAATATATTACCCCCAAAATTTACTACTTTTTTTCTAGTTTTATATAAGAATCTTAATGCGGTTCACATAATACATCTAGTTACCAAGTTTTAATAGCATAGGCCTTATAGTTTCGGAGAAAAATTACTGTGACACACGGACGGACAGACAGACAGACAGACAGACATGACGAATCTATAAGGGTTCCGTTTTTGCCATTTGGCTACAAAACCCTAAAAATGAATCGCAAAATGTGTTGGTAAGCGCATAACTTCAGAACGGGTGAACCGATTTCACTAATTATTTTTTTGTTGTGTAAGGTATTGTCAGGAGAAGGCTCTTATGGAAGAAGAAATATTGCATTCCCACGGGAACGGGAACTACGCGGGTGAAACCGCGTGAAGTCCTCTAGTAGGTAATAAAACCGTAGTATCACATACGGTTTTATTATAATTATACACTAATGGACTACGTGTGACAACCCTAGGAAGTCATCATTCAGCGACTTTATACTTCGCTATTGTTCGAAGCTTTGTCGGCTTAATGCATGAAAATTTCATCCAAGCTGTGCCTCAATTAATTTTGTTAACTGAATACCGACTTTAACTTGTCTTGAAAAGTAAGTTTTACTGAAGATTGATTACTGCTTTTCTAGATCCATTGTGAAGTAAAGTTTGGTTAATGGTTTAGCAAAGTTATATCGCCCGATATTATATTCAAATCGAATTGGAAATTTAGAAACACGTTTCCATTGATACGATGCTTGATTCTTTAATCGGATTATGAATAAGGACGTGTTAACTGAAACTGATATTGATAATTGAAATTATTTTCTTGAAGACTTTCAACTATCTAGTTATCACGATAGCGATAGAAAAGCTATGGGAACATGTAGCTAGTTTGTAAAGCACCATTCGCTTGACATAGCTTCTTCCCGCCTGCAAATGTTGCCGACGAAGTAAAACAGTAAGTAGCTAAAGACAATCACAAAAGAAATGTAGAGCTTGTTTTTTGCTTTTCAATTGTATATTTACTTGGCAGTCGGGTTTTTTTTGTATTCTAAATAGGTAATTAAGTTTATTTCTAGTTTATGTTTCTGTAGCAGCAACAGAAATACATTATCTGTGAAAATTTCAGCTCTCTAGCTATCACGGTTCCTGAGATACAGCCTCGTGGCAGACAGACAGAGACAGAAGGAGACGGCGAAGTCTCATGAATAGGGGTACCATTTTTACCCTTTGGGTACAGAACCCTGAATATTAGTAACTAGCGGACGTCACGCGGTTTCACCCGTGTCGTGCCCGTTCTTGTGGGAATACGGGAATAAAATATAGCCTATGTTCACCGCAAAGAGTGTAGCTTCCCAACAGTGAAAGAATTTTTAAAATCGGTCTAGTAGTTCCGGAGCCTATTCTTTACAAACAAAAAACAAATCTTTCCTCTTTGTAATATTAGTATAGATAGTATAGATGAAAAGCAAATTTAGAACACGAGGTAAATTTCGAAAACGATCGAATTAATCAATTTTACGAGCTAAATGTGGAACCAGGAACAATACCTATCACGACCACTTAGAATTTTTATTAATTGCTTTTGCCAGTGTCAACCGTAATTTACTGAACCAATTTTTGGGTCGGAATTGGGCGGAATCCATACTAAAACAGTGATTTGACTCTTTTTATGAAACAATAAATTACCTTCCCACACAGAGTAGCGGCGTTCCAAGTTTCTATTACAGGAGTTGACTATAATATTCTATCAGGTAGGTATGGAAAAATATAATAAAATATACAAAAAATGGATGGTTTTATTCACGGGGACGGGAGGGAGGCGTATGCCTAACAGGTGTCAATTTGTTGAGATTGATTTTGACTGTTGACTATGCTATTTTAAAGTAATTCCCTTTATAATCTTACTAATAATATAAATTCTAAAGTTTGTGTGTGTGGATGTGTGGATGTTTGTTACCCTTTCACGCTCGAACTCCTGAACGGATCTGGTTGAAATTTGGTACAGGGATACAGTCAGGAATAACACATAGGCTAATTTTTATCCCGGGAATAAGTTCCTACGGGAAGCGGGAACGGGAACAAATACGCGGGTGAAGCCAGTATTAGCATAAATACATGCACATAGTGGCTATATTCTCGTAGGAATAGGCAGCGGCGAATTTCATGTCCATATTATTTCACGATTATTTTTTGTCGTATACGGTAGTGAGCTATTGCCGTGTTTAAAACGTCATTCGCAGGTAGTGGCAACCCTGAGGCCTTCACCTTGTTTACATACATATATGGTCACGCCCCTATAACCGAAGGGTGTAGGCAGATGCATATTACATATATGCCCACATTTTATAAGTGGTGATGGTGAGCCCTTTGCCTTGTTGAAGTTGAAATGGACTGGTGCAGGTCGTGGCGACCGCTAGTTGAAATTTTTCAAGCCGCCCAACTTGCCTTAACGATTGTTATTTTACTGACCGAACCGGGTTTTATTTAGAGTTTCTGTTTTGTCTTTCGATGTTGTAGTGAACACGTGCAATGCTGTTATTGCCGTGTTTAAATCGTTCGCAGGTAGTGACAACCCTGAGACCTTCAGCTTGGTTTACTATCATATTAATTTGAAATAAAAGTTGAAAAGGTACCTACGTAGATCTGCAGTCGCAACGCAAATGTGGTCAAATCCCGGGAGCTTTTAATGGCTCTTTTTATGTTGCGAACTTTTCAGCAGTGACGATTTATTAGCCTATAAAGTATATGCGATAAATTGGCACGGACTGCGTAAATAGCTCCCAGGTGTCAGCAATCCTTTCGTCCCCTATAACATGCATACATATATAATAGCACCCTTATCCCCGAAGGGGTAGGCAGAGGTATATTCGTCCTCTTTATGGTGCTAAAAAAAGAAAATGCATCACCTGAAATTGCAAACGCAGTACCTGAAATTGTAATTTAAACTGTCTAATTGCATGTGACTCTACCTCCGTATAGGTAGAAAAGCCTAACATATTAATCCAGAATATTAGCTACCTGTACATCAAATTTCAGCCAGCCATTCAGGGATTAGCTCGCGATTAAGTGACAAACATGTAAAATTGTAAACATATTCACAAACTTTCACACAATACTAATAAAACTGCTACCTGACTCAACCTCACATCCTGTTCTTGTTTAAGTGCTACCGGCATTAAAAACTCTTAAAAGAACCTTCTAAACTACAAAAACATAATTAAACATTCAGCTTTCCATGTAACGTAAAGTAAATGTAAACAAAACAACAAAATTAGCCAAAGTTACCCTCAGCCGACATTCTAAGTAGGAAACTAAGTTACCCTAACCTTGGGCCTTTGGAATTATGTAAATAAGGGCTCGCGTGTTATGAGGTGTTTCAGTCCTCGTGTGCCTATCGCATAGAGCAACGCGACCTATGACTGTGATCGGGAGTGGAGGCCTTCTGTCAATACATACAGAGCGTTTCGAAGATCGTTCCTCTGTCGAACTATAAAAACCTGGAACGACCTGCCTGTACACGTACCCTCATCTTACAATTTCGGGTTCTTCAAGCGGAGCGTGAAGAGGCACATCACAGGGCCGCCAACTTGAGGACCACTGTCAGAAGTCTTACGGACTGTGAGAGTGGTCCCCAATCGCTAGATGCACCATGACTTTCCATCAGGCTGGTGACGGCATTTTGGTAAGCTCAATATAAAAAAAAAAAAAAACTCCAAATGGTATAACAAATGTGTGTCTGAAATTATGAGTGTATTGCTTTAAATGTTTTGTGTAAGTTCCATACTGCCTTTGCGTTTTCCTAAACGCCTACAGTATAGGATTCTTCAAAAGGGGACTTAGAAGAGTTTTACTGGGTCGGCCGCGCTAGTGTAGCGCCTCTGGTCTTGCAAACGTTTATAGGCTGCGGTGACCACCTGTCCTTCTGGTGGGTCATATGCTTGTCTGCCACCTTAGTGGTACCTATAAAAAGATACCAACAGCCGATTGCTTTTATAGTGGTATATATAATATGATTTCCCCCGCAGCATAAGATAGCCAGATATGTATAGAGCAAACATGCTATGTCTACTCCGCTTGTACTGTTCGCGTTGCTCTATAGTCCTCGTGTGCCTATCGCGAAACGTTGACAGAACACAAACAACGCCACAGGGGCCCATGTTAATGTGTAAACGACATAAACCTTCACCTTTACTTTACTAAAGCGTACACAGGCCTGAATGGACTCCATTTTGAAGGGTAAGTAAGTTTACCTGATGGGTTGGTGAACAAATTGTTTCTGAATTTACTTTGAAGGTTATTCGTTGGGTATTTGAACTAAACACATTTCACTAGTTGTATATGGTGGCATGTAATACTTAGTTGGTAATCCTTTTGCCTGTTTTCGGACAGTTCACTGCTGGGTTGCTCGACCCTTTCTTCCGCATTCAGTCCTTCCCAGTGAACTTTTATGATTGTTGATCAATCTAATGGGTGACCGGACCTTGCGTTCGCAGAGTCCCAGTCTCCACTCCAGACCTCGTTTTAACTTGCACTTTAACCTGCTAACTTTCTTTCTCTGATGAATGGGATCGGTTTGGAGTTGATACTCAAAGACGCTGCAAACTAAGTTCGCTCCTAAGAACTGGCCTCGCCAAGGCAAAAGTCCACATCTAAAACAGGTAGACAGATGATAGAGTATAGAAAATTTCAGTCTGTACCAGTCCAATAACAAGATATGTAATACGACTTTCATTCTTAAAAACCGATTTAAAAGATTGTTCCTCTGTATAACCTTAGAAACTTAAAACGGTCTGCCAGCGTTCGGCTTGCCCTCCCCTTACTTCCTCGGGTTCTTCAGCATCATTGGACCATCAACTTGATGGTCCAATGATGCTGAAGCTACTGTCAAATTTCGCCAAAAGGAAGAAAATTAAACCCTCAAATTGCTCAATGTCACCATAGACGTCATTTTTTGGCTTCTTCGCACCATCTGACTGAGCACCAAATATCACCATCGGTGATGAATTGAGACAAATCAATTCTTTGAACCCCAGTGGTATAATAAAACGATTTTCAAAACTGGTAGGTGTGATATGGAATCTGTTTCATTTCATATATCCACTGGTGGCAATGGCGAGCTAAATATAGAAAAAAAAAACTCGTTGAAAAAACACACAAAAGCGACATGAAATAAAAAAAAAAAAATTCACGTGTTCATAATGGCCACTGTAATAAATATTCTGAAAACATTTTAACGTGAGAAGCTCTATATCAGCGTGACACACAACCCTGTTACCGTTACAAAGGCATTGTTGACTTTGTTTCCGTTGAGAGACCGTGTTTTCTTTCATCTGCAGGGTTGAGTGAAAAGCTAAAAGGGGTATTACATATGCAGCTACTTATATGTATATTCTACTGCGCAGTTTCATGACTCAGAATTGTATGATTTCATAATTTGCAAAGTGAAAAATCTTTATATTAATAAATTGAATATTTGGAGTACATATCGATTAAGAATATTTGGGATTTCAATATTAATGTCAGTGAAGTGTATGGCATATAATTTATTATTCTTATTTCGAAATTGGTTTATTATAGAAACTTGGTTTCGAATGTGGCCGAAGGGAAAATTATAGTCTCGCTTACCTATATAATTTGCTTTCTTTATCTTGATTTGTATGTTTGCGTTAAATTTAAATAGTATATTGTCATCTCAAATGCTGCAGCATGTTTCGACAAAAGGAGCTTAGGAGAACGAAGATAGAGTTTGAATTTTGATTTACTAGATTTGTTTATATCTACGTTGAATAAGTCGGAGTCGAAGTTGGATTATAGTTATGAGGTTTTTGTGGTACCTATAGTTAAATTTGCTGCCCTTTTTTTAATGTGAGGAAAATCCTTTAGGGATGAATAGACTCCTACCGACTAAAAGTCATCCATCCAGCCAAACGTACCTAACAGCCTACGGTTGGGAGCCTCGGGTAAGCCCTCGGAAGGATGTCCGCAAATTTGCTGCCTAGTCTTTACAGAAGCGCTCGTGGCCCCGCGGACTCAGTGTTCTGTAAACGATCACTGCAGTAAGCAACTTTCACTATGGCCGGTCCATGGATGGGTGACCATCCATGTGATCACTTTGTGACATTTATTTGAGCGTTTCCGTGCTTCGGAAGGCACGTTAAGCCGTTGGTCCCGGTTGCCAGTAAAATGGCAGTCGTTAAGCTAAGTTGAAGGCTTTATTTCAACAGCAGGCAGTCACAACCTGCGCCTGTCCATTTAAACACGGCAATACGGCTCACCACCTATTACGTGGGACAAATTATACGAAGGTGAAATGTGGGCATATAATATGCCTCTGCCTACCCCTTCGGGGATAAAGGCGTGACCATATGTATGTATGTATGTAGTCTTTACTAACGTATAAAAGTTTGTAAGTATAGATGAATGTATGAATGTTTTCTCTTTTAAACTTTAAACTCTGAATGGTTTTAGCTTAAATTTGGTACGGAGTTTAATATTATTATAGTCTGGAATACATAGGTAGTTAGCACAAATAGGTACAGTTCTATTTGATGGTAGTATATTGTGTACTCGTGGGATATCCTTCCGAGGGCTTACTCGGGGCTCCCAACCGTAGGCTGTTGGGCCGGAGCAGGATACGTGAGGTTTTTGAGTCCGGCATAGCATCCATCAGGATTTTCCCTCACGTTAATAAAAATGAGGAGGTATATTGTGCATGTAGGTAATACTTACTTTTTATCTCCGGAATATGTTTCCATGGGATGCGGGTTCAGGATTCCACGCGGGCGGATTCTCCAGTTCTACGCTTGTCTTTAGTCTATAATATAATCTCATCGTTGATCGTAGAACCAATGAGTGTATTCATAACAAATCTTGCCAAAATACTATATTTGTTTACAAACAAGTACCGCGTTCTCTGCGTGTGTCGTCTGAGTTGAATTGCAATGTTTGTTATTGCAATTCTACAGCAATTTTCTAGGTGTTGTAAATCAGTCTAAAATTCATAAAAGCACGCCTTATTCCACAAAAGGATAGAGCAGTTGTCAACTATGTCCACATCATGGGATAGATTTTGTAGGCATAGGCACTACAATCTACAGTAATTTTCTAGGTGTCGCAAAGCAGTCTAAAATTCATAAATACCTACACACTTTATTCCACAAAGGCACTGTATACTGTATTTTGACTCGGCCGGGTTTTAGAAATAAATGCCTACAGCCACGCGGTACGTAAGCATGCGATAGGGCTGCCCACCTACAGCATTTTAATAATATGTGCCTACTTTTATTTTCTATTTAGTATTGCGATTGTAAATATGTGCATACATACATTCATATAGTCACGCTTTTATCCCTGAAGGTGTAGGCAGAGACATAGTATACGCCCACATTTTACCTTATAGTTTTACGTACGCGTATATATAGTGAGCATAATGCAGTTCAATTTTTTCAATCCGCCCACAAGGCCTTCAATCTGTATTAAGGATTGTCGTTTTACTGACAACCGGCTTCAATTTCGAGTAAATATGTACCTACCTTTTTTATTTAAACAAAAAAATACTTTGTGAGTAATAATATAATATCCCCGCAACGGCTAGCGGCGCGGGGCGGCGGCGTGGCGGCGCAGCGCCCGTTATCCACTAACGATGGAGTGAGACAGGTATAGAAATTTGAAAACGAGTAAGTGGCGTAGACAATAATAATCGGCTCATCACATGTTTCGTCAGTGATAGAATCACGGAATTCTAGTCTTTATAATCATTGCGTTAAATTTTTGATTTACAAAATTAAAACTATTTTTCGATTTGAAAGTACTAGTCAGTCTCTAGTACCTACACTAGTACTTTTCGTACATTGTCAAGTTGAGTTGAATTTTGAAAGTTCATATTTGTTTCTATGCGTGTAATAAAAATCAAAGGTAACAAAAATGCTGCCAATCAAAGTCATACGGTTTGTTTCTTTGTGGATGACCGATGTTACAGTACACTTAGCGTGTACTGTAACATCGGTCATCCACAAAGAAATGAATACTCTTGAAACATACCTAAATCATTGCTCTCAATTAAATAACTATGAACTGACAACGGAACTAAATGTACTACCTACACGTACTAGAGTTCTGAACTAGTTTTTTTTTGGATATTGTACTATATTGGATCGCACCGTTCACTGACTGAGCAAGCACAAGTCTAGTTTTAAACACAAATATACCTACTTCATGTAACTACCCAGTTCACTCGTGTCAATCCCTTTGTTTAACTTTCGTCAACTAGTAGTATAGTACCAATTAGTACTTAAGTAAAATCAATTTATAGTCTTACCTTTCGGAGTTTTCAGGTAATCTAAAAAACGTTATCTCTGGGTATTGACGAATTCATGCAACCAAAACAAGCGCAATAGACTCTAGTTGTCATATTAAATATTTTTAGTAAATAAAACACGCGCGGTTACTAAATAAAAAACGACACACCGTCCATTCGTCTACTCGGCACAATCGCCTGCTAGCGTGCTGAAAGGCCTGCCGAAAACGAGAATCGTAGGTATAGCTTGCGCTTCGTCCGTTTGTAGGGAGCTACAATACTGGTTAGTACTCTTTATACTGTGACAAAGGGATAGAGCAGTTTGTAAACTATGTCCACATCACCAGTTATATTTTGAAGGCACTTAAAACGTGAAACCTATTGCTTAAATGGTCAATAACAGGATGAAACACTCAGGAACAGGGTAGAACACTTATTACACTTAGGTGGACCAAGGTTCAGAAAGGGGTCCTGGGGTATCCTTCCGAGGGCTTACCCGGGTCTACCAACCGTAGGCTGTTAGGCAGGATACGTGAGGTTCTTTTGGTCGTTAGGAGTCCAGCATAACATCCATGAGGATTTTCACTCACTTTAAAAAAGGGTCAGAAAGGGATGAGTTTACTTGATGTTTTAATGTGGCCGACGGTAGAGGATGTCTCCCACTTTCACGCGACGCAATAGTGGTATTTTGACACGGTTTATTTATCTGTGCGAATGCAGTTCTCGTCAGTCATTTGAAATTGTGACACAGTCACAGATCGACATCATAATAGTGGCTTATTCTATCTTCTATCCTACTAATAATATTAGTATGATAGAAGACGTTTCACACTATTATGCTACTTTTCATCCTGGGAATATGTTCCCACGGGAAGCGGGATCGGGCACCGAATGTCACGTGGGCGAAGCCGCGAGCGTCATCTAGTGTTTCTATAAGGTCTGTAAGTTTCCTGTGACATCCTTCCGAAGGCTTACCCGGGGCTCAAAACCGTAGGCTGTTGGGCGTTACGTGAGGTTTTTTAGTCGGTAGCTCGGTAGGAGTTCGGCGTAGCATCCATGAGGATTTTCCTTCACGTTAAAAAAAAAAGGTCTGTAAGTTTATTCTGGGACATCTTTCCGAGGACTCCCGACCATAGGAACTTAGGCAGTGGCTGGGCACGTATGGTTTTTGTCGGTAAGAGTCCGGCATAGCATCCATGATGGATTCCCACACGTAATAAATAAGAGGTCTGTAAGTTTGACCTTCACTATTCATACAACACTTTATTTTATTTTTTTTTTACGTGAGGGAAAATCCTCATGGATGTTATGCCGGACTCCTACCGACTAAAAAACCTCACGTAACGCCCAACAGCCTATGGTTGTGAGCCCCGGGTAAGCCCTCGGAAGTATACTACACTTAATCGATATCCTATCCTTATTGTAGTCTGTCGAAAAGAATTTTATCTTTGAAGGCGGAGCATCGTGAATATATTAATATGAATACAACTGCTTATCATACAAGTATAATGGAGGCAAGGCTACATCTACAATGGAATGTCACGTGTGAAAGTTAAAAAGTAAAACTATCCAAGTTGTGCTCATTGTATTGATGACGTGATAGAACAAGGATGCGTTGTTTTTATACGTGTCAAAATTATTCATGAATGCTGTGCCGTACTCCTGCCAACTCACTCAATGACACGGGGTCAGCCTACGGCCGGGGGTCCCGTCCCGGGTAAGCCCTCGGAAGGATAGTTCCAGGACTATATTTTGCGTTATAACAAACTGCTGACGGGGATTCCTGTCACATTCATCCGAGAAGTTACCCAGGAAGGCCGGGGAAAAGAGGAAACCGTGTGGTTTCAATCGGTTTGAGTTTTTTTTATACCACTAAGGTGGCAGACAAGCATGCGGCCAACCAGAAGGACCGGTGGTCACCGCAGCCTATGAACGTTTGCAACACCTGCCGACCCTGTAAAAACCTTCTAAACCCCCTTTAGAAGGACCACATGCTGAAAAAAAAAGTTTGGCATGAAAAACCGTTTACTTGGGTTACTTGGCGATTCATTTGTGTCACAAGTTGATTATCGAAATTCGACAGCAATTAATTAAAAAGCGTTAGCTATTTTTAGCTCATAATAGCGAGTAAAGTCATGGTCACAGCTAGTGTACGTAGCGCGATCCACTTTATAGAAAAGATAAAATTTCATGAATACGGCAATAGTTTTAGATCGGGAAAGTGCTATCGGTTTGTTTTCATCCCGAGAAAACCTTTTATTCCCACGGGACAACCCGTTTGTGCGATATCCAAAATTTATGCGAGTGGAACCGATGGCTTTGTGTTTTATTCTGTGTCTATAAAGGCAAAAATTACTTGTTTCAATATAAAATAGGTACCTTTTCGTTTCTTTGTAATTTCCGGAACTCAGACAGAAACTTTTAACACTTTTTAACCGACTTCAAAAAAAGGAGGAGGTTCTCAATTCGTCTGTATGTATTTTTTTTATGTATGTCAAGCGATATTTCCGTCAATTATAGACGGATTGCAAATTTTTTTTTTGTTGAATAGGGGCTACTTCTGAGGTGGTCCCATTTTCACCCGGTCAGGATCTGATGAAGGGATCCAGGAGAAATCGAGGGAAAATTGTAGGGACAACTATCGCATGTTAACTTTTTAATTAAGTGCTTTAATGTTCTACATTTTAATGAAGGTCTGGCGTCGATCTGATGATAGAGTCGAAAGACAGTCGAGGGCATTCCTTAACAATTTACAGCAGTTATCTTGTGTTTGGGCTTGATTGATTTGTATTGATGAGAACTTTACACCTAGATTGATAGATCAGACTTTAAAAAAAAGAAAGTTCTCAATGTTTTATGTATGTTCAACGATATTTCCGTCAATTATACACGGATTTAATTTTTTTGTTGTTGAATAGGGTTTACTTCTGAGGTAGTCCCATTTTAACCACGTTATGACCTGATTATGGGATCCTGGATGAATCGAGGGCAACCACCGATAATTATAGGGACAACTAGTGCGTTTGTTAACTTTTTAATTCAGTGCTTTAATGTACTACAGTTAATGAAGGTCTGGAGTCAATCCGATGATGGAACGAAAAGACAGCCGAGGGAATTCCTTGACGATTTACAGAGCAGCTACCTTGTGTTGGGGCTTGATTGATTTGTATTAATGAGAACTTTCACCTAGATAGATATATTTTTCGGTTCATCCGTCACTTAAAATATTGAAAAAAAAGACGTGTGGCACTCGGGGACTGCCGCGGTAAAGCTATTACATAGCATTTTTACCAACTATGCTAGTTTAATTATTTCTATATAAGAATACTAGCTGATGCCCGCAGCTTCGTCCGCGTAAAATTTGTTACCGCGGGAAGTTATTCCCGGGATAAAAGGTAGCCTATGTGTTATTCCAGACTATAATGTATCTCTGTACCAAATTTCAGCCCAATCCGTTCAGCGGTTTGAGCGTGAAAGAGTAACAAACATCCACACTCACAAACTTTCGCATTTATAATATTAGTAAGAAGTAAGAAGTAAGAAGTAAGAAGTAAGATTTTAAGGCCTATGTTCAACAAAGAAAAGTACCAAGTACCTATTTGACTGTGGACATTTGGACTTTTGGACTTTGGCCTTTGGGACTTTTGGACTTTTAGCCTTTTGGACTTTAGGACTTTTGGACTTTTGAACTTTTGGACTTTTGGACTTTTGGACTTTTGGACTTTTGGACTTTTGGACTTTTGGACTTTTGGACTTTTGGACTGTTGGACTTTTGGACTTTTGGACTTTTGAAGACCCAAAAGTCCTCAAAGACCGAAAAGTCCCAAAAGTCCCAAAAGTCCCAAAAGTCCCAAAAGTCCCAAAAGTCCCAAAAGTCCCAAAAGTCCCAATAGTCCCAAAAGTCCCAGAAGTCCCAAAAGTCCAAAAGTCCAAAAGGCCAAAAGTCCAAAATTTCAAAAGTCCAAAAGTCCAAAAGTTCAAAAGTCCAAAAGTCCAAAAGTTCAAAAGTCCTAAAGTCCAAAAGGACAAAAGTCCAAAAGTCCCAAAGGCCAAAGTCCAAAAGGCCAAAATTCCACTCCATCAACCTCACCCCACCCACCTCACACCAATTCATCTCACCACACCCCACTTCACTTCACCCCACCCTACACACCTCAGCCCACCCCACTTCACTTCATATACATAGGTACACGTTATGCAAACGCTCACGTGTACACGTTGGTATAATATATGAAGTGCGAGATACACGAACGTGGCCGAGCGTGGCCGAAGGTAGCCGAGAGTGTGATTTATTTTCGTGACACAATTTCTGGATTCGGTCTCCACGCAAGGCCCGCGATAGAAGCTATGCAATAGCTTAATAGGTATTTTGTTTTAGAACTTTTTAAGAAGAACAATTATTTTGTAATAAATTATTTTTATGTAAATTCAACCATTTACGCAGATAACGATTAAATGTTTTCCGTTTTCGAAACATTCCTCATTGCTGCACCGCTCCTATTAATCTTAGCATTATGTTATGTAGCCTATAGCCACTATCAATAAATGTACCTACTTACTATCGAACAGTTTTTGAAACTCTACCAGTAGTTTCAGTAAGGCTTGCCTTGGTCATGGTCCCTTTGCAGCGTGTGTCCAATCCAGCGCAGCAGCTACACTTCCGACGTTTGGTCTGTTGGTGGATAGGGGTCTCACTGCAGCGTTCCAATAGTCTTACGTTGGTGATGTTCTCGGGCCCGTATGTACCGAGGATCCATTGGAGGCAGCGTTTGACGAAGACTTATAGCTGGTAGCTGATGCAAAATGTCTTTAGTGACCTTCCATGTCTCGCATCCGTATAGCAGTTAGCAGTACAGTTTTAACGTTTACTTCGTTTTGAGTTTCACTCTTCGTGTCCATTTTCGCAACTGCCTACGGGGCGCAGCTGTGTAAAGGTTGTTCTGGCCTTGGCGAGACTCGAAATGATGTAGGGTACTCTTCTATCCCATCAGTTTCTGACACGACACTCCCGAGGTACTTATGTGAATTAGTGCCTCCACCACATCTCTTGCGTCTGTCGATTTTAATTTCAGTCCAGCCATTCGCTGCCTCATCCTGCTCGTTGTCCTGCACGTTGTCCTGCAGACATGCATGACGGCGTGTGTGTGCCTCAGCAGGCACAGGACATCGGCATCATTTAAATCCTCCAGGATATCAGTATAGGCCCCATTCTATGCCACGCCGATTGTTCTTTGCGGTATTCAGCATTATACCATCTATTTTCTCCTTTGCGCTCGGTAAGACTAATTCGTAGTGGGCCTAACTCGCGTTACGTCTAAATGTCATTTAAAATTCGCTTTCAGCCTAATTTGCTGTATGTCTATATAGCAGTTGGTCTATTTCGTATATGGACTACTTCGACATATACCTAAATCTTAGTTGGTCTACATCGCGTTATGCCTAAAATATTTATTGAGTTGAATTCTTAATTTGTACATTAGATGAAATCGTTGTCCTACAGCTGTAAGGATATTTTGACTTTTTGATGAATAATATCAGTTTCATGTTATTTATACTTTTTTTTTACTTGGGAGAAAATCCGTCATGGATGCTATGCTGGACTCCTACCGACTAAAAAACCTCACGTGACGCCCAACGGCCTATGGTTGGGAGCCCCGGGTAAGCCCTCGGAAGGAGGGGTGCTGGGAAGGACAACCTCGCCGTGGTGCATCCTGGTAACGTGGACGACGACGCGGGGCGCACGTCGTCGTCCATGGCCGGTAGTCCACCAAGGAGGGGGGGCGTTATGGCCGGTTTGTAGTTCTCCGCATACGCTCTGTTATGCAGAGCGTACTTAGCGGAGAACTCTCAGGGCGACGAGTACTTCGCCACTGAGCGATCAGTGGCGAAGTACACGGTCCCATGGGGACAATCGTTCAGCCGAGCCGTAACCCCGTCCCCGTGGCAACAGACGGGCACGGAGGCTCTTAGTACTTGCCAGGAAGCAAACCTCTATAAAAATTACCCCGAATCCTACGCTCTTACGCCCGGCTATGGGATGCATCGCTGGGGGGAACTCAGTGCCTAGGGCGTCACTCCCACCCTTCCCATCCTCACATCCATTCCCTCATCCCCACTCCCAGCCCTACGTCGGCGGACATTAAGCGTAAAAAATTACCTCACTCTGGCGTTGCAAATGTCCCTAGAATACGGTGACCGCCTTCCATCAGGTGGGCTGACCTCGATGCCACATGTAAATATTTAGCCCAACTTAAGAGGCTTAAGACTAAATCTCAATAGGTCTAGTTATTCTTTGACCTATTTAGCTGTTGGCCTACATCGCAGTAGGTCTAATTCGCGTTATGCCTACTTCTCCTTTTGACTAGTCATAACGCGAGTTAGGCGTACTGCGAATTAGTCTTACCGAGCGCAAAGGTATTTTCTATGGATGGTTGTTAACTATCCTGTTATCTTCATAACGATCCTCTAAGGTAGGTACAGTATGTATTTTCAAAAGAGTTTGTGAACTCTATTTCTAATTTCTTTTTCAGAATATTGATGACATTTGATTGATGTCATTTTATACACGTACGTCTACTACATTGATACATGTAATAAAATTCTAACACGCCGGTGTTTGTATGTAAATTTTTTATACTGAGGAAAATTCTATACTGAGGAATAGCTTTAACCATTAAGCTCTATTTTGATTAAGCAAACAGGGCAGATTCACACGCTACTTGATGAGTATGATTCATAAATACCTCTAATTTCATAGACCTTGTGTGACGTAAATAAAGTTGCGAGGGACAGCTAGTTAAAAGATGAAACAATAGGTTTCTTCTTATCTACTTAAAAACTATTTTTACAAATTTTATGGTAATAATAGACATTCTTTGAAATATGCATGTATGGTATTGTTGTGACTTTTATGACACGTTTAAAGTACATAGGTATGGGATAGATGGCGCTCGCGGCTACGTCAGCGTGAAATTTTCTTCCCGCTTCCCATGGGAACGTACTCCCGGGTTTGGTTATCTATATAGCAGTATTATATATAAATTAACAAAACAAAAAATAATACTGCGTTGGTGATAATAATAATAAAATGTATGTATATAGAGTACTCACTCATTTTCTTTCACTATTTTTCGTGACTTTCTTCATTAATAAATGCACTTTGTTCATTCATATTTAAAACACTTTTTACACAAATTATACGAGTACAGTTCACTGTTGTACATAGATGATGAATACCTCTTTACCTTTACCTTTATGAATACTTATACACCTATAGTCGAATTTTTATTTAGACGAAGTAAATTGACAGCAACTAATGTAATTGACAGCATCGAAATTGTCATTTCACATTAAGAACTCTAAATTCGACCAGCATTCTTAATTCAACTTT
This sequence comes from Miltochrista miniata, assembly GCA_933228765.1. Classification (NCBI taxonomy): domain Eukaryota; kingdom Metazoa; phylum Arthropoda; class Insecta; order Lepidoptera; family Erebidae; genus Miltochrista; species Miltochrista miniata. The sequence continues at coordinate 7,840,980 of OW121764.1, read as the reverse complement.
GGTCGAGTGGTTAAGACGCGGATCGGTACGCAGAAGGCGCAAGATCGATTCTGGGTACAAGCATCAATTTTTGGATTATTTGACATAATATATAACGACTGCAGAGTTCATAATTGACGTAAACAAAAAATTTATGAAGTGCGAGACGAGATACACGAACGTGGCCGAAGGTAGCCGAGAGTGTGATTCGTTTTCGTGACACAATTTCTGGATTCGGTCTCCACGCAAGGCCCGCGATAGAAGCTATGCAATAGCTTAAAAAAATTTTCAATAAAAAATACAACCGACTTCGAACAAATCCTAGAAAATAAAATTTACTTAGCACAAAGTAAAATGTATTTTGATTTATCAGATTTTATTCAATATAATATTGAAGTTGGTGCCAAGAATAATACCTACCTTAACCTATGAATTTACTTGGCGCCGACTTCAATATGATATTGAATAAAAAATCTGATAAATGAAAATACATATTACTTTGTGCTAAGTAAATTTTATTTTCTAGGATTTGTTCAAAGTCGGTTGTATTTTTTATTGAAAAATTTTTTAATAATTACTATGGTCCGGAAATGAAGCAGAGCCTATCTGAGCACATAATCCTGTATTTCTATACCTTCTGTAGTTTTCTTTTAAATTGTTGTTTGATTGTTTAAATGTGTGAAGAGTGATGTTCTCGAATAAACATGAACAATGCATTGTTTGATGAAAACATTTAATTCCCTCGGGATAACCCGCTTTAATTTAAAATGCGAATGGTAATTGGGAAAATATGAATAAGCTATAATAAAATATTTATATCTAAATCTAAGTAAGTAGGGGGGACCTACTTACAGTGAGCGTAGCGTCAATGATATGTATAGTTATTAGTCGACCAAACATATTAAATTGATCAAAATTATTGTACCAAACATGCAAATCACAGTACTTATCACATTTGAATTAGAATGCCAAGTACTGACGTCATATTAAAATGTACGTTATTTTTTTTTCATAGGTATCTTTAGAAGAAAACCGAGTGCAAAATCTTATACCTACTTAAAGCTATTCTGTAGTTTCCCGAGTCTTTTGTGCACAGACAATAGATATTATAGCGCTCGCTGTGACTTATTGTTACCGAATAGAGTTTGTTGACTTTACTCTGAGACGACCTTCGTAAACGCAACTGTCACTGTTGTTTTAGTTTAATTTTGGAATCGTGTTGTTCGTCGTACAAATTGGACAAAACAAAGGTGCAATGACATTATTGTTTTTTTTTTATTTAAATATTTAGGTTTATGCCACAAACAACGCGATGTAGTCCAAATTAAGCTTATAGTATACCTATCCTTGTGATATCAGAACTCGTTTTTAGTTTAAATTTAGTCATTTTTAGGGTTCCGTACCCAAAAGATAAAAACGGAACCGTATTTGTTTGTCTGTCCGTCACCAGGGTAAATATCGGGAATCATGTAGTTAAAGCTGAAATTTTCACAGATGATGTATTTCTGTTGCCGCTATGACAACAAAAACTAGATAATATTAAATTTAAGGAAGGCTCCTATACAACAAACCTATTTTTTTTACCGTTTGTTGGTACAGAACCATCCCTGCGCAAGTTCGACACGCATTTGGCCGAATTAATATTTTTGATTCAGGTAAACAAAATTAAGACCAGATTGCAAATGAGGACGGCTTTCAAACTACGTCCACGCGAATTTCGAGAACGTTCTTGTAGATATTCACATAATCAATCGGAATAAGAGGCCCCGATTTCACAACTCATCTAGGTATACTAATACTATAAAGAGGAAAGATTTGTTTTTTTTTGTTTTTTGTTTGTTTGTTTGTAACGAATAGGCTCCAGAACTACTGGACTGATTTAAAAAAATCTTTCCCTGTTGGAAAGCTACACTCTTTGCGGTGAACATAGGCTATATTTTATATCGTATTCCCACGGGAATGGGAACTACGCGGGTGAAACCGCGTGACGTCAGCTAGTTTTTTATCATTATGATACCTACAAAGCAAGGAAATCAATAGCCTGAATAATTGATTATTGTGCTAAATAAATTCTACGCCATATGAGCTTGTCATTGTTTTGTATTTTAGCCCCTCTCTATAAAATAGATTGCAGAGGGGCTTATGGCGAGACTTGTCTGTAGTCTGTGAATCTGTTGCATTAAATTACGTCACTAGGTCACGTGGATCATCCGTTCAAAGTTTGAAATAAAACAAAAATGACAACGTCAATCGGATTGAACTTTCACTTTCACAATAAACGTTAGAGGGGCAGTTGGGTGAGACCGTCTCACGGCGTCTTGTTTATTTATTTTTAATTTTCGAGGCAAAAAGCTCGCTGTTAGTTTGACCGCTTTATTTTTACGTGTGGAAACCCCTCATGGATGCTTCTTCTTCTTCTATCGTGTCAATGATTCACTAAATTGACTTTCAAATAGTTGGTGATGATGGGAAGTCGCATTTTGGTGAATCATTGTGTTAAGAAGACTGGCCGGCTAAACTCTGCGTTACCGAGTGCTAGCCGTTTCCAGGGTGCGCCGAACGTTATCGCTTTGCGTGGAGAAACGTTACTCGGGGAAGCTCTTCTCATGCACCTCATGGATGCTATGCCGGACTCTTACCGACTAAAACCCCACGGTAACCTACCACAGCCTATAGCTGGGAGCCCTGGATAAGCTCTCGAAAGTAGCCCCTGGGGTATCCTTCCGCGGGCTTACCCGGGGCTCCCAACCGTAGGCTGTTATGCAGGATACGTGAGGTTTTTTAGTCGGCAGGAGTCCTACAGGAGGATTTTCCCTCAGGTAATAAAAGCACTGAAAAGATTTCGTTACGTACGTGGGAAAAATTCTCAAAAGATGAAATGTTGGCGTTTAATATGCCTTTGCCTATCTCTTCGGCGATAAAGGCGTGAATATACCTACGTATGTATGTTTGTTTATATCTTACTAATATTATACATGCGAAAGTTTGTGAGTGTGGATGTGTGGATGTTTGTTGCTCTTTCACGCTCTAACGGCTGAACAGATCTGGCTGAAATTTGGAACAGGGATAGGTTATTGTCTGGAATAACACAAAAGGTACTTTTTATCCCAGGAATAAGTTCCCATGGAAAGCGAGAAATGGAAACAAAATTTCACGCGGGCGAAGCAACAGCTAGTGTTACCATAATAGTCGTTAAACCATAACATTACCTACTTTTTTGTGTCGAGGGTTAAAAAAGCTCTAGTATGTAATATATGTCTATTATGTGTACCCTACTCAGACTACAATACCGTATTGAGATTACAATTACCATATTGTGTATATAACCGAGTTCGCAATCTTCTGTACGAGACATATCTTCATATTTTATTATAGTTGGTGTACCAGGATAGCATAAAATATTTGTAGGTAGGTATATTGTAGTTCTATGACTGTAAATGTTCCAAATCAAATTCAATAAAACCACAGAACCATACAAATCCATTGAGTTATAATGTACTACGTACGTATGTACCTAGTAGAGGGAGGGATTTAACCCCCTTCCCCCAAGAAGCGAGTTAGCACCTGAAAATCCCCCCAAAGACGCGGGAAAGCACCCGTACCCTGCACCTAGGAAAGGCGGCAGTGGTAGCCGTAGGTCTGTTGGGAGTTCTGGGGTATCCTTCCGAGAGCTTACCCAGGGCTCCCAACCGTAAGCTCTAAACTAGTACGGGATGGCATCCATGTAGAATTTTGTCACGCCAAAAAAAAAACAAGATTTACAGGTTCGATTAATCTGTAATATGGTACTTACTGTTTGTATTTTCATGTTTTTGTTTTTGTATTTTCATGACATGGTAATTAGGGCTTGAACTCCGGAATTCCGGAATTGACATAATTCCGGAATTCCGATAATATCTAATATCGTTCTCAATTCCGGAATTGGCGAGATTAATACCGGTATTTCGATATTGGAAAAAAGTATATATTTTCGCTTCTTTTTTAATTTCATTACAAACAAAAATGTAGATTATAAGCTTCTTATGCAATTTAATTACCTTTAATAACTACAATGTTGATAATTTAGGATTTCTCTACTAACAAATTAATTCGATTATGTACTTAAGTATTAATCATTTTATTTGGTGATATTTCTAAAACCTACTAAGAATGTAAATCCATAAAATTAATGGTATTTGATAGAAAACATACTATTTAAATAATAATGATATTATTGATGACGTTTTTGTATTTTTTTTACATTTAGACTTCAATTTAGGTATAGTGCGAACTTAGACTTAGCTCTGACTTATGCTACGAGTTAAATTTAAGTTTGATGGAAACGCTGTAAGAATTTGACAGAGGTCTCGCTCAGCATACTTCTAGTAGTTCTGACGGAACTCATGGGGCCCGTACCTTATTATTAGGGGCAAACTTTGCCCCAAGGCGCTCCACTGACCCAGAGTGAGAAGGGTCCTGGGTTCCCTATTCTCATCAAGGCGGAGGAACATATTCCGTCGCACATGGCTCCGTCTCAGGCGCCCCTCCGTGCCCGAAGTCACTGAAGGTGAGTTAGGGGCGACTGTACTGCGGCTTAGATTCCGCGCGGACCGTGTCCTTGGACCCTACAGCATTCCAGGCGGATCGTGGGTCCTGGATTTTGAGGATCTCGGGCCTCGAGTGATGGGGCTCTTTAGTGCATGCCTCGAAAAAGGCCAGATTCCCAAGGTCTAGAAGACAGGAAAACTGGTTCTGATCCGAAAGGCAAGGTGGTCGGCAGTCTACCCATCTGGGGATCGTGGCCGATCATTTTGCTCCGTTGAGCAACTCCGGCCGATCCCCGATCAGTCGATCCCCAACAATGATACGCTCAAGGAGCTTGCATACCTCGTTAGGTAGCAAGGTCCTTAAGCGTATCATTGCACAGCGCACAGTCGAGCACCTCACACGCGTGGGGCCAGATCTGGCGGATAACCAGTTTGGTTTCCGTCAAGGGCGCTCCACCGTGGATGCGATCATGCGCATTAGAAGACTGAAGGAGGAAGTAACATCGCAGGGTGAGGTGGTGTGGAAAGCGATGGCGATATCAAGAGACACCGGCATCGCCTTCAGCACCTTGCCCTGGAGCTGCGTTAGGGAGGCGCTTATTTATCATGGAGTGCCTCCCTACTTCCGTCGAATTGTCGGGGCCTATCTTTTCGAGAGGTCCATAACTTACCCAAGCTGGCTAGGGCCCAGCCGGGTCAGCGAGATACGTCGTGCGGTGTTCTGCAAAGATGAGTCTTAAGACCGCTTCTGTGCAACATCGGTTACGATTGGGTGCTGCGTGATCCGTTGCTCAGAGGCGGCATGTCTCGAGGATCTGGCAGCGAGGCAACTTGCGTCCTTGTTTAAATAAATTAATTATATTTCTAATTTATTCCTTTCTGGTGCAAGGAGGCGCTGGAGCGGGATCATAGGCCTACGTCTCCAGAAATCTAGGTTCGGCAGTTTCGGACTTGAGCATCAACCGAATCGCCACATCACATCATACAAGGGGGAAATCGCTGAATTGCCACAATCACGGCGGTCAGACCGGTCATGGGCGAGTGACTAGAGAGGAGCCACGGTGCGGGTGCTCTGTCCTACCGGTTGTCACAGATGCTTACCGGGCACGGGAGCTTCAGTAAGTATCTGTGACGAATACACCGGGAAACCACACCTGAGTGCCAGCACTGCGAGGAATGCGGTGAGGACACAGCACTTCACACATTAGTGGAGTGCACAGCGTGGGCTTAACAGCGCCCGATCCTCGCGGTAGGTCTGGACGTGGACATTCTCTCGCTGGAGACCATTGCGCGAGCTATGATCTCCAGTGGGAGTAAGTGGGACGCCACTGCGTCTTTCTGTGATCAGTTAATGCGGCGAAAAGTGATCGAGAGAGTACGCTCCCACCCGAATTCCGCATGTCTTTGCCTAAGACCATCGGCCTCCATAATCGGGGGCCTGAGGACGGTGGGAGGGCTAATCGCCGTCCTTACAAAAGCACGCCACACGCCCGGAGATGCAGGATAACACCTGAACAAGCCCCAAATACGCCGGATAGCACCCGAACCTCCTAGGTGAGGCCGCAGTGATAGTCAAGGTCTGTGGGGAATCCTGGGGTCATCCTTCTGAGGGCTTACCCGGGCCAACCGTAGGCAATAGTTAGGAAATGTGTGGTTTTTAGTTGGTTACGTTAAAATACGTAATTTTACTGGGAATCAAAGTAGTTTATCACTAATCACGTAGGACTGTCAGCTCCCGTTTCTTTTTATACATATCACTATTTTGTACAAAACGAAACTTGATTGAGTTCCGGAATTCCGGAATTCCGGAATTCAAATACTGAATATCGAAACCCAATTCCGGAACTGAAAAAGCGTCCGATATTCAAGCCCTAATGGTAATCTGGAACTTGCTAATGTATCTAGTACTCTACGGGATATTATACTCTTCAGAGAATTGCAGCATTTATACCATTTTTGGGATAATTGGAAAAGTCTCTATATAATACGGCCCTTAGACACAATCCATCAATGAGCAATAAAATGGTCCTTGATTTAGTAGATCCAGCTAATTCTAGTCTCGTACGTAGCCTTGTAACCCAAATTATGGCCAGAAAACATCTCTTCACTCCAAGGACTTAGTTGATTGACACGAAACTTATCAAGAACTGGCCTTGGATAACTGGATTTTGTGCTAATTTGGAAATTAGTATGTATTGCTGGCTAATCTGCCAACCAGTCTACGACGGCATAACGTCGTCATTCAAGGAAATATGTGGAATCCGCGGCTCCACTAGCGTGTAATTTTGCTCTCATTCCCGCTTTCCATTGAAACAAATTCCCGAGATAATTTATCCCGGATATAGCCTATGTGTTATTCCAGACTATAATCTATCCCTGTACCAAGTTTCAGCTCGTTCCGATCAACCGTTAGAGCGTGCGTGATTGAGTAACAAACATCCAAACATCTTCACAAACTTTCACATAATATTGGGTTAACACTGCTGGTGCATTTCGAATCTCTACTAAGTAGTCTCTATCAGAGTATTGTTGGCCCTATATATTGTAGATATTAAAAATACCTTGATTTCTGTATTCTGCACTCTAAAAAGTATTTTAGAATTTCTTGTCTGTTTGTAATTCATGGAAAATGCGTTTTTTTTTTGTTACAAACTCTTAGTGAGACTTAAAAAACGGCCGTGTACCTACCTATGTGATTGCAATTGTCGAGTCCCAAATCTATGACTAAAATTAATAGAATCATTAAGGTTAATTTTCTTAGTAATCATTATTCGTTAACACACGTAGGTATAATGGTATCTACTTAGATACTTCTTATGAATAATTGGTAAACAGATATACTAGAATCAGAATCTTTGATTTGCTAGAAACGTTACAAGTACCTACTAGAAAATTTACAATTACCTAGGTAGGTTTTACACGTACCTAGGTACTGCTCGTTCGCTCTAAGTTTACCCCTCGGCTCCATACTAAAGTCGAATTTTTAATTAGACGAAGTAAACTGACAGCAACTAATGTCACTTATTCATACAATGTTGCATATTTTCTATGACGAAGTGACATTAGCTACTGTCAATTTACTTCGTCTAATTAACAATTCAGGTATACGCCTCTACGCCAGCGGCAAACTTAGAGCGAACGGGTAGTACATGGATGAATTGCAAAATTTTCATACAAGAAGAAAATACGAAAATAAAATCGTGTAGGAACCTAAGTCTAGTTCATTACACGCAGATATGTCTATGGCAATAACCAATCTACAGTTGAATGACATCATCCGCCGTGCTCTTGCCACCGCCAATGTGCCTGCGCTCTTAGAGCCAAACGGCGTTTTCAGGGACGATGGCAAGAGACCGGATGGTATAACTTTGATACCGTGGGAGATGGGTCGGGTCCTGGTGTGGGATGCAACTTGTGTTGACACTCTAGCCCCGTCCCATCTTCCTAAAACAAAATTAAAAGCCAGTGCAGCAGCGGAAGCGGCTGAAAATATTAAAATTAATAAATATAAGGGTCTCGACTCATCGTATCGTTTTTGTCCAGTCGGTGTCGAGACCCTAGGTCCATGGGGTCCCAATGCGCAAAAATTTTTCAAGAATTTGAAAAAGCGCCTTGTGGAGTCAACTGGTGACCCAAGGGCTGGCAGTTTTCTCGCTCAACGAATGGGCATTGCTATTCAAAGGGGGAATGCTGCTAGTCTTTTGGGCACAATGCCACGGGGGCCTTATTTAGGTTTAGTTTAGATAGTAATAATGTAAATATAGATATGTAATAATTATGTTTCTCTGTAATTTTTAACAATAAAAATCTACAGTTTGTCTATAAAGTCGTGAAATGAATGTTTGAGGAACTAAAAATAGTTATGTGTGTGGCAACACTGGCAACAAGAAACATAAGTACGTCAGTTGTCAATGCTATCGTCGAATTTCGTTTACTCTCTCACGTAACTTTAATGTTTGGATTAAACTGCAACAAATTGAGACCAAACTACGCATAAAGGTTTGAGAAATGAGTAAAGAAAATCGGAGTGGTGCGCAGGAAGTGATTTTTAAAGTTTTCCAGTGATGTTTCGCGGAGTACCAATCTGGACAATTGTTGTGGGATTTTGAGGATGTTTATGAGCGAACAGCATCTTTGGTGGGTATGTAATCGTGTTATTGTTTGTTTTGAATCTGTCTGAAGTTCCAAATTTACTGAATTTACGATTTGGAGACAAAAAAAAGGCATTGTTTGCATATTTTTAGGTTAGAATCTTAAACTTACAATCTACCTATAATGTAAGTCAGTGGTTAGAACAACATGGTTATTTTATAGTACGACCTACATTTTTGATACACAGTTCAATCTGGTTTTCTACCAATTTTTATTTTGAATTAATTGCTTCATGTCAATAGTTTGTTTCCAATACGTAATTAATTTTCTTTTTTTACTCTTTTCAGGAAAATCAGAGAGTACAGTTAGGCGAATAGTTAACGAAGGTTTTGATAATGAAGGAAAGTTTGAAACTCCTGGTAAACACAGAAAAGGTTGGCAAAGAAAGAAATAGACGATTTTAATATTTGAGCACTGCGCCAAAAAAATCCTTGTCAGATGGGGGAAAGTTACAGATAAAACATGTAATTACATGATTGTGGCAAAGCAATTGGGACTGCTAGGCACCTGCTGGTGGGTTGTAAGACGCTATTAGACCGGGGCTTCTGGATCTGGTTCAATAACTTTATTCTGGATCTGATTCAATACAACAGAAACAAAATTAAACATGTATAATGTGTTTTATTTATTAACTCACTAGCTGATGCCCGCAGCTTCGCCCGTGTCGAATTTGTTCTCGTTCCCGCTTCCCGTAGGAACTTATTCCCGGGATGAAAAGTAGCCTATGTGTTATTCCAGACTATAATGTATCCCTGTACCAAATTTCAGCCAGATCAGTTCAACTGTTCGAGCGTGAAAGAGTCTCACATCCACACTCATAAGCTTTCGCATTTATAATATTTGTATTGTTCCCGTTCCCGCTTCCCGTAAGAACTTATTCCCAGAATAAAAAGTAGCCATGGTTATTCCAGATTATAATGTATCCCTGTACCAAATTTCAGCCTGATCCCTTGAACCGTTCGAGCGTGTAAGAGTAATAAACATCCACACTCACAAACTGTCGCATTTATAATATTAGTAAGATTTTACTCGGAACGAACTCCTAGTATCAAAATCATTTTGGTCGTACTATATAGGGTTGCATACATGCATTCAGCAGCGCCCTCATTTAATTTCACGACTTTATAGACAAACTGTAAGTACATACACGCGGGCAAGTTAATACAAGTATTTTCATTTCTCATACTCGGAAAATAGTGTTTTCTTGATCTGACTATTGGGTGGAAAATGCTGTTTCCCTCCCTAGGGAGGGAAAAAGCTCATACAAATTACTTCCCACCCAAGAGCCGGAATGAACTTTAAAAATAGAACTGCTGACAGGTCAGCTGTGATAGTGAAGAGATTTGTGTAAAAAAAAAATAAAAAAAAATGCTGCGGCCATGCGACTTTCCAAACAGCCAGTGTGAACTTAGCGAAAATTTCTTCCGGCCCCATACACCTACAATAATATTGATCAATATAGCAATAAATTGACCGTGTAAGGGTAAATATTGAGGTTTGAACAGACTATATTCGGATGGAAATAAATATTGTGGCAATATTATTGAGTCAATAATATTGTACGTATATGGGGCCGGTAATCTCTGCAACAATTACGCGGTGAGTTCCATATTTAAAATTTAAAAAGTCGACATAATGTAGTTGTTATTTATCTGTAACAGAATTCAAAACAATTGCCAATAATCTTTTATGGTAAGGTTTGAATCTTATTGTTAGTTTTATTTTCCTCGTATTTCAAATGAAAAGTAGAGTGTTTAACTCGGGTAAAAAAATCAATTCCGACTCGGACTATAGCCGGTCTAAATACCTCGGGAATTGATTCTTTCCACCCTCGGTGAACAATCTACTATTCCTATCATTCTGTGTCTTCCGTTATATCTGGTTATATCTTACGGTAGGAAAGAAAATCTCTTTACGAACAACAATGGCTGACAAAGCCGAAGTTGCGTGTTCAACGAACATTGGTCCGATGCAACTCAGCGGAATTTACGACTGAGAAGATTTATAATCACGACAGCTAATCAGAAAGTTTATATCAAATGACGTGAAAATGTTGCGATATTTTTCTCTGTATTTTTACCGTTGGTAAAGAATTTCGTAGTCGATAAAGCGATGAGATCGATCTATTGGACTTGGACATCATTAGATATCTTTCGTCTTGTCTACGACGACAAAAATTGATCAGATGCGAGTATGTCAATATGACTTTTTTTTAACGCGAGGAAAATCCCTCGTGAATGCTATGTCGGACTCTTACCGACTAAAAACTACGCCTACGGTTCGGAGCCCCGGGTAAGCCCTCGGAAGGATACCCCAGGAAGGTCTCTATGGCTAGTTGGTTAAGCGTCTGGCTCAGCATGCCAGAAGACAAAGGTACAAGTCGTGCTCGGATCCAATTTTTTTCGATACCTAGGTATCTATACTACGATTTTTAATTCGAGTCAGTAAAATGACATTTTCAGTGTGGCGGGTTTTTTGTACAAATTAATCAAGCCCAAACACAAGGTAACTGCTGTATATCGTTAGGGAATTCTCTCTTCTGTCTTTCGACTCCATCATCAGATCGACTTCAGATTTTCATTAAGTTGTACTACTTTAAAGCCCTTAATCGAAAAAATTACAAACGCCCTAGATGTCCCTGCAATTTTAAAAGTTCCTTTCGATTTCTCCAAGATGCCATCATCAGATCCTAACTTCCTTAAAATGGGACCACCTTGGGAGTATCTATCTATTTTCGAACGAAAAAAAATTTTTTCAAATCGATTAATAAACGACGGACGGATTTCTTCGCGAAAAAACATTTAAAAAATATTATATACGGTCGAATTGAGTAACCTCCTTTTTTGAAGTCGGTTAAAAAATTATGTACGGTCGAATTGAGTAACCTTCTCCTTTTTTGAAGTCGGTTAAAAACTACTTGAATTGTTTTACTTAATTTCTCTGAATCTTTTATTTTATTTAGCTCGCCATATTGACGTCGCCACCAGCCTGTTGGAAAGAAGCCGTGGTGCATCTAGCGATTGGGGGCCACTTCTGATAGTGGTCCTCAAGTTGGCGGCCCTGTGATGTGCCTCTTCACGCTCCTCTTGAAGAACCCGGGATTGTAAGATGAGGGAAGCACGTGTGCGGGCAGATCGTTCCATGACGTGATCTTTTTAAACATTTTTTCCCAGCTTTTATAATAATGTTATAGTAAACAATTTTAATATGCTGGTAAGGTCCATATTTCTCGAATTATTTAATCTATTACAAATTTACAATAAAAAAAAAAGCTTTCATACCTAATAAAATAAAGAATGACTAAAATGTCTAAGTCTATTGATTGTCGAACATCACTATTGTAGCGGGTCACCCTTTTTCGTATCAGTGACAGTTGCAATTGTCATTTTACTGACTCGAATTAAAAATCGTAGTTTAGTCAATACTGGTTGCTCTATAATCTTATCCGCCAGTCAGTAGGTGAACATCATCAAATTCTTCGTAAGGATGCTCGAAAAAGAAACAGCTTTTACTATAAAACCATTCGCCACACAAAGTGTAGGTGTGTATTTCACTAGTAAGTATGTTTGTAAAATAATACACTTTAAAAAGCTTTTACAACCTTTCAATTCACAAACTAAGTGCAAGCTCATACAATAGTCAATTCAGTTCCGCAATGTTTTATTAAAGTTATTATGAAGAGTAATTGTTGCAACGAAATTTAATATTCTTGGTAAGGTACCTACCTAAATTTCACATAAAGTAAAAGAATATTAAAATATCAGTATGTGCTTTGTGCCAAGTTTGTGTCCTAGATACTGCGTCGCCTCCTAAATAAATGTTTGGCCAGAAAAATTGCTATTTCTATTAAGGTTTGTTGTTTTAGGAGGATATTGCAGTTACATCTTATTTGTCCTCAAAATAAAATACGGAGAGAGCATCACTATCTTTCTTAGATAAGCAATGAATATAGGTTATACTTTCCAGGGCTTACCCAGGGTTCCTGATCGTAGGCAGATTGTTAAGCATCATATGTTCAAGTCTAGCCGGTAAGCGGTAAGGTCAGTGGTCAGCCCTGAGATGAGTGACCGTTGATCCCGACTGCCATTAACATGGTTAGCCAAGTTGATGGTCATAGAGAAGGGTTAAAAACTATTCAATGCCAGGTAGTCATAATCTGCGCCATAGAATTCTGACACCTCTGAAGTACAATTTATACCCTACTACTCTTTTATTATTTTTGTAGAAATCCTTCGTGTACACTATGCCGGTCTCGTACCGACTAAAACCACACGTTTTCCTACCAATGTATGGTCGGGAGCCCAGGGTAAACCCTCGAAAGGATGTCATAGGATTCCCGACAAACTTTGGCTTCCAACTACTCTACTACTACTGTACTTACGACTATTTGTACTACTGTACCTACTACTGTACCAACTTTTAGTTACCAATCAGTAGTAACTGATTGGTACCAACTATCATTTGTCTCACATTTAGAAACGGTAGGTTTTCTTGCAAGCTTTCAATGGCATCCAGGACTGCAGGTTACAATTTGGCATGCCTATAGATCATCGAGGTAGTTAAGTCAGATCAAACCAATTTCATGCTAAACCTGAAAATGGTAGCATAATTTCCTATAATTCCTATCTGTAATGGAATAGCGTGTTTGAACATGACACGGTAAATACAAGGATGAATATACAATTGTCACGGAAATGTTCACAGCCGTAACTGGTGCCAAGTTTTAGAGGTTGGCAAATTGCAAGTGGGAGGTTAAATATTTATGATACGATACTGGGAGCTTCCGGGGGTAGTTTCGTTTAAATTTAACCCATAACTTAAGAAAATAGAGACTGTTTTGAGCAGAGAATATGTTTTTTTTTATGTATAAATTGAACTTAGTTGATAAATGAAGTCGGTTAAAAACTGGAAGGGTTGCGTCCCAAAAAACGGAAAAGACAAATTCAAATCACGTTAATAATCAAATCACTTTTGTTGTAGGTATGCGAGCCCCTCTTATTATTTTTATGATTTTAGTATTTGTTGTTATAGCGGCAACAAAAATACATCATCTGTAAAAAAATCAACTCTCTAGCTATCACGGTTCCTGAGATACAGCTTCGTGACGGACAGACAGACAGACAGACGGACAGCGAAGTCTCTTGAATAGAGTCCCGTTTTTAGCGTTTGGGTACGGAACCCTAAAAATAATCATGTAATTGGATGAAATATCTACGTTTTAAATAAAAGGTGTCCTATTTTATCATTATAATTCAAGATGTCAGATTTCAACAAAATTGGTTTAGTTAATCTCTGAACCATTTCAGCTGATCTTGAGCGTGACCTCACCATAGGTATAATTCTACTGAAATTAATGCTTTTTTTTCCCAATAATATGCTATCAATCACTTTTATATAGACTGACCTTTTGTATAGAGTGTTGTAATTGTACCAATATCATAATGGAATATGACAGTGTTATTGTTTCCCACTCTTGCATGGTTTTTTTAACGTGAGTCAAAATCCATCATGGATGCTATACCGGTCTCCTACCGACTAAAAAACCTTACGTATCGCCCATCAGCCTATCGTTGACAGCTCGGGGTAAGCCCTCGGAAGGATGTCCCAGGACTAACTACCTACTTAATCAAAATATCTTAAAACGTAAATGTTAATTAGTGATAGGGATACACAACTCAGTATTTGAATCTTCGCTTTGCCATAGTTGATGTTATAATAGATACTGGAGCTACATTAGCAGGAGAAGATTCGTGTCATATTGGTAGATCTACTTACGAGCATAAATTAGGTAGTCTGTAAGTGTCTATACCGAAATCTTAAGCCCTAACAAGCTGTTTTCTTGTTCCAGGTATGAACCTAAGGACAGCCAGCGGACAATATGTGGGCTTTTTTTTTTCTTCTTTTTTTTTAACGTGAGGGTAAATCCTCATGGATACTATGCCGGACTCCTACCGACTAAAAAACCTCACGTAACGCCCAACAGCCTATGGTTGGGAGCCCCAGGTAAGCTCTCGGAAGGATGTCCCAGGACTCCCAACAAAACAATATGTGGGCTAGGAATACTTCTATATAGCCATGTGAGAAGTCGTTTAGATTTTAATGTTAGCAATAATACGACGTGGCCACGAAAGCGCCTTTGCAAATCACGTTCCTTTTTATGCAGGCAAAATTAAAGGGTGATCCATTCACTTACAACCTTGAGATGTTGTTGCTTTGTTCACTAAGGAAGAGTTCGTTTTATTGTGGTTGAAGATATACCTAGATATTATGTACCGTACCTAAATGTAGATATCAGTTGTTTTGTTTCTGCAAAATTGGCAATATCGTTGGAATAAAGATTGGTTTTTGCACCATAAGGGATGAAGGAAGATAATAAATGTATGTAATACCTAACAGTTACGTTGTTTTTGCAAACTTTACAGTAGGCAGGTATTCGTAATTCAAAATTGGCAATATTTTTTGATAAACATTTGTTTTTTGCACCGTGAGGGATCAAGCAAGAAGATAAAGACAGAGATGCAACTACTAGGATGATAATGATTATTTGTATTTTGATTTGTACCTTTTATTTTGATTGATCAAATCAATGCTGCAATTTAACAACGAGAGAGTATTATCCAGGTTAATGTAATGACGAATTATTACTGCGAATTTCCTGGGCAGCATTTAGTACCAAAGTCTCGATCTTGGAGGGACTTAAAATTCAGGAGAGATTATCGTCGGCTGTGCCCTCAAATATTTCATGAAATGAACATTCCATCGAGCGACTTGTTGTCCAGGGACAAGTGCTGGGCAAAAGGTCACGCGGCTGCTCTCCTACGCGTTGGACTGGCCTCGTGGAAACCATGACGAAAACCTCCATCGTCCAGAGTTTACGGGACGCTAAGGACCGCTACATGTACGAGTAGACGTAGTGTATTCATGTAGATGTAGTCTATGTAGTGGGTCGCGTTGTGAACTGGTGGTATTTCTTTGGTTTATATAAGTGGCGTTTACAAGTGCATCTGTATATGCCTAAGTTAAAAAAAGGCGCATTGCGAGGGCTGCTGTAACCAATCAAAATGCAACATCATCAACCACGACCACTCTGTCAAGAGTTAACGACTAAGAATAAGTCTGTCAGAGCTCCTGGGGCACCCTCTCCAGTACACATCTGGGTCTCCACATAGGAAGGCTTAAGATTTTGTTCGAAACCCGCACCGGTCATGATGAGGTAAAATCCATGAAGATTCCGTATGTTAAGCTTATTTTAGAAAAGCAATTAGGTAGTATCTATGCTAACTGATCATAAATTTTAAATATAGAAAAAGAATTGGTTTCGAGCAGGATTCGAACCTGCATCTTCTCGCATACCGTGCAAGATGCTTAACCAATTAGTTACCGAAACCAACTCGGAACCAACCAAATTTTCCACCTTATATAAGAAAATTTGGTTGCGGTGGCTGCTTGGTTAATCATCTTGCACGGTATGCGAGAAGATGCAGGTTCGAATCCTGCTCGAAACCAATTCTTTTTCCATATTTAAAATTTATTCCGTATGTTGTCTACTTTTCACAGTTTTAACCTTAAAACCCAGCCTCAAACTACTTTCCGTTAAAACAGGAAGTTCTACGATAACAAGCTATAAATCATGGACATTATTTGACAAAACAACGTGTATGGCAACAAGAATTAACTAGTTAGTGCAGATAACCGCGATACATAACGGCATGCCTATAATTGTGTTGTTGTAGAACGAAGAACTGTATCGGTAACGTACAGGCATGCATTTCTGAGCAGCACTGTTTGTGGGGGTATGTGCATTCCATATCAAGAATAAAATGGAGTTACAAGTGAAAGCCGCCGGCGAATTGTTTTTTTTATCATACACACATAGATATAGTCACGCCTTTATCCCCGAAGGGGTAGGCAGAGGCATAGTAGGTATACACCCACATTTCACTTTGTAGGTTTGTGTCCCACATAGTAGGTGGTGAGCTTAGATTAAGAACAACTAGATGTAAAATCGACGCGAGAAATCCGGCACCTATAGAAGACGGCTCACTACATCCTTGTTTGAACTGGCGACAATGGGCCGACATTGAATAATACAAACGTATGGAACAAAACGACTTAACTGATATTTCAGTGGCATGGTATTTTATGCTTACGGAAAATAATTTTACGGTACATCTTACGTTAAATGTGATACAGTCTTGAATTATTTATTTACGATTGCTAATAAATAGAATATAGGTTTAACTACGTATCGCCGCCCATATGGCCTTCAACTTGGCTTAACGATTGTCATTTTACTGACAACCGGCTTTCATTTCGAGTTTTCCTTCTCTACGCAATGGATGTTTTTGCGAAAGTGTTCCCTCAGTCGCGTCTTACGACACCCTTGGGATGTACTGTGGTGGCGACATTTTGTACTTTCAATCAGGATCAATCGGATCAATCAGATGTGTCCCCGTTTGGGAATAATCCCACATGTCAAAACTCGTTTAGTACGAAAAGTGAATCCTATGTACTCTTATCTGTCGCAACACGGGACCCAATCACCATACGGAAGGGGGGAGGGGGTATGCCATGGCGACATCTAGGGATTGTGGGCACTCTCGAAGTGCATAAGACTTCTGACAGTGGTCCCCACGTTAGGGCCCTCTGACCACTCCGCTTGAAGAACCCGGGCTCGAAAGAGAAGGGAAACACAATCAGGTCGTTCCAAGTTTTATAACCGACTTCAAATAAAACCGGCCAAGTGCGAGTTGGACTCGCCCTTGAAGGGTTTCGTAGCAGCAAGTAACATAATATAAAAGTTTGATTGATGTTTTAACACGTTCGCAGTGGTAGTGATTTTTCTAACCAAAAATTGCGGTCAATGACGTATTAAAAAAAAACTACCAGCTCTATCTTGTTCAAACCAATTTTCGTTGGTAGTTTTTATGGCAATTTACATTATATATTCTTTTTAGACTTATCATTCTCTTAGTTTAGAAGTTAGAGGGGGGGGGGACACACATTTTTCCACTTTGGAAGTGTCTCTTGCACAAACTATTTACTTTAGGAAAAAATGATGCTTTAAACCTCAAAAGCATTTTTGAAGACCTATCTATAGACACCCCACATGTATGGTTTTGATGAAAATAAAAATTTAGAGTTTCAGTTCTGAGTATGGGGACCCGCAAAATTTACTGCTTTTTTTCTAGTTTTATATAAGAATCTTAATGCGGTTTAAGGAATACATCTAGTTACCAAGTTTCAATAGCATAGGCCTTATAGTTTCGGAGAAAAGTGGCTGTGACACACGGACGGACAGACAGACAGACAGACAGACAGACAGACATGACGAATCTATAAGGGTTCCGTTTTTGCCATTTGGTTACGAAACCCTAAAAAGGAGGAGGTACTCAATTCGACCGAATATATTTTTATTAAAACGGATCTTTTGTATAGTTCCATTATTTCATGCTTATATGTGCATACCCGGGACTCCCGTAGTGCCGCCTAGTTGGCCTAGTGCAGAGGGTTCCACACGAAAATCAAAAGAAAAACACCCAAAAGCACCTTTTGTATTCTGCGTAGGTAGGCAAAGTAAGTACCTAGTACGTCAGAGTGAGCTTTCACCCTGCTTTGTTTGCGAGCTTTTATTCGCGACGAACAAAAGGTATTTCGTGCCAGTCTTGGTTCAGCGCCTTCTAAAGGGAGGTTATATTCATCCGTTACTAAGTAGATGTCAAGAATTGAACCTATAATACGCAAATACTTCTATATAAACTGAGGTAGACATGCCCTACGCACCGATTTTTGAAACCTCTAAACTGCGCCAATTAGCAGCGTTGCTCGCACTGCTGTGAGTCAAAACTTTGAAAGTAGGTGCTCGACTTGCAATCGGAGTCCATACGCCTTCTCTTTTACTCTTTTTCTATTCGTATATTGCTATTGTGTGTGGTGACAATTACGTAAAAAATATTTATAAGTGAGTGTAGTCTTAGTAATGTGTGTATTTGAGGATTGCTTTTGAAATCTAGTTTGTTAGAGTACGGCGCGTCTACCTCAGTTTATATAGAAGTCTTTGATAATACGTAGCTTGTGATCTGCAGTTTTGATTGCGATATGCTTCAAAGACACTTTCAAGGTGGTGTTTTCAATATCTTAGTGAATAGATACTTTGGCTGCTGGATGTGATGGTCAGAAATGCCCGCCCTGTCTGACTGTCATAATCGCTTCAACAGTTTGAGCTGTGGCTTGATTAATCAGTCACATGTTTGTCTTAAAAAATAGCTAGGTAAGTCTTGCACGATTTGATAAGTACCTAAATAACAAGAGCCGTGAGATCGTTCTCACCAGACTGCCCCTCTGACACGTTTATTGTGAAATGAAAGTTGAATCCGATTGACGTTGTCATTTTTGTTTTATTTCAAACTTTGAACAGATGATCAACGTGGCCTAGTAGTTTAATGCAACAAAGCCACAGACTACAGACAAAGTCTCGCCATAAGCCCCTCTGCACTCTATTGTATAGAGAGGGGCTAAAATTGGAAATCCAAAAGAAACCATTTTTACGTGAGGAAATTCTACATGAATGCTACGAGTATGCCGGAGTCCCACTAACTAAAACCACACGAATGCCTTACTTGTCTACGACTGGGAGCCTGGATAAGCCCTCGGGTGAATGTCCCAAGAAAGGAGAAAGCCTACTAACAATTAACAGGATTTGGGAGCGCCCCGATTTTTTTTTTAAATAAAGTATGAAATTCGACTGGTTTTTATGACACTTATGATTACTCTACTCTTGTACCTACCTACTATCTATAGGTAAGCACGTTATACGTCTATCGGACGTTTCCAGCACATTAGGCATAGTGAAACGGTCTGTATGAAACCGAGGCGTGCATGAATCAGCTGTTATGTGCGCCGATATGTGGCGTGCGCACTTGACTGGAACAGAGAGGTGATATGGAGATACTCTTGAATAGAAAGGTTTTATGAACGATATCTTTAAGCTATTTTTAAAAATGTTGGTCTGTATAGTGTACGTTATCTAACTTGGCATGGTTTTGGAGTGAGTGGAGCACTTTTTGGAGTGAGTGGAGCACTTTTTGGAGTGAGTGGAGCACTCTTTGGAGTGAGTGGAGCACTTTTTGGAGTGAGTGGAGCACTTTTTGGAGTGAGCGGTGCACTCTTTGGAGTGAGTGGAGCACTTTTTGGAGTGAACGGAGCACTTTTTGGAGTGAGTGGAGCACTTTTTGGAGTGGGTGGAGCACTTTTTGGAGTGAGCGGAGCACTTTTTTGTGCCTTTAAGTGTACGATGCGCGAACTTACACCCACTACTTCAAAACCTTGCCAAGCGGCCGTGCACTGTATAAAGGTATGGGAGCCCTCCTTAAATGTTACCTATTCTTTTTCGGGTTTTATCGGCACCAGAAATACATAATCTGTGAAAACTTCAATTATCTTTTTTATTCAATGTCAAATTCCGTCATGTAGGTAGGCTATGTCGGACACTTAGCGACTAAAAACCACACGTTCCCTGCCTAATGCTTACGGTTGGGAGACCCGGGTAAGCCTTCGGAAGGATATCCCCTGGAACTTCAACTGTCTAACTATTGATGTCCATGACACATACAGGCATACAGCGTAGTTTCAGTAAAAGAGTCTCGTTTTCACACTTTGGATACAGAATCCTAAAAAAAAGAAAACATTTTAAACCACAGAATATGTAAAATGTTCATGTAATATACTTTGGATAGATTTATGTGCAAATAGTCCCCACATTTCGAGTTAAATGCCTCACCAACAAAACAAAGAGGCAACGTACTACCCGTTCGCTCTAACTTTGCCGCTGGCGTAGAGGCGTATACCCGAATTGTTAATTATACGAAGTAAATTGACAGTAGCTAATGTCACTTCGTCATAGAAAATACGCAACACTAGAAGAAGAAGTGACATTAGTTGCTGTCAATTTACTTCGTCTAATCAAAAATTCGACTTTAGTATAGAGCCGAGCGGCAAAGTTAGAGCGAACGAGCAGTAATGAATATTGTTGTTCCCGTTTACCGTAGGAACTTATGAGTAGTATACTAACTAGTGGGACTAAAAGCACTTCAAAGTTACAAGTTCTATACTCTGTGATAGAATTTTCCCCCTCACTTTGAATCATAACAGTATTAAGATTCAGTGATTTCCAATAATGAGATAAATGGGAACAAAAAAGACAGTAGGTATTATTTTATCTGACAACTTTCACCGAACCTAAAATTATTGGCTGAAGGAGGACAAATTCAATAACAGATGTACATACAGTACATATTGTTGAAATTCCTTTGACTACCTACGAAATTTATAAACTCGTTCGTGTATTAAAGGTAAAGATCTCTCAAAGGGACATTGTTGATAAAGAATTCTTCAAGAGACCCAAAATCCTTGACAGACATTCTCTCTCAAATATTCAAACATTTTTCACTCAAAATATCCTTTATTCTTTCAAGTCGAAAACAAAACCGCCAAGAATGTGAACGTTCTTACATGAAAGTGAATTAACTTTAGTGTTTTACGACTTTAGTGTGGAGTAAAGAATCCTTTTCAAGTTGGCGACATTGCTAAGAAGGAATTTTACAACATACTTATTCTAAATTCCGTAGTACTGTTAAAAGGAAAGCATTCTTATGGTTTTTCAATAGATTTTTATTGGATCACTAGCTGATGCCCGCAGCTTCGCCCGCGTAAAATTTGTTCACGTGGGAACTTATTCCCGGGATAAAATGTAGCCTATGTGTTATTCCAGACTATAATGTATCTCTGTACCAAATTTCAGCCCGATCCTTTCAGCGGTTTGAGCGTGAAAGAGTAACAAACATCCACACTCACAAACTTTCACATTTATAATATTAGTAAGATATGCTCACAGTAGGTTTTCTTTTGTTTCCCTGCATGACGGAAAACCTTCTATTTGATCTTCTATCGATTTTTGACTACGAAACGAAAAATAAATTTGAAATCTGGTGTATTTTTTTCTTTCGCAGTAGGTATTAATATTCGTACCATAAAACTACTTTTCAGAACTTTTGTCACCTATATATACTTACTTATGTAATTACTTGTCTCAGATCGACTAACGAGGATTTGCACCGATTTTAATTTTTGTGTGCGTTGTTTGCCATTACTGTTACAACAATCTACTACACATTTTTCAAGCCAGTCGATAGACTGAAACTGCGCAAATCTCATGTCCAACTTCGACAGATAATACATGTAATGTCTCATATACAATACATTATGTCGAAAATACAAACACATTTTTCAACAAGAGATCTGTAATCAAATTCAAAAAGTTCAACGACTGTTTTCCAACTGTGCACAATCAGTTAATCGCATTACTTCATCAGTCCCATCCCATCTGTGCCTAACAAATTTAAATCAGGATTCGTGTGTTGGGAAGGGACCGTTGTCACGTCAATTTCCCGGTAAGGTTGAGTTCCCACTTGATTGGAGATAAAAGAGGCGCAAATTTTGCTGAGCATTGAAAATGTAATGTGGTTTAAAATTTGGTCAGCAAACTTTTAAAAAACCTCAATCAAGCGCGTAATCTTGTACTTTTTTTAAACTTCACATACCTACCTAGTCATCTTGGAAAACTAGGTACTTTCAAGAGTAAACCCTTAACTTAAGAGCCAGGTGAAAAAAACAATAAAGAATATGAAATGTAGATTTACAATTTTTTTTCTTTTTCTGTAATTCGTCTAAACTGTTTCATATCCGTTACGTTCCAAATCAGGATCTTTTCTTCCAATTTAAGTAGGTAATTGTATGACTCGAAATAGTTTTTTAAACAGTAAGATCTTACGACTCCATGGTAATATTTATTGAAATGGCTATTGGCAAGGGATCTAGCTGTACTTTTGATTTTCATCATGATACCATGACTCTTAAAAGGGTCCATCAAAAGGGGTCTAAGAAAGCTTTTTCAGGGTCCGCAGCTTATGGACGACGGAGGCGCCACACTCGCACTGCGGACCCTGGAAAAGCCTTCTACGTACCTAATTTTGTGTGCAGACAAGTACTATTTAACTAGTCTAAGTATACGGCTATACTTAGACTAGTTAAATAGTACTTGTCTGCTCGCGAAAAGTATATTTATTTGGTTGTAAATTGGAAAAGTTTGATTGAAAAATTTGTTGGGTATGATGTTTCTTTTTAAATTGTTATTATTTACCATAATAACACATAAGTAGTTCGTAGGTAATGCCTTGAAGGCACAGGTTGTGCGTTCGGCATAACCTGAAATTACAGTGCCTTCTTGAAAAAAATATTTAACAGTTTGTGTGTTTTTCTGTAGGAGATTGTGATTGTGTGGCCCACAAGTTGACCAGCATGAAGAAACATTTGATAGTTCCAAGTTTATTTTCGACATAGGAACTCTTACATAGGTACCTGTGGTCTGGCGAAGATTCTCTCCACTGTGAGAGTGGCACCTCTGTTTAGAACGAGCTCCCAACTGGTCTATACTACAGCATATGTTAGTACACACCTTTATTACAGAGAAGGGGCTACACCAAGGCATCTATGCATATAATTGCAAGTCATTCAACAACGATTAGAAATCGACGCAATAGGCTATAACCTAGTTCGTATAAGAACATGATTAATGTGCTATTTCCTGCTATTAAAATATAAGTGGTCAGCTATTTTTATCCTTTGCGGGGTAGGCAGAAAGAACCGAGCGCCATACGGCACGATCCATACACACCTCACTTGCTTCTTCAACTTTCATTTTTCTTTTCATGCATGCACGTCGGTTCCTTCGGCTCTTGACACCACTTTCTGCTAACACACGATAATTTTTTTATCGGTTTCTGTGTTTTGGTTATTAATCTCTAACGACATTAAAGTGCTTAGTCCTGAAATGGATGACTATTTCTTGAGCTTTACTGAAACTCACTTAAATCAAACTTTACTGGAATTTCTGCTGTTTTGAGCTGTCAGGAATATGGTAGTCGCTGGCTGAATAGCGATTTACTATCCTGTTGAAGGAATATAGAGTGGCTTTGAGAGAGGGGCCAGACTATTACTATACTATACTAGACGATGCTCACGGCTTCGCCCGCCTGAAATTCGGTACCCGTTCCCGCTTCCCGTGGGAATATGTTCCCGGGATGAAAAGTCTGTGTGTCAGCCTATGAGTTATTCCAGACTATAAGCTATCTCGGCACCAAATTTCAGCCCAATCCGTTCAGCCCTAAGAGCGTTATTGAGTAACAAACATCCAAACATCTAAACATCGAAACATCCAACCATCCAAACATCCTCACAAACTTTCACATTTATAATATTAGTAGGATAATAGGATTACTAGCCTATCTAAGCTACTGTATAGCAGATTTTCATCTCGTCTCTACCGTACCACAAGATAGGCTGAAGGTTACTACATATAATTCCGGAGTTTATTTCCAGTATTATTATTTATTTATTTCCAGTATTATTACAAAATTGACTCTCCGAATTTCATGAGATGACTTGGCATCGGAAATCAAATACAAATATTTTATAAAAAAGAGGGGTTATTTTTTTATTTTTTTTTCTATTTTTTGTCGCACATTAAGAATTCGTTTTTTACCGCGGCAATTCGAGGTAACATGGTCGCCGTGGCAAAACAAACACGGAGCACCCGTCTGGCTGTCGTTGTAGCTTTCTACTGCCGCTCAGTAGCGATAGAAAGGGTGAAAATGAAAATTTATAGGACCTTTAAAACGGATTTACGGTTAAAGTATTCAATAATTTTTTTTCTTCATTTTTGTAATGTTTCTTGACTGATGCCACGTCACTTGACGAAATTTGGAGAGTCAATTTTGTTACACCCAATATTGTTACTTAGCTTGTGAAAATAAATAATGCCGGCCGACTACCTATCTCATTTATAAATTCGATAGAAAATAAAAACGTGCTCTCCGTAGGCCGTAGACTCACTCATGCGAAAACGTAAAGAAACCTTTTTTATTCTCTTGAGTATTAGGTACTGAAGATACTGAAATTAGAATCTTTTTTTATTCAAAAAAGAAGACAGGTACCTTATATTCTGTATTTTCATGACCTTTGTATGTGGATATGGACCTAAACACACAAACCTTTTTTTTTAATACGCATTCAGCCTACATGCGTCGAAGTTTAAATTCACTGAAACCAAAACCAAAAGTCGATAAAAATGAAAATATTTCCGTTCGTGGTCTTTTCAAACATGTCTTTCATATTTACAAAATAATCAACAACTCTAACTGAAATGTTTTGAAACCTGTTGATAATTAAAATACATTTTAGCTCCTCTCTATAAAATAGAGTGCAGAGGGGCTTATGTTGGAGACTTTGTATGTAGATGTGACTCTGTCGCATTAAACTACGTTAGTGACGTAGTTTAATGCGACAGAGAGGTCACGTGAATCATCTGTTCAAAGTTCGAAATAAAAATAAAATGACTGGGATTGAACTTTCAGTTTCACAATAAACGTGTTAGAGGGGCAGTCTGGTGAGAACGATCTCACGGCTTTCTTGTTTTTGATGAAGATCTATATTGGGTGTAACAAAATTACCTCTCCAAATTTCATGAGATGACTTGGCATCGGAAATCAAATACAAATATTTAATAAAAAAGGGGGGCTAATTTTTTTATTTTTTTACATTTTTTTGTCGCACATTAAGAATTCGTTTTTTACCGCGGCAATTCGAGGTAACATGGTCGCTGTGGCAAAAAAAAACACGGAGCACCCATCTGGCTGTCGTTGTCGCTTTCTACTGCCGCTCAGTAGCGATAGAAAGGATGATAATGAAAATTTATAGGACCTTTAAAATGGATTTACGGTTAAAGTATTCATGTGATTTTTTTTTCTTCATTTTTGTAATGTTTCTTGACTGGTGCCACGTCACGTGACGAAATTTGAACAGGTAGTTTTGTTACACCCAATATACATATATTGTGCCCTCAAGGGACACAGGTGAGACTCTATTTACACATTTTAACTAATGAATCTCTTTTCTTGTTACAGGTACTGAAACCAGTTACTGAAAGTGATGCTGAGTATACTTTCAAGTCGTAATGTATCGTGGTGAGGGTTATGAATATGGGGAAGGATAAATATGCTTTGAATTCCTTAAAGTGGTCTCATTATAGAAAATACTAGCGGACGTCACGCGGTTTCACCCGCGTAGTTCCCGTTCCCGTGGGAATACGGGAATAAAATATAGCCTATGTTCACCGCATATCCGCATAGTGTGGCTTTCCAACAGTGAAAGAATTTTTGAAATCGGTCCAGTAGTTCCGGAGCCTATTCGTTACAAACAAACAAACAAACAAACAAACAAAAAAACAAATCTTTCCTCTATATAATATTAGTATAGATGTAATACCGTAACAATACTATTCTTTTCGGTAGGTGAGAGTTTCCTTTTTGGCTTGGTAAAACGCATTTCATCACTTCACATCACCCTGTTATGGAGGCAGTAGTTTGCTTATGTGTTAAACTCCCGGTCTTGAGGTGGCGCCGGATCAGGTACCCACTAAATTATTAAAATGTTCATCCTAGTCATCAATAAAGTTCCTGTGACTCGGCAGAGGAATGCCCCTAAAAAGGATCCTTTAAAAAACAAAGGAAGTCTTTCTTACAACTGTAAGAAGTGGCCCCCAATCGCTAGATGCGCCACGGCTTTCCATCAAGCTGGTGGCGACGTCAAATTGGCGAGCTGAATATAAAAAAAAAATCGAGTCTCCAACCATTAGGTTGGAAGGATGTATTGTGATTAGTAAGATCGCCTTTCGTCTCAAATCTTCTTTGTTCTGATCACAGCTCTGCTTCGAAAAGAACTAGCATGCTGTATAAAGCCTTCATCACAGAAACCTTAGATCATCTAACCACAGGATGCGCCTTACTTAAGCATTGTTTTCTGCCAAGCCAATAGACCATTTGGTCTTTTGGCTTTATAAAAAGCACTGTACATCAGTACATCATTTTATATGATTAAACTAGTACATTTCATTGTAGTTGACTGTATAATAAAAATTAACACACAACAGCCATTACGCGTTTGTCGATTAATACATTTTTAAATATAATGAAATTTTATATGTCTTTGTGTTTCCCCCTTCACCCTGTATGCGGTGGTTCGCAAAGGCTAGTCCCGTGATATATGGTCTAAGACAGAAACACATCAAATACTTAAACAAAACTTACCGAGTAGGTAAGGGTATAGATAAGCACCAAAACAAACTGTAGAGTACTCTATCTAGTGTAGTAGTACCTACTACAGTAGTCAGAGCAGTTCTATTTTTTACACAATAAAAATAAAAAGTTCGACTTATTTGCATCAATGTGTTCCAAATGTAAATAAAAATAAAGAGCTATGAAGTAATTAAAACGGTCTAATAGTTTTCAACAACGGCACAGAATGTAATAGATGATAGGTATAATACCTGCGTATGAGCAGATTTTATAGTAAGCCAGTGGGCCGACGTACTGACCTGTATACACTCTGCTGGCGATGTAACAATACTCGTACAGCTACCGTTTTGATTAGGCACGTTCTGAAAACGGATTTATACGTCACTAGAGGACGTCACGCGGTTTCACACGAGTAGCTCCCGTTCCCGTGGGAATACGGGAATAAGATATATCCTATGTTCGTGTAGCTTTCCAACAGTGAAAGAATTTTTCAAATCGGTCTAGAAGTTCCGGACCCTATTCGTTACAAACAAACAAACAAAAAAAACGAAAAACAAATCTTTCCTGTTTATAATATTAGTATAGATATTAGATTCCGCCCATGACTAACTATTTATTAATCTGTGCCATGGCTCAACCTGTATGGTGAAGTTCTTCGTACCCAAATCTCACCGATTCTCTTACGGAAAAGTAGCCGTATATTTCAGAGTTTCCAGACTAAACTAAACCCTGTGCCAAATTAAGTCAGATCCGTTGAGCCATAACAAACATCCAATGGTCTTCGCAAACGTTCACATTCTTAGTAGAATTCATTGTATTTTGCGTATTTTGCGTAACAAAGTATTTTACAACTTATAAGCTAGTACAGTGGTCAAAAACACGATTGCAACACTGAATTTTTACCTTGAAAGTAACCGACTTCAGCATAAAACTAAGTCAAGTAACTAGTATGATAATATGTTATAGTTCCGTGCCAAAAACACGGCAAAAAATCACGTTGTTCTTTTGCCATATTTTTTTTAGCTGCAACAGAAATACCTACATCACTTGTAAAAATTTCAGCTCTCTAGCTATCACGGTTCCTGAGATACAGCCGTGATGAGAGCATGACCGACAGATAGATAGACGAACGGTAAGTCTCATGAATAGGCCCCGCTTTTTTTTCCTTTGGGTATGGAGCCCTGAAAAGGGGTAAATACAAAGCTTTCGCTTCTATAATATTCGATTTATCCAGGTCAAATTACAGACTTCTAGTAATACTAGGTAAATGTTTTTAGTTAGAATGCGGACATACAAATATGTTCTTTCATCTTTGAAAAGAATATTTTACATTTTTTTCGTTACAAAAAAGTACCAAAGCTTTCGCTTTTATAATATTCGACTTATCCAGGTCAAATTACAGATTTCTAGTTATATAGGTCTTTTAGCTAAAATGCGGACATACAAATATGTTCTTTGAAAAGAATATTTTACATTTTTTGGTTACAAAAAAGTACGTTCAAGAACATAAAATGCCACTTATCAATGTCAATCGGTGGCGTGCCTAAGGTCAGCATATTATTGTAAGTTCAACTCATCTGTGCGCGCGGCACTATGTGTGGGTAAGCCTCGTCTAAACACAGTGACTTCGTGTGCGTGACATGAGGTACAGTGAAGTACAAAATACAAAAACACTTGTTTAACTAAAATAAAAACTCAATGGGTGAAATGTATGTTATACACATTAATATGTATAGCTGTTTGAAGAATAAAATTCAGGAATTTTAGGATTCGCTGCTCTCTCCAAGGTTAATTATAAATTCAATCAAAATGTCGATAGTATTCTTTTTCTTTGGCGTGTCGACAAGTATAACGCCACATCTCTTCATCAATTTGACTTAAACGTTCGTTTATTAATTTCATTATTTCCATCACATTTTGTTCGATTTTATGCGAAGCATTATAATTTACATTATCCAAGACATTAAGCTGGAACCGGACGAGCTCTTGGTAAGTTTTGACGTAGAGTCTTTATTTACCAACGTTCCAATACAGGATTGTCTGCGGATAGTCGAGACCAAGATAAGAGAGAATGGCCTGCCAATTGGTTATACAACGTTGCTTCGAAGTTGCATAGAAGGAAACTACTTCCTTTACCACAACCAATACTACCTCCAGATAGACGGCGTAGCTATGGGAAGTCCATTAGCACCAGTAGTGGCAAATATTTGGATGGAGCATATAGAAGACATGGTATTCCAGGATGTCCAAGGTCAGATCAGGTTGTGGAAAAGGTATGTAGATGATATATTCTGCATATTTAAAGGCAACAGGGAGCAGGTGGTTTGTTTTAACGAGTATCTCAACTCATTACATGTGAAAACACGGTTTACGTATGAAATTGAGAACAACAGGTCATTGCCTTTCCTTGACGTCAAATTGATGGTGAGAACAGACGGTTCCTTGGCCCACACTGTGTATCGCAAACCCACTCACACAAACAGATACCTGCACGCCTCCTCGCATCATCACCCAATTCATTTGGAATCAGTCAGCTCCACGCTCATCAAGCGAGCCAATGACCTCTGCGACCCTGAGCATTTACAGCAGGAGTTAGACTATGTTCAGGAGATACTGAAGATGAATGGGTTTGCAGCGAGTAGTAGAAAGGCACGACGTGCACCGAGGAGAGTGAGACCGGAGGTGGAACGCCAACCAGCTTATCTGCCATATATAAAGGGAATAACGGACAAGATCGGGTCGTGTTTACGGCGGTTCTCCATTCGGGCGATCTTTAAACCATTAACCAAAGTGGCTAGGTACGTGCGAACACCAAAGGACATCATTCCTCTGCAAACACCAGGTGTCTACAAAGTAGATTGCAGCTGCGGTAGTTCCTACATAGGCCAAACCAAGCGGACCAACGCGGAAAGGGTCAAAGAACATATTGCAGCTGTAAAAAATCGTCAGTTGAACAAATCGGCAATAGCAGAACACCTTGATTCGGGCATTAATCACTGGATCGAACTTCACCAACCGAAAGTCCTCTCCACTGATCGCCATTATTATCCACGTATGGTGCGTGAAGCCATTGAAATCAGAAAACACAAAAATTTCAATAGGGATGATGGATACAAGCTCTCCGGGATGTGGAATTCAGTGATTAATAAACTTGAACGTAAAACTGTGCCAATTAAAACTGACGTAGTGAGTGTAGTGTGTCGCCGGCCTTATCCTTCGTTGTAATAACAACGCGCAGCGGAGGGTAGTTCGACAAGAAATAACTTCGTGGTTTTTGTCGATCCTCGCCTCAGTCCAACCGCGACCACGGGCGCTGCAACGTGCTCGAAACGTCGGTAGAATGTAAGTAAATAGTATTTCGCGTGAAGTCCCGAATTCTATAAGTATGAGCATTATAATTTGTTTAAATTCCCCATATATTTTCTATTGGGTTTAGTTCAGGATGATACGGTGGTAGCCGAAGAACTTTTAAGCCATATGGCTGAAGTATGTCATTAATCTTATAACAAACTAGCTGACACATAAGGTGTGCGAAAAGCGTGTGAAACTGCCCTGCCCTCTCCCAAAGGAACCGCGCAATATATCGGGAACAAAAGTATCCTAGAACCTTCCTCGGATCATGAGCTCAGATTGTACCAAGTTTCATTTAAATCAATTCATAATCAGGATACAGACTGACAGACATGAAAATTTCTAATTACATTTTCAGCTTCAGTATCGATTAGAGAACGCCCTACAATTAAAATTTTCAAATTATCTTCCATGTACAGACTCTCGACCTTCAACAGTTTTTTTAGATGTATAGATATGTTTTTTTTTAAATCAAGTCATACGTACAGTTCAATTTTTGTCATATTTGCAGTATAAGCAATGTTTTTTTCCGTCGACCATCTCTGCATTTCTATTTTTTTGCATTAGAATTTGGAGCTCTATCATTTATAACTTTTCTGTAGGCCTTTATAAGTTACACAATTCTACCATACATTATCTTGTTATGCCTCGAAGGGTTTAGGCACTTATTTTTTTCCGACATCTCCAACTAATATCATTATATCTTAGTCCATGTATACAAAAACTCAACAAATTATATACGTTAACCTTTCTCAAGAATCATTGGTGATCTCAGCATGAAAATCCATGCAGTAGTTTTTAAGTATATCGTGAACAGACAGACGCGGCGGGGACTTTGTTTTATTATATGTAGTGATAACAAATATTAATTCCATCGAATTGACACATAAAAAATATTTACCTGACTTCTTAAACATTTTCTCCGTGAAGAATTAGACATTTTCTTTAACGACTGTACCCATGGTATTATCACTAAGAACACTATGTACTGAATTATAATGTGACCAAGTTACACAGGATCTCAACGTTGCAGTTACATTGAGACTTGTCATGATATTTGATTTCGTTTCATTATAACGTAAGAGTTGCCTGCAAACGGGAACTAGATGGCGCTGTATGCTTTTTGTCTAAATATGATGTTTATTTCGCTGCCAAGCAGAGCGTTTCCTGCAAAGACTGCTTGGCACCGCTGGTGTCGTCAATAAGTAGAGTTACGTCTCTACCTCATAATATAAAAATGTACTCTGTGAAGACGGCCGCATCACTGCCACACAAATTAAAGCTGTATAATTACTAGCGCACGCACACATAGCGCCGCGCGCACTGATGAGTTGAATTATCTATATCACGTTGAATGACTTTGCTGATTCTTAGATAAGGAAAGGTCAGCCCTTATAACGAGCATCATCGATCAATCACATTGAAACCTCTTTGTAACCTCTTTCGTCCTAGTCTCTTGCATACGGTACCTTTTTTTTTTGTTTTTTTTTTTTTTACGTGAGGGAAAATCCTCATGGATGTTATGCCGGACTCCTACCGACTAAAAAACCTCACATAACGCCCAACTATGGTTGTGAGCCCCGGGTAAGCCCCCGGAAGGATGTCCCATACGGTACCTACCCTTCATTTTGGAGTACGGACTCTGCTTTTAGCCCCTCTCTATGAAATAGAGTGCAGAGTTATGACGAGACTTTGTCTGTAGTCTGTGACTCTGTTGCGTTAACTACGTCACTAGGTCACGTGGATCATTTGTTCAAAGTTTGAAATAAAACAAAAATGACAACGTCAATCGGATTGAACTTTAACTTTCACAATAAACGTGTTAGAGAGGGGTCAGTCTGGTGAGAACGATCTCACGGCTTTCTTGTTTATCTATTTAAAAGTAGAAATCGCATTTATTTTTGAAAAAGGGGGGAAAATTTATTTAACGTACGTAGCATTTTGAAACAACCGTTTGCATCCACAAAATGATGAAAATAGGGGAGAGAAAGGATGAAGCTTGTTGTTGTGTTATTAATGAACGAGTCTCGACGATTTTTGGCTGAAAAATAAAGGATATGGTTTGTTTACAGGTTTTTTCGCTAGTCTACCCTTTGCAGAAGTACCAGTTATTATTAGTTGTATAGATACTAGTCTTCAGTCTTCTTGGGCTCCCATTTTTCGCACTTAGGTCCGCCAGTGGACCCATTGTACGTGAGTGTTGGCTGTCACTCCAGCCAACCCAGCTCCGACCAGAAGCGCAGGATCCTCTTCGAGTCCTCACACGCTTCCCGGAGTGTTGTGGGGCTGCCAAGTATGTTGACTCTGTATGTAACCAGGCTCTCGCACTCCAAGATTGCGTGAGCTATGGTTTCTTCTTTCGACAGGCACGCTCTGCACAGCGTGCTGTCCATGATACCTAGGACATTCAAGTGTTTATTCACTGTACAATGACCCGTTATTGTGCCTAGATACTATATCACTATCTTAATTTGAACTAAACGACACAAAAAAGAAATCCTCATGACCATGACTCATCTAATCAGCATCACTTTTTACTCCCATCAAACTTTCACTTCAACACGCAAGTTCCTTTGTGATGTGACCACAATATCAAAAATAGCTTTCATACATTTGCAAAGCCGGGTATAAAAATAAACTTGTGGAAACAAGTTTAACCAGTTTGCAGTGATATTCAGTAAGTGGTACTTGCTTCCGCATGGCCCACTGACCGGCTGATACGTATTAAATGATCTGGCGCTTGCTATGTTGAACTCAGATGAAACTGTGAAACGGATACATAGGCTATGTTCAAGTCGGATCGTTTTAAATACGAGTTTTGTTGAGGTCAGTGTGTGTAGTACTTAATTTGAAACAAATATGAACACGCATTGTGGTGATCAAAAAGAGAAAAGGGAAAATGAACGAAAAAGAGCGTTGGCTACTAGTTGGCTAGCAATATTCGCTCCTGAGCACATGCTAGATTAAAAGCAGTCCTCTGCTGGGCTCGGACCTTACAATTACTGAAATCGCTGAGCTATTTAAAGATTAATGAAATAAATACTGCTATTATATCATATTATAATGCAGCGTAATATATTTACAATATTACTATCTAAACTAAACCTAAATAAGACCCCCTATATCTTTGTAAAAACTTCAAAAGCAAGTCTAACTCCATTTAATTAGGAATGCTTACAAGAAAATAAAGATAACCTAAATAGCTACATACGTACTACAAGTAGTATAACACTAATGATGCACGATATCTGCCAATTAGGGATTTTACTTTCACGAAGAACGTGGGTCGAAACTGTTTTTTCGAAGTCTTAATTGTTTTAAGTGATTGTACGGCACGGTGACTACATACAGCGCAGGTGCGGCGTGAATATAGCCTATATAGACAAGACCTAAGTACTTATCATAGTAATGTTTGGAGTATATTGGGTGTAACAAAATTGACTCTCCAAATTTCGTCACGTGATGTGGCATCAGTCAAGAAACATTACAAAAATGAAGAAAAAAAAATCACATGTATACTTTATCCGTAAATCCGTTTTAAAGGTCCTATAAATTTTCATTATCACCCTTTCTATGGCTACTGAGCGGCGGCAGTAGAAAGCGACAACGACAGACAGCCAGACGGGTGCTCCTTGTTTGTTTTGCCACGGCGACCATGTTACCTCGAATTGCCGCGTTAAAAACCGAATTCTTAATGTGCAAAAAAAAAATTAACTAAATATTAAATAATTAAATAATTAAATATTCGTATTTGATTTCCGATGCCAAGTCATTTCATGAAATTTGGAGAGGTAGTTTTGTTACACCCAGTATAAGATTCCGCCAATATCTGAAGGCGTCCAAGCCGACATGTTCGGGGTTGATCCATCATTACGTTTCAGCAGTTGAGGTTTTACGTTCAGAGGGTACCTAATATCTGTAATCCCTGTGTTCTACAAATAATTTCTGTATGTCTAGTGATATCTGAAGTGATGGGATCGTCTACCTTAAGTTTGTCACAAAGGCTATATTATATTGTCAATAAACTTTCCCTAGATAGAGCCTAGGAAGCAAGCATTTCAAACGTCCATAACATCACAGTTTTTTCGCGAAAGAAATCGAAGGCCAACCAACATCAGAATCGTTATGAAATAAATTTTATTGCACCCCAATATAAAACATTCATACAAATCTTCTTATCTTTAAAAAGCAATTTCTTACTGACAACCTTTACAACATTTGGTAGGTATTTAATTTAGTAGATAGAAAATATACCTACTTAATGATGTAAAGGCGAACCAATCGGGGTATTTTCGTTACCATTCAATTGAGAAGGCTTTTGAAGGGTACGGACAAAATAAAGACATTTTTGAGTCTACTGAGAAAGTCTTTTGTTGAAAATGTAAGGAATACGATCTTTCAGAAATATTTATCAGCACTTATTTGTCTTTTTGTTTTGAAAATGAAAATTTTATTTAAACAGTTTGAACTAAAGTGTACAAAGGTGGATTTTCAGCCAAAGGCATTCTTTACAAGTCAAAATAAAGGTAACGCAATGGCAGATCAAAGTTACAGATATGACTTGGAGTCTTACTTATCTAGGTATAGAAAATGTGTCTGGATATTTTTTACAAATAAATAAAAATTGTGAGACATTTTTTAATAACGTAGGTACAGTATACCTACGTTATTTAAAAATGTCCCACAATTTTCGCCCCCAATCGCTAGATGTCACTGTGACTTTCCATCAGGCGGCGGCGGCATCATTTTGGCGAGCTAAATATCTATACTAATACTAGCTGATGCCCGCGGCTCCGCCCGCGTGGAATGTTATTCCCGGTCACTTAGGGAATAATAGATGATGAAAAATAGATGTTGGCCTACTCAATATGCTCACAAAATTTCATGAGAATTGGTGAAGCCGTTTCGGAGCAGTATGGCAACGAAAACTGTGACACGAGAATTATTTTATATATTAGACTAGCTGATGCCCGCGGCTCCGCCCGCGTGGAATGTTATTCCCGCTTCCCGGTCACTTAGGGGTATGAAAAATAGATGTTGGCCGATTCTCAGACCCACTCAATATGCTCACAAAATTTCATGAGAATCGGTCAAGCCGTTTCGGAGGAGTATGGCAACGAAAACTGTGACACGAGAATTTTAATTATTAGATAAATAGTATAAAACAAAGTCGCTTTTTCTGTCCCTATGTCCCTTTGTATGCTTAAATCTTTAAAACTACGCAACGGATTTTGATGCGGTTTTTTTTAATAGATAGAATGTTTCAAGAGGAAGGTTTATATGTATAATAACATCCATTAAATAGTGGAGTAATACTGTATACCCGTGCGAAGCCGGAGCGGGCCACTAGTTAGATTATAAAGACGAATGATTTGTTTTTTTTTGCGAACTACGCGGGTGGAACCGCGTGACGTCCACTAGTATAAAATAAAAATAAAAAATATTTATTTGTAACAAGTATCTATGATTAACAAGTAAGTACATAATTTTTTACCACAACAATTTTTGTAATATTTTAAAATAAAAATATTTGCTATACTTTAGTCTCTTTGAGCTCGGACGGAACTTGTAAATAGATTACGTAAAATACAGTACTGCCCGTTCGCTCTAACTTTGCCGCTCGGCTCCATACTAAAGTCGAATTTTTAATTAGACGAAGTAAATTGACAGCAACTAATGTCACTTCTTCATACAATGTTGCGTATTTTCTATGACGAAGTGACATTAACTACTGTCAATTTACTTCGTCTGCTAACTTTTTGTACTTCGTCTAATTAACAATTCGGGTATACGCCTTTACGCCAGCGGCAAAGTTACAGCGAACGGGTAGTTGGTACAGTGGGCCAAAAAATTGGTGTACCTACCATCTTAAGGTTGAACGTCGTTTGCAAATTCATAGGCGATAATGATTAGTTTCGCTTGCAGACATATCTGACAGTTTCTATTGCCATCTTTATCTGATTAATGATAACCTTTTATATTGATACCTACTGTTTGTTACGTGACAGCTGTTCTTAGTTTGAACTTGATGGAAAACAAGAATATATTTGACAAAAAGTCAGTTGTCAGTATTCTATATGAAAAAGAGATTGCTAGACTTAAATAGTAGATTGTACTACAAGTGCATAAAAGAAGCCATTTTATACGAGACGTTTATCCGCCCGAGCCAAAGGCGAGGGTGGATATTAAGTCGAGGATAAAATGGGTTTTATGATCGAGTTATACACTCTGCTTTTCACTTCGATTGCAAGGAAATGAAACAGTGATATTGTAATATAATAATAATATCTGCTGAACCACTTTCTTTGCAGTTCTTTCCATTAAAGTGTTAGGAGTGAGTGTTATTTCATCTCCACTTGAAGACATATTTATTTTCAGTAATAAAGCAAATTTAATTACACAAAATGTCTAAATACTGCTAACTTTCTAAGTTTCTTTCCCGCCAATGTCTTTTTTCAAGTTTTTTTTTAATCATTCTACATGAAGCATTAGGCATGGGTAACGAGACCTATGCTGCCTAATCATAAGTTCATTTTATAATATTTTTTCACTCATAATACTATCTGATTTTTAATGTTTCTTAATTTATATAGAACACAGAAAGTACAAATTAAATATAACAAAAAAATCAAGTTATTTAATAGCGTTTTATTATGTTTGGTTCATAGAGTAACACGATCTTCATGGTACCGTCTCTACGGTCTAGTATGGCCATATTGTTTTAGAAGAAGAAAAAGAACTTTATGCACTAGAGCATAAAATGTTGTTTTAGTCCGCATACACCCAGCATAAACAAGAACTTTACGAGCATAAGAAGTGAAAAATATTTTATTACTTTTATTTAGAACCATTCAAATTATCTTTGCAGAAATTAATGTTTTATCAGTTTTTAATAAAGGTTAAAATGTCATGCACTTCTAAGTGACTTATGACAAATGAATACTTATTAATAAGGTTTACGTCATTATTATGCATCTCTTTCAATGATATCTAGTATGAACCATGACTGCCTCTGTGGCGCAGTCGGTAGTGATACCGCCTGCGGCGCTGGAGGTCGTGGGTTCGATTCCCACCAGAGACAAATATTTGTGTGACCCATAAATGTTTGTCTCAAGAGTCTGGGTGTTTCTATGTATAATATGTATGTATTTAAAAGTATATAAGTATTAATATCCGTGGTTTGATACTCATAACACAAGCAGGTTATTCCTAGCTTACTTTGGGATCAGATAGCGTTGTGTAAGATGTCCGTGAATATTTATTTATTATTATTTATTAACCTTGTTGTAATTTTCAATGACTAGAAAACTAAATCAAAACTGATACACCACTTTCTTGGCCGACCGTACCTACCTAATAAGTACTATCATCATCAATTCATCATTTATCTTAACGAAAAATAATTAAAAGTTCCGAACTATACACGTTTGGGAAAACCGATTTACCCCTCGGGGTTTAGGGGTCATGCGTTACTTCTCATGGAGCTAACGTTACACCCTGAGGGTACAGTAGTGGCTTCTTCAATCAGATCCCTAAGATTCAATATCTTAGGGATTAACGAAAAAGCCCACATTAGGAGGAAGGGCATAACGGTACGCCGTTCGGTGAGCAGCCCGCCTGGGGCAGTACCTCCGCCCTGCAGAAGACCGCGGTAATAGTAACCTGACTCCGGTTGGGTTATGTTCTCCGTCGGTTAGCAGGGATCCAGAGCTCATTGGGGTGACTCTGTGCCGGTGACGGTGAGACCAGAGGCTTAATCTGTCTCCATTGGCAGATAGAGGTGCGGAATATTGGTACGGCGGTCAGGGAGACCCGGTGAAACGGTTGACCGCTGACCGCCCGCAGGCTGTACGGAACCCGAACCTGGGGATTACATAATCTCCGCCCCAGGAGGCTGAACCAGCAGCCTGTGTAAAGTCCCTGGTGCTGTGGTCGTGCCGGAGGAGGATACCGGAGTGGACGCGGCCACTGCATCGGGGGGGGACCGGGGGCCCTTCCGTACGCCGTGCCAATCTACCGCACTACCTCTGTCTGCCTTTGGTTAGTTAGAGTCTCGCTTAGTCTCTTGCGCCACCGGCACACAGGCTCCTCTTCACTTTTTTAACCCCCTTTTTTAAAAAAAACATGGCTAAAGGAAGAAAAAGAAGAAAAGTATACACAGCGGCTTCGTCGTCCACACTTTACATGGACCTTTGCAACATCAGAGGTATGCACAAGAACCTCAACGTAGTCCACCACCATCTGGAAACTGCGAAGCCGACCCTTTTTTTCCTGACGGAGACGCAGATTTCATGCCCGGGCGATACATCCTACTTAATGTACCCTGGCTATAAGCTTGAGTACAACTTCAAGCCGAAAGCCGGGGTATGTATGTACGTCCGTGATGATGTCTGCTGTCGCCGTCTTACAAGCCTTGAAGACAGGGACCTGTCTACGTTATGGGCGCGCGTGGATCACGGGGGCCACACTCGGATCTACGCGTGCGTGTACAGGTCTCACAGCGGTAACACGGACACAGTTCGCCTTTTTGACCACCTGCAACAATCGACTGACAAGGTGATTGAGCAGTATCCTTCTGCGGAGATTGTGATTCTGGGGGACTTCAACGGTCATCATGTTGACTGGTTGGGCTCCCGGATGACCAACTTTGCGGGGAACGCTGCACACGAATTTGCCCTGACCTATGGGTTCTCCCAACTGGTTAAATCCCATACGAGGATACCAGATAAGGAGAACGAGCATAGTGCATTGCTGGACCTCCTGCTGACAACGCGTCCGGATGGATACAACGTCTCAGTGGATGCTCCGCTCGGATCGTCGGACCACTGTATCATTCGGGCGCATGTGCCTCTCGCAAGGCCTGAACCACCTCGGCCCAAGGAGTGGCGACATGTGTGGCACTATAAGTCAGCAGACTGGGATGGACTGCGGGAGTTCTTCGCGTCGTACCCGTGGAGGCGGCTTTGTTTTGCCTCAGACGATCTGGATTCCTGCGCTGCAGCAGTCGCTGAGGGGATCTTGGAGGGCATGGAGTGCTATATTCCCAACCGCTGGATCCCTGTAGGAGCAAAAAAGCGACCGTGGTTCAATCGGCTCTGCAGAGAAGCTTTGATGCTGAAAGAATCTGCCTACAGAGCCTGGACCACGGCTCGTGCAAATTCAGATCCTAACATCTCTGAGGTGAAACGCAAACTAAATGCCGCCTCGAGGGCCAGCAAAAGAGCAATTGTCAGGGCTAAATTCGATTTCGTCGGCAGAATTGGTGAGCGGCTAGCAGGGTACCCTTCAGGAAGTCGTGAATTCTGGTCGCTTGCCAAAGCTGCCGAGGGAAACTTCTGTCAGTCAGGTTTACCACCTTTGCTTAAACCCGACGGTAGTCTGGCCCAGAGTGCCAGGGAGAAGGCCGACCTTTTGGGTTCTCTCTTTGCCTCTAACTCGACCATGAGCGACGGGGGTGCTGTGCCGCCCGACGTTCCGTGGTGTGGAACTTCCATGCCGGAAGTTAAATTTACGCAGCGGGACGTCCGACGGGAGCTTCATTCTCTGGACGTTCATAAGTCGAGTGGGCCAGACGGTATACCCGCGATAGTACTTAAGCAGTGTGGTCCAGAGTTGTGTCCGGTACTTACACGTCTTTTCTCGCTTTCTTATTCCATGCGACAAGTCCCGGCGTCGTGGAAGATCGCGTATGTGCATCCTGTGCCCAAGAAGGGTGATAGGACCGACCCGGCCAATTACAGGCCTATAGCCGTCACCTCTCTATTGTCTAAGGTGATGGAGCGTGTAATTAATACACAGCTCCTGAGGTACCTTGAGGAAAACGACCTGCTCAGTGACCGGCAGTACGGTTTCCGTCACGGTCGCTCGACGGGCGATCTTCTCGTGTGCCTCACACACCGATGGGCGACGGCTATCGAGAGTAAGGGCGAGGCTCTAGCAGTGAGCCTCGACATTTCTAAAGCCTTTGACCGGGTCTGGCACCGTGGTCTTCTTAAAAAATTGCCCTCCTACGGACTGACCGAGAGATTTTGCGGATGGGTGTCCAGCTTTTTGGCCGATAGAAGCATCAGGGCTGTTGTCGACGGCAGCTGTTCTGACTGCATGGCCATAAACGCTGGAGTACCGCAAGGCTCAGTGTTGTCCCCTACCCTGTTTCTGCTGCATATCAATGACATGTTGTCTATTGACGGCATTCATTGTTATGCAGACGACAGTACAGGGGACACTTGTTACACAGGCCGTCCCGGTATCTCTCGGGACGCAGTGGAGGAAAGTCGTGAACAGCTTGTGTCTGAAATCGAGGCTACTCTTACTAGAGTGTCCGATTGGGGTAGACAAAACCTTGTCCAGTTCAATCCCTCCAAGACACAGGCGTGTTTCTTCACCGCTAAGAAAGCCCCAATTACTGTAGCGCCACGATTCCAGGGCACATCTCTTTCCATCTCTAAAAGCATAGGGATCCTTGGTGTTGACATCTCCAGTGACGTTCAGTTCCGCAGTCATTTGGAGGACAAGGCCAGGCTGGCGTCCAAGAAGCTCGGTGTGCTCAACAGGGCGCGGCGGTACTTTACTGCGGCGCAAACACTGCTTCTCTATAAGTCGCAAGTGCGGCCACACATGGAGTACTGCTGTCACCTCTGGGCGGGGGCACCTGAATATCAGCTTCGCCCGTTTGACTCGGTGCAGAGGCGAGCTGTGAGAGTTGTCAACGATCCTATACTGACAGGTGGTGTGGAACCTCTTCGCGACAGGAGAGACTATGCCTCCTTATGCGTGTTCTACCGCCTGTACAATGGTATCTGCTCCGAGGAATTGTTTGACATGATGCCCACGGCTACCTTCTATCATCGCACCGCTCGCCATAGACAGGGATTTCATCCGCACACCCTACGTCCGGAGCGTTTGAGCACGGTTAGATCCGGTAGGGGTTTTCTTCCGCGCACGCTTAGGTTGTGGAATGATCTTCCTGCCTCGGTTTTCCCAAACGCCTACAGTATGGGGTTCTTCAAAAGGGGTCTAAGAAGGTTTTTACAGGGTCGGCAGCGCGAGTGTGGCGCCTCTGGTGTTGCAAACGTTCATAGGCTGCGGTG
This sequence comes from Miltochrista miniata, assembly GCA_933228765.1. Lineage (NCBI taxonomy): Eukaryota > Metazoa > Arthropoda > Insecta > Lepidoptera > Erebidae > Miltochrista > Miltochrista miniata. Next base: position 7,799,694 of record OW121764.1, on the reverse strand, counting down.
ACCACCGGTTCTTCTGGTGGGCCGTGTGCTTGTCTGCCACCTTAGTGGTATAAAAAAAAAAAAAAAAAAAAAAAGAACTCACTATTAAAAAATATCTTCATACGGAACCCTAAAAATCACAATGAATGTTTTGTTTACGTTGTATAAAGTAAGCAGCTTATTGTTCTTCTATTATTTTACGAAGTTTCCGCTCGATTCGACATTTTCGTGGTTTCCATTTCAGTCATGTCAATGACCTTAATAAGTCGAAATCGAAACCAATTTTGTATAAGTATAACTAGATGTCGCCCGTGATTCCGTCCTTGTGGAATTTTGTTCTCGTTGTGTAATTCTCTCTAACACGTCTTTTCAAAATGATGACCTACTCTCTCAAAATGACCAGCTATTACTGTCTGCAAAATTTCAGTATTGTAAGTCACGTGGTTTTGAAGTTATGACTTTAATGCAACAGAGTCACAGACTACAGACAAAATCTGGACATAATGTGCACTCTATTTTATAGAGGGGCTAAAACGCGATAGGTACCCAAACTCCCTAGGTGCGGCCGTAGTATTAGCCGAGGTCTTTCGGGAATCTTAGGACATTCTTCCGAGGGCTTATCCGGGGTTCCCGGCAATATGCATTAGTACTACCCGTTCGCTCTAACTTTGCCGCTGGCGTAGAGGCGTATACCCGAATTTTTAATTACACGAAGTAAATTGACAGTAGCTAATGTCACTTCGTCATAGAAAATAAGCAACATTATATGAAGAAGTGACATTAGTTGCTGTCAATTTACTTCGTCTAATTAAAAATTCGACTTTAGTATGGAGCCGAGCGGCAAAGTTAGAGCGAACGAGCAGTAAGTAGGACACGTGTGGGAAATCCCATCACTCAAATAATTTTTAAAAGCAATTGCGCTGACTGTTCATAATATAAATCTGGAAAAAAATGAATGCGTTTGTGAATAAATATGCATAAAGTCCTGGGGTATCCTTCAGAGGGCTTACCCGGGGTTCCCAACCGTAAGCTGTTAGGCTGGATACGTGAGGTTTTTTAGTCGGTAGGAGTCCGGCATAGCATCCACGTAGGATTTTCTCTCACGTCAAAATAATGCATAAAAAGCGTGTAAAAATTTCCACATTAAATTTCACATTACTTATATTTTAATTTAATTTAGGTAAGTACACATTTCGCCCTCAAAACATAAACAAATAAACATTATAAATTCACTGTTTGCAGTTCCAAGTTGTTTCGAACAATTAAACTTGGTATATTTACCAAAACAGTTTAGTTGAAGTTTCAGTAGGTAACTGAATGGAGTTTGGAGGAAAAGTTTTAATAAGCTGGTGTAAAATTGCCGCGCAGTGCAGCCATATTGATATTACGTATTGGAAGTATGTATATGAAGTTCCAATAATGTATTTGGTATTTATATTTAAAGTTCTGGGACCTTTTTATTCAGCGGGCCTAACCCGAATTGAATAGAAGCTTATGCTATAGGATCTAGACAACTGATGAACATACATAAATAAATATATAGATATATTAGTATTCCCCAGACAAATCAACTCATAAAACGAAAGAAAAAAATGTTCTGAGCTTACTGATTGTATTCACGACCTCTGTTTTCTCAGTCAGGTTAGTAGGTACCTCAAACACTACATTACAGATATCTGAACTAAAAGTTAGTTCTTCTTAGTTAAGATATCTATGCACAGCTCCAGTAAGTAATTACTGTTTGTATGTATGTATTTCAGAGGGTAGATAACTCAATATATTCTGCTATTCATTCTTCCTAAACACAAGGAGATTGTAAAAAGGCGTAAAAGTCTATTTAATTTGCAAGTCAAATTTAATCAGTTAACGTCTCACTCGAAACCATAAAATTTGAGTAAGGCTCAAATCCCGAATAAGTGTCATTTTCAGTGTGTTGTTGAAAAACGCAATTCAGCGCCGACCGAGGGTTGGCATAGTAAAATACGTTACTTACAGTAGCCTTTATCTGAGAATTTTACGTATACTGTATTGTGTAATTTACAAATTTCGTAGACGTTCGACGCAAGTAGTACATAAATAAATAAATAAATAAATAAATAAATAAATAAATAAATAAATAAATAAATAAATAAATAAATAAATAAATATTCACGGACATTTCACACAACGCTATCTGATCCCAAAGTAAGCTAGGAATAACCTGCTTGTGTTATGGGTATCAGACCACGGATATTAATACTTATATACTTTTTTTTTTAAATACATACATATTATACATAGAAACACCCAGACTCTTGAGACAAACATTTATGGGTCACACAAATATTTGTCTCCGGTGGGAATCGAACCCACGACCTCCAACGCCGCAGGCGGTATCGCTACCGACCGCGCCACAGAAACAGTACAGTCAGCCAAAAAAAGTGATGAACAAGTTTTGACAAAAGCTTCTGTTACATTTATGGCTAAAGTTGACTTGTAAGACAAGTGCAATTATGACGTAGATTAATACTCTCTATAAGAGTAATATTCTATTTATATGTATAAGAGTATTGGAGTTAACGGAACATTTACTTATTTTATTCAGATTTTGTGTTTTCCATATTTCGGCACTGTTATAAATGCTATGAATTTTGTAATATTCAATTTTACGCTTGGGAGAGCCCAGCAAGGGCTGCCATGGACTGTTCTAAAAAAATGTTTAAAATCAAAACCATGGAACTGTTTGAAAAAAGCTTTTGACAATCAATACATATAATAAAATCATAACAGGTCGCTGTCTGTACATGGAAGATAAATAAGAAAAAATATTATAGGGGGGCTTTATGAACGCCATAAAACCCAAAACAATGATTTTTAGAATTTTTGTCTGTTTGTCTGTATGTCTGTATGTCTGTTTGTCTGTACGGTTGTGCACGCTAATCTCAGTAACTTTTTTTTTATTGTGTTGAGGTTTGCTCCACTTAACATTTAGCGTTTATTTCATTTCAATCGGTTTATAAATAAAAAAGTAATATATTATAATACGTCGTTGTGCACAACCGTAACCGCTTAACCGATTGCAATTCGGTTTTTTTATTGTGTTGAGGTTTGCTCCACTTAACATTTAGCGTTTATTTCATGTCAATCGGTTTATAAATGAAAAAGTTATAACACTTTTAAGAATCAGATATGTTTAAAATTTTAATTGTAGCGGTTTCTTTGAATGAGAGTGTAAATCTAAACTGGCGAGTTGGCTTAATCAATACATCAATACATATAATAAAATCGTAACAGGTCGCTGTCTGTACATAGAAGATAAATAAGAAAAATATAACAGCGGGGCTTTATGAACGCTATATTACCCAAAACAATGATTTTTAGAAATTTTGTCTGTTTGTCTGTACGGTTGTGCACGCTAATCTCAGTAACCGCTTAACTGTTTGCAATGCGGTTTTTTATTGTGTTGAGGTTTGCTCCACTTAACATTTAGCGTTTATTTCATGTCAATCGGTTTATAAATAAAAAAGTAATAACACTTTTAAGAATCAGATATGTTTTAAATTTTATAATTGTAGCGGTTCTTTGAACGAGAGTGTAAATCTAAACTGGCGTGTTGGCTTAATCAATACATATAATAAAATTGTAACACGTTTTAAAATGTCTTAATCATTAAGCTCTTTTGTGATTAAGCAAACAGGGCAATTTCACACGCTGCTTGATGAGTCTGATGAAGAAATACCTCTCCTTTCATACACCTTATGTGACGTAAACGAAGTTGCGGGGTCAGCTAGTTTTAAAATAAGATGTGATAACGTGAATATAATACTTGTAGAGAGTAACAGCGACAATGTCATATAAATGATAGCAATGGGGAATCTACCTTGTGGTTTCGTGTTCGACTGTACACACACACACACACACTCATACATTGCATGAACTCACACATTTGTTTAAATTACGTTTAATAATGTATTTTATTTTATTTCATTTTGTTGTGTTGATATTTCATGATAAAATTACATTTTTGCATCATATTTTACATTTTAATCACTAGTTATGTATGTAAATTACAATAAAAATGTTAAAAATTATTAGATAGTTTATGCTAATTACTACGCATTTTTGCTATTGAGAAACAACTTGGCGAATTAAGCGTACTGCAGTTATTATTTAGAACATTTGCGATATGTAGCCATTTTATTTTATAACGATGTACATACAATGACATACATAAATGCGTACATAGATATTATCAAGTTGTAGGCATAGGCATTTTGTGGTAATATTTATTAATTCATAAGAATGCCACGCCGAACTCCTACGGGGGAAAATCACACGGTGCACTGCCATTTGCATCAGGTTCGAGAGTCCCTGATAAGCCCTCAGAAGAATAAAACTCGAGGTCTTCTTCAGACTAAGCCACATTATAAGACAGCACTTTATGAGCACATGAATACAGAGGGTTGGGATTTCTCCTAATTTGTTTTTGCTTTATAAGATCATGTAAACTATTCCAGAGATAAAAATAAATATGCAGTCAACTTAATAATCTCCTGTTTTTTTTGAGATCAGATGAATTCTTTCCTGAAAGTCGAAAAGTTGTTATAAAACAATATTGCAGAGATTAACTAAATGTGAGAACGGCTAAGTAAATAAGTTTATTGTTAAATTGAAGGAACGAGAGCTTTGTAAAGTAATTGCTAATGGATCCCGGCAGCTGAATGTTAATTCTGAATAATTCACTTTCAGTAACCCCTCCCTACGTAAATATGGAGGGGGAGAGGGCAACCGTAAGTAATTCTTAATGGCTTTGTTCAAATAAAATACAGATTGTGTGTATTATACTGAAAATAAAAAAACCGGCCAAGTGCGAGTTGGACTCGCCCATGAAGGGTTACGTAGCAGCAAGTAACATAATATAAAAGTTCTTATAGTTCGTTGTAACTTTGATTGATGTTTTAACACGTTCGCAGTGGTAGTGATTTTTCTATCCGAAAATTGCGGTTTATGACGTATTAAAAAAAAAACTACCAGCTCTATCTCGTTCAAACTAATTTTCGTTGGTAGTTTTTATGGCAATGTACATCATATATTTTTTTTAGATATTTCATTCTCTTAGTTTAGAAGTTAGAGGGGGGGGGGGGGGGGGGAACACACACATTTTTCCACTTTGGAAGTGTCTCTTGCGCAAACTATTCACTTTAGAAAAAAATTATTTGAGAAACCTTAATGGCATTTTTGAAGACCTATCTAAAATTATCCAACACGTTTGGGTTTGATGAAAAAAAAAATTTGAGTTTCAGTTCTGAGTACCCCACAAAATTTACTGCTTTTTTACTAGCTTTATGTAAGAATCTTAATGCGGTTCACAGAATACATCTAGTTACTAAGTTTCAATAGCATAGGCCTTATAGTTTCGGAGAAAAGTGACTGTGACACACGGACTGACAGACAGACAGACAGACATGACGAATCTATAAGGGTTCCGTTTTTGCCATTTGGCTACGAAACCCTAAAAATCAAGCGCTAATTATGTATTTTGATATGATGAGTTTTTAAATAGGTAGATTCCTGTTAACAGTCTATAAGGTACGAAATAGTTGAAATGGATTGAATAGTATTTACTAACTGGTGGACTGGCAGACTTAACTGACGAGGACATGGCGAAGACAAAAAGCATACCAATTGGCCAGTGAGGTAAAGTCAATTCCTATCAAAATTTCGCCATATTGTGAGACACGGCAAAATGTGATAGGACTGACTAGCCTGAACAAGAAAATTTAATAGGAAGTAATCAATCGAAATTCCTATTAATATCATAAATGCGAAAGTAACTCTGTCTGTCTGTTACGTTTTCACGCCTAAATCACAGAACCGATTTTGATGAAATTTGGCATAGATATAGTTTGAGTCCAAGGGAAGGACATAGGCTACTTTTTAATTGACTACGCAGAAGGAGGGTAATGATTTTACATGATAACGACTTCTACGCGGACGAAGCCGCGGAGAACAGCTAGTAACTTATAATATTGTCGATTCGTTTCTGTTCAAAATTAGTAAGTAGCAGTAGCCTTTTGGAGCATTAATTGAGCTTTCTGGATAAAGATTCATATATTTTTTTTTTATACTACTTAGGTGGCAGACAAGCTTACGGCCCACCGGAAGGTTGGTAACCGTAGCCTATAGACGTTTGCAACACCAGAGGCGCTACACACGCGCTGCCGACCCGGGCGCAGGTTGTGACGACCCACAGTTGAAATTTTTCAAGCCGCCCGTAAGGCCTTCAACTTGGCTTAACGACTGTCATTTTACTGACAACCGGGACCAACGGCTCATCGTGCCTTCCGAAGCACGGAAACGCTCGTAAATAAATGTCACAAAGTGGTCCACGTGGTGGTCACCCATCCATATCCGGCCATAGTAAATGTTGCTTACTGCAGTGATCGTTTACAGAACACTGAGTCCGCGGGGCCACGAGCGCTTCATATCATTCATATGAAAAAAATTGTGCAGCTCAGTACCGGAATATTATACAGTCAGCGGTTTTAAAGCGAGCTCTTGAACTGAGCGCTCGGTAGCTCTTGTAACCTTTTAAGCTTTGCCTTTTGCCTGGAATTTTTCAAGATTATGTGGATTACTGGTATCACCTACATACGTAAGTAGCTTAAGATATAGGTCAAAATTATGCAGTATTTTAACTTATCAGAGTTCAATGCTAGATTTATACCTCTCCATATTTTATTTTGGGAGAATGATTAGCCCTACTACGCAGCACTGGAAGCTTTAAAGTTGTAGGTATGATATAGTTTAGATTTTCCTCTAGCATTATCATAGATTTAGAATGTACAAGATAAACAGTGTCAGATAGAAAACGAAACCAAAAAAGAAATATCTATGTGTGAAAATGAATATATGAATATCTATATATGTTATGTAATATCAAATTCACACACTGAACTCGACACCATCGTAGAAAATATTAAATTTTCCATTTTATTCGTAAGATCACTACAGAATATTGTAAAATATGAATGACATATTATCACCACGGGTGCTAGGGTGATAAATTAAGAGTACACAAGTTGCTATCTCTTTTCCTCTCGAGCTATGTGTACTGGTAAATGAGGTCTCGCTCGCGCGCTATGTGTATCTATTGAGAGTAGCGAAAAATTCTAAATCTATGTAGCATTATTGCATTAACTAGTACCTATTACAAAAATAGTATTATATTTATGTTAGGCGAGGTCATATAAAATGATTTTATTATATCCGCATTCATAAACTGTATCGTGCCTAATACTTCAATACACATAAGTAGAGAACACCCGCGACTTAGCCCGCGTGAAAACAGAATTTCTCAAAAATATTTTTCCCCGAGCAAATAAAATAATTGACCTGAACAAAAGATAGCGCATGACACTCTTCAGACATAAAACCTAGCTACGGTTTTCGTAGCACACACTGAAAACAATAACACTCTTTAAAGGTAAACTCTTTTGCAATTTACACAATACCTTTGAAATATCATATTATTCTGTAACACAAGAATACCCATAACATTTTGTTGTGCCTAAGTTTTACTACATTTCGCAGATTTTTCGTTACAGAGTGACAACCGTCCACACTCACAGACACCCATCCTTACAAATTTATATATTTAGTAGGATGTAAGTAATCTATTATATAAAAATAAGTCGGGTTTTCCTTCCTGACGCTATAACTCCAGAACCCACGAACCGATTTTCACGGTTTTGCATTCGTTGGAAAGGTCTCGGGCTCCGTGAGGTTTATAGCAAAGAAAATTCAGAAAAATTTTAACAGAAAAGCGGGAAAATCATTTTTCACATACAGCGCTATCGCGGGCGAAACTGCGGGCATCAGCTAGTTTATCATAAATATTAAATTACTATAACTTCCTAACCAGAGAGTTCGTGTAATTACTTACATCCGTTACAACTACCACAGTAATATAATAATAGCATAAGTAGGTACCTAGATATATAGTTTTCTTAATTCCTAGATTAAAAAATTAAAAGGTGTTTATTTACTCTATCACACCAAGATAGCTGACCCAAATTTCCTGAACTTGTCTCTGGAAAAAAAATAATCACGTTAATACTAGGACAAAATAAATAAACGGGAAAATATACGCGTTGAAAATCCAACCCCATAAATTTTATAGTAGCTAAACCTACGTAAAATTCTAAGATTGTTCCCAATTTAGTTGAACTGTCAATTTCACTGTCAACTCGCACTCAGCGCTGAACTGCATTTTTAATCTCAAAAACAACAAACGGAAAGTTTTAAACCTATTATATTATTATATACTAGCTTCTGCCCGCGACTTCATTCGTGAGGTGATTTTATCTCGTACTAGCGGACGTCACGCGGTTTCACCCGCGTAGTTCCCGTTCCTCTGGGAATACGGGAATAAAATATAGCCTATGTTCACCGCAAAGAGTGTAGCTTTCCAACAGTGAAAGAATTTTTTAAATCAGTCCAGTAGTTCCGGAGCCTATTCGTTACAAACAAACAAACAAAAGAACAAAAATACAAAAATAAAAAAAAACAAATCTTTCCTCTTTATAATATTAGTATAGATTAGTATAGATAACTTACTAATACCCAAACAACTTTAACCCTTTCAATACATACGGCTTCTAATAAAACATAGCATCAAGCTGTATTACATTTTCGATGAACCGATTTTGATGAAACACACAGCAGCATCTAAGTTAAAAAAATACCTACAAAATCCTAATATGGGGATTTGTTCGGGGATGGAGCAAAATTCAGTAGCTTTATCATAATTGTACATTATGATAAAGCTACTGAATTTTGCTCCAACCCCGAACAAACAAATAAACAGACATGAAAAAAAAACATATACTTGAACTCAAAAGCCCTAGTTTGGTCGATTACAGTTATTTTTTTCAAATTTAAAATTCAGTAGCTTTATCATAATTGTACATTATGATAAAGCTACTGAATTTTGCTCCAACCCCGAACAAACAAATAAACAGACATGAAAAAAAAACATATACTTGAACTCAAAAGCCCTAGTTTGGTCGATTACAGTTATTTTTTTCAAATTTATCTTGAATGGTGCTATTCGCTATTTTCACAATTTTATAATAGTAGAGATTAATTATTGGGAGAGGAGGCTCACTCTAAATCATAAAATGTAACCTACATTTTATGATTTGGAGTGAGCCTTTGACTGAGTTAAATTAGATTTGCAAATTATAATATGGAAGTCTCGTTGTGGCTAGACTGTAAACTAAGGCTTATTAAACTTGCGATAGTAATATTCATACGCTTCTGATTCTGTCACGAACTTGAAAATTAATAGATAATATTATGTATAGTCAGGGTCAAAGATTTAGAAACGATCAGAAACGGTTCAAAATTATCCTACCAAATATAAAAATTAATTGCTAACTCATTAAGTTATTATTAGGTACTCAATGGCACATAAAATGTTATAATGATCAATGTATTGCGGTAACTGTCATCCGGATATGATCTTTATCCAAATGAGACTCAGTTTGATTTCCTTATTTGCTAAGCTCATTTTGAACAGAATGGTTGCATCTACATTTATTGATGCTGACTGTACAAGAACTCTTATTTTTTCTGGAAACTTTATAAGTCCTTTTCATTGTCTTCCTTTTTATCATTAGTGGACATAGATGACATTCATACGTTTAACATTATCATTAAGAATTACTAGCGGATTTCACGTGGTTTCACCCGCGTTGTTCCTGTTCCCGTATGAATAATAATAATAGCATTTTATTTCCCAAAGTATGTACATTAGAGTAGAAGTTGCTTACATTATAATAATTACGTTAAAATAAATTGAATACATTAAAACAACTACACTAAAATAAATTGATTAAATACATTAAAATAGTCATCAAATTACAAAAATTAAAGAAATACAACTTAAATCAAATAAAAATCAAATCAAATCTCATAAATTTAACGATATATATCAAAATTGCAGAAATAAATTAAATATTAAATATTAATTAAATATTCATACAAAATTATGAATCTGAACCAATCTTATGAGACCCGCAAAAGCCATACCACAAGAAAAAACATTTAAATTACGACGCATGGGTGAGAATTAAAGCTAATTTAAGCTGAACTGTTACAAAAGAATTATCGCGACACGTTCTAGATTATCGCAACGTAGTGAAGTATTTTTTGATGTGGCCAAGCACGTTTGTCATGGATCGAACACGAATTTTTGTCGCGACAACGCGACGACGTATCTTCTTTCAATATGTAGCCGTAGCATTAGTGACAATTATAATAGTAGTTTTCTAATGGCAAGAGAATAATTCAAAACGGCCCAGTAGTTTTTTTTATTTATTCCTGACATAATATAAAATACAAACCTATCCGACTGCGCGATGCATGGGAAGGATAACGTGTTCACGTAGATAGTAGACTAAGCTCAAGTCGTGGCAGTTTTATGAACTATTTTACACAGGTAACTCGCCTTTACTAAACCTGTCGCCATTCCAACTGGTATACGTCAATAGTAACGACTTTCTTCAATGTAATGTGACGGATCCAACGCGTGGGCGTTATAGTGAATTCATGGATGGCTAGAAACTGGTTCCTTAGAACATAATCTAACTGACTATTCGCATAGCTTCAGTGCAGTCTCAGAGCGACCGCCATCTATGCTACCTTTTCGTTTTACTTGTGCAAATCCTCATGGATGCTAAGCCGAACTCCTATTGACTAAAATCACACGATGTCTTCCATCTGCCCACGACTGGGAGTCCTAGGAACGATCATCTATAAGTACATCTATATATATAAAAATCAATGCCACTTTTCGTTGTAATTTTATAACTCAAGAACGGGCTCACCTATCCAAACTAAATGTTTAGGTTTTGTTCGGACTATTTAGTAGATGGTTTATGTGAAATTTGCACAGAATCGATCGAGCCGTTCTTCAATTATTACGCAAACAAAGTTGCGCGGGTCAGCTAGTATAATATAAATATTCAGGGGTAGAAAATCTGTACATCGCAGATAGGTAGGTATTAAGAATTATTTTTGTAGGGCATTTTAAAATCAATACCGAAGCCGAAAATGTAATTAAAAATGTTTTGTCTGTCTGCATCACGTCGAAACTAGTGAATCAATTAAATTGATACTTTGCACCATCGGAGCTTATAATCCGAGGAAGGCTTACGAATAAATTTGAGGCAGATATTCCGCGCGGTTCTTTTGGGAGGGAGGATGAAAGTCAGAATGCTTTTTCAGTTGTAATTTTTCAACGCGTTGTCCGATTCAATGTATTTTTTAGTGTTATAAAGATACTTGGTACTCTATGTATTGTTCGATACAAGTTTCAATATTGTGGGTTTTGTAGTTCAGAAATTAAAGACGTTTCAATCTTTGAGTTATAATGTACTACATAGTAATAATAAGTCAATGGTTTCAAACTTCACTATAGGTACCTAGTCTTTCGATTTCGAACGCCTCCTTTGAGCTTGATAAATAAATATACCTTCCTCTCTCTCTCGTGGCGTATACAAAATTGAGGTGTTCAGCTAGTTTAGAAATAAATAAAAATGTTTGTTGGCAAGCTTATACCTTTAGCTTAATTTAAGCTAGATGGCGTTATTTGAGAATGTCCCAAAGGAGATTATTAAGCCCATTAAAACAATCAAGCAAAATTAATATACAGGTATCATTAAACATGTAGTTAACAGCCCTGCCTTAATTAAGTAATACTGCAAGAATATATTTCCCCAAAACGGACAACCTTGCAAAAACGTACCTACCTATTTAATCATGAAAAAGTTGTGCAAAATAAACAAAAAGAAATAAAAGTACGCCGACATAAACCAGGGAACCGACAAATAAAATATTAGGGACATCCCTTATCCCAAGGCAACTGCAATGTTTCTAGGGTTCCGTACCCAAAGAGTAATGCCCGCCTTCCACTGCGAGCGAGTCGGACCCATTATGGACTCCGCTATACTCGTAACGACGATTTTCATACATGTCCTTCCACCAAAGCGGACATGACATGTATCGAAAATCATCGTTACGAGTATAGCGGAGTCCGTAATGGGTCCGACTCGCTCGCAGTGGAAAGCTGGCATAAAAACGAGACCCTATTTATGAGAATTTGCTGTTCGTCTATCCGTCACGAGACAGTATCTCAAGAGTCGTGATAGTTAGAGAGCTGAAATTTTTATAGATGACTAGCTAGCTGTTCCCTGCAGCTTCGACCGCGTAGAAGTCGTTATCGCGTAAAATCATAACCCTCCTTTTGCGCAATGGTTTAAAAAGTAGCGTATGTCCTTCCCAGGGCTCGAACTATCTCTATTCTCTATACCAAATTTCATCTCAATCGCTCCAGCTCTTTAGGCGTGAAAGCGTAACCGACAGACAGACATACAGAGCTACTTTCGCATTTATAATATTAGTATTAGTAGGCATTTTGTTGCCGCTATAAAAACAAATCAGTAAAATAAAAATATGCCAGGGAGGTTTCCCAGACAACAAACGTGATTTTGCCCATTTTTTGGTACGGAACCCTCTGTGTGCGGGCCCAACTCGCACTTGGCCGGTTTTTTATTTACTTAAAACAATTTTGCGAGCTCAAAACGTCTGGTATTAAAATTACAGAGTGTTGTTTTATGGATGTGATACCGGACTACAGGGGGATCAAAAGAAGGATATAATTAATGGTCCAGCTATTTTTTTAATTCGTAGTAAAAATAGGTTTATTCTTTTATATTGTTGAACGCTTTAAAGCCGCCTGATGAAAAGGCCTGGCGTCAAGATAATTCTCACTATCTTTAAGACTATTGAGAGTGGCTCAGTGGACTTCAAGTTGGTAGTGCTTCTTCACGATTCGCTATATTAAGTACACAAATAAAGGCGGCGGCGAACATGGCTTCCCTGGGGGAGACAACAGGACTAGGAAAGTCCTGTTGTCTCCCCCAGGGAAGCCACTTTCCCCCTAGCTGAGAGAGATCAGTATAAGGTTTTTCATTTAATTTTAAGTACTCGTGTCCGTGGTTCACACCCTGGGAGAGATATCAGGATTTTCCCAGTCCTGGTGTCCCCCCTAGCTGGAGATGCATAAAGTTAGTATTATTACCATTTGTACTATTCACATCCGTAAACAAGTGACTCCTGTAAACCAGGATCTTGAGCAATATTCAAGTACTTAAAATGATTTTGGAGCGCTCGTGTACGGCATGGTTAGATAGAGGATTTCTTCTGCGTACACTTAGATTACCTACAGTATAGAGTTCTTTAAAAGATGTCTTAGATATTAAGATATTGACTGCCTTTGAGGCGTAGTCGGTAGTGATACCGCCAGCGGCGCTGGAGGTACAAAAATATTTGAACTGACCAAGGAATCGAACCCAGGACGTTCGATTCCTTGGTCAGTCCAAATATTTTTGTGATCCACAAATGTTTGCGGCGGAGTTTGGGTGTTTTCTATGTATAATATGTACCTATGTATTTAAAAATATATAAGAACCTATGCTTATTAGTCGTCTAGATCCCATAGCACAAGATTATACTAGCTTAATTTGGTGTCCGTTATGCTAGCGTACCCAAGAGCTATATCGAGTTGGTTACTATGCCATAAAACTCTGTGTACTTAATTTGTGCAGGATGATGTTGTGTGTGAATACCATTGAACTACGTACTCGTAGTAATAATTACTCAAAGGTGAATACAACATTAAATTTATTTGTCGGCAGCGCGAGTGTAGCGCAGCGCCTTCGTTGTTGCCAACGTCTAGTTTCTGAGACCACTTTCGATTAGATGGGCCTCATGATTGTATGCCGCCTCAGTGGTGTAAAAAGAGAACAGTTACACTGAGCTCGAACCTGAAAGCCTCAGAAGAAGTTCAAGTGTCTACGAATACGCAATACTATAAAACTACTGTAATCAAAACTAATGTTTACCAACTGTATATATTTGACCTTAACAATACTTGTATGAGCGACTGCGTAGAGGTCATATTTAATTGGTTTATAAAGTAGGTTACTTTTGAAATTGAGCCTTAAATAAAAAACAAGAATTAAATAAGTGTTGAATAATATAGGCAATGCAAGTGCTGATACAATAAGACCGTTATTCGTGGTATTATTTAATATGTTTATAAGTACTACCTACGTATTATATGCATGGATGGAAGACTATCTAGGGTAGGCAGAGATTCAAGATCTTTATCTATATGCTTTAAACCAGTAAGTTGGCAAACAAACCTACGGTATAGGTACATCGGAAGTGAACGCCGTGTAACCATGGACGATTGCAACACTCATGCTGCCGACGGACCCTGTAAAAAGCTTTTTCCTTCAAAGAGGGCCTTCCCTAGGCGTTAGGGCATATACATAATAATATACCACAATATAAAGTTCCTACTAGGAATACTACTGAAGCGCTCGTGGCCCCGCGGACTCAGTGTTCTGTAAACGATCACTGCAGTAAGCAACTTTCACTATGGCCGGTCCATGGATGGGTGACCATCCATGTGATCACTTTGTGACATTTATTTGAGCGTTTCCGTGCTTCGGAAGGCACGTTAAGCCGTTGGTCCCTGTAGTGTATGCAGTCGTGCATCCCCTCTACCGTACCTACAGACAGCATAGCCTCGATCGCACACAGTGCATACGAGTCGCGCCATTACGCGAGAGTGCACGTGTTCGGCAAGTCTGTCCGTTAAGTGCGTGACGAGTCTGTGAATTACCCTACAGTTTGATGGATCCTACAACTGGCGACGAGGAAACAAGGTTAGTTCTTTTCTAAAAAAAAGGAGATATAAAAGGAGTAAACAATGTTTTGAATCTTATAGGTTAGGATGTACATTGGAGTTATGAAATGCATGTTTATTAGTATTATTCTACTCGCATATGCTACAGAATAGATTTATTACAATATTGGCCTTGTAGGTAACGTAATAAACTAACTTAAATGTCAACTGCTTTTGGTAAAACTATTATCATTGTTGGTATTTAATTTAGGCCTTTGTTTCAAAAAGTGACGAGAAAGAATTGCAAAGGATATCATTTTGCTGACGTTGGTGAATAGAAACGATGACCAACGATGCGTTTTGATCTGTAAGATGCAAAATATGCCTTTCTTTTTATAAATAATTGTATACTGATTCTATATAGGTACTTGGTTAATGTTTTTACTAATTCAATTTTTTTTAGATGTAGAAGAGAAGTATCAGTCTTAGAGGAAAACGTGCATGTGGTTGGGTTTTCCTCGGTTTCCAATGAGTGTGAGTTTAAAAAAAAAACAGGGATTTTGGGGGGCTGCATTTTTGTCTGGAGGTCGCGTGTTGCGCTTGAAAGAAGTAATACAGAAAGCATCACAAATCAAATATTACGCTCATAGTCGTTATATAAGTTCCTGACGTTTTGCTTACATCAGCATAAAAGAAGGTCAATATATACATTGTTTTGTTGCAATAGATTTTTTTATATCACAGGTGTTGAGAACTAAACCACAAAATACGGAAGATTATTATTTACTGTCGAGAATGTCACTGTGGTTAAATAAACCATGTTATTATGATTTTGCAAACAAATAGATCAAACAAAACATCAAACATTTTTATTAATCTGTAGAATTAGTCACACATGTTGTTACAGGTCTATTTTCTCACCTCATAAATATTGTGACTGAAAAAGTAAGGGCATAGAAAATAAAACCAATTATATTAACAAATATTAAACAACAAATATAATTGATTGCTATGCTACCCACATAACTTAATTACATTGCTGTTTTCTCATGGTATGGAAATAATGCGAGGTGTTATGGCAACTGTTGAGGAATTGTTTACCATTGTCATATCCTATAATACATACTGTTAGTCCTGGCAAATTTCGTATCGATGTAGATAGTGAATACGGGGACCAAGTGTCAGGTATCGAAGGGACCTGCCGATTCTTGAGTCATTTTAAGGGGTTGTGGCCATCCCAACTTCTTTTTATGGTGTTAAGATTTTACTCAGTTTATTTCTTACAGTTTTGTATTCCAACAAAACAAACAAAGAAATCCTACCTCATGTGATAAGACCTATAGTGTGATGTGTACACATGTCAAACAAAAATATATGAATGCGACGCTGTCTTGATTTATATAAAAAAAAGAAGGAATAGGACATCACGAGTTTACCGTACTGGCAAGACGTTCTGTATGGAAATAGGTTTAGGAAAAAATTGTTTGTCACCTTTTCACCTTCTAAGGACCTGCGCTACGCAGGCGTATCGAATCTAAAATTATTCAATAGTTTCAGTATTTGACCTTCTGCGTGCAGTGTTATGATAGTTTTATAATACCGTTTAGACCAAGGGTTGATCCTCCAAACACATAACATAAAAAAAAACTAGGACAATGGTTAAACTAACAGTGACCATAGCTGTAAAGATTGGACGCTGAGTGCGCGTTTTGTTTTTCTAAAGTCATTGTGTCCTGTCTATGCGTGGACGTCAAGCTTATGTCCGGAATGATACTAACTCCCGTAATATAGGTTTGATTAGACTCGGAAGTTAGCCTTTCAATGTGGATATTTCATTATTATCATAGAGGTTCATTTGGAAAGTCAACAGCGATAAAATGGTGTAGCACAGAATCTGTTTACGTTCTATTTGGACGTAATGAATTTCCCTGCACAATAGGCTAAACGAATACTATAGGTGCAAACGGTATAAAAATATTTAATAATTTCATCCTAATCTAAGTGCGTGTACTTTGTATAATGCATAACGTCGAAGTACAAGTAACACAGTAAGAATACAAAATAAAATAATAATTCGAATTAGATTTATAATTTATTCAATTCCATTCAATTTCTTAATTTTGCCAATATGTGTACAAAAAGGTGTTACAATAAAGCAATAATAGATTGTATCACAAGTCACATTCCACCCGAAGGCATATAAATATGTTGAACAGGTATATATTATCATGATAATTAATTTGAATAATAATTATGTGTTACAATAATAAATAAATGTCACACTTAATAAGTTTGCAATAAATTCTACATAATTCGATAACATACTTAAAGAAGTTAGGTAGTACGCTAACTTCTTCATAATATTTTTACTATAAAGAATAGAGCATTGCCTTGGTTTAGGCAAGGGGTACGGGTTCAGGTCCCGTCTTGGCAAAGTTGTCTTTTCGCTTTAGGTTTTCTAAATATGTGTAATTATTTTATTGAAGTACACATTTTAAAATCAAAAAGAAAACATTCAGTCAAATTGGCGTTGCCATTTCGATGTTGGCGAGACTAATGATTATCAATATTCATCAGTTTTATAAAATTTGGTAAATACCTATAAAAGTAACTCACACTGAACTTTACTGTTAGTTGTTAATGAATGCT
The DNA here is from genome assembly GCA_933228765.1 of Miltochrista miniata. Lineage (NCBI taxonomy): Eukaryota > Metazoa > Arthropoda > Insecta > Lepidoptera > Erebidae > Miltochrista > Miltochrista miniata. The sequence goes on along the minus strand of OW121764.1, from coordinate 7,782,326 downwards.
CTGTACTCAGAGTTCATACGGTTCGTTTGATAACAGGCTAAGTAAGTTGTGGCTAAAATTGCAAATGTACTAAATAAGGTAATAAATAACATAATAGTGTGAATTATACCGATTAGCAAGTACCTGATCGGTGTCCCGCGAAGGTGTCTGGCGATTTTAGTAGGTTCGGCCAATGATATTATAGTAAAAAAGAGGTAGATATCGAATTAGCGCGCGCGAACTGTTGCGGACAAATTCATACAATTGTTGTAATTCCATTAAGTCGGCTAATAGCTGCGAGCAAAACAAGTCGTGCTGTGGTTTGCTGCCGTGTGCAAAACGACACTGATAGCTTTCTCTTTCTGTATTATTTGTTTTGTATTCTTTATTGCATTCATAGATGAAATGTATTAGGTACCGATAGGGAAGTACCTGCAACTATAACTTAACAATACCTAACTGAACGCTGTTTTGTATGAAGGTAGTTTATCTTTACTTAAATATCAATTTGTTCAGATATTAAGTAGGTTCCGCTATTAAGTAGGTTCCGCTATTAAGTAGGTTCAGCTATTAAGTAGGTTCCGCTATTAAGTAGATTTCGCAATCGTAGGTATCAGTAGGTTTCAATAAATAGGAAAGTTGCTACCATTAAATTGGTAGGTGGTTCCATAAAATTGGAAGGTTGCTACCATTAAATTGGTAGGTGTTTCCATTAAATTGGAAGGATGCTGCCATTAAATTGGTAGGTAGTTCCATTAAATTGGAAGGTTGCTGCTATTAAATTGGTGGGTGGTTCCTTTAAATTGGAAGGTTGCTACCATTAAATTGGCAGGTGGTTCCATTAAATTGGAAGATTGCTGCCATTAAATTGCTAGGTGGTTTCATTTAATTGGAAGGTTGCTACCATTAAATTGGTAGGTGGTTCCATTAAATTCGAAGGTTGCTACCATTAAATTGGTAGGTGGTTCCATTAAATTGGAAGGTTTCTGCCATTAAATTAGTAAGTAGTTCCATTAAATTGGAAGGTTGCTACCATTAAATTGGCAGGTGGTTCCATTAAATTGGAAGATTGCTGCCATTAAATTGCTAGGTGGTTTCATTTAATTGGAAGGTTGCTACCATTAAATTGGTAGGTGGTTCCATTAAATTGGAAGGTTGCTACCATTAAATTGGTAGGTGGTTCCATTAAATTGGAAGGTTGTTACCATTATTTTGGTAGATGGTTCCATTAAATTGGGAGGTTGCTGCCATTAAATTGGTAGGTGGTTCCATTAAATTGGAAGGTTGCTACCATTAAATTGGTAGGTGGTTCCATTAAATTGGAAGGTTGCTGCCATTAAATTGGTAGGTGGTTCCTTTAAATTGGAAGGTTGCTACCATTAAATTGGTGGGTGGTTCCATTAAATTGGAAGGTTGCTACCATTAAATTGGCAGGTGGTTCCATTAAATTGGAAGATTGCTGCCATTAAATTGCTAGGTGGTTTCATTTAATTGGAAGGTTGCTACCATTAAATTGGTAGGTGGTTCCATTAAATTGGAAGGTTGCTACCATTAAATTGGTAGGTGGTTCCATTAAATTGGAAGGTTTCTGCCATTAAATTAGTAAGTAGTTCCATTAAATTGGAAGGTCGCTGCCATTAAATTGGTAGGTGGTTCCATTAAATTGGAAGGTTGCTACCATTAAATTGGTAGGTGGTTCCATTAAATTGGAAGGTTGCTACCATCAAATTGGTAGGTGGTTCCATTAAATTGGAAGGTTGTTACCATTATTTTGGTAGATGGTTCCATTAAATTGGGAGGTTGCTGCCATTAAATTGGTAGGTGGTTCCATTAAATTGAAAGGTTGCTACCATTAAATTGGTAGGTGGTTCCATTAAATTGGAAGGTTGCTGCCATTAAATTGGTAGGTGGTTCCTTTAAATTGGAAGGTTGCTACCATTAAATTGGTGGGTGGTTCCATTAAATTGGAAGGTTGCTACCATTAAATTGGCAGGTGGTTCCATTAAATTGGAAGATTGCTGCCATTAAATTGCTAGGTAGTTTCATTTAATTGGAAGGTTGCTACCATTAAATTGGTAGGTGGTTCCATTAAATTGGAAGGTTGCTACCATTAAATTGGTAGGTGGTTCCATTAAATTGGAAGGTTTCTGCCATTAAATTAGTAAGTAGTTCCATTAAATTGGAAGGTTGCTACCATTAAATTGGTAGGTGGTTCCATTAAATTGGAAGGTTGTTACCATTATTTTGGTAGATGGTTCCATTAAATTGGGAGGTTGCTGCCATTAAATTGGTAGGTGGTTCCATTAAATTGGAAGGTTGCTACCATTATTTTGCTAGGAGGCTGCCATTAAATTGGTAGGTTGTTTCGAATAAAATTGTTTAAATTGAAGGGTTGCTGCAATTAAATTGGTAGGATGTTGCTATTAAATTGTAAGGTTGCCGCCATTAAGTTGGTAGGTTTGTTAATACATTCTTCATGAAATGAGGTAAAACGTTTTTAGCTACATAGAGTCATCTCATAAAGTGAACATTGTTGAGATAACCCATCAAATGGAAAAGAGAAAATACGTGATTTCAAATTTCATGCCTAAATTATACAACTCGATGCGGAGGGCGATGCAACTGCGGTCGGCTACAACTTGAACGGTACCTCCGTTCTACTTCTTCTACTATGTTATTAACGGGTGTTTGACAGTTAAAATCTCAAATAATATAATCTCATTCGATAAAATTAGATTAAAATGCAATACAAATAAATATTTTCATGAGATTAAACTAATGATGTGAAATGTATGTCTTAATACCTCTTCATATTTTGCTCGTGATGTGCTGAATGCAAAGTTTGGAACGGAAATTATCCATGCACGCACACAGCGTACAGAGAATACCGTACAACTTTAGAATGATGCTACACGTGACCTTGTAATAACGAGGAAGTTGAAAGTCTTGACAAAAGGTAAAAGATTGTAATACAAAAGGCATCATTAGGTCGGCGGCACTCATTGCGCGCACATTTTGTTTTCTTCAAAGCTGAAAGGTGTTACATAGATAATAGTGTGTTGATATACATAGCGCAAATGTAAATTTAGGTCGAGAAAGTCAAAGGCACTGCTGAGATCTGGAAACATTAATGCTTGTCTTGTCTCCTCAAATAATTGTTGACTATACATCTCGAACATAGTATGGCTGCATCCGCAGAGAGTCCAGAACGAAAATCGATCTATGCATCGTCTAAAACAAGTTCATTTTTAAGAACGGGATATCTAGTTCTCCAGTACTTTCCCAGTAATAGTTCTCAGTAAAATCAGTTGATGTTGTAGCGTGACAACTAAAATCAACTGCTCCAATTTTGTCACTAAAAAAAACACAACAGTTCAAAGCCCCTTGAGGAGCCTCCATACGTCTGGAACTGAAAACTCAGAAGTGCTTTTGCGTCATGAACGCCTTCAATACTGACTGGTATATTTATTAAGGTATTCATTTTAGTAGTATCATTAAAATATCCTTGTATATAAATAAAAATATTTAAAAAATCAGAGGTGAAGACAAGTAAAATAGAAAATAGAAAGCGGTTGTGTGCGGGATAAAAAGTTAATATAAAACACTAAATTGATGCTGAATTTTAATCCAACCCAGTATACTGTGGAAATTATCAATGCAAAATATTGTTTGTTTTGAACTAACACGCGTTGAACACGTAATTTTGTACAGAATGGTATTTCGTGTGGAAGTTTCGATAGGGTTACACCTATCGTGGTCCCGAGGTGACGGATGCAGGTAGGCTGGAGAGTCCGCTATGCATCGGGAGTTTGATGTACCTACCCCTGAAGTTATCAATTTGTGGAAACACACGGCACTCAACGCTGACCGTATCCGCGGACGCCTTTGAAATTAGGAGATATTGTGCTGTCAAGAATATTTAATCGTAACAATCTCATGAGAGAAATTATCGTTAATTTGATAAGGTGAAAAGAGAATGGGAAGCTGTAATACCAGAAAAAGAAAACGAGGAAGTGGGAGAAAGCTCGAATAAATTAGCTGTTCCGTTATATCTTTTATTTTATAAATTGGTTATGTTGAGCAAGTACACAAAAATGTGTAGTTAAAATAATAATATTTGGTGATTTTGTTCGGTACATTGTTTAACAGTTATCACCATTAAAAATTGTAATAAGGAAGGGATGTAGTGTATGCAGTCGTGCATCCCCTCTACCGTACCTACAGACAGCATAGCCTCGATCGCACACAGTGCATACGAGTCGCGCCATTACGCGAGAGTGCACGTGTTCGGCAAGTCTGTCCGTTAAGTGCGTGACGAGTCTATGAATTACCCTACAGTTTGATGGATCCTACAGTCCCGGTTGCCAGTAAAATGGCAGTCGTTAAGCTAAGTTGAAGGCTTTATTTCAACAGCAGGTAGTCACAACCTGCGCCTGTCCATTTAAACACGGCAATACGGCTCACCACCTATTACGTGGGACAAATTATACAAAAAGGTGAAATGTGGGCATATAATATGCCTCTGCCTACCCCTTCGGGGATAAAGGCGTGACCATATGTATGTACTATGTGATTTTAAACAAATTTAAATAGATTTTCGACATAACTAGGTAGGTATATCTACTACCACAAATATAAGAAAAGAATGTTTTCTGAATTCTGTGCCTACTACCATACGTGTAAAGACTAACTACGTTCGATACGTTCATGTACAGCTTGGCAAAAAAGTCTAGAAACGGAACTAATTTTTTGCAGGCTGGCTACATTGTCAAAAAGCTGCCAATTACGACACATATGTCTGTCAGTCAATGACGGTATACAATTTGATTGGTGGGTTTTATTGACGGTTGTTGACAACTGGATACTGATTGGTGGTTCTTTTAACGGGTTGCCATATGAACAGCACAGTGGCTCCTCCATTATTTTCTTCTCTTTTTTGCCAAGCTGTACCTACGTATGTGTAGTATATCTTTATGTGTAGGTAATGCATTTTTACGTGAAGAAACCCCTAGTAATGCTACCTATATGCTTACCTACTAAAACTCCAAGTGCGCTACTTCTGCCTACAGTCTAGAGCCCCGGGTAAACCATTAGATGGGTGTCACAGGATGGTATATAATGCATACCGTAAAGTTATACACATAAGTATCATCATACCTATATCATTTTGAGTCTGTTGTTATGTTAAAAGTAGAGTCTGTTATTGACCATTTTTATATTACTATTATATTTCTATATTACTAACAGCGTACCTATCATGTGCGCTTGGCCAAGCATGAACATAGGTAACCCTGTTATCCATCAATTCCGATTCCGGCTATTCCGAGGTACCGTGCGGTAACGGGGCGGTCCACTGTGACTACTTGTGTTATAGTCTGTGGTACAATACGTAACAAAATGCCAGATAATAACTCGGAGATATTCCTATATGTTCCAATATGGTACTTAAATCCGACCTGATTTATCATCACTTACCTATCACTTAAATAATGATTTCTGATAGGTTCCCATAAGACTGGCTACATATTGTAGGAACGTTAAAAAAATTGTTAAAAAGATTGTGATCTTGCTAAAACAAACAAAAATAAATTCGGGTCGGAGAACGCTTTGAAACCGTTAACAATCCTGCATTGATGTCATTGGCGGATGTTTTTAGCAATTTACACTTACTTTCGGTTGACCTAGGGTAACCGAAAATGGCTAAGAACTTACTCTGACATGTTCCAACTACAAAATAACTTCATCGCAAGGATCCTCCAAGAAGTTTGGAAGCTATAGTGGCCAAGTAGTGCGAACGAACTTATGCACGTACGCTACGCACCAATGCATTATGCAATTTATAATAAACCGGTACATACCATCTTTATAATAACTAGTTATTTAAAAAACCGCTACTCGCAACCACGATCACTTTCTTTCGAATAACCGCCTGCAGTTCGACACTCGGGCCAGGCTTTAACGGGACGTCTCGATGTTTCGATGGAGCCAATAACCGCTGTATCCAAGGTGTTCGTGCCAAATGCACTTTATGGGCGATTACCGCTGCAAATACTTATTTAAATAGAAATCAATTGCCGAATGTCTATGGTAAATACATAGATATAATTCATTTTAGAACGACTGCTATTTGTAACTGTTCGAATGTGTTTTCCATAATATTCAAAATAATGTTTCACAAAAATGTTTGTTTCGAAATGTGGGTGTTTTTCTGTCAGTAGTGGAGGAACGGGTGACAGAGAGATCTTACTCTAACAAAGAGAATCTTCCGACCAGGCAAGGTGATCAGCCTGGCGGGCCGAAGCCCAAAGGTTGATTTTTTTTTTGAGCCCTAAGGCACCACCCTGGAGCGAGGGGTGGAGGTAGAGAACGCTACATGCGTGCCACACGGCCGGCCGTGTGATTATGTCAGACTCTTACTGACTAAACTCTACCTCTAGTCTCTAGACCTCAGGCCTTGGAGACTCATCGGATGCGATCACCCTTCAAGGGAAGGGTGACGCAATCTACGGTTGATGTTGGACTGTTGTATTATATAGTCATCAGCGGGCGCATTGTATCTTATCGGGATTCAGGATTGTTTTGAATATCGAGCTTCTTTATTTTTCTTTTTTTGTCAAGTGGCTGTCGCCACAAAGTATTTAGAAATGCATTTATGTATATTGATCAAGTTGTCTAGATCACATAGCACAAGCTTAAATTAGCTTTATTTTGACTATGAAGATAGTGTGAGAATTTGGCACTAATTTATTTAGGTATTTAACTCATAAAGTTCGATTTCACATTCACCACTAGTAAACCAATAACCGTTGCACAAAACTGTATACTCCTCTGGTATTCCGAATGTGAGAACGCCTCTAGTGAATTAACGGAGCTAAATTCTTCGTAAATGAAGCCAACTCCATACAAATTGGTGGGAGCAATGTTGTGCCCGCTATTTCTATTGATTCTGCCATAAATCTGTGATAAACACTACTGCTGATATTTGCAAAGGATAAAACTCGTAAGTATATCAAATCGATCTACCAAATCGGATTAATAAATAAAAAAATAAATAGTTGTGGACATTCACACACAACATCATCTAGCCGAAATTAAGTTAATATATACTTGTGCTATAGTTATGGGATCTAGACGACTGATAGACATACTTCTATATTTCTAAATACATACATATTATAGGTACATAGAAGTAATATCTATTACTCATCCATGAGTCATGAGACTAATATCTATTGCAGAATCTATGGCAGGCAGGTACTTTCTTGATAAACTCCTTTCCACAGTTTGAGTCCAGATATTGTTCGATGTTACCTGTTCGTCCAATGTCCACGAATGCGTCTCTAAATTTCATTTTGGAACGGAGATTGGCTATTATCACCAGTAGGGCTAAAAAGGTAACATAGCACGTTTCAATCAAAATCTGATTCATTTGCGCACAAGAAAATGCTTTAGACACCGTAAAATTGTAACAAACGCAGTGAAAACCTTTTGTAATCAGATTATAAAACATAACAATGTTGCCTTTTAGGCCCGCAGTTGGGTTTGCAATTGGCATTGGAACAGGGATTTGGTTCGAATATTGCTTCTCTGTATTATGACCTCGTCCATTAATTCTAGGTGCAAGAAATGCACTTGTTGGAAAGAGAAGATATCGTAGCGTATTGGCAGTGTAAGCAACCTTTCGGATCCCGAGTCGAAATCAGAACAAATATTTTTTTTTTTTATACTACTTAGGTGGCAGACAAGCTTACGGCCCACCGGAAGGTTGGTAACCGTAGCCTATAGACGTTTGCAACACCAGAGGCGCTACACACGCGCTGCCGACCCGGGCGCAGGTTGTGACGACCCACAGTTGAAATTTTTCAAGCCGCCCGTAAGGCCTTCAACTTGGCTTAACGACTGTCATTTTACTGACAACCGGGACCAACGGCTTATCGTGCCTTCCGAAGCACGGAAACGCTCGTAAAAATGTCACAAAGTGGTGGTCACCCATCCATATCCGGCCATAGTAAATGTTGCTTACTGCAGTGATCGTCTACAGAACACTGAGTCCGCGGGGCCACGAGCGCTTCAAAATTTGCATGAGCTCCAAACTTTCGAATCGAGGTGTTTTCTAGGTAGGTAGGTTTCTGCTTAGAAATATGCCAGCATATTTAGCAGTTGCTTACATTATTTTGGGCTAAAGATTAAATTTATTAAAAATTACAAATTTCCAAGTCTCTAATTATAAGTTATAACACACTAATTATAACTGTTAAGTGATGTGTTAACTCGTAAAGCAAGGTCTGTAAAATATACCTATTACGATATACACACTTGTTCAGTCATGTGTGGTTCCACCGCGGTTTTAACAGCAGTATAATATTGTACGACGACAGCTTGCCCGCCGCGAAATTGGAGCGATTGTGATAATAATATGAACTTCAATGAAACAACCACAGAAATCAGAAAAAAAAGAAATGCCGGTGCACGTACGGGCAGTGGCGCCAGGATCATGTTATTTGTCATTTTAATCTCCACAGTGAAATGCGGTTTGTTCTGATATAATCTGCAAAAAATGCCAAAACCGAAGTATCACTCTTACTATAAGTATCTAGGTAGGTACCCATGTTAAGAGAATCAATTCTGATAATGTTGCGGCGACCCAACCATGCCTCGCCATACCACTTCTCCAGTTTCTGATTTCTCTTGAAACAACAGTTTAATGGCTCTCACTTCGTCGTCCAGCAATCCTTTTTCCAACGCAGTTGGGGTCGGCATTCCAGTCACTGCGATGCGGCTGAGTTAAATTTTTTCTGGTGTTGGCGATGTGGAAGTTCTGTACTGAATTATGATAGGGTAGGTTGTTTTTGCACAGACAGAGGTTCTCCTTTCGTAGTTATAGTCTGTTCTCTTAGACCATTTATCTACATTAGCTAAAGACATGTTCTTAATAAACAGCTCTCATTTAAAAAAAATCATTACAAAAAAAAAGATAAAAGCTCTTCAATTACCCACAATATTCATTACCCTAGAATTATTCAGTCTGTCAAACTACCCGCCAGGTAAATATATTATTTCAGTCTGGCAACACAGAATAGCTTGCAGCACAAACTTCGAAACTAGGTTATAGATTCCGCTGCTCGTCCCGCTAATGCACTAAAACTGCTATAACTGGTTTAAAAGCGTAATTAGGTAAGTAAGGCTATCAAAATTTTAGATTTCTAAATACATAGAGAGAGCTGAGTCATAATTATTAGGCAAGTTATATTTAATCCTGCGGACACAATGTTCTGTAAACGTTCACTGTGTATTAAACACTGTAGTAAGTAACTTTCACTATGGCCAGTCCTTGGATGGGAAGACATATGACCGCTTTGTTACATTTATTTGAGCATTTCCGTGCTTAGGAAGGCACATTTAACCGTTGGTCCCGGTTGCCAGTAAAATGGCAGTCGTTAAGCCAAGTTGAAGGCCTTTATAGGCGGCTTGATAAATTTCAACAGCAGGCAGTCACAACCTGCGCCTGTCCATTTCAACACGGCAATACGGCTCACCACCTATTAGGTGAGACAAATTCTAATAAGATGAAATGTGGGCATATAATATGCCTTTGCCAACCCATTCGGGGATATAGGCGTGACCATATGTATGTATGTAAGTTATATGTCATTACTTTGATGGATTTTTGGAACTATGGTACCTCGAATGACTTTATTACGTGCGGAAATCCCTCATTTTTGGAACTATGGTACCTCGAATGACTTTATTACGTGCGGAAATCCCTCATTTTTGGAACTATGGTACCTCGAATGACTTTATTACGTGCGGAAATCCCTCATTTTTGGAACTATGGTACCTCGAATGACTTTATTACGTGCGGAAATCCCTCATTTTTGGAACTATGGTACCTCGAATGACTTTATTACATGCGGAAATCCCTCATTTTTGGAACTATGGTACCTCGAATGACTTTATTACGTGCGGAAATCCCTCATTTTTGGAACTATGGTACCTCGAATGACTTTATTACGTGCGGAAATCCCTCATGGATGCTATGCCGGACTCTTGCGGACTAAAACCACACGTTCCCTACCACTGCCCATGGTCAGTCCTCGGAACCTCGAGGTCCTGAAGAAGGGATGAAAGCCTTGAAACTAAAAGAGCGAGGAATGTGAATTTTGAGGGATGAAGAGCCAAAAGAAGGCAAAAGAAACGATAAATGACCAGAATGACTGTGTCAAGAATTATATGGATGTGAACGGAGTGAATGGTAGGACCACGAGTAATAAGGAGGAATGGGAGAAAAATACTGGAGGGAAGAGGCACTATTATTTTACACTAGCTGATGCCCGCAGTTTCGCCCGCGTAAAATTTGTTCCCGTTCCCGCTTCCCGTGGGAACTTATTCCCAGGATAAAAAGTAGCGTATGTGTTATTCCAGACTATAATGTATATCTGTACCAAATTTCAGTCTGATCCGTTCAGCCGTTTGAGCGTGAAAGAGTAACAAACATCCACACTCACAAACTTTCGCATTAATAATATTAGTAAGTTAAATACCCACTAACATCAAAGGAAACGGAAACCTCAAATCGGAATAACAACAGCCATTTCAATGCAGTGGCTCTCAAATCCAATTATGCTATCGAATTTCGTTAGAGAATCACAATTCTGAAGTGAAATTCGATAAAATTAATCATAAGGTGGAATATCTCATTATTTCCAGACTTGGCTCTATAACTTAGTGGTCTAAAGTGCTTCCTTAAATTTGGAAAAGATACAATTCCAAACCAGCTCAAGTAATTTTGCCCACTATCAATATCAATACATCTAATAAAATCGTAACAGGTCGCTGTCTGTACATGGAAGATAAATAAGAAAAAATATTATTTATATTTGTGAACGCAATAGAACCCAAAACAATGATTTTTAGAATTTTTGTCTGTTTGTCTGTATATCTGTATGTCTGTATATCTGTTTGTCTGTACGTTTGTGCACGCTTATCTCAGTAACCGCTTAACCGATTGCAATGCTGTTTTTTTATTGTGTTATGGTTTGCCCCACTTAACACTTACCGTTGTTTCATGTCAATCGGTTAATAAATAAAAAAGTTATAACACTTTTAAGAATCAGATATTTTGAAAATTTTTATTGTAGGGGTTTCTTTGAATGTGAGTGTAATCTGTGAAAATGTGAATGTAAATCTAAACTGGCGTGTTGGTTTAATCATAAAAGAGCTTAATGTTAAGACTATTTTAAAACAACAAATTATTAAACAACAACACAACAACAAACAATTGAATTAAAAAACAACAATTCTTATTGAATTGAATTGTTTTAAAATAGACTTAATCTTTAAGCTCTTTTATGATTAAGCAAACAGGGCAGTTTCACACGCTGCTTGATGGGTCTGATGAAGAAATACCTCTCATTTTATACACCTTATGTGACGTAAACGAAGTTGCGGGGTCAGCTAGTGATATAATATTTTAGTTTTTGCTCTAACCATACAAAGTTTCGACTTTTATGGAAAAATTTGATAAGTACAGGTATTTTAGTTTATCCACTAACTGCTCAAAAGTAAAGCGAAAACGACTTTCATGAAAAAACTAAATATAAAATCAAATTTTCAATTGACTAGCAAGAAAATTTCCCATCAAATATATCCGCATAAAGTTCAGTGAACTCGTCTCTGCGGTTCGCCATAACGGCTCTACGGAACCACAACGCTAGCCTTCTAGGGGCAAACTTGTTCAATAAAACGTAATCTATATTACTGCGTTGGTCTAGTTTACAATACCCATGTTTTAATGGAGGTTGGATAGTGTTGCTGTTTGATGAAATTTTCCCTTATTTTGGGGTAATTTTTGTTGTTATTCAACCGATATTGATTAGTAAGTTACTTAGCAAACGCCTGTGACTTTACCTACATGGAATTAAACGCATTATAATTTCCTGGAATCACTTCAGAAATTAGAGTGTATATTAAACTCTGGTATTGCGTTCAAGCAGATTGGAAGACAACTGGGGCTTTTTGCGACTAAATCAATGAACAGTTTTTATAAAATTCCTAATAGAGCTAGGTTAGCCCTAAAAATACGTCATTATTTTTATTTACCCTCCTTAATAAAGCCTTACACAGATGAAGCTAGTCCTCAATAACCCTCAACCCAAAATTAAGCAAGCTCGTTTAACCGACCCAAAAGTAATAACATTAATTAAGGGAACACTGTTTAATATTGAAACACACATTATCTTGGTACACAGAAACCCTTAAACCCTTATTCAGCTATCCCCGATAAGGGACTACTTAAAATTGTTTATTCATCAAGTAATTTGCGAGACCGTTATCATAAATTACTATGGAAGTTATGCGTTTGTATAATGTCTTATACAGTTCATGAATACTGTATAAAATTTATGTTATAAACTAGTAGATACTCGCGGCTCCACACACGTGACAATTTTGTTCCCGTCCCCGCTTCCTATGGGACCTTTTTCCGGTGATAAAAGTCAGTAGTGGTTCCCAAACTGAATTTCGACAAATCCTTCTACGACAAGATTTTACTTCGACAACATGAAACTCCGATACGACTCAATTTCGACAATATTTTAGATCGAAACAACTTAATCCCGACACTACTGTACTCCGACAAAGGAAGAAACGTTTTGTCGGAGTAGGTACAGTTGTTATCGAAGTAAAATAAAAGAAAAAAAGAAGAAGAAAGATTAATTTATAATAGTGTGTAATATTTTTATTATGTAGTTATTATATATTTTATATACAATAACATGTAATTATTGAAGTATATATTTTTATTAGACAGTTATATGTAGTTTAAGTGTTTTTTTTTTCATTAACCTGCACACGTAATTATTATATTTTTTATCAGTTATCTACATCTCCTATCTCAGGCCTACTGGAAGAGATTTCTATAGAAATAAGTAGTGCCTTTGTACGTTCTTCTCTCTCTGTAATTGTTTTTTCATGTTCTTGTTTGTGTGTACATAAATTCAATAAATAAAATAAAATAAAAATTAACACATCTCCAGATAAACACTCACAAATCGCAGATACCCTCACAATACTTCCTTTTTACCGTGCTATGGACCCGCACGGTGAAATCATGGAAAGAAAACGGTCTCGGTCTCTTGCAGGACGATTTTTTTACAAAAAGTTATCTAACGCAGAATAAGTTAAATAAGATTGTTATACCTACACACCTGTCAAAGAAAGTATTTTGATTTAGGTACTACGCCAATAACCTGTGTGCATCAGGATTAAGGGCCCAAAAATTAAATCTTCGCAAAACAAAATAAGTATTACAAAGAATTTAGTTATAATTTTGTTAAACTTAGGGCAATATGCCACAAATTTCTTAAACGCGAAATGAAGCTGTTATGATGAAATAACTTGGGCTCTCAATCCAGATGCCTGCATAAAGTGGCATAGCCTGAATCTCAAAAAGTACTACCTCTTATTGCCTCTTAATGGAAATCAACTTTGTTTTAGAATACCTAATACAAATAAAGCTACATACGGAACTCAACATTAACCGGGCGGAGCCGCAGGCATCAGCTAATACTAACATTATAGAGAGACTGATATAGTCCAAGTCACGTAATATTGTTCCAATATAGTACCTAGATACAATATTTGTCTCTATAATTGGATCGACATAGCAAACACAAATATTTTGTAAATAAATCATTCAATGAAGTTGGTCTCAGACAGACTGATGTAATTTATTGATACAGGACTGTATTACAAAATTATGATCAATACTCACTTAATATCTACATATGAAGCACTACAGGGAATCCTGGTACATCCTTCCAATGAGAAAAAACCGTCCTTACAGAAGCAGGCCCCGTTCTTACGGAAAAGGGGGAAAATTTTATTCCATGGGCCTGATTTAGGGTTCCGCGCGCCCTAAGCTAGCTATGAATATGCGCCCCCAGCTGCAACTAATTAAATTACAAGTCCTGCCTACAAAAGACACTTTACGTGAGCTGATCCTACTTCCTACGTTCCTAATCGTTATTCTTTGTTAAATTGAAAATAAAATAAAACCCGATCCTGAGACTTCATGAACTTATGACCCATGGTTTAGGTACTGAGGAGTTGGGTATTCTGCAGACTACTTGATGTATCAGCCAGTAAAAGCGAGATAAAAATACCATCAAAGTACCTAACAGTACCTCAGTGCATCCAGTTTCTCAGGAAGGGAGCTTATGATATGCAAAATTTACAGATAAGAACGGCTCGAAAGCCGATGTGCTGGGGATGGCCCCGGCACATTGACTTTCGAGCATAGAAAACCGAAAAATTGGCTCATCTGTCGGGCTGCTACGACGCCACCGACAGACACCCACATACACAGATACACAGGTCAAACTTATAACACTTCTCGTTTCGGTGAGGTTAATTAAATCGTCAGTAATTAGGTAGACGAAATACGAAAGGTACCAAATAAGGTACTAGAGCTAAGCTGAATCCTAGGTAACGGCTCGATTTGTCCGGGTGATTACTATCCGGACATTTCGACATAAAACAAGAGATTTGTGGTTTTTCCGGTAATTACATCTATTTCTTCATCCAAAAAACTTTCCTGACTGTCACGAAATAAAAGAAAAAATAACAAACAGTCCTAAAATCTGCTTTATCCTTGCGGTGTCCCCGATATGATGGGATATTACTGATCACTTCCGGCAATTTGGACTAAACTGGACTAAACCCGAATCCCCCCAAGAAATCAGATAAAACCCTAACCCACGGGAGGATCTGTGATGGCGGACAAAGTCTACGAAACAGACTTTGTACGCCATCGCAGTTCCTCCCGTGGGTTTGCGTTTTATCTGATTTCTTGGGGAGATTTGGGTGTATCGGGGAGGGGAAATAGGTGCTATTCTATTTCTTTGAGGAGTAAAGAGTCACGCCATCTTCCTGATCTGCTTCTGTAAGAATGGCAAGATGACAACTCGCCGTTTTCAGGCCCTCCGTGATGGAGGCGGGTAGCCCCATTGAAGACCATGGCTCTCACCACGGTCTCCAGCGTGAGAACATCTACGCCCAGGCCCGCAACGAGGTTGCAGTGCATAAGCAGAGCGTATCCTCGCGGCAGTCACCGTAGTGCTGACACTCGGATGTTAACTTCCGCCGCAGATACTTACTCGTACTGATGCACTCGTGTCCAGTAAGTATCTGTGACATTCAGTAGGTGAGGCTGCGATGGTGCCTTTCCAGCCACTCCTCCATGACCGGTTTCACCGTCTCAACAGTCAACAGTACCGTCTCACCCTTTTTTTTATACCACCAAAGTGGCAGACAAGCATACGGCCCACCAGATGTACCGGTGGTCACGCACAAGGAGGCAAAGTCTCTCATGTCGCGAAGAGGATCCACACCACCTGCAAGAATGGGAATGTTGACCACTCTCATGGCTCGCCTCTGCACCGAGTCGAACGGAAGTCTTCAGTCAATTCATTCTGATATTCAGGTGCCCCCGCCCAGCAGTGGCAGCTGTACTCCATATACGGCCGCACTTGCAACTTAAACAGAAGCACTGTTTGCGCCGCAGTAAAGTACCGCCGCGCCCTGTTGAGCATACCGAGCGGCTTGGACGCCAGCTTGGCCTTATTCTCCAAATCACTTCGGAACTGAACGTCACTGTCAGAGATGGAGAGAGTTGTGCCCTGAAATTGTGAATTCAGAACAGCTGCCGTCAATGACGGCCCTGATGCTTCTACCGGCCAAAAAGCTGGACACCCATTCACTTTGGTTCCTGGGTGCCTTGAACGCGACACGGGTGGAGCTGTTGTATTTACTACCACGCTGCCAGGGAGGTGGGCGCAGGAATTTAATTTTAACGCACGTATTTGTATTTTCACTAAATTACCAAATATTATTATGTGCTTTGGTGTTACAAAATGTTTAATAACAATTTTAAATATGTTGTTAGGAGTTGTTACAATCTGTTAAAAATTGCTAGATGGTTTGTGTGATCCTTTTTGGGAGCACCGTAAGTCACAACCCAGCGCCGATCCCAACGCCAGGCGCCCCCTTGATCCTGGCGCCCTAAGCTTCAGCTTAGTTAGCTTATGGGTAAATCAGGCCCGGCTGCGCGTAAAAAAAATAGGTAAAATAGTTTACCTACTACGAAATTTTCCTCTTGAAAAATTCTACAAAAAAGTCCGCAATAGTAATTATGACTATTTTATCGTATACAATAGCCTTTTAATGGAAATCAATTGTTTCCTAAAATAATGTTATTATGCGCGGTAATATTTCTTTTAAACTCTCCCTTATGTGACGCAAATGAAGTTGCGAGGGAGAGCTAGTTATGAATATATACTCAAATACTATTGTAGGTACTTCAAAAGAATATTACAAAGGTAAATAGAGGAAATGACAACGTTACTGCCTCGTAGAGAAGCACTATCCTCGTGAAATGGCTCTCTTTAAACAATATTGTTTCTGGCATACGTGACTCTCGGGGGGGTTACTTTGTATCTACAACTGTATTTCAACTCTAGACTTGTTTGTAGGTAGATAGGTACTTTTATTTGGATACTAATGTTCTGCGGCATAATTTGTTGACGTAAATATTGTGTAGCAGAATGAAATGTAGTAGGTAGATACTTATAGTAAATGTAGAAACGTTTATTATTATAATTTCTGGTTATTTTTAAAATAAATTGTATAGGGTTAATGGGATCAATAGGTACCAAGGATTATACCTAGGTATGGTATGTTATTGTTTTGAATATATCGGGAGTCGGCAATCGGCATTCAATATCACATCCCTTTTCGATCCCGAATAAAGCTTGCCGGGTCGAGGTGCCACTCGCACTCAGTGAAAACGGGTGGTGTGGAACCTCTTCGCGACAGGAGAGACTTCGCCTCTTTGTGCGTGTTCTACCACCTGTACAATGGTTTCTGCTCTTAAGATATGTTTGATATGATGTCCACGGCTACGTTCTATCATCGCACCGCTCGCCACTGACAGGGTGATCATTCTCACACTTTTCGTCCGGAGCGTTCGATAGGAGCTTTCTCCCGCGCACGCTTGAATTGTGGAATGATCTCCCTGCCTTGATTTTCGCAAACGCCTATAGTATGGGGTTCTTCAAAAGGGGTCTTAGAAGGTTTTTACAGGGTCGGCAGCACGAGTGTAGCTCCTCCGGTGTTGCAAGCGTCCATAGGCTGCGGTGAACACCAGTAAATCTGGTGGGCTGTACGCTTGTCTGTCACCTTTGTGGTCTAAAAAGAAAGTGAGGAGCATCTTCGCCAGAACTGAGTGATTCATATGGTCGTTTCTATACCGAACCATAACCACTTAGAACAACATGTCAGCGCGCGTGTTATCCTCCTGTTAGGTACCTACAACCCCAGGTTCTTCAGGTGGAGCATGAAGAGGCACATCATAGGGCTGTTAACTTCAGGACCACAGTCAGAAGTCGTGTGAACTGTAAGAGTGGCTCCCAATTGCTGGATGTCACCACGGCTTTCCCTCAGACAGGCAGCCGGCGCGGCGTCGCGCCGCTTTGGCAAACTTGATGGAATTATAAAAAAAAAACCTGCCAAGGTAATTTATTGACTGCTGTCGGTTTGAATAAATTACCGTTGAAATATAAATCGTTATTAATAACAGGCACAACGTAATTAATAGCTGTTTTTTTGTTACAGGTAATGCACGAGGCGGAACTCACTTCCTAGTTTCACTATATACGAATTTAATGATTTAGTATTTGGCTGAAGGTTAAATTTTAGGAACATGTAAGTATTTTTTTTTAAAGATTTTTTTATATGCTAGCTAACAACCTTGTTTGGCAATTTGTAAATCGAATTTAAATTAAGTGAGCTGACTGGCCACAACATTCTGCGTCCGGAGCGTTCCAGCACGGTTAGATCCGATAGGGGTTTTCTTCCGCGCACGCTAGGTTGTGGAATGATCTCCCTGCCTCGGTTTTCCCAAACGCCTACAGTATGGGGTTCTTCAAAAGGGATCTTAGAAGGTTTTTACAGGGTCGGCAGCGCGAGTGTCGCGCCTCTGGTGTTGCAAACGTTCATAGGCTGCGGTGACCACCGGTCTTTCTGGTGAGTCGTATGCTTGTCTGCCACCTTAGTGGTATAAAAAACAAAAAAAAATATTTAACCTAGAGGAGTCGTCATACGGAGCGCAGATTTTTGGTTCATACGACGTGAAAGCGTAGACGAATGTTTACCTACTGGTGAAATATTTCTAATCTTATTATACATTTTAAATATGGAAAAAGAATCGGTTTCCAGCAGGATTCAAACCTGCGTTTTCTCCCATGCGCCCATGCGACGCCTTAACCAGTCGGCTCGGAAACCTAGTCGGAACCGACCGATTCTTCCACCTTTTATACGTCTTGGGGCGACGCACGTAGGCACTTTTAGAAAGTTACACGGTACGAATTTATAGAATTCAAATATTCGTACGATTTATCATGAAACCTGCCCAAACATTAAAATATTTGAAAAGTATAAGCATGCTAACTCAACCATAAACTTTTATATCTACTTATAGAAAAAAGTTTCTTTCATAAAGATTTATGTTTCTAAATATGAGACAAATGACATTTTACCAGTAAATTTTAATCGTTTTTCACATTACTTTTTCTTTCTGGAAGACAAAACAGTAAGTACCTAGCATATTATTTAATGTCAAAAAGTAGGTAATAGATCCTTTTTCAATTCAATTTATTTGCTTGGTAAACAAAGGTAGGTAACCACAAAAAGATTCCTTTATGAGAATTTATTAACTAATAAATATCACAAAGACGATACGTAGCTATTATTATATCAGAATGACATCATTTCATATCATAATTTGTTTACATTGGTGATCTAATGGCCGCTGTCAAAACTGTTTATTTTCTTGTTTCATTATCATTTATCAAAGTCTTAATCGGATTAGCTTCTAATATAGTTATAGTGTTTTAATGAAGATTGAAAATATTGGCGTAGGTGGTAAGTTTGGTTTAAATTAAAATTAATTGAATTTGCATTAGGTTGGTATTTCATAATAACAAATTTTCATAATTATAATTAACTGACCGCAGATAGAGATATTTTTCGTGACATTGTTCTACCTACTTTCTTACATGTTTCCTTTGTCCTACATTCAGCTCTAAGAGCTATTGACTCAATAACATAGCATCAATATTTATTTCCGTCCGAATATAGGTACTTAGTCAGTTCAAACCTCAATATTACCCTACACGGTCAATTTATTGCTATATTGATCAGTATTATTGTACGTGTATGGGTCGGTAAGATCGATCTGAATGAAGCCAGGAAGCCACTCACAGTGCGTTTGAGTTGAGATGACAGAGTTTTATGCCAGTGTTAAAAAATAAACTATAAGAATCATTGACACGATAGAACAAGTATTCCAAAAAAACGGTTGTATTATCAGTATATTCAGTATCACCGTCGTAGCAGCTTGCCGACACCCCCTCCCCCCTTGAAGGCTGGCAAGATGTGCGGTTGGTGCCTCTGCCTACCCTTTGTGGAACATACCTATTTACTCCAAACGTGAGTGTAAATATTTCAACATAATCATAGAGTCAGTAGTACATTCCCTGCGTGACCTGCGTCACACACAGTTATACCTAGTAATGTATTCTAATGTAAGTATTATTAATTTTACTTAGTTATTTATTAGAGCATGCATTATATACTTGAAAAGATATACCGTCACAATACCAGAAATCATAATGCCTTTACTTAAAATGCCCGAGCCCAAAATACCCGAAATCGAAATATCAATATTCAAAAGGCAAATATTTATAATATAAATAATTTAAAATGCCTTACGGTCGAATAACCTAAACCCAAAAAATAAATTAATCAAATACCTTATCCTAAAATGTTCAAACACAAAATACCTTTTTTTTAAAGGGAATTGGCCATCCAATCCCTTTTAAATTTTTCAAAAGGGATTGGATGACCAAATCCGAAACTATAAGGAATAGCTAAAAATGCTCAAAGGAGTCACGAGCCCGATTTTGATAAAACTTAAAACCTCATCATTAGATTTTCGAAAAACCAATAATCCTAGCTGGGAATCGAACCCATTGATTTTGAAAAAAAAAACACACCCTATATTATTACACCATACGATAGTGTTGCTATTAAGGATCTTATTCTGGGAAGTAATGATATACGGCAAATTTAAGGAAAGTTTGGAATTTTAATAGAATTCATATTTCTCATTATACAATGGTTTCCAACTTTTCTTACTGATGTATATCCTTCTTTTATTTCCGTTTGAATTTACTATTTTCTTATTACATTTTTTATTACTTAATATCTATCGTACTACAATTTCCAGTTTTCTTAAAACTATTGTTCTATTACCGGCAGGATAACCTACGTTATGCTGCTGTAACTATATTTATTAATCAACCTTATTTCTATTGTTTACTATCTTACATATATCTGTACAATATTCTAAAAATCTGTTTCTGTGTTTACCAGCTATTATATTCTTTAAATTACCTAATGTTACGCTCATTCCTATCTGTTGCTCTACGTTGTATCTCTGTCTGGAGAACACCGGGCAGTCCGCCAGTAGGTGAGGGGTCGTCCATTAATCGCGTGAGGTTATTTTGGGCATTTTTTGGACCCCCCCTCCCCCCTGGTGATATTTGGTGAGGTTTCAGATTACCCCTCCCCCCCTGGGCCTAATCACGTGTATTTTTAGTAACTACAAAGTATTTTTGAAATTTTATAGAAGTCGCTATTGTTATAATCTATCTTACTTCTATAAGAATACTAGGTAATCCGCGCAACTTCGTTTGCGTCACATAATAGAGAGAGATAATTATGGCATTAATATTTTTATATATTTCCCGTTGCGTTTACTCTTGTCGTGTTGCTATATAATATTCATTATTTTGGAGCTAATAAAGAAGGTGTCAGTTTGTCAAGCTTAAAATCTTACGTTGGTTTGATCGCAGTTGACTAAATAGAAGCGAAGTTATGAACAAAAGTACAATAATCAAGGTTGAATTTCCATGCTATCATTATGCTTTTGGTCACGACTATCGATATGCACGTGGACTGAGCTGCGATTTTTTTTTGTTGCGGGGGAATGCGGTTTGGCACCATCATCCTAGCTGCGGGGGCAGCCGGGACGGTATGTGGGGCTCAAGGTCCCGAAAAGGGACCGTCCTACCCACAAATTCTCGAGGTGACCCTCCTCATCCTACAGCCGGCATGGATAATATGGATATCTAAAGATTATTCACGGTGGCCTGGCCCGGCCGGGGGCTCTCAACACTTCCAGGGTTCTCGCCCGCATTGCACCGCTCTCGAGCGCTTTTCTGGAAGCAGAGAGGGTAGAGAGCGGTGAGCGGGTGGGCTCTGAAGGCATCTCCAAAACAAGGAGAGGGGCCTTCCCCCAAATGATCATCGGTGGACGGGGTCGTAGCTACGTGCATCGGCTACTAGTCAAATATATATAGGTAACTTATAATAAAGCTATAGAGAGTCAAAAATCTGTACGTCGTATATATTTGGTAATTATTTTCCAAGTATTTTTTACCGGACATTCTATCTATGTAACTTCCATTACATCAGATACTGAAGCTTTAGTTTATTTTTTGTATGTCTTTCTGTATCACGCCAAAACTATAGATATACATAGTACCATTTTAAATAATACTGACATAATTGGAGATTATTATTGATCGGATTGATGCCGACATTCTGCGCGATTCCTTTGGGAGACACGATGAAAAACAAAATGATTTTTGTGTTGTATGATCAACGCATATAAATAATTTCTGATGTAAGAAAGGAATTAAGTGCTTTATGAATTATTCTATACAAGTTTTAATATTGTGGGTTTTGTTGTTCAGAAATTACAGTGATCTCAAATTCAGAGTTGTAAAGTCAGCAACTTTTCAACTCGAAATAAATACACGTGATGTCTCACTACACCCCCCACCCCCCCTGGTGATGTTTCGTGATTTTTGTCAGACCCCCTCCCCCCCTTTCAAGCCTCACGTGATTAATGGACGACCCCTGAGGGATGGTCTCCTCGGTTTCGGAATCACAGGAACATGATGGGTCCTCCTTGCACTTGAATCGGGTCAAGTACTCGGAGAACCCACCATGTCCCGTCAACATCTGCGTGGTGTATCTATTTGGGGTGAATTTCCTGGTAGTGCTGTATGCGTCCACCGCGTTCGGGAAGAAGAGCTTTGTGATCGAGGCGTTGTCACTGGACTCGTATCTCCTGTTCCATTCGCCAAGCGTGTCCATGCGGATTTGCCGCTTGACGAATGAGACAGGACACAGGTCATAGTCCGGTGCCCGCCTCGACCCCAAAGCCGCCTCCTTAGCCAGTTGGTCGGCCCTCTCATTTCCCTCCATCCCCACGTGTGCCTTAATCCAGTGCAAATATGATTTGCCTGTTAGAAAACTTTTCCTAATGTTTTGCCGGGCTTCAACAGCGAGGGGATGGAGACAATTGGGATTCGCGACCGTCTGGAGTGCCGCGGTTGAGTCACTGAACACCCCAAAGACTGTAGCGCTATGTTTCTGGATTATCCTCGTTGCCTCACATATGGCCAGGAGTTCCGCCTGATACACCGTACAATAGGACGGCAGTCCAAGCTTGCGGGTCCTAACCTCGGCCCCATCTTTCCACACGGAAAGTGCGGCTCCGACCTTACCCGCAATCTTGCTGCCGTCTGTGTATATTTCTACTTCGCAGTGGTTTTGTTGCACTTGCTCGTTGTTTTCGACATTTACGAACTCCAGGCGCATATGCTCGGCAGGGTGAGGATTCTCCGCCACAGAAAGCATTCGCTCGATCTCCCTCCCGGCCAGGTCTGGTATATGATCGCCTCGTCTGATTCTGTATAACAGCGCTGCCTCCTTGACCCGAAGATCAAGGGGGAGTATACCCGCCAGTACCAAGGCCGATTCGAGGGAGACCGTGCGATATGCTTTGCAAATTTTTTGCGCAAAGCTACGCTGTATAAAATTCAGTCTCTTTCGGATGCACTGCTTCCCAACCGCCTGCGCCCAGGCGCCGGCCGCATACATCACTATAGGTTCTATTGTGGCAGTGTAAATTGTATGTATTATCTCTGGGTGCAGACCCCAGCTCGCCTTTGCCGCCCTGGCCAATTGTTTGTGGAGGCTAGTCACTCTCCTACACACGCTCTCCACGTGAGCCTTAAAAGTTAACTTGTGGTCAATGATCAGGCCAAGAATTTTGACCTCGGTTTTCATGCCAATGTCGATCCCGCCCATGCTAAGCCGTGGTGTGTCAAACTTCATTTTCCTGGTGATCACCATCGCGTTTGTTTTTTGGGGTGCAAATTTTAATTTGTTCCTATCACCCCACGCCTTAACATGTTCGAGAGCGGCATTGGCACGTCCCGCGATTTCCTCCCCAGTATCCCCATCGAATACCAGGACGACATCGTCGGCGAAGGCCTGCACGTATTCGCCCCTCGTCTCCAGACTATGCAGAAGCGGATCCAGGAGGAGATTCCAGAGGATTGGGCCGCCGATAGAGCCCTGGACGCAGCCCTTTCTTGTTCTAGTTGTTTGCTCCTTTCCCGCATACCTCACATGCACCACTCGGTCGCTCATATAGCTACCCAAGACTCTCCGAAGTCCCTCGGGGCACTCCTCCTCGACGAGCCGCACCTTTATGGCTGGCCACCATGCACTATCGAAGGCGCCCTCTATATCCAGGGACACCACAGTAACAATCTTTTTCTGGTCCAACTTCGTCCTGATGCGCTGGATCAGGGTACAGAGGGCGTCCTCGGTGCTCCTCTGGGCCATGAACCCGTATTGGTTGGGGCTGATCCTCGAGTGCAGATGGTGTCGAAGTCTCGACATAATCATCTTCTCGAGGATCTTCCCCAGCACGGGGAGGAGGCCTATCGGGCGATAGGACTTCGGCTTCGAGTAGCTATCCTTGCCGGGTTTTCGCAAAGCCACGACTGTCGCTTCCTTCCAGATCTTCGGGAAGTGGTGCAGTGTGAAACACCTGTTCGCAAGGGAAAGGAACAATTCCGGTTCGTTTCTGATGGCGTGGCTGCAGATGTCCGCTGTAAATCCATCGGCGCCGGGCGCTTTTTTCGGGTTGAAGGAACGGACCGCTGTCTCGAGCTCGTAGGAGGTGAACGGTGGATCGTGCGGTTCTCCACACGGTCCCCCGGCCACCGCCTCCGAGCTCTCTCTTATGCGTTTCTGTTCCGCCGTATCCTCCTCCTCCAAGTCGTCCGGGTAAAATGTTTCTGCCAGCAATTTAGCTGAACCTTCCTCGTCTAGCGCCACGCCATTCAGCTCCAGGGGTACGTCCTCAGCTCTACCGACGGTTCGTCCAATCACTCTGTAGATCCCCTCCCACATTCCCTCTCTATCTTGTTTTGAGCAAAACTCTTTCCACGACGCAGTCTGTGCCCTCTTCGCCTCTGCCTCGTACCTTGCCTTTGTCTCCAGGTACTCCCTCACGACACCGGCTCTGCGCACTTGTGCTGCGCATCGAATTCGTCGCCGCTTGGTGGTGACCTCCTGCTTTAGTTTGGCCAACTCTTCGGACCACCACGGGACCGACGTTCTTTGGCATTTGGCCTTTTCGGGTATGGAAGTACAACATGCCCTGGTGACGATTTGGCTGAAGTCGTTTACGGCTTGGTCAATTTGCTCCTTTGTAGTTATGTTATTAACTCTATCCACCGTTAGGTTTACGCTTCTTTTAAGCTCGTCCAGCTCCGTCTGGAATTCGTCCCATTTAGCCTTTTTGGTGTTGTACTTCCTTGTAGTCCTGCTGATGTTCATGCCTCTAGACCTTTTGAGTTTGATGCCAAAAGTGATCCCGTTGTGGTCCGAGCTTGTGAGGTTTACCTCTACTTTCCAATTCACCACCAAGTCCAGCGTGCTCGCAGTGCAAATTGTGACATCGACATGGCTTTTAAACCTCGTCGTGCCACGTATGGTGTCGAAGGTAGGGGTTTGGTCATTTACAGACATATTTATTTTAATTACACGTCCACCGTCTGCATAATTAATTCGATTTAAACCCGCGTAACACTTTCTAAAAAATAAACAAAGTTGGCTTTCATACAGTCTCCGAGAGTGGGGTGTAATTTACATACTAAAACTCGCTCGCTTTAAAAGCTTTTAGAAATGCTGTCGACTCTGCGATAGAAGTTGTTGGATGGCTGTAACTTCAGCTATTAAGCTTGTTATACGCACTATGTGCTATACGCTAATCCTACTGATATTATTAAGTGTGAGAGATTGTTAAGATGTTTGTTACTCAATCAAGATCTAATCCCTAAAGCAATTCGGCTGAAATCTATATACACTCGAGAGCAATGAATCCGGGTCACTTAAAGAATCCTAAAAATCTCGGAAACTAAAAATGCTAGGTTAATGCAATAAATTGTATTTAATAGACAATGTAATACTCCTTAAATGAAGGTATTAAAACTTCTTAGTTATTGTAAAGTTATATCATAAAAAAATCAAATTTGAAAAAGGGCCACTTTCGAAGATGGAACTACGAAATTACAGCATTTGGTGTTGCTTTTGTTTGTAATCTGTCATTTATGTGGGTACATAAACCATGTTGATAGTGCTCTATATTCATTAATCAAGCTGAAATTATGTCGCTTACGCCTGAAGAATGCACCAGAATACTTACAATGCTGGAAACCGGCCGGAGTCAGCGCGCTACAGCCAGGACTGTCGGTGTGTCGCTGTCAACAGTACAAAGAGTTCTCCGACGTTACGAAGAAACTGGTTCTAACCTACGCAGACCAGGAACGGGCAGAACCAGGTGTACCACAGCACGAGAAGACCGATACTTGGTGAACACCATGCTTCGAAATCGCTTTCTCACAGGAACTGAACTCACCAATCAGTTTCGACGCCTCGGAGGAAGTAACCCAAGTGCATGGACAGTAAGACGTCGGCTTGCTGAATCTAACTTAAAACCCCTTAGACCTGCAAACGGCCCTAAACTGGAGCGTGGGCATCGTATTTCGAGACTAAGGTATGCCCAGAGCCACGTAAATTGGAGTATTGAAGATTGGTCAAAAGTTATGTTCTCCGACGAATCAAAATTTATGCTCTACAAGCACGATGGAAGACACAGAGTGTATCGAAGACCAGGGGAAAGATTCAAGCAAGCATGCATCGAAGAAAAAGTAGCCTACGGTGGTGGGTCTGTACTTGTGTGGGCCGGAATTTCTTCTGAAAGTCGCACAGAGCTGGTGATCGTAGAAAACGGCTCTTTAACTAGCGTAAGATATGTGGAAGAAATCCTCAATGATCACGTTGGTCCATTTATGGTCAATTTAGGTGAGGATGCTATATTTATGCATGACAATGCCCGACCTCATACAGGTAGGATTGTGAATGACTACCTTCAAGAGATGAACATTACTCGTATGGAGTGGCCAGCGCGCAGCCCGGATATCAACCCGATCGAGCATGCTTGGGACGAGCTAGGCAGATGCGTAAAACAACGAAACCCTCCCCCAATCACGCTTCGTGAGCTCAAAATTGCTCTCACAGAGGAATGGGAGAATATTCCCCAAAATCGTATAAGGAACTTGGTGTACAGCATGCCAAACCGCGTAAACGCAGTAATGGAAGCACGAGGAGGCAATACGAAGTATTAAAATTCAAGAAAATCGTAATAAAGTTCAAAAATTTCATGTTTCCTATTTTTGTTTTAAGGAGAGATCGGCAGTTTTTTCTTTATGTAATTTTGTGTTAATAAAATGTATGGTGACTCATATTTTTTTTACTTTCATTTAAGGAGTATTACATTGTCTATTAAATACAATTTATTGCATTAACCTATCATTTTTAGTTTCCGAGATTTTTAACATTCTTTAAGTGACCCGGATTCATTGCTCTCGAGTGTATATACTAATATTATAAAGAAGTAGGTAAAGTTTGTGTGTTTGTATACCTATTTGTTAAATTGTAAGGGGTAATCTCGGGATCTACTGAACCGATTTTAAAAATTCTTTCACCAATAGAAAGCTACGTTATTGTGGAGTGTCATAGGCTATATAGCACCACGCTACAACTATTAGGAGCGGAGCAGTAATAGTGAATGTTTCAAAAACGGGGGACGACGGAAACAGGTAATACTCTCTCTTATGTGGCGCAAACGAAGTTGCGCGGGTCAGCTAGTTCATAATAAAGAGTGTGAAATTCGCCAAGTTCTCTTCTTCTCTGGTTAACTGGATGTACTCCTATCCTTGTCTGAATAATATCTTGACCTAAGAGCGCACTTGATTCTAGACAATACCGTGCCGCTTTTGATAGGGACATTTTAATTTTAATAATTTAGCCGTTCTCTAAATACGTCTACTGTTGACGCCGTCGCAGTCGCAATAGTCGTTAAACATATATTTATACTGTGGTCGAGCTGTGGCATACCACCGCAAATCGCACCGCCCGCCGCACCTCCCGCCGCACCGCCCGCCGCACCTCCCGCCGCACCGCACGTCGCACCGCCAGAAGCTGTGGCCAGGCCGTAATGCATTTTAAGTAAAGGCATTTTAATTTCTGGTATTTTAATATATGTATAACCACTTGAAAACATATTGTTTTTTAATATAAATGAACCAACAACACTATACCTTCTAACATCAACTTCTAACATCAACTGTAACCTTCTAACATTTTCTTTTCATTGTATTTCAATAACACACATTAACGTTACTTTTGTGACATTCCTTGTTTATAATAACAGCTATTCAAAAAACAAGTAGCCAAATGCAATTAAAAATTTAAAAATAAATTGGATATTCGAATTTCAAACTCAATGTAAACATCGCAGCATCGCCTGATATTTCAAATTTCGAATCGAATCAAAAATGGCTGCGGTGGCAGCGGTGCATTATTTTCACTCAACACGTGGGCAATGCACGTTGAAGTCATCTGTAATTGCTAACTCTCTCTAACCAAAACGCGGTTTCACTATGTCGCATGAGTCAAGACGGTGAAAGTCCCTCGTGGACGTCATATAGTTACTTAGTATTTTTTATAATGTGCGAAAATTCCTCATGGAAGCTATTGACTCTTACCAACTAAAACCACACGGTGATGACCCTCAGAGAGATGTCCCAGGAACGTCATATACTATTCCATACGCACTTATTTACTTTTCAAATTAATGGATATAGTTCCATCCAAGTTCACATTTCTCCCTTGGGATTGGGATTCAAAAGGCCTAATAGACTGTCTAAAAAGTACTTGAAGAAGTGTTAAGTGGGTAGGTTAAGGTATGTACGTGTCGGGGTACCCTAACTTTTTATCAACTAGAGCACTGAACATAATTAAAATTTGGAACGCCCCTGTTCCTACTTATTTTATGGGTTTTAGTAGATATTTGTTGGCAACAGAAATAAGTACATGATTGAAAAAAAAAATTGTCACGGTTCGCAGGAACAGCTTAGTGGTCGACAGACAGACAGACCTAGTTTCAGGAATAGGATCACGTTTTAACCCTTTGGGTAGGTACGTAATTTAACCATACATTTCTATTCCACACAAACAAAATTGTAAATACAAAGCTACCGTCCGTCGCGTCGTCGCACTTTTCATTTTATTACTTTTCAGAATAAAACAAAAGTATGTACATAATATATAAGGTCCATTATATGTATAATCACCTAATTGGCTTGGCCGTGGGTGAGAGTTTATAGTTGTACATTTTAAGGTTCCGTACTCAAAGGTAAAAATGAAACCCGGTAATTACTAGGGCTCCGCTGTCTGTCTCTATGTCATCAGGTTGTATTGCAAGAACCGTGATAGCCTGCAAGTTGAACTTTCCAGAGTACTGAAATAGATACCTTCTTACTAAAAAATCGGTTGTAAGTAAATTCGATTTACTGACGATGGTTGAACGTGACAACGTCATAAGAAAATAAAAAAAAAATAAAAAGAAATTTAAAACAAAAAATAAAAAAACAAACAAATATAAAAAACACATCAATTGATTATACCGCCATCTGTTTGAAAACATTACTAAAATAAATGGAACGCCTAAGAGCGAGGTAACGCGAGGGAGGTAACGACGAAATGCGTCATCTTTTTTTGTTCGTGCAGCCGGCTCCATCGAATTGTAGGAAGTTGTCACGTCAAAACGACAATATAATAATATTAATAACTAGCTGATGCCCGCAGCTTCGCCCGTGTAAAAATGTTCCCGTTCTGACTTCCCGTGGGAACTTATTCCCGGGATAAAAAGTAACCTATGTGTTATTCCAGACTATAATGTATCCCTGTACCAAATTTCAGAAAGATCCGTTTAGCCGTTAGAGCGTGAAAGAGTAACAAACATCCACACACTCACAAACTTTTACATTTATAATACCTATTAGACAGATGTAAGATTATATTTTATACTACTTAGATGAAGTTCGCGGCTTCGCCCGCGTGAAATTCGGTACCCGTGCCCGTTCCTATGTGTTATTCCAGACTATAAGCTAAGTCTGTACCAGCCTAGCCCTATCCGTTCAGCCGTTAGAGCGTGATTGAGTAACAAACATCCAAACATCTTCACAAACTTTCACATTTTTAATATTAGTAGTATTAGTAGGAAGCAGGATTAATATTTAGCAATTTCCCATACAACAAATATTTTTTTGTCATTTTTTGGTACGGAACCCTCCGTGCAGGAAGCCGACTCGCACTTAGTCGGTTTTATTTCTTTATTTGTGCAAAACGATGGCTTCATTTTTAATAACGGTGAATATAATAAAATATATTAGGTAGGTACTATAAGTATGTATGTAAGTAATTAAGTACAATGTGTATTTTATTTATTAGACTTTTCGTATTTTTGAGGTTGATTAATATCTACTTGTGAGAGTGAAATATAATGTTTATTTCTATATTTACTTAAATATTTATTTTGAGCTCAGACTGTATGGTGTGATTATTGCGATTAAAAAAAATAAGCAACTAACTGATACCCGCGGTTTCGCCAGCGTAGAATTCTGTTCCCGTTTCCGTATCCCATGGGAACCTATTCCAGGCATAAAAAGTAGCCTTTGCGTTATTTAAAAAAAGTGTGTGCGTGTAACCATTACGCGCGATTAAAGTAAAACTTCTTTGCCATTGACGGCATCAAATGTTATATTAATATCATTCATTCCAATTTTGAACAGCGGAAACTATCCGCTGTTCAAAATTCAAATACTTCCGTCAGAAAAAAAATCTGAGTTACTCCCTTGGTCGCGCCTAAAGAAGTTTTACTTCAAAATTTAATTTAGATATACATTAGAGCGTGATTGAGAAACAAACATCCAAATATCCAAACATCTAGGATTCATTTATTCTCTGTTGCGAAATACCTTCACTTTGTTTATAGGTTCATTGGTTTTGTATGGATGTAATTTGATTAAAATGTCCACAGAGAGACCACTAATGCAGGAAAGGGATCAAAGAAAAGTTGGTTTCTTTGCCCTCCCGATCACAGTCATAGATCGTGTTGGCTCTATGGCTCACGTGGTCCGTAATCCACAGACATAGAGGTTCATTATTTTCTTTTAATTTTCGAAGTATGTACTTTCTCGTATTAGTATTTTTTTCCCTTGATTATATCTATACAGTGGTTCTTGCTTTCAGTAATGTTTAGTATTTTCACATAAGTACATAATGTTATGAATACCTACTGTGTAATGAGTGTGAACCAAAATGTCATCCCCAAACTCATTCAGCAACTTTCACGTGATTAATTTGCTTTCTAATTTACAATAATAGTAGAAAGTATGATATATCGTTCCTACTAATTATAATATATTGTCACCTGACTGCCACTTTATCAATGTATTAACTCGCCATCTTTCCTTGCTACCATATCGATCATTTAAAAAAAGTAACATGTCTCCATAGCATAGATTTAGAATGTAGCGAAAAATTCTATATCTATATTATATGCATGTCTCACATTATTCTTTTTTTTATAATAGGTTTTTTTCGTTCCTTATATTTTAAGTTTCGCCAACATTCCACCTACGCTAGCCTTTGTTCAAAGGCTGCTTTCACATCAAATTCATAATAAATACCTACAGGTACATGAACTCACATTTAATAAAACTCGAGAGCAGAGTTTAGGAGGGTCGAAAATCTGTACATGGAAGATATTTTGAAAACTTTAATTGTATTTACTACTCGTCCTGCCATTACTATGAATATGAAAATCGGTATCCCGAGTTCTGAGTTCCCGGTTTCATGTTCCCATACCTACCTGGTTTCCTGATCCCTGTTCCCGGTATTATTATTCGATTTTAATATTCTGCACGATTCCTATGGGAGAATGACAAAATGGTTTCTCAGTTGTAATTTCAATTTTGATCCAAAGTCCGATTTTTAGTTTTTTATTGTGTTAAAAGAGAGTAAGTACTTTAGGAATAGTTTCATATACCTAAGTTCCAATATTGATTAATTAAAGGATAATTCTAAGCTGGTATGTGCATTGCTTTATCATAGAAGGGCTTAAAGATTCAGTCTGTCTTGTCTATTGTAATGAATCAGTTTGAAAGAATTATTACAATTATTACCTACTAGAATTACTCAGAAGATTAATTACACACCCCATATGCATTGCGCTTTTTTTTACGTGAGGAAAAATCCTCAAAGAATGTTATGACCCTTACCGACTAAAAACCCTCACGTAACGCCCAACAGCCTGTGGTTGTGAGCCCCGGGTAAGCCCTCGGAAGGATGTCCCGGGACTAAAGAAGAACCGTGATAGATTAGATAGAATATGCATTGCGCTACTAATTATTACAGTTACTACTCATATTAGACTTTCAGGTGATTTACAGACCCACAGGTATTGCCCGTTATTGATGGTCTCACGTAATAAGTGGCAACTGGCAACCTTATTGCCACCTATTAAAATCATGTCGGCAAAGAACTCGTAGCTTTGTCTAGTATAATGTTAGTGCATAATTATTTCATTTGTACTTTTTTCATAACAGCTATTTTTAATTCGACTGACCAGGGGTGTCACGCACTAATAAATTTAGGTAGGTACTCACAAAGACACAATACAATAACCGAAAACATAATTTATTTTGTCAGTATTGCAGTGAAAACAACAGCATAATATAATTAAATTTTATGTGTTGTACCATTACGAAATACCAACTACCTACCTATTTTATTTTTTGTGTGTATTTTTGCCTCAACGATTTGCGAAGAAAGAACATGCCAAAAAAGACAGAGTATTTAAAATATGATCGTTATAATCAAACAAATCTAGGTTGAAGTTTTTAGATTTTGATAAGCTAGATCTATTAAGATTTTTTTGCATGTCGTAGGAAGCATAGGAATTCGGATTGCTTAGTAGACCTATCGAGAAGAGACTTACATGAGAGGAGTCACATGACTAAGTCACGTGTTCTAGGTCATGTGTAGTCCTCTAAATAAAAGAAGGTGGGATTAATCCAAAATCGGTCAGAGGTCCATCAGTTACATCCAACGCGGTGAAAGTGCGGTTTTAGTCAGAAGTTCTCAATCTGTCATCCCTGTTGATACCCGTAACATAACAAATAGAGCCTTTTTTGGTCTATGTTCTTTGCGTTGTAATTTGTACATGTAGGTGCTATAGTTTTACACAGATCCAAAACAATTTTGAAAAGAAATTAGTATGATGACTACAGTTTGTCTATAAAGTCTTAAAATTAAATGAGGGCGCTGCTGAATGCATGTATGCAACCCTATATAGTACGACCAAAATGATTTTGATACGAGGAGTTCGTTCCGAGTAAAATCTTACTAATATTATAAATGCGACAGTTTGTGAGTGTGGATGTTTATTACTCTTACACGCTCGAACGGTTATAGGGATCTGGCTAAAATTTGGTACAGGGATACATTATAATCTGGAATAACCATGGCTACTTTTTATTCCGGGAATAAGTTCTTACGGGAAGCGGGAACGGGAACAATACAAATATTATAAATGCGAAAGCTTATGAGTGTGGATGTGAGACTCTTTCACGCTCGAACAGTTGAACTGATCTGGCTGAAATTTGGTACAGGGATACATTATAGTCTGGAATAACACATAGGCTACTTTTCATCCCGGGAATAAGTTCCTACGGGAAGCGGGAACGAGAACAAATTCGACACGGGCGAAGCTGCGGGCATCAGCTAGTGAGTTAATAAATAAAACACATTATACATTTTTAATTTTGTTTCTGTTTTATTAAATCAGATCCAGAATAAAGTTATTGAACCAGATCCAGAAGCCCCGGTCTAATAGCGTCTTACAACTCACCAGCAGGTGCCTAGCAGTCCCAATTGCTTTGCCACAATCATGTAATTACATGTTTTATCTGTAACTTTCCCCCATCTGACAAGGATTTTTTTGGCGCAGTGCTCAAATATTAAAATCGTCTATTTCTTTCTTTGCCGACCTTTTCTGTGTTTACCAGGAGTTTCAAACTTTCCTTCATTATTAAAACCTTCGTTAACTATTCGCCTAACTGTACTCTCTGATTTTCCTGAAAAGAGTAAAAAAAGAAAATTAATTACATATTGGAAACAAACTATTGACATGAAGCAATTAATTCAAAATAAAAATTGGTAGAAAACCAGATTGAACTGAGTATCAAAAATGTAGGTCGTACTATAAAATAACCATGTTGTTCTAACCACTGACTTACATTATAGGTAGATTGTAAGTTTAAGATTCTAACCTAAAAATATGCAAACAATGCCTTTTTTTTGTCTCCAAATCGTAAATTCAGTAAATTTGTAACTTCAGACAGATTCAAAACAAACAATAACACGATTACATACCCACCAAAGATGCTGTTCGCTCATAAACATCCTCAAAATCCCACAACAATTGTCTAGATTGGTACTCCGCGAAACATCACTGGAAAACTTTAAAAATCACTTCCTGCGCACCACTCCGATTTTCTTTACTCATTTCTCAAACCTTTATGCGTAGTTTGGTCTCAATTTGTTGCAGTTTAATCCAAACATTAAAGTTACGTGAGAGAGTAAACGAAATTCGACGATAGCATTGACAACTGACGTACTTATGTTTTTTTTTTTTTTTTTTTTAATAGTTATGGCTTGGTTACAAGACCTTTAAGCCATGTCTTTATTTATTATAATTTAAAGTTATATCTTCATTTTGCTTAAATAAGTCACAGTCCTCGTCCTTTAAGTCCAGTCAAAGTCAAGTACAGCCCTAAGTCAAAGTCAGTCTTCCTTCAGAAAAGCGGTGGATAAATTTCTGAAAGTTTCTTTGGATTTTTTTGTCAGAAACTGCAAAGTTGCGATTCACTGCGTTTTATCACTTCCCAACACTAGTGCACGTTGTCGAACGTTTATGTTTAAGAATCCACCATTAATACACACAAAGCACTCGAAAAAACACTAATTTTGCAAATTTATAAAACGATGCGATACGATTCCTTCCAAATCCCGCCAAAAAAGCCACGTACTTATGTTTCGTGTTGCCAGTGTTGCCACACACATAACTATTTTTAGTTCCTCAAACATTCATGTCACGACTTTATAGACAAACTGTAAGTATACCATAATTATTAATGTACAAAATGACAGATTACCTGCAGTAGTAATGTGTTAACTGTGTTAGTGTCGATGAGTGAAATCGTGAAAGCAAAGATATCAATGACCTGAGTCATAGACTTGTTAGAGTGTACGTCACGCACACTAAGGTACGCGACGAGCTTCATTCAGCCCTTGATTTTAATCTAGTTTGTATTATATTTTAATAAAGTAAAACTGTTTTTAATAAGCTGCAAAAAGGTTGATTATCTCTTATAATATTTGCACGCGGCCCTGCTCCATCCCTAACTTAGCATAGTATTTTTTCCATTAAGTATAATTATACTTACAAAATGTGTTTCAGACGTACTGATATAATACTGACTCTAAATATCTCGAAATAGATGAGCCCGCTACATTAGGTATGCTATGTAGGTATGGACTTTGGTTCACTGAATCATAAAAAAAAATCAGGCACAATGCAAGAAGCTTTTTGTAATATTTCGTAAGTCTAATCAGCATTACAAAAGTCATATAGATGTACTAAATCTCTTTGTGCTGTAAGATGTTCATATTAAGTATTGTAATAGAGATAGATACATTGTATATTAAAGTCGTGACTGACATATTCAAATGACATATACTTTCTACATTGTTATTGCTTTTAATAAATATTTGCTGCGAGAATTAGAACTTGTGTTAAAAGATTGATAAACATGTAGAAGGTTAAGATAGCTGAACGGATTCAGTTTTATTTGGCGTTTGGAGATTCTAGGATGTCAGAGATTTGATTATAAATGAAAAATTTAAAAGTTAGGGCAAAAAATTATGTACCGTACAGACTTAAAAGAAAACCAGAATGGAGTGACAAATCTGTCAAAATTTCATTCATGTTTCAAGTTTACAACCACTGTACTCGCACACATAAAAATCGTGTCAAATTGCCGATATTAAACATGAAGTGAAAGTGTCAGAGGTACGTTACCGTTTTTTTATTAATCGCTTTCTACCGTACGTTTTATATTTAGCTCAATAAATTAGTATTTATGTCTTTTCCTCCAAAGACTACACCCACATTTCAGAAGTTTTATTTTATCAAACGCAATAGGTGGTACAAGCCTGTTGCCGTGTTCATAACTTGAAAAGAATTTGAAAACGTGACCTCTGAGCAGTTGTGGTTCATGAAATACATACGTATATATTTTTTGCTATCACGTACCAATTTTAGTACCTCTTTCTTTTAGCGAGCGATCCAGTAAGTATTACTAAGTATCTAACATTATAGGCACAAGAAAGAATAATGTATCAAGTTTATACTTAGTGTTTTTAGCTACATTATTTAATGCAGTAATCGTTTAAGAACACTTAGCGAGGCTAAAGTGAGTGCTTGAGTTTATTTTTCAAAAAATATTTTATACTAGCTGATGCGCGCGGCTTCGCCCGCGTGAAATTTGGTTCCCGTTCCCGCTTCCCATAGGAACATTTTCCCGGGATAAAAAGTAGCTATGTGTTAATTCGGACTCTACTCTACCCCTGCACCAAATTTCAACCAGATCCATTTAGCCGTTAGGTCGTGATTGAGTAACAAACATCCAAACATCTAAACATCCAAACATCCAAACATTTTCACAAACTTTCACATTTATAATATTAGTAGGAAGTAGGAAGTAGGATATCGTTCAAATCAATTAAATTCGAAGATATTAAACTTTACTATATACCAACATGAATTACATGATAACAAATCATAGTGAATATTTTACAAATGACAAAGCATAATGCTATCAACAAGTTTTTCGGATTGGAATTGAGTGCAAAATTGTGAAAATATTTGGATTTTTTGTGTCTGAAATAAAGCTATTGACAAAAAGTATAAAAAGAAAGTTGAGCCCGATTGTTGTACTTAATAGTTTTGACAAAACTAGGTTTTATATATCGTAGTAGAACATTCCATTCGACTGTAAATGATACCCGTTTTACATACATACAAAGGCTTCCTAAACTCAATACAGACTTAACATAGTTGAAGATACCGAAAGCCAAATATTACGAACACAATCCTGTATCTCTCAAACTAGGATTAGCATGAAATTAATTAATCCTCAAAAGCCTGCGGTTCAGAGTTGCGACATAGGCAGTAGGCACACATTTAAATGACAAAAGCGGATCCTTGCTTTTGTCCCAATGGCGTATTTAATAAATATTGTCACAATTGTGATGGAATTTCATTAGATAAGGTCTTGTTGTATTATCCAAGGCCATCTTTCCTTTTAAGTAGGTGAATCCTCTCGGATATCATGCCTGAGTTGAAACGACTGGAACTACATATACCTACAATACCTATCTATCAGTCTAGCTCCGCGCCGGGAGTTCTGAGTAACTTCTAGGAAAGATATCCTAGGAGATCCAATGTCTGAGAAGGGGAGGAAAATGCCTGGGACATCCTTCCAAAGGGCTTACCCGGGACTCCCAACCATAGGCTATTGGGCGTAACGTGAGGTTTTTTAGTCGGTAGGAGTCTGGCATAGCATCCATGAGGATTTTCCCTCACATTAAAAAAAAGAGGGAGGAAATGGTGGTGTCAAAAATGAGTTAGTAAGTACAAGTAAAGAAATGGGAATATTAAGATATTAGCTATCACTTGCTGTATCTATTGCACCGCCGAAAGAGACATTATTGACATTCGTTTTATTTACTCAATATCTGACTCAAATATTATGGCTCAAAAGAATAGTGCAATTGCATACGAAATAGGTACCTAACCTTTCTTTTCTTGTGTATTACCATCACTGGCCGCACCAGATCTCGAATATCCTTCAGTCACAACAATTTGCCCAATAAGCAGCAGCTCACGGGAGACTAACAGACTAACTAAACTAACAGAGTCATGTATGTTATTTTATTACATAGCTAATATGTAATTTAAAAAGGCATGTATTTAAATCGATATCTGTTTATTTCCTTTTTTCCAACAAAATATTTCAAAGGTAAACCAAAAATACTGACTTGCACACTAATTATGCACACTAAATAAACCAAATTCAATATACTGTTTAACGGTTTTTGCAGAACTATTATACTGAACAAATCACTATTATCTTAATTGTATATCTAAAAATTCCTTAGCTTAACAAACGTATTAAAACTTTTTTATGGAAAACCATCGTCTAATTTACTTTTAGGAAGACCTTTTTTCTAATTAAAACCTCAATTTAATCAGTCATCTTTACAAAATTTAATTTTATCATTCAAAAAAATAAAAAAACTAACCTAACCTAACCTATTCCGTTATAAGATTGTACAATTTAGAGTGCAAGTTAGTATTTTTGGTAAGCAATTCGTATTTTTGTGTAGCAAATCATATATCTGGTGTACGAACCACATTTTTGGTTTAAATTCGATAAAATAGATCATCTCGTTTTGTGTAAAATTTTAGATTTTTATGTAGTACATGTTTAGTTAATCAATTGGTTTTTTTGCACAGCATTTAATTTTCTGGTTTGCATTCAGTAAATTAGTGGAGTTACCTAGTGTGCTTAAACAGATGTGCATTTAAAAATATCCCATTTAAAAACACCGAAATAGTTGCGGTTTCAACGAAGACCGAAGATTATAGGTACCTAACAAAGACATTTCATGCTTCATTTTTGCAGTTTTCCTATACTCTCAAGAAGTTGTTTCCAGGAAAAAAAGTAGCCTACGTCCTATTCTGATAAAGACGATAAAGGCTATATTGCTGTAAAGTTTCATTAAAATGCATTCAGTAGTGACGTGAAAGAGTAAAGATACATATAAAACAAACTTTCACGTTAATAATATTATCTGTGGCCGAACTGTTTGTACGCAGCACCAGCGCAGCACGTATATTTTTATGCAAATTTTTGCGTGTTTATTCACAAGTGGTCCTATATTTTAATCAAAATGAATCTTGTCAGCCATACAATATGCGTAAAAACCAGCGCGCCTAAAAAAAAAAAAAAGAAGTGTGGCACTCGGGGACTGCCGCGGTAAAGCTATTACATAGCATTTTTTACCAACTATGCTAGTATAATTATTTCTATATAAGAATACTAGCTGATGCCCGCAGCTTCGCCTGCGTAAAATTTGTTACCGCGGGAAGTTATTCCCGGGATAAAAGGTAGCCTATGTGTTATTCCAGACTATAATGTATCTCCGTACCAAATTTCAGCCCGATCCGTTCAGCGGTTTGAGCGTGAAAGAGTAATAAACATCCACACTCACAAACTGTCGCATTTATAATATTAGTAAGAAGTAAGATTTTAAGGCCTATGTTCAACAAAGTAAAGTACCAAGTGCCTACTTGACTGTGGACATTTGGGCTTTTGTAATTTTGTTTTAGAACTTTTTAAGAAGAACAATTATTTTGTAATAAATTATTTTTATGTAACTTCAACCATTTACGCAGAGGCGCAACGGATACTCTTATAACGATTAAATGTTTTCCGTTTTCGAAACATTCCTCATTGCTGCACCACTCCTATTAATCTTCGCATAATGTTATGTAGCCTATAGCCACTATCAAAAAATGTACCTACTTACTATCGAACAGTTTTTGACAGCCTACCAGTAGTTTCAGTAAGGCTTGCCTTGGTATGATGTGATTCATGGTCCCTTTGCAGCGTGTGTCCAATCCAGCGCAGCAGCTACACTTCCGACGTTTGATCTGTTGGGGTCTCACTGCAGCGTTCCAATAGTCTTACGTTCGTGATGTTCTCGGGCCCATATGTACCGAGGATCCATTGGAGGCAGCGTTTGACGAAGACTTATAGCTGGTAGCTGGTGCGAAATGTCTTTACTTTAGTGACCTTCCATGTCTCGCATCCGTATAGCAGTTAGCAGTACAGTTTTAACGTTTACTTTGGTTTTGAGTTTCACTCTTCGTGTCTATTTTCGCAACTGCCTACGGGGCGCAGCTGTGTAAAGGTTATTCTGGCCTTGGCGAGACTCGAAATGATGTAGGGTACTCTTCTATTCCATCAGTTTCTGACACGACACTCCCGAGGTACGTGAATTCGTGCCTCCACCACATCTCTTGCGTCTGTCGATTTTAATTTCAGTCCAGCCATTCGCTGCCTCATCCTGCTCGTTGTCCTGCACGTTGTCCTGCAGACATGCATGACGGCGTGTGTGTGC
The DNA here is from genome assembly GCA_933228765.1 of Miltochrista miniata. Classification (NCBI taxonomy): domain Eukaryota; kingdom Metazoa; phylum Arthropoda; class Insecta; order Lepidoptera; family Erebidae; genus Miltochrista; species Miltochrista miniata. The sequence continues at coordinate 7,742,639 of OW121764.1, read as the reverse complement.
CTCAGCAGGCACAGGACATCGGCATCATTAATATCCTCCAGGATATCAGTATAGGCCCCATTCTATGCCGCGCCGATTGTTCTTTGCGGTATTCAGCATTATACCATCTATTTTCTATGGATGGTTGTTAACTATCCTGTTATCTTCATAACGATCCTCTAAGGTACAGTATGTATTTTCAAAAGAGTTTGTGAACTCTATTTTTAATTTCTTTTTCAGAATATTGATGACATTTGATTGATGTCATTTTATACACGTTACGTCTACTCAAAGAGAATACAATACTACGTAAGAATTGATACATGTAATAAAATTCTAACACGCCGGTGTTTGTATGTAAATTGTTTATATTGAGGACAATTCTATACTGAGGAATAGTTTTAACCATTAAGCTCTATTTTGATATAGCATACAGGACAGATTTACACGCTACTTGATGAGTATGATTAATAAATACCTCTAATTTCATAGACCTTGTGTGACGTAAACAAAGTTGCGAGGGTCAGCTAGTTAAAATATAAAACAATAGGTTTCTTCTTTCTACTTAAAAACTATTTTTACAAATTTTATGGTAATAATAGACATTCTTTGAAATATGCATGTATGGTATTGTTGTGACTTTTATGACACGTTTAAAGTACATAGGTATGGGATAGATGGCGCTCGCGGCTACGTCAGCGTGAAATTTTCTTCCCGCTTCCCATGGGAACGTACTCCCGGGTTTGGTTATCTTTATAGCAGTATTATATATAAATTAACAAAACAAAAAATGATACTGCATTGGTGATAATAATAATAAAATGTATGTATATAGAGTACTCACTCATTTTCTTTCACTATTTTTCGTGACTTTCTACATTAATAAATGCACTTTGTTTATTTATATTTAAAACACTTTTTACACAAATTATACGAGTACAGTTCACTGTTGTACATAGATGATGAATACCTATACACCTATAGTCGAATTTTTATTTAGACGAAGTAAATTGACAGCAACTAATGTAATTGACAGCATCGAAATTGTCATTTCACATTAAGAACTCTAAATTCGACCAACACTCCTAATTCAACTTTGGTCGAGTGGTTAAGACGCGGATCGGTACGCAGAAGGCGCAAGATCGATTCTGGGTACAAGCATCAATTTTTGGATTATTTGACATAATAATAATAATATATAACGACTGCAGAGTTCATAATTGACGTAAACAAAAAAATTATGAATTGCTAGACTAGATACACGAACGTGGCCGAAGGTAGCTGAGAGTGTGACTCGTTTTCGTGACACAATTTCTGGATTCGGTCTCCACGCAAGGCCCGCGATAGAAGCTATGCAATAGCTTAAAAAAAAAAAAAAAACTATGACAGTACAATTCGCTTTCTATACAAACGGGTTTTGAACCACTTTATATTCAGCCAGTGAACAGTGACACGGTCTTTGGAATTTTTTTTTTTATTTTTTTTATTTTTTTTATTTTTTTTTTTTTTATTGTACATTGCCACCATAGAGCAACGCGACCTGTACCAGGGGAGTAGACATTACCCCTCAAAGACGCGGGATAGCACCCAAACCGCCCCCTGGGCAAGGCCGCAATGGTGGCCGTAGGTCTGTTTGGAGACCTGGGACATCCTTCCGAGGGCTTACCCGGGTCTCTCAACCATAGGCTGTTGGGCGTTACGTGAGGTTTTTTAGTTGGTAGGAGTCCGGCATAGCATCCATTATGGAATGTCCCTCACTTTTAAAAAAAAGGGGAGTACATAGCATTATTTGCTCTATACATGTATAAGTACCAGTGAGTCTTCCACAAAACAATTAAAACAATACAATCATAATTTCAAACACATACATACATATAGTCACGCCTTTATCCGCGAAAGGGTAAGCAGGGGCATAGTATACGCCCACATCTCTCCTTATATAGTTTTATGTCCCACGTGGTGAGCCTATTGATCGTTTTGTGAAAGTGTTCCCTTAGTCGCCTCTTACGATAGGTACCCTCGGGATGAATTGGAGTGACGACATTTTGTACTCTTTCCCGTTGTGTGGTGACAACTCAGTTTCAGACACACACACATATATTTCTTTTATGCCTGTGTTTATAAACGTAATCCTTTTGGAGCCTGCAATGACAGAAGGGTAAGTCATTATCGCGCCTTCCCTCCCGAGAAACGTCATAGATCGTGTTGGTTTTGCTCTATGCCTATGCAGCTCAAGTCCAGTGAATAGTGACACTGACACACCATAGTAGAAATGTATATTAAATTCTGGACACACGCTCTGCGTTAAAATTTATTTTCATTCCTTCTATTCGAAAAGAATCACTTTGCACCACGATAACGGGGCGCAAAATAGCTCTTTTCTGTTAAGAGCTTTTTAGCGGGCGGCAAAGGATTTGAATTTGGAACTTGAAAATTTCATAGAAATCGAACGCAAATTGTATGAATTACTGGCTGAAAAGTGTTGGCTGCACAGCGCGGTGTCCTAAGCTAACTAAAAAAAAACTAAAGAGCGCCATTTATCTGTTCGTGTTCGTCATTATTAATGTTCTTGTAATCAGTAAACATATTTTATTGTATTCTGTAAATATAATAAGTTCTACGTCAAGTTATAAAAGTGACAATCCATGAACTCCTGGAATGACTATAGGAGGTAACTACGTCGCGTCGTACAAAGCTTATTTTTTCTCATAGAAAGGGAATGAAAAGTAGAGTATATTACTCGAGGGCAAATTATTTTTCCCTCGGGCGGTGTACTTTGAATCCCTCACTGCGCTCAGGATTCTACGTTAGAATCCCTCGCTATGCTCGGGATTCAATTCTAGAATCCCTCGCTTCGCTCGTGATTCAAAGTAGCGCCCTCGCCGTAAAAATACTATTTTGCCCCCTTGTTATACAATCTACTATTAAGTATTTTAGTTGTCCATTTTCACTGTCATGCCTTTATTCAAATCATTCGAATAAAACTCTTTTGTCATTGCTAGATGTTCAATTCAACCTTTTTTTATCACGGAACAGTTACGAAAAATGTGGATTTACAGTTTTTAATAGTTCTATTTAAGTTTTTATTTTAAGTGGTTCTAAAGAAAGTAAGATTGAAACACGAAAATCGCGGATAATTTTCGTGTGTCGTGCGTGGAATTAATAAAATACTCGAGATAGAAAGTAAAAAATATGTAAGTAGGTATTAAATATTATAGGTAGGTACTTACATGTTTTACTATTAAGTTAGATATACGAGTAGATAAAAACTAATCTAAAGAAGAAGCGTCTTGTGGAGTCTACTGGTGACCTAAGGGCTGGCAGTTATTTCTCCTAACGAATAGGCATCGCCGTTCAAAGGGGGAATGCTGCCAGTCTTTTGGGCACAATGCCACGGGGGCCCTATTTAGATTTAGTTTAGTTTTATTCATTTTGTAAATACTTATTGCGCTTTAATGTACATAGGTACCATTTGTCTAATATTTTATTGAATAAATTAATTTAAAAACTAATCTTCAATTTCAAAAAAACATCTTACGGATTTTTCCGCAACGTTTCCCTGCCCTTTCTAGCAAGGTAAAATTGCGTGAAAGTCCGTTCCTTCGACTGTTTCTCTGTCGTTCATCATCATACATTTATGAACTCTTTGATAAATGACCTTTGTAGAGTTTGAGTTTTTACGTTCCTTTCATTAGGTACTACTTCTTTACACAGAAAGTTGTTTAAAAATTTGCCAAAAAATTCGCATATTTAACGGTTTCTTTTTTTAATGGTTTTTAATACGGCAGAACGATAAAATTTTGTATGGTAGGATATCAAACAGTTGAGTAATTTCCTCCCGAAGTTTTTATGGACAGAATAGCGACTGGCGCAACCTTAAGGAACCAAAACTATAAACCATTAGGTACCTATATCCAGTGGGCCAGGGTCTTCAATATGTCCTCTAACCATTAAATATATGCTTCTTCTTTTCATGAATAGTAATAAAAGCTTGAAAGCGATTATTAAATATTAGTACAACTTATTTACACAGATGTTGAGACAACAATTGGTTTGGATGCTGCCATTGAAAAATAATTACGTCATTGAAATATGGTAACACTGGTTTATTATTCATTGCTGTTACACACATAATTATATTCATGTCTATTTCGGGGTAGGCAGAGATGTAAATTTACGCTCTCACTATAATAATTTTGATTTGGTGGCGACTCTCAACAAGTAGGTACCTACTGAGAGATAATCTCAAAATATCATAACATTGAAGAGACCGTGTCCTCAGCATGCCATGGATTCACTACATACACAAAAGCTACTAATCTAGTTTTTAATGAACTGAGATTAAGATATGAAAAAAAAACTTCAGAACCTTATATGAAGTCCATTACATACCAAAGTGATGCACTAAGTAAGCCTAAGTATTTAGCCATTCGTAACTCTCAAGTTGACACCCGAATGATATTATGCTTATTTATGCTCAGCTTGAAGAATCCGGGATTGTAGGAGAAGGTAAATACGTACGCTGGCTGAGAGTCTGTTCTAAGTAAAAACAAGAAAGCCGTGAGATCGTTCTCACCGGACTGCCCCACTCTAACACGTTTATTGCGAAAGTTCAATCCGATTGACGTTGTCATTTTTGTTTTATTTCAAACTTTGAACAGATGATCCCCTTGCCCTAGTGACGTAGTTTAATGCGACAGAGTCACAGACTACAGACAAAGTCGTGACATAAGCCCCTCTGCAGTCTATTTTATAGAGAGGGGCTAAAAATTAAAAAAGTTTCTATCGTTCGACAGACGTCACGTTAGCTAGTAAATAAATAAAATGCAACTTCTAGATGCACCAATACATCAAGTTTTGAACATTGAACCAGGTCTGCTTGACTTTCACCGAGCGCAGTTGCGTCACGATACACGTCAGAGCTCGAGTTCAGTCACTCCTTAGTTACGACACTACCAAACGTGATCACTTGACTGTTTAAATATGGCGAAAGATCTCTAAAAGCTGTATGACGTAGGTACACATAGAGTTCTTTGAACGATAGATTGAGTAAGAAGAATTGGTTATATAATATAATTTATATATAATTTATTTCAGAAAATTACTTTTGTACATAGTTGTAAAATATACACCTTACGTTTACAATGGTATTAAAAATTAGATTGTACGCATAGTTATTACATATTACGCATAAATATAATAAAAGAAATACAATACAATTCAAAATTTAAAGGTCTATCTAATAATAACATTATGTTTTAATTTAGTACAAAGGGGCATGTTTAAATAAGTACTGCAAAAGAGTTTCACTTAGTACCGAGATTGTAAGCTACCTTGTCTGAACTAGGAACTAACCTGTGTTTCAGACTATCACTTAACTAGCCGATTTAATCTATTGTATCACATTACGTTGTTCTTATAATTATAATGAAGTATTATTGCAAACAAAAAGAAATTAGAAAAATAAAATTACCTTTTGGTTAGGTACATAATTACAATAAAGTTACTTAATTACAATTAAGATAAAAATAAAATTACGTATTACTAAAAATATATGTTAGCTCAATATTTGTAGAATAGGTACTTTCTGTGTCCTCATAGTCAAGTTTACCCAGATATTCCGCTACTGCAATTTTGCAGAATTTATGGTTAGTTCTGTATATATCCAATAATCTGTTAAATCTATTATAAAGAAAGGGACCCAAAAATATATAAAATCTATGTACAAATGCATGCTTGAACGTTGTTCTGCTACAAACTATGTCCTTTCTTCTTCTGTCTGCTGGTATTGTGCTGAAGGGAAGTTCAGAGTGTTGTTTTAGTATTATGTAATCTGTTTGTGTATGTAAATGTTTTAGTATTAAAAAGGTTAGCTAAAGTTGCAATCGGATTTGTCCAGCATCTGCGTCTGTAGAAATATTGAAAGGTATTATTTAATCAATCAATATCATCAATATCAATATCAATAATAAAATCGTAACAGGTCGCTGTCTGTACATGGAAGATAAACCAAAAAAAACCCAAACAATGATTTTTAGAATTTTTGTCTGTTTGTCTGTATGTCTGTTTGTCTGTACGTTTGTGCACGCTAATCTCAGTAACCGCTTAACCGATTGCAATGCAGTTTTCTTTATTGTGTTAAGGTTTGCTCCGCTTAACATTTAGTGTTTATTTCATATCAATCGGTTTATAAATAAAAATGTTATATCACTTTAAAGATTCATACGTAGACTTAGAATGAATCTAAAAATGGGTAAATATAAACTGACGTGTTGGCTTAATTGAAAAAAAAATGAATTGTTTTAGAATAGACTTAATCATTAAGCTCTTTTATGATTAAGCAAACAGGGCAGTTTCACACGCTGCTTGATGAGTCTAAAGAAGAAATACCTCTCCTTTCATACACCTTATGTGACGTAAACGAAGTTGCGGGCTCAGCTAGTTCTAAATAGATACAAGTGATCACATCTTTTTATCGAAGAAGTAACCAGAGGTACAATAAACCAGTTGTATATTTAGTTCCTCGCACGTACCTAAATAGGTGGTGAACCTAAAAAGACAGAAACATATATTTACAAGTTGTCTGTAGAAGCTCCAAATTACTTTAACAACTACCTGGCTGTTGGAAATCCAGGGGCTATACTTCCGAGGGCTTACCCGGGACTCCCAAACGTAGGCTGTAGGTAGGGAACGTGTTGGTTTTAGTCGGTAAGTGTCCAAAGAGAGCAAAGCAGGAAAAAAAGAGTAAACGTGTTTCTGTTGTTCTTTTTGATCGCTTCAAAGTGTTTCAAACATGAGCCTATGTTGTAGTAAATGAAATCTGACTCATTTATTATAACCTAATCCAAATAGGTACATAACATAAACAAACCATAATTATATCCTTAAAGGGCGTAGGCAGAGGTGAATTACACACTCAAGCTTTGCCAGTATTTTTGTTGGTTCCACGGGATACGCCTATTGCCGTGACCAGATACGACAGAAAATTATACCATTCTGTAATCCGAACCAAAATTCCAATAGCATGGACCATAGAAATCAGAAAATCTGATATCTGTGGCATGGACAAATGGTTACATATCCAATCCACAAAAATAAGGGTTAGTATTTTTTTTTCATCCAGTATTTATTTGACTGCCTCTGTGGCGCAGTCGGTAGTGATACCGCCTGCGGCGCTGGAGGTCGTGGGTTCGATTCCTACCGGAGACAAAAATTTGTGTGACCCATAAATGTTTGTATCAACTGGGTGTTTCCATGTATAATATGTATGTATTTAAAAGTATATAAGTATTAATATCCGTGGTCTGATACCCATAACACAAGCAGGTTATTCCTAGCTTACTTTGGGATCAGATAGCGTTGTGTGAAATGTCCGTGAATATTTATTTTTATTTATTTAGTATTGTCGCTTAGACCTTTAGAACCCTTTGCCTCATTGTCACACAACACCACAAACCAAATTGAACAAATATAAACTTGTGCTATTAGAGATTAAAGAACTGCAGTTCACTGAACTACGAGTGATAGAGTCCAACAGCCCGACATACGAAGAAAGTGATCGCTAATTAGCATGCAGTTGATGGGCAACACGGTTTGTTTGACCACAGTGTTACCTCATTTCCTGTGTTTATCACAAAAGTTATCTACTACAATTGTAACACAAATTGTATAGGCTAGCGACATTAATAGTAAGTATTTGAGTGTCGTCATGTTTAAGAAAAGAGCTTTTTACGCCGAATTTACGAGATTCTTTCTTTTGCTGTTATCTGCAATCGATTTAGGCTGGATTCGACCAAAATCGGAGTAAGGCTTTACTAGGGAATAGCTCGTACTTTTACTAAAAGAAAAGTGAAAGTGAAGTTACTACCAACAACTAACAAGCACAACGTAACTATGGTAACTCGCATGTCCCATACTGAAATACTATATATATCCTGTAAGGTTACCATAGTTACGTTATGCTTATTAGTTGATGGTCAAATTGAAAGTCCCTTTATTTTTAGAAGAGGTATAAGTTATTCTGCTGTATAGTCTTACTCCGATTTTGGTCGAATCCAGCCTTAGTGTCATAAGTACTTACTCAACCTTCATCATCATTATTAATTCTGGTAGAATCCACCTTGATTTAGAACCCAAGATTCCTTTTCCTCCTCCTTTCATTACGTATGGTCTTCAGCATTCATAGTAGCAGGTCCTTCAATATACATCATCTTCCACCAAAGAAAGTCACTACTTTTTGGACTTAGCTCACCCAGGATCTCGTCGAGACAACATGAACAGAAACTTGTTTCCTATGTCAAGTATTATTAGGATATAGTCATTTTGTAGATTAAAGGCATTGACACAAAAATTATAATAATACTTACCACGGCTGCGACTCCTTAGGTGATCCTTTCGTGTAACATCATCCAGCCAACTCCTGCTTGTTCGTTTAAGAGGGCTAACATATTTCGCGCCACGTATTGCTCAGAAACCATACTTTTCAATGCGTTTAAAGTCATTAAATATTCATCGTACAAACATGGTATTCTAACATACTTAGTAAATTTAGTTCTCTAAACGTTTCATAAACATATTTTACCTAACAGATTACATAATTATGGCTAATATCAACGAAAATGAACAAGGTTTTTCAAATCATACGATTTGCATCGATTTCGATGCTTAAATTCACGTCAAATAACTGATAAAAATAAACAAGAGATCGGAAGTAATTGCAAAGGGCCGTATTTCGCAGCCGTACAGAATTATTATCCCTGATGATGGTTCTATGACCTTCTTCTACGATTCCGCCAATATCCAGTATGAAAGTAGATACAAATCAAATCAGTAAAAAAAAATCGCGTCGATAGTCTAAGGTAAGTCCACAGTCAATCGAATTCGACCAGCTCCTTTAATATAACCGGATTTCTACAAAATATCCTCTTAGTCAATTTCTACATTTCTTGCTCAGTACAAGTAATATCAAGAATGTATTCTGACTGCATCGTTTGCGTTGGAAAGCCCAATGCATAACCACGAAGTAGCGCGAGGACGCGTGCGTGCGTACACGTTTGGTATCTGGTCATTATGACAAACACACACCTCACACTGACCAGAATGACTGATCAGTAAGAGACAGTAACCTCTCTTCTTTGCACTTTCCAGAACAAAGGTAGTTTATCTCTTTTAGCCAACACCCCTGGAAACCTACTGATGCTATTCTCCTCATCACCCTTTTTGTTAAGTGTGAGAATCCTACTGAATCTACCTACCAGCGCACGTAATTACCTCCTCTTACAATCCTGGGTTCTTCAAGCGGAGCGTGATGAGGCACATCATAGGGCCGCCAACTTGAGGGCCGCTTAATTGCCTCACAGACTGGGACGGTGGCCCTCAATCGCTAGATGGTGCTGTGACTTTCCATCGAACGGCGGCATCATTTTGGCGAGCCAAATATTTCAAAAAATGCTATGCGGAACCTACCTACCCACTATAACCTCACAGTGCCAGGCAACTGTCTAGAGCTCCCGGCTAAGTCCTCGGAAGAATGCTCCAGGATTCTTGGCAGCTCTGTGTCGTCCTGAGGTTGAGGCTACTATCCCAAGACTGTGATAGTAGCCTCAATTCACTATTTGAAACAGGGTTTCTTTTGTGTCCACAAAACTATTGCCAGAGACTTGGCGGACCCTGAAGTTGGCGGTCCAATGATGTCACACTCCGTTTGAAGAACCCGATGTTTTAAGGGGACGGAAACACGAGCGTTGGCAGAGCGTTCCTTGCGATTCTGCCTTATACCTACTTGGTGCTGAAAATTGAAAGTCCCACAAAAAAGGCCTACGACGAAAATTCATACAATTGGTGATGAAATCTGATCGTGTTAACTGCCTATTACTTCAGGGAAAAAGGTGTGAACGAACAAACAAAAGGATATCTTTACATTACTATGCTTACAAAGTGCGTATTCGTATGTCTACAAAGAAAACCATATGAATCTGCGTATTAATTCAAAGTATACAATACCAAGCATTGAACATTGCTCCAATGTGGGACAGCCTTTATATATCACATTATCATTAAACAATAGCACTCAAATCAATTCAGCCACAAGGCCGAAATCCATATTTGTCTGAGTCAATACAAAACCAGCGAATTGCGACTAAGATTCGCGCACTGAGGATTCCGTACCAAAAATAGCAAACTTACAGTAAATCGGTTGTATGGGTCGCCGAGGACTATCGGCCTCCATGACCGGGGGTCTGAGGACGGTGAGAGGGTCGCTCACCGTCCTTACAGAAGCAGGCCCATGACGGCAGCGTGACGTGAGCAACTCACGCACGCCCCCCTTAGAAGCGGGATCACACCCGAAACCCCCCAAAGACGCGGGATAGCACCCGAACCACCCCCTGGGCGAGGCCGCAGTAGCGGCCGTAGGTCTGTTGGGAGTCCCGGGACATCCTTCCGAGGGCTTACCCGGGTCTTCCAACCACAGGCTGTTGGGCGTTACGTGAGGTTTTTTAGTCGGTAAGAGTCCGGTATAACATCCTTTGAGAATTTTCCCTCACGTAAAAAAATAAAAAAAAAAGTTTGTTGTATAGGCGTCCCCCTTTGTCAATAGGGACTTTCTTCCACTCACGTTTAGATAGCGGAATGATCTCGCTGCCTCAGTTTTCTCAAATACCTACAGTATAGGATTCTTTAAAAGGCGTCTCAGAACGTTCTTGCAGGGTCGGCAGCGCGATTTTATGACCTTTAGTGTTGCAAACGTTCGTTGGCTGCGCTGACCACATTCCATAAGGTGAGCCGTAAGCTTGTCTGCCACCCCAGTAGTATAAAATCTGTTCTTTGTGTTTGTTGCTATAGCGGGAACATAAATAGATCTTGCTGTCACGGCTTATTAGATACTAGAGGACGTCACTCGGTTTCACCCGCGTAGCTCCCGTTCCCGTGGGAATACGGGAACAAAATATAGCCTATGTTCACCGTAAAGAGCGTAGCTTTCCAACAGTGAAAGAATTTTTCAAATCGGTCCTGTAGCTTCGGAGCCTATTCTATGCAAACATACAATCAAATATTTCCTCTTTATAACATTAGTATAGACAACCTGGTGATCGACAGACGGACTGTGAAGTCTCATTAATAGGGATCCTTTTTAGCATTGGGTACGGAACCCTAAAAATGGAGGACAACGAATAAAAGCTCCAACGCCCTTACTCATACGCCTGTACGTGATCCGACACATAAATCACTTCAACAATAAGTTATTTATTGTAACTAGTTATTTCAAGACACGTGTGATGAGTTTTGTATGAGGGTAAATGACTGTAATGAATGGCATGAGTTTTATTGGTATGTTGATAAGGATTTGCCACATGAACATTTATTACGAGCCAGAATTCAAACCTGATATTATCGATTAGGGAGGTGCCCTTCCTACGGCCGGGAGCACAGAATGACTAGTACTAGTAGTAGTACTGCCGGGAGTTTCAAGTGCGTCTAAGAAAAGAAACCTTAAGGCTTCTGTCGCTGAATGATCTGAAACGGACACATTCTCTTGTGCGGACGCCGGCATGCGGCACGAGACGAATTTAGAGACGAGTTTTTTTCATAAGTGCTTCACCTCAAATTTTCCCGCAACGAGCCGGGAATTAACGAAAAACCTGCAGGTCCGAAAAATCATGCCCATCTCAATTAAGCTTTGCCATTCACCTCCCTGAATCCTACTAATATTATAAATGTGAAAGTTTGTGAAGATGTTTGGATGTTTGTTACTCAATCACGCTCTAACGGCTGAATGGATCTGGCTGAAATTTGGTACAGGGGTAGAGTATAGTCCGGAATAACACATAGGCTTTTTATCCCGGAAAAATGTTTCCACGGGAAGCGGGAACGGGAACCAAACTTCACGCGGGCGAAGCCGCGCGCATCAGCTAGAAATTATTATGCTTTATTGTAACATATTATATTTTATTGATTAAATTCATTTTTACCCATATTCTTCCTAACACAATAAGTAGGTACTTTGTACCGTTTGGTTTATGAACCAAAGATGAAAACATATTTCGACCAGCAATGGACTAAAGGTATGATTCAGAACTCGGTAGCAAACAGCACTGTTGTCGCTTTAGTGCTGTGCAGCTAGCTAGCCGAGTTAAGAATGTATTTTAATCATTACTCGTAGATTCCGCGATTCCAGAAGCGCTCATGGCCCCGCGGACTCAGTGTTCTGTAAACGATCACTGCAGTAAGCAACTTTCACTATGGCCGATCCATGGATGGGTGACCATCCATGTGATCACTTTGTGACATTTATTTGAGCGTTTCCGTGCTTCGGAAGGCACGTTAAGCCGTTGGTCCCGGTTGCCAGTAAAATGGCAGTCGTTAAGCTAACTTCAAGGCTTTATTTCAACAGCAGGCAGTCACAACCTGCGCCTGTCCATTTAATCACGGCAATACGGCTCACCACCTATTACGTGGGACAAATATACAAAGGTGAAATGTGGGCATATTATATGCCTCTGCCTACCCCTTCGGGGATAACGGCGTGGTCAAATGTATGTATGTAGATTCCAATATAAATCAATACAGAATGTAATGTATGGGGACCAGTGGTGCTGTCGCAGCACTGCGGCGGCAGCCGTGCTGGTTGCTGTCGAGTCAGGAATCATACCACAATAAAGTGACTACAATACTAAACCTAAACCTGTTTTAAAAAATTGGGGAACAGTACCTACAGGTGGTGTTATTCAATATGTGCGGCAGGTTCCACCAAGTGGCATCAATCAACAGTATAAATAATGTAAAAACGTGTTTGTTTGTTGCAGCGCTCGCGTGTGTGATGCAGCGATGTCGGTGTCGGTGAGGGTGGCGCTGCTCTGCGCGTGCGCATTGCTAATACAACACGGTAACTACACACTACTCTTACTTTATATCTTACTAATCCTACTAATATTATAAATGTGAAAGTTTGGATGTTTGTTACTCAATCACGCTCTTACGGCTGAACGGATTGGGCTGAAATTTGGTACAGAGATAGCTTACAGTCTGGAATAACACTTAGGCTACTTTTCATTCCGTGAAAATGTTCCCAAGGGAAGTGGGAACGAGTATCGAATTTCACGCGGGCGAAGCCGCAAGCATCATCTAGTATAGGTATAATCTAAAGGATTACTAAAGGGGGGGAGGAAGAAAACCCCACCACACATCCTTAATTCGTCAATATTTTTTTAACGTGAGTAAAATCCTACGAAGATGCTATGCCGGTCTCCTACCGACTAAAAACCACACGTTGCTAATAACTAATAGCTTACGGTTGGGAGCCCTGGGTAAGCCCTCGGAAGCATACCCCAGGCCTAATTCGTCAATACTTAGGCATAACAGTCAAGGGTAACCTCAAAGGAGGATTGGTACCTCTCTTTGCCCTCCTTTATTATCGTTCTACGATGAATTTCCACCATATTACGCTTAATTCCTTTAGCAAAGAACTGGGTTACTGGTGCTACCAAGATCTTTGGTGCCCAAGCCAACTTTGCTGTGATCAACAGATGAAATTCAAGTGCAAATCTCATAATGGGGTTGGGAGATCAAATGGCAACACAAGGTAAAAAATGTGAAACATATTGATTCCCTAAAAAAAGTACCTATCCATTACATGGCATTCCAAACCTCAACAGAAAAAATACCCTTTCAAGAACACCTAGTTATAGTTATATGAATTACGTAAAAAGCAGTCTTAGTTATGCACAACAGACTATTCGTAAACAATCAGCAACCTACATTCTTTCAAAGTATATAATAGTATCGTGCCAGCATCATCCTCAAAGAAATGATGTAATGTGCTGGTTGAAATGAGCTAATCTAGCATAATGTGCAAAGAGTCATTCAATTGTAAGAAAAGAATGCTTAGAATGGAGATAGACTATTAGCATACCTATTTGGAACAGCCTTACCTGCAAGTATGTAGTGCAAATGATGACGAACGAGGTCATGGTGGCGAAACTGAAAATTAGTCGGAGGCACAGTACAGAACAGTAAAGTCAAAAATCGATCTGCCTAAAATGGCGAAAATTGGGAGAGGTCTATCCAGCAGGGGACTGAATATATTAATTGATTATAAATAAACATACCTATTCAGGACGTTTTCCACAACACCACAGAATAACTAATAGTACAACGTACAACACATTTCCCAATTGTAGGTATTGGTTGCCCCACGTAATAGGTATGTGGTCAGCCTATTGCTGATTGCTGGTAGGAAACGCCAAATACCTAACACAAACTTAGACCACGGTAAATATATTTAAGACAGACGCCTACTTCCTAGGTAGGAAAGTCAAAATGTGGATGATGAATCTCGATTTTGATTTCATTTCTGATGATGATAACATTTTAAAGGAGGTTAATGAACACACAACCTATTAGGTACACATGGAAGCTGAAAATATATTTGCTAACCATTTCACACTTTTAATTAATGACATGGCGTTAAAGAAACAGTTACAATCTATTACGTAACTCATAGTAGATGTGGTACTTACCTACCTGAAGAAGTATGGACACAAATAGGTACATATTTACGATATTTGATATTGTTTTTACAACCTCGAATTCTTCATGATGAGCGTTTCTTGCTGGGCCTTTCAAGTCTAATAGAAGTATCCTTCAATTAGCTATGTAGATATCGCCACAGCTTTCCATCAGGCTGTCCGCGTTGAGTAATATCTTTAACGTAGTGCCTAGTGTGTTATTTTTTTATTCCAATCTACATTAATCATACACTAAATATCCCAACTAGTCGAAGTTCAGCTGCATCACAGTTAGACTAGAAAGTCGACCCCAACTAGGTTGTGAAAAGGCTCGGTGGATAATGATTACTCATACACTACTTGTAGTCATAGTGACCGCGACTGCAGTGCTGAGGGTTTGGAATCTCGGGTCATAAAAATATGATCAGCAAAGTATACTTAATATCATTTATTTAAATCCTAGAACACAAGCATATAACTCAAGAATTTCAGGGATTCAAAGCTCGCTAGCTTAAAATACTCCTAATATAAATCCTAATGGTCTAATGGTCTTTAAGTTGATTTTACTTTACCACATAATATATAAACTTTTTCTTTCCACAGCTAGTGCAGAGCTAAGAGGAAGATGCGATTCACAAATGTCCTGCCCCTCGCGGGCAACGCCGTGCAGCACAGATGATGAATGCGGAGACAAGATTTGCTGCAAAACGTCTTGTGGACAAGCTTGCGTAGACCCTTTATATACTGGTAAGTTGGGATAGCTTCAGCTTTTTTATAGTACTTAAAACTTAAGCTCGGTCAGCTGCTGACCTGAGAATTCTCACTCGCTTCTAATCTAAGGTCTTCAGCTGGACTTGAATAGGAATAATAGCATAAAGCCTCAATGACATAGAGCAAGTTTGCTAGTTGCGAAGTTGTTAGTCGGCGAGTTTAAAAGCCAGCGTTACCAGATTTACTTGCCTTCCGAACGCCACGGAAATGCTCGCAAATGGGAAATGGTTACTCATCTCAGCACCAACCGCAAGCAGGTTGCCCATAAGTCCTTCAACTTTGCTTGGCGTGTCTATCGAAGCACGGAATCTTGGGCTTGTATTAAGTAAGACGAGCAACAAGACCTAGTTCTATGTTCTCCTTTATTCAGAACTAACTAGGGTCCATATGGAATCCTGGATGTCAACCATCTATGTCTAAACTTTAGCTATTCCAAATCAATTGATTTCGGATAGATTAATAGTTGGTATTCTTATTTCCTTAAAACCTTTTTATTCCCACAGGTTGTGAAAACATAAGGCTATCAACAGAGAGGATATCTCGTGCCTTAGCAGCAGAAAACGGCCGAGGCGGTAGAGGGAAGCTGCCTACATTACGATCGCCCAGATGTAGAACCGCGGATGGAGAGTTCGAACCAATACAGTGTGACAATGAGATTGTCAGCTCATGTTGGTGTGTGGATGCCGCTGGCTTTGAGGTATGGCTTTATTTACTAGTTTTCCAAGTGATGTATGTGCTACATTTGAGCAGGATTGGGTAGGTATTGCGTCTTTTTCCATGCTGGGAAATCGCTTTATACTTTTTTTTTTTTTTTTTTTTTATTGGTTCACAAATCAGACAATACAATTAGTTTTACTATTAGATATTGGCATTAAAGTATCAAATTGCATGCCCTAAAATAGTGAACACAGCATGCTTTTCAAATTGTTATAATATACTTAATCTACTTAGGTGCCTAATCAGTGAGATACAATGAATACCTGTTACAGGACTTATAGGTAAAAGAAAACCCACAAGTGAGGAATAATTCTTAAAGTTAAAAACAAACCAAAAGAAAAAAAAAGTGATAAATCTACTTGGTACCACTATCTTCCAAACTCTTCCTAATATTAATTTTTGCTAAAGGCAAGCTTCCAGAAAAAATATCGAAGCGCTGTCTCACACCATTGTACCCAGCAAACATTCTATAATAGTAGTTTATGACACTGTTGCATAATGAGGGTTCTTATAACACGAGTGTGTTTTAAAAAAACGAGCCGTAGGCGAGTTTTTTTATAGTATCACACGAGTGTTATAAGACCAAGTTATGTACAGTGTCATACACTACTTTATCTACTCTCATACTATAATACCTGATTTCATTTTGTTGTGATATATAGTTGCTCCTTGATTTCGCCGGTAACAGGTTCATGGTCATGTTTGACGCAGTTTCCAGAATGTCTGGTGGTGTACAATTACCACCATCCTCGCTTTAAGACATGTTTTTACACAAAAACTAATTTATTTTACAAACAAAACCAAACTTTGTTTAATTTAAATGTAAAATGTTGGCGCCAAGGCGCAAACATCGATTGCGCATGTGTGTTTCTTTTTTTTTTAGGCTGCGGAGACCATAGATTTAGGATTTTTCGCTACTCTGGAGACACAATTTTTTTTTAAAGTAGAGGTTCAAACTTTTTTTTCAGCTGTTGATTGTTTATGGTGTATCTTAGTGATTAAAAAGTTTTATTATGATATAGGTGTCCATACAAGACCTGTATCGTAATAAAACTTTTTTTTTGGCCTGTGCGTAATGTTTGTCATAATAGTATTGATTTCAATTTTATAATCTTTGTATTATAGTATCAGAGTAGATAAAATACTTTCTATGCAAGTTACCGAACACGCTCAGCCAGTCAAGAAGAAGAAGAAGTGACGCTTGGTAATACTGCAATGGGTACCTACCGAGTATTACCCAGTCACTATTTGTCGATAGTGGTCCCTCAGGAAAGGATGGTACAGGATATTCATGAAAACTTTTTTATACCACTAAACCGGCAAACAAGCATACATCCCACAAAGTAGTCATCGAAATCTTTGAACGTTTGTAACCCCAGAGGCGCTACGCTCGCGCTGCCGTCCCTGGAAAAACACTCAGAAACTCTTTCTGAAAAATCCTAGAACTCAGATAAAACGCTAAGAATTGGCAAATTTTCTTCGCTTCCAGATAGCAGGTACGAGAGCACCAGCTGCGGGCTTAGTCAACTGCACCCGAGTGGCTCCATGCGCCGCTCACACTTGCCGAATGCTATGCCCATTAGGGTTCGAACTGGACGCTAAAGGCTGTCCGCTCTGCAAGTGCAGGGACCCTTGCACCGGTATCACGTGTCCTGGACAGCTGTCGTGTCAGTTGGAAGAGGTTGCGTGTCTTAAGCCGCCGTGTCCACCGGTACCAACTTGTGAGTATTCAAAATAATAAGTTTCGGAAGTGTATCACAATCTATAGTTATAAGGGGTGATCTTTCACCTATAAATTCCGAGCCTATTACACCCACAAACTAGAAACCCATATTATGTTACTCATTAAGAAAGGATTTCTCAAACTAACACCCACGAAAATTTAATGGAATATCTATAAATCCACAGAGTATGTGTTAGTTTTTAAGGATATGTATATTTTTGTTATTGTGATGGATATTTTTGTTTGTTTGTGTAGAATAAACGATATTTCTTTATTTCTGTAATTTTCACTTCACTAGTGATTTAATATTATGGTTGTACGTAGGTATCTATTTTGAGATAAACTACAGCTCAATTTTATTTTTTGATTTCCCATTTTTCCTATAAATATTGAGTTTTTAACTATGATCTCGTTTTTGCAGGCAAGCGTGGTCGCAGTCTCCAAAACATCTGCCCAGTAGGCGAGCCGCTGCTCATAACTGAGACGAGTCGTCCCTTCCTATGCGGAACCGACCCAGGAAAACCCAACTGCCCACCTTTGTTCAGATGTCTGGTTGAATTAGGTATGATTTTCATCTTTCTTCTTTACTGACTGAAGCACTCGTAGTTCGATAACTCAGTGTTTTATAAACCATCATTGCGTTTGGCATTTTCCACAATAAGCCGTTTTGATCCCTGTCGCCAATTTTAATAGCAGTTGGCCACAGTCTGCGCCTGCCCACTTTTATCAGAAATAGGCTTCAACGTCAATTACGTATGGGACAAAATAATAACAGTGAAATCTGGGCATATGCCTCTAATTTTCGCCCTTGTGGATAAAGGCGTGATTTATATTTTACTAGCTGATGCCCGCAGCTTCGCCCGCGGTAAATTGGTTCCCGTTACCGCTTCCCATATTCTATCCCCTTGAGGGTAGAATTTATCAAATTCCTTTCTTAGCGGATACCTGCGTCATAACATCTACCTGTATGCCAAATTTCAGCCCGATCCGTCCAGTGGTTTGGGCTATGCGTTGATAGATCACTATGTCAGTCAGTCAGACAGTCAGTCACCTTTGAGTTATCTCAAAGGTGACTGACTGAAATATATTTAGATAGATTCTGCAATAGGTACCATGACCTAACCGACGCGACGCGACGTAACAAACAAAGAACCTCACTTTTTTTATGTGGAAATCCTGTTGGAAGCTTTGGCCGAACTCCTACGGGCGAAAGCCACACGGTGCCCTACAGTGTTCATACAAAGAAACATACTTTCCTATTTATAATTCTAAGCACATTTTCCCTCAGGAAACGATTACGGCGTATGTTGTCCAGCATCACTAGAACTCCAAAAAGCTGGCACATGTCCAGTCCCCAGCAAAAATGACTTGGACTGCGGAACCCCTTGCGCCCACGACTTGGAATGCCCTTCGATGCAAAAGTGCTGTGATGGTGGAGATTGTGGCAAACACTGTGTACTACCACATAATGTTACTATGTGTACGCAGCAGAAGTTGATCGCAGAATTGTTGGTTGTTAGTGAGAAGGAGGGTCGAGGGTATGTGCCTCAGTGTGGGCAGAATGGGGCGTTTGTTTCGAGACAGTGTTCTAGAAATGGATTGGTGTGCTGGTAAGTTCACTTATGTTTTATTTATCATAGCCATCCACTAGCTCCGTGTTTTGTAAACGATTACTGCGATATGCCCCTTATATTATCAGATAGAGGAACACTTTGTCGTTTTCCATTTACGAACGTTTCCATGTTTCGGTAACCAAGTTTTATAAGAGTTATGCCATTCCATTGGTCAAATATACCAATATTTTACCGATGGCATGGGATGGTAATCGTTAAGCCAAGTAGAAGGCGTTATGACTTCTTGTGCATTTTCATTTCAACACGGCAATAGGCTCATCAGCCGCGAAATGAAGTGCAAATATGTAGTGAAAGGTTTGCCTCTGCTTAGATAACAATAGACTAAACATGGTCACAGTGATACTAGCTTTCAGGCTAAAAAAGCTGCTATTCCGAATATTGCCTCTGCCTAAAATCAACAGCAAAAATAACCAACTCTGTATTTCCCAGGTGCGTAGACTCCGACGGCAACAAACTCCGAGGCTCCATGGGTCCATCCTCCAAGGTCAAATGCTCCACCACTCCCCTCCCAGCCCGCAGCGGCGCTCGCAGTCTATCCTCTTGTGCTCGAGCACTTTGCGCAGGAGTCTGCGAGTACGGTTACAAGACCGGTGCGGATGGGTGCCCTACCTGCGAGTGTGATGACCCTTGCGCGGGCTTCCCTTGCCCGGATGGGCATGAGTGCGTGAGGGTTAAGGATGCTGAGTGCTCCGGGGAGTTGTGTACCGGTTATCCTGTGTGTGAGTATGAACAAAAGTTTTGAAATTTAGTCGATTTCTCGGTACCTAACTGATACAGCTGAATTTTTTCATAACCCGTGTGTTTGGATGACAACGACAACTCAATGGATTTTTAATAGGTATTCATTTAGACTCTCATACGGGTCTCCAGATGTGTTCCGACTGTAGGATACCAGACATGCAGGCAGGCTTTTACCTTTAGGGCAACCGCGAATGATGCAGTAATATACAATTTGTTGCATCATTTAACCCTTGAAACTTACTCTTGAAGTCCTGCTCCAGGTCGTCCAAAAGGCTCCTACGAGAACCCTTGCGAAGTAGGAGCACCAGCCACCGACGACGACGGCTCTCTCCTGCGGTGTGGTGTAGAAGCCGACTGTCCGCTGGGTCACGCTTGTACCACGACCCGGAGGAGCGGTCTGGCCGTCTGCTGCCCCGACCCGCATTATGTGGACAACGGCACTGATACTGAAATGTTAGAGGTGAGTTAATGATCACGTCTTAGGTCATTATTGAGGAAAGGAGATGATGGTGATGAGGGAGAGAACAGTATAATAATTACCATCTTAAAATGGACGCGATTACGTTATGATAGGTATGACGGAGAATGGCTTAAAGCTATTTCCACTCATGGTTTTAATGAACTCTTGTTAAAGTTGGTGTCAATATCTTATTGACCTACTTCTAGTAGTTCGACTTGCGGCCGGAAGTCGGAACCTAATGTAAAATTGTACATCTAGTATATATTGTTACAGCAGTAGACACGTATCAGGCACATTTCGAGTTTTAATTTCTGAACCAAATGTAACAAAGAACTGTCTTTGAACAAACCCAAAACGCCTGCCAATTATCATCCTGATTAAGCAAATTGTTAGGCTAGGTGGTGAAGTCATACATAGACATGTGCCGAGCATAGCAATTTACACACATACAATCTAATGATATAATTGCTACCTACTCGACTAATTAAAAAAAAACAATTTTGATCCGCCTGCAGTAAATATCTTTCACTATGGCCGGTCCTTGGATGGGTAACCACTTTGTGACATTTATTTGAGAGCGTTTCTGTGCTTGGGAAAGCACGTTAAGCCATTGGTTCCTGCTGTCAGTAACTTGAACGTCGTTAAGCCAAGTTAAAGGCCATAAAGGTTTAAAAAAATTCAAGAGTAGATCGTCACAACCAGCGCCTGGGCCAGCAGCGCCCCTGGTGTTGCAAATCTCAATAGGCTAGCTAGCGTAACCAGTTATCGTACAAGTCGTAAGCTTGTCTGCCCTAGTAGCATAAAAAAAATCTCCTGTATCGTTTTAGATAAATTTCGAAACATGTGGCTCAGAGGCAGAGGCTCTGTGTGGACTGAACACGACCACCGCCTGCCCTGAGGGCGACTGCGACAACGACTACGTGTGCTGCGCCACCGCGTGCGGCCCGCTCTGCGTGGACTCCGCTAAGATACGACTGCAGGGAGACAGGGTGGATGACGCTCCTTCAAGTTAGTATTATTGCTCAGCGATTAAATCCTTTTTAGAATAAATTTAGAAAAAAGTATTTTTGGAAATCCCCACGAATGTCATCAATCAAATGATGGCAGTCCACAGCTGGACCTCTGCCAATTAACGCCACAACAACGAAGTGGCCATTCCTATCAGAAAAGAAGAAGAAACGGTCCGGCGCCTTTCGCATCCAGTCCCGATCTGTGACCTTTTTTTTAGGAATTTCCGGCAGACTTTGGCTGGAAATCTACTGCCGCTTCCCTGGAGGATCGGGTTTGGTCTGTGGTATCCTGCCTCTTTGAGACGTTGTCTCGCTTCATGGGGCGTACGTAAACCCACGTTATGCTGTCGCCTTGAACCTGCTTCCATAAGAGCAGCGACGCCAATATTCTCCTTATAGCAACAAAATTTTGAAGAAGTCTACATCCAACCAGTGAACTGATAGGCTGACTAAATTGATTGACACTATAAACTTGTCTAACTTATCAACTTTGCTCTTTCTAGTGTGTGAATACCTACGAGATTTCGACGAAAAAATGGAAGGGACTGTGGACGGAATGAAACTTGCTCTGCCAGCCCCTAGCTGCAAGGCGGATGGTTCGTTCACTCCTCAACAATGTACCGCCGAACGTTGCTGGTGTGTGGACTCATTCGGAACCGAGATACCTGAGACCAGTGCTAGGAATGCGTCAGAGATTGACTGTGATAAGTAAGTATTTGGAACGTATATTTTTGAGGACCTCAATAACAATTTGAAGCGCTCGTGGCCCCGCGGACTCAGTGTTCTGTAAACGATCACTGCAGTAAGCAACATTTACTATGGCCGAATATGGATGGGTGACCACCACGTGGACCACTTTGTGACATTTATTTACGAGCGTTTCCGTGCTTCGGAAGGCACGATAAGCCGTTGGTCCCGGTTGTCAGTAAAATGACAGTCGTTAAGCCAAGTTGAAGGCCTTACGGGCGGGCGGCTTGAAAAATTTCAACTGTGGGTCGTCACAACCTGCGCCCGGGTCGGCAGCGCGTGTGTAGCACCTCTGGAAAATAAAAAACCTTTAGTGCATGTTTCTGACTCGCCCTTATTTTCTGTTTTTACTCGAAAGCGGATGCCTATTCGCTTAGAAAGCTGTAAAAGTTATGAAGGAACTCATAGTGTGACCCAGGATTGGCAAGAACTATCAAATTGCCATTCAGCTTTCTACATAAGTATCTATGCAGTTTAAGTGGTTTTCGGCAATCACTGAACTAAGAAAGAGTACTTCTATGTACCTACTTCTTGAAGGAGTCAAATCACGAGCTTCATAGACTTGGCAATTCCTTAGTTGTCTAATTCATCTAACATTTCACCAAAATACGTGAATGCCACACGCCCTTTACCACTAACTAACTTTCTTTTTTCTGGGTTCCAGGGTCCGGTCCGAGCTATCATGCCTGGAGCTAACGTGCCGCATGGGTTGCGACTACGGGTTCGAGCTGGGCGCGTCCCGCTGCCCCACGTGCAAGTGTCGCGACCCCTGCGCCGGGGTCACCTGTCCCGGGGGTCGCTCCTGTGCCGCGGTTGACGTGGCGTGTGATGCGGATTACTGTCCTCCCGTGCCTGCTTGTAAGTATCTTTACACTCCAGGTTGCGATCCGAGCTATCATGTCTAGAGCTAACCTGCCGCATGGGTTGCGACTACGGGTTCGAGCTGGGCGCGTCCCGCTGCCCCACGTGCAAGTGTCGCGACCCCTGCGCCGGGGTCACCTGTCCCGGGGGTCGCTCCTGTGCCGCGGTTGACGTGGCGTGTGATGCGGACTACTGTCCTCCCGTGCCTGCTTGTAAGTATCTTTACACTCCAGGTTGCGATCCGAGCTATCATGTCTAGAGCTAACCTGCCGCATGGGTTGCGACTACGGGTTCGAGCTGGGCGCGTCCCGCTGCCCCACGTGCAAGTGTCGCGACCCCTGCGCCGGGGTCACCTGTCCCGGGGGTCGCTCCTGTGCCGCGGTTGACGTGGCGTGTGATGCGGATTACTGTCCTCCCGTGCCTGCTTGTAAGTATCTTTACACTCCAGGTTGCGATCCGAGCTATCATGTCTAGAGCTAACCTGCCGCATGGGTTGCGACTACGGGTTCGAGCTGGGCGCGTCCCGCTGCCCCACGTGCAAGTGTCGCGACCCCTGCGCCGGGGTCACCTGTCCCGGGGGTCGCTCCTGTGCCGCGGTTGACGTGGCGTGTGATGCGGATTACTGTCCTCCCGTGCCTGCTTGTAAGTATCTTTACACTCCAGGTTGCGATCCGAGCTATCATGTCTAGAGCTAACCTGCCGCATGGGTTGCGACTACGGGTTCGAGCTGGGCGTGAGCCGCTGCCCCACGTGCAAGTGTCGCGTAGGGCGTAACTGACATTTTAGCGAAAGAGACTTTTAATCCGGTCCCACTTATATTTTCTCTCTCGACCTGTGATACCGAACAGTATAATTTTTGGTGCTTTGAGCCCCAATGTATCGAAGTGCTCATGAAACTAATCACCTCCTTTCTTCCCAGGTCTACCAAAGAAGCCAGGCCAATGTCCCTACCTGGTGCCATCCAATGGCGCGTGCGAGTTCTCGTGCAAGAGCGACGCGGAGTGCGGCGCGGCGGAGCGGTGCTGCGCCACGGGCTGCGGCACCGCCTGCACCAGGGCCGTGCACCAGAGCGCTTGTCAGGAGAGAAGGTAGGACTGGACTCATTGGATAGGCCCCATGGTCTTACCAGCCTCTTGGCTATGAAGACCGAATCGTTGGGAGTTACGCGCCGTACTTGTGTGTGCTCTTTCCGGCGCGCACTTCGTAGACTCCCACAATTGACTGTCCCGGACCTCGTCTCCCCGTTCTGGGGCGGCCTTGCTGTCTCGACGTTCATTACCCATTTAAGGGATGCGGCACGATTTACTGAACTAAGAGGAAAACGCCTTTGAGAGATAATACTACCGAACCACCCAATTGCCCATACCTGGTGCCCTCGAGAGGTAGGACTGGATTAATAGGAAAACCTTTACTTGGACCCGGGGGGCGCAGGCTTTGACTGTGGTGCACTCCTGCAGTCGATGGACCACCTACTGTCGTATTCGCTGTGCCCCTATACCTGCACAATTGTTGATCTAAACCAAGCTACGGAACGTGCAGTCAATCTTGCCGAGTTTTGGGCTGGGCTTATCTGGCTATTTAAAAATTTTAATTGTCGCCATTGACACGAAGAAGAAGAAGAATAGGAAAACGCATTTGAGAATGAGAGGCCAATGCCCGTACCAGGGGCCCTCGAGCGGTGTTGCGTTACGGGCTGTGGCACTGCCGGTACCAGGGCCGTGCACCAGAGCGCTTGCCAGAAAAGCAGGTACTACTGGATGGATAGAATCAATGAAATCAGCCTATAGCAGTCCACTGCTGGATCTAGGCCTCTCCTTATTCACGCCATAACACACTGTCCTACGCCAAACGCTTTCAGTCCCAGCCTGCGAACGTTTTCCCGGTCGATGGTCCATCTGGCGAATGGTTGTCCACGTTTACCAAGTCCTATGACTAATGAGAGCTGAGCTGGAACTCCACAAAACTATCCTCCTATAAAAAGTCAGATGCTGCGAGTAATTTTTTAGCACTATCCAAAAAAATCATATTCACGCTATAAAAACAGTGTTACCCTCGAGAATATTCCTCTAAACCTACCCTCGAGAATATTCGTTTGTGCAATTTATCAAATTCAAACGCGGTTGCAGCCACGGCATTACTCCAAATCAATATCAAATCTGTATACACCACGCGGGCAAAATTTGTTGTTATGGGGTTGTTTCGAGTTTTCCTTCTCTTCATTATGACTGCCTCTGTGGCGCAGTCGGTAGTGAAACCGCCTGCGGCGCTGGAGGTCATGGGTTCGATTCCCACCGGAGACAAATATTTGTGTGACCCGTAAAATGTTTGTCTCAAGAGTCTGGGTGTTTCTATGTATAATATGTATGTATTTAAATTAAAAAAGTATATAAGTATTAATATCCGTGTTCTGATACCCATAACACAAGCAGGTTATTCCTAGCTTACTTTGGGATCAGATAGCGTTGTGTGAGATGTCCGTGAATATATTTATATTTATTATGACCTCGCCCGTAAGTTACGTACCGCCAACGTGTGAGGCAGAGTTGTACCCAGTCCTTTCTCTAGTCTTCAAATAATATTATTATTACACAGGGCTTTAGCTCTACACACGGCTGCAGAAAAAGGCAACCCACCATCATGGACGTGGGTACCACAGTGCAAAGAAGATGGCGCCTATGAGATAGTTCAGTGCAGAGGATCCGACAAGGCGTGTTGGTGTGTCGACGTTGCTGGTAATGAGGTTAGTGTGCATAGAGCACTTATTATACTACTAAAGTGGCACACAAACTTACTGCCCACCTGATGAAATATGGTCACCGTGTAGCCAATGAAGACAAGTCAAAAGCCTTCTAACACCCTTTTAAAGAACCCGATACTGTAGGCGTTGTTGCAAGGTTTACCAACATAGAGAAAATGCCTTTCCTGCTGGATCTAACGTCCGCTTCGAGATTAAGTAGGTATGACTCAATTCCTGGCTTCAACATCAACTCAGTTTGTCTTCCACAAGCGGTTTGATCCTTAGGTCAATTTTTAAAAACCAAATCAATTTCTAAAGGCAACATTTTAAAATCCTTCTATCCGTCTCGAAGGACCAATAAAAATGAGGTCTTGTCAGCTTAGAGGAGCTATTGTCTTTACTCAGTACTAGAAAGTTGTAATTTGGTATCAATATACTTACATACGCCGACAAAATGGTAAAATAAATTCAGACCAGTTGACTAATTGACTGGTGTAAAATAGTAGATTGTATAACAAGGGGGCAAAATAGTATTTTTACGGCGAGGGCGCTACTTTGAATCACGAGCGAAGCGAAGGATTCTAGAATAGAATCCCGAGCATAGCGAGGGATTCTAACGTAGAATCCTGAGCGCAGTGAGGGATTCAAAGTACACCGCCCGAGGGAAAAATTATTTGCCCTCGAGTAATATACTCTACTTTTCATTCCCTTTCTATGAGAAAATTAAGTTTTGTTCGACGCCGACGTAGTTACCTTCTATAGTTATTGTTCCAGGAGTTCATGGATTGTCATTTTCCTAACCTGACGTAGAACTTATTAGATTTGCAGAAGACAATAAATATGTTTACTGATTGCAAGAACATTAATAATGAAGAAAACGAACAGATAAATGGCGCTCTTTAGTTTTTTTTTTTAGTTAGCTCAGGACACCGCGCTATGCAGCCAACACTTACCAGCCAGTAATTCATACAATTTGCTTTCGATTTCTATGAAATTTTCAAGTTCCAAATTCAAATCACTTTGCCGCCCGCTAAAAAGCTCTTAACAGAAAAGAGCTATTTTGCGCCCCGTTATCGTGGTGCAAAGTAATACTTTTCGAATAGAAGGAATGAAATAGTAGATTGTATAACAAGGGGGCAAAATAGTATTTTTACGGCGAGGGCGCTACTTTGAATCACGAGCGAAGCGAAGGATTCTAGAATAGAATCCCGAGCATAGCGAGGGATTCTAACGTAGAATCCTGAGCGCAGTGAGGGATTCAAAGTACACCGCCCGAGGGAAAAATTATTTGCCCTCGAGTAATATACTCTACTTTTCATTCCCTTTCTATGAGAAAATTAAGTTTTGTTCGACGCCGACGTAGTTACCTTCTATAGTTATTGTTCCAGGAGTTCATGGATTGTCATTTTCCTAACCTGACGTAGAACTTATTAGATTTGCAGAAGACAATAAATATGTTTACTGATTGCAAGAACATTAATAATGAAGAAAACGAACAGATAAATGGCGCTCTTTAGTTTTTTTTTTTAGTTAGCTCAGGACACCGCGCTATGCAGCCAACACTTACCAGCCAGTAATTCATACAATTTGCTTTCGATTTCTATGAAATTTTCAAGTTCCAAATTCAAATCACTTTGCCGCCCGCTAAAAAGCTCTTAACAGAAAAGAGCTATTTTGCGCCCCGTTATCGTGGTGCAAAGTAATACTTTTCGAATAGAAGGAATGAAATAGTAGATTGTATAACAAGGGGGCAAAATAGTATTTTTACGACGAGGGCGCTACTTTGAATCAAGAGCGAAGCGAAGGATTCTAGAATAGAATCCCGAGCATAGCGAGGGATTCTAACCTAGAATCCTGAGCGCAGTGAGGGATTCAAAGTACACCGCCCGAGGGAAAAATAATTTGCTCCCGAGTAATATACTCTACTTTTCATTCCCTTTCTATGAGAAAAAATAAGTTTTGTACGACGTAGTTGGGTCCATTCCATATCCATTCAGGAGTTAATTAATGCATTGTCACTTTCATAATTCGACGTAGGCAGTGGCGGATACAGAAAAATCTCAAGGGGGGGGCGCAAAAGTTATTTTGAGTTTTAAGCTACCTTTACTATTAGCGCAATAAAAAAGTAATCAAGTCACATGTGAAGTATATGAAAAATTTATTTGAAATGGTATAATGGTAATACAGTAAAAATACAATGTTCAAGTTTAAGGGACCTAACGAAAAACACGTCTTATGTGGGCATTCCATGGATTCACCATGCGGGCACCGCGCCGGGTCCATAGCGTGGTACAGAGGGAAATACTGTGAGTGGGGCCTGGGACTTGCGAGCTTGCGACCCATTTGATTAGGTTTAGGGTGGCCACCTTTCTGTACAGATAAACGTTCACAATGTTCCCTTCCCTGCCTAACCAGATTTAACAAGATCCTAACAATGTCGCTTTGGATATTCGTTTTAATGAAGAGTTTACTGAAGCTCTTGACAATCCTGGGTCTTTATTCAGCTGGTATTCCCTTTGCTCCTACTTCTACGTTTCATTATAACGTACCTAAGAGTTGACTGCTCTAGGTGCTAGATGACGCTGTAACTTTTAACGCCAATAACTTTTTCACGGCCACACAGCCAGAGAGTTTCTTGCATTGGCTGCTTGGTAGGGCTGGTGTCCTTAATACGTAAACTGACCATTTATTTTTTAACTCAAAACGGGACATAAGATTTTATAAATACCCCAGTTATATGGTTAATGAAAATCGACAGAAATTCTTTATTTAGAAAAAGTGTTATTTAATGCAAATTTTAAGGGTGGAAATCCATCAAAAATTCTGTGCCGGACTCTTGCACTCGGACAGTCACGGTGTCCTACCACGGCTACCACTGCTTACGACTGGGAGCCCCGGAAAAGTCTTCGGAAGGATGTCCCAGGATTTTCGACAGACTTTGGCTGCCACCGCGTCCTCTTCTAGGAGTTCGGGTACTAACCCGCGTCTTTAGGGGTTGGTTCAGGTTTTATCCCGCTTATTGAGGGGTGAGGCGTGCTTCAAACTCTCTTATCACGCTGCCGTCTTTGGCCTGGTTCTGTAAGGACGGCGAGCAGCCCTACCGCCGCGCCGTCCTCAGGCCCCCGGTCTTGGAGGCCGATAGTCTTGTGCGAAGACAAGTTCGCGGCGCCTCCGGAACTCGGGTGGGAGCTGCCTCTTTCACGAGCATTACCAGCTCGCAGAAAAAGGTAGCGGCGACCGGCCCACTTACTCCCGCCGGAGATCATGACTCCCACCACGGTTTCCAGCACGAAAACTTCTATTCCAGACCGGTTGTGCTGTGAAGGACAAGGCGCTGTTGCGCCCACGCTGAGCACTCCACAATTGTGTTAAGCGCTGTGCCCTTGCTGCGTTCCTTGCAGTGGTGGCACTCAAGTGTGGTCTCCCGGTGTATTCGCCTCAGATACTTACCGAAGCACCCATGCCCGATACTTGTCTCTGACAACCGGTAGGATAAAGCGCCGTGGTTCCGCTCCAGCCACTCGTCCATGACGGTTTGATCGCCCCGGTTGTGCCGTTTTCCCATCTTTGTTGCTCAAGTCGCACCTCCCAAATCTCCATGATATCCGGATTTCCTCCATGATTAAAAATAGTATTTTAATGACTGGTACATTTTAAAAACCTCTCCAAGGCACGCATAAATACAAGTCACCTTGTTTTACTATAGCCGAGCATTTAGCAATGTTCTATTTCAGCTTCAGCGCTAAACTCCTTTAGATCTTCAACTCGAACCGTGTAAATATAAAATGAAGAATATATTTTTACCACAATACATTCGTAATCTAAAGGTAGGTACTAGCTAAATCTAGCTAGCTAGGTCTAGCTAAATCTACAGCAGATTTTATTACATTGTGAATCAAATGCCGCAGCGAGCTATGAAACGAGATATGTTTTGGAGGATCTTGGAGGGATAGACTCCGAAATGAGGTTATTCGGCAGGGAACCAAAGTTGTCGACAATAAGCACACCAAAGTGGCAGTGGGCTGGTCACGTCTGCAGGAGACTGACGGCGAGCGACGGGATGGAGAAAACGGGTTCGAGAATGAAGAACTCAGCAAACTTAGTGTAGAACGCCGACCCGCCATGCCAGATCGACCGACGACTTGGAAAAGGTCGCAGGCTGGGACTGGATGCGGAAGGCGCAGTACCGTGTATTGTGGCGTTAAATGGGAGTGGTCTGAGTCCAGCAGAAGACTGCCATAGGCTGACTTGATTGATTGAATCAAATGGGCACCACATCCAATAACATTCAATGGTTTTTTCAGAGATGATTGTAACTTTGCTAATACATTATAGTTCCTCTCCTCGCCTATCTACCTTAACCCCCAAAACTTAATGTAAAAAATCGACAATGATATCTGAGGTTTCACCAGAATATCGTTTTTTTGTTGTCGCGGGAATACAGTTGGGCACCGTCAATACAGCCATGAGGGCAGCAGGAACGGCGTGTGGGGCACCCGGTCCCGGACAGGGACCGTTCTACCCACTAAACCCTGCGTGTGTTCCTTCCTCCTCCTGAATTCTCTTCAAAGATTATTCACGTAGCGCGTCAATTGGGCCAAAGAAAAATTTTGACGAAGTGCCCCTCTACACTATCGTATTCGTCCAACTTCGCGAGTAATGTAGAGGAAGTTAAAGACCAAAATTTTGGGTGGCCTGGCGCGGCGCGCAAGAAAAACGAGTGCGTGCAGCACCCAAGGGGGGGGCGCGCGCCCCCCGCGCCCCTACCCTGTATCCGCCACAGCGTAGAAGTCACTATACTTGCAGAATACAATAAAATACTCCACCAAGCGAAGTTGACTAATGCGTGCTTACTGCCTGCACCTACATCAGGCACTTACCAGAATCGCCTTAGTACCGTCGGCAAGGATGCATACCACGCTCATTTTATCCATTTTCGTAAAAGTTCAGGACAAATAAAACTCGATCGAGTAAAGAAATTTTTCGTAACATTTGAATCATCAACTTCGCTTGGTAAAGTGGTACTGATTACTACAAGAGCAGAGAGATAAATCACGCTCTTTAGTTTTTTTTTAATAAGCATAGGTCACCGCGGTTCTATACAGCCAACACCTACCAGCCAGTACCTAATCCAACAATTTGCGTTCGATTTCTATGAATTTTTCAAGTTCCAAATTCAAATCACTTTGCCGCCCGCTAAAAAGCTCTTAACAGAAAAGAGCTATTTTGCGCCCTGTTATCGAGGTCCAAAGCGATTCTTTTCGAATAGAAGGAATGAAAAAAATATTTTTTTGCCCCATAGATCGCCGGTACCCGCACATTCAACTCCACACCAAACTGCGACGCTCCAGTCCAATGTCCACTACCCACCTGTCTGGAAGAGACTGTTTGTACCAACGGACGAAAACTGGACGTTCAGGGCTGCCCTACTTGCGAGTGTAACGATCCCTGTGCTGAGGCTAAGTGCAGAGCTGATGAGACTTGTGAATTGGTGCCGTTGGATTGTGAGGTAAGAATTTAAGTGTTATAAGTTTGAAAATAAAAAGGGAACCCGATCCGGCTGCTGTTCTGATAAGTCCAAATAAGGTACTTAGGTTTATGCACTGTAATTTTCGGGTATCTTACAGGCTACTTGATACATCAGCCAGTTCTCGGGTACCATGTTATGGAAATAGGTACTATCCCAAAAAAAAACCTGTAAGAGGTCCTCATGGGCTAT
Organism: Miltochrista miniata; assembly: GCA_933228765.1. Classification (NCBI taxonomy): domain Eukaryota; kingdom Metazoa; phylum Arthropoda; class Insecta; order Lepidoptera; family Erebidae; genus Miltochrista; species Miltochrista miniata. The sequence goes on along the minus strand of OW121764.1, from coordinate 7,711,036 downwards.
CCCCTGATTAAGTGTTCTGTAAGCGGCCATTGCGCTAAGTATCTATCGCACTATATATCGCTGGTCCTCAGATAGGTGACCACTTGTGATGTCTCCATTTATGAGGTTGCTGTGGTTCAGAAGACACGTTAAGCCGTTCGTCCTGGTTGTCAGTGCCATGGTGGTCGTTAACCCACATTGAAGGCTTTATGAGCAGCTTGAAAAAGATATCAACAGCGGGTACCTACTCCCAACTTGCCCCCTGTCTATTTCAACAAGGTAGTCTCCATACCGTGGGATATAAACAAATGAGACGTTTATTACGCCTTTGCCAACCACTTCAAGGATGGCTATTTTAATGTACCTATGTGTTCTTACAAAATACGCTTACAATAACAATTTGTATTCCTCCCCCAGGGTGTATCCTGCCCCCCTCTAGCCCGCTGCGCCCCCGCCCCGCTGTGCCCGGACGGCGCGGCCCCGCTGCAGGCGCCGGACGAGTCGGGCCCGCTGCTGTGCGGCCCCAGCGCGGCCACTTGCCCCTACTCGCACGCCTGCAGGTTCGCCCCACACGACTCCAGACCTTCGGTGTGCTGTCTTAAACCACGTAAGTTTTGTTTGAAATATTTGAAGGTGTTGTTAGTATGCAATGCTTTGAATAGGACCTTGAAGTTTTTATAGGATAGACTGGACATCCTTCCAATGGGCGTTTAACACCGGACAGGATTGTAGGAACGGGTGTCGTTTTATTTGTTTCGAATCTGGCATGATCCCCGAGAGAATTACCACAAGATCAGGTCACAAGGTGACAAGGTCTTTCATCACAGGGATTTGGCACTGCTGAGCATAAGCATCCCTCGCAGATCGCCACCGCCACAACGTTCGGTGTAGTGCCACCAGCATCCAGCAGGCTCCGCGGCCTTTAGTGGATCATCTGTTCACCTTGCAGGAGCTGATAAAGTAAAAGGACCCATAAATGTTAGTCTAACGTAAGCCACTAAAATTCTTCAAATTAAGACTACGAAAACCCTTCCTATCTGACGGCTTACACATGCTTGCCATCTTAGAAGTACATGACTACCCATCTTAGACGTAACCAAAAACTCTCTTCTAAACCAGGTACCGTATGCTTCGAGAACAAAGACGAAGGTTCATGCGGCGACAGCAAAGGTCTCAACACGACGCGGTGGTTCTTCAACCACGAACGGAACAAGTGCGAGCGGTTCAAGTACCAGGGCTGCAGCGCCAATCACAACAACTTTAAGAATAAGGAGGAGTGCAATACTGTGTGTCCTGGTAAGTTTTACGTAGTATTTAAGTTACATTTTTTTAACTGAAGAACGAGACTCTGTACATAGGATAGGAGAACAATTTGACAGTCGGTGGGCTAGGATGAGATGACCTACAACGCAAGGGTCCAATCCTGCTATTGGTACACCTCTTGATTAATGGATGAGGCCATGGTGAAGAAAAGGGTAATTCGAAACAACCAATGCTCCATCCAGTGGTTACAGTGAGGCCAAATACCCTCATCATATGAAGTCACAAACAAAAAAAAAACGGCCTGAATTCCCTGCACTTCCGTTGTTACCGATTGCAGTTGCGATCGGAATGACTGTAGAACGGAGGGTGCAAAAAGTGTCCGGAAAACGATAGGCTACCCACGTCTGACTGGCTGACCTACTATACTTCCAAGAGAGTGACTCAAGGCACTCCTCCGAGAGCGGTGTCATGTCAGTATCATGATGGCATGCACATTATGCACAGTGCTGCCAATGAGGCAATGGCAGCATTGTGCATAATGTGCAAAACACCTTTTTGGAATAATGCAAATTGTACTCCGGTGTAATGGTGCGGATATCTTGTAATCCAAATCCAGTCCGGCACCATTGCAGTAAACTTTTTAACGAAATTGTCCCTTTCATTATCTATTGGAATAAGTAATATTTGTGTTTAACAGTGAAAGAAGAAACCACAATATTGGAAAAGAAGATAGCGTTACAAATAGATTCAGGCATGTCGACGTTTTGTATCATATTATATGTTTGTGTTTGTAACCACACCTCATAAACTATAGGTAGTAATGCACTGTGCTCTAATAGCACGTCTATGTACTTTCGAATATTAAGTTTTTAAATAGACACAGGAAGAAATGTAGTGTGAAGAAGATAGCGATCCACTACAAAGGTCGTGGGTTTATATTGAGTCTCATGACCATAAACGAGGCGGATAACAATTTGACCCTCTCCATTCTTTTTCTTTTATATTTAGCTTGCCAAATTGACCTTCCTAACCTGATGGGAAGCCGTGGCGCATCTAGCGTTTGGGCGCCACTTTCATAGTGCGTAATACTTCTGACATTGCTCCTCAAGTTGGCGGCCCTGTGATGTGCCACTTTGACACGTCTTTACCTATTTTTTGTATCTGTAGAAATTATGTTACCGTTGCCGTATCCAACATAAACTTATTCTGGGAATAAGTTCTGTAATATACCTATGTGTTATATATGTTATTCCATACTTATTCTATCCTTGAACAAAATTTCAACAATACCTGTTCAGCCGTTTTAAAACGTGAAAGAGTAACAAACATTCTGGCATCCAAACTACTACGCATCTACAATCACAAACTTCATTTAGAGTAGATCTGAGGTGGTTAATATAAGTAGGTAGAGTTCAATGTTTATATTCTAATGTGTTGTTTGGTTTACAGTATTGAGCCCCTGCGAAAGACTACGCGAAAAGAACGAAATCGCAGCTCAGAAGTACGGCAAAGGAACGTTCATACCGAAGTGTGACAACAATGGCACCTGGGAACCCATACAGTGCATGTCTCATATTGGTAAGTGAATATTTTCTGTTAAATATGTCTTCTTGTGAACAGAAAGATGTGTAGAGGAAGGGGTGAGACGTTCCTACAACACACAAAGGGAGGATCCTCCGACCAGGCAAAGTTTCATCGCAGCGAGAACTCTGATATCGCGATGCAGGATTTATCTATTCTTCGTTACGAGAACGTTTATATCGCATTTTCATATGGAGGACTTTTACTGGTCTTTGCTATGTGGCGGTCGCCACAGATGATTTACTTTTTGCACAAAGATTAATGGGTCTGCTATATAAATATCATTCAATGCGTAAACCAGTTGTTGTCATGTAGACGGCAGATGTAGGTACTGGTTCCAAATCACGTAACGACTTTCAATGTTCTTGGTTGAACCAATCAAAGATGGCATAGAACAAACTAAACCTTGGAAACAAACATTTGCAGGTCACCACAAATATTTGTTCCAAATCTGAATATCACAATACCTTAGTACATCAGCAATCAAATTTAATACCTACCTTGCCACCGATGTCATATTTTGAAATTCCTCTTTCAGATGTTTGCTGGTGTGTGAGCGCTAGAGGAGAACCGCTGAAGGGATCGTTAGTCCGCGGTGGAGAGCCGCAGTGCAACTTCAGACAAGCACGAAAGTATGTGCCGAGAGTCACGCTGGATGAACGGGCCAGAGCTGATGAGGGTAAGTTCTTGTACAACGGGTTTTAGATCATATTTTTTCAGTCAACTTGCAAAATAAATTTCCCGTTTCCACTAGAAAATACGTTTTTCTTTTTTGAGGATTTTTTTAAATTCTAACATAAATGTAAGTACTTATCTTCCAACATCTCAACTTTATTGTCTTCAGCCTGCTTTGATTGACCGCTAAGGGCACCAGTAGTGAATAATAACGTCTTCGGAGCAAGTAAACCTGCTGTCTAGCGAACTGCTTCTCAAGCTTCGGCTAAAACGCTTTTATGAAGTTGCAAGGTTATGCAATATTCGCGTCGCTTCCAACGATGCTGAAAATAAGGAGCTGTTTACAGCAGCTAATAAGAGTAGATAGATGTAAAGCTCTAGGTATTTACTCGTTCATGTGGGAAGCTACTGGATACCCTCTCAATCTGCCGTACGATCTGTGAATCTGCAGACTGATAGAACATAAAACCCTCTCAATCTGCCGCAGATTGATTTGAACACAAACTAACCATATTTACTCTCTTTGCAGTCCTAGAAGAACTAATCAGACAAATGACAGCATACAGGATAGACGAATTCGGCGATGAAGGAGACGATGACGAAAACTTAGATCTCGAAGCTGAAGGTCGAGAAGTAGCCTCTCTAGAAAAAGAACTAGAACAGAATGACGATCCAATCTTGATTTCTGAAGTGGTCGAGATAAAACCGGCAGAAACTACTCGAATGTCCAAGAAACCGTTAGAAGTGGCGACTGAGAAGAAAAGTGTGGCTGTAGACACTACTTATTCTAAATTTAAAACGAAGTGTCAGATGGTGCAGGAGGAAGTTGAAAAGGGTGAGTAGGAATAATATTTTGCTTTTTAAAGTTCCTCATGTGGTCTGCTTGGTGAAATGATAAATGTATAGTTCTGACATTTTAGTTCAGACAATTTGACATTATCAGTTACATTATTTATTTTGCTTAACTTTCTTTCTTTAAATTCAAATATCTATGATAGTCAGGTACCTGAAATGCTTCATTTGTGGTCCGGTATAAGCCCCGCACCTTGATATTGCGATTGGCGGCCATCTTGGTGACGTACGTCCGTCGAGCCGTCAGTACTAAAAAAAAATACCGTACGCAGCTTCGCGAGGCTAGCCCGCGCTAGCGCTACGTCACGATGACGTCACTTAGCTGTCATTATGACAAGGTTCCAGCGCAATAACAACTTGCGGGACGTATATGTATAGATTTAGAATTGAGAGTGGCGAAAAATCCTAAATCTATGCGTATACGTTTGTAATGGATTAGTTAACCCAGTTCTGACATATTTTTTTGTCTTTCGATACAGCTGGAGAAGGCTACCGTCCCCGTTGCTTACCAGACGGGTCGTTCTCTCCGCGGCAATGCTCTCGTAGCAGATGTTGGTGTGTCGACGCCGCGGGACAGAAGAGGCCACGTGTGGGACTAGTTGAGGACGCACCGAAACCAGATCCTTGTGGTAAGTAGAATTTTTTTTTTTGCTGATTCTACTCCAAAACTATCTAACCTGTAGGATAGAAATGTTATTATTAAGGAGGAGGAATATCGATTATGACAGTGCATTGGGTGGCTTGACCAGTACCTTGTGGCTTTTAGCGTAGAACGATAGTGGCAAAGCAAAAAAGAAAAGTTTGTGAGTCAGCTCCAATGGAGTTTGCTCCTTAAGAATATCTTCGAAGAGACACAGAAAAATGTCAACCCTTGCTTGTGCGCTTATTACAGTAACAGGCGTTTTATATGAAATAAGTTTCTTTTCAGGAATCTCACATAACATCATTATGGGTATTAACAAAATAAATAGGTACATTAAAATTTATAAAACTTTAATTTGTAGATTGCACTGATTTTTTGGAAATAAACAGTAGTTCTTTGGTCCAATCAAATTGTTTATAAATCAACTTTGTACCAATTCCAGAATCTACCCAAATAGAATCAGCAGTGTTAGAACTAGAACTGCTACAAAGCCAGGACGACGTAGCGGAGAAGGCTCGGTCAGCGCTAGCGGAGCGCCTGGCCGCGATGGGAGCCCGCGCGCCCGTAGCGTTACAGAGGGAGAGGGGCGCGTTGAGACTGCGAACGGCGTTCCATGGACCACGGGCCGCTGACTACGTGTACCATATTGAGAACTTGGTAGGTACATATAATAATAATCAGCACTTTTGGAGCTAGAACTCCTATAAAGGCCAGAGAGCTCGGTCAGCGCTAGCAGTATGCTTGGCCGCGATGGGAGCCCGCGCGCCCGTAGCGCTGCAGAGGGAGCGGGGCGCGTTGAGACTGCGGACGGCGTTTCACGTATCACGGGCCGCTGACTATGTGTACCAAATTGAGAACTTGGTACGTACATTTAATACATATCATCGGTTTTGGTCCTAAAACTCTTTTACAGTGCGCTAGCGAATCGCTGACCGCGCCCAGTCTCCATAGTGACAATCATTATTCGTTAGGTTTCCGATGTACCTACATGGTATACTAAGGTAGATAGAAGCAGGCATAGGGCGCTTGCACACTGCCACGATAACGGTAACGACACGATATCGTAGGAGCGGTGTTTTGATACAATTACTACTACACGCTTTCACACTGCCACGATATCGTCACGATATCGCACGATATCGTGGACGATATTTACTGTCGTGACGATAGCGTGTGACGATACAAAGCGCGGTCACAATATACAGATACTTACAACAGTAGAGTAACTTCATAGAAACGTGCGAAACGGCTCACTCACACAGACGTGCGCATCTACTGACCCGTGACATTCCTGGAGCATGACTTGTAGTGAGCTACAAGTCATGCTCCAGGTATCGTTTAAGGGGATTTTTGGTATGCTGAGTACGAATCACGTGATAATTTTGCAATCCAATATGGCCGCCGCGCCGTAATCACAAAATTTCATGATGGGTATCGTTAAAGGGGATTTTTGGTATGCTGAGTACGAATCACGTGATAATTTTGCAATCTTTTATTTATTTATTTATTTTTATTTATTTATTTATTACATGCTTTTCACTACCCTCACAGGAAAACCCAATACAATAGTGAAATTACAGATCAAAACATAACATTGCATAGTAAATCACATTAAATTGAATAAATATATTACATTGAATAGGTAAATTACAACATAGAATTTTCAGTTGGATAAAATGATTTCACACATAGGGTAAACCGTATAGCTATTGCCCACTTAACGACTTAAAAACAGAGTGGCATAACAAAAAAAAACCATATTATAGTTATAGTCGCCTCGCTGTAACAAGGTGCGTATGACAGTTGGCAGTATGACGTTGATATCTATCAGTACCACATTACTAGGGATGTGTCGATATGCAATTCATGTTTAGAATTCTACGATAAACGAGATAAATCACGTTCTGTTTATTATTGTTATGAAAATTATTGTTATATTTATTTTTGAATTATCTAAACAGCTTAAGAAACCGGCCAAGTGAGTAGAGGTCTCCGTACCGAAAAACGACAAAAAATACGTTTGTTGTATGGGAGCCCCCTTAAATATTATAATTTTTATGTTTTTAGTATTCGTTATTATAGCGGTAATAAAAACACATAATCTGTGAAAATTTCATCTCTCTAGCTATCACCGTTCATAAGGTACAGCCTATCAAAAGACCGGGTAACTTCTCAAGAAAAAAAGAAGGTAACCGAGAAGAGGAAAAATATTAATAATAATAACTCAATAATATACTTTTTACAATAAAAGTTGGAACTACGGACAATATACGTTTTGTTTTATCAAAATATCGACTATCCATCGTAGATGTATATAATCCCATCACTAAAGACATCTTTGGTGTTACGTTATACTCAACAATTTTTTAATTTTTTCTTTCAAAATCATTTTATTTGTAGACTAGAATATTCTGGTTGAGTTTAATTTTATATACAACAGTGATTAACGATTTAATATATTATGAATGGGATGTAGCTGAAATACTAAGTTCATAATTGTAATTCACGGCAACTTTCAAGAGTGAAACGAAACGCGATCGACAACTGTCATACGCACCATGCTACACCGAGATGACTATAGGCACTGTTTATTATATTTTTCTTATAAAATAATAAATTCTGAAACAGACTATCATGAGTTTTTAGTGAAAACTCACTTATCTTACAAAATATTGTACCTTAATTAAAATAATCAAAAAAGTGCGGTTATTGCCCGCACATTACAGTAATTACCAACATCAAAGCACAGTAATTGCCCAATACTTTAAAATGGTAAAATAGACTCTAAATTGACATTAAATACAATTAAACGTTTAGCTTAAGTATAATAGAATCCTTCATATTATAATCTACTTAGTACTAGATCACAGTCGCAGATACAGTCCCAATATATCAAAATAAATTGCGTTTAGCTTTTTAACTGTCCCTGCTGAAATGATTATCCAGTCTTCCAAACTATTTTCTTCTGAAATAGTTAGTACAGGTGAAGGTCCTAAACTGGTTTTGTGTCCTGGATTTTTAATATAATACCGAAGACTTGATCTGGGAACGCCGAATTTTTCCGCGATTTGCCTTGTAGATAGATTATTATTGACATCTTGAACCGCATCAATTGCTCTTTGTAGATTTTCTTTACTATATTGAAATGTTGGTGTCTTTGGCATTCTGAAAATAACACTTTTTATGTAGAAAGATGTGAAAGAATCAGTTTTTAACAAATTAAATACTTACATGTGATATTAACAACATACATAACCTTTGATTGCCCGGGCAATAACTACACCTATTAGCATATGGCAATAACTAAAAATTGGTGGGTAATAACTAAAATCAATTCAATTTAGGTTCAGTGATTGCCCACCCCTAAAAATACCGTTACGCTTCAATATTCCACACAGATTTCAATGTAAATACTAACAAAATAGTTTTAATTATATCATACTTATATATCAACAGTCCAATATCGAATAACAGTAATAAAAAGTAAACATTTTGCAAATCATTTCTTAAGAAAATTAACAAAATTCTTACCTGTTTGAGTAACACGTGCACTAGTTTTCACAAATCCGCCATTACTGTTTTTTTTTATTTAAGTGTTGCCATTAGTCGATTTTAAATCAACTATAAATAGTTTACAGTATTATTTAGTGAATTTTGTTCGAATTAGGGAAGGCGTGAAATGAACAACTGGCATTTTTTTCTTAACACGGGCAATAACTGTCGCTGGGCAATAATACTCTGGTTTACCCTACCTATTTATAACATAAATTAGCATTATAATTTTTGTCATTGCTATGGAATAATGAGAATTATCGATAGTCAGATTCAAATATGAAACACAATTATAGATATAAATGTCAAAATAAAGGTCCATGTCAATATTAAAATGTCAAGTACAGGTACATCCTATTTATAACATAAATTCGCATTATAATTTTATTATTGCTATGAAATAATCAGCCTAATCGATAGTCAGATTTAAATATCACACAACATTATAAATATAAAATGTCATAATATAGGTTCATGTCAATATTAAAATGTCATATATAAAGGTACATACATATCAATAATAAAATGTCAAATCATAGGCATATGTCACTAGTATGGTCAATAAAAAATGTCAAACATATAAAAAAAAATATCATTAGTGAATTGTTTCATGTCTATAAATTTTAAACTTTCATTAATAAGCAAAATTCTAGTTCCACAAAAACCTTCTTAATTACATTATATTATTATTAGATATAACATAGTTTGCGGCCTGCGCGAAGTCGCTCAGTGTACAAGAGAAAATATCTAAATGTGTTGCCACCGCATTGAGCGCACGCAGCGTACGCGTGAACGGAGCCTGCTGCAGCACGTTAGTGCGCGCCACCGGCACCTCCAGCAGGGGCGGGCGCCTCCGCCGGCCCACGTACCCGCTCGGCACGCACAGTCTCACCTCCGCCAATATGGCTGGGTTGTGTACCTTACCGCGAATCAGTTTGAACACATAGGTAGCCAGTGCTACTTCTCGCCTAACCTCTAGCTTGTAGTACCCTACCATACCTAAGATAAAGAGAGTAGGGTACAATAAGGGATATCCAGGGTATACACCATACAGTCTCAAAAATAGAAATCTGACAAATTTGTTCTGTATACGCTCCAGCATCAACTTATATTTCTCTTCGTGTGGGGACCAGATAGCAGCATTGCATATCTAATATGGTCGCCGCGCCGTAATCACGAATTTTTATGATGGGTATCGTTAAAGGGGTTTTTTGGTATGCTGAGTACGAATCACGTGATAATTTTGCAATCCAATATGGCCGCCGCGCCGTAATCACAAATTCCATAATGGGTATCGTTTAAGGGTTTTTTCGTATGCTAGGTACCAATTTAATGTAATTGGCCTTAATTTTACAATAAAAATCTTTTGTCATAGTATTTTCGCATTGCTAGTTCAGAATGCCTAAACTTAACATACATACATACATACATATCATCTCGCCTGTTTCCCATCGGGGTAGGCAGAGACTATGGCTTTCCACTTGCTACGATCCTGGCATACCACTTTCGCTTCTTCTACTTTCATAAGTGCTTTCATACACGCTCGCCGGTTAAGGGTACTCTTGACCTGGCCTTTTTCCAGCAGGTCATCAATTTGGTTACCATGCGTACGCCGAGGATGACCCCTACCAGCTTGCCCATTCATTATCGCCTTATAGATCTGTTTAGTCAGTCTATTTTCATCCATCCTCTCAACATGTCCAAACCATCTAAGCATCCCTTTTTCTATCTTTGTCACTACATCTTCAGTTATACCACATTGTTTTCTAATCACGCTATTCCTTTCTTTGTCCATCAATTTCACTCCAGCTATACTTCGCAGACTTCTCATTTCCACTGCATTAATTTTACTTTCATGCTTCTTCTGCCACACCCAACTTTCACTACCATACATAAGTGTGGGGATAAGCACACCCCTATGCACAGCCACTCTCGCCTTCTTAGACACGTTTTGACTGCTCATAAAGGTATGCATCGCCCCATTCACTTGATTTCCTGCCAAAACTCTTCTCTCAATATCCTGGTCACACTTTCCATCCCTCGTAAATTTTGAACCCAGGTATACAAATTCTTTCACCTGTTCCACTCTTTGCCCTTCGATAATAATAGGGCAATTCGTCATACATTCCTCTCTTTCAAAAACCATTACTTTAGTCTTACTTACATTCACTTTCATTCCTCTACCTTTCAGCGCCTCATGCATAATATTAACCATCAACTGCAACTCCTCCGCCGATGCAGCTAAGATCACCTGATCGTCAGCATATAGGAGGCATTTGATGGTCAGCTCGTTCAGTTTTATACCACACGCACTCTCTTGCAATTCTTTCAAACAACTGTCCATGTACAGGTTAAACAGCCACGGTGACGCTACACAACCCTGTCTCACACCCCTTTCTATATTAAAGAAGTCCGTGCAAGCTCCGTTGATCCTGACACAAGCACTTGAGCCCTCATAAAGAGATTTCAGTGCTCGTATCAAGCTGCTGCTCACCCCGTACAAAGACAATGTTGACCATAGTTCATTCCTCACCACTTTGTCATAGGCCTTCTCCAGATCTACGAATACGCAATATACCTTTTGGCTTTTCGCCAAAACTTTTTCTGCTATGCATCGTAAGGAGAAGACCTGATCCGTGCATCCCCTTCCTTTCATAAATCCTGCTTGAACATCCCACATTTTTCCTTCACTTTCATTCATCACTCTTTTTATCAACACTTTCGCATACAGTTTACCGACGATGCTGAGCAGGCTTATGCCGCGGTAATTTTTGCACTCTTGCTGCGACCCTTTTCCTTTGTACAGCGGCACAATGACCGCTTTGGACCATTCTTTTGGTACGCTGCCATTCCTCCAGCACAGATTAAAAAGGCGGTACAGCTGGTCAATCACCACGCCACGTCCTGCTTTCAGCATCTCAACGAAAACCCTATCAATCCCAGCAGCCTTGCCTAGTTTCATACTATTCAATGCTTCCACTATTTCTTCCATGCTAATGTCGTTTTCATTACCAATTTCATTCATTTCACAAAAATGAGTTTGCACTTGCGTATCCTCTTTATCAAATAGACTTTCAAAATACTACTTCCATATTTTTAGCACACACTCTTCTCCTCCCACAAAACTTCCATCCTGGTTTCTGATCTTATTAAGCGGTGATGTGGTCTGTTGACTCCTCACCGCTTTTATGGACTTCCAAAAGAATTTTATATTCTGTTGGAAGTCACCAGATAACCTTTTATCAAATTCATCTCTATCGTTCTCCTTCTTTCTTACTAACACCTCTTTTGCCACACGCTTATACCTTTTATACTCATCGTTGGCCATTCGTACATCCTCATCTGTTGCCTTCTGCATTCTTTGATTGGCCTTTGTAGCCAGCAAGTCCAACCATGCTTTCTTCTTATCAGACAACGCTTTCAGAACTTCCGCGGTCATTCTTTTTAACTTACATCCTTGGCTTCTCTTGCTCACACCACACAGTTCAATCGCAACTTCCACGAGTCCTTCCTTAATCGGCTTCCATAATTCTTCAATCTCACATACTTCATCTAAATTATCAAACTTTTTGCTTAGTTTGCTCACAAATTCCTCTTTTATACCTATCTCTTGCAAATTCTCAACTTTTATGCGTTCTAGTACACTAACAGGTTCACGCACACGGTGCCTCCACCGCTGAAACAGACCTCTTACTCGGCTGACAACCAAGAAGTGGTCTGTGTCAATCCCAGCACCGCGGTAGGCTCGAGTGTCTAGTACTTTCTTTCTCATCCTTGCGTCAACAATCACAAAGTCAATCATGCTCCTCTTACTTCCTTCTTGTCTCGTAACCAAGTGGATATCTTTGTGGTGAAACATGGTGTTAGTCACCACAAGATTCCTCTCCAAACATACTTCAAGCAAACTTTCTCCATTTTCATTCACTCGCTCATCACCAAACTTTCCCAATACTCTTTCATACCCATCACGCTTGACTCCAACCCACCCATTAAAATCGCCTAACATTACTATCCTCTCATTTAGTTTGCACTTACTCAAAACATCACTCATGCTCTCCCAAAATGCCTGCCTCTCGCTTTGGTCTCGTAAAGATTTTTCACACCACACATCTTTACTACCCATAATACTTAACTCTGTACTTACAATTCAAATTTTGCACGATTATCTTTGGTTCAAACTCTTACAACCAAAAGCTGTTGTTAAAAAAAACATTATGATTTAATGAAATTTATTTTAAAACAAAGTTCGGCCCTGTTATTTTTGACTTTCATGTTATTATTTGAAAACTTGCAAACTATTTAAAATATCTTTGGTACCTTTATTTTTCTGTTGTGTACAGAGCTCACAAAATATTGTTAATGTATTTTTATGAAACTATTTTTGAAAAAGTGAGTGCTTATAAACAGGGCGGTATTTCAGAAAATAGCAAGTCAATTGCAAGTACAGATTTAATAATTATTAGAATAATTAAAATTATCTACGTTACTCCAAAATTCTAGCCAATATTACCTTGGACCCTATAATTACTTTTAGTATCGTACGATATCGTGGAACGATGTCGTACAATATCGTGGAACGATATCGTACGATATCGTGGACGATATCGTGGCACGATATATCGTGTTATCGTGGCATGATAGACTGTATACGCTAAATCTTTGTAGTAATTTGCGTACAACTGCATCATGCGGTCACGGGCAATTCATAGCGGCACAGATGAACTCAATAATCGTTAGTTAGCATACCTACTAATGCTGCTTTCAAAATTATTTTTACTTTCCGAATTATTTTTACCGCGAGTTCTATGCCCATCCAGAATAAATATTTGTTGTATTTTTCACACCACACATCAGAATGGCGCCCAACGTGGGACCTCTTTTTAAAGTTCCTACCCACAATTTCACAAAAATCGAATTAAACACTAATGTCTCAATTATATTGTAGGTAAAACAGGAGAAACTGTCCGCCCAGTCGGGAGAGGGTGGTGTTCTCAACGCGGACGTGATCCGCAGCGAGTACCGCCTCGCGCAGTCGCCGCAGATGCCCATGCTGCAACGAGAGATACTCAGCGAGTCCACTGTGAGTACCTACTTTTTTAAATATCAAACTTGCGGTCCTCTCTGCTTTCCCAGTCGAGAGACTAGGACTGTAGTACCAGGACTGAACTCGGACATAATTCAGTCCTGGCACTACGGAATTACGGTAATGCTTGTAAATAAAATTCTTCCATTACACTATCAAAGATAATGTTCGAACGCGAACCAATACGAAACCTTGAATTGCACGCCAAGTTGTTTCAACTGTTCTCAAAACCCTTTTTTGTGTAGCGTTTGAAAAAGTACTCTCGGTCATCATTTTAGTATTGATATAAATGTTTTCACCTTACTTTATAGATTTATCTTATCTGTTATTCTTTATCACCAGGTATCCGCTACAACATCCTACCACACTGCCCTGATAGTCCTAGCAGCAACATCAGCGTTTATTATCAGCGTGCTTTGCGTCCTAGTAATGCTTTACCGCGCACGACTGCAAAGAGAACCGCCCAAAGAAGAACGGTTTCTACCCGCTGCCCCCCCAGTCTATGTCCTCTCAGCTGACGAAAAAGCCGAACTAGCAAGAGTACTACACGCTCCGCCTGCCCCAATACCACCAAATGATGACCACACAAGGATATAACTAAAAGAGTTTGAACGCTAATAAAAGCATGGATATGACAGTTTAAATTCCCGCCAATCCTCTATGTTGCCATTATGCTAATTTATGATTGGTAGACTTTTTTGTTATTGGATATAATTTGACACTGACATAATGTTGACATGCCTATTGCTAAAAGTACCAACCTAAGAAATTATAATTATAAGGAAGTCTTTGTACTATTTATTGACACCCGCACGAGTTTAGCAATTACCTCCAATTTTAGCAATGTAAAAATACTGTCTCGGTTAACACGTATTCATGTTGTCAAAAATAACTATTTTATTATACTTCGTCATATCTGTGTGAAATGTAAAAGTGGTAGCCAAAATAGTAAACCGCTACAAAGCGCATCGTCTACGTTACTCGATAAAAACTATTATGAAAATAGTACAGGTACTAAAAGTAATTATAGGGTCCAAGGTAATATTGGCTAGAATTTTGGAGTAACGTAGATAATTTTAATTATTCTAATAATTATTAAATCTGTACTTGCAATTGACTTGCTATTTTCTGAAATACCGCCCTGTTTATAACCACTCACTTTTTCAAAAATAGTTTCATAAAAATACATTAACAATATTTTGTGCGCTAAGTACACAACAGAAAAATAAAGGTACCAAAGATATTTTAAATAGTTTGCAAGTTTTCAAATAATAACATGAAAGTCAAAAATAACAGGGCCGAACTTTGTTTTAAAATAAATTTCATTAAATCATAATGTTTTTTTAACAACAGCTTTTGGTTGTAAGAGTTTGAACCGAAGATAATCGTGCAAAATTTGAATTGTAAGTACAGAGTTAAGTATTATGGTAGTAAAGGTCGTCGATAAACATAATATGATTAGAGACTGATCCAAGGTGATGATGGTATTCTCCTAAAAGTATTCTCTATTTAATTCTACTTACTTTGCGATAGGTGAATAAAATAATTCATCAATATTTTCATAAGAATTTAAAAATTTTAACCGATAATTCGAAAGCTTGAACTAGCTATGATATTCCATTATTGAGTAAATCGCGCATCTAATTTCTTTATTGGTATCTGATGTGTAGAGCATATTTTTGCAACATGTTACTAATCGGATATAGGTACTTATAGTTCACTTATGACTAGTTCTCTCTCTCGTTGCGAAATTAAGAAGTTGTTGGATTCAGTATTGTTCACTTCTCTGTGGCACCTTTTTTTAATAAACCCCCGTTTTCTGAATGTTAGTTGAATTTCCAAATAGTTTCGTGACATTCGCATTAATAGGATTGGTGTTGTATAGATTGCAGCAATCGCAAAGTAATAGAATTATCCAATATGATGCATCTAAGGAAATATGAAACCCACATTTATTTGTTCGTCAGTGTAATTTTAAATAAAGTGAATTAAATGTGTTATCATATCTCCTTGGATTCAAAGAATTAAATTGTTGTTTTATATTATTAAATATAAGGGCCTATTATTAAGTAAGAGCAATGATGCGCGTATATCTATAGATAGATAGATAATACGCGCATATTTGCACACTCTTTAGATCCTTTCGTTGAGTTTTGCTTCCTTTCTTTCTGAGAATTAAATGAGTCAGTTGACTATTAAGTCCAATATTAGCGTCTTATTAAAAATCGTATCGGTATTATGTAGGTTTGAAATGGGAAGATAAATTATGACATCATACCTTCCAAATATCACTAGTATTATTTTCATAATATTATTAGTAATAAAAGAATTCAAAAATAACATTTTTTACACCACTCATACTGGTTTTAATTGATAAGTTCGGTTAGGTAATTTATTTTAACTATAGGACATCACACCACCTAAAACGGTGCTCTTTAAATTAAATTTGGAACGAACTCAACTCGACGTAGGACTAATCTAGTCTGTTTTTTATTCATCAATTCTTTAACTCATTTGTCATCAAATATTCCAACTTTCATATTTCTTCTGTTTGTAAATAACTGTATTATCTTAAGTTTTATTGTATACCTGTAATTCGACCAAAAACCTAAATATTATAAATCAAAAGTCTCCATAGCATAATGTGATTCTTTTACTACAACTTTGTTTCTTTAATTTCTACAAACTAAATAAAGAATTTACTACATAATGTATAGAAATTAATCATTATTTCATTGAATAAATAATTTTATAGAACATGCTTTTTATTTATAAAGTGACTGACCCTCGCAACTACGTTTACGTCACTTATGGTGTATGAAAGGAGAGGTAATTTCTTCACCAGACGCATAGGAGCGAGTAAAACTCTGTTTGCTTACATTAAATTTTAGCTAAGTTTGCTTAAATAAATATTTTACAAAACCCTTAATCATTAAGCATTTTGGTGACTTAGCAAACACGTATGTTTAGAATGACCCATATACATTCAAAGGAACCCGCATCTCATTGCCGTTCCGCCGCGGCCCGGCGGAACGGCAATGAGAAACACATTATTAAAACAAGACGCGACGTGTTTTAATAATGTGTTTCCACCTATTGCAGATAGATACTCTCAGGCGTACTCTGCCATACCCAACTCTCGCTTCCATACGTTAGCGTAGGTATCAGCACCGTACTGTGAGCTGGGCCTTTTGGCTTAAGCTTTTGGTAGGTACCCAAAAGTTTGCCTAACGTTCCATTTACACTATTACCCGCTGTTACCCTCCTTTCTACATCAGCGGTGTACCGTCCATCCCTGCTAAAGGCACATCCAAGATATACAAACTCATATAATCTGAGTCTCGGGAGTCTCGAGAAACGAATGCCAGGATAACTGTAAATGATGTATCATTTACAGTTATCTCCGGTGGGAATCGAACCCACGACCTTGCGATCCGCAGTCGCACATTACGGACCTTTAGAACTACGTCACAGTCAACAGAAACAAGAACAAAGGAATAGAAAAAACCGGAAAAAACAAAGTTGTTGTTTTTTTTGCCCTTGCAATACGATTAGAAGCTTCAATTAATTTTGTTATTGACAATCGCATTAACAACCTTGCTTACGGCCTGGCCACGAGGATCGGCGGTGGCGGCGGCGGCGGCGGCGGCGGCGGCGGCGGAGGCGACTAATCGTGCGGCATCGTTTGCAGGCCACGGGGTAGTCGCGTTCGCAGCCGCGACCAGTAAGTTGATCACTTATTTTTTCCAAAGAGCAATTAAAATAAAAATGATGACCCGCAGTGCTGTAACCCGTGACTTGCAACAAAAGTTCAATCTCACCATCAAGGAACTTGAAATTTGCAAAAATCTCAATAAGCAGTTGTTGGAGGAACGGGATGATAGTGAAAAAGAAATATTAAAAGTAATTGAAAAAAATACCCAATTCAAACAAGAGTTGGCTGAGCTACATACACAGGTAATGGAGCTCACACGTCAGCGGGATCATCTTCAGGAAACTGTAGTAGGTCTGGAGGAGTGCAGCAACACCCACGAGAGAGCCTTAAAACGTATCAGCATTCTGGAGTGTGAACTAAGTGATGTGCACAACTCCATCACTCACAAAGAGACTCTCAAGTCGGCTGAACAGGTTGCCCTCTCCCACAGTCTGTATGATGAGCTGATGAGCGGAAAGTCAGATTGTATCTATCTTGACCAGCCCATGACCTCAGATGTGATAGATCTCTCGACACCTGATACTTCTAGTGATAATACTTTAGCATCTAACAACACCATTAGATTAGTTAGTAGTAGCAGGAATAAATTTAAAAAATATATAAAGCTCAATAAATTTATTGCTAAATCACAGAAACAAATTAAAAGGCTTAAAATAGGTGCGAATAAATATCTCAGAACTTGTAAATCAAATGTTCAGCTACAACAAGTAATAGAAACTAGTAGAAAACAATTGACCATTCAAACAGAGCAGTATGAGACTGATATACTTCAATTGCAGTCAGAAATCATACATTTAAATAAGTCTTTAGAGTCAACAACATTAAAGTACAAAATTTCACAAAAAGAAATTGGAGAGTATATTGAGGCACTGAATAGCTTGGTTGAGTCTTGTCACAGCAATGAACAAAGGTTCCATTCACTTGAGAAATTATATAATCAATCACCAGCCTGTGATGAATCTCTGCCACACTCTTCCTTGCCCACACCATCACAGACTGAGACAATGTTTCCAATGATTGACTCTGTGGGCAGTATGGATGAACATACTATACAATCAAACTTAACTTCCTCTGCTGACCCTGTAACAAAAGTTTCACAAATTTTAAATACTGGAAAGACAGTTGTTTATTGCGATGAAATCGGCCAGAACTTAGGTTACCACTTAGTTCAACGTATGGGTAGTTCGGTCATAATCAATTCATTTCCTGGGGCCACCTACTCTCAAATAGTTAGTAAAGTATTGACTAGTACACACTGCCCACAATCAACAATAGTAATACTTATTGGCAGGAGAGATTGTGTAAATATCAAAAATATTATTAAGTTTCATGAACAGTTGTCAAAATTGTCAGTGAAACAGGTAATACTTTCTACATTGCCTTATAGTAAATCTTTCACACGTAATGAAAACAATATTCGGTACAAAATAAACCGAAAATTATACTATTTGACTACAAGTAGTAGGAATAGTGAATTATTTGACTGTAATCTTGTATTACGTTATTCTTTTATGACCATAGATAGATACTTACTTTCAAAGTTTTTAAGACGACAGGTAGCGATAACGCTATCAAATTTTTTATTGAATCAAGCCAATCTTTTGGCTTATAATAAAACTGCTTGTATTGTTTATAATCATAGCAATAATATTGACATTTTATCTTGGGAAGGATGCATCATCCCAAAAAACTAGGTTGTAAGACAACAGATAAAAAATCTGGCCATGGCTCCAGGGCTTTTGAGCCTATTGAGACCTCTAATAATGTTAGTGTAAGAAATAATTTCGAGTTTAACAACAATATAATAACTAGTAGTCTAAACTTAGTACACCAAAATATTGAAGGCATATCCAACAAACTACTGCAAATAGACCTTTATATCAAGGAACACAATATTCATGTCTTTTGTATTACAGAGCATTGGTTGGAAAGTCATGAATTAATGTTTAACAGTGAATTTTACTCACTGAACAGTGCGTTCACAAGAAAATATGCTATTCGGGGTGGCTCGCTAATATTTGTTTCTAATAATATAAACTGTAAAGAACGTAAAGATATTGTGGCCCTTTCTATTGAGCGCACTGCGGAATTATCATGTGTTGAGTTTGAGCAACTCATTGTCCTTTGTGTCTATAGCCCGCCAGATAGCGATTATAATTTGTTTGAAGAAGTAATGGAAAATGTATTGAAGCACTTGTGCACTAGTAAGAAACGTATTGTGGTGTGTGGTGATTTTAATGTTGACATACTTGTAAATTCGACGAAACGTACTAGTTTTATTAATTTATTTAGTTCCTTTGGCTTACAAAACTTATTTTGTGAGCCAACTAGAATCACCTCACATTCTGCGAAATGTATCGATAATATGTTTAGCAACTGTGAACCACTGGCAAAAGAAATATTAAGTAACTTTCCATCAGATCACCTTGGGCAGAAAGCTTCGTTTCCCATTGATATAACGGCTAAATTAAACAAAATTTCTTGCAGGCCAATGAGTACATGTCGCCTAGCACAATTTAGTGAAAAAGTTTCTGCAAAGGTTGCCAATCTTAACGTTAATGAGGAAGATCCAAACGGCCTATACAACTCCTTATTTAATACCATTCAGTTTGCGTACTATAACATTTTCAAATCAAAAACCTTTTATAAAAATAAAGGCATGCAATTTTGTGATTGGGCAACTACTGGTATATACAAGAGTAGGGCGAAGTTATATGAGTTATATGGTATGAAGCAATTTAATTTTGATCCTGCTTTTATTCAGTATGTTAAACTTTATTCAAAAACCTTTAAAAAGGCATGTGCTGCTGCCAAGTCATTACATTTAAGTCGGAAGATTAAACAGTCGAACAATAAGGTAAAAATGACATGGAATATAATTAATTCTGAAACCGGACGCCACAAAACTCGTGACCATGACATTGAATTGATTGTTAATAATAGAGTGATTAATAATAGTTTAGATGTAGCACAAACCTTTAATAATTTTTTTATAGACATACCCGTGACTACATCGAGCTCCTTAAATTCTTGCCCAGTTAAAGCTCAACGAATGCTTAGGGGCAGCGTGGACCACTGTAGAGTCTCATTTAGATTTAAATATGTGAATCCCAACGATATCGTTAAAGTATTTAAGTCGCTTAACTCAAAAAATACAGCAGACTTGTGGGGTTTTTCTGTGAAATTAATGCAGTCAATTATTTTAATTATATCTCCTCATCTAGCTGCAATATTTAATATATGTGTTGATAAAGGCGTGTTTCCAGATTTAATGAAACACAGTAAAGTGATACCTCTTTTTAAAGCCTGATCCAAAACAGACCCTGGTAACTTTAGACCTATTTCAATACTGCCTGCCATTAGCAAAATTTTTGAGAAAATTATACTGCAGCAATTACAATCACATTTTAGTTCAAATATGTTACTACACAACGAGCAGTATGGGTTTACAAGAGGTCGTTCTACTACTGACGCAGGAGTGACACTTATAAAACATATATTCAGCGCTTGGGAAAATCGACAGGATGCTATCGGGATATTCTGCGATCTGTCCAAGGCTTTCGACTGCGTTGATCATAACACTTTATTACGAAAAATAGATCATTATGGTATAAGGGACTCTGCAATGGATCTTGTTGCCTCCTATCTTAAAGATCGAATGCAATATGTTGACATTAATGGAAGTCGGTCCTCTGGAGCTTCTGTAGCTATGGGTGTGCCGCAAGGATCAATTCTAGGACCTTTTTTATTTTTAATTTACATCAACGATTTACCTTTCTATGTACAGAACTTGTGCGATGTTGTTCAATTTGCTGATGATACATCACTTATTTTTAAAGTTGATCGAAATCCAAGTACTTTTGACAACGTAAATAGTGCACTAGCCCAAGTTGTAGATTGGTTCACAACCAATAATTTGCTATTGAACGCTAAAAAGACAAAATGTATTAGATTTACCATGCCCAATGTCAAAAATTATGAAACAAATATAACATTGAACAGTGACACCCTTCATCTTGTAGAATCAACCGTATTCTTGGGGATCACTTTAGATAGTAAATTACAGTGGACTGCCCAAATATCGTGTCTAGCAGCAAAACTCAGTTCGGCGGCTTTTGCCGTTACCAAGATCAGACAGCTCACTGATGTCCAAACAGCCAGGCTGGTTTATTTTAGTTATTTTCATAGCGTCATGTCTTACGGCATTTTGCTGTGGGGCAAGGCAGCAGATATACAAATAATTTTTGTACTTCAGAAAAGAGCTATACGTGCAATTTATAAATTAAATGCTCGAGAATCGCTTAAAGAGAAGTTTAAAGAAATAGGAATTTTAACGGTTGCATCGCAATACATATTTGAGAACATCATGTCTGTTAAAAAGAACATACATCTATATCTTAAGAACAGTGACGTACATTCAATAAATACTAGAAATAAGCATAAATTGATTGGAAAGGTTTTTCGATTACATAAGGTACACGACTCATTCGAAGGACTTGGTGTACGCCTATTCAATAAAATTCCTTTAAATATTATGAACCTTCCTTTATATAGATTCAAAAGGGAAATCAAGACACATCTTTTAAAAAGGGCATACTATACTATTGATGACTATTTTAATGATACAGAGACATGGACATGAGTTGCTTGCTCCTCACTTAATTAGGCGCGATTGTAAATGTCGCTTGTGTAGACAAAATTGTTGATCTTTATTGCATGACAAACGAATGTACTAAGACTATTTGAAAAGAGTGGCCGTGAGTTTTCTTGCCAGGTTCTTCCTCACAGGCTCTACCTATTGCTTTGCGAATCTGGCAGTAAATGTAAATGTAGAAGCAAAAATTTTGACGTTCATAAGTGTTACTTTGTAACCTAAATGAATAAAGATATTTTCATTTCATTTTCATTTCATTTCATTTCATTTCACTGGCCTAGTCGCCGCGACTGCCGCCTGACACCGTGGCTTGCGCCGTACTGATTCAAGCATTTGTTTCACTCGCTCGCCGCACCGCCAGTCGCCGTGTCGTTAGCTCGGTACATTTCGCCGGTCGCCGTGTCGTTAGCTCGGTACATTTCGCCGGTCGACGTGCCGCGTGGCATGCTCAGTACATTTCTATTCGTTTGTTTGAGTCGCAAGACGCTTGGCCGGTCGCGCCGCACAAATTTTCGCCATGGCGACTGCCCCGTGGCCAGGCCGTTAGGAATTTGACGCAAAACTTTGTGAATGTCGTCATTCGGTTGCCGTTCAATTGTATAATTTTCAACTAATGTATTTTCGAGTATTTATGTATAAACACGGTGAAGAAAGTTCTACTCCATCAAAGCGGAGGAAACATAGAGCTTTGACTAAAGTTGAACGTACTGTACGCTAATTATGAAGGCTTAAAAGCCACAGTTCCAAGCTAATTAAAAAATAAAAGTGTAGCCATAACTAAAAAAAATCTGTCATGTTGTCATCAATGACATTTCTTTCTTTTCTCTAGTTGTCAAGCTACAGGGGCCGGCCCTCGAACAAATTTTATTTCAGAATGAATCAACGGGACAGTAGAACAAGTTGCGCCGTTTGCAACGAAGGAACTCAACTGAGATGTGGACGCTGTCTTAACGTGTATTATTGTAATACGGAGCACCAACGCCAAGACTGGAAAAGACATAAATTGGAATGTGCAACTAAGTATCGTATAGGCACGAAGGGCGATAATTCTGGTGAAAGTACGACATTCAGGAAAGAAGGTAAAATTATTGGAAAAGGAGATACCAAGCAAGTAAAAGAAGTACCCGCTACCCCCAAGGAAAACGCACAGAATCAATATTCAAAAGAGGGTAGTAAAACGAAACATCATAAAACTAAAAACGTCAGGAAATCCAGTCAAGAGGGTAGCTCGGACAGTGTTAGTAAACAATCGGAAGTATCAACCGCGAACATTAAACAAAGTGAACAAGGTTCATCGACTACTTTTCCTAATGAAAATAGTGTAATTTCTAGTGTAGTGTATTCAAATAAAGACTTGACTGCCAGAGCAGCAATCACCCACGAAGGTTCGTCAGAACAGGAGGTGTTACGCGAGTCTGCTCAGCAACTGAGCACTGTGGACTTTGCATCAGCTGGAACCTCAAATGTGTTAACAGCACTTAGTAAATCTGACTCATCAAAAATGCCTGTACTGCCTAATTATGCAGCTGAACAGGGCACTCGTATGAAAGAGTACCCTGAAGCTTCATTGAAAGGTAGTGGAGCACCTTTTAAACATATGCCTAATAGTTATTATATGGACCCGAAGGACCCTTGTTATAAAATTTGTCAAACAGTGATAGATGATATGACACAGTTCGGAATGTGTGTTTTGAACAATTTCTTGGGTAGGGAGAGAGGACTATTAGTGTTACAGGAGGTGTTGAACATGTACCAATCAGGCATATTCGCGGTAAGTGTTTATACATAAAATGAAATTTAGTACAAGGATAGATTATAGTCTGGAATAACACATAGGCTACTTTTTATCCCAGGAATAAGTTCCCACGGGAACAAATTTGGCTCGACTTTAGATTGTCTGACGTGGAGTTTGGGGTTCATATTTTTTTTACACAAAGCTAATATTATTAGAAGCCTCCACACGAAGTTTTAACTTGCGGAAATTAATGGTTAACGAGAAAAAAAATAATGAAAATCATTAAAATTCACCAATAATTTGTCACTTTTCACCACAGAATACATACTCTCAATGCTTTTGACATTCGGCTCCTCACTATAACGTTTCGTTTTCCGTAAGGTTAAAGCACAACAATGTTTTACTTCATTTAATAATTAAATAAATAATTATATTTAGTAACAAAGTAAAATTTTATGCATATTTTATAATATTACGTATATTTTGCTGATATAAATGAATGCTATTACTTAAATGTATTCTGACAATAATTTACCGACTATTGCCGCTATGTAAAACTAAACGTAAAACGTCGTCGACGCGCTGTCACTGTTACTTTCTGACAGTTTTTTTTTTTTTTTGTAATATATATTTTACGGCCTTTGGCTTCAGCCTTTTAGCCAAACTATTGTTGATTATCTTATTATGGTTAGGTTAGGTTGGAACTGTGACCATTGACGCGCGAAGGCGAGCGAGCGAAGCGAGCGTGCCGCGGCAGCGGCCGCCGAGCGCTTTATAATATTATTTTACCAATTTCGACCTTTATATCGATGTCAACACAAGACAATGCGAAAGTTAGGTTAGGATATTTAAAAAATCATAACTCAGAAAGGGGGGGCTTCCGCAACTTTTCCTTTAGGGAGGGGGTTCTACAACCCCCCCTCCCCCCTTTCCCACCCCTCCCGCCCCTTAAATCGTGGGACGACAATCCGAAGTCCTACCACAAATTTTTTGCAGGCGAAGCTGCGGGCATCAGCTAGTACATAATAAGAGTTTATAACATAAGCCTATCACTGTCCACTGCTGAACATAGGTCTCAATTTAATTTTGGAAGGGCAATAGACCTTACTAGGCTGGTCAGATGGCCTCTTTGCTCAAATTTTCCTTCTCTTCATTATGATTTTATCTGTGAGTCAGAAGGTGAAACAAGCTTGAGCTCTCTGTGTATATCTTAAATGAATATTCTTCCCGATTAACTGATTCAATGAATGCAATACCGCTTTAACTGTGTTAGCACATTGATATTGCTATATTTATAGTCCATAGTAATAATCATAAATAAATCTCTGCTACCAAGCATTATTTATAGTAAATGTATGCATTATGAAAAATAAGATAACAAAATGTTGTGTTGTTTATTTATACAGTAGATTTTTGAAATGGTAGGACAGGCACTCAACCATTATAGGTTAATATGGATAAGCCTCAACCCCTAAGTTATAAGATTTTGAATAAAAATTACAGTTAGCAAAAAATGCTAATGTGTGAGATTGATTACAAGTATTTATTTATGTTCTTGTCTCAATGTCGCGATGTCTACAAAAATAAAGTTATTTTCTTGCTAATCTTATATGTAGAAATCTAAAATTCCATTAACCGTTTAAGGTAGGTTTTCCTATATATTTTGCTAAGCTGGGCTCGTTGAATAAGTGAAACTTTACTTTAAAATTTGTGATTTACATTAATTTTGGTACAAAACAAAAATCCATTGAACATGAAATTGGACAAATATAGCTTTATGGTGTACAGGTTTTGTTCTAAGTCTAAGGAATCAATGTTTCAATTAGTTAGATGTTGTTCAGCAATAACCTATGGAGCTATATAATTGGTAACCTGGACAGATCTCCAAATATTATTTAAAAAGCAAGAAAAAGTATCTGGTCTCCGTTCTGGGATGAATCTGGAATTCTTGCTATGGAATCTGCACATTGCTATGTAATTTAAATTCTTTTAGTCTTCGGAAACCCCGACAATAAGACCTCTGGTGGCAAGGTTACTAACTTCAAACTATTGTTTTTTGTAAAGGAATTACATCAATTCCTTTACAAAAATATATATAAATAAATATTCACAAACATTTCCGACACATCGCCATCTGATCCCAAAGTAGGTTAAAATTAACTTGCTTGTGAGACCTTTCCTCTGATTTCCATGTATTCACCATGCGGATGTTGAATCCATAGCGCGTCACAGGAAGAAACGCTATGTGCATGTTTAGGGCTGACGAACAAGAAATACTAATATCCTTACTTATATCCTTTCTTTTTAAAAATACATACATAGAAACACTAGGACTCCCGAGACAAATATTTATTATGATATTTGTCACAAATATTTTGTCCTATAGTGGGAATTGATTCCACAACCTAGTCAGCAGGACTTGTACACTACTACCTATAGATTAAGGAGGTCAGCTAATCCTTTTAACTGAAGTCAGATGGTCATACTTTGTGACCACTGGACGTTTCAACCGTATTGCATGTCATGCACTGTTTGGTAAGTCATTCTGTGACCATGGCCTGTGCAGTGTGATCAAAATGTTGGATAACCACTTAGTAAATAAATAAAAAATAAATAAATATTTGTGGACAATCTCACACAATATCATATAGCTCAAATTAAGCTAATATAAGCTTGTGCTATGGGATCTAGACCTCTGATAGACATACAAATTTATTTGTAAACTAGCTGTTTCCCGCGACTTCATACGCGTGAAAATTATCTTATATTATACACACAGATTTATATTGTTCTCTGCCAAGCCCCTAAAATATTTACCGTAATAACATAAAGCCTGTGTGTAAAACCTATCTCTTACTAATATTCCTGCAATGTTTTAATTGAATAAATCCACCAGTTAACATATTTGATTGCTCTCTGCTTAGCCCCTAGGATAAGTAGCGTGATAATATATTGCCTATTTGAAGACCGTACCCCTAGTTAATATTTGTGCAAAATTTGAATCCAATCTATCGAGTACTTTTCGAGATCCTTCCGGACAAAGCAAAGCAAACAGACAAAAATTTTTCTAACTTTATTTTCGGCTTTGGTATCTTAAGTTGAACACCCAGCGAGTATATTTTTTTTAAATATTTCCAATGTACAGTTTCGACTTTTCTATCATTTTATTATATGTATAGATACATACATATTATACATAGAAAACACCTAAACTCCGAAACAATTGAATGGACCTCCAGCGTGGTTTGCGGTTACACTACCGACTGCGCCACAGAGGCAGTCACTGAATTAATAAAAATATTGGAATAAACAATAATTAAATGACCAAAACTCAAGAAATATGTTTTTCAAAGACTGGTTAAGGAACATTATTTGGCGTATCTATGAATGTAGTCGTATGTATTTGTGTATTTATGTGTATATACCTACTTATATTTTATTATATATCTATGTAGTTGTGTATGTACATATGTATTTATGTACGGATATTATGTTTATTTATATATTTATTGATATGTATGTGTTGATGACTTGGAACGTTTAACATTCAAATTTATAACGTGTATTAGTAAATATCATCCGAAATTGT
The DNA here is from genome assembly GCA_933228765.1 of Miltochrista miniata. NCBI lineage: Eukaryota > Metazoa > Arthropoda > Insecta > Lepidoptera > Erebidae > Miltochrista > Miltochrista miniata. Next base: position 7,683,715 of record OW121764.1, on the reverse strand, counting down.
CAAATATGAAAATTGCAGATTCCATAGTTTTTAACATGACATATTGTAACATAGCCAGGTCAGCTGGTGTCAAGCCCCGGGAGCACAGAGGCGCAGACAATTCGCAGTGACATGATCACGTGGATTGATGGCAAGGAGTCCAAATGTTACTACATCAAACAACTTATTAGTCAAGTAAGTATTACCTATCTTTTCTTGTATAATAAATACTAATACTGCTCGTTCGCTCTTACTTTGCCGCTCGGCTCCATACTTAAGTCGAATTTTTAATTAGACGAAGTAAATTGACAGCAACTAATGTCACTTCTTCATACAATGTTCCGTATTTTCTATGACGAAGTCACATTAGCTACTGTCAATTTACTTCGTCTAATTAACAATTCGGGTATACGCCTGTACGCTAGCGGCAAAGTTAGAGCGAACGGGTAGTATAAAGGGGAAAGATTTGTGAGTTGGGGTTACTCGGGAACTTTTGAACCGATTTCGACAACTGTTGGACCAATTTGGATGTTCTTCGGTACAAGACCTGTCTGACAAACAAGTTATAGCCCCCAATCTATACTAAGATTTGTTTTTTTGTTTGTTTGTTTGTAATGAATAGGCTCCGGAACTACTAGACCGATTTGAAAAATTCTTTCACTGTTGGAAAGCTACACTCTTTGCGGTGAACATAGGCTATATTTTATTCCCGTATTCCCACGGGAACGGGAACTACGCGGGTGAAACCGCGTGACGTCCGCTAGTTGCCTGATAAAATAATACACGTTTATTTGAACTGTTGCATTGCACATACTAACTTTTAAACTTTCGCGTTGCATGATATTATGAAACTATATGAAACGGGAATTAACGCCATCATACCTTATATTTGAGGCTTGACGTTTCGGCTGGGTTGCACCAGCCGTGGTCACAAGCAGACTGAAGAGGCCAAATTAAACAGCATGGTTGGAACACCGAAGGATGTACTGTTCTTACAAACACCGGGCGTTTATAAAATAAACTGCAGCTGCGGGAGTTCCTACATAGGCCAAACTAAGCGGACTATAGCTGAAAGGGTCAGGGAACATATCGCCGCTGTAAAGAACCGACAGACCAACAAATCGGCGATTGCAGAGCACATATTACAATCAGGCACTAACCACTGGATTGAATTTCACCGTCCTCAAGTCCTCTCCACTGACCGCCATTTCTATTCAAGAACAGTGCGTGAAGCAATCGAAATTAAAAAACATCTTAATTTCAATAGAGAGGACGGTTACAAATTATCTGCGACGTGGAATCCAGTTATCAACATCACGCAATCTCGCTCTTGTGCACAGTCGGGTAGTAATCGGCAGGGCCGTCTTAACCGGGGGTTCAATGGCGCGGCCGCACCCGGGCGCGGAGCCCGAGGGGGCGCAGGCCGAGCTCTAAACATTTCGATATTTCCTTAATTAAACTTCAACTCATAAGTACAATATTAACGCCATTCCCCCGTTTCGTACATTTACGTCAAATAAATACCTACAACCTATCTGCATAAAAATATAGGCATCAACCAACATTAAATTACCATTGTAAGTATTATTGTCACTTTTGCCACTGTACTTTTGCCTTTCGGCACGTGTCATACCGCTCACAATATGCAAGGTCAAATAGCTCTTATTTCGATCTCTATAACTATTAAATTTATTTAACACGCACGCGGCAATATCTCCATTCCAAAGATTTTGGTGCGCCCTTTGACATAGCCGCCTGGCGCCCGCACTTTAAGCGAAATCTTTATGTTTTTAGGTGTAAATTGTAATGTAAAGAAAAACACAGCTAGGCGGTCCCAGCTCCACCAGGAAACCGTAGAGACCTGGAAGGTGCGACTTGAGCAACCAACGTCGGAATTTGCCACGATCGCGGCGGTCAGACCGGTCGCCCGCACTTTAAGCGAAATCTTTATGTTTTTAGGTGTAAATTGTAATGTAAAGAAAAACACAGCTAGGCGGTCCCAGCTCCACCAGGAAACCGTAGAGACCTGGAAGGTGCGACTTGAGCAACCAACGTCGGAATTTGCCACGATCGCGGCGGTCAGACCGGTCATGGACGTGACTGGAGAGGAGACACGATGCTCTCTCCTACCGGTTGTCACAGATGCTTACCGGGCACGATAGCTTCGGTAAGTATCGACAGCGGTAAGAGGACACAGCGCTCCACACACTCGTGGAGTGCACGGCGTCGACGCAACAGCGCCAGGTCCTCGTGGCAGTTCTAGACGTGGACATTGTCTCGCTGGAGACCATGGTGCGAGCCCTGATGCACCCCCTAGGTGAGGCTGCAGTGGTGGCCGTAATAGGTCTGTTGGGTATCCTGGGGTATCCTTCCGAGGGCATACCCGGGGCTCCCAACCATGTTAGGTGGGATACGTGTGTTTTTTAGTCGGTAGGAGGCCGGCATAGCATCCATGTAGGCCCTACATGGCTACCACTGCGGCCTCTGTATAAAAGAATGGTGTGCAGCCCCCTCACCGTCCTCAGGCCTCTTGTAACGGAGGCCGATAGTCTTGGGCGAAGACAAGTCGGCGGCGCCCCAGCCACTGACTGCGGAACTTAGGTGGGAGAGTTCTCTCCTGCTCCCTACCCGCTGCCTCTTTCACGAGCATCACCTGCTCGGAGAAAGAGGCAGCTCACTCTCACTTACTCCCGCAGGAGATCATTGCTCGCACCATGGTCTCTAGTGAGAGACTGTCCATGTCCAGACCTGCCACGAGGACCTGGCGCTGTTACTGAACCATAGTACTTATCGAACCCCCGTGCCCGGTAAGTATCTGTTACAACCGGTAGAAGAAAGCACCATGTCTCCTCTCCAGCCACTCGTCCATGAACGTCCTGGCAGCCGCGATTGTGGCGAATCCCCCTTTGGTTGCTCAAGTCGCACCTTCCCAGTCTCCCTGGTCTCCTGGGACCGCCGCGCTTCGATTTCACGAGACGCAGGCCTATGGCCCCACTCCAGCGCCTCCTTGTGCGGTTGCGCTATTCAAATAGTGACGCAAGGGCTTTCGCTTCCAGGTCCCATAGAAGGGTCCCGGGTAGGAGACATGCCGCCTCACCTGAGATCGTGCAGTATCCTCTTATCACCCTGACGGCCATCGCCCTCTGCGGACTAAGTAATCCAGCCGCATTGCTGGCCGTCAGGGTCTTCGCCAATATGGGGGCCCCGTATAGGGCCATGCTCCGCATGATCCCGAGGTACAGTCTCCTGTAGGGAGCGTTGGGTACCCTGATGTCGAGCATCAGTCGCGATAGTGCGGCTGATGCCCCACTCAGTTTTGTAATCAAACTTCGGAAGCGGTATCTAAAGTTCCACCGGCGGCTATCCATACTACCCCTTATGATCCACTGTAACTCAAACCCCGATTCAAGGTAACCCATACATGTGCCACAGTGGATAAATTGCCTTTCGAAGAAAAAACCGTCTTCTGACATACTTATATTAATTTATTAATAGATAAGGTATTTAAAAAAAAGGAACTTAAATTTAATTACCTATGCTTTTACGTATTACATGCAGAACCTCCGTTATTGAAGCAAAAATTTACGTCAAAAACAGCTTCGATAAAAAAATGATCCACTGAGACCCATGTTCCCCTACGTACCGACCTTAACGGAACCCCCCGTGCGCTAGTCCGACTCGCACTTAAAATAAAACATTGTATATTTATTGTAGATTACAGATCTTACAGAAAAATTAATGAAACATCAAAAATTTATTGCAATTTTCGGTTGACGGGGGGGGGGGGGGCGGTCTGTGCTTCGCACCCTGGCGCTATATAGCCTTAAGACGGCCCTGGTAATCGGAATACGGACGGCTTCCAGAATAGGGACACTGTCAGCGTAGTGTGTACTAGTGCGTGGATGAACAATGCGAGGGTAGATTTGAACGATTCTACCTCGCAATCGGAGTGACACCGCCTCTTCAGTCTGCTTGTGACCACGGCTGGTGCAACCCAGCCGAAACGTCAAGCCTCAAATATAAGGTATGATCGCGTTAATTCCCGTTTCATATTGTTGCATTGCACGCCGCCCGCTGGTGGAAAGCATGGCGACATCCAGCGATTGGGGATCCACTCTCACAATCCATAAGACAGTGGTTCTCAAGCATGAAGCTATAGATAAACATGGAGGCCACACTTCGAATACCTACTTGAAGCGTAGTCTGTATATTACTGTCTTGCTCCGTGTGGGCTCTACGTCTCTTTCTAAGTAGGGTAGCCCTATTTTTATTTTTGCCAGGATACTTCATTTTCTATATTTTCTTTATTGTACACAATAAAGACTATATATATTCATAATACAATTAGATGTACAATACATACATACAATAAGGTCACGCCTTTATCCCCGAAGGGGTAGGCAGAGGTATATTATCATTTCACCTTTTTAAGAATTGGTCCCACGGAATAGGTGGTGAAAATTTATTATATAAATTAGATGTACAAAGGCGAGATTAACTATTTTCTCTGTTTTTTACGAAGACTGATAGGTAGTATTCTCTGCAGATTGCATAGGTACATTGCGAATAACGAAGCTATTCATCCAAGTGGGTTATTTTTCTAGGTTAATCAACTGTACGTCTCGCGCGCTGCGGCTTTCCGTGGCAGGCTGTGACGTAAGCTGCCGCTGCAGCTTGTGGTAGCTCGCAGTCTGCTGCGGCAGCTCGTGGTAGTTCATAGTCTGCCGATGTCTCTTCATGTCAAAATAAAGAAATGTTAGTGCTAAAGTCATTGGAATAAGATTTTAAATAATTTGATCGTGTGGCTCTCCGCTTAGGCTGCAAGGTGTGTGAACCTCACGAATGCATCTGCGGTGCCATGGTGGAGAGCGATGGTCATCATGCTTTGAGTTGTCGCTGCACCGGTAGGCATCCGCGTAACCATGCTCTTAATTAGTTAATCCGGCGGGCTCTGGGTCGGCTGAGGTTCCCTGTATCCTTGAACCACCAGGTTTGTCCCGCGCAGACGGCAAGAGACCGGACGGTCTGACCCTTGTGCCATGGAAGAACGGCAAGTGCTTAGTGTGGGACGCAACATGCATCAGCACTTTGCTAAGCAACTTTACAGCGCTTTGTTACTACATCATAATCGGTTTTTTGGAAATGCAAATTGCAAATCCTGGCGCTTTCATAGAACTTCATTTTTTTTAATATGGAAAAGAGGCACCATCTACCAGCACTTTTAAGAAAGTTACACGATACGAATGTATAGAATTGCACCTATATCCATTCGTTTATAAGGTACGCGAGAAAATAAAATTTATGATCAGTTAGCATACTAATTGCTTTTATAAAAAACTAGCGGATGTCACGCGGTTTCACCCGCGTAGTTCCCGTTCCCGTGGGACCGCCGCACCGCAAAGAGTGTAGCTTCCCAACAGTAAAAGAATTTTTCAAATCGGTACAGTAGTTCCGGAGCCTATTCGTTACAAACAAACAAACAAACAAACAAACAAAAAACAAATCTTTCCTCTTTATAATATTAGTATAGATATCTTAACTTAATTTTTAATGGTACAATGGATAACCATATTTCTCGCTGAATACTATTTTTAAGAAACCTAAAACAATTATTCATCATTAACATACGATAACAATACTTAACTTATTTTATTTACTCTAATAATGACATTCGTGTTTCTTCTAATAATACACAGGAACTCCCAGATAAATCCTCAATATAGTCACACTACTTCACAACTTTTCCTATTGTGTGAAAACAATGAAGTCAACCGCCATTCTATTGTTCGTTGACACTTTGACAGCTGACATGTAGTACCAATGTTGCCACATTACAGAATCCTTAGAAAATGGGAATGTAATTCACTGATTCGACAACCCAATCATGCATATTATGGTATAAAATATTTCAATTTACGCATTAAATAATCGTAGTCGAACCATAGAGCTATTTATAAATTATTTTACTTGCATTTTTGGTTAGTATGGTCTATTTCTATTATTTTCTAGGAGATACTAATAAGAAGATAGCAACACTGCACAATTCCCTAGAAAGAGAAGGTTAGCCCACAGAGAGTGAGATAGAGATACGTAGGTATTTGACTCAAGCGGTTGTTCGAAGTGTGGCCTCCATGTTTACCTATAGCTTCATGTTCTCAAGTTATGTAGTAAAATATTTCAATGATGCCAACCAAATAAATACCGAACATTTTATAAAAATTAAGTGTAATTTGAATTTGTTCCCCTTGGGTGTTGTAATTAATTATTATATTACCTAGATTCGAATAGAACAGTGATTCCAGTAGGTATCTTTTCGCGAGTTGATATTATCTTAAAAATACTTGAGATTATTCTTATCTATATATTACACTTTGTAAAGTGCAATTAAGCTGCATAAGTGCATAATAAATAGAAAACAATTATGAAACAAATATAAATTAGACGAATAGTAGGGCCGACCGATTTGAACCCCTGACCAAAGCAAATGATATCGCATCCCAACGCTGCCACTGCGCATTCGTATTAGGAGTAATATTAATTATTGTGAAAGTTGGAAGATCACTTAATCACTGATGCTAGCTGAAATTTGGTACTGGGACATATTTTTGATTCCATGGTATAAAAAATAAAATAAAATAAAATAAATATTGTTGAACATTCTCACACAACATCATCTAGCCCAAACTAAGCTATAAGCTTATGCTATAGGATCTAGACAACTGACAGACATACTTATATATTTCTAAATACATACATAGAAAACACCCAAACTCCGAAACAAACATTTGTGGTTCACACAAATATTTGGACCGACCCGGGAATCAAACCGAGGACCTCCAGCGCCGCAGGCGGTATCACTACCGACTACGCCACAGAGGCATTATACGGGAACGGGAAGTTCCTCGCAGATTCTTATTAGTTCCTATAGGTTACCTGTGGTAATACGATCGCGATCGTACGCTAATGTTGATATCAGAATCGCATCAACATACTACGAGAGATGCACGAACTGAGATAATATGTATACGTAACACAAGAAGTATTATTAATAACGATATCGAATGATTATAATTATTGATATCGACCGATACGTCGAAGCGTCAGAGATTGCGGACATTCCATTGTTTACTAAATATTTGAATTGCTCTCTGTCATTTAATTCTGCAGGCTGTGTGTGTGTGTGAGTGTGCGCGTGTGTGCATGCGTGCGCGCGCGTGTGTGTGTGTGTGTGTATACAGGGTGAATTTTTCAAAAGGGATTGGATGGCCATCTCTGAAACTATAAGGAATAGCGAGAAATGCTCAAAGTAGTCACGAGCCCGATTTTGATAAAACTTAAAACCTCATCATTAGATTTTTGAAAAACCAATAATCCTAGCCGGGAATGGAACCCGTTGATTCTGAAAAAAAAACAACATCCTATATTATTACACCAAACGATAGTGTTGCTATTAAGGATCTTATTCTGGGAAGTAATGACATACGCAAAACTAAAGGAAATAGCTCATCTTTAACAAAATACATTTTATTTCTCTTACGTTAACTCATTAATTGTTCAAAATGTAGGCCATTGTTTTCAATACATAGCTGGATTCGAGACCTCTTACTGCATTCAATATTACAATCTTATTGATTCCATTTAGAATATTCTCCAAAGAACGTTTCAAGTCATCTACTGCATCATACGTGACTTCGTAAATTTTGTTTCGACATACCCCCAGAGAAAGTAATCTAAGGGGGTAAGATCCGTGGATCCGTGGATTTCGCTGGCTGAAATTAAAATTGAGATTATGTTCTACTTTCAAATTTCACCAGCCTACCAGAATCATATTGTGCATAATTTAAAACACGGAATAGTTACGATCCTTTCCGGGATTTCGAACGAAAGAATTTATGATACAAAATTTAGTTACCTACATGAAATATTAATTTTATTAAAATTCCAATTTTTTCTGAAATTTGCCGTAAATCATTACTTCGCAGAATTTGATCCTTAACAGCGACACTATCGTATGGTGTAATAATATAGGGTGTGTTTATTTTTTCAAAATCAACTGGTTCGATTCCCAGCTAGGATTATAGGTTTTTTAAAAATCTAATGATGAGGTTTTAAGTTTCATCAAAATCGGGCTCGTGACTCCTTTGAGCATTTTTCGCTATTCCTTATAGTTTCAGATTTGGCCATCCAATCCCTTTTCAAAAATTCACCCTGTATATATGTCCGAACCACTGTCAGAAAGAAGTCTTACGGAGTGTGAGAGTGGCCCCTAGGGAATGCAATCCCGCAACAAGATTGTAATCCCGCTATTTGCGGGACTGAGCAATCTCAGTCCCGCGGGATCCCGGTATTTGCGGGATCCCGCATATTTCTGAAAGTCATTGAGAAAAAAATAGAATTCTGTATCATACATCCGTCTAGAACTGAAAAATAGTCACCCCCTTAATCCCCGAAGGGGTAGGCAGGACGAGGCATATGGTCTCATCTCATACCTAATGTCCTTTTCTCAAAATTTCCCATTCTCAAAATATGTGCACTACAGGATTAACCCCGCTTAATCCGACTTGGATAGGTTAGGTTAGAGGGCATTAGACTTCGTGTTTTTTTTTTTTATAACATAACCTAACCTATCATATCGAATTGAGCGGGGCTAATGCACAGAGAAAGGGACATTTTGAGAAAAGGACATTTCGCGAAAAGGACATTTTGAGAAAAGGACATTTCGTCAAAAGGACATTTTGAGAAAAAGACATTTCGAGAAAAGGACATTATGAGAAAGGACATTTCGAGAAAAGGACATTATGAGATGAGACGAGCCAGGCCTTTAACTTGACTTAGCTGCCATTTTACCGGCAAACGGGACCAATGGCTTAACGTGCCATCCGAAGCACGGCAACGCTCAAATAAATGTCACAAAGTGGTCACCCATCTAAGGACCGGCCATAGTAAATGTAACTTACTGCAGTGATCTTTTACAGAACACTGAGTCCGCGGGGCACAAGGAAAAATAAATTATTTAATATTACTTTTGTATTGAGATTATTAAACCGATATACATATAAGTAATGAAATAGCTACTGAAAATTATTAGAAGCGCAGAAAACATAGCATGTCAAAATTTTTGTCTGCCAAACGACTCCTAACTTTACACGTCAGATAGCCAGCAAGCAATGTACATCACGTACATTGCTTGCTGGCTATCTGACATGTGAATACTTTTATAGTACAAGAAAAGTCAAATCTCCCTAATTAAATCACTAAAATCAAAGAAGTACGTAATTAGGTTATATCGTCTGCTTACTGGTAAAAGATGTTAAGTGCACATTTCCTTGAACTGAGATATAAGCTTTGAAAGTTTCATCGATTTAAAACTATCATAAATTTTTTTTTTTTTTAAATTCTTTAATGCCAAATGATAAATAAAATATTCAACTGTATCCCATTTAAATTACAGCAACACATTCTTCAGAAAATCAGGCAATAAATCAGTTATTATTGTCCTAGGTCATGCACTTAACTGGTTTTACCTGCAATTGAAAAAAACAGATATAATAGATACCTTTATTTGCCATAAATGCTCAGTAATTTGGGTAAAACTCTGCATTTATCTCATTTTACTTGTAGGAATTTAAATACATTATGTAAATATGATCGTAAATAAATGACTTTATCTTATTTCAGCTTAAAGTTCATGGGAACGTAAATACTACATCTTTCTACATCGAAAAAATCATACAGTGATATATTGTCATTTACTTGTGCTGTTAAGTTTTAATTCGATGTTAAGGTGATTTACCTCTGTTTATCTGAATGATTATTACTATTTCATTGTTGTTTATCATATTGTTAACTAAGGTATCTTTGTATTAAACGGTCCTAGCAGTTATTTTGTTTTGCCAGTAGATAGAGCATCAAAAATTACATGTATATGCATACATAAGTAATTTTAGATAAAAAATGCATTTATTATGTTTTACCAGTAAGCAGACGATATATTACGTCACAATTACAAAAACTTTCTCAAACCGAATCAGTTTGTGCGCTTCCGCTTACAGAACAACACATGGCGTTTACCTTTGCACAATCCCGCTAATCCCGCGGGATCCCGCACGATTTACGTGCGGGACTGGTCCCGCAAAAATACTGCGGGATCCCGGTATTTCGGGATCCCGGTATCCCGGTATTGCATTCCCTAGTGGCCCCCAATCGTTAGATGCACCACGGCGTCCATCAGGCTGGCGACGTCAATTTGGCGAGCTCAATATTAAAAAAAAACGTATTTCAAGAATCTCTTCTCTCTCCATGTGTGGTTATTGTGTCTAAGCAAAGGACTACCTATACGCAATTAATTTATTAAAATTTTCAGGTTGACAACATTATACTGAAGGCGAATAAAATGGCGAATAACGGCAAGATGGGTGACTTCGTCATCAATGGGAGAACGAAGGTAATTTATTATTCTAAAACCTTGATGCTTCGATCAACAATAATTATACTAGATGTCGTGTCGACGAAAAAAAAGAGGTACCATTATAAATCGGTTCACTTTGGAGTGGGCCCGTTTCTTTAGTTTAGTTTGGTCCAAGTTTTTGCTTAGCTTTTGTTCACAACCCGTTATCTAGTATAATGTTGATCGAAGCCTTGATGACACAGAGCGAGTTTACAAGCTCATAAGTTGGCGAGTTTAAAAGCTAGGTAGTGATTTGCAATGGGATAGTCAAAAACAGATTGTAAAACAGCTCGCGGGCTCGCTGACTTGCAACTTGTGAACTCGCTCGGTGTCAGAATAGTTTACTTAACTATCGCATTTTACCTTGAACCTTATGGAATAACGAACGGAGTGTCACACAATTGTGAAGTAAGCTTGTAACAGCGTCACAATAATTTCATTTAGCTCCAATAACTGCACTCAGAGATTGCTTGAAAGTAACTGGGACGAGTAACTTCGGTTCTTAAAAAAGTAAACAGCTTTAATTTTTTATGGATCCATTCAATCAAATCAGCCTATGGCAGTTCACTGCTGGACGTAGGCCTCTCCCAAAATTTGCCACAGCACACGGTCCTGATCCTACCGCAACCAGTCACTCCCCGCGACCTTCTTCAGGTCTTCGTCCAACTAGTGGGGGTACTCCACATGTACCAAGTTGCGATCTCGGCTCCAGAACTCTCTTATGAAAATATGTTTATTTACTTAAGTTACAAAGTAACACATATGAACGTCATAATTTATGCTTTACATTTTTACTGCCAGATTCACAATGCAATAGCAAAGATAATATAATAGTATTACATACAGATCGGCAACTCCCTGCCTCCCACTGAGTAAGCTTCCCCATCCCCCACCGAAGTTGATGTGTCTATTGCCGTGTCCAGTACTTGAGAGAGTGTCACTGCGTTGCATTACGTATTAATACATACGTACTTTGTGCTATTGCTTTGGTTTAATTTGTGCTTAGCATAGGGAAGATTTGAAAAAAGAAAGTACCTACATACATGAGATTGCGTTCTGTTCCATAATATTTTGTTTTCATAGCTAGTGTTCCTAGTATACTCACACACACACATTCAAGCTTGATTCAAGCATTCACATTACGTGTATATTAGTGTGGGTGAAAACGAACATTTTTGTATAGAGTTTCCGCCCTGTGGCAATAGGTAGAACCTGTGAGGAAGAACCTGGCAAGAAAACTCACGGCCACTATTTTCTTTATGATCCATAATAGTACATTTTGAATTAAAACGCCGTTCTCCTGGAATTAAAATGCACTCCCAATCACAACATTACATTATATTAAAAACCTTCTCTTTGTAAAACCGTTTGATATAATGCCAAATATTTAGATGATGACGCGCTATTTTTGGCATTACGAGTTGAATGGAAATCGTGTTCTATTAGATAAGAATTCCAATACTATTTATATGTAAATTCTGTCGTTTTACATACATTTAACGTATTTGGAACTCTATAGGATGTGCCTATATTTCCGTACCTTCTAGTTTTGTCTACTTATATCGGTTTGTAACTAGTGGAAGCACAGCACATGGTGGAAATCCATCGTAGAATAATTATAAATAAAAGAGATGAGGGAGAGAACCCCACCAAAGACCCTCGATTTATCAGTCCTAACACTCCTAGCGCTCAACGATTACTTCAACCAATTGAAACGAAGGAATGAGGTAATCAAAGTCCTCAAGGAAATGGATTCAGGAATTTTATCAGAAATAGAACATAACGATAGCTAAGGATATTTTGACACATTCGTACAATCTCTATTTTGTCGCAAACCCGTTATCGATGATGTCATCCTGATGACAATATTTTGTACGTTCTGAGCACATTCATGATACTTGAGCAAGGTAAGATTGACAAAAAGCTCTTATCAAAATCAAATATTGTATAGATATACAGAGCTTCTTGTCTGGTATCTTTTTATGAACTGCTTCTCTGATTTACAATCAATCAATCAAATCAGCCTATATCGATCCACTGCTGGACGTAGGCCTCTCCCAATTTACGCCACCGTACGCGGTCCTGCGCCTTTCGCATCCAGTCCCAGCCTGCGACCTTTACCAGGTCGTCGGTCCATCTGGCGGGTGGACGTCCTACACTACGTTTACCCTCTAGAACTCGTTTGCTCCATAGGCCGTCGGTTCTTCTACAGATATGGCCAGCCCATTGCCACTTTAATGCGCTTATTCTGCGAGCTATGTCGACCACTCTGGTTCTCTGTCGAATAACCTCATTTCGGAGCTTATCCCTCAGAGACACTCCAAGCATGGCTCGTTCCATAGCTCACTGTGCCTCGATTTACAATGAGATAGTCAAAAGCCGATGGTCACGGATAGAGTTTACAAGCAGTTTGCGGACTGTAGTAGGCCGATCTCTTTCCTCAAACGGTTATGAGAGGTTTACTTCCAACAATAGTCTGCAATAGGTAGATTTGATAGATAGGTTCGTCACGACACCCTTTGGCTGGAATGCTGTACCTGTGTTTCAAGGGAGTGCATAAACCCAGCTGATTTCATCTACGGTGACTACTGACTACTACTTACAAGGATGATCGACTCTCGCATGCACTCTTTGATGGCTACAGTATCCTGTCATGTTTTTAAAACAAGTATTATGTTTTATAATCTATGTTATTTGTAACAACCATGTTTCTGGCATATGAATTCATATCCTATTGATGAGATACACGCGAATAGACTATAAGTACCTGCCTCTTATATCGTCTCTGTATACCAAAGACAAGACTATTTTCTAATTTTCCTCGCAAATTTCTCAATATTTTCTTCCATAAGAACCTTCTCCTGACAATAACAAAAACAACAAAAAAAGAATTTGCGAAACCGGCTCAGCTGTTCTCGAGATTTGAGCTTAGCAACACATTCAGCTACAATCCTAGTTGAATTCGGTAAAGTTCTCGCAAGCTTTTCACAGTATTCCATTCACATGAACAATAAAAGTTACTAACTGGGCATTTTTCTTTGTGCTGGTATAATGGCCTCTTGTGAATTTGCACGCTCATTCATAGGGTTCAGTAACATGTGATGTAATACCATTATGGTCTTGCGGTCAGATGTATTTACCGGGAAGTTTCGTACGATTACTGGGAATTACCGTTGTGGTCTGAAATAGATGATGTTGCGGTGTAGATCGTTTAGTGATTACGTGGTAGCGTCTTGTTAACTGGTGGTCTTGGATGCATGGATAAGCCTGCATACTTACTTATTATTGGGTACATGAGGCGACAAGCGGCTTGTCAAGATGAAGAAATAATTGAAGTTCGACAATCAAACAATTCTGAATCGCTATAATGCACAGTCCTGGGGTATCCTTCCGAGGAATACCCGGGGCTCCCAAACGTAGGCTGTTAGCAGGACACGTGAGGTTTTTTAGTCGGTAGGAGTCCGGCAAATCATCCACGATGATTTTCCCTCTCGTAAAACAAAACAAAAATGCGCTCGCTGATGACTATACATATTATATACATACGCTGATGATGTATATACAACAGTCCAACATCAACCGTCGGGCTTCGACCCGCCAAGCTGATCACCTTGCCTGGTCCGAGGATCCTCCATTTGTTGGAGGAACATCTCTACTCAACACCTAAACCAGGCCTCCGTCACTCTCTACAATTCGTTTTATAAGCACCTACTCCTAAGTATTATGACGCAGAACTAACGTGGCCGACCGGCAGAGGGCTGCCACACGCCAGACCGAGCGAAGTGCGCACAACCAATGTACATTTCCCGAGTAAAATAATATTTCGCTTTATTTAGTCTTGCTTTTTTTTCATCTTACTTCTTACTAATATTCTAAAATTAATTGCGAAAGTGTTTGAGTGCGGATGTGTAGATCTGTGAATGTTTGTTACTCTTTCACGCTCTAACGGCTCAACGGATCTGGCTGATATTTGATACAGGGATAGATTGTAGTCTGGAATAACACATAGGTTACTTTTAATCCCGGGAAAAAGTTCCCATTGGAAGCGGGAAAAGGAACAAACTTTTACGCGGGCTAAGCTGCGAGCATCAGCTAGTTATAATATAATTCTTATGTAAAGAAGAAGAAGTTATTTAAGGTTTTTTTTCAGACACTGTGTTTATTGTTTTTTGTAGTTATATGTATTTTTGTTACGTGCTTACAACCCTAATGTTGTCAATAGTTGTCACTCGATGACGCAATCATACGGTGTGCGCACGAATCTCGACTCTCGGAATACGTCGTAGAGCATTTTTTCCACTGTAGCGAAATGTTATAGCTAATATTTTTGAGGTTAAGTATGGGAGTGATGTATCTGTTACGTAGTAACTATTATTTAATCTGTGCCTAAACTCATAAATACTAATCGGTAGCACATTATGTCCATTCTAGGTTGTCTGGAAGAAATCGCGTCTCTTTTATACCCTAAATATAATACTTAAGCCATACGTACTTAAGAAAATAAAAACCGGCCAAGTGCGAGTCGAACTTAAACACGTAGGGTTCCGTACCAAAATACGGCAGTAAAAATCACGTTTATTGTTTGACCCTGACAGTGTCGTTGCCACTCTAAGTCAATGTCACGGGCAAGGGTGTTTGATGAAGGACAAAATAATATCTCTCGCCTTATCGTCCATTCGTCGGAATGCCGTTTTTAAGAAGGCCATTTAACCATTAGTAGTTAAGAGTCCGTATGACGGCAAATACCTAGACTATTACCTTGATCTAGATCTCAGGACTCGTGAGGTCTAATTAGGGAATGCAATCCCGCATCAAAATTTTAATCCCGGTATTTGCGGGACTGAGCGGCCTCAGCCCCCCGGGGGTTCACGGGATCACGGTATTTGCCGCATATTTGGATCCCGCATATTTCTGAAAGTCATTGAGAATAGAATAAAATTATGTATCATACATGCATCTAGAACTGAAAATTAACCGAAAAATCAATGAATTATTATTATTATTCAACATTACGTATGTTGTGGCGTAAATTAGGAGAGGCCTACGTCCAGGAGTGGACTGCGATAGGCTGATTTGATTTGCTGACTTTGACGATTTATAAGAAAGACAATAGTAAAATCTTAATTTGCACTAGACCACTTTTTTCATATTGGTTATAGTTTTTTTGTAATCAATCTAATTACTTAGTAAAAACGCACAAAAACCGATAGCATCTCTCTCTTTCTTGCAAGCTAAAATGTATATCTTCTTTCAACAATTTGGCGTCTGGTAGGCTCTTAAATGGTCTACTAAGTTTGGGTAATATCAAAGATAATATAATAGTATTACATACAGATCGGCAACTCCCTGCCTCCCACTGAGTAAGCTTTCCCATCCCCCCACCAAAATTTAAGTGTCTATTGCCGTGTCAATACTTGAGAGAGTGTCACTGCGTTGCATTACGTATTACTACCTACGTACATACTGCTATTGCTTTGGTTTAACTTGTGCTTAGCCGAGGGTATATTTGAAAAAAAAAAAGGACCTACATACATGAGATTGCGTTCTGTTCCTTATTATTTTGTTTCCATAGCTAGTGTCCCTAGTACACTCACACGCTCATTCAAGCTTGATTCAAGCATTCACATTACGTTTATATTAGTGTGGGTGAAAACGAACATTTTTGTATGGAGTTTCCGCCCTGTGGTAATATAGCAGTGAATGCCTGTTCGAATCCCTGTTCCATGGATGTCTAATAATGTGTGGATGTGTAGGTTTCTACAAATATGCTTATAAGTTGTTTATATCGCAGCACAAGCTTATGTTACTTTAATTAAGACTAAGCACGGTGTCAAAATAATTCTCTGACAAAAAGAAATATATACTTACAACTGTTTATTGAGTATGTATTAAAGAAATTCCTGCTATATTAAAACAGCCAAACATTACTTATTTACATATTTATCGCTCACAAGCCGAATTATATTAAGGGTTCATTCACTGCTGCTATCTTTGAAAAATAACAGCACAAATATTTGTAGATATTAGCATTATACTCGTAAACTAATTAGCTAATTAGTCTTTAATGTATTTGTGGAGTCTTTCGCACGTTTCTTTATAAAGCCTTTAACAAAAACAAACGTAACAAAACGGCTGGATGGATAGTAAAAAATAGTAGTTTTCGATACAAGTGTGGGATTTCTGTTATTACAACGAGTTACGCCAGGTGTTGACCCGAGCCGAAGGCGAGGGTAGACAGTCGGAACGAGTTTAAATAACAGTC
The DNA here is from genome assembly GCA_933228765.1 of Miltochrista miniata. Classification (NCBI taxonomy): domain Eukaryota; kingdom Metazoa; phylum Arthropoda; class Insecta; order Lepidoptera; family Erebidae; genus Miltochrista; species Miltochrista miniata. Next base: position 7,667,027 of record OW121764.1, on the reverse strand, counting down.
CCACACGTTGTATTGAACAACTATTTTTAATACAGTTGCGAAAAAATTAAGCAATTTACTAAAATAATAAAAACACAATATACCTGAATATCCAAAATGGCGCCAACCGTAAAAGAATATATACCTTCATAAGCAGAGACTATGGCAGTGTACTTCATACAGCCAACGTTTTTCATATTTATAAATTTAATTTGGCCGATACTTATATTAATTTATGCTTAAATTTTAATTAAAATTACTTTTAATCTGAAATTGAAACAAGTTAGTATCTTTTTTTAGAAATATTTGCATGAATCACAGACATTATTTTGACTATTGGGAAAGAAAACGCACGAGTGCGGGAATGGTAAAGAAAAAGCACGAGTGTGTAATAGCCCACATCCCGAACGCTAAACGTCCCTGTAATACGCCACTTTTTGAGCAACTGTATTAAAAAAGAATATTCATCGCCTTTATCCCCTAAGGGGTAGACAAAGGCATAGTATACGCCCACATTTCACCTCATAGTTGTATGTCCCACGTAATAGGTGGTGAGCCTATTGCCGTGTTGAAATGGACAGGCGGAGGTCGCCGCGACTCGCAGTTGAAATTTTTCAAGCCATAAGGCCTTCAACTTGACCTAACGATTGTCATTTTACTGACAACCGGGATTCATTTCGAGTTATCTTCTCTACGCAATGGATCTTTTTGCGGAAGTGTTCCCTTAGTCGCCTCTTACGACACCATCGGGATTTATAGGGGTGGCGACATTTTGTACTCTTACCCGTCGCAACACGGGACCCGTCGCCACACGGGAGCGAAATTTATAACACGTAAAAAATATCTTCAATTGTGTAATCTATAGATACTAATATTATAAAGAGAAAAAATTTGATAGTTGGTTTCTTTGCAACGAATAGGCTCCGGAAGTACTGGACCGATTTGAATCATTCTTTCACTGTTGGAAAGCTACACTCTTTGCGTGAACATAGGCTATATTTTATTCCCGTATTCCCACGGGAACGGGAACTACGCGGGTGAAACCGCGTGACGTCCGCTAGTATATTTTAATCAGCTTATAAATGGACGATACCACTTACAACAAATTTTTCCCTATTTGCCTTTGTTTTCTCCTCATTTTGTGTTTTTCAATTCAAGTGTAAGCCGTTTTTAACCGAAGTTTATATACGATCATTTTATTAGTTTAGAAAGTAATAATGTAAATATATAGATATGTAATATTTATGTTTCTCTGTAATTTTTAACAATAAATGTTATTTCAACCCCCGACGGAAACCCGAACGGGGTGTTTAAACTTTTATTAAAAAGATATAGGTAATATTTTCTTCATTATCCAATTCGCTTCTGGAATAAGTTATTTCTCTTATGAATTGAGACCTCGATATAAACAGCTGTCGCTTTTACGAACAATGATGGCCATTTTCGAACATGACCTCGCCCCAAATTGTGAATAATATGTAAACCATGAAGTTATTGGACAGCTGACGTCTTACAATAAGTAGATTTTTTACTTAAAAAGAATACAAAATGAAAAATCATAACTGATTCGCAGATTTTTTTTGAGTGCATAGCCGTATAGACACTTTATTAGAAACTTTTTTTTAATGTGAGGGAAAATCCATCATGGATGCTATGCCGGACTCGTAACGATTAAAAAAACTCACGTAAAGCCCAACAGCCTATGGTTGGGAGCCCCGGGTAAGCCCTCGGAAGGATGCCCCAGGACTCCCAACAGACCCACGGCTACCACTGCGGCCTCGATTTCCTGAGACGCAGGCCTTTGGCCCCGCTCCAGGCCGTATAGATAGACACTTACTCTCGATAAGTTACATTTCAATATCAATCAATCAACTCAACTATAGCAGTCCACTGCTGGACGGAAGCCTCTCCCAGTTCACGCCTCAGTACACGGTCCTGTGCCTTTCGCATCCAGTCCCAGCCTGCACCAGGTCGTCGGTCCATCTGGCGGGTGGACCTCCTAACCTAGGTTTACTGAGTTGCGACCTCCACTCTAGAACTCGTTTGCTCCATCGGCCGTCGATTCTGTTCTTTTCAATATGGAGGGAAATAAGCCAATAATAACAATTGTTTAGTTAAAGCATTTTCTATAGTAAGGATTAATAAACATATCACACTTTGTAGATTTATTTATTAGCAGAAACTCTATGTGTCTCGGAAATCTATACTTCTATACTAATATTATAAAGAGGAAAGATTTGTTTTTTTGTTTGTTTGTTTGTAACGAATAGGCTCCGGAACTACTGGACCGATTTGACGAATTCTTTCACTGTTGGGAAGCTACACTCTTTGCGGTGAACATAGGCTATATGTCAATTCCGTATTCCCACGGGAACGGGAACTACGCGGGTGAAACCGCGTGACGTCCGCTAGTATAATATAATATTGAAAGTTAGATTTCCATTTTCGTCTGCGGTTTGTAAGTGTACTATTTCATTAAACCATAAAATCTGCCGTAATATTAACTTCTCGCCATAAATTTTATTATTATATTACATATTGATTGTTACATAGAGACACTAGTTGCGACTACAGGTTCTACTTCAAAGAGGTATAAGATTTTTCAAGATATGACCCCCATCTGGGCACAGCGGTTCTAAATCTGTAAAAGTGACCCCCTTACCTAAACCCCCTTAAATAAATAATGTTAGAAATTCTTTCTTCAATTTGTGGATTGAACAATTGTTTGAACCGACCCGGGAATCGAACCCAGGACCTCAGCTCGCCAGTCGGTTACACTACCGAATGCGCCACCGAGGCAGTAATTATTGTCATATAGTGAGATCAGAATAGACATAACAATTTATTGAATACAATACGTTATCAATAACCGATAACGCGGTTGTTATCACTCAATGATTTACATTCCATTATTGTTGAATGTAGTCATGGTTGTTGTTCTGTACACAATCCACCTTAGGTATCATACTCTGCGGTTGCCCCCGAGATGGGTAACCATTTGTAACTTCTATGTACGAGTATGATGAAATGCACGTTAACCCGTTTTCCCGGCTACCAGTAATATGTTAGTAAATACACTCAGTACTTACAAGGCATTATAGGTGTCTTAAAAATTGCAGCAACGAAATATAGCCATATTTTTTTTTATATTTAGCTCGCCAAGTTGACGTCGCCAGCCTGATGAAAAGCCGTGGCGCATCTAGCTATTGGGGGCCACTCTCACAGCCATATCCTGCCTCTGTCCATTTCAACACAGTCATATTTGACATTATGTCCTGGATTGTCTTAATTTTGTTAAACCCTCTCACTCAAAGCTCTTTGATACTGTGTGTAGTTAGAGCTCGGTCCTCTCTTTTGATGTAGGAAAGTGCCGAAGTTTTTTGAACCACGTGTTTATATGTTTATACCGATACCATCGCATCTAAATAGTAGAACCCTTAGCTACGTGTCATCCGGATCCAGCGTTCCAGGAATTGAAAGTGTACAAGCTAGGAGGTGTAAGTGACAGAATAGGAAATGATGAATTTGGAATAGACTATCTGAGAAGTAGACAAATTAAGAATGAAGGAATGGCAATTCAGGAAAAGGACAACTTAGGAGTGAACAATTTAGGAAGTGGACAAGTTTGGAAGTGGTCAAGTTAGGAAATGGACAAAGTCGACCGGAAGGAATCAAAGTAGCCTATCTCAGTCCACTGCTGGACGTAGACCTACTCAATTTAGGAAATGGACAAGTTTGGAAATGGTCAAGTTAGGAAATGGACAAGTTAAGAAATGGACAAAGTCGACCGGAAGGAATCAAAGTAGCCTATCTCAGTCCACTGCTGGACGTAGACCTACTCAATTTAGGAAATGGACAAGTTTGGAAATGGTCAAGTTAGGAAATGGACTAAGTCGACCGGAAGGAATCAAAGTAGCCTATCTCAGTCCACTGCTGGACGTAGACCTACTCAATTTTCGCCACAACGCGGTGCATTGCTTACCGCACCTGACCTTGCCGGCGACCTTTTCTATGTCTATAGACTGTCTGGTTGGAACATTTCCTTCCCTACGTTTGCCAAGATTTTTTTGTGTAGATTGCTACTTTGAAACTTCCTCATGCACTTTGACAAGTCTAGTTTCATTCGTCGCTGATTTCAGCATCGATTTATTATCACTCCTTACAGTACTTCATATAAAAGAATATTCGTTCCAACGTCCCGTATACTAATTTTATAAAGAGAAAAGATTTGATTGTTTGTTTGCATCGAATAGGCTCCAAAAATACTCGACCGATTTGAAAAATTCTTTCACTGTTGGGAAGCTACACTCTTTGCGGTGAACATAGGCTATATTTTATTCCCGTATTCCCACGGGTATGGGAATTACGCGGGTGAAACCGTGTAACGTCCGCTAGTTTATTATATACACAAACTCCTTACACCTCATTCTTAGATTTATAACAATTGTTCTAAAGTATGAAAAATTTATGTATTGCTCATCGCAGTAGAATGTTAAGGAAAATATACCTCTCTATGTCATTCAAAAATGTACTTACCTACTCATAAATTACATTTACATAGCTAAATAAATAAACACAAAGCAATTATGGCAACATTAATAAATATTAAACGTTATCGCGTTATCTTTGCAAAAGTGATATAACTCGAAGGGATTGCTGGTTTGCGCGATAAAAACCAAAATATCGCGGTCTGTACTGTTCACGCATGCGCATTCGCTGCTATGCGTACGTGACTCGCCGCATGGCCGCGGAACTCGAGGTGGGGGGAACGAGCAACTGTAAACATTTGTAGATTCGTAGTCGTACAATCCCACGCCAGCCAGGGATGTTTACAAACTATTGCTCTGTGTACATGACCGATTTAATTTGATCTTTACGGTCGTGCCGTATTTTCTATTAGAAGTATTGAACTATTTCTAAAACTAGAGATCTGATAAAGGTCAATGTTAGATGGTTAGTTAGATTTTATACAGCGATATTTGCACTTTTTTTCATACATCCATGTGTGCTTATGGATGGGGCTTTAGTATTTGTCTTATTCTTACTAGTACCTAGTATTCTATGTTTTGTCTCTATTTTGACAAAATTGAACTTGTTAATTTTGATACTTACAGGATTATACACGTAAACCTTTGCCTAACCCTTCATGAATGATAATTACACTGGTCGACAAAAAAACACCTTTTGCATGTAACATGAAAACTTTTGTCTAGTTATGTTTGGGGCAAGGATAAGGATACTAGAAATAAAATTACAATGCTTCAAATACGAATAGTTTTTCTGTAATTGAGTTCTATTAAAATTTAAAAAAAGACAGATTTTATCAACAAAAAGAAGTCAATCCGTTATATTGCAACAGTAATATAAGTGTAGCTTTATGATTTTCGCCTATATTTTGCTTCAGAGACGTCTCGTTGTAATGTCCAACAGTAATCTGCTGGCATACGTGGACTCCACTAGCCTTGATATCGTTTTTCTATGGTAAAAATGTCTTGGTGGAATCTTTCACCGTGTTCATCACAGACGGCACCCAAATTTTCATGAAAGAAATCTAAATGTAAATGAATACAATGTATTTTCAACGATATATTACAGCCTAAAGCCTTAATAGTAGATAACAGCTCCACGACAATACTTATATAGTCACTTGATCGCTGATTTCCTAGAAAATTGGAAGTTACTTTCATGAAATATTCCCAAGCTGATTTTTCCGGTTTTTCTTTAAATATATTATCTTTCGTCAATTGCCTGATTGGAGGGCCAACAAATATGCCCTCTTTAATTTTTGCCACACTCAAATTTTTCTTTCATAAGTAGGTATATAAAAAACCGTGCGTTCTGGCGTAGCGGTCCGGTCGGAACTTTGAGGTGGTTCTGGTAAAGGTAGTTTTTTATTATGAAGGATCGGTCTTTTAGCCGGTGGCAGGTCAGGATACTTAATTTTACTTTTTGTTTTAATTTTAATACCTTTTGTATCAGTCAGACAAAAACTAACAATCAGATGAGTGGTTCGTTGATACCGTCCAAATCATAAGGATTGCAAAAGGCATAGATCTAGATTTTCTCGCTCATCCAGTAAGAAGACCCTACACATGTAACACAACAGATGTGTGGAACCCACACTTTATCTTGTTTTCCGATGACGAAGTCAAAATACTGTTCATATAACTTAGTTACTTATGGTGTTAAATTCCTCCGCTGAGTTTTAAAAGTAATGCCGCCACAAATGTAACAAAACTTGTCAGGATCATTTTTACACTTTATTGACCTTATTTTGAAAACACACAACTCGTAAAACGTAAAAAAACACTAAGCTCTTTAAATAATTAAATTTTCTTAATGCGAGAGTAAAACAAAAATGATTAATTTTCAAATTTGTGGGCAGTAGCTGTAACACAAAAACGAGACCTGATGAAATCAAAATAAATATGGTGATAACATGAGGGTAGGTAGGTAATTCAAAATTAGTAAGCACTTTTCTTGTTACAAAATTTTGTTGACCAGTGTTATTATTTGTCATAATATTGGTCCTTTTAGCGTTATTAAATAGGATGATTCAGAGATGTTCAATCGACTTTGGAGACAAAATGACATCCCATAAATTGCTTTTAACGATTCCCGTGCTCTCCAAAACTCCTATTGCTGCCTATCGGTCAGCAAGTGTACCTCAAGCAGGCGAAGTTGAGTAATTACACTTTGCCCCACCCTTTGCACAAATTTACTAGTGTGACAAAGTGGAATGTAAAAAAAATCATGTCCACTTTTACCCACTAATTCACTGACAAAGCAAATGTAGATCAACAAAACAAATGCAGATCAACAAAACAAATGAAGATCGATAAAATAAATTTAAGACAAGCAATCTCATATCGCGCGTATCGGCAAGTTGACAAGGTCGAGAATCGCCTGCACCCATTTTTTAATTGCTACTGTGCACCGGAGATCTTAGTGAGGTTTTTCTTAAATCCAAATGTCAATCCAAATCTTCATATTACCACTTATATTTGATTATTTTTATTGATAGTGCACGTTAAAGTGACTACCGATCCGGTAGCAAGTCATAGCTAAGCCGTTACAATGGCTACTGTCGAAGATAAAGCCGACAACGACAAGTATATTCGTAGGTACTTGTAACCCTTTAGGGCCATCTCGTCCACTCTATCAGAATGTCCACTGTATCAAAATGTCTACTGTATCAAAATGCCGACTCCAAAATGTCCACTATAACAAAATGACCACTGTATCAAAATGTCTACTGTATCAAAATGTCCCTCTTAGTCCAGAATGTCAAATTCCCAGAATGTCAAGCGGTTTCAAAATGTTAAGTTCCCAAAATGTCAAGTTCCCAAAATTTCAAATTCCCAGAATGTCAAGTTCCCAGAATGTCAAGTTCCCAGAATGTCAAATTCTCAGAATCCATCCAACTTGATATTCTAGGAAACTGGATATTCTAACTTGATATTTCCGCTTGACATTTTGGGAATTTGACATTTTGGACTGAAAGGAAAATGTCCTTCTACTATAACAAAATAAAACAATTTGCTAATTGCAACAGATTTATTATCTGTATACCTACAACAACACTGACTAATAAATGTAATTTTTTAATTACCAAGTTTAAAATATACAATTTTTCTTAAAAATAAAATGTCCTTCAAAGTAGAGGAAAAAATTAACGACGGCGATCTCAAAGGTGCCACCCGCCTTTTATTTTGCGATGACTCATTGGCACCTGACACACCGGAGACCATAGCTGCTCTGCGGTCCAAGCATCCACCAGGCCCTTCCACTCCACTTTTTGTAGATCCGCCTACTGATCCTCTGACTTGCATTCAAGCAAGTCAAAAAGACATTGTCAGTGCTCTCGCCTCATTTCCCAAAGGTTCTGCTTCAGGTTTAGATGGCATTTCCCCACAACACCTTGTAGACCTAACGTGCCATGGCACTGGGGTTACTGGCGAACGTCTGGTTGCTGCCCTCACAAGATTAGTCAACCTTATGCTGCTGGGTGATGTCTGTCAAGATATAACTCCCATTTTATATGGAGCCAACCTGATAGCCATCACAAAGAAAGGAGGTGGTGTACGTCCCATAGCGGTGGGTTCCACCTTTCGCCGACTAGCTGCCAAAGTTTGTGTCCAATTATCACGCTCCAAGTTGCAATCCACTTTCGAACCTGTTCAGCTTGGCTTTGGTACCCGTGGAGGTTGTGAAGCGGCGGTTCATTCTGTTCGCACCTTTGCTCAGACTGAACAATGTGAGGTTCTTTTAAAGTTAGATATCAAAAATGCCTTCAATACGGTTAATCGGGACACTTTGCTTAACAAAATCAATATGCATGTTCCTGAAATATATAATTTCTTACTTCAGTGTTATCACTGTCCTTCTAAATTGATTTACAAAAATAACGAAATTCTTTCAACCGTAGGTTGTCAGCATGGTGATCCCCTTCGTCCAGCTATATTTAGTTTGGTTATAAATTCTATTATCCATAATCTAAATTCAAAATTAAACGTTTGGTACCTAGACGATGGGACCTTAGGTGGTGATTCACAGACTGTTCTCACAGATTTAACTGTAATCATAGACAAATTTAATACCATTGGTTTAAATTTAAATTTTGAGAAATGTGAATTATACATTTCAAATACAATCGACACTTCTTTGGCTGTTCAAATTTATCAGAATTTTAACTTGGTTTGTCCTAATATTAAAATGTTAACCAAGGACAGCCTGTATCTACTGGGATCCCCAATTTTTGACGATGCCATTCCTCCTCTCTTAAGGGAGTCACTATCAAAATTCAATAAATATTCAGACCGTATTCTCAAAATTAGCAGTCACTCTGCTTTGTTTATGCTAAAATTTTGTTTATTTTTACCTAAATTTACTTACCTACTCCGTTGCTGCCCCATTTGGAAATTTCCTAATCTTATGTTACCCATTGAAAATGTTTTAAAATCACAAGTTGAAAATATTTTGAATATTCACCTGAATGAGCAAGTGTGGGCTCAAGCTTCCTTACCAATTAGGTTCGGTGGTTTGGGTACCCGAAAAATTTCTAGTGTAGCTTTACCGGCTTTCTTGTCTTCAATATTCAGTACTCGTGACCTCACAGGTAAAGTCTTAAAGGCTTCTGTAGCTTCAAACTGTGAGATTTCGAGTCTGGATGAAGCCTTGAACGCTTGGTTAGCTGGACCAAGTCTAAATTTACCCTCCACACCCAAAAAGCAAAGGGCCTGGGACTCTATGGCTTCTTCTGTTCTTCTCAATGAAATTATTGAAAACTCATCAGGCATCAATCGAGCCAGACTTTTGGCAGTTTCTCGACCAGAGTCTGGACACTGGCTGCATGCATATCCCTCTCCCAATACCGGTACATTTATTGACCCCACTACACTCCGCATAGCGGTCGGTCTCCGGTTGGGAGCAGAGCTGTGTGTTGAACACTCGTGTGTATCGTGTGGAGCTCATGTGTGCCGCCTAGGACTCCATGGACTTGTTTGTTCTTTTTCCGCTGGCCGTTTTTCCCGTCACGCCGCTCTGAATGACATCCTGAGACGGGCACTTATCACCGTTAATATTCCCGCGGTTTTAGAACCCCAAATAATACGGGATGATGGTAAGCGTCCCGACGGGATGTCTTTAGTACCCTGGAGAATGGGACGTGCGTTAGTGTGGGATGCCACTTGCACCGACACTCTTGCGGCGTCCTACCTCCCGGCTACTAGCAAAAGAGCTGGTGCGGCGGCTAATGCGCGTGAGCGGTTAAAGATCGGCAAGTACAGCTGTCTCGGTGCCCAATATGAATTCGTTCCATTTGGTGTCGAGACACTGGGTCCTTGGGGTCGCAGTGCACATGGTCTTTTCACGGCTCTGAGTAAGCGTCTGAGGGAAGAAACGCGTGATCCCCGCGCAGGTAGCTATTTCGCGCAAAGGCTTTCCATAGCTATTCAGCGTGGGAATGCTGCCTGCGTCATAGGTACCTTTCCGAAGGGACCCAATTTGTATATTGATAGGTAGTTAGTTAGTTTTTATTTTAAGTAATTATAATTTTATATGTTTCTTGTTTAACCCTAATAGTGTGATGACATTAGTTTTATTTGATTTTATTATGATTGTTTATGAATGAATAAACTTATGCCACTTATTTGCTAATTGGACTAATAGATGTAATTTTAATTTTTTTTTTACTGGAAATAAAGGGTTTTAATCTACAAGGAAATTGAACCAATATTCCTTTTGTTGATTATTTACTCATTCCTTCGGATACGGTGCAAGTGGACAATTTGATACAGTAGACATTTTGATACAGTGGACATTCTGATATAGTAGACATTATGGTAAGGTGGGCATTTTGATACAGTGGACATTCTGATAGAGTGGACGAGGTGGCCCTAAAGGCTTGTAACACTTGTACTTAGGAAAATATCTCTGCATTTTATTGCAAATAATGCAATCAACCTAATTCACAAAATAAATTACTTATCGATAAGAAACTTGTAATTATAAAACTACCGTCTATCGTTTTTAATTATATTTCAAAACTGTGGGTTTTTAAAACTACTGAGACTGCGCTAAACCTTTTTTTTAAATAAAACTATGATCATTTTTTTTATGAATTTGAATCAATCATTGATTGATTCCACAACCTATGGCAATGCACTGCTGTACGTAGACCTTTCACTGTCCTGTGCAATCCGTATCCAGTACCTCCCTGTTATCTTTGATAAATCTATACTAATATTATAAAGAGGAAAGATTTGTTTTTTTTGTTTGTTTGTAACGAATAGGCTCCGGAACTACTGGACCGAATTGAAAAATTCTTACACTGTTAGGAAGCTACACTCTTTGCGGTGAGAGGCTATATTTTATTCCCGTATTCCCATGGGAACGGGAACTACGCGGGTGAAACCGCGTGACGTCCGCTAGTCTTTAATAAACTAAATATAATTATTCCACATTTTATATAGACATTTAAGTAACCTTTAGTTCTCAATGATACTATGGAAACTACTACTTTAGAATTAGTGCCTTATCAATCAGTAATAAGCAAATGGCATTTCCTCAGAGAAATACCTATTCTCGAAATAAAAATGTCATTTGATATTACAGTGATAATAGTAATGAATTACATTCACTTTTAGAATTTATCGGTATTCCGATAAAATCACGACGTAGTCGCACTCGTAAATCGCATTTTTTTCGAATGACAGTGGCTTTGGCTTACATTTTGAAGACCAGGTTACACTCTGTTATGGACAACGACAAGTTAGATAGTAGGAAAACCACGCAATAATTATTTAACAGCCTATCTACTTCATACCACGACTATAATGTCACGTAGACCCTTGAGAACTTTGATCACCTATCTGCAGTTGAATCATTAAGTGTTAATCATATAACAAATATTTGCTGTTCATGTATGCAGTTGACTGTTTTTAAACGTCTTTAGGTGCGGTACAGACAACAGCCTATTCGTGGTGCAGTCTGTGAAAATCTGCGATGGCCAATGCGTGCCAAGCGGTCTCTTTGAACGCCACAGACTTGACCGCATAAAAGTCAGTCGTTTGCGCGCTGCACCTTAAATCGAAATTTCTTTTCCATCGCCCCAAATATGTTTGTTCATCTTCTTCTTGTTCAGGCGGCCCTCGCATCAGCTGATCGATCATATATTATCACAGATTCATACTAGTGTTGTGATTTCCGCCATCTAACCCTTTACTTCATTAGTAAACTACCTGGATCGATATGGAACTCTGAATCTCCCGGCATTTATGACAAACCCAACAGACGTACACCTTCACTCCAAAATGAATATCACCTATACTAAAGGAATACTAAAATACTTGTAGATATAATTTATATAAATTTCCTCAATATTTACAAAACATCTTTGCCACATTTCCTGAGAGACTCGACCTTGTTCTTGCGTAATAACGCTTGCATTCTATTTATTAAACTTATGTACACGTGTCATGAGTCAGCAAAGCAAGCATAAACTGCGCTTTATATTATCTTAATATAGTGTGCGAGTAATATTTATTTTAGCTTCGCCCTTCAATATGTAGTATCACGTTTTGAGTAAAATATCAGAGGAATGAACTTACATTACCTACATACACATTTTATTCATTACTTTTCCGCTCTAGTTGCCATTTTGAAAAACAAAAATGCTTTTCAAAATGGCAACAATGTTTTGAGTAAAATATCAGAGGAATGAACTTACATTACCTACATACACATCTAATTCATTACTTTCCGCTCTAGTTGCCATTTTGAAAACAAAAATGCCGGGAGTCCTGGGACATCCTTGCGTTAGGACACCCAGCGCTAGACGATTGGTAGACAAGACACCGTGTTTTGGGATGTTCCACATGTTAAAAAGGGGCAACTATAAGGTCCAAGTATTTAGAAATATTTTTGTGCTCCTATCATCCAGATATAGATAGGCCATCAGGTATCAAATTCTCGAGTTAAGCCGTCAGCAAAAATGCATTGAATTCTTCTAACACTTCAACAAGGAAATGGGTCCTAAATTAAAGTTTGTTACCGTATAAACGTCGTTGTGTGATTGATTGATAATCCTAGGTACACAATGGATGCCGCCACACATAGGCACGTAACATTCATATCAGGATTTGTTGTAATTGTTAAATGATAACATTATTGCTTTCTCTTTAAATAACCAAGTTAATCTTTGATAAAACATCCGATTTGATAGCGCTATTTAGAGCACGAGGTTTGTAATGTTCATTATCTTTATGACTATATTATAAAGATCTTTAGGAACCACGTATACTAATAACTAGTTTTTCTTACTGGCAAGTATATATGTTCCATCCGATCTATTACTATACAATCAATCAAATCAGCCTTCCACTGGACGTAGGCCTCTCTATTGTGTCTATGAAATGTTAAGGGGCGCGTCCGCAAAATGCACAAAAAGACATTTAGGATTTTGGAAATATCCAAGAACTTAGTTCATTAAATGAGTCTAAAATGGAACCTTAAATTCTAATAGATGAGACTACAATAACACCGTGCGCTTTTTACAAAATAATTATTTACTTGAAAAGAAAGAAAACCTCTGAAAATCATCGAAATTTACCTTTGTCAATTTGATTATTTCTGCGATTTCGATGATTTTTAATAACTTTGAGAGGTGTTTTTTCTTATGTAAATAATTAATTTTGTAAAAAGCGCACGGTGTTAATGTAGTTTCATCTATTAAGAATTTAAGGTTCCAGTTTTGGTGACATTTAATGAAGTGAATTCTTGAATATTTCCAAAACCCCAAGTGCATTTTTTGCGGACGCGCCCCTTAATATCAGGGCGGCGATTATGGACCGTGTCTCGGCTCAAATGCGTAGACATATATTTACTGGTGAAATCTCATTTGTCGCATATTTAGAAACTGCAAAAGATGAGAAAAAGGAATTTTCACCAGTGTACTTTCATCAACGCTTTCAAATCGATAATCAGCACCCAGTGGTTCCCAAAGTTGACTGACCTCCGACCCCTCGAACCAAAATTTTCAATCTAGAAATTCACACACTCGTCTATCTTAGATGAAAGAATTTTTGAAAGTCGGAGGGTCGATGTATTATCCTACATTGCAGGATCAAAATATTGTGAATGAAAACTTGGAACTGCTGAAGTAACTATGACGCTAATTCATAGGGTTTCATATTATACTTACTGTTTTAAAAATCACTGAGGAGCGAAAAGCAGATAGTACTTTAAATAAATCGTAGAATGACCTATCCCAATGACATAATATTATCTAAACGACCTAAGTACAATCGGTTTAACGAATGAGTAATCGGAGGACCACCCACAGAGTATTCCATTGAACGTTTTGTTAAGTGAAACTATGCTTTTATATTGAACGTGATTTTCATACAAGATTAAATTGATGGGTTTTCATAAAACAATATTTGAATAAATAATATCAATTCAAGTGTAGTCCAAGCTTTGAGAAGCATTTTTGTTCTTTCATATTATGTGGTTGCCATCAAAATAATAATACAAAGACATAAAGTTAGGCCATCGGAAATCAAAATTTATATTATAGGTAACATCAAACGTGTTGAACGTGTCAACACTAAGGTGTTTTGATAGTTCAAGACGTCTCAAAACATGCAAACCACTGTCAATCTTCTTATTCTTATAATCTTGTTAATTTAAAAAAGTGATTAGTACCTAATTAGAACAAGAAAGCCGTGAGATCGTTCTTATCAGACTGCCCCTCTCTAACACGTTTATTGTGAAAGTGAAAGTTCGATCCGATTGACGTTGTCATTTTTGTTTTGTTTCAAACTTTGAACAGATGATCCACTTGACCTAGTGACGTAGTATAATGCAACAGAGTCACAGACTACAGACAAAGTCTTACCATAAGCCCCTCTGCACTCTATTTTATAGAGAGGGGCTAAAACTAGATTTAAAAATATTCATAATCAAAGGTAACACTACAATCTCCGAAAGACGAAGCTTTAAATTACACACCCACACTTTGTCAGTTATTTTGTTTGTTTAATGGCAATTGTAATTTGTAATTGCCCTTACCAGGTGCATAATATGCACCTGGTAAGGGCAATTACAAATTATACGGGAGAATATTGTCTGTTAAAATTTTAGGTTTACACAATGAAATCTCCGAATCTCCTCCGGGGAGAATTTTGCCTGTTAACGTTTAAGGGTTTCATTCATTATACATTGATTAAAGATTTTCTTTTTCAAATTAAGTTGAATAATTTATGCATTATAAATTATTATTTTCGCAGGCAATGGTGGCGTGTTACCCAGGGTCAGGCAGCCACTACGTGAAGCATGTGGACAACCCCAACAAGGATGGGCGGTGCATCACCGCGATATACTACCTGAATCTCGACTGGGACGTCGATAGATATGGTGGCTTGCTCAGGTACGACATGAACACTAAACACACATACTATATAGGCAGGGGCATATTATATGCCCACATTTCACCTTTTTAGAATTTGTCCCACGTATTATGTGGTGAGCTGTATTGTCGTGTTAAGATGGATTGGCGCAGGTTGTGACTGCCTGCTGTAGAAATTTTCGAGCCGCCTAAAAAGACCTTCAACTTGGCTTACGACTACCATTTTACTGGCAACTAGGACCAACGGCGTAACGTGCGTTCCCAGGGCCTGATTTAGGGTTCCGCGCGCCCTAGGCTAGCTATGAATATGCGCCCCCAGCTGCAACTAATTTAAGTCCAAGAGACTACGTAAGCTGATCCTAAGTTCCTAATCGTTATTCTTTGTTAATTTGAAAATAAAATAAAACCCGATTCTGAGACTTCTTATAAAGTTATGACTTGATGCATCAGCCAGTAAAAAGCGAGATAAAAATAAAATACCATCAAATACCTAAAAGTACCTCGGTACATCCAGTTTCCGATAAATCGAACCAGTGAATCTTAGTGAAATCCCTTCTTAACTCAGGAAGTGAGCTGATGAATGCAAAATTTATAGCTAAGAACGGTTCGAAAGCCGATGTGCTGGGATGGCCCCGGCACATTGGCTTTCGAGCATAGAAAACCGCAAAATTGGCTCATCTGTTAGGCTGCTACGATGCCACAGACAGACACACACATACACAGGTCAAACTTAAAACACTTCTCGTTTTTCGGCGGGGTTAATTAAATCGTCAGTAATATTGGTACGATGGTGCCATTGCAGCCACTCCTCCATGACCGGATTCACCGTCCCAACAGCACCGTCTCACACGTTCTTTATACCACCAAAGTGGCAGACAAGCATGCGGCCCACCAGATGTACCGTTGGTCACGCACAACAAGGCAAAGTCTCTCCTGTCGCTAAGAGGTTCCACACCACCTGCAAGCATGGGATCGTTGACCACTCTCATGGCTCGCCTCTGCACCGAGTCGAACGGAAGAATTCAGTCAATTCATTCTGATATTCTGGTGCCCCCACCCAGCAGTGGCAGCTGTACTCCATGTGCGGCCGCACTTGCGACTTAAACAGAAACAGTGTTTGCGCCGCAGTAAGTACCGCCGCGCCCTGTTGAGCACACCGAGCGGCTTGGACGCCAGCTTGGCCTTATTCTCCAAATCCACTTCGGAACTGAACGTCACTGGAGATGTCAACACCAGGGATACCTATACTGTCAGAGTAGGAGAGAGTTGTGCCCTGAAATTATGGCGCTACAGTAAATTGGGTTTTCTTTGCGGTGAATACACAAACTTATGTCTCAGTACGGGTTGAATTGAACAAGATTTTGTTTTTCCCAATCGGACACTCTATTGCGAGTTGTCTCGATTTCAAACACAAGTTGTTCACAGCTTTCTTCCACTGTAGCCCGAGAAATACCGGTGCGGCCCGTGTAACAAGTGTCGCCCGTACTGTCGTCCGTATAACAATATGAATGCCGTCAATAGACAACATCTCATTGATAAGCAGCAGAAACAGAGTGGGAGACAACACTGAGCCTTGTGGTACTCCAGCGTTTATGGCCTTGCATTCAGAACCTATGCTTCTACCGGCCAAAAAGCTGGACACCCATTCACTTTGGTTCCTGGGTGCCTTGAACGCGACACGGGTGGAGCTGTCGTATTTACTACCACGCTGCCAAGGAGATGGGCGCAGGAATTTAATTTTAACGCACGTATTTGTATTTTCACTAAATTACCAAATATTATTATGTACTGTGTGTGTATTATTATGTATGTTATTATTATTCCTCTTTATTACAATATATCACATATAAATTTACATTTTTAAATATACCTATATAAAAAATACATTTAAAAATATAAAAAAATAGTATCCCACCGGCATCGGGTACAGGGACCTAGCTACCGGCGGTCAGGGCTCCAGAGACAGGAATCGCCTCACAATACGTGCCGTGCTCAGTAAAACTGCCTTTTGCATCAAGCCCTTGACCCAACTGCCTAACGCAAGCCTCTTAAGATGTTGATCGAGGCTTTTGGCGATCAGACCGTGTGCTGATACGACTATCGGAACAATAATCGCTGAATCTACATCCCACATGTCGACAACCTCGTGAGCCAAGTCCAAATATTTCAATTGTTTATCTTTTTCTGCTTTCACGAGATTCTCGTCATGTGGAACCGTAATATCAACGATTATTGCGAGGCGTTCTGATCGATCTATTACCACTATATCAGGCTTATTGGCTACAATAGTCCTGTCAGTGATAATAGACCGATCCCAGTATAACGTGATATGACCATTCTCTAGAACTGGGTCGGGCACATACCTGTAATATGGTACCTCTGAATCGACAAGTTTATATTTTAGCGCAAGTTGCTGATGGATAATCCTGGCCACTTGGTTGTGTCTATGCAAGTACTCGCCGTTGGCAAGACGAGGACAACCAGAAATAATATGCCTGAGAGATTCACCCGGTAGGTGGCATGCCCGACATATGTCAACCGTACCGTCTCTCAAAATATATTTCCGATAGTTATTCGTCATGACAACTTCGTCTGTAATCGCACAAACAAAACCTTCAGTTTCTCCGAACAAATCTCCGAAACGTAGCCAGGATACAGAAGCTAGAAAATCTACATCGGGCCCATGTAAGGCCCGATAAAATCGTCCATGCAGCTCTTTGCCCTGCCATACCTCCTTGCGATCATTAGTCGTCAATATTACTGGTTTGTGCCAGTTCTCTTTGGCAAGAGCAAGAGGGGTCAGTCCATTGTCTATTGCTACCACATCCCGATGCATACCCACGTCAGCATGAAGGAAATATTCCCTAAGGTTGTATACCTCACGATTGTGTAAGGTCTTGGCATTTAAAAAGCCACGACCTCCGCACTTTCGTGGGATATACAACCTCATTACAGACGAACGTGGGTGATGCATACGGTTTATGGTCAATAGCGAACGGACTTTTCTATCCAGGGCGTCTAATTCAGTCTGAGTCCATCTAAGTATGCCGAAGGAATAGATTAAGATTGGCATGGCCCAACCGTTGATAGCCCGCACCTTGTTACCGCCTGACAAAAGACTTTTCAGCACTTTTTTCAGGCGGCCAAAGAAACGGTCCACCAACGTTTGTTTCATGCCAATCTCTGTAATACCTATAGTCGCCTCGCTGTAACAAGGTGCGTATGACAGTTGGCAGTATGACGTTGATATCTATCAGTACCACATTACTAGGGATGTGTCGATATGCAATTCATGTTTAGAATCCTACGATAAAGGAGATAAATCACGTTCTATTTATTATTGTTATGAAAATTATTGCTATATTAATTTTTTAATTAACTAAACAGCTTAAAAAACCGGTCAAGTGAGCAGAGGTCTCCGTACCGAAAAACGACAAAAAATACGTTTGTTGTATGGGAGTCCCCTTAAATATTATATTTTTTTTGTTTTTAGTATTTGTTATTATAGCGGTAACAAAAACACATAATCTGTGAAATTTTCATCTCTCTAGCTATCACCGTTCAAAAGGTACAGCCTATCAAATGACCGGGTAACTTCGCAAGAAAAAAAAGAAGGTAACCGAGAAGAGGAAAAATATTAATAATAATAACTCAATAATATACTTTTTACAATAAAAGTTGGAACTACGGACAATATACATTTTGTTTTATCAAAATATCGACTATCCATCGTAGATGTATATAATCCCATCACTAAAGACATCTTTGGTGTTACGTTATACTCAACAATTTGTTAATTTTTTCTTCCAAATTCATTTTATTTGTAGACTAGAATATTCTGGTTGAGTTTAATTTTATATACAACAGTGATTAATGATTTAATATATTATGAATGGGATGTAGCTGAAATATTAAGTTCATAATTGTAATTCACGGCAACTTTCAAGAGTGAAACGAAACGCGATCGACAACTGTCATACGCACCATGCTACACCGAGATGACTATAATGCCTGCGACATACCTAGATATTTATAGGTTTCAGTCGCGGAAAGGGATTTAAGTTTTGTGAAATCTGATAGTTGTACTCTTTCAGATTCCACAATCCGACCCTTCTTTACATGCATGACAGCACATTTATCTACACCAAATTCCATTTTGATAGAATTACTGAAAGCTTCTGTGACTTTTAGTAACTCGATCAAGTGGGAATCGGTGGAGGCAAATAATTTTAAGTCATCCATGTAAAGAAGGTGGGAAACAACTTGACCTCCTCTCCGAAACTGATAGCCTAATCCTGAACCCTCCAGCAAAGTGCTGAGAGGATTCAGTGCCAGGCAAAACCATAGGGGACTCAGACTGTCACCCTGAAATATACCCCTCTTGATCCTGACAGGCTCGCCATCCCCAAGAACCTGACGACATCCTGGATATACAAGAGCCGTTGTCCATTGCCCCATACATGTCTTCAAGAAGGCGCTAAGAGTTGCATCAACTTTATACAACTCCAGCACCTTCAACAGCCATGTATGTGGCACTGAATCATAGGCTTTCTTGTAATCAATCCAGCATGTCGCAAGGTTTTTCCGGTTACGCCGAACCTGTTGATTAATGGCCATATCAAGAATAAGGAGTTCTTTAGTACCACGTGACCCGCTTCTACATCCATTTTGAGAGTTTGACATTATAGAATTATTTTCAATATGTGTTGATAGCTTAACTCTCAAAATAGATGTAAGAAGCTTATAGACCGTTGGTAAACAAGTTATCGGTCTATAATTTTTAGGGTCCGTAGTACTACCAGATTTGTAGAGGAGGTGTGTGATACCCGAAGTTGTAAAAGATGGAAGCGACCCAGACTCAAGTGATGATTGAAAGCAGGATGCCAAACAAGCATGTGAGCTATGGAACCATTTCAGCCAAAAGTTGTGCAGTCCGTCCGGCCCAGTTGACTTCCAATTGGGCAACGAACGAACCGCACTGGCAATGTCACTAGATGTTATTAGGACTGGTTCCATAGTCTGTATTGACTCACATGAAAGCTTGACATCCCGCATCCACTCACACTCTGTATGACTAACAGGTACCGACCAAATGCCTTGCCAAAATGTACTAGTGGTTTCAGGACTTGGTAGGCACATGTCAGTCATACTTGAATCAGGTTGCTCCCATCTTCTATACACCCATCTCTCATCGTTTTGGAACGAGCGATTCTGAGTATAGCGATCCACTCGCTTTTTGTATCGCCGTATACGGCTATACAAAAATTATTATTATTATTATTAGTTGTTACAATCTGATAAAAATTGCTAGATATTTTGTGTGCTCCTTTTTGGGAGTAAGTCACAGCCCTGCGCCGAGCCCAACGCCAGGCGCCCCCTTGATCCTGGCGCCCTAAGCTTCAGCTTAGTTAGCTTATGGGTAAATCAGGCCCTGTGCGTTCCGAAGAACGGAAACGCTCAATTAGAAAAAAACGCGCAAGAATAACTTGTACTTATAGAAGGGGAGCCCGGACCGCTAAATTTTCAGTTACTAAAGCGTCATGGGGACCGATTAGATTGTGAAGACATGGGCCTAAAACGAAAAATAATTTGTTCATTTTGCCATTTTAGTGAGGAGGAGAGCGTGTGCTAATTTTCACACGGCGTTTACCCGCTTTGTATTTCCAACAACCGAGAGATATTATTCTGACGAGTAATTGATGGCTGTAGAAAAGGGTTGAAAAAAAAACCAAAAAGTTATTCGAGCGTGTCAGATATTCGAAGGGAATATTTAGAAAACTCAAAAAAGTGTCCTATTAAAATATCTGACGATTTGGATGTGATCAAAAGTCATGGTAGATTTTTGAAAATGTAAAAAAAAAGTGACCTTGAAATACTCGTCCTCATATAGTTTTCTGACGCGCTCGAGCAACTATTCAAATCCCCTCTTGGGCTCCCCTACTATTATACTAAAAGTAAAGTGG
The DNA here is from genome assembly GCA_933228765.1 of Miltochrista miniata. Lineage (NCBI taxonomy): Eukaryota > Metazoa > Arthropoda > Insecta > Lepidoptera > Erebidae > Miltochrista > Miltochrista miniata. Next base: position 7,646,177 of record OW121764.1, on the reverse strand, counting down.
AAGTAAAGTTACCACCAACAACTAACAAGCACAACGTAACTATGGTAACCATACTGAAGGAGTCTACTTCAATATGGTTACAGTAACCGGCAATTTTTTTGAGCAACGACCTTGACTTTCGTTATCTCTTTTCTGTCTATGCCACCAACTAAAAAGTTATTTACTAACACAATAAAATGCCAATAATAAAAAATAGCGTTTTTCAATGACACAATATTTTTGCACGTAAGCGCAAACTTTCTCCCACCACCTCACGCGATGCTCTCAAGTTGTTTGCCGGGGTACTGTACCATAGTTACGGTGTGCTTGTTAGTTTTTGGTAAACTGGAAAATCACTTTACTTTTAGTAAAAGTACAAGATATTCTCTAGTATAGTCTTACTCCGATTTTGGTCGAATCCAGCCTAAATGTAACAACTATTATTCGTTCACAGAGTGTTTCCGGAAGGTACGAACGCCGTCGCCGACGTGGCTCCAATTTTCGACAGAATGCTATTCTTCTGGTCGGATAGGCGGAATCCTCACGAAGTGCAGCCCGCCTTTAATACTAGGTCAGTATATTTTTACAGCAGTATTTCCTAAAGTTGACTGGATTCCGACCCCCTTTAGTCGCATTATGTCCAATTCGCAAAATGTCTAACTGTCCAATTCTCAATAGGTCCAGTTCGCAATTGGTCCAGTTCGCAGTTGGTCCAGTTCGCAATTGGTCCAGTTCGCAATTGGTCCAATTCGCAATTGGTCCGGTTCGCAATTGGTCCATTTCCTATATCTTCTTGCTTTAACACAAGAAAGCTAACCACTAAGGGTAAATGGAAATGGCGGAGGTCTCCGCGAGACTTTTTTTCCCTTCTAACCTATATCTATCCGTGTGGGGGCGAACTAGACTAATTGCCTATTGGACATTGTGAGAATTGGATAATTTGCGAATTGGTCGTTGTGAGAATTGAACAATTTGCGAATTGGACGTTGTGAGAATTGGACAATTTGAGCCCGCTGGACATTCTTACAAAATATCTGTCGTAGTTGTGTTCGTGACAAGTTTTGGAATCGGAATTAGACATTGTATGTGATACCGAAATCAGCCATCACTGCCTCAGTGGCGCGGTCGGCAGGGATACCGCCTGCCGCGCTTGAGGTCCTGGGTTCGATTCCCGAGTCGATCCAAATATTTGTGTGATCCACAAATGTTTTTTTTTTTTAAATAATAATATCTTTTATTCATCAAAGAAAGGATGTTTGTTTCGGAGTTTGGGTGTTTTCTATGTATAATATGTATGTATTTAGAAATATATAAGTATGTCTATCAGTCGTCTAGATCCCATAACACAAGCTTATATTAGCCTAATTTGGGCTAGATGTTGTTGTGTGTGAATGTTCACAAATATTTATTTAATGTTTCAGATACGCCATCACACTATGGTACTTCGACACGCACGAAAGGGAAGAGGCTTTAAGGAAATTCAGTAAGTATATCTATTAGCATACCATACATACATACATATGATCACGCCTTTATCCCCGAAGGGGTAGGCAGAGGCATATTATTATATGCCCACATTTCACCTTTTTAGAATCTGTTCCACGTAATAGGTGGGACAAATTCCCGGTTGCCAGTAAGTTCTATTTTACTGGCAACTGGGACCAACGACTTAACGTGCCTTCCGAAGCACGGACACGCTCAAATAAATATCACATAGTGGTCACATGGACGGTCACATTGGTCAGCCATCCAAGGACTGGCCATAGTGAAAGTTGCTTACTGCAGTCATCGTTTACAGAACACTGAGTCCGCGGGGCCACGAGCGCTTTACCATAGCATACTTTTATACATACATACATTATGCCTGTTTCCCAACGGGGTAGGCAGAAACTATAGCTTTCCACCTGCTAAAATCCTGACATATCACTTTCACTTCTACTTTCATAAGTGTTTTCATAATGCTCTCCGATTAAGGGTATTCTTGACCTGGCCTTTTTTCAAAAGATTTTCAATTTGGTCGACATAAGTCCCCTACCAGATTGCCCATTCACTGCCGCCTTATAAACCTCATTTGTCATTCTGTTTATAAAAAAATATAAAGTCGCGCCTATATCCCCGAAAGGGTAGGCAGAGGCATATTATATGCCCACATTTCACCTTGTTGAGAAGCTGCTGTTGAAGTTTTTCAAGTCGCCTTAAATGCCTTTAACTTGGCTTAACGACTGCCATTTAACTGGTAACCGGGACCAACGGCTTATACGGCAATAACACAGGCTACTTTTTATCTCGGGAATACGTTCCCACGGGAAGCTGGAACGGGTACCGAATTACACGCGGGCGAAGCCGCGAACATCATCTAGTATTGAATAAATAAACACGAATGACTTGCCTTACTAGTGATAATGAAAGACAAACCGCAGTGTAAATATAACAAACTAGCTGTTGCCCGCGAAATTGTACGTTATAATGCCAATTTGATTGCTCTCTGCTTAGCCTTTAGGAGATAATATATAGCCTATTTGAAGACCCTGCCCCTAGTTAGTATATGTGCGAAATTTGAATCAAATCTATTGAGTACTTTTCGAAATCCTTCCGGACAAAGCAAAGCAAACATAAACAGACAAACAGAGGAATTTTTTTCTAACTATATTTTTGGCATCAGTATCTTATTGATTAAACGGTTGAACACCCAGCGAGTGTTATTTTTTTATATTTTCAATTTACAGTTTTGACTTTTCTATCATTTTATTATAATTATTATGTATAGATGATGTTGTACCTTTGAACGAGTGCGTATGCACTAACTCAGTAACAGCTTTTCGTTTATGAGGTCGGTATGAATGCACTAGAAATATAAACGGTATTATTTATTTTTTTGCTAGGAAGTCAATGGAATAGTTATACTTCTTTTCGCGTGACCTCAAAATGCCCGAAGAAACATTTTAATAACTGTTCATTTTGTAAATTTTTATATTTCAATTTCGTTATTATTTATGCTGTTGATTGATGGAACTTGCTGCTCATATTGAAAAAAAAAACGACACTACTGTTCCACAATTACACCTGACCGGTTTCGCCTTATTGCATTCTCAGAGGTTTAGATGATATACATTGTATCGAAATCACTCAAATAATTACATTTGTAGATGACAAGATACTATATCGAACTTACTCAAAACAACAACATTTTATTATTGTTTGAGTAAGAATCCGAAATGTCCTTCGAAATAGAAAGGTTTTGATGGGATAAATAAAACGTTAAACAATAGCATTTATTTTTAATATTTAAAGCAATTAGTATGCTAACTTTTTCATAATATTTTATTATAAAGTGAAAAAAGACAACTTGGCCCAGACGGGACTTGAACCCGCAACCTTTGCCTAATCCAGGGCAATGCTCTAACCAATTGAGCTACGGGAGCCGTACTGATACAAGTTGAAATTCTTCACCTTATTGTAACCGCCATTTAAGAGTATGGCACAGAGCCATCTATTGAGCTACTTAGCAACTCTGATATCAATGAACGATATTGCAATCATTTTTATACATTGATTTGATGTCTCCGACTCAATCTATAGATTTTTAATATTTAACGCCATACTCTTAAATGGCGGTTACAATAAGGTGAAGAATTTCAACTTGTATCAGTACGGCTCCCGTAGCTCAATTGGTTAGAGCATTGCCCTGGATTAGGCAAAGGTTGCGGGTTCAAGTCCCGTCTGGGCCAAGTTGTCTTTTTTCACTTTATAATAAAATAGCATTTATGTAATGAAAATCCTTGATTTAACACTTTCGTGCGGTATTCCCCAAGAACTTGAGAGGAGGAAAATCGCAAGCTATCTGTATTATTGCTACATTATCTAAGTAAACACGCTTTTCCTGTTTACTCATAATAATATATGCTTACCTTGAAGGAAAGTTGTATAGGTTAACTTCAAACCTACAGCATTGGAACGTAGCTAACGTTCAAAACTTGCCCGTTTGACCCAGGTTGTTAGGCCCCTCTGAGATCTTATTGGTACCCCTTATAATTTAAAAACATGTCGTCCGTTCACGTGTAAAACATCGAAATTACTCTGAACAAATCCAACATCTGAAATCAAATTCTAAGTTCCGAAACATATTTCTAGCTCTGTGATAGCGTCGCCAAGCTCTAAAACCAGCTTCTTTCTCGGCTATAGATGGTTCTCATCAGAGCACTATTCGCTGTACTCTTTGCATCAACATAAAACCTTCGTTGGTCTTTGTATCAGCCTGGTTACCTATTGCACTCCGGGAGGGGAGCCGCCATACTGAGACTTACTCGTTTGTCAAAGCGTAGGTACAGTGGGCCAAAAAATTGGTGTACCATCTTAAGGTTGAACGTCGCTTGCAAATTCATAGGCGATAATGATTAGTTTCGCTTGCAGACATCTGCGAGCGAGATATCTGACAATTTCTATTGCCATCTTTATCTGATTATTGATAACCTTTTATATTGATTATTGATACCTACTGTTTGTTACATGACAGCTGTTCTTAGTTTGAATATATTTGACAAAAAGTCAGTTGTCAGTATTTCTATATGAAAAAGAGATTGCTAGATTTAAAAAGATTTTATTACTTTTATTTAGAACCATTCAAATTATCTTTGCAGAAATTAATGTTTTATCAGTTTTGAATAAAGGTTACAATGTCATGTACTTCTAAGTGACTTACGACAAATGAATACTTATCAATAAGGTTTACGTCATTATTATGCATCTCTTTCAATGATATCTAGTATGAACCTTGTTGTAATTTTCAATGACAAGAAAACTAAATCAAAACTGATACACCACTTTCTTGGCCGACCGTACCCCTAAAGGAGTAGGTACGTTTATACACACAAATTTATCCTACTAATCCAACAAATGTGAAAGTTTGTGAAGATGTTTGGATCTCCTAGTCCTCCTACGCTCTAACGAATGAACGGTATGGGCTGAAATTTGGTACAGAGATAGCTCATAGTCTGGAATAACACATAGGCTACTTTTCATCCCGGGAATATGTTCCCAAGGGAAGCGGAAACGGGTACCGAATTTCACGCGGGCGAAGCCGCGAGTAGCATTTAGTAAAAAATATATATGTGTGTGTCTGAAATTATGAGTGTAGTGTTTTAATTGTTTTTGCAAGGTCATTGCGACAGCTGATTGCTTTTGTAATGGTGTATAGATAGTATACTAATACGATTCCCCCCGCAACATATGACAGACAGATATGTATAAAGCAAACATGCTATGTCTACTCCCCTTATACTGTCCGCGTTGCTGTATAGTAATAGGAATACTGAAGTGTAATATTTAACAGTGCTTTACAATTATTTCCAGATAAACGCGGTGAGCCTTCTACAAGTAAGTGATGTCGGGCGGCCCCTGGCTTGCGACAATACGCGAGCTGACCCCCACCGCGGTGTCACATAGTCTAACAGTACCCTGACTGCTAGAGCGAATCGCACATTCATTACTCTTACAAAGTTACCTCTCATTAGAATTTCGGACTGTTGAACGGTCATCGAAAGAAAAATGCAATAAATTAATAATTTGATTGATTTTTGTGGAGGTTACAACTCGTATGCGATAATTTGAGGCACTCTTTGAAACTAACTCTTCCCAAGAGTGTCGCAACTTATCGTGCACATACGCGTCAAAGAAATTAGAATAGTGATGTGCCTATTTGTTAGTTGCATTAGTCTATTGAATTAAACTTTAGACAACATCTTCACTTTTTTTTTGTTTTTAGTCTGTTTCATTGACATTGATAAAAATTTTATGACATATAAAACTATTTTATCCGAAAATTATCTGTAAATAAAAAGAGGTATTTTCGATATGCTCGCAGTCTATGGTGTGCTATATTATACATGTCAGTTGACATCAGTCATTTATTAGATAGACATATTATTATTAAAGATAGTTCTAGACTATATCGATATATCATTATTAAACGAGAGTACATATACTTGTGCGATTACAGATCTTTCTATTTCAGGTATGCATTAACAAAATCTGATTTTATTTTTACTGTACCAAGTGTAGTTCAATTAGTCGAACAATCAAACTAAATTGATTTAGTCGACTAATAAAACTAAAATTAAATGTTTATATTTTTATTTATATTAGATTTACATAACGACTAAACTATATTTATTGGTACAGTGCTAACGCTCTTAAAATTTATAGATTTTTGTACATGAAGTGTATTAAAGTACTGAAAAATAGATATATTTGTTAAAAGTAATGGATTAATCCCACGAGTATAGTCACTTTCGCTGGTTCGTTGGTTTTGAAAAACCTTTGAAGTATTAATTTTGTTGATGTGTATTTTGAAAAGCAATAATTTTGATTTTCCCTTATAAGTTGCGCATTCTGGTTGTGCACGTTGTGACGATTTTTCGTTCGAATAGTCGACTAAATTGCTTCAAGTCAATTGAACGATTCAACTAATTCTGAATGATTCAATGATTGAGCTAGTTCACTGGTGTTCTTTCTTCTTCCTTTGTCTCAGACATAATTGGTTTATTTCATGGTCTGGTACCATAGTAAAAATATCTTTAATTTACCTTTTGCTATATTTCACTTATATATGATACTTTACATCAGTGAACTATGAAGGAAGGCTTAAGACTGAGTATAAATTCTACAAGTGTATAAAAGATTTAAATATGTATATTACTTTTTGTTCGTTTTTGTATAATCTATCACTCCATTACGTTGTAAATATGTATACTTAAATAGTAGAATACAATATTATTTATGTATATTTCATAGCAATAATAATGTTCTAATTAATATTTTTTGTTCTGACTTCATTGAACTAATCGACTAAATTATGCACTAACTATATTATTTTCGTTATACTACTAACTTGTCCTACCCGTATTTTTCCCATCACTATTTCTTGTTTTAGTGATCGTAAGGTACAACACTACTGCTGTCACTAGAGTGACTACCTAAAGTCGAATTTTTAATTATACGAAGTAAAGTGACAGCAACTAATGTCACTTCTTCATAGAAATAAAGCAACATTGTATGAAGAAGCCACATTAGTTGCTGTAACTTTACTTCGTCTAATTAAAAATTCAACTTTATATAACACAATACCTCTTTAATTAATATTTGATGTAAATAATGTTATTGCAAATGATTATTAATATTAACTTTATTTACGATAGTTGTGTGTAAAAAAAGTATTGAATTTTTATACCGCGAAATTAGTATATTAATTGTATAAAAAGTTATGTAAGTATAAATAAATAATCATATAGGCAAGATGTGTGATGTAATTATAAGATGATTATAATTTTTGTATAATACGCTGAATCCGTTTAACAAAATATTGTTATTATTATAGACCAAATCGACTTTGTGAACTAATAAAGTAATGTAGGTAGGTATGGATAATGCCTTAATAAAATTTTACAATGAATATTATTTTTATTTATTTCAACCCCCGCGGATCAATTCAGCGGGATCGAATTTAGTAATTAGAACATGCACTAGGATAAATAAATTCGGTTCACATCTTGCTAAAGCTGAAGACCGACAGGAAATTATTTTCTTTTCATAAATAGGAATTCTGGGTGCCGATTCGTGACTTGAATGCGTAGACGAAATTTTTCTGATAAATTGTCTTTTGTCTCATCTTTTTGCTGTTTCTTCATTGCGACAAGTTACATTTCAGCAGTAAATTTCCGTGTAAGTATTCCCGTCATGTGCTCGAGAATCGCCACTTTCTCTCTCTTGGAAGATAACATTCCTGCATGGTGACTGCACTTTAGAAACACGGCCTGTATTGACACTGACTCTAACTCATAGATTTAGAATTTATTTGAGACAATCAAAGAGAATACAATACTACGTATGTTATTGTATTTGAAAATAGCGAAAAATTCTAAATCTATGTTATCTATGCTCTATCTAGCTTAACGTCGAAAATCCAATCTGTATGGTCAGTATGGTTATCGGCGTAAAAGTTTGCTGCTGGTTATCGAATGTCGGCTTGCACCGTACAGTATTTTTGTCTGTGAAATTTTTTCTTGCAGTGTTAACTTGTCAGTCAACGCATAGAACACGATGTTCACTGGGAGAGGATGCGCTATACTGAGAATTTCCCTTCTGTCAAAGCAGACTCCCAAAAACTGCACGCTTTTACACACCCCTAAACATATAAGAAATATACTATAGCTGTAGGTATATCTGAAATTATGAGTGTAGGTAAGTTCCACAGTGACAGCCGATTGCTTTTGTAGTGGTGTATATGAATATGATTTCCCCCCGCAAAATATAACAGACAGATATGTATAGGTCAAACATGCTGTCCTCTCCCCTTGTACTGGTCGCGTTGCTCTGTGAGTCAACGTGTGCTCAGCCTGAAAACCACCATAAAGATTTGTTACCTCTTTACCTAGAGTTGACTGGCAGATAATGACGATGTCTTCGCCATTTTCTAAACAAAGCAGATAAAAATGTCAACGCGACATTCAGAACTTGCTTTTCTTGCTTTTTATTAATTTTATTTGTCATAAAGTTTTATATTATTTTACAATTTATTTATTTGATTAACTTTATTCGTTAAATGTGTATATTTGATACTGTTATATTTTTACGGCTTTTCTCCCACGCTTGGGCAGTATACTATGGAGTACACAATTCACCCGGAGAGGTACTCAATAGAAATAGACAGGAATGAATATGACTATGACGACACTCCACTATTCACTCGCGAATCTTCATGCAGATTACTTAGACAGGTAAGTGTACAGGCGTACAGCTGTCTATTTTTTCTGTGGAAATCCTACATAGATGCTTTGCCGGACTCCTACCGACGAAAGACACAATGCCTTACAACAATCTATGGCCGGGAATCCCGGTAAAGTCCTCGGAAGGATGTCCTAGGGTTCCCGGCAGTCTGGCTACCACCGCGGCCTCGCTTACATGGTTCGGGTACCTACTATCCCGCATCTGGGGGTTTGTTCAAGTGTGTGTTCAGTGGCTAAAACTATAAATTATAACAGTTTATGGTAGACTTTCTGTCGCCCGTTTTAGGTGCAAGTGTTGATATAATAGGTGTGATAGGAGCAGGTGCGGTCAGGGGGTCAGGTACCTCTCAAAAATAGTCGTCCAATTGAGAAATTTAAACATTTACAAAATTAGTGTATTTTATAAACACACTAGCAAACGAAGTTGCGCGGGTCACCGCGCAACTTCGTTTGCGCCACATAAGAGAGAGTATTACCTGTTCCCGTCGCATTTACTCCCGTCGCGTTGCGTTTACTCCCGTAGCGTCTCGTCGCTAATATTCAATACTACGTGTGTGTGTGTGTGTGTGTGTGTGTGTGAGAGAGAGAGAGAAAGGTTTCTCGTCGCGTGTATTCCCGTCACATTATTTTTAAGAACAATTTCGTTTATGAAAGAGGTATCCCGTGGCATTATTGTAGAAAAAAATTGATTGCCATTAAAATGGTTATTGTGCACCAACCCAAAGATAGACATATGCTATCGCGCAATTTTTTTAGAACTTTTTTAAGAGAAACAATGTTGTAGTACATATTTTTTACATAACTATAAATATTTACGCAGCACACGCAACCAAGCTCTCAAAAGGAATAACTTTTCCCCCGTTTTTGAAACATTTACTTTTACTGCTCCGCTCCTATTCGTTGTAGCGTGATGCTATATAGCCTATGACACGCCACAATAACGTAGCTTTCTATTGGTGAAAGAATTTTTGAAATCGGTTCAGTAGATTCCGAGATTACCCCTTACAATTTAACAAACACAAACTTTGCCTCTTTATAATATTAGTATAGATTACTATTCTCAACCCAAGAATCAAACATGTTAAATTATTTTATGGTGCAGAGACATGCAGTCACAGTCACCGTCCTATTTCTTCAGATAACCCTATTATACTATTTTAAAGATCATCAGCTCACTTCCTGAGTGATGAGGGGATTTGACTAAAATTCACAGGTCCGAATACCTAATACGAAATTTGATATAAATAAAATACCCACTGTTACTTTGATGATATTTAACGTATCAGCCTGGAACTGGCTGATACGTTAAATAGGTAGTCTGCAGGATACCCAAGTGACCTAAGTCCTTAGTAAATTAAAGGGTAATATACCATGTTTGGCTTTATTAGAACAGTCTTAGGATCAGGGGCATTTCAATTTATAAATTAAGACAGTTACTAGGTATGGGTTGGTATTGGTACAAGTTGAAGAAGATCTCTTTTAGATGGCGCTTTTAGCGATAAGACCGCCCATTGTACTCTTCATTCATAGTTATTAAGTTCTGATTAAAAATACTGTATGTAATGGTGTGCAATTAAGCATTATTTATCTATATATCTATCTCTTCAGAACCCTATCGTACCTATCAATGCCCAATGCACTCAAATGATTTTCAGTGGTCCAGCAAATTCGAAATTTCATCCACGAAAATACATGACGAGTCCAAAGTTCGGAAGACGAGCAAGTGCGACGCCCGACGGAGACACTTACGAAGAGCAGCCTGGTTAGTATCCACCATCGGTATTTAACCTACTTGAACGAGAAATGAGGAGGTTTTTAAGTACACGTCCATAAAAAGGGGGTTGTCTATAAAGTCGATTTACAAACGATGATTTTATGTGACCATTTTGTGACATTTATTTGAGCGTTTCCGTGCTTCGGAAGGCACGTTAAGTCGATGGTCCCGGTTGCCAGTAGGTAAAATGGCAGTCGTTAAGCCAAGTAGAAGGCCTTTCTGGGCGACTCGAAAACATTTGCCTAGACTGACTGGCGCGGTAGGCGGTCGCTGGAGGTCGTGGGTTCGATTCCCACCGGAGACAAATATTTGTGTGACCCATAAATGTTTGTCTCAAGAGTCTATGTATTTAAAAAGTATATAAGTATTAATATACGTGGTCTGATACCCATAACACAAGCAGGTTATTCCTAGCTTACTTTGGGATCAGATAGCGTTGTGTCAAATGTCCGTGAATATTTATTTATTTATTTATTTTAACAGCGGGCAGTCACAACCTACGCCTGTCTATCGTAATACGGTGTGCGTTCGCGCAGCGGAATGTTGTTGAATTTAAAGATTTTAATTAGGCAGATATTTAGTATATGACGTCGTGTAATTGTGTATGGTAAAAAGAAAATTGTGTATGCAGCCATTGTGGAGAAATTCGCCTAAAACTGATTCCGCTGGGCGAACGTTGTCCTGGCGGAACTTTTTTTAAATCCATGCACTCAAAAGAAAAAAAATGTGTCCAACAATTAGTGTGTATTTGTGTGTAATTGTTAGTGACCGACCGAAGTTTCGGTTTCGGTTTCGGTTTCGGCCAGTTTCGGCCAAAAAATCGAGTTTCGGCCGCAGTTTCGGTTTCGGCCAAAATGGGCCGAAACTTTCGGCCGGGCCGAAACTCACGTGTTCGTGAATTTTGAGTGCCTGGCTCTGCTTGTGACGTGGTTGGGGTCAGCCCAACCAGTTAATATGTTATTAACCTAAGATGTACAGATTCACAAACGACTACCAACCAGTTACAATAATAAAATTTTATTCAAATCACAAGCAATTACAATCATTAGGAAGTATTAGACAGTTACCCCTTTGTTATGTCTTAGACCACCTTTTTAGGGTCCCGTTTTTACTATTTGGCTTCCTAATCCTAAAAAGGTGATCTAGGACATTACATGAACCTACTTTTTGTAGTCGATTCCGTACAAAAAGGATAAAAACAGAGCCCTATTCTTAATACTTCGTTGGTCGTCTGTCTGTCTGTCAGCCGGCTGTAACTCGTGCACCGTGATAGTTAGACAGTTAAAATATTTACAGATGATGTATTTTTGTTGACGCTTTAGCAACAAATAATAAAAACTGACAAAAAATACTATTAAAGGGGGCCTCCCATACAACAAACGTTATTTTTGGGGCTTTTCTTGTACGGAACCCTACGTGCGCGGTCGCTCTTATCCAGTTTTAGTTATATATACCTACATACATACATACATACATACATATGGTCACGCCTTTATCCCCGAAGGGGTAGGCAGAGGCATATTATATGCCCACATTTCACCTTTGTATAATTTGTCCCACGTAGTAGGTGGTGAGCCGTATTGCCGTGTTTAAATGGACAGGCGCAGGTTGTGACTGCCTGCTGTTGAAATAAAGCCTTCAACTTAGCTTAACGACTGCCATTTTACTGGCAACCGGGACCAACGGCTTTACGTACCTTCCGAAGCACGGAAACGCTCAAATAAATGTCACAAAGTGATCACATGGATGGTCACCCATCCATGGACCGGCCATAGTGAATGTTGCTTACTGCAGTGATCGTTTACAGAACACTGAGTCCGCGGGGCCACGAGCGCTTCAAATATATTATTATATATACCTAATGTAACCAAAACCGGCCAAGAGCTAGTAGCAGGGCACTGTGTGGTTTTCGTTGGTAGGAGTTCGCAATAGCATCTATGAGTAATTCCACACGTAAAAGAAAGAATCTACCCATCTTTAGGTGGAGATATTTCTAAAATGAACATTTGAGAAGATTTATACCGTTGATTGGCCTTTAGGTTCACTACGACAACTGTGTCAAAACGAAAACTTCCCAAAACGTCAACTGCTGACTTAGTGGAACTTGCTGGACCTATTGAAAAAAAAACCGGCCAAGTGCGAGACGGACTCACGCACGGAGGGGTTAAAGCGGGATCCTATGAACGAGACACGGGACTTAGCCATCCGTCTCTCTATTAGTCACGAGGTTGTTTCGCTGGAACCGTGTTAGGTAGAGACCTAAAATTTCCACAGATAATATTTCTGGTGCTGCTTTTTTTTTAACGTGAGGAAAGTCCTACAGGGATGCTATGCCGGACTCCTACCGACTAAAAACCACACGTAACCTACCTAACACCCTACGGTTGGGAGCCCTCGGAAGGATGTCCCCAGGACTCCCAATAGACCGATTGTTCGTGTGCTATCCCGCGTCTTTGGGGGGTGGTTCGGCTTCGCCACAGACACTTACCGAAGCTTTCGTACCCGGTAAGCATATGTGACCACCGGTAGGAGAGAGCGACGTGGCTCTACTCCAACCACCCATGACCGGTCTGACTGCCGCGATTGTGGCGAATCCCCCCTTTGGTTGCTCAAGTCGCACCGTCCATGCCTCCACGGTTTCCTGGTGGAGCAGGGACCGCTGGGCCTCGATTTCTTGAGACCCAGGCCTTTGGCCCCGCTACAGCGCCTCCTTGCACTATTTAAATAGCGACGCAAGTGTCTTCGCTTCCAGGTCCCATGGAGGGGTTCCGGCTAGGAGACAAGCCGCCTAAACTTAGTTCGTGCGGTATCCCCTTATCACCCTGACGGCCATCACCTTCTACAGGCTAAGCAATCTAGCCGCATTGCTGGCCGTTGGGGTCTCCGCCCATACAGGGACCCCGTATAGAAAGCATCCGCACGATCCCAAGGTATAGTCTCCTGCAGGGAGCGTTGGGTCCCATGATGTTGGGCAACAATCGCGATAATGCGGCTGATGCCCCGCTCAGTTGTGGGATCAAACTTCGGAAGTGGTATCCGAAGTTCCACCGACTATCGAGTACGAGCCCCAGATACTTCCAAGGTCCGTGAAAGCACAGAACCTCGGATTTGTGACGGGTGGTCACCCTAAGCTCGAATACGGGAGCTGGGTCTTGAGGTCTCAAGACCCAGCTCCCGTATTCGACTCACAGCTTGAGCAACCCCTGCCGTGGCCTTTAGGGCTACGTCTCGGCGCGTTGCTCGTCGCGCTGTAACGTGGGTGCCGTACCACCCCTGAGCAACGGACCACGCAGCACCCAATCGTAACCGATGTTCCACACAGAAGTGATCCTAACCTAAGACTGATCCCTGTAAACACCGAACGACACATCTCGCCGACCCGGCCCTAGCCGACTCGGGTAAGTCATGGCCCTCTCGGAAAGATATACCCTATACAATTCGACGAAGGTTGGATTCCATGGTCAATAAGCGCAGCCCTAACGCAGCTCAAGGGTAGGGTGTTGAAGGCGTTAGCGATGTCAAGAGACACTGCCAGCACCACCTCACCCTGTTCTGTTGCCACTATAACAGAAAATACTTTCTAAAATCAGAAAAAAAACATCCACACACAACAAACGTAATTTTTGTGCCCAATTTTTGTAACGGAACCCTCTGTGCGTGAATCCGACTCGCACTTGGCTTTATTATTATTATTATTTTCAATGTGAACAGATGAACACGTGAGTTTCGGTTTCGGTTTCGGCCGAAACTGACCCTGGGGCCGAAAGTTCGGTTTCGGTTTCGGTTTCGGCTGGAAAACCAGTTTCGGTCGGACACTAGTAATTGTGTATGTATGAATAAAATTAGTGTATGCATAAACTTCGGAGAAATTCAAGTTTCCGCTACGCGAACGTTTGGCCATTAGCTAGTTTTCATATAAAGCGCTTATATAGAGAGCTGTTGATTTTTACATACCTTGTTTTGAATTTGTTTATATTTGTTTAAAAAACAGATTTAGAAAAAAATGTAGGGTTTAAAAGATAAAAATATAAACGTAAAATACACTTATTAGCTCGTAGTTCGTAAAGTATACACTTTGGGGTCTAGATTTTCACGTTTTTACAAACCATGTAAGTGCCTGCAACATGTTGCAAAGTATCAATGATGTTCCGTTAGTAATTAAAGGGTTATAGGACAATTTACCATGAATAGATCACTGTTTACAAAGCAGTCAAATATCACGGCGTTCTTAAGGAATTGCATAGTAAAATGTATTCCAATAATTAGTTTATTAATTCAACTACTCACATGCAAAATTTCATCTCATCAAATTCAGTAATTAAAGAGAAACAATTAAAATACTGACAAAGCATCGAAAGCCTACATAACCCGACCAAGTTCGAATGACGACAAAAAAGCGGCCGTGCAATATATTTAGGTAACATTCTAAAATTTACAGTCTAATACCGGTACAGGTGATAACACAATTGTTGTTTCGATATCTATATTAATATTATAAAGCTGAAGAGTTTGTGTGTTTGTTTGTATGGTTGAACGCTAGGATCTCAGGAACTACTGGTTGGATTTATAAAATTCTTTTACAGTTTGAAAGTCCATTTATTGAGGATGGCTATAGGCTCTATAACATCACGCTAAGACGAATAGGGGCGAAGCAGCAGTCAATAATGTTTCGAAAACGGGGAATATTTTTTACCGTCTGAGAGCTTCCGAGGCGTACGCTGCGTAAATAGTTAAAGATACGTAAAAATTGTGTATTACAATATTGTTCCTCTTAAAAAGTTCTAAAAAAAAGTCCGCGGCCGCATATGTCTATCTCTTAAGGTTCGCTCCCAATAACCTAATTTGTCTGTTTCTTAAGGTTCGCTCTCAATATTATAAAACTGAAGAGTTTGTTTGTCCTAGGATCTCAGAAACTACTGGTTGAATTTCGAAAATTATTTTACAGTTTAATAGTCCATTTATTGAGGATGGCTAATGGCGATATAAAATCACGCTAATGCGAATAGGAGCGGAGCAGCCATAAATAATGTTTCGAGAACGGGGAAAATTTCATTCTTTTGAGAGCTTCCACTGCGTATGTAAATGGTTAAAGTTACGTAAAAATTTTGTATTACAAAAATGTTCCCCTTTAAAAGTCCCTTTAAAAGTTACAAAAAAAATGTTGTCAACAGCATATGCCTATCTTTTAAGGTTCACTTACAATAACCCCAATAAGCAGGGCCGTCTTAACCGGGGGTTCAGAGGCGCGGCCGCACCCGGGCGCCGAGCCCGAGGGGGCGCAGGCCGAGCTCTAAACATTTCGATATTTCCTTACCTAATTAAACTTTAACTCATAAGTACAATATTAACGCCATTCCCCTGTTTCGTAAACTAACGTCAAATAATCACCCACATGCATATGTATAAATATAGGCATCACCCATATTAAATTACCATTGTATTATTGTCACTTTTGCCTTTCGGCACGTGTCATACCGCTCACGATATGCAAGGTAATATAGCTCAGGTTTCGATAAACATAACAATTAAATTTATTTAACACTAGCGGACGTCACGCGGTTTCACCCACGTAGTTCCTGTTTCCGTGGGAATACGGGAATTAAAAAAAAACCTATGTTCACCGCAAAGAGTGTAGCTTCCCAACAGTGAAAGAATTTTTCAAATTGGTCCAGTAGTTCCGGCACCTATTCAATGCAAACAAACAAACAAACAGTCAAATCTTTCCTCTTTATAATATTAAATTAGACGCATACGGCAATATCTCCATTCCAAAGACGTTTGATGCGCCCTTTGACATAGGCGCCTGGCGTCCGCACTTTAGGCGAAATGGCCTCTATTATTAGGTTTTTAGGGTGTAAATTGTTATTTTTGCCACCTTAATTGTGGAATTTCCAAAAATCCTTTCTTAGTGGATCCCTAGACCATACAAGGAACCTTTTTGCCAAATTTGGACTTTCTAGTCCCAGCGGTTTGAGATGTGCGTTGATTATCAGTCAGTCAGGACATTCACGTTTATGCTACTGCTCCACCTGCATCTTAACGCGATTAACACCATAATAGCACTTCAACGTAGATGTGGCCAAGGTTTTAACGTGGTAAATTACAAACGGCATACTAATGCCGTTTGTATGCCGTTTGTAATTAATGGCATTAAACGTTAAGCGATAGCTCGGGCTGTCGGTTTTTTTCGACACATCAAAAGGTTTTAGCAGGTAGTTTTGCGCGCTAAGCGATGTTGGCTACATTAACGCTAGTTAACACCATCTCATTTCGCGGGCATTCATCTAAAAAATTGGGGCTTACTCTATGATTGCTTTACACATTATGTATAAATAGTATAAAATTTACAACCAAAGCATATTTTGATACCGATTTTTAAGATTAAAAAACTATTTCTGGCTATTATTTTCCGTTTGCATAGGTAGACAAAAACGCCTTCATTTGCGGGGTTTTGTCTTTTTCTAAACTAGTCCCCTTAAACCCCCATTGTGTGATTAGGTTCAACCTCCATCTTGTGTTGACGCGTAACTTCTTGAATTAATCCACTCTAACGGCGTTGTGACGGTCTTCTCTCGTTTTCCATAAATTCATTTGCACTAATATTGTTTGCCGTAATCATTCCCGATCATAATATTGTGTAATAATGTTTGCCTTAACAACTCCACAGTGATAACTTTTATTTGCCATAAAATGACTTTCTATAACAACATAATATCATAATAATTAGTTTCCATAAGTAACACATCTCATAATCGACTCTTGACATAATCAAAATTTGATATAATTATGAAAATAATACATAATATTGTGAGGTCGAAATTAATTATTATATAGGATAGGTTAGGTTAGAAGACTAAGGCGGATGCGAAGCGAAGCGAAGCTCCCGCCTTAGTCTTCGTGGTTCTTTTTTAAACCACCCAGAAGTAGTAGCCCCGCCTTGCGGGACTCCGTCGCGCTTGGTTAGTAGACGGCATTATGAGGTTTAGTTTTAGGTTTAATTGTGAATAAAAAATCTGTGTCGTATAAATTAAAATATTGAAAACGAAAATTATGGCAAATACATTTATTGATTTACACAAATTATTATGACACTTGATCGATTATGACCAATGGAATTAGTGAAAGTCATTTTATGTCATTTCACGATTATGGCAACTGAAGCGTTATTTGTAATGAAATTATGTCAAATACCAGTATGGCATATATGAAATTATGGCATATTAAATTATGGCAAACATTAGTAAACCCGTTGTGACCTTAATGTAGCCAAAGCGCATTCTTAATGCCTTAATTATCGAGCAGTTGAACATCAACATTAATGTTAACGCAGGTAGAGCAGTAGCATTATACATATAGATTACAGATCTTAGAGAAAAAGAAGTGAAACATCAAAAAATTATTGCGTTTTTTGGTTGACCGGGGGGGGGGGGGGCAGTCTGAGCTTCGCACCCTGGCGCTATATAGCTTTAAGACGGCCCTGCCAATAAGTTTTGAAGTATGAGCGACGCGACGGGAGTAAACGTGGTCTGCAGTGGTAGCCAGCAACTGAACGATAAAAACCGGCCAAGTGCGAGTCGGACACACATGAGTTCCGTACCAAAAAAAGGACAGGTGGAAGTAAATGCGACCTGAAACATTATATCACTCTCATGTGATGCAAACGAAGTTGTGCGGGTCAGCTCTAATGAATATTAGCGACGCGACGGGAGTAAATGCGAAGGGAAACATTATATCACCTTAAATATTAATACAACACCTCTCTCTTTCTCGCTCATGTGACGCAAACGAAGTTGTGCGGGTCAGCTCTAATGTTTATTAGTGACGCGACGGGACTAGGCGCGACGAGAGTAAATGCGACGGGAAACATTATATTACCATATCTCTCTTTTTCTAACTCATGTGACGCAAACGAAATTGCGCGGGTCAGCTAGTAATTTACATGTGATCAGTGATTTAAATTTTTATTGAAGCTCGAAATACATATTATCCTTACCCTCATATTCATAATCGTTTATTAAACCTATTTTAGTTAAAACACATTTTAAGTCTATTGTTTTCTCTAACCAATGACAGAGTATAAATTTTAAATATGGAAAAAGAATTGGTTTCGAGCAGGATTCGAACCTGCGTCTTCGGCGATCCGTGCCGACGCGTTATCCACTCCGCCACCGAAACCTACTCGGAACCAACCAAATTTTCCACCTTATTATACGTCTTGCGGCGACGTAGGCACCATCTACCGGCACTTTTTAGAAAGTTACACGGCACGAATGTATAGAATTGCACCTATATTCATTCGATTTATGATGAAACCAGCCCGAACATTAAGATTATTTTTGAAAAGCAATTAGTATGCTAACTGATCATAAATTTTAAATATGGAAAAAGAATTGGTTTCGAGCAGGATTCGAACCTGCGTCTTCGGCGATCCGTGCCGACGCGTTATCCACTCCGCCACCGAAACCTACTCGGAACTAACCAAATTTTCCACCTTATTATACGTCTTGGGGCGACGTAGGCACCATCTACGAATCCTGTTCGAATCCTGCTCGAAACCAATTCTTTTTCCATATTTAAAATTTATGATCAGTTAGCATACTAATTGCTTTTCAAAAATAATCTTAATGTTCGGGCTGGTTTCATCATAAATCGAATGAATATAGGTGCAATTCTATACATTCGTGCCGTGTAACTTTCTAAAAAGTGCCGGTAGATGGTGCCTACGTCGCCCCAAGACGTATAATAAGGTGGAAAATTTGGTTGGTTCCGAGTAGGTTTCGGTGGCGGAGTGGATAACGCGTCGGCACGGATCGCCGAAGACGCAGGTTCGAATCCTGCTCGAAACCAATTCTTTTTCCATATTTAAAATTTATGATCAGTTAGCATACTAATTGCTTTTCAAAAATAATCTTAATGTTCGGGCTGGTTTCATCATAAATCGAATGAATATAGGTGCAATTCTATACATTCGTGCCGTGTAACTTTCTAAAAAGTGCCGGTAGATGGTGCCTACGTCGCCCCAAGACGTATAATAAGGTGGAAAATTTGGTTGGTTCCGAGTAGGTTTCGGTGGCGGAGTGGATAACGCGTCGGCACGGATCGCCGAAGACGCAGGTTCGAATCCTGCTCGAAACCAATTCTTTTTCCATATTTAAAATTTATGATCAGTTAGCATACTAATTGCTTTTCAAAAATAATCTTAATGACAGAGTATGTTTAGCAAGCGTTTGTTAATGTTAAGTTTTTATAAACAAGGGACTAGTCATGAAAAGCACCTCAGCTGCGCTCCCGATACGCTCAAAATACACGCGCCTGATATGAATATGAGGGTAAGGATAATATGTATTTCGAGCTTCAATAAAAATTTAAATCACTGATCACATATAAATTATATCGAAACAACAATTGTGTTATCACCTGTACCAATTCAAAACCGGTATTAGACTGTAAATTTTAGAATGTTACTTAAATATATTGCATTGCACGGCCGCTTTTTTTTCGTCATTTTAACTTGGTCGGGTTATGTAGGCTTTCGATGCTTTGTCAATACTTTAATTGTTTCTCTTTAATTACTGAATTTAATGAGATGAAATTTTGCATGTGAGTAGTTGAATTAATAAACTAATTATTGGAATACATATTACTATGCAATTCCTTAACCCTTAGAGCTCCTCGCGGCGACCCGTCGCCGCGCATAATAATCAAGTTTTTCCGTAAAGCCCCGCGCGGCGACCGGTCGCCGCACCTACCCAGACGACTTTAAACTTAAATTTAGCCTGCTTACGTCCTACTTTTCAATGAACAGGTTTATTGCATGTGTAGTTTATAACATTTTCTTGTTTTTGGAATCTTATGAAATGACGTCAATGGGCCAGAATTATTTACAAAAATCGAACAGTTGAAGTTGAGAGTGGATTGCGCATGGATGGCGTGCGTTTGTGTAGTACGTGTGTGTTTCGTGTTTTTATTATAAATAATGTGTTTGCATTATTATTTATTATTATACACAGTAAAATAAACAATATATCAATAATCCGGTTGGTGTTTACAGGATCGTAAAATATGGTGTGGTGGTAGAGTAATCAATGTTTTTTTTGTTGAGTGCGTGTGTACCAAGTGCAAGTGTGCGTGTGTGTTTTGTTTTTTTATTATAAATAATGTGTTTTCATTATTGTTTATTATTATACACAGTAAAATAAACAATTTATCAATAATCCGGTTGCTGTTTGCAGAATTGAAAAATTTGGTCTGGTAAGTGAGATAAAAATTTTTTTTGGGAAATGGGAAATCTTTTTTCATTTTTAGGGTGGTGGAGCTAGGTCCACGTGATTACCGATTTTCGATATATTTTTTTAGTGTGTTGAAGGGTTAAGAACGCCGTGATATTTGACTGCTTTGTAAACAGTAATCTATTCATGGTAAATTGTCCTTTAACCCTTTAATTACAAACGGAACATCATTGATACTTGGCAACATGTTGCAGGCACTTACATGGTTTGTATAAACGTGAAAATCTAGACCCCAAAGTACGAACTACGACCTAATAAGCGTATTTTACGTTTATATTTTTATCTTTTAAACTCTACATTTTTTTCTAAATCTGTTTTTTAAACAAATATAAACAAATTCAAAACAACATATGTAAAAATCAAAAGCTTTCTATATAAGCGCTTTATATGAAAACTAGCTAATGGCCAAACGTTTGCGTAGCGGAAACTTGAATTTCTCCGAAGTTTATGCACACACTAATTTTATTCATACATACACAATTACACACAAATACACACTAATTGTTGGACACATTTTTTTTTCTTTTAAGTGCATGGATTTAAAAAAAGTTCCGTCAGGACAACGTTCGCCCAGCGGAATCAGTTTTTGACGAATTTCTCCACAATGGCTGCATACACAATTGTCTTTTTACCATACACAATTACACGACGTCATATACTAAATATCTGCATAATTAAAATCTTTAAATTCAACAACATTCCGCTGCGCGAACGCACACCGCAATACGGCTCACCATCTATTACGTGGGACAAATTCGATAAGGTGGGGGCGTATAATATGCCTCTGCCCACCCCTTGGGGATAATGTCGTGACCATATGTATGTATGTACGGACGATAATTTTACGTGAAAACATCCTGTGAAAACATAAACGTAATCGGACAAAGGAGTGGAAGAGAGATGAATGTGTCACAAGCCGAACGATTAGACGAAACTTGCCTCTCTGTCTCTAGCTCCATGCTCTCGTATGCTCGCTCGCTCGATCGTTTATACCTAGATACCAATTTTTTATCACGTGACGAAAATCCTACAGCGATGCTATGCCGGCTGGGAGTCCTGGGACATCCTTCCGAGGGCTCCCAACCATAGGTTGTTGGGCGTTACGTGAGGTTTTTTAGTCGGTAGGAGTCCGACATAGCATCCATGATGGATTTTCCCTCACGGTAAAAAAAGCGATCTTATGCCGCTCCTACTGACTAAAAACCACACGTATCCTACCTAACAGCCTACAGATGGGAACCCCGGGTAAGCCCTCGGAAGGATACCCCACGACTCATAATTGATTTTAAATATTTTTACTTTTAGAAACCACAAACTTCTCTAGGTCATCCCATTTACCAAGCATTACTTTTTTTTTTGTCGTTTTACAGTTTGACCTACTTCGGCACCGGCCTGTTCGCCACGATACTGGAAGATACATTGAAACAGTTCTACCTCTTAGGTAGGATTTTACCTCAAACTACCCACGTTAGGTACCTACTAGGGAAATTACACTCCTGATCTGATGAGTAGTTAGACAGTTGAAATTTTCACAGATTACTTATGTATTTCAGATGCCGCTATAACAACACAGATAAAAGAGAAGGGGATTAAGAGGGGCTTTCATATTTGCCGATTTCTGGTACGGAACCCTCTGGGGGTGAGTCTGACTCGCACCTGGCCGGTTTTTAACATCCACAATCTCTTTATCGAAGACTTTTTCTTTATATCTGAAAAGTCTGAAATATCTTTTACCGCAGATTAAATAATATTTATTTCGTGTGCTTTACCTTCTATCTGTTCACATGCCTTTCAGATACGGCCAATAGTGAACAGCATATACTCAAGATCAAATCAGATATGACCCTGTTGCTCGGTGAGAAGTACGGTGTTGAACCGCCGAGGATCAAGGACGAGTTTGACGGTATAGACATCAAGCAGCTCCATAGCGAATATTACAAGCTGAATAAAATCATCAATGACAGGTATAAACTGACTACTGTAGGCTGGAACATAGATCCTACTACCTACTACTATTATAAATGTGAAAGTTAGTGAAGATGTTTGGATATTTGTTACTCAATCACGCCCTAACGGTTGAACGGGTTGGGCTGAAATTTGGTACAGAGGTAGCTAATGCCTTATATTCTGGATTAACACATAGGCTACTTTTAATCCCGGGAAATGTTCCCACGGGAAGCGGGAACGGGTACTGAATATCACGCGAGCATCATCTAGTAACTTTTTAACTACTGAATCCAAGAACGTCTTCCTCCTCAGACTGAGGAGTGTAAGGGATCCCACTTAAAGTAGGTACTGGGACACAAGCCAACCTCACCAGACATCGCGTGGAGGTGGTGTGGGATCTCAATTGCAGCTCTATGGTTATCTACCGATTATTCTTACTAACTGGCTGCATTTTCTGGCTGAGAACGATAACTTCCTAAAATTACATCTTGCAAAAACGAATACCTACTTCCTAAAATTACAGCAGTTTACAAAAAAAATACCTTTCTTACAATCCACCACTGAGTTGGTTTTAGTTAGACAGTTGACAATTTCGAAATTTGTGCTTTTCAGGATTCGTATATTTCAGAATAGACATTTCAGGAAGTTGTCGTTCTCAGCCTGTTGGGTCTTCCATCCTCACCGATACAGTGAAAATGCAGCCAGGTAGGAAAAATAACCAGTAACCATTGAGCTACTAGAGATCCCCCACCACTTCTAGGTACGTGGAGAACCCGTTAAATCAGAGCAATACCTAATCTTTCAGAAACTTATGTAACCAGGTTTTGAAGGACACGTACCTCGATTTAGCGCTTGGTAACTATTACTGCTCATTGATCAAATATAGAAAAAGCGCTACTCATCGTGAGGCGCATTACTTACAACAGATTGAGGAGGAGACGCGGAACAAAATGTGAGTGTTAGCAAAAATTATATCTATTGTAAGTAACGCGTGAAAATGATGTTACAATGCCAATTTGATTGCTCTCTGCATAGCTCCTAGGATATGTAGCGTGAAAATATGTAGCCTATTAGAAGACCCTACCCCTAGTTAATATTAGTACAGTACTTTTCGCGATCCTTCCGGACAAAGCAAAGCAAACAGGCAAAAAAATTCCTATCTTTTCGGCTTCGGTATCATAAGTTGAATGCGAGTTTTTTTTTTAATATTTTCAATTTACAGTTTTTTTTTATTATAAGTAAGTATGTATAGATTGTAACAACTGACCAGTTTCGCCTCACGATATTCGCAAAGACGATAATTATCTAAGTAGATGACTTTTACTTAGAGTTAGATCTCCCTTTCCTTAAAGCCAGTACATAGGTACTGGCTTTAAGTTTAATCACTGCGACCATTTCTGATCTATAGTTGTCTAGCTCTCTCATAATGCCAGACATGTAGGGAGTTACTGTTCTATCGAGAAGGCTGTACCTAAGTCAAAAGGATTCGCTCGAATTCGAGAGCAACCGAGAATTTCGTCGAGTGGGCGAATTACGTAAGAAAGATCTCTTAGAAAATGCCCACGTCAGCAAAATTCTCACGAAGATTAACTAACTTTTAGTGAGTATCGTTCAAATCAATATTCTTTACAATAATTTCGTCTTTTACTTTAGTAAACGTCGCGAGGTAAGAAAGAGTCTACGGCAACACCGGAATCGTATGAAGTTTTCAATTCATGATACTGATGCTATTCTGAATGATCTGATGTCTAAACTTGAAGTAAGTACCAAACAACTGAACTCCCAACCCAAAAACGGCACAGCGTATGGGTTTCTCTTCTATTACAACCCCAGATTCTTTAAACTAAATGTAAATATGCACGTCACTGGGCCGCCAACTTGCAGAACGCTGTCCATATTAATATAGTCTTGTGAACTGTGCGAGTGGCCTTCTATTCGTTAGTTGCCAGGGCTTTTCATCAGGCGGCGGCGACAAAATACTTGCGGCTTACCACGGCCCACCAGTTGAACTGATGGTCACCGTAGTCTGTAAACGTTTGCACACTCACTCTGCCGTCCCTTTAAGAACCCCTTTAAATAAGCTCATACTGCAGACGTTTGAGAAAACCGAGGTTGGGGGCTCATTCCACAGTTTAATTGTGTGGCAATAATAGCAGAAGGTGGTGTCAAGAGCCGAAGGAACCGACGTGCATGCATGAAAAGAAAAATGAAAGTTGAAGAAGCAAGTGAGGTGTGTATGGACCGTGCCGTGTGGCGCTCGGTTCTTTCTGCCTACTCCGCAAGGGATTTGGTGTGAAGATAGTAATAGTAATCGTTCGCGTTTTAATTTGATTCTTTCCAGGATTCGACGTTACAAAGAGAGGCTCGTGTCCGGTACATAGACAGCTGGCAGAACGCTCGTTTAGAACAAAACGTTTGGCGCATTCACAACAAAGAAGCTGGTCCGTCTGAAGCTATAGCTTACTATCGCAGGAAGTGTGAGGACGAGCAACGTGTGCATTTGGAACTGGAGACGCTTGTCAACATTCAATATAATGTAAGAAGTTATGTATATAATTTTGCCTCAAGTAATGAAACTTCTGGGCGTAATGGGGCAATGAGGGTGGAGCTACTAACAGCCAAGGTCGTAACGAAGAGAAGGAAAAATCGAAACACTGGCTTGTATTTATCCTTCTTGCCAGCATGAACAGTATGCGTACTACCCATTCGCTCTATATTTGCCGGTCGCCTCCCATACTATACTGCCCGTTCGCTCTAACTTTGCCATTCGGCTCTATACTAAAGTCGAATTTTTGATTAGACGAAGTAAATTGACAGCAACTAATGTCACTTCTTCATAAAATGTTGCGTATTTTCTATGACGAAGTGACATTAGCTACTGTTAATTTACTTCGTCTAATTAACAATTCGGGTATAAGCCTCTACGCCAGCGGCAAACTTAGAGCGAACTGGATATATATCTTATTGTTTATTTTTAGCAAATAGAAACTCAACCGATTGGCCCACTTTTCTTAATTCCGGCCTTTCAATAAACTTATTTGCGACCTGAATAAACTCTATATCTGTGGTTTTTTTAGCAGAAAACCTAAGATTTAAATGCCAAACATTCAAGTTTTGGTTCTACGTCTCAGGGTTCTGAGTCCGAAGGTAAATCCAGCAAAGTTGGAGTAGGTATTTCCCCTATAGTCGATCAGAATTTAGTTTCCTTTAGATACTGAATGATGTTGATTTTGTAGGAATCTTTGCATCCAAAGTTTTTTAGGTATATTATATATGGTAAAGTTCATAGATTTAGAATGTACAAGATGAACAGTGTCAAACTGAAGACGAGACCAAAAATGAAAGATCTATGTCTGGGTTAAATAGTGTTGTTGAATGGTCACACCTATGTTATCGATAAAAGTATCTATATAAATGGATGGCATGGAAATGAAACTTCTAAGCACACAAAGTGCTTAGAAGTTTCATCTCCAACTTCTTGTTTTGGGGAATAAATTGTTAATTTGAATGTAATCGACTATCCAGTCGGGCATCCGAACTGTCAAACGTCACGGGCCGCCGACGCTCAACACCTTCGCGAGCGTTGGCGGGAACAGCGGTTGCGCGCCGAGCTTCACAAAATTAATTCTTATTTCTTTTATAGGAGTCGCACTACAGAAATACTTACTGTTTCATCATGCTGGATAACTGACGAAAATAACTAAACTAAATCCGAGGATATCCGATGTGTAATGGATTAATGAAATGTCGCTGAAAATTACGATGGTTAAAATGAAGTAGTATTCTTATGTTTTACCATGTAATTCAAAATAAAACCAGTTTTAAGTCTTATATTTTTTTATTTACCAAATATACACACAAACACGTTACCCAAAAATAAAAAAAAAGAATTTGTAGATACAAAATCTCCGAAAATAAATTTATCAATATTAGCGTATTTTCATTGCCAAAAATTGTCATCTTCACATGCTATTATAATTAATTTTACCTCGATTTGGGACGGAAATATTTATATCAGCTGTTAAACAACACCTTTTAAATGCAAAACAAGAATAATTGAATCAAAATAAACAAAAATATTAATAAAATAAAAGTATTAAAGTTATACATTTTTTGCGTATTTACATTGGCCAATAAAAAAAACAATTAATAAATATACACTGAAATAAATAAGTATATATTATAAAATAATATATCATTCAATATATTAAATAAAACCATAAATAAAAGCAGAATAAACTAAAATATTAAATACTTACCCCGTAACTAATTGGAACGCTAAAATGGCGGCTCAACAGAAAATTTATTTATCACAATCAACTCGAAGTTTCTGATGTTTTTTCTTTTAATGTTACTCTGCAGGCTATGTTAATCATTATTATAAACTCATCCTGCATTATTTCCGGCCTGGATGAAAGAGGATAATACCGGATATAAACGGATATAAACTGGCATTATGATGACCGTGGGCGTCGGAGCCGATGACAGTTCTGTCACTATAGTGCACGTGGGCGCTTTCGTGGCTATGAAAAAGTAAAAATGGGATTATTTATGGGGTAACTCGTAATATTAGAAATTCTGTAGTGATTTTACGAATTTTGATTCAGTGTGTGAATGTGAAAATACACTTTTAACATGTAATTTATGGCATCGTACGGCCGGTATGTAAGCATGGCCGTACGTCGTATCGTACGGCCATGCTTACAGCACACAAGACTTCTGACAGTAGTCCTCAAGTTGGCGACCCTATGATGTGCCTCTTCACGCTCCGCTTGTAGAACCCGGGATTGTAAAATGAGGGAAACACATGTGCGGGCAGGTCGTTCCAGGATTTTGTAGTTCGACAGAGGAACGATCTTTTGAAACGCTCAGTTCTGGCGAAGATTCTCTCCGCTATATATGAGTGGCACCTCTGCCCGACGTGTTGTTCGGAATCGGAAAGGAGATGGTGGGATCAGGTTGAAGAGCTCTTCAGAACATTCGCCGTGATACATTCAGTAGAAGGCAGCCAAGGACGCTATGGTTCTTTGCTGCGCTAACGGCTCGAGGCTTACCGTCATCTTAGGACAACCTATAATTGAAATCGGATAACACCTCTCTGCATAGCGCCAAGCGCGTCCAGTAAGTACCTCGCACAGTCATCCCAAAGGTGAGAACAGTATTCGACGCAGAGGCTAATCTGCGCCTTGTACAGCAAACATCCCGGTGTGGCGTGGAGTACCTTAAGTGAAGTAAAATTATAAAAATTCAACTCAAAATGGATCACAAATTTTGGAAATATTATATTAAAACAGGCACAAAACCCTAAAAAAAAGGTTAAATAACACAGTTCGAGTAAAAATCAATCATATTTATAGTAAATTAAATCCAGATAAGTTTGTTTGTAGCAATGTCACTATAATGAACTATCGACATCCTTATCGATACCTACCCATGACTATTTTACTGTAAACAGCCCTTTCTATTTCTGCCTTATATATCCTCCAAAAATGCATTTACACATTAAATATTGTGTTATGTATGAAGGAAAATGCATAATCTACGTTATGAGTTGAACTTTCAGTGAAATTTTACATCCAATTTGGCAAAATATGTACGTCAAAAATGGAATGAACGAAGTCACAAATGACCTGTTAAACGAGTCTTTCTTCGTATAATTGCGTTTTGTAATATCCTATTCACACACTAAACACGACAATATTGTTGAAAATATAAAATGTTCTATTTTAATCGTAAGATCACTACAGATTATTGGATATTATGAATAACATAGAGCCGCCATAGGATCCCAGCGGGCTCAGCGATTCAAAATACTGACATATGAGTACACAATTTGCTTTCTCTTTTCCTCTCGAGCTAAGTGCTATGGATAATGAGGTCTCGCTCGCACGCTTTGTATATCTATTGAGAGTAGCGAAAAATTCTAAATCTATGGTAAAGTTTACAATTCATTTTGAACTTTGATAGGAAACTTTGCGACTCGTAGAGGACACCATGGCCAAGTACGACACAGACATCGAGAACATTGACCTCAAAATACAAAGGATGCGCAAAAAGTTTGAAGAGCAAGTTGACACCAGAGCTGAAATGGAGCAGACGGTTTGAATTTAACTTTACCTAGTTTAAATTTCTCTCGATCGATTACAATGTCTTGAATTGTGGACCCTAGAGCCAGTCTGCGTAGATTTACAGTTGACATCACATGGCGGCACCTTCCATTTTTTCGCAGGTTATTTTTAGTGCCGTTCTCTTCCTCCTCTGCTTACAAAGGGGCAGTCGAAAGCCGTGTGACGCGGGCTTGATTGTTTAGCTTATAAGAGAGTTCTAAGTTGAAGGCCTTATTGGCGGCTAGAAAAACTTCGACTGCGGGTCGCGGCGATCTGCGCTTGTCCATTTCAACACGGCAATAGGCTAACCACCTATTACGTGGGACCTAAAACTACAAGGTGAAATGTGGGCGTATACTATGTCTCTGCCTATCCCTTCGGGGATAAAGGCGTGATTATATGTATGTATGTAAGAGAGCTCTGCGGGAACCGCCTAGCTGGCTCGCCTGAGGGGAGCACTGACAACACGGGGCACCACGGACCTCTGACGGGTCCCAGAGAACTATATTAGCAGTATAATCCGGAGGATTATACTGCGACCCGGGTATCACTGGATAGAACAACACAGTGAAGGGATGTAATAGTAAATTAGCCATCACTTCCACTAAAATATGCTTAGGTATAGATAAATTCTAACCTTCAAACTCCTCAACAGCTCGCAGACCACAAAGAGGAGATGGACAAATGGGTCAAGTTCAAAGACGATCGCGAACAGGCGAGACTGTACCGTGAGAAGATGACCAACTCTGCAATTACAGTGCAAGCGTGGTGGCGCGGACTACTCGTTAGACTCGAACTGGGACCGTATAAACCGTCCAAAAGACCACAGCCGAAGGATAAAAAGAAGAAAAAATAAAATTTAAATCTATTAATAGACATAGTCAAAGTCATAGGACTTGTTGCTCTATGGTCATGTCGAGAGAAATAATTTGCTTGTAGTGTTCGTTATTATTTATTTATTGTTTTATTTTGCTAGTTTTATTGTTTGTTTATTTATATTTGTTTTAATATAGTTTTTGATTTATTTACGTTAATTTTTTTTTATACCTACTCACAGTATTTGCTTTTTTTAATAATAGTTACAGCGAGCAAACTATTGCTCGCTGTAACTATTATTAAAAAAAGCTAAGATAGATCTCCGTCTCCTTGACACAAATGTAAGTAAATTACTAAATTTACTTACATTTGTGTCAAGGAGACGGAGATCTATCTAAAAATCTCATCAAGTATAGGTACCTCTAACGGCGCGGCGGGATCGGAAGAGAACTCTCCCACCAGAGTTCCGCCGCCGACGTGTCTTCGCCGAGGACTATCGGCCTCCATGACCGGGGGCCTGAGGACGGTGAGAGGACTGCTCACCCCTTAGAAGCGGGATCACCCCCGAAACCCCCCAAAGACGCGGGATAGCACCCGAACTACCCTTTTTGGCGAGGCTGCAGTGGCGGCCGTGGGTCTGTTGGGAGTCCTGGAACATCCTTCCGAGAGCTTACCCGGGGCTCACAACCATAGGCTAGGGCGTAACGTGAGGTATTTTATTCGGTAGGAGTACGGCATAGCATCCATGAGAATTTTCCCTCACGTTAAAAAAAAATTAGGTACCTCTACTCTCTATACCTGTCCAGTTTAATAGGGCTTACCAACCAGTTACCACCCAAGGGATTAAGGTACGTGGAACCAGGGCCGTCTTAAGGCTATATAGCGCCAGGGTGCGAAGCTCAGACTGCGCTCCCTCCCCCCCCCCCCCCCCCGGTCAACCAAAAAAATGCAATAAATTTTTGATGTTTCATTTATTTTTCTCTTAGATCTGTAAGCTATACATATAATAAAACTGTTAAGGGTCGAGAATCTGTACATGGAAGATATTTAGAAAATTTTAATTGTAGGGCGTTGTCCAATCGATACTGATGCCGAAAATGTAATTTATATTTTTATGTTTGTCTGTCTGTCTGTTTGCCTGTATCCCGAATAAGTATCACGCCGAAACTACTGAATCGATTTGAATGAAACTTGGTACAATCCGAGTAAGGTTCTTGGATACTTTTGAATATTTTGCGCGGTTCTTTTGGAAGAGGGGATGAAAGACAAAATGGTTTTTTAATTGTAACGTTTCAAAGTGTGGTCCGATTCCAAAACATTTTTTCAGTGTCACAAAGGGAGTATTACTATTAAATACATTAAGATTTTTTTCACACAAGTTTCAATGTTGAGGGTATTATAGTGAGCTGGGCCAAAGGCCTGCGTCTCGAGAAATCGAGGCCCAGCGGTCCCTGCTCCACCAGGAAACCGTAGAGACATGGAAGGTACGACTTGAGCAACCAAAGGGGGGATTCGCCACAATCGCGGCCGTCAGACCGGTCATGGACGAGTGGCTGGAGAGGAGACACGGTACTCTCTCCTACCGGTTGACACAGATACTTGCCGGGCACGGTAGCTTCGGTAGGTATCTGTGGCGAAAACACCGGGAAACCACGGCCGAGTGTTCAATGACACGGTGCTCCACACGCTGGTGGAGTGCACAGCGTGGGCGCAACAGCGCCAGGTCCTCGTGGTGGGTCTGGACGTGGACACTCTCTCGCTCGAGACCATGGTGCGAGCCATGCTCTCCAGCGGGAGTAAGTGGGACTGAGCCGCCTCTTTCTGCGAGAAGGTCATGCTCGTGAAAGAGACGGCGGGGCGGGAACGGGAGAGAACACTCCCACCCGAGTTCCGCAGTCGGCGGCTTGGGCGCAGCTGACGTGTTTTCGCCGAGTCAGGCCTCCATGACCGGGGGCCTGAGGACGGTGAGAGGTCGGCTCACCGTCCTTACAGAAGCAGGCCCATGACGGCAGCGTGACGTGAGGAACTCACGCACGCCCCCCCCCCCCCCCCCCCTAGAAGCGGGATCACACCCGAAACCCCCAAAGACGCGGGATAGCACCCGAACCACCGCCTGGGCGAGGCCGCAGTGGCGGCCGTAGGTCTGTTGGGAGTCCTGGGACATCCTTCCGAGGGCTTACCCGGGGCTCCCAACCATACGCTGTGGGCGTTACGTGAGGTTTTTCAGTCGGTAGGAGTCCGGCATAACATCCATGAGGATTTTCCCACACGTTAAACAAAAAAAAGGGGAATTGTAGTCCAGAAATTAGAGATATCTCAACTTTTACAAAACCTAGAATTCAAGGGTTCCTTTGAATGTGAGAGTAAATCTAAACTGGCGTGTTGGCTTAATCATAAAAGAACTTAATGATTAAGGCGTGGACTGAATGGTTTTATAATGCATGCGTATACGCAGGCTGAATTGTTTTAGAATAGACTGATTAACCAAAACAGGGTAGTTTCACACGCTGCTTGATGATTCTGATGAAGAAATACCTCTACATTCATAGACCTTATGTGACGTAAACGAAGTTGCGAGGGTCAGCTAGTCTACAATAAATAGGCATACAATGTTTTATTTTAAGTGCGAGTCGGACTTACGCACGAAGGGTTCCGTTAAGGTCGGTACCTACCGCTACCATATTTTAAGTAAAGTATAACCACTTTTTATTTTTTAGTTTTGTTGGTGTGTTTTTTTGGCCGCTAAAATACTGCGGGATCCCGTGTCTGATTCTGGGAGAGAGCGAACGCATGGGCGGCACGTCCCACTAGATTGGTCTTGAGAGACACTAGCCACTCAGTGTAAAATAGCCTCTGAAGACCCTCAGAAACATCAAGTCAGCGTTCGGTAACCGTACCTCCACCTCATCAGCCCCTCGCTGAAGTTCTGAAACGGACTGGTAGTCTCAGCTTCCCCTTTGTGGGATCGGTAGACTAACATGTAATCTACGTGTAGTCAAAAGACGGAGAAAGAAGGGTCCTCAGGCACCGCAGACGGTGATATCAAACATCCTCCCTAATGAACGCGCACACCCTGGTCCAGCTTTATCTCGAAATTGCTCCTTGATGAAATACACAAGTACGGGGTATCATCAAGACGGTGTATTTGCGTGTCGATGAGGAACGTCGAGAATCGCAGCTAGCCGTGCCATCTTTAGATGGTGGAAGACGGTGTTATAGGTTGATGCCTATATTTTTATGCATGTAGTAGGTGTTTATTTGAATGACGTAAGTGTACGAAGCGGGGGAATGGCGTTAATATTGTACTTATGAGTTAAAGTTTAATTAAGAAAATATCGAAATGTATAGAGCTCGACCTGCGCCCCCACGGGCTTGGCGCCCGGGTGCGGCCGCGCCCTTGAACCCCCGGTTAAGACGGCCCTGCGTGGAACGAGATACGTATGGTGAAATGTGGGTTTGTCACACGCCGTACCCCATATTTCTAGGTAAGTACCTCTGGACTGGACGAGGTATCTCTGCTTCTGCTTATCCCGTCAGAAAAACAAAATGTCGTGAGCTGAAGTATATTTATCTATAAAACGATATACCTATCATAATCTTCAAGACCCGTTCGTTTGGTTCGCATGACCCCGCAGTCAGGTCAGATGCAACCATGTCGGTCAAAAAGTGAAATTAAAAAGCTTCATTATAAAACAGTGCCTTCTCATTCGACGGGACAGACACTTGGTATGAGATTAAAAAACTTCTAACTACTTAATCTTCTTCTTTTCTTTCCTAGATATCTTCTTTTTCTTCTTAAAAGGCCCAAGGTTTTGTCTGACAAGGAGACCGCGCCACCATGCCTGCACGATAATAGCTGCATGGTTCATCTTCAACGCGTGCAGATGAGCTATCTCACGCTCTTTCTTGAATTGAAGCCACTTCTCTACTGCAGAGGTGCGTTTAGCCAGCTGTTCAAATCAGATTATTGCCTACATTAATGTAATGACGTCTGTACTCCGGAGGGGTTAGGCAGAAAATAACGGCACTCCTCTACTTTATAGTAGTTTTGTTGACTTTACCCGTAAATACCAGGGAGCAAGCGTATTGCCATTATCGGAATATTTTTGTGAACCGAACGAAAATTTCAGCAGCCTGAACTTGTGTTGCATGTCAATCGTTATAGTTCGAATTTTAGCCTTAAATAACTGTAAATTATATAATACACTAGCTGATGCCCGCAGCTTCGCCCGCGTAAAATTAGTTCCCGTTCCCGCTTCCCGTATTTTATCCCCTTGGGGGTAGAATTTATCAAAATCCTTTCTTAGCGGATGCCTACGTCATAATATCTACCTGCATGCCAAATTTCAGCCCGATCCGTCCAGTGGTTTGGGCTGTGCGTTGATAGATCACTATGTCAGTCAGTCAGTCACCTTTGAGTTATATATATTTAGATTTTATGAAAATTTGCCGTTATTCAAGACCATAATTCGACAGACATAGCTTCCTAAGATCATTTCCCGTTCCCCAAACTTTTAAGAGCTCAATGCAAACCTCACCTACACGACCGTGTATTCCAATATGTTCTACTATTTTGTTCAAGGGTCTGAAGGGCTCTCGAGCCCCTTACTCTTTCAATCAAAGATTCTACTAGATCTCAATAAGTCAAATCATCAGCCCATGGCAGTCCACTGCTGGAGGAAGGCCTCTCCCAATTTACACCATAACAAACGGTCCTGCGCCGAAGACATCCAGTCCCAGCCTACAACCTTTTCTAAGTTGTCGGTCCATCTGGCGGGTGGACTTCCTACCCTAAGTTTGCCAAGTCACGGTCTCCACTTTTAGATCTGATTTAAACCAATTCCCTCTTTCTGAAAATCAGCTAGTGTGTATCTGTGACCAGTAGGTCCTGGGACATCCTCAGGAGGGCTTACCCGGGACTCCCAACCATAGGCTGTTGGGCGTAACGTGAGGTTTTTTAGTCGTTAGGAGTCCGACATAGCATCCATGAGGATTTTCCCTCACATTAAAAATATATGTGATCAGATCAGTAGTTTTGACTGCAGATAGTGCAGTCAAAAATAACTGCAATTAAACGTGAGCGTCAGGATGGACGGTCACTACCCATAGATCGCATCGAAACAGTTATAGCTAGTTGCTACCTAGTTGCTACTAGTTGCTACCAATCATTAAATAGTTGCTACCTTTGATTTAAACAAGATAAACGAGTTTTTAAGGTGACCGGCCATTCTGACATCAGGATGGCCGGTCACCTATGCAGGGAGGAAAAACTAAGCAAATGAATTGAGTTTTTTTATAAGCAATAGTTGCTACCAGGTTGCTACCTTCATATATGTCGGTTTAGACCTCGTAGCATTTAAGGTTTCATAGTTATAGTAATTTACTGTTTTGATGGCGAAGCGCCTGTAGAAAATAAATGAGCAAATGAACAAAATACAATTTGGTAAGTTTATAAGCAGGCGTTATCAGTTTTTATTTATTTTATCTGTTATAAATGTGGAATATAATTATGTAGTTGAGATTCCCAAACTTAAAAGTGTGTATTGCAATAATAAAACAGAAAGGTTTGCTTATTATATTTGCAATTTAATAAATAATTTAAAAAATAACATACATATCGACGGCTAAAAGGAAAAACACTTTAAGCGACACTTTGGTCGAAAATGAGTTATATACATATTTGGAATCAGCGAATTTTTCCGCGTCGATTGGTCTTGGTTTCGTAGCGATCTGACCTCTTTGGTGTCGCTTCAAGTAATGGCACTATTAAGCTTATTTTTTTCAGACGCTAAATAAAGTGACACAAAATTATAGCTAATTTGGTTAAATTACCGCTTAGCTAGAGTGGACGATCATCCACAGACGGACGGTTAGTCCGTCCCGGACTCCTTATTAAGATTGTTATTTGATGTGTTTTCCTTTTTTTGTTTCGAATATCCCAAGTCACTTAAATCGTTTATCTCCGTCGTAGGAAATGCGGCGTAAATCACTACAGGTGTTTTGGCTCACTCTTGTATCACTAGTGCGTAGTCGCTACATTCGTTTTTCCTTGCTTTCATTGTATTTGTAAGATTGTTAATGTTAACGATAATAAAGTTAATGTGTTTTACATTCACGATCATTATGACATATTATGGATTTTAGTATTTTTTTGCAACTGCAGAAATATCGATAGTGTCGGTTAAAGTAACACCTTTTGATGGTGTAACTTTAACCGACACTATCGATTCTTTTTGCAATTGTTTACAGAAACTATTAAATTAACCGACATGGTCTTTTATTCCCACAACATCGGTTCAATTAAAATTGTGTACTTAAGTTACCTATTCAACTCACGTCGCTACATACAATGTATTAAAGTGTAAGTGTAAGCATGAACCCTGTTTCTGGCAAGCGGTGTAATCATAGAAAGTAACCGTGGGCCGTGTCATTTTCATATTAACCTATTTGTCAGAACACTAACCATTGTACAGGCAGTAGTTCACTCAAAAGATGGTGGAGTTTTCCTATCGTAAAACGACTCCACTCCGCCTGTAATTATGTGATGGTTAATAACTCTCATAGCATGCTTTTGTATCAATTCAAATGGGTGAAGCTGATATTCAGGTGCTTCTTTTCAGCATTCAGCACTTTACTTGCAACTATAAATAAGCAGTGTTTGCACCAGTGAAGTACCAACATACCCTGCTAAGCACACCGAGCTTTAACGGCGCAGCTTAGCCTTGTCGTTCAAATGACGGTACCGAACGTCACTAGAAACCTCAACTCCAAGGAGCCCTATACTGTTTTGGAATTGAGATTGACGTGCCCTGAACTAGTAATGCCACAGTAAATTAACAAATTTGAGTATTTGTAGGGTTAAACTGGACATGATTTAGGTAGTTTACTCTGAAATTTGCAGCATTGAATTTGCGTTCACTTTAGAGATATTAGGATCAAAATTAGCGCCCACCGTGGTCCAAGCTCTGTAAAAATCTGATTATTGAAAACACAATTTGAAAACAATGTTTACTTTAAGCGACAATCGTCATTATTTAGGTAGTCGACAAAATTAAATGAACCGAATTTGTGGGAATAAAAGACGATGTCGGTTCACTTAATAG
This sequence comes from Miltochrista miniata, assembly GCA_933228765.1. Lineage (NCBI taxonomy): Eukaryota > Metazoa > Arthropoda > Insecta > Lepidoptera > Erebidae > Miltochrista > Miltochrista miniata. The sequence goes on along the minus strand of OW121764.1, from coordinate 7,609,382 downwards.
TTTCTGTAAACATTTTGATGGTGTTACTTTAACCAACACTATCGATTCTTTCTGCAATTGCAAAAAAACTGAAATCCATAATATGTCATAATGAGCGTGAAGGCAAAACACATTAACTTTATTAACACTCTCATTAAACTCTTACAGATACAATGAAAGCAAGGAGAAACGAATGTAGCGACTAGGCACTAGTGATACAAGAGTGAGCCAAAACACTTCTAGTGCTTTACGTCGCATTTCCTATGACGGAGAAAAACGATTTAAGTGACTTGGGATATCCGAAACAGAAAAAGAAAACACATCAAATAATAATCTTAATAAGGAGTCGATACTCTAACCGGTAATTTGACTAAATTCGCTACAATTTTGTGTCACTTCATTTAGCGTCTGAAAAAAATAAGCCATTACTTGAAGCGACACCAAAGAGGTCAGATCGCTACGAAACCAAGATCAATCGACGACTACGCAATGGAACTACCGGGATACGGTGGATGATTCCAAATATATATATTATATATAACTCATTATCGACCAAAGTGTCGCTTAAAGTGTTTTTCCATTGTACCGTCGATATGTATGTTATTTTTTAATTAAATTACAAATATTCAAGCATACCTTTCTGTTTTATTATTGCAATATACACTTTTAAGTAAGTTTGGGAATCTCAACTACATAATTACAGTTTGTCTATAAAGTCGTGACATGAATGTTTGAGGAACTAAAAATAGTTATGTGTGTGGCAACACTGGCAACACGAAACATATGTACGTCAGTTGTCAATGCTATCGTCGAATTTCGTTTACTCTCTCACGTAACTTTAATGTTTGGATTAAACTGCAACAAATTGAGACCAAACTACGCATAAAGGTTTGAGAAATGAGTAAAGAAAATCGGAGTGGTGCGCAGGAAGTGATTTTTAAAGTTTTCCAGTGATGTTTCGCGGAGTACCAATCTGGACAATTGTTGTGGGATTTTGAGGATGTTTATGAGCGAACAGCATCTTTGGTGGGTATGTAATCGTGTTATTGTTTGTTTTGAATCTGTCTGAAGTTACAAATTTACTGAATTTACGATTTGGAGACAAAAAAAAGGCATTGTTTGCATATTTTTAGGTTAGAATCTTAAACTTACAATCTACCTATAATGTAAGTCAGTGGTTAGAACAACATGGTTATTTTATAGTACGTCCTACATTTTTGATACTCAGTTTAATCTGGTTTTCTACCAATTTTTATTTTGAATTAATTGCTCCATGTCAATAGTTTGTTTCCAATATGTAATTAATTTTATTTTTTTACTCTTTTCAGGAAAATCAGAGAGTACAGTTAGGCGAATAGTTAACGAAGGTTTTAATAATGAAGGAAAGTTTGAAACTCCTGGTAAACACAGAAAAGGTCGGCAAAGAAAGAAATAGACGATTTTAATATTTGAGCACTGCGCCAAAAAAATCCTTGTCAGATGGGGGAAAGTTACAGATAAAACATGTAATTACATGATTGTGGCAAAGCAATTGGGACTGCTAGGCACCTGCTGGTGGGTTGTAAGACGCTATTAGACCGGGGCTTCTGGATCTGGTTCAATATCTTTATTCTGGATCTGATTCAATAAAACAGAAACAAAATTAAAAATGTATAATGTGTTTTATTTATTAACTCACTAGCTGATGCCCGCAGCTTCGCCCGTATCGAATTTGTTCTCGTTCCCGCTTCCCGTAGGAACTTATTCCCGGGATGAAAAGCCTATGTGTTATTCCAGACTATAATGTATCCCTGTACCAAATTTCAGCCAGATCAGTTCAACTGTTCGAGCGTGAAAGAGTCTCACATCCACACTCATAAGCTTTCGCATTTATAATATTTGTATTGTTCCCGTTCCCGCTTCCCGTAAGAACTTATTCCCGGAATATAAGTAGCCATGGTTATTCCAGATTATAATGTATCCCTGTACCAAATTTTAGCCAGATCCCTATAACCGTTCGAGCGTGTAAGAGTAATAAACATCCACACTCACAAACTGTCGCATTTATAATATTAGTAAGATTTTACTCGGAACGAACTCCTCGTATCAAAATCATTTTGGTCGTACTATATAGGGTTGCACACATGCATTCAGCAGCGCCCTCATTTTAATTTCACGACTTTATAGACAAACTGTATATTCCACATTTATAACAGATAAAATAAATAAAAACTGATAACGCCTGTTTATAAACTTACCAAATTGTATTTTGTTCATTTGCTCATTTATTTCCTACAGGCGCTTCGCCATCAAAATAGTAAATTACAATAACTATGAATTCTTAAATGCTACGAGGTCTAAACCGACATATATGAAGGTAGCAACCTGGTAGCAACTATTGCTTATAAAATAACTCAATTCATTTGCTTAGTTTTTCCTCCCTGCATAGGTGACCGGCCATCCTGATGTCAGAATGGCCGGTCACCTTAAAAACTCGTTTATCTTGTTTAAATCAAAGGTAGCAAGTATTTAATGATTGGTAGCAACTAGTAGCAACTAGGTAGCAACTAGCTATAACTGTTTCGATGCGATCTATGGGTAGTGACCGTCCATCCTGACGCTCACAATTAAACCACACACGACCTTTAACTCCAAAGCTTGTCTCCGGACCTGTTGATCCTCGTAGGCGGAGTGCATTCTTTGAACCTTGACCTCCATTATTTCTATATCACAGCTGTATTTTTCCATTATGTTTTCTATTTGCTGTTGGGTTTCCTGCAAGAGAACCATACAAATACTTTGGTTATCACAAAAGGATGTCCAAATATAGGAACATACTAGCTGAGCCCGCAACTTCGTTTACGTCACATAAGGTGTATGAAAGGAAAGGTATTTCTTCATCAGAGTCATCAAACAGCGTCTGAAACTGCCCTGTTTGCTTAATCATAAAAGAGCTTAATGATTAAGTCTATTTTAAAACAAATCAGTCCACGCCTTCGGCGCGGACTGAATTGTTTAAAAATAGTCTTAATCATTAAGCTCTTTTATGATTGAGCCAACACGCCAGTTTAGGTTCACTCACAATCAAAGAAACCCCTACAATTAAAATTTTCAAAATATCTGATTCTTAAAAGTGTTATAACTCTTTTATTTCTAAACCGATTTACATAAAACAAACGCTAAATGTTAACTGGAGCAAACCTCAACACAATAAAACAAACCGCATTGCAATCAGTTGAGCGGTTACTGAGATTAGCGTGCACAACCGTACAGACAAACAGATATACAGACATACAGACATACAGACAAACAGACAAAAATTCTAAAAATCATTGTTTTGGGTTCTATTGCGTTCATAAAGCCCCCCTATAATATTTTTTCTTATTTATCTTCCATGTACAGACAGCGACCTGTTACGATTTTATTATATGTATTGATTTGAGATATTGAAAGCAGCTGTGTCTTTATGCTTAAGATTCAGAGGTTGCTTCAGAAACACGTGCGCGAGCAGGTCGTTGAAAGTTTTTATAGTTCGATAATGAAACGATCTTTTTAATCGCTCAGTACTGGCAAAGATTCTCTCCACTGTACAAGTGTGCCTCTTCTCGACACGCGAGGTTTTGGATCGAAAGGAGAGGATGGGATCAAGTTGAAGAAACCTATTTACTCGTACCTATGCTAAAGATAAACTTTTTGCTATGCAAGAAAAATGACCGGCTTAGAGTGCGTCGGGAGTCCGGGACCCGTGAGTGCAAAGACGTACATAAACGTATATTAGTACTACCCGTTCGCTATAACTTTGCCGTTGGCGTAGAGGCGTATACCCGAATTGTTAATTAGACGAAGTAAATTGACAGTAACTAATGTCACTTCGTCATAGAAAATACGCAACATTGTATGAAGAAGTGACATTAGTTGCTGTCAATTTACTTCGTCTAATTAAAAATTCGACTTTAGTGTGGAGCCGAGCGGCAAAGTTCGAGCGAACGAGCAGTAGTATGCCTTTGCCAATCACTTCGAGGACAAAGGCGTGACTATAAGTTCGCACATAATTATGTACCACATAATATCGAGTCTTACTGTCATATTAACGTTGGTGAACAGTTCGAGATCGCTGTGAATGCGTTGCTCCTCCTCGAGCTTCTTGCGGTAGTGCCCGATGCCTTCCGAGTGCCCTTCTTCTTCGGTCTGATGGCACCACTCGCTCTGTTCCGATCGTGAAGACTGCCAGTTGTCAACGTATCTCTCTTTAACCCATATTCTGACCATTGTATCCTGAAATTGGCAGATTGATGAAAAATCCCCAATCACATATTTACGACATTCTTTTTTCGCGTGATGGAAAGCCATGGTGGCATCCAGCGAGTTGCAAATCACTTTTGCAATTCACAAACCTATTGAGAGTAGCTTAATGGAGGCTCAGTGATGTATGTACCTGTTCAGACTTTGCTTGAGGTACCAGAAGGGTTAAAAGTCGAGGTAAACACGTGTGTTGGCAAAGCGTTCTAAATTTCTATGGTTCGACTTCGACAGTGAAACGATACCTTGAGTCACAAAAATTTTGACAAACCTAAATATTTTTTTAAAAATTTCAAAGGGAATAAATTTTGTTTTATTTTATTTATTTTATTTTAGCCCTCGGTTCTGGCGAAGATTCCACTGTATGAGAGTGGCACTTTCGCCGGGTACGCAATTTTCAAAATCGCGAACCGGACAAAGAAAAGGAGAGGTTGAGATTAAGAAGAAGGGCCTTAGAGTAACAACAAATAGCTAATGTTTTACTCTAAGAGAAGAGCTCTTTAGAACATTCGTCTTGGTGGATTCTGTAGCTCACTTAGGAATTTTATTGCATTTGCCAGTTTAGAGGTAGGAATCTTCCTTCTGACTACATTATGTTTTCACTCTCGGATAGGTACTTAAGCTAGTTCTACTTAGGGTAGTTGTTAAAAATCGTAGTGTGACAGCGGACAGTTCGGTTGGATTGGAGTTAGTGGGAAAATATATATATAATAATATAATAATTTTATTCACATAAGGTACAAGGTAAAGATACAATGATAATAATAGGTACATTGTAGATAGTGTGTAAATCTTGTACTGGGCAAAAAGAAAAGTAGATGAGGTCGGGTTTCGCCAGAGAAAAGCAAACTGCGACCAGACGAGTCCGAACAGGGCGCCGAGTCCGGTTCTGGTTAGCATCAATCCGCCCACAAACTATAGGTAAGTCCCTTTAGCTTAACTGCAATAGGATATGCAGGACCTCTTAGGCATTAAATAGATAAACACATTTCTTCACTTCCGGAAATCTTTCATGGATGCTATGTTGAACTCATAACGAGTAAACCAGACGGTGACCTAACACGGCCTACGGCTGGGAGCCCCGGGTAAACCCTCGGAAGGAAGTCCCGGGATATAGGTAAACACTTACTTTAATGTTAAGAGTGAGCTTATCTATAACTTCAGCAATCTCATAGAGCGCAGATTTTATATGAATCCGCTGATGTCTAACTTGTCTAGCTAAATCACGGTACAGGCTGAAAGATAATTACAATTACAGTGCATTACATTTTGTAATAAGATTTGGGTTTCAGGAGACATAATCTGTAACATTCGAGTAGACATCGCGGCAAAATATAAACGGTTCGAGTCGTGCGAAGTGTAGAAAGAAGGAACTTCAGCGAATATTAGATACTTTTGCCAAATTAACTACATAGTCCTAGGTTAACGGGAAGTACCCTATTAATTTTGATTTATTTTTTTGCGAAATACCTAAATCTACAAGTTTTTTGCGACATAAGTAAATGGTCGTAACTTTTTCTGCGTCAGCTTAGCAAGTCTGATATTTTTCTTTCCTTTACAGCTTCAAGGGACCGAAGACCTCAGTACATGGGCTTCATTTCAACACGATAAATTCACGTGTTCACGGGATAAAGGGTTTTGACAGACAGACGGTCTGACAACAAAGTGATCCTATACGGGTTCCGTTTTTTTTCCTTTTGAGCTAGGTACGGATCTCTAAAAATAACAAAAATATACTTGCATCTTATTTCTCGTCTTAATACCAGGGAGAGCTAAATTATAATCTATACTTTCTTGCTTTGTTTGTGTGTACTTCACTAAAGGTCCGTACGATTTCAGCAGCGAGAGTTCGAGATACGTGTCCAATAGTACGGTTTCGCATAATATTCTGTAACAAAACTCTATCTTTCAAAGTATTTTCCTATGGTTTCACAAATTTTAATCCCTACTTATCTACTAATATTATATTAACTCTGTCTGTCTGTTTGTCTGTCTGTTACGTACACCTAAACGGCTCGAGCGATTGGGATGAAATTTGATATAGAGATAGTTCCCTGAAAGACGGTTTAAAAGTAGCCTATGTCCTTCCCAGGCCCTGGGAAGGACATAGGCTACTTTTAAACCGTCTGCGCAAAAGGAGGGTTATGATTATACGCGATAACGACTTCTACGTGGTCGAAGCCACGGGCAACAGCTAGTAATAATATAAAGCACGAGTATCAAATACATAGTTCAAAAAATTACTCCAAAATAAGTTTGGAAGATGGCTGTTGATTGAACGAACGGACGAACACACAGTCTACATAGGTAGTTACGATCTGTTTATTGTAGATACAATACAGAGACTTTAATTTGATTGCTGTGAAATATAAACTTGGTAAATGAAAAAAGAAATACAGAGATTATCAAACACAATTACCTGTCGACAATGATTTTGTTCAGCTTGTAAGGTTCGCATTCCAATTTCTTGGGATTGATAAAATTTAGCTCATCTTTGTCTTTCGGTGGCTTCACGTCGTACTTTTGGCGACTCAATTCATGCATGTCATGTTGAGTTTTGTATATTTGTAGTGAGTTATTGCATTCACCTTTTAACAAAGAAATTAGCACTTATGAATTGACCAATAATGTTTGAAACAAAACCTACACGTAAAGTCGGTAGGTATACCTATTACAACTTGGTTAAGAGAGGTAAAGCTTACAAATGCATCTTAACTTGCTTTGACCCGCTACTATGGCATCTCCTTGCAAAAAATACCCAGTCATAACTAACATTCAACTGGTCTCACAGAAGCGGTCCTAGAAATGAACCCTGCGGTACACAATTAGATTTCTATGAGCTGTATTACAAAATGATACTCAATAGAAACGATTGAGTTTCTTAAGTTTTTCAGAGACGTTCAGTAATAAGTTATAGGTACCTATCTGAGTATGCTCTATTCTGATTTGACTGGGTATACTACGCTTCAGTATCGCTAAAGTCTTTCTAAAGTCAAAGTCTAACAAAAAATGGTGAATATTTATACGAATGCCGTCATTAAAGCAAAGCATATAGATATTATTTGAGTTATTATTTACATTTATGGTATATTACCTACGTACGTAATAAAATTGTATAAAAATTTCATAATTTAATCATACCCAAGTTGCGAAGTTGTATAATGGCGTCTTCAAGAACACTTGCGAATAAGTATGCTGGCAAGTTTGATAAATTGTACATTTATAGTTCATTGAAAAATATCAACTATAGAAGTTAGAAATAACGTACTACCAATACCACTAGATTAGTAGGTACATAATTAAGTCAATGCCTTTCCAGGACAAGTCATAGCCCTTTGGAGTTTATTAATATTTTCAAAAAATGCTTCATAGGAAGGTACTTACCTACAATTAGTACCTACCTGTTCTGTTTCTATCTTTTGCACACATTCCAATCAACATGTTGATTTCGACTATTTTTCAAGATTTTAATAATATGGTTCCACAGAAACCCAACGAAGTTGTGGTAAATAAATTATAAGAAATAATGAAAAATGTAAAGTATGTACATAATGCCTCGGTAATCAGGTAGTAATAGTAATAATACAGATCAGTGGTAATCAGTATTAAAACCATTAAAACCTACTTTATGAAAAATAAAAATATGTGCTGACGTCCAAACTTCAAATGATAACGTTCAAACTAGACCATTCATAGTCATTATTTTGTACGGGAAGCGTTTTATTTTTAGGGATTTTACTAGTAGGTATAGGGCTTTATATTAATAGGAACCATAAATATTTTACTTTAAAATGCCGACGAACGACGAATCAGATAATCCTTCGGACTTTGAGGACCACGAGATCAGAAATATGAACGTGATTAGAGAGGTAAGTTTATCAACTTTTTTCTCACATCCACAGTTTTTACATACATACATATAGCCACGCCTTTATCCCCGAAGGGGTAGACAGAGGCATATTATATGCCCACATTTCACCTTTAGTTGGTGAGCCGTATTGCCGTGTTGATATGAACAGGACTGTGACTGCCCGCTTTTAAAATTTTTCAAGCCGCCCATAAACTTGGCTTAAGGACTGCCATTTTACTGGCAACCGAGACGAATGGCTTAAAGTGCCTTCAGAGGCCCGGAAATGCTCGCAAATAAATGTCACAAAGCGGTCATGTGATGGTCACCCATCCATCACCGGCCACAGTAAATATTGCTTACTACAGTGATGGTTTACAGAACACTGAGTCCGCGGGGTCACGAGCGCTTCATTTTTTACGTGTGTAATCCCTCATGGATGCCCTGCCATGCTCTCACCGACGAAAACCACTTGTTGCCCTACTACTACATACGGCCGGGAGCCCCGGGTAAGCCCTGGAGAGGATGTCCCAATCTCAACGTACTCGTCGTACCTACTCGATAGACTTTGGCTACCACTGCGGCCGTACCTGACTCCCAAAGTCTAACAATAGGCATTGACCTCAAGAAGGCGGCCCAGTGATGTGACTCTTCACCAGAGTTGTTCGTTTGAACCTTCCGACTATTGTCGAGATGCATTAGATGGTGACTACCGAGATCAGATGCAGGTGAGGCTGGCTTGTGCCCTGTTGATGTTGGTGTGGTATCTACGCCATCAGAGGTAAAGTTTGTGACGTTAGATACATACATACATATAGTCACCCCTTTGTCCCCGAAGGGGTAGGCAGAAGCATTGTATACGCCCACATTTCACCTTATAATTTTATGTACCATGTAATAGGTGGAGAGCGTATTGACGTTAGATACAGGGGGTAATCTCGGGATTTACAGAAAGCCACGTTATTTGTGAGTGTCACCTATCATCACGCTACTGCTGGGTGTGGAACAGTAATCGACCATACAGCTTGAATGCGTAGACGGAAATTTATTGGTGAAATGTTTGTGATAGGTACTTAGTGATAAATAAATTTGTCATAATTTGCAGGCATCATCGATCAGCCTTGCTGGTAGTGGAGATCATACTGAAAACTTTGGGTGAGTTATGAACTTATGACCGAAACGTAAAAGCTGTATCATCTGTGTGGCTAAATAGGGAGTACTGCTTACTTTAATATTTATTTCTTTATTTACCTACCTTTTTAGTCGCACGTATCTAATAATTATACTTAGGTATTACAACTGCTGAAATTGTGAAACTGTAGTGTGCCTCATAATAGCTCTTCGGTGAAAAAGGCAGACCTTATAATATCTATTATTTTCTATTTCTTTACATTTTGTTTTGTTTTTTTTTTTCAGTTTGCCATTTTTACCAGCTAGTTTGTTCGCAACTTTATTGGAAGATGCCATTACACAAGTTCGTCTTTTAGGTATCTACCGATTTATTTTTTAATTTTCAATTAAAGTTAATGCTATCTTATGGGCAGCGTGACTTGAGGAATTCACGCACCCCCCCCCCCCCCCCTTACAAGCGGGATAACACCCGAAACCCCCCAAAGACGCGGGATAGCACCCGAACCACCCCCTAATCGAGGCTGCAGTGGTAGCCGTAGGTCTGTTGGGAGTCCTGGGACATCCTTCCGAGGGCTTACCCGGGGCTCTCAACCGTAGGCTGTTGGGCGTTACGTGAGGTATTTTAGTCGGTAGGAGTCCGGCATAGCATCTATGTTGGACTTTCCTCACGTTAAAAATAAAAAATTTGGGGAGGATGTAGTGTGCCTTCACGAAGAGCGTTACCTGTGCTCGGGCCCTCCCCGTAAGTAGCGGCGAAAGCGGAAACGCGAAACCAATCACTACCGAGAAATGAGTCCCGACAGGGCTAGGGCGTCCCCCCGAGGCGACGCGTACCGGTGTGCCCCCGTCGGTATGACTGCATGCGCACGCGGCGAAGGGGGCCGCCACCCTTCACGCAGCGCCAACTCTGGCGGGATGCGAGGAGCCGAGTGCCGGATAGGCACGTGGAATGTGCGTGGTGGTATGGAAGGTAAGATGAATGAATTGATAGATGTAATGAAAGAGCGATGCCTGGATGTATTGTGTGTCACAGAGACGAAGCGGAAGGGGAGCGGCATTGACGATCTTCCTGGCGGCATAATTGCTTTGTGGTCCGGAGTGGACCAAGAGGATCATGCCAGTAGGGGAGTGGGTGTCTTGCTCTCCTCCCGTTTCGCTTCTGGAGTGAAAGATTATGGATTGGCAGGCCCAAGACTCCTGTGGGTACGTATAAAACTGGGGATCACGAGAGTTTTTTTGGTCGCAGCCTATGCTCCCGTCAGCTCGGCTAATCCCCAAGTGCTCGCGGAGTTCTGGGATTCCGTTAGGGACGTCCTCGATTTGGCTGAGGGGAATGAAAAGTTGATCATGTGTGGTGATTTGAATGGATGGGTGGGGACCAAGCGAGATGGCTTCGATGCTGTCCTTGGTCCGTATGGAGATAAGAGAGCGAATGATGCTGGTAAGTCAATCTTAGACGTATGCTTGGAACGAGACCTCCTTGTGGCGAACAGTTTATTCCGTCACAAAGATATCCACACGTATACTTGGAGACGGAAGGAAGAAAAAAGTGTAATTGATTTGATTTTGATAGACAGTCGTCTCCGAGAGGCTATAAGGGATACAAGGGCCTACAGAGGCCCCACTCTTGAAACTGACCACTACCTGGTGGTAAGCCGGTTTGTTGGTCTTTTCAAGAAGTGGAGGCACTGGCGAGTGCGTGTCCCCTTCGGAGACTATGAAAGGATAAAGAGTGAAAAACTGGAAGATGAAAGCGTAAGGAGTATGTATGTAGGCTTAGTCAGTGAAAGGCTTGCAAACGCGAGCCTTTCCGACTTAGATGTGGATGAATGCTGGAATATTATGAAAGAAAGTATAGTGGATAGTGCAAAAGAAGCATGTGGGAGTGCAAAGAGACATGAACATTCGAAAGGTGATGCCTGGTGGGATGCAGAGGTACAATCCTGCGTAGCAAGAAAGAAGAAAGCGTGGTTGGATTATGTCTCATCTTTGCAACTGAATGACAGTATGAAAGACACGAAGAAAGAAATTTACCGCCTCTGCAAGAATGAAGCCAAAGCTTTAGTGAAAGAGAAGCGTGAAAGAATAAATTTGATTGCGGAAGAGAAGCTGACGAGGAACTTCGAGACAAATACCAAACTCTTTTGGAGGGAGGTCAAGAAGTCTCGGAGCTGTTCGTCAGTTTCCAGAATGGATAAGATAAAGAGTAAAGCTGGGGACATTCTTGCGGACCCATTAGAGGTGTTAGAGCGGTGGAATGAGTACTTTGGAGAAATGTATGAATATCTCCCGGATGCGGGCACTGCGAGGGAGTCGATGACTGATCTTGCGGTGCAAGCATCAAGCGGAGATATTACTTTGGAAGAGATTGAATGGTCGATACGAAGCTTGAAAAATGGAAAGTCTGCGGGAATTGATAGGATATCTGCTGAAATGATCAAATTAGGTGGTCCTTGCGTCCGAGACGCCTTCTGGTCATTGAGCAATCTATGCTGGAAGACTGGAAGGGTCCCAATGGACTGGAGGCGTGCTATCATCGTGCCCTTGTATAAAGGCAAGGGCTCACGTATGGAGTGCGCCAACTATAGGGCCATCAGTTTGATCAGTATAGCAGCTAAAGTGTATGGCAAAATTATTGAAAGGAGAATGAGGGTGGAATCTGACGGATTACTGTGGGAGGCGCAGGGTGGTTTCCGAAATGGAAGGGGATGTATGGACCAAGTTTTCTCTCTCCGCAACATCGTAGAGAAGCAGCTGGCTGTAGGCCGGAAGGTTTTCTGCGGTTTTGTGGACATGGAGAAAGCATTTGACAGAGTTGTACGGAAGGATCTCTGGGATATATTGCCAGGATACGGGATTGATGGTGCGCTGCTTCGTGCTGTGCAGTCTACATATGTGGGATGTACGGCATGTGTGCGGGTGGGCGGCAGCCTGTCTCCCTGGTTTGACGTCAACATTGGCGTCAGACAGGGCTGCGTGCTGTCGGCTCTGCTGTTTGTCCTGTACCTGGACGATTGTCTTAAGAGAGTAAGATCGATGAATGTTGGATTGCGAATGGGTGACTTACTTGTGAACTGTTTGCTGTATGCAGATGATGCCGTGCTCATAGCCGAATCGCCATCAGAACTACAGTCACTAGTCACAACGATGAAAGATGATTGTCTAATGAGAGGCTTACAATTGAACGCGACTAAAACGAAAGTGATGGTATTCGAAAGAGAAGAGGACAGAACGAATGCCAGGATAACTGTAAATGATGTAGTGCTGGAACAGGTGGATGAGTTTGTATATCTTGGATGTGCATTTAGCAGGGATGGACGGTACACCGCTGATGTAGAAAAGAGGGTAACTGCGGGCAATAGTGTGAATGGAGCGTTAGGCAAACTTTTAGGTACCAAGGGCTTAAGTCAAAAAGCCCAGCTCGCAGTACACAATGCGGTGCTGATACCTACGCTAACGTATGGAAGCGAGAGTTGGGTATGGCAGGAAACGCATGAAAGTAGAATAAACGCGGTCGAGATGCGCGCGCTACGCAAAATCTGCGGAGTAACGCTCGCAGATCGCGTTCGGAATGAAGATGTAAGAAAGAGAGTTGGTCTGAAAGAGAGTGTCGGTGTTAAAGTAAGGAAGGGCATGCTACGATGGTTCGGGCATGTGGAACGAATGGGAGATGAAAGAATGACAAAACAGATATACAACGCGAAAGTGGATGGACGTAGGAGTCGGGGAAGGCCACGACACACCTACCACGACCAAATTAATCGTGTGTTAGTTGAAGGTGATGTCAAGAGCCGTAGGAACCGACGTGCATGCATGAAAAGAAAAATGAAAGTTGAAGAAGCAAGTGAGGTGTGTATGGACCGTGCCGTGTGGCGCTCGGTTCTTTCTGCCTACCCCGCAAGGGATTTGGCGTGAAGATAGTTAGTTAGTTAGTTAGTTAGTTAGTTAAAAATAAAACCCCATTTAATCATTTGTTTATGGTTTGGTTTTGCTATACCTACCTACCATTAACTTTATTATCAAACTAATATTTCAGAGGAATGTAACAACGAGCTGCGCATATTGAAAACGAAAACAGATATCAACATTCTTCTCCTTGACAAGTATGGTGTCGCTCGTAAAGCAGACCCGGATGAACTGGCCGACATAGACCATAAGAAACTTGGTTGTGATAAATACAAGTTAAATAAACTAGCATCTGATAGGTCAGTAACATTTGACTGTTTTATGGACGCAGTGGTAGTGGCTGAGGTCGTAAGTTTTGCATCGAGGTGTTAACCATAATAAGTAAATGGTTTACACCCCGACTCAGGGTACCCCAACTCTGATAGGTTATGTTAGAAGTTAAGCCGGGAGCGAAGCGGAGCGGAGATCCCGCCTTAGCCTTCGTGCTTATTTTTTTTGTTTTGTCATTTTTAAAGACCCATTACCTTCGATGATGTGGCATTCGCAAAACTGTACGTTCGATCTTATGGCTGTCGCAGATTTGGCTTTTCGATTAAATGGCCCATATATGGCACTTCGATTATCTGGCGACGCACAAATGGCTTTCGCATATATGTATATCTTTCGAAATCGTGTCGTAAACCCATTAACTACATCTCAATGTTTTCTTTCAGGTTCAAAATCTCCACAGTTTTAACTAACACTTACCTCGACCTAGCTCTTCGCAAATGGTTTGATACATTGCTGAACTTCAACAAAGATATCTTGACCCGCGATACCATCGATGCCTTCCTAGCTCTCGATGTCGTCAATAACAGAGCGTAAGTATTACAATGAATAATAGCTCGGGTCTGAAAACGGCATAAAGCCGTTCACACTCCCGCATTGCTGCCATTAGCGTATTAAAACGGATAGAGGCAGGTTATACTAATGAAAGTCACAGGCAGCAATGGCGAGAGTTTGAAGAAAGGAAGAACAAAAGGGGAGGAAGAAGTGACAGATAGCAAAAGCAAGCTCTATCTCCTTAAAGTGAACGTAAACTCTAATTAAGATTATTTTTTGAAAAGCAATTAGTATGCTAAATGATCATAAATTTTAAATATGGAAAAAAGAATTGGTTTCGAGCAGGATTCGAACCTGCATCTTCTCGCATTCCGTATACCTGCTCGAAACCAATTATTTTTTTCCATATTTAAAATTTATGATCAGTTAGCATCCTACCTACTAGGTAACTGCTTTTTAAATAATAATCTTAATGTTCGGGCTGGTTTCATCATAAATCGAATGAATATAGCATAATGCAATTCTATACATTCGTGCCGTGTAACTTTCTAAAAAAAAGTACCGGTAGATGGCGCCTACGTCGCTCCAAGACGTATATAAGGTGGTAAACTCCAAGTTCATTCATTTTCTTAATAGGAATATGAGAAACCGAGTCTTAAACTGGTTATGGATCTGTGCCTGGTACAGATTTACTATTTTTGGTCTTTCAGAAAACGTCGTGAATTAGGAAAGCAAGTAAGGCAGCAGAGGAATCACATCAAATCTGTCACATACGACACTGATCAGAGCATAGAGAGTCTCAAAGGGCAGCTTGAAGTAAGTGGTCTTCCAAACCTCAACTTATTAAAGCATATCACAGAAAACTCTTAAAAGGAAGGCTTTCAATGGAAAGAAATTGAAACAAATGTGGTTAAGGTTTTTAAACTCTAACTTGGTTCGACAATGGCAGCCAAAATGTATGTAGGTAGTCTTATGAGTTGCTTGAGCAGCTCATTTGCAAAATGTTTTCATCAACACAGTTAAGTATAATGTGCCAATTTAATAGGGTACTTAATATAAAAATTTTGGGTGCTTTCATAAACCCTTGAAAGACACAAATTATCCACCTTCTTACGTGTTTTATCTTGTAGGATGCGAACCTCCTCGCGGAAGCACGAAGCCGTTACATCGACAACTGGCAAGTAGCCCGCACTGAGCAGAACTCGCAGACCATCTTCGACACCGAGGCAGGCCCCTCCCAGGTCATCAAGTACTACCGCCAGAGACACGACCACGAGGGTCGCGTGCACACTGAAATTGAAGTTCTCACTAACATTCGAATAAGTGTACTTAAGTGTACTTTTAATACCTTTACATAAGTTTCTTTTTCACAGGCCAGGCATGTTACCGCGGTGAGCAAGATGAATTCCAAGCATCGAGATGATATTTATTAAGTAGTCAAAATGACTTTGCCTGCCTGATGGAATGTCTTAGGGTCTTAGCTACATCCAAGAATTTTGATTGAATTTCTTAGCCGGAAGGGAAAAGGCAATTTCGCAGTGGCCCTCAATCTAACGACCGGTATGGGGTTCCCTGTATTTCACCCATCAAGGATACCTATTTTAGAAACATGTGACTGGCTTATTCATTCAGTCACCAAGTAGGCTCATTTTAGTGTAGATTTCAGTATCAACTCAACACAGTAAAGAAATACCTAGAGTTATTGACGCCACTGAGTTTAGGCTCACCCCCTGTTGAGGACTTGATGAGAATCAAAATAAAAATGATGGAATGTGGGGTATTTCATGCCTCTGCCTGTCACTTAGAGGATAAAGACGTGACTATCTGTATTTTATTGGCGACGTAATATAGCACATAAATCAGAAAACTTTCCGATATCTGTGTAAGATAGTGATGTATAATTTCTTTGTCACAAAACGCTTCCAGGAGACACTGCGCGAAGTTGAAGAGTGGATGAACAAATATGACAAGGACATAGAGAGTATAGATTTAAGGATTCAATTGAAGAAAAATGACTACCAGGCCCAGACTCAAACACGAATAGAAATGGAGGAATTGGTAAGATTGTCAAAAACTTGAACGTCAAGGAGGTTCTTTCTAAATCTGGTTACCTCGTTACTTGCACCTGTACTTATGGATCGCCGTGCAGTTTTACTGGTTCGATTGCGAGCTGTACCCATCTCACTTTATAATGAAGACCGTGGTGATTTCCACCTAAAAGCGAAAGATGAATGATGTCGATGGTATACTCGTATACGTGTGCTGTGCAGCTCAGTGCTCGGATTAGAGATATTGTATTTGTGGTTGAGTGACATCTGTCTCTCACATCTGAGCAGACCTAAATACGAACCTAAATACCAACGGTATTCTAGAGCTAAAATACCAACGGTATTCTATGTTCGGATTACAGAATGAAATAGATTTTCTTCTGTTTAGAGTGCCCCATACATGGGACCAACAAACTACACCTACCACCTCCAGAAAATTTAGTCTTAGAATGATTGGGCTCGTAGGACCAAGTAATAAGGTGAAGGCCTTTATTTCCCGTGGTCCACCTCGTGGTTCACCCAGGTGAACCACGGGATTTTTTTTTTACCCGTGGTCCACCTGCATAGCCATATGTTTGTAACAGTAAATCATATAATAAAATGGGCCCATGTCCGCGTTAATTCAAGTTGTATTAATATGTTTAAGAATTCTAGAGTATCAATAGCAATAACACACGTATATTTTCTTTCAACAGTATGCAAAACACGACCAAGAGATGAAGGACTGGGTCAAGTTTACCACTGACCGTGAAGCAGAGAGGCAGTATCGCCTCAAGATGAACACGGCTGCCATTGCCGTGCAGGCGTGGTGGCGTGGTATACTCGTCAGACTGGAACTTGGGCCTTATAAGGTGTCCAAGAAGAAGAAGAAGGAAGCTGATAAGAAGAAAAAGTAGTACCTGGGATACGAGCAGACTTGAGCTAAAATTTATTGACGACTTTTCACATTTTGCCGTATATTTGTCTTTTTCTACTCTTTGAAACATCATCACCAGACTACAAGATAGACATGCCCAATATGCCCATTTGTATTTTCCGAATCAGCGCTGTCTGATTTCACAATGTAAGCTTTCGTCATGGCTGATGAAATCGTGGGCTATTCTACCGAGGAGTTACCAGGCGCCCGGTGCTACACTGCGCAGATTGTGGTATGAGTCCGCGAGTTGGAGTGCCTGTGACTTACATTCCAATTTTTACACGACAAAAACGCCATAAACTTCGTCCCCGGTAATTGTGACGGTACTTCAAGATTCCGCATAGGTATTTAAAGAAAGGTAGCCTGCTTTTCAGCCTGTGTTCAATCACCCAACGTAGGTACTGATTTAGGTAGGTAGGTACTGCGTTTCTTTCATTTGCTTTTATGTAGGTAACTCTTTATTTCTTCAGAATCGCATTGACTAGGTACTTAGGTAGGTATGGTTTTAAAATACGTTTGTTTTTCTACATTATTTTAAGATCGCTTTCATGTTGTTTTAGGATAATTTAATAAATTGTCTTCCTCCCTATTTTAATGTTTTTATATTTTTGAGGTAAAGAATAATATATGCCTTTATTTGAATCATATCGCTTTGAATGTCTCCCCCATGGGAGCTAACTATTTCTTTTTAGGGTTCCGTATCTAAATGGTAAAAACGGGACTCTAGTACTCTACTCATGAGACTTTGCCGTCCGTCTGTCTATCTGTCTGTATTTCTGTCTGACTGCCACGAGGCTGTATCTCAGGAACCGTGACAGCTAGAGAGCTGAAAATTTCACAGATAATCAGTGCCGGATTAGCCACGTAGCAAGAGTAGCAAATGCTACGGGCCCCGCGAATTTGGGGGCCCCGCACTCCAACGCCTGTCTAACCGTAATAAAAAAATATTAATTTAGATAGGAGAAATATCTTGCACGACTTAAACGCGAAGCGCTTAGGCTATGCTTCACTTCCACTTGTAAATCTAAAACGCGATTTCGTCACGTTAATATCACGGTAAAAATAAGTAGGTATTATACGAACTTTTGTACGTTAATGTTCTATTGTTTAATTATAATCGATATATTTAGACTAGCATCTATACTACGTTTCTACCCTTCAAGCGATCATATTTTTTATAATTTTTATTTAGGTATACATTTATTTTGCGAGTTTACGTAGCTGAGATTGTACTTTTTGATTTTAATATAATATCGATTATAAGTATTGGCGAACTGTTTAATTTTTTTTAACTAAGTCGTGAATGTCACGATCCAATCTACTGTATCGTACTGTACTGAACACTTGCAAGTGATTAGTGCTTTGCTGCAGTCGTCTGATCAAGACCTTAATACGGGATACGCCCTTCATGAATCATTACATGGCTACGTCCAAGCAATGCGATTCACATTTTCAGATATTAAGGCAAGAGCCAAAGATCTGACCAACTGTGAAAAATACCGGCAACAGACATCAAGACGAATCAAGCTAAATAAGTACGACCATTTCAGCGGCTCTACTGCACTCGACGACTTTGTTGAAAATCAAACACCTGGACAACGTTTCGAACTTCAGGTGTTTATTGTCATTATTGATAACGTACTGTCTGCTTAAACTAAACGTATTAAAGCGTATCATAAAATCACTAGTGTTTTCAAAGTATTTCGACAGCTAAAATCTCTTACAACAGAAGAGATTTTGGAAAACTCCTCAAGTATGGTCAGTGCTTACGAAGGTGATTTGGAGAACAGCCTAGGTGGCGAATTAGTGCAGTTCGCAGAGCTGCTGAAAACAGATGTGGCTACTGTTATTGACAGCAAGGAACAGGAGCCTCTGGAACAGCAATTTTATAAAACTTTTATTAAATAATTCTTTAGAATCGTGTTTCCCAAACTTAGAAATTGCCTTTCGCATTTAATTATCTCTCTCGTGATCATTAACAGCAGTGGCGAACGCTCTTTTTCAACATTAAAACGTATTAAAAATGACTTAAGGAACACGATGGGCCAAGAACGTCTTAATCATCTCACTTTGTTGAATATAGAGCATGATTTGCTGCCTCCGGAGCAGAACGTCATGAAAGCAAAATGTCATGAAAGCAAAATGTCATGAAAGCAAAACGTCATGAAAGCAAAATGTCATGTACGCAAAATGTCATGATCGCAGATGGTCATAATCGAAATTGGTCATGATCGCAGTTGGTCATAATCGCAATTAGTCATGATTGCTGACTTTCCGATTTTTACCGTTGCTCATTTTTGTAACAGTTACGTAACAGAACGTACTACAGATTATTGTATATAGAGATAGAGAGAATATACTAGAAATTACATTTATAAATAAATAAATATTCGTTATTGTTTTTCCGATCGTCATTTGTTTATCCGACCGTCACTTGTTTTTCCGATCTTCATTTGTTTATCCAACCGTCACTTGTTTTTCCGATCGTCATTTGTTTATCCAACCGTCACTTGTTTTTTCGATCGTCAATTGTTTATCCGACCGTCACTTTTTTTTCGATCGTCATTTGTTTATCCGACCGTCATTTGTTTTTTGGATCTTCATTTGTGTATCCGACCGTCACGTCCACTAGTTATTTTTCATAGCTTGACATTTTGCAATCCTGACATTTTGCCTTTTTGACAATTTGCGAGTATGACAATCTGCCGTTGTATTATTGCATGACATTCTGCGATTATAACATTTAGCTTTTTTGACGTTTTGAAGTTTTTGACATTTTGCTTTCATGACATTTTGCTTTCATGACGTTCTGCTCCGGAGGGGATTTGCTTAGAGAAGTCGATTTTGAAAGTGTTATCTCTTTTGCCCATATTAAATCTAGAAAAGTTTATTTGTAACAGTTTTGTTTTATTTAATACCCTAAACTTGAGAACCTAAAGCAAACCAAGGGCCCCTTGACACAGGTAGGGGGCGTCAGCGTCGGCATCGAGCCCTCAATCAAGTATCTGGGGCTCGTACTCGATGGCCGGTGGAACTTCGGACATCACTTTCGAAGTTTGGTTCCAAAACTGAGGGGAACATCAGCCGCACTCGCGCGGCCGATGCCCAACATCAGGGGATCCAACGCTCCCTACAGGAGACTGTACCTGGGGATCGTGCGAAGCATGGCCCTATACGGGGCACCCGTATGGGCGGAGACCCTGACGGCCAGCAATGTGGCTAGATTGCTAAGCCCGCATAGAGCGATGGCCGTCAGGGTGATAAGAGGATACCGCACGATCTCCGGTATGCGGCATGTCTCCTAGCCGGAAACCTCCATGGGACCTGGAAGCGAGAGCCCTTGCGTCACTGTTTAGATGGCGCAAGGAGGCGCTGGAGCGTGGCCAAAGGCCTGCGTCTCGAGAAATTGAGGCCCAGCGGTCCCTCCCTGCTCCACCAGGAAACCGTGGAGACATGGAAGGTGCGACTTGAGCAACCAAAGGGGGGATTCGCCACGATCGCGGCCCTCAGACTGGTCATGGACGAGTGGCTGGAGAGAAGACACGGTGCTCTCTCCTACCGGTTGTCACAGATACTTACCGGGCACGGTAGCTTCGGTAGGTATCTGTGGCGAAGACACTGGGAAACCACGGCTGAGTGTCAGCATTGCCGATGACGGCAGCGTGACGTAAGGAACTCATGCACGGCCCCCCTTAGAAGCGGGATCACACCCGAAACCCCCCAAAGACGCGGGATAGCACCCGAACCCTGGGCGAGGCCGCAGTGGCGGTCGTAGGTCTGTTGGGAGTCCTGAGACATCCTTCCGAGGACTTACCCGGGGCTCCCAACCATAGGCTGTTGGGCGTTACGTGAGGTATTTTAGTCAGTAGGAGTCCGGCATAACATCCATGAGGATTTTCCCTCACGTAAAAAAAGGGCCCCTTGACAGAATTTGCTACAGGCCCCGCGCTGGCTTAATCCGGCACTGCAGATAATGTATTTCTGTGGCCGCTATGTCAACAAATATTTAAATATACTCAATTATAAATATTTAAATAATTATACTTAAGCCAGTGAATCAGAAATGGTTTACCTCCTGGGCAGAGTGCAGGAAATTAGTTTGGAACTAGGTCTCAAAATTAACCACACCAAAACAAAACTTATGGTGGTGGATCGTGCCAATAGTCTACAGTTAACAGGTGCGCTTGGTCTCGAGGTGGTAGGCGACTTTGTTTATTTGGGCTCTAATATTAACGACTCTGGGTCATGTGAGAAGGATATTAGAAGACGTATTGGGATGGCAAAAAGCGCTATGTCACAACTGCATCGAATATGGAGAGATCGTAACATCTCAAGAAAAACCAAAGTCAAACTGATTCACTCACTGGGTCTCCATATTTAGCTACGGGGCAGAAACGTGAACTTTGAAAAAGGCAGACCGAGACCGCATCGACGCGTTTAAAATGTGGTGTTGGAGGAGGATGCTACAGACCCCGTGGACTGCTTTTCGCACCAACGTGTCTATTCTGCGCAAACTCGGGATCGAAACTCGATTTACATAAAACAAACGCTAAATGTTAACTGGAGCAAACCTCAACACAATAAAAAAAACCGCATTGCAATCGGTTGAGCGGTTACTGAGATTAGCGTGCACAACCGTACAGACAAACAGATATACAGACATACAGACATACAGACATACAGACAAACAGACAAAAATTCTAAAAATCATTGTTTTGGGTTCTATTGCGTTCATAAAGCCCCCCTATAATATTTTTTCTTATTTATCTTCTATGTACAGACAGCGACCTGTTACGATTTTATTATATGTATTGATGATTGATTGATATGAAATATAATTTCATTGACTGCCTCTGTGGCGTAGTCGGTGTAGTGATACCGCCTGTCGCGCCGGAGGGCTTGGTTCGATTTCTGGGTAGTTCCAATTAGTTGTGTGATCCACAAATGTTTGTTTCGGAGTTTGGGTGTTTTCTATGTATAATATGTATGTATTTAGAAATATATAAGTATGTATATCAGTCGTCTGGATATCGTAGCAAACACAGAATTTAATTTTTCTCTATCGGGCCTCCAAGATAATTAGCGTAACCGGTGTGTAAAACCGATCTCTAACTAATATTCCTGCAACGTTTTAGTTTAATCAATCCACATATGTACTTACATATTTCATTACCCTCTGCCTAGTCCCTAGGATATGTAGCGTGATAATATATAGCCTATTTAAAGATCCTACCTCTAGATTGCTATTCAAATAAAAGATTAATTAAAATTATTCAGTAATTTCTGTATTTTGCAAAAATATACAAACAGATTTTCATTGTTCTCTGCCGAGCTCCTAAAAAATTTAGCGTAATAATATGTTGTCTGAGTGTAAAACCTATCTCCTACTAATATTCCTGCAACGTTTTAGTTATATCAATCCAACGGTTTAAACATTTCATTGCTCTCTGCTTAGCCCCTAGGATATGTGGCGTAATAATATATAGCCTATTTTAAGACCACACCCCTAAGTAATATTTGTGCAAAATTTGAACCAAATCTGTTCAGTACTTTTCGAGATCCTTCCGGACAAAGCAAAGCAAACAGACAAACAGACAAAAAAAAATCAACTATATTTTCAGCTTCGGTATCTTATGTAGAACACCCGGCGAGTATTTTTTTGTTAATATTTTCAATGTACAGTTTTGGCTTTTCTATCATTTTATTATATGTAATAGATAATTACAAGTAAAAATATACAATAGTCCAAGATCCCAGAGCCCCCAGACGTCACTCATTTTCTGATGGACAAAATATATACGAGTGATTAGTGGTGGGGTGTACTATGATCATATGACTAGTTGCTACTTTGGCCAGACGGCCAATTTTCAGGTAGCAATTAATCAAGGCACATAAAAACACTGCTCACCTCACTTAAATTCTGATAGCTGATTTTAACATATATTTTACACAATATCGTTAAAAATCAGTATTCATTACTCCCAGACACATGCGGTCGGCGGTTTTACCTTACAGACGCTTCAAAGCTCTGAAAAAAAATTATTAAGGTCACTTATTTTCTGATGCTTGATTTTTATATATGTTATTCAGACAACTATTTTAAAACGTTTTGCAAACGGACAGACCGATCCAACGGGCCAAACATTCCCCAAACCCAATTTTAATGTCGCTGAGAGTATGGGCGCGGGCATTATCCGTGCGTATTATGCGTATGTTGCATGTCTAATCGAAGTCAGAATTAATATTGAAATGTCAATAAAAATGCATAAGTACCTATTAGTAATTAACGCCTGTCATTTTAAAATTTACATTTTTGTATTTGTTTTATTTAATAGAGAATTAAGGTATAAAGGTAAGCATTTGAAAATCACGTAAATAATCAAAGATTAACTTTGAGAAAAGTGCTCGTCTGACCGCAATCCATATCCATACTAATATTATACAGCCTCTCTCTCTTGTCTTTCTTTTAAGGTTAGCTCACAATATTATCAAACTGAAGAGTTTGTTTGTGCTAGGATCTCAGAAACTACTGGTTGCATTACAAAAATAATTTCACAGTTTTTTAGTCCATTTATTGAGGATGGCTAATGGCTATATAACATCACGCTAAGACAAATAGGAGCGGAGCAGCTATGAATAATGTTTTAAGGACGGGAAAAATGTATTTCTTTTGTGAGGTTTCATTGCGTACGTTGCGTAAATGGTTAAAGTTGCGTAAAAATTGTGTACTACAAAATGTTTCCTCTTAAAAATTTACAAAAAAAAGTTCTGAACAGCAAATGCCCATCTTTTAAGGTTCACTTACAATAACCTTCACAATAATTTTTAAAATATGAGCGACGCAACTCGACTACGCGTCGGAAGTAAACGTTTTCTGCAGCAGTAGCCAATCAACTGAAAGATAATACCGGCCGTGTGCGAGTCGGACTCGCACACGATGAGTTCCGTACCAAAAAACGGACAAAAATAAATGTGACGGGAAACATTATATCACTTCAACAAAGTTGTGCGGGTCAAACTCTAAATGAATATAAGCGACGCGACGGGCAAAATTATATCACTTTTTACACACATTATTAAAACCTACCACAACCCTCTATTAAATATACCTAAGACACGCGACGAGAGTAAATGCGACGGAATTATATTACTGTGACAGCAACTAATGTCACTTCTTCATACAATGTTGCTTATTTTCTATGACGAAGTGACATTAGCTACTGTCAATTTACTTCGTGTAATTAAAAATTCGGGTATACGCCTCTACGCCAGCGGCAAAGTTAGAGTGAACGGGTAGTACCTACTTAAAATATTAATACTATACCACTCTCTTTGTCACTCTCATTTGACGCAAACGAAGTTGCGCGGGTCAGCTAGTAATTATAGAATTGTGCCTTACAAACTGTTTCATGAATTTTTTTTAATCGTATTAATTTTAATTTTTTAAAGTAAATATTAAGAGTTTTACAAAGTAATAATAATTTAATTAAATAACAGCAACCTTTTCAAATAATTATTTATTGGTAACGAACCTTAGCCCGAGGAAAACACTGATGAACATGATGACGATTTAGATATTCGATATCAAGATTGACTCGATGATGAATTACCTGACTTCAACGCCGATGACAATGAAGATTAGAAAAAATATTTGTCCGATTTTATGTAGTTTTTTAAGGTTCGTTACCAATAAATAATTATTTGAAAAGGTTGCTGTTATTTAATTAAATTATTAAAACTTTGTAAACCTCTTGATATTTACTTTGAAAAATTAAAATTAATACGATTAAAAAAAAATTCATGAAACAGTTTGTAAGGCACAATTCTATAATTATTGCGGTCAGACGAGCACTTTTCTCAAAGTTAATCTTTGATTATTTACGTGATTTTCAAATTATTACCTTTAAAACTTAATTCTTTATTAAATAAAACAAATACGAAAAAGTAAATTTTAAAATGACAGGCGTTAATTACTAATAGGTAGGTACTTATGCATTTTTATTTACATTTCAATATTAATTCCGACTTCGATTAGACATGCTACATACGTATAATACGCACGGATAATGCCCGCGCCCATACTCTCAGCGACATTAAAATTGGGTCTGGGGAATGTTTGGCCCCTTGGATCGGTCTGTCCGTTTGCAAAACGTTTTAAAATAGTTATCTGAATAACATATATAAAAATCAAGCATCAGAAAATAAGTGACCACAATAAATTTTTTTCAGAGCTTTGAAGCGTCTGTAACATAAAACCGCCGACCGCATGTGTCTGGGAGTAATGAATACTGATTTTTAACGATATTGTGTAAAATATATGTTAAAATCAGCTATCAGAATTTAAGTGAGGTGAGCAGTGTTTTTATGTACCTTGATTAATTGCTACCTGAAAATTGGCCGTCTGGCCAAGGTAGCAACTAGTCATATGATCATAGTACACCCCACCACTAGTCACTCGTATATTTTTTGTCCATCAGAAAATGAGTGACGTCTGGGGGCTCTGGGATCTTCCTCCAATAGTTCACATTCGTGATATAAGTGAAGCAAAGTTCAAAACAAAATTGGTACAGTGTCGTGTAAAGAATTGTGGAAGTTTCAGTCACAATAAATCACTAGGAATAACTTTCCATAGGAAATTAGTGCTTTTGTTACGACTACGTATTACTCTAACCCCCAGTTTCCGAAAGGCTGATCAACGCTAAAATTAACTAATCGGCTGTTAAAGGCGGATCCTCACAGAAGATCGAAAATGAAAATCCATTTACAAGGAACATAAATGCTTCGTAAATATTTAAGAAGAATGTAGGTTGTTGCTACCAAAGCGATACGACGTCGTTGCTGCACATGTGACTCCATAGCGACCGAAAGTTCAACTGTACTATACTTAGGCGGATCAGTGTGGATCGGTTGGAGCGTGTCGGTGGAACGCGGCGGGATCGCAAGAAAAGTTTTGTTCGTGGATCGCAGGAATTGGCGATCCATTTTGGATCTTCTGTGAGGATCCGCCTTTAACAGCCGATTAGTTAATTTGAGCGTTGATCAGCCTTTCGGAAACTGGGGGTAAGACTTTTATCTTTAAAAAATCTATATACTTGTAATAAAACTGTTGAGGGTCGAGAGTCTGTACATGGAAGATATTTTGAAAATTTTAATCGTACGGCGCAGCGTTCTATAAACGATACTGAAGCCGAAAATGTAATAAAAAATTTTCATGTCCGTCTGTCTGTCTTTCTGTCTGTCTGTCTGTCTGTATCCCTAATAAGTATCACGCCGAAACCTCTGAATGGATTTGAATGATACTTGGCATAATCTGAGCTTATGATCCGAGGAAGATTCTAGAATTCTTTTCATCCCGAAATTTTGCGCGGGTCCTTCAGAAGAAAGGATGAATGAATAAGAATGAGTTATTACAAAAAAAAGAATGAGTTATCTCACAGACAGATCACAGTATGTAGAAATTTCTGGAGATGGGTCTAAGGTATGCTCTCATCCCCGGTATTTGACCAGAGGTGTACCGCAGGGATCAATATTGGGACCACTTTTGTATATACTGTACAGCGCTGACATCCAGAACTCTTTCACACATTGCAAGTACCACATGTACGCCGATGACATCCAGCTCTATAAGTCTTTTGAGCCTGATGATACTTTAAATGCTGTAAGACTCATAAACGGTGAACTAGACAATGTGGTGTCATGGTCAGTAGACAATTCTCTCGTTCTAAATCCACATAAATCAAAGGTTATGGTTCTCGGATCTAAACAGCAAATAAACTCTATTCTAGCGCATGATCCGGTTGTAAAGGTTAATGGTTCTGCGATTGAGAGGGTAGAGGTGGCCACAAATTTGGGGTTGAAGATGGACTCAGAGTTGCGTTTCGAGGAACACATAAATAAAGTTGTTAGTAACTGTTTTTACAGGTTAAAGGTGCTATACAATATTAGGGCGTACTTGAGTAGCCACTTCGTAAACTTTTAGTGGACACACTGATACTGTCAAAATTCAATTATTGTGACACCGTTTACGGCCCATGTCTACTAAAAAGGACAGAGGCGTTAATACAACGTGTCCAAAATGCTTGTGCGCGATTTTGTGTTGATATCCTTAAGCGGGGTCGCGTTACACCGTTTATAAATGACCTCAGGATGCTGAAAATGGCTGCCAGAAGAAAGTTGCACTTAGCGAGTCAATTATTTGGTGTCATGAATAGGGTAGACTGGGTACGGTAGAAACATTTTTGCGTTTATCGGGCATAGCATCGGAATTTGTTAAGTTAGCGATGAAAGAAATGTATTAAACAAAAGACCTTTTATCTGCCTTCTAATGGGCAATGTTATTTGAAATCACTTTATATTAGTTTTCTGTGTAAAATTGTGTTGAAAAAAAACGGTAATTTGTTTTAACCCTCCCCCATGTCAGGGTCGGTTGAAACAGTGCTTGGGGTCAAATGAAACACATGTAAATAATACAAAAAAAAGACGTGTGGCACTCGGGGACTGCCGCGGTAAAGCTATTACATAGCCTTTTTTACCAACTATGCTAGTATAATTATTTCTATACAAGAATACTAGCTGATGCCCGCAGCTTCGCCCGCGTAAAATTTGTTACCGCGGGAAGTTATTCCCGGGATAAAAGGTAGCCTATGTGTTATTCTCAAAGTTATTAAAGTCCCAAAAGTCCCAATAGTCCCAAAAGTCCCAAAAGTCCCAAAAGTCCCAAAAGTCCCAATAGTTCCAAAAGTCCCAAAAGTCCCAAAAGTCCCAAAAGTCCCAAAAGTCCAAAAGTCCAAAAAACCAAATTCCAAAAGTCCAAAAGTCCAAAAGCCCAAAAGGCCAAAGTCCAAAAGTACAAAAGTCCAAAAGTCCTAAAGTCCAAAAGTCCCAAAGGCCAAAGTCCAAAAGGCCAAAATTCCACTCCACCTAACCTCACCCCACCCCACCTCACACTAATTCACCTCACCACACCCCACTTCACTTCACCCCACCCTACACACCTCAGCCCACCCCACTTCACCCTACTTCACTTCATATACATAGGTACACGTTATGCAAACGCTCACGTCTACACGTTGGTATATGAAGTGCGAGATACACGAACGTGGCCGAGCCTGGCCGAAGGTAGCCGAGAGTGTGATTTATTTTCGTGACACAATTTCTGGATTTGGTCTCCACGCAAGGCCCGCGATAGAAGCTATGCAATAGCTTAATAGGTATTTTGTTTTAGAACTTTTTAAGAAGAACAATTATTTTGTAACAAATTATTTTTATGTAACTTCAACCATTTACGCAGAGGCGCAACGGATACTCTTATAACGATTAAATGTTTTCCGTTTTCGAAACATTCCTCATTGCTGCACCGCTCCTATTAATCTTAGCATTATGTTAT
Source organism: Miltochrista miniata (assembly GCA_933228765.1). Classification (NCBI taxonomy): domain Eukaryota; kingdom Metazoa; phylum Arthropoda; class Insecta; order Lepidoptera; family Erebidae; genus Miltochrista; species Miltochrista miniata. The sequence continues at coordinate 7,581,069 of OW121764.1, read as the reverse complement.
GTAGCCTATAGCCACTATCAATAAATGTACCTACTTACTATCGAACAGTTTTTGAAACCCTACCAGTAGTTTCAGTAAGGCTTGCCTTGGTATGATGTGATCATGGTCCCTTTGCAGCGTATGTGTCCAATCCAGCGCAGCAGCTACATTTCCGACGTTTGATCTGTTGGTGGATAGGGGTCTCACTGCAGCGTTCCAATAGTCTTACGTTCGTGATGTTCTCGGGCCCGTATGTACCGAGGATCCATTGGAGGCAGCGTTTGACGAAGACTTATAGCTGGTAGCTGGTGCGAAATGTCTTTAGTGACCTTCCATGTCTCGCATCCGTATAGCAGTTAGCAGTACAGTTTTAACGTTTACTTTGTATTGAGTTTCACTCTTCGTGTCCATTTTCGCAACTGTTCGGGCCTTGGCGAGACTCGAAAGGATGTAGGGTACTCTTCTATCCCATCAGTTTCTGACACGACACTCCCGAGGTACGTGAATTAGTGCCTCCACCACATCTTTTGCGCCTGTCGATTTTAATTTCAGTCCAGCCATTCGCTGCCTCTTCCTGCTCGTTGTCCTGCACGTTGTCCTGCAGACATGCATGACGGCGTGTGTGTGCCTCAGCAGGCACAGGACATCGGCATCATTTAAATCCTCCAGGATATCAGTATAGGACCCATTCTATGCCCCGCCGATTGTTCTTTGCGGTATCCAGCATTATACCATCTATTTTCTATGGATGGTTGTTAACTATCCTGTTATCTTCATAACGATCCTCTAAGGTAGGTACAGTATGTATTTTCAAAAGAGTTTGTGAACTCTATTTTTAATTTCTTTTTCAGAATATTGATGACATTTGATTGATGTCATTTTATACACGTTACGTCTACTACATTGATACATGTAATAAAATTCTAACACGCGCCGGTGTTTGTATGTAAATTGTTTATACTGAGGAAAATTCTATACTGAGGAATAGCTTTAACCATTAAGCTCTATTTTGATTAAGCAAACAGGGCAGATTCACACGCTACTTGATGAGTATGATTAATAAATACCTCTAATTTCATAGACCTTGTGTGACGTAAACAAAGTTGCGAGGGTCAGCTGGTTAAAAGATAAAACAATAGGTTTCTTCTTATCTACTTAAAAACTATTTTTACAAATTTTATGGTAATAATAGACATTCTTTGAAATATGCATTTATGGTATTGTTGTGACTTTTATGACACGTTTAAAGTACATAGGTATGGGATAGATGGCGCTCGCGGCTACGTCAGCATGAAATTTTCTTCCCGCTTCCCATGGGAACGTACTCCCGGGTTTGGTTATCTTTATAGCAGTATTATATATAAATTAACAAAACAAAAAATAATACTGCATTGGTGATAATAATAATAAAATGTATGTATATAGAGTACTCACTCATTTTCTTTCACTATTTTTCGTGACTTTCTTCATTAATAAATGCACTTTGTTTATTCATATTTAAACCACTTTTTACACAAATTATACGAGTACAGTAAGTTCACTGTTGTACATAGATGATGAATACCTATAAACCTATAGTCGAATTTTTGTTTAGACGAAGTAAATTGACAGCAAGTAATGTAATTGACAGCATCGAAATTGTCATTTCACATTAAGAACTCTAAATTCGACCAGCACTCTTAATTCAACTTTGGTCGAGTGGTTAAGACACGGATCGGTACGCAGAAGGCGCAAGATCGATTCTGGGTACAAGCATCAATTTTTGGATTATTTGATTTGACATAATAATAATATATAACGACTGCAAAGTTCATAATTGACGTAAACAAAAAAATTATGAAGTGCGAGACGAGATACACGAACGTGGCCGAAGGTAGCCGAGAGTGTGATTCGTTTTCGTGACACAATTTCTGGATTCGGTCTCCACGCAAGGCCCGCGATAGAAGCTATGCAATAGCTTAATATTATAAGTTATCACGTTTTAATAGAAAAATAATAAAAACAAACAGTAAAGAACTAGTCATCTAATAATATTTTAATGGCGCAGATGAAAATTACAAATATTTTTTTAGTAATATAGTATAGTCTTTGTTTATACTTATAACCTAACAGTATTTTTATTAGCCTTTGAAGTTTTACATCAAGTACAACTTAAATGAAATTATAGTAAGATTTTCTTGACAGTAATATTTGCAATATTGGTAATTTGCGATATTGGTAATTTTTTTAACTATCAACAAAACAAAAATCGAACTAAACAAAACAAAATCCCGCTTTTACATCTTCATATGCTTGTTTGCATGTTGATAAGTCAGCCCGACATTTCGTAGTCTTTCTTTGGCGTACCCTTGGCATCTGAGAAACAAGAAAATTAAATAAATAAAATGTTTCAAACGTACCCACAAATAATGTTTCAACTGTCCCCAACCCCCCAATTGGTATAAAAAGTTTCAAAGTTAGAATTATTACACATTTAATTAAAAACTAATGATACTACAATATTCTACAAACTTCAATTAAAACGAAAGAAAACTCTCAATACTCTAACTTTATACAAAATCTAAATATTTGCAAAAATGTAAGAACAAAAATACTTACTTGTCCGTCACAAAAAACACAATGAGGCCTCCTATAGCCAAGCACAGCGCCCGTAGAACAACGTGATACTAAAATTCGTGTTTTGGCTTGTCACCCGCTTCATACTCCCCTTGGACCCCTCACCTCATCACGCACTGTTTACGAGATATTCGCGATGTTTCAACCGTCCACCGTTTTAACCGTACCCAGTCTACCCTACTCGTAAGCCTTTGTATCTCTACAGTAAGTTAATGTGGAGACATGAGAAGGACAGATACAGCAAAAGGTCAGGAGTGGCCCCGCTCTCGCTGCCCAGGTATAAGACAGCGGCTTTTCGGGGTTGTTTCAAACACGCGGCAACACATTGCTGGAATACTCTGTCACCTCCGATTCGCAGCATAAAAACCCAGAATACGTTTAAAAGGTTAATAAAGAAAATTTATATAGAGGACCAAATAAAATCTTATATTTCTTAATCTCCTTATTGTTTATATTTGAATACCCCTGAATTTAAGTAATCAATTCAATAATTTAATTCATTATTATTATTGGTATATTCAATTTATTACTATAGCGCGGGCGCGGCGGTACTTCACTGCGGCGCAAACACTGCTTCTCTATAAATCGCAAGTGCGGCCGCATATGGAGTACTGCTGTCACCTCTGGGCGGGAGCACCTGAATATCAGCTTCGTCCATTTGGCTCGGTGCAAAGACGAGCTGTAAGAATTGTCAACGATCCTGTACTTACAGCTGGTGTGGAACCTCTTCGCGACATAGAGACTTTGCCTCCTTATGCGTGTTCTACCGCCTGTACAATGGTATGTGCTCTGAGGAATTGTTTGATATGATGCCCACGGCTACGTTCTATCATCGCACCGCTCGCCACAGACAGGGAGTTCATCCTCACACTCTGCGTCCGGTGCGTTCCAGCACGGTTAGATCCGATAGGTGTTTTCTTCCACGCACGCTTAGGTTGTGGAATGACCTCCCTGCCTCGGTTTTCCCAAACGCCTACAGTATGGGGTTCTTCAAAAGGGGTCTTAGAAGGTTTTTACAGGGTCGGCAGCGCGAGTGTGGCACCTCTGGTGTTGCAAACGTTCATAGGCTGCGGTGACCACCGGTCCTTCTGGTGGGCCGTATGCTTGTCTGCCACCTTAGTGGTATAAAAAAAAAAAAAAAAAATATATATTTTATAAGTTGCATACTATAATTTTATAAGTCGCATACTATAATTTTATAGGTCGCATACATTATCTATACATATATATATTGGGATGCGGGGTCCTACTAACATCTTAAGGACCCCAATGGGTCGGATCCTCCTCGTGGTGCATCCTGGGCAACGGAGTAGCGACCACTCCCCTTCCTCTGTGGGGGAGTTGTGCTACTCTGGCTAATTCCGGCCGAGGCGGGAGTAACCCACCTGTGGGTTGCTCGGTGGTGTGTGTTGCTGCCGGCCGTGCCGTTATTCACGGCCGGCAGCAGCAATGCTGGGTCGCCGTCGCTTCGCCACCTTTGCTGGCGAGACGATGGCGGCAAAGTGGGAGAGGCACTGCGTGGGGGGCGGGAGTTTGGGTAAATGCTCCCGCCTTGCCATGCAGTTCGGGCTGCCGGCCGTGAATAACGGTGCGACCGGCGGCAACAGTGCTGGGCCGCTGTCACTTCGCCAGTTGACAAGGGGATGGCGGCAAAGCGGGAGGTGCACTGTGCGGGGGTGCGGGAGTAACGGATAATGCTCCCGCTCTGCCGTGCAGTTCGGGGGCGCCGCGGTGAGGAGTCACTGCGCGCCCCCGATTGTTTCTTGACCGTGGGCGTAAGGTCGGGGGACCCCGCCCACCAACGGTCACATGGCGGTGGGCACCTTTCCCGTGTTCCGGGGGTGCCCATTAGCGCACGCCTGCGCCAGCCGCTCTCTGTCTCCTCTATTACAGAGGGGCGCTCGAGAGCGGTGCAGGCGTGGTCTCAGCTCCTTAGAGAGCTTTGGGGAGCCGCCCATCTGGCTCTCCCGAGGAGAGCCCCGAATATACGGGGCACCCCTAGCCGGGTCGACGTGAATAATCTTTTGATATCCCTCGGCCCGGCTAAAGGGTGAGGAGGAACACCGCGGGGTTTAGTGGGTAGGACGGTCCATTCCGGACCGGGCCGGGAGTCCCACACACCATCCCAGCTGCCCCCGCAGCTGGGATGAAGGCGCGTAAATGCGTTCCCCGCGTCAACAAAAAAAAAAAACATATATATATTAGATACTTGGCTTCGATTTACTTTACGGCTTTGGCTATCGGTGGACTCACGTGGTCAAACGTGCTTATGTGCATACATGCATTGCGGGTTTGTTGAATAGAATTATATATTTGTAGTTTATATATATTTGTAGTTTATATATGTATATCTCGTAATATTATATGTACTTATATTTAGTGAAATAAGGTATTTACGTATTTATGTATGATTGTTCGTTGATTTGTTTTATTACCACACTCATACGCATATTAATAAATACAAACAGGCGCGCCATCTACACGGACTCACTGGCCACGTCTGAAAATCAGCGCTGGTCAGCGTAGCCTAACCTGCTGCGTTCCAGCATACGCTGAGATGTGACCGTTTTCTGGGCAATGTGTGGCGTTCATAGCTTATTGGGCGAACGGCAAGCTATAGTTTAATACCTAGGATAATTATCTATGTACAGTCAGCTTCAGAGAAAAGGATACACATTCTTTTTTCAATTCAAAGTGTTTAAGTTTTTCGATTCTGCATCTAGTTGATGTGGTGGTCTAATGGTTAAAACAGATGAGTAAGCAACTCAGTAGGACCGAGTTCGAAGCTTCGTGGGAGCAATTCTTTTTGCTTTTATTTTTTAAATCCCCAAATCTATGTATCTGCTTCGTTGTTGTCCTTTTTGGAAACATCAGAATTGTTTATTTGCGATTGATTCCCTCATAAAAACGTCTTTAGAACGTATTTTGAACATACATCTTAATGAACAATCTTGGACTCAAGCTTCCCTTCCCATTAAATACAGTGGGTTAGGGATCCGCAAAATCTCCAGTGTGGCTTTGCCGGCCTTTTTGTCATCTGTACATGCCACGTCACCACTCGTAGGTAAAATCCTAAGCAATTGTCTTACTAACTATGAGATGGCTGGCTGTACAGATGCCAAGGATGCTTGGCTTATGGCTTGCCCAGGTCAAAATTTTCCGATTCATCCAAATTCTCAACGGAGCTGGGACGACGCAATTTCAAAATTAACTTTTGACACGTTTTTAAACGCCAGCTTAGGCCCAGATCGTGCTAGACTATTAGCGCTCAGCAAAAAGGAATCCGGTGATTGGCTGAATGCTTTTCCAACTGCTAACACCGGAACCTTTCTTGAACCGGACACTTTAAGAATGGCAGTTGGCTTGAGACTTGGCGTCCCGCTCTGCGCCTCACACCGTTGCCCCTGTGGTGTTACCGTTGACTCTATGGGACACCATGGACTATCCTGCTTGAAGAGCGCAGGCCGCTTCTCTCGCCACGCTGCGCTTAACGATATCATTCGCCGTGCTCTTGCCACCGTCGGTGTGCCCGCTCTCTTAGAGCCAAATGGCATTTTTAGGGACGATGGCAAGAGACCGGATGGGATGACCTTAATTCCGTGGGAGATGGGTCGGGTGCTAGTCTGGGATGCCACTTGTGTAGACACTTTGGCCCCGTCCCATCTGCCTAGAACAAAAGAAAAAGCCAGCGCAGCAGCGGAAGCGGCAGAATATAAAAAAATAAATAAGTATAAGGGTCTCGGCTCGTCGTACAATTTTATTCCAGTCGGTGTCGAGACCCTAGGTCCATGGGGTCCCAATGCGCATAATTTTTTTAAAATTTTGAAGAAGCGTCTTGTGGAGTCAACTGGTGACCTAAGGGCTGGCAGTTATTTCTCCCAACGAATAGGCATCGCCGTTCAAAGGGGGAATGCTGCCAGTCTTTTGGGCACAATGCCACGGGGGCCCTATTTAGATTTAGTTTAGTTAGATTTATTCATATTGTAAATAGTTATTATGCTTTATTGTAACATTTGTCTCATTAATAAATAAATATCACCTTTTTTAAATTTCATCGATCACCTCTCGCCAAGCAAAGTGTTTAAGTTTTTCGAATCTACATCTTATTGATGTGGTGGTCTAATGGTTAAAGCAGTTGCCTAACCAAATCAGTAAGCCCGAGTTCGAATCTTCGTGGGAGCAATTCTTTTTGCTTTTTTTTTTAAATTTCATCGATCACCTCTCGCCAAGTTTTATTTATGACATTAAATGTTTAAGTGGATTACGTGCTATTAAAATAATTAGTTTGCATGAAAATAATGTTTTATTTCATAGCATTAATGGAAAATATAGATTGAGTATACAGTATTGCATCAGTCTATATTAAATGAGGCGCTGAGAGCATAAGTGGATCAACCTCAAAACAATAAATCTGAGATAGAGGGGTCTAATGACTTTAACATTTAAACAAAGTTAAATAGCAAGAAATTCAGGAGGAAGGTTTGTACTACCCGTTCGCTCTAACTTTGCCGCTGGCCTAGCGGCTTAAACCCGAATTGTTAATTAGATGAAGTAAATTGACAGTAGCTAATGTCACTTCGTCATAGAAAATACGCAACATTGTATGAAGAAGTGACATTAGTTGCTGTCAATTTACTTCGTCTAGTAAAAAAATCGACTTTAGTATGGAGCCGAACGGCAAAGTTAGAGCGAACGAGCAGTATCTTTATTGTTGCATTTTGATGGAATTAAAGAACAGTTTCAAAGGGTTATCGCATATTTTCATATAAGTTATTATTTATATTTATTTTGTGGGTTGGACCACTTTTGCATTTATCTATTTAGTAGGTTGACCTTCTTTTCATGTGAATGATATAAAGACATTTTCGTAAATAAAACTGTTTTTAATTAATAAAAATCATTTTTTTGTTTGTGTATTTTATGTGTATGTTGCCTATGTTTTTTTTTATATCACCAAGGTGGCAGACAAGCATACGGCCCACCACATGTACCGGTGGTCACTGCTGCCTATGGACGTTTGCAACCCTGTAAAAACCTTCTTAGACCCCTTATGAAGAACCTTATACTGTGTAGGCGTTTGGGAAACCCGAGGCAGAGAGATCATTCCACAATCTAAGCGTACGCGGGAGAAAGCCCCTACCGGATCTAACCGTGCTCAAACGCTCCGGACGCAAAGTGTGAGGATGAACACCCTGTCTGTGGCGAGCGGTGCGGTGGTAGAACGTAGCCGTGGGCATCATATCAAACAATTCTTCAGAGCACAAACCATTGTACCTACAGGCGGTAGAACACGCACAAGGAGGCAAAGTCTCTCCTGTCGCGAAGAGGTTCCACACCACCTGCAAGCATAGGATCGTTGACCACTCTCATGGCTCGCCTTTGTATATAGATATATTAATAAACTAGCTGACTCGCGCAACTTCGTTTGCGGCACATGAGAGTTAGAAAAAGAGAGGTATGGTATTATTGGTATATTAATATTTTGAGTAAAATAATATTTCCCGTAGCATTTACTCTCGTCGCGCCTAGTCTCGTCGCGTCGCTTATATATATTAGAGCTGACCCGCACAACTTCGTTTGCGTCACATGAGCGAGAAAGAGAGAGGTGTAGTATTAATATTTAAGGTAATATAATGTTTCCCTTTGCATTTACTCCCGCCGCGCCGCATAGATTCTTTAGAGCTGACCCCCACAACTTCGTTTGCATCACATGAGATTGAGAAGGAGGTGTGGTATTAATATGTAAAGTAATAATATAATGTTTCCCGTTGCATTTACTTCCACCCGTCCTTTTTTTGGTACGGAACTCATGTGTGTCCGACTCGCACTTGGCCGGTTTTTATCGTTCAGTTGATTGGCTACCACTGCAGACCACGTTTACCTTTTTCTTTTTTTTTTTTTTAACGTGAGGGAAAATCCTCGTAGGATGCTATGCCGGGCTAGACCACGTTTACCTACTTCCGTCGCGTCGCTCATCAAAACTTATTAAAATGGGTTATTGTAAGTGAACCTTAAAAGATAGGCATATGCTGTTGGCGACATTTTTTTGTAACTTTTAAAGGGGAACATTTTGGTAATACAAAATTTTCACGTAACTTTAACCATTTACGCAACGTACGCAGTGGAAGCTCCCAAAAGAAAGAAATTTTCCCCTTTCTCGAAACATTATTTATGGCTGCTCCGCTCCTATTCGCATTAGCGTGATTTTATATCGCCATTAGCCATCCTCAATAAATGGACTATTAAACTGTAAAATAATTTTCGAAATGCAACCAGTAGTTTCTGAGATCCTAGGACAAACAAACTCTTCAGTTTTATAATATTGTGAGCGAACCTTAAGAAACAGACAAATGAGGTTATTGTGAGCGAACCTTAAGAGATAAGACATATGCTGCCGCGGACTTTCTTTTAGAACTTTTTAAGAGAAACAATATTGTAATACTCAATTTTTACGTATCTTCAACTATTTACGCAGCGTACGCCTCGGTAGCTCTCTGACAGTAAAAATATTCCCCGTTTTCGAAACATTATTGATTGCTGCTTCGCTCCTATTCGTCTTAGCGTGATGTTATATAGCTTATAGCCATCCTCAATAAATGGACTATCAAACTGTAAAAGCATTTTTTAAATCCAACCAGTAGTTCCTGAGATCCTAGCGTTCAACCATACAAACAAACAAACAAACAAACTCTTCAGCTTTATAATATTAGTATAGATATAATTAATAAATAAGTGTCTTTTAAGTATACATGTAAAGAAACTGTTAAAAACCAAATAATACTTTGAGGTTGTACCACTGCTTTGGCGCGCTTTCTACAACCTCATATTAGAAAAGTGGGCTAACCCTCTTGGCCCATTTTTCTTTTGTACAGGTTACTAATTTTCAATGGTGCATAAATAGTTTGTAACAGTGCCATCTCTTAGAATAAGTGGGAAGGTTGGTTTATCCACTTTTCTCTTGAAGTAGATGCAATTTTGCACCCTTTACACAAGTAATCTAAATTATCGTTTTTTGTGGGTTGGCCCACTTATGTTCTCAACGCCTGAAATTACGTTTACAAAATTTACCTATAAACTAAGATTATTATATATATTATAACAAAACACAAAATAGATACCCTGAGGGGTTGGGCTTAGAATATATAATATTTGATAAAATTCTATATTCCTTTAAACATACAATATTCTTCCGTTTAAAGTTGTGAATAAAAGTATCAATATTATCATTCTGTGCTTGTGAATCAGAGAGGAAGAACCAACATGCCAAACTATTCCCCCATTCCCAACCGACCACCTGAGTTATCCACCTGGTTGGTCAGTTAGGAATAAAAGTTCCTAACCACCCACCTTGTGCACTTGGTTGGTCAGTTAGGAATAAAAATTCCTAACCACCCACCTGTGACTGTATAAAATAAATAATGTCCATAATGTCTACTTTATCAATATACCCACATGTCTATATGGCAAAACAAATGAAGATCGACAAAACAAATGAAGATCTACAAAACAAATGAAGATCGACAAAACAAATGATGATCGACAAAACAAATGAAAATCGACAAAACAAATGAAGATCGACAAAACAAATGCAGATCGACAAAACAAATGAAGATCTACAAAACAAATGATTATCGACAAAACAAATGAAGATCGACAAAACAAATGAAAATCGACAAAACAAATGAAGATCGACAAAACAAATGAAAATCGACAAAAACAAATGAAGATCTACAAAACAAATGATGATCTTCAAAACAAATGATGATCGACAAAACAAATGAAGATCGACAAAACAAATGAAAATCGACAAAACAAATGAAGATCGACAAAACAAATGAAAATCGACAAAAACAAATGAAGATCTACAAAACAAATGAAGATCTACAAAACAAATGATGATCGACAAAACAAATGAACATCGACAAAACAAATGAAGATCGGCAAAACAAATGAAGATCGGCAAAACAAATGACGGTCGGATATACAAATTACGATCGAAAAACCATAGATTTAGAATTTTTCGCAAAAAAAACACATTCAGATCAATAAAACAAAAGTCTATAAGCAAGTTGAAAAGGTCAAATTACTTGCAGCCATATTTTATAATCTAGATGCGATTACCATTCAAAAAAAATAGGTGCAAGCAAATCTCGACCTTAATGACACTTCTCTAAAAATGTGCTTTTAGGCATTTATTGACATCACTGATCATGAATATGTAAAAATTTAATAAATATAATGCATGTTCATAAGGTCGAGAATTGCTTGCTCCTATTTGTTTGAATGGTGTTAGCATCTAGATTACAAAAAATGGGTGCAAGCAAATTTCGACCTTATGAACATGCATTATATTTATTTATTTTTCACATATTCGTGATCAGTGATGTCTATAAACGCCTAAAAGCACATTTTTAGAGAAGTGTCCGAAATTTGCTTGCACCTATTTTTTTTAATGGCAAACGCATCTAACGGGTGTTTTTTTTAGAGGTATAGAACTTTAAGTTGGCCTAGCTGTTTTAACCGGCGGTATTTTTGTCAGCTGTAAAGTGATTTATGTTTAGTATGGTTTGGCATTTTAACATAAATAGACTGAAGCCTGAACAATGCTTCCAAATTGTGCAAATTTATTCTGAAAATCATGGTTCTGTCCGAAATGCGTATCGTGATTTTCATAAGCGAATTTTCTTTAGCGGTGCAGCTCACTTTTGGTTGAATGGATACATCAATAAACAAAACTGCCATATTTGGGGTGATGATGAGCCTCAAGTGTATGTTGAGACACCGTTACATCCAGTAAAACTGACTGTGTGGTGTGCTTTATAGGCTGGTGGAATAATTGGTCCGTACTTCTTTAGAAACGATGCTGACCAGAATGTTACAGTCAATCGTGACTGCTATAGAGCGAAGATTACTGACTTTTTCGTTCATCAATTGAACAACCATGATGTGCAGGAGTAGTGGTTTCAACAAGACGGTGCAACATGTTACATAGCTCGTGCCACAATTGATTTATTGAAGGAAACGTTTGGTTACCGCATAGTTTCACGTTTTGGACACGTGGATTGGCCTCCAGAGTCGTGCGATTTTACGCCACTTGACTATTTTCTGTGGAGCTATGTGAAGTCGCTCGTCTACGCCGATAAGCCCGAAACGATTGACCACTTGGAGGATAACATTCGGCGCGATATTGTCGCTATACGGCCACAAATGTTGGGAAAGTCATCGAAAATTGGACCTCTAGATTAGACTACGTCCGAGCCAGCCATGGCGGTTATATGCCAGAAATCATATTTAAATTATAACCTATGCTGTGTGATGTGGCCCAACTTGGGCTAATGGCGGCTTGAAGTATTTTTGATCTTATCAAATTGCTTATAGTCTTTTGTTTTATTGATCTGCATATGTTTTTTCTATCGTCATTTGTTTTGCCGATAGTCATTTGTTTATCCGACCGGATTTGGACGTTCAGGGAATTGGACTATCAGGGAATGAACGTTCAGGGAAGTGGACTATCGGGGAAGTGGACATTCAGGGAAATGGACTATCAGGGAAATGGACATTTAGGGAAATAGACGTAATGAACCGACTGGACATTCCGGGAATAAGACGTAACGTGCCGGAGGGCGGCATTTGTTTATCCGACCGTCATTTGTTTTGTCGATTTTCATTTGTTTTGTCGACTTTCAGTTGTTTATCTTACTTTCATTAATTGTTTAGTGATCTTCACTTGTTTTGCCGATCTTCATTTGTTTTGTCGACTTTCAGTTGTTTATCTTACTTTCATTCATTGTTTAGTGATCTTCATTTGTTTTGTCGATTTTAATTTGTTTTGTCGTCTTTCAGTTGTTTATCTTACTTTCATTAATTGTTTAGTGATCTTCATTTGTTTTGCCGATCTTCATTTGTTTTGTCGACTTTCAGTTGTTTATCTTACTTTCATTCATTGTTAAGTGATCTTCATTTGTTTTGCCGATCTTCATTTGTTTTGTCGATCTTCATTTGTTTTGCCGATCTTCATTTGTTTTGCCATATAGACATGTGGGTATATTGATAAAGTAGACATTATGGACATAATTTATTTTATACAGTCACTGGTGGGTGGTTAGGAATTTTTATTCCTAACTGACCAACCAGGTGCACAAGGTGGGTGGTTAGGAACTTTTATTCCTAACTGACCAACCAGGTGGATAATTCAGGTGGTCGGTTGGGAATGGGGGAAACTATTCTCCACCGTATGGGAATATATATCTTTCTCTTTTATCACACAAATGATAACCCATTTAACACAACATTAAAAAAAATTGTGAGGTCTGATGGTGTATCGTTAACATACTAAAAGACTTTTAAAACAAGTGTAACTGGAATGATAATAATAAAGATTAATTATTTTTGATCACTGGTGACCTAGTTAAAAACCATCGGACCCCACCAGTTTTCTATATGATTTTCGTCTCAGGTCAAACACTGTTATGTTTTCTTGAACCTCCAGCCAGTTATACACGAATCGAGACAAATGCTACGAAGAATTATCCTAAATCACGTAAATTTAACCTTCTGGATTTGCTGCTGATGCGGTCAACTATTTCCATTAGCTCACCTAGGCCCATTGAAGACATTCATCCCCAGAAACCTAAAACATTCAAACTTTTAAAATTTGATGCAATATTATAAACAGTAAATGTCAAAAATAATAATCGGAACACAATTTTAGTGAGAGTTTTATTTACCTAGTGTTAATCTCTTGCATAATTTCAAATCAATACGTTTTTAGCGTTAAACGTCTGCTCAATTTATCTTTTTTTTTTTTTTTTTTTTTTTTTTTATACTACTTAGATGACAGACAAGCTTACGGCCCACCGGAAGGTTGGTAACCGTAGCCTATAGACGTTTGCAACACCAGAGGCGCTACACACGCGCTGCCGACCCGGGCGCAGGTTGTGACGACCCACAGTTGAAATTTTTCAAGCCGCCCGAATAAGGCCTTCAACTTGGCTTAACGACTGTCATTTTACTGACAACCGGGACCAACGGCTTATCGTGCCTTCCGAAGCACGGAAACACTCGTAAATAAATGTCACAAAGTGGTCCACGTGGTGGTCACCCATCCATATCCGGCCATAGTAAATGTTGCTTACTGCAGTGATCGTTTACAGAACACTGAGTCCGCGGGGCCACGAGCGCTTCAAAATCTTTATATAATTTAGTGCCTTTGTGATCACATCTTACACCACCGCTTGCTTGATATCTTTGTGCACATTATTTTTCAACTATGAACAGTTTTTCTCTGTAAAAAAAAAAAATATTTGAAAAACACAAAAATAAAACAAAAGTTAATGTATCGCGTATAACGTAAATCTTACCGGTTATACCCATATATCGCACCATTTTCGTTATTCTTGTTTCATATTCAGATATAAATAGTTAAGTCTTTAAAAAGTTGTTGATATAATCATACTATCAGTAAATAATAAACCACAGGTTCAAAATTTAGCAAATTGAATAATATTACAATGAGTAAGTATATCACACATGGACGTAACGATGACGATTTACAATGTAATAATAAAGTTACCCTCATTTACAGTATAACAAATTGAAGTATTCTAGTGAAATTTTAAACAATACTATTATTATACGTAGGGTCAAGTGTTCAACAATGAAACAGTGGTACACAATAAAACATAGTAATATTTCCAAAACACGTCGTTGGCAGTTAGTGCAATATATTGCGTAAGGACACTCAATAGATACCACCGGCGTATCCCAGTTTGCGGCGGCACCGCGTGAGAAAAGACGCGTCTGCGGCTCATTTTTACTATTTTCGTCAAAAATTGAAGTATTTCTGGCTATCTTTAAAGATTTTTCATTATTTAATGGTTAGGAATATTATATTTTTTATGATTATCCTGCATTCTACATGTTTTGTAGATTATTTTGGCATATATCATTTGTTTCAAAGTTACAATTTTGTGAACATAAATTAAAAGTTAGTTAGATAAACCCTAGGTAGTCAACAATGAAACAGTTTAGCAATGGACACAATAAAACACTGTTTTATTGTGTACCACCATAAGATATCTATGTAAATCTAGATTTTTATTGGTTGATATTGTGTAACCTTATCTATTAAAATTTGTTTTTATTTTAATATGGCGCGTAACAAAGCTGTAAAAAGGACGAGGGGCGTATTGTTTACCAAATGGCAAAAATTAACAATATTCGATATTCTGTTAGCTGGGAAAATGGCCGGAATCGAATGTTTACGGTCTTATAAATCAGGGCATGCAGAACTGTCATTAAAAAAGCCTGAAACATGCAGCATGGCACGTCGTGCCACTGCATTTAACGTAGAAACGGACTGCTCTTTCTTTAATAACTACCTACATTAAACAAAATTTGAATTAGGCACAGTTTATTTATGGTGTTTCATTGTTGAATATATGGTGTTTCATTGTGTACGCCTATATGGACACAATGACACAAATCCCATTTCTTAGTTTTTATTTCTTTGTCGATTGAAATCACTTTATTTAAAAAAATCTATAAATGACATTCGATACCCAATCATATTGACTACATGCCTGTAAAATTATAGACTTCTATCAGCAAAAACATAAGATGTACGAGGTTATGAACTTTTAGTGTTTCATTGTTGAACACTTGACCCTATTTGTAATAGATTTTAAACCTTAAAATCTTTGAGATACGGTCGTTATTAACTCCGTTAGATAAAATGAATAAAGCTATCAGAAATTTCACCGTTGTTAACTGTTTCAATAGCCTAGTCGTATATGGCGCTGTCTATTATGGTGGCTTCTGACGGCGCGTGATATCACAAGTCGCGCCGCGCCAGGTCGAGCCTACGCGCCGTGTGAAGGGAATGGCTCGAGGGGACGCGGGCTGGCGCGAGCAGGCGCGTCCTATCGTTGCGGGTTCGTATAAACACCGGCTCAATAAGTTCTTTTTGTAAGTTATTGTTGGCATATGGTTCGACCTGATGCCGGAAACATACCATAATAGTAGGGGAGCCCACGATGCTAAATGGGGATTTATTCGAGCGTCGTAGAGACCTATTGGGATGCAAAGCTTAGATGATATGAAGAAAAAAAATTTATATGATATATACCTTTACATCGGTGGGTGAAGCGCCTATAGATTTTTAAATATGTAAAAAAAAACTGTTGCAAGGACATCCTCGAGCGCGTCAGATATTGATAGCATCAATTCCCTACGTATTTTTAATAATGTACGTATGTTAATCTGATCGTTAGCATGATGCGGGTGGTTGTATTTAAGGGTTGAAAATGAAAAAAAAAAAAAATATTCGAGCGCGTCAGATTTTCTAAGGGAGTGTTAAGTGCACCAAAAAAAAGCTCTCATTCACTAATCTGACGATTTCGATGGGACGCAAACTCGCGGCCATTTTCATAATGTGCAAAAAAAATTCGCCATTTTGAAATACTCAAGCGCGTCAGATTAAGATATATATGGTTCATCTTTATGTTCTAAACGTACTGTCTCATAATCTGACGATTATCTAGAGGGATTGGCCTGATCTGACAAAAAAAAATAGAAAAACGGTTCACCTTAAAGGCCATCCCTGCAGCTTCCCGCTAATTCCATTCCTGGGCTCTTAAAATTGTACTTATCCGCTCAATCCCGCCGGTGGCGTGGTCACGCCGGCGTATCCATAGGCGGTGCCCACGCCTTTGGCGGGAAGGCGGCTGCACGCCGGACGTCACACAATATATCCTTATTTCTTTTACAGGAGTCGTACTACATAAATACTTACTGTTTCATCATGCTGGATAACTGACGAAAATAACTACACTAAATCCGAGAACAACCCATGTGTAATGGATTTATGATATTTGGCCGAAAATTAGGATGGGGAAAATGAAGGAGTACTCTCAGATTTTACTATGTAATTCAAAATAAAAAGCAGTTTTCTGACATAAATTATTTTATTTACAAAATATACACATCAACAATTCACTTTCACCAAAAAAAAATAATCTGTAGAT
This sequence comes from Miltochrista miniata, assembly GCA_933228765.1. Classification (NCBI taxonomy): domain Eukaryota; kingdom Metazoa; phylum Arthropoda; class Insecta; order Lepidoptera; family Erebidae; genus Miltochrista; species Miltochrista miniata. The sequence continues at coordinate 7,564,450 of OW121764.1, read as the reverse complement.
ATAAAATCTCCGAAAATAAAATAAAATATTACTGCCTATTTATTTGTTTATTTTTTTGTTTATTTTGGGGATATCGAGGCTATGTAATCTTAAATGATTAAAAAAAAAGCCCCCCCATTTTTATTATTGAATTTCACATAAATTATTCATATGTTAAAGATTTTCTCAATAGAAACTATAATCTTTTGTCAAAATACCATTTAGGTATTTTGACAAAAGATTATAGTTTCTATTGAGAAAATCTCAACAAATATGACATTTTTGAGCTCAAAATAGAATTTTTGTGATATTTTGAGCTGGCTGAGTTCAAAGAAATAATATTTCTATGCATTTGAGCTCTCTCAGCTCGAAAGTCTGATAGAAGTTTCATACAACACTATTTTTGGAATTTTCAAACCGCAATAACTTTTGAATGGATAACCGATTTTCACGCGGTTGGCGGCATTCGACGAAGTTTTATCATCCTCATAAGTAACTTTGCAATTTTAATTGATCGAACCACAAATTTCGGAGTAATCCCGAAAAAACACTTTTTCGGGTTTCTTTCGTTCACGATATCTCTCGAACGAATCAACCGCTTTTGACCAGCTTGGTGGCGATCGACGCAGGTACAATCGCAAACAATAGTACTAAGCCTAAAAATTCATTTTATCGATGCTGTTGCGTAATTTCCAGGACATAGATGTGAATAGGTCAATATTAATTCTATACTATTATTGAAAGTAAGTAGTAGTAGTAGTACGAACGAAGTTCGTAGACGCAAAGATATTTGGCGCATAGTGTAACTTTATCGACGAATTTTTGTTATTTCGGCTTGCGGAAATGGTCAGATTATATATTTTTCATTATTCTTGAATTATTTCCTTCAAAATAAAAAAAAATTTAGCTACGCTCGAGAATGTCGAGATGACGTTTTTTTTTTACAACTTTGTTGCCCTCCCCTTTTTTTTACGTCGCTCTCAAATCAGATTAGTGGAATATACACTTTTTAGGATGTAATTAACTCACCCTACCTTAATCTGACGCGCTCGAGAATTTCTGATGGTCAATTTTTTTTTACTAATCTGATCCTGTATCCTTCACGGGCGGCCTTATATATGGGCCTTATGTTTTGTGGAGGTACTTAATCGGGTACAAGGTTTCCCTGTGTATATTAATCTGTCGCGCTTTAGTAAATCCCGAAATCCCTTCATGGGCTCCCCTACTATAATTTAAAACATGCAAAGTGCATAATATTTGAAATAATAGATACATACATGGGTAGGTGGAGACAGCGGGGAAGGGAGCTGCGCGGGGCAATGACCACGTGACGCACTCGTCACGTTGGCCATAATCTTTACGTATATATCTGTATACTTTACTCTGCAGCTGACTGTACACGCCGCATATTTGTCGTAGAAATAAATGGTTTTTCTTTCTTTCTTTCATGAAAGGCAAAATAGTTTTTTAGCTATAATTTCTCACTGCGTGGTCCGATTTCAAATATTTTTCTGAAGGTAGTACTTTAAGCATTATTCCACACAATTTTCAATATTGAGGGTTATGTAGTTAGGAAATTAGGGGCATCTCAACTTTCGGTAAACCTAGAATTCAAGGATTCTTTTGAATGTGAGTGTAAATCTAAACGGGCGTGTTGGCTTAATCATAAAAGAGCTTAATGATGGAGGGATTAAGACTATTCTAGAATAGACTTAATCTTTAAGCTCTTTTATAATTAAGCAAACAGTCCGTTTCACACGCTGCTTGATGAGTTTTATGAAGAAGTACCCCTTCTTTCGTACACCTTATGTGACGTAAACGAAGTTACGAGGGTCAGCTAGTAGTCAATAAATGTTAACAATACACGTTCTATATATCGTTTCTTTGCTGTCGTTATCCAGGGCAAAGATTTTTGTTAATTTATGTACACTTTGTATCGATATGACAGGACATGTACAGGTTGAGCAGAAGGAGGGCCATTGTTAGAAATAATCGTTATTAAATTTATGGTAAAATGTTTTATTCTAATTACTTAAGTTGACAGTTCCTGTAGAAAGAACCTTATGTAACTAACAATCATAAAAACCACGCTATGAAAAATACTTTCATTTGACCAATGAGTTGACCAAAAATGGCTATTCGTTTAAACTCTATGCCGTAGAAGTAGGAGCTAGTAGAATAAAGGGTAAAAATAGGGCCCTATTACCGCAAATTAGCGATAGTACAGATGGAAACCTATATAACCGTTCACAGGCAATGATATATAAAAATCTATAGATACGTTACCAACACTTAAAAATGGCAACAGAAAAGTCAGGCAATTGCCTGAATTTTCATACATGCTACCATAGATAATTTCATAGAAATTCTTTTTTTGAATGTAAAAAATATTTGCCGTTTTTGAAAGCCGTGATGTTCGTACATGACGTGTCTAAGGTAATTTACCTCTGACCTTAGATCATCTAACCTATATGGTCTAAGCCTCTGACAGATCGTTTTCTGTATGTTGGTATTGAAGTAAAGTCGCCCTATGAGTGCCAGATTATTTATACCGTTGATTGAATTTATTGTGCTATTACTGAGACACTTCGTCTCTCTGTCGCCAGGCTGTATATCTCACGAGCTGTGATAGTTAGAAACTATTTAAGTCTCTTAAACTTCTCAGCGGATTTTAATGCAGTTTTGAGCAATTGATAGAATGATTCAAGAGGGAGGCTTATATGTGAATTTTGTAATATGTAATTTTTACATAACGTGAACCATTTACGCAGCGTATGTTTTTGAAACATTTATCATTACTGCTCCGCTCCTATTCTTTGCAGTGTGATGCTACATAGCATATAGCCATCCTCGATAAATGAACTATCGACCTATAAAAGATTTTTTGAATTTCAACCAGTAGTTCCTGAGATCCTAGCGTTCAAACAATCAAACAACTTCATAATATTAGTATGGGTATGGATAGCACAGAAAATTCATACTGTAGAAAAAACGAAGTTGCGCAGGGCAGCAAATTTTATTTATTAAGTGATTGCTGAATGCGGCCTGGATTAAGCTACACCGTGTCTATGTGTGTGTAGTGGTTACGCTATTTTTCGCTAATATTTGGTCTGCTTGCATTATATGTCTGTGTGATGAACAAACATTATTTCATAATTAAATATGCCGCGCTTTTCATGGTCCATGTCACAGTCGTAGAACCAGCCATAGACCTACAATCATATTGAGCAATATTTTTATTACGCAATAGTATTGAACACATCTGTAAATTCACACGTTCAATAATATTGACTCAATAACATTGACTAATTATTTGCATCAATAATTATTTCCGTCCAAGCAACATTTCTAACGAAGTTAAATTCAAAATTCGAAATTCCGACTTCAAACCTAAATTTCGAAATCAAAAATTCAAAATCTGAAATTAAAATTGGCACCTATTTTTACCCTCGGCAATAAATGTAGCATCAAAAGCTATCTTGCGTACCTATCCTTCATAGTATTCTGGCTCACTATTTAGATTTGAATAAATACGCGTCCACCGTTAATTCTAACACTAAACTGAATATGTAGTATTGCGCAATATTAAGCCTACACGTTGCAAGAAATAATATAGATTAACAAAATTTAAGCTCGCTCAAACTTTGTCTAGTCATTGTGCAATGTACAATAAACCAACACTGTCCTATATTGCGCAATAAATAGGTAATGTTGCAAGTGTATTGAGGTCCTTATATGTCTATGGTTCATTTTTTTGCAACATTTTGGTGGCGCAGACTGAGAATTGCAAAAAGTCCAGAGTTGCAGCCCGGCCACACTTTGTTAACGAGTCTATAATATATCAATGGATTATTTTTGATTCAGTACTCGTAGTGCCACGGGTAAAATACATTACCCGTGGTCGTGGTACTACCCGTATCATTACAAATCTGTACAGCTTTCATTTTTAGGGTTCCGTACCCAATGGGTAAAAATTGGGACCCTAGTACTGGGTATTCACTGGCTGTCTGTCTGTTTGTGCTAGCTAGACAGCTCATGACAGCTGAAATAATCACAAATTGTATATTATATTTCTATTGCCGCACGAAGGATTCAAACCTTCGTAAAAGTTATTGGTAGGTAGGTAGGTAGGTATTCGGTTGTAAAAAGAGATGATTAAACTCCGCCCTCTGCTCAAGTTATTCTATGAATTCGAAGATGAGATGTTCGTATCATACATTATTATTCTCACCTTTATCCCCGAAGGGTTAAATATCATGTGTACATATACGTCTATGCACACACCATGCGAAGAAATCACGCACACTGAAGCAACTTCCATTCATATTTAACGTGCATGACAATTGCCAGTTTGACCGTGTCGCTAGCCCTTTAGTTTGTAAAAATTATTGTTGATCATTTTCACAATGAAGAAAAATTTTTTAAAGTGACGTATTTGATAGTAATTTGGCAATGAAGCCAACGATCAAAATATGTATTGATTCAGAGTCTTCTTTCAAGCAGTACTTTTGTGGGCTCAGGAGACGGTCAAGCGACGTGAGTCAATATCATAATATACATTATTTATAAAACTTGACTCAATATTATTGACCGTGTAGCTGTGTCCATAACTTCTATCATAATTTTCTGAGATAAGATTGTCCGATACTCATACTTGATTAATCGATTCGATACTCGTATCATACATCACTAAATGCAACGTCATTAAAGTCACGTGACTTCTCCAGCCAATCATGAAGCTGTATTTTGACAAGTAAAATGTAAACTCTCCACGCGAATGTTATCAAAAACTTGTATTTACTATAGCTTTATTTATTAAACTATTTTATTTATTATGCCGAAAAAAGAAAAGGTGAGTTAAAGGCATCAAGAACTTTATTATAATAAAAGCGTTGATAAATTCCTGTCGTACAAAAACAAACCATAGTTTACATTGTCGGCATTTTACGCTTGTATCGTTTCTAACTTTACTACCTACTATGCCATGTCATGTCAGTTCGTTTAGGGTATGCGGTGCTGCATAATTTACGTGTGTTAAATTTCTGTATATTTGTGATTATCGTGTGTTGTGAAGGTTTAAGTGGACGCTGTTGTTCGCAGGAGGCGATGAAGACTAAAGTTGATAAACACAAAAACGGAGACAGTGAGCCCGAGGTAAGTACATAATAAATATAATTTGCAAGATCGAATCAGCTTCCCGTTGGCATTCCAGTTACAACTATTATAACTGAGAAGCTTGATCAACATTAGATAAACTTGATCTTAGAACTCGTATAATATTCATTATTTGCGGTTTTTGTATGTAAATGTGTTCAATTCAAATGATGGTTTTACTGTCATATACAGGATGTGTATGTTTTTACGATTTAAACCGTAAAGTATGTGGCAATGAGGTTAATACGAAGTTTTTATGTGCTATGTTAGAGGCTTTACAGGCTCATGATAAAACACCATAGGTAATTATTATAATTAAGGACAATATGCCAGTAACATTTCTGTCTCTATTTGTTTAGAAGTTATTGAAAGAAACATTGGGAACCTTTATTGTTGTAAGAAAATTATTAATACACTTTACAAGGTAGCAGTACCTTTGGTATCTATGTTGGATGATTCCAACATAGATACCAAAGGTACTGCTACCTTGTAACTGCAGACTTGATAGTCTGTTCTAGAAAAAGTTATTATTATTTTCATTAAGAAAGTACCTAAATAAGTACAAACCAAATCTCAATTTACATCCTATGGACTACTTGCTTTGACTTACAAAATAACATATTATACTAGATGATGTAATTCTGTACCCGCTCCTGCTTCCCGTGGGAACATATTCCCGGAATGAAAAGCCTATGTGTTATTCCAGACTATGAGCTATCTCTGTACCAAATTTTAGCCCAATCCGTTCATCCGTTCAAGTGTGATTGAGTAACAAACATCTAAACATTCATACATCTTTACAAACTTTCACATTTATAATATTAGTAGGATAGGATTCATAACTTATTCACAAACTCAAGTATTTTTTATCACAAAACTGTGTAGTGATAATGGCTGTGTAATGGGGTGTACATGTATTTGACAGCTCCCTCTATTATAAAGATCTGCTGTATAAAGTAGCACTAAATAATGTAAGAGTGTACTCCGTGAGATCCTTACTTCTGCCAAAGATAATATAATAGTATTACATACAGATAGGCAACTCCCTGCCATACCACAGCTGTCATTATAGTTGGTGGACGTGTTGAGGGAACATTTGCTTAGCATTATTGGTCACACGCACACATTCAAGCTGGAGTTTCCGCCCTGTGCTTCTACACTGATAATATAAAAAGGAGAAATTTGTATTTTTGTGTGTGTGTATGTTTGTAATGGAAAAACTCAAAAACAACTTTGTCGATTTCGAAAATTCTTTCACCATTGGTCAGCTACATTCACTGTGAGTAACATAGGCTATATTTTATTCCCATATTCCCATGGAAATGGGAGCTATGCAGGTGAAACTGTGTGATATCCGCTATATTTTTAAAAATTATATTATACATGCAAAAATTTGTAATTGTGAGTGTGGAGGTTTGTTACTAATTCAAGCTCGAACTTCTGAACGGATCTGGCTAAAATTAACTACTGTAATACTGGATTATAGTCTGGAATAACACATTGGCTTTTATCCTGAGAATAAGTTCCTACAGAAAATGAGAACGGAAACAAAATTTTATGCAGGCGAAGCTACGGGCATTAGCTAGTATGTTTATAACTTGAAAGTTTCTATGTGTAGATTGACTTTTATAAATTACTCTCACACATTGTGACATCGGAAACGCTAGGATAGAATTTAGTCTGGGATAACACATACGCTACTTTTTACCAACAACATAATTTTATATGGCTGTAGTTGCAAGCACCGTCTAATATAAACTATAACTAATGCTATTGAAAGAAAACATGCTAATTGAATTATGTACAGGTTAGTATGTAACACTTACATATTCCATATCTTTGTCTGACTTATGTATATTATTACCGACACTAGATGAGTGTCAATTTTAACATTGGTATGTAAATCATTCAAATTAGAGTTCTAAATGATCAATACTATAATGAAGTGTTTAAACAACTACTCTAAACCACACCTCAGAAAACTTCTTAGGGTGCATTAGACATTTTTATATGTGGAAAAACATTTGAAACGCTACCCATTTATGCCTAATGTAATGACACCTTAGCAATTTTGCAGTTACATAGAGTTACCGTTATTTAGATTTAAAAAAAAATGGCCAAGTGCTAGCTACAATCTCGCACAGAGGGTTATGTACCAAAAAAAAAGTGTGTGCGTGTAACCTTTACGCACGATTTAAGTAAAACTTCTTTGCTATTGACGGCATCAAATGTTATATTAATATCATTCATTCGAATTTTGATTCTATTCAAAATTCTAATAGTAAGTGTTACTTCCGTCAGAAAAAAAAACTGAGTTACTCCCTAGTTGCGCGTGTGCCTAAAGAAGATTTACTTCAAAAAAACTGCAATAAAATTATGTTTGTTGTATGGAAGCCTTAAACATTACATTTTGTTGACATAGCTGCTACAGAAATACATCATCTGTGTAAATGTTAACTTTCTAGCTATCACAGTTCCTTTGATACAGCCAAGTGCACGCAGACAGATGGACAGCAAACCCAGAAAGCATGTTAAGTTTCAATTCTGTCAACACTCCCAGAGTCCCACTGGTTTTATCTCTTCTAATATTCATTTGAAAAAGATTTTCTGCATTTCAGCAGCCCAGAGTCCATTTCATTGTCCATTCAACATCTTAGGTGTGGTGCACCTGTTCAACATCCTACTATACTGGCAAGGCCTAGGTAGCCTTTTATTTCCGGCAACAATCATTGAACAGAAATATGCATGATAATGAATTTGTGTATGTATATTCTTTTTCGTAGTCTATTTTGTTAAATTGTCAAAGTTCACAGAGAAATCTTTTAATGATATCCTAGGAAGTGAAGAAAGGACATAGCAAAACCCTGGCAAATATTTTTTTATATTACTAACGTGGCAGGCAATCTTACGGCCCACCCGATGGAACGGTTACCATAAGAGTTAATTAATATAACTGTTTCTATTAATTATTTACTGCTTCCTTCTCTTTACAGAAAATTCTCAATGTTACAATTTGCCCTGATAGGCAACTACAACATTAATTATTAGAAAAATTGTTGTTGTCATACGAAATTCTTGTCTCTTATTGACTTTGTCTTGAATGTTTACAATATCAATATGTTATTGTTGGATATATTTATCCAGGTGTTTTCTCCATACTAAGTGAAAATACATGAAGATACTTCTCATGTACAAACTTCAATCAATCAATCAGTCAATTCAGCCTATAGCAGTCTACTGCTGGACATAGGCCTCTCCCAAGCCTCGCCACAACACACGATCCTGCGCTTTGCGCATCCATTCAATCCCAAAAAAACAAAAAATAAAATAATAAACAAACAAATAATGTACAAACTTACTAATCATAATTTGAAAAAATACTACCTAATTAAGATGTGCCAAATAAGCATCGTAGGTACCTACCAGTGATGGGCGTAATTAATTACAAAAGTAATTCAATTAATAATTGAATTACAATGTAATTAAGTTACAATGTAATCTAATTACTCAGTAATTAATTACTTTGTAATTTAAATACTTTGGATGTTCCGGTTAATTAGTTACTAAGTAACTAGTTGCAAAGTAATTAGATTACTTTATAACTAGTTACTTTGTAATTCATTACTTTGTAATTATCATACATTCAAGCAAATCAATACCACAGCCGGCAATCCAATATGGCCGCCGCGCCGCCGTTGTACAAGTTCATGTTGGGTATCGTATAAGGGGTACTTTGGTATGCTGAGTACGAATTTCGGGTTAATTTAGCAATCCAATATGGCCGCCGCGCCATCGTTGTAAAAGTTCATGTTGGGTATCGTATAAGGGGTATTTTGGTATGCTGATTACGAATTTCGGGTTAATTTAGCAATCCAATATGGCCGCCGCGCCGCCGTTGTAAAAGTTCATGTTGGGTATCGTATATGGGGTATTTTGGTATGCTGAGTACGAATTTCGGGTTAATTTAGCAATCCAATATGGCCGCCACGCCGCCGTTGTAAAAGTTCATGTTGGGTATCGTATATGGGGTATTTTGGTATGCTGAGTACGAATTTCGGGTTAATTTAGCAATCCAATATGACCGCCGCGCCATTGTTGTAAAAGTTTATGTTGGGTATCGTATAAGGGGTATTTTGGTATGCTGAGTACGAATTTCGGGTTAATTTTGCAATCCAATGTGGCCGCCGCGCCGCCGTTGTAAAAGTTCATGTTGGGTATCGTATAAGGGGTATTTTGGTATGCTGAGTACGAATTTCGGGTTAATTTAGCAATCCAATATGGCCGCCGCGCCATCGTTGTAAAAGTTCATGTTGGGTATCGTATAAGGGGTATTTTGGTATGCTGAGTACGAATTTCGGGTTAATTTAGCAATCCAATATGGCCGCCGCGCCGCCGTTGTAAAAGTTCATGTTGGGTATCGTATAAGGGGTATTTTGGTATGCTGAGTACGAATTTCGGGTTAATTTAGCAATCCAATATGACCGCCGCGCCATTGTTGTAAAAGTTTATGTTGGGTATCGTATAAGGGGTATTTTGGTATGCTGAGTACGAATTTCGGGTTAATTTTGCAATCCAATATGGTCACCGCGCCGCCGTTATAAAATTTCATGTTGGATATCGTATAAGGGGTATTTTGGTATGCTGAGTACGAATTTCGGGTTAATTTAGCAATCCAATATGGCCGCCGCGCCACCGTTGTAAAAGTTCATGTTGGGTATCGTATAAGGGGTATTTTAGTATACTGAGTACGAATTTCGGGTTAATTTAGCAATATATTATGGCCGCCGCGCCACCGTTGTAAAAGTTCATGTTGGGTATCGTATAAGGGATTTTTTGGTACAGTTAATAAATAGTTACTACGTAACAGGATACATAACTCCCATACAAAAGCGAAAATACCTACGCTATAAGAATTTTAACAGTAGAATATCTATACTAGTATTATAAAGAGGAAAGGCTTGTTTTTTTGTTTATTTGTACCGAATAGGCTCCGGAACTACTGGACCGATTTGAAAAATTCTTTCACTGTTGGAAAGCTACACTCTTTGCGGTCTATATTTTATTCCCGTATTCCTACGGGAACGGGAACTACGCGGGTGAAACCGCGTGACGTCCGCTAGTACAAATATATACAATTACCTCAGCTTAATAGTAATGATCGCTTGGGAGGCTACTTTTTAAATAAAACCAATTTATTATGTTAGTTGTTTATTATTTTTCATGAAAATCACATAAAATAACAGGTGAAATTCTACCTTTTCAAAAACTAAACTAAATTTTTCTTCAAAATCAACATTAGTCATCGTTCATCATTAGTCAACCATAAAGACGCCCAACCATGCCCAGAATCAGTAATATTAACCAATCCGACCGGTTTTCAAGCTGAGTTGAACTAATTGGACACTCTAAGCTAGTAAAGTTTGCAAGGTAGCAGCAGAAAATAAAAATGCATATCACATGCAGTGCGCGTGATTGACCGCTAACCCATCCCTTGCCCCCGCGTTGCCACCCTTGCCCGCGCTAATGCGACAGTGAGCTCATTCCTCGTCAGTGACCAAGAAAACGACCGTGGCGTCATAATGTCACATTTCGCGCAGCCGCGTCACCGTGCGAAATACGCGATCGTTTAATAATCACTTTTAATACCTACTACCTACTCTGAGGGATGGTAAGCAACATCCATATCATTATCGCTGAGCAGAATAGATTACCAAAGGTGACAAAGTGCAACGGGTGAACTTTCGTGACTAGCGGCTAAACAATAGCGGTGTTAGTATTTTGTGGACTATAGTACTTTTAAGCATAGAGATTAGAATTAGAATTCCAGCCAATCAAGTCCTCATTTAACCCGTCAAGACTTTCCACCGCCACTTGTGTTGCTTGTAAATAGTCACGTAATCATATCCACTTACGAGTTCGACTCGCACTTGGCCGGTTTTTTGACCAACACACTGCCCGACAATTACCACTTATGTGACACGAAGTGACTTACCGCATTGCGTATAATACCTACAACTATGTGAGAAGTGACCATGTTTTGACGCAGAAAATAGTACAATTTCAGAGGTATGTACCTGGGTCAGAAATTCTTATTTACATTTTATTTTTTAAATTCTGTATTTTGAAGTGAAACTCTTGCTGTGGAGTCTGAGTTTTACCCTATAAAAAAATCACGTTGTATAATAAAAAAAAATCACGTTCTCATAACTTCGAAATTCCAGATCCGAAATGCAAAAACCAAATCTGACGAAATGTTCGAAGAAAAAGAGTACTTCAAATATTATGTTAAATTCAAATTATAAATCAGAAAAAAACAATGATTTGTGACATTAAACAATAATTAAAAAGTTTTAACATTCTAATGCGTTTCATTTCATGTTTCATTTTTTTTAATCCCAATAAGTCGACTGACAAACTCATGGAAGTTTGCAACACCAGAGGCGCTACGCATGCGCTGACATTTTAGGCGCAAATTGTGACGACCCACTGTTGACAATTATCAAGCCGCTCATATGGACTTCAACTTGCTAAGTGTGCCTTTCTTAAAAAAGCCAGCCAAGTGCGAGTCGGACGCGCGCATTGAGAATTTCGTACCAAGAACCGGCAAATCATCAAGTTGGTTGTATGGGAGCCCCACTTTGTTTTTTAGTATTTGTTGTTACAGCGGCAACATTATTACGGTTCTTTAGACAAAATCTCGTGACGGACAGACAAACAGACAGAGGGAAAGCAAAGTCTTGAATAGGGTCCCAGTTATACCTTTCGGTTTCCTACTCGCTACTTATTACTGTTTCTGAAATAGTCTTGTGACCGACAGACAGACATACGGATGATAAATTCTCATGAATAGGGTCCCGTTTTTACCCTTTGGATACGGAACCCTAAAAATCTAATGAAAACCTCGATTCTGTGACTTTTCACAACAACATGTAATTTCCTGAAGAGTTGGTATCCCGCAGACATTTTGATGCAGTAGGCACCATGTTACCATGTCGTGAAAATTCCTTAAAAGTAAAAGAATACCACATTCATCATGAATCTCGCATGGGAATTTTAAAAGCCCTTGATCACTCAGGAATTAAGCTGATGGTCTTCAAAATTTATAGCTAAGTACATCCTGGACACATTCATCAAAATCGGTCAATACCTTGGGCTTGGACCGCAATGCATCCACTATACCGATCAAGAAATTTTGTGATTATGACGCGGCTGCCATTTTGGATTGCAAATTTATCATGTGATTCGTACTCAGCATATCAAAAAACCCCATAAAGGATACCCATCACGAAATTTATTTTGTGATAACGGCGCGGCGGCCATATTGGATTGCAAAATTATCATGTGATTCGTACTCAGCATACCAAAAAACCCCTTAAACGATACCCATCATGAAAGGCGATTGCCCATCTTTCAATGGACCGCCGTTTCATAACAAATAATTTAGTATGACAGCGAAAATCGGAGATTAAATTGGATGGATATCGTACTTTCATAGGAAATAAAAAATATTCTATTATTTTGTAGGGTTTTCTATCATTCTTCGTTTTGCTGTTCAAATTAGAGGTTAGTTTTGAAGGAAATGTCCATCAATCCGTCAAATCAATTTGTCCAAAAAGTGTAATCGTTACATTGATGAACATGGATTTAATTCAATAAAGATAAAAGTAATAGTTCCATCACACTTATAAAAAACCCTGAAAATGTATTTACTTACCACATATCAACTTATTGAGATAATGTAGTAAATAAACAAATTGGATCTCGATTGTTCCTTAATTACTTACCATTTAAATATCAATCCTGATCATAATCACTTTGTATGGAACCATACATTGTTTTATATAAACATTTCACACCAATTTATATAAAATAATTTCATGAAAAATCCTTCGGTGATAAACATTTTAAACTGTCATTTTTCCTTGTTGTTGTTGTTGTTGCTTTATTCGTCCAAAGGACAGGCAAAGGTATTTAAAACCATACTGCCAATTCTTGTATTGAAAAATCCTTCGGTGATAAACATTTTAAACTGTCATTTTTCCTTGTTGTTGTTGTCGTTGCTTTATTCGTCCAAAGGACAGGCAAAGGTATTTAAAACCATACTGCCAATTCTTGTATTATTTAATATTCAGCTGTTTATGACATTTTTCTCGGTCCTCGTCCTCTTAGGACACTCAAAGTCAAGTACGGTCCTAAGTCAAGCTTTAATGCGAGGCCGCATTTGCATTTTTCCGTGGCGGTTTCTAACCTCAAAATGTCATCAAACTGTCAAAATCAATGAAATCAAGGCAATGTTTTGACATTTTGAGGTTAGAAACCGCCGCGATAACCGCAAGTGCGGCCTCGCCCTTATTATAGAAGACTGACTGTCTTCTCTAGTAAAGCGGTGGGACTTTACTAAAAGTGTCTCTGGAGTTTATCGAAAATTAAAGAGGATGATTGGCATTTTTATTTGATCTACTGCAAAACCGCACATTCGTTACCGAAAAGACGTTTTGTTAAAAACTTTTCAATTTTTAACAGTTCGTATTTCATTCAAATGTCTAATATGCTCGCAACACGGTGAATAATATCACTAGCCCAGATTTTTACTATAGTTAGAAAGCTATTTTAAATAAAAAAATACAATAATCTGCTATTAATAGTACCTACTTCCAACTCAACCATAGATTTAGAATTTATCGATACTAAACCTATGATCTCAACGACATTGTTGCATGAACCCCGAAATGTAGGCCCCACACATTGATATTTGCGATTGGCGGCCATCTTCGTCACGTCAGTACCATTCATTTGGTCAGTCCGCGGCGCGTACAAACGATACAACCACGAATTATAATCAAAGTTAAAACGCCACAAAAGATTTTGATCGATTGAATTAAAAGATTGTTAAAAAAATATTACATGATTTACCAATTTACTTAGATGGCCATACACTTTTTATTAAGGTTTTTCAAAAAGAAACGATCTCTGGGCGTTCTCTTTTCGTGATTACGGCGCGGCGGCCATATTGGATTGCAAAATTATCATGTGATTCGTACTCAGCATACCAAAAAACCCCTTAAACGATACCCAGCATGAAATTTTGTGATAACGGCGCGGCGACCATATTGGATTGCAAAATTATCATGTGATTCGTACTCAGCCTAGCAAAAAACACCTTAAACGATACCCATCATGGAATTTTGTGATTACGGCGTGGCGGCCATATTGGATTGCAAAATTATCATGTGATTCGTACTCAGCATACCAAAAAACCCCTTAAACGATACCCATCAAGAAATTTTGTGATTACGGCGCGGCGGCCATATTGGATTGCAAAATCATCATGTGATTCGTACTCAGCATACCAAAAAAACCCCTTAAACGATACCCATCATGAAATTTTGTGATTACGGCGCGGCGGCCATATTGGATTGCAAAATTATCATGTGATTCGTAGTCAGCATACCAAAAAACCCCTTAAACGATACCCATCATGAAATTTTGTGATTACGGCGCGGCGGCCATATTGGATTGCAAAATAATCATGTGATTCGTACTCAGCACATCGAAAAACCCCTTAAACGATACCCATCATGAAATTCTGTGATTACAGCGTGGCGGCCACATTGGATTGCAAAATTATCATGTGTTTCGTACTCAGCACATCGAAAAACCCCTTAAACGATACCCATCATGAAATTTTGTGACTACGGCTCGGCGGCCATATTGGATTGCAAAATTATCATGTGATTCGTACTCAGCACATCAAAAAACCCCATAAACGATACCCATCATGAAATTTTGTGATTACGGCGCGGCGGCCATATTGGATTGCAAAATTATCATGTGATTCGTACTCAGCACATCGAAAAACCCCTTAAACGATACCCATCATGAAATTTTGTGACTAGGGCGCGGCGGCCATATTGGATTGCAAAATTATCATGTGATTCGTACTCAGCATACCAAAAAACCCCTTAAACGATACCCAGCATGAAATTTTGTGACTACGGCGCGGCGGCCATATTGGATTGCAAAATTATCATGTGATTCGCACTCAGCATACCAAAAAACCCCTTAAACGATACCCATCATGAAATTTTGTGACTACGGCGCGGCGGCCATATTGGATTGCAAAATTATCATGTGATTCGCACTCAGCATACCAAAAAACCCCTTAAACGATACCCATCATGAAATTTTGTGACTACGGCGCGGCGGCCATATTGGATTGCAAAATTATCATGTGATTCGCACTCAGCATACCAAAAAACCCCTTAAACGATACCCATCATGAAATTTTGTGATTAGCGTATGGGAATTTCAGTGAAATTCCTTCGTCACTTAGGAATTGAGCTGATGGTCTCCAAATTTTATAACTGAGTACCAACCTGGACACATTGACTTACATCAAAAAAACCGCATCAATATCGGTTGGGCCGCGACGAATCCACAGCACAGGACAGAGTTGGTAATTATGAGTGTTGGTTAATTGAATTAATGAGTAACTAGTTACAATGTAATTAGATTAACGTGTAATTCCATTACTCAGTAATTAGTTAATGCTAGTACTCATTGTAATTAATTACTCAAGTAATCTGTTACAGAGTAATTGAATTAAGCATTACAAAGTAATTATAATTTGTAACGGTTAATCTAATTACATTTTGCCCATCACTGGTACCTACTGTAGTGAACTAGGTACATAATCAACCCTTGTAAATGAAAAGTATTAATAAATCCTGTATAGCCACAATTTTTCCTTTCGCGCGGCGCTTAATGAGTTTTGAAATCGGTACAAGAAATTTTAGGCAAAATATTTCATCATTGAGATTGAATTCTAACATTATACACTTTAGGCAATCTTATTCTTTTTAACGTATTGAAATCCTCACAGATGTCATATATATGCAGGACTCAATCGTAGACCAGTCTGGGCACCTTGATAATTCCTCAAAAGTAAGTCCCAGGGTGTATCTCAGCAGACTGTGGCTCCCAGAGTCCCAGTACAACCTCGCCTTAGGATTCGAGTGTTAACCAGCTGTTTTGGGAGTTGGTACAGCTGTTGGCACGCTTCTAGCGCGTCACTCTTCCACGACCGGTCTCACTGCGCCGATTGTGGCTTTTCACTACCTTGAATGCTCAAAAAAATAAATAAATAAATATTCACGGACATTTCACACAACGCTATCTGATCCCAAAGTAAGCTAGGAATAACCTGCTTGTGTTATGGGTATCAGACGACGGATATTATTACTTGTATACTTTTTAAATACATACATAATATACATAGAAACACCCAGACTCTTGAGACAAACATTTATGGGTGACACAAATTTTTGTCTCCGGTGGGAATCGAACCCACGACCTCCAGCGCTGCGGGCGGTATCACTACCGACCGCGCCACAGAGGCAGTCAAAACAAATTGTACCTTCCATGTCTCCATAGCTTCTTGGCAGAGCTGGGACCGATCCTCCATGTTTCGGCACAATGGCGTTAGAGCGGGGCTCTAACGCCCTCTTGTTCCATTGAAACAACGAACACATCAATCGGCAAAGTTAGCAAACTTTCTTCTTGTTCTAGTCTTTGCTATCCAAAGCAAATATGTGCTGTGCAGTGCTGTCAAAAGACGTTCTTATTATGGCGCTTTCGTTGCCGGGAATTGGAACGAACTTTGATTTCTACGCTCCATTGCCCAAGACCTCTCCCAATGTTCCACGTGCTCGTCGCTGCATACGTCATACGGACAGTAACCAGCTGCAAATCTAGGCATTTTCACCTATTACCATTTCATTAAGGATACATGTTTATTTATCTGTGACTTCAAGGAAATAAGCATCACGTACTTTCAAACTAGCACCTACTTGTCGTAGTTTATAGAGAATACTATAAAACGGAATTCCTAGTATTCTCATTTCAACATATCATCCGGTTGATGGACATAGGCCTCCATCAAATATCGCCACAACCTTTTTCCTTGTACCGTTTCATGAAACTGTTTCTCTCGATCTAATGAGGTTGTCAATATCCCTCCAGCTAAACAAAATTGCGTGTCTTAGGAATCGTTTCACGTCTATACTTATTGTAATTGCGGAGAACGGACCAGTAGTCTGTAATCCAACGTGTTGGACTACTGACAAGTCTTCGAGCTGAATGAGCTCGTGACGAAGGTCCGATAGTGCTATCAATTTTTATATAATAGGTTTCTTTTCGAAACCTCCATTTGTTTTTGCAAACTTTTTATCGGTCCTAATCGCTAGTCAATCTCTATCAGAATCGTTCAGTAGTTCAGGCCTGGAAGCGTAATAGATAGACGGAGTAATTTTCACATTTATAACACATATTAGTAGGGATATTATCAAGAACAGCAAGAACGTATTACATTAAACAAACATTTTAAGACCGAATCAACACACCTAGGTACTCGTGCAATGTGTCGCATCCTCAGACTGTCGCATCATCCTACTTCGTAATAAAGTCTCAACACTGTAACTTCTTCTAAATCTGATTTGCGCAAAAATGTTTTAGCACTTGCCGTGCAATTTTGAACTCTATCCAAAAGAAATTATGCATCCAACGTTTATCAATGATATCTGAGTAAACAACAGTAGGAAAATTTGGCATCTGCGATGATGTGAAGATGTGAACTCAGTAGCCAGTATGTGCTTGGCTTCGCAAGCCCCCGCGTAATTCCTCTACTGCACGGTTTCGTTCGTAAAATTTGCGATTTCGGTTTGATAATCGTTTCATGTAAATAGTGTGTAATGTTTACATTGGCAGATCTATGGAATTCCGTCGCTTTTGTATGTATGTTTTTGCCACCATTAATGTTTTTGTTTACTAATGTTTTGTTGTGGGTTTTGTACACGCTCAGTTTCGTATCTGTTTGCTTTTGCTTCACCAAATATTAACCCGTGTACAAAATTACTAATATTTACATTAGGAAAATTATGGACAAGTTAATGTAGCGTGTGAAACAAACCAGAAAAGCGAGTGTTATTGTAAAAATTAGGAGAGGTCTGCGTTTTGGCAAGGCCGCGGTCGTAGCCAGAGTTCTACTGAAAGCCAGTGTTATGGTGAAAATTAGGAGAGGCCTGTGTTTTGGTGAGGGCGCGGTAGTAGCCAGAGTTCTACAGAGGGCTTACCCGGGACTCCCAGCCGTAGACACTTGTAGGCCATAATGTGGTTTTAGCCGATAGGAGTCTGGCATAGCATCCATCCAGT
The DNA here is from genome assembly GCA_933228765.1 of Miltochrista miniata. Taxonomy (NCBI): domain Eukaryota; kingdom Metazoa; phylum Arthropoda; class Insecta; order Lepidoptera; family Erebidae; genus Miltochrista; species Miltochrista miniata. The sequence goes on along the minus strand of OW121764.1, from coordinate 7,546,108 downwards.
GATCCAGTAGGATTTCCGTACGAGCCGTGTCGTTCAGCAGTGGTCTGCTATGAGCTAAATTGATTGATTGATTTTTAAGTGGCAAGTTCTTGGGAAATAGGTAGGTACTTGGGAAGTACTTGTAAGTACATATAGTGTACTTATTTAAAACTCTTTTGCCAAGTATTTGAGTACGTCATCTTGCGTGCGAAGAAAGACACTCGATTGACGTACTATTAATGTCTTTTGTATTTACTCGTTGTCAAACAATACAATAAATCATTCGGCACGTGAGCATATCACAATATCTGCACGGTTTTACGATAAAATATCTCGTCTTGTTGTCTCTTGACATAACTATTTCGAAATAAAATTGTCAAGGAACACGCGAATAAGCCCCCGTACAACCAGATCCCTCTTAAAGGTTTGACAACTCAACCTGGTTACGTAGTACCTAACTATTTAGTAATCTGTGACCTGGGTTCGTTTCGTATTTTGATGCATACCTCAACGACATTCTTTTTGGAAGTACATACGTTCTTAGAATCTACCTAACCTAAGAACTTCAGCCTTTCAGTAAAAAGAAAGTACCTAAGTAGGATGCATCCTACTTACTTTCTTTTTACTGAAAGGCTAAAGTACTGACAGACAATTAGCTGATCGAAATGTAGCCGTTCTTACAGTTTCTATCATTTTGTTATCAATGCAGTCTTCTTGAATTTCTTTGGCAACTTCTCTATCATTTGTAGGTACAATAAAAAAAGCATCAACGATCGACTTCCTTAGCCATTTGTAGATTACATAGATGTTTTCTTGCATACTTTCCTTAAACATTACGGCATACTTGTTGTTGTCAAGAAATAGGTACAAACGCAATGAAATTGTCCTCATGGACTTGAATAGTTCATAAAATTGACAATTGCAAATGAATATACGGAAGTTTGTCAGCACAAATTGCAACACATTTTAAATGTCCGTTTTCTGAACTCTCTTGGTCAGGGAAAACAGAAACTTAAATCCTAGCACTATAAGAGCGAGAGAAATCAGTACAGTAGGTACCTGCTTAACTACATCCTTGCGTTGCGAGGGACTCCCGGCCATAGACTGTTGTGGCATTTTTTTTTAACGTGAGGTAAAATCCTCATGGATATTATGCCGGAGTCCTACCGACTAAAAAACCTCACGTTACGCCCAACAGCCTATGGTTGGGAGGCCCGGGTAAGTCCTCGGAAGGATGTCCGAGGACTCCCAACAGACCCAAGACCGCCACTGCGGCCTCGCCTAGGGGGTGGTTCGGATGCTATTCCGCGTCTTTAGGGGGTTTCGGGTATGATCCCGCTTCTAAGGGGGGCGTGCGTGAATTCCTCACGTCACGCTGCCGTCATGGGCCTGCTTCTGTAAGGACGGTGAGCGACCCTCTCACTGTCCCCAGGCCCCCCTCGGTCTGGTTGTAAGGCATTATGTTTTTTTACCTGCTCAACTTAGTTTCGGTTTCAGTTATTTCATCCGTGTAGTAACATGCCGTCTTTGCGTCCCGGATCGGTCGAGCACGGTAAGATCCGATAGGGACTTTCTTCCGCGCACGCTTAGATTGTGGAATGGTCTCCCTGCCTCGATTCTCCCAAACGCCTACAGGAGTTCTTCATAAGGGGTTATGGAAGATTTTTACAGGGTCGGCAGCGAGGGCAGGCAACGGTGACCACCAGTACATCTGACAGGTCATATGCTTGTCTGATTAAGTACCTCGTAAAGATCTAATATTACCAAAAATGATCAACATGAATATATTTTGCATTTGAATATTGAGTCTATGAAGTCATAGATGTGGAACTGTCAATGCCATTGGTTCTTAAGTGTACCTACCTAAGCAGTGTTATGCAAATTACTTTAAAAATAACTTGCAATAAATTCTGCGTTACAGATTCTATGGCGTTTTGTAGCTTGTTAAAGAATATTAATGACAGAACATTGTGTTGTGGGCTTTACAAATATCAACGTCATCAGCGGTTATTTCAGATACGTCCCCAATCACTAGATGTCATCTTGGCTGAATATAAAGACCCAACCCCAATTCATCCCGAGGGTGTCGTAAGAGGCGACTAAGGGAACACTTTCGCAAAACAATCTATTGCGCAGAGAAGGAAACCTCGAAATGAAACCCGGGGTAAAATGACAATCGTTAAGCCGTTAAGCCTAGTTGAAGGGCGCATTTAAACATTTAATATGTTGGTCGTCATTCATGGTCAGCGCTTCTCCATTTCAACACGACAATAGGCTTACCACCTATTAAATGGCACATAAAACTATTAAATGAAATGTGGGCGTATACTATGCCTCTGCCTATCCCTTCGGGTATAAAGGCGTGACTATATGTATGTATGAATATAATGAAAATATAGTAAAACATGTGTGTATTTTCGAAAAATAACGATACGTTATTCTTGCATACTCGCCTGTAAAACCATCAATCAGCTTTGTTTCGATCCAGAGTGTTAATGCACTTGGCTAAACCAGCTCTGTTTTATGATCTAGCAATTCCAATGTTCCAGCCATCGGATTCCAATGCTTTAAGTCTATAAAGATTACACATTACCTATGAACCTATGAACGTTTTACAGGAAATTCTGCCCATTTTTAGGGTTCCATTCCTAAAGGGTATAAACGCGATACTATTCATGAGACTTCGCCGTCCGTCCGTCTGTCTGTCCGTCCGCGGTTTCACCAGCGTGGCATGCGCCTAAATTAACGTATGTCATATTGTCATCCGCGCGTGAATAGGGTAGCTACCCACATTGAAAGAATTTTTCAAATCAGTTCAATAATTTCGGAGCCTATTCGATGCAAATAATAAACAATCAAATCTTTCCTCTTTATAATCTGTATATATAAAAATCAATGCCACTTTTCGTTGTAATTTTATAACTCAAGAACGGTCTCACCTATCCAAGCCAAATGTTTAGGCTTTGTTCGGACTATTTAGTAGATGGTTTATGTGAAGTTTGAACAAAATCGGTCGGGCGGTTCTTTATTTATCACGCAAACGAAGTTGCGCAGGTCAGCTAGTATTAGTATAGATTAGCATTCTGCAAAACAGTTACTCAGTGATCATGGCGTTTGCAAAAGTGCCGAAATATCAGATAGTCGTGAATGAAAATGATAAATTTCCTGATAATCATTATTAAAGATTGGGATGCTTTGTATTATCTAATCAAATGATTAGGTACTCGATAGCCAAATACATTTTACCCAGTGAAATACTGAAACCCGCTGTATCTACTCTACATTTATATATGCCAAATGTAGGGGAAAAAACCGGATAAAAACGGTATAAAATCATGTTTGTTGTCTGGAGTACCTTTAACCGGCGAGCGTGTATGAAAAGAATTATGGAAGTAGAAGAAGCGAAAGTTGTATGCCAGGATCGTAGCAAGTGGAAAGCCAGTCTCTGCTTACCCCGAGGCGTAAGTTGTCTAGGAGGCCCACAAAATACTTATACTTTTCTGATTTTAGTATTTATTTTTTTTCCTTTTTGGCGATATGTACTGGTTTCCGCCAAAGACTCAGTGCGGATGTTATAGCAGCAACAGAAATACCTACATCATCTGTAAAATGTCAACCGTTGTCAAGCTATCACGGTTCATGAGATACAGCCTGGTGAGTCTGGTGACAAACAGACGGACAGACAGCGAAGTATCATGAATAATAGGGTCCGGCTTTTCCCTTTCGGGTACGGAATGTTAAAAAGGTCAAGTCGTTGAAAAAGGCCGGGTCTTAGGATTTCGCAGAGTCGTCAGCGCTAGTGTAGCGCCTTTGGTGTTGCAAACGTTCATAGGCTGCGGTGACCAATTTCCATTAGGGCGTAAGTTTGTCTGCCACCTTAGTGGTAATAGAAAATGTGAAGTTAGGGTCCAGTATGGTCTGCCTACATCCATCCAAGTCGGATTGAGCGGGTTAATCCTGTAGTGTACATATTTTGCGAAAGGGACATTTTGAGAAACTGACATTTCGCGAAAAGGACATTTTGAGAAAAGGACATTTCGCGAAAAGGACATTTTGAGAAAAGGACATTTCGCGAAAAGGACATTTCGAGAAAAGAACATTTCTAGAAAAGGAAATTTCGAGAAAAGGACATTTTGAGAAAGGACATTATGAGAAAGGACGTTTCGAGAAAAGGACATTATGAGATGAGACGATATCAAACACGTTACTTCTCACGTTCCAGTTATACACATACCGATATGTCCTCATATCGCATAGATGCGCTTATTATGTAAATCTAAATGGAATCGTTAATACAAATTTTCACTGTATGGAACGCGAGACTAGTCTGGTTACGTTTCTCTCTGATGATTGATCTAATAGTGGAATAATTAAATGATCAGTGAACGTTGCATCGATATCGGTAAACATGAGAAATTCACAATCACGTATAAATAAGGGACGAATCTTACTTCTTACTATCTTACTTCTTACTAATATTATAAACGCGAAAGTTTGTGAGTGTGGATGTTTGTTACTCTTTCACGCTCAAACGGCTGAACGGATCTGGCTGAAATTTGGTACAGGGATACATTATAGTCTGAACACATAGACTTATCCCGGGAATAAGTTCCCATCGGAAACGGGAACGGGAACAAACTATTACGCGGGTGAAGCTGCGGGCATCAGCTAGTTGCGTATAAAGAAGATTATTTTCTTCAGCTAAGTAACCCTTTACATCCACCTTTTAGCTCTTCTATATAAAATAAAGTGCAGAGGGGCTTATGGCGAGACTTGTGTCTGTAGTCTGTGACTCTGTCGCATTTAACTACGTCACTAGGTCACGTGGATCATCTGTTCAAAGTTTGAAATAAAACATAAATGACAACGTCAATCGGAGTGAACTTTCACTTCCACAGAGGGGCAGTTGGGTGAGACTGGTGAGACCGTCTCACGGCTTCTTGTTTAACACTATTTTTTTTAATCGGCGTTATTAGAAAGGGCTGTTTTTTGCGTGTGGAAGTTCCTCGTGGATGAAATGCCGGTCTCTTACCGACCACAACCACATGATTTCCTACCACTTCCTACGGCCGGGAGCCCCGGGTATTCCCTCGGAAGGATGTTCCAGGATTCTCTTGACTACTACCGCGGTCTTATATAGGGGTTCGCGTCCTAACCCGCGTCTTTGGGGGTTGTTTCGAGTGTTATTCGATTTCGATTTCTTGCGTGAGGCGTGCGTGAACCTTTCTGTGTTAAAATGTGTGAATTTTTTTATTTTTATATTATTTTCGCTGTAATAATTGTGGAAAAATATTGTGACATGTTTCTATTTAAATATTGTTGTAAAATTATCTGTACCTAATCTACTTATATCATACACAATGTAATCATTGTTTCCAATTAAAACTATAATACAATACAATACAATACCTCTCACGTCACGCCCCCGCGCCGCCGCGCCGTCTTGGCCGGAAAGGACCGCCGATCCTCATTTTTTTTTGTTTTACGTGAAGGAAATTCCTCGTGGATGTGATGACTTCTACTGACTAAAAAACCTCAAGTGTCCTGCCAACACAGCCTACGGTTAAGTGCCCCGGGTAAGCCTTCGAAAGGATACCTCAGAACTCACCGTCGATCCTCTCAAATCCTTTTTCCAGATTGACTGCTACCTAATCCCTATCATCGTCCATAAGTAGGCAGGTACATACGAGGTAAACTTCGACTCCGAAGACCTTGGCGAGGCCCCTCTTCCTCATTATCTCTATAGGTAAATAGCAGAAAACCTTATCTTTAGCTGATGCGCAATAGATGTTCTATTCAATTAGATAGTACAAGTAATAATACTGGGAGATAGAAAAAGGGTGTATATATCCTAACAAGATCATAAGAATTTAATTTAGCCTCTTCTGCAAGCTGGTAAACCTGCTTACCTACAGACGGGTGTAGGAAAGTTTTTTAAATAGTCATATCAAGTAAGGAATGTAGATCCAAGCTTTCAAATGGGTCTTGGTTCTGTTGAAACTGAAAAAACATCAAATTTCAGTGGCCCCGCGTTGGGCGCCACAAGAATGAAAAGTGTTTCAGACGTTTTGGGGGTGTAAATTTTTAATGTTTTTATCTCGCGCGGTTTGAAGTTGTTTTTTCTATAAATATATTTTTTTGTTCTCCTTTATTGACAGCCAGAGTAATTGTCGGCGTTTTTTTGCCAGTTTGGGTAAAATTTTCGATCTCGCTTAAGGGATGCATTTCCTCGTTATAGTGCAGTTACCAATGGATCACCCTGGGGAGAAATGAAGAGAATCAGATGAGTAAAATGATGGTGAGGGGTAGTAAATATCAAAAATTTGGATATTATTTCAAGCGATTTGTATTGTTCGTTATGTATAACACCATAAATAATTAATTCACAGACATTTGCACTCGTTTAATTTTATTTCCCCGTTAAATGCGTGTAATGAGCCGTAATGTTACTCGTGTTTCTCATTAAAATTGTAAAGCTGGCCTGAAAATATCAGGTCTGAATTTTGGAATGGTTGGGTGTACACGTGTCATTTATGGTTACTGTAACCTGATATATTTTTAACCATGAAAGACCATTGGTTTTCTGTTTCTTTTAGAACAGCCATGGCGACATAGCCAGTGGACGGTTACTTACTATCATCTAGAAGACAATTGATGGCGAACCTATGATGTGCCTCTTCACACTTCAACCGCTTAGGGGTTACCTAAACGCGGGCCAAGATATTTAAAAATAAAAAAGTAAGTACACGTTTGATCCCTCGGGAGTTGAACGTGAACGGAGGTCGAAACTTTGGGGGTTAACTTGGACTAAACCCGCTTCAAGAACCCTGTGGTGAACTCGTACGCTGGCAGAGCATTCCAAGTTCAAGTACAGCGATTCACGCCTGACGTGCTCTCCGTCAGATATGAACAGAGAGCACTTAATAAATATTAATACAGTTTCATATTAGCATATATTATGTAGGTTTTATATGATACCATCAACTGTAATTCCGAATATTCCCGTTAACCACACGAAGTTAACCGATATTTAGTATTGAGGAGAAATGACGGTTCCATATATCTTGAAAGTAATGACCGGGATGGAACTAGAAAGTACTTCAAGCAAACGCTGTGTATTGATAAGATGTAACCCGCAGGGTGGGAGTCCCGGGACATCCTTCCGAGGGCTTACCCGGGGCTCCCAACCACAGGCAGTCGGGCGTTATGTGAGGTTTTTTAGTCGGTAAGAGTCCGGCATAACATCCTCTGAGTATTTTCCCTCACGTAAAAAAAAAAGATGTAACATCAAAATATTTTGTAAAAATCCGAAATTCCAAGTTTCGAGGCCGATTCATACAGCTTTGCGATAGCGTCGCCAACGCAAAAATCAGTTAAGTCCTCGGTTATAGATGTTTCCGTGAAGTGGTTCTGGTTCCTTGGTTTCCTAACCCAGTTGTATAATGAGAAGTCGTTGTGCCAATTGGTTGAGATGACTTGAAACAAGTCTTTCCGCGTCTCATCTGTCCTCTCTCTCTCTCTCTTGTTCCCACGATTGACCTGTCTGAAAGGCTTGGTAACTGTACTCGTATTAACTTTCAGCCAGCCTCTTTAGCAGCAGTATTCATATTAGGCGACGGGGCCTGCCGATTCTAGGTACTGTTAGGTTTTAATCAAATCAGCCCATAGCAGTCCACTTGCCGACTTTAACCTCACGCAATCATCTGGAAACTATTCGGTGTAGATTTTTGCTTCTACTTATTTATTTAAGACTTGTGTAAAATCATAACCCTTCCTTTGCGCAGTCGGTTAAAAAGTAGCCTATGTCCTTCCCAGGGCCTTGAACTATCTCTATACTTACCAAATTTCATCTCAATCGCTCCAACAGCCGTTTAGGCTTGAAAGCGTAACAGACAGACAGACAGAGTTACTTTCGCATTTATAATATTAGTTTAGTAGGGAAGTAGGGATAAATAATGGGACAATGGATTTTGGAACGAAGTTCCTTATCGCGCGTTGTGAAAGGGGGCTAGACGGAAAAAATTCTCACGAAAAGTTGTAACGACACTTTTGGTAGTGATAGTGGTAGTGATAGTGGTAGTGATAGTGGTAGTGATAGTGATAGTGGTAGTGATAGTGGTAGTGATAGTGATAGTGATAGTGGTAGTGATAGTGGTAGTGATAGTGGTAGTGGTAGTGATAGTGGTAGTGATAGTGGTAGTAATAGTAGTAATGATAGTGGTAGTGGTAGTGATAGTGCTAGTGCTAGCCAGGGGATGAACATGAACTCTACGAGCAACACCAAAGCAAATAGGAGTTTCGCTCTGTTCAGTTTCAGTCGCGCGTAAAGGTTACACGCACTCACTTTTTTTTATATTTGTTTTCTTTTTGTTTTTGTTTCTGTTTTTGTTTTTGCTTACAATAAAATTTTAAAATTAAAATAAAATTCACTTTAATCGAAAGTAACTTCGTTCCATCCGGGTGTCCCCTGACACCTCTCAAGTTTTTTTTTTATTTTACTTGTGAAAATCCTCATGGACGTTATGCCGGACCAACTAGGTAAATCTACACAATTCCCTACAACTGCCTACGGGTACGGAGGGCCCATCAAATCAGGGGTACGAAGGGCCCATCAAATTAGCCTATAGCAGTCCACTGCTGGACGTAGGCCTCTCCCAAATTGCGCCACAACACACGGTCCTGCGCCTTCCGCATCCAGTCAGGCCTATATAGGGTGAACTAATCAATTTAGAAGCCAAGTAACAAACAAAACATTTACCGAACATCACGATCACAATCAAGCTGATTAATTGTCCATTACATTTAATATGGCGTCATGCTGTTTGTTAACGCACACACCATGAGATCGCTGTTTGCGGGTATCACGATAATACCTACATATTGCTGTTCCTGGAAGTAGCCGTATAATGTATTTTACTCTAATTTGACGAAGTAATTAATAGATTACTATCGCACATCATCATTTCTAATGATAAATTTGTACAAAGCAATCTATCAATTCACAGTTGTAAGTGCTGAGCAAATGTGATTAAATTTTGGCAATATGGGTAATCTACTAAGTAAATATTATTCAAAGCACCGACGTACTGGTTGGTGAATGGCGTAAAACTGGGGTTCGAAGTAGGTAGATATTTCGAGCCAATGCTGCACACAATAAGTTTTTAACACAATTTAAATAAAATGAACTCAACTGAAGTGGAATTCCATCTTCTTTACGTACAGCACCATTTTTGTCAATTTCTTAAAGCTTTCTTGGGTATTTACACTCTATTTATGACCTTTTTAATACGACTAAGGTGCAGATAAGCACATGTCCCGCGGTCTCGCCTCGGTCAACTCTGCGAAAGCCGTGCAGAGGGACTTATGTCTGTAGTCCGTGACTCTGTTGCATTAAACTACGGCACTAGGTCACGTGGATCATTTTTTCAAAGTTTGAAATAAAATAAAAATGACAACGTCAATCGGATTGAACTTTCACTTTCACAATAAACGTGTTAGAGAGGGGCAGTCTGGTGAGAACGATCTCACGGCTTCTTGTTATATTCAGTGAAGAAGCCGAGATGTCTGCTAGTTGTCAATAAGTCAAGTACTTAGTATTGTTCACCAAGAAAAGCCAGTTTTCCAAGGTAGATAATTAGTCGTTATCAGGCGTATCAGTAACAAGTAAGGTTGTACGTGAGCACAATTACCATAATGCACAGTCACCCGTGCGTTGATGCAAGTCGGCTAAGATAAGGCTGTCCGTTTTCACAACTACACACAATATTTCTGCGTATACGTGTTTGTTTACACTGCCGATAGCGCGAACAAAACAACGCCCAGCCTGGTAATTCTCAACCAAACCATACGACTTGAATTCGTAGACGAATTTTTTTATATACAATTCCGGTGGCAGAAGCATACGGCCCCCAAATGTACTGGTGGTCACCGCAGCCTATAATATGGACGCTTGCAACTCCAAAGGCGCTATAATCGCACTGCTGACCCAGTAAAAACCTTCTAAGACCCCTTTTGAAGAACCCCATACTGTAGACGTTTGGGAAAACCGAAGCAGGGGGAGCATTCCACAATCTAAGCGTATAATTTACTTGTAGAATGTCTATTTACTGTACGATCACAGTATGTTCACCAGTAGATTTTGTCCAATGTAATTAGGTGGTGTGTCTATTGCCGTGTTGGCATCAACAGGAACAGGTTGGGATTGTGACTAGTTGCTGTTGAAATTTTAAAACCGCCCATAAGCCCTTCAAAGTTACTAGCAAACCGACCGGTACCAATAGCTTAAATGTTTTCGGCTCATAAAAGGAAATGCTACAAAGCCGCTACCCATCTCAGGACCAGTCCCAGCGTAAGGTGCATAAATCGGTGATCATTTACAGAACAGAAGACTTTGCTATCGGGACTAGGAGCGCTTCTGAATTTATTACAAGCGCTTTACAGAGGTTCTTCCGATTTCAATCAGTACATTTTAAAACTAATATAATTATAGTACAGCGTAGAAATATATTAGACGGTATTATTAGCTTGCAGCGCTTCATTGTTTACTTTCTCTATTTCACGTGTGGGCGTGGGCACTGACGTTTATTGCGGCTGCATTGGTCATCTGGTTTATTTAAAGCGTAAGGCATGGTACACACCACCGCTGTACGGATATTAACCGATAACTGGTAGATAAGGATATCCGAAAATATTTTTATCCGCCCAACTATCCAGATGATACGATGGGTGTTCACGTTGTTTAGTGAGAGGATTCTCATACTTGGAGCCGGGGCTTTCAGTTCAGTAGTTGTTCCTTTATCTAGATGAGGCCGCATGGGCTTTCAGTTCGGAAGTTGTTCCTTTACCTAGATGAGGCCGCAGTGGTAGCAGTAGGTCTGTTGGGAGTCCTGTGGTATCCTTTCCAGGGCTTACCCGGGGCTCCCAACCATAGGCTGTTGGGCAAGATACGTGAGGTTTTTTAGTCGATAGGAGTCCGGCATAGCATCCATTCAAGATTTTCCCTGACGTTAAAAATAAAGAAATCCAGAAGAATGATTCCGCATGCACTATTACATGTTGTGGCTCTTTTGCAGACTAGTCGATAAAGTATAAGCAATTCGATATGGTCCGAGGAAATTGTTTAGGGAAAATTATGAACTACCTACTAGTGAGTAGAGAATATTGTTACCTTAGGTTACGGCACTGTGATTGGTAGTGTAGGTACCTTCTGTTTTGACTTGGGAAAAATACTGTACGTAGCTAGATTATAGCCCAAAGCAAATATTTCCAAAATTTCTGCGCCAATGGTGACAGTTGGTTAGACTACCACGTATCTTCTGTCTTTCTATCTCTCGCTTTTCTATCACAAAGGTGTCAATAGATACTACCTATTCAGTGAATACCTACTTAAACCGTTATTGCATTCAAACAAACTGCAAGTATTCCGGTTCCAGTATCCGTTACTTTATTTTTATTGTATCCTGTATGTTGCCAATAGCGCCGAGATTTCCTTCGTCGCAGACGATATGATACAAATTGGACTCATAGATACACGCACATCCATTTTTGTTGAAGTATTCCGCAACTGCTTTGGTACGACTGCCGCGGCCATGCAGATATCTCTGCCATGATTCGAATCTCAAAATATTCGTGTGATCCGAAAATGCTTCAGGGATTATGGTACGGCGTGTTAGATCTATTATAGAAACGTATCCTTTTGCTTTAAAATTTGCAAGATTAGAGGCCCTACACTCGCGCTGACGATCCTACAAAAATGTTTTTTGGGGAATCCCATACTTTAGTCTCGGGAAAACCGACGCAAAGAGCCTAATAAGTACATCATTCATCTCTGTCGGCATCATAATCAAAGAGTTATTTTATGTCACGAGTGTACAAGCCATAGAACACGCATGAGTCTCTTGTGAAGTGAAGGTGTTTAGAAACACCGTATTTTGCAAATCCGCTTATTTCCTCACTTACTCAGTGTACTCCCAGCCTAATATTTTTTTACCGATTCTATAGCAAAACCAAAACACACGTTAGATCCGCTGTTTTAAATTTGGCGTAAACCCAAACTAGTTGCAAGCGCATGTGTTTAATAATCAAATTAATGACCTTTTTTTCTGAAATCTAATTATCGTGTTCAATTCATAGAATTATAACGCAAAGAAACCCAATACGCGCGAGCGACGTGAAGCCATTTCAAGGCAGCTGATACCAGCTGCCTACATCAATCGGCGCTTTAGTACCGGACATCTAGTGTCAGTGCAAAGAGCTCGCGTAATTTTCGTCTAAAAATGACGTATTCTGCAGTGAAAGGATGCCACAATTCATCTGAAAATTGTTCCAAACGCCTAAAGATCACATTGCATAGGTTAGTACTGCAAAATATGTTACATTTTTGTTAAAAACACCTCATTTAAAGAAACAAAAATCGTACATTTTAGTGACGTCATTTTCATAGACGATGTTGCAAGCAATGAGAATAAAATTTTCCCACATTTTCTCTTATTTGCTTCAATATCGGTTTTAGGAACTGTTATTGTTATAAAAATACTCTTATCACATACATACATATGCTTACGCCTTTACTCCCGAAGGGGTAGGCAGAGGCATTGTATACGCCCACATTTCACCTTTTTAGAATTTGTTCCACGTAATAGGGGCTGAGCCGTAATGCCATGTTGAGATGACGCAGGTTGTGACTGCCTGCTGTTGAAATTTTTCAAGCCGCCTCAAAAGGCCTTCAACTTTGCTTCATGACTGCCATTTTACTGGAAACCGGAAACAACAGCTTAACGGCCCAACATAAGCACAGAAAAGCTCAAATAAATGTCACAAAGTGGTCACATGGATGGTCACCCATCCAAGGACTGGCCATAGTGAAAGTTGCTTACTGCAGTGATCGTTTACAGATCAGATCGTTTATAGATCACTGAGTACGCGGGGCCACAAGCGCTTCATATCTACTTAAATAATTCTATTTGCAAAATTTTGTGGGTGGGTACCACATAATTTAGTAAAATATTGTAATTAAAACAAGTTTATTAATTTAATAAGTAAGGTAAGCCTTCGGAAGGATGTCCCAGGGCTCCCGGCAGACTTAGGCAACCACCTTGGCCTCGCTTAGAGGGTTCGGGTGCTATCCCGCCACTTGGGGAAGGGGGTAGAGTTAGTTACTATTCCACCACCATGAATGCTTCTGGAAAAACGTCGAGTAGCCAACTCGTCCTTCTCAGGCCCTCGGTCAGGGAGGCCGGTAGTAATAATATATTACTTACTACAACATTTTGAAATACAAATTATTACTGATTTTAGAATTTGTTGGTATAGTGGCAGCAGAAATACATCATCTCGGAAAATTTCAGCTCTATGGCTATTACGGTTTCTGAGATGGAACCTCGAAATAGACAGACATACAGCGAGACGGACGGCTGAACCTCATAAATAGGGTTCCTTATTTACGTTTTGGCTACGGAACTCTAGAAGTATATATAGGTATGCCTACTAGTAAAAACTTAAACTGTTTATTATACTGGTTAGTAGGTAAGTCGTTTTACACTTACCCCCTTATTCATAATCGTTTATTATGCCTATTTTAGTTAAAACACACTTTAAGTATATTGCTATCTCTAACCAATGACAGAGTATGGTTAGAGACAGCAATAGACTTAAAGTGTGTTTTAACTAAAATAGGTTTAATAAACGATTATGAATATGGGGGTTAGTGTTTAATTTAACTTTTTTTTAAACTACATATTAATAAAATATGGTAGACCATTCTGCCTACCCCGCGAAGAGTATAGCATATAGATAAATAGAGTTAAATGTTAAATTAAATGTATACAAACAATTTTATTTTTTTCCCATTTATAGGGTAAATTTTATTTCCTGGTAACGTTTTCTGTAAGCTTGTGTGAGTGTCACCGAGTATAAAGACGAGTAGTTAACACCTACATTAATATTGGTTCGGCTTCGCGGGCGCGTACGTATAATTGAGCGACTCTCAGTCTATGTGTTATAAGTCTATGGTTCAATTCATATGTCCAGTGTTAATTTAGAATGAATGTGAAATCAATGTCAACACGAGATAGCAACGTCTTCAAACCGTCACATGATGAGTTAAATTTAGGAATCATGCATTTTGTCTTGAGAAATGACGCAACCGAACTCGATGTCTAAAATAAAAAAAAATACAAAGAAGGAAAATTAATACAACCCTAAGGCCGCAGACTAGCAGAAACCCTAACCCCTAAAAGAGGCCGCGGTGGTCGCCAAAGTCTGTCGGGAATCTTAAGACATTCTTCAAAGGGCTTGGGACTTCGACCACTAGGGTGTTAGGGCACTGTTTGGTCTCAGTCCATAAGAGTCCGGGCGTAGTATCTATAAAGAATTTCACGCGTAAAGAAAAGGCTGCAGACGATCATACCAGCAGACGTCCCACCTGACTGATCACCAGAGGCGCTACACTCGCGCTGCCGACTCTGCAGAAACTTCTTAGACCCCTTTTGAAGAATCCTCTGAGGGTACCCAGTAAAACGCCCCTAGTAATGCAAACAATCGGGATTAATAGATTTTTTTTGACGTGAGGAAAATCCTACATGGACGCTGCCGGACTCCTTTTTTTTTTTTTTTTGTTTAACGTGAGGGAAAATCCTCATAGGATGTTATGCCGGACTCTTACCGACTAAAAAACCTCACGCCACGCCTAACAGCCTATGGTTGAGAGCCCCGGGTAAGCCCTCAGGAAGGATGTCCCGTGACTCCCAACAGACCTACGGCCGCCGCTGCGGCCTCGCCCAGGGGGTGGTTCGGGTGCAATCCCGCGTCTATGGGGGGGTTTCGGGTGTGACCCCGCTTCTAAGGGGGGGCGTGCGTGAGTTGCTTACGTCACGCTGCCGTCATGGGCCTGCTTCTGTAAGGACGGTGAGCGGCCCTCTCACCGTCCTCAGACCCCCGGTCATGGAGGCCGATAGTCTTCAGCGAAGACACGTCGGCGGCGCCCAGGGCGCCGACTGCGGAACTCGGGTGGGAGAGTTCTCTCCCGTACCCGGCCCGCCGCTTCCTTCGCGAGCATAACCTGCTCGCAGAAAGAGGCGGCGCAGTCCCACTTACTCCCGCTGGAGAGCATGGCTCGCACCATGGCCTCGAGCGAGAGAGTGTCCACGCCCAGACCCACTACGAGGACCTCTCGCTGTTGTGCCCACGCCGTGCACTCCACCAGCGTGTGGAGCGCTGTGTCATCGCTGCGGTCCTCGCAGTGCTGACACTCGGCCGTGGTTTCCCGGTGTTTTCGCCACAGATACCTACCGAAGCTACCGTGCCCGGCAAGCATCTGTGTCAACCGGTAGGAGAGAGCACCGTGTCTTCTCTCCAGCCACTCGTCCATGACCGGTCTGACGGCCGCGATTGTGGCGAATCCCCCCTTTGGTTGCTCAAGTCGCACCTTCCATGTCTCCACGGTTTCCTGGTGGAGCAGGGTCCGCTGGGCCTCGATTTCTCGTGACGCAGGCCTTTGGCCCCGCTCCAGCGCCTCCTTGCGCCATCTGAACAGTGACGCAAACGCTGCCGGACTCCTACTGAATAAAAAGCACACTTATCCCACCTAACAGCCTACGGTTGGGAGCCCCGGGTAAGCCCTCGGAAGAATACTCCAGGATGAATAATACATCTATACTAATATTATAAAGAAGAAAGATTTGATTGTTTGTTTGTTTGCATCGAATAGGCTCCGGAACTACTGGACCGATTTGAAAAATTCTTTCACTGTTGGTACGCTTCACTCTTTGCGGTAAACATTACTATATTTTATTCCCGTATTCCCACGGGAACGGGAATTACGCAGGTGAAACCGCGTGACATCCGCTAGTACTATGATAAAAAGTAAGAATGTTATTCAAATAGGTTTGTGCGGATTGATATACTGTGCGTTTGGAATGTGAATGTTTTACATAGTGTGAATGTGGAATTTGCGAGTACGATGAATGTGGCCGATCTAATTCTCACGATTCGCACGGGACTGCTACATTTTATACGTAGTATGAAACCCAATTACTTTTCTGAAGTCATGTAAATTTTTCCTTGTTGGTGATCATGACAGTGTTTTTTATTATAAAAGGTAGGTATAACGAATTAATTAATTATTATCGATGTGATGTTCCGTCCGACGTCCCATGAGGTCTAGCACAAGTTGAATCTTCTGATCGGTTCTGCAGTTCAAACCTACTCTTTAGGTGGACCGTGCTTTTCACTTGAGAATCAAAATAAAAAATCCCAATATTCACTGTTACATTAGAACGGTAATTTTTACCACAAAACTACTTTATACGCCTAGTTTTAGACCAGAAATGTGTGAGTCACACAAACAATTATTATCCTGTATATAGAGTGTATAGCCCTTCGCAAGATGGCCACTTAAGCATGCGACACGTATCAGGACTAATCAGGAGGTTAAGTGATAATGGGTGGGCTCGTCCGCCGAGGTGCTCGATGCCTCCGGTAATAAACTGACCATTTCGTTCGTACTACTCTATCTCATTGTAAAACATGCATTATGTACTAGTACTAGACTAGTATTCGGACTAAATGCGCCTGCACTGTCATGCGGTTTCTCACCAAGCGTGCCGTTGTGGACACTATGCCATGTGGGATGAAGACTAGATGACCTCAGGATGAGTCTGTAGGCGTGCTAGCACACGCACGAGGTCTAGAACTACAGATATACTGTCCATGTCCACCACCGCTTGCGGGTGAGTAACCGCATGAAAGTGAAAGCTCCCTTAGTATTAACAGTCTGATTATAGTGAAAGCTCCCTTATAGTCAGACTGTTTTTGAATGACGAACCTAGTAGATTATACCTCTGTTGGGAGTCCTAGGGTATCCTTCCGAGGGCTTACCCGGAACTCCCGACCATAAGCTGTTAGTGTTATTTTTAAACTATCGCGGTTTCTAACACTCATACTTATAGAATTCGGGAGTTCACGCGAAATACTGTTTACTTACATTCACCGACGTTTCGAGCACGTTGCAGCGCCCGTGGTCGCGGTTGGACCTGCGCTCGCGTGAAGTCCCGAATCCGAAGTCTGAAGTCCGGTATCCATGAGGATTTTCCCTCAAGTTAAAAAAAGTAGATTATACCTACCTAGTAGAGTTTTTTTTATCGTGTGGAAATCCTACATGGATGCTATGCCCTACTCCTTACTGACTTAAACTCTTAGTAGAGCCTAAACATAATATATTAGGTGCTTACACATCAAATTGGCGTTTTTCGTACTGGCCACTTTAATTACGATTTTCTCCTCTTTGGTAAGGAATTCCAAATTAAAATTTTCCCAGCTATTTACTCATGTATTTATCCTTCGATGACCGTCATTCATTTGTTTTTTTCTTCTGTTTTTTTCTGTTTGCGTCACTCATTTTACAAAATAGAAAACTTAAAATATCGCATTATTTACGAGTACGAGTTCCGCCGTGGCACTAGTGCTGCGGAAACGACTAGAAGGGTGAATGATGTGTATGGCGGTCATGTTGCAAAAGAAAACACAGTTCGTTTTTGGTTCCAACGTTTTCGTTCAGGAAATGTCGACCTGCAGAACAAGCCCCGTGGACGGCCTGAGACTCAAGTTGATAATGAAGTATTGAAGGCTATTGTGGAAGCGGATCCATCGCAAACCACGTCCGAGTTAGCTGCAGGCTGCGGTGTTAGTGATAAAACTGTTTTAATTCACTTGAAGCAAATTGGGAAGATTAAAAAGCTTGAAAGGTGGGTACCTCACGAATTGACTGAAGCAAACCGGCAAAAGCGCGTCGACTGCTGCGTTACATTACTGAACCGGCACAATAATGAAGGTATTTTAAACCGAATCATTACCTGTGACGAAAAATGGATTCTTTACGATAATCGAAAGCGCTCAGCGCAATGGTTGGATCCTGGCCAGCCAGCCAAATCCTGCCCCAAGCGAAAATTAACCCCAAAAAGTTACTTGTAAGCGTTTGGTGGACTAGTGCCGGTATTGTTCATTACAGTTTTCTCAAATCTGGCCAGACTATTACGGCTGATGTCTATTGTCAGCAATTGCAAACCATGATGGAAAAGCTAGCGGCTAAACAACCTAGGCTGGTCAATCGCTCCACGCCACTGCTGCTTCACGACAACGCTAGACCACACACTGCACAACAGACGGCTACCAAATTAGAAGAGCTTCAATTGGAATGTCTAAAACATCCTCCGTACTCCCCGGATCTTGCTCCAACAGATTACCATTTTTTTCGAAATTTGGACAACTTCTTGCAAGGGAAAAAATTCAACTCTGATGGGGCAGTCCAAATCGCCTTCACAGATTTTATTGATTCCCGTCCGACTGGTTTTTTTAGTAAAGGGATCAATGAACTACCTATGAGATGGCAAAAATGCATAGAAAACAATGGTTCATACTTTGATTAATTAAATATATTATATTTAGAAATATTCGACTTTTTGTTCCTCCTATACAAAACGCCAATTTCATATGTAAGCACCTAATATATTGCTAAGTATATAGTGTCGTATATCGGGTTAGAAATGTCTAGGAGTTACGTAATGGCCTCAAGATAAAAATAGTCAGTAAACAGCTGTTTCATGTGTTTGAATAGAACAGAATGTAATGTCTTAAAAGAATTATTGAACATTGAATATGGTTAAATGACATTACGCTGAATTGCTCAAAGAAAATCGTAAATAATACACAGTCACGCCTATATCCATGAGGGAGTAGGCAGAGGTGAACTACACACCCACATTTTGCCAGCAGTTCGTTGGTCCCACGTAATAGGAGGCAAGCCTGTTGTCGTCACCGATCACTTTCACTTACACTTTATTTTCACGTATTATGAACCAAAATTTCACAAGGCAAAAAAGAGTAGAAAATATTGAGGCCAAAATAATTAGTATCGTGTCTTTTATTTAACGTGAAGAAAATCCTACATGGATGCTAAGCCAGATTCCTTACGACTAAAACCACACGTATCATACCTAACAGCCTACGGTTGGGAGCCCTTAGGACTCAGTCTTTTTTTTTTTTTTTTTTAACGTGAGGGAAAATCCTCGTAGGATGCTATGCCGGACTCTTACCGACTAAAAAACCTCACGTAACGCCCAACAGCCTATGGTTGAGAGCCCCGGGTAAGCCCTCAGGAAGGATGTCCCGTGACTCCCAACAGACCTACGGCCGCCAATGCGGCCTCGCCCAGAGGGTGGTTCGGGTGCAATCCCGCGTCTATGGGGGGTTTCGGGTGTGACCCCGCTTCTAAGGGGGGGCGTGCGTGAGTGCTCACGTCACGCTGCCGTCATGGGCCTGCTTCTGTAAGGACGGTGAGCGGCCCTCTCACCGTCCTCAGACCCCCGGTCATGGAGGCCGATAGTCCTCGGCGAAGACACGTCGGCGGCGCCCGGGGCGCCGACTGCGGAACTCGGGTGGGAGAGTTCTCTCCCGCACCCGGCCCGCCGCCTCCTTCGCGAGCATGACCTGCTCGCAGAACGAGGCGGCGCAGTCCCACTTACTCCCGCTGGAGAGCATGGCTCGCACCATGGCCTCAAGCGAGAGGGTGTCCACGCCCAGACCCACTACGAGGACCTGTCGCTGTTGTGCCCACGCCGTGCACTCCACCAGCGTGTGGAGCGCCGTGTCATCGCTGCGGTCCTCGCAGTGCTGACATTCGGCCGTGGTTTCCCGGTGTTTTCGCCACAGATACCTACCGAAGCTACCGTGCCCGGCAAGCATCTGTGTCAACCGGTAGGAGAGAGCACCGTGTCTTCTCTCCAGCCACTCGTCCATGACCGGTCTGACGGCCGCGATTGTGGCGAATCCCCCCTTTAGGACTCAGTCTAGACTTTCCTAAGCTGTTAGTCCGTGCCTTTTTTTTTCAAATGCGGTACAGTCAACTACGATGAAATGTACTAGTTTATTCTTACAAAATGATGTATCCCTGCGAGTGTCTTAATGAACTAACCAAACATGGTATCCACCGAACTTGACAGTAACATTTATATGCATGTAAATAATAATAATTATGTATCCCAATACATTTCTTTTTTATTTTAAAGTTGACTGAGAAGGTCAGCTTTAAAAAAAAGCATGCATGACATGCATAGCAATCAAATGTTACTGTCAAAGTTCGGTTTATTCCATGTTTGTCACAATCTTTGGTTAGTTCATTATGGCACTCACAGGAATACATCATTTTGTAAGATTAAACTAGTAGGTACATCTCATTGTAGTTGATTATACAAAGATTTCGCTTCACGTATTATTAAATAGATAATACAAAAAATAGAAATAACAGACATTGTAAATACTCAATTCTCTGTACTGTATCCTAATCGAAAATCGTTATGGTAAACCTACAGCGTAACTTACTAACTTCGTTTAGTCAAGGCACTGTATACTGTAGTTTGACTCGGCCGGATTTTAGAAATAAATGCCTACAGCCGCGCGGTACGTAAGCATGCGATAGGGCTGCCCACCTACAGCATTTTAATAATATGTGCCTACTTTGATTTTCTATATAGTATTGCGATTGTAAATATGTACATACATACATTCATATAGTCACGCCTTTATCCCTGAAGGTGTAGGCAGAGGCATAGTACCTATACGCCCACATTTTACCTTATAGTTTTACGTACGCGTATAGATAGTGAGCGTAATGCAGTTGATTTTTTTCAATCCGGCCACAAGGCCTTCAATTTGTATTAAGGATTGTCGTTTTACTGACAACCGGCTTTCATTTCGAGTAAATATATACCTTTTTTATTTAAACAAAAAAAAATACTTTGTGAGTAATAATATAATATCCCCGCAACGGCTGGCGGCGCGGGGCGGCGGCGTGGCGGCGCAGCGCCCGTTATCTACTAACGATTGAGTGAGACGGGTATAGAAATTTGAAAACGAGTAAGCGGCGTAGACAATAATAATCGGCTCATCACATGTTTCGTCAGTGATAGAATCACGGAATTCTAGTCTTTATAATCATTGCGTTAAATTTTTGATTTACAAAATTAAAACTATTTTTCGATTTAAAAGTACTAGTCAGTCTCTAGTACACTAGTACTTTTCGTACATTGTCAAGTTGTGTTAAATTTTGGAAGTTCATATTTGTCTCTATGCGTGTAATAAAAATCAAAGGTAACAAAAATGCTGTCAATCAAAGTCATACGGTTTGTTTCGTTGTGGATGACCGATGTTACAGTACACTTAGCGTGTACTGTAACATCGGTCATCCACAAAGAAATGAATACTCGTGAAACATACCTAAATCATTGCTCTCAATTAAATAACTACGAACTGACAACGGAACTAAATGTACTACCTACACGTACTAGAGTTCTGAACTAGTTTTTTTTTGGATATTGTACTATATAGGATCACACCGTTCACTGACTGAGCAAGCACAAGTCTAGTTTTAAACACAAACATACCTACTTCATGTAACTACCTAGTTCACCCGTATCAATCACTTTATTTAACTTTAGTCAACTAGTAGTATACCTAGTACCAATTAGTACTTAAGTAAAATCAATTTATAGACTTACCTTTCGGAGTTTCCAGGTAATCTAAAACACGTTATCTCTGGGTGCGTTATTGACGAATTCATGCAACCAAAACAAGCAGAATAGACTCTAGCTGTCATATTAAATATTTTTAGTAAATAAACCTCGCGCGGTTACTATCTAAAAAACGACACAGCGTCCATTCGTCTACTCGGCACAATCGCCTGCTTGCGTGCTGAAAGGCCTGCCGAAAACGAGACTCGTAGGTATAGCTTGCGCTTCGTCCGTTTGTAGGGAGTTACAATACTGGTTAGTACTCTTTATACTGTGGTCAAGGCGTGGACCGTTTACATAATGATTGTACCTAATTAGTAAAACTACTATAACGAGCGGTAATCTTACTTAATGGTTGTAACTTGTAAGACCACTTCTAAATAAAACTACATTATGTTACATTCTTGTGTGTATTTATTTTTGAGGTGATTCAGCAATCTTTGTTCTGCCACATATACCTAGTTATCAAACAATGTTAATTGTAAAAAAAATGAATAAAATAGAAAATAAAATACACGTATAAATTACATTAAAATAGGATAGTTTCTACGAATTTTGGTAAAGCTCTTTGAGACGGGTCTGTATGAATGTCGCATTGCTCTATTTAGACTTGTATGTATTTCTCAAGCTTTAAGCTTATTTTGTATATTAAATAAAAAAATAAATAATAAATTAGAAAAAATGTATGCATGCTTTAATATTCTGCGACCGATACTGTCTTTTCTAATGTCTAAACACGTTAGTGACACGATTTCTGTTACGCACTAGGGCCTAGGGCTTACTATTCGCACCTAGGTACAGTCAAGCACATTTAATTTAGAACCCATTTGTTTAAAACGTTATAATAACATTTACAATGCAACAAGGTCGAAATCTTCATGCCACCTCGTAAACACAATATTAGCTCTAAATGTCCTCAGTTTGCTATGCTATATTCCAACCTTATCTACCTGAAAAAACGACTAAATACCTTGAAGTAATCGTCAGTGAAATCTCTAGCAAACACTTCTGAATGTTGTTTATCAGGAACTTAGACCATATATCACGGGACTAGCCTTTGCGAACCACCGCATACAAAAATATTCTGCTAGTTTTCATAGCGGGTGAAGGGGGAAACACAAAGACATAAAATTTCATTACATTTAAAAATGTATTAATCAACAAACGCGTAATGGCTGTTGTGTGTTAATTTTTATTGTACAGTCAACTACAATGAAATGTACTAGTTTAATCATATAAAATGATGTACTGATGTACAGTGCTTTTTATAAAGCCAAAAGACCAAATGGTCTATTGGCTTGGCAGAAAACAATGCTTAAGTAAGGCGCATCCTGTGGTTAGATGATCTAAGATCAGGAACGACATTTCAACTACGTACCATTACTTTGTCCATGACTAGCCCCAAACATACATGGCACTGTAAACTGTAGTGGATAAATGTCTTTCGCCTCTTTCAGCCCATGAAAAGCATTATTTAAGGCGGAACGCGGAAGTTAAAACGCGACGCGATGCGATGGAAGGCAACGCGTGTTGAGTAGAATCAATTTTTATAGTTTTCTCTGACCAGAGTCACACTATCAACATCCGATGCGCCACCATGCGCAGTACGTCTACACGCATAGAGATGGGTAGCGGGTTATAACCCAATCTACCCATTTGGGTTAAAACTGGGTGATTTGGGTTTTAACCCAGTTAAAACCCATAATCACCCATTTTGCAGGGTGATAATAAGTTTCGTAAACTAGTAAGAAGTAGGAGGGTGATAATAGGTTTTGTAAACTAGTAAGAAGTGGGAAGTAGTGTTTAGTAGTCTAGCAAGTCAAAAATAAACTCCTTACCCTTAAAACAGATATATATTTTAAAAACAGAACTAATTAGTAGGCAGTTAATTCAATAAATTGACGCTACCACTGCGAGTAGAGGACAGAAAGCCAACCTCTACAGAACCAAGGGGAGGGCATCGGGGCTGCCGGTAGATGTGCCCCCGCTGGACAGTGCCAGACAGCTAACGCAGCTACATTCTTCACATCAGATGTATCAGCGGCAAAACAGATAGTGGCGTCTCTTGCTCGCATTTCTGGCGCCGTAAAAGGCGCCAAGAATGTAGCGGGCAGGAAGAAGATAGTGGCGGAAGCCATCACAGGCGCCACTAAGGCGTTGGATGAGCACCTCGATAGGAGCATCTCCAACGAGGAGGGAGAACTCTGGGCTCGGGTTGCGAGCCTGGAGACTAAGCTTGCCGATTCCCGCAAACAGCAACAGCTGATGCAGGAGGAAATCGCAAAGCTAACGTTGCTGGCTTGGGGTGTGACAACCCCCGCTCCACAAAAGGCCCCTGCTCGTGCACCCAAAGTGACGCAGAGCATGATTCAGCTACTGGAGACCATCGAGAGACGCCTCGGCATCCTCGAAGACCGGGCAAACCGCCCACCACTAGCGGCACTAGCCCACCACTAGCCCAACTGGATGAATCCAGTTGGGCTCCCGGTCCCCAGCGAAAGGCCAACGCCCCCTCCCCCGCCCCCAAGAAGATGGCGCATGGGGAGAGTGGCGGAGACACCGCCTCCCCCAGCACAGCTAGCGCTTCCGCTGCACCCGAGAACCCCTCCAGAGAGAGGGTCTGGGAGGTAGCGGTAGTGAAAAAGAGGGCAGCTAAGGCTGCCAAAAAGACGGCAAGGGCTGCCGCAGCGAAGGCGCCAAAGAGGCTCCGTGCTCCCACGCAACCACCGTCGTCCTTACGATGACGACAGAGGGCATGGCAAGGGGCGTGGGGTACACTGAGGTCCTGAGGCAGGCGAAAGCCTCAGTGGACCTAAAGGCCCTCGACACAGGAGGAGGCTCCGATGCAAGGTGACGCGCACTGAAGCACTCCTCCTCGAGATCTCCGGCGCCACCAGCGGTCCCAAGGCTGAAGCCCTAGCGGCTAAGCTGAGGGAGACACCGACACGGGGGATTTCACACGCGTCAGCCTCACCAGACCCAATAAATGCGCCGGTCTGCGCATTACGGGTCTAGATGACGCGGCCACGACAGAGAAGATAATCTTCGCCGTCATGGAAGCGAGCGGCTGCCGTCGCGAAAATAAGATCTAGCGATATTCACTTTGGTACCACTGGTCACGGGTCGACAGTAGCGAGCTGCCCTGTCGCGGTGGCTCAGAAAGTGGCAGACTGACGGAGCCTTCTAATTGTGGGCTTCCTCAAGGCGCAGGTGCATCTTCTACAGCACCTCGAAGCCAGGTGGAGTCATGTGGGGTGCAGTGCACAGCGGAAGTCACCGTGGGAGACCGGGGCTTGCGCTGAGGTTAGTCCGGTCACACGGCCCTTGCTTGTGACGCTCCGCGACTCTGTTTTGTGTCGTGGAGGGCAAGGCGGCCGACCACCGAGTGGGCACCAAGCCCTGCGCCGCCTCCAAGTAAAAGCCCCGTCCGTCTGTTCGGGGGAGCGAGGGTACCCAGTTAATGAACACCCATATCCGCATCCTGCAGGTGAACCTGAACCACTTCTCTGCTGCTCAGAATCTTCTGTACCAGAGCATCGCGCAGTGGTCTATAAAATGGAGGACTGGGTCACTCTCACTACACGTGGCCTAGTAATCCTAAAACGGAGGAATGTCGCAATCGCAACCCGGACGCGGCGGGAGCTTAGTTCGGTCGTAGACGTATCGTTTGCGACCCCTGATCTCGCCCGCTGTGTCCAGGGATAGCGTGTAATGAAGGAGAATGAGTCGTCATCAGACCACCGATATATCCCGTTCGACGCCTCCCCTCCACCTAACCTACTGCCGGTTATCGCGAATCCCCCGGAAGCGCGTTGGGCACTCAATCGCCTGGATCGGGAGGCTCTCTTGGAGGCGGCCATCGGGCAGGCCTGGATTCGACTGCACACAAGCCTGCCGATGATGATGCCTTAGTGGGGTGGTTCAGAAGAGCCACCCCACTAAGACTAAGTGTATTGGTGGATGCCGGAAATCGCACCGTACCTTATGTTAAGAGGCAAACTAGGCCCTAAGGCACCCACACTGACCAAGAGTCTCCAGCTGGAGGGTCCTGGGTTCCTTGTTCCCATCAAGGGTGGAGAAACAGGCTTCGTCTCAGGCGCCCGGCGCGGATAACAGCGATAGCAGCGAGAACTATGTACCTGAAGTCACGGAGGGTCAGTTAGGGGCGGCTGTACTGCGGTTTAAATCCCGCAGGAACACTGCCCCTGGTCCCAACGGCATTCCAGGCCGAGCGTAGGTACTGGCTTACGAGGAATTTGGGCGGCTTATAGGGCTCTTTAGCGCATGCCTTGAAAAAGGCCAGTTTTCCAAGGTCTGGAAGACAGGGAAACTGGTTCTCATCCGAAAGGCGGGGAGGGGGGGCGGCTTACTCCCCATCTGAGTACCGGCCGGTCGTGTTGCTCGACGAGGTGTGCTAGCTCTTTGAGCGTATTATTGCACAGCGCCTCGTCGGGCACCTCACACGCGTGGGGCCAGATCTGGCGGATAACCAGTTACGTTTCCGTCAGGGGCGCTCCACCGTGGACGCGATCATGCGCATTAGAGGACTGGCGGAGAAAGCGATATCACAGGGCGAAGTGGTGATGGCAGTGTCTCTTGGCATCGCCAACGCATTCAACATATTGCCCTGAAGCTGCATTAGGGAGGCACATATTTATCATGGAGTGCCTCCCTACCTCCGTCGAATTGTCGGGGCCTATCTTTCCGAGAGGGCCAGCCACAGCGAATAACTTACCCGAGCGGGCAAGAGCCAGGTCGACAGAATCAAATTTCATAAGCAAATCGTAGTCAAGGTGTTCAAGCCAAGGTCATTCAGGTAAAAACTGGATCAGATCACAATAATAATACAGAATCGTAAATAAAAACAACAGCAAATTCACACAAAACGCGCCCACTCTAACTGGCGTAGCGAAGTACTCTAGAGAGTAAAGAGAGAGAGTGAGTTTGAGCACGGGCGGGGCGCGGATCAAACCCCCCCCCCCCCCCCCCCCCCTCCGTCACAGTTTTGCCACCCCGCAAACCGATCGCAGCGCGCTGCAAGTTTTATCGGCGATATTTTGTTTTCACCCGGCCAAACCACCCAGTGAGTGGATTGAAACGGGTGATAACTGGGTTTTAACCCGGGTCGTTACCCATATCTACCTACCACCCCGCAAACCGATCGCAGCGCGTTGCAAGTTTTATCGGCAATATTTTGTTTTCACCCAGCCAAACCACCCAGTGGGTGGATTGAAACGGGTGATAACTAGGTTTTAACCCGGGTCGTTACCCATATCTACCTACCACCCCGCAAACCGATCGCAGCGCGTTGCAAGTTTTATCGGCAATATTTTGTTTTCACCCAGCCAAACCACCCAGTGGGTGGATTGAAACGGGTGATAACTGGGTTTTAACCCACCGGTGGGTTTTAACCCGGGTCGTTACCCATCTCTACACGCAGCGTCGCGTCGTGTTTTAATAATGTGTTTCCACCTTACGTCTTTTATTTAACACGTTTTTTCCTAATTACGTCAAAGCCTACAGGAATGGTAATGAACTTATCTATGTATATTTGTATGTCACTGACTCACTGTTCTTAGAATACTAATTTGATTTTGACCAAAGAAGTTTTAATAGAATATCTTCTCTTTCTCTGCGAAGTTAAGGTTAGGTGTCGTCATATTCAATGTTGCACCCAACATCATAATGTAAGACATTTTGCTTTTAGGCTTCTTCGGGGTACCAGATTTTAACTCAAATTTCATATTTAGTTATACTGCCCTCGTACCTCTAGTCTAGTTTAGCTAGCTTCAAAGGAATTCTCTGCTTCTAGTGCATAATAGCATAATGACATACATATTCTTTGGTACAATGATAACATTCTCTGTCTTTTCAACGAGGCCGCAGGGACGACGTGTGCTCTGGCGTTGCAAACTTCTCTAGGCACTGTCGGGGCAAGATGGCCGAATGCTTATCTCCTTTCTTAGTAGTTTAGCAAAAAAGTGTACATTATTTGCGAATTTCTTCTTTAATGTTTTTAATGTAGACATTATAAATGTTAAGTACTTTCTTTAATAATCACAATAACATAATTATTCTCGAAAACAATGATATCAAGTCGAATTGTTATGGGTTTTAAACGTTGAAAAATGCGGAACTGTGATAATGAATGGGTTATTGTCTACTGTACTGTTTTCTTTGTTCATTTTGTTGCTTCGTCCTTAAAATTCTTGAAATTTTGTTCACACTTTGCATCATTGTCAACTTCTTCATGTCAAACATGTTGATTTGGTCCTGGGGTATCCTTCCGAGGGCTTACTTGGGGCTCCCAAACGTAGGCTGCTCGGTAGGATACGTGTGGTTTTTAGTCGGTAGGAGTCCGGCACAGCATCCATGTAGGATGTTCCTCACGTTAAGAAAAAGCATTATGATTTTAGTGTTATGGCTATTTTCACTGCATTAAGCAGATTCCCGCGCGGCTCGCATATCCGTTTAAATTTATAGGGGAAAGTAGTACATAGGGTTCGTAGCCTCTTAGGTACCATGTGACGCTTGCAAACGGGGTTTTCCGACAGCTAGTTCAGTGCTACTCCGCTTCCTCTAGCTGTTCAGCATACCTGGCAAGTGTTTCAGCTTTTACGCTACTCTGACGATGTCATCGGCAAACCGAAGTTGCGAGATGATTGCCGTTTATATTCATGCATGTTCTCAAACGAATTGGTGATGAGCTTATGGAATATTACTCTCCCTGTCTCACATCTCTACGCAGTTCATACATTTTGTTATTAAATTTAATAATAATGTTTCTACTAACATATTAACCGCCTAATCCCATGATATTCAACTAGTATGTTATTGGTAAACAAGTACATGACCTCCAACCTTTGGCCTTAATAAGGTTGTAGCGGCAAATTGAATGCTGTTTCTATATTATGTTTGACTGTGAACCTTTTCTTTGTCAACATGTCTACAACTTTAGACTTGCGGCTGACAGCTACTAAAAACAAGCGTATTAGAGATAATATCTTGCTCTGATAACGTTTGGGTACTGGTTTCGCACTTCTAGAATACTGTATTTTTTTAGCTTGTGGAAAATCTTACATAGATGCTATGCCGGACTCTTTCCGACCAAAAAAAATGAGAAAGGACATTTTGATTTTTCGTCCATTCCACATCCAGAGATTCATAATGTCCTTTTCTCGAAATGTCCTTTCTCAAAATGTCCTTTTCCCAAAGTGTCCTTTTCTAGAAATGTCCTTTTCTCAAAATAAGGGACATATTTTGAAATGATCTTATAAAACTAGGAATGATCCGCCCGCGCACGTGTTTTCCTCATCTTACAACGCCGGGTTCTTCAAGCGGTCCGTGAAGAGACACATCACAGGGCCGCCAACTTGAGGACCACTGTCAGAGTTCGGTGAGAGTGGCCCCCAATCGCTAGACGTCGGCGTCGTCGACTTGTCAACAGGCGGGCGTAGTCAATTTGGCGAGCGTAATCATACAGACAGACAGACGGACAGTGAAGTCTCATGAATAGGGTCCCCTTTTACCCTTTGGGTACGAAACCTTTAAAAGTATTTAATTAGATATAACCAGAAAAAAAATCATTAAAAAGTAGAGCGGGCGAGGACTTAGGTTAATGTATACCGTAGCGCGGCTCAGATTGGATTACACTTTTCCCGCTACCGGATCTCAAGTTAACGAGATTTTAAACCTCTTCGCTTCCCAGTAAACTCCATTGCAATAAGTAACTCAGTTCGTTCTAAAAAGATTTATTTTTTAAATTTGCTAAGATCATTTTGAAATCGATTTGACTCGGACTCCTATATTATTGACGCTGACTGTACTTTGAGAAAGTTTTACTGGTTTAAAATCATTAATGGCATGGTGTGTTTAACTGTTGACATCAGCTTTTCTTATGACACGGTGCCTGAAAACGGCGTCGAAATCTTTAAATCACGCTCCATTGCAAAATTCAGGAGTCTCCCAATTTTCGCCACATTGAGGATTGGTCTTACTGTGCCACTCTTTTTATTTTATCGTATGGAAAACCCCACGAATATCATGCCTATCTCGAACTTACAAAAACGGAATAAAAACCCGGGCGGTACCTACCAGTCTAGCTGCTGGCGCCCCGGGGTCTCTAAGCCCCTTTTCACACGTACCGGTTACGGCCGAAGTGTATGGCTATGTACTATAGCTTTCACACGTACCATCGTGATTTGCCCGGCAACCGCTTGCATTTGCCGCCGGGTACCGGCAACCGGTACGTGTGAAAAGGCACTTAGTCTCTACCAGTTTAGCGCCAGGCGCCCCGGGTAACTCCTCGGGCGAAAGATCCAGAATTACTGTACCACGTTGACCAAAGGGGTTGGTATTGATAAAGCGCTGCAGAGTTGTGTCCTGATTTTTCTCATATTATGCACACCCAAAATTGCTGTGCTTTCTCAGACGATTTTTAGGCCAAAAGACGCGAGTATCATCATTTTTAAAAGAGTCTTTCATTTGTTTACACTGACAATACATCATTGCGCATGAGAACAACGCATTTGAGTGCATTGTGACTCATGTCCTCACCGCACGCACAGTGAAAGTTAGTGTTTTGACCAAACCGAGAAAAATAATCCCCACAATGTACTAACTGCGGCACAAACAGCATGGCAGTGAAATATTTTACGTTTCATTCGTATAAAAAATAGTAGTCTTTGATTTGTGAACGTCTGCTGTGTGTTATTTGTATATTCTATGTGCATGTGTATGTCTGACGAATTCTAGAAAACACGTAGGTATATTTTTAGTTTACTGCATAGTCGAAAGTGAAAATACATGTGCCGGTTTCAGTGTAAGTGATTGATAGTGAAAATTTACAATGTTGGTGTCAGCTTCTACTCCGAGTGTTCATTCACTGTCGTCTATGTTTCGAAAATATCGAAATCGATCACCAGTTAAGGTAAGGTTTGTGGAAAAAATCCCCATAATTTATACACTAGCTGTTGCTGATGCGTCGTTCGCGTTACATTCGGTACCCGTTCCTGCTTACCGTGGGAACTTATTTCCGGGATGGAAAGTAGTCTTTGTAATATTCCAGACTATAAGCTATCCCTATACCAAGTTTCAGCCAGATCCGTTCAGCCGTTAGAGCGTGAACGAGTAACAAACATCCACATTCACAAACTTTCGTAAAATTATAGGGATTTTTACAGAATAAGTACGTCATTCGTATTATTAGAGCCATGGAAATTCCACACACAGCTTTAATATGTACTGTTTCTCCGTAATAAAAACTGTGTCAAATTTCGCGTTCATGCCTTTGCGCTTTTTTCTTAAGTTTACGCTTCACGTATGAAAACAAAAGAAAAATTTGTGCAAAAAAGGTTTGGTTAAATAAAATAAAATAGGTATACCTAATACCTGACAATATTTTTTACAAGTTCCGTAGAACACAACAAATTAAAAAGAGCAATTTCTTTTTTAAATGCTCATTTCATAACATACTATCTAAACTTCCATGAGAAATACAAATTTTCGAGTTCATAGACCGAACGAGTTTTAAGTACTTATACACATTATTTTAGGAAGTACATCCAGTTTTGAATGTAGACAAGTTATGCAATATTGTATTAATAAATTACTTCTTTTGATATTGAACCTGTTTCTATACTGATAATAAGGTAACCAATGTATATTTTGCCAAAATAACTATGTTTGTATGTACATAAGTAGAAATAAATATTTGTGCCCAAATTAAGCTAATATAAGCTTGTGCTAGACTGATATAGGTACATTATACATAGAAAACAAAATACATACATATCATACATAGAAAACACCGAAACTCCGAAACAAACATTTGTGGATCACACAAATATTTGAACTGGCCCATGAATCAAACCCAGGACCTCCAGTATGTCATACTTAAATAAGGAAACCGTCATACAGTTTACTAAATCGAACCCACGACCTCCAGCGCCGCAGGCGGTATCACTACCGACTGCGCCACTGAGGCAGTAAACACTGAAGAACGAAAGTCCAGTAGCGTCGGATCTGTTAAAATCTTTTCTGTAAATGATGTGTGAATATTACCTCCAGTAGCGACGGATCCGTTAAAAAGAATCCTGTAAAATCGGACGTTCTATGTGAACGCGCCGTTAGGACACGCGTAACAAAGCCAATTACTGTGGGTTTTTCGGAAACTGGGGATGCCTACGTTCAGCATCCATTAGGTTTTAGGTGGAATATTATTTATACATTGTCGAGTTTGTGACTATCTATAATTAATAAATTAATCAAAACCGGTATTGCTTTTGCGTGATATTGGGATGAACAACACGATTAATAACTCATTACCATAACTATTTAGCATAGTGTTTCTTTTACAGTTCCCACATACAAATTGATGATTTGATTAATTTGCTACTAGCAGAAATTCTATCCTACATGTCTCTACAGAATCGGTTACGATTCTGTAGAGACATGTAGGATAGAATTGTGACGAATAAAGCAACTTAGATCAAAGACCACCATAGATCACTGCCATGGTTATTTGGTAACAGTCAATCATAAATCCACTCATGCGTAAAAAAAGTTGGTCACAATTCCTAAAACACATCATAGCATCGTTTTTGCGTAATTACCTGAAAAGTTAAAAAAAATTAGGTAATTACGCAAAAACGATGTCAATTTAAGTATTTTAGGGTATTATATATATATTAAAAGGTATTAAAACAAACTGTTAAGGCAAACACAGCAATCTTAACTTTAAGATTAGAGTTGTTTATACAGTTAAACTTGAACACCATCAGGATGAACAATATGAACATAGTTCAGTGAATTAATCCATTAATTTCCGCTCTAGAGGTTACAAATTCATTGGAGTTGAACAGCAGGTAGGGATTTCTCCAACATTGCTCCCAGTTTTTGACTATTGCTGTAGTAAATGAAAAAAAAATGGTGCAATGAGGACTTTATGATGAGAAGGAAACAAGAACAGTCAGTCTAACTACAGAACTTCGATAGGCCCTGGTGGGCAGTCGCTCCACGGAAAATATCGAAGACTAGCGGACTTCTTCCCGTTCCCGTGGGAATACGGGAATAAAAGATAGCCTATGTTCACCGCAAAGAGTGTAGCTTTCCAACAGTGAAAGAATTTTTCAAATCGGTCCAGTAGTTCCGTGGCCTATTCGTTACAAACAAACAAACAAACAAAAAAACGGAGCCTATTCGTTACAAACAAACAAAAAAAACAAATCTTTCCTCTTTATAATATTAGTACCTATAGATAAACTGCATCGCAGTAAGGCTGGAAAGCGGCCCACAACTGAGTTGGGGAAAGGTTTGGAGGATGATGATGGTGAAGACTTTGCGGTATAATGAAAGAAGTACCTAATTGAAAACATTAATATTGGATGACTGGCCTCTTGATCAAATGGCTAGAGAAGGTTTAATTTCGTGTCTTCTGGTTTTAATTGATCAATAATATGCATGTGTACATCAATAATATGCAGATGTCTATATAGGAATAAACAGGCACTAATATACAATAATGTGTTTAATAAATACAGCACCGAGCGACGTCGCCTAAGCGAGGCCGTAGTGGTAGCCCTAGGTCTGTTGGGAGTCCTGGGACATCCTTCCGAAGGCTTACCCGGGGATCCCAACCGTAGGCTGTTGGGCGTTACTTGACGTTTTTTTAGTCGGTAGGGACCGGTATAGCATACATGCAAGGATTTTCCCTCGCGTTAAAAAAAAACCGGCCAAGTGCGAGTTGGACTCGCCCATGAAGGGTTCCGTTGCAGCAAGAAACATAAAATAAAAGTTCTTGTAGCTCGTTGTAACTTTCATTGATGTTTTAACACGTTCGCAGTGATAGTGATTTTTCTAGGCGAAAATTGCGGTTTATGACGTATTAAAAAAAACTACCAACTCGATCTCGTTCAAACCAATTTTCGTTGGTAGATTTTATAGCTATGTAAATCATATATATTTTTTAGATTTATCATTCACTTAGTTTAGAAGTTAGAGGGGGGGGGGGACACATTTTTCGACTTTGGAAGGGTCTCTTGCGCCAACTATTCACTTTAGAAAAAAAATGATGTCAGAAACCTCAATAGCATTTTGAAGACCTATCTATAGATACCCCACACGTATGGGTTTGATGAAAAAAAAAATTTTAAGTTTCAGTTTTGAGTATGGGGACTAGGGCTTGAATATCGGACGCTTTTTCAGTTCCGGAATTGGGTTTCGATATTCGGTATTTGAATTCCGGAATTCCGGAATTCCGGAACTCAATCAAGTTTCGTGTTGTATAAAATAGTGATATGTAAAAAAAGAAACGGGAGCTGGCAGTCCTACGTGATTAGTGATAAACTACTTTGATTCCCAGTAAAATTACTTATTTTAACGTAACCAACTAAAAACCACACGTTTCCTAACTATTGCCTACGGTTGGCCCGGGTAAGCCTTCAGAAGGATGACCCCAGGATTCCCCACAGACCTTGACTATCACTGTGGCCTCACCTAGGAGGTTCGGGTGCTATCTCGCGTATTAGGGGCTTGTTCAGGTGTTATCCCGCATCTCAGGGCGTGTGGCGTGCGTGAAACTTTCACGACACGCTTTTGTCTTGGGCGAGCTTTTGTAAGGACGGCGATTGGCCCTCCCACCGTCCTCAGGCCCCCGATTATGGAGGCCGATAGTTGGGCAAAGACACTAATGTGTAAAGTACTGTGTCCTCACTGCGTTCCTCGCAGTGCTGCCACTCAAGTGTGGTTTCCCGATGTATTCATCACAGATACTTACTGAAGCTCCCGTGCCCGGTAAGCATCTGTGACAACCGGTAGGACAGAGCACCCACACCGTGGCTCCTCTCTAGTCACTCGCCCATGACCGGTCTGACCGCCTTGATTGTGGCGATTCGGCGATACCCCCCTTGTGTGATGTGGTGTGGCGATTCGGTTTGTTGCTCAAGTCCAAGTCTCCACGGTTTCCTTGTGGAGCTGGAACTGCCGAACCTAGGTTTCTGGAGACGTAGGCCTATGACCCCGCTCCAGCGCCTCCTTGCACCAGAAAAGAATAAGTTAGAAACGCAATTAATTTATTTAAACAAGGACGTGAGTTGTATTGCTGCCAGATCCTCGAGACATGCCGCCTTTGAGTAACGGACCACGCAGCACCCAATCGTAGCCGATGTTCCACAGAAGCGGTCTTAAGACTGATCTCTGCGGAACACCGCACGACGTATCTCGCTGACCCGGCTGGGCCCTAGCCAACTTGGGTAAATTATGGCCCTCTCGAAAAGATTGGCCCCGACAATTAGGCGGAAGTAGGGAGACACTCCATGATAAATAAGCGCCTCCCTAACGCAGCTCCAGGGCAAGGTGTTGAAGGCGATGCCAGTGTCTCTTGACATCGCCATCGCTTTCAACACCACCTCACCCTGCGATGTTACTTCCTCCGTCAGTCTTCTAATGCACATGATCGCATACACGGTGGAGCACCCTTGACGGAAACCAAACTGGTTATCCGCCAGATCTGGCCCCAAGCGTGTGAGGTGCCCGACTGTGCGCTGTGCAATGATACGCTCAAGGAGCTTGCATACCTAACGAGATATGCAAGCTCCTTGAGCGTATCATTGTTGGGAACCGACCGATCGGGGATCGGCCGGAGTTGCTCAACGGAGCAACACGATCGGCCGATCCCCGGATGGGTAGACTGCTGACCACCTTGCCTTTCGGATCAGAACCAGTTTCCCTGTCTTCCAGACCTTGAGAATATGGCCTTTTCGAGGCATGCACTAAAGAGCCCCATCACTCGAAGCCCGAGATCCTCAAGAGCCAGGACCCACTCTTGGCCTGGAATGCTGTAGGATCCAGGGGCACGGTCCCTGCGGAATCTAAGCTGCAGTACAGTCGCCCCTAACTCACCTTCAGTGACTTCGGGCACGTCGTTCTCGCTGTAATCAGCGTCGGGCGCCTGAGACGGAGCCATGTGCGAAGGAATATGTTCGCCTTGATGAGAACAGGGAACCCAGGACCCTCCTTACTCTGGGTCAGTGGAGCGCCTTGGGGCAAAGTTTGCCCCTAATAAAAAGGTACGGGTTCCATGAGTTCCGTCAGAACTACTAGAAATATGCTGAGCGAGACCTCTGTTAAATTCTTACAGCGTTTCTATCAAAGTCAAATTTAACTCGTAGCTTAAGTCAGAGCTAAGTCTAAGTTCGCACTATAAATTGAAGTCTAAATTTAAAAAAAAATACAAAAACGTCATCAAAGGCACATCACAGGGCCGCCAACTTGAGAACCACTGTCAGAAGTGGCCCTCAATCGCTAGATGCGCCACGGCTTTCCATCAGGCTGGTGGCGACGTCAATTTGGCGTGCTGAGTATTTAAAAAAAATCAATAATATTATCATTATTTAAATAGTATGTTTTCTATAGAATACAATTAATTTTATGGATTTACTTACTTAGTAGGTTTAAGAAATATCATCAAATAAAATGATTAATACCTAAGTACATAATCGAATTAATTTGTTAATAGAGAAATCCTAAATTATCAACATTGTAGTAATTAAAGGTAATTAAATTGCATAAGAAGCTTATAATCTACATTTTTGTTTGTAATGAAATTAAAGAAGCGAAAACATTTTTTTTTTCAATATCGAAATACCGGTATTGATCTCGCCAATTCCGGAATTGAGAACGATATTAGATTTTATCGGAATTCCGGAATTATATCAATTACGGAATTCCGGAGTTCAAGCCCTAATGGGGACCCACAAAATTAACTGCTTTTTTTCTAGTTTTATACAAAAATCTTAATGCGGTTCACGGAATACATCTACTTACCAAGTTTCAACAGCATAGGGCTTATAGTTTCAGAGAAAAATGGCTGTGACACACGGACGGACAGACAGACAGACATGACGAATCTATAAGGGTTCCGTTTTTGCCATTTGGCTACGGAACCCTAAAAAGAAGCGAAGTCGCATACGCTGTGCCAACAACCGAGGTATTAAAACTTCTAACCACACTTCATTATAGTTCCAATTGTGTAAAGCCTCCCAAGTTACTATTAGTTATCAAACAGCCAAATTGGTTTCTAGAAACTTTGAAGCATTCTTCGCGTTCACTGCGGAGTTAATGTGGCCAAAGTTAGATGAGGCTGTCATTGACATGAACTTCAGTAATAGGGGACCGAAGTATGCTCTACTTATGACTTACTAGCGGACGTCACGCGGTTTTACTCGCGTAATTCCCGTTCCCGTGGGAATATGGGAATAAAATATAGCCTACATAGTTTAATTCAAGTTTCCTTCTCTATGTAAGTATTTGAAAGTGTTTCATATGCGCCCTGCGGGCCTAAAAAGGCAACATTGTGTGTTTCATATTATGAAACAAACATTAAAATTCATATAATTTGAAATACGGAAAATACAAAGCATACCAATCATTTTACGTTTCATAATATGAAACATACAATGTTGCCTTTTTAGACCCCCTGGTAACTTAGGAATTCATTTCTGACTGCCTCTGTGGCGCAGTGGGTAGTGATACCGCCTGCGGCGCTGGAGGTCGTGGGTTCGATTCCCACCGGAGACAAATATTTGTGTGACCCATAAATGTTTGTCTAAAAAGTCTGGTTGTTTCTATGTATAATATGTGTGTATTTAAAAGTATATTAAGTATTATTATTCGTGGTCTGATACCCATAACACAAGCAGGTTATTCCTAGCTTACTTTGGGATCAGATAGCGTTGTGTGAAATGTCCGTGAATATTTTTTTTATTTATATTTTATTTATTTGGTTAGTGGCAGTGACATTTTGTATTGTAGCCTATCACTGCAAATCTGAAAGCTGTTTCATGCTATTTCTTCTTCCAATTCTAAATCCCCAAATACCCACGTATGTAGCCCAGGACATATTTTTGCAGAATAAATTTAAGTTTCAAGTGTTTCAGTTCCCTGACTACCTTTATGTGTTAAATATAATTATGTTTCAAACGTTAATGCTTAACCCAATTTACACAAGCTTTCAAAACCGATTATGCTTTAGAGTGGTTACAACAGATGACACTTTCAGGATGAGGTGATGTCTAAATAAATTACTTATGAATAACTTAAGTGTTGAGAAATTCATAAATTACTGTAATATTCATCCTACTAAGGACCTACTTCCTACAAATATTATGAATGTGAAAGTTTGAGGAATGTTTGGATGTTTGTTACTCAATCACGCTCTAACGGCTGAACGGATTAGGCTGATATTTGGTACAGAGATAGCTTATAGTCTGGAATAACACATAGGCTACTTTTCATCTCGGGAATATGTTCCCACGGAAAGCGAAAACGGGTATCGAATTTTAGGCTGGCGAAGCTGCGGGCATTAGCTAGAATTTTAATAAATATTTCAGGCGGCCTGTCTTCCTCCGCAAACATCCTCTGAACGATTCAGTCGATTGTCAAAATCGATTCGATCAAAATAATTTATTAGAGACGTGGGAGGTACTGGCTGAAACAATGTACGGTCCAATCACATACAATGTCAAGGTCGACTCGAGTCGTACCCACGTAATCGATACAAGTC
Source organism: Miltochrista miniata (assembly GCA_933228765.1). NCBI lineage: Eukaryota > Metazoa > Arthropoda > Insecta > Lepidoptera > Erebidae > Miltochrista > Miltochrista miniata. The sequence continues at coordinate 7,508,008 of OW121764.1, read as the reverse complement.
TACTTTGATAATTTTATGACGGCATATTGTGTTCTGCGTCGACGAAAGGTGGGGGATTTTGTCGTGCTGTGCATAGAGCAACACAATCTATGAATTATCGGGAGGGGAGGCGCCATACTGAGACTTTACCTTCTGTCAAAGCGTACTCCAAAAAGAGAGCGCTTATACACACATTTATATGTGTGTGTTAGAAATTATGAGTGTAATTGTTTTGTGTAAGTTCCATAGCGACAGCCGATTGCCCTTGCCGTGGTGTATAGGAATACGATTTCCCTTACAACATTATGACAGATAGATTATGAAGAGCGAACATGCTGTCTACTGCCCTTGTATTGGTCGCGTTGCTCTATAACTTTGATATGTCTATGACGGCATAATGCTTGTCGGCGAAAGGTAGGGACGAATCGAACTTATTCGTGGCGTGCGAATACGTGCGCTCGTTAAAAGCGTTCATCATGTTCTATCTTTGATTTTGCTCATTTAGCTTTCGATTTTAGTCGATTTGTTTATCGCGAATTTCATCTCACTGGTTTCTAGAAAAATGAATGTGGAACACATTCAAATGTCTTATTATTTTTTTGATATATTGGCCGCGAATTGAACCAATCGCGCCTAGAGGATGAATGACATTAATTTTATTAATACACTATAGAACTGTTAACGGGATATTTACCATGTACTGTTTTATCGAGTATCCGATATTTCGGCGCTGTTACAAGCGCTGTGTCACTACGCGATGATTTTTCAGCTGGTTTTTGTTTTGTAGTGAAATGACCAATCACTGGACGCCAGGCACTCGACAGTTGAAACCCATCTTCCGCGTAGTGACACAGTGAGTATTGTGTGTCGGGATCGTGATCGGGTGCGGGACGATACGGTAAACGATGACAGTGGTGTTAATGTGCGTAATAAACGTGTCCGGAGGAGGGTAGATCGCTACGGTCTACCTGCAAACATCTAGCTCGCTGCACTTCAGTTCATCCGTGATCATGGCGCTTGTAACAGCGCCGAAATATCGGATACTCGATAAAACAGTACATGGTAAATATCCCGTTAACAGTTCTATAGTGTATAGTAATGACCATGTTAGTTTAAAATCAAATTTTATTAATATCTACAAAAGCTTTGTTGCGCACCGTAAAAGATTAATTTACAAACAATATGTTTTGTCAATCAAATTAAGTAATAACGAAAATAAAATCCAAACGTTTTATAAGAGAAATCTTAAGATGTCAAATTAGATTATTATGCTAATTTTCAATTAATGTCAATAACTTATTTTACCTAAATACCTAATGTGAAAGTTTGATTAAAATACTTAAATTGACATCGTTTTTGCGTAATTACCTAATTTTTTTTAACTTTTCAGGTAATTACGCAAAAACGATGCTATGATGTGTTTTAGGAATTGTGACCAACTTTTTTTACGCATGAGTGGATTTATGATTGACTGTTACCAAATAACCATGGCAGTGATCTATGGTGGTCTTTGATCTAAGTTGCTTTATTCGTCACAATTCTATCCTACATGTCTCTACAGAATCGTAACCGATTCTGTAGAGACATGTAGGATAGAATTGTGACGTCAAAGCCTACAGGAATGGTAATGAACTTATCTATGTATATTTGTATGTCACTGACTCACTGTTCTTAGAATACTAATTTGATTTTGACCAAAGAAGTTTTAATAGAATATCTTCTCTTTCTCTGCGAAGTTAAGGTTAGGTGTCGTCATATTCAATGTTGCACCCAACATCATAATGTAAGACATTTTGCTTTTAGGCTTCTTCGGGGTACCAGATTTTAACTCAAATTTCATATTTAGTTATACTGCCCTCGTACCTCTAGTCTAGTTTAGCTAGCTTCAAAGGAATTCTCTGCTTCTAGTGCATAATAGCATAATGACATACATATTCTTTGGTACAATGATAACATTCTCTGTCTTTTCAACGAGGCCGCAGGGACGACGTGTGCTCTGGCGTTGCAAACTTCTCTAGGCACTGTCGGGGCAAGATGGCCGAATGCTTATCTCCTTTCTTAGTAGTTTAGCAAAAAAGTGTACATTATTTGCGAATTTCTTCTTTAATGTTTTTAATGTAGACATTATAAATGTTAAGTACTTTCTTTAATAATCACAATAACATAATTATTCTCGAAAACAATGATATCAAGTCGAATTGTTATGGGTTTTAAACGTTGAAAAATGCGGAACTGTGATAATGAATGGGTTATTGTCTACTGTACTGTTTTCTTTGTTCATTTTGTTGCTTCGTCCTTAAAATTCTTGAAATTTTGTTCACACTTTGCATCATTGTCAACTTCTTCATGTCAAACATGTTGATTTGGTCCTGGGGTATCCTTCCGAGGGCTTACTTGGGGCTCCCAAACGTAGGCTGCTCGGTAGGATACGTGTGGTTTTTAGTCGGTAGGAGTCCGGCACAGCATCCATGTAGGATGTTCCTCACGTTAAGAAAAAGCATTATGATTTTAGTGTTATGGCTATTTTCACTGCATTAAGCAGATTCCCGCACGGCTCGCATATCCGTTTAAATTTATAGGGGAAAGTAGTACATAGGGTTCGTAGCCTCTTAGGTACCATGTGACGCTTGCAAACGGGGTTTTCCGACAGCTAGTTCAGTGCTACTCCGCTTCCTCTAGCTGTTCAGCATACCTGGCAAGTGTTTCAGCTTTTACGCTACTCTGACGATGTCATCGGCAAACCGAAGTTGCGAGATGATTGCCGTTTATATTCATGCATGTTCTCAAACGAATTGGTGATGAGCTTATGGAATATTACTCTCCCTGTCTCACATCTCTACGCAGTTCATACATTTTGTTATTAAATTTAATAATAATGTTTCTACTAACATATTAACCGCCTAATCCCATGATATTCAACTAGTATGTTATTGGTAAACAAGTACATGACCTCCAACCTTTGGCCTTAATAAGGTTGTAGCGGCAAATTGAATGCTGTTTCTATATTATGTTTGACTGTGAACCTTTTCTTTGTCAACATGTCTACAACTTTAGACTTGCGGCTGACAGCTACTAAAAACAAGCGTATTAGAGATAATATCTTGCTCTGATAACGTTTGGGTACTGGTTTCGCACTTCTAGAATACTGTATTTTTTTAGCTTGTGGAAAATCTTACATAGATGCTATGCCGGACTCTTTCCGACCAAAAAAAATGAGAAAGGACATTTTGATTTTTCGTCCATTCCACATCCAGAGATTCATAATGTCCTTTTCTCGAAATGTCCTTTCTCAAAATGTCCTTTTCCCAAAGTGTCCTTTTCTAGAAATGTCCTTTTCTCAAAATAAGGGACATATTTTGAAATGATCTTATAAAACTAGGAATGATCCGCCCGCGCACGTGTTTTCCTCATCTTACAACGCCGGGTTCTTCAAGCGGTCCGTGAAGAGACACATCACAGGGCCGCCAACTTGAGGACCACTGTCAGAGTTCGGTGAGAGTGGCCCCCAATCGCTAGACGTCGGCGTCGTCGACTTGTCAACAGGCGGGCGTAGTCAATTTGGCGAGCGTAATCATACAGACAGACAGACGGACAGTGAAGTCTCATGAATAGGGTCCCCTTTTACCCTTTGGGTACGAAACCTTTAAAAGTATTTAATTAGATATAACCAGAAAAAAAATCATTAAAAAGTAGAGCGGGCGAGGACTTAGGTTAATGTATACCGTAGCGCGGCTCAGATTGGATTACACTTTTCCCGCTACCGGATCTCAAGTTAACGAGATTTTAAACCTCTTCGCTTCCCAGTAAACTCCATTGCAATAAGTAACTCAGTTCGTTCTAAAAAGATTTATTTTTTAAATTTGCTAAGATCATTTTGAAATCGATTTGACTCGGACTCCTATATTATTGACGCTGACTGTACTTTGAGAAAGTTTTACTGGTTTAAAATCATTAATGGCATGGTGTGTTTAACTGTTGACATCAGCTTTTCTTATGACACGGTGCCTGAAAACGGCGTCGAAATCTTTAAATCACGCTCCATTGCAAAATTCAGGAGTCTCCCAATTTTCGCCACATTGAGGATTGGTCTTACTGTGCCACTCTTTTTATTTTATCGTATGGAAAACCCCACGAATATCATGCCTATCTCGAACTTACAAAAACGCACGGCAAGGGCAATCGGCTGTCGCTATGGAACTTACACAAAACAATTACACTCATAATTTCTAACACACACATATAAATGTGTGTATAAGCGCTCTCTTTTTGGAGTACGCTTTGACAGAAGGTAAAGTCTCAGTATGGCGCCTCCCCTCCCGATAATTCATAGATTGTGTTGCTCTATGCACAGCACGACAAAATCCCCCACCTTTCGTCGACGCAGAACACAATATGCCGTCATAAAATTATCAAAGTAGACTTGTATCGATTACGTGGGTACGACTCGAGTCGACCTTGACATTGTATGTGATTGGACCGTACATTGTTTCAGCCAGTACCTCCCACGTCTCTAATAAATTATTTTGATCGAATCGATTTTGACAATCGACTGAATCGTTCAGAGGATGTTTGCGGAGGAAGACAGGCCGCCTGAAATATTTATTAAAATTCTAGCTAATGCCCGCAGCTTCGCCAGCCTAAAATTCGATACCCGTTTTCGCTTTCCGTGGGAACATATTCCCGAGATGAAAAGTAGCCTATGTGTTATTCCAGACTATAAGCTATCTCTGTACCAAATATCAGCCTAATCCGTTCAGCCGTTAGAGCGTGATTGAGTAACAAACATCCAAACATTCCTCAAACTTTCACATTCATAATATTTGTAGGAAGTAGGTCCTTAGTAGGATGAATATTACAGTAATTTATGAATTTCTCAACACTTAAGTTATTCATAAGTAATTTATTTAGACATCACCTCATCCTGAAAGTGTCATCTGTTGTAACCACTCTAAAGCATAATCGGTTTTGAAAGCTTGTGTAAATTGGGTTAAGCATTAACGTTTGAAACATAATTATATTTAACACATAAAGGTAGTCAGGGAACTGAAACACTTGAAACTTAAATTTATTCTGCAAAAATATGTCCTGGGCTACATACGTGGGTATTTGGGGATTTAGAATTGGAAGAAGAAATAGCATGAAACAGCTTTCAGATTTGCAGTGATAGGCTACAATACAAAATGTCACTGCCACTAACCAAATAAATAAAATATAAATAAAAAAAATATTCACGGACATTTCACACAACGCTATCTGATCCCAAAGTAAGCTAGGAATAACCTGCTTGTGTTATGGGTATCAGACCACGAATAATAATACTTAATATACTTTTAAATACACACATATTATACATAGAAACAACCAGACTTTTTAGACAAACATTTATGGGTCACACAAATATTTGTCTCCGGTGGGAATCGAACCCACGACCTCCAGCGCCGCAGGCGGTATCACTACCCACTGCGCCACAGAGGCAGTCAGAAATGAATTCCTAAGTTACCAGGGGGTCTAAAAAGGCAACATTGTATGTTTCATATTATGAAACGTAAAATGATTGGTATGCTTTGTATTTTCCGTATTTCAAATTATATGAATTTTAATGTTTGTTTCATAATATGAAACACACAATGTTGCCTTTTTAGGCCCGCAGGGCGCATATGAAACACTTTCAAATACTTACATAGAGAAGGAAACTTGAATTAAACTATGTAGGCTATATTTTATTCCCATATTCCCACGGGAACGGGAATTACGCGAGTAAAACCGCGTGACGTCCGCCAGTAAGTCATAAGTAGAGCATACTTCGGTCCCCGATTACTGAAGTTCATGTCAATGACAGCCTCATCTAACTTTGGCCACATTAACTCCGCAGTGAACGCGAAGAATGCTTCAAAGTTTCTAGAAACCAATTTGGCTGTTTGATAACTAATAGTAACTTGGGGGGCTTTACACAATTGGAACTATAATGAAGTGTGGTTAGAAGTTTTAATACCTCGGTTCTTGGCACAGCGTATGGGACTTCAGCGACTTCGCTGCTTTTTTTAACGTGAGGGAAAATCCTTCATGGATGCTATACCGGACTCCGGACTCCTACCGACTAAAATACCTCAAGTACCGCCCAACAGCCTACGGTTGGGATCCCCGGGTAAGCCTTCGGAAGGATGTCCCAGGACTCCCAACAGACCTAGGGCTGCCACTACGGCCTCGCTTAGGCGACGTCGGTGCTGTATTTATTAAACACATTATTGTATATTAGTGCCTGTTTATTCCTATATAGACATCTGCATATTATTGATGTACACATGCATATTATTGATCAATTAAAACCAGAAGACACTGGTCAAAATCGGCCAATTACACAAAGAAATTTGCCATCACGAAAAAGAAATTAAACCTTCTCTAGCCATTTGATCAAGAGGCCAGTCATCCAATATTAATGTTTTCAATTAGGTACTTCTTTCATTATACCGCAAAGTCTTCACCATCATCATCCTCCAGACCTTTTCCCAACCCAACCAGTTGTGGGCCGCTTTCCAGCCTTACTGCGATGCAGTTAATCTATTATACTAATATTATAAAGAGGAAAGATTTGTTTTTTTTGTTTGTTTGTAACGAATAGGCTCCGTTTTTTTGTTTGTTTGTTTGTTTGTTTGTAACGAATAGGCTACGGAACTACTGGACCGATTTGAAAAATTCTTTCACTGTTGGAAAGCTACACTCTTTGCGGTGAACATAGGCTATCTTTTATTCCCGTATTCCCACGGGAACGGGAAGAAGTCCGTTAGTCTTCGATATTTTCCGTGGAGCGACTGCCCACCACGGCCTATCGAAGTTCTGTAGTTAGACTGACTGTTCTTGTTTCCTTCTCATCATAAAGTCCTCATTGCACCATTTTTTTTCATTTACTACAGCAATAGTCAAAAACTGGGAGCAATGTTGGAGAAATCACTTTTTTTTTTTTTTAACGTGAGGGAAAATCCTCGTAGGATGCTATGCCGGACTCTTACCGACTAAAAAACCTCACGTAACGCCCAACAGCCTATGGTTGAGAGCCCCGGGTAAACCCTCAGGAAGAATGTCCCATGTCTCCCAACAGACCTACGGCCGCCAATGCGGCCTCGCCCAGGGGGTTTGGAGAAATCCCTACCTGCTGTTCAACTCCAATGAATTTGTAACCTCTAGAGCGGAAATTAATGGGTTAATTCACTGAACTATGTTCATATTGTTCATCCTGATGGTGTTCAAGTTTAACTGTATAAACAAACAACTTTAATCTTGAAGTTAAGATTACTGTGTTTGCCTTAACAGTTTGTTTTTCCACCTTTTAGAATTCTTTTGCGAGTATGAATCGTATGCGAGTAGCGAAAAAAATAGCGCAAAATATTGGACAAAGTTAAACTTATTCATTTCAACAGCAGAGTTCCTTTGAAAGGATCTTAGCTGATCAAACATTGAGTCAGTTAATCAACCAAATCTGTCTTTCGCATCCACACTACTATAAATGTAGACCCTATTCTTATCATAACACACGATCTGTGTGCCGCAATTCAAAATTTTATCCCTTGTGGAAGCCCAGGCATACAACACCAGAGAAAGAACTCCACACGAAAACTGGTATGAAATATCTCGGAAATCTTTTAATGAAACAAACAGACAAGTCAGATCTTGTCTTACATGTTTGTTTGGTTTATATTCCTCTTCAAGGTACTGTATTTAAGTAGTGTGTAGTCTAGATCTTCTACTGATACTGAGTCTTTTTACATTCATTAGTCCCTTAGACCATGAAGATTTTATCCCTTCTGGAAGTGGATACAACACTAGAGAAAGAACTCCACACGAAAACTGAATTGAAATATCTCGAAAATCTTTTAATTAAACAAACAGAGAAAGCCTGATCTTGTCTTACATCTTTGCGTGGTTTATATTCCTCTACTGTATTTAAGTAGTGTGTAGTCTAGATCTAACCTTCTACTGGTACTTAGACTTTTTACATTATTCGCTTAAACCATGAAGATTTTATCCCTTCTGGAAGTGGATACAACACCAGAGAAAGAACTCCACACGAAAACTAGTATGCAATATCTCGGAAATCTGTTAATGAAACAAACAGACAAAACTAGATCTTGTCTTACATGTTTGTGGTTTAAATTCCTCTTCTGTATTTAAGTAGTGTGTAGTCTATAATAGATCTAACCTTCTGATGGTTACTGAGACTTTTTACATTAGTCCACTCGTTTACTGCACTCCTCATTAAGGCCGCGTGGGTCAGATTTTGAGTTTTTTGAAACAATCCTAGTCAAAAAGTAAAGGGTTTTTAAATCTGAAAAATATATATATAATAGTTAAGGATATAAGCTAAACATATTCCGAGCCCGTTACACGATCCAATAAATTTCACTAGATAGAAAAAAATCCCAAAGTTGACTCTCTCAGAAAAGTTTTTTCAAAACTGTGGCTAAACTATTAACATTTTATATATTTTTTTTGCACTCAATTAAAGGTATTAAGTTTTTATACACATTTTCCGAGCGTTTTTCTATAAACAACTATTTACATAGTTATCATGTACGAATATCTACCAAACGCAATAGAATTGCGCCGCTGACGGCCGATCAGTCTCGCCCTGGCGCTTGTGGAGGCAGGACCTGTGTCAGGTTCTTTGGCAACTATTTCGTAATTATTATGCCAAATTACGTTGAAATCGCGCCACAGTATATAAATATCAGTAATGGGCAAAATGTAATTAGATTAACCGTTACAAGTACATACGCGACTCATGGTAAAAATGTGGTGATCTTTTACTTTTTAAGTGTTTTCACGACATGGTAACCAGCTACCTAATGCATTAAAATGTCTACGAATTACATGATAATTTCGCAATCCAACATGGTGGCCACGCCGTAATCACAAAATTTCATGATGGGTATCGTTTAAGGGGTTTTTTGGTATGCTGAGTACGAATCGCGTACTAATTTTGCAATACAAGATGGCCGCCGCGCCGGAATCACAAAATTTCATGATGGGTATCGTTTAAGGGTTTTTTTGGTATGCTGAGTACGAATCGCGTACTAATTTTGCAATACAAGATGGCCGCCGCGCCGTAATCACAAAATTTCATGATGGGTATCGTTTAAGGGGTTTTTTGGTATGCTGAGTACGAATCACGTGATAATTTTGCAATCCAAAATGGCCGCCGCAGTGTAATCACAAAATTTCATGATGGGTGTCGTTTAAAGGGTTTTTGGGTATGCTGAGTACGAATCACGTACTAATTTTGCAATTCAATATGGACGCCGCGCGCTAATCACAAAATGTCATGATGGGTATCGTTTTAGGGGTTTCTTGGTATGCGGAGTACGAATCACGTGATAATTTTGCAATCCAATATGGGCGCCGCGCCGTAATCACAAAATTTCATGATAGGTATCGTTTAAGGGGTTTTTTGGTATGCTGAGTACGAATCACGTGATAATTTTGCAATCCAATATGCCCGCCGCGCCGTAATCACAAAATTTTATGATTGGTATCGTAAATGGTAGTATCGTAAATCATATGTAGCAGACTGTAGTGTAAAAGAGATAGAGACACATGTTCCATTCTTCGTTCTAACATTTGTGTGTGGTTGGATTGCATGGAACGACAGACTAAAAAAACTTGTTCGGTTTACTGTGAGTTAGTTAACCGCGTGCCAATTTGCAACTGTGCAAGACGTGGTCAGAGTTAAGAAGTTATTTATTTAACTCAGAGCTTACTAACTCTATACAAGCTTTTAGTTTGGTCGTGCACAAGCCTCCTTCAGTGCGTAGTGTACTATAGGTATTATCGATTGCAAGCAACACAGCAACACAGTAGATAACAAAACCCCAAAAATCCTGTTTTTAGTGAAATATGATTTACGAAGAAAAAATCTTCACCCGTGTATTTAATGTTTACGTCGCCGAGCCAACGCTAAGCCGCAAGTCACACTGCCAGCGGGCGAGTGAGCGAGCTAGACACACTGCAAGCTGCCGAATAACCTACGTGGCTGATGCGAGCGAAGCTACTCGTTTTCGTCGTTAGGCGCGCCCGCTTCGCTAGCTTAACTACCGTCCTCCCCGTTTCGGGTACTCAGACTAGTCGTCGCTTGTCATTCGAATAGCAGTGTCCACGTGTCTAGTCTCATCCGCACTACCCGGTTCGCCCTTCCGTATGTAGTTTTTGGTGTAAACCCCATAGTTTAGCTCGGCAATGTCGCGTAGTTTGCATAACTTCAATATCTCACTTCACCCGCCCGCCTAGCTCGCTCGCCCGCCCGCTGGCGGTGTGGCCTGGGCTTAAAGCTAGACAATAGTAGGTACCTAGATAATGCGGCTACGTATCGCATCTCATGGCTCCTCTACACTGCCCGCGAAGTTGAACGAAGTTAAATGAATACGATAGTGTAAAGAGGCACTTCGGCTTACCTCGTCAAAAACTATACCTCCCCTCAGGCGACTTTATTTGCTGTCGATTTTTGCGCCTCAGTCAATGGGCCCAAAGATGCGGGAAGTGCGTTCACGAAGTACCTCTCTACACTACTTGGCCGACATCGTGTGTGCCGGTGCTTTGCCGGCGCGTGATTTAAGCTATAATTAGTGCTTTGGTGTATGTGATCCAATTATCAGCGTCAAACAGTGGTCAGGAGCAAATTATGTTGTTCCTGGAAACTCTGCCACACAAATTTCTTTGTTCATTACAAACGGCGGCAATGTGCGTGCGCAGGCTACTGACACCACTGAGTGTGTAGTGACGCACTTTTTTCGAACTTAGACAAAGTTTCTAGAGTACTTCGCCTATGAACTTTGCGGGCAGTGTAGAGGAGCCATTAGTTATTAGGTTTCATGAGTTTTTAGTTCCAGCTGACAAGTTCGGTGACCTTTATGTACTTTTTTGATTTGATATTAATGATTTGATGATGAGTTTATGTTGATTTAAAAGATTCCTTCCTAGGACCGGCAGAAACACGCTATTTATCATGCAATTGCAAACAAAAACATTAAGTACTGTGAGTAAACATTAGGTATGAGAAAGGTATTCTGAAATGAAGCATTTCTGGCGTAGTTAAAAATTTTAAATCAACTTATTTACAGAATTAATTGAGAATCAAAGCTTAAATACCTATTTACAAAATCATGTAACACGCAATAATTGTTCAAAATGCTCACCCCCAGTGTCTATGCACAGATTGGCGCGGCGCACTAAGTTGCGTTTTAAGCTGCGAAGCACTAGCACATTTGTTTTTATTTGTTCAAATGCCAAAACAATTCTTTCACGTAATTGTGTAACACTCACAATGTCTTCATTGTAATCAAGTCTTTTAATATCTCCCCACAAATAAAAGTCTAAGGGCGTTAGGTCGGGTGAACGCGGCGGCCAGGCTACCGGTCCACCACGGCCTATCCACTGCGTACCAAACACTTCACTTAAATATTCGCGCACTTGGCGTCCATAGTGAGGTGGCGCACCGTCCTGTTGGAAGTACAAGTCCCTATGAAATGCGAGTGGAATGTCATCGAGCATCTCATTAACCACATGTCGGAGTAGCACCAAGTATGTAGCACTGTTCAAACGACCGTCAATAAAATATGGGCCAAGTAGATGATCACCGATGATACCAGCCCACACATTCAGACTAAACCGGACCTGGAACGAGTCCCGCGTAGTAACATGTGGGTTGTGTTGTCGGTGAGCCCACCAATGTTCATTGTGGACGTTATAAACGCCCACGCGCGTAAACAATGATTCGTCGGACCACAAAATGTTCACGTCCTGATGTTCAAGGAGCCAGTGACAAAAAACTGTCCGAGCGTTATTGTCCTGCGGATGCAACTCTTGAACACGTCGGAAATGGAACGGATGCATTAGTTCGCGATTCAGCAGCTTCCACACTGTGGTATGATGAACACCGAAACGGCGACCGGCTTCACGCGTACTGGCTCGAGGTTCTTCCTCAAAATAATTGAGAATCTGCTATTGCCGATCAGCTGATAGGCCTTGTGTACCACGACCTTGTGCATGTCGAGGAACCTCGAACTGTCGGTGATCCCTTAAGCGCTGTGTGGCGGCAAGCATCATGCGACGAGATGGTATTGGTCGGTCTGGAAACATTTCCCTGAACATGCGAATTGCATCAACAACGTTATTATTAGAAATAGCGTAAAGGCGCACCATTTCCACCAACTCAACGTTACTGTAACGCTCTGACATCGTTACCGGTGTTGTTACGGACGTTACGTAGATATCGGCGCGTGCGGTTATACTCACGCTGAACGCGGGCGAACAACTAATTAATTCAAAATTTCAAATTCACCGATCAAAGGCGCCGCCTGAGCCGCTCGCTCCTGCGCGGGGGTTGGAGGGGTAACTTACACGCGCCGCGCCGCCAGGCCTCCTTTTCCTATGCCTACACATTTGTATGTGCCTACTAAACTGTAGGCAAAGAAGAAACGGTTTTGAATGAACGGTGAAAATGTACCTATGTAGGTAATAGTATTATTAGAATATTTAGAACCGATTCATACGAGTTGCTTTTTAAATTTATTTTATTTAATAATTATTAAAAACTTAATTTTACTGCCCCATTTTTTCACTTAATATTGGTTTAGTATAAGCAGTAGAGTTCCCGTAGCAAATGGAAAAGAATTTAAGCAGAAAAAAAAAAGTGTAAAAAAAGGTGTCTCGTTTTATCCCGAAATATCAACGAGTGTAGGCAGTACAGTCATGTGTGCAAGTAATGCACAAATGCAGATCAACATCCTGTATTTATATATTTAACTCGACTCTCCGCGCAAGTAGGCCTAAATAGATTAGGCGGCCAAATTGAATTCCAAAATGATCATGATATTCGTACTCAGCATTCGAAAAAACCCATTAAACGATATTCATTACGAAATTATGTGATTACGGCGCGGTGGCCATTTTGGATTGCAAAATTATCATGTGATTCGTCCTCAGCATGCCAAAAAACCCCTTAAACGATAACCATCATGGATTTTTGCGATTACGTCGCGGCGGCCATATTGCATTTCAAAATTATCACAGGATTCGTACTCAGCATACCAATACACCCCTTAAACGATACCCATCATGATATTTTGTGATTACGGCGCGGCGGCCATATTGTATTGCAAAATTATCACGTAATTCGTACTCAGCATACCAAAAACCCTTTAAACGATACCCATCATGAAATTTTGTGATTACACCGAGGCGGCCATTTTGGATTGCGAAATTATCACGTGATTCGTACTCAGCATACCAAGAAACCCTTTAAACGATACCCATCATAAAATTTTGCGATTATGGCGCGGCGCCCAGTTTGGATTGCAAAATTATCATGTGATTCGTACTCAGCATACCAAAAAAACCCCTTAAACGATACCCATCATGAAATTTTGTGGGCCATATTGGATTGCAAAATTATCATGTGATTCATACTTAGCATACCAAGAATTCCCTTAAACTATACCCATCATGAAATTGTGTGATTACGGCGCGGTGGCCATATTGGATTGCAAAATTAGTACGTAATTCGTACTCAGCATACCAAAAAACCCTTTAAACGATACCCGTCATGAATTTTTGTGATTACACCGCGGCCGCCATTTTGTACGTGAACGAACGACAAAATTAGTACGTGATTCGTACTCAGCATACCAAAAAACCCTTAAACCCAAAAACTTTAGAAATTTTTATGACCAGCTATGATGTAATTTACATTTTTTACGCAACTGTAGCAAACTTACGCAACGGAAACTCTCAAAAGAAATGAAATATCCTAGTTGTCGAAAAATGTTTCGTTGCTGGTAAGCTCTTATTCGCCTTAGCGTGATGTTATATATTTTGGTATTTTTCAAAAATGGAGATTCTGTTAAGAAACTCTTGAAATTCAACTAGCAGTCTCTTAGACTCTAGAGTTAGAACAACTAAACAAACAAACAAACTTTTTAGCTTAAAAATAATACTATAATATACATTATTTATTTACGATTAACTCTTTTATTTTTATTTACGAAACTAATAAATCACTACACTTAATAAAGTTAGATGCATTTACTACGTCAAACAAAGTTAGCATGCTGTTTCTTTCTACTATACTGTATACTGTGGCATGAGAGTTGACTGCCGCTGCCGGCGCGCGGTGTGTCTTGCGCCCGGGGCGAGGGGAGCGCCAAATGTCTACTTGTGCGGAATAACCGCCCCTTAAGTACAGCATACTGCTTATACAAGGTTGCGATCTTTTAGGAAATGCTCTTTATTAATTCGGTTTATTCCTGAAACTTACTGATTACATTATAGTGTCTTAAAATTTATATTAAAGTAAAAAATAAAATAAAGAAACTGGTTCAGAAAGGACGTCAATCTTTAAATACCTATGTAAATTACAAAATTTATGATCAATCTACCAAATGAGCCTATAGCAGTCCACTGCTGGATGTAGGCCTCTTCCAGTTCACCCTCCCTATATTTATTAGGAGTTTGAAAATACATGATCGAAAAGTATTCTTTTCATATAGGTACTTAGTTTATGCGATTATTCCCAGTTGTTCCGTTGAAGTAGTTCCGTGGCGGAACTAGTGAGACTTTTTTTCCCAGTTGTTCCGCGGAACAAAGCATCAATAATTCAGTTCCCATTAGTTCCGCGGAACAAAGTATAAATGAAATACTAATAATTTCATTCCCAATAGTTCCGCGGAACAAGGCATAAAATAAAAACTAATAAATTAAGTCCCAGTAGTTCCGCGGAACAAAACATAAATTAAAAAGTAATAAATCAAGTCCCAGTAGTCCCGCGGGAGAAAGCATCACTTACATACGAATATTTATGTTCCCATTAGTTCCCTACGGTGTCTTACGGCTATTAACTAATACAATTAAAAAGAATACAGATGAAGATCGACAAAAAAAATAAAGATCGGTAAAACAAATGAAGATCGATCTAAAAAATGAAAATTAACAAAACAAATGAAGATCGGTAAAACAAATGAAGATCGACAAAACAAATGAAAATCAATGAAACAAATGAAGATCAACTAAACAAATGAAGATCGCTAAAACAAATGAAGATCGACGAAACAAATGAGGATCAATGAAACAAAGAAGACCGGTGAAAATCGGCAAAATAAATGACGGTTAAATAAACAAATGAAGATCGAAAAAACATATGCAGATCAGCAAAACAAAGAACTATAAGCAAGTTGATAAGGTCAAAAATTACTTGCAGCCATATTTTGTAATCTAGATGAGATTAACATTCAAAAAAATAGGTGCAAGCAATTCTCGACCTTAATGACACTTATCTAAAAATGTGCTTTTAGGCGATTATAGACATCGCTGATCACGAATATATAAAAAAATAATTGATATTATGCATGCTCATAAGGTCGAAATTTGCTTGGACCTATTTTTTGTAATCTAGATACGATACCCATTCAAAAAAATAGGTGGAAGCAATTCTCGACCTTATGAACATGCATAATATTTATTTATTTTTTACATATTCGTGATCAGTGATCACGAATATGTAAAAAATAAATAAAGAGGCCGCTATTGAACAGAATAGGGGCACCAAGGTCTTTGCCCAGCAGCTCGGAAGACCCCGTCTAACGAAACTAAAAACAGCGGATGGCAAAACCGTGACCTCAGGGTTCGAGATTCTCGAGGAAATCGAGTACTTTTACACAGACCTCTATGCATCGCGGACACAAAAACCCACGGGACCAAGCGAGAATGACCACAGAGCCCCGTTAACGCGCCACTACACGGAGGATATACCGGACTTCGACCAGGGCGAAGTCAGGGCAGCTCTCGAGCAACTAAAACCAAATAAATCTCCTGGAGAGGACGGAATTACGACTGAGCTCCTGAAAGCGGGTGGGACTCCGATCCTTAGAGAGCTTACGAGCATATTTAATTCCGTCCTCCAGCAGGGTCAGACACCCAAAGCGTGGAGCGGGAGTGCGGTGGCTCTGTTCTTCAAAAAGGGTGACAAATCCTTACTGAAGAACTACAGACCCATCTCACTCCTGAGCCATGTCTACAAGTTGTTCTCGAGAGTAGTCACAAATCGCCTCGCTGGGAAACTCGACGAGTTCCAGCCAAAGGAGCAAGCCGGGTTTCGAAAAGGCTTTAGTACCGTGGACCACATCCATACTGTTCGGCAGATTGTACAGAAGACAAACGAGTACAATCAGCCGCTGTGTATGGCTTTCGTGGACTACGAGAAAGCCTTCGACTCTATCGAAACCTGGGCAGTCCTGGAAGCTCTGCAGCGGTGTCGTATCGATTGGCGATATATCGAGGTGTTGAGATGTTTGTATGATACCGCTACCATGACCGTCCGATTGGACGATAAGAGGACCAATCCCATAGCACTGCGCAGAGGTGTGAGACAGGGAGATGTTATATCACCTAAGCTCTTCACTAATGCGCTTGAGGACGTCTTTAAGTCGTTGGACTGGGATGGGTGGGGCGTAAATATAAACGGTGAATATATTTCACACCTTCGGTTTGCCGACGACATCGTTTTAGTAGCGGAAACGCTGGAACAGTTGAGCGGGATGCTGCATAGTCTAAGTGAAGAGTCTCGACGTGTTGGCCTCGGCATGAACTTGGATAAAACCAAGATCATGTTCAATGAGCATGTCGTGCCGGGACCAATATACGTTGAAGGATCGAGGCTTGAGGTTGTCCATGAGTACACCTATCTTGGTCAGGTTATCACATTGGAAACAAATAACCTGGATAAGGAAATAGCCAGAAGGATTCGCTTGGGCTGGGCAGCGTTCAGCAAACTGCGTCGGGTTTTCTACTCGCCGATACCGCAATGCCTCAAGACGAAAGTCTTCAACCAGTGCGTTCTACCCGTTATGACCTACGGTGCCGAGACGTGGACACTCACGGTGGGGCTGGTCCGTGCCCTTGGGGTTGCGCAACGAGCGATGGAACGAGCTATGCTTGGGGTGTCTCTGAGGGATAGGATCCGAAACGATGTTATCCGTCAGAGCACAAAAGTGGTCGACATAGCTCGCAGAGTATGCGTTTTGAAGTGGCAGTGGGCTGGCCACATTTGTAGAAGAACTGATGGCCGATGGAGCAAGCGAGTTCTGGAGTGGAGACCGCGTCTTGGTAAGCGTGGGGTAGGACGACCCCCTGCCAGATGGAGCGACGACCTAAAGCAGGTTGCAGGGATTGATTGGATGCGCAAAGCGCAGGATCGTGTGTTGTGGCGAGGTTTGGGAGAGGCCTATGTCCAGCAGTGGACTGCTATAGGCTGAATTGATTGATCAGTGATGTTCATAAACGCCTAAAAACACATTTTTAGAGAAGTGTCATTAAGGTCGAGAATTGCTTGCACCTATTTTTTTGAATGTTAATCTCATCTAGATAACAAAATATGGCTGCAAGTAATTTTTGACCTTATCAACTTGCTTATAGTCCTTTGTTTTGCTGATCTGCATATGGTTTTACGATCTTCTTTTGTTTATTTAACCGTCATTTATTTTGCCGATCTTCATTTGCTAGCCGATCTTCACCGATCTTCATTTGTTTTACCGATCTGCATTTGTTTTGTTGATCTTCATTTGTTTGATCGATCTTCATTTGTTTGATCGATCTTCATTTGTTTCGTTGATCTTCATTTGTTTTACCGATCTTCGATCTTTGTTTTTTTTACTACTGGGAATAAAATAGTCTCACTAGTTCTGCTACGGAACTATTGGGAATGGAAAAGTCTCAGTAGTTCCGCTACGGAACTATTGGGAATGGAAAAGTCTCAGTAGTTCCGCTACGGAACTATTGGGAATGGAAAAGTCTCAGTAGTTCCGCTACGGAACTACTGAGAATAGAAAATTCTCACTAGTTCCGCCACGGAACTACTGAGAATAAAAATGTCCCAGTAGTTCCGTGGTGCGGAACTACTGGGAAAAAAAAGTCTCACTAGTTCCGCCACGGAACTATTGGGACAAAAAGTCTCACTAGTTCCGTCGCGGAACTACTGCCGCGGAACTACTGGGAATGAAGGAGTTTATGTGGTGTGTAAAGAAAGTGAAACTACATAGTAACTACAAGGGGATAGTCATAACATCATAGTCATAACACATGTCTTTACTGTAGGGCGTGTGACAAATTTACAGAGTATTTCTGTTCAATAAGTTGAAGGTTGCTCCTCTATAAAACCTCCCATGACTCCACGAAGGCCGAATAACAACATTAAAATTTCAACGACCACATAATAATAATATGATGAACGACAAAAAAAATTAAGAATCATTAGATCATCTATGGGACATATAAAAAGAACTGTCCGTTGTTAAAGTAAAACCATTGCATAATGAGCATACAGCATACAGTTGTTGTACGAAACCGTCTAGACCAGCAGCTTCCAAATTATGAGCAAATATATTCAATGGGCTCTGAAATGTAGGACAAGTGCATAAACGACAAGCGAGAGGCAGGTCGTCTCAAGGTTGGAATTTTTGTTTGATGGGTCGAAACCTAGTCAATTTTATGTACGCGTGACGCGGAAAGAAAGCTTGCGATCAAAACTTTATCAAGTTGGTACCTTAATTCAGGGCAGGTTTATTGTAATGTTTTTCTACGCATTGGGATTTTCTGTCATGCTTGACTCGAACCTCGAAAGATCCTACTGGGTCGGCATGCATAGGCATGGTAAACGTGGTAATTTCCACTAAAAACCAACAAACATCAGTTATATTATATTTTATTTTGATTCTAGTCAATTCTAAATTTTCGCCAACTAAACAGTGAAAATATAAGTACTAGACTTGCCATCCATATCAGCAATAGTGTTGGTTGATTTCTGCAATCGTATCCTTTCACAGCCACTGTTCCACGCCCTGAACCTACTAGCTTTGTTGTTTAAACATTCCTTATCTCTTCTGCAGCAAACTCGTCCAGAGAAGCAGCTATCATCCCTGGCGTCTGGCCCTCCGCCACCAGCGGCGATCGTTCCCCGCGCCACTGCCGATGGCCCCAAGCCTCCAGGATGGAACGGACAACCCAGAAGACATGGCTCCAGTAGATTCAACGTTCACAATCATAACCAAGAACTGGTGAAACTACCACCTATTAAAGGTAAGTCTGCCTGTATATGAGAACCAATTTTCCTTCAATAGGTTCAGGATGTGGGCGACGGGTCTATTTTGTAGTGGGTAGAGGAACAAATGACTGACAGTGGATTGGAGTTTGGAGTACATTAAAGAATTGTAGCGTAGCAACTAGAGAACTTCGTGCAAATCTCATTTTACTGGTGACCTACCTTGTATGGTAACTCTGCACCATATAATTGGTAGAGTATGCCTGAGGTAATGTTCAATGTACCCACAGTCTTTGAGTATAAAATTCAAATAAATAAATAGCTAGACAGAGACGCATCGGCTAGTAAATTATGAGCAAGGTTATGCTTGAAATCTCTTTCAAGACAAGAACGGGAGCCGCAGCACAACGCAGCTGACGAAATTAAGTACTTGGAATGATAGATGCACAGTCACGTAAGATCGTCATCAGATATAGTCGCTCAGGTTAGTGACGCGATACCTACGCGTATCTTGTTACCTATAATTATGACATAACATGCCTCTTTCACCGACAGAACCTATCGGATGCCCAGTGACCATTCACTTTCACTTATCGCAATCCTGGCACACCGGTTTTGCTTTTTCTACATTCGTCACTTGCGTACGTTTTCAAACACCTGCTGTTCCCAGTTTGCGTTTCATCTCCTAATTCGTATCGCTTTCTTCAATGTTAACTAATTTTTACATAGAATCGTACTGGAAGTTACCAAGATTTTTACTCAAGGTTCCCTGAAGTACTCATCCCTATCGTTAGCCGAATTCCAAAGCAAGGAATACTTGATAGGACATGACACTGAATCAATAAGCGTAGTGTCAACTTTCTCGTTCAATCCTGTTACAGAATGTATGGAAACCGTAGTAGTTGCCATGTTTGGTATCAATATGGACATAACTATTACACACGGTGTTTCTTTTAGGGTGTCAAGCCGCCACTAGCTGGTAGCAGGTTTCCATACCTATCGATTTAACCCCCATGTATGTTCTACGATTTTTTGTAGTTTTCGAGATATAATGTTCTGCATAATTCCCTATTTTTTTATTATCGATTAAAATTTTTACATCTTGTATCAAAGTTAGGAAGGAGATTATTTTGTCCATAATACTGCAATCAATAGGCATTATAATAATAAAAAAATATCCAAGAAAAGTCGAACCAAAAAGAAGTTGTAATTATTTAAAGCCACGTGGAAAAATAAAGAAAAAAAATTATATCTCGAAAACTACAAAAAAATCGTAGAACATACATGGGGGTTAAATCGATAGGTATGGAACCCTGCTACTAGCTAGTGGCGGCTTGACACCCTAAAAGAAACACCCAGTATAGTTAACCTTCTTATTAGGTATGTTCTGACATTGCTACTATCTTCTGACCTTTCGCAACTATTCCATGGGCACATGCGCTAGAGCTTTCATGTAGTGCAAAGCGCATACGCGTTACTCTTTACTCTACATATAAAACTAGCGAACATTATGCGTTTCTATCCGCGTAGTTCCCGTTCCCGTGGGAATACTGTAACAAAATATAGTCTATGTCATCCGGGGATAGAGTAACTTCCCAACAGTGAAAGTGTTTTTATAATCGTCTCAGTAGTTTCGGCGTCTTTTCAACGCAAACATTCAAATTTTAATAGATGTACTGAATGCCGCAGATCGCTACAAATATTATGTCAAAAAATATTGAAACGAGAACAAGGATTCCAAAGTTTATGATGGAGGATGACATAAGCTAAAAGACAAATTTAAAACATCCTTGAAGACTTTATTCTTGACTGACGAAGTCTAAGTAAAGCCAATTAACTTTTTCAATTTGCGATAAACGAAGACCGCTGTTTGTGTATTCGACTGATGAATCGAGAAACTAAAGTTAGAAGCTCCTATGGATTTTATTACTTTACTTACATTAGGTCCCTTTTTTTCACGTGTGTTAATTCCTCATGGATGCTATTACTTATCGACTAAA
The DNA here is from genome assembly GCA_933228765.1 of Miltochrista miniata. NCBI lineage: Eukaryota > Metazoa > Arthropoda > Insecta > Lepidoptera > Erebidae > Miltochrista > Miltochrista miniata. The sequence goes on along the minus strand of OW121764.1, from coordinate 7,486,954 downwards.
GTCACACTGTGCCCTACCACTGTCTAAGGTCGAGAGCCCTGTGTAAGCGAAGGATGTCCCAGGAATTGTGAGAGCCTTTAAACTCTTATCACCTCTTTAAAAAACATGGCAATGCTTCCTTAAATCTGCGTACTCTTGAAAAGGTGGTGTTTCTAAATAATTATATTCCACATCGAGCCAATAAAATTGTACTTTTTACAATAGAATAGATCAATAGAAATTAGGTATTTATTAATAGAAATTTTATAAAATATATTTAACTCGTAAAAAGCACAACAAACAAATGAGAAATATCTATTTGTTTGTTATTGAAAAGCTCTGAAAATACTGAATCGATTTTAAAAATTCTTTCGCCATTAGAATGCCAAATAATTCTGAAGTAGGGCTGTGGATCATCGTGTGTTTTCAACATAAATTATAATTTTTATTGTAATTTCATCTGCTACCTGTTCGCTCTAAGTTAGCCGGTCGCCTCCCATACTACGCCTCTACACCAGCCTCTACGCCAGCGGCAAACTTAGAGCGAACGTCAGAAATTCTGGCAAATATAACAGCTTTTCATACACAATTGTAAATACAGGCAAGTATAATGTGTTAAATAGTTGTTACGGAGTTAGTAGTAGGTATGTCTCGTTGGAAGCCGTGAACAAAAGCGTAGTATTTAAGGAGATTTAATACAATAAATAGTAAACATTAACGTTCACAAAGAAGATATGAGGTGATAACAGCTGTAATCTTCTTACCGACACACATGGCATATGCCTGTGTTTCCTCAACCTTGGCGCTAAGCTGACGTACTTAAGCCTCAAACTGGATGTCAGCGGCTAGCGGGCGACACGGCGATTGCGGCGAGATCGCGGCCCACGACTACAAGAGCAGTGTTCTTTCGGGTTAGGTTAATAACAGAAATATATCTGTTATTAACCCAATCAAATATGTGTTAACCGTAACCAGAATACACAGAATAATTATGAAACAGAATTAAGAGTTTAACCGAAACAACATGTTACCGTTTTGTATACGGTAACCGTAACCGAATTGATAAAGGTTATTTTGCTTGTTGCACTCTACCTACTCGTAGGTAAGTACCTAGATGCCTCTCGTGCGGCCTGACAGCCTGTCGTCGGCGCGGCGCGGCGTCTCCTTTGTTCTTCGCTCGCCAAAGCGATTTCTTTCACGCACACATAGGTACAATAGAAAGAATCAAATGTATTTTACGAATTTTACGATGCACCACTGTTTGTTTATGTTTAACTAAGTCGCGTGTTGCGGTGTTACTGACGTGTGACGTCGATCGATCATGCCGATTCATGTCTTATTGTGTGCAATAAATTATCCTGGGAAGTTTATGTGTAACGAGAAATGCGAAATTATTTGTTATTTTACAAAATCAATACCAACTACCATTAATACGAATACCTATTATTAGGTACACGATCATTGTACATAGACTACTTGTGATATGCCGCACCACCGCTGCACCGTTGTTTTCATGTTGGATATCGTATAAGGGGTTTTTGGGTATGGTGAGTACGAATTTCAGGTTAATTTTGCAATCCAATATGGCCGCCGCACCACTATTATAAAATTTCATGTTGGATATCGTATAAGGGGTTTTTTGGTATGGTGAGTACGAATTTCGGGTTAATTTTGCAATCCAATATGGCCTCCGCGCCACCGTTGTAAAATTTCATGTTGGATATCGTATATGGGGTTTTTGGGTATGCTGAGTATGAATTTCAGGTTAATTTTGCAATCCAATATGGCCGCCGCACCACTATTTTAAAATTTCATGTTGGATATCGTATAAGGGGTTTTTTGGTATGGTGAGTACGAATTTCGGGTTAATTTTGCAATCCAATATGGCCTCCGCGCCACCGGTGTAAAATTTCATGTTGGATATCATATAAGGGGTTTTTTGGTATGGTGAGTACGAATTTCGGGTTAATTTTGCAATCCAATATGGCCTCCGCGCCACCGGTGTAAAATTTCATGTTGGATATCGTATTAGGGGTTTTTTGGTATGCTGAATACGAATTTCGGGTTCATTTTGCAATCCAATATGGCCGGTGTGCCACCGTTGTAAAATTTTAATTTGACTATCGTATTAGGGGTTTTTTGGTATGCTAAGTACGAAACTCGGGTTAATTTTGCTATCCAAGATGGCCGCTGCGCCACTGTTATAAAATTTCATGTTGGATATCGTATAAGGAGTTTTTTGGTATGCTAAGTACGAATTTCGGATTAATTTTTGGATCGAATATGGCCGCCGCGCCACCGTTGTAAAATTTCATGTTGGATATCGTTTGTGCGGTTTTTGGGTATGCTGAGTTCAAATTTCGGGTTAATTTTGCAATCCAATATGGCCGCCGCACCACCGCAGTAAAATTTCATGTTGGATATCGTATAAGGGTTTTTTTTTGGTATGCTGAGTACGAATTTCGGGTTCATTTTGCAATCCAATATGGCCGGTGCGCCACCGTTGTAAAATTTTTATTTGACAATCGTATTAGGAATTTTGTGGTATGCTGAGTCCGAATCTCGGGTTAGTTTTGCAATCCAATATGACCGCCGCACCGCTGTTGTAAAACTTCATGTTGGATATCGTATGAGGGGTTTTGGCGTATTCTGACTACGAACGATGGGTTAATTTTGCAATCCAATATGGCCGCCGCGCCACCGTTGTAAAGTTTGATGTTGGATATCGTGTAAGGGATTTTTGGTATGCCGAGTACGAATTTCGGGTTAATTTTGCAATCTAATTGGCTGACACGCCGCGCCGTCGTTATAAAATTTCATATTGGATATCGTTTAAAGGGTTTTTGCTATGCTGAGTAGAGAAAGAGTAGAGTAGAGACTGGTGGAGGTGCGGCTGCCATACCTATTGGATTGCAAAATAAACCCGAAATTCGTACTCAGCATACCAAGAAACCCCTTATGCTATATCCAACATGAAATTTTACTACGGTGGTGTAGCGGCAATATTGGATTGCAAAATTAACCCGAAATTAAATAAATAAATAAATGTTTATTGCAAAACTATAGGAAGGTTTTTTTTCTTCTTCTATACATTTCAACCACAAAATGCATTCAACCGACTTACTACATACCTACATAGGCAGAATTAATAACACGCCCATACAGGCCAGTATTACAGTAAGTATAAAGTTCGTCACAATTTTTTGTGACTTTGCCACACTACATACCTACATAGGCAGAATTAATAACACACCCATACAGGCCAGTATTACAGTAAGTATAAAGTTCGCCATAATTTTTTGTGACTTTGCCACATTTCAGCAAAAATGAAAAGGAAAGCGAATAAAATAAACAAATACACAATCACAACAAAAGTACAGCCACATCCGCCACTATCAACAAAGTCAGCGATAACATTATGAAAACTGGGAGCAGCGGACCCAGCTTTAAAATTGCTGCAACTATCCTTTCATATTTTGGTCTCCAGACACGGTCAACAAGATTGAATCAACTCTGTTAAAATATTAAATGAAAGTAGATAACAGTGTTTAGTTGTATAGGTACATTTATTTTCGTCAAGTTATTGTTGGTTATTTGACCATGTCCGGAGCCCACACAAATTATTATCTGTGTCTGAGTACGCATATTTTACTCTATGGCGCGGTATCACGCACTTAACACTTGACGTGGCGCCATGTGCGGTCAAAAGCATGTTGGGGTTATAATACTGGGTGTAACAAAATTACCTCTCCAAAGGACATCATTCATTTTGGACCAAAAACTGAAAGTGCCGGCCAGAAAAAGAAAATGTAATATTCGCATAGATCACAGAATTTCTAGCAAAAAATTATACTACATTAACTCTGTGCGCGCTATGGTTTTTTTGTTACATGCTTTTAAAATTCGTGAAAAATGTTATTTCGATGGAGTCATTCTAATTGATATGAGCAGTTGAATAGTGATTTATTTTATTAATTATGTCTTTCAGCACACATATAAGCACACATACATGAAATTATACCTATTTCTCAGAAGGGTAAAACAGAGGCATGTTTTATGCCCAATTTTGATTTCTCGTTCCTACTTAAAGGAGCATGTAAAATAAAGATAAAGAGTATTTTATTTTGACAGAGCCAAAGGCATTCTCGTAGTCCACAAAAGCCATACACAGCGGCTGATTGTACTCGTTTGTTTTCTGTACAATCTGCCGTACAGTATGGATGTGGTCCACAGTGCTGAAGCCTTTTCGAAATCCGGCTTGCTCCTTTGGCTGAGACTCGTCGAACCTTCCGGCGAGGCGGTTTGTGACTACTCTCGAGAACAACTTGTAAACATGGCTCAGGAGTGAGATGGGTCTGTAATTTCTTGAAGAACAGAGCCACCGCACTCCCGCTCCACGCTTTTTTTTATTTTTTTATTTTAAGTGAGGGAAAATCCTCATGGATGTTATGCCGGACTCCTACCGACTAAAAAAACTCACGTAACGCCCAACAGCCTATGGTTGTGAGCCCCGGGTAAGCCCTCGGAAGGATGTCCCAGAACTCCCAACAGACCCACGGCCGGCCGCCACTGCGGTCTCGCCTAGGGGGAGGTTCGGGTGCTAGCCGCGTCTTTGGGGGGGAGTTTCGGGTGTGATCCCGCTTCTAAGGCGGGGCGTGCGTGAGTTTCTCACGTCACGCTTCCGTCACGGGCCTGCCTCTGTAAGGACGGTGAGCGACCCTCTCACCGTCCTCAGACCCCCGGTCATGGAGGCCGATAGTCCTCGGCGAAGACACGTTGGCGGTGCCCAGGTCGCCGACTGCGGAACTCGGGTGGAAGAGTTCTCTCCCGTACCCGCCCCGCCGCCTCCTTCACGAGCCTGATCTGCTCGCAGAAGACGGCGGCGCAGTCCCACTTACTCCCGCTGGAGAGCATGGCTCGCACCATGGTCTCGAGCGAGAGAGTGTCCACGTCCAGACCTACGAGGACCTGGCGCTGTTGCGCCCACGCCATGCACTCCACTAGCGTATGGAGCGCTGTGTCATCGCTGCGGTCCTCGCAGTGCTGACATTCAGCCGTGGTTTCCCGGTGTCTTCGCCACAGATACCTACCGAAGCTACCGTGCCCGGTAAGTATCTGCGACAACCGGTAGGAGAGAGCACCGTGTCTTCTCTCCAGCCACTCGTCCATGACCGGTCTGACGGCCGCGATTGTGGCGAATCCCCCCTTTGGTTGCTCAAGTCGCACCTTCCATGTCTCCATGGTTTCCTGGTGGAGCAAGGACCGCTGGGCCTCGATTTCTCGAGACACAGGCCTTTGGCCCGCTCCAGCGCCTCCTTGCACCATCTCCAGGACCCGTCGGCCTTTTGTCCGTGATGCATACAGGTCTCTGTAAAAGCTCTTACTTTCCATGAGAATCTCGAACCTTGAGGTCACAGTTCTGCCATCCGCTGTCGTCAGTTTCGTCAGACGGGGTCTTTCAAGCTGTTGGGCAAATACTTTGGTACCCCTGTTCTGCTCGATCGCTGCCTCGACGATGGTGGTGTTATAGCGTCTAAGGTCGCGTCGTATCAGCTTTCGGATTCTGAGATTTAGATCCCGCTGGTCTGACGAAGACGAGTGCGTAGATGGCGTTTCCCGTCTTATTCTTATAAGTTCGAGAGTCTCGGGCTAAAGCTTAGAGCAACTGTTATTGCTTTTTCCGGAAAAAAACCTTCGGGACACTTGCTGTAGCATCCTGACCACATTGTCGGCCTTACCGTGAATATTGCCAGTGGTTTCCAGCAGATCGAAACGATTTTGAAGTTCTCATATAACTGGAACCTCTCAGCCCCTGAGGCTAACTGGAGCGCGGTAGGTCGGAGAGAATTGGCTTCATCATACGGGCCCTTTCAGCTCGGAAGTCCAAATTCAGAGATGCTCGTACAAGTCGGTGATCACCACCGGTATTAAACCTGTTAACCACAGAGACATCTCTAAATATACACTTCCTGTCATCATGATGAAGTCTATCTCATTCCTTGTGACCTTGTCGGGGCATCGCCAAGTCCATTTTCTGTGGGGCTTCTTCTTAAAGAAAGAGTTCATCAAGAAGAGCCCCTGAGACTCAAGAAAACTGACAAGCATATGGCCCCGGTCATTTCTGCGCCCCACACCAAAGGGGCCGATCTTCGTTTCGCCGCGTTCTTGTACTCCCACTTTGGCATTGAAGTCCCCCATCACAACGCTGTAGTGAGTTTTGGCAGTACCATGTAGTGCTTTTGCTATGTCCTCGTACACGGTCTCAACAGCCTCGACAGCGCTTTTCGAGGTCGGGGCGTACACTTGTATTACCTTCAGGGTGTACCTGTTGGTGAGTCTCAGTATTAAGTACGCTACCCGAGGCGAAACACTGCTGATCTCCACAACGCTGCTAACGAGGTCCTTTTTCACCATAAAGCCGATCCCGCCCTCGGAAGAATGTCTTCCATCACCTTCCCGAAAGTAAAACAGGTCGCCTGATGCAAGGGTTAGCGTGTCCTCCCCCTTTCTTCGGACCTCGCACAACACTGGATGTGCCTGTTATTACGAGCTAGTTCTACCTCGAGTTCGGTGGGCCGCTCGTCCCGGCTCAGAGTAGTTCCATTAAACGTAGGCAGGGTCAGTTTTGTATGGCAGCCTCCCGTAACCCGGAGATTCTTAGCACCCCCCCCCCCCCCCTCCCGCAGTCACTCCGACCGCTGCTGTGATCGGGAACAGCGGGAGTACCGAGAACTGGGAGCCGTTGTTTTGTTGTGTGCATCATAGGAGGATATTTGGCCTTATTGTATCACGCTGGCCAGACGGGTTCGTACAGGGTTTAGTTTCGAATTTTCCTTTTCTGTGCGCCATGACCTCTTCCGTTTATCAGCAGGTGCACCACTCGCAGGTGAGGCTGGCTTGGACCCCAGGGTTGGTGGTAGGGCCACTTAGCACCCATCGGGCGTCGGGAGGTGGCGGGGTGATTTGCCAGGTACCTGTCGCTTGAGCCTGGGGGGCTGCGCGTGCGGCACCTTTGTCTAAGTTTTTTTAAACAAGTTTTTGACTTGTTGTGAATCGATAGGTACGTTTTGTCTGTGCCTAGGTACGAAGATAATTATAATTAGTAAAATGACAATTCTTTCTTATTACAATAGAATAACGTAAAAACAAATCACTATTCAAGTGATGAAATGCATCAAAATACGTCATCAAAATAACATTTTTCGTGTATTTTAAAAGCATGTAACAACAAAACTATAGCACGCACAGGGTTAATGTAGTAGTATTTTTTGCTAGAAATTGCGTGTTCTATGCGAATATTACATTTTTTTTTCTGGCCGGCACTTTCAGAATTGGCCCAAAAATGTATGAAACGTGAATGATCTCCTTTCATGAGATGACTTGGCATCGGAAATCAAATATAAATATTTAATAAAAAAGGGAGGTAAATTTTTTCATTTTTTTTAATTTTTTTTGTCGCACGTTAAGAATGCATTTTTTACCGCGGCAATTCGAGGTAACATGGTCGCCGTGGCAAAACAAACACAGAGCACCCGTCTGTCTGTCGTTGTCGCTTTCTACTGCCGCTCAGTAGCGATACAAAGGGTGAAAATACGATAAAATAGGACCTTTAAAACGACTTCACGGTTAAAGTATTCATGTGATTTTTTTTTCTTCATTTTTGTAATGTTTCTTGACTGATGCCACGTCACGTGACGAAATTTGGATAGGTAATTTTGTTACACCCAATATACACTAAAAATGAATAAAAATTCTGTATGCTGAGCTTGCAATAGGCCGACATTCAACAAAACTATGATAGCGATGTCATTGCAAATTACAGTAACTGATTTTCAATGTCCGCCTAAATTCGTATTCAGCATACCAAAATAACCCTTATACGATATCCAATATGAAATTTTATAACAGTGGTGCGGCGGCCATATTGGATGGCAAAATTAACCCGAAATTCGTACTCAGCGTACCCAAAAACCCTTATACGATATCCAACATGAAATTTTACAGCGGTGGCGCGGCGGCCATATTGGATTGCAAAATTAACCCGAAATTCGTACTTAGCATACCAAAAAAACCCTTATACGATATCCAACATGAAAGTTTGTAAAAGTGGCGCGGCGGCCATCTTGGATTTCAAAATTAACCCAAAATTCGTACTCAGCATACCCAAAAACCCCTTATACGATATCTAACATGAATTTTTACAGCGGTGGCGCGGCGGCCATATTGGATTGCAAAATTAACCCGAAATTCGTACTCAGCATACCAAAAAACCCCTTATAAAATATCCAACATGAAATTTTACAGCGGTGGCGCGGCGGCCATATTGGATTGCAAAATTAACCCAAAATTCGAACTCAACATACCCAAAAACCCCTTATACGATATCCAACATGAAATTTTACATCGGTGGCACGGCGGCCATATTTGATTGCAAAATGAACCCGAAATTCGTACTCAGCATACCAAAAAACCCCTTATACGATATCCAACATGAAATTTTACAGCGGTGGCGCGGCGGCCATATTGGATTGCAAAATTAACCCAAAATTCGAATTCAACATACCCAAAAACCCCTTATACGATATCCAACATGAAATTTTACATCGGTGGCACGGCGGCCATATTTGATTGCAAAATGAACCCGAAATTCGTACTCAGCATACCAAAAAACCCCTTATACGATATCCAACATGACATTTTACAACGGCGCGGCGCGGCAGCCATATTGGATTGCAAAATTAACCTGAAATTCGAACTCAACATATCAAAAAGCTTTAGAAAAATATCCAACAAGACATTATGTATATAACTGCGAAACGCGGGCCATTTTGTAATCGCTTTATAATAAAATAATTTGTGCGTGTACACACCTCAGAAGTGAAACTTTTTCATGACCTTATTTAAATTACTTTTAGCCCAAAAGTCTAAAAATCCAAAAGTCCTGAAGGCCAAAAGTTCAATAGTCCAAAAGTTCAAAAGTCCAAAAGTCCAAAAGTCCAAAGTCCAAAAGTCCAAAAGTTCAAAAGTCTAAAATCCAAAAGCCCAAAGGTCCAAAGATCGGCTGTGTCATTAACCTGTATCGTAACTAAAACCCCAGGTTAATATTGTATGTAATAACAGTTTCAATAAATTAACCGTTTCAAAGGGTTATCAAAACACATCATTCAACTTTTTAACCTTATTGATAAATTAACCGAAATAAAGTGTTAACCGTATCGATATGTAACCCTTATAAAAGGTTACCGATTTACTCTGTAACCGTTTATTTCGGTTAATCTTTTAAATGGGTTTTCCGTTCACTGTACAAGAGTAGGCAACTTCTACAAACGCACCGAACGCGGTATGCTGGTGTGCGAACGCAGTGCCGCCGCCTTACTCTCTTGTAGCACAAATTAGATAGTACGGATGGAAACCTTTATACTAAATTCACTGAGGCTACGCACACATAGACAACTCATTCACAGACACGACGTCAGGCGCTCCTCAACCGACTTTTCGATACTGAAAAAAGTACATGCATGTGTTTTCCATCTGTACTATCTCTAATTTGTGCAATTAGACACCGCTCACAGAGTTCATAGGCTCGAGGTCAAAGATTTTCATAGTAGTTTTTAATACGAGTGTGTGTGTAGCAGAGGGTAGGTGTGACAAAAAAGTACATACATGAGATTGCGTTCTGTACCTTTAATTATTTTGTGCCTGTACTCGTGGTCCGCGCTGTCGCCCCGCTTGTCGCTGACATCCAGTTTAAGGCCTTACGTGTCGGGTTTATTATATTTCTTTACCTTATTTATTGCTTGCATCTGTGAGCCTTCTCAGGTTGGCTTGGCATTAGTTCTATTCCGACACTATCACAGTTTATACTAATGTTATAAAGAGTCATTGTGTTGTGATAAATGATGAAACTACCTACTGACCATTTAAAATAATATTACGAGTACGACGAATAGAAAAAAATCTCCTTTTTATTAAGTTGCCTAACAATTCTTTCGTCATTAAAAAACCTTGTTATTCTGAAGTGACATCTCTAAAATCATCATTCCTAAGAGGAGCGAGTTCGCTATGTGTTCTAAAGGGCCCCACTCACTAACAGTCCGCCTGCAGTCTCTGATCCTATCGGACGGCCTGCCGTCCTAGACCAATAGCGCCAACACACTAAAGCGATTTTTGCCTGCCGGCAAGGGCCTGCTGTCAGTCTTGCGACCACACACTAACAGTCGGGAGTCGGCAGTTTTCCACCGTACGATCGCCCGTCGGCCATGGTCTGATATCGGTTTGAGGGCCCATACACTACATACTGCTCGTTCGCTCTAACTTTGCCGTTTGGCTCTATACTAAAGTCGAATTTTTGATTAGACGAAGTAAATTGATAGCAACTAATGTCACTTCTTCTTGTAGTGTTGCGTATTTTCTATGACGAAGTGACATTAGCTACTGTCAATTTACTTCGTATAATTAACAATTCGGATATACGCCTCTACGCCAGCGGCAAAGTTAGAGCGAACGGGTAGTACAGCAAATGGTCACCTATTTGCTATTCTACACAAATTATTTTGTAATGAATAAATGAATTATTATCACAAGTCAACATGTTATTACGTAGATTCATCGATCTGAAAGTAGGTAGATGGATATTTAATGAATAATATACCGTACCATAAATATTTTTATTCAAAATTTTTGACAAAACTATTATAACCTGGATAACAATAATAAATATATATTAAAATTTTATAATACATAATTTAAAAGTACGTAGGTATTTTTAATCTGTGTAAATTATAGATAGGTATAAGATATAGAGGGTTATCCCTCTAGATAGCTACCTACCAAAAAGCGTATTTAGCATTTTCATATAAGAGTAAAATCAAAATTACCTTTTATAGATCTTTTCTGAATGTGCTTTTAAGATTTTTTTTTTTCACATTGTCAATTGTTGCTGAAGGTATTGTGGTTTGATAATATGCTAATAATTTGTTTTAAGCATCCTTCGTTCTTCCTTCAACCGTTTATTGTGATGACAATCATCTTTCACCTTCCATAAACATGGGAAACTTCTATATAACTCAATAAACGTAGATACAAATTGAGGTTTGCTGTCCATTTTGACGGTAAAATTAAACAAGTCGAAAAACTTAAAACTGTCGGCCTGCAACTGATACAAGACGTCGGTCGACAGGCCGCCGGCCGGCTACCTGCTAATGTGTGGTCAATCGCGCGCCAGGCTTTAAACTGTCCGGTCGATATCTGTCGGCGCTGAACGGAATCGTCGAGCGGCCACACACTATCAGTTCGTATTAGTCGTCCGTCCAAAACCTTCAACAGAACTGTTAGTGTGTGGGCTATTGCGATTAACTGACAGATTGATATCGTCCGGTAAACTGTTAGTGAGTGGGGCCCTTAAGTATATTGCTGTGTTCGTAGTAGATATGTCGCAGGCATTTTGTATGAATCCGCCGTTTACAAACGGCGTCGTCATTTTACAAACGCTCGCTGTTATGTAATATGCCGAAGGCAAAATGACAACTCGTTAATTAGATAAAATTTCAACGTTGGCTATAGTTTTAGGGTGACCATGAAGAAAACACAGTTTGGACAAATCAGACTTTATTTAAAGCCCTCTATTCCCAGTTATCGCCACTGGCTTTGTCGCCACTGCTGATAAATGGGAAAATATTCCCGACTGTTACCAGTGATGACGATTGACACATGCTATGTTGCCAGTGGTGACAAATGGTAAAAAAGAACATCCCCATTATCACCAGTGGGGACAAACGACACAAAAATAGTCTCAAATATGTCGTCTACCAAGCAGGACATACACAAGAATGAGCGGTTCGATAAATAGTTTGTTGTGATAGCTGCGCAATCCGACTTGGTTAGGTTAGGATAGAAGGCTAATGCGGGAGCGGAGCGGAGCGTAGCTCCCGCATTAAGCCTTCGTGGTTTTTTTTTAACAATGTGGTGGTAAAATAATAAAAAAAACACTACTTAAATAGTAGTACTAGGACCAAGAAGCGCAGAAAAATGACTTACCACTACATGGTTATAAAAAAAAAATAACCACGAAGGATATGGACACCTTAGCATTTTTTAGATGCCGGATAACCTCAAAAATCTTCTCAGTTGTCCACGGTTTTTTTATTGTTTCTGCTTGACGATCGTAAAGTTTTTTTAATTCACCGTAATAAATGTCCTTAGAGTCACAATTATTTTGTGACAAATCTGTTAAACACTTGGTATTTGCACTTTTTTCAATAACTTTTTGCGTAACAAAATCACTACTGGACGCCATTTTGTTTGTTTTGGCCAACAGCGACACGCGTGGTAAAAAACAGAACTAAATACTTCAATTTGCCGCGGCATTATGTATACGGCGTTTCAATCGTAAATCAAATGTTTAGGCATAATATATAATGACACTGCATTATACATTTTGCCTTCGGCATATTACATAACAGCGAGCGTTTGTAAAATGACGACGCCGTTTGTAAACGGCGGATTCTTACAAAATGCCTGCGACAGATATATCACAATCGAAGCTGTAGGGCAGCGTTATTTGCTAGTAGATATTTCGGTTTTCCCAAACGCCTACAGTATGGGGTTCTTCAAAAGGGGTCTTAGAAGGTTTTTACAGGGTCGGCAGCGCGAGTGTGGCACCTCTGGTGTTGCAAACGTTCATAGGCTGCGGTGACCACCGGTCCTTCTGGTGGGCCGTATGCTTGTCTGCCACCTTAGTGGTATAAAAAAAAAAAAAAGATATATTTTTTTATGGAATATGCACGGAAGTGTTAGGTAGGTACATCCATATTTCTTCAGCATTTTTGGGCAGCAGGCTGTAAAATTCAGGAAGGCTGGCTGGTGTAAAATTTCGACTCAAACTTTGATACGTTGATGATGGTCACTACCTAGTCTTATTATCACTCATTACTTCAAATATACATACGACTGGCAAAACTTGAAGATCTTGATTCTGAATTGAAAGGACATACAATTACATTAAACCACTCCCACGCCAAAAGTGTAACATGTGGTTAACTTTCGCGAGTATTACATATAATTGTCAGCACCATGATAATCTATGTGATATTATAATCTAAGCGCACGGCAGTGCGCAGGCCAAGTTCCAGCAACAGGCCGAGCGCATGCCGTACTCTATTTACACGAACCGCTTCGACCCACTTTTGACCCCCCTGTAGCTCAGTGCCTATTGCAAGTACAGAAATAAAATTGTACGTACATAATCATATACTAGTACTAAGGCAGTGTACCAAATTTCATAGATGTAGCTTTAGTAGATCCTGAAATATGACCCTGTGAATATAGCTAATTTTGGCACTGACTGACTCACTCACTCACTGACCGGTCATCAAAACCTCTAGGCCACTTCCAATTGTCCTAGCGTTATGAAATTTGGCACACAGATCGGGTGTTATATGTAGATTACCGAAAAATTAAGAAATTTGAGAAATCGGTCAAGCGTGAGTTGGAAAAGGGTTACAAAGTTTGTATGGGACCACAGGATTCCTTGGTCGGATCTTCTTCAAAATTTGCATAAATCATCTCTAACATAATTGATGGAAGATGTGTTTCGTATTTTATTGAAATTCATTCCAGAACAGGCTAAAAGGGGGTAACAATTGTTTTCTTCGGGGGGTTTCGATTCGAATTTATATCAATACTTCTTAGTGATGAGAGGACTCTTTTGATTTAATTTACTTTTTATTTTAACACATGTCATGTTTAAAAACTCAATCAGATTTGAGAAAGATGTTGTCAATGTTTTGATTAATGTCAATCAAATTCTCTATACATACAAATTATGGAAAAGTCAATACTGCACATTGAATATTGTTATTCATATTTGTGAAATATTTGGATCAAATTCGTCCAGTAGTTTAGAGATCAGCAAGCATTCTAAAGGATGACTCACGCTAGACCGTGCCGGGTCCGAGCCGAGTGTCGGCCGTAGCACGGTCACCGAGCCGGTTGCATTCACGACTGCTCGGGCGAAGCTCGGTGGCACTGTATTCATGCAACGGGCCGTGGCCGAGCCGAGGCGGGACCGAGTTGTTTATGAGCGCTTTCCGTAGTTCGGCTGTCACTCAGTTGCCGCTCGGTTTAACGCGTAGATTTAGCGCGAAAAATTCTAAATCTATGGTTTAACGTGAGTTTGTTCACACAAAATATATATAATATTGACCTTGCTGCGGCCGGCACTGCGTAGCGTGAGTCATCCTTTTTAGGGTTCCGTACCAAAAGGGTAAAGAACGGGACCCAATTCATGAGACTTCGCTGTCCGTCTGTCTGTCTGTCTGTCTGTCTGTCCGTCAGGAGGCTGTATCTCATGAACGGTGATAGCTAGAGAGTTAAATTTTCACAGATTATGTGTTATTGTTGCCGCTATAACAACAAATACTGAAAACAAAAACATAATAATATTTAAGGGGGGCTTTCATACAACAAACGTGTTTTTTAGCGACTTTGTCTTATATATTCGGTAATAAGGTATCCTTTACAATTTAAATACGTTAGTTAATTTGACCATTTCATCAAGATCATTCATTCCCTTTACACCATGCAAATTAAATGAATACTTTAGGAGGTACAGCACAATCAAATGTTGCTCAATGAAATTAATTTCGTGTCGCCATGATTGAACATTATACGGGTCATATACTGACTTATTTTTCGACTTTCATCGTAAATATTTGTTCTTTAAAAAGTGAACAACGCTTTCAGCAGATTACTTTAGGTAGGTGTAATATTTCAGAGATAGCTATTTCATAGGAAATGGTAAACAAATAGTCCATATTTTAGATTCTTCTCCAGTATAAACAATTTACGTACAAACACACAATTTATGTTGTAGACGTAGATATCGTGTTTATAATGTCATTATTCAAATGTCATCAATATTCTGAAAAAGAAATTAAACATAGAGTTCACAAACTCTTTTTGAAATATTTACTGTACCTACCGTAGAGGATCTATACAAGGATAGTTAACACTATAGAGCAACGCGACCTGTCTAAAGACGCGCGTTGTATAACACTATAGAGCAACGCGAACTGTCTAAAGACGCGCGTTGTATAACACTATAGAGCAACGCGAACTGTCTAAAGACGCGCGTTGTATAACACTATAGAGCAACGCGAACTATCTAAGGCGCGCGTTGCTATGTGTTAATAGGTAATGAGGGCAACCAGTAGACGCTTGAAATACTCACAGAATATCGAGCATTGTATTTTCATAAAAAAATAATAATTGAAACAAAATGGACCTTTAAGGTCAAAGCCCACTATAACGACTCCACTCCCACCCGGCAAAAACAATATAATTCAAATATAGGCTTTAAATATTGCTCTTTAGATATATTTTACATTGCCATCATCAATTAGCAGACAGCTCGCTGTCAGCGAGCTTACCGCCGTCAGACTCCTCGGGAGTGGACGCCTCGCTGGCCGCGCGTTGTAGACGAGCGGTCGGCGCGGTGCCCGCGCGCTCACAGCTAGCAGTCGCCTCGCGGGTCGCTACTACGAGTTGCTTTAATGGAAACCGATCGCGAACTGTGTCTATTGCGAAAAGCGAGAGCGGTCGGCGGGTGGACAGCTGGCTGTCTGCTAGCTGTCGCCGCGTGGACTGCTGGGTGCGTGCTAGCTGTCGCCGCGTAGACTGCGAGCAGTAGTCCTCTTTTAGGGCAGTGTTGGGTGGGAGCGGTGTTGAAGTGGAGTCGTTTAAGTGAGCTTTGACCTTTACTGGGACATCCTTTCGAGAGCTTGTCTTGTTGAGAGAGAGTATAAAATAATGTCATGTATACATAATGCACACTTTAAAGCTTATTAAAGACAAAATAGGTACAGTTTCTTGAAAAAAAGTATTGAAATCCCACCAAAAACATCCCTGTTGAAAAGGAGGCCAAGTTCCTATGGGCTAATTGTTCGCCTAAAAAAGGGTTGAAATCCAATCCAATGCCAAGTTTAGATGTACTTTAAATAATCTAAAAATATCTAAAATAATGTTACTTCTAAATTTGAACTTGGCAGGTTAATTTAATTATATACATAATAAATTTAATTATACAATTAATCAAGTGTTGCGTACTGCACGAAACCCTGCCAAGTTCAAATTTAGAAGTAACATTATTTTAGATATTTTTAGATTATTTAAAGTACATCTAAACTTGGCATTGGATTGGATTTCAACCCTTTTTTAGGCGAACAATTAGCCCATAGGAACTTGGCCTCCTTTTCAACAGGGATGTTTTTGGTGGGATAGAGACATACCTGACTGACTTTTGGGGTCACATTTCGTCTCATGGATATTTTTGAAAAACCTCAACATCTAGGTTAGCAAAAGTTCAAAATGTAGCTAGCACGTTCACCGCTGGCGTAGAGACTGGTGTAAGAGTCGTATGGGATGCGACCGGCAAACTTAGAGCGAACGGGTAGTATATCGCTAACAAACCCGTGTGTCATAAGCCAATCCTAGTTGAGAAACTACTACCTACTAATATTATAAATGTAAAAGTTTGTCAAGATGTTTAGATGTTTGTTACTCAATTACGCACTAACGGCAGAATGGATCTGGCTTAAATTTGGTACAGGGATAGAGTATAGTCCGGAATAACACATGGGCTACTTTTTTTCCCGGGAAAATGTTCCCACGGGAAGTGGAAAACGGAAACGGGCTGATGCGCGCGGCTAAACATCAAACATCTTCACAAACTTTTACATTATAATATTATCTAGTAAAAAGTAGGATTCATTTCACATCCTTGTATTCATAACTAGCGTTTACAAAGTGTGAAATTGTGATGGAAAGCAATTTATGTCGCGTAAAAATTGACTTCACCAGGATGTAATGTTTCATACCCCCCAAGGGACTCCGTTTTATTAGGGGAAATATGGATAAAACCCTTCGGCCAGATGAGTTTTTCAAACGCCATGCGACGAACCCGCAACCGGAAAATATGCGTTTAATGTGACATTATATTAATTTATTTTTCTACACTAGTGATAGAAAACCCTTTTTGGGGCGTTGACTAATAATCGAGGACTTTAAAAACTATGATTATTGGCGTGTAAGTGAAATATTATGACTTGAGCGACCACCCAGAAGAATTAATTTTAAAGAACGATTAAAGAAGGTATTATGTTTATAAGGATCCGTACCCAAAGAGGAGAAACAGAACCCTATAATTGAGACTCCCCTGTCCGTCTGTCCTTCACGAGGCTGTATTGTTTCTCATGAACCGTGATGGTGATGGCTAGACTGTTGAAATTTTCACAGATGATGTACCTATTTCAACTAACAAATACTTAAAACAGAAAAGAATGATGGGGTGTTGTCGTATTGTGGTACGGGAACGCCCCATTATTCTTTTCAACCTGTTTTTTTTTTTGCCGTTTATTGATACGGAACTCGATGTGCGAGTCCGACTTGCACTTCCCCGATTTTTTTTTAATAGCCGTCATAAAATCAGTTCTTTATTACGCTCGCTACTAGTTCAAATTATACAGAAGTAAATATGGTGTTTTATCTATCTATCCATAGACTTATAACACATAGACTGAGAGTCGCTCAGTTATACGTACGAGCCCGCGAAGCCGAACCAATATTAATGTAGGTGTAAACTACTCGTCTTTATACTCGGTGAAACTCAGACAAGCTTACAGAAAATGTTGCTAGGAAATAAAATTTACCCTATAAATGGGAAAAAAATTAAATTGTTTGTATACATTTAATTTAACATTTAACTCTATTTATCTATATGCTATACTCTTCGCGGGGTAGGCAGATAGTCTCCCATATTTTATTAATATGTAGTTTAAAAAAATGCTCAACTAAACACATACCCCCTTATTCATAATCGTTTATTAAACCTATTTTAGTTAAAACACATTTTAAGTCTATTGCTGTCTCTAACCATACTCTGTCATTGGTTAGAGACAGCAATAGACTTAAAGTGTGTTTTAACTAAAATAGGTTTAATAAACGATTATGAATAAGGGGGTAAGTGTAAAACGACTTACTAACCAGTATAATAATATCATGTAGATTGGGCCATGAATAAACACTTTCTTTCTTTCTTTATAATAAACAGTTTAAGTTTTTACTATTAGACATATATATACTTTAAGAGTTCCGTAGCCAAAGTGTAAATAAGGAACCCTATTTATAAGGTTAAGCCGTCCGTCTCGCTGTCTGTCTGTCTATCTCGAGGTTCTATCTCAGAAACCGTAATAGCCATAGAGCTGAAATTTTCCGAGATGATGTATTTCTGCTGCCACTATACCAACATATTCTAAAATCAGTAATATTTTGTATTTCAAACTGTGGTAGTAAGTAATATATTATTACTACCGGCCTCCCTGACCGAGGGCCTAAGAAGGACGAGTTGGCTACTCGACGTTTTTCCAGAAGCATTCATCGTGGTGGAATAATAACTAACTTAACTCTAACCCCTTCCCCAAGTGGTTGCCTAAGTCTGCCGGGAGCCCTGGGACATCCTTCCGAAGGCTTACCTTACTTATTAAATTAATAAACTTCTTTTAATCAATTTTACTAAATTATGTGGTACCCACCCACAAAATTTTTCAAAAAAAAAAATTTAAGCAGATATGAAGCTCTTGTGGACCCGCGTTCTCAGTGAACTGTAAACGATCACTGCAGTAAGCAACTTTCACTATGGCCAGTCCTTGGATGGGTGACCATCCATGTGACCACTTTGTGAAATTTATTTGAGCGTTTCTGTGCTTCGGAAGGCTGTTAAGCTGTTGTTTCCGGTTGCCAGTAAAATGGCAGTCATTAAGCAAAGTTGAAGGCCTTTTGAGGCGGACTTGAAAAATTTCAACAGCAGGCAGTCACAACCTGCGTCATCTCAACACGGCATTACGGCTCACCCCCTATTACGTGGAACAAATTCTAAAAAGGTGAAATGTGGGCGTATATAATGCCTCTGCCTACCCCTTCGGAAGTAAAGGCGTAAGCATATGTATGTATGTGATAAGAGTATTTTTATAACAAGAACAGTTCCTAAAACCGATATTGAAGCAAATAAGAGAAAATGTGGGAAAATTTTATTCTCATTGCTTGCAACACCGTCTATGAAAATGACATCACTAAAATGTACGATTTTTGTTTCTTTAAATGAGGAGTTTTAAACAAAAATGTTACATATTCTGCAGTACTAACCTATGCAATGTGATCTTTAGGTGTTTGGAACAATTTTCAGATGAATTGTGGCATCCTTTCACTGCACAATACGTCATTTTTAGACGAAAATTACGCGAGCTCTTTGCACTGACGCTAGATGCCCGGTACTAAAGCGCCGATTGATGTAGGCAGCCGGAATCAGCTGCCATGAAATGGCTTCACGTCGCTCGCGCGTGTTGGGTTTCTATGCGTTATAATTCTATGTATCTATCTATACTAATATATAAAGAAGTAAAGTTTGTGTGTTTGTATATTTTTTATATTGTAAGGGGTAATCTCGGGATCTACTGAACCGTTTTGAAAAATTCTTTCACCAATAGAAAGCTACGTTATTGTGGAGTGTCATAGGCTATATAGCATTACGCTACAACGAATAGGAGCGGAGCAGTAATAGTAAATGTTTCAAAAACGGGGGAAAAGTTATTCCTTTTGAGAGCTTCGTTGCGTGTGCTGCGTAAATATTTATAGTTATGTAAATCTTTGTACTACAAAATTTACTCTCTTAAAAAAAGTTCTATAAAAAAATGCGCGATAGCATGTGTCTATCTTTGGGTTGGTGCGCAATAACCATTTTAATGGCAATCAATTTTTTTCTACAATGATGCCACGGGATACCTCTTTCATAAACGAAATTGTTTTAAGGTGAAGTGGGACTCAAAATACATAATTTTGACATATTTCGAACCAATTTTGCAACGGTGTTAACAAAGATTTCACAATTTTTTAAATGGATAATTATTATTAAGTATATTGACCAGGGATGTCAGTTCTCCAAAACACGATTGAGTAAATTCGGCTCGATAGAAAATAATCCCAAAGTTCCCTCGAATCTGTGAATTTGCCTGTGACCGCCTTGACTATAATCAATTTCATTCAGTAGTTATATAATATACCACACTAATTTTTTATTTCCATGTCCCTAATAAGTTACCTCGAGGTCCTATGCAGTTATTTATTAATTAAAAACATATTCCTATAATAAAAAAAAACGTTTTGTTGAGCGGGAGTGCATTTTGCCGCTATCAACCACCTCACAGAGCCCGCTCAGTCAGCCGACAGGCTTCGTTGAGGACACCCGTGTACAACTTTGTCACGTGACGCTGACGTAATTCGCTGCCGTAGTAACGAAAATAGGTAATAAAAAAAACCAAAAAAGGAAGTATTCAAGGCTTAAGCTCAAGAGCGTAAAAATATCGCATCTGTTTGAGGAAGTTTCTTTGGTGTATTATATAAGTTATAGTAACGTTTTCATACTTTCCAATACAAAGTTTGCCTGATGCCACATAATATATAAGTCCAGAAGATTCACCTATAAATGCGCTCATGTATGTGACGCCCTGACCGAGCCTATAACATGTACATAATTTAAATTAATATTTAAGTAAAATCAATGTCATAACGAGTATAATACTAATGACTGATAAATCAGTGGGCCAATTCTCCTAAATTTACAATGTAACAGTAGGAATAAACCTTAATTGAGTATATAATAAATTAAACTTCTATCCAAAATTACAGCTTTCAAGGCACGTATTGCGTATTGTTGGTATTCTCGTAGTCTTACTTTACTACTCGTAAGTCGTAGTTGATGTAGGTAGGTATTGAATTTGAAGTTGTAAGTATGAGTTTCTTTTTTTTATATTTAGCTCGCCAAATTGACGTCGCCACCAGCCTGATGAAAAGCCGTGGCGCATCTAGCGATTGGGGGCCACTTCTGACAGTGGTCCTCAAGTTGGCGGCCCTGTGATGTGCCTCTTCACGCTCCTCTTGAAGAACCTGGGATTGTAAGATGAGGGAAACACGTGTGCGGGCAGGTCGTTCCATGTTTTTATAGTTCGACAGAGGAACGATCTTTTGAAACGTTCAGTTCTGGCGAGGATTCTCTCCACTGTGTGTGAGTGTCATCTTTGCCCGGCACGTGTTGTTCGGGATCGGAAAGAAGAGGGTGGGATCAGGTTGAAGAGCTCTTCAGAACATTCGCCGTGATACATTCGATAGAAGGCAGCCAAGGACGCTATGGTTCTTCGCGGCGCCAAAACGGTTAGAGGCCTCCCGTCACCTCAGTTTGAATTTTAACCAACAGTGAACTGAAAATAAACAGCTTACATACAACCCGTTACAGTCAATACAACTCTAACTTTGTTTTTAAGCCATAATGTAAAATAGTAATTCAATGTTCAATGGATAGTGGTACCTATATGTTAAGCGCTAGAAGCTGATTTTGTAAATATATGTTACTGAAAAGGCCTGATGATTTAATATGACTTACGAATTATTTAATTATGATATATTTTTGGGTGTAAGGGGCCCCACCACCACCTAATTTTGGGGGCCCAAGCGACCTCACCTGCACGTGGTGCACCTGCCGAAAAACTAACAAGGCTCCGCGATTTTTAGGTACCCCCATGGTGGCCTAGGCTCCCATGTGGGTGCCAGGTGGTACAAAGTGTTGGTCCGGGAGAGTACCACCGTGCAGCTGTGAAAAGCCCCCCAAGTAACCCAGCCTCGGTTGGGTTGCGTTCGGGGTTCAGCAGATGCACAGCCGGGCCCGGGGCGATGTTTGATGCAGCAGGGGGGGACCAGTAGGCGCTAAGCGAATTCTAGTGTGGCTGACTGGGGTCGACCCGCCGGCCAGGGTGACCCGTAGAAACGGTTTTACCGCTGGCCGCCCGCGGCATAGTACAGGGGCCCAACTGGGACTAACCACCCTGGGAGGCTGCCCCACCAGGCCGCGCATAATCCCGATGTGGTTCGTCGTGCCGGATGGTGACCGGACCGGGTCCCGGCGACCACACTCGGGGGGGTACGGGGGCCCTTCCGTCCGGCGGGTCGGCCTCAGTCTCACCACACGGTCATAGATGAAGCTAGCCCCTACGCCTTGTCACTCACTGCTGTAGCAAATGTCGCTCCGTCTTCACGTCTTCCCTCCAATTCCCAAATATGGCAGCGCACAAAAGAGAAAGAAGTGTCACAGCGGCCGCTGCAACCAATCCCGGAAACGTTCCGTTTGAGGTGGAGTTCGCTAACATCCGCGGACTCCATGCCAACCTCAACGTCGTCCATCACCATCTGGAGACGGCACGGCCAGCTGTGATGTTCCTAACGGAGACGCAAATACTCCGCCCTGCCGATCAGTCGTACCTTAGTTACCCCGGCTATATCATCGAGGAACTATTTCGAGAAAAAGCTGGGGTGTGCGCGTTTGTTAGGGCGGATGTTTGCTGTCGCCGGCTGCGCTGCCTTGAGGACCCTTCCCTCTCCGTCCTTTGGCTGCACGTAGATCACGGCTCCATGAGTCAGATCTACGTGTGTGTCTATCGATCCCACTCAGGGACAGCTGGGATAACAAGGCTGTTTCAGCACCTCAGCGAGGGGGCTGACGACGCGCAGGTGCGGTTCCCGAACGCTGAATTGGTTTTTCTGGGGGACTTCAACGGTCACCACACTGAGTGGCTGGGGTCCCGCGTGACCGATCCAGCGGGACGGGCCGCCCACGCGTTTGCTCTCTCACATGGTCTGACCCAAGTGGTGCACGGGATTACGCGCATACCGGACAGGTCAGACCATGAACCCTCCCTGCTGGACTTACTGCTGACGAGTTACCCAGCACAGTACAGTGTGTCGGTTAGCGCCCCACTGGGTACATCCGACCACTGTGTTGTGCGTGCCAGCCTGCAGGTGTCATCTCCTGCAAGGGCAGTAGAGGTGACGCGGCGACTGTGGCACTACTCGTCAGCAGACTGGGACGGACTACGAGAATACTTTGCAGCCGTCCCGTGGAGTCAGCGCTGCTTTGCAGGGAGGGCTTCATCGGAAAGCGCCTCTGCGGTTGCTGGTGATTTAGCTTTAGGTATGGAATACTATATTCCATACACTGATGTTGCCAGCATCCGCAAAGCCCGCCCCTGGTTCGGGCGTGAGTGCGCCGTAGCTGTTCAACAAAAACAGACGGCTTACCGCGCCTGGATCAGGGCTCGGGCTGTGCGCGACCCGAATGTGGCCCAACTCAAAGCAGCGTACAACAGAGCCACTAGGTCCAGTAAGAGGGCCTTCAAGAGAGCGGACGCCCAGTGCGTCACGCGGCTTGGTCAGGAGCTCACGTCTCATCCGACGGGCAGCCGTGGATACTGGCAACTGGCCAAAGCCGTGCAGGCCAACTTTTGAAAGCCCTCGCTGCCGCCGCTACGCTATCCTGACGGATCACTGGCTCACAAGTCCCAAGAGAAAGCGGAAATGCTGGCCAATCTCTTTGCGGCTAATTCCCGGGTTGATGACTGTGGCAAGCAACCTCCCACTATCGCCAACTGTGGAACCACGATGCCGGATATTAAAATCCGGCAGTGCGATGTGCGAGCGGTGCTACAGTCACTCGACACGCGGAAAGCCAGTGGTCCTGATGGCATTCCGGCAGTGGTGCTGAAGAAATGTGCAGCTGAATTATCTCCAACGCTAACACGCCTGTATCGCCTTTCCTATTCCTCGGGAGAAGTGCCGGAGGCTTGGAAGGAGGCGAACGTCCAGCCGATCCCCAAGAAAAGGGATCGGTTGGATCCGGCCAACTATCGACCCATAACCCTAACCACCGTCATCTGCAAGGTGTTCGAGCTAATCATCAACAAACAGCTCATGCGCTATCTGGAGGATCACTCGTTAATTAACGATCGCCAATATGGCTTTAGGCCGAAACGATCAACGGGTGACCGCCTAGCGTACGTAACGCACACCTGGGGTGAGGCTATGGAGAGGCACGGCGAATCTCTGGCTATTGGCCTAGACATTGCTAAAGCCTTTGATAGGGTATGGCATGCGTCGCTTCTTTCCAAGCTGCCGGCATATGGTTTATCGCCTCAGTTATGCCGCTGGTTGGCCAGCTTCCTGCACGGGCGACGTATGCGGGTCCTCTGTGATGGTCAGGCTTCCTGCTTTTTGCAGGTAAATGCCGGGGTACCACAGGGATCGGTATTGTCCCCAACTCTCTTTCTTCTGCATATCAATGACATGCTGTCCCTTGGGTGCATTCATTGTTATGCGGATGACAGTACTCTGCATGGGAGCTATTCTGGCCGCCCAGCGGAGGGGCGTTGTGACGTGGACGAAAAGAGACGGCAACTCGTGGCGGATCTCGACCGGGACCTGGGTCGCATTGCCCAATGGAGTTCAGACAACCTGGTCGAGTTCAATGCCAGAAAAACGCAGGCGTGTGCGTTTACAGCTAAGAAGTCCCCATTCCTACCCCTACCCTCTCTTCAGAACATTACGGTTCCACTCACAAAAACTACATAGAGAGTTGTATTGGGCTGGCCTCGCGGAAACTCGGAGTCCTAAATAAAGTGAGACGGTACTTCACGCCACATCAGAGATGTTTGCTGTACAAGACGCAGATTCGTCCCTACGTCGAGTACTGTTCTCACCTCTGGGATGAATCCGCGAGGTACTTGTTGGACGCACTTGACGCTATGCAGAGACGTGCTGTCCTGAGGTGACGGGAGGCCTCGAACCGTTGGCGCAGCGAAGAACCGTAGCGTCCTTGGCTGCCGTCTACCGAATGTATCACGGCGAATGTTCTGAAGAGCTCTTCAATCTGATCCCACCATCACCTTTCCGATCCCGAACAACGCGTGCCGTTCAGAGATGCCACTCATACACAGCGGAGAGAATCTTCGCCAGAACCGAGCGTTTCAAAAGATCGTTCCTCTGTCGAACTATAAAAACTTGGAACGACCTGCCTGCACACGTGTTTCCCTCATCTTACAACCCCGGGTTCTTTAAGAGGAGCGTGAAGAGGCACATCACAGGGCCGCCAACTTGAGGACCGCTGTAAGAAGTGGTCCCCAATCGCAAGATGCGCCACGGCTATCCATCGTGGCGACGTCAATTTGGCGAGCTGAATATAAAAAAAAAAAAAAAAACAAAATATGAAAGTCTGTAAAGATGTTAGTGACAAAATCACGTTCCAACGGTTTGAGCATTTATAATTATTTTATGCTTTTCCAGACTGCAATGTATTCCTGGACATATTATAAACTAGCTGACCCCCGCAGCTCTGCCCGCATCTAGTTTTGTTCCCGTTTCCGCTTTCCGTGGGAACTGATTGCCGGGATAAAAAGGGGCCTATGTGTTATTCCAGGCCTATATCTACCCCTGTACTAAGTTTCAGCTAGATCCGTTTAGCCGTTAGAGCGTACAAGAGTAACAAACATCTACACTCACAAACTTTCGCATTTATAATATTAAGTAAGAAGTAAGATAATTTAGAAAATAGCATAAAGGCTATTTTATCCCTGGATATGACCCAATGGTAGTAGGGAACGCGAACAGAATTCTACACAGCTGAAGCTGCGGGCAATAGCTATGCGAAGTGAAACGTAGAATGTTTAATTTAGGAAATGGTAATCATTTGAACAGGACTAAAGCCTAGTCTAGTTTAAATAACTAGTATCGAAATTTATTCCTTTACACCCTTGCATATATGCAAATAGCAATATTCGTTTTTGTATATTCTTCGTTTTCTTAGCCAAACGGGACCCTATTACTGAGACTTTGAAGTCCGTTTGTTCATCTGTATCTCATGAACTAGGCAGTAATACATTTCAAAGATATGTTTCTGCTACTGCTGTAACGACTATAATAACACTAGATAAAGAAAAAAATAAGGTTACTCCCATACAACGTAATCTTCTGGCGTTTTTTTTAACGAAATCCTCATCAGTGTGCCAGTCCAACTTGAACCTCGGCCGTTTTTACAGTTCCGTTTCCAAAGGGTAAAAATGGAACGAGGAGAAAGTATTGCCTTTTGAAAATGCTAAGAGGCAAAAGCGGTCAGGTGTAGAGTAAATAAATTCTGGTTCCACCAAGTGCCAACAGTATGAATAATCTGTAATAACGCGACCCTATTACTGAGACTATCTATCTGTCATCTTATGCACCACTGCAATAGCTAGGCATTTGAAATTTTAGAATCCTAAGAACAGAAAAAATTTAAGGAGGGCTCCCATACAGGTATATTTTCAGTCTTTTTTTGTACAGAACCCTCCTTTTTCCTTTTCAGGAAGTACCAAAAAATATAAACAAAGGATAGGGGCAGCAGATTCTTACTTTTTCAATAAACCTGGCAAAAATCGTCACGGGTAAAAAAATAAATTGAAGTAGGTACTTCTGAAATATATTATGTTCTATTCTTATTATGAAAATGAATTTCATTACATGTTAGTGATAAAAAATGCATCAAAATCAATTACGTAGTTGCTCACGAGTAGAAGATCTAAAGAGGTTTATCTAAACAGGGCGAAAAAAATTGTTATGTAAACTTGTACTTCTGTCAATGATTTCAATTGCGTAGTGAACGGGTTAACGCGCGAAAACGTTTCCGACGCACGGAGCGTCCCGAACATCTTGCGTCTGCTTCACCCCCTCCGAATCGCTTGAGACACAATTGCACTTCGCCTTAAATAAAATGCGACGGGAGTACACGCGACGAGAACCCTTTCTCTCTCTCTCTCTCTCTCTCTCTATCTCTCTCTCTCTCTATCTCTCACGTAGTATTGAATATTAACGACGAGACGCAACGGGAGTACTGCACTACAGTAATACTCTCTCTTATGTGGCGCAAACGAAGTTGCGCGGGTCAGCTAGTAATATTATAAAGAAGAAAGATTTCACTGTTTGTTTGCATTGGAATAGGCTCCGAAACTACTAAACCAATTTGAAAAATTCTTTCACTATTGAAAAGTTACACTATTCCCGGGTGACATAGGCTATAGTTTATTCCCATATTCCCACGGGAAAGGGAGTTACGCAGGTGAAACCGCGTGTCATCCGGTAGTCAATAACACGTTTGCTTCACTTTGTAGAAATAACAGTTGATGGCGTAACGTAATATTTTCTTAGATGAAGTCTAGGAAATCGTTATCTTAATGAGATTTGTCACGCGTTTTATTACTTCCTAACGCTACACATTCTTCATTGGAAAATAATTCATGCTTGCTTACAACTTGCCTTCGTACGGTACTTACATTTTTTACGTGTTAAAATCCTTATATGGATGCCATGATGGACTCCTACTGACTAAAAACAGACGGTGCCGTTCCATCTGCCTCCGGCTGTAAGTCCTGTGTACGCCCTCGGAAGGATTACCTACAAATCACGGTAGAATGTAATTTCTATCACACAAACGTGTTTCCCTTTATTTAAGATGTTTTTCTAGATAAGAAAGTAGCCCTTGGGATTCTTCAACCCGAATATTATACTATAACAAAACATCATGTGATCCATTGCTTTTTTGGGTGTAAGTAAAGCAGAAACAAACAGTTCATAAGGAGGATAGATTAATTTTGTATGCTGAATAGTGATCGCCATTACCGTCCATACAGAAGCAGGCCCATGACGACAGCGTGAGAGATTAACGCACACCGTCCCTTAGAAGCGGGATCACACCCGAAACCCCCTAAAGACGCGGGATAGCATTTTTTTTTACGTGAGGGAAAATCCTCATGGATGTTATGGCGGACTCTTACCGACTAAAAAACCTCACGTAACGCCCAACAGCCTATGGTTGAGAGCTCCGAGTAAGCCCTCGGCAGGTTGCCCCAGGACTCCTAACAGACCTACGGCCGCCACTGCGGCCTCGCCCAATGTCATTTAGACTTAAGTGATCACATTTGATTAGGTGGGATCAAATAGATACTGGCAAAGTATAGGTGTGTATACCCCCTGCCGACCCCCTTGGAGACATAGGAATTATTGTATCTATGTGTCGCTGGGAATAGTCGAGAGAATTATACACACCTATGACATGTAGCCTCTGGGGAAACAAATTAATCTTTGTTGTATATACTGTTCCTAAATATTGTTAGTGAAAATACATGAAACCTTACTTAGCATGTAAAGCTAGAGAATCGGTATGCTTGTCTTGAATTATAGAGGAAGGTAGGGCACATTGCGTCACACGAGGAGGTAAATCTTTTGAGCCGGACTTACCTTTATGACGTAAATCTGGGTTGGGTCGCGTAATTTGTATTGCAAGGTGTTATGATTGGGTACATTAAGATATTGACTTTACTTAAGGTCGGTAAATTACAAATGTGTGCTTTAACGTTTTAGACTTTAGGTGCATAATAGAGAGTCCTATTTGTTCTGCAGCCAACACAGCGTTGAGCTTCTTAAATATGGCAGGACCTGAGATGGGTGACAACTTTGTGACATCACATGACATTAACAGCCCTCAGTAGTAAAAAAAATCCAAACGGAATAAATTTTATTTAATTTCTATTTGATATTAATTCCATTTTAGCGCTTCCGTGCTTCGAAATGCACGCTAAGCTGTTGACCCTAGTTGCTAGGGCAGCCATGAGGCAAATGGAAGGCAATATGGGCTGTCCATTTCCACATGGCAATAGGAGGAGGTACCATAGGTGAAACCTGACGCGAATAGTGTGCCTCTAACTACTCCTTCGGGGACAATCTGTATGTACCTACCACTCGCCTTGCTAAAGTTACAAGTACCATGTCGAGAGCATTAATAAAGTTCAGCATTACATATTTTGTTTTAAAATTTGTGAACATTGCCTCAAGACAAGACTCGTCGACTGTATGAAGTCGAAGTCGAATAAAAAAAGGGTAATCTCATGTTCAGAAACTTCGAAGTAATTTACACAACACTGGACGATATTTTTTCAAGGCAAATGACGACAATAATTACAGAACTGCGCTGCCCATAATACTTGCACGCAGATAGCTAAATAATTGACGCCTGAGCGAGGGGGAAGGGAGGGATAATGCAGTCTGTAGTTCAAGCCCAAGGTTGAACAAATCAAACTTACGTAATGCTCTGAAGTAATTTCTCTACGATTCCGGTTTCAATCTTGTGCATAATCCTAAGACTAGACTATATTTTAATTTAATAAAAAAAAGACTAGACTATATGGAACTGTTTTGTCCTTCTCTAATCTATACTAATATTATAAAGAGGAAAGATTTGTTTTTTTGCTTTTTTGTTTGTTTGTTTGTTTGTTTGTAACGAATAGGCTCCGGAACTACGGGACAGATTTGAAAAATTCTTTCAATTTTGGGAAGCTACAGTCTTTGCGGTGAACATAGGCTATATTTTATTCCCGTATTCCTACAGGAACGGGAACTACGCGGGTGAAACCGCGTGACGTCCGCTAGTCTCTAAATAAAACTCTTTCTCCTTCTCGTTGCCTTGATTACTAAACTTCAACTTAGAATGAAATCTACCTAAAATATTAATAGCTCGCTTTTAGCACTCTGGCTTTACCTTACATTGTCTTTTCCTGAACAATAATCTTACATTATAATAGACAATATGGTGATATTCATATGGTTGCTGTTACATTTTCGAGTCCACCTTTGAGCAACATATTTTGTCCCTTGTCTATTAATTTTATCTGTAACTAGCGGACGTCACGCGGTTTCACCCGCGTAGTTCCCGTTCCCGTGGGAATACGGGAATAAAATATAGCCTATATTCACCGCAAAGAGTGTAGCTTCAAATTGGTCCAGTAGTTCCGGAGCCTATTCGTTACAAGCAAACAAACAAAAAAAAAATCTTTCCTCTTTATAATATTAGTATAGAAAACGAGAGGAACTATTAAAGCACTCATTGTAAAATTCAGCCGAAAACCTGCTCCACTGATTATGTGAACAAGTTCATCCAGTTAAACTTAATTCTACCGTATCAAAGGAAAATGTGTTTATCATTTAAATCAGTTGGCAACCATACTGTCAATGTTCTAAGCCTAGTTCCAACAGCAAACATAATACAATGCAAAACAGTTGGCTGCAACATTTGGGTGGAGTTTGGGAAGCTTGTGTCAATTAGGTCAAAGCATGCGCTTCCGAAATTTATTTAAACAATTTTAAACTAAAGTATGAAACTGTTTTGATAAATGTAGTGACAAATAATTTTCAGGATTAGGCACTTTTTTTATCGACATGTCGGCAAATGTAATAGGTTTAATCAAATTCATGCGCACATAGAGGAAAAATCAATACCTACCTAATCATGAAAAACCTAAGCGAGAAAAGATGTTTGTTTTACCAAGAAGAAATATTTTTTGGTAGACAATTTGATTATACACGTCAATTATTCTAACAAAGATGTATAAAACCATATAATTTATGATCCATCTTCGTTAGGATTTTTATTCATATAAAGAGACGAGATTTCTCTTTGTTTCTGCCATCAATCATGCCTTTGGATAGGTTTTACAAAAGCATTAGGGACGTATGAAGTACAGATTTAGATGCCTGGTTTTTGAATAAATGTGTGTATTAAATTATTCTGTGTGTTGTGGCATCAATTGGGAGAGGCCTACGTCCTGATGCAGTGGAGTGCCATATAGGCTGGTTCGATGATGATGTGTATACACTTTTATGGGGTCTGAACTCAGTTACGTTGCATCAGTTGCATACCTTTATTTCACTGCGTGACTTTCGACCAGTTCACTTATATTGGGAGTGCTATTAGGCATTGATCCCTCAGTTAGTAGACACGAGCACCAGAAACGCATCAGCGGTTTCTGAAGTCATCTTTATTGCCCCATGACTGGAGACAGCGGTCACAGACAGACTTCGCCCTTCTTAGCGTACTATCAGACTCCACACCCGACCGCATCAGGGTGTATATGTTGGGCCGAGTTCCGGTCAGAACTTCAGTGGTGACAGTGTGTCGTTTTTTAACGTGAGGGTAAATCCGTCATGGATGCTATGCCGGACTCTACCGACTAAAAAGCCTCACGTAACGCCCAACAGCCTATGGTTGGAAGCCCCGGGTAAGCCCTCGGATGGATGTCCCAGGACTCCCAACAGACGGCCTCGCCTAGGGGGTGGTTCATGTGCTTTCCCGCGTCTTTGGGGGGTTTCAGGTGTGATCCCGCTTCTAAGGGGGGGGGGGCGTGAATCCCTCTGCGGTACTCGGGTGGGAGAGTTCTCTCCCGTTCCCGCCCCGCCGCCGCCGCTTCTTTCACGAGCATGACTTGCTCGCAGAAAGAGGCAGGGTTCACATTAGCTTACATTTGCTTTTTCTAATTCAAGAATATTTAATTTTTGAGATTTTGCGTCCAGGGCGCTTAGTCCCGTAAAAATAATTAAAAGTGTAGTATGCGAACTATTTATCAGAATATTCGACTTCAGGTGTACTAGTTCCTGATCGGTAGCACTCAGACGCTAAGAGCTTTGCGCGTTAAATGCCGTCTAAAGTGGCACGTGTCTCCAGCTTTTTTACTCGGCATCCCTTTGTGTCGTGTTCCGTTTCCGCTCTGCTTTTCACCGCCGGAAACTGCGCCTAGTTTCTAAGTGCACGTTCATATAACGCTGAGTAATCTTTGTTTATGTCAAGGTACAATTAAATCTATACGTAGGTATATAGTAAGGAATTTCAGCTTGTTTCGGTATTGTTCTCAGTGGCATTGTCCTTGTTTGGCGAAGGCCGCGGTTTGAAGTCCCGTCTGAATTATATTTGTCTTTTGTCACTATAAATAAAATATATATAATATATTATCTCTTTGGATAATACCGGTCGTAAATTCGTAACACACAATTTTATGAATGAGCAAGAACTTGGGAATACATTAGAACACCGAACCGAAGGACATACGCACACTAGAACAGTGACTAAATAAACCTGATAAAAGAACGCTGATCCTATTCAAGAACTTCAGCACTATCTCTTTGTGCCTTTCGAACGCAAAGACTTCTATATAAACTGTATATCTCAGTTTATGTGGAAGTCTTTGCTAGAACGTCTTTACGTGAATTCAGTCAGTACACTCCATGCCAAACACATACAACAGAATACCTATTGCATAGCACCTCGCACCCACATTTCCGTCGCAACTGTTAATTTTTTTGCCGTAATTCAGAAAAGAATCCCATACATCTAGTTTGGACGAGCACCTCTTACCTGAATAGGTGTGTAGGCAGCTACTCTACTGAACATGGCCCAATTTTCAGCCAAACGACCGCTTTGTGCCTCATAACGGCGTGTTATCTTGTCCAAATGGTTTAATAACATATCCAAGGGATTTACCTAAGTGTTGCGCTCATGTATTTTTGGCACCAAGGTGAATAGTTTCAGCGCCAAAAAATATGTCTGTATCAGCTGTTCTACTGTTAAATATTTAACTTTATTTCATTCAACTAAGTTAGATTTTTTACGGCCCACCAAATGTACTGGTGGTCACTGTACCCATGGACGCTTGCAACGCCAGAGGCGCTTCACTCGCGCTGCCGAGACCCTGCAAAAACCTTCTAAGACCCCTTTTGAAGAACCCCATACTGTAGGCGTTTGGAAAAAACCGAGGCAAGGAGATCATTGCGTGCGCAGAAGAAAGCCTCTATCGGATCTTACCGTGGTCGAACGCTTAAGACGACGATGGATGTGAGGATGAGTAAAGTTGTTTCTCGCTTTGACAATTAAAGTATTATTTTTATAATTTATTTAGATGTAACACGGTGTATGTTTCCCCTATTTTATCCTCCACTATTAATGTCACATTAGTTTTTTTATAAAGTTTTATATTTTATACTCTAAAGTTACAATAGGCCTTTGTTGGCGGCTTGGTTAGGTCAATAAACTCGTCGCCTGTAAAGACTACCCGCATTTCCTCTTACGAAGAAAACTTGTATCGAAAGACTCCTTTCTTAGTGTCACTTCCTATCTTAGTCGACAACGGTAAGCATTTGTAACAAATTTTAATATGCAAATAGGTTTCTGAACTTGTTTAGTCAAAAGATTCCACTGAATTTGATTTTTCTGTGTGTGTGATTTGTAATCTATACTAATATTATAAACACGAAAGATTTAATTGTTTGTTTCCATCCAATAGGCTCCGAAACTACTGGAACGCTTACACTGTTGGGAAGCTACACTCTTCCCGGTGAACATAGGCTATATTTTATTCCCGTATTCCCACGGAAACGGGAGCTACGCGGGTGAAACCGCATGACATCCGCTAGTTTCAAATATTAATTTAGGTACCTGTTGACGTATTTAATTATAGAATTTGTTTTATACGTTTAATCCTTACAATTCTTTCAACCTTACGTATTGGATTTCATAATTGCTAGCGATCATAGTTCGAATTTGTCTTAGAGTCAAAAGTTCTGTAGGGGTAACAGCACAAAATAATAAGGTACAGATTCACAACGCAAACTCAGGTTATAGGCTTTTTTTTTTCACGCCTACCCTCTGCTACTCGCAGATCAGTATCGCGAAAACTATAATGAAAATCTTTGAACTCGTGTCTGTAAACTCTGTGAGCGATGTCTGTGTGCGTAGCCTCAGCGAATTTAGTAAGATGTAGGTTTCCATCTGTACTATCCTTAGACCATATATCACGGGACTAGCCTTTGCGAACCACCGCATACAAAAATATTCTGCCAGTTTTCATACAAGTGAAGGGGGAAACACAAAGACATACAAAATTTCATTGCACTTAAAAATGTATTAATCGACAAACGCGTAATGGCTGTTGTGTGTTAATTTTTATTGTACAGTCAACTACAATGAAATGTACTAGTTTAATCATATAAAATGATGTACTGATGTACAGTGCTTTTTATAAAGCCAAAAGACCAAATGGTCATGTGCAATGGCAGAAAACAATGCTTAAGTAAGGCGCATCCTGTGGTTAGATGATCTAAGGTACTATCTCATTTATGTTAACAGGTACGCTAGTAATTTCACTTACTTACCAGCCAATCTTCAAAACCATTTACGCTTCTATTTCAAACCCTTTCACGAGTTTATTATAGGACATAGTTACTAATTAGCCTAAGGAACACCATCAGTAGGTCAGCCACTAATCTCGCTAATATTATAAACGAATCACTAATCGCTCCTCTTATCTTTATTATACTAGGTATGACCTTGTCGTTCGTTCACACTTGAGATCATTCATGTAAACTGAAATGATAAGAGAAGGTGAAAATCTTCCATTTTAAGCGACCTTCACCTAGTCACTATAGTGTATTTCAATAGCTTTGCGCAAAAATGTAAACAAACAAACAAACAAACAAAAAAACAAACAACAACAAACAAACAAACAAACAAACAAACAAACACCAAATAACTTCTTTATGACAGTTTGTTTTCATTTAAAATACCTGCTCAGGATAGTAAAAAATTCAATGATTTGTCATACTATATTTTTCTACTCATCTGTCTTAGACAACGATTGTCAAAACATGACATGTTTACATTATTGCCGAGTGATCGGGTAGGATTAGACTATAGTAAACTTTCTGTCTCAAGGATGAGACTGATACAGCTGCTTGGGTTTACGAGGTCAGAAGGCAGTTGCTCCCCAAAAATATAGGCTACTATATGATGCTCTCGGCTTCCCCCGCGTGAAATTCGGTACCCATTCCCGCTTCCCGAGGGAACATTTTCCCCGGGATGAAAAGTTGTGTTATGTGTTAATCCAGACTATAAGCTATCTCTGTACCAAATTTCAGCCCAATCCGTTCAGCCGTTAGAGCGTGATTGAGTAACAAACATCCAAACATCTTCACAACCTTTCACATTTATAATATTGGTAGCGGACGTCACGCGGTTTCACCCGCGTAGTTCCCGTTCCCGTGGGAATATGTGCATAACATATAGCCTATGTTCACCGCAAAGAGTGTAGCTTTCCAACAGTGAAAGAATTTTTTAAATCAGTCTAGTAGTTTCGGAGCCTATTCGATGCAAACAAACAAACAAACAAACAATCAAATTTTTCCTCTATATTGGTATAGATGATTCAACTTTTTAACATAAAGCAGCAGTGAGTGAAATCGTCGATTTGGTGCTCTATCATCTGCCTACCGCCAGGAGTCCCTCCTACACCCTCTGAAAAATAGCCCTAGGGCTTCCAACACACCCAAGAAATGCTTGAGTGTAGTTTTCGTATTGAGTAGCGTTTTGTAATACGGTTCTATGAGACCCAGAAGACACGAGACTCGCTATTATATTTTGATTTATTAGCGAGTGCTTTCTGTTTTCATGAGAAACCGTGGTACCGGCGTAACCAATCGCTGAAGTTCACGAGAGATTATCCTTCAAATTGAGTGTTTTTGTATAAACTTTGCTGTAAATCAATGTACATAAGTATGTTTAAAACGGCTTACAGTGACACTTGTTGCCATAATGTTCTTACACCACCGATATTATTGTTACATCGATTATCTTTCCTATTCCAATTGATTGGTATATGTCCATTGCACAAAATAAAAATTGTTTCGAATATACTCGTTCTCTCACCGTACATAAGTGTTAGTTTATCTTCATATTTCGCACAAAAACTAGAAATAACAAGTTAAAGCTCCCCTAGAACAATGTGGCCGGTCGCAAATA
Organism: Miltochrista miniata; assembly: GCA_933228765.1. NCBI lineage: Eukaryota > Metazoa > Arthropoda > Insecta > Lepidoptera > Erebidae > Miltochrista > Miltochrista miniata. The sequence continues at coordinate 7,451,403 of OW121764.1, read as the reverse complement.
TCTTCTTGGCTTCAGCCAAATTGTGAATCGTAATATTTATCAGGCATTTTAACAAACCCCCTGGGCGAGGCTGCAGAGGCGGCTGCAGGTCTGTCCGGCATAACATCCATGAGGATTTTCCCCACGTAAAAAAAAGAGGCATTTTAACAATAGATTATGTTTACATGTTTTAAAATATTGACGAATGTACATACCTACTATACATACATTTTTGTAATATATCCTGCACAACACCATCGCGTCATATTAGAATATAGATTAAGTCGGTTAAAAAAGAATACAAGTTATAACGTTAACTTGCTGGAACATTTTTACCTGATTCGATAAAAATCCATTATTTTTGAAGCCCAGTTCGACTGTTTCCTTGGAATTTGTTTATAGATGTTGATAATGATTTACGATAACCATACATCGTCACGCTATCCTCCAGGACAGGCAGAGATATCAACTTCACAAGTTCCTACTTCGTAATACTGTGTCCTCCAGTCATCACAAAAAGCTCACGATCGATATTTTTTTTCTATTTAGCTCGCCAAATTGACGTCGCCACCAGCCTGATGGAAAGCCGTGGCGCATCTAGCGATTGGGCCACTTCTGACAGTCTGACTCCGATATTTTGATGACTCCGATAAATGTCTTACCGTCATTTACGAAAATGTGCAATTTCATGTATTGTTAATGTAGCTCGGTTATTATTTCGCAAAACCAAGTAATTCCTTTTTTTTTGTGAAACACCATGTCAATTTTCAATTTTTAACCGTTACGATTTGTAAAACTTAAACGGGAATTTATTGGTGAAATGTCATTTGTCTCATAGAAACGGTAAAAGATGAGACTGACGCCATTTCATCACTTTCATGTTTGTCTACGTCTACGCTTTTAAGTCATATTATCGAGAATTGGCATACAGGCAAGATCGGGATGAACAGTTTCATCGACATTCGACGGCGACAATTGACTTCTGAGAGTCGATCACACAGCTTCGTCTTCTTCCCTTATTCCAAAGTGCCATGACATTATGGATTGTCGTACCGTGTCCATTTGGGCCCGATTTTGTTAAGATTTGCCGTGTCTTCGAGACACTTCAATTATTCCTATGCCTCTTGAAAAAATGTATAGATCGCCTAAACCCCGCAAAACAGTCCCCTAATAAGCTCTTTGTATTCAACCCACCCTTATAAGGTAGAGCGTGATGTTGCATAAATGTTCGAACTTATATCCGAATCAACCCACAGCACACACATACATCCACCCTATAGCCTCCGATCCTCATGTGGTCCTACTTTACCTATAAAATATATGTATATTGTTGTGGCAAATAAAAGATTTAGTTCGCAATCGTAATAGGTTTTATTTCGACTCCTATACATATTTTATTCATGCACTCGAGCCTGTGTTTCCTGAAAGGGGCGGAAGAAAAAGGGTGCTAAACCCCTATTCACATTTAGCCAATTAGGTAAATTATCCATTCTTGAAGCAGAGATGTGGTCTACAGAATTTATACTACGATGACGACAGTACATGATTCCAATTACTATTATCCTTTACCAATTAGGCCAATTAAAAACAGAGACCTAAATAGCCAGCACCAAGAAGAATGCGCATGTTCTAGCGGACTCAGCAAATCCCAGATTGGTTGTGGCCTGAAGCATATTGAGTTGGTAGGTACTATCAAAGAATTCCTTTCTAGTGAGGTCCTGGTTGTATTTTTAGACCAAATCCAGCTGACCATAACTCTGCCTGATATTTAACAAATTATAAAATTGCTAGAAAGGCTTTATCCCACCTTGATCTCTTATTATCAAATCACTTTTAAATAACGTTGTCTACCATTTGGCCTCTATTCAAAATCTTCGAAAAAGAGTAAATTCGAATCATTTTCCCCACATTATCATTTCGGGAAATGGGTAAGATAATTTAAAGTCAGTTAAACGAATCGATGGTTCGCAGGGGGGACGCATGTCTGGCACAAGAATGCGCCTGTGGGGTGCAGACAGGGGCTGAACCCGCTACGATATCACCCAAACAAACTTACCCTTGTCCTGCCTGGCTGGCATGTTTTTCTATACTTTCCTGGAAAAACAATCACCCCAACTGAATTGAGTTTAATCAAAGCAGTGAGGCGGTATTGAATAAATGATATAAGTACCTACTTAGGTTTAGTTTTCTATTATACAATAAGTAAGTACTTAGTACCTACGGTTAAAGATAGACAGTGCTCAGCCACAGCTGATTACTGTCTCGTTAGGTAGGTAAGTACCTAGGTATATATACATATATTCCGTCTGTTGTGTAAATCTATTGCAAATTTGTTTATTTCTGAAATAGCGGCCCTTTTGTTTATTGTTTTTCATAGAGTGAAGCTTTCGTGACCCCCGCCCTGTAGCACTGTCGTAATATCAGGGTTGACTCGATGTGATTGTTATCGACGACGTTTTACGATTAAGTAACTGAGTATCGTGTGCAGCTTATTGTAAAAACCGACAACCATGTCCACCTTTGTGACATTCATCCTTATAAATGTAACTGTAGTATCGAGATGCGCACTGAAGTTTAGGAAGTTATTATATTGCGGTAACAAGTCGCGAAGTCAATATTATGAGCGTGTGTTGTGACGTGGCAGCCCTACCGGAGGTTGTATAGAGCGGGTACAGGGTGGTCGCGGGGTGCGGCAAGCCGTGCGCGCGCAGGTTCGGTGCTGCAAGTGGCGAGTCGCCTGCGAGACCGGCGCGTGGCAGTCCGGCCGCCCCCGCAGCTCGCACCGGTCCCGGCGCTGCCGGGCCTCCGCTCGGATGCCGCTGCCGGCCACCGCCTGCGATGGTCCACGCCGGGCCGGCCGCGCGCGCGCCCTCTCGCGCTATGTCCGCCGCCGCTGAGAGCAAACCGCGCCGCGCTGTCTCGCCTCTCGGTATCCCCAAGTCTCCGTCGTTCCATTCGGGGCTAGACCTCGTTGCGAACCAAGCGACCACCAAGCGCTCCGAGAGCGTTTCGGACGTAGCGCGCGCGTTTCGGTTCGCGTTGGTCACCGGCTCCGACATGGAGGGCCAGGGCCTGCCGCAAAAGGCGCCGTCACCGCCTGACGCGCGCAGCCCGCCGCCCCCCGCCGCGGCCGCCGTTTCGCCCGAGCGCCCGGTGCCGATACCCAATGCCGATAAGGAAAATTTAATGGTACAGCTACCACTACTCAAAGGTTCGTCAAGATAATCAACGCAACTTGCTTACTTTATTTAGGTACCCTCATCAGACCGTCAATTAATGAGAAAATAATGAGGATTACAATACCTACATGTTTCGTTTTTACTTTCTGTGATATAAGCAAATCATTATATCCAACCAAGAAACAAACAGCAAAAATGACCGCACACAACCTTTATCCTGCAATTGTAACGAGTCTGTCATAGTAGCCTCTAAACACTGCGACTTAATCATCAACATAAATCACAGTCCTACCTACCCATGCATAAATGACAGGGTAAGGTAAATGGCGAAAATGCCGCAGAAATATATCGACCCATCAGCGGCCAGTGGCCGGCCCTTGCTCTATGTATGCCATGGGAAATGGATTGCGACGTCCTTGTGCTCTGCATAGCGCTTCAAACAACATAAATCGTCTGTTAGTCGTATTCGTAGGTAACCAGTAATTGCTTTATTACCTTACAATATTATGTAAATTTGCTAATAAACGAAACTTAGCGAGTTGAGGTCAACTGCCAATTCCTAGCGTTGTTTATACTCATTAGCATACTATCGCAGCCTTTACGAGACTTGTGTTATGTGTTCCAATCCAAACGTTTATAAACATACATTAACAGTGTCTGATTGCCGCCCTAGCTGTAAAAAGTTAGCGCCTTGGCGATTTCGTTATAGTTATGGTTTTAATGTTTTTTATACCAATGGTATAGGAGAGAACTACTTGAACCTCTCCTTCGAATCTGCTACCTATATGCAGCACGGCCAACACCTTTGACCAAATCTGCTATTTAGACTTCACTTGCGTTAAGTTGCGTTTCTACTCGAACTTTCGGGTTTTAAACCTAAAGATCTTCTAATTTTCAATCAATCCGATATCCAGCTATCGTACCATCTTGGCTTACATGGAAGGAACAATTACCAGTACAAACATATATATATTACAATATTTTAAACTTAACGTTGTGTGTTAAACAATTCTTCTTCCAAATTCATTGTGTATTCTAGATAGAGAATTACGAGTTTTCGAAAAGAATACAATTCAGAAAACTGTAAATAAATAATGTCAAAATTCTGAACTGCAGAACTGGCTCCGTACCTCGAGTGCTACAACTCTTGGTATATCAAACGTCCATAGGCTACCAGTTTGTACAATATATTCCACGTTGACTTCAGCAGTTTTCATACCATTAATGTGGCAGACATTAATGGTATGAAAACTGCTGCGCTAAATATATTTTACTAGATGGCCTCGAAAATATGGTCCTGTTCCCGCACCCCATGGAAACTTATTCCAGAAATAAGCCTATGTGTTAAATTCAGTCTGTAATCTATCTATCTCGGACCGTGAAAGAGTAATAAACATCCACACTCACAAAATTTCGCATTCTGGTGCAGAGAATCTGAATCTGCAAAATGATCTGAATCTTCAATCCAAGACTGTTTTAAGTACAAGCATTTTTAATAGGCGAATACTTTTGTTTTCGTGACAGCACGTATTTAGGACATAACTCACCAAACCCCTAGCGAAGGGGTGTCTGGGTCGGGTGACATATTTATTACGAAAGGAAAAGAGACCTATTTAGACTTCTAAGAATACTTAGATAAGTACTTACAGTCTTTTGTGTTTTCGTGTTCTTCCTTGTGGTTGTAATCTATACTAATATTATAGAGGAAACATATGTTTTTTTGTTTGTTTGTTTGTTTGTAACGAATAGGCTCCGGAACTACTGGACCGATTTGAAAAATTCTTTCATTGTTGGAAAGCTACACTCTTTGCGGTGAACATAGGCTGTCACGCAGTTTCATCCGCGTAGTTCTCGTTCCCGTGGGAATACGGGAATAAAATATAGCATATGATCACCGCAAATAGTGTAGCTTCCTAACAGTGAAAGAATTTTTCAAATCGGTCCAGTAGTTCCGGAGCCTATTCGTTACAAACAAACAAACAAAAAAACAAATCTTTCCTCTTTATAATATTATAGTATAGATTGGTAAAGTGGAAAATCATCAAATTTACTCTTAAAGTCGAATTTTTAATTAGACGAAGTAAAGTGACAGCAACTAACGTCACTTCTTCATACAATGTTGCTTAATTTCTATGAAGAAGTGACATTAGTTGCTGTCACTTCGTCTAATTAAAAATTCGACTATAGATTATGCAGAAGTTATTCTCTAGTATAGCCTTTATACCGATTTTGGTCGAATCCGGCCTAAACCTTCTCCCAGTGTTTACATAAATACTTTTTGAAATGAGATATCCTAATTATGTAGGTACTTATTTAGACAGTAGCGAAAAATTCTAAATCTATGTGACTATTTTTTTTTCTTAACCGGTGACTCCTATTACAATAAATCTTAATGATTTCCGATGTGTTAACGCTAGCAAAAGTAGTAGTTCTTGCAAATTTTTTGTGTCTAACCAAACTTTCTGCGAGTATGAAACATGAAATGGCTCTCGTGACCTTGCATTCAGTGTAAACAAATCAGCATGATTGTGCTTGTTTAGAAATTGCAGGAGGAGAACAGAAAAGAAATTATAGCAAGAGCTTGCTAACACTTAGATTTAGGTATATTCATCAAATGCAAGTTCCCAAAATTATAGATGCTAATACCCTTACCCTACTAATAATATAAATGCGAAAGAGACTCTGTCTGTCTGTCTGTTACGCTTCCACGCATAAACGGCTAGAGCGATTGAGATGAAATTTGGTATAGGGATAGTTCGAGGCCCTGGGAAGGACATAGGCTACTTTTAAACCGACTGCGCAAAAGGAGGGTTACGATTTTACGATATAACGACTTCTAGGCGGTGGAAGCCGCGGGGAACAGCTAGTCTTGCATAATTTAAAAATATAAAACCATCCAAGTGCGAGTCGGACTCGCGCACGGAGGGTTCCGTATCAAAAATCACGTTTGTTAAATAGGACCACACCGTTTTTTTCTGATTTTAGTATTGGTAGCTATAGCGGCAACTAGGGAATGCAATCCCGCAACATTATTCTAATCCCGGTATTTGCGGGACTGAGTAATCTCAGTCCCGCGGGATCCCGGTATTTGCGGTATCCCGCATATTTCTGTAAGTCACTGAGAAAATAATAGAATTCTGTATCATACATGCATCTGGAACTAAAAAATAGTCACCCCTTAATCCCCGAAGGGCTAGGCAGCGGCATATTATAATAAGCCGTATTGCCGTCTTAAAATGGACAGGTGCAGGGTGCGACTACTTGCTGTTGAAATTCAAGCCGGGCTTTCAACTTGGCTTAACTGCCATTTAACCACCGGCAAACGGGACCAACGGCTTAACGTACCTTCCAAAATACGGCAACGCTCAAATAAATGTCACGAAGTGGTCACCCATCTAAGGACCGGCCATAGTAAATGTAACTTACTGCAGTGATCTTTTACAGAACACTGAATCCGCGGGGCAACAAGAAGAAATAAATTATTTAAAATTACTTATGTATTGAAATTTTTAAACGGATACTTATAGGTACATATAAGTAATAAAATACCTACTGCAAATTATTAGAAGCAGATAAAATGAGTATAGCATTACTTTAAAAGTGCGCAAAAAACATAGCATGTCAAAATTCTTGTCTGCCAAACGACTCCTAACTTTACATGTCAGATGCAGCAATGTACGAGATAATTGAATACTTTTCTAACTGTTTATAGTACAAGAAAAGTCAAATCTCCCTGATTAAATCACTAAAAACAAATAAGTACGTTATTAGGTTATATATTACGTCACAATTACAAAAAACTTTCGCTTACAGAACAACTAATGGCGTTTACCTTTGCACAGTCCCGCTAATCCCGCGGGATCCCGCACGATTTACGTGCGGGACTGGTCCCGCAAAAATACTGCGGTATCCCGGTATTTCGGGATCCCGGTATCCCGGTATTGCATTCCCTAGCGGCAACAAAATACATCATTTGTGAAAATTTCATCTCTCTAGCTATCACGGTTCCTGAGATACAGCCTCGTGACGGACAGACAGACGTACGGACGGCGAAGTCTCATGAATGGGGTCCCGTTTTTACCCTTTAGGTACGGAACCCTAAAAAATAAAGCAAAGTATATTGATATTGATGAGTGAGACTATAATATACTAGCGGACGTCACGCGGTTTCACCCGCGTAGTTCCCGTTCCCGTGGGAATACGGGAATAAAATGTAGCCTATGCTCACCGCAAATAGTGTAGCTTTCCAACAGTGAAAGAATTTTTCAAATCAGTCCAGTAGTTCCGGAGCCTATTTGTTACAAACAAACAAAAAAACAAACCTTTCCTCTTTATAATATTAGTATAGATTCTAGCCGGTAATAACTATTTTAGCTCCTCCCTGCCGTCTGATACCCAGTCCCTATAATGACAACGCCATCGCCTCATTATCGGCACAATACTCTTTGATCTGTTTATTTTGTTATCAGTGAGAAGATGACAGAGTCGGAGTTCAAACGTTTTTGGCTCCATTATTGGTTACTGTACTATAAATAAATTTTGCTGAATTTGGAAGCGGTGATTGGTGAATTTTATATCGCTAGGCCGTCATACAAGCATGCATCCCGCCTGATACAAAGTGACTATGAACGCTTACCTCATTATAAAGAACGCCATTACCTACTGTAGATATTTCGGAAAACTATGAAAGCATAATGAAGCCTTTGACATTTTATTGGATTTTTGTCATCATCCTCATTTTGGCCGAGATACACCCACCCAGAACGTTCTTACTTCAGTTTTGTTACTCACTGCCGGATACCGCTCACGTCGAATTTTGTTTCTTTTCCCACATCTCATGAAAATGTATTCCAGGGATTAAGAGTAACCTATGTGTTATTCCAGACTATAATGTATCCCTGTACCAAATTTCAACAAGATCCGTTCAGTCGTTAGAACGGAATTTAGTTACAAACATCCCATACTCACAAACTTTCGCTTTTAGCCCCTCTATATAAAATAGACTGCAGAGGGACTTATGGCGAGACTTTGTCTGTAGTCTGTGACTCTGTTGCATTATATTACGTCACTAGCTCACGCGGATCATCTGTTCAAAGTTTGAAATAAAACAAAAATGACAACGTCAATCGAATTGAACTTTCACGTTCACAGAGGGGCAGTTGGGTGAGACCGTCTCACGACTTCTTTTATAATTGAAGAGGATCTATTCTTATCATAATGTGTTGTCCCCAGATGCACCGCCCGCAGAACGCGAGCAACTCTTCGTACAGAAGTTACGACAATGCTGTCTGCTATTTGACTTTGCGGACGAGCCTCTCTCGGACCTCAAATGGAAGGAGGTCAAGCGAGCCGCCCTGTTGGAGATGGTGGAGTACGTCACGTCACAACGGGGCGTCATCACAGAGCCTATATACCCGGAGGCTGTCAATATGGTGAGTCTTATCTATACATAAAATGATAGAAAAGTCTAAAGTAAGTCTAAAGTTTCACATGTCCCAGAAGTAGGTAAACATTCAGTTGTGACTTGTCAGTCAACCTTAAAAAAGGTTAAAGAAAAACCCAGGTGGGTGACATACAGACCATTTGGAGACATTTTGCCAGATCTTTTTGATAGTGATATTGAAATGATTCGTTGGCGCCACATGGATTCACAGGTAACTGTTGATGATATGGTGGAGGCCTTGTCCACCTGGGTTGTCCATCTATTTGACATGCATGCCCCTGTGAAGCAAAAGTTGTTTAAGACCAAGAATACTCCATGGATAACTGACAATGTTAAGTTACTTTTCCGATTGCGTGACAAAGCGAGGTTAGCTTATCAAAGGTCTAAACTGGAGTCAGGAAAACAGTATTACTTGGAGCTAAAACATCAAGCTGTCGTAGCGTTGCATAGTGAGAAGTCTGTCTATTTTACCAAACATATAAGTGAACACATTAATAATCCTAAGATTATGTGGAGGAATTTGAGGGATCAGGTAATTCACTCTCATAGGGATTCCTTTTTGCCGGGTCACTTAACAGACCCATATACCATCAACAGAGCCTTCCTCGATGTGCCGCGGGAGTGTGTGGTGACTATTTCAAGATTAACATACTATGAACATCATAGGTATAACCCCACTGTGAATTTTGTACTGAAACCTGTTGACTCATCTACAATTCTAAAGATTCTGAATACCATTAAGACACAGGCTCAGGGTATTGACAGAATTAGTGCGCAGATGTTGACACTCACACTCCCAAACTCATTAAACACAATTACACGAATAATCAACACATCTATCACTACACATACATATCCGAATCTGTGGAAGTGCTCAGTGGTTCGGCCCATACCAAAAAATAGTCACCCGAACACCGTTAGGGACCTCCGGCCCATCAGTATACTCCCATGCTTGTCGAAGGTGTTGGAAAGGGTGGTGCATATGCAGGTCATGGAGTACCTTGAGCAAAATAGTGTTCTCCCTGATAAGCAGTCAGGTTTTAGAAAGGGTCGGGGTACTGCTATGGCTTTGTGTGATGTGGTTGGCAACATTTTGGAAGCGAGGGATCGTGGGGAGGGAACAGCTTTGGTGCTACTGGACTACTCCCGTGCTTTTGATTCCCTGGACATTTCACTGTTGTTATCCAAATTAACTTTCTATGGGTTTTCTTCGGACACAGTCAAGTGGTTTAGTAGTTACCTTACAAATCGATCACAGTACGTTGAAATACAGAGGGAGGATGGCACCAGTGCCGGATTAGCCACGTAGCAAGAGTAGCAAATGCTACGGGCCCCGCGAATTTGGGGGCCCCGCACTCCAACGCCTGTCTAACCGTAATAAAAAAATATTAATTTAGATAGGAGAAATATCTTGCACGACTTAAACGCGAAGCGCTTAGGCTATGCTTCACTTCCACTTGTAAATCTAAAACGCGATTTCGTCACGTTAATATCACGGTAAAAATAAGTAGGTATTATACGAACTTTTTTACGTTAATGTTCTATTGTTTAATTATAATCGATATATTTAGACTAGCATCTATACTACGTTTCTACCCTTCAAGCGATCATATTTTTTATAATTTTTATTTAGGTATACATTTATTTTGCGAGTTTACGTAGCTGAGATTGTACTTTTTTAATCGATTTTAATATAATATCGATTATAAGTATTGGCGAACTGTTTAATTTTTTTTAACTAAGTCGTGAATGTCACGATCCAATCTACTGTATCGTACTGTACTGAACACTTGCAAGTGATTAGTGCTTTGCTGCAGTCGTCTGATCAAGACCTTAATACGGGATACGCACTTCATGAATCATTACATGGCTACGTCCAAGCAATGCGATTCACATTTTCAGATATTAAGGCAAGAGCCAAAGATCTGACCAACTGTGAAAAATACCGGCAACAGACATCAAGACGAATCAAGCTAAATAAGTACGACCATTTCAGCGGCTCTACTGCACTCGACGACTTTGTTGAAAATCAAACACCTGGACAACGTTTCGAACTTCAGGTGTTTATTGTCATTATTGATAACGTACTGTCTGCTTAAACTAAACGTATTAAAGCGTATCATAAAATCACTAGTGTTTTCAAAGTATTTCGACAGCTAAAATCTCTTACAACAGAAGAGATTTTGGAAAACTCCTCAAGTATGGTCAGTGCTTACGAAGGTGATTTGGAGAACAGCCTAGGTGGCGAATTAGTGCAGTTCGCAGAGCTGCTGAAAACAGATGTGGCTACTGTTATTGACAGCAAGGAACAGGAGCCTCTGGAACAGCAATTTTATAAAACTTTTATTAAATAATTCTTTAGAATCGTGTTTCCCAAACTTAGAAATTGCCTTTCGCATTTAATTATCTCTCTCGTGATCATTAACAGCAGTGGCGAACGCTCTTTTTCAACATTAAAACGTATTAAAAATGACTTAAGGAACACGATGGGCCAAGAACGTCTTAATCATCTCACTTTGTTGAATATAGAGCATGATTTGCTTAGAGAAGTCGATTTTGAAAGTGTTATCACTTTTGCCCATATTAAATCTAGAAAAGTTTATTTGTAACAGTTTTGTTTTATTTAATACCCTAAACTTGAGAACCTAAAGCAAACCAAGGGCCCCTTGACACAGGTAGGGGGCGTCAGCGTCGGCATCGAGCCCTCAATCAAGTATCTGGGGCTCGTACTCGATGGCCGGTGGAACTTCGGACATCACTTTCGAAGTTTGATTCCAAAACTGAGGGGAACATCAGCCGCACTCGCGCGGCCGATGCCCAACATCAGGGGATCCAACGCTCCCTACAGGAGACTGTACCTGGGGATCGTGCGAAGCATGGCCCTATACGGGGCACCCGTATGGGCGGAGACCCTGACGGCCAGCAATGTGGCTAGATTGCTAAGCCCGCATAGAGCGATGGCCGTCAGGGTGATAAGAGGATACCGCACGATCTCCGGTATGCGGCATGTCTCCTAGCCGGAAACCTCCATGGGACCTGGAAGCGAGAGCCCTTGCGTCACTGTTTAGATGGCGCAAGGAGGCGCTGGAGCGTGGCCAAAGGCCTGCGTCTCGAGAAATTGAGGCCCAGCGGTCCCTCCCTGCTCCACCAGGAAACCGTGGAGACATGGAAGGTGCGACTTGAGCAACCAAAGGGGGGATTCGCCACGATCGCGGCCCTCAGACTGGTCATGGACGAGTGGCTGGAGAGAAGACACGGTGCTCTCTCCTACCGGTTGTCACAGATACTTACCGGGCACGGTAGCTTCGGTAGGTATCTGTGGCGAAGACACTGGGAAACCACGGCTGAGTGTCAGCATTGCCGATGACGGCAGCGTGACGTAAGGAACTCATGCACGGCCCCCCTTAGAAGCGGGATCACACCCGAAACCCCCCAAAGACGCGGGATAGCACCCGAACCCTGGGCGAGGCCGCAGTGGCGGTCGTAGGTCTGTTGGGAGTCCTGAGACATCCTTCCGAGGACTTACCCGGGGCTCCCAACCATAGGCTGTTGGGCGTTACGTGAGGTATTTTAGTCAGTAGGAGTCCGGCATAACATCCATGAGGATTTTCCCTCACGTAAAAAAAAGGGCCCCTTGACAGAATTTGCTACAGGCCCCGCGCTGGCTTAATCCGGCACTGTGGTGTCATCATCCTCTCTTGAGGTGACTAGAGGGGTGCCACAGGGATCAATTCTGGGCCCTCTTTTATTCATCATATATACTGCACACATCACAGGTTCCTTTCAAAATTGTAAGTTCCATTTGTATGCAGATGACACACAATTATATTTTTCGTTCAAACCTGATGACACACTTGCAGCAGTGGCTAGGGTGAATGAGGACCTGGAAAGAGTGTTTCAGTGGTCGAAAGAACACTCACTTATATTAAATCCCTTAAAGTCAAAATTAATGATTCTCGGTAGTAAAAAGCAAATTCAATCTATCTTACTTCATGATCCTGCCATAATTATAAATGGCCAGAGAGTGTCGAAGAGGTCACTAACCTCGGTCTTGTGATGGATCCTCAGCTACAGTTTGAGGGATATATAAATAAAATTGTAAGAAATTGTTTTTAGAGGTTGAAAATTCTCTACAATATTCGTGACTTTATAGGGACATCGTTGAGGAAGCAGCTGGTGGACAGTCTCATACTATCAAGATTTAATTATTGCGACATAGTTTATGGCCCATGCTTGCTCGCTAAAACAAAAAATCTGATACAACGCATACAAAATGCATGTGCCCGATACTGCTTTCAGATACCAAAACGTCGCCATGTAACCCCTTATATTAATGATAATAATGTACTTAAGATGGAGGCCAGAAGACGGTTACATTTTGCCACTTTGCTTTTTGATTTATTGAAGTGTAAGAAACCTAATTATTTATATGAAAAAATATGTTTAAGGAAGGATCACTATCCTTACTCTGTCAGGTCTGCAACCAGTACAATATTGGTGCCAAAGCATAGAACAATGGCTTTCCGAGGTTCTCTTAGATATATGGCGATGCGAATCTGGAATGATCTGCCTCCGCCGATCAGGGACCTAAAATCAAAATACAGATTTAAAGTAAAGTATAAGGCTGTGCTCTTACTACAACAAAAGAGTGCTCCTTGAGCTATATTTTTTTAAATTTACATGTATCCACCATATACTTACCATAATGTTTGGCCCCTCAGCTACATATCATTCCAGACTCGCTTCTCTAGGTTGTTGGCACCTGTTGTTTGGTGTTTCTGAGCATGGTGATCTTTGGTTTATCCGGTCCGGTCGGTTTGTGAATGTGCTATTCTGTGCTGGGAGAAATAATGGTAGATTTAGTTGTGAAAGACTCATGTTATAGAGAAAAACAAAATACCCAACGATGGAGTTTAGTTTTGTTTAAATTTTGTGTTATTGCTTACTTCTTTACTATTAAGTATCTGGGTATGTCTAGTATAATATACTTATTTTGGAAATAACTTACCACTTTGTCGTGTTGATAGCATTGTTCTTGCAGTTTTTAGGGTTTCGTAGCCAAATGGCAAAAACGGAACCCTTATAGATTCGTCATGTCTGTCTGTCTGTCCGTCTGTCTGTCCGTCCGTGTGTCACAGCCACTTTTCTCCGAAACTATAAGGCCTATGATATTGAAACTTGGTAACTAGATGTATTCTGTGAACCGCATTAAGATTCTTATGTAAAACTAGAAAAAAAAGCAGTAAATTTTGGGGGTCCCCATACTCAGAACTGAAACTCAATTTTTTTTTATTCATCAAAACCATACGTGTAGGGTATCTATAGATAGGTCTTCAAAAATGCAATTGAGGTATCTAACATCATATTTTTCTAAACTGAATAGTTTGCGCAAGAGACACTTCCAAAATGGAAAAATGTGTGTCCCCCCCCTCTAACTTCTCGACTAAGAGAATGATAAATCTAAAAAGAAGATATGATGTACATTGCTATAAAAACTACCAACGAAAATTGGTTTGAACGAGATAGAGCTGGTAGTTTTTTTTAATACGTCATAAACCGCAATTTTCGGTTAGAAAAATCACTACCACTGCGAACGTGTTAAAACATCAGTCAAAGTTACAACTAACTATAAGAACTTTTATTATTATGCTACTTGCTGCTACGAAACCCTTCATGGGCGAGTCCAACTCGCACTTGACCGGTTTTTATTGAGATTCTTGTTGTAAATATTACTCATAAGAAACCATATATTTAGAATTTTTCGCTAAAACGATCTTGCCTGAAGGCGTCAGGTGGCACTCAGGGGTGACACTGAAAATCAGTACTGAGGAGGTTTACACCCAACTCAGTGTATGCTGAGTGTCCATCCCTTATTGCGGACACAGCGTACATATTAAAATAATACAATATCGACATACTAAATGTAGAGTAAATACAAAACATTTTATATTTTAACCACGTGCGTGAAGACATTTGCCACGTAAAATGTAATAGTGACACGTTGACAATTAGTTGACATGTCAAGTTCAACCACAGATTGCGTAATGTCAGTTTGCTCGGGCGGCGGCCAGAGATAATATAAATGATGGGCTCCTGACACGGTCAATAAACACTTGACAAGTCCGTTAAAGTATGAGTGTGGGTGGCTCGGTGTGCGTGAATTCTTTACACTTGCATGTAGTACATCTCGAATTCTCGACGCGACGTGTATGTACAATGTAAGTATACATTGTACATCATAATATTCACTCAGGTCGCTTGACCGTCTCCTGAGCCCATGAGTTGAGGAACGGGGCTCTGGCCCGGTGTTGTGGTTTTGAGCACTTGTATGATTCTACTTCTCCGGTTTTTTTTTTGCTTTAGAATTTTGTTAACTTAGTTCGATATCCTGTCTATTATGTAATACTTTTAGGGTTTTTTATTTTATGTGCGTTGTGATCCTAAATAAACAATTTTTCTTTCTTCTTTCTTTCTTTAAACTGTACATTGGAAATATTTAAAAAAGAAATCTCGCTGGGTGTTCAACATAAGATACCGAAGCCGAAAATATAGTTAGATTTTTTTTGTCGGTTTGCTTTGCTTTGTCCGGAAGGATCTCGAAAAGTACTCAGTAGATTTGATTCAAATTTTGCACAAATATTAACTAGGGGTAGGCTCTTCATATAGGCTATATATTATTACGCTACATATCCTAGGGGCTAAGCAGAGTGCAATCAAATTGGCATTATAACATAATTTTCACGCGTACGATTTCGCGGGCAACAGCTATTAACTATATTTTAAGAGTTAAAAAAGTTGCCTCGGGACCACAATTGGTATATCCCTATCGAAACGTCGAGGAACGGAAAGGGCACCGAAACCTACTTTATTTTAAGAACTCGAACCCGTGACCTTTGCCTAAACAAGGCAATGCTCTGCCAAGTTATACTGTGGCCAAGCTATAAAACTTTTTGTTTTTCCTAGGTTTTTAGTAATCGTCATAATTTTTATCGATGAAGTTTCATGTTTGGATCAAGATAGTAAATGTCTCAATTGATTTATTTCAAAAGCGAAGTTAGTTTCATATCATATCACCTCATAGTTTTTTTACACTTTAGGCTTACGACGTCAGGTGACAGCTTTCTATGCGACTTGAGATCATAATTGCCATACTAGATAAAAAGTATAAAAACCTTATCGTAAAAGCTGATGGAGAATTATAGGGATTACACAATATGCACTTTTTGCTTAACTACTCGTACTTTATTCCACGATTTTAATTATCATCTACTAAACTGACCGGTTTCGCTTTACAGCATTTTCAAAGGTTAAGCTAAAATGCACAAGTTTCGAAGAAGAAATACTTCTGAAACTGGTTGCGATAACAAAATAACATTTCTTTCGAAACTCGTTTTGAGAAAAGAATAATATGTTGCTTCTTTCGAAACTAGTAAATAAAATCTGTGTTGATGGATATGCAATACAATTCTTTTATCGAAACGAGTTTCGAAAGAAGAAATATTATTCTCTTATCGAAACCAGTTTCGGTAGAAGAAATGTTATTCTCATTTCGGAACTGAATTCAATACCTGGTTTCGAATGTAGCCGAAGGGGTCGAGATCGAGAGGTGGGTCAGAGAATATTGTTATATGGGTCGGAGCCCAGTCAACTTTGTCTTTTGGAACTACTTAATGAACACTGTTTAACGTCACCTACAAATACCTTATGTATTATTGATTGCGGGTCTTTTTCGCGTATACATTTCAAACTTCGCTCACCTCTCGTGAGGTGAAACATAGCGTTGAGAGGTGAGCGAAGTTTTAAATGTATACGCGAAATAGACCCGCAATCAATAATGTGTAGTGCAAGTCTTGTGAGTTTAAAACTTTATGTTCCTTGCTGGAATGGGATTCAATTATTCACTGCCTTTGCATTGCCTTTTGACTGCCTCTGTGGCGTAGTCGGTACTGGTACCGCCTGCGGCGCTGGAGGTCCTGGGTTCGATTCCCTGGGTCGCACGGTGGGCCGAAAATCGGCTCTCATAGACTTATTAGGGATTAAAATTTTTAAGTGTCGGTTTTTGGGCGGATATTGGTTTCATTAGTTATTACTGTATACAAAAATGACTTCTGGATCAAATCAGTCCATAAACCAATTAATTAGAATTTTTTACGAAAACTTTGTATGGAGAAATTATGAAAAATTCAATTTTCTCTGAAACGGCAAGGAAAACCGTAATATCCTCACAGATGGTTTTAGGGCTAATTATTCATGATTTTTTGGTGTACAATATATTACGGTTGTAACTGCTGTTTTTTTTTAAAAAATCATTCAAATTTAAAATATTATTTTTAAGCATGAAACGGGGTTTTTGGGTTGAAAGGAGAAAAAACAACTTATATAAAAATTATTCATGTACTTATAATCGATAAATAACCAAACAAAGCATATATTAATATAAACTTGAATAATAATATGAATACAAAAAACACATTAAAATAAATTGCACATGATCGTCATGGGCAAATTCATCGCCATGACGTCATTTTTGTATACAGTAATAAGTGTAATAACTAATGAAACCAATATCCGCCCCAAAACCGACACTTAAAAATTTTAATCCCTAAGTCTATGAGAGCCGATTTTCGGCCCACCGTGGGTCGGTCCAAATATTTGTGTGATCCACAAATGTTTTTTTCGGAGTTTGGGTGTTTTCTATGTATAATATTTATGTATTTCGAAATAATATAAGTATGTCTATCAGTCGTCTAGATCCCATAGCACACAAGCTTTATAGCTTAGTTTGGGCTAGTTGATGTTGTGTGAATGAAAATGTCCAACCATATTTATTTATTTATTATTATTTATTCCTCAACTCGTATCCGAGATGTGGAAATAACTAAATCTGATTGGTTTGGTGGATACCGGGCCTGACACTGATCAATCAATATCTGTTGTTCACTTTGATTGTAACGAGAGGGATTTCCAATGTACTTCATTAAATTGACACGCTATTTTTTTATGTTGATTAATTTTCAAGAAGTATTGTTTGTAATCAATGGATTTTCCTTATCGTTAATGTAAAAGAAAGACCTCCACCGGCCCTGTATTTAATCTGTGTCTGGATATCTCTTCGGGATAAACTGAACGACTATTGGTTTTTCATGTTTCGGTCTTTGCCAAAAGATATAGGTAGTGATTATAGATACTCATATACTTGATGTATGTATGTTGCGAACTAAGCCGCTGCTCATAAGGAACTGCTTTTGTAAATAATTGTAAAAAGAAATATAATTATCTATCTATGCACTGACTTTATCTACGACTAGTTTACGGCTCTGCTAAACATCTGAATCAAATCATTGGGACGCGTGTTGCTAATGTTTTTCTTTACATAATCAAAGATTCTGAATCTGCGTCAGTGTACCCTGTCGATCAGTCAGCAGGGGCTTAGGAATACCAACGCTCACTTATTTACCAGATTCGTTTGACTCAGGAGACGACCAAGAGATCCCCTTGCCCTTGTAGTGTGAACTACTGTGAACCTCGCCAGAACTAATGTAAGTCTGATGTGGAGCGAAACCCATTTTTAGCCCCTCTCTATAAAATAGAGTGCAGAGGGGCTTATGGCGAGACTTGTGACTTTGTTGCATTAAATTACGTCACTAGGTCACGTGGATCATCTGTTCAAAGTTTGAAATAAAACAAGAAAGTCGTGAGATCGTTTGAACCAGACTGCTCCTCCAGGTAAAGGTGAAGGAAAGTTTGAAATAAAACAAAAATGACAACGTCAATGGGATTGAACTTTCGCAATAAACGTGTTAGAGAGGGGCAGTCGAGTTAGAACGATCTCACGGCTTTCTTATCTTACACATACTCAAATACCGTACTACCATCGCAAAATTATTGCCAACGACGACATAACTACCTTATCATCGAAGTAATCAAAATACCCGTTAGAAAACTGTGCATTGAAAATTCTTTGAATAGCTGTAAAATCCATTAAGTAGTAAGTAAACATACGTACAAACTTTACTGTTACGAGGATGTATGCAAAATTTTCTTCATATCTGATCTTACATACTTTACTCCCCTTTTTTTACGTGTGGAAATTCCTCATGGATGCTTTACAGGACTTTACCGACTAAAACCACACGGTACTCTACCCCCGGCTACGGCCGAAAGCCCTGGGTAAGCCGTCGGAACGATGTCCCAAAATGCCCTAAAAAGGCAACATTTTTTTTTATACCACTAAGGTGGCAGACAAGCACACGGCCCACCAGAAGGACTGGTGGTCACTGCCGCCTATAAACGTTTGCAACACCAGAGGCGCCACTCTCGCGCTGCCGACCCTGTAAAAACCTTCTAAGGCCCCTTTTAAAGAATCCCATACTGTAGGCGTATGGGAAAACCGAGGCAGGGAGATCATTCCACAACCTAACCTAACATACAATTCATATAATTTGAAATACAAAACATACAACAGCTACAAATCGTTTTATGTTTCAAAATATGAAACGTACAATGTTGCCCGCTGGACTCTATTCCCCATTGGATTCAGATTGAGTGATGTCTTCTGACATCTTTGGATGTAATTAAGAGCGAGCTTAATTACTACTAAAAAAAACCACAGGTTCGATTAAGTTCTTCAACTGCATCCCACCATCTCCTTACTGACCCGAACAACGCGTGCCGGTCTAAGGTGCCACTGATGCAGCGCGCGGAGAGAATCCTCGCCAGAACCGAGCGATTCAAAACATCGCTTTTCTGTCGAATCACGCAACTAAAACGATGGTCCGCCACCAATGTCCTTGTATTCCACATTCCATTGCAGCTAAAGTATTTTCAGGTGTTCTTTCTTTGTTGGAAAACACTTGTAATCACCAGACCATACTTCTAGGCCAATCAGAGTAGCGTTTTCATCTGAGTATATCTAGTCTCGTTTCCACATACGAGATTATTACATTGGCGCTAATTTCACGCTTCAAACACCATACGGCCCCGGGGAGGGGGGACGTCATGAAGGGGGATATGTTCTCTCCGCTCATGACACTGGATTCGCTTAGTTATGAGGATGGAGTTAAGTGATTTTCTCGTAACTTATGCATTATGGTTTACTAGCGGACTTCACGTGGTTTCACCCGCGTAATTCCCATTCTTGTGGGAATATGGATTATATCACCTGCGGATAGTGTAGCTGTATCTTTCCTCTTTATAATATTAGTAATTTAGTATAGAGTATAGATAAGTGCACCAATTATCTATAATGCAACTTAAAACTTAAGTCACTCTATGACAATGATTCATCCACCTCTTTTTGCTACTATAGCAAACAATTTTTTTAAAGATTATTTTTGAAAAGCAATTAGTACTTATGCTAACTAATAAATTTTAAATATGGAAAATGAATTGGTTTCGAGCAGGAATCGAACCTGCGTCTTCGGCGAACCGTGCCGACGCGTTAATCACCCGCCACCGAAACCTACTCGGAACCAACCAAATTTTCCACCTTATTATCATCATGATCATCATTTTTTTTACTTTACTAATTATGAGTTGAATGAACATGTAAGAGTTAAAGACATGATTAGACGCATATATATAGATGATATTTAAATTTCATTTGGGTATTAAAATTTTAATGATTAGTCGCACCTCTAAAAAGGACTGAAAGACGAGTTACAAGATTCGGGTTATCATAGATTACAATAGAAACGTTCTCCCTCCAGCTGTTTTTTCCAAATGGTAATAATATATTTCCCAGCCTTATAAAGACATCAAAGTTCCGTTTTGCGGCTTTTCCACACGCCAATGAATACAAAACCAGTTTGCTCTCGCTTCACAATAACATAGTAAAAAGACTGAAGTAAGTTATCTTCGAACAAACGCACCGAGCGCTATTTGCATGTGTACGAGTGCAGTGCGCATTAGCGAGGCACGCACACTTGCAAAACCCCTGTTAAAAGCTTCTATTTCCATAGAGGCTTCTCACAGGTGTGGAGCGAGGAGCTACTTTACTAGCTGCTAGGTGGCGAGTTTAAAAGCTATCGAATGAGCGACAGTGAGATAGTTATAAGTCTTATAAGCAAATTGTAATAAAGCTCGATGACACGGAGCGAGTTTACAAGCTACTCGTTTACTCTCTGGATTGTAGGTTGAAAACTTGCTCCCAGTCATCGACGCTAAAGGCTTGAATATTCAGGCTTGGCGTACCGCACATTTTGTATGAGAAGGTTTCGAAATGGCATTATGCCTGCACTGCGCCTGTCCCACACCGTTTCTCTACAATTCACGTCTAAAGATTCCTAGAAAATTGGTCAATATGCTCGTGTTCCCTTTTAACTTATTTCCCTCTTTTTACTATGACGAAAAATGGATCGGTTGGGAAGATTGCGACAGTCTGTACCGACTGTTATTGCCAAAATATTTTTCTTTAACTTTGAAGTACTTACTTATGTTGTTGAAGACTTTCAAGTTATTGAAAGTTTCAGTACTTATACTTATTAAGGATCTGTTTTCGTAATATAAATTACAATATGAAGATTTATTTTGTTTAGTACCTGTCCAAGATTGGAATAGACCGCTGGCAATTCATTAAAAATAATTTCTTTAATTACAGAAATAATTATGATAGATAGTTAACCTACCCCTAACAACACTACCCCTACTGATATGTATATTTAAAGCTAAATCTGCTGTCTGTTACGCTTAAAACCCGAAACACTGAACTGATTATTCGGAAATCTATACTAATATTATAAAGAGGAAAGATCAGTAGAATTTTAAAATTGGATCTACCGTTCCGGAATTTCGGTCACTTTCTTCTTTATAATATTAACATATTTCTTTTCATCCACAGTTCGCGATAAACCTATTTCGAACACTACCGCCATCGTCAAACCCGAATGGCGCAGAATTTGACCCTGAGGAGGACGAGCCTACGTTAGAAGCAGCATGGCCACACTTACAACTGGTGTACGAGCTGTTTCTAAGGCTACTGGAGTCGCCCGACTTCCAGCCCAACATCGCCAAGAAGTATATTGACCAGAAGTTTGTTTTACAGGTTAGTATTATGACAATCTTTATAATTCTATATGGTTTTAGGGTCCTTATTTTGTGAGGGCAAATCCTCATGGATGTTATGCCGGACTCCTACCGACTAAAAAACCTCACGTAACGCCCAACAGCCTATGGTTGGGAGCCCCGGGTAAGCCCTCGGAAGGATGTCCCAAGACTCTTAACTGACCCACGGCCGCCACTGCGGCCTCGCCCAGGGGGTGGTTCGGGTGCTTTCCCGCGTCTGTGGGGGGTTTCGGGTGTGATCCCGCTTCTAAGGGGGGGGGGGGCGTGCATGAGTTCCTCACATCACGCTGCCGTCATGGGCCTGCTTCTGTAAAGACGGTCTCACCGTCCTCAGGCCCCCGGTCATGGAGGCCGATAGTCCTCGGCGAAGACCCGTCAACGGCGCCCAGGCCGCCGACTGCGGAACTCTCCCGTCACTGGTTTTAGGGTCCTTAGTAAACAAAGGTCTCTTGGACACAGGGCACACAGAAATGGCGTAGTACGCGGTTAAGACTTCGGAGTCCGTACTTGTTAAAATGTACTTTTTTTTACCACTAAGCTGGCAGACAAGCATACGGCCCACCAATCGGACTGGTGGTCACCGTAGCCTGTGAACGTTTGCAACATCAGAGGCGCCACTCTCGTGATGCCGACCCTGCAAGAACATTCTAGGACCCCCTTTGAAGAACCCCATACTGTAGGCGTTTTGGAAAACTTAGAGGAAAAATGTAGAGCAAATTACGTTTCTTCTTCGAATGTCGAGGAAAATCTTAGCGCAGTCACGCTTCTATACATTTTGTATGAAACCGACGCGACTTCCGCAGCCCGTACTTTCGTCCATAGCACAGAGCGAAAACTCCATAACAAAAATGTTCGTTTTCACCCACACTAATATACACGTAATGTGAATGCTTGAATCAAACTTGAATGTGTATGTGAGTTTACTAGGGTAACTAGCTATGGAAACAAAATAATAAGGAACAGAACGCAATCTCATGTATGTGGGTACTTTTTTTTTCAAATCTACCTTTGGCTAAGCACAAATTAAACCAAAGCAATAGCACAAAGTACGTAGGTAGTAATACGTAATGCAACGCAGTGACACTCTCTCAAGTACTGTCACGGCAATAGACACATCAACTTTGGCGGGGGGATGGGGAAGCTTACTCAGTGGGAGATCTGTATGTAATACTATTATATTGTCTTTGCTTATATTTTCGCAACTGTTTGTCTGCTGTCCGTTTGATTTGAGCTACAATTGCGTTATTTTATTGAATAACAAAGCGTTGGGTCACTACCGAGATCAGTGGGGCTCAAGTCAGCCTCAATTGCTGACCAACACTCGACTGGTCGAGGCTATATCGAAGAGAAGAAAAACTCGAATAAAAGCTCGTGCCTACTCTTCTGTTTAGTGTGGTATCTCCAGACCGATCGATCATCATCTCAGTAGAAACTGGGAGAGGCTCACGTTCAGTACCTAGTGACAGACTGAGATCAGTGTTCCACCCACCAGTGTTGTCTGAAACTGAGTCCTACCGATTAAAAAACCTAACGTTACGCCCAAAAGCCTATGGTTGGGAGTCCCGGGTAAGCCCTCGGAAGGATGTCCCAGGACTCCCAACAGACCCACGGCCGCAAGTGCGGCCTCGCCTAGGGGGTGGAAAAATGGAGAGCAATTACGTTTCTTCTTCGAATGTCGAGGAAAATCTTAGCGCAGTCACGCTTCTACATTTTGTATGAAACCGACGCGACATCCGCAGCCCGTACTTTCGTCCTTATAGTTTCGCAACTCTTTGTCAGCTGTCTGTTTAGTTTGAACTACAGTTGCGTTATTTTATTGAATTACAAAGCGTTGGGTCACTACCGAGATCATTGGGGCTCAAGTCTCACCTGCTGACCAACACTCGACTGGGCGAGGCCATATTGAAGAGAAGGAAAACTCGAATAAAAGCTCGTGCCTATTCTTCTGTTTAGTGTGATTTCGTCAGACAGATCAATCATCCTCTCAGTAGAAAGTGGTAGACGGCTCACGTTCAGCAGTGACAGTCTTAGTGATTTGTTTTTATGAGGGTAGTCTAGATTATAAAATATGGCTGCAAGTAATTTTCGAACTTGTCAACTTGGTTATAGTCTTTTGTTTTATTGATTTGCATATTATATGTTTTTTTCGATCTTCATTTGTTTCACCGATCTTTATTTGTTTCACCCCGATCTTCATTTGTTTTGTCAATCTTCATTTGTTTTGCCGATCTTCCTTTGTTTTGCCGATTTTTATTTGTTTTGAAAATTATTTGATTACTTTATACTTTCAACTTAAGTGTTACAATTTCGGCTATATTGCGAATCTGCTATTTTGAGAATCTCATATTTCGATCATCAGTGCCCCACAAGTGTTGTCTGAAACTGAAAAATTAATAAATGTTATTAAGCGGAAAAACGCCTTTGAATCCTCGCCGTGGTAGACGCTTGTTATGCTGTCACCGCAATCAACATAAAAAACAGATAAGAAAATGTCGTCTAGAGTCATTCTACCAAGTATTGATTATTTGTGTGTATATCTAAACGAAACCTAGGCAACGCTTTAGTGTTTATTACTACTTACAACACCATTTCTATAATTACAATGTCTGAAATGTTATTTATCGTGTCATACGATTTGTTTGTGTTACCAAAAAAAGCTGTATTTTTTTTATACAAGGTTGCAGGCTTAGTTGTCAAGCCTCGAAAAACTTCTATCCAGTAATTTTCTCGTAAGTTCTGACCTCGATTTATAAAAAAAGCACTCAATATAATTCGGTGAACACATTTTTGTTGCTCAAGAAAATTTTAGGTTTCAAGGTAGGATCTTAAAGCCTAACAGTATTATGCTATCATATAAGTTTTTTACGAGTAAGTTAGCCTTGGCCTACTTTTCATTTTATTTGTCAGTGGATTATCCTGAAAGTGGCTGTAATAGGTATACCTATGTAAAAAAAACTCAGCTTAGTTTTGAGAATCACATTTCCCCGAAACTACTGCCAATTTGGGGAGTAGGTTAGTATTTTCGGGGATTTTTTTTAGGACCATTGTAATTTCGGTTAATAATCCACCATAATTATTAACTGTTAACTTCGGTAAGAACAATGCGAAAAAAAAGGGAACAATGCGAAAAAAAAGGGATTAAACAGGTTGATAAGATCGTTTGTTTCAAGAAAACTAATCCACCATAATTATTAACTGTTAACTTCGGTAAGAACAACCTTAATGCGAAAAAAAAGGGATTGAGACAGGTTAATAAGATGATAGTTTGTTTCAAGAAAACTACACTAGAGCCGCGGGCAATAGCTAGTGAGAAATGAAAGCCTACAGTGTGGTACATTATGAGCAAGCCTCATTTCAATGAAAATACTTTTCAGTTTTCACCTCATTTGTCCAAAACAAACTAGCCGGGTTCCTGAGATTGGCTACGCGTTTCTTTTTTTTTTTTTTTTGCTGAAATATGAAATGGCAGAATAATATTTCCTCGAGGAGAATTATAAAATAGAGGATGTGATTCTTTATTCTTTATTTATCACAAACAATTATTACATTGTGTCGGATTTACATGCACTTAAAACTAACACACAATCCTAAAGGCAGAGCGAAACGAAACAGGTATCAGTCAATAACATTTAGAATGTGATGAAAGTTGTTTCGGAAAATTTTAATCACGCGCACAGACCTGCGGGCCTAAAAAGGCAACATTGTATGTTTCATTAAATGAAACATAAAATTCATATAATTTGAAATACAGAGCATACCAAACATTTAACGTTTCATGATATGAAACGTACAATGTTGCCTTTTTAGGCCCTCAGCATGCAATAGCTAGGGAGAAATAAAAACTTTACCGTTTCAAAACAAAACAAAATGAATTTATTTCACTTCGGCGTAATACTCGTATGCCTAAGTATATTATACAGATGCACTTGTAAAACGTCCACGATATAAACCAAATATTCTGCCACCAGTTCACAACGCGACCTACCTGAGAAGAACTGGCAAGAAACTCAGTGTCAATGAGGTACATTATGCTGAAGTCTTCTTTCAATAAAAATACTTTCCACTTTCTTTGCCCGAGATATTCTCGATGTCTTTTGTTCTCGCTAAAACATATAATGCCAGAATAATATTCCCTCACGGAGAACTATAAAAAATCTCAACTAACAATATAGAAATTTGTTCCCGTGGGAATATAGGAATGAAATATAGCTTATGTTACTCAAGGTAAATGTAGCTTTCCAATGGTGAAAGAATTATTGAAATCGGCACAGTAGTTTTGAGTTTATTCATTACAAACATACACACATATTTTTCCTCTTTATAGTACGAGTTTCGAAGTGTAGATAATGTGCGAATACTCTTTAAGTCTACAGCTGATATTAAACATAATAAACCATTGCGAATAGTGTTACGATTATTGCCAAGACACATTTCATCCGTTACTTCTTTATAGTGGAACTATTGTGATAACATTATTATTCTACGTGCGTTTACGTAATTACTTTTCATCGTAGGTAGTCATTTTTTATGAGGTTTTTTGGTTATTTTGTAGCCGGTACTTATATGCGAGTATTTTCGGGGAATACAAAAAAGGTTTCAAATCTTTTTATGCTGATAAGAATATAAATAAAAATTCTGTGTAACATATTTTTAGACAGCGCGATCCAGATCAAATTAAACTAATAGAAGTTTATGCTATGTGATCTAGACAAATGATAAACATACTTATATATTTCTAAATACATACTTACATACTACTTACTCCATATCCCGAAACAAACATTTGCGAATGACACAAATATTCGTTCTAAGCATTCGAAACCGAGGCGTTAGTCCAGTTTTTCTTTTAAACGTTAGGAAAATCCTACATGGATGCTATACCTACTAAAAACCACACGTATCCTACCCAACAGCCTACGGTTGGGAGCCCCGGTTAAGCCCTCGGAAGGATACCCGGGGCAGGACTCCCAACACCCCTACGGCTACCACTGCGACCTCACCTAGGGGGGGTTCGGGTTCTATCCCGGTTCTTTGGGGGGTTGTTCGGGTGTTATCCCGCTTCTTAGGGGGCGGCGTGCGCAAATCCCTCACGTCACGGACTGCTTCTGTGACTTCAGCGCTGTAACATACAATACCACTACGCCTCCGTGGTTATTGGGTTATCCAAATCATCAAGCTGCAGGTTCGCTTACCTGTTGTTAAATTTTCTAATAGAATTGTTATTTTTACAGTTACTAGAATTATTCGACTCCGAAGACCCCAGAGAGCGTGACTTCCTGAAGACCACGCTACATAGGATATACGGCAAGTTCCTGGTACTGCGGGCTTATATAAGGAAACAGATCAATAACGTGTTTTATAGGTAAGTTCCACACCATGAGCTACCTACCCCTTGAATATAAACAGAACTTGTACAAACAAATTGCGAAAGTGGCGGACCGATTTGGAAAGTTTGCTATGTAGAGTAAACATACTAAGTCTGACTTTCCATGAAGGTTTTATATAGGAATTTATATAGCCACGCCTTTTCCTTTAAGGTCAGTACAGGCTACACTCTTTCCTCTGCTAGTTTGACATATTGATTTTAGGACTTTCATGTTGTTGTATATGAAATAATCTGAATTGTAAAGTAGTTAAACAATCCGTAGAACCTCTGAGAAACATTTTAAGTGAGCATAAACGCTGGGAAAAGACGCGGTAACGATAGAGATATAACACCACCTCGTTACTAGCAGGTAATGCAGTGTCTCGTTGGCTAAATGGTAGATACCATATTTAGGCCAATCTCACGTGTAAACTGGTACTGCTACCAACACCTAATTTCCCAAGACTGGTTGGAAGGTCACTCGGTTCCAATAATGTTGAAAGATCCAGAACTGAGCGATTCAAAAGATCGTTCCTCTGCCGAACTACAAAAACTCGGAACGACCTGACCACGTATTTCCATCATCTTTCAACCCCGGGTTCTTCAAGCGGAGCGTGAAGAAGCACATCATGAACCACCAACTTGATGACCACTGTCAGAAGTCGTACGGATTGTCAGAGTGACTCCCAATCGCTAGATATCGCCATAACTTTTCATCAGGCGAGGTGTCAATTTCGCGAGCTTAATATATTTAAAAAAATCGGTTGTCTGTAAAGTCGGTTTACTGACGATAGTTGAACGTGACAACTCAGCCTTAAATGGCACGCCTCAAAGCGAGGTAACGCCGCATACGTCATGTTTTTTCGTGGATGCAGCCGGCTCCATCGAATTATACGACGGTGTCACGTCAAAAAATCACACAAAATACTTAAAAGTGGTGATGTATGTACTAAAAGGCGTTAACACTAAACAGGCAGTGTTGTTTATAAAACCTGACCTCGTAACGGACCATTGTATCGCAGCCACACGTGTAACAGTTATTTGACACCGGAATTGACCTGAATGGGTAGGACCCACTGATCGTGGCAATTAACCCTGACAATGACACATGCGGTCGCCGTAAACGTGAGCTTTGGATATTTGATACTTTGACCGAATCTTGTAGTACTGCTATAGGTTTATAGCCTTCTTAATAGGCTTTCTCGCGTTTTGGCAGTAGGTAGAAACTGTTCCTCTTTTCACTGTCTATGATATCCCTACTAATATTATAAATGCGAAAGTAACTCTGTCTGTGGAACCGACGTGCATGCATGAAAAGAAAAATGAAAGTTGAAGAGGCGAGTGAGGTGTGTATGGACCGTGCCGTGTGGCGCTCGGTTCTTTCTGCCTACCCCGCAAGGGATTCGGCGTGAAGATAGTATAGTATAGTATAGTAACTCTGTCTGTCTGTCCGTCTGTCTGTCTGTTACGCTTTCACGCCTAAACGGCTGGAGCAATTGAGATGAAATTTGGTAAAGGAATAATTCGAGGCCCTGGGAAGGACATAGGCTACATTTTAACCGACTGCGCAAAAGGAAGGTTATGATTTTACGCGATAAACAACTTCTACGCGGTTGAAGCCGCGGGGAACAGCTAGTTTGAATAGAAATTTCGCTCTTTCTATATTATCGTTATTGTTTTCCACATAAATGGTACCCACCATACTACTGTTCAAATAGCCGCCTATATGAAGACTACGACCGCCGCCGCCATTCCGCTCACCATGACTTACATACTTACTTACTAAAAGCAGCAAGACGCCTCCCCATTCAGGGCCAGTATCGTGACGCCATACGCGACAACATTGAACGGCGTAATAATTCATATTATATGTAAATCCGTATGTAAAACCGTTAACATTGATAACAGCTGAGAAAGAAAATGGAGTTATTCACGCCTTTATTGTTCTAGGTTACGCTTCTACGTGTTCCAACTTCTTACTAATATTATAAATTCGAAAGTTTGTGAGTGTACATGTGTGGATGTTTGTTACTCTTTCACGCTCGAACGGCTGAACAGATCTGAGATCTGAGATGAGATCTGACTCATCAGGCTACTTTTTATCCCAGGAATAAGTTCCCACGGGAAGCAGAAACGGAAACAAAACTTGATGCGGGCGAAGCTGCGGGCGTCAGCTAGTTTCTTTATATTTCTGTTGCTACAGACTTCATCATTCTCTCGTCTGACTATAAAGTCCTGATGCAGCAATCTTTAATATGGAGCCTGGGGTCAACATTGAGTCCATTTCTCTGTTATTAATGATACTAGCAGTTCTGGCTTCTTCCGCGTAGAAGTCGTTATCGTGTAAAATCATCAAACTACTTTTGCGCAGTCGTTTAAAAAGTAGC
This sequence comes from Miltochrista miniata, assembly GCA_933228765.1. NCBI lineage: Eukaryota > Metazoa > Arthropoda > Insecta > Lepidoptera > Erebidae > Miltochrista > Miltochrista miniata. The sequence goes on along the minus strand of OW121764.1, from coordinate 7,421,988 downwards.
TTATATCCTTTCCAGGGCCTCGAACTTTGTCCATACTAAATTTTATCCCAATGACTTAGCAGTTTAGGCGTGAAAGCGTAACAGACAGAGTTACTTCCATTTATAATATTATAACTAGCGGACGCCACGCGGTTTCACCCGCGTATCTTCCGTTCCCGTGGGAATATGGGAATAAAATATAGCCTATGTTAACCACAAGGAGTGTAGCTTCCCAACAGAGAAAGATTTTTTCAAATCGGTCCAGTAGTTTCGGAGCCTATGCGATGCAAACAAACAATCAAATCTTTCCTTCTTTCTTTATAATATTAGTATAGATAGGGCATGTAGTACAATAATGTGTATTTGTGCAGGTTTATATACGAAACGGAACATCACAACGGCATTGCGGAGCTGCTAGAGATCCTCGGCTCCATCATCAATGGTTTCGCGCTGCCACTTAAGGAAGAACACAAATTATTCTTATTACGGGTAAATATAATTCTATTGTACCTATAGTTTTTATGACTTTCTAGCCGTCGTCGTCTCTTCTATACAACTTGAAGGCGTAGGCACAAATTTACTGATGACATGTTTTGTCGTTGCAATGAAATTAATTGATATTTCACCTGGGCACCGATTCTCGCTTCACACGACATGAATGCGTGGACGGAAATCGGCGGGTGACGCGTCGCCTGTCTCATATTTAGGAACGGCGAACATGAGACGGACGACGTTTCACCCGTAAATTTGAGTCCACGCATTCATGTCGAGTGGTCGAGAATCGGCGCCCAGTAATTTTCCATCTACGCTTTGAAGACTTTCAGTTGAGAATCGATGCCTTCCGTTCTCAACAGCAACTCATCATCGCTGATTGCAATAGCGTCAAGTCAATTCGTGCTAACAATCGGCCTGCGAAACTCATACGTCTGCGATAATAGTCTTAGGATGTTATTAGACCAATCGATCGATTGTCGATCGACAGCATCGATCAACGTCGATCGACAGCATCGACCAACGTCGACCGACTGGTGTAATAGCTTTAATTGATCGACGGATACTGTTCGACCAACCAATCGATCGATTACCGGTTGATAACATCAGTCGACGTTGATCGTTTTGTGTTATTAGACCAACCGATCGATTCCGTCGATCGACCGATTGGTGTGATAGAAACAATCGATCGACGTCGACTAAACCATTCTGCCATCGATCGATCGATTGGTATGTAGAAATTATCGATCGGCGTCGACTAAATCATTCTGCCATCGATCGATGCCGTCGATCGACGATCGATCGATTGGTGTGATAGAAATTATCGATCGACGTCGACTAAATCATTCTGCCATTGATCGATGCCGTCGATCGATCGATTGGTCTAATAACACCCTTATTTGTACCTCCAAGGCTCAGTACTAAACCAATTGGGTTGTTTAATATAGAAAAGGTTCTATCAACTGTTGAATAATTGTTATTTAATTTTCGTATAATAAAATAAGTATTAGTACAAACTCACCGACCTAATTCTGATATACATTCCTGAAATAGAGGTCAATGTTAGGAATTTCAATGCGACAGCGCAAGAAAATATGTAATAATACAAACATGTGCACTTAGTCATATTTAAATGTATATTTTAACGACTATATAGACTTACATTATGAGACTTGTTATGACAGATATATGTAAGTACGCTCAAATCATTTAATTTTATTAAGTACTAGCTGATGCCCGCGACTTCGTATGCTGCATTTTATATGTGATTCTTTAGATTGATATAACTTTTTTATTTATAAACCGATTGACATGAAACAAACACTAAATGTTAAATGAAGCAAATCTAAACGCAATAAAGAAAACCGCAATGCAATCAGTTGAGCGGTTGCTGAGATTAGCGTGCACAAACGTACTGATATACAGACAAACAGACAATAATTCTAAAAATCATTTTTAGGTTCTATTGCATTCATAAAGCCCTCCTATATTATTTTTTCTTATATATCTGCAATGTACAGACGCGACCTGTTGCGATTTTATTGTATATGTACTTTTTGAGTATTGATGATATTGATATTGATGTATTGATAATGGTGTTCCACCCGCGGGAAATTCTGTTACCATTCCCGTATCCCATGGTAACGTATTGCAGGGATGAAATGTAGTGTATATATTATTATTAGGGATATTTCTGACTATAACCTATCTCTGTAACAAATTTCAGGCAAATTTGTGTGATTGATAACAATATCTTTACAAACTTTCACATTTATAATGCTTAACATATTGATCCTTAATAGAACACGGAACTGGCGGTAACCGACTACAACTTTGAAATAAAAACCTCCCTTTGTCAAAACTAGCGGACGTCACGCTGTTTCACCCGCGTTGTTCCCGTTCCCGTGGGAATACGGGCTTAAAATATAGCCTATGTCACCCGCGGATAGTCTAGCTTTCCAATAATGAAAGAACTATTCAAATCGGTTCAGTAGGAGCCTATTCGATGCAAACAAACAATCAAATCTTTCCACTTTATAATATTACTAGCGGACGTCACGCGGTTTCACCCGCGTAGTTCCCGTTACCGTGGGAATACGGGAATAAAATATAGCCTATGTTCACCGCAAAGAGTGAAGCTTCCCAACTGTGAAAGAATTTTTCTAATCGGTCCAGTGGTTCCGGAGCCTATTCGTTACAAACAAACAAAAAACAAATCTTTCCTCTTTATAATATTAGTATAGATATGTCAAACTACCATTTTAATAAGATTGCATTAATTCCAGGTGTTACTTCCACTGCACAAGGCCAAGTCCCTATCGGTGTACCATCCGCAGTTGGCCTACTGCGTGGTGCAGTTCTTAGAAAAGGACCCCTCGCTCACACAACCCGTAGTTAGGTAAGTCCTATTAGCATGCCAACAATCTAGTAATGAAGTTGTTGTAGATTTCAATTCTAATTTGTTTATTTAATCCCCGACCGAAAAACGAAGGGTATTATAAGTTTACCCTGTGTATCTGTCTGTAGCATTATATCTCTCGAACGGCTGAACAAATCCGATTGACATGGTTCTTAGCTAAAAATTTTAAAGATTATCAGCTCACTTCTTAGGTGATGAAGGAATCTCACTAAATTCCACAGGTCTGATAGATCTGAAATTTGGTATAGTGCTACTTTGAAGGTATCTCCACGACATGATTATCTGGAACTTGATAATCTTAGCGTAAAGACTGGTCATCATGGTAGAGTCCATTTACACAAAACTTCCTATACGCTCATTAAAACAGTTTCTTATGTCTGTTAACACTCAAACACCGAAACAAACATTTGTGAATGACACAAATATTTGTTCTGAACCAGGGTGCGAAGTTGCGAACCCTAGACCTCCAGAACTGCAGTCCTATACAGGGTGGAATTTAAAGACGGTAGTCGGAGGGAAAGTAATTATAATATTGATAATGGCAAATTTTGCTGAAAGGATACATTCCTTTATTTTTAAAAGTAAGTAAAATTGCATTTAAAGTTTTTGAAAAAATCTCCTGTTTGAGCCGGGAATCGAACCTGGGAGATGTGAAAAAAAAAACAACCTGTATTTTATGATACCAACCGAAACAGTCTTTAATAAGGATCAATTACAACTAGGCAACATAGTATCTTAAAATAAAGGAAGATCAAGTAAAATATGTTTTTATTGTAAAGCTTACTCACTTTCATCTGAAGAAAAAAAGACAGTCAGGGAACTTTACCTCCCAACTACTGTCTTTAAATTCCACCCTGTATACTTATTACTGAGCCACCGACGCGACGATCGTTGCAAGGAATCTTACAGTACCTCATTTCATTTCCAGAGCATTATTAAAATACTGGCCGAAGACGCACTCGCCCAAAGAAGTGATGTTCTTGAACGAGATGGAGGAAATACTGGACGTGATAGAACCGGCCGAGTTCCAGAAGATTATGGACCCGCTGTTTAAGCAGCTCGCCAAGTGTGTTTCCAGTCCGCATTTTCAGGTAAGTTGTTTGTATGCCTGTGTAGAATGCTACGATTTTTTTTTCTGTGGACACTCATGAATGCTTTGCCGGACTCTTACCGACTAAAACCATACACACGGCCCGGGTACGCCTTCAGAAGGATAATCCCAGGGCACCGATTCTCGCTTAACACGACATGAATGCGTGGACGGAAATCGGCGGGTGACGCGTCGCCTGTCTCATATTTAGGAACGGCGAACATGAGACGGACGACGTTTCACCCGTAAGTTTGCGTCCACGCATTCACGTCGTGTGGTCGAGAATCAGCGCCAAGGGCTCCTCACACAGACTATGACCACCGCCTCCGCCCCATTCTTGAGTTTTATCCCACTATTCACCACCGTGAAACAAATTGTGGTAAAATGTGGGCATAAAAAATGTCTCTGCCTACCCTTTCGGGGATAAAAGCGTGACCATATGACCTGCTTCTTGGGGGTTCTGATTCAATCATGGAACCTTCGATCGCTTTAATTGATACTTGGAACAATCGGGAGTTGGCTAGACTGTCGTTAGACCTCCTAACCTCTTTGCGGGTCTAAATCTTAGTCGGGCGCTGGACGTCAAGTTCGATATGACATCAGGGGGAATGTCCACACGTTAAAAAAGACAGGCCTTTAAAAGGCTTCATATTGTACAAAAATTTCAAGAACCATTTCCTTTTGCGTCCCCAGGTGGCGGAAAGAGCACTATACTACTGGAACAACGAGTACATAATGTCGCTAATATCAGACAACGCGACGCACATCCTTCCCATCATGTTCCCGTCTCTATACCGCAACACCAAGAGCCATTGGAACAAGACCATTCACGGGCTGGTCTATAACGCGCTCAAGCTCTTCATGGAGATGAACCAGAAGCTGTTCGACGAGTGCACGCAGCAGTATAAGCAGGAGAAGCAGAAGTGAGTATGGAACGCGTAATGGCGAGCGAGCGGAACGAGCGTGACGCGGCAGTGGCAGTCAAGTTCTAGATTCGCTTAATTTATGTAGTCACAATCTCGCGGTATTTACAAGTGCTACACCTTCTCACTCGCTAAATCAACCCCATTTTAAGACGACATCACCCTTCTCTACTGAGATCTAAGTCGATTGATAAACGGGGTCTGTTTTAACTCGTCTGGTCAGTGTGATAGGTCAAACACCTTCCAAAATGAAATTGTAAGATACCTACATCCAACCCTAGTATGCTGTAAATTGCTTTGATTGACTGATTGATTATATTATAATAATCTTGATGTATCACCCCCAGAGAGCGAGAGCGCCTCGTACAACGCGAGGAAGTATGGCAGGCGCTAGAAGCTCGAGCGGCCGCCAACCCGCTCGGTGCCCCGCCGCCGCGGAGTTCACCTGCTGCTCTGCCGAGTGAGGAGTTGCTGCCGCCGCTCACGTACCAGCGGATTGAACAGGAGGCGCACGAGGTATGGACTACAGACAACCCCTCTGCCCGCAGACCGGTCTCGCTAACCAAACCCCCTTTGCCTACCTCCGCCCACAGACTCCCCCGATAACTCCATATGTCTACCTCAGCCTACAGGCACCTCCCTCTGACCCCACCCAACCCCTCCGTCCACAGACCCCTCTCTCTGACCCCACCCCTGCCTCCCTCCGCCCACAGATCTCTGCCTCCCTCTGACTCCGTCCACAGGCGCATCCCTCTGATACCACCCCTCCGCCCACAGACCACTGCCTCCCTCTGGTTCCCCTCCGCCCTCTGACCCCACCCCTGCCTCCCTCCGTCCACGGACCCCTGCCTCTCTCTGACTCCACCCACAGGCCCATCCCTCTGATAACACCCCTCCGCCCACAGACCACTGCCTCCCTCTGACTCCGCCCTCAGGCCCATCCTTCTGATACCACCCCTCCACCCACAGACCACTGTCTCCCTCTGGTCCCCCTCCGCCCGCAGACCTCTCCCTCTGACCCCACCCCTGCCTCCCTCTGCCCACAGACCCCTGCCTCCCTCTGCCCACAGGACCATCCCTCTGATGGTGCCCCTCCGCCCACAGACCTCTCGCTCTGACCCTACCCCTTTGGCTCCCTCCGCCTCTCAGAATTGTGCCCCTCAACAAAGCAAAGGCTGCCCAAACTTGTCTTGAAGCAATAGTATTTCACTATGAGTCCGTCATAATGTTCAACTACTGTAAGAAAATAACAGAAACAAATCTCTTTCCAGCTCCGGAAACAAGGTTACAACGCCAGCAAACCCCTACTCCGTAAGAAATCGGAGTTACCAGCCGACTCCACCACCGTGAAAGCGTTGATCGAACACAAGCGTGCCGACGCTTACCTGGCAACCCCACCAGACGTGAACCAGTGCTAGCGGACAAACTGCCAAGCACTGGGCAGCCCACTCGTGAAACTATAGACTGACGGGACGAAGCACTCGCCTTACGGAGGAAAAGCTAGAAAAATACACTAGAATTCTTTATAAAGTGAAAAAAAAAAACTGTTACGAATGCAAACCGAGCCATACCCCAACGCTAGGTAGCCCACTGGTTAAATTATAGACTGATTGGGACAAAGCACTGGCCTTACTCAAATGTTTGAAAAAATACACGAGATTTTTTTATAGAGTGATAAAATCTATTAAATTATTATAGCAGAAGAAAAAATACATTGAAATCAAGCCCCATATCTAAGCATCCTACTATTCAAAATAGACTAACAGGAGAACGAATTTGAAATACACGGGCGTTCCCTTCGAAATTGAACAAATCGCGAAAATAAATTGAAGAAGAAGTCAAATCGGATCAAAACTACAGTACTGGACGTCCCACTAGTGCACCCAAAAGCCAAAGGACGAATCATATGCCTCAAAAAAAAGTTGAAAATATCATCTACAGAAAAATTACACTCAAATAAAGCCATTATTTATAATATTAAACTTTTCCATTACCGACTTGTGACGTCACAATCACAGATTTTCAGCTAAAAAGGTGTGCCTAAAACCCCAGTCTCCACAACTATTCAGTGTAACTACAAAAATGTTCAATGGCCTCATAGCTATAACAAAAATATTTAAAAAAAAACAAGTTATACGAACGATCGTGTCACTGAAGTGCCGGACTTTGCCGAGTCAAAACCGAGTGAGCGAGAGGACGCTATACGAGTGACACGTACGAGGATAGTTAGTACACATAAATATTTAAATCGGTAGTGTTCTTTTGTTGATGTTTTATAATCCACTCGGGTCGACATCGCGTACGAATCGCGTGATCGCCGACCAATAGGAAGCTAGTTAATTTTGTACTCTGTCTCCTGATTGGTCAGTTATCACGCGATAATGCTACTACTATGTACTCGATAGCACTGCTGTTAAATTAAATGTATTATATATTATAAATGAACTCTATAATTTATCGTTACGCTGTCGACCCCTTTGTACGAAAGTTGATTGAAGGAGTGACTGAGACATCCATTTCTTTCCGTGGCCTTTCAGTAATATATTTAGGATTTTTTTTATAGATTTCGGTGAAATTATTATTCGTAGATATATTTTAAATGACAAATTACGGCAGAATGGGTACATCTCTTTCTAATTTGAAGTAGGTATTGAAATACACATAGCAGCAGTGATTGACAGACGACTTAATATAAGTTGTGGAAACCTACGAAATGCAGGTTGGACTTATGTTTGAGAGGACTTATGTTTCGATGATGGTAAAGAAAGCAGTATCTAGTTTGCCTATTGAAGAGATCACATCAAATTTCTTTTGTCCCATTCTCGTAATCTGGTTAGAAAGAGATGTAACACATTGATGAATAAAATCAGGGTCGATTTATTAATCATTAAATTATGTTAACTCTAAATGCACAATTTAAAATAGTGTGAAATTTTCTCACTGTCGCACTCAGTAACGGTTTATATTAAATAAATGCTTTTTAAAATGCATGGACTAATAAAAAAACCGAACATTTCGTTTCTTGTACGAACTTTATTTGGGACGGGGGAAATCCCGAAATGTTGTTAAAACATTTGCAATGTTATTGGTTGAAAACTTCACGTCTCTAAATGGTTGGCTCGGCTTCGTCCGCGTGGTACCTTTTACGAAATTTCAGCCCGATTCGTTAAACCTTTAGAACTGGATTAAAGTACAAACGTCCAAACATATTCACAAATTTTCTCATTTATAATATTAATAGTGTTGATAAAACAACACATGTTAACCGTCCCTGAGTGCAGCGGTAGTCATTCGATCGAATACTGTTACGGGTTTTATAGGTACATAACGTTCTCAAAGCTCAATAAACGCTTGACCTTAATTTTACATGGCGAAAAGTAATTTCCAGCTTTTCTTGAGCATTGAGGATCATTTTGTAAAACGACCTTTAGTTTCATTGGTACATTTCATTATCAAAGAGCCTTATTTTCATAATTTATGTTTTTTAAAAGCCGTCTACTGCTGTGCACGTTATTACTCGAAGAAATTATCTACACTTGTTCTCGATTTAAATCGCCATGTTTCGATCGGGTAGTTCATTCAATTCAACACATTCGATCGAGTAATATTTGTTTTACGAAAAGGCCGACCCGTAATAACTACTACCTACGTTACATTCGCCAAGCTTCTTGTAATTTACGCTCATTGCCGAGCCCTGCGAAAGCCAAACGCAAATTTTTCCATAACATTCTTCTAACATCTTTTTTGAAGTCTACTAAGGACTTGAGACTGGCGCATCGCCATTTTTTATTGACTTTTTTGTATCTATTTTCCTACTGGATAATGGCAGAATCATTGGTAAACGGGCCATTAATATAAGAAAAGAAGAAGTCTACTAAAAAGGAATGTAGCGTGCACTCCAGTGGACGACAGCATTAATATTTATTAAATATAAGTTAATTATTACATCATTCCACTACAGTACCACCTACAGTATGTTTTTAAAACATGTCTAGCCCATTGTAAAAATATATAATTTAGATTTATTAATCATGTTGATTTAGACGCCATAAAGTAATAAGAATAAAAGGTATTGTCAATTGCGATTGTCTTCTACATTACTAGAAAGGAACTATTCACAAATTCATATCCAGCTCGCCGTATTTCTCAATTTTTCTTATCCCTTTATACATCATTAACCCGAGCGAGATACATAGCGAATAGCGAAAGTATATATAGTTTTCAATTTTGTCACGCACTATAAAAACACGCTATGGTCGTACAGAGCGTTATTTTTAACCTATCGCGGTTTCTTTCACTCATACTTATATTTAGAATTCGGGACTTCATGTGAAATACTTTTTACTTCCATACACCAACGTTTCGAATACGTTGCAACGCCCGTGGCCGCCCCTCGGATTTAGGAGGGTAGTTCGACAAGAAGTTCAACCTTTTTGTAGATCCTCGCTTCAGTCTAACCGCGACCACGGGCGCTTCAACATGCCTAAAACGTCGGTTTATGTAGGTGAAAAGTATAGTCCCATATCTACATAAATAAAAATCAATGCCACTTTTCGTTGTAATTTTATAACTCAAGAACGGGCTCATCGATCCAAACCAAATGTTTTGGCTTTTTTCGGACTATTTAGTAGATGGTTTATGTGAAGTTTGCACAAAATCGGTCGAGCGGTTCTTCATTTATCACGCAAACGAAGTTGCGCGGGTCACCTAGTATTCTATAATTCTAAGTATTAAAATAACTGACACATACAACTCCAGTTTTCATAAACATAAATTTATTTTCTACTTGACAATCGCAATTGATGATTACTTTCGCAATAATCTGTCTATGGAAAGTTTTGCTTGTTGCGAACAACAATGTCAAAATACCCTTAACTCTCCCTGGACAGTCTATATGTAATCTTTAATTTATTTTACTATAGAAACCAAATACTTGTATTTTAGTTTATACGACGTTTGACATAACATTTTCGAGTATCAAATACAGGTTTTACTTTCTCGTATATTTTTTTAATTATTATGTCAAAAATTGGCGGTTGCGGGTTAGAGGGTAGTTAATATCCATTTTATTGCGATATTTTATTAACCTCTTGCACTTTTCTTCAAACTACCCTTAATTTGTGTAAAAAAATATTTCTCTATCTACCTGAAAAGTATTATTTTATTTTCACATCTACCGTCATTTCATAAACTATCATTAAATTCTTATTTTTTTAAACATAACCTGTCTATTATTGAACTTTCTATGAGAAATTTTATGTCGAACTGTAGGTATTTAACATAGTCTTATGATCACTCTTCGGGCATCATTTACATAGAAGTGGGCATTTAGCCCTAAGGACCTATGTATTGAGCTGTCACGATGGTTGACAATCATTATGTACAATACTAATGGCATTTCATTAAATCATTACTAAAAATAATAGTAGTTAATTTTTATTTCATATAACATATTTAGCTTACGTTACACTATTCAAAAAACGGAAGTTCTACAGGTATGTAGAGGAACAGAAAATGGCCGCTTTCGAATACTTCCTCAAGCTCTTTAAGAAGTATCCTGTGACTTTTACTGTCTAAGAAAACCAAAATCTAAACATATTCGATAACCAGTTTTAATTCAATGCAGTTCGATTAGAGATGTCCATTTCTCGAATATGAAGAACTTCTTGTTTTTGAGCTACAAATTTCCCAAAAGATTCTTCATTAGCGGCATTAGACTTTTACAGGGTAAAGACAATCCTCTATACTTGCCAATGTCTGCGGGCAAGGCTGACCAATTCTCATTAAGCGGTTCTTTGGTAACATAAGCTAAATATGTCCTCTTTCATGTACGAATAGTCTTATGGCCTTTAAAACTTTAATTTCGGGGCACCCATGGTGATGTATTAATTTAGATTTTATTATTTCTTGAGTATAGAGTGCCAAAGGTGTTTGCGTTGAAGTCATTTCAAACAGTCTATAACTTTGTATGTATGTATAAAAAAGTATTCGGAGCGACGAGTGTGAAGCACCTATATTATGTAGTATTTATTTGTTTTAATTTCTAATGTAAGGTCCTTCTTAAATGAGTCAACATTATAGGCCAGTTGGTAGCCGTTAAGCTGTGCTTAAAACTAAACGGATGGAATATCTTGATATCAGAAAATCATTCCAAATTTGCGAAATTATCGGAATCAGGTTACTCTTGAATCTTGTAAGAAGGCGTTTTAATTCTGTACTGAATGATGACTGAAAAAAAAATTGTCTATGGTCTGTCAAATATAGTCTATTTCGATGATGTGACGAATGACAGTTGTAATAACGGTAACAAATATAAACTATTTTAACGAAATAAACCTTTTCTGGTTGAAACAGATGACAAAACTGTTAATAAATACTTTATGCCTTTTTTTACGTAAGGAAAATCCTACATGGATGCTATGTCTATATACGATCCTACCGTCTAAAAACCACACGTTTTCTACCAAATGCCTACGGTTAGGAGCCCCGGGTAGGTCCTCGGAAGGATGACCCAGGACTCCCAACAGATCTTGGCTATCACTGCGGCCTCACCAAGGGGCGAATTCGGGTGCTTTAAGCGGGCCGCGTGAATCCCTAGCGTCACGCTGTCATCTAGGTTCTGCTGCGTAAAGATGGTGAGCAGCCCCTTCACCGTCCTCAGGCCCCCGGTCATGGAGGCCGATAGTTTACTTTATGCCTTTGAAATAAAGTCTTTTTTTGTTAACGTTTATACAATTGTCACAGAGATCAAACTATATTTTACAGGCGAAGTTTTGTATAACTATTTGATACTATCAACTAATCATGCCAGGCGTAGCACACATAATCACAAATATACGTGTATAAAATATTTTTTTATCAACACCATAGTAAATGTTAAGTGTGATGGAAATTTAGTAGAAATATATTAAAATTGATGTTCACAAAATAGTCGTGTTTCATTTCTATGTTAGTGGATAGTATCTAGTATTTAATTATCATCTTTCCGATAAATTAGCAAGTGACTGTACTTGACTAAAATATGATTATAATAATAATAAGTTGTACTTTAATAGTAACAATACTAATCTTTATTGCAATACGCTTCCTGTAAGCATAAAAGTGCAATGTTTTGATAAATACATATAAAGTATTGTCTCGAACAGTTACTTGCTATATCTGTCTGTCAGTTTGTCAGTTTGATGCGTGAACGGCAAACGATCTCTCACATATTAGATAATTTTATTTGCATAACGCTGTTCTACAAATTGATAAATTTTGTATAAATATTTATAACGATAATGTAACTGTTGATACAAAATATTGTAAAAGATGACATATTATAAGGTGCTTATGATTATCGTTATAATACAAAGTTGTGCATATAACGTTAGTTTTATTTATTACTCATGCCTGAGGTTTCACCCGGGTGAGGATGACTAAGGGCCGGCGCCCATTATCGGCATCTGCAAGGAAATTTTTTGAATTAACGATTTTTTGGTGGCAAGTAGCAATATACTATAATATAATGGCAATAAAGTAGAAATTTCCGTGATATGTGGTCGTAATAACAAAAATACCGCTTCGGTATGCTTGAGGCTGCTGTATCGGCAGCCTTGAGAATGCTTCGGGATGCTTCGGCATCCTTCTGTACGCCGCCGGCGCCGAGGCGAGGGGAGGCATCCGCCATTTGCATCAAAGGTTGTTCACCCAAAATCTTCTTGATTGATTAGATTTCTCTTCTTCTTCAGCAAAAGTTGCTAGATCCCAGTCCACCATATTAAATACAATTCAGACAAATAGCTTGTAACAACTCTGAGACTGTTATGACGAGAAATACGATGTTGAGACGCTTCGGCAAGCTACAGGACGGTGCGGCATCCTTAAGGACGCCTCGTCATCCCTAAGAACGTTGCAGCATGCCAAAGCATAATTGCCGATAGTGTGCGCTTGCATGTAGGATGCTGAAGGATCCTTTTCCTTGCCGATGCCGATAATGGGCGCCGGCCCTTAGGCGCTTTGCAAACGACGGGGCGGGCCGGGCCGGTTAATTTCACCGCAAACGATAAGCGCTATCGTAAGCAGGGGTTGGTAACCTTTTGAGTGAGTCAAAATTTTCAATTTAAGATTTCATACTTGTTAAAGAGCCACATAAAAATTTCCGGTAACGTTCGTACCTAATGTTATAAAAAGGAAAAAAATGTATTTTTGTATGTTTGTAATGGATAAAATCAAAAACTGAACAGATTTAAATATTTTTTTCTCTATTGGAAACTGAACCGATTTGAAATTTTTTTTCACTGTTGGGGAAGCTACACTATTTCCGGGCTATATTTTATTTCAGTATTCTCACGAGAACTACGTGGGTGAAACCGGGTGACATCTGCTAGTCAGGTATTTAGGCATAGCTGTATTTTTTTTGTTTATCCAGGGAAATATTTTATGAATTTACCCTGTACAAGAGCAGGGTGATTATGTGGGACTCCTCGAAATCGATAACGCATTAAAACCCTGGAGTATTCCTTCTTCTCACTGGAAAGCAATTGGTCAATTTCTGCAACCCAACAGGTGCTGCCTACAACAAGCTCGACTTTGGGGGGTCTAAGAATTACTCCCCGAAACTCCTCTGACCGCGACCCCGGAACCTGAGGGGTGCGTCTTAGTCAGTCGCAAGGCTGGCATAAAACTGCTGTCGTCGACCACGCGTACGCGTGTGAGGTTGCGAGGAGAAACTATGAGACCACCCCGCTCTCGTACTCGTAGCGCTTCTCTTTTTGGCGCTATGACATCTTCGGCAAAGAAGGCGAATGCAAACCAATTTTCTTCGCTGTCTATTATACACGGTGTTTCTTTCAGGGTGTCAAGCCGCCACTAGCTGGTAGCAGGTATCCATACCTATCGATTTAACCCCATGTACAGTTTGTCTATAAAGTCGTGACATGAATGTTTGAGGAACTAAAAATAGTTATGTGTGTGGCAACACTGGCAACACGAAACATTAGTACGTCAGTTGTCAATGCTATCGTCGAATTTCGTTTACTCTCTCACGTAACTTTAATGTTTGGATTAAACTGCAACAAATTGAGACCAAACTACGCATAAAGGTTTGAGAAATGAGTAAAGAAAATCGGAGTGGTGCGCAGGAAGTGATTTTTAAAGTTTTCCAGTGATGTTTCGCGGAGTACCAAGCTGGACAATTGTTGTGGGATTTTGAGGAAGTTTATGAGCGAACAGCATCTTTGGTGGGTATGTAATCATGTTATTGTTTGTTTTGAATCTGTCTGAAGTTACAAATTTACTGAATTTACGATTTGGAGACAAAAAAAAGGCATTGTTTGCATATTTTTAGGTTAGAATCTTAAACTTACAATCTACCTATAATGTAAGTCAGTGGTTAGAACAACATGGTTATTTTATAGTACGACCTACATTTTTGATACTCAGTTCAATCTGGTTTTCTACCAATTTTTATTTTGAATTAATTGCTTCATGTCAATAGTTTGTTTCCAATATGTAATATTTTTCTTTTTTTACTCTTTTCAGGAAAATCAGAGAGTACAGTTAGGCGAATAGTTAACGAAGGTTTTAATAATGAAGGAAAGTTTGAAACTCCTGGTAAACACAGAAAAGGTCGGCAAAGAAAGAAATAGACGATTTTAATATTTGAGCACTGCGCCAAAAAAATCCTTGTCAGATGGGGGAAAGTTACAGATAAAACATGTAATTACATGATTGTGGCAAAGCAATTGGGACTGCTAGGCACCTGCTGGTGGGTTGTAAGACGCTATTAGACCGGGGCTTCTGGATCTGGTTCAATAACTTTATTCTGGATCTGATTCAATAAAACAGAAACAAAATTAAAAATGTATAATGTGTTTTATTTATTAACTCACTAGCTGATGCCCGCAGCTTCGCCCGTGTCGAATTTGTTCTCGTTCCCGCTTCCCGTAGGATTTTATTCCCGGGATGAAAAGTAGCCTATGTGTTATTCCAGACTATAATGTATCCCTGTACCAAATTTCAGCCAGATCAGTTCAACTGTTCGAGCGTGAAAGAGTCTCACATCCACACTCATAAGCTTTCGCATTTATAATATTTGTATTGTTCCCGTTCCCGCTTCCCGTAAGAACTTATTCCCGGAATAAAAAGTAGCCATGGTTATTCCAGATTATAATGTATCCCTGTACCAAATTTCAGCCAGATCCCTTTAACCGTTCGAGCGTGTAAGAGTAATAATCATCCACACTCACAAACTGTCGCATTTATAATATTAGTAAGATTTTACTCGGAACGAACTCCTCGTATCAAAATCATTTTGGTCGTACTATATAGGGTTGCATACATGCATTCAGCAGCGCCCTCATTTAATTTCACGACTTTATAGACAAACTGTATGTTCTACGATTTTTTGTAGTTTTCGAGATATAATTTTTTTTTCGTTATTTTTTATGATTACGTGACCACGTGGCTTTAAATAATTACAACTTTTTTTAATTCGACTTTTCTTGGATATTTTTTTATTATTATAATGCCTATTGATTGCAGTATTATGGACAAAATAATCTCCTTCCCAACTTTGATACAAGACGTAAATTTTTTTATCGATAATAAAAAAATAGGGAATTATGCAGAAAAATAATGGAAACTCGGACTTAAATAAAAAAAAGAAAGGTATTCCATAGCTTCTTACTAATTTTAAAAACTGTCTAGCCTCATAAGCCTTCATAATAATAGAAAAAATAATGTTCTTAACGGGGCATTATTCGCTGAAATTGGTGGTTAAGTGTTGAGTATCGAAAATTGCGTAATTTTCATATTTTATAATTTTCTATTTTTTTGGCTGTCTTTTGTTAATTCTAAGATTTTTTTCTCTTTACGTTTGAACAGAGCTCATTTGTTAATAAAAAAACATACTTTTTATACCTAAATACCTAGTAGGTACTATTCTTAAAATTAAAGGAGCCAAAATAAAACTTAAATTACTTTATGAAACAATTTATTATTAAATTATTACAATGAATGTTCAAAATGCCGCCCACCGACTGAAATGCACATGCGGCACCGCCGCATAAAATTTCTTCCCAAATTTGTAAAAGATTCTTGTTGCGCTCGTAAGTGGTTTTGGACTTTCCCTATTTTTTATTATCGATTAAAATTTTTACATCTTGTATCAAAGTTAGGAAGGAGATTATTTTTTCCATAATACTGCAATCCTAAATATCCAAGAAAAGTCGAACCAAAAAGAAGTTGTAATATTTAAAGCCACGTGGACACGTAATTATAAAAAATAACGAAAAAAAATTATGTCACGAAAACTACAAAAAATCGTAGAACATACATGGGGGTTAAATCGATAGGTATGGAACCCTGCTACCAGCTAGTGGCGGCTTGACACCCTAAAAGAAACATCCTGTATATAGCGGTAACTATAGTAGATAGCGACGCGACCGGGCCATTTGGGCCTGTAGAGCGGCGCTCTCGCCTCTTCATGTGTCCACACGGCGCCGTCAGCGTCGTCGGTAGGTATTGGAAGCTCGCACAGCTAATTACCAAAACATTCGTGCCCTGCGAGCTTTATAAGGTGGTATGTTGGAGCATGGTGCCGCCTTACTACCCAGGACCTCAGAATAGGCCAGTTAGGGTTTAGCGACATCTTACCGTACCGTACTTTCTTGTACTTCTATTTATCCTTTTTGCCAGGAACATAGGACCGTAATTTATTAGAGTGAGAGAGAGGAAGGCAGACTAAATCGGCGACGCACTCACAACACTGATAAAATGCGATGCGCGGAGGCCACAGAACTGTGGTAATATCGGTAGTCGTAGTAGTAGTAGCCTAGTAGCATGCTGCAGTATCCTTCGCCACCGGTTGCTTGCGGCCACGCGTGGAAGCCCGCAGGCACGCCCGGCCGAACTTCCAAACTTATCCGCTTCCTAAATTTTCCACTCCAACGTTGTCCTTTTCCTTAATTGTCATTCCTCTATTCCTAATTCGTCTACTTCCTAGACAGTCTATTCTTAATTCGTCATTACTTAGTCTGTCACCTCCTACTCCTAACTTAACCACTTTCTGTTTCTGGAACGCTAGAACCGGATGATTTGGGCTAGTTTTTAAGGTTCCGTGCCCAGAGGGTATCGGAACCGTATTAGGTACTAAGACTCCGCTGCTTTCTGTCTGTTCGTCTGTATCTAGCAAACCGTGAGCGTGATAGATAGACGTTGGAATTTTCATAGATGATGCATTTCTGTTGCAGCTATAACAAATACTAAAATCAGAATAAAATAAAAAGAAGGGGTCTCATACAACAAACCTTATACAGAAACGGCAATTGCCGTTTAAAAAAAACGGCAATAGTGACTAATAAGTCACTATTGCCGTTTCTGGTACGGAACCCATCGTGCGCGATTTCGAATCACACTGAACAAGATTTTTTTTTACTTTATTTAACCAAGTTACCCGGATTCAACTTAGATTTTTTTTTACGTGTGGAATATCTGACATGGATGCTATGCCGGAATCTTACCGACTAAAAACCACACGTTCCCTATACTGCCTAACGATTGGGAGCCCCGAGAAAGCCCTCGGAAGGATGGTCACCAAGATTCCCAATAGACCTTGGGGCCCGCGCCTTTGGGCTGTTGTTCGGGTGTTATTCCGCTTCTTGGAGCGAGTGGCGTGCGTGAATCTTTTACGTCACGCTGTCGTCTTGGGCCTGCTTTTGTTAGGACGGTGAGCAGCCCCCTCACCGTCCTCAGGTCCCTGGTCATGCAGGCCGATAGTATTGGGCGAAGACAAGTTTGCGACGCCTTCGCCACAGACTCTTCACGCAGCGGTGATTCACTTACTCCCACTGTAGATTATGGTTCGTACCATGGTCTCCAGAGGGAGAATGTCCACGTCCTGACCTGGCGCTGTTGCGCCCACGCTGTGCACTCCATCAATGTGTGGAGGTTGTGTCCTCCCTGGGATACAACTTGGCTTACCAAAAAATGCACTAGAACGAATTTAAACTAAAGGAGCTAAGATAAGGACGAACCGGGTATTAGTCAAGTTAGGAAGTGACAACTTTGGAAATGGTTCGATTCCTACCGGAGACAAATATTTGTGTGACCTAGAAATGTTTGTCTCAAGAGTCTGGGTGTTTCTATGTATAATATGTATGTATTTAAAAAAAAAGTATATAAGTATTAATATCCGTGGTCTGATACCCATAACACAAGCAGGTTATTCCTAGCTTACTCACGGACATTTCACACAACGCTACCTGATCCCAAATCAGGTAGCGTTGTGTGAAATGTCCGTGAATATTTTTTTATTTTATTTATTTAAATCTTTCCTCTTCATATTAATAGTATCCTAGTATTTCCTACTTCTTACTAATATTATAAATGTGAAAGTTTGTGAAAATGTTTGAATGTTTAGATGTTTGGATGTTTGTTACTCAATCACGCCTTAACGGCTGAACGAATTGGGCTGAAATTTGGTACAGAGATAGCTTTATATTCTGGAATAACACATTGGCTACTTTTCATTCCGGGAAAATGTTCCCACGGGAAGTGGAAACGGGTACCGAATAAGGTGAAGGATACATGTAATTGTGTATGTAATTCTTGTTACTTACTTGAAGTACCTAACAAGAATTACAGGAGAAAAATAAAACTTAAACCAGGAGTATTCAAAACTATTTATTCATAATTTATTTAACTTATCTATACAACATAGGTATATATGATCACGTTCACAAGTATTGAGTTCAATATAACCATGAAAATGCATAATAGGTACATATCAAGGTTAATCAACTATTTCAGGCAATCTATTTTCAATGTACCTAATAGAACCGGATCACGCTTATAATACAAGCAATTTTATAAGCAAGGAGTAAAGAACTGTTGCGAAATTTAACAGATACCTAGTGTTAATGTTTGTTAATTCGACTTTATAATGTACTAGCGGACGTCACGCGGTTTCACCCGCGTAGTTCCCGTTCCCGTGGGAATACGGGGATAAAATATAGCCTATGTTCACCGCAAAGAGTGTAGCTTCCCAACAGTGAAAGAATTTTTCAAATCGATCCAGTAGTTCCGGAGCCTATTCGTTACAAACAAACAAACAAACAAAAAACAAATCTTTCCTCTTTATAATATTAGTATAGAAGTATAGACAAATATGCATGACCAGTTACAGATTTTTCATAACAACAAATCGAGTCTTCATATATCATTTTTTTTTTTTCATGAATATATCAAACAAAATACTCGTGAACGCTCTATAACGAAATTTTATACACATAATTACATACTGTATCATATATTACATAAACAGTTTACTATAAATGAAGCATAGATGTTCCTTGAAATTATTGTGAGTATATTATCATGTACTAGGTCGTTCAACAAGGAATTTTAAGATGTGTAAGTATTTTTTTACAGGGCTTAAGATCGAAAAAGCGCTGAAATCAAGTGCGCTTAGATTATTAATATTTAAATCGACAATATAAAATCGTGAATTATAGGTACTATCCAAATGTTTCATAAAACAAATCGACAAAAAAATTATGCACCAAAATTTCAATTGTAAAATTCTAGCAATTTCAACCTTATTTCCACAAAGTAAAGTACATATTGATTATTCCCAGTCTAAAAGGCAAAGATGTGGCCACACCAGAATATGCGTTACGCTGTGGAGATAAGAGCGAAATTGACAAATTTGACTCATTTTAGAGAAAGTTCACATAAGGCTTAATTTTGCATATTGATGTTCTTATGCCTGGATTACTTTTGTATCTATTGGAAAATAAGGAATTCAGATTGTTGCAGGGAAAAAGACTTTTGATAAAAAATAAATAAAAAAAGATTTAAGATACTTGGAAAATCTCATAGTCACTTTCTACTTGAGCCAAATAGAAAAGAATTATCGTATCGTACAAACCGATTGACGTCTTTTACAGTACCATTGTAAAATTGTAACTAAGTTTTATAAAATTTGCCATACAGTAAGAAGATAGGGTTCATAATGAATACCAAATACCGCCGGTATAAATTAATAAATAATGGCAAATCTTACAAAAAATATCATCATTTTAATTTAATTTTAATACTTACTTTCTTTCCTAATGGTTTCATACAATTTGAGAACGTTATAATGAACCCAGTATCATCTTTAATTCTCTTTCTAATTTGGCTTAAGTATAGATTTTATTTAGATTTATGTGAGAAATGAATATTGTGAAAGTGAATTTGTGTCTACTAAAAGAGATATATTCGAAGAAACAGACGGGCAAAACTGCCCCAAACTTTATATATGCAAGTATCATTTCAAATAAATTTGTATATATGTTTAATTCATTACTTTTCTCTTTCTAAAAGTCAAGCTTTATTAAAGTAAAATATAAACGCCAATAAAATTTCATACAAGTTGTAAATAAAATACTTATAAGCCACAATATCACACATAATCAGTATGCTAGGAATGCAAATTAAAAGAGACTAGATACTATCATTTGAAGGCAGCCATGGACTTAGGAACACTCAGACAGCAAATTATCGTGAAGAGGGTACCGTTTTTACCCAAAAAATGGAGGTTGGAGAAATACAGGTCTACGTATGAACGAATTTTTGAATTAGTCTTTCAATTATACTCTGTTAAATCTCGATCTCTGTGACAGTTCTACAAAACGTAAATAAGAATAGACTTTATGTCAACGGCATAAAGCTTTTGTGGTTGAAATGCAGAGAGTGAGAACACAGAGGTGCAAACTGTAAATAACAACTTTATGCCTTTGAAATAAAAGTCAATTTTGTTTACGTTTGTGGAACTGTCACATAGATCAAGCTATATTTTACAGAGTATAGTTACCGCGTGCCCGAATAGTGTTTGAATGAAATATATGCTGCGTACAGTCATATAGAGGGGACTAGACGCTTATAATGGTTCTAGCAAAGGAAATCAAACCATATATCAATTGGATAAAGATCGAAGTCGTATACTCTGTAGGTATATTCTAAAAATTGTACCATTAAGTTAATTTTCATATTTTTGTAGTGTTAGCGAGAATACATCTAGTATTTTTATAAGTCCATGAAACTGATAATTTGCGATAATTTCATTGGAAGGGCAAACGATATACAATTAAAAATTTTTATTTATACAATAATATACACTTTATACAACATTAGTTTTAATGTACTCTTAATCTGAATTTCACTAACATTTTAAATGCAAAAGTCCGATTTATTATTATTTTATTTTACAATGGAGGAAGTATTCTTTAATTTTATAAATAACTCCTATTAGTTATGGGTCTGTACAGATATTCGGTTACACATCGCCATGTAATATGTATTATACAGTGAAATGTATGCAGTACATGCAATGCGATTAGGACTTTAATTTCCTTACACAATAATGTACATACCAAAAAAGGCAGTATTATTTGGAACATCGACTTGATTATCGATGCTGAACAAACTACGTACTTTATCTATAAGAGTATATTTAAGCTAATGTTGTATAAAACTTTTGTTGCACCTTTATTTTACATTTTATACACAGATCAGAAAGTTAGAACTAGTAATGTCAATACATAATATTGATAAGTTCTTCAAACTCATCACTTCTTTTTAATTTAAGTTCTTTGAATTGAATATCTAGAATCTAGAAGAATCAAGTACTAAGCTCTCAGAAAGAAGTGGTGATGCATTATAAAAAGTTACGTAACTTGACTCTTTTGGTGGAAATAAGGTGTTACTTTGCTTGTGGCATTGGCTCTCCAAGAAAGGGCAGTCAAATTGCACAGTCCTTTGGAGAACATCACCTCTCTTTTCTGGGAGCCTGGTACTTCATTCTATGTAGCCCTACAAATGTCAAGTTTACTTAGCCGTTTAAAGTGCTTTGCCTCTCTTTTCTGAAAGCCTGGTACTTCATTCTATAAGTATAGCCCTCCAAAGGCTCCTATAATTTATTTTCTCCTAGTACTGAGCTGGTGTTTAAGCTGTTGTATCTGGTCGTGTTGTCTCGTCAGCTGCTCGTTGAGGCCCGCAACGTGCTCTGTGAGGACGGACATTTGTTCTTCGTAGTTATGTGAAGTTGAGTGCAGTTCTTCTTCCTGATATAGAAAATAATAGTATTATTTAAATAAACATCAACTGAGTAAAGCAATCCAATGCTGGATGTAAGCCTCTCCCAACCCCCTAGGTAAGGTCGCAGTGGTGGCCGTAAATTTGGGGACATCATTTAGAGAGCTTACACGGGGCTCCCAATTGTAGGCTGTTAGGTAGGATAGCCGAGAGACTGGCATAGCATAGCATCCCTGTATTATTTTCCTCACATTAAAAAAAAGGTCTCTCCCAAATTATGCATCCTGCACATACTTATTCTGCACATATTATTTGGGCTAGATGATGTCGTGTGAGAATATCCAGTTGCTCCCTGCTACCTTTTCTAAGTCATCTATTCATCTGGCGAAGGGGTTGTCCACAAGGTCTATCAATAATAATGGTAATGGATCGATTTAGCTAATCCGGTATTCTCTATTACTTGGCTTAGTTATACCAACTCATTTGTAATGAGAGTTTAAGATGAATAACATAAACTTGTGCTACAGGATCTCTAAATAACTGATAAGCTTTATGTGCATATTTTTGAAACACAGTTTTACATGGGAAATATGCCAAATGCGTATCATAGATTTTGCAGATCTCACAAATATTTGTTCAAATACGGAGGCTCAGAGATTCAGTGATTGAAACATACTGTAAGCATTTTCAAGTGTAAAAGAAAATTTCAACAGCGGGCAGTCACAACCTGCGCCTGTCTATATCAATACGGCTCACCACCTATTACGTAGGACATAAAACTATAAGTTGAAATGTGGGCATATACTATGCTTCTGCCTGCCCCTTCGGGGATAAAAGGCGTAAACATATGTACCAATGTATAAATTAAAACAAACAGATAAAACATGCTATTATCATCTACCATACTCGCTACATGACTCACCAGCCGGCTGATAGTGTTGTGTTTCTCGTGGAGAGTGTGTTCGTCTGTCGCTTTGTCCCGCTCCATCTCATCAAATCTCAATCGCAGCAATTCGCACTGTACATCATGAAAATTATTATCTATACTAATATTACAAAGAGGAAAGATTTTTTTTTGTTTGTAACGAATAGGCTCCGGAACTACTGGACCGATTTGAAAAATTCTTTCACTGTTGGGAAGCTACACTCTTTGCGGTGAACATAGGCTATATTTTATTCCCGTATTCCCACGGCAGCGGGAACTACGCGGGTGAAACCGCGTGACGTCCGCTAGTGAGATTATAAAACTGTGAGTGTTGTTTTTTCCTGCCGATCCTATCGGGTTATCTTATATTCACGGCGGACGTGTATAAAATAATGAACCAATTTAAAATGTTTTGGGTACAGGATGAACCAGGCATTTTTTTTTATGGCACTTAAATCTTGAATTATATTGGGTCTCATACGCAGACGATTCGTGATTTTTGAAGGCTGTCATAGTTTTTGAAGGTCATGTTCACACAATGGCGAAAACACTAAAATTAGATGAAATCTGAATGACGAATCAAGTATGTTATTTTTAAATTATCACGGTTTTTTACACTCATACTTATAGAATTCGGGACTTCACACAAAATATTGTTTACTTACATACACCGACGTTTCGGACACCCGTGGTCGCGGTTGGATCGGTGTATGTACGTAAAAAGTATTTCACGTGAAGTCCCGAATTCTATAAGTATGATAGAAGTGTGATCGTGAACGTGGAGGTTGTAATGTTTAAGGTCATTGGGCGCAATCCGACCCGGTCGCGGACATAAATGAAAATGACATAAAATGAAAGAGTATAAATTCACTTACCATTATAAATGGTTATTTTAGTTAGAATCCATGGGAGAACAAAGTTAGAACCAATAATATATTTATTAAAAAAATCGAATACTACTATTAAATATAAGTTGTCGATCTTTAAATATCTACTAATTAGTTTTGGCGAGTGCGTGTACGTCCCGCCGCACAGTGTGTAATTTTAGCAATCTAGGGGAACTTTATTCTAACTCTTGATTAATGTCGAGGCTTTAGTTTAAATAATGATATATTATCATGAAATTTTCATTTTTATAAAAAAAAATAAGTACGAGATATAATATGTATATAAAAAATTTATCAATGAAAAAAAATGTAAGAAATATCATGATTATATATTTAGTTAGTACCTATAATAAGGTGTAATTTTTAATCTTCATCCTGGTCTGATGACGTATTTTCCGAGTCCTTACTTACACTAGGAGATTTTAACAGAAGAAGAGCTTCTTTAGGTAGTTTATGTCGATGTTTTTTGGGACAAGATCTTGAAGAAAGGAATGGATCTGAAGCTATTAGAAACCGGTTGAGCACATCCCTGTTAGTAGCGTTTCTGCTCATCTTTCGACTGAAATACTCTCGATTCCTTCTGTATTCTTTATTGTTTGCTTCTTGGGCCTCTTCTGCTAACTGGCCTAAAGGCAAAACGCTCGTTTTTATGATTTCTTTTGCATGAACAAGAATCTTGTGTATGCTTGCAGTATTTCCATCGTTTGTGTTACCTACAGACTGTTTAGGCATGTCCACTAAAAGACCCATTTCAGCATAAAAACGTTCTTGTATGTGTTTTTTCTTTGCAGCCACAGAGTCCTTGTCTTCTTGTTTCCTAGCTTGCCACTTCTTAATTTCTAATTTATAGGAGATGTGTAGAAGGCATTCAAATGTGCGAATCCACGAATGAAGAGGAGATATTCCAAAGGCAAACATATCATCTGAAGCAGTGCGAGTGACTTCCGTGTTCATCTCCTTCGGTGTTTTGCCACATATGTAGCACTTTTGTGAAGAATCATACTGAGAGAGCGCGCTACAGACTTTTCCATCAACCATTGAAAAAATTAAGTAATGTGTACAGATCAGTTCAATATTGTTAATAATTATACAGCTTGGAATCAATTCTGCTATTTGTGCTTTCATGGAATCAGTCTCAGACTTAATAACATCTTTATTTTCTTTTTGAAAACTGAACTTAACCATCCTACAAAATCTAGTTGAGTTAGGTCGTTGATTTTGCCACACAATATCATTTGTATCTTCTTTGATCAAACGCAAAGGAACAAGTGATACTGAGAATAAATATTCGTCACTTATACTTTCAGGATATTCAGTGGACATCCTCTGTTTGTATCGGCTCTGTGATGAACTGCCATCGCATCCCCATTTCGATATGAGACGTAATTTAAGACTAGGGCTTTGGGCCAAAGAAGTACAAGGAAGACTAGGGCTAATTTGGGCTGAAGAAGATGAAAGAATATCACTGCTGATTTGCCCTGAAGAAGAACGAGTACTTAAATGCTGAATAACACTTTCTTGCACTTCACATATTCTTTTTGCAGTTAGATCAAGGAGTGATTGCAGTTTTACTTCAGCATGTGTGTCGCTAACAATTATGCTGTTATCTGGTGGGTAACACTTGGTTTTTGCTTCTTTTACAAGATAATAAGGCGGATATAATTTAGAATTTAACATTAGGGCTTGTTGCCGAATAGTTTTATATTGTAAAACGCTCAGTTTAGCATCCACAATGAGACCTAGCGCAGCATCTGGAGTCAATTGTGGTTCGGACCTATCGCAAATTTTGAGGGCTTTTTTAATTTTTTTTGCAGGCAATGAATCATTGGAAACTTCGGTCACAATTTTCGCCGCATCCCTTTTTCCACTAGCTGTCAATTTCAGTGCCGTTGCTAGAGATAACTCTTGTTCTGTTTTAGAACTAACTAGCTCTTTTAATTTTCTTTTTTTTACTTTTATATGACAGTCTTCAAAAGATTTTTTCGGGCGGCCGACTAATGAGGTTTCTGGTATATTTGAAGTACTACAGGAGGGAAGAGTTAAGATAAATGCAGCTGGGAATGATACATCTTTTTCCAACCAATCTTGATTTTGCTCCAAGAATCTTGACCTAATTCGGCTACATTTTTCCCATCTTGATTTTAGTTTTGCACTAAAGCTACTTATAAACGATTGAAGTGCGCGTAAAGAATCTGTTTGATTGATTACGTGATATTTTTTAAGTATTTCCTGAATAATATAGCTATTCTGGTCACCTTTCTTTGCTTGGAGCCATAATTCAAAGATATCTCGATTTTTCATCGTGCACAAGTCTGATGAAAATAGAAAAAGAAATGGGTGAGGCAAAAACGAGCATGAGTATTTAACTTAGCTTTGTTATTTATTAATCACAGAATGATTTAAGAATGATTTAAAGACGGATACATTGGGATATTTTTTTAAAAGTCAACGCAACTTCACTGATGTTAAAACTAAAACCTGATTATAATGTGACTCAAAAGAAAGCATTTTTTTTTAAATTTAGTAGTGAAATCATGTTGAAACTTACTTTTCTCAGTAGACAAGACTCCAAATTATCAAATACAATTATAAAATATTCACTTATGTAATATACAACTGCACAACAAATACCGACATAAGCTATTATGAATTGCGTTTAAGTGTCATTCAACGTGACTACGTGCGTAGGTCAAGTTTGACGACCTACCCTCCAATCATTTATTAAGTCATCTTGTTAAATCGTGTTAAAATAGATGCTCGGTTTATATAGCTATCATATGATAGATGTTTCGTGTCTGTCTGATAAACTTTAGATTTTGAATTAAGTTCCCCTAGATTGCCAATTTTGGACAGTGTGCGCCGCGTGATTGAATTGGCTTGTATACGGTCGCTTCCTCTCTCTCGCACAGTAGCTCGCGTCTCGCTCGCGCTGGCGCATTGTTCCGTTCGTGTCATCGCAGTCCTTCGTTGTCTTTCGTCGTGATCTGTGCGTTTACCAGTTATCTCTTGTTTTTATCGACTACCTAAGCTCGTTTACTGGACCTGATTATTTGCTGTTTGTTTGGATTTTTTATATAGTTTTTTTTAAGCTATTGCATAGCTTCTATCGCGGGCCTTGAGCGTGGAGACCGAATCCAGAAATTATGTCACGAAAATAACCTAACACTCTCGGCTACCTTCGGCCACGTTCGTGTATCTCGCACTTCATATACCAACGTGTACACGTGAGCGTTTGCATAACGTGTACCTATGTATATGAAGTGAAGTAGGGTGAAGTGGGGTGGGCTAAGGTGTGTAGGGTGGGGTGAGGTGAAGTGGGGTGTGGTGAGGTGAATTGGTGTGAGGTGGGGTGGGGTGAGGTTAGGTGGAGTGGACTTTTGGCCTTTTGGACTTTTGGCCTTTGGGACTTTTGGCCTTTTGGACTTTTGTACTTTTGGACTTTTGGCCTTTTGGACTTTTGGACTTTGGTTTTTTGGACTTTTGGACTTTGGACTTTTGAACTTTTGACCTTTTGGAGTTTTGGACTTCGGACTTTGAACTTTTGGACTTTTGTCCCAAAAGTCCCAAGTCCCAAAGGTCCCAAAAGTCCCAAGTCCCAAAGGTCCCAAAGGTCCCAAAGGTCCCAAAAGTCCAAATGTCCAAAAGTCTAAAAGTTCAAAAGTCCAAAGTACAAAAGTCCAAAGTACAAAAGTCCAAAAGGTTGGTACTTTACTTTGTTGAACATAGGCCTTAAAATATTCTTATATAGAAATAATTATACTAGCATAGTTGATAAAAAATGCTATGTAATAGCTTTACCGCGGCAGTCCCCGAGTGCCACACGCCTTTTTTTTTTGTATAGTTTATTTTTTATCTTGGGCTAGGCATCAACAACAAGTCGACGCCCCTGCTGCATTTTTAGATGAAATCACAGTAGATATTGATCACGCCGAATAAATCATGTGAATATAAATAAGTTTTTTTTTCAATATTCCCACAGCCCACAAGAAAGCGACCCTTACCATGATAAACTAGAGACATTTATCTATATATCCTCACAATTTCATTTCTGTCCGCCGTGGGTTTTTCTCCCATACTATTTGCCCATTGACCTTTGTTATTTATTATGTATCTAGTAGTTAAGAATTCGAACACTATGTAAAAATTGTTAACGAATAAATAAATACAAAAATAAATACAAATAGATCATTATATTAGGCTACTTTTTTGATTTCGTTATGGCGTAATTTTTTTCGAATCGTCTGGTCCAGTGAAAATGGACTGTAAGTAGAACTAAAAGGCCTTCTTATGGCATGCCATTAAAAAGTAAATCAAATCAGTCTATGACCGTCCACTGTAGGCCGTATCCCAAAGTTCGCCACATACACAGCACTAGTTAATAGAATTTTCTAATTTATGAAGTTTTGACTGCACATATATTAAGGTCCAGTATTTACCAAGCTGCGTGCTATTTACATTAAAATTTCTACAGAACTCAAGTCACAATATACTCACCTCTTTAACATAATGTTCAGTCTTGCTTTTCAACTCGTCCTTTTCAACACTCATTTCACTTATTTTATTCCTAAAATACGTCTTCATTCTCTCTTCCCTCGCTTCCACCTCATGATTCAATAGGAAAGGCACTTGTAGACTCCCCAACAAACCGGTGAGTCTACCCTCAGAGTCTAGAGCAGTCTCGCCGAAAGTGTTGAAGTCTCCCGAGTCGTGGCCATCGCTACGACGTTTTTGTGATGCTGTTACATATTTTGCTACCTCTAATTTTAAACTTTCGTTCTCCATTCGGAGCATTTCAAACTCCATTTTTAATTTTTGGTTCTCCTGGAAAAATTAGACAATTTTTAATATTTTTCATAGGTATGCAAGTTATTAAATTGCTAGCATCATTAACGCTATTAGTTTCTGCTAGCAGTGGTTACGGTATTTATTTTTGCTAGCAGAATTTACGTTAATTCTGCTTAGAGGTTTACCTGATCCAATGTGTGTGCTTTCATACTAAGTCGTTCTGCCACATTCAGGTCATCCACAGAACTTAAGGCATCCTCACTACCCACCTAAAAAGAAAATGAACTTGATTATTCTGATTTGAAAAATAGACTAATTTTAAAAGCTGAAAGTTAAGCCCTGGTTCAACTATTTGCTATTTAGGGTTCCGTACCCAAAGGGCAAAAACGGGACCCCTTTTCATGAAACTTCACTGTCCGTTTGTCTGTCACGAAGCTGTAACTCAGGAACCGTGATAGCTAGAAAGCTGAAACTTTCACAGCTGATGTATTTCTGTTGCCACTATAACAACAAATACTAAAATCAGAAAACAAAGGGGATATTAAGGATGGCTCCCCATACAACAAACGTGATTTTTTTGCCTTTTTTTGGTACTGAACCCTCTGCGCGCGAGTCCGACTCGCACTTGGCCGGTTTTTTACCACAGCAGTATTGATAGATTATAAAATAAATCTCGCATTTAAAAAAAAGGTTCTACTGACAATGTTGTGGTTAAGCCAGCCTCAATTGGAAGTGTTAGTGGACAAGACTATGTCAAAGAGAAGGGCAAAGTCACAACTAAACCCTGTACGAACCCATCTGATCTTCGCCAGTGAAATATTAACTAATGTAATATATAAAATTCTCGTGTCACAGTTTTCGTTGCCATACTCCTCCGAAACGGCTTGACCGATTCTCATGAAATTTTGTGAGCATAATGAGTAGGTCTGAGAATCGGCCAACATCTTTTTTTCATACCCCTGTGACCGGGAATAACATTCCACGCGGGCGGAGCCGCGGGCATCAGCTAGTAATAAATGTAAATCTAGCAGTGAACTGGTGCTTCGGAATGCGCGTTAAGCTGTTAGACCCGGTTGCCAGTAAAATGGCAGTCATTAAGCCAAGTTGAAGGCCTTTATAGGCGGCTTGATAAATTTCAACAAAGGGCAGTCACAACCTGCGCCTGTTCATGCGATCAACACGGTAATACGGCTCACCACCTATTACATGGGACAAATTAAAAATTTGAAATGTAGGCATATACTATGTCTCTACCTACCCCTTTGGGGATAAAAGGCGTTATCATGATGGTCATAATGATGATGGAAAGAAACAGTGTCAGTATTTTCCTTGCACAAAAAAAAAACTCACCAAACTGCCACCTTCAGACAAGAAATCACCGTTACAACTAGCTGCCTGACTACTTCCTACATGCACCTTATTGGGAGTACTACTTAATCTTTCCTTCTGCACTTCCTCTAGACTTAGCTGAAGTTCTTGATTTTTATTCTTGAGCTTAGCTATCTCACATTTGTATTTACCATCACATTCGTTTATGTGTTTCTGGTAGTCTTCCAATGTAGCTCTTAGCTGAGATACCTCGAATATTCTGTCTGATAGCTGAAACAAGTTTTGAAATATTAAATTTGGTTATTTCTGCTTCTCATATCAAAATTTATATAATATGAATATGTCTTAAAATGTGTTGGCAACATCGCGTCACCGGCCTATAAAAGAGCGGAGCACAAGCGAAGCGGACTCACTTTTCATTTATCGTCGATCCGACAAGAAGAAATTATTATTTGAGTATCAATATATCTACAGTCTAATTGAAGTAGTTGTATTTTATTCCATAATTCTCCTAATATCAGAAGTGACAAGTAACTTTCACGCGCCATGGGTAAAACAAAATCTAGCAAGAAGCGTTCCAGACGCAAACGTAGTAGTTCTACCTCCTCTTCAAGCAGTACCAGAACACCATCTCCGCCGCCAAGGCGAAAGGATAAGGTATATCGTAAATATACCGACACTGTGAGTAATTCAAATTCTATAACTTTAAACAACTTTATACCGGATTTTGACCCGATAAAGGATGATATAGATACCAGGCTTAACATTATTCAGTCTTATGCAAACACTTTTTCGTGGTCTGACAGAATGATTCGCTATCAGGCTTTGAATAAACTGAAAGGTTCTGCTAAAGTGTGGTATGACTCGTTGTTACGTACGGAAAATCATTGGCCTACGTGGAAATGGAACGATTGGAAGGCAAAATTGTCTGCTAGTTTTCAGATTCGTAGGAACATGTTAGATCTCTTGAAAGATATTTTAGATAAAAAGCCCATCGAAAATCAATCCCTATATGAATTTTATTTTGAGCAAAAATGTAAAATAGATCGATTATGCCTAAATTTTTCCGAACAAGATATTATTTCTATTATAGTAGGAAATATTGGGGATTCTAGTATAGGGGCATCGATAGATGCAAGTAATTTCAGAAACACAGATGATTTAGCTAGTTATTTACATAGTCGAGTATACAAAAGAAGTACGAAATCAGAAAATACACGTGAATCAGCTAAATCGGGGACGCATAGTCATTCAACGCCCATAAATCGATTTCCTACCTCTATCAACGCACCCAGTTCCAGCCAAGTTTCATCAAACATTAGCCAAGAATCTGTTCGTAAAATAATCAAATGCTATAATTGTGGGGGTAATCATAAAAGAAATCAATGTGAAATGAATAAATGCGACTATTGTGGGAAAAGAGGACATATAGAATCAGTTTGTTACCAAAAGAAAAATTCTATGAAGCCTATAGTGAAACCTGAACAACAAGAGACTAAATTTATCTCAACAAATTCACGGAATAAACTTATTAAAACAGTTTACATAAATGGTCACTGTCAGGAAGCATTTATTGATACGGGTAGTAGCTGTTCATTAATATCGGAGTGCTTAGTAAATGACTTGTTTTTATCATGTATCGAATTACCCTCACCCGTTGTTTTACAAGGATTTTCTAGAGAAAATTATAAATCCATACTAATATTATAAAGCTGAAGAGTTTGTTTGTTTGTTTGTTTGTTTGTTTGTTTGTTTGTTTGTTTGAACGCTAGGATCTCAGGAACTACTGGTTGGATTTCAAAAATTCTTTTATAGTTTGATAGTCCATTTATCGAGGATGGCTATAGGCTATATAACATCACGCTAAGACGAATAGCAGCGGAGCAGTAATCAAGAATGTTTTGAAAACGGGGAATATTTTTTACGGTCTGAGAGCTTCCGAGGCGTACACTGCGTAAATGGTTACAGTTAGGTAAAAATTGTGTATGACAAAATTGTTTCTCTTAAAAAGTTCTAAAAAAAATTCCGCGACAGCATGTGTCTATCTTTTAAGGTTCGCACACAATAACCTAATTTGTCTATCTCTTAAGGTTCGCTCACGATACAATGAAACTGAAGAGTTTGTTTGTGCTAGGATCTCAGAAACTACTGGTTGCATTTCAAAAATTATGTTATAGTTTAATTGTCCATTTATTGAGGCTGACTAATGGCGATATAACATCACGCTAAGACGAATAGGAGCGGAGCAGCCATGAATAATGTTTCGAGAACGGGGATTATTTCTTTGTTTTGAGAGCTTTCATTGCGGACGCTGCATAAATAGTTAAAGTTACGTAAAAATTGTGTACTACAAAATTGTTCCTCTTAAAAAGTTAAAAAAAATGTCCTAAACAGCAAATGCCTATCTTTTAAGGTTCACTTAAAATAACTCTCTTATTAAGTTTTAAAGTATGAGCGACGCTACGGGAGTAAACTTGGTCTGCAGTGGCAGCCAGTCAACTGAACGATAAAAACCGGTCAAGTGCGAGTCGGACTCGCACACGATGAGTTCCATACCGAAAAACGGATGGGTGGAAGTAAAAGCGACGGGAAACATTACATCACTTTAACACCTCTCTCCTCCTCACTCTTATGTGACGCAAACGAAGATATGCGGTTCAGCTCTAATGAATACAAGCGAGGTGACGCGATGCGACGGGGGTAAATGCAACGGTAAACATTATAATACTCGAAATATTAATACCATACCTCTCTCTTGCTCACTCTCATGTGACGCAAACGAAGTTGCGCGGGTCAGCTAGTTCGTAAATAAAAAGGTTACAGTTAAACTTTCTTTTGATGATGTTACTTTAGAAGACATAGATATGTACATTTTGGAGGATATGGTAGGATGTGACATACTAATTGGAAGGAACATTACCGAACGATCTGATTTAGTCTATTCTCGTATAGGTGACAAACTTCAATTTCAGTATGCAAGTGCGCTTACAGAAACCTGCAGTACCATTTCTGATATAGATTTAAACACAAATACGCATAAAAGTGAACTGTTGGAATTGTTTACGGTATATAGGGATTGTATTGCTTTAAATATAAAAGAACTAGGAAAAGTTAATAATTATGAAATGTCAATCAATTTATCCAGTTCACAACCTGTTCAATGTAGACCCTTTAGAACTTCTCATTCTAACCGGCAGATAATACGAGAAATGGTAAAAGAACTACTCGAAAATAATATTATACGTAATAGTAATTCTCCATATCGACGGTTAAGAACCAAATACTGCTATCTACTTTTTTCGATAATTTGGTTTTTTGTTTAGGTATACTAAAAAATATTGCTTCATCAGTTGTCAAAGACATAAAATATCGAGAACGCATTACTTTTAACATTATCGAGATAAACCAATTACTGCTAAGTACAATAATTAAAACGAACACTTTTTGTTGCTGGTGATAGCGACTAACTACATTATGGAAACAAATGCTATCTACGTTCGTGATATCTTTTCTGGAAGAATCTGCCATATACACATCGAAGCGTCTATACCATTTCATTTTTTGATGCGGACTGAGCGTTCGAGCAAGATCCCAATAAAGAAAACGAATGATCACCTGCAACAGTTGAAGACTGTTTTGCCACGAGATTGCCATATTTTTTTTGATTCTCTCCTCTTTTTTTTTTTGAAGTGAGGGAAAATCCTCGTAGGATGCTATGCCGGACTCTTACCGACTAAAAAACCTCACGTAACGCCCAACAGCCTATGGTTGAGAGCCCCGGGTAAGCCCTCAGGAAGGATGTCCCGTGACTCCCAACAGACCTACGGCCGCCACTGCGGCCTCGCCCAGGGGGTGGTTCGGGTGCAATCCCGCGTCTATGGGGGGTTTCGGGTGTGACCCCGCTTCTAAGGGGGGGCGTGCGTGAGTTGCTCACGTCACGCTGCCGTCATGGGCCTGCTTCTGTAAGGACGGTAAGCGGCCCTCTCACCGTCCTCAGACCCCCGGTCATGGAGGCCGATAGTCCTCGGCGAAGACACGTCGGCGGCGCCCAGGGCGCCGACTGCGGAACTCGGGTGGGAGAGTTCTCTCCCGCACCCGGCCCGCCGCCTCCTTCGCGAGCATGACCTGCCCGCAGAAAGAGGCGGCGCAGTCCCACTTACTCCCGCTGGAGAGCATGGCTCGCACCATGGCCTCGAGCGAGAGAGTGTCCACGCCCAGACCCACTACGAGGACCTGGCGCTGTTGCGCCCACGCCGTGCACTCCACCAGCGTGTGGAGCGCCGTGTCATCGCTGCGGTCCTCGCAGTGCTGACACTCGGCCGTGGTTTCCCGGTGTTTTCGTCACAGATACCTGCAGGGCACGGCAAGCATGTGTCAACCGGTAGGAGACAGCACCGTGTCTTCTCTCCAGCCACTCGTCCATGACCGTTCTGACTGCCGCGATTGTGGCGAATCCCCCCCCCCCCGCATGGTTGCTCAAGTCGCACCTTCCATGTCTCCACGGTTTCCTGGTGGAGCAGGGTCCGCTGGGCCTCGATTTCTCGAGACGCAGGCCTGCTCCAGCGCCTCCTTGCGCCATTTGACACTGAGAGTGAAGCAGTGAGCAAGGGCTCTCGCTTCCAGGTCTCATGGAGGGATCCCGGCTAGGAGACATGCCGCCTCACCGGAGATCGTGCGGTATCCTCTTATCACCCTGACGGCCATCACTCTCTGCGGGCTCAGCAGTCTAGCCTCATTGCTGGCCGTCAGGGTCTCCGGCCATACGGGAGCCCCGTACAGGGCCATGCTTCGCACGATCCCCAGGTACAGCCTCCTGTAGGGAGCGTTGGATCCCCTGATGTTGGGCATCAGCCGCGCGAGTGCGGCCGATGCTCCCCTCAGTTTTGGAACCAAACTTCGGAAGTGATGTCCGAAGTTCCACCGGCCATCGAGTACGAGCCCCAGATACTTCATCGAGGGCTCGATGCCGATGCTGACGCCCC
Source organism: Miltochrista miniata (assembly GCA_933228765.1). Classification (NCBI taxonomy): domain Eukaryota; kingdom Metazoa; phylum Arthropoda; class Insecta; order Lepidoptera; family Erebidae; genus Miltochrista; species Miltochrista miniata. The sequence goes on along the minus strand of OW121764.1, from coordinate 7,387,119 downwards.
CAACCTGTAGGCTGGATCACCCAGGTGGCCCCATCCGAGGTCCGTGGAAGCACAGAGCCTCGGATTTGTGAAGGGCGACCTCGAGACCCAGCCGCCTTGATTCTCTCCCCTACGTTTAATTTAATTTTATAACTAGGTACATTGTCATTGTTTTTTTTTCTTTTTTGTTCTTGATACTCTGATTTATGCTCTAAAATAAACTAAGTTTCTCTATCAAATCGAGTTTACATTGTTATAATTACCTGCTAACTACATTGCTATCTTGAAAATGTTTGCTTATATTAAAAACAATAACTGCTAACTACATGGGTAAATCCTTTCCCGTGAATTTTAATAAGAAAAGTTGTTACTAGTGCTAGTATAATCCTTTTGAAAATAGTGTGTGTATAAATAAATACATTTTCTACATTAAATCGATTTTCCATTGATTATAAATGCCTGCTAAATACATTGCTACCGTAGTAATTTTAGCCTATATGTAAAACAATAGCTGCTATCTACACTAAATACCTTTTCTCGTAATTTCTAATAAAAAATGTGGTTACCAGTTATAACGTATAGTATTTTATAAGAATATTGCGTGTATAAATAATCCAGAACTCTAATATTAAATTTTTAATAAGTTTTTTTCCTCTCCTGTAAAGTTGACGTTTTGTAGATAGCAGTATTTGGTTCTTAAACGTCGATATGCTAGTCCAGCCTTGTTAGTGGAAAAAAAAAATGGTGAGAAAAGACTTTGCATTGATTACCGGGCATTGAACAAAATTACCATTAAAGATAAATACCCTATGCCTCGAATTGAAGATTTAATAGATAGGCTTCAGGGTCATAATTGTTTTACCAGTTTAGATTTAAAAAGTGGGTACTATCAAATTGCTTTGGATAGAGAGTCTATAGAAAAGACTGCATTCATTACAGAAGATGGACATTATGATTTTTTGAGGGTTTCATTCGGTTTGGTCAATGGTCCAAATTGTTTTCAACAAATGATGAATAAAGTCCTTGGTAATTTGAGATTTAGCAATGTTATCGTGTACTTAGATGACGTATATCTTGTTACAAAAACCATTACGGAAAATATCGCGTTACTGGAACAGGTATTGCAAATATTTAGAACTAACGGTTTAACTCTAAATCTAAAAAAGTGCCATTTTTTTAAAAGTAACATTGAATTTCTGGGATATAAAATTAAACCTGGTTTTGTTATGCCGAGTGATACGAAGGTAGATGCCGTTAAGAATTACCCAACACCCAAAACCGTTCACCAGCTTCGACAATTTTTAGGGCTGATTAGTTATTTCCGTAAATTTATACGAAATTGCGCAGTCTTATCTTCTCCACTTACGAAGTTATTAAAGAAGGATGCTGTCTGGACATGGTCTGACGTGCAAGAACAAGCATTTCGTGTTTTGAGAGACAAATTAACTTCGGAAAGTATATTAGCTATTTTTGATCCAAGTAAAGATAAGATATTATATACCGATGCTAGTAGGGACGGTATTGCCGGTATACTAACCCAGGTTGACAGTGATGGGGAAAAGGTCGTGCACTATTATAGTAGACAGACTAAGGAAGAGGAAAAGAAATACCACTCCTTTGAACTGGAATTACTGGCTGTAGTTTGTTCTCTTCAAAAATTTCGGTTGTACTTATTAGATAAACCGTTCAAAATAATCACTGACTGTAGTGCAGTTAGGTATGCGCTATCCAAACGGGATATCATTCCACGTATAGCTCGTTGGGTCTTATCAACTCAAGAATATTCGTTCGAAATCATTCATAGAGAGGGATCTCGGATGCAGCACGTGGATGCTTTGAGTCGTAATCCCGTGACGACCGGTGAGAAATCAGAATCGGAAATAATTTTGTCAATTACGGAGGCGGACTGGTTGCTATCAGTACAATTACAGGATTCGGAGATAGTGAAAATAAAAGATATTTTATCATCAGGAGAGGCCGATGGTTATAAAGACATTTTTAACAATTACGAACTTTTAGGCGGAAAGGTTTACAGAAGAACTACCTATGGTCGTAGGTGGGTTGTTCCAAAACTATGTATTTGGCAAATTATTAAATGCAACCACGACGATTTAGGTCATTTTTCTGTGGACAAATGTGTTGAACGTATAAGTACACGTTATTGGTTCCCGCGAATGCGTAATAGCGTGAAAAAGTATATTAAAAATTGTTTGAACTGCATATATTTTAAGAATAAAGGAGGGCCAAAAGAAGGGCATCTTCATCCCTTACCAAAGTATGCACAACCCTTTCATACCCTCCATCTAGACCATTTGGGGCCATTTGTAATGACTAAAGATAAAAACAAGTATTTATTAGTGATTGTTGATTCGTTTACAAAATTTGTATTTATATCTGCTGTACGAAAAACTAACGCAACTGGTGTGATTAAAGAATTACAATATTTATCCAAAATATTTGGTAATCCCAAACGAATAATAAGTGATTCAGGCTCGTGTTTCACATCTAACCAATTCACTCAGTATTGTGTGAACAAAAATATTAGATTACATATTATAGCGACTGGTGTACCTCGCGGTAACGGGCAGGTAGAACGTTTTAATAGGACTATTTTAGAAGCATTAAAAACTTTGGGCGCTGATACTAATGACGATAGGTGGGACCAGTGTATCCATACGTTACAACAAGGTCTAAATAGCACTATACATAAAACTATACAAGCCGTTCCTAGCGAAGTCATGTTCGGTTATAGACTACGAGCAGACTGCGATAGTCTAGCTCCAGATAGCAGCGAGGAACTGATAGACGTATCTAGGTTACGAAAAGTGGTAGACGAAAATGTTAAAGCCAGTGCCGTCAAACAGAAGCAAAGATTTGACCAATCTAGAGTCAAAGCCACACAATACATGGAAGGGGACTTAGTGATGGCAAAAATTAATAGTCACAGTAATGACGGTCAGAGCCAAAAATTACTACCCACATTTAAAGGCCCTTTCCAAGTCAGTAAAGTTTTACCTAATGATCGATACGAAATATCTGACATAAGAGGCAGCCAAAGAACATGTAAAAAGTATAACGGAGTAGCAGCTGCGGAAAATATTAAGCCATGGATCAATATTGGTAATTGGAGCATGGAATAAAAACATAGTACCTACATGAAGAACATAAATAAATCAAACCCGTGTTGGCAAGGTACTTGTAATTATTGTTTTATTACTTAATTTAATTTTGTAGGTTGTACAATTGTTTTACTTGGCGAGCCAAGATAGAATACTGTGTATAATTATGTTGAATATATATTGCCTTAGTGAAGAGTGAGTATATTTTGACTGCCTCTGTGACGTGGTTGGTAGTGATATCGCCTCGCCTGCGGCGCTGTAGGTCCTGGGTTCGATTCCCGGGTCGGGCCAAATATTTGTTTGAACCACAAATGTTTGTTTCACAGTTTGGGTGTTTTCTATGTATAATATGTATGTAATTAGAAATATATATAAGTATATATACCAGTTGTCTAGATCCCATAGCACAAGCTTATATTAGCTTAATTTGGGCTAAATGAAGTTGTGTGAGATTGTCCACAAATATTTATTTTATTTATTGTGGTGTTGTATGTATGATACAATTATGTGGAAATGTAATGGCGGTGTAAACAGAACCAATTTGGTACGCTTAAGTGAGTGAAATACTCTTTAAGTGCAGATGGTTCTAGGGTTATAAACCTGGTTACCTAAGTGTGGCAATGTCCCTTTGGGTGCAGGATATGACATTGCATTTCATGTAAGAAATATATGCAATACTTCTTGCCCTCTCAGTTCTGCCGTGTGACTATACCTAAACACATAATTTGAATGTACCTTTGTATTCTTTTCAGTATTCTACCCAGACTTGTGGGGTGCCTGGGGCAGGCACCATGCAGCATGGCCGTGTTGGCAACATCGCGTCACCGGCCTATAAAAGAGCGGAGCACAAGCGAAGCGGACTCACTTTTCATTTATCGTCGATCCGACAAGAAGAAATTATTATTTGAGTATCAATATATCTACAGTCTAATTGAAGTAGTTGTATTTTATTCCATAATTCTCCTAATAAATGGTAGTGCTAAACATTCATCACTCACCATTTCCCAAACAACATAAAAATAAAATATAAACACAGTAGGCATAACAGCAAACTCACATATTTTGTGGCCAGACATTTTTGGACTATCTCCAATATACTACACAATAGATAGATTACTACATTGGAGACATTTTTTGTTTTATGTTGAACAGCGGGCCTCAAAAGTCAACATTGTGCGTTTCATAATATGAAAATACAATTCATATAATTTGAAATACAAAACATACAACACACATACAAATAATTTTATGTTTCATATTATGAAACATACAACTTTTTAGGCCCGCAGAGATGAATGTTTTTATACACTAGCATGATAGCTAACTTCCTCTTTAAACAATAGTTTGATTTGTAGATTTCTTAATGACCTACCCTTTTACATGGGGGACAACAACAGGATTGTTTTGTTTGCTGATGATACTTCTTTGATTTTCAAAGTCAAACGACAATTAGATAACTATGACGATGTAAGCAATGCAATCTTGAAAGTGGTTCATTGGTTTAACACTAACAATCTTAGACTGAATGATAATAAAACTAAATGTATTAAGTTTACCTTGCCGAATGTAACACAGTCAGACACCAATGTTCAACTTAATGGTCGAGAGTTGGAACTTGTGGAATCAACGACGTTCCTAGGGTTAACGGTCGATGCTGGTTTACAATGGGGTCCACATATTGTAAAACTAGCTAGTAGATTAAGTTCAGCAGCATTTGCTGTGCAAAAAATAAGGCACTTGACTGATGTAGATACGGCTAGAATAGTTTATTTCAGTTACTTTCACAGTATAATGTCTTACGGTATTCTACTGTGGGGCAATGCCGCAGATATAAATTCTATTTTTATTTTACAAAAGCGAGCCATAAGAGCTATACAGGATGAATTTTTGAAAAGGGATTGGATGGCCAAATCCGAAACTATAAGGAATAGCGAAAAACGCTGAAAGGAGTCACGAGCCCGATTTTGATGAAACTTAAAACCTCATCATTAGATTTTCGAAAAACCCATAATCCTAGCTGGGAATCGAACTTGTTGATTTCTCAAAAAAAACACACCCTTTATTATTACACCATACGATAGAGTCGCTGTTAAGGATCAAATTTTGCAAAGTAATGATATACGCCAAATTTAAGGAACATTTGGAATTTTAATAGAATGCATATTTCATGTACCTAAATTTTGTATCATAGTTTGTTTCGTTGAAAATCCCAGAAAAGATCGTAACTATTCCGTGTTTTAAATTATGCTCAGAATGATTTTTAAGAGAATATTCTCAACGGACTCAATAATATTCCTTAGTTAATCCTTGAGGTTTCGAATCCAGCTATGTATTGCAAAGATTTTGAACAATTAATCAGTTAACGTAAGAAAAATAAAATGTATTTTGTTAAAGATGAGCTCTTTCCTGTAGTTTGCCGTATATCATTACTTCCCAGAATATGATCCTTAATAGCAACACTATCGTATGGTGTAATAATAAATGGTGTATTTTTTTTTCAAAATCAATGGATTCGATTCCCAGCTAGGATTATGGGTTTTTCAAAAATCTAATGATGAGGTTTTAAGTTTCATCAAAATCGGGCTCGTGACTCCTTTGAGCATTTTTCGCTATTCCTTATAGTTTCGGAATTGGCCATCCAATCCCTTTTGAAAAATTCACCCTGTATATAGATTAGGTCCAAGGATCTCTCTGCGCGAAACATTCAAAGAGGTTAATATTCTTACAGTAGCATCTCAATACATTTTTGAAAATCTTATGTATGTACAAAGAAATTTACTTAGTTTCCATAAGTTAAGTGATAGACACAATGTCAACACTAGAAATAAAAATAACCTCGCTGTTTATCATAGCAGATTGCATAAAACCAGTAATTCTTTCAGGGGTAACTGTATACGCTTTTACAACAGGTTACCTAACGAAATTAAGAGTATGTCCCTAAATAAATTCAAAAAGTTTGTTAAAGTTAAATTATACAGCAAGGGCTACTATACGGTTGGTGATTACTTGATGGATAAGGAAGCCTGGAAATGACCTGCTCTGCTAGATTCTCAAAAAACTGTTAAAATGCATAGTTTTTAGATTCATTAATAAAGTTGTAAATAGAGTAGTTAAAAGAATAACCCGCTGAGTTTCTTGCCAGTTCTTCTCAGGTGGGTCGCGTTGTGAACTGGTGGTAACTTTTTGGTTTATATAAGTGACGTTTACAAGTGCATTTGTATGTCTAAGTAAATAAATGATATTTGATTTTGATTTTGATTTTGATTGTCTTTATTTAATTCACTAGCGGACGTCACGCGGTTTCACCCGCGTAGTTCCCGTTCCCGTGGGAATACGGGAATCAAATATAGCCTATGTTCACCACAAAAAGTGTAGCTTTCCAACAGTGAAAGAATTTTTCAAATCTGTCCAGTAGTTCCGGAGCCTTTTCGTTACAAACAAACAAACAAAAAAACAAATCTTTCCTCTTTATAATATTAGTATAGATTAGTATAGATTACAAAATTCTAATTGAAAATAGTATGTAAGAAAATAGATTTGTAAATCAAGTTACCTGTGATGCATATTGTGCATTTTCAATGATTTTCTTTTGCAGCTCCTCCTGTAACAGCCCGGAGTCCAATGGCCCAGGGTTGCTGACTGTGGGCTGCTTATCATCTCCTTTGCTTTTTGATTTCTTTGTCAATTTTATCTAAAAACATTTCACATAAATAGTCCCTAATCTGGTTCTCATTAAAATTTTTACATGTAATATTACCTAGTATTGAGGTCTGATTGAGATTGTAGGAGTAAGCCATCATCAACTGCAGGCTAGTGGACCTCCATTAGCCTGCAGGTGCAATTGTTTCCGAATTACAGGGTCAGAAGGTTCTGACCCAGAAAAAGACACAGCGATTTACCATAAGGCATGACTACTAAAACTTATAAAGGAAAACATCAATACTTTAACAGGGCTACGGAAGATCTTTATTGCAATTCTTGTCAAGTGTTAAGGGTGGAGCCCTGGTGTACCCTGACATTAACTGTGAAGATATTTACTTTAACTTGGGATGCTAACAATAAACATGTTTTTAATACTTCTATCTAATGTACCATTATAGCAAAACAAGTTACTGCTCGTAAAGCTGTAGCATTGTAAATGATAATTAGCCAAACACAAAGAACATTATTATAGCAGTAGTTTACAAACAACATAATTTGTCAAAGTTATCGGTAGGACTTCGGATTGTCGTCCCACGATTTAAGGGGCGGGAGGGGGTGGAAAGGGGGGGAGGGGGGGTTGTAGAACCCCCCCCTGAAGGAAAAGTTGCGGAAGCCCCCCCTTTTTGAGTTATGATTTTTTTAATAATAATAATAATAATACCTGGGTATGTCGCAGGCGTTAGGCATCTGCGAAGTTGGTATGAAACAATCGTTGAAGGAGCGCTTCTTTGGCCGCTTGAAAAAAGTACTAAAAAGTCTTTTATCAGGTGGTAACAAGGTGCGCGCCTATAACGATTGGGTCATGCCAGTTTTGATGTACTCCTTTGGCATACTCAGGTGGACTCAGACGGAACTTGAAGCCCTGGATAGGAAAGTCCGTACGTTACTCACCACGTACCGAATGCATCATCCGCGTTCATCAGTGATGAGGTTGTACATACCGCGGAAGTGCGGGGGTCGTGGTTTACTTAATGCCAAGACCCTCCATAACCGTGAGGTGTGCAACCTCAGGGAATATTTCCTTCACGCTGACGCGGATGTGCATCGTGAAGTGGTTGCAGTTGACAACGGACTTACCCCGCTTGCTCTGGCTAAAGAGAATTGGCATAAACCTGTGATACAGAGTCTCAATGATCGTAAGGATATATGGATGAGAAAGGAGTTGCATGGTCGGTTTTATCGGGCCCTACATAGGCCAGATATAGATTTAATATCTTCTGTATCCTGGCTGCGATTCGGTGACCTCTTCGGAGAAACCGAAGGTTTTGTTTTTGCAATTACTGATGAAGTGGTGATGACTAATAATTACCGAAAGTATATCCTAAAGGATGGTACGGTTGACATATGTCGGGCATGTCACCGTCCCGGAGAATCCCTTAGGCATATTATTTCCGGTTGTTCTAGTCTAGCCAATAGTGAGTATTTGCATAGACACAATCAAGTAGCTAGGATTATCCATCAACAACTTGCTTTAAAGTATAACCTTATAGAATCAGAGGTACCGTATTATAGATATGTGCCTGACCCAGTTCTCGAAAGTGACCATATCACTTTGTACTGGGACCGATCTATTATCACTGACAGGACTATTATTGCAAATAGACCTGACATAGTGATAATAGATCGGCTAGAGCGCCTTGCAATAATAATTGATATCACTATTCCACATGACGACAATCTCGTGAAGGCTGAGATAGATAAACAAGCTAAGTATTTGGACTTGGCCCACGAGATTGTGGACATGTGGAGTATTGACTCAGCTATTATTGTGCCGATAGTGATCTCTGTGCATGGACTAATAGCCAAAAGCCTCGACCAACACCTTAAGAGGCTTGCGGTGGGCAGTTGGGTCAAGGGCTTGATGCAGAAGGCGGTTCTTCTAAACACGGCACGTATTGTGAGGAGGTTCCTGTCTCTGAAGTCCTGACCACCGGTAGCTTGGTCCCTGTACCCGATGCCGGTGGGGTACTATTTTTTATATTTTTAAATGTATATTTTTTATATGTATATTTAAAAATGTAATTTATATGTTGTATTTTAAAATAAAGAGAAATAATAATAATAATAAAGCCTTTATTGAATTCCATACCATATACATGATTGCTAATCCAACTAAACTAGATTTGTTAGTATGGTTAGTAGTACAATATTTGTGTATTGTATTATAATATTTATATAAACTATGTTAGTAAAGTTAGTAAGTTGTAATTATATTTCTAGGTATGGATCCCATCTTGGGTATAGGCCTCCTCCAGCAGTTTCCAAATTTCTCTGTCCTGACCCTTGAACATCCATTCTTTCCCAGCAACTTCGCTAATGTCATCAGCCCAGCGTTTTAGAGGTCTGCCAACTCTCCTTTTTCCTAGTGGGCCTAGCCATTCGGTCACTGCAAGTGTCCATCTGGTATCTTTCATGCGAGCGACATGTCCTGCCCAATTCCATTTTAGTTTTAGGGCATGTTTTAAGGCGTCTGTAATTCTGGTCCTTGCTCTGATCATTTCATGTCTGACTTTATATATCCTTCTCAATTTCAGCATACTGCGCTCCATTGCTCTTTGGCATGACCTTACTTTGCATTTTGTTTTGTTATCAAGTATCCATGTCTGGCAGGCATATGTTAGGCATGGCAGTAGGCAGGTGTCCATTACAATCTTCTTGTATTCTGAACTGAAATTTCCTTTCAAAATCTCTTTTTGCGCCCAGTACTTATTCCAGGTTATGTTTATTCTCCTGTCTATTTCTTTGCTATTGCTGTAGGTGTCAAACGACACCTGCTTTCCTAGGTAGACATAGATCTCCACATATTCAATTGTGTTTTCATATACCTTGATAGGTTTGTGTAAACTGTTAGACATGATTTTGGTTTTGTTTGGGTTCATAGTCAGGCCTACTTTGTTACTTTCCACATCCAATATTTGAAGCATTTTTTCCAGGGCTGGTGCAGTTTCACTGAAAACAGCTATATCGTCCGCAAACCTTAGATGTGTTAGGTGTTGATTTTTTATATATATTCCTCTACTTTCCCAGTCTATATTTTGAAACACATCTTCCAGAACCGCTATGAATAATTTCGGGGAAAGGGGATCACCTTGTCTTACACCTCGTCTTATGGGAAACTCTGCACCTTTGGTTTCTAGTTTTATTCTGCTTGTGCTTTTTGAATATAGGTCTTTAATGATTTGTATGTATTTGTCTTCCACTTTATTTTTTTCCAATGTCTTCCATATAGATGTGTGTTTTATGCTGTCGAACGCTTTTGAATAATCCACAAAAGCTATATAGAGAGGTCTATTGAATTCCTTGTATTTTTCTATAAGTTGTTCTATAACATGGATGTGGTCGACAGTTGAGAAACCTGCGCGGAATCCTGCTTGTTCCTTTGCTTGATTGTTGTCAATTGTTTTTGTTATTCGGCTAAGTATGACCGATGAGAATAGCTTGTAGATGGTAGGTATCAGACTTATTGGTCTATAGTTACCGATGTCTAGAGGGTTTCCTTTTTTGTACAGTAAGATAATGTCTGAGCTACACCACTGTATTGGAACACAGCCTTGCTCTAGCACTTTGTTAAACAATGTTGTTATAACATTAGTTAATATTGGTGCTCCAATTTTAATGGCCTCATTAGTTATATGGTCCGGTCCTGGGCTTTTGTCAGGTTTTAATTTGCAAATATACTTCTGTACTTCTTTTTCATCTATGGCTTGTAGTGCTTTCTCCGATTTTTTTATGGTTGGAACAATCATCATTTCCTCTGCTGTGTCATACTGATATTCGTAAAGCTTCCTATAATATTCTGTAGCACTATCTATTATTCCTTTTCTTGTTCTAATTTCACTGTTACCATTTTCTAATTTTGTTATCCAAGTATTGTGTGTGTTTAACTCCTTGAGCCCCCTTTTCGTACTTCGATATTGCTTAAGGTTTTTTTCTAAAATATGTTGTCTGTGGTTCTTGTAATCTTCTCTTATGGCTTTGTTTGTTGCTTTGAACAAATCCTTAAGTTTTAACTTATCGTCTTTGTCTTTATTTTTTTGTCTAATTAAATCTGAACGTTGATTTATTAGTTTTTGTGTTGCTTCGCTAATTATTTTGTTTGTTTTATTATTTTTATTTATTATAAGGCTTTGTTTAATTATTATTTCTAGAGCGTCATAGTAAGTTTGAACATCACCTCTATTATATGTGTCTGTAAGGAGGGTATTAATATTATCACTTAAATTCCTCAAGTACTCGGATTTTTCAGTGTCAGTTTCCGGTAATTTTGGTAGCATATTGAATGTCTTTCTTGATATAGATGGAGTCCTCAGTGTCAGAGAGGCTCTGACTAGTCGGTGATCTGAAGGAAACTTTATTTTGTTTATGACTTCCACATTTGTTATGCATTTAGGATGATTAGTCATAATAAAATCTATTTCATTCTTTCTTCGTTGATTGGGGGAAATCCAGGTCCATCTACGACTAAGTTTTTTCTTGAAGTAAGTGTTCATTATACAGAGCTTGTGTTCGAACGCATATTGGATAAGTCTTTCGCCTCTCTGGTTGCGTTTGCCATAGCCATAGTTACCAAGTATGAGTCTTTCTCTTGGCTTAGGTTGACCAATCTTTGCATTAAAGTCTCCAAGGACGAAGATTGTTTTGTCAGGTGTTTCATGGGCTTTTTCCAGATCTTCATAGAATTGATTGACTTCGGTCTCATCAGCTTCTTCAGTTGGTGCATAGACCTGGATGAGTGATATGCAGTGTTCTTCAAATTGCATCCGCAGTAGGGCTACCCGTTCAGATATACCAGTGAACTCTACAATTTTGTCTTTGTGTTTCCGACTGATAAGGAACCCAACCCCATACAAACCAGGAGTGTCTCCCTTGTAACAGAGAATATGTTCATTATGTTCTTCTATATTATATCCCATTCTTCTGACTTCTGCCAGCCCCAATATGTCCATTTGGATGTTTTTCAGAGAGTTGACAAGTTCTATCCTTTTTTCTGTAGATGCTAAAGTTCTCACATTATATGTTCCAATTTTTAGAGCTCGTTTTGATGTTTTATTTGTTGCTGGAGGGTTGTGGTCTGATTCCCCACGGGGACCAACCGGATTGGGGAATGATCTTCTATATGTTTCGCTTGTAAATGTTATATGTTTTTTGTTTATCCGGCTGCCGAAATTCTATGTTTGTTTGGAAGAGGGGATGAGAGTGGTGAGAGAGTTACTTCTTCCTCGCAACATGTCAAAGGCGTTTGACCTGTTTGTTTTTGTGGTTTTCGTAGGTTGTGGGTTGTTGCTTTGGTCGTAATTTTGTGGTGAAGTTGATGCTGAGCGCTCGCGTTTGCGTTTTGTTTGTATGTTATCTCGTATGATCAGTTTGTCATATTTTAGTACTGCATACTTCCCCTTTTGCCTTTCTTCAATCAACTGTTGTTGTAGTTCTTTTCTTTTTAATAACACATTTTTAGGATAGTCTTCGGTTAGGTAGATTTCTGACAGTTTTTTCTTATTTTTCATGATTTGTTCTTTTTTCCAACCATGGGAAAGGGAAATGAGAACAGGTCTTGGTTTTGAACCCTTTTTTCCTAAGCGGTACATGTTGTTGATGTCGTTGGGACTGATACTCATATTGGTTTTCGATTGAATAATTTCAGTGACCTGTTCTATCAGATTTTGTTTTGAAATCTCTTCCTCTTTGATTCCAAAGGCTATTATATTATTTTTGCGGTTTTCGCGCTCTAAATTATCAATTTTTTCGCGTAGGCTCTTATTTTCGGATTTTAAGTCTGTTATTTCTTTTACTAAAGGGTTCAGTTTCTCATCCATTCTCGTCATAATTAAGTTCGTTTGTTTTTGCATTTCCATCTTTATGTCATCGAAAAGGGTTATCAGATGTTTATCCATTTTTTGCGTGAATCGGAACGTAACCGATTGACTTTTTGCTATTTAATTGTGACAGCACTGACACAGATGTCAACAGTGTCAGATGAGATGACAATCACTATATATGAGGGTATTATTGAATATTGATTGTAAAAATATGATGTCACTTCAGATAATTTCCACAGTGTTACGATTTTAACACAAGATTTTTATGCTTATTTTATTACTTCACACAGTGTTTTATATTTTGAAGGAATGTCACTATCACTTTTTAACTGTTTTGTACTCGTACACAATGTTTTTCAGTGTTTTTACGTGTTTTTGTTAAATTTTCCTCTGGAGTGCCTAATATTGCGTGTGCGCACTTTGACAGCGCAGGTTTGAAAAAATAAAAAATTTAAAAAGTAAAAAAAGTTTTAAAAAATTTAATTTTTTTAATATCCTAACCTAACTTTCGCATTGTCTTGTGTTGACATCGATATAAAGGGCTCAACTTTAGATTGTCTGCCGTGGAGTTTGGGGTTCATATTTTTTTTACACAAAGCTAATATTATTAGAAGCCTCCACACGAAGTTTTAACTTGCGGAAATTAATGGTTAACGAGAAAAAAAATAATGAAAATCATAATAATTCACCAATAATTTGTCACTTTTCACCACAGAATACATACACTCTCAATGCTTTTGACATTCGGCTCGTCACTATACGTTTCGTTTTCCGTAAGGTTTTCATTATTTTTTTTCTCGTTAACCATTAATTTCCGCAAGTTAAAACTTCGTGTGGAGGCTTCTAATAATATTAGCTTTGTGTAAAAAAAATATGAACCTCAAACTCCACGTCAGACAATCTAAAGTTGAGCCCCAGAAAACTTTGTAGTTGTGTTTTAAACCAAATTATCAGTGAAACTGACCTGTAAAGCGTCAAGTTCGTCCTGAAGGACGGACACGCGCCGTGTCAACTGCTGATTCCTGAATGTTAGTGAATCTATCTCTAATTCTCCTTTCCGCAAAGATTTCTCTTTATCCTTCAATGTGTCTCGCAGTTCGTTCGATTTCGCCTGTTCATCCAACACCCCCTTTTTTAGCACCTTCACATGCACTCGTAACTATAACAACGGAAACAACGAATTCACTAAATTGCCGACCGATCACCGCTTCTCTGAGACAGAAATTATAATACGTACTTTAGAATACTCGGATGCCAATTTTTGGTACTTAGCCTGTATATCACCCGAAGGCAGCCCCTCCATGATTGATTTTCAGGAATGCATAACTGTTTATTCAAAGATTTTAACTGTTTATTTGTAACACTTGATTGAGAACATGAAAACCTATGCACTTTCGTGAATGAAAATGACGTATTATTTTGATAGCAAAATCAAAATGAAAGAAACGTCATGCGTCAAATTGATAAAGGAATGACAGCAGACAAATGTCAACCCAATTTTTTTTAGTCGACTCAAGACTCAAGAAATCTAAATCTATGCCAGTACGTTTCAAACTCAATACCTATTTAATTTTATCGCTAGAGTCAATAAAACTGTCGATGATCGTCAAAGTATTTCGTAATTTTGGTGTTTTACATCGTTTTCAACCTTAAATTACGCTTACCTATTTTGTGAAATATCCATCCAATAGAGGTCAGTGACTACTGAGTCGAGCACAACACTATTGACGATAAAAAAAAGAACGAGGGAAAATATTTTCTAGGCTGACAACATTTTCTCTGTTGATGTGTCGTGATTGTCCAATGTAAAATATCAATATTTTGGAAATTTATGAAAGAAAAGCAGTTATTTCTACTATATTAAATCTATTTATTAACTACAAATTCTATTTCATCTTTCAATGGTACGGTCATGGACGATAGGTGCGTGGTTTGGCAATTTTTTTACAACATAGTATCGCAACAGGTAAAACTAAGTTAGAACAAAGTAAATTATGACTAAACTAAGTGTTATTTTGCAGGAATATGGAAACTGGCTGCTCTCATTACAACGACGTTGAAAGTGACCACTCCAGGTGTATAATTCATATTGATATAGATTGTTTCTACGCTCAAGTGGAGATGGTTCGAAATCCCGAATTGCGGTCGGTTCCGCTCGGCATACAACAGAAAAACATCGTCGTAACTAGCAACTACGAAGCCAGGAAGTATGGGGTGCAAAAATGTATGCTCGTTGCAGACGCCTTAAAGGTTTGCTCCAATTTGAAATTAGTAAATGGTGAAGATTTGCACAACTACAGAACAGCTTCCAATAAGATATTTGCTGTATTACAATGTTGGAAATGTCCTGTGGAAAAATTGGGTATGGATGAAAACTTTATTGATGTCACAAATTTAGTACAAGAAAAGTTAAAAACTACTCATAATACTAATATTACGATAGCGGGTCATGCATATAAGGAACCAACCATGGACTGCCCTTGTGGCTGTCACACAAGACTGAGGATAGCATCACAAATAGCCAGTGAAATGAGAAAGAAAATATATGATGATTTAGGTTTTACCACTTGTGCAGGCATTTCACACAATAAGTTGTTAGCTAAACTTATATGTCCCCACAACAAACCTAACAACCAGACCACAATTTATCCAGAGCATGGGACCAGTTTTATGTCTACTTTATCAAGTGTTCGAACCATTCCGAGTATTGGTACTAAAACTACTGAAGCACTTATATCAGAAAAAATTATAACAGTGAGTGACCTACAAGAGGTTTCTATAGATGTATTGAAAAAGCATTTTAGTAGTGATATGGCTGTTAGATTGAAAAGCTTAAGTTTAGGTGAAGATAATACTCCAGTGAAACAGACTGGCAAACCTCAGAGTATAGGCCTAGAAGATAGTTTTAAGATAGTAAGTGTGAAGAGTGAGGTAGAGGACAAATTCTCAGCTCTCCTCCAGAGGCTGTTGGTACTAGTTAGGGAAGATGGTCGCATTCCAGTTTCGTTAAGAGTAACACTTCGGAAGAGAGATGCTAAAAGACTCAGTAGTCACAGAGAATCAAGGCAAAGCCAAGTCTCACCCTCAATTTTTACATTAACTAATGGCACTCTGACAGTCACGGAAGCAGGCCAGCAAAAACTCATGAGCATAATAATGAGATTATTTAATAAACTTATTGATCTGTCTAAACCATTTCATTTAACTTTAGTGGGATTGGCATTCACTAAATTTCAAGAGCGAATGACCGGCAGAGGTTCTATAGTGAACTATTTAATGAATGATATTTCCGTCCAATCTGTGCTTAATTTGCAAAGTGAATGTGATACGTCTGCAATGTCTATGGACTACTCGGCTGTGTCCCCGAGCAGTAGCACTACCACTGACCTCTCTGATGCAGAAGTTGAACCATCACCAAAAAAGCCTAAAAAAGTAAACTGGATAGCAAAAAGACGATGTTTGGCCAAAGAGGAAGTTGCATCTCCTAGTAAACTAAAAGTCGGTGAACTTAGATTAAACTCGAAGGAGCTAGAGAAGGTGTCAGAGCTAAGACTGAGTTCTAGGGATAGATCACTGACGCCTCGCGCTAGTCCTGCGAAAGATAATATGTCTGACACATCAGATACTATGAAAGAAAGCGAGGAGAGGAATTGCGATGACTGTCCCAATTATGTTGACAAAGAAGTGTTTAGTGCACTGCCCGATGAGGTGCAAAAAGAATTGAAGACCATGTGGAAAAACCCCTCTGGCTCCGAAGTGCCTAGAAGTAGTCCGAGAACCACGAACAAAGCTAAACCGAACACAATTATGAAATATTTTGTTCCACACAAATAGTATTAGTAAGATTTTATCTTGTTAATTATATTTAAGTGATAAGTGAATGGTTTCTATTTTTTCAAATCATACAATTTTTATTCAGCTGATCAAATACATGTTTATGTTAAAAAATTAACAACTTTTATTTACAACTACAGGTTAAATAACAAAACTTTGATAATATATAACTGGGCATATCATTTAATATCTATATTTTTTACAGCTTCTGTTACCATACTGGCTAGCTCTGCAAGCTTATTAACATTATTTACATTGAGGCGGAGAGTTTTCGTTAGGTTACTGTATGAGACAACATCAACGTTCAGTTGCAGTCGGATCTTGTCTCCATCTGTGACTCCTGCGCTGTCGCTACTCTGGGGAGTACTCGTTTCTCGTATTTGCTTCAGTCTTCTTAGAGAATCTTCCGTTTTTTGTACAGAGGTTAAAACATCTTCAACATACTTGTAGTATCTGAAAACAAAGAATCTAATATAATATCATTGTCATACTATACAGTATACACTGATAATAAGTCAAGTTTTATAGAGTTAAATATGCATAGTAAACTGTATAACATAACCACATGATAAAGAAAACATGGAAAGTATAGGAACCACTCTAGTATTCGTAGATATTCGAAAGGAGCAGTATCTGAACTGAGCTTGAGCTGCGGCATGAGGTGCCAAGTATAGTATTTTCCTCTTACTGTATATCTCATTAGAGAAAAACTGGTTTTAGAGGCCAGGCAACACTCAACTTATTCTTTTTAAATATGGGACATATTTACTAGTGTCCGACCGAAACTGGTTTTCCAGCCGAAACCGAAACCGAAACCGAACTTTCGGCCCCAGGGTCAGTTTCGGCCGAAACCGAAACCGAAACCGAAACTCACGTGTTCATTATGAAAAAAAAAAAACAGCCAAGTGCGAGTCGAATTCCCGCACAGAGGGTTCCGTTACAAAAATTAGGCACTAAAATTACGTTTGTTGTGTGGATGCTCTTTTCTGATTTTAGTAGGTATTTTTTTGTCATAGCGGCAACAGAACAGGGTGGCTGTGTCGCTTTGACATCACCAATGCTTTCAATACCTTGCCCTGGAGCTGCGTTTGGGAGACGCTTATTTACCATGGAGTGCCTCCATACCTCCGTCTAATTGTTGGGGCCTATCTTTCCGAGAGGGCCATAACTTACCCGAGCTGGCTAGGGTAGGGTCGGCGAGATTTGTCGTTCGGTGTTCCATAGGGATCGGTCTTAGGACCGCTTCTGTGGAACATCGGTTACGATTGGGTGCTGCGTGGTCTTTTGCTCAGAGGTGTCGGCGTAATGTGTTACGTGCGTAACGTGTTACGACAACACCCTCATTACAGCGCGAGGATCAACGCACCGAGACGCAGCCCTAAAGACCACCTGCGGGATCCAGCTTACATATAAGGGGCGTCAGTCAGCATCGGCATCGAGCTGTCGATGACGTATCTGGGGCTCGTACTCGGTAGCCGGTGGAACTTTGGATACCATTTCCGAAGTTTGGTCCCATTACTGAGGGAGCAGCATCGGCCGCACTCTGATGGTTCTTGCCCAATATCAGGAGACCTAACGCTCCCTCCAGGAGACTGTACCTTGGGATAGTGCGGAACATGGCCCTATACGGGGCCCCCTTTGGGCGTAGATCCTGTTGGCCAGCAATGCGGCTAGATTGCTTAACCCGCAGAAAGCGACGACGGCTGTCAGGGTGATAAGGGGATACCGCACGATCTAAGTTAAGGCGGCATGTCTTCTAGCCGGGAGCCCTCTATAGGACCTCAAAGCGAGGGCCCTTGCGTCATTGTTTCAATGGCGCAAGGAGGCGCTGAAGCAGGGCCACAGGCCTCTTCCTATGAGCAAGTCATGCTCGTGATAGAGACGGCGGGGAGGAAGCGGGAGAGAACTCTACCACCCGAGTTTCACAATTTGCGGCGGCGCCCCATACTATTAGCCTCCATTACCGGGGGCCTGAGAACGGTGACGTGGGTTGCTCACCGTCCTTACAGAAGCAGGCCTTAGACGATAGCGTGACGTGAGAGATTCATGCACGCCCCCCTCAAGAAGTGGGATCACAACTGAACAACCCCCAAAGACGCGGCCTCAGTAAGTATCATTCCGAGGGTATACTCGGGGCTTCCAACCGTAGGCTGTTAGGTACGATACGCGTGGTTTTTAGCCGGTAGGACTACTGTACAGTGAAAATTTTAGGCCTCTATCTGGCACGGTTCCAGCGATACAACCTCGTGACTGCTAGGCCTCAAGTCTCGTTAATAAGGTCCCGCTTTAACCCCTCCGTGCGAGAGTTTAACTCGCTCTTGGCCGGTTATTTTTTCAATCGGTGCAGCAAGCTCCACCAAGTGCCATCAATCCACAGTATAAATCTTCTCAAGTATGTGTTCTAAAGAAGAATTTCTTTCTTTTACGAGTGGAATTACTCATAGATGCTATTGCAAACTCCAACCGACAAAAACCATAATGTGCCCTGCTACTAGCTCTTGGCTGGTTTTGGTTACATTCTAAAAGTATATAACTAAAACTGGACAACAGTGAGTTGGACTAGCGCACGTAGAGTATGTTATATGGGAGGCCCCCTTTAATATTATTAATTTGTCTATTTTCATTATTTGTTGCTATAGCGGCAAAGGAAATACATCACCTGTAAAAAAATGTACTGTCTAACATCACTGTGCATGAGTTACAGCCTGCTGACAGACAGACAGAAGACCAACGAAATCAACGGAACCGACAACAAAGGCATCCTAAAAAGGTGATCTAGGATGTAATGTCCTAGATCACCTTTTTAGAATTCCGGAAAAATTGTATTGTTATAACTATTGATTGGAAGTCCTTTGTAAATCTTCGATTAGTAACATATTAACTGGTTAAGCTGACCTCAACCACGTCACAAGCAGAGCCAGGCACTCAAAATTCATGAACACGTGGGTTTCGGCCCGGCCGAAAGTTTCGGCCCATTTTGGCCGAAACCGAAACTGCGGCCGAAACTCGAATTTTTGGCCGAAACTGGCCGAAACCGAAACCGAAACTTCGGTCGGTCACTAATATTTACACAGCTTTGGCTTTCTCTATCTAAAACAAAGCTAATATCAGCTTGTGTTATGGATCTAGACAACTTATAAACATACTCGTATATTTCTAAATACATTTAAGGCGCATTTCATTGGTCGTTAATCGTTCGTATACAATACAGCATACAGGGGAGTCCCCGCAGGCGACATAACAATCAATGAAAGTTAATAAGTCGATACGTGTTCGGGATTCCCCGCATGCTTTATACCGAGCGACCGTGATATCGACCAATGAAATTCATCGGTAAATATCTTAGACCATATATCACGGGACTAGCCTTCGCGAACCACCGCATACAAAAATATTCTGCCAGTTTTCATACAAGTGAAGGGGGAAACACAAAGACATATAAAATTTCATTGCATTTAAAAATGTCTTAATCGACAAACGCGTAATGGCTGTTGTGTGTTAATTTTTATTGTACAGTCAACTACAATGAAATGTACTAGTTTAATCATATAAAATTATGTACTGATGTACAGTGCTTTTATAAAGCCAAAAGACCAAATGGTCATGTGCAATGGCAGAAAACAATGCTTAAGTAAGGCGCATCCTGTGGTTAGATGATCTAAGGTAAATATACAGTTTGCGGGTCGTGAGTCAAATCATTTTGTAACTCCTTAAATAATGTTTCTGACGCGCCATGCCTCTTTCCATTTTTAGTAATCTTTTTTTTTCTCTTCAATGAGCTAATAGTTTCCTTTTCAATAAGACACAGACACTCCACATAACATTAATTGTTCATTCATAACAAGAACGTGTTTCAGTCTTCGACCAAGTAATAGTATAGACGGGCCCACGTCATACATTACGAACTCAAAAAGTGAGACTAGTGCACACAAAGATATTGCAGCAGCGACACGACATGCACACAGATAACGAATTTAGGGTAGTGTTTTTACACTTCGGAAACGCACGAGAAGGCATCTTGCGTAAAATATTATCCTGCCATACCTACGTGTTGCACCGTCTACGACTTAGTGAGCGCATGCGCTCACTTTAAAGTTCAAAACTAATGTATGGATGGGCCCGTCTATACTATTACTTGGTCGACGATTTCACTGCCACTCTTGTTATATGGAGGTTCCAGCTTTTTTTTAACGTGAGGGAAAATCCATCATGGATGCTATGCCGGACTCCTACCGACTTATAAAAACCTCACGTAACGCCCAACAGCCTATGGTTGGGAGCCCCGGGTAAGCCCTCTGACCTTCAGAGTGGTGGCCGTAGGTCTGTTGGGAGTCCTGGGACATCCTTATGTCCCACGAATCCCAACAGACCTACGGCCACCACTGCGGCCTCGCCTAGGGGGCGGTTAGGGTGCTATCCCGCGTCTTTGGGGGGTTTCGGGTGTGATCCCGCTTCTAAGGGGGGGGGGGGGTTGACTCCTCACGTCACGCTGCCCTCATGGGCCTGCTTCTGTAGGCCCCCGATCATGGAGGCCGAGTCTTCGGTTTAGACACGTCGGCGGGCGGCGCCCAGGCCGCCGACTGCGGAACTCTGGTGGGAGAGTTCTCTCCCGTTCCCGTCCCGCCGCCTCTTTCATGAGCATGACCGGCTCGCAGAAAGCGGCGCAGTCCCACTTACTCCCGCTGGAGCTTGGATGGCTTACACCATGGTCTCGAGCGAGAGAGTATCCACGTCCAGATCCACTACGAGGACCTGGCGCTGTTGTGCCCGCGCCGTTGGAGGTCCCAGCTACACTCCGCATGCGCTATGCTATGCGGCATATCGACTAATGAAAACGGTTCCCCGAATGCGGTCCCTGTGACACGCGTTCCAGAAATCTCCAGCATCCCGCATGCGGGCCCTACCGACTAATGAAGTTGCGTCATTATAAGAACTGCGATACAGACATTTGCAGATCACACAAATATTTGATGATCCGACCTAGGATTAGAACCTGATGCGGAATGGTCTGCGCCTGCGACCCCGAGGTAATCAGTCAATGCATTGAGGTGTTGGCCCGTCTCTCGTATTGCGCACTGCACACAGTGATATTTTTTTATGTCCTATGCTTTCCTGCAGTTCAGGGCCGTATTTAGTAGGAAAATTCAATATATCACACAAATATGTTACCGCGTGCTAACGGTTTCACGTTCGAAAGCTCGAAAACTACCGCCTTAGATATTATAAAAGAAGCAAAAGGCCCGTCACTCGTGTTGCGCACTGCGCACAGTGATATTTTTTATGTCCTATCCTTTTCTGCAGTTCAGGGCCGTATTTAGTAGGAAAATTTAATATATCACATATGTTACCGCGTGCTAACGGTTTAATGTTCGAAAGCTCGAAAACTACCGCCTTAGAAATTATAAAAGAAGCAGAACATCAAACTAGCTGAGCATTGACTGTTGGGTTATACAACGTCATGTGAATAGCCCTCCTCGGTTCGGTGACTTCCGGTTGGCTTAGCTGTTGCACCTCTCCTAGTTGACCTGAACTATTTGCTGTATCAAGTTCCCGGTTAGGGCAAAACTTTTGGGAGCTACGTGCATGCATGGTTAATTTCTTTCAAACATTAAAGAAATAAACCATGCACAGAATTTAAGAAGACTAAGAAAGTGGCACATTTTATTAGTGGTATCGTCGAAGATGTAGTTTAATGGCGTGTACTGTATTACTGTAAATACTTACGAAATTGTCATTGTATTGAACAGTGCCTCGAAGATGCCCATAACAAATGCATTATCCAACCGCTTGGACGATTCCTGGGCGAAATTCTTTAAAGCATTTGACACGACTTCTATATATGTACAAGGTTTAGTCGGAACGCTGCGGTTGGTTTTTCTGTACAACCTGGGAATGTCGCTGACTTGTTTCAACTGTAAGTTGCAATAATTGTAGAGTTCATTGACTATACAATCTCGAACATTATGTTTCGTGCCTTCTAATGCTTGCTGTGATGATGAAAGACTTTGCACAAATGCCGTTCGGTCTTCGATATGAACCTTCGTCTTCACAAGGTCTAAGAGTTGAGGTAATTTTAGCAGAAGAGCTTGTACGTCAACGTAAATACTAATACTGTTGTCTATGAGATTTTTGTTTACACTAGTAATCTCAAGTTTATGTGATGTTGGTTTCTGGAAATAAAAGAGACATTGTTTACCTTCTAAGAAATCATCTTACTAATAGTAAGTGCGCCTTCACACTAGCGTTTTTCCAGCGTAGGCGTACGATGGGCGTATGCGCGGCGTATACGCGACGGCACCGCTACGTATACGCCACGCATACGCCGCGTTCCTGGGGAATCGTGTACAATCCTGTTCACAAGCGACTTATCCTCGGCATGGAAATGATTGCTACTAGAAAATAATTGTCTCAAGAGTATATTTGACTTAATAAAAATTGAGTAAGATGTCATTTGATGAAGCAATTAAAATGCGAAAAATAAATTTGCTAAAGATTCTTTTAGGAAATGAAACTATGCGATAAGTTTTTTGGGGAGAGAAAATTGACGAAACAAATTCTGCCAAACGTCAAGATCCCGGTTATTTTATATGCTGAGTGGGAATTACATGATGACTTTGCAATCCAATATGGCCGCCGCGCCGGAATTATAAAATTACATGATGGGTATAGCTTAAGGAGTTTTTGAGTATGCTGAGTACGAATTACATGATAATTTTGCAATAAAATATGGCCAAGGTAAAATTTTGAAATAACGTGAAGCGGCCATGTTGGATTACAAAATTATCATGATATTCGTGGTCAGCATACTTAGAAACCCATAAAACGATACCCATCATGAAATTTTGTAAATACGGCGCGGCGGTGGCCATGTTGGATTGCAAATTAAGATGTATTTTCGTATGCATCGTTTTAATTATTATGTAATTAATGAAAGAAATCGATATTAAAAATAATAGCATACGGTCCCGAGGCGCCAGCCCGGAAAGTCTTTCCCGAACCACGAACAAAATTTTAGTCGCAGTTCGCACTAATCTTCTTTTTTAAAAGTAAAGTCATCAATAGTGTTTTCTGGTCAGAATCTATTTTGTTAACGATGATACCAAAACGCCAACGAAATTATGTGACGCTAGCGCGGCGTATACGTCGCGTATACGTCGCGTCTACGCCATGCATACGTCCATCGAACGCCTACGCTAGTGTGAAGGGGTACTAAGTACTAGTTTGTGAATGAGGATGTTTGGATGTTTGTTACTTTGTCACACTGTTACGACTGAATTGGTCTGGAAAAACACGTGCTACTTTTTATCCCGGAAATAAGTTCCCATGGGAAGGGCTATTTTTCACTTAAATTGAATTTAAATTCATACGTCAACGTAAATACTAATACTGTTGTCTATGAGATTTTTGTTTACACTAGTAATCTCAAGTTTATGTGATGTTAGTTTCTGGAAATAAAAGAGACATTGTTTACCTTCTAAGAAATCATCTTACTAATAGTAAGTACTAGTTTGTGAATGAGGATGTTTGGATGTTTGTTACTTTGTCACACTGTTACGACTGAATTGGTCTGGAAAAACACGTGCTACTTTTTATCCCGGAAATAAGTTCCCATGGGAAGGGCTATTTTTCACTTAAATTGAATTTAAATTCGTTAAGATATTGATTGATAATCATACAACAAGTTAACTAGATTTAGTTAGATAAAACTTAACAACATAATCCTTATCACTAGAGTAAGTGTATATTTTATCAAATGTCCAATCAATGCTTCAAGTAGAGCTAGTACCTATTGTATATCTTTATTAACCTGTCCATTACCTGTATGCAATAAGCATTGGCCCATATTGTGTACCGCGATAACATTTGCAGTGTTAGTTTCCAGAACTTGTGAGCTAAAGCCTCGATGAAGACTCCTTCCGACCAGCACTCTTGGATGGCGCTCCAACATATTTGTGTTTCTCGCAATTCGAATTCATTTCCATTCTCCACTGTCGGGGTAGTTTGCAACGCCCCCTCGTAGCTTCCTGGGTTTAAAAAATAATTTATTGTATACCTCTTTAAAATCGGGGCTATTTTGGGAAAAGGGGAAAATAAAAAAAGTAATATTTAATACTCATTCAATTAGGATTCATCTAAGTCTATTCGACTATGGAACAAGTGCATAGAATTTACTATGTTATAAACCTTGAGAAAAGATAATAACCTGTAGTATTTTTGGATGTCTAACAGGTGTTTGATCTAGTGTGGCTTGTGTAAAATCATGTTCCACACTCATACTATGCACATTTTATGGGTTTTCTTATTTTAAAAATAATTCTAATGACGAATGGTAGATATCATAATAGTTCATTATTGGCCTTGAAGTATCCTATTTTTTTACTTTATGCTGGACTGCCACAAGGTTTAGTTCTTGGCCCAGTGATGTAAAAAATATATTTGTTTATGGTATACTGCTAAGTGACTGTTAAAACAGATAATAAGCCACCATAGTTTGATGTAAAACTGTTGCTGCATGCTACAAACCTTTAATTAATTACATTTGTATACTTAGAACGAAGTAATGACCAATATTCCAACCAAAAGACCAATTGCGACTGCCTCTGTGGCGCGGTCGGTAGTGATGCCGCCTGCGGCGCTGGAGGTCGTGGGTTCGATTCCCACCAGAGACAAATGTTTGTGTGACCCATAGATGTTTGTCTCAAGAGTCTGGGTGTTTCTATGTCTAATATGTATGTATTTAAAAAGTATATAAGTATTAATATCCGTGGTCTGATACCCATAACACAAGCAGGTTATTCCTAGCTTACTTTGGGATCAGATAGCGTTGTGTGAAATGTCCGTGAATATTATTATTAATATTAAACAACAGTGAACCCATGTAGTTTAAAAAAATCTCATTGGCAAAAAACTTAAACAGAAATTTAGTGTTTCTTTTTTTACATTGGAGGACAAAGTATTAACTTAATATGTTAAGTTACTACACACTTAATCATTAACTATACCAGAATCAGAAATGAACTAGACCAGAATAATAATGATCAATAGTTGTTAAATAACATACCTGCAATTTCTTGAAACCTTATCTGAAAATAAACAGGTAAATTCCACCTCCTTTGGAAGCTCTTATACTCTGCTGTCCCATGTAATAACTTAACATCTTCTACAGAACAATACTCTTCTAATTTCTTAATAAACTGTACACTTTCACTGTACCTCCTGTAAAATATTTGTGGGTTGCCAGGAGCAAATATTGACGCAAGGTTGACCTCTAGCCTACTTTCAACCTCACACCAAAAACAATTGACTAAAAACCTATATTTCTTAACCAAAAAAGTAAGTTTGGAATGTTGCGTTACTGTACGGAGTAACTTCAATTTTGTATCCAATAGGGAAAAAACTCTTTCATAAATTCCCTGTAGACCATCTCTGCTTTTCTGCAGTGCTGGTTCATTTATTATATCTTGCAATAAGGGAGCAACTGCTTGTTTCCGTATCAGCATTTCTGATTGTTCTACGCGGTCTAATGTTGCCAATGTTATAAGTGTTTTAAGGAGGTTTTCCTCATCACTATCATTCCAAAATTGAAATAGTAATTCATTCAGGGTTTCTATTAATCTGTCCCCTATTTCTTTATAATGCTGTTTATGCTCAGACTTCATTATGGCATCACATTTTGCAATTGAGAACTTCAATTGATTAAATTGCATTGCTGCACGATCTGCTAATGCTACCCTTTCATTCCTTTTCTTGTCAGAAATATTTTTAAGGACACTGCTTAATGTTTTCAAAGAATTTATTGTTTGACTATAATGCTTCAGTAGTTGTTTTTTCTTCTGTAAACTGTGCCTTTGGTTCATCCACATAGTTAATTCTTTCATTGCATCTTCTAAACATTGTTTTACACTCTAAAATCAAAATAATAGATTAATTCAAACAATTTATTAAATAGGTATTACAAACCATATGGAATACTAATGAACTCTATAGGTATATCACATTTAGCTCTGTGATGAATAAGCCTATTAATTTAGTTAGGTAATTTAATAGGCTTATTAATTACAGGTTGATTAAAAAGGTAATTAAAAAATATAATATTGAAGTACTTACAAGAATTTCATCATTCAACTGTCCTAAGGGCACCTGAATTTTAACTATGGCCTTATCGAAACCGATGAGCGTGGCACACAAATTCACGAAATTAGCGTAATCCTTGTTGATGAGTTCTATCATAGCCAGTCTAAGGACTTTTAGATACACTCCCAAGTCATCTCGCATTGTTTCTAATGATGCTACATTCTGATGTTCCGCTAAGAAATTATCCACGGAGAAGTTTTTCTGAAACCATTAATAGCATAAAGATAAGGTTTTCAGTGTGAGTTATCGTGAAACAAATGTAATTTCATGGAAATCTCTGTAAATACCTTAACAAAATCGTTTCGGTCAAAGCACAGCCCGCCTGGGGCTGGCGGTAGTGTAAACTCCATGATATTGTTTTCCATACTAACGAGTCACTATCATTGTATTATAAAGGCACCATTATTCAGGGGGATTGTTAAAAAATGTTTAAATTACACATCTATTTAGATCGCTAAACTTTCAGCGATCATTTTGACATTCGGTTTCACTGACGTAGCCAAACGTCTGACACATCACACGTCAAATATTTTGTTAGAATGCATTCACAAATTATTATTACACAAGTAAAAATATTTAATACATTACATTACATATTGAAAAAATGATGGGTGTACAATTTTATTCGTAATGCTATTTTTTAAATGCTATTTTTGGTGAAGATTTGATTGGTTTTTTTAAAAAAAGTAACAAACATTGACTAACTGCAACAACTAGCGGTTATCATGGCCTGCATTGCATGAGACCATTCGTAATGTCATTTCACAGCCCCAGAGTCCCTTTTCTGCTATTCTCTCCCCAATTAGCATATTACTCTACAAAATCATGATATGTTAGTAATATCATTAGTAAAGTAGGTAGGTAAGCATAATTTTCAATCACGCTTATGAACAATCATTTCTAAAATCCCGGGCGCTGGGACGTTCCGAGGAATGACGGTCATAAGTTTTGTTTATCACTGCAGGTGAGGCGGTCTCAGTATGTTACAAATAGACTGATGATAACCACAGCATAAAGCAGTAGCTAGTCCGAGTCGGCATCGTACCAACCCTTAGACCATCTAACACAGGACCCGCCTTACTGAAGCATTCCCCTCTGCCAAGGCAATAGACCATTCGGACTAAGAGGTTTATAAAAAGCACTTGAGATTCGATTGATTCACTATCATAATCGAAATACATCGGTCTTAATCTGAGGACACCATGCGTTCGCACACAGCTTTAACGATTATGATAGTGAATCAATCGATTATCAAATTTTTTTATAAACCTCTTAGTCCGAATGGTCTATTGCCTTGGCAGAATGGTCTATTGCCTTGGCAGAGGGGAATGCTTCAGTAAGGCGGGTCCTGTGCTAAATAGTCAAAGTACCAACCCCAGTACCTACCTACCAAAGATCCATTTGCCATCTAGGTAACTCTATACTTATTTAAAAATCTGAACAAAATTATAGAATAAGTGTACCTACCTAGGTACAAAATCATAGTAAGTTAAGTAGGCATTTATCCAGAAATTATAAATGGGGTAAGTATTAATTTTAGATTGGCCTTAATATCGTCTAATTGAATTGATTGGTACTACCACAAACAATAAGCTTGTTATTGTCTTGCTGTTACGAGTAATTTCATCCTCATCATTAGCTATTATTAGGTACTTACCTAGGTACTTATTAGCTGTAGAAATTTAACTAAGTAAATATTTATTAGGTACCTTGTCTACCTAAATAGCAAAACACTGACTGATTTATTTTGTAATTCAAAGATACTGATGAGGCTTTATTAATTTTAAAAATGAATAAAGCCTCATCTATCATATGGAAAAAGATTTGATTTCGAGCAGAATTCGAACCTGCGTTTTCTCGCATACCGTGCGGACGCCTTAACTACTTGGCCACCGAAACCTACTCGGAATCAACCAAATTTTCCACCTTTTCAAATAAAATTGATGATTAGTTAGCAAACTAATTGCTTTTCAAAAATAATCTTAATTGATAGATAGATAGATAATAGTTTATTTGTCAGAATATTGTACATAAAGGTTGTTTCGGCGAACGGTCGGCTATCGGGAGAGTTCGTCACTCGGCTGGCTATTCTCCCCCCCCCGCACCCGCCCCGCGCTGCCTCGCCAGGCGGGCGGCCACTCATCGACCGTTCAGTCAAATCTCGGACGCGGTTCGGAACTATTGTGCGCGATACATGTGTGTGTCAGTGCCTCGGTCGACACGGCAACTCGAAAACAACCTCAAGCGAATATCAAGGCCTCGGAGCAACCCTAAGGAAGAGCGGGAAAGAATCCAGGTAAGTGGCGAATCATTCTTGGTGGCGGTCCGATTTTCGAACTTCCTGTGTCGTCTTATGTGCCTGCAGGAACTACCAGAAAGACAGTCCACTAACTACACTGAGTTATCGAACATATTTATGGTCCTTCGAGCCGGATTTCAGCCGGATTTCGGTATATTTGTTGGTATTTTTTCAAATCATAAGTCGGTTGTAGATTTAAAAATTGAAATTCCTAACCGCCACTTACAGCTCTGACACAAGTCTCGATTCGGTCGGATACAATTCAAACTAAAGTCGTTAAGTTTGTTTGTCATTTGCGGTTCGGTTATTGTATTATATTGTGCGGTATGCGATATTTGTGAAATTATCCTCAGTTATTAGAACAATTTAATTGATTTATTGTAGGGTTCCGTTATATATTTTTTTTTCTCTTACCCGGGGGTGGGTGCATCACGATTTGGAGTCTTAACGATTTAAAATGGCTAAGGTATCATCAACTAAATTTAAAATTCAAGTCGAATGGCTTAGAAGCACGTTAGAAATGATCGCGGGAAAAACTCAAACCAATGCAGTTATTTCGGCGAGATTACGTAAACTCGATGAACGATACGCACTTTTGTCGGAACAGTATGAGTTATTGCTGGATAATACGGTAGATCCGGAAATGATTAAAATCTATACGGCTGATTATAATGAGGCGGAGTTGGCTTATAATCAACTGGAAGCGGTCTCGTCGGCTTACCCGGGTTTGGACGGGGTTCATAGACCGTCCGAGAGTTCAAATACGGCAAGACTTCCCAGAATCGATTTATGCAAATTTGATGGTGACGTTTTTCAGTGGACAAGTTTTATAAGCCTATTCAGTTCGTTGGTACTAACACGGAAAGATATATCAAAGACGGAAAAATTTCATTACTTAGTTTCTCATGTGTTAAATGAACCGCATACCTTAATACGGCATTTACCTATGGTAGACGAATCCCTAGATATAGGCTTAGAAATTCTTAAGGGTAGATATGAAAATATCAGGATGCTAGCAGATAGTCACATTTCTAGAATCCTACAGCTACCTACATTAAATAAACCCTATGATCTGCGTTCTAAAATTCTAAACCCACTGTTGGAGTCCACTCGCGCCTTGAATAATTTAGGCCTTCCTATAGATCAATGGTCTTATATTTTATTATTCATTAGCTTAAATAAAATTCCGTTAGACGTTAAAACTCGGTTTGAACAGAAGTACGGCGGAAATATAATCACCCTACCCACATTCAATCAACTTGTGGAGTTTTTGCAAAATGAATGTCGGCTTATAGACTCGACAACAGCTGACGGCGCGACCTTGAAGGACAATCGTACCCGCCGCACCATACACATTATCGGAAACGAAAGTGAATCTTACAGGAATGAACGAATAATCGCTAGGCGCTGTTTATACTGTGAAATAAGCGGTCACATGATTTCGGAGTGTTTTAAATTTAAAAAATTAACCGCGGGTCAGCGTAAAGACTGGGTGCGAGCTGAAAACGTATGCTTTAAATGTTTTGGTAAGCATTCGGCATCTACGTGCGATAAAAGGACAGCATGTAAACGCTGTGGCCATCGGGGTCACAACGACTTAATATGCATGCACAACTATACTGCGTCTCGCGCTAGCTCGCCTTCGGAGGGACCTGGCTACCGCAGCCACCGTCCGCGTCGTCGCACGCGCACGGCCTCTCCTCGCGAAAGAAGAGAGGTACCGTCGCGCTCATCAGCTGAGCGTGTAGTTCAGGTCAGCTCGCGCAACGGCTATCAGGCATGCGAACGGCGGGAATCGCACGAATCGCGCGGTCAGTCACGTAATAATTCTCAAAAGCAATACTCAGCATAGCAATTAAGGTTACATGATGACTCATCTTCAACGTCTTTGCATCGAAACCCGTATAATGTTGTTCTACCCACGGCTATTATTGAAATTAAGAATAAAAATGGTGAATTCGTTAAAGCACGGGCTCTCTTAGATTTAGGGGCTCAAATGTCGGTAATAAAGGGGGATTTGGTATCTACCCTCGGATTGAAACGGTCTTATAGTAATGTACAAATCACGGGTATCGGTGGCATTCAAGCCAATACATATCAACACGTTGTTGTTATATATTTCAAACCAGAACATTCAGAACACCCAGTACTAGCGGTAACGGCGGCAGTTTTAAGAAGGCTTACGTCTTATTCGGTTAACAGAACAAATTTGGTTTTTAAAGAGTTGAAACTCGCAGATAACGGCTCATTGAATTCTTCAGAGATAGACGTAATTTTTGGATGTGATATACTCGGTCAAATCTTAAATGGGGAAAAGATTACTTTGTGTCAGGGTGGGCCCTACGCGTTGGGCACGGTATTTAATTTCGCGGTATTCGGACCAGTTTCGCCGGAGACGCGGGAGCTGGCCGAATCGTCGGTTAACCAGTTGACACTCAAGGAAACGGTGGAAAGGTTTTGGCGATCTGAGGAACCCCCTCTTAATAAAATTAAAAGTCCCGAGGACTTGGAATGCGAACAATTATTTGTTTCAACGGTATCGCGAGGCCCGGACGGTAAATATATCTCGCGCTTACCTCTTATCTCGGCAGGTGATAGACGTCTATTAGGAGACTCACGCCAGCCCGCTTATAAGCAATTTATGTCGCTTGAGAGGCGGATGCAACGGAATCCGGAATTTCGGGAGAAATACATTGAATTTATTAATGAATATATTAGGCTGGGACACATGAGTGTATCGCAATTTGATATTAATTCGGGGCAAGAACATTACTTTCTCCCACATCACGGAGTATTTAAAAAATCGGGCGATGTGAATAAAATTCGCGTTGTATTCAATGGCAGTCAGAAAACAAGTTCGGGAGTGTCATTAAACGACTGTCTGTTTTCGGGAGAACGATTGCAAAACGATATCACTAATATTATAATGAAATTTAGGGTTCCACAAATTGTATTTACTACGGATATTAAAATGATGTTTAGGCAGACGTGGATTCACCCGGACGATCGGAGATATCAGTTGATTCTCTGGCGAGCGTCGCCCACGGAGCCCCTACTTACCTATCAATTAAACACAAATACATACGGTTTGAAGTCGAGCTCTTTCATAGCCATACGCTGCTTACACCAGCTCGCCCGGGACGAGGTTGATAAAACCCGTGCCGCTAAGTTACTCATAGACAACACATACGTTGACGATTTGAATGGCGGCGCAGACTCGCTGATTGAGGCGCGTGAGCTTCGCGATGAGTTAATCTCATTGATGAATTCGGCCGGCTATGAGTTACGGAAATGGTCCAGTAATATGCCAGCATTACTGAATGACTTACCCACGGAACACTTGGAGTCACCGCGGCGTTTCGATGATCGCGATTCGGATGGAACGGGTTTTGTCAAGATTTTAGGCATTCAGTGGGACCCCAAATGTGACAATTTCACTTACCATGTAAATCTGCCCACAGATAGTGACGTCACACGTCGTAGTATTTTGTCAATAGTGGCTAGACTTTACGACTCACTTGGGTGGATCTGTCCAGTAGTTTTTAAAATAAAACTTTTATTACAGTCCCTATTGGCGACTTCTGATAACTCAAAGGGGGTAGCTTGGGATGCCCCGGCCCCCATAGATTTAGTGCGACAATGGAGGGATATCATCTCTGACTTGCCGCATCTGCAACGTATCTCCATTCCCCGGTGTGTCAAGTTAGAAGGACCGACTAAATATACTCTTCACGGGTTTTGTGATGGCTCCAGCGTCGGTTACGCTGCAGCAGTCTACTTGCGCGCGGAGGGCGCAGACGGACGGACTCACGTACGCCTACTTATTGCTAAGTCACGTATAACGCCATTAAGGGTTAAGTTAACCATACCGAAACTGGAGTTGAATGGTGCTAAGTTGCTGTCAACGTTAGTTAATCACACGGTCGAGTCAATGGAGGATAAGGTTCGGTTAGACCAAATTGTAGGCTGGTGCGACAGCACTATCGTTTTGGCGTGGTTACGGACACCACCTCATAAATTACAAGTCTTTGAAGGAAACCGGGTTTCGGATATAATAACCTCTAAGACCAACATCGACTGGCGTCACGTACCCGGCGAGATGAATTGTGCGGACGTTGCGTCACGCGGTTGCTCGGCGGCAGAACTCTTGAACCATCCCTTGTGGTGGGGATCGAGTTGGCTGGAGCGGCCGCCCCATACGTGGCCGTCCGGGGGCCCAGAGTTCCCGCCAGATTTGTTACCTGGCCTGAGGCCGGCCGTTAGGGTTGCTAATGTAAACGAATTGATATCGGATTTTAATTTATTAGATCGTATTAGTTCATATGAAAAGTTGCTAAACGTTACTAGGTACATACTTACTACGCTTTAAAAACAATTCAAAAATTAACTCTGAGAAGGTTTACGGTAGTTTAACGGTGTCGGAACGTAGAATCGCCAATCTGTGCTTAATTCGTATTGTGCAGTCAAAAAATTTCTCCGATGAATTGACAAACCTTCGAACGGGTACTGAAATTAAAAATTCATTGCGACGGTTGAATTTATTTTTGGACAGGGATGATATTATTCGTGTCGGCGGCAGAATCGGCGCCTCTACCCTTCCATATGAGTCACGGCACCCTATATTAATACCGGCGAGGGGTAGTTTCACAGACTTGCTAGTCAATCATTATCATAAGGTCTACTGTCACGTCGGAGCTAACGCGTTGAGTGCGATTCTCTCACGACGCTACTGGATTATCTCGGCGCGGCGTGTCACGCGACACATAACGTTTAAATGCGTACAATGTTTTCGACACCGGGCTCGGCCTAAACAGCCATATATGGCAGATTTGCCTGCCGATCGCGTTACCGGAGTCAGACCTTTCGTCGGGGTCGGCACGGATTTCGCTGGACCTTTTTACGTTAAAACGAGCTCGTTGCGTAATGCAAGGGTTCAAAAGTGTTACTTATGCGTTTTCATTTGCTTGTCGGTTAAGGCGGTACATCTAGAAATTGTATCAAACTTATCAGTTGAAGCCTTCGTGGCAGCCTTGACTAGGTTCGTATCTAGGAGAGGTGTACCGTCCTTGATCCGATCAGACTGCGGTACAAACTTCACGGGAACCGATAAATATTTAAAGGAGTTATACATATTCTTACGGAACCATCACCAGGAAATTGATCGGAAGCTGACGGCTCAAAACATAACTTGGCTCTTCAATTGCCCTTCAAATCCTTCAAGCGGTGGCATATTCGAGTCGGCAGTGAAGGGTGCCAAGACACATGCGAAACGGGTTCTCGGAGAAGCCAAGCTCACTTTCGAAGAGCTGACCACCTTTTTTACCAAGGTAGAAGCGGTAATGAATTCTCGGCCGCTTTGCCCCCTTAGTACGGACTCGGAAGACCTTGATGTATTGACCCCCGGTCATTTCCTAATAGGGCAACCTCTCGTTGCACTTCCTGAGTATCCCTACACGGAAACTCCGGAGCACCGGTTGTCTCGGTACCAACTTATTCAAAAGATATCCCAGCATTTCTGGTCTCGGTGGAGATGTGAATATCTTCACACACTCCAACAAAGGCATAAGTGGACTTCTCATAACGAGGCTCCCAAGGTCGATGACCTGATATTGATAAAGGAGGATAATTTACCCCCTCTCCAATGGAAACGCGGTCGGATCGTTAGGTTACTTCCGGGTAGGGACGGAATTGTCAGAGTTGTAGAGGTCAGGACTCAGCAAGGGAACATCTTACGACCTGTCTCTAAGCTTTGTGGATTGCCTTCGGTGGTTTAGTGGGTAACCAAGGCAGAACCTTGGTTAGGCGGCAGGATGTTTCGGCGAACGGTCGGCTATCGGGAGAGTTCGTCACTCGGCTGGCTATTCTCCCCCCCCCCGCACCCGCCCCGCGCTGCCTCGCCAGGCGGGCGGCCACTCATCGACCGTTCAGTCAAATCTCGGACGCGGTTCGGAACTATTGTGCGCGATACATGTGTGTGTCAGTGCCTCGGTCGACACGGCAACTCGAAAACAACCTCAAGCGAATATCAAGGCCTCGGAGCAACCCTAAGGAAGAGCGGGAAAGAATCCAGGTAAGTGGCGAATCATTCTTGGTGGCGGTCCGATTTTCGAACTTCCTGTGTCGTCTTATGTGCCTGCAGGAACTACCAGAAAGACAGTCCACTAACTACACTGAGTTATCGAACAAAGGTGTTACAAACATTGAGATGATCATAATATTCTGCCGTTGTCGGCGTAGGCTGAGGCTGAGGTAGCTTGAGGCTATAGTAGTACGAAATACTGGCAATATAACTAATATTGTGATTTGTGATGATAGCTTTGACCATTTGACTACTAAATAGTCTAAAGATGATAGGTATGTACTCGTAGCATGGAACCTTAGGGGCTTACACAACCTGCGCCTGTTCTTTTTACCACGGCAATACGGCGC
Source organism: Miltochrista miniata (assembly GCA_933228765.1). Lineage (NCBI taxonomy): Eukaryota > Metazoa > Arthropoda > Insecta > Lepidoptera > Erebidae > Miltochrista > Miltochrista miniata. The sequence continues at coordinate 7,351,807 of OW121764.1, read as the reverse complement.
ATCAGCCATGTGGGACAAATTGCCTAAAGGTGAAATGTGGGCATAAGTAAGTACAATATGACTCTGTCTACCCCTTCGGGGATAAAGGCGTGAGTTTATATTAGCTTAGGTAATTGGGCTAGGTGGCGCTGTGGTATTTTGAACATCAATGTTCAAAAAATTTAAACACTATATTAGGCGCTCGGTGTGGTCTAAGCTAATGCTTTCAGGGTTGTGCTTTTCCCCCGCTTTCACGCTTCGCGCTTATGCACTAGCTGTAAGTGTAGCATGTAGCCTAGGCCATCCATGTAGGTCCCTCTGACCTACATGGAAGCAGAACGGTTTTGGGAGTGAGTGCAAGTCATGTAGATCCCCAAGACAAGTCAGAGAGATTATCCTTCACGCGGTGCCACCCGTTATTGGTCTAATTCCTTCAGAAATAGACGTAACAGAAATCCCTGGCGAAGTGTCCACAGGACATCAGTGGCTGTGCTCTGTGGCGCGACTCACACTAAAACATGTGAGGGTCGTTTCAGGTGGGCAAGGGGATGGGGAGTGGGGCTTGGGGGGATTTAGGGAAACCGGGGGGGAGGGGAGGCCACCCGCACACAAATCTGGTCTGCCCGCAGGGTATCTGTGGCTGTGCTCTGCGGCGAGACTCACACTAAAATATGTGAGGGTCGGATCAGATGGGGGGGGGGGGTTGCGGAGGGAGGGGAGGCCACCCGCGTGTTTGTGCCGTGCGTGGAGACCCGTAAGGGAGGATGAAGGGATCCTGGATTGCTGAGACTGCAGTGGTGCGTCAACACGCGTCTTCGGCCCTGATTTCTTCCGAAACGGGAGGTTCTCACCTAGCCAGTGAGTACCAATCGGCTGCGTCATCCGTAAGAGGATGGCATTGGCTAGGGTTTCGGTTGGGGTGGCGGGCAGGGGGTGGTGCGCGTAGGTCGTGATTTTGCTAGTTGCGGCGTCTCTCGTATCATTTGCCTCGCTTTGTCGTCCTTTCCGGACCCTATATCTACCGTGGCAGCCTTGGCGACTGTAGATGGTGTACATCCAGCGTCCCCAGTTTGCGGGCTCCATGGAGGGTGAGCGCACCACGGTGGATGAATTCAAGCTGTTGTCAAGCATGGACTCAAAACGCAGCAACAAATCCCCTGGGCATGACGAAAGTCGTGTCAACACAGCCTGTGGAACATCCGAGGCATTTAATGTCGATGCACTCAAGAGTGCTATCGACAACGCTGAGTGTTCGGCCCGCCGCGACTCTGGCTCCTGGAGTCACGTCGTCAGGAAGGGTAGAACACCCCGTCAAAAAGCCCGCGACAAGTTGCGCCTCATAGAGCACGACAAGTCAACCGGGCGTTCCCGCAATCGGAAACGCGGACGTGGTAACGGAAGGAGGCCCGACACCAATGGAGGGACTAGCTCCCAGGTGGACTGCAGCCGCCGTGCGACGACAGAAGGCGAAAGCCAGAAGTCAAACACGGCTGGAGGGTCTAGCACCCAAAGCAGCCACAGCCGTGGTGAAGGTGCCACCGCCGACCAAAAACCCGCATCCGCCACTTCTCACGGCAGGAAGTTCGCTGGGAGACCGTCTGAAAAGACTGGACCGCTCTCGCACTCCTCGCCGAAAAATAGGCCCTCGGAAGGCGACGTTCACGGCAGGAAGTCCGCTGGGAGACCGTCTGAAAAGACTGGACCGCTCTCGCACTCCTCGCCGAAAAATGGACCCTCGGATAGCGACGCTCGTAGGGGAAGACCCGACAAGAGGGGTCGCCCAAACGAGACCACATCCCCGAGGGATCACGTCAAACGGGTGAAGGTCAACACCAGCCTTCCACCTGGTACCTCATACGCCGACGCTGCGGCCAACGACGAACTTCGCGTCGCAATCACCACCGAACCCTCCCGCGACCTCACCGAGGACGAGGCTGAGGGCATCAGGAAGGCGATAAGGGCTGGACTGCGAGCGGCGATCACAGGGAAGGAGACTTTCATCCCGGCTTTCAAGGGCAAGCCGACCTTCAGCGACGGGACGCTGAAGCTATGGTGCGAAAGCCGAGAAGAGGTGGATTGGCTCCGTTCCACCATTGAACCCGTTAGCTCGCCAGTACCCGGGACCCGACTCGTCGTCAAGAGACAGTCGGACATCCCGAAACGCGTGAAAGCGGGGATCTTCATCCCAGAGAAGGAGGACATCGACGTGATCAGATCCTTCCTGGTGAGTCAGAACCGCTGGTACAGTGTCAACGAGTGGCACATCTACTCGGACCAGGAGCAGGAAGAGGGCGTCTTCCTCATGCTCGGCATTCCTGCATACGACGTCGAGAAGCTAAAGGCCAGAGGACAAAGGGTCGCCTACGAGCTAGGCAGCCTTTACCTCAGGTTCCTCGGATCCTCCGCCGCGCAGGAAGAGACGAAGAAGACGACCGAAGCCGCCCAATCCCCAGTTGACACCAACTTGGACAAGGCAGGACCATCGGGCATCAAGTCGCTCGCCACTCAGGGGAGAAGCTAAAGCGCCCCCACCGGACGAGGTGCCGCCGCAAGGCCGGAAACCCCTGGTGCATCGTCGAGCGACGAGAAGAAAAAGGAAGAGGGGATGAAGACCATCAACAATGATGACCTCCCAGCCGCCACCACCTCATCCCAATAATCCCCAGGCTTGCGCTATACCGATAGTGCAAGCAAACCTCCAGCACAAGCGGCTCGCAGCGGCTGCCCTGCGCAGACACCTGGAGGTAAACAAGTTGACCATAGCCGCTATCCAGGAGCCGTGGATAGCGAAGAACAAGATCTGTGGTCTCTCCAACATTGGGGGTAAGTTACTCCTAGATACTACAGTGAGCGGGCCTCGTACTTGTGTTTATATGCCTAACAGTATCCCTGCCACTTTACTAAATGAGTTCTGTTCTAGAGACCTAACTGCTGTTAGACTCAAGAACACATCCGCTGTTGACAGCACTACATCCATGACCGGCGACATCATACTAGCGTCCTCCTACCAGCACTCAGAAGACGCAGTGCCCTACGACGAACTGGTCAAGTTGACGAGATATTGCGAAGACGAGGGCCTGGAGCTCATCGTGTGCGCAGACTCCAATGCGCATCACCACATCTGGGGAAGCGCAGACACAAATAGTAGAGGTGAGTCATTTTTCAACTTCCTAATATCCACACAGCTAAATGTATTAAATGTAGGCTCCGAACCGACCTTCAATACTCGTAGGGCCCACACTCTCATAGATATTACTTTAGCATCTAATCTAGCATCAAATCTGATAAAAAACTGGAGACTATCAGAAGAACCATCATGCTCCGACCACAGAAGAATCATGTTCGACTTGGACTGGAGCAAAATTCCCACGGCCCCAAGACGTAACCCACGTAAAACGGACCGGCAAAAATACAAAATTCTAGTAGGTCTAAACATAGGAGATGCACACTCAGAGGTAAGTTACTCTGGCACCGCCAACATAGAACAACATGTCCGGAAGGTGACAGACACACTCACCACATGCTATGAGGAAACGTGCCCCCTAACCGTCCCTGACAATCGAACAAAATCGGGAGAAAAATGGTGGAGTAAGGACCTCGAACGGTTGAGAACCAAGGTAAGAAAACGCTTCAACCGAGCCAAAAACACCAGAACAGAGTCTGACTGGGACGCCTATAAGTTAGCTCAAGCAAAGTTCAAAAAGAGTATAAGTCAGAGAAAAAAAAGAGGCGTGGAAACGCTTCTGCTCCAATATTGAATCCAATAGTCACGCACTGAGAGTCAAAAAACTTCTATCTCAGGACACGGAGAAGTCTATTGGATCTCTAAAAAAGGTAGACAACACCTACACAAAATCTGACTCCGAAACGTGTGAGGTCTTACTACAGACACACTTCCCAGGTTGTCAAATCCAATCAGATATCAACTGGGAAGGCACAGAAGGCGCCATTGAATCCGAGCCGGACTGGTCCACAGCTAGGGCCATAGTATCCGATAACAAGGTAAGATGGGCAATCGAGAGCTTCCAACCATATAAATCACCGGGACTAGACGGTATATTCCCCGGACTTCTGTTATGGTGTATAGAGGCTATCACTACGCACCTGACAAAGATCTTCACGGGATGCATCGCGTTCAGGTACGTGCCAAAGTCATGGAGAGAAGTCAAAGTACTCTTCATACCTAAACCAGGTAAAAGTGACTACACTCATCCTAAGTCCTTTAGACCAATAAGCCTCACTTCATTCCTATTAAAGACTCTAGAGAGGCTATGCGAGAGAGAAATAAGGGAGAAAGTACTCCGACAAATACCAATGCACACAAAGCAGCACGCTTACTGCTCCGGAAAATCCACCGAATCAGCACTGCATGAGGTAGTATCGTACATAGAAGACTCCCTAGAGAGTAAATCATCAACACTGGGCGTCTTTATAGACATCGAAGGTGCCTTCGACAAGACGACCTTTGTAAGTATCGAAAGAGCCCTGCAAAAGCATAAAGTACACCCCACTATGGTAAGTTGGATAGTGAATATGCTACGACACCGGGCTATACAAATTACAGTGAACTCCACATCTAGAGGGATCGCAGCCAAAGGATGTCCGCAGGGGGGGGTTCTATCTCCGCTCCTGTGGAATCTCGTGGTGAACGAGCTCATAGATGCACTCAATAGAGAGAGATACTTCACTGTAGGTTACGCTGACGACCTCACCATACTGGTAAGTGGCAAGTTCCTAGGTACAATAACAAACCTGATGGACAACGCCTTGAGGATCGTCGAAAAATGGTGCATCAGACATGATCTCACGGTAAATCCGACTAAAACAGAAATGGTTCTGTTCACCAACAAACGCCAAATAGATAATCTGAAACTCCCACAGCTCTTTGGCACAAAACTTTCCTTAGCAAATGAAGTCAAGTACCTGGGGGTCACACTCGACAGCAAACTGCTATGGAATAAGCACCTCACACAAAAAATCAGTAAGGCCACCATTGCATTCTGGCAATGCAAACGAATGATCGGTAAGAAGTGGGGACTCTCACCGAAAATCATACATTGGCTCTACACCACAGTAATAAGACCACAGGTAACGTATGGCGCAATAGTTTGGTGGCCCAGGGCCGAACTAGTTTCAGCCATAGATAAAATGCAGCAGTTCCAGAGAGCGGCGTGTTGCGCCATCACGGGATGCTTTCGCAACACACCCACAGCAGCGATGGAAGCAATGCTCTGCTTACCGCCTCTGGACCTGTTCGTTCACCAGGAAGCGGCCGCCGCGGCGGCACGACTTCAGGCGTCAAAACAATGGACGCGCTCAAGGGTAGGTCATAGGCGCATACTGGAGGACGCAATAGAGTATGAACCTCTCGTGGAAGCCCCTAACGACAAGATACCGAAAACATACGTGTTTGACCGTAAGTACAATATATCGCTGGCAGAGTCCGCCAAGGACCACTCCGGTATAAGAGAACTCAGAGTGTACACGGATGGATCCAAAACAGACCACGGATCAGGAGCAGGCACCTACTCCCCGAAGCTCAACATACACTCATCAATACCTTTAGGGTCTCATGCGTCAATCTTCCAATGTGAGTGCATAGGTTTAACTAATGCCGCCAATGCAATCGACTCCAGGAAAATTGAGCACAACCACATCAGGCTCCTCTCCGATAGCGCAGCAGTGCTGAAAGCTCTGAAGAGCACCACAATCGACTCTGGGCTGGTGCTTCAATGCCACCAGGGGCTACAAAAGCTGGCCCTAACACACAAGGTAAGCCTTCAGTGGATAAAAGGTCACAGCGGATCGAGCGGCAATGATGCAGCTGACGAACTGGCCAGATTGGGTTCCAGCACCACACCGGTGGGACCAAGCCCGATTATACCAATACCATTCTACCAGGTAAGGGCATGGCTGAGACAACGCACGAAAGAGCGGCATGAAAAGAGATGGGCACAAACAGTAGGTTGTAGGCAATCAAGGAAAGCTCTACCGAGACCCAGGCCAAAACTGGCTAGAACGTTGCTACATCTGAATAAAGGTGATCTACGAACCATGCTAGGCACAATAACGGGTCATTGCACAGTAAATAAGCACTTGAATGTCTTAGGTATCACGGACAGCACACTGTGCAGAGCGTGCCTGTTGAAAGAAGAAACCATAGCTCACGCAATCTTAGAGTGCGAGAGCCTGGTTGCATACAGAGTCAACATACTTGGCAGCCCCACAACACTCCGGGAAGCGTGTGAGGACCCGAAGAGGATCCTGCGCTTCTGGTCGGAGCTGGGTTGGCTGGAGTGACAGCCAACACTCACGTACAATGGGTCCACTGGCGGACCTAAGTGCGGAAAATGGGAGCCCAAGAAGACTGAAGACTGAGAAGACTAGGCGCTCGGTAATCCGTCACCGGAATTTTTCCTCTAACCCGTGCCAGATTGCCGTAACGATAACGAATTTGTATGGAAAGTAAAAACTTATACACAACACACAATAGTGTATGTATAATGAATTCGAATACCTATACATTCCGTTGCACAATAACCAGTTCGGTTTTCGACCTAACTAGGTACTAAATACTTAAATACATATACTTTTCGCCGGGTAGTTACTGTAGGTACCTACATACTTAGATTTGTTGATAATAAAACATAGTTTTGTATCACCCTGTATAACATGGATTATAATTAACATGTAAAATGCGTCAATCATCTCTCAACCCTTGTCATATACCAAATAGGCGATATTATCAACAAGCACAAACATATAATTACGAGTTCATTTTCCTAAGTGGACAATATACATGATAAAAGATATGGATTGCACCAATTTCAGTCCACTATACAGTTTCGAAATGATAGCTTCAGAAGATCTTTATCTAAATAGAGCTAAATTCGTTATGAAACATCTTGGCGTTTGGATACCACCCGAAAAACAATCTATTTTCTTTAAAGCTTATAGAACGTTTATGATGATGTTGCAATATTTATTTCTGATATTTCAGATAATTTACATAATCCAAGTATGGGGTGATCTGGATGCTGTTTCCCAGGCTTCTTATTTACTCTTCACACAAGCTTGTCTCTGCTTCAAAGTGACCGTTTTCCAGATGAATATGGACATATTGAAGAAGTTGCTGAGCCTTATGTGTGAAGATATTTTGCAGCCAAAGAACGTTGTACACGAGAAGTACGTCTATCTGTAACTGTTTTTTAACGTGCCGATTACTCATGGTCTTCATTCATATCATGTCATAATTTTTGGCCAGTTAGGCATGTCATACTAAGCCGCACGGTGTCTTCCATCTACCTGTGTGCCCCAACCACGGGTATTCCCGTGCAAGAGATCCTCAGGACCCTTGAAGGACGTTATAGAATCCCCGGATCATTGGGGGACGTGGTAGCATCACCTGCGTGAGGTCGCTCACGGAAATAGGATAACGCGTCTCGGCCGAACCTGGACCTACATGTGTTAAGAAAATCCCAGATCTGTACATAGAAAAAGCCCATTGGCATTTACTTACTTTAAGAGCACAGGAAAATTTATTTTATGGGACGCCATCTTGAGAACTTGCACTTTAATTTGCTACGGCTCCCACTTGGGGTTTATTACGAAGTATCTTGAATAAAGAGAGAACTAAACTACATATTAACAAGCATTTTTGTGACAGGATATTAAAGACACAGGCTGCCCGCATCAAGCGCCTTCTGTTAGCCTTCATGATCAGCTCACAATTGACTTGCGGGATGTGGGCGCTGAAACCCTTGTTTGATGATTCTCAACGGAATTTTCCATTTGATATGTGGTAGGTTACTCTTATTATACGTCATATATTTATCTTTTATACTAAGCTAAACGCAGAGAACAACGCCCAAAATGATACGAGTGTACTTTTAATTATGTACCTATGTGCAGGATGCCAGTGAATCCGGAGAAGGCATTCCAGTACTACATCGGGTACGGCTTCCAGCTGGTGACCATCTGTATCAGCGCCTACATGTACTTCGGAGTCGACAGCGTCACCTTCTCCGCCATCATCTTTGGATGCGCACAATTGGACATCGTTAAGGAAAAGATTATGAGTGTAAGCCAACTGTTCTTTGAGGAATTACGCCCTATTTTTTTGAATTTACATTCTTGAATATGTCTCATTCTTGTAGATAGCTCCAGTGGATGCTAAACTAGGAAGGGAGAAGGAAGAAATACTCTTAGAAAATTATGAAAAGCTCAAAGACTGCGTTAAGCATTATCAGGCCATCGTAACGTAAGTTAACCTTTTAGGAGAAATTCTTCAAAATACTTAAAGATAATCTGCCTAAATGATTGATCAATAATGATATTATTATTCCTTCTGGTACTATTCTTCTGGGTAAGTTTCTGTAAAGAAAGTTTTCCACAGAAGTGGACAAGACAGAACAGTGGCTTTGAAGTCTACTTTCTGCCCAGTGCGATGCCATAAACCAATGTAACTTTGATAAAGATGAATGATGAATTTATTAATTTTATTTTAATGCATCTTGCATTAAATTAAAATAAATAAATTAAGTAACTAAAACTTCGTCAGACTTGCAGAACTGGTGGAAAATGCCTACCATTCGTATTTGATGTTCCAAATCGCTGGTAGCGTCGGTATTATCTGCATGTCGGCCTTGAGAATTATAGTGGTAAGTATCTTTAAAACTTAATTAAGTTTTTGCTTATAAATAAACTAAATCAGATACATTTACTGTGCTGGTTCTTGCAACTCGGTAGAGGCGGGGTACATCGCTGTGGTGTTTCAGTGGGTCCCATACACAGATGCTCCGCAGCCTCCATAGCAGAGCAGACCGGTCCGTAAATAATAAACGTACCAATCCTGTATTGATACGTTTTTCTTACTTCAGCTGGATTGGCGGAGTATGCAATTTTTCTCCATATTGACGTATCTATCGGTGATGGTCAGTCAGTTGTTCGTGTGCTGCTGGTGTGGACACGAGCTCACAGCTACCGTAAGTATACCTATAATAAACTTGCTAGTGTCTCGTGGCTTTGCCAATTTCCAATTAAAGTATGCTGATTATGTGACCTTTTATTATACATATAGAAGGGAGATATCCCGAAAATAATTTGTCTAAGAACAACCATGCCAATTAACACTTTTTGGCTAGGTGGGGATCGACACCAACATTTAAGATTCTCGTTCTGGACTCCAATTTTTATATTATGGTGCTTTGTTGGAAACAGTGCCGAAACCCTTACATAAACTGCACTGATTTTTTAATTGCTGACTGCCTCGGTGGCGCATTCGGTTGTCATACCACCTGCCGCGCTGAGGTCCCGGGTTCGAATCCCGGGTCGGTCCAAATATTCGTGTGATCCACAAATGTTTGTTTCGGAATTTGGGTGTTTTCTATGTACAATTACGAGAATATATTGTATGTACCTATTTAGAAATAGGTTTATAAGTTTGTAGTATATCAGTCGTCTAGCTCTATGGCACAAGCTTATATTAGCTTAATTTAGGATAGATGATGTTGTGTGAAAATGTCCACAAATATGTATTTATTAGGTACCTATTTATTATTTCAGAGTGAAGAATTGTACACGGTGATGTACAACTGTCTATGGTACGAGCAAAGCATGAAATTCAAGCGCGACCTGTTCTTCGCAATGTTGCGCATGAGTCGCCCTCTGGTGCTACGAGCTGGACACTACATGCAATTATCTAGACAAACCTTTGTTACCGTAAGATTACTACTTACTTATTGACGTCTATCAATTTATTCAGCCTGTAGCTGTTTACTGCTGGAGCAGACCTCTCTCCATCAGTGGAATGGTGAATGAGCTCTACTTTATTACGCGGACCAGACGGGTAGGTACCTACATGGTTTTGTTTCGAATCTACCTTCTCTTCACCATGACTTCGTCAGTCAGCTGGCGTACCAGTTGCAGGTGAGGCTGGCGCGGCCCACGAAGATCACACCACCACCACTTTTATTTTTGACGCCCAACGAAAATATGGGGCTTTCTTTCTAATATCACAGTGTCACACACACTGTGTGTGACACTGACAATATTAGAACTGTGTGCGCCTGTAGCACCGTCGTTCTTCTTGGGGATATCTTTCCGGGGCTCCCAACCGAAGCACAGATTACTAAATAGTTACTACGTAAACCGAAGGCAGTAGGTAGGGAGCGTGTTGGTTTTTAGTCGGTAGGTAAGGTTCTGGCATAGCATTCAGGATGGATTGTTGTCCACATGTAAAAAAAAATAGTTGAACTGATTTAGTTTTTTCTCTTCGCGGTTCTTTTTATTTGGAAGCAGGTTTGTTAGCCGTGGTTCGTTTATCAAATTTGGTTTACTACTTACTTTCTATAGGTTAACTTTTTATTTCAGAGACTCACCTTTGAATTATTTCCCCTTTGATTTCTGGTGGGTTATTTTTTGGTCGGGGTTTAAATTCTCTTATATACCTACCTACATTTTATTTAATTTCAGATTCTTCGAATGTCATACTCATATTTTGCTGTACTTAACCAGACTAAGTGAAGATATTAGAGGTTATGTACAAAAAGAAGGAAAATTATTATATTATGTAAAAATTATAAGTAGGTACCTAGTATTTTATGTATTTTTAAAAGCATTTACACACTTTGCACAGCCTAAGTTACTCTACCTATATAAGATTGTAGGTAACTTTAAGATATATTGCAATGGGTATTCCTGCCTACCTCCTCGGGGACTGAAATTTTCCCTTCCTCCACTATTCTTGTGCATGTATTTGTGAGAAACATTTAATGGTAAACATTCGGTGCATTTAGATAATTAAGGAATTTAATGCTTAGGTATCTTCAGCAAAACTTTGTTTCTGCAAAGTTGAGTAGGTAAAGGTAGCGACACACTTGTGACGGTGTGAAGTACCTACTTTATAATATTTACATATTTTAATGTTAATTAAGTGTTTATTACCGAGTCTTAGTTATATTAGTGAAGCTTTGATATAGATTTCTCGATGCTTTTTAGTAACTTGTAATAAATAGAACTAGAAATGCTACTGAATTAGTTTCTGCAATTATTTACTCATCTTTTCGCTACATTTAAAATTACATTATTACGTGGTAGGTTCATTCGTAGATTTAAGAAAGACACTGTGAAGTGAAGCGGGTTCGACTCCTTGCCTTTAAAACTATCCTACGTAGGTACTACAACAGAAAACAAATCAAATTTGTGGGTATCTATATATTGTGGTACCTACTAGGTACCCGTACCGACCGTACCAAGCAAGCAATATGGGGTAGACTGTTTAAAAATACACTCGAGAGCAATGAATCCGGGTCACTTAAAGAATCCTAAAAATCTCGGAAACTAAAAATGCTAGGTTAATGCAATAAATTGTATTTAATAGACAATGTAATACTCCTTAAATGAAGTTATTAAAACTTCTTAGTTATTGTAAAGTTATATCATAAAAAAATCAAATTTGAAAAAGGGCCACTTTCGAAGATGGAACTACGAAATTACAGCATTTGGTGTTGCTTTTGTTTGTAATCTGTCATTTATGTGGGTACATAAACCATGTTGATAGTGCTCTATATTCATTAATCAAGCTGAAATTATGTCGCTTACGCCTGAAGAATGCACCAGAATACTTACAATGCTGGAAACCGGCCGGAGTCAGCGCGATACAGCCAGGACTGTCGGTGTGTCGCTGTCAACAGTACAAAGAGTTCTCCGACGTTACGAAGAAACTGGTTCTAACCTACGCAGACCAGGAACGGGCAGAACCAGGTGTACCACAGCACAAGAAGACCAATACTTGGTGAACACCATGCTTCGAAATCGCTTTCTCACAGGAACTGAACTCACCAATCAGTTTCGACGCCTCGGAGGAAGTAACCCAAGTGCATGGACAGTAAGACGTCGGCTTGCTGAATCTAACTTAAAACCCCTTAGACCTGCAAACGGCCCTAAACTGGAGCGTGGGCATCGTATTTCGAGACTAAGGTATGCCCAGAGCCACGTAAATTGGAGTATTGAAGATTGGTCAAAAGTTATGTTCTCCGACGAATCAAAATTTATGCTCTACAAGCACGATGGAAGACACAGAGTGTATCGAAGACCAGGGGAAAGATTCAAGCAAGCATGCATCGAAGAAAAAGTAGCCTACGGTGGTGGGTCTGTACGCAGACCAGGAACGGGCAGAACCAGGTGTACCACAGCACGAGAAGACCGATACTTGGTGAACACCATGCTTCGAAACCGCTTTCTCACAGGAACTGAACTCACCAATCAGTTTCGACGCCTCGGAGGAAGTAACCCAAGTGCATGGACAGTAAGACGTCGGCTTGCTGAATCTAACTTAAAACCCCTTAGACCTGCAAACGGCCCTAAACTGGAGCGTGGGCATCGTATTTCGAGACTAAGGTATGCCCAGAGCCACGTAAATTGGAGTATTGAAGATTGGTCAAAAGTTATGTTCTCCGACGAATCAAAATTTATGCTCTACAAGCACGATGGAAGACACAGAGTGTATCGAAGACCAGGGGAAAGATTCAAGCAAGCATGCATCCAAGAAAAAGTAGCCTACGGTGGTGGGTCTGTACTTGTGTGGGCCGGAATTTCTTCTGAAAGTCGCACAGAGCTGGTGATCATAGAAAACGGCTCTTTAACTAGCGTAAGATATGTGGAAGAAATCCTCAATGATCACGTTGGTCCATTTATGGTCAATTTAGGTGAGGATGCTATATTTATGCATGACAATGCCCGACCTCATACAGGTAGGATTGTGAATGACTACCTTCAAGAGATGAACATTACTCGTATGGAGTGGCCAGCGCGCAGCCCGGATATCAACCCGATCGAGCATGCTTGGGACGAGCTAGGCAGATGCGTAAAACAACGAAACCCTCCCCCAATCACGCTTCGTGAGCTCAAAATTGCTCTCACAGAGGAATGGGAGAATATTCCCCAAAATCGTATAAGGAACTTGGTGTACAGCATGCCAAACCGCGTAAACGCAGTAATGGAAGCACGAGGAGGCAATACGAAGTATTAAAATTCAAGAAAATCGTAATAAAGTTCAAAAATTTCATGTTTCCTATTTTTGTTTTAAGGAGAGATCAGCAGTTTTTTCTTTATGTAATTTTGTGTTAATAAAATGTATGGTGACTCATATTTTTTTTACTTTCATTTAAGGAGTATTACATTGTCTATTAAATACAATTTATTGCATTAACCTATCATTTTTAGTTTCCGAGATTTTTAACATTCTTTAAGTGACCCGGATTCATTGCTCTCGAGTGTATTTTTGAACTGTTTTAAAGTTTGTATTTGTACCTACCATAAATTTTCACAAAGCTATCGAAGAACAATGGACAATTAACAACGACTATAATTTTAGCTCTGTATCAATATCGATTAAAACTTTACGAATTAAACTTGCGTCTTTTAATTATTCATCACCTTTGAAAATATAAACCAAAGCTGAAATAGTTTAGGGCACAGAAACTCACTTTACAGTACCTAACTATATCTTTGGCTTAGACAGGATTAACACGAAGCCCATACGTGCCGAGGGCAGGGTTTTGGCCATTGATGAGCTACAAGAACCGAACACAAATATTCGCCTTTTTAACCGATTTAAAAAAAGGAGGAGGTTCTCAATTCGACGGTATTTTTTAGCAGAGTAATTGATATATTAAAAGAGTTGGCTTATCAATCGTTCTAAAAAATATCCATTATGCCAGTAACCAACTCACATCTCTACCTATCTCGTTCAAAAAGGGTTCTATATTTCTACGGCATATGGCCACAACCAAACAATTATGTGATACTACGCAAACTATGGAACATATTTGTACTGTCAACTCAATATTCCTTTCTGCTGTTTGAGATTATTTACATACTTAGTGCATGGGGAGACCTGGATGAGGTGTCCGAGGCATCATATCTGCTGTTTACCCAAGCTTCTCTATGTTATAAGTCGACGGCTTTCATGGTTTATAAGAAAAATCTACTTGAATTACTGCAGCACATGGATAGTGAAGTCTTTGAAGCGAAGTCTGAAGTTCATGAGAAGTGAGTACCTACCTATCTATGTGGTTTACCTACCTCTAATACTACTAAAAAGTCATGAATAAATAAGTTCAATAAAAAAACAAGGTATTTTTGCAGATATCTATAAAATATATTTTCATTCATAAAATAAACAAGCTGTAAATTGACTGCTGTGTAAACACAAACATCATGTTGTGCATCTTTATCAACTTCCGGTTATGATATGGCCAACAACCAAGTAGGTACAAATTGCACCGATCTTATTTGACCTGAACAATATCTCGTCAAGTTCATGGAGCGGTCAAACTATTTGTGGATAATGCGTATACCTAACAAGAACCACCACCACCGAATACAAGAAGATAGGGAACGGGGGCCATTGGAAGAAACTTACTCAAAGTTTCTTCCAATGGCCCCCATTCCCTATATTCTCATCCCCATTCCCTATCACTCAGACAGCACTGACCTAAACCATTTACCCGATATGACATTTCGCGATAACGAACTAATATAATATAAAAAATGCGAAAGTTTGTGAGTGTTGATGTTTGTTACTCTTTCACGCTCGTACGACTGCACGGATCTGGCTGAAATTTAGTACCTACCTACTGGGATACATTTATAGTCTGAAATAACACATAGGCTACTTTTTATCCCGGGAATAAGTTCCTACGGGAAGCAGGAACGGGAACAAATTTTACGCGGGCGAAGCTGCGGGCATCAGCTAGTAGGCAATATTTCTATTAGATTTATGATTTTCACATACATTTTCGTTTGGTATTCTAGGATTTTAATTCTTCACGCTATACGGACGAAGTATCTGTGTTTGTTCTTCCTTGTAAGTGCAGCATTGTCATGCGTGCTGTGGGGCTGCACACCGTTTTTTGACGACGCCAGCGCGGGGTCTTTCCCGTTTAGGATTTGGTAAGTTTTTAAATCATCGTTATCAAATCAGTCTAGCACAAGTAGCACAGTTCACTGAAGGACGTAAGTACGTAGGCCTTTCCTAATTTTATTTTGGAAATGGTGATTACCATGATGCTGGAAAACCGGATTGGGATAGTTTTGATAGATAGTGAACTGGTGGTAGATTTTGATTTATATTCTGGACGTTTTACAAGAGCATCTGTATATGCCTATGTGAAATAAATTTATTTTTCTTTCTTTCTTTCTTTGTTTTGAGTTTTCCTTCTATTCGTCAAGACCTCATCCGTTAGTCAGCAAGTACATCACTGGCAGGTCGCAGGTGAGGCTGGCTTCCACCATAAAGATCTCGGTAGGTCTCCTTCGTAAATAACTTCTATGAAGACATCTCATATCACGACGTCAGACTTCTAACGGCAATAGGTTCACCACCCATAACGTCGAACAAAATGTAAATAGTGAAATGTGTGCCAGTCCCTTCGAAGATAAAGGTGCATAAGTAAATGCGTAGTATGAAGACAAAAGTCTACAGATTTTCAATCTGAATTTGCCTACAGCCATCTTGAACGTAACGTAACACACACGCTGCGTGCTGCGCGTGTATGGCGTGCGGCGCCACGGCGCCACCACCAGACCGGGCTGCCCCGCCTTGTGCGCCAGCAGCACCTTTTGCTCTAGTGTGAACGTGGGCTCTGTTGCACATTTTGCATTTTGCGCATTTTGCTTGTAGTGCTCATTTTGCGTTTTGCTCATTTTGTTTTTTTTTACATTTTGCGTTTTGCACATTTTGCTTGTAGTGCAATCGAATCCCTTCGGAGCATAATGTGCAAAACGCAAAATGTGCACTAAAAGCAAAATGTGCAAAACGCAAAATGTACAAAAAGCAAAATGCGCAGGCCTGCCTCTCCTAATTTATGCCACAACCGAGGAATAATAAAAATAAAAAGTTTTTTCTTTTCTGTGGCCACAACACACGGTCCTGCACCTTCCGCCTACTGTCCCAGACTGCGACCTTTTCTAGGTCGTCGGTTCATCTGGTGTTCCTCCTACCCTACGTTTGTTAAGTCACGGTCTCCACTCTAGAGCTCGTTTGCTTTTTGTGCAGGATGCCTGTATCTCCAACGAAGTCACCGCACTACGAGTTGGGTTACGTGTATCAAATGGTCAGTATTTTCACAAGCGCATTCCTGTTCAGCGCAGTGGACAGCGTGGTCGTCAATATGATCATGTTTGGGTGCGCGCAGCTAGAAATTATTATGGACAAACTTACAAAGGTAAATAAATGTATAGGTATTTTCCCTTGGCTCGATTTATTCTTCCTAAAAATAAAAACATACTACAGAAAGAAGACGATAGTTTAACGTTAGTAAGTATTTAACTGTGATTTATACGCATTACACATACGATTGCAGATGCAGAATGTAGATGCAGCAACAACGGAAAAAGAACGAAGACCTTCGACCGAAAGCAACAACAACTTATTGATTGAATGCATTAAACAGCATCAAACTCTTTATAAGTATGTAGATGATGTATTTTTATTTCTTGGGAAGTTATTTCGTTTCCATAGGTAGATACCTAATACAACACAAAATGTGCGAATCGAAAGTTCTACTATATGCATCTGCCTACCCCTTCGGGGATAAAGGCGTGACTATAGTATGTAGTGTCCGACCGAAACTGGTTTTCCGGCCGAAACCGAAACCGAAACCGAACTTTCGGCCCCAGGGTCAGTTTCGGCCGAAACCGAAACCGAAACCGAAACTCACGTGTTCATATTTAAAAAAAAAAAAACCAGCCTAGTGCGAGTCGGATTCCGCACAGAGGGTTCCGTTACAAAAATTGGGCACAAAAATTACGTTTGTGGTGTGGATACTTTTTTCTAATTTTAGAAGGCATTTTTTGTTATCGGCATCAGAACAGGGTAAGGTGGTGGTGGCAGTGTCTCTTGACATTGCCAACGCTTTCAGCACCGTGTCCTGGAGCTGCGTTTGGGAGGCGCTTATTTACCATGGAAATGGAATGCCTCCATACCTCCGTCGAATTGTCGGGGCCTATCTTTCCGAAAGGGCCATAACTTACCCGAGCTGGCTAGGGCTGGGTCCGCGAGATGTGTCGTTTGGTGTTCCATAAGGTCTTAGGACCGCTTCTGTGGAACATCGGTTACGATTGGGTGCTGCGTGGTCCGTTGCTCAGAGGTGTCGGCGTAATATGTTACGTGCGTAACGTGTTACGATGACACCCTCATTACAGCGCGAGGAGCAACGCACCGAGACGCAGCCCTGAGGCGACCTGCGGGATCCAGCTTACATATAGGGGGCGTCAGCATCGGCATCGAGCTCTCGATGACGTATCTGGGGCTCGTACTCGATAGCCGGTGGAACTTCGGATACCACTTCCGAAGTTTGGTCCCATAGCTGAGGGAGGGGGCATCGGCCGCACTCTCGCGGTCGTTGCCCAATATCAGGAGACCCAACGCTCCCTGCAGGAGACTGTACCTTGGGTTCGTGCGGAGCATGGCCCTATACGGGGCCCCCGTATGGGCTGAAATCCTGATGGCCAGCAATGCCGCTATATTGCTTAGCCCGCAGAAGGCGACGGCTGTCAGGTTGATAAGGAAATACCGCACGATCTCAGTTAAGGCGGCATGTCTTCTAGCCGGGACCCCTCTATGGGAATTGGAAGCAAGGGCCCTTGCATCATTGTTTAAAATGGCGCAAGGAGGCGCTGGAGCGAGGTCATAAGCCTCTTCCTCTGTGAGCAGGTCTTGCTCGTAAAAGAGACGGCGGGAGAGAACTCTGCCACCCGAGTTCCACAGTCTGCGGCGGCGACCCATACTATCAGCCTCCATGAACGGGGGCCTAAGGACGGTGACGGGGGAGCTGCTAGCCGTCTTTACAGAAGCAGGCCTTAGACGAAAGCATGACGTGGGAGATTCATCCACGCCCCGCTCAAGAAGTGGGATAACAACTGAACAACCCCCCAAAGACACGGCCGCAGTATGCATCATTCCGAGGCATACTCGGGGCTCCCAACCGTAGGCTGTTAGGTAGGATACGCGTGGTTTTTAGTCGGTAGGACTACTGTACAGTGAAAATTTTAGGCCTTTATCTGGCACGGTTCCAGCGATACAACCTCGTGACTAATAGACAGACGGACGGCCAGGCCTTATGTCTCGTTAATAGGCTTTAACCCCTCCGTGTTTGAGTAAGACTCGCACTTGGCCAGTTATTTTTTCAATAGGTGCAGCAAGTTCCACCAAGTGCCATCAATCAACGGTATAAATCTTCTCAAGTGTTCATTTTTGAAATATCTCTGCCTAAAGATGAGTTGCTTTGTTTTCCGTGTGGAATTACTCATAGATGCTATTGCGAACTCCTACCCACTTAAATCACACGGTGCCCTGCTACTAGCTCTTGGCTGGTTTTGGTTACATTCTAGAAGTATATACTGGACAACAGTGAGCCGGACTAGCGCGCGTAGAGTTCTGTACAAGAAAATCAGCAATAAATCACATATGTTGTATGGGAGGCCCCCTTTAATATTATTAATTTGTCTATTTTTATTATTTGTAGCTATTGCGGCAACAGAAATACATCATCTGTAAAAAATTTAACTGTCTAACTATCACGGTGCATGAGTCTGCTGACAGACAGACGACCAACGAAGTCAACGGAACCGACAACAAAGGGGTAGGGTTATGTAATGTCCTAGATCATCTTTTTAGGATTCCATAAACATTGTAATATTATAACTATTGATTGGAAGTCCTTTGTAAATCTGTAAATCTTCGGTAAGTAACATATTAACTGGTTGGGCTGACCCTAACCACGTCACAAGCAGAGCCAGGCACTCAAAATTCATGAACACGTGAGTTTCGGCCAGGCCGAAAGTTTCGGCCCATTTTGGCCGAAACCGAAACTGCGGCCGAAACTCGATTTTTTGGCCGAAACTGGCCGAAACCGAAACCGAAACCGAAACTTCGGTCGGTCACTAATAGTATGTATGTCGCACAAATCTTCCTACCTATTTGTAGGAATCGTAGGAAACTGGGGGTTATAGATTTAAGCACAGGAGATAAGGTTTATTAGGTCAGTATAGGTACCTTCCTGCATTCTATGTCGTTTCAGATTCATACGGCTCGTAGAGGATACTTATCATGCAAACATATTCTTCCAACTTACCGGCACCGTCCTGATTATTTGCAATATTGGACTGAGGATTTCTATAGTAAGTCTACGTATCAACCTACTTACAGTTCTTACCAAACCATTCGAGTTTATTCTTGAGAAGCAACAGGTAGTGCTGGGCAGGTCGTGACAGAAGGCAGATCCCCTCGCGATGTCGCCGTCGGCGTCGCCGGAAGCCGCGGGCAATCAGTCGGTCTGCTACTCATGGGCGCCGCCAGAATTATTTCCAGTGAGATACATCTGTATCAAGGATTATTTTCGGTGGGAAGCATCATTCTGCAGCTAAAATATATTCTCATTTTTATTTAGGTACACTTTCTTGCCTAGCTAGGTGGCAGTAGCGAAGGCTCCATACAAGCCGATTCCCGCTGGCTTCCCTTTTCAGAACCGACAGCAACGTATATCAATTTTAAATTATACTCCTAAATTAATCTCAAATATTCATTTTACTTAGATTATAAATGCACTCAAATATACGAAGTTTCATTAAATATACCAAAAACATTGAAAATATATCAGACACCTACTCCAAATTAATCGATATTCGTAAACCACACCGTTTGATCGAACAAGAGCGCGAAAATAATCTGGCTTACAGACTCATACTACCACAGTACATGACTCGCGTTGTTCCATAAATTAACGCACCACGCTCTCCTTAGCGAAAAGGGCGGCGCTAGGAGCGTGCGTGAAAGCCGGAACGAAGCTTATTTCTCTCCGCATGTGCTCTGCAGGAACTGCAACCACAGAGTACATTTGTATACTATGAGATAGAGACGTCACTTGACTTATTGACGACATCAGCGGCGCCAAGCAGTTTTTGCAAGAAACTCGCCGGCTGTTTGTTTGTTTATTGTATCTAATAAATAATATTTATAATTATATGAAACTAAAATTAAAAATTATATTAAAGTATAAGTTACAGGTAATAAAAATTGCTTACGGAGTGTAGTGTGGCGATGTGGAAGTAGGAGAGGATAAGTACCTATCTTCTTTTGTTACTTGAAAACATTAGAGATGCCTATTCATTGCATTGATAATGTTGAGGCATTTTAATTACCATAGCTAAATCTAGATGGCACCAGCCAAAATTATAGAAGTCGGTGTTGAGAGTCTCCACAACCTTATGACTACTCAAGAATTATTTTTTGAAAACTGAAGAACTGTGTTTTTATAAACCTTATTTCCTCCCGCGATAGATCGGCAGGGAAAATTGCGAAGAAATAAGAAACTTTAAAATTAAAAAACTATTTTTTGACCTTTTTAGGGTTCCATATCCGCTCGTACTCATGGTGGATAAAAAACGGGACTCTAGTTTTATTCATAAGACTTAGCCGTCCGTCTGTCTGTCTGTCCGTCAGAGACTTACAGACCGACGCGACGGACCGTCAAGCGTCACGAGGCTGTATCTTATGAAAACGGTGATAGCTAGAGAGCTGTATTTTTCACAAATTTTGTGTTTCTGTTGCCGCTATAACAAATACTAACAACAGAAAAATTATAATATTTAAGCGGGTCTCTCTTAAAACTAACGTAATTTTTTGCCATTTTATTTTTTATATTAAAAACGGCAACAAGAAGCCGCTTGAAATGATCACAGAACATTGAGCTGTTTATTTTCATAAAATATAAATGATTTCATTAAAATAAAATTGAAATTTTAGGGGGCTCTCGTACAACAAACGTGATTTTTATAGTTTATTGGTGCGCAAGTCCGCTTCACATTTAGTAGGTTTTTTATATCTGCTCTTATCATGCACATGAGACATTGGTCGTGTATAAGTGGAGGTGGCAAAGTCGCAACATCGGGGTATGACCTAATGGATCGCAATTACGTTACATGTACGTAGAGGCAGGTATATCTAGTATCTACTAAACTAAACTAGGTTTATTTGCTACTAAGGGCAAGACCGATTATTTTTTTTTTTTAATTTTCGGCTTACCTTTTAAAATTAATCAATCTGCGCCCCTGAGGTGGGTGCAAGTGCGTGCGCCCCCTTGCTATGCCGCTAGACAGTATAGAGCCGCTTGCGAAAAAGTCCGTGCTGTAGGTTGTATTGCCATTATGTGTTAAGTGACAGCCCAAGGTCACGCCCTAAAGCGGGAGGCCCTGCAGCACCATACCTATGGCACAAGGAGGCCCTGTAGCGACATCCCCAAGAAGTTTATGTGCTCCCAGCTCTGTCGGGTGGTCATGTAAGAAAAAATGAATATCCATGAACTGCTGGACACACAATTATACCAGCGTTCAGACAGTGAGAGCGCGCGAGCGTGTAGGCAGGCACTCTTTGTCCAAATACTAGGCATTATCAAAATGGTGTGACCATGAGTCTGAAGGGGAACTTTTATGTTATCGACGAGATGACAGTAATGGATAAGTAGGTTCATGGCCTTCCGGACTGTTGGTTCCACTGCTAAGTTCCACTAAGGGGTCCAACAGAATTTTCAAATACTCGTGGACCCACTACATAATAATGTACCTACCTACATATAATCACGCCTGTTTCCCATCGGCATAAGCAGATACTATGACTTTCCACTTGCTACGATCCTGGAACACGACTTTCACTTTTCTACTTTCATAACTGTTTTCATACACGCTCGCCGGTTAAGGGTACTCTTTACTTAGCCTTTTTTTTACTGTAAGTT
This sequence comes from Miltochrista miniata, assembly GCA_933228765.1. Taxonomy (NCBI): domain Eukaryota; kingdom Metazoa; phylum Arthropoda; class Insecta; order Lepidoptera; family Erebidae; genus Miltochrista; species Miltochrista miniata. The sequence goes on along the minus strand of OW121764.1, from coordinate 7,330,034 downwards.
ATTTTGTTATTGTAAGCTAAAAGGTATTTCTACATGAAGGTGGATCACAAGAGCGTGCAGTTCTCGTCCATGGTGAGCTACATGGTCACCATGATGGCGCAGCTGTTCATGTATTGCTGGTGCGGTCACGAGCTTACCACTAGGGTAATATAAACTTTTTTCTTTTTAAGCTTCAAGGCACCGCCGCGCCGTGGCAAATGGTTCCATACGATTTAAAGCCAAATTTTTTAGCCCCTATACAACATTTTATGATACAGCTATGATGTTTGGCACGAATATTGTACTTAAGTACATAATTTGAGAAATGGATCCAGCATAAATGAATCCCGTGGCCATGGGTTTACCTCCGAGGGGTCAAATTATTCACACACTCTTATCATGATGAAATATTATCGTTATATGTGGAACCAGCTGCACATATTGAATAACACCACTTGTACAGTCAGTTCCACATTTATTTACTTTACATCTGACCGGTTTCGCCTCTCGGCATTCTCAAAGGTAAAACTAGTTGATCGAGTTCAGAATGCCGAGAGGCAGAACCGGTCAGGTGTAAAGCAAATAAACTTTGAGGAACAGTACAAGTGGTGTTATTCAATATGAGCAAGACTATTTGATGAATTCTATGACATTGGTCATTTTCAGAGCGAAGCTTTACGAGATCGTCTCTACCTATGTCCATGGTACGAACAAGACCTAAAGTTCCGACGAGCTTTATGGATCGCCATGGAGCGTATGAAGAAACAAATTATATTCCAAGCTGGCCACTACATACCGCTGTCAAGGCCTACTTTTGTATCGGTAAGTTTACCTAATGTGTTGGAAAAATATTAAAAGGAGCCACAGCCTTTGCCTTTTCAAGCTGACAAAAAAACGGGTGATTTTACTCTCTCTTATGTGACGCAAACGAAGTTGCGCGGGTCAGCTAGTAATAAATAAATATTTTTTTGTTGACATTCACGGACATCATCTAGCCCAAATTAAGCTAATATAAGCTTATGCTATGTGATCTAGACGACTGATATATACTGGGTGTAACAAAATTACCTCTCCAAATTTCATGAGATGACTTGGCATCGGAAATCAAATACAAATATTTAATAGATAAAAAAGGGGGTAAACTTTTTCATTTTTTTTTAATTTTTTTGTCGCACATTAAGAATTCATTTTTTACCGCGGCAATTCAAGGTAACATGGTCGCCGTGGCAAAACAAACACGAAGCACCCGTCTGGCTGTCGTTGTCGCTTTCTACTGCTGCTCAGTAGCGATAGAAAGGGTGAAAATGAAAATTTATAGGACCTTTAAAACGGATTTAACGGTTAAAGTATTAGTGATTTTTTTTCTTCATTTTTGTAATGTTTATTGACTGATGCCACGTCCCGTGACGAAATTTGGAGAGTCAATTTTGTTACACCCAATATATATGCCTATATATTTCTAAATACATACATATTATACATAGAAAACACCCAAACTCCGAAACAAGCATTTGAGGATCACACAAATATTTGGACCTACCCAGGAATCGAACCCACGACCTCCAGCGCCGCAGGCGGTATCACTGCCGACTGCGCCACAGAGGCAGTCAACAATTGGGTCTATAGAGTGAGTCTATCCACGGTATACACTTATGGTGGCTAGTATGCTCGTCTACCTTTCAGCAATATAAAAATATTGCACCTGACAAAATTTTAGAAATCTAAATATCAAATTAATAAAAATGGTATAATCGAATACTTTTTTCCTATCTCTTGAAATGTTCTCTGTTTCTGTAACTATGTTTTCTTTCATCATTATTTTATACTTACAGATCCTGCGATGTTCCTACTCCTACTTCGCAGTCTTGAACCGAACGCAAGGCGAAATAAAAAACAGTTCCACAAATTAATTGTTTATTTATAAACCGTGTAGGTATCACATATGCTTAATGTAACATTCAAGACGCTTTAAGTAGGTAAAGGTGTGCTTAATTATGAAAAAATATTATTTTCCTCTCGTAACATTGAACGACACTTACCTTAAGCTCCATACATACTGTACATCATTTTGACACAGACTTATTTGAATAAGTACATTATTAAAGAAAAATGTTTTTAAATGTTACTATAATTCAAATTAGTTGTTATCAAAACTAGCAAAGTATGTACAGGCCTTAACAAAGTTTTAGTATATTAGTCAAGTTGATAAATTCGTGCGCTTAAATTAAGATAACATTTAGCGTAAGGCGAAAGTGTAACAAAATTACAACCACGTTTTAGAATTTAAATTCGCATTTTGTTCAGGCCTATTTATACAGGAACGATGACACAATACAACTTATATTAAGCACCAGGCCCTCAACGAATTGGGCAAACTTAGGTACACATAACCAACCAATTACAAGTATTTTAAAAGCACGCTTAAGACAATGAAATATTTTCTTAAGGCTAGCAAACCAGCTCTTGTAAATTAAAATACTACAACGACATTAACAATTAATAAAAGTAATATAAATTACATAATTTTTTATTTAAAAGTTATACAATTTACAATAACATGTGTATTCGCTGCGTATAAACAGGCCTTAGCTTCGTATAAAATATTTAACCTTTATCTCTCCAACGACGCCTGCGAGGAATACATTTATTCGTTTATTCATTTATGAAATTTTATAATTATGTTCTTTTGACACTTTTTGTAAGGTTGACAAAATTTTACTTGCGTCATTGCTTTTGACTATGGAATATTGTCAAAATAGTGTGTACTGTGCTTTATATTAACGGATTTTGTCAAAGTGTAAACAGGATTCGTTGGATAGAACTTAATACATTTATTTAGTATCACTTGCCTGCCTCATATACAAAACATAGCTAAGCAGGATACACACCGTACGTTTTAATACCTTATCCTTTAAAACAACCACATTAAAACGACTTAGGAAATAATTTTGAATTTTTAAAGTAGTCACAATCAGTCGCATTTCGTTACTTATTTGTTACGTTCATTGTTTGAATATTGAATTTGTCATAAAGAATTACATTATGGATATAGTAACCACGGGTAAATTTGACTATACTGCTAACTTAAATACGGAGGTGGTGCATTTGAATATTTAATTTCACTGTGTAATTATTTATTTAAAATTGCTATTTGAGTAACTAGAAAGTAAACATGAAATGATTATGTAATAAGGTTAGCTGTAAATTCAAATTTACTCGTGAATTCAGAGTTACCCTTGATATAAAAGTTACCAGTAATATCATGATTAGCTCCTAATTGGTAGGTCAAGATCTCACTTTGATGACAAATTGATATTCTATGAATCGTAACAATACGTGTGTTTAAATCACAGAGCAACGCGACCAGTACAAGGGGAGAAGACATAGCATATTTGCTCGGTACATTTTTGTCGTTCATATTTTGTGGGGGGAAATCCACCACTACAAGAGCTGGCTGTGACTATGGATCTTACACAAAACAATACACTTATAATTTCAGACATACACACATATATTTCTTATATATGTGTGTGTATAAGCGTACACTATTTAGAGTCCGCTTTCACAGAAGAGAAACTACCAGTATGGCGCCTCCCCTCCCAGTGAACGTCTTATATCGTATTGCTCTATGCTTTAAATAGATATAGTACGCATAAAACAAAATAAGGCATTGGGTTATATTTATTATCGATATCACAGCGATGCAGAGTACGTTGACGATACTATGATTAACATTAGATGTTATGTTAAAATGTAATATTTTGTAGAGCACTTGAAGAAGTCAGGCCCTCATTCGAGTGAACTACTCGCGTTTGAATTTCGGTATACTACCGAAGCGTAATAGCGAAATTTTCGTCTAATAATTATGATGTAATAGACTTTTGAGTTTAAGTTCGTCCATATATTGACTGGAATTAGCCAGATTTCTTGCATAACATGGTTCATCTAGCGGACAAATTTCTTCACTTAATCTTAAGAAACCTTTTAAGGGTAGAAAGTACCAACAATTGTTATAGACATGTTCGAACTTGACAAAGGCAACGAATAAGTAGCTCGTAAATTTTTAGTACACTGCAATAAAAGTTATGCAGAAGAAGGTCTACGTTATGTCTTTATCGACTTTGATAACGATATATTAAATTCAATAAGGCAGGATATATTTAAGTATCAAAATTATAGCCTCGCATTTTTCAAACGTACACATGCAAAACCAGTTTTGCCAATAACTAAACGACTGCACGAAACGACAGTTACAAACGCATAAAGTATAAAAGTTTCCACAACCGAAAATTGAACAGAACTATTTAAAATCACTATCTTGCTACTACGATTGCATACTTGCTAGTTAAAATCCTAATTAAAAACTTTCGGAAATACCTCGACATACACTACTACTTCAAATATTTGACATCAAATCATTTATTATTGTTAAAATATTAATAAAACGAGATCCACATCGAGCAACAAAGCTCAAGCATTTAACAATACATAATAAAACTTAACCAAAACTCCCTTTCTAAACGTTCAAAATGCTCACTAAAACATATGTAACTTCCTAAAACCACACATTATTCGTTCGTTAACACATATTTACTTTTCAATATAAATACGATTAAGTCATTTCGACTTCACGAATACACAGATTCATACACATCCTAAATCTTTAGTAGTGTATGGCGGGTTTCTAATTAACTTGAATTATTCTATCTAAATGCCATTGTCCACCAGATCATGTTTTTATACCCGACAATATACAATACACTACGCTCCTTTAATACTTAGTTACTACGCGTTATTCTCATTTTCTTCAAATACTGACTTACCGTGTTAACTAAGTACCTACCTAGTCTCTTTAAACCTATCTATCTACAAAAACATGACAGTGGACGTTAGACCTAAGGGCCAAAATTAATCACTATAGATTAACGTTAGGGTTAGTAACACTACCTACAGCGGCAAATCTACGTAACTGCAGGTTGTGGCGTGATTTTTGCATTTTACCTGCCGTCATTTATAACTTTAATTCCTAGTTCGAAAATACTCGACACTACCGTATATTCTACGATATGTCGCACCCTTGTAATAGATACCAGCCTACGATATGCCATTCTTTTAACTGTCAAAAGTTCATACATTCATGCATAAAGTTTAATCGAAATTCGTGTTGATTTTTATTATGCCTCGGACCCAAAACGAAACCTTGTGAGACGCTATTTGTGCGTCATCATTATTAATAGCTAAATCTGTGTTTTTAACTTTCCAATCGTTTTGGAATACTCATTGACATTTATTAAGTATATTTCTTCTGGCCTATATTGAATTTTCTTGGAACATTATCATAATCTTAACTTGCTACAGTCATTCAAAGGCCTTGCAAAAATCACGCCACAACTTAATCATAAAAATTACGGTAGGGTAAAAAGTATTACATTGACTATATCTAGTACATTTAACTACCATATTACGCACTAACTACGTCGCTGTATTCTTAGGAAATCTGTTCGCTATTATACGAAAATCATATCCAACTTTTAGCGTTCCACGACAAGCGGGATATACGACAGAAACTTCATTAACATATTCAAATAAATACGAATTAATAAAAGTTTTATACGTAACATAAATATCGAATTACGAAGTAAAGGTAATTGTTAGCATGTTAAAAGATTACTATTATAATAAAGGAAGATTTCACTTAATTTTTGTATATCATATTTAGTATGAACCCGCATATGAATATGATATTAAAAGATAAATATATTATATAAGGAAAACATAGCATTATTATTCTCTTTCACTGCTAACAAAAATACCGCGAGTTCACTTTAGGTTTTAAACATAATATATACTAAAGAGACTCAATATATTCAGATCTGTCATAATTCCCGCGTTGTACAAGCGCATAATATCTCAACAATTAATAGTAACGTCTTAATCGAAGGACTAAAATCTAATCAAAGTAAAAAGTTTTTGGCCAGCCAAATTATTCTAATAACGGCATTGTATTTGGCCTTAACTTCTTTGAAGATCATACTGCTACACATAGACTTACTTTCTCGTTTTAAAACAGTTTTATTTTTTCGTTTAGACAACACAACTAATGGTCTTCAAACATTAGCCACTTTCTGTTGAGCAAAGTTCGGAGTTCGAGTTTTGTATTATCGACTTATCAGAATAGGGGAGTTAGCACTTCATGGGGTCGGCATTTCGTATTGCCCACATATTTTGGGCACCTGACCCTTACTTTAAGATGTTGATCATAGCACAAAATACACGATATATCTAGTTATTTATAACGAGTATTATCGTACAAGTAGCGAATATGTACCGACCCTAAATGGCACACTGAATCTAAATAACAACATGTGGTCCTGCAATTGATGATTTTGAATTCATTACTTTCTTCCAAGATTATAGAGAAACTGTATGAAAATATATCACATGATTGTGCTCAAATCTTTTGAGCAAACTGTTTAATTCTGATAATGAAGTGCGTGCTACCTGTTATATCATAAACTATTCATAAGATTTGCAGCATATTATTATAACATAAATAATCGCATACGCGGCAATATATAAAATGATAATAACAAAACTACTAAGTACATTCTACAGCAATTTGAAAATGAAACTTTCTATTTTGACTAGTTCTAGGTTGCAACTTTGAACCTTATGAAAAGACTCAAAAGGTATCAATGTCTTGAATTACTGTTATTTCAGTTATTTGCTTCAAAACTATTGATAGATGTATTAGAAATCTAGTAAAAGCAAATGTATTTATGTAGTGTTGTATTTAGTCTATGATGCTACAGAGGTATCGACAACCTTATGGAAAAGCATACGATAAAACATAGAGGCTAGCCCTAGAGCCTTGATAGTAAAAATAAATAAATAAATCGCCAATTTTTTCAATATAATAAGATAAAATTATTTGACGGGTCAATACATTTTAGTACGATATTTCAGGCGGTATTCGTGAGAAATAAGAATTTAAAAGAATAAATATGTAGTATTTCATGATTAATTCAATACAGAGATTTCATTTTTTGACAATTGAAGGTTGTCGATACTTATAATTAAAACATTAAACAATTTCATTAAGCTAATTCTATTAATTGCAACTAATACATTAGAATATATATAAATTATGAGGTAATACTAAAGCTAAACATTATAATTTGTACATTGTTTTAATTAATTTGTTCAACAATCCATTACACAGTAATGAATGTCTATTGCAAACGCGAGACAGCTAATAAAATCAGAAATTTTGATAACATCATATTTAAATAATAATATAGGTATTTTAATTTTATATTTAATTAATTATATTTGAATTATAAATATTAATACATATTAATAAATAAAAAAAGGTTGACTGGGCCCACAATAATTATCTATGGAGTCTCTGTCCGATAAAACGCACGATTTTTATGTATTCAAAATATTAAGACTTGTTTTACTAGATATTTTATTATTATTCAAAACTTTAGCGATTGTTATATAAACAACAGTCAGATATAAAAGGTGTTCAAATATATTAAAAACAACTGCAAAGCCATATTAATAAATCGACAATCTGAGTACACAATTTTCGTTTAATGGGTAATAAGTAGAATTTAACCGAACAAGCCCAAAGGAATGTAAGTTAGTAAAAAACTATGGCATAATATTTTTTGAGATCGAAACCTTTTTGTTCAATATTCCTTTCGACTGGACGGGTATCGTGAGGGCTAATATAACCCGAATAGATAGAGAAGTATGTGGCAAGAAAGTTTAATGATCACGTGAAGTTTAAGGCAATTACTTCTTTATTTATCCGGGTTATATTACTTTAAAAATTACCCACAAACGTTACTTTTGAAATGAGATGTTTGGTTTTTGTTCATTATAAAATAAAAGTAACATCGACATTTATTTTATGGCAAGTTTCATTTGACAGTTACTGGCAAATATCGATACATTTTTATCGACTGCGGACATCACTACGTGTTGTAAATGGACAGCGAATCACACACAGATAAGAATTTTGACTAGATGGGATTGAATTAAGCATATTTTGGTTAAAATTCAATGCATTTCATTAAACATTGTTCCAAAAACATGTCAGGAAAATTCGATAATATATCGACACGATAGGAATGTTCCATTTTGTAAAGGGAATATGTCTAAGCTTAGGGTATGTCTTTTACTGTGATTGAGACATTGGGTAAATAAAATGTATATTTGAGCGATGAATTGAGTGATAAATATTATCATTTATAAATTAACACCGTTCCGTTGCTATTTTCACTTAATTTAATGACTCACCATCACTATTACTTTCAGTTAATAACCAATACCTGTGAAAATAGAATTAGAAGATTTTAGAACATAAAAAAATATAATTAAGTTGTCAAAGAATTTGAAAGCAAATTGTTTATCTCACTGACGGTGTTGTTATATGAAATTTTCTATCAGCCTTTTAGCCCCTCTCTATAAAATAGAGTGCAGAGGGGCTTATGGCGAGACTCTGTGACTCTGTTGCATTAAACTACGTCACTAGGTCACGTGGATCATCTGTTCAACGTTTGAAATATAACAAAAATGACAACGTCAATCGGATTGAACTTTCACAATAACCATGTTAGAGAGGGGCAGTCTGGTGAGAACGATCTCACAGCTTTCTTGTTTCAAACGTGTGAAAATTCCTACAGATGTCATGTAGTATTCAAACCTATAGCTTGACAAAAATGTCTAAAATTAATAAATAAATATTTGTGGACATTCTCACACAACATCATCTAGCCTAAATTAAGCTAATAATAAGCTTGTGCTATGAGATCTAGATGACTGATAGACATACGTACTTTCGCTTCTTCACCTTTCATAAGTGTCTTCATACATGCTCATAAGGCGCTCCCTCAACGGGAGCATTCGCGTGTAATGTAACGTTACAGGTCGAGCATTACAGCAGTGAGGGAGGAGAACCGAACAATACGATGCGCACCTTGTAATGATACAAGACGAAGTTACATCAGTGAAGGAGGTGTACCGAGCATTACAATGTGCACCTTGTAATGATAACATCAATGCGCTGACATACGAAAAATCTATACTAAATGTTACATTACACGCGAATACTCGTCGGTCAGCGAGGTAAGTTGTAACGTAATACATATTACATTACACGCGAATGCTCGTTGGTCAGGTAGGTAGGTGGTAACGTAATGCTCAAAATCGAATCTAATATGTTACATAACACGCGAATGCTCGTCGGTCAGGTAGGTAGGTGGTAACGTAATGCTCAAAATCGAATCTAATATGTTACATAACACGCGAATGCTCGTCGGTCAGGTAGGTAGGTGGTAACGTAATGCTCAAAATCGAATCTAATATGTTACATAACACGCGAATGCTCGTCGGTCAGGTAGGTAGGTGGTAACGTAATGCTCAAAATCGAATCTAATATGTTACATAACACGCGAATGCTCGTCGGTCAGGTAGGTAGGTGGTAACGTAATGCTCAAAATCGAATCTAATATGTTACATAACACGCGAATGCTCGTCGGTCAGGTAGGTAGGTGGTAACGTAATGCTCAAAATCGAATCTAATATGTTACATAACACGCGAATGCTCCCGGTGAGGGAGGGCCTTTAGGTTTACGGTACTCTTGACCAGGCCTTTTCTCCGAAGATTATATCGATTTGAATGTCCACAAATATTTATTTATTTCATTTTAAGGGGTAGGCAGAGGCATATTATATGCCCACATTACGCCTTTTTAGATTTTGACCCACGTAATATGTGGCGATCCGTATTGCCGTGCTGATATTGACAGGCGCAGGTTGTTAATGCTGTTGAAATTTTTCAAGCCGCCCTTCAGCCCTTCAACTAGGCTTAACGACTGCCATTTTACTGACAACCGGGACCAACGGCTTAACGTGCCTTCCAAAGCACGGAATCGCTAACTTGCTACATTAGTGGCAAAAAAACCAATATCCGTATTACCTGTATAAACGTTCATAGTCCCAGGTCCCCGTACTGTACAGACCACTTCTCGTAGGCAGCGAGACTGTGAGGCGACACCGAGGGTCTGATCCGCTTGAGAGCGTCTATGAAGTCCTGGTACGTGATGCTGCGGACCAGCGACAGGTCCAGGCACTTCACCTCTTCTGGGTCCAATTCTGTGGGAGTAGTTGATAAAATAAGTAAAGACACATATAGTTACGTCTTTAAGGGGTAGGCAGAGGCGTAGTATACGCCCCAATTTCACTTTATAGTTTTTTAGTCCCGCGAAGGTAGGTATTAAGCAATCAAGATAATATAACACTAGACATCGCGTAAGTGAACTTCGCTATAAATAAGTTTACGCTAAATATTGGTGGGGTGCGGGAAGAGGTTGACTCATCCTATTGGCTCCTTTAAGGCCATGCCCTAATTGTCACATTCGGTAGTGTTGGGGTGTATCGATAAAAGATTGGGGATCCGAGATTCGGGATTCATGATCCAAGATTTCGAAATCCGAGATTCGGGATCCGCGATCCGAGATACAAGATCCGACATTCGAGATACGGGATCCGAGATGCATCCAAAATTCTAAATTTAAAATGAACGATACAACTATGTATTTAATTGTACACGAATTATCGTATTTTAATATGTCTAGGTGTGCCAAGTCACTAGCAAACAAGTGACAATGACAGAGCGCGGTAAAGATATGAGAATTTAGCTAGGAAAGAAAGGAGAGTGACACAACGTGTCAAGTCAGCCTCATTAGCTCAGTTCATGCTAATGATCGGTGGATGCGCACACCGATCATTAGCACGAACTGAAAAGCGCTGTCTAGGTTATCTGTATATCTTTGTGTGGTGGTCACAAGGACCGGTCATAGGCCATTTGCCCTCTGAGATAAAGTCCTCCGCCTAGTTCAGAAGGCAGAGTCAACTATTGCAATTTTTTCTCTACCATCACAAGTACCAGCTCATTGCATAAAACTGTATTTCTTAGATATACCTATTTGCTGCACTTTTCAAAAACAGTATAAATATTGTGATGTGAAAAAGATAATAATAAAATGATTTATTTTGCCACCAACCAAAAATGAATTACATTTTTCTTATTTTAAGATAACATTACAAGATATTTGGTTGTGGATCTCTGGTGCCTGAAGTAGGTAATAAATTACCTGTGTTACAGGTCACCAGGTTTCCACTACACTCATAAATTACAAAAACAGCGAAAGTAATAATGTACACAAAATGTGTTTTTGGTGTGTCTCAGCTTACAATTTTTCACACAACAACAGGATAGAATCAGAACCAGTTTCTTAGAATATGCATGCATGCCTTAGGTAGAAGGTGTGTGTGTGTGTGTGTGTGTGTGAGAGAGTGAGTGAGTGGATGAGTGAGTGAGTGAGTGAGTGTGTGTGTGTGTGTCTGTGTGTGTGTGTGTGTGTGTGTGTGCTGGTGCGTGGTAGTGGGTGTGGGTGCGTGCAAGCTTTTTTATAATAAATACGTTGAATGAATAAATGAAGTGCAATATGTGTTATATTAGTGTCATTCTAGAACTACCAATAAACCCTCAGTGTTTAAATATGATTGTTGAACGAGCCAATCCTGCAGGTGTTTTTACAATCATATGAATTAAGACTATAAAGCGACAGGATTTTATAGATAGATAGATAAAAATAAATAGCATGTACTGACCCCGTATCGGTCCGAGCGCCGCGTCTCTACAGAGCGCGGTGAGGTCGCTGCCGGAGTAGCCGTCGGTGAGCGCGGCGAGGCGCATCAGCTCCTCCTCGCTGAGAGTGGCAGCCGCCGAGCCGCGGGACAACACGCCGCGCACGAGCGACGCGCGCATGCGCACGTCCGGCAGGGACACGTATACGCGCTTTGGGAACCGTCTGTCAAACATACATGGATGTGATTATTGTGAGGCAATACATGGATCTCCTTACTGCCCTGTAACGAACAAAATACCTCAACTCATCAAGGAGTTGCACAGACAGACAGTATACAGACACGGTACAGCTCGCGCCAAGTAACTTTGCGTCTATGAAGTTCGTTCGTTCCCGCCGCAATTATGCATTATTAGCACAGGGCGGAAACTCCATACAAAAATATTCGTTTTCACCCACACTAATATACACGTAATGTGAATGCTTGAATCAAGCTTGAATGTGTGTGTGAATTTACTAGGGACACTAGCTATGGAAACAAAATAATAAGGAACAGAACGCAATCTCATGTATGTAGGTACTTTTTTTTCAAATCTACCCTCGGCTAAACACAAATTAAACCAAAGCAATAACACAAAGTACGTAGGTAGTAATACGTAATGCAACGCAGTGACACTCTCTCAAGTACTGACACGGCAATAGACACTTAAATTTTGGTGGGGGGATTGGGAAGCATCTCAGTGGGAGGCAAGGAGTTGCCGATCTGTATGTAATACTATTATATTATTTTTGGTATTAGGTATAACATGGGAAACTGCTGCGCAAGTAAGGCTGGATGGAGGGACGCCCCGGCTCAGCAGTAGATTTCACTGATAACCTTTTATTGCATAATTGCGGCGCGAACGAACGAACTTCATAGATGAAAAGTTATTTGGCGCGAGCTGTACACACTTTTGAGACAGACCGTTAAAAAGCAACAATACCAAAACACTCTCAAAAACCCTTCAAAATGTCAGTACCTGAGTGCAGCTTCGTCAAGTTCCTGAGGCCTATTAGTCGCCGCCATCACTATGAGTCTGTCCGCGCCAGTGGCGGGTAGTCCGTCGAACTCTACTAGAAACTCTGTCTTCAGTCTTCTCGAAGCTTCGTGCTCTCCCGTAGATCTCTCGCAGAGAAGCGAGTCTACTTCGTCCACGAATATTATAGAAGGCTGGAAATAAAATAAAATAAAAAGATTTTGAAGTCAAAATTATCCGGCTCAAAGGACCAATATTAACGGTGCTTGTGGTATGGTCAGCTAGAAAATATTTGCAATGTATGCAAAAAAAAATTTTTTTTGATTATAAACCGAGTGAGGATATAATATGTGGACTGAGAGCCTCATTAGTCGCCGCAATCCTCAGAATGCGGGCCTCATAAGACTAAACGTTGTGACGATTTTTTGGAGGCCTATGCCCAGTAGAAGACATCAGTTGGTTCAGATAATAAATAATGAAACGAACATGTTAGTTTTCATTTGTTGTTGTAAAACAAAACAAAAATGGCAGGCTAGATACACATAAAACGTCATTTCAAAATGCAGTTATTGTATTTAACCATTTTATTCACACACGCTACACAAAAAGCAACAAAATTATTGCACGAGGTTGTGAATTGAAACAGACTCTGAAACTGAAAATGAGAATTTATGTGACCCCGTTAGATAATAGTCAAACTGTCTAAAAGAAGTTCTGAACTTCATCCGTAAGCCTCATAATAGATTATGGTGTTAAGAATATTGCTGCAACGCAAACCGGACATATACTGCTCGTTCGCTCTAACTTTGCCGCTCGGCTCCATACTAAAGTCGAATTTTTGATTAGACGAAGTAAATTGACAGCAACTAATGTCACTTCTTCATACAATGTTGCTTATTTTCTATGTCGAAGTGACATTAGCTACTGTCAATTTACTTCGCCTAATTAAAAATTCGGGTATACGCCTCTACGCCAGCGGCAAACTTAGAGTGAACGGATAGTAACTGCCTCGTTGGTCTAGAGGTCGAAATATGCGACTGCGGATCGTGGGTTCGATTCCCACCGGAGACAAAAATTTGTGTGATCCATAAATGTTTGTCTCGAGAGTTTGGGTATTTCAATGTATGATAAGTATGTATTTAAAGTATATAAGTGTTGATATTCGTGGTCTTGATACCCATAACACAAGCAGGTTATTCCTAGCTTACTTTGGGATCAGATAGCATTGTGTGAAAATGTCCGTGATTATTTATTATTTATTATTATAAGGTCATCTGGACAAAGTAGGTGGCGGTTGTTGCGACTGTGCATATTTGCAAATGAAAGCAAGACACTATGAACCACATACTGTAAAGCTTTTTTTAACATGTGGAAAATCCTACATGGATGCTATGCAAATGCTCAAAAATTTCAGCTCTCTAGCTATCACCGTTCATGAGATACAGCCTCGTGATAGACAGACAGACAGACGGACAGCGAAGTCTCATAAATAGGGTCCCGTTTTTTATCCCTTTGGGTACGGAATCCTTAAAATCTAAACATCTTCACAACCTCTCACATGTATACTTGTAATATGCAGTAGTAAGCTTGTATCAATTGTCTAACTTCTAATAATCATTATGAAACGAGCTATTTCGTATTATTGTCATTTAATGGCTTTTAGCGATGTCGTAGGAATGCATAAATTCATATTATCATACGCAAACGAAGTTGCGCGGGTCAGCTAGTCGGTCAAGCGGTTCTTCATTTTTCTCTTCATTTCTTTTGTGCAAACTTCACATAAATCATCTACTAAATAGTCCGAACAAAGCCTAAACATTTGGTTTGGATCGATGAGCCCGTTCTTGAGTTATAAAATTACAACGAAAAGTGGCATTGATTTTTATAAATATAGATTGCAGATTTATGTACCTACAGCGTATCTCAAAATCTGACAACTGCTAGTGTATTTTCATAGAAACTATAAAATTTTATTTCTATAGCACATCTGTACAAGAGACAGCCTAAAATAAATAACTCCTTTGAAATTAAATTTATGTTTCGGTTAAAGTCAACGTTTACGAGGCAATATCTGAATTTATGCGATTAGTAATATGGCTGTAGAATTTATGCGATTAGTAATATGTCTGTATGAGTGCGCCCAAAATAACTAAACAGTCAATATGGACTGAAAAGAAAGCAACTTGAATCAATCATCAACTCAGATTTCCTTAAAAAAATCTAATAATTTGCATTACGACATATTGTTGATTGCTATCAGATGTGCTCTTACTTCGGTTCTGCAAAAAATATTCGATTTATCAGTGTCAAATTAATATTTGATAGCAAATCTAAAGCACCCTTTTGCGCACTGCAACAGGGTCGCGATACATGTAAGCGTTGCCGGCTTTTTAAGGCGTGAATTATACTGAATCGGCATACGGTATCGGTGCGGGACAGGTGCAGTGCAGGCATTATTCCACTTCGAACCTTTGTCATACAAAAGGTACGGTACGCCACTCCTTAGCCGCGCCGGCTCTTTACCTATAGTTTTTTAACGTGGGTGCTATATGTAGGAAAATCCTACATATAGCATCCATGTAGGATTTTCCTCAAGTTAAAAAAAAGCCGGACTCCTACTGACTAAAAATCACACGTATCCTACATAACAGCCTACATGGTAGCCCCGGTCTATACATATAGTTTAGAACACGACGTCTCCGTATATTTTTGTATGACAAAGGTTCAAAGACTGCTAGGAATCCCATTTGGGAATCATGGGGAAATCGTTACGAGGGATTACCCGGGGCTCCCGACCGTAGGCAGTAAGTAGGGAACGTGTTAATAATCTATAAGAGTCAGGCATAGCATCCATGACGGATTTTCCACACGTAAAAATAAAAAATAAGGTTCGAAGAGGCACCGTGCCTTTGCTGCGTGTGTCTCTGTATAAGTCACGCCTTAAGAGTCCGTCTGACGCCAAATAGACTATTACCTTGATCTAGATCTCAAGTACTCATGAGGTCTAATGAATTAAAATTTTAACACAGACAACTTCAGTTCATCAACTAAAAACGCTCTAAGGTAGAAACAGAATTACTGATAAAATCCTCGATAGATTTTTGTGTTGAAAATACCTCGATTTAGTGAAATTTTAAGCTAGATCTCATAATAAAGTTGTTTTTATAATATAAAATATTTATTAGAAATACTATAGGAAAATATTCATTTGTACTAGGTCACTTTTTTCATATTGGTTACAGTTTTTTTTTATACTTAATTTATTTTGTTAAAAACGCACAAAAACCGATCGCATCTCTCTCTTTCACTCTAAAATGTCGATCTTTTTTTCAAAAATTTCGCGTCTGGTAGGCTCTTAAGTTTACGTTCGCAGCTAACTTTAGCTATAATAATTAATTATACAATCTTATACGTATATATCTCTTTCGCAAGACGTTGTAGAGATACGTACCTAGCTCATTAAAATTGCATTTTTTTCAGACTTTGCAACACCAGAGGATTGCATTTGCATTATTTAACTTAGCTATGGAAATTAATCTTAATTAATTCCTGCATCAACTCGGGTGTAGTGGGGTCCTACCAACACCATCGGGCCCAAGTCAACCTCACGTGCAAGCTCGTGCACCTGCTGAACAACGGACGAGGCTCTGACGGCGGCGGTCCATTTCAACACGGCGATGGGCTCACCACCTGTCACGTGGGACCGAATTGTACACGGTGAAATGTGGGCCGGTATAGGCCTCTGCCTACCCCTTCGGGGATAAAGGCGTGAGTATATGTATGTATGTATGTATGTATCAACTCGTCAGGCTAGCTTGGTATTACGAGGCCAAACACCTTCCCAATATTGTAATACTAAATGGCACCCGGGGCTCCGCCCACGTGGATTTTTTTCCGTTACCGCTTGTCCTGGAATTTATTCCCGGGTTAAATAGTAGTCTGAATAGCCAACCAACGTATAGGTCACTAGTCTGCACGTGGCGGCAAATCCTCCTCTCAAACCCAGAGGCGCGCCTTTCGCAGCTCAAGGGTTTGGAATAGAAGTAGAATTAGAACAGCTCTAACTTCCAATCACTGATTCACTGTGTAGAAACGGACTCCCAAAAAATAGTAGGCTGTGCTATTTCAGCCAGATCCGTGCAGCTGTTAAAGCGTGAAAGAATAAAAAGACATCCAGACATTTTACACTAATAAACTTTCGCATTTATAAATATTAGTAAGATGAAAATTGCAAGAGGCTTATGTCAAGCCGCGACTGCGATAGGTAAATCTGACTGAATTTCAATAACACTTTTAACCTACATTTTCAAAGACACTGACATTGATTTTAAATTCTAATCGCGTGTGCTTTAGCTGTTATTCATTGACCTCTTTGCTACATAAGGTAGACATTTTAACCATGAGTCAGGGTTAAGAAATAAATTTGAAATGCATCTTACTTTTACTGTAAAACCAATCGGAAACATCATATCAGGAGAAAGTGATATTTACTTTTATTACAATTTACGACAGATGTGAATGGACTTTTATTGTGAGATTATTTGACAATATGAAAGTGTATTTTGTCGGTATTGTTTATTTTTATCGTTTGCTAAAAGAGGTTAAGCACGGTGCTTTATATTGGTGCGAATTTGTAGCTATTCTATTGCGATACATACGTAATCGATAACGCTTTTCAAAAACTACAAATTAAATGGATTTCTTTTTCGAGTTTCTTTCTTCATAGATGCTAGCCGGACTTTTAGCGACTAAAACTACATGTTCCCAGCCACTGCCTATCGGGCTATGCGGGGTCGGGAACCCCAGGTAACTCCTAAGAAGAATGTCCCAGTATCCTCCTAGAAGGATTTCCCAAGAACTTCGGGGAGGGTTCAAGCAAGTCTCACCAGCAGGTGCAGCTTTTCTGTTTTTAATCAATATTTATTTAGGGGTTTCGATTGCTAATGGAAAATGTCAACCCTATTGTACACCTAACAAGCACAGTTACAAACAAGGGCAGAGTCATTGCGGGGGCTTCTTTACTATACGAAATAGGTATCCATCTATTAGTGATGTCGGTTGTGCTACCTACTGGTGCACCTCTTTACTAACGAGCAAGGGAACCCATTGGGCGGTTGCACACTGCACTCTATCGTTCAACGATATCGTCGCAATGTGAAAGCGTGTAGTAGTAATTGTATCAAAACACCACTCCTACGATATCGTGTCGTTACCGTTATCGTGCAATGTGCAAGCGCCCATTTAGTCAGCGTTATAATGCTAAGTCAATAACCATCCCAACATGATTAAGAGAGGCCTTCTTTCAGCAGTGGACTTCAATAGTATGATTTGATTAAGTAACATAAGCTATATAATAGCTTTCACTTATAAAACAACATCAACAACGTGATTTAACCAAAGACTTCTATATAAACTGAGGTAGACGCGCCGTACTCTAACAAACAAGATTTCAAAAGCAATCCTCAAATACACACATTACTAAGACTACACTCACTGATAAATATTTTTTACGTAATTGTCACCACACACAATAGCAATATACGAATAGAAAAAGAGTAAAAGAGAAGGCGTATGGACTCCGATTGCAAGTCGAGCACCGACTCTCAAAGTTTTGACTCACAACAGTGCGAGCAACGCTGCTAATTGGCGCAGTTAATAGGTTTCAAAAATCGGTGCGTAGGGCATGTCTACCTCAGTTTATATAGAAGTCTTTGGATTTAACACCCACAGTGCCAATATGTGTCCAAAGTAATAGAGGGCGGATATTATACTGAAATGATGCAACTTTTAAACATGCCCGAAAGATTTAATGTGTACTCAATCTTGAGTTATGATTAGGATATAATAACCAGCCCACACGACACAAACTTATTCTCTGTTGCATATTACGCAAACTGAAATTTGTATTGTATGGACATGGCTTTAGTTTCATTTTTTTATACTACTGATTCAATTCAATTCAATTCAATTCAATTCAATTATTCTTTATTGTGCAACATGGGTACAATGATGATGTTTAAAAATAGATACATTTTAGGATCGACCATGTTCTGTCGTTGAGTCTGAGGTGGCAGATAAGCTTACAGTCCACCTAATGGTTGGTTACCGTAGCCTATGGACGTTTTGCAGCTCCAGAAGCGTTATACACGCGCTGCCGAACCGGTGACGACTCACAGGTGAATGTTTTTCAAGCCGCTCTCATAAAGCCTTCAACTTGGCTTAACGACAGTCATATTACCGAAAACCGGGGTTGGTCCCGGTTGTCAGTAATATGACTGTCGTTAACGTGCTTAACGTGCCTTATGAAGCACGGAAACGCTCGGAAATAAACGTCCTTCCTGACCCATCCATAACCGGCCATAGTAAATGTTGCTTCCTACAGTGATCATTTACAGAACACCGAGTCCGCGGGGCCACGAGCGCTTCAAACTATCTTTAAATATTCCCACTTTGGAGTCCAGGGACTGCTTTGATTGGTTTCTAGAAGCAGCTGTGATTTGACTCTTTAGGTCTTTTAACCTTTTTGGAAGGATCTGCTTCCAATTTAATCCCAGAATGATCCACTCTAAAGCATCCATGTACTTGCTGCTGAGGTTGTCATTATCCGTGAAGACCTTGGCTGTATATAAGCTGTTCCACAGTATAAGTTAGAAGTAAATCTAGCCAGTTTCAATTCAAGGCAAGCATGGCTGTACATAGAGGAGTGCTTGTGCCTAAACTTTTGCATGGCAGTGAAAGTTGGGTGTTGCAGGAGACGCATGAAAGTAAAATTAATGCAGTGGGAAATGGGAAGTTTGCGAAGTATAGCTGGAATGACCATTGATGAATAAAGAAAGAAATGGTGCGATTAGGGAACATTGCGGCTTGACAGAAGATGTAGTGACTAAGATAGAGAAAGGGATGCTCAGATGGTTCGGACATGTGGAGAGAATGGATGAACACAGACTGACAAAAGAGATTTATAAGACGAGAGTGAATGGGCTATCTGGCAAGACTTATGTCGACCAAATTGGCAACCTTTTGAAAAAAGGCCAGGTCAAGAGTACCCTTAATCAGAGAGCATGTATGAAAACACTTATGAAAATAGAAGAAGCGAAAGTGATATTTCAGGATCGTAGCAAGTGGAAAGCCATAGTCTCTGCCTACCCCGTTGGGAAACAGGCGTGATGTTATGTATGTTCAATTCAAGCTTGAATCAAACGAAAACGTACATAATTGTATCAATATGACTGCGCTTTTGTCGTGACTACTTATGTAAATAGACTATTGATTTGATGAAATGAGTCTGTATTATTGTATTTTCTATTGCTGCCTTTGTCAACGTATGTACAATTGAGTACAGTACTCGTTTATAAGTGGGGCAGTGACCTGCCATTACCGAGGCACCCACGCCTTACTGATAATTAAACATGTTGAGTTGATGCAAATTTATTTTTATCGAACGATACATTAAGTAATTTGGGTATATTAGAGTGTTTTAAAGGTACCTATAATGTGTACTTACTTTCTGGGACGGTTTACGGTACTTATTGTAAACAACAATGTGTTATTGCATAATGATGATAATTATATTATACTGGCGGACGTCACGCAGTTTCACCCGAGTAGTTCCCGTTCCCGTGGGAATACGGGAATAAAATATAACCTATGTCACCCGGGGAGAGCGTAGCTTTCAAACAGCGAAAGAATTTTTCAAATTGGTTCAGTAGTTTCAGAGCCTATTCGATGCAAACAATCAAATCTTTCCTTTTTATAATATTAGTATAGAAAATAATGTCGTTTGTTGAAAATGAATGTTTTAGGGTCGGCAGCGCGAGTGTGGCGCCTCTGGTGTTGCAAACGTTCATAGGCTGCGGTGACCACCAGTTCTTCTGGTGGGCCGTATGCTTGTCTGCCACCTTAGTGGTATAAAAAATACTGGTATTTTCTTAACATCTTTTACATTCAGTAAGAAACATATTGTTTGCAATTATCAGCGTATATTCTCACGATTCATGAGAACTTAGTGAAGCTTACATTGTTTCTGTGTTATTTAGACCAGACAACGGATATTTTTTGTTGTTGTAAGTACACAATATGTTCATTTTTTGTTTATGTGTATCACACCGCGAATTCGGGCCAAATATCGTCGATGTTTTTCGGCGAAACACGTTTAATTCGAGTTGCGATCGGTAAATTTGTATACTGCATGAATTTGATCCGAGAATAAAATTAAGAGAACGATGATATAGGTGAGTTTGATGAATGAAAACCTTGTATGAATGATATTAATACCTACTTTTTTTAAAATAAATATACTATTTGGACATTCTCACACGTCATCTAGCCCAAATTAAGCTAATATAAGCTTGTGCTATAGGTCTAGATAATGTTTTTCTGCCTTTTTGCTCGAATATTATCGTTTCTATTATCAGAAATCAGATGAGATTTTATTGATTACTAGCTGACCCCGCGACTTCGTTTACGTCAGATAAGGTGTATGAAAGGAGATATATTTCTTCATCCGACTCATTAAGCAGCGTGTGAAACTGCCCTGTTTGCTTAATCCAACACGCCAGTTTAGATTTACCCTCACATTCAAAGAAACTCCTACACTTAAAATTTTCAAAATATCTGCGACGTAATAGATTCTTAAAAATGTTTAAGCTTTTTTATTTATCGACCGATTGACATGAAATTAACTCTAAATGTGCAATCTGTTAAGCGGTTACTGATATTAGCGTGTACAAACGTACAGACAAACAGATATACAGACATACAGACAAGCAGACAAAAATTCTAAAAATCATTGTTTTGGGTTCTATTGCGTTCATAAAGCTCTTCTATAAACTTTTTTCTTATATATTTTCTACGTACAGACAGCGATCTGTTACGATTTTATTATATGTATTGATTTAGCGAAACGATCGGGAGCGTACAGTATACTGTACGCTCCCGATCGTTTCGCTAAATCAATACATATAGCTATAGCTTATTCACTTATATTGTTCCGTACCCGTGATGATAATCGAACCCACGACTTACCTATCAGCAATCCCACTATACGATCCTAGATCAACGAGATAGTCAGAAGGCAGAATGAATATTTTTCTATGCATACCTGCAGTTCTCTGGCTACTTGAAAGAGAGCGCGCACCATCTTCTCTCCTTCTCCCACGTACTTGCTCGTGAGCGTCGCCGCTGATATAGAGAAGAATGTCGCCGAACATTCCGCTGCGACGCACCGCGCTAGTAACGTTTTACCTAAGGAAAATAGAACTTGAGATGTAGCTGAAGCAAAGACTATAATGAATAGTATTACATACAGATAGGCAATTCCCTGCCCCCCACTGAGCAAACTTCCCCATCCCCGCCCGTCCCGCCACAGCTGTCATTATAGTTGGCGGGTGTTTTGAGGGGACATTTTCTTAGCCGAACGAATAATTTGTATTAATTTTTCCCCCTGTGGCTGAAGAAAAGCATAAAAGAGAGCGGAGACCCTGGAGTTATCCTTCTGAGGACTTAAGAGCCTACCTGATGCCAAATTGTTGAAAAAAGATAGAAGATATACATTTTAGCGTGCAAGACAGAGAGAGATGCGATCGGTTTTTGTGCGTTTTTAACGAAATAAATTAATTATAAAAAAACTACAACCAATATTAAAAAAGTGGTCTAGTGCAAATGAAGATTTTGCTATTGTCTTTCTTATAAATATTTTATATTATAAAAACAACTTAAAACTAATGAGATCTAGGTTAAAATTTCAAGAAATCGAGGTATTTTCAACAGAAAAATCTATCGAGGATTTTATCAGCAATCGTGTTTTTAGTCTAGTGCGTTTTTAGTTCATGAAATGAAGTTGTCTGTGTTAAAATTTTAATTCATTAGACCTCACGAGTCCTGAGATCTAGATCAAGGTAATAGTCTATTTGGCGTCATACTGACTCTTAACGTGTGGTTTTAGCCGATAAGAGTCCGGCATATCATCCATTAGAATCTCAGAGAGAAATCCTACCTATTTATGTTACCTTTAGATAAAATTAATAAAATATTTTGAAAAAAAAAAAAAAAAACGACACTCGTACTGTTTCACAATAATTAATAAATATACCTGACCGGTTACACCTTACGGCATTCTCAAAGGTTTTTTTAAAATTACTCAGTAACACTTTTAGATGACTAGATACTGTATAATCTTACTCAAACGTGCAGCAAGATCTACCGGGTAGGCAGAGGCATATTATAGGCCCACATTTCACTTTTTTTGAATTTGTCCCACGTAATAGGTGGTGAGCCGTATTGCCGTGTTGAGATGGACAGACGCAGGTTCTGACTGCAGTTGACAATTTTCAAGCCGCCTATAAAGGCCTTCAACTTGGCCTAACGACTGCCATTTTATTGGCAACCGGGACCAACGGCTTAACGTCCCTTCCGAAGCACGGAAACGTTCAAATAAATGTCACAAAGTAGTCGCATGGATGGTCACCCATCCAAGGACTGGTCATAGTAAAAGCTGCTCACTGCAGTGATCGTTTACAGAACACTGAATCTGCGGGGCCACGAGCGCTTCAATAATTACTTTGCATTAAAACCGGCCAAGATAGAATCGGACCTGCGTACAGAGGGTTCTGTTTCAAAAATCCACAGCACAAAGCACGTATGTTGTTTGGGAGCCCCCCCTTTTTTCTTTCTTTTCTTAACGTGAAGAAAATTCTACATGCTATGCTGGACTCCTACCGATTAAAAACCACACGTTACCTACCTACTGCCTACGGTTGGGAGCCGCGGGGAAACCCTCAAAGGGATGACCCCAGGATTCCAATAGGAAGCCCCCCTTAAATGGTTTTTAATTTCTTTTAGTATTTGCTGTTACAGCAGCAACAGAAATAAACACATTTTTTCTTCAATAATTCTTTTGTAAAGAATAAATAAATTTAAATACAATTTCTTGTTCACTAAAGATCTCGTTGTGTAACGAGTGTTCTAGCATCATTATTATGTGGTATTTTAGCGCTATTTAACAATTGTAAGCAACATTTTTGAACAATATTATAACGGCCTTATAAGGCTCTGATAACTTTGAAGAAGAGTGCGAAAGATTACGTGTAGAATCGTATGAATGTTTTAATTATAATGATATTACTTAACGTTTTATGAATTAAGAATCTTGCGCATTTATATATGAATGAGTATGATTTCTATTTTAACGTCTGCTGTCTCATCGAATCGATTGTAGTGTTTGTTTTTGAAAATATTCTTGGGTTAAATAAGTACGGCATCTATTTATAGAGTTGAACTGTTAAGAGGGCTAACATATTTCGCCCCACGTTTTGCTTAGAAACCATACTTTTCATTGCGTTTAAAGTCATTAAATATTTATCGTACAAACATGGTATTCACTAACATACTTAGTAAATTTAGCGCTCTAAACGTTTTATAAAACATATTTTACCTAACAACAGATTACATATGGTTAATATCAACGAAAGTGAACAAGGTTTTTCCAATCATACGATTTGCATCGATTTCGATGCTTAAATTCATGTCAAATAACTGATAAATTTAATGAACAAGGGATACGAAGCAATTGTAAAAGGCCTAGGCTATCTGTTTGTAGAATAACCTGATATCAGGTATGTTCCTTTTTTTGGAGAAAAATGACTGTCAAGTTTGCTCAAATACTGAGAATTTTCACCACAATAAAGTAGTCTTTTCACCAGCTTCTGTAGTTTAAATCATTATGATAATTATATAATATTATGTCAGAACTTCTCCTCTGACAATAAAAATATTTCTTTATAAGTAACTAGATACAGATTTTTTTTTACAAAGTATTTTGTGAACCCCTATAAATGCAGATACGCGAACAAATACGATTTAGTACCGCCGAGAGGCTCTCAGAGAGTGGTCATGTCGCTCGATGTTCCATTTTTGAATACGAAAAAATTAACAAAAATAGTCTAATTCTAGCGTGACCAAACAATCTTAGTACTTTGTGATGTATAATATAATATACTAGCTGATGCGCGCGGCTTCGCCCGCGTGAATTTTGGTTCCCGTTCCAGCTTCCCGTGAAAACAATTTTCTGGGATAAGAAGTAGCCTATGTGTTATACCAGACTATACTCTATCCCTATACCAAATTTCAGCTGGATCCATTCAGCTGTTAGAGCGTGATTGAGTAACAAACATCCAAAGATCTAAACATCCAAACATCTTCACAAACTTTCACATTTATAATATTAGTAGTATATAAATATTTATGGTCGATATACAACGTGAACTTTTGTATAGTGCAAAGCTCAGACACCCCGACTAGAGTTTCGCTTCAAAATACTGTATAAAAAAAATTTAATGAATCTAACGAAAACTGACCAAGTTATAAGCTATTACAGTTGCACTATTTTCTTCACGAACAGCGTAGGTGTAGGTATTATACGCAAGGGAGGTAGTCACTATTCGTGTGGTATTGATAATAACATATTAACACCCCATTTCATAAGTGGTAATTATGGAACACCTGTGAGGAACCATACCAGGATTGGGACGGCTATAAAGCCGCTAAAGCAAAATACAAGTAGCGACTGAGATACAGATGTACCAAGTCTTGAAGAAACTTCTGCTAGAGTCAGACTAATACTGGCAAACAAGAGACAGAACTGTCAGTATCTATAAAGAAACCTGACGGCACGGCGCCTGACCAACCCATGAAAATAATTATTTATACTGTTGATGGATGGCACTTGGTGGAACCTGCTGCACATATTCATTAACGGCACTTGTACTGTTCCACAACATTTATTTATTTTACACCTGACTGGTTTCGCCTTTCGGCAATTTTCAAAGGCAAATTAACATTATATAATGACCACTACATCACTTAATTACTCGAAAACAATAAATTAATAACATATAAATTACCACTACATCATTCTACTAACGTAAACTATCATGAAAAGAAGCCGAGAGTATTTTGATACAAACGCACTTCCCAGGATGCCAATTGCTGCAGACACTCATGTGGCTGGTGGAATACGTATCCACAAAAGAAGTCCAGTGGGAGCTCGCAAGACCTGTTCTAATCTATTCTGTCAACTTACAAAAATCTGAATGGGTAATTAACAACTTCAAGTCCTTCAAATCTCCAGGACAGGATGAAGTCTTCCCTGCAGTGATAAAATGGGGGAGAACACAAGTTGATATTGTCAGTTACATAGTATCTGTACGCCAGACAATGAATGGGACTGTGACCCTGACTGTGGAGAGAGGTCTAAGTGATCTTTATACCAAAACCCGGTAAAGGGTTTATATTTGTGATTCGGACCTCTGGTTATACAGACCGATAAGCCCTTCGTCTTTCCTGCTAAAAAACTCTGGAAAGATTGTGTGACAGAGACAATCGAGAGACGGCCCTTCAAAATAAGACACTGCATTCCAACCAACGCGCATATTGCCCCCGGCAAGTCTACAGACTCAGCACTACATGCAGTGGTACACAAAATAGAAGAGGTCATCCAGAATCAATCAATCAATGTGCCTCGGCACTTTCATGAACATAGAGGGAGTTTTCAAAAAAAGAAGCATTACCACGGCACTGGCAAAACACCGAGTATACACGATGTCAGTGAATAGATAGATAACATGCTAAATAACTCATTTTAAAGCTACAGACAAGCAGAAACCAATGCGCAGCCATGGCCAAAGGTTGTCCAAAAGAGGGCAGGGTCTCACCACTGCTAAAAAACCTTGTTGTAGACGACCTAATAACCGATCAATCAATCAATTTTACCTAGAACTGTCCCTATATACATGGATGTGGAACAAGCCAAAGCAGATGGTAAAATTAAATTATGGAGAAAATACGGATTTGTTAATACAAAGCATGACTGGTATTTTAAAATCCAAGGCCGACTTCAATTCAAGTGAGAAGCTGCGTTTATTTTATCTTCTAGTGATCTTGTGTATATAATAAATATTTTTAATGAATTGTATTAAAATTACTTTCAGTCAAGCCAACATTTATCGATTTGCGTACACCGCAAATCGATAAATGTTGACTTGACTGAACACTAATTTGACCATAAGCACAGTAAATATTTCGAAAGACGACGAGTACTGGACTACAAGGATGGAACCTAAATTGTTAAACTTTTACGACAAATGTCTGTTGCCCAAAATGATTAACCCCAGAAAGAGTCGATAAAATAAAATAAAATTAAATTTATTCCCTTTGAAATTTAATAGGTTTGTCAACATTTTTGTGACTCTACTGGGGGTTCGGAAATGCTACAGACTGAGAAGAATACTCCAAGAAACTCATTTCGGTCCCTCCCAAAATTCATCTTAGTAGGTATCTAATAATCGATCAATGCCGATACGGAAGGGCTAATTAATTAGCATTTTTCTTGGCGGTGTGCATTGTTATGCACATGCCTCTTAATACATATTTGGTTATTGTAAATAAAAAACACCTACTATCAATATTAAGATTAGAGTTAGATCCCATAGCTCAAGCTTATAGCTTAGTTTGGGCTAGATGATGTTGTGTAAGAATATCCAACATTATTTATGAATTATTTATTAAAAATATTTTAATGTTCCTGCCAGCACTGAATCTGTAGTAAGCAGCAAAACATCGGACCATGCCAAGCGCCTGCGCATTGCTACGTAAATATTATTTGTTTTTAACCATGTGTATTGTCAAATTTAAATATTTATAGTGTAAAATAGAATATTGTCCATTACTTTCTACAATTTTCGTATATTTAGATACTTTAAAAATAAACTTATGAAACCGTTTTCATGTATGTGTGTATTTGTAATTTCAATATTGATATTAGTTAGGTAAATAAATGTCAACTTTATTAATTTTATTGATGTCAGTATCTATCACTACTAGAGTCGAAATATTTCTTTTATTTATTGAGACAAATGTTACAATAAAGCATAATAACTATTTACAATATGAATAAAACTAAACTAAATCTAAATAGGGCCCCGGTGGCATTGTGCCCAAAAAACTGGCAGTATTCCCCTTTTGAACGGCGATGCTTATTCGTTGGGAGAAATAACTGCCAGCCCTTAGGTCACTAGTTGACTCCACAAGGCGCTTTTTCAAAATTTAAAGAAACTTTATGCCCATGAACCTAGGGTCTCGACACACACGTTGAACACATATTTTTATACAAAACGGGATTTCCCGTGGCACTATTTTATTATTAATTAAAGGTTTCGGTACCTTCACTTTCCGAGGCGACCTCGGGACCACGATAGGTGTAACCCTGTCGAAACGTCGAGGAAAGTGAAGGTACCGAAACCTTTAATTAATAATAAAATAGTGCCACGCGAAATCCCGTTTTGTATAAAAATAATCAATAATTATTAACTAATATTACTAACATAAAAATTAAATTAAAAGATTGAACGCTGACTAAGAATATGACACCGGTAATACATCAAGGAAAACAAAAGTATCAAACTTGTTGGTAGCAACAATTGGCACTATACGGCTATATGCGCCGCGCCGCGCTGATTTCTTACGATCGTAAAGAAATTTGAAAACCGAATTAACGCTCTTAAGGCCGGTTTCTAAACAATATTCAACTTTTTTTCCATAGTCAGTTTAAGAGGGGAGATCTAGAAAATTTTATATGCACACGTCACGAAGATGTTATATGCACAGTCACGTCTTATCCCTGTAGGGGTAGGCACATACATAGTGTACGTCCACATTTCACCTTATAGTTTTTTTGTTAAGGCCGGTTTCTAAACAATATTCAACTTTTTTTCCATAGTCAGTTTAAGAGGGGAGATCTAGAAAATTTTATATGCACACGTCACGAAGATGTTATATGCACAGTCACGTCTTATCCCTGTAGGGGTAGGCACATACATAGTGTACGTCCACATTTCACCTTATAGTTTTTTGGTGGTGATACCCATCTATACCTAAATCACAAATCTAAAAAGGTGAAATTTAGGCACATAATATACCCCTTCGAGGATAAAAGGCTAGACCATTATGTGTGTATTTATTTATACGTACCAGCTAAATAAAAGAGAAGGATGGAATAAAAACTAAGATTCAATAGCAATTTAAAAGAAGAAGTTGAACTCCTTACCATTTCCTGGCGGTCCAAAGAGCAGTAGTCCTTTAGCGGGAGACCTCAATCCAGTGAACAGTTCTGGTCTGAGGGATGGTAGAACTACCATCTCCTGTAACGCTTGCTTCGCCGCCTACAAACAAAATAAGTAGTTATTTCCTGCCAATGATATATAAAAAACTATAGATACGTTACCAACACTTAAAAATGGCAACAAAAAAGTCAGGCAATTGCCTTAATTTTCATACATGCTGCCATAGATATTTTCATAGAAATTCTTTTTTTGAATATAAAAAATATTCGCCGTTTTTGAAAGCCGTGATGTTCGTACATGACGTGTCTATATTATAATACGTCGTTGTTTCCTGCACAATAAAGTTCTAAGGAAGATTATACACAACTAGCGGACGTCACGCTGTTTCATCCGCGTAGTCCCGTTCCCGTGGGAATATGGGAATAAAATGTTCACCGAGGATAGTGTAGCTTTCCAACAGTGAAAGAATTTTTCACATCGCTGCAGTAGTTTCGGAGTCTATTCGATGCAAACAAACAATCAAATGTTTCCTCTTTATAATATTAGTATGGATACGAGTACATGGAGTTCCGATTACAATCTAGCTAATACGAAGTTGTGAACCCTTGTTTCGTGTTCGAGACGATTACAGACGATTGTCGGAACCTCAGCAATTTTTATGCATACAGCGTGGGTATTCACTACATTATCTAGTAGGGTTTAGTTAAATATGAGAAATATTTAACTAATCTATATATATATATTATATATATATATATATATATAAAAATCAATGCCACTTTTCGTTGTAATTTTATAACTCAAGAACGAGCTCACCTATCCAAACCAAATGTTTAGGCTTTGTTCGGACTATGTTGTAGATGGTTTATGTGAAGTTTGCACAAAATCGGTCGAGCGGTTCTTCATTTATCACATTTATTGTAACAAAAGAATTAAAAAATGAGGCGGGAACGTGTGATATACTCTCTTTTATATGACGCAAACGAAGTTGCGCGGGTCAGCTAGTAAATTATAAATATGGAAAAAGAATTGATTTCGAGCAGGATTCGAACCTGCGTCTTCTGCAAACCGTGCAGACGCCTTATCCACTCGGCTACTGAAACCTACTGGAACCAACCAAATTTTCCACCTTATTATACGTCTTTGGGCGACTAATATTTAACTAACATGTATTTTCATAACATGATATAACATATATACACGAATGCCCATCTTTTTTTTATTTTTAATGTGAGGAAAAATCCTCATGAATGTTATTCCGGGGTAAGCCCTCAGAAGGATGTTCCAGGACAATAATGCCCATAGCCTTAAAGAAATAAATGACAACTATTTGTAATGGAAACAACATGATCTCGATTTCTTCTCCACCAAGTAAGGAAATGCTGGCCTTGAGGTTTTTTTGAGACAATTTAACCGTAAACATTAACGGTAAATGATTCTGTAATTTATATATTTTTATTATAATTTTTAAGTAGGCGAGTGTGGCGCGCTTTTCTGTCTAAAAGTGAAAATGTATTATTGACTCTCTGTTGTAAACCTGTTGAATTGTTAGAAATAATAGCGGTTTTAAGTTTTCCAAGTCAAAAAATAAATATATCTTGTATAGGTACCTAAATGTGTGTGATCCTAGAGCAGTACGTCGTACCACTTAACCACTGGGTAATCGGTTTATACAAAAAAACAAGAACCTGAAAACATGATTTCATATTTTGATAAAAAAAGTGAATTTTTAATGGCTTACATAACGTTTTCATGTTAACGGATTAATAAAAAAATGTTGTTAAAATATGCTGTACAGAATTCATTTCAGTAAAGCTTTTTTTTCAAACGATGCTGACGTCACTCATTCACAAAGAATGCGAGATGAGAGTATTCGGGAACAAGGGAGAAATGTTAGGAATTCATCCCTAAGCGGCAAACGTGCCTTCATGCAACTCAAATATGGCCGGCTGGCTTTTCCCAAAGTGATTAATTCGAGACTTGATGGGGAGTGTAAACTATTTGTCATGAACTCATGACTCTACGTTTTACACAAAACAATTTCATAAGCCTTAGGTACTCTTTTAGCTGAACATTCGTACCTATGTTTTTTACAAGTTTACGATATTACCATTCATATTAACTAGTGGACCCGCGATTTCACCCGCGCAAAATATAAGCTGGGCCATTTTACTCCTTAGGGGTGCAATTTTGAAATTTTTTCATAGTAAGTACTAAAAATTGTAATTTCTAGAAATAAGGGTTTCCGCCGGGCGATGATAGGTCTGTTATACGATTATTTTATTATTATAGTTATGTATCAAAACTTTTAAGTTTAAATTAATGGCGACCAGTCTGCGGTTTAAGACAACAAATATACTTAAATAAAATATATAGTAACAGCTAAATATAATTAGGATTAGTCATACTCTTATTATAAAAGAATTATGTAACATATTTCATAAAATCTTCATGAATAAATAATTGAAATTTTCTCTCCTCAAAATGTAAAAACATGACGCATTATATTTTGATGAATTCATTAAGTAGTTGTGATGAATAATGCTATTTTTTTCTGATAAATATTATAAAGAGGAAAGATTTCATTGTTTGTTTGCATCGAATAGGCTCCAAAACTACTGAAGCAATTTGAAAATTTCTTTCACAGTTGGGAAGTCACGCTATCTGCGAATGACATAGGCTATATTTCATTCCCGTATTCTCACGGGAACGGGAACTACGCGGGTTTTTTTTTTATTAACGTGAGGTAAAATCCTTCATGGATGCTATGCCGGACTTCTACCGACTAAAAAACCTCACGTAACGCCCAACAGCCTACGGTCGGGAGCCCCGAGTCAGCCCTCGGAAGGATGTCCCAGGACTCCCAGGGAACTGCGAGGGTGAAAATACGTGGCATCCGTCAGTTTTCTGATTTATTACAAACTCTTTGAAGGAATTATTTGGGGAGATATTTGATAAAAGCATGTGCAATTTCCGTCATGCAAAGGCAATTACATAGTTTAGTGAGCCGGGTCAACCCTTTTTCCTTTAATATTGTGAAAAGGGTCGATGGCTTTCATATGAATCATGTGCGTGAATGGGTGCTCCTTGTGGTGACTGGGCACTATTTTATGTATACTAGCTGTGGCCCACAGTTTCGCCCGAGACATACTGGGAACGCCTCAGCACTAACACATTATTGCCCGTATGTAGGTACAAAATGTTAAAAAATGTCTTTGTTTTGCAACATTTTTCATAACTGCTCCGCTCCTATTGATCGTAGTGTGATGGTGTGATTTTTTACTTCCTTAATATTCTGCATTCTAACAATTTGTGACTGAAAAAAAAGCTATTTATTGGTGATTGGAAAAACGTGACCGTTCATTTTTGATGTGTGATTTTTAGGATTCCGTGGGCAAAAAACGGGACCCTATTCATGAGACTTCGTCGTCCGTCTGTCTGTCCATCCGTCACGAGGCTGTATCTCAGGAACCGTGACAGCTAGAGAGATGAACTTTTCACAGATGATGTATTTCTGTGGCCACGACACGACAAATACTAAAATCAGAAGGGGGGGGGGGGGGGGTGAGAAATGGGTGGCTTCCATACAAAAAACGTTATTTTTTGCCGTTTATGGTACGAAACCCTCAGTGCGTTGTTATCATACATTCAAGCAAATCAATACCACAGCCGGCAGATCTAAGGTCGGTCTACGCTAGACGAACCGAGCACGAGCGGAGCACGAGCCGAACACAATTCGTATAGTGTGGACCGACTTACAAGCCTCGAACGAGCGCGCTGCGAGCATTTCGTTCGTGCTCGGCTGCGTTCCGCCTGTTGTCGGTTTTTTGACGAACACAAAGGGATTTGCTTCGCGCTCGCAGTGCGCTCGTAGACGTGCAGGACGTGTTTAGTGACAGACGTCGGTCGCTCGAGCCGAACATCATGGAAACGTGGACGTATATTTGTAGATCCCCATCGTCTAGGCCTTTTTCTATTTTTGCTGACCACTGCTATAATAATCGCGGCAACAGCAGCGACTGCTGCAATATTATTAATATCGTCCATATTCGCCAAGAGCCGCGAGCTCACTGCGGAAAACTACGTTCGAGGACAGTGATCGTTGTAGGTTCGTTGCACGTCCACACTTGACACCGCGAACGACGAAACCGAGAATGGCTCCGCTTGTGCTCCGCTCGTGCTCGGTTCGTCTAGCGTAGACCCACCTTTACAGTCGGCCGACGAAGCCGTCTAGTAAGCGTTTGCGACAGCTTCCTATAATTTATTAATATTAATTAAAATGGTGCACACTAATTTAATACTCTTGCACTCCAATATGGCCGCCGCACCACCGTTGTAAAATTTCATGTTGGGTATCGTTTATGGGGTATTTTGGTACGCTGAGTACGACTTTCAGGTTCATTTTGCAATCCAATATGGCCGCCGCGCCACTGTTGTAAAAGTTCATGTTGGGTATCGTATAAGGGGTATTTTGGTATGCTGAGTACGAATTTCGGGTTAATTTTGCAATCCAATATGGCCGCCGCGCCACCGTTGTAAAAGTTCATGTTGGGTATCGTATAAGGGGTATTTTGGTATGCTGAGTACGAATTTCGGGTTAATTTAGCAATCCAATATGGCCGCCGCGCCACCGTTGTAAAAGATTATGTTGGGTATCGTATAAGGGGTATTTTGGTATTCTGAGTACGAATTTCGAGTTAATTTTGCAATCCAATATGGCCGCCGCACCACCGTTGTAAAGTTTCAAGTTGGGTATCGATTAAGGGGTATTTTGGTACGCTGAGTACGAAATTCGGGTTAATTTTGCAATCCAATATGGCCGCCGCGCCACCGTTGTAAAAGTTCATGTTGGGTTTCGTATAAGGGGTATTTTGGTATGCTGAGTACGAATCACGTGATAATTTTGCAATCCAATATGGCCGCCGCGCCACTGTTGTAAAAGTTCATGTTGGGTATCGTATAAGGGGTATTTTGGTATGCTGAGTACGAATTTCGGGTTAATTTTGCAATCCAATATGGCCGCCGCGCCACCGTTGTAAAAGTTCATGTTGGGTATCGTATAAGGGGTATTTTGGTATGCTGAGTACGAATTTCGGGTTAATTTAGCAATCCAATATGGCCGCCGCGCCACCGTTGTAAAAGATTATGTTGGGTATCGTATAAGGGGTATTTTGGTATTCTGAGTACGAATTTCGAGTTAATTTTGCAATCCAATATGGCCGCCGCACCACCGTTGTAAAGTTTCAAGTTGGGTATCGATTAAGGGGTATTTTGGTACGCTGAGTACGAAATTCGGGTTAATTTTGCAATCCAATATGGCCGCCGCGCCACCGTTGTAAAAGTTCATGTTGGGTTTCGTATAAGGGGTATTTTGGTATGCTGAGTACGAATCACGTGATAATTTTGCAATCCAATATGGCCGCCGCGCCACTGTTGTAAAAGTTCATGTTGGGTATCGTATAAGGGGTATTTTGGTATGCTGAGTACGAATTTCGGGTTAATTTTGCAATCCAATATGGCCGCCGCGCCACCGTTGTAAAAGTTCATGTTTGATATCGTATAAGGGGTATTTTGGTATGCTGAGTACGATTCACGTGATAATTTTGCAATCCAATATGGCCGCCGCGCCGTAATCACAAAATTTCATGACGGGTATCGTTTAAGGGGTTTTTTGGTATGCTGAGTACGAATCACGTACTAATTTTGCAGTCCAATATGGCCGCCGCGCCGTTATCACAAAATTTCATGATGGGTATCGTTTAAGGGGTTTTTTGGTATGCTGAGTACAATCACATTATAACCCCTAATAAAAACCCCTTAAACGATACCCGTCATGAAATTTTGTGATAACAGCGCGGCGGCCATATTGGATTGCAAAATTATCACGCGATTCGTACTCAGCATACCAAAAAACCCCTTAAACGATACCAATCATGAAATTTTGTGATTACGGCGCGACGGCCATATTCGATTGCAAAATTAGTACGTGATTCGTACTCAGCATACCAAAAAACCCCTTAAACGATACCCATCATGAAATTTTGTGATTAAGGCGCGGCGGCCATGTTAGATTGCAAAATTAGTACGTGATTCGTACTCAGCATACTAAAAAACCCCTTAAACGATACCCGTCATGAAATTTTGTGATTACGGCGCGGCGGCCATATTGGAATGCAAAATTATCACGTGATTCGTACTCAGCATACCAAAAAACCCCTTAAACGATACCCATCATGAAATTTTGTGATTACGACGCGGCGGCCATATTGGAATGCAAAATTATCACGTGATTCGTACTCAGCATACCAAAAAACCCCTTAAACGATACCCATCATGAAATTTTGTGATTACGGCGCGGCGGCCATGTTGGATTGCAAAATTATCACGTGATTCGTACTCAGCATACCAAAAAACCCCTTAAACGATACCCATCATGAAATTTTGTGATTACGGCGCGGCGGCCATGTGGGATTGCAAAATTATCACGTGATTCGTACTCAGCATACCTAAAAACCCCTTAAACGATACCCATCATGAAATTTTGTGATTACGGCGCGGCCGCCATGTTGGATTGCCAAATTATCATGTAATTTGTAGACATTTTAATGCATTAAGTATGTAGCTGGTTACCATGTCGTGAAAACACTTGAAAAGTAAAAGATCACCACATTTACCATGATTCGCGTATGGGAATTTTAGTGAAATCCCTTTATCACTCAGGAATTAAGCTGATGGTCTTCAAAATGTATAGCCAAGAACCATCAAGGATACATTGACTAACGATCAAAAAACCGCATCAAAATCGATCCACCCCTTGGGTCGTGACGAATCCTTAGGACAGAGATGTTAATTATGAGAGTTGGTTAATTGAATTAATGAGTAACTAGTTACAATGTAATTAATTAACGTGTAATTCCATTACTCAGTAATTAGTTATAGCTAGTACTCATTGTAATTAATTACTCAAGTAATCTGTTACAGAGTAATTGAATTAAGCATTACAAAGTAATTGTAATTTGTAACGGTTAATCTAATTACATTTTGCCCACAAAGACTTCTATACAAATAGAATAGAATAGAATAGAATAGAATAAACTTTATTTGTACACCATATTAAAACTAGTTTTACAAAAAATGTTTACAAAAAGTTGTACAAAGGGCGGCCTTATCGCTGTAAAGCAATATCTGACAGGCAACCTTGGGATGGACAGAAAAGATGTTGATGTAAGTCAGATGGGTAGTTTTTGGTGCAGAAATATGAAGCAATAGATAGTAGCAATACATACACTAAACGCATAAATACTAACATAGGCACATACCTACATACACAAAGTACATATCATACATACATGCATATATACATATCTACATACATACATCCATACATACATACATACATATATACATACATACATACGTTACAAACATACATACCTACTTAAATACATCTAAATACACATAGCCAGGATACTCTCATAAATATGACTCAATGCAACATTATTGACCTCCTAACAATACATAATATAACTTAGAAAAACCTCTACAAATTCAAATAATGTTCCTTCACCAAACGCTTAAAAATAACTAGAGATTGGGCCCGTCTAATCGTTACAGGTAGTGCGTTCCATAATCGTACAGCCTGTACAGTGAACGATTTATCAAAGAAATTAGTCGAATGAGCAGGAACAACCAGTACCAAAGATTCCGACGACCGCAAGGATCTTGAATGTGTGTCATTAAGGAACATAAATCGTTCTTTGAGATAAGTTGGGGAATGTGGATTGAACAGTATATTGTAAAGCATAGAAAGGATGTGAGCATTCCGTCGAAGGCGAATTGGAAGCCACTCAAGCATGTTGCGGTATTCGGTAACATGATCATATTTGCGTAATCCAAATATGAATCTTATGCAGAAATTTTGTAGGCGCTCAAGCTTATCAAGTTGTTCTTCAGTGATATCGAGATAGCAGACGTCGGCATAATCTAGCATAGGAAGGAGGAGCGATTGAGCAAGCGCAATTTTAGTGGCCTTTGGCAAGAAATTACGTAGTCGGCGTAATGAACCTGCAGATGCGAACAGCTTTCGGCTAACTTCTTGCAATTGGGGTCGCCAAGAAAGCGTGCTATCAATCAGAACGCCCAGATTTTTGACCGTTGTGCTAATAGGTAACACAACTCCGTTAAACATAATGTCAGACAATTGTGCCTTATCTATTCGTGACACCATGTTGGAACTTCCGATCACAGCGACCTGGGTTTTGGAGGGGTTCACGCTAAGTCCATACTGCTTGCTCCACTTACAAATTCGCCTTAGATCCGAGTTGATAATTGAAATAGCCTCATTGAGTTCATGGACTGGAGCTTGCATATATATCTGCAAATCATCTGCATAAAGGTGGTAGGATGAAAGTAAAGATTTTGAGATGGAATTTATAAAAATAGAGAAAAGCAAAGGAGATAAAACGCCACCCTGCGGTACGCCCACAGTCGTATCACACCAAGAGGAAAATGATT
Organism: Miltochrista miniata; assembly: GCA_933228765.1. Classification (NCBI taxonomy): domain Eukaryota; kingdom Metazoa; phylum Arthropoda; class Insecta; order Lepidoptera; family Erebidae; genus Miltochrista; species Miltochrista miniata. The sequence goes on along the minus strand of OW121764.1, from coordinate 7,292,747 downwards.
CCTCAATGCGTACACGCTGCCGTCGTCCGAACAGGTAACTGTGAAACCAGTCAATTACTGTTGGAGATATGTTAATTGAGCGCAATATGCCAAGCAGGACTTGGAAATCCACTGTATTAAAAGCATTGCTAAAATCGAGTAGGGATAGTACAGTGAGATTCCCTTTCTCCATGCCCAGCCTAATGTCATCAGTAATACTAATCAATGCACTAGTCGTGCTATATCCCGGACGAAAGCCTGATTGGAAAGGGTTAAGGAGGAGGTTTCTGGTGAGGAATGAGCTCAGTTGGCCGTGTACAAGACGTTCGAGGATTTTTGAAAGGAAAGGTAAAATGGCTATGGGACGATACTCAGAAAAGAATTTGGGGTTCGGCTTTTTAGGAATGGGGGTAATTTGTGCCTCTTTCCATGTTGTCGGAAATACATTGCAAGATAAGGAGTGATTCAAGACATGGCACAGTATGTGAAGGATTTCGTCCAGAATAGGCACGATCATGTTACGACTCAAGCAGTCAGTGCCAACAGCGTTGGAACTCAGCGACATTATGCACCTCTTAACACCACAATCAGATAATTGTTCAAAACAGAACGGTTGGAAGGAAGGAGTTGGAATTGATGAAAGATATTGTAAAGTACTAGCTTTGCTCGATTGATCATAACTCGAAGACGAGCAGAAATGCTGATTTAGTGACTCGATGTTAAGCATTTTTGGGATTTCCTGTTGTTTAGGCTTTCCAACTCCAAGTGTTCTAAGAAATTTCCATACCTTCGCAGGGTCCCCGTTCTGGACCGATTTATGGATATGTTGGCGTTGTGCTTTCCTACACACCTTGCTGCAGAGATTCCTTAAGGATATATATTTTTCACGGTTTCCAGATGTAGGCCGACGCCTAAACTTACATTTGGCTGCAGCTTTTTTGGCAATAAGAGCTTTGATTTCATCTGTAAGCCAAGGCGACGGCAGGTGCCGCACCTTTACTGCACGGATTGGAGCATGTTGATCATACAGTTCAATTAACTTATTTGTTAGGATACTAACTTTTTTATCAATACAATTCGATTGCAATAGTGAACTCCAATCAATGTTTGAAGCATCCTCACGTAGCTTATCAACATCCATGCCACCAAAATTGCGTTGCATGAGGATTTTGGATTTAGATTTGGGAGGGCGAGGATTGTATGAGAGATAGAGTAAGTCATGGTACGAAAATTCATCAGCTGTGCATTGTCCATGCTTGACAGCTAATTCAGTGGAAGAAACAAGGATGAGATCAATAAGGGATGGAGCACAATTTGGAAAATGATGAGTGACATTTAAAGGTAGGATAGACAAGTTAGAGGAGTGAACAATGCTAGAGAAAGTAGAGGCCCGTGCAAGCGAACGAGGATCAGTTTTTTGTAGGCAGGTGTTGAAATCGCCTAAAATTATGGTGTTGCTGTATGAGGGAGAGAGACGTTCTAGTAAGCTTTCAAAAGATGAGAAGAAGTTAATTTCAGAAGAGGAGGAGTAATAGACACCAAGTAACACTTTGGTGTGATACAACTCCACCTCAATGAATATGGATTCCCCGGCATTCGAGGGCGGAGGCTGAGGTGACATCTCCAGGACGTTGTAGTTAATATAATCACGTAAGTAAATCGCAACTCCACCACCCTTGGTAGTGCGATCGTTACGAATTAAATGAAAATGAGGTAAAGTATAAGGAATAGAAGGAAGACAAGGATTTAGCCACGTTTCTGAAACTAGAATTGCGTGGATATTTTTACAAACAAAAGCCGTCACCATCTCTGGGAAATGGGCGTGAATGCTCTGTGCATTGATATGGACTACATTAAAATTCTTGGGTACATCGGAAAACTGGGTCTCCATATTTTGTGCTAAAGAAGGCATACCCGTAACGTCATTTTGGCTATTCTGGCTATTCGCTATAATAAAACTGTTGTCATCATTACTGATGTTAAATGCATTTAACATAATTTTAAATAATATCAATATAAATAGTTATAATAATACAAGTATAATAATAACACAATAGAGATATATATATATATAAGTATACTTAATACACACTAAATATTATAAAAAATAAATAATAAAATATACAATATATAGATATAAAATAATATAAGAAGATAAATATGTCCAATAAAATAATAAGTACTTAACAATAACAATTTACTATATTTTAGTCTTCAAAGCTGTTCTGTCCACCACCCAGTTGTGCTATAAACTAAAAAAAAATGGAAGAATATTCACACATAACAAAAAATAAACAGATGAAAGAAGAAAAAGTCACAATTCACTAGGCCGCATGGTCTATGGCCGACCGCCCGCTTGAGGCATGCAAATGGCATTGGTAGAAAAAAAAGTCTTGTCAAACAAAAGATGTCAATAACCAACCATGTTGAAGTTGACAGATTTGGATAAAAGATTTAGAAGTAGGTACTTAATATAAACAAAGGAATCTATACTCTGTTAAAATTAGGATGATAATTTTGATAGCTCACGCCTATGAAGTACCGTATTTGTTTATGTCAAAAATACCTCAAAAAATTACCGTAGCACATAGACGAGTACCGCCCACATATCGTAGTGAAGCGTCTTACAAGAATACCGCATAATTGACCATAGACAAATGAATCGAATAAATCGAATTAAACTATATTATCTTAAATGAAAGTAAAATGATTACGTGGGAATCTACTAGTTTTTTTTTTTTGTAATACTAAGCATGTTTTGTAATATTAACCTAAATATTAAGCACGTTATTAAATAATATAAATATTATAGGCGCCATATTATGCATACCTAATATTGGATTTTCGTTCAAAAAATAGAATAAAAGAAAGATTGTTATGGAGCGTACAGATATTATGCTGGCACACTTAGATTTTTTAAGAAAAGCTAAAAAAATTACAAATTGGGACTCTGTTATTTTTCTCGATGAGACGTGGCTTAATGCCAATCACACCGTGCCGAAAGCATGGACCGATGACACAGCACTGTCTGTTTCAAAAGTACCCGAAGGCAAAGGACAGCGACTTATAATTACACATGCAGGATCGGCAACTGGTTTTGTACCTAATTGTTTGTTAGCCTTCAAATCAACGAAAACAAATGAGTATCACGTAGAAATGAATTTTGAGAAATTCAAAGAGTGGTTTTTGGTGTTACTAGAAAATTTACATGAATCACATATTATAATAATGGATAACGCGCCATACCACTCCGTGCAAAAAGACAAAGCTCCAACATCAGCCAATAACAAACTGGAATTGATATCCTGGCTCCAAAGCAAAGGAAACAATGTTAAAACAAGACTGCTCTGTTTAGTTAAAGAAAATAGACCAAAAAAGCCAATATTCATTTTGGACGAGATTGCTGAGCAACGTGGCCATACAGTTTTCAGATTGCCACCGTATCACTGCCACTACAATGCCATCGAACTGATTTGCGCTTATATCGAAGGTGTTTTTTTCTTTATCCTAGCACCTGAATTGGTAAAAACAGATAATTTACGTTATTATTTATATTATTTATTTATGTTTTATAGGTCATGCAGCCAAACACAATACTTCTCCACCGTTTACTGCCAAGAAAATGCTCACACTTTTACAAAATGCGTGTGATAATGTTACTGCGGAGGACTGGTGGAAAGTCATAGAACATACGAATAAAATTATTGAAGAGAACAGGGAGCGCGATGTTCACTTTGATAACATCTGTGAACAGCAAGAATTTATTATTTGCCTTGGTGATGGTTCGAGTAGTGATGAAGAGGATGACGATTTAGGTTGTGCACCCCTGAAAGAATTAAAATAGTAATTTAGATTTATTTTTCGTTTCATTTCACCTAAGGCCCTTCCTCGGCAGCGGGTAGGGAGCGGGGAGAAATATCCTTCCGTAGTTCCGCAGTCGGCGACTCGGCGGCCTGAGAAAGGCGAGTTGGCTGCTCGCCGTTCTTGCTGAAGCAGGCCAAAACAGTGCCGTGTTTCTTTGCCCCTCTTAGTGGCGGATAGTACCCAACTCTCCTCCTCTTTCCCAAGTACCGAGATAACTCCCCGGACGTGGGATAGCACCTGAACACCCTAGGCAGGCCTAAGTGGTCGCCAAAGTCTGCCAGGAGCCCCGGGACATCCTTCCGAGACAGTTGTAAGGCATCCTGTGGTCTTAGTAATTAGGATTCAATAGCATCCATGTTAGATTCCACACATAAAAGAGGCTCTTCCTCAACAACGATTTGGGGCTTGCGTATATTCTACTGAGCAAGTTCATTAGGTACCGAAAAAATATGCGCAAGATCGTAGTCGTGAGAGGGCTTTTATTTTATTTTTTTCATTTCACGTCACGTCCTTACGTGAATTTAATTTAAAAAGGTGTAAGGTGGCTCCTGAATTAATATGGACGTCGTCAGTCAGTCAGTTCTTGTTTTTAAATATATAGATAATAAAAACGTTTTTGTTACTATCGATTTCAAATTTTACTGGAACGATAATCGAATAGATTCATTACGATTATACACTATGGGGTGCACTATTCAGAGCTATCAAAATTATCAACCTAATTTTAACAGAGTATAGTAATTATTGTGATCACAATGACATTCATTCAAGTTAAATTATGGATAAGTTCAGATTCTATTTATGCAAAAAAGTTACCAGTTTAAAGAGACCCATTGAAAGAAAAAATAAAATGAAAAGTACCAAGATGCAGTGCCCACGACAAGCGGTCAAAGAGCCAGCAAAAAACTGCACTGTGAAACTGTTCTACTTTTTATTTATGGCTCGCCTGGACTTCGTCGTGGTCTTCGCGTCGGATGCTGCTTTCTGCGCTTCAGAATCCATACGATTGAGATCGTTAACTGATGCTATACGGTGCCGCGTACCATCAGGACCCAGGATAAAAACATGCCCTCCTCGCGTCCAACACTTGGAAACACCAAAACGTTCGCGTCCAGCCATAAAAGCTTCATGTCTGGTGCGGGTCAGAAACTCAGACAGTGTAATTCCAGTACCCTTGAACTTAGTTTTTGTGAACCAAACCCTGTCACGGACTGCTACCTGTTGGAACTTTATAAGGATAGGTCTGGGTTTGCTGGCATCTGAAGACCGTCCCATCCTATGGCATCGCTTGATGTCTTCAGTAGTTACATCAGACAGTTTTAAGTTATTAGAAATAACTTTAACTACAACATGTGCCGTCTGTTCAGCATGCTCCTCAGGAATGCCATGCATCAACAGTATCCTGCGACGACCCCGCATCTCAATATTGTCCAACTCACGTGCCAGATATTCCATTTGAGTACGGAAGGCAGATAAGGTACTCAGCACAAAGCTTTTAAATTTCGAGAATTCGGTAGCCAGACTCACCAGATTTGGGGAACTTGGAGCCTTAGTGTTTCGCTGGAGATCTGACTCAAAACCTGCTAGCCGTTCTTCAATTCCACTCATGGTAGATGCAAAAGTATCCTTAAATGCTTCCATATTTGTGCCAGTTGTTGATCAGTGAATATCTTTTTATTTTGGATAACTTGAATGGAGATAACACACAGCTGGTGAGTGTATTATGCAATCATTTGAATGTACCAAAAACAATTATTATAAATGAAATAGATTATTTTAAATTAAATTAATTAACGAGAGCTTAAAAAGTTGTTGTTTATTGTATGACTACCCACACAAAAGAGGTTCATTCTATCATATAAAGAGTATATCATATCATCTATATAAAGAGCCTCATTTTATATAGAAATCTTTGTTTGCCCATCACTGCTATGCAGCTATGTGACCTAAACGAATGCAGACTATTTGTTTGTTTGAAACAATATGAATTTTAGTGCAAAATATTTTCTAATAATACTTTAAAGTTATTTTGATTTGCGTATAACATTTACGTAATTGGAAGAGTGTCTTGTACATTTCACTTTCTAACTGTACGCGGTATTATAAGACAATTACATACCACTTACGTACCTACTAGAAATACATACCGACCTTTCGGTGTAAATATGTAAATAACTGTTTAAGATATTGATATAGAAAAGACACAAGATATACACTGAGCGCTTTTAATCCTCGACGAAAAACGAGGGCTGTTATTATTTCTACCTGTGTATCTGTAGGTATTAGGTATATGTGTGTGTTTGTATGTGGCATCGCAGCGGCCCAACGGATGGACCAATTTTGATGCGGATTTTTATTCTGAAGCCGATGTTTCGGGGATGGTTCTTAGCTATAAATTTTGTAAATCATCAGCTCACTTACTAAATAATGAAGGGATTCTAAAACGCACTGGTCCGATTCATCGAAAATTGGATACACCTACTGTTACTTCGATGGTAATTCGACGACATGGTAACTTAGAAATGGCTGATGCATCATGTAGTTGGCGGGATACACAACTCCTACGAAAATTACAGGATATTTACGATGATTCGGTTTTTTTTTCTTTTTCACGTGACGGAAAATCCTCATGGATGCTATGAAGGACTTCTATATACTAAAAAACCTCACGTATCCTGCCTAACAGCCTACGGTTGGAAGCCGGGTAAGCCCTCGGAAGGATACCCCAGGATTCCCACTAGACCTACGGCTACCACTGCGCCTCATCTAGGGGGGGGGTTCGGGTGCTATCCCGCGTCTTTGGGGGGTGTTCCGGGTGTTATTTCGCTTTTTGGGGGAAGGGGGAGGCGTGCGTGAATCTCTCACGTCACGCTGTCATCTAGAGCCTGCTTTTGTAAGGACGGTGGGCAGCCCCTTCACCGTCCTCAGGACCATGTTTGGGCTTATTAGAATAGTCTCAGGATCGAGGGTATTTAAATTTTCAAAAGAACACTCTCATAAGGCTGGTTTATGTCTACAAGTTTGTCAAGAATATTAACCGAAAATGGCAAAGCAAGTGTTCATATTAAGCCCATTACTCCACGAGGGTAGGGTTAGGGTAGGGTGCGGCTTTTTGTTTTGTATGTTGTTTACAGATGATTCTATAAACAAATACTTTAACAATGATCGTGTGATGTCGTCATTATAATGCATCACGCACTCTTTACTGCAGTCACGCAGACCAAAGTAGTATCATTTATACTCTGGATTGTTGGCACTTGATGGAACTTGTTGTAATTTATTATTCAAACTCACTCTTGTACTTTTTCACTATTTAATCTTAATTTAACAAAACCTGTCCGGTTTCGCCTTAGGGCATTCTAAATGGTACCAAGTACCTTTGAGAATGTCCTACGGCGAAACCGTTCAGGTTATATAAAATTAGGATTAAAGAGTAGAAAAGTACAAGAGTGAGTGTGAATAATTTACCAAAGCATTAATTAGGTATATCGAGCACATAATTACAAGTAAGAAATGCTACCGGTCACTCTAGAAGACCCAGGGTAAATTGGCAAAGTCATCGAAAGAGCGATTATGTGACAATGCCGAAATTATTACGTGATACGTTTCGATATTAAATTGAAACGAGGCAAAGATCGAATGTGGAAAAGGTTCATTAAAAACAAAGAAAAATAGCGTAAGATCTCAGCTTCCCACATCTCTATACTGTAGTAATATTAAGCGATAAGCGAGTTTTAGTACGCTTTAAAAACTCAAAAAGTTCTGCATCGATCTAGCTTGAATTTTGACATTATTGTTTTATCTATTTTTTTTCTCGAGAGGAATTTCCTGCACCACCAGCTAGTCTTTCAATACTTTTGAACAGTAGGTATCATTTTTGGTAAGCTACCATTTACTGGACTAGCATGTTTGCCTTTGTTGGAAACTATTTTGCAGTAAAAGTTACTAGCACCAAAGTGTTATTAACTTGGTAACATTATTGGTCATAATGAGACTTGTAGTTATTCTCAATGACTAGGACATTTTGTGAATATTGTCTACGTGCTGTTGACTGATTACACGTGACTATTATGGTAGATGATTATAGGCCTTCTGAGCAAATTTTAATACCGTCAAACCCGTTAGTAAGATGGCTTGGTAGTGTAGATTAAAAAGTCACTTTTTTCAACATGTTTGCATTGCATTGCCCGAGCGAGCGAAGCGAACAAAAGTCTCCGATTCGACAGTATGGACGATTTTGCTTTCGTCCATAGGTCTCTGTGTATGTCAGTTCCAGTTCCAGATCTTTACCAAACTTGGCATACGTGTTCCTTTGAATTAAAATGTAACGTTTGGCGAAAGCTTTTATTGATAGGTGGAAAATGAGGGAGAAAAGAGGAACGATTGTAGTCACGGCATTTATGAACGGATCTTGCCGATTTTCTGTTGAAACATAAAGGATATGATCCTATCAGGATGTTTTTTTTTTTTTTTTTTTTTTATACTACTTACGTGGCAGACAAGCTTACGGCCCACTGGAAGGTTGGTAACCGTAGCCTATAGACGTTTGCAACACCAGAAGCGCTACACACGCGCTGCCGACCCGGGCGCAGGTTGTGACGACCCACAGTTGAAATTTTTCAAGCCGCCCGTAAGGCCTTCAACTTGGCTTAACGACTGTCATTTTACCGACAACCGGGACCAACGGCTTATCGTGCCTTCCGAAGCACGGAAACGCTCGTAAATAAATGTCACAAAGTGGTCCACGTGGTGGTCACCCATCCATGTCCGGCCATAGTAAATGTTGCTTACTGCAGTGATCGCTTTCTCCTCGCTCGAGTGCAAAGATCGTGTTTTTCTTTTCCTCGGTGTTCGCGAGGTCTATACTCTTTGCAGAAGTACTATTCTTATGGAAGACACTAAAAAAATCTTCTGATTTTTTGTGGTTCCTAAGCCAACGAGATGTTTAAACCTTGTTTTACATGGTTTTCATGAAACTGCTGCTCACAACTAGTATCAACAGTAGAAGTAAAAAAAAGCCCTTGAAAGAAATAAAGAAAGTGTCGCTTTTTGCACTAGTATTCTACAACAAAACACCACAGTCGAATAAGTTAAGAAAGATCTATGTGTCTCAATCTCAACAGTTGATGCACGTGCTCACGGAAGCATGAATACTTTTATTTAACAAGTTAAATAATATTTTAGTACCGTAAAGGTTAAGATGAGGCAACGACCTCGCTGCAGGGAGGGTTCCGCACTTTCTCATGTTTGTAATCTTGGAAAGAATACGTAATTTGAAAGCTATATTGACCTGTACTGAAAACCGCTTTATATAATGCTCTCTGGGAACTAAAATAAATAAATATAGAACTTAGCTCTGAATGCTGGAAAACTGGTAGGTACCTACAAAAAATTTCAACACCACAATTTAAATGCCTGTGCATTAGTTAAAAATAAACAATCAGAATCTGAGTCTCATCTGATTTCATTCCATTAAAGTTCAAACTATCTCTCAGTCTTGGCATAAGTCAAATGATGTACCAGGAGTACAGAAAGTTAAGGATGTTGCTAAATAAAAAATCAATTCGATTCACACTCACCTCCTGTCCAGCGATGTCATCCCAGTGCACTTTAGGTCCACCTTCGATGATCTCGTCCAGGATCAGTTGCACCAGTTTGGGATCCACTCCTCGGACGGAGAGTGCTGGCTGAGGTGTTCGGCTGCGGGTTGGCGTGCCTCGCTGCGAACCACCGCCGGTTACTCGTCGGACTGGCGAGCCGTTGGATGGTACCTGGTATGCGCTCTGATGTGAGCAAGGATTTGTAAGAGTTAATGGATGGATGTTAGATGGTTTGTGATGAAAAAAAAGTAACATTATAAGCAATTTTCTGGTTAAATTATGGCGATAATTTGTTTAGTTATTTCAGTTATTAATTTCGAAAGATAGGACGCCCTTTTGTTCTATTCCAGATTGACCGATGACTTAAAAAGGGTAGCAGAGACGGTCTGCGGAAAGCGCAGGGGGGGTGTTGTGGCGTAAATTGGGAGAGCAGAGGATTACAATAGCCGAGATTTGGATTGCTAGGATTCCTATGGAAATCCTCTGCTCGAGGTAGGCTTCTATGGCATAGGAGGATGTGACTAATTGGTATTTAATGTTTTGTACTACATACTTTTTGTAAGTTGACGTCATTGTTCATTGTGAGACAATCGGGAATGCTGAAGATCCAGAGAAATGGAAACGGAACTATAAAGCCGATCCCAGGCTCAAAAGCATGAGGCTCAGCTGTTTAAAAATAATCATAGCCTATAGACGTTTGTTACATAAGAGACAACTCTCACACTGCCGACCATGCAAATTTTACCTTTTGGGAATTGGCCAGACTGGCCATTGCTTCGGTTTATACATTTTTTGCATTTACCGGAAGAAAAAAGGAAGAAGAACGAAGGGTTGTCGAGGTGTTACGCTAGAGCTGCCGACCCTATTAGCTCGGTAATACTATCAGTATTACCGTGCTATTAGCATTTCAAACTGACAGTAGTACACTATTATGCATCAATTTACAACAAATTATCAAGTAAAAGGAGAAAGTACTGTCAATACTTATAATATTACGGCCTTGTTAGAGTTCATAATTTTGTACACATTCGAGTTAATAATATTAATCATAATTAATTGGCCTTCACCGAGGCTTAGGTAGTCACCACGTCATCCTAACATGCGGAGAGTGTGCTATGTGGAGCCAAATGATATTATGTAACCAACAGAAAAATTGTCTAGAGATAGTTCTGTGTTTTGTGTATAATAAATATCATTTATTTATCCTTATTTCAAATGCGAAAGTGTGTGGGCTGGGTGACTCACAGTTTAATGCTTTTAATTTCTTTACCAAGAAGTAATCTCTATGGTTATAATGTAAGTGAAATTTGGAATGGGAGATTGGCTAATTCGACTACAGAGATTGTATTGTGAGAATGTGTAACATCTGACCTGGCTGTTGGAATTGTTCGACGGCCTTCCGCACCAACAATTCTATCCTCAAGGAGCTTCATATAAAGGATAGATTATCGTCGTTTGTTCAGCTGCGAATTTAGATACGTCTCCAGAAACGAGGACTTAACGGAGAGACTACAAAACATTGGTAAATAATTGTGAGTGAGAACTTACAATCTGTTTATAGTCTCAGGATATAGGTGGGATTGAATGTATGTATAATCCCTACTAATATAGAATGAATATAAATGCGAAAGTAACTCTGTCTCTTTGTCTGTCTGTTACGCTTTCACGCCTAATCTGCTGAGCCGATTTTGATGAAATTTGGTCTATACCAAATTATTTTGGCTATGATATTTGTTTATTAAGTAGTCTATCTCCTTCCCTTGGACTCAAACTATCGCTGTAGATAGTTTGGGTCCAAAGGACTAGTTGGACTCAAACTATCTCTGTAGATAGTTTGAATCCAAGGGAAGGACATAGGCTACTTTTTAAGACTGCGCAAAAGCAGCGTAACGGCGATAACAACTTCTACGCGGACGAAGCCGCGGGGAACAGCTAGTAGTTATACACAGGAAAACACAAAAAATTCTAAATAAACATTTGTGAATCACAAAAATATTTAAGCCGGTGTCGAACTAAACATCTGAACACATTCACAGACTACCACTCCGCTACTCCGCTAGCGCTACTGAGGCAATCAAATTGATTGGTTTATTTATAGACAACAGTCGTTGGTGCATTTGGTCTTAAATTGTGAACCCTTGATACGAAGACGTCTATACTTGGACAAAGTATTTTTGACAGTTTTGAGCGCTATTTTGACAACGGAAACACACTTCGACGGCGGCGCAGCGGAGACATTCAATCACAGGCTGTCACTTAACTAAAGTGTTAGCTAAATGACTTTGCTTTGTCTTTAAGGCTACTTTCCACTTTGATTAGTGCGAGTGCAGGTGATTAATTGTGTAGTAGTAATGTCAATGATTAGTACAAGTGTCTGTTGAGAGTAGTGTCCAATTGTGTTTAGTTTCTGCGCTTAGTTAAAGTGCGATCAAGAAAAAATATTATCAAATAATAACAAGAGAACATCGAACTAAACAGTAGCTACTAAACAACGAGCATGTCCAATTGTGTTTAGTTGCAGGCACGCTGCGAGTGAAGGGGGTGGAGGGGCGCGCGGAACGCGGCTACTCGCAAAAAAATAGAACGCTCTTCTATTCATTTTACTTCGCTGATTAGTAATCACCTGCACTAATCACTAGTGGGCCACACGGGATTAGTACTAATCATTAAACACCTGCATTAATCACCTGCACTCGCACTAATTGGATGCGCCAGTACCGACGCATACATATTTTTTAGTTTATGTATTTAATGGTATTTATTATAATTATTATATGTCAACACTCACGCACTAAACGCATCTTACTTTTATGTATTGTCTATGGCAACACTATCCCGCCCGCTTCCTACATTCACATTCCGCCATAGCTATTGGAAGATACGCACGCACCCGTCTCTTAACGCTCCGCTCCGCTATCGGCCGCTGTGATTACCCATCATATCGCGCTACATCGCTTATCATCAGCCACAGTCTCGAGAGTTACGGTTATAACTCCTGTGTGCATATTTCGCGGTCGTGAATCAAGACCCCGAACGCAAAGCTGGGAGCAGCGCCTACCTACCAACAAGAGTTCAAGGTAAGTGCATTTCCAAGTGTGGTCCTCCGTCCGGATATTCCATCTAACGCATTCTTTCTACTAATAATATTAATTACCTCTTTTCCTATTAAATTCACGCATACGCATATATATATTTAGTATATTACTCATAAATACTCAACGCAAATATTATATTTAACGCCACCCGCACGCATTAGAAAAGTTAATTATCTTTTCACACCGCATATTTTATATTACTCATAAGTACTCATATTCTATAACGCATTTACGCTATTTATCATAATCATATTTACCTATATATAATCAACCCGCTGGCAGGTAGCGCCCCCCGAAATTATCGCTACCCAGGACTTGGACCATCCTGGCCATGTTAGTCCGGTTGTCCGATTCTAGGCAATCATTTTGATATTTTTTGGTAATTAGGAGTTTTGGCATAAAGTAAAACGGACAATCCAAAATTAACAATTTTCTCAACCGTCATAAATTTAACGTAGTTTTCCCCAATTTCATTACAATTTCATATTATCTTTCGAATTGTAATCGTAGATAAAACTCATATTTATACGTTAATTTTATACCCACATATATTTATTTTATTGTGACGGTACTGGGCAACGCAGCCGATACATAACGGTATTCAAACGATTAACAGCTGATTGTTACGCAGACTCCATATTGGGTTTGTTCTCTGAATACTTTACCGCAAACAGCTGATTTAAGCTAACAGCTGATCGTTGTTCGAATTTTATACTTTTTCGCTGAATATTTCTATTACCTACCCACTTATATACATACTCGTATCTCGTATCAATTATATTATCATGGCTTCTAAAGACAAATCCCATAGTAAAAGTTCAGACGAAAGTCAGGTCATGATAAATTTTTTAGAATACAAAAAACAAAGTTTGTTTCACATAGTTCAAGAAGTGTACAACTTAAGTCTCAAGGTTACCGATGAAACAGTACGCATGATGTTTCTCGCTCGGGTTCAATCTATCGATAAAACCCGATCGGATTACATCGAAACTATCGATAAATTGTTAATTGAACAATTAAAAGATAATCCGCAGGTACAGCCGAGTTATAGTGTTTTTAATACATTTGATGAATTATACTGTTTCATAAAGCAAACGGAAACTACTCTGAGACAAGAACTCGACGATAAAAAGAAAAGTGATAATTTTAATATCAAATTACCCCCACTTAAACTCACAGGTTTCGATGGTACTTATGGTAAGTGGCCTATATTTTATGAAAATTTCTGTAGTGTGATACATACGAATACTCGTCTCACCAACGCCGAAAAGGTTCAATATTTGATAGGTTGCCTTTCGGGTAAGGCACTTACTGTTTGTTCAGGCATAGCTGCTACCGCACAAAATTACGATGTTATTTGGCAAGCCCTTCTGGCTAAATACCACGATACCAGGGTTCAGGCGTCGTGCTATTTAGAACAAATGTTACACCAGAAGCCAGGGCAATCGGCTGATCAGATCTTGGAGAACTTTTGTTCAGCTGAAGCAGCTCTGCAGCGTCTACCTATCACAAATTTATCAGATTTCATAATAACTCATTTAGCATTAAGCAAGTTTGATAAACCTATGCTTGAATTGTTTGAACAATCTCATAGACATTTGAGTGTACCTACATATAGTGACGTCAAAACATTTTTGACAGAACAAAGCAAACTCCAAACGCTCCGCTCACCATCACATTCCCAAAAAGGTGATTATCGCGCTCAGCGGAGTTCAACCGCCTCTCATTTAAATAAACCTAAGTCATTTTTTACGCAAACCCGCCCTACTAATTTGAAATCAGTCGATACTTCTAACATAAAAAATTGTATCGTATGTAACAATAATTCCGCTCACCCTTTGTTCAAATGTCAACATTTTATTCAAGAGACTGTTGAAACGCGAAATGAAATAGTTCGTAAACATTCCTTTTGTGTTAATTGTTTAGGTTTTCATCACGTGAGTGCTTGCAGATCTGTTAATAGGTGTTCGATTTGCAATCGGTCTCATCATAGTTTACTGTGTTATAAAAATAATTTGAACGCATCAAATTCAACAAGAAATCATGCTGCCGGCAACGCATCGAGGCAGGCAAACGCGTCTACTGCGCCGTCCGAGCATTCCATGTCGACTCATGCGTCATCGGCAGATGATCCGTCCCGCTCGCACTCGCGGGAGGCGCGGTCACATAGTGGCAATATCGCGTCGTTATCGGCTGTGATCCCTCCGCCGCGTAATTCAAGCAGCGCGACCACGGTTTTGTTGCCGACTGCTTGTGTATATGCAAATTATAAATCGGATCGTATACGTTTGTTTTTGGACTCAGGGTCTATGAGTAACTTTATTACGAAGTCTTGTTGTGAGCGTTTGCACTTAACCATACTTAACGCTCCTTCTGTCATTAAAGGCATAGGTCAACTTGAAAGCCAATCTTATGGAATTACGCATTTCAAAATATATTCGCGATTTGATGCCCGCTGTTCTTATTCGGTTAGTGCACGGGTTATAGACACTATTACAGATTTTTTGCCTAACGTGGAAATTGATACAGCGGAATTAACCCATTTACAAAATTTACCTATGGCTGACGAACGATACTATACTCCGGGTGGTATAGATTGTTTGTTAGGTAATGAACTCTTCCCCATGATTTTAGGGTCGCAAAAAATTACATCCCCAACCTCATCAGTAATCGCGATAGAAACCACGCTCGGATACGTCGCAATGGGAAAGGCGCATGCTTTACCTTATTCGCTAGTGGCAAACAAGCATCCCCGCGATCGCATGTCTCATTCCTCCGTGTCCGACAAGGCCTTCTTATGTCACACTCAAGATGTGTCTCTCGAACAATTAACGCAACGCTTTTGGGAGATAGAACAGGTGCCAGATAAGAAGCACATTAGCACGGACGACGCAGCATGTGAAAAGCTGTTCTCGTCTACGTACTCACGCGACGATACCGGTAGATATACGGTTAGTCTTCCCTTTAAATACCCTCCCAGTGAGCTAGGGCATTCGTACACAATCGCCAAACGCAGGTTTTTAAATTTAGAAAAAAAGTTAGACGCTTCTAACTTACGCAACGATTATAATGCCATTATTCAAACATATATTGATCAAGGTTATCTCACTAAAGTGTCAAATAGCTTTCTAGACTCTCAAGTTTATTATATGCCGCATCGGGCCGTTTATCGCCCTGACAAAGAAACCTCTAAAACGCGTGTGGTCTTAGACGCTGGGTGTAAAACCACGTCAGGTAAATCGCTTAACGATTTGCTTTATACGGGACCAATATTACAGAACAATATCTTTCATT
This sequence comes from Miltochrista miniata, assembly GCA_933228765.1. NCBI lineage: Eukaryota > Metazoa > Arthropoda > Insecta > Lepidoptera > Erebidae > Miltochrista > Miltochrista miniata. The sequence goes on along the minus strand of OW121764.1, from coordinate 7,276,915 downwards.
TGCTTCTCAATTTGCGTATGTACCCGGTTGCTGTAACCGCGGACATAGAAAAAATGTATTTTCAAGTGAAACTTACTCAAGATCATCATACATATCAAAGAATATTATTTAGGTTCGATTCCAATTCTCCTATTGAAAGCTATCATTTCAACCGCGTTTGTTTTGGCGTCTCCAGCTCACCCTTCCTGGCAATGCGAGTCGTAAACCAGCTCGCGTCAGACTGTCGCGCTTTATATCCTCTGGCGGCTTACGAAGCTGACAATCACATGTATGTTGACGACTACGTTAGTTCCATAGAGAATGTAGATTTAGCTGAAGACACCTATAGGGAAATGGTCGCTATGTTTAAATCTGGAGGTTTTAACTTAACTAAGTGGATCTCTAATGACAATACCCTATTGTCACGTATCCCGTCAATTCATAAGAGCTGTCTCGCTGTCAAGTTTGATGAGGATCCTCATGTTGACACTAAGATCGTGGGTATGCAATGGCAACCTAACGATGACACCTTTAACTTTAAAATAGTGATCGACATGCCTTTAACATGCACTAAACGCTCGATCCTTTCCGTAACCGCGCGCTTGTTCGATCCGCTTGGAATCATCAGTCCAGTGGTCGCATACATGAAGTTGCTTATACAAGAATGTTGGAAATTACAACTGGACTGGGACGAGACGGTCCCGGGTTGCATTCTGTCTAAATGGAAACACTTTCATAGGGAGTTGTCGCGTTTATCTGAAATAAAAATACCGAGACATATAGGTTTAACATCCGCTCGTCGAATTACTCTAATAGGCTTCTCGGATGCCAGCCAGCAATGTTATGGTGCTGTTATCTATGTACGAATAGAAACGGCTGAGAACGGAAACGCTCTTAATGTGAATCTACTGACCGCTAAATCCAAAGTGTCAGATTCTAATAAAACGCTAGCGCGTTTAGAACTCTGCGCGGCGGTCTTACTCGCAAAATTAATTAATTCTGTGCGCACTGTTTTTAATAAGCGGTGTCAAATAAACAATATATTCGCATTCTCTGATTCTACGGTAACCCTTACCTGGATTCACTCTCCCGCTCATAAGTTTCAAACTTTTGTAGCTAATCGCATCGCTCAGGTAAATGAATATCTGCCTGCTTCCCATTGGTATCACGTTCGTGGGGTTGAAAATCCCGCCGATATAGTCTCGCGCCCTGTGACACCTAAAGGGTTAATAAATAACTATCTTTGGTTTCACGGGCCGAAATGGCTGTCCGCACCTATAAATGCATGGCCTGTGAAGGAATATAAAATCAATCATAACGAGAAGACAGAATTACCGGAAATTAAAATAGCTTCTCTCCATGCACATACCATACCTGTCTCCGATCACGTTCACATGATAGACGAACTTGCCGAGCGTTGCTCGAGTTGGGTAAAATTTATTCGTTCACTGGTTTATGTATTACGTTTCACAAGGATTCTCAAATCCCGCGGTATACTTTCTGTATACGATTTAGAATACGCAGAATATTATGCGGGCCGCTTCGATCAGTCTAAGTATTTTCAGGTAGAATTACAAGCACTTAAGGCTACTAAAATTTGTCCAAATCAGGCTATTTTAAAACTCAACCCTTTTCTTGACGAACAAGGGTTAATTAGAGTAGGTGGTCGACTTACTCATTCTCAACTAAATTACAATACAAAATATCCAATACTGCTATCACCTAAAGGACGTATAGTGTCGCTCTTAGTAGACCACTATCACACCGACAATTTACACACCGGTCCTGGACTAGTGTTAGCATTGACTCGCCAAAAGTATTGGATTCTTTCTGCACGAAATTTGATTCGCCAACGAGTACATAAATGTAATTTATGTTTTAAAGCTAGGCCTCGTTCTACAACTCCACCTATGGGTGATCTTCCATCCATTAGAGTTTCACAAGTAAAGTCGTTTGTGCATACCGCAGTTGATTACGCGGGACCCTTTTACGTAACTCACATAAGGCGTCGTGGAGTAAAAAGTCATAAAGCGTATATTTGCTTGTTCGTCTGTCTCACAACAAAGGCGCTCCATTTAGAGTTAGTAAGTGATCTTAGTACAGATTTATTTCTCGCTGCCTTTAAACGTTTTATCTCACGCAGGGGTCCTGTTTCAGTGTTGTACAGCGATGGAGGCACTAATTTCATAGGTGCGAAACGAAAATTGAACGAAATTTACACGCTTATACAGTCCACTAATTATAAAAATGATCTGAATAAATATCTAACTCAACATAAGATTCAGTTTCAGCACAGCCCACCTTTCGGGCCCAATTTTAATTCGTTGCCTGAAATTAATGTCAAATGTGTTAAGTCTCATTTATTTAAAGCTATCGGGAGTCAAATCCTCACCTATGAAGAATTCAGTACAATATTGGTGCAAATTGAAGGCATTTTGAATAGCCGCCCGATTTGCATACTTTCTTCGGATCCATCGGATCCAACCCCCCTAACGCCTAATCATTTTCTTAATGTTACTCCGCTTAAATATTTACCCGCTGAACACATTGAACCCCTATTACCAGATAACAGACTCACCCGCTATCAATTATTAAATAGAATTGTTCAAAGTTACTGGACACGTTGGAGCAAAGAATATCTTACCTCTCTCCAACTTAGACATAAGTGGAATATGCCGTCCAAACCTGTGACGATAGGAACTGTAGTTGTTGTTAAGGATGACAATACGCATCCTTTATCGTGGCCACTCGCGGTTGTATCAGAGGTGTTTCCCGGGAAGGATGGTGTAATTAGAGTCGTCAGAATTAAGACTTCTTCTGGTGAATACATTCGTCCTGTAACTCGGCTTTGCCCGTTACCCACGCAATAACTCCTACGCTTTTGAATTATTTTTTAGTTCATAAGTTTTCATTCCTTTTATTTTTTTATTTTTGTTTATTCAATGTAGAGGAAGAATCCTCTAAGCCCCCCGAAGTTGGATGCGCCAGTACCGACGCATACATATTTTTTAGTTTATGTATTTAATGGTATTTATTATAATTATTATATGTCAACACTCACGCACTAAACGCATCTTACTTTTATGTATTGTCTATGGCAACACTATCCCGCCCGCTTCCTACATTCACATTCCGCCATAGCTATTGGAAGATACGCACGCACCCGTCTCTTAACGCTCCGCTCCGCTATCGGCCGCTGTGATTACCCATCATATCGCGCTACATCGCTTATCATCAGCCACAGTCTCGAGAGTTACGGTTATAACTCCTGTGTGCATATTTCGCGGTCGTGAATCAAGACCCCGAACGCAAAGCTGGGAGCAGCGCCTACCTACCAACAAGAGTTCAAGGTAAGTGCATTTCCACTAATCAAAGTGGAAAGTAGGCTTATCAGACTCCGATTCGTCAAGTATCACGGCGACACATTGATTACTCTACATTCGTGGGTTTTAGCCCCTCTCTATAAAATAGATTCTCTCTATAGAATAGACAGAGGGGCTTATGGCGAGACTTATGTCTGTAGTCTGTGACTCTGTTGCATTAAATTACGTCACTACATCACGTGGATCATTTGTTCAAAGTTTGAAATAAAACAAAAATGACAACGTCAATCGGGTTGAATTTTCACTTTCACAATAAACTTTAGAGGGGCAGTCGAGTGAAACCGTCTCACGGCTTCTTGTTTTAAACTACTGAATTGACAGACTACAGTATACAGAGGGGCAAGTGCGAATTTCGGTGAGCGCCTGTCGACATTCACCAACGAGCGCGTTATCACCGATTTGTATGGGATCGAGACAAGTTCCCGCGTTTACAGCTAGGTGGCGGGGTCTCGATTCCAAACGAATTGGTGAGTCGTGAATGTCGACAAGCTCACGCAAAAACTCGCACTTGCCCCTCAGCCCACCTGACGTAATCTATGGACGTTTGCGAGAACATAGGTAGGTGTTTTAGCCAAGGCAGGACTGGGCGAACTACGATCTGCTATTGACAAATTTCAAGTCTTCCCATAAGTATTACCTATTATGAAACTGGTAACCGGGATCAAGGGAAAACGTGCCTTCCAAAGCTCGGTAACTCTCGATCAGCCAGCGATAGTCACTTTTGGACATTTGAGTTGAAATATTAGAAGTAGACACTAGGACTTACAGGAAAGCTTATCTTTTAAGTACTATTCGGCATTTAAATAGGAATGATGTGAAAAACGTACTGTCTACATTTACCAATAGAGAGGAGGAGGAGGGGGGGGGGGGATAGTTTTGTTTGAAGGTTTTTCATTGTTTTTAACAAAAGTAGGAACTGAAACTATACAATTAGTAAGTAATAAAATAGTAGTCTTGAGTATCCATACTAAATTGATTAGAAGAAAGAAGGCCAATGAACTGAATGATATTCTAATGAGCGAAGATGTAGATGCTAATTTATGTGATGTCGGTTAAATTTAAACATTCAGTATACAAGACATGCGACACTGCAGAAACGATGATGTAAAAAACACTTTAAAAAGGTTTGTGATAGTATTTTAGAATAGGAACTGGAAATTATATCACATGCACAAAGCGTTCTAAAATTATTCTACTTTTCCTACTAATAGTATAAATGTGAAAGTTTGTAAAGATGTAGGGATGTTTGTTACTCAATTACGCTCTAACGGCTGAAATAGCTGAAACGTGACAGCCTTTGGATTTACATTAATCATTATTTGATTATCAATATCAAGAATATAGTTTATAGTCCCATTGAAGTTCTCTCATAAACTCTGTTTTTATATTTTGGAATTAAAGAGAAACTCCCATGTGTTAAGTATACAAATAAACAAGATATAGACACAGAATTAAACACTAGTTTTCAAAAAGCCACTGAAAGCTAAATGCACTTACAGAAAGCTGTCTCTTCACAGCTGGTGGTGTCGACGCAGGCTTCATAGGATATCTGTTATAGCCTCCATTGGAATTGTTGGGCTGTGATGAAGAACGGCCCATAGACCTGGGCAGAGTTTGCGACTTCATGAGCGGCCCACCACCGCCACTGCTGGGTACCCTGCGACCAGCTGTGGTCAGCTTGCGGCCTGCGACTGAAAAAACTGTTATTAGGAATGACTTATTACAAATCAGAAAATGCTTTAGGTATTTGTACACCAATTATTATTTAGGCACATGAATATGGAAGATAGTTCATGAAATATACAATGTCTTATTGCTAAGTGCAATTTCTTTCAGGCTTTTAATCATTTACGGTAATTAGGTAATGGATTATAAGATGTTAAGGCTGGTATAAGCTCTGAGGTACTGTCAGATAAAGTTTGTGCATCAGGAAATATCGAAAGCAATTGTGTGACACTCGTAATTTGAACTTTATCTCAATGTAATAAACGTGTTTTTACATTTTTAAGAACAATCGGAAACAATGCGCTGGCGTTTGTAATTTCAACTTTATGTAAATGTAATAGATGTCTTTTTAGTTTCTTATAACGGCAATTAACTGCTGCACAAGCTTTTATCTTGAAGTATAGACACGTGTTGTCGTCTACTACAGGACGGACACTACCTACTACCCATCCACCGATTTGCGATAGCGCACTGTAGCCCACAGACGCAGATCGGCAACAGAGTAAGTATTTATATATTTTAACGTTATAGGCATGTTAGAAATTTCATCAAAAAGTTTTTATGGTGGATAGGAGCATCGTGATCAATAGGGAGTGTCCGTTCTATGGTTACAAAAGCCCCAATATCGATGAATCTCAAGACATTCTACTATCGGCTTCTCTTCTCGAATAGACCAGAAGTTGTCTGCGACTGTCGACTACACGTGCAGTTGACCGCAACCACCCTACTGATTAGTTAGTATGGATTACTACAAAACAACTTCCGAGCATCGCGGTTGCGGCACGTGTCGTCAACCATATTAGGTAGCCACTGCCAGCACGTGCAGTCTTCAGTTGCAGCCTGCAATGTGGTTCGGAATAGCAATTGTCTAAAGAATACTAGAGCCATACCATGACTAAATATTCAGGTATCACCACTGATATAATCGCATGAGATTTTACGTCGATTGTGCACACAAAATTTTTCAAATGATTTTACACACCACATTATTTAGTAGACTGATCGAATCGACAAAATATTTTCTCGACTACGACCTTTCATCGACGATAAGACTTTTACCGGTAGTAGAACAGTTATTTTTGGCCAATAAATCTATCGACTATGTTATTCGATTACATGAATAATAACAGTTAATAAATAACATTGGATAATTGAGGTTACTTTAATTTAAAGTTATGAGGTGCTTCCTAGACAAAATCTTTTGAAGCAAAGCCAAAAATATAATCGTTTTGAAACTTATTTGTTATCTCTTTTTAACTAGAACGAAATTTAAAACTACGTAAATTGCAACACCATTTCTTTTTACGCATACTAATTAAGGTTAGTCATAGAGAATTATTTTTACCAGTCAATAGACGCTCGTTTCAGTTTCAAATACCTCTCAGAAGTTTGTGGCATGCTTCGAATATCTTCGATTTCGTGTTATCCTAGTATTTAGAAGTGTAGTAATATTATTAATTTATGATTAATAAATAACATACTGATTTTTTATATAGTTTATTATTTATTTCAGAATAATATAGACAGTTAAAAGAAAGAATAGACAAAACAAAAATGTTTATAGGATTTTTATACTCTCCTGCATTATTATGAGAGAAAGCCACTATTAAAGATGTCACCAATGACGACCATTCTAACTGAATGATGGAAATAAATAATGTTGGCATCAATAAACCTGTTTCGCTTAAGACAGCAGATTTCAATAATTTGTTTTTTAGTATGAAGTTGTTGTCAGGAAGGGAACCATGACTATATTACTAGCGAAATTTTTGAGTCCTGGGACATCCTTCCGAGGGCTTACCCGGGGCTCCCAACCGTAGGCTGTTGGGCGTTACGTGAGGTTTTTTAGCCGGTAGGAGTCCGGCATAGCATTCATGAAGGATTTTCCCTCACGTTAAAAAAAAGGCGTGATTTTAGGTGCCAGTTGTATTTAAGTCAATGCAATTGGGAGTCCTCGGGTATCCTTCCGAGGGCTTACCCGTGGCTCCCAACCGTAGGCTGTTAGCAGGACACGTGAGGTTTTTTACTCCGCCATCCATGAGGATATTCCCTTACGTAAAACAAAAAAAAGTCCGTGCAAAATTAATGATCAATTTTGATGGCGAAGTGGACAAGCCACACACGTTGTTTTTTATTTTTGCGACAAAGTGGTGGTAACTGGTCCTTCGAACCGGCGCGCAGCGATGTCAGAAAAGGGTTGTGAAAATTTTTGTTAGCTCGAGTAGATATTTTAAATATGGGTAGACTTGGATGCTATGCCGGACTCCTACCAACTAAAAAACCTCACGTAACGCCCAACAGCCTATGGTTGGGATCCCCGGGTAAGCCGTCGGAAGGATGTCCCAGGACAATATGGGTAGACTAGGGAAGACACGAGTCAGAAAATATATAATTAAACCCTTGTACTGATATCTCCCCCAGGGGGTTGGTCAGGGAAGACACCGCCATAATTTAAAACCTTGTACTAACATCTGCCCCAGCAGCAAGACTAGGAAAGTTCTGATGTGTCCCACAGGGGATCGTCGAGTTTACCGCAAACAAAATCTAGAAATACATAGCTGACATCAATACAAATCTATACATACGAGTATAATGATAAAAAAGTCAAAACTGTACATTGGAAATATTAAAAAGAAATACTCGCTGGGTGTTCAACATAAGATACCGAAGCCGAAAATATAGCTAGATTTTTTTTTGTCTGTTTGTCTGTTTGCTTTGCTTTGTCCGGAAAGATCTCGAAAAGTACTCAATAGATTCGATTCCAATTTTGCACAAATATTAACTAGGGGTAGGGTCTTCAAATAGGCTAGATATTATCACGCTACATATCCTAGGGGCTAAGCAGAGAGCAATCAAATTGGCATTATAAAATAATTTTCACGCGTACGAAGTCGCGGGCAACAGCTAGTTAAAAATATATACCGACCCTCGAAAAGTCACGTATCTGAGTTATTAATTGTAAGTTGATCACGTGATCAAATTAATTTAATGTGAAAACGTGACACTGGCAGGGGTGATTTTAATAGTAGGTATTTTCCGTTTATGTTGGCGTCAGCTAATGATTCAGTATAGACTTCTTGGCTGGCTATCCTGCTAATTTTCTTTATATCACTGAGGTAGCACACAAGCATACGACCCACCTTATAGAAAGTGGTCGCCGTGGCCTATGGACGTCTGATATGCCTGAGAAGCTGGATGCATAGCTTAGTAACTTTGACGTTAAGTAACTTAAAAGTTTGATTAGTTCGCGCATCAAGGGATTTTAGACCTGAGTAGTCTCCTGGGACATCCTTTCGAGGACTTACCCGGGACTCCCGGCCGTAGACAGTTGTGAGGCATCGTGTGCTTTTAGTTGGTAGGAGTCCGGCATAGCATCCATGTAGGATTTCCACACGTAAAAAAAAGGACCTGAGCAGTCTGAGTACATAATATTGTTTTAATATCAACTCGATAACTCTAGTTCTCGAGATAAATGGTTTTCCAGATAGTCAGCGGAACGGACAACAAAGTGATCCTTTAAGGGTTTCGCTTCTACTTTTGACTTACGGAACCCTAAAAACGCTGTAACTTGACCACTGGCTGTAAAATGTTTACACGCAACTTTTTTTTAATACCACTAAGGTGGCAGACAAGCATACGGCCCACCAGTTGGACTGGTGGTCACCGTTGCCTATGGACGCTTGCAACACCGGAGGCGCTACACTCGCGCTGCCGACCCTGTAAAAACTTTCTAAGACCCCCATACTTTGAAGAACCGCAGGGTAACTAAGCGCCTACAGTTAGTGACGGTTATAAATAAACCTACGTCTATTCATTCATGACGTTTTCTCCTTGACTTAGTGCCGCGCAAAGGACCGTACGAATTTACGATTGTTTGGTACAAATACTATTGTATTTATTGTTTCTTGCTAAATACTCGTTTAGAATCGTTAATGGCCAATAAATTAGGTATGATGAACCAGGAACTAGGAACGTTATGTTGATTTTATTTGTAGTGAGAACATTATGACATAACTGAGAAACCACTGATGCTATAAACCACAGAATATTGGACATAAAATAGTTTAGAAGATACTATACAACAACGTACTTCCCGTTCGCTCTAAGTTTGCAGCTGGTGTAGAGACTTAGTAAGGGAGGCGACCGCCGCGACCGACAAACTTAGAGCGAACGGGTAGCACGGGGAATGCGTCCGTTATGTAATAGGTTTTCAAATAAATATCCCTCGATGAAAATCAAATACTTAAATATTTGCGAAACTCCGGACTTATAACCTTTTAAGTAGTTTATTAAACAAAGAGGATCCTCCTACATGTACTATGACGTCACAATAAAGTTACGCCGTACCATTAGTCGAAATAAAGAGATTTTTTGACGGTGTAAGATGAATGACGCATCGCCTTTTTCGATTTACAGGATAGCCCAAGTACGAGGATTATAATCCTGCCCGTCGACCAGCGCCAGGATTAAGAAGAGATTAAAATCTTTGGTAACATCTTTAAACCTCCGAAACTTTAATATACCAAACGAGCGGGTTGGACTCCCAAACAGTGCAAGAGTTTCTTTTTTAATCTTTGTCAGCAGATCTACTTTTCACTAAAATTGATGACATGGTTCCACAGAACAGATCTATGTATGTCTATATTTTACTGACTTGCCCATACTGACCGCTCCGAATATTACAGCCTGTATATTACCAGTATAGTAGACCAAAGCTTAAATCTAGTAAGCTATAGAAGTCACTATACTCACAAAGACCTAAGCCCCTCATCCTCTACTGCATTGCGCTTCAGGGTAGTGAACCAGTGACCGTCTATGTTCCCCAGTTACGTCACCACTGAGCCTAGTTCAAGGTTCGACCTCTACATGTCCCAAGTTCAACCACAAGCTCGCTAATGTTTTCATTCCATTCACGTCACAATATCGATTTCAGAATTTGGCAACTACTAGGCCTCAGAGATAATAAAAAATACTCGAATATGATGTAAGTAGGCGTATAAAGAGTTAATTTTTTAAACGATTTCCAAAACATTCGAATCCCTTTCAAGACCAATGGACCAGTAGATTTTTCACCACCAGTGTTCCACCAGACCAGTAGAGGTTCCACTAGAAAATCTTTACTTAATAAATAGGCGATGCCACTTTATTTTAGTGGCATTCGACCGAATAGGTCTTCACGTATTTTCACCCTGCTCTCACCACCGATTTTAAATCGTTATAGGTAGATACCGACATAGATCTAGGTACCTATGTATTTTTTTTTTTGTCTCTCCCTTGTCTTCTGTACTACCATGCGACCTGGTTAAGCAAAGGCGGAGCACCACAGGGGTTTTAGAGAGAAGTAGGACCTAATCCAAGGGACAGGAAGTAAGTCACTCTGCTGCAGCCGCGGCTGGGGCGCATAAAGTCAATTTTAAAGATTCAGATTCAGATTCATTTAAAACTCAAATAACCGTAACTTTGTTTTATTCGTTCAGTAGCTATATAGCTTAGACAATATATATTCAAGCCAGTACAATCTCATTCAAAATCGACTGATTCGCGTTCTAGTTTTTAATTGCTTTTATTTATTTCGATAGTTTCGATTAATTGGACGTTGTAAAAAGAGGTCAGTGCCAATGTCAAACGGTAGATGACCGAAAATGCGAAAGGTTTGTATCAATAGACTGTGTTAACTCTTTCTTTTTCTTACCAGTGATAGTGAACTTTCTTTCCTATCGATTACCTGCAAGATACATCTACAAACCTCATACAATATCTAGTTCTTTGTGAGTGTGAAACTGAAAAGAAGTGTGAATCATATTTTTAGAGAGCGTCCAGACAGAATCAATACATTTGTGATGTTTTTGTTCCGAATCCGAACTGATATGTGTGATATTATTTCTTATGTTAGCATTTGAGCCAAAAGATGTGTAAACAACGCAAAAATATAGATGAGTCAGGCTATTAAGTCCCCGCTGGATGTAGGTATCTCCCAATTTCGTTTTAGGAGGGTGATTGACCTTTCTGTGTCATAGCTAGACGGGTTCGTACACAATGTTGTTTAGAGTTCCTTCTCTTGGCCATGACCTCGTTCGTTAGTAAGCACCAACTGCAGGTAAGGTCAAGTTCCTTTGTCCTTCTAGGATCGATTCGTCTCTCGTCAACTAAATCAACTTAGCTTAACGATACTATATTACTGGCACCCGTGTCCAAATGCTTAACGTGCCTGCCAAGAGCACTGAGCAACTGTCGTAAATATCAAAGTCAAAAAAAACTCAATCAGGACTCATCATAGCGTAAGTTACTTTGCGTAGTGATCGTTGCCATATCCATTTTTAGTAGTATCATAAGAAAATATTCAGGTCCATTATATGTATATCAATGCTTCCTTGGTACTACGGTTTCATTAAATTTTACTAGTAGGTACACATCGTGTATTCTGCCACTTACTAGGCAATTTAACAGGTCATTGACCCTTATGTACCATCCGTAGAAACTCACAATCACTCGTTTACTAACGTTATCAACAATGCGCCGATATCCATTGTCTACAAACTGCAAATTTCCGCTAGGATTGGTTGTTTTGTCTCGGTCTTTACTTTAGTGGGTCAAATCAATGATTGATTTTAATCTGATGACACACAATACACAATGGTATAAGTAGATTGGCATCATAAGCTCTCGTAGGCCTACTAGCTAAGTGTTCTTTAAATGACTATTGCTCGGTTATAAATTGGATGACCGTTTCTGGTATTTTTCCATTGTAAGTCCGTTTCTGCCTTTCTGGTAAGTCGTTGGTCCCAAGTGCTAGTCAACATAGAGGTAGTCTTAACACCGCTAAAATTAAAGTCCTCATGGGCAGCTGCAAAGATTTCAACAGCAGGTATCATATTGCCAAAAGATTTTTGGTTTTAAGAACCACATACATTACTTCGAGAATGTTCAAGTGATAAACCAGTGTTCGCCTAATTATTACGATTTAGCAGACTAGAGTCCTAACCTTTTAAATCATGGTCATAGACCCGACATCAGTCGCTAGGATATCTCTACTTAATAACTTATTAAGTAATAGCGCCTTCAAACTACAGGACGAGGTAACAAAGACGTTAATAGACGCAGTAATCGTCTTTATGACCGAGCATCTGTTGGCCACATTAAATACTTAAGATTTGCGTAGGTTTGTATAGGACTGGCTAGGCCCCTTGATTGGCTCGCGATATAATTTGATTTAATGTCGAATTATACACATTGACAAGCTATTTCTTGGTGATTTTTAGTACTGTTCCGCTCCAATGATTAGTAGTGTGATGATAAATATTATTTCAGATCGGGTTATTAGTTTCATAGATAAGCTTTCGAATATCCATCCGAAAATCCGATACCTACATTATTTCTGTTTTATCCGTATAGATGTATTTAATAATTAAGTAGGAACTAGGAACTGTGAGCACAGTAAGGACACATTTACCTATCAGGAATTCATAACCTTCATGCACGAATGAGCAAAAAAATTGTGGTAAAATACAACCAAGCCTGAAATTGGCTAAAATCAAAGTTTTACATTGGACAATAGTTGGCTACAAGAGCTCAAATTCGCTTTTAAATCAAAATTAGTACTAAATTACTGTGGGAGATCCATTCATTGTAAGCACATTGAAAGGAGACGCCACTCAATGAACTATTTGTCAATACTTTCAATATCAGTCACTGTTTATTAGATCACCATTCAACTGTAACATGCAGGGGAGCAAAAAATCCTACATGCGCACACGCTTGGCTGCGTCCACATCCACCAGGGACATTGATACAAACAGAATGAACAGAACCTTACCGGTTTTCAAATTACCATTTTTCGGTCGATAAATTACCTAATGCATACATCATCAAGTTACTTCACACAGATGACAAGGATGTATGATGTGAGTTGCGACGAGTGATGTGTATTTATTCAAGCAACCTTGAGTTTTATCTCGTTTTGACTTCGCTTATGCATTCAAAACATGACGTCTTATTGTTAAAATAGTATTTGGTAACTAGAAAAGATTTCCTATTTGTATAATGATATCCTAAGACTATCGGACTCAATGAGCAGAAGCCGTACTGTTCGCAGTTCTCACGGAAGCAGAATTAAGACAGTAGTGTGACGTGAGTTATATGTACGCCTCATGCCCTAAGAAGCAGGATAACACCCTAACCCTTAGGCAAGACTGCTTTGGTAGCCAAAGTCTGCCGGAGATTCTGGGACACTTCCCCGAGGAGTTACCTAGGACGCCCGGCGCTAGACAGGTCAACTAAAACCATTCGGTTCCAGTGTTCCAGGTCATTCGTAGTATAAAACGAAAATCTATGTATAAAAGAATTTTGGTGGTTAGAGCTAGCGAGAGTACCTATAAACTGAGCTAATTAGCAGCGTTGCTCGCACTGTTGTGAGTCAAAACTTCGAAAGTAGGTGCTCGACTTGCAATCGGAGTATATTGCTATTGTGCGTGGTGACAATTACGTAAAAAATATTTATAAGTGAGTGTAGTCTTATTAATGTGTGTATTTGAGGATTGCTTTTGAAATCTCGTTTGTTAGAGTACGGCGCGTCTACCTCAGTTTATATAGAAGTCTTTGTTAAAAATACGAACGGGCAGGACAATCTGTATTTTCACTCTGACTAACTAACCGACCAACTGTTGTGCAGAGCAATAGGCAATTCAGTTTTTTTTGCTAGCGTGACTCGGTCCCGTATATTTTATACGTCTATGGCGTGGCTCTAGCTTATTAAAGTATTACACATTTGTATCCGAATATATTATGTTTCGTCAAATTTCAGGAAATGAATCTAGGAAACCCTACAATTTAAATAGAGCACGTATTGTTCGTATTCACGCCTTAAAAGTGTAGGGGTTGATTAGAGGAATATGTACACGAAAAATCTGTTAATATTTTTCGTGTAATGATCATAATCTTTTTAAAGGCAACCTTAAAAAAGATTACGATCATTAGGAATTAGTAGGGTGAGTGCAATGGTTAGTATTGGAAATTTTAGGCTGTTATAGAATTATCTGTAACGATTAACATAATTATAAAAGATACTTTGAAAAATTTAAAATACACATTTCTTAGTATACCTACCAATGTTTAGAGATAGGATTAAACACAAACTTAGTCATATTGTTATTAAAAGAGAAGCCGATATTAATAGTGTTAGAACATCGCATCACCACATTGAAAACAGCGCACAATTACAAATACGTTCTTACATAAAATACAATAAATCTAAATACCGCATATGCAAGCTTAAAAGTGATAGGCACAGTGAACCCACATGCAAACACTGACAATAAAAATAATGTTCCAATTAGTCGTCCAATGTGAAGTGTAGGGTTAAAAAATGTTACACAACTGTTAGTTTGAATTCGGTTTTTTTTAAAATGTTGCAGTAGGTTACGTCAAACGAAGCTAAGCATTACTTTTATGTGTTCTACCTTCATTCGGAGGCTTCGTTTGACCACTGTTACTTTCAGTGTGGGCAAGTAACGTTGTCTTCGACTTCTCAAAGGGCCTTCGCGCTTTTAGAGGCGACTCCGTTGGCTTTTTGTCGCTTCTCTCGGCGTCACCCTCTACGCCCAACTTACTGAGCGCGACAAGGTTCGCTACATTGGGGAATAGTAAATTAACTTCAAGATATTTAAAGTATACATTGTGTGTATTGTTTAAAAAGAAAAATTAAAAAGCTGAGCATGCAAACATACAGCCAATTTCCACTTCCAAAATAAATAGCGTGGGAGTCTTAGCTTAGGAAGATGTAGCAGTGAAAGGAGTGTTAAACAGTTCTTGAATTTCATACCGAGGAAGTGGAGACGGTCTTTTGCCATGCCAAGATTTGTTTTCATTTTGTCGTGAAGTCGTTGTGCTCTCTGCCAGGCGTCGCCGCGGCCGCCCCAGCAGTCCACGGCGATTCCACGTTCCAATTCGTAGATACCCTTTTTGTAGAGCTCTATAGCTACTTCTTTTTGGCCTGTGGATATAATTTCTTAGTTAGATGCCATTGGCTTATATTTATAGCTGTGAATAGCCGCAGCTGATACTCGTAGAACATCAAAATATTATGAGAAACTATAAAATTTTGCCTCCCATAATAGTAGGAAATTTGATATCCTTTAGACCTGATGTGAGACACCGTTGGGTTGCAGTAGTATTTTTTCGGCTACCGATCGGCGATAGCAGACAGACAGATTGGGATTTGAGATTAGATACACACTACTAGGTCAATAAGTACATTAGACATTTTTCCGTTACAACCAAAGAAAATTTAAGCCCACTGTCATAAACGCGTAATTACTCTAATTTTGCCTCGTTTTTTGTCTAATGAAAATAACAGCTCAGGTTTTTGAACACTTCCTTCAATTCGGTGAACATGCTCTTGAAGAAGTTCGGCTAAAGCCAAAACCACACTACAGGCACCTATCTCAGCACGTTCGTTGTATACGTAATGTGGCCGCTATGATAGTACGTAATGTAATGCGTCTGTTTGCTAGGATATGATAAAGTCACTAAGCGAGCCGCTTGGCTCTTAGCAACGAGCTAAGCACTGGTAGTGTGGCCCTTAGCCAAAGGCTTAATCCGGTGATTATCTTTAGAATCTATAAAGTCAGAGTAGATAATAGTTAAAGTAAAAACCTTTCTCGATTGTTAAAATAACTTTCTAAATCGATTACCGCCAATCAAATGCGTAATTGTTGTCTATTATTAAACGAATCACTGAAACCAAAACGAAAGTCGGAAACATAAAAGCCGAAAGTAAAAAAAAAGAATAAGGACGAATGTGTCACTGCAGCAGATAGAGACTATTAATGGTTACTTAAACAGTTCTTTAGTGGTGAGTAAGTTTGTGTATAAAAATAAAGTCCTGACTCAATCCTTTACTCATCAGTTCCTAAGATCAAGAAATCAAATTGTTGCTCTATTTTGTGCTCTGCACTGAAGATATAGACTATCGACGTGCACTTAAAATAGCTGAAAGAATTTAGCTCAAATTTGGCAAAGATTTAAATAGCTTAGCTCCCAGCTCAGGTGAGAACGAAAGTAACTGAAAATGTTTGTTACTCAATCACGCTATAACGGCTTCTTCCACCCGACTTCTGCCGGGAACCCTGGGATATCTATACGAGAAGTTACCGAATTCCCCTTTATTTACTAAAACCACACGTGTCCTACTACTGTCTACGGTCGGGAATCCCGGGTAAGTCCTCGAAAGGATCTCCCAGGATTCCCGACAGAGAACCGAATACCCTTTAATAATACGCAGACGACACGACGAACAGTCAAATCGTAATTTGCTTAGCATTTTGTTAAGTTTTCGTACCCAAAGGGACGGGACTGTAATACTGAGACTTTGCAGTCCGTCTGTCTATATGTATGTTTGTCATGAGGCCGTATCTCAGGAACCATGAGCTGAATTTCTCACAATTAATATACCTACCTTTTTTTTGTCACTTGTTGATTAACAAATATTAAAATCAGAAAAAAATATAATCTGGCTCCCATACAACAAACTTGCAGGTTTACGGTACGCAACCCCCAGTGCGTGAGTCCGACTCGCACTAAGCCAGCTTTTTTTAAATATTTTTGATGATGATATTGAGCAAATACTACTATTTGGGCTACTACTATTTATAATGCTACTATTTGGTAAATATGTATCTACTATTCGGCAAATACGAATGCCGAAATTAGGGCACCTTGAAAATACGATTATTCCGAACCTGACCCGAAATCCTGACCCGGTCGCGGGTTAGGTTAGGAACTTGAATAAAAATGTAATATTTGTTCCGAACGTAACCCTCTTCCTAACCTGACCCGACGTCTCGTTCCTATCATAACCCGAATTGCGCAGATTGGTCATTCTCTGTAATCGAAAAATGTAAAAATCGTAAATGTAAATAAATCGAAATAATGTAAAATAAGAACTCGTCGATAAAACAAAAAAAATAACCACGAAGGCTAAGGCGGGAGCTCCGCTCCGCTTCGCTCCCGCCTTAGCCTTCTAACCTAATCCATCCGAGTCGGGGTGTTAACCATTCACTTATTATGGTTGAATTAATCGTTCTGTTAATTATCACAAAATAGTAAATATTATATACTGATTTGACACAAATATGTACTTTTTATTTTGAGAAAGATTACAGAGAATGACCAATCTGCGCAATTCGGGTTATGATAGGAACGAGACGTCGGGTCAGGTTAGGAAGAAGAGGGTTACGTTCGGAACAAATATTACATTTTTTTTTCAAGTTCCTAACCTAACCCGCAACCGGGTTAGATTTTCGGGTCAGGTTCGGAATATAGGTCAAATTAGAGGCGTGAGGAAGCGCGGCAGTGGTGCCACAGTGGTGCGCTAGACGCGCCACCACTAGTTTTCATACAATTTTTAAAAGCGCAATTGTGGCGCCTCAGTGGCGCTTTGCTCCTTCACTCCTATTCATTGTGGCATGATGTTACATAGCCTGTAACTATCCTCAATAAATGGACTATCAAACTGTAAAATTATATTTGAAATCCAACTTATAGTTCCTGAGATTCCAGCATTCAAAAACTCAACAGCTTTAAAATATTTGTATAGATTAGGATTATCTATCAAATAGAAACTTATAACTGCATGCATCTAAATACATAATAATCATTATTTTTATAGTAAAATGCACTCATGATTTCTCAAAATACCTAAATGCTTAGATATTCTGTTGTTTGACAAAACCTTTTTATCAAAGCATAATGATAAAATAAAAGATTTTGTTTTAGTTCTAAGATTTGTGAAATAGTATGGAGCTTGTCTATCTAATCTAAAAATATAAAAATAAAATAAATATTCACGGACATTTCACACAACGCTATCTGATCCCAAAGTAAGCTAGGAATAACCTGCTTGTGTTGTGGGTATCAGACCACAGATATTAATACTTATATACTTTTAAATACATACATAATAAACATAGAAACACCCAGACTCTTGAGACAAACATTTATGGGTCACACAAATATTTGTCTCCGGTGGGAATCGAACCCACGACCTCCAGTGCCGCAAGCGGTATCACTACCGACTGCGCCACAGAAAACAAAAATGTCAATAAATAATAATAATAATATGGGCAGAAGATACTGTGTACAAATTTTTCCAAGAAGATTGGCTACATAAACCACATACAAGCACATCAGGGACAATGACAGAGGGTCAGAGTGGCAGAAACACATCATCAAAATAATAGACATTAAAATTAAATTTTGTTAACAACAAGAGTATTTTTATATAGAGAGCTAAGATTTTCACAGATTATGTGTGTTTTGTTGCCTCTATTACTACAAATAGGAAGGTACTAAAAACAAAAAAAATAATAACATTTGAGGGGGTTCCCATACAATAAACATAACTTTTTGTTGCCTTTTGGTACAGAACTATCTGTGCACGAGTCTGACTTGGCTGGTTTTATAAATATGACAATGTTCTATTTTATCAATGAATTAAGCAAGTTTCAAATTATCTATGAACTTGAGCTGCCTTGAATTAATAATACTAAGACAATAACAATCATTCCATACAGTCTTACTTTGAAATGAGCAAAGAAAATATTAGAGATTTATTTAGACAACTTGATTATTTGTAACTGACAGAATTTATCTTTTGTGGTTGTTTATAATTTCTCAGTAGGAATTAAATATAGAATATTTTTACACAGATATACAAATAAGTGAAAATAATGAAATAGTTGCTTACCCTCATTCTCTTCATCAATTTTGAGCGCTTTAGAAATATATTCGAAAGCTTTCCGATGGTGATGTTTCTGTTTGGCCAGCAAAGGATCTCCAGGACCCACATTGTGTATGTGAGCCATTTCTTCACCGGCAGCTAGTTCCGTACACACGATACCGTCCTTCACTACAACTTCCAAGTTACACTCTCCTTGCTTTTGCGGTTTGTGCATAAGCCGATGTGAGGCCGTATACAAATATTTGAAAACTATAAAAAGTTGATACAAAATTGATCTCAGTATGTTGAAGAGGATGATGATTGGGAAAGAAACAACATAAAGATTCCTTTTATGGACCGAAGGTTGCGAGCCATTTCGCAACGCTGACCCCTTTGCTAAGTCTGCATCAGTCTTCTTGGACTTTCGGTTCGGGGACCTCGTAATTTTACGCGACAAACGGCCACCATTTGAATCGTCTCCGGACACCATCAAGAACACAAACACACCAAATAGTTTAACACAAAATCTCCATATAATTATCAGACAAAGAAATACAGGCTTATCCTACTCCCTATCATAAATACAGCAAAAAAATTGTGATCACTAAAATGTAATATTGACAAAGTTTGACGTTTATCACGCTTGCACCCAGACTACAAAATTTTCACAAAAATAGTAGAAACCTCCTAAATTCAAAGAAATCTCACGTTATGAAACAACCAAACATCAAGGTTTCATTATGTACAAACATCAGTCATGCACGAGCACGTATAAAAACTATACAGAAAAACTCTACATTTAAATACAATTCAAAATGTAAATGCCAAGTGGTAGTTTTAGCCCCATTAACTGTAGCAACTTCTGTGAAACGTTTTGTTATATACTACTGTATCACAGTATAACACTATAAAGTACATAAGAGAAACTTTATTTAAATATAAATCATGCTTTAACAAACTTTTTAAAGGTTGCAGTGGGTCCAGTTTCAACCTTTCAACAGCAATATCAATTTATCAGTCCTTACCAGCTTTATTTTTATTGTAGCTTTTGGTACAATATTTTAAGTTTTCGCACAGGTGCACTAAACGTATGACAATAAAATAATAAAATATGACACTGGCAGACTGACAGCTGACAGTCGTGACATTTGACTTGTCACAGTTTCACGATTCTGTGATTGATTTGATTTCATTCATTCAGCAGAATCAGCAGGCAAGATTTACTCGTGGATAATACGTGTATTTCGATTATTGCATGAGTCAAGCTAGTCTAAATAATTTAAACAGTATTATTGAAAGTGAAAATAAATAAAGTTACGATCTATTTATTCTTATATTGCAGACTTGCAGAGGTAAGTGGTGGAAGTAACCTAATTCTACTTAAAACGGCGCTGATTTGGCGTGTAGCTTTTGCTTTTATTCTGTTTATGTGAAATTGCAGTGTTGGTATAATAGTAAACTATATTATATTAGGTTTTCATTCAACTTTATTTCAGAATGACTGAAACACCAGCAGAGCAATTGAGCCAGATGGCTGTGAATGAGGATGAGGATTTTGTAGATCCATGGACTGTTACTGGCAAGTCTGAGACTGGAATTGATTACGACAAGTTAATCAGTAAGTTCTCAATATTACTCATATTTCTTTTCATTAACTTTCAGTAAAATGAGGATGTAATTTAAATAAATGTTTACTTTCCTGCTACTAAGGGAACAGTCTAACCACCTATAAACAATCTGAGGATGTCAATTCACAAACTCAGTACTTTCCCAGCCCTAATACTTAGTCTGATCTCACGTAGGTGCATATTACAGTGTAATAAATGAAAAATGCCTCTTCCATCCTGGCCACAGTGGTACTGGGCCCTGGAACAGTCTGATTTACCACCTCTAGTTGCATTATTGTATATTCCCAGCTGCTTCTAAAAATACTTGAATTCAGTTTCTGTAGTTAAAAGTAGTTCTGAGGTTCATTTTTAATGTCTGAAGGAACTACTATGCTCACCATTGTTGAAAGCAACTACTGACTGGCTTCACAACTACATAAGGACACCTATGTCAGAGACTTGTCTGTCTGTCAGTAAGCAGTTCACTTGCCTATGAAATAGACTTGGACTCTGAAAATCTTGGTCCCCATTAAATAAGATTTGTATTTAATTTCCAATGCCAAGCCATCTCATGAAGTTTGATGAGTTAATTTTGGTATGCCATAATAAGATTATAAGCTATAGTTTTCTTTTGTTTTCAGAAAGGTTTGGTAGCCAAAAGATTGATAATGAAGTTATACAAAGATTTGAGAAAGTTACTGGTAAAAAAGGTAAGCCAACTACTTCCAACAATTAAGACCTTGATAATTTTGAATAAGGATGTATAAATTACGTAGGAAATTGCAAAATAAAAAATAAATGACGTACTAACAGTAATTTATGCATGCCTTTGCTTCCTGCATTCCTAACTGACATTAAGCAGGAAATTTCAAAATTTTGACCACTTTTTAAATAAATTAGATATTATCAGCTGTACAATGTATGCAAAAAGAATTATGGGACATTCACTCACAACTGAATAACTAACTAACTTAGAACTGTTAAAAAAGGCATTCTTAACAGTTGTTTTGGAACCTCAATTTTGAAAGATTGAGCCATCAGCTAGCTGTCATACCAAAACGTGTGAATTGTGGGCTACTGACTGCTCCATGCAAGTACCAATACCAAAATATTCCTAAACTACAACTTACATTTCTATATCAAATATTTCATATATCAAATATTTATGTTCCAGCTCACCATTTCCTCACACGCGGGGTATTCTTTTCTCATCGAGACATTAATAACATACTAAACTTGTATGAGTCGGGAAAGAAGTTCTACTTATACACGGGCCGGGGACCGTCCTCGGAAAGTATGCACATTGGGCACATGATACCCTTCATGTTTACAAAGTGAGTGAGTTTATTCAGTACTAAATGACGCTCGCGGCGCCTGTGTGATATCCGATACCCGTTCCCGTGTACTGTGGGAATTTATTCTTAGGATGAAAAATAGCCTATGCTTTCTCTGTACTAAATTTCAGCCCAATCCGTTCAGCCGTTGGAGCGTGATTGAGTTACAAACATCTTAACATCTAAACATCCAAACATCTTTCCAAAGTTTCACATTTATAATATTAGGAGGATGAAATTAAATGACCTGTTGCTTATTATACTTGCAGGTGGCTCCAAGATGTATTTGACGTTCCACTCATCATCCAGTTGACTGACGACGAGAAAGTGCTGTGGAGGGACATCAAGATTGAGGATGCTCGGCAGATGGCCCACAACAATGCTAAAGACATCATAGCCGTAGGGTTTAACCCAGAGAAAACGTTTATATTTAACAATTTGGACTTCATTGGGTAAATTTTACCTATTTTTTACTACACCGTTTTTTTTATGTCTATGTGTACACAAAGAGCCTTAGAATCTACGTCAGAACGGAACGTATCAAAAGATCGTTTCTCTGCCGAACTATAAAAACGCAAATGTCGTCATGGCTTTCCATCAGGCCGACAGCATCATTTTGGCGAGCTAAATATAAAAAAACTCACGTGTACATATAGAAAATAAATAAACCCGGCCAAGTGCGAGTCGGATTCGCACACAGAGGGACCGATTACAAAAATTGGGCACAAAATTACGTTTTTTATGTGGGGATCTTTTTTCTGTTTTCAGTAAGTATTTTTTGTTATAGCGGCAACAGAAATACATCATCTGTGAAAATTTTAGCTCTCTATCTATCACGGCGATACAGCGTCGTGACTAAAAGACAGACGGACGGCTAAGTCTTATGTCTCGTTTATAGGATCGCGCTTTTACCCCTTCGTGTGTGAGTCCGACTCGCACTTGACTGATTTTTTTTTCAATAGGTGCAGCAAGTATCACCATCAATCAATGTTATAAATCTTCTCATATATTCAATTTAGAAATATCACCACCTAAAAATGGGTTTCTTTCTTTTATGTGTGGAATTACTCATGTATGCTATTGCAAACTTCTACCCACTAAAACCACACGGTGCGCTGCTACTGTCTACAGAGGGTGTTCCCGGGTAATTCCTCGGGTGGGTGTCTCAGGATTCCCGACAGACTTTGGCTACCACTGCCGTCTCGCATGGGGCTTCCACCCTGCCACCTCACTCCCGAACATGACGTGCTCGTAGAAACAAGCGGGGCGGCGTGGCTCCCCATTTACTCCTGCTAAAGATTATGGTTGGCACTATGATATTCAGCGCGAGAGAATTTCCGCCTCTAGACTTGCCCCGAGGATCTGGCGCTGATGCCCATACGCTGAGCACTCTACCTATGAGTGGGGCCCTGTGTCTTAGCTGCGTTTTCATCGTGCTGGCACTCAGTTGTGGTCTTGCAGTGTATCGCCACAGACATTTACCGAATCACTCGTGCCCGATATTATCTGTGGCAACCGGTATGAAATTATATGCCCCGATTGTAGTGCTTCCCCACCTAGGTTGCTGTAACCGTACCTTCGAAGTGTCCATGACTTCCTGGACAATGTCCGGTAAATGACCGGTCCCCACCGGCAAGTCTCGATCGCTCGGGGTGCCGACCATTGGCCTCGCTCAAGTGCCTCCTCGCTCGTTTTAAATAACGACGTTAAAAATGATTTATACAGATTGGTGCAGTTGTTCTCGCGTTATGGTCAAGGAAAATAATAGAAATTAATTGATATGAATTAATTTATTGAAAGAGTTGATTTTGAGTCCTTAAAGAGCCATAACTACATGTAATTTATTTCGATATAAAAATCGCAAATGAACATCAATCATAAAAATACATTTCTTTAACATTTAAACATATTTGTAACTATTATAACTGCTCTTCTATTTTCAGACAGTGTCCAGCATTCTATCAAAACATGGTTCGGATCCAAAAATGTGTGACATTTAATCAAGTAAAGGGTATTTTTGGTTTTGGAGACTCTGACATTATCGGCAAGATCACCTTCCCCAGTATTGAAGCAGCCCCGGCCTTCTCTACAAGCTTTCCTTTCATATTTGAGAATAAAATTGTAAGTATTCTTTTCATACCTGCAGTAGATGTAGTTATTACTTTAATTATCAGGACCTAGTCCGTAGTCCTTCTACACATTTGAGCTACACAGTGAGGTCAATCTTGACGATCTCTGCGAGTGCCATAATGAACTAACGAAAGATAGAGACAAAAATCACTATCTTTGGTCAGTTCATTATGGCACTCGCAGGGATATATAATTTTGTAAGATTTAACTGGTACATTTCATTGTAGTCGACTGTACGATAATTTAGAGAATATATTGAAGTTTATTTTTAATGGTCATATTTTAAAAAACCGGCCAAGTGCGAGTTGGACTCACCCATGAAGGGTTTCGTAGCAGCAAGTAACATAATACAAAAGTTCTTATAGTTCGTTGTAACTTTGATTGATGTTTTAACACGTTAGCAGTGGTAGTGATTTTTCTAACCGAAAATTGCGGTTTATGACGAATTAAAAAAAAACTACCAGCTCTATCTCGTTCAAACCAATTTTCGTTGGTAGTTTTTATGGCAATGTACTTCATATATTCTTTTTAGATTTATCATCATCTTAGTTTAGAAGTTAGAGGGGGGGGGACACACATTTTTCCACTTTGGAAGTGTCTCTTGCGCAAACTATTCAGTTTAGAAAAAAATTATCTTAGAAACCTCTATAGCATTTTTAAAGACCTATCTATAGATACCCCACACGTATGGTTTTGATGAAAAAAAAAATTTTGAGTTTCAGTTCTGAGTATGGGGACTCCTAAAATTTACTGCTTTTTTTTCAATTTTATATAAGAATCTTAATGCGGTTCACAGAATACATCTAGTTACCAAGTTTCAATATCACAGGCCTTATAGTTTCGGAGAAAAATGGCTGTGACACACGGACGGACAGACAGACAGACAGACAGACAGACAGACATGACGAATCTATAAGGGTTCCGTTTTTGCCATTTGGCTACGAAACCCTAAAAAGACGACTAAGTACTTGCATAATATTTATTGGGTTCCCTAGCTGCAAATTTATACAAAAATTCAACTCATTATTTTGAGATGTAACGATAGATCTGGCATGATGGTTGTGTGCGCAACTGCCGTGCTGAAGTCGTGGGTTCCGAAAAAAAACATTTGTGGATCACGCAAATATTTTTTCCAACCTAAAATTCGAATGCGGGACATCTGCTCGGTAGCATACAGTCACTACTAAGCCACCGAAATCATCAATGTTCTACAATATTTATTACATATTAGAGGACGTCACGCAGTTTCACTATTAAGCTGTCTTTCTGAGTATAGTTCATACAGTTTTTGTCTACTTTTATGTATATCCTCAGTGGCCCATTCACTGAAGGCTGGCCTATCACCAATTGTGACTTCCTTAGACTTGAATACGGAGTTGAACTCATTGTAAAAGGAATCAAAAAATAACTTATACATTACATTTGGATCTAAGCCAGTGTCTAAAAATGGAAGTTTATTGCAAAGTCCAACTCGCATACGTTCCAAGCGGTCACTAGTTACTGGTCTACATAATATTTTACGTCTTTTAACTTTTTCTCTTGTGAT
Organism: Miltochrista miniata; assembly: GCA_933228765.1. Lineage (NCBI taxonomy): Eukaryota > Metazoa > Arthropoda > Insecta > Lepidoptera > Erebidae > Miltochrista > Miltochrista miniata. The sequence continues at coordinate 7,251,497 of OW121764.1, read as the reverse complement.
CTTGAAAGATGCTATTTGCCCAGTATGATCTGATTTTATCTTATTTATAATACTCTTACTTTCTGGCAACATATCACTGTATATATTGTCCAGACAAGTAGCTGTTGTATCACAATATCTAGTAGGCTCTAAAAATAAGTTAGTGAGATTGTGTGATTTAAATAAATTTAAGATATCATTGGTCTGACGCGTATTTATAAGTATATTAACATTAAAATCACCGCACACTATTAGGTGTTTATTAGTTTTTCCAAGTTTAAATAGCACTTTATCCATTACTTCCTCAAACTCACAAAAGGGTGAGACTCCAGGTTTATATACGCATACTACTATGAATTGCTCCAATTCTACGCACGATATTTCAACTGTACACTCTACAGAGAGGGACACAACATCTTTCCGTTCCTTATATTTTAATTTCTTATTTAATAAAATCATCGAACCCCCCCGTGTTGTGTTGACCCTGCAGAACGCACTACCAACCCGGTGACTACTGAAACTGAACATGAGCTCATACTCCTTACGCATATGTTCTGTAAGACAAACAATTTCAATATTATCTGAGCTCATGAACAGCTCCAATTCAAACTCTTTGACCTGTGTTAATGTTGCAATATTATAATGCACCAGGCTGATGTAATTTACATTTTTTAATTTAGTTTTGTTCGGAGGACAGTTTCCGATAAAATTATGGTTTGCAATTAAATTTAACTCTATTAATTTACAATTTTGGCTAGAGGGTAATTCCTCTGTTGTCCCAGCAGTTAATTTAAATTACTTGGAACAGATTCCAAAGTCCTAAAACTACTCTGCTCAAATAAAGCAGTTTTGTCAGCCAAGTTTTTGGCTACAGAATAAAAATAATTAAATAGCAAACTTGCTACTTGTCTTTTATAATATTTGGGTAGACAATACCTACCCTTGTGATTATTATAGACTATAAACTTGCTATGTGACAAATTTGTGTTAAATACAGAATTAAAGTCAATTATATTAAATTATTATTATACTGACTTATTAAATTTAAACGTAAATTCATCTTATATCTAAATGAATTTTCCGAATCTGGCACACCTTTTATAAATGGAAGTGTGAACATTACAACTTGTATGACATTTAAGTTTAAGATGTAATTCATGTATAGGGACAAATCATCATTGCTAATTTTCCCCCTGTTTGCACAGAAAATTATTATTTTACTGTTAGCTTCAAATTTATATTCTAATATCTTTTGCATAATACCACTTAATATAAACATAACATAGCCTATTCAATGTAAACAAACAATCAACTCTTTCCTCTTTATAATATTAGTATTCTTCTAATCACAAAACAATACCTAACCTTAATACATTGACATTCCTCAGGTCCCCTGCCTAATCCCTTGCGCCATAGACCAGGACCCATACTTCCGTATGACGCGTGACGTAGCCGCACGCCTAAAACTGCCCAAACCGTCGCTCATACATGCCACCTTCCTACCCGCACTTCAAGGAGCTCAACATAAAATGTCTTCCAGTGATCCAAACGCATCGATATTTTTGAATGATACGCCTAAGCAGATTAAGAATAAGGTAAGCCTCTCTATTTTGCTATTTTTGCATGCCGGACTCCTACTGAATAAAAACCACACGTATCCTACCTAACAGCCTACGGTTGGAAGCCCAGGGTAAGCCCTCGGAAGGATATCCCAGGACTCCCAACAGAAAATTAATATATGAAACTGTTACTTTTTAACCGACTTCAAAAATAGGGTTTGCATTCGTTATTTCTCCAAAAATCTTGATGATGCTATGTGGCACTTATGTCAAAAAACGACAAATATTCTGAGGCAAAACTGTGGGCTTTAAAGTTGGATGTGTGAAGCTGGAAGACGGTAGTCCAAATCATAATCATTTATTTATTTGCCGAAGTAATAAATGCGACCAAATAAATAAAATCATTATATGAGCTTTTTTTTTTCAACGTGAGGAAACTCCTACAGGGATGCTATGCCGGACTCCTACTGACTAAAATCCACACGTATCCTACCTAACTAACAGCCTACGATTGAGAGGACCGGGTAAGCCCTCGGAAGGACCAGGACTCCCAACAGACCTACGGCTACCACTGCGGCCTTTCCTAGAGGAGGGTTCGGGTGCTTTCCCGCGTCTTTGGGGGATTGTTGGGTTGTAATAAATAAATAGTAATAAATAAATACTACTGCTGGCATTGAGCCGAAGTTTCCTTGTGATTATACGAGTTTGGAGCTTGACTGTCTCAATACTTTATGATTTTTGTCTAAATATTTTTTTTTTGCAACTTTAGTGTTTATCAAGGAGTTATAATCTTATCTTTATTTAATCGTTTCATATCAAAAATAATCAAAAATTATCTTCGAATCTTCTAGATCAATAAGTACGCATTTTCCGGCGGCCAAGCTACTGTAGAAGACCACAGACTAAAAGGAGGCAACACCGCAGTAGATATATCTTACAAATACCTCACCTATTTCTTGGAAGACGATGATTTGCTGGCACAAGTAAGTATTGTTAAACATATTTTGATTATGGAAAAAAACTTAGTGTGCTAGTCGGAACTGTGTGCTTACGACGTTTCGGTTTCCAGTGTTCTATGAGCGAACACTGCGTTCAGCATCTTACGCTGTAGCTGGGCCCTGAGATGGGTTACCACTTTTCGGTTTTTCTATTTACTAGCCTTTACATACTTCGTAAAGTACGTTAAGTCGTTGATCCCGTTTGCCAGTAATGTGGCAGTCATTAAGCCAAGTTATTGACCTAATAGGAGATTCCAAAATTCCCATAGCAGGTAGCCACAGCCTATGCCTGTCCATGTCAACTCGGCTATAATGCCTGCCTTCCACTGCGAGCGAGTCTGACCCATTACATTATTAAGGACATGTATGAAAATCGTCGTTACGAGTATAGCGGAGTCCGTAATGGGTCCGACTCGCTCGCAGTGGAAGGCGGGCATAAGCTCACCAGTCAACACCTATTACAAAAAAAAATCGAATGGTGAAATGTGAACTTTAAGGGCTCGTTTAAGGAGACGCGGGGCGTCAAGCGTCGCGTACGGCGTGGCTTGCAGCGGCGCGTAAAGCGATTTGACCGTTTATAGTCAGGCGGCGCGTGAAGCGGCCCGCGTAGCGTCACGCGCAAAATCAAACATATAGAAATGTAGGAGCTCGTTTAAGGACACGCGGGGCGTCGAGCGACGCGCGTGGCGTGGCTTCTCTCGGCGCTGCGTCCGCCGCGTGGCAGGCAGCTTCACTCGGCGCTGCATCCGCCGCGTTGCACGCAGCTTCATATACGGCGTCGTTCAGTGCGACATAGGGATGTGACATTGTACATAAAAAAACGATTTTTAGTTAATCGATTTTTTCTTTAGCATGAAAAATCGATTAGTAAATTATCGTTTTTTCTCAAGAAAATAATCGATTTTTTTAAATTAATCGATTTTTTCCTAATTTGACATTTATTTTTTTATAAAATAAATACCATATCAAGTTTTATTCATTAATAATAAACAACAGAAATAGTAAGTACTTACATAATCAACACAAATTAAAGTTTTAGAACAATCAAATTATAACAGATTCAAAATATTAAAATAAACAATAGTAAGTTCTTAATAATCAACACAAATTAAAGTTGTTGAACAATAAGGTTGAAAATTAAATGTTTTTCACATTGAATCAACAAAATATTCAAATAAATAAAAAGTAAATTAAATTATTCAAAAACTAAAAATCCGTAGGCAACAAAAAAAAAATAGTGTCCACGGACTTGCTTTTTAAAAGTGTTGATAGTTTTACTGCCCCTAATACCAGGCGGAAGTGAGTTCCATAGTCTGACTGCATGCACGGTGAAAGAGGATGAATAAAAACCGGTTTTGTGAGAAGGAAATTTAAGATTTGAGCGTAGGTGAGATCTGCAGAGAGCATCAGGAGAACGAACAAAAGAGAACCTTTCCTTTAGATAGGGAGGTGAAGATGGATTATAAAGGATATTGTAAAGGAGGCAGAGGATTCGAGTGTTACGGCGAAGGCGGATTGGGAGCCACTTGAGTTCTTTGCGAAAGTGAGAAACATGATCGAACTTTCTAAGATTTAATATAAAGCGTATACACAAATTTTGCAACCTCTCAAGTTTATCCAGAAGCTCCTCAGTGGCGTCTAAATAGCAGGCGTCGGCGTAGTCAATAATGGGCTGAATAATAGTTAGAGCAAGACTAATTTTCGTCCTCAAGGGTAAGAGGCTCTGGAGGCACTTCAACGAATGAAAGGAGAAGTGCACTTTCTTGCTGACGTCACTAATATGGGCACTCCAGGATAGCGTGGTGTCCATGATCACTCCCAGGTTCTTCACAGTGTCTGCGTAGGGTATCTGAATACCGGCCAAAGAACTGGATCCAGTTCAGACACCGGCATATTGTCAGTTTGATACTTACTGCTAATGACGATGGCTTGCGACTTCAGAGGGTTGATGCGCAGTCCGACCGAATTAGCCCAGTCGCTTCGTCTAAGTCGCGGTTAATGCACAATATGCCAAATGGGGCGTCAGTGGCCGAAAAACGTCGGTACAGCTGCAAGTCGTCAGCGTAGAGATGGAAGTAAGACTCGTAGCCGAGTTGATGAAGATACAGAATAAAAGAGGAGATAGAACGCCACCCTGAAACGTATGGAAATGTTCGAGTTCGACGTATGGAATTGAACGCCAATCTTTCATAAGTATCGATGTATCGTTTATTTTGCGTACGTGATATTTTGCTTTCATGACGTTCTGCTCCAGAGGGTTATAAACATCGATTACATTTTCAAAATAAAATATCGATATTTTATTTTGATAAATATTTTTATTTTAATATCGATATTTTCTATGAACCATATTGCCCGACATTTCTACCTAACGCATACCCCGCACATCTCCCACCCCTTCCTTGAAGCGTCCTTCGCGGCGTCACCCGCAGCTTCATCCGCCGCGTTCCTCCATTGCGAGACTCGCTGGTTTACCCGCCGCGTCTTCCGCGGCATCACCCGTCGCTTCAATTGTCGCTTCCGACGCGACGACACTCGCCGCTGTGGCAGCTACAACTCAAACAAACGCTTGCAAAAATGCTTCTCCTTGAACGCTCTGAACATTTCCATACGTTTGTGTTTCTGGCGGCCCGCCTGGCGGGCCGCGCCGCTCGAAGCGCCGCGTCTCCTTAAACGAGCACTTAGTATGCCTCGGCCTACCCCTTACTTAAGGGTGTGACGATATGTACCTACCTATAATATAACTGACTGCGTACGTTTTATTCCCGGAATTTAGTGCGAGTGAAGCCGCGGTCACCATCTAGTTTCTCAATATTCACCTGTATTTTTTCAACTTCCAGATAAAGAAGCGATACGAATCCGGCGAGTTACTTACAGGAGAACTAAAGAAAATAGCAATAGACACAATTACTCCATACATCCAGGATTACCAGAAACGGCGGTCGCAGGTCACGGACGAGGTCATGAAGGAATTCTTTAGAATCAGGCCTATCGTTGTATAAAGTTTCATCAATATTAATACTTCACACATACCAGGCTCTCATGAATGTAAAGGAGGTTGGCGTTTATAAGTTCTATGCTTCATTCAAATAAATTATAGATGCTAGCTTACTGCTCGGAAAATGGTGCCACTGAAACTGTGGACTTAGTGAAAAAGTTCACTTCAAAGTGCACAAAATGGATAAAGTATCGTACTTTCGGAAGATGATATTGTGAAGTAATTTTTATACTCAAAATTACTCTTTATAAAGGAACTTTTAACTTTCACATAACTTTATTGCCAAGATTTGGCGTAACTTTTGTATTAAATCCATGCATCTAATAGTATATTTGATCGAAGATTTTACTGCAAATGCCTTCACTCAAAAATGTTCAATGATGTATTTATTCTGACACGATCAGCCGTAAATATTTTTCTCCAAAGGATTGAGGTCCTTATAAAATAAGACCTAAGTTTGATTTTTGAATGCTGCTCTCATTTTCTTATGTTTCCTGATCTTAGTTAATATTGCTGAACATAACTTTGATACTACTTTTCTCCTTAAATATGTGCAATAGACTGCTTATAAAAGAAGAATTTATTAGTTTAATATATTTTCTCATGTCACGACATTCTATCTGTGCGATTGTGTAGAACTGTAGAGTATGCTAGCTACATACTAAAGGTCGCAGGTTCGATCTCCGGGTCGGAAACATGAAATATTTGTAATTTTTTTTTTTTTTTTATAGATACTTAATATTTATTCTGAAAATCTTAAGAGGTCCGGGATTAAAAATTCAAAAAATACTTCATATAACACAATGTGCTGTAAGTATTTATTTTACCTATATATTGAAGCAAAGTTTTAACTATATTGCAATTATTGCATTTAGGCCAATAAATAGCCATGACCACGAGTTAGACCCTCGGTAATGTCTCAAAATATTGAAAAAAAAAACGCGAAAAAGCAAAAAATAGAAATAAAAATCGTGTGAGTTAAGCATTTTAACTCACAACTCTTCTTCTTCTTCAGCTCTTGATACACATACATATGGTCACGCCTTTATCCCCGGAGGGGTAGGCAGAGGCATAGTATACGCCCACATTTCACTTTATAGTTTTATGTCCCACGTAATAGCTGGTGAGCCTATTGCCGAGAGATGAAATTTTGTCCAATTTCTTTTATTTTCATGTGTGTTTTCGCGCGCATGCGGGCCGGGCGGCCATGTTTTCATTATCATGCACGCCTCAAGCACGCGGAACGCGGGTGAGCCGGGCAATAAAAACGCCCTAAGGCCTTCAACTTGGCTTAACGATTGTCATTTTACTGACAACCGGCTTTCATATCGAATTTTCCTTCTCTAAGCTTTTGATAGTAAATACAAAAAAAATCCACTACTCATCTGATATTCAGTGATATTGTTTAAGTATTTCACGTTTATGTATAAGCTTGTAATAAGACTAAAGTTGCTTTTTAGGGTTCCGTAGCCAAAGGGACCCTATTCATGAGACTTTGCCGTCCGTCTGTCTGTCTGTCCACAGATGAAATTTTCGCAGATGATGTATTTCTGTTACCGCTATTACAGCAAATCCTAAAATCAAAAAATTATGATTAAGGAGCCCTTATATCAAAAGTTCTGTCCTGAGCGCTCGAGCACGGTGAGATCCGATAGAGGTTTTCGTCCGCGCACGCTTAGGTCGTGGAATGATCTCCCTGTCTCGGTTTTCCCAAACGCCTACAGTACGGGGTTCTTCAAAAGGGGACTTGGAAGGTTTTTACAGGGTCGGCACCCAAACGCCTACAGTACGGGGTTCTTCAAAAGGGGACTTGGAAGGTTTTTACAGGGTCGGCAGCGCGATTGTGGCGCCTCTGGTGTGCAACACGCGTCACAACGTCCATGCGCTGCGGTGACCACCGGTACATCTGATGGGGCCGTATGCTTGTCTGACACTCTAGTGGTATAAAAAAATAGGTGATTTTTTGCCGCTTTTGGTACGGAACCCTCCGTGAGTCTGACTCGCACTTGGCCGGTTTTTTCTGTATTGTGCACGACTTGTTGAAGCTGTATAGTAACGCATAAAATAATAGATAGGTATCTATTTATTTATTCTTTGTTACAGTGAAATAAATGCGCTATAAATTTAAAACTTTTTTAATTCAACCATTCCTTATTGTTCGTTAGTCCCTGTAGCTACGCCTGCGAGGTAACATTATTATTTTATATTATATGAGTCTTATAAAATTATAAAACTTTCTGTCTGTGCCCATCCCTACTATCTAATATATAAAATTCTCGTGTCACAGTTTTCGTTGCCATACTCCTCCGAAACGGCTTGACCGATTCTCATGAAATTTTGTGAGCATATTAAGTAGGTCTGAGAATCGGCCAACATCTATTTTTCATACCCCTGTGACCGGGAATAACATTCCACGCGGGCGGAGCCGCGGGCATCAGCTAGTAATATTATAAATGCGAAAGTAACTCTATTTGTCTGTTATGCTTTCACGCCTAAACCGCTGAAGCGATTTAGATGAAATGTCGTATAGAGATAGTTTGAGTCCCTGGGAAGGACATAGGCTACTTTTTAACCGACCACGCAAAACAAGGGTAATGATTTTACGCGATAACGACTTCTACGTGGACGAACCTGCTGGGAACAGCAGTTACCATTTATAATTTTGACCTCAGATGACAACGAGGGGTATTATATCTAAACGTTTAACCTGTGTATCTGATTCTGTCTGTGGGATCATAGCTGCTAAACGGATAAACCATTTTTTTGTACGAATGTGATAAAGATGGTACTCAGTCATGGATTTTAAAGACCATCAGCTCTCGTGTTGACAGGGATTTCATAAACAAGTAAGATAGTTCTGTAAATCGAGGTATTTCTACAAGTGGCATCAGGAACTTGTGTAGCGAGAGCAAGTAGTCTATGGGAAACTCATAAAAATAAGCACATATTCCACTAGCGGACGTCACGAGGTTTCACCCGCGTAGCTCCCGTTCCCGTGGGAATACGCAAAAAAAATATAGCCTATGTTCACCGCAAAGAGTGTAGCTTCCCACCAGTGAAAGAATTTTCGAAATCAGTTCGTTAGTTTCTAAGCAAACTATCAAATGTTTCCTCTTTATAATATTAGTAGATAGATATAGGAAGGAGAATGAAAGATAGATACTTATATAAAAACCTTCACAAAAATAGTGTTATATCAAAGGAAATAATAAGTTATTATGCAGCCTCTTGTCGGCAATGTACCTTACATTACCGACAAGAGGGTGCCTGCTACACTCACCTCAGAAACTAGTAAAAGTAAAAAAAAAAACAAAATACTTTTCTAAATATTCATAACAATGAGTCTAAATTAACATAAAAATGAAAGATATTTTGATCAACATGGGAGTCCTCTGTGTCACGGAGGCTCTACACAAAACAAACAGGCGACAATAGGTTGTGAGACAATAGCTCTTCGGAAGCCTTTAAATTTGTAGCACACACTTGTGCACACAACACCAACTCGATCGAATATGAATTACAAAAGAATATAAGTGAGGACGACACAGTCTTAGACATGTAGAGGTCGGGTGTACCTGTGTATCTTCTTATAAACAGTTCTTAAAGAGGAATTCAGTGATAAGTTTACAAATTCAGTGAAAATATGTAAAGCTATTCAGTGTTGCAAAAGTAGACAAAGGAATTTCCAAATCTACAAGTTTTAACTCCGAAAGTTTCTAAACTGTATCTATGGCATATGGTTTGATATAACTTCTTTTAAATTCAAAATTGGTTATCGTATGAACTATTGCATTTAGTTTTTTTGCCACATCGACATACTCAGGAAAACATCAAGACACCTACTATACTAACATTAGGTACTGATGACTAATAAGAGTTAAGTATACGAAATTATCAAGAAATTTTAACGCCACATAACAATGTATAACCAAAACTACGATGACGAGGCTCCAATACCTCTCATAGCCAATTACACAGTGGCCAAAGAAGATGACGAAGACAGAAGGCCTCCAGAAGAACGCATTATTCTAGAAATAGGACGACAAGACGAGAAACCTAGAGAAGAATTAACTTTCTCGCATAAAAAGTACGATAAAACTATTGCTCATCATAGGTCTTATGTGTTAGAAGAATATGAACCAAGAAGGATCAATTACTTCAGACCACATGAATTTGAGCATGGCACTGAAGGTAAGAAATCGGTACGAGTAACAGATATAGTGAAACATTACTGGGTGTAACAAAATTGACTCTCCAAATTTCATGAGATGACTTGGCATCGGAAATCAAATACAAATATTTAATAAAAAAGGGGGGTTAATTTTTATTTTTTTTGTCGCACATTAAGAATTCGTTTTTTACCGCGGCAATTCGAGGTAACATGGTCGCTGTGGCAAAACAAACACGGAGCACCCGTCTGGCTGTCGTTGTCGCTTACTACTGCCGCTCAGTAGCGATAGAAAGGGTGATAATGAAAATTTATAGGACCTTTAAAAAGGGATTTACGGTTAAAGTATTCATGTGATTTTTTTTTCTTCCTTTTTGTAATGTTTCTTGACTGATGCCACGTCACGTGACGAAATTTGGAGAGTCAATTTTGTTACACCCAATATAATTACGCAATAGACTGAATAGTAGATACAACGTAGAATCTATTAACAGAATATTTTTATAGAATTCACTAGCAAAGTGTCTAGCAAAAGTATTAATGTAGCTAAAAGAGAAAGAACCAATATAAATTGGTATGTAGTCTCAACTACAAACAAACAATCAATCTCAAACAAAAAAATGTAATAAAATACTAATAGTGCCTCAGCACTATTAGTATTTTATTACATTTTTTAACTTCAAAATCTTCATCCAACTCAATTATAGTTGAGGGAATAGCGGGGATGTCGGTGTTACGATTACGACTAGCGAAGTTCATTAGTAAACAAAGCTTAAATATCCTCGTGTATTAAGTTAGGTACACAGAATAAGGTACAGCTCTTTGCGGCTCTGAAATTCGTTCGGTCGCGCCGCAATTATGTAATAATAGGTTTCACTGGAGGAACTACTGCGCAGCTGAGGCAGGAGGGGTACCTCTCCCGCCTCAGCAATAATTCTTCCTCTGAAACCTATTATTGCAAAATTGCGGCGCGTACGAACGAATTTCAGAGACGCAAAGATATTTGGCGCGAGCTGTAAAGCAAACGTTCCATCAAAACATCCTCCAAGCATATGACAGCTGTAGCGGGAGTGAGGAAGCTAGCTCAGTGAGGGGCAAGGAGTGGTCTATCTTCATACTATTATATTAACCTTGGTTAAGCCTAGGCGGATGCATTCATGAGCCCGTTCAGCTAGCGGTGAAAACTGACATGGTGCATAAGCTACTTTGTAATAAAACGCTAAAAGACCATTCAAATCTTAGGTCCCGTATACTACGAACAGGATTTCAGAGAAGGAACATCTATAGCAGAGACGGCAAACTCCGAGTCTTCCCTGGACTTCTCGCACGAATCTCAGGACACCGCCAGGTATGGCGTCGAGGACCTCAACCAGGATGCCAACATTCTGAACTGGAAGGAGAGAGCACTTCAACTTGAAAAGGGTCAGTAACTTTTGATTTTAATCCCTCTTTTTACGTGAGAGAAAATCCTACATGGATGCTATGCCGGACTCCTACCGACTAAAAAACCTCACGCATCCTGCCCCAACAGCCCACGGTTGGGAGCCCCGGGCAAGCCCTCGTAAGGATACCCCAGGACAGATTTTAATCTCTATACGTCGTAATTATTATGACAATGTGAACAAAAATTTGGTAACCATTCCATATAATTCTGTATGCGGTAGTTACGAATGTCAACGGAAGGAAGCTGCCTGTTCCGGTTTGATAAAGTTTGGCACATTTTTTTTTTAAGTTGTGCTAAACGATAGTAGCATTAGTAGCACAGATAATATAATATACTAGCTGATGCCCGCGGCTCCGCCCGCGTGGAATGTTATTCCCGATTCCCGGTCACTTAGGGGTATGAAAAATAGATGTTGGCCAATTCTCAGACCTACTCAATATGCTCACAAAATTTCATGAGAATCGGTCAAGCCGTTTCGGAGGAGTATGTCAACGAAAACTGTGACACGAGAATTTTATATATTAGAAGATTCTAATAGTAGGGCACAATATAAAACCCAGCAGACTCTGAATACCTATTCTTCCGCCATGCTCAGATCAAGCAGCTGTGCAATGGGCAATCAAGAAAACACTATTTTTCATTTTCAGTTCATCTATTGAAAAAAATACAATGAAAAATGTGTGTGCGTTTGAATGTTTTCAGTCCTGATCACTAGTTTAAAAATTTGAACCTATTTGGCAAAATGTTCTACGATCAATTTTTTGTTTTTAATTTATTTCATGACCATGGTTCTACGATCAAGAAGATCGAACGTTACCAGCAGGGAAAAACATGTTTCCCGATATATTCTGTCTGGATATACATACCTATTTATTGTCCACGTGTGCTTACGAGACGTATACCTAATATCCTAATAATCTAACTGGGTTTAAAGTTCGTAAATTACGTCTTAGGACATCATTTTTTTTAGTATTTCAAACCTCTTAAAACCACTTCAATCAAACCACTTATTTCGTACTAAAACCCAAAAACGACAGCCACCAGTCAATTGCTATTCTTTCCGACTTTTTTCAGAATACAAGAAGACTGCGTGCGATCGGGAGCGAACACGAATGCGAGATATGAATAAAGCTTTTGATCTGCTGCGCTCCAAGCTTCCTGTCACTAAGCCTTCCAAGAAAAAGTACTCCAAGATTGAGAGTCTCAGGTCAGTCTCTGTCAACAACTTTTTAATAGCTTCGACTGTCTGGGACTTCGTTCCGAGGGATTACCAACCGTAGGCAGATTGTAGGGTGCCGTGTGGATTTTAGTCAATGATATTGTTTTAGTCGGTAGTAGAGAAGTCCGGTAAGGCATCCCTGAGGATTTCCTCACGTCAGGCAACCCTGACTTTGGATTTTTATTATGCACTTGCTGTTGCAGTTGTTGTGTAACTGTGAATTCAATTTCCGAATTTTTCCGTGCCTCGCAAGGCATAGTTGAAAAAGAAAATAGCTGATCCGTTTATTCCTACGAAAAATTCTAAATCTATGTATCGAACCAACTAAAAAATGAGTTGTAAGTATATATTGAAAACGACACTTGTACTATTCCACAATATTTATTATTATAAACCTGACCGGTTTCGCTTTACAGCATTTTCAAAGGTCTAGATGGAAGGACACGGTATTACTGTCTCGAAAACACACCAACAATAACATTTTTCTAGTGTAGGTATATGAATATTAGAGAGGTACCAGGTTTTAAATTTTCCCCAAATTTAGGGAAATTACAAATTTAAATATTTTTCTTAAACGTATGTTACAATTATGTTTTACATAACAAAGTACCAAATAACCTATTATTTTCTACATTTACCCCAAAAAATAGGGAGAATAAATTTATTTCATTTTTGTGATATTGCTATTTTACAAACATTATAAAATTACAAATGTCAAAATGCAATATTCCGAAATGTCAAAAGTACCCATATTCAATTATTAAATTTACATTTCGGAATATTGCATTTTGACATTTGTAATTTTATAATGTTTGTAAAATAGCAATATCACAAAAATGAAATAAATTTATTCTCCCTATTTTTTGGGGTAAATGTAGAAAATAATAGGTTATTTGGTACTTTGTTATGTAAAACATAATTGTAACATACGTTTAAGAAAAATATTTAAATTTGTAATTTCCCTAAATTTGGGGAAAATTTAAAACCTGGTACCTCTCTAATATTCATATACCTACACTAGAAAAATGTTATTGTTGGTGTGTTTTCGAGACAGTAATACCGTGTCCTTCCATCTAGACCTTTGAAAATGCTGTAAAGCGAAACCGGTCAGGTTTATAATAATAAATATTGTGGAATAGTACAAGTGTCGTTTTCAATATGTGCAGCAAGTTCCACCAAGTGCCGTCAATCAACAGTATAAATAATCTGAGTTGTAAGTATAGTTAACGTGAGGGAAATCCTTCATGTATGCTACCTCCTACCGACTAAAAAACCTCACGTAAAGCCCAACAGCCTACGGTGGGGAGCCCCGGGTATCCCTCGGTAGGATGTCCCAGGACTCCCAACAGAAAAGTTGTACAGTTGGGAAATAAAAGTAGGTACTTATACTTGGACTTTGGTATTACCTAATTGATCGTTTGAGTTGGTCAGTTTAGTTGTTCGGAGTGGAAATAGGGACCTTGCTGAGCTGTTGATCCCGACTGCCAGTAACGTAGTAGTAGTTAAGTCAATTTATGGATGATGGGTAATTTGAAAAATGTCCTCAGCATGTAGCGACAATCTGCCACTGTTCATTTCAACATGGCAATAGGCCTATAAACTGAAAATATATTTTATAAGGGCAGGCATAGTTATACCTCTGCCTGCCCTTTCGGGAATTTAGGAATGAACACCTGCGAATATGAATATCCATCATCATCATCATCAATTAATAAAATCGTAACTGTCTATTCGTCTGTATGTTTGTGCACGCTAGTCTCAGCAACCGCTCAACCGATTGCAATGCGGTTTTCTTAATTGCGTTGCGGTTTACTCCACTTAACATTTAGTGTTTGTTTCATGTCAAATATAAAGTTATATTATGCAATAGGTACTTCGAATCGCACACTTCGTTTTCAATACCAATGATGACAATAGGTACCTCCTACCTAGTTAAGTCCCTTTATTCGGTTTAAGTCAGATTCTGTTTAAGACAGATTCTGCTTACGACTGATTCTGTTGACGACAGATTCGCTTTAAGACAGAATTTGTGCCTTCAAGTAGGAAATTATTATCTGTTAAGTCTACTCGATCACATAAGGTTAGTCTAAATATGACTGTTTAATATTTCAGGATAGCGATATGCTACATCAGGCATTTGGAGTACATGCTGGCCGGAGGTTCATCTGAAGACAATTCCACGTTTTTTGATCCTCACGCCCCGGACCCGAGACGTCGACAGCAGAGATATTAATATCCTATATTGTTCACTAGCTGACCCGCGCATCTTCGTTTGCGTCACATGAGAGTGAGAAAGAGAGAGATATGGTATTAATATTTTGAGTATTATAATGTTTCCCGTTGCATCGTGTGCGAGTCCGACTCGCACTTGGCCGGTTTTTATCGTTCAGTTGACTGGCTGCCACTGCAGACCAAGTTTCCTCCCGTCGCGTCGCTCATACTTTAAAACTTAATAAGAGGGTTATTGTAAGTGAACCTTAAAAGATAGACATATGCTGTTAAGGACATATTTTTATAACTTTTTTAGAGAAACAATTTTGTAATACACAATTTTTACGTAACTTTAACTATTTATGCAGCGTCCGCAATGGGAGCTCTCAAAAGAAAGAAATAATCCAGGTTTTCGAAACATTATTCATGGCTGCTCCGCTCTTATTCATCTTAGCGTGATGTTATATCGCCAAAGCCAGCTTCAATAAATGGACTATTATACTGTAAAATATTTTTTGAAATGCAACCAGTAGTTTCTGAGATCCTAGCACAAACAAACTCTTCAGTTTCATTATATCGTGAGCGAATCTTAAGAGATAGACAAATTAGGTTATTGTGAGCGAACCTTAAAAGATAGACATATGCTGTCGCGGACTTTTTTGTAGAACTTTTAAGAGAAACAATTTTGTAATACACAATTTTTACCTATCTTTAACCATTTACGCAGCGTTCGCCTCGGAAGCTCTCAGACGGTAAAAAATATTCCCCGTTTTCAAAACATTCTTGATTGCTGCTCTGCTCCTATTCGTCTTAGCGTGATGTTATATAGCCTATAGCCATCCTCGATAAATGGACTATCAAACTGTAAAAGATTTTTTGAAATCGAACCAGTAGTTCCTGAGATCCTAGCGTTCAAACAAACAAACAAACAAACTCTTCAGCTTTATATTAGTATGGATAAACTATTTATTTAATTGTCAAACCAAATCAGCCTGTCGTAACCCACTGTTACAGTCAGCCCTCTCCCAAATTTCGTGTTATCACATAATCGTGCACCCAGTCCGACTATTAGTCCGATGTGAAAAAAATGTTGGTCTCGAGGAGGACTCGAACCTGCGTCTTCTGGTTTGCCGGACCAGACGCCCTAACCATTGGACCACCGAGACACTACTCTCGACCGTCAAATTTTTTCACCTCATTACGTCTTGGGGCTTCGAGTGTGATTGAGTCAGCATATAAATCCGACCATCGGACTACTAGAGATAATTTTGAAAAGCATTTAGTTTTCAAAATTATCTCTAGTAGTCCGATGGTCGGACTGCTTGGACATTTTTTTTCTAACAGTTAGACTGGAACTATCTTGCTGGACATTCAGAGTCGTGACTCTAGAAATTATCTGCTCCATCCACCATCAATTCTCGACCAATTTGGCTAGCAACATATCGCGACTATTTTCATTACAAAAGGAAGAAAAGATTTAAACAAAACAACCCAACCCGTGTGGTCAGCGTGGTACAGTAAGGATCATCATTAGTTATTGGCTAGAGACCGATTGGCATCCGTGGATCGTTAGGGATCTGGTTGAAAACCAGGCAGGTATAGTGGAATTCAACAGACCTAATTAATATAGTAAACAAAGAAATTGGATCTCGACTACTCCATAATTACTTACATTTAATTATCAATCCTGATCATAGTCGTTTCAAGGAACTCTAGTTAGATTTATGCGGACATTTCGACACTAATAAACCTTTAGATTATAGAATAACTAGCTGACCCGCGCAACTTCGTTTGCGTTAAATGAGAGTGAGAAAGAGAGAGGTATAGTATTATTAATATTTCCCGTTGCATTTACTCCCGTCGATTCGCTTGCCTATATTCATTAGAGCTGACCCGCATAATTTCGTTTGCGTCATATGAGAGTGAGAAGGCGAGAGGTGTTAAATTGACGTAATGTTTCCCGTCGCTTTTACTTCCGCCCAACTGTTTTTTTGGTATGGAACTCATCGTGTGCGAGTCCGACTCACACTTGGCAGGTTTTAATCGTTCAGTTGACTGGCTACCACTGCAGACCACGTTTACTCCCGTCGCGTCGCTCATACTTTAAAGAGGGTTATTGTAAGTGAACCTTAAAAGATAGGCATTTGCTGGTGAGGACTTTTTTCTATAACTTTTTAAGAGGAACAAATTTGTAATACACTATTTTTACGTAACTTTAACCATTTGTGCAGCGTACGCAATGCAAGCTCTCAAAAGAAAGAAATTTTCCCCGTTCTCGAAACATTACTCATGGCTGCTCCGCTCCTATTCGTCTTAGCGTAATGTTAAATCACCATTGGCCATCCTCAATAAATGGACTATTAAACTGTATAACAATTTTTGAAATACAACCAGTAGTTTCTAAAATCCTAGCACAAACAAACTCTTCTGTTCTATAATATCGTGAACGAACCTTAAGAGATAGACAAATTAGGTTATTGTGAGCGAACCTTAAAAGATAGACATATGCTGTCGCGGACTTTTTTTTAGAACTTTTTAAAAGAGACAATTTAGTAGTACACAGTTTTTACGTAACTTTAACCATTTACGCAGCGTACGCCTCGGAAGCTCTCAGACGGTAAAAAATATTCCCCGTTTTCAAAACATTATTGACTGCTGATCCGCTCCTATTCGTCTTAGCGTGATGTTATATAGCCTATAGCCATCCTCGATAAATGGACTATGAAACTGTAAAAGAATTTTCGAAATCCAACCAGTAGTTCCTGAGATCCTAGCGTTCAAACAAACAAACAAACAAACAAACAAACAAACAAACTCTTCAGCTTTATAATATTAGTATGGATTTCATGAAAAATACTCGGATGGTAAAAATTTAAGACTGTCATTTTTGCTTGTCATTAAATTATTTTTTCTCAGACTTGTTTGTCTTTGCCATAGTGTTGTAAAACTGTTGTACTGGCCAATTGATTTTAAAAGGAGGTCATTATTTTATCAATCTGTCAGTTCGAAAAAATGTACTTACTTTATTATTATAACTTATTGACCCAGAGAGCGAAGAGTGCTAGTCCACAGAGTATATTGAATATATGGAGATGCGAGTCTTTGCCCCTTTTCACAAGTACCGGTTGCCGGGTGCCGGGTAGGGTGGGTGTATGGCCGTGTACTATAGCTTTCACACGTACCGGCGGCGTGATTTGCCCGCCAACCGCTTGCATTCACCGCCGGTTACCCGGCACCGGCTACCCGGCAACCGGTACGTGTGAAAAGGCACTTTGAGTTTGGGTCTTCGATACCACAGTATAGACGATTTTGCTTTCGTCCGTATGTGTGTGTACATGTCAGTTTCAGTCTAGAAGACGTATTTGTTAACCAATTTTCTCCAAACTTGGCACACATGTTCTTTGATTTAAAATCAGTGATCTACGAAAAGATAAAAATACAACTTTTGTCGAAAGTTTTTTTAATAGGGCGGAAAATAAGGGAGAAAAAGGTCCCCGTTATATATGATGGGATCATAAGGGATATAATTCCTCACAGGTTGTTTTTTCCTTAGCGCTCGCGAGGCCTACTCTTCGCAGAAGACTTTTAAAAAATTGGGACTAAATAAGTATTTGTGCGACTCAGAAATCGTCAGAAGGATCCGGTTAGGCTTAGTACCGTGTGGAGGAGTAAATTTAAAGAGGCTAACGTTCATCAGCGAGCAGCCAAAAAGATAATCTAATGTTTCGAACGCCATAAACATTTAAATATGAATAAAAAGAAAAAAAAATGATTCTTTAGGGTAGACTGGGTACGGTTGACGGTGGATGGTTAAAATATTCAGTCCTAAAGTAATATATTATTGTAAATAAATGATTATATGTACTATAAAATTTTCTAAAAGTTTCTTTTTTTTTAAAGATCCTTTAATTAAATTAATATAAAAAAATTATTGCACATAATATCTATATATTGATATACCGAATCTCATGATTTGATGAATTTGGCGATTGATATACCGAAGTAAATGAATGTACGGTGAACTAGATATAACTCAATGATTATTTACATACATAGAATCAGTATAGTTACAACACTATGATCATAGACAACTTCTGTCAACACATGACATGTTTACATGATTGCTGAGCTGTCCAGAAAAAGACTATACCAGTCTAGCACACGCTGAACCAGACCCCATTCATCACGCTTGAGGGATTGCATAAAAATCACAATTACCACCACGTGAACATTTATTTACGAGCGTTTCCGTGCTTCGGAAGGCACGATAAGCCGGTGGTCCCGGTTGTCAGTAAAATGACAGTCGTTAAGCCAAGTTGAAGGCCTTACGGGCGGCTTGAAAAATTTCAACTGTGGGTCGTCACAACCTGCGCCCGGGTCGGCAGCGCGTGTGTAGCGCCTCTGGTGTTGCAAACGTCTATAGGCTACGTTTACCAACCTTCCGGTGGGCCGTAAGCTTGTCTGCCACCTAAGTAGTATAAAAAATAAAAATTAATTTTACCTAACAATATTCTTCTCCTCTCTATCGTTATTATGTATTTCGAATGTTACTGAATAAAAACATTTTCTTTCTTTCATTCTTTCTTCTAGTATCTCAATGTGGCTAAAATTAGTAGAAGCCTATTTAATGTTATTGATTGATCGGTTATAGTCCATAAAATATAGCGTTATTCGAATGACACGTTTATTTGGTTTTCGTTGAGACAGCTGTCACAGAGATCAAACCATATTTAACAGACTGTAGGAGATCGTACATCATACTTACGAAGTTAATACAAAAAATTATTTTATGGTTAAATTGAATATTTTATTTTTGACATTTTAAAAATTTGATTATAAAAACAAAGTCATTGATTTCATAAATGCATATCAAGATTGTAAAACATTTTGAAACCGGTCACTATACATATTTTGCAAAACATTAACATTATCTTACCATGACTAACACACTTCTAAGGGAAAATATTTACTAACTATCAATTTACCAGAATCGAAACAATAACTACAATAAAGAATTAAATTGTACAAATTATTCGTTTTTATACCCTCAAATCGAAATTTCCTAAAATAGTATCTACATAAGTATCATACATCTACATTAGGCGTAGAGTTTGTGACAAACTGTTAACAGCTCACGAGAGCTGACTCTAAAACACCAAGACAGTTACGTAAATACTAAATTACAGACAGGATTGCTCTCAAACTGTGAACTTTGTGTTTGGACGTTACATGCATGAAATACACTTGTAAGATTCCTTACTTTTTTACATTTTTACGATAAATTTTATACAGTTTTATCGACAGCCTGACTGACAATGAACATTATGTATAAGTAGGTACGTAAATATGAATAATACCCATGAACGATAAACATGTGTTGAAGTAAAATAGGGAAGGGTACGTGCAAATTGTGGCCGCGCGCAAACAATCTTGACCTCACGCTGTCATCAGGATTTGCGTTTGTTCTTTAAATTGATTTTTAGAATTGGAACAATATGCAAAATTATTAGTAGCATGCGCAAAATTGGTTGCGGCGCGGCGGCGGCTGAGAAAACGAACTACACAGTCATGTCAATCAGAACTATCGATAAATTACTAAGTTTGTGGCGGCTCGTACTACGCCCGCGTACTGTTTGTCTCATTTGAACTAGTTATAAACCCCGTGTTCGTATGAAGTTGGTTAATAAAATGTATTATAATTATATCTATGCCCTTTTCCTGATTTGCCTTTCCTTGACAGCATCTGCGTGTTTCCTCTCAATCTCCTTTAAGTATTCAAAGTACGCACATTTGATTAGTAGCGGCACTTTCACGACACCTGGTGGACAAATAGATAGCTATTTAGGTACTTAAATTGTCTTTGGTGAGAGGCATAAGACTAAGAGCTTGTACATACATTATGATCACGCCTATATCCCCTAATGGATAGGCAGGTGCATTATGCCCACATTTCACATTTGAGATTTAGTCCCAGCAATAGGTGGTATTGCCGTGTTGATATGGACAGGCGCAGGAGAAGAGAGGAAAGCAGATTTTGATCACTGTTTAAATTAAAGCTTATTGTCAGAACTAGTACTTACTACTTGGCTAAAGTGATTTAAAGAACTAAAACTTATCATTTTAAAACGAATGCGCGTATAGCATTCTGTAAATGAAAATTTTCTGCTTTCATCTTTACCTATCTCTATTTAGCAAATGCTCGTATGCTTTAGTTTTTTATTCGTTTCCCACAGTAACTTGTTCCCAAGGATAAAAAGTGGATCTGTCCAAGCTCTAATCTCTGTACCAAGTCTCATAGGTCATTAAAAGTCCAAAACGAAATGATAAGTGGAGGTATTCACGAGTTCGGCACTCTAGTCTTTTACAACTTCGATAAGGCACTCTAGTCTTTCACATAAAAACATAACCTTTTCCCCTTAGTCGGTTACAAAAACAACTTACCCGCAAAACAAGTAGTAACTATGGTCTTGTAGATGCCATACACAGGAGATAGTAAGCTTTCCACATTGTCTTTTTTCTGAAAACAAAACATTATGTTCAATCAATCAAGTCAGCCTATGGTAGTACATCTGAATGTAGGCCTCTCCTAAATATCGCGACAACACGAGGGCCTGTGCCAAAGGCATCCAGTCACTCCCTGCTAGCCTGCTACCTTCTTCAGCTCCTCGGTTCATCTCTGCCTCCGAGTGGCGCAGTCTGTAGTGTAACCGCCTGTAGCGCTGGAGGTCCTGGGTCGGTCCCAATATTTGTGTGATCCACAAATTTTGTTTCGGAGTTTGGGTGTTCTCTATGTATAATATGTATGTATCTACAATTATATAAGTCTGCTATCAGTCGTCTAGATCCCATAGCACAAGCTTATATTAGCTTAAATTGGGCTAGATTTACGTAGTAACTATTTATTAATCTGTGGCTAGATGACGATGTGTGGGATTGACCATAAATATTTATTTATTACTAGCGGACGTCACGCGGTTTCACCCGCGTAGTTCCCGTTCCCTTGGGAATACGGGAATAATATATAGCCTATGTTCACCGCAAAGAGTGTAGCTTCCCAACAGTGAAAGAATTTTTCAAATCGGACCAGTAGTTCCGGAGCCTATTCGTTACAAACAAACAAACAAAAAAACAAATCTTTCCTCTTTATTAGATTAGTATAGATTTATTTAAAAAAAAATCTAGCGGTTGTCGGCCTACCCCTGTGTACCAAATCGCGTTCTCCACTCCAGAACTACTTTGCTCCATCGGCCGTCATTCACACGAGGTCTCACTAAAGAACTCGTGTGCTCCATCGGCCATCATTTACATTATGTTATCCGTAGAAATAAATAGTGGCACGGAGTGGGGCATTTCCCCTAACACAGTTTATTTATAGGTCTTTGTCTCTGCTACCACTGTTGATATAACTATAGTAGGAGTTGAGTGTGATAAATAAAGTGGCACAATGAAATGTACCTATCATACAATATATGCATACTGAATAGAATTAGTATTTATCTGAAGTGCTCTTGTAGACCCGCTTGCTCAGAGTTCTGTAAACGGCACGATGACTGTGTTAAGATGGGTACCCGTTTGTGGCATTTCCATAATACGAGTGTTTTGTTAAATTTACTTTCACTTAGTATTTTTTATTGCAATATCAGACATGTTACACACACCCTGTCGGAAGGCACATTAAAAAGGCAAACCGGCACCATCAGCAGGCACCACCCTGTTGCAGCAACATGATAGACCTGAAGTCAAGTTGAAGTGAAGGCCCTCTGATAGCAAGTTGGCACCATCTGCCCCTGTCAGTTTCAACTCGGCAATAGGCATAACGTCGTCATCTTCTATACTTATAATAAAACTGTTGAGGGTCGAGAGTCTGTACATCTATACTTATAATAAAACTGTTGAGGGTCGAGAGTCTGTACATGGAAGATATTTTGAAAATTTTAATCGTAGGGCGTTCTATAATCGATACTGAAGCCGAAAATGTAATTTATTTTTTTCATGTCTGTCTGTCTGTCTGTCTTTCTGTCTGTCTGTCTGTCTGTATCCCGAATAAGTATCACGCCGAAATTACTGAATCGATTTGGATGAAACTTGGTACAATCTGAGCTTATAATCCGAGGAAGGTTCTAGGATACCTTTGATCCCGATATTTTGAGCGGTTATTTCAGGAGAGGGGATGAAAGGCAAAATGGATTTTTAGTTAAAAAATTGAACAAGTACCCCTCCTTTCGTACACCTTACGTGACGTAAACGAAGTTGCGAGGGTCAGCTAGTCCTAAGTAATACTAGCTGACCCCCGCAACTTCGTTTACGTCACATAAGGTTAGCGAAAGGAGAGGTACTTCTTCATCAGACTTATCAAGCAGCATGTGACACGGCCCTGTTTGCTTAATCATAAAAGAGCTTAAAGATTAAGTCTATTCTAAAACAATTCAGTCCCCGCCTTCGGCGCGGACTGAGTTGTTTTACAATAGCCTTAATCATTAAGCTCTTTTATGATTAAGCCAACGCGCCCGTTTAGATTTACCCTCACATTCAAAGGAACCCTTGAATTCTAAGTTTTGAGAAAGTTGAGATGTCTCTTGCTCCTGAACTACAAAACCCTGAACATTGAAACTTGTGTGAAACTATTCTTAAAGTATTCTCTATATCAGTGATTTTCAACCTTTTTCATGATGCGACCCCCCTGGCTTGAACAAATATTTCGCGACCCCCCCGACCCTTCATTATTTATCATGTTTGTATGTGTATGTTACAGTGTAACAAATATTCCTTCTATACGAAGTTTTATAATGAAAAAATAAAGGAAAGTACTTTTGTATCTTTGCAATTTGACAAATCCACGGATATTGCGGTTTGTGCGCATTTGTAGCTTTGTGCGTTTTGCATGCAGTGAAAATTTGATAGAAGAAATACTATTTTGCAGAGCGCATTCTACTAATGCTTGCATAACATGTTCCTTGAAGCCACAACAGATACATACATACATATGATCACGTCTTTTATCCCCGAAAGCGTAGGCAGAGGCGTATTATATGCCCGAATTTCACCTTTTTAGATTTCTGTCTCACGTGATAGATCGTGAGCTGTATTGCCGTGTTGATATAGACAGGCACAGGTTGTGACTGCCCGCTGTTAAAATTTCTATAAAAGTCTTCAACTTGGATTAACGACTTACATTATACTGGCAACTGGAGCCAACGGCTTAACGTGCCTTCCTAACGTGCCATGGAAACACTCGCAAATAAATGTCCCGAAGTGGTCATGTAGTGATCACCTATCCATGACCAGCCTTAGTAAATGTTGCTTACTACAGTGGGGCCACGAGCGCTTATTGAAAGAACAGATGCCAAATGCATGTTGGACGCATTGCTTTCTCCATTGCTACGCTCTTGCTTGTAGTCGTCGTCAATAAATCAAAATAACTTCAAATAT
Source organism: Miltochrista miniata (assembly GCA_933228765.1). Lineage (NCBI taxonomy): Eukaryota > Metazoa > Arthropoda > Insecta > Lepidoptera > Erebidae > Miltochrista > Miltochrista miniata. The sequence continues at coordinate 7,227,492 of OW121764.1, read as the reverse complement.
TTTCGTTGACACAATCTTTTACTGTTGAAGTCGGATATGAGGTAAACGTCAAGGCATATATACCTGGTATGAAAATAGAGTAAGATCATAAGAAGACTTGCGTCATTACTTCTCAGTGCAAAAGACATCGCAGACCACCCTTACACTTGGAATTCAAATCTGCTAATTTGGATACTTTTTGGGTAAGGAAACAAACTGAAACCTGGAATTGATCACTGAGGTTTTGAAATTTTTGATTGCATTGGCCACCACTTATGCGATTTGGCATTTTAATTCATTTCCCAAATAAAAAGTAAGGAAAGAAATAGCTTAAACTTTAAAAACAATTCCAGGTGTAGCCAATACAGATTTACGATAACCAATCGATACGATAACAAAACGATAAAAAATAACAAATCGATACAAATAATTAAGGCCCTCCCTCACTGGGAGCATTCGTTTAAGAGAAATTGATTAATCAATATTGAAAACAAGCACAATCTTCGCATTAACATGAGTCTTAGGATTTTATTATTTTGTTAATTTGTCCGTATTATCATATGTACAAATGTTAATGAGTATAATCATTTTGTTACAATTATATAACGGAACAAATCGTTTTTTTTAATTTTTCGATGTATTTCACTCGACCTTTGGCGACCCCCTACAGAAGCTTCGCGACCCCCCAGGGGGTCGCGACCCACAGGTTGAAAAACACTGCTCTATATAATATGACACTGAAAAAAATTTTGGAATCGGACAACGCATTGGGAACTTACAACGAAAAAAACATTTTGTCTTTCATCCCCTCTCTCAAAGGAACCGCGCAAAATATCGGGATCAAAAGTATCCTAGAACCTTCCTCGGATTATAAGCTCTGATTGTATCAAGTTTCATTCAAATCGATTCAGTAGTTTCGGCGTGATACTTATTCGGGATACAGACAGACAGACATGAAAAGTTTAAATTACATTTTCGGCTTCAGTATCGATTATAGAACGCCCTACGATTAAAATTTTCAAAATATCTTCCATGTACAGACTCTCGACCCTTAACAGTTTTATTATAAGTATGGATTATGAGCTCTGATTGTATCAAGTTTCATTCAAATCGATTCAGTAGTTTCGGCGTGATACTTATTCGGGATACAGACAGACAGACAGACAGACAGACATGAAAGTGTTTAAATTACATTTTCGGCTTCAGTATCGATTATAGAACGCCTTACGATTAAAATTTTCAAAATATCTTCCATGTACCTACAGACTCTCGACCCTCAACAGTTTTATTATAAGTATATAGATAGATAAAAATGAATCGCAAAATGTGTTGGTAAGCGCATAACTTCAGAACGGGTGGACCGATTTTACTAATTCTTTTTTGTTGTGTAAGGTATTGTCAGGAGAAGGTTCTTATGAAAGAAAAAATATTGTATTCCCACGGGAACGGGAACTACGCGGGTAAAACCGCGTGACGTCCTCAAGTATTGAATATAAGTCAGGTTTAATGTAATCCTACTGAAATCTTAATGTTTGCTGCAGTGCAAGCTTACATAAACTGCCTGAATATAAAAATTTATTACTTAACTAGCTGAGTTCGCAACTTCGTTTACGTCACATAAGGTGTATGAAAGGAGAGGTACTTCTTCGTCAGACTCATCAAGCAGCGTGTGAAACTGCCCTGTTGACTTAATCATAAAAGAGCTTAAAAATTAAGTCTATTCTATAGCAATTGTTTTCAAATAGCCTTAATCATTAAGCTCTTTTATGATTAAGCCAACACGCCAGTTTAGATTTACCCACTTTTAGTAGATTCATAAGTCTACTGCTCGTTCGCTCTAACTTTGCCGCTCGGCTCCATACTAAAGTCGAATTTTTAATTAGACGAAGTAAATTGACAGCAACTAATGTCACTTCTTCATACAATGTTGCTTATTTTCTATGACGAAGTGACATTAGCTACTGTCAATTTAATTCGTGTAATTAAAAAATCGGGTATACGCCTCTACGCCAACGGCAAAGTTAGAGCGAACGGGTAGTATGTATGATTCTTTAAAGTGATATAACTTTTTTATTTATCAACCGATTGACATGAAATAAACACTAAATGTTAGTGGAGTGGAGCTAACCTTAACACAATAAAGAAAACAGCATTGCAATCGGTTAAGTGGTTGCTGAGATTAGCGTGCACAAACGTACAGACAAACAGACATACAGACAAACAGACAAAAATTCTAAAAATCATTGTTTTGGGTTCTATTGCGTTCATAAAGCCCCCCTATAATATTTTTTCTCATTTATCTTTCATGTACAGACAGCGACCTGTTACGATTTTATTATAGGTATGGATTTTGATTGATAATGTGTGTAGGAACCCCCCTAGGCGCGTTCGCAGTGGTAGCCGTAGGTCTGTTGGGAGTCCTGGGAGATCCTTCCGAGGGCTTACCCGGGGCTCCCGACCGTAGGCTGTTGGGCGTTACGTGAGGTTTGTTAGTCGGTAGGAGTCCGGTATAGCATGCATAAGGGACTTTCCCTCTCGTTAAAAAAAATGTGTGTAGTAATTTTATAGCCCGTAACGTAAAATCAGATCACCCATCTTAAAGTGTCCAGGTAACTAACTAGCTAGCCTATTAATGTTATCCGTAAATAGAACAACAACGTACAGAATATTGGAATATTGTGAGTGAAAATAAAATATTATTGGCGATCTTTGCGAAAGGCCTATGCCCGAGCAGCGGCCATCAATCGACAGCCATGATGATGATGATAACGGTGCAAAAACGCGAAATATAAAGCTTATCCAACATGACTTACAAACAATTCATCCTTGTAAACGTAACATTGTCAGTGATATGACCCCATTTACACCAGGCATTTATCAGCATTGAGGATGTTGCCTCTTCCGGGCTGTATTACGTTATAGGGGAAAGGTGTACAAGATGATCCCTCGAGGTAAGACGATCCTTTTCGATTGTGACGATACTGTGCATGCCATCTAGTTGTTTTTTCGAGAAAAGCGTAGGTTCCCGCCCCCACCGACTGCAGTCAAACCGCGATGGCTGCGTGAAAGACGATCACTGTGTTTTGTGATTTTTAAAAAATTGTACAGTGTTAATCTAAAGTAAGCCTGAATTTGAAACTCCTTTACTTTTCGTGTAACCGATTTTATGTAATGATTATTATATTAGTAGCTTCTAAATATGTTCATTTGTTATAAAAACGTATTGCGGTGACTGTAGGATACTTATAGGTTAGGTTAGAGAATTTCAAATAAAAAGTAAGCTCTGGGGCAAGATGATTCGTCTGCTTCTGTACAAGATGATCCGTGGATCATCTCACCCCAATGTCTTTTTGCCCGGCTGCGCCAGCGAGGGTAATAAATTCGCGCGTATGTATGTATGTACTCGTATGTATGTTATATGTATATATACTATATGTAACAAGATAATATAGCAATTCTACATTTTAAAATAAATTAAATGATAAAAAAAATAACAAACTCAAATGCTACTGAAAAGGTCGAAACAAGCTTGATAACCCATGATATTAGGCGGTACCCACACATTTTCTTTCGGTTTATGATTTTCAAATGGTTACCGCCTGATATCAAGCTTGTTTCGACCTTCTCAGTAGCATTCGAGTTTGTTATTTTTTTTAATCATTTATGTTATTTTATTATGGATTTTTTTTAAAAGGAAATTGCCACGTGTCACGTATCGTGGAAGACCAGCCGTGGACAGTGGGATCTATGGATGATAAAGCACTAGGGGCTGTGGCAGTTGATTATGCCTAAGGGTTGATCTTATTGTTCAAAACACATATTTGATTAAAACATTTTAAAATAATTATTTGAGTAAAGTCATTTTACCGATACCTTAAGTCGAATTTTTAATTAAACGGAGTAAAGTGACAGCAACTAATGTCACTTCTTCATACAATGCTGCATAATTTCTATGAAGAAGTGACATTAGTTTAATTAAAAATTCGACTATAGAGATTGGGTTGGATCTGAACGGGGCAAGATGATCCTCTGGGATCATCTTATACACCTGTGTGGACAAGATGATCCTTTAGCAGACATTTAGTATAATTAATGAAACTCTTATCAATACTGAATTTTGAGAACATAAGGTATGACAATACCTAGATAGATAAACTGACTATTCAAAACATCTTTAATATTAACATTAGATTGTACTTTCTCAGATTTACAGGCATTCTCCCTTAGAGGGATCATCTCATACCACCTTCCCCTACATCAAACGAATTGATCATGTTATCGCATTCGCTCTTCCTACAGTTCCCACCCCACAGCGCAGTATTCAGAGAACCACCTCACAAGTTTTCGCACCAGGAATACATAAAGTAACATCGTGTATAAGTATATTGAGTATAGATGGCGTTGTTGCTGTGTTTTGGCCATAGATTTAGAATTTTTCGCTACTCTCAATAGATATACAAAGCGTGCGAGCGAGACCTCATTATCCATAGCACTTAGCTCGAGAGGAAAAGAGAAAGCAAATTGTGTACTCATATCGCTCATTTGCTACAAGGTCGACATAATTCAAAATTGATGATTTTTGAGTTAATAATACAGTTGCATAGAAAAAATTGTTCTCTTTTTAATGTAAAAACGTTATTTTTCTAAACTGAATAGTGAAAGAGCGAGAGGGAATATTCATAGTTGTGCTATTATAGCACTGTCTCTTTCTTTTTGGTGACGCTCGACAACAACGACATTGTTTAGTTGCGATGCAGCAGTGCGAGTGACAGGTGCTACGTGTGCTCTAGAAGAACGTCATTTTTTACTTTACAACACTCTTGACGGTAAGTTCACTACAATTGATTTTATAATATTTTCCACAGAAACGTCTTTTTTGCAAATGTGTCGGTAATGCAGATAATATTTGAATAAATTAGTATACGTTTAGTTTGTAATATGACGATGTTGCTTAAAAAATTGAAAACCATCAGATTAATATTTCAAATTATGGCGTTGTTGTTAACAAACAAAACGATGATTTATTATTACGCAAAAATGTATTTAGGCTTATGTCATTACACCTTACTTTTTATTGAATTATTTATAGTAAAATCTTACAACATTTTGTAATAAAACGTTAAGGACAATAATTCAAAACATGTTTTTATGTATATTATTTTAGGTGACAATGGCGTTTCCACGTGCTTCCAGAGGTAAACTAATTGTAGCGTTAATTCATTCGCACGAAGAAGAAACTGCTACCAAGGAACCCGGTAGATACCTAATAACTATTGTTTTCTTTTTAACTAAAGTTATTTTTATTCTCGCGTATCTCTATTGAGAAATTAATCTATATACAACTTTCCAGGTAACGAAACCCAAAGAAACCATAGGATGAGATCTTTATCAAGACAGAGAAGTTCTTCTTCCAGCTCGTCATCTTCATCTAACTCTGATTTGTCAGATGTCACGTTTTTAGAAGGTTGGTTATTTTATTACACTCGTTGTAGTGATTCAATCTGCATACAAAAAACATAAATTAATATTATCTTTTGCAGATAGTGACGATTCTGTTAAAGATCCAATGTACATTCCAGATGAGGAACTTCTTCCACAAAATAGTAATGAGTTACCAGAGTCAATTGACTATTCGAATCCATTACCATCTACTTTAAAGGCAGATTCAGTCATAACTATTTCAGAACCCTCACTTTCACAACGCAGTCCTGACTTGCCAGCTGGGCAGACAAATGAGAATTTCATTGCAAGTAACAATTTTGATGGTATAATTTCATTGCCATATCAAACTTCAACAGAAAGTAGGATTCCTACAAGTCCGAATGCAAAGCAAGGAAGAAAACGCAAAATGAAGCTAATTGGAACAGAAACGTGAAGAAAATGCTGAGGAATACCGGACAAGCTTATCAAACAGCTAGCAAGAAAATTAAAGAAGAGAGAAAAATGAAACAGCCAATCATTGTAGGTTGAAATGTCAATCTAAACTATCGGAAGATGAAAGGAAGTTACTATTTAAGAATTACTGGGCATTAGGAAATAACCAAAAACAATGGGAATATATTTCAAAGAGTATGACCATCATTACACCAAAATATCGTTATATTCGGGAAGGAGGAATTAGAAAACCTCGTCAAAAAAATCATGCATTTCATTTCAAGCTGCCTGATAAAACAGTTAGAGTATGCAAAATTTTCTTTAAGAATACCTTGGGAATTAACGACCGGCCTATTCGTACCGTTTTAGAAAAAGAAAATCAAGTGGCCAATTGTCTTTTAGCCGAGGACAGGCGGGGTAAACACGACAAACATCCGCAAGTTGATGAAGCAATAAAAAATGGGATTCGTGATTACATAAACTCCATACCAAAAATTGAGTCACACTATACAAGGGCCAATACAAGCAAAGTTTTCATAGATGGCAGTAAAAATATTGCCAACATCCACAACGACTATGTAGAAGTTCAAAAACAAAAAAAGTTAGGGTTTGGTAATTATATTCTTTTTTATAAAATATTTACTCAAGAATTTAATATTTCCTTTTTTACCCCAAAGAAGGATATGTGTGATGTGTGTGCTGTATTTGAGAACGCAGTCAATAAAGAAAACTTGAAAGAAGAAAATGATAAGCATTTAAAGGAAAAGCAACTATGTCGTGCAGAGAAGGCAAAAGATAAAGCAGATGAAAATATTGTAACTGCGGTCTACGATCTCCAGGCGGTGTTTCAATGCCCCAAAGGTGATGTATCAGTATTTTATTACAAATGTAAGCTGAATGTTTTGAATTTTACAATTTGTGATTTAAAAACAAATGGAGTAGAATGTTTTGTTTGGGATGAGTCCAACGCAAATCGAGGTGTTAATGACTTAGGAACTTGTGTATATAAGTATCTAGAACAGCTTTCGTTACTTAATAATGATAAGACACTTAACATTGTCTTTTATTCTGACAATTGCGCAGGACAGCAAAAAAACAAAACAATGATTGCAGTATATTTGTTTGCTTTACAAAAGTTCCATAACCTTCAAACGATAACACATAAATTTCTTATAAAAGGTCACACACAAAACGAGGGTGACGCAGCACATTCCCTAATAGAAAGACAAGTCAAAAAATTGCTAAAAGCGGGACCTATGTACTCGCCAGAAGCTTTTATTGGAGCTATAAAAGTGGCTAGGAAAAAACCCACGCCATTTCATGTTAATGAAATGTGCACAGCGGATTTTGTGGATTGGAAAGATGCATGTACCCAAATGGGAATAAATTTGACAAAAGATGAAGCAGGAAACTCAGTTAAGATTGGAGATATAAAAGCTTTTAAGGTTGAAAGAGATAAACCACGCATATTATTTTACAAGAACTCTTACGAAGAAGAAGAATTTAAAAGAGCAGAAATTATTAGAAGGAAGAAAACGATAGATGTAAACGTCAAGAAAGCTTATAATTGTAAACCAGGAATATCGGACAGGAAGAAATCAGATTTGCTTGACTTGCTTAACAAAAATCTAATTCCACAGTTTTGTTCTCAATTTTATAATAGTTTGTAAGATTGTTTCAAGATTATTTTGATTTTTTAACCGACTTCAAAAAAGAAGGAGGTTTTCAATTCGTACTCTATTTTTTCTTTCTGTATTTTTTTTTTTGTTTTGAAAGAGGCTACTTCTGATGTGGTCCCATATCCAGGGTATCAGGATCTGATGGTGGGATCCAGGAGAAATCGAGGGCAACCACCGAAAATTGTAGGGTCAACTAGTGCGTTTTTTGACTTTTTGATAAAGTGCTTTAATGGACTACAATTTAATGAAGGTCTGGAGTCGATCTGATGACAGAACCGAAAGACAGTCGAAGGAATTCCTTAACGATTTACAACAGATACCTTGTGTTTCGGCTTGATTCATTTGTGTTGATGAGAACTTTACACCTAGATAGATATACTTTTCGGTCCACCCGTCACTTAAAATAATAATAAAAAATTCCGACTTCATGCATATCCTTAAAAATAAAAATTTACTTAGCACAAAGTAATATGTATTTTGATTTATCAGATTTTATTCAATATAATATTGAAGTTGGTGCCATTAATAATACCTACCTTGGCGCCGACTTCAATATGACATTGAATAAAATCAGGTAAATCAAAATACATAAATATCACTTTGTGCTAAGTAAATTTATATTTTAAGGATTTGTATAAAGACGGTTCTATTTTTTTATTTTCATTTTACGTTAAAGCAAAAAATTGCATAGTTTATACTTATTTTATGATAACATCAATGTTTATTTTATTAGTCTACTGAAAAGTAAGTGAGAACTTAATTATTGAGGCTGATTTTGTGATATTTTTTTATATAAGTCTAACTTAAAATACTTAAGAGTTTATTAATAAGACTGATTGTGTGTAGGGCTTGAACTCCGGAATTCCGGAATTGACATAATTCCGGAATTCCGATAAAATCTAATATCGTTCTCAATTCCGGAATTGGCGAGATCAATACCGGTATTTCGATATTGAAAAAAAAAACTATATTTTCGCTTCTTCTTTAATTTCATTACAAAGCAAAATGTAGATTGTAAGCTTCTTATCCAATTTAATTACCTTTAATTACTACAATGTTGATAATTTGGGATTTCTCTATTAACAAATTAATTCGATTATGTACTTAGGTTTACATTTATTTGATGATATTTCTAAAACCTACTAAGAAAGTAAATCCATTAAATTAATGGTATTTGATAGAAAACATACTATTTAAATAATAATAATATTATTGATGACGTTTTTGTATTTTTTTTTACATTTTGACTTCAATTTACAGTGCGAACTTAGACTTAGCTCTGACTTTATGCTACGAGTTAAATTTAACTTTGATAGAAACGCTGTTAGAATTTGACAGAGGTCTCGCTCAGCATAGTTCTAGTAGTTCTGACGGAACTCATAGGACCCGTACCTTATTATTAGGGGCAAACTTTGCCCCAAGGTGCTCCACTGACCCAGAGTGAGGAAGGTCCTGGGTTCCCTGTTCTCATCAAGGCGGAGGAACATATTCCTTCGCACATGGCTACGTCTCAGGCGCCCGACGCTGATTACAACGAGAACGACGTGCCCGAAGTCACTGAAGGTGATTTAGGGGCGACTGTACTGCGGCTTAGATTCCGCAGGGACCGTGCCCCTGGACCCTACAGCATTCCAGGCCGAACGTGGGACTTGGCTCTTGAGGATCTCGGGCTTCGACTGATGGGGCTCTTTAGTGCATGCCTCGAAAAAGGCCAGATTCCTAAGGTCTGGAAGATAGGGAAAATGGTTCTGATCCGAAAGGCAAGGTGGTCGTCAGTCTACCCATCCGGGGATCGGCCGATCGTGTTGCTTCGTTAAGCAACTCCGGCCGATCCCCGATCGGTCGATCCCCAACAATGATACGCTCAAGGAGCTTGCATACCTCGTTAGGTATGCAAGCTCCTTGAGCGTATCATTGCACAGCGCACAGTCGGGCACCTCACACGCGTGGGGCCAGATCTGGCAGATAACCAGTTTGGTTTCCGTCAAGGGCGCTCCACCGTGGATGCAATCATGTGCATTAGAAGACTGACGGAGGAAGTAACATCGCAGGGTGAGGTGGTGTTGAAAGCGATGGCGATGTCAAGAGACACCGGCATCGCCTTCAACACCTTGCCCTGGAGCTGCGTTAGGGAGGCGCTTATTTATCATGGAGTGCCTCCATACTTCCGTCGAATTGTCGGGGCCTATCTTTCCGAGAGGGCCATAACTTACCCAAGCTGGCTAGGGCCCAGCCGGGTCAGCGAGATACGTCGTGCGGTGTTCCGCAGAGATCAGTCTTAAGACCACTTCTGTGGAACATCGGTTACGATTGGGTGCTGCGTGGTCCGTTGCTCAGAGGCGGCATGTCTCGAGAATCTGGCAGCGAGGCAACTTGCGTCCTTGTTTAAATAAATTAATTACATTTCTAATTTATTCTTTTCTGGTGCAAGGAGGCGCTGGAGCGGGGTCATAGGCCTACGTCTCCAGAAATCTAGGTTCGACAGTTCCCGTGGAGACCAGAACTTGAGCAACAAACCGAATCGCCACATCACATCACACAAGGGGGAAATCGCCGAATTGCCACAATCAAGGTGTGCTTCAAGCTGTAATCCTCACCTTTGAAATCTCAATGAAAACGAATTTTGACAACGCCAAAAAATAGTCGTGAAATAGTCGTAAATAGTCGTACATGTAAAAAAAATAGTCGTATTATAGTTTCGGCGTTATAGCTATAGGTTAGTGAGGATTATGGCTTGAACGTCAAGCTGTAATCCTCACGTCTAGTGCAAGCAAACGGTTAATGCTATCGAATTGGTTTAGGTTCCAAAAAATAGTCGTGAAATAGTCGTAACGACCTGCCAAATCTCAGAAATAGTCCATAAGCGGTTCCCGAGATATGAAGGTACCCTGGTGAGGATTATGGCTTGAACCTTTAAAAACTTCAAATTTCTCCGGAACGACTGCGAGTTTCGGTTCAAAGTTTGTGCCAGAAAATAGTCGTGAAATAGTCGTAAGAAGCTATAATAAATTTGAGTTGATTTAATGTGAAAATAAAAACGTTTTATTTTCCCTACATTTCTATTGATGTACAGTCGTGTACAAAATTTGTAACTTCCAATGATACTAGAGGAAGTCACGCGGTTTTATCCGCGTAGTTCCCGTTCCCATGGGAATGCGGGAATAAAATAAAGCCTATGTTTACCGGGATGAGTGTAGCTTCCCAACAGTGAAAGAATTTTTCAAATCGATGAAGTAGTTTCGGAGCCTATTCGATGCAAACAAACAAACAATCAAATCTTCTCTCGTTATAATATTGGTACAGAATTAGATTATTGGGAAATATTCCACTTAATATAATAATATTTCTTTGAATGAGACGTTTTCCATACCAGCAGTTATAATTAAACAAGAAACAAACATTTATGATTGCTTGCAAATACGTACATTTGTTTAAATCTCTCTGTATGTTTATAACACAGCAATTAGTTTTGATCACAATTGTCATAGTCAGTTCAATATCTGTTGGCGTTTCTAGAAAATTTCTAGATGGCGCTTGTAGGTTCAATGCATTTTCTAAAATCATAAAATCAAACAACATATCACATACCAACATTTTTTAATTACTTACATCGAATAAAAGTATAATACTACTTAAATTAAGTACCAATTTAAGTGTAAACAGTCAGAATATCCTGTCATTGTCTTAAGAACTTACTACTACTGGTCTAGTACTTTTATAACAAGTTTTAATCATAATTATCACAGTTGTTTCCTGCGTATAATCACAGCAATGTTCTACTACCATATGTATTAAAATAGCACTTATTACATATAAACAAGTAACATTTATTAGAAATAAATACAATATTGGCAGTGTCAGAAACACTTGTGGACTAGTATTGTCATATTCTATACAGATAAACAAACAAACAGATTATACTCAGACTATCCTAAAAAAAATATTTGCATTGATCAGTCTTTATATTCCCATGTTATTATTAACGTACAAAAATAGTGGCCCTTGGGTTTCAAATGCTAACTGTGTGTGTTCGTTGACTATTGGTCGAAGATTTTTATCAAATATTGAACCTGTGGCGTCTATTGAAACCCTAACATAATTCAACTCATTTTGACACTTTTTATAATACTTTATTTGATCTTCAGTCCAATAGAATTTATAAAATGGTTTGGCTGATACAAATCTAACACATTTATTAAATGGTGGTGTCTCACTTATTGCTGCAAGGGATAAAATAGGATTTGAATGAAAATTGTCTGCCTTTTTACTTTCGTGCTTTATTTGCTGTACAGTATGTAGTTTGGGTAAAACTGGAGGTTCTGGGGCTTTCATTAATTCGGCAGCCATTTTGTATCGAACCGAAGCTGCTGATTCATTATGTAAAATCTGTGCTAATTTCTGTCTGTATTTCGATCTAATCTGATTTTTCATGTTTGTAGAATGTTTACTATTTTTATAATGCTTCGAAATGCCCAATCCAGGTAACTATTGTACAGTAGATGGGTGTAAAAGTAAAAAAACAAAGGAATTTTTTTATTCATTTCCGTACTACAAATGTTAAAATACGTTGATTTTCCATCGCTTTGCTCCTGTTTTCTTTATGATTATTTATTTAAATTATTTAGAATATTTTACACTATGAAATTTTGAATTCCGAAAAAGGGAACAAAAATACAAAACTAAAACATATTTGATTGACTAATAAAAAACATGGTTGATTCGTAACATTCGTTGTATTACAATAACAACCCTAGCGCATTGTCACGATGACGTCATTCGCACGGCGGGCAACATAGCCTCGACGCTATGAGCACGTGTTTAAGGTGCAATTCTTCTCGTTCTGAGCAGCAGGTATTATTATTAAAATTTTGTAGGCTAATATACCATAGGTATTTTCGCTTTTGTATGGGAGCGGTGTAGTGGGACTGCGCTGCCTCTTTCTGCAAGCAGGTCATGCTCGTGAAGGAGGTGGCGGGCCGGGTGCGGGAGAGAGCTCTCCCACCCGAGTTCCGCAGTCGGCGGCCTGGACGCCGCCGACGTGTTTTCGCCGAGGACTATCGGCCTCCATGACCAGGGGTCTGAGGACGGTGAGACGGTTGCTCACCGTCCTTACAGAAGCAGGCCCATGACGGCAGCGTGACGTGAGCAACTCACACATGCCCCCCCTTAGAAGCGGGATAACACCCGAAACCCCCAAAGACGCGGGATAGCACCCAAACCACCCCCTGGGCGAGGCCACAGTGGAGGCCGTAGGTCTGTTGTGAGTCCCGGGACATCCTTTCGAGGGCTTCCCGGGGCTCCCAACCACAGGCTGTTGGGCGTTGCGTAAGGTTTTTAGTCGGTAAGAGTCCGGCATAACATCCTCTGAGGATTTTTCCTCACGTAAAAAAAAAAGTAAGGATTCAAATCATAAATGTTTGTTTTTTGTTTAATTATAACTGCTGGTATGGAAAACGTCTCATTCAAAGAAATATTATTATATTAAGCGGAATATTTCCCAATAATCTAATTCTGTACCAATATTATAACGAGAGAAGATTTGATTGTTTGTTTGTTTGCATCGAATAGGCTCGGAAACTACTTAACCGATTTAAAAAATTCTTTCACTGTTGGGAAGCTACACTCTTCCCGGTAAACATAGGCTTTATTTTATTCCCGCATTCCCATGGGAACGGGATGATGGGACTTCCTCTGGTATCATTGGAAGTTACAAATTTTGTACACGACTGTACATCAATAGAAATGTAGGGAAAATAAAACGTTTTTATTTTCACATTAAATCAACTCAAATTTATTATAGCTTCTTACGACTATTTCACGACTATTTTTTGGCACAAACTTTGAACGGAAACTCGCAGTAGTTCCGGAGAAATTTGAAGTTTTTAAAGGTTCAAGCCATAATCCTCACCAGGGTACCTTCATATCTCGGGAACCGCTTATGGACTATTTCTGAGATTTGGCAGGTCGTTACGACTATTTCACGACTATTTTTTGGAACCTAAACCAATTCGATAGCATTAACCGTTTGCTTGCACTAGACGTGAGGATTACAGCTTGACGTTCAAGCCATAATCCTCACTAACCTATAGCTATAACGCCGAAACTATAATACGACTATTTTTTTTACATGTACGACTATTTACGACTATTTCACGACTATTTTTTGGCGTTGTTAAAATTCGTTTTCATTGAGATTTCAAAGGTGAGGATTACAGCTTGAAGCACACCAATCAAGGCGGTCAGACCGGTCATGGGCGAGTGACAAGAGAGGAGTCACGGTGCGGGTGCTCTGTCCTACCGGTTGTCACAGACGCTTACCGGGCTCGGGAGCTTCAGTAAGTATCTGTGACGAATACACCGGGAAAACACACCTGAGTGCCAGCAATGCGAGGAACGCAGTGAGGACACAGTACTTCACACATTAGTGGAGTGCACAGCGTGGGCTTAACAACGCCCGGTCCTCGTGGTAGGTCTGGACGTGGACATTCTCTCGCTGGAGACCATTGCGCGAGCTATGATCTCCAGTGGGAGTAAGTGGGACGCCACTGCGTCTTTCTGTGATCAGTTAATGCGGCGAAAAGTGATCGAGAGAGAACGCTCCCACCCGAATTCCGCATGTCTTTGCCCAAGACTATCTGCCTCCATAATCGGGGGCCTGAGGACGGTGGGAGGGCTAATCGCCGTCCTTACAAAAGCACGCCCAAGACGAAAGCGTGACGTGAAAGTTTCACGCACGCCACACGCCCTAAGATGCGGGATAACACCTGAACAAGCCCCAAATACGCGGGATAGCACCCGAACCTCCTAGGTGAGGCCGCAGTGATAGTCAAGATCTGTGGGGGGTCCTGGGGTCATCCTTCTGAGGGCTTACCCGGGCCAACCGTACGCAATAGTTAGGAAACGGGTGGTTTTTAGTTGGTTACGTTAAAATAAGTAATTTTACTGGGAATCAAAGTAGTTTATCACTAATAACGTAGGACTGCCAGCTCCCGTTTCTTTTTTTACATATCAGTATTTTGTACAAAACGAAACTTGATTGAGTTCCGGAATTCCGGAATTCCGGAATTCAAATACTGAATATCGAAACCCAGTTCCGGAATTGAAAAAGCGTCCGATATTCAAGCCCTAATGTGTGCAATCCTAATTTGAGAACTTTATTAGCTTTAAGTACATAACCTACTGTTGATTTTTGATTGTCGTATGACTACGTTGTAGTTTATTTTCGAATTATATTAATAAAAATATTTTTCAATATCGACATAGTTTTACTTTAAGTTTACGTCAATTAAAATAATTGTTAAGTGTAACGTCATTAATCAAAATAGTTCAAAAATAGGTATTTATATTATCATCAACAATGACATAACTATTTCCTTGCTGCAAAAAAAAGCAGCATAGCATATCATGCGTACTTTATACCTAAATTTTAATAATTTTATCAGAAGAAATACTAATTGCACAAAATTTTTGTCTAAATAAGTTTTCTAAAACAACCTTTGGATTTATTTGTAACGGAAACTTTATAATGGTTACTCTGTAAAATGATGTTTTTTGAGATATGTCCACATTGTTGCAAATCATTCATCCTCACACTTTGCGTTCCAGTACAGTAAGGTCCGATATGGGCTTCTTCTGCGAACGCTTATATTGTGAAATGAGCTCCCAACCTAGGTTTTTCCAAGCTTGCGTTTGGAAAACAGAGTTTTTCCAAACGTCTACATTAATATGGCCTTCTTCAAAGAGGGTCTTGGAAGGTTCTTGCGAGGTCGGCAGTGCGAGTGGTAGCGCCTCTGGTGATAGAAAGGTTCATAGACTACGGTGACCACCAGTCCGTCTGGTGGGCCGTATGATTGTCTGCCACCTTAGTAGTTGAATAAATAAAATAATATTTTATTTAAAATCAACGTCGAAATTATTAAAATCAATGTCATTTGATGTGCCATGAATCACTGCTGTTGTAGCCATAGCGAAACATTGCTATCGACTTTGTCTAGAGCAGGGGTTCCCAACCTTTTCGTGGTTAGGGACCACTTTTATATTTTTCTTGTTAACCGGGACCACTACAAAGGCATAATTTAAAAAAATCTGTTACAATCAATATGAAACTTTAAAAAAACGCAATAGGAAATTGCATAAACGGAAAAAATCCGTATTTTTGTATTAATATGATTTCTGGGTTGCATCTTCTTCACGAGATCTGCTAACCTAGGTCTAATATTGTTACTCAAAGCTACATGCAAATCATTACTTACTTTCAAAGGATTTCTTGCCTTGTTTTTAATTACCAACAAAGCAGAAAGCCTTTTCGCACAAATAAGCTGTTGAGAAACCATAAAATAGCGCAAAGCGATTTCTCGAACTTTCGTATAATAAATTGCTTTTAAACACCAAACGACTCAAGTGAATTTGTTGTGTTCTTCCTGGATTCCTTCAGTAACTTCACCAGCGTCCGTGCTAAAAGAATTACGAAGGGCAGGGTACTATTCCACTTCTTCGAGGGGTGAAGAGACGCCATCTTCTAGGCCTGCTTCTGTGAAAGAACGGTGAGCAGCCAACTCGCCGAGCTCAGGCCCTCGGTCATGGTGTATTCTGGACGTATTGGACTGACTACGGAACTTGGAAGGGGGATTTCTCTCCCGCTGCATTTTTCACGACCATAACTTGGTCGCAGAAAGACGCAGTTACGTCACACTTTCTCCCGTTGGAGACCATAGCCCTTAAAATGGTCTCCAGCGTGAGAATATTTACGCCCAGGCCCGCAACGCGGTCTTGTCGCTGCTATGCCTATCTAGTGCCGTGTCCCCGCTGTAGATACTTACCGAAGCACCCGTGCCCAGTAAGCATCTGTGACACTCGGTAGGTGAGGCTGCCATGGCGCTCTCCTCAATAGTGGTGAGTCCTCACTTTGGTAGCTAACGTCGTACCTTCTATGACTCCATGAGCTACTGGCGAAACGGGGCTATGCCTCTATTTCTCGGGGCACAGGCCTGTGGTCCCGATCCAGTGCCTCCTTGCACCATTGATACAACGACGCAAGAGCCCTGTTTTCCATGTCTCATGGAGGGGTCTCGGCTAGGAGACATGCCGCCTCAACGGATATCGTGCGGTACCCTCTCCTGACGGCCATCGCCTTAAGCGAGCTATGCAGTCTAGCCACATTGCCGGTCGTCAGGGCCTCCGCCCATACAATACAGGGGTCCCGTTTAGTGCCATACTCCGCACGATTCCGAAGGTCTGTAAAGATACGCTCAAAGACCTTGCGGACTTCGTCGAGCAACACGATCGGTCGGTACCCCGATGGCGAGTTCACCGTCCGCTCGGCCTTTCGGAGCAGAACCAGTTTCCCACACTTTAGTCTTTAAGAAACTGGTCTTGAGCCAGGATCCACGCTCGGCCTGGAAACAATTTCGCAGACTTTGCGTTGTCTTTGCTCGCCAAGCCGGCGGGCGTACCGTACCGCCCCGCGTTCTTCTCGCTCATTGCATGGCGACTAACGGCTCACCGTCACCGCCCGATAAATTTAAAATCATTCGCGGACCAAATTTTCGCTCCTGCTGACCACTGGTGGTCCGCAGACCACTGGTTGGGAACCCATGGTCTAGAGCAATTACATCTGCGCCATTCTATGATAGTTTAGCTATGCTCTGACGACCTGCTCCCCACGCTTTTTATGGAAAGTGAGGGTAGGCCACAGCGGAAATTTTAGGTGGAATGCTCCAATTTTGATAGTTACATTGAGAAATACTACGGAAAGGGTCAACTATTTGATAGGACTTTGAAGGCCCTAGAAGAGGCTTTCATTCAATCGTTGTGAGGCGGAGGGGCTACACTTTCACGTGTCAAGGCATGACCATGGATGTTAGAAAGCAGGCCGACTACTTATATCTGTCCGAATACCACAGCGTCAATAATGAACACTATTGCTATTAGTAAGTCATGTACGGTACCGCACCGGGTTCTAAACAGATATGCGGCACATATTTAAAACTAACTGTTGTAGCCTGCGACTACGCTGCATTATCTTTAGATTGAAATAACTTTTTTATTTATGAACCGATTGACATAAAACAAATACTAACTAAATGTTAAGTGGAGCAAATCGCAACGCAATAATGAAAACTGCTTCGCAATCGGTTGAGCGGTTGCTGAGATTAGCGTGCACAAACGTACAGACAAACAGACAAAAATTCTAAAAACGATTGTTTTGGGTTCTATTGCGTCCATAAAGCCCCCCTATAAACTTCGTGTCTTATATATCTTCAATGTACAGACAGCGACCTGTTACGATTTTATTATATGTATCTATCTATATCTACTGATATTGATTGATAGGTGCCACACAGATTTTTTTGGTTTTGTTTCTGGTTGCTCGCGCGAGGTCTTCTCTTCGCAGAAGTACTAAAATAAAAAAAGAAACAATTTTGAAAGAAATGCGAAAACCCTGCCTGATATATGGAGACAAGCGTCTGTCTGGCTCAGGCCGTACTGTGTACGCCGCCATAGGTTTCTGAAGTCTAGGCGCAATGTGAGAGAAGAAAGGCAAATAAGCAGGTAGGTAGGTAGGTAGGCAGTAAAAAAAATTCAGGCGAAGCGCGGATTTTGTAAAACAGTGTCAGTATTTCTATACTATGTATTTCTATACTATGGTGTCAGTGACTAAACACAAGGACGATATCACAGTATAAATATATGTTGTTAATATATGTTGTTTAACCAGTATTGTAGCTCCCTACAAATGGACGAAGCGCAAGCTATACCTACGATTCTCGTTTTCGGCAGGCCTTTCAGCACGCTAGCAGGCGATTGTGCCGAGTAGACGAATGGACGGTGTGTCGTTTTTAGATAGTAACCGCGCGTGTTTTATTAACTAAAAATATTTAATATGACAACTAGAGTCTATTGTGCTTGTTTTGGTTGCATGAATTCGTCAATAACGCACCCAGAGATAACGTTTTTTAGATTACCTGGAAACTCCGAAAGGTAAGACTATAAATTGATTTTACTTAAGTACTAATTGGTACTATACTACTAGTTGACTAAAGTTAAACAAAGTGATTGACACGAGTGAACTAGGTAGTTACATGAAGTAGGTATGTTTGTGTTTAAAACTAGACTTGTGCTTGCTCAGTCAGTGAACGGTGCGATCCAATATAGTACAATATCCAAAAAAAAACTAGTTCAGAACTCTATTACGTGTAGGTAGTACATTTAGTTCCGTTGTCAGTTCGTAGTTATTTAATTGAGAGCAATGATTTAGGTATGTTTCAAGAGTATTAATTTCTTTGTGGATGACCGATGTTACAGTACACTTAGCACCGTATGACTGCCTCTGTGGCGCGGTCGGTATTGATACCGCCTGCGGCGCTGGAGGTCGTTGGTTCGATTCCCACCCAAGACAAATATTTGTGTGACCCATAAATGTTTGTCTCAAGAGTCTGGTTGTTTCTATGTATAATATGTATGTATTTAAAAAGTATATTAGTATTAATATTCGTGGTCTGATACCCATAACACAAGCAGGTTATTCCTAGCTTACTTTGGGATCAGATAGCGTTGTGTGAAATGTCCGTGAATAAAAAAAAAATTGACAGCATTTTTGTTAAGTACCTTTGATTTTTATTACACGAATAGAGACAAATATGAACTCCCAAAGTTTAACACAACTTGACAATGTACGAAAAGTACTAGTGTACTAGAGACTGACTAGTACTTTCAAATCGAAAAATAGTTTTAATTTTATTAATTTTATTAATATTTAATTTTGTAAATCAAAAATTTAACGCAATGATTATAAAGACTAGAATTCCGTGATTCTATCACTGACGAAACATGTGATGAGCCGATTATTATTGTCTACGCCGCTTACTCGTTTTCAAATTTCTACACCCGTCTCGGCCGTCTCACCCAATCGTTAGTAGATAACGGGCGCTGCGCCACCACGCCGCCGCCCCGCGCCGCCAGCCGTTGCGGGGATATTATATTATTACTCACAAAGTATTTTTTTGTTTAAATAAAAAAGGTTTAATATTACTCGAAATGAAAGCCGGTTGTCAGTAAAACAACAATCCTTAATACAAATTGAAGGCCTTGTGGGCGGATTGAAAAAAATCAACTGCATTAGGCTCACTATCTATTACGCGTACGTAAAACTATAAGGTAAAATGAATCGTTTATTTCAGAAACCACCTAAGTGCACCTTTTTCAACTTTCGGAAAACTAAAAAAAACTGTTTTGCAGCTTAAGTATAGGTCTAGTCTCCTTCAAATATTTTTTAACCAAATCAAGAACATGCTGTTGGTATAATATACTTTCTTCAATTTTTTTTTCCTTCAAGTTTTTGAGTTATAAATTTTTGAAAATTTTTCACTTAGGTGGTTTCTGCAATAAATTAGTGTAATCCTAAGTGATTTTTTAGAAATTAATATTGAAGTTAAGTCAAACGATTATTTTTACCTGTTTTGGTATCAAAGGTAAGTAACAGACACACTTTAGTATAAACAAGAGTGTTTTTATTAGGCATTAAACTGAAAATACTCGTACAAGTAGACTAGACTACAGTATGTCTATATTATATAAAATATCTGGTCTATTCAGCTTCTGGCATGTCTTCTGGCAACTTGTGGTTAGTTGTAGGCCATTGGATAATGGTGTCGTAGAAGGCTTCATATCCAACAGTGTATCTCCATGAACTTTTTAATATCATCAATCTTTTTTGGTTGATTGGGACCTAAAAACAAAAATCTCACTGCAAATTCCGATAAATTTTAAAATTTGTTAGGTATGTCCTACAAAAATGTTTAGCTAAAAGTAAAAATAGAAATTTTATAAATGACCTTGGTAAAATAAAAGTAAAAATACCTTCCCCATAGGATAAGCTTTCTCTGTTGGTAGTTCCGGATGGTTGACAGTTTTTAGAAATGTGAAGGTAGATGTTGCTATTCCACCAATGTATTCGTTTGCGACCAATTTTACCGGAGTATTCTTGTTGCAGAGAAACTGCTTGTTCTTGGACACTTTGAATGACTGCCAATGTCTGCCTATTATCTTTGGGTACGTTTCTACCTGAAGTTTCATGCGAATTTGTAATTTTCTTATATGATTTGGGCCACCACTTTTTCAAACTGAGAACATCGTCTGATGTGAGGTGATATACCTACAGTAAATCGGCCACACTTACCTACTAGCTTTTCATCAGGAGTATAAATCCTGTCCATCTTTCTCAAAAGACGCTTTATACTTCCAAAATCTTTGTCACATGGGGAAAATGAGTGGCCAGAGCCAGTGAGTATCAGACATGGCTTAAGAACTATAAAAATGTATGATAAACCACAAAATAACACCTTACTTTTCACCGAAAACGCACGAAAAATAATATTATTCACTCAGTATTTGGATGTCGGTAACCTTCGATATAAACTAGAAACAAAACAGCGAGCCACGGAACTCGTCAGAACACCGCGCGAGTGAAATATACCGCAGAAAGAACCTATGCGACGGCGCTTGGGTTCTTTCTGAAATAAACGGATTCTTTTGTAGCCTGCCAAATAGCATCGGTGATATGGAATATAAGTTATTTCTGCACTAAACGATGTATTCACCTCCGAAGTGAACAGTACCAACAAAACAACATTTTCGGAATTTTTGTCGCTTAGGTGGTTTCTGAAATAAACGATTCAAATGTGGGCGTATACTATGCCTCTGCCTACACCTTCAGGGATAAAGGCGTGACTATATGAATGTATGTATGTATGTACATATTTACAATCGCAATACTAAATAGAAAGTCAAAGTAGGCACATATTATTAAAATGCTGTAGGTGGGCAGCCCTATCGCATGCTTACGTACCGCGCGGCTGTAGGCATTTATTTCTAAAATCCGGCCGAGTCAAACTACAGTATACAGTGACGATATTGAATATTGACACTTGACAAATTGGGATACGCACGAAATAAAAATCAAACATTCAAGACCAACATGAGACAATAAAAGAAAACCCTGTCTGTTCATAGATAAGTAAATATACCTTTGATAAATCGTGTTGGGGAAGAAAGAGAATGAATGACAAAAACCCGCAAAGAACGGCGTCCCTCGTATGTAAGTGACGCGAATACACTAGGGCGTCATGGCTAAGAGAAGCTTCGCAGGAATTTCCCCGACTATAATAGAACATTACATAGCATAGGATCATCGCTGGCCGCGGCCGTGGCCGTGGCGCGACAGTCGCGCCATAGTGGCTGTGGAGCGTAGCCTACACTTACCAGGCATACAGAAATCCAACAGAGTAAAATTGGCGAATTATTTGAAATTCGATTCGAAGACGCTATTCAACTCCAATACGCCAATAGTTGTCATTGTAGGCAGACGTTTGCTAAATTGCACAGCTTCCGATCCGAATGGCACGCGCTATTCCTCAGACAGACTACCGAGTACTGGGCGCACAGATAACATGAAGAGTCCGAGTTAAAAAGTTTGAAATCTGCAAGTTATCTCTGTAGTCGTCATGGTTACGAATTCTATCAAGGCACTACCTACACCAAGACTGTTCTTGTTAAATTAAATTAAAATGTTAATTAACATTTTAATTTAATTTAAATTAATAACAATATTAATATTGTTATTAGTTTACGTCGTCTTAGTATGTGCGTTGCTCAGATTAAAAGAATTCTTTTAATTTGAGGTGGGCTGTTAGTATTCATTATTCTTTGGTCACATGGACGAATAGTCATAGAAATACTGTCTCAACGATATCTAAACTAAACTCAGTGATGATTTTTTTATTTGTACGATTTGCGAATATATTTTAAACTAGCTGAGCCCGCAACTTCGTTTACGTCACATATCTAAGGTGTATGAAAGGAAAGGTATTTCTTCATCAGAGTCATTAGGCAGCGTCTGAAACTGCCCTGTTTGCTTAATCATAAAAGAGGTTCACTCACATTCAAAGAAACCCCTACAATTAAAATTTTCAAAATATCTGATTCTTAAAAGTGTTATAACTCTTTTATTTCTAAACCGATTTACATAAAACAAACGCTAAATGTTAACTGGAGCAAACCTCAACACAATAAAAAAACCGCATTGCAATCGGTTGAGCGGTTACTGAGATTAGCGTGCACAACCGTACAGACAAACAGATATACAGACATACAGACATACAGACAAACAGACAAAAAATCTAAAAATCATTGTTTTGGGTTCTATTGCGTTCATAAAGCCCCCCTATAATATTTTTTCTTATTTGTCTTCCATGTACAGACAGCGACCTGTTACGATTTTATTATATGTATATATATATATATTGATCAGGGTTTGATACTAAATTTTTCTATTTCTATAAAAGTATATGTTTTTCTCTCTTTGATATTTTGTACACAGTGTATTTCTATTCCAAAAAACCATTACGATCAACGACGTATTACATATAGACACGTCATGCACGAACATCACGGCTTTCAAAAACAGCAGATTTTTTATACATTTAAAAAAATAATTTCTATGAAATTATCTATGGTAGCATGTATGAAAAGTAAGGCAATTGCCTGACTTTTTTGTTGCCATTTTTCAGTGTTGGTAAAGTATCTATGTTTTCATAATTATATCATTTGATTACGATAGCTTTTTGTAGTGTCAGTGTAATAGCTATTGTAGGGAATTCAAAGCTAGGTAAGTATAGTCACTCCTTTATCCCCGAAGGGGTACACACGCACATTTCACCAAATGTCCCACGTAATAGGTGGTGAGACTGGTGAGCCTATTTACGTGTTGAAATGGACCAATGCAGGTTGCGACGACCCACAGTTGAAACTTTTCAGGACAAGTTCATAGAAGCAATGGGCACCATTTTTTTTCGATGAACTCTTTCTAAAGCACAATCATGCCGCACCAAATCGGTGACGTAACCATTTCTATTAGGATAACATTAGCCATAAGAGGTGAGCTACTTCATATCTCACTCACACCAGTAGACAAAACGTCTGGCTATTATGTGTGTTTATACTAAGGGTGTGTGACTGTGTGTGTTGTAATCAGTCGTCTCCGTCTCTGAAGCAACTAGTAGAATCAGAAGAGCGACTCCATAATAGAATCAAAAGTGAAACTGAAAGCTACCGTTTAGGTTAATCCACAGATATCAGAAAAAATATTCTGATTTCTGTGGGTTAATCATTCCTTGTTTACGATTTTAATGTATTTTTAAATTTACACTTACGATTACGTTTCCACAGTGGTCGAAAGCTGGCGGGCGTCTGGTATTTAGACTGCGGACGTATTCCGACCAACGGCGAAGGCATTCAGTAACGTCTTGTTGGTCGCCCCATATTCCTTGCGTATACGTAAAGTAAATAGAACCTACTAGGAGTCCAGCCTGCCGAAAACACAGAAAAGTGTTTCAATCGATACTAATGATGCTGCAATGTTTAGGAGGTCTAATATGTTTAGTTATTTATCTGTATGAAGCACAATGAACCTAATTTCACGAGGGGAAAGGTCTAATTCTGAAAGTCATAAAGTACCTAGTTATTCCTCATTATCAGCATCAGTAATTAAGTTATAGTCCAGGAGCCACCGCCTGTGTTTTTCATTGATTAATAACAGGCTGAATCTTTGTGAGTAGTTTCCGTTCGACGAGACGCCCAAGTTTTTCCTCTGTGAAAATTCTCGATAGAGGTAGCTAATAAAGTGCGCAGCTATAAAACATGTCGATTTGATGGAGTGTTGAAATTGTCTGACTAACCGTTTATTTTTTATTACAATGTTTAAATAATAGTATTATAAACTGGGAGGAATAATTGTCCTACAAGACGGATGGTTTGTTTGAGAGCGTCCTCCACTCCGAATATGTCTAAACGACGGGGCCATAAAAATAATTAATAACAAGTTGATTTTTTGTATGCACCTTTGTAAATATTGTTAGAATGGAATGACCGTTTAGTCCTACAAATTTAGTGGTAGGATTTCTCAGTCCGACACTTCGAAGTTGTCAATTCTATGGTAATATTTTTTTCATTAATAACAGCCTAGTTTAAATTTTTTCCTATCGGGGATAAAGTGAAGAACACTATTTTATCACTGGCCTACAAAAAAAGTAGTATGTAATATATACATATAATTAAATATTTATCAAGCGGTCCTGATAAGCATGTACCATTTTCCACTATTCTTGGAATAAGCACGATTAGCAGCATGGAACAGAACTGGACTCTCGTTGCGGAGGTACCGTGTTCGATCCCTTAGAGAAACTTTTTTTTTAATCGGGGAACACAAATTGTCAACAATATTGGAAGAATGAATTTCCGTCGCGTATTGAATAAATTAAGGCGCATTAATTATTTATTATTTTTCTAATTATTTTTCGGAGAATATTTATCAAGACACGCGGCAGCGGCTCGACGCCAAGTTAAAAAAAAAAGCGTAGCGCGCGAGCTGCCGCACTCTTATTTACAGTAAAATTGGGGTTAACTAGTTACAACACATGTAAGCAGCTGAGTGGGGACATTCAAGGGATTTTTCGGCGGGAACTGAGAAAGATCTAGAAAGAAGCCGTGCCGGCCATCTGGCCTTGGGTTCCCTTCCCAAGCCAGTAGGAGTGGGTCGTTGACGGAATTTGATTCAACGAAATGAAACCGTTTGCAGATAACCATAAACCGGTTAAAAAAACGGTTAACGTTTTCAACTGGTTTTGTATTTATTGAATGTAGTTACGTATAATAAACAGTTGATTGAGATAGAATACGTTGTATCAACGCTTGGCGTGTCGTTCGTTTATCAACTTGTACTTACTAAACTAATTCGCAGTTTATTCAAGTGGATTATTTTATTATAATTTATTACTTTGGATTATTCCTGGATAGTTCCGCGCACGAGACTTTGTTTCCAGTAGTTCTCTGGCAGTTAATATATTTATTTTTAAAACAAATTGAAATGTTTTGTTTAAAAATGTATTGATCAAGCTTGCGAATACATGTCTCCTCCAAGCACCAAAACAACAGCAACGAAATAATGTCATATATTTTTTATTTTCTTGTGGGACTAGCGATACATATCCATTTTTTTGTAGGACACTGTTTGATTTAGGCAAAGGATGCACTAACTCAAGATGTGTTTTTTTTTGTCCTACGGTTATTAATGAAAAAATTATTACCATAGAATTGACAACTTCGAAGTGTCGGACTGAGAAATCCTACCACTAAATTTGTAGGACTAAACGGTCATTCCATTCTAACAATATTTACAAAGGTGCATACAAAAAATCAGCTTGTTATTAATTATTTTTATGGCCCCGTCGTTTCGACATATTCGGAGTGGAGGACGCTCTCAAACAAACCATCCGTCTTGTAGGACAATTATTCCTCCCAGTTTATAATACAATTATTTAAACATTGTAATAAAAAATAAACGGTTAGTCAGACAATTTCAACACTCCATCAAATCGACATGTTTTATAGCTGCGCACTTTATTAGCTACCTCTATCGAGAATTTTCACAGAGGAAAAACTTGGGCGTCTCGTCGGACGGAAACTACTCACAAAGATTCAGCCTGTTATTAATCAATGAAAAACACAGGCGGTGGCTCCTGGATTATTAACAATGTAAATAGTGCTATTTACTTAAAGCATAATGTTGAGGCAAATTATATTTTTCGAATTCCAGTTCTAAAATTTGTTGGTAGATATTCCATTATATCAGTTGAAAAATTTTCATTTCCTACTTTGTGTTCTTCTTGCTCTGAACTAAACTGAATAAATTAGATATAATGGCAATATTGTTTCCTCAGGACCAGTACGAGTACCACCATGTTTGACTGAATTTTGATTTGTTAGATTTATGACCACCATATTCATTTGAATATTGGCTACTAGGATATAATAAGTAAATAAGACAGTAAAACTAACTTTCACAGCGTACATGCATTTTCCATGGACATAGTACGGAGGTTTATATGTCAAAGGCTTATGTCCTGATTTGTTTATTTTGTATTCTTCCTTGGTGCATATTTTAATGCAAGTTGGCTTCATTGGGAGTTCTGAAAATAAAAGCAGTTGTTAAATTGGCTGTAAAAACCAAACTCGTTGATATTTTTGTTCCAAAAAACTAAACATACCTGTGCTTAATTTTTCATCTTTAATTAAAACGAAACCCATCAATCAAGCAGTAAAAAAGATCAATTTTAATCGATACGATTGAGATCAAAACTTAGTCAAAATAATCCTTACGATAGAGTCAATCGCAAGGATTATTTTACAAAGTTGTAATAAGAAAACGAAGACTTTGCTTTGCTTCGTAGTAAAACAAAGCAAGTCGTTTTGTAAACCAAATTGTAGAAGGCAGCAGATGTTACATAATTTGTAACAATTGTACTAGGAAATCACGAACACGAAGCGATCTGGTTAGCAAAATATCTGGGCAGTGAACATTACATGAATAATAATTTCATTCATGTAAGGGAGACAGACATGGTTTTCATAACTTACTTCGATACCTCTCTGTCTTGCTACAATGACTTAGGAATTCAATTGGATCCACAAAATAAAATGTAATTGAGTTGAGTTATAATTTCCTAGTGAAATGGACGTTGTTTTTTTTTATTTATCTAGTCGCAAGGCAGTAAGTAGCATAATAAAAACGCTAATTGGTGTGAATTTAAAAACAGATTAGTTCATTTTTGAATGTTTCTAAAATCTACACCAGAGTACACCTATGTAATTTGTAAAAATGTGTCATTCTCATTATGTTTATATTTACATCGATAAGATTCCTAGTTAATGTCCATGTATGAAGAAATGTAAGAGTAGGTACCTATACCGTTCTCACAAAACGTTTTTACAAAATTATTTTTTTTAACAATTCATTTGATTCATATCATTTATTTGCTTTAAATGGGGGTACATAAAAGATGGTATACAGTTTTTTTTACATAGCACAGGCCCAATTAGCTACATACCTACTATAACATGCAAAGTTACAATTAAATGGTACCTATTATAAGCTACATTAAATATCAGTATCTTCTCATGTTCATGCAAAAATGTCATCTAAAATCAAAATGTGATTCAATGATAATGCAGCAAAATTTCTCCATTAGGCCCCATTTAATAAAATATAATTATATATGTATGTATATTTTGGCTAGACACGCTATCAAAAAGGCGTACCCCTACCATGCCCGGCTCTATCCGGACGCCTGGCAACGCTATCTATACATATATATACTTATAATAAAACTGTAGAGGGTCGAGAGTCTGTACATGAAAGATATTTTGAAAATTTTGATTGTAGGGCGTTCTCTAATCGATACTGAAGCCGAAAATGTAATTTAAACTTTTCATGTCTGTCTGTCTGTCTGTATTCCGAATAAGTATCACGCCGCAGCCTGCTACTGATTGGATTTGAATGATAATTGGCACAATCTGAGCTTATAATCCGAGGAAGGTTCTAGGATACTTTTGATCCCGATATTTTGCGCGGTTCCTTTGGGAGAGGGGATGAAAGACAAAACGGTTGTTTTGTTGTAACTTCTCAATGCGTGGTCCGATTGCAATTTTTTTTTAGTGTTAAAGAGGGAGTAGTTTAAGAATTATTTTACACAAGTTTCAATGTTGAGGGTTAGTTCAAGAATTAGAGACATCTCAACTTTCGCAAAACTTACAATTCAAGGATTTCTTTGAATATGATGGTAAATCAAAACTGGCGTGTTGGCTTAATCATAAAAGAGCTTAGTGATTAAGGCTATTGTAAAATAATTCAGTTTTAGGATGGACTTAATCTTTAAGCTCTTCTATGATTAAGCAAACAGGGCAGTTTCATACGCTCCCATGAGTCTGGAGTGGACACTTTAATGAAAATTATGCTCTTCAAAAATAAAAAAACGCATTGGGACTGGGATACCTAAATGAGAGACATTTTCCTACACTTATTAAAAGTAGGTATATTCATTTCGTCAGACATTAATTTCACAGGATGTGTGAAAAATCCTCCTATGAATTGTATTATTATTGTCTATAATTTACTATAATATTATTGAATCACGGTTCATAACTACAGGTTAAATAAAAACAATTTGTAATCGTCAAAAATGCAAAATGCTTCCTATTACATAATCTTGTTTATAAAATTATATTACATAGTGTGTAGACAAAATTATTTATAAACATTTTGTAAAATATAATAATGTAACATTTTTTAATAAGTATGTTTATCAGTGTAAATCGAGTTTATTATGTACACGGTACATGTCTATTGTGTTTAATGTTGTATGACATGAACTCTATTACCAGTCACTGACACTGGCTGTTTATGTTATCTGTGAAACTAAAATAGAATTCACGTAGATTCGACCAATCGCGTTGTCCGTTGACTCATTTTCGTACAATGTTTCGATTCAGATACTAGGGTATTAGAAATTCAAAGATGTGTTTAAAATCCTCGTAGGATGCTATGCCGGACTCTTACCGACTAAAAAAAAACCTCACGTAACGCCCAACAGCCTATGGTTGAGAGCCCCGGGTAAGCCCTCAGGAAGGATGTCCCGTGACTCCCAACAGACCTACGGCCGCCGTTGCGGCCTCGCCCAGGGGGTGGTTCGGGTGCAATCCCGCGTCTATGGGGGGTTTCGGGTGTGACCCCGCTTCTAAGGGGGGGCGTGCGTGAGTTGCTCACGTCACGCTGCCGTCATGGGCCTGCTTCTGTAAGGACGGTGAGCGGCCCTCTCACCGTCCTCAGACCCCCGGTCATGGAGGCCGATAGTCCTCGGCGAAGACACGTCGGCGGCGCCCAGGGCACCGACTGCGGAACTCAGGTGGGAGAGTTCTCTCCCGCACCCGGCCCGCCGCCTCCTTCGCGAGCATGACCTGCTCGCAGAAAGAGGCGGCGCAGTCCCACTTACTCCCGCTGGAGAGCATGGCTCGCACTATGGTCTCGAGCGAGAGAGTGTCCACGCCCAGACCCACTACGAGGACCTGTCGCTGTTGTGCCCACGCCGTGCACTCCACCAGCGTGTGGAGCGCCTTGTCATCGCTGCGGTCCTCGCAGTGCTGACACTCGGCCGTGGTTTCCCGGTGTTTTCGCCACAGATACCTACCGATCAACGTTCAACATACGAAATAGAGCTAGGTATGATGGTGATATTCATCATTCACATAGTTAAGAAGAAAGATGAATGCTACGATTTCAAATCAAAACCACTTAAGTACATCATCTTCCCTTTCAATTTAAAAAAACTGGGTCTAGTGGTTAACAATTTATCGAGTACAAAAAAAAACAAATCATTCCTTTTTAATAAGTTACTAGCTATAGCTATGACTTCTACCGACAAAAACCCTCACTATCCTACCTAACAGCTAACAGCCTACGGCTGGAAGCCCCGGGTAAGCCCTCGGAAGGATACCCCAGGACTCCCAACAGACCTACGGCGACCACTGCGGCCTCACCTAGGGGGAGACTCGGGTACGGTCCCGCTTTTTAGGGGGGAGCGTGCGTGAATCCCTCACGTCACGCTGTCGTCTAGGGCCTGCTGCTTCTGTAAATACGGTGAGCAGCCCCCTCACCGTCCTCAGGCCCCCTGTCATGGAGGCCGATCTGATCTGAACAGACCTATCCACATGACTCGACACCATCCACATTTAAATAAAGCCGCGTAACTCCTTTTTTATTCTTTCATTCCATTTTCCTGCAAATTTTCATATTTTTAGGGCTTACGATGACTTATCGGTCACACAATTTTTTTCTTACACAACTCGACATATATTTATACTGTGACTCGACCCAGGCACCAGCAATGTGTAATATACTACGATTTTTAATTCGAGTCAGTAAAATGACATTTTCAGTGTTGCGGATTTTTTGTCACAAATAAATAGTGATGTGGTTGAATCGAGTTTTACAATTAAGTCAATAACAAGTTAGTCGAGATTATATTTTTTATCGAATATCAAACAGTAATTAAGGAGACCGTATTCTTAGCATTCCATGGATTCTTCGTGCGGGCGCCGGGTCCATAGCGTGGCACAGGGGGGAACACCCCGACGGCGTCTGGGACTTGCGACCCATTTGAGCTGGTTTAGGGTGGCCACCTTAAACGATCACCTTCCACCGTCAACAATGTTCCCCCCCTGCCCAACCAGATTTGGTAAGATCCTATCAATGCCGCTTTGGATACTCGTTTTAGTAAAGAGCTTACTGAAGCTCTTGGCAATCCAAGGTCCTTAAATAAATTATACAGGGATTTAACTGGAATTCCCCTTGCTCCTACTTCTACGGCATAGAGTTTAACCACATAGCCATTTTTGGTTAACTCATTGGTCAAGTCAAAGTATTTATTCGTCTTTATGGCGTGGTCCTTCGGTATGTTGGTCTCCCACGGCACCGCCAGCTAGTGTATCCTCGAAAACAGGAATATGTTGGGTCTGGATGACGAGGCACATACATCCTCCGGGATTTTGTAGTGTTTTTCATACGTGTCTGAGAGTATAGTCCAATCGGCGGCAGCCATCAAAATTGAGTATGGCTTTTGAGGTACTTTCTTTGAACAACCTTCCTTTACAAACGCAATGTCATTTCTTTTGTTTGTGGTTAATCCCTTTTTCGCTCTCGCTACCGCCAAACTGACAGCCTCACGTATGATTTCAAATAAGTACCCTATCGTGTCGGCGTGAGTAATGACCCCGGTCTAATAACGTCCTACAACCTACCAGCAGGTGCCTAGCAGTTCCAATCGCTTCTCCACATGCATTACATGTTTTATCTGTGGCTTTCCCCCGCCTGACCAGGTTACTTTGGTCGGGGAGGGTCAACTGAATCAAGTTCAGGTAGAATCTAAGCAAAGCCGGCGACCAGTCGTACAATAAGGTACGCCACTGCAAGGCCATGGGAATACAAAATTCGCCCAGAGTAAGCCATTCACTCTGCATCTCCAGGTTCATCGCGTGCACCTTATAGGCATCGCTCTCATCCTGCTCCAGAAAAGATTTTGTAATGTCTTTATCTGTTTGTCTCCGGATACTACCCAACCCCGCTCGACCAGTCTGCGAACCCACCATGAATTTCTTGTGGAATTGGAGGCGTGACTCAAGTTCTGGTATATTTTTATCCTTTGGAAGAGTTTGAACGATTTTGTCTCTTGATTTTGCCAAGACGTGCATTTTAGTAACTCTTAGATGTTTATAGAGTTCCGACGGCTTCTTAAACGTCATTCCGAAGTTATAAGAGGCTCTGTCGACGGGTCGGTCGATTGAGCTAGCCCTAGCCACGATTTCAACGTCTTCGTAACATTCGTATCCAATTTTCTGAGAAGGTTTTGGCTCATATCGTACACAAGAAACGGCCAGTTTAGACGTGATGTTAAATAGTTGTCGTATATCCATGCTTTCTTGACGTTACCTATTGATTGTTGGCCTACCTTTTTTATTTCAACAATGAAACTTTCAATTATGTCATCCAAAGCTGGAGTACAACTTCTGTTATCTATCTTTCTGCCAAGAAATTTGAAAGGCACGGTTTCCGACATAATGGAAACTTTTTCCCCGCCTATAGCAAGCCCGGGGTCATACGACGTAAACTTAGTCTAAATAAATATTCACGGACATTTCACACAACGCTATCTGACCCCAAAGTAAGCTAGGAATGACCTGCTTGTGTTATGGGTATCAGACCACGGATATTAATACTTATATACCTATTTTTTAAATACATACATATTATACATAGAAACACCCAGACTCTTGAAACAAAATAATGTTTATGGGTCACACAAATCTTTGTCTCCGGTGGGAATCAAACCCATGACCTCCAGCGCCGTAGGCGGTATCACTACCGACTGCGCCACAGAGGCAGTCATATTATAGTCGTAAATTTTACATTTACAATATGAAATTAAAATTCAATAAAAAAAAAACACTTTCACACCTATTATTAGAGTTAACGGGATATTTACCATGTACTATTGAGTATTTCCGATATTTCGGCGCTGTTGCAAGCACCATGATCACGGAGGAACTGAAGTATAGGCGGTTGAAAGCGAAAGTCTCAGCACATATATCGATCTACCCTCCTTCGCAGTCGTTTATTACGCGTTAAACCACTACCACTGGTCTCACTTTCGTTTTCACTAACTCGACGTTCACGACACACAACGCTCACCGTGTCTACTCGCGGTTTAGTATGGAACTGTTTATGGTTATTTGTACACAAACGAACCACTGGATGCCAGACGCTCGGCAACTGAAACCCATCCTCCCGATTGAAATTCTTATACTTTTTAATTTCAATCGCTTCTCTAACCATTCTCGGTATATAGTGACGTTCAGTTGAGAGCATCTTAGGGTTATGTAACTCAATCCAATGGTATGTGCCGGACTCCAACAGGTGTTCAGCGACTGCAGACTTTTGTGGTTCGTTATTTTTGACTGCCCTAATGTGTTCTTTGATTCGGCACGTCACCGTTCGTTTTGTTTGACCTATATACGAACTACCACAACTACAGTCAATCTTATACACTCCCGGCCTGTCCAGTGGAAAACTGTCCTTAGGTGTACGTAGGCACTGCGATAGCCTCTTAAAAGGAGTGAAGATAGTTTTAACGGAAACCTTTTTTAGGATGTTTGCGACCTTATCTGTCACTCCTTTGATGTAAGGTAAAAAGGCTGGATGTCTTTCCACTTTATAGTCCACAGGCTTATTCGAGCGTCTCGGTGGTCGGATCCGTCCACTGTACCCATTTTTATGTAGAACGCCGCTTAAATGATGTAGCTCCGCTTCTAAATGCTCCTCGTCACATAAACTATATGCACGGTCAGTAAGCGACGTCACTACAGAGTTCAACTGGCGCGGGTGATGATGCGAGTCGGCATTTAGGTATCGGTCAGTGTGAGTCGATTTTCTGTACACGGAGTGACTCAACGAACCGTCTGGACGGACACTGATTTGCACATCAAGGAAAGCAAGGGATCTTTCTTTTTCTATTTCGTAGGTGAAACTCATATTACGATGGATGTTGTTAAACTTTGTTACTAAGTGTTGTACAACATTTTCACTACCCTCCAGTATACAAAAAATGTCATCTACATACCGTTTCCAGATTTTGATGCTTGGGGTGTTGGCTGTGGCTAAGGCTTCAAAATGCTCCATCCAAATATTTGCTACAACTGGAGCTACTGGACTGCCCATTGCTACTCCATCTATCTGTAGGTAGTACTCGTTTCTATATACGAAATAATTAGTGGTCAAGCAAATTAAAAATGGGTACAGTGGACGGATCCGACCACCGAGACGCTCGAATAAGCCTGTGGACTATAAAGTGGAAAGACATCCAGCCTTTTTACCTTACATCAAAGGAGTGACAGATAAGGTCGCAAACATCCTAAAAAAGGTTTCCGTTAAAACTATCTTCACTCCTTTTAAGAGGCTATCGCAGTGCCTACGTACACCTAAGGACAGTTTTCCACTGGACAGGCCGGGAGTGTATAAGATTGACTGTAGTTGTGGTAGTTCGTATATAGGTCAAACAAAACGAACGGTGACGTGCCGAATCAAAGAACACATTAGGGCAGTCAAAAATAACGAACCACAAAAGTCTGCAGTCGCTGAACACCTGTTGGAGTCCGGCACATACCATTGGATTGAGTTACATAACCCTAAGATGCTCTCAACTGAACGTCACTATATACCGAGAATGGTTAGAGAAGCGATTGAAATTAAAAAGTATAAAGAATAAGAATAAGAATTTCAATCGGGAGGATGGGTTTCAGTTGCCGAGCGTCTGGCATCCAGTGGTTCGTTTGTGTACAAATAACCATAAACAGTTCCATACTAAACCGCGAGTAGACACGGTGAGCGTTGTGTGTCGTGAACGTCGAGTTAGTGAAAACGAAAGTGAGACCAGTGGTAGTGGTTTAACGCGTAATAAACGACTGCGAAGGAGGGTAGATCGATATATGTGCTGAGACTTTCGCTTTCAACCGCCTATACTTCACCTCCGTGATCATGGTGCTTGCAACAGCGCCGAAATATCGGAAATACTCAATAGTACATGGTAAATATCCCGTTAACTCTAATAATAGTGTTAGTGACCATGAAAGTTTAAATACTTTCACACCTAATAAAATAAAGAATGTCTAAAATGTCTAAGTCTATTGATTGCCGAACATCACTATTGTAGCGGGTCACCCTTTTTTGTATCAGTGACAGTTGCATTTGTCATTTTACTGACTGAGATTAATAATCCGACTATAGGTATATTTATTGAAGAAGAATTTGCGAGTACAAATCCCAGATATTTACCTAACCTGTTCAAACTCAAATAATATACTGTAGGAATTCGGCCTACTGATTCTTCCACCTACGAACATTTTTTCCTGAAAAAAATCTATTCACATCGTACCTATACTATATTCTATCTTTGCCTATACTCCAATTTAGAACTGTTTGTTATCTAAAACTACTTAGGCTCCGCCTGAAGGATGTTTAGACATTTAGACAAAATGCAGAACATGTACTGATATACACTATTCCGTACATTTTTCGACGCTACTGTTTAAATTGGAGATTTTATGATGTATCTATTTGATATACAAATAGAAATAACACTCAATGAATCCGGTTTTGCGAATCCATCAATGTGCGCATAATATATTTCTTTAGATAATTTTATAGGAAACTAGCGGAAGTCACGCGGTTGCACCCGCGTAGTTTCCGTTCCCGTGGGAATACGGGAATAAAATATAGCCTATGTTCACCACAAAGAATGTAGCTTCCCAACAGTGAAAATTTTTCAAGTCAGTCCAGTAGTTCCGGAGCCTATTCGTTGCAAACAAACAAACAATCAAATCTTTCCTCTTTATAATATTAGTTTAGTATAGACATAGACTGCGTTATAATCCTACGATAGACGTTATTATTCATTTAGCTTAGCCTATTTTAGCCTACATATATGAGTTTTCCTTTTTTGAGCCTATACGCATGTAGGCACAGTATGTAGGTCATTTGGTTAGTGTGTGCTTTAAACTTATTCTAAAATATTTTTTTTACATTTTACCTGTTACAGAAGGACAAACAAATTTCTGTATTGGAGTACATTTATCATAAATCTGCATGTCAGGTTTTGAGTGTT
Organism: Miltochrista miniata; assembly: GCA_933228765.1. Lineage (NCBI taxonomy): Eukaryota > Metazoa > Arthropoda > Insecta > Lepidoptera > Erebidae > Miltochrista > Miltochrista miniata. The sequence goes on along the minus strand of OW121764.1, from coordinate 7,191,860 downwards.
TCACATGCTTCGCCAAATTAATTGTGCGACAGACATCACAGTGCGGAGGATTTTTCTCACACATTTTTGTTGAATATCACTTTCACATAAGTCACAAAAATAAGACAGAAGTTACTTAAAATTTATGAAATACCAATAATTTTGATTTTATTTCAAACTTTTTGACCAAAACGATGTAAAAAGATGGTTGAAGGTTAATGTTTCGACATTGACATTTTGAGTTTTATGAATTTTCTGCCAGCGTGAGTGGGCATGTAAAAAGGTTTTACGTCTTATAGGTTAGATTACTTAGATCTATGGTCTTTACAGGATCCTGTCGGAAATCCTGCGACATTCTTCCGAGGGCTTCTACCCGGGGCACAAAATTACCAAGAATAATGATATTACCTAGGGCATGTTATTTGTTCGAGCACATCACAGTCGGTTGACTTGAATGTATAAGGAAAAACCTTGTTAAAAGCAATATTGAAGAACTTTCGAACTTGTTAAGTAGTTAACTTAGTTACCTACCTATTTGTTAGAAAGATTTATTGAAATAGAAGCGCGTAAGATTGTGGTAATTAGCCATTGATTAAAAATCGGTTGTCGGTAAAGTCGGTTTACTGACGATAGTTGAAAGTGACAAACTCAGCTTTAAATGGAACGCCTCAGAGCGAGGTAACGCCGCATACGTCATGTTTATTCGTGCGTGCAGCCGGCTCCATCGAATTATAAGACGTTGTCACGTCAAAATCCAGTAGCCATTCGAGGAGTGGAGCGCGAAACAAAAGCAGCCTAGGTTCCCCGTCGAGATGTCGCTCTACCAATTGAGAATATCAGGAAACTCGTCTAGGTGCCACGAGCTACTAGGGGCACATAAATCACACAGAACTCTACTATACGTCAGTACCAGAACTGAATAAGTAGTAACTACTAAGTAACTACATAGTAGGCAAGTATAACATGAAATAAAATGGAGACTACAGAAACCATAGATAGAATTTTTCACTACATGACTGAAACTCACTGCGCATTTTTGGGTATATTTTGCTGTTTAATTTTGTACAAGTTTAATTTGACATAAAATGTTTATTTGATAGAACTCATTGAGTCATGACCACGCAGAGTCCATTGTCACGATATTTTTTTTTTAAATTCCTTACCCTTTTTTAAAAAAAAAGTTTGACCGAGCGACCGAAGCGAGCGAGAGAAAAATCTCACTGAGCGAGAAAACTGCCAGGGTCACCAGTCGAATCTACTAGAAAACGATAGGATGAGTCGAGACCCTCGTACTTATTAATTTTAATATTTTCAGCCGCTTCCGCTGCTGCGCTGGCTGGAAGGATGCTATAATCTTCCTCGTCTACTCCATGCTTCGATCAACAATATTCTTCGAAGACCCCATGTTGTGGGGTAGGTACAATAAGTTGAAACCGTTTCAACTGTGCAAAATTTTGTCCGAGCCTACATAGCATAAGTACCTTCGTATGTATCGTAGTTGTTGATAGATTATTTCTGCCCAGCTTGACTGACTTGCCGTGCTCAAGTTTAGTTATGGTAATCAGGAAACTGTAATAAATATTAAGTAAAAGAACCTCATTAAACATGATTTTATCATCAAAGGTTCTGTTCTGTAGACATATGAGACCTCGCAGAGATGTTAATATAAATGACAATAAATGGCAGAACAAAGTATTAATAAAATGTACCTATTCATATATCTCTCAAATCTCTCCATTAATATTTTCAATAGATACCAGAGAACCGTAAAATGAAAAAAAGTACCATGTTAGATGTGTGAAATTTTCTGACCTAAACTTCGCTTCTTAAATTTTTTCGTGCACTGCCAAAGTTCCATTCCAAATAAAGTAAAAAAAAAACCAGAAAACTGGGACCTGGGGACTGGGATGTGACAGCCTGATTTCTCGAAATCACAGGCTATCATCATCCATCCATTCACACGTCAAACTTTAACGGAATTTCTGGACAAAAAGCCCCCACAGATTAACCAATATTCAACGTATTTTTTGAAAATTCTTGACTCCTCAGTTCATCAAACTGGCTATATATGGCACCACACCATAACGTGTCTAAGTCAACTCCGCATAGTTAATTAAAAAACCAATAGCACTAAGAACACCACATGAATCGTGACGGATGTGATAACCCCCCACGCATTGCCCAGCATCCGTTCTGCTACTATACATTTGCGATTGCGCAACTAATGTTAGTTTCCTACAATCCTAGATAGCGGGTAGGTAGATTGCGAAATTTTTACAAATCCTGCGGTTACTATGATGGAGATTAGAGACGCTGAAGTCAATTTATCATTGGACGATAAAAAAGTAACGAAGTGCTTACGTAATTACTGAATGGACATGTGGTTTCAGTATGAATACGACGAATATCTTGACGATACCATTTTTTCAAAACTGATAAAGTTGCAAAGAAGGAACTTTTAACAAAGTAGCAGAAGGTACCTACCAGGAATTCAAGGAGTGAAGGAGCATAGCCAGTCGGGACACTAAGATGAACAGTCTCAATGTCCCGACTGGCTGACACTGAGACTGTTCAGTTCATCTCAGTCTCCAGACTTCGTATGACTACGACGACTATCTTTACGATATCATTTTTTTCAAAACTGATAAAGTTGCAAAGAAGGTAAATTTTTAACAAAGTAGCAGAAGGTACCAGGAATTCAAGGGGTGAAGGTGCAAAGCCAGTAGGGACACTGAGATGAACAGTCTCAATGTTCAGACTGGCTGACACTGAGACTGTTCAGTTCATCTCAGTGTCAAGACTTCGTATGACTACGACGACTATCTTTACGATATCATTTTTTCAAAACTATCTAAAGTTGCAAAGAAGGTAAATTTTTAACAAAGTAGCAGAAGGTACCAGGAATTCAAGGGGTGAAGGTGCAAAGCCAGTAGGGACACTGAGATGAACAGTCTCAATGTTCAGACTGGCTGACACTGAGTCTGTTCATCTCAGTGTCCCGAATTCGTATGACTTAGGTACGACGACTATCTTGACGATACCATTTTTTTCAAAACTGATAAAGTTGCAAAGAAGTAAACCTTTGACAATGTAGCAGAAGGTACTAAGAATGCAAGGAATGAAGGAGCATAGCCAGTTGGGACACTAAGATGAACAGTTTCAATGTCCCGACTGGCTGACACTGAGACTGATCATCACAGTGTCCCGAATTCGTATGACTTAGGTACGACGACTATCTTTACGATACTATTTTTTCAAAACTGATAAAGTTGCAAAGTAGACAAATTTTTAACAATATAGCAGAAGGTACTAAGAATTCAAGGAGTGAAGGAGCATAGCCAGTCGGAACACTAAGATGAACAGTCTTAGTTAACTGGCTGGAGTAAACCCAGAGGATAATGTAATTTTCCTGGAGGAAAGGAGTAGGGTATCGCCACAGACTGCAGCAGCAAGTTTTGAATTTATTACTGGGGGAAATACCGTCTAAGTAACACTACACCGAATTTCAGATCAATCGTATTCGTGAATTATAATGAGATCCCTCTAACACATAAGACATGAGCTGACGATATTTAAAATTTAAAGATACATTGTGTTCATTCAGTATGTAGTATTACTTACTATAGTATTACTCATCCAATTTGGCTTGGCAAAGGCGATTACACCCATACATACAGTCTAGCTTTGAGTTTTTGTTCATTCATTTCTAAGTTTTAAGTTACTTTCCAAACTCCTTTCTGTCACTTTAAGTTTACTTCATAAAAATATTTATTTTTCTCACTTTCTATAATATTCTCTTTTTCTTTCTTTCTTATATTGGGCTCAAGCGTAGATTCACATGTCGTGTTGTACACATTTAGCTTAAAAATTCTTCAGTATATTGTCGCTGGAATAAATAAAAGCTAAACCATTTACTCTTCAAAGGACCATAACATATTCTCACAATCCAATAAAAGCTTTTAAAGCTCGTAAAAGTTCAAGTGCAAAATAAACCAGTAAACCATTTCCTTGTCGTCCGATTGTATGCTTGAAAAGGGTATGAAAAGTTCGGAGCTCCATTCAGCCATAGTTTTCATGAATGGCGTAAATTTTGGAGGGGATCGACGAAGATGCGCGCGCTTATTCCCGACAGATATTCCGTTGGAGGCTGCGTGTAGGCAGTCTACTCCACTGGTCGGTCGCGCGCTTGCGCACACCGAGCGCGCTAAAACCGGCGGGAGATTCGAATTAAGAACTTTTCGATTTGATTTTTTTTTATTTTAGTGTTCTATTTTAATTGACTGTGGTGTGTTAGTGCAGTTTTAGAAGGTGAATGGTGATGCTGCTGTAAAGATGACGGCTAGTAACTTAAGGTAGGATTATTAGATATTCCTTATTAAAAAAAAATTGATTAAGTTTGTACCTTTAAACTTTTCTTTTTGGAGGTTCTAAGGAACCTTATGCCGCTGTCACTCATAATTTCTGATAAACGATACCTATATGTACTTACTTAAATAAAATAAATTAATAAATGTACCTATTGTTAAGTATGATGGGCCTGAACGGCATGCATCATCTAGTTTACTTTCAAATATTCGTATGAAACCCGTAGAAGGTTTAGGGAAAAAATTGGATAGTTAAAAACAAAACTCGTGACAAGTCGAGGCAGGTTATATTAGTTAGGTAATAGAAAAAAAAAATGAAATTTATGTTTTTTCGTGTCGATTAAAACAAAATTAACATTTTGCTGCTACTTCTAAATAATGACAAATTTACCAATCACGGTTTTTAAGAATGCCGTATTGGAACATTTTTTGAGTATTAATTTATCAGTATATTATGTTTTTCTGGATGTTAAAAATTTTTCATAAGGCTATGTTCTGAAGTTTAGAGTACGAACTTGAAATAATAACTTCTAAGTAATTAAAGGTATTAGATATTATTTGGGCAAGTGTTTAGGTATTACAAGCATTAAACAATTTTTCTAAAACCTTTATCCTTTAAATCTGGGCAAAAATTACTTAAATTATTTAATTACAATTGCGTACAATTTCAGCACAAGAAATTCAAGCAAATCTTTTACCGTGTTAAAAACCATGCGCAAACTTTACATGCCTAACTACTAAGGAGGAACTTAGGTAACCCATAGAACATCGTAGGCTTTACTGAAGTCTTTTAATACTTTCATAATATTTTAACTGTATTTATAGTTGAATTTTCGTAGTAAGAAACAGAAGCTTTAATGAAAAAAAAAAATTGTCGAAAGTAAGATGCTCGCTTTTTTTTTTGTTGGGTTGCAAACGTGTATAGGCTACATCGGTGACCACTTCGATCAGGAGAATCACACCCCTTTCTGCTATCTTAGTATATTTAATAAAAGTACAAATTGTGTGCGCCCGTGTCCATCAGATTTGCACGCAATTCTTGGGAACTGGTCCGTTCATCGTGCTAAAGTCTTATCAGACAACATTTTGAAAGAGAAAGAGTGGTAGGGTTACCACGTTTTGCACATAATTATATCGTCAGTTTCTAGCTAGCTGGAAACTGATTAATTTATGAGAGCTAAATTGCATCATTTTTTTGGTTGCCTAATACAGAAGGGCAGTGCAAAATTGTACCCTGTAATGTTTAACAAGATTTTTTTTCAAAATACATAGACACGTCTATTTTCGACGGTTTTATCATTTCGTATTTTTTTAGGAATATTGAGAAGTCTATCATGAAATGTATTGCCGGTTACAAAATATTTGCTCGAAACTACACAAACGTTATATTTTTGCTAAAAACATGAGTGAACTTAAAACTATATAGGAACGTAGGTAAGTCCTGTTTATATGGTGTTCTTCAATCAACAATAATAAAAGATTGGTTTTGTTGATCGAAGATGGTGTATGATTACTTTTTTAACTATTCTAACTTTAAGATACAGCACTTACTTAAGTATCTATTGGTTGTTAGAAATACAGTACATCTTCACTTGAACATTTTCATTACTAACCATTTTGCTAAAAAGCTTTACTCTATCATAAAAGTAACGTACCTAATAAAAAATCGAACACATCAAAAAACCGATATCTTATCGTATTAACCCAGCATTCCATATGAAGACATTAACAACTTCGGTTTACACCTGATAAACCATCGGGAACTTATCTCGTGGCAACCCTAATCTGGCCCTCATGGGTCGTAAATCCTGCGGCTCACGAACCTGATCTGGACGCCAAAAAATGTACTAAAAAAACAAACGCGAGATTAAACTTAAAGACTATTGTTCCTTTTATACAAGATCCCGACGATTCGAAAGGAGAAATTCCCTGTTCCTTCATGCATATATTCATTGTCGGTTTTATGGCAACGGACCCGTATAATTAAACGTTTAGAAGATTTAGATAACCGGCTGAAAAGACTTTCTTTGGTATTCAATCGAAAAACAATTTAAAGCCTTTACAATAAAGTGTATTTTTCTACGTAATTGTAACTGTTAGTTCAAAGTTTTTGCAAACAGTAGCCCAAGGATTGTACGCACGCGTATTTCTTTGAAATTTCGCTTTCAATTTCGGTAGTTTGTGTTTGTTTTTGCAGTTGCGTTCTGTTCGGTAAATTTCAAAAGCTCTCTTGTTTGAACGAAAGCTTAGACCGTTACGTTATGTTGAGTCAATGTTTGGTTGGACTTTAATCAAATTAAAGCCTTGAAGATTGATAATCATTCCTCACACTTGTAGAATATACAGCTTTTATGTACCTACTTAATTAGGTAATTTCAGTCGAAAACGTCCTCATATTTACACTCAAATACAAAAGTGATGGTTAAAAATTTTTTTTCACATAATTGTGGTGTGAGGAGTAAGTTACTAAACATTGAGATCTTTTCAAGTGTCAATATTAATTAAGATTCCTCCAAGGGACCACCGTAATGTCACATCACAAACGCTCACCCATCAATGTAGTGACAATAGTAAGATGCTTCAACGCAGTGATAGCTTACAGAACACTAAGAAAGTGAGGCTATGATGAGGTCTTAAAAACACATTAAAAACGTTATGCGAGGATACGAGTCCCAAAATCGATTTAAATGGTCATAAAAATGCGCAGTGAATTTGATCGAAAGCAATAAAATGTCGCCACCAAAAACGACTTAACATCTCTCATTTGTCTTAAATCGTGCCTCTGGTACTAGGACATCATGAGCTAATAAAATGTATCTCTACGTATCGTTAAATTCACACTACTAGCATTATAATATGATAGGGTAAACCACCCAATTATTGGCACTTTTAGAATGAATTATTGGCACTTTAGTTAAGAGTATATTTCGAAAAATAAGGGAAATCTAGTTTATTTCAGTTCGGTGTTGCCCATTATGTAGTTGTAGGTATGCATTAAAAGTAAAATAGCATTCTTTTTCTGTTAGAAATGGGCAAAATTACCTAAAGTGCCAATAATTGGAGGAGTGCCAACGATTGGGTGGTTTACCCTATGTGTATGTAAACTGGCCTACCAGGAGAGTTACTAATACTACTACATTGATATTGATAAGACTTGTTTGTATTTGTGTAATTCTAACTTCTAACTCCCGTACGTTCAGTTTTTTTTAAATGATAAATTATTAAATCAGTTTAATTATGTAGCATGATTATGTATGACTATATTACATTCAAATCAGGAAAGTTGAAAGTTCATTACTTATTAATTCATTCATACAAAACGTTATCTTTTTAATGTCATTATATCATGAAAATATAGGTACTTGCTAATTGGCATTAGCACAATAATGATATTCATAACTCTTGCCGATTTTGTGACATTAAAGTTGAGTTCAGCCACTTACGGTATATCGAATTTGAATTAGGTATGGATTAAAATCTAATAAATCTCAACGGATTTATTCATTAATGCATTCATTCAAGTCCAAATTAAATTCCTTACTACGATAACACCCTGGTTGTTGTATTTTGATATTTTTCTATAGCTGTTTTCAATTTCAATAATCCATTTCTGACATTTAATAAACCTTATCACATGAGTTTTCTGTTACTACTGTACGCAGTCCTCTTGTGCAAAATACTGCAGCAACACTATGTGCTGTTTTTTTTATAATTATACCTATGATTAATTTATTTGAAATAATCAGATGATCATCGAATTATAAAATATTTTATTGCCATACGCTTCGCCTCGGTGAGTTTTACGAAAAATTTTCCTGCGCTTGTCTTTTTTGTTTCTATTGTCAGTGTCACTATTCCCGGTATATAGGATACGTAACTAATTACTTTTGTGATTTTGATCGACCATGGCACACAGTTTATAAATTGGTAAGTATAATAATAATAAATAACATTTTGTTACAGCGGAAGAAAATGTCAGAGTGATGTTCCTACTAGGAGACCAGGTTCATTTAAATGGTGGTATTGGCATCATAGTAGTTCCCCTTGTGTGGTCTGTTGTCAGATTTCAACAGTATCTTTGCAAGCTGATATAATGAAGTAATATCGTAAAACAATAAACCATTAGTCTTTGTACAATGAGCAAAGATCTTTGAATAAACGGGCCAGCCACAAATACACGGGAACATTCGTTTTATAACCATGTTTCGTAAGTCGTCGTTTGCATTTACAACGTACGTAACCTATTGAAATGAAATAGAGCTTACCTGTTAAAAGCTTTGTACTCTTGGTACTTCGGGAAATGTAAAATCTCATTTTGAAACCGTCCCTGTCAAAGTGTCAACGTCACAACATTTTTGATACATATTAAAGGTTAAAATCTAGACCGCTAGACAGCCACAAACACAGAGCTTAAATAGCTAAGTACTACGGTACTACCAAAGATAATAAAATAGTAAATATTACACACCTAAGTACTACGTAAGATTGGACCCCTAGACCTTGGTCTTATGTAAGCACTAATTATAAACCCCCACAGAGATGTAAAGAAAGTTGGCTGCAAAAATTCATGAAACTCCATTTTTACAATAATGTATACTGTGTAGGTACATACCTAGCATCTCTCAGAAGGCTTGTTCCACATTCAGGGGTTCAGGAAAAGCTTTAAAACCGGCCAAGTGCGAGTCGGGCTCGCCCATGAAGGGTTCCGTAGCAGCAAGTAACATAATATAAAAGTTCTTGTAGTTCGTTGTAACTGATGTTTTAACACGTTTAATGTTCCGCCAGTGATTTAGATTTTTTCTAGGCGAAAATTGCGGTTCGCTTGGCGAGGCGTTCATACCAATTTTCGGTGGGAGTTTGCAGGGAAATGTACATCATATAATTTTTATAGATTTATCATCCTCTTATTTTAGAAGTAAGAGGGGGGAGGGACACATTTTTCCACTTTGGAAGTGTCTCTCGCGCAAACTATTCAGTTTAGAAAAAATATGATGCTAGAAACCTCAATAGCATTTTCAAAGACCTATCTATAGATAGGGACAGGGACCCCATACGTATGGGATGGGATTGATGAAAGAAAAAATGTTGAGTTTCAGTTCTAAGAATGCGGACCCCCAAAATTTATTGCTTTTTTTTCTATTTTGGGATATTTTTGCGAAATCAATTGAACTTACTTAAAAAAGTTAGTGAGTACCTACTTGATAATGAGAAATGCATCGAATAATTATAACGCACGGTTGGATAAGTGTATAAATTCCTTAAATATTTAATTAGACAGATTTTGTACATATTTATTTTTAGATAGAAGCACTTGTAATCATTAACACATACTAGAACACTACACTACTAGGAGTTAGGTAACATTTAATTAAAAATTAAATAAGTATTTAAAACATTTTAAATTTATTTAATTAGTGGGTGAATATTTGTACTCGTAGTCATAATAAAACTATATTATTCAACGTTAAAAGTCTAAATTTTAAATCCTGATTTTGTTAGCTATAGGTATACATACCTACTAAAAAGTTTTCATTTCATTCAACCACGGAGAAAAGTAATTAAATTAATTTTAAACATAATATGGGAGCGACCTATCTCTTTATCTACATCTTTATATGAATTAATGAGCGAAGTTACTTATCAAGATACATATTTAATATTATGATGAACATAAAAATTAATAATTAAGTAATCATTATTACAATATTACCATAGCAACAAGTTCCACAAATACTTCAGTTAGTCCTACTCTGTGTATCACTAGTATTTGAAAATAAACCTAGTGCTCACACATCTCCTTGTATACCTGCCGTCCTGGTAATTCTAGGTACTAAGTCAGGTTTAGACTGAGCGACCTGGTAAGTCTAGACTCTAGACTTTTGTGTTGAAGCGCGCGCATTTCGAAATTGCTACAAAGTTCGTTCATATTTTTTTTCTTTCAAATTGTTAGGTTAGGTAAGCCTATTTTCGTCAACTAGGCACTTCAGGACGTTTGTCTCGTGTAACAATTATGACAGCCTAGTTAACTTTTTACGGAAGTCACTAGCACGCTTTTTAGTCGACTTTTGGAGAGTTAGGTCTTTGTGGTTAGATAGTCTCAAAAAAGACTGACCCGTTTTAGATGTTTTTTGTTGTGGAAATAATTCATTGTTACCTACAAGAGTTTTTCATCAATTTTAGATTTAAATAACGAATACGCGCATTGTGTTTATAACCAATCATCAATATCCTATTTAAAAAAAAATCATTTTTATGGTAGCACGTCAAAGCGATTTTCCTCTTGCTTGCATGCTTGTTCTATTTTTAATAGGGAGATATAAATTTTCGACGAAGTCCGTATAATTCAGCATCCCTTCCTTCGAAGACGATCAAAGGTTTTCTTATGCGATTCCCGGTAATGGTCAACTGTTCAAAATACGTCTGCATGTGAATTAGTGACTAGAACTTCGATCAAAAGAAGCAGTTTTATTGAAATCGATTCGAAATACAGGAAATAATTTTTTCGGGCTACATTTTATTTTCAAGGTAATATTTTGTTTAAGTCGGTAGGAGTCCGGCAATATTATAGCATCCATGCCCTTTTTAATTCATCTAAGCATCCATGAGAATTTTCCCTCACTTTAAAAAAAATGTAATATTTTGTATCTATCCTAGGATCCCTTTGAGAACGACCTTCACCGAGCTGGATATTGGATGAAAAGTGTTTTATATTAAACTAAATAGGTACATATGTCACTAATTAATTTGCAATAGGGTTGCCTAAAAATTTTCAGTCCAGAATATGATAAATTAACAATTTAATTATTTATTTTTTTACTATTTACTGGTTTGCTCAATAGATACATTTCATACCCAGAAAGTAAACGCCCATAGAATATGCAAATGTTAGGTTGTCGGTTTTTTTCTCGTCACAACTTTTGTTACGCAGGTATAAACAACAGGTAAATCGATACTAGTAATTGCGACGCCCTGGTTAATGAATTAAAGTAAATTAAAATATAGAGATTATTTAATTACAAACTCGGTAGTATACGGTTGTCGCGAATTTGTCTGCGAAAAATGAGTCCTGAATTACGGTTGTCAATTTTTAGAAGGGAAATATAGCTATGAAATAAATTTAATTTTTTTTTCAAATTATTCAGGATCCGAGTCATTGGACATAGAATTTTGATTTCCATCTTCGGAACACTCTTCGTCATCGCTTCCTGTTTCAATTTTTTCGACAGTGTCTTCTATCCCTAATGGTTTATAATCCCCAATGAACCTTACTGGTTTTAAATATTCATCAAAAATCCAACCACATTGCTCAGGTTGAAGTTCAACGCATGCTGGATCCGTTGCATTAAGCCACATCGAATTAACGAAAATAGTTCGTAATTTTTTTTTGTAATAATGATATCCAGCATAGTAGATAAGTAAGTAGTACATACGATGTTATTTAGTTTTTCAAAACCTGGATAATGTGATTAGAAATAATGTACGAGTATCGCAGTTTATGGTATGGAATTACGGATAAAGCTTGCTGTATAAAATGATAATGGATAAAAGAATTAAATACCTACTGTTTTGTATAATATAATGCCAAAAGCTCTTAAAAATACAGCTACGAAATTCGTAGACTTGATCTAGTGAAAAATAAAATTACTGCAGCAGCTTGAAAAGTTAAATTTTAATTTCTAGTCGTTTTAATAATTATATAATTTTAACCCCGTTCTATAAAATATATTGCATAGGGGCATATAACGAGACTTGTGTCTGTAGTCTGTGACTCTGTTGCATTAAACTACGTTACTAGGTCACGTGGATTATCTGATCAAAGTTTGAAATAAGTAAAACGAAAATGACAACGTCAATCAGATTGAACTTTCACTTTCACAATAAACGTTAGAGGGGCAGTCGGGTGAGACCGTCTCACGGCTTCTTGTTTTGTTTCATGTACATTATTGTATATTCTTATTATACTGGAATACAACAATGTTATTTTTAGATAGATCTGCCCTCCTTTTTGATTTGTATTGTATTTTTGTTATTATATTTCTGCTTAATGCTTAATTATTATGTAAAATCTAATTTTAAATACCATTTGTAAACGTTATGTTTATATTTTACGACTATGTACATAAGTATTTTTCCAGAAATAAATTATATTATCATATTATAAATTATATTAAAAAATAATATACGTAATTAAAAAATAAAGTATATTATGTGTATTTTAAAGAAAAATACGTGTTCATCCTACTTCCTACTAATATTATAAATGTGAATGTTTGTGAAGATGTTTGGATGTTTAGATGTTTGTTACTCAATCACGCTCTAACGGCTGAACAGATTGGGCTGAAATTTGGTACAAAGATAGCTTTCAGCTTTCAGGCGGGTGAAGCCGCGAGCATCATCTAGTCTATACTAATATTATAAAGAGGAAAGATTTGTTTTTTGTTTGTTTGTAACGAATAGGCTCCGAAACTACTGGACCGATTTGTAAAATTCTTTCACTGTTGGAAAGCTACAGTCTTTGCGGTGAACATAGGCTATATTTTACTCCCGTATTCCCACGGGAACGGGAACTACGCGGGTGAAACCGCGTGACGTCCGCTAGTAACTAATATAATTTATTAGGTACTACCTACCTAGGTGATACCTACTTTAATTTGGACCCTAATTCCCACAAAATACTTACTTATAGCATGTGTGAGTATTATTTCCGATGTTTATTTGATTTTCATTTATAAAAACAATAGTTTACACAACCTTACAAGGTAAGTATTCATTTAATTTCCAAAAATAGAATTAGAAAGCACTAAGGACAAAAAAACGTTCCCAGAGTTTGTACGCTAGATACTAAGTACCTGCCAGAATTTCGAAATTACACCACGATCAAATAAAATTACCTGTGGAATCATCGACTCCATCCGTGTAGGTACAATATCCAGTTTTATCTCAGTACAGTACAGCAACCCGACCATCCATTTCGGTCAAGGCCAATAGCAATCTTTATCGAATTGACTGGATTACTAGGGAAACAGTGATTGAGAAGAATTTTACTTAGGGCTGTCACGTTTAAAATAACTTCAATTATAGTTACTTATCAATATTCTAAAGCTTTTCACCAAGTAATATAAAGCTATAATAACCGGTGCAAATTGGTATGTTTGTTTCATTTTTAATCATTACAAAATTCCTGAAAAGCGCAATTAATGAGTTGCCCAGATTTAAAGTAGGTTTTGTAAGGTAGTTTTCTAGGTTTTTCTCTTCATTGCTTTCAAAGCCTACCGGAATTCAGAGCAGGTTCGTTTATAGACTTTACGAGTATGTTAGGCATGGTTGGGAATAACTACCTCCTGACCTAGCAACCGCGGACCTAGAGCTATAACCTGTTAGTCAGTCTGTCACTTCCTAAACTTTTGTAGTCACCGAAATAAGACGCCGGTTTGGGCCTAAACCGGCGACTTATTTTATTGACCACAAAAGTTTATGAGGAACAATTTAGGAAGCCCAGAATTAATTTGAAGTAAAACGAGTAGCGTAATAGTTAATAAAAAAAATCCATGACAGCCCTGGCTCTTTAAAGGGTGTGCAGCTATAGCAACGCGTGGGTGCTGATGTGTGTGTTTATAGGTCGTAACATTAATAAACTATTAACTAAAGGGAATGTTTGTTTTTCTGTTGTCGGCCATAAGGGCTTTAGGTTATTAACAAGATCGTTTTAAATCTCTGTGAATGCCGGCATCAAATAACATGCAAGGCCTTAAGATAAGAAGTACTTATTGTTAATTCCGTGTATCGTACACTGAAAATTCTATCTATCTGCTGGGTAAACAATCCTCGTGTCTTTAAGTAGTGGTGTAATGTTGTAAGATTTCAAATTAATGTCGTAAAAGAAAATGTTTGCATTTATGTGCGGAACAGTCGCAACAGTATTTGGGTTTGTGAGTGACGATGAAGGATTGTAATAGTACAAAACAAACATGCTGTGCTGAAATGCTGACCCGAGAATAAGAAACAACATAGAAAGCGTGACTCGCCAAACATAACAGTAAAGAGGTCGCAGAGGTTGCTTTCCATACTTTACTAGTTAGTAGTAAATCGTAAAAATTACCTAAGATATTTTCGGTAACTGGTAGGATATCTATACTCAATTGACCATCCCATGTATATCTCACACCCTAAAACCGGACAAAAGAATCTTACTGACTATTATTTACGTTATCTAAAAAGACTTTCATACACCAAAACTTATGCAATTGCATAATATGCAAAATTATTTTGTGGAAAGACCTAGAGTAAATAAAGTTTAAAAGGCTACTACTTACTACGTCGAAAATAATTTCTATAAGATTTTAGTCACATCAAAACCTGACATGAATAAAAAAACTTCGTGAAATGTTATACAAAAAATAAATAAATAATACACTCATGTAACACTTGGATATATATATCTAACATTAATTGCATTGACAAAACGAAAACGATGTAGTAAGTTCAGAATTAGCAGAAGGGTTTAGAACGGCCAGTTAACGAGTGTGTCGGCATAAACTTATCCTGGTCGGGTATGTGGCGTTAACGGCTCGAACACTAGCTTTTAGTTTGCTGAACATGCTTCATGCTTCCGCATGCAATGTTATGGACTCGTTGCACAGTCCAAATGTATTGTGCAAGTAACTGTATTATTTTCACGGCAGATTTTTTGACATAGATTTTGGAAACATTTTACGTCACTAACAAACCTGGTAATTTATTTTTCCACAGGTTTCCGTTTTTCGTCGTGAAAGAAAATTGACGTTAAAAGTTATTTTATTTTATTAACTGATTGGCATTTATTAACTTACTCGCCAACTTGGTTTTCTGTATCAAGAAAAACCTGGACCTCAATCCAAACAGAAAACTAGAACAAACACCCAGAATTTTATTGAAATCGGATCAGTTGATTTCGAATTTTGCGCTTAACAACACATTTGGTGTTTTCTTTTTATTTATCTAACTGTATTTTTTATTTTATGTACTCGTCGTAGTAAATTAATAATTAAATCATCTGTCTTGCAAAGATTTTGACATGACGGATTCGTTTATTTCTTCACTTTATTACATGGATTTACATATTTTACTACATGCTTTTCATACATACCGTCGATATTAACATATGAAAAAATAATGTTCAAGATACGAAATGGCAAAGTGTGTTAATGTGTACTAAAACATTTCAAGTGTATTTTCAATTTAATGTTCAGCATGACTAATATTTTAGTGCGTACTAATATTGCCAGGTTGATAGTTTTAATAGATATTTGGCTTAAATAGTTCTTCTATATAGCTATACAAGTTGAAATATAGGATACCTTATAAAATATAGTATTGAAATTAATATCATACGATGCTATTTAACTTTAAACATTATAGCGTGTCATGTAAAATCTACCACACTAGATTGTCTATTACTGGATGTCAATGAACTGCAATTATATTTTGTCAAGTAATACTTACGTTTTTCAAAGTAAATACGTATTTGATGATAAATAATGATGTTTAGGGTTGAAGAGTCACTGTGAAAAGCTTTTATTTTATAAATTTAAAATATTGAGAGGTAGATTGGAAGAAGATACAAATCTATGTTTATTATTTGCCTAGATAGTTTATGCTAAATATGGCACTTCGCAGAATAGCTCCAAAATAAAATTACAAATTATTGAAATTATATAAACGTTAACAATAAAATCGTAGGATTATGAGTACATAAATAACGAAGACTTAACATTTCTGATCACGTAGCCGGCTTGAGATTGAACATTACATCTTTTCATAATGGTTGTTCCAAATTTTTGATCACAGCAACCTATGTAGGTAATAAAGAAAAACTTATACATTTATTGTTAAAAATTACAGAGAAACATAATTATTACATATCTATATTTACATTATTACTATCTAAACTAAACCTAAATAAGGCCCCCGTGGCATTGTGCCCAAAAGACTAGCAGCATTCCCCCTTTGAATAGCAATGCCTATTCGTTGAGCGAGAAAACTGCCAGCCCTTGGGTCACCAGTTGACTCCACAAGGCGCTTTTTCAAATTCTTGAAAAATTTTTGCGCATTGGGACCCCATGGACCTAGGGTCTCGACACCGACTGGACAAAAACGATACGATGAGTCGAGACCCTTATATTTATTAATTTTAATATTTTCAGCCGCTTCCGCTGCTGCACTGGCTTTTAATTTTGTTTTAGGAAGATGGGACGGGGCTAGAGTGTCAACACAAGTTGCATCCCACACCAGGACCCGACCCATCTCCCACGGTATCAAAGTTATACCATCCGGTCTCTTGCCATCGTCCCTGAAAACGCCATTTGGCTCTAAGAGCGCAGGCACATTGGCGGTGGCAAGAGCACGGCGGATGATGTCATAATAAATGATGATGCGGTAATAAAGTAAATAATAGCAACGTTTAATAAACTATAAGATTTTGGTTGAACAGCTGTAGTGCAATGTGCAATAAGTTCCTGTTTGTTTATTTAGGACACATCTCTCCCACATTTTCTGTAAGTAATATGATGTAGTAATAATTAAATTATTATGACAATATGGAACTATTATCGATCTAAACTGTCATAGACGATGGGAGCGTCTTGTGTCTAGGCGCGACCACAGCCGGGGCCCACATGTTGTCACATTAGGGGGTGGACATATGCATTTCTTGTAGGGTTGGTGACTTATTCTATGAGCTAGGGAAAGAAGTAAGTAGTAAATCTTATGGTTCACTATACCATTTCCGAAAGTAGTACTTTACAATTAAGAATACACAGGCACTAAATCGTAAACCCTAAATAATAGTTTAAAGGAGATTAAGAGATATTACTTATATTTGTAGCATTTAGTTAAGTAACCGGAAAACAAGTGTATCATTGTATTGTGTGACAGCCCTATTAAGTTTACTAACAATGCGCGCTAAATCACCCGCAGAGCGTGGCGCGGTGCAGGCGCATGCGTTTGACACGCCGTGTTACGTTTGACGACACATTACGTCTTCCTGGCCTTTCGGTGTGTTTAGTTGCGATAGTCGAGCCGGTTTAATCTCTCGCTCTTACTGAGAGCCTGGTACTTTCGTAGACGTTACGACGAATTACGTGATAAAAAAAGATGGCACTAACAAATCTAATCTTGGCCATCGAAAAATAAACACAATAGCATCGGATATTTAGCGGAATGCGGAACACTACAAAAAGAACGATTATACTTTCCTGCTTTATCATATTATTAATTTATTCATTTTATTATTAAAATATTTTATTATTGCTTAAAAGTATTTCTTATTTGTATTAAGTATAGCAACATATAATTTATTTTCTAAATAAATTCATAATTTCCAGAAATGAACTTTTTTGTGTTCCGCTAATAATGACGGTGTCAAAATTTACATTATTTAAATTTGTTAGACACTAATCGCTAGACAAACGCCATTCCGTAACAAGAAATTTATGAAAATCACTAGCTATCCCTCGAGTCGAAGTTTTCGCTATCAGCTATAATTTTTTCCATTAAAGTAATATTTTACGCGTTCGGTTAAAACATTCTGCTACGCCATTATAGGCGGCAGTTTATTTTGCCGAGCTAACGAAGCTAATGATAGCTTAGCTTCCTTGTATACGAAGGCTTACGATTCGAAATTTAATTTTTGAATATTCCTTTTATTTCAAACTTCTAACTAGCGTTATGGCTGCAGCTTCGCAATATATTAGCTTCCTTGCTATAATCTATTTTCTGTGGCGGGAAAGTGCTTATAGATAAGGAAACAAAATATGGCTAAATAAAGGAAGACTTAATTTATGTGTACTTCCTACTGTGGTGGTTCCTGCCCAATGCTATGTAATTTATATTTCATCAGGGTCTCACCTCTCTAATCAATGGAAAGTTTTGTTCAAACCCCATGGTATTTAATTTAGGCAGGCAGCGATAACATTTCTACTAATATTTTGATATGACTAATCCTTTAGTCATAGACTTATAAAAAGCTTATCGTTTACATAATCTTCTTCGTCAAAATGTTTCTATCCTATCTTTCAACATGTAAAGGTTGAAGATTTCTTCTTCAACCATATCTACAGATTATACATATAATATGTGTATAATTTCTGTCGTACCTATCCATTGTTATAATAAGTAACTAACTACCTCGGGATTATTTTCTAAAAAGCCTGATCTGATTTTGCAGCAATAAGGCTGACTTCTTGCACTAATGAATGCCGGGCAGTATTTTATTTTATTAGATCAAAGTCGAGCAGGAACGGTTTCTTCCTTGTGTGGATGGAAATATACTCTTGTATATCTATGGGCTCCTGTGACATTGTCTTACCCTTTCATCATTAGACTTTTCATTAACTCCGCAGTCTTAATTAGGAGAACGTTAAGAATCGTAGGTATCAATCATGTAAGGGGTTGTAGTTGTAGGACTGAATGAACAGCACGCAATAGGTAGGTAAGTGTTTTTTTTTTTGTGCGTGAGAAGTTTAATGTAACTTACGAGTACTGTACGAAATTGTTCAACCTGTGTGAACGAACAGAAAACCGAAAGGAAACAAAGGAACTGCACTGAAATAAAAACTGCTTCAATATTATCAATCTATATCTATTATTAACAAATCAACTCAGCACAGCACAGATTAAGCAAAAGTCACGAATTTCAACCTACAGCCTGGTGCATCCTGGTTGCCTTTTACTTTTTAGCATGAGTGTACACATTTAATAACTGACTATTCGCTAATTAGACGTTCTGCTTTATAGACCGACCATCTGATAGTTGGACGTTTTGCTACATGGACTTTGTGCTAGTTAGACTTAATGCTCCTTAGACGTTTCGCGATGTTGGTCTTTCAGCTACTTAGACCTTCTGATCAGGAGGGAAATAATCTACTTCTTTACGATCAAGCCTGCTCTTTCTTTATCTTTACCCATTAAGATGGCATGCTGTAGGTACTTTATCTTACTGCACGTAAGTTTAAATAAAATAAAAATAAATGAAGGTATTATCTGCAAAGGGCACATACTTGTACAGTTTAAAACAGGTCAATTATTTACATCGCGCGAGTTACATTACATCCACCCAGCCCTTGACTTCATTGACATCTTTGTAATTTCTGTTCTCCTGGTATATCTTACAAGAAATTTACATATTCCTTTGGGAATTCGTTCTTACTACGTCCCCTTTACACAAGATAAATAGGATACCTATTTTACATCGAGTAGAAGGGAAGGGAGAGGATTGCGTTTGAGATGAAACAAAAGTAGGAGTCGTTTAAAATAAGGGTCGCTTTTGTGAGAAACCACCAAGTTCTATCATAATTGCTCGTAGGTCGGCTATCGCTTCAATGACAAGAAGACCCAACATAATAATTATTAATTAAATTATATTATTTTGTGTAGGTACCTACTTCATGAATATGTATTATTTATTTATTGATTGTAATAATCACAGAATGATGAATATTAGTATGCTTGGTTAATTGCAGGTATAAATAGAATGTAGGCGTTTTATTACAAAATGTAGGATAATAATTATTACATAATCAACTATAAGTAGGTATGTAAGTATACTGGGATTAGGACTTCGTGAACGAAGGTATTTGCGTAGGATGTAATAGATACTCGCTTTCCTTTGAAAAGATGAACTTTCTCCAAAATTGGGATGAATAACCTCTTTTCTTCAAAAAATACTAGTTAAGTACTTCGGTAACCTTTCATTCTTGTACTATAACTAATAATACAGTCTCCGAAGCGATTTTAGCACCTGTGTGCTAATCGCTCCGTAGCATAATTTGATTATTTTCTAATTTGATTATATTTCATTGTGTAACTTGCTAAATAGGCTAAAAGCATCTTCAGCTTCTGCAGTATGACACGAAAAATTTTCGTTAGGTAATTAGGAAATATAATTTTGTAGAGTCTGTCGTTTAGAATTTTCAGTTTTCATTTTACTCTATCATTTTCGTCACTCACCGTTAATGCAATATTGTCATCAAAACTTAGAAAATGACAGATAATGTAAACTGAAGTAAGTCATTTTCATTATAATTAGTTCTGCAGCATTATTTCAAGGTTTAAAAGTCTTCTTCACTACATTACGTAGTAACTATTTTACTCTATTTAGTAATCTGTGACTACATTGCTACGCTGCAATTTCCCAGACTTGGTAACTGAGGTAACATGTGATCTTTCCGGAACCCGCGTCTACCAGGAAAATATAAGTTATCGCAGTTGCAGAAATCCCTAATGTAACTCCTTAATATGTTTATGATTCCTAGAACAATATTAAAAGTAACCTATCTCTATTTACATCGTTATGTAATAGAAAATTTTATTAAACAAAAAACCCTCATAACGAATAAATAAAACATAAACAAGATAATAAACAACCGAACCCGAACTTTGTTTTAAACTTCCCCCTGCCGCCAGCAGCCACGCCTCTATTATGCTGTCTCTTTCACCCCAATAACGCGGATCATCTTGTTGGCACATTTTTTTATCACATCACATCACTTCGTAACCTGTTACTGTTACGTTGTTATGAGCGCCTGGTAGTAGACGGGCGTTGGAGCACCGCACGCCCGCGCCGTACATGCGCACTTCCATTCACGCACGGGAATGACCATTCTCTTCATACACATGTTTGTGTGTGGAACTGTGAATGGCAAATTTTTTTTTGCATAGCTTCATTCGTTAAATGGTTTGTTTCTATGTAGCGTTCAAATCGTATAAACTTTTTTCCTGAATTGCGGTGAGCGATAGGGTTGCCAACCCTCCCGGATTGCCCGGGAGACTCCGGTAATAATGTTGACCCTCCCGACCTCCCGAGATGCGACGATTTCTCCCGGATGTTCTAAAACTTTACACAAAGTTAAGAAATTCCGTCAACTGTCAACTGGGTCCATCATCAGATCGACTCCAGGAAATTGTAATGCTTCAAAACACTTAATTAAATACATAGTTAATAAATGCACTTGTTATCTCTACAATTTTCGAAAGTTTTACTTGATTTCACCAGGATGCCATCATTAGATCCTGACTTCCTTGTAATATAAGACAGGAAAGAAAAGGAAAGCATCAGCATTCAAACTAAAAAAAAATTCAAAATCGGTTCACCCGATCAAAAATTATGAGGTAACAAACATAAAAAAAAGAAACATAGAGAACCTCCTTCTTTTTTGAAGTCGGTAAAAAATCACGAATTGCTAAATGCTGCTACTAAACAAAATAAATAAATAACTGGTTTTCATTTTATTTTATATAAAGTGAAAAAAGACAACTTGGCCCATACGGGATTTGAAGTTTTGAACCCATATAACCTTTGCCTAAACCAGGGCAGGGCAAAAAAAGGACAATGATTTTCTCGACAAAAAAAATCTCCCGGATTCGTCCTTTCGAAAGTTGGCAACCCTAGTGAGCGAAATAGCCCTTTTAGGGAGCGAATATGGATATTGTTTGTTAATCATTAAATCTGAATACAATAATAAAATTTTGGCTTTCTAGTTCTAGCCTTCTGTCTCAGCTTAACAATCTGAACTAACGGATACGATAGCGTTTTCATTTTATCATAATACTAGCTTACCCGCGCAACTTCGTTTGCGCCACATAAGAGAGAGTATTACCCACAGATATCAGAAAAAAGATTTTCTCTGATTTCTGTGGTATTACCTGTTCCCGTCGCATTTACTCCCGTCGCGTTGCGTTTTGCTCCCGTAGCGTCTCGTCGTTAATATTCAATACTACGTGAGAGAGAGAGAGAGAGAGAGAGAGAGAGAGGGAGAAAGGTTTCTCGTCGCGTGTATTCCCGTCGCATTATTTTTAAGAAAAATTTCGTTTATGGAAGAGGTATTCCGTGGCATTATTGTAGAAAAAAAATGATTGCCATTAAAATGGTTATTGTGCACCAACCCAAAAGATAGACACATGCTATCGCGCAATTTTTTTAGAACTTTTTTAAGAGGAACAATTTTGTAGACACACATATTTTTTACATAACTGTAAATATTTACGCAGCACACGCAACGAAGCTCTCAAAAGGAATAACTTTTCCCTCGTTTTTGAAACATTTACTACTGCTCCGCTCCTATTCGTTGTAGCGTGATGCTATACAGCCTATGACACTCCACAATAACGTAGCTTTCTATTGGTGAAAGAATTTTTAAAATCGGTTCAGTAGATCCCGAGATTACCCCTTACAATTTAATAAATAAATATACAAACACAAACTTTACTTCTTAATAATTTTATCATAATTATCATAATATTATATCACACTAGGTAGGTACTTATAAAAAGTGGAAAAAAAGTATATACTTAAACGATACATGAGACAAATAAGACACGTATATTTATTTCTTCGATGTGCCGAACACTTCGGCATTAGATAACGTTGCGGTTATTAGCAAATTAAATATACTTCGGCCAAGTACATTTAATTTGCTAGTAACCGCAACGCAACGTTATCTAAAATCTAAAGCTGTTTCAGACGACTGTGGCACTCACGGTTATATATTAAAATACCAGAAATCAAAATGCCTTTACTTAAAATGCATTAGACCAAAATACCCGAATTCGAAATACCTTAATATTCAAAATACCTTATTTCAGTACACCTTACCGTAAAATGTCTAAATTTAAAATACAAATAATTATTATATCAGAATTCAAAATACAAATTTTCAAATATCCTTAATTTAAAATACCGAAAATAGAATACAATGTGTCACTGTCACTCATATGTTTTGTTATTTGGCTTTTGGGTTTCGGTTATTCGACCGTTAGGCATTTTAAATTATTTATATTATAAATATTTGCCTTTTGAATATTGATATTTCGATTTCGGGTATTTTGGGCTACGATATTTTGAGTAAAGGCATTATAATTTCTGGTATTGTGGCGGTATACCGGCACTCACACGTGACAGTACTGTGGATTTTATTTTTTTATCGCTATCTGTTGTCACCGCGCTATCTGCTCTACATTCATGTTCTCCTAGTACATCGGGTGACATTTTCTCTGGGCCAATGACGTAACGTGACGCAATCATTTTATCGATCGTCGACCGTGACCGTGGCACGTGAAGTGACGAACCCGCAAGAAGGTTCCTTCTCTTCGCTCGTTCGAGCGAGATGACAAGACGGTCTGCAGATAGATAATATTAATTTATCTACTCTGATACTATAATACAAAGATTATAAAATTGAAATCAATACTATTATGACAAACATTACGCACAGGCCAAAAAAAAAGTTTCATTACGATACAGGTCTTGTATGGACACCTATATCGTAATAAAACTTTTTAATCATTACGATACACCATAAACAATCTCCAGCTGAAAAAGAAGTTTGAACCTCTACTTTAAAAAAAAATTGTGTCTCCAGAGTAGCGAAAAATCCTAAATCTATGGTCTCCGCAGCCTAAAAAAAAAAGAAACACTCATGCGCAATCGATGTTTGCGCCTTGGCGCCAACATTTTACATTTAAATTAAACAAAGTTTGGTTTTGTTTGTAAAATAAATTAGTTTTTGTGTAAAAACATGTCTTAAAGCGAGGATGGTGGTAATTGTACACCACCAGACATTCTGGAAACTGCGTCAAACATGACCATGAACCTGTTACCGGCGAAATCAAGGAGCAACTATATATCACAACAAAATGAAATCAGGTATTATAGTATGAGAGTAGATAAAGTAGTGTATGACACTGTACATAACTTGGTCTTATAACACTCGTGTGATACTATAAAAAAACTCGCCTACGGCTCGTTTTTTTAAAACACACTCGTGTTATAAGAACCCTTATTATGCAACAGTGTCATAAACTACTATTATACACTGCGAAAGTACAGATCACTCATCAATTAACTGTTTTAAATTCTTCTTTTAAGTAATGAATTAACATACACAAGACATACAAGAACAATTAAACAAAAATGATTTGAAATTTAACGCTAAGGGGATTTCAGACCAAGCTGTACATGCTTATTGTGCTATAGAAAAAAATATAGGACAAAAATGATACGTAAATAATGGTAAATCATAATAAATTAAATTATTACAGTAGTTTAGTGTGAACGTGTCTATAGTATAAAGAGGAAAGATTTGATTATTTGTTTGTTTGCGCGAATAGGCTCCGGAACTACTGGACCGATTTGAAAAATTCTTTCACTGTTGGGAAGCTACACTCTTTGTGGTGAACATGGGCTATATTTTATTCCCGTATTCCCACGGGAACGGGAACTACGCGGGTGATACCGCGTGACGTCCTCTAGTAGTCTAGTCTATACTTATAATAAAACTGTAGAGGGTCGGGAGTCTGTACATGGAAGATATTTTGAAAATTTTAAGTGTAGGGCGTTCTCTAATCGATACTGAAGCCGAAAATGTAATTTAAAATTTTCATGTCTGTCTGTCTGTCTGTCTGTCTGTCTGTCTGTCTGTCTGTATCCCGACTAAGTATCACGCCGAAACTACTGAACCGATTTGAATGATACTTTGCACGATGTAAGCTTTTAGTCCGAGGAAGGTTCTTAGATACTTTTGATCCCGATATTTTGCGCGGTTCCTTCAGGAGAGGGGATGAAAGGCAAAATAGGTTTTTAGCTATAATTTCTCACTGCATGGTTCGTCTATACTTATAATAAAACTGTAGAGGGTCGGGAGCCTACATGGAAGATATTTTGAAAATTTTAAGTGTAGGGCGTTCTCTAATCGATACTGAAGCCGAAAATGTAATTTAAAATTTTCATGTCTGTCTGTCTGTCTGTCTGTCTGTCTGTCTGTCTGTCTGTATCCCGACTAAGTATCACGCCGAAACTACTGAACCGATTTGAATGATACTTTGCACGATGTAAGCTTTTAGTCCGAGGAAGGTTCTTAGATACTTTTGATCCCGATATTTTGCGCGGTTCCTTCAGGAGAGGGGATGAAAGGCAAAATAGGTTTTTAGCTATAATTTCTCACTGCATGGTTCGATTTCAAATATTTGTTTGGTGTCTGAAAGGGAGTACTTTAAGCATTATTCCATACAATTTTCAATATTGAGGGTTATATAGTTGAGAAATTAGGGGCATCTCAACTTTCGGTAAATCTAGAATTCAACGTTTCTTTTGAAAGTGAGTCTAAACGGGCGTGTTGGCTTAATCATAAAAGAGCTTAATGATTAAGGCTATTGTAAAATAATTCAGTCCGCGCCGACGGCGTGGACTGAATTGTTTTAGAATCGACTTAATCTTTAAGCTCTTTTATGATTAAGCAAACAGGGCCGTTTCACACGCTGCTTGATGAGTCTCATTAAGAAGTACCCCTCCATTCGTACACCTTATGTGACGTAAACGAAGTTGCGAGGGTCAGCTAGTAGCTAATAAAATAATCAACTATAATGCTATGAAATGAAGGTATGCACTAAAATGTGTCAACATCAACTAAGAGCACCTTCTTCCACTTATTTCTCAGACTACATATTTAATCTGAGTAATTTCTCAGACTAAAGTTATTATTCATCAGACTAAATATTTAATCAGAGTTTTTTTTTTTTTTTTTTTTTTCTTCATGTTCTTGGACTTTCTCGGTTTGAGAGTATGCCAATGTCAAGTTTTCTTTGTGAAAAAATAAATCATTTTCATGTTATGATTCTTCTTATGAGCAGCGTATTCATGTATGTCCAATTTTGGACTAAGTTCTACTCTAGTAAGGCGGTGGTACCTTACTAGAGCTTGCTGTGGAATTCGTCGACAAACCTAAAAACTCGCGTTTCACTGCGCTTTATCACTTTCCAACACTTCTGCACGTTGTCGAACCTTTATGTTTAATAATCCACCATAAATTACACATAAACACTCAAAATAACACTAGTTTTGAAAAATTATTAAAACACATTTTAACGCTTGTCTGAAAGTTTCCCGCCGAATCCTAATCAGAGTTATTTCTCAGACTAAAGTTATTATTTTAATCTGAGACTTATTTATCTCTGCATCACACTAAGGTTAACTGGCAGAAAATGCCTATGATACCATAGGCATTTTCTGCCAGTTAACCTTTATACGAATTTGTGCATAAAGTTTTTAAATAAATAAATAATAAATGTACCTTCTTATTAATATAGTGAATTCCTACAAGTATAGTTTTTATAAATGCGAAAGTAACTCTGCCTGTCTGTTTACTTTTCACGCTTAAACCGCTGAACCGATTGTGATGAAATTTGGTATAGAGATAGTTTGAGTCCAAGGGAAGGACATAGGCTACTATTGAACTGACTGCGCAAAAGGAGCTAGTCTGAAATCATATTTTATTCTTCCGAAATATAATAATACGCATAGCAAAATATTGTAATAATTCAGTCCACGCCCTAATTATAAATTTGCGCATAGCAAAACGACAGTTTAGTACCAACTAAATACTGAACACATTAATTATTTTGTTATGGCAACATTGTAAAATTGCAATTGCATGCAAATGCAAACATGATTTTATTTTACAGTTATCTAGTCACGTTCTTTGAGTCACATCCTGGCCCAGACAGGCATGATGACTATTATAAAATATTGAACCACACAAGAGAACCTATTGTTCTAACCGATTTGCATTTCCGTCCACGATAAAAAAAAATGTTTCTGACCCTTCTGGAGCTTGCATGTTCATTTCACACGAATGTTTTTTTGCGTGTTGCAACTTAAAGCTCATAAAATGTCAACATCTGCAAATTTTTAAAACGTTCCTTTTTCAAATATCGATAACCCTTTTAAAAATGTCGTAACTCAAAACATTTTCAGCTTTTATAGTCCATCTGTCAAAACAAGCTCGCTCATATTATGCCAGTGTGGCGCAAACTTTAAAAAAAGAATAGAAAAGTTCACCTAAATTCTTCCCGAATAACCGAATGGTCCTAAACGGTGTAATTGGTAATGAAAACACGGAAAAAGGAAAGAGGCCGATGCACGGGAACGTGGTACATTTCGAATTAGACGAGTTAGCGGTAGAAGTTCTTAGTTGAATGAAACTGTGTTTGGTATGGGAATTAACTTTCTGTGTTTATTTTTATAGTGGGATAATACCTCTTAAAATGTCTTTGATAATAATGCGATGGTTGATTAAATAGAAAAGCTGTTGAACAATAACAAAGTAGCTACCTAGAAATGAATCTTGCTCGTTTTCGGTAGTTACGAGCGGTGCGCGCAGCTTTATAGGTGAGGCTGTTAGGGCCCTGCCTGCAAATGTGGAATAGGACCTCATTTTTGGCTAAAAGATAAAAATCTTTATTATTGTTTGCCTAATACTATAGTGAATACCTACCTAAATATTACGCCTATGTAATTCCCATTTTATCAACTAATTCAACTTTTATCTATTCTGTCATCAAGTGAAAGATATAATCAAGGTCAGAAAGTCTTTTACGAACCAAGGTAGGTAGACTTCTGTGGGAACTAATAAGTGCCTGTCGCATATAAGTAATGAATGTAAGGTATGGCAGTACAACCAGGCACGTAGCCGGTAGGGTCAATCTTGCAGGGAAAGTGTGACCTGGGGACTTGCCTACCAGAGCTGTCTAGTATCTACATTATTAATCGTTCACGTACACTCGTACAGCAATTAAGAGGGAGCTCTAAACCTTTTCTGACCTCCTAGTAGATCATTGCGACTTAAAGCGCCCGATGTCATTAAACGACAGAATCTCGGGGAAAGCGCCCCGTGTGACTATTGTGAGATGAGGTGCTTTGCACCATTTCATAATTTAATATATATTTCGATTTATTCTGCTTCAATTATTCTTGTTTTGCATTAAAAAGTATTCTGATAATGTTGTTTAACAGCTGTTGTAAATATTTCCGTCGCAAATCGAAGTTAAATTTCTTATAATAGCATGTGACGATGACAATTTTTGCCAATACGCTAAAAATTGATAACATAAGTTCTTTTATTTTATGATTTAAAATTAAATTTTGCCCTTGATATTTTATGATGTTAAGCTATGACTATTTATTTTATTAATTTTTACGTAAAGAAAATCATTTATTGTCAAAAATAAGCTACCACAAAGTAGTAGCATCATTTATTAGAACAACTACGGCCAAACAGCTTTGAGAATCGATTGTGACCTGAAATTTTATTGTAGGTGATTAATTTTACCTGATTATTATAGCCTTGATTACATTCTTTTTAAAAGCATGAATATTTTGTGTCAGAATATTCAAAATAAGCATAGAAATTGTCGTAAAGTTCTAGCTTCTGACGCAACGCTATCGCGTCGAGGCTGTAAAATATATCTATTAATTTTATTTTCGGAGATTTTTGTATGTACAGGTTATTATTTTTTTAGTGAAAGTGAAGTGTTGGTGAGTATATTTTGTAAATAAAGGTTATGATATGAGTCTTAAAACTGGTTTTTATTTTGAACTAGCGGACGTCACGCGGTTTCACCCGCGTAGTTCCCGTTCCCGTGGAAATACAATATTTTTTCTTCCATAAGTACCTTCTCCTGACAATACCTTACACAACAAAAAAAAGAATTCGTGTAATCGGTTCACCCGTTCTGAAGTTATGCGCTTACCAACACATTTTGCGATTCATTTTTATATATAAGATTAAAAGGTAAAATCTTAGAGTACCTACTCCTTCATTTTCCCCATCGTATTTATTATAAATGCATGGCACATAGGGTATCCTCGGATTAAGTGTTATTATTTTCTTCAGTTATCCAGCATGATGAAACAGTATTTCTGTAGTACGACTAAACTAACAACTAAACTATCAAAATGTACCAACAGTCAGTTGGAGATAGGGTTACCATATCTGAAGAAATGTATGCCTGATTTACATAGTAAAAACGCCTGATTTTCACGAAAAATGCCTGATTTTCTTGAAAAATGCCGCATAATAAAAGAAATATTTAATAACAAGTAAAACACATTGCTTGAATGAATTTTTAATTTGAAAACATCAATTTTCAGACACATTAGAGTAGGTAATAAGAAATTCAGACAAACATATGATTTGTTTTTTAATAAATTATAAGGAATTGCACTGTACGTTTTCTTACATACTTCTAATGATCGCCATTTTTAACAAGTCTTTTTGAGTAAAACATTTCGCCTGACTTAGAAAAGCGCCGGCCGGGCGCCTGATCAAGTGCTAAAATGCCTGGCGAATCAGGCGAAAGCCTGGCATATGGTAACCCTAGTTGGAGATAAGTATGTATCCCTCAATTTAGAACTTAGTACCAGGAACACAGTGCTGATGTATAATGGCGGCTGTACACACTCGTCGAGACACCCCGAGACAGGCCGAGTGCGAGTGTGTACAGGGCGCACTCGTCTCGTCTCGCTCTTGTCTCGCTCTCTCGTTCTCGTCTCGGTCACTCTCGGTGGCGTGTCGGTTTTTGCGCCCGAGTCAAAGGGTCTCGTTGGCTCTCGCGAGGTAAATGAGAGCGGGCATGTACACACTCGTTAATTTAGTTGCCCTCAGAAAGTTTTAATGAACAGACATATTTCATTAAATGGTCTAAAGAACTCGAATTATAGTTTTTTGCCTCTATTCAGTTCAGGAGCTGCAGAGCGGAATCAGTTTGTAATCGTTTTTTTATTTCATAAACATTTTATTATAATATTAGCTTGCGGTACAAAAACAAACAGCAGCAGCAATTTCCACGTCCATTGTCGCGGGAGTGCTATGAGACTCTGAGCTTACGAGTGTGTACAGGCATGCTCTCGTCGAGAGCCTTCTCGGCCGAGGCTCTCGGCGAGAGGCTCTCGACGAGTGTGTACAGCCGCCATAAGAAGTGCTTTTCCCTTGTCTTTTATCTTGTCACGATTAGCAGTTAACTATGACTATACCAATGTACTATTCTATACGGTACATAATTCGTGGGAGCCTCTTCGTAATCACTTTATTTTCATTACACCCTAGTAAGATTACAGACGAAGTAATTGTACAAAATTACTTCACAGCTGATGAAGTTATCAAGTTTAATGGTGGGGAATCAATGGTATTCAATCTCAGGGCCGCTAATAATAAATTATTGTGTAGGTACAGTTTTAGTACATTTTTACTGCGCTTCCCGTCTGGCCTATATTGTGCAATACAACTATTATTCTTGTACAGATGTCTCGTCGGCATGCAGCTGGATCTGTAAATTATTTAGGGCTGTCACGTTAATTTTTGTCTACCAATCGAGTTTTTATAATTTATCTTTGGATTCTACCACATTGTTATCCACTAAGCCTGGAAACCCGTTTGTCTGTTAATGAATACAATAATGATAAGGTTAGGTGGGGAAAGGGAAACAAACTTTATTTTTCTTGTGATATATTGTGTTTTAATTTGAATATTTAATGACATATAGTAATATATTTTATAAAAATGTGACTTCTATTTACATGTAGCTCGACGATATGAAAGGGGTTTTTACATTATGTTTGGTACTTTTGACGAAAAACGCAAAATCATCAGCCTAGTCCTGTTGTTCCCCTTTCCCGGTTTTTGGGGTAAGGGTAACTATCTCCATAATTGTGTCAATAATATTATCTGTCTAAGCGATGTATGCAAGTTTCATAGTTTATCCTTTTGTCAATCAAATTTGAATTCTATTGGTCAGAAATAAAGTTCAAAATGGGATACAATTATAAAAAACGAAATTCGGGGTAAGGGAAACATACGACACCCAGACAGGGGTTGTCAACCAAGGGTGTACTATGCCAAATCGAATGCCAAATAATCGAACGTTCAAAATATCGAACGTTCAATCTATCGAACGTTCAAAATATCGAAGATTACAATATCAATGTTCGATATATTAAACGTTCGATATTTTGAACGTTCGAGTATTTGGATGTTCGATTATTTGGCATTTGATTTGGCGTAGTATACCCGTCAACCAAGGCAATATGGGCTATATATTTCATCGCGGCACCACGGCAGCGGCAGCGCGACCAGTCACCCGCCACCAACAAAATACAAAAAACCACCAAAATACAAAATACAAAAAGCCACCAACAAAATACAAAAAGCGCCGCCAATTCAAACATTTTGTTAGTGGTAGCGACTGGTCATGCAACAGTGGTGTCCCGGAGAACTGTAGCTCAAGCAATGGTTTGGTTATATTTGTGGTACTATAAATAACCCTACATTAACATAAAAACACACACGTGTAACTAAACATTTATTCATTTATTATTAAGTAATTAGGAGTTGTAAATTCAAGTAGTGTACATTAAAAGAATCAAAGACATGTTGAAGCTTATGTGACCTCTTCGTCCAATAATAAATAAAAGCCTTTCTCACATAATTTCTAGGCATTCTGCATTTCTGTAGCAAATAAAATAACAATTACACGTTCGAACGAACATTATTAAATGTGCTCATAATAATAAAACACACTACATAATATTCACTTTAGGATAGGGAACCGGGCCTACGTTATAACACAATGATGTTACTCACCAACTAGCGCGAGGTAGCTATGCAGAGAACTCTTTCCCAGGGCGCCTTGTTACAGAGTTTCTAGTGGGTGCGCAAGGGAGGCCAGGGCTCTGACGAAAACAGCCAATAGGGTGTACACACATATATAAATATATGTGTGTACACCCTATTGGCTGCCCCACGTTGGGCGCCAATTTATAACACAATGATGTTACTCACCAACTAGCGCGAGGTAGCTATGCAGAGAACTCTTTCCCAGGGCGCCTTGTTACAGAGTTTCTAGTGGGTGCGCAAGGGAGGCCAGGGCTCTGACGAAAACAGCCAATAGGGTGTACACACATATATTTATATAGTACACAGTACACTACAGAGACAATGAGATTACATAGATACAGAAAGCACAGACATACATAAGAATATTACAGGTTTAGGTATTATTAGTACAGCACTACACTAAATCAGCGTGAGGAAGTAACGTAGGCGGCTAGTTTACATGTAAAAGTATGCTGACTAGTACTGGCCTGCAGTGTGAGCGTAGAGTGGCAGTGGCTGGTGGTAATGCCAGGTGTAGACGGCGAGCTTCTCACACATGCACCCTGCTCGCGCAGTCCACGTATGATTGGGGTGTGGCTGTACAACTTTTCCCCGTACTAAAAAACCCTGTCATGAAAGAAACGACAAATTAAGATCTTGGCTGCGCGACAGACGACAATCGACCCGCTTTGCAAATAGTTAATTGAAACTTACCAGAATCTGGGTATTGGTCGTCACAGAGTCCACTTCCTTCTGATAAGAATAGGTGAAACGCAGGAAATTCTCCTTAACAAGTTCTCAGGTTAGAACTTACAACCTCTAAATCGAAATTGAGGTGTGCTACTCAGAGTTGCTTCAAAATTCACTCCTGCTTAGCGGATGGTAAAAGTAAAAAGTCCAAAAAACCACTTGGAACCAAGGCAGGGCTTTTTATATCCCCTCTCACGTGGAATAGTCCAGAATTCTCTTAAAACCTCGTTTTCCTTTAATGCAAAAACGATTCGTCACCGAACTTATGACATCCTGTCATTCTGACAGCAGAAATGTCACCACAGACAACCGATTAAAAAACGATAGATCGATTAGGGTGCTTCTACACTCCCAATGCTGCATCTACAGAAAATAAATGCAACGTCAAACCAGTTTTTAAAAGGTTTACCCCCTCTGACATCGGCAAAGAGAAACATGTGTTTCCCTTACCCCAGTCAGCACAGTTCCTCTTACCCCACTTATAATTTTTTAGGTTAGGTTTCAAAACAAGTGGTTAATTTATTTTTGTTGCATAGTTTTTTACGTTTCATAGATAATATAATCTAATTTTAAGTATAACAGAATACTTACCAATGTTTATACACTTCCAGCAAAAAAAATTGATGCACAAATTACTAACCGAAAAAAGCACGTCGAGCTCACGTATCCGCGGAGATCGCACAAAATTTTTGATTGCGTCATAATTATATTTTGGTGTGAGAAAGAGCCATCTATGTTTTTTCTTTGAAATTCAATTGACATTACTGCTTTATCAACCGCGTAGATCTAGAGAAATTGTGTATAGTTTTTGTTATACGAACTGCTGTTTCCCTTGCCCCGTAGTTCCTCTTACCCCACCTGACCTTAACTGCATTTTAGGTAAACTTGTCATTATAATTCTGCTATTTCTAATTTCCATCAACTTAAGTTGAAGGAAGTCTTCAACACTGTTATATTTTTTTAACTTTTCATATCTAAACAGAATGTTTTAATTCCTCAGAAAATTCTTATCATATAACGAAAGCTAGCTCATGCATTGTTGGTCATGACTGTTTAAGTAATGATTTTTTAAACTGTCAGCCAATAAGTAGGTACCAACTTGCTGACAGTTTAAAGACTTATGTCGTTAGGAAACTCTTCGTTGCCAACCCTAAGTTAACGGTACCCAAAATATCTCAGTACTAAGTGTTCCCTGCACTTTCCGTCGTGACGAGGAAGGAAGCACATGGAAGCACAGCACGTGCCTCGAAAAATCACGATAACAGGAATTGATTTATTGATCATTTACTGTGCATGTAGTTCATTGCCTTGGTGTTCGAGCAAGATGGTTCAGGTTGCGGGAATAAGCTTAATATTTGTCATTTTTGTAGTAACACATAGGTATTAACTGGACACCTTATGCCTAAATTAAATCTGCCACCTTCGTTGTATAAAAAGGTTTTTTTACCAATAAGGTAGCAGAATTTTTCCTTTGTATAATTAATATCAATATCAATAGGTACAAATAATAAAATCGTAACATCATCAAACAAAGAGCTCAATTATAAAAGAGCTTAATGATTAAGGCTATTTTAAAACAAATCAACACGCGCCGAAGGCGTGGACTGAATTGTTTTGTTTTAGAATAGACTTAATCTTTAAGCTCTTTTATGATTAAGCAAACAGGGCAGTTTCACACGCTTTATGATTAGTCTGATAGAGAAATACCTCTCCTTAAATACACCTTATGTAAAGTAAACGAAGTTGCGGGGTCAGCTAGTTAAGTAATAAATTGCCTGAATTTTTATATTCAGACAATTTATGTGAGCTTGCACTGCAGCAAATATTAACATTTCAGTCGGATTAACTTAAAACGGACTTAATGTATTCATTATTGTCCCTTGCTCAGAGCTCTATAAATGATTACTTCGTAACGATCAGTTTGAGATTCGTGACCGTTTGCATTTTGATTCATTTCTCCTCCATCCTCATCCTTCCGAGGGCTTAGCCGGGGTTCCCAACCGTAGGCATTAGGTAGAAAACGTGTAGTTTATAGTCGGTAGGAGTCCGGCATAGCATCCCTGCAGGATTTTCCTCACGTTAAAAGAAAGCCTTCCAAAGTTTATATCGTTAATCAACGTAATGTATTGTAATTTTATTTAATACCATTGGATAGCACTGTTGGACCCATATTTTTATTTTTTTGCTGTTTATTGATTACACTTGGTGGAACTTGCTGCACATATTGAAAACGACACTTGTCACCGAAAACGACACTTGAAACCGGTCAGGTTTAGAATAAATATTGTGGAACAGTATACAATATTGTCGTGGTGGTTTTCTATGTTTTTATGCCATGTGTTGTGTATCCAGTTAATTTAGTTCAGTCCTCAACTGCCGATTTCTATCATCTAACAGAGCAAATCGAGTTATTTACGTATTCAAAACACTTTAATTTAATATAACTCTATTAGGTACAACAAGCTGACATGTCCTACTTTTAAAACAAATGGATTTTTAACCTGCTTTATTTCATCTTCAATGTTATTTTATTCAATAACTGCATGTACTGAATTTAAATTGTCCTATTTATAAATTAAAAACACACTTTACCTTTATACTATATCGTAATCTATAAGTGTAATTTGAAAACTGTAACTAATACCGATTTGAAATTTGTGCAGAACATCGAAATTAGCAAAATGTTACTATGAAGCTAATTCTATTAATAAGAAGTCTGCACTACGTCAAATAACTTACAGAATACTTGCAGATGTAGGAGTAATGTTTATATTAGACCAAGTGTTACAATATTAAGGTCTAGCTAGACTGAATTATTCTTAGTAAACCATATTGTTGATTGATACTTTTATAAACCATTTATGATGTTACGTTGAAAGAGTTATCGATAATTTATGCGAGATTAACGTTGCTTTATGTAAGATCTCTTTGAAATTGTGCCAGTTAATCATATTTTTTTTACGTGCGAAAATCCTCATGAATGTTATGATGACTGCCGGACTTCTACTGGCTAAAAACAAACGGTCCCTTCAGGCTGATTGCATTATTTTGGCGAGCTCAACAACAAAAAGATGCTCTGGAATGTGCCGACAGCCTTTACGACAAGTTCATTAATTTGATTAGGTAGGTACTTCATTCAAGTATTTTTTGCGTTGTGACTAAAGAAAAAAAAATGATGATATTTTTGTAAGCGGCTTTAGGCGCCAGAGCCAGTCGCATAGCCCATGATTGTGTGTTAATTTTTTGTTGATTTGAACTTAAACGACGACAGTAACTTTAGCCAATCAATTTAGCTGTTTGGGGTTTGTATTAGGGCTGGGAGTGCCTGATCAATTGATCATCTTTGGTAGATTGAACCAGGATTTCTGGATCTCGATGCCAGAAGTCCATTTAAATATCACCCCAATTTTACACAATACTAGCTGATGCCCGCAGCTTCGCCCGCGTAAAATTGGTTCCCGTACCCGCCTCCCGTATTTTATCCCCTTGGGGGTAGAATTTATCCTTTCTTAGAGGATGCCTACGTCATAACATCTACCTGCATGCCAAATTTCAGCCCGATCCGTCCAGTGGTTTGGGCTGTGCGTTGATAGATCACTATGTCAGTCAGTCAGTCACCTTTGTTTTATATATTTAGATTAATTTACATTTAAGTAAGTACCTACTTAAATTTGTCATATATCACTCATACCCATAGCTAGTAATCACACTTAAGTAGGTACAGATTATCAGAAACACGAAAATTATTATTAGTATGCATTTAATCGTTGCCCTTATAACTTAAATCGACCAAATTCATCCATATGACAGTTTCCGGGAAGACATTACCTGAATTCAGTCAATCGGAAACCCAATGTCGGTGGTCTGGCCTTCTATGTAACGGACAGAAATTTGATATCAAACGTTATATTATCATTTTGAACTTTATTTCTTAGACGATAAGGGTTCGACGTCAGTTCTTGGAAACTAGGACTAGAAATACCCGTTCCTTGATTCCCGTTAGTGCCAAAGTCTAATGTTTCGAACGATATATTATTTACCTGTCAGTCATTAAGGAATTAGGTTACTCAGAACTTTTCAATCTAATTTAAAATTTAAAGGCCAATTTTCATTCGACGCTTAGTAAAAACCCTAAAAAGCGCCCTCTCTATGCGTCCATGCAAGAATCGAGACAAAACATAACACGATACAGTATCTTGTTTATTTCTGTTCTCCTGGTACAAGACGGCGGATCGACGCACCAATCGGTATTCTGTATGGCTTTTCGGCGCGATTATCGCGCGACCATATCGCATCCGCACGAACACAAGAAGCGTCAAGTCCGTGTCACTGTCAACCCAAGCGCGCAAATAACTGTGAAATAATAAAAAATAATAGTAATCCAATTATAATAAATAATGTCTGTGAATATTTATTTATTTATTATTTATTTATAATAGTAATCCAATTATGTTAGTAATTACTTAATTAATTATATAAAAATAAAACGAATATACTAGTGTTAGTAACTGTATAGGTATAACTTTGTTACGTTATGATTTTTTTACTATGCCTAAATTTCATCGTTGTGCTGGTGGGGTGGAGTTCAGTACACCAACCAGACTTTGACGTGCTTCTTTGACTCTTACAATATTTTAGAAATAAAGCATTACTTACACTAGCACTAACGTGTAGGGACCTTAAAATTATATTACCATTTTGTCGGCTTATCTTTAACATTAACACTAAGTTATTTAAAAATAAAATATAAAACCTTGTTTTATTTATAGCTTTTCTAAGGATACAAGCTAACTTTAGAAAGAAATGCCAATCTTGTAATAGATGTAAACTACCTACATATTTAAATAATCCAGTTAATTAGCAAGAGTATACTTACTTACTTTATTTACTTTGCATTTGGTGCCAAAAACCAGAATGCATTATGCAAATATCGATACTCGTAGCCGTTCAGATGACAAGGATTCCAGAAAAATGAAGATGTTATGAAACAGTGTCAGACGTGACGTACGCACAGATGATGCAGCAATAAAGCGACAGATGACTACTTGTAGTGAGTACAAGACAAAAAATACCTTACTCAAGCTTACTCAAGCCAAGATATCACTATAATGATCCACAAAAACTCGTCTCCACATTTTTTCTGAACGCGGTATCTTAATGAGCTGTGAGGTCTTGAGCTTTCGATGCTGCACAGTTACTGCACAGCTCCATTGACGGTTGATGCGCTTTTAAATGTGCCGACAACGTAATGG
The DNA here is from genome assembly GCA_933228765.1 of Miltochrista miniata. Taxonomy (NCBI): domain Eukaryota; kingdom Metazoa; phylum Arthropoda; class Insecta; order Lepidoptera; family Erebidae; genus Miltochrista; species Miltochrista miniata. The sequence goes on along the minus strand of OW121764.1, from coordinate 7,154,057 downwards.
TTGCTCCCACGGTGCCTTATTAAATTACTTTTACGTAGAAAGGCGTTAGGAAAATGTTTGGGTCGAAAACTAATAGATGAGGTTAATTTATTTTTAGACACTACATAACTGATTTGTGGAGTTGACTTTCATTTGCTAGGTACATGAGCTTTTTGTAGGTGTTTACTTTTTTTTTAATTATTTAAATACCTTCGTATTTTTAACTCTCTAGAACTCATTCTTTACCTCTGTCAGTAATCTTATTACGATAATAATAATTTAATTAGTTCTTATTAATCTTATCCTTCATTTAATGATAATTTAATTAATTAGTCAAACTCTTCTTACATTGGGTACCTACTACTTAATTTTATTTATTTCATAATTGTAATTAAATAAATACCTACCTTTGATTATAATATAATGTCAATCAAAGTAAAATAATAAAAAACAATTTTGAACCACAGACGCAGCATAATGATTGTCTACTTTGATTAAATTAGTTAGACTGAAACAACTCTCTCTATCCCTTTCTCTCATATGCCACTTTGGTTGATGTGAAGTACTCCTACATCCAACTGACTCATGTGGTCCTAGTACATTTTGTTGCGCTGCAGTTACCTGCTTGCTATTCAGTAAATAAAAATGTTATTCATCAAAACGTGTTTTCTTGAACTGTGGCATCCATTCAATTCTGTTATCCTGGTACTATGAGTTGCTTTGCTGTGGAATTTGTTACGTGCAATGTTTGCAATGTTTTGTTGTCATTTTGATATTTTTGGTATTTAGCGGACTTTTTCATATGAGACTATGCTATATAATAATTGATCATCTGAGGAATACTAATTTATTCATTAAGGTCTTATGAATTTTTTCTTTTCGAGGGACAAAATGTGACGTAAAGGAACTTCCGAGTCAGACTAAAAGAATAAAGGAACGTACCCCTCTACCAATGATAAATAAAAAAAAATTGCGTGTACTTAGTGTACACACGTAAGAAGTGAAACTTCTTCATAAACGTAATTTTCACCTCACCTTAAATTAAGTCAAAAAGTACAAAAGTACAAAAGTCCAAAAGTCCAAAAGTCCAAAAGTCCAAAGTCCAAAGTCCAAAGTCCAAAAGTCCAAAAGGCCAAAAGTCCAAAAGTCCCAAAGTCCCAAAGTCCCAAGGTCTCAAGGTCCCAAAGTCCCAAAGTCCCAAAGTCCCAAAGTCCCAAAGTCCCAAACGCCAAAAGTCCAAAAGTCCCAAAGTCCCAAAGTACCAAGGTCCCATCTAAAAGTCCAAAAGTCCCAAAGGCCAAAAGTCCAAAAGTCCAAAAGTCCAGATCCAAAAGTCCAGATCCAAAAGTCCCAAAGTCCCAAAGTCCCAAAGTCCCAAAGTCCCAAAGTCCCAAAGTCCCAAAGTCCCAAAGTCCCAAAGTCCCAAAGTCCCAAAGTCCCAAAGTCCCAAAGTCCCAAAGTCCCAAAGTCCCAAAGTCCCAAAGTCCCAAAGTCCCAAAGTCCCAAAGTCCCAAAGTCCCAAAGTCCCAAAGTCCCAAAGTCCCAAAGTCCCAAAGTCCCAAAGTCCCAAAGTCCCAAAGTACCAAAGTCCCAAAGTCCCAAAGTCCCAAAGTCCCAAAGTACCAAAGTCCCAAAGTCCCAAAGTCCCAAAGTCCCAAAGTCCCAAAGTACCAAAGTCTAAAAGTCTAAAAGTCTAAAAGTCTAAAAGTCTAAAAGTCTAAAAGTCTAAAAGTCTAAAAGTCTAAAAGTCTAAAAGTCTAAAAGTCTAAAAGTCTAAAAGTCTAAAAGTCTAAAAGTCTAAAAGTCCAAAAAGTCCAAAAGTCCAAAAGTCCAAAAGTCCAAAAGTCCAAAAGTCCAAAAGTCCAAAAGTCCAAAAGTCCAAAAGTCCAAAAGTCCAAAAGTCCAAAAGTCCAAAAGTCCAAAAGTCCAAAAGTCCAAAAGTCCAAAAGTCCAAAAGTCCAAAAGTCCAAAAGTCCAAAAGTCCAAAAGTCCCAAAGTCCCAAAGACCCAAAGTACCAAGGTCCCATCCAAAAGTCCAAAAGTCCAAAAGTCCAAAAGTCCCAAAGTCCCAAAGTCCCAAAGACCCAAAGTACCAAGGTCCCATCCAAAAGTCCAAAAGTCCAAAAGTCCAAAAGTTCAAAAGTTCAAAAGTTCAAAAGTCCCAAAGTCTCAAAGTTCCAAAGTCCCAAAGACCCAAAGTACCAATGTCCCATCCAAAAGTCCAAAAGTCCAAAAGCCCAAAAGTCCAAAAGTCCAAAAACCCTTAAATGACATGCTATCCCTGGATAAAGTACTCTTAATTCGAATCCACCGTGGTGGGGAACAGAACAAAGATGGCGCGTAACCAAAAATCGTGACGTGACGTGACGCAAATTTTTTTCCAACGCCGATAAAGAAGTTTCACTTCAAAAACTATAGATACGTTACCAACACTTAAAAATGGCAACAAAAAAGTCAGGCAATTGCCTTAATTTTCATACATGCTACCATAGATAATTTCATAGAAATTCTTTTTTTGAATATAAAAAATATTTGCCATTTTTGAAAGCCGTGATGTTCGTACATGACGTGTCTATATTATAATACGTCGTTGACCCCTACTGCTTGTTGTGCTTAGGGCAGGGAATCGGAAAAGGTCGTGTCATGAAAAAGAAAATGGTTTGAAGTGTTTATTTTCGCCCGTGAACCTTGTTGTGTAGGTTATTCAATCAAAGATATCAATCTTTTAACTCCAAAAATGTTATTATGTTATAGGACCGGCCAAAATAATATTATACTCATGGACCGGCCATGCTTTGCTGTGGCTAAGGTTTTTGTAACCCAGCACTATTTTTTTTGTGGAAAGCCGGCAGGGGAGGGCTTTCTACAAAAAAAAATGTGTGCGTCTAACCTTTACCTACGCGCGATTGAAGTAAAACTTCATTGTCATTGACGGCATCAAATGTTATATTAATATCATTCATTCGAATTTTGAATATTTCCGCTATTCAAAATTCAAATAGTGTAAGCGTTACTTCCGTCTGAAAAAAAATCTGAGTTAAACCCTAGTCGCGCCTAAAGAAGTTTTACTTCAAAAAACTATCTAACTCATGTTGAATGAAACTGCACACTGTGTGCAAATTTGGTTAAAATCGGTTTAGTAGTTTAGGAGCTCATCGCGGATGTGACACGTAATTTATATTATAAGAAGATTATCTGTGCATTAACTACACTAATAACCATTTAATCTTCGATCGATAATCGTCAATTTCGAATCATTAATTTGTCATTACACCCCTATTATTCGATAAATTTACGCGCGCTGAAATACTGCTTGATTCTGCTTTATTCCAAGAAAAATGCTTGTGCTTTAATCTACGAATAATGTATTCTATAGAAGTGTAATTCGGCTCAAAAAATGGCTCCACCAAATGGGGACCGCGGAAGGTGGGGCTTAAAAAGGGGACCGCGCGACACAGTTAGTCCGCGCTGTGACGCGTAACGTACGGTTGTGTCGCTGGAACCAATCAGTCAGTGATATTAATTGTGTTTTCGCGTTAAATATATCCCAAAAATGCCTTCGTGTGTTGTGAAGTGGTGCAGAAGCCATACGGATATGAAAAACTCTGGAATCACCTTCCATAAGTTAGTAAATATTCATTTTAAAAACACGTACTTGGGGAAGTTGAAAAGTGTTATGCAACATGAACGCAATTCCAAAATTAAATTATTTTTATGCAGTGTTCATAGTATGTTAAGCGCTGAGGTAATATTGTTAGTAAGATATTATATTAGTAGGATGATATTATGCATAGAAATTAAATTATAATTTTTGTTTGTTTCGGAGTTTGCATGGCGTTGTCAAATATGCTGTATGTGGAACGTCAACTTCGAGATACAGTTGAGCAAATTGTGGGCTATATTGCAGGGTTCATAGCAAAAAAAGTTACAAACCAAAATAGAATGTTTGTCCTGCATCAATTTATTACTGGCAACGGAAAAACTTTATTTTCACAAACTAATTTGTTTGAAAGATTTTGGAGGATTAGTTTATCCCTCATTCATTGTTTTCAAAATATGTCTTTGGTCTGAAACATTACTCAGGCAGCTTGTCAACATAGAAGGAAAAGGATTGTCTAGGGCACACAATTTGAAAATAATGGTAAATGAGTGTTTTGCCAAAATAATAGAAATAAATGACTTCACGAAACCCCTGAAAGACAGTCATCCTATAGAAAGCAATCACGATGTTATGTTGTTGAAGGCTATAATCGAACAATTTCTAATAATTCGTTTGCATTATATTGCTAAAAACGAGTCCTTATTAAATTCCAACTGCCATACATTAAATAATTGATTAGAGGTTCATAATTGAGAAAAAAAAACAACGTATTTTAATTTGTATATACGCATACAAAGTAGTTCAATCAATAGAAAATAATAACAATCCAGTTATTATATTTCTGTTGATTAAACTTTTATTGAACTTATTCTTATTATTGCATAAAACCATCCACGCTTATCACGTTCGCCGCTTCGGGTGGGGCGCCGAGCCGGCATGACCTTGGCGCGACCAATCGCATGCAAGTATTCAACGATGGATGTGTGAGTGTTATGTTTTATTGCTGTTTTTTAGTATGCGTAAGTTACTCCAAGATTTTAGCGGTAACTTTATAGGTGTTACATTTCTATAGAATACATTATTCGTAGGCTTTAATAACAGCTTATGATGTGTAAAGCCGCTGTGATTCCTTGAAGCGCCCTTTAATTTTATGTGATCGCCAGCCATAATCGTTCAGCACGTGTAGCAGTTTGTTATTACTGCAGTAAAAAATATGTTTTCTTATTTTACGCGTATGTCAAGGGTAGAAATAAACTTTAAAAAATGTGGTGAAATTTTTTGTGCGCTAACGAAAACATTTTAATCCTTTTAAAAGAAGTTATTATCATAATTTTATGTGTTGATATTTAAATGTATTTTAAGTTTTATCGATTAAGCATAATAAAGCAAGTGTTGTTCGACCAATTTAGAGAAGGCCCACCAATGCCTAATGGTAATGGTCAATAATCGTTTCTCACAACACTATCTATAAAATTAGGCTCGCCCCATGCATGCACTCTTGCGCAAGTACCACTGCAGCGTTTGGAGAAATGTTATATGAATATGACGTGTTATTGACTTCTAAAAAGGTCTTGATTGCTTTGGTGTTAGGTCACTCACTGCCTACCTTTTGAAGTAAGATGAAAATAAAAAATACAGTGAATGTTAAAGAAGTTCAGGGTTTTGTAGTAGACGCTCACTGTGTTAAACATTTTTTTCACGGACATCACACAACGCTATCTGATCCCAAAGTAAGCTAGGAATAACCTGCTTGTGTTATGGGTACCAGTACCAGACCACGGATATTAATACTTATAAGTATACTTTTTAAATACATACATATTATACATAGAAACACCTAGACTCTTGAGACAAACATTTATGGGTCACACAAATATTTGTCTCCGGTGGGAATCGAACCCACGACCTCCAAAGCCGCAGGCGGTATCACCATAGTAGAATTATATGTATATATCACTACCAACCGCGCCACAGAGGCAGTCAAACATTAAGTGCTCATTAGTGGCTCTTCAACGACTTGGACTTTTCGAGTTCTGCTGTAAAGTATGCGGCCTCTGAAAATTACGACATTTTTAAAGTACCTACTATTTCCATTTCATTCATTATCACCTAATACACAGATACCTAATTCTATATTGATTAATAGAAACCGTTTATATTTACAACGAGAAATAGTTCATTGAGTAAATTACTAGAAACGATTCACCTCACAGTGTTTTACAAATTGTTGTTAAATATAACTTATGCCTGTCTATTGCATTATTAGGCCACTGGAATGCTCTGTTTTATATTAGAGTAGGTACCTACCAAATGGTATAAAGATAAGTTATTATAAGTACAAGTAGTTGTGATCTAAGGCTTCGTTTGTGACACCTGAGGTTTCGTAGCTTGAGCTACGACTGCGATTCTGTTTTGACACATTTGAAATAGCAGACTAGAGATAACTAATGGAATAAGGCGTAAAATGGCGGAAATCCATGGAAGGGAGAGGAACCGACCTCACACCTTCCATTCGTCAATCCTAACGTACTCAACAGTCCATTACCACAAATAAATGTAAGGGAGGAATTCAGCTACGATTATGATCATGTTTTGACACAATTGAAGTGGAAGACTTGGACTCCTGGATCGTGTTAGTCGTTAATGTACCCTATATGTATTATTATATCTAGGTACTTCAGAAGTATTAAACAAACGCTGCCGGCCCTACTGCTGTGTTAAAACAGACAAGGAACAAATCGAATCAGATAACAAAAAAAGATAGGTACTTATTGGAAGAGAGTTTCACAATATCTTTGGACATAAGTTTTTCAAGTTTTGCAACAAGAAAACTGGATTAACATATCTACCTCCCGAGGTACAGAAACGTTTCAAAATCTAAATGCCACAAATGATCACCCAGCTCTTGGACTATCCTTAGACACCGTAACCACTGTATACATAGATGCAGTACAAAACACATTCAGTCTTTTGTTGACGATCACTCACTATACAAGCGTTTCAATAATCTTCCAAATTAGATTTCTAAAACCGTTGAAACTTCCGCCCAAGTTTGATTGTTCCGAAAACTACAAATTCAGAATTGCTTTTGATATGCTACAGTTCCATTCCAGGAATCTCGCCATCTGCATCCAATGCCATTCCACGCTGTCTCATGAATCTTAGACGGTTGCTTACATAGCCTAATTTTTCACTCCAAATGCAGAATTTAGGATGTTTAGAACATCTTTTTACGAGTTTCCCGCTGTCTGATCGAATATTTGGTGTTTGTTTTTAGGGTTCCGCACCCATAGGTTAAAACGAAACCGTATCACTGAGACTTCGATGTCTGTTCGTCTGGCTGTCACCAAGCTGATCTCATTCATGGACCGTGATTGATTATATTATCTGTGGTGATAGCTGAACTTTTCACAGATGATATTTATACTTAGGATTTCTTTTGCCGATATAACAACAAATACTTACTAAAAAAATAGACACAAAATAGTTGGGCTTCCATACTGCGTGATTTTTTATGCCGTTCTTCGGTACAGAGCTCTCCGTGCGCGAGTACGATTCGCACTTGGCCCGTTTTTATGCATTTTTTGCTTTACGTCATTGTTATCTTTAGTTTTCGTCGATTTATTAGTTCAACCAGTATGGTATTAAATGTTTATTATCTATAACACTCCGACCAGATATTTTGCGAGTGAGTAATCTGATGGAATTATTATGTAATGTGTGTTAATAAACTTCAAGGTATTTTTAGTTAATATTTTTTATTTTTTTACTGTTGCTAGCCAGCTCCATGGTAGCACAAATACAGATCAAATCTGTACCTATATTGTGATGGTACCTTAGATCATCTAACCACAGGATGCGCCTTACTTAAGCATTGTTTTCTGCCATTGCACATGACCATTTGGTCTTTTGGCTTTATGAAAAGCCTGTACATCAGTACATCATTTTATATGATTAAACTAGTACATTACATTGTAGTTGACTGTACAATAAAAATTAACACACAACAGCCATTACGCGTTTGTCGATTAATACATTTTTAAATGCAATGAAATTTTATATGTCTTTGTGTTTCCCCCTTCACTTGTATGAAAACTGGCAGAATATTTTTGTATGCGGTGGTTCGCAAAGGCTAGTCCCGTGTTATATGGTCTAAGGATGGTACTGATGATAGGTAAGCCTCGATGATACGGAGCGAGTTTACAACGAGCTGCTCGCGAACTCGCTTGCTTGATTGAGGCTTTTATAATAAACTCGAACTCCCTAAGTGACATCGAGGCTGTAGAATTTTTAGATAGAGAACATTAACAAACAAGAATCTTTCTTTATCCACCAATAAAGTGTTATGTTGTGGTCACGTGACATATTTTCCTGCTATTTCATTGGTCGAGCCGAGTCAAATAACAGAAGTCGACCGTATCGTACAAGGGTGAATATTGAATAGCGTATTCGCCGCCATGTTGACAAAGATGGTGACGTAATATTTCGCTGAAAGTACTAGGACAGTAGAACAAGGCAAGAGCTTTGTTTACGTTGAACGTCGAACTGGTAGGAATCGACAACACACACTTTACAGAATACAGGTTTCTTAGTCGACGGTTAGTAGGTACGGGTTTAGGGGTTTGCAAATAAAGGTGACTACATTTTTTTATTGGATGGCTTATGTGGAAAATTTGTTTTTAAGCCACTGAAATAAAGTTTTTTTTTTTATTTCTATGATTTATTTCTATGATTTAAGCGTTAAGTTAGTAGGTATAAGAATCGCATTTTGTAAATTAACATCCGATATACTTAAGTACTTATATATTTTTATCTATGAGTTTTTGGAATGCAATAAAATTATAACACCGAACCAGATACTAACTTAACTCATAAGTATTTCTGTTGATAATTACATTTATGTCTAAGTCTTAGACACCAAACAGCCACCACTTTGGCCACGATATTAAAATGGTTATTAGCAGAAAATGCACTTTTAAATTTATTTTATTTTATTTTAACGACTAAAATGTCCATTCTACAGTCGATAGATAGACGTACATTGGGACATAGGTACATTAGGAAACTTATGATTACACGATTTCCAGAGTTGAACAGGAATGTAGGTAGGTGCCTACCTATTTAAAATGTAAATTCAACTCTCATTTTCTATTCCAATAACAACTAGACAAGCAATCATTTTGATTTTAATTTCTTTCTTATTTAAAATAATTGTATTAGTATTCATTGAACTAAAAAATTGATAAAACGATTAATCAAAATGTTAATCAGTTAAACGATCCTGACGTTTGTGTGTGAGAGAGGGCATTGTAAAACCCGGCCATGTTCGAGTTGGGCTCGCGCAAGGAAGGTTCCGTATTCAGTACCAAAAATCGGAAAAAATCACGTTTGTTGTATGGGAGCCCCCCTTAATGATTTCTGTGGCAGATTTGTTGTTATAGCGGCAACTTATATACAGCTTGGCAAAAAAGAGAAGAAAATAATGGAGGAGCCACTGTGCTGTTCATATGGCAACCCGTTAAAAAGAACCACCAATCAGTATCCAGTTGTCAACAACCGTCAATAAAACCCTCCAATCAAATTGTATAACGTCATTGACTGACAGACATATGTGACGTTATTGGCAGCTTTTTGACAATGTAGCCAGTCAGCAAAATATTTGTCCCGTTTCTAGACTTTTTAGCCAAGCTATCTGTGAATATTTCAGCTCTCTAACTATCACGGTTCCTGAGATACAGCCTCGTGACGGACAGAAAGACGTACAGCGAAGACTCATGAATAGGGTCCCGTTTTTAGGGTTATGTAGCCAAATGGCAAAAACGGAACCCTTATAGATTCGTCATGTCTGTCTGTCTGTCTGTCTGTCTGTCCGTCCGTGTGTCACAGCCACTTTTCTCCGAAACTATAAGGCCTATGCTATTGAAACTTGGTAACTAGATGTATTCTGTGAACCGCATTAAGATTCTTATATAACACTAGAAAAAAAGCAGTAAATTTTGGGGGTCCCCCCCCATACTCAGAACAGTTAGAACTGAAACTCAAAATTTTTTTTTTATCAAACCTATTCGTGTGGGGTATCTATAGATAGGTCTTCCAAAATGATGTTGAGGTTTCTAACATCATTTTTTTTCTAAAGTGAATAGTTTGCGCAAGAGGGACTTCCAAATTCGAAAAATGAGTGTCCCCCCCCCCCCCTCTCTAACTTCTAAACTAAGAGAGTGATAAATCTAAAAAAAATACATGATGTACATTGCCATAAAAACTACCAACGAAAATTGGTTTGAACGAGATAGAGCTGGTAGTTTTTTTTTAATATGTCATAAACCGCAATTTTCGGTTAGAAAAATCACTACGACTGCGAACGTGTTAAAACATCAATCAAAGTTACAACGAACTATAAGAACTTTTATATTATGTTACTTGCTGCTACGAAACCCTTCATGGGCGAGTCCAACTCGCACTTGGCCGGTTTATTACCTATTGGTTACGGAACCCTAACTAAAAAGGGATAGTGTAACATTCCTATGGAGGCTATGGGATTCATTCCCCGACATTCTTTAGAAAGGGAAACTATTTATCTTTTTTTCTAATCTTCTTTTATAAGGCAAATTTTTAGTTTGGAAAGTTTTTTATCAGTGATAGATAGCTAAAGAGGTGTGAAGGTTTTTTATTTAAGCGTTTTATTTATGGCTGTTTCGAATTTCAATTAATTAAAATGATTTGGTTATTTGATAGTTGAATGGGTATGATATTATGATTGTAGAATAACAAGTGGAAGAAAATAAATAATAATACATATCAGGAATTATGACCATATCAATTGGAAAACAAATTACAGTTTGCAAAAGAAATCATAAGACCTTGCTGACTGTGCCTCTTTAGTAAATGGAATCTAAATGTGGAAAACCTGAAAACCTGAAAGGATCATCTGTGTCTTAGTTTTGGTCTGGATTCATTATACCTACTTAATTGCAAAATTGTGGATGAAAATAATCACAGTCCACTTCAGAACGTAGGCAGAACTCAATAATTTTAGGAGGGCTTTCGCACTGCCACTTTCGGTCAGATCGGTTGCTTATTGTTTATTTTATTTTATACCACTAAGGTGGCAGACAAGCATACGGCCCACCAGAAGGACTGGTGGTCAACGCAGCCTATGAACGTTTGCAACACCGGAGGCGCCACAATCGCGCTGCCGACCCTGTAAAAACCTTCTAAGACCCCCCTTTGAAGAACCCCATACTGTAGGCGTTTGGATTTTTGTTTTGGGTCAAGTTTTCTTTCTCCGTTTTTCAGCAGGTCCATCTCTGGTGGAGCTGGTTTAGGCCACAAAGATCTCGGTAGGGTCCTGCTGCTCCATTTTTGTTTTTCGTTCGAGCTTCAGCCTTTTTTAGCCAGCCAGCAAGCCTAGTGGGGTTTTGTAGTACCTTTTGCCTCATAGTAAGTCATGAAGCTTAAATTCAAAACTTTCAAATTTCAACACGAACGACAGTACAAAGCTAAATAGCATTCCTTGATTGTAACGTTCAGGTCACAACATTGATAGAAAGTTAATTTGTAAGTAACTACTTACAATCGTATCATCGTACCGTAAAACATCTACATGTTTTACGATTCGGTGCTTGGAAAAATAATTGTTTAAAGAAACCTCTTTGCAATGATGGCTAATGGAAACCTTTTTCGTTCTTTTAAGTTTGGAACACAAAATTCAAAAGATGTGCGTTTTTAATTTATATTTGCATGTAGCGTGGTGCCAACTAGTGTAAAAGAACCGAACTACCAATTTACTAATTAATCCTTTACAACTGTTTGAAAGTCGAATCTATAAAAAGTCGAATGACAACAACAATATGGATAGGACAGAACGGTCCAACGGGAACTGTTTGTCCGAATCCCGCAAGTCAAGATTGCCAAGAATCAAGAAACCAAGATAATTATTAATGAAGTGGAATGACATAAAAATATTGATGCAATGACATTTGAAAAGTATGGTACTCCAACATAATGGTACTTGTTCTTGTAAGTAAATTGCAGTGAGGTGCCAACTTTTCAACATGTTTGACAGCTTTTTGACAGTTATTCAAACACGCATGCGTTCTGTGCATTGAGGCCGCCGGGCAAATAGGCCGTAAGAAAATTTCGTGGACAATCTTTTTGTCTGTTTTTGGATGCTTTTTTGAAATTTCGCGTTGTTTGACAAAATGACTTTGACCCTATACGAAAATTAAACAAAGGATAAATCCGTGGTCATTGTAAGTAAAGTTTGAGAAAATGTTTGTTCGTCAATCGCGCACTAAATGTTGAAGTAATTTGGCTGATATTTGGTATACAGACACCATGAATTATGACAAACCTTACTTTGATTTATAGGTTTACCTTAGCTTTATCCGCAGATCAAGTTCGGGTGGGAAATTAAGCGGGAAGCCGTGGGCTTATGCTAGTTAAGAATAAGGTTCTTATAATTATTCTTAGTTGCTTAGATTTAGGAGATTGAGTCACATAATAACTTATAATAGTACTACGTGACTGAGTGTAAAATAAAAACCATTGCAAGAATATGTAAAAATAAATTAATTATGTAAGTACATAATATGTATAATTAAGTACTTACCTATAAATAGTACGACTATTATCAGGTCAAAGACCTATTCCACAGAATAACTAACCTATTCTCTGCTACGCATCATAGAACGCAATGTAACTAAATAACGAGGTCAGTCAGACTATGGTCACCCATCCATGAAATACGACTATTCTCTCGAAGAATTCAAAGTAAACGATTCAATGACTTCATTTGCCTGCGTAATCAATCGCTCATGTGTTCAACTTGATTGAATTGGATAGAATTGAAAACATTAATTAGGTACCAAGTCGATTCAAGTATGATCTTAGTCGATAACTTAAAACAAATTAAATGATGCTCTCTTTTTAAATTGTTAAAGATAGAAGCGTTATAATTGTATTAGATTTGTATATTTCTTGTATTAGAATTCGAATAAAAATCATAAATAACCAAAGTCCATGGTAAACTTGAGTGTTAGCGAAGTTCTGTGTGTTAGCGAAGATAGTCCGCTTCATCAGACTAAAAGTTTCCTCGAAGAAAAACGACCTTGGCAATTTCACTACTGTTTGCTACGCACACATAAATAGGCCCACCGCGTAATTATTCACACTCACACTTCTCTCCGCACGATAGCCTACGCACCCTTCAAATGTTTCTACACGCGATGAGTCTAATCCCTCAACCCCAACAAGTGCCCTTTTTTATCGAGTTTTGTCCTAAAATGGAAAACAACTACCAGGTTTCCAGACTACGAGAGCGGTTAAAGACTCCCACCCTTAAAATAGGCTCAAGATGCGCAGACTCGAACTTGACTTGTCTCGGGAAACCTCCTCCTTTTAACTAACTCTTTCTATCGTGTGACACTTGTCCATGAGTTGCGTCTCACTCACACTTGTTTAGAAGGGTGGTATTCCGCGCTCCTACAACTGTATGTATGTATGTCAGGGGCCACGTACTTTACGCTCAACCCCTTCGACATGCGATGCGTGTGTGGCTATGGCGTGTGTTATATCGCAGGGAGTCGACATGTGATAACTTCCTAGCGAGTTCTGATACCTTGGTGCATGAGTATGTGTAGAGATTAGAATTTGCTAGGCTAATGCTGTTTTTTTCTAACACATTCCCACATGTGAGGTTTCTAATACGTAAAAATAACGTAATCCCTAAGGATTTGTTATTCAGATGTGCTTCTAAGCTATTCCAGTATGTGAGGTATTTTCATTCAAGTGTTAGAGGGTAGAAAAGGGTGGAAAATCAGTGTGTCTCTTTCCTACGCAGGGACGTTCCTGTGGAATAGCACACACCTGCCACCCTACATTTTAGCATGAGAGACATGTATGTCAATAGTAAACAAACACATGAGTGCAAACTTTTACTACAACTAGTAATTGAAACTTAGCTTTCTGTCTAAAATATTTTTAAATAGGTTTAGACTCATTAGACTAAGAAAAGACACGTTTAGGCGACCGAACATTATACCTACTGAGATATAGGAATTATTATGTTTTGTAAATATATGTGTATTAAAATTTTATTAGAACTACCTATTCTAAGTTCGGTACACCTGGTTCATTTCACAGAGCCTAGACTGTATAGTTTTGATCTGCTAATTTAGCATCGGGTGCGTTGAATTGAATCCCGGGGTATATCCACACTAATCAAAAATCTGAAAAAAGAAAGACTGTGATTACCTACTTTTATTATTTCAATTAGTAGGTAATTAGGTATTTATGTACAGTTTTCGGCATAGACAAAAACAAAACAATGAACAACGCCGAAAACTAAAGGACATCATTCATTTTGGACCAAAAACTGAAAGTGCCGGCCAGAAAAAGAAAATGTGATATTCGCATAGAAGACACAATTTCTAGCAAAAAATACTACTACATTAACCCTGTGCGTGCTATGGTTTTTTAGTTACATGCTTTTAAAATTCGTGAAAAATGTTATATCGAAGGTGTCATTCTAATTGATATGAGCAGTTGAATAGTGTTTTGTTTTATTAATTATGTCTTTCAGCACACATATAAGCACACATACATATAATTAAACCTGTTTCTCCGAAGGGTGAGGCAGAGGCATATTTTATGCCCAATTTTGATTTCTCGTTCCTACATAAAGAAGCATGTAAAATAAAGATAAAGAGTATTTTATTTCGACAGAGTCAAAGGCCTTCTCGTAGTCCGCAAAAGCCATACACAGCGGCTGATTGTACTCGTTTGTTTTCTGCACAATCTGCCGTACAGTATGGATGTGGTCCACGGTTCTGAAGCCTTTTCGAAATCCGGCTTGCTCCTTTAGCTGAAACTCGTCGAGCCTTCCGGCGAGGCGGTTTGTGATTACTCTCAAGAACAACTTGTAAACATGGCTCAGGAGTGAGATGGGTCTGTAATTCCTCAGCAAGGTCTTATCACCTTTCTTGAAGAACAGAGCCACGCTTCAGGTGTTTGTCCTTGTTGGAGGACGGTATTAAACAAACTCATCAGCTCGTTGAGAACCGGAGCCCCCCCACCCGCCTTCAGTAGTTCAGTTGTTTTATTATATATATTTATTTAATTCCATCCTCCCCAGGGGACTTGTTGTTTTTAAGTTGCCCGAGAGCCGCCCTCACCTCGCTCTGATCGATGTCCGAAATGTCCTCGCTATAGTGGCGCGATAGTGGGACTCGGTGGTCACAATCAGTAGGGTCCTACTCGTCGGCCTTTTTGTCCGTAATGCATAAAGGTCTCTGTAAAAGCTCTTTATTTCCTCGAGAATCTCGAACCTTCAGGTCACAGTTCTGCCATCCGCTGTCTTCAGTTTCATCAGACGGGGTCTTCCAAGCTGTTGGGCAATTACTTTGGTACCCCTGTTCTGCTCGATCGCTGCCTCGACGATGCTGCTGTTATAGCGTCTAAGGTCGCGTCGTATCAGCTTTCGTGTTCTGAGATTTAGATCCCGCTGGTCTGACGAAGACGAGTGCGTAGATGGCGTTTCCCGTCTTATTCTCATAAGTTCGAGAGTCTCGGGCGAGAGCTTAGAGCACCTGTTATTGCTTTTTCCGAACAAAAACCTTCGGGACACTTGCTGTAACGTCCTGACCACATTGTCGGCCTTATCGTGAATATTGCCAGTGGTTTCCAGCAGATCAAAACGATTTTGAAGTTCTAACTGGAACCTCTCAGCCCCTGAGGCTAACTGGAGCGCGGTAGGTCGGAGAATAGGCTTCATCATACGGGCTCTTTCAGCTCGGAAGTCCAAATTCAGAGATGCTCGTACAAGTCGGTGATCACCACCGGTATTAAACCTGTTAACCACAGAAACATCTCTAAATATAGACTGCCTGTCCGTCATGATGAAGTCTATCACGTTCCTTGTGACCTTGTCGGGGCATCGCCAAGTCCATTTTCTGTGGGGCTTCTTCTTAAAGATAGCGTTCATCAAGAAGAGCCTCTGAGACCAAGAAAACTGACAAGCATATGGCCCCGGTCATTTCAGCGCCCTACACCAAAGGGGCCGATATTCGTTTCGCCGCCTTCTTGAACTCCCACTTCGGCATTGAAGTCCTCCATCACAAGGCTGTAGTGAGTCTTGGCAGTACCATGTAGTGCTTTTGCTATGTCCTCATACACGGTCTCAACTGCCTCGACAGTGCTTTTCTAGGTCGGAGCGTACACTTGTATCACCTTCAGGGTGTACCTGTTGGTGAGTCTCAGTATTGAGTACGCTACCCGATGGGAAACACTGCTGATCTCCACAGAACTGCAAACGAGGTCCTTTTTCACCATAAAGCCAATCCCGCCCTCGGAAGAATGTCTTCCGTCACCTTCCCGAAAGTAAAACAGGTCGCCTGATGCAAGGGTTAGCGTGTCCTCCCCCTTTCTTCGGACCTCGCACAATACTGGATGTGCCAGTTAATACGACCTAGTTCTCGAGTTCGGTGAGCCACTCGTCCAGGCGCAGAGTAATTCCATTAAACGTAGCCAGGGTCAGTTTTGTATGGCAGCCTCCCGTAACCCGGAGATTCTTAGCACCCCCCCTCCCGCCGTCACTCCGACCGCTGCCGTGATCGGGAACAGCGGGAGTGCCGTGAACTGGGGGCTGTTGTTTTGTTGTGTGTATCATAGGAGGATATTTGGCCTTACTGTATCACGCTGGCCAGACGGGTTGGTACAGAGTTTAGTTTCGAATTTTCCTTTTTTGTGCGCCATGACCTCGTCCGTTTATCAGCAGGTGCACCACTCGCAGGTGAGGCTGGCTTGGACCCCGGGGTTGGTGGTAGGGCCCCATCGCACCCATCGGGCGTCGGAAGGTGGCGGGGTGATTCGCCAGGTACCTGTCGCTTGAGTCTGGGCGGCTGCGCGCGCGGCAACTTTGTCTAAGTTTTTTGAAACAAGTTTGGATTTGTTGTGAATCGTTAGGTACGTTTTGTTTGTGCGTAGGTACGTAGATAATTAATAAAATGATAATTCTTTCTTATTACAATAGAATAACGTAAAAACAAATCACTATTCAAGTGATAAAATGTATCAAAATACATCATCAAAATAACATTTTTCTCGTATTTTAAAAGCATCTAACAACAAAACCATAGCACGCACAGGGTTAATGTAATAGTATTTTTTGCCAGAAATTGTGTGTTCTATCCGAATATTAGATTTTTTTTTTCTGGCCGGCACTTTCAAAATTGGCCCAAAAATGTATGAAACGTGAATGATCTCCTTTATAGCTCAGTTGATTAATTGAAAATTATAAAGTACTTCTTTCCTTTTTGTCACTTACGTGCTGTGTGTCGCTAAGTGGCGATTGTGTACGTAGCGGTCAGTTTCGATGCTCGAGTCAACAACACGACCAGATGGACAGACAAGTTGCCCAACGCATGCAACACAAACACAATTTTGTTGTATATTTGTTCAAGGTCACGGGCAACCGGTTCACGAACTGGTTTGACTTTTACCGTTTTACGCGAAATTACTTTTCTAGTTGAACCATAGTTCACAGCCTAAGCAATTTTATTGTGTTTGAAGTGTAACTGATATAATCAGATTAAACTAGCTGTGCCATGTGACTTCGCTTGTAAGTTGTAGTTAGGACCCTCGTTACCTTTAATAACCCTGTCTGAGTTTAGGTATGCCTACGATACAAATTCTAATTCTCTGTAATTTTTAAGAGGGTTAACGCATATATACTTGATTTCGCGCGTTTTCAACGTTTTAATATTAAATTCTGCAGGTCTAAGGTTTTTACCTGTTGGGGTAACAGGGCAACCTTTTGTAGGACTCCCAGCATTGGAGAGGGCTTGAGTAGGTACCTATTAAACCACTATGGTCCTCTGCGTATTTTCCCGCCTGAGTCGATAGTTACTATTATAGGAGGCAACTATATCTATTATCTCTTAATGCAGTAGGTAGCAGAATTTATTTTAGTGGCGCGGCCTGCCAATTCGAATGTAATATTTGTTGGAGCTAGGCACTGTGTCAAACGATTAGACTACGCTGACCACTTTTCAGCAGGTAGACTGTTTGTTCATATTTGCCTTGTGCTTTAAAAAGTGAGCTAAAACTAATAAGGCTAACCAGTCATGAATTTCCTGTCATTTTCGCAGACTATTTTAAAATAAATTCTAAGATTTCGTTGAACTCTATTATTTGGATATACACTTTTTTTGGCGGAGTACATAGGTACCTACAAAATGTTTGTTTTGTGCATTGAGCGCATACGAGGGTTTCGTTCGTGTTTTGTGTAAATATTGGCGATACGCTATTGAAATTTTATGGTGGAATAAACGTATTTGAATTTGTATAAATATTACACAGACCTAGTTATCTGAAAGTTAAGTTAAACAACAAATATTGCAGAGTTTATTCTGTATGTAGTACAGTTGGTGCCTACTGGAAAAACTGACAAAGCGTGTTGGGCCACGTAAGGGTTTCTTGACTGTTATTTTTTCAACGAAATTTTTACTTTATTTTATTTCGAAATGTAACTAGATTATTGCAGTTGACTGACTACACAATCACATTACACGTGTATGGTAAATTTTCTCATTTAGTTTTTCTTTTAATTTATTGTCCTTAAATCTACCTGAGAAATGTACTCGTAATACGAGTATTCTAGAATTTAAAAAAGAGAGAATAAAGATTTTGTTAATACCTATTTGAATGCAGCTGGACGTTCTAGTGTTGTAGTATTTAAAGATTTACTTACGGATCCCTAGAAACAAGATTGTTAAACTAATATTGTAAGATCAAATACTCCCTTTTATGTATCATTTTGAATAACTATAACCGCCTCTTTTAATCAATCCCATATCTTTACGACAGCAATTAATTAGGATTTTTATTTACAGGTAAACCAGTGACCGGGGTTCCAGAGCTGTGCAGTAGATCGTATGTAAATCACACCTAATCCTGAACACAATGTGAGGCCGTACTCATTATAACGATAGTTGAAACCAAAACTACATAAGCGACATCAGTCATTTAGAGAAAAAGGTTCTTTACTGCAAAGAGGATAAGCTCCAAAGGTCAATGTCGCTTATAACTTTTACTTTTTAATCATTGGTAAAATTCTGTACTTATCGGTAGAATTTATTATTTTTGATTGTTGAAAACTTATCCATATTTTTATAACATACCACTATCGTTTTATTACAAGATTCAATTTATTAGTTTTATTTCAAAGTTTTTGTAAAACTTAGGTAATAACAATGAAGTTTAAATGAAATTTTATCAGTAAAAGTGTTTTTGTAGCTCATTTTTATAGGTCGGAGGCACTGCAAGTGGTATAAGCAACAAAAATTAAATAGATACAGTGGTTTGTTTGAGAAATTGAGAGTAAATTAAATATATTACACCTTACAACTAGTTGATCTTTATAGTTATTATCTTTTTGGTTTTGTATTTATTACTACTCCGTCCGTTACTTATTTATTAATTTTACTTTAGAGTATTATTTATACATTTTACAATAAAAGTATTCATTTAAGTTCACTTAAAGTTTATTCAAGTATGGCGCTTAGCAACTTTATTACGTACACTAGCTGTGGCCCGCGACTTCGTACGCGTGAAAATTATGTTATAATGCTTGTTTGTTTGTTTGATTGCCAATTTGATTGCTCTCTGCTTAGCCCCTAGGATATGTAGCGTGATAATATATAGCCTATTTTAAGACCCTACCCCTAGCTAATATTTGTACAAAACTTGAACCAAATCCATTCAGTACTTTTCGAGATCCTGCCGGACAAAGCAAAGCAAACAGACAAACAGAAAACAAAAATTCTAACTATATTTTCGACTTCGGTATCTTATGTTGAACACCCAGCGAGTATTTTTTTTTAAATATTTCCAATGTACAGTTTTGAATTTTCTATCATTTTATTATACTAGATATATAGAAAAGTGGATTTTCATATCTTTCATTATTTTATTCATGACAAATTTTATACGAAAACATTTTTTGAAACCGTGTACTGTGAACGGACTTCCAGGCTTACAGATATGATTCAGTTCTTCCGCCACCCACACCGAGTGGTCAGGGACGCGATACATTGACATACATTTCAGTAAATTCCTGCTTTTGATTACTTTATTCTTCGTAATCGTTTTAAACTGTAATTTTTATTCATAATTAGCGGATCACTCGCCGCGCCATTTTACCAGTGGAGATCCCGTTTCCATGCGAATACGGGAATAAAATATAGCATAACTAGAGAGTCGGGCCACGCGTTGCTGTGGCTAAGATTTTTGTAACCCGCTACCGTATTATATATTTTATCTATATTCTGGTCGTAGATTAGGCTTTCAAAAAAAAAAGTATCCCATCTCTTAAGTTGGATCAAACTGCACACGGTGTGCAAATTTCATCAAAATCGGTTCAATAGTTAAGGAGTCCATCGCGGACAAACATCGTGACAGGAGATTTATATATATTAAGATTATATGTCTCCCGGGGATTCTGAGAAATATTTTTTTCTTCAGCTAGGGTTAGTATCTAGTTCCTGAATCCAAACTCACTTTCATACCATTACGACTTCAAAGAAAAAGAAAAGCTATCAAAATCTGAGAAAAAATCTTTGAAGCTTAAGTAAACAATTCCATATTTCAATTGACCAATTTCCATCATATTTAAAAATCAATAAAAAACAAGCTTATTCTCAATATTTTTTCTACAGTAAATTCTTCCACACAAAGCTCACGGAAGCTGTTATTCATAAGCTAAAAATAAGTAAGTTCGACACTTGACCAAAAAGTCGAGTGTAAAGGATGAAAAGGATCTTTTTATAACACCCCTTGGCTTTCGAAGGAAGTGCTACCACATCCCTTTGACGACATCCAATTAACCGTGAATAGATTTACTAAACGACCTCTGCTGTAAAAAATATAGGGATTAATAGTTACTTGTCCATTTTAACCCTTTCGTTTTTAAACAAGAATAGATTTGAGTATAGTGTTTTGAATATGGCTTAATTAGTTTTATAATTAGGTACTTTAATTCTACTTCGGACTAAATCGACTACTTTTTCAAGGTACCTACCTTGAAAAAGTAGTCGATTTAGTCTACACTCCTACAATTATGTAGTACGAATATTATTAACTTTGCTAACTTCTCTATTAATAATGTAAGTTTAAGTTTGTGATAACTTACACAGTTTGTGAAAAGTTTCATTACACTTGGATCAACACAAAGGCTACTTTTTATCCCGGGAAAATGTTCCTGTGGGAAATGAACCCCGGAAGACTTTTCCACACTGCGGCTCTTAACCAGGCATGCATGTGATAAAGGATGTTATTCGCTCCATCAAAGTCTCTGGGGCCCAAGTGACTTCACCTGCTAGTGGTGCACCTGTTGATAAACGGCCAAGGTATCAACTTGGGTGACCTTGTGAGGTTGAAAGTCAGGCGGAATTCAGTAAAGTAGGCAGGTATATTTGGTCCCACGTTGAGCATTGAACTAAAAGATAAATTTGGTATTTTTATTCATGGACAGATATTAGTAAAATTAAATTAAATTATAAAGCTCTAATTCCTATTCAACTAATAAAGAACTGCCTGCTTGTATTTATTAAGTGGACCTGTGCATTTAAGCAGGCAAATAAGAAGATCAAACGTCAGAAAATCGGTAAAATAGAGCTTTATTAATATTTGCTCAAACTTACCGTAACTAATTGGTTTATGTTGTTTTAGTCTAATTGCCGACTAATTTATTATTACCTACTACTACGTACGACACCATTAAAATTGTACTTATTAGTAAAATATTTTTAGTTATTATGCCTTCTGTTTAACTTTTCGGTATAATGTTAGGCCTGGGCACAGCTAATAAATAGTTACTACGTAACCCTGGGTCTATTTTCAAAGGTAGGTACTATTGGAGAATAGGTATATTAGGCATTACAACAACTCTACTGTCAATAATAGGGCATGCTCGTAATAAAAACAAATTGTGTTCGAATTTAATTGAATTTGCCACAATGTAACAGGTTTTTAAAACTGGTCACATAAGTTGTACGAAGGCCATTGAGATAACAGAAAAGAAAAATAAAAGTTTCTCTTTTTTTTCTCTCTCTCTCAAGTTCACAAACGTTCTGTAAATTCTAGAAAGGTGCTGTAAATTCTAGACATAGATTGCAATTTGTCTAGTTGTACTAGGGACTCATGTAAAGCCAGAGATAAATGTCTGTATTTACGCCTAGGTTGTACAACAAGTTTAGAGACATCGTCCGGCTTGTCCTTGCGTCTGTCTGTAAGAAAAAGAACTAGGTTTACATACATACACGTATCGTTCATGAACACTCACCAAACATCCACTTACTTACACACTTTTCTTAACTTTCTCACTTTAATAATACGCTTTTTTGTTTTGGTAATCTTTGTATAATATAAATATTTAGAGTACCAGTTACCCTTACCGTCCCATTACATCCCGAAATTCCCAAATAAATCAAAGCTTCCAAAATTACTTGTTCTGTCTGTACAAGCTGCTGAAAATATTCGAGGGTGGAACAGGAGTTTGAAGTTAATAATGTCGCGGCCAAAACTCTGAAGCACGACTAAATCAAAAAAATATCTGTTAGTATCTTCGATCAAATATAAGTTTTCAAAAAAAACCGACTTCAAGCAAAAACTAAAAAATAATATTAACTTAGCACAAAGTAATAGGTAAGTATATTTAGATTTATCAGATATTATTGAATGTAATACTGAAATCAGTGCCAAGTAAAACTTTAGGTTAATGAAGGTATTATTAATCTCTCATAGAAATATTGGCGCCGACTTCAGTATTACATTCAATAATATCTGATGAATCTAAATATACTTACCTATTACTTTGTGCTAAGTTAATTTTATTTTTCATTTTTTAGTTTTTGTTTGAAGTCGGTTTTTTTTGCTAAAAATTTTTTTTTCATTATTTTTAGAAACGGGTAGACTGAAAATATAATTATTTGTCTAGGGGTATTGTTCTCCCGAATACAAATTAATCAAGCCCAAACACAAGGTAACTGCTAAATCGTTAAGGAATTCCCTCGATTCGAGGGATTTCTTCGATTTCTGCAGGATCCCAGCATCCGATTCTGCCTTCTTGTTTACAATATGGGACCACATGGGAAGTACCAGCTTTCAAATAAAAAAATAATCATCATAATCGGTTAACTCGTTCAAGCGATTTGCCGGTAACAAACATTTTAAAAAAATACAGACGAATTGAGTACCTAGGTACCTCCTCCTTTTTTGGAAGTCTTTTAAAAAGACAGAAAGAAATCCTCCCGCGGGTTGTGTACCCACGCCGGTGGCCGGTTGTGTACGCACGCCAGTGGCCGGCCGTGTTGTGCAGTTAGTCGGCGAACATTGCCTACGTTGTACTAGGAGTTCATATTCCGACAGAAGTCTCACGCTTGTTCTCGTCATCTAAAACCTGAAATACAATGCGAATAATGGTTACTGAATAGCGGTTTTAAAATTTAAATAAAAACATACTTAATGTATCTTTAGGTAGAACAATACTCGGTTACAAACAACTAATTAGAGATGCGCCGAACGTTCGGCCGAATATTCGAATTCGGTACATTCGGCAGGTTTTTGAAAGTTCGTATTCGGCCGAATATTCGGTTTATTTGCCGAATAATTACCGAATGTTGATATTATTATTAACAAATTAATAATTATTGAATATTTCGGCTTTTCCGTAACTAGCCTCATGGTACAGATATCTCTGGTGACGCACAGTAACTGTTTCTCTATAAGTCGCAAGTGCGGCAGTTCATGGAGTACTGCTGTCACCTTTGGGCGGGGGCACCTGAATATCAGCTACGTCCACTTGACTCGGTGAAAAGCCGAGGATGAGAGTGGTCAACGCTCCCATGTCTGCAGGTGGTGTGAAACCTCTTCGCAACAGGAGAGACTTTACTTCCTTATGCGTGTTCTACCGCCTGTACAACAGTTTGTGCTCTGAGGAATTGTTTGATGTGATGCCCACGCCTACATTCTATCAGGGCGTTCATCCTCATACGTTGCGTCCGGAGCGCTCGAGCACGGTAAGATCCAATAGGGCTTGTCTTCCGCGCACGCTTAGGTTGTGGAATGATATCCCTGCCTCGGTTTTCCCAAACACCTACAGTATGGGGTTCTTCAAGAAGGGTCTTAGAAAGTTTTTACAGGGTCGGCAGCGTGAGTGTAGCGCCTCTGGAGTTGCAAACTTCCATAGGCTACGGTGACCACCAGTACATCTAGTGGGCTATATGCCCTGTTGTCTGCCACTTTCGTGGTATAAAAAAAAAACTTAGCCATTTAGGCATAAGGCCAATCTGGTATCCAAAGCTCGAAGTGCTCAATGTTGCTTCCTTAAAAATGCCTAGTTTTCACCGCGAGCAGAGCAGACCCATTATTGAATCCGTTTAACTCGCAGCAAACTCGCAAAGTCCTTGTTTTCCACCAAATTATAAAATATTTTTTTATTTCATTATTGCACTGAGTGGTAAAATTGTTGTAATGAGCTGGCTTAATTTTAGATAGTGATCCGAGTCATTATGGAGTCCGTTTTTATCTGTTTTTCTTTAAGAAACAATATTTATGCACTTCACTTGATTTCATGTCACACGCTATTTTCACTAGTATGTTACAAAACACGACCGCACACAACCAGTCCAAAACTCCACCTGAACTTAGTCGCTGTGAAAATAAACAGTTCACGAAGAGTTACATTTTTTAATATTTCTAAACTCTTTGTTAGTGGAAAACAAAACTCAGTTCATTAAAAATGAGCCCGTTCAGTTCACCATCTCTCGCTAATTATTCTATTGGCGCGTGCGGCCACACATAGAGTGCTGTTGTCATTTTTGAGCTGGTGCTCGTAAATACCAGCTTTGCCCATTTAACTCGGTATAGAGGCGTGCTATGAGAATTATTAACTATTCTCTAACATTTTTTTAAAAGTCGAAGGATCTGTAGACCTGAGCGAACCACTATATAATAGCAACAGAGTGGCGATTACCTGCATGGACGGAGATTTACTGGTGAAATATTGGTGACTAAAGGTGAGACAAAAGACATTTGGACTGTAAATTTTCTTCACGCTTGCAAGTAGTTCGATTGAGAATCGGCGCCTTGGGGTTGAGGGTTGCGCGACCAGCGCTGAAACAATGTCGCCAGCCTCTACGAATGACCTGTACTAACCTGCTTACCACGTTAATTTGAACCGAATAGTTCGGCCGAATATTCGGTTCGGTACATTTTATACCGAATATTCGGCCGAATGTTCGAATTCGGTTCAACCCACATTCGGCGCATCTCTACAACTAATTCTACAATTTTTTGTGAGTATCACTCTGGTATATTTTTGTCCAAACAGGAACCGGAGGGGTTGGATTAAAATAACACCACCGTATTATCCTTTTTCGTCCATTTGAACTAAGTAGCGGTTGTCAAGGTTTAGAGATGGTATCTGCTTACACAGGATTTTTGATACACCGCACCGTGAAGATTGAGGCAGATAACGTCGTTTTTTGTAATGTTTGGTATTTATATCGTGGTTGTCTGGAATTTTATGAAATTTCTGTTCGTAATATTATGAATATAGTAATAATATAGATACTTAATAAATAATAATTATTATTCGACTCCAAAATAATAGTAAAAAATATCATTACATTTATTTTGTTTTTTAATACCATAAAAGTGACAGAAGCGTTGCAGCACCTGATCAAAAGTGGCCATCGTATCTTATGGCTATTTGTTCAATGTCACTGAGGTGCTGCTACATTTTCATACGCCCCTGCAAAAGTCATCACCCCTTGTAAAACCCCATACCGAGGTTCGGTATACCGCGGGAGGGAATTTATTCCACCAGCTAAGCGTACGCGAAAGAAAACTGCTTAAACGATTATAATGTAGTTTTTCAATGAGGAGGACATCTAAGTAGTACCTACCTCCTATTGGAGATTAAAAAAAAACAGATCGATAGAGGCAGTGGCAGTGCCATGAATTTATTAGACTACTAGCTGACCAGCGCAACTTCGTTTAAGTTATAACCTAGATACCGCTTGCAGCGCCATCTGCCGGGCTGATTTGTGAATCTAAACCATTCAGGGCGCCACCCAAACGCATACTTACAAAAAAATTCATTCAAATCCATTGAACTAATACTACTACTTCAAATCTGTCCAGCCGTTTAGGCGGAGTTCAGTGACATACACACGTAAAGTAGAATTATGTATATGAAGATTATTATCCATAATATTCTTTAGTTAGGGGTCGTCCATTAATCACGTGAGTCTCGAAAGGGGGGGGAGGGGGTCTGACAAAAATCACGAAACATCACCAGGGGGGGTGGGGGGTGTAGTGAGATATCACGTGTATTTATTTTGAACAGCAACTTTACAACCCTGAATTTGAGATCACAGTGATTTCTGAACAACAAAACCTACATTACTACATTTTAATACGATATCTGTCTCTATTACGTGACGCAAACGAAGTCAATAGAGACTTCTATGTATAAAATTAAAAAAAAAACTTTGTAGGTAGTTACTAAAAATACACGTGATTCGGCCCAGGGGGGGGGTAATCTGAAACCTCATCAAATATCACCAAGGGGGAGGGGGGGTCCAAAAAATGCCCAAAAAAACCTCACGCGATTAATGGACGGCCCCTTAGTGTGTCGGGTCGGTGTCGGAATACTCATTAGAGACGAGAGTTAAAACAAAAAAGAATTTCTCAAATCGATTTTTTTTACCGTGAGGAAAATCCTACAAGGATGCTATCGAGACTCCTACCGACTAAAAACCACACGTATCCCACCTAACTATCTACGGTTGGGTTGGGAGCCCCGGGTAAGCCCTTGGAAGGATACTTCACGATTTTTCTCAAAATCGATTTATTATAATCAGAGTAATAAAGAAACAAACAGTCAACTTGACGATTGCCTCTGTGGCGTAGTAGGTAGTGATACCGCCTGCGGCGCTGGCGGTCCTGGGTTCGATTCCACAAATGTTTGTTCCGGAGATTGGGTGTTTTCTATGTATAATATATAATATGTATGTTTTTAGAAATATATAAGTATGTTTATCAGTTGTCTAGATCCTATAGCACAAGCTTATAGCTTAGTTTGGGCTAGATGATGTTGTGTGAAAATGTACAACAATATTTATATTTTATCACAGAAAATCTACCTTTTAGAAATCAGTTGATAAATAAAATCGGTTCCGTACACAGATTCAGTAGCGTACACATTTCTTACTCGTAACTTGAGACTGCGTGTACCTCAACATGACATACGCTTTTAGAGATCCTTGGTCCGATATCTCCACACAAGGGTCCCTACGTGACGTGGTGGACTGCTGATACTATTATAGATACTACAGCTACTGGTAGGGTTGTCACTCGTTCATAATTAACAAATCTTTCTAATAATATTAATGCTGAAGTTTGTGAGGATGTGTACAATGTCTTTCGTTTTTTTTATATATATAAAGCTCGCCAAATTGACGTGGTCAGCCTGATGGAAAGCCTTGCCGCGTCTAGCGATTGGGGGCCACTCTCACAGTCCGTAAGACTTCTGACCATGGTCCTCAAGTTCGCGACCCTGTGATGTGCCTCTTCACGCTCCGCTTGAAGAACCCGGGGTTGTAAGACGAGGGAAACATGTGTCTTGGTGCATGTTACTCTTTCTGGCTAAAATGATCTGGCTTAAATTTTGCACAGCGATAGATTATAGCCTGGAATTACAAATAGGCTATACTTTTAGCCCCTCTCTATAAAATAGAGTGCAGAGAGGCTTATGGCGAGACTTTGTCTGTAGTCAGTGACTCTGTCTGTAGTCAGTGCCTCTGTCGCATTAAACTACGTCACTAGGTCACGTGGATCATCTGTTCAAAGTTTGAAATAAAACAAAAATGACAACGTAAATCGGATTGAACTTTCACTTTCACAATAAACGTGTTAGAGAGGGGAAGTCTGGTGAGAACGATCTCACGGCTTTCTTGTTTAACCCTGGCATAAAGTTCCATTGAGAAGCGGGAACGGGAACTGTGCCGTGGGCGCCATCTAGTTGTTAATTTTATAGTTTTTGAAGTTAGAACTTTCAAAAAAAAAATTTAATTCTTGTTCTATCTGACGTTTTTGTGTGTTTAATGAAATACACAATTAGACATCGAGTATTTATCGTACTTAGTTTCTGATAACCTTAGTGCATGATAATAAATAATAGAGGGAGGTGTGTCTCCATGGTTCTTATGTTTTCCGACCCCAAATTCGCATCTCAGCACACAGATTCCTTTATTCGGTTATTTATACATAGATATATGTTTTGCATCCTATTGTTGATTACAGCATAAATTTATCATCGAAGTTGATAAACAATAAATAGTTGAGCCGTATCCTCTTCATCCCTAGTACGAGCTCTCAAAATTATCAGCCTATCTACTAACGGTTTCTGGAATGTTATATCAATATATACGGGAACAAACGGGTTATGTTCTAACTTCTGTGTGATATTTCTTGTGGCCTGACGCATGATGACACCCTGAACGTTCTCTGGTTGCCATAAGGTTTGGACGTTTTGACCAGATTTCACCAACCGTGGCCACAGGCAGGCTTACTCCCTGCCGCGTTCCATACTTGTTGTATGTAGTAGCATAGGACGCGGTAATTTCGAAGTTGTGAACTAAGGTCAGGGAACTTTTTAGGGTTCCGTACTCAAAGGGTAGCGGAACCCTATTCATGAGACTTCGCCGTCTGTCTGTCGGTTAAGAGGCCGTATCTCAGTAACTGTGATAGCTAGACTGCTAGAGAGCTGAAATTATCGCAGATGATGTATTTCTGTAGCCGCTAAAACAACAAATACTAGTATCAGAAAAAAATATGGAATTTGGAAGAAAGAGGGGATTAAGGGGGGCTCCCATACAATGGGCGTTTTTTGGTACGGAACTCTCTGTGCACAAGTCCGACTCGCACTTGGCCGGTCTCTGCAATTTTTTATTTGCTTCAGTCTGCCTATGTGGAACGGATAAACCAGGATATCATCACTTCATAGTAGCTCTACCTGTACGGTGGAGAATAAATCCCTCGGAAACTTTCTCACGCTCGTCGCCGCGCCCGCCGCCGCCGCCAAGAACTTTGAATGGCAAAGTTTCCTCAATCGGCATAAGTTTTCGGTTTCCATAACTTCCTAATAACTTGAGTACATAAGTTTATTACAACCTGTAACTTCTTTATGCAACCCTGTTACACTGCAGTCATTGTTGTGTGTGGGGGCGGTCATCACAAACGTATGTGGTAAGTTCTAAGTTTGGGAATTAATTTGTTACGGACATAAAACGTACATCATTTCCATATAAAGCCGGATATAACATGAGAGATGGAAGGATTTATGACGGATTAGAATAGTTACGCAATATTTTGATGGATGCTTTTCCCAGTAACGTAATAAATGGGTTACCTTTCTATTTTGGTATGGTGTCGACTTTCAGTAGTACAGGTTATTGCACAGTCGGGAAAAGGAACTTGTTCAAGGGATAATAAATATTTAATCCAAAGTGTCAGCTATCGGTTTGCCAAATTTCACCAAGATATTTCAGGGTTACGGCATGATGGTGTAAAAAACGAATTATACCTACTTATAATCAAAATACGATTCCAATTCCAAATTAATATGTACTTATTGTACCTACTGAAATTTACAAAATAAGTAATTTTGTTATGGTACCTACTAGATCCCATTCGTTGGTCATCTTGCGCGGCACTAAAAGTAACTTTTATAGCCAGTCATGAGAGTACCATAAATAAAAGTACCTACTTGGTACTTCGTTTATGACACTATTGATTGAGTCATGAATCAATCAACTGTCTGCCTCTGTGGCGCAGTCGGTAGTGATACCGCCTGCGGCGCTGGAGGTCGTGGGTTCGATTCCCACCGGAGACAAATATTTGTGTGACCCATTAATGTTTGTCTCAAGAGTCTGAGTGTTTCTATGTATGATAAGTATGTATTTAAAATTATATAAGTATTAATATCCGTGGTCTGATACCCATAACACAAGCAGGTTATTCCTAGCTTACTTTGGGATCAGATAGCGTTGTGTGAGATGTCCGTGAATATTTATAAAAACAAAGAAAAAAAGAACTTCACCTTCAAAAACTTTATTCCCGGTTGATGCGATGTGACTTGCGGTAGATCTTGGTACCTATACAGATAGCTGACGTCCTGGTCGCATTAAGATACATTGTAACCCGGAAATAAGTTTCTGTAGCCAACGTAAGCGGGAAAATAATACAACGCGAGAGGAGTCGTGCGTGAGCACCTGCTAGTTTTAATAAAGTCAATTACAAACGCGTGCTCAAAGAGCCAAAATGATTGCATGGACAGACGGACAGGCCTCGCTTTACTTTGCAAAGTAAGAACAAAACAAACAAAGTTTTGTGCAGAACACTGCCAGTGCCTGGTACATGGACGCATGTTATTTTATGCACAAAAAGACACCCGAAGACGATGTACGCTTTGAAAGTAGGGTTGGCACTTTCCAATTGAGCAATCAAATAAAAATAAAAATTTATTGTATTATAACAAGTTCCATCAAGTGCCAACAATCAAAAGTACAAAGGATATTTCCAATTGTAATTTTTGTAATTTTACTCCTATACTGACTTGAAAATGACGATGAAACGCTCGTAGCTTTTTTTTTTTTTTTTTTTTTTTTTGTAAAATTTCACATAGGCATTTACAGATGCTCTTGTAAAACGTCCAGAATATAAATCAAAAACTACCACCAGTTCACAACGCGACCCACCTGAGAAGAACTGGCAAGAAACTCAGCGGGTTATTCTTTTTAGAGCTCTATTTACAAAATGAATCTAAAAACTATGCATTTGACAATTTTTTGAGAATCCAGTAGAGCAGGTCATTTCCAGGCTTCTCCATCCAACAAATAATCACCAATTGTATAGTAGCCCCTGCAGTACAATTTACTTTTTACAACCTTTTTAAATTTATTAAGGGACATACTTTTAATTTCCTCTGGTAGCCTGTTGTAAAAGCGTATACAGTTACCCATGAAAGAATTGCTGATTTTGTGCAATCTGCTATGATAAACAGCAAGGTTACTTTTATTTCTAGTGTTCACATTGTGTCTATCACTTAACTTAGCGAAACTATATAAATTTCTTTGTACGTACATAAGATTCTCAAAAATGTATTGTGATGCTACTGTAAGAATTTTAACCTCTTTGAATTTCTCGCGCAGAGAGACCCTTGGACCTAATCTATATATAGCTCTTATGGCCCGCTTTTGTAAAATAAAAATTTTATCTATATCTGCAGCATTGCCCCACAGTAGAATACCGTATGACATTATGCTATGAAAGTAACTGAAATAGACTATTCTAGCCGTATCTACATCCGTCAAGTGCCTTATCTTTTGTACAGCAAATGCTGCTGAACTTAATCTATTTGCTAGTTTAACAATATGTGGACCCCATTGTAAACCAGCATCGACCGTTAACCCTAGGAACGTCGTTGATTCCACAAGTTCCAACACCCGACCATTAAGTTGAACATTGGTTTCTGACTGTGTTACATTAGGCAAGGTAAATTTTATGCATTTAGTTTTATTATCATTCAGTCTAAGATTGTTAGTGTTAAACCAATGAACCACTTTCAAGATTGCGTTGTTGACATCGTCATAGTTATCTATTTGTCTTTTAACTTTGAAAATCAAAGAAGTATCATCTGCAAACAAAACAATCCTGTTGTTGTCCCCCACGTAAAAGGGTAGGTCATTAAAATATATAAGGAATAAAAATGGTCCGAGTATTGAACCCTGTGGGACGCCCATAGTAACTACAGAGCCCTCCGAGCGTGTACCATTAACATCAATCCTCTGAATTCTATTGTTCAAATATGAAGTCAGAAGATCGAGAGCCTTGCTTCTTATGCCATAATGGTGTAATTTCCTGATTAATGTTTCATGTTGGACACAATCAAATGCCTTGGACAAATCGCAAAACACACCAATTGCATCTTGTTTATTCTCCCAGGCCTCGTAAATACATTTCAATAACTCTACACCAGCATCGGTAGTCGAGCGTCCTTTAGTGAAGCCAAATTGTTTCTCATGAAACAATTTGTGACTATTAAAATAGATCAGCATCTGCTCTAGTATTAGTTTTTCAAATATCTTGCTCAAGGTCGGCAACACCGAGATAGGTCTGAAATTACCCGGATCTGAAGTACTGCCAGCCTTGAACAGTGGTATAACTTTACTGTGTTTCATCAAATCAGGAAATACACCACTTGAGACGCAATCGTTAAACACAGTTGCCAAGTGGGGGGCAATGACATCTATAATACTTGATACGGATTTTACTGATAGCCCACTAAGGTCAGCGGTTTTTTTAACATTAATAGATTTAAATGCTTTTAAGATGTCGTTGCAGTTGACAACTGTAAATTCGAACGCGCCCTCACAGGCAGCTACAGATTCTGCTAATAAAAGCTCGGCGGATGTGGAAGACGACCGGAGAGTGTTAGTAATCTCTATAGGTACATTACTGAAAAATTTTTCGAACTCGGTCGCCACTTCCATATCCCCCGAAACGTGGCGATTGTCTATCTTTAAATGAAACTTTCTTTCATTCGCTGTACACCTACCACATTCCGCATTTATAATGTTCCAAGTAGTTTTAATGACATTCGCAGAATCTAAAATTTTATTTCTAATGAAATTAGACTTGGCCAAGGTACAGGCTTGCTTAAATATCTTTGAATATTTTTTAACATATTCCTGAAACTCTGGGTTGAAATTATGCGATTTTTCAGAATACAGTTCATATAGTTTATGGCGACTTTTATAAATTCCGGGTGTTGCCCAGTCACTGAAAGCAGAGCTGCCTCCGATTGATAAAGTTTTCGGGGTAAAGATTTTCCCAAACACATCATGTATCAAATTGAATAAATCAGAGTAGGATTCTTCTACACTAGTGAAATTGGGCAATTCTGTTATTTTCTTGACTAAGTTTCTTCTGAATGTTTCCAAGCGATGTGTGTTAACTGGGCTCCGCTCATTTAGCGTTCTGTAAACGATCGCTGCGGTAATCAGAACCTACGCTTTTCCATTTCAACACATCAAAAGACTCACCACTTATCCATCTACATCTCGAGATCTAGAATTGAAACCTGCGTCCAAGCTACGGCTACTAAGGGCGCCTTCAAATTAGAGTCGTGAAGAAGCGCTGCAGTGGTGCCACAGTGGTGCGCTAGACGCGCCACCACTAGTTTCATACAATTTTTAGAAGCGCAGTTGGCACTTCGTGTGGCACGTCAGTGGCGCTGCAACGGCACTTCCAAATATTGTATGAAAACTAACCAATTATCAGGTGGGCCGTAAGGTTGAATGCCACTGCCACCTTACTAGTATAAAAAAAGAACTTAAAATATCACACAAAAAATAACGTTAAGGTAAATCCGAACCCTTCACATGATAAATCATGCTGATTTTCTACAAATTACTCCTCGCACACCTATCACAGAGCGGGCAGGCAGATAAATGATTGGACGCGACCGGGCGCGATGTTTAACATCCGTCAACCCTATCATAGACAAGCTGCTCAATTAATAATTTATCCCCGCAAGTACACGGATTGAAATTTCAATTACCTGCATATAATAGGTATTACGACTGAGATATACACAGAAATTATACACTTTAGCAGATATTATACCAACCCGTCAGATCAGGCGTGGTAAAAAATACCCCTAACATAGATTTTTTGTTTCTTGACGGAGACTCGCACGTACGGTACGATGTGTTTTCTGTTTTCCTTCTATTCTCCACGACCTCGTCCATTGAGTCAGTAGGTGCACCACTGAGGCTGGCTATGATTCTGAAGGTCCCGGTCGGGCCTCAAGTAAATATTTATTAAATTAATTTACATAAAAGTTCAGAAAAATTACAAGATCTTAAAGCGCTCGTGAACCGGCGGACTTAAGTGTTCTGTAAAGGATCACTACAGTAAGCAATTTTCACTATAGCCGGTCCATGGATGGGTGGCCACCACGTGACCACTTTGAGACATTTATTTGCGAGCATTTAAGGTGCTACGGAAGGCACGTTAAGCCGTTGGTCCTAGTTGTTAGTAGAATGACAGTCGTTCAGTCAAGTTGAAGGCTTTATAAGTAACTATGAAAAATTGAAGCGCTCGTGGCCCCGCGGACTCAATGCTCTGTAAACGATCACTGCAGTAAGCAACTTTCACTATGGCCGGTCCATGGATGGGTGACCATACATGTGATCACTTTGTGACATTTATTTGAGCGTTTCCGTGCTTCAGAAGGCACGTTAAGCCGTTGGTCCCGGCTGCCAGTAAAATGGCAGTCGTTAAGCTAAGTTGAAGGCTTTATTTCAACAGCAGGCAGTCATAACCTGCGCCTGTCCATTTAAACACGGCAATACGGCTCACCACCTATTACGTGCGACAAATTATACAAAGGTGAAATGTAGGCATATAAAATGTATGTATATGTATGTATGTATGCATGAAAAATTCAACAGTGGGCCAAAACCTGCACAACCTAGTTGGCAGCACGTTTGTAGTGCCTCTGGTGCTGCAACAAACGTCCATCCATAGGTGCAGTGGTTCGAATTCGAACCAACGCGGCAACGGTCTCTGAATTACTTTTGGCGAAAGACTAACTTTAGTACTTTTTAAGATGAAAGTTTTATAAGCAGGTACTTACATAGGCCAAACCACATTATCACATAAGAGGAGTCTTGTTACTTCAATCATTTGGCTTGTAAATGCTTGCGGTATAGGCCAGGAGATAGCTGCCAATAATGAAACTGCAGCGTAATTATTTTATGTTGGCTAATGTAAAGACAAGTTGTGGTAATGATCGTTACGTTACTAAGTTATTACTCGTCTGTGGAGAAGGAGTTTTCTATAAGGGCCCAAACGCATCCTGCGCGTTGTGCAAAGTTCCCTTTCAATTTTTTTAGTCCATTCTCTCTTTTGCGACCGAGGCCTCTATTTGTATGCTAAAGGTAGCTTTGAACTTTAGTACAGTATTATTGGAAACATCTATTCTGCTCATTTTCCAAGCCATTAACGACCGCCCCATACGGGTGTTACATAGATAGACCTACGCATGTGTCACGGAATTTGTTGAATCCAGAACACAGTGAACGATTCTTGTACGGAATTCTGACCAAACGAAGAATTCTGACGTAGAGCGTAGATCCCGAGCGGTAAAAGGAAATCGAGGAATCAAAGCCCGCCGATAAAATATTTGACGACCAACTGACACTTGCCTTTCATCTCTCTCTTTAGAAAATTAAACAATTACCAAACCTGTTGTAGATGTGTGGGTAGCAGGAATTTGTTTGTGCGTAATAAAATTTCCTTGTCGTTATTTTATTTTTATTTTAGGGAGTGTGAATAGTTCCAGCTCAAGTCGTACTACGTACTGATTATATTTTTTTGTGAAACTCCTTGGTCACAGAGCATTTAACCTCAGTTTTGAGTTCCAATTTCAAAACACATTACTGCGTAAGTCCTTTTCAGGAAACACCTATTTTCACGCCTATGTGCGAAATAAAAGTGTAATGAAAACTTCGCTAAAGATGAAAAATACATTTTACGATATTTTTTTAACTTAAACATTTACGATCTCCCAGTCTATACAAGGGCCCGGTTAATAACGCCAGGGCGTGTTCCTTCGCCTAACGTAATTACCTCTTTACCGCTGAAATATTGTACTGGCGTGAAGTACCATTAACCGAAGAGGTGACTGACCTCTATTTAAAAAGTAAGTAACAAAATAGGGGTATCGCAATGCAATATTTGAGATTGGAATAAGTTTTTTGAAGCGTGAGTTCGAAATATGATTTCGAAGTATTCGGTGTCTGTGGTTTTAAAAAGTTGTTTTGTCATATTTGATTAAATCAGTCCTAAGACAGTTGTTGCTTAACACATTTTTCTTTGATCGGACATCTGATTTCAAACATATCGATGTGGATGATCAATCATCATACAGTTAAATGTTGCAAACCAAGTTAAATTCATACTTTTAGTTGTTGTTCGGTAGGATATTATTAACTTGTAAGTATGTATATCTTACCAATAAGGAAGCATCAATTACTAT
This sequence comes from Miltochrista miniata, assembly GCA_933228765.1. Taxonomy (NCBI): domain Eukaryota; kingdom Metazoa; phylum Arthropoda; class Insecta; order Lepidoptera; family Erebidae; genus Miltochrista; species Miltochrista miniata. The sequence continues at coordinate 7,118,307 of OW121764.1, read as the reverse complement.
AATGAACACAAAGGACCAAACAAAGGTTTCAAATTACATAGACACTAGAAAAATATTGATAGCTATCACTATCATCACAATGAACTGATTTAAAATAGATTAGGTCTTTTTAAGTGGTGAAAAATAGGTAAGTCGTCTTCCCGTCTATAAACATTTTTTACAGCAAAAATGGCAATAAATCGTCGGAACTTTTGGACGCAACCCCTGTCTATCGCGTGCCGTAGTCGCGTGCCAAGTAAACGACACACAACGGCGACACCAAACAGGTAAGTAAGGTAGAACGCATGCGTTAACACCCCAACCATAATAAACTTGACCCCCACTTATTCAGTATTAGGTTAACTTCATGCTTTAAAAAGGGTCTTCCTAAATTGGTTTCTGAAAACAGGTAGAATGCAGGTGGGACGCATGCGCCAGGTATGTTTATTAAAAAACCTCCTGTAGCCGTTTGCTACCCTGGTACACGGCTGGCAGCTTGCCACAGGTACGCTCCCAAACACCTGACGGGATTCACATGTAAGTTCCGGTGATGACCCTATGCAAATTGGATACCTGTGTGTGTAGATAACTTGATACAAAGTAGGATATTTGATAAATGATTTTGAACTTTAATGCTCAGAGTTAAGGAATACTGTGACTGTGTTCCTTGTCAGGTGTGACGAGGTGTAAATCACATCAAAATAATATTCTAATAAATTATGAATGAGATCTGCGTGCGCATGTGTTAAAAATTCGAATGCTTTAAGGGGAGTGGTTGACAAAGTTTGCGAAAAAGAGGTGCAGATAAAGACGTTCTTCTCGGTATTAGTATACGAAAAATGACAGCCAAAAGTAGATTTGAAATCTACAAGATGTGTTCCAGAAGATGGTTTCATCAGAAATTGTGTATTTATTATAAATAACTAGTAAAACATCACTGAACTAGCCCACAATGTTTTAGAAGAAGCCGTTTTATGACATGTATTTATTCATGAATGATAATAAAATTTATATCAAAGACTAAAGAAAACATAGACGTCTAACATGGTTTTCTTCAATTTTAAATTAGTATAAGTTTTAACTAATTATACCTAATAATGTATTCAAAGAATACATCACATTGCTTGCTTCCCCGCGCTCGCCCGAAAATCTAGTGCGGGGGGAGTCGTGTTGCTAGACGGACGTGTGTCGCTCTGGTCTGCAAAATATTCTCGTAAAATGTTATATTTTCATTCATGTACAGAGTAATGCGTGTAACAGAGCCAGTGCCCGAGTTACACAATGCATACTGCATTACATGAGAATATAATGCATTTCAACTTATTTTTCGTATTGTTTTATTAAATTACTTCGAAAGGTGGTCATGCTTATATTGTAAGCGTTACTTAATCATTTCAATTTAATTAAATGAAGAAATATTTGTGGACATTCGCACACAACTTAAGCTATTATAACCTTGTGCTAAGGGATATAGACAACTGATGAAAATACTTATATTATAGTTATTATTATCACACTGCTTTTTTGAGACACTGCTCTCAACCTAAGCTGAAAGAATTGACTCTTTTAGCTTAGTACGTCTTGTGGGTCGCCACAAGTAGGCACCATCTACCGGCAAATTGGTTAAGGTATAAAAGTGAATAAAGTGAGTGCCCGCCGAGTTTCTTGCTAGTCTATATCTATACATAATAATAAAACTGTTGAGGGCCGAGAGTCTGAATATGGAAGCTATTTAAAAAAAAAAGAACGCGTTCTCTAATCGATACCTACTTAAGCCAAAATGAAATTTAAAATTTTCATGTCCGTCTGTATTCCGAATACGTATCACGCCGAAACTACTGATTTGAATGAAAATTGATCCGAGGAAGTTCAGGAGTTAGAGACATCTCAACTTCTCTAAACCTAGAATTCAAGAGTTCCTTTGAATGTGAGGGTAAATCTAAACCTGCGTGTTGCTTTATCATTTTTTTCATTCAAATCGATTCTGTAGTTTCTACGTGATACTTATTCGGGATACAGACAGACAGACAGACATGAAAATTTTAAATTGCATTTTCGGCTTCAGTATCGATTAGAGAACATCCTTCAATAAAAATTTTCTACAGACTCTCGACCCTCAACAGTTTTATTATAAGTAAAGATAATTCAGGCCACGCCGAGGGCGTGGACTGAATTGTTTTAGAATCTATTCTAAAATTTTCCACGGGGCTTAATCATTAAGCTCTTAACAATTAGAGCTTAATGATTAAGCCCCGTTTTATTATTATGTTTTATTATTATTGAAGGATGTTCTCTAATCGATACTGAAGCCGAAAATGCAATTTAAAATTTTCATGTCCGTCTGTCTGTCTGTATCCCGAATAAGTATCACGTAGAAACTACAGAATCGATTTGAATGAAACTTGGAACAATTAAAGCTTATAATCCGAGGAAGGTTCCTGGATACTTTGATTCCGATATTCTGCGAGCTTCCTTTGGGAGAGGGGATGAAAGACAATATGGTTTTTTAGTTGTAATTTCACAATGCGTGGTCCGATTCCAATTTTTTTTCAGTGTTATAACGGTAGTACTTTAAGGATTGCTTCACAAGTTTCAGTGCTGAGGGTTTTGTAGTTCAGGAATTAGAGATATCTCAACTTTCTCAAAACCTATAATTCAAGGGTTCCTTGGAAAGTGACTGTAAATCTAAACAGGCGTGTTGGCTGAATCATAAAAGAGCTTAATGATTAAGGCTGTTGTAAAATAATTCAGTCCACGCCGAAGGCGGGGACTGAATTGTTTTAGAATAAACTTAATCTTTAAGCTCTTTTATGATAAAGCAAACAGGGCTGTTTCACACGCTGCTTGATGAGTCTGATGAAGAAGTGCCTCTCCTTTTGCAAACCTTATGTGACGTAAACGAAGTTGCGAGGGTCAGCTAGTTTTACAATATGCTTAATCTTTAAATTCGTTTATGATTAAGCAAACAGGGCAGTTTCACCCGTCGGCTGATGAGACTGATGAAGAAATACCTCATGTTTCATACACCTTAAGCGTCGTAAACGAAGTTGTGAGGGTCAGCTAGTTACATACATACATATGGTCACACCTTTATCCCCGAAGAGGTAGGCAGAGCCATATTATTATGTCCCCACATTTCACCTTTTTAGAATTTGTCCCACGTAATAGGTGGTGAGCCGTATTGCCGTGTTGAGATAGACAGGCGCAGGTTGTGACTGCCTGCTGTTGAAATTGTTCAAGCTGCCAAAAAGGCCTTCAACTTGGCTTAACGATTGCCATTTTACGGGCAACCAGGACTAACGGCTTAACGTGCCTTCCGAAGCACGGAAACGCTTAAATAACTGTCACAAAGTGGTCACATGGATGGTCACCTATCCAAGGACTAACCATAGTGAAAGTTGCTTACTACAGTGATCGTTTACAGAACACCAAGTCCGCAATGCCACGAGCGCTTCTTATTTATACAATCTAGCAGACCCTCGCAACTGCGTTTACGACGCTTACGTACGTACATATTTTTGTTGGTTTGTAATAATAAAATAAAATGAAATTTTGTTTCTTAAAAGGAATAAAAATTTCAAGTGGGTGGAAGACCCCTTATGTCTGTATTTGTAATAATTTAAGTACAAAACAATGATTATTTGAACATTCGTCAAATTTGTGAATTCGTCACATTCAATTTACGTAATAATTAATCACGTTTTTTGTAGTGTATTTTATATGCAAAATTGAAATAAAAACGTTTGTTTTTTATTTACTTTTAGCCTCTCGCTATAAAATAGATTGCAGGGGGGCTTATGGCGAGACTTTGTCTGTAGTTTGTGACTCTGTTGCATTAAACTACGTCACTAGGTCATCTGTTCAAAGTTTGAACTAAAAGAAAAATGACAACATCAATCGGATTGAACTTTCACAATAAATGTTTTAGATAGGGGGAGTCGGGTGAGACTTTCTTGTTTATTTGGTGAAGCCAGGAACGCATTTCCGCTACTATTTTCTTCTTCTTCCGTGGTTCTTTTACTCTGATGTCTCTGTAGTTGCGCTACTCTATGTTGGCGAGTCATATCGCCCATATGCTCAAGGTCGTTAGCCCTGGGTATGGCCTTAATATCATTTCCGTCAACATAATCTAGATTTCAGGGAAAGGTTATTGAACTACTAAAGTTGAGATATTTACAAGTTTTAGTGAACTTGTAAATATCTCAACTTTAGTAAAAATAATAGAAAATAATTTGAGCATCATTGTATTGCACCTTACTTAATTATTGAACAATGCACTTGTATCACCGAGTTTCTTAGCATAAAATAAGTCAACAACACTGCAACACTCATTATCAGAAGTTCAATGTTACACCGTTATCGCACGCCGCCATTCATCAATTTATTTTGACAGCACGTCATTCACCAGGATTCTTGCAAACGGAAGGACCGACTGCTACAATGAGTTATGCTTTTATCAATCTGTTTCTTTGTATTTGCAAAATATCGGCAGCAGTTACTGATATTTGTTAATCTATACTTATATTATAAAGAGGAAAGATTTGATTGTTTGTTTGTTTGCATCGACTAGGCTTCGAAATTACTGAACCGATTTGAAAAATTCTTTCATTGTTGAAAAGCTACACTATTCCCGGTTAACATAGGCTATATTTTATTCCCGTATTCCCACGGGTACGGGAACTACGCGGGTGAAACCGCCTGACCATGGCCATGGGCCCTTACAACAATGTTTGCAGCCCAAGCAAGTCTCACCTCCTGCATTGGGTGCACTTGAGAACTGACGGACGCGCTATTCGTGAAGAGAAGGAGAATTCGAATAAAAGCTCAAAACCGGTATCTATTCAGCTTGGTAATTGACCTCTCAAAGCAATTGAGCGAAGCCTACGTACTGTGATAGACTGATTTTAGTGATTGCACTTTGGGACTAGAAATACACCTAATGAAAATGTGAGCACATTGCGCAGTCATATTATGAGTTCAGCTGTCCCAAAGTTAGAAAAAAAGTGGAAATTTTAGCATATAATATGCCTCTGCCTACCCTTTTGGGTATAAAGGCATGACCATTTTGTAAGTAAGTATCCCAATGTTCATTCAGTGCAGTATTTTTTTATCTACGTTTGGAAATCCCTCATGGATGCTATGCCGGACTCCTACCGACTAAAAACCATACGTATCCTACCTAACAGCCTACGGTTGGGAGCCCCGGGTAAGCCCTCGGAAGAATGCCCCAGGATTCAGTGCAAGGTTGGGGCAGCCTGACTCTCAAGTCGTTACAGTCATAAAGATTTCACAACTGCGACATACAACGTGCAATTTTAATCTTTCTTAATCCACGGGTTACTTCAACTGTAAGGGTTATTTGTGATAACCCCTACAGTTACAGAATATAAAGTTCTGGGGTATGCTTCCGAGGGCTTACCCGGGGCTCCCAACCGTAGGCTGTAAGGTAGGATACGTATGGTTTTTAGTCGGTAGGAGTCCGGCAAGGCATCCATGTAGGATTTTTCTCACGGTAAAAACTGTAGGGGTTAATTTGAACACGAACATACGGAGGTTTCATGTTAAAGGATCCTCATTAGTATTCATGATTGACATTAATAGGCTTGTCTCCTGTTACGTACACCACAAAAATTATGTAGAAATGTGAGTAAAACAAATGGAACTACATTTTTTGGGGCATTAGTTTCTTTTTCTTATTCACTACTTTAAAAATAACTGTGAAGTCCTCTTCAATGCTGTAAAGTTTAGAATGTGTAAAATAATCGTATTATTTTAATTCAAAGGTTTTAATGTTCTTCTTATAGAACCCAAAACTGTTAAGATTAACTATTTAATACGGACCTAGATAAGTCACGGGTGGACAAGTCTAGACAAATTAGCTGGTTCCAATCAATTAGCGTCGCGCAGCTATAGTTGATTGAGTCGGGCATCGAACCTGGACCACGCCAGATATCAGGAACTTGAACTACATTGTTTCGTTTACGAGGTCAATAGCTTATTGTTCGTGGGCATTCCTGCTGAGATAGTAACATACATTTATAGTGGAATTTCATACTCCATAGATCCCCGCCGTGAAAGAAAGGGCTATTTTTATTTTTACTTGCATTACTAGCACTTTATTAGTGACTAGCGGGTGTCACGCGGTTTCACCCGCGTAGTTCCCGTTCCCGTGGGAATACGGGAATAATATATAGCCTATAGCTTCCTGACAGTGAAAGAATTTTTCAAATCGGTCCAGTAGTTCCGGAGCCTATTACAAACAAACAAACAAAAAAACTATTTTTTCCTATTTAAAATATTAGTATAGATTGATTACACATGACGGAAAATTCTGCCAGTGCTGCACTTCGTGACTCACGGACGGTGTAATGAATGATGAAGAGAAGGAAATCTCAAAACAAATCCCTTGGCGACTTGGTATAGGGATAGGGAGGGAACAGCAAGGCTAAATTGCTCTCCCAAGATGATTGCGTGTAATAATATCCGTGTTGTTCAGCGAGCAGGTTATCCTTCCGAGGACGCACCCGAGACTCTATGCGCAAGCATAGCATATCATATGCTTAGGTTGTGTAATGATCTGCCAAATTCGATTATTCAAACGTCTACAGTATGGAGTTCTTCAAAAGTGGCCTTAGAAGGTTCTTGCAGCGTCGGCAGCACGAGTGTTGCAAATGTTCATGATACACAGTCCATCAGGTGGCGCCGTAAGCTTGTCTGCCGCCCTAGTACTATAAAAAAAGCATCCATGAGCTCACAAAAAAAGGGGGAGACTTTACTTCAGATTTACTGTGTACAGAGAGATTACGGTATTTCATGAATTTAAAAAATATCAGAACTTAATCTTCAACACGATCCAAATTACAGACGCAATGATCACTTTTTAGCCCTACAATTATTTTTTAAAAGTGAATTTTATCAAAAAGGGTTAAGAACGACCCAGAAATCCATCTTACGTGACTAAACGAAGACCCCGCGGCCATTTTTTGCCGACGTCATTATTTAAGTTAACGGAGGCACGTCCATGCTCCGGGGGTCTTTCGAGCCCCGTGTGTGGTTTTGTAAAAACTGCCGCATGTGTTAGGGTTACTCCTCACTAAATCTAAATATATTTATAATGAAAGGAACAGTGATTGGATGAACATGGGTGGTTGGAAAGTGATGTTTAATGACTTTGAATGATAAACATTTTGTTGAATATGTGTTTGGGATAGTTGATGTGTCGATGGAAGAACTTTAAGAAAGTATAGTACACGTAATTGTATGATTGATTGGCTTGAATGGGCTATTTTCAATTTTAATAATATTCCCAAATAAATGCATTACGCAAATTTACATACATAGATTTAGAATTTTTCGCTACTCATAATTAATACCTAAGATATGTAGAACCATGTACCAAAAATATGTAGAATTACTGACATTTTTTCCCTCCGCATGATTTTTGGAGCCCTAGTATCAACCCACCAATTTCTGTTCAAAAGGAGAAAAATTATCTGACATACGTTTATTATATAGTGGTTATATATTAAAATACCAGAAATCAAAATGCCTTTACTTAAAATGCATTAGACCAAAATACCCGAATTCGAAATACCTTAACATTCAAAATACCTTATTTCAGTTCACCTTACCTTATAATGTCTAAACTTAAAATACAAATATTTATTATATCAGAATTCAAAATACAAATTTTCAAATATCCTTAATTTAAAATACCGAAAATAGAATACAATGTGAAAATAAAAGAAAATCCATAACCTACCCAGTTTATAGCTATAACCTACTGGGTATTATTATTAGGTATATATTATGCTATACCAGTTCATTATATAGCGCATAGTTAATAAATGAATGATTTAAGAAATAAAGATTTATTGCCACTCACACGTTTTGTTATTTGACTTTGACTTATTTACAGCCCCCCCCCCCCCCCCCCCCCACCTAAGTGAAGCCGCAGTTGTAGCCGTAGGTCTGTTGGTCCTTGGGTATCCCTCTGAGGGCTTACCCGGGGCTCCCAACTGTAGGCTGTAATGTAGGATACGTGTGGTTTTTAGTCGGTAGGAGTCCGGCATAGTATCCATGTAGAATTTACCTCATGTTAAAACACTTTGATTCAGAGTTACAAAAGTACTACAGTGGGCTAACGAAAAAAAAAATAACCATGAAGGCTAAGGCGGGAGCTCCGCTTCGCTTCGCTCCCGCCTTAGTCTTCTAACCTAACCTATCCGAGTCGGAATACTCTGAGTCGGGGAATTAACCATTCACAGATATATAGCATCCAAGTAGGATTGAAGCGCTCGTGGCCCCGCGGACTCAGTGTTCTGTAAACGATCACTGCAGTAAGCAACTTTCACTATGGCCGGTCCATGGATGGGTGACCATCCATGTGATCACTTTGTGACATTTATTTGAGCGTTTCCGTGCTTCGGAAGGCACGTTAAGCCGTTGGTCCCGGTTGCCAGTAAAATGGCTAAGTTGAAGGCTTTATTTCAACAGCAGGTAGTCACAACCTGCGCCTGTCCATTTAAACACGGCAATACGGCTCACCACCTATTACGTGGGACATATTATACAAAAAGGTGAAATGTGGGCATATAATATGCCTCTGCCTACCCCTTCGGGGATAAAGGCGTGACCATATGTATGTATGTATGTAGGATTTAAATCATGTTAAAAAAAAGGTATTTTGTGTTTGAACATTTTAGGATAAGGTATTTGATAAATTTGTTTTTTGGGTTTCGGTTATTCGACCGTAAGGCATTTTAAATTATTTATATTATAAATATTTGCCTTTTGAATATTGATATTTCGATTTCGGGTATTTTGGGCTCAGGCATTTTAAGTAAAGGCATTATGATTTCTGGTATTATGACGGTATACCTATATAGTACATTTGGTATTGAAATTCACGGAGTGGTCCTTACCTAACATTAAATATATACCTATACAGATTTTTAAAATAAACAATAAAAAAAGTTGTAAGTACCTAATTAAAATTTTTGATTTGGTCGCATAGTCGCAGTATCGTTTTGAAGAATTTTAGTAGGTGAGAGCTGGATACATAATAGAACCCTGGAGACAAATCTATTGGCGATTCATAGCAAAATGTGGCAAATTGCAAGTCAAATATAAAAATAACCCCTTTCATTCGCGGATGGTATGAAACATGAAATTCCACTATAAACGTATGTTATTATCTCAGCAGGAATGCCCACGAACAATAAGCTATCGACCTCGTAAACGAAACAATGTAGTTCAAGTTCCTGATATCTGGCGTGGTCCAGGTTCGATGCCCGACTCAATCAACTATAGCTGCGCGACGCTAATTGATTGGAACCAGCTAATTTGTCTAGACTTGTCCACCCGTGACTTATCTAGGTCCGTAACTACGTACTAATTAGTAAATCTTAACAGATTTGGGTTCTCTCAGACGAATGCAAAACCTCTTCGAAATAAAGTAGTTTTTAACCCCCGACGGAAACCCGGAAGGGGTGTTATAAGTTTGACGTGTGTGTGTGTGTGTGTGTGTGTGTGTGTGTGTGTGTGTGTGTGTAAGTCTGTCTGTGGCATCGTAGCTCCCAAACGGATGAACCGATTTCGATTCTGTTTCTTTTGTTTGAAAGATGGGTTAGGGGAGAGTGTTCTTAGCTATGTTTTATAAAAATCGGTTAAGCCATTTCAAAGCTATGAGGGGTGAAATTGGTGATAAAAATGTAATGTGTTCAAATATACCCGTGTTGGGTATCAAATGAAAGGTCATACCTTATACATTACGATACCGCAAATTTTATGAAAATCGGTTAAGCCATTCAAAAAATATGAGGAGTGGAATGTATTGCTAATTCTGTAACCACACTCCGCGCAATTCGCATTATCTCTGAATAATTGTTGATAGACTATTCGTCATTGTTGACATTAAAAATCCCTATAAAAAGCAAAAAATAAAAAATTAAATTAAAAATTTAAAAAACCCCCGACTCACAAAAAAATAACACTAAAAAACCTGTAAAAAGTAAAAAAATAACTATTATATTATGACCTATCTACCCTAAGTATTGAACCTGTATTATTATTATAGGTAGCTATATATTATTTACCTATTCATATTTTTAACTAACAGTTTGTCTCGTCGGGGACCGCTCACCTAATCATAACCTAACCGTACGTCTGTCTCTGTTTAGGTATAGAGCGGTCCCCCCGACGAGACCAACTGTTAGTTAAAAATATGAATACGTAAATAATATAGCTACCTATAATAATAATACAGGTTCAATACTTAGGGTAGATAGGTCATAATATAATAGTTATTTTTTTACTTTTTACAGGTTTTTTATTGTTATTTTTTTGTGAGTCGGGGGTTTTTTAAATTTTTAATTTTTTTTTTTTTTGACTACTAAGACGGCATCCAAACTATTTATGTTGCACTTTCGCTCATAACATACTTCTATAAAGTTTAATCCCTGAGGGATGAAGTTTGGAAGTAGGTATCCCTAAAATTTCGTATTTCTTGATACAAGAGCTTCAGCTTGGCACCCCGAAAAAAGGGTCACCCAGTAATTTTGTTCATATAAGATAGACAGCTACCTACTGTTACTCACTAGTTTCACCAGCGCTGATGTCAACTATTAGGCTGGTTTTAGAATCGAGCTGACCCCACGCTGACCGTTGGCACTGACAGCCAAAATTTATGACGCTGACCGTCAGCGCTGACGAACGTACGCGCTGATAGCTACGCGTTATTCTAAAACGCTTCCTACAAGTTCATACATTTTGGCTGTCAGCGCCAACGGTCAGCGAACGATCAGCGCGATACTAAAACCAGCCTTACGTTCAAAAGTAGCCTATGACGTTCCTCGGGGTCTCCCCATTTCATCACAGCCCATTCAGTAACTTAGCTTTAGCTATGTTATAATCGTTCATTGAAAGAGTAAGGGCCGTATTACAAAATCCTGAATACCTAAGAGACTTATACGTGTTTCATACACAGATCTTTAAGCTCTTTTATGATTAAGCAAACAGGGCAGTTTCACACGCTGCTTGATGAGTCTGATGGAGAAATACCTCCCCTTTCACACCTTATGTGACGTAAACGAAGTTGCGGGGTCAGCTAGTACTAAATAAGTAGCCATTGAAAATAGTATACGGAACCGGAACCGCATACGGATTAAAATGGCAAACAAAGTAGACTTGAAATTAAACGCGGGAACGCGATCTGAATTAGTTGCCACTGTCGCTAGTTCTATTATTAAACTTTTGTTTGTTTTGTCATTGTTTGAATTATTAAGTAACTAAATGATACTCAGTACTCAAGAAACATTAATATTTCATGTTGATCTGAAATAGTTATCAACATAAATCTAGGCGAGGCCGCAGTGATAGCCGTAGGTCTGTTGGGAGTCCTGGGACATCCTTCCGAGGGCTTACCCGGGGCTCCCAACCACAGGCTGTTGGGTTTTTTTTTTTGATGTGAGGGAAAATCCTCGTAGGATGCTATGCCGGACTCTTACCGACTAAAAAACCTCACGTAACGCCCAACAGCCTATGGTTGAGAGCCCCGGGTAAGCCCTCAGGAAGGATGTCCCGTGACTCCCAACAGAGGCTGTTGGGTGTTACGTGAGGTTTTTTAATCAGTAAGAGTCCAGTCCTCCGGCATAGTAGTCATAAAGGATTTTCACTCCCATTAAAACAATTTGATGACCGTCAACTCCCGGCCTTGGGCAGTTGTCGGGCATTGTGTGGTCCATCGCTCTTCGCTCAGACTTCCATGATATTGCCTGTAGTAAAAGTAGAAAACCGCTTTTCTATACGGATTTTCATAATATTTCAGAAATTTGCCGTAGTCGGACCGCAGGATTATCATCAGAGAGCAATATTAACGTGAAACAAGAAGCAGAGCACTGTTAAAAGTAGACATTATGTAGAAATAGTGGCAAGGAAAGCCTACTCCTACCCTACTGACCAGGTGTGGCAGTACCTATTATTAGCTTTTAGGGTTCCCGATTCATGAGACTTCGCTGTCCATAAGTCTGTCCATAGGTCTGTCTGAATGTCTGTCTGACTGTCTGTCTGTCTGTCCGTCTGTCCGTCATGAGGCTGTATCTCAGGAACCGTGATAGCTAGAGAGCTGAAATTTTGCACAGATAATTACGGAACCCTCTTTGTGCGAGTTCGATTCGCACTTGGCCTCTTTTTATAAGTAATAGGTACTCCTTTGTAGCAATAGGAGTATTTTGGAAAGTCTTGAAAGAAGTCTAATTAATGGAATACGTAAATATTGAAACACAATTACAGACTAATACCTATTACGTTATGTAACGAGTATTAATTTCACCGCAATTGATCATTACTCATTAGTATTTGAAATGAAAGGTTTACTTGCATTCTGATTAGAGCAGTACTCTAATAACTGCATGTAGGAGGTAATGAGGCTGGACTATCATTCGTCAGTTATGTTAACAGTAATTTTTGTGGTAAATAACGTTGAAGTTTCTAATTATATTCATATTTTAGCCACATAATGAGACAAATGAGATGAGGAAATGAAAATCGTAGAAATGTTCCTTTTTTAAACTTGACGTACGCTAAGAATTTTATAAAGAAGGTCATAAGGCAAGGAACTGCTGTCTATACAGCCCATTTGTTTTAATTTTTTTTATGGCTTGTATTCATCGCGGCGACCTTTCTGCCTGTACGTAGTATCGAACATCGGTATATGGGGTCGTTATGTTGTAAAGTACGTTGTGATACCTGTAGACGACGCGTATAATTCATCCATCCAGTGTCACACGCGCCCATCTAGTACTTGCCTGCGATATGCTTGTTTGATACCCTAGTCGTAAAATTCTATTGTACTATCTAATTTGTGGTAAAACCATAACTTATATTCGGTGTATTGTAGTGTGTGTGATTAAATACACTACGGGAGTAAGCGTGTGTGTGTGCTCGTCGTCACCGTATATCGGTGACGTACTTACATTTTGCTATACGGCCGGTAGTTGCCGAACAGTTTAGTCGACCGAAACAAGTAGACACGAACGCGCACACATAATTGCATCCGAAAGCACTTACCATATATCTGCAGTTTTATTTTGGGAATTCCTGGAGCCGCCCTGCATCCTCTACAATACCTACTGCTTTAAATAAGTCTTTTATTATTTCTCTCCTTAAGAGGACGTATGACGCTAAATAGACTATTATCTTGATCTAGATCTCAGGACTCCTGAGGTCTAATGAACTAACATTACAACACAAGCAACTTCAGTTCATGAACTAAAGATCTACTAGCCTGAAAACACGATTACTAAAAAAAACCTCGATACTTTTAATTTTTGAAAACACCTCGTTTTAGTTAAACTTTAGGCTGGATCTCTATAATTATCTATTATTTGGATATTATTTTTAATGTATAAGAAAGACAATACTAAAAACTTCATTTACACTAGTCGGTTTTTTTAATATTTATAATAGTTTTCTTTTTATCTGTAATTATCTGTTTTTTAGCTTTCATATCATTTCGCTAAACGCGCTCCAAACCTTCTCTCTCTTTCTTTCCTCGCGAAATCTGTATGCGCTATCGTTTACCGAGTACGTTTAGTCTGGCTGCGCGCCTTGTAGGAAGCGGACCTATGCCCGATTGCGTCCTACAATGCTCAATTACGACATCGATAGATCGATTAAAAAGCTTTTGAATTCCTGAAGTTGTGGGGGGGGGCTGTAGGTGCATAAAATCTTAATTTGTGTAAATAATAAATGTCACTAATTATAAAAGTTATACATATAAAGACCAAAAAATGACTAAAAAGGAACATAAAAAACGTTTTTCGCTCGTAGAATGAAAGAAATAAAAAGCTAAGAACCGTATTGATTGTTTACTATCCGATATAAATTTTCTTCATCTTACTTAGTTTCTTCACGATGGCTTGTAGAAACTGGGTGTTACTTTTGTACCTAGGTCGGTATGATTTGGCATATTATCTCCTCGATATTGTTGCCACCGAGAATCATTCGAGTTCTCAATGGCGTTACGGAATGCCTGTACCAGGACCTCGTTCGTGGGTCAGCACCTGCACTGCTTCAAGTGACGTCGGCTTGGGCCTAGAAGATCTTCATGGGGCCCAGACCATTTCTGCATATTAGCATCTGCCCAGCTGCCTTCAAGCCCAACCATATTTCAAACCCGACGCAGTTTTTATTGGCTGCCAGGAGCAGCAGCTATGAATTGAATTTTCATCCCCATTGGCAAAGTTGAGAGCGACTGCTGTCTTACCTCCCCAAGTCCGATAGGTTGCCTAATTGAACTGGACGCTTTCTAGGAAGAATAATAATAAACCGGCCAAGCGAGAGTTGAACTCGCCCATGAAGGGTTCCGTAGCAGCAAGTAACATAATATAAAAGTTCGTGTGGTTCGTTGTAACTTTCATTGATGTTCGCAGTGGTAGTGATTTTTCTCGGCGAAAATTGCGGTATAATATGACGTTTAAAAAAAAAGAACTACCATCTTGATTTCGTTCAAACCAATTTTCTTTGGTAGATTTTATGACAATGTACATTATATATATTTTTTAGATTTATCATTCTCTTAGTTTAGAAGTTAGAGGAGGGGGGGGGGACACATTTTTCCACTTTGGAAGTGTCTCTTGCGCAAACTATTCACTTTTGAAAAAAAATATGTTATAAACCTCAATAGCATTTTTGGGGACCTATCTATTGATACCCCACACGTATGGGTTTGATGAAAAAAAATTTTTGAGTTTCAGTTCTGAGTATGCGGACCCCAAAATTAACTGCTTTTTTCTCGTTTTATACAAAACTCTTGATGCGGTTCACAGAATACATCTACTTACCAAGTTTCAACAGCATGGGCCTTATAGTTTCGGAGAAAAGTGGCTGTGACACACGGACGGACAGACAGACATGGCGAATCTATAAGGGTTCCGTTTTTGCCATTTGGCTACGGAACCGTAAAAATGTCATACAAAACCCAGAAACCACCACTACTAGGAGTGCTAGCGAGTCGGTGCCCGAAGTAATTGCACGGAACATAAAACAATGGAGTCGGCTAATCAAGTACAAATTTAAAGACAGTGTAAGTATTTTAAAAAATCTTTAAAATATAACACTGTCTTTAGACTTTCGATTTAATAGTAGAAAATTGCCGGTGATATTTTGAAAACAAATTTATTGTTTAAAAATACTTGTTGATTCACATAAAAGAATAATCATTTTATTGAAGGTACTAATGAAAGAAAAATGAGTTTTTACTGAATGATGGTGCTGTTGGGCGCAACAGCGCCAGGTCCTCGTGGTGGGTCTGGACGTGGACACTCTCTCGCTCGAGACCATGGTGCGAGCCATGCTCTCCAGCGGGAGTAAGTGGGAATGCGCCGCCTCTCTCTGCAAGCAGGTTATGCTCTTGAAAGAGGCGGTGGGGCGGGTACGGGAGAAAACTTTCCCACCCGAGTTCCGCAGTTGGTGCCTAGGCATCGGCGATATGTCTTCGCCGAAGACTATCGGCCTGCCTGACCGTGGGCCTGAGGAGGGCGAGAGGGCTACTCACTGTCCTTACAGAAGCAGCCCATGACGGCAGCGTGACGTGAGAAGTTCACGCACGCCCTTAGAAGCGGGATCACACCCGAAACCCCCCAAAGACACGATATAGCATAGCACCCGAACCGCCCCCTAGGCGAGGCCGCAATTGTGGCCGTAGGTCTGTTAGAAGTCCTGGAACATCCTTCCGAGGGCTTACCCGGGGCTCCCAACCATAGGCTGTTGGGCGTTACGTGAGGTTTTTTAGTCGGTAGGAGTCCGGCATAGCACTCATGATGGATTGAATCTCACGTTAAAAAAAATAGTATTATTAGTATCTTTTTCTGCATTCAGTCTTTTCAAGAAGTGAAGGCACTGGCGAGTGCGTGTCCCTTTCGGAGACTTTGAAAGGATAAAGAGTGAAAAACTGGAAGATGAAAGCGTAAGGAGTATTTATGTAGGCTTAGTCCGTGAAAGGCTTGCAAACTCGAGCCTTTCCGACTTAGATGTGGATGAATGCTGGAATATTATGAAAAAAAGTATAGTGGATAGTGCAAAAGAAGCATGTGGGAGTGCAAAGAGACATGAACATTCGAAAGGTGATGCCTGGTGGGATGCAGACGTTCAATCCTGCGTAGCAAGAAAGAAGAAAGCGTGTTTGGATTACGTCTTATCTCATCATCTTGCCAGGATTTGGGATTGATGGTGCGCTGCTTCGTGCCGTGTAGTCTACATATGTGGGATGTACGGCATGTGTGCGGGTGGGCGGCAGCCTGTCTCCCTGGTCTGACGTCAACATTGGCGTCAGAGAGGGTTGCGTGCTGTCAGCCCTGCTGTTTGTCCTGTACCTGGACGATTGTCTTAAGAGAGTAAGATCGATGAATGTTGGATTGCGAATGGGTGACTTACTTGTGAATGTGAACTGTTTGCTGTATGCAGATGATGCCGTGCTCATAGCCGAATCGCCATCAAAACTGCAGTCTCTAGTCACAGCGATGAAAGATGATAGTCTAATGAGAGGCTTACATTTGAACGCGACTAAAACGAAAGTGATGGTATTCGAAAGAGAAGAGGACAGAACGAATGCCAGGATAACTGTAAATGATGTAGTGCTGTAACAGGTGGATAAGTTTGTATATCTTGAATGTGCATTAAGCAGGGATGGACGGTATACCACTGATGTAGAAAGGAGGGTAACTGCGGGAAATAGAGTGAATGGAGCGTTAGGCAAACTTTTGAGTACCAAAACCCTAAGTCAAAAGGCCCAGCTCGCAGTACACAGTGCGGTGCTGATACCTACGCTAATGTATGGAAGCGAGAGTTAGGTATGGCAGGAAACGCATGAAAGTAGAATAAACGCGGTCGAGATGCGTGCGCTACGCAAAATCTGCGGAGTAACGCTCGCAGATCGCGTTCGGAATGAAGATGTAAGAAAGAGAGTTGGTCTGGAAGAGAGTGTCGGTGTTAAAGTAAGAAAGGACATGCTACGATGGTTCGGGCATGTGGAGCGAATGGGAGATGAAAGAATGACAAAACAGATATACAACGCGAAAGTGGATGGACTTAGGAGTCGGGGAAGGCCACGACACACCTACCACGACCAAATTAATCGTGTGTTAGTTGAAGGTGGTGTCAAGAGCCGAAGGAACCGACGTGCATGCATGAAAAGAAAAATGAAAGTTGAAGAAGCAAAAATGAAAGTTGAAGAAGGTGTGTATGGACCGTGCCGTGTGGCGCTCGGATCTTTTTGCCTACCCCGCAAGTGATTTGGCGTGAAGGTAGATAGATAGATAGATAGTATCTTTTTCATCATTGTTCTTTTACAGTAAAAAAGGATTATTCGTTCTTCATAATTCGCCTTGATGCGGTGGTGCATTCGGTAGTATAACCGATGGCCGTGCTTAGGCCCTGATTTTATTCTGGGGTCGGGCCGAATATTCGTGTGATCCACAAAATGATATTTCGGAGTTTGGGTGCTCGATAGTCTGTTTGTTGATGAAGGTTTATAACATTACACTTCAACGAATAGGAGCAACTATGAATAAAGTTTCGAAAACGGGAAAATTTATTCCTTTTGCGAGTATACGTTGCGTGCGCTAAGTAAATATAATTAAAGTTACATAAAAATTGTGAATTGCGAAATTGTTCATTTTAAAGTTCTGTAAAATTTCTTCTCCTATTTATTATAAGTAGTATAATACGGTCAATTTTAAAAAAAATAAAACCAAAAACCGAGTAAAACTATTCACACAAATATCTACTCCATTCTATTCATTGTTCGCCAGTGCGTTGTGCACCGCCCCTACTTGCGTTACTATCATAATCTGTCACCGACTGACGCGGCGCCGCGTGAATATGGCGCGCGATCTGTAGCAAAGGGGCGCGGGGGTAGCGGCAGTGAATCATGCGATTTGGTTAGGGTCAGGCAAGCTCTTAAGAAAGAGTGATAACAATATTTAATACGGTGATTTATAAAACCGGCCAAGTGTGAGTCCGTCTTTTTTCGATTTAAGTAGGTATTGGTTGCTACAGCGAGCAAATTAATGCATCATCTATAAAAAAATCAGCTCTCTAGCCATCATGGTCCTACCTGAATATGATACATCCTCGTGGCGGACATACAGACAGACAGACAGATAGATGAACGGTGAAGGCTCATAAATAGGGTCCTGTTTTTAGCCTTTGGGTAGAGGAAACCCTAAAACAGTTGAGTTTGTATACCCCTCCTATTTTAAAATCAAACAAAAGAGTATCTAACTCATAAGACGTAGATAAATCTATTGTCCTAGTGCGTAAATGAATAAATAAATAAATATCCCTGAAACACGTCAGCAGTGACTTCAATTCATAAAACCATTAATTTGAAATTCAAATTCATGAAAGAGGCCAATCAACTTTGAAGTATCAATAAAAATAATGGCCGCAAGCACCAAAATAATGCGACTATTTTGGTTGATGACTGAACAATAGACTTAACGACTCATAAATCAAATTGTTAGTACTTACATTCAGGCTAAGCTGAGACCTAATTCCCATGTGGGATTAATAATGTAACCTAAATTGCAATTAAGATGTTGTAATATGTCTGGGGTGTTGGTACCGCATCTGGTTGATTGGCTACGAATGTGGGTGACTAATTCATGTGTATTGTGTATGACATAATAATCTAGATGAGTATTTCTGTTGAAATTCACACAAAACATTCATAATTGATCGGTAGGTATAAATTTTTCTTCTTCTTCTATTAAAACCCCATGTTTCTTTTTTAACTTGGGGAAAATCCTACAAAGATAGGATGCTATGCTGGACTCCTACCGACTAAAAACCACACGTTCTCTACCCACTGCCTACGGTTGGGAGCCCCGGGTAAGCCCTCGAAAAGATGACCCCAGGATTCCCTACAGACCTTGGCTACCACTGTGACCTAGGGGTTCGGGTGCTATCCCGCGTCTTTGTCGGGGTTTTCAGGTGTTATTCCGCTTTTTGAGGCGAGTGGCGTGCGTGAATATTCCACGTCACCCTGACGTCTTGGACCTGCTTCTGAAAGGACGATGAGCAGCCCCTTTACCGTCCTCAGGCCCCCGTTCTTGGAAGCCGATAGTCTTGGGCAAAGACAAGTCTGCGACGCCCTCGCCGCAGACTGCGGAACTCGGGTGGGAGAGTTCCCTCCCGCTCCCTCTCTGCCGCCTCTTTCACGAGCATGACCTACTCGCAGAAAGACGCAGCGGTGTCCCACTTACTCCCACTGGTGATCATGGCCCGCACCAAGGTCTCCAGCGAGAGAATATCCACGCCCAAGAACCCCGGGTTCTCCGGGTTCCTACAACTTCAAGTGGAGCGTGAGGATGCACATCATAGGGCCGCCAACTTGAGGAACACTGTCCATCTTGTAGACTGTGAGAGGGGATCCCAATCGTTAGATGTCGACGTGGCTTTCCATCAGCCGGATGGGGACCATTAATTATGACCTTATTTGGTGTTCAGCTTGTTATTTCTTGACCCCAGATATAAAACCTTTAGATTTTTGTGTCGATAAAGCCGACTTGCCGCTAACATAACATTTTTATTGCTGTCAACTTATTAAGCACGTGCCTGTGATATTTGCGGAAGCTCAGGGCCATTTAGGTTACTAAGATTGTAGGTGGACTTCTACGGAACCGCTAGAATAATATGGAATTTTGGAATGTTTTATTGGCACTGTTTACTCATTTATTCATGAGAAGTGTGTGCCGAAACTATTAGCCGAAACGTCGCGACGTTACCAACCAAAGATTCAAAAATGTTAATTAGACGTGAAAATCATAATGAACTATAAAAATCGTGTGTGTTTTCAAACCTCAAAGCATAGCATTTGGTTGCTCTGTGGAGTTTTCATCATTTTTGATCCTTGTCAAATCTTTATTAAGTTCCATTACTGCTGGCTGCTAGATATCAGTGAAGATAGATCTAATTTCATGACGAGTATAAATCACTGTCTACTTATGTCTCAAATGTAGCAACAGTCATCCGCCCACATTCACACCTGGTCAACGCAGTTAATAGCTTCTCATTTGGTGAATCGTGTCTACAACTCTACACACTCTCTCAATATAGCGCGTCTTTATACAATTCTAGCTTCACGAGTCATGACTTCAACACAATCTATAAAAGAAAAAAAAAAATTGCTATCAGTTACTTTGACACAAGCAATAATGTGAATGATGTGTTAAAAAATATCACACACAATGGATTATGCTTTTCTTTATTTTGTTAACGTGAGGGAAAATCCATCATGAATGCTATGCCGGACTCCTATCGACTAAAAAACCTCACGTAACGCCCATTCTGGCATTAGCGGACGTTTAGCTATTTACAACCACTTTTGGGTCTTACAGGAAGTGGCTAAGAACCTTCATCAGTTATGCGATGCCCCAACAGTAATATAAATAAATAAATATTCACGGACATTTCTCACAACGCTATCTGCAAAGTAAGCTAGGAATAACCTGCTTGTGTTTTGGATATCAGACCACGGATATTAATACTTATATACTTTTATTAAATACAAACATATTGTACATATAAACACCCAGACTCTTGAAACAAATATTTATGGGTCACACAAATATTTATCTTCGGTGGGAATCGAACCCACGACCTCCAGCGCCGCAGGCGGTATCACTACCGACTGCGCCACAGAGGCAGACAATCTTCATTACAAAGATCTTCCAAGTCATTTAAGAGTTACAGTGGCGCGACGAAATAGTGCGGACGTACATATTCACCACAGAAATTTATAGCATTCCGCAGAAATACAATGATATTATTTGACTGTTTTGTCCGACCGGCCAAGTGCGAGTCGGATTCGCGTACAGAGGGTTTCGTACCAAAAAAACAACACACGTATCACGTTTTTCTGATTTTAATCGCAACAGAAACACATTAGTGAAAATTTCAGCTCTCTAGCTATCGCGGTTTCTGAGATACAGCCTCATTACGGACAGACTGACATACGATCAGCCCTTTGGGTACGGAAACCTGAAAATTAAACCTATTATTAAAACCTCTCCCGATCAAACTCATTGGTCGTGTTGCTCTATGACTGTAACATTCGAAATTTCAATTTTAATTTTGTTTACGAGGGAATGTCACAAGTCACCCAACTGCCCCTCTCAAAACATTTATTTTGAAAGTTTAATCCGATATAACACTTCACTGACACTGACGTCGTTGCCGTGGTACGAAGCGAGGCGCCTCGGCGTCTATATTTCAAACCTTGAACAAATGATCCACGTGACATAGTGACGTAGTTTAATGCGACAGTCACAGACTACAGACAAAGTCTCACCATAAGCCCCTCTGCACTCTATTTTATAGAGAGGGGCTAAAACCAAGCTTTTTACGTAGCAACAAGCAACCAGTAGCAGAGAGCACACGTCACTAAAAAGCTCTCCTGCGATTATGACTTCCTCATAGAAACACGTCAAACT
This sequence comes from Miltochrista miniata, assembly GCA_933228765.1. Lineage (NCBI taxonomy): Eukaryota > Metazoa > Arthropoda > Insecta > Lepidoptera > Erebidae > Miltochrista > Miltochrista miniata. The sequence continues at coordinate 7,096,834 of OW121764.1, read as the reverse complement.
TACGTTACCAACCGAATTAGGATCTTGAGAACAACAAACTTCCGCTGATCTCACTGCACGGTTCATTGACCTTACAGACCGGATCATAGATATAGTATTAGACTACTGCAAACACTAAATAAATTATAGTCTAACTAGAGAACTGCCGCGGCTTCAGCTGCGTCACAAGGCACGTCGCAAACACGGTACGCGCAATCGTGTTTTTCATCATCATCAACGTCGGTAAATGTAAGTAACTAAGTATTTCGCGTAAAGTCCCGAATTCTATAAGTATGAGGATCATCATCATCATCATATTGTAACGCCTTGAATCCGCGACGGAGTAGGCAGAGGCATATTATTTGCCCACTTTTCACCTTTTTTATTTTGTCCCACGTAATAGGTGGTGAGCCGTATTGCATTGATATGAACAGGCACAGGCTGTGACTGCTCGCTGTTGAAATTTTTCAAGCCGCCCATAAAAGTCTCCCACTTAGCTTAACGACTGCCATTTTACTGGACCAAAACGGCTTAACGTGCCTTCGTGTCTTTTCATGAAAATAAAATAGTTTTCTGGGCTAAAGAAAGAGCTATAGGATATACCTACTCTATCTATACTATATCATCAACTTTGAAACTCTTAGGTGGACTAACGTAACAAAATTTAACGTTGAACTATCTAGATGGTTCAGAACTTCAGGAGTAAGGGTCATGGTTCTATGGTTAACTTTGTACCCTTGACTTACCTGTGGTCTGGGTAAACCCAGGTGGCCCAACGTAAACTATAGTAGACCACGAGTCAGAATAGGAATTTGTTACGAACGACTCGCGACGTGACCAAAGGACAAACAGACACGCTTCTTTTTATTTTTAGTATTAGTTTGGATATGGATGTAGGCGGCAAAATTAAACAGTTTTTATACCTAAGTTGAACAGACTCAAAAAAATAAATGCTAATTTTCATGGCTGCTGTTCGCAATCACGGCTAAGTTTTTTGGTTCAGATTCGCAATTCATGCGGGTCTAAAGGATTTGATTTGATATGATTCAATTCAAATCATTTCCATTCTCCGTAGATTACTTTCTCACGAGATTTTATAATGAAATATTTATTCCAATTTTATATTCACAAGAAATTAAAAATTTGGTTTACGGTACCTGGTTGCATTCAATAACTTTTATATAAATTGATTTTGCAAACCTTCACGAGAGAAAACCGCAGGAAAATCTTCTTGTGCATTCTTCCGAAAACAGGTTAACTTGTTTTTTATACTGCAATGCGATGATGAATATTCTAATTGTGACGAGCGATGCGATGATAGAAAGCAGTCAAGAATCGACCGATTCTTATCTTAGTGGACGACAATTTACTGATGAAATGTCATCTGTCTCATATTTGGAAACGGCAAAACATGAAACAAAAGATATTTCTCCAGCAAATATTCGTTTAGTTTTTCGAGTCGTGCGCTTGAGAAGCCTTGAGAATTGAAGAGCATCATTATGAAGAACCCTTTAATTCATAGGTAGACAAAATTTTAAAGCAGGCTGGCGATGTCAATTTGGCGAGCTTAATACAAAAAAAAATTATCTCCTTTAGTAGATTGCTAAAGAGTAAAAAATCAATGAGCCTAGAATTATGGTTGAAGGATTGATGAATTCTAGGATATGTGGCGTCACCTTGCAAGGTTATTAACTCCAAAACCAGTGGGAGCTTATGGTAGCTTTCTATTTTATTGTACTTCTAGTTATCTTTGGTAGTTGTCAATCAAACGAGTGTGTTCCACCGTTTACGAGCGGGTGATAAAATGAGTTGCATCGTGGGTGTACTTGAGTGATGTGAGTACATAGAGCAACGCGAACTGTATAGGCGCGCGTTGCTCTGTGTGTGAGTGTAGAGAGTATACCAGTAATACCACAGTATAAAGACAACTACTATGATCTACTATGATCTGTCGGCTGTGGTAATACTGTATGGCTGTATGGAGTGCTTTGGTAGTGCGGTGATGAGTGTATACGATTGCCGTGTTGAGGTCCCAAATTGGAGTTGCGGGTCCATTCAAAAATTTGTGGAAATATGTCCATGGATTTAGTACGTTTATCAGTTTTTTAAATTCTATAATTGGGTAGCTTTGTGTGGTAGGCTGTTTTTCCAACTTACGAAGATATAGAAGTAGGTTGAAAATGTTCGAATATATTACACGCTCGTCATATTTACAGTGACCTAGTTCTTGGCATTTCATGGATTCACCGTGTGGGTGCCGGGTCCTGAGCGTGGTTCAGAGGATTTCCACTGTCGCAGACACTAAGTCTGGGACTTGCGACCCAAATGTGGGTTTCAGATGGTCAATTTATAATGCTTCAGCGTTCACCTGCACCGTCATGCTGAAATAGGCATAAAAAAGTCAACGTAAAAACACAATTCATTGCCTGCGCAAAGTGAACAAGTTGCTTGTATTAAAATACTTTTAATTTATTAACATTTCGATCAACTTGCACATATAGAAGGTAGTTTAGCTACTGGTATTTGAGAACGTGAGATTAGGAGCCTAATTGCGTTCACGTTACAAGTCAAGAGTGAGGTTTTATGACCATTTTATTATTATATTACATTAGGCTGATACAACATACAGAATCACATGACACCATCTCAATCAGTAGCATGGAAGTAGGCCTGGGAATTTTCTCAATAACAAATTTTTCTAGAGAAGCACTACTATATCTGACTGCCTCTGTGGCGCAGTCGGCAGTGATACCGCCTGCGGCGCTGGAGGTCGTGGGTTCGATTTCCACCGGAGACAAATATTTGTGTGACCCATAAATGTTTGTCTCAAGAGTCTGGGTGTTTCTATGTATGATATGTATGTATTTAAAAGTATATAAGTATTAATATCCGTGGTCTTGATACCCATAACACAAGCAGGTTATTCCTAGCTTACTTTGGGATCAGATAGCGTTGTGTGAAATGTCCGTGAATTTTTATTTATATTTATTTTATTTATATCATACAGTGCTGTAAGCTAGAAGAAAAAAGCTCTTGCCAACTACGCTCAGTGCTTTGGTCTCGTTACTGACAAAATTACTATTCGTACAATCGTACCTACACTTTTTTTTTACATATAGAAATCCCTCATGGATGCTATACCGGACTCTACTGACTAAAACCACACAAGCGTCTCACTACTGCCCACGGCCGAGTGCTCCGGGTAGTTCGTCGAAAGGATGCCCCAAGACTATTCGTACACTTTCAAGTTGTGCAGAAGTGACTTTCTACTACTGCCACTTGGCCCCCGTTTCTTGGTGGTCATACTGGCATGTCATACTGATATGACCAACGAGAATTGCTTGTATTGGTGGTCAAACTTGTCATTGTCCCTGTCATACAGTGAAAATCGCTTGTACTGGTGGAAAACACCTAGGTATTATACTTTATTTAAAGGAGCTTTTCTAAAATAAAAAACTGAAGCTAATGTCATTATGCAAAAGTTGTAATATTGTCTTCATTTGTTTTTTCGTTCTTCATTTGTTTTTTCGATCTTCATTTGTTTCGCCGATCGTCCATCGCCGATGACCACCAAGAAACGGGCCACTTGGCAACGCAGAAACCACAGCCACATCTTCTTCTGCTAAAGTACCTAAAGCCGTTGACGCTAAGCTTGCAAAAATATCTTTAATGGACAAAATCCCCATGTTGAAATATCAGATGCTAAGTTCATTGCACTATAAAACGCAATAGCGTATTTTTTTTACAGTTTTTATTATTTTAGGTGTATGTTGGCAACACTGTTAGCATTGTACAAACATTGTAAAAGGTTTGTGATCGTAAATCTTGTGCTAGCATTCGCGAGTATCCACAGTTAGTATCGCAATTTACTGCTTTTAGCTAGAAATTTTGTACAAAATCTTTTTAATTCAAGGTGTGTTTATTATAGGCGGGAGTGGAGCAGTTTTAATTACTAATTACATAGTCTATTTTGATCTGAGTTTGAAGTCTGGATTGAGCCTTGATCGTGTAGTTTTTATTTCGGGAGTGCCTTTAGTCATGCATATAAAAGCTATAAGAATACCAGGATCGTAGCTAGTAGGAAGAGAGTTTGTAACCTACTATAATAGGATTGATGTGCATTTGTATAATTGCATTTAAAGTACCTACCCGTGAAGTTCCGTTCCCTCCCTAGTGTTAAAAGACATTAGATTCAAGTAATGTCATTAGGTACTATTGTTTGTCTGAGCAAAACCTTCACATGACATGAAGCTGGTTCTTTCTAGAGTACTACATCAAGTGATCTAAATCTATATCTAAACTTTAACCTCGTTCATCTCACCATTTTCTATGGTCCAGTCACTTTACTAAGACTTCATGTTTGTACTAGAGATATATCATTGGGCAAACGAACTATCCTAACCAGGTGGGATGAGTGGCGAAAGTAATCTCCCAGGTGGGATAGGTGGACAAATACGGAATTAAAATGTTCCACTTTCCCCTCCCAGGTGGGATGGCCGGGTAATAGATAGGTGGAAAAGCCGCTACGAACCTACGAGCAATGCAAGTCGAATGGAACCATTGCAATGGTTCCATTCGACTCAAATATCCTATCGACTACCTACTGTAGGTAACTAAAAGCTGTGCTTTTGAGCAATCTATTATATAAAAATAAGTCGGGTTTTCCTTCCTGACGCTATAACTTTAGAACGCACAAACCGATTTCCACGGTTTTGCATTCGTTGGAAAGGTCTCGGGCTCCGTGAGGTTTATAGCAAAGAAAATTCAGCAAAATTTCACATACAGCGCCATCGCGGGCGAAGCTGCGGGCATCAGCTAGTCTCTTAATATAAAAAGAGTACACCAACAATTAAAACGTCAATATTCTCGTCGTGAAGCTTTTTTTAGCTTTTCTTTTGAAGTTTTAATGCGAATTCCCAAGAAAATTTACGATACGAGTGGTCCGTCCTACAACTAATGTTGCCAGTTTCGTTTAAGTAACAAAACAAATTATTCCTCTGTTGAAATCTTAATATGTCTGTGCTTTGCCATTGATGTAGATGTACCTAATACATACACACACCTTTATCCCCGAACGGGTAGGCGAAGCATATTACATGCCCACATTACAACTTTTTAGATTTTGTCCCAACTACTTAATAGGTGGTGAGCAGTATGGCCGTGTTGATATAGACAGGCGCAGGTTGTGGTGACTGCCTGCAATTGAAACTTTTCAAGCCGCCCATAAAGGCCTTCAACATGGCTTAACGAATGTCATTTTACTGGCAACCGGGACCAACAGCCTAACGTGCCTTACGATTACGAAGCACGAAAATGTACGCAAATAAATGTCACACTGAGTCCGCGGGGCCACGACCGCTTCTGATGTTCATGAACATTTTTAATTCTAACTTTTTGGTTTCTTCTCTAAAAAAATTAGGTTGTTCACTTTTGTGGCAAAGAAAAAAGAAGTTAAACATCAGTTTACCGTCTTTTTTCATAATTTGTTATAAAGGGGTGCGTAACCACGTGTACCCCTTTATTTCGAAAACTGTGTGGCGGTAAGTCCCCATCAAGGACAAGGTGAATCCAAGAGACAACCTCTTGGAGTCACCTTGTCAGAAATTGACGGTGTGGGTGTGTCGGGTATGTTGACCTGCTTCTACTGAGGCAACCGCCAAACTGAACCGTCCGCGTCGTCACCACGCGCCCTGTGTTAGTATTCCCGAAACATAACCATCGTAAAGTCAAAGATATCCTTACATCTAGTATGTTATACGACTGAAAATATGTACAAAAGACACATCAAAAGGCCTAGAGAACTCTACCGTTTTATGTTTTATCGTTAGACTCGAATCATTCACCCCCACATCCGCAAGAGAGAGAACGCGTAGATTACTAAAAATCTGGATAAGCAAACACTCAACATCCAAAATAGGGTTGGGTTGTCCACGTCAGCTCTGAAAATAGATGTATATTAATATGGCCACACCTGAGTTACTTTTGTGCAAACAATTACACCTGGTCCACTGCACACATTTCACTTCAAATGCGCAGTTGCAGTGTTGTAAAGGTACTTAGGCGCCTTGGGTTCGAATCCAAGCGCGAATAAAAATGTTTGAGTGATCCGAAATCTTTCGAAGGTGGGTATTTTGTATGTATAAATTAGGAATGTGACTAATGTATTTTGAAAAACTTATCTATTTTAAAGCAAAAACAAATGTCCTAAAATATTTATTTTTTAATGCGCATTAGAAAATAAATATTGTAAGTCATTTGTTTTTGCTTCAAAATAGTTATGTTTATAGAAGAAGATCGCCTACTAACCCTGGAAATAGTATTTTTGAAAGATTGACTAAGGAAAACAAATGGTAAGAATATATTTTCTTTTTGATATACCCACCTCTTCAATGTGTTGACTTTGAAAGCAATTTATTTTGAACGCTAGTTTCAATACTGTTTTATTGTGTAGTGATTCATACGGTGCAGTGTGCGGATATCTGTTTAGTATACGTAGATATAAATGTAACGTAAAAAGTTACATAAATACAACATTACTCACGTCATTGACTGAAATCACCAATGTTCTCATTGTGAATAAAAAAAAACGATAATTTCAATATAACGAACTTAGGCCAATGCTGCAAACTCAAAATTGGATGTAATAATCTCGAACTCTCACTTTATATCATAACTAGCGGACGTCACGCGGTTTCACCTGCGTAGTTCCCGTTCCCGTGGGAATACGGGAATAAAATATAACCTATGTTCACCGCAAAGAGTGTAACTTTCCAACAGTGAAAGAATTTTTCAAATCGGTCCAGTAGTTCCGGAGCCTATTCGTTACAAACAAACTAACAAAAAAACAAAACAATCTTTCTTCTTTATAATACTAATATAGAATAGTATAGAATATAGATAAGTTAGATATATAGTCAAGCCGGCGCCGGCGCGGCGCAGTGGTGGGGATCCTGGGGTATCCTTCTGGAGCTTACCCGGGTCTCCCAACCGTAGGCTGTTGGGCAGGATACGTAAGGTTTTTTAGTCGGTAGGAGTCCGGCATAGCATCCATGTAAGATTTTCCCTCTCTTAAAAAGAAAAATTCCAGCGCAGTGGTCGTGTATTCGACTGTTGTTGTTGCCCTGGTCTTGGATTCGAATCCCGTCGGAATAAATTGTATTTCGCAATGTTTGATTCGGAGTTTGGATGTTTTCTATGCATATGCGTTCACAATGAGAACGCTTACGATTCGATTTTCTCAAGGTTTCGGGTTGCCAGTCTATACAAACGCATTATTAAGTCCACTGAAAATTCTTTGAAACGATCAAAAGATTGTTGTAAGTGAACTGTCATAAAATAGTATGCCTCTGAGAACCGGACGAGTTCTTTATACCTATTACGACTCAAAGACACAAGTTTCTGCGTTTTCAGTGAAATTATGCTTTTAAAACTACCACAGAGGAAAAGTAAAGGATAACATATTCACAGTAAATAAGTTTTATACATTCGCGGGGGTTTCCACATGATAAAAAAACTTCTTTAAGTACCTATATGAAAAATTCAAAGTACAATGAATTCAAATGATTTGAAAGAGATTAAAAGACCTCTGTGTCTAAGAAGCCACAAACTTCGAATAAAAAAATTTTTTTTCAATACCTACTTAAAATTTGTATTGGCTATAATATTTTAATTATTCAATTTCTATTCCACAGCTTACTAATCCACGTAACAATGAACTCATCAAGCCATAAGCGATTTTGCGTGTGTCGCGATGACGTGCGTTTTGTCAGACAAAGCGTCCAAATAATCCGATTATTACTGATTATTTTATTCACTTCGTTATGTCAAATGAATGAGACATATGGCTTAGAAAGGATAGTAAATTCTAAAACCATCACATTGTTTGCATTTGAAAGAGAAAGAAAGAAAGAAAAAGATTTTAATCCACATTAACACTTTACCGAAAAATAAAACAATCTTAAAATAAAATTATAATAATAACCTAAAATACTTATGTGGAAGAGTTTTTTGATGCTTATTGCATTTGTCTTATTTTCCTATTGCCCTTTTTTTATCGATGTTCCCCTTGTAAATATGTTATAAATTGTATGTATATTAGTGTATTATAACAATATATATTATTTTACTAATTAAATACTTAAGAATAATTTAATATTTTCAAAATATAAGCCAAATTTTTTTCATTTAGCTGCAATACCATGCTTGGTAAACTTCTGCTATAGAATAGGACTACCATCTGGAGATCGGACCTTTTGTAGAATGTTCATGTCAATGTTCCATTTTCGAACGTTTCCATACTTTCGAAGACAAGCCATTGGTTTGCCAGTAACGTGGTAATAGTATAAGTCCCGCAAGTTGGTATTGCGCTGGAACCTTGTCATAATGACAGCTAAATGACGTCATCGTGACGTAGCACGAGCGCGGGCTGGCCTCGCGAAGCTGCGTACGGTATTTTTTTTAGTACTGACGGCTCGACGGACATACGTCACTAAAATGGCCGCCAAGCGCAATATCAACTTGCTATATAAGCCAATTGAAAATTTTCAACAGAATGCACCCCGTGCCTGTTCTTGCAGCGCGAGTGTTGCTAACACCTCTGGTAAACTGGTTTAATGTTATTATAATGTTCGTTTACTCGTATAATATTGAAATTAAAATTAAATGTATTACCCCCGGGTGGAAAACGCTGACGACTGTGACACAGTTTTAATACTACCACAGTCGCCAACGCTAAATCTCTTTGTTAAAGTGGAATACAATACAATTGATATTTTAGTAATGTATAACACCAGAGTACTACAATGTAACAAATAAATTTTATTATTATTAAAAAAAACGTTCAGAGGCCACTTTCTATCAGGTGTCGATCAGGCCATTATTTATACTAGGTGGGTATAACTTCAGTAGTATAAATAAAGTGAGACAAAGTGCTCATTGATTAAACTGCTCATTGATTACCCATCGAGTTTCCAAATGTCTTCTTCAATTATTTCTGTGAAGACACAAGCTATGGGTGAGATCACAGCCTTATTGTAAATTCAGTATCACATCACCCATTTGCTTGGCTAAGCCCATTTGTCATCAAATAAGTAATGAATTCGATTTTGGGTATCGTGACATCAATGTCATAAAATTAAACGAGTGTGGCAGTAAATGAATGAGTGTGGCGGAGTTTTTGACAGCTGACATGGTGACAATGATATGAGTAGGCGACACACTATACCTATTTATATAATTCCATGTTCTTGTCATAGATCTCTGTGTGAAACCTAAAGTCAATATGTTGTTGAGCATTGCTCGTTAGCAATACCGCAATACCCGTGCTGAATCAATCGGATTGAATCTGATATTGGCTTGGTTTCTATCATCAATAACGTTATATATAAGAGGTATTGTCTTTGATGTAAGTATGTATAATGTTTCAGAGTTAGAACAATACAGTCTTTAAGCATATTATATTAGAAGGTACCTACTTATATATACTCTAATAATACAGCAGTAATTTGGCGACAGAACAACACGCTACCACACAATTATTTGGTTTATAGTTTTCTGTAACACTACTTAGCTATTTTTGAGGCTTGGAGAAAGTACTCTTCTCCGATGAATTGAAGTTGTAGATTTTTCTTCGTCCATGTGCAGAGGTTTCCCGTACTCGTCTCCCACAGCAACTCGTTCCTGCAATTTATAGAAGCCAAGACCATCCCCAAGCTGTATTCTATCTCTATACTCATCAGAATTGGTTAAGTTCTTCAGCCGTGATGGCGTAACAGGCAGACTTCTTCTCCCCCTCCCTACTGTCAGTAGTTCCATTGGCCATGGACCTTCGCATTAGTTATATTGGTAGGGCCTCGATGTCGTAGTGGTAGAGATGCGACTGCCATTGCAGAGGTAATTTCTGGTCGGAAAATTAAGCTATTTGTGTGATACGCAAATGTTTATTTCGGAGTTTGTAAACATAATAGGTATAAACTGCCACACGAATATTTTACACAAGTGAAATGGGTACTATTATCTCAATGAAGTACTTAAACAATAATAGGTTTGAACTAGCCACCGCAAACACTATCTCAGACCATAAATGTCTTCTTAAATCAAATATTGAGCTGAAGTTAAGAAGGTTATGAAGACTTATATCCACTGGGTGTTTAGCGAGAACCAGTTACTACAGCAATTGTTCCTATTAGCCGCAATGTTTACAGTCCTTAAACTACTTTACAAGGCTGAAATCTCCGTTCGTTGTCAAAACTATTCTTTTAACAAATTAAATGACTACTTAAATGATGTGAAGACGTTTATTTTGCAAAACATGTAACTATACTATTAGTATTTCGCGTCAAGTCCCGAATTCTATAAGTATGAATGTAACTATGGGCAGCAGGATTCCCGATTTCATGGTTCCCAATGATTTTCTTTGCCATGACGCCGTTTTTCAGCAGGTGCGTGCGCCGCTTACAGATAACTCTGACTTGAGTCTCGAAAGACTTTTCGGTAGGACTCCATCGACCTGGACTATTTCATTTTCGACACAATTATGAATGAAAGTAAATTCTTGTTAATTGATGCTTCTTTTGCTTATCTAGTCGCTCCTATGCCTCGAGTCTCACGTCTCATTTACGTCAGAGATGCCAAAGGAGAAGCCAGGCAAGTACTCATTCGGTGGTCTAGAATTGTTTAAAAAACTGATTTCTCCATTATCAGCAGCAAAAAGTATTAATAAAATGATAACAAAAAAATGTTCAAAGTTTGTATTCGAACAGTTGATTCATGTTGACCGTTATTTCGCAGCGTATATTAATGAAAGCGTTCGCAGACGCGTTGGCGTCGTCTCGTCGTCTTGGGAGGTCGTTGAATCAAGTAAGATATAGACTATTTAGCACAGCCGATCATAGGTTTTTTCTCTTCAGCGCTATTAGTGTTAGCAATATATTTACGCTATTTTGCATGGGAATGTACTAAAATTGAAAAACACCGGTCAAGTGCGAGTCGGACTCGCGAACTCGGAGGGTTCTGTACCAAAAAAGTACGAATAAGTTGCCTTGGGACCCCGCCTTTTTCTGATTTTAGTAGGATTATTTGTTACAACAGCGACAGGTCCTCGTAGTGGGTCTGGGCGTGGACACTCTCTCGCTTGAGGCCATGGTGCGAGCCATGCTCTCCAGCGGGAGTAAGTGGGACTGCGCCGCCTCTTTCTGCGAGCAGGTCATGCTCGCGAAGGAGGCGGCGGGCCGGGTGCGGGAGAGAACTCTCCCACCCGAGTTCCGCAGTCGGCGCCCTGGGCGCCGGCGACGTGTCTTCGCCGAGGACTATCGGCCTCCATGACCGGGGGTCTGAGGACGGTGAGAGGCCGCTCACCGTCCTTACAGAAGCAGGCCCATGACGGCAGCGTGACGTGAGCACTCACGCACGCCCCCCCTTAGAAGCGGGGTCACACCCGAAATCCCCCATAGACGCGGGATTGCACCCGAACCACCCCCTGGGCGAGGCCGCATTGGCGGCCGTAGGTCTGTTGGGAGTCACGGGACATCCTTCCTGAGGGCTTACCCGGGGCTCTCAACCATAGGCTGTTGGGCGTTACGTGAGGTTTTTTAGTCGGTAAGAGTCCGGCATAGCATCCTACGAGGATTTTCCCTCACGTTAAAAAAAAAAAAAAAAAAAAGGATTATTTGTTATTATAACAGAAATACATAATCTGTGAAAAGTTCAGCTCTCTAGCTATCACGGTTTCTGATATACAGCCATGTGACGGACAGACAGACAAGCAGACAGAAGGACAGTAAAGTCTCTGAATAGTAACCCTTGAAAACCACAATTTCTCTGAAAATAAGGAGATACCTAGCCTTTTCCAAGTAGAAACTTTTTTCTTAGCGATTAACAAAGCTGCACAACATTTATTAAGTCCTGGTACTTACATGTGTATGCAAATTGCAAATACAATCAAAGATTGCAAAGTAGAATTTAATGCTTACATTTTTAGGCCATCAAACAATGTTAGACGAGCTATTTATATTCGAAAAGGATACATACCCCTTGTTCGGTTACATTTACATTGTTTAATAATAGATGTAGTGTCCTAGTGACATCATGCCTAAAAATAATGTCATGCATTATGACTAGGACTGCCAGACTTGCATGTAAATGTGGCATAACGGTGTTATTAATGGGAGTCAGAACACGGCGCATTAATGCAACATTGTGCAGAAAGATATTGTTATTATTTGGATTCAAGATCATTATAAGTAGAATCCGTTAAGTCACAAGTTGATCGAAAAGTTTATCAAAATCTGCGCCTGTCCATTTCAACACGGAGTAGGCTCACCACCTATTGCGTGGGACAAAATTATTAGATGTACTCTGGGCGTATACTATGCATTTGCCTAATTGCACCGAGACAGTCGTTAATCGTTATGCTATTATTAAAGCCATAGAGCAGACCAGACAGTCCATTACTTTGACAACAATATAAATGTCATTTCTTCACTTGGATTAATGAGTAACGAACGACATTGGATTGTGTCTGTTCTACAATAAAAATAATATTTATTGCCACAGACTGCATCTAAATGTCTAGATACATTTAGATATAATTATTGTCTGTCTCTTTTCCCTTTAGAGTCTAAGATCTTCGGTAATCCTGTGACATCCTTCCGAAGGCTTACCCGGGGCTTCCGATCTTAGGCAGTGGTAGGGCACGTCCATAGGGTGCGGTGACCAACTTGTCCTTCTGGCAGGCCGTTTGTTTGTCTGGCACCTTGGTAGTACTAAAAAAAAAAAAAATATTCATACATGAAAAGTTAACACAAATTCGTAGTTTCTCAAAAATCGCGGCTTTAGCTCCTCCTCTTTCTATCTCTGTTGTCCATAGAAAATAGCTGTAACAATAATAGTTGAGTAGCAAGTCTAATTGCCAGCAACATCCTACAGCATCTGACGGATGTCGTCATTACGAGGTGTCGGGTGCGCGTGCGCCGGCGCCCGTCCGGAAACTCGCCGTAATTTATAACGCATGCTATGAGGAAACGGTGTTGGGTGGTTCATGTTTAAGGTTAAAATTATAGTAGTACTAACTGTATACATAGTACAAAATAAAACGCTTTCATACATAAGTATAAAGTATGTTCCTATGGTCACACCTTTACGCCCGAAGGAGTTCGCAGAGGTATCGCACACATTGTCCTAGGAAATCCTTCCGAAGGCTTACCCGGGGCTCCAAACCATAGGCTGTTGGGCGTTACGTGAGGTATTTTAGTCGGTAGGAGTCCGGCATAGCATCCATGATGGACTTTCCCTCACGAAAAAAAAATATGCTCACATTTCACCTTAAAGTTTTATTTTCCACTAGGTGGTGAGTGGTGAGCCTATTGCCGTGTTGAACACTGCTGATTTTTTTCAAGCCGCCCATAAGGCCTCTAACTCGGCTTAATGAGTGTCATTCACTTTACTGACAACCAGGTTGCATTTCGAGTATCCTTCTCTACAGAATGGATCGTTTTGCGCAAGTGTTTCCTTAGTCGCATCTTACGCACTCTCGGAATAAATTGGGGTGGCCACATTTTGTACTCTTTCCCATCGCCAAATGGGACCCCCGTCGCCATACGGCTAAAAAGCTTTCGCTGTTTAAAATTGACGTTTATAGCAACGCGAGCCCTAATATTTTAAAATTTAATAATTTTTTTCAACATAATTAAGTACATCATCGAACGTCTCCAGTATGGGGATCTTCAAACGGTGTCTTAGAGGGTTTCTGCTGCGTTGGCAGCGCGACTGTGGTAACTCTGTTACTTCCATCGATTATGTACTCTTTCCATCAGCGGGCCGTATGGTTTTCTGTCACCTCAGTGTTATAAAGAAATCACATTGAACGTCAATAGGTCGTTGCATATAATTACATCACACGTGGAAGCGTCAAACATTTCTAGGTTTCCTAGACACAAATATACAAACTAATAGGTCAAGCCTCGAAGAAACGCAATTTCTACAAACCACTTACATAAAAGCTAGTGCTTATGCCATTATGATTACTTCATCCACACACATTTCTTCAACGCTGTTTGTTTTAGAATAATTGGCAATTGTTCTTTGTATACAGTGTTCTTATGTAGGAACAACCCAGGTTTACTTGGTGTACTAGCTGAGTAACGGATGAGGTCATGGAAGAAGAGGGTACCTACTTGAAAGTCTTGAAACTAATACCTGTCTGTTGTACAGACCTGTATTATGCTGCTGACGCTGCTGTGCTGCACAGCCCGTCTGACCAGCGCATTACAGCCAAACACCCTCTCCAAAAGTATTGATAATGAGATAAGCTGGATTACCAGCCATGAACTGTGGAAGACTGATTTGATTCAGTGCAACTAAGAACTAAGACCAATACTAAGTTTGTTAGTAATATAGCGTTTTTATCCCACTAAGATGGCAGCCAAGCGGCCCAACCTTACGCAAAGTAAGTACTGTAGGCTTCGGACGTTTGCAACTGATGTCCCAAACTTGCCTGGATGACCCTGCAAAATTCTTGACCCCTTTTAAACCTCAAACTATCGGCGTTCGGGAAATCCGAGATTTGGAGTTCATTCCACAACACAAGAAAGAAGTTCCTACTCCTAGCTCATAGCATAATATTTATTGTGAGAAGATAGACTTCCTTTTTTTTCCTATGCGTGAAAATAAAACCACACGGTTCCCCACAAACTGACTGCGGTCGGAAGTCCCAAACCCTCAGAAATATATCCCAGGGTTCTGAGGGTTCACTGCAGACTTTGGTTACCACCGCGGCCTCACCTAAAATAAACTTCTTTCATGCGTTTTTGAATAGATATGTTGAAAAAAATACTTTCAGCTTCAAACCTATTATCTCACAAGAAAGGCCATTGACTCGTCATTCGTGGCGGTTTGTTTATTGGCAGTCTCCACGCGCAGACCTACCAGCGGCGGCTCCCTTTGTGTCTGCGGATGGTGCCTATCTCAATGTTTACATAGTTCATCATTCATTAGTTTTCTTCTTCAGTAACTGGGTGCTAATTGTTTGCTTTATTGCCGACTTATGAATTCTGAAACCGTGCTGAAATATTATAAACATCTTTAAAAATCTTTTTTTGTAATGTACCTACAAGAGATTTTACAAACATACAATTCTTATATTTACGTCTTTGCCACGAAGTTGTTGGCAGAGGTATGCTATTATGCCCTTATTGTCATGCACACATGCTCACCGTGTTGAATGGGCAGGCGGAAGCTGTGACCACCTACTGCATATATTGAACTAGCTGACCCGCGCAACTTCGTTTGCGCCACTTGAGAGTGGGAAAGAGAGAGGTATGGTATTAATATTTCGAGTATTATAATGTTTCCCGTTGCATTTACCCCCGTTGCGCTTATTCCCGTCGCACAGTAGATCGATCCCATACAAATGCTTGGACATCATATAGGGTCGCATGTTAGTAAGAATATATCTTAAAATAAAGAGTATATACGCGTTCTATAACTTCCTACTTAAGGGGACCCTACTGTTAATAAAATATTATTCTTATAACATGTACCTATTTTTAACCGACTTCAAAAAAGGAGAAGTATCTCAATTCGTCCGTATGTTTTTTTTTATGTATGTTCACCGATGTTTCGGTCAATTATAGACGGATTTAATTTTTTTTTCTTTTGTTAAATAGGGTTTACTTCTGCAGTGGTCCCATTTTCACCAGGTCAGGATCTGATGATGGGATCCAGGAGAAATCGAAGGCAACTACTGAAAATTGTAGGGCAACTATTGCGTTTGTTAACTTTTTAATTAAGAGCTTTAATGTACTACAATTTAAGAAGGAGCTGGAGTCGATCTGATGATGGAACCGAAAGACAGTCGAGGGAATTCCTTAACGATTTACTGCAATTACCTTGTGTTTGGACTCGATTAATTTGTTTTGATGAGAACTTTAACTTAGATAGATATATTTTCGGTCCACCCTTCACTTAAAATAATGAAATATTTTTTTTATAAAAAATACTACCGACTTCAAACAAATCCTAAATAATAAAATTTACTTAGCACAAAGTAATATGAATTTTGATTTATCAGATTTTAATCAATATAATATTGAAGTTGGTGCCATTATAATATCTACTTAAACTTATGGGTTTACTTGGCGCAGACTTCAATATGATCTATACATATAATAAAACTGTAGAGGGTCGAGAGTCTGTATATGGAAGATAGTTAAAAAAAAAAAAATTTAGGGCGTTCTCTAATCGATACTGAAGCCGAAAATGTAATTTAATTTTTTTATGTCTGTCTTTCTGTATCCCTAATAAGTATCACGCCGAAACTACTGAATTGATTTGAGTGAAATTTGGTACAATCTGAGCTTATAGTCTTAGAAGGCTTCTAGGATAATTTTGATTCCGATAATTTGCGCGGTACCTTTGGGAGAGGGGGTGAAAGACGAAATGGTTTTTTAGTTGTAACTTCTAAATGCGTGATCCGATTTCAAAAATGTTTTCAGTGTTACAAAGAGAATATTTTAAAAATTTTTACACACAAGTTTCAATGTTAAAGGTTTTATAGTTCAGGAAATAGAGGCATCTCAACTATCACAAAACCTAGAATTCAACGGTTCCTTCGAATTTGTGGGTAAATCTAAACTGGCGTGTTGGCTTAATCATAAAAGAGCATTGTAAAATGATTCAGTGAGGCGTGGGCTTAATTGTTTTAGAATAGACTTAATCTTTAAGCTCTTTTATGATAAAGCAAACAGGGCAGTTTCATACGCTGCTTGATGAGTCTGATGAAAAAATACTCCTCCTTTCATACACCATATGTGACTAAAACGAAGTTGCGAGGGTCAGATAGTATTGAATAATATCTGATAAATCAAAATACGTATATTTTTTTACGTTTAATAGAAATTTTGCTGTTTAAAATAAAGTAGGCGTTTTATAAAATTTTATTGTTCTCAATAACGCGGACACATGCGGCTCTTAAAAGTAGCAAGAAGTATCGAGTATTTATTGGTTTATTTACCCTCATCAATATTTTTTTGGAATTATTTGGAAGTAGTAACAAAAACTCAATTTTTGTTCGAAAATAAAAGTAATATTATTTTTTCTTCAAATCGGTATTAAATGGCTGTTACAATTTACAAATATCATAAAAATGTGAAGCTTAATATATATCCTGTTGATTCATATTTAACAAAGTAAAAGAAAACCACGAATTTTGTAAATAAATAAAATTAAAGTACGAGTTAATTTCTCCAGAAAAGGATCGGGTGTGTTTTGAACCTATTTTATGTAATAATAAGCGTGTTTTGAGGTGTTTATCTACCCATATTAGATGAAGTATGTATTCGTCTTTCCATATCACATCACATCTACTCGAATTGATTAGTTTGCATATTGAGCCAGACGTCCAGGCATTTGTACGGGATCGATCCACTGTGCGTCGCGTCGCTTGTATTCATTAGAGCTGAACCGCATATCTTAGTTTGCGTCACACGAGAGTGAGAAGGAAAGGTGTTAAAGTGATGTAATGTTTCCCGTCGCTTTTACGTCCACCCATCCGTTTTTCGGTATGGAGCTCATCGTGTGCGAGTCCGATTCGCACTTGGCCGGTTTTTACAAACAAACAAACTCTTCAGCTTTATAATATTAGTATGGAATACACCACATGTACTGTTCCACAACATTTATTTACTTTACACCTGACCGGTTTCGCCTCTCGGCATTCTCAAAGGCACAAAACAACTAACTTGATGACCACTACATAATGTAAATATAATAATAAAATGAAAAGTACAAGTGGTGTTATTCAATATGTGCAGCAAGTTCCACCAAGTGCCATCAACCAGCAGTATAAATAACCTACTGCATTTTAGTCGCACAGTTAGCTCAGCGGGTAGGCGGGTGGCGCCTGATACGAGTTGACCCAGTTCAAATCCAGCTGGTATCACGGTTCTTTTGTCCCGGGACATCCTTCCGAGGGCTTACCCGGGACTCCCAACCACAGGCTGTTAGGCGTTACGTGAGGTTTTTTTAATCGGTAAGAGTCCGGCATAACATCCTCTGAGGATTATCCCTCCCGTAAAAAAAAAACTACTGCATATTTTGCAGTGGCAAAATAACTATCTTTTCTCTCAACTCCGATCAACTAAACCGACTAACTTATACAGAATGGAAGTCAATGAAGGTTTTTATTCTATAATAGCTGATGCTCGCAGCTTCGCCAGCGTAAAATTTGTTCCCATTCCCGCTACCCATGGGAACTTATTCCCGGGATAAAAAGTGTTATTCCAGACCATAATTTATCCCTGTACCAAATTTCAGCCAGATCTGTTCAGCCGTTAGAGCGTGAAAGAGTAACAAACATCCACACTCACAAACTTTCGCCTTTATAATATTAGTAAGATCTAATCATATAATTAAATTTTAGGAAATGTTAAATGGTTTCAGTGTACATATAACAAACGTCTGTTTCCTGTATACTGGGTGTAACAAAATTGACTCTCCAAATTTCATGAGATGACTCGGCATCGGAAATCAAATACAAATATTTCATAAAAAAGGGGGGTAATTGTAAGGGGGTTTGTCGCACATTAAGAATTCGTTTTTAACCGCGGCAATTCGAGGTAACATGGTCGCCGTGGCAAAACAAACACGGAGCACCCGTCTCGCTGTCGTTGTCGTTTTCTACTGCCGCTCAGTAGCGATAGAAAGGGTGAAAATGAAAATTTATGTTACCTTTAAAACGGATTTACGGTTAAAGTATTAATGTGATTTTTTTTTTCATTTTTGTTATGTTTCTTGACTGATGCCACGTCACGTGACGAAATTTGGAGAGTCAATTTTGTTACACCCAATATAATACAAGTATTTATACACATACCTATAAAGATAAAATCTATTACAATATGAATAGATGTCATTGTGCATTCGTATCATAATAACGCATTTGCATCTAGATATTAGGTATCCTTGATTTCATCCTTATTCATTAGGAGTCGTAAGTTTTGGGGCAACAGACAGGAAGTTGAAGTCATTTTTGGCAACAGCCTTGAATGGAAACTATGCCTTTAGTTAAGACTAGCGGACGTCACACGATTTCACCCGCGTAGCTCCCGTTCCCGTGGGAGTATGTTAATAAAAAATAGCCTATGTCACCCGGAGATAGTGTAGTTTCCGAACAGTGAAAGAATTTTTCAATCCGGTTTAGTAGTTTTGGAGCCTATTCGATGCAAACATACAAATAAATAAGCAATCAAATGTTTCCTCTTTGTAATATTAGTTTAGATATAGACTACATCCGTATACATACGTACAAGCTAGCGCTGGAACGTTATTAATGCCACCATCATATTAGTTATCCACTAATCATGATTTAAAACTTAATTACGAAGTCACCTCAGAGGTCACATCAGAGCAGGTGATTAAGAGATTAATTAAAAAGCAATGGTTCATAAGATACTTGCATAATTACTTGTGTTAGTGATGATGGTAACTTACACTCAACGACTTCTTACTGCATCTAAATCTATGAATATGTAAGTGAACTTGTTTGTTTGTCCGGATTCTCGATCACACGACGCGAATGCTTGGACGGTTCCAGGGAAAACGTCATCTGCCTCATATTTAGAGTTCTCGAAACATGAAACAAAAGACATTTTACCCGCAAATTTCCCCCTGTCCCTGGCTTTTACGTTATTAGGATAGAATTCTTAAAATATGAGACCGACACTCGTTATCGAGAGATTCTCTCGATAACGAGTGTCAGTCTCATACATACATACATATGGTCACGCCTTTATCCCCGAAGGGGTAGGCAGAGGCATATTATATGCCCACATTTCACCTTTTTTGTATTTAATTTGTCCCACGTAATAGGTGGTGAGCCGTATTGCCGTGTTTAAATGGACAGGTGCAGGTTGTGACTGCCTGCTGTTGAAATAAAGTCTTCAACTTGACTTAACGACTGCCATTTTACTGGCAACCGGGACCAACGGCTTAACGTGCCTTCCGAAGCACGGAAACGCTCAAATAAATGTGTCAGTCTCATACATTGAAAACGTCATCTGCCTCATATTTAGAGTCCTCGAAACATGAAACAAATGACATTTCACCCGCAAATTTCGCGCACGGACTGACTGTAACAATATATAAGATGCGATTCAATCACATTCTGTCTTCTGGGCCATTTGACCGTCAATATTGCTTATTTAAATTTCGGTCTTCTCGTGCTTTTAAATTTTCAACTTGGTTCAGAACGGGATTTGATCATGCAATGACCAGCTGAGCTGTCGGTGTGATAACATACCTATTGCGTAGTTAGGACATTATTGTCTATTATAATTTCACATTTTTTATATCGCAGTCGTCGGTGTCGTATCGTGTATTATAAATTGTAAAGCAAGTTCATATTAAGT
The DNA here is from genome assembly GCA_933228765.1 of Miltochrista miniata. Taxonomy (NCBI): domain Eukaryota; kingdom Metazoa; phylum Arthropoda; class Insecta; order Lepidoptera; family Erebidae; genus Miltochrista; species Miltochrista miniata. The sequence goes on along the minus strand of OW121764.1, from coordinate 7,076,453 downwards.
CGTGAACTGAATAGGACGCTTAGTTCATCGCTCAGTAATTAACTGTTAGCTTTTGTCGATGGAGAACCAGCGTCCCTTTACGTGGGACAGTCGGGGGTACTTTCAAAACGTTAATGACTCATAAAAGGAAGGCGATGAAAGACACGGATTTTATACTCTTCCATAGTATTAAAACTTATTACCAAGTTAAGTACGGATCTCTATGAAGTGATTCTTTTCATACCAGTAACTAAAGCAGCAGAGTAGCATACGGATAAAGAACCACCTTGGTCGAAGGTAGTTACAGCCTATGACCCTGCAAAATCTTCTAAGATCCCGTGTAAGTTCCTCATATTTTAAATTTTGGAAGACAAGCTAAATAAAACCTATTCAAAATGAAGCGCCCGCCCCTTACACCTGTCTCCTGATAAGGTTTCCCTTAGATTCTGATATAAGCTCTGTAACAAACGTCTCTACAGCCTACAAACCCATAGGTCAAAAGCCTACTTGTAGTGCCCCCTTCTTCTTTTTAACGAGAGGGAAAATCCTTCATGGATGTCATGCCTGACTCCTACGGACTAAAAACCTCAAGTAACGCCCAACAGCCATCGGTTGGGAGCCCCGGAGACATGAAACTTGTCTCCAATATCTTAACAATTTACAAATATCGCTTACTCTTTCAACTTGATACTACACAAAAGAGATGTTATCCTTTAATCCCAAGATGCCGACAGATCCTTTATCAAGCAGTCCTATCAACATCTCGACGAACGGACAACACCAAAGATATATTATTATTATTATTTGCCCAGCCCAATTACTTATAGAGATAGTAATTGGGCTCTATAGTTATCGTTAAAAATGTGTTATTATGATAGATTTGTTCCCTAAGCTTATCTCCTTTGATTATCAACTCTCATTTCTTTTGATCCTTTAGAAGGTATAGCTTTAAACAGTTTGTAATATTTTAGACACTTAAAAATACAATTTTATAACTCAAATAATATTATAGTAGAAAAGTACTTGTAAATAATACTAGTCTAGGATCACAAGTCAAATTTTCTTAATGAACCTATTTTTCTTATTAATCAATTGATGAGACGCCCAACATTTGTCGTAAAAAAATTCTCGATGGGGATAGATAGATGGGGATAGATAGATGGGGATAGATAGATTGGGATAAATAGAATAGAATAGAATAGAATAAACTTTATTTGTACACCAAGTTAAAAACAAGTTTACAATAATTTTAACAGAATGTTGTACAAAGGGCGGCCTTATCGCTGTAAAGCAATTTCTGACAGGCAACCTTGGGATGGACAGTAAAGAAGTTAATTATAAGTAAGATGGGTAGTTTCGGTGTAGAAATAATAGATAGATAGATGGGATAGATTCTCAAGGGTATGGGATAATTAACCTTCATTGATCAAACTGGTTTTATCCAGGGTCCTGGGGATTTCGGGTTTGTAAGAGTAGAAAAATCAGTGCGATAAGGCTAGAACTGCATTTTCAGTTTCTTAAAAAATGTAGATTGTTACAATTATTAAGTAGGTATACATATTTAAATTTGTCTTGTTTCCTTGTTACAGATCGCTGCTATTGGCAGCCATCTTTATAAGTAATTGTATAGCATGGACAGCTTCAAAACACCATTTTCAACACAATGTAAGTAGTAGATTGTAATTAATAGCTTTTTCATTCAACTGACAGGTAAGAGCCTCATGTTTGAATGTGGCACTGTTAAACAACATATATATATACTGTGGATGTGGTGACCGTAGCGTAGCCTGAGAACGATTGGTACTACAACACCAGGGCGGCGATTTTTAACCATTCGCTGTGAATCTGTGAATGCGTAGAAGAAACTTTACTGGTGAAATATGATTTCTCTCACATTTTGAAACGGAAAATCATAAGATAAAAGACAATTTACTAGATTTTTTCTACGCATTTAAGACCAATAGCGGCCAGAGCTTGCTCTTGCTGCCGACCCTATTGCCGTATTGAAATGGATTAAAACGAAGTCTCACACCTGACTTTCAACTCGGCTTAGTGCCCACGGCTTAAAGTGCCTTCGAAACACGGAAATCCTACCTAGCTACACGTCATACTTATAGAACTCTAGATTTCACGCGAAATACATTTACTTACATTTTATACACCGACGGTTCGGACACGTTGCAGCACTCGTGGTCGCGGTTGGACTACACGTGTCACAAATGCCACAGTCGGTTATTTCAGAATTGACCATTGCAAAAGGTCGTTCGCTTACAGAACCCTAAGCAATCAGCGCTACAAGCGTGCTACCTAGGGCTGTAAAAAGCTGGTTAAGTGCGTTTTGGAGCTGTGCACGGAGGGTTCCGTACCATACATAACACAGCCAAGAATTACATTAACATTTTTTTTCGGTTGTACTTATTTGTTTTAGAGCGGTATCAAAAATACACCTTCTATAAAATTTCAACTCTATCACGATTAATGAAATACAGCCTGAAGACAGACAGATAGACAGACCAGTTTGTACCCTTTAGATACGGAACCCTAAAAATACATTTAATGAAAGAGAGTAAAGCAACCGGAACGATATTATACCATAAACTTCATGAGGACATCGACCGGAACCTTGGCATTGGTTCATAAACTCGACCGTGAAGCGTGAGACCTACGTTTATGAGTTCGCGAACGATACGCTGTAAAACTGAAACGACACGCTTTTTCACCTAACTGTACACCTCGGGGTAGAGATCAGCCACAGCTCTTTCAAATTTCTGGTATCCTAGTAGTTAAATTAGAAATGCTGAACAACGTACAATCAACCCAATGTTTCCGACGACCCCATCGGGAGGTAAAAATTCTCTGTCTACCCAGATAGAGGTATTTCACCTAACTGTTCGCCTTGGGGTAGAGATCAGTCGGCTCTTTTAGATTTCTGGTACCCTAGTAGTCCAATTAGAAATACTGCCATTACAACAATTTACAATACGCCTATGTTTCCGAGGGGTAGGTAGGTGGATTGCGCAGCCACATCTTGCTAAGTAGCTTGGTTGGTCTGACGTAATAGGGCAATCTATTATCTTTGCTCAAATTGTCAAATTTGATCAGAATCGATTTAGTGGTTCAGACGTGAAAGCAACGACTCTAAAAGCATGTTTCCGTATACTGGGTGTAACAAAATTGACTCTCCAAATTTCGTCACGTGACGTGGCATCAGTCAAGAAACATTACAAAAATGAAGAAAAAAAATCACTTGAATACTTTAAACGTAAATCCGTTTTAAAGGTCCTATAAATTTTCATTATTACCCTTTCTATAACTACTGAGCGGCAGTAGAAAGCGACAACGACAGCCAGACGGCTGCTCCGTGTTTGTTTTGCCACGGCGACTATGTTACCTCGAATTGCCGCGGTAAAAAACGAATTCTTAATGTGCGACAAAAAAAAATATAAAAAATTAACCCCCCTTTTTATTAAATATTTGTATTTGATTTCCAATGCCAAGTCGTCAAGAAATTTGGAGAGTCAATTTGTTACATCCAGTATTTTAAAGAGAAATATAATCGTTTTAATAGATCAGTGATATACATAATGTGTGTGTTATATTAGATGAAACGACGGTCAAAGCAGCGTGAGATCATCTGAGCATAGTTGTACTCTTATTTAGTGTGTGATGACTAGGGTTAGCAGTACACGGTTTGATTTAATGTAATATTACAAATCGACCGACTATATTGGTTTTTTTTCTATTACTGATGTTTCAGAAAAACATAGGGCCCCTGTTACTGATTGCGGTTACCGTAGCACTCGCTTAAGTTAAAGAAATGAAAAGACGTTTCTAGGATCCATTTCGTTATTGATATACTTGTAAAACTACTACAAATTATGTCTCTAAGTGACTTACTTAGAGAAATTCCCATCATTATAAATTCCGATCAATATCAATTATTGAATTCTTATCTAGAGCTCAGTAATACCAATGAGCTTGCTTATAAAATTATTTGCAAAGTTCGGGCGTGTATTTCTTCTCTGCTTACCCCCTGGGAATACAAGCGTGATGGTAAATGGTCATGTGTATGGACTGCATCCTAAGTCATTAATTTGATCAGTCAAATACTGGTTAAAATCTTGAATGTGACTTAAAAAATAATAATGGGATTTCGCCAACCCTATCTAAAACTAATAGGAGAGTAAATGCTCTCATAAATCTAATCAGGAATGGCGCCTATCGATGGGTATGACTGTATATCTGTCTATCCCAACACACACTCTGATTATTTCAGTGATATGGTTTGGTGACTTATTCTAATGAATGACTAAAGTTTGGTTACACAAAATGTTTTGAGTAAAACGAGTTAAAATTTTTATTATTCCGCTTGGGAATTGCCGCAGAAATAAAAAAATAAATATTTTCACGGACATTTCACACAACGCTATTTGATCACAAAGTATGCTAGGAATAACCGGCTTGTGTTATGGGTATCAGACCACGGAAATTAAAACTTATATACTTGAAATACATACCTACATAGAAACATGCAGACTCTCGAGACAAACATTAATGGCTCACACAAATTTTTGTCTCCGGTAGGAATTGAACCCACGACCTCAGTCGCACATTTCCACCTCTAGCTAGACCAACGCGACATAAAGTCTATCCTATCATAATATTTTACTGTCATGAGAACTCTCTACTAGCTAGTGCTAGCACAGATTACTAAATAGTTACTACGTAATGTCGGTGGTAATACTACGTAATGGTGCTAGTTGGATGGCGTCCATGAAATTTTCCACACCTAAAAAGAGACTTAGCTCCATCCTACTTGATATTATCTTACGTGTATTATAAACTAGCTGACACCCGCAGCTTCGCCCACGTAAAATTTGTTCGCGTTCCCGCTTCCCGCAGGAACTTATTCCCGGTATAAAAAGTAGCCTATGTGTTATTCCAGACTATAATGTATCCCTATTCCAAATTTCAGCCAGATCCGTTAAGCCATTCAAGCGTGAAAGAGTAACAAATATCCACACTCACAAACTTTCGCATTTATAAGATTTGTAAGATAGTAAGAAGTAAGATGTCAAAGTTTATGAAGATTGGATGTCTGTACTGAATCACACTTTAACGGCTGAACGGATCTGGCTGAAATTTAGTACAGGGATAAATTATACATACATACATACATATACTCACGCCTTTATCCCCGAAGGGGTAGGCAGAGGCCTATACCGGCCCACATTTCACCGTGTACAATTCGGTCCCACGTGACAGGTGGTGAGCCCATCGCCGTGTTGAAATGGACCGCCGCCGTCAGAGCCTCGTCCGTTGTTCAGCAGGTGCACGAGCTTGCAGGTGAGGTTGACTTGGGCCCGATGGTGTTGGTAGGGCCCCACTACACCCTAAAATAAATAAATTAAAAAAAAAAATAGGATAAATTATACTCTGGATTAACATAAAGACTGCTTTTTTCCCGGGAATGTGTCGCCATAGGAAGCGGAGCATCGACTAGTACTCAATTTTTCATAAGTTTTTAGTCAAAACTAAGCAAAACACTCTAAATAGTTCAACGAACTTATAATTAACCGTACAGGCTGTATATGAAGTTCACAGTTGCTCTCGCCAGGTGGCGGTTTGAGTGGAGAAAATGAAAATAAACTGTCACCTACAACCTCAGGAACGCTTAATCAATAAGTACCCATTATTGCTTAGTTGCATCCAACTGGGCCGGACTTGGTGCGTTTGGGGGAATAAAAAGAAATCTACGTAAATTATGGAGGTCAGTTTAATCATCATAGTCAAATTGTCATCACAGGGCGGAAACTCCATACAAATGATTCGTTTCTGTGACCACTAAGGCAAAAAGGCTAAAACGTTCCATCAAAATACCCTCCAACTATAATGACAGCTGTGGCGGGGGTGGGGAAGCTTGCTCAGTGGGAGGCAGGGAGTTGCCTATCTGTATGTTATACTATTATATTATCTTTGCTGTCATTAAATATTTGAAAATTAACAAGGGTTTACGTGGAATACCTATATCAGGGCCAGTTTAGCACCAATGGTGTTGCAAACGTCCATAGCCTACATTGACCACTAACGATGAAGTCGGAAGTAGCAGCCAGTGATAAAAAAACCAAATGTGAGTTCTGTACTGAGTCAAAAGAATTTTTATGTTAATCGCCTTCTTATTTCTGTTTATCAATATGGACTGCTTCTTTTCATGTTTTTTAGGGTTCCGTATCCTATAGGTAAAAACGGGACTCTATTCATGAGACTTTGCCGTCTGTCTGTCTATCTGTCCATCACGACGCTGTATCTCAGGAACCGCGATAGCTAGAGAGCTGAAATTTAGACAGATTATGTATTTCTGTTGCCGCTAAGACAATAAAAAAAGGGAGGAATTATGTAAGGCTTCCATACAATAAACTTGATTTTTGGCCGTTTTTTGGTACGGAACCCTCTGTGGGCGAGTCCGATTTACATGTCCGTTTTTGGTTTTATAAAATCCAATACACATCGATACACAAGCGCACTGCAGAGCCATTCCATCAAGGAACATTGTTCGTCTAAAAATAATTCAATAACACTTCACCTTTGACCTGTAGAAACGAAAACTTAGATATAATTAAAAGCATGTACCAAATCCGGCCCTTATCTAGTACAGTGTTCACTCTGGTTACAACACCGCACCGCGCCGCATCGCACTGATGTTCAACAAGTTGTTTATCGTCATAACATTTTATATATAATACGATCGAACGCCTTCCACGATGCATTGATGTCCATTCCGCCTAAGAGCGGGTTCACACCGTATACAACTATGTTATTAACGCTGCGGGCGGTCGCACGGAACAGCTTATGAGTACCTTTGAGCACTGGCTGTGAGAATTGTTGTGAACTGACTAGTTGTGCGCCGCAGTTTTGCTCCTGAAATACTTCTTACTCCTTTGCACCCCCATTATAAATAATTATTTTCGAAAACGAACCCAGGCATACATATCATAGTATCGGTTGCAACAGTATAGATACCTATAATTAATTTTCGTTCTCACACGATAAACACTTTCTTTCACGTACGGTTGGATTGTGTAATGAATTCTCTGCCACAGTATGGGGTTCTTCCAATCGACTTTAAGAGTTCTACTCTGTTAGAAAGGTCTGTGGGCGGGCGGCGTGATGTTACACAAGTTCTAAAAAAGGCTATTACGAACACGCTCGATGAGGATCAGGCCTATGCTGGTCAGGCGCCCTATAATCAATCAAATCAACCTGTAGCATTCCATTTCTAGCCTTAAGACTCCTCCAATTTTCATAACTTTGGGCCCGAACGGTTGGTTCAGCGTTATTTTTCGAGCTGTAAGTCCTTCGTCAAGATTTACCCTTTATAAAGCAGGTGCACTACTTGCTGGTCTAGCTGGCTTGGGCCTTAGATCTCGTAGGGCCCCATTACGCACGATAACGAGTCGTGCAAATAAATCTTTTTGTAATTTATTTAACATTCACCGTGGACGCAGACTCCTAAAGCCTTCATGCAATCGGAAATATTATACAAATGTTTCCATTGTCCCACGCACAACGCGACATGCGACACATGGGTGTCTTGAAGTGTGTACAAAGGGGTTATTGATGTGAGAATGCACTGTCATATCCTTCTTCACACCTAATAACATTGAATGCACTAAAAGATGCATTTATTGAAGTGCAACATTACCTTGCTGAAATGTCGTAACTTTAAATTTATTAATATTACCTAAGTTACAAAAACTAAAATATAAGGAGTTTCATTTGTCCTCTGTAACATCAGTTATCTACCATTTCATCGAGTTTAGAATATATTCAGAACCCACAACACAAGGATGGAATAAAAATGCCTTTAAAAGTTAATATCTACCTTGTACATGGGCCATGACGGCAGCGTGACGTAAGGAATTCACGCACGCCCTCCCTTGGAAGCGTGATTACACCCGAAACCCCCCAAAGCCGCGGGATAGCACCCGAGCCACCCCCTAGGCGAGGCCGCGGTGGCGGCCGTGGGTCTGTTGGGAGTCCTGGGACATCCTTCCGAGGGCTTACCCGGGACTTCCAACCATAGGCTGTTGGGCGTAACGTGAGGTTTTTTAGTCGGTAGGAGTCCGGCATAACATCCATGAGGATTTTTCCCTCACGTTAAAAAAAAAAGGCTGGTACCTACATATTTAAATTCATAGGCATATTTTATTTAAAAGGACGCAAGAATTTATTCACAATGAATAAAAATCACTTTTTTTGAATCAGAATTTGAAATTTTAACCAAGTTTTCATGCCTTTCCAGGTACAAGGTCACAGAAGTAGACATAGACGGCAGGGCTCGGGGCTCTACCTGTCCTCGTCGTACGTGATCCCCGGGGGGGAAGGTGACGGCTGGGGCGATTGGGGACAAGTCTCGCCATGCTCCCGAACGTGTGGCGGAGGAGTGGCCCATCAGAAGAGGATATGTTTACACATAGGGTATGCTAACATTTATTATTTACTATTGTTATTGCGCCTTGACCAACTTTGAAATATTTGGAAAATCTGATGCCGTCTTCGTATTTCGTACTGTTATCGTTACCGACTCCTCTGTACGGTGTCACCCTCGTAGTTCACGTTTCCATGGGAATACGGGAATAAAATATAGTCTATATCTGTCGGAGACATATCGTCGCCAGCAGGACGACGCAGGGGCATCCAAGACGCGGGGGGTCCACGCGCCCCGCTCACCGAGCAACAGCTGTGCGGCCGTCAATCACTACGTCATAAAACACCGTCACCTCACGCGCACTTATACGTACCTACCTATACCTACGTCGATATTTGTACAAGAAACCGTTTTATTATATGTTCACCAAGTAACCAGCTGTTTCTCTTGCCACCACCTGCATGAACCCAGAGCACGTCGTCGCCATATCACCCGGGGATAATGTATAGCTTCCCAACAATGAAAGAACTTTCCAAACTGGTTCACTAGTTTCGAAGCCTATTCAATGCTATACAAACAAGCAACATCTTTCCTCTTATAACAACAGTGTAGTAGATATATTACCCCGCTTCTTTTTCTTACGATAAAATAAGTAAACATACACGTACTTAATTGTTCAAGTTTTATCTTCTATCGGTACTCTTGAAGTACAGTAGTACTTCAAGAGTGTCGACCTCATTGATACACAGGATCTCACCAAAGGTAAGAAGAACTACGAGATAGTTAGCACAAGCAGTAGTTTAATGAATTTTATGACTCTAATGTGGCAAAAGAGCATACTACCTTTGTAATGTGAAGTGATCACGTTTGCAATGCCAGAATGCCGATTGGGGCTCTGAATTCTGGTTTTGATTTTTTTATAACTAATCCTATCTACTTCGAAGACAGCGTTCAGACAGATGCAGTGGGAAATATGAAAGGATATAATAATTAAGGTTTCAATGTGTTTCCAGGCCAGATGGTCAGCCCCGGTGTACAGGAGGTGACACGAAGTACTTCTCGTGTCAGACGCAAGACTGCCCAACAGATGCCAAAGACTTCAGAGCAGAGCAGTGCGCGGAGTTCAACGATCAGGATTTTAGAGGATTCAAATATGAGTAAGTCGTTTACTGTACATAATGAACTTAGTAATGATTTAAAATCAAATGGCAAATAACGTAATATTGTAGAATTACTATACGTGGAATACTATACTATACTATCTTTACGCCAAATCCCTTGCGGGGTAGGCAGAAAGAACCGAGCGCCACACGGCACGGTCCATACACACCTTACTTGCATCTTTAACTTTTATTTTTCTTTTCATGCATGCACGTCGGTATCTTCGGCTGCTGACACCACCTTCAACTAACACACGATTAATTTGGTCGTGGTAGGTGTGTCGTGGCCTTCCCCGACTCCTACGTCCATCCACTTTCGCGTTGTATATCTGTTTTGTCATTCTCTCATCTCCCATTCGTGCCACATGCCCGAACCATCGTAGCATGCCCTTCCTTACTTTAACACCGACACTCTCTTTCAGACCAACTCTCTTTCTTACGTGGAATAGGTAATCGTAATGTAAAGAAAGGGTCCGATAATAGAACCTTGTGGCACACCATATTAATTAGAAGTAAAGTGAAAAACATTTAACCATTTTTTATTGACTGTGGACTAAATTGCTTGTAGGAGTTTAGGTCTGTGTGTCAGACCGCTATCTTTCCTAAATTAAACTAATATAAGCTCGTACATACGTATGGGGTTTTAGACAGTTGATTAACATACTTACTTACTTTTAACATAAAGAATAACAACATTTGAGGATCAAATCACACAAATATTTGTTACAACAATTTTTTTTTACATCACTGAGGTGGTAGACAAGCATACGGCCTGATCTAAAATTATCACCGTAGCCTAGGAACGTCGGCAATACGATAGGTCCTATACTTAGCGCTTCAGTGCCTGCTACATTCTAAAAACAATGATATAGTCACCACTTATACGCATACCTCTGCTATACAAGTCAAAACTGTTGTTATAACTTTACCTCTAATTCCTTCCACAGTTGGGTCCCGTACACGAAGGCTGTGAACCCTTGTGAGCTGAACTGCATGCCACACGCAGAACGATTTTACTACCGACACAAACCAAAGGTTGTTGACGGAACTCGATGTACCGAGGACTCTTACGATGTCTGCGTTAACGGGGAATGTCAGGTAAATCATGCTAGCTTTTATTTCTAGGACATCGCTACCAGTTACTCTTAGACTAGTACCTATCCAGTTTATTTTATTCAAAAAAATGACAGCGATGTTTCCTGAACATAAGCTTTATTTTATAATCCAGTCAAGCTAAGCTTTCAGGTCGGAAATTGAGATTGAGTTTGGAGTTCTTTAATTTTAAATAACTGGACAGAAAATTTTTCAAGGTCACAAGATCGTTCTTTTTGCAAATATCTCGTTTCCAATGCTTTGAATTTTATCCGCCTGTATTGGGAAGTTGAAGAAAAGTAGATGACTGTTCTCCTAGTAGTGCCTACTTACTATTACTTCTCGAGTTTTTCAATAGACTACAGATGGGTCGGTATCAGAAAAGCTGGATCGCAAATTGACCACGTCGCCCTTAGTTCACATCCAAACATCGGATTTTATTGAAACTTCGCCCATTATCACATAAGCATTTAGCCATGTACTTATTGTATTGTACCCACACATGTTTTTGCAAATAAATATAAGTATCTTATCTTATCTCATCTTATCTAAGCTTATCTTATCTTATCTTATCTTATCTGATCTTATCTTATCACCGATAACAATATACAATTTAATAAGCTTGTCCAATTCTATCCTTAACTACTACTCTACTCATTCCCATCCTCACTAGCCGGTCGGGTGTGACATGATGCTGGGGTCGAACGCGCGCGAGGATAAGTGCCGGGAGTGTCGAGGAAATGGCTCCAACTGCGTCACCACTGCAGACCTCATTGATACACAGGATCTCACCAAAGGTAAGAAGAACTGCGAGATAGCACAAGCAGTAGTTTAATGACTTTTGACTGCCTCTGTGGCGCAGTCGGTAGTGATACCGCCTGCGGCGCTGGAGGTCGTGGGTTCGATTCCCACCGGAGACAAATATTTGTGTGACCCATAAATGTTTGTCTCAAGAGTCTGGGTGTTTTTATGTATAATATGTATGTATTTAAAAGTATAATCAGTATTAATATCCGTGTTCTGATACCCATAACACAAGCAGGTTATTCCTAGCTTACTTTGGTATCAGATAGCGTTGTGTGAAATGTCCGTGAATATTTATTTATTATTATTATAATTTTATGACTCTAATGTGGCAAAAGAGCATACTGCCAGAGTAATGAGAAGTAAGATTCACCGTTGCCTATGGACGTTTGCACCAGAATGCCGATTAGCTTTCAAACGTTTCTCAAAACACAAGAAACTCTTGAGCAGTTTTACTAGGGTAGTAGAACTAAACTCATGCGGCCCTTTAGGTAGACACGTGATGATCGTTGGTCTACTATACACTCAAGACTCTATTTTTTAAAACATATTTTTGTCATGTGCCCAAATATCGTTTGGCCTCTTACCTACACCCCGCTGATCCTTGAGATTGACATGTTTCATGATGTAGATTTTTCCTAATCGTATTCTCAAACATTCCAGGTTACAACGACCTACTGCTGATACCAGCTGGCTCCACCACAATCATTATTGAAGAAATTGCACCCTCCATTAATTATTTAGGTATGTCAATGTGTTTATTAACTTAGTTCCTATGGTTTTCATTTTGGACCATTGCTTGAATTTTAGCCGGAATTTATTTGGCTCTTGTGTCAAATTCGATTCGGTAATTTTATTAGAAATAAATAAATTACTTGACTGACTCTCTAAATTAATACGCTATGACTTCTATCAATAATAAATTATGAACTCATACTTATAAAACTCGGGACATCACGCGAAATAAATTTACTTACATACACCGACGTTTCGAGAACGTTGCAGCGCCCGTGGTCGCGATTGAACTGAGGCGAGCATAGACAGGAGGAGGGAAGTTCGACAAGAAGTTACTTCATGGTTTTTGTCTATCCTCGCCTCAGTCCAGCCGCGACCACGGGCGCTGCAAACGTCGGTGTATGAGGGTATAGTAGTTTTCGATAAAAGTGTGGGATTTCTGTTATTACGACGAGTTTCGACAGATGTTGACCCGAGCCGAGGGTGGACAGTCGGAACGAGTTGAAATAACAGTCCCACACGTTGTATTGAACAACTATTTTGAATACAGTTGCGAAAAAATTAAAGAATTTAATAAAATAATAAAAACACAATAAACCTGAATTGTCCGAAATGGCGGCAACCGTAAAAAAAACCTTCCTAAGCAGAGACTATGGCAGTGCACTTCATACAGCCAACTTTTTTTATATTTATTTTAATTTGGCCGATACTTATATTAATTTATGCTTAAATTTTAATTAAAATTACTTTTAATCTGATATTGAAACAAGTTAGTATCTTTTTTTAGAAATATTTGCATGAATCACAGCCATTATTTTGACAATTGGGGGAGGAAACGCACGAGTGCGGGAATGGTAAAGAAAAAGCACCAGTGTGTAATAGCCCACATCCCGAACGCTATACATGCCTGTAATACGCCACTTTTTGAGCAACTGTATTAAAATAGTAGTTTTCGATGCAAGTGTGGGATGTCTGTTATTACAACGAGTTACGACAGATGTTGACCCGAGCCGAAGGCAAGGGTAGACAGTCGAAACGAGTTGAAATAAAAGTCCCACACGTTGTATTGAACAACTATTTTTGATACAGTTGCGAAAAAATAAAGCAATTTAATAAAATAATAAAAACACAATAAACCTGCATTTCCAAAATGGCGCCAACCGTAAAAGAATAAATATGTATAAGCCTAGAGACTATGGCAGTGCACTTCATACAGCCAACTTTTCTTATATTTATAAATTTAACTTGGCCGATAATTTTAATTAAAATTTCTTTTAATCTGATATTGAAACAAGTTATTATCTTTTTTTAGAAATATTTGCATGAATCTCTAAAATTTCTATGAATTTTTGGTTGTTTTTATTAATTTTAATTGACATTATTTTGACAGTTGGGAAAGAAAACGCACGAGTGCGGGAAAGGTTAAGAAAAAGCACGAGTGTGTAATAGCCCACATCCCGAACGCTAATTATATACCTCCCTGTAATATGCCACTTTTTGAGCAACTGTATTAAAAAAACTATTTCGCGTGAACTCCCGAGTGCTATAAGTATGAGTGTAAAAAACCGCGAGAGTTTAAAAATAACAATAATTATGAACATGTCCTGCTGCAACAGATGCCCTATCCACCAAAGACGTATCATATATAGACACGTTATACTCGAACATTACGGCTTTCAAAAACAGCTTAACTTTTACAAATTTGAAAAAAGAATTTCATTAACTATCTGTGGTATCATGCATGAAGTCACTATCTGAGGAATGTGGGGAAAAAAGGACACTTGAATTTCCCTCATTGAGACAAGTGATTAAATTATTTACGGGTAAAGTAAGTAATATTTTAATTTACAAAATATTAATGCAGTTTATCGAATTAGTTAATATTATCGTAATTTAAGTCATAAAACAAATTTATTAAATAAATTATAAAACAACAATTAAAATTTTCAAAATATCTTCCACGTAAGTACAGATTTTCGAGCCTCTACAGTTTTATTATTTATTTAAACTTCATGCACAATGTACGTAGGCGAACTTCTCTTACTTTAAAATCTTAATATATTATTATTTTGTTTTATTTAATTTTTATAAAAATATTATTACATAAATAAAAAAATCGAATGGCAAAATAAAACATTAGTACAAATACTCCCCAACATCCCCTTATGCGTCGCGCCAAACCACAGACTACTACTACAGAGTACATTTTCCTTGTGCATTATGCTAGGCGCCATTTTAGGCGCGAGAAAATAAAATAATTTTATTATTTCTGTTGTACTTACGAATGAAACGACACGTTTTTATATTGAACAGTTGCTGTGTAGTTTGAACATCCTCTGAAGATAAATGAAGGCATGTTTTTTTCGAGATTTCTTTACTAACAGAATTTAAAACAGTGCTAATAGAACTTTCGCCAACCCTACAGCAGCGTCACAGATTTTCAGGTAATTACCTTCTTTACGTGTTGCCATTTTCCAGTGTCTATAACGTATCTATAGTTTTTATATCATTGTTAACCACACCATTTTTATTATAGTGAAGTCCACATTACTTACTGTACTGTTGTAGCCATTGAACTCATTGGAAGAGGATAAGCAACATGACGATCGAAACAGTCCTAACAAAACAGGAGACAAAAAAATAGAAAACATTATCAGAATATTTTTTGTTAGGGGTTCTGAAGGTACATACAACTAGTTACTTTTCTAACTTAAACTGGTCAAAACAGTCCCAATGCGCAAAAAAAAAAATTCACTGGTAACCCAAAGGCTGGCAGTTTTCTCGCTCGGCGAATAGGTATCTATTGCTATTCAAAGGGGGAATGCTGCTAGTCTTTTGGGCACAATGCCACGGGCGTCTTACTTAGGTTTAGTTTAGATAGTAATAATGTAAATACATAGATTATGTAGGTAATAAAAAAAATACTAAAACTTACTTTTTTTCACGTTGCCAGCGCTTCGAAACGAAAACAACACTTATTACCTGAACGGCCACTACCACATCGACTTCCCCAAGAGCACGATGATCGCCGGCGCCCTGTGGACCTACGAGCGCAGCCAGGCTGCGTTCCCCTCACCTGACAAACTTAGGTGCTTAGGACCTACCAACGAACCTCTGTACCTTTCTGTAAGTCGACCTTTAATTTTTTTATGGGATCTCTATAGATTTCTTGAGCATTGAATTTTTTTTGTCAAACTTCAGTATGCTTCTCTTCGTCGTTAAAATTATTGACTTGAATGGAGGTAGGTATTTGTATTTATCAGTTTTAGTTTGTAGCCTAAGAATACTAACTACCTAGAAACCCTCTCGCCTCGTGATCACTGCAACAAAAACTGCCGTACTAACGCATGATTGTGTGCGTGAGCGTGCTGTCTTACATACGCCTTGCGTCAGTGTGTAGTGACGCCGGCTAAAGACACTTCCCATTTTTTCGGGAAATTAATCATGCTAAAGTTTTGTTATTGTTTTATGCTGAGTTCGAATGTTGGGTTAATTTAGAGATCCAATATGGCCGCCGCGCCCTTATCACAAACTTTCATGATGGGTATCGTTTAAGGGGTTTTTTGGTATGCCGAGTACGAATTTCGGGTTAATTTAGAATTTTAGAGAACCAATATGGCCGCCGCGCCGTTATCACAAAATTTCATGATGGGTATCGTTTAAAGGGTTTTTTAGTATGCTGAATACGAATTTCGGGTTAATTTAGAGATCCAATATGGCCGCCGCGCCGTTATCACAAAATTTCATGATGGGTATCGTTTAAGCGGTTTTTTGATATGCTGAGTACGAATTTCGGGTCAATTTAGAGATCCAATATGGACGCCGCGCCGTTATCACAAAATTTCATGTTGGGTATCGTTTAAGGGGTTTTTTGGTAGGCTGAGTACGAATATAAGGTCAATTTTGCAATACAAGATGGCCGCCGCGCCACTGTTGTAAAATTTCATGTTGATACCGTATAAGGGGTTTTTTGGTATGCTGAGTACGAATTTCGGGTTAATTTAGAGAACCAATATGGCCGCCGCGCCGTTATCACAAAATTTCATGATGGGTATCGTTTAAGGGGTTTTTTAGTATGCTAAATACGAATTTCGGGTTAATTTAGAGATCGAATATGGCCGCCGCGCCGTTATCACAAAATTTCATGATGGGTATCGTTTAAGGAGTTTTTTGATATGCTGAGTACGAATTTCGGGTCAATTTAGAGATCCAATATGGCCGCCTTACACCGTTGTAAAATTTCATGCTGTATATCGTATGAGGGGTTTTTTGGTATGCTGAGTACGAATTTCAGGTTAGCGTTTGCCATTAAAAATGGCCGCCGTGCCACTGTTGTGAAATTTCATGTTGTATATCGTTTATGGGGTTTTTTGGTATGCCAAATAGGAATTTCAGGTAAATATTGCAATCCAATATGGCTGCCTCGCCACCGTTGTAAAATTTCATGTAGCATATCGTATAAATGGAATTTTGATATGCTGAGTACGAATTTAGGGTTAATTTTGCAAAATTATCTTGAAATTCGTACTCAGCATACCAAAAAACCCCTTAAACAATACCCATCATGAAATTTTGTGATAACGGCGCGGCGGCCATATTCGAATCTTTAAATTAACCTGAAATTCGTACTCAGCATACCAAAACACCCCTTAAACGATACCCATCATGAAATTTTGTGAGAACGGCGCGGCGGCCATATTGGATCTCTAAATTAACCCGAAATTCGTACTCAGCATACCAAAAAACCCCTTAAACGATACCCATCACGAAATTTTGTGATTTTGGGGCGGCGGCCATATTGGATCTCTAAATTAACCCGAAATTCGTACTCAGCATACCAAAAAAACCCTTAAACGATACCCATCATGAAATTTTGTGATAGTGGCGAGGCGGCCATTTTAGATTGCAAAATTATCATAAATTTTGTACTCAGCATACCAAAAAACCCATTTAACGGTACCCATCATGAAATTTTGTGATTTTGGGGCGGCAGCCATATTGGATCTCTAAATTAACCCGAAATTCGTACTCAGCATACCAAAAAACCCCTTAAACGATACCCATCACGAAACTTTGTGATTTTGGGGCGGCGGCCATATTGGATCTCTAAATTAACCCGAAATTCGTACTCAGCATACCAAAAAACCCCTTAAACGATACCCATCACGAAATTTTGTGATTTTGGGGCGGCGGCCATATTGGATCTCTAAATTAACCCGAAATTCGTACTCAGCATACCAAACAACCCCTTAAACGATACCCATCACGAAATTTTGTTATTTTGGGGCGGCGGCCATATTGGATCTCTAAATTAACCCGAAATTCGTACTCAGCATATCAAAAAACCCCTTAAACGATACCCATCATGAAAGTTTGAGATTTCGGCGCGGCGGCCATATTGGATCTCTAAATTAACCCGAAATTCGTACTCAGCATACCAAAAACCCCCTTAAACGATACCCATCATGAAATTTTGTGATTTCGGCGCGGCGGCCATATTGGATTGCAAAATTATCATGTAATCACCTACAGAGATAGATTATAGTCTGAAATGATACAAGTTTTATCCCGGGAATAAGTTCCCATGAGACGCGGAAAAAAGAAACAAAATTTCACGCAGGCGAAGCTGCGGGCATCAGCTAGTCTATAATAAATGTTACATTACACGCGAATGCTCGTGTCGGTCAGGGAGGTAGCATCGTAACGTAATGCTCGAGTCGAATCTATAAATGTTACATTACACGCGAATGCTCGAGTCAGTCAGGGAGGTAGCATCGTAACGTAATGCTCGAGTCGAGTCTATAAATGTTACATTACATGCGAACGCTCGTCGGTCAGGGAGGTAGCATCGTAACGTAATGCTCGAGTCGAATCTAATTTGTTACATTACAGGCGAATGCTCCCGGTGAGGGAGCGCCTTAACACGTCCGGCAGTACGAACTGTACCTACCCAAGTCTAGTGGTATGAACTCCATAAATGAACTAACGAAACGTAAAAGACTTTTTGAAATCCAACCAGTAGTTCCCGAGATCCTAGCGTTCAAACAAACGAACAAACCCTTCAGCTTAAGAACATTTGTACAGATTTCACCATTTATAACTCACGTTTAGGTATTTTAAATGATTTCCTTAATTTAAAGTATGCCAAGTTTCTCGTTACTGAGTCCGAACAATTGTATAGGTCGATTTTCACTATTCTCGACTCACACTTGACCGTTTCCAAATTATTTATTTTACGACTCTCTAATAATTTAGTTCCATTTCCAGACCTAGGTAATTCTTTACTTATTTAATTTGGGGAATTCTGAATTGGAAACTGGCAACACCAACAAAAATGTCAAGATGGAGTCGAAGAAATTAGACATGCGTAAATAAATAGATTTCATAAAATTGTGATAAGTTTCGAGTTACTTACAGACATTCCTGGCTGTTTTTAAATATTTTCTGTAATTTCGATACACTTTTATTGCACAATTCGACATTTTAAACAATAAAATTTTGTCACGTGACACAAGCTTATCCCTTGACAACAGAATGTGCACTAAATGGCGGATCGGCACTTATCCGCCAACAGTTAGCGCTTAAAATTTTGGACGCTTTGCTGTCGTTCAGAGACTATCTACCTACTTAACACATCTCTGTTTGTAGCTTAGGATAAAAAAGGTTTATTTTATGGTTTGAAATGCAATAGGGTCTTCCTGTTGTGTACTTACGCTTGAATTGCGGTGCTTCGTGACCTGTATGGGCTTCTTCGAAAAAGGTATCAGAAGATTTGTGTGGGGTCGGCAGTGGAGTGGGTGGAGGCAGTATTCTTGTCTGCTCATTTTATCAGTATTAAAAATGTTTGGGAGCAGGATTTAGAGCAAAAAATTGAGTTGTTACTCTGTTACGTTTTGTTGCTGCCTATTCAGTCTGGAGGGAGATATTTCCTTCTTTATAATTTAAATATGTTTAAAAGGAACACTTGCTCATCTTTTTACTGTTGTAAAGAAGTAGTTCAAATTGGAACTGTCACCAAGTTTCTTCGTAGCTTTCTTGAAGGGATTTCTTCAAGGAATCGGTTTGTATTCCAGCTTCTACTCCAAGACGTGAACGTGGGTATCCAGTACGAGTACAGCGTGCCCAAAGACCTGGCGCCCTACACCGACAAGCGCTACAACTGGGTGCATGAAGAGTTCTCACCGTGCAATGCTTCTTGTGGCGGAGGTAAATACGACTTCTTTTTATTTATTTAATTTATACTTTGAAGCGCTTGTAGCCGCACTAACTGTTCTGTTCTGTAAACGATCACTGCTGTAAGCATATTTGCTGTGGATGCGCCAGAGATGGGTGACCATTTTGTGTCACGTCCACGTTAAGTTGTTGGCTTCTGCTTCGGCTTCTGTAACGAATAGGCTCCGGAACTACTGGACCGATTTGAAAAATTCTTTTACTGTTGGGAAGCTACACTCTTTGCGGTGAACATAGGTTATATTTTATTCCCGTATTACCACGGGAACGGGAACTGCGCGGGTGAAACCGTGTTACGTCCCCTAGTATGTATAATATACAAGCGGACGTCCAAATCGTTCCAGTAGCTCCGGAGACTATTTGTTACAAAAAAACAAACAATAAAACAAATCTTTCCTCTTTATAATATTATATTATTAAAGCATAGATTAGTATACATAGAGAGTATAGATTATAACTAGTTCTATTACACCCAGGTACCCAAACAAGAACCGTGACCTGCCGTCTAACCGAAGAGCTAGCGCTGGTGGACGACAGCCTGTGCGACGCGGGGCTCAAGCCCCCCACCGACCAGGCGTGCAACAGCGAGCCGTGCCCGCCGGCCTGGGCGGAGGGGCCCTGGAGCGAGTGCTCCATGCGCTGCGGGAAGGACGGCGTGCGGCAGAGGGAGGTGGCTTGTGAGCAAGTCATTGTTAATGGGTGAGTGGTTTGGTTTTTGTTGTAGAAAGAATTATTGGTATTATGTCTTAATGGAGCGTGGAGGAGAAGTGATGTAAGTTAAGAGGGTTAACCTCAAAATACTTGATTTAGCGAGTTTTCGCCTATGTCTAGGTATGATAGTGTGTAAGAGTAAAATTTTTCCTTGTCTAAAAAGTGTTCTAATGAGAATAAACATGCTAAGTTAAATCATTCATCGTTAAGTTAAAGTAGATATCAAACTTGTTAGGTACTATCATTTAGGTACCTAATCGCAAATTTATGATATATTTAGGTATTAATCATTACTTAAATTTAAGCAATCATAACTTTTGTCGTAATCCCACATAATAGTAGGTAGGTAAACCTGTCTTTATTTTTAGAGAAACAATCTATGTATTCATATTCTGTTCAAGAAAATGTTTGATACTTTGTCGTTTTAAACGTAACCCAATCACCTTTGAATTCCTCAGGTTCCCGTCCATAGTAGCTGAGAAGGAGTGCTTCGAGCTGCACGGTCCTAAACCAGCTCTTCACCAGGAGTGCAACGTGGATGCTCCCTGCCCCGAGTGGTTTATAGGGCAATGGAAACCGGTAATTACTGTCATACGCCCACCAAAATTAAAAATGTGTTAGAACAAGCTATTAATACTATGTAATATTATAAACATTATTTCGTCAGTCAGTGATTTTTCGCAACTTTCACAACAAATTTTTATATAATAATTTTTCAAAAAATGCCATTTTTGCTATTGTCTCTTAAACACTGACATTTAATGGTAGGTAAATGTCGGTGTACCTATTGTTCTAGAGAATTGATCAGCAGTTCTTAAAGTAAATGTTGCGTTGCCCCAAAATAGCAGCATCGAGGCTCTGATAGATTCGAATAAGAGATTTTGTCCTATTTTGGTGATCACGCATTTTTTTTTACGTTAGGGTATATCCTCACGGATGTTATGCCGGACTCCTACCGACTAATAAACCTCACGTAGCCTATGGTTGTGAGCCCCGGGTGAGCCCTCGGAAGGATGTCCCAGGATGGTGATCACACATTGATCACCAAATTATGACAAATCTCTTTTGTTTCTGAGTAACCCTCATAAAAGCTTTTTATGATTTACTAAGTATGGACGTGTTTTCAGTGTGACAAGCTATGTGACGAGGGTAAACAGACCAGACAAGTCGTGTGCCACCGGAAACAAAATGGCCGCGTCGAAATATTCGACAACTCTGAATGTGAAGGAGAGACACCTGCTGCTGAGAAACCTTGCATGTTGATGCTGTGTGACGGAGCAGACTGGATCACCACGCCGTGGAATGGGGTAAGTGGAACTCATTAAGACTGCTTCTATCCACCAACTACATACATACATACCTTCTTCTAGATTTATGTCCCACCTTCTAGTTTTATGTCCCACGTATTAGGTGGTGAGCCTATTGCCGTGTTGAAATGGACAGGCGTAAGTCGTGACGACCTTCAATTGAAATTTGTTAAGCGGCTCTTACAGCCTTCACTTGACTTAACGATTGTCATTTTACTGACAACCGGGTTTAATTTCGAGTTTTAGCTCCTTTCTATAAAATAGATTGCAGAGGGGCTTATGGCGAGACTTGTGTCTGTAGTCTGTGACTCTGTTGCATTAAATTACGTCACTAGGTCACGTGGATCATGTTGTTCAAAGTTTGAAATAAAACAAAAATGACAACGTGAAACTAATATTTTTATTTTATTGTAATACTAGCGGCCCGCGCCGTCTTCGCACGGGTATACACTATTCCTCCACTATTTAATGGATGTTATTATACATATAAATCTTCCTCTTCAATCACTCTATCTATTAAAAAAAACCGCATCAAAATCCGTTGCGTAGTTTCAAAGATTTAAGCATACATAGGGATATAGGGACAGAGAAAGCGACTTTGTTTTAAACTATGTACATAGTGATTTCATTATGGGTGCAATCGAACCTTATGAGGCGGCAATTTCATAACTAGTGATGCACCGACTACCGAAAAGAAAGAAAATTCCAAAAAAATATTGGGAGAGGTCTTAATGATTGGGAGAGGCCATGTCCAGCCGTTGACGGAAATAGGCTGATTTGACTGACTAATTATTCTTTAGTGTGAGACACTGGCACTGTCGACGGTACTTCGGGTGGACGATCCCACCCCCCAGCACCGCCTATTCTGCCGTCCATTCCATCCAGTTCCCCAGCTCTTGAAACTTTTTGACATATTGAAAACGACACCACACAATATTTATTACTAGCGGACGTCACGCGGTTTCACCTGCGTAGTTCCCGTTCCCGTGGGAATACGGGAATAAAATATAGTCTATGTTCACCGTAAAGCGTGTAGCTTTCCAACAGTAAAAGAATTTTTCAAATCGGTCCAGTAGTTCCGGAGCCTATTCGTTACAAATAGGGAATGCAATCCCGCAACAAGATTGTAATCCCGGTATTTGCGGGACTGAGAGATCTCAGTCCCGCGGGATCCCGGTATTTGCGGGATCCCGCATAATTCTGAAAGTCATTGAGAAAAGAATAGAATTCTGTATCATAAATCCATCTAGAACTGAAAAATAGTCACCCCTTAATCCCCGAAGGGGTAGGCAGGACGAGGCATATGGTCTCATCTCATAATATCCTTTCTCATAATGTCCTCTTCTCGAAATGTCCTTTCTCAAAATGTCCTTTTCCGAAAATATCCTTTTCTCGAAATGTCCTTTTCTCAAAATGTCCTTTTCGCGAAATGTCCTTTTCTCAAAATGTCCTTTTCGCGAAAGTTCTTTTCTCAAAATGTCCTTTTCTCAAAATGGCCCTTTCTCCAAATATGTGCACTACAGGATTAACCCCGCTCAATCCGATTTCGAGAAAAGGACTAAATGAGAAAGGGCATTTCGAGAAAAGGACATTACGAGATGAGACGAGCCGGGCCTTCAACTTGACTTAACTGCCATTTTACCGGCAAACGGGACCAACGGCTTAACGTGCCATCCGAAGCACGGCAACGCTCAAATAAATGTCACAAAGTGGTCACCCATCTAAGGACCGGCCATAGTAAATGTAACCCACTGCACCCACTTTTACAGAACACTGAGTCAGCGGGGCCACAAGGAGAAATAAATTATTTAATATTATTTTGTATTGAGATTATTAAACTGATATACATAAATAAGTAATAAAATATCTACTGCAAATTATTAGAAGCGCAAAAAACATAGCATGTCAAAATTCTTGTCTGCCATACGACTCCTAACTTTACATGTCAGATAGGCAGCAAGCAATGTACGAGATAATTGAATACTTTTATTGTAAAAGAAAAGTCAAATCTCCCTAATTAAATCCCTAAAATCAAATAAGTACGTTATTAGGTTATACATTACGTCACAATTACAAAAAAACTTTCTCAAACCGAATCAGTTTGCGCGCTTCCGCTTACGGAATAACACATGGCGTTTACCTTTGCACAATCCCGCTAATCCCGCGGGATCCCGCACGGTTTACGTGCGGGACTGGTCCCGCAAAAATACTGCGGAATCCCGGTATTTCGGGATCCCGGTATCCCGGTATTGCATTCCCTAGTTACAAACAAACGAACAAAAAAACAAATCCATCCTCTTTGTAAAATTATTATTATTATTTATTATTACAAACCAAAACACTCCCAAACTTGAGAGTGTTTTCGAGACAGAACTACCTAGTCCTTTCATCTAGATTTCTAGAACCTTTGAAAATGCTGTGAAGAGAAACCGGTCAGGTTTATAATAATAAATATTGTGGAACAGTACAGTCCTGGGACATCCTTCCGAGGGCTTACCCAGGGCTCACAACCATAGGCTGTTGGGCGTTACGTGAGGTTTTTTAGTCGGTAGGAGTCCGGCATAACATCCATGAGAATTTTCCCTCACGAAAAAAAAAAGTCTCGTTTTCAATATGTGCAGCAAGTTCCACCAAGTGCCATCAATCAACAGGATAAATAGTAAGAAACTTTGTAACTTCCAGTGCGATACGTGCCAGTCGAAGGTCCGCACGAGGCAAGTGCTGTGCGCCAGCAAGGACTTCCAGCTGTACAACGACAGCCTGTGCGAGTACCACCGCCGCCCCGCCGCGCAGGAGCCCTGCGAGGACGTGCCGCCGTGCGACTACCAGTGGTACGCCAGCCAGTGGGAGAAGGTAAACCAATCAGTATTTACTTTATTTTGTTAAACATGCTGATTTCCGAAACGACGGGTTTGAATTTTATTGATATATTACTAGCGGACGTCACGCGGTTTCACCCGCGTAGTTCCCGTTCCCGTGGGAATACGGGAATAAAATATAACCTATGTTCACCGCAAAGAGTGTAGCTTCCCAACAGTGAAAGAATTTTTCAAATTGGTCCAGTAGTTCCGGAGCCTATTCGTTACAAACAAACAATGAAAAAAACAAATAAACAAATCTTATCTCTTTATGATATTAGCATAGATTATACACTTTATTGTACACCATGTAAATATAAATAGAGTACATAGATTCCGTACAAGAGGAAGGAACAATGGGCGGCCTTATCACTAAAAGCGATTTCTACCAGGCAACCTTTGAATAGAATTGGTTTAAGGTAATGAGTGCTGACTTTACTAGCTGACCTGGCGAACTTTGTTCCGCCATATCAAGCTGAGCCGATATTGTTTTTTTTTATACAAACCTTGCCCTGGCTATATCTAATACAAATAACAAAGAATTAGCGAAATCGGTCCAGGCGTTCTAAAGTTATCATTTTTATTCCAATCCCTTTTGAATTTTTCAAAAGGGATTGGATGGATAAGGAATAGCGAAAAATGCTCAAAGGAGTCACGAGCCCGATTTTGATGAAACTCAAAACCTTATCATTAGATTTTTGAATAACCAATAAACCTAGCTGGGAATCGAACCCGTTGATTTTGAAAAAAAAAACACACCCTTTTAATGTTGCACCATACGATAGGGTCGCTGTTAAGGATCAAATTCTGCGAAGTACCTAATGATATTTTTATTTTGTTGAACATGCTGTTTTCCGAAACGATGGGTTCGAATTGATATATTATAATAACTCTTCCCCGTAGCTTTGTTCACATAGAAGTTATAATTGAGTAAAATCATTACCCTCCTTTTGAGCAGTCGGTTAAAAGGAAGCCTATGTCCTTTTTAGGGACTCAAACTATCTCTAAATCAATTTTTATCTAAATCGCTTCAACGGTTTAGGCGTGAAAGCGTGACAGACACAGTTATTTTCGCATTTTATTAGTAAGGATTCTCTTAGTGTTGGATAGTCCATTTATTAAGTCAAGATTTACGTTAAATACCTACCTAACTTCATACTACTTCCCAATGAACTGTAGAGAAAAGCTTATAGAATAACCGAAGATGTACTTAGACACAGACTTTTTATGTCATCAGGTGTAATAAAATACTTAATAGGTGATAAGAATTATGCCGAGTTACCTCAGCAATTTCCATCCTGTAGGTACTGTATCATGCATTCCATTTTCCTGCAGTGTTCGGTGGAATGCGGTGAAGGCGTACAAACAAGAAAAGTATTCTGTGGCCTTTTTGACGGAGAAAATGTGACTCAAGTGGAAGAAAGCAACTGTGCTGACCAGCCCAAGTATAATGATACGAAGCCGTGCAAAGTGCCCGACGAACAGTGCCCTGCGCAGTGGTACACGTCTCCTTGGGGGCCGGTAAGTTGAACATGTAAATGTTACTATATATGAACACTAGCGGACGTCCCGTGAATTCACCGGTGTAGTTCTCGTTCCCCTGGGAATACGGGAATAAAATATAGCCTATGTTATGGTAGAGTAGCTTCCCAACAGTGAAAGAATTTTTCAAATCGGTTCAGTAGTTATTGAATTTATACATTACAAACATACTCACAGACAAAAATGAAAATCTTTAATAATATTAGTGTAGATTTGGCGGATATCCATAGAGGTTCTATGAATTTTAATTATAATGATAAAAGTTGAAAACCGCCACTCAGCTGTCGATACTCACTACAAGCACAAACGTAGTGTCTGTGAATGAGTTGTCTATGTGTGCGTAGCCTCAGCGAATTTAGCATGTAGGTTTCCATCTGTACTATCTCTAATTTGTGCTACAAGGCTGAGATAGTTGAATTCAATCTTCGTCAGCTTTGAAATCTGAGAAATGCCATACAAAATTATGACGCGTTAAAAAGTGTATTATCAATGGAAGTCACCCTGAGACGTTCTTCCGAGGGCTTACCCGGGACTCCCGGCCGTAGACAGTTGTAAGACATTGTGTGGTTTAGTCGGTAGGAGTCCGGCAAAGCATCCATGTACGATTTCCACACGTAAAACAAAATCACCAATACAAAACAAATCTTCACGGAGTTGTATCTTAATTACAAATTTGGAACACCACAAGGAGGCATTTTAGGCCTTGCTTGGAATGTATTTTATGATGTTTAAAAATTTATAAACAAATTAGTATGTAATACTGTAAAAAAAATAATAAAAAATGCTTTGCTAAACGTAGATAAAAGCATAGGGTTAAACCTATGCTTTTATCTGGTATGTACATGAAAACGAAATGAACACGAGAAATTCTAACCTCCATATTCATAATCGTTTATTAAACCTATTTTAGTTAAAACACATTTTAAGTCTATTGCTGTCTCTAACCATACTCTGTCATTGGTTAGAGACAGCAATAGACTTAAAGTGTGTTTTAACTAAAATAGGTTTAATAAACGATTATGAATAAGGGGGTAAATCTTTGGACAAAAGTGTCTAACGCCTGGTAGTGTACTAAATACTTTGCATTTTACAGTGTTCGAAGAAGTGTGACGAGGGCACTCAATACCGAACTGTAGACTGTTTGAAGGGCAATCAGCGAGCATCCGATGATGATCCGTGTTCTCGCGACTTGTTACCCAGCACCTCTCAGAAATGTAACACGCAAAAATGCAATGAAGGTAAATGATTTTACTAGCCCCGCACGTTGATATTGCGATTGGCGGCCATCTTGCTGACGTATACGAAGTCGAGCCTACTGTTCGCAGCTTAGTCAGGTCAGCCCGCGCCCGCGCTACGTCACGATGACGTCACATAGCTGTTATTGTGACAAGGTTCCGTAGCAATATCAAATTGCGGGACTTATAACTTTATTTAATAGTTATGCAAATTTAACTAACCCGTACCAGTAATTGTACTGCTCTCACAAGACTTGCAATCTATTTCCCATAATAGCACTATTAATTATCCCAGTTTTTAACCGGGGAGAACACTCGGATGATGATGATCTCATTCTAACTTCTGGAGAAAGAAAGCGTAAGTAAAGTTGGAGTAAATTTTTATGAAACACAGATTCTCGGCTCTTTATTAAAAACCTGAGCAACGGTAGAACGGATTCGAATCTATACCTCAGAAGAGGTAGTCATACCATACACAACCACTGTACCTACCTACCACCGAGGCAGTCAAATGGCCCATTATTTATGTACATGTCTTCAGGTGTTTAGATATGATAATGGTCTCATGTGTTATTGGAGTACGTTTGTAATTACAAGTATTGCAATTATTTCCAGACGCCCTTATGCCAGTTGATCCTAAGTCCCCTTCGATTATCGACGATTATTGTGATGATGATACGACCTTCGAGGAAGTTGGTCTGGAATCTGTCGGCGGTGAGGTAAGGATGTGATTTTTTTTCTAAGATATTAAAAGTTTTAGGAATAGTGAATAGATAAACGTGCATCTTGCTTGATGCTTTTACTTTCGATTCATGCAATACTATCAATGCTGAGACCGCGACTTGGCAAACGTAGCGTAGGACTGGGACCTACGTCTAGTAGTGGATAGTTTCTTTAACCAGAACGGGCTCGATAGATTGTTGTCTCGGTTTATTTCTCTAGGTTTTTGCTATATTATTAATCACAAATATCTGTTATTTTTCATTTTCAGCTTGACTCCAAGCCGGACGACTCATGTGAGTATTCCTTTGATGATAACGTTGTAATTGTAATTATTATTTTTGAACTTTAACTCTTCCCATCTATATGTTTGCTAGAATACTATTAGCATCATATTATGAGTAGATACAGGTGTTGAACCGAATAAATTAATTCAGTATTTTTAAGTTTTTTTTTTTTAAAATTTAAATTATATTAAATTATATATTTTTGTATGTAGAATATTAATTTTAAAAGTGTTTTATTTACTTACAGCTCTGGACGCCGAGAGAGGAGACACTGCATTCAGTATGTTTTTTTTAATTCACTAGTATAAAGCGTACATCACATAAGTACGAACGGGCTCTTTGTTGACGTAAAGGCAGATTTCCATTAGCTAAATTAAATTTGCTATTCTTTTTCTGAATGTCTCTTAGTTATGTATACTGGTTGTTGTGTGACCAACGCTCTTAGCAAATGAAAATAATATCCACGGTAGATAACAGGTACATATTTTGTTCTTTTTGAAAAATAACTTACAATTTATTAACTTTCTTTTGTACCAATAGAATTCAATGCCACATAAGTATACTTACTTCTGTACCTAATCTCTTGCTCACCTTAATTTTGCTCTTTATAGTATTATCCGACTACACCACTGGAGTCTTTGAGGACACGACGGGTGTTTCAATTGATTACGACTACGGGGACGATAATGACACATCGACCACTGATTTCACCGATACAAGTAAGTTAACGCCGATTCGCTTGTGAAATTCATATATATTTTATTTCTATTCATATATTTTATCTAAGGTCGTCACGGCCTGCTGGTAATCCTTTGGCCCACATTTCACCTTACGTGGGACATCAAACTATAAGGTGAAATGTGGGCGTATAATATGCCTCTGCCTACCCCGTCGGGGATAAAGGCGTGAGCATTTGAAACCAAAAAAAAAGACTTTCGGGCTCGTGAGAAGCAAATTATAATCATCATTTGAAAGTGAAATTGTTAATATTTCAGGTTCAGGCTCTACTGAATCAACTGAAACTACGGTCGAAGATACAGGTTCGACTACATCTGACAATGCTACTGACAGTACTGAAACTACAATCAAGAGTTCAAAAAGTAGTACAGCATCTACAGTTTCAGATAAAACATCTTCATCTGGAGTCACAAATACTGACAAGTCTACTCTGTCTACTGCAGTAGATTTAACTACTGTCTCAGGGGAATCTGATACAACAACTGAAACATCTGATACTGAAGAAACTGAAATTACTGAAATATTCACAACAGATTCTAGTCTTTCAACCGATTCTAAGTCTTCAAGTTCAGATAAATCAACAGGTAATAATGTTTGTTAAATCTATGGTATGCAGGTAACACATCTTTAGGATTGTTAGAACTTAGTATTCTATTGTGATTATTTCAAATACTGAATATTTTATGTAGAATTCTCTCCCTTCAATTATTTTAGCTAGGCTAAATTATTTGTGTTAGGCGTAGGTTCACGTCTTTATGTAGTTTCCTGGGATCAAATTGAGAACTTATGATAAAAGTTTTACGTATATCGTCTATGTTACTATTATAGTCTATGTACATCCGTTTCACTTTAACCATCATTTTATTTACCAGTTATTCTTGTTCATACCTATTTACTTATTTTTAAAAATTGAAAAAAGACAATGAATAAGTTAGCATACTAATGACTTTCAAAATTAATCATTTTTACTAATATTCAATTAATTTCTTAGATGTGCAATATTTCCACACAAAAAATAATAATATTCATCTGATTTTGTCAAATTATCTTACAGATGCAGAAAGCACAACGGTATCCGGACCTTCTACTGATATTTCTTCATCGTCAGAAACAAGCACACCTAGTACTAGCAGCTCTGAATCTAGCAAAGAAACGACGCCAGCAGATTCGACGACATCATCATCAGATACTTCAGGATCAGATTCTACGTCGCCTCAATCTAGTACATCGGGAGCAGAATCCACATCGCCGGGATCGAGTATTTCAGGATCAGATTCTACGTCACCTCAATCTAGTACATCGGGAGCAGACTCCACATCGCCGGGATCGAGTACTTCAGGATCAGATTCTACGTCACCTCAATCTAGTACATCGGGAGCAGAATCCACATCGCCGGGATCGAGTACTTCAGGATCAGATTCTACGTCACCTCAATCTAGTACATCGGGAGCAGAATCCACATCGCCAGGATCGAGTACTTCAGGATCAGATTCTACGTCACCTCAATCTAGTACATCGGGAGCAGACTCCACATCGCCGGGATCGAGTACTTCAGGATCAGATTCTACGTCACCTCAATCTAGTACATCGGGAGCAGAATCCACATCGCCGGGATCGAGTACTTCAGGATCAGATTCTACGTCACCTCAATCTAGTACATCGGGAGCAGACTCCACATCGCCGGGATCGAGTACTTCAGGATCAGATTCTACGTCACCTCAATCTAGTACATCGGGAGCAGACTCCACATCGCCGGGATCGAGTACTTCAGGATCAGATTCTACGTCACCTCAATCTAGTACATCGGGAGCAGAATCCACATCGCCGGGATCGAGTACTTCAGGATCAGATTCTACGTCACCTCAATCTAGTACTTCGGGAGCAGACTCCACATCGCCGGGATCGAGTACTTCAGGATCAGATTCTACGTCATCTCAATCTAGTACATCGGGATCAGAATCTACATCACCTGAATCAAGTACTTTGTCATCAGAATCTGTGTCATCCAAGTCTAGTACTTTAGGATCTGAATCAACTACATCTGGATTGGAATCTACGTCTGAATCCAGTACTTCAAAATCAGAATCTACGTCTCCTGAATCCAGTACTTTAGAATCAAAATCAACGTCACCCGAATCTAGTAGTTCAGAATCTGAGTCTACGTCACCCGAATCTAGTACTTCAGAATCTGAATCTACATCCCTTCAATCTAGTACATCGGAATCAGATTCTACAACACCTGAATCAAGTACATTATCTTCAGAATCTGCGTCATCTAAGTCTAGTACATTAGAATCCGAATCTTCTTCACCTGAATCTACGACATCTGCATCAGAATCTACATCACCTCAATCAAGTACAT
The DNA here is from genome assembly GCA_933228765.1 of Miltochrista miniata. NCBI lineage: Eukaryota > Metazoa > Arthropoda > Insecta > Lepidoptera > Erebidae > Miltochrista > Miltochrista miniata. The sequence continues at coordinate 7,045,265 of OW121764.1, read as the reverse complement.
CGGGATCAGAATCTACGTCACCTGAATCAAGTACATCATCTACAGAATCAGCGTCACCTAAATCTAGTACATTAGAATCAGAATCTACATTAACAGATTCTACTACATCAGGATCTGAATCTACATCACCTGAAACAACTACTTCAGGATCTGAATCTACATCACCTGAATCTACTACATCTGTATCTGAATCTACATCGCCTGAATCGACTACTTCAGGATCTGAATCTACATCAGCTGAATCGAGTACATCTGGATCTGAATCTACATCACCTGAATCTACTACATCAGGTTCCGAATCTACTTCACCTGGATCTGAATCTACTACATCAGGTTCTGAATCTACTTCACCTGAATCAAATACATCTGGATCTGAATCTACTACGTCAGGATCTGAATCTACATCACCTGAATCTAGTACATCACCTGAATCTACTACATCAGGATCTGAATCTACATCACCTGAATCTAGTACATCACCTGAATCTACTACATCAGGATCTGAATCTACATCACCTGAATCTAGTACATCTGGATCTGAATCTACTACATCAGGATCTGAATCTACATCACCTGAATCTAGTACATCTGGATCTGTATCTACTACATCAGGATCTGAAGCTACATCAACTGAATCAAGTACATTGACTTCGGAATCACCATCATCTAAGTCTAGCACATTAGAATCAGAATCTACTTCGCCTGAATCTAGTACAACGCAATCGGAATCCACTACCCTAGAATCAGAATCAACGACAAGTGAATCTAGCACAACATCATCAGAGTCAACTGAATCTATTTTAGGTTCAGAATCGTCGTTATCTGAAGTAACTTCTTCGGTTTCGTCAACTGAATTCAGTTCGTCTTCCGAATCAACTGAGTCAACTGAGGCAGGATCGACCACTGAAACTGAAGGTAATTTATTACAATATGTATCTAAAAATGTATAGTAGGTATATAAAGGATAAAAACGGGACCCTATTTATGAGACTTCGCCGTCCGTATGTCTGTCTGTCTGTCGGGAGGCTGTATCTCGGGAACCGTGATAGCTAGAGAGCTGAAATTATCAGAGAGTATGTATTTCTGTTGCCGCTATAACAACAAAATACTAAAATTAGAAAAATAATAAAATATTTGCGGAGCTCCCATAGAATACAAACGTAATTTGAGGCAGTTTATTCGTACTGAAACTTCTGCGCGCGAGTCCGACTGACACTTGGCCGGTTTTAGCCCCTCTCTAAAAAATAGAGTGCAGAGAGGCTTATGGCGTGACTTTGTCTGTAGTCTGTGACTCTTTTGCATTAAACTACGTCACTAGGTCTACTGTACATACTGTACTGTAGCCTATTGTACATACGTAGATTAAGATCTTCTTCTTTGAATATGTTCCTATATGGTGTACGATAAAGAATATTTTATTTTATTTTTTTTAGGTCACGTATTTATCTGTTCAAAGTTTAAAATTAAACAAAAAACTGGCCAAGTGCGAGTTGGACTCGCCCATGAAGGGTTTCGGAGCAGCAAGTAACATAATTGAAAAGTTCATATAGTTCGTTGTAACTTTGATTGATGTTTTAACACGTTCGCAGTGGTAGTGATTTTTCTAACCGAAAATTGCGGTTTATGACGTATTAAAAAAATCTACCAGCTCTATCTCATTCAAACTAATTTTCGTTGGTAGTTTTTATGGCAATGTACATCATATATTTTTTTTAGATTTATCATTCTCTTAGTTTAGAAGTTAGAGGGGGGGGGGGGGGGACACTCATTTTTCCACTTTGGAAGCGTCTCTTGCGCAAACTATTCACTTACGGAAAAAATGATTTTAGGAACCTCAATAGCATTTTTGAAGACCTATCTATAGATACCCCACACGTATGGCCTTGATGAAAAAAAAAATTTGAGTTTCAGTTCTGAGTATGAGGACCCCCAAAATTTACTGCTTTTTTTCTAGTTTTATATAAGAATCTTAATGCGGTTTACAGAATACATCTATTTACCAAGTTTCAATAGCATAGGCCTTATAGTTTCGGAGAAAAGTGGCTGTGACACACGGACGGACAGACAGACGGACAGACAGACAGACATGACGAATCTATAAGGGTTCCGTTTTTGCCAATTGGCTACGAAACCCTAAAAATGACAACGTCAATCGGATTGAACTTTAGACTTTCACAATAAACGTGTCAATGATTGACACGTTTATTGTGAAAGAGAGAGGGGCAGTCTGGTGAGAACGATCTCACGGCTTTCTTGTTTTTAATGTATTGAGGAATCCACATAGCAAAGTATACTTATTTGAAATTAATTCGAAAAAATAATGTTGTTTCATTGTTCTGTTTCTTCATTGTGATAGATAGCTCTGATCAAGTCCATTTTGAATTGCTCAGCATCCCAATTATTAATTTGGATTTTTTGGATGCAAATGTCAAAAGCTAAGTGAAATAAAACTCTGCGTTTTATAAATTTCCTTATCTATATTTACTGTGTTACCAGTGTATATCAAGAAAATATTAACAAAACAGAAAATATAACATTCGTCCATCCTGAACTCGTGCATGTCCTCATGCATGATAACGGAAAACCTAACATTCGGTCAGTTGAGTCGCAAAAATTTTGACTTTACATAATCTCGAGTCGTTAAAAAAATGCGTAATGTACATTATATTTCTTTACAGAAATCAAAATAATCATTAACTACCTATTAATATTATTCTGAGTGAATATATGTATATGATCTGAATGAGTTCAATTCGTAAACCCATCAATTCTTACGAACCTTTATACTTTGGTATTAAACATCTCACCAACCTTGTCATGAACCCATCCATTCTCATAACATGGCAAGCGAATAAACAAATTGTGAACCCATCAATTCTCACAATTATGTCAATGTTCCATACTCATTATATAATGATATACATACAGTATATAGATACATTTATATAACTCAAGAAAGATCTAAATCTTCATCAACTATCTTATTTTAAATACTATTCTAACAAACTTCAATTGGCAAAACCATCAATTGTTAAGAACTAGACAAATTCTGTTTACCTTAGTATGGGACATCTCACCAACCTTGCCATGAACCCATCCATTCTCATGACATGGTAAGCGAATAAACAAATTGTGAACCCATTAATTCTCACAATATGTCAATGTAGGTTCCATACTAAACGTTATATGCCAAAATTATCTCACAAAATATTATTGACAAGTCCAGTTCACAAAACCCTTTTCAATTCTTAAATACTGAACTCTTATAAATTTCACATAAACGCCTTCGCCAACCTTGTCGCGAACCCATCCATTCTCACAACAAGGAGGTCCGGCGTGAAACACTACGAACCAATCTATTCTTACAATCATGTTGTACTCGAAAACAATAATAAATTAATCTTTTTACATCTTACCATCATTATTCTAAACACTAGACTAATTTAAATTATACTCAAAAATTATGTCTATTTAATTATCAATAAATCATTATTGGGATCCACTGTCATTCCCTTCGTCACTATCGTAAGCACTCGTATTGGACTCATTAAGTTCCAGTCCAGTAACAGAACTACTACTTTTACTTAACGAATATTATTCTGGTCTCCATTTAAATAACGATATAATTTATTATCTTTAACAAGAAAGTTATCACGTATTTATTTTAAGCCATTTGCGTCTATACCCGTAGTCAGAATGTCTTTAATCCTACACAACTCAGAATCTCCCAATTACAGAGTGTGCAACCAGTCTTCACTGCTGATTGTCATAACCGACGGATATAGATCTAAAACCTTGGATGTTTGCGCTTTCTTTATTATTAGCATAACAATCCTCGGTTTTGTGTCCTAACTTGTTACATGTGATGACTTGACAATAGGTTTGGGACATTTCAAAAACGGGTGACCCTTTTCTTTGCAGTTGTAACAAAATAAAGAGCTTCCCGTTGCCTGCTCATTACCACTCCTACAGTCTTTGTAATTGTTAGTACTAGATAAGTCCCTTCCCAGCTTCAATTTATAATCAGCCTTAGTGGTTTCAAAAGAGGTACTATTGCTTACTTTTTACTACTAATTAGAAATTGTAGCATATCCTCAGGTTTATTACAACGTAATGTGGTAGCGCTAGACTTTAATGTCTTATCGGTAAGGCCATGGATAATACATTCTACTGCCCGCTTTCCTTCAATGTTGCACTGGTTCAATAAAGCAAGTTTTTCGTAGAAGTAAACTTCAATAGGTTCATTTAGTCCACTCTTACGTTTCAGCATATCCTCCAGTGTTTGGCCATAGTTTCGCTCGCATGGAAAGGCACTCAGTAACTTTTCCTGCCACTCGGCCCAATTGAAAAGAATCGACGGCAAGCTTTCGTACCAAGTTTTGGCCAAACCCTGAAGCTTTTGCATGCCGAAATGTATAGTGATCTTGTCGTCCCAGCCATAAACGGTTGCACATTCATTGACCTTTTTAAGCCAAACATCTATGCGCTGATTTTTTGTCGACGGGTCAAAATCCGGTAATATATTTTTATGATTCTGAGAAGTGTGAATGGGTCAGCAGACGTCGATGGCTGTGACTGCATACTTTTCATTGACTTAAGAATGTTAAATACATCTTGAGTAGAAAATGAAGGTCCATCGTCATTTTCACCAGTAACTGATTGTCTCTTTCTAAACTGCAAGTCATTGCTGATGGTAGATGCACCCTGCACAAAATGACGGTGGCCTCGAATAACTGACCCACTATGATCGCTTACGGTACGCCGCTGTCCATTGCGTTCTTTATTCAGATCTTCTTGTATCTGCTGAAGCCTCGCGCGCTCGCGTTCCAGCTGCCTCTCAATAGCGCGCACGCTGCTCGACTCACGGGGACTGCTCAGTCTCAAGCGACTACAACGGGAACCGCTGCTGCGACGGGTGCGACTGCGGCTCCGTCTGTTTCCATCCCTTGATCGCTGAGTTTGTGACTCGCCGCGATATGGCGTTACCAAACGCCGATGTTTAGAGCTACTCTCGCGTTCCATTTTATCTGAAACTCAAGGCATACCAACTATGTACGTGTTCGTTTATATTACGGCGACGCTGTACGGTACAGAAAAGATGCATCACGACTTTTAACTCTATTTATTGTTTAGCCCACAACGGCAAAATGAACAAAGAAACGTGTGTAAAACTCCATTATAGTCGTAGCTTGATAGTCAATGCCGCCAACAATAATCCGCAGGGAAAAACCTCGCAACATTAATACAGCATCGATTGACCAGTTTTAAGATAACGTGTCTTGTCTGTTACTTTGAATTTCATTTAATAATTACGTGGGTAATGCCTTCTGCTTACCCCTTCAAGCACCATACATTGCTAATGTCTCATATCGAATATTAATAGCTATTGCAACTAATTATATAATTCTCTAACCATTAAAAATTAATATTGCAAATTAATAATAAGCAGCAACCATCAGCCTAAAAAAAAATCATCAATCAAACGACATAATAACATTTATTCTTTGAAATATTGTCAACAAACTGAATTAGGTTGAAATCACAAATAAATTTATTACTCGCAGTTTCAAAACTGAGAATAAATATAATTGATTATAGCCCTCATAAGTTGCAACAGCACTCCCAATAATCATAATATAATACACAATCCATTAAAATAATTTTCAAAGAACCGGACTCGTAGAATAAAGTAGGTACTATCCCACTTCTGAAATGAAATAAAACTCTGCGTTTTATAAATTTCCTTATAGTTTTATGGCTTAACTTTAGATTAGTTGCCATCGAGTTTGAGGTTCATATTTTTTATACACAAAGCTAATATTATTAGAAGCCTACACGCGAAGTTTTAACTTGCGGAGATTAATGGTTAACGAGAAAAAAAATAATGAAAATCGTAAAAAAACACCAATAATTTGTCACTTTTCACCACAGAACACAAACACTTCCAATGTTTTTGACATTCGGCTCGTCCAATACGTTTTGTTTTACGTAACATTAACGCACAACAATGTTTTACTTCATTTAAAAATTTAATTAATAATTATATTTAGTTATTAAGTTAAATTTTATGCATATTTTATTATATTACGTATATTTATATAAATGAACGCTATTAAATATTATAATAATTTAATGACGGTTGCCGATATGTGAAACTAAACGTAAAACGTCGTACGCATTCTATGGGTTGGTCAAGGTCAACACTTTCAAATGACACCCTATTTGTGAATTTGTGTCTTGTATAGGAGACGCGTAGTTTTTTTTTTCAACCCCAGGTCGGCATTTGAATTACGCATCCCTAATTCAACCATAATTAGTACTTAATGGTTAACACCCCGACTCGGATAGGTTAGGTTAGAAGGCTAAGGCGGGAGCGAAGCGGAGCGGAGCTCCCGCCTTAGCCTTCGTGGTTATTTTTTTTTTGGCTTGTCGACGAGTTCTTATTTGGAGAACGATTACTTATGTTGTCGATTTTATTGAACATAACCTCAAAAAATAAAAATCTAAATTCAAGGTAACTATTGATTTCCTAACTTTGGGGAGGGGTCAGGGGGATTCCCCCCTCCCCCTCCATTTTCCATCTTCCAATTTCGACCTTGAAATCGATTTCAAAACAAGAAAATGCGAAAGTTAGGTTAGAATTTTAAAAAAATCATAACTCAAAAAGGGGGGGCGTCCGCAACTTTTCCGTCAGGGGGGGGGTTCCCCACCCCCCCCCTCCCCCCTCCCCCCCACTCCCACCCCTTAAATCGTTGGATAGTAATCCGAAGTCCTACCGTTTTTTTTTAAATTAACAACGTGAAAGCTTTTTGTGACTTATTCACTCAGTCACCATTTTGTATTCACAAATATTATTTACTAGCGGGAGTCACGCGGTTTCACCCGCGTAGCCTCCGCTCCCGTGGGAATACAGGAATAAAATATGGCCTGGTGAAAAAAGTTTTAAAATCGGCACAGTAGTTTTGAGTTTATTCATTTACAAACATACAAAAATACAAATTTCACCCCTTTATAATATTACTTTAGATGTATACTAGTATAGATATTTCAATCTCTTCAGTTTCAAGTCAAATGTTCACATTTTTTGTATAGGATCTAGTGAACCAAGTACTGACGCGGTGAGCTCCACCGAATCAAGCACGTCCGAATCTAGTTCTACTGCAAACACAGGAAGCACTGAAAGTGAGTTCACGACTTTAGTTATTAATATTTTACGCCCTTTGCACACCTCCGCCGCGAAACCAGAACAGCGGAACCGCTACATGAATTCCGCTGTGATCAAGTGTGGATTGAGCAGCGGAACTTGACGCGAGTTGGTCGCTGTGACGCTATCGCAATTTTTTCATATTATTTTTATAATCTGGATGACTTAATAAATATTTAATAGGTCTATTTCTGATAGCTTGAAGTAGTTTTTCTGTAAACTTCTCGTCCATTTACTGAAAAAAAATATTTGTTTCGCTCTGTATTTCTGTCAATTTTGACAAACCGGCGTGTAGACAACGCGGTACCGCAACAAAAAGGCGGTCGAAGCGCGGAGGTTTGACTGGCGTAGCAGCAGATTGGCGAAACCGCGCAGGGAAAGAGATAGAAGATAGTTAAATCTATGTATTAGAACAGGCGGTTTCGCTAGTGTTCCGCTCCTCCTACATGTGACAAAACTTGGCGGAATTACTGCGGTTCCGCTATCATGGTTTCGCGGCGGAGGTGTGCTACAGGCGTTAGAATTAGGTTGTCTTAAATTTTATTTTGAAGTTTTTGTAAGGACTATTTTATTTAGTCGCATGTCACTGTCTAAATGAAAAAAAAGCGTCATAATAGTACTTTAAAAAGTATTTTTTTTTGTGATAAACAATGATTCTTTAGTTCACCACGTCCATCCGTCTATTTGTCGATCCGTACTAGATCGTTCTAAAGGACTACCAATTAATTTCAAAATCGAAAAAAAAATGTTACCTTCCCTACGCTCTACGCATTTGGGGAGCAAGCGGGAGATGCTATTTCCTTTCTCGTCTACACCATAGTATGGGCATGGGTATCTGTCGAAGGATAGGTCTTTATTATGTAGGTTAGTTTGAAATATTAAGCTAAATTTCTAATTTTATAGGTACATCGTCTGAAGATAATCTCAGCAGTACAGAGCAATCAACGGAATCCGGTGCTACAAGTAAGCAAAATCAGTATTTCTTTTTTTCGTTTGGAAATCCATAATCCAAGTAACTTTCATTGACAAACTCAAGTGTTGTCTTAACCCGCTGTTCCTTAGGTACCTTAGATCGTGTTATATGGTCTAAGTTAGGTACACATACTTTATGCTCCCGTTTTTTTTTAATCATTTCTAAGGAGGTCTTGAATGTTTTTTTTGTTGTGATTGTAAGAACCGCTTATAGGTATCTTAACTTACAGAAAAATAAAAGTGTTTTTCTTTTATTGTAGCCCCATGGTCACTGTCTTCCGTAGTCGTTCCTAGTACAAGAAGAATGTGCACGCCGAGAAAGAAGGTGAACTGTAACGAGACCACGTTTGGATGCTGTCCAGATAAAAAGACCACAGCTAGTGGACCATTCGATGAAGGTCAGTGTATTTTAAGAAATGTTTGTCCAACAGGTACCTCCCCTTTTCATCCCAAAAACCAAATAGTGGCAAGTGTCCACAGTGGACTAAATTTTCGCCAAAAGCGAGCGATTAAAAAAATTGGCGTAATTACCTACCAAAATCAAATGATGTAAGACGTGGACCCTGACTGACAGGTTCGCCTCGTAGATTAGTGGTTAGAGTAGATAATTACAACCGGAGGTCGTGGATTCAATTCCCACCCAGGATCGAGTGACTATTGTTTAATTGTGATTATTGTTTGAGTAGGCTAGATCCCACAGAACAAGCTAATTTGGACTTGATGTTGTTGTCTGAAAATGTTGTCAAAATATTGAATATAATATAATCTATTCTCGCAGGTTGTCCTAAGCCTCACACCTGCAAGGAGACTCAGTACGGCTGCTGCCCTGACGGCGTGACACCTGCAGGACCGGAGGGTGCCGATGATCCCAACTGTCCCTCCATTCCGTGCGAACTGACGCTGTACGGTTGTTGCGAAATTGATAACAAGACTGTGGCCATTGGAAACGACCAAGAAGGATGTCCGAATCCATGCGTGTTCTCCGAGTAAGTTAAAACACACTTTTTGTGCAGGAAAAACACGAAATTTTGCTACTCAAAAATGACCTTTATAACCCTGAATTTAGAAAAATCTATAAAAGTTACGATAACCTTTTCTTACGGGTGAAGCTTTTCAACATTTGGAAATGTGACTGATAGTCTAAAAGGGGATTGGAACTCATTTTTTTCTTAGTTAAATATTTATTTTTTCTAGGTACGGTTGCTGTGCTGATGAACTCACAGAAGCCACGGGCGAAAACAGTAGAGGATGCCCTGAGTATGGTAAGTAAAGAAACTTTTAACCGCAACATTTTCTGTAGGCTGCGTATGACTCCACACCAATTACTTCCAAGAACTGGAACAACATTCAGCTCTAGAATTATGATGCATTATTAGTTCTGTCGTCATTAATGTAAATTGTTTTCATTACCTGAAAAAAAAATCAATTCTTTTGAGGCCCTATGATAGACTATTTCAAAAACAACATGTACGCTGAGCTCATTTGCAAGCCTATCATATGGCAGGATTTGGTTGCTGGAGCTTATGTAACTAAGACCAACCAATCCAAAGTGAGAATGATAAAGATCTCGGTAGAAACCCGTTAAAAGCCCTTACCTATGAAGTAACAATTTTAACTACCTTACAGTGGAAACAACGTCAACAGAAGCCGACACAACAAGCACAGAAGAAACCAGCACCAGCAGTGAAAGTACTTCAGAAGCTAGTACCACTGAAGCTACTTCCAGTTCTTCCAGTGAAGCCACTTCCTCAAGTGAAGCCACTTCTTCTAGTGAAGCCAGTTCTACTGAATTCAGTTCTTCCAGTGAATCTTCCAGCACCAGTGAAGAGACTACTTCGTCACCTGTTACGGAATCTGAAGGATGTGTGGACTCCGAATTTGGCTGCTGTTATGACAACGAAACCGCAGCTGCAGGACCTGAACTGCAGGGATGTCCATGCAATGCTACTGAATTTGGTTGCTGTCCTGATGGTGTATCACCAGGTAAAATTTTCATAATATCGTTTTCGCTCTAGACACAGGTTACATTAAAATAATAAAATGTCAAGTTGGTGGTTTTTAAAATGTTGGATTTTATGTACAAAGGCAGAAACTGTCTTCATCCACAGTTTTAGTTTCCCAGTCCACATAATCATACCATGTATCTAAGTGGTATAGTATAAATAGGCTATAGGCATACCATACATCAAGAAAGTTACTAATCTATAGACTCAACTAACCCTTTTTTCTGGACAACAATGAATGCTGGCATCGCTTCGCAGCTCAAGGCAAAAACAGCGAAGGATGCCCAGGTCCGTGCCAGAGCTCCCGCTACGGATGCTGTGAGGATGGCGAGACGCCAGCGCACGGCCCCGACTACGAAGGCTGCTGTCTGTTGAAGGCGTTCGGCTGCTGCCCTGACAACCGCAAAGCAGCTGAAGGACCTCACCTTGAAGGTCAGTCATTTGATTATAATAAAGTCTTTTATGTTTGAATTTCAACTTTTCGTCTTCATTCTAAGAAATAAATTTTCTATGTAATATAGATTCATTGGTATTATTTATTGTGTTTTAATTTAGCACATTTTTCATTTCCTACATTGAGTTAAATATAGGTAAAACTTTGTAAAAACTATCTTATGGAAACATGGTTTCAATAGTATGGTAAACAATAGACATTACGAGTACGAATCATTCGATTCGAGGTAAGATTCTATGCTTCAGAGTGAAATAAAGTCATCTACAAACATTTTCGTCCTTCGTAGGTTGTGGTTGCCAACACACGCAACATGGTTGCTGTCCAGACAACGCGACTGCTGCCCAAGGACCCAGCAATGAGGGTTGTGGCTGTCAGTACACCGAGTTCGGCTGCTGTCCTGATAGGTAGGACACTTTAATAATTACCAATACTGTATAAACAGAGACCTGCCTACTGCTGCTGCACGGCCGCAGCTCCGATCCTACCCGGGGACTAACGCAGGACAGTGGCATTCTTATTTCTTGTAATTGCAACCTACGGTTACGAGCATACCGAACCCCCCTGAGAGAACCTTAACTTACCTACCCCTATTTTTTTAATAAATTTTGTATACTTACTATTTGTTTTCTTCCTCTCTCTCCCTCCTAACCCCTAAGGTTACATAGTGTTCAAAAATAGCTAGGAATCATGGGACATCCTTGAGAAAAATTTGTCAGAGTTCCTTGACAAATTTGGATTGAAACTTGTTACCCAAATTTCTCAAGTTATTCGAGACACCAAATGAGTATTCGTGTTATTTGATTGAATTTATTCGTCTGATGGTTGTCTTGCTGATACACGAATAAGAAACCCCTAGGTACATAATTCAACGTTTTATGCAACTTTTCAGTATCATTCTCAAGACTAATAATGTCAAATCAATGCTCCTGAACATACAAAATTCTCAAAGTCCAGTTAATTAAGAAACCAGTAGTGAATTATCTTTATATTTTCTTCTGCATTAAAGAAATTTTCTTCCACAGGCACACAACATCACCTGGCCCCAACTACGAAGGTTGCAGCTGCCACACGTACCAGTTCGGTTGCTGTCCAGACGGTGTCACCATCTCCACAGCGCCGAACCAACAGAGCTGTCGGTGCGAGTATTCTCCTAACGGTTGCTGCGGTGACGGCAAGACCGCTGCGCCGGGAGCTAACGGAACTGACTGCGATTGTGCCAGCAGCAAGTTTGGATGTTGTCCGGATGGTCAGACAGAAGCTACGGGAGCTCACTTCCTTGGATGTGTGGATGTGCCTGAAAATAAACAAGGTAATATAAAAAATCCAGGCATCATTCTATACCATCCATTCATCCAATCCATTCTATACCATGATCTATTGTAGCCTGCGTGTGTTATTCACTTTTTCGTGTGGGAGGGCCTTTATATAATCGTGGTCAGGAGTAGACTCATATACCAAGACTTTTGCTAATGTTAATAATACACGAAAAATAACTCTAACCTAGTATAGGTAAAAAAATACCATTACAATATCAATCATTTCAATTATTTGTACCTACATATTTACTAGTATCATAATTGATGGTTCAAAGAACCTACCTATCAGTCTAAATCTATAGACGAATAATAAGTTTTTTTTGTTCCAGCTGTATGCAGTCTCAATAACGACGCTGGCCCATGTACTAACTTCACGGCGATGTGGTACTATGACTTGACCTACGGCGGGTGTTCCCGATTCTGGTACGGAGGCTGTGACGGCAACGGAAACAGATTCTCTTCCAAAGAGGCTTGTGAAGATATTTGTGTACAGCCTGGACCTAAAGGTAAGGGAAATGCCTCCTTGGTTTCTCTTGTCCAGTGTTTTGTCATGTTCCATTCGAAGTTCTTGGTTTATCTACGACACCATATCTTCTCCATAGATTTTTTTCGTCGAACTGAATACTCCAGACTCAACCAGAAGTCTTTCTGGCATTTGTTCTTAAAAGTTACATGATTCTGAAACAATTTACACTTATTACGAGGCCATATAGCCTGGAAGGAGCACCGTATGACTTTAAGTCAATTTGCGGCTCCGACATGCTGATTTTACCGTTTTAAGTTCTGATAGGGTAAAGCCCGAGGTGAGCTCCACACTCAAAAAGATGCTAAATTAGATGATCGTGTTGTTGAAGAAAGTGAGACTAGGTATTTGGCACTCCTGAGATTTCCATGAGTTAGCCAGTTCATATCTTCTCTCTCTGTTTCCCTCAGAGGCCTGCAACCTGCCAAGTGTGAGAGGTCCGTGCGAAGCGGACCTGGTGCGATGGTACTACAACTCCACCGTCGAGCAGTGCCTACCGTTCAGGTACGGCAGCTGTCTCGGCAACGCCAACAACTTCGACACCAGGGAGCTTTGCCAGAAGCAGTGTGCTAAAGATACCACTACAGGTAAGAATTGAACAGATTGTGAATTTATGTTATTTAATTCATTATCATTCATAGGTATTTTTTCTAATATACAAAAGTCTTGTGTCACGGTGTTACTGCTAGATATTCTCCGCATCAACATTTTATAAACAAAATCCACATACATTAATGAGTTTGGTTCATTTCAATACGATGTTATAACCTTGACCATCACGACGAAGTGCGTATCTAATATTTCTTTTACTTTTAAAGCTTCATCTCAAATATATGACTGCCTCTGAGGCCGCCCGCCGCGCTGAGGTCGAGGGTTCGAGTCCTGGATCGGTCCAAATATTTGTGTTATTCAATGTTTGTTTTCGGAGTTTGAGAGTTATGTATAATATGTACTTACTTGTGTTTAGAAATATAAAAGTATGTATATCAGTCGTATAGATCTCATAGCCCAAGCTCATATTGACTTAATTTGGGCTTGATAGTCCAACTGAGAATTTAAGTGAGAATGTCATCAGACTTTGAGTCTACTGCAGACTTTGAGGACACTTACATTCCAAAATAAGTCAATCGCACTGTTCATTCTTTTTCAGATACTTGTCACCTACCAATAGAGCAAGGTCCCTGTGCCGGCAACTTCAGACGTTGGGGCTACAACAGCGAGTCGGAGAGGTGCGAGGAATTCAACTGGGGAGGCTGTGAGGGCAACGGTAACCGGTTCGACACCGAAGCTGGCTGTGAATTGCGCTGCAAGTCTAGTACTGGTAAGTGCTGGACTAAATATGATAGGCTAGGGTTAGTGGTGATGTAAAAAATTAACCAAATATAGTTTTCTTCGAGGATCATTTTGTAGTTAGCTGTATTGTTATTTGATACTTGCTTGTTGACAGCCCTAACGGGACCGCATCTCTTTGCATGGTATGAAGTAATTAATAGATTGACCCCTTTGTAGATTGGAGTATGGATTGAATTCCCTCTTTAATCATCTACCTTTCCAGACTTACACGTCTTTGTGATCAACGTATCGAACTGCTCTTACTAGGAAACTTATCATAAACATTTGAGGGCTAATCCCGCTTGAATCCCTGGCTTTCATGTACATTTCTTCCATTTCGTACAGTCTTCAGCAGTAATTCCTCTTGTAGTCCGCAGGTCATATTATTCACCAGGTCAAGTCATAACTTTTTGGAATCTGTCTCTCTTGCTTGACAGTACGCGTACCCGTAAAATGTGACCTTACCCGCGAAGCTGACGGTCATGTTACTTGTCCTCAATACCATGAAGGCTACCTTTGATTTCGATATTCCTTACGCGATCCTCCATTAAAAAACTTGGACACTTAAATTCAACTTAAAGACCCTTTGCAAATGGACCTGCGACCTAGAAAACTGGTGGATAGATTGTTGATTAAAGGCAAGATATTTATTCTTCAGTTAATACCTAGTAAGAGCAGTACTTATTCAAAAAACATAACCCACGCTAGACTTGAAGCCATTACAACTCAAACTCTTTTTCTAATAATAACGTTTTCTAATTTTCCTATTGTGTTTGGAGCATGTGGTGTTTACTAACAATGGGTTGCACACAGCCGTATGTTCGGAACAACAAGAAGCCGGCAACTGCTCAGAGAAGGAGGCTCTCTGGTCGTTCAGTCAGAGCGAAAACCGCTGCGTGCCTTTCTACTACTCTGGGTGTGGTGGAAATAGCAACAGATTTGCTTCGAGAGAGAGCTGTGAACAGGTCTGCCCTAGTGTTTATGGTAAGTACCGTGGTGGGGAGTTTATTGAGAACTAGAGGCGTAACCCGGCCGCGCCCGATAATGGTGCATCTGCTGACAGATCATGAGACAGAAATAAAGCTCGAAACCCTAACCTGTATAAGCCCCGCACGTTGATATTGCGCTTGGCGGCCATCTTGGTGACGTATGTCCGTCGAGCCGTCAGTACTAAAAAATAGCGTACGCAGCTTCGCGAAGCCAGCCCGCGCTCGCGCTACGTCACGATGAGGTCACTTAGCTGTCATTTAGACAAGGTTCCAGCGCAATACCAACTTGCGGAATACAACATAAATGACCAGCGTGGTAGGCACTGTTAAACCTTTCCAAAATTATTGGGAGAGGCCCGTCCGGAGTACGTCTATCAGTGGACTATGTTAAGCTGATTTGATTGGTTGTTTGATTGTAATAATTTTAAATCAGGTATCAAAAATTACAGGGATGTTTTTTTTTTCACTTCTCCCAGTTTGATTCCCGGCTCAAGCAGTTGATTTTGCAAAAATCTTTAAATGCAGTTTTACTTACTTTAGAAAGTAAAGGAATGTTTCCTTTCAGCAAAACCTCCTATTGTCAATATTAAGAGTACCTACTTTACCTCCAACTACCGTCTTTAAATTCCACCCTGTATATTCAGGATATAATTATATTCTGCCGATAGACAAAAGCTATATATTTGTACAGAATATGAATCAGACAACAGGTTGATGTGGCAATTCGTATATCTTTAAGAAGTATTTTGGCATGTATTGAATATCAGTAGAGTATGAAGATCTATTTTGGTGAATGGTATTGCACTTTTGGTTTTAACTAACATGTAGTAGCATTATGTTTTTGCATTAATTTGTGTACTTTTGTAGATATTTTTAATTGTATTTTTGTAGACATGTAAGTATAGTACTTAAGTTATTATTCGGTATTTATATTTGGGATATAATAAACCGAGCCTCAAAAGTTTTTATCGGCCACGGCATTTAGCTTCTGATTTAATAACTAAGCCACGCGAAAATGAATAAGCCTCTAATATACTAATTCGTCCTCTTTACAACGTCACCTAAACATTCCGTTATAAGCATCAAATAAAGATCAACTATTATTTTAATTTGTCCTGCGTATTTATATATTAACACCTAATTTACTAATTCAGCCACATATTTTACTTGTAATCACCATTTTATATTTCACAGCTTGAAATCGAGAGCCTCAAAAAATATAATTTAAGCCTCCACAGACAACATCAGTTTTCAAAACTTAGCGTGTAAAATAAATATATCACATTCTTTTTTCGTGAAAATAGCCACTGCAAGGTTTGACGCAAGTGCAAAGAATGACAGAAACCGGCCATTTGCATCAATTAGAGACCGCTATTTGATATAACTTTGTAACTAAGACAGATTACGCTTACCGAACTAGAAAATGAGGTCAAGAAAGCCAATACTAAAAAACTCAGAAGTGTATAATACGGTATACACTTTTGAGTTAAGTATAAACATTAAGTGAATATGTGGATAATGTCGTCATAAATTTCACCATTAATGAGAAATTACTGGTTACATGTGAACAGTGTTTAGCACTGCCACGTTATAGTACGTACTTTTGGTTTTAGTATTTGCTTTCTTGGTCTTACTTTTTTGTTTAGTCAGTGCTATCTGTCTTTAGTTCTATAATCTGTATTACATGCATATATAATGTCGCCGACCGAAAAATCTATATAATGTCTATGCATTCAATAGAATACCTGAAACTTGCAGGCAAGGCAATGTATGAAATATACGAGAGTATGGAAGGGTTGTTCGCTGCTTTTGAAGGTTAGGTTTGGTTGGAACAGTGACCATTACCGCGCAAAGGCGAGCAAGTGAAGCGAGCATGCCGCGGCAGCGGCCGCCGAGCGCCAGATGTCATATAAAAAAATTATTTTACATTATGTTACAAGTTACCATTTCTCTATAGGTTATAATTTTGCGATATTTACAATTTTATGGTTACCCAAGACCTATTTATTTTACACATTGCCGGTGGACCAGCAGGTATTCTATGCAATCCCTGGGAATTTTGTACAGTACCTAGACAAACTATGAACAATCATATACTTATTCAAAACATTTCATACATTGCTTGGACGGGGCGTCTGGAGTCTGGGGCAGGTATTCCTTAGAATGCATAGATATTGCATTAGAATATCTGAATTAAAAAGACTGCAGGTAACACATAATAACAAATGAAAGCATTTATGCCCAAAGGTCTGTCCTACGCTCCCATGTTGAAACGGACTCGCTTGTCCGTTTCTACCAGATTGTGACACCCCACACAGTCGGCCTAACGTGCCTTGCAAAACAAGAAAACTCTCGCAAATCAAATGTTACAAAGTGGTCACCAATCCGAGCACCAGCAATAGCGGCAGTTGCTTACTGCAGTGATCGTTTAGAGTCAGTGGCTACAAGTGGTTCTAGCTATTTATGTAATATTAGTGGCCATAATTTGCTTTTTAATGGCAATTTTACTTTACTTTGATGATCCATTAATGTGGGACCAGTTACATTTTATACATGCTGAATTAGGAAATTAGAAGCTACTATATTAATAAACAATGTCTATTTTGAGGCCATTTTGTAGTAATTCAGAAGTTTACTGTTTGAATGCATGTTACAAAATTAGATGCTAAAAAATAATCACGATGCTGAATTATATTAACAGTGGCTAATAAAGAAATTAAATGGTGGCTATAATCTATAAATTCTGACGTTCATTAATTGTGGCTGACTTATTAATTTAGGAAGCAAAGTATTTTTTCGGAGGCCAATAATGCTATTAAAAAGAAGTTCGTTTAATTAGCACCCTTTATATTTATACTATTAACATCATAAAAATCAAATGTAGGTAATAGGAACCGACTTATAAAATTTTAAAATACGTTGAAAGCGACCCATGTAAAGACCTTATTATTATTATTTATTTCATCCATACACTGATCAATTTATTATTTACGGCCGTGGTTTTACAATCAAAAAAAGTGGGTGTACTATGCCAAATCGAATGCCAAATAATCGAATATCAATTGATCGACCACTTTACATCGAACATCCAAATACTGGAACGTTCATGAAATCGAATGTTTAATATATCGAACATTCAATATATCGTACACTCAATACATCGAGTATTCAAAATATCGAATGTTTGTTTCATCGAGCGTTCAACGCATCGCATATTCATTCTATCGAAATATTAGTATAGGTACTGAATACTTTTTATATGGTAGAATACAAGAAAACACAAAATTTACTAATAAATCACATGTAATCTTTAATTATTCAGACCAACATTTTTAAAATAGTATTTTTGCTATAAGTATTTTTTATATACATTCAATGCAATCATTAAAAATCTGTACTTTTAATATTGCAAACACACACTTCAATTTTATTATTTGTAAAGATAGATAAAATAAACTTCAATAAATGTAGGTACCCTTAAAAAAGTACATATAGAAATGTAATATATTATTAGTAAATTTTGTGTTTTTCTTGTATTCTACCGTATAAAAAGTATTCAGTACCTATACTAATATTTCGATAGAATGAATATGCGATGCGTTGAACGCTCGATGAAACAAACATTCGATATTTTGAATACTCGATGTATTGAGTGTACGATATATTGAATGTTCGATATATTAAACATTTGATTTCATGAACGTTCCAGTATTTGGATGTTCGATGTAAAGTGGTCGATCAATTGATATTCGATTATTTGGCATTCGATTTGGCATAGTACACCTAGAAAAAATGGGTCTCGGGGTGACAGCGCGGTAAAATTCGAATTATAAAAAATAGCGGCAATTAAAATGAGATCAATTTAGAATAATTAGTTTATATTATTGTGTTGAAAAAGGTTTATTATTGTATTTTAAATAGTTATGTAAGACGTGAAGCACGATTTTGAGGGTGATTTTCTAGAAATTAGAATTTTATATATGAAAATGTTTACAGTGCCCGACAAGTGCACACTGCCTGCTGAGACGGGCGAGTGTTCCGACTATCGGGAGAAATGGTTCTACGACACTAGGATTCGAAGGTGAGCATAAGCATAATAATTACCTAAATATTTACGTACAAATTTTGTTAGAGAAGTTATTGGTCTGCCTGCCGCACAATCTACACTATAATGAAAGATAATAATATAATAGTATTACATACAGATCGGCAACTCCCTGCCGCCCCACAGTTGTCATTGTAGTTGACTTTACAGACGTGTTGACGGAACATTTGCTTAGAATTTATCATTGGTTCAAACTGGAGTTTCCGTATAAAGAGAAAAGATTGTTTTTTTTTGTTTGCATCGAATAGGCTCCGAAACTACTGGACCGATTTGAAAAATTATTTCATTGCTGGAATTTTTTGCCGTATTCCCACGGGAACGAGAGTTACGCGAGTGAAACCGCGTCGTAACGTCCACCAGTATCTTATACATAGAGATATAAAGTTTATTAACAATTTAAGGTGCCGACCATTCTACTACGGAGGCTGCGGCGGCAACAAGAATAACTTCGACACAGAGCCCGAGTGCTTCAGCGCATGTTCTGAACCTGTCACCACGACCACGGCTAAGCCCACACAACCTCAGACCATACCCACGCACCCCGTCACTCCAGCCACGGAGCCCACGCCGCAACGAGGACCTGTGCCTCCTCAGGATTGTAAGTATCCGAAACTCTTCACAGGCAATTTGTGTTTTTAATATCTACCACTAAAGTGGCAGTGAAATATACGGCCTACCTGATAGAAAGTGGTCCCTGTGTGCTATGGATGTTTGCATAAAAATACACATATATATGCATATAGTCATGACTTTATCCCCGAAGGGGTAGGCAGTGGCATAGTATACGCCCACATTTCCCCTTATAGTTTTCTGTCTCCAGTAATAGGTGGTGAGCCTATTGCCGTGTTGGAATGGACAGGTCTTGACGACTTTACGATTTTTTTAAATTTCGAAATTGGTTTAACGATTGTCATTTTACTGAACACCTGGTTTCATTTCCAAAAGGCCAAAGTGTTCCCTAGTCGCCTAGTCACTTGGTGTGGCGACATTTTGTGCTTTTTCCCGTTGCCACATGAAGCCCCGTCGCCACACCGAACTAAGAGTGGGTAAAAGCCCGTAGGAGCATGAAAAGCTATATCATAGGGCTGTCGACCACTGTCGACTTTAGGGTACCTAGCTCGCATAAGAATAAAATAAAATGTTTGAACTGTGGAAGTGATACTCAATTTGCTGAATATCGTCAGCGCTCACCAACACACAGTCAAATAAAACCCCAGGTGAAGTTGAGACTTATAAAGTCGAATTTTTAATCAGACGAAGTCAGTTGACAGCAGCTAATGTCACTTCTTCATACAGTGTTTCTTCATTTGTATGACGAAGTGACATTAGCTGCTGTCAATTTACTTCGTCTAATTAAAAATTCGACTATAGTAGGTACCTACTCCATTTAATAGCTCTTAGACTCTACCTACTCTTTAATTTGCCGTATGTCATTAGATACTTCGCAGAATTTGATCCATAACAGCGACACTATCGTATGGTGTAATAGCACAGCCGCCAGATCATGTAGGGCTCTTTATACTGTGGTAATACTTAGTAAAGGTGTGTTTTCTTTTTTCAAATTCAACGGGTTCGATTACCAGATGGGATTATTGATTTTTCAAAAATGTAATGAATAGGTTTTAAGTTTCATCAAAATCGGGCTCGTGACTCCTTTTTCGCTATTCCTTAGGGTGTTATTAGACCAATCGATCGATCGTCGATCGACGGCATCGATCGATGGCAGAATGGTTTAGTCGACGTCGATCGATAATTTCTATCACACCAATCAACCGATCGATGGCAGAATGATTTAGGTTTAGTTTAGACGTTGATCGATGCTGTCGATCGACGATCGATCGATTGGTCTAATAACACAAAACGATCAACGTCGACTGATGTCATCAACCGGTAATCGATCGATTGGTTGGTCGAACAGTAGGTATCCGTCAATCAATTAAAGCTATTACACCAGTCGATCGACATCGATCGACGTTGATCGATGCTGTCAATCGACGATTGATCGATGCTGTCAATCGACGATCGATCGATGGTTCTAATAACACGATTTAGCCATCTTTGACGCAAAAGCAAAAGACTGGATTCCCTAACGCCTCGGAAGGATATCTCAAGTTCCTCAACAGTTTTTAACAGCCCTTCCTTATTTCCAAGCTATCTGCTTCCTGAGCATCGACATCGGAGGTCTCTGCTCAATAGCGCCGGTGGAACAGCGGTACGCGTACGACAGTGCTCTCGGCAAGTGCATACAGTTCCAATACAACGGCTGCGGAGGAAACCAGAACAACTTCCCCACTGAAGAACACTGCACTTATTATTGTCATCCTGTGCAAGGTTTGTTCTTAACATCATTTTCCACTAGATGATGCTTGTGGCTTCGCCCGCGTGAAATTTGGTACCCGTTCCCGCTTCCCGTGGGAACATTTTTCAGGGATGTTTTATACTATAAGCTGTACCAAATTTCAGCCCAATCCGTTCAGCGGTTAGAGCGTGATTGAGTAACAAACATCCAAACATCTTCACAAACTTTCACATATAATATTAGTACGATCATCGTACATACGTTTACGCCTATATAGCTTAAAGGTTAGGCTAGGCAGAAGTAAACTATACACCCAAATTTTGTCAGTAGTTTTCTTGGTCTCGTAATGTCAATACACATAAAGATTGTAACGAAATATTGCAATTGGCAAATTTCGTTTTCAAAATGGATTTCTAATACATTTTTGGCAGTGTCTCCAGTAATTATCATGTAGGAATGCTGGAAGTAGAAGAAAATAAAAATGAGAATTCCAAATAAATTTTTATATTGTAACTTAATAAATAAGATTTTCAATAAAAAAAAATCCGCTAAGAAAATTATTTTTTTCCAGACGTGTGCCAACTGCCAATGCTAGCAGGCCCTTGCGATGGATCCTTCATGAGTTGGTTCTATGACCCTGTCAGCGACTCCTGCAGCCAGTTCACGTACGGAGGCTGTCAAGGCAACGATAACAGGTATTGTAGAACAACTATTGAGAGCAAGGTATTGAGCTTTGAATGATCTTGATTTATAGCATTATGTAAAACTAAGCTTATATTGGTCTTAGTTTTATGTGGCTTTCATTGATCTTACCATTTCTAACTTCTAAGTAAGATAAATTAAAACTGTTTCACCATCATCCGGCTCGAAGGACCATGTTAGTGTCACTTATTAGTGTTCACATGCCAGTGTCACATGTCAGTGTCAGTTGTCAGTGTCACTTTACATAATAGATTATTTTTTCGCAATAACATTGAAGAGTATCAAATAGGAAACGAGGCCTTCTGGATGTAGTTTTTTGATCTCATAAAACGGTCGTTTACAAATAACTATTCGAAATATAAATAAGTATTATTTGTCATATTTCTAGGTTCGAGACTCGCGATGATTGCGAGCAGAGATGCAGGTCTGGACCAGGTCCCGAGCCTGTCACGCAGAAACCCATCGTTACTACACTCACAACACCCTCTATTGTAAGTTTCTCTAATCATACTTCTCACTAACCAATTGTGTAGCAAAAATAAATGGAAAAATATAGATATTTCCTACAGCAAAAAAATTCAAGCGTTGACGCTGCGTTTCAAATTCGTCTGATGCAACAGCAACAAAGACTGGTTCAGTCAGGCTAGTAGCCATCCTATCAGATACTACTAAGGTGGCATTAGATTACGACTTATTTAAGGTGTAGGTTGTGACGACCCAGTGTTGAAATTTTTCAAGCCACCCATAAGGCCTTCAACTTTGCTTAACGACCGTTATGTTACTGACAGGTTTTACCAACGGCTTAACGTGCCTTCTGAAGCACTGAAACATCCTCAAATAAATGTCACAAAGTGGTCACGTGGTGGTCACCTAACCAAGAACCTGGCCATAGCTACAGTTGCTCACTGCTGTGACCATTTACAGAATACCGAGTTCGCGGGATCACGACCAATTCTAAATTCTTTCGTTATTGGTACAGGGCCATGGCGAGCAAATCCCTCCGGAATGCGTAGTCTCCCCAGTACTCGAGCAGTGCCGTGGATCCAGTGAAGTGTGGTACTTCAACCCGCGCCACCACCGCTGCGTGTCTCATGTTAACCAGGAATCGGGTCGCAACTGTCGACATATAGGCACCTTCGCATCACAAGAAGCCTGTGAGAGAGGATGTGGTGCCTTCCGAGGAATAGGTAAGTCTTAGTGAACAAACTCCCTCAGATTGCGTAGTATCTCTAGTGCTGGAACAGTGCCATGGAGCAAGTGAGATGTGGTACTTCAACCTGCACCACCACCGCTGCGTGTCGCACGTCAACCAGGACTCAGTCCAACCCAATCCCAACGTGCAAAATATGCTAAATCAAAAAAGGGGAGATTTCATTTCCCATAAGAGCTTATCAACTGCTGATCCAGTTTGTAGGTTAGGGCTCGCAGAACTTAGACCCATCTCAAACATCGTGACTGCGATAAGACGCTGAGTTGTCATATTGTGAGCCCTTTTTACACTTTTTGTCCTAAACCCAGCTAAAAATATCTTGTTTCCACAAACAGACGTGTGCAAACAACGTGTGGACGCGGGAACCTGCCAAGACTTTGTCACGAAGGTGTACTTCGACGCCAGTTCCAACACGTGTAAGGAGTTCCAGTACAGCGGGTGTCATGGCGGCGCCAACCAGTTCTCGAGCATTGACGAATGTGCTCAAGTTTGCATACCGGAGACCATTACACAGGGTACGTATATTGTCCTTACTGATATTGGGTGGATGTATGGTTGGATGGATGTAAGGATGACGGGTACACATCGAGATCTTGTAGTCTAGAATAATACATGGCTACTTTTAATCGCAGAGTAAGTTTCCATGAGTTGAGGGAATGGGATAATTCCACGCAGGGCATTCCACGCTGGCTTCGGGCACCATCTATTTAGAGAATAGAAGAACGACCTTTGATCCATTGACTTGCAAAGATTTTGAGGGCATTTTACTGTGGTGAAACTATAAACTACTATGGAAAATAACGATGCTATCAAGATCTTCGGGGCTCAAACCAGCCTCACCTGGTAGACGGCACCTGTTGACCACAAGACGAGCTCATGGTGACGAGAACGAAAACTCGAAACTCAACTGAGCAATAATGACAATCGTCTATATTGAGGCCTTTGTCTACCAGAGAATGGGATAGACTGATTTCATAACTTCCGGCTGATCTAGGCTAATTGGAAATATGCGTTACTTGTTAAACATCCGCTAATGGTAAATATGGCAGAAATGCCCCCAATGCGCCCTGCATTTCGGCAATTTTTGCCATTAGCGGATGTTTGATGATGATGATGTTTGAGTTAGCAAATTTATTCCGTACTCCGATCTGCGCTTATTCTTTCTACATTTTTGCTATCGAGGGATATAACCACAGGACGGAAACTCCATACAAAAATGTTCGTTTTCACCCACACTAACATCACGTAATGTGAATGCTTGAATCAAGCTTGAATTAGGCTTGAATTAGCAAGGGACACTAGCTATGGAAACAAAATAATAAGGAACAGACTGCAATCTCATGTATGTAGGTACTTTTTTTTCAAGTCTACCCTCAACTAAGCACACATTAAACCAAAGCAATAACACAAAGTACGTAGGTAATACGTAATGCAACGCAGTGACACTCTTTCAAGTACTGTCACGGCAATAGACACTTAAATTTTGGTGGGGGGATGGGGAAGCTTACTCAGTGGAAGGCAGGGAGTTGCCGATCTTTATGTAATACTATTATATTATCTTGGATTTAACCTAAACATATCTATTGTCTGGTTGTAGACGTGTGCTCGCAGCCACCGGACCAGGGCGACTGCGATGACTACCTAGAGAAGTGGTACTACGATTCGACCTATGGCGACTGTAGCCAGTTCGTGTATGGCGGCTGCGGAGGAAATGATAACAGGTAACCTACAATATTGGATTGCTAAAGTATAGTCCGTTCAGAGATATATTACCTCTAGCACTTAGGTTGCCTAACTTGATTGCTGTGTTACCCCAATAAGTTTTTGTTTCTCCCATGTAATCTTACTTTTAGTCGAAACTTACTTTCTTCTTTTGCTGGCGTTTTTTTCGGGTGTGACCATTATTTGAGATGTGGAATGTTGTGAAAGCAGCAATTTCGCCTTCGTTAGTGATGGTAGTGATTTATTTTTTTCAGAAATTCATAAAAAAATAAATAAATCTTAAATATAATCGCACAGTAACAGGAGTACTGTCTTAGTGAAGTTAAGTTTATTGTGACATGAAAAACAAAACTATTCGTGCCAAAGGTTGGATGTTAAGTATAATCTCCACTTAATTCGGTAAAATGTCTTAGGCTGGCACTCATAGGGCGACTTTACTGCAATGCCAACACACAGGAAATGATCGACACGAGCTGTCAGTCAGAGATAACTGTGAACGGACTCAGTATTTGTTCATTTGCGATCAATGCGGTCAAACAGACATTAAGACAAACAGATCTTCAAACTACATGTGTTGCAAATTAAATATAATGTGTTTTGCTGAAGCGCTCGTGGCCCCGCGGACTCAGTGTTCTGTAAACGATCACTGCAGTAAGCTACTTTCACTATGACCGGTCCTTGGATGGGTGACCATCCATGAGATCACTTTGTGACATTTATTTAAGCGTTTCCGTGCTTCGGAAGGCACGTTAAGCCGTTGGTCCCAGTTGCCAGTAAAATGGCAGTCGTCAAGCTAAGTTGAAGGCTTTTATAGGCGGCTTGAAAAATTTCAACATCAGGCAGTCACAACCTGCGCCTGTCCATTTCAACACGGCAATACGGCTCACTGCCTATTACGTGGGACAAATTCTAAAAAGGTGAAATGTGGGCACATAATATGCCTCTGCCTACCCCTTCGGGGATAAAGGCGTGACCATATGTATGTATGTATGTGTTTTGCTGATGCATTTGCAGGTGCGGTCATTGCATCGTACAACTTCCAATTTCGTAGATAAGTTCTGTAACCATTAGAAAGAAATAGGTTTATTCAGCGGCCGTGCTACTATCTACAGTGTCATGTCCGCAGGTTCGAGTCCCGGCACGAGTGCGAGGCCACGTGCAAGCCGGCCACGGCTACCACCACCACCACGCTGGCGCCAGTGCTGCCACCCGCAGAGGTAAGCAACTAACTACTATGACTTTATTTGGAAACTGTTCTATAGCTTCTCCTTTATTTTCGTTACGCTATAAGCACATTATACACATAGGAATCCTGAATAAGGTGAGACGGTATTTCACGCCACATCAGAGATGTTTACTGTACAAGACGCAGATTCGTCCCTGCGTCGAGTACTGTTCTCACCTTTGGGATGACTCCGCGAGGTACTTACTAGACGCGCCTGACGCTATGCAGAGACGTGCTATCCGAATAATTGGTTGTCCTGAGGTGACGGGAGGCCTCGAACCGTTCGTTGGCGCAGCGAAGAACCATAGCGTCCTTGGCTGCCTTCTACTGAGATCTTCAACCTGATCCCACCCTCTCCTTTCTGATCCCGAACAGCACGTGCCGGGCAGAGATTCCGCAGTACACTCACACACAGTGGAGAGAATCTTCGCCAGGACTGAGCGTTTGAAAAGATTGTTCCTCTGTCGAACTATAAAAACCTGGAACGACCTGCCCGCACACGTGTTTCCCTCATCTTACAATTCCGGGTTCTTCAAGAGGAGCGGGAAGAGGCACAAGGTTGCCAACTTGAGGACCACTATCAGAAGTGGCCCCCAATCGCTAGATGCGCCACGGCTTACCATCAGGCTGGTGGCGACGTCAATTTGGCGAGCTAAATAAAAAAAAAAGCTTTGATTCGCTTTTGTCTCTGTATTTAAATTTTTAATCGTCTAACTCTTTACCATTAGTAGCAAATAAGACTTATTTACTGACTTTTTTTCATGTCTGGACCCTTACATGACCAGGACTTACGAAGGTATACAATATGCAAATATTGAGCAAACTAAAACCAAAACAGTGTTTTTTTAGGAATTATTATAATCTAACTAGCGGACGTCACACAATTTCACCCGCGTAGCTCCCGTTCCCGTGGGAATACGGTAATAAAATATGCCTATTCATCGGGGATAGTGTAGCTTCCCAACAGTTAAAGAATTTTTCAAATCGGTCCAGTAGTTTCGGAGCCTATTAGATGCATACAAACAAACAATCAAATCTTTTCTCTTTATGATATTAGCATAGCTATAGATGATGACTAGAAAGTAATGGTTGCCAAACAGTACATTCATAACATTGTGATGGATATCAACATCCGAATATTTCTCCAATTAGTGTGCGATATGCACGTAGCATATTCAATACAAATCATATTTGAATCGTGATATCAAATATAACGATGTTTCTGGACTGTAATGATTCATCGGAAACTTGGCGAATTATTCTTGTGATTTATGTCCGTTGTTTGAACTACGCCCGTATACTCCTCCAAAGACGCGGGATACTCGTAGCACCTGAACCACCCCCCGGGCGAGGCCGCAGTGGTAGCCGTAGGACTGTTGGAAGTCCTGGGATATCCTTCCGAGGGCTTATCCGGGTCTCCCAACCGTAGGCTGTTGGGCGTTACGTGAGGTTTTTTAGTCGGTAGGAGTCCAGCATAGCATCCATGATGGATTTTCCCTCACGTTCAAAAAAAAAGGCCCCTTTACTTATATGCTTTTTGGACACACATACTTGTACCGACTTATTGGTCGCGGCTGGACTTTGAATTACTTCCACCCCTGACAACAAGTCCATTAGTAGCAACTTACGCACACACATCATTTGTATTTTCTTCTGAATACCTTCCTCAGGAAGAAGAATGCACAACGCCAAGCTCGCTAGACCCATGTGAATACAACGTGACAGTGTTCTACTACGACTCTACTAACAAGAGATGTGTGGCGAGCGAATTTGGCAACTGCAGGCATCCCAACTCGTACAGAAGCGAAGAGGAGTGTGAGAGACAGTGTGGAGCTTTCCGCGGTCGTGGTAAGTACGGGCATAAGATAAAATAATAATATTTGTGAACATTTACTCACAACATCATCTAGCCCAAATTAAGCTAATATAAGCTTGTACTGTAGGATCTAGGCGACTGATAGACATACTTATATACACTAAAAGCGCCTTGTGGAGTCGACTGGTGACCCAGGGGCTGGCAGTTTTCTCGCTCAGCAAATAGGTATTGCTAGTCTTTTGGGCACAATGCCACGGGGGTCTTATTTAGGTTCAGATTAGATAGTAATAATGTAAATATTTAGATATCTAATAATTATGTTTCTCTATAATTTTTAACAATAAATGTATTCTAACTACATACTATATTATACATAGAAAACACCTGAACTCCGTAACAAACATTTGTGGATCCCACAAGTATTTCTGCCTTAGATAAGAAGTAGGTCAGTCAAAGATGCTGTATCTTTGACTGCATTCTACTGAATCTATGACGGCGAGTGTTCTGAAGAGCTCTTTAACTGTATTCCGCCCGCTCCTTTTCCATCCCGAACAAAGCATGCCGGATTTAGGTGCCATTCTCGTTGCCAGAACAGAGCGTTTCACCATCGAACCATAGAAACTTGGAAAGCTCTGCACATCATAGGGCCGCCAACTTGAGGACCACTATCTATATCATATAGCCTTGTGAGGGTGCGTCCCAATCTCTAGGTGTGGCCATGACTTGTCCAGGAAGGCGACGAAATAATCGTAGTTCTGTACTCCGCAGACTAGTCGGAATGACAATATCATCCAGCCCGCAGGTAGCCTAGAGGTGCACTTGCAGTGATGCTTTGTCTTTACTACGCAGATATTTTTTAAATATGTTTAGGTTCATCATCACGCCTTTATCCCCGAAGGGGTAGGCAGAGGCATATTATATACCCACATTTCACCTTTTTATAAATTTGTCCCACGTAATACGTTGTGAGCCGTATTGCCGTGTTTAAATGGACAGGCGCAGGTTGTGACTGCCTGCTGTTGAAATAAAGCCTTCAACTTGGCTTAACGATTGCCATTTTACTGGCAACCGGGACCAACGGCATAACGTGCCTTCCGAAGCCCGGAAACGCTCAAATAAATGTCACAAAGTGATCACATGGATGGTCACCCATCCATGGACCGGCCATAGTGATAGTTGCTTACTGCAGTGATCGTTTACAGAACACTGAGTCCGCGGGGCCACGAGCGCTTCTTTAAATATGTAGTTGAACTTAAGTGGTAAGTAGTGATGGCCCGGACTACCTGTCGTCCTAGGCCGACAGAAGTGGCAAAATGTTCCAATCATCGAGTAATAATATACTTCAGCACTTAGTATTTTGCCATCACCTTTATCAGCCAATAATGTTTTCACAGACGCCTGTAACGCAAATCTAGACCCAGGTCCTTGCCGCAACCCGGTACCGAAGTACTACTTCGACGGTATAACCGGGTTATGTACTCCGTTCAGTTACGGCGGTTGTGGCGGAGGTCCTAACAGGTTCTCTACTATCGAGGAATGTGAAGATCTTTGCAGGGAGAGTGGACCAGGTAAGCTGGCTAAAGCTGTTTTGATATCCTGGTATTTTTTTTGATAAAGTTTCTTGGCATGGGTTTTCCTCCTCTTTTCATACCATTCTTCTTGGTGAAGACATGAATGTTACCCAGTCGTTTTCTTCATAGAATCCTTACCTAATAGTAGTAGATATATCTAGTTAAATTACTTGGCATGGGTATTCGTCTTCTTAACATACCATTCTTCTTAGTGTATAGTAGAATCTACAGTAGTGGGCCAAAACATACGACATTATATGTACATATGTACGTGCTAAATAATGCTAGATATAATGTTGTACTTTTCGTACGACAACACCACGTTTTTCATGAAACAAAAGTCAAAATGATGCAAACGATTTCGTTTATGGTATGTTTCAGTTTTGGTCAATGGTTTATGGTTTTTGCAACAAATGAATAACAAAATCTGGTTTGGTTTGTATTTATCAAGTAGATTTTAAACTTCAATTTCAAGCACTTCTCATGCGAACAATAAGCACTTTCATAACGAAGCATGAACAACGAATAGTCGATACTCGTTAGAAACATATCTTATTGAATCAATCTTTTCTAACGGTTTTATTAATCTTGCCCTGTTTTACTTCGGTCAAATTAGGTACTTAATTGAAATTAGCAGATTGCTCTAATTGTTAACACTTCATGTTTCGTAATTGTATACACTTCAAGTACTTAGTTCTGATTTTACAATTTTCTGTGTCGTTTTATTTCGAAAATGGCCGCCGTTACATAATGGCGGAATACATATACTATTTTTCAAAACTATCTTAATCTGGGAATCAAATTGAAGGCTTGTTGAGTAGAAAAAATGAAAATTCAATATGGACTTGTAAAAAAACCGTTGTGTTTTCGGTATGGGGGATACCTGGGTACCAAATTAAAGGCTTGAAGAGGACAATGAAAATGAACTTGGCTTGACACGCTACCGCGTGTCTAGATCTAATACGACTACGACCAAATAAAATCGTTTAACGTAATACTTTTATGTTTTTGATATGGGGAATTGCAATAGAGAATTTGTTGAAAATAAAAATGTTTCAATCGAGTATAGACTAGTAGTTAGGGTGCAAATAACACCAGGCGATCATACCTCGCGTGGAACTCGCTTGAACTAAGTATACGGTCGGGCAGCGCGGGAATGCACGCAGCCGGTGGCCACGGGATCGACCGAGGGATGCGATGTGCCGGCAGTGCCCCGCTACTACTACAGCCCGTCGCGCGCTGACTGCCTGGTCTTCACGTACGAGGGCTGCGGGGGCAACGAGAACAACTTCCGCACTTACGACGAGTGTCGGCAGCGCTGCACTCCTGGTACACGAGCTCTTACCGCCCATGTCGTGTTTACATTGGTTTGCTCATATCTGGCAAAAGTTAATTTGAGAACGGAAGAAACTAAGCGTGATAGGCCTGATGTAGGAGAGGACCTTGGAGAATCTAGTGATTTGATCTAGGAAACACATGTGCGATGCCCAAAATGTTAATTGTTAGAAGTTGCAGATGTTGTTTCCGGGTGAAATAATGTAGTTTGCATCAGAATCAGAATTTCAAACTGAATACTTTCACCATTGGAGTTGAAGTTACACGAACTGAAACTAACTCATTGACACAGTTCACTGCTTCGTATATGTATTGTTGATCGAAGGTTCACTACCATCACCCAGACCAGATATGAACAACGCTAATGTGCTCGTTATAACGCTTGCTTGTCTAGCACGACACTACGCATGGATAGCATTGCATGGATAGTCGCTCGATGGTTGAATTAGGATCTAGGTAGCTGCACGATGCATTCTCTGAAAAATGTTTAACTTTAGGACGTCCAAAAAGCTTCATAAATTATAAAGTACACTTTGGATGACTTTGAGGAAAAGTTTCGCTCTATCCAGAAACTTTGAACTGTATTACAAAGCGTGTTTTTATTTGTAGATCTGTCGGTTTTGACAATATGGTTTAAAAAAAAAAGGCAAAATCTTCTCTTGATCATCTTCATAAGGGTATAAGACAATGATCAAGAGAGCGTCTAAGGGTTAGACGCTGCTCACGCAGCTCAGGCAGCCGGCAGCTAAACCTCGTGTTGCAAGTTCATTCCATGTTCATGCTTACTGTTTTGTGCTTGTATGAAGGTGTTTATAGATTTCAGCATTCGCTTGTACCAGCAAAACATCGAGCATTCGCCGTTTTTAAATTTGTCGAAATCGTAACGAACAAAGCCAAGGATAGAGCCGAACATCTCTACGAAGACGAAACATTTTCATGATCTTAACGACAGAAAATGACAGAAGTTCGGCTCAGCAAAAAACTAAAATCAGATTTTTTCAATTCTGGCCAGAATGCTCTACAGAATGCTTCCCGAAACGCTCTCTGTGATGTAACGCGACATTGCTCATTAGAATACAAGTGAATGCTCAGTCTATTTGCATCATTAAAATGAAGGTTCAAATCGACTAGACATTTACGTATAACGTTTCTCTAGATATCAACGAGGTAGGCTGCGCGGCATACGAGCGACATTGCGCTTCTCTTTCGTGCGACAATATCGTGCGTTCGTCTGCGGCGGGTGGCTGCGAGAGTTGCGCGTGCGCTGACAATTGCCAACAGTACAAGGAAGAGTGTGAGAGACTGCAGTGCGCTTATGGAGCGAGGAGAGTGCGGGATGGAGACTGTGAAAGGTATTTGTTGCTGACCCATGGTTCACTCGATAAAGGGCCTTAGAAGGATTGTAATTATTTTTCAGACAATCATTTAAATATATTATGTTTTATGAAATTTGCCATTTGATAACCTCATGCAGATACTTATGGTCTAAGAGCCAGCGGCCCCCAGGCATTCGGTAAAGTATAAAAGCTGTAAGTTTCTCAATGTATATCCCCAACACAGGTAAGAACGAACCCCGTCTACGAAACTTGGGTCGCGGTGGCTTTCATCATCATCAGGTAGTTAAGGTGTGTAAAATTGTGTGTTAAATTTGTTAAAGTATAAAACTCAGTTTTTACATATTTTACTTATAATAATCCTAAAAGTCACCTTGTCGAAAGCCAGACACTTAGTACGGTTGCAACCCTCTGCCAGACACCCTTAAAGTATATTTCATTATTACTATACTTACGGTATAGTATAAAAGCTGCAATTTATATATGTTATTTGGAGAACTATCAAATGATGTTTTCTCAATAGCCAGACAGTTTCAGTAGTTCCTTAAAAAGTTAAAGTCTAATGTAGCTGCGAGCGCGAGGGATATTATGTGTCAGCGGGTGCGAGTGAAATACCGCGTTCGGTCCACTGCGACGTTTTATTGCGCATCAGCTGTCATTAATAGTGTACTAGATGATGCGCGCGATCGCCCGCGTGAAAATCGTTACCCGTTCCCGCTTCCCGTGGGAACATTTTCCCGGGATGAAAAGTCTATGTGTTATTCCAGATTATAAGCTATCACTGTACCAAATTTCAGTCAAATCCGTTCAGCCGTTAGAGCGTGATTGAGTAACAAACATCCAAGTATCCAAACATCTTCACAAACTTTCACATTTATAATATTAGTAGGAAGTAGGATAACGAGAACTATTTTCTAGATTTACTATGAAAATTCACTATGAACAATAACTAAGAATCAACGAATAAATGTTTAGAAAATTCTTTTATAAAATAAGCAGTAAGCAACATTTACTATGGCCGGATATGGATGGGTGACCACCACGTGGACCACTTTGTGATTTGTGATATTTATTAACGAGCGTTTCCGTGCTTCTGAAGGCATGATAAGCCGTTGGTCCCGGTTGTCAGTAAAATGATAGTCGTTAAGCCAAATTGAAGGCCTAATGGGCGGCTTAAAAAATTTCAACTGTGAGTCGTCACAACCTGCGCCCCGGTCGGCAGCGCATGTGTAGCTCCTCTGGTGTTGCAAACGTCTATAGGCTACGGTTATCAACCTTCCGGTGGGCCGTAAGCTTGTCTGCCACCTAAGTAGTATAAAAAAAAACCTTGGATCCAGCTCTTCACCCAACTGAATCTGAAACTGGCGAAGAACACGATATTGATAACGACCAACCCACAGATTGGAGCAGCGGTGATGAGGACACTCAAGATATCGACGACCACGAGTCATAGAATATCTTCGAAATATTTTTCCATTAATTATTGTAGGGATTAGATTAATTATATTATTCCAATAACTATTATTAAAATAATTAGTTAAGTATATTATTGGAGTGTTAATTTAATGATTCCTAAACACAAAAATTTAAAAAAAGAATTTTCTAAACATTTATTCGTTGATTCTTAGTTATTGTACATAGTGAATTTTCATAGTAAATCTAGAAAATAGTTCTCATTATACACAATAAATGACAGCTGATGCGCAGTAAAACGTCGCAGTGGACCGAACGCGGTATTTCACTCGCACCCGCTGACACATAATATCCCTCGCGCTCGCACCTACATTAGACTTTAACTTTTTAAGGAACTACTGAAACTGTCTGGCTATTGAGAAAACATCATTTGATAGTTCTCCATATAACATATATAAATTGCAGCTTTTATACTATACCGTAAGTATAGTAATAATGAAATATACTTTAAGGGTGTCTGGCAGAGGGTTGCAACCGTACGAAGTGTCTGGCTTTCGACAAGGTGACTTTTAGGATTATTATAAGTAAAATATGTAAAAACTGAGTTTTATACTTTAACAAATTTAACACACAATTTTACACACCTTAACTACCTGATGATGATGAAAGCCACCGCGACCCAAGTTTCATAGACGGGGTTCGTTCTTACCTGTGTTGGGGACATACATTGAGAAACTTACAGCTTTTATACTTTACCGAATGCCTGGGGGCCGCTGGCTCTTGCTCTATTAAAAGATATTTTTAAAGAAATCACTATAGGGGAGCCCGTATATTTATTTCCTTTGCAGACTGTACAATAACGTGGTTCACCTAGGTGGCCAAGCTTAACTTTTAATACCCCCTGGTCATACATTACTGTGTCCTATTGTCCACCTAGGTGTTCCACGACGCAGTTTTCAACACTGTGAATTATTGTTAATTACTTACTGGCTTATGCCCAGGTGTTTCTCCAGGAATATTCTTACAATTGTGTATCTTCGTGATGTGATGAGTTAACCAGTTTGTTCTATTTCCTGCTTTCCTTAGATGCGTATGCAACGAGGACCCCTGCCTGGTGAACAACTGCACCAAGTACGAGCGCTGCGTCTCCTTGGCCGTCGCCGACCCTGTCACACACGAGCCCAAATTCACCTTCAAATGTGAAGGTATACCTCCTCATTCAATTCCGAATAGAACTTTATAGCCCATCAGAATCTTTCAAGACTTTATAGGACTAGGAAAATTACTCATAGTAAAATTTACATTACAATATTTTATGTAAAATTGGAAAAATCTTCAATTGCATCGTATTGGGGTTTAACCGAGCTGTTAGAGGCCCAAGCCAGCATCACTTGCAAGCTGACTAAAGGTCTCGTGACCGGGGAATGGATTCGTCCATAGCTAAGGGAAAGACAACTCTAAACAAAATCCTGGACTAAGTAGACCAGCCTAACTGATCAGAGTGGTACAGTAAGGCTAAGTAGATAGGTATTGCGAATGTGAAGCGACGACCTCAGATGATCCTCGGCGACTGTGTCCGTACTCAATATCACGCACCGTTGGACACAAGCATATGGCCAATACACATCGATAACTGGGGCATATCTATCATGTAAGCCTCATTAGGCACGTTTTCTTCCTGCAGAGCCACCTTCACCTCCAGTAGTAATACCGCCTCCAGAACCCGAGAAGCCAGTAGAAGCGACAGAAGGCGGACAGGTGACACTGCGCTGTCTGTTCCACAGCAACCCACCACCCAGGATCACGTGGAGGAAGGGAGAGATCACTGTGAGTATCTGATATGGATTTTGCACTTGTATTTTGAAATTGGTTTGGAGTTTCTTTGAGGGATAAACTCCGACTCGATGTTATTTAGCATCCACGTACAAGTAGGAAGCAAGGTAGTCGATATAACTTGTAGAAGACGTGCCTTAAAGAGGCAGTGGGCTGCCAACATCCATAGACGAACCGGATGGAGGATATGAGTAGGTATTGGAGTGGATACCGCGATTCGGCAAAAGTAGAGTAAAGTTCGTCCACCCGCCAGATGGACTTGATAACTTGGGAAAGGTCTCAGGCTGGGACGGGGTACGTTTGGCGCTGGACCATGTGTTGTGATGAGAACTGGAAGAGGCCTACGTCCAGCAATGGACTACAATACGCTGATTTCATCAATTGATTTCGGAAACTGGAAGAACAATTTCCAAAGAATTGGACAAGACCAGAGCGAGAGGAAGAGGAGATTATTGTCTAATCAGCAACTTATAATGTAAGGTAACGCATAAGTATTTTTTGTTATTGACCAAGACACTTATTGTACAGATCGACGGCAACGTAGGCCGCTACCGTTTGACATCAGACGGCGCCCTGGAAATTGTAGCTCTATACAAGAACGACACTGGAGTGTACATCTGTGTGGCCGACAATGAATATGGCACGGCTACGCAACAGATTGAGCTCATTGTTAAGGGTAAGTTTGACTCGTATTGCTGATATTTAATGGCCCCCATTTCCTGCTTTCTCGAATTCCGTGTGTGGTTTATTTCTTTTTACACGCGTAGTTCCAAAAGGTTTCAACCGATCCGGATTATGGATTTCTTTTCCCGCTTCTCGTAGCCCGTGGGACCGCATCCCAGGGATAAAGACGGGGGCATTATTTTGCGTGTGTAAAACTGCGGACACCATACAGTGCAAAATATAATTTGACTTGCTAAGTTGCTACTGGAGGGCAACAAATTATGTAATTTGTGTTTTGGCATTGTAATAAACTTTTCATTCCTTACATTCGAAAAGTATCACTTCGCACCACGATAACGGGACGCAAAACAGCTCTTTTCTGTTAAGAGCTTTTTAGCGGGCGACAAAGAGATTTGAATTTGGAACTTGAAAATTTCATAGAATTCGAACGCAAATTGTATGAATTACTGGCTGGTAAGTGTTGGCTGCACAGCGCGGTGTCCTGAGCTAACTAAAAAAACTGAAGAGCGCCATTTATCTGTTCGTGTTCGTCATTATTAATGTTCTTGTAATCAGTTAACATTTTTTATTGTATTCTACGTATATAATATATTAAGTTCTACGTCAAGTTATGAAAGTGACAATCCATGAACTCCTGGAACAATAATTATAGAAGGTAACTACGTCGTACAAAACTTATTTTTTCTCATAGAAAGGGAATGAAAAGTAGAGTATATTACTCGAGGGCAAATTATTTTTACCTCGAGCGGTGTACATTGAATCCCTCACTGCGCTCAGGATTCTACGTTAGAATCCCTCGCTGAGCTCGGGATTCTATTCTAGAATCTAGCTCCTTCGCCGTAAAAATACTATTTTGCCCCCTTGTTATACAATCTACTATTGATTGCTCTTATCGGTAGTGATACCGCCTGCGGCGCTGGAGGTCGTGGGTTCGATTCCCACCGGAA
This sequence comes from Miltochrista miniata, assembly GCA_933228765.1. Lineage (NCBI taxonomy): Eukaryota > Metazoa > Arthropoda > Insecta > Lepidoptera > Erebidae > Miltochrista > Miltochrista miniata. Next base: position 7,008,276 of record OW121764.1, on the reverse strand, counting down.
ACAAATCTTTGTGTGACCCATAAATGTTTGTCTCAAGAGTCTGGGTGTTTCTATGTATAATATGTATGTAGCTAAAAAAAAGTATATAAGTATTAATATCCGTGGTCTGATACCCATCACACAAGCAGGTTATTCCTAGCTTACTTTGGGATCAGATAGCGTTGTGTGTAATGTCCGTGAATATTTATTTATTTATTATTTATTTAAAAGTCGCCAGTGTACAGTACAGTCCTTTTCTCTTTACCATCTCTTGTTTCAAAATTACTTAAAACTATGTAGGGTAAACCACCCAATCGTTGGCACTCCTCCAATTATTGGCACTTTAGGTAATTTTGCCCATTACTAACAGAAAAAGAATGCTATTTTACTTTTTAATGCATACCTACAACTACATAATGGGCAACACCGAACTGAAATAAACTAGGTTTCCGTTATTTTTCGAAATATACTCTTAACTAAAGTGCCAATAATTCATTCTAAAAGTGCCAATAATTGGGTGGTTTACCCTACCTGTATTACGACTATTTATACTGTGGATTGATGGCACTTGGTCGAACTTACTGCACATGTTGAAAACGACACTCGTACTGTTCCAAAATATTTTTTATTATAAACCTGACCGGTTACACTTCATGACATTTGCAAAGGAATAGATGAAAGGACAAGGTGGTACTGTCAGACATTATCACCTTAAAAATGCCGTGAGGCGAAACCGGTTAGGTTTATATCTTAGTTCTTACTAATATTATAAATGCGAAAGTTTGTGAGTGTGGATGTTTGTTACTCTTTCACTCTCGAACGGCTGACTGGATCTGGGTGAAATTTGGTACAGGGATTCATTATAGTCTGGAATAACACATAGGCTACTTTTTATCCCGGGAATAAGTTCCCACGGGAAGCGGAATTTTACGCGGGCGAAGCTGCGGACATCAGCTAGTTAATAATATTGTGGAGCAATACAAGTGTCGTTTTTAATACCTGTATAAAGCTTACATTACTAAAATTTGTACCAGGAGAGGATGAAACACCAGACTGCTCTCGCTACGTGGCGGAATGTTCTCGTATGAACTGCGAGCACGGCGTCGAGCGTGTGCGTACTGCGGAAGGCTGCGAGCGCTGCCAGTGCGCGGAGCCCAAGTACAACTGCTGGGTGTATGACGAGGAGTGCTACTCGCTGAGGTGTAACTACAGTGTGGATAAGACTGTTGATGCTGATGGCTGTGAAAGGTATTTACTGATTCTACTATTCGAAAAAAAGTGTGTGCGTGTAACCTTAACGCGCGATTGAAGTAAAACTTCTTTGCCATTGACGGCATCAAATGTTATTTTAATATCATTCATTCCAAAATAATTTTGGAATGAATGATTGATTCAAATAGCGTTACTTCCTTCAGAAAAAAAATCTGAGTTACTGCCTAGTCGCGCCTAAAGAAGTTTTACTTCAAAAAACTACATACGTACTTATATCATGGCAGTTGCTTTAAGCAAACATTGGATTGCGAAGCGAGGACTTCGGAAGCACGGCGTAGGGACGTGAGAGTTTCACGCATGCCTCATGCCCTAGAACGCAGGATTACCCCCGAAACACCCCCTAGGGAAACGGGATATCATCCGAAGGGACTCTGAACCCACCCCCACCTTATGGCTGATTCCAAAATACTGGTTATGGAGGTACGCAAATTTCTCCATACTAATTGTATGATTTTTCCTTGTCCCAAATATCTACCTCTCCCCCATCTGGGGTGCCTGATGGAAAGTCATGGTCACATCTGTCAATTGTGGACCACTCTTCTCTTCTCTCAGTCCACAACACAGTGGCCTTCAAGTCGGTTTCCCAAAGCAGTAATTCTTTACGCTTCTCTTGAAGAACTTCGGTTACAGTTGGGGGAAAACCGTGCGTTTGGTTCTCTTTAATAATAATTTTCTCGTGTCTTCTTTAAATCTTTTCTCCTTCCTCAGGTGTTCGTGTCAAGAGGACCCATGCTTGAAGAGCAACTGCACGAGATACGAGCGATGTGTACCGTTTGAGGCCGTAGATCCTGCCACGCAGGAGTCCAGATACACCTTCAGATGTGAAGGTATGTTTATTGTGCATTTGGTGTGATGGGATCTTAGTGAGTTCTTTTAAAGACAGTTTCACTTGCGAGTGGTGGACCTGATGACCAATGGAAAAGGCTATGATGATGAGAAAGAGCAATTCGTCTGCGTATACCGTATTTTCTTGGCCGTGGGACAAAATGAAAAGACAATAGATAGAGATAAACTTTTTTTATATTTTTATTACTTTTTACACTAAACTAAATATAGACGGCATGTCGAAGATGCCTACTTAGTCTTATTTTTAATACTTTTACATTTTTATCTATTGAACACACAATAAATTCACTCGCCTAAAAAAGTTTGACAGTTACCTACTGTTTCCTTGCTTTATGTTTTGTCTCACGGCCAAATACCTAAGTACAGAATAGAGTTATCTATTGGGGATGGTCTGCATCCAGAGTGCCTTGTGTAAGTTTTTGCGAGCGCTTAACGTAATTCACGGTGAGCGCGTTAATGCCGATTTGTATTGGAACCGACACAAGTTCTCGCGTTTATAGCTACGTGGCGGTGACTTGATTCCATACGGATCGGCGATAATAGGCTCACCGTGAATGTCGACAGACGCAAGCCAAAACCAGCACCCCGCACTCAGTAATTAAATAAATACCTAACATAAATTAACATTTGTGGACATTCTCACACAACATCATCTAGCCAAGCTAATATAAACTTGAACTATGGGATCTAGACGATTGATGGAGTACCTATATTTCAAAATATATATTATCTACGCGAGAATCGAACCCAGACCTCAAGCGCGGCAGGCGGTTAGACTACCGACCGCGCCACCGAGGTAGTCAGTATTAGTTGATTATGATATGCTGATTTGGTAGACTTACTGACTTGGTAGAACAAATTTAAATGATGTGTCTGTTCACCCGCAGAGCCTCCGTCACCTCCCGAAGTGATCCCGCAGCCGGAGCCGGAGAAGCCTCTAGAAGGTCGCGAGGGCGGCTTTGTAGCGCTGCGCTGTCTGTTCCACAGCAACCCACCGCCCAGGATCACGTGGATGAAAGGAGAGATCGCTGTGAGTCTAACTATTCAACATCTTTCATTTTATTTATTTACCTTATATCACTAACTCAAAATCCATCCAACTACAGCGAGGAATGAGAGAATTCGATAACATAGTCCCCTTGGACTATGTTATCGCCCCCAAGGTCCGTGAAAGCACAGGACCTGAATTATGTGAGAGACTACTTCCAGACCTAGTCGCCATTTTCGATCCAGAACTCGAGCAACACCTTTTAGGGCCGCGTCTCGGTGAGTAGATTCTCCCGCCGTAATGTGGGTGTCATCAGAGTAGTACGTTGCGTACATTCGAGCAAAGGACCGAGTAACATCATCACCGCGGTTCTACAGAAGTGGACTGATCCCTGCAAAATACCACACGATACCTCTTAGCCGGTAGCTTATTCATATCTCGAAGAGATAAGTTCCGAAAATCCGTAATTTATTCTGACGATTCCTTAATCGTCAGAATAAATCGACATTGCTCGTTGAGCTGACGGCCGAAGGGGTCGAAAAGTGCTGGAAACGCAGAGTGGGGAGACCGATCTCAATGTGGACAGATGGCCTAATGAAGGTTGCGGAAGCTTGCTGGATGTGGACGGCACAAGAACGAACGTTACGGCGATCTTTGGTCTGGCCTTTGCCCAGCAGTGGGCCAAATCGACTGAGATGATGATAAAACATTCAAATATCCGGTCAAATAACACTCTTTGCACAAGCATCATCATCTATAGGTACTATCCCTACTAATATTATAAATGCGAAAGTAACTCTGTCTGTCTGTCTGTCTGTCTGTCTGTCTGTCTGTCTGTTACGCTTTCACGCCTAAACGGCTGGAGCGATTGAGATGAAATGTGGTATGTAGATAGTTCGAGGCCCTAAGAAGGACATAGGCTACTTTTTAACCGACTGCGCAAAAGGAGTGTTATGATTTTACGTGATAACGACTTTCACGCTGTTACGCTTTCACGCCTAAACGGCTGGAGCAATTGAGATGAAATTTGGTATGTGGATAGTTCGAGGCCCTGGGAAGGACATAGGCTACTTTTTAACTGACTGCGCAAAAGTAGTGTTATGATTTTACGTGATAACGACTTTTGCGCTGTTACGCTTTCACGCCTAAACGGCTGGAGCGATTGAGATGAAATTTCGTACGTGGATAGTTCGAGGCCCTGGGAAGGACATAAGCTACTTTTTAACCGACTGTGCAAAAGGAGTGTTATGATTTTACGTGATAACGACTTTCACGCCTAAACGGCTGGAGCAATTGAGATGAAATTTGGTATGTGGATAGTTCGAGGCCCTGGGAAGGACATAGGCTACTTTTTAACCGACTGCGCAAAAGGATTGTTATGATTTTACGTGATAACGACTTTCACGCCTAAACGGCTGGAGCGATTGAGATGAAATTTGGTATGTGGATAGTTCGAGGCCCTGGGAAGGACATAGGCTACTTTTTAACCGACTGCGCAAAAGGATTGTTATGATTTTACGTGATAACGACTTTCACGCCTAAACGGCTGGAGCGATTGAGATGAAATTTGGTATGTGGATAGTTCGAGGCCCTGGGAAGGACATAGGCTACTTTTTAACCGACTGCGCAAAAGGATTGTTATGATTTTACGTGATAACGACTTTCACGCCTAAACGGCTGGAGCGATTGAGATGAAATTTGGTATGTGGATAGTTCGAGGCCCTGGGAAGGACATAGGCTACTTTTTAACCGACTGCGCAAAAGGATTGTTATGATTTTACGTGATAACGACTTTCACGCCTAAACGGCTGGAGCGATTGAGATGAAATTTGGTATGTGGATAGTTCGAGGCCCTGGGAAGGACATAGGCTACTTTTTAACCGACTGCGCAAAAGGATTGTTATGATTTTACGTGATAACGACTTTCACGCCTAAACGGCTGGAGCGATTGAGATGAAATTTGGTATGTGGATAGTTCGAGGCCCTGGGAAGGACATAGGCTACTTTTTAACCGACTGCGCAAAAGGATTGTTATGATTTTACGTGATAACGACTTTCACGCCTAAACGGCTGGAGCGATTGAGATGAAATTTGGTATGTGGATAGTTCGAGGCCCTGGGAAGGACATAGGCTACTTTTTAACCGACTGCGCAAAAGGATTGTTATGATTTTACGTGATAACGACTTTCACGCTATAACGACTTCTACGCGGTCGAAATCGCGGGAACAGCTATCCCTACTAATATTATAAATGCGAAAGTACATAACTCGGTCTGTCTATCTGTCTGTCTGTTACGTTTTCACGCTAAACGGCTGGAGCGATTGAGATGAAATTTGGTATGGCGATAGTTCGAGGCCCTGTAAAGGACATAGGCTACTTTTTAACCGACTGCGCAGAAGGAGTGTTATGATTTTACGTGATAACGACTTTCACGCGATAACGACTTCTACACGGTCGAAGTCGCGGGGAACAGCTATTTTAGTTTAGTTGTAAATATTCAATCACACTATTTAGCCTAGGGGCTTGACAGAGAAGGATTAAAATCTGTAGGTATACTATATGGGCATAAGACATGCTTACGAAATAGGTTAAGTTCAATTTTTATATGCGGATAGGTTTATATAAGTGTGAATCCCTCGCGTCACGCTGTCGTCTAGGGCCTGCTTCTGCAAGGACGGTGAGCGGCCTCCTCATCGACCTCAGGCCCCCGGTCATGTAGGCCGATAGTCTTAGGCGAAGACAACTCGCCGGCACTTGGAACTTGGGTGGGAGAGTTCTCTCTACTTTTGAAAATTATTAAGTCTATAAGGCTAATAACTTGGTTTAACGACTGCCATTTACTGGCTACCGTTAGCGTTAGTGTTATCGTCTCAAATCTATCGGTTAAAAGTAGTTAAAGTTTTCAGTCTGTGGCCCAAATCTAACAAACGTTTCGTATTCGCGCTTCACCATACTACTTACTTACTATTTTTTATTATTAAGGAGGCCAATTAATAAAGACGTACGTCATACCGGCCTTGGACCCGCTAAAACCATGAGGTCTCTACCCATCCATCTAGCGCAGTCCTAGGGTATCCTTTAGAGGGCTTACCAGGGGCTCCCAACCGTAGGCTGTTATACCTAACAGCCTACGGTTGGGAGTCCTACCGGATACGTGTGGTTTTTTGTCAGTAGGAGTTATAGTATATTCATGTGGGATTTACCTCACATTAAAAAAAACCATGTAGCGCATAGCTCCCCGGGTAAGTTGGAGGATGTCCTAACTTTGTCCCCACATTTTGGTTACGACTTATCCTAGAGGCTCGATAGAATACAGTTCAAACTTTGCTTATATCATAATTTCCACGCGAACGAAGTTGCGGGTAACAGCTAGTAATATTATAAAGAGGAAAGATTTGTTTTTTTTTGTTTGTTTGTTTGTAACGAATAGGCTCTGGTACAACTGGACCGATTTGAAAAATTCTTTCACTGTTGGGAAGCTACGCTCTTTGCGGTGAACATAGGCTATATTTTATTCCCATATTTCCACGGGAACGGGAACTATGCGGGTGAAAGCGCGTGACGTCCGCTAGTGAGTTATAATTTGAATTTACAAAATAATACTTTGAACAGATTGACGGCAACGTAGGCCGCTACAGGCTGACTTCGGAAGGCGTGCTAGAGATTGTGTCTCTGTACAAGAACGACACCGGCGTGTACATCTGTGTGGCCGACAACGAACTTGGCTCTGCTACACAACAGATCAACCTTATTGTTAAAGGTGAGTGTATTTGTAGTCTAAATCCATTATATCTTTATTATAATCCACATCAACGTGAAACCGAAACTACGTATGATAAAAAACGTGAAATTTGGTCTAGGAAACCATAGTGATGTAGAGATCTACTAAGAAGGATTTTTCGAAATTCATCCTGAGGCTGCGGTGGTAGCCAAAATCTGTCAGGAATCCTGTGATATCGACGATAGATTAGGTATACCAGTTGGAATGCGGGGTTCCGCCAACATCTTCAGGATGTCCAAAGGTAGGTACGGTTCCTCCGGTGCATATTAGCCAACGGAACCCCTGTGGTTTCTGTGGGGAAGTTGTGGTACTCCAACTAATACCGGCCGAGATGGTGAGCAGCCTGTGTGTGGATTGCTCGGTGGTATAAGTTGGCCGGCAGCGACCAATGCCATCGCCTCGTTCGTTGACGAGGTGATGGCGGCAAAGCGCGAAGTGCACGGGAAACGGCGGGAAGCAAAGCAGAAATAGGCCTGCTTCGCCGACTCTTTTCTGGTTCGGGGCCGCCGTCACTAGGAGCTTGCGCGCTACCTTCGAATCCTGGCCATAAGTTTGGAGGACCTCGTCATTACCGTTCGCCCGCGCCAGCCGCTGTCTACCGCCTCTCCTTGCCTTGAACTCGAGAGTGGTGGAAATTTGGACTTAAATCTTAAGCTCCTTTAGGATGCTCTGGGAGTCCTCCATTCGGTCCCACAAAGTGAAACTCGAATTCCTGGGGCATCCCAATAGTCGGGTCGTTGTAATTAAATCTTTGATTTATCTTACCACGGGTAGGAACCTCTCTCTCAAGTGGTCGGGAGTCCCACATACCGAACTACCGAAGTCTATAATTTGATACCAAAAACAACCCCTTCAAATTTTATTACATTTCTTCCATTTCATATTTTTTAAGGAAGTATAATTTATTGTTATGAATATGTGGTACCAGGAGAAGATGAAACCCCAGACTGCTCTCGCTACGTATCGGAATGTTCCCGCATCAGCTGTTCCCACGGCATCGAGTACATTCACACTGCGGAAGGCTGCGAGCGCTGCCAGTGCGCGGAACGCAAGGTGGACTGCGAGCCGTACCGGGCCGAGTGCAACCAGCTCACGTGCCGCAATGTGGAGAGGACTGTGGATGGGGAAGGATGCGAGAGGTACGTACTGAAGCTGCTGTTATTTCTTCAGAAACCCTATACGTTACAGCCAGGAGTCTGCTTTTATTGACTGCTACGACATCGTTGGGAGCTACTGCCGCTGAACTCCCAACCACAAATTAGACTTTTTTTTCACACCTACCCTTTGCTACACACACTCGCGCACAAATCAGTATCGAAAAGTTGGTTGAGGAGCGCCTGACCTCGTGTCTGTGAATGAGTTGTCAATGTGTGCGTAGTGTCTGTAAATGAGTTGTCTATGGGTGCGTAGCCTCAACGAATTTATAAGCCCCGCACGTTGATATTGCGCTTGGCGGCCATCTTGGTGACGTATGTCCGTCGAGCTGTCAGTACAAAAAAAAATACCGGACGCAGCTTCGCGAGGCGCCGCGTTACGTCACGATGGCGTCACTTAGCTGTCATTATGACAAGGTTCCAGCGCAATTCCAACTTGCAGGGCTTATAGAATGTAGGTTTCCATCTGTACTATCTCTAATTTGTGTCCCAACCCTGTAAGATCACCTGCGACGACTGTTGGAGAACAATTGCGCCGCTAACACCCGCTCCACATTCACACGAGTATGAGGACCACACTAACGTTTCTCGCGTTCTCATGAGATTCTCGTGTGAATGTGAAGGCTTCATAAGAGTCGCTATGCTTCTGGAAATCTTGATGGAGTCCTTTACACACCCCCTATGATCTCCTATGTGGAGCTGTTGCAAACTGGTTATACTACATTATAAGTCCGTTGCTAAAAATTCTTCGTAACACAATGTTCTTGCCCACAGACACAGGGCGGAAACTCTAACTTGAATGTGTGCCTGTGAGCAATAATGCTAAGCAAATGTCCCCTTAACACGTCCGTCAACTATAATGACAGCTGTGGTGCGACAGGGAGTTGCCTATCTGTATGTAATAATATTAATATTATATTATCTTTGCCACAGATGCCGCTGCAAGGAAGACGACCCCTGCGCCGCAGGTCTGGTGAACTGCGCTGAAGGAGAGAAGTGTGTGATAGTGCCGTACTGGGACCCTCTCGCGCAGGAGTCCAAGTACTCCGCTGAATGTAGAGCTGGTGAGTTGCTTCACCATCTTTTGTAAACCTTTTTTTTTCACTCTGACACATTATGGTACTAACCATAGATTTAGAATTGAGAGTAGCGAAAAATTTTGATTCTATGGTACTAAAGATGCGTGTTTTGTTTTCAACACAGCTGCAGGTTGTAAACTTTTATTTGAGTGATCTATTTCTCTCTATAGTAACTTTGTTCAATACAAAATCGTAAGCGATTAGCTATCTCAGCAGAATGAATAAAATGCATGGACGCGAGGGAACCATACCGAGATCTTCGTAGCCCATACCAGCGTCTCCTGCAAATAGTGCATCTGTTGACTAACGGACAAGCTCGTGGCGAATATAGGAAGAAGGAAGAAAGGAACAAATCCCTATATTTGTTTTTTTTTGTTGACGCGGGGAACGCCTTTACGCGCCTTCATCTCAGCTGCGGGGGCAGCTGGAATGGTGTGTGGGACTCCCGGCCCGGTCCGGAATGGACCGTCCTACCCACCAAACCCCGCGGTGTTCCTCCTCACCCTTTAGCCGGGCTGAGGGATATCAAAAGATTATTCACGTCGACCAGGCTAGGGGCGTCCCGTTTATTCGGGGCTCTCCTCGGGGGAGCCAGATGGACGGCTCCCCAAAGGAGCTGAAGACTACGCCTGCACCGCTCTCGAGCGCCCTTCTGTAATAGAGGAGACAGAGAGCGGCTGGCGCAGGCGTGCGCTAATGGGCACCCCCGGAACACGGGGAAGGTGCCCACCGCCATGTGACCGTTGGTGGGTGGGGTCCCCCAACCTTACGCCCACGGTCAAGAAAAGATCGGGGGCGCGCAGTGACTCCTCACCGCGGCGCCCCCGAACTGCACGGCAGAGCGGGAGCATTATTGGTTACTTCCGCTCCCCCGCACAGTACACCTCCCGCTTTGCCGCCATCACCTCGCCCACTGGCGAGGTGATGGCGGCCCAGCACTGTTGCCGCCGGTCGCGCCGTTATTCACGGCTGGCAGCCCGAACTGCATGGCAGGGCGGGAGCTTTTACCCAAACTCCCGCCCCCCACGCAGTGCCTCTCCCACTTTGCCGCCATCGTCTCGCCAGCAAAGGTGGCGAAGCGACGGCGACCCAGCATTGCTGCTGCCAGCCGTGAATAACGGCAGGGCCGGCAGCAACACACACCACCGAGCAACCTACAGGTGGGTTACTCCTGCCTCGGCCGGAATTAGCCAGAGTGGCACAACTCACCCACAGAGGAAGGGGAGTGGTCGCTACTCCGTTGCCCAGGATGCACCACGAGGAGGATCCGACCCATTGGGGTCCTTAAGATGTTGGTAGGACCCCGCATCCCGTATTTGTAACACTTACTACAGAATCTTTTTGACCAGTAAGTCTCCCAAATTGGGGAGTCCCATATCCAGCAATGGACTGCAATAGGTTGATTTTATTAAGTCAACATTATGGTAATACATAATGAACATTGTTTTTAACCTCTAAACATTAGGTAGGTATACTACCCTCACACAATTTTCTTTCTGTGTGTATAACGTATTGTATTTATTCCGTCCAGTGAACAAACCAGGTTTATGTCCCAACGACGACAATTTCATCTCAAACGACATCATCTGTCAAGACGACTGTAAGGACGACGCGGGATGTCGCGGCGTCGGCAAGTGTTGCTTCAGCGGATGCAAGAAGACTTGCGTGGAGCCTGCCGCCTCTACTGTACCTCCGACGGTCCTTACTACCACGCACCTTCCAGGTTAGCTCACATCAAGGTTTGACACTATGAACGACATCATCTGTGAAGGCGTCGGCAAGTGTTGCTTCAGCGGATGCAAGAAGACTTGCGTGGAGCCTGCCGCCTCTGCTGTACCTCCGACGGTCCTTACTACCACGCACCTTCCAGGTTAGCTCACATCAAGGTTTGACACTATGAACGACATCATCTGTGAAGGCGTCGGCAAGTGTTGCTTCAGCGGATGCAAGAAGACTTGCGTGGAGCCTGCCGCCTCTGCTGTACCTCCGACGGTCCTTACTACCACGCACCTTCCAGGTTAGCTCACATCAAGGTTTGACACTATGAACGACATCATCTGTGAAGGCGTCGGCAAGTGTTGCTTCAGCGGATGCAAGAAGACTTGCGTGGAGCCTGCCGCCTCTGCTGTACCTCCGACGGTCCTTACTACCACGCACCTTCCAGGTTAGCTCACATCAAGGTTTGACACTATGAACGACATCATCTGTGAAGGCGTCGGCAAGTGTTGCTTCAGCGGATGCAAGAAGACTTGCGTGGAGCCTGCCGCCTCTGCTGTACCTCCGACGGTCCTTACTACCACGCACCTTCCAGGTTAGCTCACATCAAGGTTTGACACTATGAACGACATCATCTGTGAAGGCGTCGGCAAGTGTTGCTTCAGCGGATGCAAGAAGACTTGCGTGGAGCCTGCCGCCTCTGCTGTACCTCCGACGGTCCTTACTACCACGCACCTTCCAGGTTAGCTCACATCAAGGTTTGACACTATGAACGACATCATCTGTGAAGGCGTCGGCAAGTGTTGCTTCAGCGGATGCAAGAAGACTTGCGTGGAGCCTGCCGCCTCTGCTGTACCTCCGACGGTCCTTACTACCACGCACCTTCCAGGTTAGCTCACACAATGTCTGCTACGTCACACGTAGTTGCTCAGATTTATTTACCGTACGGAGTAATAGCGAAGAAAATCGAACCTGGGCGCCAATTCTCGCTGCAACCTATGAGTGAATGAATGTTTTTGGCGAATTTAATGACGTTTCACCTGTAAATTTCCTTCCATACATACATTCACGTCATGTGGTTGAGAATTCCTGAATCTTCTTCAAAATCGTCAAGAAAAAGCGATAGAGTCCTATAAAGATATTCGGCGTCCAAATCAGGCTCATCTGCGAGTGGTGCAGCTGCTCGATTTATGGCTAAGAGAAAAATAATTTCAAACTAATCGTTGGTACGAGCTTATGTATAAGTCACAGGTCTGAAAGATAACTAACTACCTATGGTCTCCAAATTTGGACTATGCTTACCTTCTGTTCAGACTTTTTTTTTATAATTAGCTCGCCAAATTGACGTCGTCACTGATGGTAGGCCGCGGCGCATCTAGCGATTGGGGACCCTTCTCACAGTCCGTAAGACTTCTGTGGTCCTCTAGTTGGCGGCCCTGTGATGTGCCTCTTTACGCTCTGCTTAAAGCACCCGGTTTTATAAGAAGGTTTTTATAGTTCGACAGAGGAACGATCTTTTGAAACACTCAGCTCTGGCGAAGATTCTCTCCACTGTGTATGACTGGCATCTCTGCCCGGCACGCGTTGTTCGGGATCGGAAAGGAGAGGGTGAGATCAGGTTGAAGAGAGCTCTTCAGAACATTCGCTGTAATATATAACTTTAAGACTAGTAGTAGCCTTTTAATAATCCTTCAACAAAGTGTACGCCAATAATATTAAGAAAACCCGTTAAACCATGGACAGTCTCAATAAACAACAAACCTACAACAAGTAATCCTATGTCCGCAGACGTACCAGCGCCTCCAGTGGCCCTGCCGGAACACAAACCAGACGTATCGTGGGCCGAGGGAGACAAGGCCACGCTGCGCTGTCTGTTCCACAGCAACCCGCCGCCCAGGATCACGTGGAGGAAGGGAGAACTTACCGTACGTACTCACATTTTGTTATGTAGATATAACGTTTCGTTATGTATATGTAACATTATGTTATGTAGATGTTACATTTTGTTATGTAGATCTAACATTATGTTATGTATATGTAACATTTTGTTATGTAGATGTAACATTATGTTATGTAGATGTAACATTATGTTATGCAGATGTAACATTTTGTTATGTAGATGTAACATTTTGTTATGTAGACGTAACATTTTATTATAAAGAAGATGTAACATTTTCTGATGTAAATGGAACATTTCGTTAAGTAGGAGTAATATTTTGTTATGTAATGTAAGATTTTGTTATGTAGATGTAACATTATGTTATGTAGCTATAACATTATGTTATGCAGATGTAACATGCTAACTATTGCTAATTATTTTGATGATCAGCCGCCTCGGCTGTCAGCCATTAAACGCTACCATCCGTTACATAGATACAGTTCATCAACTATTTCAACAACTAAAAATTTTATAATCTCTGACAGATTGACGGCAACGTAGGCCGCTACCGTTTAACATCAGATGGCGCTTTGGAAATAGTATCTTTATATAGAAACGACACCGGCGTGTATGTCTGTGTGGCTGACAACGGACTGGGAACGGCTACGCAACAGATAAACCTGGTTGTTAAAGGTGAGTGTAGTTTTAAAGTATGTAGGCTGCTTGGGGCCTTGGTAGATAATAATACACTTGTATTTAGTTGCTGTGAACTGTATGGACTGTATTTTAAAAGGTAGTTAGTTGATATTTTGGTTGATATGAAAATCAGTAGGAAAATGTGCAATTTAAAAAAAAATTGGAGTGAATACACGACTTCAAGACAATGTCGCGGGCTCTTGGGCCGTAGAAGCAATGCTAACAATTTATTGGTTTAGTAAAAGCTCTTTCATTGAATCCCACCGTAACGTTTCAGTACCAAGTGCAGGGTAGAAGTATCTCTGTGTGGGTGTGGGTTTGTGTGGATTAAGAACTGCTACCCAAACGTTTCGTTTTGATAAATTTGAATGTATAGTGAAACCATTTAGGCGACCCTCCTTCGAATAGACATAGAGCAACTTCGGCAAGGTATTTGCTTTAGTAGAAGTTGGACTGTTGGCCTGTTCGCGTGCGTCAACCTTTCCCTTTTTGACTACTTGACACAAAAAGCATAGCTAGGGTAAACCACCCAATTATTGGCACTCGTTCAATGAATTATTGGCACTTTAGTTAAGAGTACCTATATTTCGAAAAATAAGGGAAACCTAGTTTATTCCAGTTCAGTTTTGCCCATTATGTAGTAGTAGGTATGCATTAAAAAGTAAAATAGCATTATTTTTCTGTTAGAAATGGGCAATATACCCTAGTGCCAATAATTGGAGGGGTGCCAACGATTGGGTGGTTTACCCAATCAAATATTAAAGGGGCTCAATAAATTTTCATAAAACTTGTCTTAAAAATTAGAGCTTAGGTGTTAGAGTGCTGCTTAATAAACCACTTTATGTCGGGAGCTAAAGTTAGAAAATGTTTAGTTCATACAGTTTACAGCAATGCACGTCTTAGAAAGGTTATGGTTTTAGTTAGTGCACAACCATAAGGGTGCGCGCCTATTTCACACTTTTGGTAGGACCGATAAATCGGACTCAAAAATCGTATATACACTCGAGAGCAATGAATCCGGGTCACTTAAAGAATCCTAAAAATCTCGGAAACTAAAAATGCTAGGTTAATGCAATAAATTGTATTTAATAGACAATGTAATACTCCTTAAATGAAGGTATTAAAACTTCTTAGTTATTGTAAAGTTATATCATAAAAAAATCAAATTTGAAAAAGGGCCACTTTCGAAGATGGAACTACGAAATTACAGCATTTGGTGTTGCTTTTGTTTGTAATCTGTCATTTATGTGGGTACATAAACCATGTTGATAGTGCTCTATATTCATTAATCAAGCTGAAATTATGTCGCTTACGCCTGAAGAATGCACCAGAATACTTACAATGCTGGAAACCGGCCGGAGTCAGCGCGATACAGCCAGGACTGTCGGTGTGTCGCTGTCAACAGTACAAAGAGTTCTCCGACGTTACGAAGAAACTGGTTCTAACCTACGCAGACCAGGAACGGGCAGAACCAGGTGTACCACAGCACGAGAAGACCGATACTTGGTGAACACCATGCTTCGAAATCGCTTTCTCACAGGAACTGAACTCACCAATCAGTTTCGACGCCTCGGAGGAAGTAACCCAAGTGCATGGACAGTAAGACGTCGGCTTGCTGAATCTAACTTAAAACCCCTTAGACCTGCAAACGGCCCTAAACTGGAGCGTGGGCATCGTATTTCGAGACTAAGGTATGCCCAGAGCCACGTAAATTGGAGTATTGAAGATTGGTCAAAAGTTATGTTCTCCGACGAATCAAAATTTATGCTCTACAAGCACGATGGAAGACACAGAGTGTATCGAAGACCAGGGGAAAGATTCAAGCAAGCATGCATCGAAGAAAAAGTAGCCTACGGTGGTGGGTCTGTACTTGTGTGGGCCGGAATTTCTTCTGAAAGTCGCACAGAGCTGGTGATCATAGAAAACGGCTCTTTAACTAGCGTAAGATATGTGGAAGAAATCCTCAATGATCACGTTGGTCCATTTATGGTCAATTTAGGTGAGGATGCTATATTTATGCATGACAATGCCCGACCTCATACAGGTAGGATTGTGAATGACTACCTTCAAGAGATGAACATTACTCGTATGGAGTGGCCAGCGCGCAGCCCGGATATCAACCCGATCGAGCATGCTTGGGACGAGCTAGGCAGATGCGTAAAACAACGAAACCCTCCCCCAATCACGCTTCGTGAGCTCAAAATTGCTCTCGCAGAGGAATGGGAGAATATTCCCCAAAATCGTATAAGGAACTTGGTGTACAGCATGCCAAACCGCGGAAACGCAGTAATGGAAGCACGAGGAGGCAATACGAAGTATTAAAATTCAAGAAAATCGTAATAAAGTTCAAAAATTTCATGTTTCCTATTTTTGTTTTAAGGAGAGATCAGCAGTTTTTTCTTTATGTAATTTTGTGTTAATAAAATGTATGGTGACTCATATTTTTTTTACTTTCATTTAAGGAGTATTACATTGTCTATTAAATACAATTTATTGCATTAACCTATCATTTTTAGTTTCCGAGATTTTTAACATTCTTTAAGTGACCCGGATTCATTGCTCTCGAGTGTATATAATTTATTGCCGACTTTTTGTGACTGGTGTACCACACCAGTCACAAAACCAACCTGTAACTAAAATGCCGTTATCTTAAAAGAATTGTTATAATAAAACGCTGATTCCAAAGCAATTCCTTCTATTATTATTGGTATAGTGGCATTTTAGTATAGTACCACAGCAGTAAGTACCAACGTTTTACTACTCCTACACAAAATCAGTGTCCGATTACAGAACTTAGGCGCTCACCCTTTAGAAAATTTAAACACAGTAGTTAGAGGATGGTAGATTGAATATTGAGACGAATATTTCTTGGATTGCCTTTAATAATCTGTCTTTGTAACTAACTTTTTCTTTTCTTCACTAATATGGATTTGATAACCAAATACTGACATTTATCATGTCTGTGCATGTGTGAATTTTACCCTTTTGTAAAAATACGAATAATCTCTTATGGGTTTCGGGTTTGCCGCTATCACTCGTGAAAAAGGTAGGTATGGGTATCTACTTATATCCGAAACGACGTCGACGGGAGATGAGCAAAGTTAAAAGAAACAGTTGCTGTTTCTTGAAATTATAGTTTATTCTGTTTGAGTCTTTGTATGAAAACAACACACTAAGAAATTTCCTCAGTGGCGTAAATTTATGCAGTTCCTTTGCCAACTCTCTGTAATTTATCACTGGCCTATCCCTGTGGCTCGGTACAGGCAAAGTAAAACACAGTAGTAGTTTAAAGGTTTACCTAGCCCCTCTCCATGACTGGGCGTTGCATACAAAGCCCCATAAATTATGCCTGCAACAAGTCAGTAAAATGCTTGAATGCATTCATCACATTAAAAATACAAACATTGAGGAAAAAATTAAAGAACCATATGCATGATTGAGCACATGAGATTTATGCATTTATGAGCACAAGAAAACGCTTGAAACTTCAAAGTTGTGTTGCTCTTCTTTTTCGTGATTCAATTGGATTTTCTATTAATGGGGACATTGTCAAAGACCAACATAAGGTAACGCCGTAAAATTGTTCAGCATAAATAAGCTGAAATATTGGCTTGAACCTTAATATGACCGATCTGTGTGAACTAAACCACTCCAGATCGTAAATACAGAACGTGAAGACCAATTTAGATGCCTACATGTGTAAGTGTAAAAATATCTTGTTAACTCTAATGTTATGATGACCTGACGTATGATTATGGACCAACCAAGCGGCGCCAGAAGTATTTTCTGACTTAAGTAACTTCGATTCCGTTTCTACATAGGTACCTAATCAGCTCATCTCAGCTAATCTCCAGCGAGGTTAAAACGTGTAGAGTACCACAAAAGAAAGGTCAACAAGTCGTGTCATTGATGAATCTTACAGCGTTGTTTATGTAATTCTAATCACGACTAACATGGGGTCAAGTCTCGTGTCCGTACTTGACCCGCGTTATCAGCTCGCGGGTTATTTAGCCACGACTTCTATGATAAAACTGTTTGTAATAGAACATATCTATTTGTTAGACATACCTAATAATAGAACATTAAATATTCAAAGCTTGATTGCACAAACATCTTTGTTCGACACCATCTAAGTCGATTATCATCTTGTAGATAAAAGCCTTCCACAAAGAAATTACGAATTTAATGCCAACCAACAGACGTTGTCCAAACAGAAGTTCAAGTGTAACAAAACTGTTTTATAAAACAATTTTTTCTGCTGATACTGATAAAAAATACCGCCAAAACTTATCTAAGTGAAAGGGCCAGTCCATTACCTAAACTACAACAATTCCATGAAATACCAAACAACAATTAAACTGACCCAATTCTGTAAATGTCCGACGGCAGCATTTTGCAGTCAACAGACTTTTATCAAGACGAGCGCAATTAGTACAATTACGTTCATTATACACGTCAAACGGAACGGAACTCGGCCCTATCAGTGCCTCTCTGATACCGGCGGAGTTCACATCCAGTAGTACTGCACACTCCTTCGGAACACCATGGCTGGCTTCCTGCCTCTCACGATAGCGTTACTGCTGGCTTGCGCGCGGGCTTACGAAGGTGAATACATTATAATGTCAGTCGTTGGTTATCATATTTGTTTCTGATTGGATTGAGTATTTCTGTATAGTGATATTAGTGAATTTTCTTTAAAGTTTAATCAAATTTACACGCGAGTGAATAACAACAAACAGAAGTACTTAAAACAATATTAAACTCCATTCGTCTAATGTCCGTTCAGTATAATTTTAAGCTTCACAATATTAACACAGAGTTTTTGAATGTGACTTTTCGTTGATCCACTAAAATTTGCATTCACAAACTCTAACGTTGGTACGCTAACACCCGGGCTGGTAGATCCTGAGGGCACTCCGGTGGGCATCGCGGGCGATGAGAACGCCGTGGTGATTGGTGAGCTGGACCGGCCGCTGACGATACGCTGCCTCGCCTACGGGTACCCAGTGCCGGAGATCTATTGGATACGCGATAACAAACTGGTGCCTTACAACGACGCCGTCTACGAAATCAGAGGAAACTCTTTACTCATCAGAAGCCTGAGTATCGAAACTCTTGGGCAGTATACTTGTCAAGCGTATAACGGTATAAAAGCGGCATCGTGGGTTATGCTGGTTCGTGCGTATCAGCCTGAAGGGTATTTGCTCGAGCACGAACACTTGGTGGCTCGCCAGAATATCTTCACGACCAGACGCACACTGCCTCCCACTACTGCTGAAACTACTACAACGACTACTACCACTACTGAAAGACCACTAATCTTCACCGGTAAGATTAGTAGTAAACTAACTTTATGGTTAGCTACTTTTTGGTGTTTGTTTATGATATATTCGTGTTTTTTACCTATCAATCATAGTCTTTGACAATCTGAATAAGCAGCTCTAACACCAAAGATTAGCTAATTGTTATAGATTACTAAGATATGTGTTTTGGAATGGCTTATCTATAGCATGTTGCATGTTTTGGGTCTGGTATGCATGTGTATTCTATAGATTACGAAGACAGTTCTTGGTACCTATTAACCTAATGAAAAACATTTAATAAACTGTGACGCATTGGACTTCCGAGCTGAGGTTTTGGGTTTGAAAATATTTGTATGATACACAAATATTTGTTTTGGAGTTCGGATGTTTTCTTTGTATATTTATTGTTAAAAATTACAGACAAACATAATTTTTATTATATTTTTAGAAATATTAAGGCAGGTACGTTTATTAATTGTTGACATCCTTTAGCACAAAACAAACTATGCTATGCTATATTAGCTTTTAAAAAAATAAGCCCCAAAATATTTTTTTTAGATAAAACCAAGGTTTTATCTAGGTAAGTACCTGCTGCAAAAATCTGTCAACTTAAAATATCACCAGTTAAGTATTTTATGTACTTACAGATTATCATAATGTTTAAAAGTAAAAGCTGTACATACTATGTGAAGTTTATTTTATGTCATTTTTGTTTTTTTTAAATTATGCTGTCATATAACTAAAACGCCGTTGTCGACCTCTCGAATAACGGCCTTTTAGTTATACCACAATATAATATACCTATACTATATTTTGTTCAAATTTAAACGTTATATTGTATCTATGTACCGCGTAGTGCCCGTGAACGTCCACGTGGCGACTACGTACAGCACGTTGAACATCGGCACGGAGCTGCGCCTCGCCTGCGAGGTGGATGGGTACCCGGAACCTGAAGTGTACTGGACGAAGGACGGACAACGAATTGCATCTGATGACCGAATTTCTATCAAAGGTAACATTTGTTTTTATTTTTTTTCAGCTTCGTTATCAAATTTATTTTAGACCAGGTGATGCCCGCAGCTTCGCCCGCGTAAAAGTTTGTTTCCCTTCCCGCTTCCCATGGGAACTTATTCCCGGGATAAAAAGTAGCCTATGTGTTATTCCAGACTACTACTACTACGGATCTGGCTGAAATTTGGTAAAAGGATAGATTTATCCTTTTACCAAATTTCAGCCAGATCCGTTAAGCCGTTCGAGCGTGAAAGAGTAACAAACATCCACACTCACAAACTTTCGCATTTATAATAGTAGTAAGATTTATTTTGCCTTGCCTTCTCTTCCTTTATTTTATGTATTAAGCTCACCAAATTGACGTCGCCAGCCTGATGGTAAGCATTGGCGCATTTAGCGATTGGGGGCCGGTCTCACAGTCCGTAAGACTTCTAACAGTAGTCCTCAAGTGGGCGGCCCTGTGATGTGCCTCTTCACGCTCCTCTTGAAGAACCCGGGATTGTAAGATGAGGGAAACACGTGTGCGGGCAGGTCGTTCCAGGGTTTTATATTTCGCCAGAGATCTTTCGAATTGTATAATTTCAATTGTTAGTGTTTTGTTCTGTCATAATGTTATCGATAACTGTAATCAAATCGGTTTTAAGGTTCAGGAGACATTCTCTCTATAAAAACCTACTTACCTATAGGGAATGTGTAAAATGTTGTGGAACAGTATAAGCACTACAACATATATATACTGTGGTATAAGTGGTGTTATTCAATAGAATGTCTCCTGTTTTAAGGAACAGGAAAGTTTCTTTTTGGAATCGGGATATTTTCTATACATATATATGAGTAGGTACCCATGTTTAATCAGATGTCAACTATTTATAGCAGTAAGCATAGGTACTTTTTCTTTAAGAAAAAGTAACGCGCATTCTCTATCTATTCGGTGTGGAAACATTACAAAATGAAGAAAAAAAAATTACACGAATACTTTAACCGTAAATCCGTTTTAAAGGTCCTATAAATTTTCATTATCACCCTTTCTATCGCTACTGAGCGGCAGTAGAAAGCGACGACAGCCAGACGGGTGCTCCGTGTTTGTTTTGCCACGGCGACCATGTTACCTCGAATTGCGAAAAATGAATTCTTAAAGTGCTACAAAAAAAAATTAACCCCCCGTTTTTATTAAATATTTGTATTTGATTTCCGATGCCAAGTCATCTCATGAAATTTGGAGAGTCAATTTTGTTACACCCAGTATATTATCTTTCAAATCTTACTCGGGTTTGGTGCCTGGCGTTCGCTTTTATCGGCTCATCGGGCGTGGTCTGGTTTGTTATTCACAGTAGTGACTGTAATCTGTTCTTCCAACTTTAGATAAAGGGCGCCTGCATCGTTGCACACTTTTAGCCCCTCTCTATAAAATAGAGTGCAGAGGGTCTCATGTCCAGATTTTGTCTGTAGTCTGTGTGTCTGTTTCATTAAACTACGTCACGTGGATCATCTGTTTGAAGTTTGAAATAAAACTAAAATGACAACGTCAATCGGATTGAACTTTCACAATAATTTAAAATATTGTGTGCCTAAAGGGCAGGACATAGCTGACCTTGTACTAAAAATCTGTGAACATCTCTTGTAACCTATGATCCACAATAAAGTTATTGAAATTGAAATTGAAATAAACGTGTTAGAGAGGGGCAGTCTGGTGAGACCGATCTCACGGCTTTCTTGTTAAGTTGTCATAATAATTATAGTTGAACGACTAGTCTAGCATTATACCGTGTTCTGAGCAGGCACCACAATCTCGCGGCTGTCCATCCCGGGCGTGGCGGTGAGCGACAGCGGGCAGTACGGGTGTCACGCCGACAACGGCTACTCCTCACACTCCGACACGGCGCAGATCAACGTGCAACGTAAGTACACTAGTTATATTATTCTAGAAGTCTAGAGTCTAGATAATGTTCGCGACTGTGCCTCGTGGAATTCCATTCCCGTTCCGTAGAATTATATGGGTAATCCAGAAGTTCTACACACGCTCTCCGTTTCGCCAGCAAAAAAAAAACAATACTTAGATACCTATAATTTACCAAGTTCCGATACTGTTGTAGAAGTAAGTAGTCTCCAAACTTTCGCACTCTTGGGAGCAATGGGAAACAATGCTACGTTGCAATCAGTCTGACCAGCGTGGTACAATATGACTAAAAGAACTCCCCATAGCATGAAAAATTGAAATGGACCATGGTATGTCCAGCTGGACTGGACTGGGATGATGTGGCAGGTTCGAGTCCTGCTCAAGATACTAATTTATTGCTTTTCAAAATTAAGTGTCTTGAAAGAAATAAAAAATCGAAGAACAATTTATTTTATGCCAGTATTACTAAAGAGTATATTGTGATGTTTGATATTCATTTTTGTGGGGGATGGTTAAAGCTTCGGATATGTATGATCCCGCTTTCGGAGGGGGGGGGGGGGGGGGGGGGGGGGAGTTGCTGAGTACCTATGTAATGCAGGGAGCGTTAGGTGCCCTTATGATGATTTCGATAGATATTTATGCCAAAACCGGTTTCTTCTTTCCTTTTTTTTTTCTTTGAAATTCACGTATTCATAGTTTCTTTTCTTATGTAAAAATTGTATAGTAAATATAATTTGTATATTGTATATAATGTATGTGTAAATTAGAATTATATAATGTTTCTATGTAAAAAAAAATATTTAAAGTAAATATTGGTACAATCCGCAGAGCTGACGGTGCCGGCCAAGTGCACGGACAACCCGTTCTTCGCGAACTGCGACCTCATCGTGCGCAGCAAGTTCTGTCACCACAAGTATTACTCCAAGTAAGTATAAACCACAAGCTGACGTCACGCGGTTTCATGCGCGTAACTCCCGTTCCCGTGGGAATACGGGAATAAAATATAGCCTATGTTACTCGGGAATAGTGTAGCTGTTCAACAGTGTAAGAATTTTTCAAATCGGTTGAGTCGTTTCGGAGCCTATTCGTGCAGACAAACAAACAAAAATCAACTTTTTCCTCTTTGTATTATTAGTAGATATTAAATAATATTGGTATTTTGATAAAACTAAGTTTGCAATAATGTTATCTGTGATTTGTCCCGCCGCCCGTATTGACAGCTATTCGTAAACTTTCCGAAGGCAAAATAGTACAGAACTCAATATTGGAACTGATAGACCTGGAATTTTTATTTAAAGGCCCTGGAAACATAGATTGTGAATCACCTTTTGGAATTCAATTCTGGAAAATAAATTGTTGAACTTCTGAAGTTAATGAATGACTGAATAATATTTCTGATGGAGAACTAGTCACTGTATTTTTTTGCAAAACCACCAGTAATACTCGCCTTCCATGAACTGATATTGTTCCTTCCGTAAATAATAGTAATTACTACATCACCCCAAGATATAAATAAAGTAAAAAACTTGGTCGGTATCGAGTATGGTTTCGGTGACCAGTAGTTAAGGAGTCTTGCACGGTATGCTAGAAAACGCTGGTTCGAATCCTGCACAAAATCGATCCTTATTTCCATATTTATAAATACCATTTCATCGTTGGAACGACTTTTAACTGATCTAACCAAACCATATTTGTTCACCAGATTCTGCTGCAAGTCGTGTGTAGAGGCGGGCCAGTTGGACCCACAGGAAGCCGAGGCACAAGCTGACCAACCCTTCAGAAAGAAATAGGCGTCAAATTCTTCTAAAACCTATTTTTAAATGGCGACCGATAGATAAAATTCCTTCCTACTTAAAAACTATTTTGTACACAATGAGTGATTGTTCAGTTTCAGGAACTACTTATCTAAGTATGTTATCGTGTAAGCTATTAGGTAATAGAATGTCGCTATTTCCTTCCGCAGCGGTATCGGTCGCCAAAACGCCGTTGAAACAATTTATCTTGTGCCATAAGTCTTTTGTAATTTCCATTTTGAATCTCACACAATCATACCAATAGATTATAATGTAGATAGTCGAATAAGTACTGCAATTTAACATTTTTTGTGTAAATATTATATTGAAAAATGTCACAAATCGATGCGAATGATGATTTTTGAGTAATTGTCTATTCATAGTGAATAAATTATTTTCTTACGTGGACGTTTAGATATTAGTGTAGATAAGTTAGGTTGACTGCTTGAGTCATAATAATTTGTATAAGTAAATGGATTTATTCTTCTAACTGTGACACTGTAAATAGATGGATATGTAATAAAATCGTATTATCAAAGATTTATTTTCTTTTTATTTCGGCGTTTAAGCAAAGATAACATAATAGTATTACATACAGATCGGCAACTCACTGCCTCCCATGGAGTAAGCTTCTCCCCATCCCCCCACCAAAGTTGATGTGTGTATTGCCGTGACAGTACTCCGAGTGTCACTGCGTAGCATTACGTATTACTACCTACGTACTTTGCGCTATTGCTTTGGTTTAATTAGTGCTTAGCCGAGGGTAGATTTGAAAAAAAAGTACCTGCATACATGAGATTGCGTTCTGTTCCTTATTATTTAATTTCCATAGCTAGTGTCCCTAGTAAATTCACACACACATTCAAGCTTGATTCAAGCATTCACATTACGTGTATATTAGTGTGGGTGAAAACGAACATTTTTGTATGGAGTTTCCGCCCTGTGGTTTAAGTAAGGCGGCCGAGCTATGACTCAACGAAGAGCCTGTACAGTCAGTCGTCACCTTAGTGGTACAGATTGTATACTCACGATTATATAGTAAGAACCTACCTACCTAGCCTACCGAACCCTAACGTACCTAGCACGCTAGTCCCTACTGAACCCTAACGTGCCTAGTTACCCTAAAGCCGCATTTTACCATAAAACGTGATTTCAACCCTAACCTACCTATCACACTAGTTCCTACTGACTGACTGCCTCTGTGGCGCAGTCGGTAGTGATATTGCCTGCGACGCTGGAGGTCGAAACCACGATTCCCACCGGAGACAACTATTTGTGTGACTCATAAATGTTTGTCTCAAGAGTCTGGTGGTCTGGGTGTTTCTATGTATTATATGTATGTATTTAAAAGTATATAAGTATTAATATCCGTGGTCTGATACTCATAACACAAACAAGCAGGTTATTCCTAGCTTACTTTGGGATTAGATAGCGTTGTGTGAAATGTCCGTGAATATTTATTTATTTATCTATTACTGAACCCTAAAGTACCTCATACATACCCTAAGTAAGGCCCTAACCTATCATATGGTGGTGAATAGATAAATTCAGGATGCCTGCACCATGCGATTTATGGTAGCAGACGTTTGGTAGATGGGATGCACAGGATGCGGAGAGATTACTCACTGTTAGTCTCATAGACTCACACGACTGATCAAAGATGGCTAAAGGTGTCTTAGCCACAGTGAGGGGTTAGAAGGGCGAAGAATCAAGCCTCTGCTTGCAGGCGGTGTTTCCTTATGGTTTCTTTTTTATACCACTTAGGTGGCAGACAAGCATACGGCTTACCAGAAGGACCGGTGGTCACCGCAGCCTATATATGAACGTTTGCAACACCAGCGGCGCCACTCTCGCGCTGCCGACTCTGTAAAAACCTTCTAAGACCCCCTTTTGAAGAACCCCATACTGATTACTGTAGGCGTTTGAGTGGCGAATAGAGGTGGCACTCCAGCTATAAATAATAAATAAATATAAATAAATAAATATTCACGGACATCTCACACAACGCTACGCGATAAGAACTAATATGTTTTTTACAGTTGGAATATTTTATATGCAGGTTTTTTTTAAATAAATAAATAAATATTCATGGACATTTCACACAACGCTATCTGATCCCAAAGTAAGCCAGGAATAACCTGCTTGTGTTATGGGTATCAGACCACGGATATTAATACTTATATACTTTTAAATACATACATACTATACATAGAAACACCCAGACTCTTGAGACAAACATTTATGGGTCACACAAATATTCGTCTCCGCTGGGAATCGAACCCACGACCTCCAGCGCCGCACGCGGTATCACTACCGACTGCGACAGCTATAGATTGATAGCTTCATTACCAGCATAAAAACTGGCCAAGTGCGAGTCGGACTCGAGCACAGAGAGTTCCGTACCAAAAAACGGTAATAAATCACGTTTGTTGTATGGGTACCCCCCTTAACCCACTTTTTTCTGATTTTAGTAAATAAGTATTTGTTGTTATAGCGGCAACAGAAATACCCCCTTTGTCCACTAAAATGATCCATCATCGACCTATGTGGACATACTATAAATACATCCTGTGAAAATTTCAGTTCTCTGGCTATCATGGTTCCCGAGATGCAGCCTCACGAGACATACAAACGGACAGCAAAGTCTCACGAATAGGGTCCCTAAGAAAGTAGATCAACAGCCAATAAGTGCAGTGGTGTGATTTCATGATGGTAACCAAACTTCCCGTCTTAACATTCCCAACACAACAGGCCATTTCTTGTGTAGGGATAAACAGTAGTAAGTGTCCAGCCTACCTTTTAAGACATCGACTGACTTGCATACTCGTAATATTTTAGAGATTGTATCAGGACAAACGCATCTCCACCTAATGGCTTGTTTCGACTTACTGGTTATACAAGTCGTTGGGGTACGCACATTTCTCCCTACAAATTTATTCTTTATCCTGGTGTGCCCGCCGTGTGCCCACCTTGGCTCTGAAACATACGGAAGACACGCTAAGCCGTTGGCCCCCGTTGCCAGTAAAATTGCAGTCCTTAAGTCAAGTTGAAGGCCTTTTGGCGGCTTGAATTTCAACAGCAGGTAGTCACAACCTGCGCTTGTCCATCTCAACACGGCAATATCCTCTAATCCCACCAGATCCCATGTAGCCCTGAGCCCACCTGAAGAACCGTAATATGGTGCAATAAATGCATACGCTCCTTCCCCATGGAGTCTGCATACCCACAATGCGTAGTGTACATCCTCCACCTCACTCTAATTATAGAAGACACATCATACGGTGAAGACGGTCCCTTAAGCAGCCATGTCCGGAGAGTAACTGGTGAGGTTTCATAGTCCGGCACGACCCAAGTTGCCTTGAGTCGAGCCTTCGAGTCTTTTGTTGAGAAAATTTACATATAAGTTTTTTGTCTGAGCTGTAGGTCAGTTTTGAATAGATAGCTGCCGCTGATAGGACCCTACTCGTAGACACGTATGAAAAAATATCCCGAAGGATGAATGTGCCTCGCTATCCATACCAGTTTCCTGTTTTCGAGAGTACTTGTAGAACTGACGGCACCATGGAAAACTAATATACCTAGACGGTCCCGTCCGTTGAGTTTTCATGGTCCGGCACTACCCAAGTTGCCTCGAGTCCAGGAAATGCCGATGGCAGACTCATTCCCGCTGAGTTAGGTACTCCGAAGCTCCTTCTTGGTAGCCATGGACTCGCATACCACACCTAGTTCGAGGTATACTATACTACTATACTCGCATACCACATTAGCCGCTTAGCCCCGTCCCATCTTCCTAAAACAAAATTAAAAGCCAGTGCAGCAGCGGAAGCGGCTGAAAATATTAAAATTAATAAATACAGGTCTCGACTCATCGTATCGTTTTTGTCCAGTCGGTGTCGAGATCCTAGGTTCATGGGGTCCCAATGCGCAATAATTTTTCAAGAATTTGAAAAAGCGTCTTGTGGAGTCAACTGGTGACCCAAGGGCTGGCAGTTTTCTCGCTCAGCGAATAGGTATTGCTATTCAAATGGGGAATGCTGCTAGTCTTTTGGGCACAATGCCACGGGGGCCTTATTTAGGTTTAGTTTAGATAGTTATAATGTAAATATAGATATGTAATAATTATGTTTCTCTGTAATTTTTAACAATAAATACCATTTATATACATAGTCTTAGTGTGATGGACAGAAAACGTAAGATTCTTGCGCCTTTGTAGTGCCGCTCTCAAGAAATGGATAATAAAAGAGCATATTTAAAAAAAACATGATGGTTTAATGATGGTTCGTTAAAATGACAAAGCTAAAGATTATTTATAACAAAGACAACGCCGGGCCCGATAACTTCCAGCAATACAACAATAAGCCAACATACAAAATAAATAATAATCGTACAGTCTATTGTAAACACGACGGGAAGACTTTGTAAATAAAGAAAAAAATAAAAAGAAGTTTTGCGATAACATAAATTTTTATTTACATTCCGAAATTCACAATGAAATATAACAATAATTGTCCTATTTCCGACTTGCCTGGCAACGAAAGTACAGTGAGTATAACACGTGTCTACTAGTGATTTATCTATATACACCGACAGTCGCCAGCGGCCCTCCGTCTGCACGTCGGGCCCGTACTGTACCGTACCGTACATCATTTGCTACCAACGAGTTACATATTTCATTCGTACATTTCAAACGTCTCCGACCACTCTTTCAGAGCAACACAGCGATACATACACAATAATAATATATTCTTAAAATACAAAAAATTAAAACAATAAGTTATATACATCAAATTATAATTTCATGTACATAGTTTGCATACAGTCGCCTACCTACCGGCCGGTCACCGGTCGCCGGTCGCCTACACTGGCGTTAGTCACGTACGGGACCACGGGGCGCTAGGGGTCCCTTCCACTACAGATAGCCTTAAGTATAACATCATCGACCCTTAAATATCTTACGGGGCGCCGAGCGGGCCCATTTTAGTATCACAATGCGTGTTAAACTAAACAGAGGTCCCACTATATCCCATAGCGCCTGCTAAAAAGACTATATAAAAACAGAAATCGTCCACTACAAAATAAAAGAAAAGTTAGTTTATGAACAATAAACGCGTTAGAAATGTTATATTAGCAGTACGCTATGATGGCCACTGTACTAGTTTACTAAAGTACTTCTACAGGATTTTTCAATCTTACACGTATAAGCTCCATAGTGCCATCAAACTGGCGGAATTGTCGGTCGATAACGGCATGAAAGCCATTACGAAAAAGAAAGAACTGCTCTTAAAACGGCTCTCTGTCAAATATCTGCGCCTGTATAAAACATTCGTCAGTTATATATGCAAAATGAGTGAAACAAACGGGCCATCACAGCGTGCCGCTAGTATAGCGCTCGTGTGGCACGTGCGCGCGCACGTGTGCGTGACGTCACGTGCGCGGGAGTCGATCCTCTTGTACTTGGCGTCTCAGTGCGCTACAGTGTAGCGCTCAGTCCAGAACCTGCGACACAATTTTCTCCATGTCGTGGTCGATCTCGTCGTTGGTGGGCGGCAGCGGGAGGGGCGTGCTGTGCAGAGGGGGGGAGGGCGCGGCGGGCAGCTGGAAGGGCTCGTCCAGCTCCTCCAGGCCGGCCGGGACGGGCAGCTTGGCTAGCTCCTCCTGCAGTTTCACGTAGTGCCTCTGCGGAAGAAAGGGATCCATTTTAAATCTTCACAAACATTATACTTATCGAGTCTCGTTACAGCGTCACAACGTAGGATGCAATTCATAACAATTACTTGATATTTTCGCGTCGTGTTGCGGCGTTTTTCGTTAATTTAGGATTTTTTGACTGCCTCTGTGGCGCAGTCGGTAGTGATACCGCGTGCGGCGCTGGAGGTCGTGAGTTCGATTCCCACCGGACACAAATATTTGTGTGACCCATAAATGTTTGTCTCAAGAGTCTGGGTGTTTCTATGTATAATATGTATGTATTCAAAAAGTATATAAGTATATCCGTGGTCTTGATACCCGTAACACAAGCAGGTTATTCCTAGCTTACTTTGGGATCAGACAGCGTTGTGCGAAATGTCCGTGAATATTTATTTATTTATATTACTTGGATATTTTCGCGTCGTGTTGCGGCGTTTTTCGTTCATTTAAGACAACGCCTTATACGTCTTGAAGCGACATTATTTTCTATTTTTTAAGGTTCCGTACTCAAAGCGTAAAAAAGAAACCCTATTCATGAGACTTTGCCATCCGTCTGTCTATTCGTTACGAAGCTGTACCTCAGAAACCGTGATAGCTAGAGAGTTGAAATTTTCACAGATGATGAAATACATCATCTGTGAAAATTTGCCGCTATATCAAAAAGTTAGAATAATAATAATAATAACCTTGAGCGCCATAAGGTTGAGCTGTATGCTCCGCTGTGTGCGCTCATCACCACTCTGGCTCTCCAACTCTGTGATCCAGTTGGCTACCGTCTGCATTATCTCGTTGCGTTTGATCCAGAAGTGGGTCTGGATCACCTGGAAAAATAAGAGAAAAGATTGTTATCATTCAATGTTGTCGATTCAAAATTATGTAGATACCGATTTGATTCATAAAACATTGTATGTATTCTCAACGTTTGCGAGATGTTGTTAAATACATCATATTTGAATGAGAGTAAAGCGCTAGTGGCCCCGCGGACTCAGTGTTCTCTAAACGATCACTGTAGTAAGCAACATTTACTGTGCCCGTTTATGGATGGATGACCATCTCATGACCACTTTGTGACATTTATTTGCGAGCATTTCCGTATTCGGAAGGCATGTTAAGCCGTTGGTCTAGATTGCCAGTAAAATGGCAGTCGTTAAGTCAAGTTGAAGGCCTTTATGGGCGGCTTGAAAAATTTCAACAGCGGGCAGTCACAACCTGTCTCTGTCCAGCTCAATACGGCTCACCACCTATTACGTGGGACAAAAATCTAAAAAGGTTTCCTGTAATACCCGTTCGCGTTAAGTTTGCCGGTCGCCTCCCCTACTACGCCTCTACGCCAGCAGCAAACTTAGCGGGAACGGGCGGTATAAGAAAGCTTGAAACTTACCTCTTTGAAGCAGGGCTCCGGATTCCGTAGATGGTCAAGCATAGCCCACCGCACGCACGCCTGGTAGATATTAGAGTTGTATTCTAGAGAGGCGCTCGAGCCTACTCGTGTGCCGCGGCTCCGCTCGTAGCCCGGCTCGTTGAAGTACGGCTCCGGGACCAGGATTAGAGACTGGATTGATACTAGCACCTGCAAATATATAGACTGATGTTATAAACATAGTTTGTATATTGGTGTAAGGGTACTGTTGGATTCATTTTCATAATTTGTTGACTTATGACATTGGATTTTCAAGCGGAATGTTTGAGAGCATATTTTAAGATTTGATAGTCAATTAGTCTTTCCGACAATTATAGTGCCCTTCGTGCTTTGGATACATGCTTTCTAAAAGCCGGTGGTGTTAATTTGATGAGATAAAAAAAACGCTGCATACAAAGCAGATTATTTTTTTAGAACCCAATTGAATTTAAATGTTTATGTAAGATTTGGTTTCCCAATTGAAAAGAATTGAATATCTTACTGATATCTTTTTATCACAAAGGGGAATATGGCTGATCTGTTGGAGAATGTAACATTTATATCCGAGAAATTATTGTCACTACCCCAAAGTTATATGTTAAACATTTGGTGTTGCAAACGTTCATAGGCTGCGGCGACCACCAGTCCTTCTGGTGGGCCATATGCTTGTCTGCTACCTTAGTGGTATAAAAAAATAAAAATCGACGATCGATTAGTACAAATAGGTTTACAAAATTTAAGCCTATAGTCATTTTACAGTAACAAAAATATTGTTACCTGCAGAAAACTAGAAGTATGCGCGTTCCACTTCTCCTCGGGCCGTCCATGCCAAGTGTTGAGGACGGACAGACACACCTTCCCGTCGTTATACAGGTTGGGGTTGAACCGCACCGAGTGGCGGCCCGTGGTCTCCAGGTTGATGAGCATGGGCACCGCCGGGTACTCCGCGGGGAAGTACACGTCGAGCACGAAGCAGCCGTTGGCGTACGGCGTGTCCGATGGACCGGTTATTAGCACCTGGGGAGATTACAACTGTTAATTTCTTTCGTAATAAAAGCTCCACCAATCATATTCGTCGGTCGCACAATTTGACAATATAAACTTTCAACGTTACTTCTGGACCGAAGAATGTGATTGGTGTATTACAAACGCACCCATAGCAACATAAAGTGGCACATCTCTGGTTGAAAAAACATCCTTAGCGCGACCATAGATCTCTGATGTTGCAAATGCAAATGTCCATTACTATCGTGACGTCCTTGTCTAGCACCTTGGTAAACAAAAAAACAAGGTCACGCAACTTAAAGGAAATGTTCCCCTATCATAACCGTAGAACGTTGATTCTTTATGAAATCCTTTCGAAAAGTTAACGGACCCAGCGCTAGACGGTTAGGTTGGAACAGTGTGGTTTGTTTCGACTCGGGTATCACGTCCATGGCAATTTACACACATTCATGAGTTGACATCACATGAGTCAGTCCGCGTCTGTACGCACAAATACGAAGGACGAGTACGATAGCGGCGGGTGCGCCCTCCTATGGCGCTCTTGGCTTCAATATCAGACTAGAGGGTCTACGGTAAGCACGTACCTTCATTACATCAAGCCTGTCAGCGTCGTCAGTCAGCACAAACACGGAGGAGGAGTACGACAGCGGCAGTGAGGTGGCGAGTGTGGCGGCCTCTTGAGCAAGCCGATGCGCCCGTCTATGGCGCTCTTGGCTTCAATATGAAGCTAGAGAGTCTACAGTAAGCACGTACCTTCATGACGTCCAATCGGTCGGCGTCAGTCCGCACAAACACGGAGGAGGAATACGACAGCGGCAGTGAGGTGGCGAGTGTGGCGGCCTCTTGTGCCAGCCACTTCATGCGCCCTCCTATGGCGCTTTTGGCTTCAATATGAGACTAGAGGGTTTATACTAAGTACATACCTTCATAACATCCAGCCGGTCGGCGTCAGTCCGCACAAACACGGAGGAGGAGTACGACAACGGCAGTGAGGTGGCGAGTGTGGCGGCCTCTTGAGCCAGCCGCTTAATGCGCCTTCCTATGGCGCTCTTGGCTTCAATATGAGACTAGAGGGTCTACAGTAAGCACGTACCATCATGACGTCCAATCGGTCGGCGTCAGTCCGTACAAACACGGAGGAGGAATACGACAGCGGCAGTGAGGTGGCGAGTGTGGCGGCCTCTTGAGCCAGCCGCTTCATGCGCCCTCTTATGACGCTCTTGGCTTCAATATGAGACTAGAGGGTCTACAGTAAGCACGTACCTTCATAACATCAAGCCTGTCAGCGTCGTCAGTCAGCACAAACACGAAGGAGGAGTACGACAGCGGCAGTGAGGTGGCGAGTGTGGCGGCCTCTTGAGCCAACCGCTTCGTGCGCCCTCTTATGGCGCTCTTGGCTTCAATATGAGACTCTTGTCTCATATTGAAGCCAAGAGCAGGGTCTACAGTAAGCACGTACCTTCATAACATCAAGCCTGTCAGGGTCATTAGTCAGCACAAACACGGAGGAGGAGTACGACAGCGGCAGTGAGGTGGCGAGTGTGGCGGCCTCTTGAGCCAGCCGCTTCATGCGCCCTCCTATGGCGCTCTTGGCTTCAATATGACACTAGATGGTCTACAGTAAACACGTACCTTCATAACATCCAGCCGGTCGGCGTCAGTCCGTACAAACACGGAGGAGGAATACGACAGTGGTAGTGAGGTGGCGAGGGTGGCGGCTTCTTGCGCCAATCGCTTCATGCGAGCTGGATGAGCTCTCTCCCCGGCGGCTCTGACGGCGCTCTCGAAGTGGTACGGCACGAGGAAGCGGAACCCGCTCTCTGCGCACTCCGCTATCATCTCGAACGTTTCTGCAATTGTTGATACACCATTGAAATGAAGAACTTCTTTGGGGTCGTTAGATATTTTTGTACTGGGATCAAATTTATGAAAATGCGATGCCACTCTACTGCCGTCAGCTCAAAACTGTAACCGGCTAGAATTGTTCCAGGAAATGGTTTCGATAGCAATTTCGTATCTGTCAACAGTGAAGAATCCCCTGAGAATTCAGTACTGGTAACTTCAATCTGAGAACTGGGAACTCGTGGAAACTAGGTACTGGGAACACGAAACTCGCCAAAAAAAATACTGTTCAAAAAGTACACAATTCTACTTGTGACGACGGTTATTGCAATATAGTCAAAACGTCAAAAGGTAAACAATGTTACAAAATGTGTCAATACGCGAAAAAAGACACCCAAAGATGAATTGTAGAAGTCGTGCGAATTTACCAACAATAAAGGATATTTTAATAATCAACTTATATAGGTGTTATGTGTATACGCACCAAACTGCATGGTCCGCATCAGTTCTATGTAGCGCGCCTCCCGGGTGGCGCCGCTCAGTGCGAGCGAGGCGCCACTGCCGCGTGCCGCTTCCGCCTCCGCCTCCGCTCGACACATCAGCGCCATCGTCGCCTGTACACGTCACAATATATTTGTTACAACATTCAACTAGCTGTAAATGACTGGAAAAATCCAACCGGAAGCGCTAATCGATTGAACTATGTGCCGTATCAAGTTCCCGGATCGGGCAAACCTTTGGAAGCTACGTGTACCCGGATCCACGCACAGAATACAAGAAGACGGAATGGGTGACCATTCATTAAGTTTTTATTACCAGACTAAACTAGACTTTCAGTGTTCTTGTAAGGTCAATGAAATTTTGACATTGTTACAGATTCAAGCGTAAGCGCTCAAGACTCTGTATCCTGGAAATGCTATATCCCTGCTATGACCACCACGTGACCATCTTGTGAAATGTGTTTGGATTTTCAGGACACCATAAATCGAACGACTTTAACAAGCATTATTGTCACAGACAATTTAGTAGAAAAGTTTATATCGTCAGTTCTGTAGCACTCACCTGAATGTCCGCTATCAAGGCCGGAAGGCCCTCGTCCTCTTCTGACAATTCCGAATTACTTGACGTACTAAATCTTTGGCTATATGTCATTTTACCGAATATATTCTTTTTACTCATCCTGAAATAGAAAAAAAAAAGAAATTGTTAATGCTCGTACTTTTAAATAAATAATTATAGAAACACGTTAAGTTGCAATGTTCATAAAAATCGCTTGTACTACTTTTCATTTAAAAATCTACTAACTCCCATGGTCACCTAGTCCAGTGATAAAGTGAATTATTCGAAACAGTATTGGCTAAAGCGACATACGGTAACCCCAACCGTTAGGCAGTCGTCAATAAAACTTCATCCGATTGTATTTCCGTACTTTCAGGGCATACTCACGGCTGACACTCGATAAATAATAGTGATACTCAAACTAACACAAGTGTTTAGATCATTCCGGAATATTTGTCCTTAGGCATAATACTTTTAGCACTTGGGGACACATTTTTATTTGAAACTTCGGATTGTAATCATCACCTTTAAGCGTGCAGGAAATTTGACTGGGACTATCTAAGGAGTTTGTCTAGACGCAAAAAAATGTCGTGTTTCAGTGCGTTTGTCATTCGAAAATATAGTTGTTTTGAAAATTAAAATTACACAATTGATTGGAGTCCGTCGTATGTCTTACCCTAGGCGCATACTGTGCGACATGTCGTCACAAGTCGTGCGCCCAGGGAAGTCTCACGTCAAACATCCGGGGACACGTACCTGAGCTTAGTGGCGTAAGAGTTGGTGGTCCGACTCATGAGCGCCAGCAGTCGCGGCAGAGGACGCAGCGCGGTGGCGAGGCGGCGAGATCGCACGCCGTGAAGTGCTCGAGCGCACCTTAACACGTGCACGTACAGCGGGATGTGGCGCGACATGTCCAGGACTGTACCACATACAACACATATTAGACAACATTTTGATAAGCTATTTTAGTATGCTAACTAAATCACAAATTCATTGTGTCGCCTCTAGACGTAAAATAAGGTAAAAGAATTAGTGGGTTGAGAGCAAAGACTTCTATATAAACTGAGGTAGACACGCCGTACTCTAACAAACGAGATTTCAAAAGCAATCCTCAAACCCACACAATGCTAAGACTACACTCACTTATAAATAATATTTACGTTATTGTCACCACAATAGCAAAATACAAAAAGAACAAGAGTAAAAAAGAAGGCGTATGGACTCCGATTGCAAGCCGAGTACTCTCGAAGTTTTGATTCACTACAGAGCTCAGTTTATAGGTTTCAAAAATCGGTGCGTAGGGCATGTCTACCTCAGTTAATATAGAAGTCTTTATTTGAGAGTACTGTCTCAGTGGTCCAGTATATGGGGCGTTTGCCTCGGATTGGCAAAAGACGCTGGTTCTAGTTCTGCTCAAGACCGAAAATTAAACAATTTACATCATACATTACTGTTTAAGCTCCTGCTTGCTTGTGAACAGAGCCGTTGACAACTTAATCGCACAGGATTACAATACACATCATGTTAGCAACTCCTATGTCCAGGATCGTCACTACTTAGCAGTGTCCTATCCGGCTCGAGGGACCATTAAACACCATGGTCTAGCCTTTATAAGGATGATAACTCCGAAAATACAGTAATCCATTCCTTACTAACATAGGTAACTCTGTCTGTTACGTTTTCACGCAGACTGTAATAACATTGCATTACAATCTGTTCAGTGCTTTGTTGGGTTTCTCTATCTTCGCAACAATTATTGGTACAGAGACAGAGTAGAGGCTGGTGAAAGATAAAGGCGACTTTTTACAGCCGGAACAAGACCATGTTGGAAAGGATTATTCCTTTCCCACATGGACTTGTTCTACAGGGCTAAAGCTTATGCAAGTTATTTATTCACAAAAGAATGTTTTAGAATGTAAGGTATTTGAAGTGGAAGTGACGTATTCCGATAATGATACACTCCAAACCAAGACACCTTACTCAGTCAAACTTTAATTAGAAAACTTCATGCAAGTAAAACCAAACCCGAACATACCCGAATCGTTTCTAAGATAGGAACAAATGGCAGGCACGAGCGAGCTGTTGGCCACGAGGTCGATGAACTCCAGCGGCAGATCGTGGTTCTCCTCCTCGTCTGTCTCCCGTTCACTCATCTCCACCGTACCTTCCTCTGGCGGCCATTTCTCGCCCGGGTTCATGTACGATGCTAATACCTGAAAGGATTTTAAGATATTGTATTTGATCATTTAGAGAAACTTTTAACAAATGTTTGGAAGAATAAATAAAATAATAAATAAATAAATAAAAAATGTTAATTTAATAATAAAATCCCTTGATCCTGAGACCGTTCTAATAAGCCAAAATTTGGTATTTATATCCAGTAATTTGCTTTTGAGTTGGATATTCTATAAAATTATACCAAATTTTTAATTAATCTGACCAGTGAATGATAATTCAATTTATAGCTAAGAATCATCGCGGTCACATCATCTTTCGAACGAAATAAAACACCTGCATGAAATTTGGTTCATCCTTTGGGCCGCCACAACGCCACAGACAGACAGATACACAAGTCAAACTTATAACCAAAACCTTTTTTTATTTTATAGAAGGTTCAATGTCTTGGGACATCTGATCTTACCCGGTAAGAGTAGGCGCACACTGGGCGACAGTAGCCGTTACATGTCGCCCAGTTTGCGCCTACTGTAAGACCTGGAAATGATGCCCCAGGGCATTGAAGGCATCCCATTGAAGGATTCGGTCATAAGCAATGGTAGGGAACAATGTGGTTTTAGTCGGTAAGAGTCTGCATAGAACCCATGAGGAATTTCCACAACAAAAGGGGGGGGGGGGGGTTTAAAAGAAACTAGCATCAAACCTGTAACAACACGGTAACATGTTCCTCCTCGGTCCGCTGCCGCACCAGAGCCTGCTCGACGTTCCACGACTGCTGCGTCGAGCCGGTGCCGAACCCGGTACCCTTGGCCCAGTACAGTTGGCTCTTTTCTTCAGACTTGCCCGTTGAGCCGTTGGAGCCTTGGCTGTTCTGAAATTGGTATGTTTTGTTCTATTTAGTAAACCCTGACGAATTGCATTCACAACGATATTCAGATTTCTTCCTCGATCATGAAAATCGGTCCAGCTGTTGTTAAGGTCGTTTTTGCTACACAAGTTCCTGCGCTTATTAAATGGGTCTGGGATGGGAGATCAAAAAGCATTCATCTCCAAAAGTATCAAAGAAGAGGGCGATATTTAAAAGACCTAAATTGCAAATGGATTCTGCATGCCAGTTTTTAAATTGAATATTTTAGATGCAAAAGAAATTTCCATAATATGACTATCTCGTAAATCGAACGTGGGTCTCGATTTTATCCTTCTTCGGACTTAGTGCTCGAATGGGTAAAAATGGGATAGTTATTAGCCCTCTCCAACGGACGAGCGATCGCGCTGAATGACAGTGTGCCTAATGAACCCCCGCCTCGGGTCCCCTTGCTTACTGCTATACTGACAATCAACTATACTCTGTAAAATATAGCATGATCTCTGTGACAGTTCTACAAACGTAAACAAGAATATACTTAATGACAACGGCATAAAGCTTTTGTGGTCGAAATGCCGAGAACGAGAACACAGAGATGCAAACTGTAAATAACAACTATATGCCTTCGAAATAAAAGTCAATTTTGTTCACGTTAATATAACTGTCACAGAGATCAAGCTATACTTTACAGAGTATAGTACACTACAAGTAATAAAATAATAATAACAAATATTCACAGACATATCACACAACGCTATCTAATCCCAAAGTGAGCTAGGAATAACCTGCTTGTGTTATGGGTATCAGACCACGGATATTAATACTTATATACTTTTTAAATACATACATATTATACATAAATACACAAGAGCAATACTCACATCATTGGAGTTAGGCCGATGATGCGTGAAGACTGCAAGGCAAGCCAGCAGCAACCTCACGGCCCCCCGCTGTAACAACGCTCGGCGCAAGGCTCTCCCTTCCGCAGAGTGGCGCGGGGCCCTCTCCAGCAGGCGGGCGATCACGCTGAACGGCAGAGTGCCCAATGAACCGCCGCCTCGGGTACCCTCGCCTACTGCGATGCTGCCTATAATGTACACGTTATCTTTAAAGTTGGATTTATTAAACAGAATATCAATAGAAATTGTTACGTAGTGTAATAAAATAAATAGTATAATTTAGGAGGTCAATTCAATTCAATCAATTTATTGCAAAAACATGTTACAAATTATAATACATCTAAGGTGTCATACAATGTTATATATAGTCATTACATTGGTTGAAGTGGCTGTTCATTATTGAGAACCTGATGATATGCTCCCTCAACAAATTGTAAAGATTGATAATATAATAATTCGGGGTCCAGGCGACCTTTTTTCTAATGCATTCATTCACTGACTTATCGTAAAGTGAAAGAGATTGCAATGACAATACTGTGGGCCGCTGACGGCACCACTGCTAACATATACAAGAAAGAAAATCGCAATAATACCGTGGGACATCGCTGCACCGGCTGTCACCATAGGTACTGCCAGATGCTGGTAAACAAATGAAGTCAAGACACTGTCATCTAGCGGTAAACGCTAAAATTTGTCTGGAAACCAATAAATTGACCTTGGGAATCATTCTACTTCTGGATAGCACCGCGCCGTAAGGTAATCCTACGTTCACATTTGAAACATTTTTACGAAACATTTCTCCATTACCGTATCGTCGATGTCGGTACCATTGAAAACTGCAGCTACAAGTTACATGTTCAACATGATGACACGCTGTACGGTTCGTTAATTTGATTCAAATGTGGACGCAGCATAAGACTAGTAGTGCATAAGGTTGTGCACACTCACGTCCGTCCTCGTCATGCGTCACTCCCAACAGCAAACGCAGCAGGTGCGTGGCTCTTGCACCTTCGTCTAACAACGCGTGCGCGTATCCCGGCAGCTTCAGCAGCAGTCCCAGCGCTATGAGCGCGTGCGCGGGCACGCCAGACCACATGGCGCTCTCTTCGCTGCTCGTGCCGCCGCCGCCCACTGTGTTCACGCCCAGCTCTGCTACCTCCTGTAATGATAAATATTATGTAAGTGAAAATTTCGAATGGCGCGTTAGGTTTTTTTTGTACCGGAACTTTTGAAATCGCAAACTTCGGAATCGAAACAATCGCGTCGAAATTATAACCGGAAATTGATTTAATTGCAATTTCGGATCGAATCTCGGGACTCGGTTCTTAGATTAGCTCGACAAAATACTGCCACCAGCCTGATGGAAACTCATTGCATCTAACGACTTTCAAAAAGTTTCCAAGATTACTGAAAGTGCAAGAATGTATGTGTAACTTTTCTTAAGGCACGTTTTAGGTATTTTTGTACTGGAATTAAATTCGTAAAATCGCAACCATAACGCTTACCGACAGTTTGGAACCGTCACACTTATCAACACCTCGAAACTATAATCGGCTTGAATTGTTCGAGAAAATAAGATTGAAATGCTTTTTGGATCGAATTCCGGAATGTGTGAACTCAGATTAGCTCGACCAAATGACAACGAATCTGATGTAAACTCATAGCGTCTAATTAATGCCAAATGAAGTCTCAAAGAATATTTAAACTGGCTCTCAAGTTGGCAGCTAAGATGTGCCTCTTCACGCTCCGCCTAAAAAACCCGAGATTGTAAGAGAAAGAAAATACGTGATTAGCCTTTATAGGTGAGCGACATATAGCGCGCGTCAATTACGAGTCTCTGCACGACAACGAAGGGTACATAAGTCACAATTCATAACGAGTACTTGATTTTTTCGCGTCGCATTGCCGCGTTTTTCGTTCACTAAGGACAACGTCCATGTTTCATACCCTACAGTCTACACCAATTGGAAGTATTTTATTTAGATAGGTACAGAATAAGCGTACCTCATAAGCATCATCCAGTTTAACCCAGTCCATATCATGGTGGTGGTGCACAGCGGCAGGCGGCGCAGGTGGCGGCGCGTGAGGCCTGGGCAGGCGCGAGGCCACGAGGGCTAAGCCGCCGCACGCGCCGAACTCACGCAGGATGGCGCTGCCGCTGTTGACGGTAGATGTACTGCTGCTGCTGCTGGCGTCCCACATGGGGCCGGACCAGGATTCTGTGGAGTATCAACATTAGTTATACGTAAGACATCTTGGACGCTGACTTTCAATACTCTGATCAGAGAGATAATAAGATTTTGATAGCTGTATGTAGTCTTCTATATGTATATTTTGAAGCGCTCGTGGCCCCGCGGACTCAGTGTTCTGTAAACGATCACTGCAGTAAGCAACATTTACTATGGCCGGACATGGATGGGTGACCACCACGTGGACCACTTTGTGACATTTATTTACGAGCGTTTCCGTGCTTCGGAAGGCACGATAAGCCGTTGGTCCCGGTTGTCGGTAAAATGACAGTCGTTAAGCCAAGTTGAAGGCCTTACGGGCGGCTTGAAAAATTTCAACTGTGGGTCGTCACAACCTGCGCCCGGGTCGGCAGCGCGTGTGTAGCGCCTCTGGTGTTGCAAAACGTCTATAGGCTACGGTTACCAACCTTCCGGTGGGCCGTAAGCATGTCTGCCACCTAAGTAGTACAAAAAAAAATACATACATACATATAATCACGCCTTTATCCCCGAAGGAGTAGGCAGCGGCATAGTATATGCCTACATTTCACCTAATAGTTTTATGTCCCACGTACGTCCCATAGGTGGTGAGCCTATTGCCGTGTTGAGATGGACAGGCACAGGTCGCCACGACCCGCAGTTGAAATTGTTCAAGTCGCCCATTAGGCCTTTAACTTGGCTTAACGATCCTCTCTTATACAACAGACAAAAAGAAAAAGATTTAGGAACATAACTGCAGACGCAATGCAAAATGGTTCAGGCAGATTTTGTCTATATATTGTAGATTTTTTTACAGTCGCCTAGATAGTCTGCTAATTGAATGTATTCAGATGGAATAAAACCACATTATATTTCTGACAAAGCGATGTTTGTTTCTGACAAAGCGATTGTCATTTTGAAAAGATGAGGCGAGAGCCAGGGAGAGAAAAGAAGATAATAGCAATAACTTCTCTCCCTGTCTTACTATACGTAAAGGTTACAACTATATTCTTTCTCGCCTGTTATACCTCAGCTAGTACCAATAGATGTCTAACTACGGATGGTACAGTAGTATACATACCGCCATTGGTATTCAGATGCAGCGTGAGCGTGAGATGCGGCCCAATATCGTGTGGTACAGCGGCCGCCAGTTGCGCCAAGCTCGTGCCCGGAGGTATGAACCCTTCCAGGCCCGCCACTTGCACGCGAATCGTTGATTCCAGCAATTCTGTTGGGATTAGAAGCATATTTTAGAAAAACTAAGCGATAATTTTTATTCAACACTAAAAAAAATACAGATTTTGTATTTGAATCAATAATGGGGTTTGTACACGTAATGAGTACAGTGGCGAGACAGTGCCCTCGGCCGAGTGCTCGGTACGTATGAACATTTTGACGAGTGACTCGGCCGAGCAGAGTGGCGAGATAGTCGCTAGAACTACCATTTGTTTGCTAGGCCGAGTGCCCACTCTCTCGTTCTAGTATGGGATCGGCTATGAATGTAGTGTGTAGGAAGTACTGATTTGCCTTTTTTTCGGCGTTGTTGATAGCGAATGCAATCTGACCTTTTAACCCTTTAAAACATCCCTACTGAGATTGGGTTAGTTTATTCAGCCCCTGAATCTCAGTACTTAGTAGAAATCGATAGGATCCTAGATACTTACATATTCCCCATAGAATCTATTAATCTTAAAGTTATTCTAAGCTTTCAAATAAGGGGAATAAATCTACATTACCGCAAGTCAAACCAAAGATAAAGCCACCGACAGAAACTTTTTTTTTTTTTTTTATACCACTAAGGTGGCAGACAAGCATACGGCCCACCAGAAGGACCGGTGGTCACCGCAGCCTATGAACGTTTGCAACACCAGAGGCGCCACACTCGCGCTGCCGACCCTGCAAAAACCTTCTAAGACCCCTTTTGAAGAACCCCATACTGTAGGCGTTAAACTATTAAACTTTTAAAAACGTAGGAAATAAAATGATCGTATGACATTATATTATCTGTAGTATGACTAAGTTTTGTGGTTTTAATTTATGATTTAATTTTATGATTTAATTTTGTACTAATTTTATGTTTGTTGTATTAACTTTATGACTCAATTTTCTTACTACATATTTGTACACCACGAAATGTGGTAGGACATAGCGAACGGTTTCATTGTTATTTTCAAGACCTGTACATAACCTATGTTTCACAAATAAGTTACTGCTCGTTCGCTCTAACTTTGCCGCTCGGCTCCATACTAAAGTCGAATTTTTAATTAGACGAAGTAAATTGACAGCAACTAATGTCACTTCTTCATACAATGTTGCTTATTTTCTATGACGAAGTGACATTAGCTACTGTCAATTTACGTCATCTAATTAACAATTCGGGAATACGCCTCTACGCCAGCGGCAACGTTAGAGCGAACGGGTAGTATTATGATTATGATCATACACACCATCAGTAACAGACAATACAGATGACTCGTTGGTAGTCTTCGATTGCCTCTTCTTATTGGCCTGCTGCTTGATCGACGAGTTCTTCACGTCCTTCACCCTTTTATCTTTCGAAGCGCTCCCGGCGGCTAGGCTGAGCTCCCACGCTTCTGCCACGGTCGTGATGGCGGTGTCAGAAGCGCTGCGAAGCACGTAGGTGCCGCCCGACGCGGCTGATGAGGGCATTCGGATTGATTTGCTTTCTTCCATCACTGGTACTGGGGAGGGAAGGTTTTTGTTAGTTTTAGTAGTAAAAGGCAAAGAAAAGAGTTAGGAGATCTGGTAGATGTGAAAATGTTCGGTAAATATTCAAAAACTATGAACTATAAAAAATTACAATTTTTGGCTATCAAACCGTACCAGTAGATTATTATTGGCTTGTTGATCGGTCGATTGTATTGCATAAAAACTTATTCAAGGATTAAAAGAAGCAATTTCATCAGAATCGGTACAGCAGTATAGGCTTGTAAACATAACAGATATACAGAGCTACTTTCGCATTTATATCTAAGATTAGTAGGGATATAGGTGCTGTTTTGGCAGTACTTTGACAATGTAGCCAGCATACATTAAAACTTAGAACCATTTCAAGACTTATCTAGTCAAGACAGGGCAATAGAAGTTACTTACTGGGCTTACGTTTTTATTAATCTGAATGTACTACTTATGTTCAGCCAGAAGCGACCGTAGTGACGTATCCAACCAGGGCAGACCCACACCGGCCGCCACCCCCGGACTCTCTTCAATAACATTTAACAGAGCGATGAAACAATAGAATTACTTACTAGACAGTCCATATCCAGCAGCAATCCTAACCCGCCCCACCAAGACCCTGATGCTACCGCTGTCTTCACCTATGGCAACAGAATCCTGACAATAGTATACTTACTAGGCGGTCGATGTTCAGCCAACAGCGACCGTAGCGGCGTATTCAACGGCAGCGCCATCACCGAGTGCGCTAGGTGCGCGGGGTGGGCAGACCCGCCCCCACTTCCGCCCCCTCCGCTAGTGGTGCCCCCACCGCCGCCCCCGGACGCCCACCGTACCCCCACCCACACGCGCTCCGCCGACAACACCAGGCGGAGGATGAGGGCGCGAGTGAAGCCGGAGATGCCGGCTGGATCTGTGGGAAAACGTCGCCAAATTTTATCACATAGCTAGGAAATATTCTAGATGATGATCGCGGCTTCGCCCACGTGAAATTCGGTACCCTTTCCCGCTTCCCGTGGTAACATTTGTAGCCTATGAGTTATTCAAGACTATAAGCTATCTCTGTACTAAATTTCAGCCTTATCCGTAAGTCGTTATGGGTCGCTCACACGCAACGAGTACAGTGGCGAGACAGTAAAACGATACTAGGCCGAGAGAGTGGGCACTCGGCCTAGCAAACAAATCGTAGTTCTAGCGACTATCTCGCCACTCTGCTCGGCCGAGTCACTCGTCAAAAT
This sequence comes from Miltochrista miniata, assembly GCA_933228765.1. Classification (NCBI taxonomy): domain Eukaryota; kingdom Metazoa; phylum Arthropoda; class Insecta; order Lepidoptera; family Erebidae; genus Miltochrista; species Miltochrista miniata. The sequence continues at coordinate 6,963,810 of OW121764.1, read as the reverse complement.
GTTCATACGTACCGAGCACTCGGCCGAGGGCACTGTCTCGCCACTGTACTCATTACGTGTACAAGCCCCATTAGAGCGTGATTGAGTAACAAACATCTAAACATCCAAAAATCTTCACAAACTTTCACATTTATAATATTAGTAGGATTGAGAAACTTCTTCCTTTGACTGTGTTACGACGATGTTATTTTTATGGACCCATACAGGTGTACCATAAAACATGAATTCATGACCACAACTATTCAGAGTTTTCAACGAAAGTTCTCTATACCAGAGTAGATATTCTCAACAAAGTGTAAAGGATTTTTGATTTATTAACACTATATAGAATTGAGTTTTCAATACTTAAAAAAACACTTGAGGTTACTTTTTTTTTCACATACACATACGCGCAATCGTTTCTCAAATTTAAACAAAATTTCTGTAATCCGGTTTTTAGGATATCATTTCACAAAGATCAAAATTACTACTGCTACATAAACTAGTATTTACAAAAGTCAACGTATCCTCACCAGTGCAGTCCATAGCGTCCAGTATGCCATGTAGAGTGGAAGCGAACAGCTTCTGGTTGGCAGGGTGGCACGCCGTCAGCTCGGCGAACAGGCGGATCGTGCTCTCTTCTAGCTGGGCGTACTGCGCCTCCTCTTGCCAAGAACTAAAAATAACAATGGTAGAACTAACTCAGCATTGCATCATGTGAACTAAACGAAAGTGCTGCACTTCTCCTAATTGACCTGAACAATATATGTCGTATCAAGTTACAGGATCGGACCAACCATTTGGGAACAAGGCGTGTAACAAACAAATGATCAGGCACGGATGAGAATGTGAATAAATACAATGAGATTTTGCTGTATTATCTAGCTTGTGGTATAGGACCACTGATAATTTTCAAGATGCAAAAGCGCACAGAAATATAATTAATATTATCTAAGAATTCAGATAATATAATGATTGCTAAAGTTGAGAGTTTAGACTATCAATCTACTAGTTATGGCCTACCCTATGGTATACGGTTCCCGCAAGACGTAAACACTGCTTATCATTGGGGCTAGCCTATAATATCATCTAAGTTGTGCAACGGGCACATCAACAATCTCATACATAAATTGAATGTGGAAAAATTCACAGGCAGGACTTGAACTTGTCTTGCCAAAACAGATATTTATCCAAATAACTATAAAGATCTCCTAGAAAGCAATCCTTCCTCCTCACTTCCCTCACGTCTTGGGGTGATTTAAATTTTTGATTTATTTTAAATATATCTCCAAAAAAAAAATGTATCAACAAAAATCTTGTTCCATACCTTTGATAAGGTCTAGGATGACACAGCAGCGTCAGCAAAGGCTTCCAAAAAGTAGATCCCGGTCCCCCAAGCCAGTCTTTAAGCCGTTTGGACCAGCACACGCCGCGCGCCCACTCCACCAAGTACCATATACTCTTCATTGATGGCAAGTCCCCTGAGGACATACAAAAAAAAACATAAATATAGTTGCACAGTCTCACACAACATCATCTAGCCCAAACTAAGCTATAAGCATGTGCTGTGGAATCATTCAGACATACTAATATCCCCTCATCTGTGTAGGGCGTCAGCGGGCGGTAGCTCGCATCTGTGTAACCTACTGCGGGGGGGGGAGCGCGGCGTCGACTGATGTTCTAAAAATGGCGATTTCTCATAACTTTTCTATGGCAGCCATATAAAATACTTACCTCACTGGAATCGTTATGAAACAAGCTAATGATAAAATGATAGATAAGACCAGTTCTGCCTTGTAATGTATTACTAATTTCTATTAGAAAAAAGAATTTGTAATTTTTCACCAGTTTTCTCTACAAAAATTGTAAAAAAAAAAAAAATAATGTACAATTCCAAATTTTTTTTTTTTTAGTATTTTAAATACATCGTATTTCACAATGTTCAACAGACACAATACAACTCGTAGTACATTTTTTTTTATTTACAAGCTTTTCAAAATACGACTCATTTCGGCGACCCGACCGCCGACCGCCAAAAAAAGGTTAAGTTCATGCCATGATTCTGAGAAAACTGTGCTTCAAGTGGCTTACATTCTTTTTTTATTCGTAAGTATGGTCCTTAAATTTTTTTTACACAGAGTTTTGTTTGACAAACGTGTTTAGTTTATTAGAAATTGAACAATGAACCGAGCACTTAAAAAGAGGCCCAAAAGGGTGGTCGTAACTTTGTTTTTTTTTTTTTAATTTTTTTTGTGTATTTTTTTTCATAAAAATTTACAATCTTCAGCTACATAACTTTTCCTAATCGATTAACATAAAAAAAAGGTATGCTGGCATACAAATATATTTCAGAAATGAATTATTTGAAATTTGAAAGTTTTGCAAAAAATGATCGAGAATTTCGACCAAATTTTACACAAAATTATTGAAATAGATTTTACATTCAATGCTTGAAAACAATAAAAGAATACATAAAAATACATAAAATAACGATAGATTGTCATCATTACAGTATTTATTCTTTGTATTTCATCCAAATGTATGGGCTTGGCGCCGCGCCGCCGTGACGCCGACGGCGCGTAAAAATACAATGAATGTTCGTTGAAAATACCAAAATCTTTATGAAATACACAATCTACGAATAAAAACTCTAACCTAGTCATGATTTTGTTAAGTTTTGAAAGTAAAAAACACCAAACACAAATGTAATTACACGCAACACAGTACCGGTCGTCGTCACTTAGCCGCGCGGAATGGTGCGCGGTGGAGGGCACTTTTTAAACGAGAATCATGAGGTGCAGCTGTGACAGACAGACATACAATGTACTACATACTTGTCCCGTTTCTGTCTAAGAACACTCCATAAAAATTTGAACAGGATAGAGATAGTACTTTTTGCGCTACAAGACCGCAAACTGTCTGACGGCAAGGTATCGCTAGGAGATACTTACACAGATGCGAGACATAGCAAGGAATAGAGAATCATGAGGTGCAGCTGTGACAGACAGACATACAATGTACTACATACTTGTCCCGTTTCTGTCTAAGAACACTCCATAAAAATTTGAACAGGATAGAGATAGTACTTTTTGCGCTACAAGACCGCAAACTGTCTGACGGCAAGGTATCTCTAGGAGATACTTACACAGATGCGAGACATAGCAAGGAATAGAGAATCATGAGGTGCAGCTGTGACAGACAGACATACAATGTACTACATACTTGTCCCGTTTCTGTCTAAGAACACTCCATAAAAATTTGAGCAGGATCGGGATAGTACTTTTTGCGCTACAAGACCGCAAACTAACCGGAAGTAAAAGTATCGCTAGGCGATACTTACACAGATGCGAGACATTGCAAAAAATATCAAATGCGATATGTCAACAGTGGAAAGGATATAAAGCATCGACATGCTTTTCCTTTCAATACGCTACGTTACTATAGATGCGATTGATATCCACCAATCGTCGGTGAACAAGTAACGTTGGCCGTTTAGGATGAGGCCGCATTTGCGGTTACCGCGGCGGTTTCTAACTTCAAAATGACAATCCATAGACTCGGTGTCATTGGCTTTGACATTTTGCGGTTAGAAACCGCCGCGGTAAACCGCAAATGCGGCCCCATGCTTATATTGTCAAATTGTGCGATCGACCAATGTGATTGGTAGATTTTAAACGCCATCCATAGCCACGTAGCATAGCACATCTGTGGTGGAGAAGCACCCATGAGTTTCAATTTGGACTTCTTCAGCAAAGATAGTGATAAAAAACCGGTTAAGTGCGAGTCGCACGGTGGATTCCACTCCAAAACTCGGCAGAAAATCACGGTTGTTGTAAGGAAGCTCTTAAATATAATCTCAATCTTTCTTATTTTAGTATTTGTTGTTATAGCGGAAACAGAAATACATCATCTGTGAAATTTGAAGCTCTCTAGCTATTCACAGTTTCTGACGGACAAAGAAGTCTCCGTACAGGTTGTTTTACTTTATTTTTGTACGGAACCCATAAAAATGTGTATTAGAGAAAATAAGATTGATTTTCATATAATTACTACTTCTTACCTGATTTAGATTCGCTTTCAGAATCTCTCATTAGAACATCGTCTAACAAATTATATGCGCCTCCGCATTCTTTTATCATTTCCAATTTAGCTTCACTGAAATCTAGAAAAGAAAATATGATTAATTATCAGTATCTAAGTAGGGGTGTAACGAGCTCCATCAAGATTTGCGGAACCCAATAGACTTCACCTGCTAGATGCACCTGCTGACTAAACTTACGAGGCAAAGGAGGCAAGTACTGTTACGGGGTAGATAGGTAACAAGGTAGGAGCTCCCAATGACACTAAGTTATCCTGTTTTTGATATATGAGGGAACAAACGACACACCAGACAAATAATTCATCATTTTTTCGCCTGCATAAAAAATGCCTCGTCACGGAAGCAGTCGAGGCAGGCGTCGCCTGGCAGATGTATCCATAGAAATTAATTTGGATCCGTCTATTTCGTAATCAATAATTCATAATCCCAATCTCATTCCCAGTTCCTAAATTCAAATTCAGAGTTCATGGCAATATCAACACGTCAAAAATTCAGTTTTTCTCTCGGCTATAGATGTTTCACTTCAAACCTCAGTTACCCGAGATGGCCTTCATAATGGCAGCAGGCAGGCAGTAACGTGAGTATTCGTGATGGGGGCTTCGACTTTCGTGTCGTCTGTGAAGCCCTCCACACCGTACAAGGCGTTTGATTATTCAAACCATTACCCAAGATAACCTTTACAATGGCACTGGCAGGCGGAGACATGGCGGCAGTGGCCACAGTCTGTAGTTGAGGGCCGCGAGTCTCCCCAGAGACGGTGGGCGTCAGGGTACTCGGTGCGTAAGACCCACCATACTGTTCGAGATAAATCACGGGATTCTGCCTGCAAGGACCTTCATACCATACGAGATAAACAATTACCTGAGATAGCTTTCACAATGGCAGCGGGCAAGCACGAGTGCAGTAAAGTTAGTGTCGCAGCCGGAGACATGGCTGCCGCTGCCACAGTCTGTAGTTGTGGACCACGAGTCTCCCACGAGACAGAGGGAGTCTCGGGACTCGCGCTGGGAGCCTGGACCTTCGTGTCATCTGTGAGACCCTCCATACTGGAAGATATAGGAAATGTTTAGTGGTTAGTTAATTCTATTCCTAATGTAAGGAGATCCAGGCTAAAGAACGGTCTCAGTAATGGAAGTTTTTTGGAAAGTAGTGGCAATAGTTTAACCTTTCGTTTAGCTTAATAAGGTTGATGACCCTGAAAAGTAACGTTCAGAGCCAGGTTACTATGCATTTGCATGAAATTGTTAAATCTTATCCTGTTGATCGGTAAAATTTAAGCCCTAAAATTCATTGTCAGGTCATTATTCGCAGACATTGTGGGTTTCTTCATTATTATGCCGAAACTGGAAATATATTTATATATTTCTTTCAATATATTTATTGTAAGAACCTTACCTTTCGTCCTCATCCATGGGAATTTCCATATGGTCTAATAACTTCCTGAATAGTTCTGGCCGGGTGTAGCACATTGAGCAAAGAACTGTAAAATACAAACATTTTAGATTAGACTCGTTTCAAATGTATGTTTAGTACGCAGAAAGGAACCCTACCAAAATCAGAAGGTAAGCGCGTTTCTACACGCTGGATGTTGCCACTAGAAACCTAACAAAACCAAAGACGACTCAGGTCATACCATCTATAGACAGGCAGGATTTCAGGCAACAAATGAGGGCACAAATAAAATTCAAAAATGTTTTTCTTCTCGTGCCTCAATCAATTCTATTAATCAATCAATGTCTTTATTTTGCGGAAATGGGAACAAAATGATTTTACATAAGTAGGTATTCATTTTCGCAAAACAATTTTTATTTCGCTCCCACAATAGAGTCTTGGTAAAATATACGATCTATTGTTTCTATTTGACTGTGTAGTTCATACCGATTAACCTGGCCTGTTATATTATGTACCAGCAGATCTGTGTCAGTGAGGTGGACTGAAGTCTCGAACAACGACGAAAGAAGCTCACCTAAATGGATCCAAGTCAATCAAAATTCTTGAAAAGTCGTTTGACAAATTTTACCATTCCCGCCGCAGATTGCAGAGAAATTGGAGAACAATCAATAAAGCTTGTATGAACTTACTAGCATCAAGGGATTTTTTGAGGAGCCCAGTCTCCGGAACATATTTGATCCAGTTGTACACCAGCTCGAACATTTCATCCGTGATCAGTTCCTCCACATTTTCTAGTATATTCTTCTCTTTCAACATCCAAAGTACCTGAAACAATACACAGTTCATTGTATTGACGACTTTTTTGTGGTAGGAAGGTATCAATGTGTTGCTTTAGTAAGAACTGACAAAAAATAACAAATTAAAGAGAAATTCATTGTTGGTTAAATGGGGTCATATTCAAGAACAAGGTAAAAAGTCTCGCTTCACAGTGTTTGTTAATGAACACTGCAGAAAAGGCTTGACCAATGTTTTTTGTGTTGGGTCTTTATATTACAAAAAACGTTTGCCGAAACAGCTAGTTATCTATAGTCTCTCCTATTATAAAATTGTAAATATACTTAGCTGTGACTGAACATTCAAAGAAAATTTTAAAAAACTTCTTCAACTTTAAAAAAAAAAAACTAACTGTAACTGCCTAATTGAAGGATTTTTATTACAAATCAATTTTTTTTTTCTTCGTGTCTGTTTATGTGTTCGAGGTTGGTGCAAAATTCAGTCGCTTGATCATAATGTAGGTACTATTAGGATTTTGTAGGTATTTTATCAACTTAAACATTGCCGTATGTTTCATCAAAATCAGTTCAGAGGAAATGATAATACAGCTTGACCTATGTTTTACTAAAAGCCCTTTGAACATTGGAAAAGTCGTTCGGTTATTGGCTTATTGTTACCTCGCGAAGGAAGTCGCGGGCAAAAGCTATTATATAAATAAATAAAAATTTGGTGGACATTCTCACACAACATCATCTAGCCCAAGTCAAGGTAATAAAATCTTGTGCTATAAGATCTAGACGACTGATACACATACTTATATATTTCTAAATACATACACAATATAGATAAATTACACCCAGAGATAGAACAAATCAACGTGCTCACCACACAAAGAATTTTGTCCTGAGTGGGAATCGAACCCACGACCTCCAAATCCGTCAGGCACACTAACCCAGGGGTTAGTGTGCCTGACTACGGAGTGACCTATTTGACTGGCCTGGTGGTGCAGTGACCAGGCCAGTCAAATCTTTCTTATATTATGTACATACGAAAGTTTGTGAGTGTGGATGTGTGAACGTTTGTTACTCTTTCACGCTGGAACGGCTGAATATCAGCCAGATCCGGCTGAAATTTGGTACAGGGATACATTATAGTCTGACTTAACACAATTCCGGGAATTAGTTCCTACGGGAAGGGGGAATGGGAAAAAAAATAGTAAATTACATTTTTAAAAAAATATGCACTATGCTCCATAACCTTTAATTTAATAGTAGGTAATAATATGAATAACTAGGTGGCGCTTAAGGCTCAATGAAATTTATTCCCGTCATTGCTTCCCATGGGATATTATCACCGAGATAAAATATAGTCTATGTGTTATTACAGACCTGTACCAAATTTGAGACAGATCTGTTTGAGTGTAAATTCAGACAATAACAATAAAACATAGCAAAAAATAACAGAAAAAAAGAAGAAAAGACAAACAGACTTTCGCATTCATATTATGTATTGGTAAGATAAATAAAACGTGTTACAAAAAAAACTTAAAAGGTTTCAAAAGGTGGGTCAAAACACAATAAAAGTCTATAGTTTTAAAAGTAACTAATACACTGCAAATTTCTTTGAACAATGGTCCCAATACAATAGTCGAATAGGTAATTTAAAACAAAGGATGTTACTACCTGAAATACCGTTACTTGGGTATATTTATGACTTTCCAAAAAATCTTGTAGCAAATATTAAAAAAAATAGACACATGGTTCGTTATTTTCACTTAATTTAACCTTTTTAAAATGAATATTAGCTAGCTACAAAAGTGAAATAATTGTTTATACTGTATTGGGATTGGAGCTAAATTCTTTCAGCAAACTGTCCAAATTCGGGAGGTATTAAATGTAAATAATTATAATCTGTAACGATGTTTGTACATACACGTTGGACTCCAGAACTACTCAACAAATTTTAATGATTTTCTTTTTCACTTAATTAGATTTGTTGCGACTTAGGAACGGATTTAGATAAGGTCTTCAAAATGTACAATGACACAAGTGCGATGTTTTCTAAGCCACCCTTATATGTCACGGGACATCCTTCCTGAGGGCTTACCCGGGGCTCTCAACCATAGGCTGTTGGGCGTTACGTGAGGTTTTTTAGTCGGAAAGAGTCCGGCATAACATCCTACGAGGATTTTCCCTCACATCAAAAAAAAAAAGCCAGCCTTATATGGACTGAAATTGTCTTTAAACAGAGGTGGTAGCGGTTAATATCTTATGACTATAATACGCAGATATTTAGAACTCATTTTTCACATACATACATCCACCTGTCTGTATATACTTGATACAAGTACCTATATGAAACTTCTATGATACAGTAAAAGGAATTAATTATTACCTTCTCAACCAAATGGATAAGAGGTTGAACTTGTATGAATAGATCCTGCAACCCGTTATCCGGGAACCCGGATCCGGATAATACAACCACCATAATATCGACAACACAGAGCACTTATCAACACATCCGAACGACTAGCGAGCACAGCAACGAATGCACTCGTATTATCGGGTCTAACACAAGCAGGTACTATTAGACGTCTCTTTCTTACGAAAAAAATTCTATTCAATAGGTCCGATTGACTTGTATTACAAGGTGCTAAGGTTGTTTTTGCTTTGACAAAATAGGTGACACGAAAAGTGGGGAAAAGTAACTGTAAGTATTATATTGTTTATATAAACTATTGTTTTGAATGCACTGAAGTTACCCTTCCGAGGGCTACTCCGAACTCCCGCCCGTGGTCAGAAGGTAGGGCGCCATGTGGCTTTAGCTGGTAGAAGTCCGGTATAGCGTCAATAAGGATTTTTACATGTTAAAAAAGACATAATTAATTTTGTCTACCGATTTAAGTACTAACAGGGTGCAATAGATTCATATCAATATACAATATAATTTTCACGCTTACGAAGTCGCGGGCAACAGCTAGTTCATCATAAAGTGGTCCCGGTGAACTATGTATCGCCTTGAAATCTGGTCCGATAGAAACCTGTTCCTTTTTTTCGGGGTTTCCTAGCTTTATACTTATTCCACTATTTGTGGTAAAGACAAGTTCAAAAAAAATTAAGGCTCACAAAAATCGACCCACCCGTTCTCGAGTTATAAGTGTCGTGTACACACACGCCTTTGTTTTATACAATAAAAATTATGTTATCCGAAAAAAACTAAACATCAACAATACCTCAGCGAGCGTATGCGTCAAGGCAGCCGAGGGGGCCTGGTACCCCATCGCTGTATTGGCGTTATTCGCTGCTGCAGCACGGCCGCTGACGGCAGGAGGTGCAGCCGCTGCCAGCCACTGCACGTAAGCTTGGATGGAGCCGTCGGCGCAGCTGCGGCACAGCTGCCGAAGTAGCTCGCATATCGCGTGCATGCTGCCGTTCACGCGCCCGCCCACTGGCGCTTGGAATGCTGCAAATGTACACAATATCGTCATGGGATCGTTCAACCAATTTCGAAATAGTTTTTTCATTCCTTCTATTCGAAAAGAATCACTTTGCACCACGATAACGGGGCGCAAAATAGCTCTTTTCTGTTAAGAGCTTTTTAGCGGGTGGCAAAGTGATTTGAATTTGGAACTTGAAAATTTCATAGAAATAGAACGCAAATTGTATGAATTACTGGCTGGTAAGTGTTGGCTGCACAGCGCGGTGTCCTGAGCTAACTAAAAAAAACTAAAGAGCGCCATTTATCTGTTCGTGTTCGTCTTTATTTATGTTCTTGTAATCAGTAAACATATTTTATTGTATTCTGCAAATATAATAAGTTCTACGTCAAGTTATAAAAGTGACAATCCATGAACTCCTGGAACAATAACTATAGAAGGTAACTACGTCGTACAAAACTTATTTTTTCTCATAGAAAGGGAATGAAAAGTAGAGTATATTACTCGAGGGCAAATTATTTTTCCCTCGGGCGGTGTACTTTGAATCCCTCACTGCGCTTAGGATTCTACGTTAGAATCCCTCGCTATGCTCGGGATTCTATTCTAGAATCCTTCGCTTCGCTCGTGATTCAAAGTAGCGCCCTCGCCGTAAAAATACTATTTTGCCCCCTTGTTATACAATCTACTATTTCATTCCTTCTATTCGAAAAGAATCACTTTGCACCACGATAACGGGGCGCAAAATAGTTCTTTTCTGTTAAGAGCTTTTTAACGGGCGGCAAAGGATTTGAATTTGGAACTTGAAAATTTCATAGAAATCGAACGCAAATTGTATGAATTACTGGCTGGTAAGTGTTGGCTGCACAGCGCGGTGTCCTGAGCTCAATAAAAAAAATCTAAATAGCGCCATTTGTCTGTTCGTGTTCGTCATTATTAATGTTCTTGTAATCAGTAAACACATTTTATTGTATTCTGCAAATATAATAAGTCAAGTTATGAAAGTGACAATCCACGAACTCCTGGAACAATAACTACAGAAGGTATCTACGTCGTACAAAACTTAGTATACGTTTTTCTCATAGAAAGGGAATGAAAAGTAGAGTATATTACTCGAGGGCAAATTATTTTTCCCTCGGGCGGTGTACTTTGAATCTCTCACTGCGCTCAGGATTCTACGTTAGAATCCCTCGCTAAGCTCGGGATTCTATTCTAGAATCCTTCGCTTCGCTCGTGATTCAAAGTAGCGCCCTCGCCGTAAAAATACAATTTTGCCCCCTTGTTATACAATCTACTATTTTAATACAGTTGCTCAAAAAGTGGCGTATTACAGGGACGTATAGCGTTCGGGATGTGGGCTATTACACACTCGTGCTTTTTCTTTACCATTTCCGCACTCGTGCGTTTTCTTTCCCAATTGTCAAAATAATGTCTGTGATTCATGCAAATATTTCTATAAAAAGATACTAACTTGTTTCAATATCAGATTAAAAGTAATTTTAATTAAAATTTAAGCATAGATTAATATGAGTATCGGCCAAATTAAATTTATAAATATAAAAAAAGTTGGCTGTATGAAGTGCACTGCCATAGTCTATGCTTAGGAAGGTATATATTCTTATACGGTTGGCGCCATTTTGGATATTCAAGTTTATTGTGTTTTTATTATTTTATTAAATTGCTTGATTTTTTCGCAACTGTATTAAAAATAGTTGTTCAATACAACGTGTGGGACTGTTATTTAAACTCGTTCCGACTGTCTACCCTCGCCTTCGGCTCGGGTCAACATCTGTCGTAACTCGTTGTAATAACAGAAATCCCACACTTGTATCGAAAACTACTATTTTAATACAGTTGCTCAAAAAGTGGCGTATTACAGGGACGTTTAGCGTTCGGGATGTGGGCTATTACACACTCGTGCTTATTCTTTACCTTTCCCGCACTAGTGCGCGTTTCCTTTCCCAACTGTCAAAATAATGTCTGCGATTCATGCAAATATTTCAAAAAAAGATACTAACTAGTTTCAATATCAGATTAAAAGTAATTTTAATTAAAATTTAAACATAAATATAAGTATCGGCCAAATTAAATTTATAAATATAAAAAAAGTTGGCTGTATAAGGTGCACTGCCATAGTCTCTGCTTAGGTAGGTATATATTCTTTTACGGTTGCCGCCATTTTGGACAATTCAGGTTTATTGTGTTATTATTATTTTATTAAATTGCTTAATTTTTTCGCAACTGTATTAAAAATAGTTGTTCAATACAACGTGTGGGATTGTTATTTCAACTCGTTCCGACTGTCCACCCTCGCCTTCGGCTCGGGTCAACATCTGTCGAAACTCGTCGTAATAACAGAAATCCCACACTTGTATCGTAAACTACTATTTTGTTAATTTAAGTTCGCTTTTGTGTTGGTAATGATGTGATCGATGTTGAAGCACGCTTACCTGGAAGTAACCTATCTACAGCAGAGTTATACCTAGGTTTTCGGCAACACCGACTAAGGCAGTTTATTATATGGTCGGCAGCGTGACTGGAGAACCTCTGGTGTTACAAACGTCCATATACTATGTCCACAAATGAAAGATCACTTTACTTTTAAGGTAAGGTAGAAGTTACTCTAGAGTTAAATTTTAGTCTCGCTTGGCAGCTACACTCTAAATCGAAAAGACACATCCAATTCACACCGAGGAGTTTCACTTCTATAAACGAATAAGAATAAATTCCAACAAAATTGTACAAAATTTCCTAGTCAGTTATATACAAATTATGCTCTGTTAAAATTAGGTTGATAATTTTGACAGCTCACGCCTATGAAGTATCAGATTTGTTTATGTCAAGTATACTTCAATAAATTATCGTAGCACATAGACGAGTACTGCCCACTTATCGTAGTGAAGCGTCTTCCAACAATACCGCAGAATCGATCCTAGACAAATAATTCGAATAAATGGAAATTAAGTATATTCATTTAAATGCAAGTAAAGTTAATAAGTAGGTATCTACAATATTTATTTGTAATATGATTAGCTAAGTATAATACAAACAATAATAATGCAATTAATTTACCTAATTACCTAAAATTATAAAAACGGTTTTTTTTGTAACTATCGATTTAAAATTTTAGACAATCGATAATCGAATAGATTCATTAACGATTGGACACTATGGGGTGCCCTACTAAGAGCTGTCAAAATTATCATCCTAATTTTTACAGAGTATAGGTTAGTACCTTAAATTTTGATGATTATTATGATGGTGTGTGCGTGCGTACTCACCGTGCGCATGCGCATGCGCGTCCATATCCAACAACGCTGCTACCAAGGGCGGCCTCAGCGCGGGCGCATGTCGGGCCGCATGCAACAAGGCCGAGTGCGCGTGGTAGGCGGCGCCCCCGCCCGAGCCCACGAGAGCGCACAGGGCGCCCACGGCCCCGCCCCCACCGAGGGCTACTCGAGCGGCCGCGGCGCCGCCGAAGCGGGCACACGCAGCCACCACACACGCCCAGCGGTTGCTGCTGGGAAAACCGTATAACAGTATAAGAAGATTGCTAAATAGTTTCAAATATTCAAAATAAATAGCAACACATGAAAATCAAACCGTATCTAGTTTGGATACAAAGCATATTAGAATGTCACACGGCTGTCTAATGGCAGGATTCGAGAAATTATACCTTATAAACTCATTATAAAACAGCTTGAAGCACTACTCCACATTGACTTAACAATTTCTTTTTTTAGATATAGATACTTACGTATTAGGTTGCGTAGCGACATTACTGTTGAAGGCTGGCGCGGCCAACAGCCTCAGCTGCAGCAGGCCCATGTTGGAGGAGTCTCTGGGCTTGTATAGTCGTATCTGTACCGTGGTGCACACGATGGGGCGCGCCACCACGAGGCGGATGAACGTCATGCCGGCCGTGCTCTGCGGCGGCCCTAAGGGGGCTAGGGTGCCGCCGCAGCCGGCTTCTACGGCCACGGCGCCGGGGCAGGCTGGGGAGTTATTGTACATTTATAGCTCATATTCATACATTTTTATTTATATTCTAAGATATGTCAAACTGAATGTCAGCTGTGAGCGAAATGACGGCGATTGCGGCGAGAGCGCGGCGCCAGGTAAAAGAGAGGGAGACTGCACTCGCACACAAGCAAATAGCACTCGATTCGTTTTTTATCTTTAGTTCGAAGTCGCCTACTCTCTTCAACTCTGGCGCCGCACCTTCTCCGCAATCGGGGTCTCCCCGCTTGCCGCTGACATCCACTTTGAGGCCCAAGGGGCTTGGTGTCTCCGAAAATCAAGAAAGTTAACGGTAAGGAACGAGACATAGGGCAGAGAGAGTGGGTGGCGTGTACTCACTGGCGAGGCTGGTGAGGTGCGGCTGCAGCTGCACCTCGTGGAGCTGCACGGCGTAGGGCAGCGTGAGCGTGAGCGCCAGGCTGTCGTCGTCGGCGCTGAAGAAGTGGTAGCTCCAGGCGGCCGCACGCACGCGCCGCGCCGCACACGCGCCGCGCACCGCCACGCCGCCGCCGCCGTCCAGGAGCACGTCGGCCGCCTGCGCCGTGGGGTTGCCGCACGACACCGTGCCTGCACCATACACACACGTCTTGTAAAGCTCATTACCAACTATCGGAAGGAGTGTGTGTGTTCCGCAAGCTAACTGGGCTCCTCTTAAATATTAAATCTCCTATTTAGCAACGGTGAGAAAGTTATTAATGTATCGGCTCGGGCACTTCCTTCATACTGAAGTTCACCAACAGGTCACAGGTGTTACAGGTATATGCCACGATCTAGTCTCAAGCCATGACGAGGCAGCTGAGGCCGTGTACAAATACATAGCGACAGCATTACACAGTGCTGCCAAGGCTTACTACAAAATTGTGATGGGAGGCTTTAACGCCAAAGTGGGAGTTAAGAGAGCGGCGAAAAATGATATCTCGGTCGTTTTAGTGCGGGCGCAAAAACAATCGAGAACATGCTTGTTCTCCGATCAAGCACGCTACACATTTTCGAGGTGTCGGTAAGTGTGATACCGCATATTCAAGAATTCAGTCTCAGTATTTTTTTTATTACGTGTGGAAATCCTACATGGATGCTATGACGGACTCCTACCGACTAAAACCACACGATGCCCAACAACTGTCTACGGCCGGGAGTCCCGGGTCAAAAACACGAACGCGCTCAAAGATTTCAATTCAAAAATCCACTTAATCAATCTAGACATACTCGGCGTAGAAGGTTGGCGTTAGCTCTATAATAAACAAGAAGTCGTGAGATCGGTCTCACCAGACTGCCCCTCTAACAAGTCTTCTAAAAAACCACGTGACCTTTTGAAATTTTGTTTACTCTCTAGTCACGTGGTTTTTAAGTTATGAATTTAATGCAACAGACACACAGACTACTGACAAAATCTGGACATAAGCCCCTCTGCACTCTATTTTATAGAGAGGGGCTAAAATGACATTGAGACCTAAATTGGGCTAGTGTCTCGGTAACTGCCCGTGTAGCGAAGAGAAAGAGTACAAAATGTCGCCACCCCAATTTAACCCGAGGGTGTCGTAAAAGGCGACTAAGGGAACACTTTCACAAAACGATTCATTGCGTAGAAAAGGAAAACTCCACGTTAAGCCACGTTGAAGGCCTTATGGGCGGCTTAAAATGTTTCAACATTCAAGTCATAACCTGCACCTGGGTGGGACAAGAAGCTATAAGGTGAAATGTGGGCTCATGCTCTGCCTTCGGGGATAAAGGCGTGACCATATACAGGGCGTCCCACGGCTGTGCCACATGGAGGGAAAGTACCTTGAATATTGTAGATGGAACATTTTACTGAAAGAAGACGTTATTTTAATTTTAAAAACAATTTAAACTGCATTTATAGATTTTTAAATAATTACATGGTTGAGCCGGGAATCGTACACGCTACACAAGAAAATATAATTACCCTGTAGTTTTATCATACCGATCGAAAGACTTTAAAAATAAGGATTATTTTTTGCTAAATAACATAGTGTCAGAAATAAAAGGAAGACTATGAATTTTAAAATTTTTTATACAAAATTTAACAATTTATCAAATGCTCATTATGAGTCCCATACTGTTAAATACAAAGTCGCACTCTTTTGATTATTTCACTCCATGTCGATGTTTTGATCTTGTACTGGATATTTAAAATAATACGTCTAAGTTCTATTTGTAGGTGGTGAACATTTTCATACTGGTTCTTGTAAACTAAATTTAACTCCATAAAAAAAACTTTGATAGATCTGGGGATCTCGGTGGCCATCTTAAATATTAGCGTCTTTGTCTGCATTCTACCAAATCTATCACGACGAGTGTTTTGAACAACTCTTCAACATAAGTAAACTAAGCGCCTAAATTTGTAAAGTCTTCAGAAGTATGGTACAAAAAAGTTAATCAAAACCTTTATTTTCTGAAATGGAAAGATAATGAATGATAAAAGTACACAGCAACACTTTAAATATACACGCTCCTGGCAGTCCTGATATAAAAATACATTTTTTACAGCTGATATCAGGACCATGTCTAATAGTTCGCAGATCATTATTGTACAAAAACCCTGTATAAACTTACTATAATATTACGAGTAATTAAACAAAATCCACTTACAAAGCGGTGCAATGTTGACCAATCCATTGGCAGTCTCGATGACTGTGGGTTGGCTCTTCTTGTTATTGCTTGAAGCAGGTGTGGACATGTTGATCAGCTGAGTCGGCAGTTTCAGGTAGTTCATCAGCGATGACACCAGACCCTGGCCGCTACTTGTTCCGGACTACAGAAACGACATACATGTTTTAAAGCGCTATTACATTACTTAGCTCGATTAAATTCTTGCAGAATTTCTATATTTTCCTTACGTGTACATTTGTAACATTTTAACGGCATATTTCTCCATTGCTGTATGGGACTCGCGTGTCGGTATCGTTAAAAATCGCAGCTACGAGTTACATGTTCGACGCGATGACACGCTGATATGTTACAAATGTGGATGCAGCATTACGTGTTGAAAACATCAATAATAATCAGAGCGAGATACACAGTAACGCGCCTTCGCCAACGTGGAGAGGAAAATATGAGTAAGCCATTCGCTGTTTACGTCTCGCGTAAGAAAAAGAGATAGAGCTAAATAAATGGAAGTAGTCTCCAAAACGACATGTGGTACGAAGCTAATTTGAGAAATACACAAGTTGTTATTAAACGGACAATTAGAACAACGTTTTATTTGTAACATCTGTGCGGGCTATTGCCCGCATTATAGAATGGCCATTACAGAATTGCTATTTTCTCCTGTATTCCTGTCCTACTTAATAGGGGCAAACCTGTCGGGTGTGCAATGCACCTCTGTCAACCCCGGTAATATATACAAGTGTAAGATGTAAAATATTCTAAAACACGTACTTAGAATGCGTTTAAACAACAAAACTACAAACCTGATGGCACACAGTAAGCTTTTCCAGTGTGAGTTCAAGTCCGCCAGCGTCGATGAAGGCCGCCAACGCTTCTGGGTAATCCAACAGTCGGATGATCAGCTGCTGCATGGCTTGAGATAGATTCACTACCTCTTCTCGTCCTGTGCCACAATACAAAATCTATACTAATAATATAAAGACGAAAGATTTGTTTTTTTGTTTGTAAAGAATAGGCTCCGGAACTACTGGACCGATTTAAAAAAATTCTTTCACTGTTGGGAAGCTACACTCTTTGCGGTGAACATAGGCTATATTTCATTCCCGTATTCCCACGGGAAAGGGGAACTACGCAGGTGAAACCGCGTGACTTCCGCTAGTTAAAGAGAAATATCTGTAGCAGCGGGCTCTTTGGGAGTTATTCTTTTGGGAAAACACGAGGCATGGATTGAACGACCCAACGGTAGGTGGAATGGCATTTCAAAATAGCAAAACTTACGCAGAAACTCCATAAGGCTGGTGACCATGAGTGCCGGGTTCGAGGAAATGGTCGCCATGTGCGACACCAGCCAGAACACTTCTTCTTTTAGCGATGAAGGCTCCGAACTCACTCCTGTCAACAATACAGTTAAAAGATGAGGACATTTTTTTTCTGGGTGTTTCTATGTATAATATGTAAGTATGTATTTAAAAAGTATTAATATTCGTGGTCTGATACCCATAACACAAGCAGGTTATTCCTAGCTTACTTTGGGATCAGATAGCGCTGTGTGAAATGTCCGTGAATATTTATTTATTATATAAATCGGCGCCATAAAGACATCTTTTCAAATATTGTCTTTGTTAAGAATGAAACCAAAATAATACCTGAATTGAGTGTGACGGTGTTCAATCCGTCACACATTGACAACGTCCTGTAGAACTTCTGCATTATCTGTTGGTTTTGTAGAACTGTCAACAAAAAAAAAACATTAAAATTAGGCGTTCGAAATTATGGACAATTAAAATTATAATAAACAAGTGGCAATTTTGTGATATTGTATTTTGAACCGTACTGTTTGAATTTAAGATTTAAATTGTTATCCAGGGGATGCAATTGATTCAAGGGCTTTCACAATAAATTCCCAGGGACGGAGCTAACTTCACCTTCCTTTTAGAAACAAGAAGCCGTGAGACGGTCTCACCCGACTGCCCCGCTAACGTTTATTGTGAAAATCAAAGTTCAATCCGATTGACGTTGTCATTTTTGTTTTATTTCAAACTTTGAACAGATGAACCACGTAACCTAGTGACGTAATTTAATGCAACAGAGTCACAGACTACAGACACAAATCTCGCCAAAAGCCCCTCTGCAATCTATTTTATAGAGAGGGGCTAAAAGGGGAATACACCCAGTACAATCATCAGTTGTTTATGGCACATTGTCACAACTATAGCAAGTGAAGCAGTCTCCTACCTGTATCAGCGAAGCAAGGCGTCCTTGCAGCCTGCTGTTTCCTCTCGTCCTCAACGTTGGTTGACTCCGAAGTACTGGTCTGGGCCTTGCTTTCGTCCGTCTGAGATTGGTCCGAGCTCGTCGACGCGTTCGGACTTGATGATGAGAACTGCCATAGGAATTAAGCTTGTTATTGAAACTCGATTGAAAATGCTAACTTCTTAATTTATGAAATTTCAAATTAGAATAGGAACCTAAAAACACGTTACATATTAAAATTGGTTACGTTGTTTAGGATCTAAGAGATATATGCATACAGACACAGAAGCATTTTAGGGTTACACAATTGGTATCAAAAGTATCAATATACGGCAGCTGTATTGTAGCTACGAGATGCTAT
This sequence comes from Miltochrista miniata, assembly GCA_933228765.1. Taxonomy (NCBI): domain Eukaryota; kingdom Metazoa; phylum Arthropoda; class Insecta; order Lepidoptera; family Erebidae; genus Miltochrista; species Miltochrista miniata. The sequence goes on along the minus strand of OW121764.1, from coordinate 6,944,871 downwards.
ATTGGAGACTACAGTAGTGGTGGTTAATATATCATATAGCAACATTATATAGCGTGCTTTATATACATAGCATATAGCAAATGCTATGACGACTGTCAGTTATTGCTAAATGCTATCTACGATTTACAAAACGCGCATAGCAGGCGTGCGCCGTCGTCGCAGTGCGCAGCACCGGAATATCGCGTGCGCGGTTTATTAGCATTTCGCAATAAAGCACGGTATTCAAAAGTTACACGGTAACGATTGCTGTCGGTCGTTCGGCGTGTGTTTTAGTCGCACTTTGAATTTACGTTGTCGGACGGATTAGGTAATAATAAGTATAGGTAGTTTATCGGAACTACTGTAAATAACATTATTGTGTTTGTCGTTGATTTATTATATCAAACATTCACAAAAATTTTAAGTACCTACGCCAATTTTTTTTACGCTCATGACATTTTATTTCATGACTAGCGGACTTCACACGGTTTCACCCGCGTAGCTCCCATTCCCGTGGGAATATGGGAATAAAAATAAAGAAGAAAGAAAAGAAGCGCTCGTGGCCCCGCGGCCTCAGTGTTCTGTTAACGATTACTGCAGTAAGCAACTTTCACTATGGCCGGTCCATGGATGGGTGACCATCCATGTGATGACTTTGTGACATTTATTTGAGCGTTTTCGTGCTTCGGAAGGCACGTTAAGCCGTTGGTCCCGGTTGCCAGTAAAATGACAGTCGTTAAGCTAAGTTGAAGGCTTTATTTCAACAGCAGGCAGTCACAACCTGCGCCTGTCCATTTAAACACGGCAATACGGCTCACCACCTATTACGTGGGACAAATTATATGCCTCTGCCTACCCCTTCGGGGATAAAGGCGTGACTATATGTATGTATGTATGTTCACCGGGAATAGTGTAGGCTGTAGATTCCCAACAGTGAAATAATTTTTCAAATCGGTTCAGTAGTTTCGACGCGTATTCGATGCAAACAAACAAACAAACAATCAAATTTTTCTTCTTTATAGTAATAGTATAGATAATAATAGTAATAGGTAGTATAGATTTATTAGTAAATGCATCAATTAAAGACCGTTCTAAGCCTGTAAAGTACAAGAGAAATTTCATTTCATTGAATTTTACATACATAATAGTCACGCCTTTTATCCCCGAAGGGGTAGACAGAGGCATATTATACGCCCACATTTCACCTTTAAGATTTTGTCCCACGTAATAGTAGGTGAGCCGTAATGCCGTGTTGAAATGGACAGGCGCGGTTGTAACTGTATGCTGACGAAATTTTTCAAGCTGCCTCATAAAGGCCTTCAACCTGACTTAACGACTGCCACAATGGTAACCGGGACCAACGGCTTAACGTGCCTTCCGAAGCACGGAAACGATCAAATAAATGTCACAAAGTGGTCACATGGATGGGTGGTTCTAGTATTTGAAAGAAAGAGAAAGAAGAAAAAAAAAAGGCCTCATGACGGACAGACAGACAAACAGTTCCGTTTTTCAGCTTTAGGTACGAAACTCTAATAAAAAAGCACGCTGTCAATATTTTAAGAGTTGCGATTTAATATTAACACATTCCGTTCGATCGTGTTGTTGTATGCCTAAACTGACCATACGTCCCGTTTTGAACGGGACTGTCCCGTTTCTCGGTCCCTTGTCCCGTTGTCCCCAAACATAGCGCCGGGACGCTAAATTGTCCCGTTTTCCGAAACCTTGCGAATTTTTTAAAATTCCGTAGCTCGTGGGACATGCACGGTGGGGGAAGTTAGAGCCAGTCCGTGTTTTCACTCCACCATTGTTTTGGTTTTGTGTAAAATTCTTGGAGTAGTTTAGTGGTAAACTCATAACTAAATTTAAGTTTCATATTGCTTTGGAATTTTACTTATGGGTAGGGTAATGCCGAAACACAAGTGTTCATTTAATGTCAACATACAAGCAAAGTAACCATTTATTGAGCAAACGACCAATTATTACTTACGGTGCCGAGACGTGGAAACTTACAGTAGGGCTTGTCCATACCCTTAAAGTTGCGCAGCCAGCAATGGATCGAGCTATGCTTGGGGTGTCTCCGAGGGATAAATCCGAAACTATGTTATCCATCAGAGAACCAAAGTGGTCGAAGAGCAACTGATGGCCGATCTAGCAAACGAGTTCTTGAGTAGAGATCGCGGCTGGTAAACGTGGGGTAGGACGACCCCTTCGCCAGATGGACCAGCGGAGAGGAACGAACGGATCTAGAAAAGGTCGCAGGCTGGGACTGAATGCTAAAGGCGCAGGACCGCCGTGTTGTGGCGTAGATTGGGAGAAGCCTACGTCCAGTAGTGGACTGCCATAGGCTAATTTGATGCTATCACAAAAATTGGTACTAAAATCAGACAAAAGGGGGATAAAGGAAAATTCCTTGTGGAAGATCGCGCACGTGCATTCTGTGCCCAAGAAGGGTGACAAGACCGACCCGGCTAATTACAGGCCCATAGTCAACACTTCGTCCCTTTTATCAACGGTGATAGAGCTTGTCAACAATACACTGCTCGTAAGGTACCTTGAGGAAAACGACCTGCTAGTGACCGGCAGTACGGTTACCGACACGGTCGCTCCACAGGCAATCTCCTTTTGTGCCTCACACACGGCTGGGCTACCGAGCTACGGCTATCGAGAGTAAGGGCGAGGCTCTAGCGGTGAGTACTCGACATTTCTAAGGCCTTTGACCGGATCTGGCACCATGGTCTTCTTGCGAAATTGCCCTCCTATGGACTGCCCAAAAGTTTATGCGGTGGGGTGTCCAGCTTTTTGGCTGGTAGAAGCATCAAGGCCGTCTTTGACGGCAGCTTTTCTGACTGCATGGCCATAAACGCTGTAGTACCACAAGTTAGTAACAGAGTACGGGTACTCTGTTTCTGCTGCTTATCAATGACAGGTTGTCTATTATTAACGGCATTCATTGTTATGCGGACGACAGTACAGGGGACACTTGTTATAAAGGCCGTCCCGGTATCTCTCGGGCTGCAGTGGAAGAAAACCGTGAAAAACTGGTTTCTGGAATCGAGAGTACTCTCACCAGAGTGTCCGATTGGAAAAAAAAATCTTTTTCAATTCAACCCTACCAAGACACAAGTTTGCGTATTCGCCACAAAAATAAAAAACCGATTTACTGTAGCGCTACAATTTCAAGGCACATCTCTCCCCATCTCTGACAGGATAGGTATCCTTGGTTTTGAAATCTCCAGTGACGTTCAGTTCCGAAGTCATTTGGAGAACAAGGCCAGGCTGGCGTCCAGGAAGCTCGGTGTGCTCAACAGTCGCAAGTGCGGCCACGCAAGGACTACTGCTGTCACCTTTCGGCGGGGGCACCTGAATATCAGTCTCGACCGGTCGACTCTGTGCAAAAGCAAGCCATGAGAGTTTTCAAGGATCCTATGCTTGCTGGTGGTGTGGAACCTCTTCGCGACAGGAGAGACAGACTATGTGCGTGTCCTACCGCCTGTACAACGGTTTGTGCTGTAAAGAATTGTTTGATATGATGCCCATGACTACTTTCTATCGTCGCACCGCTCGCCGTAGACATGGTGTTCATCCTAACACTTTGCTTGTCTTGCCACCTTCGTGGTATAAAAAGTGGGGTGGATGTCAAAAAAGAAAAACTGTTCTATTGGACCCCTATAGAACCGTTTTTCTTTTTTGCCGTTTTTTGGTAGGGATCCTTTTGTGCGCAAATCCGACTCGCACTTTGCCGGTTTTTTGTAAATAATGAAGTTATGTTTATTTTAATTGTTTACCTGCCAACTGGGCAGAAAAACTTATGTGTCCCGTTTTGAGATCAAAAATAAATGGTCAGTTTATGTATGCCCACATAAATAAAGCATGCTATAAAATCGCACGAAATACAGCATGCTATAAAAATAAAGCATATAGCATCTAGCAAGTTATTGCTTTATAGCAACTTTGAACATTACTAGTTGTCATCTGTCATACATGACTATGATACTTCTTCCACCGTTAATGATGCTTTGAGGCGAAATCGGTCAGGTTTATAAACAAATATCGTGGAGCAATAGTAGTGTTTCAAATATGTGGTTACGTCTATAACAAAAAGCAACTTACCGCAGCAGTCGACTGGCCCGGCGAGGTAGCCGCCGGCGCCGTCGCTGTGGCCGGCGCCTGGGGCAGCGGCGCCGCCAACAGCTTGCGGCAGTAGTGCAGCAGCTGCGCCAACACCGCACGGCGCAGCGGGGCCCTGCGGCAGGCGCCCGTGCCGCCGCCGGCTAGCACGTCGGCCAGCAGCCCGGAGAGACGAGCCTCGGAGCCGCCCTCGCCGCGCCACCCGGTGCTCTCGCGGACCCACCACACGGATTGGTGAGCTGGAATGGGAAAAATTAAATTTATAAAGCTAAAAAAGTTATTGGTAGATGTACGGGTTCCGTACAGTTATGCTACTAGATTAATAACTACTAAAATGATACTACTAATTGAATTGTAAAGGTAACTATCATTTATTGCTAAGTAATTAATTAATCTATAAAATATGATTTATTGCTAATGAGTACGTCGCCTTGCTGCTAGACGTGAACTGAACTTAGTTACGTAAATTAATAAATGTTAATAAAGTCTGCATTATTGCTGTGTGCTGACCGAGCAAATGTACGGTCATTAGCCCGTACATCCTCCCGGGCCCAAAAAAGCGCGATCCTATGGCAAGTTCTTTGAAAACACACTCTTTTTTGGGATGGGAGAAGTTGATTGGTCCTTTAGATTGTTCTCATTTGTCGAGTCTGTAGGCACATCACTAGGCTGCCGGTCAGCCGTATTTAAATTGCGCGTAAACACAACACTTTGCTCTGGAGCCGGTGAACATCCCACTCTTGTGTTGGCTCGTCGCCTCTTCCACAGGTACACTGCAACTGCTATCACTCCAGCTCCCAACAATACGTATGTGATAACGTATTGATGAATATCATGTGTTGATATTGGATCGTATGAGGAGTCTCCGTTTGTCGCCGACTTTAGCTGCTCTATCTGTTTCCCCAAATCATTCAGCGTTTGGTTTATTTGCTCATCTCGAGGCTCCACGTAGTGACTCAGAGATATGTTAACCATGTGATTGAGATCGAAGATGCTAGGCGTGACGATTTCCGGTTTCAAATTCATGGTGTGAACTGGCATTGACCGAGAATATAGTGCAAAGTCCTTTCCTTTTATAATGCAATTTGAGTCAAGGCTTATAATGCCGGCTCCAGTCAGCTGTTGTACTGTAATTTGATCTTGACATATTATTCGTGTTATGTACGAATCACAACAAAAATAAAAATACTTGGACGGGTCATTTAACTCAATCCACACCTGATTGCAAGTGGATATGCTGACACTGCACTGATTCTTGTTGGCATATGTTTCACAGAAATTTTCGTCGACGGACAGATAGTGAACAGGCGTGTTGATATGACACAAATATGATCGTTCGTTATGTAAGCAAGCTTGTAGCTCGGAAGCGGATAATGTTACGAATGCATCTTTACCCAAATTAACGGCAATGTATTCATTAATTGGGCGGACAGTGATCATGCCATTTGTTGTCTGATGAGGAATTGGGATAGTTTTGTGAATGCTATATGATTCCCGGCTGGTGAGCGGGAACGTAATTTCAAAAATGAAATAATCTTTTAATATCCTTGCTTTAATTCTCAACAGGGCATAAATGTATCTGAGATCTGACTGTATGTTTTCGATGGGCAGCGTAGTATCTTTTGTTAACTGGCTGGCAATAACCTGTAGCTCACTACGTAATTGATCGGGTGACAATAAGTGAGTATTGAACTTCCCGTGATAAATATCGGTGACTGTGTCCAACAGAGTATCTTGAATCCCTTTTAAGTTTTGAATAAGGTTACTTGTGGTCATGGCCGATAAAGTGAAGTCCTGTGCCTCACTAATGCTCATCATCCTTTGTGAGGCGGAGTTTGCCGCTGCTTCCAATGCATTGAGATGTTTGTTTATGGCTTTGTGCTGAATGGACATGATGTTTTCAGTTGTCGCTTCACATCCGCTGGCATACTTAAAAACTGCTGACAGTAATAAACGCCGTGGTCATCACCGCAAATTGGACATGCTTTATGCGAGTTTTTAGTAAACCTAAATTTCTTTTTGTTATGATGGACCGATTCTGATGTGGCTTTGTTAGTTGCAAAAGCCTTAAATTGAGAGGATTTATGCTGATGCTGTGCTTCTGATGCTTCAGAGCTTCCACTCTTGAATTTGTATTGATTTTCATGCTTCCTACGTACTCCTGAGGACTCCATGGTTGTAAATTTGTTTTCCAGGAACTCTAAAAACTCTTTCAACGTAGGAAGCTCCCTCGGCTGCTTTAGAGACTCCATGTAGTCTCTAAGCGAATCCGGGTCCAACTTTTGCGAAAGTATATGGACCAGTAACGGATCCCAAGTGGTTATGTCCACACCGAGATTTTTGATTGAGTTTAGGCACTCATTTGTTGTATCATGCAGACGTTTAATCTGGGATGCATTTGCTTGCTGAATAACTGACAGGTTTAACATTGTATTAGCATGAGAGGAAAAGATAAGCCTATTATTCTGATATCTGTGATTTAAAATATCCCAGCATGCTTGATAATTATCAGAACTAATTGAGAGATGCTGTAACAACTTTCCTGCTTCACCCGTTACTTTGCTCTTTAAGAATTGCATCTTTTGAGCATTTGAGAGTAACGGGTTTTTGTGGATCGTCTCATTAAACAGATCTCTGAAGGACACCCAATTATAGTAATTGCCATGGAAAGCCGGTATCTCAATTTTAGGGGTTGTTTTCTCCCTGTGAGAATTAGACCATAGTTTGCTGTTGATGGCTTTTTTCATAAAATTGTACGTTTTTTCGTTAGTAGTAAACGTTTCTTCGTACTCTGCATTCTCACCATCCAGTTCACTATCTAACTGCCAGTGGAGAGTATCGATAGCTGACCATCGCGCTTGAATCTCTTTTAAGATGTCTTCGAACTCCCACTTTTCGGTCACCGCCTCCAAGTCTATATTGTTCACTGTCCGCGAAAATGCCTTAAAATTGCTAGCCTGTTTTTTCAGCATCTCATCTGTTTTACTGTCCGTTGCTTGCGACCGTTTTTCAGGATTAATTGCTGCCATAGACGACCCCGGTTTGCTTGTACCTACTGATAAAGTCATCTTTTGTTCTTCTGGAGCTCTGCTCGGGGTTGTAGGCCTCGGCAGAGATTGTAGAAGATGGTTTTTAGCATCGTTGTAAAATTCTGACGCTTGCTTAAAATGATTATCCTGAAAATACGCATCACTCTCATCCCCGATCTCACACAAACGCGAATGATTGATTTGGAAATCTTTCCAATATGATTCTAGCGTATCTAGCTTACGCTTGATATAATCGGCCGTTCTACGGTCACGAGCAGTCTTCTTGAAAGAAGACAGAAGCTGCTCCATGGCCCGACCGGTCTGCTCTTGATTTGCTAGTAAATCTTCCATTTTATATATATAAATAATTGGAAAGATCTTACTTGAATTGCTCGTACAACACCTGCTTGGTGGCTGTGTTAATAAAGTTAATAAAGTCTGCATTATTGCTGTGTGCTGACCGAGCAAATGTACGGTCATTAGCCCGTACAGTAGATCTTGTAATACCATTGACGGTATCAAATGTTATATTAATATCATTCATTCGCGTTACTTCCGTCAGAAAAAAATCTGAGTAACTGCCTAGTCGCGCCTAAAAAAGTTTTACTTCAAAAATATAATACGGTCGAATTGAGTAACCTGCTCCTTTTTTGAAGACGGTTGAAAAAGATTATAAGTAATTTACTAAGTACATTGAACATACACCAAAATTTATTGTGGAAAAATTATTTATGCTCCAACTGGACTCATCAATCAATCATACCTTTTATTTACACCAGCGCAGCTCTAGAAGGATTTTGAACGGTAATTTAGACCTGGACATGCTCGATACTTCCTTCCTTAACTCTACCCTCCATTTATGTAATATGAAGCCCAACTTATTACTACGTCTATAACGAGAAGCGAATACATACCAACAGTGTGTATAAGCGGAAGCGCATGATGCACGTTGCGGGGCGACAACACCTGCAGCATCGGCAGCGCCAGGCCTAGCAGCGTCGCTTGTAGATCGTACGCCTGTCCCGCGTCGCCGTCGCGTCGCCACACGCCGCACACGACGCGCAAGGCGGCGAGCGCGCCGGCCGCGCCACGTGCGCAGATGACGCGGGACACTACGGAGTGTAGCGCGGATGCTGCGCCGGCACCCGCGCCGATTTGTGCGCCACCCTGTGTGGATAAAATTTTAAAATGAAAACCACTCGAAAATTGTTTGGTAAATAGAAAATTTTCGACTTAGAAGAACAAAAGACTTCGATAGAATTAAATTCGAATTATCATTGCTATATTCCAGTCAGTCAATTTAGTTAAAAGAATATCATTGATGGATTTCGGGAATCCGCCAACGAAAATCGTTGGGATGACAAATGTGAAAACGGGTATTACATTTTAAATTACGCTACCCTGCTTATATAGTGATTTGCGAGACACTCACAGTCCTCAAGACAGGGCCTTCAAGATGACGCTGACGGCCCAATGATGTGTAAACTCACACTTCGTTCGAAACAGATGCTGTGGCAGAGTTCGAATTTTCTATAGGTTTGACAAATGATCTTGTAAACCCAAGGCTTATCATCATCTCAGGACAATCGATAATGCGAATAGCATGCCTCTGCATAGCATTGAATGCGTCCAGTAAGTTCCTCGCGGAGTCGTCCCAAAAATGAGAGCAGTATTCGACGCAGGGGCGAATCTGCGTCTTTTACAGCAGATACTTATGATGCGACGTGAATATACAGGAAAGCGACTCACCAAATAAGGCTCCGAGGAAGCAACGGCACCATCTGTATTGATATTCATCGTAGTAAATTTCACGATAGCCGGTACGAAGTGTTCACACTCCAATATCACACGACCCATTGTCTGCGTGCTGCTGCCTTCTGTCTGAAACACACGTTAAAACGTTTAAAACTGAGATATCAATATCCCTACTATTATTATGAATGTGAAAATACCTCTGCCTGTCTGTCTGTTACGCTTTCACGCCTAAACCGCTGAAATAATTTAGATGTAATTTTGTATAAAGATAGTTTGAGTCATAGGGAAGGACATAGGCTATTTTTTAAATGACTACGCAAAAAGAGGGTATGAATTTTACGCGATAACAACTTTTACGTAGACGAAGCCGTAGGGAACAGCTAGTTTTTATAAAAAGAGAATTCTTAGATGCCCTGGGTAAACTATGCGGGTGCGGATCACACTGTGTCGGTGTCTGGGACCCAGGTGTAAGTTTAAATCTTGCCTGCGTCGTCAATAGCGGCCTTCTGCCTAACCAGATTTGGCAAAATCCTGTCAATTTGGATATCCGTTCTACTAAGAAACTCTTGGCAGCCGGGGATCCAGGGATCCTTCCGAGGGCTTACCAGTAACTCCCGGCCGTGAACAGATTGTATAGTCCGACCTGACATTCATGCGTATTCCTACATGTAAAAAAGATTTGAGCAATCCAAGGTCTTAAGTAAGTTTCAAGTAAACAAAGAATATGTGTTACCAGTAGAGGTAAGCTGGCAATCCACGCCAAAGCCTGCATGGACAGCACCCAGCAACGCAATGATATGTTTTCCAGTCTGCAACAAAATTATTACATTATATTCATGTTCTAAAATACCCATTAATTTTGCAAGTCTATTAGACATTAGAATAACCGAAAAGAAGTCTATTCGCTACGTTTCTGTTGAACCAAAATATGCATTCTGTTATTCTCCAATCTTCAAAAAGGTAAATTGCTCATAACTATACCTCTGACATGCAAGGCCTGGGTAGCGATTCTAGATCACTGGACATGAATGCGTGTTTTAAAAGCGCATGAGACAGAAGACTTTTCACCGGTAAATTTTCGTTCATGCATTCAAGTCGTATGGTCGAGAATCAGCACCTTCATTAAACTATGTTTTTATTAAGTCTTTTCCATCCAAAGGTTGCCGTAAGAGATTGCTTTTTAGCGATAAAGCCGCCCTCTGTACATTTATAAAATTGTAATGTCTTTCTCTTCTGTATGTCTTTATTGGTATAAAATAAAGTTTATTCTATTCTATTCTACTATCTGAACGACGGGGGGAGTTTCGAATCATAGCGTCACAGCGAGCGTCTCAGGTACTAAAAGTGCCATTTATGCCCGTTTTCACCAACGTCCCCTAAAATTTAGGGGCCACCTACGAAAAGTTAGGTACCTCTTAGTGACCTTTTCGTTTTCACCAACCTTTAGGGGACACTTAAGTGCTTAGGTGTCTCTTAAAATTTAGGGGCCCGAATGTTGACCACCTAACTAACCCCTAGCAAAGTGAAAGCCTTACTGGACACATATTTTGTTTGAAATTATTGAAATGGAGGATTTGTGGGATTTTTTCGACGCTGTGGAGGTTTTAGAGACGATAAATAATCATAATTTACACAATAGACCGAGAATTTACCGTGAGAGACCAGATTTATTTTCTAACGAGCTGACCCTCGCAACTTCGTTTACGTCACATAAGGTCTATGAAAGGAGAGGTGTTTCTTCATCAGACTGATCAAGCAGCGTGTAAAACTGCCCTGTTTGCTTAGATCAAAAAAGAGCGTAAAGATTAAGTCTACTCTAAAACACTACAATAATAGTTTTAATCATTAAGCTCTTTTATGATGAAGCCTACACGCCAGTTTAGATTTACCCTCACATTCAAAGCAACCCTTGAATTCTAGGTTTTGTGAAAGTTGAGATGTCTCTAATTCCTGAACTACAGAGCCCTCAACATTGAAACTTATGTAAAACAATCCTTAAAGCACTTCTTTTATGACAGTGAAAAAAAATTTGGAATCTAATCACGCAATGAGAAGCTTCACCTAAAAAGCCATTTTGTCTTTCATCCCCTCTCCCAAAGGAACCGCTTCAAATATCGGGATCAAAAGTAACCTAAAACCGTCCTCGGATCATAAGCTCAGACTGTACGAAGTTTTATTCAAATCGCTTCAGTAGTTTCAGCGTGATACTTATTCGGGATACAGACAGACAGACAGAAAGACAGACATGAAAATTTTTGATTACATTTTCGGCTTTAGTATCGATTAGACAACGCAATACAATTAAAATTTTCAAAATATCTTCCATGTACAGACTCTCGACCCTCAACAGTTTTATTATATGTATAGAATACGACGATAAGGATTTTTATACAAGATTTAGGTTAACTAAGGAGACTGTCTTTTTGTTAAATAAAATTGAACAAATATTAGAATATCCCGATGACAGGTAAGTGATACTAAATTATTTTAAGTTCTTTGATAAGGTTTTATATTTATAGTACCTACCTCAATGAGTTTGGACGTTAGAAAAGCCTGGCTACCTGCCCCGATTCAACTGTTTCCCAAAGTTTTACCTGGTGTACCTAGTTATTGAAATCTCTACATTTTTTGTTTTACAGAAACAAATCGGTGCCACCTATAAAACAGTTATTGTGTGCCCTAAGTACAAGTTGTTATTTACAAACAGTATCTGATATGGGCGGCATCAGTGTCAGTACTTGCAGCCGTATTATAAACGTCGCCAGGTAAATATCTAAAACTGTATTAAAATAATATCAGAGTCTAGATTAATAAAATCATTGAAAATTTACATTTACATATTAATTCTTAACTATTTTTTTTTATCTATTCAGCCACCAATTAGAAAAAATTGGTAATTTAATGTTTAAATATACAAAAATATTTAATTTCATATAAAAGTTTCTTACTAAGTAATATTAAACAACTTAATAATTTAATATTGCAAAAATAAGACAATCGATAAACACTTGCACAAATTTACGGTTTTGGAAATCACTACAAAATAGGAGACCCTTAGTTAGGTGTCACTTAGCATGGTGAAAACGAAATTAGATAAGAGGTTGTATTTAGGGGCTACCTACGGTAGGCGGCCCCTAGTTAGGAGATGACTTATGTTTGGTTGGTGAAAACGGGCATTGGGCTTCTAACAGGATGTTGGGAGCGGGCGAGGCGACGACAGCAGCGCGGGCGTGGCGGACTATGACCGAACTTGACCTACGCCGACTCATATCATGTGATCGCCGCTCGTCACACTGCTGCCAGCCCGCCGTCGCCCCGCTGTTATCCAGTTTACTTCAATTGGTCTCCATACGTTAGACCGCGCCGCTGCCGCTGTCGCCGTCGCCCGGCTAGACGCTGACATCCAGTTTATGGTAGCAAATTTAATCAGCGATGACTCAAGCCGACACGTTCACTGCCACATCGAGATCACGTTCTTCATAAGCTAAAGTAGGTACAACGAGTGGTACTCACGTGCAGAGCGAGTGCAGTAGCGCGTTGACGGTGTCCGAGGCGAGCCTGATGCGCGGCGTGTCGGCGGGCACGGCCAGCGTGGCGAGGGACCACGCACCGCCCGCGCCCCACGCTGAGCCGTTCAGCGTCAGCCACAGAGAGATCACGTTCTCCATGAACGTGCAGTCCATCTATAACAAGGTTTTACGATTTATTTAGATACAGGAAATCGCATGAAAAACATATTCTCTTCAATTCATTTTTTTATTTTATTAACAATTCATAAATTGTGTTCGAAATTAACAATTCAAATGTACAATAAAATTATACAAAGTCATTCAATTGTACAAAGTAAGATTAGATGTCAAACAAAGAAATAAATAAAACCATAATAGCAATAATTTCAAAAATCCAAAATTATGTCAACAATGTTAATTCAAAAAACAGTAAATCTTACTTTATCTATTGGCTAAAAGGAATACGCAACTAACCTGATAGTGGAACTCCAACGCAAGATGCCTAAAGACATCATAGAGCGTATGCGTCAACGGAGGGTGATGTCTCTGATGCGTCGGCGACGTGGGCGAGCCAGGCGAGGAAGCCGCGGAAGTGGCGGGCGGGGAGGCGGGGGCGGGTCGGGGCGGGGCCACGAGAGGCGGGGCCCTGACAGCCGCCGCTAGGGCCCCCGCTGTACGCAATAACGCTCGACGAGCGTGAGCTTCGCCCGCGCCGCCGCAACCACCTCCTGAGGCTTCGGCGCGTGCGTCCGCGCATACTGACACGTTGCTGTAATGCATACAAATTATGTTTTAAAAGCAGTTGATAATTTAAAAATTTCAAGTTCATTAACGTAATTCCCGGTTTTACTTGATGCTCTCTTTTCGGCGTAGTAATCAGTGATTGGTTGTTGAAAAAACCTTTATCAAATAACTTTGTAATAACCAACTATGACCTGAGACATTACTTCGAACTTCTGTTTTCAAAATCGCCTTCTTAGGGGTAAAATTTTGCAAAACTCTCTTCCTAAAACAATCAAGTGTAAAGGTTTCGACAGAGCGTGGATAAATAAGTGAGTCACACGGTGATTTTACACGCATAGCGGTAATTACCTCGAACTGTTATCCACAACGATCTTCGACCTGCTAGTTTCCTTCTTAACGGCGTCGATGAAGTACTGTTCTAGTTTCTCCTCTGAGGACTCCGAATCATCTGACTCCGCGACTTGGGTCAGCTGTTCCTCGACATCTAAATCTGGAAAAAATAAGCATTTATAAAACAATGTCAACTGTACAGTTTTTATGAACACCAGGCGTGAAGAAAACATTTAGGGCTCATTTAAGGAGACGCGGCGCGTCAAGCGGTGCGGTCCGCGAAGCGGGCCGCCAAAAACAAAAACATATGGCAATGTTTCGAGCGTTCAAGGAGAAGCGTTTTTGCAAGCGTTTGTTTGAGCCGCCCAGGCGACGAGCGGCGCCGCGTCGGACACGGCAAATGAAGCGACAGGTGACGCCGCGGGTAAACCAACGAGTTTCGTAATGGAGGAACGCTTCGGATGAAGCGGCGGGTGACGCCGCAATGCATTTCTATATGTTTGAGTTTGCGCTTTACACGACGCGGGCCGCTTCACGTGCCGCCTCTCTATAAACGGTCAAAACGCTCGACGTGCAGCAGTAAGCCACGCCGCACGTGAAGCACGACGCCCCGCGTCTCCTTATACGAGCCCTTAGGCTTCAAACTGGATGTCAACGGCGAGTGCAGCGAGAGCGTAGCGCCAGAGTACAAGAGAGTAAGGTGTCACTACGCTCGCTCACAAGCAAACAGCGCTCGGTGCGTTTGTTGTCGTTTATTCGAAGTTTCCTACTCTCTCGCACTCTGGCGCCGTCGCTCTGACCGCAATCGCCGCCGCCGGCTCGCCGCTGACATTCTGTTTGAGGCTTTATAGTATTGCGCATACACATTGATGAGTTTCTAACCGGTGTAACAGTGCATTCGTTTTTCAAGCCGCATAAGCTATGATCATGATGACACACATATTAACGTGTAATGTAATTTTCTGGTTGCAACAAATACATACAAACATTGTAGAAAATCTTATTGAATACGAAAGCAAGCCACTCACGATATAAGGTCCTTTATGGCAGTGCTTCATGTATATTACAAAGACAGAAACAAGTATATAAGAAATCACGCCAAGCTAGTAATTTTCATTCATTTATAAATGATAAATCTGTCGACCCCTTATGTCTACGAGTCCAGTCACAACCATTTCATATTTTGTACCAGTACCTTTCGTTTCAACAATTCGTTTTAAGATGAGAAGAAGCCAGCAATGTAAGGTTTGAATAGTCAACAAATGCCCGAAAATGCCTACTATAACGAACTAATGTGGAACACAAAAATGTGTTTCTTTGGACAGAAAATATTTTTCCGAAAAGAACTTTTGGCACTCTTCAGACCTACATCTATATCCATTCTCCATTTCAAAATCACATTAAGCGATTGATTCCTTACGTTGTACGGATAGAAGGTCAAACATACAAACACATAGTGTGTTACATAAATATGAATAAAAGCAAAATATAACCTAATGTGATTGATTCTAAGCTCTAAATTGTAGTTTCTTTGCGTGGACAGCCTGCAGTATTGACACGCATATAATAGCCGCTAGATGTGGTCTGTTAACACACGCTACAGATCAGTGCAAACCGAACTAAGCTCACGACATATAGAATTAGATATACGGACCTTGCGCACTATGTGGCCACTGTACTGACATGACCTGAACTAATCTTTAAAAACCTAGAAGCGTCACATGCGAAGTAAGTGAATTGGATGTAGGACCTCTTCAAAACTACTTCAAATCTGAGGCCGTAGAGAAAGAGTGGAAAAGGGGTAGGGAAAACTATAGCACAGGGGCGGAACCGAGTGCATCAACTAGTATTCGTATATTTCACCGTAAACAACCGTTTTACCTATATCGTAGTTTTAAAAAATAGCAACGTTTATTAGTTTCGAGTTACTTGTGTATTTTAACTTTTCTCTTAAAATAATAATATTACGAGTTATAGTACAATAAAAACTCGCTCAAGTGAAATCAATAAAGGCTTCCGCGAGCGTCTCACAGTGAGCCACCAAAACCGGTAGACCCGATGGCTTAGAGAAAGGTCTTGAATTTTTGAAGCGAGGGCTATTACTAGCTAATAACAATTTAACCGAAAATATATAGACACGGTGTGTTAATTGCTGAAATGCTAAAAATAATAAACTGATATAAACATGATAAGGGCCACAAAAGTGTGCAAGGTCCGTTATTCTATGAATGGCTTACTTGCTAAATTGAGACCTGCTGTCAATAGTTTGGGCTTGCTAAAGTTGAAAGTCTTCGGCAGACCAAAACTATCCGCTAACAGATCTGCAATGACAATAACAAAGCAGTCAGTTCTATTGAACAGTTACGAGATTAATTTATTTACTTACTTAGGGTTGAGCTACATCTGAGCGCGATCATTGTACTTTTTATACATCACGATTTTCTGTTACTTAGGCGCTATGGTACATTGATCTGGCGTATGGCACGGATATCATTCTGTTTTAATCAAATCAATCAAACACACGGGAATAATAATGGCATGTATTAGCGCGTCGGACGAAAGCCGTTGAATTTGATGAAATAATGACTTTATAGCCGTGTATTTAGTGCGGTATTTGATTAAAACAGAATGCCACGTCCGCGCCAGATCAATGCTTAGCGCCCAGTACTGCAATTTACTACAGCGAAAAAGAGAGCGGGAGCGCAAACACAACCTCCGCGGGCTGCTGCATTCTTTCTCACTCTAGTAAATTACGATCCTAAGCAATAGAAGAGGATAGAAATATAAAAACCGGTCAAGTGCGAGTCGGACTCGCTCACGGAGGGTTCCGTACCGAAAAAATCACGTTTGTTGTACTTACATATGCCTTAATAATATTTCTGATTTTAATTTGTTGTTATATCGGCTACAGAAATACATCATCTGTGAAAAGAAAAGACAGACGGGCATCAAAGTCTCATGAACAGGGTCCTGATTTTACCCTTATGTGTCTAAAACGTGTGATTCGGTACTATCAGATGTAGCTCAACTCTGCATCGTGAATCATTTCTTTCAAACTATTGACTAGTTTCAATAAGAACTTGTTAAAATGTCAAACAGATTATAGCAATAAACTTAAATTTTGAAAACATTACGGTTTTCACTGATATGTAGAAGAAAAGCGTGAAGATTTGAAACTATATTGTATAATGAACGATCACATTTAAAATTTGAAATTAAGTCTGGTATATTGTGTTCGACATGAACATAAAATAAAATATTATTTGTTAAACAAGTGCTGAATTGCAGCCTTGTGTATTCAGAAACATTAGCTATTATTTCTAACTTACCCAGTCAACTGACGTATGTCCATAAGCTGTTTAGCTTTTCGCTTCAGACCCTAAGTTTACTCATAAGACCATTACTTTACCAAATTTATTGGAAGAGGGCTGCGATAAATTGATGTTTATCTCAGAATAACAGAATCTTTAACACTTTTAATCCATTCCTTCCAAACACGCATTTCCAACATCCATATATACTTTTAACATGGGAATATATCATTGCTATTATCACCAGGGTTATTTCTACTTAAGGTTACGTGGTAGTCCATTCTGAGCTAGAGAAATGCCAATACAAAATATGAGGAAGCGACATAACAGGTATTACCAGATCACTGTATTATAATCTCAGTGTCCCAAGTTCCTGCTACCATTGTTATCGCTCGGGCTACCCACTCATAGACAAAGCTCACAGAGTTCACAGATATCAGTTTAAAGGATTTTTAAAGTACTTTCAATACTGGTTTGTGCGCGAGTGTGCGTAGCCGCGGGTAGGTTTAAAATTAAAAACAAAGTACATACATGAGATTGCATTCTGTACCTTATTATTTTCTGCTGTAAGGCTTTCAACTGTGTGTCAGCGGAGAGCGGGGCGACGACGATTCCGGCGAGAGCGGCGCACGAATACAAGAGAGGGCAGCAGCACTGTGTTCGTACACAAGCCCTTCCGCCCTCGGCGCATTTGTTCGATGTTGCCTACTCTCTTGTACTCTGGCGCCGCACTCTCGTGTACATTCATAAAATTGTTATATCTTCCACTTCTGTATGTTTTATTTTGGTGAACAATAAAGTTTATTTTATTCTACAAGACAGTATGGCGGCATTAAGCTCGCACAGAAGCAAACAGCGCTCGGTGCGTTTGTTATCGTTCTAAGTTGCCTACTCTCTTGTACACTGGCGCCGAAATCGCCGTTGCCCTGCTCGTCGCTGACATCCAGTTTGTGGTCCGTGGCATTTTAGTCTGCGTGTCTCAAGACCCAACCATCATTATTATACTAACAGTAATAGATAAATAATTAACTAACCAGCTACAGTAGGTCCTTTACACTTCCTGGGAGCCTTCCCAGCGCCGGGTGACGTGGCGACGTGTACGCGAATGACGCGGGAAGATCCCGCCCCGCACCACGTGTCTTCGTTGGTGGGGCTCGATGGGTATTCGCCGCTTTCGTATTCTACTAGATCCTATTGGAATGTGTTATAATCTATAGTTATATTGTAAAGTTGATGAGTTTATTTGTTTGGTTTTACGACATGATCTCGGAAATTGGGAGTACGGGTAATTAAAGAATGAGTTTAGAGTTTAATATTTAATTTATTGTGGATGGCGGATATTATACCATCACGCTATAGAACGAAAATACCGCTATACCAATGAAAAGTGTTACAAAAAATGGGGAATTTTTATCAAAGACTTCTATATAAACTGAGGTAGACATGCCCTACGCACCGATTTTTGAAACCTATAAACTGCGCTAATTAGCAGCGTTGTTCGCACTGTTGTGAGTCAAAACTTCGAGAGTAGGTACTCGACTTGCAATTGGAGGCCATACGCCTTCTCTTTTACTCTTGTTCTATCCATATATTACTAGTGTGTGTGGTGACAATTACGTAAATAGTATTTATAAGTGAGTGTAGTCTTAATAATGCGTGTGTTTGAGGATTGCTTTTGAAATCTCGCTTGTTAGAGTACGGCGCGTCTACCTCAGTTTATATAGAAGTCTTTGATTTTTATTTATTGTGAGAGAATGGATAAGATAATTCATAATCGTGTTTGACAATATTTTCCTCTTTGATGGCATGTGTATACCTTTTAAGGTTGGATTACAATAACCTATATCATTGGAATGAAAGTTTGTTCCAAAATAATACAATATTAGCAACGGGGTGTTTATAAAAATGATTATTAATCCTTATCTAAATAAAAACTCCTCTCTCTTCTAAAACATATACAAAGTTATAAAACTTGACTTATAACCCGTGCACGGCGTGCACGTTAGAACGTATACGTATCAAAGTCAACGTACCTGCAGCAGTGTAGTAAGCGCGTGCCTGGGCCAGGGCGGCAGGGTGACCGCCAGCCGGGCCAGTCCCAGGATGCACGACGGGTCCAGGAGGCTGGCTCCTCCGGATAAAGCACAGAGTCGACCTACCACCTGCCCATCATATACAAGACTATAATACGAGCGCAATGACAATGGGATGGAATCTTGTCCTAAGTAAATCGTGCAAAGAATGTGTTTTCTACGCACGATTCACTTTGACAAGACCAACGTTGCGAGTTTGCGAGTAAGTTCCAAAACGTCGCAACCGAATTTCATTGCGCTGATAATAAGGTTTTACAGTCGGTAATGTGAGTCCAACACTTCTATCTGTAGGCAGGTCACAGTCAACCGGGCTAATCTTAGAATATACGACGACCCACCACCTGCCGATAAATGTTGTGAACTAGTCGTGACCATTTACGATCTAAATTCAATTCTGATATTATATGCTAACTTCAAGACACTGTAATGCACTGTCTCTCATAAAAAATGCATTTACTTAAGACATTTCGAAAACTTTATTTATTGTGTAAATGATATTCTTTCACAAATTAACTAACTAACTAACTATCTTCACGCCAAATCCCTTGCGGGGTAGGCAGAAAGAACCGAGCGCCACACGGCACGGTCCATACACACCTCACTTGCTTCTTCAACTTTCATTTTTCTTTTCATGCATGCACGTCGGTTCCTACGGCTCTTGACACCACCTTCAACTAACACACGATTAATTTGGTCGTGGTAGGTGTGTCGCGGCCTTCCCCGACTCCTACGTCCATCCACTTTCGCGTTGTATATCTGTTTTGTCATTCTTTCATCTCCCATTCGTTCCACATGCCCGAACCATCGTAGCATGCCCTTCCTTACTTTAACACCGACACTCTCTTTCAGACCAACTCTCTTTCTTACATCTTCATTCCGAACGCGATCTGCGAGCGTTACTCCGCAGATTTTGCGTAGCGCGCGCATCTCGACCGCGTTTATTCTACTTTCATGCGTTTCCTGCCATACCCAACTCTCGCTTCCATACGTTAGCGTAGGTATCAGCACCGCATTGTGTATTGCGAGCTGGGCCTTTTGACTTAAGCCCTTGGTACCTAAAAGTTTGCCTAACGCTCCATTCACACTATTGCCCGCAGTTACCCTCTTTTCTACATCAGCGGTGTACCGTCCATCCCTGCTAAATGCACATCCAAGATATACAAACTCATCCACCTGTTCCAGCACTACATCATTTACAGTTATCCTGGCATTCGTTCTGTCCTCTTCTCTTTCGAATACCATCACTTTCGTTTTAGTCGCGTTCAAATGTAAGCCTCTCATTAGACAATCATCTTTCATCGTTGTGATTAGTGACTGTAGTTCTGATGGCGATTCGGCTATAAGCACGGCATCATCTGCATACAGCAAACAGTTCACAAGTAAGTCACCCATTCGCAATCCAACATTCATCGATCTTACTCTCTTAAGACAATCGTCCAGGTACAGGACAAACAGCAGAGCCGACAGCACGCAGCCCTGTCTGACGCCAATGTTGACGTCAAACCAGGGAGACAGGCTGCCGCCCACCCGCACACATGCCGTACATCCCACATATGTAGACTGCACAGCACGAAGCAGCGCACCATCAATCCCGTATCCTGGCAATATATCCCAGAGATCCTTCCGTACAACTCTGTCAAATGCTTTCTCCATGTCCACAAAACCGCAGAAAACCTTCCGGCCTACAGCCAGCTGCTTCTCTACGATGTTGCGGAGAGAGAAAACTTGGTCCATACATCCCCTTCCATTTCGGAAACCACCCTGCGCCTCCCACAGTAATCCGTCAGATTCCACCCTCATTCTCCTTTCAATAATTTTGCCATACACTTTAGCTGCTATACTGATCAAACTGATGGCCCTATAGTTGGCGCACTCCATACGTGAGCCCTTGCCTTTATACAAGGGCACGATGATAGCACGCCTCCAGTCCATTGGGACCCTTCCAGTCTTCCAGCATAGATTGCTCAATGACCAGAAGGCGTCTCGGACGCAAGGACCACCTAATTTGATCATTTCAGCAGATATCCTATCAATTCCCGCAGACTTTCCATTTTTCAAGCTTCGTATCGACCATTCAATCTCTTCCAAAGTAATATCTCCGCTTGATGCTTGCACCGCAAGATCAGTCATCGACTCCCTCGCAGTGCCCGCATCCGGGAGATATTCATACATTTCTCCAAAGTACTCATTCCACCGCTCTAACACCTCTAATGGGTCCGCAAGAATGTCCCCAGCTTTACTCTTTATCTTTCCATTCTGGAAACTGACGAACGGCTCCGAGACTTCTTGACCTCCCTCCAAAAGAGTTTGGTATTTGTCTCGAAGTTCCTCGTCAGCTTCTCTTCCGCAATCAAATTTATTCTTTCACGCTTCTCTTTCACTAAAGCTTTGGCTTCATTCTTGCAGAGGCGGTAAATTTCTTTCTTCGTGTCTTTCATACTGTCATTCAGTTGCAAAGATGAGACATAATCCAACCACGCTTTCTTCTTTCTTGCTACGCAGGATTGTACCTCTGCATCCCACCAGGCATCACCTTTCGAATGTTCATGTCTCTTTGCACTCCCACATGCTTCTTTTGCACTATCCACTATACTTTCTTTCATAATATTCCAGCATTCATCCACATCTGAGTCGGAAAGGCTCTCGTTTGCAAGCCTTTCACTGACTAAGCCTACATACATACTCCTTACGCTTTCATCTTCCAGTTTTTCACTCTTTATCCTTTCATAGTCTCCGAAGGGGACACGCACTCGCCAGTGCCTCCACTTCTTGAAAAGACCAACAAACCGGCTTACCACCAGGTAGTGGTCAGTTTCAAGAGTGGGGCCTCTGTAGGCTCTTGTATCCCTTATAGCCTCTCGGAGACGACTGTCTATCAAAATCAAATCAATTACACTTTTTTCTTCCTTCCGTCTCCAAGTATACGTGTGGATATCTTTGTGACGGAATAAACTGTTCGCCACGAGGAGGTCTCGTTCCAAGCATACGTCTAAGATTGACTTACCAGCATCATTCGCTCTCTTATCTCCATGCGGACCAAGGACAGCCTCGAAGCCATCTCGCTTAGTCCCCACCCATCCATTCATATCACCACACATGATCAACTTTTCATTCCCCTCAGCCAAATCGAGGACGTCCCTAACGGAATCCCAGAACTCCGCGAGCACTTGGGGATTAGCCGAGCTGACGGGAGCATAGGCTGCGACCAAAAAAACTCTCGTGATCCCCAGTTTTATACGTACCCACAGGAGTCTTGGGCCTGCCAATCCATAATCTTTCACTCCAGAAGCCAAACGGGAGGAGAGCAAGACACCCACTCCCTTACTGGCATGATCCTCTTGGTCCACCCCGGACCACAAAGCAATTATGCCGCCAGGAAGATCGTCGATGCCGCTCCCCTTCCGCTTCGTCTCTGTGACACACAATACATCCAGGCATCGCTCTTTCATTACATCTATCAATTCATTCATCTTACCTTCCATACCACCACGCACATTCCACGTGCCTATCCGGCACTCGGCTCTTCGCATCCCGCCAGAGTTGGCGCTGCGTGAAGGGTGGCGGCCCCCTTCGCCGCGTGCGCATGCAGTCATACCGACGGGGGCACACCGGTATGCGTCGCCTCGGGGGGACGCCCTAGCCCTGTCGGGACTCATTTCTCGGTAGTGATTGGTTTCGCGTTTTCGCTTTCGCCGCTACTTACGGGGAGGGCCCGAGCACAGGTAACGCTCTTCGCGAAGGCACACTACATCCTCCCCCACTTCCACAAATTAGAGTGCAAAAAGCAAACAGTGATATTTATAAATAATTTACTACGTAATTGCCTTTTGAGTGTCAGTAGCTCGTACTAATGTTTAATAGAAAAAATAAGGAACAGGTTGGAAAATATGTTAGTTGAAAAAAAAAACGTGTTTACGTTTATCTGTTGATATGTTGTGTTTTTATCAGTTCTCAATTAGTTGAAGTAATAATATTTACAAAATCACAAACAGCTCTTTATAATTCTCAAATTTCTTTCAAAGCAGAAAAAGCAATATTTTAAGTACATAAAATAGCAATAGTATACCTTAGCAGCGAGCATCAGCGCATCCGAATGCGCGCAAGTGTCCGCTGCAAGCATATGCGCCACGAGCGCGTGCGCCAGGCGCGACGCCAGCGCGGGCGACAGCGGGCGCGCGCGCGACACGCCCGCGCCGCCCGCGCCGCTCGCCCCGCAGCCGCCCCCCTCCCCGCGGGGGGAGCTGCGCTTGCCCACCAGCGCGAGTCGGGCCTTCAGGCTTAGGCGGGCGCGCTGTGGATGGTACATTGTTTACATAAGAGAGAATATTTTATACACGTAGAATATCAGTTTTATTATAACCTTAAAATTCGTCAATTTTCAGTTGTACTTTACAACAAAATTTAAAATATTGACATTTCCAATAGTACTTTTTATTGTGTTATCAAATCTATCTATGGCGTCAATGAATATTGTGTGTGATAAGTTAACAAAAAAAAACAATTTACAGATTTAGATTAAAAACATAATAATTTATAAACTTCGCATTAATAACGACAGTTTAAAAAACATTACAACTAAATTTTCTTTTCTTTCTTTCAATATTTATTTGGATTTCATTTTCTATCAAAATTCTCCAAGTCGAAAATATACGACGACACGCACGCTACGCTCATTTCTTCAGATCTTCACGACTGTTTCAACGGAAGGGTAAAGTGAATGCAACTGCCGCAGAGGTCCCGGATTTGAATTCGGGGTTAGATCAAATATTTGTTTCATAGTGTTTAAAGATAGATATTTATGTAGCGGTAATCTACGTGATGTAGTTTGGGTGCTATGTGAAATGTTCCAAAATATTGTTTTTACCTGTTGGTCTTCAAGCGCGACCTGTATGCCCCTCCTCGCGGCCTCCAACTCCTGCATCTGATGCAGCAGCTTCTTGTGCAGCTTGCGTCTGTGCAGTTTGCACTCTGCAGTGCGTGGTGAGGAAGAATCGTTGCTGTTGCCGGAGCAATTGCCGCCCGCACGACCGCCCGTTACCCAGTCCCATCTGTAATGATAGGATAGTGATGAACACAGGAATTTACTGGAAAGTTCTAGAAGAAGATATTCTGTCTTTAGTATAAATAAATAAAGAATTTTTTTTTTGAATTGACGCTCGCTTTGTTACGGATTTTATTCTAAAAACATTCATTGCGATCTACTATTATATTAGATTGTTTCTACTATTGTGGTAGACAAGCATAAATCGAAAGCGGTCCTTAAAATCCTTATCGAAAGTGGTCACCATAAGCCCATGGTTGTTTGCAACACCGCACATAGGAGTATTTTCATGTAAAATCCGGTCAAAATTATTTAATGGCTTATTTAATAATAAAACATGGTAATATTATATACTGTTATGTTTAATAATAGTAAAATGTACAAAACATGTACAAAACATGTATATATTTCACTTTTTTTTTTTTTTCTTTCGCATCGTCTTCCTCTGTGTTTTCGTAGCTGTTTATATTCTGTTGTTGATGTTAGTGGTAAAGATGGTAAAAAACTGTTGATGGTGGCTCAATTGCGACCATCAGATCATGCGCCTCTTTCGAGAATCTTTCCGTAATTGTGGTTTGGGCCTAGCTCTTGTTGGCGTTGCCACTATTGCTTTTATGATTACTGAAGTATCAGTGTTTCCATTAATGCGTAGCCTGACGCTAGCTGCATATATTATGTAAGTTCGTCAGCGGATATTTGCCTCCACAATTCGTCGCTTACAACGCTTAATTAAGCTTTCGCTTGTTTTTGCTGACCAAACAGATTTGATGTTAGCTTTGTACCTACTAATATTCAGTAAATGGATGGATGATGTTTGCCATTTACTGTTATTACGCAGGAAACGCTCCTTTTTGCCAATGGCTTTGTTTAAATTCGATCTTAAAATACCTGAGAGCATGTGAAGGGCATTTGAATCGTGAAGGGCATTCACTGATTTCAATTAACATTATTTCTATTTTTATTTCACATTTTCTTCGATTTTATTACTTTTGCAGTTACGCATAATGTCAAACAAAGCTCTGCTGATGAAAATAACATTAGATTCTATAAAATCTGAAAATAAAAATGAAAACAACATTCAAGTCAAATATAATATCCATATTTCACAATGCCATCTTCAAATCATTGAAAACAAAAATGGTGAACATAAGTGAAGCAAAATCTAATTGTGTTTATTAAAACAAACCCTAGGCAATATATTAATCGTAAAGTAAAAGCCCGACAAGTTCCGACAAATAAACAAAAACACAATTTAAAAAACTATATTTTCTGAAATTCATATCAAATATTCTGATTACCTTTCTGATTTTTTTAATCATAAACACGAAACATAAATTAATTAATTTTTATTTTAAAATCATCTACATACCTTGCACTTTCATATTAGCAATGTTGTTTTTCCATAGTAAATCACACAAAAGTGTAGTTTACAGTTCAAATACGGTTAAAAATTACGAACGCCGAGAATTAAGACATACGGTTTACATAACGACTGGGTTCCGACTGCTAGTACGAGAAGGCACTACTATAGTCTTTTTCTGGACAGCTCAGCAATCATGTAAACATGTCATGTTTTGACAGAAGTTGTCTATGATCATAGTGTTGTAACTAAACTGATTCTAATTATGTAAGTAATCATTGAGTTATATCTAGTTCACCGTACATTCATTTACTTCGGTTAATCAATCGCCAAATTCATCAAATCATGTAATTCGGTATACCTATCTATATTATATGCAATAACTTTTTATATTAATTTAATTAAAAAATCTTTAAAAGAAAAGAAACTTTTAGAAAATGTAATATTTATTTATTTAACATAATTAACTTGTGTGTACTTGAATGTAATGTAAGGAATGACCAATAAAAACTACATATCTTTTCTGTCCGACTTCACCTATCCAAAAAGATATGTGTTCCGTATAGGTACTGTGGTCCGAATCAACCCATTACCAAAAGTTCTTGGGCGATTCGAACCGCGGTGCGAAACGACGCATTTAAAAAGAGCTCTTCGGCAATTCATACCGCGGTTCGAACCGCTCACGGTGCGAAACGACTAAAGACCCTAAGAGATGATACATATAAACAACCAGTTAAATGTATCATAAATATGTATTTACAAAAAAATAAGTTACAAATAATATCCGTTATACTTTTGATTGTTGGCACTTGATGGAACTTGTTTTAATACATTACGAAAATTCACTTGTACTATTCCACTTTTATTTTAATTTTAAAAACACCTGACATATTTCGCTATAATAGCATTATCATAGGTCGTATTAATATTCGTGGTCGGACACCCATAACACAAGCAGGTCATTCCTAGCTTACTTTGGGATCAGATAGCGTTGTGTAAAAAATGACTGAATATTTTAACCATCCACCGTCAACCGTACCCAGTCTACCCTAAAGAATCATTATTTCTTTTCTTTTTATTCATATTTAAATGTTTATGGCGTTCGAAACAAGAGATTATCTTTTTGGCAGTTCACTGATGGACGTTAGCCTCTTTAAACTTACTCCTCCACACGGTACTAAGCCTAACCGGATCCTTCTGACGATTTCTGGGTCGCACAAATACTTAATTAGTCCCAATTTAATACAAGTAGGTACTTCAGCGAAGAGTAGACCTCGCGAGCGCCCAGGAAAAAACAACCTGTGAGGAATTATATCCCTTATGATCCCATCATATATAACGGGGCCCTTTTCTCCCTTATTTTCCGCCCTATTAAAAAAAATTTCGACAAAAGTTGTATTTTTATCTTTTCGTAGATCAATGATTTTAAATCAAAGAACATGTGTGCCAAGTTTGGAGAAAATTGGTTAACAAATGCGTCTTCTAGACCGAAACTGACATGCACACACACATACGGACGAAAGCAAAATCGTCTATACTGTAGAATCGAAGACCCAAACTCAAAGTGCCTTTTCACACGTACCGGTTGCCGGGTAGCCGGTGCCGGGTAACCGGCGGCGAATGCAAGCGGTTGCCGGGCAAATCACGCCGTTACGTGTGAAAGCTATAGTACACGGCCATACACCCGGGTACCCGGCACCCGGCAACCGGTACGTGTGAAAGGGGCAAAGACTCGCACTCGTCGCTCTCTGGGTCAATAAGTTATATTATTAAAGTAAGTACATTTTTTCGAACTGACAGATTGATAAAACAATGACCTCCTTTTAAAATCAATTGGCCAGTACAACAGTTTTACAACACTATGGCAAAGACAAACAAGTCTGAGAAAAAAATAATTTAATGACAAGCAAAAATGACAGTCTTAAATTTTTACCATCCGAGTATTAATCATGAAATTATTCTATAATCTAAAGGTTTATTAGTGTCGAAATGTCCGCATAAATCTAACTAGAGTTCCTTGAAACGACTATGATCAGGATTGATAATTAAATGTAAGTAATTATGGAGCAGTCAAGATCCAATTGCTTTGTTTACTATATTATTTACATCTGTTGAATTCCACTATACCTGCGTTATAAATTTGTGTGTTAGGCGATAGACCGGTAAATAAGCTGCAAAAATATGTAAAATTTGTACTACCTTTATTTAATTTTTAAATTTCACTTTTGACCGGATTTTACATGAAAATACTCCTATGTGCACCGGCACTGCCGACCAAGCAAGAGCCTTCCAAATTCACTTTTGATAAACCCCTTAATGTAGACGCGCCCAAAAACCGAGACGTTATAGCATAGATATTAAAGCAGTAGTACAACTCACCTCGCGTGCCTAGTAGAATGCGCCGCCACAGTATCCAGTACAGCAGCCAGCGCAGTCAGCAAGGCAGCAGTGACCGCCGGTTGTGGTCTAGTACCCCTCACCAGGTCTAACGCTCTCCGGGCTAAGGCAGGAGCCACTCCGGCTTCAATGGAACCGCTGGTGGAGGGGGTGTGAGCGAAGAGGCTCTTGCGGCACATGTAGATTATGAGGACTAGGCATCTGAAGGTGGAAAAATTGTGTTACACTAAAATGAAGATAAACTTTGACACGGTATTTATGAAATTCTACTAATTGGAGTGGACATGAAAATATTTAAAAATGGTCATTATTTGGGTACCTATAACGGGCGCCTTCTCCTTTTGTAAGTTCTTACAAATTATGTAATTCAATCATGTTTTCATCGACAGTACATAGCCTTGACCAATAGCGTGTTTGACAATTTTCATAATTGGTCAAACAGACGATTTGACGACCTACAGCTTTGACCATTGTCACATTGGACGAAATGTCGATTTGACGAATATCAGATTTGACCAATGTCTTTCAACCCGTCAGGAGGATATAATATTATGCAGCAACAAATTTAGGAGGATATAAGTGGAAATGTGGAGCAAGTAACTAGTTAGTGGAGTGTGGAATTTAAGACGAAGAAGAAGATATGAAAAACTAAAAACAAAATGGGCAGATGATCTAAAACTCAGCAGAACCAAACGGACAAGGATTACTCAAGATAGGCAGAATGATCGTTGTTTTCTTATAAGGTACAATGAATAAGAGCCATATTTATGGTGGATTATTTGTACAGATAACAAGTAAAATATATCGTACTGAGCCCAATGGAACTTAAAACGAGAATCCGTCTTATTTTTATCTTTCGAGTATGGAAGTACGTACCTGTCCAGCGCCGCAGACGTAGAGTCATACCGCGCAAACGCATTAGCCAGCATGTCCGCCAGCAAGTCGCCCCACCACGCCGCACTGCCGCACACTCGCGCCACCAATGACCCCAGGGCTCCGGCACTGCGACCACCCATCTCCCACACTCGGGGTACCACTGTTCTACACCATTGTTCGGTCACGCCTGAGTATTGCTGAAAACAGAAAAATGGTAAGGCATCGTTCAGCTTTGTAATGATGCGGCCACATTTGTAACATATCAACGAACCGTACAGCGTGTCATCGTGTCGAACATGCAACTAGTAGCTGCTTTTTTCAACGGTACCGACATCGACACGCCAATCTGATACGGTAATGGTGAAAAGTGCCGTAAAAATGTTACAATGTCGACGCAGCTAGATATCATTCAATTATTTATCGGTTTCGCGTTCGCTCGAAAATCTATACTGCCGGCATCATAAGTACTCTAAATTATCTTTTATGGCTATCACTGAGTTGATGTCAACATTTTGGTTTAACTTTTTTACTAGTTACTGCTATTGTTGACGAGGACATTTGTTTTGAAAATGTTTTAATTAAAATAACAGAAGTGCAATTTATGTATTTACCAAATTTAAATACAATGTTAGTTGATGAATACAAACAAAATTCTCAAAATAATAGATTAAAAAAATATCTTAAACTTCAACTTACAACGTCCCCCATTTGGAAGTAGAAATACAAAAGCATATCCACAACATTCTCGCTGATAACTCTCAGCTTGTCCGTCGAAGCGGCTTCAAGCAAGTCCTCTGACGTCACTTCTCCTTCATCAATCATATTTGGCAGGTGACCCACATTATCACTGGTATTCTGTAGCTTTTTTAATATATTGTTGCAAGTATGAAGCTGCTGTTGCAGTTCTATGCACTCCTGGTAAGCGGTGACCACCTTAGTGTCCGTTTCGTTGTTGATGTTCAAGTATGACATCATGTGGGCTGCGTTGCCGTTGTAAAGTTCTAGGTAACCGTTTAGAAGGTCCATTAGTTTGCCTGTAGCCAGTCTGTGGAGAAAAATATAATTTTAGAATTTTTCTTAAGAAATTTCTCCCAAATTTAGGATCACGTAGCGTTAAGAATTTATGCTCTATTTCGGCTTCGATTAAATAAACATAGCGACCTGTCTTCCGAGTATCTGACGTCATAACAACTTAGGGTACCCTTCGAGTTGTAGTAATTAGGACCGTCTCAGATGGAAATACAGATCTAAGAACTCTCAACACCATAGCTCATCACGCAGTGGTCGTATACAGACACCTCGAGCAAGCAGAGTTACGAGCGAAAAGTTAACCATATTACAAAAATACTGACCTAAAACGGCATCCCAAGTCTTGATTCAAAGCATTGAGCGCGTTAATCGATGCCTGCACGTTCGCGATGTCAGCGATCTCTCCGTAGAACCACCCCAGGGGTATTTTACACTTCATTGCCGACATGCCATATCTTCCTATTGTGGTTATCTACGAATAAAGTAATTGGATCAGTTAAAATTTGTGTTTACAAAGTAGCGAAAGTTCAAAAAGTCAATATGGCGAACCAAAAGATTCAATAATGATTCGCAAAATGTCCAAAACATGATTAGATCAAAACACATGTTTGTACTCCCGAGTATTTTAGAAACAATGAACGGCTTTTACCGCATTGTCGTGGTGCAACTCTCGGCACTCATACGCCTGTAATTCTCTTGCCTATATTTTCCTTCGTATTGAACATTTTGTCAATAAAACCAAAAAAAAAATACGTTTTCACCATTACAGGTTTGAACTTTCTGCGTGTGGGTCTGAACTTGGTCCCTACATCTCTTTCACGTCACAAATTTCCCTTATCACGCCTTCTCTTTTCCCCTTATCACTCATTCTCTCTTTATTCAATTATCCAAGAAAAAAAAACTCATAATGTTAATTACCTTCATATACCGACAGAGCGGCGGCGGCTGTAAGTCGGTGACAACCAGATGTTTGGTCGCTATGTCGGTGGCGAACGCTAACTTGACGCAGTCTGTCTCTTCGCCCGTCACCCAGATGTCGATGCACAGCGTCACTAGGTCCGAGCAAGACGGGATGATCTGTGGGGAAAATATTGCAGAATTACTAATAGGAAGCGTTAGTTCACTATGGCCAGTTCTTGGATGGGATCACTTTGTGACAATTATTAGAGCGTTTCCGTGCTTCGGAAGGCACCTTAACGGCCTGGCCACGGGGCAGTCGCCATGGCGAAAATTTGTGCGGCGCGACCGGAGAAGGGTCTTGCGACTCAAACAAATGAATAGAAATGTACTGAGCATGCCACGCGGCACAGCGTCCGGCGATGCGACCGGCGAAATGTACCGAGCGAACGACACGGCGACTGGCGGTGCGGCGAGCGAGTGAAACAAATGCATGAATCAGTACGGCGCAAGCCACGGCGTCGGGCGGCAGTCGCGGCGACTAGGCCAGTGATCAACTTACTGGTCGCGGCGGCGAAGCAAAGGTACATTTCAAATTTGTAATCATTATTTCACAAGCAAGCAAGTAGATACCAAATATTTACACGATCAGTAAGTTGCGTCAATACATTAATTTACATACATACATATAGTCACGCCTTTATCCCTGAAGGAGTATGTAGACGCCTAGTATTTGCCCCACGTGGGACATAGAACTATAATGCCCGCCTTCCACTGCGAGCGAGTCGGACCCATTACGGACTCCGCTATACTCATAATGTCGATTTTCATACAATGTCCTTCCACCAAAGCGGACATGACATGTATCGAAAATCATCGCTACGAGATACGAGTATAGCGGTAATTTTCCATTTTACCGAAAACTAACAAGCGCAACGTAACTATGGTAACTTTACTGAAGTAGACTCTTTCAGTATGGTTACCATAAGTACGTTTTGCTTGTTAGTTTCTTGGTGGTAGCTCACTTTACTTTTAGTAGGTATAAAAACAAGTTATTTTCTAGTGTGGTCTTACTCCGATTTTGGTCACACAGTAACTTATAATAAGTATGAAATCAATCTAAAAAAAAACAAATTCAAACTCACCACATCAGTCAACCTCACAGTATGCCCGAAATCCAGTACGATATACCGCCGGGCCCCCGAGTGCATCCGTTCCACAACCAACGTGTGTTGAGGCGGTCTGGTCACTAGCGACGCCCAGGGTATGCCGCACTGCTCTTGGTCCTATTGGAAACATAACATTATGGCATATTTTTCTCATTACCCAACTCCTTTTTTAAAGTGAACAATGAAACAATCGTAGTACATTTTTGTGAGTATATGTAAGATGAAATTATAGAGACATATAGATTTGATTCGTGGATATTTGGTAGATAATGGTCTCATTACTGTGTTACCAGGAAAGATAGCGTTTATGTTTAAACCGTCTTCCGACCTGAGGGTTGAGTAAGCTGAGAAGCAAACAGAATAAGAATGATTAAGGGGAAAATGCAATGTTCTAAAATGAGGGTAGAATAGGCAGCTGAGAAGCAGAGAGAATGGGAATGAGAGTGGGAAAGTGAATGGACATAGAAATGAATGAAATAATGATATATAGAAAAAAAATCTGTGAACCAGTCAAAACGTGAGGTGCTTAAAACAACGGTCATCTACAGAACACTCGAGTTATTTTCCTCTTTATGCAAGAGTGTTAGTAGTGAAGAAGTGCAGTTTTTTTATTGACACATATTACACTATTCAAATACGAACCTTTTCGCCATCACTGATGACTATTTGTAAATGGGTATGTCTAACTAGTTTCTAACATAATGAAATCGCCAATATGATGTTTAAACTACTGAGCACCTAAAGATCGACAACAATAAAAGTGGTATAATTTCACTGGTTACCTTAAACACCTTTTCTTCAGGAAATTCCAACTTTTCCTGAGGGTCACACTCCATGAGAGAACTTTCAACGTCATCTAACGAGTCAGGGTCCTGGGAAGACTGTTTCATTTGCCCCTCTTTCACCATTGACCATAACTGCCAAAGAATTACAAATAAACTAACTTCTAAATTAGATACGACAAAATCTTATATTAATTTGGTCCTTCGAGCCGGATGGCTATGGAAGACCGGCGTGAGATATTTTATTAATCTTTATGTATTGGGGCAACTAAAAAAAAATATAAAACGAATTCGATACTAAGTCGCGCTTTGAAAGTTCTCAAGCCATGCGTGATCACCTTGTCAAAGAAACATCCCACCCTGGGAAAGCTGGGAAACCTTAACCCGGAAAGCGTTCTCTGCCAGTAAAATAGGATGGTGCAAAGATATTAACTGATCCTGTGTCTGGGTCAATGGGAAACTCAAGTTCTTGTCTTGATCACAAAAAAAAGTGGTATTACCTTACATTTCTTACATAATACAGGTAATCGAATACAAACCTGAGTAGGATCACCCGGCCCGCCTCCAGGCATGGAGCTCACAACAGCAGAGTGATAGCACGAGCCACTCGACTCCAGTTTGGTTCCGTCTGAGGCCACGTGGCAGGTGACGTGTAAAGGCATAGCTTCGCTCAGGCCAGCGCTGAATACTCCAACACCATTGTTCTGAGCCCACCAGGCCGTTGATGTTGAAGTGTTTTTTATATCTGGTGAGAGAATGTTGATTGTGAAAAAAAATATGGAATGAAGTACCCACATTTTTAGTGATAATAATTTTGGGCGGGACACATTTAACACCTATTTAAGCCACACCATCGATACGGCAAAAAAAGTTAAAAAGTTAAGTTAAGTTAATACGACAGAAAGAGACAGGTGATGATTTTGAATTTGCACTTCGAGAATTGCAACTTTTTTTGTTTCTGTTGTAAAAGGTTGATTACTTCCAAACGCCATAGTACCTTCCTATCGATCTTTGTAAAGGGACATCCAGTGATTTCGTTTAGGTAGAGTAATTGCACATAACAATCTGGTTAACATTACTTACATGCAACGAGTGTGCGACGAATATAATGTTCTAGCAAAACCGAAACTACCTGTTACTTATTTAAACTTACCAAAATCAAAGGGAATGTTCAGCAAGTCCTTGATCTGTTGGTAGCCTCGATTCAGGGTTGGCACACGTTTCGTGCTCAGGTCTGAAAATAGAATTTCACGAATTGAAGTTGATTTTCAACCATGTCTCGTTTGTCGATGGGAATTGACGATGCGGTCATAGATGGAAAACATAGTATAATTTAAAAAAAAAATCATAAATAATCATAAAACAAAGTTATCAAGTAGCAAAAAGAAATAATATTACATTTCTATACTTAAATGCTATACAATGATAATATGTATTACTTGAAAAATACCAATATTCGAGAAAGACCTGTACTTTTAAATATATCTATGACCGCATAAATCTTTAGATATTCCAATCGAGAAAAACAAGCCACATTTGAAAATCGAATTATATCCATGAAATTCTATTTTCAGATAGGTAACCCTTACGCATGGCATGAATACACATACATAATACGATGGGCCCGAGTTCACTATTTTATCATAAAATGCCTTTTCATTACTATTCATGTGAAGGATTCTAGAATATAATCCAGTGCGCCGGTCTCACACATAGACTGTATAGATCTAGAAAAGATACGGATCTTTGTTTCGGCCTCGATAAAAGCTATACCATCTTTCAGGATAAGACAAAACACAAAACAAAATAACACTTGAATTATACTGGTACATTTATAAAACATCAACAACCTGCAAGGACTAGACAGCTACGAATATTGATTTCGTCACATTTTACTTATTTTAAACATACAAAAATACATACATACAAAAACACCAATAAAATTGACATTACTTACCCATATCAAGAGGTAGATTGAGCAAATCTTTCAACTGGCAATCCATTTTGATCACCGGCGGGGTACTGGTGTCTCCGGCAAGGACGCTGGCGTACGTCACAGGGGTGGATGAACCCCGGCCTAGTTCTGGCACGTCCACTGAGAATATTGAGCGCTCGAGTGGCAAGCCGTATAGACCGAACCTTTGGGAGAAAATGAAGAAAATATGAATAAATTATTTAATACTTTACAAGAGGCTATGTTTCTACAGAAGCAGACTGAAAAGTCATGTGTAGCGAAGACGTTCGACAATGTAATACGGAAAATAGCAGAGATGACACGACTTAATAAGGGTAGAAAAAAATTACTGAAATGTTTTTAGCTACAGTGACAGTCATTTTGGATTACAAAATGAAAAAAAATACAAAATTTTAGCATATTAGTAAAGATCATTTAACGACTCATACTAACAAACTGCAAAGCTCACTATAGCGATAGTGAGGGTTTGACCTCAACATCTAAAAAGGTAAGTAAAAAAGACGAGACTTAAAGTGAGATTCTATTTCAAAGGTAGGGGATTAAAACACCAATAAAAACACAATGTATAAAACCTAACTCACCGGGCTCTCAACAAGCTATGGTAGGCATCAGGCCGATCATTCATACACCTGCAACACCTCTCCAACAGCTGCAGGCATCCAGTCACCAGCTGTGGAGAGGACTCCCGGCTCACACAGTGTTGTGCCAACGCTGCCAGCCAACGTAACGCGCCAGCCGATATACTCGCGCCTACGTATGGCAAGCAAGATATCACGCTGCAAGATAGGGATTGCTCGTATGTGCACTTCCATGGTTTCGGTAGTTGTTTTTCGCCTCTGAAAACATTCAAAAGTGGTGAGAAATTAAAATAATAAGCGTGAAAACATAATTTCGTAAAATATGGTACATTATGATGCAAGTGAGCCACAAATGATAAAGTTTATGTAAAGTAGAAGTCAACTGTGGGTAGTTGTTTCACAGCACTAGTCCGTAATGAATGGCATTAAAAAAGAAGATTCTGAAAACAGTTTATCAAGAGCTGCTCTGAATAAGCTGCATTGGACAATAGCAAAATAATAAAAAAATAAATATAATGTGATTGATACTCACTCGCTGGTAATCAGAAGAATCTTGACACACTTCTTGGCTACACTTCTATTGGCACATAGTATACAATTCTTTATCAAAGCATCTATATGTTTCTCCATCATCCTGATGCATTCCAACTGCTGTGTTTCCACAGACTTATCTTTACCTTTGTCTGTCTTCGACAAACGCATTCTTTGAAGCCTTATCGACAAGACCCAAATTAACAAGTCCATTGCTAGGTTCCTTTTTTCACTATCATCAGTGGCTACAGCAATTTCACACAAAGTATTTAAAAAGATGTTCGATTCTAACATCGCTATCCGTTGCTGTCTCTCCATTGGTACGTCTGTATGAGGACTCGAGCGCACAGTTAACGAAATTTGGTGCAACCAATCGCATCCTATGAATCCAGTTTTTTTAGAACTACTGCTATTATTACTGCTACTTTCTCCAGTCTTGCTTGGACCCTTGCACATATCCTTAGCTGGGTCAAATAGTGTCTTAATGTGAATTAAAAAAGTTCTTCCTCTAGCCCGATACAGGCGAGGACTAGTCAAAATTAAAGTTCCCGATTGTTGTGTCAGGTCTAGCCCTGACGACAACAACAATGGACCCGCTAAAATTTCAGCATTATGAGCTTGTAAGTATTCCTCATTGTTCACAGGATTGTCGTAGTTGCTCATATCCGCGTCTATAATGGGAAAGTTGATCGGAGAATCTGATCTGTGACCGAATGACGCATCTTTCTTGTATCCTATACCATGTAGGTTTTGTTTTAACAATGTGACTAATATGATTGGCAAATTAGCTGAGCAAGAGTTGTGGAGGGTGAAGCCAAATTCTATGTGAGCAAGAGACACACTGTAAGGCAACGTCAGTTCTAGGACATGTTCGTCCCAAGTCGAGGAAGTATTCTGTAACCTCCAGGTTCTATTATTCTGGTGGTCGGATCTCGATCGTTGAGCCGGCGACAGCTCACACCAAAACCCAGGCACCACTGCGCTATAAGGCACTGTCGTGTTAGTACCGTAATATCCAGATAAAGTTATCAAAGTTTCTAAGTCTGACAATTCTAGTTCAGTCTTATTGGCAATGATCACAGGCGCTTGCGTCGGGCCGCAAACTTCGTCCTTTGGCGCTCTTTGTAGCATATCAAAATCTATGTTAGCAAACTCATCCTCGTCAACATCACCTGCCGTATCTTTTTCGCCATTATTTAACGCGTAGAAGTATATCATACCGTGCTTAGTAGAAACGCTCAAACGTTCTACTGAAGCACAGAACACTACTGAAGTGAACTGGCCCTTCGGTACTCGTTTCTCAGACAATGTTTTGAAATCTGGCAGGCAGTACAGTCTCAAACTTCCGTCAACTCCGACAGCTGCGAAGCTATATTGGTCATGTTTATCTACAGGCAATAAACATAAATCTACAGGACTCTCGTGGTAAGGTAACTCTTTAACACATACTGGATTATCGTCTAGTGTATATATTGACGTTTTGTTGTTAATTTTGTACAGTATAAAATAAGCTTTATTATCAGATTCTATTTTATCACTGGGTTCAGTGAAATCGTCCACTTCCATTTTGGTATCGCCATCATTGTCAGGCTCCTCCTCTACTTTAACTGTATCTGGTTCGATACAAGAGATAACAACAAGCAAGTGCTCCTTGTCCTCAGTCGGTAATAGATGCGTCACTTTGGAATCGTCCCTCAAATTCAATTTGGCTGGAAGACTTAAACACTGTATCGCAATACCCTGGGACACCGCTTCCTCCTGTGGAGGATCGCTATCAAAACCATCGTTATTACTATTAGTAACTGTCGTATGAGTACCAATTTTGCTTCCCCCAAACGTGGTAACTTTGACCTTCTCTGTACCATCACCCCCTTCATACCACTTCAGATCTGAGATCTCTAAAGGACCGTTCATGTTGAGATAGTGAGTTATAGGATCTTGCTGCAGTACTGCATCCGTTTGATCTACGATTTTAGTCCCAACTGATTCTAAGTTAGCATTTTTCGTCCAGCTTTTTAGTTGGGATATCTTGCCAACGAAATCCAGCATTGTAGCTTGTCCAGCTTCCTGTAAGTCTGGCAACAAAGCGGTAGGCGGAGGGGGCGGCATCACTTTGTAATGTTTCGTCAATATTATCTTCTTGGGCTCCCAAATCTTACAGTCCTCCTTACTGGACGACGCGTTGAGATTGATAACGTTGCTAATCTGTTCATCTAGTAAACTATTTGTGCACTGTGGAAGCTCTGTGTCCTCGTCAGAGTATTGGAAATAGATTTCATCATAAATGTTCGCGTCATCGGTCCTAGCTAACGTGCACACTTTCTTACTGCCGCCGGGTTTGGAATTGCCGCTACTGTTCGACGTGTGCACTACAGTGGTTATCGAGCCAGCTAATGAACTGTGTATATCATATGTTAGTAGAAATAGCATTTTATTTGTGGTCAAGTTGTTCTTAGCTTCGTTTTGGTCATTCATTGCTTGAACGCTTTCTGTGTCAGCTCCAGAATCGAAGAGCGCTTTGCTAGAATCGTCTTTTATTGGTTGGTCTGTATTTGAACTATTGGTCCTCGTGATAATAACAGCACAAATGAGTGAGGGTTTGGTTTTACTAGTGTTTGTTTCTTTCTCGGTGTTTTCTGTACTTTGCGTTTGTGGGTAGACCTCTTGTTGAGATGTCATTCCTACGAAGGCCATGGCTGTGAGCTCTACGCCATAGGTGGCTAAGGAAAATATAAGACAAATAAGTTTTATGATAGAAATACAAAAGTATACTTTATTTTATATTATTAATAGACTTTTAAATGGAATATAAACAGTGACAGACCAGACTATTGAATATATTATTGCATAATTTATTAAGATACAAAAATGATCAACAAAATAGACTTAAAATACTCACAAGTATCCTTCTCTATGCTCGCGGACCATACTTTGTTACTATCGGTAGCCAAAATACCGCTAAATATAGAATCGTAGGGAGACAAATGGATGAATTTGACCAGCTTGAGTCCACAGTCGAACCGCCATATATTGACTTTGCCTTCGGGAGTACCAGTCGCTATCAGGTCGCCGGTGTTGCCCTTAGAAACGACTGTGACGTTTGGGCTAGGGACTGCACACGCTGTTGCGTTTGTTACCTGTGGAGAAAATGTTTGCTTTCAGTACTTAATTGGCTATAAATAATTATTTTAGAACGATACATCCGATGGTTTAGGTTGGCAGAGCCTTATCTCTGTCGCACACTGCATATGTAACGTTAGTTAGACTGTTAGGAGTTAGGGGTCTGCGCGTTCAAAATTGCAAATAAATAAGGTCTTTCAACATTAATTTATTTAACCCTTCAGCCACACTATACCACCAGCACTCGCTCACATTTCCCTACCAGCCACACAAGTCTACTCGTGATGGTCATTGCGTTGTTCGCTCGCTAGCTAGTATAGCCGTTTCGCCGACTCACGCTACTATAAAACGGATCCACAAAAAATGTATCGCCGGGCAGTACTCGCGGCATGACGAGTACGCGGCCACACTACGTCTCTGCCCATTTCCCTCGTCTTTCGTAGAGTGTGTGGGCCGGTCCATAACGTTTTTAATGGTCTTTACCTCTATTTATTTACCATGGCGCGACACTTACCGATATAGGAACATTATGCGTGTACTCGCCCCTAACGAAGGGGCAGTTGGGGGAGTGCCGCTCGTGCTCCACCCACGGCTCGTCCGACTTCTCCCAGCAGACGAGGCACACGAGGCACGTGAAGCACATGGCGCGACACTTACCGATATAGGAACATTATGCGTGTACTCGCCCCTAACGAAGGGGCAGTTGGGGGAGTGCCGCTCGTGCTCCACCCACGGCTCGTCCGACTTCTCCCAGCAGACGAGGCACACGAGGCACGTGAAGCACATGGCGCGACACTTACCGATATAGGAACATTATGCGTGTACTCGCCCCTAACGAAGGGGCAGTTGGGGGAGTGCCGCTCGTGCTCCACCCACGGCTCGTCCGACTTCTCCCAGTAGACGAGGCACACGAGGCACGTGAAGCACATGGCGCGACACTTACCGATATAGGAACATTATGCGTGTACTCGCCCCTAACGAAGGGGCAGTTGGGGGAGTGCCGCTCGTGCTCCACCCACGGCTCGTCCGACTTCTCCCAGCAGACGAGGCACACGAGGCACGTGAAGCACATGGCGCGGTCATCGCCGCTCGGCGACGGCTGGTGGTAGAAGCCGGCCTGGGCCATGCGAGCTGGCAGTGCCCATCTAAACCAAAACAAAATGTCACTTTTTTGCGGAAGGGGATCCAAGAAGTATCTCATATTGTTGTACATTAGTGCGGCGATTACAGGTTTACATTCAAGCCTTCTTGACATATAAATTGGAATTACAAATTATCTACCCTCAAATTTAGAAAATTAACTCCAACTGTAGGCTGCCGTCTGTAAGACGTATATTCTGACATTTGTTCTACTATCTACTATCCCTTTCTGGACTTATTATAACAAGAAAGATAACGAGTATATCTCGACACCGTTTGCAGAGCCGGAAAGTTTTCTAAATTTATTTCTTTCAGGGCAACTGTTATATTAATTGTTGTTTTAGTTTGTACAAGAAACGTTAAGAATACTTAAGAAAAGCATCCAAAAATCTTTAGCATGTTCAGAACATGATGATATAAGAAACCATGTTTGTTACAAAACTCACTTATAATCCATATGAGGCCACCGCTTGAACGTTTCCTTCCTCTCCGCCTCACTGTACATCAACGGCCTGGTCTCCTCATCTCGCGAACAGGGCACCAGTTCGTTGGCGCGCTGTCCAACAGCCGAAGCGATGGCCAGGGCCGGTATCCTCCGGTTCTGGCCCTTCAGATCTTGGACCACGCCGGTCGTGACGAGACGAAGTGTGGACTGTGGTAGGCAGACTGTTACTGTGCTCCACTGTGGAAAGATATGAAAGTAATATAGCTACGTTATGGGCACCAGGACTTAGGCTTCAAATTAATTTGAATCTTCTGAATATATTAACTCAAAGGTGACTGACTGACTGACATAGTGATCTATCCAACGCACAAGCCCAAACCACTGGACGGATCGGGCTGAAATTTGGCATGCAGGTAGATGTTATCACGTAGGCATCCGCTAAGAAAGGATTTTGATAAATTCTACCCCCAAGGGGATAAAATACGGGAAGCGAAAACGGGAACAAATTTTACGCGGGCGAAGCTGCGGGCATCAGCTAGTATCTATATAAAGTGAAACCACCAAAACTTATGTACGCGCATAGACAACCTCGACTGCGCCAAATTAAATTATTATTACTTTTTCTCTGTTATTATTAGGACATGGTTTGTATAGAAGAAAATAAAAAGTAAAAAAAGTGGCTGTACTAAAACTACAAATTAGGAAACATTTACAAAATATTGGCCTTGCTATGGAAGTTGATGGTGTTTACAGGCACCACAGGAAAATAAAAGAGAAAGATGCATTTTGCGAAACATTCTTAGGCTTCAGACAAATATCCCTATTATTGCCTTTCTGTGCGTATCTATGCGATGCAAGTTTAGTTCCGCAAACGGTCACGGACTGTGATACTAATTAGCATAGTAAAGTCTTCAAAACTCCGTTGCATGAGTAAACAAATATAACGGTCATCAACGCGATCACAGGCCGTTATCATAAGCAGCCTGGCTGCTTGTGACCACGGCCGTTGAAACGGTGAGCAAGTTCAAGGCAAATAAATAAAATTAAATAGCGTTACCTAGCCTACATGAAGCTAATGTATGCTGGTCCTGTGGGATTGTGGGAATAAGACAAATAATAACCATAATATTTTACATAGAAACATTTATAAAATAGATTTTTTTTTTTGCAGATCATCCCCTATTTGTTCGCACCCGGCATTGCGAAATCGAGGAATCTAAACAAATTCAGCGATTTATTATGTGTTGAGATTCTGTCACGGTTGCCCAAGTATGTTACTCCCTCCCACTCGGATTGGGGACAGGCTAATCTCCCAAAACTATTTATTTGTCGACTAACAGCAGCGGGCAGCGGCCATCCGGCGACTTCCCTAGCTAGTCGCTAAGTCGCGCAGAGCTTAGAACAAAAAGTATGTAATTTGGCGCCCGTAGTTTGTCGCCGCGATAAGTAGCACAATAAACACCTACTGTAAGTCATAAAAATAGAGTGCGTCATGAGGGCATCTAGAAAATCCGTGGTGCCACTTGTTTCCGTATGAGCTTGCTGAGGAAATAAATAGGGAAATTGACACCTGAAATAACAGGGCAGTGGTCGAATAGCTGGTCAGGATCAAGACACTTCCTTTCGCGGGGTATAACCGGCTTCCCACAACAGCCGTTAGCTTCAGTAGCGTGAAGTTTGTGCGAAGTTCGATAAGTAAAAAGGAGTCGCTAATCCGATATAATAAAGTACTCGCACAGAAGACAGTAGTCATGGTCAGAAATGTAGGTATACATATACTGACTACATTCAATGCTGTAACACTAGTTGTACGCGTTAATGCCTGAACGATTGCATATAGTTGGATCATATTACAGATCAATCGCTTTTAATGTACTGACTAATATTACTCATACTACTTCTGGTATTTATTATACTAATTCTCTCGCCTCACAGATAACCAACAAAACAGAAACTACAACCAGGTCAGGCTGTTGCTGAGCTGACGGCCGTACACTGTAGCCAAAAAGCTGATCAGGGCACCGATTTTCGATCATACCACTTGAACGTCAGAAGTTTTTCAAGTTTCAATTTAGCCTTTTCTGAGACAGATGACATATTACCAGAAAATTTTCGTTCACGCATTCACGTTGTATGACGAAGGATCGTCGTCTAAAGCAAATTCAAAAAAATAAACGTAACTAAATGATGCTCGCGACTTCGCCCGCGTGAAATTCGGAATCCGTTCCCGCTTCCCGTGGGAACATTTCCCCGGGATAAAAAGTAGACTATGTGGTTAAAGACTAAAAGCTATCTCTGTACCAAATTTCAGCTCAATCCGTTCAGCCGTTAGGGCGTGATTGAGTAACATCCAAACATCTTCACAAACTTTCACATTTATAATATCAGTAGGAAGTAGGATATTACCTTTTGCGCCTTGACGCCTTTCCTGACAGGTTCAGCATCAATGGAGCTCTTGAGCTCGTTCACGAAATCTGACAGGCCTTCGATAGTGTGCGCGTCCAAACTTTGCAGACATTGGTATAGGAGCACAGCCTGTGAAATAAAGAGAAAATTAATACCCGCATACTGGGTACCATGACATAGGACAATATCGTTAAAGACTATGCTTCTATGTCCTTTCTTACTTCCAGGAACATGATACTTAGATAGACAAGGACAGAGAATGCAAATAGGGCGCAGTAGGAGTAATATATGCATACTATTTTTGTCCCTATTTAAAGATAAACATATTAAATGTAGATACGAGTATACAAAATTTCGACACGGAGGCTTCTAAAATTTGCACAACGAGATGAAAAAACCAGCTAAGTGCGAGTCGTACTCACACACGGGGGGTTCCTTACCAAAAAACGGCAGTCTCATAAATAGAGTCACGAACCCTAAAAAACACTTATGGAACATAGAATACCCAAACTTATTCTTCCGGTAAATAATATGTAATTAGGTGCCAAATAAAAGTTCTAATAGTATAGCTTTAATATTTTTTGTAGTACGGTTACTACAAAAAATATTAAAGCTATACTATTAGACTATTACAAAA
Organism: Miltochrista miniata; assembly: GCA_933228765.1. Lineage (NCBI taxonomy): Eukaryota > Metazoa > Arthropoda > Insecta > Lepidoptera > Erebidae > Miltochrista > Miltochrista miniata. The sequence continues at coordinate 6,901,610 of OW121764.1, read as the reverse complement.
GAGAAATAAGGCCACAATATTTAAAACACGCCATAATAAACGATTGTCTAGCTATCTATAATCACGAGCACTTACGTCAACGTCGTCATCAAAACACTGACTCATACCTGCTGCATCAGAGTGTACCTACTTAATATTCAAAGGACCTTTAAAGACCTGTATCTGAGAGGATATATTATGTTACCGAATCCGAATGGTTCCGCAATGAAAGGGTCATAACAGGTCCCTATTCATGAGACTTCGCTGTCCGTCTGTTTTTTTTTTTTTTAAACATCATCTAGCCCAAATTAAGCTAAGCTTGTGCAATGGGATCTAGACGACTGATATACCTACATGCTTTTAAATTTCTAAATACATACATATTATACACAGAAAACACCCAAACTCCGAAACAAACATTTGTGGATTACACAAATATTTGGACCGACCCAGGAATCGAACCCAGGCCCTCCAGCGCGGCAGGCGGTATCACTACCGACTGCGCCACAGAGGCAGTCCAGCCACAGTCACAGAGTTTGTCCGTCACGAGGCTGTATCTCAGGAACCGTGATAGCTAGTGAGCTAAAATTTTCACAGATGATGTATTTCTGTTGCCGCTATAACAACAAATACTACAATCAGGAAAAAAACCAGTAAAATAACGTATTTTTTGCCGTTTTTCGGTACGGAGCCCTCTGGGCGCGAGTCCGACTCGAACTTGGCTGGTTTATATTTTGAACTTGAAAAGCTGTAAGTAACTAATTCCGCAGTTTAGGTTAAAAATGAGAAAGTTGGAACGGGAAAGAGTTCCTACAAAATATCGCCACCCCAGTGTCGAAAGAGGCGACTAATAGAACACTTTCCCAAAACGATCCATTGCATAGAGAAGGAAAACTCGGAATGAAACCCGGTTGTCAGTAAAATGACAATCGTTAAGTCAAGTTTGAAAGCCTTATTCACATGGGACATAAGACTAGAAGGTAAAATGGGGCCGTATTCTATGCCTCTGCCTAGCCCTTCGGGCGTGACTATGTATGTACCTACGTATTACTTAAATTCTTTAAGTACCTATCTACCAGTTTTTAGATCTACCAATCAATTAGGTGCATAATGCATCAGAATTTATCTAACAGTAGTTTTACGATACATAGCTGTTATAATAGAATTCAAGTTTTATTACAAGCTATTACTAAGAAGTAGCCTTGACCGTAGCAAGGACCTTAACCGCATGCAGGCCGGTATCGTAATTTTAAACTTCTTCGATGTAGATTGACATAGATAGCATAACTTGTAGATGGGTATTCGAGGGAGAGGGCAAACTACCTTCATACTACTCTTTCCACCCTTTCACCTCTATAGTCTTTTTCTGGACAGCTCAGCAATCATGTAAACATGTCATGTTTTGACAGAAGATGTCTATGATCATAGTGTTGTAACTATACTGATTCTATGTATGTAAATAATCATTGAGTTATATCTAGTTCACCGTACATTCATTGACTTCGGTATATTAATCGCCAAATTCATCAAATCATGAAATTTGGTATATCAATATATATTATGTGCAATATTTTTTTATATTAATTTAATTAAAGGATCTTTAAAAAAGAAAGAAACTTTTAGAAAATTTAATAGTATAATCATTTATTTACAATAATATATTACTTTAGGGATGATAAAAAGTGTAGACGCCTCATCATTGGCTGCTTGCCGTTCTTACAGAAGCAGACTTAAGACATCTTGAGAGATTTCTAATGTGGGGTTTTTAAATCCTAAGAAAGGGAAGTAGGCCATTGTAATGACATGGTGACAGGTATATTCGAAGCAAAGTAGTAAAAAATTAAAGCTTTTTGAACAAGCGCAATAAAAGCACATTAGGTCACAAAATTTGATAAAAAAAGTTACGAAACCAAATACATAGGTATGTTGCCAATCTCGCCGCCTCAAAAAAATAATAACGGCACCTTCGCTTAATCACTTTGAACTTACTTCGGGACAGGTAAAGTCTTACGTAGGAAGAAAAACTTGTTGAAGTACTGCTAAAAATAGGTTTGACTAAAATCGAAGATTAATGTGCCACTCAGGGTCAAAAGGAAAAGGAACACATGTAAAAAAATGACTAGAAATTAAGCATTTGGTTAGCGAGGCTGTAACAACGCACTTTATAATCACTGGGAAAAGTCTGGCATGACTTCCATGAAGAATTGCATCTAGCACCTACTACGGTCATATGGCAGCTTGGCAGCGTCGCGCGCATCATTCATTTGTGTCTGATTCGTAATAGTTACAAGATGTGTCGCCGGACACAGTAATTAATAAACCGACCAAGTGCGAGTTGGACTCGCCCATGAAGGGTTTCGTAGCAGCAAGTAACATAATATAAAAGTTCTTATAGTTCGTTGTAACTTTGATTGATGTTTTGACACGTTCGCAGTGGTAGTGATTTTTCTAACCGAAAATTGCGGTTTATGACGTATTAAAAAAAAAACTACCAGCTCTATCTCGTTCATACTAATTTTCGTTGGTAGTTTTTATGGCAATGTACATCATATTTTTTTTTTAGATTTATCACTCTCTTAGTTTAGAAGTTAGAGGGGGGGGGGGGGGACTCATTTTTCGACTTTGGAAGTCCCTCTTGCGCAAACTATTCACTTTAGAAAAAATTATGTTAGAAACCTCAACAGCATTTTGGAAGACCTATCTATAGATACCCCACACGTATGGGTATGATGAAAATAAAAATTTTGAGTTTCAGTTCTGGGTATGGGGACCCCCAAAATTTACTGCGTTTTTTCTAGTGTTATATAAGAATCTTAATGCGGTTCACAGAATACATCTAGTTACCAAGTTTCAATAGCATAGGCCGTATAGTTTCGGAGAAAAGTGGCTGTGACACACGGACGGACAGACAGACAGACAGACAGACATGACGAATCTATAAGGGTTCCGTTTTTGCCATTTGGCTACGAAACCCTCAAAAAGTGTTTGTTATGGTATCGCTAACCTGATCCATAATCTCAATTAATTTTTTCATGTGTTCCTCTACCTCTTTAACGTGAGCAACACATTTTGACCATTGTTCTGCTCCGATTCTCGCCAAACCTTGTTTTAGCAGTTCTTTGATTTCTGCCATTTGAAATGATTTGTTTTTTCTTCCGACATAAGATTTTACCTGTGCCCAAATAAGTACAATGGGGTTTAGCTCTTTAAGTTCGGAGAAAATCGGTTAACATATGCGTCTTCTAGGCCGAAACTGACATGCACACACACATACGGACGCAAGCAAAATCGTCTATACTGTGGAATCGAAGACCCAAACTCAAAGTGCCTGTTCACACGTACCGGTTGCCGGGTAGCCGGTGCCGGGTAACCGGCGGCGAATGCAAGCGGTTGCCGGGCAAATCACGCCGGTAAGTGTGAAAAGGGGCAAAGACTCGCACTCTTCGCTCTCTGGGTCAATAAGTGATATTATTATAGTTAGAACATTTTTTCGAACTGACAGATTGATAAAACAATGACCTCCTTTTAAAATCAATTGGCCAGTACAACAGTTTTACAACACTATGGCAAAGACAAACAAGTCTGAGAAAAAATAATTTAATGACAAGCAAAAATGACAGTCTTAAATTTTTACCATCCGAGTATTTTTCATGAAATTATTCTATAATCTCAAGGTTTATTAGTGTCGAAATGTCCGCATAAATCTAACTAGAGTTCCTTGAAACGACTATGATCAGGATTGATAATTAAATGTAAGTAATTATGGAGTAGTCAAGATCCAATTTCTTTGTATACTATATTATTTACATCTGTTGAATTCCACTATATATCTATTGTAAATCTATGAAATCTTAGGAGTCGTATCTATGGGTGAGAGAATCGCGGCGATATTATCCGCGTGCAAAGATTAAAACCTTAAAAGAGAGACATAGGTATATGCTATAGCCGACTTTTTGTTATAATTTTTTTAGAGAAAATTTTCGTAACATACATTTTTATGTAACTTTAAGCATTTATGAAGCCTACGCAACGAAAACTCACAAAAGGATTTTTCCCAGTTTATGAAATATATTTTCATCGCTGCTCCGCTCCTATTCGTCGGTATTTTCGTAAATCAATGGCTGTAAAGCCTATATACTTGCAGAATAAATATACCATCGAACTGTTAAAGAATTTTTGAAATCTAACTAGTAGTTCCCAGAGCATTCAGACAAACAAAAAATCCATTGTTCCTGAGAACCTAGCATTTAAACAGACAAACTCTTTAGTTTTATAATATTAGTATAGATAAATACACCTCTCTCTTTCTATCTCTCGTATGTTACCGCAAACGAAGTTGCGCGGGTCAGATAGTACCTAATTAATAACTTTAAATTGTTCTCAGAAACCTGCGCCACAGAATAGAGTATTGTGTTACATAGTTACATTAAGTAAAATATAATGTACTTGCTACACTACTATGATATACTTAAATTAAACATCTTTGACACATCCCTAAGTTAGGACAGAAGGACTGTATTAAAAAACACGTCTCACTTAAGAAATGCTTGAGAATAGTTTTCGCCTTATAAAACTATACTTGAAAGTGTTGTTCATTCAACCATCAGTATGTCTGCCAAGACCCTTTTTCTCGAAGCTTGGACTCATCGAGTTGAAATGAAAACCTCAATTAAAAACTCGCAAGTCTACGATCCCTTGGAGAAGTTAAAATACACTCCAAGTTATTGAGGAAATAAATACGGCCGTCTATCTAGCACTATCAAGGGAATCACTGTTAAGGGTACCTACTTCCCATTGACCAAGAACTATGAATTTGGCAAAATCTAAAACCGGCCAAGTACGAGTCGGATTCGTGCTCTGAGGGTTCCATACCAAAAAATATATAAAAAAACAATTTGTTGTGGCTGCAACAAAAATACATAATCAGTAAAAATTCAGCTCTCTAGCTATCACGGTTCTCGAGATACACATACAAAACCAGAATGATAATAATTAAGGGGGGTTCGCATAAAATGATCGTGATGTCTTTCTGCTTTTTGGAAAACTCAAATCAAATTTAATTATTGCCTTCGACGGAGGACAAGGCAACAATTATAAAATAAAAAAATCAATCCCGAACTGCTGCACTGCTAGGTAAGAGCCTTCTCTTCACCACTAAGGTAAAAGGAGTTTAGATAATCTATGAAATATACATGAAATAAAACTATGAAATGTGCACAAACAGGAAATGAATTTCAATGATAACAAAATTATTCAGTACCTATATTAGATTCAGTGGAATCTCATTAAGTGTGTAAAGTCATTAATTCACAATGATTCCATTACACTCATATGTTAGTAGTAATTCTATCACAAAAGCGAGATGATAAGAATACAGTTATACTCGGTATACATCCTGTCTCAGTACGTTAGATGCCTAAATTATGACTTATCGCTTATTAGTTACTTCCTAAATAAGCCTTATGGAGTAAATAATTATAAACTTTTATGAGCTTCTATCAAGATCATTGTGTCCTAGCCAGACTCACTTTCAAATGGTGAACTTGTTAACTTATAGACAAGTCATAGCAAAATGAAAACTCAAAACATAACTTATCTTGCCAATGTTGAGGTACTTTTTTTTTGTGTTTATACGCAGTCAGTAGATAAATATAAGCAGACAGGCTGTGTGCTCATGCTGTCTGTTGAATGCATCCTCCGCTGAGGATCACCATTCAGTAGGCTATTACAGTAGGTACATAATATTATCATTTTCAACATGACAACCTTTTGTACTGCGATGTAAGATTAGTAGAGTCACTGTATAACTCTTTATACTGTGGTAGAGTATAGTAAGGAGGCTATATCTTGTGTCTATAGGAGGAGTATATCTTGGGTATGATGATAATTCTTATAATGTGATGTAGGATCTATAGCATCAAAGAAGTGCAAACTACTCTTTTCTAGGTGGCAGTGGTTGCCCCATTTACATTGCAGTATTGCCTCTAAAATAGAAGCCTCAGAGATTGAACTAGATACATTTTGACAACTTCAACCACAAACATTTTACTGTAAAAACCCAGTTAATGTATATTGAATATTGAATTATGTAAATGTTTGGCTGCCCAGACTAGGCAAAACATGACGCACTGAATCCTAAGATATACTGTAACATCTTTTTATACAATGTTCTCGCAAATAAACATATTTTTATTATTATATTATTGTACAGTCAACTACAATGAAATGTACTAGTTTAATCTTACAAAATGATGTGTCCCTGTGAGTGCCATAATGAACTCACCAAACATGGTATCCACCGAACTTGACAGTAACATGTAAAGAGCAAATTATGTATTCCAATACATGTAGTATTTATTTTAAAGTTGACTGAGAAAGCCAACTTTAAAATAAGAAATAAATAGCAATCAAGACATATTACTGTCAAGTTCGGTGGATGCCACGTTTATCACAACCTTTGGTTAGTTCATTACAGCATTCCCAAGGATATATCATTTTGTAAGGCTATATATTTCATTGTAGTTGACTGTACTGTCGGTTGAATAAGCCAATGACAACCTTCATGATAACTTCTACCAGGATTCTACCAACAAAAATGACTGAAGTGTATGTAAATGTCACAGATTACATAAAAATAGAGTAGAAAATATTTTTTTATCAGGATGTTTGTAAAGCACATACCCTCAAAGTATGACATTTTCAATTTGACGAAATGAGTAATATTGGTCATGTGATAAATGATGCAGCAGTACAAAGTTTGGTCTAACAAGAATTAAGTTTTTAAAAAGACTCATGCGTAGTTGTCTTAACGAATGCCATTGTAGGCACTTTATTATTGACATTGTTTCATTACCATTTTTTTTTTTCTTGTTTGAAGAGACTTCAACTCAGCAGTGTGACAATTATGAGTTGATTCAGTTGATAGTAATTAGGTATACCAATCAATATTATAGAATTTATTTTACAACAAAAAATGGACCAAACACAGTTGTGTAGTTTTTTTTGTTAAAGGGTTTGGTAGGACTTCGGATTGTCGTCCCATGATTTAAGGGGCGGGAGAGGGTGGAAAGGGGGGAGGGGGGGTTGTAGAACCCCCCCCCCCTGAAGGAAAAGTTGCTAAAAGGCTGAAGCCAAAGGCCGTAAAATATATATTACAAAAAAAAAATATAACTGTCAGAAAGTAACAGTGACAGCGTTTCGACGAATTTTTACGTTTAGTTTTACATAGCGGCAATAGTCGGTAAATTATTGTCAGAATACATTTAAGTAATAGCATTCATTTATATCAGCAAAATATACGTAATATTATAAAATATGCATAAAATTTTACTTTGTTACTAAATATAATTATTTATTTAATTATTAAATGAAGTAAAACATTGTTGTGCTTTAACCTTACGGAAAACGAAACGTATAGTGACGAGCCGAATGTCAAAAGCATTGAGAGTGTATGTATTCTGTGGTGAAAAGTGACAAATTATTGGTGAATTTTAATGATTTTCATTTTTTTTTTTCTCGTTAACCATTAATTTCCGCAAGTTAAAACTTCGTGTGGAGGCTTCTAATAATATTAGCTTTGTGTAAAAAAAATATGAACCCCAAACTCCACGGCAGACAATCTAAAGTTGAGCCAAGGGTTTGTTTAAGCTTTTCTAACATGCTAATATAGTATATCTTACAGAATACAACACAAATAAGCATAGTTGCAACTTTCACAATGCATTCACTAAGAAGAAACACTCTCATCCCATTTCACTACTTATTAGCTTCTAAATCTAATTGGATTGTATTGATTGTAGTCTAAAAACCAACATGAAGTTATTGTCTTATCAGAATCATATTGGATAGTTTAATGCACTTGATACTTTAGCAATAACACCAAAAATAGTCAAGTATCTTTGAAACAGCTTATAGATATGACATACCTCAGATAGTACAAGTTCAATCCTTATGCTTTTGTCAGGTTGTGAGGAGGGCAATGGTCGCTGGAGCGCCGTGTGAAGGAGCAGAACACCATTGTAATCGGTTCGAGCTCCTACCCCACTGCTGTCCCATATAAATACCCGGTCCGCGCCAGCAGCATATTCCACTCCAAGCGTTCCACCGTCATCTTAAAACACAAGACAACACTTCAATCCGGCATAAATGGAATTGTTTATATTGAGAACTGTCAAATCGACAAACAATGTAGGGCACTGAAAAAATCACTGTTTAATAACTTTGAATAAAATTCTGTTAAATCCGCCTTAAAAATGCACGATTTCACAAACAAATTATAACATATCTTTTGTTCGTAGGTAAATAGCGTCTCACTTACCCGCTGACAGACAAGAAGACTGCAGTATCACACCCGAGTTAACATCCAAAACGTGTACACCACCAACATCAGTCTTCACCAATATTATATTTAAGTTACTATGATAAGTTAGAGAAGTAACCGGAAAGTTCATACGTATATAACCATCTTCTCGTAATATCAAAGAATCATCGCCCATCGTGGCCGTGAACACATCTGTCTACACTACGTAAACGCCATTTGTAATTGTATTTTTTTATGTCAAAATTTTAAAGCACGAGTGGCCAGGTACAAAATAGGAATAGGTAACTCTATGCCCAATGTTCACAAGTCCTAATGTATAAGATTAAGATTAAGAGTTAAGATTAAGTGCCTATTTACACTATATGATTTCAGAATATTTAAATGATACAAAGTTTATTGACGCAATCGTTTTTTTATATTTAGTTTTACTGGATTTTGATCATTTGTTTGCTTCATGGAGTTGATATCCGATTGTGATAAACATTACCATATAGAAAAATAGATTGTTGATATCTTTAACCATAGGCAAGAAGAATTTTACTTTATAGAGGCAATGACATGCAGAATGCGGGTGCCAGACCAGAAATCTTTAGAGAGATAAGAGACTGTCTCGTACGCACTACGATTATTCTCCGCGCGACTTTTAATACAAAAATCTGCGACCCATGATGTTTTATGGTATGGGGTCTTAGACCATATAACACGGGACTAGCCTTTGCGAACCACCGCATACAAAAATATTCTGCCAGTTTTCATACAAGTGAAGGGGGAAACACAAAGACATATAAAATTTCATTCCATTTAAAAATGTATTAATCGACAAACGCGTAATGGCTGTTGTGTGTTAATTGTTATTGTACAGTCAACTACAATGTAATGTACTAGTTTAATCATATAAAATGATGTACTGATGTACAGGCTTTTCATAAAGCCAAAAGACCAAATGGTCATGTGCAATGGCAGAAAACAATGCTTAAAAAAAGGCGCATCCTGTGGTTAGATGATCTAAGTATGGGGTATCTGAACTGGCAATAAAAAAATCTGTGATTTGTTACAATTTTATTATTTTCTTCCTTCCATCCATATTCCTAGCTTACTTTGGGATCAGATAGCGTTGTGTGAAATGTCCGTGAATATTTATTTATTTATTTGTATTATTTATTCTAATCATTTATTATCCATCACTATTGAAGCAGAGCTTATATAAACTTTCATGAAACTTGCTAAACTTATATGTTTCTTATCAAATGACACTCATCTTCACACTAGCTGAAGAAAGAAGAAGAAAGAAAGAAAGAAGAAGAAGAAATATTATAATATGTAAGCGAAAGAGGCGCGGCGGAGAGAGAGCGGAAGAAAAATTTCCCTCCCGAGCTCGCAGGCTGCTATGCCCAAGACTACTGACCTCCATGACCGATCGATGGTCTCAGAATGACGGGTTGGATGCTCGGCGTTCTTACAAAAGCAGGCCAAGACGGTGGCGTGACTCTTCACCCCTCAAAGAAGTGGGATACTTAGTATCCTTTAGGGATCGTAACCAAGAGTCCTGGCCGTAGGCAGATGGAAGGGCACTGTGTGATTTTAATCGGTAGAAGTCCGGTACTTATAGCATCCTGGATTTGCGCCCGTAAAAAAGTACTTATTCGGCGAGCTATGTCGACCACCCTGGCAGCCCGGTTCTCTGCAGGATGACCTCGTTACGCAGCTTAAAGCGTAAAGACACTAGCATAGCTCTATTCATATCTTGCCGCGCTACTCTGAGGACACGGATTAACTCTACCGTAAGTGTCCAAATCTCGGCACCACTAGTCATAACTGGAAAAACGCACTTTATAGGGAGGTAGTTGGTTTTACCTAAACTTTTGTCTTCATAAGAATCGCAGGAAAAAATTACATATTCCAAGTTAATATAGGTACGCCACGCCAAGAATCAGTTTACCCGCAACAAGATATTTTACAACCAAAATCCTCGCAACATTTTGATTCTGAAGAAGCGTCGTCGTCAGGGCGATTGGATTTCTGTTGGCGTACTGGCCTCCTGGGACATCCTTCCGAGGACTTACCCGTTGCTCCCGACCGTAGGCTGTTGGGCGTTACGTGAGGTTTTCTAGACGGTAGGAGTCCGGCATAGCATCCATGAAGATTTTACCTCGTTAAAAAAAAAGGAATCGTCAGGATTTTTCGTGCATTTTGTCGAACAACATTGCTTTTTATAGTTTTTATTTAAGTAAGTAGGTATAGGTATTGTTAGTAGCCATGTTATTATTTGAAAAGCGCTTGTGAGTGTGACCCCGTAAACTCAGTGTTCTGTAAACGATCACTGCAGTATGCAACATTTATTATGGCCGGTCCTTGGATGGGTGACCACCACGTGACCACTTTGACTTTTATTTGCGAGCATTTCCGTGCTTCGGAAGGCAAGTTAAGCCGTTGGTCCCGGTTGCCAGTAAAATGGCAGTCGTTAAGTCAAGTTAAAGGCCTTGTAATATTTAAACAGCGGGCAGTCACAACCGGCGCCTAGCGCCTGTCCATAAAACGCGAAATATGTCACACCACCTATTACGTGGAACAAGGGATGGTCACCCAGCAGGATAAATCCCCATATTTTGGCTATTCGGATAAGTTTTAGGTTATTTCCTTGGAACTTATGTCTACAAGGCACACGGCAAAATGTTATTCTGTCTGGCGGGCTGTTTGGCCCACGCTACTGATCTGGCTGATGTACGTTAGGAACAGCCCTCTGAATAGAGCCAGGAAACTGTGGAGACCTGGAAGGTGCGAATTGAGCAACCAAAGGGGGGATTTGCCACAATCGAGGCGGTCAGACCGGACATGGACGAGTGGCTGGAAAGGACACGGTGCTCTCTCCTACCAGTTGTCACAGATACCTACTTACCGAGCACGGGAGCTTCGGTAAGTATTTGTGGCGAATCCAATGGGAAACCACGGCCGAGTGTCAGCACTGCGAGCAGCGCAGCAAGGATACAGCGCTCCACACGTTGGTGGAGTGCACGGCGTGGGCGCCAGTTCCTCGTGGCAGGTCTGGACGTGGACACTCTCTCGCTGGAGACCATGGTGCGAACCATGATCTCCAGCGGGAGTAAGTGGGACTGCGCTGCCTCTTTCTTCGGACCCGAGTTCCGCAGTTTGTTTATTCTATTTTTCTCAAAAAGGTACATTCATAAGTTACACAATGTCTTACTTAGCTTTTTTATATTGACGTGTCTTTGCTCAAGATTATCGGCCACCATGATCGGGAGCCTGAGGACGGTGAGGGGGCTGCTCACCGTCCTTACAGGCTCTAGACGACAGCGTGACTTCCCAGCTGGGAGATCAGTAGGACTGGGCTTACTGCTGATTGTGGATAGTGGTTGGCAGCCAATTGTCGCGTGTCGTCGCCTCGTTAGCTATATGACGTAAATGGTTGGGATTGGGACTTTGGGAGAAGCATAGATTTAGAATGTACAGCGAAAAATTCTAAATCTATGGGGAGAAGGGTAATCAATAAGTTAAAGCACAAATATACATTAAAAAACTCTTTAATAAAAGTACTTAATAAAATTTGTATAAAAATATTTCTTTTACATAATAATGGACGGAATAACTTAAAGCAAGTTAAATAATAAATAAGTCTTTATAACACCAGAGTCATTTTGTGTAACTGAAAACCTCCTTATAAATAAGTTTGCTCTATTAAAACCTTTAAATGTTTCACATATACAGGGTGAATTTTTGAAAAGGGCTTGGATGGCTAAATCCGAAACTATAAGGAATAGCTAAAAATGCTCAAAGGAGTCACGAGCCCGATTTTGATAAAACTTAAAACCTCATCATTAGATTTTTGAAAAACCAATAATCCTAGCTGGGAATCGAACCCAATGATTTTGAAAAAAAAAACACACCCTTTATTATTACACCATACGATAGTGTCGCTCATAAGGATCAAATTCTGCGAAGTAATGATAGACGACAAATTTAAGGAAAGTTTGGAATTTTTATAGAATTCATATTTCATGTACCTAAATTTTGTATCATAGTTTTATTCGTTCGAAATCCCAGAATAGATCGTAACTATTTCGTGTTTTAAATCATGCTCAGAATGATTCTTTGGAGAATTTTCTAAACGGAACCAATAATATTCAATGCAGTACGATCCTTGAGGTCTCGAATCCAGCTATGTATTGAAAACAATGGTATACATTTTGAACAAAATCAGTTAACGTAAGCAAAATAAAATGCATTTTGTTAAAGATGAGCACTTTCCTTTAGTTTGCCGTATATCATTACTTCCCAGAATAAGATCCTTAATAGCAACACTATAGTATGGTGCAATAATATAGGGTGTGTTTTTTTTTTCACAATCAATGAGTTCGATTCCTGGCTAGGATTATTGGTTTTTCAAAAATCTAATAATGAGGTTTTAAGTTTCATCAAAATCGGGCTCGTGACTCCTTTGAGCATTTTTCGCTAGTCCTTATAGTTTCGGATTTGGCCATCCAATCCCTTTTGAAAAATTCACCCTGTATACAGGGTGGAATTTAATGACGGTAGCTGGAGGGAAAGTACCCTTAATATTGATAATGGCAAGTTTTGCTGAAAGGAAACATTACTTTATTTTCAAAAGTAAGTAAAACTGCATTTAAAGATTTTTGAAAAATCACCTGCTTGAGCCGGGAATCGAACCTGGGAGATGTGAAAAAAAAAACATCCTGTATTTTATGATACCAACCGAAAGAGTCTTTAATAAGAAACAATTTCTTTAAAACAACATAGTATCTTAAATTAAAGGAAGACCAAGTAAAATATGTTTTATTGTTAAGCTTACTCACTATCTATTCTGAAGAAAATAAAAAACAGTCTAATTGAGAATCTTCTCCTTTTTTTTGAAGTTGGTTAATAAATGTTCTAGTTTCTGTAAATGAAAATATTCCTTCTCGTCACATAACCAAGCAATTAAAAATAAAGTAGGAGGTTCTCAGACTGTTTTTTTTTATCAAATACTGAGTAAGCTATACAATAAAAACATATTTTACTTGGTCTTTCTTTAATTTAAGATACTATGTTGTTTTAGAGAAATTGCTCCTTATTAAAGGACTCTTTCGTTTGGTATCGTAAAATATAGGTTTTTTTTTTCACATCTGCCAGGTTCCATTCCCGGCTCAAGCAGGTGATTTTTCAAAAATCTTTAAATGCAGTTATACTTACTTTTGAAAATAAAGGAATGGTTCCTTTCAGCATAACTTGCCATTATCAATAATAAGGGTACTTTCCCTCCAGCTACCGTCTTTAAATTCCATACTCCTGTATACTCCTCTAAAAACTATAACATTATAAATGCAAGTTTGTGACACTGGGCAGGAGTTTGTACCACTTTCACGCAATAAAGGCAGTTAGTATTTGACAAAATTCTTACATACAGATACTGCAGGTAGGAAAGAATCAAGATATCTCTATCCTGTTGCCATGGCAACTCCATAAGTACGACACCTTTTTACGAAAATATATTCTCAATTTTTTGTCGTAGCTCAATTTATTATCAAAAAGGCGAACGTTTTAAAAGCAGTTAGTGTTTTTTTTACTTATGACATGACCGTCAATGGTTTAGCCATGTAGTCAGCTAGAAAACACACACACACACACATAGGGTGTTCATTTTCCACGATGCGTTCCCAGGTTCAGAATGATCTGTATACTTAGGTACGACTCTTGTAAGTTAAATGTTAAAACTGGATTTAGTCAAAGCCTAAATTTTTACAACTAAAACTCCCAACTCTCCATCCATTTGAGTCCATACATAGTGGAATTAGCTTCATGGCCGAGGGGACCGCTCATACCGTACGCCAAAGGAGAGAACAGGTAGAAACTATACACTGTCGTAGACAGGATGAGGCCTAAGATACAGTGGTATACTGTTCTGCCCAATTCTGGGCTGAGGTAGCTTCTGATGCTGGTGATAAGGTATTCTGTGAGTATACCTGGAAAGAAAAACATGGTGTCACTTATCAAGATAAGTTTTTTTTGTTTTTTTTTATACTACTGAGGTGATAGATAAGCTTACAGCCCACCTGATGGTTGGTTACCGTAGCATAAGGAGGTTTGCAACACCAGAAGCGCTACATACGCGCTGCCGACTTGGGTGCAGCTTGTTGTTTTTCTTAAAAGTCTACCTATATACGATTAACGAAACGACGATCACTGGCCAAACGGTTGTGTTTCTGCTGAATATTTGGCTAGGTATGGTGTTGGTTGTATAAATTGCAAGAGAGTGCTTATGGATTAAAACTGAATGAGATGACCATCAAATGCCTCTTATATGCTGACGATCAGGTGATCTTAGCTACATCAGCGGAGGAGTTGCAGTTGATGGTTAATATTATGCATGAGGCGCTAAAAGGTAAAGGGATGAAAGTTAATGTAAGCAAGACCAAAGTAATGGTGTTTGAAAGAGAAGAATGTATGAATGGCAAAGAGTGGAACAGGTGAAAGAATTTGTATACTTGGGTTCAAAATTTGCATGAGATGGAAAGTGTGATTACGATATTGAGAGAAGAGTTTTGGCAGGTAATCAAGTGAATGGGGCGATGTACACCTTCATGAGCAGTCAAAACGTGTCTAAGAAGGCACGGGTGGCTGTGCATAGAGGTGTGCTTATCCCTACACTTATGTATGGTAGTGAAAGTTGGGTGTGGCAGAAGAAGCATGAAAGTAAAATAATCTAGTGGAAATGAGAAGTCTGCGAAGTATAGCTGGAGTGAAATTGATGGACAAACAAAGGAATAGCGTGATTAGAAAACAATGTGGTATAACTGAAGATGTAGTGACGAAGATTGAAAAAGGGATGCTTAGATGGTTTTGACATGTCGAGAGGATGGATGAAAGTAGACTGACTAAACAGATTTATAAGGCGAGAATGAATGGGCAAACTGGTAGGGGTCGACCTCGGCGTACACATGATGACCAGATCAAAGACTTGTTAGAAAAAGGCCAGGTCAAGAGTACCCTTAACCGACGCGCATGTATGAAAGCACTTATGAAAGTAGAAGAAGCGAAAGTGGTATGCCAGGATCGTAGCAAGTGGAAAGTCATAGTCTCTGCCTACCCCGATGGGAGACAGGCGTGATGATATGTATGGTGTTACTCAGCGATGAACTATCGGACCAGTTAAATTGGAGTATTAGACAGATTTTATGTTAATCTCTAAATCATAACCAGTGGCAGAGTCAGTTCGCTTTTGTATAGATGTATGTATAGGCTGTAAGCCCTAACAAGATCTCCGGACCCAAGCGACCCCCCCTTAGCGGTGCACATTCTGACCATAGGACGAGGCTACGATACAGGGACCAACAGTGGGGTTTAGGTCACACGGCAGCCAAATAAAACTAGATCCAAGGCTACAGGTAGGTTTTGTAAGCAACTGGAGGAATACACTAAAATTATTTTCTTTTAGGATGAGATTCATCACCAGAACTGACCAATTGAAAAAAAAACTTCTCTAAAGAAATAATTGAAACTCGAAACACTCATCTCCCAGCGCAGGTGTTTGGCCGAAAATTGTCTCCAATCGCTAGCGGCCTCTTTTGCTATCCATTAGGCGGGCAGTTTATTACACGATCTGAATATATTGGAACAAAGAAGAAAAAGTACGAGTTACCTGTAAGCATCGAGCTGAACACGAGCGCAGGGAAGTAATGATGAAAGTACAGCACTCGTCCCATGGCCCAAAAAGGCACGTAGTGGAGGGCCCAGCCGATGAACGTCCAGCCGGCTGCGTTCAGGAGGTTCCTGCTCTGGCCTTCTAAGGAAATCGAAGTTATTTGATTAAGTGAATTGCTCGTGGCTCCGCGGACTCTTTAAACGATCAATGCAGTAAGCAAATTTTACTATGGTCAGTCCTTGGAACCACTTTGTGACATTTATTTGAGCGTTTCAGTGCTTCGGAACGCAGGTTAGGCCGCTGGTCCCGGTTGCCAGTAAAATGGCAGTAGTTAAGCCAAATTGAAAAATTTCAACAGCGGGCAATCTCAATCTGCGCCTGTCGAGCTCCACACGGCAATACGGCTCACCACCTTATTACGTGGGACATAAAACTTTATGGTGAAATATGGTATACTATGCCTCTGCCTACCCTTTGCCATAAAGGCATGAATTTATGTATGTATGTATGCACTCGTTACCAAGCTGTACAGTACTTTAACCTAATTCAAATTTGTCCAAGATTCAACGTACCAGTTCTAGGAGTCCCAAAAGCCTCAGCTCTCTTGTCCTTGATCGAGTTGACTACGTATATCACAAAGAACAGAGCGAGGAACAGCAGGTTCCCCCACCACACCACCGGGTTGCCCAGCAGGTAGATACGTTGGCTCTGGCCTGAGAAGAATTGACCCTGGAATATATACAAGGATTACTGCATCTGTGGTGCAGCGGTTGTGTATGTAACTGCTGTTGTACTAATATGTTTTTTACAGTTGGAATATTTTCTATGTAGGTTTTATTTAAATGATGCCACTGCCTGATGGAAAGCCATAACGACATCTAGCGATTGGGAGCCTGTAATACAATAGATAGTAGTTCTAAAGTTGGCAGCCCTTTGATGTGCCTCTTCACGCTCCACTTGAAGAACCCGGGATTGTAAGATGAGGGAAACACGTGTGCGGGCAGGTCGTTCCAGGTTTTTATGGTTCAAAAGAGAAACTACCTTCTAACCGCTGTCGTATGGGGTTCTTCAAAGGGGGTCTTAAAAGGTTTTTACAGGGTCGGCAGCGCGAGTGTGGCGCCTTTGGTGTTGCAAACGACCATAGGCTTCGGTGACCACCGGTACATCTGGTGGGGCCGTATGCTTGTCTGCCTCTTTAGTGGTATAAAAAAAATCAAAATCACCAGTTTTCCGATTCCCGAAAAACTTTATTCTATTATGTTTTCAGCTCTGAGATATTCAGTGCCTTTCAAAATCTATAAATAAGTTCTCACCCTATAGTTAATCGGCCACTGCCAGGGCTGCGACGTGACTTCGCCCTCCTTAGGCTTGAGTCCCGCGTTGCCCTGGAACATGACGGCGTGCGACTCCAGGAAGCGCTCTATGAACCCAGAGGCGTATGACTCGAAACTCACTTTTGGCACTGAAAAAAAAATTAAGGCTAGAGGGGATACCTGGCAGATGTGAAACATCAAAATTATAAATTTTAAATATTCTCGCATACTGTGCGACGCCTTAGCCACTCGGCCACCGAAATCTACTTGGAACCGAACAATTTTTCACCTTATATATACGTCTTGGAGCGACGAAGGACGCGGGGACGCAGCGCTTGTGATCCGCATCGCAATATACCTAGTTTAACTATCAACTTTAGATGTTACGAATTACATTTTGGTGGGATACGTGTGGTGTTTAAAGGAAAGTGATTCTTAGACGGAACGATATTGGCTGCTGCAGTGAGTGACAAGACGTAGGGGCTATCTATATCTATGACTGTGTGGTGAGACGGAAGCCGACCCACCGCCGGGCGAAAAGAAAGAAAGAAAGAAAAATATGTATTGAAGCATATGCATGTAACGAAACCGTATCATTACACTTCATCGAAAACACTTCACCGAAAAACACTTTCCCGAACGACATTTCGTCGAAAACACTTCGTCGAAAACACTTCATCGAAACGACATTTCACCGAAAACACTTCATCGAAAACATTTCCCCGAAAAGACACTTCGTCGAAAAACAGTTCACCGAAATGACATTTTATCGAAAGGCACTTCCCCGAAAGACATTTCATCGAAAACACTTTGTCGAAAACACTTTATCGAAACTGCATTTTACCGAAAACACTTCATCGAAAATCAGTTCGCCGAAAAAGACACTTCGTCGAACGACATTTAATCGAAACCACTTCACCGAAAACATTTCTACGAAGGGCTGTCCTTATAACACAAATACGCGGAACAACTTTGTCGATTAGGTACAGTTCCTCGATTAACATTTTATCGAATCTAACCTAACCTGATAACCCAACAACGGATCGGTCGGTAATGGATAAAAAGATTCCTTCTTAAAGTTTGTCATTTCTGTGCCCCCCCTCCCCCTTCTTCTTCAACCTACCTACAAATCTCAACCTCAACATTTCAGCTGATTAACGCTCTTCGGAAAGGTGTAATGCTTCCGTGTTAATGTCGTTCGACTGTTTTTTTCGGTGAAATGTCATTCGAAGAAATGTTTTCGGTGAAGTGTCGAAGTTTTATGAGGGAATTAGAACAATAATTTGAAACACTTGTACAACAACCACACAGCATAGTGTGTATCAAGTCTGACCTGAGGCGCGCTGGTAGCGGGTACGAATCCCGGTACTGTTTCTTTTTGTTTTTATTTCACTTTTTGTGTTTTCTATAGTTTTTAAAGTATTATTATATTATTTTTTTTTTGTGAAGATAGTATAGTATAGTATAGTATAATAATTTTTTGTATTGTATGAAATAATAGGTTTTTTTAATCTATACTTTTTTTGCACGAATTGGCTCCGAATCATGTTTCATTTTTCAATAGCCACTACACTACTTTGGACTAGATAGCGTTGTGTGCCATTTCACTTATTTATCTGGTAAAGTCTGTAAAGTTATAAAATAGATTCAATCATTTTGATTGTAAGGTAGTAAGGTATTTTATGAAACAATTGTATTTTTGACTGCCTCTGTGGCACAGTCGGTAGTGATACCGCCTGCGGCGCTGGAGGTCGTGGGTTCGATTCCCACCGGAGACAAAATAATATTTGTGTGACCCATAATTTTTTTGTCTCAAAAGTCTGGGTGTTTTATGGATAATATGTATATCATGTATGTATTTAAAAGTAAGTATAAAGTATTACTATCCGTGGTTTGATACCCATAACACAAGCAGGTTATTCCTGGCTTACTTTGGGATCAGATAGCGTTGTGAAATGTCCGTGAATATTTATTATTATTATATAATGACCTAATATTGTCAAGTTTTCGAGGTGTTATTCCCAGTGTTTTCTACCTGCGAGGACGATATTATAATTTCCGTAGAAATGGACAATGGGGTCTGCAGGCCCGGTAAGATGTATATTGTACTCATCTGTAGAAAATTATGAAACCAATTTGTTTGTTCGTTTGTTAGAACGTTAAGCTCAAGATTTTAGTTGTCGCAATATTTTAGGTATCAGGTGGTAAGTGTATGGAAAACGTAGTCTCCCACACACATTGCCTGCGGTAACGCAGGGCTAAAGAAATAAAGTTAATGATTTAAGATGAAGGTCTTACCTTGACTCCGGCTGTCTTCTGGTAATAAACCTCCCTGTGAATGTGTAGTGTATCCCTAGCTACAATGTACCTATATAATTATAAACCATACAACTTAATACGTGTGAGTGTATTGCTGGTGCCGTCAGATCCGCGCCAGTCGCGTTCAGCCTGGAAGACCCCGATGATCCAGCCGACGTCCGGTAACACCTTCAGCACTCACAACAGCGGAGACCGGTTCTCAACGCCACCGATAGTACCGAGCGCTCACGTCCCGTATGGCGCAACTTAAACTATCGCAATAATGGATGGGTAACCGTACCCCGAGTCCGTAGCCACCCGATGTGGTGAATTTACCGTGCTTTCCTGTACACGAAATATAACCTCAAAATATTACAACCTTCTATGCCGACCGTTTTTACGAAGTAAGTAACCGAAGTGAAGTTTTTCGCGCTCTCAACGACCCGTTCGTTGTGTGAAGTTTACGCGTTCCGAACGACCGATACGTTCCGAGTCGCGCAGTTATGGGTGCGTTCCAGAAATGACCATCTTTACTAAACATCCCCCCGCTCCGGACAGAGGGATCTCTGTTCGCTAAGAAATAGGCAAACGAGAGAGTGTAGCTACCGCGCGACGCAGAATGGAATCTCCAACAGAAACCTCTGCAAACCGTGGAGTACCGTCCGAACCCGGATACAGCCGAAGAATGCGTGCCCGACGCCATTTTAAAGAAGGCTGGTTAGTGTCCTTAATGAGGACTAGATCTCCTACCCGTGCAGGAGTTGTTTTGTCAGCCCATTTGATGCGCTGCTGCAGAATGTTCAGATACTCCAATGAAAACCGATGAGTGAAGTTCCGAGCCATTTGCTGAAGCATCTGAAATCTTGATAATCTACTCTGGGGAGTATCAAGATAAGGATATTCCGGTAAAGCCGTTAAGGGTTGACCAATGAGGAAATGACCCGGTGTCAAGACCTCCAGGTCATTAGGGTCCGTAGACAGTGGACACAAGGGCCGAGAATTTAGAGTTGCCTCAACTCTGCAGAGGACCGTGGCGAGTTCCTCAAAGGTAAGGATAGTGTCACCAATGACACGCCGCATATGTGTCTTGGCCGATTTCACTGTGGCCTCAAATATTCCGCCCCAGTGTGCGCAAGCTGGTGGATCAAACTTCCAGGTGATGCCACGCTTGCCCAACATTTGACCTAACTCCGTGTTCCTATCCGTTAAGAACTGATGCACCTCCCGTAGGTAACGATCAGCTCCCTGATAATTAGTGCCACAGTCCGACCGTATAAGACTTGGCAGACCCCGCCGTGAAACGAAGCGCTCAAGCGTTGCAATAAATGCTTCCGTACTTAGTGAAGACACTAACTCCAAGTGAACCGCCTTGGTAGAAAGACAAACGAAAACACATAAGTACGCCTTATAGGTCTTCGCGTTCCGTAAATGCGAAGCCTTGACCGTAAATGGACCCGCAAAATCTGTGCCCACGCCCTCAAAGGGCCGAGTGACCGTCACTCGATCAGCCGGTAAGTCACCCATCATTGGCTGCATTGTAGCCGCCTTTAACCGATAACAGGATAAACATTTGAAAATAATTGAGCGCACACACCGACGTGCAGATAAGATCCAAAACTCGCGTTGTAAAATCGCTAGAAGTGCGTTACAACCCGCGTGCGAATTAGTAATGTGCCGATCACTAACCAAGAGCTGAACAAAGTCACCGTCCTTAGGTAACAAGAGAGGGTGACGCGCCCCGTAAGGCAGCTGAGAGTTTCTGAGTCGACCGCCGACTCGCAGCAAACCCGATTGGTCGAGGAAGGGATTCAACCTTGCAATCGCTCCCTTTAATCGACCCGATGACCCAACAATCCGTATTTCATCAGCGAATCGATTCGCTTGAACTCGTTTCACCCAAAACATAAGTGCGGCACGCCGTTCGTCTACCGATAGATAAGGTGAGGTGTCCCGTACACCCACCCTCCGACAATTCCGAATAAACCTGTGAATCCAGCCCGTGACTGCTAGAAGTTTCCCAAGCGAGCTATACCTCGCTAAGAGGGGGTCCGCACCTGTAACCGTTGTTTCAGCCGCCGCAACACGAATACCAGGCAGAGTATTCGTTGATTCCAAAACCGTGGTGGGCCAGGTTTTTGTCGAATCTGCTAACCACTTTGGGCCCCACCAGAGGGGATGATCAACCAAAGTGGGGGCATCACAACCCCGTGATGCCACATCAGCAGGATTGAGTTCACCTGGCACGTGTCTCCAGACCAACTTCGCCTCCGAAGCCTGTATCTGAGACACCCGATTGGCCACAAAAACTTCCAACCTATGAGGGGAAGCCTGTAACCATGCCAAGACGATCTGGCTATCCGACCAGGCATAAGTTTCCGATAACTCCACCGATTTGCCCAGGGTGGAGTAAATGTGATTCAATAGCTTAGTAAGTAAGACAGCCCCTGACAGCTCCAATTTAGGAATAGTCAATCTAGTCCGTAAGGGGGCTACCTTACTCTTAGCCGTCACTAAGTGAACTGCTGTAGTACCATCCTGTTTTACGGTACGCAAGTACACAACCGCGGCGTATCCCGACGCCGAAGCATCGCAAAACCCGTGAAGCGATGCTTTACATCTACCTGATGGAAGAAAATGACGAGGCACCGATACCAATGTGATTGCCTTCAACCTATCCAAAAAATCTGTCCAGTCGGAGAAGTAATCACCCGTAAGAGGCTCGTCCCATGAGAGCTCTGCGACCCACAGCCGCTGTAGGAAGAATTTGGCCCAGAATATAACCGGTGCGATCCAGCCGTTCGGATCGAATATTCTGGCCACCGTAGAGAGTACCAACCGCTTAGTCCAAACCTTTGCAGTCACCTCCACGTACCGAAACGAGAAGGTATCCTGAACCGGTTGATACTGTACTCCTAAGACCGAAGTGGAGTGAGGACTATCCGGGTCCTCAAATAGAAGTGGATCCTGCCTGTGATCCTCCGGAAGGTCAGCCAACAACCTTGGAGAATTAGATATCCACTTGCGCAACTCATAGCCACCCGCAGCTAGAATTCCAATTAATTCATCCCGAAGAAGCAGTGCTTCACGCTCAGATGATGCCCCGGTGCATATATCATCAACGTAAACATCCGATTCCAATATGGCCGCCGCTCGGGGAAAGGCTACTCGCTCCCGGTGAGCCAATTCGAGCAGACCCCTGATTGCCATCCATGGACTAGGCTTAAGACCGTATGTGTTTGTATTCAATTCGTAGACCTTGAGTGGATGCGAAGGATCCTCTCTCCAGAGGATCAATTGAAACCGCCTGTCATCCGGATGTATGACTGTCTGCCGGAACATCATACGTATATCCGTCGCAAACACCACCAGATGTCTACGGAAAGCCGTAATTATATCCGAAATCTCCTTATGAAGTTTAGGGCCTGAATGCAAACACTGATTAAGGGAAACACCGCTAGATGAGGGAGCCGACCCGTCAAATACAACCCGAATCTTACCACCATCAGCCTTGAACACAGCGTGATGGGGAATGAAGAAATGTTCCACCGAAGAATAATCCGTACGCGAGGGTGACATATGTCCAAGATCCTCGTATTCGCGCATGAATTGCACGTATTTATCACGAAATACCGAATCTCGTTTCATGCGTCGTTCCATTGACAACATGCGTTTCTCCGCTAGGCCGAACGATTGACCGAGTCGTGGCCGCAAAGATAAAAATGGCAACCGTGCCATGAGCCGACCCGACGGCAAATGTACCAAAGTCTGTCTAAAATGACTTTCACATTCCTCGTGAATTGGGTCCACCCGTGAGACCGAGGGCACCTCCTCCAGTGCCCAAAATCTCTGTACTACGTCTGTCAGAGAAATACCGGTAAATGACGCTTCATCAGTACTGCGACTGATAGGAAATGCAGGGCCCAAAATCAGATAACCGAAAACTGATGGTAAGGCCACCAACCCGTCCCGATGCAAGGTGACTAGCGTACCCGAACACAACACCTGACCTGCGACATCTGAACCGAGCAGCAGTTCCACTGAACTGGGTTTCCAAAAATCAGGATCCGCAAGATGCAAATCCGAAGCTGAATGACGAACAATAGGAGGCAGGGAAACCAAGGGATGAATGCCTATTACCTGGTCCATGACCAAAGCCGTAACCAAAATGGTGGGGGTAGAGCCGGAAACCCCTGTCACCACGAATCTAACCTGACCATAAATTGCTGTAACCCTATCACCTCCTATTCCCTTTATAGTATTAAAGTCCCGTGACATTGTTAGGCCTAATTTCCTCACCAGACCAATAGTAATAATGCAGCCCTGTGCCCCGGTATCTAAAAAGGCCCGTGCCTTTACCGTGACACCATCAGTGCCCTTGACCCGAAGTGACACCGTGGGAAGAAGAACCGTCTTCGAAAAGGCTGCATCTGGTGAGGAGGCCGCAAATACCTATAAGCTACTAGGGGGGTCAGGCCGTGCCGAACCTGAGGGGAGAACGGGCCACTCCCAAGAGGGAACCTGATGAGCGAACCCACGACTCATCACCGGTGCCCGATAATAACCGTATAGAGGGGTGGGTACCTGTACACGCCTCTGTGACATAAGGGAGGGAGGGGAGGCCTCCGGTGCTGCCCGAGCAGCATAAGTTGCAGCCGTAATGTGGGCCTCCACATCCGTATGTTGACGATCCCGACCGCGGCTCACGTCAACCGTTGGACGTGAACCATAATAGTCCCGAGAGGGGGAGGGGGGACCCCCGCCCCTGCGAGAATCCCGTTGGTGAGATGGGGGGTACTCTGTGTCCTGGTGACCAGAGGTATCCCCACTTCTGGGAACATCCCGATGTTCCATTTGGGCAGTGTCCCGATAATTGGGGGCGCCCCCGCCCCTGACGGCTTCCCGTTTTACGTAACCCTTACCCGAGGGACGACGCTGTTCCGGAGTATGCCTACCTGTACGGCTTCCTCCGGACCGATCACCAACCCCACTTTCATACGTACAAAGCATGGGGTGGTGGGGACCACCACAGCGGGAGCACGACCTTGGCGACCCGCAGTCTCTGGCCAAGTGTGCTTTCATACACATCCAGCAGTGTCCCGAACCGTAGACAAACCTACGCCGAGACCCGACGTCAGCGTTTCTGAACTGACCACAGTTCAGTAGGGGGTGAACTGGCCCATTACAAAAATGACAGCGAGGTTCAGAATGGCCCGCTGCCATTGCAACACCCCTAGGTGGAGCCCGAGCTCGCACCGGTGTCTGACCTCCTCCCCCCCACCTTGGGGGGTGGTCTACCTGCCTACCCGATTTGACTATAGGAGGTGTACCCGGTTCCTCCACATTGTCCAACATCCTACACTCCTCTTCCAGGAAGTGAAGAAGTTCCGAAAACAAAGGGACATCCGTGGATGACTTCCCTACAAACTGATGTTCAAATCGAAGCTTTAGTTCGGCCGGGAGCTTGCCAAGCGTTACATGAAGTAAAATAAAGGACCATTCCTTTACCGGAAATCCGAGCTTTCCGAGAGCATTGTATGCTACTGCCAGTGGGTTCAGTAGCTGTGACCTAAGCTGGGTGACCCTGGTCACCTTTGGCAACCCTAACAACCGACTGAGGTGAGCGTCCCCCAAACGACGCGTATTCTGATACCGCTCCGTCAACAGCATACGAGCCGTCTCGTAGCTGTCATTGGTGACATCCAGGTGCGCCACCAAATCCTGGGCCTCACCAGACAAGGCCGTCCTAAGATATCCCATTTTTTGTGCAGGCGTTATATCCGAACGCGTATGCACGAGACTATCAAACAAATTAATGAAACCCATCCAGTGCTCATACCCACCGGAGAAATGAGGCAAATTTAAGGATGGGAGCCGTGTGACCAATCCCGGTTGCATCTTTGGTCCCTCTGACGGGGCGGTGCCAGGTCCAGACGTAATTTGCGAACAAGCTGCAACAATCTCATCGGCGGCTTCCAAAGCCTGACTATAATCCAAATGGTACCGTGACAACCCTACCTTGGCCGGTCCATCTTCCATGTCCACCTCCGCCTCCTGAATCTCTTGGTACGCCTCATCTAAATCCTTTAAGTAAGACTCCAACTTAAGATGGCGGAATTTTAAACCTTCAGCCCTATCCGGACGTCCGATCAATCCGGTAGCTGCCTGTAACCATCGAAGGACACGGCTCACGGTTGCTTTGGCTGTCGTTAACGACATTCTAAAAATAGGCCGAAAGTACACCCGTAGTACAATGGTCGTCAAATAAATTAAATAATTAATTTACCGAAATAATAAACTCTGTCCGTAACGGAACCCAAACTTATCCTACGGAACCCTAAATTTACCGTACGGAACCCCAATTTACCGTACGGCACTCTAAACCGAAAACAAACAAAAAAAATATCGTTTACCTATACGATAAAATTATGTTAATGAAACAGTATACGGAACCGTACTTCCTTGGTTACTGTACCTACTGTACCCTAATAGCTAAATAAGTTTATGAAAAACACCGAATAAAATGCATACAAATTAAATGATGCTGACGAGTAGGTATAATGTAAACTCCAGTAGAATAATTATCGTACCAATAAGATCGTACGATAATTATTTGAAATCACCCACCGTTATGCACTTTATAACTTAAGGAAAAAAGTTAACCTACATTAACAAAATGTTAATGATATATTAATCTGAACCGTATCAGATTAATATCCCGAAATAACCCATGTAGAAAACAAATCATCCGTATGATTTGTATTCTTGGGTACCTAATGCCCACCGGGGCCCGTAGTAATAGTATAAAACCACGCTCTGCTACCAGAATTTATGTATGGAAAACGTAGTCTCCCACACACATTGCCTGCGGTAACGCAGGGCTAAAGAAATAAAGTTAATGATTTAAGATGAAGGTCTTACCTTGACTCCGGCTGTCTTCTGGTAATAAACCTCCCTGTGAATGTGTAGTGTATCCCTAGCTACAATGTACCTATATAATTATAAACCATACAACTTAATACGTGTGAGTGTATTGCTGGTGCCGTCAGATCCGCGCCAGTCGCGTTCAGCCTGGAAGACCCCGATGATCCAGCCGACGTCCGGTAACACCTTCAGCACTCACAACAGCGGAGACCGGTTCTCAACGCCACCGATAGTACCGAGCGCTCACGTCCCGTATGGCGCAACTTAAACTATCGCAATAATGGATGGGTAACCGTACCCCGAGTCCGTAGCCACCCGATGTGGTGAATTTACCGTGCTTTCCTGTACACGAAATATAACCTCAAAATATTACAACCTTCTATGCCGACCGTTTTTACGAAGTAAGTAACCGAAGTGAAGTTTTTCGCGCTCTCAACGACCCGTTCGTTGTGTGAAGTTTACGCGTTCCGAACGACCGATACGTTCCGAGTCGCGCAGTTATGGGTGCGTTCCAGAAATGACCATCTTTACTAAACAGTAAGTAATCCATTAATGGACTTGCCTTGACAACAGTATCTACCTACCTAGCTAAACTCAACCCCATGAGGTATAGCGATTTATCGATTTTCCGATTCCGATTACCTAGTCACATTATTAAACTCAATTGTCTCTTCCTCAGCTGCGCTGTGGTACCCATTGTAAAAGGTACAAAAGAGACGTAATTAATTTATACATGATCTGCTAATATGATAGATAAATAATATCATATCATAGTTTAATTAAAAGTAGTGACATCTATCGATTTATTACTTCATAAGTTCTAAACGTGTGCCACAAGACGGCGATAATCACAATGTCCTCTTGTGCTATATATAAACCTCTAATAAAAAACAAAATAGGTATTGTAACTGGCTGTTAAGTATTCATAGCTGTAATTTTTCCGTACTAGGGCGTAGGGCGCGGGCATGACAAACTAAAGCTTTGAAGTTCAAAGTAATTACCGCCATCTAGTGATAAAATTGCGATAATTACGTAGATGCCGCATAGATGGCATTAGTATTAAATTAATTTCGATAATTTAATTTAGATTCTTGCTTTTTAAATTAATATAACTAATCAGTGAAGCTTAGGTAATGCAGGGGAAACTGCGACTGGTCACTGAAGTGGCCACACCGCCTGGTGCGACGCCTGTGCGTCACCTAGATGCCTACCTTATTACGTAATCTCATCAATAATATAGATATCTCTGATTATACCATACCATAGTCCTCTCTGTTGCCGCATGCCGCTATCTTAGATGTATACCTTTAGAGGTTAAGGAAACATGTATGTGTTGACTTTATTGCAGTACGGAAAAGTTACAGCTATGAATATTAACAGCCAGTTATTTTGTTTGAGGTTTATAAATAGCATAGGAGGACATTGTGATTATCGCCATCTTGTGGCAAACGTTTAAAACTTATGAAGTAATTAATAGATAGATGGCACTACTTTTAATTTTATTAAACTATGTTAAGATATTATTCATCTATCATAATAGCAGATCATATTGTATTAATTAAGACTCTTATACAGTTTACAATGGGTACCACAGCGCAGCTGAGGAAGAGGCAATTAGGTGTAATAATGTGACTTGGTACCTACATTACGTGGAAAATCGATAAATCGCTATACCTCATGGGGTTGAGTTCAGCTAGGTAGGTAGGTTCTGTTGTCAAGGAAAGTTCATGAATGGATTACCTACTTACCACCTGATACCTAAACTTATGCAACAACTAAAATCTTGATCTTAACGTTGTAAAAAACAAACCAATTGGTTTCATAATTTTCTACAGGAACATTATATATCTTACCTGCAGCAGGCCTCCGTCACTCGCTCAAAACCGCGCGCTATGTACCTACCGCTCGGCATATCCCTGGGGATGCAACTGGCAGAGGGCTGCCGAACGCCCGACTGAGTGCTCGCATCGCACCGCACCGCACGTTTCCCGCGCTTACGCTTCGAAATACCGCAACCACGTAATTATTGTGCAGTGGATGGGTTTAATAGTACAAAAACAAAAGAAAATTTGTCGTTTTTTAAATTGCCGAGAGACGAAGAAAGCTGAGTAATATTTTAAATCTTATCAATTTGAATGTTTTCACCATTTATTTGTTTGAACATAAGTAGGTAGGTGATAAGTATGTAAATCATAAATTAAGGAGTTATTTGAGTCAGGTATTATAAAATTGTTGTTTTTTATAGGCAATTCAATGTTTTATAGAATTTGTAGGTAAATAGGTTTTATAGGTAGTCGAAGCGCTCGTGGCCCCGCGTACTCAGTGTTCTGTAATCGATCACTGTAGTAAGCAACTTTCACTATGGCCAGTTCTTGGATGGGTGACCATTCATGTGACCACTTTGTGACCTTTATTTGAGCGTTTCCGTGCTTCAGAAGGCACGTTAAGCCGTTGGGGACCAACGGCTTAACGTGCCTTCTGATTGCCAATAAAATAGCAGTCAGCCAAGTCAGTCTGGTTGCCAATAAAATAGCAGTCAGCCAAGTTTAAGGCCTTTTTAGGCGGTTTGAAAAATTTAAACAGCAGAGGGTCACAACCTGTATTTGGTACAAACTATAAAGAAATGAAATGTGGGCATCTAATATGCCTCTTCCTTCCCCTTCGGAGATCAACGCGTGACCATATGTATGTGTGTGTAACATAGTAAGGTAGGATGGCCGGGTGAGATAGGTGAATAGCCGGTACTTACGCTAAAGGTAATGTCAGTTAAATTTGGATTTCTTTGATATTTTAGTTATGGGTAGGCATAAGATAAACGATATAAATATATAGGTATACCTACCTACTGTGATTCATAATTTATTTTTGGTTTTTACGTGCATTTATATAAGCGTGTTTTTCTAGGGTTTTTTTAAACCATTCATAATTTTTTTCCTTACATTCCATTACATTGTTAGTTACATACACGTCGACCTAATAAAAGCGTATTAAAACATGGTTGATTCGTACCATTTGTTTTATTACAACAATCATTATAGGTTCAACCCTAGCGCATTCTTACGATGACGTCACTCGCACAGCGGGCAACACAGTCTCGACGCTATGAACGCGTGTTTAAGGTACAATTCTTCTCGTTCTGAGCAGCAGGAATTATTATTAAAATTTTGTAGGCTAATATAGCGTAGGTATTGTCGCTTTTGTATGGGAGTGATATTAGTGACTTTTAGCGGTTGAGGTGGCAGAGTTCTATGCCAAAACTGTTTAGAAAAAAAATAGACATGAATCGTTGACACGATAAAAGAAGAATGGGAGTGATGTATCTGTTACGTAGTAACTATTTAGTAATCTGTGCCTGCAGACCCTATTGTCCATTTCTACGGAAATTATAATATCGTCCTCGCAGGTAGAAAACACTGGGAATAACACCTCGAAAACTTGACAATATTAGGTCATTAAATACAATATAATAATAACATTTAATTGTTTCATAATTACTTAAATACCCATCAATCAAAAATGATACACATACATAATATTATATGAGTGAAATGGCACACAACGCCATCTAGTCCAAAGTAGTGTAGTGACCATTGAAAAATGAGCGATACGTGCAAAAAAAGGATAGATTAAAAAAATATTATTTAACACACTACAAAAAATTAATAATAATACTTTAAAAACTACAGAAATCACAAAAAGTAAAATAAAAACAAAAAGAAAAAGAAATCCAGGTTTCGTACCCGCTACCAGCGCGCGTCAGGTCAGACTTGATACACACTATGCTGCGCGGTTATAGCAGAAGTGCTCCAAATTATTGTTCTGATTCTCTCATAAATCTTCGACACTTCACCGAAAACATTTCTTCGAATGACTTTTCACCGAAAAAGATGTTGAACGACTTTTACACGGAAACACTTCCTCGGTATCCTTCCCGAAGGGCGTCAATCAGCTGAAATGTTGAGGTTCTAATATATATTCAAGATGATTCAATCTTTTTCTTAGAATATAAAGGTTACTAATATAAAGCAACTTTTCTGACAGAAAATTCATGAATTAGTTCTGAAGTCTTGGGGATGACTTTGTGATTACCGCTTTTCATAAATCAACATCTTGTCTTCGCTATGGAATTTCTTTATCGGGATGTTTCGTTTGGGAAGCTATCATCGGGGAAGTGTTTGCGTGTAAAAAACTCTCTGTCACTTTTCGGAGAAGTGTTTTCGGCGATCTGCCATTCGGAGAAGTGTTTTCGGTGATCTGCCTTTCGAAGAAGTGTCTTCGGTGATCTGTCTTTCGGAGAAGTGTTTTCGGCGATTTGCTTTTCGAGGAAGTGTTTTCGATGATCTGTCTTTCGGATAAATGATTTTCGGTGAAGTGTTATTTCGGAAAAGTGTTTTTCGAGGAAATGCTTTTTCGGTAAATAGTTTTCGATAAAGTGTTTTTCGATGAAGTGTTTTCGATGAACTGTTTTCGGCGAAGTGTTTTCGATGAAGTGTCTTTTCGGTTAACTGTTTTCGATAAAAAGTATGAGTACCTAACGAAACATCATTACAAAGTAACAATAATTTACAAAAAATCGGTTGTATGTAAAGTCGGTTTACTGACGATAGTTGAACGTGACAACTCAGCCTTAAATGGAACGCCTCAGAGCGAGGTAACGCCGCATACGTCATGTTTTTTCGTGCGTGCAGCCGGCTCCATCGACGAATTATAAGACGTTGTCACGTCAAAAACATCAACCACTGTATCTATTAACAATAAATGATCTGATCAGGCAGCGGTGAACCTTTGCATCATTTAAGGTGCTCACAAAAAAAAAGCCAAAATAATATCTATGACCGCCGTCGTCCGATCATGACAGCTATGACGGAAGGACCTTCGTACTCCCCCGAGTGTAGTCACTTGGTCACTATCCGGTCACCATTCCGGAATCTAGAATTCATAGAACACTCACAATCATCGAAGATATTATCCTCAACATTCCACAGCGCATTCTTGTCCCTCAAGTTGGGATTGCACGCCACTTCCTGTTGCTCGTAGCCCCATTTCGGCAACTGCTTCCCAGTTGTCGTCAGAACACACGCCTGGGAATAAATGTATTTAAATTAGAATATACCTACTGGACAGTTTAAAAGGAAATATAATCAATAAATTATTTTTGGGTTACATATATGGTCACGGCTTTAACCCCGAAGGGGTAGGCAGAGGCATATTATATGCCCACATTTCACCTTTGTATAATTTGTCCCACGTAATAGGTGGTGAGCCGTATTGCCGTGTTTAAATGGACAGTCGCAGGTTGTGACTGCCTGCTGTTGAAATAAAGCCTTCAACTTAGCTTAACGACTGCCATTTTACTGGCAACGGGGACCAACGGCTTAACGTGCGTTCCGAAGCACTGAAACGCTCAAATAAATGTCACAAAGTGATCACATGGATGGTCACCCATCCATGGACCGGCCATAGTGAAAGTTGCTTACTGCAGTGATCGTTTAGAGAACACTGAGTCAGCAGGGCCACGAGCGCTTCGTTTTGCGTTTTGGGTTGTCTAATAAAATTTGGTTTTAGTTGCATTGAAATAAAAGTTTCGTTGCATACATACGCCTTTTACCTTAAAACGTTAGACAGAGACATATTTTGATTAAGTGCTTTAAAGTACTACAATTTAATGAAGGTCTGGAGTCGATCTGATGATGGAGCCAAAAGACAGTCGAGGAAATTCCTCAACGAATCACAACTGTTAGTTACTATGTGTTTGGACTTGATTGATTTGTATTAATCTGAACTTTATACCTAGATAGATAGATTTTTCAGTGCACCCATCAACCAAAATAATGAAATTAAAAGAAAATATAATAATATGCAATATACATGATTGTATGATTATGTTACATTAATCATTATTGTATTGTTCCAGATGTGGGTTTCTTAACTTTAAACAGATACATACTACTCGACCCAATACTTTTATTCTTCATGAGCTGTTCTATACATGGAACTTTTAAGGTACGTAATTTATAGTTTACTAGCTGTTCCTCGTGGCTTCGACCGCGTAGAAGTCGTTATCGCGTAATATCATAACCATGCTTTTGCGCAGTCGGTCAAAAAGTAGCCTATGTCCTTCCCAGGGCATCGAAATATCTCTATACTATATTTCATCTCAATCGCTCTAGCCGTTCAGGCGTGAAAGCGTAACAGACAGACAGAGTTACTTTCGCATTTTTAATGTTAGTAGGGATGAGCCTTCGCTAAGTGAAGCGGAGTCGGGTCCGTCGCAGGTTCTCGACTACACGTGCGTGATAAGATGAAACATGCTATGGAACAAACTCTTCCTAAACGCGCCTCATCTATCGGGTACCCGTCACCGTCCGCGTTAGATGCTGATGCTATTTTCCAATACATACATGCGCACTTGTCGCTTAGCGAAAGCCCTAACTGGTAACTATTTATTTAGATTTTGACTAGAAGCAATACATTTAGAACATCTGAAGCTCTCTTAGCAAAGATATGTAGGGCACGCACAATTTCCTGATACAAGCATATGAAAGACGCAATGTGGTTATTAGTTGGTAGGTACCTACCAGTTCGACATTCCCAATCTGACACTATTGTCAAATATCCTCATGGTATTCACCCCATCAGGACTATTCTCAATTCTACTGTAGGTATGTCTTCTGTTGATGTATTGTCTTCTATTGATGGGGTGAAATCCATCAGGATATCTACACGGCTAATTGAAGAAAATACTGATGCAATTTCGAGTGACGGTCGAGCAACGGACAACGCTCGGAAACAACTCGGTCCCGCCTCGACTCGGGCACGGCCCGTTGCATGAATGCCGCCGAGCTTCCCCCGAATAGTCGCGAACAGAAACGGCTCGGTGACCGTGCTTCGGCCGACACACGGCTCGGACCCGGGACGGTCTCGCGTGAGTCATCCTGTTGCAGACACGGAACCGGCTCGGTGACCGAGCTACGGCCAACACTCGGCTCAGACCCGGCACGGTGTAGCGTGAGTCTACGCTCTCACTTCACCAGATGGTAATATGTGGTGAGCGTATTACTGTGATGAACGGACAAAGATAGGTTGTCTATCTATTGTTGAATTTTTCAAGCCATGTACACAAATGACTTTCAAACAAACTGCGTGACTTCCAAAGCAAGGAAACATTACTAAATATAAATATCGTAAGATGCTTAACACAGTGATCGTTTACAGAACATTCAACAAGAGGGATTAATTAAAAGCAACAATATACTTATTATACATGGCGTCGTCACTAACCTGCAGATAATGTACAAACATAAGTTTGCTCTTCACAGTGAGTACTTCGTCGCCATCTTTCGCGCCGGATATGACGATCTTCCACACGTCGTTCGCGTCACCTATACCGTCCTAGAAATATATGTAACTTAAAATACTTGCAAGTATATGAGAATTCTTAAAAACCGGCCAAATGCGAGTTGGACTCGCCCATGAAGGGTTCCGTAGCAGCAAGTAACATAGTATAAAAGTTTTTATTTAAAATTGCGGTTTATGACGTATTAAAAAAGAACTACTAACTCGATCTCGTTCAAACCAATTTTCGTTGGTAGATTTTATGGCAATGTACATCATATATTTTTTTTAGATTTATCATTCTCTTAGTTTAGAAGTTAGGGGGGGGGGGGGGGGGACACTTATTTCTCCACTTTGGAAGTATCTCTTGCGCAAACCATTCACTTTAGAAAAAATATATGTTAGGAACCTCAATAGCATTTTTGAAGACCTATCTATAGATACCCCACATGTATGGGTTTGATGAAAAAAATATTTTTGACTTTACCTTGACCCCCAAAATTAACTGCTTTTTTTCTAGATTTATATACAAATCTTGATGCGGTTCACAGAATACGTCTACTTATCAAGTTTCAACAGCATAGGCCTTATAGTTTTGGAGAAAAATGGCTGTGACATACGGAAGGACAGACAGACAGACATGACGAATCTATAAGGTTTCCGTTTTTGCCATTTGGCTACGGAACCCTCAAAATGAAAGGGATTAAGGGAGAATTTTTAGTACATACGTAAGTCACGCCTTTATCCTCAAACGGGTAGGAAGAGCCCATAGTATAGGCCCACATTTTACGTTATAATTTTATGTCCTAAGTAATAGGTGGTGAGCCTATTGCCGTGTTGAAATGGATAATCACAGGTCGCCGCGACCCGCAGTTGAAATTTTTCAAGCCGCCTATAAGGCATTGAACTTGGCTTAACGATTGTTATTTTGGTATAATGCCTAAGTGAAATAAAATTTATTTTGGGCTTTTTTCGTTAATATATTCTGTCCCCTTACCTCGCCGTAACCGGTGACCTGCATATGCTTGGTAGTAATAGGCGCCCTCTCGCGATGCGAGTGCAGGTTCCGTCCCGTCTGAGCGTGCGTCAGTCGCACCAAGTCGCCACTGCGCACAAACACTGTCCCCTCCACTTGTTCCTTGTCGTAGGGCTTGATATGCCATCGGTTGTTCTCGTCTTTGTGTGTGTAGGTTGTTATCTAAAGAATAGCAAAGAAAACATCAAAACAAAAGTCTGTATAGCGTGGCAACGCCAAGTCGAACTGAACTCACACACGAAGGGCTCCGTATCAAAAAAACGGCAAAATAATCACATTTGTTGTATGGGAACCCCCCTGAGATATGTTTTTAGTATTTTTGTCGTTATAGCGGCAACAGAATTTCGGCTGGCTAGCTATCACATTCATGATATACAACCTGGTAGTAGACAGACAGACGTACAGTGAAGTCTTAAAAAGTGACTCGTTTGGACAGCGTGGTACATCAAGGTCAAAAATATCCCCCAAAATGGATTATTGATCCTCAAGGGAGGCTTATGCCAAGCAGTAAGCGTCAATCGTCTGAAATTGTGATTTTTTTTTCAGATAACTAATTATCAGTACTACTGTACTTAAGACTGTTATTCAATCAATCACAATTATAATTTAACCACTATGAAAGATTTTTCTGCAATTAATTTTTTTTAAGACACACGGTACAGTAAGGAAAGATGATAACCCTCCCAGTCGCGAAAGTTGAGAGTGCTGAGACTGAGAGTACATCTAGTACTGAACAGCGATAGACCAATTGAATGTAAAACCCCAATCTTAAGGTAAAGAAAGATGTGATTTCACCTCTACTCTTCAAAACCGAACCAACTCACCTGCTGTTGTCTCGCACCCCCGAAAGATACAAATGCTGGTGCGAATGCAAGTATCCCCCCCAGTGAGGTGGTTCTTCAGCGAGATCAGAGCGCCGTACGCTACATTCTGGCGCTCGCGTTGTACAGGCTTGTTGCCTTCTAAGCGAGCTTGAAACTAACTAACTCACCTGCTGTTGTCTCGCTCCCACCCCCGAAGGATACAAATGCTGGTGCGAATGCAAGTACCCTCCCCCAGTGCGGTGGTTCTTCAGCGAGATCAAAGCACCGTACGCGACGTTCTTAGGGGCGCTCGCGTTGTACAAGCTGTTGCCTTCTAAGCGAGCTTGAAACCCGGACGAGAAGAAACCGTCGCCGTTGCCGCTGGTAGGAAGGTGATAAGTTTTTAGGAAGATAGAAGACATACATATTTATTCGGTATTCACCCACGTAGCTCCCGCTCCAGTTGGAATGTGGGAATAAAATATAGCCTATATTCACCGGGAATAACATAGCTTCCAAACAGCGAAAGAATTTTTCAAATCAGTTCAGTAGTTTCGGAGTCTATTCGATGCATACACACAATCAAATCTTTCCTCTTTATAATATTACCATAGAAAAAAAACCGCAAGCAGTTCTTGAATTTTGAATTGCATTTTATGGTACGGTCTTTAGAGATTTACCTTTTAGTAAGTACAGCTAAGTGTATCCAGAAGAAAAACACGTATAGGAGTGCCGGCCACAAGATTAGAGTCAATGATCTGCCAACTAAGTGCTTCACCGTTAAACTCTGTAAAAATAATATAGCACATTATTTTTCTGATGTTAGGACTACAAAGATTTTATTTCTGGATGTGTAATGTCTGTTTTGGTTTTGGAATTTTGATTCATATTGGATATTAATAGATTTCTCCTGTAGGTATACTGTATGTATTCCCATAACGTGGAACGAACAAAATTAATGACAGTGCGGGTGAGTATTTCACCTCTGCTTATGCAGACATAGCTGATACATAAAAAAATATTAGTTCCTTGATCATAAACTTTGCGGTCAGAACTAAAATTCTGAAAAGTAAATTGAAATTAACTTCCAACTTCTTGATATTCATGAATTAGACACTAAGGGTTTAGAACTCACCACAGGCTTCGTCAAATCACCCAAAACGTTCCAAAGATCAGCAATAGTCCGTAACCCAGCAAACAACACAATGAACAGCCCGACGAATTTGACTGACACAGTGCAGGACAAAGAGGCGCCTAAATAGAGCTGCCAGAACAACATACGAGTGGAGAATGGCGGCGCGCCTTCGTCTGTTAGTGTTCGAACCTGGAAACAAAATATTTCATCAGACCTTTCTAAGAAGGTATGGGTCACATAGCACACTGCACAGACATAGTACTATTCATATTATTTATACTGTTGATTGACGGCACTTGGTGGAACTTGATGCACACATTGAAAACGACACTTGTTCTGTTTCACAATATTTATCTATACTAATATTATAAAGAAGTAAAGTTTGTGTGTTTGTTAAATTGTAAGGGGTAATCTCGGGATCTACTAAACCGATTTTAAAAATTCTTTCACCAATAGAAAGCTACGTTATTGTGGAGTGTCATAGGCTATATAGCATCACGCTATAACGAATAGGAATGGGGTATACCGTCATAATACCAGAAATCATAATGCCTTTACTTAAAATGCCTGAGCCCAAAATACCCGAAATCGAAATATCAATATTCAAAAGGCAAATATTTATAATATAAATAATTTAAAATGCCTTACGGTCGAATAACCGAAACCCAAAATACAAATTTATCAAATACCTTATCCTAAAATGTTCAAACACAAAATACCTTTTTTTTTAACATGATTTAAATCCTACATGGATGCTATTTAACTGTGAATGGTTTACCCCGACTCAGAGTCTAGGCGGGTCCCGCCTTAGCCTTCGTGGTTTTTTTTTTTTTTTTCGTTAGCCCGCTGTAGTACTTTTGTTACTCTGAATCAAAGTGTTTTATCATGAGGTAAATCCTACATGGATACTATGCCGGACTCCTACCGACTAAAAACCACACGTATCCTACATAACAGCCTACAGTTGGGAGCCCCGGGTAAGCCCTCAGAAGGATACCCAAGGACCAACAGACCTACGGCTACAACAGCGGCTTCACTTAGGTGGTGGTGGGGGGGGGGGGGGGGGGTGTAAATAAGTTAAAGTCAAATAACAAAACGTGTGAGTGGCAATAAATCTTTATTTCTTAAATCATTCATTTATTAACTATGCGCTATATAATGAACTGGTATAGCATAATATATACCTAATAATACCCAGTAGGTTATAGCGATAAACTGGGTAGGTTATGGTTTTTTTTTATATTCACATTGTATTCTATTTTCGGTATTTTCAATTAAGGATATTTGAAAATTTGTATTTTGAATTCTGATATAATAATTATTTGTATTTTAAGTTTAGACATTTTAAGGTAAGGTGAACTAAAATAATGTATTTTGAATGTTAAGGTATTTTGAATTCGGGTATTTTGGTCTTAGGCATTTTAAGTAAAGGCATTTTGATTTCTGGTATTTTAATATATAACCAGGAATGGAGCAGTAATAGTAAATGTTTCAAAAACGGGGGAAAGTTATTCCTTTTGAGAGCTTCGTTGCGTGTGCTGCGTAAATATTTATAGTTATGTAAAAAATATGTACCACAAAATTGTTTCTCTTAAAAAAGTTCAAAAACAGTTGCGCTATAGCATGTGTCTATCTTTGGGAGGGTGCACAATAACCATTTTAATGGCAATCATTTTTTTTCTACAATAATGCCACGGGATACCTCTTTCATAAATGAAATTGTTCTTAAAAGTAATGCAACAGGAATACACGCGACGAGAAACCTTTCTACCTCTCTCTCTCTCTCACGTAGGTAGTATTGAATATTAACGACGAGACGCTACGGGAGTAAATGCAACGCGACGGGAGTAAATGCGACGGGAACAGGTAATACTCTCTCTTATGTGGCGCAAACGAAGTTGCGCGGGTCAGCTAGTGTATTATATTATGGTTCATAATAATAAATATTGTGGAACAGTACAAGTGTCGTTTTCAATATATTTAGTACTATTCGCTCTACGGCAGATGACTGTAGGTCCCAAGTGGGGTGAGCTTTCATAAAACACATGTATACAATAGAAGACGTTTTGACTCACGCTACACCGTGCCGGGTCTGAGCCGTGTGTCGGCCGAAGCACAGTCACCGAGCCGTTTCTGCGGCATTCATGCAACGGGCCGTGCCCGAGCCGAGGCGGGACCGAGTTGTTTCCGAGCGTTGTCCGTTGCTCGACTGTCGCTCGAAATTGCATCAGTATTTTCTTCAATTAGCCGTGTAGATATCCTGATGGAATTCCTCCCATCAGGAATAGTCCTGATGGGGAGAATTCCATGAGGATATTTGACAATAGTGTCAGATTGGGAATGTCGAACTGGTAGGTACCTACCAACTAATAACCACATTGCGTCTTTCATATCGATACCCTAATTTGCAAACCTACTAACTCCTCTTG
Organism: Miltochrista miniata; assembly: GCA_933228765.1. Lineage (NCBI taxonomy): Eukaryota > Metazoa > Arthropoda > Insecta > Lepidoptera > Erebidae > Miltochrista > Miltochrista miniata. Next base: position 6,862,387 of record OW121764.1, on the reverse strand, counting down.
AGCAAATTTTACAGGAGAGACTTAAAACGTCATAATAAATTTTATTTAACGCAATAAAGAAAACCAAAAATCCCGTTGTAAATTATGCTTTTTATTTATCTAAAAACACTTAACAATCGATTATTTTTTATAAGCATTGAGTTTTATAATGAAAAAACCGGCCAAGTGCGAGTTGGACTCGCCCATGAAGGGTTTCGTAGCAGCAAGTAACATAATATAAAAGTTCTCATAGTTCGTTGTAACTTTGATTGATGTTTTAACACGTTCGCAGTGGTAGTGATTTTTCTAACCAAAAATTGCAGCTTATGACGTATAAAAAAAAAACTACCAGCTCTATCTCGTTCGAACTAATTTTCGTTGGTAGTTTTTATGGCAATGTACATCATATCTTCTTTTTAGATTTATCATTCTCTTAGTTTAGAAGTTAGAGGGGGGGGGGGGACACACATTTTTCCACTTTGGAAGTGTCTCTTGCGCAAACTATTCAGATTAGAAAAAAATGATATTAGAAACCTCAATATCATTTTTGAAGACCTATCTATAGATACCCCACTCGTATGGTTTTGACAAAAAAGAAAATTTTGAATTTCAGTTCTGAGTATGGGGACCCCCAAAATTTACTGCTTTTTTTCTAATTTTATATAAGAATCTTAATGCGGTTCACAGAATACATCTAGTTACCAAGTTTCAATATCATAGGCCTTACAGTTTCGGAGAAAAGTGGCTGTGACACACGGACGGACAGACAGACAGACAGACAGACAGACATGACGAATCTATAAGGGTTCCGTTTTTGCCATTTGGCTACGAAACCCTAAAAAGGAGTTCTTAGATTTGGTTTCAGCAATAATTGTAACTAAAAGTGGAGTTGTTTGTTTTTGTCTTAAACTTTAAGCAGAGTACAATCGTACAAACAATTAATTAAGGTGTAATGTTAATGAATTGTTTGCTGATAATGCATGGGTAAATATGACCTGAAATAAATTATTATTATTCCCTTTATAAACATTTATAAACTTATTAATTTAAATTTTTGAATACATTCTAAAAAACAAAAATATAAAAATTAGCGTCCCACCGGCATCGGGATATCTAGAACTGGGTCGGGTACATACCTGTAATACGGTACATCCGAATCAATAAGTTTATATTTTAGTGCAAGTTGCTGATGGACAATCCTGGCCACTTGGTTGTGTCTATGCAAGGATAACATCGTTTCGGATCCTATCTCCCAGAGACACCCCAAGCATGGCTCGTTCCATTGGTCGTTGCGCAACCAGGGCATGGACTAGCCTCACTGTGAGTGTCCACATCTCGGTACCGTAGGTCATAACTGGTAGAACGCACTGGTTAAAGACTTTCGTCTTTAGGCATTGCGCTATCGGCGAGTAGAAAACCCGACGCAGGTTGCTGAACGCTGCCGAGCCCAAGCGAATCCCTCTGGCTATTTCCTTATCCAGGTTACTCATTTCAAATGTGATAACCTGCCCAGGGTAGGTGTACTCATGGACAACCTCAAGCCTCGATCCTTCAACGTATATCGGTCCCGGCACGACATGCTCATTGAACATGACCGTGGTTTTGTCCAAGTTCATGCTCAGGCCAACACGTCGAGACTCTTCACTAAGACTATGCAGCATCCCGCTCAACTGTCCCAGCGTTTCCGCTACTAAAACAATGTCGTCGGCAAACATTCACCGATTATATTCACGCCCCATCCATTCCAGTTCAACGAGTTGAAGACGTCCTCAAGCGCATTAGTGATGAGCTTAGGTGGCATAACATCTTCCTGTCTGACACCTCTGCGCAGCACTATGGAATTGGTCTTCTTATCCTACAACCGGACGGTAATTGTAGCAGTATCATATAAATACTTCAACACCTCGATATATCACAAATTTAATGTGAAAAAGTTATTGGTCTCGAGCAGGATTTGAACCTGCGTCTTCTGGTTTGCCATTTGTGATTGAGTCAGCATAATAATTGCTTTTCAAAAATTACCTCGATATATCACCAATCCATATGACACCACTGCAGAGCTTCTAGGACTGCCCAGGTTTCGATCGAGCCGAAGGCTTTCTCGTAGTCCACGAAAGCCATAGGTACACAGCGGCTGATTGTATTCTTTTGTCTTCTGTATAATTTGCCGAACAGTATGGATGTAGTTCACGGTACTAAAGCCTTTTCGAAACCCGGCTGGCTCCTTTGGCTGGTAATTGTCGAGTTTCCCAGCGAGTCGGTTTGTGACTACTCTTGAGAACAACTAGTAGACATGGCTCAGGAGAGCGATGGGTCTGTAGTTCTTCAGTAAGAATTGTCACCCTTTTTGAAGAATAGCGCCACCGCACTCCCGCTTCACGCTTTGGGTGTCTGACCCTGCTGGAAGACGGAATTAAATATACTCGTAAGGTCTCTAAGGATCGGAGTCCTACCCGCTTTCAAGAACTCAGTCGTAATTCCGTCCTCTCCAGATTTATTGGGTTTCAGTTGCTCGAGAGCTGCTGAGGTCCGTGATGCATAGAGGTCTGTATAAAAGTACTCAATTTCCTCGAGAATCTCGAACCCTGAAATCACGGTTTTGCCACCCGCTGTTTTAAGTTTCGTTGGACGGCGTCTATCGAACTGCTGTGCAAAGACCTTGGTGCCCCTGTTCTGTTCAATAGCGTAATAGTATCATAAATACACTAACCTTAAAATATCTTCTGTTTTTAAGCTTTTTAAGCTTCATTAGGAGGAAGGGCATAACGGTACTCCGTTCGTTGAGCAGCCCGCCTGGGGCAGTACCTCCGCCCTGCAGAAGACCGCGGTAATAGTAACCTGACTCCGGTTGGGTTATGTTCTCCGTCGGTTAGCAGGGATCCAGAGCTCATTGGGGTGACTCTGTGCCGGTGACGGTGAGACCAGAGGCTTAATCTGTCTCCATTGGCAGATAGAGGCGCGGAATATTGGTACGGCGGTCAGGGAGACCCGGTGAAACGGTTGACCGCTGACCGCCCGCAGGCTGTACGGAACCCGAACCTGGGGATTACATAATCTCCGCCCCAGGAGGCTGAACCAGCAGCCTGTGTAAAGTCCCTGGTGCGGTGGTCGTGCCGGAGGAGGATACCGGAGTGGACGCGGCCTCTGCATCGGGGGGGGACCGGGGGCCCTTCCGTACGCCGTGCCAATCTACCGCACTACCTCTGCCTGCCTTCGGTTAGTTAGAGTCTAATACATATTATGCTTGTATCAGGAAATTGTGCGTGCCCCACATATCTTAGCTAAAAGAGCTTCAGATGTTCTAAATGTATTGCTTCTAGTCAAAATCTAAATAGTTACCAGTTAGGGCTTTCGCTAAGCGACAAGTGCGCATGTAGGTATTGGAAAATAACATCAGCATCTAACGCGGACGGTGACGGGTACCCGATAGATGAGGCGCGTTTAGGAAGAGTTTGTTCCATAGCATGTTTCATCTTATCACGCACGTGTAGTCGAGAACCTGCTACGGATTCAGAGCCCGCGACGGACCCGACTCCGCTTCACTTAGCGAAGGCTCATCCCTACTAACATTAAAAATGCGAAAGTAACTCTGTCTGTCTGTTACGCTTTCACGCCTGAACGGCTAGAGCGATTGAGATGAAATATAGTATAGAGATATTTCGATGCCCTGGGAAGGACATAGGCTACTTTTTGACCGACTGCGCAAAAGCAGGGTTATGATTTAACGCGATAACGACTTTTACGCGGTCGAAGCCACGAGGAACAGCTAGTAAACTATAAATTACGTACCTTAAAAGTTCCATGTATAGAACAGCTCATGAAGAATAAAAGTATTGGGTCGAGTAGTATGTATCTGTTTAAAGTTAAGAAACCCACATCTGGAACAATACAATAATGATTAATGTAACATAATCATACAATCATGTATATTGCATATTATTATATTTTCTTTTAATTTCATTATTTTGGTTGATGGGTGCACTGAAAAATCTATCTATCTGGGTATAAAGTTCTCATTAATACAAATCAATCAAGTCCAAACACATAGTAACTAACAGTTGTGATTCGTTGAGGAATTTCCTCGACTGTCTTTTGGCTCCATCATCAGATCGACTCCAGACCTTCATTAAATTGTAGTACTTTAAAGCACTTAATCAAACAGTTAAGAAACACACTAGTTTTCCCTACAATTTTCGGTGGTTGTCTGCGATTTTTCCTAGATGCCACCATCAGATCCTGACCTGGTGCAAATGGGACCACCTCACAAAAAAAAACATTTTTTAATTCTGTCTATAATTGACGAAAACAGTGGCCTGATACCCATAATACAAGCATGTATTAGATACTAAGATGAATAAGAGGGACCGGACTGAGTTTCTTGGGGTGTTCTTCTCAGTCTGTAGCATTTCCGAACCCCCGGTAGAGTCACAAAAATTTTGACAAACCTAAATAATTTTTTAAAAATTTCAAAGGGAATAAATTTTATTTTATTTTATTTTGCAGGTTATTCTTAGCTTACTTTAGGAAATGTCCGTGAATATTTATTTATTTATATAAAAAAAAACAGTGAAAATACATAGAGTCGAATTGAGTACCTCCTCCTCCTTTTTGTGAAGTTGGTTAACAGGAAGTGACTCACATTTCAGTTTATGGAAAAGAAAGAATGCTTACCACACAAGAGAAGCATAGTTCCAATGACAGTGGATTCCAATGATTTGGTCATCTCCCATATTGTTAGAAACGTCAAGGGAATTATGAGAGCTCCTAAGGTGGCACAAAACTGAAAAAATAAAAATGTAAGTATGTTCATGAGAATCTATACATATAATAAAATGATAGAAAAGTCAAAACTGTACCTAGGAATAGAAATATTTTAAAAAAATCGGTTGTCTGTAAAGTCGGTTTCCTGACGATAGTTGAACGTGACAACTCATCCTTAAATGGAACGCCTCAGAGCGAGGTAACGCCGCATACGTCATGTTTTTTCATGCGTCCAGCCGGCTCCATCGAATTATAAGACGTTGTCACGTCAAAAAGTACATGCTGGGTGTTCAACATAAGATACCGAAGCCGAAAACAGAAAAAATTTTGTCTGTTTGCTTTGCTTTGTCTGGAAGGATCTCGAAAAGTACTCAATAGATTTGATTGAAATTTTGCACAAATATTAACTAGGGGTAGGGTCTTCAAATAGGCTATATATTATCACGCTACATATCCTAGGGGCTAAGGAGAGAGCAATCAAATCGGCATTATAACATAATTTTCACGCGTACAAAGTCGCAGCTATTTTTTCATAAATTGGACTTTTGTGATGTGTTGGTATAGCAGCTTCTTTCCAAAACATTCAAAAATTTGTATCAATCATCAAATCAGCCTATGGCAGTCCACTGCTGGATGTAGGCCCCAAATTACAAATTCTATACAAAATCAAAATTTATCAAAAAGATTTCCTTCACACTTCCTATATAGGTAAGGTTCTAGTATGAATAAAATGTTTGTAAATTGTTCAAAAGGCATACTCACAAGTCGCATTCCTTCATAGCGAGCACCCTCATACTTGTCACCAGGCTTCTCAAATGGAAATTTACCATCATAGCCGGTCAATTTACCTGACAGTGCTATGAGCATCTGAAATTAATACTATTACTAGTAAACAAATAATTCTTAAACTATTACTTCAAACTGAATGAAATTTGAAATATACCCTGTATTTATACAATGCTTACTGAATGCAATGGTTACTGAAAATCCAGACTTCTAGTTTTATTGACAACTAAGTTACAGGGGATTGAATATAACATAAACTGCTTCCAGAAAAGGATGTAGCAAATGCATGCCTGCAGCGCCCATAGATATTATGTACAAAAGAAAAAGCTTAGGCATTCTAAAACATTTGCCATTTACTGTTACCTTGCCTAGGGGAGGATGTACATCAAAGAAAAATGTCCTGTTGATATACCAGCTCCCCATTTTTCCAAAATGTGTTTCATCCCAACTGCAATAAAACTTTTATTATTATTAAATGTAAAATGGAAAGATATGGTAATATTCAGCGATTATAGAATAGAACTACAGGCACATGATGCTTAGCAAACAAGAGTGAGGCTGAGAAAGCAAATCCTAATAATATTATAAATGTGAAAGTTTGTGTAATTATTAGTAAAGTGATTGTGCAGTGAGTTAGCTGTTTACTTCACTTACCAAACAAGAGTGAGGTCGAGAAAGCAAATAATCTATAAGAGTAAGATAATGTGGCAGTCCTAAAGACTGTTCACATGTAAGAAATGACTTCTCATTAATTGTAGATCAAATTTTGACTGCATGCATTATTCACATCTTCGCTTCTAGTGAGTCTATGCAGTACTCACTTTGTTTATTTAGCATTTGCTTTCTTGCCTCCCTTTCTTGTTCAGTAGGCATCATCTGCTTTAAGTTCTAGAATCTGTGGCAACATTGTAGAGTTATTACCTATAGGTTTAGGCAATTTCGTTTAGAAAGAGGGTTACTGACCACCGTCAGTAGGTGCACAACATCTTGTAAGTGAGGCAGGCTTGTGCCCAGAAGCTCTCGGACCTAGAGTGCCCATCGCATAGTAATTCTAAATAGATATACTACTATTACCACTACCACAAGTGCATCAAACTTACCAAACATGATCAGGATCCAAAACTTTATAATAACGTGTGAAAAATGTAGCTCCGCATAAAACTGCGAAAGTTATCCACCATCTAAAATTACAATAAAGTTTCAACAATCATTTCCAACATCCAACATGCAAAGCTATACATAACATTTTTAAATGATCATTGAAAATAGAAAGTAGGTACATTTTGTTACTGGATTTGTTAAGTTGATAATCTTTTTTTCCTTCACACATTTTCAATCAAACATACGTCTATTATTAAAAACTAACGCAGAAACTATGTTATTTTACTTATTTACTCAGAAATTAATAGAATATAAAAACATAACGGTAAAGTTTAGCCTCGTAGTCAGAAACTTGCCTAATGCAGAATGCTTTCGCTTTTGAAATAAACTTGGTTGCTGTCACTTGGAAAATAAACAAGGTAAGAGCTGTCAGTTGGTGCTGTCAATGTCTCAGTGACAGCTATAGTGTTGTAAAAGTGAAAATACCTGGTTTAAGTGGTTAACCGGTTCCAGATTTCAATAATAGTCGACGGATGACATTCTGGCTATAACCTTCATCTAAATCTATACTTCTTTTTTTTTTTTTTTTTTTTTTATACCACTAAGGTGGCAGACAATCATACGGCCCACCAGAAGGACCGGTGGTCACCGCAGCCTATGAACGTTTGCAACACCAGAGGTGCCACACTCGCGCTGCCGACCCTGTAAAAACCTTCTAAGACCCCTTTTGAAGAACCCCATACTGTAGGCGTTTGGGAAAACCGAGGCAGGGAGGTCATTCCACAACCTAAGCGTGCGTGGAAGAAAACACCTATCGGATCTAACCGTGCTGGAACGCACCGGACGCAGAGTGTGAGGATGAACTCCCTGTCTGTGGCGAGCGGTGCGATGATAGAACGTAGCCGTGGGCATCATATCAAACAATTCCTCAGAGCACATACCATTGTACAGGCGGTAGAACACGCATAAGGAGGCAAAGTCTCTCCTGTCGCGAAGAGGTTCCACACCAGCTGTAAGTACAGGATCGTTGACAATTCTTACAGCTCGTCTTTGCACCGAGCCAAATGGACGAAGCTGATATTCAGGTGCTCCCGCCCAGAGGTGACAGCAGTACTCCATATGCGGCCGCACTTGCGATTTATAGAGAAGCAGTGTTTGCACCGCAGTGAAGTACCGCCGCGCCCTGTTGAGCACACCTAGCTTCTTGGACGCCAGCTTAGCCTTGTCCTCCAAATGACTCCAAATGACTACTTCTATACTAATATTATAAAGAGGAAAGATTCGTTTTTTTCGTTTGTTTGTAACGAATAGGCTCCGGCGTTCCGGAGCCTATTCGTTACAAACAAACAACAAATACAGCTATTGTATCACAGTGGTTCAGTAGTTACTGAACCGATTTGAAAATTCTTTCACTGATGGAAAGCTACACTCTTTGCAGTGAACATAGACTATATTTTATTCCCGTATTGCCACGGGAACGGGAAATACGCGAGTGAAACCGTGTGACGTCCGCTATTTTTCAATAAAGTATGGCATACGTTGCTTCTTTCAAAGCTTCCGGCATTGTTCTACCGTCTCATTTGGGTTGCTGGAGCTTGCTGCTTGGGTGACGTATACGGGTCCTTCGTGATGGTCCAGCATCCTGTTTTATGCATTCTCGATAATGCTAGGTGCTAGGGTGCAAATTTACAAAAAGGATCTGTGTTAACCAGAACTTTTTTAATCCTACAAATCAAGGAAATGCTGTCCCTTGTGATTGTGAGCATATTGCATAATTATACAGACGGTAGTACTATGTGCAGGAGTTACACTGCCCGTCTAGGGCCGAGAAATACCCATGCAGAGCTTAGCTTAGAGCCGTTGACGCAGTGAAGAACTGTTGGGTCATTGAGCTGAAACTCTTTAAGCTAATTCCAACCTATTCTTTTTTATTTGAAACAGCAGAGGCAGACAGGGGTGCGACTCCTACACAGTGGAGACAAAGATTGTTTCTCAGTCGGTCGACCCATAAAAACTTGGAACGACCTCTGAAATCCAAGACTTATAGCGTGACGAGGCACATCACAGGGCCACCAACTTGAGGACCACGGTCAGAAGTTTTATTGATCGTGAGAAACCTCCAATCGCCATAGCTTGCCATTATGAGGGAGGTGTCAATTTGTCGAGCTAAATCTATACCACATTATATTATTATTGACTGCCTCTGTGGCGTAGTCGGTAGTGATACCACCCGCACCGCTTGAGGTCCTGGGTTCGATTCCGGGGTCGGTCCAAATATTTGTGTGGTTCACAAATGTTTGTTTCGGAGTTTGGGTGTTTTCTATGTATAATATGTATTTATTTAGAAATATATTTATAAGTATGTCTATCAGTCGTCTAGATCCCATAAAACAAGCTTATATTAGCTTAATTTGGGCTAGATGATGTTGTGTGTGAATTAGTGTCCGACCGAAACTGGTTTTCCGGCCGAAACCGAAACCGAAACCGAACTTTCGGCCCCAGGGTCAGTTTCGGCCGAAACCGAAACCGAAACCGAAACTCACGTGTTCACATTGATAATAAAAAAAAAACCAGCCAAGTGCGAGTCGGATTCGGCACAGAGGGTTCCGTTACAAAGATTGGGCACAAAAATTACGTTGGTTCTGTGGATGCTTTTTTCTGATTTTATTAGGTACTAGCTGATGCACGCGGCTTCGCCCGCTTGTAATTTGGTTCCCGCTTTCCGTGGGAATATTTTCCCGGGATCAAAAGTATCCTATGTGTTATTCCGGAGTATACTCTATCCCTGTACCGAATATCAGCCAGATCCATTCAGCCGTTAGAGCGTGATTGATTAACAAACATCCAAACATCTAAACATTCAAACACCTTCACAAACTTTCGCATTTATAATATTAGTAGGATTTTTTATTACCGGCATCAGAACAGGGTGAAGTGGTGGTAGCAGTGTCCCTTGACATCGCCAACGCTTTCAGCACCTTGCCCTGAAGCTGCGTTTGAGAGGCGCTTATTTACCATGGAATGCCCCCATACTGGCCCATACCTCCGTCGAATTGTCAGGGCCTATCTTTCCGAGAGGGCCATAACTTACCCGAGCTGGCTAGGGCTGGGTTCGCGAGATGTGTCGTTCGGTGTTCCATAGGGATCAGTCTTAGGTAGGACTGCTTGTGGAACATCGGTTACGACTGGGCGCTGCGTAGTCCGTTGCTCAGAGGTGTCGGCGTAACGTGTTACGACAACACCCTCATTACAGCGCGAGGAGCAACGCACCGAGACGCAGCCCTGAGGCCATCTGCGGGATCCAGCTTACATATAGGGGGCGTCAGCATCGGCATCGAGCTCTCGATGACGTATCTGGGGCTCGTACTCGCTAGCCGGTGGAACTTCGGATACCACTTTCCGAAGTTTGGTCCCATAGCTGAGGGGGCATCAGCCGCACTCTTGCGGTTGTTGCCCAATATCAGGAGACCCAATGCTCCCTGCAGGAGACTGTACCTTGGGATCGTGCGGAGCATGGCCCTATACGGGGCCCCCATATAGACGGAGATCCTGATGGCCAGCAATGCGGCTAGATTGCTTAGCCCGCAGAAGGCGACGGCTGTCAGGGTGATAAGGGGATACCGCACGATCTCAGTTGAGGCGGCATGTCTTCTAGCAGGGACCCCTCTATGGGACCTGGAAGCAAGGGCCCTTGCATCATTGTTTAAAATGGCGCAAGGAGGAGCGGGGTCATAGGCCTCTTCCGGTAAGCAGGTCATGCTCGTAAAAGAGACGGCGGGAAGGAAGCGGGAGAGAACTCTGCCACCCGAGTTCCACAGTCTGCGGCGGCGCCCCATACTATCAGCCTCCGTGACCGGCGGCCTGAGGACGGTGACGGGGCTGCTTACCGTCTTTACAGAAGCAGGCCTTAGACGATAGCATGACGTGAGAGATTCGTCCACGCCCAGCTCAAGAAGCGGGATAACAACTGAACAACCCCCTAAAGACGCGGCCGCAGTATGCATCATTCCGAGGGCATACTTGGGGCTCCCAACCGTAGGCTGTTAAGTAGGATACGCGTGGTTTTTATTCGGTAGGACTACTGTAAAATGAAAATGTTAGGCCTATATCTGGCTCGGTTTCAGCGATACAAACTCGTGACTAATAGACAGACGGACGGCTAGGCCTCATGTCTCGTTAATAGACTTTACCCCCTCCGTGTGTGAGTTAGATTCGCACTTGGCTGGTTATTTTTTCAAGAGGTGCAGCAAGTTCCACCAAGTGCCACCAAGTTCCATCAATCAACGGTATAAATCTTCTCAAGTGTTCATTTTAGAAATATCTCCACCTAAAGATGAGTTTCTTTCTTTTACGTGTGGAATTACTCATAGATGCTATTGCGAACTCCTACCGACTAAAATCACACAGTGCCCTGCTACTAGCTCTTGGCTGGTTTTGGTTACATTCTAGAAGTAGAAGTATATAAATAAAACTGGACAACAGTGAAACGGACTAGCGCGCGTTGGGTTCCGTACAAGAAAAGCAGCAAAAATCACGTATGTTGTTTGGGAGGCCCCCTTTAATATTATTAATTTGTCTATTTTTATTATTTGTAGCTATAGCGGCAACAGAAATCCATCATCTGTAAAAAATTTAACTGTCTAACTATCACGGTGCATGAGTCTGCTGACAGACAGACAGACGACCAACGAAGTCAACGGAACCGACAACTAAGGGTTAGGGTTATGTAATGTCCTAGATCACCTTTTTAGGATTCCGTAAAAATTGTATTATTATAACTATTGATAGGAAGTCCTTTGTAAATCTCTAAATCTTCGGTTAGTAACATATTAACTGGTTGGGCTGACCCTCACCACGTCTCAAGCAAAGCCAGGCACTCAAAATTCATGAACACGTGAGTTTCGGCCCGGCCGAAAGTTTCGGCCGATTTTGGCCGAAACCGAAACTGCGGCCGAAACTCGATTTTTTGGCCGAAACTGGCCGAAACCGAAACCGAAACCGAAACTTCGGTCGGTCACTAGTGTGAATGTCCACAAATATGTATTTATCATTATAAAAATATATTATAAATTATACTAATATACTAGTACTTCAGCGAAGAATAAAAAAAAACAAGGTGTGAGGAATCATATTCTTAATCCGTTCATAAATAACGTGACCACAATCTACACCTCTTTTATCCCCCATTTTCCCCCTATCTGATTGTAATCCATGTTCGAAGAGTTATGAAGGTATAGGATATTAGGTGAGAGTTTACCTGCATTGGTAGGTGGTGGATATTTTAAATCTTTCTTTGATGAATATTGCGCGCACTGTTGATTATGTGTAAGTACTCTATTTTATATTGTTAAAAATAGCTCAAGCTAAGTTTACACATTAAAATAAATGCTCATCAGCTGTCTGCTAATTGATGATGGCAATGTAAAATATATCTAAAGAGCAATATTTAAAGCCTATATTTGAATTATGTTATTTTTGCCGGGTGGGAGCAGAGTTGTGTAAGTGGGCTATGACCTTAAGAACCCACACTACAGTAGTGTGGGTTCTTAAGGTCTATCATAGTCAGTATAACATTCTAATATTACTAGTTTATTATTAGTACCTAGTACCTAGTATAGTACGCTCATCGGCACAGGCACATCACTAGTAGGAAAAAATGCATAAAACTTTGGATGATGTCAGTGTCAGTCAACAAAACAAATAAAGATTGTCATTTTAATTGATTCATGTTTGTATCGACTTGTAAACAAGTAAATAAAAATCCGTGTCGCATTTATGTGTAGTATTTAAGACACACATGTTGCATATTGCGCTCGGCTACGATGGTGAACTAACGATTTCAAAATGAATTATTTTAAATGTTGTATATTTTTATCATGGTTGTTTTCGTGCTGTTTGTGTGAAGTTACTGAAGAAAAAAAGGCAAAATTACTGTCCGACTTTATTAATTACTATAACCTTCGCCCTAACGTAGGTATCAGGGCTAGTGATGGATTTCTACAGAGTGTACATGAAATTGTAAGTTATAATTTTATTGATACCTTACATAAAAAAAATTGTAACTTTATTTAGAATCTTATTACGAAATTATCATATCTATCAAGGGGTTATCGCTAAACGAAACCTTTAACATTAATGTGCTATCATATCAATAAATTAACCCACTGTAGCACATCCCGTTCCCAAACTGTTAACTCTCCGCTCGAGGGATATTATCTGACCATTATCAACATTTTGATATTTATTAAATCACTGTTTAATCAAATATTAATTCAATATTAATTGTGTAGTAGATATTTAGCTTTTTGATTGACAGAAATTGAAAAATAAATTATCAAAGTGAAATGTAATAGTATTTTCTAAATATTACCTTCCCGTTCTTAACTATAGGCTAAGATTTTAATTTAAAATTAAATTTTAAATATTTTTTGAAGTACATTTATGTTGGTCTCAAAGTTGACAAGCAATAATTTTTTTCGAGTTTTCAAAATAACACACTAAGGGTTGAGAAAATTTTCCATATTTTGCACTTTCAATTAATGAAAATAAATTTAATCTTCCTACCATCCCAACAGAATAACTAGTGTTTCTTCACTGGCTTAGTGATTTTAGTAATAGTTAAAACCACTTGAATAATTTACCTGTTACATTGTTGATGAAAATTTGAATTATCAAGTGCCAACAATCAATAGTAGCAATCACTACTATGTTGTTGGGGACTCATAGGAATAATGAGGTTTTTCAATCCACATTTGGTGTACAAAAATGTGGTGATACGAGAATCAGCCCTTTCCCTACCTGTCTACTTTTATGAGTTTCATTCCTTTTCTTGAACAAGAAACCCCATTGAAAGTGGACTTGGACAAGCTTCAACAAGGTGACAAAGACGTCTTCATTACAGACATTAATGACAGGAACATTTCTAACTATACATTTCCAGCTTATAAATAGAGATGTTTCAGTGATTAGCAAGTTTTATACTGGCAGTGATCATTAGTTGTCTGAAACTCTCTTAATTTAGATTTCCGTCCTGAAGAAATCCCCAGAAATATTCCATTGGGGTGGGGAGGAGTGGGCTTCAACAAACTGCCCCTAGTTTTCTCTTTGCCTATACGGCGATGTCTGAAGACGAAAATCTACGACACTGAATTCAACTAGTAGATTTACGGTGACGAGCTGGACGGGGCGCCGCGATGACTGCTGGGATACCCAATCCAATACCAGAAAGGTGACTGGGGAAATGGACGAAATGGGCAGCGGAATAGGCGGTCGGATCGTCCGCTCGGCGTTGGCCGGCGTCCTCCACAAGAAAATAATAATAATACGGATCCGAGACGTAAACCTTAACAGTGGGGCAACTCCAAGCCCTTCAAAGTCGAGCACCGTAGCACAGTATAAAGAGTATACAGTGACCGTAGTCTTCATCGATAATCGTGGTCTCAATTTAATGTAATGTCACCATAAAATTGTAAAAATCTGTAAACTAATGAAAGATCACACCCTAAAGGATTATATTCCCTAAGATTGTCAACTAGCAAAATAAAAAATACGAAAATCGATAGATACTAATAGGGCTCTGCTCTAGCGCCCGCTACCGCGGCCCGCTTGTTTCGCTTACTCGCCCTCGATGTCTTTTTAGTTACCATCTTTTACGGTTCACAATATCTCGCATGTTCACAATATCTATCTGTTCGCGCCTCGAACAAGTTGCAGATGTCAAGCATTTGTAATACCGAAAACCGGTTGCATCGGCCCCTCCAACATCGGGCCGCCATACTAGCACTTGCCCTACAATTTCCAACCAGTAAAAATATCGCTTTGTAATTTATATAATTATTAAACGATATTCTATATGCAAGTCGTCTATTAATTTTTATGTTCCCAAACTGAACACTATCCAGTTTTTACAATGAGGTGTATCCTAACGGTGTCAGCGACATTTTAAACGTAGGTAATCGATGGAAAAAGATTCTTTTCAAAATTGCAGTCAAGCGAGTTTCATTATGATTTTGGTCATTATTGATGATTTTGATGAAATCATTAAAGAGCTATTTTTGTCATAGTTAGGTATCATCACAAGTCTGTGGTATTAACCACAGGTAATTTACCTTGCTCGGGACCTGTTTTTGATTTGCGATGAGTGTCGATAAGACTGCATAATATAGGTACCTAGTATTTCTAGGTATGATTAATTCTCTTTGTTTAGCAGACGAGGCAAACTTGTCATGGGCGATGCAATGAATTATTTTCGAGACAAGTAGATACTTATTCGTCTAGAAAACAGAGTTAAAAAAAGAACACATTTCTTGATTGATGAATTGCTTTTTTTACGTGTGAAAATCCTCAACAATAATATTCCGGTGGGAGTAGAAGTAGACGCTCCTACCGACTACAACCACACGATGCCCTTCCTTCCATCTGCCTACGGCTGGGAGTTCCGGGCCGGGTACGTCTTCGGAAGGATAACCAACCAACCCAATGATTGCCTCAAATCAGCAGTGTTGCAAAACTCAGTGTGACGAATTCGGTAGGGTTGCAAGACAAAAATCGGTAGATTTCGGTAGATTTTTTATTAATGTAAGAGTTGACAAAATTAATATCTATACCTACATTATAATAAAACTGTAGAGGCTCGAGAGTCTGCACATGGAAGATATTTTGAAAATTTTTTTGCAGGGCGTTCTCTTATCGATACTGAAGCCGAATGTAATTTAAACTTTTCATGTCTGTCTGTCTGTCTGTATCCCGAAAGTGTCACGCCAAAACTACTGAACCGATTTGAATGATACTTGGTATATTCCGAGCTTTTAGTCTGTGAAAGGTTTTAAGATATTTAAGATCCGGATATTTTGTTCCCGGTTTCCCGGTTCCTGCGGGAGGGGGGATGAAAGACAAAATAGTTTTTCAGCTGTAATTTCTCAACGCGTGGTCCGATTTCAAATATTTTTTAGTGTTGGAAAGGAAGTACTATAAGGATTGTTTCACACTAGTTTCAATATTGAGAGTTTTGTAGTTCAGAAGTAAGAGATATCTCAACTTTCGCTAAACCTAGAATTCAAGGGTTCCTTTGAATATGAGGGTAAATCTAAACTGACGTGTTGGCTTACTCATGGAAGAGCTTAATGATTGAGTCTATTGTGAAATAAATAATGAAGGCGGAGACTGAATTGTTTTAGAATGGACTGGATCTTTAGGTTATTTTTCGATTGAGCAAACAGGGCAGTTTTACACATTCCTAGGAGTCTGATGAAGAAACACCTGTCCTTTTGTATGCCTTTTGTAACGTACACGAAGTTGCGAGGGTCATCTAGTACACAATATTACAAATTATTTATTGTACCATTTTTGTGCGGCCATTTTATAAAACATGGTATTCGGTATGTGTAAATCGAAACAATTTGTATCACCTATAAACCTTTTTATATGCAAAAGCCCTACTATCCCCTCCATTGAAAGGCGGTTTCGGGTTAAATTTACTGCGGAGAAAATACGTTCCACATTTGCTGATGAATGGTCGTCGGTACTACTATCCAACATATCTATAACGATCAGTTTTAAACTTTTAAACTCGCGGTTCACAGTGCTTGTGAAAACAAAAAATGAAATTGGGCGAGATTTTATGAGACAATATACGAAACTTCATTTGTCTGGGATTCCTAAACTTTAACCTACAAAGTAAAATCATCCTTAAACGTACTGAAATAAAATTCAATTTACATCATACAACAGCATTCCAATGGGATTTTCCCAGTTGTGTATGAGGGAATTCCCGGCAGTACGAATGCTGACATACATTACCAACCCGGGAAACTCGCAGTGTTACCGTCTTTTAAATTCATTTTGCAATAAACGTGGTAGTGTTACAACTAGGAAAAATATCGGTAGATATTGACACGAAATCGGTATTTCGGTAAATGAACGTCAAATTCGGGAGATCTACCGAAAAATCGGTAGGTTTTGCAACACTGCAAATCAGTGTAATGCGAAAAAAAAAATAACATACTGAACTAAATGTGCTGCACTGAATTGACTCAATAGAACGCCGCACATAGGAGTATTTTCATGTAAAATCCGGACAAAATTATTTAATGGCTTATTTAATAATAAAACATGGTAATATTATATACTGTTATGTTAATAATAGTAAAATGTACAAAACATATATAAATAAATAAATAAATAAATATTCACGGACATTTCACACAACGCTATCTGATCCCAAAGTAAGCTAGGAATAACCTGCTTGTGTTATGGGTATCAGACCACGGATATTAATACTTATATACTTTAAAATGCATACTTATCATACATAGAAACACCCAGACTCTTGAGACAAACATTTATGGGTCACACAAATATTTATTTATATATTAATATTTATATATTTTTCACTTTAATTTTTTTTTCTTTCGCATCGTCTTCCTCTGTGTTTTCGTAGCTGTTTATATTCTGTTGTTGATGTTAGTGGTAAAGATGGTAAAAAACTGTTGATGGTGGCTCAATTGCGACCATCAGATCATGCGCCTCTTTCGAGAATCTTTCCGTAATTGTGGTTTGGGCCTAGCTCTTGTTGGCGTTGCCACTATTGCTTTTATGATTACTGAAGTATCAGTGTTTCCATTAATGCGTTGCCTGATGCTAGCTGATTATATAATGTAAGTTCGTCAGCGGATATTTGCCTCCACAATTCGTCGCTTACAACGCTCAATTAAGCTTTCAGGTGTTTTTGCTGACCAAACAGATTTGATGTTAGCTCTGTACCTACTAATATTCAGTAAATGGATGGATGATGTTTGCCATTTACTGTTATTACGCAGAAAACGCTCCTTTTTGCCACTGGCTTTGTTTAAATTCGATCTTAAAATACCTGAGAGCACGTGAAGGGCATTTGAATCTTGAAGGGCATTCACTTATTTCAATTAACTTTATTTCTATTTTTTTCACCTTTTCTTCGATTTTATTACTTTTGCAGTTACGCATAATGTTATACAAAGCTCTACTGATGAAAATAACATTAGATTCTATAAAATCTGAAAATAAAAATGAAAACAACATTCAAGTCAAATATAATATCCATATTTCACAATGCCATCTTCAAATCATTGAAAACAAAAATGGTGAACATAAGTGAAGCAAAATCTAATTGTGTTTATTAACACAAACCCTAGGCAATATATTAATCGTAAAATAAAAGCCCGACAAGTTCCGACAAATAAACAAAAACACAATTTAAAAAACTATATTTTCTGAAATTTATATCAAATATTCTGTTCACCTTTCTGATTTTTTTAAACATAAACACGAAACATAAATAAATTAATTTTTATTTTAAAATCATCTACATACCTTGCACTTTCATATTAGCAATGTTGTTTTTCCATAGTAAATCACACAAAAGTGTAGTTTACAGTTCAAATACGGTTAAAAATTACGAACGCCGAGAATTAAGACATACCTACGGTTTACATAACGACTGGGTTCCGACTGCTAGTACGAGAAGGCACTACTACCTGCGTTATAAATTTGTATGTTAGGCAATAGACCGGCTAATAAGCTGCACAAAAATGTATAATTTGTAGACCCTGTATTTAATTTTTAAATTTGACTTTTGACCGGATTTTACACGAAAATACTCCTATGTGCGCCGGGTAAATTTTAATTCCCCTCAACGCGCATTCATCATCTTGCGGCCACATTTATTGTATTCCAGACATCTCGTTAAGGACGAGTATGCAGGCAGGCTTCGATCAACATAATTATTGTTAATCGAAGCAGGCAGGCTACTAAAATCCATTTCTATTTCATTAGGCACATTAACTCACCACACTTTCCTTGGTATGGATAACGGTGTGAAGTGCTAACGCAATGCACGAATAAAACAGATGATTTTTGCTGAATGGAACAACATCTCTGATCGCCTCAGCTATCGAAGGCACTCTGGAAGCAGTGGCCTTGGAAATGCTGCTTGCTTGCTGCATGCTATTCACAGTCGTCTTCGCCGTTGCATAGGGAAGAACTTAATGTTCAACTTGAGAATGTCGAAACTTAGAAACTTAGAACTCTGCCAGCAAGCGTTACGCGTTACCCTGCTCACAACCTCGCGGTTTTCAAGCGGAGCGTGAAGACTGAAGGCCCGTCATTATACAGTCAACTTCAGGGCCACTGTTAATAGTCTCTGTGTGTGTGGACTATGGGGAGTGGCCACCAAATATACACGGCCGGCGGCCTTTGGCGAGATAAGTCTTTAAGAAATATCAGGACCTACCTGTTAGGTACCCACCTACCAGGTAGGTCCCACTTACCTAAATACTTCCAAACGCCGTAAATCGTTAGAAGCAATTTATTTATTTATTTATTTAAAACTTTATGCACAAAAATTGTACAAAGGTGGACTTAATGCCATAGGCATTTTCTTCCAGTCAACCTTAGGGTGATGCAGAGATGAGTAAGTTAAGGAAGGTGCTCAAAGTTAGTATATAACAATTTGCGATGAACATATCTATTGCATTTACCATACATAAATAAGTATACATATATTATTTAACATACAAATAAATATATATACCTACACACAAATACATATATAAATATATATGTAATAAATATATACAGGGTGAATTTTTGAAAAGGGATTGGATGGCCAAATCCGAAACTATAAGGAATAGCGAAAAATGCTGAAAGGAGTCACGAGCCCGATTTTGATTAAACTTAAAACCTCATCATTAGATTTTTGAAAAACCCATAATCCTAGCTGGGAATCGAACGTGTTGATTTTGAAAAAAAAGAACACATCCTTTATTATTACACCACACGATAGAGTCGCTGTTAAGGATCAAATTTTGCTAAGTAATGATATACGCCAAATTTAAGGAACATTTGGAATTTTAATAGAATTCATATTTCATGGACTTAAATTTTGTATCATAATTTTTTTCGTTTAAATTCCCAGAAAAGATCGTAACTATTCCGTGTTTTAAATTATGCTCAGAATGAATTTTTGGAGAATATTCTAAACTGAATCAATAATATTGAAATATTGAATGCAGCACGATCCTTGAGTTTTCGAATCCAGCTATGTATTGCAAAGATTTTGAACAATTAATCAGTTAACGTAACAAAAATAAAATGTATTTTGTTAAAGATGAGCTCTTTCCTGTAGTTTGCCGTATATCATTACTTCCCAGAATATGATCCTTAATAGCAACACTATCGTATGGTGTAATAATAAAGGGTGTGTTTTTTTTACAAAATCAATGGATTCGATTCCCAGCTAGGATAATTGGTTTTTCAAAAATCTAATGATGAAGTTTTAAGTTTAATCAAAATCGGGCTCGTGACTCCTTTGAGCATTTTTCGCTATTCCTTATAGTTTCGGATTTGGCCATCCAATCCCTTTTGAAAAATTCATCCTGTATATGTATATACACATATAATAAATACATTACACATAAAATAACTACTATTTTAAAGATTCGTTACTGAAATGAGAATGCTTTACTAAGGGGTACTCGTATACAGTTCACGCACTTTATTTTTAAAGGTATTTCGGTTTTTGCACGTTCTGACTTCCACTGGAAGTGCATTCCAGAGGAGGGCTGATTGCACTAGGAAAGATGAATGACTCATACTTGAAGTGTGAGAGGGACAGAGAAGAAGGCGGTTGTTAGATGAGCGTAAATTTTTATCATGAATTGAACACAGCAATTGAAGTTGAGATGTCAAATACGAAGGAGCATTAGAGTAATTCATAAGAGAAAAGAGCATCATTACCGCACGTAAATTACGACGCTGACGTATAGGCAACCAACCCAATTCAGAACGGTAAACCGAAACATGATCGTATTTTCGAAGATTATAAACGAATCGAATGCAATTATTGAGAAGCCGATCATTGAGAAGCAATTATGATTGTGCTATGAGATAAGACAACTGCTTAACACACTTATAGCCCGTTCGCTTTAAGTTTGCCGCTGGAGTAGAGGTGCTGTTCAGGCGTAGTTCGGGAGGCGACCGGCAAACTTAGCGCGAACGGTTGTACTTACTTATATATTTCTAAATATGTACTTGCATACAAATTATACATAGAAAACACCCAAAATTCACAACAATATCTTTGTTACAGGATGAAAACACATATAGAATCGAAGTAAGCTTCACAGCTCATCAGGATGACAGTACAAAGATGATGAAATGTTCAGCTGGAGTAGAAGACTTGGATGAAAGAGGAATTGCTATAGTGAACAATGTTCTAGATTGCCATGAATTAAAGCAAGATCGTACCGAGGATTCCAACAATGGTCTTGAATCTGTCGAAGTTCAAGCTGAAAGGGGACCAATCAGCCTTGAAAATGAGGTGCAGTCAGATCCGGGGGTAAGTAATTTTTGATGAAGTTTTCTATATTTACTTAACTGCTAATACTTTCGAAATGCTTCCTATTATCCCGGGATTGCCCGGGAACGAGTGCCTGCAAGAAGCAGACGGAACTGCGGGCATGAGCTACATTTTTGTAGGTTATTTACCATTCGGTCTCGGAACGATAGATAACCTTACCTTTCTAAGCTAACTGAGAGATATTCGAAGTCGAAGCATGGTAATACGTCTATACGACCTGTTCTACTAAAAAGTCTATATACATGAATATAAAATAGGCAGATCCTCTGTTGGGAGTCCTGGGATATTCTTCCGAGAGCTTACCCGAGGCTCCCAACCGTAGGCTGTTAGCAGGACACGTGAGGTTTTTAGTCGGTAGGAGTCAGGCATAGCATGCAAGTAGGAATTTTCTTAGGTTAAAAAAAAAGGCAAAGCCTGGTGACTGGTGACCTTAGATCATCTAACCACAGGATGCGCCTTACTTAAGCATTGTTTTCTGCCAAGCCATATGACCATTTGGTCTTTTGGCTTTATAAAAAGCACTGTACATCAGTACTTCATTTTATATGATTAAACTAGTACATTTCATTGTAGTTGACTGTACAATAAAAATTAACACACAACAGCCATTACGCGTTTGTCGATTAATACATTTTTAAATATAATGAAATTTTATATGTCTTTGTGTTTCCCCCTTCACCCGCTATGAAAACTAGCAGAATATTTTTGTATGCGGTGGTCCGCAAAGTAGTGTCCGACCGAAACTGGTTTTCCGGCCGAAACCGAAACCGAAACCGAACTTTCGGCCCCAGGGTCAGTTTCGGCCGAAACCGAAACCGAAACCGAAACTCACGTGTTCACATTGATAATAAAAAAAAAAACCAGCCAAGTGCGAGTCGGATTCGGCACAGAGGGTTCCGTTACAAAGATTGGGCACAAAAATTACGTTGGTTCTGTGGATGCTTTTTTCTGATTTTATTAGGTACTAGCTGATGCACGCGGCTTCGCCCGCTTGTAATTTGGTTCCCGCTTTCCGTGGGAATATTTTCCCGGGATCAAAAGTATCCTATGTGTTATTCCGGAGTGTACTCTATCCCTGTACCGAATATCAGCCAGATCCATTCAGCCGTTAGAGCGTGATTGATTAACAAACATCCAAACATCTAAACATTCAAACATCTTCACAAACTTTCGCATTTATAATATTAGTAGGATTTTTTATTACCGGCATCAGAACAGGGTGAAGTGGTGGTAGCAGTGTCCCTTGACATCGCCAACGCTTTCAGCACCTTGCCCTGAAGCTGCGTTTGAGAGGCGCTTATTTACCATGGAATGCCCCCATACTGGCCCATACCTCCGTCGAATTGTCAGGGCCTATCTTTCCGAGAGGGCCATAACTTACCCGAGCTGGCTAGGGCTGGGTTCGCGAGATGTGTCGTTCGGTGTTCCATAGGGATCAGTCTTAGGTAGGACTGCTTGTGGAACATCGGTTACGACTGGGCGCTGCGTAGTCCGTTGCTCAGAGGTGTCGGCGTAACGTGTTACGACAACACCCTCATTACAGCGCGAGGAGCAACGCACCGAGACGCAGCCCTGAGGCCATCTGCGGGATCCAGCTTACATATAGGGGGCGTCAGCATCGGCATCGAGCTCTCGATGACGTATCTGGGGCTCGTACTCGCTAGCCGGTGGAACTTCGGATACCACTTTCCGAAGTTTGGTCCCATAGCTGAGGGGGCATCAGCCGCACTCTTGCGGTTGTTGCCCAATATCAGGAGACCCAATGCTCCCTGCAGGAGACTGTACCTTGGGATCGTGCGGAGCATGGCCCTATACGGGGCCCCCATATAGACGGAGATCCTGATGGCCAGCAATGCGGCTAGATTGCTTAGCCCGCAGAAGGCGACGGCTGTCAGGGTGATAAGGGGATACCGCACGATCTCAGTTGAGGCGGCATGTCTTCTAGCAGGGACCCCTCTATGGGACCTGGAAGCAAGGGCCCTTGCATCATTGTTTAAAATGGCGCAAGGAGGAGCGGGGTCATAGGCCTCTTCCGGTAAGCAGGTCATGCTCGTAAAAGAGACGGCGGGAAGGAAGCGGGAGAGAACTCTGCCACCCGAGTTCCACAGTCTGCGGCGGCGCCCCATACTATCAGCCTCCGTGACCGGCGGCCTGAGGACGGTGACGGGGCTGCTTACCGTCTTTACAGAAGCAGGCCTTAGACGATAGCATGACGTGAGAGATTCGTCCACGCCCAGCTCAAGAAGCGGGATAACAACTGAACAACCCCCTAAAGACGCGGCCGCAGTATGCATCATTCCGAGGGCATACTTGGGGCTCCCAACCGTAGGCTGTTAAGTAGGATACGCGTGGTTTTTATTCGGTAGGACTACTGTAAAATGAAAATGTTAGGCCTATATCTGGCTCGGTTTCAGCGATACAAACTCGTGACTAATAGACAGACGGACGGCTAGGCCCCATGTCTCGTTAATAGACTTTACCCCCTCCGTGTGTGAGTTAGATTCGCACTTGGCTGGTTATTTTTTCAAGAGGTGCAGCAAG
This sequence comes from Miltochrista miniata, assembly GCA_933228765.1. Lineage (NCBI taxonomy): Eukaryota > Metazoa > Arthropoda > Insecta > Lepidoptera > Erebidae > Miltochrista > Miltochrista miniata. Next base: position 6,838,827 of record OW121764.1, on the reverse strand, counting down.
TTCCACCAAGTGCCACCAAGTTCCATCAATCAACGGTATAAATCTTCTCAAGTGTTCATTTTAGAAATATCTCCACCTAAAGATGAGTTTCTTTCTTTTACGTGTGGAATTACTCATAGATGCTATTGCGAACTCCTACCGACTAAAATCACACGGTGCCCTGCTACTAGCTCTTGGCTGGTTTTGGTTACATTCTAGAAGTAGAAGTTTATAAATAAAACTGGACAACAGTGAAACGGACTAGCGCGCGTTGGGTTCCGTACAAGAAAAGCAGCAAAAATCACGTATGTTGTTTGGGAGGCCCCCTTTAATATTATTAATTTGTCTATTTTTATTATTTGTAGCTATAGCGGCAACAGAAATCCATCATCTGTAAAAAATTTAACTGTCTAACTATCACGGTGCATGAGTCTGCTGACAGACAGACAGACGACCAACGAAGTCAACGGAACCGACAACTAAGGGTTAGGGTTATGTAATGTCCTAGATCACCTTTTTAGGATTCCGTAAAAATTGTATTATTATAACTATTGATAGGAAGTCCTTTGTAAATCTCTAAATCTTCGGTTAGTAACATATTAACTGGTTGGGCTGACCCTCACCACGTCTCAAGCAAAGCCAGGCACTCAAAATTCATGAACACGTGAGTTTCGGCCCGGCCGAAAGTTTCGGCCGATTTTGGCCGAAACCGAAACTGCGGCCGAAACTCGATTTTTTGGCCGAAACTGGCCGAAACCGAAACCGAAACCGAAACTTCGGTCGGTCACTACCGCAAAGGCTAGTCCCGTGATATATGGTCTAAGCTGGTGACAGATAGACAGACAGTCTCTGTAGTAGGGTCCCGTTTTTACCTTATGCCCATACCCTTACACTGGCCGATTTTCTGGGACTGAGAATTAAAAAGACTATCAAAATTATAACTAACATCTAAAAGAACTTAGGCTGGATTCGACCAAAATCGGAGTAAGGCTATACTAGAGAATAGCTCGTACTTATACTAAAAGTAAAGTGAAAGTGAAGTCACTATCAACAACTAACAAGCACAACGTAACTATGGTAACCCATGTCCCATACTGAAGTACTCTATCCTGTAGGGTTCATACTTACGTTATGTTATTAGTTGTTTGTAAACTAGAAATTTACTTTACTTTTAGAAGAGGTATATCACTATAAGTTATTCTGCAGTATAGTCTTACTCGAACTTTGGTCGAATCCAGCCTTAGTCAGACAACCTTCTTGAATATTAAGGGTCGGTTATAGCGCACAAGTAGGCATTTGGCGCTCCCCTCGCCCCGGGCGTAAGACACACCGCGCTCCGGCAGTGGCAGTGAACTCTCATGCCACAGTATACCTACAGTACAGAAAGAAACAGCATGCTAACTTTGTTTGACGTAGTAAATGCATCTAACTTTATTAAGTGTAGTGATTTATTAGCGCTTCGTAAATAAATGAGGTAATTAAATATATTATACTATAATTTTTAAGATAAAGAGTTTGTTTGTTTGTTTGTTTAGTTGTTTGAACTCTAGAGTCTAACACATTCAATGCCAAATGAAACTCCCATTGTAACCAGAAAAACCACTAATTACTTTACCAATTAACTCGTCCACGGCGCCGTGTACTCGGCCATACACATCTCCACGGTGCCGCCGCAGTGGTGCAGGTAGTACGGGAATGCGGAAAATATTATTTGTAACTGAAAATACGTTGCATATAACTATAAAACTTTAATAAAATGATAAATCTAATGTATCAGTGTAATAATATACATAAATATATTATAGTAAATCGGGGCGGTAAAATATTGTTAGCATGGTACAATATGGTTTTATATGATAAAATATAATATATTAAAATATTTATTTAAATGAATTGCGTTACGATAGACACGATACAGTATTTAAGCTGAATTATAAATAAATATTAATGAATAATAACATAATAAATACAGATAAAAAGGCTTATAGATGAGTGCTATCCACTAACAAAACTTAGGCGTCTTCATGACGTGGATAGTTTTTTTTTATAAGGTACTGCACGTAAACTGTTGATAAGGGGATCTGAGGTAAGTATTAAGTCTTCGTTACAGGATATACCAGAACATTTTCTTAAATGACCTAACCTATAATTACGGTAGTATTTAATACGTGCTTTTTGAGCTTTCTCAGATAACATTCCAATGGGTAAGACAGCAGCACTTATTATTTGTTTGCCGTGCATTAAGACTTTGTGCACTGTATTTGGCATATTATACCAGCTGTACAAGCTAACATATAGTTCGGCAGTTTCATAACAATAGGTAATTAATAATTATTAGTGATTATAATGATAAATATATTGCACCTTTCCCCGTTAAGAGCGGCATTAGATAATGACCTGGTAGTTCCAAGGTTGCAGATAGTTGCAGCTAAAATTGATGTATATATGATCTATAGGGTCTAATGAATGTCGTAAAGTATATCAATGTCTAACGGTCGGTAACGGAGATTAGTTATAGTCTCATAATTCAAAACAAATGGTTTCAAATTACCTACTTCATTAAAAGTGTAATTACAAGTAAATACTTATTATATCATATAATATTTATACGTTTTATTTAATAACACACAATAGAGCTACGGTTAAACAAAGAATAAAAGCGAAGTATACTTATATTTCTGTTTTATTCATACTTGAAACAACACAATTTATTGCATGAAATTTGTTAATTGTCGATCACCCACCTTTTTTACATCATAAAATTAAAATGTCTCATAATGTAATCGTAAGTTTTGTATAACTTATATCTACATCTATTCTAGTATATGTGTACCAAATTGTAGACGTTTTAAACAAAGTTAAAAAAAAGACTTTTTTCCGCCCCTGCACCAATGTGCGCCGTGTAGTTGGCATTGAACGCGCTAAGAGACTGCTAGTTGAATTTCAAAAGTTTCTTAACACAATGTCCATTTATCAAAAATACCAAAATATATAACATCACGCTAAGGCGAATAAGAGCTGAGCAGCAACGAAACATTTTTCGAAAACTAGGATATTTCATTTCTTTTGAGAGTTTCCGTGGCGTACGCTTGCTAGATGGTTACAGTTGCATAAAAAATGTAAATTACATGATAACTGGTCATAAAAATGTCTAAAGAAAAATCTGCGGTAGTATATTATGTCTATATGTTAAAGGGTTGTTATCTAACAAAAATAGGCATTCGGAGCTCCCCTCGCCCCGGACGCAAGGTACACCGCACGGTGGCAGCGGCAGAGAACTCTCATGCCACAGTATCGAAATAAATTATATGCAGTACTGGTTGAATTTTAAAAATTCTTTTTTACATTTAGATATTCCATTTATTGAGGATGGCTATAGATAGACTGATAACATCACGATAAGACGAATAGGATTTTTTTTTCGCAAACTGGGAACTTTTATTTCCTTTGAGAGTTTCCGTAGCATACGGTACCGAAATGGTTAAAGTTACGTAAAAATGTTAATTTTCTTATTAAATTTAGCTCGCCAAATTGACGTCGCCACAAGCCTGATGGAAAGCCGTGGCACATCTAGCGATTAGGGACCACTTCTGACAATGGTTCTCAAGTTGGCGGCCCTGTGATGTGCATGTTCACGCTCCTCTTGAATAACTCGGGATAATAAGATGAAGGAAACAAGTGTGTGTGTAAGAGGGGGGGTGAGCACATGTGCTGGCAGGTCCCTTGAATTGCTTAGTGGCGAAGACTCTCCCCATTCTCTTCCAATGTATAGGAGTGGCACAAACAGGAGTACCACGCACCGTTGCAGCTGCCTCTGCATTTTTTGAAAGCAAGCACGCGGGGCACACGACATCTCCACAGCACCGATACCAACGTCAGAGATCACATATTTCTATGAACATGTTCTGCACTGTCTCATTGATCCGACAGTCGTCGCAAGCCTGACTACCACCTGTTGACAAAAGCCTGCCAATGAAAGTCGCCTGACGCAAGCGGGAGCTCGTGTCCGGCGACTTTCGTCACGTGTGTGGTGTACCTACGCACGCAAGCTTCTATTTGTGTGCGAAAATGGCCGCCACGCTGAAATCACAAAAGGGGTTCGAACATTTTTGTATGGGAGCTGGCATACCGACTCGCGGCCATTTTGATTTTTTTTGAAAGTTTCCGCGCACGGAGTAATTAGTAAATATGGATAGAGGACAATACAACAAACAAAAAATGTCAAGTAATGGGTACCCTAAAGTGTCACGTTCCCGAGATATTTGGATGTAAAAATCACCATTTTAAAATTAATTGTAATGATATTAAGTTGTTAACAATATTAAGAATAATGACTATTAATTAAAAATGCAACGATTATGTGTTTGTATGCATTCCACTGTATTCAATTAGTAGCTTCCAGGTTGATTTAACTATTAATTAGAAGGTAATACACCTAGTAGCACGAGAAAACCACTTTGACCAATGACTTACCTACTAAATCGCATCGTATCGCAGTGAAACATTATTTTGCCTAATTAAAAATGCATACAAACACGTAATCGTTGCATTTTTAGTTGATAGTCATTATTCTTAATATTCTTAACAACTTAATATCATTACAATTAATTTTAAAATGGTGATATTTACATCGAAATATCTCGGGAACGTGACACTTTAGGGTACCAATTACTTGACATTTTTTGTTTGTTTTAGTGTCCTCTATCCATATTTACTAATTATTTCGTGCGCGGAAACTTTCAAAAAAAATCAAAATGGCGGCGGGTGGATATGCCACAAACGCACTATCCCCTTTCATGATGGGTTTCGTTTAAGGGGTTTTTGCGTATGCTGAGTACGTATCACATCATAATTTTGCAATCCATTATTGCCGCTGCACCGTAATCACACAATTTCATGATGAGTATCATTTAAGGAGTTTTTTCATATGCTGAGTACGAATCACATGATATTTTGCAATTCAATATGGCCGCTGTGCCGTAATCACGAAATTTCATGATGGGTAGCGTTTAATTTTAATTGCAATCCAATTTGGATATAAAATTTTGTAATCACAGTGCGGTGGCCATATTGGATTACAAAATTAACTCGAAATTCGTAATCAGCATACCAAAACTTCTCTTTATACGATGTCCAACATGAAATTTTGTAAGGGTGGTGAGGCGGCATATTGGATTGCAAAATTAACTTTATATACGTACTCAGCATACCAAAGAGCCCCTTAAACGATACCCATAATGAAATTTTGTAATTCCGGCGTGGCGGCCATATTATACTACAAAATTAACCCGAAATTCGTACTCAGCATACCAAAATACCCCTTATGCGATATCCAGCGTGAAATTTTGTAACGGTGGTGGGGTAGCCATATTGGATTGCAAAATTAACCTGAAATTCGTGCTCAGCATACCAAAAAACCCCTTAAACGATACCCATAATGACATTTTATAATTCCGGCGCGGCGGCCATATTAGACTACAAAATTAACCTGAAATTCGTATTCAGCATACCAAAATACCCCTTTTACGATATATCTAACATGAAATTTTGTAACGGTGGTGGGGTTGCCATATTGGATTGCAAAATTAACCCGAAATTCGTGCTCAGCATACCAAAAAACCCCTTAAACGATACCCAACATGAAATTTTGTAACGGTGGTGCGGCGGCCATATTTGATTACAAAATTATCATTTAATACGTATTCGTATGCAACAATTTAAATATTATGTAATTAATTTAAATAATCGGTATATTATATTATAATAATTATATTGTATCATTTAATGGTACATAATTATATTAGCTGATGCCCGCAGCTTCGCCCGCGTAAAATTTGTTCCCGTTCCCCCTTCTCGTGGGAACTTATTCCCGGGATAAAAGTAGCCAAAGTTACTCCTTATTACATAAGCTATCTGCCAGTGAAAGTCCCGTCCAAATCGGTCCAGCCGTTCCAGAGATTAGCCGGAACAAACAGACAGACAGACAGACAAAATTTTTAAAAATATCTATTTTGGTATGTATATACATTCATATGCATGTAGTAGTAGGCGGTTATTTTAATATTACAAACAGACACTCCAATTTTATTTATTTGTATAGAGTATAGATGTGTACCGTATATACATACATTCATTATGCATGTAGTAGAAAGCGGTTATTTTAATATTACAAACAGACACTCCAATTTTATTTATGTGTATAGATATTATAAACAATCAGTGCACTATGTCCTACCATTTAACATGGTGTACAAAAAAATATGTTTAGTCTGGTAGTATGGCCTGGAATAACACATAGCCTACTTTAGATAACCCGGAATAGGCTCCCATGGGACACAGGAACGGGAACAGATTCCACGCAGGCGGAGCTGAGTGCATCATCTAGTTAGAAAATACTTACTTGTTGTTTGCAAAGCCTAAGGTAAACAATACTAAAATAGAGAAAATATGAACTCTAAGAAATCTTTGGTTGTTGATATTCTGATATCTATACTGTGGCGTTTTGAACGCAATTTGCCATAATAATTACGTAAAAGTTGTGGAAAAAAAGTGACACAGGTCCTACCTCCACAAGCGCCAGCGCGCGACTGTTGGCCGTCAGCAGCGCAGAGCGCTCTTGCGTTTGGTAGATATTCGTAAATAATAAATAATATAAATAGTTGTTTAAAGAAAAAGGCTCGGAAAATGTGTATAAAAACTTAATAGCTTTAATTGAGTGCAAAAAAATTATATAAAATGTTAATAGTTTAGCTACAGTATTGAAAATACTTTTCTGATAGAGTCAACTTTGGGTTTTTTTTCTATCTAGTGAAGTTTATTGGATCGTGTAACGGAATCGGAATATGTTTAGCTTATATCCCTAACTAATATATATTTATTTATCGGACTTCAAATCCCTTTACTTTTTGACTCAGATTGTTTCAAAACACTCAAAATCTGGCCCACGCGGCCTTAACTGAGCACACCCATATGAAATATGTGTGTGACGTGTAGTAGGTATTAAATAAACTTGACCCTGATATAATATACGTAGTATAGTTATTATTATGTAACTGAGTATCTTTCGGTGTTCACGACTATTATAATTATATTATACTAGCGGACGTCACGCGGTTTCACCCGCGTAGTTCCCGTTCCCGTGGGAATACGGAAATAAAATATAGCCTATGTTCACCGCAAAGAGTGTAGCTTTCCAACAGTGAAAGAATTTTTTAAATCGGTATATTAGTTCCGGAGCCTATTCGTTACAAATAAACAAACAAAAAAAACAAATCGTTCCTCTTTATAATATTAGTATAGATCACTAGCTTCTGCCCGCGACTTCGTTCGCGAGGTTATTTTAACTAATAACTAACCGACGTTGACCTGTCCAATGCATTGATCTTCTATTAAAACATAGGTCAAGCTGTATTATCATTTCCGCTGAACCGATTTTAATGAAACATACAGCGTTATTTAAGTGGAAAAAATACCTACAAAATTCTAATAGTACAGTTATGATCAAGCTACTGAATTTTGCTCCAACCCCGAACAAATAAACAAACAAACAAACAGACACAAAGAAAACAAAATATTTGGACTCAGAAGCCCGAAATTAGTCGATTACAGTTATTGTTTTAAATTTATCTGAAATGTACTTTACTTTCTTAAGTATTTCATCTTAGCTCTCGCCATTCTGCTTTCAGAATTATTTTCAAAATTAAACTGTGCCTTTGTACTATTTTCTCGGATACTAAAATGTATCCAAGAAGATACTAGCGGTGGTCACGCGGTTTCTTCCTCATCTATCTATTGTTCAAAATTGTAATAAATCCGTTGAACACCTACCTAGTTAAACCTGGGCGAGGCCGCAGTGGCGGCCGTGGGTCTGTTGGGAGTCCTGGGACATCCTTACGAGGGCTTACCCGGGGCTCCCAACCATAGGCTTTTGGGCGTTACGTGAGGTTTTTTAGTCGGTAGGAGTCCAGCATAACATCCAGGAGGATTTTCCTTCACGTTAAACAAACAAAGGCAACAGATAGAAGAATAGGATACATTTTATACTATGTAATCCATACTAATATTATAAAGCTGAAGAGTTTGTTTGTTTGTATGGTTGAACGCTAGGATCTCAGGAACTACCAGTTCGATTTCAAAACTTTTTTTACAGTTTGATAGTCCATTTATTGAGGATGGTTATAGGCTATATAACATCACGGTAAGCCGAATAGGAGCGGAGCAGCAATGAAGAATGTCTAGAAAACGGGGAATTATTTTTACCGTCGGAGCTTCCGAGGCGTACGCTGCCTAAATGGTTAAAGTTACGTAAAAATTGTGTATTACAAAATTGTTTCTCTTAAAAAGTTCCATAATTTAAGGTTCGCTCACAATAACCTAATTGTCTTTCTTTTAAGGTTAGCTCACAATATTATCAAACTGAAGAGTTTGTTTGTGCTGGGATCTCAGAAACTACTGGTTGCATTTCAAAATAATTTCACAGTTATAAAGTCCATTTATTGAGGATGGCTAATGCCTATATAACATCACGCTTAGACAAATAGGAGCGGAGCAGCCATGAATAATGTTTTGAGAACGGGAAAATTTTATTACTTTTGAGAGCTTCCATTGAGTACGTTGCGCAAATGGTTAAAGTTAAAGGCAATTTTTTTCCTTTTTAAAAAAAACAAAAAAAGGCTTGCGCAGCATATGCCTATCTTTTAAGGTTCACTTACAATAACCCTCTAAATATTTTTTAAAATATGAACGAAGCAACTCGACGCGACGGCAGTAACCGTTTGCTGCAGTAGTGGCCAGTCAACTGATGGAAGATAATACCGGCCAAGTGCGAGTCGGACTCGCACACGATGAGTTCCGTACCAAAAAACGGACAAAAATAAATGCGACGGGAAACATTATATCACTTCAACAAAGTTGAAGTCAACTCTAATGGTAATACATATAAGCGACGTGACGCGACGGGAAAAATAACTAATAAGCGGTAAAACTGAGTAGATTCTATTTCTACCGTGTTCAAAGTTAGAATAAGTACCTAAGTAAAGGCCAATGGCTCATAAACTGAAATTGGGACTGAAACAGCCTGATTTGATTGATAGATAAAAGGTTCGAGTTTAGCATGACACACATGGGGAATTCTACGCGTAAAAAATATGGCATACATACATAATGAGTACTAAGTCAGAAAAATAAAATACATACATACATAAATGTATATGATTGCCATAACTTCTTAGTACCTACTATTTATACTATACTAATATTATAAAGAGGAAAGATTGGTTTTTTTGTCTGTTTGTTTGTAACGTATAGGTTCCGGAACTACTGGAGCGATTTGAAAAATTCTTTCACTGTTGAAAAGCTGCACTCTTTGCGGTGAACATAGGCTATATTTTATTCCCGTATTCCCACGGGAACGGGAACTACGCGGGTGAAACCGCGTGACGTCCGCTAGTTAGAAATATAAAATACCGTGGCTTAACAAAACACATTCAAACCTCTGTCGTAAACATAATAATTTGTAAACTGCATTGACTAACTCGGTTTTTTTTGGGTTCCGTACCCAAAGGGCAAAAACAGGACCATATTCACGAGACTTCGCTGTCCGTCTGTCGTTTCGTCCCTAACGAGGCTGTATCTCAGGAACCGTGATAGCAAGTGAGCTGCCCACATGATTATTTCTGTTGCCGCTATAACAAACAACAAATACTAAAATCAGAAAAAAAGGGGGGCTTCAGAGGGACTCCCCTACAAAAATGACCTTTTATTTTTTTGTGTAGAAATTTTCATGGATGTACTATGAATGTAATACGAGTACTTACTAATCTAATCTAAGTTTTACCCTTATGTTCAAGCCTTCTTTTAGCCATTTCTTTTTTTTTAACGTGGAGAAAATCCTACATGGATGCTATGCCGACTCCTACCGAATAAAACCACACGTATCCTACCTAACAGCGTACGGTTGGGAGCCCCGGGTAAGCCCTCGGAAGGATACCCCAGGCACTGTAGACAGGAGTTCTCTTAGCCGTTACATGAAGATGTAAAACACATACCTACCTTTTACAGAGCTTCGACCACAAATACTGTTCACACGTATTCTTTACAATGAAGTATGAGGTCATGTTTCTAATTCAATAATAAGTAACACGTGACTGCGCTGTGGTTTTATTCACATTGCGTTTTGTAAGCTCTTTGGTCTGCCCTCTAAGGTACTTAGGTACTGCAACTTTGCATTACCCGCCTAAGGTCGTGTTTTCTATGGTGACCATCAGCGGCGCAGGGTGATTATTTTTAAAAGGGAAGCCGAAAATTAAAAAATTAAAATCTGTCTTGCCCTTAGTAGCAAATAAACCTAGTTTAGTTTAGTAGATACTAGATATACCTGCTTCTACGTATATGTAATGTAATTGCGATCCATTAGGTCATACCCCGATATTGCAACTTTGCCACCTCCACGTATACACGACAATGTCTTACGTGCATGATAAGAGCAGATATAAAAAACCTACTAAGTAAGTACTACTAAGTAAGTGAAGGAGGCGGCGGGACGGGTACGGGAGAGAACTCTCCCACCCGAGTTCCGCAGTCGGCGGCCTAGCGCCGCCGACGTGTCTTCGCCGAGGACTATCGGCCACCATGACCGGGGGCCTGAGGACGGTGAGAGGGCGGCACACCGTCCTTACAGAAGCAGGCCCATGACGGCAGCGTGACGTGAGCAATTCACGCACGCCCCCCCTTAGAAGCGGGATCACACCCGAAACCCCCCAAAGACGCGGGATAGCACCCGAACCACGTGGGTCTGTTGGGAGTTCTGGGACATCCTTCCGAGGGCTTCCCCGGGGCTCCCAACCACAGGTTGTTGGGCGTGACGCGAGGTTTTTTAGTCGGTAGGAGTCCGGCATAACATCCATGAGGATTTTCCCTCACGTTAAACAAAAAAAAAACTGGACTCGCGCATCGATAAACTACAAAAATCACGTTTGTTGTACGAGAGCCCCCTAAAATGTCAATTTTATTTTAATGAAATCATTTATATTTTATGAAAATATACAGCTCAATGTTCTGTGATCATTTCAAGCGGCTTCTTGTTGCCGTTTTTAATATAAAAAATAAAATGGCAAAAAAATTACGTTTGTTTTAAGAGAGACCCGCTTAAATATTATAATTTTTCTGTTGTTAGTATTTGATAGCGGCAACAGAAACACAAAATCTGTGAAAATTTCAGCTCTCTAGCTATCACGGTTTTCATAAGATACAGCCTCGTGACGCGTGACGGTCTGTAAGTCACTGACGGACAGACAGAAAGACGGACGGCTAAGTCTTATGAATAAAAATAGAGTCCCGTTTTTTATCCACCATGGGTACGAACGGATATGGAACCCTAAAAAGGTCAAAAATAGTTTTTTAATAGCGCCCATATTGGATTGCAAAATTATCACGTGATTCGTACTCAGCATACCAAGAAACCCCTTAAACGATACCCATCATGACATTTTGTGATTACGGCGCGGCGTCCATATTGGATTGCAAAATTAGTACGTGATTCGTACTCAGCATACCAAAAATCTCTTTAAACGACACCCATCATGAAATTTTGTGATTACACCGCGGCGGCCATTTTGGATTGCACAATGATCCCGTGATTCATACTTAGCATACCAACTTTAGAAAACTTTAGAAATTTTTATGACCAGCTATTATGTAATTTACATTTTTTACGCAACTGTAGCAAACGTACGCAACGGAAACTCTCAAAAGAAATGAAATATCCTAGTTGTCGAAAAATGTTTCGTTGCTGCTAGGCTCTTATTCGCCTTAGCGTGATGTTATATATTTTGGTATTTTTCAAAAATGGACATTCTGTTAAGAAACTCTTGAAATTCAACTAGCAGTCTCTTAGACTCTAGAGTTAGAACAACTAAACAAACAAACAAACTCTTTAGCTTAAAAATAATAGTATAATATACATAATTTATTTACGACTAACTCTTTTATTTTTATTTACGAAACTAATAAATCACTACACTTAATAAAGTTAGATGCATTTACTACGTCAAACAAAGTTAGCATGCTGTTTCTTTCTACTATACTGTATACTGTGGCATGAGAGTTCACTGCCGCTACCGGCGCGCGGTGTGTCTTGCGCCCGGGGCGAGGGGAGCGCCAAATGCCTACTTGTGCGCAATAACCGCCCCTTAAGAATACTGCTCTCAACTTTTGCATCGGTTTTTGTGCGCTTTTAACGAAAAGAATTTAATATAAAAAAAACTATAACCAATAGGAAAAAATGCTGTAGTGCAAATGAAGATTTTACTATTGTCTTTCTTACATATATTTTATACTAGCTGACCCGCGCAACTTCGTTTGCGTGATAAATCAAGAACCGCTTGACCGATTGTGTGCAAACTTCACATAAACCATCTACTAAATAGTCCGAACAAAGCCTAAAAATTTGGTTTGGATAGGTGACCCCGATCTCGAGTTATAAAATTACAACGAAAAGTGGCATTGATTTTTATATATATAGATTATAAAAATGACTTATAACATACGAGATCTATAGTCCGCGCCAGTTAGCGTGGCAATACAGGACATTAAACCCACCTCCTTCTCGAAAAAAGCGATAGATTACTATAGTATCGCTATAGTATCGCTCCCATTGATAAACTGCCGAAAACGGACATCGGTCGATTACACAGGTCTGCAATGGTTTTCCTCTTTGAAATCTGAGTAACATTTTCTATAGTTTCTGATGTGCTGATTACGAGAAAAATAATAAAAAAAATCCATCACGTCAGGATTTTTTGATATTGAATATTTAAGATTTAGCTCCAAAATGTCTGAGCGTCTATCTTTAGAAATTTATAAAACGTCATTAAAATACTTCAGCTTAATTTTTATTGCATTTAATTCGTGTAAGGGGACATAGAAATTAATGCAAATCAGTAATTTGATGATTACTACATAAAAAGTAAAAGTAATCCGCATTAACCATGTTGAAAACGGGTAATTTTGACTTCATTTAGTAATAAAAAAATAAAAAATATTACCTAGTAGTAATATTACCTAATTGTTGTAAATATTATTAAAAAAGGGTGTAATAAAGATAATCCAAAAGGCTTTTTTTTTATTAAGTACCCACACTTATTTAGAAAATTAACAGTTGAAGTGCGCATCTTGCAACATGAACTTTAAAATGTCATCGCGAAGATGTTTAAATTCTCCAAATTGTTTTTGTAATATTTGCGGGAATTTTATGGTGATAAAACAACGAAACAGCATTACCGACTTTGTGAAAAATATTTACAAAAGTTATTACGGAGACGTTTTAATTAACCAAAGACAAAACTTGGACACCTCATAAACTTTGTACGACTTGTTTATTAGAACTTCGCCAGTGGTCAAAAGGACAGAAAAATAGCTTCAAAATCGTTTCGCCTATGCTACGAAGAGAGGCTAACAACCATGATAAAGATTGCTACTGTTGTTGTTGTGACATAACTGGATACAATTTTAATAATAAAAGGGACATAAACGAGCACTAAACTTAATTTCCTAAATTCGCACATTGATTACTTCCCAGAAAATCTAGGAGCCGTTGGCGAAGAACAAGGCGAAAAATTTTACCGAGATTTGAAAGAGCTTGAAGTCTGGTATCAAGGAACATGGAATACTAGCATGATGGCGGACTATTGTTGGTTATTGAAGCGCGACGATCCAAACTGGAATTTTAACCGAAAATCGCACAACTTAAGGTTCCAGGAAAAAAGGACCAGGTTCAACAAATAAAATTTACATGTAACTTAGACTAGTAACAAGTTGTTATTATATTTTAGTCGTTTTTAAAGTTAAAAGTAATGTACTTTTTTTAAATATAATTTTTTTATGAGAAAACTTGGGTCTTTTTTTCTATTTTCTTTCTGTACCTTTTTTGAAAAATCTGGAGGTGATGCAGAAAAACTAAGTACATATTCGTAATCAGCGCACCAAAATACCCTAGAATCAGCTATCAAATTCCAGAGAGGAAGTTATGACCCTCATTTTGCAGGCCTGTGTTATCATAATACGGGGGAATGTAGTCTTAAGAAGCTACAGGAGAACGCACTAAAAATAAAGAATACATAATCACTTTTCTAGTAGTAAATGATAATTGCAAAAATGTGCCGCATCAGAACTGATTATTATGAGTGGAAATTGTATAAGAGGTCGACATTTTGACTGTTAAGTACTAATAAAATCGTTTATTGTAATGTTAAAACCTTAACAACTGTCACATAAATTAAAGAATATCATTATATTTAAATAAAAAACCGGAAACATTACAATTTCTGATAGTTAAGTATCATTTAAATTTAAAAAATCGAAAATTTTAGACTAACGCGGCGCTTCTCGTAGATTACGAACACTGCACAGCCCTCGACTCGCCAGGGATGCGGCACCCTCGGCCTGCCGCCGTCCGCGCCCGCGACGCGCGCCCGCCGCGCCGGTGTGTCGGCACCGTGTCGCATGCGCCTGGTTTCGGAAACTTAAGATTGTTGTTAATTTTGTTCTTTGTGTGATAGTTGTGGAAAGTTTTTGTTATTTCAATTTTTGTTAATGTTCTTGTTATTGTTGCTGTTATTATTATTATTGTGTTGTTGATTTTTATTGTGAAGAAATGGAACCATAGGCCGGACCATCTACTGGTGAACTTAGTAAACGCCGCCGTCGACGTAATATTTTACAAGCAGAAGCCGGTTCTGGGCGTATACCTTTTACTTCCCCGACACAGAAACGGCCATCAAAAGTTATCACCAGTGGCGAAAAACTTATAATAATTAACATATATAAATATGTGAAAAAATCAACGCCGGAGCATGAACACGTCACTAATCATGATTTGGTGAAGAAAACAGCTGAAAGCTGCCCTAGATCTTTAAGGCAGAATACGAAAAACTCTCGGCTACAGTTGTATTTAATTTCAAAGAAAACTGATAGTAATGAATTATAATTATGCGTAGTATTTTTTTTGTGTTTTAAATAATAATTATTATTATGTAAAATAAATGACTGATATTTAATTATGTGTTGCTTCAATAATGCATCCTACGGTTATCATCCCCTGCCTAACTCGGAGCTGTCTAGACGACTATACCACGATTCACTAACGACAGCATTTTCTGTCGTTATAAGAACATTGAATCTGTCGTATTTGCAAATCACGTAACAGTGGTAGGGGGGTGGGAATGACTTGTATTGCCACGCTAACTGGCGCGGACTATAGCTTAAAATTTCACGAAATCGAGGTATTTTCAAACCAAAAATCTATCGAGGATTTTATCAGTAATCGTGTTTCGAGCCTAGAGCGTTTTTAGTTCATGAACTGAAGTTGATTGTTGGTGTTCAAATTTTAATTCAGCAGACTTTACGAGTCCTGAGATCTAGATCAAAGTAATAGTCTATTTGGCGGCATATGGACTCTTAAGGCTTGTATGTTCGATAGAGACTCATCTTGGGGTAAAGTTTATACTAGGAAATAT
Source organism: Miltochrista miniata (assembly GCA_933228765.1). Lineage (NCBI taxonomy): Eukaryota > Metazoa > Arthropoda > Insecta > Lepidoptera > Erebidae > Miltochrista > Miltochrista miniata. Next base: position 6,823,336 of record OW121764.1, on the reverse strand, counting down.
TCTTCGATTTGATCTGATAAAACTATATTATTGTAATTTATGAGATACTCTTGCTTTTTAACGTATCAAAACACGATTAGGAATACTTTGTTCGATCGAAATCGCTCTCGAAAAATGAGAAATATTGCAAAAATCTTAACAAGTAATGTACTTTTTTTATCTAAATAAATGAGTTTAATTCTCATAAATAATTGTCATAAAATAGATATAGGTCTTATAATATAACAATATTTTACGTATAGATTATTTTTTAAAACCCCTCAGATTTTATAACAGTAATATAATGTACTAGCTGTTACCCGCGACTTTGTTCGCGTGGAAATTATGTTATAAGCAAAGTTTGAACTGTATTCTATCGAGCCTCTAGGATAAGTCTTAACCAAAATGTGGGGACAAAGTTAGGACATCCTCCAACTTACCCGGGGAGCTATGCGCTACATGGTTTTTTTTTAATGTGAGGTAAATCCCACATGAATATACTATAACTCCTACTGACAAAAAAACACACGTATCCTACCTAACAGCCTACGGTTGAGAGCCCCTGGTAAGCCCTCTAAAGGATACCCCAGGACTGCGCTAGATGGATAGGTAGAGACCTCATGGTTTTACCGGTCCAAGGCCGGTATGACGTACGTGATTATTAATTGGCCCCTTTAATAATAAAAAGAGTACATAAGTAGTAGTGACCGACCGAAGTTTCGGTTTCGGTTTCGGTTTCGGCCAGTTTCGGCCAAAAAATCGAGTTTCGGCCGCAGTTTCGGTTTCGGCCAAAATGGGCCGAAACTTTCGGCCGGGCCGAAACTCACGTGTTCATGAATTTTGAGTGTCTGGCTCTGCTCGCGACGTGGTTGGGGCCAGCCCAACCAGTTAATATATTACTAACCGAAGATTTAGAGATTTACACTTTACCTTTATTTAAACCACCAGCAATTGAGAAGTATTGGACAGTTACCCCTGCGGCCCTGTGTTATGTCTTAGACCTCCTTTTTTTTAGGATCCCGTTTTTACTTTTGGTTACTGAATCCTAAAGATCTAGGACATTACATGACCCTACCCCTTTGTTGTTGTATTTAGTTGACTGTGTTGGTCGTCTGTCTGTCTGTCAGCAGGCTGTAACTCATCCACAGTGATAGTTAGACAGTTTTTTTACAGATGATGTATTTCTGTTGCCGCTATAGCAACAAATAATAAAAATAGACAAAATAATAGTATTAAAGGGGGCCTCCCATACAACATACGAGACTTTTTTGCCGCTTTTGTTGTACGGAACCCTACGTGCGCGAGTCCGGCTCACTCTTGTCCAGTTTTAGTTATACACTTCTAGAATGTAACCAAAACCGGCCAAGACCTAGTAGCAGAGCACCGTGTGGTTTTAGTCGGTAGGAGTTCGCAATAGCATCTATGTGTAATTCCACACGAAAAAGATGGAAACTCATCTTTAGGTGGAGATATTTCTGAAATAAACACTTGAGAAGATTTATACCGTTGATCGATGGCACTTGGTGGAACTTGCTGCACCTATTGAAAAAATAACCGGCTAAGTGCGAGTCGGACTCTCACACGGAGGGGTTAAAGCGGGACCCAATTAACGAGACATGAGGCCTAGGCATCCGGCTGTCTCTTAGTCACGAGGTTGTATCGCTAGAACCGCGCCAGATAGAGACCTAAAATTTTCACTGATGATGTATTTCTGTTGCCGCTATTTTTTTTTTCAAGTGCGGGAAATCCTACAGGGATGCTATGCTCCCTAACGTCGGAAGGATTCCGGTCCTACCGACTAAAAAACACCCGTTGGAAGCCCCGAGTATGCCCTCGGAATGATGCATACTGCGGCCGCGTCTTTAGTTGTTATCCCGCTACTTGAGGGGGCCGTGCATGAATCTCACACTTCACGCTATCGTCTAGGGCCTGCTTCTATAAGGACGGTAAGCAGACGTCCTCAGGCCCCTGGTCATATAGTCTGATAGTATAGGGCGCGCTGTCGCAGACTGCGCAACTTGGGTGGGAGAGTTCTGTCCTGCTTCCTACCCGGCGCCGTCTCTTTTACGAGCATGACCTGTTCACAGGAAGAGGCCTATGGTCCCGCTCCAGCGCCTTCTTGCTCCATTAAACAATGACGCAAGGGCCCTCGCTTAAAGGTCCCATAGAGGGGTCCCGGCTAGAAGACATGCCGCCTCAACTGATATCATGCGGTATGCCCTTATCCTTACCCTGACAGCCATCGCCTTCTGCGGGCTAAGCAATCAGGCCGCATTGCTGACCTTCAGGATCTCCGCCCATACGGGGGCCTCATATAGGGCCATGCTCCGCATGATCCTAAGGTACAGTCTCCTGCAGGGAGCGTTGGCTCCCCTGATATTGGGCAACAACCGCGAGAGTGTGGCTGATACCCCCTCCCTCAGTTTTGAAACCAAACTTCGGAAGTGGTATCCGAATTTACACCGGCTATCGAATACGAGCCCCGGATACGTCGTCGAGAGCTCGATGCCGATGCTGACGCCCCCTATATGTAAGCTGGATCCCGCAGGTGTCCTATAGGGCTGCGTCTCGGTGCGTTGCTCCTCGCGCTGTAATTAGGGTGCCGTCGTAACACGTTACGCCCGTAACAGGTTACGCCGACACCTCTGAGCAACGGACCACGCAGCACCCAATCGTAACCGATGTTTCACTAAAGCGGTCCTAAGAACGATTCCTGTGGAACACCTAACGACTCGCCGACTCTGCCCTAGCTCGGGTAAGTTATGGCCCTCTCGGAAAGATAGACCCCGACAATTCGACGGAGGTATTGAGGCATTTAATGGTAAATAAGCGCCTCTCAAACGCAGCTCCAGGGCAAGGTGTCGAAGCGTTGGAGATTACAAAAGACACACACCACCAACCAATTCACCATATTGCCGCTATAAAAAAAAAACCTACTAAAATCAGAAAAAACATCCACCGGATTTCTCTGTGCGGGAATCCGACTCGCACTTGGCTGTTTTTTTTTTTTCAATATGAACACGTGAGTTTCGGTTTCGGTTTCGGTTTCGGCCGAAACTGACCCTGGGGCCGAAAGTTCGGTTTCGGTTTCGGTTTCGGCCGGAAAACCAGTTTCGGTCGGACACTAATAAGTAGTACGGTGAAGCGCGAATACGCGAATATGGTTCGAAAGAGAAACGATTTTTGCATTGCTGGGTTCTGGCGAAGAGTCTTTTCAATGCATGCGAGTTGTATCTGGGCCCTTGTTATTTAAGTGGAGTTAAGTTGAAGAGCTCTTTACCTCACCTTGGTAGATTCGGTCTATTAATTGAATTTAAGTCTTACGGACTGTGAAAGTATCGATTCGAAAGATTGCTAGATGCGCCACACGGCTTTCCATCAGTGGCGACGTCAATTTGGCGAGCTTAATATAAAAAAAATACTATTGTTCTACTCTGCACCAGTGGTTCAAGGCTGTCAATTACCTCAGGACAGTCTTTATTGTGAATATCACATCGCTGCATGTACAGACGGAGTGTAAGCACTGCTGGGAGTTATCGAAAAGTTGAGAGCAGTATTCTTAAGGGGCGGTTATTGCGCACAAGTAGGCATTTGGCGCTCCCCTCGCCCCGGGCGCAAGACACACCGCGCGCCGGTAGCGGCAGTGAACTCTCATGCCACAGTATACAGTATAGTAGAAAGAAACAGCATGCTAACTTTGTTTGACGTAGTAAATGCATCTAACTTTATTAAGTGTAGTGATTTATTAGTTTCGTAAATAAAAATAAAAGAGTTAGTCGTAAATAAATTATGTATATTATACTATTATTTTTAAGCTAAAGAGTTTGTTTGTTTGTTTAGTTGTTCTAACTCTAGAGTCTAAGAGACTGCTAGTTGAATTTCAAGAGTTTCTTAACAGAATGTCCATTTTTGAAAAATACCAAAATATATAACATCACGCTAAGGCGAATAAGAGCCTAGCAGCAACGAAACATTTTTCGACAACTAGGATATTTCATTTCTTTTGAGAGTTTCCGTTGCGTACGTTTGCTAACAGTTGCGTAAAAAATGTAAATTACATAATAGCTGGTCATAAAAATTTCTAAAGTTTTCTAAAGTTGGTATGCTAAGTATGAATCACGGGATCATTGTGCAATCTAAAAAGGCCGCCGCGGTGTAATCACAAAATTTCATGATGGGTGTCGTTTAAAGAGATTTTTGGTATGCTGAGTACGAATCACGTGATAATTTTGCAATCCAATATGGGCGCCGCGCCGTAATCACAAAATTTCATGATGGGTATCGTTTAAGGGGTTTCTTGGTACGCTGAGTACGAATCACGTGATAATTTTGCAATCCAAAATGGCGGCTGCGGTGTAATCACAAAATTTTATGATAGGTATCGTTTAAAGGGGTTCTTGGTATGCTGAGTACGAATCACGTGATAATTTCGCAATCCAAAATGGCCGCCTCTGTGTAATCACAAAATTTCATTATGGGTATCGTTTAAAGGGTTTTTGGTATGCTGAGTACGAATTACGTGGTAATTTTGCAATACAATATGGCCGCCGCGCCGTAATCACAAAATATCATGATGGGTATCGTTTAAGGGGTGTATTGGTATGCTGAGTACGAATCCTGTGATAATTTTGAAATGCAATATGGCCGCCGCGCCGTAATCTCAAAATTTTATGATTAGTATCGTAAATGGTAGTATCGTAAGTATGATAGTATCGTCATCGGTGATCCAATACGGGCATATTGGATTGCAAAATTATCACGTGATTCGTACTCAGCATACCAAAAAACCCCTTAAACGATACCCATCATGAAATTTTGTGATTACGGCGCGGCGGTCATCTTGTATTGCAAAATTAGTACGCGATTCGTACTCAGCATACCAAAAAACCCCTTAAACGATACCCATCGTGAAATTTTGTGATTACGGCGCGGCGGCTATATTCGATTTCAAAATTATCACGTGATTCGTACTCAGCATACGAACAAACCCCTTAAACGATACCCATCATGAAATTTTGTGATTACGGCGCGGCGGCCATATTGGATTGCAAAATTATCACGTACTTCGTACTCAGCATACCAAAAAACCCCTTAAACGATACCCATCATGAAATTTTGTGATTACGGCGTGGCCGCCATGTTCGATTGCGAAATTATCATGTAATTCGTAGACATTTTAATGCATTAGGTAGCTGGTTACCATGTCGTGAAAACACTTAAAAAGTAAAAGATCACCACATTTTTACCATGAGTCGCGTATGTATTTGTAACGGTTAATCTAATTACATTTTGCCCATTACTGATATTTTTATACTGTGGCGCGATTTCAACGTAATTTGGCATAATAATTACGAAATAGTTGCGAAAAAAACTGACACAGGTCCTGCCTCCACAAGCGCCTGGGCGAGACTGATCGGCCGTCAGCGGCGCAATTCTATTGCGTTTGGTAGATATTCGTACATGATAACAATGTGTATAAAAACTTAATACCTTTAATTGAGTGCAAAAAAATATATAAAATGTTAATAGTTTAGCCACAGTTTTGAAAAAACTTTTCTGAGAGAGTCAACTTTGGGATTTTTTTCTATCTAGTGAAATTTATTGGATCGTGTAACGGGCTCGGAATATGTTTAGCTTATATCCTTAACTATTATATATATATTTTTCAGATTTAAAAACCCTTTACTTTTTGACTAGGATTGTTTCAAAAAACTCAAAATCTGACCCACGCGGCCTTAATAACGAATCTGCGCCATGTACAGGAGACTTTGTCTTGTGCGGCATGAAAAATTAGCAGCCTTTTTTACTTATTCAAGATTTCTAGTTTCTTTGGGACTGGCCCAATACAGCTATATAAGATCTATATTAAGTAAATTCAGTGTATTAAAATACAAATTACCATTTAAAGTACTAAGGATGTTGTACATGGCCCTGGCTGACTCGGTTGTTGGTTATGGATTAAGTAGCTATGGCAGAACATACAAAACATACCTAGATGATATATACAGCCTCCAGTTACGTTTATTAAAAATGATTGTACCTAAACACATTAAAGAAAAACATAAAGATAATGACGTTGAAATATTTAAATATTGCAATGTTATGAATGTATTTGATAAAATTGAATTTAGTATTCTTACAGAAATGAATATATCAGAAAGGTTGGTCAGGAAGAAGAGACCAAAATATATGAGGTCAATTGTACACAAAAATAAATACATACTCCCTAAAACTAATAATTTCTATGGAAAAAGGATTGACAACTACTTGGTTCCTGTCTTCCTGAACAAACTACCTGATGACATACAAATGCTTTACAAAAACATACCTAAAAAATTTAAGCATAAATTAAAAACTCACTTTTTACCAAAACTGAAGAGCATAAAATAGAGGAATATTGTATAAATATAAGTACCTACATAAACCCTGAAAAGAATCACATTGACTTGTTGTGATTTCCATTCAGGGTATCGTTTGATCACCATCTGGTGGTATATACATACTGGTATCAATGAGATGACTGTGAATATGTTTGTTAATAATAGTACCTAGTATTAGAATGTTACAGCCTGACTAGTGGAACAAAAATGTAAACCGATCCCAAGACCTTGTCGTAGGGCTAGTCAGGTTGTCAGGTAGGCATGCTGTGGTGATATTGTATTTTATATAATTATTTTGCACACCTTACAATAGGAACCAGTCCTGTTCATTTAAAAAAAAAAACATATTACTTAGAAAGAAAAAAAAAACTAATTAAAGATAAATATGTAAAAACGGCTCACTTATACTCATATAGACCCTGCGAGGTCTTTGTAGTTTAAGTTAAATTTAACAATAATGTTAAGTACCTATGTTATGTCTTGAACAATAAATAAAAAAAAAAAAAAAAAGCTTTCAATGTAGATGTTATTGTTACACCACGCACATCTAACAATACCAAGCAGTTATTACTGTTGTTACCGATGAACTGTAGTCTTTTAAAGTAGGTATTATTATGTTATTGAATTCATATTATGATGTACATAGTTGATGAATTAATAAACCAACAAACAGAGATGTTGAGATTGCCTTTCATTGGTTTTAAAGTTAGCAAAAGACGGCCGAGTGCCAGCAATGCGAGCAGCGCAGCGAGGATACAGCGCTCCACACATTTGTGAAGTGCAAGGTGCGAGCGCAATAGCGCCAGGCCTTCGTGGCAGTTTTAGACGTGAACACTCTCTCGCTGGAGACCATGATCTCCAGCGGGAGTAAGCGGGTGCGCTGCCTCTTTCTGCGAGCAAGTCATGCTCGTGAAAGAGGCGGCGGGGAGGGGGCGGGAGAGAACTCTCCTACCCGAGTTCCGCATCAGCGGCGGGAGCGCCGGCGACATGAATGTCTTCGCCTAAGACTATCGGCCTACATGACCGGGGGCCGCTCACCGTCCTTACAGAAGCAGGCCCTAGACCAGGGGTCCGGCAACCTTTTGAGTAGGAAGAGCCAAAAATGCCGATTTTAAATAACAAAACTTTTCAAGAGCCACAAAATATTTCTTGGGTATACGAACACGAAAAGTGAGATAAAACCAAAACCAGACAGTAAGACAGAACTTACGGCCATGGGCAGATGGTAGCGGTAGCGCACCATGTGGTTTTTGAGGATTTCCAAACGTAAAAACAAACAGAGTGGTTATGTGGAATTCTCCGAAATTGGTATACCCACTAAAAGGAGTGAAGCGTACAACTGAGTCACAGGAAAGGCAAGCGTACAACTTCTGCAGTCCAACATGCGCTGCCTGCAACAGGCTGGACTCTGTGGGGTCTAAGAAAATTTACCCACCGAAACTTCACTGCTGTGACCCCAGAACATGAGGGGCGACTGACTAAGACTGCTGGCATAAAACTCCCCGCTACTCAGTACCTCAGAATAGATCAGGTGGCCAAGACAGGCTCAATGCTTACCGCGGGGCTCTACACAATTTATGGATGAGATCATCGCGCGCCCTAATACGCCAGCTCTAGATCTCTTCCGAAGATGGTTGGTTGCCATTTTGACGCACCAAAGCATTCGGCCGGTAGATAACTGGTAGAACTGCTGCCTCTAGATCCCACGACCGACTTTCAGTAATTAGACACGCCGCTTCTTATGATACGGTGCAATACGCTCGAGCCATTCTCTGGGCCTTGGCCCGCTGCAGACATCGCAACAGAATCCTATTAGAAAGAAAATGGTGCTGCAACTTGTCCGCCCAAACTGGTGCTCCATATAACGCTTTCGAGCGCAGAACACCACCTATCGGCGTGGTTGCTTGTTTATCTGCTAGTAAGGCTGTTGTAGTGTTTGTAAAAGTGAATTTTATGATAATTGTGGGTGGAACTAAAGAGCCGCAGCTTCACTTCCAAAGAGCCGCATGTGGCGCGCGAGCCGCGCTTTGCCGACCCCTGCCCTAGACCAGGGGTCGGCAAGGCGCGGCTCGCGAGCCGCATGCGGCTCTTTGGGTGTAGACCTGCGGCTCTTTAGTTGCATACATAATTATCATATTATTCATTTTCAAGAACATTATCACCCTTTATTTTCCAAAAATACCACAAAAGTCTTACTAGTAGTTAAACAAGCAAACTCGCCTAATAGTGGTGTGCTGCGCTTGAAAGCGTTATATGGAGCACCATTTTCTTTATAATAGGAATATGCTGCGATGTCCGCAGCGGGCCCAGAGAATATAATATCATAAGAGACGGCATGTCTAATTCTGACAGTCCGTCGCGGAACCTAGAGACCGCAGTTCTGGCAGAAATCTACCGGCCCAATGCTTTGGTGCGTCAAAATGGCAAACAACCATCTTCGGCAGAGATTGAAAGCTGGCGTGTTAGAGCGCGCAATGATTTCATTCATAAATGGCGCACCAGGCTAGAGCTCGGCGGTAAGCATTGAGCTCGTCTCTGCCATCTTATTTATTCTTAGGTCCTGGTTAGAAAAGCGGCACTGACATACCTACCACCTCACACAGCTCCTCACAAGGCACGGATATTTTAGAAAATACCTGCATGATGTGGTAGGCATTAAGCCTGAGGCAACGTACCCACTGCGAGGACAGCGCCGTGGATAAAGCGTTGCACACCCTCGCTTTTTGTACTGCTCTAAGAGTGCTATGTTAGACAGCGAAGAAAATTGGTTCGTCTGTTGTTTTGACGTCAACGGCAATGAGAAAAGCGCTGCGGGTGCCAAAGCTGGGGGGCCTAACACTTCCAGTATGCCAACCTCGCACGCGTGGCTGACGATGGAAGTTTTATGACAGCCGTGAGACTGACTAAGACGCTCCCCTCGTGTTCAGGCGTCGCGGCAGTGAAGTTTCGGTGGGTAATATTTAGACCCCCAGAGTGGAGACTGTTGCAGGTAGCTGTTGTACGCTTGCCTTCCCTGTGACCCAACAATAGTGACAAGAAGGAACATCCCAGGGTTTTAGTGGGAGAATCCCACAGAATCACTCAGTTTTTTTTAATTGTGGAAATTCTCTAAAACCACCCTGTGACTCACCACCTGCCTATGGCCGTAAGTCCTGGAGACGCCCTTCGAAGAATGTTCTCAGAGCTTCCGACAGACTTGGTTTGTCTCTATAGCAGACTTTCCCCGCAGTCTAGTCTATCCCACTTCTTACGGGGGGGGGGGGGGGGGTCGTGGTATCAAGAAAGATTTTGTGGCTCTTTAAAAATGTTGTAATTTAAAATCGTCATTTTTGGCTCTTCCGACTCAAAAGGTTGCCGACCCCTGCCCTAGACGACGGTGTGACGCGAGGGATTTACCCTTATATAAACCTATCCGCATATAAAATTGAACTTAACCTATTTCGTAATCCTTCTCTGTCAAGCTCCTTGGCTTTGTAGCGTGATTAAAGATATACAACAGACTTAATCTTTAAGCTCATTTATATTAAATAGCTGTTCCCCGCGACTTCGACCGCGTAGAAGTCGTTATCGCGTGAAAGTCGTTTTCACGTAAAACCATAACACGCCTTTTGCGCAGTCGGTTAAAAAGTAGCCTATGTCCTTCCCAGGGCCTGGAACTATCTCCATACCAATTTTCATCTTAATCGCTCCAGCCGTTTAGGCATGAAAAAGTATGTAACAGACAGACAGACTGATAGACAGACAGACAGACAGACAGAGTACTTTCGCATTTATAATATTATAGTAGGGAAATAGGGATAGCTGTTCCCCGCAACTTCGACCGCGTAGCAGTCGTTATCGCGTGAAAGTCGTTATCACGTAAAACCATAACACGCCTTTTGCGCAGTCGGTTAAAAAGTAGCCTATGTCCTTCCCAGGGCCTCGAACTATCCACATACCAAATTTCATCTCAATCGCTCCAGCCGTTAAGGCGTGAAAGCGAAACAGCGTGAAAGTCGTTATCATGTAAAATCATAACACTCCTTTTGCGCAGTCGGTTAAAAAGTAGCCTATGTCCTTCCCAGGGCCTCGAACTATCCCAATACCAAATTTCATCTCAATCGCTCCAGCCGTTTAGGCGTGAAAGCGGAACAGACAGACAGAGTTACTTTCGCATTTATAATATTAGTAGGGATTAGTAGGGATTAGAAGGGTGTAGTGGGGCCCTACCAACACCTCCGGGCCCAAGTCAACCTCACGTGCAAGCTCGTGCACCTGCTGAACAACGGACGAGGCTCTGTCGTCGGCGGTCCATTTCAACACGGCGATGGGCTCACCACCTGTTACGTGGGACCGAATTGTACACGGTGAAATGTGGGCCGGTATAGGCCTCTGCCTACCCCTTCGGGGATAAAGGCGTGAGTATATGTATGTATGTAGAATCGAAAGCAGCGTACGCTTTTGCCGGATTTCGGCAAAAGCGTTCGCTGCAATCGTTCGAATTGCCTAAGGATTTGTCAAGGTCGAACATTGCAGCCTTTACAAAAGCTTTTTTGTGTTGGAAAATGTACTACGTTTTTTTGGTCTATGTAGAAAATTTAGTATTTAAGCAGTGTGACAGGCAGTGGAATGTTAAACATTTTATTTGACTACAGCATACATTTAATTGGCTATAATATAAACAATCCTTATTTTTGGATTGGCAGTGAAGAATTTTCCCATGGGAAGAGTGCGTGCTTCTATTGATAACTGCCCTCAACTTTTAAAGGACTTTATTGCATCCAATGGAGACCACTTCGAATAAGCTTTTTATATATTTGAATTGTTTTATATTTATATATTAAACTAACACACTGTAAAAGTGATAAGTGTTAATTGCTATAGTCATCACTAGTTCCGCACTTCTAAAAAAATGTAGCTAGTTTTGGAAATAATTACGCTGAAATTTCAGTTAGATAATTTATAGAATTTTGTTCTAGATTACATCCGGTGAGCAGTTCATAGCAATACCTCGACCCCAGTCAAGTGCACCCTGTATTGGCTGCGCATCACACGTCAATCCACAGGCGCAAGGTGTTCAAGACCTAGCTGCCTTAGGAATCAGACATCTGGATATTCATGAGCCGACCGTGAGACATAGCCTCGATTCTGTTATCGATGTGGAGAGACAGGTTCAAGTAAGCTGACGACTTTAAAATTTCTTGTAGACACCTTTATCATTGAACTCCAGAATTTAAGGTATATTTACATTTGCAGGTCGTAAACGGAATCAGATATATTTTAAAACTCTCAGTTAATTTTGACAATTGTACTGAAACAAAAAGTGATCTTTGTTACTCCACGAAAACGTGCAAGATATCGATTTTGGTAAAACCATGGCAGACTTTACCCAATGGTGCTAAATACAGAGCAATTTTATCCAATAACTGTACAGAGCAATGGTTGTTTGGTGAAAACGGAGAAGTTTTACCAGAAACCACAGAAAACAAAAATCCAAATAATTTAGATAGACACTCTACAACTGATGATGACATACATGTAGAACACCGTGAAGATGTTCAATCTCAACCAAATGTAGATAAGACCTTGACCGTTGATAAATTGAAAGCATTAGAAGAGCTAATACTCCCGTTAGATAAAGCTACAGATTCATCTAGCCGTAATATTGATACGGTATTACCGAAAAATAGTGAAGCGCACGTTGCTAATAATACAACAGATCTGCAATATAGTGCAATTTCTCTTTCTTCATCTCCATCCGAATCTAATACCCAGGAATCAAGTAACTTAAGTGATGACAAGAGAAAAGCAATTGATGATATGTTAGATTTTTTCAAATTTTCAGGATATAAGTCCCAAAGCCCCCCTCAAAATGATGAAACGATGCCTAGACTGAAGAGGAGCTATGATTACGATTTAAAATTACTGTCACTTACAGACGATTATCGTCAACTAAAACAAAGTATGGAAAATGCTAAATACATATATGAAATGGCTCAAGCTATGGTGGATCATTTAAATGAAGCTGATTTGGAAATAAAAAATAGAGTTATTAAAAATGTTGTCAAAGCTGAAGAAGAAGAAGCTAATGAAAAGCATTTTGTTTATATTCAAGTGCAAATTTTAATACCTTGTGATTCACTTAACTGCGATCCTAAAGAAACTCAAACTAAAATTTGTAATGGAGTGCTTGATAGTACAAATAAGAAAAAACCGCAAATAATATACAGTTTTTGCTATAGCGATAGCAAAGAGAAGGAAATGTTGGAAAAAGTTAAGGATATTGAATCTGATGACCCAGTGCTATTACGTCTTTCCAAAGCAGTTTTAAAAAAAATGGAAGGTGAATCTGCAGAACCAAACGCTATGAAAATTAAAAAAATTATATCTGCTAACACTCGTGTATCATCAGGCAGACTTACGAAAATTTCTTTGATAGTTGATTACATGAACTGTAGCAAAAGTGTTCCTTTAATTTTAAGAAAAAAGTGTTCAACTGTAGATAATTTAGGTTCACTAATCTGTGAAGTCTTGGTTCATGAAAGAGACTGGCTGAAAGAGAGAGCAATCACTTACACCTGTACTGAACGACCCATAGATATGATAATAAGTAAAGACAATCCCAATAAAAATATTACAATCGATGATCCTAAAATAGCAGAAATTTTGCAAGATGCATTACAATATTTAGAATTACAATCTAGTTCCAAAAATAAACTTCAAATTACTAACGTCATTAAAATTTCTACGCAAGTGCTAGCTGGGTTTCTAATTAAAATACAGTTCGTTGTTGGTAATACGAATTGCAGTAACAACGGTCTAAAATATCAATCAGACAAATGTGTGTTATTAAACAATGAACGGCTTCGTAAATGTAAAGCACAAGTTTGGGACCGATCGTGGATAGTTGATGGGAGACAAATGGAAGTAATATGCGACGAGGACGTGAAGGTTACGGAAACGGCTCGAAGTACTAAAAGCAAGAGAGAGATTTCTTCTGGTGACACTATAATAGGTAGATTGGAGGTAAAAAATCCGAATGACCCGACTTACCGTCAACTAGCTAAAGAATCACTGCAGAAATATGTTACGAGCAGTGGCAACAAAGGTCCGCACAGAGTAGTTAATATAGAAAAGGTAACCACGCAAGTAGTCTCAGGCAGTTTGACTAGGATCACCTTTACAGCAGCACCGACTGATAATTCTCAAAGCGATGTTTTAAGATGCATTTCGAAAGTCTGGGAGCAGTCTTGGCTGAACAAGAAAGATATCGATGTATCCTGTGAAATCAATAGCTACAGGTCGAAAAGACATGTAAAAGCAGGTGGTGAAGTGGTACAAAATCCTACTAACCCAAAGTACTGGCAATTAGCTGAAGAATCATTGCAGAAATATGTTAAGAGCAGTGGAATCAAAGGCTCGCACAGCGTTGTTCTAGTAGAAAAGGTAACCACGCAAGTCGTGGCGGGCAGTTTAACTAGGATCACTTTTACAGCAGCACCGACTAGTGATGCAGGTGATGTTTTAAGATGCGTCTCGAAAGTCTGGGAGCAGTCTTGGCTGAGCAAGAAATATATCGATGTATCCTGTGAAATCGATAGCTACCGGTCGAAAAGACAGTTAGGAAATGGTGGTGAAGTGGTACAAAATCCGAATGACCCAGCTTACCAGCAATTAGCTGAAGATTCATTACAGAAATATGTCACGAGCAGTGGTAGCAAAGGTCCGCACAGAGTAGTTAATATAGAAAAGGTAACCACGCAAGTCGTCTCGGGCAGTTTGACTAGGATCACCTTTACGGCAGCACCGACTGAAAATACTCAAGGCGATGCTTTAAGATGCGTCTCGAAAGTCTGGGAGCAGTCTTGGCTGAACAAGAAAGATATCGATGTATCCTGTGAAATCGATAGCCACAGGTCGAAAAGACAAGTAAAAGGTGGTGAAGTGGTACAAAATCCGAATGACCCGGCTTACCAGCAATTAGCTGAAGAATCATTGCAGAAATATGTCACGAGCAGTGGCGACAAAGGCCCGCACAAAGTAGTTAATATAGAAAAGGTAACCACGCAAGTAGTCTCGGGCAGTTTGACTAGGATCACCTTTACAGCAGCACCGACGGATAATAATCAAGGCAATGTTTTAAGATGCGTCACGAAAGTCTGGGAGCAACCTTGGTTGAACAAGAAAGATATAGAGGTATCCTGTGAAATCGAAAGTCATAGGTCGAAAAGACACTTAAAACCAGGTGGTGAAGTGGTACAAAATCCGAATGACCCGGCTTACCAGCAATTAGCTGAAGAATCATTGCAGAAATATGTTACGAGCAGTGGCAACAAAGCCCCGCACAGAGTAGTTAATATAGAAAAGGTAACCACGCAAGTAGTCTCGGGCAGTTTGACTCAGATCACCTTTACAGCAGCACCGGCGGATAATACTCGAGGCGATGTTTTAAGATGCGTCTCGAAAGTCTGGGAGCAACCTTGGTTGAACAAGAAAGATATAGAGGTATCCTGTGATATCGAAAGTCAAAGGCCGAAGAGGCATTTAGTAGTTGGTGGTGAAATGTTACAAAATCCGAATGATCCGGCTTACCAGCATTTAGCTGAAGAATCATTGCAGAAATATGTCACGAGCAGTGGCAACAAAGCCCCGCACAGAGTAGTTAATATAGAAAAGGTAACCACGCAAGTAGTCTCCGGCAGTTTGACTCAGATCATCTTTACAGCAGCACCGACGGATAATACTCGAGGCGATGTTTTAAGTTGCATCTCGAAAGTCTGGGAGCAGCCTTGGTTGAACAAGAAAGATATAGAGGTATCCTGTGAAATCGAAAGTCATAGGCCGAAAAGACACTTAAAAGCAGGTGGTGAAGTGGTACAAAATCCGAATGATCCGGCTTACCAGCAATTAGCTGAAGAATCATTGCAGAAATATGTTACGAACAGTGGCAACCAAGCCCCGCACAGAGTAGTTAATATAGAAAAGGTAACCACGCAAGTAGTTTCGGGCAGTTTGACTAAGATCACCTTTACAGCAGCACCGACTGATAATACTCAAGGCGATGTTTTAAGATGCGTCTCAAAAGTCTGGGAGCAGTCTTGGCTGAACAAGAAAGATATCGATGTATCCTGTGAAATCGATAGCCACAGGTCGAAAAGACATGTAATAGGTGGTGAAGTGGTACAAAATCCGAATGACCCGGCTTACCAGCAATTAGCTGAAGAATCATTGCAGAAATATGTCACGAGCAATGGCAACAAAGCCCCGCACAGAGTAGTTAATATAGAAAAGGTAACCACGCAAGTAGTCTCGGGCAGTTTGACTCAGATCATCTTTACAGCAGCACCGACGGATAATACTCGAGGCGATGTTTTAAGTTGCATCTCGAAAGTCTGGGAGCAGCCTTGGTTGAACAAGAAAGATATAGAGGTATCCTGTGAAATCGAAAGTCATAGGTCGAAAAGACACTTAAAACCAGGTGGTGAAGTGGTACAAAATCCGAATGATCCGGCTTACCTGCAATTAGCTGAAGAATCATTGCAGAAATATGTTACGAGCAGTGGCAACAAAGCCCCGCACAGAGTAGTTAATATAGAAAAGGTAACCACGCAAGTAGTCTCGGGCAGTTTGACTCAGATCACCTTTACAGCAGCACCGGCGGATAATACTCGAGGCGATGTTTTAAGATGCGTCTCGAAAGTCTGGGAGCAACCTTGGTTGAACAAGAAAGATATAGAGGTATCCTGTGATATCGAAAGTCAAAGGTCGAAGAGGCAGTTAGTAGTTGGTGGTGAAATGTTACAAAATCCGAATGATCCGGCTTACCAGCATTTAGCTGAAGAATCATTGCAGAAATATGTCACGAGCAGTGGCAACAAAGCCCCGCACAGAGTAGTTAATATAGAAAAGGTAACCACGCAAGTAGTCTCGGGCAGTTTGACTCAGATCACCTTTACAGCAGCACCGGCGGATAAAACTCAAGGCGATGTTTTAAGATGCGTCTCGAAAGTCTGGGAGCAACCTTGGTTGAACAAGAAAGATATAGAGGTATCCTGTGATATCGAAAGTCAAAGGTCGAAGAGGCAGTTAGTAGTTGGTGGTGAAAAGTTACAAAATCCGAATGATCCGGCTTACCAACAATTAGCTGAAGAATCATTGCAGAAATATGTCACGAGCAATGGCAACAAAGCCCCGCACAGAGTAGTTTATATAGAAAAGGTAACCACGCAAGTAGTCTCGGGCAGTTTGACTCAGATCATCTTTACAGCAGCACCGACGGATAATACTCGAGGCGATGTTTTAAGATGCGTCTCGAAAGTCTGGGAGCAACCTTGGTTGAACAAGAAAGATATAGAGGTATCCTGTGATATCGAAAGTCAAAGGTCGAAGAGGCAGTTAGTAGTTGGTGGTGAAATGTTACAAAATCCGAATGATCCGGCTTACCAACAATTAGCTGAAGAATCATTGCAGAAATATGTCACGAGCAATGGCAACAAAGCCCCGCACAGAGTAGTTAATATAGAAAAGGTAACCACGCAAGTAGTCTCGGGCAGTTTGACTCAGATCACCTTTACAGCAGCACCGACGTATAATACTCGAGGCGATGTTTTAAGATGCGTCACGAAAGTCTGGGAGCAACCTTGGTTGAACAAGAATGATATAGAGGTATCCTGTGAAATCGATAGTCATAGGTCGAAAAGACACTTAAAACCAGGTGGTGAAGTGGTACAAAATCCGAATGATCCGGCTTACCAGCATTTAGCTGAAGAATCATTGCAGAAATATGTCACGAGCAGTGGCAACAAAGCCCCGCACAGAGTAGTTAATATAGAAAAGGTAACCACGCAAGTAGTCTCGGGCAGTTTGACTCAGATCACCTTTACAGCAGCACCGGCGGATAATACTCGAGGCGATGTTTTAAGATGCGTCTCGAAAGTCTGGGAGCAACCTTGGTTGAACAAGAAAGATATAGAGGTATCCTGTGATATCGAAAGTCAAAGGTCGAAGAGGCAGTTAGTAGTTGGTGGTGAAAAGTTACAAAATCCGAATGATCCGGCTTACCAACAATTAGCTGAAGAATCATTGCAGAAATATGTCACGAGCAATGGCAACAAAGCCCCGCACAGAGTAGTTAATATAGAAAAGGTAACCACGCAAGTAGTCTCGGGCAGTTTGACTCAGATCATCTTTACAGCAGCACCGACGGATAATACTCGAGGCGATGTTTTAAGATGCGTCTCGAAAGTCTGGGAGCAACCTTGGTTGAACAAGAAAGATATAGAGGTATCTTGTGAAATCGATAGTCAAAGGTCGAAAAGACACTTAAAACCAGGTGGTGAAGTGGTACAAAATCCGAATGATCCGGCTTACCAGCAATTAGCTGAAGAATCATTGCAGAAATATGTTACGAGCAGTGGCAACCAAGCCCCGCACAGAGTAGTTAATATAGAAAAGGTAACCACGCAAGTAGTCTCGGGCAGTTTGACTCAGATCACCTTTACAGCAGCACCGACGGATAATACTCGAGGCGATGTTTTAAGATGCGTCTCGAAAGTCTGGGAGCAACCTTGGTTGAACAAGAAAGATATAGAGGTATCCTGTGATATCGATAGTCATAGGTCGAAAAGACACTTAAAACCAGGTGGTGAAGTGGTACAAAATCCGAATGATCCGGCTTACCAGCATTTAGCTGAAGAATCATTGCAGAAATATGTCACGAGCAGTGGCAACAAAGCCCCGCACAGAGTAGTTAATATAGAAAAGGTAACCACGCAAGTAGTCTCGGGCAGTTTAACTCAGATCACCTTTACAGCAGCACCGGCGGATAATACTCAAGGCGATGTTTTAAGATGCGTCTCGAAAGTCTGGGAGCAACCTTGGTTGAACAAGAAAGATATAGAGGTATCCTGTGATATCGAAAGTCAAAGGTCGAAGAGGCAGTTAGTAGTTGGTGGTGAAAAGTTACAAAATCCGAATGATCCGGCTTACCAACAATTAGCTGAAGAATCATTGCAGAAATATGTCACGAGCAATGGCAACAAAGCCCCGCACAGAGTAGTTTATATAGAAAAGGTAACCACGCAAGTAGTCTCGGGCAGTTTGACTCAGATCATCTTTACAGCAGCACCGACGGATAATACTCGAGGCGATGTTTTAAGATGCGTCTCGAAAGTCTGGGAGCAACCTTGGTTGAACAAGAAAGATATAGAGGTATCCTGTGATATCGAAAGTCAAAGGTCGAAGAGGCAGTTAGTAGTTGGTGGTGAAATGTTACAAAATCCGAATGATCCGGCTTACCAACAATTAGCTGAAGAATCATTGCAGAAATATGTCACGAGCAATGGCAACAAAGCCCCGCACAGAGTAGTTAATATAGAAAAGGTAACCACGCAAGTAGTCTCGGGCAGTTTGACTCAGATCACCTTTACAGCAGCACCGACGTATAATACTCGAGGCGATGTTTTAAGATGCGTCACGAAAGTCTGGGAGCAACCTTGGTTGAACAAGAATGATATAGAGGTATCCTGTGAAATCGATAGTCATAGGTCGAAAAGACACTTAAAACCAGGTGGTGAAGTGGTACAAAATCCGAATGATCCGGCTTACCAGCATTTAGCTGAAGAATCATTGCAGAAATATGTCACGAGCAGTGGCAACAAAGCCCCGCACAGAGTAGTTAATATAGAAAAGGTAACCACGCAAGTAGTCTCGGGCAGTTTGACTCAGATCACCTTTACAGCAGCACCGGCGGATAATACTCGAGGCGATGTTTTAAGATGCGTCTCGAAAGTCTGGGAGCAACCTTGGTTGAACAAGAAAGATATAGAGGTATCCTGTGATATCGAAAGTCAAAGGTCGAAGAGGCAGTTAGTAGTTGGTGGTGAAATGTTACAAAATCCGAATGATCCGGCTTACCAACAATTAGCTGAAGAATCATTGCAGAAATATGTCACGAGCAATGGCAACAAAGCCCCGCACAGAGTAGTTAATATAGAAAAGGTAACCACGCAAGTAGTCTCGGGCAGTTTGACTCAGATCACCTTTACAGCAGCACCGACGTATAATACTCGAGGCGATGTTTTAAGATGCGTCACGAAAGTCTGGGAGCAACCTTGGTTGAACAAGAATGATATAGAGGTATCCTGTGAAATCGATAGTCATAGGTCGAAAAGACACTTAAAACCAGGTGGTGAAGTGGTACAAAATCCGAATGATCCGGCTTACCAGCATTTAGCTGAAGAATCATTGCAGAAATATGTCACGAGCAGTGGCAACAAAGCCCCGCACAGAGTAGTTAATATAGAAAAGGTAACCACGCAAGTAGTCTCGGGCAGTTTGACTCAGATCACCTTTACAGCAGCACCGGCGGATAATACTCGAGGCGATGTTTTAAGATGCGTCTCGAAAGTCTGGGAGCAACCTTGGTTGAACAAGAAAGATATAGAGGTATCCTGTGATATCGAAAGTCAAAGGTCGAAGAGGCAGTTAGTAGTTGGTGGTGAAAAGTTACAAAATCCGAATGATCCGGCTTACCAACAATTAGCTGAAGAATCATTGCAGAAATATGTCACGAGCAATGGCAACAAAGCCCCGCACAGAGTAGTTAATATAGAAAAGGTAACCACGCAAGTAGTCTCGGGCAGTTTGACTCAGATCATCTTTACAGCAGCACCGACGGATAATACTCGAGGCGATGTTTTAAGATGCGTCTCGAAAGTCTGGGAGCAACCTTGGTTGAACAAGAAAGATATAGAGGTATCCTGTGATATCGAAAGTCAAAGGTCGAAGAGGCAGTTAGTAGTTGGTGGTGAAATGTTACAAAATCCGAATGATCCGGCTTACCAACAATTAGCTGAAGAATCATTGCAGAAATATGTCACGAGCAATGGCAACAAAGCCCCGCACAGAGTAGTTAATATAGAAAAGGTAACCACGCAAGTAGTCTCGGGCAGTTTGACTCAGATCACCTTTACAGCAGCACCGACGTATAATACTCGAGGCGATGTTTTAAGATGCGTCACGAAAGTCTGGGAGCAACCTTGGTTGAACAAGAATGATATAGAGGTATCCTGTGAAATCGATAGTCATAGGTCGAAAAGACACTTAAAACCAGGTGGTGAAGTGGTACAAAATCCGAATGATCCGGCTTACCAGCATTTAGCTGAAGAATCATTGCAGAAATATGTCACGAGCAGTGGCAACAAAGCCCCGCACAGAGTAGTTAATATAGAAAAGGTAACCACGCAAGTAGTCTCGGGCAGTTTGACTCAGATCACCTTTACAGCAGCACCGGCGGATAATACTCGAGGCGATGTTTTAAGATGCGTCTCGAAAGTCTGGGAGCAACCTTGGTTGAACAAGAAAGATATAGAGGTATCCTGTGATATCGAAAGTCAAAGGTCGAAGAGGCAGTTAGTAGTTGGTGGTGAAAAGTTACAAAATCCGAATGATCCGGCTTACCAACAATTAGCTGAAAAATCATTGCAGAAATATGTCACGAGCAATGGCAACAAAGCCCCGCACAGAGTAGTTAATATAGAAAAGGTAACCACGCAAGTAGTCTCGGGCAGTTTGACTCAGATCATCTTTACAGCAGCACCGACGGATAATACTCGAGGCAATGTTTTAAGATGCGTCTCGAAAGTCTGGGAGCAACCTTGGTTGAACAAGAAAGATATAGAGGTATCTTGTGAAATCGATAGTCAAAGGTCGAAAAGACACTTAAAACCAGGTGGTGAAGTGGTACAAAATCCGAATGATCCGGCTTACCAGCAATTAGCTGAAGAATCATTGCAGAAATATGTTACGAGCAGTGGCAACCAAGCCCCGCACAGAGTAGTTAATATAGAAAAGGTAACCACGCAAGTAGTCTCGGGCAGTTTGACTCAGATCACCTTTACAGCAGCACCGACGGATAATACTCGAGGCGATGTTTTAAGATGCGTCTCGAAAGTCTGGGAGCAACCTTGGTTGAACAAGAAAGATATAGAGGTATCCTGTGATATCGATAGTCATAGGTCGAAAAGACACTTAAAACCAGGTGGTGAAGTGGTACAAAATCCGAATGATCCGGCTTACCAGCAATTAGCTGAAGAATCATTGCAGAAATATGTTACGAGCAGTGGCAACAAAGCCTCGCACAGAGTAGTTAATATAGAAAAGGTAACCACGCAAGTAGTTTCAGGCAGTTTGACTAAGATCACCTTTACAGCAGCACCGACGGATAAAACTCGAGGCGATGTTTTAAGATGCGTCTCGAAAGTCTGGGAGCAACCTTGGTTGAACAAGAAAGATATAGAGGTATCCTGTGATATCGAAAGTCAAAGGTCGAAGAGGCAGTTAGTAGTTGGTGGTGAAATGTTACAAAATCCGAATGATCCGGCTTACCAACAATTAGCTGAAGAATCATTGCAGAAATATGTCACGAGCAATGGCAACAAAGCCCCGCACAGAGTAGTTAATATAGAAAAGGTAACCACGCAAGTAGTCTCGGGCAGTTTGACTCAGATCACCTTTACAGCAGCACCGACGGATAATACTCGAGGCGATGTTTTAAGATGCGTCTCGAAAGTCTGGGAGCAACCTTGGTTGAACAAGAAAGATATAGAGGTATCCTGTGATATCGAAAGTCAAAGATCGAAGAGGCAGTTAGGAGTTGGTGGTGAAATGTTACAAAATCCGAATGATCCGGCGTACCAACAATTAGCTGAAGAATCATTGCAGAAATATGTCACGAGCAATGGCAACAAAGCCCCGCACAGAGTAGTTAATATAGAAAAGGTAACCACGCAAGTAGTCTCGGGCAGTTTGACTCAGATCACCTTTACAGCAGCACCGACGGATAATACTCGAGGCGATGTTTTAAGATGCGTCACGAAAGTCTGGGAGCAACCTTGGTTGAACAAGAAAGATATAGAGGTATCCTGTGAAATCGATAGTCATAGGTCGAAAAGACACTTAAAACCAGGTGGTGAAGTGGTACAAAATCCGAATGATCCGGCTTACCAGCAATTAGCTGAAGAATCATTGCAGAAATATGTTACGAGCAGTGGCAACAAAGCCCAGCACAGAGTAGTTAATATAGAAAAGGTAACCACGCAAGTAGTTTCGGGCAGTTTGACTAAGATCACCTTTACAGCAGCACCGACGGATAATACTCGAGGCGATGTTTTAAGATGCGTCTCGAAAGTCTGGGAGCAACCTTGGTTGAACAAGAAAGATATAGAGGTATTCTGTGAAATTGATAGTCAAAGGTCGAAAAGACACTTAAAACCAGGCGGTGAAGTGGTACAAAATTCGAATGATCCGGCTTACCAGCAATTAGCTGAAGAATCATTGCAGAAATATGTTACGAGCAGTGGCAACCAAGCCCCGCACAGAGTAGTTAATATAGAAGAGGTAACCACGCAAGTAGTCTCGGGCACTTTGACTAGGATCACCTTTACAGCAGCACCGACTGATAATACTCAAGGCGATGTTTTAAGATGCGTCTCGAAAGTCTGGGAGCAGTCTTGGATGAACAAGAAAGATATCGATGTATCCTGTGAAATCGAAAGCCACAGGTTGAAAAGACAAGTAATAGGTGGTGAAGTGGTACAAAATCCGAATGACCCGGCTATTTTTCTACAATGGGCAGATAAATCTTTACAGAAATATCTATCTGATACACGTAATAAAAACCCTTACAGAATAGACCGTATAGAACAGGCTACTTTTCTTAATGATCTTACTAAAATAATCTTTGTAGCTTTTTCGACTGCCAACCACAGCGATTTACTGATCTGTGTTACTCAAATATCGAATGAGCCTTCGTTAATTTTAAAAAAAGTCAGTGTTATTTGTGAAAACAATGATCCAGGAAATGAGATGGATTTTAAGAAGGAAATTGAATACAATAAAAATCAATATTTTAATCATAAAAATATCGAAACGGAGGAAGACGTAAGTAAACCCACATTTCAATTGCTGGCTGTTCAATCTCTCAGTAAATTTTCTAAAAGCGTTGGTGTTTATCATAAGCTTTTATCTGTAGATCAGGTTTCAAAAACCAGTGGTGAGCAACAGGTTATTTATCAAATAAAATTCAGTGCATCTCCAACGGATTGTTCCTCTGATGTATCCAATATGAATGCTCTAACGTGCAAATTGGTGATCGATAATACTGTTTACTGTAAGGCTGAAATATGGAAGCAGCTACGGCTTTCAGAAAGAAAGATCAATGTAAAATGTGCCTTACCTGAAGACTATTTGGACCTTTTCAAATCAGAGGAAGAAAAAATCCATGACACAGAAGCAAATTTTCCAAAACCAGATAAATCTGAAGTCCGTGATCTAGTTTTAAAAGCTGTAGAAATGTACTTATCGTTAACAAAAAGTAAATATGCTCATAAAATAACTGGGATTTATGGGCTTAATGAACAGTTTGCCAACGACATTATCGATTTTTCTATTTCACCAACTAAATGTTTGAGGCACGATTTAAATGAAACCATTGAAAACTGCCCATTTGTGCAGCCTAGACTTAATTATGACTGCAAGGCAAAAATGAAAAGGAACGCATTGTTAGGATCAGAAAATGATATGACAGTCACATGTAAGGAAGTAAAAATACCTAAGAGTAAAACTAAAAATAGGGCCAAGCGTCAAATAGACACTGAACATATCGATGATATCGATAATGAAATAGACGAAGATACAATGTATTACTATGCAAAACGAGCTGTGGGCCAAGTCAATACAAATCCTAGTAACAATAATATGTTCAAGCTTGTTACTATTCATGCAGTCAAAACTACTGTACAAATGAAAGCGATAGTCGTCAAAATGTACATTGAAGTAGCTGAAACCTATTGTGTACGTTACCAAACTGATGTTAATATTGAAAACTGTGAAGAAATGGAAGGTCTCAATCACAAATTATGTTTAGCAAGGATTTATCCTTCACCTGGTGATGAACTGGTAATTAGGCATGTCCATGTAGTTTGTGACGATGACGAAAGAGAGTTTAATGCTTTAACTGGGCTGCATACGTTTGAACTTCTTAGACTCTCAATAGAAGAGCTTGAACGAAAGCCTGAGATTCATCATAAATTGGTTCATCAGGGTGAACCGCAATTGATTCCAACTCTTGAATCTAAAAGTCCCTTTAAACTAAATTTTATAATAGCATACACAAATTGTTCCAAAACTGTGGACCTTGATAAAAATCCCTATCAATGTTTTCTTGATAGCTCTATTCCGTCCAAATCTTGTTCATCCTTTATTTGGTTGGAAACTGCAACCCGAACTATTAAATATATTAATGTTGACTGTAATAGTGAGATACCTCGTCAAAAAAGGTCTTCTTTAAAAACCTCTAATATAATTAATGACGGTGTTGATATCAAAGAAATGGTAAATGCCGCATTGGAAAAGCTTGAGATAGCATCGTTACATAGATATAAACAAAGAGTCCTTCATATAAATAGCCATTCTAGTAAAATAACTACTGGAAAAGTGACAACCATTGATTTTGACGTAGCTTACACATCGTGCATTAAGTATGAATGGGTTCAGAATATAACTAGTTGTGATATAATTGATCATTTGCCTAGACGACACTGCGTTGCTCAAATATGGGAAAGACTGTGGCTAAATAATGGAAGACACATAAATGTGACTTGTGAAGATGATGAAACGCCCTTAGAAGCTCACATTGAGTTTGAAAGTGCTGAAATGGCTATGCAATTAGCAAAAGAAGCTTTAAAACATATTGAGGCAAAGTATCCACATCCATTAAAACAAAAAATTGTTAGAATATTTTCATTAGAGAAGCAAATAGTTGCTGGCATTCATTATAAAATGAAAGTAGAAGTTGGATTTACTCACTGCCTAGCTTTAAGTGATGAAGATAACTGTACACTGGATACGAAGCAAAATTTGAATAGGTTTTGTCGAATTAATGTATGGGTGCGACCATGGACTGATCACCCGCCAAATTTTCGAGTACAATGCGATTTTCAAGAAAGTACTACTTCTGAGCACTATCACCGTCTACAAGCTGAATATCTGTTCTATAACTTTGTGGCCATTTATAACCCTAGCTATGCAAACGATCACTCGGAATTTGAACGTAGATTTGAAATATTCAAAGAGAATATTAAAAAAATTCACGAGTTAAACGTTCACGAAAAGGGTACAGCTTTATACGGCGTTACTCGCTTCACAGATTTGACATATAAAGAATTTAGTTCCCGTTATACGGGTTTGAATATCGACTTGCGGAATAATAGCGAGATTCTAATGAAACATGGTGACATACCTGATGTGAAGTTGCCACAAAGCTTCGACTGGAGAGCGTTTGACACTGTCACGGAGGTGAAGGACCAAGGCTCTTGTGGTAGCGGTTGGGCATTCAGCGTTACAGGTGAGGTATACATTTGGTGAATCTTATCTTGATTATAATTGTGAATTGTGAATATTGTATTTGTGAAATTTGTAAAGATGTTTGGATGTTTGTTACTCAATCTCTAACGGCTGGACGGATCTAGCTGATTGGTACAGGGATAGATACTGTGGGAGCGAGGAGGGAGCGGTAGATAATTTTCCCACCCGAGTTAAAATAAAAAAATGTCCTCTCAATGTTAGCTCCTCAGTAATTCTTATTCCAATAATTCATGCACAGCTTCTCCAATAAACTTTAACTGTCAAATTTCACGTTCATCCGAACTCGCAATTTTCTAGAAATCCAGCCAAGTGCGAGTCGAACTCGTGCACGGAGGATCCCGTACCAAAAAACTGTAAAAAATCACGTTTATTGTACGGGAGTTGTTTATTTTTTTTTTCTCATTATTTTTTGTAATAGCGGCTACTGAAATACATCATGTGTGAAAATTTCAGCTGTTTAGCTATCACGGTTCCTGAGATACAACCTGGAGACAGACTAACAGACTGACAGCGGAGTCTCGGTAATAGGGTGCCGTTTTTACTCCTTTGGGACCAAAGACTTCTATATAAAATGAGGTAGACATGCCCTACGCACCGATTTTTGAAACCTATAAGCTGCGCTAATTAGCAGCGTTGTTCGCACTGTTGTGAGTCAAAACTTCGAGAGTAGATACTCGACTTGCAATTGGAGTCCATACGCCTTCTCTTTTACTCTCGTTCTATCCGTTTATTGCTATTGTGGGTGGTGACAATTACGTAAATAGTATTTATAAGTGAGTGTAGTCTCAGCAATGTGTGTGTTTGAGGATTGCTTTTGAAATCTCGCTTGTTAGAGTACGGCGCGTCTACCTCAGTTTATATAGAAGTCTTTGTTTGGGACAGCATCGTTGCTTATTTCTTTTTTTTAAATTTAAGCTCGCTAAATTGACGTCGCCAGCCTGGTGGAAAGCCGTGGCGCATCTAGCGATTGGGAGCCCCTCTCACAGTCCGTAAGACACTTCTGACAGTGGTCCTCTAGTTGGCGGCCCTGTGATGTACCTCTTCACGCTACGCTTAGGGAACCAGGGATTGTAAAATGAGGGAATCCACCGCACACGTGTTTCCCTCATCTTACAATCCCTAGTTCTCGGGTCATTCCAGGTTTTTGTAGCTCGACAGAGAAACGATCTTTTGACGCTCTCCTTTCTGGCGAAGATTCTATCAGCTGTGTATGAGTGGCATCTCTTCCCGGCACGCGTTGTTCGGGATTGGAAAGTAGAGGGTGGGATCAGGCTGAAAAGTTACACGTATATATTTGATTAATTCAGCTATAATGTATTTTTTAATATCTCTGGTGTGCTGGCAGGAAATATTGAAGGCCAGTGGAAGATGCAGTCTGGGGAGCTGGTGGCTCTGTCAGAGCAGCAACTCTTGGATTGTGACGAAGTAAATAAAGGCTGTGATGGAGGACTGCCCATGAACGCATATAGGTTGGTACTCTATTCTCTATTAAGACAGGCATATTATGTTTTATTTTTTTATTTAAATGATAGTCGTTTCGATGTTTCTGTTTACATAACGTAATTGTCATTCATAGAGGTCTCATAATGAACGTATTAAATTGCGCAAAAATATTTTTTATGAACTTTTATATATAAATTGTTATTTAATTATAAAAATTGAATCCACATTATCTAATTCTATGACCGGTCTGATCACCCTCATTGTGGCTTTGTTTCCCCATCTTGGTTGCTTCAGTCGTTCAGTCTTACCTTTCATATCTCAATGATTTTTAGAGGTGCAGTCCTGTGGCTACACTCCAGCGCCTTCTTGCGCCATTAAACTAATGGCATGCCGCTTCAACGGAGATCTTGCGGCACTCTCGATCACCTGACGGCCATCGCCTTCTGCGGGCTTTGTAAATGATCCCTAGATCCTACAGTGTCCTAACTTTGGGCAAATACCACGATAGTGCAGCTGTGCCCCCTCTCGGTTTTGGGACCAAACTTCGGACCCCAGATACTTCATCGACGGTTCGATGCCGGATGCTAACGCCCCCTACTTGTATACCTACTGGATCCGGTGGACAGCCCCTTTAGAGGTCCGTGCAAGCACAGAACCTCGAATTTGTGAAGGCTTACCTCCAGACTCACCCGCCGTATTCGATCCACGACTTAAGCAACACCTGCCGTGGTCCTTATGGTTGCTCCTTGTTGCCGTGACGAATTGTCGTCGTTGTAGCACGTTACGCCGACACCTCTGAGCAATGGACCACGCAGTACCCAATCGTTGCCGATATACCACAGATGCGGTCCTAAGACCGATATTTCTCGCCGGCCTGGCTAGCTAGCTCGGGTAAGTTATGGCCCACTCGGAGAGATAATCCCTGACAATCCGACAGAAGTAGGGAGACACTCCGTGATAATTGAGCGCCTCCCTAACGCAATATATTGAAGGCGTTGACGATGTCAAGGAACACAGCCATCACCACCTCGCCACGCGATATTGCTTCTCCTGTCAGGACCCTGACATGCATGATTGCGTCCATGGTAGAGAACCCATGAAGGAAAACAAATTGGTTATCAGCCAAATCGAGCCCCTTGCATGTGAGGTGCTAGACGAGACACTCTGCAAAGAACTTGCACACCTCGTCGAGCAAAACGATCGGCCAGTACTACTTCGGGCACTCGTACTCGCCATAATGCTCGTTGGGCGCTTCAGACGAGACCATACGCGGAGGAATATGTTCCTCAGTTCTCGATGGGAACAGGGAACCCAAGACCCTTTCCAGCCGCTACGGCTGGAGGCTCTGGGACAGTAGGGGAGCTTTAGGACGAAGTTTGCCCCTAATCATAAGGTAAGAGCGCCCCATGGGTTCTGCTCCTGGTTCTCCAGTAGCTCTTCACGGGTTAACTGCTTACCTCGCTTTATGACTACTTGGAGGGCTCTTTCGGCCTCCTTGTACCCCTCGTATAGCTCCGTCTTTCGGGCCTTCGCATTATCTGGGATGCGTCACCTCTAGCGCAATATGTTATACCGGCGCGGCGCGTGGTTACGCGCACTATGCCCAGCTGTGAACTTCCGGCGAGCACCAGTACACCTCCTGGCCAGTCTGTGCCTAACCCTAGGTTATTCAGGAAGCCTAGCCCAAAACAGCTGTCTTTTATTGTTGAGCTCACGATGAAAGTCTATGGCTTAAGATAAGATGTCAAGATTGTTCTTCGAAGAAATTGTCAGTCTGTAGAGAAAAGAAAGGAGATTAGCTGTAAAGTGTATTGTGGATTAGATCCCGGTCAAGATCATCCATAAGTTGCAGTCTCCAAAAGGAGACTGCAACTTATGGATCACGACGCGACACGACGACGACGACGGCGGGCAGATCGACGTTAAGAAAATTAACGTCGATCTGCCCGCCGCCGCCGTGCCGCGATCGACCAGTCGACCGCGATCAACCGGTTGGCCACCCCTGATCTATAGAAATGTAGAGTAGCTAGCTATACTAATATAACAGTATAAAGAGAACTACTAATATATCTATACTAATATAAAGAGGAATGTTTTGATTGTTTGTTCGTTTGTTTGCATCGGATAGGCTCCGAAACTACTGGACCTATTTGAAATATTCTTTCACTGTTGGTCTGTTGGGAAGCTACACTCTTTGCGGTGAACATAAGCCTTATTTTATTCCTGTATTCCCACGGGAACAGGAATTACGCGGGTGAAACCGCATGACGTCCGCTATTTAATTATAAAGAGGAAAGATTTGATTGTTCGTTTGTTTGTTTGTATCGAATAGGCTCCGAAACTATTGGACCCATTGGAAAATTTCTTCCACTATTGGAAAGCTACATTCACGCTGAGTAACATAGGCTATATTTTATTGGCATGTATTTAAATCGATATCTGTTTATTCCTTTTTTCCGAACAAAATATTTCAAAGTTAAACCAAAATACTGACTTGCACACTAATTATGCACACTAAATAAACCAAATTCATTATACTGTTTAATGGTATTTGCAGAACTGTTTTACTGAACGAATAACTATTATCAGAATAGTATATCTAAAAATTCCATTGTTCAACAAAAATATTAAAACTTTTTTAAGGAAATCTTTCGCCTAATTTACTTTTAGGAACATCGTTTATTTTAAGTAAAACCTCAATTTAACCAGTCACCTCCACAAAATTAAATTTTATTGATCAAAATAATTAAAGTCTAACCTAACCTAAACTATTCCGTTATAAGATAGTACTATTTAGAGTGCAAGTTAGTATTTTTGATATGCAATTCGTATTTCTGTTTCACAAATCATATATTCGATGTACGAACCATATTTTTGGTGTGAATTCGATTAAAGAGGTCATCTCGTTCTGAGTAATATTTAAGTATTTTAAGTAGGACATGTTTAGTTAATCAATTAGTTTTTTTGCACAGCAATTAATTTTCTGGTTTGCATTCAGTAAATTAGTGGAGTTACCTAGTTTGCATAAAAAATTAAACAGAGGTGCTTTTAAAAATATCCCTATTTTAGCTACGTGGGTGAAATCGCGTGACTTGCTAGTTTGTCATGATTTCATTCTTTGCCACTAATAATATCAGAATTTTTATGTTGTGTGATTCTCAGGGCCGAATATTATGCATAGTTTAAATACCTCTCAAGTTTCTAGAGGTATTATGTTTACCTATAACGTCCTGCACATTCTATGGGTGTGTGCGTTGCGTGCATTTTTATTACAATTGTTGTGTAAACACATGATAATTTTGGAAGTGTGAGTAAACAAGTTATTGTTAAAACAATCACTGGAATGCATGTAGTCATTAACAGTCTTGATAAAATTTCTATTTACGACGGATTTTTTTAAAATTAGCTTTGTTCCAGTTGGTGTGATGAATGTCGGTAATTTTTCACACCTACCGGAACTTGAGTTTTAAGCATTTGTTATTTAAAATTAGGAATTAGTGCGCCGACTATATCGTAATTTGAATTTTCCCCATTAGGATTATTAAAACACTAGCGGACGTCACCCGCGTAGTTCCCGTTCCCGTGGGAATACGGGAATAAAATATAGCCTATGTTCACCGCAAAGAGTGTAGCTTTCCAACAGTGAAAGAATTTTTCAAATCGGTCCAGTAGTTCCGGAGCCTATTCGTTACAAACAAACAAAAAAACAAATCTTTCCTCTTTATAATATTAATATAGATTAGTATAGATTACTATGTAGGCATAATTACTACAAAACCTATTCCTTTTTTTACGCGAGGGAAAATCGTCATATATATTTACTACTACGGACTTCTACGGACTAAAAATCCTCACGTATCCTGCCTAACAGCCTACGGTTGCCCACCCCCCCCTAGAAGCGGGATCACACCCGAAACCCCCCAAAGACGCGGGATAGCACCCGAACCACCCTCTGGGCGAGGCCGCAGTGGCGACCGTGGGTCTGTTGGGAGCAGTGGCGGCTGGTGGGTACTCAAACTGGTGGTGCACTTTACTTGCTCTCTAGTTTTAAATTTAATAAGAGCCTTGGTGGTCCCGCCAATTTTATATCAACTTTATTTTGAATCCCGGCATTAGGCTGACCACCTACCTATTACGTGGGACATAAAATGTTATTATTTTAATCTGAGATAAAACTATAAGCACAAACGTGGGCGTATACTATGCCTCTGCCTACCCCTTCGGGGATAAATGCATTCATATGTATGCAGTATGTTTATTTTGAAAAGTTTTGTTAACACACCCCAGACACTTTACAAGCAATATTTTCTTTTCTTTAATAAATAAATAAATATTTGTTTATTAAAGAAAAGAAATATAGAATAGAACTAAGATCAAAATAAATAAAAAACTAACAATCTAAAAATCAAACAATAAATATTTAACCCGTCACAGAACTCACAGATACATACATACAGCGAAACAATACCGGGAGAATTCGAATTCGTCAAACAAAACATCGGGTGCTCTCGGGTAAAGTTCGGTTTTCCCTAACGCGTGCGGCGCACGAAATCAGGCTCATCGCTCGGTACATTTTCTATGAACTATGCTTTGTCTCACGCGCCAGGCGTTTTAGCTCGGATATAGTACAAGTTGTATGGGCCGTTCTCGTGCGCTCGGGAAAACGCACGCCGATGTTTTTTACAGGGAATTTAGGCTTTAGTAGTGTAGCAAAGAGCTTAATTTGTTTCGTCACAATAAGATATGTTATTTGTTTTAAGTTTTTGTAAGAATAGGTTACTTACATACCTAATGGTAGGTAATTAAATATTAAAGGGGTCGTAATTTCGTAATTTTTATATCTTTTGAACTGGTGGTTCACCGCACGAGCGCACTTAACCTTAAGTGCGCTCGTGCGGTGAACCACCACCACCACCAGTGGCGGCTGTACCTACAGCCGCCACTGGTTGGGAGTCCTGGGACATCCTTCCGAGGGCTTACCCGGGGCTACCAACCATAGGCTGTTGAGCGTTACGTGGGGTTTTTTAGTCGGTAGGAGTCCGGCATAGCCTCCATGTATATTTTTCTTCAAGTTAAAAAAGGTTCCCGTTTTTACTCTTTTGTTACGGAACCCTAGGAATGACAGCGCCAAGACCGTGGCATAGTTAGTAAGCAATGCATTTCGAACCTTATGTTGGAATTCTTGACATGTCTCATTGTTTACGAACTAATCGCGACTACTATTAAGTTTTACAACCTATTAGTACTAATGTGTACAGTTTTAAACCAATGAGTTACAGAATAGATAACTGTCTTTATATTGGATACTTAGTTGTGTTATTTTGTGACACATCTATCTATATCTATACATCTATACATACAAATAAATAAAATTGGAGTGTCTGTTTGTAATATTAAAATAACCGCTTTCTACTACATGCATATGAATGTATATACGGTACACATACCAAATTATATGTTTTTAAAATTTTTGTCTGTCTAAAAAAGCGCCAGCAAAAGTAGAAAGTAAGGTTTGACTAAAGGTTGCAGTACATGGGAGAAACAAAAACTTGTTGGGGTAACACAGCAATCAAGTTAGGCAACAAAAGTGCTAGAGGTAATTTAGCTCTGAACGGACTATACTGAGCTATTAAAATACATAATAAATAAATAAATATTCACTTACATTTTACACAACGCTATCTGATCCCAAAGTAAGCTAGGAATAACCTGCTTGTGTTATGGGTATCAGACCACGGATATTAATACTTATATGCTTTTTAAATACATACATATGATACATAGAAACACCCAGACTCTTGAAACAAATATTTATGGGTCACACAAATATTCGTCTCCGGTGGGAATCGAACCCACGACCTCCAGCGCCGCAGGCGGTATCACTACCGACTGCGCCACAGAGGCAGTCGAAATTTTAATTAAAATTACTTTTAATACATTACATTTAATACATAATCTGTGTCTTTAGACTCTAGTATTTATTTGTCCCCCTAGGCGAGGCCGAGGTGGTCGCCAAAGTCTGCCGAGAGCCCTAGGACATCCTTCCAAGGGCTTACCCGGCTATTGTCCCCCCATAAGCGTGATCCTGTGGGCGACTCTACGAGCTAGTTGCCGCCCTAGCAGAATCAGGCCCAAGGTGGTGGCGCGTGGTGACCTAGCACGCGCCTCATCGACGAAAAACACGTGGTCTCCACAATAGCAGAGGCTAGAGGTCGCCGATGCCTGGCGACTGGGGCTGGTCAGGATCCCTGGGATTTCCTTTCGTGGGTACACCAGGTTTCCTGACTAAATACAACCAAGAGAAATTTAAAAAAAAGGTATTTAATTGTAATAAACCAATTATTCTTAATCCTTCAGTGTGATCGAGGAGCAGGGCGGTTTGGAGGGTGAATCCAATTACCCATACGAGGCAGAAAGCGAGAAGTGTCTGTTCAACAAGACCCTGGCTAAAGTGAGGATCAGTGGCGCCGTCAACATCACTACCAACGAGACTGATATGGCGAAGTGGCTGCTGCAGAATGGACCCATCTCCATTGGTAAGCGGAATTTTAAAATAACCAGTGTATCTTGAACTATTGACCCATGAATGAAACATTTGATGTTAATCCTCGTAGAAATTTGAATTTGCATGGTTCTGGCGAAGATTCCCTCCACTATATGAGATTGGACCACCTGGCACGCGTTGCTCGGTACCAAAATATTGAGGATGGGATAAGTTGAAGAGCTCGTCATTTCATTGCTTATTATCAGACAGTGATTCATAATTCTGATGATGATAAAATTCTTTTTGTTGGTTTCGGAAAAACTAATAACAGGTGGTCTTAAAAACTTCGTTTTATTTCGTGAGTCATTGAATTTACAGTCGTATTTTGCTGCACATTGTCCACCTGCACAATTGCGGATCTGAATCAAGCTACGGAGCGCGCAGTCAATCTTGCTGAGTTTTGGGCTGGGCTTATCTAGCCATTTTAAAATTTTTGTTGTCGCCATTGACACGAAGAAGAAGAACCTAGTTTGAGTATTTCATTTTACACTCTCGGAGTCCTAAATATGGAATGAGACATTTTTTATTTCGTCAATCATTCATCAACCAAATCAGCCTATCGTCCACTCCTGGACGTAGGCCTCTCCTGGACGTAAGCCTCTCCAACTTACGGCACAACATAGTCCTGCGCCTTCCGCACTCAGTTCCTGCCTGGGAACTTTCCGGGTCGGTGGTCCATATGGCGGGCGGTCGCCCTAGCCCCACGTGACCTAGTCGCGGTCTCCACTCCAGAACTCGTTTGCTCCATCGGCCATCGGTTCTTCTACAGATGCGGCCAGCCCACTTAAAAGAACATACTTTGCGAACTATGTCGACCACTCTGGTTCTTTGACGGATAACATCGTTTCGGATTTTATATAAGCATAGCTCGTTCCATGGGCCGTTGCGCACCTTGGAGGGCATATACCAGCCCATTCGTAAGTGTCCACGTCTTGGCTCCGTCGGTCTAGAGTTTTGTGTAAAACTTCAGAAGAAAACACAGTGATATCAGCACACTCGTTTATTCTTAACTATACAATGCACGTGTCACACTTACTCAATTTAAAAACTAGGAAACCTAATACCGCGTGGCACAAGGAGGAACATTGCAACAGTGTATGGGACTTGCAACCCAATCTGAAAGTTTGAGGCGGCCGCCTTTACAATGCGCATAAATGCTCACCTTCCACCGCCAACAATGTTACCCATTGCCCAATTACTTTTACGTTTCTATCTAGCGATGTGTAGTTTACGACTGAGCCCCACAAATTGGCGTTGCCGTTTTCTATAAACATTCCCCACTCGTTCATTATTCAACTACCTTCATTGCCATTGCAAAAATCCAGGCAAAACAGCGAAACCTTACATTTGTGAGATTTATTTAGCCTGCATAAACGATTACGTAGCACATAATCGTTTTCGTGGTGCAATTTTTTAGAACAGAATTGGTCACAGCAAAATATACCAATGGCTTTTTTATTACTTGGAATGATCTTTCAATTCAATTATTTGATTATGTATGCATATTGAAGAAATAACTACATTATAATGTGCATTTATGATGGATGATGTGATTTGATGCGAAATTCGATGCACTTTATTAACGCCCACGACTGAAAACTCAAATTGGCGGTATGGAAATCAAATCTATTCCAGACTATAAGCTATTTCTGTACTAAATTTCAGCCCAATCCGTTCAGCCGTTAGAGCGTGATTGAGTAACAAACATCCAAACATCTTCACAAACTTTCACATTTCTAATATTAGTAGGATATGGTAGGATAAATATGTCTATTAGTTGTCTAGATCTCATAGTACTTGTTTATATAAGTCCAACAATATTTATTTATTTCAGGTATTAACGCGAACGCAATGCAGTTCTACTTGAGTGGCATCTCTCACCCCTGGACTACGTACTGCAGTCCTGACAAAATAGACCATGCCGCTCTCATTGTGGGATACGGCGAGACAGGTGAGACCTAATTCTTAGCATACCATGGATTCATTAGAGTGCCTGGTTGGGTCCGACTGCGGAACACGAGGTTAGATTCAATTACCACCGGTGACAAAGTTGTATTGTTTTTAGGGTTCCGTACCCAAAGGGTAAAGAACGGGACCCTATTCTTGAGACTTCGCTGTCCGTCTGTCTGT
This sequence comes from Miltochrista miniata, assembly GCA_933228765.1. NCBI lineage: Eukaryota > Metazoa > Arthropoda > Insecta > Lepidoptera > Erebidae > Miltochrista > Miltochrista miniata. Next base: position 6,787,456 of record OW121764.1, on the reverse strand, counting down.
CTGTCTGTCTGTCTGTCACGAGGCTGTATCTCATGAACGGCGATAGCTAGAGAGTTGAAATTTTCACAGATTATGTGTTTTTGCTGCCGCTATAACATCAAATACTGTAAACAAAAACATAATAATATTTAAGGGGGGTACAACAAACGTGTTTATTGGCCATTTTATCTTTGTATATTAGATAAAAAGGTATCTATCTCAATTAAAATACGTTAGTTGGCTTGAACATATCATCAAGATCATTTATTCCCTTTACACCATGCAAATTAAATGAATACTTTAGAAGGTATAGCACAATCTAATATTGCGCAACGAAAGTAATTTTTGTCGCCATGATTGAACATTACACGGGTCACATACTGACTTCTTTCTCGACTTTCATCGTTAATATTTTTTCTTTAAAAAGTGAACAACGCTTTCAGCAGATTAGATAGGTGTAATATTTCAAAGATAGCAATTTCATAGGAAATAGTAAACAAAGAGCTCGTATTTTAGATTTTTCTCCAGTATAAACAATTTACGTACAAACACACAATTCAATTACATGCACCGATGTTGTAGACGTATCGTGTTTATAATGTCATGTCATCATTCAAATGTCATCCACAAAATACATACTGTACCTACCGTAGAGGATCAACAGAGAGCAATGCGAACTGTCTCAAGGCGCGCGTTGCGCTATGGTTAACAAACACCATAGAGCAATACTTGTTTTATAATAAATATGTACTGTTATAAGTAATATGGGCAACCAGAATACGCTTGAAATACTCACGGAATATCGAGCAGTGTATTTTCATAAAAAATAAATAATTTAGACAAAATGGACATTTAATGAGATCCTTCCGAGGGCTAACCCGAGGCTCCCAACCGTAGGCTGTTGGGCGTTATGTGAGGTTTTAGATAGTTAGTTCGGAATAGCATTCGTGAAAGATTTTCTCTCACGTTAATATAAAAAAGGAGACTCCCATGCAACAAATGAGACTTTTTGTTGTTTTTTTGTACGGAACCCACCGTGCGCGATTCCGACACGCACTTGGCCGGTTTTTATTTTGTAACTGAAGCGCCCGTAGCCCCGCGGACTCGGTGTTTTGTAAACGATGACTGCAGTAAGCAACTATACCCGGTCCTTGGGTGGGTGACACCACCACGTGACCAACTTGTGGCGTTTATTGCGAGCGTTTCCGTGCTTCGAAAGGCACGCTAATCCGTTGGTGTCGGTTGCCAGTAATTCCTAGGCAGTCACAACCTGCGCCTGCCCGTTTCAACGCGGCAATACAGCTCACACATCAAAAAGGTGAAATGGCATATAATTTGTCTCTGCCTACCTCTTCGGGGATAAAAGCGTGACCATTATGACTGCCTCTGTGGCGCAGTCGGTAGTGATACCGCCTGCGGCGCTGGAGGTCGTGGGTTCGATTCCCACCGGAGACAAAATATTTGTGTGACCCATAAATGTTTGTCTCAAGAGTCTAGGGGTTCCTATGTATAATATATATGTATTTAAATCTATATCTATATCTATATCTATATCTATATCTATATATATATATATATATAAATCAATGCCACTTTTCGTTGTAATTCTATAACTCAAGAACGGGCTCACCTATCCAAGCCAAATGTTTAGGCTTTGATCGGACTATTTAGTAGATGGTTTATGTGAAGTTTGCACAAAGTCGATCGAGCGGTTCTTCATTTATCACGCAAACGAAGTTGCGCGGGTCAGCTAGTAGTATATAAGTATCAGATAGCGTTGTGTGAAATGTCCGTGAATATTTATTTATTTATTTATTACTTGCTGACCCTCGCAACTTCGTTTACGTCACATAATGTGCACGAAAGGAGATGTAATTCTTCATCAGACTCGTCAAGCACCGTGTGAAACGGCCCTGTTTGCTTAATCATAAAAGAGCTAAAAGGCTATTCTAAAGCAATTCAGTCCACGCCTTCGGCCTTAATAATTAAGCTCTTTTATGATTAAGCCAACACGCCCGTTTAGATTTACCCTCTTATTCAAAGAAACCCTTGAATTCCAGGTTTGGCGAAAGTTGAGATGCCTCTTATTTCTGAACTACAAACTCCTCAATCTTGAAACTTGGGTCGAAAAATCCTTTAAGTACTCCCTTTCCAATACTAAAAAAATATTTGAAATCACATCACGCGTTGAGAAATTACAACTGAAAAACCATTTTATCTTTCGTCCCCTCTCCCGCAGGAACCGAGAAAAACTTCGGGATCAAAAGTACTCTAGAACCTTCCTCGGACTATAAGGTCGGAATGTACCAAGTATCATTCAAATCAGTTCAGTAGTTTCGGCGTGATACTTATTCGGGATACAGACAGACAGACATGAAAAGTTTAAATTACATTTTCGGATTCAGTATCGATTAGAGAACGCCCTCCAATTAAAATTTTCAAAATATCTTCCATGTACAGACTCCCGACCCTCTACAGTTTTATTATGTGTATAGATGTATGTAATATTTTTTACCAATTCTTTTCAGAGTACCGAGCATTCCACAAGAAGATTCCTTACTGGATAGTAAAGAACTCTTGGGGCAAGTCCTGGGGCGAGGGAGGCTACTACCGGGTGCACCGGGGCGACGGCACTTGTGGCCTCAACCGGATGGCTACTAGTGCTATTATATAAGCATGTAATCTATAACCCGTTCGCTCTAAGTTTGCCGCTGGTTTAGGTAAGTATAGGAGGTGATTGGCAAACCTAGAGCGAACGAGTAGTATATTAATATCGTTCGTAAGTGTAACTCAAAAAATAGTAGAAAAAACACACTGTGCAGTTTATATGGCAACCCGTTTGAAAGAACCACATACATTGCTAGGGTGATCAAATTACATCAGATGGGCCGTAAGCTAGTGTACCACCTTAGTAGTATAAAAAAAAATAAGAAAAAAAGCACCAATCAGTATCCAGTTGCCAATAAATAAACGTCAAAAACTGCACCAAAATAAATTACTTCATTTATTGACTGACATTATGTGACTTTTTTGACATTACTTTAGCAATGTAGCCAGCATGCAAAATATTAGTTTCGTTTGTAGAATTTTTTGCTAAGCTGTGGATTTTTTTTTTAGTTTAAGCATAATACTAGTATTTAGTTTTATGAAAATACTTCTAATTGTATGAATTAAGAGTATAGGGATATAGAGTGCTCAATATACAAAAAAATAGTAATAGTTATCTATCTTAATATTTCAAATTTGACATTTGCATAGGCCACTAACGAAAGGATATATAAAAAAAATCATGTCACGTTGTTTTCGTCCTAAACTACTGAACCGAATTTAATAAAATTGTGCACACTGTGTGCAGTTTGATCCTACTTGAGATAATATAGTTTTTATATGCAAAGCGGCTCAGCTAATATAAATATAAGTCGCCAAACGTGAAATCGAGAAGAGCTGAACCAATTTTAATGAAATTTGGTGTGTATGTAAGGACATATTTGACTGTGCAATAATAATTATGTGATATTTTTGGCTTTTTAACTACGGTTTTTACGGCCAATGCCAATTCAGTGCCTTATTAGTTAAGGTCTGCATATAAGACCGTTTCACCGTTTTTGTTGACCATCAAATGTTTAGTAGTGTTTATTTAGTGTTGATTTTGAAAATGTTTATAACTATACTCCATATACTTAGGTAATAAAATAAAGTTAAACGAAACGTCTACTCATTACTTTGAAGTTAATTTTTTTTTTACTTATGAAGATAAAATATTTTTTTTTTTGTCTAAATGAAAGCCATCTGTAACTTTTTTAAATAGGTATATTGCTTACCTTTATTTTAGTACTCTAAGGTTTCAAAACAGAATTATTTTTCTTTAAGCGAAACCTGGTTTCCAATAAAGAAAAATAATTCTGTTTTCGAAACCGGTTTCTAAACCTTGGTTTCCAATCTGGCCGAAGGAGTATACTATATAGATAAATATTGAGACCTATAATATAAACAAAAATATTATAATTGTTGTAATTTTTCATAGATTTCAAGGAAAAGTCTACTTAAACATTATTTTTATTGAATTCTAACACACGGGTGTATTTTTGAAACGGGGCAGTAAGGGCAAGTACCTTAACCGTTGTAGTTACAGCAAAATGTTCTTACTAGACCTTCCCTAACTTTTGGAGATATTTTGAACTGCATTCACAGATTTGGTAAAAATCTTACAGTTAGCAAAAAAAAAATGCAAAAGTCCAAAAAAGTTTTTTTTGTGCCAATCGATTCTATTTCATGTCGGGATCAAATGACTCTACAGAACTATTTTAGTCTTGAGTACTAGGAAAGACAGAAATCGCTAAAAACGTTTCTCATACATTTCTGTGAATGCAGTTCAAAATATCTCAAATGGAAGGTCTCCGTAGAACGTTTTGTCGTAACTACAACGGTTAAGGTACTCGCCCTTACTGCTCCGTTTCAAAAATACATTTGTATATAATAAATAAATCATGAATCTATTTAGTAACTAAGTTATTAGTATTTACTTTCGTCACAAAGATTTTGCCATGTAAAATAAGATCGTTTTTTTCTTAAGTTATAATATTTAAAAAAAAACTTAATGTGTTTGACCCCCAAAACAAGGCTATCCTCGAATTGGGGGTCAAGCACATAATGGAAGTCTTTAATTCACTTAATATTTACCTGAACGTTTACTTTTACGCCTCCCGTTAATTTTAGAAGTTCTCATTTTAACTTCCTCGATATAAATATAAAAAATCGATCGATCGATCGAGCTAAATGTAGAAAAGTAGGCTATACAGCAGCTGTCATTCTGATATGATATTTATGTAAAGGACATATTATTTGCCTCTGCCTACTCCTTCGGGAATGTAAGGCGTGATCATATTTACTAAAGGGATTATTGTAATATTAGTGAGTACCTGAATTTATTTAGCTAATTCTATGTATCACCTAAAATCTTAGATCATCTAACCACAGGATGCGCCTTACTTAAGCATTGTTTTCTGCCATTGCACATGACCATTTGGTCTTTTGGCTTTATGAAAAGCCTGTAGATCAGTACATCATTTTATATGATTAAACTAGTACATTACATTGTAGTTGACTGTACAATAACAATTAACACACAACAGCCATTACGCGTTTGTCGATAAATACATTTTTAAATGCAATGAAATTTTATATGTCTTTGTGTTTCCCCCTTCATTTGTATGAAAACTGGCAGAATATTTTTGTATGCGGTGGTTCGCAAAGGCTAGTCCCGTGTTATATGGTCTAAGCCTAAAATGTATACTTTTGTTAAAACTATATATTCTGTTATAAATCTTCAATAATTTATTGAGATTTATTTATTTATTCTTAAGTCATTGTGAGATCTGACAAACATATTAAAAAATATCATGACTACTGAATCTCTACAACTTAGTGATCTTTGCATACATAATACATTACAAATTATAATAGTTATTAATGATTAAAAATATTAAAACATTTTATTCTTAAAAATTACAGAGAAACATAATGATTACATATCTATATATTTACATTATTACTATCTAAACTTAACCTAAATAAGGCCCCCGTGGCATTGTGCCCAAAAGACTAGCAGCATTCCCCCTTTGAATAGCAATACCTATTCGCTGAGCGAGAAAACTGCCAGCCCTTGGGTCACCAGTCGAATGTACAACTGTGCAGGCGATGTTTAAAGTTTTATGATTTATGTCAACTTTTTCTTTTCATACATTCCAAAAAATAATAGAAGTATTAATTAAATTATTATTTAAATTGTAATTGGCCTCAAGATACTCAAAATTGTGCAAATTTTATAATTACCTACTTCACAAGCAAAAACAGTCGCTTGTATGTATTTCTTGTGGGGGACGCCGGCCATGCCGAGCGGACGATCCGACCGCCTATTCTGCTGCCCATTTCGTCCACGCTTGTATGTAGTGTACTTATTACTACATTAGCATAGTAAGAAAAACGTTTTGATAAAATTGTATTTATTCACGTCGTTCTTGTACCTATGTATTTTAATATAAATGTTCATGAATACAATATGTTTTTAATATATCCGACTGTTCCTTTTTAGACTTTGTCTATTTATAACCGACTTCAAAAAAGGAGGAGGTTCTCAATTCGTCTGTATGTTTTTTTATGTATGTTCACCGATATTTCCGTCAATTATAGATTTCAATTTTTTTTCTTTTGTTGAATATGATTTTCTTCTGAGGTGGTCTCATTTTTATTGTGTAGAAAATGTAGAATACTTATCTTAAAGGGCTTAACTTACGGATGTGGGGTAGGACGGCCATCAAGTAGGTAGTACACCCTCGTCACATGGAGGAAGACGTGTGCACGTGAACCGCAGGCCGATAGATAATGCTAACAACTGAGCGTCCCTGATTTAAATTCTTCCCTTCCGGCTCCCCTCTCCCACACACACTGATGAATAAACCTATTTAAAACAATTCAGTCCACGCCATCGGCGCGGACTGAATTGTTTTAAAATAGACTTAATCTTTAAGCTCTTTTGTGATTAGGTAAACAGGGCAGTTTCGCACGCTGTATGATGAGTCTGCTGAAGAAATACCTCACCTTTAATACACCTTAGGTGACGTAAACGAAGTTGCGGGTTCAGCTAGTTTCTAATAAGTCAAAAAGTCACCTGATTAACATTGGATTTTGCGTCACCTTTTTTTATACTACTGAGGTGGCAGACAAACTTACGGCCCACCTAATGGTTGGTTACCGTAGTCTATGGACATTAGCAACACCAGAAGCGCGACCCAGAGTTGAAACGCCCGCACCCGAGTGCAGGCTGTGACGATCCACAGTTGAAATCTTTGATGCCGCCTGCCCATTAGGGCTTCAACTTGGCTTAACGACAGTCATATTACTGACAACTGGGACCAACGGCTTAACGTGCCTTATAGTATGACTAAGTGGATAAACCCCTTCCGAAGCAAGGAAACACTCTGAAATAAATGTCACCTTGAACTTATCGAGCACTTGTGATTCACGCAATAATTTTTACCTACCCGTGATTCTAACGCGAGACCTCTGCCAACAGCCGCATGCACCTGCCATTGGACCACCAAGCCGTCAGTAAGTAACTCATTGACCTCCCTTTGCGTGTTCTAACGCCTGTACAACGGTTTGTGCTCTGAGGAATTGTTCGATATAATGCTTACGGCTACATTCTATCATCGCACCGCTCGCTTCAGACAGGGTGTTCATCCTCACACGTGGCGTCCGGAGCGCTCGAGCACGGTTAGATCCGATAGTGGCTTTCTTCCGCACACGCTTAGGTTGTGGAATGATCTCCCTGCCTCGGTTTTCCCAAACGCCTACTGAATGGGGATCTTCAAAAGGGGTATTAGAAGGTTTTTACACGGTCGGCAGCGCGAGTGTGGCGCCTCTGGTGTTGCAAGCGCCCATACGCTGCGTTGACCACCGGTACATCTGGTCAGCCGTATGCTTGTCTACGCCACCTTAGTGGTATAAAAAAAACTAAGTAAAACGGCTATTTTTTACCTATACCACTGTGTGGCAGACAATCATACGGCCCACCAGTTGTCTGGTGGTCACCGCAGCCTATGGACGTTTGTACCTAACACTCGCTCTGCCGACCCTGTAAAATCCTTCTAAAACCCCTTTTAAAGAACCCCATACTGTTGAACCTGAGTTTGGGAAAACCGAGGCAAGGAGATAATTCCACAAACCTAAGCGCGTTGTCTGGTGGTCACCGCAGCCTATGGACGTTTGTACCCAACACTGGCTCTGCCGACCCTGTAATATCCTTCTAAAACCCCTTTTGAAGAACCCCATACTGTTGAACCTGAGTTTGGGAAAACCGAGGCAAGGAGATAATTTCACAAACCTACTACTTACTGTGCTCGAACGATCGACGCATGTCCTCTGACAAGATAACAGTAATAAATTAAATCAGCTTATGGAAGTCCACTGCTGGACGTAGCCTCTTCCAAATTACGCCGCAATACACGGTCTTTCGCCTTCCGCATCCAGACAGCCCCTGCGACCTTTTTCAGGTCATCAGTCCATCCGGCGGGGGGTCATACTGCACAGATTACTAAATAGTTACTACGTACCACATGTACCAAGTCGCGGTCTCCATTCTAGAACTCGTTTGCTCCACCGACCATCGGTTCTCCTACAGACATGGCCTGCCCACTGCCTCTTCAATACGCATACTAAGTAAATAAAACAACAAAATATTTATAAAATCCTTTATTATAAATTACATATACCTACTTAATGCATAATATTGTTCTAGCGCACTTATTTTTTATTTAATGTAGCTTTGACAATTAGTTGTTGAACTAAACAATTGATTATTTTCTCCTGATTCGTCTGGCGAATTTTCTCTAAACAAATATTGACATACATAAGTCCGGTTTGATTTTCATTATATTGCTGACATCATTTTACAAAGCTACGACTAGAAATAAAAGTTTCTAAAAATGTCTCTACCTCCTCTACCCTTTTATATTGTCAGTATAAAATATATCATAAAATGCGGCCTGATTTAAAAAGACATAGGTACAGCTATTCCATATCCTACCCATCACAAGTATCTAAATCTCCCATTTTTATTTTCTGTGCAGAGTATAGTATTTCACACAGCCATACCTACAGCATAATTATGTTTAAAGACTATTTACACTATCCCTACAGTTATCAAAGAATTAACAGCTCAGACGTGCCCCAAGCTTAAACCACTTTTCATGACGTGCACTAGGTAGGTATCTATTCTTCGATCAAGTAATAGCATAGACGGACCCACGTTATACATTACGAACTCAAAAAAAGAAACACGCAAAGATATTGCAGCAACGACACGACATGCACACATACAGTCTTTTCTCGAATTTAGGACAGTGTTTTTACCCTTCAGGAATGCACAGGACGGCTTATTGTGTTGAAATGACTTATCTTGCCACACGTGTTTCACATTCGGAACAATTTAACGTCTTTAAAACGAATGTATGGATGGGCCCGTCTATTCTATTACTTGGTCGAAGTATTACTTATAAAACTCAGGAAAGGTCTATCTAACTAACCTATCAATTTTACCTACACTTAGAAATTATAGATTTGACTATTTCATATTCTTACAAACTAAAGTAGGTACATTATATGACAGCACTGCTTGCCATCTGGTTGACCCCGCAGGTGCCGTCTCCTCGGAACACCCTGTAGTAACCCTGTTCACCCCAGGAAGTGCCCCACGAGTTCTTTATCGTCCAGTAGGGAAGGTGTTTCTTGAAGAGCGGGTATTCTGGAAATAAAATTCGTATCAAAATTTCATAGGAGGAACGGCAAAGATCTAGGGGACGGAAAAAAATAAATCTAAGGCGTCGCGTCGTAACGACCGAGGCTTCGGAAGCTACCCGAAATAACAGATGATGATGGGTGCATGGTGTGATAAAAGCCAACCTCACCTGCAAGAGGCACCTATTCCTATCCTATGGATGAGGCTATTTCATCGGCTATATAGCCTATGTACAGTGATTAGACGGTCAGATAGCATTCGTTTACAATAAACCCGAAAAGAAATCTTCTTCTTCTTAGAGTGCCTCTCCAACTAGTGAAGGTTGGCGACCAGCATGGTGCAGTCCTTTCGGTCTCTCGCTCGTCGGAACAGTTCAGCCGCTTCAGATATTCCGGTCCACTCTCGGATGTTTCGCAACCATGACTTTTTTCTACCCCCCACCCTTCTTTTTCCAGCAGAAAAGAACAGACGAAAAGAAATAGCCATGTGCCAATGAATCCTAACATTATTCATCCAAGATTGCTAAGTTAGAAGCAACTGCGAAATTATGCTCCGATGAAGAATAAATACAATAAATAAATAAATAAATATTCACGGACATTTCACACAACGCTATCTGATCCCAAAGTAAGCTAGGAATAACCTGCTTGTGTTATGGGTATCAGACCACGGATATTAATACTTAAATACTTTTTAAATACATACAAATTATACATAGAAACACCCAGACTCTTGAGACAAACATTTATGGGTCACACAAATATTTGTCTCCGGTGGGAATCGAACCCACGACCTCCAGCGCCGCAGGCGGTATCACTAGCATAAAGGTGTGACTCAAGATTGAGAAAAAGATGAGGCCACAGTCTGGTTGGCTATTATTTAATCTGTTGTCTAGTTAGCCAATAGACCAGCACTGACCTTTGTGATCTAATGGCACCTACTACGGAGAGAAACACCAAACTATGTTTCAAAACTATGATATTAATTCAAATGGAATCAATTCCTTATATGTTATTTTATTCAGAGTCTAAAATAGAAAGAAAAGTTAATGACATATTAGAAAATTCACCTTTGGCACCAAATCCAACTATCAAAACACCGTGGTCCAAATTGTCTGGATTACAGAGCACTTTCCAGGGGTGCGATATACCACCCATGTAGAACTGCATCGCGTTTGCGTTTATACCTGAAAGCATACAAATCTGCCGTTAATATACTTACCGACCAATTATCCCTTATCCTACTAATATTTTATACTAGAACTAGATGATGCATGAACAATATGGACATGTTCCCGGGATGAAAAGATTTTTTAATACAAACCCTTGTTTCACCGTCCTTTAATGGACAGCCAGCATTGCAAAGTACTTTTTTCTTTTCTGTTAAAAATGTAAAGTAATGCTCAAGCCAGTTAGCCATTTTTGCATAGAAAAAAAAATAGTATTATATGCCTATCTCTATTGTATACAATTTCAACAACAAACTTACCAATGGAGATGGGTCCGTTCTGCACAAGCCACTGCGCCATGCCTGTCTCGTTGGTGGTGATGTTGACGGCACCACTGATCTGCACTCTAGCCATAGTCTTGTTGAAGACACACTTATCATCCTCGCCTTCGTAGGGATAGTCATTTTCAAGCTCCAGACCTCCTAGCTGCTCGATAGCCCTGGACATAGTACGAGTGTTGTAAAATGAGTGAGAATGTAGAAAATCGAAAGTCAAGATTGTGGGTATTCTTTGATGACGACGCGTAACTCAGTGGCAATATAAGGTTTGATTTATAATGGAAAATTTAGCTCTAAATAAAGGATTAAAACAAAAAGGGTCGGTATATTTCCAAAACAGATTTTTCTTAAACGAGAGACGTCCTTTATTGACGTCTCGTAGCCGCCACCAAGGATATCCCGACTATTGCTATTTACAGGATATCGATATTTCAATGCGTTATGTTCTTACCCTTCTAAAATTATCTTTGGTAGGTAGGTATATGATATGAAGCATACATTATGTATGTTTCAAATCATACATACAAATATAAAAGATAATTTTCTGCCGTGTCATGGGTTATAAAATAATGGAAGAATGAAGAATGTGGGTTTACCTGTAAGCATTATCGGGCAGACCACCACTGCAACCTTCATCCAATTTATCACAGTCTACCAACTCTTGCTCCGACAGGGATACCAAATTTCCAGATTTAATCTTCCATTGACCTTCAATGTTACCTACAAAACGAAAGCAGTTCAGAAATTATTTTCACTAGGCAAAGAGTGTGTGACGAAAAAATTGTGAGAATCATGGCTTTTTTTTTGTTTTACGTGAGGGAAAATCCTTGCCGGACTCCTAACGACTAAAAAACCTCTAACCGGATGAAATGTATCCTGCCTAACAGCCTAGTCTACGGTTAGGAGCCCCGGGTAAGCCCTCGGAAGGATACCCCAGGACTCTCAACAAAGCTACCACTGCGGCACAGTATAAATATATGTTGTTTAACCAGTATTGTAGCTCCCTACAAACGGACGAAGCGCAAGCTATACCTACGATTCTCGTTTTCGGCAGGCCTTTCAGCACGCTAGCAGGCGATTGTGCCGAGTAGACGAATGGACGGTGTGTCGTTTTTTAGATAGTAACCGCGCGTGTTTTATTTACTAAAAATATTTAATATGACAACTAGAGTCTATTGTGCTTGTTTTGGTTGCATGAATTCGTCAATAACGCACCCAGAGATAACGTTTTTTAGATTACCTGGAAACTCCGAAAGGTAAGACTATAAATTGATTTTACTTAAGAACTAATTGGTACTATACTACTAGTTGACTAAAGTTAAACAAAGTGATTGACACGAGTGAACTAGGTAGTTACATGAAGTAGGTATGTTTGTGTTTAAAACTAGACTTGTGCTTGCTCAGTCAGTGAACGGTGCGATCCAATATAGTACAATATCCAAAAAAAAACTAGTTCAGAACTCTAGTACGTGCAGGTAGTACATTTAGTTCCGTTGTCAGTTCGTAGTTATTTAATTGAGAACAATGATTTAGGTATGTTTCAAGAGTATTCCTTTCTTTGTGGATGACCGATATTACAGTACACTTAGCACCGCATGACTGCCTTTGTGGCGCGGTCGGTATTGATACCGCCTGCGGCGCTGGAGGTCGTGGGTTCGATTCCCACCCGAGACAAATATTTGTGTGACCCATAAATGTTTGTCTCAAGAGTCTGGTTGTTTCTATGTATAATATGTATGTATTTAAAAAGTATATTAGTATTAATATCCGAAGTCTGATACCCATAACACAAGTAGGTTATTCCTAGCTTACTTTGGGATCAGATAGCGTTGTGTGAAATGTCCGTGAATAAAAAAAAAATTGACAGCATTTTTGATAAGTACCTTTGATTTTTATTACACGCATAGAGACAAATATGAACTTCCAAAGTTTAACACAACTTGACAATGTACGAAAAGTACTAGTGTACTAGAGACTGACTAGTACTTTCAAATCGAAAAATAGTTTTAATTTTGTAAATCAAAAATTTAACGCAATGGATATAAAGACTAGAATTCCGTGATTCTATCACTGACGAAACATGTGATTAGCCGATTATTATTGTCTACGCCGCTTACTCGTTTTCAAATTTCTACACCCGTCTCACTCAATCGTTAGTAGATAACGGGCGCTGCGCCGCCACGCCGCCGCCCCGCGCCGCCATCCGTTGCGGGGATATTATATTATTACTCACAAAGTATTTTTTTGTTTAAATAAAAAAGGTTTAATATTACTCGAAATGAAAGCCGGTTGTCAGTAAAACAACAATCCTTAATACAAATTGAAGGCCTTGTGGGCGGATTGAAAAAAATCAACTGCATTAGGCTCACTATCTATTACGCGTACGTAAAACTATAAGGTAAAATGTGGGCGTATACTATGCCTCTGCCTACACCTTCAGGGATAAAGGCGTGACTATATGAATGTATGTATGTACATATTTACAATCGCAATACTAAATAGAAAGTCAAAGTAGGCACATATTATTAAAATGCTGTAGGTGGGCAGCCCTATCGCATGCTTACGTACCGCGCGGCTGTAGGCATTTATTTCTAAAATCCGGCCGAGTCAAACTACAGTATACAGTGACTGCGGCCTCACCTAGGGGGTGTTCGGGAGCTATCCCGCGTCTCTGAGGGGGCTGTGGGTGTTATCCCGTTTCTTAGGCGGGGGGCGAGCGTGAGTCTCTCACGCAGCGCTGTCGTCTGGGGCCTGCTTCTGTAAGGACGGTGAGCTGCCCCCTCACCGTCCTCAGGCTACCGTCATTGAGGCCGATAGTCTTGGGGCGAAGACACGTCAGCGGCACAACAATCTAATCGTGCGCGGAAGAAAGTCGAGCGCTCCGGATGTTTAGTATTTTCGTTCAGCAATTTTTGCGTTGATGGATTAGTCTAAGATCGCCCTAATGGCAATATATAAAATAATGCGTACCTGTAACACTAAAAGCCCAACAGCTTCCACAAGACCCTTGATTCTTAACATCTGTCACAGCACCAGAGTTTCTCCAATCAAAAGTTTCTGGCAATGTCACATTCGGAATGACCGCTTTTGACATTGGAATCTCATTGTCATTCTTCAAGCTAGTCTTCAATCCCAAATGCCGAGTACTGAATTCTTCATAAGTTAGATCTGCAAAACGTGTGATGCCGTACCTAGCAGTACCTTTCTCTTTCACATTGAAATCGTGGATTTTCCTAACATTTTCTTTGAAAACTACAAATCTCTCCGCCATTTCGTTGTCATTATTGATATAACTAGGATTAAATGTTAATAGAAAATGTATAAATAAGTGTTGAGCCTGGATATTTTGACTTAATTCAGTAGCTTCTTCAGCTGGTGTGTCGCAGGATACTCGGAAGTTGGCAGGGTCGTCGATCCACGGTCGAACCCAAACATTCACGCGACAGAACTTGTTCAGACTATTAACAGTTTCTACAATACAGTCAGTCTCTCCACTTAAAGCTGTACAGTTCGTCAGTCCTACTTCGACTTTCATCCTGTAGTGGGTGCCGGCAACTATTTGTTTCTCCAATGACAGTATCCGTACTATTTCTTGTTTTCTTGGATGCGGGTATTTGGCCTCTATGTGTCTTAACGCCTCCTGTCCTAAATCCGTCCCCATTTGGTAATTTGCCGCCTGTAAGTAAAGGCAAGAAATAACTTTATTATCTGCATACAAAGTTAAGTAGATACACCAGTTTTCGACATTATTGGAGCAACCTTGTGCGTTATGGGGTTTATGTTCAAAGCCAGCCTCTTCTCCGCAGTCGCACCGTGAACCAAACCTCCAAACCTAACCAACAGAAAGAGTAAATCTCGAGCTGCTGACCCTATTACCAGAGTTACTATGCTATGCTATTACCAGGCAAGTATCGTGCGGTTGGGGTCGCAGATACCCTACTATGTATATTTCTACTATGCTATTACCAGATTTCTACTATGCTATTACGGTGTGGAAACGGACGGCGACAGGCATTTTTTAGGGGTTTATTCGGATATAATCCAATTCCTTGGGGCGACAGAGGTGCGTGAAATTATCACGTCACGCCGCCTGGCATCTAGATAGTGTTTCTGGTTATAGACACAGTTCCAAGTCAAACACAGAACTCCGTCTTAATGGAATATGTCGTAAAATGCTCAACGTAGTGGTGGTACACAAAGTATTGAGCAAGCAGGATTACGAGCGCCGCAGTATTTTTGAAATATCTCGATATCTATAGATGTAAGGATAGTCATTTCTTCAGTGTTTTTGAGGGAAAAATCACAAAACTAACGTTAGCTGTCGAAGATACAAAGTTATCACCATAACTAAGAGAAAGCATAAAATGCCATGGACCCGGCCGGCGCAAGTACGGTGAAAACATGGAATGCTGAGGTAACGGTCTTCCCCGTGTTACCTATTCCAGACTATATCTATTCCTGTCATGCCATCAAATAAACTATTTCTTTTTAATTCATGCTATCAAATATTTTAATTACCTACAGGTTTCCCTAATTTGATAGCGTTACAATCTGTATTTCATTATTTTTACAATTTAATTAAAACTAATAAAATTGTCATTTTCTATACTAATATTATAAAGAGGAAAGATTTGTTTTTTGTTTGTTTGTTTGTAACGAATAGGCTCCGGAACTACTGGACCGATTGGAAAATCTCTCACTATTGGAAAGCTACACTCTTTGCGGTGAACATAGGCTATATTTTATTTCCGTATTCCCACGGCAACGGGAACTACGCGGGTGAAACCGCGTGACGTCCGCTAGTCATAAATAAATCAATAGCTCACATTCCAATATGAAACATGAAACATTCTCATGCAATCTACTTTATTTTTGATCTAAGGTGTTTGAACATACAACGTAGCTACTGGTGGCGCCACCTTTAAATACGTAAGGAACTAATTATAGGTTCAACATACTCTTCGTGTAACAGTACTGAGGCAACAAGCAGTCTAAGTTCAGTCATATCAACATTGTTTTGTTTACACCATTAATAATGAATGACACTCAGTACCAACAAAAGCTGAATCGCGCTATAGACATTTGCTTGTCATACACATATAATGGATGCATTAAAGTCTATTTTTGAATTCGCCTTGGACACGGTGTTTTATTCATGACCTTGGAAGACTCTTATTCATGGTCATTCGGAGCCGGATCAAGCACTTTTGGAGGAACTTCAGCTCAAGACTGGAAACCGAGCAGGAACCGGGAAGCGACCGAGTAAGCAGAACCCCGCAGTGAGGAGTGGACTTAACCGACAGTGGAAAAAGTGGTATAAAGTGTTTGAAGTGGACCATAAAAACTGTGAGTAATTTGAACCTTATTTATTAGAAGAAAATAACTTAGAATTTGGATGTGGATAACTGGGACTTAGAATAATCAAGCGAAAATTGGTGAGACGGGGAACCTATGCCCGATTTTCTAAAAATTTTACAAGTCCCAAACACTTAGAAATATTTCATCCAAATCTTCAACTTGAAGAAATTACAAGTCCAAAACACTTAGAAAATTTTCTAACAAAAATTTAAAAACTTAGAAAAGTTTGGACGAAAATTTAAATAGAAAATACCACTTGGCTTTTGGAATTTGGCTTCACTGCGACACGGAGACGTCTTAGGCAGTCCTTTAGAAAATGGAATCTTTAACCAAACTGCAACATGATGGAGCGTCTAGTATTACTAGTGCTAGAACTAATTTCAAAAAGTCACCAAAAGATCGCATAACCGTTTCCTATGTGGAAGCGCGCCTGGAAATGCTAGAAAAATTATGGTCGTCTTTTTATTCAACACATCGGAAAATTGTTGCGGAAATAGCTCTAACCGATCTGCAGTCGTCTCAGTATTACAGCAAGGGTTTATACTCGTCTACAGAAGAACTATACATTGACTACAAAACCGAATTGAAGGAAGCTTTAGTTAAGTTAAATTTCAAAAATAAAGATAATTCAGCAGATTGTAAAACTTCTAACAATGATAATTCGAATGTGGCTAAGTTACCTAAAATTAGATTGCCAATATTTAGTGGGAAATACACAGAATGGACAAATTTTCGTAACTTGTTTACTTCTCTTATTCATAATAATAAATCGTTGCATGATATTGATAGATTAAATTACTTAAAGGGACATCTAACTGGCGAGGCAGAACAGTTGCTGCGTCATTATAATATTAGTGAAGAAAATTATTCAATTTGCTGGCAAATATTAGATAAAGAGTATAATAATAAAAAGTTTTTAAGTAATTCTATTTTGGCACGTTTCATGGGTCAGAAGAATATTACCACAGAATCACCAAGCGCTTTGAAAGAGTTACTTCATACTAGTGGCGATTGCTTAAATGCCCTGAAACAGTTAGGTATTAATGTCGACTCATGGGATATCATTGTGATTCATATTTTAAGCTTGAAATTAGATTGTGAAACACGCAAGGCCTGGGAACTCAAAATTAGTGGTCCATCTGACGAGTTACCCACTTGGCAGATGTTTCAAGACTTTTTACAACAGCGTTTCAAAGGGTTAGAGAACTTAGATTTTAAGTATTCTACTAAAGTTCATAATAATCGCACCACTGTAACAAAGGTCAAAGCCTTTAATGTAGTTTCTAATTTATGTCCATGTTGTAATGATAACCACAAATTGCATACTTGTCCAAAATTTTCAAATGAAGATGTGGAGACGCGTCGTAAGTTTGTCCAGACGCACAGCTTATGTTTTAACTGCATGGGTCCACATCATTCAGTCGCAAAATGTCGTTCTTCCACAAGGTGTCGCTTATGTAAAGGGAAGCATCATTCTTTATTGCATAATTCTCAAGGTTCAGTGCTAGTTGACAACTCAGGTCAAGTCGAACAATCAACTAGTGCAGGAGCTGTGTCCAATATAGCCATCAGTCGTGGCGATTCCAATCAAGTCGTAAGTTGTTTTTCAAAAATGCAGTATCAGGTTGTACTAGCGACTGCTCTAGTCAACATAGAGTCCAGAACAGGTGCAAATATAACTTTCAGGTCTCTTTTAGACCAAGGTTCGACAGCTTCGTTCATAACGGAGTCTGCAGTCCAGTTACTTGGACTGAAGAAGGTATCAAGCAAAAGTTATATTTCAGTGTTGGGAAGTGATACTGGCTCAAAGGTAACATCAACACATGTAGTACTCTTGACATTAAAGTCACTTACCGACACCAGCGTGGTGATAACGGTTAAAGCACACGTCCTCAACAAACTGACAACACTACTACCTAGCAAAAGGGTTCCAGTACAATCGTGGTCTCACTTCAGGACATTGTCACTTCAGTTAGCAGATCCCAATTTCGATATACCCAATAAAGTAGACTTACTTATTGGGGCAAATGTATATGGACAGGTGCTGAGACAAGGACTACATAAAGACCCTACCAATGGACTTATAGCACAAAACACATCTCTTGGGTGGATCATATCAGGTGAAACTTACAACGATGAAGCTAATTCGGTTACCTCCAACTATGTAATGCACGTCCAGTTAGACGAAAATGATCTACTGCGTCAATTTTGGGAGTTGGAGTCAGAGCCTTCATCTGTAAAAGCAAAAAAGTTCCTCACGGAAGAAGAACAAAGATGTGAAGCAATTTACGAAAGCACGACCACACGGAACTCTACCGGTCGTTATGTAGTTAAGCTTCCTTTTAAGGAACCAATACAAGAGTGTACGAAAGGTAATTCTTTCAACATAGCACTAAAAAGACAGTCCACAATCGAAAGGAAACTTTTTAAAGATCCTGTATTGAAAGCTCAGTATTCAGATGTATTTGCTGAATATTTAAAACTAAACCATATGGAAATTGTACCTACAAACGAAATAAACAAAGAAAACGTTTGTTACTTACCTCACCTTCCAGTAATACGTGCCGACCGAAGCACCACTAAAGTCCGAATTGTTTTTGACGCATCTTGTCGTTATGAGAATGGTGTATCGTTGAATAACGATTTAATGGTCGGGCCTACCTTGCAGTCGGACCTTAGGCATATTTTGATGCGTTGGCGAGCTTCACCGGTCTGTCTCGCTACAGATGTAGTTAAAATGTATCGCCAAGTATTGGTGTCTCGCGACGACATAGACTTTCAACGCGTACTCTGGCGTGAAAATTCTGATTCCGCATTACAGCATTATCGACTCTTAACCGTGACATTTGGAACGTCATCTGCTCCTTACCTGGCCGTCCGCACTCTTCGTCAGTTAGCTCAAGATGAAGGGGGAGACCTTCCCAAAGCTGCTGAAGCAGTGTTGCTTGATAGCTATGTAGATGACATCTTGAGTGGCTGTGAGAATATATACGAAGCGAAGGTATTGTATACAGAGTTGAATCAGTTACTTACCCGAGGAGGATTCCAACTGCAAAAGTGGAACAGCAATAGCGAGGAGCTAATGCAATGGATCACACAAGAAGAAGAGTACACAGACTCAGAGAAAACGGCAGTCCATGATGTCAGCAACATACCTGACACAGTATCTAGTCAGACAGATATTACAAAAGATGCTTTAACAAAAATGCTTGGAATCACTTGGCATAGAGGTAGTGATAACTTTAATTATACCGTACAGCTACGTCCGTTGATCAAACCTGTTACGAAAAGAAGGGTCATTTCAGACATATCTCGCTTATATGATCCCTTAGGATGGCTTGCTCCTATCATTATCAGAGGTAAGATATTAATTCAAAAGTTGTGGGTTTCTGGAATACAATGGGATGAAGAACTTCCACCCAACTTGTTGAATGAGTGGATTGACTATAGAAACAAGCTAGAATCGTGTGGCAGGTTTGAGATACCTAGGTGGATGGGTACTAGGAAGAGTGATAAATGTGTGCAGCTTCATGGATTTTGCGATGCATCAAACGAAGCATACGCTGCCGCCATTTACATTCGAGTCATAGATGCAAAGGACAACATCCATGTTCATCTCATAGCGTCAAAAACTAAAGTGGCACCCGTGAAACAAGTTTCAATTCCTCGGTTGGAGTTGTGTGGTGCTGTACTACTCTCTAAGTTGTTGCTTGAGGTTTCGGATGTTTTGGCAATTGATAAACAACATATTCATGCTTGGACTGACTCTTCAGTAGTACTCGCCTGGTTGAGCAGTCATCCAAGTAGATGGAAGGTGTTCGTAGCCAACCGTGTTTCTGAAATCTTAAGCAATTTTAACAGACAGCAATGGTCGCATGTCCAATCGAAGGACAATCCAGCGGACTGTGCATCGCGTGGTTTCATGCCTACTGAGGAACACCAAATACAGCTCTGGAAAACTGGTCCTAAATGGTTAAAATGTGTCGAACTCGACTATGGGAGTAACTTCAGATGTGAAACAAAGGCAGAAGAAAAATCTATTCCAGTTTGTCAAGCACTGGTTGGCACGGTTGATGAGTCCCTATGGCACAGATTTTCAACTCTGGGAAAACTTGTTAGAGTCTTAACGTGGTGCAAAAGATTCTTAGTTACTAGAAATAGACGCAACTCTGACCAGTTTCCTCAGTGGCTTACTAGCCGGGAACTACAGGACACTCTGCTTATGTGTATCAAGCAGTGTCAAGGTGAGACTTTCAGTGAGGAAATGAAATACTTGTCTAATCACAAACCAATAAAAAATAGTAAACTCACAGCTTTAAATCCTTTTATAGACAATTCAGGAGTGTTGCGCGTGGGGGGTCGACTTAATCACGCTATAATTAACGAAGATCAAAAGCATCCAATGATTCTTCCGACGAAGTCTCATTTAACGAATCTTATAGTTGCTGATGCTCACGCAAGGACCCTGCACGGGGGTCCTCAACTCATGCTCAACTATCTGCGGTCGCGGTATTGGATTTTAGACGCCAAAAATCTCGTAAAAGGTTTCGTTCGCAATTGCGTAACTTGTGTTCGATACTCTGCTGTAACTCGTGAACAGCTAATGGGACAGTTGCCAACTGCAAGAGTAACCCCAAGTCGTCCTTTTAAGCAAAGTGGTGTCGATTACGCAGGTCCCATTAATATTCGCACATCCAAGGGAAGGGGTCACCATGCAATTAAGGGTTACATTTGTTTGTTTATATGCATGGCGACCAGGGCAATCCATCTGGAATGTGTGAGCGACCTAACTGCTACAGGATTTCTTGCGGCGTTTAAGAGATTTGTAGCACGTAGAGGGCATTGCGCTGAATTGTTCAGCGATAACGGCACTAATTTCAGTGGAGCAGCTCGCGAATTGAAAACATTATTGGCACAGGAAAAATCTAGCATAGTCCCCGAAATAGCCAATTGGATGTCATCAAACGGAACGGAGTGGCATTTTATACCTCCCCACTCTCCAACCTTTGGAGGGCTCTGGGAATCAGGTGTACGATCCACTAAACATCATCTGAGAAGAGTAATTGGCAATTCAACGCTCACTTTCGAAGAGATCAGTACTGTACTGGCTCAAATTGAGGCCTGCCTCAATTCGAGACCCATGTCAAGTCTCAGTTCTACTTCTGATGATGCTATGCCTTTGACCCCTGGCCACTTTTTAGTCGGTGAGCCTCTAATACTTGTCCCCGAATCCGACTATAAATTGTCGAACATTAGTAGCCTCAAAAGATGGCAACTCACTCAGCGCATGGTGCAAGAATTTTGGAAAAAATGGTCCGATGAATATTTGACACAGTTTCTGCACAGGTATAAATGGCAATTCCAAACACCTGAACCTAACATAGGTGATGTTGTCTTGGTAAAAGAGGATAATCTTCCCCCAGCTCGTTGGTTGTATGGAATCATTACAGAAAAGCATCCAGGTTTGGACCAACTTACTCGCGTTGTAAGTCTGAAATGTAATGGCTCTATTATTAAGCGTCCAGTATCCAAACTGTGTATTCTCCCTATTGTAAGTTGAGAGGGTAACTCATATTGTTATATTCATTTAGAGATAAAAGTTTAGAATTGGGTATAACAGAAAATTTGTAGTAATAAGTAATTATGATGTTGAGTAAGGGCATACTTATATTGCACTTATCAGACACCAATGTTGTCATCATACTCCCACTAATTAGTATTGATCAAATTCGTTGCATTGTGTAAAGTCACAGAATTGTATCAGTAGGTGGATAATTTTGTATTATTGTTTATGAACTGTTAGTTCATGGTGGGCGGTATGTTTGAACATACAACGTAGCTACTGGTGGCGCCACCTTTAAATACGTAAGGAACTAATTATAGGTTCAACATACTCTTCGTGTAACAGTACTGAGGCAACAAGCAGTCTAAGTTCAGTCATATCAACATTGTTTTGTTTACACCATTAATAATGAATGACACTCAGTACCAACAAAAGCTGAATCGCGCTATAGACATTTGCTTGTCATACACATATAATGGATGCATTAAAGTCTATTTTTGAATTCGCCTTGGACACGGTGTTTTATTCATGACCTTGGAAGACTCTTATTCAAAGGTGTTGGGAAACTAATTTAGTGTTATGAGAAGATGCACCGAACTTTAGTGCTTAATACAAAAACATAAACTTCGGCAGTGTTATTTAAATAACGTCGTATGATCATTGTGAGTTATATTTGTTTATAAAGTGGGGCAATGGCTATCTTTGTTCGTGACCCTTCACACTATCTCGGATGGGGTCGTCTTTGTTCTGGGTTGAATCATGTTAATACGTAAGCTGTATGTATTTTATATCATTGTGTTATTTTATCCCCATACAAAGTTGAAGAACTGTGTTCAATTTTTGTTTAGTTTAATATGGATAGGATATAAAAAAATACGCAGTTCATTTACTTACACATATTTTTTAAAATAAATATTTTTTAGATTCGGTTGTACGTCCAAGTGCTCAATTATAGATTTAATAATTACGCACACAGGAACTTAAATCACCACTTCTTTTTTTTTGTTTAACGTGAGGGAAAATCCTCATGGATGTTATGCCGGACTCCTACCGACTAAAAAAAAACCTCACGTAACGCCCAACAGCCTATGGTTGGGAGCCCCGGGGAAGCCCTCGGAAGGATGTCCCAGGACTCTCAACAGGACTTAAAACACCACTTGTTTTCTTTTTGACGTTGGAAATATGGAATGATCCCAATTGATTGGTCGATAAAAACGATAAATTTAAGTTATTCTTATTTCATAACTACATTAATGTATGGCCATACCTACCTAATAAAGAGATAATGAAAAAAAGTAATGATCTTACATCGTGCATTGGCGGAGTTGAATGATCTGAGGTGACAACGCTGTGTTCATATAATTTTCTCTTTGCATGCATGCTAACCGTTTTCGCTTGGTTTGCTTGATACCTACTTATGTGTGAATAATTTCCAATATCTTCAAGTAATAAAAACAAAGATATTGTTTATTTATACCACTAAAGTGGCAGACAAGCATACGGCCCACCAGATGTATCGGTGTTCACGTAGCCTATAGACGTTTGCAACACCAGAGGCGCTACACTCGCGCTGCCGACCTTGTAAAGACCTTCTAAGAGCCCTTTTGAAGAACCCCATACGTGGCGTGCGCGGAAGAAAGTCCCTGTCAGATCATACCGTGCTCGAACGAGACTGTTAGACAGGATAATCTGTTAGGTAGGATAGGTGTGGTCTTTAGTCGGTAGTCGAGCACAGCATCCATGTAAGATTTTCTTCAGGTTTAAAAATAAACCTTGCTCGAACGCTCCGGACGCAACGTGGGAGAATAAACACCCTGTCTGTGGTTAGGGGTGCGATGGCAATATGGCATTCTTGTTTTTATATTTAGCTCGCCAAAATGATGCCGCCGTCCGATGGAAAGTCACAGCGAAATCTAGCGATTGTGGGCCACCGTCCCAGTCTGTAAGGCTATAGAAAGCGGCCCTCAAGTTGGCGGCCCTATGATGTGCCTCTTCACGCTCCGCTTGAAGAACCCAGAATTGTACGAGGATTTTAAACAAATTGGTCGTAAGAATTTTCCTTTATATACCTATCTATGTTATGATGGGTATGAGATATCATTATCATGAACTTAATACACTGGTGTGGACGTGGAAAGACGAGGATAGGGATATTTTCGAAGAATAAAAGGACCGTGGGCATACATGCGATTGACTCGGATTAGAATTGCTCGAACGAAAGCGAACATCATCATCGTTCGATCAAACTATAATACAGATCAGTGATCAAACTGCAGATCGAATGATCTAAAAAATCCGTTTTCCGCATAGACTTGGGTGAAAATTCTAAATCTATGATTTTCCGTTCAAAGCTTTGTGGTTCACAATACCTATACCTATAACTAATGTAAACAGAGCAACGCGCGCATTGCTCATGAATGTAAATAACTAAACATCCACACATTCATAGTCACAAATCTTTAGATTTTAGGGGCGTTGACCAGATAATTAAAATTCCAAAAACTTGCTAGTAGGTACCTACCATAATTAGGTAGATTTAAATTAAAATTATTAGGAGAGAACGTGTTTTAATGATTTTATTGGTAGTAAATATTTTTTTTTGATTTGTACTATAATGGTGGTCACCCTAATCTAATGCATTCCGACGCGACGTTAGAATTTCGACATTTTTTTTTAAATACAACCTATGATTCGCTACATTGTTTAGTGTCCAGATAAGACTAAAGACACAAATAGTTATAGAAAAATGCACTTTAAGTCCATGGATTAGGATTTAGTTCAGGTAAACATGATCTGGAATTTTTGAAGCAGGTACCTAAACACGGCCGTAGAAGAAGTTGTAGTATTTCTTTGTCAAGGTATTATAATCGTTAAAGACTTAAACAGTAAGTTTAATTTGGCATGTTCATAACTTTCCTATCACTAAGTTCCTGTGCGACTTGGTATTTTCATTTTATTGTGTTATGTTAAAGTTCCTTTTTTTATTATGTAGGTATAAAACCTTAGCACTTTTGCAATTATATTTTATTTGTTGATGTAAACTTAGTTAAGAATTATACTAAACTAGCTGCTCGGCTTCATCCGCGTAGAAGTCGTTATCGCAAAAATCATTACCCTCCTTTAACGCAGTCAGTTAAAAAGTAGCCTACATCCTTCCCTTGGACGCAAACTATCTCTCTACCAAATTTAATCAAAATCGGTTCAGCGGTTTAGGCGTGAAAACTTAACAGACAGACAGACAGCGTACTTTCGCATTTATAATATATTTTTTGCCATTTAATATAGTAGGTAATGTATCTTATATCTTCAATGACAAAATACTGTATTATCTAAGTACTTTGAAGTTATATTACATACTTACCCTGAGTAATTAAATTACAGGTAAATTGTAGGTAGGTACATGCGCGTAGCGTTTTAATAAGGAAGTAAACACAGCGTATATTAGATCAATAACAACAACTCACCCATTCTTGTTCAGCCTTTAAAACACTCTCAAAGCCGGTATAGTTATAATAATTTGGTCTGACAAGCAAGTTTTCTCTTCTACCAACTGCTATATCGCCTAAACAATATGAAAATAGCGTAATAAACGCAATTAATTTACAGTAATCCATTTTGCGCGCGTCAATCCGCTATTGTTTTAAAACGCACAATAATACACGACGTACCACAGAATACAGATACCACCGAAACACAGTGTCAACTTCAACAGTGTGGTGGAGAGGGTTGGATGATAGAGGGAGAACGCACGATGAAATCTGAGAAGCCAATTGATCCACGGTTAAGGACCATGTACACTGGTGCTACGATTTGCGGTCTGCTTTCATAAAAAGGCTAAACAATTTCACCTTTTTTATGATAAACTAGGTGGCACAGGCTAGGCAGCTCCACCTAGATCTGTTGGGAGTCATGGGGACATTCATCGCATACCCGGGGCTCCCAACCGTAAGTTGTTAGTTAAGATACGTGTGGTTTTTAGTCGGTAGGATTCCAGCATAGAATCCCTGTACGACTTTCCTCACGTTAAAAAAAAGGCAGCTCTGCCCGCGTTAAATTTTGTTCTCATTCCCGCTTTCCATGAGAACTTATTCCCGAGGTAGAGTAGCTTAGATGTTAGATGAATGTAAGATATTTTTTCTAACCACAAGCACATTATTGTACCTATGTGGGTATGTATACCTACATATAATTTCACATTTCACCTTATAGTTTTATGTCCCACGTAATAGGTGGTGTAGTGAGCCTATTGCTGTGTACTGATAGGTACACAATCAGTAAAATTTATTAAAATTAAAAGTCAAATACAATGACTGTCGTCCATTCGTAAGTCAAGTTAATCACCTATTTTTTGTTACTCGTATATTTATTTGAACATAAAATCTATATATCGTATAGGTAAATAAAAAGTTATCCCGAGAAATGAACCTCTAAAGTTTTAAACCGTCTGAACCAATTTGTCTCCAGGGAAGGTCAAGGACTCTCTAATACAATAAGAGCCGGGGTGTCTAATTTTTAATAAGACGAAGTAAAGTGACAGCAACTAATGTCACTTCTTCATAGAAATTAAGCAACATTGTATCAAGAAGTGACATTAGTTGCTGTCACTTTACTTCGTCTAATTAAAAATTCGACTTTACAGAATGCGATTGAAGAACGCAGAAAGTGAAGTGGTGTAGTGTGCTCGGCACCTAAGTTCATGATTTAATAAACTTGTTTTAGTAGCTCACTGCTGCCATCTACAGTGCATGTCGGTAGGCTACAAGGAACAATTATTATCTTGTAAGTTGAGCTATCTTTGTTTCTGCATAAGCTACTAGGAATCATAGTAGCTTAGATGTTAGATGAATGTAAGATATTTTTTCTAACCACAAGCACATTATTGTACCTATGTGGGTATGTATACCTACATATAATTTCACATTTCACCTTATAGTTTTATGTCCCACGTAATAGGTGGTGTAGTGAGCCTATTGCTGTGTACTGATAGGTACACAATCAGTAAAATTTATTAAAATTAAAAGTCAAATACAATGACTGTCGTCCATTCGTAAGTCAAGTTAATCACCTATTTTTTGTTACTCGTATATTTATTTGAACATAAAATCTATATATCGTATAGGTAAATAAAAAGTTATCCCGAGAAATGAACCTCTAAAGTTTTAAACCGTCTGAACCAATTTGTCTCCAGGGAAGGTCAAGGACTCTCTAATACAATAAGAGCCGGGGTGTCTAATTTTTAATAAGACGAAGTAAAGTGACAGCAACTAATGTCACTTCTTCATAGAAATTAAGCAACATTGTATCAAGAAGTGACATTAGTTGCTGTCACTTTACTTCGTCTAATTAAAAATTCGACTTTACAGAATGCGATTGAAGAACGCAGAACGTGAAGTGGTGTAGTGTGCTCGGCACCTAAGTTCATGATTTAATAAACTTGTTTTAGTAGCTCACTGCTGCCATCTACAGTGCATGTCGGTAGGCTACAAGGAACAATTATTATCTTGTAAGTTGAGCTATCTTTGTTTCTGCATAAGCTACTAGGAATCATAGTAATTAAAAAAAAAACTATATTCTGATTATTTATAAACTGTGAATTCACAGTTTATAAATAACTAAACGCACTTGGAGTCTTCTTAACTAGTGTGCATGTTCCAATATAGATGGCGCTTGTAGAATGTTCAATGGCTTTTTCAATTAAATTCTCGTTGGTCGTTGATCTAAGTGCGACTACGGATCACGAGGTCGAGGATTTGAATAACACCGGCGCGCCCTAAAATGCCTTCAACTTGGCTTAACGATTGTCATTTTACTGACAACCGGGTTTCATAAATTTCGAGTTTTCCTACTCCACGAATGTATGGAAAATACACGATGTATGTATGTCATTGTATAGAATTTCAAAATCAGACCGAGGTAGGAAGTTAATTCATTCAAGAGTAGGTATGCTGAAGGAAGCCTCTATCGGAACTTTCCATGGACGAGCGCTCTGGATGCAGTGTAGAAATGAACATTCTGTCTGTAACAAGTGCTGCCGCTGCTATGATAGAAAAAATTGCAGTGGTCATCATAATTAAACAATTCCTCAGAACACTAACGTTATGCAGGCGGTAGAACACGCATAAAGAGGGGAAGTCTTTCCTGTCGCTAAGTACCTATCCTGACTCTACACCGCCTTTTATAAGTCACTGTTATGTAAGGAAAGCAGCATTGCAATACAGAAAACCCTCCACAAAATACAAGCTTAACCACAGGAATAAATCTGAATGAAGAAAGAATAAGTAGGAAAAATATCTACACTGTTATTTGAACAGTATGGGAATTTGCACCTTTTCCCTTGCCTAGAAAACTGCTTATCTATCGAGTAAGTGACTCGGGAGCTGATGATAATTTCTGCCTTACACTTCGGGATCTCGGCATTATGGTATTCAGCATGCTAATTGCTTTCTGAATTGTTTCTTATTTACTTTTCTTATTGACTGCCTCGGTAGTGCGGTCGGTAGTGTCGGTCTGCCGCGCTTGAGCTTGAGATCCTACTTTCGATTCCCGGGATTGTCCAAATATTTGTGTGACCCACAAATGTTTGATTCCAAGTTTGGGTGTTTACTATTTATGTATTTAGAAATAAATAAGTATGTCCATCAGTCGTCTAGATCCCACAGCACAAGCTTATATTAGCTTAATTTGGGCTAGCTAGATAATGTGGTGTGTGAATGTCCACAAATATTTATTTTATTTGATTTATTTTTATATAATAAACACCTTTGGTCATTTACAGACATATTTATTTTAATTACACGTCCACCGTCTGCATAATTAATTCGATTTAAACCCGCGTAACACTTTCTACCAAATAAACAAAGTTGGTTTTCATACAGTCTCCGAGAGTGGGGTGTAATTTACATACTAAAACTCGCTCGCTTTAAAATCTTTTAGAAATGCTGTCGACTCTGCGATAGAAGTTGTTGGATGGCTGTAACTTCAGCTATTAAGCTTGTTATACGCACTATGTGCTATACACTAATCCTACTGATATTATTAAGTGTGAGAGATTGTTAAGATGTTTGTTACTCAATCAAGATCTAATCCCTAAAGCAATTCGGCTGAAATCTATATATATACTAATATTATAAAGAAGTAGGGAAAGTTTGTGTGTTTGTATACCTATTTGTTAAATTGTAAGGGGTAATCTCGGGATCTACTGAACCGATTTTAAAAATTCTTTCACCAATAGAAAGCTACGTTATTGTGGAGTGTCATAGGCTATATAGCATCACGCTACAACGAATAGGAGCGGAGCAGTAATAGTAAATGTTTAAAAAACGGGGGAATAGTTATTCCTTTTGAGAGCTTCGTTGTGTGTGCTGCGTAAATATTTATAGTTATGTAACAAAATATGTACTACAAAATTGTTTCTCTTAAAAAAGTTTTTAAAAATTGCGCGATAGCATGTGTCTACCTTTGGGTTGGTGCACAATAACCATTTTAATGGCAATCAATTTTATTCTATAATAATGCGACGCGAATACACGCGACGAGAAACCTTTCTCTCTCTCTCTCTCTCTCTCACGTAGTATTGAATATTAACGACGAGACGCTACGGGAGTAAACGCAACGCGACGGGTGTAAATGCGACGGGAACAGGTAATAGGTACTCTCTCTTATGTGGCGCAAACGAAGTTGCGCGGGTCAGCTAGTTTGGTATATTATATTATATTGCATTTTTTTTACGTGCAGAATATTCGTCATGGATGCTATACATGCTATACATATACAAACTCAAAACCAATTCCCTACCAACTGCCTACGGTTGGGAGCCCCTGGTCACCCGCCTTCGGAAGGATAAATCCCCAGGATTCCCAACAGGCCTTGGCTACCACAGCGGAGCGGCCTCACCTATGGTCTAAGATCCCTTTAAGAAAGATCTTCACCGAGCTGGTTATTGGATGAAAAGTGTTTTATATTCAATTAAATATGTCAATAATTAAAATGCAATAGGGTTGCCTACAAAAATTCTGTCCAGAATATGATAAATTAAAAATTAAAAATTTTTTTTTTTTACTATTTACTACTTTGCTTATTAGATACATTCCATACCAATTGGAAGTTTAACGCCCATAGAATATGCAAATTTTACTTAATTCATTAACCAGGGCGTTGCATTACTAGTATCGATTTACCTGTTTATACCTGCGTAACAAAAGTCGTGACGAGAAAAAAATCGACAACCTAACATTTGCATATTCTATGGGCGTTATACTTTCAATTGGTATGGAATGTAGATACATTCCATCTATACTAATATTATATTGCGCCAAAAAACGCCAAAAAAAAAAAAACTATTTTCTGGTTTGCTTAATAGATATTAAGCAAACCAGAAAATAGTTTTTTTTTTTTTTAAATTCTTAATTTATCATATTCTGGACTGAAAATTTTTAGGCAACCCTATTGCAAATTAATTAGTGACATATTTAGTCACTTTTCATCCAATAACCAGCTCGGTGAAGGTCGTTCTTAAAGGGATCCTAGGATACTAGGGGAGTTGGTTGGTAGATAGCTGGCAATATGAATCCACTCTTTTTTAGGGTTCCGTAGCCGAATGGCAAAATCGGAACCCTTATAGATTCGTCATGTCTGTCTGTCTGTCTGTCTGTCCGTCCGTGTGTCACAGCCACTTTTCTCCGAAACTATAAGGCTTATGCTGTTGATATTTGGTAAGTAGATGTATTCTGTGAACCGCATCAAGATTTTTATATAAAGCTAGAAAAAAAGCAGTTAATTTTGGGGGTCTCTATACTCAGAACTGAAAGTCACAATTTTTTTTTTCATCAAACCCATACGTGTGGGGTTATCTATAGATAGGTCTTCAAAAATGCTATTGAGGTTTCTTACATCATTTTTTTTAAAGTGAATAGTTTGCGCAAGAGACACTTCCAAAGTGGATAAAAGGGTGTCCCCCCCCCCACTAACTTCTAAACCAAGAGAATGATAAATCTAAAAAAATATAAAATGTACATTGCCATAAAATCTACCAACGAAAATTGGTTTGAACGAAATCGAGTTGGTAGTTTTTTTTAATACGTCATAAACCGCAATTTTCGCCTAGAAAAATCACTACCTCTGCGAACGTGTTAAAACATCAATGGAAAGTTACAACGAACATTTATATTATGTTACTTGCTGCTTCGTGGGCAAGTCCAACTCGCACTTGGCCGATTTTTATTTATCTATCTATTTACTTGTCTTTTTATATCAGTAACAAGTTCTTGAAAAAGAAGTCAAGAATTGTTTTACCCGGGTGGATCTGACGGCACAAAAAAACCTGCCAAGTATGACCCAGACTCGCTTACAGAGAGTTCCGTACCGAAAAACGGGATATAAGGTTAATGACGTTTGTTTAATGAGAACTCCCTTATTTTTGATCTAATTCCAAACTTTTTGCAGCAATCGCGGTTCATGAGGCGTGGTGACAGACAGATGGAAAGCGTAGTTTTAGTATTAGCGTTTCGTTTGTACCCCATGGGTATGGAACCCCGAAAATATGAGCGTCTCTTTTTTGTACGCTTTAAGTACGGATCTCTAAAATGATATATTTTGATAGTTTTTGAAGCGTTTTCTGTAATCAATCACTGATGTATTATCCTAGGATCCCTTTAAGAACGACCTTCACCGAGCTGGTTATTGGATGAAAGGTGTTTTATATTAAACTAAATATTATGTCACTAATTAATTTGCAATAGGGTTGCCTAAAAATTTTTTAGTCCAGAATATGATAAATTAAGAAATTTAAAAAAAAAATACTATTTTCTGGTTTGCTTATAATAGATAAATTCCATACCAATTGAAAGTATATGCAAATGTTAGGTTGTCGATTTTTTTCTCATCACGACTTTTGTTACGCAGGTATAAACAGGTAAATCGATACTAGTAATGCAACGCCCTGGTTAATGAATTGAGTAAAGTTTGCATATTCTATGGGCGTTAAACTTCCAATTGGTATGGAATGTATCTAATAACCAAACCAGTAAATAGTAAAAAAAAATTTTTTTTTTAATTTTTAATTTATCATATTCTGGACTGAAATTTTTTAGGCAACAATATTGCACTTTAATTTTTGACATATTTAGTTGAATATAAAACACTTTTCATCCAATAACCAGCTCGGTGAAGGTCGTTCTTAAAGGTATCTTAGACCATATGCAAATATCGCTATGGATCTTTAGATGGGTAATCATTCTGTAACATTTCATTTGCAAGTGTTTCGGTGCTTCGGAAGGCAAGTTCAGTTGAGGGCGGGGCGGCTTGAAAAATTTCAACAGTGCGTCGTAACCTGCACATGTCCATTTCAACGCGACAACAGGCTTACCACCAAATGGGACAAAAAACTATATGGTGAAATGTGGGCGTATACTGTGCCTCTGCCTACCCCTTCAGGGATAACGGCGTGACTACAAGTATGCAGAATTAGGAACAAGGTACTCCACGTTTGTTATTGTTAGGTATTTCAATATTATCTGGAGAATGTTCTTCGTATTAAACTTCATATTAGTTGTGAGTGCAGGCGAGGCCGCGGCGGTAGCCAAAATTGCCGGGAACCCTGGGACATCCTTCCGAGGCCTTAGACATATATGTAAGGCATGTGGTTTTAGTCATTAAGGAGTCCGGCATAGCGTCCATGTAGAATTCCCACTAGTAAAAAATAGATGTCATGATATCTGGATGTTCGTTACTTTCTCTTTCACGCTCAAACGGCTGAATGGATCTGGCTGAAATTTGGTAAAAAAATAGATTATAGTCTGGAATAACACATAGGCTACTTTCTATCCCGGGAATAAGTTCCCATGGGAGACGGAAACAAAATTACATGAAGGTGAAGCCTCGAGCGTCATCCAGTATATTATGAGAACATGGTTATTACAAAAATAAATAATCAACCCAAATTCAGTCTATCATTACACGGAAAGCCGATCAAATCCGTGGAAGTGCTTCATAACCGGGTATGATGCCGGCAGCCGGGCGTGTCTCGTCGACCCGGTGACCGAGTGGCGAGTGCTATGACCGCGTGACCCGGTCGCTGGCTAACCCGGTTACTGTGCAGCAGCCGGGCATGCAACCTCCTCTCTCCCGCGTGCATACAACGATTGATTCGGTGTTATATCGGTGGAAAATGTGTCATGGCTGTCTACCTGAGGAAGCTATTTGGAAATAAGTTTAAGAATAATGTTAGTAGATTTTAGCCCTGGGACGGCTCCGAGGTGACGGAGTTTCTCCCCAAACTTAGATAATATAAAATTGTGAGAAGATGTTTAGGTCATGTTTAGACCTATTCCCAGTAGTACTACTGTATAGTCTTACCGGTAGTAGGGTAAACCACCCAATTATTGGCACTTTTAGAATGAATTATTGGCACTTTAGTTAAGAGTATATTTCGAAAAATAAGGGAAACCTAGTTTATTTCAGTTCGGTGTTGCCCATTATGTAGTTGTAGGTATGCATTAAAAAGTAAAATAGCATTCTTTTTCTGTTAGAAATGGGCAAAATTACCTAAAGTGCCAATAATTGGAGGAGTGCCAACGATTGGGTGGTTTACCCTACTATTGGGAATATTTATCCCATTAGACTTACTGATAGTTAGACTTGCCTATTATATTTTTTTCCCAATAGTCCTACCGTTATAAAATGTAGACCTAGTAATGTCGCAGATAAATCAAACTAAAATTTTGATATAAATAATAATTATAAGACAGTTGAAAAACACACTTTACCTACATTTTTAACTAGATGATGCCCGTGGCTTTGCTTGCGTAAAATTCGGGACCCGTTTCCGCTTTCCGTGGGAACATATTCCCGGAATTAAAGTAGCCTATGTGTTATTCCAGACTATAAGCTATACCTATACCAAATTTCAGCCCAATCCGTTCAGCCGTTAGAGCGTGATTGAGTAACAAACATCCAAACATCTTCACAAACTTTCACATTTATAATATCAGTAGGAAACTTACAGATCACGTAATTATTTGGTCTTTACCGTCTCAGAATCGCAGCAGGACCAAGGTAATGATTGTTAACCGTGCCATGAATAATTCGCCTGAAGTGACTCAAATCGCGAATTGCAACGTAGTCCAATCTTATATCTATCTTGGGGCTCTGATTTCAAACTCCAGTGGATGCATCGACGAGGTCAAACGACGTATGGGCATCACGAGAACAGCGATGGACAAGATGCGGAAAATATGGAGGAATAAAAACATAACTAAAACAACGAAGACCAGGCTCGTGAGGGCACTTATATTCCCCATATTTTTATACGCAGCTGAAACGTGGACCTTGCGAGAAGTGGAAAGACAGAAAATAGATGCTCTGGAAATGTAGTGCTGGAGAAGAATGCTTGGGGTTTCGTGGACAGAGTTTCGCACGAATGTATCGATACTTCAAGAACTCGGTATCAGGCAGCGTCTGTTTTCGATAGTACAATCTAGCATCCTTACTTTCTTCGGTCATATTTCCGGGCGTGGCAATCAGTCCATAGAACGCCTTGTCCTTTATTACCCGTGGTCCACGTCGTTCAGGGAAAGGTAGAAGGCACTAGACCGCGCGGAAGGTTACCCACTCGTTGGACTGACCAGATCAAGTCTGCCATTGGAGGTTCAGTTAACGAGTGCAGCAGGATGACCTTCAACAGACATCGGTGGCGAAACGTCGTGAAGCGTATTAAATCAGCCCCTGTTAATAATACTAATATACATAACGATTACGACCGCTCTGTTAAGAGTGAACCGGATAAGAAGAATTCCCGGAATACGAACGCGAGAGCTCACGGTATTCGAATACCATTTTCAGTGCTCCACGGAGGCAGTAAAAACATTTTTGAAAGTATGAAATTAAAGAATACATACATACTTATTTACATACGGTCACGCCTTTATCCCCGAAGGGGTAGGCAGAGGAATATTATTACATGCCCCCATTTCACCTTTTTATAATTTGTCCCACGTAATAGGTGGTGAGCCTTAGGTATTGCCGTGTTGAGATGTACAGGCGCAGGTTGTGACTGCCTGCTGTTGAAATTTTTCAAGCCGCTTAAAAAGGCCTTCAACTTGGCTTAACGACTGCCATTTTACTGGCAACCGTGACCAACGGCTTAACGTGCCTTCCAAAGCACGAAAACGCTCAAAAAAATGTCACAACGTGGTCACATGAATGGTCACCTATCCAAGGACTGGCCGTAGGGTGAAATTCCTTTCGGACTGTTGGTTCCATTTGCTTACAGCAGTGATCGTTTACAGAACACGAGTTCGCTCGTGGTCCCGCGAGAAGCGCTCGTGGCCCCACGAGCGCTTCTAGCGGGACCACTGGGCTATGAAATTCCTGGCGTCTTCCCCAGGGGATCAACCAGGGGACCCACGAGACAGCATCCATGCTTGGATCTGACTATCGATCACCTTAACTTTTTATAACACTTAAGTGACAGAAGCATACGGCCGACTTGATGGAATAATTATAATAATTTATTTATGTTTTGAACAGTTTCATTGAATCAGAGAACAGTTCTCAATCTGTCTGTCGGTTGACTCAATACCGGCAAAGTAGCTCACCGGGATTGTAAGTAGGTAATACGAAAATTCGAGAAACTATATAAAAATTGTTTGATATTCAGGCTTACGTGAAAATAAAATGAAACTAATCAAATTGTTTATGATAAATCATAATTTAGATTAAATGAACTCTTTAAATCTCACAAGTTTACTTTACATTAACACTTAATTAACGCTAATATATTTTATTCAAATACTCGCTTCTCACAAGTATTTTTGGCTTCCTTTAGCACGGTGCTGTCAAAAGTAACAGATTCATCAAACTTTGCAAATTTGAATTCTCTCCTTAGATTATTTTCAAAATCGTCATACTCGGGGTCTGAACTACAGGAAACATTTAAACCATCGCCTTTTGGTACATTCACCATATTTTTGACCACAGTTTTGATAATACGCTTCAAGATTCCCAGCTCTTTTGTTAATTTCTTCGCCAAATTCGTTTTGGACATCAAGAATGTCTTCAGTTTCTCATTTTCTAGTTTGAGATTCAAATATTTTGTCTGAAGTTCCATCTCCCGTTGGTTAGAAAAGTTCAATTGCTTTTGCATTTCTCTAATACATATTTGAAAAGATAGTCTCGACTGTTCTAATGTGCTGTTAGCTTTATTTAGCTCGTTTTGTAGTTTCTCTACGTCTTCTTGGAGATGTCTTCGGACTGTGACATCACGACGTAGTGTGGTTCCTATACTTTTCTTATTCCCTGGTACTTCTTTGACAATAACTTCAACAGCTGTTGTGTTATTTCTAAATACTTCATACGATGTGCTCTGATCTGATTCAATGAGGTTATTAATATTTTTAATACTTTTAGCTTTTTGTGCATTGTAAATGTTAAATAAATCTTCTGACTGCGACATTTTTAGTTAGTTTATTAAATACGTTGTGCACATAAAACTCATAAACTGATTTACTTTAAATATTATAGCGAAAAGCGTGTGTTGTTAATTTTTTTTTGGTTTATTTATGACATAACTTCAAAGTTTATTATTTTGACATGACGTCATTGGTTTTCATAGATTATTAAAATATATTTCTTACTTTTTGCAACAATAGAAGACGAAAAATAGTTCCGTTGCAAATACACAATATGGTTTCAGACATTTCTGCTGTCGGCTGCCCAGTCCTTTTCAAGGCAAAGCTTGACTGCCACAGTAACCGTGGAAGTCAGAGAAGAGATGTTCAATGGAATCTGCTACTAGACTTTATGCAGAAGACGCAGGCCAATGAGAGTTGCTATTTTGCTAATTAGCAATACATAATGAATAACACCACTTGTACTCTTTTACAATATTTATTAACATCTCACGTGACCGCTTTCGCCTTAAGGCCCTCCCTCACCAAAGCATTCGCGTGTAATGTTACATTTTAGATTCGACTTTGGATGGACCGATTTGCGTATCTAGTATAATAATAATAATATCTGTGGACATTCACACAACATCATCTAGCCTAAATGATGCTTATAATAAGATTGTGCTATAGGATCTAGACGATTGATATACATCCTTATATATTTCTAAAAACATACATATTATACCTACATAGAAAACACCCAAACTCGGAAACAAACATTTGTGGATCACACAAATATTATATCACACAAGTATATTGGGTGTAACAAAATTGACTCTCCAAATTTCGTCACGTGACGTGGCATCAGTCAAGAAACAATACAAAAATGAAGAAAAAAAAAATCACATGAATACTTTAACCGTAAATCCGTTTCAAAAGGTCCAATAAATTTCATTATCACCCTTTCTATTGCTACTGAGCGGTAGTGGTGGTTAATATATCATATAGCAACATTATAAAGCATGCTTTATATACATAGCATATAGCAAATGCTATGACGGCTGTCAGTTATTGCTAAATGCTATCTACGATTTACAAAACGCGCATAGCTGGCGCGCGCCGTCGTCGCAGTGCGCAGCACCGGAATATCGCGTGCGCTGTTTATTAGCATTTCGCAATAAAGCACGGTATTCAATCGTTACACGGTAACGATTGCTGTCGGTCGTTCGGCGTGTGTTTTAGTCGCACTTTGAATTTACGTTGTAGGACGGATTAGGTAATAATAAGTATAGGTAGTTTATCGGAACTACTGTAAATACATTATAGTGTTTGTCGTTGATTTATTATAATATCATACATTCACAAAAAATTTAAGTACCTACCTACGGCAAATTTTTTTACGCACATGACATTTTATTTCATCACTAGCGGACGTCACACGGTTTCACCCGCGTAGCTACCATTCCCGTGGGAATATGGGAATAAAAATAGCCTATGTTCACCGGGAATAGTGTAGGCTGTAGATTCCCAACAGTGAAATATTTTTTCAAATCGGTTCAGTAGTTTCGACGCGTATTCGATGCAAACAAACAAACAAACAATCAAATTTTTCTTCTTTATAGTAATAGTATAGATAATAATAGTAATAGGTAGTATAGATTTATTAGTAAAATGCATCAATTAAAGACCGTTCTAAGCCTGTAAAGTACAAGAGAAATTTCATTTCATTAAATTTTACATACATAATAGTCACGCCTTTTATCCCCGAGGGGGTAGGCAGAGGCATATTATACGCCCACATTTCACATTTAAGATTTTGTCCCACGTAATAGTAGGTGAGCCGTAATGCCGTGTTGAAATGGACAGGCGCGGTTGTAACTGTATGCTGACGAAATTTTTCAAGCTGCTTCATAAAGGCCTTCAACCTGACTTAACGACTGCCACAATGGCAACCGGAACCAACGGCTTAACGTGCCTTCCGAAGCACGGAAACGATCAAATAAATGTCACAAAGTGGTCACATGGATGGGTGGTTCTAGTATTTGAAAGAAAGAGAAAGAAGAAAAAAAAAGAAAAGGCCTCATGACGGACAGACAGACAAACAGTTCCGTTTTTCAGCTTTAGGTACGAAACTCTAATAAAAAGCACGCTGTCAATATTTTAAGAGTTGCGATTTAATATTAACACATTCCGTTCGATCGTGTTGTTGTATGCCCACATAAATAAAGCATGCTATAAAATCGCACGAAATACAGCATGCTATAAAAATTAAGCATATAGCATCTAGCAAGTTATTGCTTTATAGCAACTTTGAACATTACTACTGAGCGGCAGTAGAAAGCGACAATGACAGCCAGTCAGGTGCTCCGTGTTTGTTTTGCCACGGCGACCATGTTAACTCGAATTGCCGCGGTAAAAAACGAATTCTTAATGTGCGACAATTTTTTTTTTTAAATAAAAAATTAACCCCCCTTTTTTATTAAATATTTGTATTTGATTTCCTATGCCAAGTCATCTCATGAAATTTGGAGAGGTAATTTTGTTACAGCCAGTATATTATTGAGTGTCCTATCAGTAGATATCTAAAGACATTTTTACTCCAACTTACACCAACTTTTTACTCATAACAAGGAACCAATGCGATAATATCAAACTCAATGATTTAACGATGGTTTAATCTGTGTGCCAAGGCTGTTATTATCGAGGCCTGCTAACCAGTGGAAGCATAGAGCAATATTTACGATCTACATTTATCGAGAGGAGAGGCGTCATAGTGAAACATTCCTCTTTTTCGAAGCGGCTCTCTAATACCATAGCTAATATCGTATAAGAAATCATGTGTGTTTGAAATTATGAGTGTACTACCCGTTCGCTCTAACTTTACCGCTGGCGTAGAGGCGTATACCCGAATTGTTAATTACACGAAGTAAATTGACAGTAGCTCATTAGCTACTGTCGAAGTGACATTTCACTTCGTCATAGAAAATAGGTACGCAACATTGTATGAAGAAGTGACATTAGTTGCTGTCAATTTACTTCGTCTAATTAAAAATTCGACTTTATTATGGAGCCGAGCGGCAAAGTTAGAGCGAACGAGCAGTATTTTCTTGTGTAACCACTATTACGTAGGACATGAAACTATAAGGTGGAATGTGGGCGTCTAATATGCCTCTGGCTACGCTTTCGGGAATAAAGGTGTGACTATATGTATGTATGTATGTATGTTACTTATGTTTTGTTTGGTGTAAGTTCCATAGTGGCATCCGGTTGCTTTTTAAGTGGTTTAGGTATATGAATACGATTTTGCCCCTCAACAAATAAAAGGCAGATATGTATAGAGCAAACATGCTATGTCTACTCCCCTACTTGTACTGGTCACGTTGCTCTATGTGACACACAGATAATATATGTATAGAGCAACACAGATATGTATCAGCTCTTCGAAGGTGAGCTTGGCTTCTCCAAAAGCCCCTTTTCGCATGATTGTGTCTTGGCACCCTTCACTGCCGACTCGAATATCCCACCGCAAACATGCTATGTCCACTCCCCTTGTACTGGTCACATTGCTCAATGAGTGGAAGCAAGCTCGCTGGCCAGCGGACGGCGAGGGTACTGGACCGTATGATTGCGATCCACCCAGCATACTTGCACCCATCAATTATATTAAATGGCGTTCATTTTTGAAGAGAATTCTTATAATCAAAAGGAAAAGCAAAATTGTATTGTGGGAGCTACGGTTGTAATAAAAATAAAGTTTTAAGGGTTTAAAGCTCTTGTACGCTATGTCAGTTTTAACTAACTAACTAACTAACTATCTTCACGCCAAATCCCTTGCGTAGGCAGAAAGAACCGAGCGCCACACGACACGGTCCATACACACCTCACTTGCTTCTTCAACTTTCATTTTTCTTTTCATGCATGCACGTCGGTACTTGACACCACCTTCAACTAACACACGATTAATTTGGTCGTGGTAGGTGTGTCGAGGCCTTCCCCGACTCCTACGTTCATCCACTTTCGCGTTGTATATCTGTTTTGTCATTCTTTCATCTCCCATTCGTTCCACATGCCCGAACCATCGTAGCATGCCCTTCCTTACTTTAACACCGACACTCTCTTTCAGACCAACTCTCTTTCTTACATCTTCATTCCGAACGCGATCTGCGAGCGTTTTCTGCCATACCCAACTCTCGCTTCCATACGTTAGCGTAGGTATCAGCACCGCATTGTGTATGTCAGTTTTAACGCGAGAATTTTCTTTTTTTGTAGTTAATTTTTAGGTTCTGTAACCAAAGTGTGAGAACGGGACCCTACTGCTGAGAATCCGGTTCCGTCTGTTCATCTGTCTGTCATTTCTCAGACTATATCTCAGGAATTGTGATAGCTAGAGAGCTGAATATTTTCACAGATCATGTACTTTTTTTTATACCACTAAAGTGACAGACAAAGATAACCTGGTGGTCGCCGCTGCCTATGGACGCTTGCAACACCGGAGGCGTTACACTCGCGCTGCCGACCCTGTAGCAACCTTCTAAGACCCCTTTTGAAGTACACCATACTGTACTGTAGGCGTTTGGGAAAACCGAGGCAGGGAGATCATTCCACAACCTAAGCGGAGAAAGCCCCTATCGGATCTAACCGTGCTCGAACGCTTCTGTTGCCGTTTTACCAACAAATACTAAAAACATAAAAATAAATTAAAGGGATTCCGTGAATCACAGTTATTTGTTACCAGTTTTTAGTTCAGAACCCTTCGTGGGCGAATCTGACTCGCACTTGATCGATTTCTTTATTTATGGAGGAAGAAAGACATTTGTTTTAGATGGAACTTTAATTCGTGACTTTTGACAAAAAATACCTTTTTAATAGTTTTATGTTTCTGTTGCTAGGTAAATACATAAATACTCAGAAATACAGACACATGTTTGTGAAGTAGTAACCTCATTCGGCGAGTAGGTGCATTCGACGCCCTACTTCCGCGGCCTCGGGCGCTGTACCCAGATAGCTAGCTGCATCTAGGTGTTCGTATACATTTAAGTGCTATCCCCACAGGTGCGTTATGCCAGGCGTTTTTAATCATGCATATATATTTTGGCCATAAGTGGTAGTCCGATCGATCGAAATAAGGTAAGATAAGATAGGCAGCCAAGTCATTCCAAATGCTAGAATCAGAATGTCTAGACCGCAAGTGGGGCTTCTGCTAACTAACGAACGAGGTCTTAATGGTAAAAGGAAACCGGTACACTGGTGCAGTTAGATCAAACACCGCCCTTATACAAATTAGCTAGAGGGCACTCGCGGCTCCGTCCTCGTGAAATATTGTTTCCGTTTCCGCTTCCCCTAGGAACAAATTCCCGGGATAGAAAGTAGCCTATGTATTATTCCATCTATACCTGTGCCAAATTTCAGCCAAATCAGTTCAGCCCTTAGAGTACGAAAGAGTAACAAACATCTAGACATCGACACTCACAAATTTTCGCATTTATAATATTATTAGTAAGATTTTAATAGAGATGCAAATCGACTTATTGATTAGCCTACGAAACATTCATCCAGCAGTGAGCTGTCATAGTTTGACCTGATTATGATTTTATTGGCGCTAAGAGATAGAGGTGATAATTAAATGGGGTACCTATGAACTTGATGTTAGAAACATCAGCAATTAAAAATCCGGACGCATACAACGCAATACCCGATCGTGTACCGCACACCGCACCTGTAAAGGCAAGCCTTTAGCTTACCGGGTCTCTATTCTCAATTCCTTTTCAGTACTTCCTATAAGTGCATTTGTTAGACTTCTATTGTAATCTATTCTATTGGAAGAAACGCGTGATCCCCACGCAGGTAGCTATTTAGCGCAAAGGCTTTCCATAGCTATTCAGCGTGGGAATGCTGCCTGCGTCATAGGTACCTTACCGAAGGGACCCAATTTGTATATTGATAGATAGTTAGTTAGTTTTTATTTTAAGTAGTTATAATTTTATATGTTTTTTGTATAACCCTAATAGTGTGATGATATTAGTTTTAATTGATTTTATTATTATTGTTTATGAAAAAATATTGTAATCTGTCCTTTGCAAAGTGAAGATATTGAAGAATTCTTGGGATATTTTGAAAAGAATATGCATTTTAAAGACACCAATAGGCGAATCGATTATCCGTTCAGGTTCTTTTTAGGGTTCCGTACACAAAGGGATGAAGGGGCAAAACGAGACCATATTGTCTGTCTGTCTGATCGTCACGAGGCCGCGAGGCTGTATCTCTGAAACCGTGATAGCTAGAGAACTGAAATTTTCACAGATTATGTACTTACTTATTTCTGTTGCCGTTATAACAACAAAATACTAAAATCAAAATTAATTAAGAAGGCGTCCGTACCAAAAACTAGAAATCCGACTCGTACTTGGTCTAGTTTTAATCTCTACTAGCTTTCTCCTAACAATAGCAGACTGAAGTAATATATCGACGGTTAAAAGGTAATAGGGTATACGCGACCAAAACTGAAATGTTCCGGAGAGCAGTTGTGTAAGTATGGTGGCATAACTCATTTTCGACCAATACATCGCTTGTGCCATACCTATATCCTTTTACAGACCTATTAGCATAGATTTAGAATTTTTCGCTACTCTTGATTCTAAATCTACGCCTATTAGTACCTTCTAAAGTACCTACGTCCAAATTGATTGAAGTTCGAATATACATTTTCTCGTACTTGTAGATTTGTAAGGCAGACTTATCTGTACTTACTTTTCCTATCCTGTTTCCATTATGCATGCTAGAACTCGGAACTTTTGTCATAATGCCCGAAAACAACTATTTGGCTGGCAGAATGTCTGTGTCACTGACGAAAATTGACGCCTAGCGCCAGACTTAATATGAGTACCTACATACATAGCACAGTATATAGAGAAGCCTTCGTCGAACGATCTGTGGTATTGATCTGTAGTATGTGCTAATAGGTTTTGTTTTTTTTTATACCACTAAGGTAGCAGACAAGCATACGGCCCACCAGAAGGACTGGTGGTCACCGCAGCCTATGAACGTTTGGAACACCGGAGGCGCCACGCTCGCGCTGCCGACCCCGTCAAAACCTTTTAACAACCTTTTAACCCTATCTACTATGGGGTTCTTCAAAAGGGGCCCTTTTGAAGAACCCCATAGTAGATAGGGATCGTGTAGTTTCAGTCGGTTCGAGTCCCGACTTGACATCAGGAATTCCACACGTTATACCTAGGTGCACTTTAATGTTCCACAAAGTTATTCGAAAAAGCAGATGTATAATTATTTTGGAAATCCTATTTGATCATAATGCTCTTTGTCCGGGAGTAGTCAAGTATTTTTTTGGTGATGTTATTTTACCACTTTATCGACATGAATATTGATATATACCGAAATATCGTCTAGTACTGAAGAACTCTGAGCTAGACTGCGGACATAGAGACGGACAGCCGGACCTGACGAAGCTATAAAAGATATTTACCTACCTAAAAACTTTTAAAAAAATAATCATTATTAAGTGTACAAATTAAACTTCGACTAATATCACGTAACAAATATTTTTTGAAAAGCAATAAAGAAAAATATCGGTCATGAAGAAATATTACGTAATACGCCGTCCACATTTATCACGTGAGTTCAACCTACCAATTAGAAGACCAGCAAGGACCGCGTGAACTTGATTATTAGTTAGTAATTTTCTCCTCACTGGATTTTCAAAGGCGGGTAAAGTCAGATGGAAAATCCCTCGAGTGATTACATAACGGTTATTAGCGAATGGAAAGTTTACTAAATCGTCTTGTGTTCGTTTATTTCTT
The DNA here is from genome assembly GCA_933228765.1 of Miltochrista miniata. Lineage (NCBI taxonomy): Eukaryota > Metazoa > Arthropoda > Insecta > Lepidoptera > Erebidae > Miltochrista > Miltochrista miniata. The sequence goes on along the minus strand of OW121764.1, from coordinate 6,743,557 downwards.
ATTTAGGCACATCAAGGCAATACGCTCACCACCACAGAAATCAGAAAAATGATTCTGATATCTGTGCTCACCACCTATTACGTGGAACATTATAACTATAAGGTGAAATGTTGGCGTATACTATGCCTTTGCCTACCCCTTTCAGAGATAAAGGTGTGACTATATGTATGAAAATGAGGAAAGCATAGTTAAGGTGATTAAGACAGTTCATTTTAGGCAACATTTATTTATGTATGTAGGGAGATATGTAATGTCATGGTCGGAAAACGCCGGACAGATTCTCAAAGAACACAAAACTGCGTTCCTCAAATCACCTGAACTCAGTCTAATGCTGGACGTAGACCTCTCCAAATCTACGCTACATTACACGATCTTGCGTCTTCCACATCCTCTTCCAGCCTGTGAACTTTTTCTGTCGGTCCATCTGGTAGGTACACATTCGTATTTAAAAATATCTAAATGTATAGCGGTCATGAGATACTTTCTAATTTTTATGATTGTGAAATGATCTCCCTGCCTCGGTTTTCCCAATTGCCTACAATATGGAGTTCTTCAAAAGGGGTCTAAGAAGGTTCTTGCAGGATCAGCAGTCAGTGTAGCGTGTGGTTTTGCAAACGTTCATAGGCTACGACGACCACATTCCATCAGTGGGCCGTAAGCTTTTCTGCCACCGAAGTATAAAAAATGTCCAATGGCTTACTGCCTCAGCCTATCCTTTGGAGGAAAATGATTGACCATAGGTAGGTAGGTTTGTGTGCTGTGTTACGTAGTAGCAGTAATTTTGATGCTTTGTAATTTTAGACTACTTGTGGAGTCAACTGGTGACACAAGGGCTGGCAGTTTTCTCGCTCAACGAATAGGTATTGCTATTCAAAGGGGGAATGCTGCTAGTCTTTTGGGCAAAATGCCACGGGGGCCTTATTTAAGTTTGCGGAGCGGGACCACCTTCAGTCAATTGTAAATAGGTTCCAAGAGTGCAGTGACGAGTATGAGAAAACCTTGAGGAGGACTACCTTTCTGGAACAGGAGCTAAGGGATGCCCAGGGACAGATCTCACACCTGGAAGATGCTGCTGAGAAAGTTACTGCCCAACAAACTGATAATCTTTTTAGTGAGTTAATGAGTGGTATCCCGCAGTTTGTTCCTTCTGCAAATTCTCAAAACCTGGACTTGACTACTATAGATCTTACAGGTGACAGTCCATATCAACGGGACAAGTCGGTTTTGTTTTGCAGCAGAAATAAACTAAAAAAATATCTAAAAATTAAAAAGTTCTGACAAAAATCAAAAAAGCAATTAAAATTCCATAAAATGTTAATCAAGAAGTGTAAAATGATAGGTTCTTGTTTAAAATTTAGAGAACAAGCTAAATTGTCAATGTTAGAGCTGGAACAAAGCCATTTAAAATATTGCACTGACACACAAAAATTAGAGTCAAAAATACAAAGTTTGCAATTTGAGCTACAATATATGACTAAGAAATATGAATGGTCCCTTAAGGACTTTACTAAATGTTCTTTAACCATAGATAAGGTACTCAAAACATCAAATGATAACACTGAGCGCCTTAATTGTTTCCTAAATGACCACTTATGCAATATTAACTGCCCTAAAGCAATTGAGCCGGTGGAGGCCCAGGACGAACCGGTTACCGCTGAGCCCCTAGCTCCCATTACCATGTGCTCGCCCAGTACATCAGTGGATATATTGTGTGACAGTGTAAATAATAGTAATAGTTGTACTAAATTAATTGTATTTAGTGATGATATTACTTTCTTTAACTACATTTATTGTTAAAAATTACAGAGAAACATAATTATTACATATCTATATTTACATTATTACTATCTAAACTAAACCTAAATAAGGCCCCCGTGGCATTGTGCCCAAAAGACTAGCAGCATTCCCCCTTTGAATAGCAATGCCTATTCGTTGAGCGAGAAAACTGCCAGCCCTTGGGTCACCAGTTGACTCCACAAGGCGCTTTTTCAAATTCTTGAAAAATTTTTGCGCATTGGGACCCCATGGACCTAGGGTCTCGACACCGACTGGACAAAAACGATACGATGAGTCGAGACCCTTATATTTATTAATTTTAATATTTTCAGCCGCTTCCGCTGCTGCACTGGCTTTTAATTTTGTTTTAGGAAGATGGGACGGGGCTAGAGTGTCAACACAAGTTGCATCCCACACCAGGACCCGACCCATCTCCCACGGTATCAAAGTTATACCATCCGGTCTCTTGCCATCGTCCCTGAAAACGCCGTTTGGCTCTAAGAGCGCAGGCACATTGGCGTTGGCAAGAGCACGGCGAATGATGTCATTCAGCGCAGCGTGGCGTGAGAAGCGGCCTGCGCTCTTTAAACATGAAAGACCATGATGCCCCAAAGTGTCAACGTTAAAACCGCAGGGGCATCGATGTGGAGCGCAAAGCGTGACGCCAAGTCTCAAACCAACTGAAATTCTTAGGATGTCCGGTTCCAAAAAAGTTCCGGTGTTGGCTGTAGGGAAAGCTTTCAACCAATCACCGGATTCCTTTCTACTGAGCGCTAATAATCTGGCCCGATCCGGGCCTAAGCTAGCATTTAAAAAGGAGTCAAAGTTTAATTTTGACATAGCGTCGTCCCAGCTCCGTTGTAAATTTGGATGGGTGGGTAAATTTTGTCCCGGACAAGCCATTAGCCAAGCATTCTTGGCATCTGTAAGGCCAGTCGTCTCATAGTCTGTAAGACAATTCGTCAGAATTTTACCTACGAGACTCGACGTGGCATGTACAGATGACAAAAAGGCTGGCAAAGCCACACTAGAAATTTTGCGGATCCCTAGCCCACTATATTTAATGGGAAGAGATGCCTGGGACCAAGATTGTTCGCTCAGTTGTATATTGAGAATTGATTCCAAAGAAGATTTGATTAGCGAATCAATAGAAAATAAATGATTTTGATGTTTCCAAAAAGGACAACAGCGAAGCAAATAAATAGATTTGGGAACAAACATACAAAATTTCAGAATTGTGATTGCGTAATGTGAACTAATAGAATGTAGCCGATCTACATTGGATGCAAATTTTGAAATTTTTTGTGCTATTAACTCGGGAATAGCATCTTCAAATATAGGGGACCCTAGGAGGTAAAGATTCTCTCTGCTAACAATTTTAATATTCGGACATAGGGAATTGAATTTTTCAACGAGTTCCGAATTGATGTGATTATTATGAATATATAATTCAAACTGATATTGGTACCAATCTAAGTTCATTTTTAAAACAAAACTCAAATTCAAGTTATTACTCGGTTATTAATAATTGCTATCCGGGTGCTTCATTAAGTGGTATTATGCAAAAGATATTAGAATATAAATTTGAAGCTAACAGTAAAATAATAATTTTCTGTGCAAACAGGGGGAAAATTAGCAATGATGATTTGTCCCTATACATGAATTACATCTTAAACTTAAATGTCATACAAGTTGTAATGTTCACACTTCCATTTATAAAAGGTGTGCCAGATTCGGAAAATTCATTTAGATATAAGATGAATTTACGTTTAAACTTAATAAGTCAGTATAATAATAAATTGAATATAATTGACTTTAATTCTGTATTTAACACAAATTTGTCACATAGCAAGTATAAAGTCTATAATAATCACAAGGGTAGGTATTGTCTACCCAAATATTATAAAAGACAAACAGCAAGTTTGCTATTTAATTATTTTTACTCTATAGCCAAAAACTTGGCTGACAAAACTGCTTTATTTGAGCAGAGTAGATTTAGGACTTTGGAATCTGTTCCAAGTAATTTAAATGAACTGCTGGGACAACAGAGGAATTACCCTCTAGCCAAAATTGTAAATTGATAGAGTTGAATTTAAATGCAAACCATAACTATATCAGAAACTGTTCTCCGAACAAAACTAAATTAAAAAATGTAAATTACATCAGCCTGGTGCATTATAATATTGCAACATTAACGCAAGTCAAAGAGTTTGAATTGGAGCTGTTCATGAGCCCAGAAAATATTGAAATTGTTTGTCTTACAGAACATATGCGTAAGGAGTATGAGCTCATGTTCAGTTTCAGTAGTCACCGGGTTGGTAGTGCGGTCTGCAGGGTCAACACAACACGGGGGGGTTCGTTACGGCTACTAGATAGTGTGATACAACAGCTACTTGTCTGGACAATATATACAGTGATATGTTGCCAGAAAGTAAGAGTATTATAAATAAGATAAAATCAGATCATACTGGGCAAATAGCATCTTTCAAGATCACAAGAGAAAAAGTTAAAAGACGTAAAATATTATGTAGACCAGTAACTAGTGACCGCTTGGAACGTATGCGAGTTTTACTTTGCAATAAACTTCCATTTTTAGACACTGGCTTAGATCCAAATGTAATGTATAAGTTATTTTTTGATTCCTTTTACAATGAGTTCAACTCCATATTCAAGTCTAAGGAAGTCACAATCGGTGATAGGCCAGCCTTCAGTGAATGGGCCACTGAGGATATACATAAAAGTAGACAAAAACTGTATGAACTATACTCCGAAAGACAGCTTAATAGAACAGATGAATTTCTAAATTATGTTAAAACTTATTAAAAAAAGTTTAAAGCAGACTGCATAGCAGCCAAAAGAAAGTATATGAGTAATAAAATTCTCAATAGTGTAGTAGACAAAGTTAAATCTACTTGGAAAATAATTAACGCAGAAAGAGGCCAAGCAAAATCAAATGATAATAATTTTAAACTTAAAGTAAATGGTAACATAATTACAACAGATGCCGAAATCGCTAACGAATTTGAACAATTTTTTTCTCGAATTCCAGTAGATTTGACCAGAACCCTAGGTTCTTCTACCCCAATAGCAGAATCCTTGTTAAAAGCAAATGTTCCTTGCTGTAATGAAATATTCAAATTCAGTAAAATTAGTATACACACTATCATAAAAACTTTTAAATCTTTAAATATTAAGAAAACGGCTGACCTCTGGGGAATTTCTGTACATTTAGTTAATTCGTTAATTGAAATGGTTGCCCCTGAATTATCAATAATATTTAATAATTGTGTTGATAGTGGTGTGTTTCCTGACTTAATGAAGTTTAGTAAAATAACTCCTCTGTTTAAATCGGGTAGCACCTCGGATCCGTCCAATTTTCGTCCTATTTCTGTACTACCCACGTTTAGTAAAATCTTTGAAAAGGTAATGCTTAATCAAATGCAAAATCATTTTAATACAAATAAACTATTCCATACTAAACAATTCGGTTTCACACGCGGTCGGTCTACCACGGATGCTAGAGTCAAATTATTAGAGTGTATATATGAGGCCTGGGAGGAGTCGTATGATGCTTATGGTGTATTCTGCGACTTGTCTAAGGCCTTCGATTGCGTCCAGCATCAGACTTTAATTCAAAAACTTGATCATTATGGAATACGGGGGACGGCCTTGGATTTAATTAGTTCTTACCCTAGAGATAGAGTACAGAGAGTAGTTATAAATGGTAAACAGTCAAATGGTTCTGCTGTAACAATGGGGGTGCCTCAGGGTTCAATTCTGGGACCTTTTCTATTTTTAGTGTACATAAATGATCTCCCTCACCTTATAAGAGACGATCACGAGGTAGTTTTGTTTGCTGATGACACATCTTTAATATTTAAAGTTGAACGTGGACAACGCAAACTTGACGAAGTAAACAATGCCCTCTCTAGGGTAGTCCACTGGTTTAGCGCAAATAATTTATTGTTAAATGAAACTAAAACAAAATGTATTAGATTCACCTTGCCAAATGTTAGGCTCGTTAACACCAGTATTAGGATTAGGGATGATCAAGTAGAATTGGTCGATGAAACTGTCTTTCTGGGCATAAAGTTAGACTCCAACTTGCAGTGGGGGCCTCATATCGACAAAGTCTCGGGCAGACTGAGCTCTGCAGCCTATGCCGTTAAAAAGATCCGACAACTGACAGACATTAGAACAGCGCGTCTTGTCTACTTTAGCTATTTCCACAGTGTCATGACCTATGTATGGCATACAATTATGGGGTAACGCTGCCGACATCGAATGTATCTTTGTGTTGCAGAAAAGGGCTGTCCGGGCTATCTATGGTATGGGGTTTCGGGAGTCATTAAGAGAAAAGTTTAAGGATATCAACATCCTTACTGTGTATTCACAGTACATATTATATGAAAACTTATTATATACTCATAAAAATAACAGTAAATTTATTAAAAATAGTGATATCCATAACCTAAACTTAAGAAATAAGAATAAATTGGCTGTACCTAGATTTAGGCTTAATAAAATAAGCAATTCTTTTGCGGGCAATTGTATTCGAATGTACAATACATTGCCGACAGCCATAACAGGTTTGTCAGTTAATAAATTTAAAAAACTAATAAAACTTAAATTGTGCCAGAAAGCTTATTATAGCATTAAAGACTTTCTAGAAGACAAGACTGCCTGGCAGTGACACGAATCGCTCCTTTCTACATTTAAAAAAAACTGTATTAGATACTAAGATGAATAAGAGGGACCGGACTGAGTTTCTTGGGGTGTTCTTCTCAGTCTGTAGCATTTCCGAATCCCCGGTAGAGTCACAAAAAATTTGACAAACCTAAATAATTTTTTAAAAATTTCAAAGGGAATAAATTTTATTTTATTTTGTTTAGTTTAGATAGTAATAATGTAAATATAGACATGTAATAATTATGTTTCTCTGTAATTTTTAACATTTTACCTGTTAATTATACTCATCTTCATAATTTGATCATTCTTATTTCTCACTACAGCTGATGCTCGCGGCTTCGCCCACGTGAAATTCTGTTCCCATTTTCGCATACCCAGGGGAACATGTTACGGGAATAAAAAGTAGACTATAAGTTTTTATGTTATTCCAGATTTATCTCAGTCAAATTTCTGTCAGATCCGGTCAGCCGATAGAGTAACAAACATCCTAACAGGTATCTTCACAAACTTTCACATTAATACATTGTATACATTTATCAAATATTCTGACAGGTTTTGTGATTTTAACCCCTTTTTTTTACGTGTGAAATCCTACATGGATGCTATGCCGGACTCCTACCGACTAAACCACATAATGTCTTACAACTGTCTACGGCCGGGAGTCCCTGGTAAGCCCTCGGTAGGATGTCCCAGGGCTTTCGGCAGACTTTGGTGACCACTTCAGTCTCGCCTATGGGGTTCGGGTGCTATCCCGCTACTTAAGGAAAGGGGAGGGGGGGTTTGATGCTGTCCCAACACTATGAGGCGCATAGAGATATTCGCCCTCGTCTTGGCCTGCTTCAGCTGCTCACCGTTCTCAGACCCTCGGTCATGGAGGTCGGTAGTCTTGGGCATATGCCAGCCTGCAACGACCCGGCCCCGCCGTCAACCCCTGATTTTAACCCCTGCCGGAATAACTAGGTTTATTATAAGTTCAACCTGTGTATCTGTCTACGGCATCGAAGCTCCAGAACGGATGGGACAAATTATGATGTGAATTTTATATTTCAAAGCCGATTTGACCGAGATGGTTTTTATGCAATAAATTTTGAAAATCATCAAGCCCCCGCGGCGGCTTAAAAATTTCAACTGCGGGACGCGGCGACCTGCGCCTGTCCATTTCAACACAGCAATAGGCTCACCACCTATTACGTGGGACATGAAACTATAAAGTGAAATGTGGGCGTATACTATGCCTCTGCCCTACCACAGTATACATATGTTGTTTATATATTTATATTTATACAGTGGCCCTACCCTATGCGTGTATGTAGGTATGTATTTTCCATACACGTAGGTATTTTCCTCCTCTTACAACTTTGGGTTCTTCAAACAGAGTATGACATTGTATATTTTGAGAATCTCATATTTTGCGAATCTGATATTATGCGAATAAGGGGTACCTACCTTCGATACTGCTTCTCGACTTCATTGAAACCCAACTTTATCAATTCATCATGGTTTTTCTTTTCTTCTTGTAGTTATAAATAAGCTTTATCTATTTGCCCCCTCCCCCCCCCCCCCCCCTAAGAAGCGGGATCACACCCGAAATCCCTCAAAGACGTGAGATAGCACCCGGACCGTCCCCTGGGCGAGACATCCTTCCGAGGGCTTACCCGGGACTTCCAACCATAGGCTGTTGGGCGATACGTGAGGTTCTAGGTTTACACGGGCTGGTTTCCGCAACTCGACGTCAATTTTGCGCCTATTTTGCGTGAGGAGTTGTGGTATGGCTACTGCCATCCCAGTTCCTCCAGGAAGTCTAGCAGACTCTTCACGTTGCCGACGACTTCCTGGAGCGACCTCGGTGTACCGAAGTGTTTAGCCCTGTATCTGGCCAGTTCCGGGCATTCCATAAGAATGTGACTGGCAGTTTCGTCCGTCTCCATACAAGCTCTGCAAAGGGGACTGTCTGTGACACCTAAATTAAAGAGATGTTTGTTTAGTGGACTGTGACCCGTAACTATACCTGTTATCATACTTATCTTAGTCCTGTTTAGTTGCAGAATTTTGCGAGAGAATCTGGTGTTGATTGTCGGCAGTGCCTCTCTCGCTTGTCTGCATGTATCTAAACCGCTCCAGTGATCCTGGTGATGGCTCCTTGTTTGTTGTTTTCGCAGGTTACGTACCCATCCCGATGGTAAAGGCAGAATAGGTTCAGGGCCCATTGTTGTCAGCGAAGAGCCACTTCTAGCCAGCTCGTCCGCTGCGTCGTTACCTCGTGAGCCACTGTGTCCTTTTATCCATTGTAGGGTAACATTATTCTTTGTGCATATATCCATGAGACCCATGTGGCATTCCATGATAAGGCCCGATGTTATTGTGTGACTCTGTAGCGACTGTAGGACCGATCTGCTATCAGTCAGTATCCGGATACACTGATTCTGTACGGTCCTGGCCTTGATGGCCTCAGTCGCCTTGATTATACCCATGCACTCCGCCTGGTATACCGTGCCGTGGGTGCCTAGAGGTGTTGCGATATTAATGTTCAGGTCCTCCGAGAAGGTCGGGAACCTTCTCGGAGGACCTGAACCCAGCCTCGTCTTGGATCCATCCGTAAATATCCTCAACTCCCTGATATTGAGTCCCTCTTGGGGGCACTCTTGTAGTTGTACTTTGTACTTTTTGTCGAACACAAACTGCTTTGGTATTGTGTCGGTGATTGCTTCAGTTAGTGGTTCCGAATCCACCAGCTTCTTGTATATCTCTATATGTGCTACCTTGCTTGGTTTCCACAGTCCTAGACTTTTGAGTCTAATGGCTGTAGCCGCAGCTTCTTGTTTTATGAAGATGTGCAGCGGCGGGAGACCCAGCATAGCCTCCATGGCGGCGGTGGGCGTTGTTCTCATTCCGCCGGTAGTTGCCATGCAGGCTGATCTTTGGAAACTTTCCAGGTTCTTCTCGATTGTGGTTAGGCTTGTGCGCGTCCACCATACCACAGCCCCGTAGGCAACGATGGGTCTTATTATCGATTCGTATAGCCAGAGGGTGATCTTGGGGCTCAACCCCCACTTGCTTCCTATCATTCTGCGGCACTGCCAGAATGTGATTGTAGCTTTGTTGATTTTGTTTTCGAGATGATTACTCCAGTTTAGTTTGCTGTCAAGGAGGATACGTGAGGTTTTTTAGTCGGCAGGAGTCCGGTATAGCATCCATGATGGATTTTCCTTCACGTTAAAAAAAACCTTATCTATTTACATATAATAGTAAAACATTCGTTATTTACGTACGTTTATTGGACAAGTATTTATGTAACCTTGAGCGAATGAGTTTCCATAGATCTCCATACAACTCATTCATCGGAATGAATAAAATAAATAAAAATACGTTCCATTCAGTAGCTCCAAACACTCAGCGAGATTAAACTGGATTTCAATAGAAACTCGTTGGTAGTTTCTGGTAGGTTTAAGTTTTGATAGTAGTTATATACCTATCTACTAGGTACGCTAGATTCGTTGAGTTTAAATAGTGCTATACTGGGTGTAACAAAATTACCTCTCCAAATTTCATGAGATGACTTGGCATCGGAAATCAAATACAAATATTTAATAAAAAAGGGGGGTAAATTTTTTAATTTTTTTTTACATTTTTTGTCGCACATTAAGAATTCATTTTTTACCGCGGCAATTCGAGGTAACATGGTCGCCGTGGCAAAACAAACACAGAGCACCCGTCTGGCTGTCGTTGTCGCTTTCTACTGCCGCTCAGTAGCGATAGAAAGGGTGAAAATAGGATAAAATAGGACCTTTAAAACGGCTTTACGGTTAAAGTATTCATGTGTTTTTGTTTTCTTCATTTTTGTAATGTTTCTTGACTGATGCCACGTCACGTGACGAAATTTGGATGGGTAATTTTGTTACACCCAATATACTAGATATGCTAGATTTGTGTAAGCCTGTGTTTCTGTTGGGAGTCCTAGGACATTCTTCCGAGGGCTTACCGGGGGCTCCCAACCGCAGGCTGTTGGGCGTTACGTGAGGTTTTTTAGTCGGTAGGAGTCCGGCATAGCATCCATGAAGCATTTACCCTCACGTTAAAAAAAAAGCCTTCAATTTCAATAGTTTCGTAATTGAAACCCGACTGCCAAGGTATAATAGGCACCTACCGAAAAGTTTCGTTCCAAAAAGTATGAAGACGCTCTTTACTCATCAAGCCCTTTAACTTTATACCTACCAAACACTCGCGTTGCTCCCGTTCCCGTGGGAATACGGTTATAAAATATTAGCCTATGTTAGGTATCCGGGAATAGTCCAGCTTTACAATAGTGAAACAATTTTTCAAATCAATTCATTAAATTTCGGCGCCTATTCTATAATAAGCTATAGATAACTCGCAGACCAATGAAATTTTTGTATAGGTACCATACCTTATTTGTCAAAATCTAATAAACTTAGATAAATACGTAGACTACCAAGTTCATTACCCTTCCTATTGTCTTAGTGGTCGGGTTTCATTGCTTTTGGGTTATATTTGCCATAGCCGTACTTAATAGGGTCAGCAGTGAAATAGAACACTTTCTAAACGATCATACATTACTTATCGTAAAACGTGACCCGCTTTCGATATGTGACACCGTTTGTAAGTCTAACGTAGTAAAATTATTCAGTGTCGGAATGAATTTATCTTCAAGCTTTTTAATGATAAAGCTAGCACGGCAGTTTCGCATGCTCCTTTGAGCCTGATAAATTAATAAACCTTTGACGTAAATGAAGTTGCAAGGATCTGTTTGCACATAATTATATCCATACATATAGACACGTTTTTATTTCCAACTAACTGACCCTCGCAACTTCGTTTACGCCACATAAGGTGTATGAAAGGACAGGTATTTTCTTGAACAGACTCATGGGAGCGTAGGAAACTGCCCTGTTTGCTAAATCATAAAAGAGCTTAAAGATTAAGTCCATTCAAAAATAATTTAGTCCGTGGGAGTACTTTCAGCATTGTTCCACACAAGTTTCAATATTGAGGGTTTTGTCGTTCAGAGTTTAAAGACATCTCAACTTTCGCCAAACCTAGAAAGTGCTAGAATTCAAGGGTTCCTTTGAATGTGATTGTAAATCTAAACTGGCGTGTTGGCTTAGTCATAAAAGAGCTTAATGATTAAGGCTATTGTAAAATAAATCTGTACCGACTGAAATTAAGCTCTTTTATGATTAAGCAAACAGGGCAGTTTCATACGCTTCAATGACACGAATCTGATGAAAAATATCTTATGTGGCGTAAACGAAGTTGCGAGGGTCATCAAAGTCATTCTTTTGCCGTTTTTAGGTAAGAAGAAAGAAAAATCACATTTATTAGCACATACACAACACTTAAACAGAATTTTAAAAAAAAGTAGTACACAATAGCACAAGCAGGCATCGCTAGTCTCGGCGTAGTGTTGTACGTGTGGCTAACCAGGCCACAACTCAGCAAATGCTGCAAGTGATTGCAGCGCTGGTTTTCAGTTGCAGCCTTCTAAGGTCAGTTACATTAATCAAATAAGGACATAACAAAACATAAATGACAATAACAATATATAGCCACAGACAGTATGGGGTCCTTCAAAAGGCGTCTAAGAAGGTTTCTACAGGGTCGCAGCGCGATTGTGGCGCCTCTGGTGTTGCAAACGTTCATAGGCTGCGGTGACCACCAGTCCTTCTGGTGGGCCGTATGCTTGTCTGCCACCTTAGTGGTATAAAAAAAAAGATACGAAACAAGAAAGTAAATCATTAACACAGATAATACAATTCATAGTTTCAGTAAATACCTACGGTACCTACGGAACCCTCCATGCGCGAATTCGACTTGCACTTAGCCAGTTTTCGGTACTGAACTCTCCGTGTGCGACTCCAAATAGCAATAGGCCAGGTTTTTTGTTTTTGTCCCACAGAAATGCCACAAAGCGATTACCCATCCGAGGACCATTCACAGCAATAGTTGTTATCTACAGTGAATGTTTTACAGAACACTGAGTCCGCGGGGCCTCAAACTCCTCTTCCATAAATACGAAAAAATGAAATGAATGGATTTACTGGGTGCTACCGGGTTCGTAGTGTAATATGAACAGGCAAAGTCACGGGGCACAGTTAGCACATATATTGTAAACTAGCTGACCCCCGCAACTTCGTTTACGTCACATAAGGTACACCTTATGGGAGGGGTACTTCTTCATGAGACTCATCAAGCAGCGTGTGAAACGGACCTGTTTGCTTAATCATAAAAGAGCTTAAAGTTTAAGGCTATTCTAAAACAATTCTTTTATAAAAATTATTTTACAAAAGCCTTAATAATTAAGCTCTTTTATTATTAAGCCAACACGCCCGTTTAGATTTACCCTCTCATGCAAAGGAACCCTTGAATTAGGTTTGGCGTAAGTTGAGATGCCTCTTATTTCGGAATTACAAAATCCTCAACCTTGAAACTTGGGTGGAACAATCCTTATAGTACTTCCTTTCCAATACTAAAAAAATATTTGAAATCGCATCACGCGTTGAGAAATTACAAATGAAAAACCATTTTATCTTTTATCCCTTCTCCCGCAGGAACCGCGCAAAACTTCGGGATCAAAAGTATCCTACAACCTTCCTCGGGCTATAAGCTCAAAATGTGCCAAGTATAATTCAAATCGGTTCAGTAGTTTCGGCGTGATACTTATTCGGGATACAGACAGACAGACAGACAGACAGACATGAACATTTTAAATTACATTTTCGGCTTCAGTATCGATTAGAGAATGCCCTACAATTAAAATTTTCAAAATATCTTCCATGTACAGACTCTCGACCCTCAACAGTTTTATTATAAGTATAGACTAGCGGACGTCACGCGGTTTTACCCACGTAGCTCTCATTCCCGTGGGAATACGGGAATAAAATATAGCCTATGTTCACCGCAAAGAGTGTAGCTTCCTAACAGTGAAAGAATTTTTCAAATCGGTCAAGTAGTCCCGGAGCCTATTCGATGCAAACAAACAAACAATCAAATCTTTCCTCTTTATAATATTAGTATAGACCAGTGGTGGGCAAACTTTTTCAACGGGGGGCCAGAAAAATTAGGAAATATCAGGTGAGGGCCAGAATTATAGAAAACCGGTCAAGTGCGAGTCGGACTTTTTCTTAGAGAATTCCGTACAAAAAACGAAAAGAAAATCGCATTTTTTGTATGGGAGCCCGCCTTAATTTCCTCCTTTTTTTTCTGAATTTGGTATTTTTTGTTATAGCGGCAACAAAAATACATCATCTGTGAAAATTTCAGCTCTCTAGCTATCACGGTTCTTGAGAAATAGCCTCGTGACGGACACACGAACAGATAGATGGATGGCGAAGTCTCATGAATAGGGCCTTTTTTATCGTTTCGGGTACCGAACCCTAAAAATGTATTTTGGGCTGAACTTTTAATCATAAGATATAAAAAAAATACAGTAAACTTACACACTTGCACAAACGTTCAAAATTAGAATTTAACTGGTACGTTAAAAATTAGCATTTAAATGTATTTTGTGCTGAACTTTTAATCATAAGATATAAAAAAAATACAGTAAACTTACACACTTGCACAAACGTTAAAAATTAGAATTTAACTGGTACCTACTCGTAAGGCCCTGCATGCCATGGTGGGCGTGTAGGACGTAGGAAATTGCTTCTTATGTGCCATATTTCAAATACAAGTTCGTGTTGTGACGAAGTAAATTTAGCAGCACTAAAAGGTGTTCAACAGTAAGTCGGTTTGCGATTGAGTTGTGCAGCAATTTAATGGTCGAAAAAGTCTGTTAACTTCACTGTCTTCACCTATGTGTTAATTGCTCTACAAAGCAGAATCTACATAATACTTCTGGACCGTCAAAATATAATCATCGCGGGCCATATAACCAGGTGCCGAAGGACCGTCGGCGGGCCGGATTAAATACTTCCGCGGGCCGGAACTGGCCCGCGGGCCGTACTTTGCCCATCACTGGTATAGACTAGCGGACGACTCGCGGTTTCACCTACGTAGCTTCCGTTCCCATAGAAATGCAATAAGATATAGCCTATGTGAGGGAGATAGCCTATCCGAGAGTGATTTTTTTAAAAATCGGTTCAGTAGTTTCGAAGCCTATTCGATACAAACAAACAAATAAAATTAAATCTTTCCTGTTAATAATATTACATGGTAACCCAAATCCGTCCACCGAATTTAAGTAGGTACAAGCTAAAAGCAAAATGTATCATTTATTTTCAGGCGTATAGAACAAATTTATTGCTTATTCAGACTTTTTCAGGCTTCTGCTAACCCTATTGGGGTTCAGTCAGCGTACTGATGAACTCCCAATACCGACCGTGAGAGAGTTGTGTGCCCGGCGGCGTGGTCCCCTCCGATGGGTGTCGAATACCCCCGATCTTCCTAATGTTGTCGCTTTTGAAATTTTACCTGAAATTCGGGACTTTTCCAGTCAATACAATTTTAAACAGACTGTTTAGGATTGTATTGACTTTCTAATGCTGATTAATTATTAGTTTCAATTGCTGTACAGTAGCTGTTTTGGGTAGAGCCAATAATCATAAAGTAGTTATTGATCTGGGGCTTTTTGTATAAGAAGACTAATATTATAAATATCAAAGTTTGTGAAGATGTTTGGATGTTTGTTATTCAATCACGCTCTAGCGGCTGTACGAATTTGGTTAAAATTTGGTACAGAAATAGCTTATAGTCTGGAATAACACATAGGCTACTTTTCATCTCCGGAATATGGTCCCACGGGAAACGGAAACGGGTACCGAATTTACCGCGGGCGAAGCCGCGAGCATCATCTGGCATCAGCATAAAGTATAGTGTATACATAATTATGTACAAATGGCGGCTTTGTCGCTAAAAGCAATATCCTGCAGGCACTCGTAGACAGCACAAAATTATGAAAATTTGTAGTATTTGATCTCAGAAAAAAAAATTAGAGAAAACAATATGTGTAGAAAGAAAAATGAGTTTTACAGTTACAGTAGTTTTAGTTAGTAGTAGTTTTAGTTACAGTAGTATTATTTAAGATACATAAACAAAGATATATATAGATAATAATATCTATAATAAACTAATACATAATTTCTATATACATCATTTTATACATACACAATAAATACTAATAAATATACACGTACACAAATATATATGGTTGTATAGAAAAACGCACATTATATTATAATAAATTAGAAGAAAATTTTGAAATGAATAAAACAAAACAACTAAGCACATAAGGTAATGCTCTTTGACCATACGTTTGAATACAGGTAACTTCCATATAATTATATGGTTTTAAATATGTTCCATATTTAACTGTGAAATAGATTCCTTCTGCAAAGGATTGGTAATTATGATATTCTGTATGGGTGATTATGTTAATTGGGAAGGTTAAAATTTGTCATTGAACTGCGTAGGCAAAAACGCTGCCACTTGAGTTTTATGGCTCGAACAGGATAAAGTCTGCATGAATTTGCAGACTAGCTAGCTCTATGTACTACCCAAATGAGCAAATTGTTTAGTTTAGTGAGAATTTCTTCTTAAAAAGTATACGGTGTTTCAATTTTGTAATTAAAGATTTTTCTACATGTGTAACACACAAGCAACTTACTGATGTCAAGTAGTAATGAACGCGTATTCGTTTATTTATCAGACATAATGTTTGTCGAGTTCATTAACCTATAATGGGTAAAAAAATAGTTTTAGGTGCCGGTTAAAGATTCAATAAGTCATGCGTACCTGACTTATTGAATCTTTAACCGGCCTAAAAATCGTATTTGGCTAACAAAAAATACGATTTTCTATTTTATGGCGTTTAAAGATTCTTGTGTCATAGTCATAACGCCCTCCAAATTAATACAAGTGCAGAGTGACGGGTTAACCCAGAATTTATAAAATTTGCACTTTTCAGGGTAATTTTCCCGCCGTATACGCCCACACAGTGCAGTTCGGGGTACGTACATCCCTGTTCGCCCGCCGGCCAGTCGCCACACAGCCTCTACAGCAGCCGCTCGCTTTCCCCCTCTTACCTTACACATGTGAACTTTTTATTAAATAGTGCAGTGCCATTCAGCTTCCAAATTTGAAAACTGACAGTTAATTTTTTTTATGAACAGTGGCCGTGACAATGGGTTATTACGTAGCCGCCAGATAAACGCTGAGACCGACTCAGGTAGTTATTATAGTTTTTTAGAAGATTTACATATTTTTATTTAACATAAAATAGTATTTTAATAGAAAACTAGAGACGTATTTATTTTTAGTTAGAAAAATAATAAAAATATACCTATGTACCTTTTTATTTTTCTAATGTTTTGGTTGCGTTCCTTTTTTCATAAATAAAAAGAGTTTGGAAATATATTTTTAGAGTTCCGTACCCAAAGGGTAACATCAGGGCTCTATAACTGAAACCCCGCTGTCTATCTGTCTGTCTGTTTGTGTGTTGATAGCTAGAGAGCTGAAACTTTCAGCCGTTACAGCTGTAATAACAAATACGTACTACTTACAAACAGAAAAATATAATACTAAAGGGGGGCTCCCATACAAGCAAATTAATTTCTGGGGTCATCCTTCCGAGGGTTACCCGGGGCTCCCAACCGTAGGCATTAGATAGGAAACGTGAGGTTTTTAGTCGGTAGGAGTCCATCATAGCATCCATGTAGGATTTTTCTCACGCAAAAAAAAAACAACGTACCTACTCTATTTTTTGGTTTTTGTTATGGAACCGTTCATGCACGAATCCGACTCGCACTTGGGCAGTTTTTTTATGTTATATGGGTAATTATTAGATTTTTAGTTGGACCTTTAAATATAAACTTTGATTTGAGAAACAGTACTAGTCGTGATTTTGATATATTTCACTACATTTTAGCTTTTCAGGGCGTCAGAATTTATTTTTATCAGGGATAAGGCCGAACCGGTGTTATGTTCATTTTTAGGATACCGTACCCAAACGGTAAAAATGGGATCCTATTAGGATTCCGTTCTCAAAAGGCAAAAAGGGAAGCCTATTTACTCCGATACTTTTTGTATCTCTGTTTTTAGGCTGTATCTCAGGAACCGTTATAGCAGCTGAAATTTGTTTTCTGTTGCCGCTATAGAAACAAAAATGACTAGTAATAATATTTAAGGGGGGCGGGCTTCCTTAGAACGAACGTGATTATTAACAGTTTTTTGGCACGGAACTCTTCGTGCGAGTCAGACTTACGCTTGGCCGGTTTTTCCTTATTTCTATAGGAATTTATATTTACCTGTATTTCGCGTTTCCCAAAAAACTTATATTTAAGTAGGTTTTTTATAATTAATATTAACTAAATGGTTTCTTTTCAATTTTTAGAGTTCCGTACCCATCATAAAGTATACACAAGAATAGATTTTCTGGTTTTAGCCCCTCTCTATAAAATAGATTGCAGAGGGGCTTATGGCGAGACTTGTGTCTGTAGTCTGTGACTCTGTTGCAATAAATTACGTCACTAGGTCACGTGATTCATCTGTTCAAAGTTTGAAATAAAACAAAAATGACAACGTCAATCGGATTGAACTTTCATTTTCACAATAAACGTTTTAGAGAGGAGCAGCCGGGTGAGACCGTCTCACGGCTTCTTGTTCTATCTCTACGCTGGCTATGCCTTTCTTCTTGAAATATGGTCTTTCACAAGGGTGTTTCTATATACCACGATAGATACAAAGCTGAAATTTAACCCACACAAAAACATGATATTTTGAGGTTTTCAGGATTTCGTACCCCAAGGGTAACGGGATCCTTTTAATGAAACTTCGCTGTCCGTCTGTCTCAAGAATCGTGATGAGAAAAGGGGGGGAGGAGCTTTTTTTTTGCAGTTTCATTGTACATAACCCTCCGTGCGCAAATCTGACTCGCACTTGGTCAGTTTTTTTGATGCAGTCGTTTACATTTATGGGTAATTCTGCTAAACTTTTCTAATTAACTAAGTAATTAATGTACTTGTTTTTTATATCTATTATCCTCGCTTAGCTTTTACTTATCAATCAAACGAAGGCGTTAAGTATATAATGATTAAACCACTCCTGAGATGTATGACAGTTTGTGGCATGTCAAAATACGCACATTTCTGTGCTGGATATGTTACCAAAAAGCCTCAGACTTAAAGAGAATATCATTTTCTTTATTTAATGTTATTTTCGACATCACCGGAAATCTTGCGGAGATTCTTGGAAATGTCGATAAAATATGAACAAATTATGTGTATCATCACTGGCAGCAGACTTTTTACGGATTTCAACTTATCCGCTTTTACAGAAAATAGCAGAGTCTCGGTAATAGAGTTTCGGTTTTTATCTTTTGAGTACGGGACCCCAAAAAAGTCTTAAAAATAAGAACGGTTGCAGAGTCAATCGAATAACCTAGGTATAAAAGTCCTAATTGGAAGCCTAGCCTGTTTCCTCTTTCAATATTGAACCTATTTAAAAGATATTTCGTTGGTATTTTCTTTATAGCCTACTAGCGGACATCACGCGGTTTCACCCGCGTAGCTCCCGTTCCATATTCGTAGAATGTAGCCTATGCTACTCAGGGTGAATGTAGTATCAATGTCTCTTGCCTGCCTCTGTGGCGCAGTCGGTAGTGATACCGCCTGCGGCGCTGGAGGTCGTGGGTTCGATTCCCACCGGAGACAAATATTTGTGTGACCCATAAATGTTTGTCTCAAGAGTCTGGGTGTTTCTATGTATAATATGTATGTATTTAAAAGTATATAAGTATTAATATCCGTGGTCTGATACTCATAACACAAGCAGGTTATTCCTAGCTTACTTTAGGATCAGATAGCGTTGCGTGAAATGTCCTGTGAATTTATTAGAGACTACATTAACACCGTGCACTTTTTACAAAACAATTATTTACATTAGAAAAAAACACCTCTCAAAGTTATCAAAAATCATCGCAATAGCAGGAATAATCAAATTGACAAAGGTAAATTTCGATGATTTTCAGAGATTCATTCTCAAGTAAATAATTATTTTGTAAAAAGCACACGGTGTTCTTCTTCTTCTTTTAATGAATGGCCCTCCGTTCATTAACGATTTTGCCACTCTCCAGTAAAATAAATAGATACAAATTAAATCATTAAAAAATGGCGATACGCCAGTCTCAAGTTTAAGGTTTCTCAAATCATCTCTTTTTTTCGCACACGGTGTTAATGTTGTCTCATCTATTAAAAAATTAAGGTTCCATCTTAGTGTCATTTAATGGAGTGAGTTCTTGAATATTTCCAAAATCCTAAATGTCTTTTTGTGCATTTTGCGGACGCGCCCCTTAACTTAATACAAGTCATGTGTATATGTTTCTCGTTGTAATCTTCACGCGTACACAGTGAGTAGGTACATAATTCACTAATGAGGCATATGGTTTCGTCTTAATTGAACGATAGCGTGTCACCGCCTCGCATCATGTGGCAAATTTTATGTATTAATGCCGCAAGCTCTTCATGGAACTATGGCTATGACTGGCCATAGTGAAAGTTACTGACTGCAGTGATCGTTTACAGAATACAGAGTCCGCGGGGCCACGAGCGCTTCTCAAATTTTCACATTTGAGTATAATATTCTTAAAGTTGTACATTTAAAGCCCTCGTAGCCCTAACCTAACCTAACCTAACCCCATCATACGCTATTACCTTGGTGACTAGTTTGTTGCATTCCCAGTCGCAGCCGTTAAGTCAAGTTGAAAGCCTAATGATATCCCTGCCTACCACTTCGGTAATAAATTGTGTATGTACCAATGTATTTAATTTTCTCGCACAACAATTTTTGCGACGTCAAAAAAAATGTAAAAGGTATTTTAACCAAAAGCAAAAAAAAAAGACTCAAAATATTTTCCCTCAAATTAAAAAGTTGGGTGAAATCCTTCAATTTATGTGCCCATGTTCTTGCTAAGAAAAGATTCATTCATTCGTTCATTCTGACATAATATTATGGTAATGAGTTCACAAGAAACACCTGAAGCGTTACGACGCGATACTTGAACATTTTGATAGCTAGCTAATTTTTCATGCCTTTTGGCTTAAATTAATCACACCGACAGAAAAGCGATGAAACAGTTTCTTTAAATTTATGCCTATTATAATATAACTGTAGAGGGTCGAGAAACTGTACATGGAAGATATGTATTATGAAAATTTTAATAGCTGGGCGTTCTTTAATCGATACTGAAGCTGAAATTGTAATTTATTTTTTTGTTCGTCTATATCCTGAATAAGTATAACGCCTATAGTACTAAAATTAATTATTTAAATGATATTTAGCACAGCACAATTTGAGCTTATGATCCGAGGAAGGACCTTGGATATATACTTTTGATCCAGATAATCAGCACAGTTCCTTTGGGAGAGGGACGATTAATAAAATGGTTTTTTTTTGTAATATGATTTCTCAACTCGTGGTTCGATTTCAAATATCTTTTTCGTGATAGTTGCGGAGTACTTTAAGGATTGTTTCACACAAGTTTCAATACTGAGTGTTTTGTAGTTCAGAAATTAGAGACATCTCAACTTTCGCTAAACGTAGAATTGAGGGGTTCCTTTGACTGGAAGGGTCATTCTAAATTGACGTGTGGGCAGTTTCACTCGCTCCTCTGAGTCTGATGAAGAAATACGTCTCCCTTCAAACGCCTTATGTAGTAAACGAAGTTGTGAGGGTCAGCTAGTGAAGAAAAAATATAGGTGTTTATAATTAAATTAGTTGTCGCTCGTGACTTCGTTTGCATTTTGCATGGAAATTATGATGTTATGAAAATTTGAATGGTCTCTCTCTCTACCTAGCCCCTACATAAAGTGGCGTGATATTATTATATTATTGCATTTTTATTCGCTTTCCTCACCACTAAAAGTGGTTATTTATCTTTGTGAAGATCTGGCTTAAGAGTATTTATTTATTAAACAAAAATTCATGATGGATTTTAGTTCATTTATACTTAGTTGTTTGCCTATGTCATAGGCAAATGAATTCGGGCTAGCGACTCATGTAATGGCGACATTACCCATAGTGGATGGCTAATATTTTTAGGACAAACAAACATCCTCACCACCCAAACGTAAAAATACAACTAAGGTCATTTCCGGCATTTGCATCTAAAAGTTAACAATTAGCACATTGGTCGCTCGATTTTAAAAAGACTTCTCCTCGCCTAGCCTAAAAAGAAAGAAGGTTCCATGAAAGAGTGTCTCTCACTTTTTCAATTGCGAAGAATATTTTATTTATTTATATATCACAATTGCAAATGGGACGACGGCCGATGGAGCAAACGAGTTTTAAAGTGGAAAACGAGACTGGGCAAACGTACGGTAGGACCACAGAAATTAGAAACTGACAGGTATCTGTGGATAGGACTTCCAGGCTGAGACTGGATGCGGTAGACGCAGGACCGTGTGTTGTGGCCCTTGTGGCGTAAATTGGTAGAGGCTTACGTCCAGCAGTGGATCGCCATAGTTTGATTTAATGATGAATTACAAATACAGGTATCTACATGCAATGTACTCTAAATGTTCAAATGTTGGCAAATATGCGTTTGATGCGTTGCAAAATACTACAGCAATGGATTTTGACAAATGAGCTTACGATTTGAGTGCTATATTTACGTAATATTATATTATGTTTGATTACTCGTTTAAGCCAAAGAGTACGTATGAGGACTTCGTTAGTAGTAATTTTCTATAGATAATGACACATTGACTGCCTCTGTGGCGCAGTCGGTAGTGATACCGCCTGCGGCGCTGGAGGTCGTGGGTTCGATTCCCACCGGAGACAAATATTTGTGTGACCCATAAATGTTTGTCTCAAGAGTCTGGGTGTTTCTATGTATAATATGTATGTATTTAAAAGTATATAAGTATTAATATCCGTGGTCTGATACCCATAACACAAGCAGGTTATTCCTAGCTTACGTTGGGATCAGATAGCGTTGTGTGAGATGTCCGTGAATATTTATTTATTTATTTATTGAAAGATTTAACAATACAGCTCGTTATCATCTTATCTTATCCGATCCTGCCGCATCGGGAAACATACTATGACTAACGATGGAATGACTACGGTTTGCTTTTCTCCCTTAGTGACGTAGGTAATCAAATATCCTGATATGGCTACTTTCAGTATAGGACAGAAGCAGAAATCAACCAGCTCTTTATGACCATTAGGAAGGATAAAAAATATATAACGAAAGGCACATCATCGTACGTACCCGACACAATGTTCAAGGCTTACAAATACTTTGCAATAATACCTTGGCACACATCATAAACCGTGAATATATTGCAACTTGGCTAAATTTATGTCACACCTACATAATATACAAATACAAGTCTTTGTACTGTAAAGGGCAAACGATTTACAAACATTGAATTGAAATTGAATGTAAAAATAGAGCACTCGGCCGTTTATAGCCACAAAAGTATATATGATAATATATTTTCGTCAGTTATCCAGCATGATGAAACAGTAAGTATTTATGTAGTACGACTTCTGTAAAAGAAATAAGGATATATTGTGTGACGTCCGGCGTGCAGCCGCCGTTCCCGCCGAAGGCGTGGCCACCGCCTATGGATACGCCGGCGTGACCACGCCACCGGCGGGATTGAGCGGTTAAATAAAATAACTTTCCCAAATGTTCTCAAAATTAAACTAAAAAATACAGACTAAATTACTTTTGTTTTTGTAACAAAACAAACACCTCGATGTGTTATCATAATGTACGGGGTGTCGTAACGTGCCCATTTGCCTCCTGGCTTCTACGGCGCCATACAGTTTTATTATACCCTACTGTTTCTGGTCGATTGGACGAATAACGGCAATGGTTGGGGAGCCCTAGGAGGAATTTCTGCAGTTATAATCCGCGCGCATCGAGTAGAATCCAGAACCTTGTCAAAGTAAATCGAAAATAACAGATTTCCTAACTTTTTTGCTAACGCTATACCTACTTAAAATCTGTCATTATTTCATTTTCTTTCACACGGTTCCGGATTCTACTCGTTGCGCTTATAGATAATTTCTACTGTTTTTAGAAAAATACAACTATAAAAAATTCCCAATGTTGTCAAAATAAAACTAAAAAAAACAGGCTACTTTTGTTTTTGTAACAAAACAAACATCTCGATGTGTTATCATAATGTACGGGGTATCGTAACGCGCCCATTTGCTTCCTGGCTTCTACGGAGCCATACAGTTTTATTATACCCTACTGTTTCTGCTCGATTGGACGAATAACGCCAATGGTTGGGGAGCCCTAGGAGGAATTTCTGTAGTTATAATGAGCGCGCATCGAGTAGAATCCAGAACCTAGTCAAAGTAAATCGAAAATGACAGATTTTCGATACTTTTTGCTGACGCTATACTTAAAATCTGTAATTTTTCATGTTCTTTGTCACATTTTTGGATTCTACTCGTTGCACCTATAGATAATGGCTACTGTTTTCAAAAAAATACAACTAAATATTAAAAAAACCCAATGTTGTCAAAATATAACTAAAAAATACAGACTAAATTACTTTTGTTTTTGTAACAAACACCTCGATGTGTTATCATAATGTAGGGGGTGTCGTAGCGTGCCCATTTGCCTCCTGGCTTCTACGGCGCCATACAGTTTTATTATACCCTACTGTTTCTGGTCGATTGAACGAATAATGCCAAGGGTTGGGGAGCTCTGGAAGGAATTTCTGGAGTTACTCTATCGTGTCAGATTAATATAATTATAATTATACTAGCGGACGTCACGCGGTTTCACCCGCGTAGTTCCCGTTCCTGTGGGTATACGGGAATAAAATATAGCCTATGTTCACCGCAAAGAGTGTAGCTTCCCAACAGTGAAAGAATTTTTCGAATAGGTCCAGTAGTCCCAGAGCCTATTCGTTACAAACAAACAAACAAAAAAACAAAAAATAAATCCTTTCTCTTTATAATATTAGTATAGATATGGCAGGTAACTTACATGTTAAAAATGGGAAGTAAAACCTTAAATGTTGAAAATTATCTATTATGTATTTCTCGCTGTTCCCCGCGGCTTCGTCCGCGTAGAAGTCATTTTCGCATAAAATCATTACCCTCTTTGGCACAGTCAGTTAAAAAGTAGCTTACGTCCTTCACTTGGACTTAAACTATCTCGATGCCAAATTTCATCAATATCATTTCAGCAATTTAGGCGTGAAAGCGTAACAGAAAGACAGACAGAGTTATTTTCTAGATTAAGATATTCTTCTTTGAATATGTTCCTTCATGGTGTACAATAAAGAATATTTTATTTATTTATTTATTTTCGAATGATTATTATTGCATTTTTTTCGCTTTCCTCACCGCTAAATGTAGTTACTCTAGAGTAATATTTCCTCCCTATCATCTAATCAACCAATTCTTATAGGTTTCCGAGAAGCTCAAGTAACTATAAAATTTGGATCGTGGGCTCCCCGTCCAAAATTACGTAGCCCCGGCGTAGAACTTTCGTAGCATGTCGTAGCATAGATATAGATTGAGGGAAATTTTTTTCCCTTATTTTTTGGCAATTTATATTAATGTGCAAACACAAATAATTTAGTTTGTTCGTTCTTTTTGAATGTAGGTGTCGAATTCATAAATTCACATTTTTAAACGTCCTCACAAAGCGACGGTTAGTTTAAATAAAAGCTTGTGCAATGGGATCTAGACTACTAATAAACCATACTAAAATATTTCTAAATACATACATAAATATGGAAACGACCAAAACTTGGAACAAAATACATTCACTAGTGATTGTTTCAGAGTTTGTATGTATTCTATTTATATCTGACTCGCTAATGCGCGTGGCTTCGTCCGCGTGAAATTTGGTTCCCATTCCCTCTTTCCGTGGTAACATTTTCCCGGAATAAAAAGTAGCCCATGTGATATTTCGGACTATACTCTATCCCTGTACCAAATTTCAGTCAGATCCATTCAGCCGTTACAGCGTGATTGAGTAACAAACATCCAAACATCTTTACAAACTTTCACATTTATAATATTAGTAGGATAGGATTTTATTAATACCTAATGATAATATTCATATTAATAATTCTGTTTGTCCACAGATTTTAGAACACGCAGAATGTTTTCCTTATGCCGAAGATATAAAGATGAAATCGGTGAGTGTAATCTTTATATTTGTTTCTCTTTAATTTTTTTTTTTTTCCTTAGCTTTAGGTATTTAAAATTTATTCAATAAAATATTAGACAAATGGTATGTACATTAAAGCGTAATAACTATTTACAAAATAAATAAAACTAAACTAAATCTAAATAGGGCCCCCGTGGCATTGTGCCCAAAAGACTGGCAGCATTCCCCCTTTGAACGGCGATGCCTATTCGTTGGGAGAAATAACTGCCAGCCCTTAGGTCACCAGTAGACTCCACAAGACGCTTCTTCAAAATTTTGAAGAAATTATGCGCCTTGGGACCCCAAGGACCTAGGGTCTCGACACCGACTGGAATAAAATTGTACGACGAGCCGAGACCAATCTCTTTAATTGACCTGAATAATATGCCGTATAAAGTTCCCTGATTGGTTAAACCGTTTGGGAGTTACTTGTTTACAAATAAATGAGCACGCACGGAGCTAATGAAAATAAAAACATGAATGAAATGATAGAATAAAATTTAGGTACTATCAATCAGGCAGCGTGACGTGAGGGATTCATGCACGCCCCCCCCCCCCCCCCCCTTGGAAGCTAGAAGCGGGATCACCACCGAACGCCCCCAAAGACGCGGGATAGCACCCGAACCACCTCCTAGGCGAGGCCGCGGTGGCGGCCGTGGGTCTGTTGGGAGTCCTGGGACATCCTTTCGAGGGCTTACCCGGGGCTCCCAACTAGGCTGTTGGGCGTTACGTGAGTATTTTAGTCGGTAGGAGTCCGGCATAGCATCCATGAAGGATTTTGCCTCACGTTAAAAAAAATTCAGTCCACTGCTGACGTAGGCCTCTCCCAAATTACAGTATTATCTAAAATATTAAATCTAGGTACAGCTGGTATAGCTGGTACAGCCAGTCTCAACTAATAAAGAGGCGATCAAACAGTTTTAAATTATCATTAGAAATTGTATGAAAATGAAACAACAATTCAATGGAGCTATGAATGTTTTAGATAAACAATTACGGCAGCTGTCATCTTTATTCAAATAGGACACGATTTGATTTTTAGGATTCCGTACCCAAGGGGTAAAACAGGACCCTTTTATTAAAACCCCGCTGTCCATCTGTCATTGAACAGGCTGTATCTTTTAAGCCATGATAGATCGTTAACTCTGCTACTGGTTGCCTCTTTTTTTTTATACATCTAACGTGGCAGACAAGCAAACTGCCCACCAGTTATACTGGTGGTCACCATAGCCTGTGGACGTTTGCAACATCAGAGGCGCCACACCCGCTCTGCCAACCCTTCAAAAACCTTCTAAGACCCCTTTTGAACAACTCCATACTGAAGACGTTTGGGAAAACTTCGACGATAAAGGCGTGGCAGTATGCATTTACAGTGTACATACATAAGTACTGTCACACCTTTATGCCCGAAGGGGTAGGCAGAGTCAAACTATTATTGTCCAGCGTAATAAGTAGTGAGCCTATTAGCATGTTGAGAAAGGCAGACTCAGGTTGTGAATCCCCGCTGTCGAAGATTTTCTAGCCGCCCTAAGGTCTTCGTGTTACTAACGACCGGGCGAAGATACTTACCGTTCGAGCACAGTAAGGTCTAATAGGGGCTTTTTTTCGCGAACACTTAGGTTGTGGACTGATCTCCCAACCTCGGTTTTCCCAAACGCCTACAGTATGAGGTTTTTCAAAATGGGTCTTAGAATGTTTTTGCAGGGTCGGCAGTGCGAGTGTAGCGCCTCTGGTGTTGCAAACGTTCATGTTACGGTGACTACAGTCCATCAGAGGTGCCGTAACCTTGTCTGCCATCTTAGTTTTATAAAAAAAACACAAATGAATAGTCACAAAGTGGTCAACTGAACCATTTGAAGACACAGAGAATATTGATTTCAGCAGTCATCGTTTACATAACACTGTGTAATCAGTGCTACGAGTGCTCCCCAAGACCTTTGATTACGTAAATTAATTGTTCTCAGTACACTCCACTGCTTACAGGGTTGTGCCCCAATAACGCGCCAATGCCCCAGAAAAGATAACAGGAAAATAAGTATTGTATTTTATTGGGGAAAAATGAAATTCTATTATAGAAAATTACTTGAGACGGCCTCTTAAGTTGTCAAAGTCGCGACTGTATGAAACATGATTTTTATTTTGCGGTCCTGTTTCGGTAATAATAAAATGACTGCCTCAAAAAATAATAAATGGCTTTTGGTATGTTTTTCTATAAGGCGAAATGTGGACGTATACTATGCCTCTGTCTACCCCTTCGGGGATTAAGGCGTGACTACATGTATGTATGTATTATGTTTTTATTAGTACTTAATGGTATGCCATTAAACTGGCTGAAATTTTGTTGCCGTGACTACCTACCTTCCTCAACGACGTATTTGAATTAGACACGTCATGCACGAACATCACGGCTTTCAAAAACAAGATTTAAAAATAGAATTTCTATGAAATTATCTATGGTAGCATGTATGAAAACTAAGGCAATTGCCTGACTGTTGCCATTTTTAGAGTTTCGTAGCCAAATGGCAAAAACGGAACCCTTATAGATTCGTCATGTCTGTCTGTCTGTCCGTCCGTGTGTCACAGCAATTTTTCTCCGAAACTATTAGGCCTATGCTATTGAAACTTGGTAACTAGATGTATTCTGTAAACCGCATTAAGATTCTTATATAAAACTAGAAAAAAAGCAGCAAAGTTTGGGGGTCCCCATACCCAGAACTGAAACTCAATTTTTTTTTCATCAAAGCCATACGTGTGGGGTATCTATAGATAGGTCTTCAAAAATGCTATTGAGGTTTCTAACATCATTTTTTTCTAAAGTGAATAGTTTGCGCACGAGACACTTCCAAAGTGGAAAAATGTGTGTCCTCAGCCCTCTAACTTCTAAACTAAGAGAATGATAAATCTAAAAAGAATATATGATGTACATTGCTATAAAAACTACCAACGAAAATTGGTTTGAACGAGATAGAGCTGGTAGCTATAAGAACTTTTATATGATGTTACTTGCTGCTGCGAAACCCTTCATGGGCGAGTCCAACTCGCACTTGGCCGGTTTTTTCAGTGTTGGTAACGTATCCATAGTTTTGTATATCATTGACCTATCTACCTTTTTGACGAACTAAATAGGAACTTTACTAGCCTATTAGGTGATATGCAATCATAAACAGACATACATACATAATATATAGTCACGCCTTTAGCCCTGAAAAGGTAGGCTGAAGCATAGTATACGCCCACATTTCACCTTACATCCCCGTCATAGGTGGTGACCATATTGCCGTGTACCATAAAGTAGTATTTATAAATATGTATAAGCGCCATGATCACGGAGGAACAGAACGAACGATCAGTTCCTCCATGATCATGGCGCGTGCAACAGCGCCGAAACACCGGAAATACTCAATATTACATGATAAATATTCTGTTAACTCTAATAATAGTGTTATTGACCATGAAAGTTTCAATACCTATATGGTTTATTTTTAACGTGAGGGAAAATCATGGATGCTATGCCGGACTCCTACAGACTAAAAAACCTCACGTAACGCCCAACTGCCTATGATTGGGAGCCCCGGGTAAGCCCTCGGAAGGATGTCCCAGGACTCCCAACACACAAATACCTATACGGTATCATATAGGCAGTAATATATATTTTACACCTGAAGTCTACATGAACAGCATATGTAAATTAGGTTTACGTATCTATATTTACTCCCGCCCATACTGTGCACACGACAATCCTCTTCCAATTGAACGAATGACTAATAGTCTCGTTCCGCACGGGTTCCAATGTATCGTTATGGAAAAATATACCTACAATTTGAAAAGGGGCTTGCTACCTGTCATGTGGAACATACTACGTTCCTCGGTGTTTCTGTTTATATTAAAATGTATTTGAATATATATCAATGTATTGTATACACACCTAGTTACATACATACCTACTATCGTAGTCTACATCTACAATTATATTATAAAGAGGAAAAATTTGTATTTTTGTAATAGAAAAATACATTTGTTGTTTTAACATTACGGTGAAAAATTCATTCATTTCATTGATATAGTCCCTTGTTCTGTGACTGTTATGATCCAGAAACACATAAGTAAAAATATGATTATAATTTATTAAAGGGAAATGATGCGTACTTATCAAGTGGGCACGTTTATTAGTAATGTCAGTTGTATGTCCTTACGGGATTTGTCAGCTTTTCATTTTTCTGATCAAAATTTCACATCAAATGTTAAAATTCCTTTTATTTTTGACTCTTTGTTATTCAGCAAAAAATAATCCTTATGATGAAGTCTTTCGATCGGTATGATAAACCTACAGGGTAATTATTTTTTCTCGTGTAACTCGGCTCGGCTCAACCATGTTATTATTAAAAAATCTATTAAATTGTTTTTTAAATTAAAATTATGTCTTCTTTCAGTAAAATGTTCCATCTACAATATTCAAAGTACTTTTCCTCCATGTGGTATAGCCGTGGGACGCCCTGTATATTTACCTACCTTATTACCATCGAAACTATACCTAAATAAGGCCCCCATTGTGCCCAAATTCCCCCTTAGAATAGCAATATCTATTCGCTGAGCGAGAAAACTGCCAGCCCTTGGGTCACCAGTCGACACTACTAGGCGCTTTTTGAAATTCTCAAAAAATCTTTGCGCATTGGGACCCATGGTCCTTGGGTCTCGGCACCCGGACTGGAAAAAAAGAAATAGAATAAACTCAAGAACTACTTTGCCGATTTCGAACATTCTTTTACCATTGGAAAGCTACATTCGCCCTGAATAGCATAGGCTATATTTTATTCCCATATTCCCACGGGAACGGGAGCTTCGCGGGTGAAACCGCATGACGTTCGCTAGTAATATAGAAATGTTGCTCTGACTGTTTCTTCCACTCATGCGAGAGCCACTAGTCTGATTTTGATGAAACTTGCAGCAAAAAATAGGTTTCCCAAAAAAGAACCGCTGGGAACAGGTAGGTAAGTACGGGAAATCCTCTCCGGTCGGAGCCCTAATACCCGCAGAGTTAGTTAGTACACAGTCACAACCTGCGCCTATGTCCATCTCAATACGGCGATACGATACGGCTCACCACCTATTACGTGGGGAAAATTCTAAAAAGGTGAAATGTGGGCATATAATATGCCTCTGCCCTTTGGGGATAAAGGCGTGACCATATGTTATGTTAGCTAGTACCTATATCACAACTTTTTGTATAGGTACTAGACTGCCTCTGCGGCGCAGTCGGTAGTGATACCGGTTGCGGCGCTGGAGGTCGTGGGTTCGATTCCCACCGGAGACAATATTTGTGTGATCCATAAATGTTTGTCTCAAGAGTCTGGGTGTTTCTATGTAAAATATGTATGTATTTAAAAGTATATAAGTATTAATATCCGTGGTCCGATACCCATAACACAAGCAGGTTATTCCTAGCTGACTTTGGGATCAGATAGCGTTGTGTGAAATGTCCGTTTATTTATATTTATAGTTATGGGTCTCTTGTACCTACATATAAATCGAAAATCCGTCGAAATTCGACCGTAGTAATTCGCAAAAAAAACTTTATACACTCCTTCTACAGTTTATAAACTTCGACTGTGTCAAATTTCACGTTCACCCGTGTCGCAATTTTAATCAAAATTTTGTTAAAACGGACAGGCGCAGGTTGTGCCTAACTGCTGTTGTCATGTTTATTACGATGCAAAATTTCTGAAGTAAAATATGAAAGGACCTAGTTAATAGGTGTGAAAACCCCAGCAAGATTAAACACGTTACTTTTAGTCACGTTACGATTAGCAAGTTACTCAACGAATTACAATTATACAAGATTTGCATTTTGTTTCTGTTTTTTGTTTCGTTGTTAATAGCGACAACAGAAATACATCATCTGGTCCTGGGACATCCTTCCGAAGGCTTATCCGGGACTACCAACCGTAGCATGTTTAGGCAGTACGTAAGGTTTTAGTCGGTAGGAGTCCAGCATTGCATCCATGAAGGATTTTCCATTACATTAAAAAAAATACATCATGTGTTACAATTTCAGCTTTCTAGCTATCACGCTTCCTGAGATACATACTTCGTGACGGATAGACAGACAGACAGGCGGACGACGAAGTCTCATGAATAAGATTCCATTTTTACCCTTTTAGGCACGAAACTCTAAAAATAACATCCATTAAGTAGAACAGTTATATAATTGGCTTATTCATTCTCCGCACAAACATAAAGTTACCACGAATTTTTTTTAACAAAATAATAAATGTACATTACTAAAACATTTCTTACAGCGCAAATGGATCTTAAATCCCAAAATATACTCCACTCTAGAAAACCAGAACCTGATTTATTAGTCTCTAGATCTAGACTCTAGGCATACCGTTGAGCTTACGTGGGCAGGCACCCTTGTCATTACGTGAAGGGTAAGACCCCGCATTTTTGTCACTTAACTATTTACTGAGAGCCATTAGAATGCGTGGAACGTCCAACTTTGTCCTTACCAACCCTTCGATAAATTTAATAAGGTGCAAAGTAATTCGGTAATGACTTGGAGTACTGGGTGACCGCACATCGGTTGGCTGTCGAGGAGAATTTGTAACTAAACCAAGGAGTTTAGATAGATTAGTGTTTAGTTTAGAACTCATTTATGTTCGAAGCTTTGCTCGTGTGGTATGTTACGCTACGTAGTAAGTTTCTTAGGCTATTTTAACTGAATTAAAATTGGTTCATTGTTATTACGAACTGTTTGTTAACTAGAAAATACAATCCCGACACGAGATCGGAAATTCGAGATCCCGGGGGATTAGGAATATCAATCGTTCATACTCTTGACTATTCAAGACACAATCGTTAAAAAACGAAACAATCACCTTGTACTTATCCACTATTTTAATTTAAATTTTCACAGTACCTGACCGGTTTTGCTTCACTTAAAGCTACCTTTGATTGATTGTTAACTTTGGCAATGCTTTAAGTGAAGTGAAACTGTTCAGGTACTGTGAAAATTAAAATAGTGGAAAAGTACAAGTGATTGTGTTTTTAAGAATATCAATCCTTCGAGATCCCGGAATTTTCGAGTCCCATCACGGTGTCGTCTTGGGTTTGTGTGATGTGTATAGCGTTCCCGTCAATCCCGTTAATTTCGAACGTGATCTCGTCATATTTTGCTTCGGTGTTGATCCAGAAAAATTACACGAGATCTCGCGAGATCGGGATTGCATTCCCTATTGTGGACTGGCACACAGCTTATTACAAGGTTCCAAAGTATATTAATTAACATTCGGTGTGTTGGGAGTCCTGGGACATCCTTCCGAGGGCTTACCCGCGGCGCTCCCAACCATAGGCTATTGGGCGTTACGTAAGGTTTTTTTAGTCGGTAGGAGTTCGGCATAGCATCCTTGATGGATTTTCCCTCACGTTAATAAAATAAAAAAAAAACATTCGGTGTATCCTCATTAAATTTCATTCAGTCAGAGTTTTGGACAGAGTCGAGCGACTTAGAACTCTCTAGAACCATAGAAACTGAGAACAGTACGAAGTCACGGGTTTCCTTCCTTTTACAATCCCGGGTTCTTCAAGTGGAGGCACATTTCGGGCTGTCAACTAATGGCCTTGTGAGAGTCGCCCTCCGCATAAAGAAAAGTAGGGGGACAACACCGATAAGATATTGTTTGAATTTGGAACTATGTGAAATACATTAACCTGTCGAATCCTAAAAAAAAATCACACAATATTCATTTCTATTTTCAAATGCGAGTTTCAGCGCTGACAAAAAACAGTCCTCTGAAAAACGAACCGTTGTTTCCTAAGAGGAGAAAAAAATCTTTATTTTTTTCTTTTAGATATAAAGCCACACTTGGTACAATTATACAGGATGTCCCACGTCTATGCCACATGGAGGGAAAGTACCTTAAATATTGTAGATGGAACATTTTACTGACAGAAGACATTATTTTAATTTCACAAACAATTATAAACTGTATTCATAGATTTTTAAATAATTACAAGGTTGAGTCGGGAATCGAACCCGCTACACGAAAAAAATAATTACGCTGTAGCTTGATCATACCGATCGAAAGGCTTTAACATAAGGATTATTTTTTGCTAAATAACATAGTATCAGAAATAAAAGGAAGACCATGAATTTTAACAATTTTAATACACAAATAATCAATTTGTTGAATGCTCAAAATGAGTCCCATAGTGTTGAATACAAAGTCGCAATCTTTTAATTATTTCACACCCTGTCCATTTTTTGATCTTGTTTTGGTGGATATTTAGAATAATACGTCTAAGTTCTGTTTGTAGCTCGTGGAAATTTCATACTGGTTCTTGTAAACTAAATTTATTACATGTCATAACCCTGTAAAAAAATGTTACGTTTTTCGATCTGGGTATCTCGGCGTTCATCTTATTTGGTCATTTGTCCCGATCCAGGGACGAAAGTCTTCATTGACATAGTCCTTTGTTCTGTGACTGTTTTGAGCCGCAAAACATTAAAAAAAAATGATAATAAGCAAATGATGCGTGATTATCAAGTGGGTTCATTTATTTGTGATAGGTACTTATGAGAATGCCAGTTGTATGTCCTTACGGCAATGTCAGCTTTCCATTTTTCTGAACAAAATTTCACATCTAATATTAAACTTCATGGTCTTTCTTTTATTTCTGACACTATGTTATTTAGCAAAAAATAATCCTTAATTATACAAAGTCTTCGATGAAGTCTTTCGATCGGTATGATAAATCACATGGTATTTTTTTTTCTCGTGTAACGCGTTCGAATCCCGGCTCAACCATGTAATTATTAAAAATCTAAATGCAGTTTAAATTGTTTGTGAAAATGAAATAATGTCTTCTTTCAGTAAAATGTTCCATCTACAATATTCAAGGTACTTTCCCTCCATGTGGCATAGCCGTGGGACGCCCTATATAACTGTAATCTAATAAATAAAATTCTCGTGTTACAGTTTTCGTTGCCATACTCCTCCGAAACGGCTTAACCGATTCTCATGAAATTTTGTGAGCATATTGAGTAGGTCTGAGAATCGGCCAACATCTACTTTTCATACCCCTAAGTGACTGGGAACAACATTCCACGCGGGTGGAGCCGCGAGCAGCAGCTAGTACTATTATATGAAAATTTTATATTGATGCAATAAAGTGTATTCTTTTCTAATCTACAAAATCACATTTCGTTTTATCACAAACTAAAAAGTTCATTGTACTCTAAAGAGTTCAGCTGCTTTCAAAACATGTTTATCATGATTTAAGAGAACAAAAACTCATTTTCGCAATACAATTTGTGAGATTTAGAAGCTAAAGCTGTTCACTTTCAAGCAAATAATGGAGAAGGTAGGTAGTTATAGTAGGTTGTTTGTTTTATAAATAGCAGTTTAGATTTTACTGTCGGGACCATTCGTTCGTTCAACTGCTTTTAAAATATGTATTTAGTGTCAACTTGCATCGAATACCTTCCTACTTTAATTGTGAGCATTTTAACTCTATTTTCGTTTATTTAGAAACACCTACCATAGCATCTATCTCTATCTATACATATATTAAAATGATGGAAAAGTCAAAACTGTATATAGGAAATATTTTTAAAAAATACTTGCAGGGTGTTCACCATAATAAGATACCGAAGCCGAAAATATAGTTAGAAAAAATTTTGTCTGTTGCTTTGCTTTGTCCGGAAGGATCTCGAAAAGTACTCAATAGATTAGATTCAAATTTTGCTCAAATATTAACTAGGGGTATGGTCTTCAAAAAGGCCATATATTAACACGCTACATGTCCTAGGGGCTAAGCAGACAGCAATAATTTTCACGCGTACGAAGTCGCGGGCAACAGCTAGTACCTAATTAAGTGTCTTTCTTATTTATATGCACACGGGGACATCCTCGGAAGAGTCTGGAGGATGTCCATGGTTTCCGACAGACTTTGGTTACTACTACTGCTTATCTAAGCAGTTTATCTAAGGCAAAACAAAAACCATCTATTACATCATAAAATATTTAAAAAAAATATTTCTTCTCGCATCGTAAGTCATCAAATTTTTATTCAGCCCTAAATTGAAATTAAATGGGGTGACTGTGGAGTGCCTGTCACCTTTTGTTGGGCTGAAAGGGTTCGGTATTGACCTCTGTACGGCTACATCTTGATTTAAGCGGTATTAAGTCCTTTGGCTTATCTCACGACGATTTATATAATGGACTAGCCACAGGATCTAAGTAAGATTTCTTACTCTGCAGAAATACATACTATTTAAGTATTTATATCTGAACTAGATGCGTGATTTTATAATGCTGTTACCGCTTCCCATGGGAACTTATTCCCGATATAAAAAAATTGTGAGTTATTCCAGACTATAATCTATCACTGTAAAAAATTTCAGCCAGATCCGTTTAACCGTTAGAGCGTGAAAGAGTAACAAACATCCACTCATCTACACATTCACTCACAAACTTTCGCATTTATCATTAAGTAAGATGTAAGATAATAGTCATTAAAAGTACTTGACCGTAATTCGAAGCTTATATAATGAGATAGGCATATCCGTTACCCGTAGGCTTATCTTACTCATGTTTGATGACGTATTTCCGTCGACTCACCACCAGATGGCGCCACCTGTGAACTTATAAAAGAACATGGCGTCCACTTTGTCCTCATTGGCGTTTTGATTCCCGTAGCAAAAGGTTATAGCAGGAACACCTGCTAGTGCATTTATTTTTCTAGTTACTAGTTATATAACTAGTAAAGTTATAAAAAGTGACTTGGGATGAAGTTAGTGAATTTACAGAAATAATTATTTAACGGCTTTGCCGTTCGTTTGAATATACAGTGAATCTAAAACAAGTGACTTGTGATTGAAGTAAGTGAACCTACAGACATATTTAACGGTTTAACCGTTCGTTTAAGTCTCAGGTATGTTTTTACTTCATATTTTTACGATCACATATGAGTGTGATACGTCATAACGTGAAATACCCTATTATTTTAAAATAGCACGTAAACCTTTCGAGGTTGCAGTTTCTTTTATTTAATATCTTTAGTTACAGCTAATATCAAACTGATTTTATAGATTGTATTCATAGGTACTAATACTTTTTTTTAGATATTATTTGCTTCGTGTATGTACAGCGTAAGTACCGCCGAATATAGAAAATATTTTCAAAATATTTTTATACCTACCCACATAAAGGCACATTAATTACTAGATGTTCCTATACATGTAAAAAATATGGCCTATTATGGGTAAAATCGTAATCATCCCAAGTTTCTGAATACGTACGAGTGTGTCAAAGTAATAACTAAATGTTCACCATGAAAGTAGTACTTAAATTTTAGGTACCTAACATAATACTATTTCTTTTAGTTTGGTTTCTTGATAGAAATGAATCCTCCATCCTTAGAAAGTGAGCTAATTCCAAGTGGAGTATTTCAGAAGCGCGCTCTGAGCTCCAGTTACTGTATTAGGTACGTCAAATAGCTACAGTTCCAGCTCATTTAGCTCGAACTTCAAATAAGGGCGATCGCGACACCACGTGCATTGTCGTAAGTGGAGTAAAAGAAGCCGACTTCCACTAAACCAGATAAGGATGATGGAAATAGGTGAGTTATTTCTTATTACCTAACACTGGTCCTGACCAAGTGTAAATTTCTTCACAGATCAGAGGTTAAATTACGAGGATGATAGAAACAATCATCCTTGCTTCGTATTTTATATAGGGACAGCATTAAAAGAGATTTCGGTTACCCAAGATCCTAAGACACAGTATAACCTAAGAGGTTGATAGACACGTTTTGGCGACAAATTGCCTTGATAAGATAATATGCTGATACCCACTATTGTGAAATCATAGTCCTGGGTTCGTCAACCTAAACAAAAACGGGGAGATCCGACAATTCGAATCCCTGCTACATTTTGAAAAAGCTGACAAGGTTCTTTCTGCCAAAAGGCTTTTGCTGCCAAAACCTTTTGTATTTTTAAACAAAGAGAATCTTTTGAAAAACTTAAGTTTCTTCGAAAATATTTATGACAAAATTGAAGACCTACTTTAATAATAGGATTTCCATAAATCTTTTATCAATTTATTACAAATGGCTTGCGGCCATAGATCTGATTTCATATATTATTCTCGGAATTGTCAAAGACCCAATTCTTAAAAATGAACCTTGATAAAATATCGTCTTCAAACACATACATTTTCGAGGCTGAAGCCTTTTCAACGGCACTCGGGAAGGCATGCATTTTGGTCTTCGATCTCCAAAAAGGATGACCCCGAAAAAAGTTCATCCAAATCATTACGCCAGCCTTCGAGAGGATCAGGCGTCAAGATCAGATCTCCATCGAATGGAGTCCAGATTCCATTGTACCAAGAGCCTTTTTAGGCCTGTATTACAGTTACCACTCTCGAGGGGTGAGTACAATATCCATAATAATTGGGCATACGACAGTAAATGTCCCTTCAATTAAGAAATTTCTGAGCTTTAGGCTCTCAAAGAGACTGAGAAGTTTAACATCCCCTGCCCATACCAGCAAAGGAAACACTAACCAGTAACCACCCTCGAGGGGTATGTACAATATTGTGTATCTATAATAATTGTAATATACGATAGTAACCAGGCGTACGATAACATACTAAGTAACCATGCAAGGATGTCCCTTCAATTACGAAATTTCCGAGCTCGAGGCTCTCAAAGAGACGAGGAGAGGTCTAACATCCTCTGCCCACACCAGCAAAGGAAACACTAAATGATATGACCCTGTCATTCTATGTCGGTCAGTTAACTCTGTACAAAATACGTTGGTAAGGAACGAGAGTACCAAAAAGTTTTAAATTTATAAAAGGGTACCGCATTCCCTTTATCCAGAAACTCCAATCCGTCCTGCACGGTATTCGAGAGGACGCAGGTTCGAATCCTGCTCAAAACTGATAGCCTTCCCACATTTAAATTTACACCGAACTCTGTTCAAGTCCCGTCCTGACAAAGTTGTAAATTTTCACTTTATGTTAAAATGCTATGGAAAACTTGACTAAGGTGGAATACTATTTGCTTTAAATACTTAAGAATCCATACAGGTTTCCTTTTTAACTGAAATGACCACATTGTGCAATGGTTCAAAAGATGAATGCTCAAGGCACTCTAAAACTAGTCCTTTGTCACCAAGTTTGGTTTCTCCACTTTTCCTAACTTCAAATAGCGATGGGTAATCCGCCCAGAATTCAGTTTAGGACATTGTACGCCTTTGTGAAGCCAGAATAATTCTATCTTTCAGCATGTTCCGTTTACCAGATTTCCTCCAACCACGAGATTGGATGTGCAAAATACATCTCAGTCAAGCTTATTTTCATGATAAAGCTGACGTAGTGTACATTATTCTTTCTCAGAGCACATTCTTGTCTTCCGCTCGGGTAAGCCGCACCCAAAACATTTTCGTTTCTCACCATCTGGGTGCCTCGATTTCTATAGAATAAGAGTATTCAAATACTCGTCTACCTACACAAAATCTCATTTTGCGCATCAAAATCCTGTTACTCTTCACAAACACATACAAATAGCCTTGAAAACTCTTCAAACCCAGGGATGGTTAGACAATTGGGAGAAAACAATAATAGGTTCCCAAAGAAACCTCTCATATCGTTATGCGATAGACATAGAACTACCTGAAAGTCCAATACCAAAAGAAAAGATATTAGACATAAAAGGAAGATTTATTTAATTCCAAATCAAAGAAACTTAGTTCTTTTAAAGAAAATTCAAACTTGGTGGGTCTTTTGAATTTTTACCACTTTCGCAGTGCCTAGAGGTAGCTTTACCTCAGCGTCACATTCGGTCAATCCCCTAACCGACAACCCACTGAAGAAAATAGTAGTGTACGGAGTGGTACAAGTGGAACTCCAATAGTGGGTCCGCAATTACCGGTTCTCGACAATTTTACAAGCTTTCCATCCGAGATGCTTTCTTACCACCGACGCGTCAGATTTCGCTTGGGAGCCCAGCTAGAAAACATTTCTCTAACAGGCTCGAGGGCCTAGAATAACAAAGATTGCACTGCATCAATAGAGATGTTGATAATCTTACACATGATTCGAAATCATATACCGGTACTGTGTTACAGTCTGTACTCTTTCAAAGCAGTTATAGTCCATCCCCCCAGAGGGACGAGACCAAATCAATTGCCTTGACGAACTTAACTCCTCCTCTTGCGTGTAATGTTCCGACATCAAATTGACTTCACCATACACTGCATTCCGAGCCGATACCATATGTATCAGCTCCTCCGGGTATTTTTTGGGAGCATCCTGCTTCAAACACCACTAAGGCAAGATTGCCTACAAACAATATTCCTATTATGAAATGGAGAACACTACACATGATAGGCCTGTTTGTAATGTGTGGATATTACTTTCACCACCATTTTTAATACCCAAGATGCTGTCACACCTTAATCGGTTAACAGGAGTGTTTGTGGTGTCGCGATGGCACAAGGTAATAATAGAGGGCAGATCTCAAAGCGAGAGCTCTGTAAGCTCCATTCGTTCTGCAGAACCTGCAAAAGAACCTAATAAACATTATTTCTTTCCTTCTACTAAACACCTCGACAGGTCTCCCACCACCTCACATAGAGAATCTGTGGAAATGTAGGGGGGGGGGGGGGGGGCGAAGAGGTAAATAACAGATATTAAATCAAAAACTTCTACTATTGAGCTCCTTGAGACCTACCTTTCAAGATACTTATAAATTTTACAGTTTTAACCGACTTGCATTTTATTCATGGTTATTATATAATACGATTCTGTTACATAAATCTGTTGTTGCTGTTCTTGATAATATAGAAACCGTTAGTCAACTTTACATAGTTCGCATGTTTTGGTTAAACATATTATCTTGGTCGATTTTTTTAAAAAATGTAAAGAAAGTTAAGTCACATATTCATTGATATTGGAATTGATGACTTAGTTCAATATTACCAAGTATTGATACAAAGAGAACATTTTTCAGGTTTCTCGTCATAGTGATTTTATGCTTAGGTCGCCGCAACCACGATCTAACTTTGCTCGATTGTATTAACTCACGTCATAGGTACTACTTTTAGGCCCGAATCAAGAGTCCGAAACTGATCATTTTCATTTCAGACAATCTGGTTGGAAAACTTGTGTAAACAAAGATAACACCTACGACTAATCAATTGAATCCTTTATTCTAGATAGAAATTAGGATATCAGAGTATCCGATATGAGACTATACAGTCTAATAGTTTATTTATGACTGTTAGAGGTTCTCCAACTATTCTAGCCCCGGCACTACCCGGTCAACAGCAGCTTCTAAGAATTGGTGGTGGTGGTAAGATCAGAATAATCCTTAACACGAGGTAATTGACGATGGATTTCAAAAATTTTTATCGTCGAGTAATAATGTCAGCTACTACCACCAATCAAGTATAATAATAATTCGCAATTATTTAATCCTGTCAATAGAAGGAATACTTACTACTCCATAAATAAGATTCCTTATTTAGTCTGTTTAAGATTACATATGAAGTTGTTCAAGATGGTAAAGATTATAAATCTAGATACCATACATACAACTTTGTATAATATTATTTTCCTAAAAATAAATTAGAATCACATTGGCGTTTCCGTCACTCACCAGGCGAAAACAAACATTTCTCATTATATAAGCTTCGAATTACGGTCAAGTACTTTTAATAGCGGCGTTTTCCCTGAAAGAAAACGCATATTAAAATACTTACCTAATTCGAAGCTTACTTTTTAAATCTGCCTGGTGAATAAAAGCCAATAAGGACAAAGTGGACGCCATGTTCTTTTATAAGTTCACAGGTGGCGCCATCTGGTGGTGAGTCGACGGAAATACGTCATCAAACATGAGTAAGATAAGCCTACGGGTAACGGATATGCCTATCTCATTATATAAGCTTCGAATTAGGTAAGTATTTTAATATGCGTTTTCTTTCAGGGAAAACGCCGCTATTAACTAAATTTATAATGGAGGTTTAAATACTTTAATCAAAATTTTGATTTCAAAATGGCGCCATTTGTCTTGTGGAAAGTCATTGTGCCATCCAAAGATCTATGACCTGGTGTTATAAAGAGCTATGACCCTCAAATTGACGGCTCTAATAAAGCCCTGTTTCCACCGCAAGCTGAGCATTTATGAATCCGCTTAACTCGCAACAGTAAACTGCTAACTTAGGTACTTGTTTTCTCACCAATAAATGGTCGGTATAAATGGACTCATTCACTCATTTTTTATTTAACTCAGCTCATCGAAAATGTGAACTGAAGAGTTGCCACACTTCTCATGTTCATTTTCAAACTCTTCGTTGGTGGAAAACAAAACTCATTTCATTAACAATGAGTCCGTTCTCTCACCATCACCCGCCTATTAGGTACTCTGTTGCGCTAGAAACTGGCCTTAAGCTCGGACTCCACCTCGAGCTGAGCACTTAGTTTTCCGCCACTACTCCACAATTCTCTGTTGTAAGAAGCGGATTAATTAATGGTCCCGTTCAGCTCGCGGTGGAAACCGGGCTTAAGATATATCAAAACTCGCTTGAGAAAAGACACCTCGTAGGTAAGAGGAGACGAAAACGTGTCCTGAAACGTTATTATCTATCGTACAGTCTCTAAGACACTTGATTTTTAAAATATCTAATTATTAGTTGATGCTCGCGGCTTCGCCCGCGTGAAGTTTGGTTCCCGTTCCCGCTTCCCATGGGAACATATTGCCGGGATGAAATGTAGCCTATGTGTTATTCCAAACTACAATCTACCCCGATTCCAAATTTCAGCCCAATCCGTTCAGCCGTTAGAGCGTGATTGAGTAACAAACATACAAACATCTTTCCAAACTTTCACATTTATATTATTAGAAGAAGGATTGCTGAGGTTGATTTTTCGGTCCTTAGCAATAATTTGAGGATACCCCATCCTTTCGAGACCTGGGGTATCCTTCCGAGGGTTTATCCGGGGCTTCCCACCGCGCGTAGGCTGTTAGGCAGGATACATAAGGTTTTTTAGACGGTAGAAGTTTTGAGGAAAA
This sequence comes from Miltochrista miniata, assembly GCA_933228765.1. NCBI lineage: Eukaryota > Metazoa > Arthropoda > Insecta > Lepidoptera > Erebidae > Miltochrista > Miltochrista miniata. The sequence continues at coordinate 6,700,872 of OW121764.1, read as the reverse complement.
AAAAATTCGAACGGAGGTAAGTTTTGGTATCAGGAGACCCCCTGGAGTTATCCTCCCGAGGGCCTCAATTTGTACGGTAGTAGACAACTTTTTAGCTACCGTACGAGATATTTAAATATTTAATTTTCTCAATAAAATTTAGGTAATTAAGTAACGTCATTCAAAAAAAAAATCTCGTACGGTAGCTAAAAAATGGTCTACTTATTACATAACAGAATGTTTTGTTTATAATAACGCCTCTGTCTCATAGGAGAAGGCAAGCATTAGTGATTTTCAGTGCCGCGGTAACCGGAAAGCTTCAATTTTTCAAAAATTTCATCCAGATCCGTTAGAGCTTGATTAATTTATTGTTAAAAATTACAGAGAAACATAATTATTACATATCTATATTTACATTATTACTATCTAAACTAAACCTAAATAAGGCCCCCGTGGCATTGTGCCCAAAAGACTAGCAGCATTCCCCCTTTGAATAGCAATGCCTATTCGTTGAGCGAGAAAACTGCCAGCCCTTGGGTCACCAGTTGACTCCACGAGGCGCTTTTTCAAATTCTTGAAAAATTTTTGCTCATTGGGACCCCATGAACCTAGGAATGATTATGTATATAGTGTTGTATAACCTTTGAGTTATTTTTCTCTACTTCTACCTTCATCCACGCTCGTCGACCTAGGCAATTTCACCTGATTTTTTTCAAACATCTTCGATTTGTTCGCCAAGCGTTCGCTGAGGTCGACCCGCATCTGTTAGTCCACTAACCTTTGGTACATAATTCTGTTTCGCTAGACTGCTTTCAGCTTTTTTCAGCACATGGTTTTTATACCACTGAGCTGGCAGACAATCATACGGACCACCTGATCAAGAATCGGCAGTGTGGCCTATATATAGACTTTACAACAACAAAAATGCTACCTACACTCTCGCTGCCGACCCTCATCGTTTCTTTTTCGATTTTAGTTATTACATCTTTTGTAATTTTTTTCTTCTATTACTTTGAAGGCTTCTCAACTCTATTGTATTAGGTAATTGTAGTAGCAACACAAGCACTTAAACATTATATCATCAAATGCAGGCACAACCGAGTGTATTAATCTGTGACATGTTACCTACCTGTTATCATTGATTTTCCTTTGTACATATTTTGAAGACCACTGTGCATCTGAATTTATCTCTTAAATTATTTATTTTCTAAAAGTACACAGAGATAATGTCTATTTACAATCAGTCATGTCTAAAAACGTTCTGGGCTTTGGTTGCTCATAAAGTTATAAGTAAAATAAATAAATATTCACGGACATTTCACACAACGCTATCTGATCCCAAAGTAAGCTAGGAATAACCTGCTTGTGTTATGGGTATCAGACCACGGATATTAATACTTATATACTTTTAAATACATACATATTATACATAGAAACACCCAGATTCATGAGACAAACATTTATGGGTCACACAAATATTTGTCACCGGTGGGAATCGAACCCACGACCTCCAGCGCCGCAGGCGGTATCACTACCGACTGCGCCACAGAGGCAGTCAAAAAAAAAGTATATGGTATGCTCCATTTCAGCCATTGTCTTCAACAATATCTTTATAATAGCTCCACTAAAACATTTAAATCGAGAAGATAAGTAGATAAATGAACGTGCTGGTACTTTTAATTATTCATCCTAGCACCTTAGCCATTCCACGTAATCGTTTCAGCTGAGCATGTAACAAATCAACCGAGTACCTACTTAAATTTGCTCCCTCGTAAAACTCTACGCAACCTCTAGGTGTCAAAGGAGTTAGAGGGGGATGGGCCGAATGGAGGGAGTGAATGCTAGGCCAGCAAGTACGAAAGCACCCATTCATAAAACTAAACCGGATCGATATAAAACGTCGCACCTATTCAAGTATCTCACATACAATTACTATAAAACTTACCTCGCATTCATAGCTTGTTCAGTACGCCCTTTCAGAAACAATACTCGTCAAAATAAGGCAATGGATTGTGCGCAGTACCGTAACGAACTTGTAGCTGGAACGGGCATGTTGTCTCATACAGATGTGCTTTTGTTAGAGAAGTACGTGGAGACTTTGTTAAGGCTGGTTGTACACGTCTGACTTTTTATAAAACGGATAACTTTGAAAATCGGACTCGCTGCGCCTGGGTTTCAATCGGAATGATCTGCCTTTGTTCCTGTCCATTTTACAGGACGTGTTTCACTATTGCCAGAATACATACATAAACACAGTCACGCATTTATCTCCAAAGGGGTAGGCAGAGGCATAGTATACGCCCACATTTCACCTTATAGTTTTATGTCCCACGTAATAGGTGGTGAGCCTATTGCCGTGTTTTTGTTTTGCCATAAGTACGTGTTCATTTAATTTTTATACCACAAATGTGGCACAAAACATACAGCCCATCTGATGGAAAGCGGCCACCGAAGCCTATAGACGTTTGCAACACCAGAACAAAGACTTCTATATTAACTGAGGTAGACACGCTGTACTCTAACAAACGAGATTTCAAAAGCAATCCTCATACACACACATTGCTAAGACTACACTCACTTATAAATAATATTTACGTAATTGTCGCCACAATAGCAATATACAAAAAGAACAAGAGTAAAAGAGAAAGCGTATGGACTCCGATTACAAGCCGAGTACTCTCGAAGTTTTGACTCACTCACTACAGTGCGAGCTACGCTGCTAATTAGCTCAGTTTATACGAGTAGGTTTCAAAAATCGGTGCGTAGGGCATGTCTACCTCAGTTTATATAGGAGTCTTTGCACCAGAGGCGGTATACTCCCGCTGCCAACCATGTAAAAACCTTTTAAGACCTTTGAAGAACCCCATACTTTAGGCGTTCAAGAAATCTGAATTTTTTTTACGAAAAAAACTTTCTTCTAAGTCCAAAAAGATCGATGTTGTCGGATGTGGTCGCGCATCCTAAGATTGGATTGTATTTGGTAAGCATCCCGACTAGTCTAGGCGCGCGCCGGCCAATTTAAAAAAGAGACAGCAAGATTTATAATTAAGATACTGAGATAACAAGTACATTGACTGGTAACAGCAGGCATTTTATTTCAAAATCCATTAATTTCCTTTATTGATAACTTGAAAGTGAAAGTAAAATAAATTAGATACAATTTCGCCTCGATGGAAAATGAATAAAACAAATAATGAATATTTTCTGTTGTGATACATTTTTAGCGACGAGATTTAATTTAAAGGACTTACAATGAAGATTGAAAACGTTTCTTTTTACCGTTTTTTGTAAGATTTACTTTGAGATAAAGAGTATATTATTGGACCACTTTGCTGTGTATTTAGTAGGTAAGTTTTAAGTGTAAAAACGGATCCCTAATATTAAGACTTCGCTGTTTGTAGAAAAAAAATATTTAAGAGGCCTTTTTTCTACAAAAAACGGAATACATATACCTACCGACGTTCCTTGAATAGAAAGGAGCCCACCGGTGGGCGCGGTTGGACCACGGGTAATAGACGCCTTAATTTTGTTTTGTTTTTTGACAAACTCCAGAAACACTTAGCGCTCCTGTACACGACGCCGCAACCGCACCGGCGCAGCACCGTCGCACAGTGGATCGATTCATACAAATCGGCGGACATAGGAATCTTGAAACACTTTTTACCGATTTAAAAAAAACTAATGATGCCAATGTGTTTATCTTAATAATTGTAGTCGAAAACAATATTACACAATTTTGATTAGACTTCAATTTTAAAAAATATTCGACAAAAACTGATTTCAATGTATGGAAAAGCACATTAAAAAAGGGATAGCTTGCGATTTTCTCGTGTTTTCTGATTTTAACGCTTATAATGACTTTTAATGGGTTGTTAGCAAAATATCTGCCAAACATTTTAGGTACCCCTAGGCACCCCTCTGGGATCTATATGACAAAATATCATTTTTCTCATTTTCTTTAAGAAAATATGTCTAGTTCGTTTTTTTACAGTTATAATTGTTGATAAACTACATTTTAACTTAGTACTGTCCTACCCACATCAAAAATCATATGACTGGCATTCGGGATCGGGAGTTTTTGAGAGATACTTATAAGCAGGCGACTATAAGTTTATCCTACTTTTTTAGCAACATTTATGTATTGTATAGTGATTTTCCATTATAATTTGAAGAAAATAATGTATTAATCAAATAAAACAATCACGCGTTATATAAAACATATATGTCGCCACACCGAGAATTACTAATTAAAATCTATTTGATTATAAATAGATTAAAACCATTACAATGAGCAACTTTACTGATACCTTACTATTTTGTGATATAAGGTTCGAATAGAAATAGTTGTAGAATTTATTAACACTGATTTGTATAACTTGATGTAGTGTTGAACTAATTAGGTTACCTAAGTGTTATGTGACTATGTAGGTTCGTAAGAACCTACAATAAAGACTATTGTTAAATTCTTATTGACAATTATTACGAATATTGTCGACATTTAAAAATGTTTTTAATCAAAACAGGATTTTTGTTATTCCTATAGTTCCGGCAATGTTCATTTTACTGAGAATGAATTAATCTTTGTATTTTAACGATTTCATTCAATTTAACAGTTTGTTTGACTAATTAAATTAATAACTTTATTTCTCAAAAATAAATTGAACCACATTTCTTTGATTTAAAAAGAAAACATTAAATATCAAGCCACGTGTTTTGTGAGAACAATTTGAGTGGCTGGGATTTATAAATAGACAGTGGTTGTGGCCGAGGGCTCACTTTGTTGCTGGAATTTGGAGAGAAAACATTGTGAGTAGATTCTATGTTGGTTTTAATTTGGAATAAAAATTATGTTGTAATAACCTACTGGAAGTTAAAAGAGTGGCCGGAGTTTTATTGCCAGGTTCTTTTTTCTCCAGCTCTACCTATTGCGTTGCGAATCTGGCAGTAAATGTAGATTGTGACTTACATGAATAAAGATTTTTCATTTCATTTGATTTTATTTCATTGGTGTTCCATTTGCTTGTTTTGATTACTGTGTTTCTGAAATAAATACCGCCTAAGTATTTATTTCACTGTTATTTAACTAGATATCCATCTATAAGTGTAATAAAGCATAAAGCAGACCCGATGACCTACTCCAGGTCAGCGGGCCTGCGCTTTTTAAAAACAGCTGCCGCAAGTCTACTCCGACATATATCATAGTCATAAAAATACAAAAACTTACTTATTAAATAAAATATTAGCTTAAAATAAATAAACATCTGGAACAGAAACGATTCAATTAACATGTATGTACATTAAATAATGAAACAAAATTAGGAAAATGTATAAAAAAAAATCATTATCCGAAGCTTCCGTTTCTGAATCTTCTTCTGCTTGTGCAGAGCCTAATTATGCATCAGTATCTATGTATTCAATTTCAGAAACTTCTAGAATTAGTAACTAATAAAATAACTTTTGAATACTTGTGGCATGAAGTACCAAGGGTACAATTCTATGTAAAGCTCTGCCACCCTGGTACTACATGCCATCAAGTATTCATAAGTTATTAGTTCACGGGCCGTAAATTATTCAACATTTAGCTATAGTTCCGATAGGACTTCTTTCGGAAGAGTTATCTGAGTCAAGTAATTCGGATTTCAGAAAATACAGAGAACACCATTCACGTAAAATAAATAGCATTGCTTGCAATTAAGATGTTCTAAATAATTTGCTGATTTCATCCAACCCAATTTTAGCACAAATACGGCCACGGATATATAAAAAGCAAAAGAAGGCATTGTTTTTAGAAACTTTAAATCTACTAATTCTAGAAGTTTCTGAAATTGAATTTATAGCTACTGTTTAATTGTTAGTCTCTGCGCAAGCAGAAGAAGATTCAGAAACGGAAGCTTCGGATAATGATGTTTTTTGTCTACATATTTCTAATTTTGTTTGATCATTTAATGTACATAGTTTTAATTTAATAGAACTTTAGTGGCTTGGCAAAAAATACTTACAATAATGTACAATCATAAACAAAAATTGAACCTATCTTACCTATAAATTAAAAATAAAAGCAAAAAAACTAGTCATAATTATATAATACATACATACATAATTACATACATGCGTCTTAGGATTCCTCCGGATCATTAATTGTCTTTGTTATATATTTTTGTTTATTTTAAGCTACTATTTTTTTAAAGTTTTATCTAATTCTAATTTTGTTTGATTATTTAATGTTCATACATGTTAATTGAATCGTTTCTGTTCCATATTTTTATTTATTTTAAGCTATTATTTTACCACTTTTTATTTTATAAGTAAGTTTTTGTATTTTTATAACTATGATATATGTTTTATATAACGCGTTATTGTTTTTTTTATTAATACATTATTTTCTTAAAATCTTAATGGTAAATAACTATACAATACATAAATGTTGCTAAAAAAGTAGGATAAACTTATAATCGCCTGCTTACAAGTGTCTCTCAAAAACTCCCGATCCCGAATGCTAGTCATATTATTTTTGATGTGGGTATGTCAGTACTAAGCTAAAATGTAGTTTATCAACAATTATAACTGTAAAAAAAACGAACTAGACATATTTTCCTAAAGAAAATGAGAAAAATGATATTTTGTCACATAGCTCCCAGAGGGGTGCCTAGGGGTACCTAAAATGTTTGGCAGATATTTTGCTAACAACCCATCAAAAGTCACTATAAGCGTTAAAAGCAGAAAACACGAGAAAATCGCAAGCTATCCCTTTTTTAATGTGCTTTTCCATACATTGAAATCAGTTTTTGTCGAATATTTTTTAAAATTGAAGTCTAATTAAAATTGTGTAATATTGTTTTCGACTACAATTATTAAGATAAACACATTGGCATCATTAGTTTTTTTAAAATCGGTAAAAAGTGTTTCAAGATTCCTATGTCCGCCGATTTGTATGAATCGATCCACTGTGCGTCGCCGCACTCTGTACTGTGTAACTGTATACGTGCCGCGTACACGCCGCCGCCGCACCGGCGCCGCACCGTCGCCGCATCATTTTACCATACCACTACACAGTTGTTAGTAATACATTGCTGGCTACACAGATCCAGCCAGTAATGGAATGGCAACACGGTTAGAGACACGGCGTGGTTGCGGCGTCGTGTACAGGAGCGCTTATAAGTGCCTCTGGAGTTTGTCGAAAAACAATATAATAGTCACGTTTTACTGCAACCAACCAACAAAAAAAATCACCACTTTTCTAATACTATCTAATATTATAAAGAGAAAAGATTTGACTGTTTATTTGTTTGCATCGAATAGGCTCCGAAATTAATGGACCGATTTGAAAAATTCTTTCACTGTTGGGAAGCTACACTCTTCCTGGTGAACATAGGCTATATTTTAGTCTCCTATTCCCACGGAAACGGGAGCTACACAGGTGATACCGCGTGACGTCCGCTATTTACTTAAACAACACTTGAAATACCTACACTTATTTTGGAAAAAAAAAATTCAATAAAAAATAAAACCGACTTCAACCAATTCCTGAAAAATTAATTTATTTAGCCCAAAGTAATATGTATTCTGATTTATCAGATTTTATTCAATATCATATTGAAGTCGGCGCCAAGTAAACCCATAGTTTTATGTAGGTACTAGCTAAACCAGCAACTTCGTTTACGTCACATAAGGTGTATGAACGGAGAGGTATTTCTTCAGCAGATTTATCAACCAGCGTGTGAAACTGCCCTGTTTAAGGCGTGGACTGAATTGTTTTAGAATAGACTTAATCTTTAAGCTCTTTTATGATTAAGCTAACACGCCAGTTTAGATTTACCCATTTTTAGACTCATTTATGTCTATGTTCGATTCTTTAAAGTGATAGAACTTTTTTATTTATAAACCGATTGACATGAAATAAACACTAAATGTTAAGTGGAGCAAACCTCGACACAATAAAGAAAACCGCATTGCAATCGATAAAGCGGTTACTGAGATTAGTGTGCACAACCGTACAGACAAACAGACATACAGACAAACAGACAAAAATTCTAAAAATCATTGTTTTGGGTTCTAGTGCGTTCCTAAAGCCCCCCTACAATATTTTTTAGGGTTTCGTAGCCAAATGGCAAAAACGGAACCCTTATAGATTCGTCATGTCTGTCTGTCTGTCTGTCTGTTTGTCTGTCTGTCTGTCTGTCCGTCCGTGTGTCACAGCCACTTTTCTTCGAAACTATAAGGCCTATGATATTGAAACTTGGTAACTAGATGTATTCTGTGAACCGCATTAAGATTCTTATATAAAATTAGAAAAAAAGCAATAAATTTTGGGGGTCCCCATAGTCAGAACTGAAACTCAAATTTTTTTTTTTCATCAAAAACATACGTGTATCTATAGATAGGTCTTGAAAAATGCTATTGAGGTTTCTAACATCATTTTTTTCTAAACTGAATACTTTGCGCAAGAGACACTTCCAAAGTGGAAAAATGTGTGTCCCCCCCCCCTCTAACTTCTAAACTAAGAGAATGATAAATCTAAAAAGAATATATGATGTACATTGCTATAAAAACTACCAACGAAAATTAGTTCGAACGAGATAGAGCTGGTAGTTTTTTTTTAATACGTCATAAACTGCAATTTTCGGTTAGAAAAATCACTACCACTGCGAACGTGTTAAAAGTGTTAAAACATCAATCAAAGTTACAACGAACTATAAGAACTTTTATATTATGTTACTTGCTGCTACGAAACCCTTCATGGGCGAGTGCAACTCGCACTTGGCCGGTTTATTCTTATTTATCTTCCATGTACAGAGAGCGACTTGTTACGATTTTATTATAATATATGTATTGATTATTCATGGCACCAACTTCAATATTATATTAAATAAAGTCTGATAAACCAAAATACATATTACTTTGTGCTAAGTAAATTAAATTTTTCAGGAATTGGTTGAACTCGGTTTTTTTTTTCATTATTTTAAGTGACGGGTGAACCGAAAAAAATATCTATCTAGGTGAAAGTTCTCATCAATACAAATCAATCAAGCCCAAACACAAGGTAGCTGCTGTAAATCGTTAAGGAATTCCCTCGACTGTCTTTCGGTTCCATCATCAGATCGACTCCAGACATTCATTAAATTGTAGTACCTACATTAAAGCACTGAAATAAAAAGTTAACAAACGCACTAGTTGTCCCTACAATTTTCGGTGGTTGCCCTCGATTTCTCCTGAATCCCATCATCAGATCCTGACCTCAACGATATAAAAACTATAGATACGTTATAGACACTTGAAAATGGCAACACGTAAAGAAGGTAATTACCTGAAAATGTGTGACGCGGCTGTAGGGTTAGCGAAAGTTGTATTAGCACTGTTTTAAATTCTGTAAGTAAAGAAAACTCGAAAAAAACACGCCTTCATGTATCTTCACATGATACACAAGTTACACAGCAACTGTTCAATATAAAAATGTGTCATTTCATGCGTAAGTACAATAGAAATAATAATATTATTTCATTTTCTCGGATCGATAAAATGGCGGCAAGCATAATATGGAAATTGTACTCTATAGTCTGTGGTTCGGCGCCCGCGACCCGTAAGGGGATGTCGGGGAGATTTTGTACTAATGTTTTATTTTGCTATTTAATTTTTTTTTATTAAGGTTATTTTATTATTTAAAAAAATAATGAAACATAATAATAATATATTAAGATTATTAAAATGATTTAAATTACATATATTTGGATTACTTACTAGGTACTAAATTATTAGATACCTACTTATTAAATAAATGTTTCTGTATGTTATTGTTATATTTTTATTTTGTGACTTAAATTACGTTAATAATTACTAATCCGATAAACAACATTAAAATTTTATAAATTTAAATATTACGTAATTACCAGTAAATACATTAATCATATTATGTCTGAGTAAGTGAAATTCAAGTTTCCCTTCTTCCCCACATTCCTCTGATATTGGCTTCATGCATGCTACCACAGATAATTTATAGAATTCTTTTTTGCCGCAATGTTCGTGTATAACGTGTCTATATACTTAGATCATCTAACCACAGGATGCGCCTTACTTAAGCATTGTTTTCTGCCATTGCACATGACCATTTGGTCTTTTGGCTTTATGAAAAGCCTGTACATCAGTACATCATTTTATATGATTAAACTAGTACATTACATTGTAGTTGACTGTACAATAACAATTAACACAGAACAGCCATTACGCGTTTGTCGATTAATACATTTTTAAATGCAATGAAATTTTATATGTCTTTGTGTTTCCCCCTTCACTTGTATGAAAACTGGCAGAATATTTTTGTATGCGGTGGTTCGCAAAGGCTAGTCCCGTGTTATATGGTCTAAGTCTATATATGATACGTCTTTGCCTGACCTGGTGAAATTGGGACCACCTCAGAAGTGAACTCTATCCAACAAAAAGCAGATTTGAAATTCGTCTATAATTGACGAAATATCGGTGAACATACATAAAACATTGAGAACTTCCTTTTTTTTTAAGTCGGATCTATCAATCTAGGTGTAAAGTTCTCATCAATACAAATCAATCAAGCCCAAACACAAGGTAACTGCTGTTAATTGTTAAGGAATGCCCCCACTGTCTTTCGACTCTATCATCAGATCGACTCCAGACCTTCAATAAAATGTAGAACATTAAAGCACTTAATTAAAAAGTTAACAAGCGCACTAGTTGTCCCTACAATTTTCGGTGGTTGCCCTCGATTTCTCCTGGATCTCATCATCAGATCCTGACCTGGTGAAAATGGGACCACCTCAGAAGTAAACCCTATTTAACAAAAAAAGAAATTTTGAAATCCGTCTATAATTGACGGAAATATCGCTTAACATACATAAAAAAAAATACATACAGACGAATTGAGAACTTCCTCCTTTTTTTGAAGTCGGTTAAAAATAGCATCCATTTGTCTCCAATTTCGCACCAAAACTCCGATTTCCCGCTTACACCACATACAAAGATAAAAGAAAATTACTGATAGAAAATTCCTAGATCCACAGAACAAAAATAAATTATTTCGCGCCTAAATCGTTGGCATATTCCAATAAAAAAAAGAATTAAAAAGTTTATAACCTCCTGTGCCTTGGTGATAAGCAACAGCCACTTTAAGCCTCCTTTGTTATGGAAATGAGTCCCTCCCAAGAATAGGGCCGTTTTTCATAGATTCATTCTGCGGTTTGAAAGCCTTCAGTCAAAAGATGAACTGGCTTGAAGAAAATGTACATATATTTTTATTGAGATTAATTTATTTTTATTTTGTGTTATTCAGGGTTATTCCTTCTAACAAAAAACATTTATCCGTTTTCTATACTTAACCTATCAATAGCTTGTCGTAAAATTTAAGTGGAATGGAAGTTGCAAAACTGACTGTCGTTGGAAAAACTAAAAACATTGAACTAGAAAATTTAAAAAAATGCTAAAAAGTATTGGGTGACAGATAATAATGGTTAGTAATAAATAGAGCAATAAAAATAAAATTACTTGTTATAGTTTCGTTGAGTTTTTTATGAAGGTGATTTAAGTTTTCTTAGTTAGATTGATCGTCAAGTTTTAATATTAGATTGTTGCAAGTAGCGAAAAATTCTAAATCTATGGTTTCAAGTGTGTGTTTTTCAAGCCACCCAAAAAGCCTTCAACTTGGCTTATTGATTGTCATTTTACTGACAACCGGGTTTCATTATTGTAATACGTCGTTGGTTACATTCTAGTTTTAGCCCCTCTCTATAAAATAGATTGCAGAGGGGCTTATGGCGAGACTTTGTCTGTAGTCTGTGACTCTCTTGCATTAAACTACGTCACTAGGTCACGTGGATCATCTGTTCAAAGTTTGAAATAAAACAAAAATTACAACGTCAATCGGGTTGAACTTTCACTTTCACAATAAACGTTTTAGAGAGGGGCAGTCGGGCGAGACCGTCTCACGGCTTTTTGTTTCTTTTCAACGCAATTTTTCTTCAAAAAAGTTTTCCTTTAGTCGCCTCTTACGACACCCTCGGGATTTTGTACTTTTCCTGTTGCTACACGGAGCGTGTGTTTGTATGTTGATTACAGCAAATAGTGTTAATTACATTCATGCTATCCGATGTTCGTAATCAGTCGATATTATGCACACACGTGTAAATTAACGAACAATCAAAGTTTTTATGTAACTCATTTACGCAAAATAACTGAATGGATTTTAATGAAGCTTCACATAATATTTGTGTAACTGACTAGCGAACGTCACGCGGTTACAACCGCGTAGTTCCCGTTCCCGTGGGAATACGAGAATAAAATATAGCCTATGTTCACCACACACACAAAGAGTGTAGCTTCCCAAAAGTGAAAGAATTTTTCAAATCAGATTCGGAGCTAACAAACAAACAAACAAACCCACAGACGAACAATCAAATTTTTCCTCTTTATAATATTAGTATAGAACATTTCAACTGTTTAGGTATCGCAGGTCGTGAGATAGGTAGGTACAACCTGGTGATAGACAGACGGACAGACATACAGTGGAGTTTCAGTAGTAGAATTTTGGAAAATCCTTCATGAATGCTATGCCGGACTCCTACCGACTAAAAACCATACGTTTCGTACCTAATGCCTCCTAATGGGAGCCCCAGGTAAGTCCTCAGAATGACGACCCCTGGTCGCCAAACAGACCTACGGCTTCCACTGCGGCCTCACCTAGTCGGGGTTCGGGTGCTATCCTTCGTCTTTGAGGGGTTGTTCGGGCGTTATCCCGCTTCTCGTTGGGTGAAGCCCTCACTTCGTCGTTTTTGGGTATGAAACTCTAGAAACAAATGACGATCGAATGATAGTCACTTTTTTTAACGTGAGGGAAAATCCTCATGGATGCTATGCCGGACTCCTACCGACTAAAAAAACCTCACGTAACGCCCAACAGCCTTGGTTAGGAGCCCCGGGTAAGCTCTCTGAAGGATGTCCCAGGACCGAATGATAGTCACTTTGAATGCAATTAAAACTCAAACTAAAGGTTTTTGAAGAATAAATAAATATGTGTGACTCTCAAAATATAGATTAAATTGCAGGTTACTTACTGCATCAGTGGCGTAGTAGAATGCTGAAATTAAATCAAGGATACAAATATTTGTGTGATCCAGACATGTTTGTTTCTGTGCTCGGGTCAGAAGGTACGTAAGTTTTAGCCCCTCTCTATGAAACAGAGTGCAAAGGGGCTTATGGCGAGACTTTGTCTGCAGTCTGTGACTCTGTTGCATTAAACTACGTCACTAGGTCCCATGGATCATCTGTTCAAAGTTTGAAATAAAACAAAAATGACAACGTCAATCGGATTGAACTTTCACAATAAACGTCTGCAGTCTGTGACTCTGTTGCATTAAACAACGTCACTAGGTCACGTGGATCATCTGTTCAAAGTTTGGAATAAAACAAAAATTACAACGTCAATCGGATTGAACTTTCACAATAAACGTGTTAGCTAGGGTCGGGTAAGAACGATCTCACAGCTTCTTGTTATTTTTTCAAAGGAATGTCCCTGAAAACTGAAGGAACTTAAAGAACCCTTCTCGCCTACTTTGCCTCGTTGCTCTAGTGGTCGAAATGTGCCACTGTGGGTTCGATTCCCACCGGCGACAAAACTTTGTGTTATCCACAAATATTTCTCTTGAGAGTCCGGGAGTTTCTATGTATGATAAGTATGTATTTTTAAAGAACTAGCTAACCCGCTACTGTTTTTTGTTTGAATTTTGTGAAAGGACTCTTAACATGCGATGATCATTTTAGATAATAATAAACATTATTCTTAAAGACCATTTCACAGCGTAAATATCACTCAAATAACAATAAATCTAACAAAAGCAGCGATTAATAAGTATCTATGGGTATATTTTCGAAATCTACCTTTTTTATCGTTTTACTAGAATACGCATAGAAAATTTATATTTATAAAAAAATTGATTGATTTTTTTATAATACAATTACAATTTATTACAATACAATTACAATTATTATATTAATATAAATTATTATAGAATTATTATACAATACAATTTTTTTATAATTGTTTTTTTTCTATGAAGTCTTTGAAAAATTACTGTTTTCCTTATTCTGTGAAAAGACTCTAGATGAGCCCTGTAGATAATAATAAACATTATTCTTAAAGACCATTTCACAGCGTAAATATCACTCAAATAACAATAAATCTAACATAAGCAGCGATTAATAAGTATCTATGGGTATATTTTCGAAATCTACTTTTTTAATTGCTTTTATTAGAATACCCGTAGATTATTGATATTTATAAAAAAAAAATTAATAATACAATTACAATATAATACAATACAATTATTATGCAATATAAATTATTATACAATTATTATTATTACAATTTTTTTTTATAATTGTCTTTTTTTTCTATGAAGTCTTTGAAAAATTACTGTTTTCCTTATTCTGTAAAAAGAATCTTATCCCTAGATGAGCCCTTTAGATAATAATAAACATTCTTAAAGACCATTTCACAGCGTAAATATCACTCAAATAACAATAAATCTAACATAAGCAGCGATTAATAAGTATCAAAGATAAGATAAGATAAGATAAGATTTATTAACAAAAAAGGAAATATTACAATAGTGGTAACAGATTATCATCAGATACTATGGGTATATTTTCGAAATCTACTTTTTTCATTGTTTTTATTAGAATACCCGTAGATTATTGATATTTATAAAAAATATTGATTTTTTATAATACAATTACAATTTAATACAATACAATTGCAATTATTATAGAATTATTATACAGGTGAATTTTTGAAAAGGGAGGCCAAATCCGAAACTATAAGGAATAGCTAAAAATGTTCAAAGGAGTTACGAGCCCGATTTTGATAAAACTTAAAACCTCATTATTAGATTTTTGAAAAACCAATAATCCTAGCTGGGAATCGAACCCATTGATTTTGAAAAAAAAAACACACCCTATACTACTACACCATACGATAGTTTCGCTGATAAGGATCAAATTCTGCGAAGTAATGATATACGGCAAATCTAAGGAAAGTTTGGAATTTTAATAGAATTCATATTTCATGTACCTAAATTTTGCATCATAATTTGTTTTGTTCGAAATCCCAGAATAGATCGTAACTATTCCGTGTTTTAAATCATGCTCAGAATGATTCTTTGGAGAATATTCTAAACGGAATCAATAATATTGAATGCAGTACGATCCTTGAGGTCTCGAATCTAGCTATGTATTGAAACAATGGTCTACATTTTGAACAATTAATCAGTTAATGTACCCCCTGGGCGAGGCCGCAGTGGCGGCCGTAGGTCTGTTGGGAGTCACGGGACATCCTTCCTGAGGGCTTACCCGGGGCTCTCAACCATAGGATGTTGGGCGTTACGTGAGTTTTTTTAGCCGGTAAGAGTCCGGCATAGCATCCTACGAGGATTTTCCCTCACATCAAAAAAAAACAAAAAAAAATCAGTTAATGTAAGAAAAATAAATTGTATTTTGTTAAAGATAAGCACTTTCCTTTAGTTTGCCGTATGTCATTACTTCCCAGAATAAGATTCTTAATAGCAACACTATCGTATGGTGTAATAATATAAAGATGTGTTTTTTTATTCGATTCGATTCCCAGCTAGGATTATTGATTTCTCAAAAATCTAATGATGAGGTTTTAAGTTTCATCAAAATCGGGCTCGTGACTCCTTTCAGAATTTTTCGCTATTCCTTATAGTTTCGGATTTGGCCATCCAATCCCTTTTGAAAAATTCACCTGTATTTTTTTTTTAATTGATTTTTTTCTATGAAGTCTTTGAAAAATTACTGTTTTCCTTATTCTGTGAAAAGACTCTTATCCCTAGATGAGCCCTTTAGATAATAATAAACATTATTCTTAAAGACCATTTCACAGCGTAAATATCATTCAAATAACAATAAATCTAACATAAGCAGCGATTAATAAGTATCTATGGGTATATTTTCGAGTCGCAAAATGTCGAATGGCCCTGTTTACTTGAGGGGATGTGGTGTATGGCTTCGACCAAGTAATAGTAATAGACGGACCCACGTCATCCCTACGTCATTTTTATAAGTTTTATCACCTGAATATCAGCTTCGTTCATTTGACTCGGTGCAAAGGCGAGCTGTGAGAGTTGTCAACGATCCTATACTTACAGGAGTTACAGGTGGTGTAGAGACTTTGCATCCTTATGCGTGTTCTGACGCCTGTACGTGTGTATGTGCTCTGAGGAATTATTTGATATGATGCCTACGGCTACGTTCTATCATCGCACCGCTCCCCACAGACAGGAAGTTCATCCTCACACTCTACGTCCGGAGCGTTCGAGCACGGTTAGATCCGATAGGGGTTATCTTCCACGCACGCAGGTTGTGAATTAATCTCCCTGCTTCGGTTTTCCCAAACGCTTACAGTATGGGATACTTCAAAAGGGGCCTTAGAAGGTCTTACAGTGTCGGCAAGTGTGGCGCCTCTGGTGTTGCAAACGTTCATAGACTGGGGTAACCACCAGTCTTTCTGGTAGGCCGTATGTTGTCTGACACCTTAGTGGTATAAAAAAATAGGTACATTACGATCTCAAAAAGTGAGACTAGTTCACACACAAAGATAGTGCAGCAACGACACGACATGCACACATACATTCTTTTTTCGAATTTAGGGTAGTGTTATTACACTTCGGGAACGCACAGGAAGCATTTAGCGCAAAATCTTATCTTGCCACACGTGTTTTACCTTCGGAACAATAACACCGACTACGATCGAGTGAGCGCTTACTTTAACGTCTTCAAATTGGTTCCCCCCTGTTTGGTATAACAACATTTGATTTGGTCGAAAATAACTTTGTCTAATTTCAGTTACAATAAAGTCATTTCACATAGTTATTCATTTGACCAAATATTTAATTGGTAGAATTTTATTTAGCATAATTATTTATTTGGAATAATATCATTTCACCGAATTTTCATTTGCACTAATTTTATTTAAACTAATGCTTCATTAGACTAATAATGATGTCGTCAAGAGATCATATCGAGTATTCGGTTTTGTAATAATTATGTAGTTTCCTTTCATTGTCAATATACTGACGGTGGTTTCATTGTTTTTTTTTTTTCATATTTTGTGTTTTTTTGATCGATATTATGCAAAGCAATTATTTTTTCGAACGTTGTTCGAATTAGTAACATTCGACCAAACGTTGTTATATCAAACAAGGGTGAACCCTTCAAATTGATGTATGGATGGGCCCGTCTATGCCATTACTTGGTGGAATGTGTATGACAATAACTACGTGATATATATCAGACCAAGTGGCTTATGACTGAGTTGTTTGTGTAAACTTGACCTAAATATTTGGAGTGCTGAGGAGAGTTAAGTGTCTTTATCTTATTTACATCTATATATATAAAAATGTTGTGTGCGTTTGTGTATCTATTAAAAACTCAAAATTTCCTGAATCGATTGAGCTCAAAATTGGACACGATGTACAATAGGATTCAGAGATGGTTTTAGGCTACTTTATACACTTTTATCATAACAGCAATAAGAATAAAATAGCTTTAAAAAGTGATTTTACCAATAGATGGCGTTGGTCGTTTTTTTTTAAATTATATTCTGCCAGCTTCAGAACAAAATATTATAAACAACCTATTTAGAAGGTACCTACCAGATTGATGTTTTTTAAGAGAAGTTTGATTGCGGCTTCCTTGCATTCAGAATAATAAAAGAGAGTACTTACCTAATAAAGAGGTCAGATTTGTTTTGCATGTTATTTTTGAACTTTTTGGACATTCGGAATTTTGGAGTTTTGGACTTTAGACTTTTGGAATTTTGGAGTTTTGGAGTTATGGAGTTATGGAGTTTTTGGACTTTTATAATTTTAGACATTGGAGTTATGGACTTTGGACTTTTGGCCTTTTGGACTATTGGACTTTTGGACTTTTGGAATTTTGGAGTTTTGGAGTTTTGGAGTTATGGAGTTTTTGGACTTTTAGAATTTTAGACTTTGGAGTTATGGACTTTTGGACTTTGGACTTTTGGCCTTTTGGACTATTGGACATTTGGACTTTGGACTTTTGTACTTTTGGACTTTTCGAGTTTTGGGCGTTTGACATTTTGGACTTTTGGAGTTGGAGTTTTGGAGTTTTAGAGTTTTAGAGTTTTAGAGTTTCAGAGTTTTAGAGTTTTAGAGTTTTCGAGTTTTCGAGTTTTCGAGTTTTAGAGTTTTAGAGTTTTAGAGTTTTAGAGTTTTAGAGTTTTAGAGTCTTAGAGTTTAAGAGTTTTAGAGTTTATAGTTTTAGAGTTTTAGAGTTTTAGAGTTTTAGAGTTTAAGAGTTTTAGAGTTTTAGAGGTTTAGAGTTTTAGAGTTTTAGAGCTTTAGAGTTTTAGAGTTTTAGAGTTTTAGAGTTTAGAGTTTTAGAGTTTTAGAGTTTTAGAGTTTTAGAGTTTTAGAGTTTTAGAGTTTTAGAGTTTTAGAGTTTTAGAGTTTTAGAGTTTTAGAGTTTTAGAGTTTTAGAGTTTTAGAGTTTTAGAGTTTTAGAGTTTTAGAGTTTTAGAGTTTTAGAGTTTTAGAGTTTTAGAGTTTTAGAGTTTTAGAGTTTTAGAGTTTTAGAGTTTTAGAGTTTTAGAGTTTTAGAGTTTTAGAGTTTTAGAGTTTTAGAGTTTTAGAGTTTTAGAGTTTTAGAGTTTTAGAGTTTTAGAGTTTTAGAGTTTAGAGTTTAAGAGTTTTAGAGTTTTAGAGTTTTAGAGTTTTAGAGTTTTAGAGTTTTAGAGTTTTAGAGTTTTAAAGTTTTAGAGTTTTAGAGTTTTAGAGTTTTAAAGTTTTAGAGTTTTAGTTTTAGAGTTTTAGAGTTTTAGAGTTTTAGAGTTTTAGAGTTTTAGAGTTTTAGAGTTTTAGAGTTTTAGAGTTTTAGAGTTTTAGGGTTTTAGAGTTTTAGAGTTTCAGAGTTTAAGAGTTTTAGAGTTTTAGAGTTTTAGAGTTTTAGAGTTTTAGAGTTTGAGAGTTTGAGAGTTGGGAGTTTGGGAGTTTGCGAGTTTGGGAGTTTGGGAGTTTGAGAGTTTGGAGTTTTGGAGTTTTGGAGTTTTGGAGTTTTGGAGTTTTGGAGTTTTGTATTTTGGGAGTTCTGGAGTTTTGGAGTTTTGGAGTTTTGGAGTTTTAGAGTTTTAGAGTTTTAGAGTTTTAGAGTTTTAGAGTTTTAGAGTTTTAGAGTTTTAGAGTTTTAGAGTTTTAGAGTTTTAGAGTT
The DNA here is from genome assembly GCA_933228765.1 of Miltochrista miniata. Lineage (NCBI taxonomy): Eukaryota > Metazoa > Arthropoda > Insecta > Lepidoptera > Erebidae > Miltochrista > Miltochrista miniata. The sequence continues at coordinate 6,681,630 of OW121764.1, read as the reverse complement.
TTAGAGTTTTAGAGTTTTAGAGTTTTAGAGTTTTAGAGTTTGAGAGTTTGGGAGTTTGGGAGTTTGGGAGTTTGGGAGTTTGCGAGTTTGGGAGTTTGGGAGTTTGGGAGTTTGGAGTTTTGGAGTTTTGGAGTTTTGGAGTTTTGGAGTTTTGGAGTTTTGGAGTTTTGGAGTTTTGGAGTTTTGGAGTTTTGGAGTTTTGGAGTTTTGGAGTTTTGGAGTTTTGGAGTTTTGGAGTTTTGGAGTTTTGGAGTTTTGGAGTTTTGGAGTTTTGGAGTTTTGGAGTTTTGGAGTTTTAGAGTTTTAGAGTATTAGAGTTTTAGAGTTTGAGAGTTTGGGAGTTTGGGAGTTTGGGAGTTTGGGAGTTTGGGAGTTTGCGAGTTTGGGAGTTTGGGAGTTTGTAGTTTTGGAGTTATGGAGTTTTGGAGTTTTGGAGTTTTGGAGTTTTGGAGTTTTGGAGTTTTGTAGTTTTGGAGTTTTTGACTTTGGACTTTTGAACTTTTGAACTTTTGGACTACTACTAACTCCTATGTATATTTTATGATATTTCTTTCAAAAATAAGGTCATGAAGAAGTTTCACTTCTTACGTGTGTACAATAGTACACGCACACATTTTTTTTTAAATGTACCCATCATTTAGTTTGTTACTCATTTCTCATAGGTACATAAAACCACCATAAAAAAGTCACAGCGAAGCGTGGCAGGGTACCGCTAGTATATATATATATCTCTAGTATTGTGTATATGACAGTGGGTTGGTTTGTGCCGATTTTACGAGATGTAGTTTAAAACAGGATTAGTTTTGTGATCTTGTCACACAAATGATTTATGTAAGAAATTAAGATAATACATTCTGGTCATTATACGGTCTAATTCTAGACAACAGATTGACCTGGGACCTCCTTCTGAGGGCTTACCCGGGGCTCCTAACCACAGGCTGTTGGGCGTTACGTGAGGTTTTTAGTCGGTAGGATTCCGGCATAGCATTCATGAGGATTTTCCCTCATGTTGAAAAAAAAGACAACAGGTTGAGTTTTCAAAATTTCTAAAAAATGTCATGTTGGTAGTCCAAATGACATCTTTTAATGTCCACAAAAGTATATTAAATAACTACATGTACATATATAAAAATCATCCAAACTTCGACAAATATTTTTGAACTATTTCAAAAATATTTGTCGAAGTTTGGATGATTTTTATATATAATAATATAATAATTCATTTATTTCAAGTAACTAGACTCATTAAGGTAGGTACATATTCATAATAATAACAATAATACAGTCACATTACTCACAGTTACATACATTTGAAACTTTCATTCATGCCATGTTATGAAATTTAAATATTGAGAATTACACATAATTACAATTTTATTAAGAAAATACAATATTGATGTCAAAATTGAAAATATTGATGTCAAGATTATAATTTTGCATGTCATTAATGAAACAATAAATAAATAAATTGATGTCAAACTAAGAATTATTAACATTAACTAGTGGATTTTACCAACAATCAAATAATGTTAACTAATAATCAAATAATGTCAATTTTAATCTAAGCGCCCCACATGCCGCTCACAGCACCGATTTACTATACAACAATCCAGTCTGTCCGCGAGCGTCGCCAGCATACTGTTCCGGCCCCCCCGCACCCGCCGCACCAGCGACGCGCCTCTCTTGCGCATAATGGTGTGGAAGCAGTCCACGCGCGCCTCCGCAAACATAGCTGATGCGCTACAGTAGCGAGGGAGCCCCAACAGCATCCTGAACGCGTTGTTGAACTGGACTCGGAGGGCGCTGTACGATCTTTGCGTGTAGTTCGTCCAAAGGCTACAGGCATACAAGGTGGTACAGTAAGCTCTAAAAAGGGTTAATTTAACCTCAGCTGAACACCGAGCAAACCTACGGATTACCATGTTCGCTCTGACCGACAGCGCCCTTCGCTCCCGTTCCATGTCCACATCATCCTTCAGGGCTGTTGTTACGAAATGACCCAGGTATTTAAATGTATTAACCCTTAGCAATTGCGAGCCATTTAGTTTAAGAGGTGGCATTTCTATGACTTTCCTAGACTCACCTTGAAAAACCATACATTGACTCTTCTTAACATTATAAAGTAGTCCATGTTCAGCCGCGTAGCCCTCACAGATACTTAACAGTTTCCTCAGTCCACATACCGAGGCACTCAGCAGCACCATATCGTCCGCGTAACTAATGTTGTTAAAACAAACGCCATCTATGTAACAACCGATATGCTGCTTGCTGAGCGCCTCGATAAGTCCATTTATGTATAGATTAAAGATGGAGGGAGAACTTAACCCCCCCTGTCTCACCCCACACTCCAATCCATACGGGTCCGACAACATGCCCGCCCATTTCACATTGTTTATCTGATTCCCGTACCAATACTTAAAGATATTAATTAGTTCATTCGGTATCTGTGATGATCTCATCTTATCCCACAAAATGTCATAGGAGACCAGGTCGAAGGCCCTGGAGAGGTCGAGGAAGCAAGCGTACACAGGTGTATTTCTGTCAGTGTAGTATTTAACAGCACTCTTAAAACACAATACCGCAGTTTCCGTAGATAGTCCGGACCGAAACCCGAACTGATTATCGTGCAACTTTATGTATTTGTTTAATTGTGTATTAAGAATGCTGTCAAAAACTTTTGCAATTATTGTTGCCAAAGAAATAGGTCTATAATTTGATAAGGCTGACAAATCACTAGCCCTGTCTTTTACCACAGGTACTACAATAGTCCTCATCATCTCAGCAGGCATGTATGAGTGTGAAACACACAGGTTGTACAACATCGCCAGCACCCTGCACATATGAGGCCCAGCGTGCTGGAGATGTTCCACACTTAACCCGTCATGACCAGGAGACTTGCCACTAGAAATAGATTGTATGGCCAATGCTACTTCCCTGGGCGTCACTCGGGTAGCAACGCGCTCTCCACCCACCCCACCCTCCCCCAATGACGAGGACGGACCCAATGGAGACCTAACGAGAAAGCTATTTTTAAATTTGTCAGCCATACCCTTCAAATCATTTGTTCCGTCCACACTCACAGGAACGCCAGGGCGACCCCCCAAACGGTTAGTATGGCTCCAGAATCCTCTAAAATCTTTGATGCTATGTTTTTCGGCAAGAATATCCATTTTCAGCTGGTCTTGATGTTTTTGACACCATTTTAATCTAGATTTAAATATTTTTCGTGTCTCGCACATCTTCGTAAACATAGGACCAGTAGATGGGCTACCACATAATAACCATTCCCTGAAACTCACCCTGGCCTCCCCGTGACTGTGTTCCACAAATTTATTCCATCCGACAATGGTTTTAGGTGAACGTTTACTCTGCCCACGCCTATATGTACATGTAGTTATTTAATATACATAGTCGTTACAAATAGTCGTTACATACATAGTCGTTACAAATATTTGTGTACCTATGTACACAAATATTTGTAACGACCTTGGATTCGAACCCAATGCCTCAGGAAATGTAGTCACTTAAGTAACACCACTGCGGCACAAAGGATCTAGTCCAGTCATTATATACATTTGGAAATGCAAATGAACCGAGAAAGCCAAATTTTGGATATTACGTGGGGAGCGGTTAGAAAAGCTTAAGTTCAAATTGTCGACCAAAATAACCTGATGGGTTTTCCGCCATCTTGAAAAAAGGGTTAAATTCAGTTTTTTTCATCATAAATCGGTTCCCCGTTGAGATACGAAATTTTTATGCTAAACTTTTTTGCTGCTCTTTGTACGATCTATTAAGGTCTTATTCATTTTCTACGTACGATCATCGTTATCGAGAAATCGATCCAAAAAACCATTGGGGAGAAAAATTGTTTTTCGCTATTTCCTTTTTTCTCGTGGAAGATATCGAAAAACGTACAGTATGTAATTGTTGAGCGTGTTCAGATCTACAAATTAGTGTTTTTTATTTTTTATTTTCGACAAGAATTACGACGTCTAGCGCGTCGCAAAGTCAGTAAGACTGTGCCAGGTTTTGTTTTAAGCCGGCTACTCACATACCTGCCGCAGGGGCAATCTATGACGTTGACCCTAAATTGCCGCCTTAATTGTTATGTGTGTAGGCAAGCAGGGGCAATTTTCTAGATTGGCCCTGCTGCAGGGCGGCAGGAGCGCGAGACCATCCTTGGTCCCTATGTCACCCCTGCCGTTGCCGTGTGAGTAGCGCGATTGGGGCAATTTTTGTCAGTTGGTTGTTATCTGTCATACGGAGTGCACGCCTATTAATTAGTAATTTACTCAGTATGGCGGCGGACAACGAACGTGAAGTTTGGACGCGAATTTTAGACATATATAAAGACCGACCTCACATGTGGGACAAAAAATATAAAATTATTTTAACCGTGACATGAGGCAGCAAACGTTTAGCCTAATGTTTGAAATATTTAGCGAAATGGAAAATAACATCGAGATGACATGTTTCATAGAAAAAATGCGAAAATATGCGTACGTCTTATATGCGAGAGTTTAAGAAGGTACGTTTAAACTCGTTTTCAAAACCTTATTGATAATATGTAATTACAGTACGAATTTGTATTTTATTACAGTTTTTATCGTTTTTAAGTGAATTCTTCAAAACAAACTGGATCTGGCAGCGATGATGTGTACAAGCCATCTCTATGGTATTACGATCTCTTTACTTTTATGGAAGAGACTACTACACCATCTCGCACGGGAGTAGATACCATGCACCCTGACAAGGTAAAATCTTGTATTTTAGAAACAAATAAAAACAAAATAAATAAAAACAAAATTTTCGCCAAGGCTACATCAATCTTTTGATTTGTCGATAATACGGGTACCATTCTCAACACGTGCACTCAGCTCTGTCTACTCTCGAATACTGCACAGCAGGCAAATGTGTAGAGACACTCCCGATATTGCCCCGACCGCCATGTACCCTAGATTGCCCCTGCGGCAGGTATGTGAGTAGCCGGCTTTAGCCGCTCTCACGGTTGTATCCATATTTCAAAATGGATAAATGGTTGTTTTGCCACGGCAGGGGTTGCTCAAGTCGTGGGTCGAATTCGGCGGCTGGGTCTCGAGGTCGCCCTTCACAAATCCGAGGCTCTGTGTTTCCACGGACCTCGGAAGGGGCCACCTGCGGGATCCAGCCTACAGGTAGGGGGCGTCAGCATCGGCATCGAGTCCTCGATGAAGTATCTGGGGCTCGTACTCGATGGCCGGTGGAACTTCGGACATCACTTCCGAAGTTTGGTCCCAAAACTGAGGGGAGCATCAGCCGCACTAGCGCGGCTGATGCCCAACATCAAGGGACCAACATCAAGGGACGCTCCCTACAGGAGACTATACCTGGGGATCGTGCGAAGTATGGCCCTATACGGGGCCCCCGTATGGGCGGAGACCCTGTCGGCCAGCAATGTGGCCAGACTGCTAAGCCCGCAGAGGACAATGGCCGTCAGGGTGATAAGGGGATACCGCACGATCTCCGGTGAGGCGGCATGTCTCCTAGCCGGGACCCCTCCATGGGACCTGGAAGCGAGAGCCCTTGCGTCACTATTTAGATGGCGCAAGGAGGCGCTGGAGCGGGGCCAAAGGCCTGCGTCTCGAGAAATCGAGGCCCAACGGTCCCTGCTCTACCAGGAAACCTTGGAGACATGGAAGGTGCGACTTGAGCAACCAAAGGGGGGATTCGCCACAATCGCGGCCGTCAGACCGGTCATGGACGAGTGGCTGGAGAGGAGACACGGTGCTCTCTCCTACCGGCTGTCACAGATACTAACCGGGCACGGTAGCTTCGGTAGGTATCTGTGGCGAAGACACCGGGAAACCACGGCCGAGTGTCAGCACTGCGAGGACCGCAGCGATGACACGGCGTTCCACACGCTGGTGGAGTGCACAGCATGGGCGCAACAGCGACAGGTCCTCGTAGGGGGTCTGAACGTGGACACTCTCTAGCTCGAGACCATGGTGCGAGCCATGATCTCCAGCGGGAGTAAGTGGGATTGCGCCGCCTCTTTCTGCGAACAGGTCATGCTCGTGAAGGAAGCGGCGGGGCGGGTACGGGAGAGAACTCTCCCACCCGAGTTCCGCAGTCGGCGGCCTTGGCGCCGCCGACGTGTCTTCGCCGAGGACTATCGGCCTCCATGACCGGGGGTCTGAGGACGATGAGAGAGCCGCTCACTGTCCTTACAGAAGCAGGCCCATGACGGCAGCGTGACGTGAGGAACTCACGTACGCCCCCCCTTAGAAGCGGGATAACACCCGAAACCCCCCAAAGACGCGGGATAACACCCGAACCACCCCCTAGGCGAGGCCGCGGTGGCGGCCCTAGGTCTGTTGGGAGTCCTGGGAAATCCTTCCGAGGGCTTACCCGGGGCTCACAACCATAGGCTGTTGGGCGTAAACTGTAAACGCATTATCCGTTTGAAGTCACAGTTTAATTAGGCCCATGACCTTTATTGTGGCTAGTAATTACGTAGAGGATAGCTCCCGAGCCATACCTTGTACTAGGTAAGATGATGATGTTTTTTAGCCGGTAGGAGTCCGGCATAACATCCATGAGGATTTTCCCTCACGTAAAAAAAAAAAAAAAATTGTTGTTCAGGGAATTATTGCAATACAAAATAAATCAATAAACCAGCCAAATTATAAATCAAACACATGTTTATTGATCAAATAATTTTTATGCAGCAAAAAATGACCACCTGTAATTATTAATTTTTATTAATAATTACAGGTGGTCATTTTTTTCACATATTTATCGTCGTTTCGATGGTCCTGGCTGTAGAAGTTCTTCCTCGGTAGACTCTTCGAGTCGTGAAAACTCTTGAATCGCAGGAAATGATGCTGGGACGGTCGAAAAATCATAATCATCATCATCGTGATCGTCGTTGAATAAAATCTCGACTCTGGCGACATTGTTGCATGTCTGTCCACTACAGTGCAGGCAAATAACGGAACAACTAATTCCTGCTTTCCTGCACCCACAAGCAGCCCCACACTTTCCTTTACATTTGCACGAAATGAGTTTTAAAAGTTCAGGTGGAGCAGGTGCGGCTGTGGTGCAAATTGGTTCAAGCCCGTAATTCGTTTGTCGCCAACCCCATTCCTGAGGATCTTTGAAAAATGACCACCTGTAGGTAATTATTATTTTTTATCCTTTATACTTTTGATTGTTGGCACTTGATGGAACTTGTTATACATTATGAAAACTCTCTCACTTGTACTATTCCACAACTTTTATTATAATTTTAATAAAACCTAAGCGAAACCGGTTAGGTATTATTAAAATTATAATAAAAGTTGTGGAATAGTACAAGTGAGTGAGACTTCATAATGTATTATTTTTTACTGCATACAAATTATTTGATTTATAAATTTCATGTGTTTGATTTATAATTTAGCTGGTTTATTAATTTATTTTGTATTGCAATAATTCCCTGAACAACCATTGATCCATTTTGAATCATGGAAACAACCGTGCGAGCGGCTAAAACAAAACCGGGCACTGTCTTACTGACTTTGCGACGCGCTAGACGTCGTAATTCTTGTCGAAAATAAAAAATAAAAAAACGAATTTGTAGATCTGAATACGCTCAACAATTTTCATACCTTACATTTTTCGATATCTTCCACGAGAGGAAAGGAAATAGCGAAAAGCCATTTTCCTCCCCAATGGTTTTTGGGATCGATTTCTCGATAACGATGATCGATACGTAAAAAATGTATAAGACCTTATTGTAGATCGTACAAGGAGCAACAAAAAAGTTTAGCATAAAAATTTTCGTATCTCAACGGGGAACCGAGTTATGATGAAAAAACTGAATTTAACCCTTTTTTCAAGATGGCGGAAAACCCATTAGGTTATTTTGGTGGACAATTTGAACTTAATCTTTTCTAGCCGCTCCCAACGTAATATCCAAAATTTGACTTTCTCGGTTCATTTGCATTTCTAACCCTATTTTTCCGACGTTATGACTGCACTATCATCCACAAATTAAAAAATAAATTCATGACTAAAAATATGTTAAGGAATAGTCCACCAATTGCGGTAAAAAAAATAATCAAAAACTTTACACAATTTTGAGATATTCTTTTTTAAAGCATTTTATCTCCATTTGCATTCCAATAAGCGATTTCTTACTTTGATTTAGCACTAAGAGCATAGGTGAATATGAGATCGTTCAAATTTCAGGGGCACAGGCGCTTCGGGTAAATAAGTATTAGCATAAATTCAATAACGCCACCAACTGTCTACACGGACACCTGGGCTTGCAATTTTTATGAAAACCTTCCCCACCCCTCCCCTACCCTACTCACTGGGGTGGGTATCAAAAGAGAACACTACACCTAATATATTTGAGAGATAGTACGATTTATTTGGATATGAAATTCGAGATTGGGATTTAAATCGGAATAATCTTTAAAGAAAAGATGTTCAGTTATAAATGAAAATTAAAAGTATTTTTTGAGTTCAATCAATCAAATCTATCATCCGACTAATATTATAAACGCGTAAGTTTTTGTTAGTGTGGATGTCTGGATGTGAGTGACTTATTTACGCTCAAATTGTTGAGAATCTGACTGAAATTTGGTACCTAGAAGGATTGATTATAGTCTGGAATATAATGGTACCTTTAAGCTACTTTTTATAAGTGAGATGCGGGAATCTTAATAGCTTCACTTCACACACCACTACAATAAATAAAATACACCTTGTGGTTCGTACCATTTAGGTACTAATAATAGACGTACATACAAGCAAACACAAACACACACACACACACAAGTAAACACACACATCACACACACACACACATAAACTCACACACACACACACTAAACAAAAATAAAACGTTCTGCATGAAATTTTAATGTATTTTAAAATTGTATTATTTTTAATTATTTTTAATTGTAAGTATTATAACTGTAAGCCTGGGAGGACACTGACTCTTGTAATACGAGTTTTTTACTTAGCACAGGAGTCAGGGTTTCAAATGTGGATATCGGAATACCTATATAAAATGTTGCCTATTTATAAAAGAATCCACGTTTTTGTAATGAATTTGTTACTGATGCAATAAACGTTATTTATTATTATTTATTATTATTACTTCACGCGGACCAAGCCGCTGGCATCAACTATATCATAACTAATGTAAGCTGTAATTGGGCATATGCCTTTAGCAATTTTTGCTACAGAAGAGTGATTTGCCTACAGTAAGTACTACCCTGCCGGCTGACTGGCCTCGGGTTTCCAGTTTTATTTCTCATAATCATGAACATATCGGTACGTCAACCTGTGCACAACTTTCAATCAAGGATGGATTGGGTCCCGAAGAATAGGTTAAAACTACTTCAAATCAAAACGGTTTTAAATACTGCTCTCTAGGTATAGGTACTGTATTTTAATAGCTTTGCGCAAAAATGTAAACAAACACATTTGATCCTATATATCCACAGTAACTTGCAATTGAATATTTACCCTGATTATATTCCAGTATCCAGGATTCATACAGTGTTCTTACAATCATTTCAACACCAAATAACTTCTTTATCACAGTAGAGTTTCATAGGTATTTTAAATACCTTCTCAGGATAGTAAAAAAATCAATGATTTGTCATACTATATTTTTCTATTTATCTGTCTTAGACAACGATTGTCAAAACATGACATGTTTACATTATTGCCAGATCGGGCAGGATTGGACTGTATAAGGATCTAGTTTTTCATCATGTATAGGTTCTAATGTCATATGTGTACTGTTTTATTAGTAGATACTTAGAATTTTTTCGACTAAGGATATCACCCATCCAAGGACCGGCCATAGTGAAAGTTGCTTACTGCATTGATCGTTTACAGAACACTGAAACCGCGGGGCCACGAGCGCTTTCAAAAAATACCTTACTTTTTATTAAAGTTGATTAACTTTTTTTTTAATTAAGAGAAGAAAAATTCCTATGGACATAACTAAACATGTCTATACAAATCGAATATCTCAATTTAAGCTCCCCAAGGAAATCATTGCGGTCTGTTAGGTGTCGTGTCGGTGTTACCAGACTAAATAATGCCGGACAGGTACAAATTCACGAGCTTAAACCGTTTTAACCCTTCACATGTTTCATTGTGGGTGAAATTTTGTTTATTACGGTAAGGAAATATGGATATTGACGGCGTAATATCCTAACTCGTGTGTATTATTTTTAGTGACCGACCGAAGTTTCGGTTTCGGTTTCGGTTTCGGCCAGTTTCGGCCAAAAAATCGAGTTTTGGCCGCAGTTTCGGTTTCGGCCAAAATGGGCCGAAACTTTCGGCCGGGCCGAAACTCACGTGTTCGTGAATTTTGAGTGCCTGGCTCTGCTTGTGATGTGGTTGGGGTCAGCCCAACCAGTTAATATGTTACTTACCTAAGATTTACAGATTTACAAAGGCATGTATTTAAATCGATATCTGTTTAATCCCTTTTTCCGAACAAAATATTACAAAGTTAAACCAAAAATACTGACTTGCACACTAATTATGCACACTAAATAAATCCAATTCAATATACTGTTTAATGGTATTTGCAGAACTATTTTACTGAACAGATCACTATTATCAAAATCGTATATCTAAAAATTCCTTAGCTCAACAAACTTATTAAAACTTTTTAAGGAAAACCATCGCCTAATTTACTTTTATGAACATCATTTATTCTAATTAAAACCCAATTTAATCAGTCATCTTTACAAAATTAAATTTCATTAATCAAAAAAATAAAAAAAACTAACCTTCCGTTATAAGATTGTAAAATTTAGAGCGAAAGTTAGTATTTTTGATAAGCAATTCGTATTTTTGTTTAGTAAATCATATATCCTGTGTACGAACCACATTTTTGATGTGAATTCGATAAAAAAGGTCATCTCGTTTTGTGTAAAATTTTAGTTTTTTAAGAAGTACATGTTTAGTTTATCAATTGTTTTTTTTGCACAGCATTCAGATTTCTGGTATATGCATTCAGTTAATTAGTTGAGTTACCTAGTGTGCAGAAAAAATATATAGATGTGAATTTAAAAATATCCCATTTACAAACAACTTCCAATCAATAGTAATGGAACTTGCTGCACCTATTAAAATAAAAACCGGGCAAGTGCGAGACGGACTTACGCACGGAGGGGTTAAAGCGGGATCCTATGAACGAGACATGGGACTTAGCCATCCGTCTGTCTATTAGTCACGAGGTTGTATGCTGGAACCGTGACAGGTAGAGACCTAAAATATCCACAAATAATATTTCTGGTGCCTCTTTTTTTTTCTTTTTTTAACGTGAGGAAAATCCTACAGGGATGCTATGCCGGATTCCTACCGACTAAAATCCCACCTATCCTACCTTACACCCTACGGTTGGGAGCCCTGGGTATGCCCTCGGAAGGATGTCCCCAGTACTCCCAATAGACCGATGTTTCGTGTACTGGTGGTGTACTGAACCGCGTCTTTGGGGGGTTGTTCGGCTTCGCCACAGACACTTACCGAAGCTTTCGTGCCCGGTAAGCATCTGTGACCACTGGTAGGAGAGAGCGTCGTCGTGGCTCCTCTCCAACTCTCCACTCGACCATGACCGTCTGACCGCTTCGATTGTGGCGGCGGAGACTTGAGGTGCGACTTGAGCAACCAAGAGTCCTCCGCACCTCAGGTCTCCTTGGTTTTCTGGTGGAGCTGGGACCGCCGAGCCTCGATTTCTCGAGACGCAGGTCTATGGCCCCGCTCCTGCGCCTCACCCGTCATTGTTTAAGACGCAAGGGCCCTCGAATCTACTACTAAGCTAACGATCCCAAGGTACAGTCTCCTACTAGGAGCGTTGGGTCCCATGATGTTGGGCAACAATCGCGAGAGTGTGTGTGATGCCCCCCTCAGTTGTGGGATCAAACTTCGGAAGTGGTATCCGAAGTTCCACCGACTATCTAGTACGAGCCCCAGATTTCTAAGGTCCGTGAAAGCACAGAGCCTCGGATTTGTGAAGGGTGACCTCAAGACCCAGCCGTATTCGACCCACGTCTTGAGCGACCCCTGCCGTGGCCTTTAGGGCTACGTCTCGGTGCGTTGCTTGCGCGCTGTGACGAGGGTGCCGTAACACCCCTGAGCAACGGACCACGTAGCACCCAATCGCAACCGATGTTCCACAGAAGTGGTCCTAAGATCGATTACTGTGGAACATCGAACGACACATCTCGCCGACCCGGCCCTAGCCAGCTCGGGTAAGTTATGGCCGTCTCGGCAAGATAGGCCCGTACAATTCGACGGAGGCAGGAAGGCATTCCATGGTTAATAAGCGCAGCGCATTCCTAACGCAGCTCCAGGGCAGGGTGTTGAAGGCGTTGGCGATGTCAAGAGACACTGCCACCACCACCTCACCCTGTTCTGTTGTCGCTATAACAAAAAATACTTTCTAAAGTCAGAAATAAACATCCACACACAACAAACGTATTTTTTGTGCCCAATTTTTGTAACGGAACCGACTCGCACTTGGCTAGTTTTTATTCAATATGAACACGTGAGTTTCGGTTTCGGTTTCGGCCGAAACTGACCCTGGGGCCGAAAGTTCGGTTTCGGTTTCGGTTTCGGCTGGAAAACCAGTTTCGGTCGGACACTAATTATTTTTAAATGAAGTTTTTTTTTGTTTGTTTGTGGTAGAGTATTATGGATATGATGGGTTTGTAATCAGAAATAAGTTATAGGCTACTTTTGGATCAGGCGCTATATAGTTTAATAGTTTTTGCTGATATCCGTGGAAACTGTTGTAGTGCAGTTACACGGAAGAAAAAGAAATGACAAAATTTATTTGTTATTTTTCAGATAACGTTTGGAGACTACTTAATAGATTTTTCAAAACAAATACAAAAAAATCTACAGTGCCCATAACTTGGTCAGGTTCTCCGTAAACTTGTCTGCCAAAAAATACTCCCTCTTATTAAAGCTGCGTAAAAATATTCCCAAGATATTTATATATTTATGTCATGTTCGTACACCGAGTTCCCGCGCTTCAGTAAACGGCCATTAATCTTATTATTGCGTGTTCGACTCCCGATGGTTGCTGTTCATCTCGTTTCTTATTTTTCCTGTTTACTTGCTTAATATTTGTTTGGCTAATACCCCACAAAAACTTCGCAGCGTCAGAAATCTACACTTATTCTTCTAAAAAAGAAAAATTTGTATTTTTGTGTGTGTGCGTGTATGTTTGAAGATTTTTGAAATAGGCACTGTGGTTTTTGAGTTTATTCAAAACTCGATAACTACAAGGCCTATTTCAAAAATTCTTTCGCCAATGAAAAGCTACAATCACTCTGAGTAACATAAGCTATATTTTATTCCCGTGATCCGAGTTACATCCGCTAGTAATAAATAAAGGTATATTAATCGACATTCTCACACAACATCATCTAGCCCAAATTAAAACGATTTCGCTACAGAAGTATTTACCGAGAAATCTAACTTAAATAATATTTTGGAACTGAAAAAATACACTTACACATTACATTGCGCCTGGGTCGAAATGACCCATTCTTTCTTTCCACGTACCTATTGTCCAAACCCTGGGTGGGAACTAGGAACCGGCTGGAGATTATGGTGTGCGGATATTGTAATATGCTACTTGAAGGTACAGCTTGGCAAAAAAGAGAAGAAAATAATGGAGGAGCCACTGTACTGTTCATGTGGCAACCCGTTAAAAAGAACCACCAATCAGTATACAGTTGTCAACAACCGTCAATAAAACCCACCAATCAAATTATATACCGTCATTGACTGACAGACATATGTGACGTTATTGGCAGCTTTTTGACAATGTAGCCAGTCAGCAAAATATTAGTTCCGTTTCTAGACTTTTTTGGCAAGCTGTAGGTACTTAGTGCAATGATACGAATGAACTGATGCGAAAACAGTTATGGCTCAAATACAAGAGTACTGGGTCTTTTCGACCCATGCGCGGCTACTCGCGGGTTAAAAAATTAAAATTGAAAAAGAAACTAAAAGTGTATGATTTATATTATCCATACTAATATTATAAAGCTGAAGAGTTTGTTTGTACGCTAGGATCTCAGAAACTGCTGGTTGGAATTAAAAAAATCGTTTAAGCTGTAAACGAATTTTGGAATTCCAGTCAGCAGTTCCTCTATATATATAGTTCATCTATTGAGGATGGCTATAGGCTATATAGCATCATGCTGCAACGAATAGGAGCGGAGCAGTAATGATAAATGTATCAAAAACAGGGGAAAAAACATTCCTTTTTAGATCTTCCGTTGCGTACGCTGCGTAAATGGTTAAAATTATGTAAAAATCATGTAACTACTACCAAATAAGTCCTCTTACAAAGTTCAAAAAAATTCGTGACAGCATGTGTTGGCTCACAATAACCATTTTAACGGGAAACCTCTCTCGCAAACGAAATTGTTCTTAAATATAATGCGACGGGAATACACGCGACCAGAAACCTCTCTCTTTCTCTATCTCTCACGTAGTATTGAATAATAACGACGCGATGATACTCGCGATACGAATAAATGCGACGAGAACGGGTGATATACTCTCTTATTATACAGGTGAATTTTTCAAAACGTATTGGATGGCCAAATCCTAAACTATAAGGAATAGCTAAAAATGCTTCTTAGCTATTCCTTATAGTTTAGGATTCGACTTCGCAGAATTTAATCGCTTAACAGCTACACTATCGTATAATAAAGGGTGTGTTTTTTTATCAAAATCAACGGGACAATTCTTAGCTAGGATTATTGGTTTTTCAAAAATCTAATGAAGAGGTTTAAAGTTTCATCAAAATTGGGCTCGTGACTCCTTTTAGTTTCGAATTTGGCCATCCAAGCCCTTTTCAAAAATTAACCCTGTATATGTGGTCACTGAGTTTAATAGGTATCTTTTGTGGAGCAAGCCCATATGAACCACTAAGCCCTTCATCATCCTTCGTGTTCTCGTCTATAGAAGAGGTTTCCACGAGTATAATGAAAGCTTTTTAAAACCCAAATTGTTGTATTGTTGCAGATCACAATGCTATTCAAGTCAAAGGCGGCTATATGTTGCGGTACAAACGTAAGTACGACTTTTCTTAAATTATCTAATTTTGTGTCTGATACAATGTCTTAAGTGCTAGTTTTTAGGGTTACGATATTTTTGAGACTGTATATTCTATTATTCTTGTCTAATTTATTAGTAATTGTTCTTATGGCGAACTAAAATACATCTCTTTTTTTTTACGTGAGGGAAAATCCTCAGAGGATGTTATGCCGGACTCTTACCGACTAAAAAAACCTCACGCAACGCCCAACAACCTGTGGTTGGGAGCCCCGGTTAAGCCCTTTGGAAGGATGTCCCAGGACTCGGATGTCAAGCTGTCTAGCTGTCACGTTTCATGAGATACAGCCTCGCGACAGACAGACGGACAGCAGAGTCTCAGTATGAGGGTCCTTTTGTCAACCTTTGAGTACGAAACTAAAAAAAAAATGCTTTTTCTGTCTATTTCATCACGGCTATAAGCTACCTATATCATTGGGAGTTCTGGGGTATCCTTCCGAGGGCTTACCCGCGGTCCCCAAGCGTAGGCTGTTAGGTAGGATGTGTGTTAGTTTTTAGTCGGTAGGAGTCCAGCATAGCATCCATGTAGGATTTATCTCACTTTAAAAAAAAGCTACCTATATCGTATGGAACAAAATATTACTTAGAAATGTAAACGTTTAGCAAATCTCTGCTCACCCCTTTTTGGGAAATAAACGTGGACTAATGTTCGTATGTAAGTACGTTTTCAAGTCGGCCAGTGTGAAAACGCTAGTCAAGAATCAGAAAAACAAGTCAAACAAACAAAATATTAACTTGTTTTCCCGAAAAACTCTCGACAAAATACTTTTCCGATAACGTGGAACTACGCCCTTCGCAGAGAGGGGCGGATCTCTTTATTGTGATCTCGTAAAACCCCGTCACTCAATAATTTGCGAGTAGCCAGCGAATAATAATACGTATAATATACTAGCCCTTATCCGAGGCTTTGTCCGCGTGGAACTTTTATTTTGGGCAACATTTTTTCAGTCATATTCGAAAAAGGATTTTTTTATTTTTGTAACACGATTATTTTGCGAACAGGATTTGATTTTTAGGTTGTAGATCACATGTGTATTATCGAGATTTTACTATGAGCATTTTAGAAATTAATTTGAAACAATTTTTTTTTTTCAAATTCAGGGTACCTATGTTGTAAATGCTTTGTTCTTTTTCTTTTTTATACTGCACATCTGATGGAAAGTTATGACGACATCTAGCGCCTGGGGGCCACTCTCACAGTCCGTAAGACTTCTGACAGTAGCCCTCAAGTTAACGGCCCTATAATGTGCCTCTTCACGCTCCGCTTGAAGAGCCCAGGACTGCAAGATGAGGGGAAACCCGTGCACGGGCAGGGCTTTGTTTTACCTCTTTTTTTTTTGACACGTGTATTTTATGGATTAAAACCACTGTCCATCAACTGCACCTGCAATAGCACCGTAAAAACCAATATTCTCTTCGACATCTTTTTTTAATATTTAGTTCGCCAAATTGACGTCGCCACCAGCCTGATGGTAAGCCGTGGCGCATCTAGCGATTGGGGGCCAGTCTCACAGTCCGTAAGACTATCAACAGTGGTCCTCAAGTTGGCGGCCCTGTGATATGCCTCTTCACGCTCTTCTTGAAGAACCCAGGATTGTAAGATGAGGGAAACACGTGTGCGGGCAGGTCGTTCCATGTTTTATAGTTCGACAGAGGAACGATCTTTTGAAACGCCCATTTCTGGCGAAGATTCTCTCCACTGTGTATGAGTGGCATCTCTGCCTGGCACGCGTTGTTCGGGATTAGAAAGGAGAGGGTGGGATCGTGTAGCATTACAGACAGACAGATCCACTTCGTTTAATATTAGTAGGGATACACTGTTTTCCGTATGGCCTTCTAAGGCGTGATATACATTGGGCGTATTGTGGTATAAATCATGTTGTAAATAATTTATTGTTAGGGCGTATAAGGCCGACATTCCCTATGTTCTTGCGACCTGGGTTTTGTAGTAAATAAAAATGTTTTTTTAACCCCAGATGGAAAACGAGGCGTGTTAAATTGTTAAATCTGTATATCTGTCTGTTTATTGGTAACAAAATAACTACCGAACGTTTTTTTAAGCGGTATTTGTGGAATCGAATGTCATATTATCTCACTAAATATACAACTCAGGGTTTTTCTAGCGAAGCGTGAAAAGGCACAATGGGGCCTCCAACTTGAGGACCACTGTCTATAATCTTGTAGATTTTGATAGCGACCCCCAATCAAAAAAAGTCGTATTTGCTTTCCATCAGACGGGTGGCATTGTTAGGGCGAGCTAAATATAAACAAGAAGCCGTGAGACGGTCTCACCCGACTGCCCCTCTCTAAAACGTTTATTGTGAAAGTGAAAGTTCAATCCGATTGACGTTGTCATTTTTGTTTTATTTCAAACTTTGAACAGATCATCCACGTGACCTAGTGACGTAGTTCAATGCAACAGAGTCACAGACTACATACACAAGTCTCGCCATAAGCCCCTCAGCAATCTATTTTATAGAGAGGGGCTAAAAGGGTCCACTGATCGGATTGATCTGATATTTTGATATATGGTATATCCACAACACGCGTAATGGATTATCGGAAACCTAGAAATTCAGACGGCAATAACTATCAGTATCAATAGTCAATAAAAACTCCGACATCGCTACAATATAGGTATATAAAAGGGTTCAAAGTTTTCCGAGATAATTCTTATATGTTCGTAAATCTAACAGATAGGCTTTACGACACTTTGGGAAGGTCACGTCGGGCCCTTATTAGTTCTATAGAGCTGTGCCAGTTGTTTTTGTCCGAAATACTTGTAACTTGACTGTAATGTCATACTTGGTTGAATAACACCACGTATAATAAAATCTCAACCTTGAATGTATGTATATAGAGTTATTTATGAAGTTGAAGCGCTCGTGGCCCCGCGGACTCAGTGTTCTGTAAACGATCACTGCAGTAAGCAACATTCACTATGGCCGGTCCATGGATGGGTGACCATCCATGTGATCCTTTTGTGATATTTATTTGAGCGTTTCCGTGCTTCGGAAGGCACGTTAAGCCGTTGGTCCCGGTTGCCAGTAAAATGGCAGTCGTTAAGCCAATTGAAGGCTATATTTCAACAGCAGGCAGTCACAACCTGCGCCTGTCCATTTAAACACGGCAATACGGCTCACAACGTATTACGTGGGACAAATTATAAAAAGGTGAAATGTGGGTATATAATATGCCTCTGCCTACCCCTTCGGGGATAAAGGCGTGATGATGAACCTGAACCTAGAGTTATTTATTTACCCGCTCGGACGGTGGCGTGATAACACGCCCGAAAGCGGGATAATACTCGAACTAACCCCCAAAGACTATCCCACGATAGTTTCCGAAACCTTAGGGAGGTTTTTTTTTTTTTTTTGTTGACGCGGGGAACGCATTTACGCGCCTTCATCCCAGCTGCGGGGGCAGCTAGGATGTTGTGTGGGACTCCCGGCCCGGTCCAGAATAGACCGTCCTACCCACTAAACCCCGCGGTGTTCCTCCTCACCCTTTAGCCGGGCCGAGGGATATCAAAAGATTATTCACGTCGACCCGGCTAGGGGCGCCCCGTTTATTCGGGGCTCTCCTCGGGGGAGCCAGATGGGCGGCTCCCCAAAGCTCCCTAAGGAGCTGAACACCACGCCTGCACCGCTCTCGAGCGCCCCTCTGTAATAGAGGAGACAGAGAGCGGCTGGCGCAGGCGTGCGCTAATGGGCACCCCCGGAACACGGGAAAGGTGCCCACCGCCATGTGACCGTTGGTGGGCGGGGTCCCCCAACCTTAAGCCCACGGTCAAGAAACAATAGGGGGCGCGCAGTGACTCCTCACCGCGGCGCCCCCGAACTGCACGGCAGAGCGGGAGCATTATCCGTTACTCCCGCTCTCCCGCACAGTGCACCTCCCGCTTTTCCGCCATCACCTCGCCAACTGACGAGGTGACAGCGGCCCAGCACTGTTGCCGCCGGTCGCGCCGTTATTCACGGCCAGCAGCCCGAACTGCATGGCAAGGCGGGAGCATTTACCCAAACTCCCGCCCCCCACGCAGTGCCTCTCCCACTATGCCGCCATCGTCTCACCAGCAAGGTGGCGAAGCGACGGCGACCCAGCATTGCTGCTGCCACCACCGAGCAACCCACAGGTGGGTTACTCCCGCCTCGGCCGGAATTAGCCAGAGTAGCACAACTCCCCCACAGAGGAAGGGGAGTGGTCGCTACTCCGTTGCCCAGGATGCACCACGAGGAGGATCCGACCCATTGGGGTCCTTAAGATGTTAGTAGGACCCCGCATACCAACCTTAGGGAGGTTGCGGCAGGTAGCCAAAGTATGTCGAGAATAATGGGACACTTTTCAAAGATCCTAATCGGGATGCTAATGTTATTTTTAAATTATCGCGTTTTTTAACACTCATACTTATAGAATTCGGGACTTCACGCGAAATACTATTTACTTACATTCACCGACGTTTCGAGCACGTTGTATCGCCCGTGGTTGCGGTTGGACTGTGTCCAATGTCCAGTCCAACCGCAACCACGTGCGCTGCAACGTGCTCGAAACGTCGTTGAATGTGAGTAAATAGTATTTCGCGTGAAGTCCGGAATTCTATAAGTACCTTTGCATCCTAATCGGGACTGCGGAAGTGGTAGTTAACGGTGTGGTTTTAGTCAGGTAGATCAGTAGGATCCATGAAGGATTTCCACATGTCAAAATAGATGAAAGGCTCGGATGGCGGCGTGAAGTGAGAGTCACGCAAACACCAGGGCCAAAAAGCGGGTTAGAATCCGAGCCAACCTCGAAAGACGCCGGATTCGTTACACGAACTCGTAGGCGAGGTCGCGGGGGTAGCCAAGTGTGCCGGAAACCCTTCGAAATACTTCCAAGGACTTACCCGGGACTCTCTTACGTAGGCAGTTTGTAGAGGAACGTGGCAAGCCTGTGGTTTTAGTCGGTAGGGATCCGGCTTATCCGTCTATATAGCGAATTTTCACACGTAAATAAACACATTTTGCATCGTACAGTCGGGTAAAAAGCTTGGACTACACTGATTGTATTTAAAGACTAGCGGACGCCACACGGTTTCACCCGCGTATTTCCAATACGGGAATACGGGAATGAAATAGGGCCTATATTCACCGCAAAGAGTGCAGCTTCCTAACAGTGAAAGAATTTTTCAAATCGGTCCAGTAGTTCCGGAGCCTATTCGATGCAAACAAACAAACAAACAATCAAATCTTTCCTCTTTATAATATAAGTATAGATGTGAAACAAACGAAACGAACTATCAA
Organism: Miltochrista miniata; assembly: GCA_933228765.1. NCBI lineage: Eukaryota > Metazoa > Arthropoda > Insecta > Lepidoptera > Erebidae > Miltochrista > Miltochrista miniata. Next base: position 6,661,213 of record OW121764.1, on the reverse strand, counting down.
GACAAAATTTATTTCTATTTCTTGTTTCGCAGGCAAATATCTGTGGAACTCCTGGTCTGAAGAATGGGTGGTGTTGTACGACGACTCGACTATGGCTTGGTTCAAGGTAAGACTTTACATTTCTATCCTAAAATCCTCGTGTGAGGAACTAAGACAATCGGGGATCATTTGTTGGCGGTGTACTTGCTAAGAAGACGAAGCTTCGACGCAATCCCAATTTTGGATATGCAAAGCCATGGGACATGTGAGAAAAGCGCCTGCAGCCCCACTGACCCAGTATTACATATAAGATTCCTGCATTAAGGTTGCGCTAGTCGCTATTTTGTCCATACAAACTGTTTGATACACTACGTACAAAGTTTGATACCCTGCCTACATTTTACTGTTTTGCCTCATCATTAACTTGTCTGTACCGTTAAAAATGTGAATTTAAAAACTATTAAAGAGATAGAAGCCATTGAAAATGTCTGGGCGTGGACACTCTCTCGCTCAAGGCCATGGTGCGAGCCATGCTCTCCAGCGGGAGTAAGTGGGACTGCGCCGCCTCTTTCTGCGAGCAGGTCATGCTCGCGAAGGAGGCGGCGGGCCGGGTGCGGGAGAGAACTCTCCCACCCGAGTTCCGCAGTCGGCGCCCTGGGCGCCGGCGACGTGTCTTCGCCGAGGACTATCGGCCTCCATGACTGGGGGTCTGAGGACGGTGAGAGGGCCGCTCACCGTCCTTACAGAAGCAGGCCCATGACGGCAGCGTGACGTGAGCAACTCACGCACGCCCCCCCCCCCCCCCTTAGAAGCGGGGTCACACCCAAAACCCCCCATAGACGCGGGATTGCACCCGAACCACCCCCTGGGCGAGGCCGCAGTGGCGGCCGTAGGTCTATTGGGAGTCACGGAACATCCTTCCTGAAGGCTTACCCGGGGCTCTCAACCATAGGCTGTTGGGCGTTACGTGAGGTTTTTTTAGTCAGTAAGAGTCCGGCATAGCATCCTACGAGGATTTTCCCTCACATCAAAAAAAAAGCCATTAAAAATTCGATTTTCTGCCAAATTTTTAGACAACTCTATGTTAAAATAAACAAGCATTATATAAACTCAAAATCTAAGTCCGTTCCGATAAAGTTCATTTCTCAAAAAGTTCAGAAATCTTTATACTTTTTTCATAACACCCTTCCTACCAAAGGACCTTTGAATGAGTGCATTATCGCAGGCTCGCAGCTTCTCGCTTTCACTATGCGATGTGAGGTGAAATAGCATGCTTATTTGGCCGAGTTCGAGCGACCGACTAGCGCCGCCTTTCGCTATGGGTGGTTCTCGAACGGGGGATCACTTTGTGACAATTCTTTTGGGAGCGTTTCCGTGCGTCGGATGGCACGTTAAGCTTTTGGTTACAGTTGGCAGTGTCATGTCAGTCATTGAGCCATGTTGAAGGCCCTATGGGTGGCTATAAAATTTTCAAAAACAGGTCCTTATAACCTACACTACCCATAGCAGTTGGGACGCGCACGATCGGGTACGCTGTATTTGGACGGCAAAATGAAAAGTCACGCGTGTTCTGCGAGTCTTAATAATGAAAATCTTATCAGATTGATTCAACTTTATGAATTTCACCGGGTCTTGTGGGATAGCACACTAACTGATTATCGAAACAACGATTTACGCCAAGCTGCATGGAAGGCAATTTCAAATGAACTGAAAATTCCAATAGGTGAATTAAAAAAAAATCTAATCTTTCACGATACAATTTTTTCATCCACCATCTAGGTTTTCGTTTGTTTCTCTTTTTTTTATTTAAAATGTGTTGAATAATGAGTAATGCCGCAGCAGTGGTGATGCACGCAACCGCTAAGTGTTTCGGCGTCATGGCGAATGACTGGGACTCGCGACGCGCCCTGGATCGACTGACCTCGCGTACAGGTTCGCGGCGGTCCGTACAAGAGGTGCACGCGTATACAATGTACGCGTGGACAGAGTTTCGCGACTACGCGTAGCCGAGGCACGCGCAATCCGTACGCACCTTTATTATGAAACCTTATAGAAAATAGGTAGGTAGCTATGTAACCTAAGTTATATTACAAAACGTAACACAAAGTACTTCGTGAATACCCAAGCATCTAAATCACTAACTGTAATAAATTTTAACTTCAATAGTGAACTAACTTCAGAGCTTTCAAACGGGAACTATTCAAACTTCACTACGAACTGTTCAGCCTTTATTGAACTACATGAATTGTGTCTTGAAATTAATTTTTGTAGGTACCTAGGAAAAGCTATGGTGTTGTTTACACATTTTGATTTGTAATTCACTAACTGACTTCCCTGTCTCTATACATACATCAATACATATACATATACATACAAATAAATAAAATTGGAGTGTCTGTTTGTAATATTAAAATAACCGCTTTTTACTACATATGAATGTATTACGGTACACATACCAAAATATATATTTTTAAATTTTTTGACTGTCTGTTTGTTCCGGCAATCTCTGGAACGGCTGGACCGATTTGGACGGGACTTTCACTGGCAGATAGATTATGTAATACGATTATGTAATAAGGAGTAACTTAGGCTACTTATTTTAGGGGGGATTCGCCACAATCGCGGCCGTCAGACCGGTCATGGACGAGTGGCTGGAGAGAAGCACGGTGCTCTCTCCTACCGGTTGACACAGATACTTGCCGGGCACGGTAGCTTCGGTAGGTATCTGTGGCGAAAACACCGGGAAACCACGGCCGAATGTCAGCACTGCGAGGACAGCAGGTCCTCGTGTTGGGTCTGGACGTGGACACTCTCTCGCTCGAGACCATGGTGCGAGCCATGCTGTCTAGCGGGAGTAAGTGGAACTGCGCCGCCTCTTTCTGCGAGCAGGTCATGCTCGTGAAAGAGGCGGCGGGGCGGGAACGGGAGAGAACTCTCCCACCCGAGTTCCGCAGTCGGCTGCTTGGGCGCCGCCGACGTGTCTTCGCCGAGGACTATCGGCCTCCATGACCGGGGGCCTGAGGACGGTGAGAGGGCGGCTCACCGTCCTTACAGAAGCAGGCCAATGACGGCAGCGTGACGTGAGGAACTCACGCACGCCTCCCCCCCCCCCTTAGAAGCGGGATCACACCCGAAACCCCCCAAAGACGCGGGATTGCACCCGAACCACCCCCTGGGCGAGGCCGCAGTGGCGGCCGTGGGTCTGTTGGGAGTCCTGGGACATCCTTCCGAGGGCTTACCCGGGGCTCCCAACCATAGGCTGTTGGGCGTTACGTGAGGTTTTTTAGTCGGTAGGAGTCCGGCATAACATCCATGAGGATTTTCCCTCACGTTAACCCTAGAACCGTACCCTGGGGTACAACTGAAAAAAAAATTATAATATTGGCTATAACTTTTTTGTTTTAAAACGGATCTTTTCGCACCTCCGCGTATTTACGGGGGGCGGGGGATCGTGTCGAAGCATCGGCCGGGCGCGAGTCCTGTTAGCGTGCGATCGTGGCAAGCCTGAGTGGAGTACTACAGCACCCCTGGGTATGCATCTACAAAATGCATGCACAAATAAGTATTGGCGGTATTTTAAAAAAGCACGACCTTCTAGTGCTCCATCCTCTTCAGATTCAAAATCTGGTAGATGTTTCTTTTGTCCCAGGTCAAAAGACCGTAAATCAAGCACTCGATGTGAAAAATGTAAAAATTTTATATGTTTAGAGCACCAATAGAAGATTTGCCAAAACTGTTAATATAAGTTTGGTAATTTTTTGTTTAATTATGTAACGTGAGACTGAAATAAGTGCCATAAAAGTCTATGTATGTTGATTATATTAATAAATGTCTATTCTTATGAAAAAAATGTTTTCTTTAACGGGGTACACTAGTACCCCTGGGTACTGTTATTTAAAGTCTATGATGGGTACGGTTCTAGGGTTAAACAAAAAAAAAAGGCTACTTATTTTAGAAAAAAACGCCAGAAACAAAAAAAAAACTAAATAAACTTTTTTTTTATTACATTCCACGCGGACGAAGTCGCGGGCACAGCTAGTACATAATAATTATTGTCACGTTATTATCCCCGAAGGGTTAGGCAAAGCTAACACACCTATTAATTTATTGTTTTTCACCCTGGTGGTGAGTCTATTGCCGTGTTAAAATGGTAGGTGTAATAATAATTATTATTATTCACGGACATTTCACACAACGCTATCTGATCCTAAAGTAAGCTAGGAATAACCTGCTTGTGCTATGGGTATCGAACCATTTATAACGACCCTCTCGGTAGGTTTTCTGGGACGCGCACTTTGACAAAGTTTGACGCGCGACCAAAAACCGACAGACGATGGCTCGCTTGCGAGCTGGCTCGCGGGGTACGCGTTCCCCAAGAGTGTACGCGTAGCTGCAGGTACGGACATGACGTTCCGGACACGCGTATACTGGCTACGCGTACCCAGGGTACGCGCAATCCGTACGCGCCTATAGAGTAAGGATTGTTAGATCGATATTTTAGTAGTTTATATTTATTTCTAGAACTACGACTGTCTCGTTAACAGGTAGTGAATGCGACTGCAGTGTTTTAAGCAAAAATGTATGTGCTCTACAATTGTGAAGGTTGGGTGTTTTCTGTGTAATATCACAGGGTGGAAACTCCATTCAAAAATGTTCGTTTTCACCCATACTAATTGACCCTATACACGTAATGTGAATGCTTGAATCAAGCTTGAATGTGTGTGTGAGTATACTAGGGACACTAGCTATGGAAATTAAATAATAAGGAACAGAACGCAATCTCATGTATGTAGGTCCTTTTTTTTTCAAACCTACCCTCGGCTAAGCACAAATTAAACCAAAGCAATAGCACAAAGTACGTAGGTAGTAATAGAGTAATTTCGGGTAATATGGCCTGGTCGGTCAATATGGCCTACTGCGATTTCTCTGAACTGAATGAACACTTGCCACCGCTTGACTCGGCAAACCAACGCACACCTTCCCCTCACTTCCTCAGTCAACTCGCGCGAGACGAAGTGTGCATGTGTGTCCCGTGCGGGCTCTCGATCGAAAATTACGTAAAGTGATCTTATTTTTTGGTAAGTTTTACTCATTACATTTCTTGAAATTGTAGTTATTTTTACACTGGTACTACACAGGTTTGTAGATTAGCTATTCTTATGTAGTATTGTGATAGATTTTAAACATATTTCTTGCTCATTTTTAGGCTAGACTTTTACCTATTAAAAACGTTCCCGCGGCCAATATGGCTCACCAGATAAATGGCTAATATGGCACCAGGCCATATTGTCCCCATAATTTTATATTGTTTCTATTATGTATTTCTTTTTTAGATAATGGCTCCGCGGAAACCACATTCGCAAACAAAATGACAAATTTGCTCCGCAAAGTAACACAAAATTTATTAGCAACTGCAATATTTCTGGAGGGCAATTTGGCTCACCAGATTTGTGGCTAATATGGCCCAGGCCATATTGCCCTTCCATTGTTAAAATTTGACAATTGTTGAAGGTTCAGATTTTGTTTTTTGTAAATTATTTCTTTATGTTGATTGTTTTAAAATTCTAATTATTTATTTTTTATTAGTTCTAAGACTGAATTGTAAAATAAAAACAGATTAATCTCAAAAAAAAAATTGATTTATTCCCAAAAAGGCTTATGGCGTGCCATATTACCCGAACTTACTCTACGTAATGCAACGCAGTGACACTCTCTCAAGTACTGACACGGCAAACGACACTTAAATTTTGGTGGGGGGTTGGGGAAGCTTACTCGGTGGGAGGCAGGGAGTTGCCGATCTGTATGTAATACTATTATATTATCTTTGGTAATATTTACTGCGTGGAGCGAAGCGAGGACATAGCGCTCCACATGTGCACGGCGTGGGCGCAACAGCACCAGCTCCTCGTGGCAGGTCTGGACGTGGACACTCTTTCGCTCGAGACCATGGTACGAGCCATACGTGGGACTGCGCTGCGTCTTTCTGCGAGCAGGACATGCTCGTGAAAGAGATGGAGGGAGCGGGCGAGTATTCTCCCATCCGAGTTCCACAACCGGCGGCGGGGGCACCGCCGACGTGTCTTTGCCCAAGACTATCGGCCTCCATGACCGGGGGCATGAGGATGGTGAGGGGCTGCTCACCGTCCTTACAGAAGCAGACCCTAGACGACAGCGTGACGTGAGGGATTCACGCACGCCCCCCCTAACAAGCGGGATAACACCCGAACCCCCCCCCCCCCCCCCCCCTAGGCGAGGCCGCAGTGGTAGTCGTAGGTCTGTTGGGAGTCCTGGGACATCCTTCCGAGGGACCACCGGATACGTGAGGTTTTTTAGTCGGTAGGAGTACGGCATAACATCCATGAGGATTTTCCCTCACGTTAAAAAATGTGTGATATTTAAATGAAGTGTGTATGGACCGTGCCATGTGGCGCTCGGTTCTTTCTGCCTACCCCGTAAGGGATTTGGCGTGAAGATAGTATAGTACAGTATATTAAAATATTTAGAAATATATTACTGTCCATCAGTCGTCTAGATACCATAACAAGCTTATATAAGTTTAGTTAAGCAATGGCGGATCACGAAAAAGATTTATTCTAACTCGAGGATCAAACCTGAGTCCACAAAAACAGCAGTCCACACATACTTCTAGAATTCGGGAGTTCACGAGTTATACTATTTAATTACATGCACCGACGTTTCGGACGCATTGCAGTGTTCATGTGGCGCAGTAAATAGTATTTCGCGTGAAGTCCCTAATTTAGAAGTATGAGTGTATAAATCCGTGATAAAATAAATAAATATTGTTGGACATTCTCACACAACATCATCTAGCTCAAACTAAGTCATAAGCTTGTGCTATGGGATCTAGACGACTGATAGACATATTTATATATTTCTTCTCTTCCCGTGGGACCTTTTCCCGGGATAAAAAGTAGCCTATGTGTTATTCCAGACTTTAATGTGTATCTATCTGTACCAAATTTTAGCCCGATCAATTCAGCTGTTTGAGCGTGAAATAGTAACAAACATCCACAATCACAAACTTTCACATTTATAATATTAGTAAGATACATACATATTATACATAGAAAACACCCAAACTCCAAAACAAACATTAATGGATCACACAAATATTTGAACAGACCCGGGAATCGAACCCAGGACCTTATAAAAACATTAGCAGTCCCACACACTACAAATGACTCAAATCAAATTAATATCTACCAAATCTGATAATATCTTAATCGCATCGATGAACTTCCAAACTATGCCAAGTTTCATTTCTTGATTAGGAAAGTTCCCTCAGCCCATTCACGGCTGTAATTTACGACTATTGGAAGTGGGGTAAGGGAGGGGGAGAGGGGGTTGATATGTAACTTTACGAACAGTTTCAGGTGATAGAAATACGGGCTTGGGATTACGTACAAAGTTGAAAGTCAAAGGAGAGGTATAAATATGGATTACGTAAAATTGTGTTTTTAAGCTATTGCATAGCTTCTATCGCGGGCCTTGCGTGGAGACCGAATCCAGAAATTGTGTCACGAAAACGAGTCACACTCTCGGCTACCTTCGGCCACGTTCGTGTATCTAGTCTAGCAATTCATAATTTTTTTGTTTACGTCAATTATGAACTCTGCAGTCGTTATATATTATTATTATTATGTCAAATAATCCAAAAATTGATGCTTGTACCCAGAATCGATCTTGCGCCTTCTGCGTACCGATCCGCGTCTTAACCACTCGACCAAAGTTGAATTAAGAGTGTTGGTCGAATTTAGAGTTCATAATGTGAAATGACAATTTCGATGCTGTCAATTACATTAGTTGCTGTCAATTTACTTCGTCTAAATAAAAATTCGACTATAGGTGTATAGGTATTCATCATCTATGTACAACAGTGAACTGTACTCGTATAATTTGTGTAAAAAGTGTTTTAAATATAAATAAACAAAGTGCATTTATTAATGTAGAAAGTCACGAAAAATAGTGAAAGAAAATGAGTGAGTACTCTATATACATACATTTTATTATTATTATCACCAATGCAGTATCATTTTTTGTTTTGTTAATTTATATATAATACTGCTATAAAGATAACCAAACCCGGGAGTACGTTCCCATGGGAAGCGGGAAGAAAATTTCACGCTGACGTAGCCGCGAGCGCCATCTATCCCATATCTATGTACTTTAAACGTGTCATAAAAGTCACAACAATACCATACATGCATATTTCAAAGAATGTCTATTATTACCATAAAATTTGTAAAAATAGTTTTTAAGTAGAAAGAAGAAACCTATTGTTTTATCTTTTAACTAGCTGACCCTCGCAACTTTGTTTACGTCACACAAGGTCTATGAAATTAGAGGTATTTATTAATCATACTCATCAAGTAGCGTGTAAATCTGCCCTGTATGCTATATCAAAATAGAGCTTAATGGTTAAAACTATTCCTCAGTATAGAATTTTCCTCAGTATAAACAATTTACATACAAACACCGGCGTGTTAGAATTTTATTACATGTATCAATGTAGTAGACGTAACGTGTATAAAATGACATCAATCAAATGTCATCAATATTCTGAAAAAGAAATTAAAAATAGAGTTCACAAACTCTTTTGAAAATACATACTGTACCTACCTTAGAGGATCGTTATGAAGATAACAGGATAGTTAACAACCATCCATAGAAAATAGATGGTATAATGCTGAATACCGCAAAGAACAATCGGCGCGGCATAGAATGGGGCCTATACTGATATCCTGGAGGATATTAATGATGCCGATGTCCTGTGCCTGCTGAGGCACACACACGCCGTCATGCATGTCTGCAGGACAACGTGCAGGACAACGAGCAGGATGAGGCAGCGAATGGCTGGACTGAAATTAAAATCGACAGACGCAAGAGATGTGGTGGAGGCACTAATTCACGTACCTCGGGAGTGTCGTGTCAGAAACTGATGGAATAGAAGAGTACCCTACATCATTTCGAGTCTCGCCAATGCCAGAATAACCTTTACACAGCTGCGCCCCGTAGGCAGTTGCGAAAATAGACACGAAGAGTGAAACTCATAACAAAGTAAACGTTAAAACTGTACTGCTAACTGCTATACGGATGCGAGACATGGAAGGTCACTAAAGTAAAGACATTTCGCACCAGCTACCAGCTATAAGTCTTCGTCAAACGCTGCCTCCAATGGATCCTCGGTACATATGGGCCCGAGAACATCACGAACGTAAGACTATTGGAACGCTGCAGTGAGACCCCAACAGATCAAACGTCGGAAGTGTAGCTGCTGCGCTGGATTGGACACACGCTGCAAAGGGACCATGAATCACATCATACCAAGGCAAGCCTTACTGAAACTACTGGTAGGCTTTCAAAAACTGTTCGATAGTAAGTAGGTACATTTATTGATAGTGGCTATAGGCTACATAACATAATGCGAAGATTAATAGGAGTGGTGCAGCAATGAGGAATGTTTCGAAAACGGAAAACATTTAATCGTAATAAGAGTATCCGTTGCGCCTCTGCGTAAATGGTTGAAGTTACATAAAAATAATTTATTACAAAATAATTGTTCTTCTTAAAAAGTTCTAAAACAAAATTCCAAAAGCCCAAATGTCCACAGTCAAGTACCTAGGCACTTGGTACTTTACTTTGTTGAACATAGGCCTTAAAATCTAACTTCTTACTAATATTGTAAATGCGAAAGTTTGTGAGTGTGGATGTTTGTTACACTTTCAGCTCAAACCGCTGAACGGATCGGGCTGAAATTTGGTACGGAGATACATTATAGTCTGGAATAACACATAGGCTACCTTTTATCCCGGGAATAACTTCCCGCGGTAACAAATTTTACGCAGGCGAAGCTGCGGGCATCAGCTAGTATTCTTATATAGAAATAATTATACTAGCATAGTTGGTAAAAAATGCTATGTAATAGCTTTACCGCGGCAGTCCCCGAGTGCCACACGTCTTTTTTTTTCTGTATTTAGTTTATTTATGGTGACTTATTACTTTATTTTGATTAAATAGCTTATCACATACTTAGTTTTGTTTCATGTTTTTACGATTCTAAACGGGAGACAAATAATAATGATTCACCAGTAAGACGCATGGCTTAGAATTTCGCTTTAGTATTTTGCTGCTACGAGGCACTAACTAGAAGCCCTAGAAGGGTATCTCTAGGCTTCGCCATGCCGCCCTACTGAGTAAAAGGGGTGATTCACTTATGTGGGGTTTTCTGCAATTTAGAACGACCTGCCGGCGCAATTTCCTCCCTCTTACAATCTTGAATTCTTCAAGCTAAGCGTGAAGAGGCACATCATAGGGCCGCCAACTTGAGGACCTATATTTATACAGACTGTGACAGTGGCCCCCAATCGCTAGATGTCGTCATGACTTTCCTTCAGGCGGCGGCATCATTTTGGCGAGCTAAATATAAAAAGAAAAAACTAATTTTAGTAGGTACTTGAACTCGCAAGTACAAGAACGGTGTTCATCTGTTCGGGGGCTTACCCGGGCCCCCAATCGTTGGCAGTAGTGGGAACGTATGGTTTGCACCCGGTAAGAGTCCGGCATAGCATCCGTGTAGGATTTACCTCACGTTTAAAGAAAATAAATATAGGAGGATGTTCATTCACAAAGGGGGGATTCGCAACAATCGCGGCCGTCAGACCGGTCATGGATGAGTGGCTGGAGAGGAGACACGGTGCTCTCTCCTACCGGTTGACACAGATGCTTGCCGGGCACGGTAGCTTCGGTAGGTATCTGTGGCGAAAACACCGGGAAACCACGGCCGAGTGTCAGCACTGCGCGGACCGCAGCGATGACACAGCGCTCCATACGCTAGTGGAGTGTACGGGCGTGGGCACAACAGCGCCAGGTCCTCGTAGTGGGTCTGGACGTTGACACTCTCTCACTCGAGACCATGGTGCGAGCCATGATCTCCAGCGGGAGTAAGTGGGACTGCGCCGCCTCTTTCTGCGAGCAGGTCATGCTCGTGAAGGAGGCGGCGGGGCGGGTAAGGGAGAGAACTCTCCGAACCGAGTTCCGCAGTCGCAGTGAGCAACCCACGCACGCCCCCCCCCTTAGAAGCGGGATCACACCCGAAACCCCCCAAAGACGCGGGCTAGCACTCGAACCACCCCCTAGGCGAGGCCGCAGTGGCAGCCTAAGGTCTGTTGGGAGTCCTGGGACATCCTTCCGAGGGCTTCCCCGGGGCTACCAACCATAGGCTGTTGGGCGTTACGTGAGGTTTTTTAGCCGGTAGGAGTCCGGAGTCCATAACATCCATGAGGATTTTCCCTCACGTTAAACAAAAAAAAAAAGGGTGTTCATTCATAGACTTCACCATTCTCGCCTTCTTGTACCTACTCGTATATAGGGGGTGGTCTCACTGGCTGAAACGGTGGGTTATTAGGGTTCCGTACACAAAAGGGTAAAGAACGGGACCCTATTCATGAGACTTCGCTGTCCGTCTGTCTGTCTGTCTGTCTGTCCGTCACGAGGCTGTATCTCATGAACGGTGATAGCTAGAGATATTTACCATGTATTATTGAGCTTTCCGATATTTCGACGCTGTTGCAAGCGCCATGATCGCGGTGGAACTGAAGTACTGGCGGTTAAAAGTGAAAGTCCTAGGAGCACATTTTATTATATCGATCTACCCTCCTTCGCACTCGTTTGTGTCGTGCAACACCACTATTATTGTAATCACTCTCACTTTCACTGTAAATTCACACTGAGCCTCGGTCGCGACATACAACGCTTACCGTATCTTCGCGCGGTTTCGGTTGGATATGTTTGCTATTATTTGTGCATATGCGGACCACTGGATGCCAGACGCTCGGCAATTGAAGCCTGCCCCTTTTGCCGAGAAAAATACTAAAATCAAAAACATAGTAACATTTAAGGGGGGCTCCCATACAACAAACGTGTTTTTTCGCCATTTTGTTTTATATATTAGGTAATAAGGTATTTTTCTCAATATAAATAAGTTAATAGTCTTGAACATATCATAAAGATTATTTATTCCCCTTACACCATGCAAATTAAATGTATAATTTAGGAGGTATAGTACAATCAAATATTGCTCAACGAAATTAATTTCGTGTCGCCATGATTGAACACTATACGGGTCACTAAGAATATAGACTCTATAATCTAAGACGGGTCACATACTAACTTATTTTTCGACTTTCATCGTAAATATTTTTTGTAAAAAGTGAACAACGCTTTCAGCAAATTACTTTAGGTAGGTGTAATATTTCAAAGATAGCAATTTCATAGGAAATATTAAACAAAGAGCCCTTATTTTAGATTTTTCTCCAGTATAAACAATTTACGTACAAACACACAATTCAATTACATGCACTGATGTTGTAGGCGTATCGTGTTTATCATAGATTTAGAATGTACAAAAAATTATAAATCTATGGTGTTTATAATGTCATCATTCAAATGACATCATTAGTCTGAAAAAGAAATTAAACATAGAGTTCACGAACTCTTTTGGAAATACATACTGTACCTACCGTAGAGGATCTAAATGACAGGATAGTTAACAACATAGAGCAACGCCAACTGTTCAAGGCGCGCATTGCTCTGCTGTTAATAACCACCACAGAGTAATACTTGTTTTATAGTAGTGATATTTGGTAATAAGGGCAACCAGTAGACGCTTAAAATACAGAATATCGAGCAGTGTATTTTCATAATTTTTTTTTAAACAAAATGGACATTTACTGGAACATCCTTCCGGGGGCTAACCCGGGGCTCCCAACCGTGGGCTGTTGGGCGTTACGTGACGACGTTGTTTAGTCGGTAGGAGTCCGGCATAGCATCCATGAAGGATTTTCCCTCACGTTAAATAAATAAAAAAATAAAAAAAGGGGGGCTCCCATGCAACAAATTAGGCTTTTTGTTGTTTTTTGGGACGGAACCCTTCGTGCGCGACTCCGAATCGCACTTGGCCGGTTTTCTTGTCACATAAGTACTTGAACTGATTTTAAGTCTTTTCTTTGTCACATCAAGTAGTTTAGATTATATCAATATTACTTCTGACATTGCCACTTAATAGTAATGTAAATTCTCTCTCAGAACATGTAAAAAATATCTATAATCTATTTTAATAATGATATTTGTCTGCCTCTGTGGCGCAGTCGGTAGCGATACCGCCTGCGGTGCTGGAGGTCGTGGGTTCGATACCCACCAGAGACAAATATTTGTGTGAGCCATAAATGTTTGTCTCAAGAGACTGGGTGTTTCTATGTATAATATGTATGTATGTATTTAAAAATGTATATAAGTATTAATATCCGTGGTCTGATACCCATAACACAAGCAGGTTATTCCTAGCTTACTTTGGGATCAGATAGCGTTGTGTGTAATGTCCGTGAATATTTATTTAAAAAAAAATATTATAACGAGGAAAGATTTGATTGTTTGTTTGTTTGCATCGAATAGGCTCCGAAACTTTCGTACTGATTTGAAAAATTCTTTCACTCTTGGGAAGCTGCACTATTCCCACTGAACATTGGCAATATTTATTTCCATATTCTCACGGGAACGGGAGCTACGCGGGTGAAACCGTGTGACGTCTGCTAGTTGATTATAATCTTTTTTGTTTTTTTTTTTTTACGTGAGGGAAAATCCTCATGGATGTTATGCCGGACTCCTACCGACTAAAAAACCTCACGTAACGCCCAACAGCCTATGGTTGAGAGCCCCGGGTAAGCCCTCGGAAGGATGTCCCAGGACTCCCAACAGACCTACAGCCGCCGCTGCGGCCTCGCCCAGGGGGAGGTTCGGGTGCTAGCCGCGTCTTTGGGGGGGGGGGGGTTTCGGGTGTGATCCCGCTTCTAAGAGGGGGGCGTGCGTGAGTTTCTCACGTCACGCTGCCGTCATGGGCCTGCTTCTGTAAGGACGGTGAGCGACCCTCTCACCGTCCCCAGACCCCCGGTCATGGAGGCCGATAGTCTTCGGCGAAGACACGTCGGCGGCGCCCAGGCCGCCGGCTGCGGAAGTCGGGTAGGAGAGTTCTCTCCCGTACCCGCCCCGCCGCCTCCTTCACGAGCATGATCTGCTCGCAGAAAGAGGCCGCGCAGTCCCACTTACTCCCGCTGGAGATCATGGCTCGCACCATGGTCTCGAGCGAGAGAGTGTCCACGTCCAGACCCACTACGAGGACCTGGCGCTGTTGCGCCCACGCCGTGCACTCCACTAGCGTATGGAGCGCTGTGTCATCGCTGCGGTCCTCGCAGTGCTGACATTCAGCCGTGGTTTCCCGGTGTCTTCGCCACAGATACCTACCGAAGCTACCGTGCCCGGTAAGTATCTGCGACAACCGGTAGGAAAGAGCACCGTGTCTTCTCTCCAGCCACTCGTCCATGACCGGTCTGACGGCCGCGATTGTGGCGAATCCCCCCTTTGGTTGCTCAAGTCGCACCTTCCATGTCTCCACGGTTTCCTGGTGGAGCAAGGACCGCTGGGCCTAGATTTCTCGAGACGCAGGTTTTACATCGGCGGTTTTGCTGTACCTAACCTCATTTAACAAAAAATAAAATAGAACCATGAAAGCACCGAGCTCACAAGAAGCTTAATAACACACATGTGGAGAAGCCCTTTTGAATTAAGTTGAAAAGAAAAATAAATAAATTTACTTTTTATCCTGTTATAAATTCAATACTCTAATGAAAAGACCAGTAATATTTTGTTGTTGGTAAAAGAAACCTATTAGAAAACTCGAGAAATTTTCTTCAATAGTGAAACACACTTTTTTTTTTCATTTTCGAGCTAGCGAGAAACTTTATTCAAGGAATTTTAATATTATTTTGTTGACTACACGACATAAATTTGTTAAGGTAATAAAGATCTTGTGCTTATGCAAATAAAGTTAACATTACATAACCGTAAAGCGTCTTCGAAATATGAATTTCGAATTTTACACAGACGATAACATAAAAGTTGCTTTTAGGGATCCGTGCTCGAAGAGTAAAAACGGGATTACTGAGACTTCGGTGTCTGTCTGTCTGTCTTTCATGTGGCTGTATTTCATGAACCGTGATAGCAATGAATCCACACGTACATAGAAGCGTAGTTCCTAAGACCGTTCTGAAGACAAACTTTCTGTGACACAAACTGCCGCTTGGTGGCGTGACAGTCGTAGTCCGGCGGCCATTTTTTATTTTTCCAAGCAATACAACAAAATAAATCATTGTAAATATCAATATATATATATTTTGTTTTAAATATAAAAGACGTGAAATAATAAAAATATAATTCATTAAATATTACCGATTCAAAACTTAAAAATGTCGCTACACCTGCTGGGGGCATGCCCCCAACAAAAAAGGAACAAAAAGTCCTTAAGAACTACGCTTCTGCGTACGTGTGTATTCATTAGTGACAGCTAGAGAGCTGAAATTTTCACAGATAATGTATTTCTGTTGTTGCTATTATATTTTACAACAACAGAAATACATTATCTGTGTAAAGAAATACTATGATTCTAAAAAAAGAAAAATAATAATATTGAAGGAATAAAGCACGCTTGATGGAAGCGGGCTCCCATACAACAAACGTAATTTTTTTGCCGATTTTGGTACGGACGGAACCTTTCATACGCGAATAGAACTCGCTCTTAGCCGGTTTTTAATATTACTGTAGGGGGATATTATCGTCTTTTTGAGCTATATAATGCCACTGAGGATTACCTGCAATCGAGAGTATTATATGTATATTTATACGAGTTTGTGGGATGACGCCCATTACGCAAAAACTTTTATGAAAACTGGTTGTAAAATTCTATGTTAACGCGATGAGTTATGTTTTAAGTTCGGAGGCCGCAGTGGTAGCCGTAGGTCTGTCAGGAGTCCTGGGGTATCCTTCTAAGGACTTACCCGGGGCTTCCAACCGTAGGTAGGATACGTATAGTTTTTAGTCGGTAGGAGTCCGGCATAGTATCCCTGTTGGACTTTCGACTTTCGTCGTGATAAATGTGTAGACTCATCTTCGATTCGTAAAAAAAATATAAATCTATTCAAAGGTTTTGGCGTTTATTCCAAACTAGAGGACGTCACGCAGTTTCGCCCTCGTAGCTCCCGTTCCCGTGGGAGTACCGGAATAAAATATAGCCTCACCGGGAAGAGTGTACGAATACTTCCCTACAGTGAAATAATTTTTCAAACCGGACGAGTTGTTTCGGAGCCTATTCGATGCAAACAAACAATCAAATCTTTCCTCTTTATAATATTAGTGTCTTTATAACATCCTAACAAACACATAAATTCTATTAACAACTTTTTGTCTTCGCCATCCTTTTTAGAAGGCGTAATCTTATCCTGACGGAGGAAGCAGTCTCACAGGGTGAGGTGGTGGTGGCGGTGTCTCTCGACATCGCCAACGCATTCAACACCTTGCCCTGGAGCTGCGTCAGGGAGGCGCTTATCTATCATGGAGTGCCTCCCTACCTCCGTCGAATTGTCGGGGCTTATCTCTCCGAGAGAGCCATAACTTACCCGAGCTGGCTAGGGCCGGGTCGGCGAGATGTGTCGTGCGGTGTTCCACAGGGATCGGTTTTAGGGCCGCTCCTGTGGAACATCGGTTACGACTGGGTGCTGCGTGGTCCGTTGCTCAGAGGGGTCGGCGTAACGTGTTACGCCGACGACACCCTCGTTACGGCGCGGGGAGCAACGCACCATGCCGCAGCACTTAAGGCCACGGCAGGGGTTGCTCAGGTCGTGGGTCGGATTCGGCGGCTGGGTCTCGAGGTCGCCCTTCACAAATCCGAGGCTCTGTGCTTCCACGGACCTCGGATGGGGCCACCTGCGGGATCCAGCCTACAGGTAGGGGGCGTCAGCATCGGCATCGAGCCCTCGATGAAGTATCTGGGGCTCGTACTCGATGGCCGGTGGAACTTCGGACATCACTTCCGAAGTTTGGTCCCAAAACTGAGGGGAGCATCGGCCGCACTCGCGCGGCTGATGCCCAACATCAGGGGACCCAACGCTCCCTACAGGAGACTGTACCTGGGGATCGTGCGAAGCATGGCCTTGTACGGGGCTCCCGTATGGGCGGAGACCCTGACGGCCAGCAATGAGGCTAGACTGCTGAGCCCGCAGAGAGTGATGGCCGTCAGGGTGATAAGAGGATACCGCACGATCTCCGGTGAGGCGGCATGTCTCCTAGCCGGGACCCCTCCATGGGACCTGGAAGCGAGAGCCCTTGCGTCACTGTTCAGATGGCGCAAGGAGGCGCTGGAGCGGGGCCAAAGGCCTGCGTCTCGATAAATCGAGACCCAGCGGACCCTGCTCCACCAGGAAACCATGGAGACATGGAAGGTGCGACTTGAGCAACCAAAGGGGGGATTCGCCACAATCGCGGCCGTCAGACCGGTCATGGACGAGTGGCTGGAGAGAAGACACGGTGCTCTCTCCTACCGGTTGACACAGATACTTGCCGGGCACGGTAGCTTCGGTAGGTATCTGTGGCGAAAACACCGGGAAACCACGGCCGAGTGTCAGCACTGCGAGGACCGCAGCGATGACACGGCGCTCCACACTCTGGTGGAGTGCACGGCGTGGGCACAACAGCGCCAGGTCCTCGTAGTGGGTCTGGGCGTGGACACTCTCTCGCTCGAGGCCATGGTGCGAGCCATGCTCTCCAGCGGGAGTAAGTGGGACTGCGCCGCCTCTTTCTGCGAGCAGGTCATGCTCGCGAAGGAGGCGGCGGGCCGGGTTCGGGAGAGAACTCTCCCACCCGAGTTCCGCAGTCGGCGCCCTGGGCGCCGCCGACGTGTCTTTGCCGAAGACTATCGGCCTCCATGACCGGGGGTCTGAGGACGGTGAGAGGGCCGCTCACCGTCCGTACAGAAGCAGGCCCATGACGGCAGCGTGACGTGAGCAACTCACGCACGCCCCCCCTTAGAAGCGGGGTCACACCCGAAACCCCCCATAGACGCGGGATTGCACCCGAACCACCCCCTGGGCGAGGCCGCATTGGCGGCCGTGGGTCTGTTGGGAGTCACGGGACATCCTTCCTGAGGGCTTACCCGGGGCTCTCAACCATAGGCTGTTAGGCGTGGCGTGAGGTTTTTTAGTCGGTAAGAGTCCGGCATAACATCCTATGAGGATTTTCCCTCACGTTAAACAAAAAAAAAAAAAAAGGCGTAATCTTATTAAAACAATATTCAATGTACAAAAAAAGTAGGTATTCTTATAAAAATATTCTCTACATTTTTACTTGACATACTATTTTATTATAGTTACCTATCTATAGATGACATCGTTAAAAAGCCAAATGATACAACAAAGTTCATAAAAGCTATTATTCGAACAAAGTCCTAAGAGAAAATGAGAACTCCACGTCTCCTTAATAACATTTGGTGGCTAACAAAGTTAGTATTGAATAACAATCCCGAACAACCTTCAAGAACAACAGAGAGAGCGGTATATCTCTCACTCTTTCACTACCACTTATAATGCTACCCTCGCAACTACAAGAAACACTAAAAATTAATGATTCTTGTGTATTTTACTTTTATTTTTGGTTCACAAAACTTTCTGCGAGTTGTTTTTCTGTTCTTTTTCAGATTTGTTGAATACTAGCTGTACCCTCCGGCTTTTTTCATGATATTTCGAAAATATGTTGTACCTCACATGCCATTAATATACATTCTAAAGTTCCCTTGCTTGGGAAGCGTGAATATGTATATTTTCTCGCATTCTTTAATGAAAAAGCTTTCTAAGATATAAAATAATTCTTCAAATCGGTTGAGATCGACGTGTTTATTCTTAAAAACAAACTCTTCAGTATTCTTAAATAGAAAAGCCTAAAGGCGCAAAGATATGCCTGTAGGGCTTAATGTTTATAATTTTTGAAGGAAATACAGAAGCTGGTTTTAAGGTTTTATAGTACAGTATTTTTTTTAAACGTTTTGTTCCTGAAAAGATGCCCAGTTTACCTTAGAGTATGAGAGTAGCACCTCTATTGATATCATACTAGACGTGGTTCACGTGGTAGATTCTATTAAATGCAGTTAAGGAAACAATGTTTCTACGCTCCGCCACATTCTTGCTACCTTCAAACAAACAACATAAAACCCCAAACATTACTGAAGAATATTTTACGACAATGTTTTGCAGCGTACATAAAACAACACCCATCGGTACATTCCCAGTGATAAAGCTCAAAGGCGTCCATCACGACATTGTCAACGAAAGCCATTTGTATCTTGGCTTAGGATGTCATCATCATTCTGCATTATCCCCTTACGAGTGATCCAAGGCTTTCTTCATGACGTAAATATGATAAAAAGCCTCTACGACCGCCTCGTAGACTGTCGTAGGCTTACCGTAGAGGGGTTACGTAACTATATTAATAAAACTGGGTATTCGCTACGAAAGCTTTTCTTATAAATGAGCCTTTTGTAAAAATGGAGGCCGGTCCTATATAAATTTGGTCCAGGTTTCGTGCATAAATATTCAAAAACCCTTGCACAACAAATGCCTAAATAATTTTAAAATTATGAAAATAAAAAGGACCTCTTTTGTGTGTGTTTGGAATACCGTTATGTAACCCTCCCACCATGGGATGTCCTATTGTTGGCATATGAATGCGGTTAGGACTATTCTATTGAACAATCGGAATAATGAAAATTCTGCTGCGTGTTTTGTACGGCTTGCTCTTTAGAAAAGTATGATTTAGTCTCGTCCAAGGACGCTATGA
This sequence comes from Miltochrista miniata, assembly GCA_933228765.1. Lineage (NCBI taxonomy): Eukaryota > Metazoa > Arthropoda > Insecta > Lepidoptera > Erebidae > Miltochrista > Miltochrista miniata. The sequence continues at coordinate 6,641,503 of OW121764.1, read as the reverse complement.
GTGGAGTATTCCGAGTTGCCAAAATCATCATCATCCTATAGCAGTCCAATGCTACACAAAGGCTCTGCCAATTTACTCCACAACGCAAGGTCTTGCGCCAAACGGATCGCGTCCCAGCCTGCGACTTTTTACCTTTTTTATCGAAACAGATATGATGTGTGTAAGTAATCATTGCAACTTAAGTTTCTGGGATCTCTTTGAACTAAGATTACAAGGTATTCCGGAAACTTAAGTGGCAATGATTTGAAGTGCGTCTCTCCATTTCTGCAGTGTAAAAGCTTTTTGTAAAAACTGGCAATGGTGGACAATCTCACACCTTAAATTAAGCTAATATAATATCGTAACCTTTAAGAAACGTGGAAACGTTCTCACATAAAAAAAAATGCACCATAACAATTTGGTTTAGAGTAGGTATACATACAAGCCTCTAATATTTATGGTCAAAAGAAAATAAGCCGACAACAAAAGTACAAAAGAGAAAAACATCTTTCTCATTTCTGTTCCATAATAACTACCTACGTTTAACTTTAAAAAGCATTCATACTCGTATTTTATACAATTGTTAGCCTACATCGCAAAAGCTGCTTATTAAATTTCTATATTTGATCAACAAAGGTTTATTCAGGGTTCGTACGAAAAGGTTCCGTAGGGGGTGCTTGAGAGGTGCCTTTGAGATGCAAGGGTGTGCCACAAGGCGCCCCACTTGGCCCTAACGAGCGCTTGGCGTGCGGAGACAACAAAAATACTGCTATTATTTGCTCCATTTTGCTTCTACATACGTTGGTACAGAAATATGGTATAGCAAAAATATTCGTATTGATTGAGGTTTCTTTTGTTCTTAGTTTTTGTGAGTAAGAGTACGTTGGGTTTCTTATCAAAAACTAAATACCTATGTATGTATTTCTTGATAAGAAACACATTAACTAATAGAAATATAATGAATGTCTCAGAGACGCTGTGGCAGTGTTTTCTACGGCTAGGGTCTCCGAGGTCTAGTGTTCAAATCCCGTATCCTACTAATATTACAACATTCACATTATTTATTTCAAAGAAATGTTTAATTTATACAAATATTATATACAACTTATATTTACTATACACTTTTTACATAAGAAAAGAAACTATGAATACGTAAATTTCAAACAAAAAAAAACTACTAATATTATAAATGTGCAGGTTTGTGAAGATGTTTGGATGTTTGTTATTCAATCACGCTTTAACGGCTGAATGGATCTGGCTGAAAATTGGTACAGGGATAGAGTATAGTTAGTCTGGAATAACACATTGGCTACTTTTTATCCCGGGAGAATGTTCCCACGGGAAGCGGGAACGGGAACCAAATTACACGCGGGCGAAGCCGCGCGCTTCAGCTAGTAGTAACATAAATATCTTATTGTGATTCGTAAATATTGGTTTTCGAACATATGCTTTTGATCTACCTATCATACGTACGAAATCTATTATATAAAAATAAGTCGGGTTTTCCTTCCTGACGCTATAACTCCAGAACGCACTAACCGATTTCCACGGTTTTGAATTCGTTGGAAAGGTCTCGGGCTCCGTGAGGTTTATAGCAAAGAAAATTCAGCAAAATTTCACATACAGCGCCATCGCGGGCGAAGCTGCGGGCATCAGCTAGTATACCTATATAAATAGAAGCCTTGTATCCTAGCTTCGTCCATGACTTATATCTATAAACGTAAACCTAAGGGCTATATCCAAAATTCTTTCTTAGTACCTACAATATACCTAAGGGTAGCTAGTTTCTATGTTTAAAGCCTTCCACTGGGCGTTGATAGTTGAGTAGTCACCCCGTAATTAATTTTATTGATCTCATACCGTACTACAACTCTGCCTACCTCCTGAGACATAAAGGCGTGACTATAATGTATGTATTGCCTGATAAGTACTTTATAAATACATACAATAGTATTGTAAGTATGGTTTAAGTACTTTTCAAATGCAAAACAGAGTTTAACAACCTACTAAATCCCAAATTACTCCTCAAAATTTACTCCCAAATAAAATTTACTACAGTCTATATAACGGACAATCCCCCGAGGCCAGTTGAAGTGGGTAACACAGCTGATCGTATTATACAGGTTGATTTATTTCACAAATGTGGCACCGCAGTTCTTAGAAAGATCGGTGGTAGAACAAGTATCTTCGCAGAGTAGATCGTTTCACTGCGAGAAAGATTACGTGGGAAACGCCCCGTGTAAAGTGATTCTGACGTGGTGTGGTCCAAGTTACGAGAGTTTGTCATGAGACGTTGGTGTTAAATTTTTTTTCGCTCAGTTCTGAGTGGCAAGTGCGAGTTCCGGCGTGCGCCTGTCGACATTCACGGGTGAGCGCGTTATCGCCGATTTGTATGGAATCGAGACAAGTTCCCGCGTTTACAGCTAGGTGGCGGGGCCTCGATTCCATACGAAATGGCGCGCCGTGAATGTCGACAGGCTCCCGCAAAAACTCGCACTTGCCACTCAGGTGAAGATTTACTGCAATGTGTAAGAGTGACACCTCTGCCCGGCACTCGTTGTTCGGGATGAAAAGGAAAGGGTGGGATCAGGTTAAAGTCCTCTTCAGAGCACTTGAAACACCATGATAGATTCGTTAGAATGCAGCCAAGGCATACATAGCGTGTATAATGCTTCGCTGTGCCAACCTCGAGTTTTTCCGTCATCTGAGGACATCAAATCAAAACGTGCCGTGTACGTTTCTGAAACTATGCAATACATACTTACTAGACGTGTGTGATATTATAAACCTATAATATTGTGGCATTTTACCAAATAAAAGATTTTTCTATTTCTATTTCTATCAAAAACTATAATTACAGACCGTTTGGCCAACTGATATTTTATGAATCGTTTTACTTATGTAAAGTCTTAGATCATCTAACCACAGGATGCGCCTTACTTAAGCATTCCTTTCTGCCAAGCCAATAGATTATTTGGTCTATGGGCTTTATAAAAAGCACTGTACATCAGTACATCATTTTATACGATTAAACTAGTACATTTCATTGTAGTTGACTGTACAATAAAAATTAACACACAACAGCCATTACGCGTTTGTCGATTAATACATTTTTAACATATATAATGAAATTTAATTTGTATTTGTGTTTTCCCCTTCACCTGCTATGACTAGCAGAATATTTTTCTAAGCGGTGGTTCACAAAAGGCTAGTCCCGTGATATATGGTCTAAGTGTAAAGTACTCGCTAGCAGCGTCTCTATTCTATTTTAGCGAGGAGTAATTATGTTTCTGAGAATTGAAAGCACAATTAAAAACAATCTTCCACTTACAACTATCTTACTGATATTATAAATGCGAAAGTTTGTGAGTGTGGATGTTTGTTACTCTTTCACGCTCGAACGGCTGAACGGATCTGGCTGAAATTTTGTACAGAGATACATTATAGTCTGGAATAACACATAGGCTACTTTTTATCCCGGGAATAGGTTCCCACGGAAAGTGGAATTTTACGCGGGCGAAAGTGCGAGCATCAGCTAGTATAATATAAGTATGTTACACGACCGTGATAAATATACTAAATACTTATATGGAAAATATTTTCTGAAAGGGAAAATTTTATTATGTTGTACCTATTTGTTTTAAAAATATTAAAAAAAAAAATTAAATATCTTTCCGCTTATAATTTGTACCAAGCACCAATATCTTCGTGAAAGTTATTATAAACTTTAGTCGCAATAATCCCTACTGGCGTGCCACCGGCGCGGCCTAACCCGTTTACCGAACTGAATGTAGCGTACAATTCGGTGGATTTTTGTACAATATTATAGGATTTGAGGTTTGAAGGAATTGTGGTTTGATTCCAATAGTTTGTTGGATTTAGTGCCCTCCACAATTTGATGAATAAATTTAGTTTGATTCTGGGAAGTTGAGGTTATTGCTTCGTAGTAGGTACTAGCAGACCTCACGCGCTTTCACCCGCATAGTTCTTGTTCCCCTGGAAATATGGGGATAAATAAAGTCTATGTCACCCGGGGATAGTATAGTTTTCCTACAGTTAAATAATGATTCAAATAGGCAAAATTTGACGACCTCGTGATCCGCAGTTTCACATTTCGACCTCGAGACCCACGAGGCCGACCAGACCATATCTATTCCTGCACAAAGCTCCCTCAGCTGTTAGAGTGATAGATTAACAAACATTCAGACAGTAAAGACATCCGGAAATTTCAAATTCACACTTTCGCAATTATAATATTATCAAGAAATAAGATTAATAAAGTATACCTCCGTCTCCGTCCTCCGTATTTAAATAAGGGATATTTTTAAATGCACATCTGTTTAATTTTTCAGCACACTCAGTAACTCCACTAATTGACTGTTTGCACACCAGAAAATTAAATGCTGTGCAAAATAACTAATGGATTAACTAAATATGTCCTACTTAAAAAACTTAAATATTACTCAGAACGAGATGGCCTTTTTAATCGAATTCACACCAAAAATCGTACATCGAATATATGGTTTGTAAAACAGAAATACGAATTGTATACCAAAAAAGTTTTTTTTGATATACAATACAATTTAGAGTGCAAGTTAGTTAACTTGCACTCTAAATTGTACAATCTTATACCGGAATAGGTTAGGTTAGGTTAAAATTTTTATTTTTTTGATCAATAAAATTTAGTTTTGTAGAGGTGACTGCTTAAATTAGGGTTTTACTTAGAATAAACGATGTTCCTAAAAGTAAATTAGGCGATGGTTTTCCTTAAAAAAGTTTTAATATTTTTGTTGAACTAAGGAATTGTTAGATATACTATTTTGATAATAGTTATTTGTTCAGTAAAACAGTTATGCAAATACCATTAATCGGTATAATGAATTTGATTTATTTAGTGTGCATAATTAGTGTGCAAGTCAGTATTTTTGGTTTAACTTTGAAATATTTAGTTCAGAAAAAGGGAATATTCAGATATCGTTTTAAATACATGCCTTTAAATAATATTTTTTGTTTCGCTAGTGAGCTGGATCGCTAGAGCAGGAAAATATGAATTTTTCGTGAATTGTAATTTATTTTACATACAGCCACGCTTTTCTGCCCAAAGGGATAGACAGAGGTATGCTATTCGCCCACATTTCACTATTCGCATTTTTGTCTCATATTGTATCTATGTGGTGAGCCTATTGGCGATTTGAATAGAATTTATAGACGCATGTTGTAGCTAGCTACCCTTTTCCGGGTTCCGTAGCCAAATGGCAAAAGACGAAACCCTTATAGATTCGTCATGTCTGTCTGTCCATCCGTATATCACAGCCACCTTTCTCCGAAACTATAGAACCTATGCTATTGAAACTTGGTAAGTAGATGTATTCTGTGAACGGCATTAAGATTTTTACATAAATAAAAAAAAAGAATTCAGGTCTTCAAAAATGTTATTGAAGTTTCTATCATCACTTTTTTCTAAACTGAATAGTTTGCACAAGGTATAACACAATGATGTTACTCACCAACTAGCGCGAGGTAGCTATGCAGAGAACTCTTTCCCAGGGCGCCTTGTTACAGAGTTTCTAGTGGGTGCGCAAGGGAGGCCAGGGCTCTGACGAAAACAGCCAATAGGGTGTACACACATATATTTATTAAGTACACAGAGATACACAGAGACACACAGAGAGCTTATTCACTGATAGACACAAATATCACAGGTACACAGAAGTATAGTCAGGGCTTAGGTACTAATACTACTCAATAGACCACTGCCGCGTGAGCAGGTAAAACGGGTAAGCAGCTAACTACACTTATAATTGGGTGACAATTACTGGCCTTGAGTCAAGTTGAGAACAGCACAGCACGAGAATGCCACGTGGAGGCGGCTGGTTCCTCTCAAAACACCTCGCTCATGTAGTCCACGTGTCATTGGGTGTGGTTTTGCTAACCGTGGACGGGCCGCTTTTCCCCGTAGTAAAAAACCCTGTCATGACAAGTAAACGACAAATGAAATAATTGACATCGCGACCGACGAAATTCGAACCGCTTAGCAAACAAGAAATGACACTCACCGGTATCCCGGGTGTAGGTTGACACAGAGTCCAACTCCTTCCGAGGAGAATCAGTAAACTCAGAATAATTCCTTAACAGGTCCTCATGTTGCAACTAACAACCTCCAAAGAAAAATTGAGGCGTGCCACTCAGAGTAATATCAAACTCCCTCGTCCTTAGCCGATCTTAAAAAGAGACTTCGAACTTTGTCTCAGGGCTTTATCCCCTCTCTCACGTGGAATCGTCTCGAATTTCATCTAAAACCTGCTTTCATTGAATGCAAAAACGATTCGTCACTGATCCTTATGACATCCTGTCATTCTGACAGCAGAAATGTCACCACTGACAACCGATTAAAAAAAGATAACTCGATTAAGCTGCTTTCACATACTGAATACTGCATCTATAGAAAATAAATTCTACAACCATCCCCCCTTTAATAGTATTTCCTGCGGATATGACACGCTGGAAATACACAATAAAGAAAACAGAAAAGTACTGACTAATAAACAAAGACAACCAGCTAGGTCCTTCAAACACCAGCTGACTACGACCATTACAATACCAAAGAAAGATCCTCCTATGTACCTAACTAGACACTGACTCGTATACCGGTTAGGCTAAGTAACTAGACTAAGAGTCTAATGCCCTTCATAGAAAACGAATGCTCCCTTTACTCACTGCCGATACCCTAACACTACCCAAGCTCTCAGGATATTGTAGAGTACTGAGAAGCGAATGTGAGAAAAACGCTCGGTGCGGTGCATAGAAGAAACTACAACGTGACAATTTAAAGTCACGTACACATATAGAAATACAAACAAAAGATTAAAATAGTCTTACATAATGATCACATAGCACTGGTTTAATAAACTAGAGAAACATTGCTATGTAGTTACGTTAGGTATTGGAGACTGCTCCTCCTGATACTTCAGGATGTCCTTGATATGGTACTCCCCAAGATCCTTACCGTCCAGATCTGACAGCCTATATACTAAAGGGGATCGTTTAGCAGTCACCACACATTTAAGGAACTTAGGAGCTAGCTTAGAAGTAAAATTCTTGGCCTTGTTGGACAGGTAGAACGTGCGTTTGTAAACTATCTGTCCCACTTTCAGCTCTACATGCCTTTTTCTGAGGTTGTAATACTTTTCATTACGCTGGTGGGCAACGTTCAAATGTTTCCTCACCTGGTCGTAAATGCGTTGTATTTCTCTCAGCTTGACACCGAAGGCTGATGGATCGTCTACAGAGACTGAAGTAGGATGGCACGCGATATCTGTCTGCCTGTACAGCACTCCATCCCCAATAAATTCCCTACCATGTACCAAAAAGTAAGGGGTGAAACGAGTTGCTTCGTTAACTGCAGTGTTTAAAGCACACTGTATCTCAACCAAGAACTGATCCCAAGACTTGTGTTGTGACTTCACATAGCATGAGATCGCTTGAACCACATTGCGAATAGCTCGTTCCGCCTGATTAGTTTGGGCATGATACCTAGGGTTATAATATATATTAGGTACATTGTATTTAGCCAACAGATCCTTAAATGGGTTATTCACAAACTGAGGGCCATTATCCATGTAAATAGTCTTGCAGACTCCGTGCACGAGAAACACACTCTTCTCTATGAACCTCGCAACTACAGCGCCTGTGGCAACCCGAACAGGGCACAACATGACGTATTTGCTAAAGTAGTCGGAGACCACGATCAGGTGTACGTTTCTATTGCTCGAAGTGGGAAAGGGACCAAGCAGATCGACAGAGATAGCTTCGAATGGCTTCGAAACCCGCTTCGGGCTACCCATTAGGCCGGGACGAGACGTATTTACGGGTTTGTACTGCTTGCATGTTTCGCAATTCCCAACATATTCTTTGACGTCCTCGTACATCTTGGGCCAGTAATAATTTAGGGCTAACCTTTTATGTGTCTTCCAAACGCCACCATGGGCACTAAGTGTGTCATCGTGGTACTTAGAGAGCAGGGGCAAGCGATCCTCCTGAGGTACCACCAGCTTCCAGTCAAAGTCTGAAGTCAAAGAATATTTATTTTTTGTTAACCTATAAAGAAGGTTGTCACGAATGTCATAATTTGGTGACTTCCTAGGGTTCTTCCGAACACTATTCATGGTGTGGTCATACCACGGGTCTTTAGTGGGTACTGCATCGAGGGAATCAATTTTGATACGAGACAGAGCATCAGGTACAACGTGGTCTTTACCTTTTCGATGCTCTATGTCAAAGTCGAATTGACTGAGCCTCATACTCCAACGTGCTAGACGACCCGTGGGATTTTTCAGTTTATGGAACCACAGAAGAGATGAATGATCCGTGACGACCGTACACTTTTGGCCTTCGACGTACTCATGAAATTGTTCCAAGGCGAAAATCACGGCCAAAAGTTCTCGCTCAGTTGTGCTGTAGTTCACCTAGTTCTTGTTAAGAGAACGGCTACAGTAGGCGATAGGGTGCTCAACACCATCGTGAGTTTGTGTCAGTACAGCAGCAACTGAGTAAGCTGACGCGTCACTAAGAATGCGGAAGGGCATCTCAAAGTTAGGCATTTTTAATATAGGGGCAGAAACCAAGGCTGACTTTAGCAGGTTAAAGGACTGTTCAGCCTCAGGGGTCCATTCGAACTTAAGGTTCGTAGAAGTGAGTTTGCACAGAGGTTTACTAATCTTCGAGAAGTTGTTAACAAAGCGACGATACCAGCCGGCCATTCCCAGAAATCTCTTAACCTCCTTAGGGTTAGAAGGGGTGGGATAGTTGAGGATAACCTCAACTTTACCCGGGTCTGTCCGTAAGCCATGTTTGTCCACATAATACCCCAGGTATTTGAGTTCACTCCGACAAAAGTGGGATTTTTTCATGTTAATTGTTAGGCCAGCATCCTTGAGTTGCTGATAGACTCTACGTAAGAGCTCTACATGCTCCTCAAAGGTGCTGGACACACAGACTATGTCATCCTGAAACGCAAATACCTTGTTGTCGAACTCGGGACCAAACAGACGGTCCATGAGGCGTTGCATCGTGGCACTGGCCCCGACAAGACCGAAGCACATGGAATTGTAATGGAACAATCCTCTCCGGGGAACCGTAAAAGCAGTCTTCTCAGCAGACTGGAGTGAGTCGAATGGAATCTGCCAGTAGGCCGCACTCAGATCTACAGAGGTTAAATACTTAGCATTATTAAGATGGTCCAAGATTTGATTGATATAGGGTAAGGGGTAGGCGTCACTCTTAGACACAGAGTTCAGCTTGCGAGAGTCCAAGCACAATCTGAGGTCGCCGTTCGCCTTCTCCACCATGACCACTGGAGAGTTCCAGGCGGACTGAGACGGGGACACTACTCCCATCTCCAGCATTCGGTCCAGCTCGGCTTCCAGGGCCTTCTGCTTAAGGGGAGAGAGCGGATAATAACGCTGCTTGATCGGCTTGCTGTCACCAGTGTCAATGACATGGTGCACAAGTGAGGTCCGACCTAAACCCACCTTATCAGTGTTCAACGAGTCGAATTTTTCAATGACCTCGTTGATTACACACCTTTGTTTAGTTGTCAAGTTGTCGTAATCCTCGAGGCCACCGTTAAGGGACACAGACTCTATAGGATTATTATCACTAAAACTATCAAGGCTAATATTTTGTAAAATTAATTTATCACTTAACTTAAATTGTTGCCAGAAATCCACACCAAATATCATGGAGGTGGTTATTCCTGGGACAACATAGAACTTGACAACTCGGATAACCGAATTGTACTCAATTGGCAAAGAGATACAACCCAGACATTGCAAGTGAGTGCTGTCTGCAGTTGTAATACGAAAAGTAGGATTGATACTCACAAGATCAAAACCCAGTTCCAAGAAGATGCGGTGCGCTCCCTTACCTAGTATAGAGCAGGAGGCACCGGAATCTAGAAGGCCTAATGGCGGCTGTACACACTCGTCGAGAGCCTCTCGCCGAGAGCCTCGGCCGAGAAGGCTCTCAACGAGAGCATGCCTGTACACACTCGTAAGCTCAGAGTCTCATAGGACTCCCGCGACAATGGACGTGGAAATTGCTGCTGCTGTTTGTTTTTGTACCGCAAGCTATTATTATAATAAAATGTTTATTAAATAAAAAAACGATTATAAACTGATTCCGCTGCAGCTCCAGACTGAAGAGGCAAAAAAACTATAATTCGAGTTCTTTATACCATTTAATGAAATACGTCTATTCATTAAAACTTTCTCAGGGCAACTAAATGAACGAGTGTGTACATGCCCGCTCTCATTTACCTCGGGAGAGCCAACAAGACCCTTTGACTCGGGCGCAAAAACCGACACGCCACCGAGAGCGACCGAGACGAGAACGAGAGAGCGAGACAAGGGCGAGACGAGACGAGTGCGCCCTGTACACACTCGCACTCGGCCTGTCTCGGGGTGTCTCGACGAGTGTGTACAGCCGCCATAAGACATTTAAATTTAAAACCTTAACAACTAGATACGGTCTAATGTCACTATCCCGTTTAGGAAACAGGACCTTATCAGAAATATACTCAGACACAGAGTAGTGCATAGAGTTCCTAACAAGGCCCTGGCCTACGCGTTTTTTGGCTTGCCAGCACATTGTGAGCAGTCTGGGGTCTTGACTCCTTTGAGACCACACCGGAAACACACCAGCTCCCTTGACTGTGTGCAGCTGTATGCAGAGTGACCGCCCCCGCCACAACGAAAGCATTTGCGTTCGTGGGAGGTAGTCGGCGTCTCCACTGCAGACACCTGCTTGGTGGGCTTCTGTACACCTTTGTTCTTATGCTGGTGTAAGTCCGACGAAATCTCAAACTTGTCAAGAGCAGGCTCACGGAAAGCGTCCGCCCTAGTACGCGCAAGCTCCAAGCGCTTACCCAAACGTCTCAAATCATCAATAGAGTTAACTTCATGCAAGGCCAGTTCTTTCATGTAATCAGGTCGAATATTGTGCATGAGAATGTCCAACTGCTCTTCACTGGGCATTTTACATGACAACCTTGAGAACATGGCTTGCATTGTACATAAATAATTAACCAATGACTCAGAGCGGGTTTGTGTACGCTGTCTTATCTCGTTCCTGAGGCGGTAATCATAATCAGGAATATCGAAGGTATCTCTAAGCTCACTAATAAGATCCTCATATAAGATGAAGTTAGCTTTGTTTGTACGGAACCAAGACAAAGCCGGTCCATCCAACAGGTCGGAGAAAGCCATAAGGAGTCTAGGCTTAGTAACCTCCCGAGCACATCTAAGTTCCTCTAATCTCTCTAAAAACACACGTACACAAGTAGAACCATCATATTTTAAGTTAAATGAACATAAGTTAAGGGGACGTTCTTTATACACTATGTTACATGTAGAACTATTCCTACTTGAACTAGCTCGCACCGAGCGGTCCTCTCTCACTACTGGTGAAGTATATTCCACCTGGTCACGACCCGAAGGATCATCACCATCATCATCCGAACCTTCGGATTCAGAATCACTACTGGGTTCAGCCCTAGCGATGATCTTCACTAGCCTACCACGAATATCCACCAGGTCGGGGCAATCCAGACCACAACGAGCTAACCTACTCAATAAGTAGTTGGCTCTGATAGACACCCTAAGACGACTACCCTTATTAATGAAGATGTCACCTGACTGAATAGCCTCCTCCAGCTCGGATACTTTTGGAAGGCAGATCGAGAGCTCAGCCGATGCATCAGCGGGTACCGGAGCACTCGCTTTGATGCTACCTCGACGGACGAGTCGGTGTGCCGTTCTTAGCTCACTCCGAAGGCCAGACACTGTCGTTTCCGGTTCCACTGAAATACCCATGTGGGACAGCTCGTTAGCAAGTTCATCCTTTCTTAAATAATTAATATATTTTTTCATCTGTGCCATTATGTAAAAATTTACTTACAACAATTATAAAGATAAAATGGCACAGATAGGGATCAATTACAAAGTAAAAATGTAAATTGATGTTACAACAAGGTGTACTAAGTTAGGTAATTATGTTTCAAATTGACTTTTAGAATTTAACAAAGATTAAGGGTATACTAAGAGAGAAAAGTTTCTAAATTTTCTGATAACACTGTTCAGGTTAACATTCAAAATTACAAGGTATCAAGATACCTTCAAAAAAAAATTATAATTACACAGAGTGAAATTCACTAAGTTAACACAGAGGTGAAGCTATAGAATAATATATGTAATATATTAATCTATGCTAATATAATATTACAATAAATACATGTGTGTGCACCACAAAAAAAGAAAAAAAGAAACACATAAAAGAAAAGACACAATAAGAAAAAGTGGGTATGCCAAATAAAATCAAAACGTTTTTCCAAAATCACAGCTATTTTAAATTTTTGAATTTAGAATTTAGTGTCTTTTCCAGCCAAAGATGTAGGTAGCTGGAAGAAGACGAAAGGGATAATTTTGTGCTTAGCTGTTAGCACCACCAATTAACGTCCTGGAGCGTCTCGGACGAGACACCAGGATGGTTTCAGAGGTAACCACCTATGCACACACACTAGACTGAGACTACCGCAGAGTAGTTCTCAGAGTCTTGCCACTACGTTGGGAGCCAATTTATAACACAATGATGTTACTCACCAACTAGCGCGAGGACTATGCAGAGAACTCTTTCCCAGGGCGCCTTGTTACAGAGTTTCTAGTGGGTGCGCAAGGGAGGCCAGGGCTCTGACGAAAACAGCCAATAGGGTGTACACACATATATTTATTAAGTACACAGAGATACACAGAGACACACAGAGAGCTTATTCACTGATAGACACAAATATCACAGGTACACAGAAGTATAGTCAGGGCTTAGGTACTAATACTACTCAATAGACCACTGCCGCGTGAGCAGGTAAAACGGGTAAGCAGCTAACTACACTTATAATTGGGTGACAATTACTGGCCTTGAGTCAAGTTGAGAACAGCACAGCACGAGAATGCCACGTGGAGGCGGCTGGTTCCTCTCAAAACACCTCGCTCATGTAGTCCACGTGTCATTGGGTGTGGTTTTGCTAACCGTGGACGGGCCGCTTTTCCCCGTAGTAAAAAACCCTGTCATGACAAGTAAACGACAAATGAAATAATTGACATCGCGACCGACGAAATTCGAACCGCTTAGCAAACAAGAAATGACACTCACCGGTATCCCGGGTGTAGGTTGACACAGAGTCCAACTCCTTCCGAGGAGAATCAGTAAACTCAGAATAATTCCTTAACAGGTCCTCATGTTGCAACTAACAACCTCCAAAGAAAAATTGAGGCGTGCCACTCAGAGTAATATCAAACTCCCTCGTCCTTAGCCGATCTTAAAAAGAGACTTCGAACTTTGTCTCAGGGCTTTATCCCCTCTCTCACGTGGAATCGTCTCGAATTTCATCTAAAACCTGCTTTCATTGAATGCAAAAACGATTCGTCACTGATCCTTATGACATCCTGTCATTCTGACAGCAGAAATGTCACCACTGACAACCGATTAAAAAGGGACTCTTTCAAAGTGGAAAAATGTGTGCCCCCCCCCCCCCTCTAACTTCTAAACTAAGAGAATAATAAATCTAAAAAATATATATAATGTACATTGCTCTATAGACTACCAACAGAAATTGGTTTGACCGAAATCTAGAAAGTAGGTTTTTTTTAAAACGTCATAAACCGAAATTTTCGCTTAGAAAACTTAAAACATCAATCAAAGTTACAACGAACTACAAGAACTTTTATGCAATGGTACTTGCTGCTACGGAACCTTTCATGGGCGAGTCCGACTCGCAGTTGGCCGGTTTTTTTTTAACGTGAGGAAAATCCCACAGCGATGCTATGCCGGACTCCGCCGGCCTAACAGCCTACGGTTCCGGGTAAGCCCTCGGAAGGATACCCCAGGACTCCCAACAGACCTACGACTATCACTGCGGTCTCACCTAGGGGAGGTTTTACGTGCCTTCTGAAGTACCTACGTAAAAGCTCGTTAGTGGAAATGTCCCAAAGTGGTCACCCATCTCGGGGTTGCCATAGCAAAAGATGTATATGATGACAGTTTACAGAACATTGACTGAGCGGGGCTACGGGCGTTTCTTTAATTTATTTTAGTCACCGACAATCGTTTACCTTCAAACTCCACGAACTCTCCTTTGCTGTCGTAGTAGTTCAAATTCTTTAGAGAGCAATAACGCTTGTAATTAACATTCCTTAGTTTTAGAATTAAATGACTTTGCAGTATTTACCAAACGAGCAGCTTTTAGTGTTTCATAGACTTTAGTTGCTCGTTCCAGCTGCAGACGGGTAACATTTTCATTTGTCCATTAAATTTTCAAACGTTTCCGTTCAAAGACAACCCTTGATGTCTTCATAACAGAACATAGTTCTCGGATTGACTAGTGTATGATAAAGTTGGAAGCGCTGGCCATTGTCTTGCCAAGTACTAAGGTCCCGTGCATATGGGAAGCCAGACGTTCGCGCAACCTGCGCATTAGTCACTTGGACCCTCATTACATGGCTACCGCGAATGTGTTCAAAGAATTAACTGCTACAAGTAGTATAACGAGTTCTTTAGCAACTAGGTATATTTAACGTTACTTTATTAAAGAAAGAAAGTAAAAAAGGTTATGTAATGCAAGTAGGATACATAAATTGCCCAAGACTAAACAAATATAATTTCATTGTGTGCCTCACGCTTGCACCAAAGGGGTGTCCGGTTCAGCAAGTGCGAGGCGGACCAGAAAAGAATAAAGATCATAATTTGTTAAGAGCGTAAATTCTGTTTTCAAATTTCTTTACGATCGTTGAAATCAGTGCGGCGCGGCGCACATAGCCGTATAGTGCCAATTGTTGCTACCAACAAGTTTGATACTTTTGTTTTCCTTGATGTATTACCGGTGTCATATTGTTAGTCTAAGCGTTCAATCTTTTAATTTAATTTTTATGTTAGTAATATAAGTTAATAATTATTGATTATTTTATTCCAAATTGATTGATATTAAGTAGTGATAGACACTGACATCATAAAATTAATAAAGTTGACATTTATTTACCTAACTAATATCAATATTGCAATTAGAAATACCGAACCGAAGGAACCGACGACGTGCATGCATGAAAAGAAAAATGAAAGTTGAAGAAGCAAGTGAGGTGTGTATGGAGCGTGCCGTGTGGCGCTCGGTTCTTACTGCCTACCCCGCAAGGGATTTGGCGTGAAGATAGTATAGTATATAATACACACATACATGAAAACGGTCCATAAGTTTATTTTTAAAGTATCTAAATATACGAAAATTGTAGAAAGTAATGGACAATATTCTATTTTACACTATTTGTTGGATATTCTCACACAACATCATCTAGCCCAAACTAAGCTATAAGCTTGAGCTGTGGGATCTAAATCTAATTTTAATTGATAGTAGGTGTTTTTCATTTACAACAATTAAATATTTATTAAGAGGTAAAAAAAAAAAAAAAAAAAAAAAAAAAAAAAAACATGGCAACCTAAAACATGTCCTTGTAATTTAATTTTGTTTAATATTCAAAAAATAAGTATTTCAAGAAGTTTGGCAGGTTTCCAATACTCGTATTTTTCGTGTATTACGTAATTAGATATTATTTATTTTTGATGAGAAGCAAGGTCCATTGAAAACAGACCCAATTTGGCCATCTTCTATCCAACAGGACAATTTTTTGAAATTTTATTGGCTGGACCGGCTGGACCACACAAAAATTACACCTTCATCTTACAAAAGGAAGAATTTCGGACATAGTACATTATGCAACGCGGGGGGCGTAGGTCCCTCGCGTTGCTATGGAAAAGGCGCAGAAGATTGAAAATGTCATAGTTTAAAAGACTTTCATTGTCTATTTATTTTTATTTTGTGTTTGTTTGTGTTTTTAAGTGCATATAAATCGTGTATTATTCTTATGACGTCCACCTCTACAGTCAGTGGCAATGTGGAAGCAGGTTCAGGTCAACCCGCTGCCTCAGTAAGTAATTTTCAACAATGCCCCTTTTGTCCCCAGGCCAGGTTTTTTAAAGGTGAACATGGCTTGAAGGTGCATATTGGGAAAATACACAAATCCCAGAATGTACTTCAAGACCATGTTAACTCAATCTCGAGGGTCAATAATACATCTGATACCTCCGAAATTCCCTTTTGGCAGACTTTGAGTGAAATGAAAAATTCAATTCCGGTTTTAAAAAGAATTCCTCGAGCTGCGAGGCCTACTGTGGCTTATAATTTGGCAAGCTGCATAGGCCTTGTCGTTCGTGAGAATTCTACAACGGCCTGGGAGCAATTGCTCACCTTTTCTTACAGAATACTACATGTAAATAGAAATAACACTTCCAATCGATCCTTGACAACCCTTATTAAAGAAAATTGCCATAGTTCTAATTCCACTTCTATCTTTCAATCTATTTTGCCAATCACACATAATAATACAGTAAGTACAAACCAATTTAAGTATATAGAAAATAAAGTAAGGGAAGGTGACATAAGGGGAGCGTCGAGGTTACTTTTTAGTAGCGATGTGGTGGCGACTAATTCTGCAGACACGCTCGCGTGTTTGCAGGATAAGCATCCACCGCCGTCAGCTGATCTCACTTTTCCTGAACCACCCAGTGATGACTTTGAGTGTCTCAGTGTCACTGCCAAGGACGTACTTGCAGCCGTTTGCTCCTTCCGCAGTGGATCTGCGGGCGGTCTTGACGCTCTGACACCACAACATTTTCTGCTGAAGGAGCTAACGGCTCTCATAAATTTAATGCTCTCCGGCAATGTGGATGATGGCATCATCGCTATCTTGTACGGGGCCAATTTGTGTGCCTTACGCAAGAAAGATGGTGGCATTCGTCCCATTGCCGTAGGAAGCGTCTTAAGACGTTTGGTAGCCAAACTTTGTTGTAAGTTTTATAATACAGAACTTGCCGAAAAATTTCAGCCCTTACAACTTGGTTTCGGCTCCAAAGGAGGGTGCGAGGCAGCCTTGCACGCTCTCTCCACATATCTTGGCAGTGGTGAAGGTGAGGTCATCCTGAAGGTTGACCTGAGGAATGCCTTCAATTCATTAAACAGAGACACCTTGTTGACCCAAGCAAAATTAGAAACTCCTAAAATTTATAAATTCCTTTGGCAATGTTACAGATTTCCTACAAAATTAGTATATAAAAACCACCTTTTGGAATCAGCTGTTGGTTGTCAACAAGGTGACCCACTGGGGCCTGTCATCTTTTCTCTCGCTATACATCCTATTATTAGAGAAATAAATTCTAAATTCAACATATGGTACCTAGACGACGGGACTTTAGGAGGCGATGTAAAAACAGTATTAGAAGACCTACAATTAATAATAAATAAATTTAATTCCATTGGTCTGAATTTAAATTCGGATAAATGTGAACTTTTTATTACAGAAAAGGTAGACAGTCTTTCCACAATACACAAATTTAATTCTTTGGCTCCTAACATAAAAATTTTAGATAGCAAATCTCTTCGCCTCCTGGGTTCCCCGGTTTTAGAAGAAGGTTTTCAACCCTTTTTAGAAGAAAAGCTACAAAATTTCGATATTATTTCTGATCGATTACTTAAAATTAGTGTTCATTCAGCTTTCACTATACTCCGGTTTTGCCTTTTCGTTCAAAAATTTACTCATGCCATTCGTTCATCACAATTTTGGAAATTTATGCCACTTTTGGAAAATATAGATACTACGATTCAGCACACCTTATGCAAAATTTTAAATGTGGCCTTGAACGACCGAGCCTGGCTCCAAGCGTCTCTTCCAGTGCGCTTGGGTGGTCTCGGTATTCGCAAAATTTCTAACATCAGTCTGCCAGCATTTTTGTCGTCAGTTCACGGCACTGAAGATTTAACCAGAAAAATTTTAATTAACACACAGGTTGATTCTGAGGTGTCGTGTAAGACTGACGCCATAAATGCTTGGAAGATGGCCTGCCCCAATACTCCGTTGCCCGACAACCTATCCTCTCAGAGACTGTGGGATGTGCCGCTCTGTAACTTGGTAAGAGCTAATTTAATCAATACTTCTTCCAATATTGCAGAGCGTGCGCGTTTGCTAGCTGTGGGAGAGTGGGAGTCGGGTCTATGGATTCAAGCGCTTCCATCATCTAACATAGGTACTATGTTAGATGATACTACCTTTCGCCTTGCCACATGTCTCCGTCTAGGTGCGCCGTGTGTTTCTCCGCATTATTGTCACTGTGGAGAAGTTGTCGACAATCTTGGACGTCATGGCCTCTCGTGCAGCAGAAGTGCCGGCCGCATTTCTCGCCACGCCAACCTGAATGACATAATACGTCGGGCTCTTGTCACCGCAGGCGTACCCGCCGTTTTAGAACCAAACGGACTGGTGCGTGACGATGGCAAGAGGCCCGACGGTATGTCATTGTTGCCTTGGAAGATGGGTCGACCTTTGGTGTGGGACGCCACATGCGTTGACACCGTTGCACCGTCGCATCTTCCAAGCACAGCAGGTTGTGCAGGTGCTGCTGCTGCTTCTGCGGAAAACCTCAAACGGCGCAAATACTGTAATTTAATAGGTAATTATATGTTTGAGCCGTTTGGGGTTGAAACGTTGGGGCCTTGGGGTCCAAGTGCCCGCTTTTTGTATAAAGATTTGGCAAAGCGGTTAGTCGACGCTTCACGGGACCAGAAGGCTGGCTATTTCCTTGCACAAAGGATAAGCATTGCCATTCAACGTGGCAATGCTGCCAGTCTTCTGGGAACGTTTCCAGTGAACGATGATGTGGAGGAATACTACGACGCCTGTATGTAGGTATGTACAATAAAATTAATAGTTCTTTTTTAAATTGTTTGTTTTAGCCTTTTGTAGATATTTTATTATAATAATTGTAAATAAATTATAATATAAGTTGTAAATAAATTCTTTGAGAGGTATAATGTGCATAACAATGCACACCGCCAAGAAAAAGCCATTCCGTATCGGCATTGATCGACTATTAGACACCTACTAAGATGAATTTTGGGAGGGACCGAACTGAGTTTCTTGGGGTGTTTTTCTCAGTTTGTAGCATTTCCGAACCCCCAGTAGAGTCACAAAAATGTTGACAAACCTATTTTTTTTTTAATTTCAAAGGGAATAAATTTTATTTTATTTTATTTTATCGGCTCTTTCTGGGCTCAATCATTTTGGGCAACAGACATTAGTCGTAAAAATTTAACAATTTAGGTTCCATCCTCGTAGTCCAAAACTCGTCGTCTTTCGAAATATTTACTGTGCTTATGGGCAAATTAGTGTTCAGTCTACACCGCAAATTGATAAATGTTGTCAGTCAGTCAAGCACTGAAAGTAATTTTAATACAATTCATTAAAAATATTTATTATATACACAAGATCACTAGAAGATAAAATAAACGCAGCTTCTCACTTGATTTGAAGTTGGTCTTGAATTTTAAAATACCAGTCATGCTTTGTAAACAGATCCGTTTTTCTCCATAATTTAATTTTACCATCTGCTATGGCTTGTTACTTGGCTTGTTCGTTGGTTGGAATGCAGTGGTTTATTTTGAAGGGCCGTCCCTCGATTGTCTCTGTCACACAATCTTTCCAGAGTTTTTAGCAGGAAAGACGAAGGGCTTATCGGTCTGTATAACCAGAGGTCTGAATCACAAACATAATCCCTTTACCGGGTTTTGGTATAAAGATCACTTAGACCTCTCTCCACAGTCTGGGTCACAGTCCCATTCATTGTCTGGCGTATAGATACTATGTAACTGACAATATCAACTTGTGTCCTCCCCATTTTATCACTGCAGGGAAGACTTCATCCTGTCCTGGAGATTTGAAGGATTCGAAGCTGTTAATTACCCATTCAGTTTTTTGTAAGTTGACAGAATAGATTAGAACAGGGTCTTGCGAGCTCCCACTGGACTTCTTTTGTGGATACGTTTTCCACCAGCCACATGAGTGTCTGCAGCAATTTTGGGGCATTCTGGGAAGTGCGTTTGTATCAAAATACTCTCGGCTTCTTTTCATGATAGTTAATGTTAGTAGAATGATGTAGTGGTAATTTATATGTTATTAATTTATTGTTTTCGAGTAATTAAGTGATTTAGTGGTCATTATATAAATGTTAATTTGCCTTTGAAAATGCCGAAAGGTTCCACCAAGTGCCATCAATCAACAGTATAAATAATTCTTTTCATGTGTGGGTCAGGCCGCCGCACCGTCAGGTTCCTTTATAGATACGGATAGTTCTGTCCCTTGTTTGGATAGTATTAGTCTGACTCTATCAGAGATTTCTCCAAGACTTGGTACTTTTGTATCTCAGTCGCTACTTGTATTTTGCTTTAGCGGCTTTATAGCCGTCCCAATCCTGGTCTGGTTCCTCACAGGTGTTCCATAATTACCACTTATGAAAATGGTGTGTTAATATGTTATTATCAATACCACACGAATAGTGACTACCTGCCTTGCGTATAATACCTACACCTACGCTGTTCGTGACGAAAATAGTGCAACTGTAAAAGCTTATAACTTGGTCAGTTTTCGTTAGTTTCATTTAATTTTTTTACACAGTATTTTGAAGCGAAACTCTAGTCGGGGTGTCCGAGCTTTGCACTATACAAAAGTTCACGTTGTATATCGACCATAAATATTTATATATATTACATTATACGTCACAAAGTACTAAGATTGTTTGGTCACGCTAGAATTAGACTATTTTTGTTCATTTTTTCGTATTCAAAAATGGAACATCGAGCGACATGACCACTCTCTGAGAGCCTCTCGGCGGTACTAAATCGTATTTGTTCGCGTATCTGCATTTATAGGGGTTCACAAAATACTTTTTAAAAAAAAATCTGTATCTAGTTACTTAAAAAGAAATACTTTTATTGTCAAAGGAGAAGTTCTGACATAATATTACATAATTATCATATTGATTTAAACTACAGAAGCTGGTGAAAAGACTACTTTATTTTGGTGAAATTTCTCAGTATTTGAGCAAACTTTACAGTCATTTTTCTCTAAAAAAAGGAACCTACCTTATATCAGGTTATTCTACAAACAGATAGCCAACGCCCTTTGCAATTGCTTCGTATCCCTTGTTTATTAAATTTATCAGTAATTTGACATGAATTTAAGCATCGAAATCTATGCAAATCGTATGATTTGAAAAACCTGTTTCACTTTCGTCGATATTAACCATATGTAATCCGTTGTTAGGTAAAATATGTTTTATGAAACGTTTAGAGAGCTAAATTTACTAAGTATGTTAGTGAATACCATGTTTGTACGATAAATATTTAATGACTTTAAATGCAATGAAAAGTATGGTTTCTGAGCAATATGTGGCGCGAAATATGTTAGCCCTCTTAAGAATTGACTAAATTGAATTTAAGAATCACTATCACGCTCACCACGCTTTTAATAAATGTTCAGAGGAGCGGTGATCATGAAGGGATGTCTCTTATTATTCTACATAAACATAGTTCTCTAAAGAACAAGACATATTAGTAAATTTGGTATAATATTTATGTACCATTCTTCGACAACACACAAATCTCTCGAGCGATACAACAAAAAGTTGCCGGTATGTATTATCTCTCCCGTGAGTTTAAAGTTTTCCAATTAGAGACATTTTCGGGCTTCTTTTGCTGAAAGCCAACGTTTCGTACTTCGAATTTCCCATTCCTGAACTAATGGCCATTTTGTTTTTGTTTAACTTTGTAACTAACTTCGATTGAGGTCAGTTGACTGGTTACAGAACTTTACCGAAGCCGATGAACTGTTTTCTTTTTGACGACAGTTTTGATAGAAATAGGTTATTTATATGTATAAGCGCTTATAGGCTTGCTAGCTTTTTTTCTTTTTTTTTACGTGAGGGAAAATCCATCGTGGATGCTATGCCGGACTCCTATCGACTAAAAAACCTCACGTAACGCCCAACTGCCTATGGTTGGGAGCCCCGGGTAAGCCCTCGGAAGGATGTCCCAGGACTCCCAACAGAACTGCGGTCACCACTGTGGCCTTGCCTAGGGGGTGGTTCGGGTGCTATCCCACGTCTTTGGGGGGTTTCGGGTGTGATCCGGCTTCTAGGCTTGCTAGCTTATTGGAGAGATTATTTACTACGTATTAGTTGTGTTTACGATATTTAATATACTAACAGTTTATACTAACACTAGTGACGATGAAAACTGTAAACTATGATGTGGTGGCGGGAGAACAAGTATACAGTATTAGAGGACGTCACGCAGTTTCACCCGCGTAGCTACCATTACCGTGGGAATACGGTAATAAAATATAGCCTATGTTCACCGGGGCGAGCGTAGCTTCCCAACAGTGAAAGAATTTTTGAAATCGGTCCAGTAGGTTCGGAGCCTATTCGATGCGGACAAACAATCAAATCTTTCTTCTTTATAATATTAGTATAGACTAGCTGAACCCGCAACTTCGTTTACGTCACATAAGGTGTATGAAAGGAGAGGTATTTCTTCATCAGACTCATCAAGCAGCGTGTGAAACTGCCCTGTTTGCTTTAATCATAAAAGAGCTTAAAGATTAAGTCTATTCTAAAATAATTCAGTTCACGCCATCTGCATCGGCGCGGACTGAATTATTTTAAAATAAGCCTTTTTATGATTAAGCCAACACGCCAGTTTAGATTTATCCATTTTTAGATTAATTTATGTCTATGCATGATTTTTTAAAGTAATAGGTATAACTTTTTTATTTATAAACCGATTGACATGAAATAAACACTGAATGTTAAGTGGAATAAACTTCAACACAATAAAGAAAACCGCATTGCAATCGGTTAAGCCGTTACTGAGATTAGCGTGCACAAACGAACAGACATACAGACAAACAGACAAAAATTCTAAAAATCATTGTTTTGGGTTCCATTGCGTTCATAGAGCCCCCTTATAATATTTATATATGAAGGAACCGTGTGTATTTTAGGTTTTAGTCATCCAAGTCTATCAGGAAATTCATGGGGACTTCAAGTACGTTAAAAAACATATTCTGGTGGTTAAATCAGTGTAAGTACATAACAGTAAGATGTCTATTATTAAAGTCTCAAAGACGCGGGATAGCATCCGAACCACCCAGGTCGAGGTCTGTTGGGAGTCCTGGGACATCCTACCGACAGCTTACCCGGGGCTGTTGGGCGTTACGCGAGGTTTTTTAGTCGATAGGAGTCCGGCATAACATCCAAGAGGATTTTCCCTCACGTAAAAAAAAAAAAAGGAGTCCGGCATACCGTCCATGAAGATTTTCCCTCACGTTTTTTTTTTGTTTATTGTGAGGGAACCTAACCGACTAAAAAACCTCACGTAACGGCCAACAGCCTATGGTTGGGAGCCCCGGGTAAGCCCTCGGAAGGATGTCCCAGGACTACCAACTTTTCCCTCACGTTAAATAAAAAAAACCTATTATTATAGTATTTCATATACCTACTTTTTGTCTAAACCTCGATGTTATTGTGGTTAACATCCGTAGCCGAGTCAATATCGAGATCGGCTATCCATTAGCGGCCGTCAAACCCATGTTAGTTGTAAGTACAATGACGTATATTTGTGTGGGAAAGTCAAAGTTTCCCGTCATACGCCGAACAAGAAAATAATTACATTATTTTCTTTGTTTTCGATTGAGCCTTGGTATTTGTTTTTGGACAGAAGTGTGTGTGGAAGGAAGCTATAGTTAATCAACTTATAATAATAGACTAGATGTGCCTCCCGGCTCTGCCCGTGATGTACTTTGAGATCCCGTTGCACCCCGCACCAAACCATTACTCTTATTCAGTGTTTTATAACACACTTTCTTTTCTTATTTCAATTTTTTTACAATTTCTGAAAAACATTCATTTATTTTTATTTATTTATTTATTTATTTATTGCTATTAGTGTGACATGGGTGGTTTTATTACAGACTATTGCTGAATTCTTATAGAGCTTTATTTTATGTTTCCATATAATTTGGCTCCATATCATTTGGATACTGAGATGGAAGATGGCGCTAGTTGCCGTGTATACATCGGCTACGTACATAATGTATAATTAAATTAATAAACTGTTTTATTACAGTGTAGTGATATTATTATTGCACAGTTTTGCGTCCAAAGTTTTACATCTATTGTTGGTGAAAAGCTATCCAAGCTGTACAAAGAACCAGAAGCGTAAAACCATACCAGCACGTAAATGATTTATAGTTATTTACACCTATAATAGGTATAAACGTATTTTTATAGATCCATGCTTGTGGCAACCGCAATTCATTTGAATAAGATGTTTGTCTGGTTATAAAAATCGTAACGTCAATCGTCAACGACTTTTTAGCCACAAAAAGCTTGTAAAAATACTGAACTTCTGTAAAAAATAAAGTTCAAATGGTTCCGAAAATATAGACTACTTACGTCTATACCCACTTCAACGAATTTCTATTTATATTCTAATTTCGAAAAACACTTCATTACTACGTCACCCGTATCACGAGTATCGGTACTCGGATCCAAGTGTCGTTGTGGTGAGGTCGGGAGGCGAGCGAGTAATTTATGACCCGAGTGTGACTCGGGCTTTAAGGTGTGGTTCCACTGAGGCGGAGCGGAGAAGAGCTGTTCCGCGATTTACCAATCACGGTGCGGAGTGGAGAAGAAATGTGGATTTAAACCAAGTGATTGGTGAATTACGGCACAGCTCGTTTCCGCTCCGCGTAAGTGGAACCGCACCTTAAGGCTGGTGTCCCACCGGTGGCGGGGGAACGACTAACTATCGCCTATTTTCTTGTTCAAAAACATACAAATAATAAATAGGCACATAGCATGTCTCTATTAACACACCAAGCCACTGAAAACTTGAATTTTAGACATTTGTGACGCCAGTTTCTACAGAGCTGTGGTGATGGCAACAGTTTGTCAAACCAGTAAAATGTGTGTGCAAAGATCTCTCTGTTCCTTTTGTTGTTGTAAATCAAGCAATAAACAGCTGTAATAAATCGTGGGGCCAGTCTCTCTCTCTTCCCTATAATATACCCTCCCTAGCACCTAGCACGGAGCGTAAAGTATTAACAGACTTGCCAAATTGTCAATCGTATAGAAATTGTTTGAAATAAATAAATGCGCGTGAGATTCAATCATAAGCAGCTATATCATTGACATTATACGTAAAGACAAGATATGAAAATGTGTACGTTGTATACAACATTGTGCTATTTAATCAGCGAGTGCTCGCTTTACTAGCTTGTCGCTGAACATCAAGAGCTATCGCGTACTCTTTTCTAGCTTAGCAATAAAACTCGATTACCGCTGTTCGCTCGATATTTGTAGTTCGTATAATTTACTCTGTACTGTACAGACTCGCTAGTCGCGCGTCGTCAGCGGTGCGACAAGTGCCTTAGGCACTCATTATTGGATCAGGTGGCGCCATCTGAAGACGCCGTGCGGATACGGCTCTAATTAAGTATTAATTAATGTACCAATGATGTTAGGAGTGAGGTTTCTTTGATGTTTACTTTCCTGTTTTGTATTGTTTTATGTATGTACTCACAAATGTACAACTGTACCATTAAATAGAATAGAATACATACCTACATATGGTCATGCCCTTAACTCCGAAGGGGTAGGCAAAGGCATAATATACGCCTACATTTCGCCTTATAGTTTTGTGGCCCACGTAATAGGTGGTAAGCCTATTGCCGTGTTGAAATGGACAAGCGCAGGTGACGACCCGCTGTTGAAATTTTTCAAGCTGGCCATAAGGCCTTCAACTTCACTTAACGATTGGCATTTTATTGATAAAGGGTTTTCATTTCGAGTTTTACTTCTATACGCAATGGTTAGTTTTGCGAAGGTGGTCCCTTCTCTATTCTAACGACATCCTCGAGGTGAATTGGGGTAGCGACATTTTGTACTCTTTCCCGTCGCCACACGGAGCGATAGAATAGAATAAATAGTAAAATATGAGGTGCTGCTGAAGTACCTAAACAGTCACTTCCTTTACCTTTCACCTTTCCGATTTCCGAAGGCGATTAAAAGAGTGTGCAAAAGTACATAAGTAATATAAATATTTTGTACTCCACCATGTAGCTAAAATTGTGTATTTGTTTAGAAATGAATAACAGTGAACGTACCATGTTTTAGCAAACAAATTATTTACTTATTTGAATTTAAATTACTTAGCGGTCAATTCATTTTATTTATTTATGCACACACTAGTACGTAGGTAATATTCATTCTGTACTCAGGCAAAAAGATTTTTTTTCTTTCTATGTATGTAATTGAAAAACTTACAGCATTGATGTATCACATCATTTTACATAATTAACATGGACTATTTAAAAATACCTATATATTCTAGCAAAAGTACGTAAAACCCAACATAACGTAATAACTGTAAAAACATACGTAAAAACAATGGAAGTACGAATTACAGTCGCGTCACGAATAGATTCGTACCTACCGTTCGTTCGTATAATATTTTATTGCCATTACTTCGGGAGGTAATATTGGTTGAAAATCGTTATGGAGTAATAGCTGGCACAGGTGCTCGCCTAATATACAATCGTTCCGTGCTAACAGGGGCCAGGGTATGGCGTGCAAAATAGGGGTACCTATTATAATCTCGTGTGGCGACGACTGGGCCCCGGGTTGCGACGGAAAAGCATACAAAATGTCGCCACAATACATCCCGACAGTGTCGTAAGATGCGACACAACACGATCGCAAAACGATCCATTGCGTAGAGAAGAAAACCACGAAATGAAATGCGGTTGTCAGTAAAGTGCGTTTAGCCAAGTTAAAGGCCCTATGGGTGGCTTGAGGAACTTTAACTGCGAGTCGTCACGACCTGCACCTGTCCATCTCAACACAGCACTTATTATTTAATATCCTCTTCAAGGCACATATGAACTTCTCGCACCGCCAAAATTAATGTGCGTGTAATGTAAATTTCTGCTTTCTAGCTATCACGGCACGGTTCATGAAATACAGCTTACTGACGGACCGACGAAAAAATTCTCTGATATAGGGTACCATTTTTACCCTTGGGGTACGAAACCCTAAAAAACATCTATTCATAGTGTATAAATTCTCCCCTTTCAGTCGTAAGTTAAACCTAGTTACTTAACAATAGCCAAATTAGCAGACATCTTGAACGCAATCCATCAGTGATGCTTGTCGTATTGGCACGCGCTCTGAATTCACAATCAGGCCTCAAACTAGATGTCGGCGACGAGCGGGGCGATAGCGACAGCGGCAAGAGCGCGGCGCTAGAATACAAGAGGGTAAGAAAACTTCGAACAAACGATTACAAGCGCCCCGAGTAAGCTCGTCACGCCGGTAGCCACTGCACTCGCACACAAGCTAGCTGCACTCGGTGGGCTTCGGCCTGCTAGACACTTTAGATGTCTGGTCGGAGGATCCCCCCCCCTCTGTGTCGTAGGATCATACCTAATACTCCCCAACCATGAGAGAGATCGCGATGGCGGACAAAGTCTGTGTTGAGGGCCCTGCGGTTATCCTCCGAGGGCCTACCCGGGACTCCTGGCCGTTGGCAGATAGAAAGGGGCCGTGTGGTTTTAGTCTGTAGAAGGTCCGAATCCATGAGGATTTCCATTTTCCAAAAAATGGCGTGCATCTGTGAGCTATTGCTCAAAGTTGTCTACTCTCTTGAGCTGGCGCGCGCTGTTACCGCAGTCGCTGATCACCCCGCTCATCGCTAACATCCAGTTTGAGGCCTTAGACACTATTCGCTGTTCGTACCACACCACAGAACCGCTTTAATTTCGAACAGACAGCCTTGTTGATTAACTTTAAGGAATGTTCCTTGATACTAAATGGTTTTGTTAAATTCGTTATTGGCTGCTTCAAAGAACGTGGATTTTTCATTACTTTTGTTACTTCGTTTCCTTAGTGCTGCTTGTACCTATCTAAGGTCTCATTCTGCTTTTAGCTTCTCAGACACGTAGATAATAATAGAAGAAAACTGTAGGCTGTGATGACAGCGAGCCCAGTGGAACGCATTATGCCATCGTCCGTACGTTAAATTTGAACTTCTTAGTAAGTGTAGCTTTTCTGCTAGGACCCGAAGGATTTGGAATACCTAAGTAGAAAAAAATAGAAAGTGTAACAGAAGGGGCAATTAAACACTTCAGGACTCTGCTAATTACTTTATTCTCCGTATAGACACACAATAAATTGGGCAGAGCTTCGGCTAGTCTTAATAGACAGTACAGAATGACCGACAAAATGCTCGCACTTTCTTATATACACACACTGTCTATGATACACTCGAAAAATACGTCACTTCTTATGTCAACTGTCATAGTGATTTAAGGGCGGCGCCTTGGGGCGGCGTTACACTCGGCCATCCTGTAAGCAGTTGCTCCTGCAATAGGAACTGGGCGTCTGGGCTGGGCGGCTGACTGGCTCGCTGGCGTGGCTCGCTGGCGTGGCTCGCTGGCCTGGCTCGCTGGCCTGACTCACTGGCCTGTCTCGCTGGTCTGACTCGCTGGTCTGTCTCGCTGGTCTGACTCGCTGGCCTGTCTCGCTGGTCTGACTCGCTGGCCTGTCTCGCTGGTCTGACTCGCTGACCTGACTCGCTGGCCCGTCTCGCTGGCCTGTCTCGCTGGCCTGTCTCGCTGACCTGCTACTAGCTCGCAGGACTAACTCGCAGGACAAGCTCGCAGGACTAGCTCGCAGGACTAGCTCGCAGGACTAGCTCGCAGGACTAGCTCGCAGGACTAGCTCGCAGGACTAGCTCGCAGGACTAGCTCGCAGGACTAGCTCGCAGGACTAGCTCGCAGGACTAGTACATTACATTTTAGTTGACTGTACAATAACAATTAACACACAACAGCCATTACGCGTTTGTCGATTAATACATTTTTAAATGCAATGAAATTTTATATGTCTTTGTGTTTCCCCCTTCACTTGTATGAAAACTGGCAGAATATTTTTGTATGCGGTGGTTCGCAAAGGCTAGTCCCGTGTTATATGGTCTAAGGCAAAAGGTCACTATGAAAAGAAGGCGTTAACAGATTAACTTTTTCACGTTTCAAGGGACTAGGCGTACCGTTGATGGATTTGTATCGTAGTAAACAAGTTGTGGATAGTCTGAAGCTACAAGCTACTCATCACTCAATCCATCCTAGTATGATAGTCGGCATAAGATCACATCATTCTTGTTTCAAAACCTATTATTAGGAAAGAATAATCAAGGCGATATTGTGTATAATTTTATGCCACCTGCTTAAATGTAAAAGATCATGAAGTTTCAGGCTTAATTACGTCTATGGTATCGCAATGAGACAAATATTCTGTGTGAAATTTCTACTATAATGAATCAATTTTCGCGAATAAGTACGGACCCGCATAATAACTCTGTTAGTTCAAGTACCTACCTACACCATTATACTTAGGTGTTCAGCACTTCCGATACCTTTATCATACGTTGAGCACGGTTCCAAACACTACAATACCGAGCGACATACTATTCTATAAAATCGAGACCCTTTTCCAATGTATATCCGAACGGCTTATGTTCATTTTACACTACCGAACTTTTCAACAACGCTTAATGGAAAATGTGACGCCACGTTACAAACTAAAGCACCATACCAGTCTTATTTTAATAACTTTAAGTAGAAATGCATAAAGATTTCTCACTACACCCACGTTATAGCTAGTTTTGTTTAACGCGACTTTGCTGGATCAATCCAAATACCATTAAACGGTTCACACGTAATAGCTTCTTAGATTTTGACCGATATAATCAATCGCGTTATACAATTACATAGAAACGTAATCAAAGAGCCACATTGAATAGCTTAAAACACCTAGGTATAATCCTCTTTACGAAAATACTCCATCTAGCTAGATTTTATATCCGATTACTAACAATACACACGTTTATCTAGATTCCAAACGAATGAATAAAAGCACTACCGCCAACTACGACTAATCGAAACCAAGCATGATATTTATCATAATACCTACTACCTACATAAACGGGCTAAACAACTTACCGGCTGTTTGATTTCTTTCAGTATGCATACCCAATAATTAATTAGGTACCTATAGCCTGCAAATATCTGTATGATTTGATTATCTATCTACAGTTTTAGGATCGTAGATACAATATTGTTGCGCCTCTTTCGAATATGTAGTAAATTTTTGGAATTAACTGTGCGTTCCGATACTACCTATTAAGTGCTTGTATCTACAAAAATGTTCTGAATGTTAATGAATCTAGATTTGACTGGATAAGGGCTTTAGCAATTATAACAACAGATATCGATCGTGAACTGCAACGACATCCAGTGCATAAAAGTTATTCTATTTATTTTACCAGCATTCTAACACTAATAACGATTAATTTTAATAGACTTTCCTCGATTTAAGACTTTACTTCATAATGATAACGCAAAACAGAACAGAATCAGATTTAGTGACAAAGAGCGGCTATTTCGAATAGGCGATAGGCAACCGGTAAATTGGTTGTCTGCAGTAGTTGTTGTAACTGGCAATGGCTATTTCGCTGCACGAATTAGAATTAGTGGCAAAGACTGGCTAAACAGATAGGAAAAGGGCAATTAGTGGCACCCACCTCAAATTCTCTGTGCAGCTTTTGGCGCATCTCGGCCAAGTTGTTCATAGCTGACCATCTCGGGCAGCCTCTGTCTCCATCGAGCCGTCGAGCGCCGCAGCACGCTGCTACCGCGCGCTGTAGTTTAATAAGTGTTCCACGATGAAAATCTTCAGGACTGAAGTGCCGGCGCCGCGACGTGCGTAGTCCGGTTTTTGCAATGTGGTAGTCCGATTCTTGATATCGGGGCTTTTCTACAGGTGGGCTCTTACTGAAGGTATATACATGGGTAGATAGCAGGTTATTCAAGAAGAAAACTAGGTAGTTCATATTCATACGATAGTTGTGTTCTCTGGAGGCATCTTGTAAAACATTTCATAAATACCCACATTGTTTTTGGATATTATGCGCCGTGTAACTTTTGCTTCGATTGTCCACATGGAATTGACGTTTGTGAAGTAGGGGCACTATTGTTGTCGATAAGACCCTCGGCCTACATCAAAGTGGATTTTTCTTCTTCAAAACTGACAGTCTTCATGGTTTCTTCTTGAAGTATCCCACTTCTGATTGTAACAGAAGGGGCAATTAAACACTTCAGGACTCTGCTAATTACTTTATTCTCCGTATAGACACACAATAAATTGGGCAGAGCTTCGGCTAGTCTTAATAGACAGTACAGAATGACCGACAAAATGCTCGCACTTTCTTATATACACACACTGTCTATGATACACTCGAAAAATACGTCACTTCTTATGTCAACTGTCATAGTGATTTAAGGGCGGCGCCTTGGGGCGGCGTTACAAAAGCTTTAATATCGATACACAGTCATACCTCGCCTAACTTTACAGCCTCATCTCAAAACGCCAAATCAGAGTAGAACTTGTCTATGGCGTAATTATTCGAAAGTAGCTACTTTACGTATTCCTGAGATGGTTCACACTTAAAACTGAACAACCTAAACATTAACAAATACAATAATCTAAAATTAAAAAAAGCATAGCCATTAAAATAAATAAATATTTGTGGACAATCCCACACAACATCGTCTAGGCCAAAATAAGCTATAAGCTTGTGCTATGGGATTCAGACATACTTATATATTTGTAAATACCTACATACATATTATACATAGAAAACACCCAAACCCCGAAATAAACATTTGTGGATCATACAAATATTTTGACCGACCCAGGAATCGAACCCAGGACCACCAGCGACTTAGCGTTACACTACCGACTAGGCGACTGCGCGCCACAGAGGCAGTCACTCCGTCACTTACCTCCATAGTTTCAAATCTGACTACAAAAAAAATGGGTGCTTGTACTTATGTACGCGCGTGAGAAGTTATACTTAAAAAAAAATATGTATATTATAAATATGAAAACAGTGATCAGAGGTGACGAACGTACCAACATGCGCGACTAATATCGAGGTTCAATTTCTATTTTGTTGGTAGCTTTTTTTTCAAGACTTAATGAGCGGTTAAGCAGACAACTTCATACTGTTAATTTTGTGTCACAGATCTTAAAATTTCACTCTCATAATTTTTTCATAACGCGCCTAAAGAAGTATAACTTCAAAAACCTCTTTGTCCTCAGGACGCATCAGGCAAGGGCCTAGCTACACAAAAGCACCTAGTAAAGGAGAGTCCAGACATGCTGGCCATCGGGAGCTGGACGGGGCAGGTGCCGCGAAGACCAGCGCTGCCACCTGGTGCTAAACTGTCACAGCTAATGGTGCTGGGTTCCCGCCGAGACCCTGATATCGTGGTGTGGATGCTGGCCAAATCTGATGCTGAAATGAAGTAAGTGATTCTTTTCTCCCTTACAACTAGTTGTGGTTATCCTTAACTGTTGTCCGTTAGGAATGGAATAGAATAGAATAGAAATATTCTTTATTGTACACCAAAAAATATTTACATTGTTCAAAAATTATTAAAAGGCGACAACTGTCACATATCTTAAATGTTGAAGAATCGATTAAAACTACAAAAACGACCCACTATATTTAAAATAGCTGACCCGCGCAACTTCGTTTGCGCCACATAAGAGAGAGTACCTGTTCCCGTCGCATTTACTCCCGTCACGTTGCCTTTACTCCCGTAGCGTCTCGTCGTTAATATTCAATACTACGTGAGAGATAGAGAGAGAGAGAGAGAGAGAAAGGTTTGTCGTCGCGTGTATTCCTGTCGCATTATTTTTAAGAACAATTTCGTTTATGAAAGAGGTATCCCGTGGCATTATTGTAGAAAAAATTGATTGCCATTAAAATGGTTATTTTGCACCAACCCAAAGATAGGCACATGCCATCGCGCAATTTTTTTAGAACTTTTTTAAGAGAAACAATTTTGTAGTAGGTACATATTTTTTACATAACTATAAATATTTACGCAGCACACGCAACGAAGCTCTCAAAAGGAATAACTTTTCCAACGTTTTTGAAACATTTACTATTACTGCTCCGCTCCTATTCGTTGTAGCGTGATGTTATATAGCCTATGACACTCCACAATAACGTAGCTTTCTATTGGTGAAAGAATTTTCAAAATCGGTTCGGTAGATCCCGAGATTACCCCTTACAATTTAACAAATATACAAACACACAAACTTTACCTCTTTATAATATTAGTATAGATATTAGTATAGACTAGCGGACATCACGCGGTTTCACCCGCGTAGTTCCCGTTCCCGTGGGAATACAGGAATAAAATATAGCCTATGTTCACCGCAAAGAGTGTAGCTTCCCAACAGTGAAAGAATTTTTCAAATCGGTCCAGTAGTTTCGGGGCCTATGTGATGCAAACAAACAAACAATCAAATCAAATTAGTATAGACTAGCTGATACCTGCGACTCTACGCGCGTGGATATCGCGGTAATCGCGACCAAAATAATAATGATCACAGGTAAATCCAACCTTAGTTATTTTATTTTTCAAATCAAATCAATCGTTTATTTGCGTCGAATATGGTTACAGAGGTACCTACAGCATACTCTGCTCCTTAGAGCGTGCAAAAATTATAGACACACTTGTACAATTAATATAAATGTCAATATTTCCATGTCAACAATAATAATAATAACAATTTACGTTCATATTTTAGGTATTTTGTCATCCAGATATTCTTTAATACTATAGTAGGTACATGTTGTTCATTAAAAACCGAGATAATTGTTTTTTAAATTGTTTTATGGGCAGTTCCTGTATTGTTTTTGGCAGGTGATTTTATATTGAAATTGCCATACAATATGCGTTTCTTTTATATAATTGCAATCTTATAGAAGGAAGCTTAAATTTAAGTTTATGTCTGGATGAGGATTTAAATTTTTCAAAAATGTCAGAATGTTTTCTTATAAACATACTTATTTCTAATAAGTATATACAAGCAAGGCATTGATAGAATTCTATATTTGATAAAAAGAGGTTTGCAGCTGTCAAGTAGACCAGCTCCACTTAGTTTTGTTCATAATCTCTGGTTCTACTCAACCGATTGCGATACAAAAAGTAAGTTCTTAAGTCTAATCAAGATATTTTCAATAATAAAACCAGGACCACACACAAAAATTTTATGCCTTTGAAATAAGGTCTATTTCGCCTAATTCACGCAATATTTCACAGTCTATCACTTACGCGATGCGACGACGCGACGTATGTCCTTCCCGGCCTCGAACTATCCCTATACCAAATTTCATCTCAATCGCTCCAGCCGTTTAGGCGTGAAAGCGTAACAGACAGACAGACAGACCGACAGACAGAGTTACTTTCGCATTTATAATATTAGTAGGGATCGTAGGGAAGCAGGGATATGAAAAAATTCACTTAGTACAAGTGAATTTTTTTCACTCGAATAGTACAGATGAAGTTTTTCAATATGTGTAGCAAGTTCCATCAAGTGCCATCAATCAACAGTATCAATAATCAGGGATAGGTATGCCTGAAATAATAAATGATAATAAATAAATATTCACGGACATCTCACACAACGCTATCTGATCCCAAAGTAAGCTAGGAATAACCTGCTTGTGTTATGGGTATCAGACCACGGATATTAATACTAATATACTTTTAAATACATACATATAATACATAGAAACACCCAGATTCTTGAGACAAACAATTATGGGTCACACAAATATTTGTCTCCGGTGGGAATCGAACCCTCCAGCGCCGCAGGCGGTATCACTACCGACTGCGCCACAGAGGCAGTCGAAAACCTCCAGCGCCGCAGGCGGTATCACTACCGACTGCGCCACAGAGGCAGTCGAAAATAATCTTGGGACATCCTTCTGAGGACTTCCCCGGGGCTCCCGTCCATAGGCAGTGGTAGAGCTCCATGAGCTCCATGTGGTTTTAGACGGTAAGAGTCCATAGCATCCATGAGGACTTTCCACTCAGAAACAAAAAACCACCAACCTTCTAATTTTTGAATTTATTGCTCTATCTACCTTGGTCTGGCGGAGGTATATAACATTTCTTAATGAAAATATATTGGACTATATTAATTTTCTAAATAAGATACTTTGGCAGCCATCTTGTTTTTACCTACGATCAATTTCCCGCCTGAGACCAAATTACGACGTTTAAAGGTGACTTCAGACTACGATAAAATAGCCAAAGGCTGGAAACTCCAACAAACCATTCATTTTTAACTCTCACCTTCACTAATAAACATGTTATGTTTTTACAGAGTTTAAAAGTGTGTAAGAAGGTAAAGCACAAAACCTTTAAACCAAAATCTAAATGCGATGTACGGGATCAAAGACCGTACAATATATATATATATATATATATATATATATATATATATATATATATATATATATATATATATATATATATATATATATATATATATAACTCAAAAGTGACTAACTGACTGACATAGTGATCTATCAACGCACAGCCCAAACCACTGGACGGATCGGGCTGAAATTTGGCATGCAGGTAGATGTTATGACGTAGGCATCCGTTAAGAAAGGATTTTGATAAATTCGACCCCCAAGGTGATAAAATACGGGAAGCATGAAACGGGAACAAATTTTGCGCAGGCGAAGCTGCGGGCATCAGCTAGTCTATATAATAAAAATGAAATTGCAAAATGTATGTACGCGCATAACTTCAGAACGGCAGGATTGATTTCACAAATTCTTTTTTCTGTGTGTTTGTTATAGCTAGGGCAAGGTGTGTATCAAAAAAAATTAAGTAAAAAAAAAACTTAATATGGCGGAACAAAGTTCGCTGATTCAGCTATTTATTATATTTATTATTCTACTAGCTGGTGCCCGCAGCTTCGCCCGCGAAAAAAATGTTCCCGTGGGAACTTATTCCCGGGATAAAAAGTAGCCTTTGTGTTATTCCAGACTATAATCTCTCCTTGTACCAAATTTCAGAAAGATCTGTTCAGCCGTTCGAGCGTGAAAGAGTAACAAACATCTACACTCACAAACTTTCACATTTATAGTATTAGTAAGATAATATAGTATAGCAAGCAAGCAATGGCTACAACGTGTGGTATGCTATATTATATAGTTCAGCTGAGTGTGAACATGTTCATAGTTAATGTACCACTCAAATCTGCCTTTAGCAGTCCAGTGCCGAACGTAGGCCTCTCCCAATTCCCACCACAGTACGCAGTTATTGTATTGTATAGTCATATAGTGCATACTATACATTCATATAGTCACGCCTTTAACCCCGAAGGGATAGGCAGAAGCATAGTATACGCCCACATTTCACCTTATAGTTTTATGTCCCACGTAACAGGTGGTGAGCCTATTGCCGTGTTGAAATGGACAGGCGCAGGTCCCCGCGACCCGCTGTTGAATTTTTTTCAAGCCGCCCATAAGGCCTTCAACTTGGCTTAACGATTGTCACTATACTGACAGTCGGGTTTCATTTCGAGCTTTCCTTCTCTACGCAATGGATCTTTTTGCGAAAGTGTTCCGTTAGTCGCCTCTTACGACACCCTCAGGATGTATTGGGGTGGAGACATTTTGTACTCTTACCTGTAGCAACTCGGGACCCCGTCGCCACACATTATATACTACTAGCTGATAAGCGGGGTTTTGTTTTCTTCCGCGCACGCTCAGGTTGTGGAATGACCTCCCTGCCTCGGTTTTCCCAAACGCCTACAGTATGAGGTTCTTCAAAAGGGGTCTTAGAAGGTTTTTGCAGGGTCGGCAGCGCGAGTGTGGCACCTCTGTTGTTGCAAACGTTCATAGGCTGCGGTGACCACAGGTCCTTCTGGTGGGCCGTAATGCTTGTCTGCCACCTTAGTGGTATAAAAAAAAAAGCGCGTGAAATTTGTTTCCCGTTCCCGTTTCCCGTGGGAATATTTTCCCGGAATAAAAAGTAGCCTATGTGTTATTCCGGACTGTACTCTATCCCAGTACCAAATTTCAACCAGATCCATTCAGCCTTTAGAGCGTGATTGAGTAACAAACATCCAAACATCTAAACATCCAAACACCTTCACAAACTTTCACATTTATATTATTATTATTATTATTATTATTATATATAATATATTATATATATATATATATATATATATATATATATATATATATATATATATATATATATATATATATTATATATATATATATATATATATATATATATATATATATATATATATATATATATATATATATATCTCTAGCTGACCCGCGCAACTTCGTTTGCGCCACATAAGAGAGAGTATTACCTGTTCCTGTCGATTTTACTCCCGTCGCGTTGCGTTTACACCCGTAGCGTCTCGTCGTTAATATTCAATACTACGTGAGAGAGAGAGAGAGAGAGAGAGAGAGAGAGAGAGAGAGAGAGAGAGAGAGAGAGGTTTCTCGTCGCGTGTATTCCCGTTGCATTATTTTTAAGTTGCGTTTATGAAAGAGGTATCCCGTGGCATTATTGTAGAAAAAAATTGATTGCCATTAAAATGGTTATTGTGCACCAACCCAAAGATAGACACATGCTATCGCGCAATTTTTTAGAACTTTTTTAAGAGAAACAATTTTGTAGTAAATATTTATAAATATTTACGCAGCACACGCAACGAAGCTCTTAAAAGGAATAACTTTTCCCCCGTTTTTGAAACATTTACTATTACTGCTCCGCTCCTATTCGATGAAGCGTGATGCTATATAGCCTATGACACTCCACAATAACGTAGCTTTCTATTAGTGAAAGAATTTTTAAAATCGGTGCTGTAGATCCCGAGATTACCCCTTACAATTTAACAAACACACAAACTTTACTTCTTTATAATATTAGTATAGATAGTAGGATTAGTAGGATAGGACGTAGGGTTAGTAGGATAATGCTAATATATTACAGTGCAGTCTGAAGTCACCTTAATCAGTTCTCGTACCGTGCCGTTTCGGTAAAGGTCACTCCGAGACGAACGATTTAATCACATTATTGGAGATTGCCATCTTAATAACTGGTGATAAAATTTCTAACTGCCTAAATCCACTGAGTTATTTTCCTACGTGATTACGTAGTAGATTTCCGTACCGACTGAGGAATTAATGCACTGCTCTTAAAGAAGCGATCGTGGCCCCGCGGACTCAGTGTTCTGTAAACGATCACTACAGTAAGCAACTTTCACTATGGCCAGACCTTGGATGGGTGACCGTCCGTGTGACCATTTATGACATTTATTTGAGCGTTTCCGTGCTTCGGAAGGCACGTTAAGCCGTTGGTCCCGGATTCCAGTAAAATGGCAGTCGTTAAGCGAAGTTGAAGGCCTTTTTAGGCAGCTTGAAAAATTTCAACAGCAGGCGGTCACGACCTGCGCCTGTCCGTCTCAACACGGCAATACGGCTCACCACCTATTACGTGGAACAAATTCTAAAAAGGTATATAATATGCCTCTGCAGACCCCTTCTGGGATAAAGGTGTAACCAATGTATGTACATACTCACTTTTTTGTATTTACACACTCACTCTTTGCCAGTGTAGTCTAGTAAGGGCAAGCCTATTGCCGTCATCGGGTAATATAATTATACAGAATTATAGTTTATATTATACTAGCTGATGCCCGCAGCTTCGCCTGCGTGAAATCTTGGTTCCGTTTCCCGTTTCTTATTCCCGGGATAAAAAGTACCCTATGTGTTATTCCAGACTATAACCTATCCCTGTACCAAATTTCAGCCAGATCCGTTTAGCCGTTCAAGCGTGAAAGAGTAACAAACATCCACACTCACAAACTTTCACATTTATAATATAAGTAGGATACGGTCGTTATCGCGTAAAATTATTACCCTCTTTTTGCGCAGTCAGTTAAAAAATAGCCTAGGTCCTTCCTTGGAAACGAACTATCTCTAGGTATACCAAATTTCTTCAAAATCGATGCAGTGGTTCAGGCGTGAAAACTTTACAGACCGACAGAGTTAATTTGCATTTATAATATTAGTAGGAATAAGTAATTAATTTATAATCAAACTTCCAAAAGCTAGAACAACTAAAGAAAGAAAGAAAGAAAGAAAAGTGCTAAACTGCAACAACAGCTACATATTTCATAGTGTTACAAAATTATGAATTGTGATACAAAAAATAAAAAAATAAAAACTGTCGTTGCACCAAAATAGGAGCCAGTTCAGCATAATGCCGGGCTCAAGTACACGGCGCTGGTTTTCAACCGGTCCCAAAGGACAACACGTTTAAAAATTCGTGATCTTAATATTATACCTAATTATACCTAATTATACCTAATTATACCTAATTATACCTAATTATACCTAATTATACCTAATTATACCTGGGATGCGGGGTCCTACTAACATCTTAAGGACCCCAATGGGTCGGATCCTCCTCGTGGTGCATCCTGGGCAACGGAGTAGCGACCACTCCCCTTCCTCTGTGGGGGAGTTGTGCTACTCTGGCTAATTCCGGCCGAGGCGGGAGTAACCCACCTGTGGGTTGCTCGGTGGTGTGTGTTGCTGCCGGCCGTGCCGTTATTCACGGCCGGCAGCAGCAATGATGGGTCGCCGTCGCTTCGCCACCTTGCTGGCGAGACGATGGCGGCGAAGTGGGAGAGGCACTGCGTGGGGGGCGGGAGTTTGGGTAGATGCTCCCGCCCTGCCATGCAGTTCGGGCTGCCGGCCGTGAATAACGGCGCGACCGGCGGCAACAGTGCTGGGCCGCTGTCACCTCGCCAGTTGACGAGGTGATGGCGGCAAAGCGGGAGGTGCACTGTGCGGGGGAGCGGGAGTAACCGATAATGCTCCCGCTCTGCCGTTCAGTTCGGGGGCGCCGCGGTGAGGAGTTACTGCGCGCCCCCGATTGTTTCTTGACCGTGGGCGTAAGGTCGGGGGACCCCGCCCACCAACGGTCACATGGCGGTGGGCACCTTTTCCGTGTTCCAGGGGTGCCCATTAGCGCACGCCTGCGCCAGCCGCTTTCTGTCTCCTCTATTACAGAGGGGCGCTCGAGAGCGGTGCAGGCGTGGACTTCAGCTCCTTAGGGAGCTTTGAGGAGCCGCCCATCTGGCTCCCCCGAGGAGAGCCCCGAATAAACGGGGCGCCCCTAGCCGGGTCGACGTGAATAATCTTTTGATATCCCTCGGCCCGGCTAAAGGGTGAGGAGGAACACCGCGGGGTTTAGTGGGTAGGACGGTCCATTCCGGACCGGGCCGGGAGTCCCACACACCATCCCAGCTGCCCCCGCAGCTGGGATGAAGGCGCGTAAATGCGTTCCCCGCGTCAAAAAAAAAAAAAAAAAAAAAAAAAACCTAATTATACCTAAAAAATATAACAAACAAAAATACAACTGTTACATAACCACAAATACAACTTAGCAGCCCGAGCGAAGTGGAGATTTCGACATGAGTTAACAGAAAAATCGGACACGCGCAGATGGTTCCATACCAAAAGCTGGTAAAAAGAAAGACGATTGTTGTATGGGAACAGCCTCAATAATGTTTTTCTTATTTTAGTGTTTGTGTTATAAAGGCAACAGAAATACATAATCTGTGAAAACTTTATAAAAGAAATCGGTTGTCTGTAAAGTCGGTTTACTGACTATGGTTGAACGTGACAACGTCATAAGAAAATAAAAATAAAATAAAATAAATAAATAAATAAAAAATACATAAAATTAACATTACAAAACAAAAATAAATATAAAAACTCATCAATTGATTATAGTGCCATCTGTTGAAAACATTACTAAAATAAATGGAACGCCTCAGAGCGAGGTAACGACTTATTGCGTCATCATTTTTCGTTCGTGCAGCCGGCTCCATCGAATTATAAGACGTTGTCACGTTTCTTGAGATACAACCGACGCAACCGACAGACGGACATCAAAGTCGGTTCTAAGTCTCATTAAGAGAGTCCCGTTTTTAACCTTGTGTTACGAAACCCTAAAAATACACTTAAGTTTATTTTCAAAGTAAACTTATCAAAATAAATCGAATGAAAAACAGAAGGGCCAATAGCAGCTCCTGAACTTTCTCCATCAACCTGAAGGCCGATCAAAACTTTGAACTGAAA
Organism: Miltochrista miniata; assembly: GCA_933228765.1. Lineage (NCBI taxonomy): Eukaryota > Metazoa > Arthropoda > Insecta > Lepidoptera > Erebidae > Miltochrista > Miltochrista miniata. The sequence goes on along the minus strand of OW121764.1, from coordinate 6,600,420 downwards.
CAATTCGCTTACAAATCAATGCGATCGATTAACTTAAATGAATGTTTGCTAATGGAAGTACCTACCTCATTTACTTGGTACTTCGATGTATACGTTTTGTTGTTTTTTTTTTTTACCCGAACTGCCGAAGAAAGGAGGGTAATGTTTTTCGAGAGAATGTATGTATGTAAGTATGTATGTATGTCCAATTCTTTGTCACGTCCTACAGCCTGAACGGCTTGACGGATTTCGACATGCGAGGTGTCATTTGATTCGTCGTAATTGTGTGAGTGAAACTAGGTATACTATTTTTTTTTAAATCTAAATGGCAGACTTTTGGCGCTAAAATGAAAATCTTGAAAATTTTTCTTGCACGCTCTACAGCCTGATCGGCTTTACGGATTTTGACATGCGAGATGTCATTTGATTTGTCGTGATTGTGTAAACGGCGGATTATGGCGCTATAATTATTTGACTGCGATGGACGAAAAACTACTGAAGCTATTTCGATGTGGTTTTATTTGTTTATAAGGTCTTAGTCAAACTTAAAATCTTACATTTGTTTGATTGCAATCGATTGAGTAGAACCAGAAATATGACCAAAATATAATAATTAAGGTTAAATTTCGGTGAAGTCCTTTCACTACACAAAAATGTATAACACCACTTCTAAGATAACTAAAAAGTTTTAAATAATAAATAAATAAATAAAATCATTTTATTTCAGACCATTAGATCCATAATGTTAGATAAGTACAATTTAACTTAAGAACTACATTAGTAATAGATAAATTTTAAAAAAGCTTAATTATTAAGAATACAAAAAACCCGACTGCAAAGTAAAAATACAACTGGAAAGCAAAAAACAAGCTCTACATTTCTTTTAAAATTTTCTTTTACTTTGTCGGCAATATTTGCAGGCAGGAACAAGCTATGGAAACATTTAGCTATTTTGTAAACCACCACTTGCTTGAGATGGCTTGTTCCTGCCTGCAAATATTGCCGACAAAGTAAAACAGTAAGTAGCTAAGGAAAATTTCAAAAGAAATGTAGAGCTTGTTTTTTGCTTTTCAGTTGTATTTTAACTTTGCAGTCGGGTTTTTTGTATTCTTAATAATTAAGTTTATTTAATATTTAGCTCGCCAAAATGATGCCGCTGCCAGATGGAAGCAACGACAACTAGCGATTGGGGGACACTGTCACAGTCTGTAAGACTATGACAGTAGTTCTCAAGTTGGCGGGCCGTGTGATGTGCCTCTTCACGCTTCGCTTCAAGAACCCAGGATTTTTTTTTATACCACTAAGGTGGCAGACAAGCATACGGCCCACCAGATGCACCGGTGGTCACCGCAGCCTATGGACGTTTGCAACACCAGAGGCGCCACACTCGCGCTGCCGACCCTATAAAAACCTTCTAAGACCCCTCTTGAAGAACCCCATACTGTAGGCGTTTGGGAAAACCGAGGCAGGGAGATCATTTCACAACCTAAGCGTGCGTGGTAGAAAGTCCCTATCGGATCTAACCGTGCTCGAGCGCTCCGGATGCAACATGTGAGGATGAACACCCTGTCTGTGGCGAGCGGTGCGATGATAGAATGTAGCCGTAGGCATCATGTCAAACAATTCCGCAGAGCACAAACAGTTATACAGCCGGTAGAATACACACAGAGAAGCAAAGTCTCTTCTGTCACTAAGAGGTTCCACATCACCTGCAAGTATGGCATCGCCGACAACTCTCATGGCACGCCATTGTACCGAGTCAAAAGAACGAAGCTGGTATTCAGGTGCCCCCGCCCAGAGGTGACAGCAGTACTCCATGTGCGGCCGCACTTGCGACTTATAGAGAAGCAGTGTTTGAGCTGCAGTAAAGTACCGCCGCGCCCTACTGAGCACTCCAGGCTTCTTGGACGCCAGCTTGGCCTTGTCCTCCAAATGACTTCGGAACTGAACGACATTGGAGATTTCAACACCAAGGATCCCTATACTTTCGGAGATGGTGAGTGACGTGCCCTGAAATTGTGGCGCCACAGTAAATGGGGTTTTCTTTGCGGTGAATACACATACTTGAGTCTTGGTGGGGTTGAATTGGACAAGATTTTGTCTTCCCCAATCGGACACTCTAGAGAGAGTAGCCTCGATTTCGGACACAAGTTTTTCACGACTTTCCTCCACTACAGCCCGAGAGATACCGGGACGTCTCGTGTAACGAGTGTCACCCGTACTGTCGTCTGCATAACAATGGATGCCGTCAATAGACAACATGTCATTGATATGCAGCAGAAACAAAGTGGGGGACAACACTGAGCCTTGTGGTACTCCAGCGTTTATGGTCATGCATTCAGAACAGCTGCCGTCAACGACGGCCCTGATGCTTCTACCGGCCAGAAAACTGGACACCCACCCGCATAAATTCTCGGGCAATCCATAGGAGGGCAATTTCGTTAGAAGACCACGGTGCCAGACTCGGTCAAAAGCTTTAGAGATGTCAAGGCTCACTGCTACAGCCTTGCCTTTACTCTCAATAGCCGCCGCCCATCGGTGTGTGAGGTACACGAGAAGATCGCCCGTCGAGCGACCGTGACGGAAACCATACTGTCGATCACTGAGCAGGTCGTGTTCCTCAAGGTACCTCAGGAGCTGTGCATTAATTACACGCTCCATCACCTTTGATAATAGGGAGGTGACAGCTATAGGCCTGTAATTGGCCGGGTCGGTCCTGTCACCCTTCTTGGGCACAGGATGCACGTAAGCGGTCTTCCACGACTCCGGGTCTTTTTTTCATGGAGTAGGAAACCGTGAAAAGACGTGTAAGTACCGGACACAACTCCGCACCACACCGCTTAAGCACCACCGCGGGAATGCCGTCCGGCCCACTCGACTTATGCACGTCAAGGGTATGAAGCTCCCGCCTGACATCCCGCTGCCTGAATTTAATTTCTGGCATTGAAGTGCCACACCAGGGGACGTCAGGCGGCAGCGCACCTACATCGTTCATGGTCGAGTAGGAGGCAAAGAGAGAACCCAAAAGGTCGGCTTTCTCCTTGGCACTCTGGGCCAGACTACCGTTCCGTTTCTGCAGGGGTGGTAATCCTGACCGACAGAAGTTTCCCTCGGCAGCTTTGGCAAGCGACCAGAATTCACGATTTCCAGAAGGGTAACCGGCTAGTCGCTCACCAATTCTGCCGACGAAATCGAACTTAGCCCTGGCAATTGCTCGTTTGCTGGCCCTCGAGGCGGCATTCAGCTTGCGTTTCACTTCAGATATGTTAGGATCAGAATTTTTGCGAGCCGTGGTCCAAGCCCAGGATTGGAAGAGGAGGGAAACACGTACGTGCGCTGGCAGGTCGTTCCAGGTTTCTATGGTTCGACAGAGAAACGATCTTTTGAATCGTTCAGTTCTAGCGAAAATTCTCTTTTTTAAAAGTCCATTACACTTTTTTTATTATTCGTTCTTTAGTATTCTTTTTTTAGTAGTTGCGGAGCCTATTCGATGCAAACAAAGAAACAATCAAATCTCTCCTCTTTATAATATTAGATTATAGACAAACATACTTACAAGAAAATATTTCTTTTTTCTCTTTATAATATTAATGTAGATGTAGATGTAGATGTGGGTATGGTGTTAGAGTGCCAAATTGAGGGTAATTGATTCACAAATTTTACAATACACTCTTCTAGATACAATGGGTGCTCATAGCTATTGTCTTTTAAAAAGATTGTACTGTGCGGATATCGAACAAATATTTCGATTAATCAGCGAAAACCCGTCCTTAATTTTGTACAAAAGCTTAGCTATATTCTAAGCATAAAAGATATAGTTCTTCTATTATAAGATATTCTATATATTAAGATATTCTTTATATTAATTTCTATTATAAGATATTTAAGATATAGTTCTTCTATATAGTTCTTGTATTACTATTGTACCAAACCAATTTTTAATTATGAAGTTGTAAAAGTATTTAATACTAGCTGACCCGCGCAACTTCGTTTGCGTGAGAGAGAGAGAAATAGAGAGGTTTCCCGTCGCGGGTAGATATATTTTAGCAAAAATGGTCATTATGAGTCAACCCTTACCTAATTAAAAACTTTTTCGCTTCCACTTTCCCGCTTCCCATGGGAACTTATTTCCGGGATAAAAAGTAGCCTATGTGTTATTCCAGACTATAATGTATCTCTGTACCAAATTTCAGCCCGATCCGTTCAGCGGTTTGAGCGTGAAAGAGTAACAAACATCCACACTCACAAACTTTCGCATTTATAATATTAGTAAGATATTATTGTGTATATACCCGTACAATGCATTCAAAACATTTTACGGGTATCGATATATAGTAGTTTTCGATACAAGTGTGAGATTTCTGTTATTACAACGAGTTATGACTTTTTTTATTTTATATATTTATTAATACACATCAAATATGCGATAGCGACCTGCCAAACTAGGTAAGAAACCTGTATTTCAGCTTAAGGTGCTACAGCAATCAGATACAATATTAAATACTGGTCTAAATTTTACACAGTAGAAATAAGTGCACTCGAATGACCTTTAACTACAATAATTATCCGATAGTAATACAAAGCAAGCAAAACTAAAACTAGTGAGTATTTTCGTTAATAACGGTGTGTCTTTTTGGTTGTGCACGGTGTGTATTTGAGTGTGTATGCGTGGAGAGTGTGGTGTGATGTTTCTTGTGTGAGTTAGTTTGTAAATAGATATCAAAAATATAAGCTAATATTAAGGTATTATTATACAACTATGAACTATGAAACTAAGATAACACTATTAAAATTGCCTCCGTTTCATCATATCCCAAACTCTGCAACCAATTGATAACAATACACTTACATTGGAATTTATTGAGAGGATATATATGGATAATACTATTTATCTTATTATAGAGGTATGGACCCAGTGTACAGTAAAATTTTCGGATGAACGAGGTATGAGATCTGATATTAGTTTCACAAATCCTATTTCTTCTTCTCTGATCTATGGCCTTCTCCGGCTTATATAATATTTCATTGTGTTTTTTCATTATTATACCCAATAAAAATAATTGTCTGACTGTTAGCACCCTCCACTGCTCATAGAGTAAAGCCGTTGGGAACAGGAAGGAACGGAAGGTGCTGACCTTGAGAATCGATCTTTGGGCAATTTCCAAGCGCTTGATAATGGTAGCGGAGGCTCCACCCCAAATAGTAATGCAATATGCAATCAGAGACTGGCAGAATGCCAAGTAAATCTGCTTCACTAAATTGAAGTTCGCAACATGTCTTATCGTTTTAAACACTATTATAAGTTTGCGAACTCTTCCAGACAGCAACTCAATGTGCCTAGCAAAGTTCCAATGTGTGTCCACAGTAACACCCAGATACCTAACGTATTCAGCTGATTCCAAATTAGGACAGGGGCAATTATCACCATCAGTACACTGACTATTATGAACCCTTAAGTAATGACCACACGGAGCTGCACCAGTCGCTGTGATGGAGAAGGTCATATACCTGGATTTACCAGCATTGAGCGTCAGAACGTTGCATGCAAACCAGTCTGAGACATCGGAAAGGGCAACCTGAGCCGATTCAAAAGCATCCCGCCAAGTATCACCAGAAGTCAGAATAACAGTGTCATCCGCGTAGGATACAATTTTACCATTTAGAGGTTGCATTTGGCACAGCTCATTGATGTAAATTAAGAATAAAGTAGGTCCTAAGACGCTACCTTGTGGTACCCCATAAGTCACAGGTAACTCAGTGCTAATCCGACCCTCGATAGTAGTGGACTGATAGCGATCAGAGAGATAACTGGAGAACAAGCTCAGCTGAGTACCTCTTACGCCGAGTGCTTCAAGCTTTTGCAAAAGTATGGAAATCGAGACCGTGTCGAAGGCCTTCGCCAAGTCCAGAAAGATTGCCAGGCATTTCTTGTGAACATCCAGACTGGTCGCAATACAATCAGTCACTGCATGCACTGCATCAGACGTAGACCTGGCCTGTCGAAACCCATATTGGTTGTCTGAGAGCAGTTTATTCGACTCTAGGTAAGCAACCAGCCTGGTGTTAATTAACCTTTCCAAAATTTTGGAAATTGCTGGAAGTAGCGATATTGGCCTGTAATTAGAGACACGATCTCTGTCACCACCCTTGTGAATGGGAACAACCACCGATTTCTTCAGAGCAGCTGGAAAAATACCCTTTTCAAAACAAAGATTAAATAGAAAAGTCAAAGGAGGCGCAAGGTTGTGTTTAAAACGTTTAAGGATACCATTTGAAATTCCGTCCCAACCAGCAGCACAGTCGCTTTTGAGACACGAAATTTGATTAACCACTTCATTTACATCAGTATCAATTAGCACGAAGGAGTTAAGTCTATCAGACAAGGCACTGACACAATTCTCCGACCTACCTCGCCGGTCACTCAAAATACTTTCTGCTAGCGTCTTACCAACATTGACAAAATAATGGTTTACCTCATTTACCGACTCCTGTGGGGTAGAGGCCAACTTTAGCAATTCTTTGGGCGAGTGTTTCGATTTGGAGGTATGGGTGATAGTTTTAATTGTTTGCCACAATTTTTTACTATCATTTCCCGCGTCAGATAATTGTTGCATCTCAAAGGATCTACGAACTTTTTTGAGCAACACGTTACAAAAATTTCTGTAACGAGTGTACGTAGTCTTGAGTATTTCATTGTCAGGAGCTTTTTTAAACTTAAAGTGAAGTCTGTCCCTGTTACGCATGCAGCGAAGAAGACCTGGAGTAATCCACGGCCTAATGATCTTTTTACGTCCTGCCAGTGGTAAAGTTTGGGTGTTTTTTGTCAAAACATCTGCTACAGAGTCAACAAAATAATTTGCAGAAACGTTAGGATCCCGGCTTGTGTATATAGGTGTAAAGTCAATTTTAGAAATGTCACCGCTAAGGTTTTCTAAATTGACCCTTTTTAAATTGGTAACAGCATAATTTCGGGATAATTTATTAGACAATGATAAAAACACTGGCTTATGATCTGTAAGGTTGACCTGAATAACGATGGTAGTGGCAGGAAGATGAGTCTTAAGCATAATGTGATCAATACAAGTTCCACTGTCCTCACGAGTAATAAAGGAATGACACGGCAAAAGTGCATGAGATGCAGCAAGTGTTAAATAACGGTCCTTATCCCTATGAGGTTTCTCTGCATTAATAGATATATTGATATCTCCAATCACTGCTATATTATTCATCTTATCTATTCTTTGTAAAATGGCATCAAGAGAATCAAAAAATGGATCCAAATTTGTATACGACGGGGATCGATAGAGTGCTAAGATAGCAGTATCATATCCAACTTTTAGTAGTAAGGCATTTGCGTTTTGGAAAGTTGGCTCTTCAATTGTGAAAGGTATGTCATCCCGAATATAAACAACTACCCCGTCATTTTGTAAAGGATTATTTTTAGTCGCAAAAGCTTGATACCCCTGCAATTGTGGAATCAAATCTGTACCCTTCAACCGGCATTCCGTCAGTATAAGTATATCCATATGTATTTTAAGTCTATTTAGGAACACTTCAAGTTCCGGCAAGTTACAATTAATACTGCGGATGTTCTGCGTCAGTACTGTAAGACGATTTCCAGATGCACCAACCTTCCCACGGCAGTCCTCCACGCCGCACTCATAGGCTACCGAGACAGTATAACTGTCTAGGTCCCTCTGCAGGTCACATAAAGTATTGAATTATATAAATAATATGGTAATAGTTTTTGGGAACACCAGATTTAGTGTCCCAAACCGCATCAGTTAAGGTGGAGTCTCTTTTTAGGCAAATTGAAAAGCCATGAATTAGGTTACTGCATCCGTCAACAGAATCACAAAAAGAACCCACAGATCCATATTCTGGCATATAAACCACACTCAACATTAAAATAGATAACACATTCGTTTTGAACTCATGTTTGGATATCCTATTATGTTTGACTAGGGGTTGAAAGTTACTAGAATAAACAGCGAGTAAACCGCTAGATTCGAACAATATATGGCGTAGATTCATTTCATCAGCCCAGTACTCATAAAAACAAATTAAATTACAATTGTTAAATAATATAAGTATAGTATTGCAGTTTTCAGTAGCTTTAGTCTTCAGATACGTCGCGTTTAGGTAATATTTAGTTAAATCCATTAGAAATATATAAAAATCCCAGAAATCATACCAATAAATAATTATTTTGGGCGTTAGGAACTAATATTACATTAAAAGACTAAGACTACCTTCATTCTTAATAATTATAAATTTAGCATCCTGGTCTTTTCTGACGTATATACGTCCATTCTTAATCCATACAAATTTATATCCAAGTTCTCTAGCCCTCACACGGGCTGCGGCATGCAGAGCCCTGTTAGTGGGTGACAGATGTTCCGACACGTAGACCGGTAACCTAGCACCCGCCAATCCCAGCAGCGTAGTATTAAGTTTGTCAGTGGCGTTCAACTTATTGTATCTGGACACCGCGGAAAAGAATTCATCACGGTTCTTTGTGCTTGCAAACCTAACCACAATTGTGCGAGGTAGCTTGCTATCTTTATTTAGCCTAGCCACTCTAGTGCATTTCACTATATCGTCTTCCTTCAGGGTGTGACCAACCACTCGGGAGCACTGTTGAAGAAGGTTAGGCAGATGTTCATTTCGGTGCTCCGGTACACCTAATATCTCTAGGTTATTCTCACGCAGATGTTGTTCCAAATTGTTTAATCGATCTGACAAATCCTGCATTTTGGTTTTGAGATTGGTATTCTCCTTTGATAATGTTGCGTTATCTTTTACTAAAGTTTCAATCTTTTTCTTCATGTCATCATGCATTGTGCTCAAAAAATCCATAGACTGACGGAAGTCTAATAGATCGTTTTTTATTGAAGATAACTCGGACTTAAGTACCTGAGAAATCATCTTGGGCAATTCATCCTTAATCGTTTTCAGAACACGCTCGCATATCGCTGACAGAAACTCGCCATCCCTTCCCTGGGTGAAACTTTCCGAATTGGGGCTGTCCGAAGAAGTTGTCCTATGGCAGTCCATTGGCTTTACTCTTCTTGTGGTTACGTTGTCTAAACCAGCACTGTCCATGTCGCTAAAGGTAGGCGGACTGAGGCAATCCTCCTTGGTCGAACGCACTGGTGTATTGGTATTTCCTGTCTTTGGCATCTTACCTCTACACTCATGGCATGTCCATTTCAATCTCCGATCCTTGCTCATTGCAGTAAACGTTCCCTTATCAAGTATATTTGCGCAGGCTAGATCATAAAATTTACTGCACTTACTGCATTTTAAGTACTCACGATTATCTACAATACCTCGACAGCCAGCACACGTAACTCCTTTGGATGCCATCAGGCTATTTGTGTTATGTCAGCGATATCCGATATTTAAAGGTGACGCAAGCCAATGTTGAGTTCCGTGGCGTAAGCTAAGTATGTAGCGGCTAGCGTGTACGCGTACGCGTAGCGTTACGTCTGTGTGAGTAGAAGCGAGCGAGCTGCGAGTTGCCCTAGGTCAGGGACGTTGCAAATAATTTTAAAAAGTTTTTGCTTTTTACTCACAATATTGGATGAGTTATATAAAAATGTACATCTCACCAGTTAGGTCCTTTCACTAGCTTCAGAATGATATATTATACTAATAAAATAAGTTAACTTTAACCACTTTTTTATCAATTTTAAACGGAGTAAAATTTAGCAATGTTCACTGAATCACGTCTCGCGGGTAGATGATATTAGGTTTATGAATGGATATTAGGTTTATGAATATCCAAAAATGGGGCCACCCGTAAAAGAATATATACTTTCCTAAGCAGAGACTATGGCAGTGCACTTCATACAGCCAACTTTTTTTATATTTATTAATTTAATTTGGCCGATACTTATATTAATTTACGCCTAAATTTTAATTAAAATTACTTTTAATCTGATATTGAATCAAGTTAGTAGTGTGTAAGTGTACTGCCATAGTCTTTGCTTAGGAAGGTATATATTCTTTTACGGTTGGCGCCATTTTGGATATTCAGGTTTTTTGTGTTTTTATTATTTAATGAAATTGCTTAATTTTTTCGCAACTGTATTAAAAATAGTTGTTCAATACAACGTGTGGGACTGTTATTTAAACTCGTTCCGACTGTCTACCCTCGCCTTCGGCTTAGGCCAACACCTGTCGTTACTCGTTGTAATAACAGAAATCCCACACTTGTATCGAAAACTACTATTTTGGCAGTATAGACGTTTCCTCACATTCGTTGGAAAATCTACAGTTTGGTTCATCTGAAGACCAGAGTACTCATGCGTTTTAGCCCCTCCCTATAAAATAGATTGCAGAGGGGCTTATGGCGAGACTTGTGTCTGTGACTCTGTTGCATTAAATTACGTCACTAGGTCGCGTGGATCATCTGTTCAAAGTTTAAAATAAAACAAAAATGACAACGTCAATCGGATTGAACTTTCACTTTCACAATAAACGTTAGAGGGCAGTCGGGTGAGACCGTCTCACGGCTTCTTGTTTCATATGGTTAAAAATATAAAAGGAATCTTCTACGTAAAATCTCCCAACTTAAAAATAACTCTCTATCCAAATCGGTTCATCCGTTTAAGCGTCATTGCCACAGACAGACACATAATTAAACTTAAAATATACAATTTAAGTCGTACATACATAATACAGGTGGTCACGTCTATATCCCCGAAGGGGTAGGCAGAGGCATATTATTATATGCCCACATTTCACTTTTTTAGAATATGTCCCACGTAATAGGTGGTGAGCCGTATTGCCGTGTTGAAATGGACAGGCGCAGGAAGTGACTGCCTGCTGTTGAAATTTTTCAAGCCGCCTAAAAAAGCCTTTCACTGCGATTTTACTGGCAACCGGGACCAACGACTTAACGTGCCTTCCAAAGCACGGAAATTCTCAAATAAATGTCACAATGTGGTCAAATGGGTGGTCACCCATCCAAGGACTGGCCATAGTGAAAGTTGCTTACTGCAGTGATCGCTTACAGAACACTGAGTCCGCGGGGCCACGAGCGCTTCACAATTTAAGTCGAGATTAATAAAGCCTGTACTCGTAACATGCAATCTTGCACTTGACATGTTGTATACGAGTGGTTATTTTGAATTTGAATGAAAACAGTCCGCTACGAATGACGTCACTGCTACGAATGCGCGGCGAGCATAGAGCAACGCGACCAGTACAAGGGGAGTAGACATAGCACGATTGCGCTATACATAATATATTGCGGGGGGAAATCGTATTCATATACCACTACTATACTACTACAAAAGCCATTGGCTGTCACCATGGAACTTACACAAAACAATTAAAACAATACATTCTTAATTTCAGACACACACATAATATAGTGTCTTATACCATTTGGAGTATGTTATTTTTAAACTATAGCGGTTTTAACACTCATACTTCACACATCATTGTATGTAAATAAAAAGTATTTCACGTGAAGTCCCAAATTCTATAAGTATGCCCATCTAGAATACGCACTGACACAGGGAAAAGTGGCGCCTCCCTTTCTGATAAAATTCATACGTCGTGTTGCTCTATGCCGTAGAGCTACACATTCGTAGCAATTACTGAATGTCTACGCGAGAGCTATATACAATTTTGCCATCGTCTACGTGTTTTCATTTTGTAACGAACTTTTTGGCCCGCAAGTAATTTGTTTGTTTTGTCGTAAATTTATGTAAGATTCGATCTGCCCGCACACGTTTTTCCCTCATCTTACAATCCTGGGTTCTTTAAGAGGAGCGTGAAGAGGCACATCACAGGGCCGCCAACTTTAGGACCACTGTCAAAAGTGGACCCCAATCGCTAGATGCGTGGCGGCTTTCCATCAGGCTGGTGGCGACGTCAATTTGGCGTGCTGAATATATAAAAAAAGAAGATTACGTACGTAACGTCTTTTTACCTGTAAAACGTCGTTTTAGTTAAATACCTAAAACGCGTCCTGGGGTATCCTTCCGAGGGCTTTCCCCGGGCTCCTAACCATAGGCTGTTAGCAGGAAACGTGAAGTTATTTAATCGATATAACATCCATGACGATTTTCCCTCACGTAAATAAAAAACACCTAAAACGAATATGATTTGATAGAAAACTCATCAACTTTTTAGCATTTTTGTAACACAACATTATCAGCATATGATATATATCTACTTTGTTACCCTGTTGGAAAATGGAGCGTAGGCTTTGAAGCTAAAGCGCGTACAAGAAATAAATAATGTACTTTTAGCGTGTGGAAATTCACAAGGATGTCATTCCAGCCTCCTACCGGCTAAAACGGCACCGCACTGGTTAGATATGGCAAGCAGCAGTAGGTTCTTCATTGCAAGGGCAACTTGGACCAGGGAATCGGTAGAAGGATCCGTTCAGCAAGCTACGTTGGGTTTTCAATTTGCATAATACGGCAATGCCTGAAGACGAAAGTCTACCTGGTTGTAGACTGCGTCCTAACAGTTATGACTTACGGTGACGAGACGTGGTCACTTACGATGGGGCTAATCCACGCCCTCAAAGTTCAGAGATAAACTCCGAAATGAGGTTATTCGGCGGAGAACCAGGAGTGGTCGACATAGCTCGCAGAATAAGCACATTAATGGCAACGGGCTGGCCACATCTGTAGAAGAACCGACTGCAGATGGAGTAAACTACTTGCAGAAATTACTTACTTTGAATAATATGTATTTACTATCACACTACACTTACACAATACCATCACACTTTACAAATAACTACACTTATTCACATTTGGTCAAAATAATCACTACACGCATTTACCTGCACTATTCACTGCTAACAATAATACTTACTGAACCTAACGTATACATAATACTTAAAATACACATACTGCCTCACACATGCGGTTATGCTCGCACACATACATTTTCCCCTACTTATACTCGTACCTACGATTTAAATATTTTTGTTTACTACACGTACTACATACTTAGGTACTGTAAAGCAATGGTTTACATCATATATACTGTGGTTTATAAATTCACAGCTCATGTCTGTTTTTATATGTTTATGCAGATTCATTATGAATTTCAACAAGCTCCTATTATTATTTAATGGATAACAATAAGATGAATATTTTTTTGCGCCTAGGATTGTTAAACGTTCGATCTCTAAACACAGGCAGTGACGAACTCATTAATACAGTACAAAAACACTCGCCGGACATCTTAGCTATCAATGAAACTTGGCTTAAAAACAATGAGGAGAGTTTGGCGCCGATTATTCCCGGATACAAGTTTCTACATAGGGCTCGCCAAGGTAAGAAAGGGGGAGGTGTTGGATTCTATGTAAGACAAGGTATAAGTTGTCGAATATGTCCTCACCCAGTCTCGCCACTCGAACAGCTATGGCTCCGGGTTCAACTATCAGGGGCTACTTTAGCCGTCGGTACGGCATATAGACCAAAGTCTGTAAGCATTAACGATACATTGGATGCCATTAACGAGTCGGTGAATGTAATGGCTTGCTGTAATTACACCTGCATATTGGGCGATCTGAACATTGACCTCGGTCTAACGGATTCAAAAGGCGCGAGAGAACTACTGAACTTCTGTAGACAAAATAACTTGCAGCAACTTGTGACGGAACCGACTCGAATAACGGACACCACACAAACAATTATTGACGTTATTATGACCGATAGTGCATCTAGGTGTCGCGGTATTCAGGTGATTCATAACCCCTTACTGAGTGATCACGCTATGGTACTCGTCGATCATAATATTAAGAAACCAAAACCTAGTAAACAAATTAAATTTAACCGTAAATTGAGAGATATTAATTTAGAAAATTTTACTGTTGATTTAGAATCCATACCCTGGTACGAAATAAACTCTCTTGACAGCGTTGATAAAATGGTAATTATGTTCAATGACTACATGCTGTTACTGTTTGACACCCATGCACCGAAAAAAAAAACTTTTTATAAAGACACACCGACACCTTGGCTCACAGATACAGTTAAGCTCATGATGAGCTTACGGGATGAAGCTTATGTGAAATCTCGTAAAACAAAAACCGACGCAGCTATAAAATATTATAAAGACTTAAGAAACCTTGTAACATCTGCCATAGAAAGAGAGAAAGTAGCGTACTTTAATAGTTCTATTAATGATATGTTACACAAACCAGCCACCCTATGGCAAAATTTAAAAAGAAATATTGCTCCACGTACCTCAACCCCAAATAGTATACCAGATTTCTTAAATAATCCAGATAATATCAACGATCACTTTCTAGATTTACCTCCTATAAGCAGTTCAAGCATGGTCGGGAATGCACTCGGCGGCTTCAGCAGTATATCTAATTTACAGGAAAAGTTTAACCTTAAGACAACAACACAATTAGAAGTATCCAAAATATTAAATTCCATTAAAACCAAAGCTGTAGGTCATGATAACTTAAATATAGAAATGATTCATCTTACTCTAAATGTTACTTTACCAATTATTACTAATATTATTAATAAATCTATTGAAACTCAAAGCTTCCCTGCATGTTGGAAGAGAGCTTTAGTAAGACCTATTCCTAAAAAGAATCACGCAGAACAACTGAAAGACCTGCGCCCAATTTCGATATTACCAGTTCTATCTAAGGTCCTTGAGAAAGTCGTGCTTAACCAAGTTTTAATTTTTTTAGATCAAAACGAAATAATACCAAAATACCAATCAGGATTTCGAAAGAGCCATGGCACTGAAACTGCACTGCTAAATATAACTGACGATCTGACCGAGGCTTCAGATAATGGTTTAAGTAGTATCATGATACTGCTTGACTACTCCCGCGCCTTTGATTGTCTCATTCCGGAAATACTCTTAGATAAACTACAGCATTACGGCTTCTCCGATAAAACATGCGAGTGGTTCAGATCTTTTTTGTATGATAGAGAGCAAATGGTAGTAACCGATGGTGGTGACGGTCAACAGAAATATTCGGCCCTTAGACAAAACAAGCGTGGGGTACCACAGGGTTCCTTATTAAGCCCTATTCTTTTCTCATTATTTACTGCTGATTTACCTCAAAATATAAATTATTGCAAACATCATCTGTACGCCGACGACACACAGTTATACTATTCATTTCAAGGCAAAGATACTGAACAAGCTATAAAAAACATTAACAACGATCTGGAAAGTATATCAAATTGGTCAAAAAGAAACTGTTTAGCCCTCAACCCCCTAAAGTCTCAGATGCTGGTATTAGGTACAAAACATCAGATCAGATCAGTAATAGCATGCAACGAAAAGATCACCATTAATGGCAACGTAATAGAGCAAGTTAAAACAGCTCGCAACTTAGGTCTGGTTGTAGACGAGGGACAAAAATACATAGAACACATAAATTGTAAAATTAGTAACGCTTTTTTCAGGCTTAAATCTCTATATAAAATAAGGCAGTATTTATCAGAAGAAATTCGTTTAAAACTTGCAGATTCACTTGTTCTCTCCCTGTTCAATTACTGCAGCCCCGTTTTTAGTCGTAGATTAAACTCATACACACATAAAGCCATCCAACGTGTACAAAATGCCTGTATCAGATTCTGTTATAATGTACCCCGGCGAAATCGTATAACCCCCTACCTAAATAAAAAAGGAATTTTAAATATGAAGGCAAGAATGGAATTACATTATGCTTGCCTAGTTCAAAAGATAATGTGGAATAAAAGACCTGAATATTTATTTGAAAAACTGACTTGGGCAAGACATGAGAGTAGAAGCATTCGCACATGCATGCTGAATCTTCTAGCGATCCCATCCCACGCAACTTCACGTTACCGAGGTTGCTTCAAGTTCGCTGCGGCAAGTATTTGGAACGACCTACCACCGCCTCTGAGATTAAAAGTGAGCGCAGCGTTTTTCAAAAAGAAATATAAAAATGCTCTATTAAGTAGACAACGCGCCACCGAGAATTTGAAGCAATACTCAGAAGACAAACTAAGGGACCATTTCTAAGACACTTTCACATTCATACTCACACTCACACATACACACGCAGACACACGCACACACACATCCAAAAATATTTTATTTCTTTATATTGTGCTAAGTTTCACGTTTTTTTTTTTTTTTTCTCTCTACTATGTATAAAAACGAAATTTGTTTTATTTATTTTTATTCCTACTATGTGCTCCTTGCAATTTTATTGTACTTACCTTCATCTTTTAAGATATGCTATGTCTTCATAGGTGCAACTGAAAACCAGCGCTACTTGCTACTGCGGTGGTAAGAAGCAAAAGCTGAGTTGCAACCTTTTGCCATAATTGACTATAATAATTGTATCTCGATACTAGTTTATAAGATATTCTAACATGTAAAATTGTTCTATGTTATATGTACCATTGAGTTATGGCAATAAACTATTTTTTATTTTATTTATTTTTTTAAACGAGTTCTAGAGTGGAGACCGCGAATCGGTAAGCGTGGGGTAGGACGTTCACCCGACAGATGGACCGACGACCTAGTAAAGGTCGTGGACTGGGACTGGACGCGAAAGGCAGATTTGATTGGGTCCTTCGTACACACTGTTTTCACGAAGCAGACCCAGTAAGTGCCTCACACTACTCTTTTTTGAGATATATTTCTTATGTTTTTTAAAGTATAGGTCAGCACAGAGACAAATAAAAGAAAGAAAGAAACATACCTCCGACAGACGTTTTTCTGCCGGATGAGCCTCCGACAGAACGTTTCGATTATGAGTTGTTCACCGACAGAACCTTTCAACTACGAACGTTTTGCCGACAGAACGATTAATTCAACCATAATAAGCGAGTGGTTAACACCCCGACTCGGATATGTTAGGTTTGTTTTTTTTTTGTTTTGTCGATGAGTTCTTATTTGGTGAACGATTCTGCAGTCGACGAATTAATCGTTCTGTCGGCGAAAAGTTTGTAGTTGAAAGGTTCTGTCGGTGAACAACTTATACCTAATCAAAACGTTCTGTCGACGACTCATCCGGCAGAGAAACGTCTGTCGGAGATATGTTACAGAATTCAAATAAAAAGTCACACAAAAGCTACCAAACGTAGTGAGATAAGTCTGTATACCTATTTCCACACAAAAGTATTAAATCCTAAACTTTCCGTAAACGTACACGTAACGCGCCATATCTCTGGAAAGTTTATAAATTCGTTATTTATGACTTCCACAATTTACTATCGAAATAACTTTCGTGTTTTGCCGTCGCAGATTATTTTGACACAGATAAAGTAAGTTGGAGTTTGTTTTGAAGGGTTTAAGGTGGATTATAAATCAATAGTATTATTGTATGTTGGAACCTCATTGGAGCACGTATGAAAGTATGGGGTTTACCACTGTTGACCGAAATTCATTTGATCATTTGACGTGTGACCGAAAAAACATTAGGCCATTCTACTACTGATCGAATGAACAATTGACCAAAAGCGTTTTTATCGAACAAACATTTGGTACTTTTACTACTGATCGAATGAACGTTTGACCGAAAAACAGTTGACTAAAGAATATTTTAACAAACAAAAGCGAAATAAGTAGAATTCGGTACTGGCACTCGCCGGCCGCTGCCGCGGCACGCTCGCTTCGCTCGCTCGGCTCGTGCGTTGTGGTCGCAGTTCTAACCTAACCTAACCTAGCCATTTTGATTCAGCCCCTGTTAAAATATTCTTTAGCCAACTGTTTTTCGGCCAAACGTTCATTCGATCAGTAGTAAAAATACCAAATGTTTGTTCGATAAAAACTCTTTTGGTCAATTGTTCATTCGATCAGTAGTAGAATGGCCTAATGTTTTTTCGGTCACACGTCAAATGATCAAATGAATTTCCGTCAACAGTGGTAAACCGGAAAGTATGTATTATGTACAGTTTGTTGTGTTTTAAGGTATCATAGTTCGGACAAAGTATATAAATGTTGTTTAACCAGTATTGTAGCTCCCTACAAACGGACGAATCGCAAGCTATACCTACGATTCTCGTTTTCGGCAGGCCTTTCAGCATGCAAGCAGCGTCCGCAGTCGCGATTGTGCCGAGTAGACGAATGGACGGTGTGTCGTTTTTTAGATAGTATTCGCTAGTATTCGATAGTATTCGATATTAGATAGTATTTTGGATAGTATTCGTCCTATGATTTGTGCCCATATTAGTTCTATATAAATTGTACTGGCAGCGATACGATATTTGATCAATTTACAATATTCGATCGATATCATTGCTTATTTGGTCACAACACTAAAACTATCAAATTAGAACTGTCATCGAGAAAATAAAGAAATGGAAATAGTATAATTGGTACTATACTACTAGTTGACTAAAGTTAAACAAAGTGATTGACACGAGTGAACTAGGTACTACCCGTTCGCTCTAACTTTGCCGCTGGCGTAGAGGCGTATACCCGAATTGTTAATAGACGAAGTAAATTGACAGTAGCTAATGTCACTTCGTCATAGAAAATATGCAACATTGTATGAAGAAGTGACATTAGTTGCTGTCAATTTAATTCGTCTAATTAAAAATTCGACTTTAGTATGGAGCCGAGCGGCAAAGTTAGAGCGAACGAGCAGTAGTTACATGAAGTAGGTATGTTTGTGTTTAAAACTAGACTTTTGCTTGCTCAGTCAGTGAACGGTGCGATCCAATACAGTACAATATCCAAAAAAAAAACTAGTTACTAACTAAAATTAAAACTAGTACGTGTAGGTAGTACATTTAGTTCCGTTGTCAGTTCGTAGTTATTTAATTGAGAGCAATGATTTAGGTATGTTTCAAGAGTATTCATTTCTCTGTGGATGACCGATGTTACAGTACACTTAGCACCGTATGTCTTTGATTGACAGCATTTTTGTTACCTTTGATTTTTATTACACGCATAGAGACAAATTTGAACTTCCAAAATTTAACACAACTTGACAATGTACGAAAAGTACTAGTGTACTAGAGACTGACTAGTACTTTCAAAGCGAAAGATAGTTTTAATTTTGTAAATCAAAAATTTAACGCAATGATTATAAAGACTAGAATTCCGTGATTCTATCACTGACGAAACATGTTATGAGCCGATTATTATTGTCTACGCCGCTTACTCGTTTTCAAATTTCTACACCCGTCTCACTCAATCGTTAGTAGATAACGGGCGCAGCGCCGCCACGCCGCCACCCCGCGCCGCCAGCCGTTGCGGAGATATTATATTATTACTCACAAAGTATTTTTTTGTTTAAATAAAAAAGGTACATATTTACTCGAAATGAAAGCCGGTTGTCAGTAAAACAACAATCCTTAGTACAAATTGAAGGCCTTGTGGGCGGATTGAAAAAAATCAACTGCATTAGGCTCACTATCTATTACGCGTACGTAAAACTATAAGGTAAAATGTGGGCGTATACTATGCCTCTGCCTACACCTTCAGGGATAAAGGCGTGACCATATGAATGTATGTATGTACATATTTACATCCGCAATACTAAATAGAAAGTCAAAGTAGGCACATATTATTAAAATGCTGTAGGTGGGCAGCCCTATCGCATGCTTAATAACCGCGCGGCTGGAGGCATTTATTTCTAAAATCCGGCCGAGTCAAACTACAGTATACAGTGGTTCGGAGGTCGTGCTTTCACAGTTTGAGAGTTTTAAACCCCGATGGAAAGTGGGTTGTTATAAGTTTAACCTGTGTTGAAGAACATGTCGTCATTTCTTAAGTCATGAAAGTCTTTCACTAAAATTAACAGATTCAATTCATGTGAAATGGTAATATTTTATAGTATTAGGCATGCCACCTATTCCATGATTGTCTCAGTGGTGCATGCAAATGCTGAGGATAAAATCTCGTCATATGTCATAGAAATTACGAAAACATGTTTTTCATATACTTTACCAATTCACCAAAAATAAATATGACAAAATATAGATCCCAAATCCACCTCTGCCTGTCATTATTGCTATACTGATAACAATTTATCTTTCACCTTTCAAAGCCGGCACGCTTAAAATTGGCAACATTATTCATAAACGCTCCAAGGGAACCTGATCTTATCTCATTATTTACAATAATTGGGGGTGGGGGGGATAAGGGGTGGAATATGATGCGTATCCGGTGCCCTGGAATGTAGGAAAAAAAGTGATGATTCATCACACTTGGGGCTTAGACGAGACGGTTACATTAGAGATGGGAAAGATCTTGTTCGATATTCGATAAACATTGTTCGTCTTCAATAACATCGACCTATGACAGTTCGCTTCGCAGACGTAGCCGATGCGACGTAGGCCTATAACAGTTTAAGCTACCGCACATAGACCTGCGGCTTTCCCATCCAGTCCCAGCTTGCTACCTTTGCCAGGTCGTTGGTCCATTCTATCAGGTGGACGTCATAACCCACGTAATTTTACGCGTTTTAAACTTGTACGATTAAAATTAATACCTATAGTTAGGATTAAAATTGTTATAATTGTTTATTAATTTGTTGTAATCTTGACCAAAGGAACAACTTTTGTTGTTATGCTTTCATGCGTTACATATTGTTAAAAAAACCGGCCAAGTGCGAGTGGCAAAGTGGCGGACTCGCGCACGGAGGGTTCCGTACCAAAAACGGAAATTTCGTTTGTTGTATGGGAGTCCCCCTTAATACCTTCTTTTCTGATTTTAGTATTTATTGTTATAGCAGCAACAGAAATATCGGTCATCATAGGTGAAAATTTCTGCTCTCTATTTATCACGGTTCCTGAGACACAGCCTCGTGACGGACAGATAGACAGACAGGCGGACAGCGAAGTCTCATGAATAGGATCCCGTTTTTACCCTTTGGGTACGAAACCCTAAAGTAGAATTCAAATTTTTAATTACAGGAATTTTTAACACACATTGTATTATACTAAGATTTTTTATACTACTACGGTGGCGGACAAGCTTACGGCTCCTCTGATGATTAGTTATCGTAGCCTATGGACGTTTGTAACACCAGAGGCTCTACTACACACGCACTGCTGGCCCAGGCGCAAGTTGTGACGACTCGCTGTTGTAATTTTTAAGCCGCTCATAAGATCTTCAACTTGGTTTACGACTGTCGTGTTATTGACATCCAATAAGTACAAAATTAAAGCTGCATACAAGCATACGACCCACCTAATCGGTCACCACACTGCCTCCGAACGTTTGCAACAACCGAGGTGCTACATATAAACATGTCGAACCATAAAGCACTGTATTTTATTTTTAGTTAGGTACCCAGTTTCATTCAGCTCATACCTAAAATCGCTTACAATCGCTTTTATGTTTCATTAAAAGAATATTGTTTTACCTACAAAAACTAACGCTAAAAGTGAATAAGTTGTATTTACTTATTCACTTTTAGCGTTAGTTTGTGTAGGTAAAACAATATTCTTTTAATGAAACATAAAAGTTATTTATTGTTTAAGAAGAATACCAAGAGCAGCGTAATATACAGCAGTTATTCTTAATTAGGCTATTAATTAAGCTTTAAAAACGTAGTAAGGTAGGTCGAAGGAGACTTGTGACCCTGAATATTGCGTAAGGATCTGTTATTTATTTTGTTATGGTTAAAGCATTCACGATTAAAAGTATTAGCATTATTTGTTTAAAAATTCAATAACTCTGAAAATGTTAGGACGATTTTTTATATATTGCATTTTTTTGTCATTATAGAGTTGATGTTTGTATTTTTTTAATAGTGTTGGTTCTTGTGAGATTGCTGTGAAATATCACCGACCTCTCACACAGAAAGACACACTCAGAAAGTGAAGACCACAGTGACTAGTCAAAGGGAGAGTTTCAAATGTAACTGTTATACGTCTTTTGAGCGTAATATTTATGACATAACATTTACGACTTTGAAAATAAATACTTTTTACATTACCAACTATAATGTAGCAATATTTGTATTTGATTTCCGATGCCAAGTCATATCATGAAATTTGGAGAGTCAATTTTGTTACACCCAGTATAATATGTATCTAGGTACCACGTGATGAATATGTTGTCAAATAGATTTTGAGACTTTCTACGAAACTATGATCACACAAATTTACTTATATTCTTTAGTTCTATTGTGAAGTACCTACCTTATAATCTGCTGAATGAACGTTGCGTGGGTGGTCCTTCGTAATCTTTTACGGTCAAAGATCAATACCCAGCTTAGGCATAAATTAAATATACTTCGAAAACAGACAATATGAAATAAGTAATTTCAATGTTGACCTGGTTAGCTATTTTGGGAAACTCTTTGATTTGCTAATACATTTAAACTAGTGCGTCATCAAAATAGGTGAAAGTAAATTGTATTGTTTTCCTTAGTATTTTTTTGAGTTACAATACATAAGTAATTGTTTCACATCATCTCTTTTCTTATCGGTTTCACAAAAAGAAGGAAATCTCGAAACACACCGATATACTTACTCGTCTGGCCAGTATGGTAAGACCAACCACCCTCTACTAGTACTAAATTGCAGAAAGTTTACGTTCAGAAGTAGAGTGCGAACGTGCGAAGTGCTGATAGGATTGATTGAAGCTGTTATCTTTAATGATAACAATTTTGCTTGCTAAGTGATCTCATAAAAGAAGTGGAACCACGTAAATCTATATCTAGCGCTTTTTTTTAACGTGAGGAAAATCCTCCATGGAGGCTATGCTGGACTCCAACCGACTAAAAACCATTCGTATACTGCCTAACAGCCTATGGTCGGGAGCCCCAGTAAGCCCTCGGAAGGATTCTCAAGGAATAGCGTTATTCTTGAATCATGAATTATCATAGAATAGATAATTATTCTTATCAAGGTAATAAAGTCACGTCTTACCTTAAACGAATAGTCATTCGTCCGAAAGACTTGACTTTGTCAACAGACTTCAATCAGACTTTATAAGATGAATTGACAGAACGAATAACTATCCTTCCTGGGAAACACTTGACTTAGTCAACAGACTACAATCAAATTCAAATTCATGCAAATTCATCTAAAGGGTTAGAGAGAGCGTTAGCTACATTTTCAGTTCGCAAAAATATCGATGCCATACCCTTATCGATATCACCACTGTCCCATCACTAGTGGTGAGGTCAGATATCGTCCTAGGAACTTATTACGACGGTTTAACGCGTACCATTATACATAGTACGGTGTAAACCAATAACCGTTACGTAATTTTCGAACTTATGTATTTCTACCCTCGTGCCTCAGTATTTGTCGAACTATGTAAGCTTATATAGTTTCGTGTTCATTTCGAATACGTTAATGTGCGTTTTGTATAATTTGCGGAGTCTGTATGTATCTATGTAACAAATGTATGTGCATACGAGTGATAGTAGTATCTATTTTTTACTTTTTTTTTTTTTTTTTCTTCATGTTCTTGGACTTTCTCGGTTTGAGAGTATGCCAATGTCAAGTTTTCTTTGTGAAAAAATAAATCATTTTCATGTTATGATTCTTCTTATGAGCAGCGTATTCATGTATGTCCAATTTTGGACTAAGTTCTACTCTAGTAAGGCGGTGGTACCTTACTAGAGCTTGCTGTGGAATTCGTCGACAAACCTAAAAACTCGCGTTTCACTGCGCTTTATCACTTTCCAACACTTCTGCACGTTGTCGAACCTTTATGTTTAATAATCCACCATAAATTACACATAAACACTCAAAATAACACTAGTTTTGAAAAATTATTAAAACACATTATAACGCTTGTCTGAAAGTTTCCCGCCGAATCCCTATTTTTTACTTGTAGAAATCCTTATTCCGTTCCGCCTTCTTCCTTTTTTTATGTGAGGGAAAATCCTCATGGATGCTATGCCGGACTCCTACCGACTAAAAAACCTCACGTAACGCCCAACAGCCTACGGTTGTGAGCCCCGGGTAAGTCCTCGGAAGGATGTCCCAGGCCCTCCGCCTTCCTCCTACCGACTAAAACCTTACGGCCCGGGGCCCTGCCTTCTGCGTTCAAAAGAAAGTACCTATGTATTTGGTGAGAGGTAAGCTTATCTGCCACCTTTGTATGTTGTCTGCTAGTGTTAAAAAAGAAGAGAGTCTCAAAGCACTTGGTAGATATTTTCATACTGTATTTATTTCGCCGTGACACAAAACATAAACAAAGAAAACAGTAGTTGTCAACTTTTTTAGCCGAGTGCTGCGAAACATGTATTGTGTGTTTAATAGATAAAAACATTACCCTCCTGTCTTCGGCAGTTCGGGTAAAAACACAGCTTAGACAGTTTGGGTCTATGGATAAAAATGTGAAGGTAAAAATAAGACCAAGTATGCATCTTCGACATGCCGCCGTCTATATTTAGTTTTGTGTAAAGATTACTTGGTCGAAGGTGAAAAGTAGTAAAAATATAAAAAAGTAATAAAATGTTATTTACATTTTCTCTCACGGCCAAGAAATTTTCCCTCAGGAGCAGTTCACCAGGAAATTCCCCTTAGGCAGTGTGAACTCCCACATACCGTGACAGCCTTCTCGTGTTGTATGAAATGCGGACAGCATTTCACTGAAGATTATTTTACTGTTATATTGTTTTACTCGCGGTAGTCAGGCACATTATATTTTCTTTATAACTAAAATACATTTTATGAATAATTTTAAAGCTATGCTCACTTTTTAACCGACTTATAAAAAAAGGAGAAGGTTCTAAATATGTATCGACAGCTTTTTTATGTTTGTTGTCTCATAACTTTTTCATATAAATTTTATTTTGAAGTCAAGAATGAAACTTGGTTCAGACGGTATTTAAATCATCTCATCTCATTGTAACACGAGAAGTATATTACCCAAATACCTATCACATGATAGAACATCATAGCAGTTTTCCCAGCCGTAGACTCCTAGTCCTGGGACATCCTTCCGAGGGCTTTTACACGGGGCTTCCAACCATAGGCTGTTGGGCGTTACGTGAGGTTTTTTAGTTGGTAGGAGTCCAGCATAGCATCCATGAGAGATTTTCCCTCACATTAATTAAAAAAAAAAGCCGTAGGCTCCTAAACCTAGGCTATTACGTGTGGTTTTTAGTCGGTGGGAGTCCGGCATAGTATCCATTTAGAATCTTCCTCATGTTAAAAAAAAATCATAGCAGTTTCGGTCATGTTCTATTTTTACACTATAATAGATAATAAGAGATGAGGTCTTCTGTATCTGGGATTTTTAACAGCCGATAGCAACCTGCCCCTGCCCAGGACAAATCTCTTTGTGTGATGAGCAGATTGATTTGTTCTGTGTCTACTTATAATATGTATGTATTCAAAAATATATAAGTATGTTTATCAGTCGTCTAGATCCCATAGCACAAGCTTATATTAGCTTAATTTGGGCTAGATGATGTTGTGTGAGAATGTGCACAAATATATACCTAATTCTTATTTTTTTATTTCTATATGGCAATAAGTTCACCACCATGGGAAATGCGGAGATTAAAACCGGACAAGTGCGAGTCAGCCTCGAGCACAGAGGGATTCGTACAAAAAAAAACTGCAAATAATCACGTTATATAGGAAATAATGAGAAAAATATTTTAGGCCTTCTTTAATAATAATTATTTTTCTGATTTTAGTATATATGTTGTAATAGCGGCAACAGATCTATGAAATTTCAGCTCTCTGACGGAAAGATAGACGGACGGCGAAGTCTCATGAATGCGGTCCCGTTTTTTCCCTTTGTGTTCAGAACCATAAAAACGAGATAATATTTTACAGTACGTTTGATGTGTGTCTAAATAGGTTTACAACAACTCCAGTTGAATACGGGATCGAAAGTTGAAATAACTCCTAAACATTCACAACAGGTACAGTAATGTTCATTAAAGTTGGCGAGTTGTTTAAAATATACCTACCTCCTAACATGTGCTAAACATATCTAATACTAGCGGACGTCCCGCGATTTCACCCGCGTAGTTCCCGTTCCCGTGGGAATACGGGAATAAAATATAGCCTATGTTCACCGCAAAGAGTGTAGCTTTCCAACAGTGAAA
Source organism: Miltochrista miniata (assembly GCA_933228765.1). Taxonomy (NCBI): domain Eukaryota; kingdom Metazoa; phylum Arthropoda; class Insecta; order Lepidoptera; family Erebidae; genus Miltochrista; species Miltochrista miniata. The sequence goes on along the minus strand of OW121764.1, from coordinate 6,574,466 downwards.
GAATTTTTCAAATCGGTCCAGTAGTTCCGGAGCCTTTTCATTACAAACAAACAAACAAAAAAACAAAAAGCAAAAAAACAAATCTTTCCTCTTTATAATATTAGTATAGATATAGGTATGGTACTAAAAGCTTCTTCACTTTTGGAAACGGTTGGCTACCTCTTCCTAATTATAAGCAAAGTCTCGGTTGCCTTATATTTCTGTATGATACTGTAGCTTTCTGACCAATAGAAGCCTTTAGGCTGGTGTACCTGAATACCGCTCTTAGCCCCTCTTTATAAAATAGATTTCAGAGGGTCTTATGGCGAGACTTGTGTCTGTAGTCTGTGACTCTGTTGCATTAAATTACGTCACTAGGTCACGTGGATCATCTGTTTAAAGTTTGAAATAAAACAATAATGACAACGTCAATCGGATTGAACTTTTACTTTCACAATGGACGTGTTAGAGAGGGGCAGTCTGGTGAGAACAATCTCACGGCTTTCTTGTTTCTGTTGAAGTCGGTGCAAAGATTTGCTATTTATCAACTCTCGCCACAGACAGGTTAATTCTCTCACTTTACGTTGAGGAGCTTTCCTACACGCCATGGTCCGTTAGTGACTTGTTTCGCGTACTCTTTTTTTGTGAAATGAGTCCCTTCCTTGGTTTTCCGACTCCCAAAGTATAGGCTTCTTCAATAAAGGCCTTCGAAGGGTCTTGCAGGGTTGGCACCGTGTGTTGCGGTGACCATTGCGAGCATGCAGATTTTCTGGTCATGAACGAGCACAGTGATGTTTTAGTAGAATAGAGATTGACATGCTCGCTCTTTACTTCAGTGAGACAACGCCTGGTGGGGTTGTTCCACATAAAAATCGGTATATACGTCCGGCGTGAGCTCAATCACAAGAACCTCAGGCCTCGCGGAAACTAGGAATCCTGAATAAGGTGAGACGGTATTTCACGCCACATCAGAAATGTTTACTGTACAAGACGCAGATTCGTCCCTGCGTCGAATAGGTACTGGTCTCACCTTTGGGATGACTCCGCAAGGTACTTACTAGACGCGCTTGACGCTATGTAGAGACGTGCTATCCGAATAATTTGTTGTTCTGAGGTGACGGGAGGTCTCGAACCGTTGACGCAGCGAAGAACCATAGCGTCCTTGGCTGCCTTCTACCGAATGTATCACGGTGAATGTTCTAAAGAGCTCTTCAACTTGATCCCACCATTTCCTTTCCGATCCTGAACAACGCGTGCCAGTGGAGAGAATTTTCGCCAGAACCGAGCGTTTCAAAAGATCGTTCCTCTGTCGAACTATAAAAACATGGAACGACCTGCCCGCACACGTTTTACCCTCATCATACAATTCCGGGTTCTTCAAGAGGAGCGTGAAGAGGCACATCACAGGGCCGCCAACTTGAGGACCACTGCCGAAAGTCTTACGGACTGTGAGACTGGCCCCCAATCGCTAGATGCGCCACCGCTTACCATCAGACTGGTGGCGACGTCAATTTGGCGAGCTAAATATATTTTTAAAAAATCAACATCTACGTTTAAATTAACACTGTAATGACAAAACAAATCTACAATCGCCTTTCTTTTACAAAATGAATTTGTGTAGAATTTCATCGTCTCTGAGAGGAGGCGCCCCTACAGGACGTGTTGGAGGGGCGGGGGTGGTTATTAAACCTACCGTGAATATAATTTATTAGTGACAAGCATCTGAGCATTATACTGAAAGGCAATTTCTTCAGATAAAGCGATGTAGCGTCTAAGCAGTGGCGTAAACAAAGATTAACTGCACTTAAAATTCGATTTAGAACGTATTATTTTGTAAGCTTGCATTAATTTTTAAGTGACTAGTGGTAGTCGCGTAGTTTTATCTGCGTAGTTCCCGTTCCTGTGGGAATACGGGAATAAAATGTATGCCTATGTTCACCGCAAAGAGTGTAGCTTTCCAAAAGTGAAAGAATTTTTCTAATCAATCCAGTAGTTTTGGAGCCTATTCGATGCAAGCAAGCAAACAAACAATCAAATCTTTCCACTTTATAATATTAAATAAAATATAGATTTATTATGCAATTGATATTTGCTGTACCTATTAGTGATAATGTGTTTATTATATTAGGTACGTATTTATAATCTATAGTCAATACATATAATAAAATCGTAACAGGTCGCTGTCTTGTGTATATAAAATATTATAGGGGGGCTTTATGACCGCAATAGAACCCAAAACAATGAATTTTAAAATTTTTGTCTGTTTGTCTGTATGTCTGTATATCTGTTTGTCTTTTTTTTGTTTTGTTTTTTTTTATTATGTTGAGGTTTGCTCCACTTAAATTTAGTGTTTATTTCATGTCAATCGGTTGATAAATAAAAATGTTATAACACTTTTAAGAAACAGATATTTTGAATATTTTAATTGTAGGAGTTTCTTTAAATGGGAGTATAAATCTAAACTGGCGTGTTGGCTTAATCATAAAAGAGCTTAATGATTAAGGCTATTTTAAAACAATTCAGTACGGGCCGAAGGCACACGCTGCTTGATGAGTCTGATGAAGAAATACCTCTCCTTTCATACACCTTTTGTGACGTAAACGAAGTTGCGGCGTCAGCTAGTTATAAATATGAATACACCTTTCTCCTGAAGAAGTAAACAGGGACATATTTTTGAATTTTTTGAAGATACCGCCGCTTTCATTTTGATCATGTTTCTGGTGGCGGGCCCAACAGCTATTCTTGACATTCAAAATCCAAATGCCCAAAAATAGAAATATCGCAATATGTTCACCCATCTGAGGACTATAACTATAGCGGAACTTGCTTACCGCAATGATCGTAAGTTTACAAAACTCTGAGTACGAGCGCTTCCAATTTGAAAACACAAGTAAGATCGCCTAAGTTTATAATATACCAACGGACGTCACGTGGTTTTGCCCGCATAGTTCCCTTTCCCGTGGGAATATTTGAATAAAATATAGCGTATGTTACTCAGCGTGAATGCATATTCCCAACGGTGTAAGAAGTTTTGAAATCGACACAACAGTTTTCATACACACTCACAAAATTATTTTTTTCATCTTAATAATATTAATGAAGAAGTATATACTACTACTAGGAGATGCCCATGACTTCGTTCGTGTGAAGATTGAAAATCAGTCCAAGGCCACAATAATTTAGAAAGTAGAAGCGGTAGAAAAGTCTAACTTCATAAAATTACTTTTTGAAAAGTTTTGGTGTTACGTTCCAAGTTCGGAACTTTAGCGTGGATAGGTTTTTTTTATGTGACTAGGGAGGCAGATAAGCGTACCTGATCAAAAGTGGTCTATGGACGTTCATAACTCTAGTCAGTCTAGTCTATAGACGTTAGCAATAAAAGAGGTGCCACACTTGAGCTGCCAACAAGATCTGCGTGAGGAAATAACTTTGTAAGATTTTTTTGAAGTTAAACTTCTTTAGGCGCGACCTAGGGAGTAACTCAGATTTTTTTTCTGACGGAAGTAACGCTATTTGAATTTTGAATTTAAATTCGAAAGAATGATATTAATATAAGATTATTTTGATGCCGTCAATATGGCAATGAAGTTTAACTTCAATCGCGCGTAAAGGTTACACGCACACACTTTTTTTTTCATTTAAGATTCTACGAGTATATTTCTTTAAGCAGGTACAACGAATTCCAGTCCATCTTATTTTTAATCTGTTTAAATCTTCTCGGCTCTGATCCAAGATGTATAGGCCCATCTCAAACCCCGGTGGACACATCTAGCCCTCGTCAACGAAAGCCTACGTCAACCCATAGGTGTATTTTACGACGCCGTTTTTTTTCCCAGTGGTTAGTTGTTTGCTACCGTTTATATTCAAGGTAAAATAAAACTAAGAAACTGTATAACTATTGTTGAACAAATTGTGACCAGCTAGCATAGCCCCCGTACTAGGCGTCCTGGGGTATCCTTTGGAGGGCTTACCCAGGGCTCCCAACCGGAGTCCGGCATTTCCTCACTTTAAAAAAAAAGCCCCCGTACTGGCCAAATAGTGTAAGAAATTTTTACTTTATTTGAATATAGTATTTGGTTTTGAAGCGGTTGTGGCCCCGCGGACTCAGTGTTCTGTAAACGATCACTGTAGTAGGTACCTAAGCTTTCACTATGGCCGGTGTTGGATAAGTGTGACCACTTTGTGAAATTTATTTCCGAGCGTTTCCGTGCTTCGGAAGGCACGTTAAAGCGCTAGTTCCGGTTGTTGAAGGTGTTATGGGTGGCTTGCAAAATTTCAACTGCGGGTAGTCACAACCTGCTCGCGGGTCTGCAGCGCGTGGGCAGCACTTCTGGTCTGGTGCTGCAAACGTCCATAGGCTACGGTAGCCAATCATAAGGTGGACCGTAAGGTTGACTGCCATGTTAGTAGTACAAAAAAATGCGCTACGCTAGCTGGTCAAAATTCGTTCAAAAATGGAAAATACAGTTACGTACTTAGTTTTGTTATTTCAGGCGCCCCGCCCTGTTTAGCGTTTAGCCTTTTATCATTCTATCGGCCTCCATGGCCGAGGGCCTGAGGACGGTGAGATGGCTGCTTATCGTCCTTACAGAAGCAGGCCCATGACACACCCGAAACCCCCCAAAGACGCGGGATAGCACCCAAACCACCCCCTAGGCGAGGCCGCAGTGGTTGCCGTGGTTCTGTTGGGAGTCCTGGGACATCCTTCCAAGGGCTTACCCGGGGCTCCCAACTATAGGCTGTTGGGCGTTACGTGAGGTTTTTTAGTCGGTAGAAGTCCGGCATAGCATTAATGATGGATTTTCCCTCACGTTAAATTTTAAAAAAAGCCACAGAGACACACTGGATGCGGTCTTCGGTCTGTGGTTTTTGGTTCCGGTTGCGGACTACGTTGTTAATACATAATGCGGTCTACGTTCAATTTGACCGGACCGCAGACCACATGCAGTGTGGCAAATCCTTTAACGAATTTTTCGAAATTATGTGTATTAACATCTAAGTATCCGACACTACCAATTGTGACAATTTTTGGGGGGAACACTGATTTCCAAGACACAGGCTTTTAGCCTAGTTTGGGAGCCAGGGATCCAAAACCAACAATTGATACTTATTTTCTGTGTGTAACAATAAATAAATAAATTTTAAAAAAATTGGTTAAGTGCATTGGATATGCGGTGTGGCTAAAATATCCAATATAACTTGTTAGAATAAAGCAATGGATCAAATCAATCAATTATACTAAACCCAGGAACAACTCGTCTGGCCAACGTAGTACAGTGAGGTGAAACACCCTCCCTTTCAATATTGCGGAACGAGTGCCAGTATAATGTCTAGCTAGACTGTGATCTGTGATAGACCGATTTTTTTTACATTTAACTCGCCACCCACCTATTGGAAAGCCCCTGGCGACAACTAACTAAAAATGTGATTTAATTCATTTATCTATGAGTAATATTCATATTGATGTTTATTTTTCTTGCTATTCAAAGGGATTGGATGTCTGCAATATCAAAAATGGTAAGTAAATAGAAATACATAATGTACTTACATTTTTAGTATTTAAAGATGCACTGCACTGGCTCAAGTAAGATTTTTCATCTGCTAACACAATAAAAAAAATCCGTGGAATGCTTTGCATTTCGAGTGTAAAATCGTCAGACTACCTTCGGGACCTAGAATAGAATAAACTGTAGTGCACACCAATATAAAATATTTATAGAGAGATAGTAAATAGGTAAATATATATAAGATAGTATATAGGTCTCTATACTAACAACAGCAAAAAAAATATAAATGTAAAAGGGTGATTTTAAAAGATTATCCTTCAGGCAACTTTTGGGTAGTTATTAGCACCTCCCATGCAACCTACTTACTACTACCCAAAGTCAGTTTTGCAAGAATTTTGGTCTACTTCCGATTGGCCATAGGTCACCCGAATCAAGTTCACAAGGGACAACGGCAACGCTCACCTTGACTCCTTCTAAGTTTCGTTTCTTTGTGTTACAACAGAAAGAACGAGAGGGAGGAGTAATGTTTATTTGTATGGAAATGACCGATATATTTATTTTCCAGCTGCCTCCTCCACCGCACATCGAGTTGGTGATGGCAATGCCGTATCTTCGCACCGCATTCAAGAGGCCCACCGTGAGAGTTAGACGTAAGTACCTTTATGTCTTTTAACAAACACTTTCTTTCGTGTTTTTGCTGTGTATGTGGCCTGATTACTGAAGTTTCAAAGCGAAAGAAAAATACGGCAAAAACTGAATGGAGTAGTTCCTAAGGATTCGATGTCATGCTGTATGACCGTCCCGGTAGGTGGGTTTTTTTTTTTTTTTTTTTATTTTTTTATACCACTAAAGTGGCAGACAAGCATACGGCCCACCAGAAGGACCGGTGGTCACCGCAGCCTATGAACGTTTGCAACACCAGAGGTGCCACACTCGCGCTGCCGAACCTGTAAAAACCTTCTAAGACCCACTTTGAAGAACCCCATACTGTAGGCGTTTGGGAAAACCGAGGCAGGGAGGTCATTCCACAACCTAAGCGTGCGCGGAAGAAAACACCTATCGGATCTAACCGTGCTGGAACGCACCGGACGCAGAGTGTGAGGATGAACTCCCTGTCTGTGGCGAGCGGTGCGATGATAGAACGTAGCCGTGGGCATCATATCAAACAATTCCTCAGAGCACATACCATTGTACAGGCGGTAGAACACGCATAAGGAGGCAAAGTCTCTCCTGTCGCGAAGAGGTTCCACACCAGCTGTAAGTACAGGATCGTTGACAATCCTTACAGCTCACCTTTGCACCGAGTCAAATGGACGAAGCTGATATTCAGGTGCTCCCGCCCAGAGGTGACAGCAGTACTCCATATGCGGCCGCACTTGCGACTTATAGAGAAGCAGTGTTTGCGCCGCAGTGAAGTACCGCCGCGCCCTGTTGAGCACACCTAGCTTTTTGGACGCCAGCTTAGCCTTGCCCTCCAAATGACTACGGAACTGAACGTCACTGGAGATGTCAACGCCAAGGATCCCTATACTTTTGGAGATGGAAAGAGATGTGCCCTGAAATTGCGGCGCTACAGTAATTGGGGTTTGCTTAGCGGTGAAAAAACACGCTTGTGTCTTGGAAGGGTTGAACTGGACAAGATTTTGTCCACCCCAATCGGACACTCTAGTAAGAGTAGCCTCGATTTCAGACACAAGCTGTTCACGATTTTCCTCTACTGTGTCCCGAGAGATACCGGGGCGGCCCGTGTAACAAGTGTCCCCCGTACTGTCGTCCGCATAACAATGAATGCCGTCAATAGACAACATGTCATTGATATGCAGCAGAAACAGAGTAGGGGACAACACTGAGCCTTGCGGTACTCCAGCGTTTATGGCCATGCAGTCTGAACAGCTGCCGTCAACGACGGCCCTGATGCTTCTACCGGCCAAGAAGCTGGACACCCATCCGCATAATCTCTCGGGTAGTCCATATGAGGGCAGTTTCGTAAGAAGACCACGGTGCCAGACCCGGTCAAAGGCTTTAGAGATGTCGAGGCTCACAGCTAGAGCCTCACCCTTACTCACGATAGCCGCCGCCCATCGGTGTGTTAGGTACACAAGAAGATCGCCCGTCGAGCGACCGTGACGGAAACCGTACTGCTTGTCGCTGAGCAGGTCGTGTTGCTCAAGGTACCCCAGGAGCTGTGTATTAATTACACGCTCCATCACCTTGGATAAAAGGGAGGTGACGGCTATAGGCCTGTAATTGGCCGGGTCGGTTCTGTCACCCTTCTTGGGTATAGGATAGGTAAGATACGTACCTAAATAGCATGCAGGGTGTTAATGGCACCACCAAGATCTTAGGCCAACTTTTCCTGCGTCACATAGGTACAGTGTCTGACGAGGCACTTTCAGCAGTACTGCTGAAAAGAATTGACAAGTGTTCTTAGAAGCCCATGAAAGCGGCCTAGACTCTAAAAATTAATTGTTGGATCGAAAGAAGTGGACCCAAAAAGTGTTAAAAAGTGTTAGTGGGGATGGGGAAGGTTGACAAGCGTATTCAATGTTTTTATTACTATGAAAAAGTAGACCTAAGAGCTTCGGTAACAACCAAAACAAACATTTAGATGATGTGGTTGAACCAGAATTTAAATCAATGTAAGCACCTAGGCCTAACGAAACTTTGGCCCTATTGAAAACACATTTAAGTAAAACATTTCTACAAGTAATATTCTAAAACAGTCGTTATGATCGGAAACTTTGTACATAGCTTATGTAGCTTAAAAGCTTTTTATTTTAAAATTCACACAGAAATTTATCTAACGCGAGTTTTCTCGTCCGATTCTTTACTTACACAGTTCTAGACATTGCTCTGCGAATCAAAATGTAAATTCTGACTACCATAAGTGTCGTTCTGTGACCGGAGTGATATGACAAAATGGTTGCTTCTACATTTACATTTACTGCCAGAGTCGCAACGCAATAGGTAGAGCCGGAGAGAAAAGAACCTGGCAATAAACTCACGGCCTAACGTACAAGTACATGGCAAAGAAAACGATTTCAAAACACCCTCTCCTTTCCGATCCCGAACAACACGTGCCGGACAGAGATGCCACTCATACACAGTGGAGAGAATCTTCGCCAGAACCGAGCGTTGCGAAAGATCGTTGCTCTGTCGAACTATAAAAACCTGGAACGACCTGCCCGCACACGTGTTTCCCTCATCTTACAATCCCGGGTTCTTCAAGAGGAACGTGAAGTGGTACATCACGGGGCCGGCAACTTGAGGACCGTTGTCAGAAATCTTACGGACTGTGAGAGTGGCCTCCAATCGCTAGATGCGCCACGGCTTTGCATTAGGCTAGCGACGTCAATTTGGCGAGCTAAATATTAAAAAAAAGCCCTTGACTGTACAAACCCGTCTTCGCAGTGGTAAAGTAAGGCCAATAACCCTCCCAAAATGAAAGGACGTACCAAAAATTGAAAGACGCTGAGAGACTGATCTAATTTGAACCGTGTATAGATTCATCATTGGCAATAAGTAATACAATTTTATATATTGAGACTTCGTTCCAACACGTGTTCGCTTGTGCACGTGCGTTGCTCAGTTCTTGACAAAACTCGGAACTCATTCACTAGAAAGCAGGTTCTAAGGAATTTACACGGAAGGGACACGTGCTGTTGTGCACTTACATTACAACGCGTATGTCACAAAAATCTAATAGTATTTAGAATAAAACCCCTTTTTTGAAAGAGAGAATGTGGTCTTTGGAAGTATTCGTTTTTATTATGACCAACTTATGTTTCCGAACTCTATAATATTCTTGAACAGACTCTAATGTGTGGTTCACTTTTGCTGGTGCCTTGGCTAGAAGATGAACGCTACCTCGCTCTCCTCGTGAAGTTTTACCTATTAAAAAGCAAGTTGTATTTCTTATCTTTTAACGATATATGAACCAAATAATAATACTTACTACAGTTCTGTTTGACCAAATAGTCTCCTGTAGTGTTACCAAATTTCCTAGTTTCAATCAATCAAACAAGCCTATCCACAGTCCACTGGTGAACATAGGCTTGTATCAATTTAATTTTGTGAACGCTGGTCAGTCATGGACGAGTGGCTGGAGAGGAGACACGATGCTCTCTCATACCGGTTGACAAAGAAACCCGGCAGTAGCCGGGCACGGTAGCTTCGGTAAGTATCTGTGACGAAGACACCGGTAAACCACGGCTGAGTGTCAGCACTGCGAGGGCCGCAGCGATGACACGGCGCTCCACACGCTGGTGGAGTGCACGGCGTGGGCACAACAGCGCCAGGTCCTCGTAGTGGGTCTGGACGTGGACACTCTCTCGCTCGAGACCATGGTGCGAGCCATTCTCTCCAGCGGGAGTAAGTGGGACTGCGCCTCCTCTTTCTACGAGCTCATGCTCGTGAAAGAGACGGCGGGGCGGAAAAGGGAGAGAACTCTCTCACCCGAGTTTCGCAGTCGGCGGCTTGGGCGCCGCCAACGTGTCTTCGCCGAGGACTATCGGCCTCCATAACCGGGCGCCTGGGGACGGCGAGAGGTTCGCTCACCGTCCTTACAGAAGCAGACCCATGACGGCAGCGTCACGTGAGGAACTCACGCATGCCCCCCCTTAGAAGCGGGATCACACCCGAAACCCCCCAAAGACGCGGGATAGCACCCGAACCACCCCCCTAGGCGAGGCCGCAGTGGCGGCCGTAGGTCTGTTGGGAGTCCTGGGCCATCCTTTCGAGGGCTTACCCGGGGCTCCCAACCATAGGCTGTTGGGCGTAACGTGAGGTTTTTTAGTCGGTAGGAGTCCGGCATAACATCCAAGAGCATTTTCCCTCACGTTAAAAAAAAGGCGTTCAGTCAAGTTGGTTCAGGGTTTTATTTCGAGTTGTCCTCATCTTTAATGCTGGTTTAGGTCCCAAAAATATCGGTACTTATTTTGAACTCTATATTTGCAATTATTATACGAAAATTTATGCAGTTTCGTGACTTTGCGTGGATGTGACAACATTTTGCGAGTTACAAGTTATTTTTATTTTCGCACCCTATTGAAAAGACTCATTAATATTTGCAGTTAGGTACCTATTATACGGAAATTTACGCAGTTTCGTTACTTTGCCGTGGATGTGGCAATATGTTGACGAATATTTCGATTTCCAAATAAACCTTGAGCGGTTTCTCAAATTACTTTTATTTTTACGCTTAATTTTGTAGACACGTTGATATATTTTAATAATAACTACCTATTAGCTTCAACGAGTAGTCATCTGAAATCTTAATACATTCTTCTAAACTATTATAACATAGGTATTAACATGTCACTCTAAGTACCTAATGCATTGTTTGCAAAATAAATTTAAAACCATAATATTAAATTTTTATTGTATTCCCAAAGCTGCAAAGTGTATCCATTGTAATTGAACAATGAATCTGTGCATTTTCCAAGATGGCTGAATGGAACGACTTTTAAAGTGAAACTACATTTAATCCGCGGTGCTGTTCGTATTTCAGCACTTAGTACGTCTAGACGGATGGTATGTTTATTCAGAGGTATAGAATACATACGTTTTGTCGTCAATATGTTATACTTATAGTAGATTGAAACTGAATACACGAGAGGGAAGGGAATTTCGCATATGGACAACTTCTCAGAATGACAATTTCTCATAAAGGCAAATTATACAAAAGAAAATTTGCATAACTTTTTGGTGGCAGTTTTTTTTTTTTTAGTTATAGAGTTTAAGAGATATTCTCTCGTATTTAGAGCCTGCTGATGACTATAGCTAATAGCTACGAATAACAATATGGTAAAGCTTCCTCTACACTACTCACGAAGTTGAACGAAGTTCCTCGGCGAAGATGCCCGAGCAAAGTAAATTTTTGACGAAGTAAGCCGAAGTGCCGCCGTCTCTACACTATCGTATTCGTCCAACTTCTTTCAACTTCGCGCGTAGTGTAGAGAAAGCTTAATAGGCTTAACACCTTGAACTAACAAACTGCATGCAGATGTACCTATGGAATTATTGGATGGACCGACGACCTAAAAACGTCGCATTAAGGAATTAGACGAAGAAGGCGGAGGACCGTGTATTGTGGTGTGAACTGGAAAAGGCCCACGTCCAGCAGTGGACTGCCATGGGCTGATTTGATTCAATAAAATTATGGGGATAAGCTTTTTTTTTAAAGTGAGGGAAATTCCATCATGGATGCTATGCCGGACTCCTACCGACTAAAAAACCTCACTTAACGTCCAACAGCCTATGGTTGGGAGCCCCGGGTAAGCCCTCGGAACGACTCCCAACAGACCTACGGCCACACTGCGGCCTCGCCCAGGGGGTGGTTCGGGTACTATCCCGCGTCTTTGGGGGTTTCGGGTGTGATCCCGCTTCTAAGGGAGGGCGTGCGTGAACTCGTCACGTCACGCTGCCGTCATGGGCCTGCTTCTGTAAGGACGGTGGGCTGTCCTCTCACCGTCCTCGGGCCCCTGGTCATGGAGGCCGATAGTCTTCAGCGAAGATACGTCGACGGCTGCGGGATAAGCCTACGTCCCGCATTAAATACATTTATTTTAATGGCTGTACGAGTTCAAGCTCGAATCTACTACAATTTTTCATGTTACGCAAGATCTCAACATCCCATAGATACAAAACTGTGCCAAACCACCTCCATTACCATAAATTGTATCAATTGCACGCACACACATAAACGCTCACCCATTTGCATGATTCAACCATCATGCGTCGAGTTTATGTCTATAGTTTTTTTAGGAATGTAGCTATAATAACATCTCTATCCCACATTGTGTTCTGTTCTAATGTAGAAAATATACCAACAAATATCTTAGTACCTAATAGCACAGGGTGGAAATTCCATACAAAAATGTTCGTATTCACCCATACTAATATAGACGTAATGTGAATGCTTAAATCAAACTTCAATGTGTGTGTGAGTATTCTAGGGTCACTAGCTATGGAAACAAAATAATAAGGAACAGAACGCAATCTCATGTATGTAGGTACTTCTTTTTTCAAATCTACCCTCGGCTAAGCACAAATTAAACCAAAGCAATAGCCCAAGGCAATAGCCCAAAGCACTTAGGTAGTAATACGTAATGCAACGCAGTGACACTCTCTCAAGTACTGACACGGGAATCGACACATTAATTTTTCTGGGGGGATGGGGAAGCTTACTCAGGTGGGAGGCAGGGAGTTGCCGATCTGTTTGTAATACTATTATATTATCTTTGGTAATAGTATAAACTAGCTGTTTCACGCGGTTTTAGTCACGTAGAAGTCGTTATCGCGTAAAATCATGTACCTACCCTCTTTTTGCAAAATAGCTTATGTCCTTCCTGGGACTTAAACTATCTCTATATCAAATTTCATCTAAATCGCTTCAGCGGTTTAGGCGTGAAAACGTAACAGCCATACAGAGTTATGTTCCCATTTATAATATTAGTAGGGTTGCGAAAGTTTGTCAAATTGTTTGAGCGTTTGTTACTTAATCACGCTAAACGGGAGAACGAAATTTCGTACAAGGATATTTATCGTGACCCTTAGATCATGGTCCAATTCGTTACTGAACTCTTATAAGTAGGAGAAATCTAGAAGAATTCTGTAATCGAAAGAAGAAATCTGTAAAATAGATAGCAAAAGATGAATAATTCAAGATTTTCCAAAAATAATTTATTTATTATTATTTAGTCATAGATCATTGTATAGTCACAAAGTCAGCTGTTAAATCTGTTCAAAATATTTATGTGAGGTATGACGTATCGTGGTCCGATCATTACCCTCTTGTAGTCGAATGTAATTTAGATATTTTTGTACCAACGAAATGTCTCAGCAACTCTCATTGTTTTGATAGGATTGTATGGGGAGAAAGAACACCTGCCCAGATCGATATATATCGACGGAATTGTCATGAATTGTTGAAAAATATTGACTTTCCATTAGAACTACGTAACTGCTGTGACAAAATGTGTAATAATAATAATCATATATCTATAATAGACAGATTGTATAGTAGTATAGTACGCGCCCTTAGGAATTCGTCTGTAACGGGTCGTGAGAATTACAAACCTAGAAAAAAGGTTGTAGCGGGCTGGAACAAGCATGTTGCTCACGCTCACAGGGTGGCCAGGCTGAAATTTCAGTTATGGGATTTGCAGGGTAAACCTGCAACCGGTGTCGCGTATGAAGAAATGGTGGAGGCTAGAAAAATATTCAAATCGCGTTTAAGGTGGTGCCAAGACCATGAAACTCAAATTAAGATGGATATTTTAGCCTATCATCACTCTAATAACGACTTCCGTTCTTTTTGGAAACACACCAACAAATTGCAATGTAGGCCTGGTCAGCCTGTGAGCATTGATGGTGTAAGTGACCCATCAGGTATTGCCAACCTGTTCGTCGATCACTTTACTGTGAAGTCGCCACTTGGGCCATCTCAGTCGACGCTGAATATTGGACCCGATGTAGAAAGAAGGATTTTCTTTTCTATTAAAGACATAGCTGCCGTAATTACATCTATGTCGAGAGGTAAATCCCCTGGACACGACGGGCTCAGTATTGAGCACCTTAAGTTTGCTGGCCCGCACCTACCGCGAGTACTGTATTTGCTCTTTAACCTCTGTGTGGGCCATGGTTATATGCCGGCTGATATGACGCGTACGATAGTCGTGCCAATAGTTAAAAGCAGGACCGGGGATCCTGCAGATAAAAACAACTACAGACCTATTTCGTTGGCAACTGTTATTTCGAAGGTGTTTGACAGTGTGCTTAATACACAGTTAAATAAATTAATTAAACTTCATGACAATCAGTTCGGATTTAAGCCCAAATTGTCAACAGAAAGCGCTATACTGTGTCTTAAGCACGCTGTCTCTTACTACACGGAGCGCAAAACGCCCGTCTTCGCGTGCTTTCTAGACCTTTCCAGGGCTTTTGACTTGGTTTTTTACGACCTTCTATGGGATAAGCTTAAAAAAGCTAGAGTACCGGTAGAACTTATAAATATTTTTAAATATTGGTACAGCAACCAGGTCAATAGCGTGAGATGGGCGGGTGCACTTTCTGAACCATACAGATTGGAGTGCGGGGTGAGGCAGGGGGGGTTATCATCGCCTACGCTCTTCAATCTGTATGTGAATGAACTGATAGAGGAGCTCAGTGGCGCCAGTGTCGGATGTTCCGTGGACGGCGTCTGCGTTAACAACATTAGCTACGCGGACGACATGGCGTTACTGAGTGCGTCTGTCTGTGGCCTGCGTTCTTTAGTTGCCAGATGCGAGTCGTACGCACTCTCTCACGGCTTGGCCTATAATGTAAAAAAGAGCCAGGTTATGGTCTTTGAGGCCGGGGGTAGACAATATGACCTCATACCTCCGATTACAATAAATAATCAACCACTACAAAGGGTGTATAACTTTAAATATCTTGGCCATGTGTTGACTGCCGACCTCAGGGACGATAAAGACATTGAGAGGGAACGGAGGGCGCTGTCAGTGAGAGCAAATATGCTGGCTCGCAGGTTTGCACGGTGTTCAAGAGAGGTGAAAATTACACTTTTTAGATCTTTTTGTACATCTTTCTACACGTGCGGCCTGTGGGCAGGGTACACTCGAAAAACTTACAACGCCCTTCGTGTGCAATACAACAACGCGTTCAGGGTGCTGCTGGGGCTACCGCGCTTCTGTAGCGCATCTGGGATGTTCGCGGAGGCTCGGGTGGATTGCTTTTACGCAACCATGCGTAAGAGGTGCGCGTCCTTGGTGCGCAGGGTGCGCGGGAGCGGCAACAGCATCCTGAACATGATCGCGCAAAGACTGGACAGCCTCCACGTTAACCATTGCTGTGCCATAGCGGGGGGTGTGCTGCAGGAATGGCCTTTGTAATGTTCTAATTGTGTCTTTAATTTTGTTGTAATTTTATTTTATTGTTATTTTTATTCATTGTATTTTGATTTTATTTTATGCATTGGAATTTTAATTTATTGTAAACTTATTTACTGCAATTTTGATTATTTTAATTGTATTCACCTACTGTAATTGTACTTATTTATTGACATTTTAATTGTTGTATTTATTGGCATTTTAATTATTGTATTTATTGACATTTTAATTATTGTATTTATTGACATTTTAATTAGAACATATTGTATTTATTGACATTTAATAACTGAAATGGTATTTATTGTAATTTAATTTGATTTGCACATAAATGTGTTTTTGGAATATACTAACCTAGATATAAGCACTACTAACAAATATGAGCCATTGTAGCTTTTTATTAAATAAATTCAATTCAAATTCAAATTATTTAAATGAAGCCTAAACCCAGACAAGGTAGTTAATTTTCTTAAATAAAACCTCTAAAGAAATGAACAAAATGATCATTTGTCCGTGAATAATGTTCAATTATAAATTCCATTAATTTTGTTACGATGATACTAGGGTGTGCACGGGTTTAGCAAAATTTTTGGAGAACGTTTTTCGATAAAATCCCTACTTATATTATAAATGCGAAAGTAACTCTGTCTGTCTGTCTGTTACGTTTTCACGCCTAAGCCGCTGAACCGATTTTGATGAAATTTGTTATAGAGATAGATTGAGTCCAAGGGAAGGACATACACTACTTTTTAACTGACTGTGTAAAAGGAGGGTAATGAATTTACGCGATAACGACTTCTACGCGGACGATGCTGCGGGGAACAGCTAGTGTCTATATATTACTCGAATGTTCAAGGTGGTAGCAGAGTAAGCTGTACACTGGAATAAGGTTTTAGCTTCTTACTGCAGCATTTTTTTTTATATTTACCTCGCCAAATTGACGTCGCCACCAGCCTGATGGAAAGCCGTGGCGCATCTAGCGATTGGGGGCCACTTCTGACAGTGGTACTCAAGTTGGCGGCCCTGTGATGTGACTCTTCACGCTCCGCTTGAAGAACCCAGGATTGTAAGAGGAGGGAAACACGTGCGCTGGCAGGTCGTTCCAGATTTTTGTGGTTCGACAGAGAAACGATCTTTTGAATCGTTCAGTTCGAGCAAAGATTCTCTCCACTGTGTGAGAGTGGCACCTCTGTCCAGCACGCGTTGTTCGGGATCGGAAAGGAGAGGGCGGGATTAGGTTGAAAACGTTCTACACTGGAATAAGGTTTTAGCTTCTTTTTGCTAGCAGTTGGGTATTTCGAAACGACTCTTAAGAAAGGAGATGTCAACTATATCTTTCTAGAATTCGGGTTGCCCATTGTTTTGGTTACATTGCCACTTCTTGGGACTTTCTGCCAGCTAACGTGTTTCCCCCCTATTTTAATCCCGGGTTCTTCAAGCGGAGTGTGAAGAGGCACATCGTTAGGTTAGGGCTATTGTCATCTGAGAGTCACTATCACAGTCCATAATAACTCTTTTATATACTGTGGTACTCTGTACTCATCACCCTCAACTCGCTCAGATGTCGCAGTGCTTTCCATCAGTCCATCAGGCGGATGGCGACATTTTGTTGGCAAGATAATAATAATAAAAACCGGCCAAGTGCGAGTTGAACTCGCCCATGAAGGGTTCCGTAGCAGCAAGTAACATAATATAAAAGTTCTTGTAGTTCGTTGTAACCACAGATAGTTGTAACTTTGATTGATGTTTTAACACGTTCGCAGTGGTAGTGATTTTCCTAACCGAAAATTGCGGTTTATGGCGAACTCTATCTCGTTCAAACTAATTTTCGTTGGTAGTTTTAAGGCGATGTAGGTACATCATATATTTTTTTTAGATTTATCATTTTCTCAGTTTAGAAGTTATAGGAGGGGGGGGGACACACATTTTTCTACTTTGGAAGTGTCTCTTGCGCAAAATATTCACTTTAGAAAAAAATGATGTTCTGAGTATGGGGATGGGGACCCCAAAAAATTACTACTTTTTCTAGTTTTATTTAAAAATCTAAATGTGGTTCACAGACATGACGAATGTATAAGGCGGAACCCTTATAGATTCGTCGTAAAAAGGAAAGGTAATCTTACTTTTTGTAATATATTGAGCTCGCCCTGCTCGGTCTCGGTTTTCCCGAACGTATACAGTAAGGAGTTTCTTAAAAGCAGGTCTTAGAAGTTTCTTACAGCGTGAGTATGCCTAGCACCTCTGATGTTGCAAACAGGCTGCGGTAATCACTTCCAATCAGGCGGACCGTACGCCTATGGCTATGGTCTCCTATTAAAAGCTCCACGCGGCGCACGTCAGAATATGGCGGTCAATACATAGGTAAACGATGACGGCAACGTCTCGTTCATAGCAATAGTTGACAAAATGGATGTAAATTAGATTCAAACTTTATAATTATCTTATAGTAATACTTCTTCTATTTTCTTTATATTTATATTATAATATTTCACATTTACATTTATTGAATTTTGACATTTTGTCTTGGCGCTGACAAAATAACTAGAGACGCGGCGCACAGCAATCGAATTACAGCTACGTCCTCCGCACGCCGCCGTCAGTACATGAAAGAGACCACACCAGTACATTTCCATAGTAAGCATAGTGAGGCTACGTACGGCGGGCGTGACGTTGCACGCAGCCTCCGGCGTTTATAGCAGACCATAGCCTATCCTTCGTCTACATCTACAGGTAGGTTGTTTTTTTCTCCTGTCGTATCTTGCAATCGGTTTAACAAACCATTAGCCGATTTGTTCTAGGATAGTATTGGCAAGTTTGTTCTTCCAATTAGGAAACTACATCTTTTCATTTTTCTTTTTTATTTTGTCGCTGCAAAGTCCCAGATATGATTTCACTTGAGCTTTTTCTTTTCTGATAGTTAGCTTAGAGTTGAAGCTGTTTTCGTGTGCCTCAATTCGGTTTTTGTAGGTCTTTATTCAATGTTCTATCTCTTCTTTTACAGTATTAACTTGTACAGATAGGTATAAAAAGAAATTCCCCTATCAATTTGATTAAAATCCTAATACAAAACGAGTGCCATTCCGTCCCCGTTTAATAAATATTCACTTATCTGAAACCCAGGTAACGTCTATCTCACCGGCACGAAGCCATCGAGATAAAACAAAAGATCAATCAGTTTCAGCTACATTACTCAAAGTCCGTTTAGAAACATTAGCTCCGATCAGGAGCAGAGAAAATTGAATTTTAATTTCCTGGAGATAAGGGTGTAGATTGATTATTCACTCAGTCGCTCGCTGGATTGATACTCGTGATGTAATGAATTCCAAAGCCGATAGAAGATCAGACGCCTAGATAGTTTGGAGGCCGTATTCAGAGTGAAAATGTTTTGGAGTTAAACGAATTCTGTGGTTACCAATACTATGGGTATGAAATAGTTCGTTGCGGATTGTGTGGTCACTATTTCGTTAATGTAATTAGTTGGTACGTCAAGAAAATTTATACTCTTTTTTTTCTATACTAATATTGTAAAGAGGAAAGATTTGATTGTTTGTTTGCATCGAATAGGCTCCGAAACTACTGAACAGATTTGAAAAATTCTTTCACTGTTGGGAAGTTACACTCATCGCGGTGACTATAGGCAATTTTTTTTTTTTTTTTTTTTATGTATTTTATTCATGTATTCCCACGGGAACGGGAACTACACTGGTGAAACTGCGTGACGTCCGCTAGTTATCATAAAATTATATTGGGAAAAATAATTAAGTATTTCTCGCTAAAAGACAGCACTTACCTACCTGTAAGTTATCTTTGAGAGGGAACTGTGACAAATAATATAATCATTCCCTTGCTCATTATGGAATAAATTAAAAAACCGACCAAGCGCGAGTCGGACGCTTACGGAGGGTTCCGTACCAAAAAACGGCAATAACATCACATTTATTTAAATATTCTTTTTTTTTTGTTTTTAGTATTTTGTTATTATAGCGGCAACATAAATATATAATTTGTGAAAATTACAGCTCTCTAGCTTAGCTATCATCGTTCCTGAGATACAGCCTCGTGACGGCCAGACATACAGACAAATAGACAGACGGACAGTGAAGTCTCTGTAATAAACTCCCGTTTTTAGGGTTTCGTAGCCAAATGGCAAAAACGGAACCCTTATAGATTCGTCATGTCTGTCTGTCTGTCTATCCGTCTGTCTGTCCGTCCGTGTGTCACAGCAACTTTTCTCCGAAACTATAAGGTCTATGCTTTTGAAACTTGGTAACTAGATGTATTCAGTGAACCGCATTAAGATTCTTATATAAAACTAGAAAAAATAGCAGTAAATTTTGGGGGTCCCCATACTCAGAACTGAAACTCAAATTTTTTTTTTTCATTAAGCCCATACGTGTGGCGTATCTATAGATAGGTCTTTAAAAATGCTATTGAGGTTCCTAAAATCATTTTTTTTCTAAAGTGAAAAGTTTGAGCAAGAGACACTTTCAAAGTGGAAAAATGTGTCCCCCCCCCCTCTAACTTCTAAACTAAGAAAATGATAAATCTAAAAAAAATATATGATGTACACTGCTAAAAAAACTACCAATGAAAATTGGTTTGACCGAGATAGAGCTGGTAGTTTTTTTTTTAATACGTCATAAACCGTCAGGACCCAATCCTGAATATTTCAATAGAACCCATTGCATCAAAATTTAGAGTACTGCCGGACCTCACGCAGTTTTACCCTCGTAGTTCCCGTTACCGAGAGACTACGGGAATAATTATACCTATGTCACCCCCAACATTCAAACGTTTACCCATCTTTCAATCTTTACAAACTTTCACGTTATGAAATAACTAGTTTTTTTTTGAGCCCTAAGACACCACCCGGGAGCGAGGGGTGGAGGTAGAGAACGCTACATGCGTACCACACGGCCGGCCGTGTGATTATGTCAGACTCTTACTGACTAAACTCTACCTTGAGCCTCTAGCCCTTGGGCCTTGGAGACTCATCGGATGCGATCACACTTCTAGGGAAGGGTGACGCAGCGTCACTCAGCTAACGCTGGGCATACGCTTGTGAAGTACTTTAACGGCGGGGGCACTAGGTATCCCCGTCGTGGACTGATAGGGGACTGTTTCCGCGCACTTATACCACAGGGCGGAAGCTCCAGCTTGAATGGGTGCGTGTGATCAATAAAATGTAAGCAAATTGTCCGTCAACGCGCACGTCAACTCTACTGACAGCTGTGGCGCGACAGGGAGTTGCCGATCTATATGTAATACTACGAGTATCATATTATTTTTGCTTATACCTAGTTGTGGTCACTCTAGAACTCGATTCGTATTTTGATAACCTCCCAAAATTCATTATTGAGGGGCAAATTCTAACGTCTAACTCCACCTGTCGCACAATTTAAGTAATATACAAGTCCTACAGTAGACAACACTCACGCCAGTCACGTACATATTTAATTTACCCCCGACAAGATAAGGTGACACCTTAATAACAAGAATTACAAAGTTCTCTACTTACTTTCTGAATTATCTCAGTAATATTGGCTTTGTATTTAATTTTGTATCTACCTAATTATCTAATAATTTTATGAGCTATCTTGAAGGTATTGTAATGAGAATTATTAAGTGGTAATCTAGAGCTTTTAGTAGGAAAGTATATTTTGATAATACCTCAAAATATACTTTCCATCTTTGAAATAACTCAGAATCAGAATTATAATTATTTGCTAGAAACGTTGTTAAAACAGTTGACAATTTACAATTACGTAGATCAGCATGTTTCCCCGTAGTTAAATAGTCTAAGTTCACCGTAGATGGGCGGGGCGTGCAAAATCATAAATGTTTATGCAATAATCACGATCATATCTCTAAATGTCAAATTAATAATACCGAAAGTCAATACATAAAAATAAAAAAAAATAAAAAAAATACATAAAATCAATACAATAATAGTAGTTTATGACACTGTTGCATAATTGTCTTATTATGCAACAGTGTCATAAACTACTTCCAAAGTGGAAAAATGTGTGCCCCCCCCCCCCCCTCTAACTTCTAAACTAAGATATTGATAAATCTAAAAAAAATAGTATATACATTTATTGTTAAAAATTACAGAGAAACATAAATATTACATATCTATATTTACACTATTACTATCTAAACTAAACCTAAATAAGGCCCCCGTGGCATTGTGCCCAAAAGACTATATAAAAAAAATTATATTATGTACATTGCCATAAAAACTACCAACGAAAATTGGTTTGAAGGAGATAGAGCTGGTAGTTTTTTTTAATCCATCATAAACCGCAATTTTCGTTTAGAAAAATCACTACCACTGCGAAGGTGTTAAAACATCAATCAAAGTTACAACGAACTATAAGAACTTTTATAATAATAGTACATTATGATATAAGTTCGGTAAGTTGATAATTTTACAGCCGAGGCAATATTGCTAGCCCGAGCCGTAGGCGAGGGCTACAAGAAAGCAGAGGCTGTAATTATCAAAGCGAACGTGTGTCATACGACGTTTTATAACATATTTGCGAGGAAACAAGGAAATAAATAAAACGGGGACATTTATAAACTACCAAAAAAACGAAGCAAAAAATACTATATAATAAAGATAATAATAGCGCGCGGAATTTTACTTGTTCACAAATTAGCGATGCGCGCATCAGCGCTTTCTTTTTTTCTTATTTCTTAAGGCAAAGACACAAAAACAGCCAGTATTACTAATAAATGAAATTAATATTGTTTGTTTTGGTTTCACATAAATGGTTGTAAATTACTGTCAAAATTAATTAAAATAAAGAATTAAATGTTTATTTTACTGTATATTTTATCTCCGAAAGTTAATTTTATTCATAAAATGTTGACCCGTAGAGGGAGAATATACCTAGAGAAGACATTAATTAATGTTAGTCATGAGTGAAAGTGACACAAATATAATATTTACACAAGAGTAAGCGAGACAGACGCCACTTTTTTTGTCTCGCTCACCGTATGCGTTTTCATTTGTTTGGAACCTCTTTCGTTGGTCCCAAACAAATGCGTGTTCGATAATGTTTTGTCGAAAAATTGGTGATAGTGACTTATTTGTGAAGTTAGAAGTTGTTTGGAGCTTATAAAAGTGTAAATTTTTTCTTAATAATGGTGCGTTGTTGTGTTAAAGACTGTACAAATCGCCCAGAACGGAAAACTCCGAACATAACCTTTCATCGGTAAGTAAGCCCATTTATGCTGTTTTGTATGTATATAATGATATAATTTACTTCGTAGATTTTTTTTTTTTTTTTTTTTTTTTTTAACGTGAGGGAAAATCCTCGTAGGATGCTATGCCGGACTCTTACCGACTAAAAAACCTCACGTAACGCCCAACAGCCTATGGTTGAGAGCCCCGGGTAAGCCCTCAGGAAGGATGTCCCGTGACTCCCAACAGACCTACGGCCGCCAATGCGGCCTCGCCCAGGGGGTGGTTCGGGTGCAATCCCGCGTCTATGGGGGATTTCGGGTGTGACCCCGCTTCTAAGGGGGTGCGTTCGTGATTGCTCACGTCACGCTGCCGTCATGGGCCTGCTTCTGTAAGGACGGTGAGCGGCCCTCTCACCGTCCTCAGACCCCCGGTCATGGAGGCCGATAGTCCTCGGCGAAGACACGTCGGCGGCGCCCAGGGCGCCGACTGCGGAACTCGGGTGGGAGAGTTCTCTCCCGCACCCGGCCCGCCGCCTCCTTCGCGAGCATGACCTGCTCGCAGAAAGAGGCGGCGCAGTCCCACTTACTCCCGCCGGAGAGCATGGCTCGCACCATGGCCTCAAGCGAGAGAGTGTCCACGCCCAGACCCACTACGAGGACCTGTCGCTGTTGTGCCCACGCCGTGCACTCCACCAGCGTGTGGAGCGCCGTGTCATCGCTGCGGTCCTCGCAGTGCTGACACTCGGCCGTGGTTTCCCGGTGCCTTCGCCACAGATACCTACCGAAGCTACCGTGCCCGGCAAGCATCTGTGTCAACCGGTAGGAGAGAGCACCGTGTCTTCTCTCCAGCCACTCGTCCATGACCGGTCTGACGGCCGCGATTGTGGCGAATCCCCCCTTTGGTTGCTCAAGTCGCACCTTCCATGTCTCCACGGTTTCCTGGTGGAGCAGGGTCCGCTGGGCCTCGATTTCTCGAGACGCAGGCCTTTGGCCCCGCTCCAGCGCCTCCTTGCGCCATCTGAACAGTGACGCAAGGGCTCTCGCTTCCAGGTCCCATGGAGGGGTCCCGGCTAGGAGACATGCCGCCTCACCATTTACTTCGTAGATTAGTATTCACTATCTTTGCGCCTTAATTTACATACTTTTAAGTATATTTCTCGAATTATTTTTTTTGTATTATCCGACAGAATTATGTAGCTCATATACATTATGACGGCCATGTTGTCTAGGGGTCAATCATCCATGTCCGTATAATCGGGGGAGTGTGACCAGTGTTTGGTAAAGTCTACCCAACAATATTGAAATTTATAGCTATCGTTTTATTTACTTTTAGGTTTTCAGAGGATATAAGTATGAGAGTTTTATGGATTCAAGCAACAGGCAGAAAACATTGGCAACCTGACAAGAATGCTCGGATTTGTTCAAAACATTTTGAATCCTGTTGTTTTCGGAAGGCAAAAACAAGGACTTATTTGATCCAAATTCGATTCCTTCACTCTCTGTTTTTCATGTAAGTTATCTATACTAATATTATAAAAAGCAGAGGCTTTTTGTTTATTTGTAATGAATAGGCTCCGAAACTACTAGATCTATTTTAATCATTTTTTCACTAATAGAATCCCACATTATCACATCACTGAGTAACATAGGCTATAGAATATCAAGATAACGCTACTTACTGCCAAAGACGGGTAGTGACCATAAATGCCGGCGTAGCCGCACATAGACTTTTATTAGACAGATTTTTATTAGACAGATAATTCTTCACAAACATGCTACGTTGACATATAATCCATCTCAACTATCACAGACACGAAGAAAATACAAGATTTGCCCCACAATTTTATTCAGAACCAGCCTTTCGCATCACAGTTATTGCTTTTTGAGCAATTACTAATACAATAAAGTAAACGCTTTGATTAACATCTACCCCCTAACCGGTAGACAATGCAAACATGCTCTTACGGAATACTTGTTAGGCCTAGACTATCAGTTCACAGAAGACTTGCTGCTTGTCCCCAAATAAGTAAGTTACAACTAAACACACAACACACACACACACACACACACAGTATTAGTTTAAATTTTTATTGGATTCTAATAATGTTATTATGATTTTAATCAGGGCTTCCTAGTGCGGATACCAGTCTCCCACAAAGGATTGTTGTTGTGCATTATTTGTGTAAAAATAGAACTTTGTACCTTTGTGTGGAAGAGAAATAAATATTATATTATTATTATATTATTATAGAAAGCTAGTTATAGATATACCGGGTGTAACATTCGGAACGGTCAGTATGGGCAAGTCCGTAAATTTATGAGATACAAAGATCTGTTCTTAGGAACCATATCATCGATTTTAGAGAAAATAAGAACTGCATTTTTTTTTTTTAATCTCTTGCACTGTCCGGGAATCAAACCCGGTCGTTTTGAAAATAAACTTACATTATTTCTAATTAGGTAAATATTGATTGTATAGGTCATATGGAGTTAATAGTATTTCAATTCCTTCTAACTCCTAACTTTTTAACATTGAAAGTGACGAATATTCCATACAAACTTTTATCACTTATTTTTTTTTCTTTTTTTAATAAATAAATATTCACGGACATTTCACACAGCGCTGTCTGATCCCAAAGTAAGCTAGGAATTGCCTGCTTGTGTTATGGATACTTGTTATGGGAGTTATCCTCTTAGTAGTAAAATTTTGAAAAAACTGATACACTTGTTCGTTTATTTCTTAAAAGACACAGGTTTAACAAATTTTGTGCATCTAGATCTGAAAATGACGGACTTTCATACAAACATCCATCTCTTATTTTACCCCTTTAGTAGCACAATTTCCAAAAATACTTTCTTAGTGGATCCCTAGACCATACAAGGAACCTACTTGCCAAATTTGGACTTTCTAGTCCCAGCGGTTTGGGCTGTGCGTTGATTATCATTTTTTTTTCTTGAAAATCTTATGTAACTAAGTATGTACAAAAAAAATCTAGTTTCGTTACCAGACACAAAAATAAGTTTCTTGCCAGTTCTTCTCAAGCAGGCCGCGTTCCGAACTGGTGGTACTAACTTTTTTTGTATTCATGGACGTGTCGCATCGCAAGTGCCTATGTATTAGAAATGCGAAATAAATGTTTTTTTAAATTTTGAATTTTGAGTTTTATTTCCCACGTAAAAGGTGGTGAGCCCATTGCCTTCTTGAAATGGACAGGTCGCCGCGACCCGCAGTTGAAAATTTTCAAGCCGCCCATAAGGCCTTCAACTTGGCGTTAGGATTGTAATTTTACTCACAATCGGGTGATATATGTGGTTATAAACGTTCAAACAGACACACCTGGAATATAAAAGTAGCCTATGTCTTAATCTGGGCTGTTAGCTACCTCAGTACCAATTTTTTGGTATAGTAGCTTCTTTATATGAATTTACCTATTTCTCAGGTAAAAACATTTGGCGTGAGTGGGTAACACCGATGTCATAATAGCGCTATCTCAAAAGGTATACGCCGATGACTTCTCTAGGTATATTCTCCCTCTACGTGTTGACCACTTTTCTGACGTAAAAACTTTTTGCTAAGTTTTAAAAAAGGAACCGTTCGTTTTAGACGCAATCGTCCGTTTTACTTTACATTACAGGACTAGGCCGTAATGAGATACATTACGTTAGTGAAATTGGTCAAATAAGAGACCCTTTACGAGCAAATGTGTTATAAATTATGTTACCTGCTGCTACGAAACCCTTCATGGGCGAGTCCAACTCGCACTTGGCCGGTTTTTTATAGTATCACGCGAGTGTTATATAAGACCAAGTTATGTACAGTGTCATACACTACTTTATCTACTCTCATACTATATTACCTGATTTCATTTTGTGATATACATATAGTTGCTCCTTAATTTCGCCGGTAACAGGTTCATGGTCATGTTTGACGCAGTTTCCAGAATGTCTGGTGGTGTACAATTATGTACCACCATCCTCGCTTGAAGACATGTTTTTACACAAAAACTAATTTATTTTACAAACAAAGCCAAACTTTGTTTAATTTAAATGTACAATGTTGGCGCCAAGGCGCAAACATCGATTGCGCATGCGTGTTTCTTTTTTTTGCAGGCTGCTTAGGCACTACCTTTTTTTAAAGTAGAGGTTCAAACTTCTTTTTCCAGCTGGAGGTTTTATAGGAGTATCGTAATGATTAAAAAGTTATATTATGTTATAGGTGTCCATACAAGACCTGTATCGTAATAAAACTTTTTAATACAGTTGCTCAAAAAGTGACATATTACAGGGACGTTTAGCGTTCGGGATGTGGGCTATTACACACTCGTGCTTTTTCTTTACCATTCCCGCACTCGTGCGTTTTTTTTCCCAACTGTCAAAATAATGTCTGTGATTCATGCAAATATTTCTAAAAAAAGATATTAACTTGTTTCAATATCAGATTAAAAGTAATTTTAAGTAAAATTTAAGCATAAATTATTATAAGTATCGGCCAAATTAAAGGAGAACGCCCAGGCTTCGTTTCTTTTTGAAAAACTTAAGTAAAAGGTGTATGGCTACCTAAGTAAATTGTTAAATCATTTAATATTTTTTTAACAATCTTCATTCACTCGAATAATATATTTTGTGGCGTTTAAACTTTGATATAATTCGTGGTGTAATCTTTTTACGCGCCGCGGACTGACTTGACGAAGATGGCCGCCAATCGCAAATATCAATGAGCGGCCCCTATAATACGAACTGTCAAAAATTGAAAACTTTTGAACAAAACGTCTTTTCGGTGTCGAATGTGCGGTTTTGCAGTAGATTAGATAAAAATGCCACGGTGTGTGAATTGTTCACTATCTTTGATACATCCTCTTCCTCGACGTCGAGTCGTGGAGGCAGCAGATGTCATGATTCGAATTTTACGATTCTGGATTGATCCAGAAGTGGTTAGTACCTATATCTTATTCAATTAAGTTTTGTATTCTGTACTTGTAACATACTTGAAATGTATTTGTAAAAGTAAATTAGTATATTAAGTTATGTTCAAATGGTTAAGTAAATACATATCTAATGAAGCATGACAATAATCAATTGTTCTAAGCTAAAGGTTTTTACCTGATGTTGTGTTTTCCATATCAGTGATGTGTTACAATAAAGTAGATTTTTCCCAATCAATATCATAACAGAAAATATTAGGCTAGTGGGTATATAATTTTATTTTATTTATTTGCAGATATCGGTGGAGGATTTTCTTGGTCAAGAATGTTTAGTAATATTACAAAGAGCATCACAAAGCTCATCTAGTGAATCAGCTGCCGTACGCGCTTATGGACATCAGCAAGTGTGCTTAGCCTGTGGGTCTTCCATACTGAGAGTTATGACGCATAAAGTAATAATTAATAGCCCTGAAGGAAATCTCATCATGTCCTGTATATCTAATTAACAGGTAAATCACTGGCAGATAGCTTATGTAATAAGGAGTAACTTAGGCTACTTTTATAAAAATAAAAATGCCAAAAATAAAATAAATAAACTAATTTCTTTTTGTTAC
Organism: Miltochrista miniata; assembly: GCA_933228765.1. Classification (NCBI taxonomy): domain Eukaryota; kingdom Metazoa; phylum Arthropoda; class Insecta; order Lepidoptera; family Erebidae; genus Miltochrista; species Miltochrista miniata. The sequence goes on along the minus strand of OW121764.1, from coordinate 6,546,366 downwards.
ATTCCACGCGGACAAAGTCGCGGGCACAGCTAGTATTATTATTAAGAGAAAAGATTTGATTGTTGGTTTGTTTCCATCGAATAGGCTCTGAAACTACTGGACCGATTTGAAAACTTCTTTCACTGTTGGGAAGCTACCTACACTCTTCCCGGCTAACATAGGTTATATTTTATTTCCGTATTGTCACGGAAACGGGGGCTACGTAGGTGAAACCACGTGGCATCCTCTAGTGATAAAATGCAGTAAAATCACCTTAGTTGAAGCGGCTACATTCTGTGGTGACTTTCAGATTAAAAATTCCTTTCACTTAACATATTAGTTCGAAATATAATGTAAATATTAACGGAACACATTTTCGGAGCCTTTTTTAAATGACATAAATTAAAGTCGGTTTCAACTTTATTTTCTTTGCTTACAGGTTCACAGACTTCAAAAAGTTTGCCTGCCTTGTTGGACAAATGCGGATAGAACCAAAGACGTATCATATATAGACACGTTATACACGAACATTGCGGCTTTCAAAAACAGCTAAACTTTTATAAATTTGAAAAAAGAATTCTATAAATTATCTGTGGTAACATGCATAAAGTCAATATCAGAGGAATGTGGGGAAAAAGGGAAACTTGAATTTCACTAACTGAGACATAATATGGTTAATGTATTTACGAGTAAAGTACGTAATATTTAAATTTATAAAATGTTAATGTAATAATAATAATAATAACCCCTCGTGGACAGTCGTTATCTTTTCATGGGATTAACGCATCCCTATGAGGGCATAGTAGATTTGCTTTTCGAGTCATTCACTTTCTGAGATCAACAAAAAATATCTCACAAGGTTATAGAAAAGCACACATCCGCAGGGCAGCTTGTGGCGAGCTGAATGTGCGTGGCTACACATCGGTCCCGATTCCTCAGAGTTTTGTTGCGCTCCTCGACCAGTTAGCATTTAATGGGCTAACGGGAGACGCTACTCCCGGGAGTGCAGCAAATCTCAACTCTGGCTTGCCTTAATTGGCTGGTCAGAGGGAGGAAGCCAGAGCTTTAAGCTCGGGGGTGGAAGTGTCATTTTCAAGGGCATAACTACGGGGAAACCCGCTCCGGGTCTGACCCGCGATGGCGAAACCGGCGCCGCACCGCTCGACACCCCTAGCCGCTCACACCGGTGTTGCCCTCTGTCGCCTTACAGGCTTAATGCCTATGGCGATTGTATAGGGGGCCCATCTAGTGAGTTGGCGAGTCACCGTCTGCCAACGTTTTAATATAATAATAGGTATATTGAAATGGCAGACGCCGTCTTCATCCATAGCCTAAGTTAACCAGACCATCTAACACCCATCACCATAGCCCATTACGTAGCATATTTTACAATAGTTAGCTCCCATTGCAGATGGTCCATTATCGTTCTTCTACATAAGGCGGATGTGGATTGTTTGCAGTGGGGGTCCCATTTCCATTTAGATTAAAAGTCTCAAAGGGCCTCTGCATGTTGGACCTGTGTCCCCGTGTAAGCCTATCAAAAGTCCGGGTGTCTTCGTAAGAAAAAAAAAGAAGATACCCGTGTGAAAGAGAGACATAATAATAATATATAATAAAGCCTTTTATTGTTAATCCAATTTTGCTTACAGTTATAGGTATTTTGTGGTTTTAGTAATGCTTAATTCTAATTGGTTAGTTATAGTAATACTTAATTCTAATTAGTTATTACCCCTCGGGGTTTAGGGGATACGCGTTACTTCTCATGAAGCTAACGTAATACCCTGAGGGCACAGTGTTTGGCTTCTTCAATTCGGTCTCTAAGATCTAATATCCTAGGGATTAACGAAGGAGCCTACATTAGGAGGAAGGGCATAACGGAATTCCGTTCGGTGAGCAGCCCGCCTGGGGCAGTACCTCCACCCTGCAGAAGACCGCGGTAATAGTAACCTGGCTTCGTGCTGGGTTATGTTCTCCGTCGGTTAGCAGGGTTCCAGTGCTCATTGGGGTGACTTTGTGCCGGTGGCGGTGAGACCAGAGGCTCATATGTCTCCATTGGCTGGCATAGGCGCGGAATATTGGTACGGCGGTCAGGGAGACCCGGTGAAACGGTTGACCGCTGACCGCCCGCAGGCTGTACGGGACCCGAACCTGGGGATTACGTAATCTCCGCCCCAGGAGGCTGAACCAGCAGCCTGTGTAAAGTCCCTGGTGCTGTAGTCGTGCCGGAGGAGGATACCGGAGTGGACGCGGCTACTGCATCGGGGGGGGACCGGGGGCCCTTCCGTACGCCGTGCCAATCTTCCGCACTACCTGTGCCTGCCTTTGGGGAATTAGAGCCTCGCTTAGTCTCTTGCGTCACCGACACACAGGCACCCCCTACCTTCTTTTATCCCCTTACACTTAACATCATGACAAAAGGTCTAAAAAGAAAAAAAAGTTTCCACAGCGGTTTCGTCGTCGTCCACACTAAATGTGGACTTCTGCAACATTAGAGGAATGCACTCAAACATCAACGCGATCCACCACCACCTGGAATCTGCGAGGCCGTACTTATTTTTCCTGACGGAGACTAAGATATGCCCGAGGGACACATCTTACTTGATGTACCCTGGCTATAAGCTTGAGGCTAATTTCAGGCGTCAAGCTGGGGTATGCATGTTCGTACGGGAGGATATCTGCTGTCGCCGTCTCAGTGACCTGGAAGACAGGGACCTGTCTACATTATGGGCGCGCGTGGATCATGGGGGCCACACTCGGATCTACGCGTGCATTTACAGGTCCCATAGCGGTGATACGGAGACAGTTCGCCTTTTTGACCACCTGCAACAATCAACCGACAAGGCTATTGAGCGGTATCCCTCCGCGGAGATAGTGATTGTGGGGGACTTTAATGGTCACCATATTGACTGGTTGGGTTCCGTGCGCACTGACTTTGCGGGGAAAGCTGCTCACGAATTTGCCCTGACCTACGGTTTCTCCCAACTGGTAAAATCTCATACGAGAATACCAGATAGGGAGAACGAGCAGAGTGCATTGCTGGACCTTCTGCTGACCACGCGGCCCGACGGATACACCACTTCAGTGGATGCACCACTTGGTTCATCGGACCACTGCCTCGTTCGGTCGCGAGTGCCTCTCGCAAGGCCTGAACCACCTCGGCCCAAGGAGTGGCGACATGTGTGGCACTACAAGTCAGCAGATTGGGATGGACTTCGAGAGTTCTTTGCGTCGTACCCGTGGAGGCGGCTTTGCTTCACTTCAGATGATTTGGACTTCTGCGCTGCAGCAGTAGCTGAGGGGATCTTGGCGGGCATGGAATGTTATATTCCTAACCGCTGGATCCCGGCAGGAGCTAGGAAACGACCGTGGTTTAATCGGCTTTGTAGAAAAACTAGGATGTTGAAAGAAACTGCCTACAGAGCTTGGACCACGGCTCGCGCTAACTCAGATCCTAGCATCTCTGAAGTGAAACGCAAACTGAATGCCGCTTCGAGGGCCAGTAAAAGAGCGGTTGCCAGGGCTAAATTCGATTTCGTCGGCAGAATTGGTCAGCGACTAGCCGGCTACCCCTCTGGAAGTCGTGAATTCTGGTCGCTCGCCAAAGCTGCCGAGGGAAACTTTTGTCGGTCGGGGTTACCACCTCTACATAGACTGGATGGTAGTCTGGCCCAGAGTGCCAAGGAGAAGGCCGACCTTTTGGGTTCTCTCTTTGCCTCCAACTCGACCATGAACGATGGAGGTGTGCTTCCGCCTGGTATCCCTTGGTGTGGCACTTCCATGCCAGAAATTAAGTTCAAGCAACGGGACGTCAGGCGGGAGCTTCAATCCCTGGATATTCATAAGTCGAGTGGGCCGGACGGCATTCCCGCGGTGGTACTTAAGCGGTGTGGTCCGGAGTTGTGTCCGGTACTTACACGTCTTTTCACGCTTTCATACTCCATGAAGCAAGTCCCGGCGTCGTGGAAGATCGCGCACGTGCATCCTGTGCCCAAGAAGGGTGACAGGACCGACCCGGCCAATTATAGGCCTATAGCCGTCACCTCCCTTTTATCTAAGGTGATGGAGCGTGTGATTAATACACAGCTTCTGAGGTACCTTGAGGAACATGACCTGCTCAGTGACCGGCAGTACGGTTTCCGTCACGGTCGCTCGACGGGCGATCTTCTTGTGTACCTCACACACCGCTGGGCGGCGGCTATCGAGAGTAAGGGTGAGGCTCTAGCAGCGAGCCTCGACATCTCGAAAGCCTTTGACCGGGTCTGGCACCGTGGTCTTCTTACGAAATTGCCCTCCTATGGACTGCCCGAGAGTTTATGCGGATGGGTGTCCAGCTTTCTGGCCGGTAGAAGCATCAGGGCCGTCGTTGACGGCAGCTGTTCTGACTGCATGGCCATAAACGCTGGAGTACCACAAGGCTCAGTGTTGTCCCCTACTTTGTTTCTGCTGCATATCAATGACATGTTGTCTATTGACGGCATTCATTGTTATGCGGACGACAGTACGGGCGACACTTATTACACGGGCCGCCCCGGTATCTCTCGGGTTGCAGTGGAAGAAAGTCGTGAACAACTTGTGTCTGAAGTCGAGGCTACTCTCAATAGAGTGTCCGATTGGGGTCGACAAAATCTTGTCCAATTCAACCCTACCAAGACACAAGTTTGTGTTTTCACCGCAAAAAAGACCCCATTCACTGTGGCGCCACAATTTCAGGGCACATCTCTCACCATCTCTGATAGTATAGGGATCCTTGGTGTTGACATCTCCAGTGATGTGCAGTTCCGCAGTCACTTGGAGGGCAAGGCCAGGCTGGCGTGCAGGAAGCTCGGAGTGCTCAGAAGGGCGCGGCGGTACTTTACTGCGGCGCAAGCACTGCTTCTTTATAAGTCGCAAGTGCGTCCGCATATGGAGTACTGCTGTCACCTCTGGGCGGGGGCACCCGAATACCAGCTTCGTCCATTTGACTCGGTGCAAAGGCGAGCTATGAGAGTTGTCAACGATCCCATACTTGCAGGTGGTGTGGAACCTCTTAGTGACAGGAGAGACTTTGCTTCTCTGTGTGTGTTCTACCGCCTGTACAACGGTTTGTGCTCTGAAGAATTGTTTGATATGATGCCTACGGCTACATTCTATCATCGCACCGCTCGCCATAGACAGGGTATTCATCCTCACACGTTGCGTCCTGAGCGCTTGAGCACGGTGAGATCTGGTAGAGGCTTTCTTCCGCGTACGCTTAGGTTGTGGAATGATCTCCCTGCCTCGGTTTTCCCAAACGCCTACAGTATGGGGTTCTTCAAAAGGGGACTTAGAAGGTTTTTAAAGAGTCGGCAGCGCGATTGTGGCGCCTCTGGTGTTGCAAACGTCCATAGGCTGCGGTGACCACCGGTACATCTGGTGGGGCCGTATGCTTGTCTGCCACTCGAGTGGTATAAAAAAAAAAAAAAAAAAAAAAAAAAAAATTGGACACCTCTTGGGTGAAGGCCTCCTTCAGTGATTTCCATTTGGTTCTGCTTTTGCCTTCTTCCAGCCAGTTTTTACCTGCTACTCTAGCTATGTGATCGGTCCACCTCATGTCTGGTCTGCCAACATCCCTCTTCCCGTTCGGTCCTTTCCATGTTGTGGTTTCTATTGTCCACCTATTGTCGGTCATGCGGGATATGTGTCCGGCCCACTGCCACTTTAATTTTAGAGCTTGTGTCAAGGTGTCAGTCAGTTTTGTTCCTTGGCGTATGCTACTACTGTGGATTTTCTGTATTCTCCTTATCTTCAGTATACTCCTTTCCATAGCTCTCTGGCAAGTTCTTATTGATTTCTTTGTTTTGCTTGTGAATGTCCAAGTTTGGCAGCCATAAAGCAGACAAGGGTTAATGCAAGATTCTATTACTGTTTTTTTCAGGTTTGTGTCATAGTTACCTTTTAAAATTTCTTTTTGAGTCCAGAATTTCCTCCAAGCTAAATTCATTCTTCTGTTTATTTCGTCTTCGTTGTTTGTTTTCTTAAAAGATACCATTTTCCCTAAGTATACGTATTCATCTACGAATTCCAGCTTTTGATTATCTATATATATGTCTCTTTTAATTCCGTTTGTCATTATTTTGGTTTTATCGTAATTCATCTCCAGTCCCACCTTCTGACTTGTTTGGTTTAACTGGTTGAGCATCTTCTCCAATACATTTGCGTGTTTATTAAAAATAACAATATCGTCTGCGAATCTGAGATGACTTAAATATTTCTTGTTGATGTATATGCCACTGTTTTCCCAACGTAGGTCTTTAAATATTTCTTCCAGAACAGCAATAAATAGCTTGGGCGATAAAGGATCTCCCTGTCTGACCCCTCTTTCAATTTTTATATCTCCGCCTCTTTTCTCAAGTTTTACATTACTGACGCTGTTTCTGTATATATTTTGTATTATTTTTATATATTTTGGGTCAATCTTTAGTTTTTCTAGTGCTATCCAGATGGCGTTGTGACTTATACTATCAAATGCTTTGCTATAGTCTATGAAAGCAAGATATACAGTCCGGTTGAACTCCTTATATTTCTCTAAGATTTGCTCGAGGGACTGTATGTGGTCTATTGTTGAAAATCCGGAGCGAAATCCGGCTTGTTCTACTGGTTGCTCATTATCTATTGCTTGAGTTATTCGCTTTAGTATGATCGTCGAGAAGAGTTTGTATGTGCTTGCCATCAGATTAATTGGTCTATAATTTTTTATGTCCAAGGGGTTTCCCTTCTTGTAGAGGAGTATGATGTCCGAACTTGTCCACTGAGTTGGTATATTCTCCGTGTTTAATATCATGTTAAACAATTTCGTTATATAATTTATTAGGATTGGTGCTGCTATTCTGATAGCTTCGTTTGTAATTCCGTCTGGACCAGGACTTTTTTCTTGCTTAAGTAATTGGATGTGTTCTTTTACTTCCAATTCGTGTATTCTATAGATGCTACTTTCTTTGTGATTTGATATTATTGTTTTTGTTTCGGTCACGGTGTCCTTGAACTTAGCTCTGTATAGATCCCTGTAGTATGCTGTTGCATATTCTATTATATCATTTCGTGATTTTGTTTGTTGTTTTCCTTTGTTAAGTTTCTGTATCCATTCTTTATGCGTGTTTAATGCCTTGTCAGCCCGTTTGATACTTCTGTACTTAATCAAGTTTTCTTCGATTTTAGTTTTTCTATATAAAGCATAATCTGTTTTTATGGCCTTGTTTGTTATTTTAAAAATGTTGCTAAGTTCTTTTCTATTTTCTTCATTTTTAGGTTTTATTTTAATTAGTTCTGAACGTTTTTTAATCAAATTTTTAGTATTTTGTGTAATTATACTACATTTTTTTGTTGCATTTGTTTTTGTTCTAAGTCCATTTATGATAATAACTTCGAGTTTATCGTAATATTTTTGTACTTCATTTTCATGTATGTTTTCTAGTTCCGGTATTTTTCTTTGTATCTTATTTAAGTATTTTTCTATCTCTTGTGGTGTTGTTGGATGTTTTGGTGTATTCTTAAAGTCTTTTCTATTCTTTTTTGAGGCATTTATACAAAGGGTTGCACGTACTGGCCTGTGATCCGAGGGGAAGTTAACCGCTGACAATACCTCGACATTACTGACGAGTTTTGGTTTGTTGCATAAGATGAAATCTATTTCGTTCTTCGTTCTTCGGTCTGGTGATATCCAAGTCCATTTTTTGCTCGGCTTTTTCTTAAAGAACGTGTTCATGATTGATAGGTTAAATTCCTGGGCATATTCAATCATACTTTGACCTCTTTCGTTCCTCTTACCATAGCCATGTTTGCCCATTATTGAGTTGTCAGTTCTTTTAGAGCTTCCTATTTTAGCATTAAAATCTCCTATAACTAGAACTGTGCCATTCGTTAGATCGTGGGCTTTTCTTATGTCGTTATAGAATTTCTCTATGTCGTCATCAGTTGATTTCTCAATTGGTGCATAAACTTGTATTATAGAGATACTCTGATTTATTAATTTTAATTGTAATAAAGCTACTCTTTCAGATATACCTACAAAGTTCGTAATGTTATTCTTGTATGTTTTATTAATAAGAAAACCAACTCCGTAGAGTCCTTTTGTTTCTCCGATGTAACAAAGTATATGTTCGTCGTATTCTTCTATTTTACAGCCCATTCTTCGCACTTCTGATAGTCCCAAAATATCACAATTAATATTTTCAAAGGCTTGCGTAAGCTCGAGATATTTTTCTGTTGATGAAAGAGATTTGACGTTATAAGTGCATATTTTTAAGTTGTTCATTACTTGGATTTTATCATATTTTATATTTCGTTTTTCTGGAGGGTGTTGGTCTAATTCCCCACGATGACCAGTCGACTTGGGGAATGTATTCGTTTTGTTATAATTACTTGTGGGTTTTTTGTTAATGTTGCGGCGGCCGATGACTATTTACTAGATTTCATTTGCATTTGAGGACAGGGACGAAAAGGAATTTGACCTGTTCCGCATCATATCAAAAGCGTTAACGCGGTTGGTTTTGTTGCGATTCTGTGGCTTCGTCTCTGGAGATTCGACTTCTTTCCTTTTTCTGTTTTTGATATGCATGTTCCCTTCTTCTATGACTAATTTATCATATTTTGTCATGGCAAAATTTCCTTTCTTTCTTTCTTCTAAAACTTTCTCTTGGAGTTGTTTTCTAATAGCTAAAACTTCTTTTGGGAAATCTTCAGTAATGTATGCATTTTTGAGATTTTTTTTGTTTTTTGAGTATTTCATTACGTTTCCAGCTATTGACGAATGAGATTAGAATCGGTCTAACTTTTGCGGCATCTTCTTTTCCGATACGGTAAATGTTATCGATATCACTATTAGTTAAGTTTGTTTGTAAATCTTAATTTAGTTTCCCTGTTATCATTTCGACCAATTGAGTTTGTGACTTTTCATTTTCGGAGATGCCAAAAAGAATCACATTTCTTTTCCTTGTAAGTCTCTCATTACTTCTCAGTTTATCTTTCAGTTTTGATTTTCTTTTTTCAGCTCTTCTATTTCTTGAATAATAGGTTTCAGTTTTCCATCCATCTCTGATAAAATCTCTTTAGTTTGATTTTTCATTTCGGCCTTTATTTGGTCGAAAAACGATTGAAATTGTGAGTCCATAATGGTTAAAATCCAAGCTTATTTTAATAGGTTATCAAGCTCCAGTACCTACGTGAGTAAATAGGTAGGTATGCAGTGATGGTGTTAGTTAGACCGCTTGTAAAACGATGTGAGGATTGTCTCGGACCGCAAGGTAAGTTGTAAGTACCTGTCGTTACTGCGATCGCCCGTACATACGGTGGATGCGGACCGGTATGATGACTCACCGACCGCTCGGTCGCAGCGTTCGACTACAGGCTCGTTATGTGTCGTAGGTCAGGGTTTTTTCGATATCACTGCACTGAATGTTTTTAATTGTTGTTTTATACTTTAAACGTTTTACTTTATTAATTTTTCACTATCACAATGGTTAGATATTATAGTAATCTCTTCGAATATGACAATTTTACACTTTATTTGCAACTATTTACTGTTCAAACTATTTAAATTCACAGAGCGGATTTAAAAGTTGTTAGTTACTCGGCGCGCGAACGTTAAAATGTTGATGTAGTTTATCGGATTAGTAATTATTATCGTAATTTAAGTCATAAAATAAAAATATAACAATATCATACAGAAACATTTATTTAATAAGTAATAGTTTAGTACCTAGTAAGTAATCCAAATATTTGTAATTTAAATCATTTTAATAATCTTAATATTATTATATTATTATAATGTATCATTTTTTTTAAAGAAATATAATTACCTAAATAAAAAAAATATTCAAATAGCAAAATAAAACATTAGTACAAAATCTCCCCGATGTCCCCTTACGGGTCGCGGGCGCCAAACCACAGACTATAGAGTACATTTCCCTTCTGCATTCAATAAGATTGCCGCCATTTTATCGATCCGAGAAAATGAAATAATATTATTAATTTCTATTGTACTTACATACATATACTCACGCCTTTATCCCCGAAGGGGTAGGCAGAGGCCTATACCGGCCCACATTTCACCGTGTAAAATTCGGTCCCACGTGACAGGTGGTGAGCCCATCGCCGTGTTGAAATGGACCGCCGCCGTCAGAGCCTCGTCCGTTGTTCAGCAGGTGCACGAGCTTGCACGTGAGGTTGACTTGGGCCCGATGGTGTTGGTAGGGCCCCACTACACCCTATTGTACTTATGCATGAAATTACACGTTTTTATATTGAACAGTTGCTGTGTAGCTTGTGCATCATCTGAAGATACATGAAGGCATGTTTTTTTAGAGTTTTCTTTACTTACAGAATTTAAAACAGTGCTAATAGAACTTTCGCTAACCCTACAGCCGCGTCTCAGATTTTCAGGTAATTACCTTCTTTACGTGTTGCCATTTTGAAGTGTCTATAACGTATCTATAGTTTTTATATCATTGGATAGAACTGTAAGGAGACAGACCAAGTACGATCAGAGTAGGCGGCAGCAGGTTATACATGAAAATGCTGTTACACCACATGAGAATATAGAAGTCCTTACAACTTCAAGACAACAGTTAGACAGTGTTTCACAATCTGCTACTTCCTTAAGGCCTATACTTATACCACCACAACCCACTTATCAAGTGTACCATGTTCCAAATGTTGTACATATTCCTAAAATATCGTCAAATATATACAAAAGAGCTGCTGCGACTTAACGGAATTGTATTTTTCATCAATGTGAAAATGGCACAGCATCCCACCGTACGAAAGCCTACCAAACAATTATTGTTTGGTAGGCTTTCATACGGTGGGATGCTGTGCCCACATTATGACTATATTGTGGTAGGTACCTAAGTTAGGCTCGATTTAGATACATTGAACCGCCAGCTGCATTTTTGGACAACATATTTCATGAATTTGAGGGTGATGAAATAGACATCATAGATGAATAAAACTTGCTTAAAAATATTCCAGCATTTTCATTTTCTTCTTCCTACATAAAACCTGCATAACCTAATGGCACAGTCCTATACCCAGATTGCCGTGCTACCTGCCGGCCTGTGTATCGAAATAGTAGTTTTCGATACAAGTGTGGGATTTCTGTTATTACAACGAGTTACGACAGGTGTTGTCCCGAGCCGAAGGCGAGGGTAGACAGTCGGAACGAGTTTAAATAACAGTCCCACACGTTGTATTGAACAACTATTTTTAATACAGTTGCGAAAAAATTAAGCAATTTACTAAAATAATAAAAACACAATAAACCTGAATATCCAAAATGGCGCCAACCGTAAAAGAATAGATACCTTCATAAGCAGAGACTATGGCAGTGCACTTCATACAGCCAACGTTTTTTATATTTATAAATTTAATTTGGCCGATACTTTTATTAATTTATGCTTAAATTTTAATTAAAATTACTTTTGATCTGAAATTGAAACAAGTTAGTATCTTTTTTTAGAAATATTGGCATGAATCACAGACATTATTTTGACTATTGGGAAAGAAAACGCACGAGTGCGGGAATGGTAAAAAAAAAGGACGAGTGTGTAATAGCTCACATCCCGAACTCTAAACATCCCTGTAATACGCCACTTTTTGAGCAACTGTATTAAAAACTACTATTTTTCTCGGCCTGTGCGTAATGTTTGTCATAAGAGTATTGATTTCAATTTTATAATCTTTGTATTATAGTATCAGAGTAGATAAAAATAATTAATGAAGTCTATAAATCTTCATCAAGTAAACATAATCATATACCTATTTTCAAATTCATTATTAATAACAATAGTAAGCAAAGTATCATTATTTATATATATCATGTAATAAAATAACTTGCACTTGTAAAAATACTAAACCATACAATACCTGGTAAAAACTGGATTAGGCTGGCCTCGCGGAACTTACGAATCCTAAATAAGGTCCTCACCTGGTTTAGGATCATCCTGGGACATGCTTCCGAAGGCATACCCGGGCCTCCAGCCCATAGGCCGTGGTAAAGAACGTGTGGTTTTAGTTGGTAAGAGTCCGGCAAAGCATCCATTAAGAATTTTCACACGAAAATAAAAAGGTCTTCACCTTATTTAGGTTTTACTGTTCTTACCTTTGGGCTGACTCCTCGGTACTTAGGTACTAGATGCTCTTGACGCTATACCTACAGAGACGCGATCCGATCCGAATCATTGTACTAAAGTGAGGGAAAGCCTTGAGGCGTTTGCGCAGCGAAGTACCATATCTTTGGATGCATTCTACCGTATCCATCACGACGAATGTCCTGAAAAGCTCTTCGATCATTCCTTTTCGATCCTGAACAACGCGTGTGCCACGCAAATCCTATATAGTGGAGAGAAACTTCGCTATAGCTGAGCGATTGAAAAGATCGTTCCTTTGTCGAACTATAAAATCCGCCCGCGCATGTGTTTCCTCCTCTTACAACCCCGGTTTTTTCAAGCGGAGCGTGAAGAGGCACACCATGCTGCCGCCAACTTGAGGACCACTGTCAGAAGTCTTACAGACTGTGAGAGTGGTACCCAATCGCTAGATTTCGCTATGACTTTCCATCAAGCTGGCGACGTCAATTTGGCAAGCTTAATATAAAAAAGAAAATGCTGCTCCTAAAAATGAATTTTAAAACTTTTTACGTACTGTTATAAGACGATGAAGAAGTAATTTGTCTTTAAATCCATGTGCGATAAAATACGTTTATCAAATGAAACTTTTCTCGTGTCAAAGGAAGTCTTTTACTTATTCAATTACGAGTTCAGGAACAATTTCGTAATACGAGTACACAATCCTTACGTAACTTTAACCATTTACGCCGTACGCAACGGAAACTCTCAAAAGGAATACATTTTCCCCGTTTTTGTAACATTTATCATTGCTGCTTCCCTTCCAACCATCGTAGCGTGATGTTTAATAGCTTATAGCCATTCTCAATAAATAGGCTTTCAAACTGTAAAAGATTTTTTGTTTCCAACTAATAGTTCCTGAAATTCTAGCGTTCAACCAAACAATCAAAATCTACAGCCATGGTAATACAATGCATTTTGTATTACCGAATTACAGCTTTATAATATTTGTTCCTATACTAGATTTATTCCAAAAGCAAAGTACCTATGTTTGATTTTATGCTACCTTTTTCAGAAAAGTAATTATGTTACATTAATTATTCTAGTGTCTACTTGTTTGATGTTAAAAACATCAGTTTTGTGAATTTGTTACTAAATTACAAACTCGAAAAGGACAGAAAGCTATAGAGCCGCTGGGTTTAACCCAAAATGTATTCTACTTTTTTTTACGTATGGAAATCTCTATGGATGCTATGCATATCCATTGTTTTAGTTGTAGTCCGGCAGACTTCCGACTAAAACCACACGGTACACGTCCATCTACCCCTGGCCGGGGACTCCCGGGTAGGAGTACCGTCTGAAGAATAACCCTTGTATCGAAGTAGCTTTTGGCAGTCCACTGCTGGTTGTAGGCCTCTCCTAAGTTACGCCACAATACATGGTCCTACGCCTTCCGCATCCAGTCAGTCCCTGCGACCTTCTTCAGGTCATCGCTCCATCTGGCGGAGGGTCGTCCTGCCCCACGTGTAACACGTTGCGGTCTCCTCGTTTGCTCCACCGACCATCAGATCAATAATGAGTTCACTTTCGACGCACAAAATTTTATGCAAATAATAACACGAAATAATATCCTCGAATACACGAATAATATCCTTACGAAGTGTGACAAATAGTGAGTAATTTAAATAAAGTATTGTAATTCAAATGTCGTGGTTGACGCCCTATGACTTTTTTTTGTTTAACGTGAGGGAAAATCCTCATGGATGTTATGACTCCCACCGACTAAAACACCTCACGTCACGCCCAACAGCCTGTGGTTGGGAGCCCCGGGGAAGCCCTCGGAAGGATGTCCCAGAACACGCCCTATGACCTACTACGGAAACACGGTGCATCAGTTCTTTTACGGGTGTGACGGGCCTACTGCCACTGCAAAACGCATACTCTGCGACCCATGTCATGTCGACCACTATGTTTCTCTGACGGATAAAATCGTACCGGACCTAAATTAACTTCATCTTAACAAACCTTCAAAATCTCTTTAACATTTTAATATAAATCATTAGTAAGCTTTATCACGACATCAGCCCTAAGGGTTATCATAAATATATGTAAATTAGTCTTTGAGAGTGTCAGCGTTCGGGATTAATTCCCGGCGTAACTCTTGCATAAATTAGTTGAAAATGTCGGGACAATTGGAGATATCCATACATATTCATTTGTTGGGCTGTTAATATTTCTACTAAATACTGTTGAAAGACGAGACGCTACACTGGTAGGCTTATTGTATGATAATTAAGCTCGCAGATTGGTTGTATTTATACCGGAGTTAACATTGAAAAAGAATAAATTATGAAAGTGGTATTGATAGGGTTTTACCAAATCTGATTGGGAAGGAACATTGATGACGGTGGACTACATCTACACATTGGGCCGCGAGTCCCAGACGCAGTCAGGGCACTGTTAAACAACATATATATACTGTGGACAGGGTGTTCTCATTTGTACTGCTCTATGGACGCGGTGCCCGCTCGGTGAAGCCAAGGAGTACTAAGAATAAAGTATCTATGGAAATGAAGAATCCGGCTGAGGTCCTACGAAGATCTTCCAGACTAAGGCCTCGTAATGTGGAAGTAGGGCACCTGCTGACCATTGAGTGAGAGCATTGTTGTTGGTTCTTTTCAGGGTAAAAGGTCAACAGCAGTCCCTCCCATCAATGTGGAAGATGGACAGTTAAATTTTATCATTTTATAAAGCGCAACAATTGAATGTGGTAAAATATTTAAGTAGACAAATGAATATTAAATAACAGACAGATTTTTTTTAACAAGTGTTAGAAACTGAAGATTTCGGCCGTTGACCTGCCCGCACACGTGTTTCCCTCATCTTACAATCCCGGGTTCTTCAAGAGGAGCGTGAAGAGGCACATCACAAGGCCGCCAACTTGAGGACACCAATCGCTAGATGCGCCACGGCTTTCCATCAGGCTGGTGGCGACTTCAATTTGGCGAGCTAAATATAAAAAAAAACATAAAAAGAAATATAAACCGCCATGAGACGCCTGGCAGATGCGAAACATCGAAATTATTTTGCAAAAATCTAGGTTGGGTAGAATTAGCTAACCAAGCTGGAGTTTCGAAGGTTGCTGAGAGCTACGCTGCGAGGTATGAGCTAGTACGAGTATGTAATAAAAACACCACCTCACCTAACACATAAAATAAAAATCCACCTTATTAAGTATTTTATATAAAGAGGAATACATCTTTGATCATTCGATTTTTCAACAGATTTTTTATTGACACTTGTCTAAATGATATCCAACTCAATTTATTTTTGTCGCAAACACGAATATCACGAAGTCTCCTCGCGTCTGTAAAAGTAATGGAGCTGTCACTCGCTGGAGTTTCGATTATCATACGCATATGTTATCAACAGTATGTTACAACTGCTTATAAGCACCAAAAAACGGAGAGAAAAGCCGTTTTTCATTGCCGGCAAAGTTTTTGTACGGATTTTAAGAAAGTTTTTGTGGTTATAAATCATTGTTAAAACTCTGATACGTGTAATTATTACAAATTGTACTCCTGAGGTTTCGAGTTCATTTTTATAAAAAAACTAGCCGATGCCCGCGGCTCCGCCCGCGTAGAATGTTATTCCCGGTCACTTAGGGGTATGAAAAATAGATAGTAGCCGATTCTCAGACCTACTGAATACGCATATAAAATTTGGTAAAAATCGGTAAAGCCGTTACGGAGGAGTACGGTAACTAACATTGTGACATGGAAATTTTATATTTTAGGTATATAAGATTTCAAAAAATAGATAGGGGTTAGATCTGACCATACAGCGATCTTCAGTGCCAGCGTCACCCGGGACAATGAAAACTCGGAATAAAGTCCTGTACCAACCCAGCCAGTGTGGTTCTTGGGACATCCTTTCGAGGAGCGCTAGACAACCCAGCGTATAGGTAGGCAGAGCACTAGTGTGTTTTAGTAGGTTCGAGTTCGGCATCGCATCCGATCCGTGAGGATATGCTAACGATAATAACACCCCGTCCGGGTTTCCGTCGGGGGTTAAAAAAAAACAGCAATAGGATCAGCCTTAAAGGCAGGTAGTCGTTTGGAGAGTCGTACGTCCCTTCGTGGTTAATTGGTTTGAAAAGATATTCACGTGTAAATTTCGTACCACTTGAAGAAGAGCATCCTTTTTCAAGAAGGATCAATATGGTATTAGAGTCGTCAGTACCAGTGTAACATCTCTAGCCATTTTGTATTTTTTTTTACGTGAGAGATAATCCTTCATAGATGCTATGACTCCTACCGACTAAAAAACCTCACGTAACACCCAACAGCCTAAAGCCCCGGGTAAGCCCTCGGAAGGATGTCCCAGGACTCACAACAGAGACATCTCTAGCCTTGCAATAGCTTCAATGACCGCTTTCAATCAGAAAGACTTTAAGCTTGTATATGACATTTATTACGCGTGAAATTTCTCATGGATGCTACCGTCTCTTACCGTCTAAGACTAAGACGATGCGTCACCACTACGGTGAGATCCTCTGTTTTCTACCACTTGTTAAAAAACATCTATCTACTAATATCATTCACCGAACTATTTACCAACCCAGTTGGGTTCGACTTTTCAGTGTAACTGTGATTCAGCTAGATTTTGATAATTTCCGTAGGTAAGGCGATTGTCATCTCCCGCTAACAATGTTGCCCATTGCCCAATTATATGTACTTTTACGTTTTTATCTAGCGACGTGTAGTTTACAACTGACCCCCACACCTGAGCCCCACAAAATGGCGTTGCCGCTTTTTATAAACATTCCTCGCCCGCTTATTTTTCAATCTATTCATTTCATTCAATGTTGCCATTGCAGAAATCAGGCAAAAACAACGAACCCTTACACTCGTCCATCCTGACGACGTGTACCTACATCCTCTTAAACACATCTGGTGTAACCTTACAATCCATTTGGCAATGTGCAAGTTTTGTATTTATACTATGGTTTTTTACTAAAGGCAGGTTCTTTTTTCAAGGCGGGAGAGGTTTTCCTTTCGTATTAATAGCTTGTTCCCATCAATGCGAAAATAGATACCTAACTAATAAATAAAATCTACAAATATCAATTTATAATAATCTCATAACATTCATTTCCCCTGTGAATCTTGATCAAGAAAAGTATTAAGCACACTTAGTACGGTTTATTAGGGTCAGGAAGTACTGGTATTAAATCATTTGGAACAGCTGACCGTAATGCTGTACTCGTGACTGTAATGGCGGTCAGTTGAGATTTAGTTAATGCAGTTTTAGTTCCGACTAGCGAACGTCACGCGGTTTCACCCACGTAGTTCCCGTTTCCGTGGGAATACGGAAATAAAATATAACCTATGTTCACCTCAAAGAGTGTAGCTACCCAACAGTGAAAGAATTTTTCAAATCGGTCCAGTAGTTCCGGAGCCTATTCGATGCAAACAAACAAACAAACAATCGAATCTTTCCGCTTTATAATATTAGTATAGATTATAGATAAAACAATCTTGGACTTTTTATGAATCATAGTGTTCCTGTATTACTTTATTTAGTTGTATCAAACCTCTTAATTCAGAAAAAACCGGCCAAGTGCGAGTCAGACTCGCGCACGTAGGTTCCGTACCAAAAACTATAAAAAATCACGTTGGTTTTGGGAGCCCCCTTAATTATTTTTTTTTAATACAGTTGCTCAAAAAGTGGCGTATTACAGGGACGTTTAGCGTTCGGGATGTGGGCTATTACACACTCGTGCTTTTTCTTTACCATTCCCGCACTCGTGCGTTTTCTTTCCCAATTGTCAAAATAATGTCTGTGATTCATGCAAATATTAAGATACTAACTTGTTTCAATATCAGATTAAAAGTAATTTTAATTAAAATTTAAGCTTAAATTTACATAAGTATCGGCCAAATTAAATTTATAAATATAAAAAAAGTTGGCTGTATGAAGTGCACTGCCATAGTCTCTGCTTAGGAAGGTATATATTCTTTTACGGTTGGCGCCATTTTGGATATTCAGGTTTATTGTGTTTGCATTATTTTATAAAATTGCTTAATTTTTTCGCAAATGTATTAAAAATAGTTGTTTAATACAACGTGTGGGACTGTTATTTAAACTCGTTCCGACTGTCTACCCTCGCCTTCGGCTCGAGTCAACACCTGTCGTAACTCGTTGTTATAACAGAAATCCCACACTTGTATCGAAAACTAAATTTTTTTTAAATAGCGGCAACAGAAATACATCTGTGAAAAGTTTAGCCCTCTAGCTATCACGGTTCTTGAGATACAGCCTCGTGGCGGATAGACAGACAGACGGACAGCGAAGTCTTATGAATAGTGTCCTGCTTTTACCCTTTGTGTACGGAACCCTTAAAACTCATGAAAATGGTCACTTACAACGTGAAAACTGAAAACTGTTGGGGTAGCACCTTACGATTTTTAACAATAAAAAAATGTGTGTAGTTTTTCACATTAATCCCTTTTCAGTTGGGTTTTCTGTTAGAGCGTGTTGCTATTTTTTGGAAGAGTTAAATTTTTTAGCTCGACTCCTTGCATTGTCATCAGAAGTCTTGTGAATAGGGTCCCGTTTTGTACCCTTTCGGAACACTAAAACGTATTAAAAATCCACTATATTTTACACGTTTGTTCTCAACTACGTGCCTCAATGTCTCTTTTATTGGAAAAATCTGTTGTTAGATCTCGTTACCGTAATGGCGATCAGTAAAGCTTCAGTTAATGCACTTATAATAGTTAGCGAAACTTTGCTTGAAGTTTGGGAAGTCTGTGCAAGAACTCATCAATCATCGTTCTTGTAGATTTTTTTATATCTTACTTCTTACTAATATTATACCTAAATGTGAAAGTTTGTGAGTGTGGATGTTTGTTACTCTTTCACGCTCAAACGGATGAACGGATAGGGCTGAAATTTGGTGCACAGATATATTGAATACTGGAATAAAACATAGGCTACTTTTTATCCCGGAAATGAGTTCCCACGGGAAGGGACCAATTTTTCACGGGTGAAGCTGCGGGCATCAGCTAGTTTACTAGGCTATGTAATCACGGCCGCTTATTTTATCTGTTGTCACTCCTTAAGGTTTTAAAGAAATTTAATAAAATTGTGGGATTCTCAATTTTTATTTCGCAATATTTTTCATGTTTGACAGCTGGGCCTTTTGAAAATTAGATTTTCATATTATACCTACTACTTACATTTTGAACTCCTTGAATTTAATCCGGGTCGCCTAATTCTAGATGCTATTAAATTTTGAAAGTGATGCGTCATGCCTCTCTTTCGAAATTTAATAGCACCGAGATTATGGAACTTACTGCTCGTTCGCTCTAACTTTGCCGCTCGGCTCCATACTAAAGTCGAATTTTTAATTAGACGAAGTAAATTGACAGCAACTAATGTCACTTCTTCATACAATGTTGCGTAATCTATGACGAAGTGACATTAGCTACTGTCAATTTACTTCGTCTAATTAACAATTCGGGTATACGCCTCTACGCCAGCGGCAAAGTTAAAACGAACGGGTAGTAACTATCTAAGGAAATTCCTGGAAACGGCTTTAGTCGATAACTCTAGAGCTGATTATTTGAGGGTTAAATTCTGCATACTCCATAGATAAGCTCAATTATCAAGCATCTTCCACGATGTCAACTATGGCCATAGAGTCAAAAACAGAACTTGGTGATTGCAAAGCCGCGTATAGTCCGTTCACAGTATAATTACCTTTTTTTTTATAATGTTTATTGGGTATAATTACCTCTGAGTGACAGATCGTTTTCTGTATGTTGGTATTGCAATAAAGTCCCCCTATGAGTGCCAGCTTAAGACACTCTGCCGCGTAATAGGGGAGATTTTAAGATGTAAGCGTTAGCACTAACATTTTTTTTATGTAAATACTAGCTGAAGCCCGCGGCTCCGCCCGCGTGGAATGTTATTCCCGGTCACTTAGGGGTATGAAAAATAGATGTTGGCCGATTCTCAGACCTACTCAATATGCTGACAAAATTTCATGAGAATCGGTCAAGCCGTTTCGGAGGAGTATGGCAACGAAAACTGTGACACGAGAATTTTATATATTAGATCTGTTTGTCAATATACATAACATTACTAAACACGTGGTTCTGTTACTATACGTTTTATTTTTATCGATATGGATATTTAAATAAGACACTCATTACCGTCACCAAGGAGGGCGAAGTTACTCCTTCCACATCTCAAATAATTTCCGCGCCCGAAAAACGGCAACAAAAAAGAAAATTAGTTTCGACTATAAGGTACATGGGATAAACAAAATCTTAGTATGGTAACACGAAAATCAAGCAAGCCAACATCAGCGCTAGAGGTAAATTAACTATGAACGAACTATACCTACATGAATATCAAAGTAATGCTATTATTTTTAATCAGGGACGTGGCATAAACAATTCTGTCCTTTTTCTACGTAGACCGCATAAAAAGTTTTCCAGTGCTTTTAAAATGAAAACAAAAAGCTTTTATTCGACCCAAACCCACCCCAAGGGTTCAGGGTACCAAAGTTTGTAACGTTGTAATGCATAATCCTTGTCGCATGAACAATGCCCAACTTTGTATCGAAAATCGATATTTTCAAGTTACAAGACTTGATTCTAATGAACGCTGATTAGGTAATTGGGTACCTTTTTTGGCATGATTATGGCTTGGTTGACATTAAGCGAAATTTACCTATTGTGAATAAATTAAAATATTTTTTCTGTCTGTTTATTATGTCTTCTACTATTAATTAAATGTTTCGGTACCTTTACTTTCCTCGACGTTTCGACACGGTTACACCTATCGTGGTCCCATCCCGAGGCGACTCCGGAAATCCAGTTATGTACAAAAGAATGTGTTCAACGCGTGTTAGTTTTAAACAAATGTCTTCTACGTCTACTCCACTAGCGTTCTGTAGAGTTTATAAAATTTTAGTCCTTTGACATCCTTTCGAGGACTTACCCGGGGCTCCCAATCGTAGGCTGTTGGGGGTTACGTAAGGATTTTTAGTCGGTAGGAGGCCGGCATAGCATCCATGAAGGATATTCCTATAACACGTTAAAAAAAGAACAAAGATTTTATAAAATTGTAAAAGAATAAGTAACTGCAAATTCCGACGACATTGCTTTTTTTACGTGTGTTTCTTATAGATACTATGCCAGAGCCGGTAGCCAGTAGGTTTTAATCACACGATGGCCTAGAACTACTTACAACCGGGAGTCCTGGGTAAGCCCTCGTAAGAATGTCTCAGGCAGATCCTCACATACTCTCCCATAGATATCGAAGTCTATCTACATACCACAATACCTCTGCTTCCAGCCACTTCTTCGGAGATGTACAACCGCAACTCTCGCAGCGCAGTAGGAGCACTCGACGGGCGTGGATTGGTGGCCGTCATCAAACGCCAGGTGCCCCTGGCTGGTCAACTGGACCATCAGCTGGCTTGGGGACAAGGCTGGGGGTGGGTCACACTGCCCAATGGAGTCTGGAGTGGACGTGAGTATTTACTGCTTATTTATTATAGGTATAAATTATGTATACTTGTGTAAGGGGTGTAAGGTGTAATAAGGATGTAATAAGATCTCCAGACCAAAGTGACCTCACATGCTAGCGGTGCACCTGCTTACCAACGACTCGATGACTTAGGATATAGGAGGTTTGGGGGTCAGATCAGACGGCAGTCGTTTTCTACGATGCCTAAAATCAAATCTACGTAAAAGAAGCAATACTTCTTCTAGCAGAATATAAGTAAACCTCAAGCTCCAATCCCCTATAGGGAAGCAACTGGGAATACGCTAAGAAGAAGAGAGATATCTGTGCGCTACTCACCTCAATAATTTCAATATCTTTCGCTACCTTCATTCACGAGATCTGTACGTCGTTTCCAAAAATCTACATTTGCCATAGAAACTCAATCACCAAGTACATACTAGACTACGACCTACGTATTGCGGCACATATTCTATCAGGCGCTTTTATTCTTTAACTTTATTTATTTATTTTCTGCTTAAATAATAACGCATTCAGATCTTTTGAAAAGGCGGTTAAAATAAACCCTTCTAAAAAGAACACCACATATCAAGAACTCCGGCTACGTTTTAATGCCCGCTTTCCACTGCGAGCGAGTCGGACCCATTATGGACTCCGCTATACTCGTAAGTCGTAACGATGATTTTCGATACACGTCATGTCCGCTTTGGTGGAAGGACATGTATGAAAATCGTCGTTACGAGTATAGCGGAGTCCGTAATAGGTCCGACTCGCTCGCAGTGGAAAGCGGGCATTAGGGTTCTTCCCCTTATAATGGCTCTTTAAAATGTAGTAAGTGTCAATTAATCACTAGTTCAAAATAATTCTAAAACTACATGGATGCTGTGCCGAACTCCTACTGACTAAAACCACACGGTGCCCATCCATCTGACTACCACCATCTGACCACCGGCTGGAAGTCACGGGTAGTATACGGCCCACCAGAAGGACTGGTAGTCACCGCAGTCTATGAACTTTGCAACACCAGAGGCGCCACACTCGCGCTGCCGAACCTGTAAAACCTTTTTAAGACCCCTTTTGAAGAACCCCAACCTTAGCTAAATAATTTTCAACAATTTCGTCTGGTAACTATTGACGCTGACTGGTGAACTATAAGAAGGTTTAAGTACCTTTTGAACTTGACAGGGTTGCACACTGGCACTGCCGAAAAGTTACTTTGAAATAGAAAATTACTGATCTTTATTCTGTAACTTTTCCAGGTCTGACCTGGTCCCAGGACGGAGACGACTTCGCTCTCCACGCGATGCCCATCATGCATCACACGAACGTCTCCCAGGCCTGCTCCATGCTCGATGGAGTGACAGCATACGAGGCATCAGCCTACGAACAGGCACTGGCTGAATACGACGATTCCGGCACTACTGACGATTGGGATATCGGCGTGGACTGCGGGGATTTCATGATGTAAACTGAAATACCTAACTTTTCGCGTTAGATGGAACTGATAAAACTACAGAATACGGCTGTATCACTATCTTTTTGGAAGGGATTTTGGCGGGAACAGAAAAAGACACCAAAGTCTGTTGAAACTTCATTGTTTATTTTTTCAAAAGATAATATATTTTCGAATGTTTATGTGTAAAAATTTTGAGTTCTTAGGTGCGACAACCTGCTCAAAAGTTGAAAACTCAATAACACAATGAAATGCAACTATTGTTAGTTACTTTCCTAAGTCTACAAATTGTTTCATAAAGTGTCCTCCGTTTTACTGGAGTAGAACTTTGATATGAATATGTACGCTGCTGTTCACAAAAATCTCTTACATAAGTGAATTCAAATATTTTTTGGACAATAAAATTGTCGTTTTAAAAGATAGTGAATCGGCTCCCTGTTGTTGATTTGCAACCATCTTGGATTTGAACTAATTTAACGACGATCTTCGTGAAAAATGGCATAAATAAAATGTTTTTATGACATTAAATTTTGATGCAGTTGTCATGAAAGAATTAAGGGTCTATGTACACTTATAGCTACAGCTGATTTTTTACCACTTTACGGCGTGTAATGCATTAAATATTTTGTAACAAAGCATAGACTAAAATGCTTTATAATTTGTTTCTAATCCTAGCGTAAGTGTGCGATGGTGATACAAGTGTTTCGAATATATCAAAATTCAGCTATTTAGAGAAAACTTGTGGCTTCATACTATATTATTTTTCTAACTGGACATGCTTAAAACCTTTTTACATAAACAACTGGTGATATTTTTCGAAACACTTGCATTACTATCTAGAAAGACCCATTCTGTACACTACACATTTATTTTGAAAAAATGTAAAACATTTATAAAGATTTGCACTGTATTTACAAAACCAAATATATTTATGGATTATAATGTGCTGGTCACAATAAAATTTATATGTGCCAATTATAAAAAAAGCTAATTGAATACACTGTGCAATTGGGCTGTAATTGAAACTTCAGACTTCTTAAGTCATCTAAATTACGCTATAGAGAAAGTAAAATAATAGTAAACGCCCAATCGATTCATAATTTTAAATGAATGTATTTTTAAAGATTTAAAATTTCGAGCAAGATTAAAGATTGCATGCCAAACACTGAGCACTCCTGGTTCAACCAACAACACTCCCACGGAAGCTATGGTCTTGCTTAAGTGTCTGTCACACAGTTGTAATCCAAAAAATTGATTCATAAATGCAGCCATTGTAATGGATTCAAATGAACGGAAGGCTTTCAAGAGAGGTGACGTATTGTCGATTCCACCAAGCACGAAGAAAATCATGATAAAAATTTGAATTAATCTTTCGTCTATATGGATAACAGCAATTAAGGGCACCCTGGTAAAGGGCCCTGGATTACAACCCTGTAGCACAGATTTTTTCATAGAATACCTATTAAACTTTAACTTGTCTGAATTTAAAGTGGCTCAAATTCGATGTAAGATTGGGCGTTTGCAATTACTGTACGGTAAATACCTAGTTGCATGCATGTAGTGATATTGCATGTTGTCATAGAATCGGTGTGTGTAGCAAGAAAATCTGTAGGTTTCCTCTCAAATTTCGGCCTACCGATATCCTTCAGCGTAGGATACTTTAGAACTAGCAAAATTGCCCCTCTCTGAATTCAATATTAATTTAATACCTATTTTGCAAATATTTGATACCGTCAAATTTAACCTTTGATAAACTGTAATGTTATTTGTTGTTAACAGAACATTTCGAGGTTTTATTAAAAAGTTTCGATAACGTTCGAAGATATTTTTTAATATTTTACTTGCTACCAAAGCAAATCAGGGTATAATTTTGTTTAATTTATAACAAAACTTTTGTAATTCCAATGAATAAAGGTTAAGTCCCATTAGGGCGATTCAAACGCAGCGCCTAAAATGAAAACACTGCATTTTAGCAAAAATGTGTTTAAAAATTATTTTTTTCAAGTTCAGAGACGCCCCATTCAATGTATTATGTCGCACAAAAATATGAGAGTTATTTATGTAATTGTTTTAATGTGAGTACAACTCGCACTTGCCCCTTATGACACCAATCATAATGAAGGTAGGAGGAATATATTTACTAATTCATGGCTCGTTAGGATAAGTTGATGTTAGTATTAGTATATGTGGTCGGTAGAAACTATGCCTAACATAACGAAATATATATTTGTTGATAAAGGTCTTTTAAAAAAAATATATGTCACTACTTCAATGTGCCAAGTCCTTGTAAATTTTCGATGTATTGAACAAGGTTCTATGTACTGGATGTGAAATTCATCCAACAGTTTATTGCTTATGGCAAATTGAAAAGCAATATCGGAGAAAGCTATTGGTTACCATCAGAATTGTATACATATAGATACAAAAACATCTGTGTGTACGTTTTTAAAAGAACTTTATACATTTTTGTCATATTGTCGGTATGTATATTTAGGTGTGCGGTGATTTAGTACAATTATTTATTGAATACCTAGTCGCTAAAATCTTCCGACCTACCCAAAGACTGCCTAACGTTATATTATCTATACCAGTGTTGTGTGGAAACCTAGGCATGTTAACGCGATTATATGTCCCTCGCCCCGCGATTGTTACATTGCAAGATTTTCAAGTTGCCAACATTTTGAAAAAAAGCAACTACAACGCCAATAACGGTAGGTACTTATTTATATTGCTCGCATGAAAAATAAAATCATTAAAAATTACAATAAATGTATTAATAAATTTATCAATGCCACTCAAAATAACATTTTTTTTCAATACTCAATGTCTAAGAAAAACATTCGAAAATTTTAAATTGACATACCTACCTACATTTATCAGATGAAATCTAATAAACAGTACCAGTGTTTCGTGTAACTAATTTAAACTAAGTCCTAATATGTATTTAGAAAAAAATGGTAGGTAATATTTTGCAATTTTTTGCAAAAACCAATCGAAAAATCTGAAAAGAGCTAGTGGGTAAGTACCCTTATACTAAATACCAGTGTATCAAAAATACATTGTATCAAAGTCTTGCAATGTAGCTATAGATGTCGTAGCAATTTATTGTATTATACAAATATAATTAGAATTAATTAGATGTCAATAAGGATTACCTACTCACGTAAAAGTCGATTATTCCCAGTTGTTCCGTTGAAGTAGTTCCGTGGCGGAACTAGTGAGACTTTTTTTCCCAGTTGTCCCGCGGAACAAAGCATCAATAATTCAGTTCCCATTAGTTCCGCGGAACAAAGTATAAATGAAATACTAATAAATTCATTCCCAGTAGTTCCGCGGAACAAAGCATAAATTAAAATCTAATAAATTAAGTCCCAGTAGTCCCGCGGGAGAAAGCATCACTTACATACGAATATTTTATGTTCCCATTAGTTCCCTCGGTCTCTTACGGCTATTTAAAAAAAATGAAGATCGACAAAACAAATGAAGATCAATAAAACAAATGAAAATCAATGAAACAAATGAAGATCGACAAAACAAATGGAGATTGACGAAACAAACGAAGATCGACGAAACAAATGAAGATCAATGAAACAAATGAAGATCAGCAAAACAAATGACGGTTGGTAAAACAAATGACAATCGAAAAAACATATGCAGATCAATAAAACAAAAGACTATAAGCAAGTTGATAAGGTCAAAAGTTACTTGCAGCCATATTTTGTAATCTAAATGCGATAACCATTCAAAAAATAGGTGCAAGCAATTCTCTACCTTATGAACATAAATAATATTTATTTATTTGTTATATATTTGTGATCTGTGATGTCTATAAACGCCTAAAAGCACATTTTTAGGGAAATGTCATTAAGGTCGAGAATTGCTTGCATATTATTTTTTGAATGGTTATCGCATCTAGATTACAAAAAAAGGGGCCATGCAAATTTCGACCTTATGAGCATGCATAATATATATTTATTTTTTATATATTCGTGATCTGTAATGTCTATCATCGCCTAAAAGCACATTTTTAGATAAGTGTCATTAAGGTCGAGAATTGCTTGTACCTAGTTTTTTTAATGGTAATTGCTTCAGATTACAAAATATGGCTACAAGTAACTTTTGACCTTATCAACTTGCTTATAGTCTTTTGTTTTATTGATCTGCAAATGTTTTTTCGGTCGTCATTTGTTTTTCCAACCGTTATTTGTTTTTCCAACCGTCATTTGTTTTGCTGATCTTCATTTTTTCGTCGATCTTCATTTGCTTTTGTCGATCTTCATTTGTTTTTGTAGATCTTCATTTGTTTTGTAAATTATTTAACTGCTTCATACTTTTAAACTATATGTTCTTCGTATCGTTCCTTTAACGGATCTTTTGACACTCGCATGTCCTAAAAGATCAATTTTTCATAAAAAATAAAAATACTTTAAGGTTTGGAGTGGACATAATATAATGTCCATAAAGATCCATGATAGTTACATAATATAATGTCCATAAAGATCCATGATAGTTACAGCTACGGAACTATTGGGAATAGAAAAGTTTCACTAGTTCCGCCACGGAACTACTGAGAATAGAAAAGTCTCACTAGTTCCGCCACGGAACTACTGAGAATAAAAATGTCCCAGTAGTTCCGTGGTGCGGAACTACTGGGAAAAAAAAGTCTCACTAGTTCCGCCACGGAACTATTGGGACAAAAAGTCTCACTAGTTCCGTCGCGGAACTACTGCCGCGGAACAACTGGGAATGAAGGGTAAAAGTGTTTCATTAAAATATTTGCAAAAATTTTGAATAAGTACATTTTTTCACATTATTTTTAACACAACACATTCGAAAATTGTGAAGATCTACATAATTTGCAATATTTAGGTACATATACGTCGTTGCCGATTAGTCATAATGTTAATAATGACTTAAATTAATTTAATATCTCAAAGGTACATTCTATTAAATTAATTTTACAAATTTAATGGTTAAATAAACAAATATTTTGTATCAGTAGATTAATTATTTGTAAATTTAATTATTAATAGGCAGCAATAAAATGTCATGAATATTTTTAAGAATACAATCGATATTTTTGTAAGAAAGCTTGCATGTTTTATGTGTTATTTAACATTATGTCAAGGTTATTTACTTTACCATGAAATAATAAATTAATTTATTATATCAGTAATTTTGAATGCTTGTTCACTCAAGTTTCAACTATATAGTCTGTCTGCACAAGTACTGTTTTCTTATAAATTAATCTGTTAACCACATAGAGCAACGCGACCAGTACAAGGTCATAGACCGTGTTGCTCTATGGTTAACCACAATGGCAAAGAATTTTAAATTTATATCCGCTAACGTTTCAATAACTATTTCAACGAAATATCATTTTAAATATTCGACCCGAACTAAAGTTGGTTGAATATAGACCCGTATCGAGCTCTTTCAAAAAAATAACTCCATTCCATGAAATTTAGAATGATGACATCGCGAAAGATTTACTGCGAAATGAAGTACTATAGAGCTAATAGGTAATCAAGACTAATTGAAGTAAGGAGCAAAAAAAGTTATTATTAATGGTTTCATATTGCTCAAATTTATTTTATTTAAATTTTGAGTTTCCATAATATGTACTTGTGTAGACAGCGGTAGACTGCAAAATATCACTGGTATTAATAATCGTGTCACATCAACGGTCTTGTAACAACAAATGTTCAAACACAAAGGAGTGAATTAAATTAGAATATTTTTAAACGGCAAATAAGTACGAGACAAAACACATTTCAGCAGCAAATTTTCATGTACGCTTTCGAATAGTATGGTCGAGAGATAGGCTAGGAGAGTTTTTGAAATCTTTGTAATATGTCAGAGTGTGGAGCTACACTGATCACCAAAAATCAAATCTACTATCTAACTGCTCACCAACGGACGAAATAAAACTTCGTTGTCCAATCGCCCCCAAAATGATGGCTTAAAAGTGTTATAGAGAAAATAGGAAGAGTCCAGCAGTGACCTGTGGCCTGCGGTCCTAAAAGCAACATTGTATGTTTCATAATCTGATCATAAAATGTTTCATTTCACTGCGTTTGGACTAAAACTGCATTGTGCCTGAATACCTATTATGGCTCGGGAGCTGCGCGTATTTGGGAACCCATCATTATGTTGTGAAAGAGGCATCCACAATATCAGTAATGGGGTAAACGCAAAAATCAAAATATTTTTATTCATTTAGGTCACGAACTTAGAGTATAAATAAGAAGGTAGTAACATTTCTGAACGTCACTATTTTTGATTCTACATTTACGTTTACTGCCAGATTCGCAAAATAGAGCCTGAGAGAAAGAACCTGGCAAGAAAACTCACGGCTACCTTTTTCACATACCTACTCTAGCTACAGTCGTTTTCTAACAAAAAAAATTATTGAGTAACCTCCTCCTTTTTCGTAGTCGTTTAAAAAAATCATTTAGTGCCCCTTCACACTAGCGTAGGCGTTCGATGGACGTATGCGCGGCGTAGACGCGACGTATACGCGACGTATACGCGGCGTATACGCCGCGCTAGCGTCACACAATTCGTTCACGTTTTGGTATTATCGTTAACAAATAAAAAGTAAAAAAATAACTATTATATCTACCCTAAGTATTGAACCTTTATTATTATTATAGGTAGCTATATTATTTACGTATTCATATTTTTAACTAACAGTTGGTCTCGTCGGAGGGACCGCTCTATACCTACCTAAATAGAGACAGACGCACGATTAGGTCATGATTAGGTGAGCGGTCCCCGACGAGACAAACTGTTAGTTAACAATATGAATACGTAAATAATATAGCTACCTATAATAATAATAAAGGTTCAATACTTAGGGTAGATATAATAGTTATTTTTTTACTTTTTACAGGTTTATTTATTGTTATTTTTTTGTGAGTCGGGGGTTTTTTAAATTTTTAATTTATTTTTTTATTTCATGCTTTTTATAGGAGTTTTTTAATATCAACATACGTATAGTCTATCAACAATTATTCAGAACTAATGCGAATTGCGCGGAGTGTGGTTACAGAATTGGAAATACATTCCACTCTTCATATCTTTCGAATGGCTGAACCGATTTTCATAAAACTTGCGGTATCGTGATGTATAAGTTATGACCTTTCATTTGATACCAACACGGGTATATTTGAACAAATTTAATTTTTCATCCCCACTTTCACCCCTCATATCTTTGAAATGGCTTAACCGATTTTTATAAAACATAGCTAAGAACACTCTCCCCTAACCCATCTGTCAAACGAATGAAACAGAATCAAAATCGGTTCATCCGTTTGGGAGCTACGATGCCACAGACAGACTTACACACACACACACACACACACACACACACACACACACACACACACGTCAAACTTATAACACCCCGTCCGGGTTTTCGTCGGGGGTTAAAAATAGATTCTGACCAGGAAACACTATTGATGGCTTTACTTTTAAAAAAAGAAGACTTGCGAACTGCGAATAAAATTTTGTTCGTGGTTCGGGAAAGACTTTCCGGGCTGCGCCTCGGCCCTTTGCTATTATTTTTTATATCGATTTCTTTCATTAATTACATAATAATTAAAACGATTCATACGAAAATACATGTTAATTTGCAATCCAACATGGCCGCCGCCGCGCCGTATTTACAAAATTTCATGATGGGTATCGTTTTAGAGGTTTTTAGTATGCTGAGTACGAATTGTATGACGATTTTGAAATCCAATATGGCCGCCGCGCTGTAATTACGAAATTTCATGAAAGGTATCGTTTTATGGGTTTTTAAGTATGCTGACTACGAATATCATGACATTTAAATTCCCACTCAGCATATAAAATAACCGGCATCCTGCCGTTTGGCAGAATTTGTTTCGTCAATTTTCACTCCCCAAAAAACTTATCGCATAGTTTCATTTCCTAAAAGAATCTTTAGCAAATTTATATTTCGCATTTTAATTGCTTCGTCAAATTACAGCTTGCTCAATTTTTATTAAGTCAAATATACTCTTAAGATACTTATTTTCTAGTAGCAGTCATTTCCATGCCGAGAATAAGTCGCTTGTGAACAGGATTGTACACAATCCCCCAGTAACGCGGCGTATACGCCGCGTATACGTCGCGTATACGTCGCGTCTACGCCGCGCATACGTCCATCGAACGCCTACGCTAGTGTGAAGGCGCACTTAAATTGATTGTCTGTAATCGATTTTTAACACGCTTTTATTAGCTTCACTTGTAACTATGTATGTAAGAAAATCTTGGAATGTTAATTTGACCCACTTCCCGTCCTTCGATCAGGCTGAAATTTTGCACACGCTCTGAGTTCTGATGACAATACATGACTAGCTAAAAAACGTCATTACAAATCCAATATGGCGGCCTCCCCAAAATGGCGGACTGGCTGTTTGAAATCCACCCCCATGATATGGGTATCAAATGAAAGGGTTGGCTGTCAGGAATACGAAAAAAATAGTCACGTGACTTAAATCCAATAAGGCGGACGTCCAAGACGGCGGACAGGCTATTTGAAATGCACCTCCATGCTAAGGGTATCAAATGAAAGGGTTTGCTGTTAGGAATACGAAAAAAATTGTCACGTGACTTAAATCCAACATGGCGGACATCCAAGATGGCGGATTGGCTATTTGAAATGCACCCCCATGATATGGGTATTAAATAAAAGGGTTTGACGCGTGTTCTTAAGTTTTATAAACTATTTTACAATTATTAAAAAAGATTTTAATACCAGTGATGTACAAATGTGACATTAGAAGCGATATCTCGCTAAAATGGACAAATAAAATATTAAATTTGGAACGATAGTGCGTACGTAGCTCGACGTCGTGTGTTGTCAGACTTGTATGAATAGTGATGTTCAACCACAGATTATAAATGTTTGTATGTAACTTTTGTAAAATAAAGTCCGTAAGGTCATTGTGTGTTTTACTCTTACCCATCTAAGTCAGGGGTCGGCAACCTTTTGAGTCGGAAGAGCCAAAAATGACGATTTTAAATTACAACATTTTTAAAGAGCCACGAAATCTCCATAGAGACAAACCAAGTCTGTCGGAAGCTCTGAGAACATTCTTCGAAGGGCGTCTCCAGGACTTACAGCCATAGGCAGATGGTAAGTCACAGGGTGGTTTTGGAGAATTTCCACAATTAAAAAAATCTGAGTGGTTGTGGGATTCTCCCACTAAAACCCTGGGATGTTCCTTCTTGTCACTATTGTTGGGTCACAGGGAAGGCAAGCGTACAACAGCTACCTGCAACAGTCTCGGCTCTGGGGGTCTAAATATTACCCACCGAAACTTCACTGCCGCAACGCCTGAACACGAGTGATGCGTCTTAGTCAGTCTCACGGCTGTCATAAAGCTTCCATCGTCGGCCACGCGTGCGAACGTTGGCATACTGGAAGTGTTAGGCCACCCCGCTCTGGCACCCGCAGCGCTTTTCTCATTGTCGTTGACGTCAAAGCAACAGCCGAACCAATTTTCTTCGCTGTCTAACACAGCGTAAACTATAATAGACAGCGACGCGACCGGACCAATTTAGGACTCTTAGAGCGGGACGCTCGCCACTCCACTCCGTCCAAAAAGCGAGGGTGTGCGTGCAGCGCTTTATCCACGGCGCCGTCCTCGCAGTGGGTACGTTGCCTCAGGCTCAGTGTCTACCACATCATGTAGGTATTTACTAAAATATCCGTGCCCCGTGAGGAGCTGTGTGAGGTGGTAGGTATGTCAGTGCCGCTTTTCTATCCAGGACCTCAGAATAAATAAGATGGCAGAGACGAGCTCAATGCTTACCGCCGAGCTCTAGCCTGGTGCGCCATTTATGAATGAGATCATTGCGCGCTCTAACACGCCAGCTTTCAATCTCTTTCGAAGATGGTTGTTGGCTATTTTGACGCACCAAAGCATTGGGCCGGTAGATTTCTGCCAGAACTGCGGCCTCTAGGTTCCGCGACGGACTGTCAGAATTAGACATGCCGTCTCTTATGATATTATATTCTCTGGGCTATGGCCCGCTGCAGACATAATGAAGAAAATGGTGCTCCATATAACGTTTTCAAGCGCAGCACACCACCGTTAGGCGAGTTTGCTTGTTTAACTACTAGTAAGACTTTTGTGGTATTTTTGAAAATGAAAGAGTGATAATTTTCTTGAAAATGAATAATATGATAATTATGTATGCAACTAAAGAGCCGCAGGTCTACACCCAAAGAGCCGCATGCGGCTCGCGAGCCGCGCCTTGCCGGCCCCTGATCTAAGTTACCATCCAAAAAGCGGGGTAAAACCCGAATCGCTTGAAACGAGGTCGAGCTGGCGGACAAAGTCTATAAGCTCATACATAAACCAAACAAAGAAAATCATTGCTGAAAGAGGGAGCACACACAAAGTTGCAGTAAAAACCTTCAAGCAAATAAGTCAGCTCTCGCCGAGTACTTACTCAGTAAGGGATCTAATCGTCGACCTTCACAATCCGAAAGTCCTTTCAACCAATCGACACGACTAGCACAGCCTCTTTAGACTGTGCTACTCATAGATTTAGAATTATTCGCTACTCTGTGCTGCGAGTACCCTTAGATGGTTCGAGAAACGATTGAAATTAAAAAACAAGTCTTTTAATCGGGAAGTAATCCACCACTATCACGGTATCAGTCAGTATTGTGTGCCGTGTTTCCAAAAAAAATTTAGATTCGTGTGTGCATCGAAAATTTTCGGTGAACTACGACATCGAAATGCTTGGGGCAAAAAAAGTGTTTATTTCGGAGTTTGAATGTTTTTTAGGATTTTGCCACCCAGGGTCTTAACTGGGCTCTATTACCACAGCCTACAGATTTTCTTTATACTGTGCTATTACTGAGACTCTGCTATACGTCGATCTGTCCCAAGGCTGTATAAACCATTTTACATTTATTTAGAAATGGATGTTTATCAACAACAAAATTCAATAGCACAAGTTTTTTTTTATCTTAATTTGTGCTAGACTGTGAGGAGTTAAAATATGTCCCACAGTATTCATGTATTAATGTCTCACAATATTTTCGAGACGGTTGGTTAATTAGTGTTGATGAACATAACACTAATTAACTTTTACTTTAGATGTTTTACTACGGTTAAATGTTGTGAACATGAGCCTATGTCTTTATTGTATTGATGTGCAATCCAGTTTGACTTACATTTTCCTACATATGAGTATAATACCTACAAATACTGAAATGAGACCTTATGTGTTGGGTCTAATTTCTGATACACACAGACAATTGTAATTCTGAGCTAAGAGAGATAAGTATTTTACTAATGCTGGATTCGACCAAAATCGGAGTAGGGCTATACTAGGGAATAGCTCGTACTTATACTAAAAGTAAAGTGAAAGTGAAGTCACTATCAACAACTAACAAGCACAACGTAACTATGGTAACCCATGTCCCATAATGAAGTACTCTATATCCTGTAGGGTTACCATAATTACGTTATGCTATTAGTTGTTGGTAAAATAGAAAGTCACTTTACTTTTAGCTTTTATTCTGCAGTATAGTCTTACTCCGACTTTGGTCTAATCCAGCCTAAGAGAGATAAGTAGCTTACGTGTTATTACAGACTACCTATAATCTATTTTTGGACCAAATTTTAACAAGATCCGTTCAGCTGTTAGAGCACCTATTGCCGTGTTGAAATTTTCTCACCTGGACTTAGACGACCAAACAGCAGAATCTCGGTAAAATGGCCTCGTTTTTATCATTTGGGCACAAAATCCTAAAAGGGGTATATAAGCTTTCGCTGCTCGTTTTATTTTAAAGAAGATAAGCAGCCTATTAAAAGCATTCTTAAACAGTTAACTTTCACAACGAAAAAACAAAAAGAAACGTTTCCTTCCCCGAAGTGCATCAAGCAAGTAAGATTAAGTGTAACAAGATGGCTATCTCCTACATCCGCTCTTCTCCTGACTTGCTGTTGGGTTGGAACTTGTTCTGGAATTATATTTATTATTTTAGGGTTACGTACAATAAGAGTAAAACGGGACCCTTTTATTGCTGATACTTCACTGTCCATCTATTTAAAAAGGGCATACTATACTATTGATGACTATTTTAATGATACAGAGACATGGACATGAGTTGCTTGCTCCTCACTTAATTAGGCGCGATTGTAAATGTCGTTTGTGTAGACAAAATTGTTAATCTTTATTGCATGACTAACGAATGTACTTACTAAGACTATTTAAAAGAGTGGCCGTGAGTTTTCTTGCCAGGTTCTTCCTTACAGGCTCTACCTATTGCATTGCGAATCTGGCAGTAAATGTAAATGTAGAAGCAAAAATTTTAACGTTCATAAGTGTTACTTTGTAACCTAAATGAATAAAGATATTTTCCTTTTAATATTAGTCACTGGCTTGTATTTTAGCCCCTCTCTCTCTCACTTCTAAAATAGAGTGCAGAGGGGCATATGGCGAGACTTTGTCGGTAGTCTGTGACTCTGTTGCATTAAACTATGTCAGTAGGTCACGTGGATCATCTGTTCAAAGTTTTAAATAAAAAAAAATGACAACGTCAATCGGATTGAACTTTCACTTTCACAATAAACGTGTTAGAGGGGGGCAGTCTGGTGAGAACGATCTCACGGTTTTCTTGTTATGAACCGTTATAGCCGGTAATAATCCTATACTTAAAAGAGGTAGGTACTCCCATACAGCAATCGTGAAGTTTTGCAGTTTTTTGCAGCAGAACACTATTAACTGAGCGAGTCTCACTTCCACTAGATCACGACCAAAACCGTGCTTGACGTTTGGTCCCGGTTGTCATAACAGAGCAGTGATGAAGCCAGGTTGGAGGCCTTACGCCAGCAGGTAGCCATTGCTTGCCCTGTCTATCTGTTCCAACACGCCAGTAGGGTCAGCAGAGCGAGTGTAACATCTATAGAATGCCCATAGACTTATTATGTTTATTACTTACGTCTTGGTGGACCGAAAAATGTTTATGAGTGATGCAGACAACGCCGAGTCTCTATCTCTACGCAACGATAACCGATAATTCAGATTATAAACTCTTTTGTTGCATAAGCACTTTCTTAAAGTTTACATTTTATTTTACTTATATCCTCTACAATTTAGTTAGTGTACCGTACAGACTTCAGGTTAACGCCCGAGTATATTATGATAACGCTTTCACTCATATCTGCGGGTTTGAAGATTTCTTTTGCAACCTCATTTTATTACTTCGCAAAATTTTAATGGTTAATTTATTATGTCTGTGAACAGACTCTACATACAATTGCTTCGTGATAACTTGAATGTATCAGCTGACGAAGTTGTTATCAAACTATGTTTTGCCATAACAATTGATAAAGTCACAAGTGCGTCCTATATACCATCAAGTGAGGGCGCGTAGGTGCAGCCAGTCGATTAGTCAGCGAGTAGTCACGCAGGCTGCTCGTTCCCCAACTTGCCAGCTCTCGCTAATTCACTTCGGCGTTTCATACGTAACAGCTGAGTCGCTTGGCGACCGGTGCCTTGTTTCGTCGATATTTAAAAAAATAAACAACGCGCCGCTGTTTTAATAAATTAAAAAATATATAAAAATTATCTCTGATATTTACATTCCAAATTCAAGTAGCGCGCGAAAGTTGCAATCGTATGACGAGGTTTATTATTTTTGTCATTTTTGTGTCAAATTTTGTGAATGGTGTTTGATGTTTTACAAAAATCTTGTGTAAAATTTATTTTTTTATATTGATCTATTAAGATAACTGGACGTATTGAACTATTGAAGTTTTAATAAATTTTTATTGTCTCATTTCCTTATTCGTTTTGTGAAAACTTTGAAGTTTGAAGATGGAGAAAACAGGAGGGTCCAGACTTTTGCAAATGCAAGTAAGTGGCTAATATTGTATTAAATGGGCTTACATACTTGTATTAAGTGCTAGTAGAGATATTGCGGTTTATATACGTTTATTGTAGACAACAGTTCAAGTTTAGTTTGAGTGTCTACTTATTATAAAAATAATTGTCTTCTTAAGCTCTACTTTATCATACAACCGGCTAAGATGATGAAAAATGTACTCTAAATAAATGTTTTCATTTACACAGGTTTTTAAACTCATAGGTAGTTAGAGTGCATGGTACATTAAACACTTAAGAGATTATAATAATTATGTTATTTAAACTTAAATTATACTAATCCAGTGTTATGTGTTGTGTTTTGAACTTGTATTAAAAAAACAAATAGGTAGGCAGGTAACTTTATAAAGTACAAATTCAGTTATATGTAGGTAAAGTAAATATGTAGGTACATAACTAGTAATTGCTGAATATTACTCACTATCCTATTATTTGCACAATAATGTTGACTCAAGATCGTTAGATTTTCAAATAAGGCAATGGCATAAATAAAGAGAGCCTAATGGACCAATCGCAACTCTCGAGCGTGAATCAACAGCCAACTTTTTTATCATCTGAAACCACAGCTTAAGAATTATCCAGTAAGTCAAAGATAACTTTGTTTTAAAAATAATCTATAACTATACTAATATTATAAACAGGATATTTTAAAATTTGTATTTTTGTATGTACAGAATAAACTCAAAAACTACTTACCTACTGTATGAGCCAATTTTAAAAATTATTCTGCCATTATAAAGCTTCATCATGAGCGATTAATATATGCTATTATTTTATTCCTGCATTCCTTCGGGAACCAGTACCACGTGGGTTAAACGCGACCGAAAAACACGATGTTTCCAAAATAATGTTGATTTTATGATTGCCCAAACCTTTTGTTATTCAATCGAATCAGCCTATTATTATCGTTATCACGTAAAATCATTACCTTCCTTTTGCGCAGTCAGTTAAAAAGTAGCCTTTGTCCTTTAATTGAACTCAAACTATCTCTATACCAAATTTCATCGATATCGGTTCAGCGGTTTAGGCGTGAAAACGTAACTATATAATATTAGTAGGGATTATTCATAGTTCAACGATTTGAGTCAACTTCTTCACTGATGTTTTATAAATTAAAACGTCACTACTGTTTAAATTCAAAATTGTAAAGAAGAATTTCAATACATATTTTGCATTATTTTATAAGGAAAGGATATAAGTGAGATCATCAATGGCTAACATACTGCGTAAACATCGATTGGCACGATAATATTTACCTGTACCAAAGTAATTCGTGATAGGAACATAAAGATAGACTGGCTATTGATCGTGATATGATAAGCATAAACAAGTGCGAGTTGAACTTATGCACGGAGGTTTCGCATAGCGAATAAATAACTTTGAAGCCAACTTTTTTCTAATTTTAGTATTTAATGTCATAGCGGCAACAGAAATACATCATCTGTGAATATTTCTGCTGTTATATCTCAGATTGTATCTCAGTAGCTATCACAGCAACTGAGATACAATCTGGAGACACACACACAAGTAAAAGGGTTCCGTTTTTACTCTCTGGGTACGGCTACTGCCCGTTATTATACCCGCGTTAAATTTAGCTTAAAACCTCGTAACTATCCCTATCATTTATTCTGACTTCTTCCACGGACAGCCCGTTCAACCGGTATCTTATCTATGATTCCGTTCAATTGATAATAATTCAACATATATGAAGAAAAAATATCATAGTGTCTCTAAAGCCTTCAATTAGATTTATCTTGACTCACAGCTATTTTTTTCACAATATTAGGATACTATAAATAAAATTCTGGGTTTTATATTCCAAATAGAAAAGGTACTATTTTAATTAACCTTGAGCCCATGACACCACAATATAATTGACAGGCTTTTTACTAATCAGTTCACGGGTGACCTTGGTGAGTAACAAACCCTAATGACGTCATTTATAATGGAAGTCGGGTTACAAATGATATCATGTCTTCTACTATTGCGAAAAATGCCAAAAAAAATGTTAACTTAAAAAAACGGTTTTTTTTTCATTGCGTTATACATTTTTGAGTATTAGAATAACTTTTAACTTACTGTGTAATCATAATCTGTGGCGCGACCGTCATTAGAGTTCGGCGAACGCTACCCGGGATGCGAACCTTGACCTCGACAGACGCCATTATTATTCCATCCAGTCAATGGAACAGTATAATTTGACTGCGGTTTATGCTTTAAGAACATACTTGTTTCCTGTAGTATACCACCGCATGGAATGACTAAGGCACTTGTTATGTGTTTTTTTGGTTTTATTTCCGAGCATGTGTTTGATTCAACACACTTGTATAATCACATACCTAAATATTATGCGTTATTTACTGGCTCGTAAATATTAATTGTTTTAATGAACAAGTACAATGAAAACCAAGTCGTACCAAGACGTAAAGGTGAAATATTTTTACGCTAAACCGCTGAGCTATCGAACCCACTTAAAACAGTGGACCCGATAGCTCAGCGGTCTAAAGTGATTCCCCCGGACTGAGAATAGACACAGGTTCGATTATCGTAAGTTAATAATATTCGTATCGATAGGAATTGAATCTTTTACATATTTTACCAAATCTCTCTGTTAAGTATCAGAACTTTTAAAGTAAAATTAAATAATGACCAGGTCCAAAATAGTATGCAAGGCATCTTATTATTATTCGTTCGAGGAGGAACTTCCTGCGAGGGTTTAATCATTGGTACTAAGAAATTAATTTGTGCAAAAATTTACACAGCTTTCACTTTGTGAGACTTGCAAGCTTCTTTTATTGTTTCAGCGCCTAAGCAAGTAACTTGCTCTTCTTTTCATTACCCTTCCTTTTTTTTAACGCGAGGGAAAATCCTCGTGGATGCTATGCCGGACTCCTACCGACTAAAAAACCTCACGTTACGCCCAACAGCCCAACAGTCCCGGGTAAAGGTCATAGCCCACTTTAACGACCCCGCTCCAACACCGCTCCCACCCAACACTGCCCTAAAAGAAGACTACTGCTCTACTACTTTACCCAACCTACTGCGGATAATACCGAAGCTATTGCACCATGAATAAATCGCATAGCAAAATCTAACAGCCTGCGGTACTGCATTCCTAACACGATAGTTCTCACGATCCCTGCCTAGGATATTGGTTGTAAGGTAGAATTTTATTACGCCGAGACTGGTGTCTATTGGAACACTGGAATTTTATTGAATACTGGCTGATATGTAGATACTCTGTGGCGATAAAGCTTGCGCAACGTAATATAAGTTATGTAATGATATTAAATATGGAATAGGAGCTTTAATTCTGTACAAAATATTTTTTTATTGATGTTTTGTTTAATTGTATTTAGCTATCTTGACAGTAAGTTCCATTATTTTAGGCTTCGTCTGACGACTACGTCTTTACTCTATGGCAAATAGTCACCTTTAAATAAGTACATTCTATGTTTCATCCATTACTGTAGGTATCAATAGATAGGACAGTTATGAAAAGCTTAACTCGCTTTAATTTCAGCATCGTCTCTGTCATCTAATGCTATTCAGTCTTTTGATAAGGGTTTTATTTTTTATTCTATTCACCAATATATTAACTTATTTACGCCACACACCTTTTAAGGTGGGGTAGTATATCTGACTGAAAGGGCATACACTGGTAAAACTCCGTGAAAAAACATTTTAATATCTATACAAATAAATAAAATTGGAGTGTCTGTTTGTAATATTAAAATAACCGCTTTCTACTACATGCATATGAATGTATATACGGTACACATACCAAAATATATATTTTTAAAATTTTCGTCTGTCTGTGTGTCTGTTTGTTCCAGCTAATCTCTGGAATGGCTGGACCGATTTGGACGGGACTTTCACTGGTAGATAGCTTATGTAATAAGGAGTAACTTAGGCTACTTTTATCCCGGGAATAAGTTCCCACGGGAAGCGGGAACGGAAACAAACTTTACGCGGGCGAAGCTGCGGGCATCAGCTAGTTATAAATAAATATTTGTGGACATTAACACACAACATCATCTAGCCCAAATCAAGCTAATATAAGCTTGTGCTATGGGATCTAGACGACTGATATTCCATTCTTATATATTTCTAAATACATACATATTATACATAGAAAACACCCAAACTCCGAAACAAACATTTGTGGATCACTCAAATATTTGGACCGACCCGGGAATCGAACCCAGGACCTCCAGCGCCGCAGGTGGTATCACTACCGACTACGCCACAGAGGCAGCCTTTTAAAATCTTGATGGTTCTATACTATAGACTTTTTATTCCAGCACACTATAGGGATGACCAAAAAGTCTACTCTGCAAACGTTTTTTCATAAATACATTGTCATATTGTGTTACAGACCCATTGTCTATAGATGCAGACCCCTTAGACATGAATATTTTTTTAAAGCACTCTTTCAGGTTACCCCCCCTTATTCCGAAGGGGTAAAGAGAGGCATTTAAGTAATTGCAGTTTAGTAGAGTAATATAAACATAACATATCTACATATCACATCTTTTCTCTGAAGAGATAGGACATACTTTAACGCCCAGATTTTACCCATAGCATTTTGTCACACGTAATAAATAGGTGAGATGTCAGTGAACTTAGCATATCATAAATAAAAGTAAGTTATCTTCGCATGCACATGAGTTTTATAGTTCCTGATACATTTTAGCAATAGTTCTGGCGATTTTACCTCGAAAAACGTCATACCATTTTTTTCAATTTACGTTTTTCGAGGTAAAATCGCCAGAACTATTGCTAAAAAAAATACAGACAAATTGAGAACCTCCTCCTTTTTTGGAAGTCGGTTAAAAAGTATCAGGAACTATAGAACTCATGTGCATGCGAAGAGAACTTACTTTTATTTATGATATGTTAGGAAATGATATGCTAAGTTTACAGACATTTAGGTGAGTAAGCGTTTTAGAGCAAGAAAGAAATTCGACTAAAAGATATTGAAAACATCGTCACCCCTTTTACCAAACAGTTATTACTCAAGTTACGTAACTGTCCCAGTTCAGTTTAACCCCATAAAGGTGTCGAGACAGTCGTTATTGTCCAAACAATGAGCCGACCTTCTGCCCTAGTTTGTATAGCATGTATTGAAAAAAAAAATATCGACTGTTTCAGGGGTGTCTATTTGATTAAAATACCTGGAACATTAAACTAGAATATCATCAATCAAATATCCTCCTATATCCTACGTGTAATTGAGAATATTTTCATTTTTGAGTACCTAATAGTAGACTCACCCAAAACATTTATGATGAAGGCGCAAGAATTATTTATTTCAATATTTTGTAATGAATTATTTAAACTAATAATTCTTAATCTATAATTAGTAATAATTATCTATGTTAAAAGAAATTTTAATTCTTGTACTGTAATGGCTTGATGTGCGACTTGGCTTTGCTGTAAGCGCATCAAGCACCTGCATTTTGAATAAATAAATAAATAAATAAGAAAGTGTGTCACGTGGAAATTTGGAAGTAGTTGATGACAAAAATGTTTTGTAAAAAAAAATTGCGCATAGGTTGTTACCGAATCTCTATTTATTTCTGAACCAAATTTTATCTGAATCAGTTCAATTCATCAGGCAGTATATATACTGTGGCGTAACAGATAGACAGAATTAAGTACAATCCCATTTACCTATACCTTTATTAGAAGAGATAGGTAGTAGGATTACCAATGTCAGTGTAATATTGCTTCATAGAACATACTATTGATTGCTCGAAGCTCCTAGATTAAGTTTTATAGTAGAGCCACTTTTCCTATCAGATAATACGTCATGTTTTTCATAGATAAATTTATCTAATATTATACCTAAGTATAGGAAAGCCTATTAATTTGGTTATTTTCCTATACTTTTTCATAAATGAATTTACTGATGCCCGTATGGTTGTGACGTTATCCCGTACAACAGGTTCCCATTTAACTGGTTCCCGGGATTAAAACTGATAACCCGTTTTAAAATTTTGTATCTGTTTTAATACTCAAATTGTTACAAATAATAGTACAACGTTTGCAAAAAAAAATTGAACTAAATTGTGTTCATAACTTTTTAAATTTTAGACGCGTAGCCCAATTAATCATTATAATGTTATTTGTATTATTTCCGTTACAGACGGCCCTAATTCAGTTAATAGATTGATTTGGAAGGTTTCAGACACCTAAAAATGCGTAATGTTCGAATCAATAGTTTAATTTGGGGTATTAGCTTGACTTGACAAATTCACAACATAGACACGATTCTATTACTTTATGTAGTGAATTTTGTGTCATCATTTAACGCTTATGTCATTCAAGTATTAAAAGTAGACCTTTTATCTTTTTGCACATTTCAATTTATGATTTAGTTGCATACAAAATGTTTTTCAAAATTATTTCTAAAATAGTTCAAATTAAAAAAAAACCTATCAGGGTGAAATATAAATAAATATAAATATTCACGGACATTTCACACAACGCTATCTGATCCCAAAGTAAGCTAGGAATAACCTGCTTGTGTTATGGGTATCAGACCACGGATATTAATACTTATATACTGTTTAAATACA
This sequence comes from Miltochrista miniata, assembly GCA_933228765.1. Classification (NCBI taxonomy): domain Eukaryota; kingdom Metazoa; phylum Arthropoda; class Insecta; order Lepidoptera; family Erebidae; genus Miltochrista; species Miltochrista miniata. The sequence goes on along the minus strand of OW121764.1, from coordinate 6,502,810 downwards.
TATATATTATACATAGAAACACCCAAACTCTTGAGACAAACATTTATGATTTATTTATATTTATTTATTTATTTTAATGAGATAAGAATTACTGTTATACCTATGTTGTTATATAGAAAATAAGTCTCTACATAGATAGAGTACCCTATGTATAATATTAATATGCTCTTTCTTTCTTTCTTTTTTTTCTTAAATTTTTATAAACAACTGAAGTATTCACTAACTTGCTGCTGTATATTAACAGCTGATGACAGTTAAGCTAACGGGTTGGTTTACAGTTATCGAGTTGTAAATATTGAACTTACGATAATGCACGCGAAACGGGTCATGTTTGGTGGTACTAGCGCTTGATATGATACCAGCATGTTTTAGTAATGCAGGTGTTTATAAAATACTGTACATTTTATGAGCAAATCATGGCTTAGTGATGTACTACTTAACAGAGACCGCGTCATCTTTGGCTGTCGCAAGAATTTGATTCTCAGAAGAATAAGATGCAACGATGCAACGTATGACACTCTCCAAACTAAATACCTGATATTTATACGCTACGTGAAAGAAGGCGAGACAAACACATTTATCCATATTTTATTTATATTATAATTAGGTACTTCCCCGATTTCATTAATCTTCTCCATAATAATTATGGACACACTTGCGCAAAAGGATTGGAAGGAAAGGAAATTGGACATAACTTACTTAAGGGGCCCGTCCGCAAACAATGCACTTAGGATTTTTGAAATATTCAAGAACTGACTTCAATAGATGACACTAAAATGGAACCTTAAATTCTAAATAGATGAGACTACATTAACACCGTGTGCTATTTACAAAATAATTATTTACTTACATTAGAAAAAACACCTCTCAAAAGAATAATCAAATTGACAAAGGTAAATTTCGATGATTTTCAGAGGTTTCTTTTTGTAAATAGCACACGGTGTTGTTAATGTAGTCTCATCTATTAAGAATTTAAAGTTCCGTTTTAGTGTCATTTATTGAAGTGAGTTCTTTAATGTTTCCAAAATCCTAAGTGTCTTTTTGTGCATTTTGAGAACGGGGGCCCCTTAAGGTTTTTAATATTAACTTTAATTTTGTCAAATTACATCCTTTCGCGCAAATTTGTTAAAAATTCATACAAAGCTTTTGCTTCTCATATTAACATATCGATTCTTATATTAAGCAGGTTTATATTATAAACTTTAATTTGTCAAATTACATCCTTTCGCGCAAATTTGTTAAAAATTCATACAAAGCTTTTGCTTCTCATATTGACATATCGATTCTTATATTAAGCAGGTTTATATTATAAACTTTAATTTGTCAAATTACATCCTTTCGCGCAAATTTGTTACAAATTCATACAAAGCTTTTGCTTCGCATAGTAACATATCGATTCCTCCATAAGATTTACAACAGTGCTTCACATATGTAGGTCTCTCATGGATTAACTAAGTTCCTCGGATCTGACGATTTCTCAACGTTACTCAAGTAATTTCCCTTGCTGTTTCGAGATAAGCTCCTTTATCTCAGTCCCTTAGAATTTATGATCCGAATTGTGTACTGAACTTGTCAGTGGCCTGCTTTATGAGATTGTAGTGATAAGTTTTATGACATTTTGTGAAGAAATAGATTGCTTAAGAGCTTTCGTAGTGAGCTAAAATGATAATTTTTACAATGGTCTTATGAAACAAGAAACCTACCCATTGTACCTACCACTGTACATCTCAGCCTATATTCATGGTGCATTCTTTATTCTTTTTGTTCTTGGTAATGTTGCCGAGCCATACATCCATATTATGTGGACCCGCATTTTTCAGCTAAAATATTATTTAAAAGTGAAGACTTGTAATTGGCCATCAGATTTATATAAGTTTTGTTTGCATTTATGTTTATGTAGCTGTTAGTCTTCCACATTTTTTAAATAAATAAATAAATGTATCTAAGTACATCGCTAAATACTCTTAAACCAAGGAAATATCTAGTACCTCCAGATTTAAGAACAAATTGATGTGCTTTTTTTTTAAAGTAAGAGGGAAAATCGTCGTGGATGCTATGCCGGACTCCTACCGACTAAAAAACCTCACGGACCGCCCAACAGCCTATGGTTGGGAGCCCCGGTTAAGCCCTCGGAAGAATGTCCCAGGACAAATTGATGTGCCCTATAATGAAACGCGATAAAAACAAAGTTTTACCTCAACCAAATCAGTCAAGTTCACAATCGAGCTTAAACTAAAAATTATATTAATAACTTTATACACCATCAACGGTTAAATAAACGAAGCTAATAGGAAAATAAATAATATTTGCATAACTAATTAGTTGGTACAAGTTCGTGTATTGAATTATCGATTTCGATATGTGTGTCACCTAGAGACAGCTGTAGGGCTGGCAACTTATTTCTACAAACTAATAAATAATAGGTTTATTTTTTCATGGATAAAACAATCTAGCTGATAACCTAGAAATAATTTACATAAGTTATCAAGACCATGAGAACTTCTTTACGCGGTCAAAAGAAGCCTATGTGCTATTCCAGACTAGTCCATCCCTGTCCTGGGACATCCTTCCGAGGGCTTACCCGGGGCTCACAACCATAGGCTGTTGGGCGTTACGTGAGGTTTTTTACTCAGTAGGAGAGATTTCCCTCAGGTACAAAAAAAAAAGACTAGTCTATCCCTGTACCATAATGAGCGTGAGAGTAAATAAACATCCATACATTCAGACATCCTAACATCTACACTCACAAACTTTCGCATTTATAATGTTAGTAAGGATAAGCTATAAACATATTTCAACTACTGAAAGGCCTTCAATTGCGAAACTGGCTAACTGAGTTTTCCGTGCTTCGGAAGGCACTCTAAGCTGTAACTTCCGGTTCATATTAACATGTGTAGCCGTTAAGCCAAGATGCAATTTACAGCGGCGCGGTTTGAAAATTTTCAACTGCAGATGGGCGCTTGCACATTGCACGATAAAGATACCGACACGATAACTACACGATATCGTCGGAGTCGTGTTTTGAAACAAAAATGCCCGCCTTCCACTGCGAGCGTGTCGGACCCATTACGGACTCCGCTATACTCGTAACGACGATTTTCATACATGTCCTTCCACCAAAGCGGACATGACATGTATCGAAAATCATCGTTACGACTATAGCGGAGTCCGTAATGGGTCCGACTCGCTTGCAGTGGAAAGCGGGCATTACTGTTTTCTTTCACACTTTTCACAGTGTGTCGTTGTAGTGAACGATATTGTCACGGTATCGTGGTCGATAGATTACTCTTGTGCCGATATCGGGTGACGACACAGCGGGGTCACAATATACAGAAACAAACAGTAAAGTAAATTCATAGAAAAATATTAATCATTTATGAATAAAAATAGTGTATTATTGTTGCTAACATTTCTCGCGGTAGTGTTGCCATTCAAACAGAATAACACTACGCGCACACAGTTCATCGAAGAGAAGGTAACAAGTTCCCTCTAAATATCGCACTCGTAGAATAGGATCAACCCAAAGTGTTCTTCTACAACATCGTTATAACGTGTCTAAACCGATATTGTTGGATGATAGCGTTCGTCAATATCGTTCGTTAACATCGTTGGGCTATATCGTGCAATGTGCAAGAGCCCAATCACAACTCACCAGTGTCCATTTCAAAACATCTCCACTACCAAATGTGAAATATGGTCGTAAGTGTGCCTCTGCACACTACTCTAATTTCTTAAGTCATAATATACCTTCTATATCAATCTTAATATCACCCATGTTCTCATAAATCATGCTTAGGTGAGACATTCCAAACAGCCAAGTATGTAGCTCCCATTAAAAATTGGCAATAGCCAAAACAATCCTTTGACCTAAAATGTTCGCGGCCGGCCATTCGCCGATCACAGTGGGTGTAATATAATAATGCCAAGATTGGATATCGATGCAAGATACGAGATTAGCAAACGACCCACACTCGCCTTGGACACAAAATCTTGTTTGTGCCTATTTTCTTTTGTATTCGATTCATTTAATATTCAAGACATTCTGGCCCCGTCACATCTTCCTAAAACAAAATTAAAAGCCAGCGCAGCAGCAGAAGCGACTGAAAATATTAAAATTAATAAACATAAACGTCTCGACTCATCGTATCGTTTTTGTCCAGTCGGCGTCGAGACCCTAGGTCCATGGGGTCCCAATGCGCAAAAAATTTTCAAGAATTTGAAAAAGCGCCTTTTGGAGTCGACTGGTGACCCAAGGGCTGTCAGTTTTCTCGTTCAGCGAATAGGTATTGCTATTAAAAGGGGGAATGGTGCTAGTCTTTTGGGCACAATGCCACGGGGGCCTTATTTAGGTTTAGTTTAGATAGTAATAATGTAAATATATGGACATGAATATAGAACATATTCTAATAAACTTGAATAAGTTTAGTAGAATATGTTCTAGAGTTAAAACCGCGAAGCGTAAAGTAAGACGCTGCCAGGTCGACCAGATTTACGGACGAGGAACAACGTCCAAAAAGGCTCTGGATGAAAGTTGGGAGAAGCTGTTTACGACTCGTCAAATATTGAATCTCTTGACATTAGGTTATTTTACGAAGTAGGTAGTCATTGCATCGTGAAGGGGATGAAACACGCCTAGTAGTAAGGGCCTGGGGACGGTGGAGGGGCTGCTCACCGTCCTTACAGAAGCTGGTCCTAGACGATAGCCTGACGCAAATGATTCACGCACGCCCCCGAGAAGCGGTATATCCCCTAACGACGCGCGATAGCACCCGAATCCCCCTAGGTGTGGCCGCAGTGGCAGCCAAGGTCTGTTGGGAATCTTGGGTCATTGTTTCGAGGACCTATCCGGGGCTCCCAACCGTAGGCATTAGGTAGGAAACGAGTAGTTTTTAGTCGGTAGGAGTCCGGCTTAGCAATCCATGCAGGATATTACTCACGTTAAAAAAAAGCGCCTAGCAGTTAACTAGAGGTATTTGAATTCAGCGGACTTATTAGGAAATTTAAATTCGTATCTAATCCCAATCCCACTATTCTGTGAATACATCAAAACTACACGAAAAATAAACTTACATCATCAAGCACCTAAATTAAAGCACCACATTAATCGATGTATTAATAGTCCAATCGCAGCCATTCACCGAAGTTCCTGCACTTGCATATTTCCAAACAGAACAGTAGCCAGTATTCACGATTGCAAGTACTGTAGTGGCCAACAAACTGCTCTGAGTAATTGAAGAATGTGAAGTAATGGACACTTGACTTTATAGAACAGGGAATGTGTGGAGATGCTTCCCGCATTTTATTTTTTCGTAGCCTTAGGTACATTGTTACTTTCCATGTATTTTGAAATCACACTTCTTATTAGAGTAGATACTAATCCCAATCTCAATCACTATTCTGCGAATACATCAAACTACAAAGCACATTACATCATCAAGCACCTAAATTAAAGCACTTGCATGTTTCCAAACAGAACAGTAGGTACAGTAGCCAGTTTTCACGATTGTAAGTAAGTACTGTAGTGGTCAACAAACTGCTCTGACTAATTGAAGAATGTGCAGTAATGGGCACTTGACTTTATTAGAACAAGGGATGTGTAGAGATACTTACTGTATTATTATAAAATAATAATAAATAAATATTTGTGGACATTCTCACACATCATCTAGCCCAAATTAAGCTAATATAAACTTGTGCTATAGACCGGCCTGGGATTCAAACTCGGGATCTCAGCGCGTCAAGCGGTTACACTACCAAATGCACCACCGAGGCAGTCAATTATTTTTATCTGCTTATCAGATAGTATATCATACGGTCTGATCTAGACATTTTTATTTATCTTGAAAAACCTACACAACATACATATCATCCATGTATCAGGTTGATAGTGTTGTTTATTTTAATCGTATCTATGTGTAAAAAATGCATTTCTGGGTGAATCTTCACAACATTGTATTTTTAATCAATTCACTAGCCAAATAAAATTGTGGTGATTAACTTATTAATATTAAAACTAACTGACGATAACTATTTTAAGTTTCTTCTGTCACTTTAGAACTGAATAATTGTCGTAAAAATAAATAAATTATCAATAATACTTACGAAGCTACGGGTTGGTATAATAATGACATAAATTAATAATGTCATTTCAGAAAAATGTCCAAAAATAAAAATGACCAAAACGAAAAATGTCCAAAAATAAAATTGTCCAATACGAATAATGTCCAAGAATAAAAATGTCCAATACGAATAATGTCCAAAAATAAAAATGTCCTATACGACTCCACTACAACCATTGTCCTATATAACGATCATTGCTCCTTGTGCGCATGGTTTAAAGTTAAACAATCCAGCCAACTTACAACATAGTAAATGACGTTATTAATAAAACATTCCCGTTGTACCGACTTCTATGATACTGAGTTTTCTTGCACAGTTAGCTAAATATGGTCTATCACCCTCAGCCATTCAACCTTAGCGATAATTTTAAATCTCACAGAGCCTTTGTCCAAACATAACATGATATTATTCATTAATGATACTTTTCATCCCTTCTATTCGAAAAGTATCACTTTGTACCTCGATAAAAATGACATAGACGAGTACCTACTGTTGGTAGCAATAACAGACATTATTATGTTGACATTCAAGTAATTATCGTGACACGGTGGATGCGCGGGAGTCAAGCAGGACAATATGATCTATTATTTATTATTGTACCAAGGAAAATAATGATGGTTACAATACATTATTGTTATGAGTAGAATATAATAATAATTAGTTTTGAGAGATGACGGTGAACATTATAAACTACCTTTGTAATAAAGAATTATGTTGATACATGAAGAAAAAACTTGTACCCTGATTTGAGATAAATGCACAAACGTATTAACGTGAAATTCACTCAGTTAATGTTTATATGGAGCAGAAGTAGAGAAAATGAGTGTAATGGAAAGCAATCTTAAATAGGCTTCGGTAACCACCGTCAATCAGGTAGACCGTGTGCTTGTCTGCCATCTCTGTAGTATAAAAAACGGAAAATTGGAAGACCTTTGCATCAAATAAGGGTAAGCAATGATAACTTACAGACTAACAAGTCCACGAACAAAATTATCCGTTTACAAGGCCTAGCATAAACTACCTACAATTACAATACGGCTACTGTCAAATAATAAAGATCACTGTCCACTGCTGCTTAGCCGACGCGTATTCGTCATGTTTCACTGGGTGCACACTGGCGTGCAGCTTACAACATGAATATTTAAAAAATTGGTATTTACAGTATTGGGTTTTTCAAAAGGCTTTCCATCAGGCTGGTGGCGACGTCAATTTGTCGAGCTAAATATAAAAAAAGGGATCCTAGAAGGTTTTTACTGGGTCGGCAGCGCGAGTGTGGCGCCTGTGGTGCTGCAAACGTTCATAGGCTGTGATGACCATGAGTCCTTCTGGTGGGCCGTATTCTTGTCTGCCACCTTAGCGGTATAAAATAGAATAAAATTGTGCCTAAGTGCAGTTTAATCTTACAAACTTTGTGCTATATATAAGTAATCTGAACCTCCTATCTTTTATGAATTAAAAGTTTAAAACTTATTATTATCATTATGTCTTATAAGAAAGTTACGTTAAGTACGTTTTCACAGCCCACTCAATATTTGCTCGTGATCCGCTAACGGGTAACGACCCATTTTGTTTGGGTACTACTGCCGTAGAGGATTTTAGAATTTAAACAGCAATCGCTTTAAACAATACTGAAAACTCAATTTACTTCAGCCGTATGCCACAACCGCCACTCAATCCGACCTTGGCTTTTTAATACAATTCGCGCTTTTACGCTAAAATAAGAAATGCCGTGTTCAGACTGCATTAGTATAACATTAGTACTAATTAAGCTTAATCCAGGTTTTAATTAACACTAAACAATGATTCACTACATACCACCGCGCCCGCAGCTGAGCCCAGCTTAACATTATCATAACCTAATTAACACTACACGCGCCTGTTTTCCTGATGTTTATGACATAGGTATACACTTTAATTTATTTTATACATCTATTTTCAGTCTCTAATACCTACAAAAACACGTTATTCTATGAAATTTGTGGGTATACCACGAAAGCGGCATAGTATTGCAAGATCCGGGGCCGTGTACTGTACCTATAACAATAAAATAGGGGCCGCTTATAAAGAAACATGTTGAACAAATAAACTTTTTAGAATATAGTGTACGTTTTGCTCGCCTTCGCAATTTCCATTCTCATCACACTCTCATTTCCCATTTTCCCAAATCTAAATTACGAGTTTTCATATAGCCACGCCAAGAATTACTTTCTCCATCGGCTATTGATGTTTCATCTAAAAAAAAGCCTGAGATCCAGCTAAGGTCTGCTTTTTTAAAATTAGGTATACCTAGGGCCGGCGCCCAATCGGCATCGGCAAGGAAAAGAATTTTTTGGTGACAAATAGCAATATACTATAATATAATGGCAATAAAGTAGACATTTCCGTGATATGTGGTCGTAATAACAAAAATACCGCTTCGGTATGCTTGAGCCTGCTGTATCGGCAGCCTTGAGAATGCTTCGGGATGCTTCGGCATCCTTCGGTACGCCGCCGGCGCCGAGGCGAGGGGAGGCATCCGCCATTTGCATCAAAGGTTGTTCACCCAAAATCTTCTTGATTGATTAGATTTCTCTTCTTCTTCAGCAAGAGTTGCTATTAACACTAGATCCCAGTCCACCATATTAAATACTATTCAGACAACTAGCTTGTAACAACTCTGAGACTGTTATGACGAGAAATACGATATTGAGACGCTTCGGCAAGCTACAGGACGGTGCGGCATCCTTAAGGACGCCTCGTCATCCCTAAGAACGTTGCAGCATGCCAAAGCATATTTGCCGATAGTGTGCGCTTGCATGTAGGATGCTGAAGGATCCTTTTCCTTGCCGATGCCGATAATGGGCGCCGGCCCCTAGGGCCGGCGCCCATTAGCTAGCTTTAGCATTAGCTAGCTTGCTAGCTTATACTGTATTTTGGGGATTTTTGTTGTTTACAAACTATTGACTTCTGTCGTCTATTTGCGATAACATAATTATCCGATTTCCAAACATATAGTACATACTCGTATTTATATAATTTAGATTTTTATTTCCGACATTGTTCAGAAAGACTACTATCTGTCCTCATATATTTGCGCGCCTGAAATATTCATTGTTCAGCTGTGGCTATACTTAGAAGTAGGCTTTGACTCCAAAGATCTTAGGACACAGTACCTACACCCTCTCTTATTTGCCTGAAGTAAACCACATAGTGTGTCCAAACAAAGCAATTAATCCTTGTTGTTAAATAGTGAAGGTCCTTCTAGATATTAAATAAATATAGATACCAAAGAACTTATCTTCCACTTGATACTCTACCCTACCTTCTAAGTTGTAATTTTTCTTTAGAAACTGTTTTGAAATGAGTTAAACCCGATAAAAATTAAACAAAGGTAACAAAATTTTAACTTGTAACGAAATGTAACATTCTTTAACTGAATAATTGCAACACTTAAAAACTAAACATTTACCAATAAATAATTAATTGAAACTGGATCAAGGCAATCACACCCACACTAAAAACTTTTTGGGATACGAATTAAGGTAGATCACATACAACATACACTTATCATGTCAAGGTCGCCTCAATATAGAAGAAGTAGACCAGTCTTGGTCCCTAAAGCTTCACACAAGAGTGAAGAAGAAACAGCGGTTGACGTTGTTATTTTTTTTTTAAGTTTAGAAACCCCTCATCGATGCCATACCGGACTTTTACTGACTAAAACCACCGATGCCCAACCCCTGAATACGGCCAGGAGCCCCGGGTAACTCCTCGGAAGAATGTCACAGCATTCCCGACAGAGTTTTTAGTATTTACGGTTGAAAGAACCGAACCTGGCCACAGTTCCACTACCATACCGTGAACGCACTCTTCGTGACAGCAATATGTACATAATATCTAATTTAAAAGAGGTATTTTTCAAAAATTCTCGGAAGGATGTCCCACCATTTCCGACAGACTTTTTTAGTATTTACGGTTGAGAGAATCGAACCTGGCCACTACCATACCGTGAATGTGACACTCTTCGTGGCAAATCCCTTTGATGCGGGGCAGTTTACCGACAGTGCCCCGATAATACATCGTCTACGCCCGAATAGGTACTACGCGTTATAACGATTTACCTGGCCACACCATCGTGTTAACACGAATATTCGGCGTAGCCCGCTAATGTAGCCCAGCATGACAGCAATAGGTACATATTACGAGTATAAACTAATACCGTGAATGTGACACTCTTCGTGGCAAATCCCTTTGATGCGGGGCAGTTTACCGACAGTGCCCCGATAATACATCGTCTACGCCCGAATAGGTACTACGCGTTACAACGATTTACCTGGCCACACCATCGTGTTAACACGAATATTCGCCGTAGCCCGCTAATGTAGCCCAGCATGACAGCAATAGGTACATATTACGAGTATAAACTAATTTGAAAGGGGTATTTTTTTAATTCTATATGTCAAATTCACTCACTAAATATTGCGTTCGTAAACTACTAATAACACTTATGAAACTCTGAAATTGATGATAAGAACCTACATAATTAGATTTACTTCTACATCAGTCAAAACAAAAATTTATATCTGATTGCCGATGAATCTATTAATCTGATAAAATAATGTTTTACACCTGTTACACAAAAATGTTGAAGGTCTAATTAATGGTAAAGAATTGGAATTGGAATTGTACATGAACTTGAATAACATTGATTATCGCTCCTGGCGGGCCGAAGCCCAACTGCTCATGTTGGACTGTTGTATAAATCAATCATTGCCGCGAGAACTTTGATGTCGCAATGCAGGATTCATTCATTCTGTCGTTGCGAGAACTTTTATATCGCGATGCAGGACTTCCGGCGGTCGCCACAAATTAAAAGTTAGTAACAAATCAGTAGGTGACATCATACTTGGTTTTTTTTTTCATGCACAATCTCGTTTAACCATCTTCCAAAATAAAACCATTTATCCTTGTCAGTCAGTTATTTTTTTTAAAAAATGACAAATACATTTTTTGCTTAAACAAACTTCATTAACACAAAATGTATGAAGCTATCTTGTCTTGAAGTTTTTGAACTTTGTAAGCATAGAAATAATGAGTTTTTATTCTTATTTTGGTGATTAATGACTTGCCCATACGAAGAGGGAATAAAACTACCCACATCCTAGTGGTGTTGGAATGGAACACGGAACACGTAGGTCACCATTTAAATTTTTTAACCAGTGTCGTAACAACCTAACCGTAAGAGTCCATGACGTATTTTCCACACGTAAAAAAAAATAAGACTAAACCGAACCTAAAGATTTAGGGCACCTTCAAATTAGACTGACTGACGCGCCACAACTGCGCTTCTAAAAATTGTATGAAAACTAGTGGTGGCGCGTCTGGCGCGCCACTGTGGCGCCAATGCGGCGCTTCCTCGCGCCTCTAATTTGAAGGTACCCTTAGTCCGCGAAGAGGCTTTCTACCGTCTCGGGTCCTCCTCGATCCTTCTAGAGGACGAATATCTGCTTCAAAGCTCTTTAATCGCTCAAAAGGGCCTCGATTGTATTGATCAAGAAATAACACAAAGTCAAAAATAATTCAATTCTCAATTAATAAATTTGTTGATATAATCATGTTAAATTATTTGTAAATTACCTACGGTATTGCTTGTTAATACAAATTAGTGTCATTTGAACCGCAAGTCCTGTGGAAAATTGTTTTAAAATAACAAGGTGGGTGACGTCATATCCTGCAATTGTTGAAATCGTAGACCAATAACACCGTCTGATGAAAAAGAAAATAACATAATTTGACCCGTTGTCAGTACCTACCAAGACAGTCGTTAAGCCAAGTTGAAGGCCATATGGGCTTGAAATTTTTCAACAGAGCGTCGTCACAACCTGCGCCTGTGTATAGAATATATTATGTAATCTGTGAAAAAGCTCGTGGCCCCGCGGTCTCAGTGTTCTGTAAACGATCACTGCAGTAAGCGTGATCACTTTGTGACATTTATTTGAGCGTTTCCGTGCTTCGGAAGGCACGTTAAGCCGTTGGTCCCGGTTGCCAGTCCGACTATTACGTGGAACAAATTATACAAAGGTGAAATGTGGGCATATAATATGCCTCTGCCTACCCCTTCGGGGATAAAGGCGTGACCATATGTATGTAATCTGTGGTAGCGCCTCTGGTGTTGCAAACGTCTACATAAAGTCTACGGTAACCAACTATCGGGTGGGCGGCAAGCTTGTTTGCCACCTTTAGTATAAAAAAACTGCTACAAATAAACGATAGACCCCTTTCGCCAGTTACAGGAAAATTTAATATCCAATTCAAATCTAAGCAATGAAAATGAGCTATTAGGTGCGTAGTCCACTATTGGATAATAGATATTTCTCAACTCGTACAACATCACTCAATGTTCCACCCCAGTACCTACCCCCTATATAGTTCATCTCAGTACGTGCAAGTTCTACCTTAGATTTGCCGAGTCGCATTTTCCTCTCCAAAACCACAGTATAAATATGTTGTTTAACCAGTATTGTAGCTCCCTACAAACGGATGAAGCGCAAGCTATACCTACGATTCTCGTTTTCGGCAGGCCTTTCAGCACGCAAGCAGCGTCCGCAGTCGCGATTGTGCCGAGTAGACGAATGGACGGTGTGTCGTTTTTTAAATAGTAACCGCGCGTGTTTTATTTACTAAAACTATTTAATATGACAACTAAAGTCTATTGTGCTTGTTTTGGTTGCATGAATTCGTCAATAACGCACCCAGAGATAACGTTTTTTAGATTACCTGGAAACTCCGAAAGGTAAGACTATAAATTGATTTTACTTAAGTACTAATTGGTACTAGTTGACTAAAGTCAAACAAAGTGATTGACACGAGTGAACTAGGTAGTTACATGAAGTAGGTATGTTTGTGTTTAAAACTAGACTTGTGCTTGCTCAGTCAGTGAACGGTGAGATCCATTAAAGTACAATATCCAAAAAAAAAAACTAGTTCAGAACTCTATTACGTGTAGGTAGTATATTTAGTTCCGATGTCAGTTCGTGGTTATTTAATTGAGAGCAATGATTTAGGTGTTTCAAGAGTATTCATTTCTTTGTGGATGACCGATGTTACAGTACACTTAGCACCGTATGACTTTGATTGACAGCATTTTTGTTACCTTTGATTTTTATTACACGCATAGGGATTTGCGTCACTGTTCAGATGGCGCAAGGAGGCGCTGGAGCGGGGCCAAAGGCCTGCGTCTCGAGAAAACGAAGCCCAGCGGACCCTGCTCCACCAGGAAACCATGGAGACATGGAAGGTGCGACTTGAGCAACCAAAGGGGGGATTCGCCACAATCGCGGCCGTCTGACCGGTCATGGACGAGTGGCTGGAGAGAAGACACGCTGCTCTCTCCTACCGGTCGACACAGATGCTTGCCGGGCCAGTAGATTCGGTAGGTATCTGTGGCGAAAACACCGGGAAACCACGGCCGAGTGTCAGCACTGCGAGGACCGCAGCGATGACACGGCGCTCCACACGCTGGTGGAGTGCACGGCGTGGGCACAGCAACGCCAGGTCCTCGTAGTGGGTCTGGGCGTGGACACTCTCTCGCTCGAGGCCATGGAGCGAGCCATGCTCTCCAGCGGGAGTAAGTGGGACTGCGCCGCCTCTTTCTGCGAGCAGGTCATGCTCGCGAAGGAGGCGGCGGGCCGGGTGCGGGAGAGAACTCTCCCACCCGAGTTCCGCAGTCGGCGCCCTGGGCGCCGCCGACGTGTCTTCGCCGAGGACTATCGGCCTCCATGACCGGGGGTCTGAGGACGGTGAGAGGGCCGCTCACCGTCCTTACAGAAGCAGGCCCATGACGGCAGCGTGACGTGAGCAACTCACGCACGCCCCCCCCTTAGAAGCGGGGTCACACCCGAAACCCCCCAAAGACGCGGGATTGCACCCGAACCACCCCCTGGGCGAGGCCGCGTTGGCGGCCGTAGGTCTGTTGGGAGTCACGGGACATCCTTCCTGAGGGCTTACCCGGGGCTCACAACCATAGGCAGTTGGGCGTGGCATGAGGTTTTTTAGTCGGTAAGAGTCCGGCATAACATCCTATGAGGATTTTCCCTCACGTTAAACAAAAAAAAAACAAACAAAAAAAAAACACGCATAGGGACAAATTTGAACTTCCAAAATTTAATACAACTTGACAATGTACGAAAAGTACTAGTGTACTAGTAGAGACTGACTAGTACTTTCAAATCGAAAAATAGTTTTAATTTTGTAAATCAAAAATTTAACACAATGATTATAAAGACTAGAATTCCGTGATTCTATCACTGACGAAACATGTGATGAGCCGATTATTATTGTCTACGCCGCTTACTCGTTTTCAAATTTCTATACCCGTTTCACTCAATCGTTAGTAGATAACGCCGCGCCGCCAGCCGTCCCACCCACACCGTCCCGCGGCGATCCGAAACATAATAAACATTTCTTTTCCCAAAAAAAGGATTTTGAACCACTCGTGGCCAGGCTCCCCGTCACTCGCTCAAGGCCGCGCGCGCTATACACCTACCGCTTTGTTTAGCAAATCTTATATCCGATGTACGAACCACATTTTTGGTTTAAATTCGATAAAAAAAAGGTGATCTCGTTTTGTGTAACATTTTAGTTTTTTAAGTAGTACATGTTTAATTAATCAATTGGTTTTTTTGCACAACATTCAGATTTCTGGTATGCATTCCGTTAATTAGTGGAGTTACCTAAGTGTGCAGAAAAATTATATAGATGTGCATTTAAAAATATCCCATTTATAAGACCAATTTGTTAATAAATCACACATAAACATGGTTTTTAAATATAATCTAGCAATCAAAAGGTACCTACATGCATTTTTATTGAGAAATTATTACTCACAAAGGATTTTTTTGTTTAAATAAATAAAGTACATATTTACTCGAAATGAAAGCCGGTTGTCAGTTAAACGACAATCCTTAATACAACAAACTGAAGACTGCCTTAGTGGCGGATTGAAAATTTTCAACTGCATTAGGCTCAATATCTATTACGCGGTACGTAAAACTATAAGGTAAAATGTGGGCGTATACTATGCCTCTGCCTACACCTTCGGGGATAAAGGCGTGACTATATGAATGTATGTATGTACATATTTACAATCACAATATTAAATAGAAAGTCAAAGAAGGCACTTATTATTAAAATGCTATAGGTGGGCAGCCCTATCGCATGCTTACGTACCGCGCGGCTGTAGGCATTTATTTCTAAAATCCGGCCGAGTCAGACTACAGTATACAGTGCCAAAACTGACTAGGTATGTAGGTATAGGTAATTGTCTCTAAGTTAAAACTACATAATATAAACCTATTTATTTATGGGTGGGGCAGTTATTAAATTGGGTTGATCATTATCACCAGAGGTTGACCCCTCTTTTTTAAAACCTTGTGTGAAAATCGTCATTGAGTTTCACCCTTTCACCCCATCATCCCATGAGGACTGTTGTCGGGGTACGTATGGCGGACTCTTCTTCTTACAGACTCGAGACCTCAAATACGCTTTGAACCCTAGATGACACCTCGGGAGGGTGTCCCAGGATCGCCGCCCGCCTTAGGTTTCCACTTTTAATTTTGCTTTCCCTGAGCTGCTTTATAGTTTCATAGGAATATCTCAAAATAAACCCATAAATATAACAACTTGTAAACTAAAAACTAAAGTACCTACCTAATATATTTTACTCTGCTATTATTTGGAACGATACTAATATTTCATTGCGAATTATGGCACTCTGGCCATTTACATCTAAAATAGCCAAGGTTTATTATTATGTATGCCTGTGCAAAACTAAACTGATGATTATAAAACCAAGGCATTGATTTGAGATATATAATTAAACACCTAACACTTATTTTATTCCGTGATCAAATTTCAATTTATCGATTACACCTTTATGCTTGCTCAGTCAACCTTAGCAAATTAAGAAAAAAAAAGCAAAACATGAGCCTTCAAACGGCCTTAGTCCAAGATGACGGACTATTTCAAATAAAGAACGAAAGTGCTGACGTAATCAAGTTGTATGCGCCATACCTTACAAGGAATTGTGACTCATGCGCATTTTAAACAAATACACAGACTTATCACATACATGGTCTGACGTTAATCTTGCGTAGGTGGAATCGCAATTTGAGACATAAATGTTGTAAGATAAGACTCATATTGTCAGAACAAGGCTATCAACAAAAATATAATTCCGTTAATATTTTCGATATGAAACTGCTTGAAAGTTAGAAAGTATGATAAATGAACTGTTTTTGGAAGAGAAATAGTAATAATAGAAAAAAATTGCTTCCTGTATAAATTAGCATGACACACCCATTTTTTGTGCATAAGTATTTCCGATTCCACAGTCCCCCTATTTGCCCCTTTTCACACGTACTGGTTGCCGGGTATTCGGCAGGCGGCGAAGTGTATGGCCATGTACGAGTACTATTAGCTTTCACGTACCGGCGTGATTTTCCCGGTAATGCCATACACTCGCCGCCGGGTACCCGGTACCGGCTACCCGGCAACCGGTATGTGTGAAAAGGGGCTTACCTTACTATTGTTAAGTTATATAATTAGGTAAGTATGTATGCCAGTTAAGTCAGAAACTGAAAGCGACAAAGGCTTGATGAAATTTTCATTTCGGGAGCACCAATCTAGCTAATAAAAATGTTGCTTTCAGAAGTTGTAATTTTAGGAAGTTACCCTTCCCAGCCTAAGGGATAATATAGATTTTGTGATACAGACGATAAAATGCCTGAACAAGTACCTGAACTAAGTACCGAATTGTAGTTTTAGTTCTTGTTTTAATTTTTATCAGTTGCCTAGATATACCCCGTGACCATAGCCAAAGCCTATTTTAGCTCAATTTAGTTTAGTTTAGTTCTACGTTCTACATTTCACACAACCCTATCTGATCCCAAAGTAGTGACCGACCGAAGTTTCGGTTTCGGTTTCGGTTTCGGCCAGTTTCGGCCAAAAAATCGAGTTTCGGCCGCAGTTTCGGTTTCGGCCAAAATGGGCCGAAACTTTCGGCCGAGCCGAAACTCACGTGTTCATGAGTTTTGAGTGCCTGGCTCTGCTTGTGACGTGGTCGGGGTCAACCCAACCAGTTAATATGTTACTAACCGAAGATTTACAGATTTACAAAGTACTTCCAATCAATAGTAGATAGTTATAATAATACAATTTTTACGGAATCCTAAAAAGGTGATCTAGGACATTACATAACCCTACCCCTTTCTTGTCAGTTCCGTTGACTTCGTAGGTAGTCTGTCTGTCTGTCTGTCAGCAGTAGGTTGTAACTCATGCACAGTGTTAGACAGTTAAAAATTTTACAGATGATGTTTTTCTGTTGCCGCTATAGACAAATTTGCCGCTATAGACAAATATACAACATACGTGATTTATGCCGCTTTTCATAAATTCGCGCGCTGTTGTCCAGATTTGGGTATATACTTCTTGAATGTAACCAAAACCAGCTAAGAGCTAGTAGCAGGGCACCGTGTGGTTTTAGTCGGTAGGAGCTATTGCGAACTCCTACCGAACAAACCACACGTAAATAATAATAATAAGTAGTTTCTTTTTTAAATCAGAAGATTTATACCGTTGATTGATGGCACTTGGTGGAACTTGCTGCACCTATTGAAAAATAACCGGCCAAGTGCGAGTCGAACTCTCGCAAGGAGGGGTTAAAGCAGGACCCTATTAACGAGACATGATGCCTAGTCGTCCGTCTGTATTACTCACGAGGTTGTATCGCTGGAACCGTGCCAGATAGAGGTCGAAAGTTTTGACTGTACAGTAGTTCTACCGACTAAAAACCACGCATATCGTACCTAACAGCCTACGGTTGGGAGCCCCGAGTATGCCCTGGGAATAATGCGTACTGCGGCCGCGTCTTCTGGGGATTGTTCAGTTGTTATCCCGCTTCTTGAGGGGGGCATGCATGAATCCCTTACGTCACGCTATCGTCTAAGGCCTGCTTCCGTAAGGATGGTGAGCAGCCCCGTCACCGTCCTCAGGCCCTTGGTCATGGAGGCTGATAGTATGGGGCGCCGCCGCAGACTGTGGAACTCTTGTGGGAGAGTTCTCTCCCGCTTCCTCCCCGCCGTCTCTTTCACGAGCATGACCTGCTTACAGGAAGAGGCCTATGGCCCTGCTCCAGCGCCTCCTTGCGCCATTAAAACAATGACGCAAGGGCCCTCGCTTCCAGGTCCCATATAGGGGTTCCGGCTAGAAGACATGCCGCCTCAACAGAAGTCGTGCGGTATCCCCTTATCACACTGACAGCCGTCGCCTTCTGCGGGCTAAGCAATCTAGCCGCATTGCTGGTCATCAAGATCTCCACCCATACGGTGGCCCCGTATAGGGCCGATCCCAAGGTACAGTCTCCTGCAGGGAGCGTTGGGTTTCCTGATATTAGGCAACAACCGTGAGAGTGCGGCTGTTGCCCCCTCCCTCAGCTATGAGACCAAACTTTGGAAGTGGTATCCCAAATTCCGCCGGCTATCGAGTACGAGCCCCAGATACGTCATCGCGAGCTCGATGCCTGATGCTGACGCCCCCTATGTACGCTGGATTCCGCAGGTGGCTGCGTCAGGGCTGCGTCTCGGTGCGTTGCTCCTCGCGCTGTTATCCAATCGTAACCGATGTTCCACAGAAGCCGTCCTAAGACCGATCCCTATGGAATACCGAACGACACATCTCGCCGACCCAGCCCTAGCCAGCTCGGGTAAGTTATAGCCCTCTCGGATAGATATTAGATACCCCGACAATTTGACGGAGGTATGTATATATAATGTATGTATTCCATGGTAAATAAGTGCCTCCCAAACGCAGCTCCAGGGCAAGATGTTGAAAGCGTTGGCGATGTCAAGAGACACTGCCACCTCGCCCTGTTCTGTTGCCGCTATTACAAAAAATACCTACTAAAATCAGAAAAAGAATCCAGACAACAAACGTAATTTTTGTGCCTAATTTTTGTAACGGAAGTTAACGGAATCCTATGTTCGGGAATCCGACTCGCACTTGGCTGGTTTTTTTTTTGCAATATGAACACGTGAGTTTCGGTTTCGGTTTCGGTTTCGGCCGAAACTGACCCTGGCGCCGAAAGTTCGGTTTCGGTTTCGGTTTCGGCTGGAAAACCAGTTTCGGTCGGACACTATCCCAAAGTAAGCTAGAAATAACCTGCTTGTGTTATGGGTATCAGACCACGGATATTAATACCTATATACTTTTAAATTTTAAATACATACATATTATTATACATAGAAACACCCAGACTCTTGAGACTAACATCTATGGGTCACACAAATATTTGTCTCCAGTGGGAATCGGACCCACGACCTCCAGCGCCGCAGGCGGTATCACTACCGACTGCGCCACAGAGGCAGTCAATTTGGGCAAGATGGCTTTTTTTTATTATTCTACTTAGGTAGCAGACAAGCTTACGGCCCGCCAGAAGGTTGGTTATGGTAGCCTATGGACATTTGCAACACCAGAGACGAACACACGCGCTGCCGACCCTGGCGCAGGTTGTATCGACCCGCAGTTGAAATTTTTCAAGCCGCCCATAAGGCCTTCAACTTGGCTTAACGACTGCCATTTTACTGGTAACCGGGACCAACGGTTAAACGTGCCTTACGAAGCACGGAAACGCTCGCAAATAAATGTTACAAAGTGGTCAAAGAAAGAAAGAAAGAAAATACATTTATTTATGACACGCACGTTTACAAACACATATTAAACCAATAACATTATGTAGGTACAACAAAATTAGAAAAAATAACAACTGTGCGCATCTTAAATGGGTCACGTGGTGGTCACCCATCCATAACCGGTCATAGTAAATGTTGCTTACTGCAGTGATCGTTTACAGAACACTCGAGTCCGCGGGGCCACGAGCGCTTCTATTTATTTTGCGTTGTTTGCTTGGGTCAGTATGATAACGTCATAAATTAAAAATGTCACTCCTATCCGAAGAATGTTCAAAAATAAAAATCTGATAAGTTCCATGAACATTATTGAATATTGAAAAACTTCACTTGTACTGTTCCACAACATTTATTATTGTAATACCTAACCGGTTTCGCCTCTCGGCATTCTCAAAGGCTATTTACTTATTTAGATCATAATTACACTCCGAACGCATAAACAATGACAATTGTTTCCATGTAGGTATACCAACAGACAATGTTGTCAGTTTTCAAATTTACCCCAAACATTAGGGAGAAAGCAAAGTATTAAAATATTTGAAAATTAAATCATTTCCAATCATATTACAATATTTAACTAATTTTAAGGGTTGCCAGTTTACAATTTGCCCAGAAAATTTTTTTTTGTCTTCTGAAAATTAAATTATTACAATTCAAATTTAAAAATTATTAGTATTGTTGACTTCAACAATACTAATAATTTTTAATTTTTTTTATTTATAGTGTTAATTAATATTATTAAATGTGAATAACTCAAAATGTTCAAACGATTAAATGTCATACACTGCACCAATTTGATTTGTCATATCGAACCATGTCAAGTAAAACTAATACAAATAAATTAAATGTCAAAATATCTAGGTACTCAATTAAATGTCAAATTAACTAATCAAATTAATGTCAGAATATCGTATAAATTAAATGTCAAAATATTCAATCTTATGTATACATATGTAGATGTCATTACCATATCACTGTAATAATGCAGCAAAGGTGAACGGTTCAGGTCTAACTGTTGGTTTAGGATAATGTTCGGGTCAGTATTTAAGAGTCTACCTATTTCGAGTGTCTCAAGAGCGTTCATTTTTCGACCTTTATCGCAGGAATGTAAAGCTTTAAAATTAGTTTTTCGATCAAAACTGTGTCCTTCAGTAAGGAGGTGCTCTGCGAAATTGGACTCCGTTTTCTTGAGCCTCCAGCCACTAATATGTTCCGAAACTCTGATTTTAAACGATCTCCCAGTTTGACCGACATATTTTTTATTACAATCGGCACACGTCAGCTCGTAAACCCCACTTTTTTGATCTATGGGAGTTGTGTCCTTGTTGTTACAGATCAAATTGTGTAGGCTGTGAGTGGTATAAAATGCTGGCTTACATTCGGAAAGACTCCTAGCGCACCTATATGAGATACTACCGATGTACGGTATGCGAGACCATCTCTTTCCGTCGGTATTAGAGTTCGTGGGTAGGTATACCACCCTTGTATGCCAAATCTCTAACAGTCTTTGCTCGTTTCCGTGATAGGATACTGTCTATTAATTGAGGTGTGAATCCATTATTTATGGCTATCGTTTTGATACAGGACAATTCCTCCTCAAAGTCATTCCGTGACATTGGTATCGAGAGCAAACTATGCACCATTGAATGATGCATGTTTAGGTATACGTCTCTTGGATATCGTGCCGAAGCTACGGCAGCGCCAACTGTCGGTTAGCGGCGACAACTCGAGGTCGTTCTTGACATAACAGTGAACATTTGATTCGCATATAAGTCGCTACAAATTTGTGATTATTGTTCTGTTTAACATAATAAGAAATTCTTTTTATCTACTCTGATACTATAATACAAAGATTACAAAATTGAAATCAATACTATTATGACAAACATTACGCACAGGCCAAAAAAAAAGTTTTATTACGATACAGGTCTTGTATGGACACCTATATCATAATAAAACTTTTTAATCATTACGATACACCATAAACAATCTCCAGCTGACAAAGAAGTTTGAACCTCTACTTTAAAAAAAATGTGTCTCCAGAGTAGCGAAAAATCCTAAATCTATGGTCTCCGCAGCCTAAAAAAAAAGAAACACGCATGCGCAATCGATGTTTGCGCCTTGGCGCCAACATTTTACATTTAAATTAAACAAAGTTTGTTTTGTTTGTAAAATAAATTAGTTTTTGTGTAAAAACATGTCATAAAGCGAGGATGGTGGTAATTGTACACCACCAGACATTCTGGAAACTGCGTCAAACATGACCATGAACCTGTTACCGGCGCAATCAAGGAGCAACTATATATCACAACAAAATGAAATCAGGTATTATAGTATGAGAGTAGATAAAGTAGTGTATGACACTGTGCATAACTTGGTCTTATAACACTCGTGTGATACTATAAAAAAACTCGCCTACGGCTCGTTTTTTTAAAACACACTCGTGTTATAAGAACCCTTATTATGCAACAGTGTCATAAACTACTATTATAATATTATGAGCCGAACTATAATCAAGTGTGGATTCGAGAATATTTATGCAGAATTCTTTCGCGAATAATCTGTGTCGAAAGGTAAGTAAATACACGAAACAATGAGATATTCTTTCAATTTCATTGTAATTTTTTCTACGTATATATTTGTAGGATTATCGTATTACTAGTATAACACGATGATCAAATCAAATTATTTATGAATTATAGGGCATAAATTATTCCAAAGCCATCATGTTCAGGAGGTCGCGGTCAAAATCCATGATGCAGCTAGTGGAGAACAAATCATTAGTGGAAAAGTAATACCACAGACGAGAGTCAATAATCCACCGTACGATGTGAAAGTAGAGGTATCTATATAATAATTATTAAATCAATTAATGGTTAAATAATAATAGTTATTCAACTATTAATTGAATCTGAAAAAATCTATTTACAGCAACTTTTCAACCATATACCTACATGCAAAAGAGGAATGGAAAATGAAGATGTATCTCCTCTTATCAAAGAAATATAAATAACTAGCGGTACCCTGCCACGCTTCGCTGTGACTTTTTTATGGTGGTTTTATGTACCTATGAGAAATTAGTAACAATCTAAATGATGGGTACATTTCAAAAAAAATGTGTGCGTGTACTATTGTACACACGTAAGAAGTGAAACTTCTTCATGACTTTATTTTTCGAAAGAAATATCATGAAATATATATAGGAATTAGTAGTCCAAAAGTTCAAAAGTTCAAAAGTCCAAAGTCAAAAAGTCCAAAAGTCCAATAGTCCAAAAGTCCAACTGTCCAAAACTCCAAAGTCCAAAACTCCAAAATTCCAAAACTCCAAAACTCCAAAATTCCAATAGTCCAAAAGCCCAAAGTCCGAAACTCCAAAACTCCACAACTCCACAACTCCAAAACTCCAAAAGTCCAAAAGTCCAAAAAGTCAAAAGCCCAAAACTCCATAAGTCCAAAAGTCCAAAAGTCCAAAAGTCCAATAGTCCAAAAGTCCGAAAGTTCAAAGTCCAGAAGTTCAAAACTCCAAAGTCTAAAAGTCTAAAATTCAAAAGTTCAAAACTCCATAATTCCAAAACCCCAAAACTCCAAAACTCCAAAATTTCGAAAGTCCAAAAGTCTAAAGTCCAAAACTCCAAAACTCCAAAACTCCAAAACTCCAAAACTCCAAAACTCCAAAACTCCAAAATTCCGAAAGTCCAAAAGTCTAAAGTTAAAACCTACTCTCTTTTATTATTCTGAATGCAAGGAGGCCACAATCAAACTTCTCTTAAAAAACATCAATCTGGTAGGTACCTTCTAAATAGGTTGTTTATGATATTTTGTTCTGAAGCTGGCAGAATATAATTTAAAAAAACGACCAGCGCCATCTATTGGTAAAATACATTTTTAAAGCTATTTTATTCTTATTGCTGTTATGATGAAAGTGTATAAAGTAGCCTAAAACCATCTCTGAATCCTAATATATATCGTGTCCAATTTTGAGCTCAGTCGATTCAGTAAATTTTGAGTTTTTAATAGATACTTAAACGCACACAACATTTTTATATATATAGATGAAGAAATTTGGTCATTGAAATTATATTATCTGTAAACAGTTATTTATTACGTACTTTTTTTTTTTTTGCAGATTTTAAGTATTTTATAGCGAAATAAATTATATTATTTACAACTTATAATATAATTTATTTACAATTATTATAATAAATTATCTACAAAAGGCTAAAACAAACAATTTAAAAAAAGAACTAAGAATTTTATTATACATACCTACATACATGCGTCGTAGTATTCCTCCACATCATCGTTCACTGGAAACGTTCCCAGAAGACTGGCAGCATTGCCACGTTGAATGGCAATGCTTATCCTTTGTGCAAGGAAATAGCCAGCCTTCTGGTCCCGTGAAGCGTCGACTAACCGCTTTGCCAAATCTTTATACAAAAAGCGGGCACTTGGACCCCAAGGCCCCAACGTTTCAACCCCAAACGGCTCAAACATATAATTACCTATTAAATTACAGTATTTGCGCCGTTTGAGGTTTTCCGCAGAAGCAGCAGCAGCACCTGCACAACCTGCTGTGCTTGGAAGATGTGACGGCGCAAGGGTGTCAACGCATGTAGCGTCCCACACCAAAGGTCGACCCATCTTCCAAGGCAACAATGACATACCGTCGGGCCTCTTGCCATCGTCGCGCACCAGTCCGTTTGGTTCTAAAACGGCGGGTACGCCCGCGGTGACAAGAGCCCGACGTATTATGTCATTCAGGTTGGCGTGGCGAGAAATGCGGCCGGCACTTCTGCTGCACGAGAGGCCATGATGTCCAAGATTGTCGACAACTTCTCCACAGTGACAATAATGCGGAGAAACACACGGCGCACCTAGACGGAGACATGTGGCAAGGCGAAAGGTAGTATCATCTAACATAGTACCTATGTTGGATGATGGAAGCGCTTGAATCCATAGACCCGACTCCCACTCTCCCACAGCTAGCAAACGCGCACGCTCTGCAATATTGGAAGAAGTATTGATTAAATTAGCTCTTTCCAAGTTACAGAGCGGCACATCCCACAGTCTCTGAGAGGATAGGTTGTCGGGCAAAGGAGTATTGGGGCAGGCCATCTTCCAAGCATTTATGGCGTCAGTCTTACACGACACCTCAGAATCAACCTGTGTGTTAATTAAAATTTTTCTGGTTAAATCTTCAGTGCCGTGAACTGACGACAAAAATGCTGGCAGACTGATGTTAGAAATTTTGCGAATACCGAGACCACCCAAGCGCACTGGAAGGGACGCTTGGAGCCAGGCTCGGTCGTTCAAGGCCACATTTAAAATTTTGCATAAGGTGTGCTGAATCGTAGTATCTATATTTTCCAAAAGTGGCATAAATTTCCAAAATTGTGATGAACGAATGGCATGAGTAAATTTTGGAACGAAAAGGCAAAACCGGAGTATAGTGAAAGCTGAATGAACACTAATTTTAAGTAATCGATCAGAAATAATATCGAAATTTTGTAGCTTTTCTTCTAAAAAGGGTTGAAAACCTTCTTCTAAAACCGGGGAACCCAGAAGGCGAAGAGATTTGCTATCTAAAATTTTTATGTTAGGAGCCAAAGAATTAAATTTGTGTATTGTGGAAAGACTGTCTACCTTTTCAGTAATAAAAAGTTCACATTTATCCGAATTTAAATTCAGACCAATGGAATTAAATTTATTTATTATTAATTGTAGGTCTTCTAATACTGTTTTTACATCGCCTCCTAGAGTCCCGTCGTCTAGGTACCATATGTTGAATTTAGAATTTATTTCTCTAATAATAGGATGTATAGCGAGAGAAAAGATGACAGGCCCCAGTGGGTCACCTTGTTGACAACCAACAGCTGATTACAAAAGGTGGTTTTTATATACTAATTTTGTAGGAAATCTGTAACATTGCCAAAGGAATTTATAAATTTTAGGAGTTTCTAATTTTGCTTGGGTCAACAAGGTGTCTCTGTTTAATGAATTGAAGGCATTCCTCAGGTCAACCTTCAGGATGACCTCACCTTCACCACTGCCAAGATATGTCGAGAGAGCGTGCAAGGCTGCCTCGCACCCTCCTTTGGAGCCAAAACCAAGTTGTAAGGGCTGAAATTTTTCGGCAAGTTCTGTATTATAAAACTTACAACAAAGTTTGGCTACCAAACGTCTTAAGACGCTTCCTACGGCAATGGGACGAATGCCACCATCTTTCTTGCGTAAGGCACACAAATTGGCCCCGTACAAGATAGCGATGATGCCATCATCCACATTGCCGGAAAGCATTAAATTTATGAGAGCCGTTAGCTCCTTCAGCAGAGCATCGCCAGCCTCACCTGTGTTTTGACACAACAAATCCTTGAGGTGTTGTGGTGTCAGACCGTCAAGACCGCCCGCAGATCCACTGCGGAAGGAGCAAACGGCTGCAAGTACGTCCTTGGCAGTGACACTGAGACACTCAAAGTCATCACTGGGTGGTTCAGGAAAAGTGAGATCAGCTGACGGCGGTGGATGCTTATCCTGCAAACACGCGAGCGTGTCTGCAGAATTAGTCGCCACCACATCGCTACTAAAAAGTAACCTCGACGCTCCCCTTATGTCACCTTCCCTTACTTTATTTTCTATATACTTAAATTGGTTTGTACTAACTGTATTATTATGTGTGATTGGCAAAATAGATTGAAAGATAGAAGTGGAATTAGAACTATGGCAATTTTCTTTAATAAGGGTTGTCAAAGATCGATTGGAACTGTTATCTCTATTTACATGTAGTATTCTGTAAGAAAAGGTGAGCAATTGCTCCCAGGCCGTTGTAGAATTCTCACGAACGACAAGGCCTATGCAGCTTGCCAAATTATAAGCCACAGAAGGCCTCGCAGCTCGAGGAATTCTTTTTAAAACCGGAATTGAATTTTTCATTACACTCAAAGTCTGCCAAAAGGGAATTTCGGAGGTATCAGATGTATTATTGACCCTCGAGATTGGGTTAACATGGCCTTGAAGTACATTCTGGGATTTGTGTATTTTCCCAATATGCACCTTCAAGCCATGTTCACCTTTAAAAAACCTGGCCTGGGGACAAAAGGGGCATTGTTGAAAATTACTTACAGAGGCAGCGGGTTGACCTGAACCTGCTTCCACATTGCCACTGACTGTAGAGGTGGACGTCATAAAAATAACACACGATTTATATGCACTTAAAAACACAAATAAACACAAAATAAAAATAAATAGACAATGAAAGTCTTTTAAACTATGACATTTTCAATCATCTGCGCCTTTTCCATAGCAACGCGAGGGACCTACGCCCCCCGCGTCGCATAATGTACTATGTCCGAAATTCTTCCTTTTGTAAGATGCAGCTGTAATTTTGTGTGGTCCAGCCGGTCCAGCCAATAAAATTTCAAAAAATTGTCCTGTTGGATAGAAGATGGCAAAATTGGGTCTGTTTTCAAAGGACCTTGCTTCTTATCAAAAATAAATTATAATAACGTAATATACGAAAAATACGAGTATTGGAAACCTGCCAAACTTCTTGAAATAGTTATTTTTGAATATTAAACAAAATTAAATTACAAGGACATGTTTTAGGTTGCCATGTTGTTTTTTTTATTTTTTTTTTTATTTTTTTTAATCTGTAAACTGCATTTTTCATATCGGTATAAAGGAACATTAACATTTCTTGCATTATTAATGTTAGATTAGTAAGTAATATAAAGTCATTGGTGAAGACTATTTCATAAGAATAAGCATGAAATATCGAATCAATAATAATTTTATTCATTTAGTTATTTTTTATTTTATCGTTTTTCATCTAAGTATAATAAATTATAGATAATAAAACAAGGAAATAAATGAAACCGGCCAAGTGCGAGTTGGACTCGCCCATGAAGGGTTCCGTAGCAGCAAATTACATAATATAAAACTTTCTGTAGTTCGTTGTAACTTTCATTGATGTTTTACCACGTTCGCAGTGGTAGTGATTTTTCTAGGCGAAAATTGCGGTTTATGAAGTATTAAGAAAAAACTACTAACTCGATCTCATTCAAACCAATTTTCGTTGGTAGATTTTATGGCAATGTACATCATATATTTTTTTTAGATTTATCATTCTCTTAGTTTAGAAGTTAGAGGGGGGGGGGACACATTTTTCCACTTTGGAAGTGTCTCTTGCGCAAACTATTCACTTTAGAAAAAAATATGTTAAAAACCTCAATAGCATTTTTAAAGACCTATCTAATTTTTGAGTATATATACCCTCAAAATTATCTGCGTTTTTTCTAGTTTTATCTAAAAAATCTTGATGCGGTTCACAGAATACATCTACTTACCAAGTTTCAACAGCATAGGCCTTATAGTTTCGGAGGAAAATGACTGTAACATATGGACGGACAGACAGACAGACAAACAGACATGACGAATCGAATCTATAAGGGTTCCGTGTTTGCCATTTGGCTACGGAACCCTAAAAATAACTAGCACGTGATTCTCTAAAAATGTCCATGCGAGATTAAAAATTTAACATGATTAACATTGTGCATGTTTGTTTTGATATACTACCTACTCCCTAGTCGCGCCTAAAGAAGTTTTACTTCAAACCTACTACACACGAACAGAAAATTTGACGACACGAATAAAAAGTCAATTCCCGATTCCGAGATTGGGAATTCTTGCACCCCACAACACAACAGCATCTCGTACCACCCATTTTTTCATATTTTGAGAGACCACTTTTGTACGTTTCTGAGAGAATTACAAACGTAAACCGTACAGCTGACCGCACTCTAACGTCCGCGTGTTGCCTAAATCGGCCGCAACGCTGCGCCACTAGAGTTGTCCAAGAGGCCTATACTTTCCTTTTACATGTAACAAATACTAACGGGTAACACTCATTCCAGAGCCCCTTAAACTCCTCCCACTGGGTCAAGTTTCTTCAAGGGCGTGCATTATTTATAATGCCGTGACATTGGATTAGCATAGCCACGTGTTGCGTTGCTTAGCAACCAGGACTTACAAACAAACAACCCTCGGTTCATTCCGCTTTAGAAAGTCAGAAAATACAGACGTGAATTTCCAAAAGCGTCCAGCGAAATCATTATACAAAAGTCGCCTCTTCACTTAGTTCTCAAAAAGCCTTCACCAGTGACTTGTGAGCCATGGATGCCCACGGAATCTCAAGGTCTGTAGACCATGTGAACTGGTGGGATCCAGAACATTGGAGGCGGAAGGGACCTAGAAGTATATCGTCCATTTCGTTGGAAGATGTTGAGCCTGGAGATATAAGGAATGGTTGGCTGACCCTGGAGGAGCCTAAGGTAGGATTAAATTTAGACATAAGAGTAACTTCATAAAAAGCCCTCTCGGTCAATTTATACTGCACACTGTTGTAAGTTTTCATATGGGGACTGGATGCGAAAGGCCCAGGACCGCGTTTTGAGGTGTAAACTGTGAGAGATCTGCATCCAGCCGCATATGATTATACTTAAGCTGAATGATATAGAAAATCTATCTATACACCTACTATATAAAGTGTATAATATTATAAAGAGAAAATATTTGATTGTTTGTTTGTTTGCATCGAATAGGCTCCGATAGTACTAGACCTTAGATGAATTAAAAAGGGAATTTTAATTCATCTAAGTACTAGACCGATTTGAATTAAAATTCGAATTCTTACACTGATGGGAAGCTTTACTCTTTGCGGTGAACATAGGCTATATTTTATTTTCATATTGCGTGACGTCCGTTAGTTTGGTATAATCTTATATTATCCTAATTTATTAATGCCGAATCCTCACTACCTCTGCACAAAGTCAGGACACATAGTCAATAAATCTAATCCACCTATCGTAGTACAGTCCTATCCTAATCATTCCGGGACAAACTTCACATAAACCATCTACTAAATAGTCCGAACAAAGCCTAAAAATTTGGTTTGGATAGGTGAGCCCGTTCTTGAGTTATAAAATGAAAAGTGGTATATATATATATATATATATATATATATATATATATATATATATCTATATATATATATATATATATATATATATATATATATATATATATATATATATATATATATATATAGATTATTGCTTTCAAATCACCACATGATACATTATCAAGTGCTTGACCAGAGCTTTCTCCATCAGCCAAGAAGAGCGGTTGATACAGCTACATGCTGCACTACACACACCCCAATCATTACCAGGCGTAATAGTTATGTAATATTCGTTAACTTTTTACTTCAGGACCGGTTTTGTCAAAAATCACTGAATAAAATAAAGGTTAAAGGTTAATAAACTTTCAACTGATATCGCAATTACGCCATTTTCCTCTCGCCTTTACAGCCGGATGTTGTCAAGAATTGCACTGTTGTAAAAACATCTTGTTCTTTATACATAGGTATTTGCAGACTGCAGAGTCACTATTAAAGTCTCAGGCACTTAATTTTAAACAGTTTTATATGTTAATATCGGAGACGATGATATTTTGCATTTGCGTAGTGCAATGAAAAGGAAAGAGGAATGATAGCGAATGTTAGTCAGACGAATGTCATGATTATTATGAGTTCATGTAATATTCTGAAAGTAGGTGAAAGAGTGAGGTTCAAAATTGACGATCGAGGGAAAGTATTGCGAATAATGCGAAGATCTTGACTTCTTGAGCAGGCAGGCAAATGAGGGGCGATATTGCATAATGTGATGAGTAGTTAATATCAGTAAAACCGGCAAAGCTTATAAGCCTGTATATATTCTGAAGTGTTTAAACTTACGTAAATTAATTGTTCAGAAGGTTCAATCGAGAAAGAAGTGTATCATTAGTCATAATCGGCATTATCCAGGTAACCCTGGCAATGAGCGCTAATGTTGCCCGATTAAACCTGCCCGCCTATATTTGTTTCGATACACTTCTAAGCTCCGTTTTGTCCCACGAATGTGGGAAACTTAGTAAACTCTTTTTAAGTACATACATGTCTATATTATAAAAACAGGCCAAGTGCGAGTCGGGCTCGCGCACGGAGGGTTCCGTACCAAAAACCGACAACAAATCACGTTCTTTGCATTTGCTTAAATGTCCATTTTATTTTAATGAAATTATTAATATTTAATAAAAATACACAGCTCGATATTCTGTTAGCATTTCAAGCATCCACTCGTGCCGTTATTAATTAACCCCCGACGGAAACCCGGAAGGGGTGTTATAAGTTTGACGTGTGTGTGGGTGTGTGTGTGTGTGTGTGTGTGTAAGTCTGTCTGTGGCATCGTAGCTCCCAAACGGATGAACCGATTTTGATTCTGTTTCTTTTGTTTGAAAGATGGGTTAGGGGAGAGTGTTCTTAGCTATGTTTTATAAAAATCGGTTAAGCCATTTCAAAGATATGAGGGGTGAAAGTGGGGATGAAAAATTAAATTTGTTCAAATATACCCGTGTTGGGTATCAAATGAAAGGTCATAACTTATACATCACGATACCGCAAGTTTTATGAAAATTGGTTTAGCCGTTCGAAAGATATGAGGAGTGGAATGTATTTCTAATTTTGTAACCACACTCAGCGCAATTCGCATTAGTTCTGAATAATTGTTGATAGACTATACGTATGTTGATATTAAAAAATCCCCTATAAAAAGCATGAAATAAAAAATTAAATTAAAAATTTAAAAAACCCCCGACTCACAAAAAAAGAACAATAAAAAAACCTGTAAAAAGTAAAAAAATAACTATTATATTATGAACTATCTACCCTAAGTATTGAACCTTTATTATTATTATAGGTAGCTATATTATTTACGTATTCATATTGTTAACTAACAGTTTGTCTCGTCGGGGACCGCTCACCTAATCATAACCTAATCGTGCGCCTGTCTCTATTTATTAGGTATAGAGCGGTCCCCCCGACGAGACCAACTGTTAGTTAAAAATATGAATACGTAAATAATATAGCTACCTATAATAATAATAAAGGTTCAATACTTAGGGTAGATAGTTCATAATATAATAGTTATTTTTTTACTTTTTACAGGTTTTTTTATTGTTCTTTTTTTGTGAGTCGGGGGTTTTTTAAATTTTTTAAATAATAAAATGGCAAAAATATCACGTTTGTTGTATGGGAATACCCTCTCAATATTGTTATTTTTCTGAGTTGAGTTTCTTGTTATAGCGGCCGAAAAATACATATCTACCTAATAGTAAAAATTTCAGCTCTCTAGCTATCACCGTTCATGAAATACAGCCTCATGACGGACAGACAGACAGACAGACGTACGGCGAAGTCTCATGAATAGGGTCCCGTTCTTTACCCTATGGCTACGGAACCCTAAAAACGATCTATACAAGTTTGTACCAATGTACATACCGTATAGTCTTTACCGAAGACTATCGGCCACCGTGATTGGGGGCCTGAGGACGGTGAGAGGGTTATTCACCGTCCTTACAGAAGCAGGCCCATGACGGCAGCGCGACGTGAGGAAATCACGCACGCCCTCCCTTAGAAGCGGGATCACACACGGCCGTGGGTCTGCTGGGAGTCCTGGGACATCCTTCCGAGGGCTTACCCGGGGCTCCCAACCATAGGCTGTTGGGCGCTACGTGAGGTTTTTTAGTCAGTAGGAGTCCGGCATAGCATCCATGATGATTATCCCTCACGATAAAAAAAATAAAAAGAAGGTATACCTACATACAAAATTCGATTTCAATGTTTATACGATGATAGACCCGTCACTTGGAAAACTTAAATATTCTGAAGGATACCGATTCACTAATAACACACCTTAGGTATCATTTCTCAAGCAAGAAAGTGGAAATATTTAAAATATTCCTCAACTTACTTTGACCTCTAACTCGGTACATACGCCTATTTCTACTGTAATATAGAAATTACAGTAAGTCTAAGTAATTATAGGTTGTCCTACAGGCTCTTCATTTATTCAGACATTCAGGCTATCATAATTATTGACGAATCTATACTAATCTATATATATATAAAAATGCTGTGTGCGTTTGTGTATCTATTAAAAACTCAAAATTTACTGAATCGATTGAGCTCAAAATTGGACACGATATACTATAGGATTCAGAGATGGTTTTAGGCTACTTTATACACTTTTATCATAACAGCAATAAGAATAAAATAGCTTTAAAAAGTGATATTACCAATAGATGGCGTTGGTCGTTGTTTTTTTAATTATATTCTGCCAGCTTCAGAACAAAATTATTATAAACAACCTATTACATACCAGATTGATGTTTTTTAAGAGAAGTTTGATTGCGGCCTCCTTGCATTCAGAATAATAAAAGAGAGTACGCACCTAATACAGAGGTCAGATATGTTTTGCATGTTATTTTTGAACTTTTTGGACATTCGGAATTTTGGAGTTTTGGACTTTAGACTTTTGGAATTTTGGAATTTTGGAGTTTTGGAGTATTGGAGTGTTGGAGTTATGGAGTTTTGGACTTTTGGACTTTTAGAATTTGGAGTTTTGGACTTTTAGAATTTTAGACTTTTAGACTTTGGAGTTATGGCCTTTTGGACTTTGGACTTTTGGACTATTGGACTTTTGGACTTTTGGACTTTTGGACTTTTGGACTTTTGGACTTTTGGACTTTTGTACTTTGGACTTTTCGAGTTTTGGGCGTTTGACATTTTGGACTTTTGGAGTTAGAGTTTTAGACATTTAGAGTTTTAGAGTCTTAGACATTTAGTTTTAGAGTTTTAGACATTTAGAGTTTTAGAGTTTTAGAGTTTTAGAGTTTTGGAGTTTTGGAGTTTTGGAGTTTTGGAGTTTTGGAGTTTTGGAGTTTTGGAGTTTTGGAGTTTTGGAGTTTTGGAGTTTTGGAGCTTTGGAGTTTTGGAGTTTTGGAGTTTTGGAGTTTTGGAGTTTTGGAGTTTTGGAGTTTTGGAGTTTTGGAGTTTTGGAGTTTTGGACTTTTGTACTTTGGACTTTTCGAGTTTTGGGCGTTTGACATTTTGGACTTTTGGAGTTGGAGTTTTAGAGTTTTAGACATTTAGAGTTTTAGAGTTTTAGACATTTAGAGTTTTAGTGTTTTAGACATTTAGAGTTTTAGAGTTTTGGAGTTTTGGAGTTTTGGAGTTTTGGAGTTTTGGAGTTTTGGAGTTTTGGAGTTTTGGAGTTTTGGAGTTTTGGAGTTTTGGAGTTTTGGAGTTTTGGAGTTTTGGAGTTTTGGAGTTTTGGAGTTTTGGAGTTTTGGAGTTTTGGAGTTTTGGAGTTTTGGAGTTATGGAGTTTTGGAGTTTTGGAGTGTTGGAGTTTTGGAGTTTTGTAGTTTTGTAGTATTGGAGTTTTGGAGTTTTGGAGTTTTGGAGTTTTGGAGTTTTGGAGTTTTGGAGTTTTGTAGTTTTGTAGTATAGGAGTTTTGGAGTTTTGGAGTTTTGGAGTTTTGGAGTTTTGGAGTTTTGGAGTTTTGGAGTTTTGGAGTTTTGGAGTTTTGGAGTTTTGGAGTTTTGGAGTTTTGTAGTTTTGGAGTTTTGGAGTTTTGGAGTTTTGGAGTTTTGGAATTTTGGAGTTTTGGAGTTTTGGAGTTTTGGAGTTTTGGAGTTTTGGACTTTTGGAGTTGTGGAGTTTTGGAGTTTTGGAGTTTTGGAGTTTTGGAGTTTTGGAGTTTTGGAGTTTTGGAGTTTTGGAGTTTTGGAGTTTTGGAGTTTTGGAGTTTTGGAGTTTTGGAGTTCTGGACTTTTGGACTTTTGGACTTTTGGACTTTTGGACTTTTGGACTTTTGGACTTTTGGACTTTTGTACTTTGGACTTTTCGAGTTTTGGGCGTTTGACATTTTGGAGTTTTGGAGTTTTGGAGTTATGGAGTTTTGGAGTTTTGGAGTTTTGGAGTTTTGGAGTTTTGTAGTTTTGTAGTATTGGAGTTTTGGAGTTTTGGAATTTTGGAGTTTTGGAGTTTTGGAGTTTTGTAGTTTTGTAGTATTGGAGTTTTGGAGTTTTGGAGTTTTGGAGTTTTGGAGTTTTAGAGTTTTGGAGTTTTGGAGTTTTGGAGTTTTGGAGTTTTGGAGTTTTGGAGTTTTGGAGTTTTGGAGTTTTGGAGTTTTGGAGTTTTGGAGTTTTGGAGTTTCGGAGTTTCGGAGTTTTGGAGTTTTGGAGTTTTGGAGTTTTGGAGTTTTGGAGTTTTGGAGTTTTGGAGTTTTGGAGTTTTGGAGTTGTGGAGTTGTGGAGTTTTGGAGTTTTGGAGTTTTGGAGTTTTGGAGTTTTGGAGTTTTGGAGTTTTGGAGTTTTGGAGTTTTGGAGTTTTGGAGTTTTGGAGTTTTGGAGTTTTGGAGTTTTGGAGTTTTGGAGTTTGGAGTTTTGGAGTTTTGGAGTTTTGGAGTTTTGGAGTTTTGTAGTATTGGAGTTTTGGAGTTTTGGAGTTTTGGAGTTTTGGAGTTTTGGAGTTTTGGAGTTTTGTAGTTTTGTAGTATAGGAGTTTTGGAGTTGTGGAGTTGTGGAGTTTTGGAGTTTTGGAGTTTTGGAGTTTTGGAGTTTTGGAGTTTTGGAGTTTTGGAGTTTTGGAGTTTTGGAGTTTTGGAGTTTGGAGTTTTGGAGTTTTGTAGTTTTGGAGTTTTGGAGTTTTGGAGTTTTGGAGTTTTGGAGTTTTGGAGTTTTGGAGTTTTGGAGTTTTGGAGTTTTGGAGTTTTGGAGTTTTGGATTTTTGGAGTTTTGGAGTTTTGGAGTTTTGGAGTTTTGGAGTTTTGGAGTTTTGGAGTTTTGGAGTTTTGGAGTTTTGGAGTTTTGGAGTTTTGGAGTTTTGGAGTTTTGGAGTTTTGGAGTTTTGGAGTTTTGGAGTTTTGGAGTTTTGGAGTTTTGGAGTTTTGGAGTTTTGGAGTTTTGGAGTTTTGGAGTTATGGAGTTTTGGAGTTTTGGAGTTAGTTTTGGAGTTATGGAGTTTTGGAGTTTTGGAGTTATGGAGTTTTGGAGTGTTGGAGTTTTGGAGTTTTGTAGTTTTGTAGTATTGGAGTTTTGGAGTTTTGGAGTTTTGGAGTTTTGGAGTTTTGGAGTTTTGGAGTTTTGGAGTTTTGGAGTTTTGTAGTTTTGTAGTATAGGAGTTTTGGAGTTTTGGAGTTTTGGAGTTTTGGAGTTTTGGAGTTTTGGAGTTTTGGAGTTTTGGAGTTTTGGAGTTTTGGAGTTTTGGAGTTTTGGAGTTTTGGAGTTTTGGAGTTTTGGAGTTTTGGAGTTTTGGAGTTTTGGAGTTTTGGAGTTTTGGAGTTTTGGATTTTTAGACTTTGGACTTTGGAATTTTGAACTTTTGTACTTTGGACTTTTGAACTTTTATACTTTTGGAGTTTTGGAATTTTGGACTTTTGGACTATTAGAATTTTAGACTTCGTAGTTTGAACTTTTGGACTTTGGACTTTTGAAGTACAGTGTGTACAATAGTATACACACACATTTTTTTTAAAATGTAGGTACCCATCATTTAGTTTGTTACTCATTTCTCATAGGTACATAAAACCACCATAAAAAAATCACAGCGAAGCGTGGCAGGGTACCGCTAGTAATATTATAAAGAAGAAAGATTAGTTTTTTTGCTTTTTTGTTATTTTGTTTGTTTGTTTGTAACGAATAGGCTCCGGAACTACTGGACCGATTTGAAAAATTCTTTCACTGTTGGGAAGCTACACTCTTTGCGGTGAACATAGGCTACATTATTATTTCCGTATTCCCACGGGGACGGGAACTACGCGGGTGAAACCGCGTGACGTCCGCTAGTTATTTATATTGTGTCAAGGTACATTGTGTCATAGATTCTTACTTCTTTATTCTCACTACACCGTGTAGTTGAACTCATATTCAAAACCACAATATTATCATTTTCTGCCTCAGAGTCCGGCTGATATTTTGAGCCGCTATAAAAAGTCTTCCTCCTTACTGATCATTCTATAAAGATTATTAGTAAAGGACAGCAAACCTGTAAACGACAGCAAACCTGTAAACGCTAGATGTACTGTCATTAACCTAAAATCTCCTGACAGAGAAGCCTTTTCAGAAAATATAAGTTTAGCCTCACAAATTCGTACAAAACACCAGACTATGTTGCGTATATTTACCACCTTAAATATGCTCAGAAGTATACATAATAGAGAAGTATAATAATGCTTTAATAACTCTGTTATTATAATGTTGTAAATATGGTAAGTACAAAGTCAGATTGAACCAATTACCACAATACCTACAATGACTGCTCTGACGCATTACCGTCATCTGTTGCCACCTCAGGTTTTATACAAAGTAATGTTGAAATACAAAATCGTTTTATAACCATATCATTATAAAATTTTAATATATTTTCAACCACGCTTGAGATAGCTGAACCATATAATATTTAACATAATGATAATTTAACAAGAATCTGAACTAATAATTGTGAATCTCGGCTCTTGTCTTTTTCAAATTCTTCAAGCCTCATATCATATTTGTTCATCACAAACAAATTCAAAAAGAAGCCGTACTACATGGCTAGTTAAGTAATGAAAATTTACCTGCAATAAATCACCTTTTAGTTTAATTATAAAGCACAACAAACCTTGAAGAGGTGCCTACTAATTGTAAATACACAACAGTGCGCCAATTCTTGATCTTACGACTACGAAACTTTATTGGTGAAATGGTTTTTGTTTTATCTTTTGCCGTTTTTAAACATGAGACAAAATCGATATTTCACCAGCAAACCGTCTATGGTAGCGAATCGTGTTGAGAATACCAGCGTATCCGACTTTGGGTGACTCATTTCATTATCAAACTGCACTAGTGTTCGTTCCAGTTTCAATCGAAGTCTGGGCTCCGCTAATTACATAGATCCATGCAGTAGCAGAACTTAAAATTTACACAAACATATTTTGTGTAAATAAATTGACAGTGAATGACATACTGCAAATATAAGACAAAAATCTCCAAAAACCTGCACTTTAGCACAAAATTTCTCTGATCAATAAACAAGTTTTTATTATGGTGTTTCACCTCAAACTACATTTCTAAGGTCATTGACTGGTGAGTCAGGCGTCCGACGACATGCGCCGGCGCACCGGGTATGGTCATTGTTGCCCACTTGATTGTCTAAATAAACATCTTGGATAATTGTTGTGCCCTTATACAATATTATTAATGTAATTAGAAGCGTGTGGGAATGTTGATTGAGATTAATAGTTTAGCCAAAAGCTGGTGTACCAAGGTACTGAATAATGTGAACTGTACTGTATTATATGAACGCTGCATAAGATTAAGTAAGTATCACTAGCTGAGGGCCTAAAAAGGCAACATTGTATGTTTCATAATATGAAACGTAAAATGATGGGTATGCTTTGTATGTTTGGTGTTTCATATTATATGAATTCTATGTTTCATATTTTGAAACATAGAATGTTGCCTTTTTAGGCCCGCTGATGCCTGCAACTTCTTCTCATGGGAACTTATTACCGGGATAAAAAGTAGCTTTTTTTTATTCCAAACTATAATCTATTCCTGTAATAAATTTCAGTGAGCCCGTAAAGGTTGAAAGAGTAACAAACATCTACACTCACAAAGTTTCACATTAATAAATTAGTAAGATTGGAAGAGAATATGTACAAAAAACTATAAGCTACTTAGAAAAAATTACAAGGATCTAATGCAAACTTGGTTGGAAGTTGCGAAGGCGGCAGTGGGCAATCTCAGAAGTGTTGCCTAATCTGTACAAATATCAAAATAGCCTAATTTTTTTATGTTGCAAACGGACAGGCTACTGTAACCAGGCTTTGTAAACTTGTCTGCCACCTTAGTAGTATAAAAAAGTGTAAAGCAATATGGCAGTATGTATTTCCATACAAATAACCTTCCCACAACGATCACCTATATACTTGATCTCTCTTACATAGACAAAGAAATACAATATCTTCCTCAATCAATCAATGTAACTCAATGAATCGACACACGGAAACTGATTCGTCGTCAATAGTAAATCTTCCGCGTGCAGACAATTGTCTAACTTTACATATAAGGCGGAGACCAGTAGACACTTGCCTTGGGCTTGCATACAGCCTGATATCGATTTGACACCCACGTGCGGTGTGCTGACATGTTCTTGCAAAAGTACAACGATGTATATTAAAGTGGATTGTTTGATCCTTGAACTAGCTATGCTGTTATGCCCATGCCTAGCCTATAGTGTACGACAATCCAATGAGACGATGATGAATACTTTAGGCTTTTTTTTTTTTTTTTTTTTAACGTGAGGGAAAATCCTCGTAGGATGCTATGCCGGACTCTTACCGACTAAAAAACCTCACGCAACGCCCAACAGCCTATGGTTGAGAGCCCCGGGTAAGCCCTCAGGAAGGATGTCCCGTGATTCCCAACAGACCTACGGCCGCCGCTGCGGCCTCGCCCAGGGGGTTGTTCGGGTGCAATCCCGCGTCTATGGGGGGTTTCGGGTGTGACCCCGCTTCTAAGGGGGGGCGTGCGTGAGTTGCTCACGTCACGCTGCCGTCATGGGCCTGCTTCTGTAAGAACGGTGAGCGGCCTCTCACCGTCCTCACACCCCCGGTCATGGAGGCCGATAGTCCTCGGCGAAGACACGACTGCGGAACTCGGGTGGGAGAGTTCTCTCCCGCACCCGGCCCGCCGCCTCCTTCGCGAGCATGACCTGCTCGCAGAAAGAGGCGGCGCAGTCCCACTTACTCCCGCTGGAGAGCATGGCTCGCACCATGGCCTCAAGCGAGAGAGTGTCCACGCCCAGACCCACTACGAGGACCTGGCGCTGTTGTGCCCACGCCGTGCACTCCACCAGCGTGTGGAGCGCCGTGTCATCGCTGCGGTGCTCGCAGTGCTGAGTGCTGACACTCGGCCGTGGTTTCTCGGTGTTTTCGCCACAGATACCTACCGAAGCTACCGTGCCCGGCAAGCATCTGTGTCAACCGGTAGGAGAGAGCACCGTGTCTTCTCTCCAGCCACTCGTCCATGACCGGTCTATACTTTAGGCTTTATCAATTTTATGCGAAGATTGGTTTGCGCCGATTCTCGAATTCCGCGAAAAAAAGTTCTCAGAAGAATGTTTCAGACTTAACAGTAGGTAGTAGGTGCATCACTGACAAATGAGGATGGGCCAGTTACAAGTTAGCTACATACATAAGCCCCCGAGGGGAGCCCCCGGCCGGTCCGACGTGTATAATCTTTGGAAATCCTTCGGCCCGGCTATGTGCAACACCGCGGGGTTTAGTGGGTAGGACGGTGCCTTTACGGGACCGGGAGCCCCACACACCGTTCCAGTTGCCACCGCGGCCGAGATGACGGTGCACAACTGCATTCCTCGCGTCACCAAAAATAAAGCTACTTACATAAAAGTAGGTAGTTAACTTGTTAGGTACTGGCCCAAGTCATTCTCTTTCGTAAATTCACCTGCTGACTGACATAAACGAGATTATGACTTAGACGCCTGTCTATCTTAGATCTAAATACAGTCTAAAATTGTATACTTTAAAGGTCACATCAATGTAAAGATAAACAAAAAACAGCCCAAAAGCAACTCGGAGTCGCACACAGGTTTCCGTACTCAAAAAACGGCAAAAACACGTTTGTTGTATGGAAGCACCCATTAATCGCCCCCATTTTACTGATTTTAGTATTTGTTGTCATAGCGGCAACTGAAATACATCATCTGTGAAAATTTCAGCTCTCTAGCTATCACGGTTCCTGATATACAGCATCGTGACGGACAGACATACGGACAGCGAAGTCTCATGAATAGGATCCCGTTTTACCTTTTGGGTACGGTACCTACCCTAAAAATAATCGACTTTTAGGCCTTTTTTCTTAACGTGACGGAAAATTATCAAGGATGCTATGACG
This sequence comes from Miltochrista miniata, assembly GCA_933228765.1. Taxonomy (NCBI): domain Eukaryota; kingdom Metazoa; phylum Arthropoda; class Insecta; order Lepidoptera; family Erebidae; genus Miltochrista; species Miltochrista miniata. Next base: position 6,462,137 of record OW121764.1, on the reverse strand, counting down.
GACTCCTACCGACTAAAACACTTCACGTAACGCCCAATAGCCTGTGGTTGGGAGCCCCTGGTAAGCCCTCGGAAGTATGTCCCAGCCCCAGGGTACGACATTTAGGCCTTACGTAAGTAAATGTCCATCAACGCTGTGACTCATGACAATGTTGATTTCACCCCGGTCACGATCGCACGAAACTGCATACTGACAGGTACAGTACAGGCAATCACGCTGTTGCATGTAATAAATGCAAATGTGTCAAATGCTAATAGGTACGGCATTTGAAAGCTTTATTGGCGGATTTGTCGATGTAAAGCTAGTGGTGTACTGGTAAATTAAGCTATTTGTTCTTAGTTAAGGGGCGCGTCCGCAAAAAGCACAAAAAGACATTTAGGATTTAGGAAATATTCAAGAACTTACTTCATGAAATGACACTAAAATGCAACCTTAAATTCTTAATAGATGAGACTACATTAACACCATGCGCTTTTTACAAAATAATTATTTACTTGCGAAAAAACCTTTGAAAATCGAAATTTACCTTTGTCAATTTCATTATTTCTGCTATTTCGAAGATTTTTGATAACTTTGAGAGGTGTTTTTTCTAATGTAAATAATTATTTTGTAAAAAGCGCACGGTGTTATTGTAGTTTCATCTATTAAGAATTTAAGATTCCATTTTAGTGTCATTTAATGAAGCGAGTTCTTGAATATTTCCAAAATCCTAAGTGCATTTTTTGCGGACTAGCCCCGGGACCTGCGCCTGTACATTCCAACACGGCAATAGGCTCAGCACCTAATACTACCTGAGCCCCCTCCGCCCCGCACGTCCCCCGCTACACTTGTTGGTCCGCTCGCCGCACAGTGAACCAGAATCCCAATCTAGCTGGGCAATATTATTTAAGACTTGTAGTAAGTTGCAACCGCTTTATACGCACACTAGCGGACGTCACGCGGTTTCACCCGCGTAGTTCCCGTTCCCGTGGGAATACGGGAATAAAATGTAGCCTATGTTCACCGCAAACAGTGTAGCTTTCCAGCAGTGAAAGAATTTTTCAAATCGGTCTAGTAGTTTCGGAGCTTATTCGTTACAAACAAACAAACAAAAAACTTTATAATATTAGTATAGATATGATATATTACGTTTTAAAAAATAGCCAAAAACCCATATAATTATATTTTAAAACTATTCCAACTTTAGCTGACCCCCGTTATTAAACATTTCGTATGTGTATGAAGGTCAGGTAAATCTGTTTTGTTAGATAAGTTTAATTGTGGATTCCTTGAAATGCATATCGATATTTCACCGCTTTAGATAAGTCTTGACATTCGTTTTGTGTTAGTGTAATAGATTCATGCTAGGATGCTTATTTATAAACAAAGGAAATTAAATAAAAAACGATAGCAATATGAATATAATGAAACCACTTTAGGTACTTATATTGGATTACAATTTTTTTTCCAACACTTATTAGGAGTACAGGGCAACGCGACTAGTACAAGGGGAGTAGACATAGCATGTTTACCCCATACATATCTGTCTGTCATATTTTTTGGGGGGAAATCATATTCATATACACCACTACAATAGCAATCGGCTGTCACTATGGAACTTAAACAAAACAAATAAAACAATACACTCATAATTTCAGACATAAACGTTTATATTTTTTATACCATATACATAGGTATGTGTGTAAGCGTACACTTTTTAGAGTCCTCTTTGATAGAAGGAAAACTCTCAGTATGGCGCCTCCCCTCCCGGTAAGCGTCATAGATCTCTATGATTCGGAGTCATCACAACTGGGCAAACTTACATTTGCTAAACTGTCCTCGTTTTTTACTTTTGTAGCGAAATCCAATAACTTAGAAAAGTCATGTCTCGTTTTTCTTCAGGAAACCGGTCGAGTTCAAAAGCTTTTAGTTTAGCCAATTGTTAATTTCTGGAGTACAAGAACAAGTGATGCAAAGCCAATTAACACCAATCAGCCTTGTTTCAAAACCTTCTCGAGATTTTTCTCACAGAACCCAGTTTTTTTCTAAGTTCGTACAAAGTCAGCAATTTTTTTTTAAATATTTCGCCCAGATTACTCCGTTATATTAAGTAAACTAGCTGAGCCCGCAACTTCGTTTACGTCACATAAGGTGTATGAACGGAAAGGTATTTCTTCATCAGAGTCATCAATCAGCGTCTGAAACTGCCCTGTTTGCTTAATCATAAAAGAGTTTAATGATTAAGTCTATTTTAAAACAATTCAGTCCACGCCTTCGGCGCGGACTGAATTGTTGAAGTCTTAATCATTAAGCTCTTTTATGATTAAGCCAACACGCCAGTTTAGGTTCACTCACATTCAAAGAAACCCCTACAATTAAAATTTTCAAAATATCTGATTCTTAAAAGTGTTATAACTCTTTTATTTTTAAACCGATTTACATAAAACAAACGCTAAATGTTAACTGGAGCAAACCTCAACACAATAAAAAAAACCGCATTGCAATCGGTTGAGCGGTTACTGAGATTAGCGTGCACAACCGTACAGACAAACAGATATACAGACATACAGACATACAGACAAACAGACAAAAATTCTAAAAAACATTGTTTTGGGTTCTATTGCGTTCATAAAGCCCCCCTATAATATTTTTTCTTATTTATCTTCCATGTACAGACAGCGACCTGTTACAATTTTATTATATGTATTGATATTGATTAAATCTCCTTATTATATACTAGCTGATGCCCGCAGCTTCGCCCGCGTAAAATTTGTTCCCGTTCCCGCGGGAACTTATTTCCGACAAAAAGTAGCCTATGTGTTATTCCAGACCATAATCTATACCTGTACCAAGTTTCAGCCTGATCCGTTCAGCCGTTAGAGCGTGAAAGAGTAAAAAACATCCACACTCACAAACTTTCGCCTTTATAATATTAGTAAGATTATGCCATACACCTGAACATTTAGTGTCTTTTGGGTAGTTTAGCAACTGGTAGAAAAATTCCCTTCGCGATACCTCCACTTCCTTTTCTGCAATAAAATCAAGGTTGTGCTGTAGTGAGGCGCTGATAAATTACTATTTTTTAAAGTACAGATATGTGACTCTTTCATATATAAAAATTAGCCCGGGGACATGAAGGGACAAGTAGTTTCTGGTCTATGAAATACGGAAAAACGTATAAAATTAAGAATTTTTATTTTATTCGACATGAATAGTAATTAATGAATAGGTATTATGTAAACTCTTCTACTTCACGATGCATATTTAAATTGTCCCAATTATCACTAGTATTTACCTCAAGACCTGACTCATTACACGCAAGAAAGTGAATTATATCATCGTAAATAACCCGTTTGTACGGAGACGATTCCAAATTATTAAATTATCAGAGGGTATTTCATTAAAAAATGGCCGAATCGTTGCCTCTGGTTTATAACCTATTGTTTTAATAATTAGAAGAATGGAAGAAATGAGACTACCCTTTTTGTCCAGCTAGATTGGAATTCTGGTTCACAGTGCGCCGGTTCTACGTTATTATTCGTGTTTCGACAACCGACAGTGCGCGTTGTGTTTTACTATTGCATTTTATTTAGTTTTTATTATTTTTTTTAGTTTTTATTTTGTTTTTATTTAGTATTTATTTTATTTTTTATTTAGTTAAAATTAGTAAGTGTGTGTGCGCAATCATGCGTATTCGTAAGGATATGGAACATCTCAGGCGCATGCACCGCGTGGACAATATAATTGTATGATGATGAGGACGTGGTAGTGGGTGAGGAGTTCACTATTGAAGCTGAGGACAAGTGAGATTTACGTGAGACATAAAACTGTAAGGTGAAATGTAGACGTATACTATGCCTCTGCCTACCCCTTCGCGGATAAAAGCGTGATTATATGTACGTTCTTAGTTAGCTAATGTCATGTTTTTTATACCACCCAACAGGAGGAAAAGTTGGACAACGGCTCTCCTGTCTGACTATACCTGTCGTGGGCTATTGACATTTACATTCCCCTTGATTTTTTGATTGATTAATGAGAATGTTCGATATACTTATACGAATTTTTAAGATATTTTTCTGCAATCTAAGAGGCAAGACTTGCCTGGTAATAATTTGAATTTGCTTGCATCCGATTACATCTTTTCTTCCAGTTTCCTGAAACGGCTTTGATTATTTTGCAGGACTGCATTTTCATTTGATTATCAATTTTTATCTATGAATGAATGACGTCTGAAAATTACCGTGTTACTTAAGCCTTGATATCACGGAGCAAGTTTTCAAGCTGCTAATTGGCGAATTTAAAAGCTAGCGAGTGATTTACAATGAGATAGTCAAAAGCAGATTGTTAAAAAATGTCGATAACACGGAATTTTACAAGCTATTCGCGAACTCGCTGGCTAGTAGCTTGTAAACTAGCTCTGTGTCACCGCGGTTTTATTCACCTGTCAACGCCCCAGCCAAAACCCTGACACCCAACAACTTTGAGAATAAATTACCCTTATATTATGACACCCACTAAGTACCTTAACAGTAGAAATCTACCTAGATTTATATCGAAGTAGCTGTTTCCCACGGCTTCGTCCGCATTGAAGTCGTTATCGCGTAAAATCATTGCCTACCCTCTTTTTGCGTAGTCGCTTAAGCCTATGTCCTTCCCAGGAACTCAAAGTCTCTTTTTTTTAACGTGAGGGAAAATCCTTCATGAATGCTATGCCGGACTCCAACCGACTAAAAAACCTCACATAACGCCCAACCGCCTACGGTTGGGAGCCCCGGGTAAGCCCTCGGAAGGATGTTCCAGGACTTCCAACAGACCTACTGCTACCACTGCGGCCTCGCCTAGGGGGTGCCACTCAAAGGATCTATGCAAAATTTAATCAAAATCGGTTCAGCGGTTTAAGCGTGACAACGTAACAAACAGATGGACAGACAGATTTACTTTCGCATTTATAATATTAGTAGGGATACCGATTAGGTAACAGGATGTGGTAAAAAAATATTACCTAAGAGCAATGCAGTCTAATCTTTACATAGACACCTAGCCTTATCTGTAAGCATAATTAGAACACAAACCTTCGTACTACCCGTTCGCGCTAAGTTGGTCGGTAGCCTCCCCTCCTGCGCCTTAACACCAGCCTCTACGCCAGCGGCAGACTTTTTTTTATACTTAGCTCGCCAAATTGACGTCGCCACCAGTCTAACGGTAAGCCGTGGCGCATCTAGCGATTGGGGGCCAGTCTTTAAGACTTTCGACAGTGGTCCTCAAGTTGGCGGCCCTGTGATGTGCCTCTTCACGCTCCTCTTGAAGAACCCGGGATTGTAAGATGAGGTAAAAGACTTAGCGCGAACGGGCTATAATGCGTTGAGTGCAGTGCTGAGTTTGAGTTGCGTTAATCTTGTGATTATGTATGAGGCCAGAGTTTATTTAATGCGTAATTAGACGTGAGTTCATTGACGCTGTATCGTTAAGTACCTTGTATAGGCTGTATACTGTAGTTGTAATTACTCGATATTTGTATCTATAGTACTTGACCTAGTATTAGTAATGGGTACTTGCAATATAAGTACTGCATTTGAAAGATAAATTGATAATGATAATTCATTCATCTTCATTAATAATGGCGTCTTGCCATGTTAAATAACTAATTAAGACATGATTCATACAGGCCTCAGCAGAATATCAGTTCAATCTATTACTTGTGACAATGGCGGGAAACGCGGGATGATAAATCAGGATCGTATATATTGACCCTATGTACTAAGAACGTTTTTAGGGTTCCGCAGCCAAATGGCAAAAAAGGAACCCTTATAGATTCGTCATGTCTGTCTGTCTGTTTGCTGTCCGATCGTGTGTCACAGCCACTTTTCTCCGAAAACATGAGGTTTATGCTGTTGAAATAAGTGGATGTATTCTGTGAACCGCATCAAGATATTTATATAAGAATAGAAAAAAAAACAGTTAATTTTTGGGGTCCCCATACTCAGAACTGAAAGTCAAAAATGTTTTTTTCATCAAACCCATACGTCTGGGGTATCTATATGTAGATAGGTCTTCAAAAATGCTATTGAGGTTTCTTACATCATTTTTTTCTTTAGTGAATAGTTTGCGCAAGAGACACTTCCAAAGTGGAAAAATGTGTGCCCCCCCCCCCCCCTCTAACTTCTAAACTAAGACAATGGTAAATCTAAAAAATATATATAATGTACATTGTCATAAAATCTACCAACGAAAATTAGTTTGAACGAGATCGAGTTGGTAGTTTTTTTTAATAGGTAGGTACGTCGTAAACCGCAATTTTCGCCGAGAAAAATCACTACCACTGCGAACGTGTTAAAACATCAATGAAAGTTACAACGACCTACAAGAACTTTTATATTATGTTACTTGCTGCCACGGAACCCTTCATGGGCGAGTCCGATTCGCACTTGGCCGGTTTTTTTAGTTGTCTTTCTTTCTAAACGGAACCATATTATTATTCCTTGATATAATGTAGAATAGAATCGAGACGAGCTTTTTTATGACTTCTAAGATGGCAGACAAACATACAGCCCCACTTACTGTGGTTACTGTAGCCTATAAACGTTTGCAACACCAGAGTCGCTACACTTGTGCTGCTGAGACGCTGCAAGAACCTTCTCTTCTAAGACTCCTTCTGATATACCTCATATTGCTGACGTTTGGGCAAAACGTGATAGGGTACGCACGCCGTGATAAATCTGTTGAGAACCCTGGGTTCATCCTTCCGAGGGCTTACCTGGGGCTGCAAACGGTAGCCATTAGGTAGGGAATGTGTGATTAGTTGGCAAGAGTCCATAGCATCCATGCAGGATTTTCTCCACGTTAAAACTAATTGACAAAAGAGTCGCTACACTTGCGCTACCGAGACGCTGGGAGAATATTCTGAGACCTATTTGGAAGAACCCATATTATTTGGCGTTTGGGTAAACCGAGGCTAGATCATTCCACAATCTAAGCGTTCGCGGAAGAAAGCCCTGCGTGGAGGGTTAGTTAGGAATGTTTCTCCAACACAAAGGGAGGATCCTCCGACCAGGCTAGGTGATCGCGCCTGGCGAGCCGAAGCCCAACGGCTGATGTTGGACTGTTGTTTATATCAATCATCGCCGCGAGAACTTTGATATCTCGATGCAGGACTTCTATTGATTTTCTCTATGTGGCGGTTGCCATATCCCCAGTCGGACCTAACGGAGGTCCAGTACAATATCAGCACAATAGATTATCGAATTGACACAATATATCACCGGTGTGTGTAGGCGACGACCTACCGCCCGCGCTGCGCCTGCGTCGCTATTCCTGGCCAGATACGATGAGTAATCTTAGATACACCGAGTGGTAGGCTATATAAGGAGGCTTTGAGGGCCTATTGTTATAGGAGATGCTTTGTTTTGATTTGAGGCTCTTGATTTTGATGTTATTGTGCGATGTGATTGGAAATTTGATTGCTATTTTAAATACTTACTTAAACTCAATTTTAAATTGACCTTTGATTTGATTCTGTTAAAAATATACAGCGTCTACTCTGAAATATCTAACAAAAGTCTGAAATATGCCCAATTCAAAGAGCAAAAATGAATTAAGATCTGACTGAACCCACAGAAATGCCAGAGAAATTAAACTATTAAGGCTGAACCTGATTACAAATCTCCTCCATAAGACGGTTGATAAAGAAGATCTAGCTAATTATGACCATCTTAGCGTACATATTCACCTGTTTCGTAACACCAAAACGCCAGATTCACTTCTACCAACACACCGAGTTACCAAATTCTATCGACTCAACACCTTGTTTAAATATTCATCGTGCATACAATCACTTCTATATCCCCGAAGGAGTAGGTAGTTCCCCAGCCTTTTTATAATAAAGATTGCTATGTGTCTTATAGAGTCCCCTAACCTATTTCTCTTGCCACCAGGCCCGGTTTCAACAGAAACAGATGCAAGAGCGTGAAATGAAAATAGCTTCACTATACGAGGCCCAACAGGCGCGCGCATTGGACCGCGTGCGACACTCCCCCAGCAACATCGGGGCTGCTGCCTCGCCACCACATCGGGAGACGCCTGTAGCTCATCAACCTGGGAAGGTAAGGCACCACGTAGTACAATTTTCTTACGAAACTAGTTTCGTAGAAAGAAGAATTTTATTCTTCGTACGACAAGTACTAGGCACGTTACAAAGATTGTCAGAACTTATATTTTTGTAAGGCAATCATGATTGATGGAAACGCTGAAAGGATTGACTCAAATTTGCCATAATAACTGCTAAAATGACGTTGGCATTCTCTGAAAAAAAATCCACTTTCAAGGGTGTCGAATAATCTAAGTAAATAATAGAAAGCTTGTCTATCTAAATAAGTCTTTCTATTTACTTTTGCTGCCTGCCAGTTGCATGATATAAATTGTTATTATTAGCGATAAGTCTGCTCATTGTACTGTGTTAATTGTATAACATTCTTATACCATAATACCTTCTGTAAATTTCAAAATAATCTGGGCAATTTATATAATTGTCTACGTAAATTATACTAAACCCTATACATACCTAGGTTCATTGCGTTTTAATATGATATCTTGTGCCTCATCAATAAAGCCTATCCTATCATTCTTCCCTGACCTGTTAATTTATAATATGTTGAACTTTAATCCCTGTTACCCCTTATACTGACCATTATTACAAATTACAAATTAAAAAACCAAAATATTTCCCAGGTGCGACAAATGTTCGAAGAAAGACGCACAAAAGGCATAGACAAAAGTTACCCATTACAACCTATCCACAACACTGAGAAGGCTGCAACCCGGAAACCTCTACCTAATGGATACAGTAAAGTCACTACTGGAGCCAAACTTAGCGTGGAACGTAAGACTAGCAAGATGCATATCAGTTCTACGACGAATGGTGTGAAGAAACAACAGCATGTAAGTGTTGAGAGACTGATAGTTCTAAAAACTTCGAAAGACCTGCCAGCACGTGTTTCCTTCCTCTTACGATCCCGGGATCTTCAAGTGGAGCGTGAAGAGGTCGCCAACTTGAGGACCACTGTCAGAAGTCTTACATACTGTGAGAGTGGCCCCCAATCGCTAGATTTCGCCATGACTTTCCATCGGGCTGGCGACGTCAATTTGACGAGCTTAATATTAAAAAACGTTTACTGGCAGACCAAACAAACTTGATCTTTCTTTAGATTACACCCCTTTTGATCATGGTCAACAAGTAATTAAACATGGCCATTGGTATTTACTGCACTTGCGCTGCAGACCCCATTGCCGTGTTAAAACGAACAAGCTATGGCTACCTGCTAATGTTAGTTTTCAGAACACGAAGTCAGGCAGGGGCTACACTACGAGTTCCTCAATAACCTTCAATCGGGGAGCTCGTAACCCTTGGTCCCCATATTATGACAGACACAGGGCCACAGGCGATGCTTCGAATACATGGCACATTCGCTTGTTTCTCGTAAGGATATCCCAGGATTTCCAGCATTTCTACCTTCCCTTCTAAAAACGAACAGAACTTCCGTTTCTGTATGATGCCATCGATGATGCATAAGGGAGCTGGCTTGACCATGTAAAGTAAATTCTTCATGTCACTCTTTCTGATATAAACTGTAATATTGTTACAGAAAATAGAGAACTTAGTCAATGGCTCCGGCGATCTCAATCACAACCACGAGAAGGACCCCTACCCTGTCAAACAAAAGGTAAAGAATATTGGTACTTGTTGTGTATTATCAAACCAGCTTTTATCATTGCAGTCCATTGCTGGACGTATGCCTTTTCCAATTTCATATTGGGAGAGTGATGGCCCACCATATTAGCCAGATGGATTGGTACAGGGATTTGTTTTGAGTCCTTTTCACCATGACCTTGGTCTGTTGGTCATCAGGTGCCTGAGTAAAAGGCCTGGGTAGAACCCCATTGCTGTAGGTAGAGAACTCCTGGTGGAAATTGGAATGTAATGAAATTAGATTTTTTTAATATTTGGGAAAGTGTAATTGAGAAGTTTTGTGACATTCTTTGGCCTCACAAACTACTATGTCCATACAAAAGTATTACAACGTGAAGTACTCGTATGGGACGAGAAAAATTATAAAAATTAAAATTAAAATAAGTCAATATTCATCTATTCTCTCGCTTCTTGTGGTAAGGTTTTCAAGAACCCTGGAGTTATTCTTCAGGGGGCGTAACCGGTACTTAAGTCCGTGAGTCATAGGAAGGTACGGTGTGGTGGGTGGTGGATGGCACGCTGTGGTAGGAGTCCAGGTGGCCTACCATAAGCTCTTAAAACAGGCCAATATTAACCGATAATTGAACGGACGTCTTATTTCGTACCATAAACGCGATAAACAGCAGGCGAGTTAGCGATTGCCGGTCAGACGTCACGTGATTGAGCATTTCAGCGGCTTGGCGTTACCATGAAGTGATTCTTGACCAGTTTACTACCGATAACTGAGCTGCCGCGCTGTCGTATTTAGCAGGCGTACAAAAGTAACTTTAATTGAACTGTTTTCTTTAATTTTACTTGAAAAACTAATGTTTTGATTAATTTGTGTTTACAATAGTATACTGATATCATTAAAGATTAATCTAAACACTAAATTTCACTGTATTTGCCACTATTTTAGATGTGTGATGAAGATGAAATACCTATTAGATTTTCAGAGGATGATTTTAAAAACTCGAGAAAGAAAACGAGTACCTACCTAATAAATCAAAGGTTGTCTAAAAACTGTGGACTTACTTGAGTTGTGCAAAAAAAAAAACATTTTATTCCGTAATGTAAGTAGGTACACACAATGTCACAATGAATTACGTACGGATGCGACCGGCACTAACTATGATGATTGTACACAAACAATAAAGCTTTAGGGGCTACTAGAGAATTTAAATAACTAGGTACACCAAAACTTCACAAAAATAATCCACGGTTTTAAACAAACTCCGTCGTACATTCCAATCGTCAATATAAGTCAAAATGTCGTTCAAGAATAGTTGATAACACTTGATTAGGTAAGTACTTTTCTAGTTAAACAAACACATTGCAATATGCGTGCGCGATAAGTTGAGACACGCTTGGGAAGAGTTTCTTACCTAGTGTGAATCAACGTATCACGCGCGGGTAGTACAGTTTATAATAATCCGAGTGCCGCGGCTCGCCTGCTGGAGTCTAATTACGCGTGTCAGAATTCGATACTTTACAGCTCAACCGAAAAGACGTCATGGTACGAATGTAAAACCTGCCAGGTTTCGTGTCGAGTTCAGCTGCTCTGCGCTTGGCAGTTTTAGGAAAAGTTTATGGTAGGCCCCCAGCAGCATTGTATCCATAAGGATTTTTACACGTAAAAAAATGTTTTCAAGAAAATGTTGCGTTTGTTCACAGATGCCACAGTGCAACGGCGAGTTGATCCACACAAACGGCACAGAAGTTACAGACAGACCCGCGGAAAATTACATGATTGAGCAGGAAACATTCCCGGAAGCGTTAGCTCCATCTCCCACGCCCAGGTCTCCAGACCCACCGGTAGAAGCCAGGAAACCACTGCCCAGAAGGTAAGGTACTATGTTTAGCTTTAGATCAGCCCATCTCTTCCAATTTTTACCATATTAAGTGGGTTATGAGGCTTTAGCACCACCTAACCCCTGATCTACTAGTTGGAGCCAAAAAACAACGGTCTAGAAGGTGAGGCACCTATTTTTGCTATATTGAAACATTCACTGATACTGCAGTGCACCGTCTCAGACAGACTCGCAGACTATTAAATGAGTTAGCATGAACTTTAGGCCACCCACGCCTAGGTCTCCAAATCCACCGGTAGGAAACCACTGCCTAAAAGGAAAGGTATCTTAATAAGGGACTACAATTGGCTTTAGAAATCAGTTTATCTCTCCCAAGTTCGGCCATATTGAGAGGATCTCAGATCTACTCACCGGATGCAACGGTGAGTAGATCTCGGCACAATCAGTAATCAGTATTTATTTTGCATAAAACAGGTAATACATTGTTGGTGCACACAATCGAGACAGATCGAACAACCATATTATTATTATTATGAGGCCCTAACACTATCACCCACGCCCAGTTCCTCTAGATCCTCTAGTTGAAGCCAAGGAACCACTTCCTAGAAGATGAGGTGCTTACTTTTTGTATCCTAAATCGGTCTATCACAGTCTACTGAAAGTATGAGCCGTCGCAATTTTCTCTATGTATATTGGGAGTGTTTAGCCAACAAGATTATTTTTCGAGTTTAGCTCATAAAAATGCTGCCTAATAGTAAGCTATGACGACATCTAGCAAATTGAGACTGTTGTCACAATATAAAGTTCTTACTCATAAATAAGTATAAAATCACAAACAGCGGTAGCCCCTTTTGTTCGGCCTTGAAGTTTAATAAAATGTTGTCTTTTCGCAGAGGTCCAGCGAATAGGATTAGTCCGGGGAAAACGAAACCTCCCCCCACAGCGACGTCCCCTACACCCAGAACCAACGACATTACTGTAAGTTCATTTACGTATACTTACTTATATCATACAGCATTAAAGTTTTATTTTAACTCGGAAATAAACGTAAAGATTCACTTGGTTCAGGCGAAACTTGAACCTGCGACCAATACCTAACTAAACCAACTAGACTTCTGGATCCTGCTGAAACAAGTTGAAAATCTTCACCATAATATATTATTGTCGCCATTTAAGAGTAATGCCAAAGTCTACTATCGATTCTTCCGTGATCGAGGTGCTTTGCAAGTTTGCAACTCGTTTTTCGCTTTATAAAATTCATACGAAAAAGTTGGCCTACCTACTAAATTTTATAAAGATTTTGACCCTGACGCCCTTTATGGCCTTTTGTTCATTTATGTCTATTTCCTTTTTCGTCTTCTTCTAGATATGACCATTTCCGGATTAGACCACTTCTTTCTCTGACCAGGTATTTAGAGGTCCATGTCCTGGGTTATTTTATGTCCAACCTTAGTGCGGTGTACAAAATGATTCAGCTAAAAAAAATTAACAAAAAGAACCGACTTTAAACAAAAATAAAATTAGCACTTCCTAGTTATAGGAAGAAGTGGTCAAATCCGGAAATGGTCATATCTAAGAAGACAAAAAAGGAAATGGGTATGAACTTACCTACCAAAAGGTTTCTTGTAATCAAAGCTAAATACTCTTTAGATGAAATAATCCATAATGAAAACCACAATCCGTGGCCATAGTAAAACATTGACATGACATTCCACGTTCAAATTTGTCAATAACAATCAATTTGGCAACGTCAACATGAATGATTAAAATTACAAGTTTTATTTATAAATTATTTAGTAAATTCAATCAAAATACTAGCCAATGTACTCAATCAAATGAAATAACAGTGTGATGTGTGATGTTCGCAGGCCTCAGACAACAGTAAGACCCGAGGGGTCATGCAGAAAACAGCACAAGTGTAGAGTTTGTAAACAATTGTATACTACCCGTTCACTCTAAGTTTGCCGGTCGCCTCCCATAATAGGCCTCTATGCCACACATAGGTATTCTTTGCGAGATCATACCAAGATCTTAGGGGCCTTAACTAGCCATACAAGTACTGTACAACACGTCGGAAATATCTGCGAACCTGGCTTCCCCTCGCGCTTCCCCGCACCTGACCCCCGTTGTCGCCTATTTAGTATAACCCGCACGCGATTGAATGGTATGGTATTTGACAAGATTCCGCACATTCTCGTTGCGCGCGGATTATGCCGTACAGTTTACATGACGTCACGAGCCAGGTTCGCAGATATTTCCGCCGTGTTGTAACAAGGTTGATAGTATGACAGTAGCAGCCCTAGATGGTACTGTGACCACTGTATTAGAGGTCAAACAATGAACGCTCCAGAGTAAACTGAAATGAAAATGAGAATATCTTTATTCATTTACGTCGCAAAGTACTTAACAGAACACACTATGTATAAACGTCAAACTTATTAGCTTCACATTTTACAATTACTGCCAGATTCACATGCTAAATAGGAAAGATCTTCGATGTTATATCGTTCGTGCCATTTATTGTTCAAATCCTCGATCTTTAAGACCTTAGAGCAGTGGTTCCCAAACTTATTTTGTCTACTGCCCACTTTGAGAATAAATATTTTTTTAGCGCCCCCATTTTTTCACCTATTTAAAAACCACTACATATAACTTCAAATTAAATTAATTAATTATTGTGACCCATATATGTGATATTGTGTAAAAAAATAGTAGTTTATGACACTGTTGCATAATAAGGGTTCTTATAACACGAGTGTGTTTTAAAAAAACGAGCCGTAGGCGAGTTTTTTTATAGTATCACACGAGTGTTATAAGACCAAGTTATGTACAGTGTCATACACTACTTTATCTACTCTCATACTATAATACCTGATTTTATTTTGTTGTGATATATAGTTGCTCCTTGATTTCGCCGGTAACAGGTTCATGGTCATGTTTGACGCAGTTTCCAGAATGTCTGGTGGTGTACAATTACCACCATCCTCGCTTTAAGACATGTTTTTACACAAAAACTAATTTATTTTACAAACTAAACCAAACTTTGTTTAATTTAAATGTAAAATGTTGGCGCCAAGGCGCAAACATCGATTGCGCATGCGTGTTTCTTTTTTTTTTTAGGCTGCGGAGACCATAGATTTAGGATTTTTCGCTACTCTGGAGACACGATTTTTTTTTAAAGTAGAGGTTCAAACTTCTTTTTCAGCTGGAGATTGTTTATGGTGTATCGTAATGATTAAAAAGTTTTATTATGATATAGGTGTCCATACAAGACCTGTATCGTAATAAAACTTTTTTTTTGGCCTGTGCGTAATGTTTGTCATAATAGTATTGATTTCAATTTTATAATCTTTGTATTATAGTATCAGAGTAGATAAAAATAAAAAAAATATAAAAAAAGTATATTAACAGAGAATTCTAAACGAAACTTTTACTATAACCCGCAACTTGAAACCTGAGCGCAGTAGGTAACATACAACGGCGCTTAGGTCTCAAGTTAACTCTTACGGGCTCCACCTGCCAATAAGAATGATAATTGAAACGCAACTTTATAGTATTAAAACAGAGTATCTTTTATTAAAAATATAACTAAAATAATCAATCCTTATATAAAAACTAATGTGAAGGATGAATCTGATGCTGTTTAATAAGTTTGTTGATATCAGGTTCCAATTTACTCAAGAACAGTCGCAAGTCGCCACGTTCGGTAACAAGCAAACGATTTCTCTTTTTAGTAAGCAGTGTTGTCACAGCACTAAATCCACGTTCACACAAATATGACGATGGGAATGCTATCAAGAATCGTTGAACGATTGACCACAATCCAGGGTACAATTGAGGGATCGGTTTTTGAAGCCAAAATTCTTGGTAACCATTTTTGAACTTGATTTTTATTTCCTCGTTTGTTGTCAATTCTATAAGTTCTTCTTCCAGCTGAGGTGACATTGCTGTGTTGACATTTTAAAACGGATCCAACACCCAGTCTGGTATTTCCAAGTTCAAAATGTCCTGGTATCGTTCGGTGAAGTCAATGTGGAGGTTTTCCAAATGTTGGCAGTAGGCAAACAATTCGTCGTTACTGCATGATACTGATAAATTTGGAAAATCGTGAAACTCACGTCTGCCCAGATTCTTTTTGTGTAGAAGCAGTTTGGCTGCGAAAGCAGCAACGACGTTTTTTGTTCTAATTAAATTTAGTTTATCGCCTTGCAGTTGGAGATTCATGTCGTTGAACAATTTATACAGGTCTGTCATGTAAGCTATATCATTCTTTGATGTTATGAGCTTGTCGTGCAATTCTGTATCTTTAGTTTCCAAGAACTCTATAACAGAGTCAAACAGGTTGTAAAATCGAGTCAGACAATTGCCTCTTGATGGCCAACGAACTTCAGTATGAAACAACAAACGGTTGAAGTCCTCGTCATTAGTTACACAAAGCTGATGAAATAATCTATCATTCAAAGAGCTGTTGCGGATTTTATTGACTGCTTTGATGACATATTGCAATGATTGAAATAGTTTTTCACTTAAGTTTCTAGCAACTAAATGTTGTCTATGAATAACGCAATGTACACCAAGGACATCTGGAATTTTATTTTTTAAGTACGCTATGAAGCCTTTATGGCACCCTGTCATAGCCGGAGCGCCATCCGTAGCAACTGAAATAATATTTTTCAAAGGAATCTCTTTCTCATCGCAAAACTTTTCCAATGTATTGAATATGGTTTCACCTTTTGTATCGGTCTCTAAATTTCTAGCAAATAATAGTTCTTTACATATTTTCTCATCTTTAATAAACCTCACGTAAGACAACAACAATGCTTCATTAGTTGGTAAAGTGGACTCATCGAGCTGAATTGAGAATTGACTTGTCCTCAGGTGATCGCACAATGATTCTTCAATGTTTTCAGCCATTTCATCAATTCGTCTTTGCACAGAATTATTACTCAAAGGAATTTTTCGGATAATATCTGCGGCCGGTTTATGAAGCACAGTAGTTATTACTTCATTTATTGCTGGCAATATTAACTCTTATCCGATGTTATGTGGTTTGCCTTTTTGAGCAATTAACAAAGAGATATTGTACGAAGCTCGAAGTCCGTGGTCATCTTGCTTAGCAGCCGCCGAAAATAGTTTTACTACACTTGGCTGAGTATTATGCTTCTTCTCTAGGTCTTGAAAATATGCTACATTCTTGTCTTTCTTATCTGGATGCATTTTATTCACATGATCTTGCAGCCTTGAAGGCTTCATTGCTTCATTCGAAAATGTTTTTAGACATAGAAGACACAAAGGCGACGATCGGTTTGTGGGATTTTCAATAAATCCGAATTTAATATATTCCGCAGAGTATTGCCGTCTCTTCTTTTTTACTTCCGACATTGTTTTGCTTTGAGAAATACGTTCAACTTCGCGAGTAGAGGAGGCGTAAGTACTGCTCATCCACCAAGAAAGAGACCACAAATGAAAATAAAATAAATATTACATTGTTTATATAGGAATGCTTAAGCAGCACGCACCGACAGGAATAAAACAAACATGCATAAACTCGTTTATCTCATTCGACGCTCAATCGTACTCAACAAGTCCGAACAAGCATTCAATGAACCAGCCGACTGATACAGGAATGCACAATTCGGGTTATTTAACAAAAACTTGTTAAAACATGATAGATATCTACGAGTACTTATAGCTATTAATTTTTTCTATATTAAATAAAATAGGACAGATATATGAACTACGCGAAGAGAAATATAGAACCGAGTTTGAGCAATCTTTTAATTCATATTAGTTGATGTTCACAAGTTGTTGTTGAGAGTCGAGAGCTCTTGCAGTTGTTGTTTAAGAGGCCTCTTAGCTAAATAAAGTTACAAATCACCCAATACACAACGCCCCCATTTTCTTCTGGGTCTCTTACCGCCCCCCTTGAGACCTGCAAGCCCACAAGGGGGCGTTATCGCCCACTTTGGGAAAGACTGCCTTAGAGGGTAATGACTATGACTCACCGTTAGCGCCCATCGTACTTGAAGTACCTACACTTCTGGAACTCTAACCAGCCTTGATTGGCAATCCTGGTGATTTCTATCTGTTGTTTGAAGGTTGATTCCCCTTTACTTTATAAAAGGTGCGACGTAGCCTAAATCGTTGTGCCAAAACCGTTTTTGTACTTTTCCACCAGAGGCGCAAACGACGCTTTTCCACCAGAGACGCAAACGACGCTTTTCCACCAGAGATGTGCTATTCTACATTGCTATGGATGCGTTTGAAATCCACCAATTATATTTGCCAGTTGCACAATTTCAAAATATATACGGCCAACGTTACATGTAGACCGACGAAGGTACCTAATTGGTGAATATCAACGATCGCATCCATAGTAACGTAGCATAGTACATCTCTGGTGGAAAAGCATCTTAAGTACAACTCGAGCCACGTAACTTTGCATCTATGAAGTTCGTACGTTCGTCCCGCAATTATGCACTATTAGCAAAGATAATATAATATTATTACATAAAGATCGGCAACTCCCTCGCGCCACAACTGTCATTATAGTTGACGGACGTGTTGAGGGAACATTTGCTTAGCATTATTGGTCCCACGTACACATTCAAGATGGAGTTTCCGCCCTGTGCTATTAGGTATCACAGGGTAAATTACTGAGCAGCTAAGGCGGCATGGGCGCCCCTCCCGCCTCAGCAGTAATTTATTGCATAATATCTAATAATACAAAATTGCGGCGCGAACGAACGAACTTCATAGACGCAAAGTTACGTGGCGTGAGCTGTACGTCGCCGTCGTCGCCTACGGCACGGGAGTGTTAATTTCTTATCTTGTTTTCTGTTCCAACTTCCACTTCTGGCTATCTCTTTTGCACACTTAACTCCTATTTACCAGTCATATTTACAGTGAGAATTTTTCTAAAGGGATTGGATGGCCAACTCTGAAACTATAAGGAATAGCGAGAAATGCTCAAAGGAGTCACGAGCCCGATTTTGATAAAACTTAAAACCTCATTATTAGATTTTTGAAAAACCAATAATCCTAGCCGGGAATGGAACCCATTGATTTTGAAAAAATAACAACACCCTATATTATTACACCATACGATAGTGTTGCTATTAAGGATCTTATTCTGGGAAGTAATGACATATGTAAAACTAAAGGAAAAAGCTCATCTTTAACAAAATACATTTTATTTTTCTTACGTTAACTCATTAATTGTTCAAAATGGAGGCCATTGTTTTCAATACATAGCTGGATTCCAGACCTCTTATCTTACTGCATTCAATATTACAATGTTATTGATTCCATTTAGAATATTCTCCAAAGAACGTTTCAAGCCATCAACTGCATCATACGTGTCTTTGTAAATTTTGTTTTTGACATACCCCCAGAGAAAGTAATCTAAGGGAGTAAGATCCGTGGATCCGTGGATTACGCTGGCTGAAATTAAAATTGAGATTATGTTCTACTTTCAAATTTCACCAGCCTACCAGAATCAAATTGTGCATAATTTAAAACACGGAATAGTTACGATCCTTTCTGGGATTTCGAACCAAAGAATTTATGATGCAAAATTTAGTTACCAACATGAAATATTAATTTTATTAAAATTCCAATTTTTCCTTTAATTTGCCGTACATCATTACTTCGCAGAATTTGATCCTTAACAGCGACACTATCGTATGGTGTAATAATATAGGGTGTGTTTATTTTTTCAAAATCAACTGGTTCGATTCCCAGCTAGGATTATAGGTTTTTCAAAAATCTAATGAAGGTTTTAAGTTTCATCAAAATCGGGCTCGTGACTCCTTTGAGCATTTTTCGCTATTCCTTATAGTTCCGGATTTGGCCATCCAATCCCTTTTCAAAAATTCAGTATAGTCTTACGGACCGTAAGACTGGCCCCCAATCGCTAGATGCGCCACGGCTTACCATCAGGCTGGTGGCGACGTCAATTTGGCGAGCTAAATATTTCAAAAAAAAAACTATAGAGTACCTACCGTACAGAGTTGTTCCCTTATTCACTCTTGCTTTCAATACTAGCACAATAGCTTTCCTTTACCGAATGTACAGAAGTACCTAGTGCTACGAGTATTTTTGATTTTTGTTTCTTTTCAATTTTCATTTACTTTGAAATTATAATTTTGCAGGTACTGAGTAAAAAACTATCAGTGGTACGTTTTCTTTTTCTTTTTATTTCAAAAGTTGTAGTAAACTAACGCTTTCAAATATTAACAATATTTTAACTTACTGTTAAGTACTCGCCTAGGTACCCTGTTACTAATTAGGGACTACCTACTCACATTTATTCGCCTCCATTCAGCTTATATTCTATCCTTTTCTTACTCTTTGAAACTTCAGCAATCGGAGCGACACTTCGAGGGAGCGGGCATGAGCGTATTGCCTACGAGCTATCAACGAACGTACACTTTGACCACATTTGAAGAAAATAAGAAATGTTCTAGTAGTACTTTGGTCAAAGATTGCGTGTTCCGTTCGTAGTTGCTCGCACTCATGCAAAACGCCATACAATGCACTTGGTGCGTTTTTCGAAGATAACTTTTTGCCTTTTTATGGGCTCCCGACATGATCATGCCTTGCAATTGTCAATCACGTTAAATATGAATTGAAGTTGCTTCAGTGTGCGTGATTTCTTTGCGCATTTATATTGGTCAAATAGTGCAACTGACAAATATCGTTGGAGTATTTCAAACGCATCCACATTAACGTAGCATAGCACATCCCTGGAGGAAAAGCGCCCAGATTGCTAAGCTATGTCTACCAGCGTAGCAAAGCCCACATCGCTTACAAAACCGGTATATCGTAACAGAGCGGCAGCAACAACGGCGGCGTGGACTCCGCTCGTTCATCCAAGGCTCGCGGGGTCTCCAGCGCCGGGGGCTCCCCGGGGTCGGCGGGCGGCGCGGGCGCGGGGGAGCCCTGCGCCATCTGCGGGCGGCGCTTCGCCCCGGACCGCCTGGCGAAGCACCAGGACATCTGCAAGAAGTCGCACTCCAAGAAGAGGAAACCTTTTGACGCGTTGAAGCATCGGCTGGCTGTGAGTGCTAATGAACTTTCTCAAAGTACTAGTTCTGTATTAATTTGCTTGGTATTTATTCTTTTTCAGTAATAGGAACGGAACGGAAGCTAGACTGGCCATAAATCACCTCCCACACTCACGAGAAGATCTGTCTATCTGATAGACTGAGCTTCACGTAATCCTTATGGAGCATTTTTAGAACGTTCTCATCTCGCTCTGAAGGGGAGGCGATAATTTTGAATGGCGATCTTAACGCTAGAAATACAACCGGAATACCAACCGCCGTTAGTTTATCCGTGACCCCAGACCACTACTCACTACTATTCTCTCACGAACACTATTCTTGTAACGATGTTGCCAACCTTACTTAACATACTGCGGAAAAATACACGTTTTATTGAAATTTAATTTTTGTAGCCTTTTAAGCTAAAATTTTGTTAAAAATGCTGCATTTTACAATAGGGAACTGATGCTCAACAATTTAAGGCAAGAAAAATCTTATCTTATTATCTAGTTTCCATAATCATGCATAAACTCATTCAATTGCAGGTGATGCACATTCAGTAGCAGCATTTACAACCTTTCACTCGTAATTGTGTTTATTGACGCAAGTGCCAGGTGCCTTTATACGGCAGGAACACATCCTCGACAACTCATTTCTCATGCACCGTTTAATAGCAGCTCAAAAAGAACTCAGAATCGGGCCAATTTCCAAAATGCCCTACTACAAACCAACAAGGCAATAGCCTCCAAAAATGTCATTCAAAACTCACTATACCACACTGTCTGTTAAATTAAACACTGAATTTAAATCGAAATGCAGCGACAGCAGCAGTATATACTTTTTTCGAACTGTTAAAGAGCATTCAGCTTCGTTTCGATTCGCCTTCGGCTTGAATTGACCTTATAAAATACCTTCCGAAACAAGTGTCTGTCTGAAATTCATAACAAACCATTCACATCGTCTACTGTATTTGCTTTTACTGCACGCAGTCCGGCTGCTACCAATCTTAAAGAATGATTACCAATGTCACAGGGCACAGAAGCAGAGCCATTTATCAGCAAACTCCGTAAAGCCAGCAACACCCCATCTACTACCAAGGTGAAGCCTTTGAACAACACGTGGCGCAAGAAACACGAGGAATTCATCAACGCAATACGCGCCGCTAAGCAAGTGCAGGCACATCTTGACGCGGGCGGTGAGAACTTATATTCATTTTTACTTGAGAATTAAAATTACACAACATACCCTTTTAGAGTAGGAGATACTAATGATTTATGTAGGATTGTAGGTAAAAACTTTCCAGTCACTACTAAACATCGAGGCCCCAATATGATACCCTGCGGTATACCTCATAAAAAGACTTATCTAAGAACACATTAGCGGCATATCGAGAAACATAAAATACCTCGATATCACCTACCGGGTGAAATGTCACCAAGAATAGCAGAAAGCAGGACTGTGATAACTGCATCTCCATCCGCATTATGGTTTGAACGGGTTGTAGGCTTTCTTGAAGTTAGCAGAATATCTATATTTAGGTACAGGAAGAGTTGTGTAGGTGCTAGCAAGTATGGGAATGATTCAACACCGCCAGACCCTCGTCTGTTTATCAGTATCTTATTAAAATCATATCCGTATGCAACTGGTAACGACGTCCCTGGCTTTTCCCATTTACCAGTAGAAATAACTGATGATCTGGGGCTAAAAATCTTCTAATACTCATCAGTATCAGAACAAAATCATAATCGTAGCTCAACGAAAACTGTCAAATTGTGCCGTAGCCGAAGCATCGGCAGATCAATATCAATCAATCAATACATATAATAAAATCGTAACAGGTCGCTGTCTGTACATGGAAGATAAATAAGAAAAAATATTATAGGGGGGCTTTATAAACGCAATAGAACCCAAAACAATGATTTTTAGAATTTTTGTCTGTTTGTCTGTATGTCTGTATATCTGTTTGTCTGTACGGTTGTGCACGCTAATCTCAGTAACCGCTCAACCGATTGCAATGCGGTTTTTTTTATTGTGTTGAGGTTTGCTCCAGTTAACATTTAGCGTTTGTTTTATGTAAATCGGTTTAGAAATAAAAGAGTTATAACACTTTTAAGAATCAGATATTTTGAAAATTTTAATTGCAGGGGTTTCTTTGAATGTGAGTGAACCTAAACTGGCGTGTTGGCTTAATCATAAAAGAGCTTAATGATTAAGACTATGTTTAAACAATTCAGTCGTGAATTGTTTTAAAATAGACTTAAGAGGGCTAACATATTTCGCGCCACATATTGCTCAGAAACCATACTTTTCATTGCATTTAAAGTCATTAAATATTTATCGTACAAAAATGGTATTCACTTACATACTTTCTAAATTTAGCTCTCTAAACGTTTCATAAAACATATTTTACCTAACAACGGATTACATATGGTTAATATCAACGAAAGTGAAACAGGTTTTTCAAATCGTACGATTTGCATAGATTTCGATGCTTAAATTCATGTCAAATTACTGATAAATTTAAAAAACAAGGGATACGAAGGAATTGCAAAGGGCGTTAGCTATCTGTTTGTAGAATAACCTGATATCAGGTAGGTACCTTTTTTTAGAGAAAAATGACTGTAAAGTTTACTCAAATACTGAGAAATTTCACCAAAATAAAGTAGTCTTTTCACCAGCTTCTGTAGTTTAAATCATTATGATAATTATGTAATATTATGTCAGAACTTCTCCTTTGACAATAAAAATATTTCTTTTTAAGTAACTAGAAACAGATTTTTTTTTACAAAGTATTTTGTGAACCCCTATAAATGCAGATACGCGAACAAATACGATTTAGTACCGCCGAGAGGCTCTCAGAGAGTGGTCATGTCGCTCGATGTTCCATTTTTGAATACGAAAAAATGAACAAAAATAGTCTAATTCTAGCGTGACCAAACAATCTTAGTACTTTGTGACGTATAATATAATATATATAAATATTTATGGTCGATATACAACGTGAACTTTTGTATAGTGCAAAGCTCAGACACCCCGACTAGAGTTTCGCTTCAAAATACTGTATAAAAAAAATTAAATGAAACTAACGAAAACTGACCAAGTTATAAGCTTTTACAGTTGCACTATTTTCTTCACGAACAGCGTAGGTGTAGGTATTATACGCAAGGCAGGTAGTCACTATTCGTGTGGTATTGATAATAACATATTAACACACCATTTTCATATGTGGTAATTATGGAACACCTGTGAGGAACCAGACCAGGATTGGGACGGCTATAAAGCCGCTAAAGCAAAATACAAGTAGCGACTGAGATACAAAAGTACCAAGTAGAAACCTCTGATGGCGTCAGACTAATAGGTACTAGCCAAACAAGGGACAGAACTGTCCGTATCTATAAAGAAACCTGACGGCGCGGGCGGCCTGACCCACACATGAAAAGAATTATTTATACTGTTAATTGATGGCACTTGGTGGTACCTTTCGGCATTTTCAAAGGCAAATTAACATTATATAATGACCACTAAATCACTTAATTACTCGAAAACAATAAATTACGAACATATAAATTACCACTACAACATTCTACTAACGTTAACTATCATAAAAGGAAGCCGAGAGTATTTTGATACAAACGCACTTCCCAGAATGCCAATTGCTGCAGACACTCATGTGGCTGGTGGAAAACGTATCCACAGAAGAAGTCCAGTGGGAGCTCGCAAGACCTGTTCTAATCTATTCTGTCAACTTACAAAAAACTGAATGGGTAATTAACAGCTTTAAGTCCTTCAAATCTCCAGGACAGAATGAAGTCTTCCCTGCAGTGATAAAATGGGGGAGGACACAAGTTGATATTGTCAATTACATAGTATCTATACGCCAGACAATGAATGGGACTGTGACCCAGACTGTGGAGAGAGGTCTAAGTGATCTTTATACCAAAACCCGGTAAAGGGATTATGTTTGTGATTCAGACCTCTGGTTATACAGACCGTTAAGCCCTTCGTCTTTCCTGCTAAAAACTCTGGAAAGATTGTGTGACAGAGACAATCGAGTGACGGCCCTTCAAAATAAGCCACTGCATTCCAACCAACGCGCATAATGCCCCCGGCAAGTCTACAGACTCAGCACTACATGCAGTGGTACACAAAATAGAAGAGGTCATCCAGAATCAATCAATCAATGTGCCTCGGCACTTTCATAAACATAGATGGAGCTTTCGACAGAAGAAGCATAACCACGGCACTGGCAAAACACCAAGTATACAGTAGTCAGTGAATGGATAGATAACATGCTAAAAAAACTCATTTTAAAGCTACAGACAAGCAGAAACCAGTGCGCAGCCATGGCCAAAGGTTGTCCACAAGGGGGCGTGGTCTCACCACTGCTAAAGAACCTTGTTTTAGACGACCTAATAACCAATCAATCAATTTAACCTAGAACAGTCCCTATATACATGGATGTGGAACAAGCCATAGCAGATGGTAAAATTAAATTATGTAGAAAAACGGATCTGTTTACAAAGCATGACTGGTATTTTAAAATCCAAGGCCAACTTCAAATCAAGTGAGAAGCTGCTTTTATTTTATCTTCTAGTGATCTTGTGTATATAATAAATATTTTTAATAAAGTGTATTGAAATTCCTTTCAGTCAAGCCAACATTTATCGATTTACGGTGTAAACTGAACAGTAATTTGCCCATAAGCACAGTAAATATTTCGAAAGACGACGAGTTCTGGACTACGAGGATGGAACCTAAATTGTTAAATTTTTACGACTAATGTCTGTTGCCCAAAATGATTGCGCCCAGAAAGAACCGATAAAATAAAATAAAATGAAATTTATTCCCTTTGAACTTAAAAAAAAATAGGTTTGTCAACATTTTTGGGACTCTACTGGGCGTTCGGAAATGCTACAAACTGAGAAGAACACCCCAAGAAACTCAGTTCGGTCCCTCCCAAAATTTATCTTAGTAGGTATCTAATAATCGATCAATGCCGATACGGAATGGCTTTTTCTTGGCGGTGTGCATTGTTATGCACATACCTCTTAATAAATATTTGGTTGTTGTAAATGAAAAACACATACTATCAATTAAGATTAGATTTAGATCCAATAGCTCAAGCTTATAGCTTAGTTTGGGCTAGATGATGTTGTGTGAGAATATCCAACAATATTTATTGATTATTTATTAAAAATATTTTAATGTTCCTGCCAGCACTGAATCTGCAGTAGGCAGCAAAACATCGGACCATGCCAAGCGCCTGCGCATTGCTACGTTAATATTATTGTTTTTAACTATGTATGTGTATTGTCAAATTTAAATATTTATAGTGTAAAATAGAATATTGTCCATTACTTTCTACAATTTTCGTTTATTTAGATACTTTAAAAATAAACTTATGGACCGTTTTCATGTATGTGTGTATTATATACTATACTATCTTCAGGCCAAATCCCTTGCGGGGTAGGCAGAAAGAACCGAGCGCCACACGGTACGCTCCATACACACCTCACTTGCTTCTTCAATTTTCATTTTTCTTTTCATGCATGCACGTCGGTACCCTCGGTTCGGTATTTCTAATTGCAATCTTGATATTAGTTTGGTAAATAAATGTCAACTTTATTAATTTTATGATGTCAGTGTATATCACTACTTAATATCAATCAATTTGCAATAAAATAATCAATAATTATTACCTAATATTACTAACATAAAAATTAAATTAAAAGATTGAACGCTTAGACTAAGAATATGACACCGGTAATACATCAAGGAAAACAAAAGTATCAAACTTGTTGGTAGCAACAATTGGCACTATACGGCTATGTGCGCCGCGCCGCGCTGATTTCTTACGATCGTAAAGAAATTTGAAAACCGAATTTACGCTCTTAATCATTAAGCTCTTTTATGATTAAGCAAACATGGCAGTTTCAGACGCTGCTTGATGACTCTGATGAAGAAATACCTTTCCTTTCATACACCATATGTTACGTAAACGAAGTTGCGGGCTCAGCTAGTTATAAATAAATAGGTAGACTTGTCCCTGAATGATTTTCTCCACCTTCAGCATAATATTTGCTGATTTATAGAAACGAACGAAGGGTTGTTTCCAAACTAGCAGAAACAACAACTCCGAACAGCGGACATAAACATTGAATTGACCCTTTCCATTTACAGGCAAACTAAGCGACCTCCCCCCACCACCCCCATCTGAGAACCCCGACTACGTATCTTGTCCACACTGCGGTCGACGGTTCAACCAGGCAGCGGCCGAGCGACACATCCCCAAGTGTGCTAGCTACCAGTTCAACAAGCCCAAACCGGGACCCAAACGACGGTAACCGGACCCTCCAACCCTCGGACCGTGAAGCCACATAATTCTGCCGTGATAATCGCAAAGGCAGTAAACTAAAATTGATCAATTTTTTGTATGTGTGATAAATGTATGTGAAATGACTTTTTTTCCTGTCTAGGTTTTATACATCTACGTAAACTGGATAGACATTTTTTTCACCGACTTGATATAGAGCAGTAAGAAAGGTAACCTTTTCCAAAAACTAACTTTTTGGTTACCAGGGCAGTATTCATATGGCAACATTGAGTTTTCAGACATTTAAAAAACTGTAATTTGAACTGTTTAGAATACGTAAGATGACGAGAATAAAAATGAACGTATATCGCTGATTTGGCGTGATTTTTGGCTGTACTAATCTTAGGCATACAAAGAATATCTCTAGTTTTAGGTTACGAACGCTAAATATGTCGATAGATATCAAAGTTAAGGAGACGTTGGTCGAAAAATATTTGAATATTTTCCTCCAGCTCGTCTTCACTTGTACATTATTTTATTTGGTGAAGATTTTCTTGGATCTGATAAGCCCTAACAGTTAGGATGTCGTTTCGTAACGACCAGAGCTGTCAATATTTCGTTGAGGAGTTTGTGCTGCGTATGTGCATAGCTGTTTTCTTTTATGTCGTTGTTTGGT
Organism: Miltochrista miniata; assembly: GCA_933228765.1. Taxonomy (NCBI): domain Eukaryota; kingdom Metazoa; phylum Arthropoda; class Insecta; order Lepidoptera; family Erebidae; genus Miltochrista; species Miltochrista miniata. Next base: position 6,434,590 of record OW121764.1, on the reverse strand, counting down.
CAATTATCAAGTATATCTTTGGTATTTAGAACAAAATTAAAGACTGGTCAAGATGAAGAAAGTAACATTTCGGTGGAAATAATTTGGTGAATGCTTGATTGAATTTTTCACCAAATTATTTCTTACTAGCTGACCCGCGCAACTTCGTTTGCGCCAAGAGAGAGTATTACCTGTTCCCGTCGCATTTACTCCCGTCACGTTGCGCTCACTCCCGTAGCGTCTCCTCGTTAATATTCAATCCATAACTATCAATATTTACGCAGCAGACGCAACGAAGCTCTCAAAAGGAATAACTTTTCCCCCGTTTTTGAAACATTTACTATTACTGCTCCGCTCCTATTCGTTGTAGCGTGATGCTGTATAGCCTATGACACTCCACAATAACGTAGCTTTCTATTGGTAAAAGAATTTTTAAAATCGGTTCAGTAAATCCCGAGATTACCCCTTACAATTTAACAAACACACAAACTTGTTTATAATATTAGTATAGATAAATTGTGGGACAGATTTAAGGAAGTCAAATTTTGAAAATTTTTTATATTATTTAAACCTATCCTTACTTGGGCATATCAGACTTGGAAATAAATGCCAGCTAAGTGCCTTAACATCAGCCTCATAAGTTGATGATGATTTTGATGCCTAAGCGGTATATTGTTTAGGCATGAAAATAATTTGAAAAAAGTTTAGGTCAATTTAGGCCGGAAAAAACTTCTAATGTAGTAAACCTGATTGTCTACGAAATTTAGACTCTGATAGAGGGCCGATTCAAGTTGGAAGCGAATTATAAATTGTAATGTTATTGGGTATTTTCGAGTTTATTTTTGAAACTGCTCACCTCTCGACATGACGTTCCAGTCTATTAGTAACCATGGCTATTGCAATTCTGTCGAATCGTCGAGAGGTGGGCATATTTTGAAATATACGCGAAAACGACGTTGAAGTTGTACTTAGTACCTACGTAGCCATAGTCGAAGTCGGGACCTAACTATGTTTTTCAATGAAGTTACAACAAGGAATTTAAGTCGAGCTGTTTGTACAAACGAATTATGCTTTTTAAACTGTTATTAACAATGCAAGTGTTATCTGAATATTAAAATCTACTTTATTATTTTGTATGTTGGTCTTTCGTTTTACAATCCCGCTCAATCCACTATAATGGTGCTTAAAAAGCGTTCCCTTTAAAAAAAAACATCGAGCATTTGCCGCCTTTGAGAGATTAATAGCTAAAAAACTACAAATGTCCAATCATAAAATTGTCCTAAAAATGATGATCATTAGTCACAAAATAAGCAAATGCTGCAGTTTTTAAAATGAAATTACCATTTCTACTTTATTTATCAACGTCCACCCACATTAGTTAAAAATAATAAACCTCAAAAATTTGTGTGCGTACTCCTGGCGGAAAAGTGTCGATTTTTTAAATTCTAGATATGCAGAAAATTAGCGTAAGAGTCCGTGTAAATGTGTATCGTAAATAGAAATTTGTGTATCCAGCCATTGTGAAGATATTCTTGAAAAACTGATTCCGCCAGGAGTACGTTCGAAACGTCAGCCCAGCGGAACTTTTTCTTTTTTTGCAAAAAGAAAAGGCTTATTAGGTAGCTTGGTGCGAGCTGTAAATGTGTATGTATAAATGAAATTTGTGTATCATGATATCACGGAGTAATTCAGGTTTCCGCTGGGAGTACGTTTGACGATATCGTAATTATCATATACAGAGACTTGGTACAGTGTTGAGTTTACTCATGTACGTTGCTATGAATTTGCTTATAATCTTGGTAAAAGCAGAAATTGAAAATAATTTCCCACTCAAAAGATATAGACATATAGGTAAAATCAGGTTATTAACCTCTAGTGCCTAAAATAGGAACCTTACAGCCAAACTTGTAACGTTAATTTGTATCTAATCAAAGTCTACACTCTTCAACCGAGTTTCATTAATATCTTCTTAGTAATTACAGAGGAATCACAAAATTTGTCGCAATCAGCCCATTGTTTTATATGACCTTTGTTGTCAATGTTCTTAGAAAATAAACACAACAAACTATATTGCAATATTTTGCGTATTTATTCAACTACTCAAATTTAAAAATTCAGCTCATTACATTCAGTATTTAACAAAATATAAGAAAAATACCATCAACAGCCGGAATTGATGAAAAACACGGGTAAACCAACCAAATTGAAATGACGTCAAAAAGCGGCCGCGCAGTACATGAAGGTACATTTCTAAATTTGTAGCATAGCATCAGTTTTAATTTAGTACAGGTAGATACAAAAGTCTTGTAAAATATTAGTATTTTTTTATTAAGTAGGTACTTATGATTCGTACATAATATATACACATCTTCATCATCTCAGACTCTTTGACACTCGCTTGCTGACTAGGCCTGGCCTCCGCCATAGCTGCAATTTTACTGAAAACAGTACCAAACGGCTTAACCTGCTTTCCGAAGCACGGAGACTCACGTAAATGAAATAGGTTTAAAGAACTTTATTTTCATTAAGACAAATTAACAATGTCACTTACATGAAAATATTATTTTTCGTTTTGCTATATAAAAGTGATCGTCGAACACTGCATCAGCTTCATAGCCTCAGTTAGGTCTTACAGAAGGTTGCGTTATGTGCTGTAATAATCTGGACTTAAAACTGCTTAGGGTGCTTGTATCTCTTACTTCAGATGGTAGTTGATTATACAGCTGTGCTCCTTCAAAAGTTATATTCTTTCTACCATAGTTAGTACGAACCCGTGGTAGAACAAGTAGGCTAGGTCGGCGAAGACTACGTTTACTAATTTGTGATTTTTTCAAGAATGATAGGTTAGTGTGAATAGCTTTATTTATTATTTTCTTAATCAGTACGCAAGTATTAAATCTATACAGTTGTTTGATATTTAATAATTTAGTTTGTTTATATATTGTTTCTGTTGGCGTTCGGGGTGGATAACGAAAAAGTATTTTAATTATTTTATTTTGTATTCTTTGTAACTTCTGTAATTTTGTTTTTGCTGCGTTACCCCAGACTTCTATCAAATAGAGCAAGTGAGATTTGACCAACGAGTTGTAAATTATGTATCGCATTTTCATAGGTAGACATTCTGATGCATTGCGGAGCGATCCAGTAAGTGCTGATAGCCTGTTTTTTATGTGATCTATTTGTTTATGCCATGTTAGATGAGTGTCCATTCGTAAGCCCAGGTACTTTTCATTTAATTTTAGTTCTAGAGGAATGTTGTCAATTACTAATGGATCATACTGTGGGATAACTTTGTTTTTGGCTTTAAAAATTACATAACAGGTTTTAGAGGGGTTTATGGTTAGTAAATTATATTTGAACCATTCGGATAGTGTATTAAGGTCTTTCTGTACTTGAGTAACAATTTTATTTATGTCAGTACCAAAATAGAATATGCATGTATCGTCCGCATACAAAGTAATATGACCGTGGAGCTTGAGTTCGACAATATTATTAATATATATTAAGAATAGTAGTGGCCCTAGTATGGAGCCTTGCGGGACGCCGTGTGTAATGGGTAGAGCACTACTTTGAACGTTTTCTAGTTTAACCACTTGAAATCTATTAGATAAGTAAGATTTCAACATTTTTAGAGCATTTCCTTTGATGCCGATGTCTTTTAGCTTTTCTAGCAACAGTTGGTGACTCACGGTATCGAATGCCTTTTTTAAATCGATAAAAACCCCCAAAGCTATATGCCTGTTGTCTATGTTATTTTTTATTTTCGTGACTAAGTCTATTGTAGTAGCTGTCGTATTACTTTTAGCTCGAAAGCCATATTGTCGATCTGTTATAAAATCAAAGGAATTCAAATAGATGGTCAAGCGGTCATGTATGATTTTTTCGAGAATTTTTGCTAATACTGGTAACACTGATATCGGCCGGTAATTTCCCGGATCTGTCTTCAATCCTGATTTGTATATCGTAAATGAAATAAATAGCTTTACATGAGACAGACGGTGTCATTTTAAGTCAACTACAATTTGATACGTTTATCTTTTTTGCAATGTACGGGTACTGTATTTGAATTATACTAGCTGACACAACTTCGTGTTAGAAAATACTAATACTGAGACTATTTATTTCCGCAATCAATCGATTCTTATGTTCTTTTTATAAACCTGTTAGATCGAGTGATCCATTGGCTTAGCAGAGGGGAAAGCTTTGCTAGACGGGTCCTGTAGTTAAATGATCTAAGGTTTTATCGAACCCTAACATTATTATTTGGAATTGTACATCATTGCTAAGTTACCTGGTTTTAAATAACATTGTGGAATTAAATGGTATTGTCTATTGAGCAGCTTCTGGGGGAGAATGTATAAATTGGCGTGTGAGATTATTGTGAGCTCTCTTCATTCATACTGATCGCTTAGCTAGAGTATAACTATATTAAAAGTTATATTGCAAGTTTTATTTTATTTTTAAAATGTAGGTACTACCTATTTAACAATTTGTTAGCGTCACATGAAAGCGAGAGAGAGGTTTAGTAGTTATATTTTAATATAATTTATTTCATAGCAAGTACATAAAACACAAACTCCAGAACATTTGTGTATCACACACAAATATTTGTTCTGACCCAGAAATCGAACCTAGGACCGAGGACCGAGAGGAGGAATTATTTTATTCCGTACCATTCGACTGCATAGCTTGAACTGATACTATGCGTCCAAACGGAAGGATCGTCAATGGTAGGTTCTGGGTCGTTCTAGGTGCGTTTTTATTTGGAATAAAACCGCAGTAACCCCAAGTGCGGCCTCAGCCTTAGTCTGTAAGACTTTTTTGAAGAAAGTCATTATGTGTCTTCTAGATTACAAACCTTATTTATACTGTTGATTGATGGCTGTTGGTAAAACTGGCCACACAGTTTTTAGGGTTCCAAACCCAAATTATAAAAACGGGACCCTATTCATGAGACTTCACAGTCCGCTTGTCTGTCTGTCTGTCCGACATGAGGCTTTCTCGGAAACTGCTAAAACAACAAATACTTAAATACTATCTCGGAAACCGTGACAATTAGAGAGCTGAAATTTTAACAGATGATATATTTTAGTTGACGCTGTAACAACAAATACTTAAATCCTATCTCGGGAACCGTGACAACTAGAGAGCTGAAATTTTCTCAGATGATGTATTTTGGTTGACGCAATAACAACAAATACTTAAATTAGACAAAAGGGGGATTAAGGGGGGCTACCATAAAAAAAACGTGATTTTTGCTGTTTTTTTAGTACGGAACCCACCAAGCGCGAGTTCGAGTCGTACTTGACCTGGTTTTATATAAGTAAATAAAAAATCTGGAACATGTTAATTTAAAAACCTGTTTCTTCTAGTCTCTAGTCTCAATATGTCAAAATGTGGATTTGTGTGTGAAAATGCAGAAATACCTAAACCTACAGGATCGTAAATTTGAAAGAAACTGATAAATACTTATACATAAGAAAGCTAGGGTAAAAAATAAGCAGGTAGGTACTCTATGTGTGGGCTGCTCACCGTCCTTACAGAAGCAGGCCCAAGACGGCAGCGTGACGTGAGGGATTCACGCACATCCTAAGAAGCGGAATCACACCCCGAAAACCCCCCAAAGACGCGGGATAGCACCCGAACCACCCCGTAGGCGAGGTCTGTTGGGAGTCCTAGGAAAGCCTTCCGAGGGCTTACCCGGGGCTCCAAACCGTAAGCTGTTGGGCGTTACGTGAGTTTATTTAGTCGGTAGGAGTCCAGCATAGCATCCATGAGGGATTTTCCCTCATGTTAAAAAAAGGGTAATCTAAGTGCCCACTATTACGTACTTAAGTAGAACCCGACATCGCGTCCATTTTAAAACGTCAAAGAGTTTGTTTTCTTGCTCTTTCTTATTTAAATGTCGATTATTCATAAAAGTAATAATTGTAATAGAAAGTTATTATGGGAATTGTATATTCGCTAAGCTATTTTTGTAGCGATAGTACACGATGTCAAACCAAATAAACGTACAATACTTGCAATTTAAAGACGTAGCTCTATGTACTACGCGGCCGCTTTTTGACGTCATTTCAATCTGGTTGGTTTACTCGTGTTTTTCATCAATTCCGGCTGTTGATGGTATTTTTCTTATATTTTGTTAAATACTGAATGTAATGAGCTGAATTTTTAAATTTGAGTAGTTGAATAAATACGCAAAATATTGCAATATAGTTTGTTGTGTTTATTTTCTAAGAACATTGACAACAAAGGTCATATAAAACAATGGGCTGATTGCGACAAGTTTTGTGATTACTCTGTAATTACTAAGAAGATATTAATGAAACTCGGTTGAAGAGTGTAGACTTTGATTAGATACAAATTAACGTTACAAGTTTGGCTGTAAGGTTCCTATTTTAGGCACTAGAGGTTAATAACCTGATTTTACCTATATGTCTATATCTTTTGAGTGGGAAATTATTTTCAATTTCTGCTTTTACCAAGATTATAAGCAAATTCATAGCAACGTACATGAGTAAATTCAACACTGTACCAAGTCTCTGTATATGATAATTACGATATCGTCAAACGTACTCCCAGCGGAAACCTGAATTACTCCGTGATATCATGATACACAAATTTCATTTATACATACACATTTACAGCTCGCACCAAGCTACCTAATGAGCCTTTTCTTTTTGCAAAAAAAGAAAAAGTTCCGCTGGGCTGACGTTTCGAACGTACTCCTGGCGGAATCAGTTTTTCAAGAATATCTTCACAATGGCTGGATACACAAATTTCTATTTACGATACACATTTACACGGACTCTTACGCTAATTTTCTGCATATCTAGAATTTAAAAAATCGACACTTTTCCGCCAGGAGTACGCACACCAAAAATTTATATATGCGAATAACTTTAGTTAGAAAACTGGTCATTATTGTCTGGACTGAACGTTGTCTGAACTGAATATTATTCTGACTGGACATTATTCTGCCTGGCTGGAAATTCTCATAACCTTATTCTGACTGGACAATATTCTGACTGGTCATTATTCTGTCTGGATATTTTTCTCACTGAAGTGACTGGGCATTCTTACAACTGGTCAAGATTCTGAATGGGCATCTGGTCAAGATTCTGACTAGGCATTCTTATAACTGGTCTTGATTCTGACTGGGCATCTGGTCAAGATTCTCCTCTTATGGTAAGGACACTACCAGCGATACTACCAGTAGTGTCGTTTACAATAAACGACACTACCGCGCCCATTTTAGATCAAATTGTACAGCCAACACAGAAGTTAGTTTGACTCAAAGTTCTAACTGATTATTATTATTGTTGTTTGAGTTATCCACCTGGTTGGTCAGTTAGGAATAAAAGTTCCTAACCACCCACCTTGTGCACCTGGTTGGTCAGTTAGGAATAAAAGTTCCTAACCACCCACCTGCGAATGTATAAAATAAATAGTGTTGTCCATTTCGATTGCTCGGCCAATATGTCGTAGAAAAAAGAAACTTATGTCAGCATTTCGAAGGAATTCGTAGAAAACGAACAGTGAAAACCGCAAATTCGAAGAGTCAATATTTAGAAAGTTATAAGGGTTTAACCGTGGCCGCGCAGTCCGCATGAATTCAACTGCGCGGCCACCAGTTCTCTTGAACGGAGCTACGTACAAGTCTAATTCTTTTTGCTAATCACTGACACGATTTCGAAGAAAATGTAGATTATAAAAATAAAGCCCTACTATTTGAACTTCACAACATACGGCACTCCAAAGTTATGGCCGCGCAGTCCGCATAAAGCGAACCGCGCGGCCACCAGTTCTCATTAACGGAGCATTGTAGAAGTCTAATTCTTTTTGCTAATCACTGATAAGATTTCGAAGAAAAAGTAGATTTGAAAAATATAGCCCTAAAGTTTGAACTTCTTGTTCTACAGCACTTACGTAAGGGCGAACCGCGCGGCCACGTGTTTCTTAAAGTGGAGCTTAAACAGAATTTGGTAGAGGTCTCATTATTTTTGCTAATCATTGATACGATTTCGAAGAATATGTAGATATCATGAATGAAGTTCTAATGCTTGAAAATCACGAGTTACAGAACTTAAACCATGTAACTCGAGTTAAAAGAAGGGTGTCCATGATTTACGTTGCGTCGACGAGATATTCCCAAAAAAAAAATTGAACCGAATTCATACAAATCCTTTAAAATATTTACCTAGCACAAAGTTATTATTTTGATTTACCAGATTTTATTCAATATCATATTGAAGTCGGCGCCAAGTAAACCCATAGGTATAGGCAGGTAGGTATTATTAATGGCAACAACTTCCATATTAAATTGAATAAAATCTGATAAATCAAAATACATATCACTATGTGCTAGGGGTATATTTTTTTTTTAAGGATTTGCATGAAGTCGGTTCTATTGTTTAATTATTTTTTTATTATTATTTTAAGTGACGGGTAGACCGATAAGTATATCTATCTAGGTGTAAAGTTCTCATCAACACAAATCAATCAAGCCGAAACACAAGGTAACTGCTGTAAATCGTTAAGAAATTCCCTCAACTGTCTTTCGGTTCCATCATCATATCGACTCCAGACCTTTATTAAATTGTAGTAGGTATACTTACTTATTAAAGCACTTAATCAAAAAGTTAGCAAACGCACTAGTTGTCCCAACAATTTTCGGTGGTTGCCCTCGATTTCTCCTGGATCCCAGCATCAGATCTTGATACCCTGGATATGGGACCACCTCAGAAGTAACCTCATTCAAACAAAAAAAATCAAAATCGGCGCCGCTATCGCGTAATACTTATACATAAAAAAAACATAGCGTACGAATTGAGAACCTCCTCTTTTTTGAAGTCGGTTAATAAGACTTTTTAATGTCACGTATATTGCTATACTTTTAATCGTAAAAAGCAAATAGTTGTAGTCCCTTGGTTTGAATTTGAATAGAGAAGTTTACTTCTAGGATATAAATAAATAAATATTCACAGACATCTCACACAACGCTATCTGATCTCAAAGTAAGCTAGGAATAACCTGCTTGTGTTATGGGTATCCACGATCCACCACGGATATTAATACTTATATACTTTTAAATACATACATATTATACATAGATACACCCAGACTCTGGAGACAATCATTTATGGGTCACACAAATATTTGTCTCCGGTGGGAATCGAACCCACGACCTCCAGCGCCGCAGGCGGTATCTCTACCGACTATGCCACAGAGGCAGTCAAAGATAAGAAGATAAGAAAAAAAACACTCATCGATTGATTTATATTTCAGTAAATGGTGATGATCACAATAAAGGTATCTACATATTGTTATATAATGGGTAAGGTAAGGTAAGGCCGTTAGCGCAGCGAAGAACTATTGCGTCTTTGGCTGCATTCTACCGTATCTTTCACGGTGAGTGTTCTGAACTCTTCAACCTAATCCCGCCCACTCATTCCCGAACAACGCCTGCTGGACAGAGGTGCCACTCTTACTTCGCTACAACTGAACGATTCAAAAGATCGTTTCTCTGTCGTACCATAAAAACTGGAACGGCCTGCCAGCGCACGTGTTTCCCTTCTCTTACCATCCTGGGTTCTTCAAGCGGAGCGTGAAGAGGCACACCATAGGGGGGTCATTCTCAGCCGGCTCAAATAGGCGAGTCCGCGTCGAAAACCAATACCTGTAGATTACTTATCAATATGATTTTTTTTCTACAAATTGTACGGTCAAAAATAGTAGGGGGGCCTGTGGTTTTTTTTAGATTAATTACGTAAAAGTTAGTTTAAAAAAATTAAAACTACGAAAATATTGACCTCGGTGTCGCGTCCGGTCCCGTATTGCAGCGAAAATTATTTTTTATCTTTTTTTCTCCAATATAGGTGTTAAATGTGCATATATTCACAAATAACTTGATAACTATTTACTCTATTTATAACATTACTAAGCCATTATCGGCATTACTAGACAAGTTACAACTGGTTGTCTTTACGTCCGACGTTCAGAATTGACTTCAGTGGCGCGCACCGATTCGTTCATTACTCTGTATCTCTAGCGACTGCAAGAATAGTTGTTCGAGTAATACAAACTGTCAGTTACACCGCACCGGTGGTAAGGACTAGACGTCGGTGTGTCATCGCCCCACTGTTTTGTTAAGGTTCGTAATCGTTTTCGGTGGCTTGGTATATACCTAAAATTGATTTCGGTGCAACTATTTTATCCTCAATTATTTGAACAAATGATGTAAAGCTATATTAAAAGTGTGTCTTTTATGTATAAGATTTCAGTAAAAAACATAAGTATTCATAATACAGATTATTTTTAAAAATATATAGGATTTTGCTAAATATTTTGATTTCAGTGCCCTTGATTCCGGTGTTTTTTAGTGGAAATACTTGCACAGAGATCAATATTTAAAAGCACCGAAATCAATCAATAATTTATTTATTTGCATTTTTCAACTGCCTCGTTGGTCTGGAGGTAAAATTGTACGACTGCGAATAACGAGGTCTTGGGTTCGATTCCCACCAGAGTCAAATATCTGTGTGATCCATAATGATTTCGATCCATTTTGATTTCGGTGGACACCATTATAAAAAAGTGAAATCCCTTCATAACCATTCAGTCTATACAGTTCCCTCAACTACTGAAATGTTTTAAATTAACACTAGATTTGATATTTCATGTAAGTAAAACCTTAGTTGAAAAAAAAAATTGTACACCGAAGTCAACCAAATAATGAGCCGCCTGATAATGACCCAGGGCCGCCAACTTGGGGGCCGCTTTCTATAGTCTTGCAGACTGGGACGGTGGCCCCCAATCGCTAGATGTTGCTGTGACTTTCCATCGGACGGCGGCATCATTTTGGCGAGCCGAATATTAAAAAAAAACATGAAGAGTTAAATAAGCCAGATAAATAAAGCTTCTTTCACAACTATTACAATAAAACAAATGATATTTAAATAGATAAAACATATTAATACTTACTATAAACTATAAATCACATATTTTAAAATTCACAATTCGTTTTCGTAATAGTAAGATTACAAATAAAATAGTAGATTTTTAACCGAGGTCAGGGTGGAAAGAATCAATTCCCGAGGTATTTAGAACGGCTATAGTCCGAGTCGGAATTGATTCTTTTGCCCGTGTTAAACACTCTACTTTTCATTTCGAATAAGAGAAAAATAAAGTAAAAGTAATAATATTCAAATCTTAACATAAAAGATTATTACCTATTTTTATGAATTCTGTCACAGACAGATAAATAACAGATAAATAATATTACACTCTGTTAAAACTAGGATGATAATTTTGACAGCTCACGCCTATGAAGTATCGGATTTGTTTATGTCAAGTATACTTCAAAAAATTAACGTAGCACATAGACGAGTACCGCCCACTTATCCTAGTGAAGCGTATTCCAACAATACCGCACAATCGATCACAAACAAATAATTCGGATAAATCGAATTCATGTATATTTATTTAAATGCAAGTAATGTTAATAAGTAGGTCTCCACAGTATTTTTTTGTAATATGATTAGCTAAGTATAATACAAACAATAATAATGCAATTATATTTACCTAATTACCCAAAATAATAAAAAACCGTTTTTTTTGTAACTATCGATTTAATTTTTACGCAATCGATAATCGAATAGATTCATTAACGATTGGACACTATGGGGTGCCCTGTTTAGAGTTGTCAAAATTATCATCCTAGTTTTAACAGAGTGTAATATCCCGCCAATTCATGTCGACTTTTTAAATTTTAAATATGGAATTATGGAACTCACCGCGGAAGACCGGCAGCCGGTCCGTGTTAAAGGGGGCTAATTGTTGCAGCTTATTCCGCTCTAAGAAATTTGCACTAAGTTCACACTGCACACTGGCTGTTTGGAAAGTCGCATGGCCGCAGCATTTTTTAAAATTAGTTTTTTTTACATAAAGCTCTTCACAGCGGACCTGACAGCAGTTCTATTTTAAGTTTCATTCCGGCCCTTAGGTGGGAAGTAATTTGTAGTTAAGTATGAGTTTTTCCCTCCCTAGGGAGTGAAACAGCATTTTCCACCCAATAATCAGATTAAGGAAACACTACTTTCCGAGTAGGAGAAATGAAAAAAATATTACTTATTTACGTTGCTGTAACGATTAAGATCATAAACTAAATAAGCTAAGAAAAAGTAGTTTATTATAAAACTACACCAGATTTACGAGAGCAACAACATTAATATAACATGAAGTTTAATTAACCCTCTATCACTCAAGAAATGGGATTTAATTGATTTTTTGTATTCAAATTGACATCAAAAAAATAAAATACACGTATTTCTGGATTTTTTATTTTTTTCAATATTTTGAGAAATAACTACAAGAATAGGGAGTGTTGCCTGTAGGCAACACTGCGGCAAGTGGCCATAATTTATGAGCATACTGTGTATTAGGAAAGATGAAAATATCTTAGGCATTTTCTGGTTTTGGTGTAATATAACGCCACCCCGGATGTCTCATGTCATACATTGTGTAAAAACTGCGGTCAGTGACTAATTCGTCTCTTCTCGTCGCTTTTGGTAGTACATGCTGAGCAGGTCATTTTTGCTTTTTAGCTTGAAACTCGTTTTCCAGCGTCCTCCGTCTAGACAAACTAAGTTTTTTATGAAATTCATAAAGGGCCCTGAATTGACCTACTGGCGCATCCCTCTTCTTACAGCCCCAAGTTCTACAAGCGGAGCGACAAGAGGCATATCATAGGGCCGCCAACTTGAGGACTACCGTCAATTAGCCATGTCGCTTTTGTGGATCATATTTGCTCATACACACAAATGTCCACTTCCCATACGACTCGACTGTATGCTATAATATTCAAGAAGTCCCCTACTACATGGTCCGGATTTTCTCTTGGAAGATTATTATTATTGTTGGTGAAGCGCAAAATTTGATGGATTTTTCCAAATTTGTTCGACGTCATTGTTTCGTTTGGAAGAAGGTTTCCAAGTATGGGGCTCTAGTGGTAACTCTAGTGAAAGTTGGCCAGATTTTAGGTATACCTCAGCAATGAAATTATTGCCCTACGACAGACTTATGTAATCGGAAAGTCCAGTAGGATCTTTTGAACTCTATAAAACTTTATCTACTCAATCATTTACGTGATAAGTTCTTGTGAGAAGAAACAGAAAAAAACTTGTATGAGTGTGTCTAACTCAAGTAGATCTCTCGATCAGGCTCTTATTTTTCGTAACTATGAGCATGCATAAGCTGTTCTGGCAGTCAATTCTAGTTGTTTTTGCTTTCCAGCCTAAATTCAGCTAAGCAGGCTTTCCTGCAGCATCTTATCGAGTTCTCTTGGCTTAGGAGGGTTCTGCAGTACTGTCGTGTAGCAATGCAGCTTTCCAACTAGAAGAAGAACCTTCATCATTATATTATAGGGTTTTATTATCGATTCTACATCAATATCTATCTCTGGATCCTCATCTTCGAAATTTTCTAAGTCAGGACCAAAAAAAGTTTGGCAAGGCTATCACCATTAAAATATAGACCTCCTTCACTATCAGAAGCATTATGCAGCACAAGATTTATGTCATTGTTGCCAAGAAACATCTACAAGGCATTCTGAAACACAGTAAAAATACAATGAACACCAACCAAAATATGACACTTTTGCCTAATGTAGCCTACGGGCTACAGACAAGATTTCCTCAAAAAATCTAATTTCAACATAAAAAATCGTCAAAAACAATATTGTACAGTATAATTACGACACTTACCTGTCTAAGTTTTCAATAAAAAACTTAAAACACAAGCAGCATATTATATTTATCACACTTTTAAATCGGAGTCGACTGCTACTTTTCAAATGTCTCGACCGCCGAATAATAAATATCAATTTGATAAAAGTTATGCCACCTAGGTATTTTATTCAGTACCAACTCGTTGGCTGAGAGTGTAAACCAACAGCTACAGTGCGTAATTATATTAAAATGTCAAAAATATAAATTTTGTAGGCAACCAATCTGTATGTAGCCTACAGTCTACACTATGATACAGAGGGTAACTATACTTTTTCACATAATTCAACAATCACAGTTCGTTTTCATATTACAATTACAATTAGAACTTAAAAACAAAAGCTGACTTACGATAACAACAAAATTTCTAAAACTTAAATCTGTCATCTCTAATCTAAGCGCACGGCAGTGCGCAGGCCAAGTCCAGCAACAGACCGCGCATGCCGTACACTTTTACACGAACCGTTTCGACCCACTTTTGACCCCCCCTGTGCCAATTGCAAGTACAGAAATAAGATTGTATGTACATAATTATATACTAGTACTAAGGCAGTATATCAAATTTCATTGATAGAGCTTTAGTAGATCCTGAAATATGACCCTGTGAATATAAGCTATTATAATTTTAGATATTTTTTTAAATTGGGCGTATGGTAAATTGAATTTCGGTCAGATGGACCGTTGACGTGACTACGGTGGCAGGTAGTGGCTGGATTCGGAGGGCGGAGGACTGGGTGTAGTGGCGAGTCTTGGGAATGGCAAATGTTTACCAGTGGATCAGGCTGTAGATGAAGATGATTATGATCGATTTTAAAGTGGCTAAACTTGGCATTGGATTGGATTTCAATCCTTTTTTAAGCGAACAATTAGCCGATAGGAACTTGGCCCCTTCTTAACAGGGATGTTTTTGGTGTGATACAATTTACAACTACCAATTACAGTTAAATTTGTCATTGTACTTATAATTACAAATTACATACATACATACATATAATCACGCTTGTCTCCCATCGGGGTAAGCAGAGACTATGGCTTTCCACTTGCTACGATCCTGACATACAACTTTCGCTTCTTCTACTTTCATAACTGTTTTCATACACGCTCGCCGGTTAAGGGTACTCTTGACCTTGCCTTTTTCCAGAACGTCTCTGATTTGATCGGCATGCGTACGCCGAGGTTTACCCCTACCAGTTTGCCCATTCATTCTCGCCTCATAAATCTGCTTTGTCAGTCTATTCTCATCCATTCTTTCCACGTGTCCAAACCATCTAAGCATCCCTTTTTCGATCTTAGTCACTACATCTTCTGTTATACCACATTTTTCCCTTATCACGCTATTTCTTTTTTTGTCCATTAAAGTCACTCCAGCTATACTTCGCAGACTTCTCATTTCCACTGCATTAATTTTGCTTTCATGCTTCTTCTGCCATACCCAACTTTCACTACCATACATAAGTGTAGGGATGAGCACTCCCCTATGTACAGCCAACCTGGCCTTCTCAGACACATTTTGACTGCTCATAAAGGTGTACATAGCCCCATTCACTTGATTTCCTGCCAAAACTCTTCGCTCAATATCCTGGTCACACTTTCCACCCCTTACAAATTTGGAACCCAAGTATACAAATTCTTTCACCTGTTCCACTCTTTGCCCTTCAATGAAGATTGAGCAATTCGTCATACTTTCTTCTCTTTCAAAAACCATAACTTTCGTCTTGTTTACATTAACTTTCATTCCTCTACTTTTTAGAGCCTCATTCATACTATTAACCATCAGCTGCAATTCCTCCGCTGATGATGCTAATATCACCTGATCATCAGCGTATAGGAGGCATTTGACGGTCAGTTCATTCATTTTTAAACCATACATACTCTCTTGCAGTTCTTTCAGACAACTATCCATGTATAGATTAAACAGCCACGGAGACGCTACACAGCCCTGTCTCACACCCTTTTCAATGTGAAAGAAGTCCGTGCAGGCCCCGTTGATCCTGACACAAGCACTAGAACCCTCATAGAGAGACCTCAGTGCCCGTATCAAGTTGCTGTTCACTCCATACATGGACAATATTGACCACAGTTCATTCCTCACCACTCTGTCATAGGCCTTTTCCAAGTCCACGAATATGCAATAGACCTTTTGACTTTTAGCCAAACCTTTCTCAGCTACGCATCGTAAGGAAAAGACCTGATCCGTACATCCCCTTCCTTTCATAAATCCTGCTTGCACATCCCACATTTTTCCTTCAGTTTCATTCATCACTCTTTTTATCAACACTTTTGCATACAATTTTGCAGTGGCGGCCGTAGGTCTGTTGGGAGTCCTGGGACATCCTTCCGAGGGCTTCCCCGGGGCTCCCAACCATAGGCTGTTGGGCGTAACGTGAGGTTTTTTTAGTCGGTAAGAGCATAACATCCTATGAGAATTTTCCCTCACGTTAAAAAAAAAAAAGTCCTCTATAAAAGATTCTGCAACAGTTAGCTTATTGCCAACATTAATACCTACATCCCGTAGAGGGAGAATATACCTAGAGAAGTCATCGGCGTATACCTTTTGAGATAGCGCTATAATGACATCGGTGTTACCCACTCACGCCAAATGTTTTTACCTGAGAAATAGGTAAATTCATATAAAGAAGCTACTATACCAAAAAATTGGTATTGAGGTAGCTAACAGCCCAGATTAAGACATAGGCTACTTTTATAGTCCAGGTGCGTCTGTTTGAACGTTTATAACCACATATATCACCCGATTGTGAGTAAAATTACAATCCTAACGCCAAGTTGAAGGCCTTATGGGCGGCTTGAAAATTTTCAACTGCGGGTCGCGGCGACCTGTCCATTTCAAGAAGGCAATGGGCTCACCACCTTTTACGTGGGAAATAAAACTCAAAATTCAAAATTTAAAAAAACATTTATTTCGCATTTCTAATACATAGGCACTTGCGATGCGACACGTCCATGAATACAAAAAAAGTTAGTACCACCAGTTCGGAACGCGGCCTGCTTGAGAAGAACTGGCAAGAAACTTATTTTTGTTAGTAACGAAACTAGATTTTTTTTGTACATACTTAGTTACATAAGATTTTCAAAAAAAAAAATATAAAAATGTGAATGTCCTGACTGAATGATAATCAACGCACAGCCCAAACCGCTGGGACTAGAAAGTCCAAATTTGGCAAGTAGGTTCCTTGTATGGTCTAGGGATCCACAAAAAATCCTACAAAAAATAATATAGTTATTAAACATCTATTAAAATTAACTTACACATTCATCTTGAAAACTTGAGTGTATCTACGTTGGTAAACTTACCACAGGCAGTTGACTAGTACTGGGCGGAATTTCCATAGCCATTGTCGTTGAACCTGATTGTTCTCCACTAACTTCATGGTAATCCTATAAAAAATAATATGGTTCTTAAACATCTACTAAAATTAACTTACACACTTATCTTGAAAGCTTGAGTGTATGTACGTTGGTAAACTTACCACAGGCAGTTGACTAGTACTAGGCTGCTCAAATAAAACTATACTCTTTTCGTTATCCTGTAAATAAAGTAAGTATATGCTTATTACTATTGATTATTTATTACTAATATAATTAGTACAAGTATACAGAGTGTAACATTGGGCAACACTGATAATATAAGAAGTACAAAGATCTGTTCTTAGAAACTCTGTGGCGCAGTCGGTAGTGATACCGCCTGCGGCGCTGTAGGTCGTGGGTTCGATTCCCACCGGAGACAAATATTTGTGTGACCCATAAATGTTTGTCTCAAGGGTCTGGGTGTTTCTATGTATAATATGTATGTATTTAAAAAGTATATACTCGTAAGTATTAATATCCGTGGTCTGATACCCATAACACAAGCAGGTTATTCCTAGCTTACTTTGGGATCAGATAGCGTTGTGTGAGATGTCCGTGCATATTTATTTATTATTTATAGAAACCATGTCATCGATGTTAGAGAAAACAAAAACTGCATACCTAGATTTGAAATAATCTCTTGCACAGCTGGGGAATTGAAATACTATTAACTCCATATGACCTATACAATCAATATTTACCTAATTAGAAATAATGTAAGTTTTATTTTCAAAACGACCGGGTTTGATTCCCGGACAGTGCAAGAGATTTAAAAAAAAATATGCAGTTCTTATTTTCTCTAAAATCGATGACATGGTTCCTAAGAACAGGTCTTTGTATCTCATAAATTTACAGACTTGCCCATACTGACCGTTCCGAATGTTACACCCGGTATATCTATAACTAGCTTTCTATGTGCGGCTACGCCGGCATTTATGGTCACTACCCGTCTTTGGCAGGAAGTAGCGTTATCTTGATATTCTATAGCCTATGTTACTCAGTGATGTGATAATGTGGGATTCTATTAGTGAAAAAATGATTAAAATAGATCTAGTAGTTTCGGAGCCTATTCATTACAAATAAACAAAAATCCTCTGCTTTTTATAATATTAGTATAGATTAATAACTTACATGAAAAACAGAGAGTGAAGGAATCGAATTTGGATTCAAATAAGTCCTTGTTTTTGCCTTCCGAAAACAACAGGATTCAAAATGTTTTGAACAAATCCGAGCATTCTTGTCAGGTTGCCAATGTTTTCTGCCTGTTGCTTGAATCCATAAAACTCTCATACTTATATCCTCTGGAAACCTAATAAAACGATAGCTATAAATTTCAATATTGTTGGGTAAACTTTACCAAACACTGGTCACACTCCCCCGATTATACGGACATGGATGATTGACCCCTAGACAACATGGCCGTCTTAATGTATATGAGCTACATAATTCTGTCGGATAATACAAAAAAAATAATTCGAGAAATATACTTAAAAGTATGTAAATTAAGGCGCAAAGATAGTGAATACTAATCTACAAAGTAAATTATATCATTATATACATACAAAACAGCATAAATGGGCTTACTTACCGATGAAAGGTTATGTTCGGAGTTTTCCGTTCTGGGCGATTTGTACAGTCTTTAACACAACAACGCACCATTATTAAGAAAAATTTTACACTTTTATAAGCTCCAAACAACTTCTAACTTCACAAATAAGTCACTATCACCAATTTTTCGACAAAACACTATCGAACACGCTTTTGTTTGGGACCAACGAAAGAGGTTCCAAACAAATGAAAACGCATACGGTGAGCGAGACAAAAAAAGTGGCGTCTGTCTCGCTTACTCTTGTGTAAATATTATATATGTGTCACTTTCACTCATGACTAACATTATTTAATGTCTTCTCTAGGTATATTCTCCCTCTACGCTACATCCAAAATCCTAATCACAGAGTACTTAATACTACGTTCGGTACGTACGGTCCTAATAACCATAATATCATCCGACGGCTGTTATTATGTTATATGAAATTTCATAATAATAACATAACACTCCGTTCGCTTTTTCAATCTCTTCCGCGCAAAGGGTTACTCATCAGACAGCCAAATTCTTAGCGCTCGACGCGTGGAATCTGTATGAGTTTCAAAAAAAGAACTGTCATTCACGCGCGTTGCATTGCACTACCACAGAGGCTGCGCACCGAAAAAAAAAGATTAAAGCGAATTCGAATTCCCGCTATTTTTCTTCGATATTATTTTTGCAAATTGTTTTATCATGGGTGTAGATAAAGTCTTGTATGCAATTGTATAATTAGGTGTTAAAACACTCATGCTGCATGTATTATCTATCACACTCATCTTCGCTTCGTGTGATAAACCCACATTCATGTTTTAATAGCTTATAGTCTGGAATAACACATAGGCTACGTACGTTACATCTCGGGAAAATATTCTCATGGGAAGCGGGAACGGGTACCAAATTCACGCGGGCGAAGCCGCGAGCATCAGCTAGTGATTTATAAAAAAACCTTAAGATACGTTATCAACACTGGAAAATGGCAACACGTAAAGGTTAAGGAAGGAATTACCTGACCAATCAGTGACGCGACTGTAGGCTTTGCAAAAGTTCTATTAGCAATGTTTTAAATTCTGTTGTTAAAGAAAACTCGCAAAAAACATACCTTCTTGTATCTTCAGATGATGCACAAACTACACAGTAATTGCCAAATATAGAAACGTGCGTAAATACAACAGAAATAATTGTTATTATTTATTTTCCGGAATGCTAAAATGGCGTTTAACAAGGAAAATGTACTCTGTATTCTGTGGTGGTTTGGCGCGACCCACAAGGATGGTGGATGTTGGGGAGATTTTGTACTACTTAATATTTTATTTTGCTAGTAGATTTCATTTTATTTAATTATGTTTCTATAAATAAAAAGTAAAACAAAATAATAATATATTAAGATTATTAAAATTATTGAAATTAAAAATATTTTGATTACTTATTATGTACTGAATTATTACTTATTAAAAGTACTTGACCGTAATTCGAAGCTTATATAATGAGATAGGCATATCCGTTACCCGTAGGCTTATCTTACTCATGTTTGATGACGTATTTCCGTCGACTCACCAGTAGGGGGCGCCACCTGTGAACTTATAAAGAACATGGCGTCCACTTTGTCCTCATTGGCGTTTTGATTCCCGTAGCAAAAGGTTATAGCAGGAACACCTGCTAGTGCATTTATTTTTTCTAGTTACTAGTTATATACCTAGTAAAGTTATAAAAAGTGACTTGGGATGAAGTAAGTGAATTTACAGAAATAATTATTTAACGGCTTTGCCGTTCGTTTGAATATACAGTGAATCTAAAACAAGTGACTTGTGATTGAAGTAAGTGAACCTACAGACATATTTAACGGTTTGACCGTTCGTTTAAGTCTCAGGTATGTTTTTACTTCATATTTTTACGATCACATATGAGTGTGATACGTCATAACGTGAAATAACCTATTATTTTAAAATAGCACGTAAACCTTTCGAGGTTGCAGTTTCTTTCATTTAATATCTTTAGTTACAGCTAATATCAAACTGATTTTATAGATTGTATTCATAGGTACTAATACTTTTTTTTTAGATATTATTTGCTTCGTGTATGTACAGCGTAAGTACCGCTGAATATAGAAAATATTTTCAAAATATTTTTATACCTACCCACATAAAGGCACATTAATTACTAGATGTTCCTATACATGTAAAAATATGGTCTATTATGGGTAAAATCGTAATCATCCCAAGTTTCTGAATACGTACGAGTGTGTCAAAGTAATAACTAAATGTTCACCATGAAAGTAGTACTTAAATTTTAGGTACGTAACATAATACTATTTCTTTTAGTTTGGTTTCTTGATAGAAATGAATCCTCCATCCTTAGAAAGTGAGCTAATTCCAAGTGGAGTATTTCAGAAGCGCGCTCTGAGCTCCAGTTACTGTATTAGGTACGTCAAATAGCTACAGTTCCAGATCATTTAGCTCGAACTTCAAATAAGGGCAATCGCGACGCCACGTGCATTGTCGTAAGTGGAGTAAAAGAAGCCGACTTCCACTAAACCAGATAAGGATGATGGAAATAGGTGAGTTATTTCTTATTACCTAACACTGGTCCTGACCAAGTGTAAATTTCTTCACAGATCAGAGGTTAATTTACGAGGATGATAGAAACAATCATCCTTGCTTCGTATTTTATATAGGGACAGCATTAAAAGATTTCGGTCAGTATAACCTAAGAGGTTGATAGACACGTTTTGGCGACAAATTGCCTTGATAAGATAATATGCTGATACCCACTATTGTAAAATCATAGTCCTGGGTTCGTCAACCTAAACAAAAACGGGGAGATCCGACAATTCGAATCCCTGCTACATTTTGAAAAAGCTGACAAGGTTCTTTCTGCCAAAAGGCTTTTGCTGCCAAAACCTTTTGTATTTTTAAACAGAATCTTTTGAAAAACTTAAGTTTCTTCGAAAATATTTATGACAAAATTAAAGACCTACTTTAATAATAGGATTTCCATAAATCTTTTATCAATTTATTACAAATGGCTTGCGGCCATAGATCTGATTTCATATATTATTCTCAGAATTGTCAAAGACCCAATTCTTAAAAATGAACCTTGATAAAATATCGCCTTCAAACACATACATTTTCGAGGCTGAAGCCTTTTTCAACGGCACGCGGGAAGGCATGCATTTTGGTCTTCGATCTCCGAAAAAGGATGACCCCGAAAAAAGTTCATCCAAATCATTACGCCAGCCTTCGAGAGGATCAGGCGTCAAGATCAGATCTCCATCGAATGGAGTCCAGATTCCATTGTACCAAGAGCCTTTTTAGGCCTGTATTACAGTTACCACTCTCGAGGGGTGTGTACAATATCCATAATAATTGGGCATACGACAGTAAATGTCCCTTCAATTAAGAAATTTCTGAGCTTTATGCTCTCAAAGAGACTGAGAAGTTTAACATCCCCTGCCCATACCAGCAAAGGAAACACTAACCAGTTACCACCCTCGAGGGGTATGTACAATATTGTGTATCTATAATAATTGGGTATACGATAGTAACCAGGCGTACGAAAACATACTAAGTAACCATGCAAGGATGTCCCTTCAATTACGAAATTTCCGAGCTCGAGGCTATCAAAGAGACGAGGAGAGGTCTAACATCCTCTGCCCACACCAGCAAAGGAAACACTAAATAATATGACCCTGTCATTCTATGTCGGTCAGTTAACTCTGTACAAAATACGTTGGTAAGGAACGAGAGTACCAAAAAGTTTTAAATTTATAAAAGGGTACCGCATTCCCTTTATCCAGAAACTCCAATCCGTCCTGCACGGTATTCGAGAGGACGCAGGTTCGAATCCTGCTCAAAACTGATAACCTTCCCACATTTAAATTTACACCGAACTCTGTTCAAGTCCCGTCCTGACAAAGTTGTAAATTTTCACTTTATGTTAAAATGCTATGGAAAACTTGACTAGGGTAGAATAGTAATTGCTTTAAATACTTAAGAATCCATACAACGAAAAGTTTCCTTTTTAACTGAAATGACCACATTGTGCAATGGTTCAAAAGATGAATGCTCAAGGCACTCTAAAACTAGTTCCTTTGTCACCAAGTTTGATTTCTCCACTTTTCCTAACTTCAAATAGCGATGGGTCATCCGCCCAGAATTCAGTTTTAGGACATTGTACGCCTTGTTAAGCCAGAATAATTCTATCTTTCAGCATGTTCCGTTTACCAGATTTCCTCCAACCACGAGATTGGATGTGCAAAATACATCTCAGTCAAGTTTATTTTCATGATAAAGCTGATGTAGTTTACATTATTCTTTCTCAGAGCACATTCTTGTCTTCCGCTCGGGTAAGCCGCACCCAAAACATTTTCGTTTCTCACCATCTGGGTGCCTCGATTTCTATAGAATAAGAGTATTCAAATACTCGTCTACCTACACAAAATCTCATTTTGCGCATCAAAATCCTGTTACTCTTCACAAACACGTACAAATAGCCTTGAAAACTCTTCAAACCCAGAGATGGCTAGACAAATGGGAGAAAACAATAATAGGTTCCCAAAGAAACCTCTCATATCGTTATGCGATAGACATAGAACTACCTGAAAGTCCAATACCAAAAGAAAAGATATTAGACATAAAAGGAAGATTTATTTAATTCCAAATCAAAGAAACTTAGTTCTTTTAAAGAAAATTCAAACTTGGTGGGTCTTTTGATTTTTTACCCCTTTCGCAGTGCCTAGAGGTAGCTTTACCTCGGCGTCACATTCGGCCAATCCCCTAACCGACAACCCACTGAAGAAAATAGTAGTGCACGGAGTGGTACAAGTGGAACTCCAATAGTGGGTCCGCAATTACCGGTTCTCGTCAATTTTACAAGCTTTCCATCCGAGATGCTTTCTTACCACGGACGCGTCAGATTTCGCTTGGGAGCCCAGCTAGAAAACATTTCTCTAACAGGCTCGAGTGCCTAGAATAACAAAGATTGCACTGCATCAAAGAGAGATGTTGATAATCTTACACATGATTCGAAATCATATACCGGTACTGTGTTACAGTCTGTACTCATTCAAAGCAGTTGTAGTCCATCCCCCCAGAGGGACGAGACCAAATCAATTGCCTTGACGAACTTAACTCGTCAGCTTGCGTGTAATGGTCCGACATCAAATTGACTTCACCATACACTGCATTCCGAGCCGATACCATATGTATCAGCTCCTCCGGGTATTTTTTGTGAGCATCCTGCTTCAAACACCACTAAGGCAAGATTTCCTACAAATAATATTCCTATTATGAAATCGAGAACACTACATGATAGGCCTGTTTGTAATGTGTGGATATTACTTCCACCACCATTTTTAATACCCAAGATGCTGTCACACCTTAATCGGTCAACAGGAGTGTTTATGGCGTTGCGATGGCACAAGGTAATAATAGAGGGCAGATCTCAAAGCGAGAGCTCTGTAAGCTCCATTCGTTCTGCAGAACCTGCAAAAGAACCTAATAAACA
Source organism: Miltochrista miniata (assembly GCA_933228765.1). Classification (NCBI taxonomy): domain Eukaryota; kingdom Metazoa; phylum Arthropoda; class Insecta; order Lepidoptera; family Erebidae; genus Miltochrista; species Miltochrista miniata. The sequence continues at coordinate 6,410,374 of OW121764.1, read as the reverse complement.
TTATTTCTTTCCTTCTAATAAACACCTCGACAGGTCTCCCACCACCTCACATAGAGAATCTGTGGAAATGTGTGGGGGGGGGGGCGAAGAGGTAAATAACAGATATTAAATCAAAAACTTCTACTATTGAGCTCCTTGAGACCTACCTTTTAAGATGTTTTAACCGACTTGCATTTTATTCATGGTTATTATATAATACGATTCTGTTACATAAATCTGTTGTTGCTGTACTTGATAATATAGAAACCGTTAGTCAACTTTACATAGTTCGCATGTTTTGGTTAAACATATCTTGGTCGATCTCTTTAAAAAATGTAAAGAAAGATAAGTCACATATTCATTGATATTGGGATTGATGACTTAGTTCAATATTACTAAGTATTGATACACAGAGAACATTTTTCAGGTTTCTCGTCATAGTGATTTTATGCTTAGGTCGCCGCAACCACGATCTAACTTTGCTCGATTGTATTAACTTACGTCATAGGTACTACTTTTAGGCCCGAATTAAGAGTCCGAAACTGATCATTTTCATTTCAGACAATCTGGTTGGAAAACATTGTAAACAAAGATAACACCTACGACTAATCAATTGAATCCTTTATTCTAGACAGAAATTAGGATATCAGAGTAACCGATATGAGACTACACAGTCTAATAGTTTATTTATGACTGTTAGAGGTTCTCCAACTATTCTAGCCCCGGCACTACCCGGTCAACAGCAGCTTCTAAGAATTGGTGGTGGTGGTAAGATCAAATTAATCCTTAACAAGAGGTAATTGACGATGGATTTCAAAAATTTTTATCGTCGAGTAATAATGTCAGCTACTACCACCAATCAAATATAATAATAATTCGCAATTATTTAATCCTGTCAATAGAAGGAATACTTAGGTACTACTCCTGAAATAAGATTCCTTATTTAGTCTGTTTAAGATTACATATGAAGTTGTTCAAGATGGTAAAGATTATAAATCTAGATACCATACATACAACATTCTATAATATTATTTTCCTAAAAATAAATTAGAATCACATTGGCGTTTCCGTCACTCACCAGGCGAAAACAAACATTTCTCATTATATAAGCTTCGAATTACGGTCAAGTACTTTTAATAGCGGCGTTTTCCCTGAAAGAAAACGCATATTAAAATACTTACCTAATTCGAAGCTTACTTTTTAAATCTGCCTGGTGAATAAAAGCCAATGAGGACAAAGTGGACGCCATGTTCTTTATAAGTTCACAGGTGGCGCCCCCTACTGGTGAGTCGACGGAAATACGTCATCAAACATGAGTAAGATAAGCCTACGGGTAACGGATATGCCTATCTCATTATATAATCTTATTCCTTGAGGTTGAACTTCTCCACACTAAGTTACTCCTGGGAGTCTATTATGGTCCTTCTTCTAACATCAACTTCTTTACTTCTTTCGAAATACTCCTAGAAACCTTCATCCCTAATTACAGTCAAACCATAATCATGGGTGATTTCAACACTTGTCTTCTCAAAAATGACACTCGCTCTTCTACCTTCCAATCTATTATACAATCTTGTAATCTCTCAATCCTTCCTTCCAATGCTACACATCACTGTCCAAATCACCCCCCTAGCTTACTTGATCTAATTATTGTTTCATCTCTCGATAGAGTAGTAAGGCATGGTCAGCGAACGGCTGATGAGTTTTCTTTCCATGACCTGATATTTCTATCTTATCGCCTTCGAACTCCTAAACCTAAACCAAAATTTCTCTTTCACCGCAATTTTGGTCGTATAAATTTCAAGGAATTGCGCAGCGATGCTGATAAAATTGACTGGACACCGTTATTCTCTTCCGTCTGCATAGATGAGAAAATACATTTTTTAACATCCCATTTAATTTCGCTTTATGATGTCCACGCACCGGTTCGCAGAATTAAAGTTAAACACAAGCCGTCGCCTTGGCTAACCACTGAAATCAAAGCGCTCATCACAAAAAAAGCTACAGCCAAGTCCAAGTACAAGAGACGGCCTACGGCCTCTAACTGGGAAAAGTATGTTCTGATTAGAAATCATTGTAGTAAGGTGTGTAGGAATGCGCAACGCCAACATATCCACAACTCTGTCCAAGACGGAGATCCAGCAAAGGTCTGGAAATTTCTAAGATCTCTGGGAGTTGGTAAATCTCGTCAAGATTCTGTTCCTCAAAGTAATAACTTAAATTCACTCAATAAATTTTTCACTGCTGTCTCCAACTTTAATATGGAAACCAAAACAAATACGCTTAATCATCTTTCAACTATATCCACTCCCGATTGTGCTCCATTCGTTTTTAATCAATTCACTACTTGTGATGTTAAGAAGAGTATATTGTCCATCAGTTCAAATGCTGTAGGTACCGACTGTCTAAGCCGCAAAATGATCATTCCTATTATTGATGAAATCCTTCCCATCCTCTGTCATATCCTGAACTTCTCTATATCCCATGGCATCTTTCCAATGGCTTGGAAAGATGCACTAATCATTCCTATTCCCAAAAAATCCAACCCTTCCTCGTTTTTTGACTATCGCCCTATCTCTATCCTGCCATTCCTGTCTAAGGTTCTGGAACGACTGGTTCACACTCAGCTCACTAATTTCCTTTCCCAAAACCAACTGTTAAACCCTCTCCAATCAGGGTTTCGGGCTGGACACAGTACTACCACGACCTTACTTCATATAACAGAGGACATAAGAGCGGGTATGGAGAAGGGTAAGCTGACAGTTTTAGCTCTGCTAGACTTCAGCAATGCCTTTAATACGGTAGATTTTGATATCTTGCTCGGTACTTTATGCTCACTTAATATATCTCCAATGGTGATTGATTGGTTTCGTAGTTACCTGATTGGCCGTCGGCAGCGTATTAGTATCGAAGATACCCTTTCATCTTGGTGTAATACGTATGCTGGGGTGCCACAGGGTGGCGTTTTATCTCCTCTTCTCTTCACAGTTTTTATAAACTCCATCACTAAGAACTTATGTTCTTCCTACCACCTATACGCAGATGATCTCCAAATTTATTCCCAAGCCTCACTGGACACCTTAAGTATAGCTGTTGGCAATATTAATGCGGACATGGACATCATTTGCAGATGGAGTGAATCTTTTGGAGTGAAGGTGAATCCGATCAAGACTCAGGCCATAATAGTCGGCAGCCCGTGGATGATTTCTAGACTAGATTGGACACTAAGTCCAAAAGTTGTATGTAATGGAACACCTATAGCGTACAGTAAAACTGTCAAAAATCTAGGGGTACTAATGGACTCGTGTTTGTCTTGGGGTCCTCAATTGCAGGATTTAAGACGCAAAATATTTGCGGCATCGGGGTCCATGCGCAGACTGAGAAATTTTCTCCCAATTACGACTAAAATTGCGCTTGTTCAATCACTTCTATTTCCTATACTTGATTATGCCGATGTCAGCTATCTAGATCTCACTGAAGACCAACTAAATAAACTTGAGAGACTCCAGAATTACTGCATACGATTCATATTTGGACTACGCAAATATGATCACATCTCTGAATATCGTAAAAGACTCAAGTGGTTACCTATCCGCCTTCGCCGGAATGCTCATATCCTATCCCTATTACATAGTATTCTTTTTAACCCTGTCACTCCATCTTACCTAAAGAGACGCTTTAATTTTTTGAAGGCCTCTCACTCCAGTAATTTGCGATCATCGAGGAATATGAGGTTAGAAATGCCTGGCCACTTGACTAATTTTATGGATAAATCATTTACTGTTCAAGCGGTCCGCTTGTGGAATGCACTGCCTGTGACAATCCGACTTGCACAATCGTCACACACTTTCAAGACATTAGTTCGGGATTACTATCTCCGTGTTATTGAATGCATGTAAATTGAATGTCTCCTAAAATACCATAGTATTATAATTATTTCAGTATTTATTACTAATATTATAAATATTTTATGATGACAAGCTTATTTATGTATGTTCCAACTTATATAAATGTGTGTATTATAGTATATGTTATGTATGATAGGTATATGTATATATGTGTATATATATATATATATATGTGTATGTATATATGTATATATATATTATATGACTGTATATAGAGAGAAATTTAGTTGTATGTACTAAAATGTACACCAAACTGCCCTACAATCCACAATATTCCCATCACAGTCTCCATCCTAGGTTGCCTGTAAGAGATTGCCTTGTGCGATAAGGCCGCCAATTGTCATACCAGTATGTTTAATTATATGTAAATTCAAATGTATTTCTGGTGTACAATAAAGAATTTTTATGTTTATGTTAATTAGGTAAGTATTTTAATATGCGTTTTCTTTCAGGGAAAACGCCGCTATTAAATAGATGTTTCTTTATGGTATTGTTATAGTTTGATTTTATGACTTAAATTACGCCAGTAATTACTAATCCGATAAACAGCACTAACATTTTATAAATTTAATTATTACTTTTTACCCGTAAACACATTAAGTAGGTAATCATATGTCTCAGTAAGTGAAATTCAAGTTTCCTTTTTACTTCACGTTCCTCTGATATTGACTTTTTTTCTTTCGCCAGCAAATATGTTTACTTCATGCATGCTACTACAGATAATTTATAGAATTCTTTTTATAATTTATAGAATTCTTTTTTATAAAAGTTTATTTGTTATTTAAAGTCGCGATGTCGATGTGTATAGCTATGATACGTCCTTGTTTTCGACCATTTTTAATTGCTGATTTAATTTCAAATGCCTTAGTTTTACGTAAATTGAATCTAAATACCACTATTCAAGTAATATAAACTTTGCGTTTAACCTATAACGTTGGTAGTCTGGACAATAACAATATCAAGTAAGGTATTTCCGCAATACTAATATTTTTTACCCAATATTTAAGTTGGTAGGTAATGAGGTACTGTATGGTGTTTTTACGTATAGTACTTAATTAATGTAATGTAATCGAAAGTCAATACTTTACTTATATGTACCTACTTACTTTACTTTTTTTATAAACGACATTTTAATACCTACATTCATAGAAGAATACTTCTAGTTAGTAAATAGGGTAGTGGAACCAAAAGATGAACGCCCCCCAGAAGATGAACACTCGTAATAAAAGTTAAAAAATAAAAAAACTTTCTAACATTTATAAGTTGGTTTGTTTTTTCCCGCGTATGGCAACATTTTTTCCACGCGCCTACATAAAAACATCGCCAGTCACGCGTCAGGTGCGCTTGTCGTCAGCTGTGATGTGTGTGGTTCCCGCCAAAAATCATCATTCTATGGAAATTTACTTAAGGTGAGTTCTCCTCAAATTTAAGGTTATCGTTAAGTTACAAGAAGAATTATTGAAATAAGTTAAAGGTATTTTGCCAAGTAAAATCTTGATTTATCAAGGGACTGAAATCAAATCATATAATTATAATACTTAACATATTTTCTGTGTAAAATACTGTTCAAGTTATGGATTCAATATTTTTTAATTTTACCAAGAGATGAACGCCGTTCATCTAATGGCGAAAAGTGTAATATTTGCACTAAGCATTATAATTTACCTAGTGGTTAAAAGTGAACAGAATTTTGTTGAGTACGATCCAAGTTTATTAATTTAACTAAAAACCAAAAGTTGAACGGATATTTTTCGCATTTTTTCCTAGATGTATTGCTTTTCATGAACTATGAAATCTGAACTGTTCAGCTTTAGGATATATCACCAAAAGTTGAACCAAAAAATACGATTAACATTCAGTTCGTTCAACTATTAGTTTTGTGTCTTAAAGTGGAACTAACATGTTATAACTTGAAAATTTGTCTGTCTGTCTGTCGTTTTATTTGTATTTTGTAAAATGAGTCAAGTTTTTAAATATGTATAAACAAAGATGTTTATTACAGATGCTGTCTACACAACGAAAAAAAGAAAAACAATATGGTCAAGACACTCTCGAGACCGCTGTGCGAATGGTCAAAGCGCAACAAATAAGCTTATCTAAAGCAAGCGTTGAATTTAAGATTCCTAAAGGTACTTTGCACAACAAAATTAACGGCAAGACTTCCATTAAATGCCGAAAGGGGCCACAGACACTTTTATCCAATTCAGAAGAGCAGAAACTTGAGACATGGATTTTGAATATGGCTAAAGTTGGTTATCCTGTTAATGCAACTGATGTGCGGGAGACTGTTACAGAAATGCTCAAAATAAAAAATTTGAAGCAAACCCCTGGAAAAAAATGGATGACATTATTTCTACAAAGACATCCGAATATAACTAAAAGGCACGCGGAAATCATTTCTACAGCAAGAGCTTCGGTTACGGAAGTTATGATAAAGAAATGGTTTGCAGATTTGCAAAACTATTTGATCGACGAGAATGTACAAGATTTATTAAATGATCCTGATCGTATATATAACCTTGATGAGACAGGTGTACAGTTATGTCCCAAAACTGGCGTTATTTTGGCACCTAAAAATTATCGTGCTGTATACAATATTGCTTCTGGACAGGAAAAACAAAGTATAACTGTACTGTGCAATTATTCCGCCAGCGGTAAAGTAATTCCACCATTTATTGTTCACCCATTGAAAAGGATTTCAAAGGAAGTGGTTCAGTCAGTTCCAGACAATTGGTCAATCGGAAGGTCAGATTCAGGTTGGATGACAGGTCAAACGTTTTTACAATACATCAAACAAATTTACTATCCTTGGCTACAAGAAAATCACATTAAATTTCCAGTGCTCTTGCTTGTCGATGGCCACAAAAGTTACATAAATTTAGAACTGCATGAATTTTGTGTTGAGCACGAGATCATTCTCTATTGTTTGCAGCCAAATACGACACATATTTTGCAGCCGTGTGATGTTGGGATTTTTGGTCCTTTAAAAGCAGCTTGGAAAACTGCTGCTAGAAAACACAAAAATAAAGAAAATATACAATTAACAAGGTCAAATTTTGCAAAAGTTTTCGCAGAATCTTTTGAAAAATCCACCAAAGAGCATATTATAAAAAATGCCTTCAAAGCATGTGGAATTTATCCATTTAACGCCGATGCCGTTGATTTCTCTAAATGTATGTCTAAAAGAAAAGAAGAAATTTGGAATGATATTTCATTAAATGATTATAAAACTACTATTGACGTAATCGAAAAATCACTACATGAAAATATTCTAAAAAAATATAAACTATAAAGAGAAAAAAATAAAACATATAAAAGTAGCCTTTTCAGATTCTGGACAAAATGTAAAAATAAAATGGATAACCTTTTGTTATCCCAGTCGTCTAATATTGATGATTCTCTAAATTCAATAAATGGAATTGAAATATCAGCATGTGAGAAAGAACAGCAACAAAATTCTTTAATTTCCACCGAGGATTTGACGCTAAATACAAACGTCATAATTGAAGACATTTTAGACATAGAAAATATGCCGGTAGAAATAGAGGGTGCCGATATTGTTATCGATGATGTTTTGGGTGACATGAATGAGTTAACATCAAGTGTAATAGATAAAGATCAATCAAATTTTATTGGACTTCAAGTAACCCAAACCACCATAAACAATTTTGATTTATCAAACTCTCCGTTTTCTTTCTCTTGGACTGCCGCACAAACCAGTTCGCCTCTGGCATCAAAACAAGCGATTCCATTGCCGTGGTACACTGACGGTGATACGACTACACATAATGATTGCCATGAAAAAACACAGAAAAACAGGGAAACCCCAGTTTTACAAGACTTATCACACCATAGTGACATACAGAATAATCAAGAAATATTTAGAGATGTTATTTTTGAAGGGAACCTCCGTAATATGACTTGTAACGAACCGGAACCCGTATGTTTTAAAACAATAGACACTAAAATTGATGAGTTGTTGAGACTTCCTGAACGCAAAAAAACTACAAAGCGAAAGCACTCTAAATCTCCAGTACCCTTAGCAATAACTTCTAAAAAATTTAAAGAATATTTGGAACGGAAGGAACTGGAAAAGACAAAAAGAGAAAAAGATGTATTGGACCGAAAGCTACAACGAGAGCAGATTAAGATGGAAAAACAGAAAAAAGCTAATGAGAAGAAAACGAAAGGGAAGAAAGTTGTGACTAAACCAAAGATTAAGGAACAAAATGTTGAAGGAACTTTAACAAATTATACCAATAAATGTAACGAAAGACTGATTACAAATAAGGAAAATACGAGTATGGATTCTAATAGTTACGTTGTTATTGAATTTAAGACAAATAAAAGAAACCGTTATTATGTTGGACAGGTGTTAATGTGTGACTATGAGAAAAGTTTAGTCAAAGTCAAGTGTCTGCGAAGAAAAGCAAGCAAATTTGATGATTTAACATATTTCGTTGAACCATCTACCGAAGATTTGACAGAAGTATCGATATCGGCTATAAAAAAGACATTGCCAAATCCTCAAATTAAAAGAAGAGGAATGATTACATTTGAAAATACTGGTTATGATCTCAATACGTGCGAATAACATATTGTTTTATAAAATAGATATTACATTCCTTACTTAGAAGTTAATAGTTGATATGATACTAGATAATGCTGTTTTGTTATGTTTTTTTTTTGTTGATGCGGGGAATTCATGTTTTGTTATGTTACCTTAGTTCCATAAAGAATATTTTGTGGTTCTGATTTCGATTTTAATAAATAAATGTGATTGATTTCATTGCATATTATTTTAATTTTTTATGTAAAAATAAATAATAAAGAATAGTCCAAGAATTAACTCACATAAAGGGCAATAAAACAGTTTAAAACACAATAATACGATACAAATCTAGCTTTCTGAAGCTTTTTTAAATCACGTCAAAATGTTAGTTCAACTATTGGGTGTAAAACGTTCATAATTAGGGCTCAATGTTCAACTATAGGGGGAAAACCCATTTTTTTTTTAAAATTTGAATTTTATTCCATTTATGGGATCGTAAGGCTATTGTTTTTATTTTTTAAATATTCTTATACATTTCAGACATCAAAAACAAACATTAGATAACCTTCAACTATTAAGATATTTTAATAATAGGTCTTCATAGTTGACAATTCGGCATAATCGTTCATTTATTAGTTCCACTACCCTAACACCTTATAGGTATAAATAAGTACGGAAAATGCTCAGAATAGTTGTGGACCGCTTCATCTTAGAAAAAGTTACAAATGCCATCAGGCGAATTATCGTCCCGTCCATTTGTCTTCTTTGGGTTGGGCAGTTCGTTATCGTCGTGGTGATTTGCTAAGGTTTGTTTCCTTTTGGTGGTTGCTGTGGTTGGGATTGTTGAACTGTGGGAGTGAGGAGGTCCTGCACCAAAAACCAATATTAAATGTAGTGGAATATCTATTTCACACAGCGCCATGTAGAATGAATGATTGCCAATCGCCAGCAAATATGTTTTCTTTTTAATAAACCTATTTTACTTAAAAGCTCACAAGCACATTTTCGTAAGACTAATTCGAATCACTAATTCTCAATTGAATTGAATTGGAATTCAATTGAAACAATCAGTAGCTCTTTTTACAAGCAAAGCTACTTGCTATATAAATATATTTACACTATGATATTAAAATAGTAAAAAGCCTGATTTCACACACTATAAATCTTGGTCACCCTATTTTTTCCTTCGATTATAGGTTTTAAGTTCTATACGTCATTTAGTTCTTAATTTGAGGCTTTATTCATACTGTCTACATATTCTTCGAAATGGTATCTGTAATTAGCAAAAAGAATGGGACTTCTACTAAGCTCCGTTTAAGCTCCATTTAAGAAAAACCGTGGCCGCGCGGTTCGCATTGTGCGGACTGCGCGGCCATAACTTTGGAGTGCCGTATGTTGTGAAGTTCAAATAGTAGGGCTTTATTTTTATAATCTACATTTTCTTCGAAATCGTGTCAGTGATTAGCAAAAAGAATTAGACTTGTACGTAGCTCCGTTCAAGAGAACTGGTGGCCGCGCAGTTGAATTCATGCGGACTGCGCGGCCACGGTTAAACCCTTATAACTTTCTAAATATTGACTCTTCGAATTTGCGGTTTTCACTGTTCGTTTTCTACGAATTCCTTCGAAATGCTGACATAAGTTTCTTTTTTCTACGACATATTGGCCGAGCAATCGAAATGGACACAATAAATAATGTCCATAATGTCTACTTTAACAATATACCCACATGTCTATATGCCAAAACAAATGAAGATCAGCAAAACAAATGAAATCGACAAAACAAATGAAGATCGATAAAACCAATGAAGAGCGACGAAACAAATGAAGATTGCCAAACAAATGAAGATCAGCAAAACAAACGAAAATCGACAAAACAAATGAAGATCGACAAAACAAATGACGGTCGGATAAACAAATGACGATCGGCAAAACAAATGACGATCGAAAAAACATATGCAGATCAATAAAACAAGACTATTGGTCATAGTCTTGTTTGATGAAATCAAAAAATACTCTCAGCCATATTTTGTAATCTAGATGCGATTGCCATTAAAAAAAATAGGTGCAAGCAAATCTCGACCTTAATGACACTTCTCTAAAAATGTGATGTTAGGTTAAATTAATAGATATTACACTTGTTCATAAGGTTGAAATTTGCTTGCACCCATTTTTTAAATCTAGATGCTTTAAACATTTAAAAAAATAGGTGCAAGCAATTCTCGACCTAATGGACATGCAAAATATTTATTAAATTTTTACATATTCGTGATCAGTGATGTCTATAAACGACTAAAAGCACATTTTTAGAGAAGTGTCATTAAGGTCGCGATTTGCTTGCACCTATTTTTTTTAATGATGGCAATCGCATCTATATTACAAAATAGGGCATATTTTTTGATTTTATCAAAACAAGATTATAAGCATTAGTCTTGTTTTATTGATTTGCATATGTTTTTCGATCGTCATTTGTTTTGCCGATCGTCATTTGTTTATCCGACCGTCATTTGTTTTGTCAATTTTCATTTATTTTGTCAATCTTTATTTGTTTTGTCGATTTTCATTTGTTTTGTCGATCTTCGTTTTTTCGATCGTCATTTGTTTTGCCGATCGTCATTTGTTTATCCGATTGTCATTTGTTTTGTCGATTTTTATTTCTTTTGTCGATCTACATTTGTTTTGTCGCTCTTCATTTGTTTTGTCGCTCTTTATTTGTTTTGTCGATCTCCATTTGTTTTGTCGATCTTCATTTGTTTTGCTGATCTTCAATTATTTTGCCATATACAGGGTTACAGGAAAAGTAGTGCTAGATCCCTTAAGGGCGTGGAGTACCCATTATTTCTGACTAATTTCACTATGAAACACCCTACCCTAAACTTAACCCTGTTCGAGATATTCGACTTTTAATATTTTTATTATAAAATTGCCGATTTTTAGGTTACAAAATTTTTTATTTTTATTTTGGGCGCCTTATTTATTATTTTTGTTGCATTTTGACATGTGTAATAAGATGCTCCAAAACGTCAATCATTGAAATAGTGCATAAATTAATTGAACATGTCGTAGAAGACAAGTGAAAGTTAAGAAAATAAAAAAAAATATTACGGCAGTCGTTCGGCAGATGTTTTTTAAAATATCTACATTTCATCAGCTATCTAACGACGTATAGCAACGTAGGGTTGTATTTAAATTCATTGAAAAAAACTTAGTTTCAAAAGCGACAGTGGAGAAGAAAATGAATACTTAGCCCTAAAAAGTAAAATAAAACAATAGGAAAAGATGAAATGTCATTTATTAAACAAGGTTTTTACACAACTTTTTCATACTCTACAGTTCATGTTCAACATGGCCGCCTCGGTTATGAATACATTTTTGCATCCTTCTACGGAGACCAGTCTTTACTACTCCAGTGGTCAATGTTGTCCTCATTTGATTGGCTGCGTCCACAATCCTTTCTCTTAATTCTTCCACAGACGAAACTGGATTTGGCTCGCTGTACACAAGACTTTTCATAACCCCCCACACATGAAAATCCATGGGGGTTAAGTCCGGACTTCTTGCTGGCCATGGCAACGGCCCACCTCGTCCTATCCATTTATTTGGGTAAGTTGTGTCCAGCCAGTCTCGGACACTTCTTCTGAAATGGGCAGGGCAGCCATCATGCTGGAACCACATGTCCCTGATTAAGTTTAGTGGCAGATCATCCAGCAGATCACTTAAGTCTCCTCTTAAAAAGTTTTCGTATGTTTCCCCATTTAAAGTGTCCGGGAGAAAGTAAATTGGAGATAATGCCCATCCACACATTCGTGCTGAATCGACGCTGGGACCCCGTCACTCTTTTCTTATTGGGATTCTTCAGTGCTTTTGGGGCCCAGTAATGTGCGTTGTGATAATTTGTTATTCCATCTTTATCAAATTTGGATTCATCTGTCCACAAGATGCTTTTTAAAAAATTTGGGTAAAGACTGGTCTCCGTAGAACATTGGTTTTCAAAGTGGGGGGCGCGCCTCCCTGGGGAGGCGCGAAGACATGTGCAGGGGGGCGCGGTCAGATCAGAGTGACATCACAAGAACAAGCTATGGAAATTTTGAAAAGATGCTAAGACACAATTTTGGGTTAAATATCTCAAATGTTATACCTTTTTTATTCATATTCATTTAGCATGTAGCATTGGTTACAATGATGAAAACAAAGTTTAAAAGCAAACTAAATTTTGCTAGTAATCTGCGTTGTGCAATTTTTTTATCTCTATTATATTCACAATCGGGAATCTTCTCAAAATCATGCAAGCACATCTATCTTTGACTCTTTTTGTAAGAAGTGACCTTTTGTAAGTCTGACCGTGAATTGCTGGCATCAGGATAATAAGAGGGTAACGCATCTCCGTCGAGGCTGCATGTCTCCTACCTGGGAACCCTCCATTGGACCTGAAAGCGAGGGTTCTGGAGGAGCTGCAGTGATACCATAGGCCTGTTCCCTGAGCTGTCAAATTGGGAACTCACTACTATCGAGGTGGTGAGGCCGATCATGGAAGAGTGGCTTAAGAGGCGTCATAGATATTTACCAGGCACGGGTGCTTCGGTAAGTATCTGTGCTGCATACACCGGAAGGTAACACCTGAGTGCCAGCACTGCGGTTACTTCAGCGAGGACACGGTGCCGCATATTCTGACGGTGCTCAGCATGGACGCTGCAACGCCAAGACCTGGTCGCAGGCCTGGTGTGGACATTATCACGCTCAAGACCGTGTTGAGGGCCATGGTCTAAAGCTGTGTCTTTCGGCGTGCAAAAAATGGTGGCGTGGTGGGAGCGGGAGATAAATACGCCCAAAACTACCGGTCCTCATGACCGAAGGCCTGAGAACGACGGGTTTGCTGCTCGCCAGTCTTACAGAAGCAGGCCAAGATGGTGGCGTGTCTCTTCATCCCTCAAAGAAGTGGGATAGTAAACAAGAGGGAGGTCTGAGATGTATTTATAAACTTTATTACCTTCTCTTATTTTATTTAATAATTGTATGTTTCAGGGTCCGTGTCCAAAGGGCCAAAACGGCCCCTATTCAAGAAAACTTCGGCGTCCGTCTGTCTGTCTTTACGTCACGAGGTTGTATTTTAGGCACCTCGATAAAAATTTTTACATAATAATGTATTTCTGTTACCGCTTAACAAGAAATACTAAAATTAGAAAAATAATAATTACTGTTATTTTATTTTTAAATTGTTTGGCAAGCCCACTTGCTGTTCCCTGGGCTGAGGGGAGGCGTGGGCATATTAATTTTAACAGTAGGGGGGCGTGATACCAAAAAGTTTGGGAACCCCTGCCGTAGAAGGATGCGAAAATGTATTCATAACCGAGGCGGCCATGTTGAACATGAACTGTAGAGTATGAAAAAGTTGTGTAAAAACCTTGTTTAATAAATGACATTTCATCTTCTCCTATTGTTTTATTTTACTTTTTAGGGCTAAGTATTAATTTTCTTCTCCACTGTCGCTTTTGAAACTAAGTTTTTTTCAATGAATTTAAATACAACCCTACATTGCTATACGTCGTTAGATAGCTGATGAAATGTAGATATTTTAAAACAAAAATAATAAATAAGGCGCCCAAAATAAAAATAAAACATTTTGTAACCTAAAAATCGGCAATTTTCAATAAAAATATTAAAAGTCGAATATCTCGAACAGGGTTAAGTTTAGGGTAGGGTGTTTCATAGTGAAATTAGTCAGAAATAATGGGTACTCCACGCCCTTAACGGATCTAGCACGACTTTTCCTGTAACCCTGTAGACATGTGGGTATATTGTTAAAGTAGACATTATGGACATTATTTATTTTATACAGTCACAGGTGGGTGGTTAGGAACTTTTATTCCTAACTGACCAACCAGGTGGATAACTCAAACAAGAATAATAATAATAATCAGTTAGAACTTTGAGTCAAACTAACTCCTGCGTTGGCTGTACAATTTGATCTAAAATGGGCGCGGTAGTGTCGTTTATTGTAAACGACACTACTGGTAGTATCGCTGGCTTCCTTACCATAAGAGGAAGATTCTGACTGGGCATTCTTATAACTGGTCATTATTCAGTTTTTAGGGTTTCGTACACAAAGGGTAAAAAATGGGACCCTATTCATGAGACTTCACTGTCCGGCTGTCTGTCTGTCCGTCACGAGGCTATATGTCAAGAACCGTGATAGCTATAGGGCTGAAATTTTCACAGATGTATTTCTGTTGCTGCTATAACCACAAACAAGAAAGCTGTGAGATCGTTCTCACCAGAGTGCCGCTCTCTAACACGTTTATTGTGAAAGTGAAAGTTCAATTAATTTGTCGTTGTAATTTTTGTTTTATTTCAAACTTTGAATAGATGATCCACGTGACCCAGTGACGTAGTTTAATGCGACAAAGTCACAGCTACAGACAAAGTCTCGCCATAAGCCTCTCTGCACTCTATTTTATAGAGAGGGGCTAAAACTAAAGTCAGAAAAAAATAATGGGGATTACGGGGGCTTTCATATAACAAACGTGATTTTTTATTGCCATTTTTGGTACGGAACCTTCCCTCTCAAAATGGCGACCCACAAAACTTAAATAGGTACGATAATAAATAAAACCACAAATATTATGCTTCATTCCTATGTATTATTTTGTCTTTTGTGAAATAATAAAAACCAAATTAAATGCAACTTTTTGTGTCGATACAAGACACAGGCAAAGCGCGACAGACTTTATAATAGCTGTCTTGAGGTAGTTACTGCTCTACAGTTTTCTTGGGTACATAGGAGAGTATCACTGTGGACTTGGCTGGGACCAACACGTTGTCCACTGCTTCTGCGGTACTTGTTTGACTGGAACAAAGTAAATAATCATTAAATACATACACCTTTATTACCGAAGGGGTGACAGAGGCATAGGATACGACCACCTTTAATTTTTTTTTTGTTCCACGTAATAGGTGGTGAATCTATTACCGTGTTGAACTGGACAGGCTCAAATTGTCACGACACACTTGAAATTTTTTAAGCCCCATAAGTCGTAAGTCCAAGTCGGCTTCACGACTGTCATTTTACTGACAACCGGGACCAACGGCTTTTTCAAGCCCCATAAGTCGTTAAGCTAAGTTGAAGTCCAATTCGGCTTCACGATTTTACTGACAACCGGGACCAACGGCTTAACGTGCCTTCCGAAGCACGTATACGATCGCAAATAAATGACCCACATATTACAGTTGTATTTTGTCCCATATAATGTACGATAAGCCGCCATTACCGTGTTGAAAAGGGTTGAGGTAGGTTGTGGCCACCTGTAGTTGACATTTTTCTAATACTTGGTTAAAAGACTACCAAGATTATTTACAACCTGGATCAGCATATTACTATTTAAATATCTCCAGATAATGAGTGTAGTGTTGTCAATAATATCTGTTACAACTTACCAAATTTCGTCACAATCGGACGAATAACTTTGGATTGCGTAAGGACAAACAAAGAAACATGTTAAAATGTTATTTTGTTAAAAATATGTTACAACTGCTAGACGAAATACATCGGACAACAGTTTTGTTGTATTTTTCCCTTTGTTTACTAAAATCCATTAAAAAGATCCATCATGGATCTTTGTGGACATATTATGTCCACTTTAATACATTAAAGTATTTTTTATGAAAAATGGATCTTTTTGGACATGCGAGTGGAAAAAGATCCAATATAGGTTGTGGTTGTTGGCGTTTCATAAATTTCGTCGTTGTACATCTCTCTCACCACAGTCAATGAATTCAGACGTACATAGAAGTTCTTAAGGCTTTTTTGTGCCAATTGAGGAGGAGGTCCTGTGTTCATTTCCTTGGTGGTCCAAATATTTCTGTGATCTAAAAATGTTTGTTTCAGAGTTTGGGTGTTTTCTATGTAGGGTAAACCACCCAATTATTGGCACTTTTAGAATGAATTATTGGCACTTTAGTTAAGAGTATATTTCGAAAAATAAGGGAAACCTAGTTTATTTCAGTTCGGTGTTGCCCATTATGTAGTTGTAGGTATGCATTAAAAAGTAAAATAGCATTCTTTTTCTGTTAGAAATGGGCAAAATTACCTAAAGTGCCAATAATTGGAGGAGTGCCAACGATTGGGTGGTTTACCCTATAATAAATAAATAAATATTCACGGAAATTTCACACAACGCTATCGGATCCCAAAGTAAGCTAGGAATAACCTGCTTGTGCTATGGGTATCAGACCACGGATATTAATACTTATATACTTTTTAAATATATACATATCTATATATATAAAAATCAATGCCACTTTTCGTTGTAATTTTATAACTCAAGAACGGGCTCACCTATCCAAACCAAATGTTTAGGCTTTGTTCGGACTATTTAGTAGATGGTTTATGTGAAGTTTGCACAAAATCGGTCGAGCGGTTCTTCATTTATCACGCAAACGAAGTTGCGCGGGTCAGCTAGTTATACATAGAAATACCCAGACTCTTGAGACAAACATTTATGGTCACACAAATATTGGTCTCCGGTGGGAATCGAACCCACGACCTCCAGCGCCGCAGGCGGTATCACTACCGACTACGCCACAGAGGCAGTCATAATATACTACGTTTTCTATGTATAGAAATATATAAGTATGTCTATCAGTCGTTTAAATCCCATAGCACTATAAAGCTTGTATTAGCTTAATTTGGGCTAGATGATGTTGTGTGAGATTGTCTACAAATATTTTTTCAATTCTTCTATTCGAAAAGAATCACTTTGCACCACGATAACGGGGCGCAAAATAGCTCTTTTCTGTTAAGACCTTTTTAGCGGGCGGCAAAGGATTTAAATTTGGAACTTGAAACTTTCATAGAAATCGAACGCAAATTGTATGAATTACTGGCTGGTAAGTGTTGGCTGCACAGCGCGGTGTCCTGAGCTAACTAAAAAAAAACTGAAGAGCGCCATTTATCTGTTCGTGTTTGTCATTATTAATGTTCTTGTAATCAGTACCTAAACATATTTTATTGTATTCTGCAAATATAATAAGTTCTACGTCAAGTTATGAAAGTGACAGTCCATGAACTCCTGGAACAATAACTATAGAAGGTAACTGCGTCGTACAAAACTTATTTTTTCTCATAGAAAGGGAATGAAAAGTAGAGTATATTACTCGAGGGCAAATTATTTTTCCCTCGGGCGGTGTACTCTGAATCCCTCACTGCGCTCAGGATTCTACGTTCTACGTTAGAATCCCTCGCTATGCTCGGGATTCTATTCTAGAATCCTTCGCTTCGCTCGTGATTCAAAGTAGCGCCCTCGCCGTAAAAATACTATTTTGCCCCCTTGTTATACAATCTACTATTGTTGGGGACGTGTCTCCAGTGTAGTCCCCGGCAATAGCTGAGAGACGGTTGCCGGACAGAGACTGCCATACGCCGCCAAGCGACAGTTTGCGTCGCAGAAAATTCGTCTTTAGAGTGGCCATAAGAAGAACTATCCTTCTTTATGTGTCTGAATTTGTTCGCCTGATATAGGCTTTTAGACGAGATTTGGTACAAATAGCGATTTGTCCAATGTTCAAAATAATGTCCAATATCCAATCGCTCCACTTCGCGATTGGGCTGTTCGTCCTTATTAATATTACAAGTTACTGCTAGCGGTTTCGCCCGCGTGAAATTTGGTTCCCGTTCCCGCTTCCCATGGGAACATATTCCCGGAATGAAAAGTAACCTATATGTTATTTCAGACTATAATCTACCTCGGTACCAAATTTCAGCCCGATCCGTTCAACCGTTAGAGCGTGATTGAGTAACAAACATCCAAACATCTTCACAATCTTTCACATTTATAATATTATAAGTAGGAAGTAGAATTAACCGAAAGAATCTGTATCTGGTGGAAATTTGGTACAGAGGTAGATTACAATTAGACCAATCGCGCCTAAAAGGACTTAGTGGGTTATTCTCAGAGAAAAACCAGTAGGTACTCACTTGGCGTGTCGCCGCGCGTTGTGCGACATGTGGTGTACAGCGAGCGTCTCCGGCAGAGAGTCGACCTGCGACAGGTTGGCGTGACGCTCTTCGTCCCACGGGTTGTACACCGCTACGTAGCCTGACTTACCGGTCTTCCACCTGTTAAAAAATAACGTTTAGTTCACTACAGACATACATTTTATCCCCGAATGGTAGGCAGAGGCGACTCCTAAACTGAATTTCGACAAATCCTTCTACGACAAGATTTTACTTCGACAACATGAAACTCCGACATGATTTAATTTCGACAAAATTTTAGATCGAAACAACTTAATCCCGACACTACTCTACTCCGACAAAGGAAGAAACGCTTTGTCGGAGAACAGTAGTGTCGACAATCATTTCGACACCAAATAACATATTTATGATAGTTTATTTTCATTTAAAATACCTAATCAGGATAGTAAAAATTTCAATGATTTGTCATACCTCATCCGTCTTAGACATCGATTGTCAAAACATGACATGTTTACATTATTGCCAGATCGGGTAGGATTGGACTATATCCATACTAGAGTTTAGTACTTCAGTATGGGACATGGGTTACCATAGTTACGTCGTGCTTGTTAGTTGTTGATAGTAACTTCACTTTCACTTTACTTTTAGTATAAGTACGAGCTATTCTCTAGTATAGCCTTACTTTGATTTTGGTCGAATTCAGCCTTAGAGGCCCCATCACGAACAATACTATTGATCAATATTTTTATTGTTCAATATTCATAATCACCATCTTCTGAATACACACCTTCCATAATATTGACTCAATAACATTGCATCAATATTTTTATTTCTGTCCGAGTATATGTCTGACAAAGAAAAGTAAATTCGAAATTCCGATATCAGACTGAAAAATATTGATCGATATTTAGCTTACACGGTTCGAAAAAAACAATATTGATCAATAAAATTTAAGCACCGTCAAACTTTTGTTTAGTGATTGTTCAAACCTCAATATTAGCCCTACACGGTCAACTTATTCAACAATAATTTATATTGATCAATATTATTGTCCGTGTATGGGGCCTCTTACACTAATACATTTTAGCTATAGTCCAATCCTGCCCGATCTGACAATAATGTAATCATGTCATGTTTTGACAATCGTTGTCCAAGACAGATGAGTAGAAAAATATAGTATGACAAATCATTGAATTTTTTACTATCCTGAGTAGGTATTTTAAATGAAAATAAACTGTCATAAAGAAGTTATTTGGTGTCGAAATGATTGTAAGAACACTATGACTACTGGATACTGGAATATAATCAGGGTGAATACTCAATTGCAAGTAACTATGGATATATAGGATCAAATGTGTTTTTATTTTTGCGCAAAGCTATTGAAATACAATGTATCCATATTGGAGTCGAGTACTTCAGTATGGGACATGGGTTACCATAGTTACGTTGTGCTTGTTAGTTGTTGATAGTAACTTCACTTTCACTTTACTTTTAGTATAAGTACGAGCTATTCTCTAGTATAGCCTTAATTTGATTTTGGTGGAATCCAGCCTTAGACTTTTAGCTAGTACCACAGGGCGGAAACTCCGTACAAAAATGTTCGTTTTCACCC
Organism: Miltochrista miniata; assembly: GCA_933228765.1. NCBI lineage: Eukaryota > Metazoa > Arthropoda > Insecta > Lepidoptera > Erebidae > Miltochrista > Miltochrista miniata. The sequence goes on along the minus strand of OW121764.1, from coordinate 6,390,354 downwards.
ACACTAATATACACGTAATGTGAATGCTTGAATCAAGCTTGAATGTGTGTGTGAGTATACTAGGGACACTAGCTATGGAAACAAAATAATAAGGAACAGAACGCAATCTCATGTATGTAGGTACTTCTTTTTCAAACCTACCCTCGGCTAAGCACACATTAAACCAAAGCAATAGCACAAAGTACGTAGGTAGTAATACGTAATGCAACGCAGTGACACTCTCTCAAGTACTGACACGGTAATATGACACATCAACTTTGGTGGGGGGGTGGGGAAGCTTACTCAGTGGGAGGCAGGGAGTTGCCGATCTGTATGTAATACTATTATATATAATTATTATCTTTGTTAGCACAGCAACAATATACAATATACAGTGTACACACCTAGCACAAGCTATAACAGCGCCGGGAGCGCCGCTGGTGTCGGGAGCAGCTGCGACGTGGTGCTTCCCGTGCTGCAGCGTGACGTCAGCGCGCATTCCCACCACGTGCCACGGCTTCTCCGACTGGGAACAACAATATTATGATGACAATCATATTTTCAGAATCTAAGTGAAAATATAAGGTTATATGAGATCTAGACAACTGATAAATATATCTTAATTGTGCACTAGTGGACGTCACGCGGTTTCACCCGCTTAGTTCCCGTTCCCGTGGGAATACGGGAATAAAATATAGCCTATGTTCACCGCAAAGAGTGTACCTTCCCAACAGTGAAAGAATTTTTCAAATCGGTCCAGTAGTTCCGGAGCCTATTCGTTACAAACAAACAAACCAAAAAACACAAAAACAAATCTTTCCTCTTTATAATACTAGTAAAGATAGAATATCCTAACTCAGAAAAAAACATTGAGTCCAATCCGGGAGTTGAACCTGGGATTTCAACACGACAGTTGACAGACTCATTCCTACTAGTTCCGTGACGATACTAGTGGGACTATTGTTCCCAGTAGTTCCGTGGCAAAAAATTATAAAGTTCAATAAAACAGATAATTATGAAGATTGCACCCATTTTTTGAAATCTTTGTGATAAAACCATTTTAAAACTATAGGTACAAGCAATTTTCGACCTTATGAACTAGCGGATAGTCTTTTGTTGTATCGATTTTCATAACATCTGTTTTATTGCACTTCATTCGTTTTAAAAAGTAATAAATTTACTGCCACGAAAGTACTAGCGCGGAAGAATGTTACCTACAGTTATTAGAAACTGTTTAGGTCTTTTACAGAATGCAGTACCTAAGTACCTATGTATAGATACAAAAGAAAGATAAGATATATGTATAGATACAAACTAGCTGATGCCCGCAGCTTCGCCCGCGTAAAATTTGTTCAAATTCCCGCTTCCCATGTTTTATCCCCTTGGGGGTAGAATTTATCAAAATCCTTTCTTAGCGGATGCCTACGTCATAACATCTACCTGCATGCCAAATTTCAGCGCGATCCGTCCAGTGGTTTGGGCTGTGCGTTGATAGATCACTATGTCAGTCAGTCAGTCACCTTTGAGTTATACTGGGTGTAACAAAATTACCTCTTCAAATTTCATGAGATTACTTGGCATCGGAAATCAAATACAAATATTTTAGAAAAAAGGAGGTCAATTTTTTCATTTTTTTTTAATTTTTTTTGTCGCACATTAAGAATTCATTTTTTACCGCGGCAATTCGAGGTAACATGGTCGCCGTGGCAAAACAAACACAGAGCACCCGTCTGGCTGTCGTTGTCGCTTTCTACTGCCGCTCAGTAGCGATAGAAAGGGTTAAAAAGGGAATTTATAGGACCTTTAAAACGGCTTTACGGTTAAGGTATTCCTGTGATTTTTTTTCTTCATTTTTGTAATGTTTCTTGACTGATGCCACGTCACGTGACGAAATTTGGAGAGGTAATTTTGTTACACCCAGTATATATTTAGAAGAAAGATAGGACAAGATAGAAGAGAAAAGAAAGATCAAGCGTTACTCACGGCGGCACTGTCGTTGCTGTGTCGTAACTGATGCGGCTCTAGCACGGGCGCGGCGGGCAGTAGCATCGCAAACAACGCTAGCTCTTCATCCCCCTCTGTGTCCGATTTCAACTGGAAAGTAATACAAGACGTATGTTATAACTTGATCTAAACTTAATATTAAACCTTGATCACTTAAATCCATACAAAGGTTGCCTAGAAGAAATTGCACTTAGTGATAAGGTCGCCCATTGTACATTTTAAAACACGCATTTCATATTCATGTAAATTTTAATTGGTGTACAATCTTACTGATATTATAAATGCAAAAAATTGTGAGTGTGGATGTTCAGTGTGATACATCCAGTATGTTTGTTACTCAATCACACTCTACAGCTGAACGGATCTGGCTGAAATTTGGTAAAAGGATATACAACACCAGTAGAGGCCTGACGGAGGAAGCAGTCTCACAGGGTGAGGTGATGGTGGCGGTGTCTCTCGACATCGCCAACGCATTCAACACCTTGCCCTGGAGCTGCGTCAGGGAGGCGCTTATCTATCATGGAGTGCCTCCCTACCTCCGTCGAATTGTCGGGGCTTATCTCTCCGAGAGAGCCATAACTTACCCGAGCTGGCTAGGGCCGGGTCGGCGGGATGTGTCGTGCGGTGTTCCACAGGGATCGGTTTTAGGACCGCTCCTGTGGAACATCGGTTACGACTGGGTGCTGCGTGGTCCGTTGCTCAGAGGGGTCGGCGTAACGTGTTACGCCGACGACACCCTCGTTACGGCGCGGGGAGCAACGCACCGTGCCGCAGCACTTAAGGCCACGGCAGGGGTTGCTCAGGTCGTGGGTCGGATTCGGCGGCTGGGTCTCGAGGTCGCCCTTCACAAATCCGAGGCTCTGTGCTTCCACGGGCCTCGGATGGGGCCACCTGCGGGATCCAGCCTACAGGTAGGGGGCGTCAGCATCGGCATCGAGCCCTCGATGAAGTATCTGGGGCTCGTACTCGATGGCCGGTGGAACTTCGGACATCACTTCCGAAGTTTGGTCCCAAAACTAGGGGAGCATCGGCCGCACTCGCGCGGCTGATGCCCAACATCAGGGGACCCAACGCTCCCTACAGGAGGCTGTACCTGGGGATCGTGCGAAGCATGGCCCTGTACGGGGCTCCCGTATGGGCGGAGACCCTGACGGCCAGCAATGAGGCTAGACTGCTGAGCCCGCAGAGAGTGATGGCCGTCAGGGTGATAAGAGGATACCGCACGATCTCCGGTGAGGCGGCATGTCTCCTAGCCGGGACCCCTCCATGGGACCTGGAAGCGAGAGCCCTTGCGTCACTGTTCAGATGGCGCAAGGTGGCGCTGGAGCGGGGCCAAAGGCCTGCGTCTCGAGAAATCGAGGCCCAGCGGACCCTGCTCCACCAGGAAACCATGGAGACATGGAAGGTGCGACTTGAGCAACCAAAAGGGGGATTCGCCACAATCGCGGCCGTCAGACCGGTCATGGACGAGTGGCTGGAGAGAAGACACGGTGCTCTCTCCTACCGGTTGACACAGATGCTTGCCGGGCACGGTAGCTTCGGTAGGTATCTGTGGCGAAAACACCGAGAAACCACGGCCGAGTGTCAGCACTGCGAGGACCGCAGCGACGACACGGCGCTCCACACGCTGGTGGAGTGCACGGCGTGGGCACAACAGCGCCAGGTTCTCGTAGTGGGTCTGAGCGTGGACACTCTCGCTCGGGGCTATGGTGCGAGCCATGCTCTCCAGCGGGAGTAAGTGGGACTGCGCCGCCTCTCTCTGCGAGCAGGTCATGCTCGCGAAGGAGGCGGCGGGCCGGGTGCGGGAGAGAACTCTCCCACCCGAGTTCCGCAGTCGGCGCCCGGGGCGCCGTCGACGTGTCTTCGCCGAGGACTATCGGCCTCCATGACCAGGGGTCTGAGGACGGTGAGAGGGCCGCTCACCGTCCTTACAGAAGCAGGCCCATGACGGCAGCATGACGTGAGCAACTCACGCACGCCCCCCCCCTTAGAAGCGGGGTCACACCCGAAACCCCCCATAGACGCGGGATTGCACCCGAACCACCCCCTGGGCGAGGCCGCAGCGGCGGCCGTAGGTCTGTTGGGAGTCACGGGACATCCTTCCTGAGGGCTTACCCGGGGCTCTCAACCATAGGCTGTTAGGCGTGGCGTGAGGATTTTTAGTCGGTAAGAGTCCGGCATAACATCATATGAGGATTTTCCCTCACGTTAAACAAAAAAAAAAAAAAGGATATACAACACACATAGGCTTTTCCTTATCCCCCGAATAAGATCCCCTTGAAAGCGGGAACTATGTCGTATAAACGTCATATGGAACTAGTGAACAACGATCTAGAAAAGTGGCCGTCGATCTAGAAAAGTGGGCCGTCCATCTAGAAAAGTGGGCCGTCAATCTAGAAAAGTGGGCCGTCGATCTAGAAAAGTGAGCCGTCAATCTAGAAAACTGGGTCGTCCATCTAGAAAAGTGGGCCGTCAATCTAGAAAAGTAGGTCGTCGATCTAGAAAAGTGAGCCGTCAATCTAGAAAACTGGGTCGTCCATCTAGAAAAGTGGGCCGTCAATCTAGAAAAGTAGGTCGTCGATCTAGAAAAGTGAGCCGTCAATCTAGAAAACTGGGTCGTCCATCTAGAAAAGTGGGCCGTCAATCTAGAAAAGTAGGTCGTCGATCTAGAAAAGTGGGCCGACGATCTAGAAAAGTGGGCCGTCGATCTGTTGTGGCGTGAATTGGGAGAGGCCTTCGTCCAGGAGTGGCTTATTTGATTGATTGATACAGTACTACCACGTTTATAAGTCGCATCGGCTTTATTCGGCTGCGCAGAATAGCTCATCCCACTGACGAATTAAACCGAATGAAAATTGCAAAGCAATTACGAACTTATTACTACTAATTTAAGGTCGAAAATAACAAGACGTGAAAAGGATGTGTACGACAGAGCAATGAACGCGACTACACCGTTGTCTAGCTAGACAGACTGACTGCCGAGCCAGACATGGCGCGTACGCATCAGCCAATAGCAGGCGAGTATTTTCGCGGGAATATGTGGCGCGCTGTGATTGGTAGATATATTTTCGCGCCTTACAAAAAATTGAGTTCTGCGTAGGTACATCGGTGTAACTTATAAAACTGGTAGTACTGTACAATCTAGTAAAGTATATTTCTATTCAATTATATTTAAAAATACCTATAAAACCATCCATACCTGCATAGCCGGCCACTTAGGTATCCTCTTTTTAATGGCAGTAGCCAGACTGGCCATATCGGTCCCCACGGCCAGGGGACTGGTGCTCGCTGGCCGGAGTACAGTCTTGGTGGAGCGGAGAGATGTGGTGTTGAGTCGGAACCACTCCTCACCGTCACCGTCCTCTGCTAACGTGAATACTGCATTGCCTGTAGGAGGTATGTATACTTAGTTAGTCTGTTCAAGGATTTTTTGTATATTTAGCTCGCCAAATTGACGTCGCCACCAGCCTGATGGAAAGCCGTGGCGCATCTAGCGATTAGTCCTCAAGTTGGCGGCCTTGTGATGTGCCTCTTCACGCTCCGCTTGAAGAACCCAGGATTGTAAGAGGAGGGAAACACGTGCGCTGGCAGGTCGTTCCAGGTTTTGTACGGTTCGACAGAGAAACGATGTTTTGAATCGTTTAGTTCTAGCGAAGATTCTCTCCACTGGGTGAGAGTGGCATCTGTGTCCAGCACGCGTTGTTAGATTAACAATCTAACAACGCGTGCTGCTATAAATTTTTTGAATGTAAATAGATTAGTACATTCTGTTATATGGTGGAAATTTATCGTGCAATAATAATTAAAGAAGGAAGGGAGAAGACCTACTACGAATCCTCGATTCGTCAATCATAATGCATAACAGTCAAGATTATTTGAGAGACTGACTTTTCTTGCCTGTAAGCAAGTTTCACTGTGACTTATTAATTTGTGACCACAGTCAACGAAAAACTCAAATAGTTGTACCACAGAAAAACGAAGGACTGCATCAAGGAAATCATTCCTGTCCCACGGTGTACTGACCCGAGCGCCCGTTGCGGCCTGCTAAATGCTATTCTCCACAGGCGCTTTTCCTGACCCCCTACAAATAATTTCCATCCCAACTCGATTCTCCCCAATCAGGGTATGCGGTGTGCATGTGTTGCCAGAACTCATAGTACTTCAGTCTACTTATATCACAAGCGGTATACTGACCGGTCCCACTGACAGAGTCCACCACAGCTAGCCACTGCGTCAACAGGTCGTCCAGCAAGGCCTGGTCCGTGGTGTGCTTGTGTTGCCAGAACTCGTAGTCCGTGTGTGTAGCTTCCAATTTGGCATCCTTGCCAGTTGCGATATGCTCCTCCGGTAATGTGGCGTTGACTAGCAGTAGACGGGCTTTGTTTAACCTGTAGACAACAAAATTTGTTCTAAATATTAAATCAGCTAATTTGGATATTTGGTGGGAACACAAAAGGGAAGGTGTCGGGTCCCCTGGGGTTATGTTTCCGAGGGCTCACATGGGCCCAGGGAAGGCGCACGCGAAACTTCCGACGGTAGGCCGTTGCCTACCTTCTTAAGAGCCTACCAGACGCCAAATTGTTAAAAGAAGATAGAAGATATACATTTTAGCGCGCAAGAAAGAGAGAGACGCGATCGGTTTTCGTGCGCTTTTAACTAAATAAATTAATTATAAAAAAACTATAACCAATATGAAAAAAATGCTCTAGTGCAAATGAAGATTTTACTATTGCCTTTCTTATAAATATTTTATATTATAAAAACAACATAGAACATACGAGATCTAGCTTAAAATATCACGAAATCGAGGTATTTTCAACACAAAAATCTATCGAGGATTTAATCAGTAGTCCTGTTTCGATCCTAGAGCGTTCTTAGTTCATGAACTGAAGTTGTCTGTGTTCAAATTTTAATTCATCAGACCTCACGAGTCCGGAGAGCTAGATCAAAGTAATAATCTATTTGACGTCATATGAACTTTTAAGCCCTCGGAACGGTTAAATGGTGAATTTTTGGATCACCAAAAATCCACCATTTCATATACCACAAGTAAGTAGGACCTTAGGGGAACACATTCACAAGTTCGGACTGCACAGTTACACCGTTTCGAGGACGCACCCGACTCCAAATTAATTAAGAAATATATACCACTATTAACCAAACAATTCCACACATCCTTACCTAATTCCAGCAGCTCCAGCATTCAACCAGCGACGAATAGCGTTCTCAAACTCCAGCACTACGCGTTTGTTCTCAAAGTTCAAGTCCGGCTGGCTGGCCTCGAAGTGATGCAGGTAGAACTCATTGCGCTTCTTCTCGAGGGTCCAGGCTGGCTCGTGGAACGTTGATGTCTGGTGGGAATTATCATTTGCTTTTACAAATGTGATCCTACTATCTTACATCTTACTTCGTACTAATATTATAAATGCGAAAGTTTGTGAGTGTGGATGTTTGTTACTCTTTCACGCTCAAACCGCTGAACGGATTGGGATGAAATTTGGTACAGAGATACATTGTAGTCTGGAATAACACATAGGGTACTTTTTATCCAGGGAATAAGTTCCCGCGGGAACAAATTTTACGCGGGCGAAGCTGAGAGCATCAGTTAGTAATATTATAAATGTGAAGGTTTGTAGGTGGGTGTTTGTTGCTCTTTCACAGTCTAACAGCTAAACGGATCATGGTAGAATTTGTTACAGAGATAACTAGTCGAGGGACAAAGGCTCTAGTTGGTGGGGCCCCGAACTAGAAAGGCTCAGGAAGAACGTGAGGCGGTTGTTCAACAGAGCAATGAACACCTGTGCAGACCATGATTGGGACTGCTACAAAGCCGCCAAGGCAAAATACAAGAAACGACTAAGATACAGAAGTACCAAATCGTGGAGAAACTTCTGCAGTAGTATTGAAAACTGCACACAAGCCAATAGAGTCAGATTGATACTGGCCAAACAAGGAACAGAACCATCTGGATCTATAAAGAAACCTGACGGCAGCCTGACAAACACCCGAGAAGAGGCTGAGAGTATTTTAATACAGACGCACTTCTCAGGATGCCAAATGCTGCAGACACTCGAGTGGCCGGTTGAAAACGCAACCACAGAAGAAGCCCACTGGGAGCTGGCAAGGCAGGTAGTTAACCAACAAAAAACTGAATGGGCAATTAACAGCTTCAAGTCCTTCAAATCTCCAGGACTGGACGGAATCTTCCCCGCACTACTAAAATGGGGAGGACACCAGTTAGCATGGTCACTTACTATCATCCTGGTAGCCTGTCTGGCGCACAGATACGTACCCAGACTGTGGAGAGAAGTCAAAGTGATCTTTATACCAAAACCCGGCAAAGGAGACTATTCAGATCCCAGATCATACAGACCAATAAGCCTTACGTCTTTCCTCCTAAAAACTCTGGAAAGATTGTGTGACAGAGACATTCGAGGGACGGCCCTTCAAAATAAGCCACTGCATCCAAACCAACATGCATATGCCCCCGGCAAGTCTACGGACTCAGCACTACATGCAATGGTAAACCAGATAGAAGAGGCCATCCAGAATAAATCAATGTGCCTCGGCACATTCATAGACATAGAGGGGGCTTTCGACAGAACTAGCTTCAGAAGCATAACCACGGCACTGGCAAGGCATGGAGTGAATACTGCAGTCAGTGAATGGATAGGAAACATGCTAAGCAAACGCATTATTAGGCTACAGACAAGTGAAAAACAGTGCGCAGCGGTGGTCAAAGGATGTCCACAAGGGGGCGTCGTCTCCCCGCTGCTGTGGAATCTTGTTGTAAATGACCTAATAACCAAACTAAATGCAAATCACCACTACACTGTCGGATATGCAGATGACATAACAATACTAACGAAGGGAAATTTCACCAGCACGGTGTGTGATGTCACACAGACGGCGCTTAAGATCGTAGAACGTTGGTGCACTGCCAATGACCTATCGGTCAACCCAAGTAAGACAGAGCTGGTACTATTCACAAACAAAAGGATTCTTGGAAACTATCGGGTGCCACGACTGTACGGCACCGAACTACAACTCTCAAAAGAGGTCAAGTATCTTGGGGTACTTCTTGACAGCAAATTGAACTGGAGTAATCATCTCGAAAACAAAATAAACAAAGGAACAATCATATTCTGGCAGTGCCGCAGAATGGTAGGAAATAAATGGGGGTTGAGCCCCAAGATCACCCTCTGGCTATACGAATCAATAATCAGACCCATTGTCACCTACGGGGCTGTGGTATGGTGGCCACGCACAAACCTAACCACAGTTAAAGACACCTTACAAAAATTTCAAAGACTAGCCTGCATGGCAACCACCGGGGGCATGAGAACTACGCCCACTGCCGCCATGGAAGCGATGCTGGGTCTCCCCCCACTACACGTCTTCATTAAACAAGAAGCCGCGGCTACAGCTTCCAGACTGAAAAGTCTAGGACTTTGGAAACCAACAAGGGTAGCACATACGGAAATATACAGGAACTTGGTGGATTTGGAACCACTAGCTGAAGCGATCACCGACACAATACCAAAGCAGTTTGTGTTCGACAAAAAGTACAAAATACAATTACAAGAGTCCCCCCAAGAGGGACTCAATACCAGGGAGCTGAGAATATTTACGGATGGTTCCAAGACGAGGATGGGTACCGGAGCAGGAACCTTCTCGGAGGACCTGAACATAAATATTGCAACACCACTAGGCACCCATGGCACAGTATACCAGGCGGAGTGCATGGGCATTATCAAGGCGACTGAGGCCATCAAGGCTAGAACCGTACAGAATCAGCGTATACGGATTCTAACTGATAGTAGATCGGTCCTGCAGGCGTTACAGAGCCATACAATAACATCTGGCCTTATTATGGAATGCCACATAGGCCTGATGAATATATGCGTAAATAACTATGTTACCCTACAATGGATAAAAGGACACAGTGGCTCACGAGGTAATGATGCAGCGGACGAGCTGGCAAGAAGAGGCTCTTCGCTGACAGCAATGGGCCCTGAACCTATTCTGCCCCTCCCATCTGGATGGGTACGAAACCTGTTAAAACAGCAGACAAGGAGCCAGCACCAGGATTACTGGGCTAGCCTTGACACATGCAGACAGGCGAGAGAGGCATTGCCGACAATCAACACCAGATTCTCTCGCAAAATTCTGCAGCTTAACAGGACTAAGATAAGTATAATAACAGGTATAGTTACAGGTCATAGTCCACTTAACAAACATCTCTTTAACTTAGGTGTCACAGACAGCCCCCTTTGCAGAGCCTGCACGGAGACGGACGAAACTGCCAGCCACATTCTTATGGAATGCCCGGAACTGGCAAGATACAGGGCTACACACCTCGGCACACCGAGGTCGCTCCAGGAAGTCGTCGGCAACGTGAAGAGTCTGCTAGGCTTCCTGGAGGAACTGGGATGGCAGTAGCCATACCATAACCCCCCACGCAAAATAGGCGCATTAAATGACGTCGAGTTGCGGAAACCAGCCCGTGTAAACCTAGAACCTAGAACCTAGAACTAGTCTGGAATAACACATAGGCAAATTTTTATAACAGGAATAAATTCCCATCAAGTGCGGGAATGGAACCAGCAATCCATAGGTCAGAGCGACGGACATCATTTAATTAAAAATTTGTTAGATGTGGTGAACGACGAAATTAACAGTATTGGAACCTTCTATTAAAATTTCCAAGTCGTTCATTAAACCTTCAACTTGGGTTACCGACTACCTTGTTAATAGCGACAGGGGGACCTACGACTGTACGTGCTTTTTGAAGCACGATTTCCGTGCTTTGGAAGTTCATAGATCAAACAACCATCTCAGAACCGACCGTAGCGTATACAGTCTCTTCACTATTTATTTTCCTGTATATATGACGATATTCAGGAAAATAAATATATTAATTCAAGAGACTGAATACGCTGAAGAGACTGAAAAACGCCGAAGGGATTTTTAATTACAATGTTTCTTGATTTCTTGCTGAATCATAGAAGCAATCCTCTTCTCCGATTGACAATCCAGACAGACAGATGCAGGGTCGGCAGCGCGATTGTAGCGCCTCTGGTGTTGCAAACGTTCATAGCGTATGGTGACCATCAAGTGGGCCGTAAGCTTGTCTGCCACCTTAATATATACTTAATACTTAATAATCTATATTCTATACTAATATTATAAAGAGGATAGATTTGATTGATAGTTTGTCTGCATCGAATAGGCTCCGAAACTACTGAACCGATTTGAAAAATTCTTTCACTGTTGGGAAGCTACATTTACATTGGAAAGCTACATTTTATTTCCGTATTCCCACGGGAACAGGAGCAACGCGGGTGATACCGCGTGACGTCCACTAGTAGTAGTAGTTTCATTTCCCACCATTCACTCTCGTTCACTCATTCGAAAAGAGCGACATTAAAAACATCTTACCCAAGTTTCCGTAGGCAGTTTAGGTTGTCCCTTCTCAGTATCGTACTCCTTGACAGATCGCCACACGAAGTAATCAGTATAGTTGGGGTTCTTCTCAACGCTCCACAAGAACCAGTCGTGGTTTACACTTACGTAGTTGGGAATCAAATCCGCTATCACTCTGGAAAGATAGTGTAGTTATTAGAATAATGGAAAAGAATAAAATGGAATGCAGACAACAATGTCAGAGTCGGCAGCGCGAGAGTGGCGCCTCTGAGGGCCTAAAAAGGCAACATTGTATGTTTCATATTATGAAACGTAAAATGTTTGGTTTGTTTTGTATGTTCTGTATTTCCAATTATATAACACTAGCTGATGCCAGCAGCTTCGCCCGCGTTAAATGTGTTCCCGTAACTTATTCCCGGGATAAAAAGTAGCCTATGTGTTATTCCAGACTATGATGTATCTCTGTACCAAATTTCAGTGCGATCCGTTCAGCCGTATGAGCGTGAAAGAGTAACAAACATCCACACTCACAAACATTCGCATTTATAATATTAGTATGAAGTATGATTGTATGTTTCATATTATGAAACTTAAAATGTTTGGTTTGCTTTGTATGTTCTGTATTTCAAATTATATGAATTGTATGTTTCATTGTTGCCTTTTTAGGCCCGCTGGTGTTGCAAACGTTCATAGGCTGCCGTGACCACCGGTCCTTCTGGTGGGCCGTATGCTTGTCTGCCACCTTAGTGGTATAAAAAAACGTATTATCACGGCTTTCAAAAACAGCAGATAGCTTTTATACATTTAAAATATGAATTTCTATGAAATTATCTATGGTAGCATGTATGAAAAGTAAGGCAGTTGCCTGACACCGGGAAACCACGGCCGAGTGTCAGCACTGCGAGGACCGCAGCGATGACACGGCGCTCCACACGCTGGTGGAGTGCACGGCGTGGTCAGGTGCTCGTGGTGGGTCTGGACGTGGACACTCGCTCGAGACCATGGTGCGAGCCATGCTCTCCAGCGGGAGTAAGTGGGACAGCGCCGCCTCTTTCTGCGAGCAGGTCATGCTCGCGAAGGAGAAAATTTATCTAGTTTTACTAAGTTAAGCGATAGACACAATGTGAACACCAGACATAAAAACAACCTTGCCGTTTATCATTGTAGACTGAACAAAGTCAGTAATTCTTTCCTGGGTAACTGTATACGTTTTTACAACAGGCTTCCAAGCGAAATTAAAAGCATGCCCCTAATTAAGTTTAAAAAGTGTATAAAAAGTAAATTGTGCTGCAGGGGCTACTATACAATTGACGATTATTTGATTGATAAGGAAGCCTGGAAGTGATCTGCTTGCTCTACTGATGGAGTTTTAGTTTATAGTATCTACTTATTGTAAATATGTAGTGCACAAAAAGAATAGCCCGCCGAGTTTCTTGCCAGTTCTTCTCAAGCGGGCCGCGTTCCGAACTGGTGGTACTATTTGCATTGTATTCATTGACGTGTCGCAAGTGCCTATGTATTAGGATTATGCGAAATAAATGTTTTTTGACTTTGACTTTGGAGGCGGCGGGCCGGGTGCGGGAGAGAACTCTCCCACCCGAGTTCCGCAGTCGGCGCCCTGGGCGCCGCCGACGTGTCTTCGCCGAGGACTATCGGCCTCCATGACCGGGGGTCTGAGGACGGTGAGAGGGCCGCTCACCGTCCTTACAGAAGCAGGCCCATGACGGCAGCGTGACGTGAGCAACTCACGCACGCCCCCCCCCCCCCCTTAGAAGCGGGGTCACACCCGAAACCCCCCATAGACGCGGGATTGCAGCCGAACCACCCCCTGGGCGAGGCCGCAGTGGCGGCCGTAGGTCTGTTGGGAGTCACGGGACATCCTTCCTGAGGGCTTACCCGGGGCTCTCAAACCATAGGCTGTTGGGCGTTACGTGAGGTTTTTTAGTCGGTAAGAGTCCGGCATAGCATCCTACGAGGATTTTCCCTCACGTTAAAAAAAAAAAAAGGCAGTTGCCTGACTTTTCTGTTGCCATTTTTCAGTGTTGATAACGTATCTATAGTTTTTTATATATCATTCATTGAATGCAGAGGCTAGTGCAAAAAAAAGTAGGTTATATAATGTACACTTTATGGACTGGCGAGACGGTTAAAACACCATCAATAACTTGACGTCAATGAACGTCGATGCACACACACGTGCAAAGAAAGCACACACACTGAAGCTACTGTCATTCATAATTTAACAGTCTTTCCTCAATATTATTGACCATGTCGGGAGTCCATTACAATCGCGCGAGAATTTTTTTTGTTTATGAACGCACAACACTAACCGATGGTTTAAAAATGCTATTAGAAAAAGAACTTCTAAAGAAACTATGTATGTATTACTACTATTTTTTGTCGGATTTTATGGGTTTTTTTTAAACATGTATCATTATATCAACTGTTGGAAACTAATATCTTTACTATTATAAAATTGTAAAAATAGCTGTGACGGTACATCTATACTAATACTAGCTGACCCTCGCAACTTCGTTTACGTTACATAATGTGCACGAAAAGAGAGGTAATTCTTCATCAGACTCGTCAAGCACCGTGTGAAACGGCCCTGTTTGCTTGATCATAAAAGAGCTTATTTATTAAGGCTATTCTATATATACAACAGCCTTAATAAATAAGCTCTTTTATGATTAAGCCAACACGCCCGTTTAGATTTACCGTCTCATTCAAAGGAACGCTTGAATTCTAGGTTTGACGAAAGTTGGGATGCCTCTAATTTCTGAACTACAAACCCCTCAATCTTGAAACTTGGGTCGAAAATTTCTTAAAGTACTACCTTTCCAATACTAAAAAATATTTGAAATCGCACCACGCGTTAAGAAATAACAACTGAGAAACCATTTTATCTTTCATCCCCTCTCCCGCTGGAACCGCGCAAAACTTTGGGATCAAAAGTATCCTAGAACCTTCCTCGGACTATAAGCTTCAAGTGCACCAAGTATCATTTAAATCGGTTCAGTAGTTTCGGCGTGATACTTATTCGGGATACAGACAGACAGACAGACAGACAGACAGACAGACATGAAAAGTTTAAATTACATTTTCGGCTTCAGTATCGATTAGAGAACGCCCTCCGATTAAAATTTTCAAAATATCTTCCATGTACAGACTCTCGACCCTCAACAGTTTTATTATAAGTATAGATTATAAAGAGGAAAGATTTGTTTTTTGTTTGTTTTTTTGTAACGAATAGGCTCCGGAACTATTGGACCGATTTGAAAAATTCTTTCACTGTTGGGGAGCTACACTCTTTGCGGTGAACATACGCTATATTTTATTCCGGTATTCCCACGGGAACGGGAACTACGCGGGTGAAACCGCGTGACGTCCGCTTGTCTATACTAATGTTATAAAGAAGAAAAGTTTGTGTGTTTGATAAATTGTAAGGGATTACCCCTCGGGATCTACTGAACCGATTTTAAAAATTCTCTCACCAATAGAAAGCTACGTTATTGTGGAGTGTCATAGGCTTTATAGCATTACGCTACAATGAATAGGAGCGGAGCAGTAATAGTAAATGTTTTAAAAAACGGGGGAAAAGTTATTCCTTTTGAGAGCTTTGTTGCGTGTGCTGCGTAAATATTTATAGTTATGTAAAAAATATGTTCTACAAAATTGTTTCTCTTAAAAATTTCTAAAAAAATTGCGCTATAGCATGTGTCTATTTTTGGGTTGGTGCACAATAACCATTTTAATGGCAATCATTTTTTTTCTACAATAATGCTACGGGATACCTCTTTCATAAACAAAATTGTTCTTAAAAATATTGCGACGGGAATACACGCGACGAGAAACCATTTCCTCCCTCTCTCTCTCTTTCTCTCACGTAGTATTGAATATTAGCTCTCGTTGCTAATATTCAAATTCGTTACGGGAGTAAACGCAACGCGACGGGAGTAAATGCGACGGGAACAGGTAATACTCTCTTTTATACTAATATTATAAAGAGGAAAGATTTGTTTTTTGTTTGTTTTTTTGTAACGAATAGGCTCCGGAACTATTGGACCGATTTGAAAAATTCTTTCACTGTTGGGGAGCTACACTCTTTGCGGTGAACATACGCTATATTTTATTCCGGTATTCCCACGGGAACGGGAACTACGCGGGTGAAACCGCGTGACGTCCGCTTGTCTATACTAATGTTATAAAGAAGAAAAGTTTGTGTGTTTGATAAATTGTAAGGGATTACCCCTCGGGATCTACTGAACCGATTTTAAAAATTCTCTCACCAATAGAAAGCTACGTTATTGTGGAGTGTCATAGGCTTTATAGCATTACGCTACAATGAATAGGAGCGGAGCAGTAATAGTAAATGTTTTAAAAAACGGGGGAAAAGTTATTCCTTTTGAGAGCTTTGTTGCGTGTGCTGCGTAAATATTTATAGTTATGTAAAAAATATGTTCTACAAAATTGTTTCTCTTAAAAATTTCTAAAAAAATTGCGCTATAGCATGTGTCTATTTTTGGGTTGGTGCACAATAACCATTTTAATGGCAATCATTTTTTCTCTACAATAATGCTACGGGATACCTCTTTCATAAACAAAATTGTTCTTAAAAATATTGCGACGGGAATACACGCGACGAGAAACCATTTCCTCCCTCTCTCTCTCTTTCTCTCACGTAGTATTGAATATTAGCTCTCGTTGCTAATATTCAAATTCGTTACGGGAGTAAACGCAACGCGACGGGAGTAAATGCGACGGGAACAGGTAATACTCTCTTTTATGTGGCGCAAACGAAGTTGCGCGGGTCAGCTAGTAATAAATAAAAAAATAAAATAACAACTTACTTGATACCATTCTCCTTAGCCTTAGCGACCAAACTCTTGAAGGTCTCCATGGCAGATGGTTCGTCATCATAGGTTGGCACATCCACAAATATGCCCTTCACCAGGAAGTCTTTCATTGTGGACAGTTGCGGCTCTATTTCTCCGTACGGGGCGTCACCCATATCTACCAGCGGGCCAACTTCGTACCTGAAGAATAATTTTTGATAAATACCTAAAATATACCAGCCAAATTGGCTCCCAACCGTAGGCTGTTAGGTAGGATGTGTGGTTCTCGGGTCCTGGGACATCCTTCCGAGGGCTTACCCGGGGCTCCCAACCATAGGCTGTTGGGCGTTACGTGAGGTTTTTAGTCGGTAGGAGTCTGGCATAGCATCCATATGCATTTCCAGCATTTTCCCTCACGTTTAAAATAAAAATACAAAGTATACGTGTGGTTTTTCGTCGGTAGGAGTCCGGCATTGCATTCGTGTGAATTTTCCTCACGTTAAAAAAAATGCAGCTAAATGAGAGCGGAACTCGGTTACGGAGGGATCTGTTTGTTTAATGGGAGACGCCCTTAAGCAGTATTTTTTTCAATGTTTTGTTATAACGGCAACAAAAATTATCATTTCAGATTATTTTAACTGTCAAGCTATACAGTTCATGAGATAGACCTTATTGACAGACAGACGAAAGAACAGAATAGCGGAATGTCGTTAATAAGGTCCCGTTTACCCTTTGAGTACGAAGCCCTAAAAAATGAGAAATGATAAGCTATCTGGGTGTTGAAATATTTTACAGTGATAGACTAGGGAAAGGACATAGATGTACTTTATTGTGAAAAAATTGCTGAACTAAAATAAGGAATGAGATGAATATTTGTACCGAGAAAACTTAACCACATGAGCGGAGCTGCGGGTAATAGTCAGTCGCTTGATCAATTTGTTTTTACTGCAGTACCTTTCCAGTAAGGTCACGACCTTTAGGGCCCCTAGGCCGCCTGCTCAGTTGCCTTGTTGGAAGAATTTGAATGTTTTAGCCTACTCAAAAAAGTTTAAATTTATAAACATGCGGCTATTGCGAATGACCGCTAGAGTTGGAATTTTTATTTATTAGAAACATCTTTTAATACGTAGTAATAAGGGCGTTGGTAGAGCTAACGACTTTGACCACACGCATCCTTTAAGCTAGAAAATGTAGTATTTTAAAACTTATTTTAGTTATAAAAAGCTAATACTCATACTTATTCAAAATCGAAGAAAACCAAATTAGAGGTGTATATTTCCTTCATATACTGGCATATTTTTTTCTATCGCGTCGACAAAAATTGAAGTCATAAAATTCATTCTACTAAAAATTTGGGACTGATTAGGAGTCTATGATCGTTTTACACATCATCATTACATAGTATAAAACAAAGTCACTTTCTCTGTCCCTATGTATGCTTAAATCTTTAAAACTACGCAACGGATTTTGATGCGGTTTTTTTTAATAGATAGAGTGATTGAAGAGGAAGGTTTATATGTATAATAACATCCAATAAATAGTATTTGTATTTAGTATCAGCATTGCACCCGTGCGAAGCCAGGGCGGGTCGCTAGTTATATAATTTATATTAAGTTATATAAGCTGTATAATTAATATACAATTTATAACAAAAGCATATTTTGCATCTTGTAGATTAAAAATCTATTCTTGGCTATAATTTTCCGTCTACTCATGCAGACAAAAAACGCTTTCATTTGCACCTCTTTTTCGTCATTTTCTAAACCAGGCCCCTTAAATGTAAATGTTCTTATTATTACAGGTTAGATCAGAGACGACTGGTTGGAATTAAAAAAGAATGCTACTCCTACTCACCATTGCCTTTCAGGTTGCAGGGGACACTTCGGGGCCTTAACAATGATGGTAATGGCCCCAGCCAGCATGCACAGCCACATGGCCCAGAACAGAATGAACATGAACCAACGCAGGTTCACCCAGAACGGGTCATCTGCATACTTCATCAGCTCTTCTTTGGACAGGCCCGTGAATTGCTGCAAGAGAATAAAATGGTTATCTATCTTCTATCTAAATATATATAACTCCAAGGTGACTGACTGACTGACATAGTGATCTATCAACGCACAGCCCAAACCACTGGACGGATCGGGCTGAAATTTGGCATGCAGGTAGATGTTATGACGTAGGCATTCGCTAAGAAAGGATTTTAATAAATTATACCCCCAAGGGGATGAAATACGGGAAGCGGGAACGGGAACAAATTTTACGCGGGCGAAGCTGCGGGCATCAGCTAGTTTTGGTATAATAGCACATACATACATAGCTTGAATGTGAGTGTGACCACTTTGACAAGGTTAAGCAAACATTCCCTCAAAATACCCTCCAAATATAAGACAGCTGTGGCGGGAGTGGGGATGCTTGCTCAGTGGGGGGCAGGGAGTTGCTTATCTGTATGTAATTCCATTATATTACCTTTGATAATAATGAACGTGATGATGGTGGGACCCCGCCAGATTTTGTGAATATCATGCAATAAGGATTTACTACACTTTCTCTACTATTTCATACCTTCATAGTAAAATTCTACACCCATAAAATTACTAAATATCCTACAAAGAATGTGGTCCCGCTATTTTGATGTCATAATGGCGGGACCACTATTAAATTAAATAAAAAACATGATGTGATCTTAACCTAACCACACCAAATTTTAATACGATATAGTACAACTACATATGAATCATTGTTATAAAGGGTGTTTTTTTTAGAGGTATAGAACTTTGAAATGGAATAAAACAAAGGGGATTTTTTTTATTGATATGAAATTGACTTTATTCGAAAGACAATTTTCTGGCATTATTATTTAAATATGATTTCTGACTTATGACCGCCACGGCTGGCTCAGACGTAGTCTAATCCAGAGGTCCAATTTTCGATGACATTTTCCAAAATTTGTGGCCGTATATCGGCAATAACGCGCCGAATGTTGTCCTCCAAGTGGTCAATCGTTTCGGGCTTATCGGCGTAGACTAGCGACTTCACATATCCCCACAGAAAATAGTCAAGTGGCGTTAAATCGCATGATCCTGTAGGCCAATCCACGGTACCAAAACGTGAAACTATGTGGTTACCAAACGTTTCCTTCAATAAATCAATTGTGACACGAGCTGTGTGACATGTTGCACCGTCTTGTTAAAACCACAACTCCTGCACATCATGGTTGTTTATTTGATGAACGAAAAAGTCAGTAATCATTGCTCTATAGCGGTCACCATTGACTGTAACGTTCTGGTCAGCATCGTTTTTAAAGAAGTACGGACCAATTATTCCACCAGCCCATAAAGCACACCACACAGTCAGTTTTTCTGGATGTAACGGTGTCTTAACATACGCTTGAGGATTATCATCACCCCAAATACGGCAATTTTGTTTATTGACGTATCCATTCAACCAAAAGTGGACTTCATCGTTCAACAAAATTTGCTTATGAAAATCGCGATACGTTTTTCGGACAGAACCATAATTTTCAAAATAAATTTGCACAATTTGGAAGCGTTGTTCCGGCGTCAGTATATTCATGTTGAAATTCCGAACCAAACTAAACATAAATCACTTGACAGTTGACAAAATTACCGCCAGTTAAAAAAGTGGTGCCAATTTAAAGTTCTATGCCTCTAAAAAAAACACCCGTTACTTATAAAACTGCAATTTCAACTTAGTAATCCTACATAGAAACCAGTTACAAAAACACATTCCTGGGGAGTCGCCTCCACTAATAAGGTGGGAAAAATTATTTGGCCACACCTCAGGCCTGTCTTTTTTTTTAACGTGAGGAAAATGCTACATGAATGCTATGCCGGACTCTTACCGACTAAAAACCATACGTTTCTAATATGTATGTATGCAGGTAGGTAAATGATACGCCGATAGTTGAGATCGCACTCACTTGAATTGTCAAGCGACAAAGCATTTATAGGGTGTACATTTAGGGTACGTAACTACCTACATTATACCAAATACCTAATGCCTACGGTTGGGAGCGCCGGGATGAATAAAGGAATACACTCATTATAGTCGCCCTGATCCCTGAAGTGTTAGACAGCGGCGCAAAAGAGGTCTTAATAAGTTCTTGAAATTGTCTGAACGAATGCGATGTAACTGGCTGCCGGGACCACCTACATACATACTAACGGACCTTTCCACAAGAATAAATTATGGCCTTAAATGTTCTATGCACGATACCGATCTCATACGAGTTACAAGCATGTGTTCTAGCTAGTTTAGAAACTGTATTCACGGTTAATTGAATAAGTGATGCTTACGAGTCGGTAGCGATGTGTGGGATACATGCAGAACATAGTATGTAAGTCTATGGATCATTATTAATGGACCACTAGTCCCGTTGGACAGAAATCATTCGCTTTGTCAGGAAAAGTTGATTTTGGAAGTAATAACACATTCATACATACATTCACACATTAACAAAAGTACACAAGTTACACACAACACACAGGTTCCAGTTGATAATCAGCGCCAAAGTCCGCCTGGCACATGCTGAACTGAAGACCCCTTTGGTGCAATCGTGAGCAACACAATAAAACAATGTTTTTTTAGTCCTGAGCAATCTATGTGTCTTATTTGCACCAAATAAACGTGTTTTTCTTTCTTTCTTTCATATGGGGCGGATGTCAAGAGATAAGCTCAACAGGTAGTAAGAGATGTAGAGAGTCTACGATAGTAGAAAAGTGTATCGGGAGCCTTGGGTTTACACTTCCGAGGGCGTACTCAGGACTACCGGTCTTATAGGCAGATGGTTAGGATTAGGATTTTTAAGGTACGATATGAAAATAATTCAATCCTTTGACCGACACCAACTATAAGATATGTTCCTTTTTATTACCACTAAGGTAGCATACAAGCATACGGCCCACCAGAAGTACTGGTGGTCACTGCAGCCTATGAACGTTTGCAACACCGTAGGCGCCACACTCGCGCTGACTACACTACTCTACGAAATTAATCAAATCAGGATATCCACAGCTGGACGTAAGCGGCTCCCAATAATTTGGTAAAATCTAGGAGGTAAACCCAAAAAACCCTATAGGTACATACTCCTTATTACCATTCTCCATAAAAAAAAAAGTAATGAAAATTTTACCACATCACTCGGTAGAGGGGTTTCATCGCTGTGTAGCAATGTGCTCTTGTAAAATATTCTATTATAATAAAATATGTAAGAGTGTCGACGACTCCATACACGTCGGAACATTCCTCTTTATACAACTAACCCAACAATTTTTGGCAAGAAAACGCCTAAAACTAGTTGAAAAGTGAACTTCAAATCAATCTTACGCGTGGCTACTAGATTTCAACAGATTATAACACAAGTCTAGATATTTTTAAAGGTTATATTAGTTCAAGGAGTAGAGTCAATGGGAAGCAACTAAAATTCAGCTTCATGTGCCATTTAGGTAAACGACATTTTGCTGAGCTGCCCTTTGGTACATAATTATCTGCCTATCTTGTAAACCTGCACTATTGTTGTCATTTTACTACTACTACTACAAATAATATGTAATGAAATTCACTTCTTTGAACCGCTATCAATTGCGAAAAATGGTCCAAACCAAGCGCGATCTACTTTCGCTGTTTTCCTCCTACAAACAGTTTCAAACGGAAAATGAAGGAAAGGATTCGAGATGTGTTGGGTGAATGTGAGAAATGGAAAATGAGCAGTCAATTTTTAACTTCAACTGAAGCGCTCGTGGCCCCGCGGTCTCAGTGTTCTGTAAACGATCACTGCAGTAAGCAACTTTCACTATGGCCGGTCCATGGATGGGCGATCATCCATGTGATCACTTTGTGACATTTATTTGAGCGTTTCCGTGCTTCGGAAGGCACGTTAAGCCGTTGGTCCCGGTTGCCAGTAAAATGGCAGTCGTTAAGCTAAGTTGAAGGCTTTATTTCAACAGCAGGCAGTCACAACCTGCGCCTGTCCATTTTAAACACGGCAATACGGCTCACCACCTATTACGTGGGACAAATTATACAAAGGTGAAAAGTGGGCATATAATATGCCTCTGCCTACCCCTTCGGGGATAAAGGCGTGACCATATGTATGTATGTATGTAATTTTTAACTTCAACTTGAACCTACTGGGACATCCAGGGAATCTTGGGACATCCTTCCAAGGGCTGACCCGGGGCTCCCGACCTTAGGCAGTGGTAGGGCACGTGTGGTTTTAATTAGTAAGAGTCCGGCTTAGCATCCGTTAGGGATTTCCACACGTAAAAAGAGGACTGAACCCTATTTTAGATAAAGAACAATGATTTTAAAGTATCTAAGCTTACCCTCTTATTAGCATCAAGCTCGATCTTCGCGTCACCATTGCGGTGGTCCTCAACCACGAACTTGGCGTCAGCCATGTCCACTCTGGTGACGATTTTGGCTTCTTCTTCCTTGGGCAGAAGCTTCTCCTCAGCACCGTCGGGAGATAGTTTCTCCTTAGATTTGGCGAGGCTGGTCTTTGAGGAGCGGAATTCTGTGGATAATATTGATAAATATGAAGTGTTTTAAATTTGTGGTTTTTTCAAAATTGTTGAAGGTTTGTAACAAAAGACGGTGGCAAACTATGGGTAAGTAAATTATAGCGCTAAGCGCAGCGATAAGGCCGCCATTTGGACAAAATTTTGTAAAAAATATTGTACTAGTTTTACCATGGTGGACAAATAAAGTTTATTCTATGGGAATGTGGAAAAGAGACATAACGGTTTCCAACCGCGAACGTACCAGTTCTTTAATATTAGATTGATGTAGTTGAGGAAATCACGAAGAAATCCACTATTCAACGTAACACCATATTATTATAGGGAATTGGGGAATGACAGGTAAAAGGCGCTCGATACCTCATACCTGTGTTCCACTTTTCGTTTTTAACAAGAGAATCTATAAACTAGATCTGCAGTAGACCTCGCAGCAAGAAAAAATCATCGGCCCTTGGAAGATTTTCTTCTTACTGGAAAATACAGCATACGCGTGCTTTTTCAAAGTTTCTATTTCGAATGAACTACTTTCCCATCAAAACCTTAGTCTGGGCTGGCATACTTGACCTTAATATCAAGTGGATGGAAATAAAAAAAGTAAAACACAGCATGATGAAATCACGCCAAAGTGTTGCATTTTGAGTTCTAGTTGGTCACCCTACAATTTGGAAAGTTGTGAGAAATTTCTTGCTGCCAATTTTCTATTAATTATCAGTGATGTATAGATAATCTGGTATTTTTTCACGAAATTTTCAAAAAGGTGATTTCAACATTTCAGGTGTAATTTTATACCATACCACTTTATTAGTACAAAAAGGTTTATGCACACACTTGATCTATATTTCTATTTAGGCACTAAACAACCACAGAATTTTACTCAGCTCTGTTATCGGCACAAAAGAAAAAAAAAATCGACTAACTGAATGAGAAATTTTCTTTACGGCACACACTCCCAGCCGAAGTGAGCTCCGTTCAGCACTAACGATCCAGCTGAATGCGTGTATAACCGATATAGCGGTACATGCGGTACTAAATTCTGGACTCCGAGCGCTATTCTTAGCTTATTCCGTCCTTGTCTCGCTAGAGTACGTATACACTTAATACTACGGCAAAATATTAGGTCCCTTTCGATTTTTTTACAGGTATCTTGACAGTAAAGTACGCGACATTTTTTTAGACTATTTTAGTTAGAATTTACTAGGTCAAACTTGGTTATATGTTAAACTTACAACGGATAACATCAGACTGCGCCCGATGAAACGGCAGTCATTACAGTGCGCCTCAAAAATATGAGTAGACGTAAAAAAGTTCTGAGTCTGCAAAACAAGGTACTGCAAATTCCATTGCAATACCTCAAGCCTGACCAAATCAGCAGTTTCCGAGAATCGCGGGAGACAAATATTTCTTTGTAAGAACTTGATTTGCAACCTGAGACAGGTTTTCACGTTCCTTATAAATCAAGGTACCTAAAATTGGTAAGAAAATACCGCTCTTCAGTGCAAAAAGGGATGAGTATGTATGGGATACAATCAGAACTTTTTATAAGACGCCGCGAATCAGTTAGAAATGTGTGGACACTGGACTGATGTTGGAAGAATTCAATATTGCGTCAATCAATTCCATTACTTCACCGGAGACTTTATATGAAATATCTATGCTAAGTTACGATTTAGATTTAGAACGTAGTTAGGATAGGATAGGTCTAAGTTAAGAACAGATTGACTGATTTTTTTAGCACTTACATCGAAACTTTCTTATACGCATTTTCATTTATTACGATGATATACTATGAGCTGATTAACCTATGTAGCTAAGAACTTTACTGAAACTTTGTATTAAATCTCCGAAGAGGTAGACAGAGATAAACTACACACCCACACTATGTCATAGTTTCGTGGTTTCCGCGTAACAGGGGGCAACTTTATTACTATGACCGGGCTTTTAGTCTGAGCTCTACGCCAATATTTCATGATAGATGATACTCCTTTCGACCTGCTGGTCGAAAGCGTTTTTACTTAGTTCACTGCCAATTCATGAAGAAAAATTGTTGCTATCTGCATATTACATCAGAGGTATAATAATAGGAATTTTCTCAACGTGGAATGTTAGTTGACCAACATAAATAATAAGTCTTAAATAAATTCACACTGACGCATCGTGGACATAGAGGCTCGTGAATGAAATATCACGTAGACATGTTATATTCACCTACCTACTTCATGATTAAATAGAATGAATAGGTATAGGCACTAATAAGGAAAAAAAGAATTAGGTACCTACAATAAAGGATAATGAAATGAATTATTATTATGCACCCATTTAACCTAAAAGTACCAGACTTATCTCAGGAATTTATTTCAGCTGTGTCAAATTTCCCATCCCTCAGTGCGTGCAATTTTCTAGGGCACAAAGATTTCGCGTCATTTTTACAAAGATAGTCTTAACCTAACTACCTGAATAAATATGACTTACATAAGCTCAACTATAGCTAGTCACAGTCCAACAAATACTTTAAACGTGGGTTACAAATACGTGCGGTTACTGATCTAAGTTTTGACCAGCTTTTAGTAAGTGACCAAACTATTACTTATGATAAAAATGTCAACTAATTACCGTTTAACGAGCAGATACTTGCCCCAGTTAAGACTGAAAGCGTCTACTTTGTCACTTGTATGGCACGCTGTACACAAAACAATAATTAATTACATAATACTTTCTACTGTCCACAATGGCTCAACCAGTCAACTGAAAAATGTATCTTGGCGAGGATGATATGAACATTCGGCTTCGGACTTCAGACGTCGGATTCAGACGGTAGGTTGTCTGGATGCATTGCAATACTTTATCTATAATATTTCTGGAAAAGGAAGTTTCTGGGTGCAATGGTGACATAACTACAGCGCCGGGGTCCGAGCCAGCCTGGCCTGCAAGTGGTGCACTTGCTGATTAACGGACGAAGACATGGCTAAGAGAAGGAACACTCGAAACAAAGCCCTGCATCAATCCGTCTGACCAGCGATCCTCCCAAACATGAAGGCACCAGTAAAGAAAGAGCCTCCAGTTCCCGATATGACGGGAGTCCCAGACGTGGACTCTTGCGGTATAGTTAGTCGGTCCCCTTAAAGTTGGGTGACGAGCCATGGGAAGATAAAATCCGAAACAAAGTTATGTTATGTCAGAGAACGACAGTGGTCGATGGTCGACATCGCTCGCAGAGCAAACACTGGGCTTGGAAGAACCGATAGTCGATGGAGCAAATGAGTTCTGGAGTGGGGACTGCGACTTGTTAAACGTGGGGTAGAACGACCACCGGCCAGATGGACTTACAACCTGGGAGATTGCAGGGAGGGACTGGCTGCAGAAGGCTCAGCAGGACCGTGTTGTGTCAGACATCAAATAGCAATTTTCGTAGAATCTCAAGCGATGTGAAAGTAGTTTCCTTTCTTATTAAATTAAAAAAAATCAGGCGATACATGGCGGAAATCCATCGCAGAGCGATAGTCTTGAGGGATGTCTTGTTTGAAGGAGAAACACGGGTCGGCCTTTAACTGAGAGGGTCAGAGTATCTATTATTACATGTCCTACGTGCATCCCTAACTTTCCTTGAGGAGTTTGATTCATCATTCCTTCCCTTCGTTACATATAGTCGATCTTATGCGTCAGAATCGACGTATCAAGGGTGTGTGATGGGCTCCTCTCCCTCCCTTCTTTGATTAGCGTTATAATTAGGTCAAGTGTATTGGTTGGGCGAAGTACCAACATCAAACCTGGAAACTTACCTTTTCTACCACACCCTGTGTACCTATCTACCGAATTACGTAATACGAATGTACACACGAGTGACCCTACTACGTCGGTAGGTAGTAAGCAAACAAGGATATTAGCCTATTACACTGTGCTATTACAGCTGTACAAAAAAAAATGCTGTCAATTTCTAAGAAAACTTTCTTTCTGATTACAAATTCGCCTCTAATCTGTTCGATTAATTAAACCATTAAAAAGAAACAATACTCGATTTTATAGTAATATTCACTTTTTAGATTAAACGATCCGGGTGTTAATTACAATGCTCATTTCCGAACTCATTGAACACGAGCGAATTCAAAAACAGAATGAGTGAATGAAAGAATCATGTGTGTTGGTTCTGCGTATTTTAGCGGGAAACGGCTAACAATAATATTATACGCGACATGTTGTGTTTTTCTATTATTTTTCGTGTTTAGAATATTAATTTGGAACGAGTTGTTACATTACAAGAACAAATACAGTGATAACGCAGTAGTATTGTTGGGTAACATAACCGATCCTAAAGAACTGCTGGCGACGCTCTCGTAGGGTAAGTAAATTTGAGTAGTTGATAATTACATGAAGAACCACATAAGTACATAATATCTACGTTCTTTTTTCACAGTTGTTTTTAAATTGGTGTTAAGTTACTGTAAAGATGTAATTGTGTGTTATAAATAAATAAATAAACATTATTTTGTAGATTACAATAGACAATTTATTTAATTAGCACATTTTCATCGAATTCACGCCTTAAGTACCTATAGCATGAGAACTCTTTCCGGTCCTAGCTGGAATTCATAGACAATTAATTTTAATTTTTCTGTTAATATTTTTTAGAACGACACACGGTTAAGGAAGACTCGAAGGCAGACTCTTGTAAGGAAGCTCGCATGGAAGATTGATATCGATACAAGACTTTTTTGGAGCGACAACACTGGCGACGGAAAAAGCTCGCCCCTTAAAATAAGAATTATGTTGATTGTTACTACCCACAGTCATTTCGTCATTTTTCCAAAGCGGTGGCATGCCTCCAAGACGGTGACATGTCTCTTCGCCCCTCATGGTAGTGGGATAGCACCACATGTCCCCCCTTCTACTAGTAGCGGGGTAACTCCCGAACAAACCTCCCAAACGCGGGGTAGTAGTAGTACCAGAACCATATAGGCGAGGCCGCGGAGGTAGCCGAAGTCTGCCGGGAACCCTGGGACATCCTTCCGAGGGCTTACCCAGGGCTCCCAACCGTAGGCTGTTGGGCGTTACTCGAGGTTTTTTAGTCGGTAGGTCCGGCATAGCATCCATAAAGGATTTTCCCTCAAGTTATTCAATAAAAAAAATCTAGGCATAGGTTCGAAACTCTAAACCAAAGATCGCCACTAACGTCGTGTCTTATGACGCGCCGCATGTGGTCAGCAGGTTTCCATGACCTTTATTAGACCGCATGTCTGGCCACAGTGCGGGAAGCCTAGGAGGTCAGCTGTCGCCACTTGAAAACCATTCGGCCCCATTTTCCGTCAATCCTACCAGCGACAAGTAAGTTTGGTTATTCTTTTGAAGGAATGACGGTATTGCTAACCGGGCAGTGTATGATCCGCTTAAAATTTTCTATAAATTCCAGTGCAAGTAGATATTAGAGAATTGTAGCAATAAATCACGTGTTCGGTAAATCTTAGTAATTGCGCTGGGTTCATGTCTACAAACATTTACAGTCACCTCAATGACAAGCGCATAAAACCTACTCGATTGTATCCCTTGCATATTATTATATTGCTTGCGTGATGAGTGATCACCGCCATCTATCGATAAATTAATAAACTATTTTTCAAACATTCCGGTCTAGTTTCTATGTTTTCTTGTTTTATTTCTGCAACAGGAAGAGATGCAGAGCATAAAAAATGCGATAGAGTAATAATCATAATAAAAACTATGTGATAGCTCAAAGTTCAAAAAATGTTTGATGGGTAGTAGAAAAACGATGTGGTTAAAACAATTTATTTACATGGAAAATTTTGCAGAATCACATACAAAGGATCAATATAACACAAAATAAGTTTTCATATTATGTAAAGTTATTTAAATATTTACAAATTTAAATATCACACCAGTTTAGACTTAACAATAATTATTATTGTGTATCATCAATACATATATACTTAATAAAATCTTAACAGGTCGCTGTCTGTACATGGAAGATAAATAAGAAAAAATATTATAGGGGGGCTTTATGAACGCAATAGAACCCAAAACAATGATTTTTACAATTTTTGTCTGTTTGTCTGTATGTCTGTATGTCTGTATATCTGTTTGTCTGTACGGTTGTGCACGCTAATCTCAGTAACCGCTCAACCGATTGCAATGTGGTTTTTTATTTTGTTGAGGTTTGCTCCAGTTAACATTTAGCGTTGTTTTATGTAAATCGGTTTACAAATAAAAGAGTTATAACACTTTTAAGAATCAGATATTTTGAAAATTTTAATTGTAGGGGTTTCTTTGAATGTGAGTGAACCTAAACTGGCGTGTTGGCTTAATCATAAAAGAGCTTAATGATTAAGACTATTTTTAAACAATTCAGTCCGCGCCGAAGGCGTGGACTGAATTGTTTTAAAATAGACTTAGTCATTAAGCTCTTTTATGATTAAGCAAACAGGGCAGTTTTAGACGCTGCTTGATGACTCTGATGAAGAAATACCTTTCCTTTCATACACCATACGTGACGTAAACGAAGTTGCGGGCTCAGCTAGTTTATTATACAAATGTGTTGATGAAATTACAATGGTATGTCAGTTAGGTTAAAAACGTGGCAACTGTGACAGACAAACTCAGTCGCCAAACTCAACAAATGGCACTCCAAAAATTACTCCCATCCACCTTCTCCATCTAATTTGTACATTCAAATTTAATAAAAGGATATTTACATTTTCTGAGAACATCACCAGGGACATGGCGGCCGTGGGTCTGTTGAGAGTCCCGGTACATCCTTCTGAGGGCTTACCCGGAGCTCCCAACCATAGGCTGTTGGGCGTAACGTGAGGTTTTTTAGTCGGTAGGAGTCCGACATAGCATCCATGAGGATTTACCATCATGTAAAAAAAAATAAAAAAGGTTCAGCTTCTTGAAGCAGAGAAATATTTTTTAAATTTAATTAAGTACCTAGTACGAGTTTGATATCTTAACAAATCTATTAATCAACCTTTCTGAGACTGCGTGAAGTCCATAAGGACCACCTCAAGGTTTCCATAACCACTGCAGTAAAAATGATCATTTTTCATCAGTGATTGTGGATAATAATAAAGTACCGTGTCCTTGACGTTGGCGGAATCGTTGGTAAATGACGGAGCCATTCATATAGAAAAGAAGAAGAAAGTACCATGCGCTTCTTCTTGGTCTGTTGTTGATTTTAAAAATATCCACATATTGAGCACAGAAACATCAATCAATAATAAAAAAAAATCTGCCCTTGACAATCAATGCTGGACATTTTTTTTAAATGTGACATAGCACAACAAATTACAGTACTATTTTCAAGTACTTGGGTTCAAGCTATCTAAGAATTGTTGAAAAAGTCTATTCCGTTCACTCTGTATTTCATTAGATTCTTGTACTATATTTATTAACCTATCTAGTTTTTCTTCAACAATTTTTTGTCTATTTCTCATTTCTAATGTCATTTTTCTGAAGTTCGTAAATCTTCTTCTAGTTATCTTTCGTTTTGCTTCTTCGCTTTGACCATTTGATGGCTCACCGTTTTCCGGTGAAGCCGGTATGTAACTTGAAGGTTCAGCTAGTGAAAGTAAGGCATTAGTTACACTCTCTGTGGACTCATCCTTTACTCTCTGATGTATATCTGGCTTATATTCTCCATTCTCATTGTAAATTTGTTCAAAGATTTCAAAATATGGCCATTTGACCCTCAGTAACTCGTTACGATTTTTCTTTTTCAATAATCTCACATAAGTCTGTTTTAGATTGCGAAACTTTTTATCGCAGCAATCTGGGCCTTTGCCTACACCGTTTGCAATATCTATCCATACATTCTTTTTCTTCACTTTAGGACTTCTAAATTTGTCAACATGCTCTAGATACAGAGTCAATAAAGTTTTGATGCTGTGGCTTTCCCAGTGGTCATCAACCTCTTCCTGATCGATCTCCATTAGTTCGCTTTGATTCAATTGCATATAGACCTCACTGGGGTTCTAATATTCGGTGTGCTTAGCTAAAAACAAGGTGTCATCACAGCCTTCTCAACATCTTATATCTGATAAGTGATGGACCAGGATCATGGACATCTAAATGTGTACAAAAAGTACAAAGCTTCATTCTCATACATTTGAGATCATAAAAATGAATCTGTTCTGCTGATGTACAGTATCAGCGATTAAGCTGTTTAACGTCATACCTTCATTTAAATTATTCAGAAGCTATGAGCTTTCATTGTAATCAGACATTGAATTAACCGCCTTATGATGCAAACAAACTTGAATCTTGCATCACTCAGCGCCGCGAGAACCAGCTGCAGCGGACGCGTACATTACAAAATGGCGCTGACAGCCACACAAACTAAAGCGCTTTATAAACCGACCGCATAAAAATGACGTCCACAAGTTAGGAATAATAGTACTTTCAACTTATAATGTGCACGCAAAATAAAATAATTGTATAACTTTAGATTAAAGATTACACAATTATCACATGTAGTAGAAAACTGAACAAAAGTAAATGCGTGTAATTGATAAAACGACAACAGCGTCTCAATATTTAATTTGGTTGAATAATAGTGGTTTGACGTTTGTAAAGTTGTTGACCTTGTGCCAGTTTCCTTTCATTGATAACGTCATAGCAGTGATAAGAAAACGCCCGAGACTTAAAAACGGTCTCAATATGCATTAATGTCCTTACAAGAACAATGGTTTTTATTACACATGATTTGTCATTGCCACGCCGTGTAAGAAGTAGAATTAAAATTGCTTAATTAATACCTTCAAGAGAACAATATAAAATAATAATGAATTGATTTCATATATCTAGCACATAAGTTATGTATAAAATCAACATTATCTGATAATGAAGAAAGAAATTACCTGTGTCTGTTTCTGGAACGGGCGTGTACGTGGAGGGATGTTCGTCTTCCTTGGCTTGCCCTCCATCTATGGAGAAATTATTTTTCCGTGGCTGCGACATGATGAATTGGAGTTTTCACAACCAGTTTTTCAAGTAGAAAGTGGTCCCTTTCCCTTCAATAAATTAAAATAATTACACAATTATCTCGCAGCAAGTACTTCCAACCAACTGTCAAGAGAACGAATGAACTATGAACTGTTGAACTGAATGAACGAATGAAATTAAAGAACTAAAGAGTGAAAGGAAATGTCAGCGATATCGGTATGGTATTCTAAAGTCTGTCACACACAGACGCGGAGGGCTCAAAGCTTTAGGCGCAGTGGTGGCAAAATATTGTTACAATCAAATCTACATATCCGTGCCATGGTCGCAGTAGTGATGGTGGCGTGGCGGCCTGAGGGACCATAATGTGGTAAACAGCTACAGAGATTTTCAGGAAAATGGTGCTTTACAGTTTGTATATAAAGTCGTGAAATTAAATGAGGGCGCTGCTGAATGCATGTAGCAACCCTTTATAGTACGACCAAAATGATTTTGATACGAGGAGTTCGTTCCGAGTAAAATCTTACTAATATTATAAATGCGACAGTTTGTGAGTGTGGATGTTTATTACTCTTACACGCTCGAACAGTTAAAGGGATCTGGCTGAAATTTGGTACAGGGATTCATTATAATCTGGAATAACCATGGCTACTTTTTATTCCGGGAATAAGTTCTTAAGGGAAGTGGGAACGGGAACAATACAAATATTATAAATGCGAAAGCTTATGAGTGTGGATGTAAGACCCTTTCACGCTCGAACAGTTGAACTGATCTGGCTGAAATTTGGTACAGGGATACATTGTAGTCTGGAATAACACATAGGCTACTTTTCATCCCGGGAATAAGTTCCTACGGGAAGCGGGAACGAGAACAAATTCGACACGGGCGAAGCTGCGGGCATCAGC
Organism: Miltochrista miniata; assembly: GCA_933228765.1. NCBI lineage: Eukaryota > Metazoa > Arthropoda > Insecta > Lepidoptera > Erebidae > Miltochrista > Miltochrista miniata. The sequence goes on along the minus strand of OW121764.1, from coordinate 6,357,720 downwards.
TAGTGAGTTAATAAATAAAACACATTATACATTTTTAATTTTGTTTCTGTTTTATTGAATCAGATCCAGAATAAAGTTATTGAACCAGATCCAGAAGCCCTGGTCTATTAGCGTCTTACAACCCACCAGCAGGTATCTAGCAGTCCCAATTGCTTCGCCACAATCATGTAATTACATGTTTTATCTGTAACTTTCCCCCATCTGAAAAGGATTTTTTGGCGCAGTGCACAAATATTAAAATCGTCTATTTCTTTCTTTGCCGACCTTTTCTGTGTTTCCCAGGAGTTTCAAACTTTCCTTCATTATTAAAACCTTCGTTAACTATTCGCCTAACTGTACTGTCTGATTTTCCTGAAAAGAGTAAAAAAAGAAAATTAATTACCTAATGGAAACAAACTATTGACATGAAGCAATTAATTCAAAATAAAAAATTGGTAGAAAACCAGATTGAACTGAGTATCAAAAATGTAGGTCGTACTATAAAATAACCTACTAACAATGTTATTCTAACCACTGACTTACAATATAGGTAGATTGTAAGGCTGTGATTCTAACCTAAAAATATGGAACGTAAACAATGCCTTTTTTTGTCTCCAAATCGTAAATTCAGTAAATTTGTAACTTCAGACAGATTCAAAACAAACAATAACACGATTACATACCCACCAAAGGTTCGCTCATAAACATCCTCAAAATCCCACAATTGTCCAGCTTGGTACTCCGCGAAACATCACTGGAAAACTTTAAAAATCACTTCATGCGCACCACTCCGATTTTCTTTACTCATTTCTCAAACCTTTATGCGTAGTTTGGTTTCAATTTGTTGCAGTTTAATTCAAACATTAAAGTTACGTGAGAGAGACGAGAGTAAACGAAATTCGACGATAGCATTGACAACTGACGTACTTATGTTTCGTGTTGCCAGTGTTGCCACACACATAACTATTTTTAGTTCCTCAAACATTCATTTCACGACTTTATAGACAAACTGTAGCTTCGTTCATATTTGTGTTAATCGGCAATATTGCAATATTCATGTTTTTTTTATAGGGAATCATTCAATGATAGTAAATAAAATGTTTTCAAAAATATAATTTACGCTATATTTAAGGTCACCCGGGGCTTTTGCGTCTATGGTGCAAAGGTGTTTATTTGAAATAAAATAAAAGCTACTCAAAATCTAGCAATTACTACCATTTGGTTCTATTACACAGAGATATAAGAATAAGTAAACTTAATTATGTCTGTGTTCTATTATTTGCTACAACATTTTATCTATAAAATGGCAACACAGGTTTTTGGATGTGTTGAGTTGAGTTGAGTGAAACTTCGTGCTGCGCGAGGTAAGTATAGTCCATGAAGCTGTAGGTAAACATGGAGACCACACTTCGAACAACCGCTTGAGTCAAATACCTACGTACCTCTATCTCACTCTCTATGGGCTAACCTTCTCTTTCTAGGGAATTGTGCAGTGCTGCTATCTTCTTATTAGTATCTTCGAGAAAATAATAGAAATAGACCATACCAACCAAAAATGCAAGTAAAATAATTTATAAATGGCTCTCTAGTTCGACTACGATTATTTAATGTGTAAATTGAAATACTTTATACAATAATATGCCTGCATATGTCGAATAAGTGAATTACATTCCCATTTTCTAAGGATTCTGTAATGTGGCAACATTGGTACTACATGTCAACTGTCAAAGTGTCAACCAACAATAGAATGGCGGTTGACTTCATTGTTTTCACCAAGATAAACAGTGTCAGTTATAAAACGAAACCAAAAAAGGAATATCTATGTGTGAGTTAAATAGTGTTGTTAAAAGTTCACCTACCTATGTTATCGATAAAAGTCGACAAAAATCTTTGTCTTCGGTGGGAAACGAACCAACGACCTCTCGCACACTTCGACCTCTAAGACCCACGAGGCAGTCAATAAAATGTAGCGTTTTTGAAGAGCTTAAAGATAAAGTCTATTGTACAATTATTATTATGATAGACTTAATCTTCTTCGTGGCCCCGCGGACTCAGAGATCTGTAAACGATGACTGCAGTAAGCAAATTCTTCACCCAAGACTATCAGCCTCCATGACCAGGGGCCTGAGGAAGGTGACGTGGGGGATTCACGCACGCATCTTCCCCCTAGGAAGCGGAATAACACCCGAAAAAATCCCAAGACGCGGAATAGCAGTGGTAGCCGTAGGTCTGTTGGGAGTCCTGGGGTATCAATCCAATGGCTTACCCAAAGCCCGCGATAAAAGCTATGCAATAGCTTAAAATTAATTATTTTTAAGAATTTCCAACACATTTTGGCATAAATCCAGTCATCCATTCGTTTCTGTTCATGATTTCTCTGAAAGGCTTCTCAGGTACCAAACGATTCCATGGAAACCTGTAAGATTACCAGATTGCGTATTAATTAGGTAATGCTCTCTGTTTATGCCTCAAACTAGATTTTAGCGACGAGTGGGGCGACGGCGATTATGGTGAAAGCACGGCGCCAGAGCTCAAAATAGTAGGCAACTTCGAAAAAACGAAAACCAAAACCGAGGGTGGTTTACAGTTTGTCTATAAAGTCGTGAAATTAAATGAGGGCGCTGCTGAATGCATGTAGCAACCCTATATAGTACGACCAAAATGATTTTGATACAAGGAGTTCGTTCCGAGTAAAATCTTACTAATATTATAAATGCGACAGTTTGTGAGTGTGGATGTTTTACTCTTACACGCTCGAACGGTTAAAGGGATCTGGCTGAAATTTGGTACAGGGATACATTATAATCTGGAATAACCATGGCTACTTTTTATTCCGGGAATAAGTTCTTACGGGGAGCGGGAACGGGAACAATACAAATATTATAAATGCGAAAGCTTATGAGTGTGGATGTTGTCGCGACGATTTGCCAATCTTGCGAATACTAAATTCTAGCTTTTCATTCTCTTTTTCCTTTGTGGGGAATGTCGCGAAGATCTGATAATCTTGCGAAGTTCTAGTCCATGGAGATTGCTACTGGAGGTACATTGTATACTCCATGGTAATTATCGCGTCGGTCTATTTGTTTTTCATCTAAATTTGAATATGATTCCGTTTCTAATGTCAAATGGATAATTTTCTTTGCACATCATTTAGTTGGTCTATTCACATCAAGACGCAAGGTTTATGTGTACGGTCAAGTTTATCCTGTACCGCGTGTGCGAAGTCTGATAGGACATCTACGAAGGCTTGTATTCCTTTTACATGTTATTTCTCACCCGTGTAATAGATAAAACTATTGTGTTGTCATGAGTGTCACGCATGAGTAAGTGAGCCGACCCTGTATACCTACATTTGATGGTCCTAGAACTGGAGTCAATGATACTTGATATAATGAGTCAATGATATTTGATGTTACTAGAGCTGCGATGCTCTGTGTGGGCCACTGATGTTTGATGATCCTATAGTTGGGAGTCAATGTAGTTATCGTATCACCCGGCGGCCTACCTGTGTTATATGTCTATGGCTGTGAACATGAGATTTACAGCATCTAGGTGTTGGATCCAATACTGTTGTACTTTTATGATATGTATAGGAATGCAAGCAATTCTCTTCGTGAGAATAACGTTTACTTAATTTTGTTACAGATAAAGCAAGCAAGAACATCTCTGGACGTAAACAGCACAGCATTATACGAATTTATCGATCAGTGGCCCACACAGAGCATCGCAGCTCTAGTAACATCAAATATCATTGACTCATTATAACAAGTATCATTGACTCCAGTTCTAGGACCATCAAATGTAGGTATACAGGGTCGGCTCACTTACTCATGCGTGACACTCATGACAACACAATAGTTTTATCTATTACACGGGTGAGAAATAACATGTAAAAGGAATACAAGCCTTCGTAGATGTGCTATCAGACTTCGCACACGCGGTACAGGATAAACTTGACCGTACACATAAACCTTGCGTCTTGATGTGAATAGACCAACTAAATGATGTGCAAAGAAAATTATCCATTTGACATTAGAAACGGAATCATATTCAAATTTAGATGAAAAACAAATAGACCGACGCGATAATTACCATGGAGTATACAATGTACCTCCAGAAGCAATCTCCATGGACTAGAACTTCGCAAGATTATCAGATCTTCGCGACATTCCCCACAAAGGAAAAAGAGAATGAAAAGCTAGAATTTAGTATTCGCAAGATTGGCAAATCGTCACGACATTCCCCACAAAGGAAAAAGAGAATGAAAAGCTAGAATTTAGTATTCGCAAGATTGGCAAATCGTCGCGACAGATGTGAGACTCTTTCACGCTCGAACATTTGAACTGATCTGGCTGAAATTTGGTACAGGGATACATTATAGTCTGGAATAACACATAGGCTACTTTTCATCCCGGGAATAAGTTCCTACGGGAACCGGGAACTAGAACAAATTCGACACTGGCGAAGCTGCGGGCATTAGCTAGTGAGTTAATAAATAAAACACATTATACATTTTTAATTTTGTTTCTGTTTTATTGAATCAGATCCAGAATAAAGTTATTGAACCAGATCCAGAAGCCCCGGTCTAAAAGCGTCTTACAACCCACCAGCAGGTGCCTAGCAGTCCTAATTGCTTCGCCACAATCATGTAATTACATGTTTTATCTGTAACTTTCCCCCATCTGACAAGGATTTTTTGGCGCAGTGCACAAATATTAAAATCGTCTATTTCTTTCTTTGCCGACCTTTTCTGTGTTTCCCAGGAGTTTCAAACTTTCCTTCATTATTAAAACCTTCGTTAACTATTCCCTAACTGTACTCTCTGATTTTCCTGAAAAGAGTAAAAAAAGAAAATTAATTACCTAATGGAAACAAACTATTGACATGAAGCAATTAATTCAAAATAAAAAAATGGTAGAAAACCAGATTGAACTGAGTATCAAAAATGTAGGTCGTACTATAAAATAACCTATAACAATGTTATTCTAACCACTGACTTACATTATAGGTAGATTGTAAGTCTGTGATTCTAACCTAAAAATATGCAACGTAAACAATGCCTTTTTTTGTCTCCAAGTCGTAAATTCAGTAAATTTGTACCTTCAGACAGATTCAAAACAAACAATAACACGATCACATATCCACCATAGATGTTGTTCGCTCATAAACATCCTCAAAATCCCACAACAATTGTCCAGCTTGGTACTCCGCAAAACATCAATGGAAAAGTTTAAAAATCACTTCCTGCGCACCACTCCGATTTTCTTTACGCATTTCTCAAACCTTTATGCGTAGTTTGGTTTGAATTTGTTGCAGTTTAATCCAAACATTAAAGTTACGTGAGAGAGTAAACGAAATTCGACGATAGCATTGACAACTGACGTACTTATGTTTCGTGTTGCCAGTGTTGCCACACACATAACTATTTTTAGTTCCTCAAACATTCATTTCACGACTTTATAGACAAACTGTACTTCTATGCGAGCGCAATGCCACATTACACTTTTATACTCTGGCGTCAAGTTCTCGCCGCAAACCCGTTGCCTCGCTAGTCAAACAGACAGACGTACGATGAAGTCTCATGGTTAGGTTGCCGATTTTTACCCTTTGGGTACGATACCCTAAAAAGTTTATAACATAATAAATTAAAACCGAATAAGTTTGTATAGAAATGCCATTGTAATGAACTATCGACATTCTTATCGATACGTACCCATGACTATTGTAATGTAAACAACCCTATTTATTTCTTCCTGATATATCATCCAAAAATGCATTTACACATTACGAAAGAAAATGCATAATCTACGTTAGGAGTTGGACTTTTGGTGAAATTTCACATCCAATTGGCAAAATATGTACGGCAAAAATGCAATGAACGAAGTCATAAATTACCTGATAAACGAGTATTTCTTTGTATAATTGCGTTTTGTATTATCCTATTCATACACTGATCACGACACCATCGTTGAAAATATCATATCTTCTATTTTATTCGTAAGATCACTACAGAATATTGTAAAATATGAATGACTTAATAGCACCACGGGACTCCGTCGGTCTCTGTGATTCAAAATCTGACATAAAAGTATACAACTTGCTATCTCTTTTCCTCTCGAGCTATGTGTACTGGTAAATGAGGTCTCGCTCGCACACTATGTTTATCTATTGAGAGCTTAGACCATATAACACGGGACTAGCCTTTGCGAACCACCGCAAACAAAAATATTCTGCCAGTTTTCATACAAGTGAAGGGGGAAACACAAAGACATATAAAATTTCATTGCATTTAAAAATGTATTAATCGCCAAACGCGTAATGGCTGTTGTGTGTTAATTGTTATTGTACAGCCAACTACAATGTAATGTACTAGTTTAATCATATAAAATGATGTACTGATGTACAGGCTTTTCATAAAGCCAAAAGACCAAATGGTCATGTGCAATGGCAGAAAACAATGCTTAAGTAAGGCGCATCCTGTGGTTAGATGATCTAAGATTGAGAGTAACGAAAAATTCGAAATCTATGGTTTTCACACAATAGGAAACGTTGTATATTGAGGATTTATCTGGGACTTCCTGTGTATTATTATTATTAGAAGAAACACGAATGTCATTATTAGAGTAAATAAAATAAGTAAGTATTGTTATCGTATGTTAATGATGAATACTTGTTTTAGGTTTCCTAAAAATAGTATTCAGCGAGAAATATGGTTATTCATTGTACCATTAAAAATTAAGTTACGATATTCTTTATAAAAGCAATTAGTATGCTAACTGATCATAAATTTTAAATATGGAAAAGGAGATGGTTTCGGAGCGGGATTCGAACCTGCGTCTTCTCGCGTACCACTCCTCGGCCACCGAAACTTACTCGGAACCAATACATACATATGGTCACGCCTTAATCCCTGAAGGGGAGGCAGAGGCATTTTATATGCCCACATTTCACCTTTTAGAATTTGTTCTATCGTTTACATGCGCATAGTAAGGTGGCCACCCTAAACCTACTCAAATGGGTCGCAATCGCAAGTCCCAGACCGACGCGTCGGGCGGGGTGCTCCCCCCTGTGCCACGCTATGGACCCGGCATCCGCACGGAGAATCCATGGAATGCTAAGAATAAGGTCTCTAATAGGTGGTGAGCCGTAATGACGTGTTGAGATGGCGCAAGTTGTGACTGCCAGCTGTTGAAAATTTTCAAGCCGCCTAAAAAGGGCTTCACCTTGGCTTAAGGACTGCTGCATTTTATTGGCAACCGGGACTAACGACTTAACATGCCTTCCGAAGCAACTTCCGGAAACGCTCAAATAAATGTCACAAAGTGGTCATATAGATGGTCACCCATCCAAGAACTGGCCATAGTGAAAGTTGCTTACAGCAGTGACGGTAACTGCTAAATTTGACCACTTTGTGACATTTATTTAAGCGTTTCCGGAAGTTGCTTCGGAAGGAACGTTAAGCCGGTGGTCCCGGTTGCCAGTAAAATGGCAGTCGTTAGGCCAAGTTGAACACTGAGTACGCGGGGCCACGAGCGCTTCATACATACTTCAATTATTTCATTCGCAAAATATGATTAGCCCCCGCAAAAATAAACCATACAAAAATGTACCAACCGAGCAAACATGCTGTCTTCTCCTTAGACCATTTAAAATAGTCTAGGTCTTCTCCCCATACAGCTCGCGTTGCTCTGTGTCCTGGGATAAGGCTGAGGCCGCAATTTGCGGTTACCGCGGCGGTTTCTAACCTCAAAATGTCAAAACATCATTGACATAATTTCATTGATTTTGACAGTTTGATGACACTTTGAGGTTAGAAACCGCCGCGGAAAACCGCAAATGCGGCCTCGCCCTAAACGCCAAGTCATGACGTAATTGTGTTGTCATTGTCACTGTCAGTATGTCAGTTGTCATGTCAAGAAATGGTATGTCAGTGTCAGTCTGTCGGTCAATAGTGAATGTTATTTCAGTATTTATTTCAATATATTTTTATAGCAAGCACAATAAAATATTAGCAAAATATTAGTGATTACTGATAAAGAGGAAATAATAATGTATACATACATGTTCTAAATTAAGGAATTGTGGTCATATTAGAACTTTATAAAATATACGATTAGGTTACGTTGAGTTTTTACAAGTCTTGTTCTATTTGTTGCTGTCTTTAGATTATATAACTTTTAACTAAGAATTTGGTAAAGTAATTGAATTGTTGTATTGTCACCTATCAGAATGTGCACAATACCACCGCCTCCACCTATTCTACCAAACATCGAGTCTTCGCCAAACACACTCAAACTAGTCGAGAATAAAGACCTGTTCATTGACTCTGACGTCTGCCAGTGGGCTGCTGAACATTCTGAATTGAGAGAAGCATGTGTCAGAAGTGGAATATGCACAAATAAACGACCTTTCAGGTATAAATATAAGAGGTTTGAGTCAATATTACAAGTTGGACCAACCTGTGGACTAGTTGCTCTCTCTATGTTAGTGAATGGAGAGGTAACACCAGATGAAATGTTAAGTATATCAAGGTTAGAAGGTTATACAAGCAATGGTGAGATGTTTAGTTGCAAACAAATGGTGAAACTAGTAGAAAAAGTTCATAATTTGGCTGAAATTGATAATATAAGATGTATATTGAAAAGAGGAGGCTTATTTAGCATAGAAACTGTTCAAAGACTACTACAGGGTGCTGTATTACTGGTTCCGTATCCTTTTGTATATTGATGATCATAAATTATGTACATCATTGGGCCAGGCACACTCCAACTAAATGTGTGCTCTATCCAAACAGACCATTCAGTGGCTGAGATTAGTGTTTTGCACAATTTCACCACACTGTATTGCAGTTGCTTGTGTTCATTTTAAAGTTGTTCATAATATTAATGACTAGCGGACGTCACGCGGTTTCACCCGCGTAGTTCCCGTTCCCGTGGGAATACGAGAATAAAATATAGGCTATATTCACTGCAAAGAGTGTAGCATTCCAACAGTGAAAGAAATTTTCAAATCGGTCCAGTAGTTCCGGAGCCTATTCGTTACAAACAAACAAAAAACAAAAAACTAATATTTCCTCTTTATAATATTAGTATAGACTAGCAGACATCACATGGTGTCACCCACATAGCTCCCATTCCTGTTGGAATAAAATATAACCTATGTTAACCAGGGATAATGAAGCTTTCCATCAGTGAAAGAATTTTTCAAATCGGTTTTGTTCTTTAGAAGCCAAAGTTCAATGCAAACAAACAAACAATCAAATCTTTCCTCTGTATAATATGCGATGTATAATAGTAATGTGTAGATGAAAATGTGCTCCACATTGCATTTGTGACAGACTATGAAACCAGAAATACCCATTATGATATATTTTTAGGCATTTATTATTTCTACTTCACTCCCTTGGTTGTACATGATAATACATAGCTTACGTTACTTGAAAATCATAAGGCTTTCTTGTGGTGAAAAAAATTTTAATATTGGTTCAGTGATTCAGAGTCTAAATCCAAGCTTTCTTTAGTAGTATTACTATAGATTACCCAGAGTAAGCCTTCTATGTCTGTAACTCTGTACCATCACTTTTACTGGAACCTCATATTACCCTCTACTATTCAGGTTCCAGTGTTTTAACCTCATTAGCAGATGGGTTTCGTTATGTCTTCATACCCCTAGTTACATCTTCTTTATAGCCAACCTGACTAGGGCACTGAATTTACAAAAACTCTGCCAAGTGAAGGTGAAAAGAAATGATCCCAAATTTACGATTGGGATCATTTTCTTTTCTATTTCACTTGGCCGAGTTTTATGCCCGCACTATATAAAAGTCAATAATTGGAGTAAATCATTGACACGATAGAATAAGATTTTCTTTTCAGTTGGATTTCTTTATTTTTGCATTTTTTTAAAACTAATAAGACCTATTAAAAAGACCTTAACCCTGAAATCAGTTATGACGCTGACTTTAATCACTCACCATGCCTGAAGAGGGGTCATACAGCACATTGGACGTTAATCTGTGGTGTCATGATAGTCGAAGACCTCATAGATGACTCTGAATATGATCCAAAGAATGTCTATGTACTGTGCAAGCACGGCAAATCACGTCACTTATCAATATGGAGTCTGTACGATCTGGCAAAAAGTAACAATAATCTATGGGAATTTTCGCCGAAGAAAGGTACTGATGGATTGACATACATCTTGCCACCAGGAGGAATTGGTGGGGAAGATGGTTTGCGAGGACAGTTTTTGCTATTTGAGAAAGTTTAATTTGTTCTTTTTGGAAGATTATACAGAAGACTTATCCTTACTATACCTTCCACTGCGAGCGAGTCGGACCCATTACAGACTCTGCTATACTCGTAATGACGATTTTCATACATGTCCTTCCACCAAAGCGGACATGACATGTATAGAAAATCATCGTTATGAGTATAGCGGAGTCCGTAATGGGTCCGACTCGCTCGCAGTGGAAGGTGGGCATAAAGGCAGAACAGCCCTTCTATATGGCTTTTGAGGTCTAGGAAAAGGCCTTTGAATGTATTGAAACTTTGTTTTGTAGAATGACATTATTGGTTAATGACTAGCGAGACATATTATATTGACATATCATGACTATAACCAAAACCGAAATTGAATTCACCAAGACCAGAGGTGGCAGACAAGCATTATAGCCCACCTGATAGATAGTGGTAAATTTAGTTAGCAAAACCTTCAGGGAGGTAGATATAAACATACACCCATTTTTAATTAGCCAATTTCTAATGTCTTTATTTAAAAAACCACATAAAGCTGCCACACCTTACAGACCTCGTTGGTTTGTGGCTCATGTATTATTTTTCCAGTTATCGGGAGTTTTTGAAATGTACAGAAATTTTATTTATTTAATTCATATTGAATGTTGTTGTATATACAAACCAGTTTATCATGTTCTTCCATATCTTGGGAAACACAGTTAGTTTATAAGCTTAAAAGGTTGAAATAAATGTTAATAAAAAACATTGTTTTTTAATGCAAAATTTTTATTTGTACAATAAATACAAATTATACTTGCAAATTAAAATAATAAATCTCATCACATTACTTAAAAATATAGTAGGTAATGAAATTATAATTTTTCCGACTTACAAGTCAAAATAATAATTATATTATAACTTTTTTTTCTGTAGTTCCATCCACATTATTGCACAGTAGATTTTTTAATGCATTGAATCGAATAAAATAATTAAAAGTTATAAGATATTTTTGTACTAACATATTCAAATGAATATTCTGTAATACTATTTATAGTAAGTTTGTTTGGCCATATAACATGGGCTTACAATGTGTGATGAAGTGATTGAAACTTGGAGAACATCAGTTAGTTATGGATCGTTTGAAAATAATGAAATTTGTCTCTCAAATCATTAAGTGACCCAGTTATGAGATCAATAGTTAAATATTATTAGGGTCTACTTAAAAATGGCGGCAATATAGTCTATGGGCTAGATTTCCGCTTCAAAGATAGATACTATAGTCGGAACTTCAGAAATTTTGGTTCAGTAAATTCTCATTTCATGAGTCTTGATAAACTTTCCAATGCATAAGGCTTGCGAACTTAACACAACGATATTGCAGAATGTACGCTACTATAGCGGTCGGACTGTAAGGGTGAGTTTAGACCAAACAAACATAGAGCTCTGTCACTGTTTCTCATAATGCTCTGTCTCTGTTTTTCATAATGCCCTGTCTCTGTATAAACTAATAGAATTTGACGGAGAGAGGATACCAAAACGAACAAAGCTGTGTCTCTGTATATCATAATGCCGTCTCTATTTAAACTAATAGAATTTGGCGGAGAGGGGATACCAAAACGAACATAAAGCTCTGGCTCTGTATATCATAATGAACTGTCTCTGTTTCTTATAATGCTCTGTCTCTGTTCCTTATAATACCTTGTCTCGGTTTAAACTAATAAGCTTTGATCTCTCTGTCAAAGTTTATTAGTTTAAACAGGAGGAGTGATAGGATTCGCTCGTTTAATGTTAATCCACCATTATGCAATAAAATCTGATACATATCCTGTCCCTTTCTGTCCTAATTATAACGAGAAAGATAGCGTCCCAACAATTAGCGTTTGTCGAGCGACAGTGAAGTGATGTCAGAATGTACTACTTACAGGGCGACCGCCATAGCTTTTGTAACAAAAAGCAGAACAGTGGTTCACAGAGGCAAAATGAAAAATACAGGTAAGATTTGAAAGCAATGGTAAGACAGACTTTTGCTTGCCCTATTTGTTAGCTTCAAAGCCACGTCCATTGCGAATATGCAGCGAAGGAATATAAAAGACTATTACAAAAATTGCACGTCTTTCGGTACTGCTTTTGAAAAATGTATACAGTAGGTAATTAAAGTTGATTAACAATGTTTAGTAGGTATTTAGTATACAAATCAATATCATAGTATAAACGGTAAAGAAATGTAAGGTGATAATACTAAGGTTTCAAACTGGGTGTAAGCGAAAAGCGCGGCGCTAAAGTACAAGAGAGTAGGCAAGTTCGAATAAACGCACCAAGCGTTTGCTTGGGTGCGAGCGTAGTACCGCCTTACTTCATTTCTTTTTTTTAGGCAGACAAGCTTACGGCCCACCTAATGGTTGGCTACAGAAGCCTATGGACGTTCGCAACACCAGAAGCGCTACACACGCACTGACGACCCGGGTGCAGGATGTAACTACCCAAAGTTGTCATTTTTCAAGCCGCCCATAAGGCCTATTGTAGTTTGGCGCCGCGCTCTCGCAGTGGTCGCCGTCGCATCCAGTGGCTTATCTTGGGCAAATACATCAGTTATATCAACGAATTGAGACATACATAGAAGGACAGAGCATAAGACCGCTTTGAATACAAATTTCTACAACAACAATTGTCGCTTGGCGGCGTGGCAGTCGCAGTGCGGCAGCCATCTTTCTCTTAAACATAAAGGTAGGAAAAGAGTGCGCATGTTCCCAGCAATAGCGAATTACGCTAGCTGTGGACATTCTCTTACAAAATTGACACAAAATTCCTAAAAAGTGTACTTCTGTGTACGTCTGAATTAGTTGGTAATATATGGCGGCTGGCGGTTGTTTAATCAAATGCCAGCGTTTCGTAGTGTCAGAAAATGGTGCGATTTGATTGGCTTAAAACGCCTTGAGTCGTATCCGAGGTGTGTTCTTGAGCTAACTTTGGCCTTTTGTGAGAAAAATGACTGTTATTCAAGTCAAAAACCATAATAATTTTGAAAATATACTTAAAATTTATCTAAATAACATTTTGATATTTATTAGAAATCCATAGAAAATTTTGAATTTGAAAATCGGACTGTGTAATTCATCGATAAAATAAAATAATATATCGTAATGAAGACTAATGATATAGTTAATTCAGTTAACAGATTCTAATTATATATTACGATTATAGTTTACATTTTATTATGGGTAAATATGAAACTGTATATAACTGTGAGTAATATGTATAGGTAGGCGTTTCGTATTCTGCAGTATTGAAACAAATCTACGAGTTTTGGTAAAGTATTCGCAGCAAGATCCTTTTACCTTCACAGCGCCATCTAATTGAAATTAAGCTACCATAAGCTTGTGATATGAGAGCTAGACAACTGATAAATATTCTGTTGTTATAGAATTATTTTAATACTGCAATATACGAACTATGGTAGTACACGGTAGAAATTTCTAGCGATTTGTCAATATTTCATTTAACCATTAAAGATCCTGTACGGATTAATGTTGACATCCACTCCTATCATGCTATAATCAGCAAGTTCCAGCATAAAATCGTTTTAAAATGGTGCTAGTTCGTGGAAGTACAAACTCTGTCTGTCTATCTGTTACGCTTTCAGGCCTAAACCGTTGAAGCTATTTAGATGAAATTTGGAATTATGAGTGAGACAGTTTCGAGTCTCTGAAACGGACATGGGCTACTTTTTAACGGACTGCGCAAAATTAGGGTAATGATTTTACGCAATAACGATTTATACGCCGACGCGAGGAACATCTAGCTTCACTAAGTTTTCACGTACCTAGATTTAAAATATTGACAAATGCAACTATTCTGCCGAGTAATTAGTATGTTATTCACTTTCGTAGGATTTACTTTGACTTGTTTGATGAACCTAATTCATCTACATAGAGAACAATTCGGGTATTTTAGTTCGCAAAGAGTAATCATCGTGCTCCTCGCCTTGAGTGGTAGTGTAGGGACAAACACACATACAGTTAGGGCACACAAAGCACAAGCCTTCGGTCCACCATCGTAACTGTTCGTTCGTAACCAGCTACGAACATGAAAATTTTTTTCTTCCTTTGATATCCAGCTAATCCAGCTACGAAAACAGAATTAAGGCTGCAATGTTCGACCTTGACAAATCCTAAGGCAATTCGAACGACTGCAGCGTACGCTTTTGCCGGATATCATTCGATTCTAATACATTATATTACTGTTATAAAATCTGAGGGGTTTTAAGAAAAAATCTATACGTTAAATATTGTTCTAAAGACCTATATCTATTTTATGACAAGTTTTTATGAGAATTAAACTCATTTATATAGATAAAAAAGTACATTACTTGTTAAGATTTTTGCAATATTTCTCATTTTTCGAGAGCGATTTCGATCGAACTATGTATTCCTAATCGTGTTTTGATACGTTTAAAAAAGCAAGAGTATCTAATAAATTACAATAATATAGTTTTATTATTTAAATCGAAGAATATATCCTAGTATAAAGTTCACCCCAAGATGAGTCTCTTTCGAACATACAACCCTTAATTTGTCGTTTTCGTAATCAAATTTCGTAGCCAGCTACGATAGCAGATTCTTACTTTCTTTTCTGTATCTGGTTACAAATCAAGAATAATTATTCCAGATTTGTAACCATGTATGTGAGTGGCACAAGTAGGTACTACTTACAATGGGTTAGCTTTTAATGTGTGCCAGATGGCCCTAAAATATATTGTTGCAGTTCTTTAAGCTCAACATTATGTATGTGTCTATTTGCAAGATTTCAAGGCAAATTAAATATAAGTTATAATAGACAATAACTTTCCATTTGCAATCACTAGCTTTTATAGAGTTCCGGACCCAAAGGATAAGAACGGAACCTTGCCACTTCGCCGTCCGTTTGTCCGTCTGTACGAGTTACAAATTCAACAAACAAGTCAAAACAAGATCCCACACCATACATTTAAGAGTAATAATGTAATAATTTGTAAACAGGCCTATAACTATTATAACACGTCTTATCTAAACAGCGTATATTTAAAAAAGGGTTTATTTACTTTGAAAAAAGCGTAAACATTGATTCATACGCAAACTATTGTCCAATTTGTATTTTTTGGGACACGTCTTGGTTGCCGAGTTATGCTGCTTCCAAATATCTTAAATTATATAATACTAGCGGACGTCACGCGGTTTCAGCCGCGTAATTCCCGTTCCCGTGGGGATACGGGAATAAAATATAGCCTATGTATTCCCAACAGTGAAAGAACTTTTCAAATGGGTCCAGTAGTTCCGAAGCCTATACGATGCAAACAAACAATCAAATCTTTCCTCTTTATAATATTATTATATAATGGATAACGCAAATTGTCTTTGGTAAGAATCGAACCCATGAACTCGTGATTCTCAGTCGCACTTAATGACATATAGACCAACGAGGCTCAAATATTTTTTATGCAGAAGTGTTTCTTTCCTCTTACAATCCCGGGTTCTTCAAGCGGAGCGTGAAGAGGCACATCACAGGGCCGCCAACTTGAGGACCACTGTCGGAAGTCTTACGGACTGTGAGAGAAGCCCCCAATCGCTATTTGTCGCCATGGCTTTCATTAGGTGGGGGGGGGGTTCTTATTATGGCGAGCTAAATATATAATAACCCAATTCTTCCGAGCGGTTTTAATGTGACAGTCTACACTAGATGTCCACAATTGTTATGACTTTGAAAAAAGGATCAATCGTCAAACCTAATTCAGTTGGTCAGGAAGAAATTTTAAGAGGGATCTGGGTATGCTAGCTGAAACAATTGTCCCGGTTTAGTGGCAATAGAACTCACGGTCGATGGTTTCGGGTGGCAACCGCGTACCATTGATTGTTTTTTTTACCTACAACCCTACTAATATTATAGGTAAATGCGAAAGTAACTCTGTCTGTCTGTCTGTTACGCTTTCACGCCTAAACGGTTGGAGCGATTGAGATGAAATTTGGTATAGGGATATTTCGAGGCCCTGGGAAGCACATAGGCTACTTTTTAACCGACTGCGCAAAGGGAGGGTTATGATTTTACGGGATAACGACTTTTACGCGGTCGAAGCCGCGGAGAACAGCTAGTTAATAATAAAGTATTATTATTCTGTAGTGGAGACCGCGAATTGGTAACTGTAGGGTAGAACGACCCCAGCCAGATGGACCGACGAGCTAGAAAAGATCGCAGGGAGGTTCTAGATGCGATTGCGCAGGATCGCCTACGTCCAGAAGTGGATACCTATGACTGATTAAATTGATTTATAGGACTTATTTAAACATATTAGAAATATTTGGAAGCAGAAAGTCCTCCGTCTCGCTAAAGACTATAGTCTAAGATGGTTAACCATATTGTACTCTATTATTAAATAGCAAAGGCAAATTACTACAAGTTTTTTGATGAAAATAGTCGCAACAGAGGCATCCATGTCTCCATACTCGGCTTTCACAAAACTTCACTAGATTTTGAACTATATTTATATGAAATTAAGGTCCAAAATCCAGTACAGTCTTGTCAAGACGGTCCCGTATAACTTACACTCACACAGCCACGTATCTGAGTTACACACACAGCTATATCTAAGTATTTATTACACATAGTATATGTAAAATGTTGAGAACATTATATCCTATGATATCATGAGACAGTCGTTGGCTTGCTGGGTGTACTACGGACGCCCCCTACTGATTAACGCTACGAAATTAAACTAGCCGTCGTAGAAAATAAGCTTCCAAAGTGGCTCGGAATAATTTCGAAATTTCATACAACTGACTAAAATATCAATAATTTTGGCTTGTCTCAAATTATGGGATTTAACACTAAACGGGAATTTATCGGGAAGATTTAGTTGTAACTTGTATAATATCTTTTAAAATTATTAAAAAAAAAGAACAAATTTTTTATGTAAAATCTACATACATAATTTCATTGAAAACATCTATGATGTACAATATTATAAATGTAAACACCGCACTATTGGCTGCACTTATATAAAAATCTACACAACATGACTGAAACAACGCGTATCCATTGCGTTACTATATTAAAAAAAAACTGCATTCACGAATCACAGATCAAAATAAAATCGCGCACTTCGGACCGTAGCTCTACTGATATGTGCCACCGATACTCGACTAAATCTATAATCGATCATTCTTTAATCGAATAGGTAAATATTACACCGACATATGTCGGCGAAGTTACACCGACATCTACTAAACAAGCTTCGCTCGTGTCGGCGAGGCTACGTTCGCCGACGCACTAACCTACATTACATACATATTGGAAATGTCACGAACCATTATTTCTCGATATATACTGAGTACACGAATAGCAACTATAATATTATTGAATACGACAACTAATTAATGAATGACTATGACGATATAGTTAACGCGATTGAGCCTACGATTATGTAACTTGAAGTATATCGAACCATACAGCATGCGATTATATGGCGGGCTACGCTATAGAGGATATTACAACATTATATATTAAATAAATATTCAAGCTACATAACAAAAGGCTTTTTTCACAAATCATGGCAGCTCGACAGCGTAATAAATTAAACATAAACTTTTAAATAGGCTTGTCGACGCGACAAACTTAGAGCCTCATTTCATAGCAATAAGCGTTGTCATCCCGAACGATGCCGAAGATTGCCGAACGGGACACGAGCAATGACAATATGGCCGCCGGTGACCCGATGGGACCATAGCGTGTGGCCGCTAAGAGAGAACCGTAACTTTAGGGCTCCGTGGTCTTAAGTCTCGGCGGGGGCTAAGGGGGCCCCACAAGTCGCCACGGGGAACGTTTTGACGTGCGTCTGCCATTGCGTCGACAGTTGGAAGAATTTCACGCCGTTCAATTCCGTACCGTCGATGTACACTGTAACAAAAAACAGATGAATTAATCAATTATGATATAATCAAAATTTAACAGCAGGTAGCAATAATTGCGCCTGTCCATTTCGACACGGCAATACGCTCACCATCCATTATTATGGGACAAGACAAATGGTGAAGTGTGGGCGAAAAGGATGCCTCTGCCTAACCCTTAAGTAAAAGCATGAATCACTATTTGTAGACACTCTGAGCTAAAATAAGCGTGTGCTATGGCTAGAGGACTGATAGACATATGTACTTGCATATTTGTAAATACATACATAGAAAACACCCGAACTCCGAAACAAACATTTGTGGATCACACAAATATTTGGACCGACCCAGGAATCGAACCCAGGACCTCCAGCGCGGCAGGCGGTTAGACTACCGAGCGACTGCGCCACAAAGGCAGTCAAGGTATGTAGGTATCTACCTATAATAATTTTATTATGTAATTACCTTTGAGTGGTACATTATGACTACTTTTAGCAGAGCAAATGAGTCTGGCAACACCATCGACGGTCTGTGCTCGTCCCACCTCCGTCTCACCCGTCTTCTCTTTCTTCTTACCAAGCCGCATTACTGGAAAAAAGCGTTGCCATCGTTAAAATATCAGATTTTAGCTTTGGTGATGATTTACACAGCGGGCTGATTGTTGGGCAATGTAATAAAACTGCCTGCACAAAACTACATTTCTGCATTAAGAGGGCTAACATATTTCGCGCCACATATTGCTCAGAAACCATACTTTTCATTGCATTTAAAGTCATTAAATATTTATCGTACAAACATGGTATTCACTAACATACTTAGTAAATTTAGCTCTCTAAACGTTTATTAAAACATATTTTACCTAACAACGGATTACATATGGTAATTATCAATGAAAGTGAAACAGGTTTTTCAAATCATACGATTTGCATAGTTTTCGATGCTTAAATTCATGTCAAATTACTGATAAATTTAATAAACAAGGGATACGAAGCAATTGCAAGGGGGGTTGGCTATCTGTTTGTAGAATAACCTGATATCAGGTAGGTTCCTTTTTTTAGAGAAAAATGACTGTAAAGTTTGCTCAAATAGTGAGAAATTTCACCAAAATAAAGTTGTCTTTTCACCAGCTTCTGTAGTTTAAATCATTATGATAATTATGTAATATTATGTCAGAACTTCTCCTTTGACAATAAAAATATTTCTTTTTATGTAACTAGATACAGATTTTTTTTTACAAAGTATTTTGTGAACCCCTATAAATGCAGATACGCGAACAAATACGATTTAGTACCGCCGAGAGGCTCTCAGAGAGTGGTCATGTCGCTCGATGTTCCATTTTTGAATACGAAAAAATGAACAAAAATAGTCTAATTCTAGCGTGACTAAACAATCTTAGTACTTTGTGACGTATAATATAATATATATAAATATTTATGGTCGATATACAATGTGAACTTTTGTATAGTGCAAAGCTCAGACACCCCGACTAGAGTTTCTCTTTGAAATACTGTATAAAAAAAAATTAATGAAACGAACGAAAACTGACCAAGTTATAAGCTTTTACAGTTGCACTATTTTCTTCACGAACAGCGTAGGTGTAGGTATTATACGCAAGGCAGGTAGTCACTATTCGTGTGGTATTGATAATAACACATTAACACACCATTTTCATAAGTGGTAATTATGGAACACCTGTGAGGAACCAGTCCAGGATTGGGATGGACGCCGAAAGCCGCTAAAGCAAAATACAAGTAGCGACTGAGATACAAAAGTACCAAGTCTTGGAGAAACCTCTGATAGAGTCAGACTAATACTAGCCAAACAAGGGACAGAACTGTCCGTATCTATAAAGAAACCTGACGGCGCGGCAGCCTGACCCACACATGAAAAGAATTATTTATACTGTTGATTGATGGCACTTGATGGAACCTTTCGGCATTTTCAAAGGCAAATTAACATTATATAATGACCACTAAATCACTTAATTACTCGAAAACAATAAATTAATAACATATAAATTACCACTAGGTACATCATTCTACTAACGTTAACTATCATGAAAAGAAGCCGAGAGTATTTTGATGCAAACGCACTTCCCAGAATGCCAATTGCTGCAGACACTCATGTGGCTGGTGGAAAATGTATCCACAGAAGAAGTCCAGTGGGAGCTCGCAAGACCTGTTCTAATCTATTCTGTCAACTTACAAAAAACTGAATGGGTAATTAACAGCTTCAAGTCCTTCAAATTTCCAGGACAGGATGAAGTCTTCCCTGCAGTGATAAAATGGGGGAGGACACAAGTTGATATTGTCAGTTACATAGTATCTATACGCCAGACAATGAATGGGACTGTGACCCACCCTAAGTGATCTTTATACCAAAACCCGGTAAAGGGATTAAGTTTGTGATTCAGACCTCTGGTTATACAGACCGATAAGCCCTTCGTCTTTCCTGCTAAAAACTCTGGAAAGATTGTGTGACAGAGACAAACGAGGGACGGCCCTTCAAAATAAGCCACTGCATTCCAACCAACGCGCATAATGCCCCCGGCAAGTCTACAGACTCAGCACTACATGCAGTGGTACGCAAAATAGAAGAGGTCATCCAGAATCAATCAATCAATCAATGTGCCTCGGCACTTTCATAAACATAGAGGGAGCTTTCGACAGAAGAAGCATAACCACGGCACTGGCAAAACACCGAGTATACACGGTAGTCAGTGAATGGATAGATAACATGCTAAACAAACTCATTTTAAAGCTACAGACAAGCAAAAACCAGTGCGCAGCCATGGCCAAAGGTTGTCCACAAGGGGGCGTGGTCTCACCACTGCTAAAGAACCTTGTTGTAGACGACCTAATAACCAATCAATCAATCAATTTAACCTAGAACAGTCCCTATATACATGGATGTGGAACAAGCCATAGCAGATGGTAAAATTAAATTATGGAGAAAAACGGATCTGTTTACAAAGCATGACTGGTATTTTAAAATCCAAGGCCAACTTCAAATCAAGTGAGAAGCTGCGTTTATTTTATCTTCTAGTGATCTTGTGTATATAATAAATATTTTTAATGAATTGTATTAAAATTACTTTCAGTCAAGCCAACATTTATCGATTTGCGGTGTAGACTGAACACTAATTTGCCCATAAGCACAGTAAATATTTCGCAAGACGACGAGTTCTGGACTACGAGGATGGAACCTAAATTGTTAAATTTTTACGACTAATGTCTGTTGGCCAAAATGATTGAACCCAGAAAGAGTCGATAAAATAAAATAAAATAAAATTTATTACCTTTGAAATTAAAAAAAAAATAGGTTTGTCAACATTTTTTCGGAAATGCTACAAACTGAGAAGAACACCCCAAGAAACTCAGTTCGGTCCCTCCCAAAATTCATCTTAGTTGTTATCTAATAATCGATCAATGCCGATACGGAATGGCTTTTTCTTAGCGGTGTGCATTGTTATGCACATACCTCTTAATAAATATTTGGTTGTTGTAAATGAAAAACACCTACTATCAATTAAGATTAGATTTAGATCCCATAGCTCATGCTTATAGCTTAGTTTGGGCTAGATGATGTTGTGTGAGAATATCCAACAATATTTATTGATTATTTATTAAAAATATTTTAACGTTCCTGCCAGCACTGAATCTGCAGTAGGCAGCAAAACATCGTACCTTGCCAAGCGCCTGCGCATTGCTACGTTAATATTATTGTTTTTAACCCTTCAACACACTAAAAAAATATATCGAAAATCGGTAATCGCGAGGACCTATTTCCACCACCCTAAAAATGAAAAAAGATTTCCCATTTTCCAAAAAAAAATTTTTTTCTCACTTACCAGACCAAGTTTTACGATTCTGCAAACAGCAACCGGATTATTGATAAATTGTTTATTTTACTGTGTATAATAATAAATAAGCGCTCGTGGCCCCGCGGACTCAGTGTTCTGTAAACGATCACTGCAGTAAGCAACTTTCACTATGGCCGGTCCATGGATGGGTGACCATCCATGTGATCACTTTGTGACATTTATTTGAGCGTTTCCGTGCTTCGGAAGGCACGTTAAGCCGTTGGTCCCGGTTGCCAGTAAAATGGCAGTCGTTAAGCTAAGTTGAAGGCTTTATTTCAACAGCAGGCAGTCACAACCTGCGCCTGTCCATTTAAACACGGCAATACGGCTCACCACCTATTACGTGGGACAAATTATACAAAGGTGAAATGTGGGCATATAATATGCCTCTGCCTACCCCTTCGGGGATAAAGGCGTGACCATATGTATGTATGTATGTAATAATAAATAATAATGAAAACACATTATTTATAATAAAAAAACAAAGCAAACACGCACACACGCACTTGGTACACACGCACTCAACACAAAAAAACCTTTATTACTCTACCACCACACCATATTTTACGATTCTGTAAACACCAACCGGCACCACACCATATTTTACGATTCTGTAAACACCAACCGGATTATTGATATACTGTTTATTTTACTGTGTATACTAATAAATAATAATGCAAACACATTATTTATAATAAAAACACGAAACACACACGCACTACACAAACGCACGCCATCCATGCGCAATCCACTCTCAACTTCAACGGTTCGATTTTTGTAAAAAATTCTGGCCCATTGACGTCATTTTATAAGATTTCAAGAAAATGTTATATACTGCCCGTTCGCTCTAACTTTGCCGCTCGGCTCTATACTAAAGTCGAATTTTTGATTAGACGAAGTAAATTGACAGCAACTAATGTCACTTCTTCTTGTAGTGTTGCGTATTTTCTATGACGAAGTGACATTAGCTACTGTCAATTTACTTCGTATAAGTAACAATTCGGGTATAAGCCTCTACGCCAGCGGCAAAGTTAGAGCGAACGGGTAGTACTACACATACAATAAACTTGTTCATAGAAAAGTAGGACGTAAGAAGGCTAAATTTAAGTTTAAAGTCGTCTGGGTAGGTGCGGCGGCCGGTCGCCGCGCGGGGCTCAACGGAAAAGCTTGATTATTATGCGCGGCGACCGGTCGCCGCGAGGGGCTCTAAGCCCCTTTTCACACGTACCGGTTGCCGGGTAGCCGGTGCCAGGTACCCGGCGGCGAATGCAAGCGATTGCCGGGCAGATCACGCCGGTACGTGTGAAAGCTATAGTACATGGCCATACACTTCGGCAGCCGGGTACCCGGCACCGGCTACCCGGTAACCGGTAGGTACGTGTGAAAAGGGGCTAAGGGTACTATGATTATTGTCAAATTTAAATATTTATAGTGTAAAATAGAATATTGTCCATTACTTTCTACAATTTTCGTATATTTAGATACTTTAAAAATAAACTTGTGGACCATTTTCATGTATGTGTGTATTATATACTATACTATCTTCACGCCAAATCCCTTGCGGGGTAGGCAGAAAGAACCGAGCGCCACACGGCACGCTCCATACACACCTCACTTGCTTTTTCAACTTTCATTTTTCTTTTCATGCATGCACGTCGGTTCCTTCGGTTCGGTATTTCTAATTGCAACATTGATATTAGTTAGGTAAATAAATGTCAACTTTATTAATTTTATGATGTCAGTGTCTATCACTACTTAATATCAATCAATTTGCAATAAAATAATCAATAATTATTAAATAATATTACTAACATAAAAATTAAATTAAAAGATTGAACGCTTAGACTAAGAATATGACACCGGTAATACATGAAGGAAAACAAAAGTATCAAACTTGTTAGTAGCAACAATTGGCACTATACGGCTATGTGCGCCGCGCCGGATGATTTCTTACGATCGTAAAGAAATTTGAAAACCGAATTTACGCTCTTAAATGAAACCTAATTGTAAATATCTAACGAATAAACAGTGGAATATTATTCGAGTTCTGAATTTTCAGTTTCTACTTGTCAGCCCCCTTAGACAAGTGGCACAAGCGTAAATCGCAAACGAAAGGATAGATTATCGACCAATCAGACCCAAGCTCGTGATCCCACCGCGGCGCGCATATCGTACGGCGGCGACGAGCGTCGAGCTTTCTAAGTCTAAGGGGGCTGGGATGTCATTTGATTAGATATTGTATCGAATAATGGCCAATCGATAGGCAGGTCTTCTCATGGTTCATACTCGAATAAATTTGACGTTCGTGACGATTTCTACATTAGATCTCTTTCATGTAACATTGTGTATTGAATTATCTATTTTAGCGGCTCAAGCTTTTTTACGGGCTAAGGTAACTTGTTGTCTAGAAGGCCTAAGTTCGATCCTCGACCCAGCACAATAGAATCGCGGATCAACTGCTAGCTAGCACAAGCAATATTGATATTATGGGAATAATATGATTTACGGTCGTTGGTGGGAAACACTAACACAACGGGAATATTAGGAAATATTATATTACAAGGTTGCTAGTATTACGGGAATTTTACGGTCTAAGATGGTTAATTACTGGAATATTAGGAATTCGGGTTGCTAGTATTACCTAAAGGAATGGAAGAGTTGTCAATATTACGGGGATATCAGGTAACAAGGTTGCTTGTATTACGGGAATATAATAAATTATTGCAGTTGCTGTCTTTTAGACGGAAATTGATTTCGCCTGGTAGGTATTTATTTATTTGTTTGTGTGCTCATTTTCAAAAAGCCAAGCAAAGCCTCGAACTACGTATTGATTCATTTTAAAAACGTACCTATGTAGAACAATTCGGGTATTTTAGTTCGCAAAGAGTCATCATCGTCCTCCTCGCCTTGAGTGGTAGTGTAGGGACAAACACACATACAGTCAGTTGGGGCATACATCGCACAAGTATTACCGGGATAGCGTTTAAAGGGTATGATCACGGCGGCCATTCAGGCTTATGTAAAGAACGAACACAAGCATGCAAAGGGCCACACACTTGTGTGAGTGCAATTGATAGATTTAGGTCTTGGAAAATAAATGAATAATAGTGGCAATTGCAGCTTCATGTCACCAATCGTATAACAGTGTGTTTGTGTTTTTGGGGTCGTGGAACCCTAAAACTGCCATTCCACATTCCATGCCACATTCTATAACAATAAGTTACCAAACTTAAAATTTTATGTGGGACATTAAATTCATGGCCACTGCCTACGTGACTTTATTTATGTGTGACTGCGTACAGCGCAACTATAGTATCGAATATTCTTAAACATAATAATGTATATTGTACAAATCCTTTAGCAAAGTGCTATCTATACATTACTCCTACACAGCGCCCTCTAGCCCAAACCAAGGTCCATTTATCTAAGAGTCCCAGACAAATTCCAGACAAATGCTACACATACTTACACGTTACTTAACTCACGTATTGACTTTTTATCGAAAATTGAAACTTGCAATATATTCCAATTTTCGTGTGATCCACACGAAAATTGGAATATATTGCAATTTTCGATTTCAAACAGAAGTGCACTCTTATACACTGAAGAGGATCTTCGCCGAAAGCGATTTAAAAGATAGTTTCCCTGTCGAGCCATAAAAATTTGGAACGCTCTGTTCACGCAGATGATTCTCTCCTCTTACAACCCTAGGTAATTTTCAACCGGAGCGTGAAGACACATTACAGGGCCGCCAACTTGCGGACCATTGTCTATAGTCTTACTGACTGTGAGAGTGGTCCCCGATAGGTAGATATCGCCACGGCTTCCCATCACGCAGACGGCGTTAATTTATACGAGCTAAATATATGAAGCGCTCGTGACCCCGCGGACTCAGTGTTCTGTAAACGATCACTGCAGTAAGCAACTAACACAATGGCCAATCCTTGTATGGGTGACCATACATGTGACCACTTTGTGACATTTATTTGAGCGCCTCCGTGCTTCGGAAGGCACATTAAGCCGTTGGCCCCGGTTGTCAGTAAAATGACAGTCGTTAAGCCAAGTTGAAGGCCTTTTTAGGCCGCTTGAAAATTTTAACAGCAGGCCGTCACAACCTGCGCCTGTCCATCCTGTACCTATTACGTGGGACAAATTCTAAAAAGGTGAAATGTGGGCATATAAAATGCCTCTGCCTATCCCTTCGGGGATAAAGGCGTGACTATATGTATATGTAGTATGTGTGTATGTAAATATATGAAGAAAGACATAAATCCTTGTTTTATAAAATAAATAAGTCTATGTAAAGTAAAAGCTGGGAATTGTTATAATGTTAGAGATCTGCAAGTTCGGATAAGAAGCAAGAAGGTTAACTTACTCTTCTGTTTCTTCTCTTTAGTGAGGTAGGTGATGCAGAGGTGAGCGTTCTGTCTGGTCACGTGTAACGCTCTGAACGACGCCTTCACCGTCACCTTGCCTTCCGTACCCTCGGATTGTCGACCCGGCACCTGTGGAGATAGGTATTAGTAGTATTATTAGGCAGTGGTGGGTAGAGAACGATAGGGTTCAATCGAGATTATGAGGCCGAAGCTACAGATCTATGGAGCCGAATCTATCAAGATTTTCTTGGCCAAATCTACCGAGATCTCCGTGGTCGAATCTACAGAGATCTCCGTGGTCGAATCTACAGAGATCTCCGTGGCCGGATCTAGAGAGATCTTCGGGGCCGAATCTATGGCGACGACCGAACGAATTCATGACGAAGAGAAGGGAACTCGAAATAAAACCACGGGCCAACTCCGAAAGTAAATTGAGGGAGAATGTAGAAATAAAAACAACGGCCATTTTTCTTTTATTGTGTTATTATTGATTTCCTACAGTAAACTGAGATGCCTAATTTGAACAAAAATGAACCTACCCTGACAGTGCCCTCATCTAGCTTCGACCATTCCAGGATGGCAGTGCATACATTCTTTAAGTATGATATATGTCGCTCACAAGCCAGTAGTCTAACTGCAACTCCAAGAGGTTCGGCTCACCAGTAACGGCTGCTGCAGGAGGGAGCCTTCCGGTCCCCCTTTGTCCTCTCCTATTACGCCCTCCTCCAGACAGACGACAGTTTACACATCGTCACATCATCGACAAACTTACAAATATACAGTTAAAATGAATAGAAAGTCATGCATATTGGTAACTTTGTCGTAGATGTGATATTCTCCCTGTACCACCTAAGTATGGAGTCACTAGCCAATAATACAGCTGCAAGTACAGAGGCTCCCAACGGCGGCGGTACAGCGGAGGCGTTCTCGTAGACATGAGGCGCATGGCGGAGCGTCCCCTACGTACCCTGGTGACGCCCTCGTCCAGCTTCGGCCACTTGTCTAAGTATGGTATTATGTAACTCACCAACCAATAGTCCAGCTGCATCTGCAAAGCTATAGTGGGGGTGCTCTCGTACGCATGAGGCGCGGGGTGGCAGGGGGAGAGGCACAGGGTGGGGGGAGCCTCCCCTCTACCCTTTACTTTACGCCCTCGTTCAAACAGACGACAGTGCGCACATTCTCTTTGTAACACCTAAGTATGGAATCGCTCACCAGCCAATAGTGTAACTGCAACTCTAGAGGTTCGGCTCGCTAGTAACAGCTGCCGCAGGGGGGGGGGGGGTCCTTCCTCTCCTCACTATTTGGCCTCACCTACCGTACCCTCGTCCAGATGGACGACATTCTCCTTGTACCACTTAAGTATGAAGTCACTCACCACCCAGTAGTCCAGCTGAAGTTCCAGAGGTTCAGCTCGTACCAGTAACAGAGGCGGTATAGTGGGAGCGCTTCCGTACTCGTAGGGCGTTGGAGGAAGCCTTCCCCTTCCCTTACTCTGATGGCTCCCTCGTCCAGTTTTGGCCACTCCAGGGTTACATTGCATATAATTATGTATATCCTCGCAGTATAGTCTAGGTCACTCACCAGCCAGTAGTCCAGCTGCAGCTCCAGAGGCTCAGCCCGCACCAGCAGCGGCGGTATGGTGGGCGCGCTGTCGTAGATATGAGGAGCGGGGGTGGCGGGGGGCGAGGCGCGGGCTGGCGGGGAGCCTCCCCCTCCCCCTCCCCCGACTGCCCCCTCGTCTAACTCTAGGGAGGAGACGCCGGCCTCGCTGCAGCCCACTCGCACCTCCTGGGATACATATGTTTGTTTTTTAAATATTTGATGGCGTAAAGTTTAATGGAATACGAGTACAAGTAGTAGATATAAACTTGGGTCGGCTTAAAGTCGTTCCCACTCTTGAATTGGTCGATTTGGTCACTTTTGCAAAACTGTGCTATAAATTGGTTAGCAGAAAGTAGATCAAATAAGACATTGGTCCCAAACCGAAGACAGAAGGTACAAAGAGTGTTTCTTTATACCTTTTGCCTTGGTTTGTGGCCACTATCTTTTGATCCATTTCCAGTTGACCAACTTCCCATCGCAAATGATAACCTTAGATATGTAAAGTTTGACCAGAACGCTCAACTCATTTAGTTCGGATTGGTTCTCTCGAAATGGTGAACGCAAGACTAAGTTATGTTAGACCCACCGATTGATAAACTATAATTAATTGTATTTTTATTTACTTTTTAAAGGTAGTGACACCAATTTCATAGGAAATCCAGCCCTATTATGTAACTTAATACCCCCTAACAGTTGAAACATGTATATACTACTCACCCATCGATATACAAATTTGTATATCGATGTACTCACCGCAATAAAAGGCACGAACGTCTGACTGGAGTCTTCGTCTCCGGACTTCTCTCTGTAGGCGACCATCGCCTCGCCGATGGGCACGTTATTCACTGGGCCGATGCTGTTCAAATACCTGCAAAATACTTCCATTGTATTACTCGTGGGGGTAGAAAAACAAATAGTTTTCACAGTAGAATTGTTAACTGGTAGCTCCTCGGAAGGATGTGAAATGAAATGTGGAAGTTGATAGATAGAAGTGGTGGAGCACGTGTAGTTTTAGCCGGTAAGAGTCCGGTAGGTATAGCATGTATGAGGGATTTCCACACGTAAAAATAAAGCACTACCACCGCAGACTCATCAAAATTTTCGGGTCAATGAAACTGAACAGCCACGGATGTGGGAAGTGGACGGTGTTAAATACGCCGGTAGTAGGGGACGATAGTCAAACTCGGTAGTCTATAGCACACTGGTGTACACGCTGGCCCAGGCCACAGGTGTGAGTGAGGGACAGTACCAGACAGACAGTTACCTGCCGATGCGCGAGGACATCTCGGCCACGTCCGCGCCGCAGCCGTCGGCGGCGCGCTCGCACACGCCGGCCCAGGCCACAGGTGTGAGTGAGGGACAGTACCAGACAGACAGTTACCTGCCGATGCGCGAGGACATCTCGGCCACGTCCGCGCCGCAGCCGTCGGCGGCGCGCTCGCACACGCCGGCCCAGGCCACAGGTGTGAGTGAGGGACAGTACCAGACAGACAGTTACCTGCCGATGCGCGAGGACATCTCGGCCACGTCCGCGCCGCAGCCGTCGGCGGCGCGCTCGCACACGCCGGCCCAGGCCACAGGTGTGAGTGAGGGACAGTACCAGACAGACAGTTACCTGCCGATGCGCGAGGACATCTCGGCCACGTCCGCGCCGCAGCCGTCGGCGGCGCGCTCGCACACGCCGGCCCAGGCCACAGGTGTGAGTGAGGGACAGTACCAGACAGACAGTTACCTGCCGATGCGCGAGGACATCTCGGCCACGTCCGCGCCGCAGCCGTCGGCGGCGCGCTCGCACACGCCGGCCCAGGCCACAGGTGTGAGTGAGGGACAGTACCAGACAGACAGTTACCTGCCGATGCGCGAGGACATCTCGGCCACGTCCGCGCCGCAGCCGTCGGCGGCGCGCTCGCACACGCCGGCCCAGGCCACAGGTGTGAGTGAGGGACAGTACCAGACAGACAGTTACCTGCCGATGCGCGAGGACATCTCGGCCACGTCCGCGCCGCAGCCGTCGGCGGCGCGCTCGCACACGCCGGCCCAGGCCACAGGTGTGAGTGAGGGACAGTACCAGACAGACAGTTACCTGCCGATGCGCGAGGACATCTCGGCCACGTCCGCGCCGCAGCCGTCGGCGGCGCGCTCGCACACGCCGGCCCAGGCCACAGGTGTGAGTGAGGGACAGTACCAGACAGACAGTTACCTGCCGATGCGCGAGGACATCTCGGCCACGTCCGCGCCGCAGCCGTCGGCGGCGCGCTCGCACACGCCGGCCCAGGCCACAGGTGTGAGTGAGGGACAGTACCAGACAGACAGTTACCTGCCGATGCGCGAGGACATCTCGGCCACGTCCGCGCCGCAGCCGTCGGCGGCGCGCTCGCACACGCCGGCCCAGGCCACAGGTGTGAGTGAGGGACAGTACCAGACAGACAGTTACCTGCCGATGCGCGAGGACATCTCGGCCACGTCCGCGCCGCAGCCGTCGGCGGCGCGCTCGCACACGCCGGCCCAGGCCACAGGTGTGAGTGAGGGACAGTACCAGACAGACAGTTACCTGCCGATGCGCGAGGACATCTCGGCCACGTCCGCGCCGCAGCCGTCGGCGGCGCGCTCGCACACGCCGGCCCAGGCCACAGGTGTGAGTGAGGGACAGTACCAGACAGACAGTTACCTGCCGATGCGCGAGGACATCTCGGCCACGTCCGCGCCGCAGCCGTCGGCGGCGCGCTCGCACACGCCGGCCCAGGCCACAGGTGTGAGTGAGGGACAGTACCAGACAGACAGTTACCTGCCGATGCGCGAGGACATCTCGGCCACGTCCGCGCCGCAGCCGTCGGCGGCGCGCTCGCACACGCCGGCCCAGGCCACAGGTGTGAGTGAGGGACAGTACCAGACAGACAGTTACCTGCCGATGCGCGAGGACATCTCGGCCACGTCCGCGCCGCAGCCGTCGGCGGCGCGCTCGCACACGCCGGCCCAGGCCACAGGTGTGAGTGAGGGACAGTACCAGACAGACAGTTACCTGCCGATGCGCGAGGACATCTCGGCCACGTCCGCGCCGCAGCCGTCGGCGGCGCGCTCGCACACGCCGGCCCAGGCCACAGGTGTGAGTGAGGGACAGTACCAGACAGACAGTTACCTGCCGATGCGCGAGGACATCTCGGCCACGTCCGCGCCGCAGCCGTCGGCGGCGCGCTCGCACACGCCGGCCCAGGCCACAGGTGTGAGTGAGGGACAGTACCAGACAGACAGTTACCTGCCGATGCGCGAGGACATCTCGGCCACGTCCGCGCCGCAGCCGTCGGCGGCGCGCTCGCACACGCCGGCCCAGGCCACAGGTGTGAGTGAGGGACAGTACCAGACAGACAGTTACCTGCCGATGCGCGAGGACATCTCGGCCACGTCCGCGCCGCAGCCGTCGGCGGCGCGCTCGCACACGCCGGCCCACGCCTCGCCCGCGAACAGCGCTGCGTACCCGCCGTCTGAAGCGCACAGGTGTCGAGCCACCACACATGGACCTGCATACGACCGCACACATATAGCTCACTTCTCTACCAAGCTTTAAATGTATTATCTGATGGATGGGACTGAGTGACAAGGCAACAATGTTATAAAAGAGTTCATTACTTGTAGGCACGATATAGAAGCGCACTAGTGGCGCGTCGTGCGGCCGCCTCGCTCCCAACTCAGCGTGCGCACGTAGCACCGCCCCCGCGGCCGCGTCGCCGCCGCACACCGCCACGCGCACTATGCCGCGACGACCGCTCCTGGACAAAACACCGTACAACACTTTACAGTTGTACTACGATATCTAATATCCTGGATATTCTTCTCTATAGTACAAAGCGATTGTGGAAGCCGAGAGAGACACTTTCAAAATTCTAAATTTAGTCTTTTTTGCGTGATCGTCACTCAACCATTGGTGCCGAGTACCATTATGACATATACAAATTTAATAAAATATTGTACTAGCTTGGTAGCAACGTGTAATAAGTAAGAGTATACTAAGTGAACTTCAACATAAGTAATTTGGAATTGTTCAATACTTTATGATCCGGCTCGAAGGACCATACAAATCGATTTAAAGGACCAATATTGTACAAAACTCGACATTCCAATAAATACACATTAACGAGCTTTTAGCAGCAATAATTACAATTTCCTAAGATAGTGAGAAGCTTTGTTCCCGTGATATACAACAACAATAATAAAAAAGCACTAACTGTTTCGCAGTCCTAGCATACAACGCGTGCAACAACGGCCTGGGATCGAGCGCGTTCCCCGGCGCCAGTAGTGCCGGTACCCCGAGCGCCGCCAAGGCCGCCGCACACGCGTCCCTCCCCCCTCCGCTCGCCACCACGCCCACACACTCTAGGCTGGAATCGTCCCCCACTAGACGGGCTACTTGCTCTGCCCATATGCGTCGTGGCTGCACATATACAATATGTTAAATTAATTTCATGGTTATTAGCTTCTAATAACTTAGAAAACAGGTGCACCAATAAATAAGAGGGGACACATAAATAATAAATAAATAAATATTTGCGGACATTCTCACACATCGTCTAGCTAATAATAATAACAGATATTAAGCTAATATTAGCTTGTGCTATGGGATGTAGATGATTGATAGACATGCAAAGACGACTAATAGCGCAAAAGTCATTCATTGAAATTTGACACCAGTTTCGATGGCGGCTGAAGGGGTTATTGTTTAAGTATATAGAGAAGAAGTGCATAAAGCTAAATTTTTAATAAATTACTGTGAATTTCAATGATCTTATGGTTCTAGTAAAATGAAGTGGCGTGTTACAAGAGAGTTGACTTTGGCTATGTTGTCATGGTTTACTTTCTTTATGTGAAAATATCTAAATACCTGATAGGTAGACAAAATTCCGAAACAAACATAAATTCTTGGTAAAAATTTAATTAGAAAGAGACAGGGAAATTGCGACTTCTATATTTATATCTAGCTATGTTTTGATACTGAAATTAAAGAAATAAACGTTACACTATTAGCATAGAGCAAGAACAAACCTCTAGTGTCGTAGGACTCTGCGCAGGCAACTCATGCGCCGACAACGGCCGATCTGCGCCGACCACTAACGAATTTTTTTTCCTTCCCGCCACCCCCGGGGTGAGGTTACCGCCGCTCGTAGCGCTCCGGAATAACCGGGAGCGTTTGTCCTCCTGGAATTATTACTAGTTTTATAATCACAGTACTATGGAGTGGTCAACCGAACGCTAAAAGCATCTAGATTGGTTGTAAAGTGAATTCCCAACATAATTTCTTCAACTTTAATCGCAAACTGGTGACCCCGGATTGCAAATAGATCTCCTATTTAAGCATACTCTTGGTCGCATTCAAAATTCTAATCATGGTGCAGATTAGCTGCTAGGAGCAGATTAGATTTGACTTTCTCGGTATCGTTGAAAAGAACTGCTGAATCTCTCAACCTTTCCTCGGAAGCCTAACTAAGTTAAGCCTCATTCATCAGTCAGCAGGTGGAGCACCTTACTGCGAAGATGATGATAAAGTGGGGTTGCTATGCTTCTTCATATTTTAGAACACAGACTTCGATTCGTCAATAACATAGAACAGTCAAGTATACCATCAACCAATTCTAAAGAAGGAATAACGAAATGAACTCTAACCCTATAGCAGATATTAGGCACTTTTGCCACGAATTAGATAATACCGATGGAAATCTCATGTAATGTATGTACTTTTTTTTCACACTTATCCTCTGCTATGCACACTCGCGCACAAATTAGTATCGAAAACTACTATGAAAATCTTTGACCTCGTGTCTGTGAACTCTGTGAGCGGTGTCTATGTGTGCGTGGCCTCGGCGAATATAGTATTGTAGGTTTCCATCTGTACTATCTCTAATTTGTGCTTTTGTCCTCCAGATTTAATGACCAATACTCCGCTTTACATCATTGATAGAACAGAAAGTCCAATATTACCTTAATGTCGTTAGGAGGTGAGCTTGACACAGATGCACCGGACACGGGCGCTTCAGCCGTGACGTCACCGTCGCTGTTCCCATCACTTGCGCGCTCGTCGCCCGCTGAACTTCGTATCACCTCTGATTCTGACGTCATACCACAGTGTCAATCACGCTGTTTCATTCGTTTCTCATGCATATTCAAGGTTAAGTACATGAACCAACACTGATACTCATATAGGCAGTTAGGTAATGAAATAGTAGAAGAATCGCAAGGCATGATAGAACTTTTGATAGGGGCACATACAATCACACACAAAGTGTTACACAGATGGTTCTTTCCAGCCACAGTCAACACACAACTAGCAAAAGATGACTTGCAGATACTGTATTTCATACACACGAAGCACAAAGAAGTATTGATGGAGAGTAATACAAAGTAAATTTGAACTATGTCATTTCGTTTGTTTTACAACAACTGCATTGGCACAAATAAGAAACTGTGTCAAATTGTCGTCATTAAACATACCCTGCTAGGGTCACATAGCCTATTTTTTCTCCGGATAAACAGTAGAGTTATTTTTGTAACAACGTTTATAACAGAAAAGAATATTAAAAGAAAAATTGCGCTCGGAGCGGGATTCATTTCATTCAAACTGTTTTATTTTCAGAGGCAAGGTCAAGATTTACACAGAAATCAAGCATGTTAAACCTCAACATAATTTAACTTTCAAATTAATGTGCCAATAAGATACTGCTACGGCGATTCATGGTACATCACTTATTTACTTGGTCATTTATATAGTTACCTAGTACACACACAATAGATTATTTGTTAAATAGGTACATAACAAAACATGCAATCATGCTATTGGTTGATACGAAAGTGAAAAGTGAAATGGTGATGAATAATAAAGAAATAGACAGAAGCTAGCTAAAGGACAACTAAACAAGGTAGTTGACAGAGATTGTGAAAGACAATATTTACTCAAAACTAGCAATATCAAGTGCAAGGAAAAGTATGGCACGTGTTGTGAATATAGAATAGATACACTACGCCTACAGCCTTGAAATTCATGGATAGGGCAGGTATACTCTATTAAAGTCCGCACAGAGACGCTGTG
Organism: Miltochrista miniata; assembly: GCA_933228765.1. NCBI lineage: Eukaryota > Metazoa > Arthropoda > Insecta > Lepidoptera > Erebidae > Miltochrista > Miltochrista miniata. The sequence goes on along the minus strand of OW121764.1, from coordinate 6,322,678 downwards.
AAAGGATTAAGGTAACAATGCAAATTAAACCTTAAAACCAATACCTTAAGGTTGAAAATAATCAATGATGACATTCGCCAGTAATATTTTTTTATCATGGTATTTGCAACCTTGTAATTAGGTGTTAAGGTTTAATTTTAAATTGCTATCTTCTTAGTCTCTCATAAGAACATATATCGAGGTATCGATACGTTTTCAGCTTCAATTCAATGATCTGTGCACATTTAATAATGGCAGGAAATTTATATAAATCTGTGCATTGATACGATTTGAAGCACCATTATATTAACATTTAACAGTGAAAGCAGTGGATATGCTACTTAGATACTTTTCGCTACCAGACAAATAACAAGATATTATGAAAATCTGTTGGAAAGAGTTTAGAAGTATTCACAATCTCGACCAACTACAAAAAATTTCGTAACAAAATTGACGATCGATGGATATTCAACAATTTCCTACCGATGAAACATATTGCAACATTATATACTCTTAAAAAACCACATACGAATCATTTTGAAATGCAACTCTACTGTGAGACTGTTGTGTTCAATTTTAATACCTACGTTGTGATTTATAAAATCCAAAAATGACGTGACAAGTAACACAAACGTTTTATTTTTGTTACCTTTTCATAGTGGATCGATTCATAGTCATCTCATTAGTTTTAATATAAATTTAAGATTTGAATATTACCAATAAACGGTTTTAACAAGTTACCTTTAGTTATTTCCGTGTTAAAAAAAGCCCTTACGTCAGTTTTGGTCCTTCGAGCCGGATTTCTCAATTCAAACCACGTGGTTCCCCCATTTCATTTATAGGGTTAAGTTAATTCGTCCTATAATTGCTTAGTAGGTACCCACCTACAACTGAATGAGCAAACCTACGACCCACGCGACCAAGCTGCGCGTGGGGGCTTTATCTCCTTGCAAAACTAGAGGCAGACTAAGGCCCCTTTTGAAGAATCCTGTACTGTTCCTTAAAAGTTCATTTTTAAACGATTTGCTGTGTTGCAACTAGCTCTTACCAATCTCATTATGAATGGCAAAAGATAAGTATCAAACTATACGTCGTTAATTAAGTTCAAAGTAAGTGTAGTGAGAAGAATTTAAATTTAACCTTGCATGGGCACTAACACTATTGTTAAAAGTTAACGAGATATTTACCATTATGTTATTGAAAGTATCCGAGATTTCGGCAGTGTTGCAAGCGTCATGATCAAGGAGGAACAGAAGTCCCGGCGAATGAAAGTACTTACGACGTGATCGTTTGCAATAGTGGCCAAATATCGGAAACCATCCTTTCCAATATCATAAATAATTAAGTTTAAAAATGGATATATGGACGTTTGTTAATCATTAACGCTTAAACGGCTGGATGGATCTGGCGGATATTTGAGACAATGATAGATATCCTACCTAAACATACAAAGACTTCTTTTTATCACCGGAATAATTTGAGATGGGAATCATCGCCACGCGTAAGGAGTCGATTGCGCCATCTAATCAATAGCACATAGTTACTTAAATATGTCAGTAAATCTAAAACGAAGACTTGTAGGGTAGTTGAATATTGAATATCCATCGATCTCCATACAAAACCTGTAAATATAGAATACCTGTGAGAGGGAGGATGGTGATGTGCCGTTCCCGGTAGTCGTTGAGCTCGGCGGCGGACGTGAGGCTCCCGTGCCCCCTCACTGCGCATGCGCGGACCTCAGATCGCGTGTGTGTGTGTAACACACGTGGAATACAATGTATCGATACGGTATGGTAGGATTTTGTTGCCAGTTTTTGATTCTACTGGTATTTGGTAGATTATTTTTTTGGCATTTCTGGTAGATTTGAATAGGAAGTTCAATTTATTGGACTGATTTTTTTAGTAATCCATGTACACGCACTTAAGTTTTCAAGAAGTGCATGTATTGTATTCCACGTGGTACACACAAACTAAACTAATGCACATAGCGTTACGTAACATAACATAAAATTCCAATATATATGTCGATATGTTTGTATGTAATATGTATGTAAGCAAAACAAAAGTTAAGCGTCCACATCACACAATGCATTGTTTCTCTTGTATATGTTTTTCAATGCTCAGGCAATTCATACTTTACAAGGTTTATACAAAAAATAGTCACGTGACGTATGATTTAAATATATCTGTAGAACAGTAGCGCCATCTCTTACGACGTAAGGGAGAAGTATAATTTATTTGTAGAACACTAACGCCATCTCTTAGCACGTTTGAGTAATGAATATGTGCCATGGGAATGAAATGTGACTGTTTCTTGTTACTTGGTTAATATGCACTAAAATCTGTGTTCAATGAATTTAACTAGGTTTAGTGCACCTCCTGGTGATATTTAAAGATGATGACTTTCTATTCAACGTCTAGTTCAATAACTAGAGAATATTAAAAAGAGGTTGAGAGTAGAAAAAAAAAATTACAAAATAAATGAAAATACATTTTTTCAAAATACAAAAAATATATTTCATACAAAAAAAAAGGCATTGTACAAGAAAAATTTTAAGGTTTTGAAAAAAAAAAACCGTCTGTTACAAAAAGCATAACAAAACAGAAAATCATCAACATTCAGTTCAGGAGCTACACATTATATTTTGTACAAAAGTCTTGCATACGTCACCACACGACTTGCGTACCATTGGAATGTCTGTGGTGGTCTTGGGTGGCGAGGCTTCGGGAGCTGCTGAAGAACGGCCTTAGCGAGGGCTTGGGCGTGGAGCCAATACTAATGGTGTCCATTTGGTCCGGACCTGAGTCCTCGCCTTCGCCACATGATAAGGATTCTAGTTCCTGGAATAGAATGGTTTTAATGAATATCGCGCACGCTTAGATTGTAGAATTGCCTTTCTGCTTCTTTCCTACGTTCGTCAAAAAGAGTCTTAGAAGGTTTATGCAGGGTCGGCAGAACGAGTGGAACCACTCTGGTGTTGCAAATGTCCAAAGGCTAAGATGAACACTGTATTTCAGGCGAGCTGTATGCTCAGCCGCCTTAAAATATCAGCTAGAATTCAGGAAAACTACCCACATGTTATAAAATTGGTCATACAAAGTTTTTGGAGACTTAAGCCTAAGATTGCGTGCTAGGCTTCCAGTTCTGTCTACTCTCCATCGTATCTTTTTTTTTTGTTTCCGTCATCATTCGGAGCGACTGTCGTCTGACATTCCAACTTCGTAAGGGCGTCATTGTATCGCCTTCACCAATATGTATAAAACAGAAGGGAAATATAGCTCTATCTGTCTCACTTATCAAATAAAGCGTTACACCCAGTCTTCACAGTCGCTGAAGTTCAGTACCACTTCCCATTTCTGCTTTGTCTATTATTAAGGACTTCATGTTATCTCAGCCGATTCAAACCTACTGCCGAGTATAATAAATAAATGGTTTAAAAAACCCTACAAAAATACGCATTTATAATGCACGAAAAAACCCAAAAATAAATTATGGATCGTTCAAGTTGCCTCTATTTCTGGGCTGAAGTGTAAGCTATGTGCTTTTAGTTATAATATTTGATTGCAAAAGCGTGGGGCGCTGGAACAGGAAAGACCTTCCTGGCGGAAGCTGCATGAAGTCTTGTCAGATTAAGGATAAGGTCACCTTTATAAAAGCGTGTTTTTCTCGTGTTTTTAAACTATTAATTTACACTGTCACGCTTTTATATATCTATTGTGACTTTTACTATTATTAATATCATTTTAAATTTCAGAAATGTATTAACGATGATAGGCTTTAATTGAAATACATAACATACTTACTTGAAAAGTAAAGTAGTTAATCACGTCTACGCATTTTCAACACCCACTTTTGCCAGTTTTTCGTGACGCCCGCGTAATAGGAGCAAACCTATTACCGTTACGGATCTCTATTAGATAATTCATTGGTAGGTCCTTAAAGTTTCGGCATTCCGAGATATTTAGTACAATATGTAGTAATCACGTAATAGGAATACAAACGCATATATCCCCTATATCCCCAAGCGGGTTTTTAACGGTAACCAAAGATATCTCGTTCTCGAACAAGAACTCTACATTTTGCCACTGTTAACGTATTCCCCCTCATGTATCTACTTAATTGCCTGAAAGAAAAGGCGTTCCCTTTGGCAGCATAAACGTTATGCTCTTGTGCGACCTCATGCAGCTTTCGCCAGGATTTTTATTATATAAGGATTAGTATTAATAGGAATATGCTTACAAAAAACTCTTTCTTGTTCTAGCACCCCACGCTTTTATAATCAAATATTATAACTAAAAGCACATAGTTTACACTTCAGCCCAGAAATAGAGGCAACTTGAACGATCCATAATTTATTTTTGGGTTTTTTCGTGCATTATAAAAGCGTATTTTTCTAGGGTTTTTTAAACCATTTATTTATTTTATACTTTTTAGTCACAACATTTATACCTTAACTAGCTGTTCCCTGCGGCTTCATCCGCGTAGAAGTCGTTATCGCATAAAATCATTACCCTCCTTTCGCGCAGTCAGTTAAAAAGTAACCTATGTCCTTCTCTTAAACTCAAACTATCTTTATAACAAATTTCATCAAAATCGGTTTAGTGGTTTAGGCATGAAAACGTAACAGACAGACAGACAGAGTTACTTTCGCATTTATAATATTAGTAGGGATTTCTGTATTACATGGTGTCTTGTCTGAGTTCGACTAATGTGAAAATATTTCATTATTACTCTAATACATATACATTTTCTGCTGGTACCTATGTCAATATTTACACTCAATATTAACTTCAATATACAGGTGAATTTTTGAAAAGGGATTGGATGGCCAAATCCGAAACTATAAGGAATAGCGAAAAACGCTGAAAGGAGTCACGAGCCCGATTTTGATGAAACTTAAAACCTCATCATTAGATTTTCGAAAAACCCATAATCCTAGCTGGGAATCGAACTTGTTGATTTCTCAAAAAAAAACACACCCTTTATTATTACACCATACGATAGAGTCGCTGTTAAGGATCAAATTTTGCAAAGTAATGATATACGCCAAATTTAAGGAACATTTGGAATTTTAATAGAATGCGTATTTCATGTACCTAAATTTTGTATCATACTTTGTTTCGTTGGAAATCCCAGAAAAGATCGTAACTATTCCGTGTTTTAAATTATGCTCAGAATGATTTTTTAGAGAATATTCTCAACGGAATCAATAATATTCCTTAGTTATTCCTTGAGGTTTCGAATCCAGCTATGTATTGCAAAGATTTTGAACAATTAATCAGTTAACGTAAGAAAAATAAAATGTATTTTGTTAAAGATGAGCTCTTTCCTGTAGTTTGCCGTATATCATTACTTCCCAGAATATGATCCTTAATAGCAACACTATCGTATGGTGTAATAATAAAGGGTGTGTTTTTTTTTTCAAAATCAATGGATTTGATTCCCAGCTAGGATTATGGGTTTTTCAAAAATCTAATGATGAGGTTTTAAGTTTCATCAAAATCGGGCTCGTGACTCCTTTGAGCATTTTTCGCTATTCCTTATAGTTTCGGATTTGGCCATCCAATCCCTTTTGAAAAATTCACCCTGTATAACAGGTTTGTTATAACCTTAAACCCTAATCGTGGTCGAACCTCATTACACGATTTTTCTAACAAATCCAAACAGCTATGATACGATGTTCAATCATGAAGTTACAGTTCATATCTTACGACTCCATCATCAGATCAGTTTGACAGCACCATATTATTGTATTGTCATCAGAACTACATACATTTGCCAATTTTCATGACGCTACAATCCTTGGAAGATGGTTAAAGTAGTATCCTTAGATTCCACTTTTTCCATCGAAGTTTCAGTGCCTATCTTCCGGCTCCATCATCATATCAGTTTGACAGTACCATATTATTGTATTGTCATCAGAACTACATACAACTGCCAATTTTCATGACCCTACGATCCTTGGAAGCTGGTTAAATTAGCTACCTTAGATTCCACTTGTTTTCTGTGCCTATCTTCCGGCTCCATCATCATATCAGTTTGACAGTTATTGTATTGTCATCAGAACTACATACATCTGCCAATTTTCATGACGCTACGATCCTTGGAAGATGGTTAAATTAGTATCCTTAGATTCCATTACATTCTTAGTTACATACACGACGACCTAATAAAAGCTTATTAAAAATCGTATCAACTTCGATCTTGACCCGCATACAACGGTTTCTCGCAACCTTTTTGAGGTCATCAGTTCACCTGGCCTCTTCTTATTCGAAATGTGAAGAGGCACACCACATCAATAGACCATCAATTTAAAGGCAACTTCACAATCACAGTCTTGCTTGTCTATACTCTATAGTGTCTATAGCTATACTAATATTATAAAAAGGAATTGTTTGTTTGTTTGTTTGCATCGAACAGGCTCCGAAACTACAGGACCGATTTGAAAAATTCTTTCACTGCTGGGAAGGTACACTCTTCGTGATGAACATAGGCTATATTTTATTCCCGTATTCCCAAGGGAACGGGAACTACGCGGGTGAAACCGCGTGGCGTCCGCTAGTGGTTTATAAAAGTGACTCCCAAGTCCAGGTAGATATCCGCATCTAGGCTGTCATTTTGGCCAGCTAAATACATAAAAACCCATTATAAGGGCATCAGTTCATCTGGCCTATCCAACCTGCAAATTCCTATACGCCACTTTAAAACATTTAAGCGAAAGAAATTTTTAAACTAAGTTCTAACCTGGAACAGCTCATCAATATCGTGTTGAGCATGATGCTGGTCCCTATTGGCCCCTCGTTCAGACAGCTCTTCAGGGACGCGGAACCGCCGCAACAGAGCCGCGAACTTCTGCTTCAGATTGCGTTGCTGTAACATACGTTGTAACATAAGTGATGTTGCACTGTATGAGTTTCCGTTAAGTAAAATGTGGGCAAAGTGATATAAGGTCTATGTTTTTAAGGACTTATTTTTGTAAAAGTTAGGAACCTGGAATATCATTAGTATTCTCGTTTATCTACACCCTTATTAAGACCGTTGAAGGTTAGAATTTAAAATATAGAGGCGCATTTATTTTTGTAGGCCATTCTATAATAAATTGTAAACCAGATGCATAAAAAATTTACTATTACGAATTCAAAAATATTTTCGATACGCTCTGCAGTCGTATAAAATATTACCAAGTTTTATCCCCTTTAGCCGAAACGATAATTTTGGTGTTAGACAATAATGCAAGTCAACTGGTGTTACTTGGCGCAGACGGTTGCTATAAGTGTATCGACATCACAATCAATCGAGTACTTATTTAATTTCAATAATTGTTAAGTCTTTTCCATAGTTAAATGATTTTTTATTTCTATTTAACAGATTAGTGCACATATATTTTTCTAACATATAGGGACATGTGATTTTTCTTTTGGATATCGTTTTAAATATAAATTTGTAGAATGACCTATCTTTAATTTTAACTAAAGAACAAAACATGAGGCCTGAAAATATTTTAAATATTAAAATAATAATATATCACATAAAACATATAGTATGATACCTACCCACACCATCTCAAGTGATACCCACATAATTTACATCCATTCCCCGTGACACCACGATACCCTATAGCGGAGTATCATGAAATATACACAAATATCATATCCGTACGATACTTCCACCACTCTTAACTAAAGTAACTTTCGGAAACAAAATTATGCCGAATTGAATACTCTTAATAACATCATAAACAAAGTATTTGAATTTAGAATGTATCATAATTTAAATTGAAAACCATAACCACAGAGGAAATACCATTCTATTTTTAAAGGCACAAATCAAAAATATTATAAAAAAATAAACAAACTAATAAGGTTGAAACACATACAGGTTTGACCTCCATGGATCCAAGCACATACTGATCCACTATATCTTACTATGATCTAATCTAATTAATAGCTACCACACAATGACATAACACAAGTGATGATGAGAGTATGCTAGCCCAAAATATAGTTGACTAAAGTCTTATTACTGATAAGGATAAAAATATAGATTACGTAGGAGAAAATCCCAAACAAAAACAAAATTTATCAGATAAACAATGTGTGTAGTTCGTTTACGTTAAGAATGCAATGACTGTTAATGTTTAAAACTTTAATACAGGGGTTCCCAAAGTGTGTGATTTACAAACCTTTCTAGTTGCCCATGGCATCGAAACTTTTAACAGAAGAAGAAGAACAAACGAATAGCATTGTCCTGTGATTGTATCATAAAGCAAAGATATATACGGCAAAAGACAAACAGTTAGAATTTTCTCAGTTTGAGAAAAGATCGCGAGCTCAGTTTCTAGTTTTCCAAATTAGAGGTCGCGCCTGTCAGGCGAAAAATGAGAATTGTCGAAATGGATTTTCTGACCACCACCAGTTACTAGTAGTAAAAAATCGGTAAGTGTTATTGTCAACGGAGAGAAGGGGACGATTGAGGGGCGTCGTAATAAAATGAGCGAGTCCTAAGGGCGTCGCACTACAAATAAGTTTGGGAAGCCCTGTTTTAATACATAAATTTAATGCATAAAGAACACCACCACGAAATTGTCTGTTCATTGTGAACTTAATGAACCTGAATGGCTATGAGGCGTATTTAAATCTAGAGACTACAATAATAAGTCATCGTATTCTTAACGTAATCAAACTACATATAGGAAATCAGAATTTATTTTCACATTCCAAGGATAGGGCGGAGACCCTACTGGAATTGTCAAAATAATATTTGTTGGGATTAAATAAATTATGCATGATGTAGGTAAAGGTAAGATTCCACATAGAATAGGTGTTTACGTGTCAGTGGCCACTATAAATTAAGAAGTACAGATAAAATAGCCTTCGTGAGAAAGAAATTACATGTTATATTTTTTTTTTTCAAAAGTTTTGTGAATCTACTCTACAAAGATACCTACCTACTTGTAACCAAGACTGGAAGCGCCTACGAATGCCAGATGCGTCTACGCATCAACTACAAAAAAACACAAACTACACTCATGCGGAGCTACACAAAAATATGAGAATAGAAATGTATAAACCATGTTGAATGTTTTGCGCGATGAGGCAAACACACCTTTAACTGAATGATTTCTTGACAAAGACGAAGACAAAAAACCAAGCAAAAAATGAAATAATTAAGAAAAAACCTTGTAGTATAATAGCTGGAGTAAACTAGAAGTGTTGATAGGAGCATTTCTATTCTCATAGTGAGTAGGGGGTAGTGTGTTTGCGCGCGCGCTCACCGTGAGCTTTCCACGGCTGCCTTTGCGCTTAGTAACTCCGCTCTCTAGCTCACTGTCGCTGTCTCTGTCGTGCGCCTTACTGTGCATATAGCTCTGTCTCTTTCGCTCGCGCTCCATGAAGCTCAACTCGTGAGAGCGGGACAACTGCGTGTAATGCAACGCCTATTACGCACAAGCATAATATAAGCTTAAAATTAAACATAAAAGAAAGCTAATTTATATAGTTCTTTACTTAATATATTATATTTTTTGCTATTAATTAAAGCACCTCAAAGCTAAAGCGTATAGTCAAAACATGCATTTTACATTAAAAAAAAATGATAAGTTAGGCACTCTAAAATAATGTCTTCTTTCAAGAATTGGGATAACTAAATAATCTGTACATATTTTTTTAACAAACATAATAAGTACCTACAAGACTGTCGAAATATTTACGTAAAATTTCCATCGCTTAAAATTTTGAAAAAGTAGGGACACTGGAACGCCTATTGACTGTGGAACACAAAGGTGGGCCAGAGGTACCGAAAGTTAAACTCAGTGCACCAACATCACAGAAAATGTACATTAGGTGTTCCACAGGTCACAAAAAACCAAAAAGGAATCTATAACCTATTGCATAATTATTATAAATATTCACATATTAACAGTAGTTTTCCATACTAAACCAGTGTGTGTTCTCACCTTAGTGTAAGAGAGATCAGTTTTGTTGAACGCCAGCTGCCTGTGCGCGCGGCGCCTCGTGGGCGCTCCGTAGGTCATCTCGTCAGCCTCCTCTACTGAGCTGAATTCGCCCTCCTCTTCCTCGTCTGAGTAGCCTCGCTCTGGAAGTAGAATAATGAGTTTTTAAGTTCAACAGAATTTTTCACAGTGAAGTCCTTACACTTGATACCTATATAGTTAGAGCTAGTTGAGAAACATGTGTTCAATTTTGTAGCAGTGGCAACATTGGATGCACAATGATACAGCATGTGTTAAACGGTATTACGTTATATCAGATCAATCTGTCAACAGAATGAGGGGGCAAATTTTATTTACATACTTTATAATAGGGCAAGTTAACATTGCTGTAGATCCTGGTTTATAGGAGATACAGTGATGGGATTGCGGGTAGGAATAGTCCCATCTGGGCTAGACTACAATAGGTAGAAACCTAGGTAGAACGGAATGTACCCACTAAAAAGTTTACCCTGGAACCATCCTAAGCGAATAACTTATTTGTAAGATCTGTAAATATTCGTTCTTAGTATCACCTAAATTCGGTTGAATAGGGAGTGGCATCAAACATTATAAAGTCCCATATCTAATTCAATTGTCCTGGGTGAAACCAATAACGCTTTAATAGTTGTACGAGTAATGTCGGTTCGATGTCATCCAGTACGGAGAAGAAGATATCTTATTATCATCATCTCAACCGATTTGCCGCCCATTCCTGCTCATAAGCTTACTCGAGAGGTGGTGTTCCAACTCAGCAGTGATGAGCAGTGTGTTATTGTTTTGGTGTCGTGGTCGACATTGGAAAGACCTTCGTCATGTTCTCTTTACCACTCTCCAAAAACCAACCTCATCATCATTTTAGCCGATTTAACGCCCACTCCTGTTCATAAGCTTACTCCAGAGATCGACAGTGGTCAACAGTGTAAAGACCTTCGTCATGTTCTATTTACCACTCTCCAAAAACCAACCTCATCATAATTTTAGCCAATTCGACGCCCACTCCTGTTTATAAGCTTACTACAGAGATCGACAGATCGACAGTGGTTAACAGTGGAAAGACCTTCGTCATGTTTTCTTTACCACGCTCCAAAAAACAAACCTCATCATCATTTCAGCCAATTTGACGCTTACCTACTACCGTCATAAGCTTACTCCAGAGATCGACAGAGCAAATACCTTCGTCATGTTCTCTTTGCAACTCTCCGAACACAAACCTCTTCATCATCTCAGCCGATTTGACGCCCGCTCCTGATCACTGTCTCCCCTAAAAGACTTTGTGTCTCAACTCACCAGTGATGAGCAGTGTGTTATTGTTCTTGGTGTCGTGGTCGACGGGCGTGGACGCGAGCCCCGTGATGGTCAGCTTGGCCACGGGCTGGCCTGCAGCAGCGCCGACCTTGCCACCCACGCCGACCAGCTCGAGTTCCATATCCATTGACCGTTGTAGTACCTGTGGACATGAATGAAGAGCATGTTTTTAATCGTTGAATAATAATAAATATTAGTACTTTTGGCCTCGTTGACAAGGAGCCAAAGACTTCTATATAAACTGAGGTAGACATGCCCTACGCACCGATTTTTGAAACCTATAAACTGAGCTAATTAGCAGCGTTGCTCGCACTGTTGTGAGTCAAAACTTCGAGAGTAAACATAAACATAAATAACATAAATATTCTTTATTGTACACCATTAAAAGAATACAAGTAAGGAAAATAAAAATTAAAATATATGTACAATAGGCGGCCTTATCGCTAAGAGCGATCTCTTCCAGGCAACCTTTGGATGGACTTGATTAACAAGGATCTGATAAGGCAGTGTACAATCAAATATATTAAATTCACACATATAAACAAATATCAATAATATGCATAAACACATACATACAAGTATAAACACACTAGTACATACATATTACATTTATGTGAAACATCATAGATACATTTTAAAAGCTAGCAAAATAATATAAGTAATTATATAGTAGACCCATTCACACTTTTAATCCATAAACTAACATACTTATGCGACGCAACACTAACCAGAGATAGATAAAAAATGTTGTTTTAGCATCCTCTTAAAAGATACCAGCGACTGCGCTCGTGTTATCGCAACCGGCAAAGAATTCCACAGGCGAACCGCCTGTACCGTGAACGACTTGCTCATGAAATTCGTGGAGTGCTGTGGCATTTCCATTCTCAAATTCTCCGATGACCTTAAAAATCTTGTATGTGTGTCATGAAGGAACTTGAAACGTTCTTTGAGATATTGGGGAGTACTAGGATTGAACATTATACTGTATAATAAACATAATATGTGAGTATTCCGTCGAAGTCGAATTGGGAGCCAATTGAGCGTTTTTCTGAATTCAGACACATGATCATATTTGCGGAGGCCAAATATAAATCTAATACAAACATTTTGAAGACGCTCAAGTCTGTCAAGTTGCTCCTCAGTGAGATCAAGATAGCTGACATCTGCATAATCAAGGATAGGGAGTAAGAGAGATTGTGCCAGCGCAACTTTAGTGGCTGTGGGAAGAAAATTGCGCAATCTGCGCAACGACCCCGAAGCTGCAAATATTTTTCGTCCGACTTCTTGCAGTTGACAATCCCAGGACAACTTTCCATCAATGTGTATTCCCAAGTTTTTTACTGTTTCACTTAATGCGATAGGAGTACCATCAAAAATTACTTGGGGCAGCTGCGTGTAATCAATACGTGGTATTGTCCAAGGGCTGCCGACGATAATGACTTGAGTTTTGGAAGGATTAACCTGAAGTCCATAGTTATTGCTCCAATCACATACACGTTCCAAGTCAATATTCATTGACAAAATCGCTGCTGGCAACTGACTCAATGGCGCTTGTGTGTATATTTGTAAGTCATCTGCGTAAAGGTGGTAGGCTGAAACTAATTTATGAGAGATTGAATTTATAAATATAGCGAAGAGTAAGGGAGATAGAACGCCACCCTGCGGAACACCAGCTGTAATATTACACCAAGAAGAAAAAGAATCTTCTATACGTATACGTTGCCGGCGGCCAGACAGGTAACTTTGAAACCAGTCAATAACCGTAGGAGATATGTTAATAGAGCTAAGTATGCCAAGTAGAATCTCAAAATCTACAGTGTTGAAGGCATTGCTAAAATCAAGTAAAGACAACACTGTGAGCTTGCCCTCCTCCATGCCTGTTCTTATATCGTCCGTAACATTGACCAGAGCTGTCACAGTACTATGTCCAGGACGGAAACCGGACTGAAAAGGGTTTAGTAAAGAGTTAGAACAAAGGAACGTATTGAGTTGATTATAAACAAGACGCTCGAGAACTTTAGAAAGGAAAGGTAGTATAGATATAGGGCGGAAGTGGGAAAAAGAAGTTGGATTACCCTTTTTTGGTAAAGGAATAATTTGTGCCTCTTTCCATGCGGATGGAAAGAGACTTCTTACAATAGAAAAATTTAGGATGTGAGTTACGATAGGAAGAATTTGATCAAGGATAGGTACGATCATGTTACGGCTTACACAGTCATTCCCAACTGCACTCGATGTTATTGACATTATGCTCTTCTTAACATCACTAACAGTCAATGAATCAAAGAAGAAACGTGGAAAATTAGGAGTAGGAAGCGATGAAAGATAATTAAGTGTATTAATCTTTTTGGTCCCTCCGAAATTGGACGAAGAAGAAAAATGCAAATTGAGTGCTTCGAGGTCAACATTTTTAGGAATAGTGTTTTCTTTTGGCTTCCCGACTCCTATGGTTCTCAGGAATTTCCACACTTTAGATGGATCACTGTTATCGATAGAGGAATGGATATATTGGAGTAGGTGCTCGACTTGCAATCGGAGTCCATACTCCTTCTCTTTTACTCTTTTTCTATTCGTATATTGCTATTGTGTGTGGTGACAATTACGTAAAAAATATTTATAAGTGAGTGTAGTCTTATTAATGTGTGTATTTGAGGATTGCTTTTGAAATCTCGTTTGTTAGAGTACGGCGCGTCTACCTCAGTTTATATAGAAGTCTTTGCAAGGAGCCAGTTCACCAGCTACAAGTCAGCGAGTTCGCAAGCAGCTTGTAAACTCGTCCCGTGTGAGGTTATACATTGTAGGGACATAAAATATGATATTTACGATTGTTTATTTTACTCATTATGAAAGCGCTCTGTGTTTAGCTCCTAATATAAACAAATGCATTCTATTGTTCAGACCATAGATTTAGAATTTTTCGCTACTCTCAATCGATATACAAAGCGTGTCAGCGAGACCTCATTATCCATAGCACTTAGCTCGAGAGGAAAAGAGAAAGCAAATTGTGTACTCATATGTCAGTATTTTGAATCGCTGAGCCCGCTGGGATCCTATCGCGGCTCTATGTTATTCATAATATCCAGTAATCTGTAGTGATCTTACGATTAAAATAGAAAATTTTATATTTTCAACAATATTGTCGTGTTTAGTGTGTGAATAGGATATTACAAAACGCAATTATACGAAGAAAGACTCGTTTAACAGGTCATTTGTGACTTCGTTCATTCCATTTTTGATGTACATATTTTGCCAAATTGGATGTAAAATTTCACTGAAAGTCCAACTCATAACGTAGATTATGCATTTTCCTTCATACATAACACAATATTTAATGTGTAAATGCATTTTTGGAGAATATATAAGGCAGAAATAGAAAGGGCTGTTTACAGTAAAATAGTCATGGGTAGGTATCGAAAAGGATGTCGATAGTTCATTATAGTGGCATTGCTGCAAACAAACTTATCTGGATTTGATCTATATATATAAAAATCAATGCCACTTTTCGTTGTAATTTTATAACTCGAGATCGGGCTCACCTATCCATACCAAATATTTAGGCTTTGTTCGAACTTTTTAGTAGATAGTTTATGTGAAGTTTGCACAAAATCGGTCGAGCGGTTCTTGATTTATCACGCAAACGAAGTTGCGCGGGTCAGCTAGTTTACTATAAATATGATTGATTTTTACTCGAACTGTGTTATTTAACCTTTTTTTTAGGGTTTGTGCCTATTTTAATATAATATTTCCAAAATTTGTGATCCATTTTGAGTTGAATTTTTATAATTTTACTTCACTTAAGGTACTCCACGCCACACCGGGATGTTTGCTGTGCAAGGCGCAGATTAGCCTCTGCGTCGAATACTGTTCTCACCTTTGGGATGACTGTGCGAGGTACTTACTAGACGCGCTTGGCGCTATGCAGAGACGTGTTATCCGATTTCAATTATAGGTTGTCCTAAGATGACGGTAAGCCTCGAGCCGTTAGCGCAGCAAAGAACCAAAGCGTCCTTGGCTGCCTTCTACTGAATGTATCACGGCGAATGTTCTGAAGAGCTCTTCAACCTGATCCCACCATCTCCTTTCCGATTTCGAACAACACGTCGGGCAGAGGTGCCACTCAAATATAGCGGAGAGAATCTTCGCCAGAACTGAGCGTTTCAAAAGATCGTTCCTCTGTCGAACTACAAAATCCTGGAACGACCTGCCCGCACATGTGTTTCCCTCATTTTGCAATCCCGGGTTCTACAAGCGGAGCGTGAAGAGGCACATCATAGGGCCGCCAACTTGAGGACTACTGTCAGAAGTCTTGTGTGCTGTAAGCATGGCCCCCATTCGCTAGATGCGCCACGGCTTTCCATTAGTTTCCATCAGTGGCGACGTCAATTTGGCGAGGTTAATATATTTAAAAAAATCTACGAGTAATATCTTTTATTGTTACTAGGGTTCAATAATAAATGAGTTTCTAGGTTTAGTATTACGATAAGAGTTATATTTTTAGTAAAATTTCAAATTTAATTGGCAAAATATATATGTACGGCAACAATGCAATGTACGATGCCATAAATTACATGTTAAAAGTGTATTTTCACATTCACACACTGAATCAAAATTCGTAAAATCACTACAGAATTTCTAATATTACGAGTTACCCCATATAATCCCATTTTTACTTTTTCATAGTCGATTACATTCAAATTAACAATTTATTCCCCAAAACAAGAAGTTGGAGATGAAACTTCTAAGCACTTTGTGTGCTTAGAAGTTTCATTTCCATTCCATCCATTTATACAGATACTTTTATCGATAACATAGGTGTGACCATTCAACAACACTATTTAACCCACACATAGATCTTTCATTTTTGGTCTCGTCTTCAGTTTGACACTGTTCATCTTGTACATTCTAAATCTATGGTTCAGACACACGCTGTACGACCGCGAAGCTCTTTAGACGTAATAACCAAAGATAGTTGTGACAATACAGTGATTAATCAATATCTCAGCTACTTATTTTATTTAGTGATCTTCCTCACTACGTACCTATATTGGTTGTCGATTCCTACATAGGTGACAACTCCTAAAACATAGTACCTACTATAATTTTCATTTCCTTGGCACAAGACTATAGGTACCTACTTCTTGCAACTTCTTAAAACATCATTACTCCCATCGTCCGAGCGTCAGACGGACTAGGCACTTGTCAGAGAATGAGATATAAGATAATAATAAATATTCAGAAGTCACTCGCGGCTAAAATCACATGGAGCCGTACCATTTGCCCAGCAGTCCCGGGTGCGCTTTTGGAAGAATAAAACCAGGCCTTCGATACCCCTGGGACATCCTTCCGAGGGCTTACACGAGACTTCCGGCCATAGACTGTTGTAGGGCATTGTGTGGTTTTAGTCGGTAGGAGTCCGGCATAGCATCCATGTAGGATATCCTATCCACACATAAAAAAGGCCTTCCGATACAGACTTTGTCCGTCATCGCGGCCTCTTCTCTCTCTCAGTTTTATCCTCTACCCACAGAGCCCATACAATTAGTATAACGCATGGTAGTAGAGCGAAATTGTCATTTTTAATTTTGTACTTATCAGATTTCGTTTATTATAATACATCGAGATCTTTATAGAATACAATAGAATAGAATATGCTTTATTGTACACTAATTAACGGGTAAAAGGGTTTAAAATGTACAATGGGCGGCCTTCTCGCTAAGTGCGATTTCTTCCAGGCAACCTTTATAACTACGCCCAGTTATACCTATATAAATACCGCACATCCGCGCATTTAATAACATGAATCACAATACCACCAAGCGGTCAACAAGCTATGATAACAAGGAATGTGGTACAGCTAATTTTAGATTTATCTGCACTCGTCCTGCATGTGGCCTACTACACAACGGTGCTCTATAAACCGCATATTTTAGGTATTTTTGATAGACAGTGCTGAACCTTAGGCATGTAGCTATGCCATATCCATATAGACAAAACATTTGCTATGTAATTATAATCATTTTTTATAATCATTTTTTTATTCGAGCAACATAGGTACGTTAGTTGTGACATAGGTAGTTAGTTATAAGTAGACATTTACAGTTTATAAAGATTAGGAAAACTATCTATTCAATGACTTTCACAATGCTATTTGAATGTGTATATATACTTATATATACTTATGTATGTTTGTATATGTATTCGATTAAAGTATAATATCTACTTATGTGTACCATTGAAATGTGTCAACATCGAAGAGCACCTTCCTCCACTTATTTATCTCTGCATCACCCTAGGGTTGACTGACAGAAAATGCCTATGGCATTGAGTCCACCTCTGTACGAATTTGTGCATTAAGTTATTAAATAAATACATTGTGACATAAGAGTATACTATGCATCTGCCTACTCCTTCGGAGATAAAGGCGTGTCTATATGTATGTAGTAGTAACTTTGTTGCGATAAATGAATTCCACACTGACCTGATCCATCCTGATGACACCCTCGGCGAGCGTCTTGTACCCCAGTATGGTGCGGTTCTTGTACTTCTTGCGGCGCTGTAGCATTATTTGCAACCTGGAACATCACAATAATGCTTAAAATATCGTTATATTTCACGCTAGCGGATGTCACGGTCTCACCCGCGTATCCCCCGTCCACGTGGGAATACGTGAATAAAATATAACCTATGTTACCCACGGATAGTGTACCTTCCCGACAGTGAAATAATGTTTCAAATCGGTTCAGTACTTTCGAAGCCTATTCGATGCAAACAAACAAAGAAACCGTCAGATATTTCCCCTTTATAATATTGGTGAAAGCCGTGAAAGAACAGTATCTTTGAGATAATGTTCGTTGATGGTTCATGGATAAAATTTTGATCTTAGATCTTTCGCCTTCGTTAACACTTTGGATATAAGATCAAAGTTTTATCGAAAAATAAATGAAAGTTTGTACTTATATTCAATAGACATTTAGGAAAACACACACACACATGTATCAATAGCAATAAATATACCATTCCGGACGGTACAAGATCATGTTTTAGTTGTCATAAAATATATTGCAGAGCTGTTGAAATGTTTTCGTAAGTAACGACAGACTTTCAGCTCCAATAAAACATTCGCAATGTTTTGTTTAATTTGTGGGTAACATATTTGTATACTATACTACGTTTACTCACGAATGTATTAATATCAAAAGTATACATTATTATAATACGTTTATACTTCAGGATTATGTATTCCAGTTTGTATACGACGCCCTTGATTCGGGTCTCGACGTATATTTCAGAAACTTATTCTACAGACATTCAATTTTAATTGGTATGGCTGCAGGTTCACCACCTGTTATGTAAGACACGAATTTAAGTGGTAAAATGTGGCCGTTTAGTTTCTGTCTACCCCCTCGGGGAATCAGGCGAATATGTATGTATGTTTACTTCAGACATCTTGATTATAAATTTCACGTGATATTCAGCTGTACTATCTTAAAGCCTAATCGAATGTTGCGTTGTATGGTCCCGTTTTTCCTCATTGGGTACGGAACCGCAAAATCCACTTACGGATATACATTTCTTTAACAGACCGAATACCGAACCAATATCTTCATGATCGGGTCCTTCGCTATGAAGCAATGACTATCCAGCCTTGACCTTAATACACAGAAGTAGTGGCCCTAAAATCTAACAGCTACTAAACAGTATTAGCGGAAAGTAGAATAATGTCTCAATAAAAAAAGTCGCAAACATTTTTATAGACTTGTGATTTTCGATACAGCAACATGAACAAACACTCATAAAATATTTGTAGCTAAAGGACATCATTCATTTTGGACCAAAAACTGAAAGTGCCGGCCAGAAAAAGAAAATGTGATATTCGCATAGAACACACAATTTCTAGCAAAAAATACTACTACATTAACCCTGTGCGTGCTATGGTTTTTTAGTTACATGCTTTTAAAATTCGTGAAAAATGTTATATCGAAGGTGTCATTCTAATTGATATGAGCAGTTGAATAGTGATTTATTTTATTAATTATGTCTTTCAGCACACATATAAGCACACATACATATAATTAAACCTGTTTCTCCGAAGGGTGAGGCAGAGGCATATTTTATGCCCAATTTTGATTTCTCGTTCCTACATAAAGAAGCATGTAAAATAAAGATAAAGAGTATTTTATTTCGACAGAGTCAAAGGCCTTCTCGTAGTCCGCAAAAGCCATACACAGCGGCTGATTGTACTCGTTTGTTTTCTGCACAATCTGCCGTACAGTATGGATGTGGTCCACGGTTCTGAAGCCTTTTCGAAATCCGGCTTGCTCCTTTAGCTGAAACTCGTCGAGCCTTCCGGCGAGGCGGTTTGTGATTACTCTCAAGAACAACTTGTAAACATGGCTCAGGAGTGAGATGGGTCTGTAATTCCTCAGCAAGGTCTTATCACCTTTCTTGAAGAACAGAGCCACGCTTCAGGTGTTTGTCCCTGTTGGAGGACGGTATTAAACAAACTCATCAGCTCGTTGAGAACCGGAGCCCCCCCCCCCCCGCCTTCAGTAGTTCAGTTGTAATTCCGTCCTCCCCAGAGCCGCCCTCACCTCACCCTGATCGATGTCCGAAATGTTCTCGCTATAGTGGCGCGATAGTGGGACTCGGTGGTCACAATTAGTAGGGTCCTACTCGTCCGCCTTTTTGTCCGTGATGCATAAAGGTCTCTGTAAAAGCTCTTTATTAACTCGAGAATCTCGAACCTTCTGGTCACAGTTCTGCCATCCGCTGTCTTCAGTTTCATCAGACGGGGTCTTCCAAGCTGTTGGGCAATTACTTTGGTACCCCTGTTCTGCTCGATCGCTGCCTCGACGATGCTGGTGTTATAGCGTCTAAGGTCGCGTCGTATCAGCTTTCGTGTTCTGAGATTTAGATCCCGCTGGTCTGACGAAGACGAGTGCGTAGATGCTTTTTCCCGTCTAATTCTCATAAGTTCGAGAGTCTCGGGCGAGAGCTTAGAGCACCTGTTATTGCTTTTTCCGAACAAAAACCTTCGGGACACTTGCTGTAACGTCCTGACCACATTGTCGGCCTTATCGTGAATATTGCCAGTCGTTTCCAGCAGATCAAAACGATTTTGAAGTTCTAACTGGAACCTCTCAGCCCCTGAGGCTAACTGGAGCGCGGTAGGTCGGAGAGTAGGCTTCATCATACGGGCTCTTTCAGCTCGGAAGTCCAAATTCAGAGATGCTCGTATAAGTCGGTGATCACCACCGTTATTAAACCTGTTAACCACAGAAACATCTCTAAATATAGACTGCCTGTCCGTCATGATGAAGTCTATCTCGTTCCTTGTGACCTTGTCGGGGCATCGCCAAGTCCATTTTCTGTGGGGCTTCTTCTTAAAGATAGAGTTCATCAAGAAGAGCCTCTGAGACCAAGAAAACTGACAAGCATATGGCCCCGGTCATTTCAGCGCCCTACAACAAAGGGGCCGATATTCGTTTCGCCGCCTTCTTGAACTCCCACTTTGGCATTGAAGTCCTCCATCACAACGCTGTAGTGAGTCTTGGCAGTACCATGTAGTACTTTTGCTATGTATACACGGTCTCAACTGCCTCGACAGTGCTTTTCTAGGCCGGAGCGTACACTTGTATCACCTTCAGGGTGTACCTGTTGGTGAGTCTCAGTATTGAGTACGCTACCCGATGGGAAACACTGCTGATCTCCACAAAACTGCAAACGAGGTCCTTTTTCACCATAAAGCCAATCCCGCCCTCGGAAGAATGTCTTCCGTCACCTTCCCGAAAGTAAAACAGGTCGCCTGATGCAAGGGTTAGCGTGTCCTCCCCCTTTCTTCGGACCTCGCACAATACTGGATGTGCCAGTTATTACGACCTAGTTCTACCTCGAGTTCGGTGAGCCGCTCGTCCAGGCGCAGAGTAATTCCATTAAACGTAGCCAGGGTCAGTTTTGTATGGCAGCCTCCCGTAACCCGGAGATTCTTAGCACCCCCCCTCCCGCCGTCACTCCGACCGCTGCCGTGATCGGGAACAGCAGGAGTGCCGTGAACTGGGGGCTGTTGTTTTGTTGTGTGTATCATAGGAGGATATTTGGCCTTACTGTATCACGCTGGCCAGACGGGTTGGTACAGGGTTTAGTTTCGAATTTTCCTTTTTTGTGCGCCATGACCTCGTCCGTTTATCAGCAGGTGCACCACTCGCAGATGAGGCTGGCTTGGACCCCGGGGTTGGTGGTAGGGCCCCATCGCACCCATCGGGCGTCGGAAGGTGGCGGGGTGATTCGCCAGGTACCTGTCGCTTGAGTCTGGGCGGCTGCGCGCGCGGCACCTTTGTCTAAGTTTTTTGAAACAAGTTTGGATTTGTTGTGAATCGTTAGGTACGTTTTGTTTGTGCGTAGGTACGTAGATAATTAATAAAATGATAATTCTTTCTTATTACAATAGAATAACGTAAAAACAAATCACTATTCAAGTGATAAAATGTATCAAAATACATCATCAAAATAACATTTTTCTCGTATTTTAAAAGCATGTAACAACAAAACCATAGCACGCACAGGGTTAATGTAGTAGTATTTTTTGCTAGAAATTGTGTGTTCTATCCGAATATTAGATTTTTTTTTTCTGGCCGGCACTTTCAAAATTGGCCCAAAAATGTATGAAACGTGAATGATCTCCTTTTCGAAGGCATACCAAGTTTGCTCTGGGGTTGAGCTTCCGAAGGCGTACGCGGGGCTCCCGACCGTAGGCATGGGAGGGGCATCGTCTGGTTTAATTCGGTAGGAGTCACAAGTTGAGTTCCACATCCAAGGAAGCCACGGCAATTTCGTTCGACCGCAGGGTTCTCTTCGAGCTGTGCATTCGCTCTCCGCTATACAAGCGGATTATCCGCAGTGTGCAAAACTAAAAGTATATGTATAGTACAAACCTATTTCCATCCCGCTTGACGAAGTGCGGATACTGCAGAGAGAAGCACAAGTCTAGTTCCACATCCAGGGGTAGCACGGCGATGTCGTTCGAGCGCAGGGTTCTCTTCGAGCTGTGCATTCGCGCCGCTAGGATGACCTGCTCCCGCGCCGCCTGTCACTTAGCTATGCAAGCGGAATAACCGCAGTGTGCAAAACTAAAAGTATATGTATGGTACAAACCTGTTTCCATCCCGCTTGACGAAGTGCGGATACTGCAGAGAGAAGCACAAGTCAAGTTCCACATCCAGGGGTGGCACGGCGATGTCGTTCGAGCGCAGGGTTCTCTTCGAGCTGTGCATTCGCGCCGCTAGGATGACCTGCTCCCGCGCCGCCTGTCACTTAGCTATGCAAGCGGAATAACCGCAGTGTGCAATACTAAAAGTATATGTATGGTACAAACCTGTTTCCATCCCGCTTGACGAAGTGCGGATACTGCAGAGAGAAGCACAAGTCAAGTTCCACATCCAGGGGTGGCACGGCGATGTCGTTCGAGCGCAGCGTTCTCTTCGAGCTGTGCATTCGCGCCGCCAGGATCACCGCTCCTGCGCCCGCGCCGCCTGTCGCTCCGCCCCCGGAGTCGCCGAGGGCGCCGCATACTCGCAAGCGGGTTATTCGCAGTGTGCATAGCCTGGAAAGAAAAATAAATCTGGTTAAGTTATTACTACTTTACACAAACTAGCACGTAGGTAATAACTTTCCTCCTAGTGACATCTTTTAAAAATTCTACATGTCGAAATAATTAAACTTTCGCGTATTAATAAATAAATAAATAAATATGTTAGAAACGTAGAATTCCTCCCACCCCCTGCCTCAAAATATTATACTTCATCTACTCCTCCCCCGCCGTATTTCCCGAATAAAGAATGCAGCAAAAAAATCTACATCTTTAATTTAAGGTACAGCTAGCATTTTATACATTTTGTACATGTCCCCTGAAATGTCATCACGATTCCACAATTGAAAAATGTAAGGCACGTCTGTACATAACGGTGTATGTACATCGCTACATGAGACGATTACAGGAAGTACAGTAAGCAAGAAAATTTTTACACATAATTTAAATCCAAAGTAAAACCGAAAAGTAAATGTTTAATCACAGGGAACAAATTGTTGACTATCAGTCCTTTTTGTTAGCACTGACCCACGTTTGAAATAATTACATTTTTTTTACTTTCAGTGCCTCTCCGCTACCGGAGGTTGGCCGTTAACCTTTAAAACTCCACATTTTTTTAAGCCAAACAGAAGAGCTGAATTGTTCTTGAGCTATGATTTTCTACATCGTCTCCCAACCCGTTGTTTACCCCATCATAATTAATCGTAGAAAGTCGTAACGCGCAAGTCCCATCACCTTTGATAACCTGCAGCAGTTGTGTTTTCCCGTCGCGTTGTAATACGATTTCATTAGAGATCTTGTGAGTCCAGGATATTCGAAGCAAACAATAATTACATTAATTTCATTAGTCAGCCTTAATTCTCCAAATGGGTAGGCAGATTAACACTAAGCTTATTTTTATCCCCTAAAACTACTTACTATAACTGGAGAAGATAAAAAATAATATACGTATCTTCTTTAAACGAGTCTCGTATATTAAGGACATAATAAAACACAGCAGAGCTTACAACGAATAAGGTGTAATGTTTACATATTTTTTTTTAATGAAAGATTTCGTTGCTGACCGTACCCACATACAACATACCACCACCAAGAGCCGTAATACTTCGTGACACAACCCCCTGTACGTAAATGTTTGTGTCAACAAGGGTGTGAGAAAATTAAAATATTCAAATATTTGTACACGTATAATAACTTTATGTTATTTTAATTACTTTTTAAGTCAAAATGTTTCATTTAAGGGTTTAGGCCAGTTTAGGGTAAATGTCCTCGTTAAGAGGGTGTTATTAAAATATTATGTACATGACAAGAGTAATGCTGCTGCTATTTCGGAATTGTATTTTTTTTTCATAACCTTCTATACTCGCTCGTACCCGAATAAAAGTGCTCATAGCCCTGAGGGGCAAGTGCGAGTTTTTGCGTGAGCTTGTCGACATTCACGGCGCGCCAATTCGTATGGAATCGAGACCCCGCCACCTAGCTGTAAACGCGGGAACTTGTCTCGATTCCATACAAATCGGCCAAAACGCGCTCACCCGTGAATGTCGACAGGCGCTCGCCGAAACTCGCACTTGCCCCTCTGCTTGCACTGTAGGTAACGAGACTTAGAAGACTAACACAAATTAGGGATAGTACAGATGGAAACCTACATTTGTGCTTCTAAAAAGTGACGTATAATGTGCATTTGTTCTGTATTCACTCAGTTAATTTTATTCTACCTTAATTAATTCTTGCTACCATTCGTGACACGGTATGTCGCGGGATGTTAGTCTTAAAACTTGACCTGAAAATGCTGAGCTAATGAACAGCTACGAGTTGGCAGGATGATAAGAGAGAATAAACAGCGTTTAAGTTTTTTTATAAGTCTAACTCTACGACGAGCATTACGTACGGGTAATGCATAGCCGCTGTGATGGGCGGCTACGCGTTGGCTTTTTTTTTAAGGGGAGGAAAATCCTACAGGGATGCTATGCCGGACTCCTACTGACTAAAAATCACACGTATCCTACCTAACAGCCTACGGTTGGGAGCCCCGGGTAAGCCCTCGGAAGGGTACCCCAGGGGCTACGAGTTGGCTACGACAGTATCATCGATAAGATCGTAGAGCATTTCTTTAATTTTTCTTAGAATGTAGTAGAGCGTGAAGATTTTATTTCGAATAGTTCTCAAAACATACAAGTTAATATTTTACGACTAGCATTTGAATTGGTTTTGGTTGAATGAACCTTTCATCTTTAGTGTTCTGAAGCAAATTGTAATTTGATTTTATAATTCGTTAACGGTATAAAGTTATTTGATTTCAGTCTATATTCATTACATTTTAGATTTATATTTGAGTGATTATCGACACTGAAGTATAAAATCATCATAAACTGAGCGTCTGTCCTAGCTGCAACCGAAACTATATTCAAGTCCAGAATCAGAACTTGGGGATCGGTTTTGTACTATTAGCCCCTCTCTATAAAATAGAGTGCAGAGGGGTTAATGGCGAGACTTTGTCTCTGTGACTCTGTTGCATTAAACTACGTCACTAGGTCACGTGAATCATCTGTTCAAAGTTTGAAATATAACAAAACGAAAATGACAACGTCAATCGGATTGAACTTTCATTTTTACAATAAACCTGGTAACGAGAGGGGTAGTCTGGTGAGAATAATCTCACAGCTTTCTTGTTTTCTGTTCACTTCGAAATAAGTTAAATAAGTTATCACAAATAAAATTTATCTTATCTTCGAATAGTCTTTCGAAGTTATATATTATTAAGATAAGATCATCTTCACCCAGACGATTTAGTCTAAGTCTCCTATACGTCTGAAGTATAATCTCACGGCTTATATTCCGAAAGGGACATTAAAGCGAATTAGAGACTGGATAGGAAACAACTAACTATGTACGTCTCGATAAAAGTCTACTTTATGTAGGGAGTCACGTAAAAGTCCAAGACCTAAGCTTTATTGAAACAGATTATTTCTCGGAGCTTTCGTATTTACTAAGTCAGATTTGCTCTTAGAGCTTACCTACCCCTCAAGTTAGGTCAACGTTCTGTTTGAACTTTAGAATATACTCGTAAAATACTATTGCATTAGTACATACACATGGTCACGCATTTATTCCCAAGGGGGTAGGCAGAGACTTATTATATGCCCACATTTCACCTTTTTAAAATTTGTTCCACGTAATCGGTGGTGAGCCGTATTGCCGTGTTGTGATGGACTGTCACAGGTTGTGACTGCCTGCTGTTTAACATTATTTTCAAGCCGCCTAAAAAGGCCTTCAACTTAGCTTAACGAATACCATTTTACTGGCAACCGGGAGCAACGGTTTAACGTGCTTCCGAAGCACGGAAACGCTCTAATAAATGTCACAAAGTGGTCACATGGATGGTCACCCATCCAAGTACAGGCCATAGTGAAAGCTTACAGCAGTGGTCGTTTACAGAACACCGAGTCCGCGGGGCCACGAGCGCTTCAACTTGGATAAGTTTATATATTACACTTACAGAATAGATTAAATATTAGTTGTGCGAAATATCGACCGCCTCACTTCACCGCACGAACGCAATCAGTAGGGGCGGGTTCAGACGGGGCGGTAAACGTCCGGCCAACCTTCCGTTTCCTGGCGTCTCGTCGTCGAGTCCGGTGTGACAAGTACGCAAGTCATTATTATTATATTCGTAACGTGTATTACAGTTGCAATGTCTTTTCTAGTTTCATACACATGACCCTTTATAAAGCGCTGCACACGGTCGTCGCGTCCTCTTAAGCGTTCTGCTGCTCTTCATGTGATGGACCAACTCCATCTGCGCGACATCACTGGATCTGGTGGTCTAGGGAATTGTGTTTATGCCTTAGGCTAGCCTTCGTCCTAGAAGGAGTAGAACTAAGGAAGTCATTAGTTGTATCTGGTGCTGATTAATCGCTACCGATCAGGTATGAGTGTACATGCGTTTTAGTAGCTGTGTGCAATTTTAAAGACACCGACGCGCGATGTTGCATGTGAACCAACCAACATACAAAGCTATTAAAAGAGGAGACTTCAAAAGTTTTCATATTTTAAAAGTTCAATTCCTGCTTCAGTATAGAACTTTAGAATTTGATTAAGGTTGCAAGCTGAAGCGGAAGCTTTGAAAGGCACGTTTAGCCGGTGGTCCCGGTTGTCAGTACAGCAGTAGTCCGGTATGGCAATCGTTAAGCCAAGTTAAAGGCGATGTGGGCGGCTTGAAATATTTGAACAGCAGACAGATCAGACAATCACAACCTGCGCCTATCTCAACACGACACACCACATATTATCTGCGACAGTTGACATATTTATTATATATGCCCACATTTCACTTTTTTCCAAATTTGTAAATAGGTGAAATGTGGGCATATAATATGCCTCTGTCAACCCCTTCGGGGTTAAAGGCGTGTTTGTTATAAGCTGATAATTATATTCGCTCTATAAATGATGCAATTCCATTTGAAATAAGGAACTCCAAGGTCTGCAAATGGAACAATTTGACCAAAGTTGGTCAATATCAATCTTGTTAGAAAGCCAATATGGACACGTAGGTACTCGTCTATCCGTTTAAGGCACTAAGCTTTCCCTGACACAGCAAGACACACTCAGTACTGCAACCTTTCACTGTTTTATACTCATACTGGTGGACGTCACGCGGTTTCACCCGCGTAGTTCCCGTTCTCGTGGGAATACGGGAATAAAATATAGCCTATGTTCACCGCAAAGAGTGTAGCTTCCCAACAGTGAAAGAATTTTTCAAATCGATCCAGTAGTTCCGGAGCCTATTCGTTACAAACAAACGAACAAAAAAACAAATCTTTCCTCTTTATAATATTAGTATAGATATTACAAACGCAAGACGGTAGCATGAGATATCATTGCTACATTAGAAGCGGGATAACACCTGAACAACTTCCCAAAGACGAGGGATAGCATCCTAAACACCCTAGGGGAGGCCGCAGTGGTAGCCGTAGGTCTGTTGGGAGTCCTTCCGAGGGCTTAACCGGGGCTCCTAACCGCAGGCTGTTAGGAAGGATACGAGTGGTTTTTAGTCGGTAGGAGTCCGGCATAGCATGCATGTACGATCCACCTCACGTTAAATAAAAATCATTGCTACATTCGTCAACTTTATTCTTCTTTCGTTTCAATGTTTCTTTAAAATGGTTTTGGTATAAACCACTGTAATTAATAGCACTTACAGCATTGAAAGAAAGAAAGAAAGAAATAATATTTATTCGGTACATAGCCTTAACATTAAAAACTAAATAAAAGAAATAAATGGTTTTCAACATAAGCATGCCGAATAGGGCTTGGTTCAGCATGTGCAAGGCTACTGCCAAGCGCTGGTTTTCAACCAGACCCTTATGATGTCCCCCTCTCACGGATGCCAATCAGTCCAACGGTCATCTATCAGTTTTTGCACATCTATATATATAAAAATGTTGTGTGCGTTTGTGTATCTATTAAAAACTCAAAATTTCCTGAATCGATTGAGCTCAAAATTGGACACGATGTACAATAGGATTCAGAGATGGTTTCAGGCTACTTTATACACTTTTATCATAACAGCAATAAGAATAAAATAGCTTTAAAAAGTGATTTTACCCACGGAATAATAAAAACAAGTGGAAGTGTGTTAAGACAAATTTACTACCAGAACCGCTGTCGCCAAACTCACACATACAAACCGTGAATAATATTGTGCACTACTAGGAAACAATTGATTTGATTCGTCGCATAATTTTAATTTCAAATTGACCTAAATCATATAAACTACCAAGCGAAAACACGTCTTCACGCCTTCAAAATAGAACTTGCTATACTATAAATAAAGAAAAGTACTTACGACGTTTTGTGATCCAAATCAAACATGCTTCGATTAACACAAAAGTTCAGCTACTCAGCGAGAGATGGCAGTGTATATCAAGCAAAATATTGTAAACCTTATTCCCTTAGAATATGTTTGACATTGCCTCAACTCATTTTAGTTTACTCGCTTATCAGCTAGTGCAGGGCAAAACATATTTTCAATATCGATAAAAGGATGTTTGTAATCCAAGATCTTAGGTTTATAATTTTCAAATTAACACTTGTAACAGAAACTTCAATACACTTTGGGGTTCTTCAAAAAGTTTTTACAGGGTCGACCACGCAAGTTTGCGCCTCTGGTGTGGCAAACGTCCATAGACTGCGGTGCGCTTGGTAGTATAAAAAAGACTCACTGTATTCATTTCATGTTTTTTTAACCGACTTCAAATAGAAGGAGGTTTCTCAATTCTATTGTACATATATGTACCTGACTCATAAACGTGGAGACAAACCCACTGAACATGTAAGTAATAAATTTAGGACAATATATTACTTACATGTTCAGTGGGTTTGTCTTAATATGTAGCTTTCATTAAATATATTATATAAAAAGATTAATTTCACAATTAGGATAGTAAAATACGGTATAAACGGATGTTTATACCTTAGATTACCACCTACCGTTAAAAATTCGTCATTTTCAAAGCTAGCAACATGAAATGACATGTATTCAAGTTGCATGAACCACTAACAATATTAAAACCAAATAAAATCAAACCAAAAACTAATCTGTTATGGCTAATATTTTGTTTATTTTGTACATAAAAAAATATGTCTAGCTCGTTCTTTCCTCTAACGATTTGTATAGATTAGAGCAAGATAGACGAAGTGTAATGCTACGAACACTGTGCTACTAAACGCGCAAGCTGATTTAGTCTGGACACAGACAAGGGGTATAATGACTGTGACCAACTAAGATTTCGTGGAGAAAATATTAGTAGACAAAACTTAAAAATACAGCTATTGCTCACTGCAGTAAGCAATAGCTGTATTTTTAAGCACACTGCAATGTGCAAAATATGATACATTTTAGGTAAGAGAACATCTTGGCAATAAAGTTTAGAAACAGAACATATACAGGCTGTAAATAAAAGGCCATGGTTGAAGGAAAAGTACCCTTAATATTAATGATAACAAATGTTGCCGAAAAAAAAAACGTTCATTTATTTTCGAAAGTAAGTAAAACTGCATTTGGATTTTTTTAAAAATGCCTGCTTATCCAATAATCGAACCGGTGAGATGTGAAAAAAAAAACATCTTGTATTATATGATGCCAACTGAAAGAATCTTTCATTCTTAAGGAACAATTTCTTTTAAGCAACATAGTGTAGCCGGAAGACAGAGGCGACGAAATCTACATCGATAACACAGGTCTGCAACATAAAAGCTGTCTGGATGTTATGAAATGTGTGTGTTATGAAAAACATTCCAGCACGTCAGGTTTTTTTACAAAATGCATTTTTATAATAAAAAATGAGATTTAAGGCTAACTTGAAGTCATAATGATGAGAGGTATTTTTCTTTCGGAATCCTGTTCTTTGATGTATTCAAGTCATAACTATAATTATTTTTTAAAGAAAGAAGAAAGAAAGAATTCAGTTTAAGGTCTTAAAAGCATTTCAAGCTATAAGTTGTCTAATGAAAAAAGGTATGTACATTTTATTCATTCCCTTCTAAATCACTTTCCAATACATAAATAAATATAAGTTAGGAGAAGTGAGTAAATAGCTAGGTTACGTTTGATACGAGTTTGCTAAAGACAGATGGAAATTAATTTTAAATAAGTCTTTTGTCTTTGACATGGTATAAAATGATATCAATGATATCGATAAGTCTGCCATCTCATTTGACCACATCACTAAATGAGTAGCAGAGAAAGATCCAGAAAAAATACGCTAGTGTGCGTAACCCAAAACGAGCTTTATTTCTACAGGGATATGGTTGATTTTCGTGGCAATTTTTATTTAATTTTTGACATATTGAATTTCTTTACGATTTCTTAGAAAAATGACTAATCTTTACTTTCCGGTGGTATAAAACACCTCCATTCCCAAGATTAGTTCTCCTACTATCATTTTTACACTGCAGAATGGCACAATTCGGCATATTTGCTGTAAAATAGATTTAATTTATGAAGTTCGCGTAACGAGCAACTAGACACGACTAGACACGATGTTAAATACGACTGGGCACGAATGAGCTCAAGTTTGCGGGTTTGCGCTTACTGTTGACACGCGTGCCACGCCTACTTCGCACTTCTAATGTTTTTTCTTTTCTGTGATTTTACCAATAGATGGCGTTGGTCGTTTTTTTTTAAATTATATTCTGCCAGCTTCAGAACAAAATATTATAAACAACCTATTTAGAAGGTACCTACCAGATTGATGTTTTTTAAGAGAAGTTTGATTGCGGCCTCCTTGCATTCAGAATAATAAAAGAGAGTACTTACCTAATAAAGAGGTCAGATTTGTTTTGCATGTTATTTTTGAACTTTTTGGACATTCGGAATTTTGGAGTTTTGGACTTTAGACTTTTGGAATTTTGGAGTTTTGGAGTTATGGAGTTATGGAGTTTTTTTGACTTTTATAATTTTAGACATTGGAGTTATGGACTTTGGACTTTTGGCCTTTTGGACTATTGGACTTTTGGAATTTTGGACTTTTGGACTTTTGGAATTTTGGAGTTTTGGAGTTTTGGAGTTATGGAGTTTTTGGACTTTTAGAATTTTAGACTTTGGAGTTATGGACTTTTGGACTTTGGACTTTTGGCCTTTTGGACTATTGGACATTTGGACTTTGGACTTTTGTACTTTTGGACTTTTCTAGTTTTGGGCGTTTGACATTTTGGACTTTTGAAGTTGGAGTTTTGGAGTTTTAGAGTTTTAGAGTTTTAGAGTTTTAGAGTTTCAGAGTTTTAGAGTTTTAGAGTTTTAGAGTTTTAGAGTTTTAGAGTTTTCGAGTTTTAGAGTTTTAGAGTTTTAGAGTTTTAGAGTTTTAGAGTTTTAGAGTTTAAGAGTTTTAGAGTTTATAGTTTTACAGTTTTAGAGTTTTAGAGTTTTAGAGTTTAAGAGTTTTAGAGTTTTAGAGGTTTAGAGTTTTAGAGTTTTAGAGTTTTAGAGTTTTAGAGTTTTAGAGTTTTAGAGTTTTAAAGTTTTAGAGTTTTAGAGTTTTAGAGTTTTAGAGTTTCAGAGTTTTAGAATTTTAGAGTTTTAGAGTTTTAGAGTTTTAGAGTTTTAGAGTTTTAGAGTTTTCGAGTTTTAGAGTTTTAGAGTTTTAGAGTCTTAGAGTTTAAGAGTTTTAGAGTTTATAGTTTTACAGTTTTAGAGTTTTAGAGTTTTAGAGTTTTAGAGTTTTAGAGTTTTAAAGTTTTAGAGTTTTAGAGTTTTAGAGTTTCAGAGTTTTAGAGTTTTAGAGTTTTAGAGTTTTAGAGTTTTAGAGTTTTAGAGTTTTAGAGTTTTCGAGTTTTCGAGTTTTAGAGTTTTAGAGTCTTAGAGTTTAAGAGTTTTAGAGTTTATAGTTTTACAGTTTTATAGTTTTAGAGTTTTAGAGTTTTAGAGTTTTAGAGGTTTAGAGTTTTAGAGTTTTAAAGTTTTAGAGTTTTAGAGTTTTAGAGTTTTAGAGTTTTAGAGTTTTAGAGTTTTAGAGTTTTAAAGTTTTAGAGTTTTAGTTTTAGAGTTTCAGAGTTTCAGAGTTTCAGAGTTTCAGAGTTTCAGAGTTTCAGAGTTTCAGAGTTTCAGAGTTTCAGAGTTTCAGAGTTTCAGAGTTTCAGAGTTTCAGAGTTTCAGAGTTTCAGAGTTTCAGAGTTTTAGAGTTTTAGAGTTTTAGAGTTTTAGAGTTTTAGAGTTTTAGAGTTTTAGAGTTTTAGAGTTTTAGAGTTTTAGAGTTTTAGAGTTTTAGAGTTTTAGAGTTTTAGAGTTTTAGAGTTTTAGAGTTTTAGAGTTTTAGAGTTTTAGAGTTTTAGAGTTTTAGAGTTTTAGAGTTTTAGAGTTTTAGAGTTTTAGAGTTTTAGAGTTTTAGAGTTTGAGAGTTTGGGAGTTTGGGAGTTTGGGAGTTTGCGAGTTTGCGAGTATGGGAGTTTGGAGTTTTGGAGTTTTGGAGTTTTGGAGTTTTGGAGTTTTGGAGTTTTGGATTTTGGGAGTTTTGGAGTTTTGGAGTTTTGGAGTTTTAGAGTTTTAGAGTTTTAGAGTTTTAGAGTTTTAGAGTTTTAGAGTTTTAGAGTTTTAGAGTTTTAGAGTTTTAGAGTTTTAGAGTTTTAGAGTTTTAGAGTTTTAGAGTTTTAGAGTTTTAGAGTTTTAGAGTTTTAGAGTTTTAGAGTTTTAGAGTTTTAGAGTTTTAGAGTTTTAGAGTTTTAGAGTTTTAGAGTTTTAGAGTTTTAGAGTTTTAGAGTTTGAGAGTTTGGGAGTTTGGGAGTTTGGGAGTTTGCGAGTTTGGGAGTTTGGGAGTTTGGAGTTTTGGAGTTTTGGAGTTTTGGAGTTTTGGAGTTTTGGAGTTTTGGAGTTTTGGAGTTTTGGAGTTTTGGAGTTTTGGAGTTTTGGAGTTTTAGAGTTTTAGAGTATTAGAGTTTTAGAGTTTGAGAGTTTGGGAGTTTGGGAGTTTGGGAGTTTGCGAGTTTGGGAGTTTGTAGTTTTGGAGTTATGGAGTTTTGGAGTTTTTGGAGTTTTGGAGTTTTGGAGTTTTTGACTTTGGACTTTTGAACTTTTGAACTTTTGGACTACTACTAACTCCTATGTATATTTTATGATATTTCTTTCAAAAAATAAGGTCATGAAGAAGT
This sequence comes from Miltochrista miniata, assembly GCA_933228765.1. Lineage (NCBI taxonomy): Eukaryota > Metazoa > Arthropoda > Insecta > Lepidoptera > Erebidae > Miltochrista > Miltochrista miniata. The sequence goes on along the minus strand of OW121764.1, from coordinate 6,289,174 downwards.
TTCACTTCTTACGTGTGTACAATAGTACACGCACACATTTTTTTTTAAATGTACCCATCATTTAGTTTGTTACTCATTTCTCATAGGTACATAAAACCACCATAAAAAAGTCACAGCGAAGCGTGGCAGGGTACCGCTAGTATACATATAAATAATAACCAAAAAACAACAACACTGTCAGGGACTTCATTTAAATCGGTCAATAATTTACTTATTTTATAATCGTATGATTCAAAATGAATGTGTAAAGATGTCGTAAAACGTATAAAAATATATTGTGCCATTGTTTCAATTCGCTGTCATAACTCATTGCGATTGTCATAATTTATTACTAACCATCTTTCCGGGTTGCTGAAAGCAAGACCATTTGCGATTTATATACCTAAGTAACCGCTAGAAAAAAAACCGGCCAAGTGCGAGTCGCAGTCGCTCACGGACCGTTCTGTACAAAAAAACACGTTTGTTGTTCGTACAACAAACGTGTTTTTTTGTACAGAACGGAAAAAAACAAATACTAAAATCAGCTTCCATACTCGTGTATGGAAGCTGATTTTAGTATTTGTTTTTTTTTATATTCAGCTCGCCAAATTGACGTCGCCACCAACCTGATGGTAAGCCGTGGCGCATCTAGCGATTGGGGGCCAGTCTCACAGTCCTTAAGACTTTCGACAGTGGTCCTCAAGTTGGCGGCCCTGTGATATGCCTCTTCACGCTCCTCTTGAAGAACCCGGGATTGTAAGATGAGGGAAAAACGTGTGAAGGCAGGTCATTCCATGTTTTTATAGTTAGACAGAGGAACGATCTTTTGAAACGCTCGGTTCTGGCGAAAATAGTTGTTAAAGCAACAAAAACATTATCTGTGAAAATATCAGCTCTATAGCAATCACGGTTCCTGAGATACTTTACTTTTACTTGTGACAAACTAACAGACGTACGGCGAAGTCCCACGAACAGGGTCTCGTTTTTACCTTTTGGGTACGGAACCCTAAAAATGCGCATTAAATATATTTCTATTATACTGTGCTACGGGTCGGGTTCCTTTTTTTGTGAAAATCTTTTTAAGAATAGCGTGCCACTTTTCTGTCAAATACATTGCGGGCCCATTTCAGGTCTTACGTAGTATTGTATTCTCTTCGATTTCAGGTGTTAGCCGGTAGTTTGCCCCGAATTCATGTAACCGTCGACTGTAAAAAGATCTAATGGGGGATGCTTTTGTAGCGTATATTTTTATGGTTATTATTGGACCTTGAAATTGTGCGAGGATAAAGTGAAATTTCGCAGGAATAATCAGTGCAGATTTTATTAATACATAGTTCTATTGACTGATCAGATTCTCGGCTGATTTATGAGAGCTTTCGAATAAAAAATAAATCTGCCTAGCAATGAATGAAGAGAGGCTCCTCCATGAAGGATATAAGGCGGACCCTTAGGCTTACATACAGATTATAACAGGCCTTAAGTGCGCCTTCACACTAGCGTAGGCGTTCGATGGACGTATGCGCGGCGTAGACGCGACGTATACGCCGCGATAGCGTCACACAATTGCGTTGGCGTTTTGGTATCATCGTTAACAAAATAGATTCTGACCAGGAAACACTATTGATGGCTTTACTTTAAAAAAGAACATTAGTGCAAACTGCGAATAAAATTTTGTTCGTGGTTCGGGAAAGACTTTCCGGGCTGGCGCCTCGGGACCGTACGCTATTATTTTTTGCTATTAATTACATAATAATTACAACGATGCATACGAAAATACAAATTCAACATGGCCGCCGCCGCGCCGTATTTACAAAATTTTATGATGGGTATCGTTTTAGGGGTTTTTTTAGTATGCTGAGTACGAATTAACGATTTTGAAATCCAATATGGCCGCCGCGCTGTAAGTATAAAATTACATGATTAGTATCGTTTAAGGGTTTCTGTGTATGCATAGTACGAAATGCATGATAAATTTGCAATCCAATATGGCCGCCGCGCTTTAATTACGAAATTTCATGATGGGTATCGTTTTATGGGTTTTTAAGTATGCTGACTACGAATATCATGATAATTTTGCAATCCAACATGGCCACTTCACCGTTATTACTAAATTTTACCGTGGCCATATTGGATTGTCAAATTATTATGTAATTCGTACTCAGAATACTCAAACCCCTTAAACGATACCCATCGTCAAATTTTGTGAATACGGCGCGGTGGCCTTAATATATTGCAAAATTATCATGTAATTCGTACTCAGCATACTCAAAAACCCCTTAAGCGATACCCATCATGTAATTTTGTAATTCCGGCGCGGCGGCCATATTGGATTGCAAAATTATCATGTAATTCCCACTCAGCTTATAAAATGATCGGGATCCTGCCGTTTGGCAGAATTTGTTTCGTCAATTTTTACTCCCCAAAAAACTTATCGCATAGTTTCATTTCCTAAAAGAATCTTTAGCAAATTTATATTTCGCATTTTGATTGCTTTGTCAAATAACATCTTGCTCAATTTTTATTCAGTCAAATATGCACTTAAGATAAATATTTTTAGTAGCAATCATTTCCATGCCGAGGATTAGTCGCTTGTGGACAGGATTGTACACGATCCCCCAGTAACGCGGCGTATGCGTCGCGTATACGTCGCGTTGCCGTCGCGTATCCGCCGCGCATACGTCCGTCGTACGCCTACGCTGGAAAAACGCTAGTGTGAAGGCGCACTAAAGGCCAGAAGTAGCCAAGGTCTATTGGGAGTCCTGGGGTCATCCTTCCGAGGGCATAAGGTCATAGCACACTTTAACCACCCCGCTCCCACCCAACACTGCTCTAAAAGAAGGCTACTGCTCGCAGTCTACGCGGCGACAGCTAGCACGCACCCAGCAGTCCACGCGGCGACAGCTAGCAGACGGCCAGCTGTCCACCCGTCGACCGCTCTCGCCTTTCGCAATAGACACAGTTCGCGATCGGTGCCGATGCGGCGACTGCTAGCAGTAAGCGCGCGGGCACCGCGCCGACCGCTCGTCTACAACGCCCACCCAGCGAGGCGTCCACTCCCGAGCAGTCTGACGGCGGTAAGCTCTGTCTGCTAATTGATGATGGCAATGTAAAATATATCTAAAGAGCAATGTTTAAGGCCTATATTTGAATTATATTGTTTTTGCCGGGTGGAAGCGGAGTCGTTAAAGTGGGCTTTGACCTTTACCCGGGGCTCCCAACCGTAGGCCTTTGATAAAAAACGTGTGGTTTTCAGTCGGTAGGAGTCCGGCATAGCATCCCTGTAGATTCTGTAGAACAAATTTTAAAAAACTGTCAACGCACAAAACTTACATTTGAATAATAAGCTATTGTAGAAAACTATTTATATTGATAATTATATTGATTTTAGTTGAATCAACCACATTACTTTGTACTCAATTACTCAATGTAGTGTGTAAAGTAAAGATTTAAGTTACATCAAGCTAAAATACTGAAATAAACATTACTCAAACTATTATTTCAAAACAGAGATTTCTTAACATATAACTCAATATTTTCAATTTACAAACCGGGCGGGGTCTGCAAATTAAATTGACCCACTTACAGCAAGTAGCTACAAATTGTTTTGAGGTAAGGGAGCCATTTATTGTATCCGCAAAAAGCTTTTTAGTTAATTTTTATGACAAGTTAGGTATTTGCTTCTAAAATTTCGTTAATGTACTTTTTAAAAGCTACGGCAATTGCCAGCCAATAAAGCCAAATTGTCAACCTTGGGCAAATATAATAAAACTAATTATAAATATTCTACAGTTAAAAAGGTATATTATACTGACTGAAAAGGCAATTCTTTAGAACTGTCATTTCGGCCTGTGTATATAATATGACTGTGAAACATGACGCTGCGGGTTGTTAAGATGAATATATTGAAAATGTGTGACAAGAATGGACCACGTAAAGAATACCGGCATTCGGCAGACCCCACAGACCATCCGGATACGTGGAGAACAAGGTATCTGACCTTGCCACCTCCATCAGGGAGGGCTTAACTGGACCCTACGTTCTCGATGTTGATGAAAACCACAGATATGAAAACCTTCATCGCATATTATGTTTTTAAATTAGGCACAATAACGAAAACATTCTTGGAACGAACACAATAAGAAAACTTGAACAAAGAAAATTGAACAAAGAATTTCTGTGAAAATGTAAAAAAATTACATTACCTACATTTTCCTTAGCTACGTAAAAACAAAATTAGGTAAAAAACGGCGAAAATGTACATTTACATAGCAATCATTTCGCAAAACGAAATTTTAAGATGAATATGTATCATTTTGCGCTATTTTGCTAACTTATTACAAAGTGCCAAAAAAAATATACATTGACTAGGTTATTTTATTCTGTTTATGATTTTTATGAAATATTTAAGCGAAATGGGTGAATAAATTACGTTTGTGATTGTTGTGTTGAAGTGCTACAAGACATTGTAGCTTCCTTCCTAGTTGATGAATGGGCACTTCGCCAACTGAATCGGGTTTCGTGTTAGATCGCTACAGTTTTTGTAAAAATCTGTGCTAGACCGTGGTTCAGACCGAGTAAAATTTCGTTCCTAAATCCAATAGGAACCTGTAAAATGTATAGACAGTATCCATCTAACAGATCAAGACCAATCTGAGCTCGAGAAAGTTGAAATGAGTTCCCTGCTTTGGTTTCCCAAATATGCTTGAGTACAGTGATCAGCCATTGGCTACGGTGAGGACTTTAGCTCCGGTGGTTCGTTGGTTTGCCAATTTAGTAGTATAAAAAGGTCGGTCTAGTACACTCTTTAGCTTAGATTATATTTTCATGATGAATGATTACCCCACGTACTTTATACGAGTAGCATAGCTAAGGCGCAATTTTTATCGCAATATTGTTATTCTGTAGCAGAAAATAATTCAACAATCAAATCAGTCTATATCAGTGCTGGATGTAGGCCTCTCCCATTAACGTAGGACGTAGGACAACCCCCCCGCCATATGGACCGATGACCTGAAAAAGGTCGCAGGGACTGACCTGATGCGGAAGGCGCAGGACCGTGTGTTGTGGCAAAAATAATTCTCAAGCATAAAATTCGGGCGGTTCAAAATCGCGGTGCGGACATTGCCTTAACCATTCAAATTCCAACTAAAACCTCAAACCACAAGCAATCTACAACAATTTTATTTCTAAACGACAAAGTTTCGAATACCGAACGACCTTTTACTGTCAAGTGTCAACGTCAAACTGTCAAAACTATTTCAGACAAAGCGTTGAACGAGTTTTCAAAATCAAAATTTAATAACAAATAACTCAATAGTCATATTATTGGAAATATTGAGAGTGATGTTGCGGTTATTTAGGCCCACATTTAGGGTCAAACTTTGGAGGTAATTCTGCTGTGATTAAAATGTAACCCGCGTAACATCGTTTACGTTACAACTTCCCTTTTGTTTATTATTTATGTATTTACACATAAATGGACTTTCCTCTTGAATTTCGTATTGTTAAAAACTGCATTAAAATTAGTTAAGAAGTTTTAAAAGATCCAGGGGCACAACAGAAATAGAAGCTATTACTGGATAAGGAAGACAGGGGGTCGTGTGATATGGGGCAAATTGGGAGAGGCCTATGTCCAGCAACGATGATGCTCACAACGATAGGTAGCCTTATAGTTGTTCTATGACAAGGCTTTCAAAAGTTTTTCTGCCTTAAGAACCAGGATATGTACACCGGTACACCAAAAGTAGGTAGTATATCCGAGTGATGGCAAGGTAAAAGACAAAAAGGAGAACGTAACCTTCTAAAGCATAGTGTTCTAGCAGAGCCTAATAAATTCTAATTCTTCAAACGAAAGGTGTTCAGCTACCACTTGCATATGGGGTTGGATCCACTCTGGGGTATCCTTCCGAGGGCTTACCCGGGTCTCCCAACCGTAGGCTGTAAGGCAGGATACGTGAGGCTTTTTAGTCGGTAGGAGTCCGGTAGATTTTCTCTCACGTATAAAAAAAAGCGGATCCCCTTACACCCAACTATATTTATAAAAGTAGATAATATTATTTTTAGTAACGACCAGAGGCAATTCCAAACATCTCCGTTTCTGACCAAAGACCAACAATGGAGAACCGACATAACGCCAAACTTACAACGAAACGTGCCTACATACGATGGGACAGCCAAAAGAAATGCTTCAAATGACCCTTGCGCTAAAACAAAAACTAAAGAAAAGCAGGTCCCTAAAGTGCCTCTAAGGAAAACCGTTCGGCCTGCCCCTAACCATTATAGTAAGGCGTATAAATTGACGGATGTGAGGAGGTACTCGCCTTTTCATGCGCCGAAACAGGTAATTGACTTGGATATATATATTGACTAGCTGTTCCCCGCGGCTTCGACCGCGTAGAAGTCGTTATCGCGTAAGAGTCGTTAATTATCGTAAAATCATAACCCTCCTTTTACACAGTCGGTTAAAAAGTAGCCTATGTCCTTCCCTGGGCCTCGAACTATCCCTATACCAAATTTCATCTTGGCGTGAAAGCGTAACAGACAGACAGACTGACAGAGTTACTTCGCATTTATAATATTATAGTAGGGATGTCACGTTTTAATAAAGGTTATATAAAGTTTTATGTAAAAGTTTTTTAAGCAAAGTGTGTATTCTAAGAATGGTAGCATTGTATTTTATAAATTACTAGCTGACCCGCGCAACTTCGTTTACGTGATAAATGAAGAACCGCTCGACCGATTTTGTGCAAAGTTCACATAAACCATCTACTAAATAGTCCGAACAAAGCATAAACATTTGGTTTGGATAGGTGAGCCCGTTCTTGAGTTATAAAATTACAACGAAAAGTGGCATTGATTTTTATAGATATAGACTTGCTGATGCCCGAAGCTTCGCGTATAATTTGTTCGCGTTCCCGCTTCCCGTGGGAACTTATTCCCGGCATAAACCGCCTATGTGTTATTCCAGACCATAATCTATCCCTGTACCAAATTTCAGCCCGATCCGTTCAGCGGTTTGAGCGTGAAAGAGTAACAAACATTCACACTCACAAACTTTCGCCTTTATAATATTATGAGTAAGATTATAATTGGATTTTTCATTTAAACTGCAGTTCCATGCCCCTCAGCCTTTCGTTGCCGTAATTAAACTTAGTTCCATCATGGAACCATGGAACTAGACAATGGAACTACTGGGATATGACGTTAGGTTTCCCTACATGCAATGCCATGCCCGATAGTTGTCTCCCGACCTAACCAACCATATTCCCCTAAAATGGTTTTTTTTTGGAACGAAACGATTGTATACTTTGTGCGTTTTATACATTAGAATTTTAAAATACAAAACTCACTGCAGTTTAAGAGTTTAAGCGAATTAAAGTCGGTACTTTTTTATATACTTACTAATATTATAAAGAGGAAAGATTTGATTGTTTGTTTGTTTGTTTGCATCTAATAGGCGCCGGAACTACACTCTTTGCGGTGAATATAGGCTATATTTTATTCCCGTATTCCCACGGGAACGGGAACTACACGGGTGAAACCGCGTGACATCCGCTTGTCGTAATATAAAAACTCACTTCAGCACTTACTAATACTAGATAGCAATATGCCATCAACATAAGCATCAAAGGTAAATATGATAGCAAAATACTTATTTTCCGTTTTCAAATGTAGTAAAGTATGTATGTTCATTGTCCACGTTTGGATTTAGTGTGTACATAATGTTTCACACATTATTAAACAATGTTGTGACACTGATATACGGGATGTAGCGACAAGTGATTTAAACATTGTTTAACATTACATTAATTTATGGTCACTAATATGTATAAAGGATATATGTTATTTATTAAACAGTCAGTAAATTTCAATCATAATTGCATATAATTTTCAATATATTTATGTAGATATACGTTTAGTAAAGCCATCTTTGGAGGTAAAGGTCCATGTTCATGCTTCCTGGAAGGAACATAGAATTAGCTATTTCAATAACTAATGGATGGAATCGGGCGTTACATGGCGGAAATCCATCCTAAAACGATAATAAAGAGGAGGAGGGAGAGGAACCCGCCTCACCCCCCCCCCCCCCCTCTTCAGAAGCGGAGTAGCTATTTTATTATCGTTTTAGCTATTTCTGACCCTGACGCTTAATCTCAACAGGCGTCTTCGCCCTGCCCAGCTGGTGCATTACAATACAATACAGTCCTTCAAATTTTGTTATTCGGAACTCGATGTGTGTCACAAACTAAAATTACCTAATTAATTAATTGCTTGAAGCGCTCGTGGCCCCGCTGACTCAGTGTTCTGTAAACGATCACTCACTGCAGTAAGCAACTTTCACTATGGCCGGTCCATGGATGGGTGACCATCCATGTGATCACTTTGTGACATTTATTTGAGCGTTTCCGTGCTTCGGAAGGCACGTTAAGCCGTTGGTCCCGGTTGCCAGTAAAATGGCAGTCGTTAAGCTAAGTTGAAGGCTTTATTTCAACAGCAGGCAGTCACAACCTGCGCCTGTCCATTTAAACACGGCAATACCGTTCACCACCTATTACTTGGGACAAATTATACAAAGGTGAAATGTGGGTATATAATATGCCTCTGCCTACCCCTTTGGGGATAAAGGCGTGACCATATGTATGTATGTAATTAATTGCTTATGGGCCAGACGGTTCTGTGTAAAAACATGTCATACTTTTATTATACCTAGACCAGGTTGGCGTTATGTTCAGAAAGGTCAGAAATATCAGTTACCAAAGACAGTAATGTGTAGAAGAGGCTAGCAAGAAGGAACATCAGCCTCTACCTACCCTCGTAGGAATGAAGCGTGAGACTATGACCTACATAAATTGATCACAAGTAAAAACCTCCATCAAAATTCTACGTTAAGCCCTCCACACACTTTCACACTCGCTACAATTTAAGCCCACAAAGCCAGAGGGTCGATAATCCGCGAACATCACTAGAGTACCTAATCCTCCGGGATAACGGGACCAAATAGAAATTAACGGGAAATACGTCCGAGAATATGTTCCTTTATGTAGTATATTGTGCGATAGATTAATAGGGTTGTCACTTTGGCTATGATTGGTTTATAATCCACGATAGTATTTGTTTTTGTATCCTCTCTTGTTCACCTATCTCTAGTATCCAAACGTGTATCTCCGCCCGATTTAAGCTTCTACTCGTTAATTAAACTGGTATACAAAATCTATTCATCCATTATGTCATTCCCCGAAGGGAAATGTAAACAAAACGCCCACATTTCATTAGTTACATTGTTATATCGCATAGTAGGTAGTGAGCCCATTACCGTGCAATGAGTGAAAAAATAGCCGAGGTCAACAACGGCTCAACGTACCTCCCTAAAGCACGGAAACGAAATATATAAAATACAAATAAAGTACATTTATCGAATATCGCGACCAAAACATCCCATGTCCTTCCTCTGTGTTATCTCGATAAGTATTACATTTTATCTCAACTTGTTTAATGGATTTATTATTATCTAACAGATAAACAGTCACTCTCGCGTTTTTATTATCATTGATATAGTTCACACCTGTTTCACTTCGGAGTAGGCAGAGACAAGGCCATCAACTTGCTACGAATTAAACACACAACTTTCGCTTCTTCTACTTTCGTGTCACATAAATTGTTCGACAACCCTATCCTGTTTCCAATTACGTTCCGGAATTGAATGTTATCCGGGAATCTAGGCAACAAACGAACCGGGCCGGGGGTATTATCAGCTTACTAGATTGCGGAGTTATTGGGTTGGATATAAGGACACGTCTTTTATTTTGTTTCTAATACAGACCATGTAATCATGAAACTAGAGACGTGCCTAAATGATTATTGCAAATACCCTATGAGGATCTTAGAAGGTTCTTACAGGGTTGGTAGCGCACGCGTAGTAGCAACTTGGTGTTGCAAATGTGCAATAAAGGCTACGATCAGGCGGACCGCATTCTTGTCTGACCCCTTCGTAGTATAAAACGAAATCACGACAACCACAAACGGACGTCAGCATATCGTTGCCGTAAGTCGATGATTGACAGGCCCAGTTCAAGAAAAAAATACAATATATGCATTTATGCAATGCACTGCCCGTGACGCCATATAGATGATATGGCGTCACGGGCAGTGCATATATTTAGATTTAGACTGTACTTTTAATCACAGGAGATGAATATAAATTAACATTACACATCCTCAGGGCGGTCTGACATTTGGAGTATCTAATAAATAGAACCATATAAAAATTTCGATTAACTACGTAAATGTATATTAATGCTGATGCCATAGAGCAACACGACCTATGACTTTGATCGGGATGGGAGGCGCCATATAGAGACTTTACCCTCTGTCAACCTACTCCAAATGGCATTACAAATAATATACCCTAAGTGTCTGAAATTTTAAGTGTATTGTTTTGTGTAAATTCCACAGTGATAGCCTATTGCTTTTGTAGTGGTATATAAAAGAATACGATTTCCCCCTGCAACATATGATACACAGATGTCTCCTCCCCCTGTACTGGTTGCGTTGCTCTATGGCTGATGCTGAACACAATTTAGATTTCCTCTCGACACGTCCCCGCTGCGGTAACATGAAAACTAATTAATATTCTGTCATTTTAATTACTGTGTGGGTTGTACACACCAAATAAGATCGTACGTGTTGCATGAATATATTAAGTACTAAGGCTTTTATTTTAAGAAATGGTAAGAAGAAACGAAGAGAACGGGATTAAATGAACATTGGACTATGACAGACGGAAGACGTACAAGAATGTAAAAACTTCGAACGACCTGCCGCACACGTTTTTCCCTCATCTTACAATCCCGGGTTCTTTAAGAGGAGCGTGAAGAAGCACATTACAGGGCCACCAACTTGAGGACCACTGTCAAAAGTGGTCCCCAATCGCTAGATGCGCCACGGCTTTCCATCAGGCTGGTGGCGTCCAATTTGGCGTGCCGAATATAAAAAAAAAATCATTGACGTGTTGAATTGGACAGGCGCAGGTTATGACTGCGAAGGATGGTCGGAAGTCGAAGGATCGAGGCTTGAAGTTCTTAATACTTATCAATATATCAACCTCAGGCAGGTTCTGGCGCATCTTAAAAAAAACCTGGAAAAGGGAATCGCCAAAAGTATCCGGTTGGGGCTGGGCAGCGTTCGCCTACACTACAGCCTGTGCGTTCCGAATAAATGTTATCTCCGTGAATATTGGCTAAACCTATGTCATATTCAATGAGCACGACACGCCGGGACCAATCTAAGTCGTAGGATCAAGGCTTGAACATTTCCAGAAATATTGGGTGTAACAAAATTGACTCTCCAAATTTCATGAGATGACTTGGCATCAGAAATCAAATACAAATATTTAATAAAAAAGGGGGTCAATTTTTTTTCTTCATTTTAGTAATGTTTCTTGACTGATGCCATGTCACGTGACGAAATTTGAACAGGTAGTTTTGTTACACTTTGTATACCTACATAAGGCAGGTCCTGGTAGAAAGAATGCGGAAAAGGAAATCGCCAGAAGGATCCCTTTCGACTGGGCAGCGTTCGGCTACAGTGCGGTCTGAGTAAAGGTTATCTTACACATAAATAATGGTCCGAAAGGAATTAAAGTTCTCATTTGAGACTGAAATACGAGAACTTGTGTCTACGAGGGCACTGTATAAACATATATATATATATACTGTTAAACATATATATATATATACTGTGACGAGGGTATGCAATGATGGCTTGCACGCACGCACGCACGCAGCATTGCGTGCACATTATGCATCGTATTCGTGCGCCAGTTGTATTGTTGATGTTTATGTTTGGTGACCGGTTGCAATAAAGAATTGGTTCAACAAAAACTACGTTTTTGTGGCATGAATGGGTCAATCACCTTTTTTGTTGTGGTGAATTCACGTATTAATAAGTAAACAATCACGAAAGCTTTTGGAGAGCAAAATAGTTATATCTACTTTTTAGGGCTCCGTTTCAAAGGTTAAAAATCGGACTCTATTCATGAGACTTCGCAGTCCGTCTGTTTGTCTGTCTGTCACGAGGCTGTAACTCAGGAACCTACCCTAGGTTCAGGCTAGAGCTGAAATTTTCACAGGTGATGTATTTCTGTTGCCACTATGAGTATAACAAGAGAACCTAAAATCAGAAAAAGGAGGGGATTAAGGGGGCTCCCATACAACAAACGTATTTTTTTCCGTTTTCCGGTACGGAACCCTCTGTGCGCGAGTCCAACTCGCACTTAACCGGTTTTTTTGTTACCATATCATTGGCATTAGGTCTGTCAACATTTCTCTAGCACATCAAGTCTTAGAATTTCAGAATCTTCAATGGTTTGGGTTAACTTTATAAGAGTGCTAGAGATTCACCTCTTAAGTTGCAAGATGCTAGAATAATATTCATTTTTTTTAAACCATTTTTAGGAGAAATGAAGCTCTCATAGGCACCAGAGGTAAATAGTAAAACGAAGTGGAATTACCTAACTAAATGATACGTGTATCGTTTCAGAGCACTATGGAATGGGTGGTCGCCAGAGCGGACGATATCCTTAACTGGGGTCGGAGAGGCTCCCTGTGGCCCTTGACTTTCGGGCTTGCCTGCTGTGCGTTGGAAATGATGCACTACGCTGGCCCCAGGTATACTTTTTTCAATACGAGAAACAGTTTTAATAAAAAATCTATATGAGGAAGCCTAGTCAAGTGGATATTGCATAGATGATTTGTTATATTAATAAATAATAGCTTATGCCCTACGACTTAGGCCGCAACCTAGTTCAAAATCCCTTTAAACACCTGTAATGTGGCACTAAGTGCTTACATTAAGGTGGACTTAGATAAACAGAGATATATGTCTCAAATTTCGACAGATCCATTAAGCGACTTAACCTGTGCGTTGTTCAGTCAGTCACGTTTCCCTTTTATATAAAAGAGAACAATACATACTACAGTGTAGGAGAAATAGAAGGGTTATTTTACATCCAATTCAAACAGATACTTGACCCCTCCGTTTGAAAATTTGTATTGGGGGCTCGATATTATTATTATTTATTTTTTAAATAAATATTCACGGACATTCCACACAACGCTATCTGATCCCAAAGTAAGCTAGGAATAACCTGCTTGTGTAATGGGTATCGTTTTAAATTAGTTTATTTAGGAAAGGTCTCAATAAAGAAGTTCATTAAAAGTTTGGAGGCTTTAGTATAGTACCTAAGTTCAAAGCAGATAATTTGTATTGATTCTAATCGCGCCGTATACATTTATAAAACATTCATAAAATACTTGTCAAGTGTCAATTTAAATGCCTCATAGTCATTATCAATTCCCCTAATAAATTCGGTAAATGAGTATAATTATTCTAAATTGTATCATTACCTCAACTCCCAACCAATCCATTTGTTAGCTTTGCCATCCGTTTTAGTGACACAGGGCTTCATCGCAAAACCTCTCGTAGTCGTAAAATGTCCGATCGTCACAAAAATGTCCTTATCTATCTCAATTCCTTATTTTCATTGTGGTTATTTCCAGATACGACATGGACCGTTTCGGCATGGTCTTCCGAGGTACACCCCGCCAGACTGACGTCATCATTGTAGCTGGTACGGTCACCAACAAGATGGCGCCCGTCCTGCGCAAGACTTACGACATGATGCCTGACCCCAAGTGGGTGGTGTCGATGGGAAGCTGCGCAAATGGTGGAGGGTACTACCACTACACGTATTGTACTGTGCGTGGGTGTGATAGGATTGTGCCTGTAAGTCGCTTTTTGTACTACTAGTTTGGCAAACAAGCCTATGGCTCCTTGTATCTAAGTAGCAAATTGAGAGTTATCTATACTAATATACTAATACTAATATACTAATAATATTATAAAGAGGCAAGATTTGTTTTTTTTTTTGTTTTTTTGCTTATTTGTTTTTTTTGTTTTTTTGTTGGTTTGTTTGTAACGAATAGGCTCCGGAACTACTGGACCGATTTGAAAAATTCTTTCACTGTTGGGAAGCTACACTCTTTGCGGTGAACATACGTTATATTTTATTCCCGTATTCCCAAGGTAACGGGCACTACGCGGGTGAAACCGCGTGACGTCCGCTAGTCTTTTATAACAATATCGGTTTATCATAGAGTACCTCATATCTTGTGGCAAATTCCCTGTACCTACCCTGAGAAAGTCCCAAAACGTTGGTATAATGATCAAACAAAACTACCTAGAACGCATTTTAGTGACTCATCTGAATGACTTGACCGCTTTTGAAGTGTGACATACACACATAGAGTACCTTACACCTTTATGTCCGAAAGGGTAAGCAGTTGATGCTCGCGACTAGATCCACCTTACCACGATTCCTGAACTATTTATAGTGTAAGCAAAGATATAAGTATTACATACACAACATAGGCAACTCCCTGCCCCCACTGACCAAGCTTCCCCACCCCCGCTAGTCCCGCCACAGCTGTCATTTATAGTTGGCGGGTGTCGTGAGGGAACATTTGCTTGGCCTTATTGGTCACACACACACACATTCAAGCTCTGTACGATGACAGAATTGAAAACGAATCATTTGTATTGAGTTTCCGCCCTGTGGTATAAGAGTGTGTGTGCCCTAAAAATGTCTATGGAATCGTCTGTGCGCGAGTCCGGCATACACTCAGGGTCTTCTCTTGTTACAGGTGGATATCTACGTGCCAGGATGTCCACCCACAGCTGAAGCGCTTTTATACGCCATGCTGGTGCTGAACAGGAAGGTCAAACGCATGAGGGTCTGTCAGGTGTGGTACCGTCATTGAACGAAGATTTGTGGAGGTATTTGGATTTTAATGTTGAATTTACAAATACAATTATGAGGATTTGGTGTGAGTTTTAATTCTAAACCTCGTCTTTGGGGGTTCGCTTCTAGGGTCGTGTGGAGTACATAAAACTATCACGTAACGCTGTCGTCTTGGGCCTGCTTCTGTTAGGACGGTGAGCAGCCCTTCACAACGTACTCCTCTAGTACATAAACACAAAAACACACACACACACACACCACACACATTATCTATATCCACACAATTGAAATTTTCCTCCCAAATTGCACACATGTTATCTTAAAAATTATTGCACGAAGTGTCTCGTTTCGTTACATTAAGTACGGATAAATGGCACACTTGTTCTCATATCTCCTGAGCGCCCATTAAAGATATAAACGACCTCCATTTCGAAAATAAACTGCTTAGGTACTCCAGTACTGTTCTCAAGCTACTACTTTAGGCGTACTATTTTATAAGCTCATATTTCGTCAACCATGTCCACAAAGATGAATTGTATTATTTTGACTTATTGTGCATCTATAATTTCAATCTCTTATGATCCCAGGTATTAAAATGGTTGTATATTATTCTGGAATGACCCTTATAATGATTTTTGATAATGTATAATTTTATTAATGTTATGAATTCAATTTAAAATTTGAAATTTTGCGCGCAGATAAATCTGCGAAACATGCTTGGACATTATAACCATGTAAGATCTTTTGTAAACACCGTGTTTCATGCACTAAATGATTTATTATTATTATTATAAAGACTGGGCTTTATTAAACCAGAATTTCTATCATGTTCAATCGTCTTTTCGTCAATAACTTTATAAATTACTAGCGGTACCCTGCCACGCTTCGCTGTGACTTTTTTATGGTGGTTTTATGTACCTATGAGAAATGAGTAACAAACTAAATGATGGGTACATTTAAAAAAAAATGTGTGCGTGTACTATTGTACACACGTAAGAAGTGAAACTTCTTCATGACCTTATTTTTTGAAAGAAATATCATAAAATATACATAGGAGTTAGTAGTAGTCCAAAAGTTCAAAAGTTCAAAAGTCCAAAGTCAAATACTCCAAAACTCCAAAACTCCATAACTCCAAAACTACAAACTCCCAAACTCCCAAACTCGCAAACTCCCAAACTCCCAAACTCCCAAACTCTCAAACTCTAAAACTCTAATACTCTAAAACTCTAAAACTCCAAAACTCCAAAACTCCAAAACTCCAAAACTCCAAAACTCCAAAACTCCAGAACTCCAAAACTCCAAAACTCGAAAACTCCAAAACTCCAAAACTCCAAAACTCCAAACTCCCAAACTCCCAAACTCGCAAACTCCCAAACTCCCAAACTCCCAAACTCTCAAACTCTAAAACTCTAAAACTCTAAAACTCTAAAACCCTAAAACTCTAAAACTCTAAAACTCTAAAACTCCAAAACTCCAAAACTCCAAAACTCCAAAACTCCAAAACTCCAAAACTCCAAAACTCCAAAACTCCAAAACTCCAAAACTCCAAAACTCCAAAACTCCAAAACTCCAAAACTCCCAAAATCCAAAACTCCAAAACTCCAAAACTCCAAAACTCCAAACTCCCAAACTCCCAAACTCGCAAACTCGCAAACTCCCAAACTCCCAAACTCCCAAACTCTCAAACTCTAAAACTCTAAAACTCTAAAACTCTAAAACTCTAAAACTCTGAAACTCTAAAACTCTAAAACCCTGAAACTCTAAAACTCTAAAACTCTAAAACTCTAAAACTCTAAAACTAAAACTCTAAAACTTTAAAACTCTAAAACTCTAAAACTCTAAAACTCTAAAACTCTAAAACTCTAAAACTCTAAAACTCTAAAACTCTAAAACTCTAAAACTCTAAAACTCTAAAACTTTAAAACTCTAAAACTAAAACTCTAAAACTCTAAAACTTTAAAACTCTAAAACTCTAAAACTCTAAAACTCTAAAACTCTAAAACTCTAAAACTCTAAAACTCTAAAACTCTGAAACTCTAAAACAATAAAACTCTAAAACTCTAAAACTCTAAAACTCTAAAACTCTAAAACTCTAAAACTAAAACTCTAAAACTTTAAAACTCTAAAACTCTAAAACTCTAAAACTCTAAAACTCTAAAACTCTAAAACTCTAAAACTCTAAAACTCTAAAACTCTAAAACTCTAAAACTCTAAACTCTAAAACTCTAAAACTCTAAAGCTCTAAAACTCTAAAACTCTAAAGCTCTAAAACTCTAAAACTCTAAACCTCTAAAACTCTTAAACTCTAAAACTCTAAAACTCTAAAACTATAAACTCTAAAACTCTTAAACTCTAAGACTCTAAAACTCGAAAACTCTAAAACTCGAAAACTCTAAAACTCTAAAACTCTGAAACTCTAAAACTCCAAAACTCCAACTCCAAAAATCCAAAATGTCAAACGCCCAAAACTCGAAAAGTCCAAAAGTACAAAAGTCCAAAGTCCAAATGTCCAATAGTCCAAAAGGCCAAAAGTCCAAAGTTCAAAAGTCCATAACTCCAAAGTCTAAAATTCTAAAAGTCCAAAATCTCCATAACTCCAAAACTCCAAAACTCCAAAATTCCAAACGTCCAAAAGTCCAAAAGTCCAATAGTCCAAAAGGCCAAAAGTCCAAAGTCCATAACTCCAATGTCTAAAATTATAAAAGTCCAAAAACTCCATAACTCCATAACTCCAAAACTCCAAAATTCCAAAAGTCTAAAGTCCAAAACTCCAAAATTCCGAATGTCCAAAAAGTTCAAAAATAACATGCAAAACAAATCTGACCTCTTTATTAGGTAAGTACTCTCTTTTATTATTCTGAATGCAAGGAGGCCGCAATCAAACTTCTCTTAAAAAACATCAATCTGGTAGGTACCTTCTAAATAGGTTGTTTATAATATTTTGTTCTGAAGCTGGCAGAATATAATTTAAAAAAAAACGACCAACGCCATCTATTGGTAAAATCACTTTTTAAAGCTATTTTATTCTTATTGCTGTTATGATAAAAGTGTATAAAGTAGCCTAAAACCATCTCTGAATCCTATTGTACATCGTGTCCAATTTTGAGCTCAATCGATTCAGGAAATTTTGAGTTTTTAATAGATACACAAACGCACACAACATTTTTATATATATAGATTTCATTCATATACAACGTTGTTCTTTAAAGGTTTGTGTTGTGAACTATGCGGGCGAAACCGCGTGGCGTACGCTAGTATCATAGAAAAAAAATAAACAGCAACTACCTATACCTACGCCTATTAATTTATATAGTCGACTTGTACGGCTCCCACGCTAGTTAAAATTAAATATACACTACACTACACGTATGTGGAATCATTACTCCTACACATAATTTGGTATATTAGTGGGATAGAACCTCACTACAACACGCACGCACCGAGTTAATTACTATATTATTAATGAATAGGTGAAGGTTAATTTATCAACCAAAAATAGACAATAGTGAAAATAGATAAAAATATGTATATTTTGGCGCTATATTTGGAACAAAATTTTGGAAAAATATCCCATTTTTAGGGTTCCATAACTAAAAAAAAAAGGAACCCTTATAGGATTACTTCGTTTTAGTGAGGTCAACTAGCAAAGTGAAGATACCTTTTATGTCTTTTAGTCCCTCTCTATAAAATAGAGTGCAGAGAGGCTGATGTCGAGACTTTGTCTGTAGTCTGTGACTCTGTCGCATTAAACTACGTCACTAGTTCACGTGGATCATCTGTTCAAAGTTTGAAATAAAACAAAAATGACAAAACGTCAATCGAACTGAACTTTCACAATAAACGTGTTAGAGAGGGGACGTCTGGTGAGAACGATCTCACGGCTTTCTTTTATCTTAAAAAAGATCCTTCACTATCTTATAAAATTACAAAATACTACCACACCACCCTGCTTACGGAAGCTAAAATCCCATCCAATTTGAGCATCTGTGTGATTTGTACAAATTCCCAACAATTGAGTTACTGCGTAGCGCGAACAGAGCCTGGGGGCGTCATTAAGATCTGTTCGTGTTAAAAGCAACCATTTGTCGCTGTGTTTTCTAGCCGAAGGCGTTGTGAGAAATTGTCGGTTCAGGAGTTAAAATGTATCATTATACACAGTAGTAGCAGAAGGGTACATAGTTTTCGTGTTGTGGATACTTAGGTACATACCACTAGATGGTTGAAGATGTGTTTATCTTACCTGTAACATAGAAAAATAGAATTACTTAATACATATTAAATTAAAATTTATAAACAAAAATGTAATCTCCTCCGATCAGAATCAAAATGTGGTAAAGAAAGAAAAGGGTTTTCCAATCAACCAAATACTAGGACAAGCTTTAACGATAACGGTATCGGTTGATGAATATAACCAATTTTTATAGACATAGAACGCCCATGTTGTTGGTTGTAGAATTTCGTCTTCTGGCATTTTAGTAAAAGCAAAGCAAAATCTGGGGAAAAATAAAAACTAGAACATCCGACATATTTGGCTGGAAGCCGTCCAAATAATCCGAATCTTTCATGCGATTTCTTTATTCAAGTTCTGCTTGCCAAGAAACTTCAAGCTTTGATCCTTCAACGTAAATTGGATCCAACATGACATGCTCATGACCTTGGTTTTACTCATGTTCATGCCGAGACCAACACGTCGAGAATACGTAGGTCAATACATAATACATCGAAGTTCGTCTGCTACTTTTCATACACTGATGTGGCCAGTATCCGCAAAGCTCAACAAAAACAGACGGCGGATTAGGGCTCGGGCGGTGCGCGACCCGAATGTAGCCCGCTTTAAGGCAGCGTATAACAGAGTCACTAGGTTCAGTAAGAGACTCAGCGGTACATTAAGAGGGCCTTCAAGAGAGCGGACGCCCTTCCCCAAGTTCATGCCGAGACCAACACGTCGAGAATACGTAGGTCAATACATAATACGTCGAAGTTCGTACACGAGAGTACGTTAACCGCACTTCAGTCGAGCCAACGATCGATTGTGCAGCAATTAGCTTGTGTAATCGACGTCGAACCTACACGCAATTATCGGGATGCATCTATTGCATGTTTGCGGAGCGTGTTCATGAATTACTCTGTATATATGTATGGGAATTCCAGTTCAGTATTAGCTGTGTTCTTAAGGAATATGCAAAAGGGAATACTACATCTAGCAGAGAACTAAGTCGAATCAATCTGTTTATTTTTCTTTAATTGACTCAACTCCTTTTATTTTGAGGCTCGGACTGAAGTTTATGGACTGAGGGGTAACAGGACGGTTGATGGAGACCTCAAAGACTCTACATTTACTTCAAAGACAGTCTACTACATTTGAAACCATGCAGGCCTATAGAAAATGTTGATGCAGCCAACGAGACTGAACGTCAGCGAACTACTGCTGTCAACAGACAGACATATCCTTCGTGGGGTTGGGAGTATTCTCCCCTCAGGATACATGTGCTATGTGTCTATATCTAGTATGTCTCGTCAGTCTGGTATAAGTAATACAATCTCCCAGAAGAGGTCGGTTGGCGATGCGACTCCTTACACCCGTGTTTCAACTGTAATGGTATATTAGAATCTGCATACATACCGAGAAAACGTAATTGTATTGGATTATCGCAAAGATGCGCCTCAAGAACAATAACCGAGCTGTTACCAGCCAGTGTCGTGATCACGCAATACACGTAATGTTCTATTGTATCGATTCGCACGATGCTATTGTTTTCCTTTTTAATCGATTTGCTTGAATTATTCGCTTCGTTGTCATGAGATGAGCAGATCTTCAAAGTATTAAGTAGGAATTGAAAACTAGTAGATAACTTTGCAGTGTTTGACTAGCTATGTGGTGTGAAAGATGTTTTTGTTAAACAAATCTGGCTGGGAAATTGTCAAATAATAATTTACACTGTTCACTCTGAAAGCTACTACCAGCTTCAGCTTTTTTGACCTGTCTTGTTGGGAGCTCTTGCAATCTATCTGAACTTTTAACTCCTTCAAATACATGAACTTACTTCTTCCGAGGGCTTATTCAGGACTCTGGGCGCAGAAAGTTTCAGGCACCGTGGGGTTTTTATTGGTAGAAGCCAGGCATGGTATCCATAATGGATTTCCAGGCGAAAAAAATGCCAGTATTATGTTAGTATTTTACTAGAAACACCCGTAATTTTAGAACTTCAATAAAATTCATGAAATCGTAAGTTGTAAAGAGAAGACAGCTTTCATTGTATTAAAACTTCGTCTGTAAAAAGTTTGCGCATTAAAATTTCAAACTTACAATAGAAAATTTTATCTGAAATGTAAATTAAAATGTTGTAAGTAAAAGTTGCTGAACAAGTGAAAGTTGGGATAGAAAGCAGTTAAGCGTAATGTTCTTTTGTGGTGAGTCTTAATAGGGTTTCGAAGCATCAATTGGCTAGATTTCTCTATTACCTACTGGTGTAACTAGCCACCGACATACGTGGTTTTACTTTCATAAATTGTTGTTTCATATCATGTAAATTATCTATGTAAAATTCTTATTCATTTGTATTGGGCTTTAATAATGAATAACGGCACTTGTACTGTTCCACAACATTTATTTATTTAACACATGACCGGTTTCACCTTTCAGCATTTTCAAAGGTAAAATTAACATATAGCACTTAAAATATAAATAATCTGTATTGGGCTTTATCTTCAGGTCCTAAACCAGGCTCAGATGCACGTAGTGCACCTTTTTTTTTGTTCTACGTGAGGGAAAATCCTCATGGATGTTACCTCCTACCGACTAAAAAACCTCACGAGTCCTGCAAACAGCCTACGGTTGGGAGCCCTGGGTAAGCCCTCGGGTTATCCCAGGACAAGTAGTGCACCTGTGCACCGGCTGATTAACAGTCGAGGTAATGACGAAGAAGAATCTCGCAAGTAAATCCTGTACTAGCCTGTCTAGTCAGCATAGTATGCAAGGACAATCACCCTGCCAAAATGATTGATAGAAGCCTCCGTACTGGACTGTGATCGGCATATTGGAGAGCTAGACAGGAATATTTGAATATATCACGTGGCACTGTTATTCATATTTCTTTAAAATTAGATATTCACGACAAAAATTCCAGATGTCTTTCGTGGTATTCTTTTTATGACATTTGCAGCGCTTCGGAAAACTTTACTTCCTGCCGGCGGCTACCAGTAACATGGAAGTCGTTTAAATATTTTTTATACCACTAAGGTGGCAGACAAGCATACGGTCCACCAGATGTACTGGTGGTCACCGCAGCCTATGGACGTTTCATGACGTTTGCAACATCGGAGGCGCTACACTCGCGCTGCCGACCCTGTAAAAATTGAAAGCCTATGGGGAGGCTTAAAACGTTTTAAGTGCAAGTACCCACAAGCTAACCCGTTTCAACCAAAGACTTCTATATAAACTGAGGTAGACATGCCCTACGCACCGATTTTTGAGGCTTCACCATTTATATCGTAGGACCAAATATGTGGACGCATAGTGTGCCTCTGTCTAACCATAGTCGGGTTCGGAGAAAGGGCGTATATGAGTATATGTTTCTAATTTTCTATACTATTATTATAAAGAAGAAAGATTTAATCATTTGTTTATTTGCACTACCCGTTCGCGCTAAGTTTGCCGGTCGCCTCTGCTACTACGCCTCCCCTACTATGCTTTTCTTTTACATCAGCCTCTACGCCACCAGCGGCAAACTTAGCGCGATCGCGATGTATGTTTGTTTGTTTGTTTGCATTGAATAGGCTTCGAAACTACTGAAACGATTTGAGAAATTTCTTTACTGTGTGGAAGCTACACTATTCCCGGTTGACATGAGCTATATTTTATTCCCACGGGAAAAACACTAGCGAAAGGGCGTGACGTCCGCTACTGTATTATAAAATGTACATTCTATAAAATTTTGATGTTTACCTGACAGGAAACACTAAAGAAAAAATATGTCAGTTAGTCAGTCTTAGCGGAATACCTGCCACTCTGCTTGGCAATTATAGGCACATCGTGAGGTCATGCTCTATGGTCACGACAGGGTTGCCTCTTATATTTTTTAACTCTTGTTAAGATGATGAATCATTTGTATTAATTCGAGTAGATATTACCTAAATAGCCTGGAAATGAATCTTGTTTATTTTAGCCTATTACAATTAGCTTCCAAAAATTATCTGCTTTGCGGTTTGGAGTCCTCTTTTAATGGAACTACTGGGATACGGCGTTTTTATGACGCTAGGAGCAGTCACGGATTTTTTTTCAGGAATTGCTGGAAGTATTGCTACTAAAATTTGAAGTAGCGAAAGTACGCCAGCATCGTTGCCCCGTCCATTCGTGCACTGCGGTGATTTGGTCTTGAGACTACTTTCTTTATAGGATCACTTTGTAGTCCGTCCGTCCGTCTGTCTGTCAAGACCATTTATCTCGTGAACGCGTAAAGGTATGGAGTTGAAATTAATACCATATATTAAGGTCTATGGTCCCTCGATGCTTTATAAAAATTAAACTTCTAAGTTAAAGTAGAAAAAAGTTACGGCTACTAATTTCGTCAAAAACGCGTATTTCGACACTCCAAGGGAATCAAAATTAATAGGATACTACCCGTTAACCTAGAACTATGAAATTTGGCAAATAATATCCTCATAAACTACAAATATATGAAAAAATCTCAAAAGCAATAGCCACCAATTTGCCGTATAATTTCTATAAGATATTTGTTACCCATATACGAGGCAACCCTACATCAGTTAGGTCAGACGGTGGGTAGACGACATGCAGACGATGTGCCGCATGAGTCACACATCGTAGACACGCTCTACCTGTTGTGGGAAAATCGCTAGCAGTAGCTAAGTAATAATATTCTGGTTTTAAATGATCTGTCCTTGAAGTCATTATAACAAGCTGGTTGAATAATTTAGTAGACAACAGCGATACGGAAGAATCTTCGACAGTAAGAAGTAAAAAACCGGCCAAGTGGGAGTAGGAATCGCGCACGGAGGGTTTCGTACAAAAAAAAACGGCAAAAAACACGTTGGTTGTATGGGACATATCAGCTCTCTAGCTATCACGGTTCCTGAAATACAGTCTGGTGAGGGTGACAGACTGACAGCTAAGTTTCAGTTATAAGGTCCCCTTTTTTACCATTTTGGTACGGAACCCTAAAAATGTTTAAGATAAAGGACTGAAACATGGACTGCATTTGCACTGCTTGCTGCAAAATTGAAGTATGGGTGTAGTTTTGCTCATAACTGCATCTAAACAGCTACTTATAGAAGGCGTTCTAATCTATAATTCTATACTAATTTTATAAAGAGGAAAGATTTGTTATTTTGTTTGTTTGTTTGTAACGAATAGGCTCCGGAACTACACGACCGATTTGAAAAATTCTTTCACTGTTGGAAAGCTACACTCTTTGCGGTGAACATAGGCTATATTCTATTCCCGTATTCCCACGGGAACTACGCGGGTGAAACCGCGTGACGTCCGCTAGTGTAGTAATAAAATGCTTACTGAAAATATACTCGTACTGTGCTCAATACTTGAATGACCTCTCAAATGGCTCAAGGATTGTGCAGTTCGAGCACGTCTGTTGCTAATACAATACCGCCTTGGCCCCTTTGTTCCTTTTAGTTCGACATTTTAATATCTAGGACTAGCGGACGTCACGCGGTTTAACCCGCGTAGTTCCCGTTCCCGTAGGAATACGGGAATAAAATATAGCCTATGTTCACCGCAAAGAGTGTAGCTTCCCAACAGTGAAAGAATTTTTTAAATCGGTCCAGTAGTTCCGGAGCCTATTCGTTACAAACAAACAAACATACAAAAAAAAACAAAAAAAACAAAGAAGCAAAAAAACAAATCTTTCCTCTTTATAATATTAGTATAGATTTACTTTTCATTTCACTACTAATCCCCCTTTCATTAGGTAGCATCGCATTTCACACCAGTTTCGTCATGAAACTGCTTAAATCAGACTAAAGAAATCGCTGCTTTCGACAGTTAGTTGGTAACCGTTTTGTGGATAGCCATAATATTGGATTGTGTTAGTGCAAAAGCGTCCTGCTGCGAGCGACTTATGAGGCTCAGGCCATCCTCTCCTACAAATGGTGCCCCTGCTTGCAATAGACGATATCATGACAAAGAGAACAAATACTCGCAAACAGAACCCTGTAGAACCAGTCTAGTCAACGTGTATACAGTTAAGCAAATCACCTTATAGCAAAATAAAATTGGAAGAGGCCTACCTCCAGTAATGGACTGTGACCCTTGATTCACAGTTTTTTGATATTAGATAAGTATCTAATATCAAACAATATGCGAGTCAAATGTCACTGATCATTATCTTTCATGTTTTTATAAAAGTGGTAGCCTAGAAGGTACCAGTCATTTGATCCTCATATTTCGCAGTGCCACTAAAATATATTCATTTTTCAGAGAGATGAATGCGAAATATTAACTTTCTTTTTTAACTTGAGGAAAATCCTACATGGATGCTATGCCGGATTCCTACAACTAAACAAAAATCGGTTGTCTGTAAAGTCGGTTTACTGACGATAGTTGAACATTACAACTCAGCCTTAAATGGAACGCCTCAGAGCGAGGTAACGCCGCATACGTCATGTTTTTTCGTGCGTGCAGCCGGCTCCATCGAATTATAAGATGTTGTCACGTCAAAACCACACGTATCCTACCTAACAGACTACGGTTGGGAGCCCCGGGTAAGCCCTCGGAAGGATACCTCAGTACAACCAAATATTAGCCTAATATGCGAACAGAAAGATAAAATTTCAATGACTTTTGACCCGAAACAACAACAAACTGTTAAAACGAAATAAAACCGTTTAAAACATGCTAATTGGGTTTACGCCCGCGTTCGTGTGCTCATGGTTGAAATTCACGAATTCTCTAACAAGGCATCCGGTTCAATTTATAATAATGGCATGTGATCTCTTCAACACCTTTTGAGATCCAATGGGTAATCGTTAATATGGTTTTGGAATCATTGTATTTAAATGGCGCCTGGTAATGTAGGCGAAGATAATGTGATTTTTTTGATCAAGTCAAGGGCATATATGGACCGAATTATGAAATCTGTATATCCATATTAGATCAGTCGAGATTAGGTTAGTGGGTTGATCGGATTTGGTTGTGAATTAGTTTTTGGAGTTAACTCATTACTACCGAGTCTGATGGTAGGCAGAATTTACAAAAAATAAACATTTTTCAGTCAGCATACGAGACTTTCTTTGTTATATTTTTTTTTAATTTTTGGAAAATGTGGATTACATCTTAGGCAATTTATTTGAGTTAATATAATATTAATGAACTTAAAAAAAGCTAGTAGTTTCTTTGTCTGAGATTTCATTATTACTGAAAAAAGAAAACCATGTTAGACCAACTAACCATTCCAAGGGTGAAAAATATCCCTGTTAGGAGTCCTGGGGTATCCTTCCGAGGGCTTACCCGGGGCTCCCAACCGTAGGTTGTTATGTAGGATACGTGTAGTTTTTAGTCGGTAATCCATAGCATCCATGTAAATCTCTTATCTATACATCTCCTCACGGTAAAAAAAGGGTGTAAAACGTCTCGAAACAATCGTAGCTATTCTAGAAATAAAAAAAAACGGTATAACATAAGACAAAAGGTTACATAAGTATCTACAACCTGCAAGATTATCAAACTCCGGAAATATATAGAGCACGACAGTTGAACAAACAATACAAACATTATTTTTAGACTACGATAAAGTTAGAATATGATAGTCACGCAACTCACGCAACTGCATACACGTGCTACTCGATTGTTGACTCGATATTACGAAATTCGAGAACAGTTGTCACTTCAGGCAAGACGGTACGAGTTTTAGTAGTACGGGATTGGAATTTAAGTTGCAGAAACGCGTGTTATCATTTTCGAGAAGCTACAAGCGGGACAGATTCACGCTATCACTTCATTTACACTTGCGTCAGACGTTAACTTCTCAAGAAGAACACTTACATCGACAGTAAGCGTAAAGCCTCGTAGACACGATCAAAGTATTATTTGAGCAAATGCTAAGAATGACAGCGAGCCTGCGTAATGTTTGCGGCTGATTGTACACTGCTCCTGTCGTCATCTAAGTGTGTTTTGATCGCTGCTGATCTTTGTTCATACCATTGCCGATTTAATATTGTCTCTACAGGGTTACAGGAAAAGTCGTGCTAGATCCGTTAAGGGCGTGGAGTACCCATTATTTTTGACTAATTTCACTATGAAACACCCTACCCCAAACTTAACCCTGTTCGAGATATTCGACTTTTAATATTTTTATTGAAAATTGCCGATTTTTAGGTTACAAAATTTTTATTTTTTATTTTGGGCGCCTTATTTATTATTTTTGTTGCATTTTGACATGTGTAATAAGATGCTCCAAAACGTCAATCATTGAAATAGTGCATAAATTAATTGAACATGTCGTAGAAGACAAGTGAAAGTTAAGAAAATAAAAAAAATAGTAACAAGTTTATTTTTCTCTAAGAGATATGTAAAAAAAATATTACGGCAGTCGTTCGGCAGATGTTTTTTAAAATATCTACATTTCATCAGCTATCTAACAACGTATAGCAATGTAGGGTTGTATTTAAATTCATTGAAAAAAACTTAGTTTCAAAAGCGACAGTGGACAAGAAAATTAATACTTAGCCCTAAAAAGTAAAATAAAACAATAGGAAAAGATGAAATGTCATTTATTAAACAAGGTTTTTACACAACTTTTTCATACTCTACAGTTCATGTTCAACATGGCCGCCTCGGTTATGAATACATTTTCGCATCCTTCTACGGAGACCAGTCTTTACTACTCCAGTGGTAAATGTTGTCCTCATTTGATTGGCTGCGTCCACAATCCTTTCTCTTAATTCTTCCACAGACGAAACTGGATTTGGCTCGCTGTACACAAGACTTTTCATAACCCCCCACACATGAAAATCCATGGGGGTTAAGTCCGGACTTCTTGCTGGCCATGGCAACGGCCCACCTCGTCCTATCCATTTATTTGGGTAAGTTGTGTCCAGCCAGTCTCGGACACTTCTTCTGAAATGGGCAGGGCAGCCATCATGCTGGAACCACATGTCCCTGATTAAGTTTAGTGGCAGATCATCCAGCAGATCATTTAAGTCTCCTCTTAAAAAGTTTGGTATGTTTCCCCATTTAAAGTGTCCGGGAGAAAGTAAGGTCCAATTAAATAATTGGAGATAATGCCCATCCACACATTCACGCTGAATCGACGCTGGGACCCCGTCACTCTTTTCTTATTGGGATTCTTCAGTGCTTTTGGGGCCCAGTAATGTGCGTTGTGATAATTTGTTATTCCATCTTTATCAAATTTGGATTCACCTGTCCACAAGATGTTTTTTAAAAAATTTGGGTCTTCTACGTCAGCATTCAGCATAAATCTGCAGAAATCTATCCTCCTCGCCGGGTCTCCCTCTTCAACAACGTGTACCGGAGTGTAATGGTACGGGTATAGGCCAGCAGTATGCACTGTAAACCACACTCTCCATTGCGAAAGTCCCAGATCACGGGCAACAATATTAGTGGAAGTAGTTGGATCCGCTCGAAAGCGTTGCACTATCTCATTGTCCTGTTCTTCGTCGCTATTAATTCGTGGTCTTCCCAAATCCGTACTTCGTCTCGAAATAGAGCCAGTTTCTCCGAAGTCTTCGATAAACTCTGTCAAAAACGGTTGTTTTATTTTACTTTTTAGGGCTAAGTATTAATTTTCTTCTCCACTGTCGCTTTTGAAACTAAGTTTTTTTCAATGAATTTAAATACAACCCTACATTGCTATACGTTGTTAGATAGCTGATGAAATGTAGATATTTTAAAAAACATCTGCCGAACGACTGCTGTAATATTTTTTTTACATATCCCTTAGAGAAAAATAAACTTGTTACTATTTTTTTATTTTCTTAACTTTCACTTGTCTTCTACGACATGTTCAATTAATTTATGCACTATTTCAATGATTGACGTTTTGGAGCATCTTATTACACATGTCAAAATGCAACAAAAATAATAAATAAGGCGCCCAAAATAAAAATAAAAAATTTTGTAACCTAATAATCGGCAATTTTCAATAAAAATATTAAAAGTCGAATATCTCGAACAGGGTTAAGTTTAGGGTAGGGTGTTTCATAGTGAAATTAGTCAGAAATAATGGGCACTCCACGCCCTTAACGGATCTAGCACGACTTTTCCTGTAACCCTGTATATTACATTTACTTAAATGTCACTATTATAACAAAAAATACATTTTAAAATTGCATTTCTTTTCTGTGATAGAAACACAGCCCCTGACATTTCTATGTGACATAGCAAAATTGCTGTTACGACTGAGGATTAACAAACTAAATTCATTGAAGAATTTCTGTTCGCTGTTCAGCGTCATCAAAATAAATAGTACAGAATGGCATAGACGGCGAAGCTTTTTATCAGTGACCAAAGAGACAGAGTTTTATACTGTCGAACCTTAAGCTCTTTATCAAGACAAGTCAGCAACGATTAAAGCCACAGTCGAATAATTTTGTGGCTGAAGTAAGTACTTTATCATATAGCCAAATTATTTACAACGGAAGCCCAGACAACTCTAACGATATATTGTATTATCTTAATTTTCGTAACTTCACGCCTTGGTATAATTTCTTTTAGAGAGAAATGTATGACTACTTTCAGGTCATTAATGCAGTAGCGGGCAGACTTTTACATTAAGTAGCGAAAAGGAAAAACCCACAAACCCTCCAGTTTGTATTCATAATAAAGGAACTTACTCCAGAGCATATGGAAGGCGGTGTAAAAAGAACATTACATAACCCTCTACAAAATTCTACGTAATATCGATAACGACCTATTTCTATTTACAATTTCAAGTCTAAAAGTAGTTAAGTACTACAAAAATACACATCCATCGTTTGGTTTCCACGCGCGGGTATAGTGTAATCAACGACGTTTACAAACTCAGTAAGTGGGTAAAAATAGGATGTTTATAAATAACGCTACGAAGAATTCAACGCACCTCGAAACAATACGCACAATACACGCATGTATTCTACGTACAACTCGTACGAAATAAGACTGTAAACACACCTTGCTAACTAAACGAACATATGAATATAAAAGATCACATAGAAAAAGGCAAACCGGTATTCCAAGCTACAATCCTGAAAACCTTTCAGTTTACCGCCTGTGTACGGTGAAACAAATATATCAGAAAACAGGTATTAACACGATCATACATATTTGTTTTGACCAGATTGCACCAGCCATGGTCACAAGTTGATTCCACCAAATTAATTCTGTGCTTTTATGATTACATGTATTGTGTTCTAATCATACAACGCGAAAGTTTAAAAGTTAGAAGGATGAAACAAGTTGTACTGAACTAAAATACCAAAACAACTGTGTCGCTATGTTTCTCGCAAATACACGCTCTATTCTAGTCTACATACATAAACGTATTTAAATGCAAACACTCGGATTCGGAAGCACCCTTGCGTGCACGATAGGGCACTTCCGAATCCGAGCGCCATTACCGGCGATAAGTGATTCATTGGAGAGATAATTCTATCATTTATTAATATTTAAGAAACTAATTAAGTACGTTTACTAACTCATTTGTTACTAAAAAGCTACTTAATTAAAGTATGTGCAGTAAAAATATTTAATTCAATGAGCAATAACCCCCAGTTCTCATAAGTAACAACTACATTCGCATCGTAAATTTCTCTACTTAGACTTAATTTACCCATAAGTTATATGAACACTAATCATCTCAACACCATTGTTATCTTATTATGTCCCCAAACCAAACTGCTGCAAATAACTTTCACTGCTCACTTCAGTGCTCGTTAATTATGTGCAGAGAGTCTGTTTAGTTTGTTGCTAATAATTTTCTGCAAACAGTTTGCCAATGCAGGATTTTACTTATTTAAATTTTGTTGTTGGGTATGTGGGTCTTAATTAATCGCAATTTTGTTTTATGATTTATTAAAAATAGTGCTGTAAAAGAATTTGTTTCGTATTTTGTGTTACGAGTATATTATCAAATAAATCAGCATTGTATGGGTTCTGTTTGGGCAATATATTAAGTAAGACTTCATAATATTTAGTTGCAGAAATTTATGTTGAAAGTTGACGTTATACTGGGTTCGAAATATTGCCAATGTAGTAACAGGTGGCTCACGCCAGATTTTGTAAAAAGTGCTATGTATTTGTTGTAGATCAACGTAGCGTAGAATCTTAAATGCATGCCTGCCTACTAACCTAAAACTACTTACTTAAGAGTTTATATGACGCCAAAGACTATTACTTTGATCTAGATCTCAGGACTCGTGAGGTCCACTGAATTAAAATTTGAACATAGACAACTTCAGTTCATGAACTAAAAACGCTCTAAGCTCGAAACACGATTACAGACTGATGAAATCCTCGAAAGATTTTTGTGTAGAAAATACCTCGATTTCGCGAAATTTTAAGCTAGATCTCGTATGTTATAAGTTGTTTTTATAATATAAAATATTTATAAGAAAGACAATAGTAAAATCTTCATTTGCACTAGAGCATTTTTTTCATATCTATACTAATAAGAAGTAAAGTTTGTGTGTTTGTTAAATTGTAAGGGGTAATCTCGGGATCTACTGAACAGATTTTAAAAATTTTTTCACCAATAGAAAGCTACGTTATTGTGGAGCGTCATAGGCTATATAGCATCACGCTACAACGAATAGGAGCGGAGCAGTAATAGTAAATGTTTCGAAACCGGGGGAAAAGTTATTCCTTTTAAGAGCTTCCTTGCGTGTGCTGCGTAAACATTTATAGTTATGTAAAAAATATGTACTACTAAATTGTTTCTCTTAAAAAGTTCTAAAAAAATTGCGCAATAGCATGTGTCTATCTTTGGGTTGGTGCTCAATAACCATTTTAATGGCAATAATTTTTTTTCTACAATAATGCCACGCGATACCTCTTTCATAAACGAAATTGTTCTTAAAAATAATGCGACGGGAATACACGCGACGAGAAACCTTTCTCTCTCTCTCTCTCTCTCTCTCTCACGTAGTATTTAATATTAACGACGAGACGCTACGGGAATAAACGCAACGCGACGGGAGTAAATGCGACGGGAACAGGTAATACTCTCTTATGTGGCGCAAACGAAGTTGCGCGGGTCAGCTAGTTGGTTATAGTTTTTTTATAATTAATTTATTTCGTTAAAAGCGCACAAAAACCGATCGCATCTCTATCTTTCTTGCACGCTAAAATGTATATCTGCTATCTGCTTTTAACAATTTGGCGTCTGGTAGGCTCTTAAATCAGTGAACAGTATTAAAACTCTTGATCGATCGGTTATGCTTACTGAGATACAGCATCGTGATGGAGGACAGACAGACGGACGGCAAAGTCTCATGAATAGGTTTCTGTTTTTCACCCTATGGGTACAGAGAACCCTAATAACCACATGGGCGAAGTCCTACAGGGTAGCTGCTATACGACCTGTTTGCCATAAACAAGTGGTCCAAAAAACATTAAATTATGTATTTACTTTCACGATATAGAGTAAGAATGATCTCACAATTGGAGGTGTTACAGATGTCAAGTAAAACATAGATCAAGCTGAGAATACAGCTTGACTTATGTTAGTTTCCGCGGAACCGATTTAACGACAAAATACCTTTAAAATCCTAATAGTACAATTATGATCAAGCTACTGAATTTTGCTCCAAACCCGAAAAAATAAACAAATAAACAGACACGATGAAAAGAAATCTCAGAAGCCCTAAATAAGTCGACACAGTTATTTTCTAAAATTTTATCTTGAATGTCCGTACCGTCACAGGTATTTTTACAATTTTATAATAGTAGAGAAGAAAAGAGATAGAGAAGAGAAGAGATAGAGAAGAGAAGAGAAATGGAGGGGAGGAATGTTTTGAACTGCGTGAGCATGGCGTTTGCAACAGTGCAGTCCAAAACGATGGATTCAGATGCAACCAGGAATAGCGCTAGGATGATGATGACGGAGTTAAATACTCTAAAGTTTCTGACTATGGCAATAGCTGTAAATCATAAACAAGTCGTAAACGTCAAGGCAAATGTTTTGTAAAGCTGTAGCTCGTTGGTTGGAATACAAATCACTGAAATGATTATCCCTGGAAAATATTTTGGTTAAAATACAATGTAAGTATTTCAAACTTGTCTTAGAAGTTCTACATACTGATATTATCACAGAGCAACGCGACCAGTACAAGGGGAGAAGACATAGAATGTTTGACCTATACATATCTGTCTGTCATATTCTGCGGGGGGAAATTATATTCATATACACCATTACAAAAGCAATAAACCAATACACTCATAATTTCAGACATACACATAATATATTTCTTATATATGTGTGTGTATAAGCGTTCCCTCCCGGTGAACATTTTGATCGTGTTGCTCTATGGATATTATAAACACTACAGATTGTTTGGGCTTCTTGAAATGAATGAATGATTTACATGTAAAATTTAAAAGTCATTGTCTACCAATACCAATACAAGAATCGACAAATATAATTTTGAAATGTCTTTGTTTTATAGGATTCCGTAGCCAAAGGGTAAAACTGGGACCCAAGTATTTGTTCTTTGACGGAGTTATGTCCTTATAATATTTGTGATCATCACAGTAATATTGGATTGTCTGTCAGGCACGTTATCATGTGCGGCGCCGAAATGTGATAACAAATTCTTATTTCTCAACAGGAAAATCATTATGCATAAGTCATGAATCGAATTCGTGATCCCAATATAAAAACCTGCTATGAATACGTCAGGCGAAGCCTCTAATACGATTTCAGAGTTTTACATAGATATCTACAGAAATGTATTCTTTGGTTACATGAATCATGCAGAACCTAATTTACTGTTTTTTGACGTGACAACGTCTTATAATTCGAAAGAGCCGGCTTCACGAACGAAAAAAGATGACGCAATTCGTCGTTACCTCCCTCGCGTTACCTCGCTCCGAGGTGTTCCATTTATTTTAGTAATGTTTTCAACAGATGGCGCTATAATCAATTGATGAGTTTTTTATATTTGTTTTTATTATTTTTATTTTTAAGTATTTTATTTATTATTATTTTGTTTTATTTTTTCATGGGCGTTGCCTCGCTCTGAAGCGTTCCATTTGAGTGTTCCGTGTGAGGAGAAACCATTCCATCAGTATTTTCTTATGACGTAGTAACGTTCAACTATCGTCAGTAAACCGACTTTACACTTTACAGACAACCGATTTTTATTTAGATAGCTACCTAGTTTTCTCAATCAATAAATAGAGACCATTAGGAGTTAGGTTCTATAGGCTAATAGCAGATTGTCATAAAAACGAGTGGATAAAACTCGTTAAAGAGCGTACATAAATACATTTAGTTAAATATTTATGCACAGCAAATTGAAGCTATAAATGAAATGTCATATTCAGAAATAAATATGAGAAGCAGTCATTAAAACTGTCAAAAACTAGCAGTACTTTAGCCTGCAAGTAATTAATGAAGTTTAGTAGAGACGAGTAGTAGCAGGAGTTTCGGCAGAGGGAGCCAAGTTGGTGTCAAACTTCAGCTTGTTGTCTAGTTTTGTGAAGTGCAATAAGGGAGCCAAGTTGGTGTCAAACTTCAGCTTGTTGTCTAGTTTTGTGAAGTGCAATGAAATTTTGGTGTGGAATTAATTTGTGTACGAGCTTTAGGTTGTATGTTGGTGAGATTAGTTTAGGTAAAGTAATATGTAATTAATTTACGAGTAAATTTTGAAGTTAGTTAAGGTAGGATATTAATTAATGTAAGGTAAGTTTTGTAATTGTAATGTTAAAAAGAAACTGTAATGTATGGGATGATGAGTAAATTCTTCATAACGGGTGATTACAACGTAAAATCTCAACAGTATTGGCTCTCATAAATCCTTAAAAACGGGACCCAATTTATGAGACTTCGCTGTCCGTCTGTTTGTCTATCTGACTGTCTGTCCGTCATGAGGCTGTATCTCAGGTACCATGACAGCTTGAGAGCTGAAATTTTCACAGATAATGTTTTTTCTGAGAAAGGAACATTTCTTCCGTTTTGACCACAAAAATACTAAAATCAGAAAAAAGGGGAGAGTTAAGGGGTCTCCCATACAACAATCGAGATTTTTTGCAGTTTTTTGGTACGGACCTTCTGAAGGTGAGTCCAACTAGCACTTGGCCTGTTTTTTTTAATTGCACACGCACACTTCTATTGTCCGCCATTTTCATATATCACCCATGACAGGTCGAGGTTACGTCCATATTTTTAGACACGTGCTCATGCTCTCCATAGAATATTCAATTGCTCTAGTCTAGACGCTGAATGGACTGTGTTATAATTTAGCTATGATTCATCAATATTGTGTGATGTGTTAGTAAATTAATGATTTTATCTATATCTATACTAATATTATAAAGAGGAAAGAATTGATTGTTTGTTTGTTTGTTTGCACTTTTGGGAAGCTACATTATCCCCGGGGAACATAGGCTATATTTTATTCCCATATTCCCACGGGAACGGGAGCTACACGGGGGAAATCGCGTGACGTCCGTTAGTAGGTACTAAATCGATTAGGTATGAAAGTTCAAGAAATATTTTGGCTGTAGAGAGACCGTAGCAGTGGCTCAAGCAACCCTCGCAAACCAGCTGTCACTTTGCAGCGAGACCAAGGGTCTACTACTATCTTATTTCAATCTTACTCTTATTTACAGTGTGTGTCGGACCGTCAGTGTCCTTTAGAGCTTGTGGGGACAACATTTATTTAGTTAATACTCGACTAAGCGTTCTTGACCAACGCGTGATATGATCCCTTACCGCCTGCACCTACATCATGTACCGGAATCGCCTTAGTACCGTCCTTAAGAATGCAGACCATGCTCATGTATCAGTTTTCGTAATTTTACTTCAGGACAAAAAAAAACTTAATCGATTTAAGAGTATTTTTGTAACATTTGAATCGTCTACTTCGTTAGGTCGAGTGGTAATTTTCATTCATACTGTAAAAGTCAACGCATTATATAGATAAGAACAGGTTACTAATACGAAAGTAGAACCTCCCAACTCCTAAGTACATAACTTCCACATCATAGTCAATTGGTTGTGGTAGTCAAATGGTAGTCGCTTCATGAAAAACATCGAAGTTCAGCAACTCAGTTATGGCTCGTACACATAGAACGTCCAATTTTAGAGGATCCTTTCAAACGGATCCGTCGCTACTGAAGGTAATATTCACACTGCATTTACTGGAACAATTTTAACAGATCCGACGCTACTGGACTTTCGTTCTTCAGTGTATCGCCTACTTTGCACTTGTACTTGTACAAGATTTTTGTAATTTGCCTGTAAAATGGCGGATGTGTGCAGCACACTGCTCCCCGCGCACCCCCGTGCCAAGCCTCTTGCGGTTTCGATCCGATAAAACAGATCAGTATTTCCGTTGTGTGTGGGACTTGGGATTGGGATTTACTGGATCCGGAATACTGTATTCTGTATAAACTCGCTCATGCAACTACATACTCTAATCTATACTAATATTATAAAGAGGAAAGATTTGTTTTTTTGTTTGTTTGTTTGTTTGTTTGTAATGAATAGGCTCCGGAACTATTAGACCGATTTGAAAAAATCTTTCACTGTTGGGAAGCTACACTCTTTGCGGTGAACATAGGCTATATTTTATTCCCGTATTCCCACGGGAACGGGAACTACGCGGGTGAAACCGCGTGACGTCCGCTAGTAACATATACGTTTAAACGGACCGGTAAAACGAACGTTCTATGTGTACGCGCCCTTAGACTGGACAGCCGACTCCAACTAGGTTGGGATAAGCCTCAGTGGATGAGACTCCGTGAACAACCACCACCACACCAGAACATCTGAAAAATGTAACTGAAATTCACGCGGACAAAGTCGCCAGTTAATGCTAGCTTGTTTCATAAATAACTTTTCTTATCCGTCGTGTTCGGTCGGGGCCAGCCGCCAGGGTAACTAAGAAGCACTTAAGTAGAAAACTTGTTAGAAATAAAGTTAAAGGTCTCGCGCACAAAGTTTCATACATGACAAGCATACTTGAAGATGAGGGGACAGTTTATTTCTCGTCAAGATAATAATATATTTTCGGAAACTGTAGGAAGAATGTCTAAGCTTCAATGTATCAGAATTTGTTTTTGAAATCTGAAAACCTTACGTTATAAACTTATTATTTTAGTGCATGCATTGTAATGTAACTCCTTAGGAGACCTGGGACAACCTTCAAAGGGCTTACCCAGGGCTCGCGACTGTAGGCTGTTGTGCTTTACGTGAGGTTTTTTAGTCAGTAGGAGTCCGGCATAGCATCCATGAAGGAATTTCCCTCACGTTAAAAAAGGGGGACTTCCCCCTATACATTTAAAGGAGTGGCTAAAAAGGGTTAAGGACATTCATCATTCTCATCCTCTTGCCATAGCAATGTACAGGTTATCGTTCAATCGTATTTAAATTTGTGGGAACATGCGTAAAGACTGCAGAGAGTAGTGAAAGCAATATGTTGATGACGTAATTGTCAAGATATTATCAATAGATCAGGTTTTTTAAATTACTTCAAACCCACATCATTATACGAAGAGTTCTGTATACAAGTATACGTGTACATGGGCTTCTACACAAATACGTCTACATACCAAAAATCTCTTAACGCGCCGAAAAGAGCACTTCAATAAACTTACATTCCATAGCAATAGCTATTAATAAAATGTGCCCAGAACTGTCTCCAACTAGACGTCTGGGTAACGATCCGGTCCGGACAACGCCCCTTGGCGACACCTAGTCTATTTATAACGCCATACTCATCACGAGTCCATGGTCTAGGTCAGTTTCAACACTATATGACACCAATGTCAGTGAAACGGTTTTCATGACATTTAACCGTCATAAAAATTGCCGTTATATGACGGCGCGGCGGAAGAAAAATTTTTTATTTACTTATTATTTTTTACATTTCTATTCAAATTATTCTAAGCTGATAAAGTCATTAGAATAAAAACCGCCGGCGAAATGCAAGTAGGATTTGTGGGTGGAGAGTTCCGTATAAAAATACGTTTGTTGTATGAGGAACCTTCAATTTAATTTCTATTTTTTAGTATATGTACTTATGGCGACAACAGAAAAAGGATCTGTGAAAATTACAACTACCTAGATCAGGGCTTCCTAAACTTTAAGGACAACGGAACACCAGCCATATACCTTTTATTATATGGAACCCCATCGAGCCAAACTTCCCTCCCCCCTCCTATCTTCTACAAGAGTAAGCGAGATAGCGGCGCGTCTTTCTGAGTAGTTCATGCTCAGAAAGAGGTGGCATGGAAATTGTTGCCCCATTTTTTTAAGATCTGCCTTCACACGTTCCACATTAGAAAAACATTTTTTAAGGCTATACCTAGTTTATCTCTCGCTACTGATGTTTTTCCTGCAAGTGATTTGAAATTTGATAAAAGTAATGGAGTTCTTCTCATCACATATTTTGCGTTTTCCCAAAATAATTTTGGCGGAACTTTGATGTCTCTTCCACGGAACCCAGTTTGGGAAACGATTCGTGAGACACAACCTGGTGACAGTCAGCAAAGGTCCCGTTTATACTCTTTGGGTAGGGAACCCTAAAAAGTATCCAGTATGTTTGTTTTACGAATAAATATACAAATCATGCCTGAATAATATTTTTTCATGATTCGCTACTGAATACCGCTGCGGCTTTCAATTTTCGTGACTGGACAGTTTTATATGAATAATTCATTATTATTATTGGACTTATGGAAATATTATTTGCCTTATTCCTTACAGATATGTTAGAAAGACAAATTTTGGAGTGTCGTTCGGTTTAAAATATGTTTTGCTTCGAAATGAATTCGATAAGTTGGAATACAGCGTATTCGCGTAGGCGGCTTTTTAGCAATAATTGAATAGATAATGATAGAGTAGAATAGGTGACCTCCTTATTTGAAATGTAGTTACATTCAATAGTTATAAAGCCAAATTCTTCAGGGTCAATGCTGTATTAACCTTGCGAGCGCCGATTCTGGAACGTATGCCTTGAAAGAGATTGTTTCAACTCATCTTTTGTCGTTTCGAAATATAAGACCAATGACATTTCACGAGTATACTTCTATCTTCTTAATCCATCTACGCTTTTGAGTCCAGAATGGCTGCCCTGAGGTAACGCGAGACACAGGGCAATACACCCAGAGGTATCGGAATCAGATAGAAGTCACTTCAATCAAACAATATCAATAAGTCAAATCGCAGCATCCAATAACAAGAAGCTGTGTGACGGTCTCACCCGACTGCCCCTCTGTAAAAGTGAAAGTTCAATCCGATTGACGTTGTCATTTTTGTTTTATTTCAAAATTTGAACAGATGATCCACGTGACCTAGTGACGTAGATTAATGCAACAGAGTCACAGACTACAGACAAAGTCTCGCCATAAGCCCCTCTACACTCTATTTTATAGAGAGGGGCTAAAAAAATTGGTAGACGGGACTGTAATATTCGACAAGAAGGTACATACTATCATTGACGCATACATTTTTCGAGAGTTGTTTGGTTTGACTCAGAGCTTGTTAGTTTTCTCAGTAGGTACATACCTACACTTTCTTTTGAAATTAGCGGATGAGTAACTAGCCGCCTTGATTATCTTTGCTGCGATGTCGCTGTCGTCTTTTTCTAGAAAATCTTGTTTACAAGATGAAAATAACTTGCAATTCAGAGTGAGAAGTTGCTCATCATGAAATAGTTGACCGAATTTCAAAGCAATTATCGTAGTGATATGATAATTCGCGATTTTTTTTTATACCACTAAGGTGGCAGACAAGCATACGGCCGACCAGAAGGACGGGTGGTCACCGCAGCCTATGAAAGTTTGCAACACCAGAGGCGCCACTCTCGCGCTGCCGGCCCTGTAAAAACCTTCTAAGATCTCTTTTGAAAGAACCCCATATTGTAGGCGTTTGGGAAAACCGAGACAAGGAGATCGTTCCACAACCTAAGCGTGCGAACGCTCCGGACTTCCGGACGTAGAGTGTGAGGATGGATTCCCTGTCTGTGGCGAGCGGTGCGATAATAGATCGTAGCCCTATGCATCACATCAAACAATTCCTCAGAGCATAATACCAGTATACAGGCGGTAGAACACGCATAAGGAGGCAAAGTCTCTCCGGTCGCGAAGAGGTTCCACATCACCTGTAAGCATAGGATCGTTGACAACTCTCACGGCTCGCCTTTGCACCGAGTCAAATGGACGAAGCTGATATTCTGGTGCCCCCGGCCAGAGGTGACAGCAGTACTCCATGTGCGGCCGCACATGGAGTAGTGATTCGGAACAACAGATCAGTTTTTGTATTAAGGACGTACAAATGCACGGCGAGTGCGCTGATGAGCTCTTAAACTGAATTCTCCCCCTATTTTCGATCCCAAAAAACAACATTCCATTTTCTTGTAGTGGAGAGAATCTTCACTAGAAAGAGCGATTCAAAAGATTCTCTTTCGAACTATAGAAAGCTGGAACACAACCCCGGAGGTTTTCAAGCGATTGTGAAGAGGCACATCATTTGGCCGCTAACTTGCAACATAGTTAACAACTGAAACGATTTTAAAAATTCTTCAATAAAAAAAGAACTCACACGTCCAGCTTATATATTTTTCCAAAAATAAATCCAGGCTTCATGTCCTTCATTATTAAATTTTCGCTATAACGTCATTCGAGCTTAACAAGGGTCGAAAGGAAAGTGGCTTTATTTGACATTGACACATTTCACGAGGAGTTAAAACAATTATCAATGTCGGATAAGGGGATGAAATTTTTATGTTATTTTTCTCTTCAAAATATGCCCAAGAGAACAGTGGCGAGGACTGGTTATTTTCAAAAGGGAAGCTAGTAGCGCTCGTGGCCCCGCGGACTCAGTGTTCTGTAAACGATCACTGCAGTAAGCAACTTTCACTATGGCCGGTCCATGGATGGGTGACCATCCATGTGATCACTTTGTGACATTTATTTGAGCGTTTCCGTGCTTCGGAAGGCACGTTAAGCCGTTGGTCCTGGTTGCCAGTAAAATGGCAGTCGTTAAACCAAGTTGAAGGCTTTATTTCAACAGCAGGCATCACAACCTGCGCCTGTCCATTTAAACACGGCAATACGGCTCACAACGTATTATGTGGGACATATTATAAAAAGGTGAAATGTGGGCATATAATATGCCTCTGCCTACCCCTTCGGG
Organism: Miltochrista miniata; assembly: GCA_933228765.1. Lineage (NCBI taxonomy): Eukaryota > Metazoa > Arthropoda > Insecta > Lepidoptera > Erebidae > Miltochrista > Miltochrista miniata. Next base: position 6,248,068 of record OW121764.1, on the reverse strand, counting down.
TATACCTGAACCGGAAGCTAGTAAAAAAAATCTTACCTAGGTACATGTAGATGTCCAGAAAACACGGGGTTATGCATTGAAGAACATTGTTCCATATGTGACTCCAATACAGCATCATACGCACTTAAATATTGCAATATTTCAATATAATTACCGCGGTTATTCGACCCGGAGCTCTCATCGTGGCCGCGGAACGCTAACTCCTGTTTACCTAACAAAACTACAGTATCTATGAAACGTCTTAATAGATGACGATTGCGATCAACCTTCCTATTGTGTACTTCAAAATTATTATTCAAAAATGTCTCAATTCTGCTATTGCCAAAGTCATGAAAGCTTAAACAACTACGAATGTGTTTTTCAGTCAGAACCTTAGATCATCTAACCACAGGATGCGCCTTACTTAAGCATTGTTTTCTGCCATTGCACATGACCATTTGGTCTTTTGGCTTTATGAAAAGCCTGTACATCAGTACATAATTTTATATGATTAAACTAGTACATTACATTGTAGTTGACTGTACAATAACAATTAACACACAACAGCCATTACGCGTTTGTCGATAAATACATTTTTAAATGCAATGAAATTTTATATGTCTTTGTGTTTCCCCCTTCATTTGTATGAAAACTGGCAGAATATTTTTGTATGCGGTGGTTCGCAAAGGCTAGTCCCGTGTTATATGGTCTAAGGTCAGAACATGTTTTTTCGTCGAATTTCCTATATTATTGATGTCCGTAAACCCTGTACGACTCCAAACGCTACTAGAATCGGAAAATAATTAACATTGGAAACAGTAAAGTTTATTGAGTTTACAAGAACCTGTCATCCAAGTATATTTATCATAAAACGAACTATGAAAATGTTTATAGGAGCAGTCTTTTCTTTTATAATCTATAGTCACAATTGAATTACATATTTTTTATTCTCAAAACTTAATTTAGTAAAAGATGTTTCTTCAGATAACAAAAAATCTATTAAACAACAATCTATATTATATGTATTAACGTCGCCATTACGCATACGAACAACCTAGATTCTTAGTAGGTATTAAAACAAAGCAAAATGTAAACTATACGTAATTACTTATCTATTCACAGCTTATATACTTATACAGTACTGCACGCACTATTCCACTCACCAATACACCATGCTATTTATCACTAACTTTATAATTAACCAATAAACAGCAAAAAAACGACCAACAAACTAATTATTCAATAATTCTGGGAGTGCACTGCTGCATTGCATTGTTTAGAGAAAATATAAAGTAGTAAATAAAAGTTCAAAACTTCAAAATATTCTAAAGCGGCGCTAGTGTGCGTAAAGAATGTTCGACGAGCGTACTTAATTCATTAATTTTATTTAGTTATTGAAAATTCCAAATGATTGCGTCGTAAATATCATTATATAATTACATTGTATGAAAATACATATAATTAGACTCTATGAGTGATTTTATTTCGTCAACAGTAAATTTTAGTACGTTTATTGACTTTACTTTATTATTGACGATTTTTCTCCGTCTCGTATTAAGCTATTTCCGAGTGGATTTAGAACGAGGCCCGATCGCTGGCCGAACGATGGAGATTCGCAAGTATAATCTTTCGAAACACTCGGAACGTAGAGAGAGAAACCGACATTTGCGTATTATTAACGAAAGGGACGCAAATATTCAGCAATCCGGCTTATTTCTCATATTCCATGATCGTGTTTTTGGAATTCACTGAACTTTGACTGAACTGAGCGATGCACAATATTGCACATTGCTATGTATTTTGCAGCAGGGGTTTTTCGTTGAGAAGAAAATTTTATCATCTTATCTACTGACCGAGATTTAGTAATGATGTAACTTCACCTTGCTGTCAGTTCTGAAGGGGAAGCCAGCGGGAATCGGCTTCTATGGACCCTACGCCCCTGCAAGAGAATTAATTTTCCGATGCACCTAAAGTTGGGATGCTATTTTATTTCTCGTGGTATCTTTCCAAAAAAAAAATGTAATCAGCATCTAGGGATTTCTATATTATGCTGACACCCATATGTCATTAGAAGTTATATTTCGCTGTAGCTTCTAAAGTTAATATTAAAGTAGATAGAATTTTAGGTCCCGGTATAGGACACCAGTTCATGCGAGTGTAGCCTCAGGCATAAGCTAGTGAATAATTAAATGAATACTACATGCGAGTATGATCTATATAAATAGGAAGAATGTGACCAAATGCGAACGCCGGACAAAGAGCGAGCAAAATGCGAATGGGACGAAAGTGCGAACGCGACGAACTGCGAACGCGACGAAGTGCCAACGCGATGAAGTGCGAACGCGACGAAGTGCGAACGTGACAAAGTGCGAACGTGACAAAGTGCGAACGTGACAAAGTGCGAACGTGACAAAGTGCGAACTCGACGAAGTGCGAATGCTACGAAGTGCGAACGCGACGAAGTGCGAACGCGACGAAGTGCGAATGCTACGAAGTGCGAACGCGACGAAGTGCGAACGGGACGAAATGAGAACGCAGGACGAAGTGAAAATGGGACGAAGTGAGCATAACCAATACCTACATACAGGTGAGTACCAATTAAGTCTGGTCTCCTTCGAACACAGAGCACATGTACCCGCATGTACCTAACAAAAGCCGTACGCAATCAATTAAGCCATAAAAGTGTATGAAAATCCGTATTAATTGCAGTATCATGTTTTAGTATTTAACACTTCATTAACTTGGTGTCGTGCTAAATTAACTGCCTGATTCGCACAGTATTCCATTTCCGTACTAGATAATTTCTTTATAGCAATAAAATCTTCACAGTTCAATATCAATTAATAAAATTAATATGGAATTAAACATTCAACAAATAAACGAAACCGGCCAAGAGCGAGTCGAATTCGCGCACAGCTGATTCCATACCAGAATAAGGCACAAAAAACATTATGTTAGTTGCCTTGTGTTGCATGGGACCTCGGTAATATGTTTTCTGATTTTAGGATTTGTTGTTATATTTAGTGACAACAGAAATGCATAATCTGTGAAAATTTCATCTATCTAGCTATCACAATTCCTGAGATACAGCCTTAATGCATACCTACAGACAGACAACGAAGTCTCAGTTATAGGGTCCCGTTTTTCCACTTGGGTATGGAACCCTAAAAAATCATGAACCAAGTACGAGGAAAGAGGAGGGATACAAAACTTGAAAAGATTTTCCCTACCAATTGGAAATTTTATTATCCAGACGTAACAAAGGCTTTTTTATGTCAGTAATAATAAGATGATCGTCAGAAAATTCGTTTGAAGTTGATTTATTGAGCATAATGTCAGTTGTTAAAAAAGTTGGCTGCCCTATGAAGGGATATTATGTGCCTTTGTATTATCAGCTACTGGATTTTCGGAAATTGGAATTTATCATGTCAGTTTTCTTTAATTTGAAGAAAGGTTTTTAAAAGTACATGATTTGGAGAGCAATTAAAACAACTGGTTGCCAACCAGTTTCTTAAAAACTGGCATACGATATAGCGCCAACTAAATTATAGAGAAAAGTAAATTCGCGTCGGTTTGTGAACTCGGTCGCGTTGTGAACTGGTGGTAGAATTTTTGATTTATATTCTGGACGTTTTACAAGTGCATCTGTATATTATGCCTATGTAAAATAATTTATTTATCTTTCTTTCTTTCTTTCATTATTCCATGCAAATCAGTTCCAAGCCGCGGTCAAACAACATTCTCAATATGCAAACACAAGCCAATCTCCGATCCAGAATGTGCACAAAAACGGAAGATATGTCGCACATTTTGGATGGAATCCAGACATTCTATAAAGCACAGATAGATCCCGCTTGGCATCGTTTACCATATGTTTGTACACCACGATAGTCAACATAATATATATAATTTCAACATCACAACCGTACTGCCAATGCCAAAAATACACCATAATCTTTATCACATAGGAATAGAGTTCAAAATTGTAAGAAACCGGAAGACTTCTTGGTATTTTAAGTTCAAGACCGTGCCAAATCTGCTGAATGGGCTACCAGCAGCTGTTGTCTTGAGTACATGTATCAACTATTTAATAAATTAATAAAATGTAGGTACTTTTATCTTGGCACAAGTGTCTTCAAGCTGTTGATAATGTAATAGGTAGTTTATTTTGAAATTTGTTGGGTTACCAAGCACTAAGGGGAATTAGGAAGCTGGGTGCAGTAACTTTAATAGTTGTCTGCGTCAAAAGAGAACAGGTGCAATGTGGAGCGGAGTCTGAATGTGTTTCTATTTCTATGTATACTAAAATATGTAGTAGGTAGGTATCTTCAGCGTGGTTATACTTTTCACAAGGTGGACTGGCAGTCTGATAAGGGTAGGGGCACAATATATAATCATAAGTATACTGTGGTAAGTGGAACCTGGTAGACGTAAGTAGCGCGAGAAGTTTTAAAGATTTTTGGGCTAAGGAACCAATTGTAAGTTAACGGCTGAGATGATGATGAATCTATGAAGTATTATGAAGGTATTCTATCAGTAATCTAATTTGCGTAGTACAAGCTCTGCTTAAATGTAATTGAGTATACATAGTTAAAAAAAGCTAATTAAAAAGTCGACGTGTCGACGATTTTTGACACAATTGAAATAGCAGACTTAATTAAGCCCCGGTTGTCTGATATATTAACGAGTAAACCACTGAAAATACTATTATGAATCTATAACCCAGAGGAGACGTAGACTACATTCGGTCAAGAAAACACATTATACCACGTGACGAAACGAGTTCTGATATAAAACAGAGAATTATGATCTTAAACGGTGAGTATGGTTTAAATAACGATACAATAGCGTACTTACTACTGACAGCTGTTGCCTGTTACAGCTGCGACTGAACAAATGCCAGAATATTTATCTTACTACCTGATCGCGCTAAGTTTGCGGGTCTTTTCCCCTACTTCTACACCTGCCTCTACGCCAGCGGCAAACTTAGCGCGAACGGACAGTACGTGATTTTATCGGCACATAAAAAAACAAAATTGAATATCAATACTTCAATAATGTAACTGTCGTGTGATACATTATCCCTGTCGGATACACTCGTTCAATTCGGGAACATCGTGATGGATAGGTTTCAGTATAGTGTTATCGATTGAAAGTGAGTGTAAACGTTAGATTGGCTTGTCAGTCAAGATGGATTGTCGAAACGAAAACGTATTAAAGAATATTAAGTATACCATAATACATTTGTGACACATAAAAGGGCGCCAATCGACTGAGTTGATGATGATAATGGTGATATAGGTACCACGATATATGTTAAAGCTGATATAGTTATTAGTGTTTCAGGCCACACCAAGATTATATGAGTAGAAATCCGGAGTGCCAGAGAGAGATGCACGTTGTTAAAATAATTAATAAGATTACAATCTGAAACAGGTAAGTAGCTCAAGTCAAGTTGCGTGATGCTCATTACCACAGATATTCCTAGACGTGTTGACTGAATTTACCTGGAAAAGAAAGAAAACACAGGTTAGCATTAATTGAATTTTTGCATTCAATTAGTAAACGTACAACTACAAGACCCAGTGGTACTAGATGAGAATAAAATGTCATCAACGGGTCAGAGTGTGACTCGTTGCGAGTTTTTTTCGCAACGAGTCACCCGTTTTAGGGTGACTTGTTGAGAGTAATCCTCATAATTCAATCGTAAATATAATAAAGAGGAAAGCGAAAACAAATGAACTGTGGATTGCAACATTTAGCTCAATATTTGTTGTCCAGTCAAAATAGTTACTGTTAATTGATGGCACTTGGAAAACCCTTCCCCCAGCACATATCGAAAAACGCCACTTTTGTACTGTTTCACAATGTTCTAACCACAGAAATCAGAAAAAAAAAATTTTGATATCTTTTTTCTGATATCTGTGGTTCTAACCCATTCTAGGTATCATCTCTCCTGTCTCTACTAACTAACATGTTTTGTTGGTTACCAAACGAAATTAAAAGTATAAACCTAAAGTTAAAAAAAAAATATAGAAAGTAAATTATACCTCCTACAAGAGCCACTATATAATTAATGATTATTTGCTGGATAAAGAAGGCTGGAAAAAATCTACAGGGTTCTCAAAAAAAATTGTTAAAATGCATAGTTTTTTTGATTCTTCAAAATTGTAAATGGAGCACTAAAAAGAATAACCCGCCAAGTTTCTTGCCAGTTCTTCTTAGGTGGGTTGTGTTGTGAATTGGTGGTAATTCTTTGGTTTTTATTCAGGACGTTTTACAACCGCACAAGAATGGGAGCACTTTTAAGATTCTGATTGTGCTATGGCAAGATAGTCGATGGCATAAAAACTGTTCGTCTAGACTAGATTTATGTAATAACTTAAGCTCATAAAGAGCTTTGAGCTTACTCGTAAAGTAAGAAGGGTGAACGGTAGTTGTATGGATATTACTCGTACTCAGGGTTCGAAAAAATCCGATTTTTTATAATAAATATCAAAAATCCGATTTTTTTTATATTCATCCGATTTTTTGATCTACAATATCGGATTTATATCCTTGTAACCTTGTAAAATGAACCTTATTTCAGTAAAATTAAAGTTTCAATTTCAGTTAAAAGCTGACCATACTGGTATATCAAAAGGGATTTCTCCAACTTAAAATGAGGTTGCCATTTTGGGAAACTATCTAAAAAATTCTAAATTGTACTTTTGCGCAACGTGTTGCCCGAGTAAACATTAATTTCTAATTTTTCTTAGTTCAGAACACAGGAATAAATCCATTGATATATATCAAGATAAAAATCAATTTATATATTGGATGCGCCAGTACCGACGCATACATATTTTTTAGTTTATGTATTTAATGGTATTTATTATAATTATTATATGTCAACACTCACGCACTAAACGCATCTTACTTTTGTGTATTGTCTATGGCAACACTATCCCGCCCGCTTCCTACATTCACATTCCGCCATAGCTATTGGAAGATACGCACGCACCCGTCTCTTAACGCTCCGCTCCGCTATCGGCCGCTGTGATTACCCATCATATCGCGCTACATCGCTTATCATCAGCCACAGTCTCGAGAGTTACGGTTATAACTCCTGTGTGCATATTTCGCGGTCGTGAATCAAGACCCCGAACGCAAAGCTGGGAGCAGCGCCTACCTACCAACAAGAGTTCAAGGTAAGTGCATTTCCAAGTGTGGTCCTCCGTCCGGATATTCCATCTAACGCATTCTTTCTACTAATAATATTAATTACATCTTGTCCTATTAAATTCACGCATACGCAGATATATATTTAGTATATTACTCATAAATACTCAACGCAAATATTATATTTAACGCCACCCGCACGCATTAGAAAAGTTAATTATCTTTTCACACCGCATATTTTATATTACTCATAAGTACTCATATTCTATAACGCATTTACGCTATTTATCATAATCATATTTACCTATATATAATCAACCCGCTGGCAGGTAGCGCCCCCCGAAATTATCGCTACCCAGGACTTGGACCATCCTGGCCATGTTAGTCCGGTTGTCCGATTCTAGGCAATCATTTTGATATTTTTTGGTAATTAGGAGTTTTGGCATAAAGTAAAACGGACAATCCAAAATTAACAATTTTCTCAACCGTCATAAATTTAACGTAGTTTTCCCCAATTTCATTACAATTTCATATTATCTTTCGAATTGTAATCGTAGATAAAACTCATATTTATACGTTAATTTTATACCCACATATATTTATTTTATTGTGACGGTACTGGGCAACGCAGCCGATACATAACGGTATTCAAACGATTAACAGCTGATTGTTACGATATTGGGTTTGTTCTCTGAATACTTTACCGCAAACAGCTGATTTAAGCTAACAGCTGATCGTTGTTCGAATTTTATACTTTTTCGCTGAATATTTCTATTACCTACCCACTTATATACATACTCGTATCTCGTATCAATTATATTATCATGGCTTCTAAAGACAAATCCCATAGTAAAAGTTCAGACGAAAGTCAGGTCATGATAAATTTTTTAGAATACAAAAAACAAAGTTTGTTTCACATAGTTCAAGAAGTGTACAACTTAAGTCTCAAGGTTACCGATGAAACAGTACGCATGATGTTTCTCGCTCGGGTTCAATCTATCGATAAAACCCGATCGGATTACATCGAAACTATCGATAAATTGTTAATTGAACAATTAAAAGATAATCCGCAGGTACAGCCGAGTTATAGTGTTTTTAATACATTTGATGAATTATACTGTTTCATAAAGCAAACGGAAACTACTCTGAGACAAGAACTCGACGATAAAAAGAAAAGTGATAATTTTAATATCAAATTACCCCCACTTAAACTCACAGGTTTCGATGGTACTTATGGTAAGTGGCCTATATTTTATGAAAATTTCTGTAGTGTGATACATACGAATACTCGTCTCACCAACGCCGAAAAGGTTCAATATTTGATAGGTTGCCTTTCGGGTAAGGCACTTACTGTTTGTTCAGGCATAGCTGCTACCGCACAAAATTACGATGTTATTTGGCAAGCCCTTCTGGCTAAATACCACGATACCAGGGTTCAGGCGTCGTGCTATTTAGAACAAATGTTACACCAGAAGCCAGGGCAATCGGCTGATCAGATCTTGGAGAACTTTTGTTCAGCTGAAGCAGCTCTGCAGCGTCTACCTATCACAAATTTATCAGATTTCATAATAACTCATTTAGCATTAAGCAAGTTTGATAAACCTATGCTTGAATTGTTTGAACAATCTCATAGACATTTGAGTGTACCTACATATAGTGACGTCAAAACATTTTTGACAGAACAAAGCAAACTCCAAACGCTCCGCTCACCATCACATTCCCAAAAAGGTGATTATCGCGCTCAGCGGAGTTCAACCGCCTCTCATTTAAATAAACCTAAGTCATTTTTTACGCAAACCCGCCCTACTAATTTGAAATCAGTCGATACTTCTAACATAAAAAATTGTATCGTATGTAACAATAATTCCGCTCACCCTTTGTTCAAATGTCAACATTTTATTCAAGAGACTGTTGAAACGCGAAATGAAATAGTTCGTAAACATTCCTTTTGTGTTAATTGTTTAGGTTTTCATCACGTGAGTGCTTGCAGATCTGTTAATAGGTGTTCGATTTGCAATCGGTCTCATCATAGTTTACTGTGTTATAAGAATAATTTGAACGCATCAAATTCAACAAGAAATCATGCTACCGGCAACGCATCGAGGCAGGCAAACGCGTCTACTGCGCCGTCCGAGCATTCCATGTCGACTCATGCGTCATCGGCAGATGATCCGTCCCGCTCGCACTCGCGGGAGGCGCGGTCACATAGTGGCAATATCGCGTCGTTATCGGCTGTGATCCCTCCGCCGCGTAATTCAAGCAGCGCGACCACGGTTTTGTTGCCGACTGCTTGTGTATATGCAAATTATAAATCGGATCGTATACGTTTGTTTTTGGACTCAGGGTCTATGAGTAACTTTATTACGAAGTCTTGTTGTGAGCGTTTGCACTTAACCATACTTAACGCTCCTTCTGTCATTAAAGGCATAGGTCAACTTGAAAGCCAATCTTATGGAATTACGCATTTCAAAATATATTCGCGATTTGATGCCCGCTGTTCTTATTCGGTTAGTGCACGGGTTATAGACACTATTACAGATTTTTTGCCTAACGTGGAAATTGATACAGCGGAATTAACCCATTTACAAAATTTACCTATGGCTGACGAACGATACTATACTCCGGGTGGTATAGATTGTTTGTTAGGTAATGAACTCTTCCCCATGATTTTAGGGTCGCAAAAAATTACATCCCCAACCTCATCAGTAATCGCGATAGAAACCACGCTCGGATACGTCGCAATGGGAAAGGCGCATGCTTTACCTTATTCGCTAGTGGCAAACAAGCATCCCCGCGATCGCATGTCTCATTCCTCCGTGTCCGACAAGGCCTTCTTATGTCACACTCAAGATGTGTCTCTCGAACAATTAACGCAACGCTTTTGGGAGATAGAACAGGTGCCAGATAAGAAGCACATTAGCACGGACGACGCAGCATGTGAAAAGCTGTTCTCGTCTACGTACTCACGCGACGATACCGGTAGATATACGGTTAGTCTTCCCTTTAAATACCCTCCCAGTGAGCTAGGGCATTCGTACACAATCGCCAAACGCAGGTTTTTAAATTTAGAAAAAAAGTTAGACGCTTCTAACTTACGCAACGATTATAATGCCATTATTCAAACATATATTGATCAAGGTTATCTCACTAAAGTGTCAAATAGCTTTCTAGACTCTCAAGTTTATTATATGCCGCATCGGGCCGTTTATCGCCCTGACAAAGAAACCTCTAAAACGCGTGTGGTCTTAGACGCTGGGTGTAAAACCACGTCAGGTAAATCGCTTAACGATTTGCTTTATACGGGACCAATATTACAGAACAATATCTTTCATTTGCTTCTCAATTTGCGTATGTACCCGGTTGCTGTAACCGCGGACATAGAAAAAATGTATTTTCAAGTGAAACTTACTCAAGATCATCATACATATCAAAGAATATTATTTAGGTTCGATTCCAATTCTCCTATTGAAAGCTATCATTTCAACCGCGTTTGTTTTGGCGTCTCCAGCTCACCCTTCCTGGCAATGCGAGTCGTAAACCAGCTCGCGTCAGACTGTCGCGCTTTATATCCTCTGGCGGCGTACGAAGCTGACAATCACATGTATGTTGACGACTACGTTAGTTCCATAGAGAATGTAGATTTAGCTGAAGACACCTATAGGGAAATGGTCGCTATGTTTAAATCTGGAGGTTTTAACTTAACTAAGTGGATCTCTAATGACAATACCCTATTGTCACGTATCCCGTCAATTCATAAGAGCTGTCTCGCTGTCAAGTTTGATGAGGATCCTCATGTTGACACTAAGATCGTGGGTATGCAATGGCAACCTAACGATGACACCTTTAACTTTAAAATAGTGATCGACATGCCTTTAACATGCACTAAACGCTCGATCCTTTCCGTAACCGCGCGCTTGTTCGATCCGCTTGGAATCATCAGTCCAGTGGTCGCATACATGAAGTTGCTTATACAAGAATGTTGGAAATTACAACTGGACTGGGACGAGACGGTCCCGGGTTGCATTCTGTCTAAATGGAAACACTTTCATAGGGAGTTGTCGCGTTTATCTGAAATAAAAATACCGAGACATATAGGTTTAACATCCGCTCGTCGAATTACTCTAATAGGCTTCTCGGATGCCAGCCAGCAATGTTATGGTGCTGTTATCTATGTACGAATAGAAACGGCTGAGAACGGAAACGCTCTTAATGTGAATCTACTGACCGCTAAATCCAAAGTGTCAGATTCTAATAAAACGCTAGCGCGTTTAGAACTCTGCGCGGCGGTCTTACTCGCAAAATTAATTAATTCTGTGCGCACTGTTTTTAATAAGCGGTGTCAAATAAACAATATATTCGCATTCTCTGATTCTACGGTAACCCTTACCTGGATTCACTCTCCCGCTCATAAGTTTCAAACTTTTGTAGCTAATCGCATCGCTCAGGTAAATGAATATCTGCCTGCTTCCCATTGGTATCACGTTCGTGGGGTTGAAAATCCCGCCGATATAGTCTCGCGCCCTGTGACACCTAAAGGGTTAATAAATAACTATCTTTGGTTTCACGGGCCGAAATGGCTGTCCGCACCTATAAATGCATGGCCTGTGAAGGAATATAAAATCAATCATAACGAGAAGACAGAATTACCGGAAATTAAAATAGCTTCTCTCCATGCACATACCATGCCTGTCTCCGATCACGTTCACATGATAGACGAACTTGCTGAGCGTTGCTCGAGTTGGGTAAAATTTATTCGTTCACTGGTTTATGTATTACGTTTCACTAAGATTCTCAAATCCCGCGGTATACTTTCTGTATACGATTTAGAATACGCAGAATATTATGCGGTTCGCTTCGATCAGTCTAAGTATTTTCAGGTAGAATTACAAGCACTTAAGGCTACTAAAATTTGTCCAAATCAGGCTATTTTAAAACTCAACCCTTTTCTTGACGAACAAGGGTTAATTAGAGTAGGTGGTCGACTTACTCATTCTCAACTAAATTACAATACAAAATATCCAATACTGCTATCACCTAAAGGACGTATAGTGTCGCTCTTAGTAGACCACTATCACACCGACAATTTACACACCGGTCCTGGACTAGTGTTAGCATTGACTCGCCAAAAGTATTGGATTCTTTCTGCACGAAATTTGATTCGCCAACGAGTACATAAATGTAATTTATGTTTTAAAGCTAGGCCTCGTTCTACAACTCCACCTATGGGTGATCTTCCATCCATTAGAGTTTCACAAGTAAAGTCGTTTGTGCATACCGCAGTTGATTACGCGGGACCCTTTTACGTAACTCACATAAGGCGTCGTGGAGTAAAAAGTCATAAAGCGTATATTTGCTTGTTCGTCTGTCTCACAACAAAGGCGCTCCATTTAGAGTTAGTAAGTGATCTTAGTACAGATTTATTTCTCGCTGCCTTTAAACGCTTTATCTCACGCAGGGGTCCTGTTTCAGTGTTGTACAGCGATGGAGGCACTAATTTCATAGGTGCGAAACGAAAATTGAACGAAATTTACACGCTTATACAGTCCACTAATTATAAAAATGATCTGAATAAATATCTAACTCAACATAAGATTCAGTTTCAGCACAGCCCACCTTTCGGGCCCAATTTTAATTCGTTGCCTGAAATTAATGTCAAATGTGTTAAGTCTCATTTATTTAAAGCTATCGGGAGTCAAATACTCACCTATGAAGAATTCAGTACAATATTGGTGCAAATTGAAGGCATTTTGAATAGCCGTCCGATTTGCATACTTTCTTCGGATCCATCGGATCCAACCCCCCTAACGCCTAATCATTTTCTTAATGTTACTCCGCTTAAATATTTACCCGCTGAACACATTGAACCCCTATTACCAGATAACAGACTCACCCGCTATCAATTATTAAATAGAATTGTTCAAAGTTACTGGGCACGTTGGAGCAAAGAATATCTTACCTCTCTCCAACTTAGACATAAGTGGAATATGCCGTCCAAACCTGTGACGATAGGAACAGTAGTTGTTGTTAAGGATGACAATACGCATCCTTTATCGTGGCCACTCGCGGTTGTATCAGATGTGTTTCCCGGGAAGGATGGTGTAATTAGAGTCGTCAGAATTAAGACTTCTTCTGGTGAATACATTCGTCCTGTAACTCGGCTTTGCCCGTTACCCACGCAATAACTCCTACGCTTTTGAATTATTTTTAGTTCATAAGTTTTCATTCCTTTTATATTTTTAAATTTTGTTTACTCAATGTAGAGGAAGAATCCTCTAAGCCCCCCGAAGTTGGATGCGCCAGTACCGACGCATACATATTTTTTAGTTTATGTATTTAATGGTATTTATTATAATTATTATATGTCAACACTCACGCACTAAACGCATCTTACTTTTGTGTATTGTCTATGGCAACACTATCCCGCCCGCTTCCTACATTCACATTCCGCCATAGCTATTGGAAGATACGCACGCACCCGTCTCTTAACGCTCCGCTCCGCTATCGGCCGCTGTGATTACCCATCATATCGCGCTACATCGCTTATCATCAGCCACAGTCTCGAGAGTTACGGTTATAACTCCTGTGTGCATATTTCGCGGTCGTGAATCAAGACCCCGAACGCAAAGCTGGGAGCAGCGCCTACCTACCAACAAGAGTTCAAGGTAAGTGCATTTCCATATATATCGTGATATATATCATGATATATATCAGCTGATAAATATCGGCGAACCCTCGGGGACTGCCGCGGTAAAGCTATTGCATAGCATTTTTAGGGTTCCGTAGCCGAATGGCAAAAAACGGAACCCTTATAGATTCGTGTCTTTATTTTACATATAAACATTACCGTGTCCGTTGTGAAAAATTGTGAATTAAAAGTTAGTGGGTGATTTGCAAAGTGCTGTCAATATTCTTATCTATGACGCATTTCAATCGGAGCATCGAAATTGTTTTCACATTAAGAACTCTAAATTCGACCAGTACTCTTAATTCAACTATGGTCGAGTGGTTAAGACTGGGACCGTTACGCAGAAGGTGCAAGATCGATTCTGGGTACAAGCGTCACTTTTTGAATTATGAAGTGCGAGATGTACGAGCGTGGCCGAGAATAGCAGAGTGTTACGCTTTTTTCGTGACGGAATTTCTGGATTCGGTCTCCACGCTCAAGGCCCGCGATAGAAGCTATGCAATAGCTTAATAACAAAGAAAATAACATTGTACAAGGGTCTACTCCTACGGCCGGGAGGAGACTTCAGAGTACGCCCTCGGGAGAATTACATTCTGACATACATTTCAAAGTTTTTCTAATTTATCTTTTCACAATCACGAAAACTACCTATACATAGGTACGGGTCAATATTATAACCCTCCTTTTGTCGTCGTCTCTATACTAATACGAGTATTATAAAGATTTTATTGTTAGTTTGTTTGTTTGCATCGAATAGGCTCTGTAACTACTGAATCGATTTGAAAAGTTCTTTCACTGTTGGAAAGGTACACTATTCCCGGTGAACATAGGCTACATTTTATTCCCGTATTCCCACGGGAACGGAAACTACGCGGGTGAAATCGCGTGGCGTCCACTAGTTGGGTAATAAAAAACAAAAGTAAACTTGAAGCCGAGCACCTCGATAGTGCATGCTCTTAACCTCTCTCGCGTAATCTACATAATCTCAAATCTCCCACACACCTTTTTACTGCCATTAAATTAATCACCAGTTATCTAGTTCCGCTGTCCGCCACTACATCTAGTAATCTCATTACTTTTATCATTATGATAATGTACCAAATCAATGTTTCGACAGTCAAAATAATAGGTTCAGGAATAAATTAAGTACAGTCACGAACTTTAATTTGTGACCTATTTCCTTGAATTGTTGTAAGAACATTGACAACGCAATAAATGTCGACAAATTCACGTCAGTAAGCGGTTACTCGCGAAGAGATGCCACTCATACACAGTGGAGAGAATCTTCTCCATAACTGGGCGTTTCAAAAGATCTTTCCTCTGTCAAGCTATAATAACCTGGAACTTCAATTCAAATTCAATTCAATTCAAAACATTTATTTGCGAGAATACGGTACAGGAGATGTTATAATAATACTTAATCTTCATATTCTGCCACATACATACGGCGTGCAAATTTTACAATTTAATGTCGGAGCAACCATGCTTAATAACAATAAATAGGTTACAAATGTCAATAACTAAGTTACAAATGTCAATAAATTAAATATTGTTATTCTGGTATCGTATCATTCAAGAAATCATTAATATTCTATTACATTTTATTTAATAATATGTCAAATAATTGTTTTTTGAATAATGTCATCCGTAACTCAGTCATATTCTGAGGAAGGTTATTAAATACTTTTATACACATGCAATAGACATTTTTTTTAAATAATTCCAGTTTTATTGGAGGTAAATGTAACCGGTTTTTATGTCTAGTCCGGCTGTTAGCATAGTCACCCAGTTTAGGAAATAGATGGGGATATTTCTTGACGAAAATACATATTTCAAAAATATATAAGCAGGGTAATGGTAAAACTTTAAGTTTTTTAAACAACGGTTTACAGTTATCTAAGAACGAGGCCCCACACACAGCTCTTATGCATTTTTTTGAGTTTTAAAGTCTCTGTCTAGATCTGTTGAATTACCCCATATGATGATACCATATCTAAGGACCGATGACACATAAGCGTGGTAAGATATCATCGCCGTGTCTAAACTGGTTGTGTCTCTAAGTCGCTTTGCCTGCTCACGACCTGCCCGCACACGTGTTTCCCTCATCTTACAATCCCGGATTCTTAAAGCCGAGCGTGAAGAGGGCACATCACAGGGCCAATCGCCAGATGCGCTATGGCTTTCCTTAGGCTGGCTACATAAATTTGGCAAGCCTAATGTAATAATAAAAAAACCCATAAGCACGTATTTTTTTAAACCTGTGGGAGTCCTTACGAATTTCTTGCTGAACTTGAACTGACAAACTAACGTCGGACGCTCGGGGTAACACCGGGTAAATTATTGTTAATAAACAACATTAGCTATAAATCTGGGTCACAAATTATAGTTCGTGACCGTACATTGCGTGTATTCGATACAAATTAGAGAGATTTCATTGCAGCACAAGAGGATTTTGTTGTTTTGATGGTGATGAAAGATATTTTAGATACGCCTACAGTTGACCACAAATGCGAAGGGAGACTTAATTTTGTGAGGGCATTGCGTGCGGCATACGAAAATATAGATAGGTTATTAATAAAATTATTATTTGTCATTGTGTGCGTTAAGTTTCGGCTTCAAATAGCCTGTAGGTAAGTATGAGATAAACTATATGCATGGGTTGAAGATTTGTGAAGTATCGTAACATGAATTACTTATGACCAAACTTAAGAAAAAAAAAGTGGTGAACTGGTAAGTGGTAACTACCATTTCGGGGAAGAAGTGATACTTTGTCACTAAGCATTTTAGTAGGTACTTTAGTTACTAGTTACTAGTTACTATTATTCCCTAAGTCGTCTTAGTAAATAATGGTAAAAAAGTAAGGTACTTATCGTTATGTTAAAATATTAAAATCCAAGTACCTACTAATTGAGTATTTCAAACAAACCTAAGCAAACAAAGTAGGTACTTATGCCACGTTTCATAAGATAATGAATATAATAATGGAGACACCTTCATTAGGATAGGACACCAAATACGTGAATCCTTTACCAAGCTGTTTAATCAATCAATACATATAATAAAATCGTAACAGGTCGCTGTCTGTACATGGAAGATAAATAAGAAAAAATATTATAGGGGGGCTTTATGAACGCAATAGAACCCAAAACAATGATTTTTAGAATTTTTGTCTGTTTGTCTGTATGTCTGTATATCTGTATGTCTGTATATCTGTTTGTCTGTACGGTTGTGCACGCTAATCTCAGTAACCGCTCAACCGATTACAATGCGGTTTTCTTTATTGTGTTGAGGTTTGCTCCAGCTAACATTTAGCGTTTGTTTTATGTCAATCGGTTTAGAAATAAAAGAGTTATAACACTTTTAAGAATCAGATATTTTGAAAATTTTAATTGTAGGGGTTTCTTTGAATGTCAGTGATCCTAAACTGGCGTGTTGGCTTAATAAACAATTCAGTCCGCGCCGAAGGCGTGGACTGAATTGTTTTGAAATAGACTTAATCATTAAGCTCTTTTATGATTAAGCAAACAGGGCAGTTTCAGACGTTGCTTGATGACTCTGATGAAGAAATACCTTTCCTTTCATACACCTTATGTGACGTAAACGAAGTTGCGGGCTCAGCTAGTTTAAATAATAAATACGCAATAAAGCATATTAAAGCTGTTAACATAACAAACTAATTGTTTGTGACTGAATGTATGCTGCTTTCTGTAATAATGGAATTGGGTGAGCGGCTAATTTATGCATGCGTGGGACACATTTATGATTGAAACTGATGAGTTAGTCACCAGTTTTGATCATAATAGTTCACCAGTTAGCACTAATTTAGACTTTTACCGATATTACCTATTCTCTATCGCGAGTCAGTGGAAATGAATGCGACTGCATAGTAAATAATAAAAAAATAAAATCATTTATTTTCAGACTACATGATAAAAGTTACAGATCTAATTTAACTTATTCTACGGCCCATAGATAAATACCTTAAAAACTACGAATACCTACATATAAATTTAACATGTAGTAAGTGTATAAAATCTTAACGACTATTATTAGTATAATCACTTCAATATATAGTGCTGAGGTCTCCCGAATTCCGATTCCCGAAGGTTCGAATCCCGGGTTATGTAGTTTAGATGTTTTTTATGCCTACTATGTAATAAAAATATACATAAGTATGATTATCAGTTGTTAAGCTCGATTCTAAGGCACAAGCTTTAATTAAAAATTAGACAAGTTTGGACTAGAGCGCGCTGTACCCGTTCGCTCTAACTTTGCCGCTGGCGTAGAGGCGTATACCCGAATTTTTAATTACACGAAGTAAATTGGCAGTAGCTAATGTCACATCGTCATAGAAAATCGGCAACATTGTATGAAGAAGTGACATTAGTTGCTGTAAATTTACTTCGTCTACTTAAAAATTCGACTTTAGTATGGAGCCGAGCGGCAAAGTTAGAGCGAACGAGCAGTAGTTGTTTTTACTCTATCCCCCATATTCATAATCGTTTATTAAACCTATTTTAGTTAAAACACATTTTAAGTCTATTGCTGTCTCTAACCATACTCTGTCATTGGTTAGAGACAGCAATAGACTTAAAGTGTGTTTTCACTAAAATAGGTTTAATAAACGATTATGAATATGAGGGTTGTGTAAATCTGATTAATATAGATTACACAATTTTGATACAGTCAAAATAAATACAGCTTAAAATTCTCAGCTCGTATTGATCGCCTAGTGAGTATTTTTGTTCTAAGGACACACGTGTAGGCACGCGACCTTCGATAGGGCCCTACGATGCCTTTACAGAAAATCCTTTGTCTTTACGCACGAAGGAATCTAGTGATTTGTGATTCGCTCATGATGAAGTTCTTTACTTGAGTATCCATTTTGTTATTGGTTACATAGGTAGGTATGTAAGTAAGTAAGTAAGTAATGATTTATTCATATAAAGTTTGTAGTACATACAATAACAAGACAAATATATTGGTACATTCTTTCTACAAATTGTGGGTACAGTTCTGTATTCCAAACTAGACTATATTAGCCTGTGTGAAGGAGATACAGGTCTTTCAATCTTTTCAAAGATTATAAATTAGAAAGTTTGTGAGTGTAGATGTCTGTATGTTTGCAATTCTGTATGTTTGTTGCTCTTTCACGCTCTAACTGAACGGAGCCTGAAATAACACATAGGCTATTTTTTATCCCGGGAATTAATTACCATAGGAAGCGGCAACAAAATTCCACGCAGGCTAAATCATGGTTTCCATCTAGTTCTGCTGTAAAAATACTTATTGATTGCGACAGTTTTGTATGTATATGTAACGTTTTCACGCCTTAATATTGAACCCAATGGTACAGATAGGATTGAATTACTTTTGTGAGGCTACATTTTGACAGGCAAAGGTCATTTAAAAAGTGATTTTGCAAAGGTATATTAATAACTAGATAAGACTATCGTCAAAAATGAGAATTAGCATCTATCGGGCTCATTCCGGCCAGCCATTCCCATCACAGAATTTTAGAAGTTAAGAACTCCTTCCTTAACTTCTATACATAGTTACTCTAATGGTTACTTTTTCAACACAAATCAGTCATCTACGACGTTCGCCGGGAGGGAAGGCGCCATATTGAGAGCTTTACTTCTTTCAAAGCGGACTCTAAGAAGTGTACGCTTATACACACTCATATATAAGCAATATATATGTGTATGTCTGAAGTTATATTATGAGTGTATTGATTTAATTGTTTTGTGTAAGTTCCATAGTGACTCCCGATTGCTTTTTTAGTGGTGTTTATTAATATGATTTACCCCCGCAAAATACGACAGACAGACAGTATAGGGCAAACATGCTATGTCTTTTCCCCTTGTACTGGTCGCGTTGCTCAGTCACCTACATATAATAATAACTCGCTACGTACCCTAAAAGGTTCATACATCTAACTGCCTTTTCGCATTGTAGATTTAGACGAATTTGCGCAAACTAATTAGCAATTCTCAAACTCGATTTCGAGAGGGTTATCAATCTTAATTAGATACTATTCCACGAATTAGTCCTACAAAATGGAGGTCTAATATATTTGATTAAAGGCTGCTACTCCGCGTAATTGCTATTACTTGAATTTAACTTCAGTTGAGAAGCAATTTTCATTTCCAACTTTTAGGTAACTTGTTTACTAACGACGAATTATTTTGTCAAGACTGAAAATGAGGTCCTCGAAAGCTTCCCTTTTTACTTTGAAGTGACTCGAAAACGAATTTAATTCCACGCCTGTCTTTAATTTGCTTGACCTAGTATCGTTCAGTTAATGATAATATGCTTTCCAAATTACTTTAATCGTGAAATATGCATTTGTCTTCTCTATAAGAGTCTAGTGAACGCCTTTAACTCCGGCAGCGTGAATAATCAGTCGGTCCAGTCCACAGATATCAGAAAAGAGAGATTTTTTTCCAGGTCCAGTCCATATCTAGCTAACGATTCCACATACAATATGTAGTAGGTAATCAAAGGAGAGAAATGTATGGGAGTCCCAACTGGAGATAATCGCAATCCTTTACGACTCAGCGTGTTGTTTAGGTATTTTATCCCTTCAGCTCTTTAGAGAGAGTTGCACATGGTAGCTCGTCACCCCACCATCACAGACCTGCTTCTGCTAGAACAGCAACTAGTTCGTGTCCCAGAAATTCGCAAGATACCTGATCTCCCGGTAATATGTATCGTAAAGGAACACCGTGTTTAGCAATCCATCTCCATAGATATAATAAAGGCTAGATTGAACGTCAAGGCGCAGAAACGGCTCAAAAAAATGCATGTAACTGTTACATGAATTGATCTAACCCGCCGCTCAGTGCCGATCGTGTCGCTTTAACGTCACCACGTAAAACGCACGCTAAGTAATCTACGAAAATATAGCTAAAATGACCTTTTGTGCAATTAAAATTTGTAGAAATTATAGTAGGAGGTTAAAAACTTCTAAAAATGTCAGCTACTATCGGTAACAACCCAAAATAAAGCTTATTTTGATTTTTCTTTTCTTCATTATTAATCACGCAATATTCATCAGTGTTGCCACTTTATTGTTTTATTCTCCCAACTTAACAATTGGGAAAGGGGTACGTATAACTAGTTTGTCTAGGAAATGATTATATTCATTTCTTATTACACTATGTACTTATTATATTATTTACTAGCGGCCCGCCCCGGCTTCGCGCGAGTATACAGTATTTCTCCACTATTTAATGGATGTTACATATAAAACCGGCCAAGTGCGAGTCGAACTCGCCCATGAAGAGTTCCGTAGCCGCAAGTAACATAGTATAAAAGTTCTTGTTGTTGGTTGTAACTTTGATTGATGTCTTAACACGTTCACTGTGGTAATGATTTTTCTAGGCGAAAATTGTGGTATAAGACGTAATAAAAATAAACTACTTATTAGATCTCGTTTAAACCAATTTTCGTTGAAAGTTTTTATGCCAATGTACCTACAACATATACTTTTTTCAGTTTTGCCATTGTTTTAGTTTAGAAGTGAGGGGGGGGGGCACATTTTTCACTTTGGAAGTGTCTCTTGCGCAAACTATTCAGTTTAGGATAAAATGATGTAAGAAACCCAATAGCACTTTTGAAGACCTATCTATAAACACGTATGATGAAATTTTTTTTTTGAGTTTCAGTTCTGAGTATAGGGAAATTTACTGCTTTTTTTTTCTAGTTTTATACAAAAATCTTAATGCAGTTTACAGAATACATCTACTTACCAAGTTTCAACAGCATAGGTCTTATAGTTTCGGAGAAAAGTGGCTGTGACATCGGACGGACAGACAAACAGACAGACATGACGAATCTATAAGGGTTCCATTTTTTGCCATTTGGCTACGGAACCCTAAAAGGCCCAACAAAATCCATTGCGTAGTTTTAAAGATTTAAGCATACATAGGGATATAGGGACAGATAACCCGACTTTGTTTTAAATTCATGCAATGTATAGTCGCCTCGCTGTAACAAGGTGCGTATGACAGTTGGCAGTATGACGTTGATATCTATCAGTACCACATTACTAGGGATGTGTCGATGTGCAATTCATGTTTAGAATCCTACGATAAACGAGATAAATCACGTTCTGTTTATTATTGTTATGAAAATTATTGCTATATTTATTTTTGAATTAACTAAACAGCTTAAGAAACCGGCCAAGTGAGCAGAGGTCTCCGTACCGAAAAACGACAAAAAATACGTTTGTTGTATGGGAGCCCCCTTAAATATTATAATTTTTATGTTTTTAGTATTTGTTATTATAGCGGTAACAAAAACACATAATCTGTGAAAATTTCATCTCTCTAGCTATCACCGTTCATAAGGTACAGCCTAACAAAAGACCGGGTAACTTCGCAAGATAAAACATGGTAACCGAGAAGAGGAAAAATATTAATAAAAATAACTCAATAATTTTTTTGGAATAAGATCTCTTTATTTCAATAATTAACTTATAAATGTCAGTAAATAATAAAATTTCAAAATACAATTCTCGTCAATCAATCCTTAAATAAATTCGTCAATACCACCTCCACCCGCGCCCGGTGCAAAAGTGCCCATCACACTGCTCGCGTTACCTCTCTGTATGGCAATGGCCAGCCTTTGCACCAACCACGAACCAGCGCGTGAGTCTCCAAACTTCTCATTCAGTCTACGCCCTATCTCCGCGACAAAACGCTTCGCCTCTAACTAGGGTTGCCAGATACAGGCATTTCATTTCCGGGACAATTCGAGGGTTACGCATTAGGTCGGTAGGAAAATATACAAAAAGGAAATTATTTTTGTAAACCACTTGTAATATTTTACAATATTTAAAATCTTAAAACCCCACCTCGCTTTTACTTATTCATTAAATAAAACTTTTGAAAAAATTAACTTATGTTACTTTACATTTGGTATGAAAACAACTTATAACACATAAAAATAAAACTTGAAACAAAAATTGAGATCGTTTGCTCACTCATTCAGTCGTTTAATAAAAACTTTGGTAGAAAATCTACATCAGATTACAATATTAAACATAAAAACCACTTTTAAAACAAAACATAAGTACTTCTCTTTTGCTTAATAAATAAATTCGAATATCAAAATATCAATTATTTTGGCTCAGTAAATAAATCAAACGATAAACCGACTACTTTTTTAAGTATTTGTCACTGAATTTTGCCATATTTTGCAACCTTTCTCCGTCAGAGCTTTGCAGAATAAGACATTATTTGCGAGCAAGACGCATCAAAATTGATGCGAGTCTGCAGACTCTAACGATTAGTTTTGTTCGTTTAATTCCAACAAGCAACACCTTTTGTGAATGAATTTTCAGCCTGATGAATAATTTATGGACGAAAGAGCGATACAGAATGTCCACGGACTTGATAAAGTCTGCTCTGAACTGCAGACTCGCATCAATTTTGATGCGTCTTGCTCGCAAATAATGTCGTATTCTGCAAAGCCCTGACTCAGTCAGGGCTTTGCAGAATACGTTAACTTTGTTAGAGAAAGGTTGCAAAATATGGCAAAATCCAGTGACAAATACTTAAAAAAGTAGTCGGTTTATCGTTTGATTTATATACTGAGCCAAAATAATTGTGATTTTAATATTCGTGTTTATTTAATAAGCAGAAGAGAAGTATTTAAAGTGGTTTTTATGTTTAATATTGTAATCTGATGTTGATTTTCTACCAAAGTTTATTTTATTAAGCGACTGAATGACTCGAAGGTGGTAGGCATTCGAAATCCGGGACTATAAAGTGTGATTCCTGGACACTGGACAAGACACGTAATTCCGGGACAATCCCGGATTTCCCGGCCATCTGGCAACCCCACCTCTAACCCCCAACAGCCCATTGTCTCCACCGCAAAAGGAACGAAGTGGTAACGATCCCCTAATGCTTCGTATTTGAGGCATTTTCCTGCAGCCGCAGTCTCGGCCGCAGCGGCCGGTGACCGGACCGTACGACTGAGGTGGCTGGGAGCAACAGTGCTGACGCAAGTGGCGTCCCACACCAGGCACTTCCCACTCCTCCATGGCACCAAAGTCATACCATCCGGCCTCTTGCCATCAGACCTGCTTGAACCAGGGGGCTCAAGCATGCATGGGACATCCGCCGAAGTTAAGGCTCTTCGGATTATGTCGTTAAGAGCATGGTGCCGCGAAAACCTACCCATGCATCAATAATTTACTTTTTACAATAAAATTTGGAACTACGAACAATATACGTTTTGTTTTATCAAAATATCGACTATCCATCGTAGTTGTATATAATCCCATCACTAAAGACATCTTTGGTGTTACGTTATACTCAACAATTTGTTAATTTTTTCTTCCAAATTCATTTTAGGTATTTGTAGACTAGAATATTCTGGTTGAGTTTAATTTTATATACAACAGTGATTAACGATTTAATATATTATTAATGGGATGTAGCTGAAATACTAAGTTCATAATTGTAATTCACGGCAACTTTCAAGAGTGAAACGAAACGCGATCGACAACTGTCATACGCACCATGCTACACCGAGACACTGTATACTGTAGTTTGACTCGGCCGGGTTTTAGAAATAAATGCCTACAGCCGCGCGGTACGTAAGCTTTCTTTCTTTCTTTCTTTCTTTCTTTCTTGCATACATACATTTATATAGTCACGCCTTTATCCCTGAAGGTGTAGGCAGAGGCATAGTATACGCCCACATTTTACCTTATAGTTTTACGTACGCGTATATATAGGGTGTAACAAAATATAGTGAGCATAATGCAGTTCAATTTTTTCAATCCGCCCACAAGGCCTTCAATCTGTATTAAGGATTGTCGTTTTACTGACAACCGGCTTCAATTTCGAGTAAATATGTACCTTTTTTATTTAAACAAAAAAATACTTTGTGAGTAATAATATAATATCCCCGCAACGGCTGGCGGCGCGGGGCGGCGGCGTGGCGGCGCAGCGCCCGTTATCTACTAACGATGGAGTGAGACGGGTATAGAAATTTGAAAACGAGTAAGCGGCGTAGACAATAATAATCGGCTCATCACATGTTTCGTCAGTGATAGAATCACGGAATTCTAGTCTTTATAATCATTGCGTTAAATTTTTGATTTACAAAATAAAAACTATTTTTCGATTTGAAAGTACTAGTCAGTCTCTAGTACTTTTCGTACATTGTCAAGTTGTGTTAAATTTTGGAAGTTCATATTTGTCTCTATGCGTTTAATAAAAATCAAAGGTAACAAAAATGCTGTCAATCAAAGTCTTACGGTTTGTTTCTTTGTGGATGACCGATGTTACAGTACACTTAGCGTGTACTGTAACATCGGTCATCCACAAAGAAATGAATACTCTTGAAACATACCTAAATCATTGCTCTCAATTAAATAACTACGAACTGACAACGGAACTAAATGTACTACCTACACGTACTAGAGTTCTGAACTAGTTTTTTTTTGGATATTGTACTATATTGGATCGCACCGTTCACTGACTGAGCAAGCACAAGTCTAGTTTTAAACACAAACATACCTACTTAATGTAACTACCCAGTTCACTCGTGTCAATCACTTTGTTTAACTTTAGTCAACTAGTAGTATAGTACCAATTAGTACTTAAGTAAAATCAATTTATAGTCTTACCTTTCGGAGTTTCCAGGTAATTCAAAAAACGTTATCTCTGGGTGCGTTATTGACGAATTCATGAAACCAAAACAAGCACAATAGACTCGAGTTGTCATATTAAATATTTTAAGTAAATAAAACACGCGCGGCTACTATCTAAAAAACGACACACCGTCCATTCGTCTACTCGGCACAATCGCCTGCTAGCGTGCTGAAAGGCCTGCCGAAAACGAGAATCGTAAGTATAGCTTGCGTTTCGTCCGTTTGTAGGGAGCTACAATACTGGTTAGTACTCTCTATATTGTGACCGAGATGACTTATAGTGATTATAATGAATTGGGTCTAATAAATCAATTATGATTTAAAAATTTGCATAAAATAAATGAAGGATATGAAGCTACACAACTCCTACGAGTTTTTCGGTGCATCGTTGTTACATACATTATATTCGAATTCAGTAGATTCTAGGTATCCACCAAGTTAAGAAACAAAAAAGCCATAGAAAGTGTGTAACGGGCAGGTTACAGGTATACAAGTTATTAATTTACCTACAACACTATGCCGTCAACGCGTGAACAATTTTATTACTAACACAAAAAAAAATTACAAGTAAACACTACAGTTTTATTTATTTCTATTAATACTCATACCCAATAAACAAATAAATATACAATATTGATAATAGTATGTACATCCTTCATTATATTAGACTAGCTGACCCGCGCAACTTCGTTTGCGCCACATAAGAGAGAGTATTACCGGTTCCCGTCGCATTTACTCCCGTCGCGTTGCGTTTACTCCCGTAGCGTCTCGTCGTTAATATTCAATACTACGTGAGAGAGAGAGAGAGAAAAAGGTTTCTCGTCGCGTGTATTGAATACACGCGACGAGAAACTGTATTCCCGTCGCATTATTTTTAAGAACAATTTCGTTTATGAAAGAGGTATCCCGTGGCATTATTGTAGAAAAAAATTGATTGCCATTAAAATGGTTATTGTGCACCAACCCAAAGATAGACACATGCTATCGCGCAATTTTTTTAGAACTTTTTTAAGAGAAAAAATTTTGTAGTACATATTTTTTACATAGCTATTAATATTTACGCAGCACGCAACAAAGCTCTCAAAAGGAATAACTTTTCCCCCGTTTTTGAAACATTTACTATTACTGCTCCGCTCCTACTCATTGTAGCATGATGTTATATAGCCTATGACACTCCACAATAACGTAGCTTTCTATTGGTGAAAGAATTTTTAAAATCGATTCAGTAGATCCCGAGATTACCCCTAACAATTTAACAAACACACAAACTTTACTTATTTATAATATTAGTATAGATTAATTACATAAGCTATAATAAGACTTAGTTTAATGCAATTTTAAGGAGAAGCTGGTATCATTATTTACGCACACATAAAAGCCGACGCGCAGTGTAAAGACACTGGCCGCTTGACAGCGCACGCACACATCTGCGAAATCGTAAGCCGTTTTGTTTATGTCGATTGTAGAGCGAGGATCCATCTTGACTTTAAATAATCTAAGTCCATCTCATGCCCCGAAGATAGATGGGTTTTCCAAGCATTCTAAAAACGAAAAGGGCGAAAACTACCGCTATAAAACCCAAATGGCGAAGTTCAAAAAGATTCAAGCGTAATAAAATTAACGCGAACGTTGATAGCAACGAATTGTTTTACGAGGGAGGCCAATATTTATCGCCATCACTACGAAAGACGAGGCTCTGGGAAATTGGCGGTAAATGTGAAGGCGAATGTCGTAAAATGGTTTGTTCACAGTACAATGCTGTACCACAGTGTACAGTATCACAGTATACGTAAAAATACAATGTTCAGAAATCGGTTAACTGACGATAGTTGACGTGACAACGTCATAAGATTTTTTTATATCGTGAGTTAGAACGTAGTACATTTAGTATGGAATAACACATCAATTGAATATAGCGCCATCTGTTGAAAACATTACTAAAATAAATGGAACGCCTCAGAGCGAGGTAACGCGAGGGAGGTAACGACGCATTACGTCATCTTTTTTCGTTCATGCAGTCGTCTCCATCGAATTATAAGACGTTGTCACGTCAAAAATATGAGGTTATTCAAAAGGGGTCTTAGAAGGTTTCTGCAGGGTCACGTGCTTCGGTAGCGCAAGTTTTGCACCGCTGGTGATGCAAACGTCCATAGGTTAGGTAACGACTTTCAATCAAGTGGGCCGTATGCTTGTCTGCCATCCCAGTAGTATAAAAAAGAGCTTGATGTTAGTTTTTACTTGATAAAACTACGCTCAAACGTTTCTTGACTACTGCCTTCCGAGATGTGAATATTGAGGTGGTGGATAAAATACACAACATACAAGAAATAATGTGTACAGTTAACTACAAAGAGATGTCCTAGTTTGATCTTACAAAATAATGTATCGTCGTACATTCTACTCGCAAGGATACTTCATTTTGTAAGATTAAACTAGTACATTTCTTTGTAGTTGACTGTACATTACCAAGACACCAAGTTCGACAGGGCGAGCCAACCAATCAGTTGTCTGTAAACTGCATCAGAGAACACGTGTGCCAAGTTTGGCGATAATCGCTTAAGAAATGCGTCCTCTAGACCGGAACTGATTAACACACAGATATAGACGAAAGCAAAATCGTCCATACTGTCGAATCGGAGACTCACGTTCGCTTCGCTCGCTCGGTCAATTACTTTAAACTACGATCTTATAATAGCTTAGTACAGCATATTAACAGGCTTAGCATACCTAAGAACAGTGGTAAACTTGAACTTCTTCAGCAAAGAGTAGATAGCGGATATGGGAATTGGGACAGCATTGCCCCTGAAACAGTATGCGGGTCCTAAGTCCTAATCCTGTTCTAGACAATTATTTTTTAAAATATACGGAAGAATTGAAAATGATACTAATTTCTCTACAACTTATCCATCATTGTTTATATTGAATGCTAATAACTAGACTGATTGATCGATCGAAAGTGTTGTATAAGGATATATTGGCCGGTCGAGTCACGACCACAAACAATACCTATCACCTGAAACAATAAGGAAGCTTTTAAAATAACCATGGTAAGTAGTCGGTGACCGTCAAACTAATAAATATTCACTGAGTCAAGCCAAGTCGTTGGCCAGACTATTTTAGTTCCTAGGAAGTGTTTAGTTAAACCATTATGTATTCACTACAAGTTGGTGAAGTCGCGTGACTGAAGTTAGTTTGTTATCATGTGGCCCTTTCGAAACTATCTAATTAATGGGAGCGAAGTTTACTGTTTTAGGGTACCTAACTTTATTTTTAGGTCTGCTTGAGCCATCATCAAGATCTAATCTCAAAACAATCTCATGTACTCACTTACAAGACTCTCATGCACTCCTCGAAGGAGAGATTACTAACTTATGCCATCGCTCGTTCCTCCTTAAGAAAACAATTACACCGTATTCAAAAATAACCAGACACATTCCCACATGAACTAATCAAACAATACCCACATTGTCTTCAACATCAAACATTCATACGGGAACTGTACAAGGTGGTTGCTTCCCATCAATTAAAATTGATAAGATAAACAATATGGTGATTCATTCGACAACACTTGCCTTCAGCTCGCCACTTCGCCGGCTGATAACCCTGGCTTCGAGTTATCTTTTGTAAATTACAATGAGTTATAAGTTCAAGACCCACTTTGAACATGCTACTTTAGATATGTAGAAGTAAATTTATGTCTGGGAATACAAGACATCTATTTATAAGTTCTATACGGAGCTTTAACTTGAACTTTCTCTAGACGGTATTGTAGATTTCTATTTCTTATTTCGAAATGTCGAATCGGACTAAAAGACTCAATAGTCCGATGATTTATAATCATCTGCATCATCAGACTACTGAGCCAAAAAAGTCTCAGTAGTTCGATCATCGGACTATTTAATCGGACTAGTGATACTAGGGGTTGTGTAATGTCAATAGGATTCTTGTTTCACTAGTTGAATAATGACTGGCACCACTTGGTATAATGCATTGTGTTTTTACTCAAAAACCATGCATTATACCAAGTGCCACCAAAGGGCTCCATTTTCGAGTATTATTATCATTGCTGACCTCTCGACCGCGTTTGCGATCACGGCTTTACAGGCGAAACGTCGACAGGTGAGCAAAGTTTCAAATACCTAATTAGTAAAATACTCAAGCAGACCTGAAAACCATAATGCATGTTTTGAATGTCATAGAAATGCAATCGCCAACTCAAATCCTTCCTGCTCATAGATATGATATGACGTGTTATATGAAAATATTTCCACTTCACTCAACAGAAATGGTCTGCCTCGACCCAAGTACCTATGTAACTACTTTCGATAATGGAAAACACATTTTCAGATGTAAACAGGCCGTACCGTCTGGAGACTAGTCTATAAATTACATTATAAATGGATAGGGAAATATAATTCCATTAAACAGAATGACTAAGTGAAACTATGAAAGAAAGTATTCCAACGTGACGCGCAGTCTGTTTCGGTCGCACAATGTGGAGCAACCCTAATAGTTACAAATCGATAGCCCAGTTTCACCCTTAGGTTATTGACAGAGTGACCTAGTCAGAAGTTATTGTGGTTTTTGTTTGTTGCTGTAGTGACCAGAAACGGAAGGGAGCGAATACTTTATTTAGGTTTATTGAGCTGTGAAACGTGGGATAAACCCTTGCTATTTTATTTTTAAACTCGGTGTACTCTGTCTACATAATACGTTACAGGAATTCTCACGATATATAGGAACGGTCTGTTCGGGTTTTGTCCCCTTTTTGTCCTTGTGATGTAACATCCATAGGTTTTTGCACACAATAAAGGGAAGAAGTAAGTAATACCTGTTTCGGAACTACATTTTGATATTTCGTTTCAAAGTAATTTGCAGAAATTTTGCTCTGCCCCCATATTGGGAACGCAGAACGTCGATAAAAGTGTTACTTAATAAATCTCTAGTTCTCGAAGCATATTATATTCAGCACAAGCTCTTCTTATTGAAGTAATTTCCTATCTGTCTTAGTTATTTTCGAAAGTTATTTTCCTTTATCGAAACACTTGACAATGTTTTTCCCCCTACGCTGAAGCATTTCTTAAGTTTTGAGAAACAGCCTTCACAAAATTCAGAGGAGGAGGCATAGAGTCGTTCATACATTTTTCATGAAACCGAAGTTGATACTCCAAGTCACTTTAGCTAAATTCAAAACATCGTTCCGTTTCAAAATTTTGTATTCAATCCATCTGCTGTAAGATATTGAATACAATTTGAATGTTGGACGAGCTCCAAGCCACGTCGCAGTCAGCGACAGTTAATTGAATGCTCTTAGAAAATGATTTGGCAGGGTATCCGGGACGGGATGGAAAGAAAATATATTAGAGATTGCTCAAGGTCATCACCAAACGGATTTTCCTTGTTATTTGGAGACTTTTCTTGGAGCACCTGAAAGATAACGTACATGACATATTATGGGGCTGGAGAAATTGTTGATTTGCTTGATTTGAGTTTCCCTGATATCTGGAAGCATGAACCAAATATAATAAAGTAAAATAGTCCTTTCCATCTGTGTGTGCCTTTTCAGGGCCATTACGGGTCGCACTGTTACTCGTTGTAAGTTTTTTCTCAACGAGTCACAGTGTGACTTGTTTTAGGGTACTCGTTGAGAATAAAGGGTTAGTTTTATCCGTTGCCGTGGAAGATGAAAACGTACCTTGTCTTTGAACTTGGTTTTTTCACAAATTAGTCTTCAAGTTTTGAAAGCAGACCATATCATATTCCAGATTTGAAAGCTTTACAACGCTAACGATGGATAAAGATAAACACACACACACACTTTCGTGTTTCTACTAAGTATAATAGACGTCGGCGTTGTGAATTCGTACAGCAATTCACAAAGGTCGCAGAGAGGGCTGAATGAGGAAGGTACTGTTTGCGCAGTAAATCGGGAGAGGCGTACGTCCTTTTAAAACCAAACCGTGCCCCATTTGCTGAAACCGCCGAGACTTCCGGGTTCCCCATATTCCCGCCTACGATGACGCACATTTGAAATTGGCCTATTTGATTGATAGATTGAGTACGAAAGCTACTCCAGTAGTAAATACTTCAAGTATCGTTAGCTCTAGAAACTGTTTATAAACCTTACAACCATCAATGCAAATGTATTTCTCAAAATTGCATTTGTAGTATGTCTCTCGTTACCACAAATGCCATTTTGATGACGTCGTTACAAATACCACAGCACCATAATGACAGTTCTTGTATTAGTATTTCTGAGTTATATAAAATGGTTTCTTGATGTTTCTAAGACAGGTTGAATTGGGACTTTTTCTTCTTGTTGGTGTTATAAGAAATATTAGCTGCATAACTGTGCAAGAAGGGACTTCCAAAATAAAAGACAAGGAATTTCTTTATCCTTCGTTCCAAAAAATTTTTCTTCCAAGAAATATACGAGGAGACGAATAAACGAATGGTAGACGTTAAGCCAACATGCCTTTTTAATGTAACTTCAAGAGCACGTCTCGACGCGACCGGCTTAAAATGTAGGGGGAATTTCAGTGAAGAGCCGAGATAAAATAAATAGCGCTGAATAAAATGTGTAGAATTGTAATAACATTTCAGATTACGTTTTCAAGAAGACATTTTGTTTTAGCGGATAATAAAGCAATTTCGTAATCGACGTGTAATTCGGGCGGTTTCGGGATACTTCAAG
Organism: Miltochrista miniata; assembly: GCA_933228765.1. Classification (NCBI taxonomy): domain Eukaryota; kingdom Metazoa; phylum Arthropoda; class Insecta; order Lepidoptera; family Erebidae; genus Miltochrista; species Miltochrista miniata. Next base: position 6,215,875 of record OW121764.1, on the reverse strand, counting down.
GGAGTTCGGTGTACTTTGAAGAGTGGAGAGGGTGTGGTCCGCTTTGCATAGGCCGGAAGGAGCATTGATTTGCTTTTTGAACTTAGTTGGGAGCTCCTAGTCCCTTAAGGGGACTAGTCGCCAAAGTTTGCGAAAAAGAGGTGCAAATGAAGACATTGTTGTCGGTATTAGTAAACGAAAAATGATAGCCAAAAGTAGATTTTAAATCTACAAGATGTGTGTCAAAAGATGGTTTTGTCAGAAATTGTGTATTTATTATAAATAATTAGTAAAACATCATTGAAATCGCCTAGAATTTTTTAGATAAAGACGTTTTATGACGTCTAGTTATTAATGAATGATAATAAAATTTATATCAAAGACAAAAGAAAACATAGACCTCTAAAATGGTTTTCTTCAATTTGGAATAAGTGTAAATTTAAACTAATTATGACTAATAATGCATTCAACGAATACTTCAAGTTGCTTGCATCCCCGCGCTCGCCTGAAAATCTAGTGCGGGGGGAGTCGTGTTGCTATACGGACGTGTGTCGCTCTGGTCTGCAAAATATTCTCGTAAAATGTTATATTTTCATTCATTTACAGAGTAATGCGTGTAACAGAGCCCGAGTTACACAATGCATACTGCATTGCATGAAAATATAATGCATTTCAACTTATTTTATGTATTATTTTATTAAATTACTTCGAAAGGTAGTCATGCTAATATTGTAAGCGGTACTTGATCATTTCAAAATAAATAAATGACGAAATATTTGTGGACATTCTCACACAACTTAAGCTATTATAACCTTGTGTTAAGGGATATAGACAACTGATGAAAATACTTACTTACATTACAGTTATTATTAACTAACAGACTGCTTTTTTGAGACACTGCTCTCGACCGTCAATTCTTTCAACTTATTACGTCTTGGGGCGACGTAGGCACCATCTACTGGCAACTTGGTTAAGGTAATAAGGTGAAAGAATTGACGGTCAAGAGCAGTGCCTAAGTGGTCCAAATGTAAGGGCGTCTGGTCCGGCAAACCAGAAGACGCTGGTTCGAATCCTGCTCGGGACCAAAAATTGTATACAATTATTTTCCAGCAGCCAAAGAATATTTCCAGACTTCCTTGTCTAGGAAGTCTGGAAATGATCTGCTGGCTCAGTTGGATTCTCAAACAATGTGTTATTATTTTTTAAGTCTATAGGTATTATAGTAAGTAGAGCACTAAAAAGAATAGCCCGCCGAGTTTCTTGCTAGTCTATGTCTATACATAATAATAAAACTGTTGAGGGTCGAGAGTCTGAACATGGAAGCTATTTAAAAGAAATGTACGCGTTCTCTAATCGATACTGAAGCCAAAATGAAATTTAAAATTTTCATGTCCGTCTGTATTAAGAATACGTATCACGCCGAAACTACTGATTTGAATGAAAATTGATACAAGTTGAGGTTATGATCCGAGGAAGGTTTAAGAATACTTTTGATCCCGATATTTGGCACGGTTCCTTTGTTTGTATTAATCAAATTTCAAGCGAGTGGAAGACCCCTCTTGTCTGGATTTGTAATAATTTAAGTACAAAACAAAGTATATAATGAACATTCGTCTTTGTGAATTCGTGACGAGACTTTGTCTGTGACTCTGTTGCATTAAACTACGTCACTAGGTTACGTGGATCATCTGTTCAAAGTTTGAAATTAAACAAAAATGACAACGGCAATCGGATTGAACTTTCACAATAAACGTTTTAGAGAGGGGCAGTCGGGTGAGACCGTCTCACGGCTTCTTGTTTATTTGGTGAAGCGAGGAACGCATTTCCGCTACTATTTTCTTCTTCTTCCGTGGTCCTTTTACTCTGATGTCTCTGTAGTTGCGCTACTCTATGTTGGCGAGTCATATCGCCCATATGCTCAAGGTCGTTAGCCCTGGGTATGGCCTTAATTAATAGGCGCCTGCGCGACAGTATCTTCCAACCATCGTAAGTATAGTTTTGGACCCTGGCTCACAACATTCTGACCCTGATGTATTAAGGTGCCTCTAACCAATCATGTTAGGTTAAGATTAATAAATTCTGGTTACGATCTTTGTCGAGATCAAGTTAGAAGAAGTACCTACCTAAGTATTTAATATGAAATTATTGTATGCTACAACTTAATTAACTGTAGATTTTTTTCATTTTCATTCGTCGGGGAATCTTGGTTTCAACAGAAAGGTTACACATATTCTCCGTATAATTTATTGCAGGACCAATACAGTCACTGACAACGTAAGGTGTTTATTTGGCTCTGCCAACCCCTCTCGATAATAAATGCGTGACTGTGTGTAACTATTTAATGATAAAATATTAATATCAACAACTTATTCAACTATTTCTGCACATTGACCTCAAAATGTCTGTGTAATACAGTTACACTTTACGTAATGTTATGTTTTTGTAACAGTACGAGAAACTTGGCATTACTCGGTGTTACGTATATTTTACATTTTATTAACCGTGACCAAGTGGCGAGTAAATAAGCGAGCAAGTCGGTCGGTAGGCGAACACACTGACCGCAATTGACGATGTACTGAAAATTACTTAAAATAATCTATTGAATACGTGATACGTCTTCACAAAGTCCCGGCTGTAGGCACATAAGGGTATCCTTCCGAGGGCTCACCCGGGGTTCCCAACCATAGGCTGTTAGCAGGACACGTGAGGTTGTTTAGTCGGTAGGAGTCATAGCATCCATGAGGATTATCCATCAGGTAAAAAAAAACACTGTGTGGTTTTAGTCGGCATATCATCCATGACGATTTTCACACGTGAACAAAACTAAGTACCTGCAATAAACCACTTCTGCCATCTTTAATGCAGGCCGCTACTCCTGAAGATCCTAGAAGCCTGCATATCCGGAATTGATTTCTGAGCATACGCACCTATTTTTTTTAGAGTTGATTTTTGAGAGCTATAAATTTCTGCTTCCTGTGATTTTCCTACATCGTCGACAGCGGAAATGTTAGTAATGTCCTACTTCGCTTAAAGGTGAAGTATTGTGCGGTTGCGGGTACAATTGCTGACGTTGACAACACGTAGTTTGCATTTTATTCATTTCAATCATTACGTCTACTAAACGATAAGTAATGTGGTCCCTATATAGACGGTCATTCTGCATAAGTGTCATGCCGTATGACCGTCTAGGGACCATGTTACGGATTTCCCAACACGGTTTTTAGTTCTTACACACAAATTCGTATACAGAGTGATTCACTGAAGGCAGTTCAATACAACAATGGTATACGATCAATCTCGACCGGCGTTAACGCAAATATTATTGCTGGCATCATTCCGATCCGTAATCGATTCTATAATCGAATTTATTGAGTGATATCGATGTTTACGCGATCGGATTGAATCACATCAAACGTGATTGTGTTTCGTATTGAAACTCGAGCGTCGATATTGGATGTTGCTTTTTGTTGAATGTTATTTTAGCGATTGACTGGTGTCGCCTTTTGATTTTGCATGTTTTGACTTTAAAAGCTTGTTTTTGAATACAAATTTGAAAATCCTCGTGGAGTACTACTGACTAAAACTACACAATGTCTTTGCATCTGCCTAAAGCCGGGAGTCCCGGGTAGGCTCTCTGAAAAATAACCCCAGGGAGACCCCCATAAACAAAATCCTTTCATTTCAAATTTCGAATCAAAACTCAACCATTTCGCCTTTCAAAGCTAAAGTCAGAAAATATAAATGAAACAACCATTTCTAAAAGCATAAAATACAAACAAGAATAAATCTGAAAGCTATTTCTATAAGAGGATCTGCAATCCGTTCCTTTTAAGCGCTTAAAGTCGAGCGATTTATTCGAACAGAAAGTCTAGCTCTCGTGTTCCGTTAGATGCGAAGTTATTTCGATTTGGTACTTTATTTTTATGCCAGCTTAGCTCTACAAAATCATTTCCAACCAGTCGTGTAACTTAAATTTACCTATAAATAACAGTTGTGACTTTAGTTTGACATCTTAAACGTCACAAATTAATAAAGATGAAAAAAGTAATTTTGTGACATTATTACTACGTAGTAAATTATAACTCAATGTTTTCTTCAAAAGGGGTCCCAGAAGGTTCTTGCAGCAGCATCGGCAGCGTGAGTGTAGTATTGCGAACATCCATAGATATGTTCAATGTTCATACGATTACCTTCTACATTACATTTTCATTTTTCATCATATTTACTGCCCAGTAAGCTTGTCCCACAAATAGTGATCTTCAGGTCGTAAAGTACTGATGGTTTGCCCCGAGACGGCAGGTCTGTAAAACGATTATACTATTACTATGCTTAGATTATTTACAGGACACAGTATCTATCGGAATCTATTAAAGTAAAGGGTCTGATAGGGCAGCATAATAGATAACGGGGTGCTTTTAATATGTCTTCATGTTAACCTTCAAATAAGCTAGCCGAATTCTATGTGCAAATGAAGAATTTAACCAGAAGATCGAGAAACTACACAGGAAATCCATGTCGACGGCACAAAAACCGTAAATCAAGCATTCGTATACGGTTTTATCTTCAAAGGAACCTTAGCACTTGTATAAATACAGGATGGAAAATTTGTGGGACATTTTTTTTATATACAGAGTCATTTTGCCCAAGATGGCATATTTCCGTACAATATTGAAATACGGACATGCATGGGCAAGGCATTAATAGATTATTTATACTGTTGATTGAGGGCACTTGGTGGAACTTGCTGCACATATTGAAAACGACACTTGTACTATTCCACAATATTTATTATTATAAACCTGACCGGTTTCGCTTTACAGCATCTTCAAAGGTCTAGATGGGAGGACAAGGTATTACTGTCTCGAAAACACACTAACACTAACTAACTAACTGACAGTAATACCTTGTTGTAAACTACGGATTAGATTTACTCTACACATGAGCTACATATTATTACGGTACTTTGCCCTGGGGTAGGTAGGTAGGGAGAGATATTCTAATTTCCACAGCATCGCATTTTACTCCAGACTAAGTTGCCGGCCACACCTTTTTCAGAAATATATAAATATCATGTGTAGTTTTAGAAATAATCGAATGAGTACACTCATGTCTCCACCCTGTATATGAGCGCAAAGTATTCATGTAGATTGTAGCTATTGAATTGCAAACATCGAATTGGAGACAAGACCGCAAGGGATTTTATTGGCGTCGGAACTCGGATCTCGGAATATTTGAAATGCATTGGAATGAAAATGTTTCCGAGTATTGAACACTGATGATATTAATATGATTTCTAGGGTTCCGTAGTAGTAAATAGTTTCGCCATTTGCGTCTGAGCCTAAAAAGGCAACATTGTATGTTTCATATTATGAAACGTCAAATGTTTGGTATGCTTTGTATGTTCTGTATTTCTTTTTTTTTTTTTTTTTTTTATACCACTAAGGTGGCAGACAAGCATACGGCCCACCAGAAGGACCGGTGGTCACCGCAGCCTATGAACGTTTGCAACACCAGAGGTGCCACACTAGCGCTGCCGACCCTGTAAAAACCTTCTAAGACCCCTTTTGAAGAACCCCATACTGTAGGCGTTTGGGAAAACCGAGGCAGGGAGGTCATTCCACAACCTAAGCGTGCGTGGAAGAAAACACCTATCGGATCTAACCGTGCTGGAACGCACCGGACGCAGAGTGTGAGGATGAACTCCCTGTCTGTGGCGAGCGGTGCGATGATAGAACGTAGCCGTGGGCATCATATCAAACAATTCCTCAGAGCACATACCATTGTACAGGCGGTAGAACACGCATAAGGAGGCAAAGTCTCTCCTGTCGCGAAGAGGTTCCACACCAGCTGTAAGTACAGGATCGTTGACAATTCTTACAGCTCGTCTTTGCACCGAGCCAAATGGACGAAGCTGATATTCAGGTGCTCCCGCCCAGAGGTGACAGCAGTACTCCATATGCGGCCGCACTTGCGATTTATAGAGAAGCAGTGTTTGCGCCGCAGTGAAGTACCGCCGCGCCCTGTTGAGCACACCTAGCTTCTTGGACGCCAGCTTAGCCTTGTCCTCCAAATGACTACGGAACTGAACGTCACTGGAGATGTCAACGCCAAGGATCCCTATACTTTTGGCGATGGAAAGAGATGTGCCCTGAAATTGCGGCGCTACAGTAATTGGGGTTTGCTTAGCGGTGAAAAAACACGCTTGTGTCTTGGAAGGGTTGAACTGGACAAGATTTTGTCCACCCCAATCGGACACTCTAGTAAGAGTAGCCTCGATTTCAGACACAAGCTGTTCACGATTTTCCTCTACTGTGTCCCGAGAGATACCGGGGCGGCCCGTGTAACAAGTGTCCCCCGTACTGTCGTCCGCATAACAATGAATGCCATCAATAGACAACATGTCATTGATATGCAGCAGAAACAGAGTAGGGGACAACACTGAGCCTTGCGGGACTCCAGCGTTTATGGCCATGCAGTCTGAACAGCTGCCGTCAACGACGGCCCTGATGCTTCTACCGGCCAAGAAGCTGGACACCCATCCGCATAATCTCTCAGGTAGTCCATATGAGGGCAATTTCGTAAGAAGACCACGGTGCCAGACCCGGTCAAAGGCTTTAGAGATGTCGAGGCTCACTGCTAGAGCCTCACCCTTACTCTCGATAGCCGCCGCCCATCGGTGTGTTAGGTACACAAGAAGATCGCCCGTCGAGCGACCGTGACGGAAACCGTACTGCCGGTCGCTGAGCAGGTCGTGTTCCTCAAGGTACCCCAGGAGCTGTGTATTAATTACACGCTCCATCACCTTGGATAAAAGGGAGGTGACGGCTATAGGCCTGTAATTGGCCGGGTCGGTCCTGTCACCCTTCTTGGGTACAGGATGTACATACGCGATCTTCCACGACGCCGGGACTTGTCGCATGGAATAGGAAAGTGCGAAAAGACGTGTAAGTACCGGACACAACTCTGGACCACAATGCTTTAGTACCACCGCGGGAATGCCGTCTGGCCCACTCGACTTATGAACGTCCAGGGATTGAAGCTCCCGCCGGACATTCCGCTGTGTAAATTTAACTTCCGGCATGGAAGTGCCACAACTCGGAATGCACGGCGGTATTGCACCCCCGTCGCTCATGGTCGAGTTGGAGGCAAAGAGATTACCCAAAAGGTCGGCTTTCTCCTTGGCACTCTGGGCCAAACTACCGTCGGGTTTAAGCAAGGGTGGTAATCCTGACCGACAGAAGTTTCCCTCGGCAGCTTTGGCAAGCGACCAAAATTCACGACTTCCTGAAGGGTAGCCTGCTAGCCGTTCGCCAATTCTGCCGACGAAATCGAACTTGGCCTTGACAATTGCTCTTTTACTGAACCTCGAGGCGGCATTTAATTTGCGTTTTACCTCAGAGATGTTTGGATCTGAATTTGCACGAGCCGTGGTCCAAGCTCTGTAGGCAGATTCTTTCTGCATTAGAGCTTCTCTGCAGAGCCGATTGAACCACGGTCGCTTTTTTGCACCTACAGGGATCCAGCGGTTGGGAATGTAGCATTCCATACCCTCCAAGATCCCCTCAGCGACTGCTATAGCACAAGAATCCAGATCCTCTGAGGCAAAACAAAGCCGCCACCACGGGTACGACGCATAGAACTCTCGCAGTCCATCCCAGTCTGCTGACTTGTAGTGCCACACATGTCGCCACTCCTTGGGCCGAGGTGGTTCAGGCCTTGCGAGAGGCACATGCGTCCGAACGACACAGTGGTCCGACGATCCTAGCGGAGCATCCACTGAAACACTGTATCCGTCCGGACGCGTTGTCAGCAGGAGGTCCAGCAATGCACTATGCTCGTTCTCCCTGTCTGGTATCCTTGTATGGGATTTAACCAGCTGGGAGAACCCATAGGTCAAGGCAAATTCGTGAGCAGCTTTTCCCGCAAAGTCGGTGGTCCGGGAGCCCAACCAGTCAACATGATGACCGTTGAAATCTCCCAAAATCACTATCTCCGCGGAGGGACACTGCTCAATCACCCTGTCAGTCGACTGCTGCAGGTGGTCATAAAGGCGAACTGTGTCCGTGTTACCACTGTGAGACCTGTACACGCACGCGTAGATCCGGGTGTGGCCCCCGTGATCCACGCGCGCCCATAACGTAGACAGGTCCCTGTCTTCGAGGCTTGTAAGACGGCGACAGCAGACATCATCCCGGACGTACATACACACCCCGGCTTTCCGCCTAAAGTGGTACTCCAGCTTGTAGCCAGGGTACATTAAGTCAGATGCATCTTCCGGGCATGAGATCTGCGTCTCCGTCAAGAAAAAAAGGGTCGGCTTCGCAGTTTCAAGATGGTGGTGGACTACGTTGATGTTCGCGCGCATGCCTCTGATGTTGCAAAAGTCCACTTGAAGTGTGGACGCCGATGCCGCTGTGGATACCCTTTTATTTTTCCTTTTTGCTGCCATGGTTGTTTTTTTTTAAAAAGGGGAATTAAGAAGGTTGAGGGGGCGCCTGTGTGCCGCTGGCGCAGGAGACTAAGCGAGGCTCCAACTCACCAAAGGCAGACAAAGGTAATGCGGAAGATTGGCACGGCGTACGGAAGGGCCCCCGGTCCCCCCCCAATGCAGTGGTCGCGTCCACTCCGGTATCCTCCTCCGGCACGACCACAGCACCAGGGACTTTACACAGGCTGCTGGTTCAGCCTCCTGGGGCGGAGATTAAGTGATCCCCAGGTTCGGGTTCCGTACAGCCTGCGGGCGGTCAGCGGTCAACCGTTTCACCGGGTCTCCCTGACCGCCGTACCAATACTCCGCGCCTCTATCCGCCAATGGAGCCAGGTAAGCCTCTGGTCTCACCGTCACCGGCACAAAGTCGCCCCAATGAGCTCTGGATCCCTGCTAACCGACGGAGAACATAACCCAACCGGAGTCAGGTTACTATTACCGCGGTCTTCTGCAGGGCGGAGGTACTGCCCCAGGCGGGCTGCTCAACGAACGGAGTACCGTTATGCCCTTCCTCCTAATGTGGGCTTTTTCGTTAATCCCTAAGATATTGAATCTTAGGGATCTCATTGAAGAAGCCACTACTGTACCCTCAGGGTGTAACGTTAGCTCCATGAGAAGTAACGCATATCCCCTAAACCCCGGGGGGAAAAATTATATGAATTAAACGAGGGGAAAAATTAAATTATATGTATTTCAAATTATATGAATTGTATGTTTCATAAAATGAAACATACAATGTTGCCTTTTAGGCCCGCAGCTCTGATTTAAGCTCAGAGATTGTTGGTACTAGAAAATTGTAATTTGGTACAGATGTTACATCAACAAAGGGCTAAAATAATACGTTAAAAATATTTTTTACTATCTTATGCCCGCGCCGCGCCGCCTTCGTGGTGCCCGGGTTCCTTTACTATTTTTTCACAGAAACTTTATTCCCGGTAGTAGTACCGCGATTTTAACATTTTCACTTTAGAACGATGACGTGGAAACCACTATTAGATAGAACAACACTAATCTACATATACATAATTACTGAAATTTTACAAATTAAAGGGCAGGCTGCAGGTTCAAAACCAGTATAGATAGAAATAACATAGGTAATTATTTCGGTTGATGTTACGGTATGGCATAGCTAGCTCACGGCTTACTGAGTCACGTTTCAGGCTAAAAAGGTCGAATTTATGAAGAATATGTACCCACGTCGTAAAAGATACATTTGTCATTATTATGCATATGATTATAAAAGGTCACAGCGCCTTGAAGAGAGATTGAGGCTGAGATATAAAAGTTTTGCTTTGAAGGAATTCAAAACAATATCAAAGACAAATTTTGTGGAAAGGGCGAAGCAAAGAAAGGGGTTTCCGCACTTGGACACAAACTAGGGATGAGTTGCACATATGGAATGTAGTACTCCATACCGATCTCACCAGGAGTGGTAGAGGCGGTAACCGACTGGGTTTCCTTACAAAGCAGTGCCAGTCGCAAAACATCGCGTATTACCGTTCCAGTCTGTGACGCTTAATTAGGCGGATTCTTTTAGGCGCGATTGGTAATTCACGTCTCCGCGGTACCTTAACTGCATGTCTTTGCATAACTTTATAACAAAGCACAAAATGTCAATGTTTCACTTCCTTATGATTTCAATAACTCTCTGAGTCTTTTACGATTCTACGTTATGCATCCTATAGAAAAAGCACGAATATTTCATAAATTAAACATTATTAACCTTTACCGCTAACTAATACTGGTATCGCCTCAACAAATATTTTCGTTCAGTTTGCTTTAAACTCAAGTGTGTTAAATCAGTCCTCACTTTTATGAGCGGAACGTAAGGATCTTTAGTAATTTTACTAATTAGTCAAGCATGTTATGTTATGTTATGTTATGGCTTCGGTAACGCGAGCAATCTGCCCAACCTCTCATAAATAATATTTAAAGGGAGTAAAGCTTGAACGGCTTCACGCCTTGAAAGTGTAACAGTTAATTTTACAGCTAGAAACCAAATCCTTGGAATTCTAAAATAAAGGAAGCCATTTCACGGCTTTTATTTCTGTTTGAGAGTTTCAGCTATGTTTTATAAGTTTGTTTTAAATCCGAATGCATCTAAAGATAACACTTTAATTCATGTTCAGATTTCGTTTCCGGATTTATGTGTACATTGAACTGTTTGACTTCTATTAGAGCGGTAATGCTTTACCTAATAAGAGATAAGAATCGACGTCACATTGTGATTTAGATTACATATTTCTGGCGCTTACTTTACCTGCATTTTCAGCCGTCCATAATCATAAAGCTTTCACATCTACATATATAAAAATGTTGTGTGCGTTTAAGTATCTATTTAAAACTAAAAATTTACTGAATCGACTGAGCTCAAAATTGGACACGATATACAATAGGATTCAGAGATGGTTTTAGGCTACTTTATACACTTTTATCATAACAGCAATAAGAATAAAATAGTATTAAAATGTGATTTTACCAATAGATGGCGCTGGTCGTTTTTTTTTTTAATTATATTCTGCCAGCTTCAGAACAAAATATTATAAACAACCTATTTAGAAGGTACCTACCAGATTAATGTTTTTTAAGAGAAGTTTGATTTCGGCCTCCTTGCATTCAGAATAATAAAACTTACCTAATAAAGAGGAGGAGTATGTTTTGCATGTTATTTTTGAACTTTTTGGACATTCGGAATTTTGGAGTTTTGGACTTTAGACTTCTGGAATTTTGGAGTTTTGGAGTTATGGAGTTTTGGACTTTTGGACTTTTAGAAATTTAGACTTTTAGACTTTTGAGTTTTGGAGTTTTGGACTATTGGACTTTTGGACTTTTGGACTTTGTAATTTTGGACTTTTGGAGTTTTTGGGCTTTTGACCTTTTGGACTTTTGGAGTTGGAGTTTTGGAGTTGTAAAGTTTAGGAGTTTTGGACTTTGGACTCTTGGAGCTTTGAATATTTGGACTTTGGACTTTTGGACTATTATACTTATGTAGTTTTGGACTTTTGGAATTTTGGAGCTTTGGACTTTGGACTTTTGGAATTTTGGAGTTTTGGAGTTTTGGAGTTGTAAAGTTTAGGAGTTTTGGACTTTGGACTCTTGGAGTTTTGAATATTTGGACTTTGGACTTTTGGACTATTATACTTATGTAGTTTTGGACTTTTGGAATTTTGGAGCTTTGGACTTTGGACTTTTGGAATTTTGGAGTTTTGGAGTTTTTGAGTTTTGGAGTTTTGGAGTTTTGGAGTGTTGGAGTTTTGGAGTTTGGAGTTTAAACTTTTGGACTTTGGATTTTTGGACTATTGGACTTTGTACTTTGTACTTTCGGACTTTTAGACTTTGTAGTTTTGGACTTTTGGGTTTTTGGACTTTTGGACTTTTGGACTTTTGAACTTTTGGACTTTTGGACTTTTGGACTTTTGGACTTTTTGACTTTTTGAGTTTTTGACTTTGGACTTTTGAACTTTTGGACTACTAACTCCAATGTATATTTCATGACATTTCTTTCGAAAAATAAGGTCACGAAGAAGTTTCACTTCTTTCGGGTGTACAATAGTATACGCACACATTTTTTTTTAAATGTACTCATTATTTAGTTTGTTGCTCATTTCTCATAGGCACATAAAACCACCATAAAAAAGTCACAGCGAAGCGTGGCAGGGTATCGCTACTGTTTAGATATAAATTCAATCAATCAAACCCGCCTATGGCAATCCACTGCTGGACGTAGTCCTCTCCCAATTCACGCCACAGCCAAAGCCTTTTATAATTAGTAAGATTAATATAAAAACATCCTGAAGAGTATACGCATTCAATTTCTTCTTTCTTACTATAAGTTAGTTTTTTAGCTTCATAATCTCTTAAATAAGCTCAACTTTCTTTCACCTCATTGTAACTGGCCATCATCATAAATCACACAAGGTCACCATTCTAAAATAAAAAAAAGGATGCCGCCTAACGGTATTTCAAACTGCTGTCATAAAAATATATCGTACAATATTGTCACAAGTCGTAGACGATGCCGTGACACCGTGACCGTGAACTTGGCTCAACTCGGTGAAAGGACACGTTTCCTTTCACTTGAGGGTAATCTGACATGATAGATGTATGGTACGTCGCACTTAAGTGCACTGACACATCAAGTTATACCTTCAGTCGTAAAGATAAGTACAGATGTGATAAACGATGTACTTTTAGGGTTCTCTTTGATGTGTTTCATACATTACAGAGTAAAGGGATCGGAGCAAAGTGAAAGTGTTCTTCAAGGACAATCTTTAAGGTCATCGTTGTAACGGAATTTTGGGTCGTAAAGGAGTTCCACATGGTTGTATTTTAAGCCCGTTTATATTATAGATTATTTTATATGAAAAATCTATTAAAACGTCTTTGGTAACATTTTTCGTTAGTTTATCAAAACATCTCAAAATACCTTAATGCTTTTGATCGACTAATATCATATTACCAACTTAATACAGACCAACTATGATACTCCGCTGTAGTACTTATATTAATATGAAAACGTACAAATATATCACAAAATAAAGATCTTAATCTCTGACAATTATCTCCATCCAAAGATTGCCTGGTAGAAATCGCACTTAGCGATAAGGCCGCCCATTGTACATTACAAGACCTTGTATTCCTTAACTATGTAAATATTTTTTTTGGTGTACAATAAAGAATATTTCTATTCTATTCTATTCTATTCTAAAGAGAAAACCTATGATCTGTAATCTGTGCCTGTATGTAACTGTCTACTTAATGTAAGAGAGTCGTTGTTCCAGCTAATCTCGGATTTACTCCGAAACAACTCCTACTTTCAGTTACATTCAACCAACAAAATAATTGCCAAATGCTGGCGTTCTCAAGCAATAAAAATAAAAGAAAGGAAATATTACTGGAGCTATTTATTAAAGAGAAGTATGTATGTAACTTGAACTTGGCAAGGGGACGAGCATTGAGGTAATGTGCACCCGGCACGCTAGAGGGAGCGGTCTCAAGAACGACTGGACACAATAAAGTGCCCACTTGGCCTAGTTAACCACTTGGGATTGTTGGGTAGCATTGTATGTTGTAATGTTTTATTTTATTTCTTTTGTTCATTTTCTGAGCGTTGGGTGATTTGGAGGAGATTTAGTTTTACAAGTATTTTGGGAAAGTGAGGAAGGTCCCATACACGCAACAAGGTTTGAATATTAAAAGACAAGAGGTTGTAGGTAGATGACTATTAGAAGCGGGATAGCACGCAAACCCCTAGGAGAGGCGATGGTAGATAAAATTTGCCAGGAATCCTGGAGTCACATTCTTTTGAAGAGCGACCCAGACCGCCCATCGATAGAGGGACAGGGACCGTATGGTTTTAGTCGTTTGACGGTAAGAGAGGATTTCCATAAGTAATAGTACAAATAAATTGAAAGTCAATTGTGGTTCAATGTTTTATTTTCCTCTTCTTTTTTAGTAATCCATATGTCATTAAGTCATTGGTTTCATCTACGGTTCATGCCAATCTTGGCTATACTATATGCCTGATAATGAAATACTGACAATCACATTCTACAGAAAGCTCACTCAAGTTTCAAACGACCGCAAATTAAGTTTGGGCTCCACATTAATCAAAAGTTTAGGGTTGATTCGACCCGAAACCTTTATAGAGTAAGCTCCACTAGGTTTAAACAAAAGGGGGCCATTTGTTACACCGAAAGGGCACCTCAGACATTGATAGCGGCTCTAAGTAATTGGACTGAAGTATAGTACCTATATTTGCGCTTACTACTGAACGTTAGATAGGAGTTTCGATTCTTCAGCACATGGAGATGGATTAAGTTTGGGTTGGGAAGGAATTGGGAACAAAATTCTGACTGAATGAACTAATGAAGTGAAATAATAAAATGAGCATTCAGGCGATAGAGGGCATAGAGTTTAGTTTCATCTATAAATGGCGGGTAGGGTCGCCGAAGTTTTTTATGGACGAAGTGTACATCTGCAAATAAGTTTCGTTTCAGTTAACTTGATAGTGCTAGCACTATCCTATTATATAAGAAAACTAGCTGATGCCCGCAGCTTCGGCCGCGATGGCGCTGTATGTGAAAAATGATATTCCCGCTTTTCTGTTGAAATTTTTCCTGAATTTTCTTTGCTATAAACCTTACGGAGCCCGAGACCTATCCAACGAATACAAAACCGTGGAAATCGGTTCGTGCGTTCTGGAGTTCTAGCGTCAGGAAGGAAAACCCGACTTATTTTTATATAATAGACTAGCGGACGTCACGCAGTTTCACCCGCGTAGTTCCCGTTCCCGTGGGAATAAGGGATAAAAATATAGCCTATGTTCACCGCAAAGAGTGTAGCTTCCCAACAGTGAAAGAATTTTTCAAATCGGACCAGTAGTTCCGGAGCCTATTCGTTACAAACAAACAAACAAACAAACAAACAAACAAACAAAAAAACAAATCTTTCCTCTTTATAATATTAGTATAGATATTGGTTATACTCTTATACTGCATGTTAGGTAGTAAAGGTAGAAAAGTAATCAAATTACATCATTAGGTAAGATGTGTCGGGCTTTTTGTAAGTATGTCTATAGACATATAGGATTTGCTAATATCAACGTACAAAGGATGTAACTGACTTACCCTGTAAAACCTTGGATAGTGATATGTTCAGTTTCATCTGATGGATAGGAAATTACCTGAAAACGATAAAGGATATAATTAAAAATTGCTACAGAAGTAAGAACCTAACAAAAATATTGCGCCTTGTATGCAGAAGTAATGGATAGGCATGTTAACACTATGCTAATGTTAAAAACTAGTCAAGTGCGAGTTATCCTCGCGCTCGGTAGGTTCCTTACTAAAAACGGTAAAAAAACTTACTGTATGGGACTTTGTTTTTTTTTTGTTTTCAGTATAACCGCAACAGAGATTATATCATCAGTGAAAAATCGACTCTCTAGGTATCAAGGTTCACGAAATACAGCTTTGTGGCAGACAGACACACAGACCGACTGACACCGGAGTCTCAGTAAGAGGGTCCCATTTTTACTCTTTTAGGTACAGGACCTAAAACATAGCAACTATTAGATTTTATTTCAAATTCATTACCCTAAATCTTTAAATATTACACAAGTTTTAAATTGATTACACTCCAGAACCATGTTTACACATAGAAACAGTTCAATAGATGTTATTTCATCTGTAACATAGAAACGTAAAATCAACATCCTTTGATCTTCACGATCGATAAAAATCTCTGGAATTAATAAAAGAGATCAAAATGGAAATATGAAATCGACAGCGACACCTGAAATTATAACACGTTTTTAATATGAAACATTTGTTACACATTAATAGCAAGAATGCGCGATTAGTCAGGCATTATCCAGCAAAGGCACACAAGTCCGGTGTTCTGATTTAGGAGCTCCGATTCGGAATTTTGCGTCACTGGAGCAAATGTCCGTTTTTAGGGTTCCGTACCTCAAAGGAAAAAACGAAACCCTTATATAGGACAACTTTGTTGTCCGTCCGTCTGTCTGTCAAGACTTTATTGAATCGAAACGAACTTAAAAGGTTTTTTTATTGATTCGGAAATAGTAACAACGTGCCTTGCTGGACATTTTCTATTTATGTAAAGTTTTCAGGTTTTCTGATAAGGAAACCGAACGTGTATGCATCCAAAGAAGAAGAAGCTATGGGCAAATTTATATTATTATTTTTTTATACTACCTCCTCCTTTGTCTAATTCTTTCTTTATGTTACCCCATGTCCAGAAAGTGACATCTCTTCCTACTGCAGCATCTACTCTACGCTATGGCATTTAACTAAAATATTCATAAAAAGACGGTCAGAGACCTTAGCCAACTTTTCAAAACAAGACAATTCCGTAGAATGTATTACCAAATGATGTCAAAATACTACACTCCACGCAACACGTCTTACAATTGAAACAGCTGTTACATATTCAGTTGCATTTTCACAAGAATGCATTGCACTCTCGCAAATGAAAACATACATCTGTATTGCATGACATTCATAGAATCTACATGCCGTTTGTCACGATACCTACAGTTATTGATGTATTGAATTACATACATACATATCATACCCTTATCCTCAAAAGGGGTAAGCAGAGGCATACGCCCACATTTTACATCATTAGTATATGTTCCAAGTAGAGCTTATTGTCGTCTTGAAATCGTCAGGCGCAGATTATGTCTACCCATCTACTGTTGAAAGTTTTAAGTCGTCGCCCATAAGGCCTCCAACTTCGTATAACGTTAACGACCGCCATGTTACTAACAACCGCGACCAATGCTTTATCGTTTATTCTGAAGCACGGACACGCTTGCAAATTAAGAAGTCACAAAGTGGTTACCCATCTGTGAACCAACCACAGCAAAAAATACTTGTTCTATAAACGGTAATTGTGGTAAGCCATAGTCAAGGTTTAGTCCACGTTCAATCTTAAAAGTTTCGACCCCCTTCCGTGGTCAACCCCTAAATATAATCAACGTGAGGCTATGAACGCTTCCTGTGTATCTGCCGTTTCCGGAATCTGCCATTTAACGAAAAAAGGGTATTTTATACCGATATTATTGTAACATTAATTGTTATATTGTCGACAAATTCCAATACACATTAGATTTCTCCTTGTCGCAACTCGCAATCCAGAACTGAGGGGCAAGTGCGAGATTTTGCGTGAGCCTGTCGACATTCGAAGAATCGAGACCCCGCCACCTAGCTGTAAACGCGGGAACTTGTCTCGATTCCAAACAAATCGGCGATAAACCGCTCACCCGTGAATGTCGACAGGCGCACGCCGAAACTCGCACTTGTCACTCTGAAACATACTTGTTTAAATTTCGTTTGCGACGGCCATGTCTTTCTAAGGATGCAAGTAGAAGGTCCACAATGTAACCTTGGTATGCCTGCATTGTCCTTGTTGTGTCGCCTTTCACTGCATTAACATGACGTGTTTCACTTCCGTCTTCATTTACTGCAGTGCTTACATCACGGGCTTAATGTAATTAACTTCTTGTGAATTTAATATTGAAATGTCACGAAATAAAGAGCGCTAAAATACAAATATTTGTGTGACCCATAAATGTTTGTGTCTAGAGTCTGGGTGTTTCTATGTATAATATGTATGTATTTAAAAAGTATATAAGTATTAATATCCGTGGTCTGAAACCCATAACACAAGCAGGTTATCCCTAGCTTACTTTGTGTGAAATGTCCGTGAATATTTATATTTTATTTATTTATGTTATTATAATCTATAAAAACTAAATAAATTATCACCCATCTTTGAAATTCGACAGTTATACACTCTGCGTGAAATTCCATTGTCTTATGTAGGTACTTACTTGTTTACGCAATTTTATGAAGTAAGGTAGGTACAAAGTTTTCACTTTAAGCAAAGATAAATATTACATACATACTTCAAGGATTAAAGTATTGATATTTAGTAATATTTCAGGAAACCTAACTCTATGTGACAAAGTATTTGTATCAATCACGATTCAAATAATAAACAATAATTAATTATTGCTCGACTTATTGTTTGAAATCGTACCTTAGCGATAGGAAGTCACAACGTAACAAATTAATTCTCATCAATATTTTAATACCACACACTTTGAAAAAAAATGCCATATTCAATTTCAAAATCAAATTAATTTTGGTACTAACGAGTCACGACTGTCGTCTGCCATTAGGCGTGTTAGTCACGAAGGTGGTATAGCTAATTAACTACGTGACACTTGATGCTAGTGTCACCGTATCCGGTGGCTCGGCAATCGGCTTAGATTGGACATTAAGGGGATTTATCACTTTATTATGACTCAACCACAAATTCAGCTTCACAAGATTATTGTCTGTAAAAAATAACATTAACATTATTGTCTGTATTTTTATAACCGGCCAATAGAGCACGGAGGGTTCCGTACCAACGACAAAATACACGATTTTTTGTATGGGAGCCCCCTTATTCTGATTTTATTATTCATTTATCGTATCATGTCAGTTGCCATAGCGGCTACAGATATACATCATCTGTGAAAATTTCAGCTCTCTAGCTATCACTTTTTTGGTGCGGTGTAACTACGAGGAAATCAACTTCCCCGTGGACTCACTAGATTTTTTAATACTTAACTCGCCAAAATGATGCCGCCACCTGAAGGAAAGCCCCAGCACATCTAGCGATTGGGGGCCACTGTCACAGTCTGTAAGACTATAGAAAGTGATGCTCAAGTTGGCAGCCCCATGATGTGCCTCTTTACGCTCCGCTTGAAAAACCCAAAATTTTAAGAGGAAGTAAACACGTGCGCTGGCAGGTCATCAGAGCGGCAGGACCACTGGATCACTCTACAGACTCTACACCAATATTTTATTTCCAGGTTCCACGTCAAAAGCCGATTTGAAAATAACCTATCCCCAACTTCTATAATGAAAAGTTTTTTCTAGTCCTATTTATCTAATACAACAGTTGCCTACCACGTGGTTCATTCATTATCACCGTTCCAGCTGCCAGGTTTGCACAATTGCGCGGTCAAGTGCACTCAGCTACGTTATTAGAGAACAATGTGAGGTATTTTAATAAGCTGAAAACCCCGACTATTCAGGTCAGACTGCATGACGTCACTGAAAAGAATACAACAAAATAGAACTGCATTTGAAAAGGGCGCAAAGTTCTTCTTTTGAAATGGGTCGTGTCAGACACGTTTTTTTTAATAAGTACAAAAGACGTAGTGCAAGTTCTATAAAGTCTACATAGATTAAATTTTTCATTTTTCAGGAAATTATACTCTGTCCTCGTGTCCATAGCAGAGACAGAGAGAGACTAATGGTTTGCTAGAAAGTAAGTATATCTACAACGATTTTATTTATTAAACTGTTGCTTTTAGGCGAAATTCTGCTAAATGTGAATAATAGTTAATAAAAACTTCTTTAAAAAAACGGTATATACGTTTTTTTTTAACGCCGACGCCGTAGAAACTTTGAAAAAAAAATTAACCCCTGTTCTTGGGACAGTAGACAAATACGTACATATCAGCACTACAACAACACCTGGAACATCTTTTCGAAAGCTTACTCGGGGGCCAGGACTCCAGGCCGTAGCCAGTTGTAAGACATCGTATAGTTTTAGTCGGTAGAAGTCTTGCATGTAGTATTTCCACATTTTGTAAAAACAAATTTCAGCATAAGAAGTTATGGTTACTACTGCGTCGTAAAAGGGGTGCATATATTATTTTATTTTTAAGGACGCCATTTTTTCATACCTGTTACGCTATTGATTTATATATTTTTGTAAATTCATAACATAAAAAAGCTGTAAAATGTTGTTTAAATTATCTTTATTCAAAAGGTAAATAAACAATTTAAGTATATCATTGAACTTTACATGTAATTAATATTTGAAACGTAAACAATCCGCTATTAAATATGAAAAGATTTTTACGAGAAACGAAATATTTTACACAATACAAAAACAAACAAACCAAACTTAGAATTTTTATAGATAGTTACGCAATGGAAACCATTTTGTTAACATAAATAATGCCTGTAACATACCACTCATCAAAGTCACAGCCAAACCAGGCCTCCGTCACTCTCTACAAGTCGTTTTATAAGCACCTACTCCTAAGTATTATGACGCAGAACTAACGTGGCCGACCGGCAGAGGGCTGCCACACGCCAGACCGAGCGAAGTGGGCACAACCAATGTACATTTCCCGAGTAAAATAATATTTCGCTTTATTTTAGTCTTGCTTTTTCTTTATTTTACTTCTTACTAATATTCTAAAATTAAATGCGAAAGTGTTTGAGTGCGGATGTGTAGATCTGTGAATGTTTGTTACTCTTTCACGCTCTAACGGCTAACGGATCTGGCTGATATTTGATACAGGGATAGATTGTAGTCTGGAATAACACATAGGTTACTTTTTATCCCGGGAATAAGTTTCCATTGGAAGCGGGAAAAGGAACAAACTTTTACGCGGGCTAAGCTGCGAGCATCAGCTAGTTATAATATAATTCTTATGTAAAGAAGAAGTTATAAAATATTATTAAGTTTTTTTTTCAGACACTGTGTTTATTGTTTTTTGTAGTTATATGTATTTTTGTTACGTGCTTACAACCCTAATGTTGTCAATAGTTGTCACTCGATGACGAAATCATACGGTGTGCGCACGAATCTCGACTCTCGGAATACATCGTAGAGCATGTTTTCCACTGTAGCGATATGTTATAGCTAATATTTTTGAGGTTAAGTATGGGAGTGATGTATCTGTTACGTATAACTATTATTTAATCTGTGGCCAAACGCGCAACGCTAATGTATTTACAACCGAAAAAGCATTCAGCTTTACTATTAGATATTGGATTATCTATTTATATCATCTACTATTCTACTACGAGTATTCATTATGCGTACGAGAGACGATTATGAAACTTGATAAGTATGACGTCACGTCAATCTCAGGTCGTATAAAAGTACTGCGCTTTAGCTCTGTTCTGCAGTGCAGACCCCTATGGAAAGAAGATGTTATTAAAATGAACTATAATTCTACAATAATACCTTTAAGAAGAAAGGTTCCTTAGGTTTAAAAGCGACACTGTACTTTTCTCATCAAAAGTACATTTTCTTTTTAGATACTTTTTTTTAATAATGTTTTTGCGTCTGTTAGTAAACGCCTGTAAGTACAGTCAAGAGCAATAATATGTAAACCTTGTCAAGGCTCCTAAAATATGTAAACACCTTCGGCTCCAAAACGAAGAATAAAATTGTAACCACGAGTTCGCATCATAAATATATATACACTCATTGCATATACACTTCGCCAATAATAAGTATACAACTAAAATTTCATAACTCTGTATACAAACAAATTCTTTAAAATTGTGAGAAACGAATGCATGCTAGAGTTCCTGTCTGTACTGCCGTCCTTAGGATAAACAACGCAATCGACATTTTTGACGAAATTGAGTTATTAGTATATTCGGAATCACCGAAACGAGATCTACAAGAATCAATTACTCATTTTTTGATATCTTGATTAGTTTTCATTTTATTGTTAATCATACCAGCGCAATTAATGCATTTCCAACTTTTTACTAATCATAAGCATCGTAAGCAAACATGCGTTGTTTATGACTCGTATTTAATATGAATTTTAATTAGCCCGTCTTAAGCGGAGTAACGCAAGTGTGTATTTACGATTATTATGACTAGAAAAGTAAAGGCAAAGAAGGTCTATTTCAAAGATTGTTGCTCTTAACAACTAAAAAATAAAAATATTTTGGTTAAAATTTGACTTGTAACTGGAAATTTTAGCAAGAGGTCATAGAAAAAAGTAATTATCACAGTGATCGTTAACAAAGTATTGAATTATAGCAAACTACTTCGGACATTTGATTAATTAATGATGTATTTTAATATTTTATGAAATGATAATGAAATAAAGAAAGAACAAGTTTTTATTCTACATTAATGCCTAATAATAAAACAATTTCACATTTCAACTTATAGTTTTATGTCCCACGTAATAGGTGGTGATCCACGTAATCTTTAAGCTATTTTATGATTAAGCAAAAAAGGCAGTTTTATACGCTGCTTGATGAGCCTGATGAAGAAATACACCTCCTTTCATACACCATGTGTGACGTAAACGAAGTTGCGAGGGTCAGCTAGTGAATTATAAATCAATAAATAATTATAAATTTGATAATGTTACATAGTATTTTAATTAAAATTATAATATATTTTTAATATAATAATACTGACAGGTGCCCTTACGTAGGCGACTCGGTAATGAGCCTCTTTGGTGCTGCTATTCAAAGCTCCCGGGGTTAAAAAGAGACGAATACACTGAGCTCCTAATGTTGTACTACGACAGAAAAACTATATTTTGAATAGCTTAGTTCTATAATAGCAGAAAGGAGGGAGAGAAACGTACCATACGGCCTGGAAGATACAGTTGACACTAGTTCGAAGGCAGGGTTCAATGTACCTAATAGTTTGTGTCATTAAACAATTTATTATAGATTATCATTAGGTATATAGTCTCACTTTGTAGATTTTAATTCACAGTAGTAAAGGATAACCACAGATGTAACGCGAATTGAAATCCTTTATGATATAAGACAGCAAAAATTGACTATAGATATTACTATTCGCTTAGATCTGGCTGGATTTCTTTAATATAATGATAGTAGCACCTCCGTCCGACATACGTTTTTCTGGGTCGTAAAGGAAACAGAAGGATTAAGTTAAGGAGTTCTTTAAAACACTCGTCTTAATAGATTTCGTAGAATGCAGTCAAAGCTAATAAAGATTTCGTAGGATAATATTTGATATTTGTTTAATTAAGTACGTAAAATTAAACGCATGCGAGCTTCTCTAAAAGAATTTACTAGTCATAATGAACACATTTGCTACGTATAAGTTATAAAATTGGAACATACGTCGAAGTAATCCCATATCTTTACTAGACATAAACATCACAAAATGCATTTACTAGAGATAAATGACGCATCTGCAGCACATGCGTTGATAATGCTTAGTGATTTAGTATTATTGCAGGGAATATTTACTAGCCTTAAACATTTTTTCTTTATTTTAAATAATGAAATAAACTAATTGTATAAATATAGTATCGCACATGCAAAGTTCACATTTCAAGGAATCGAACAAAATAATATAACTTAGAATATTCCTGTTAGTTTCCGAGAGACAATAAAAAAAACTAAAAAAACTTTAAACGCGATTTACTCGAAAGTTACTTCCAAGCAAGTGCGTTGTTTATCCTTATGACGGCAGTGTAGGTCGGGCACCTTCGCGAACCATACGAATATCACCGATCTATTTTCTCAGAAAAAATCTTTATTATTCTTTGTGGGGCTTATATATATAGAAAACGACAAAGTTTGTTTTCTTTAAAGTGCCGTATTATAAAATTAGTTTTAGTTAATTGATCTGAAACCTTTGCACGTGTTGTTTGGTTTCGCAAACCCGAATGTGTTTTAACAGACTCCAAAAAAAGAGAAGGTTTATTTTTTTTTCCTGTTTGTTACCTCATAATTTCGACATTTACAGACCGGAATAAACTTCTTTTACATAAGAGAATATATTTCCAGATTGGTATTTTTTTTTCAAAATTTTGTTCTGATGGGTAGGTTTCTGAGGACCTAGGTGAGTGTTTTGTTGAATAAGACAGATCCCAGAACACCGTCACAGGGGCAGATCGGTGTCAAGGAGTTTTAGTGAGTATTCCCAGTGCTATCGTAATTAGGTGCAAGGCGACCCTCACACGAGCCCATATCTCGCCAGCGTGGGTAGTCCGTAAGCGGAGCTCTCCTTGTAAAAAAAAGTTTTATGAGGACTTGAGGGAACTCCTTAAACATTATAGGTACACATATGGTTATTTTTGTATTTTTCACATACTAGCTGTTCCCCGCGGCTTCGACCGCGTAGAAGCCGTTTTCGCGTAAAATCATAACCATCCTTTTGCGCAGTCGGTTAAAAAGTAGCCTATGTCCTTCCCAGGGCCTCAAACTATTCCTATTTCAAATTTCATGTCAATCACTCCACCCGTTTAGGCGTGAAAGCGTAACAGACAGACAGACAGAATAACTTTAGGCGTGAAAGCGTAACAGACAGACAGACAGAATTACTTTCGCATTTATAATATTAGTAGGGATTTACAACATCAAATTACTAAAAATTATTTTTGAGAGTCGGTGCCAGCAAAATATCAATATAAACTATGCAATTTTGAGTATATATTATTTTTTTCAGTTCAGAATTCTTTTTGTCTAAGTTTCTATTTAGATATTAAATCATATATATCTAATTTGGAGGTTTTCATCAAAAGTGGATACATATTTATGCAGCACTGTTCAGATACATGTTATTGCCGGAGAAATTAAATATAATTTAATGGAATATAAGATGAGTACATCTTATGAATTAACGCGTGAATACATGTTATTGATGCAAACGTGCATACATAGTTTTGTTCCTTTCTTAATGGACATAATTTAATGAAGCAATGAGTGTATATATATTTATGGTGTGAACTCGTGGTTACAATTTTATGCTCTTCACGCTGAGCACTTCGTTTTGGAGCCGAAGGTGTTTACATATTTTAGGAGCCTTGATTGCTCGTGACAGTACATACCTTTTTCGTTTCATTATAGTCGGGTGTCAATTTTTCTCATGGAAAACAAATTACAATCCATTATAATAATGGTATCCATCAACTGCAGCTCTCGTATACTTCGAAACTTTATTTACATCTACATCAAATATTTCCTACCCACACGCGTTCCACAGTAATTACATTTTGTGTGATAATATTGTGACATATTATTAATGACGAGGGAATGATAGAGTTAAGATGCTGTCATTAATAAAAATAATTGCATAGTTCTTTCTCTGTGACGTGGAGTAAGTACCATAAAGAATAATTAATTATATTTTTCAATCTCTAAATCTATACATTAATATCTATCAAATTCGATTGATGACTTCTCATTTCTGGTGTAAAGCAGTTCCCTTGCTCTCTTAAATCCCGAAAATGGCTGTGATTGGCTGCTTGGGGCAGAGTGATTTGGCTTTTATTGAAATCAACTGCCTTCCAACCATACCATCGTAGCCCAGTTTGGATCTTGGAATCGCCAAATGATACATTCAGCGAAAGAGACATTTTACAGACGTATTGCGATAAAGGCAATCTACGAATAATCCAAAGTAAAGACCTATCAAATTGTAATAGTATCGTAGCAAAATCGCGCGCCCTCAGGCGCTTGGGGTCTACTTAGCAAATCCCCCACCTCAGGCGCCAGGGGTCTACTTCGCAAATAGCAAACTTCTCTTTATACCTACTTCCCTGTTTTCCTACTTCGCAAATCGCCTATTTATGAAACAGTCTATTTCGCATTCAGCCTACTCTCAAAGAGACCACTTCGCATGCTGCCTACTTCTCAAAGAACGACCTAAGTATAGACAAATAGAAAAATGTTAGTTCCATTACCAGAATTTCAGCAAATTTCCGCGACTAGACAGACAATAACTTCTAATCTTCATAAACCGATAGAGTTCGTGATAAATTACCGTATTACTCCATTGCCTGTTACATTACCAAGCTATCTGACCTAAACCCGTAATAGATTGCACATCGTTTATCACCTTGGGCTGAATAATGCCTGTACAGAACCGTTTGGGGTTCAAGATAAGTTTTATGGTTCGCCAAAATGATTGTGAACATTTTAGTAGGTAGACTAAAATGTTCAGTATAATACAATTTTCCGTTTTGAAAACCTTCATAGTAGCGGTGATCTCAGGTGCTCTTTGTCTTACTTCATTTTAAATTGATAATAAAAGGGAGGGAGGGGGTGGGGGGGAAAGAGGAACCCGCCTCACACCCTCGTTTCGTCAATCCCAACTTACAACCGTTAAGGATAACCACAACTAATTGTATGGGAGGGGATGACGAACCGAACTCCTCAGGAAAGGCATTTTGGATGTGGGATAGGAAAAATTACCTGTAGGTACCTTCCCTCCAGATTCTTGGTAATTAGCACTACTCCGCTTAACAATGTGGCTAATTTTTCAACACGTGTTTCGCCTACACACGAGGCATCTTCAGGACTGATTTTGCTGCCAAGCATGTCTGTCATTAGTTTTTCCTCCCATACAAGTAGTTGTGGCGGGTTCCTCTCCCCCCCCCCCCCTCCTTTTATTATCATTTTATGATGTATTTCCGCCATGTAACGTCTGATTCCTGGTTCATTTTGTTTTATTTTTTTATATTTACTACTTCTAACTTTATAATGTGAAAATTTGTGAAGATATTGATTTATGCTGTTGATTGATGGCACTCGGTGGAACTTGCTGCACATATTAAAAACCGAAACTTGAACTGCTCCACAATATTTATTAAATACACCCTGACTGGTTTCGCCTTACGGCATTCTCAAAGGTTTAGAATTTAGATGAATATTATACTGCATGGAAATCACTCAAACAATAACATTTTTCATCAAAAGGATAGCTTTCTTTTTAAGTGAAATAGGGGGTGGAATGATTCTATCGATTTCATTAAAGGTTAGGACTACAGTTATGTGGGATGATGTGCAACAGGAGTTACAAGATCTCATCGGCGAAGTCAAGTGGCACAACCAGTTATAAATAAAGCTGGTCAGTCTGACAAAAGGAACCTTGACATTATAATTTTACTGTGGTTCAATATAGGTGCAGTCTCCAATCACTGAAAACCCAGATACCGTATTTTTTGTTTGCAATCTTTTTGTGATTATTTTGTTATCAGATAAACGTTCAACCAGTTCAAAAAATATAAATCAACAATAGAATACCATTTCCATTGTATTTTATATCGGAGAATGTTATGTTGCAAACCGATAAGTCATTTATTAAATAGGTACGTATATGATTTCAGTCATATCTCATTCACACTCAGTTGCTTCCATTTCAGGGCTGGCATTAAAACCTTTTTATTTTATACTAGCGGACGTCACGCGGTTTCACCCGCGTAGTTCCCGTTCCCGTGGGAATACGGGAATAAAATATAGCCTATGTTCACCGCAAAGAGTGTAGCTTCCCAACAGTGAAAGAATTTTTAAAATCGGTCCAGTAGTTCCGGAGCCTATTCGTTACAAGCAAACAAACAAAATAAAAAGCAAAATTACAAATCTTTCCTCTTTATAATAACGGGTGTTTTTTTTAGAGGTATAGAACTTTAAGTTGGCCTAGCTGTTTTAACCGGCGGTATTTTTGTCAGCTGTAAAGTGATTTATGTTTAGTATGGTTTGGCATTTTAACATAAATAGACTGAAGCCTGAACAATGCTTCCAAATTGTGCAAATTTATTTTGAAAATCATGGTTCTTTCCGAAATGCGTATCGTGATTTTCATAAGCGAATTTTCTTTAGCGGTGCAGCTCACTTTTGGTTGAATGGATACATCAATAAACAAAACTGCCATATTTGGGGTGATGATGATCCTCAAGTGTATGTTGAGACACCGTTACATCCAGTAAAACTGACTGTGTGGTGTGCTTTATAGGCTGGTGGAATAATTGGTCCGTACTTCTTTAGAAACGATGCTGACCAGAATGTTACAGTCAATCGTGACTGCTATAGAGCGAAGATTACTGACTTTTTCGTTCATCAATTGAACAACCATGTTGTGCAGGAGTAGTGGTTTCAACAAGACGGCGCAACATGTCACATTGCTCGTGCCACAATTGATTTATTGAAGGAAACGTTTGGTAACCGCATAGTTTCACGTTTTGGACACGTGGATTGGCCTCCAGAGTCGTGCGATTTTACGCCACTTGACTATTTTCTGTGGAGATATGTGAAGTCGCTCGTCTACGCCGATAAGCCCGAAACGATTGACCACTTGGAGGATAACATTCGGAGCGATATTGTCGCTATACGGCCACAAATGTTGGGAAAGTCATCGAAAATTGGACCTCTAGATTAGACTACGTCCGAGCCAGCCCTGGCGGTTATATGCCAGAAATCATATTTAAATTATAATGCCAGAAGATTTCCTTTCGAATAAAGTCATTTCCATATCAATAAAAACAATCACCTTTGTTTTATTCCATTTCAAAGTTCTATACCTCGAAAAAAAACACCCTTTATAAGTATAGATAGAAGTATAGATTAAGCTCGCCAAATTGACGTCCACCTCATGGAAAGTCATCTAGCAAAAATAAAATTGGGCTCTCAGTACACACATACACGCGATTGGGGGCCACTTTCACAGTCTAGACTTCTGTCAGTGGTCCTCAAGTTGGCGAACTGGGATGTGCCTTCTTAAGCTACGATTGAAGAACCAAGGGTTACAAGGAGTATTATTAATATTGTTAGTAGCTTCCATCAATGCTATTACGTTTAAAAACCGAATTAAACTGAACTTTATCGGCTTGTGCCCGACTTTAATAATAATTAAGTATTATTTATTTAATCCGTGGTTGTTCTTTTCATAACAGTTACAAATTATATTCCCTAGAAGTAATGACGCTGCACGCCTGATGGAAAGTCATGGCTACATCTCGCAAATTATGAAAAGAAAACCTTTGAATGCGGACCGGCCCAATGACGTCATGACGTGTCTGAAAAATCCGGAATTGAAACATGCGCTGATAGTTTTAACTCCGTTTATCCCTTCGATGTCTTTTTAATAACACAAGGTGACAACCCTAAATCGATTTAGCATCTGACTCACAAAGTAACGTGTCGTTTTGTGAGCGTTATCATTAAACTTGTATTTTACGTTTATTTATTAATTCCCTTATCAGTATCTAAGCGATAACATTGTGTTGCGGTTGCGGTACACTCATTTCCCGATATAGTCGACTTGGTACCTACAGCCTTTTCCACCGTCCATTCACTTTAGACACTTTCGCAAAACGATCCATTGCTAAGAAAAGGAAAACTCGATTTGAAACCCGCCTTATGAGCGGCTTGATAAATTTCACCTGCGCTTCGTCACGACCTGCACCTGTCCATCTCAACACGGCAATAGGCTCACCACCTATTACGGGGGGCATAAAACCATAAGGTGAAATGTGGGCGAAAACTATGCCTTTGCTTGCCCCTTCGGGGATAAAGGTATGATATGATATATGTATGTATTCACTTTAGGCAAAATTATGAATTTCTTGCTTTTCTTTCCATCTAACCATTTATTCAATACACAATAATAAGCAAAGAAAGTACATACGCATAGAATATGTCCAATCATCTTCAAATTTGCTTATACTTGTAACCTATTCTCATACAGAGGAGAGAATCTTCGCCAGAACCGACAGATTCAAAAGATCGTTTTTCTGTCGAACCATGAAGACTTGGAACTAGAAGACTTTATTGTCAATAGTTCTGTAGACTGTGAGTGTGGTCCCCAATCGCTAGATATCGTCATGGCTTTCCATCAGGCGAATGAGACCATTTTGGCACCTGGATTTGGGAGCCTAGGGTCTTATTTGGCAGGAACTGCAATAGTAAGAACATCTACGACCATGCTAATGTATTTTTATGACTCCCGTGCATACGATTTATATTGATAAAGAAGTTGAGTATATGACCCCAATCAGACTAACCAACAATCTCAGCCCATAATACACAAGGAATGTTCCATAGTGAGAGACCCCTTAACAATATATCCATCAATTGACACCAATAATCGCCCTAAAGGGTCACCGACACGGAATACCTCATTTACATTCAATAAGCTCTTGTCGGTCAACGTTTCCTATTGTATAACATCGACAATGTGTAGGATATTTATGTATCTGACTGAAGATACGTCGCTTATCTTCAGCCGCAGAACGTCAAACGGAGGAACGAACACACACACACACACAGTTTGGTATCTGTGTGAAATATTCAATTTCTTCCACTTTGTCGGTAGTACATTTTTTTTATATTTGCAGAATTTTAAAGAAAAAGAACACTGCAACCCCCAAACTGTGCTGAAAGCAAAGACTTCTATATAAATATATAGAAATCTTTGGCTGAAAGTGACTTATTCGTGATAATTTAAATTTAACCGAATAAACGTCACTGGTGATAGGTAATATCATCTGAAATATCGTCCGTCAGAGATGTAAAGACCCTTTAGTGGGCAACAGATGCATTACAAAGTATCAAAGAAGGATTAGGTGTAACTTGATATGAACCAAACCAGCTCCTGTGGTTGTTTACAGTTCATATGTTTACATTGTTGCGCGTGGAGATGAGATTATAATACATAAGACACACGTCTTTATTTCTAACTAGCTGATGCCCGCAGCTTCGCCCGCGTAAAATTTGTTCCCGTTCCCGCTTCCCGCATTTTATCGCCTTGGGGGTAGAATTTATCAAAATCCTTTCTTAGCGGATGCCTTCGTCATAACATCTACCTGCATGCCAAATTTCAGCCCGATCCGTCCAGTGGTTTGGGCTGTGCGTTGATAGATCACTATGTCAGTCAGTCAGTCACCTTTGAGTTATATATATTTAGATACTTTCACTTTCATAATTTTATCTATTTGTAGGGCACGGGAACCTCAATCTATAGATGTGATAAAATATATTAACAAAGTAATAAGTATTTCATTTTTATATTTCAATATTGTTTAGAAAAAATACTTGCTCTGTTCAACAAAGGATATCGAAGCCGAAAAATATGTGACTTCACATTGCGTACACAATCGGAATTTTATAAGACTGACTTTCGACCACGTTTGAAACCGACCTTAGATATGTGATAGGAAGAACTTGGGTCGCATACCAGACAATAAAATTATATTAAGTCATTTTGATATCACGCACAGATTAAGACAATACATAACAAAATGAGTATAACAAAATTATAACAATAAATAGGGTGACTTATTGTACGGCATAGGCACAGGCATAAGATAGGAATAGAATTATGGAAATAACGCAATTACCAAGATGCTACCTACCTCCGGTGGTATGGAATTACGTTCATTTTAAACAAAGAGCTTTAAAATATAATAACAATGCTCCGTTATAAGAATAACTCGGCTTTTTATCGTTTTACTTCACTGACGATATTATATTGCAGTTATCAGTGTTGAAAACTGTTCCATTTCAAGTTGGGCGGATTAAAAATGCGAGGCAGTTCATACATATACACATGCAAAAGAGTTCTCCATTCAACGAAGAGTTAATTTAACTCATTCATTCGGTTTTACACGTGGTGTGAATGAATCTAACTATTGAATTGCTCGAGTAGCAACTAGCAATTATAACACTTAGTGCAGTTGTATACCTGCTTGTATGTGTGGACTGTGTCCGCACGACCTGGCCATACTATTTGTCCGGTAAGGGTGATAGGATTCCCGAGGCCATCCAATCAAGATGGTTCGTAGCCACATACATGGCGGAAACTCCAAACAAATGATTCATTTTCAATTCTGTCACCTACACTAAAACACGCTATGTTCGTACAGTGCTTGAATGTGTGTGTGTCCAATAAGGCTAAGCAAATGTTCCCTTAGTATTCTCGCAAAAATAGGCGCTTAAATATCGAGTTGCGGAAATCAACCAGTTATACCACCATACCATAATATGAGGTCTGTATAGGAATGGTGGAGCATGTCTATGAAATAAGTAAAAGCAATCCGCCCACACACCATTATAGGTGGTTGGCACGTGTGGGTAGATCCAGCAGAATGGAATGCAATGTAGTTGCAAATGTTATTATGAGGTTTTCGATGCGGTATAGTATCGTACATCATTTTTGAACCAGGAATTTAAAGTAACAGTACTTGACGTTTATTAATTTCGTAGGGGGCAGATTAATTTTGTATTGACTCGGTCGTGTAAATTTTAGATCGTAAAGATGATGGTGTGACCCTTTGAACCGGAGGTTTATCGACACACTACCTACGACAATTCAGTTCATTGGAAGAATTTCATTTAGCAAGAGATAGGTAAATTTTGCCTTAGCTCATAATCATAACATAGCCACTATTAATTATTGCACTTTCAATGTATCTATTAAATGAAGGATCGTTCAATGATACAAAAGACCTGGACGGGGCTTTGTTAAGACAACTGTGTCTTCCAATGATGCAGAAAAAAAAAACCAAATTTAAACAGTCTATGGCAGTCAAATTAATTTGTACTCAGGGCGCCATATTCGAGATTCCGGTTACACTCAAGACTTACCACAGGTATTTTGAATAAATTCCTCAGCTTTACCAGCAATTTGAATGCTATTTTAGCGCACAAACCGTACCAAATGCCACATGTGACAATACTCGAGTACGTTAGCACCGGACGGACAGCCCTGACTAGTCTAATTATGCTATTGTAGTGTGAATAACACGGAGTTGGATCTTCGCACGATTGTTGAAGGATATAGTTCAGGATTCACAAATAGTAATGGTATTCAGACCGAGCGTTAATACTTCTACTAGCTGTGCCCTTCGGCTTTTTCCATTTCACCAGCAATTTGAATGCTATTTTAGCGCACTTTCCGAATCAAGTGCCACATGTGACAATACTCGGGTACGTTAGCACCGGCCGGACAGCCCTGACTAGTTTAATTATGCTATTGTAGTGTGAATAACACGGAGTTGGATCTTCGCACGATTGTTGAAGGATATAGTTCTGGATTCATAAATAAATAGTATTCATAAACTTAAGACTGGATGTTGATATAGACGACTAGTTATGGACTGGCCTCGTGGTCCAGTAGTTAGTGTGCTGGACTACGGATTCGGAGGTCGTGGGTTCGATTACCACCCAGTACAAATCTCTTTGTGTGATGAGCACATTGATTTGTTTGTTTGATATGTTTGTTTCGGAGTTTGGGTGTTTTCTATATCTATAAATGTTATGTTTGTTTTAGAAACATAAGTATGTTTATCAGTCGTGTAGATCCCATAGCACAAGCTTATATGTATAAGCTTAATTTGGGCTAGATGATGTTGTGTGAGAATGTCCGAAAATATTCATTATTTATGATAAGTGCACCTGTAGCACACATTTAGAGCCCATACATTAATGTATGCCAATATGCCACATTTTTCAAAACTACTCCCTTTGCACTCAAAGATATCTTAATAATACGAGGTTTGAGTTACTTGATAGCTTCAAGTAAAGGACGGTAACCCCTTGCAATATCCGGAGCCTCTAGAGATCAAAGTCCACACGAAATTGAAATTGAATAGATACAAAGAAATAAGGTACCTAAATAAAATATGTATTAACTCGTCTAAAACTTTTCTTTAGAAATAAGCTTCCAATAGAAACGAAAAAATCGTATTTCCAGTTATTTGAAGGAAATTTCAAACACGAATTTGCCCTGAAGTTACGTAGTCAGGAGATTTCTCCGGATACATATTGGAATGAAAACTTTTGACAACTTAGGCGGAAATCTATTATATAAAAATAAGTCGGGTTTTCCTTCCTGACGCTATAACTCCAGAACGCACGAACCGATTTCCACGGTTTTGCATTCGTTGGAAAGGTCTCGGGCTCCGTGAGGTTTATAGCAAATAAAATTCAGCAAAATTTCACATACAGCGCCATCGCGGGCGAAGTTGCGGGCATCAGCTAGTTGCTTATAAAGTTAAGCATTTCGTAATAAAACGACGAATACTTGCCTATCTTTTCTTATGCCTCAAAGAGCATCTATTGGACCAATCGCGAATTGGACTAATCGCGAATTGGACTAATCGCGAATTGGACCAATTGCTAATTGGACCAATCGCGAAATGGACCAATCGCGAATTGGATCAATCGCGAATTGGACCAATCGCGAATTGGACCAATCGCGAATTGGACCAATCGCGCCTAAAGGATTTCAACAAATCCAATTTGGAATATTTGAGCAAATCTGAGTACATACTTACATAAGTAGTAATAGAAAAGGCACTTCAAGAAAACTGCTCGGAACGAATAAGGTATTATTGTACCCCCTTTTATAACAGAATTGGCTATTATCTTCACCTTTTTATTGCGGCAGATTTTTCCATTCTTTATTACATCGTAGTTATTTTCTCAATTTTAACCTAACTGCGTAATCAGAAACCATCAATCGTTTGTAGTAATTTTACTGTCCTTCATTGAGATTAGGTACGTGATGCTGAGTGCTGGTGCAGGATGATTACATGATATGTACTTACAGTATTTCATGAACTCATTATAGAACATTATTGAATTATGATCTAGGTACGGGGGATACTGGTATGGTAGTATGGTATATAATGGAAAGGAAGATCCAGGGGTGATTCCGATTAGTTCTATAGAACTGTGACGTCATAGAACTGTTGAAACGTTTTTCTCCCTGTTTTTCTGTGATAGATCAGATGCAATTAAATTTGTCCCATTTGTTCCATAGAAAAAATAATACTTTTGTTTAATTGGAAACCTCGATCTCCATGTTCTACAAGTTCCCTTTTTACATGTTCCTAAATGCCTTTCACACATTTTTTATTCCAACTCCTATTTCCATAACCAGTTTTACTTACATACATACCTACTTACATTACATATTATGAGGTACCTACAATACACACTGGACCTTAGTGTCCTATATCGGAAAAACTTTATAAAAGGAATTATAGAATACTAGCCGACCCACGCAACTTCGTTTGCGTAATAAATGAAGAACCGCTCGACCGATTATCTGCAAACTACACATAAACCATCTACTAAATAGTCCGAACAAAGCCTAAACATTTGGTTTGGATAGGTGAGCCCGTTCTCGAGTTATAAAATTACAACGAAAAGTGGCATTGATTTTTATATATATAGATAGATTACAGTTGAATGTTGCAATAAAACAAGCTAAATCATTTAAAGCAATTAGTTTTATTAACCATAATTAAAATAAACCAAACTTATTGGTAAATAACAAATATATTAATTCCTAATTAATTAGATAATAATTTAATTAATTTTATTATTCCTCCTTTGAATATAAAAGAGATTAGATAACTATAACGACTCATCACAAAATAGAACAAATAGGACAAAATGTTTTAACAGTTCTATAGTAGTTCTATGGAACAAATGGGACAAATTTAGTTGCATCTGATCTATCATAGAAAAACAGGGACAAAAATGTTTCAACAGTTCTATGACGTCACAGATCTATAGAACTAATGGGAGACACCGAGATCCAGTCTTTACCAACGTTGGCTATTATATGGTAGCCATCGATCTTTATGTATATGTACTACGGGGGATACTGGTATGGTGGTATGGTATATAATGGAAAGGAAGATCCAGTCTTTACCAACGTTGGCTATTATATGGTAGCCATCGATCTATATGTACTACGTACTAGATGCAGCGATCAGAACAAGCGTTGTGTACAACTCAACCGTGGTACAAGTACAGATCTCTTGGTTAGTTCGGTTTGTGCCATAAAGCGAACGACACGCACGTGACGGAGATATTTTAATTTATTGTCGTACAATTATCAAACAAAGTGTGGTAAACGCAATATACAGAGGTAAACATGTTAAAGTTAATGCTAAGTAATATAATTATACAACGTTTAGAGTCTCGCTCTTGAACATATTCAATGTGTGGACGTTCCTGTCTATCGGTAGAATATATGCCAATGATGGTAGCCAATTGTTTCATGGGAATGCTGAACATCAAGAGAAGTGGTAACATAACAGCAGGCCAGCAGAAGCACCCGGATAAAAAACCCAAGTGATGAATACATACATATATGGTCATATGGTCACGCCTTTATCCCCGAAGGGGTAGGCAGAGGCATATTATCTGCCCACATTTCACCTTTGTATAATTTGTCCCACGTAATAGGTGGTGAGCCGTATTGCCGTGTTTAAATGGACAGGCGCAGGTTGTGACTGCCTGCTGTTGAAATAAAGCCTTCAACTTAGCTTAACGACTGCCATTTTACTGGCAACCGGGACCAACGGCTTAACGTGCCTTCTGAAGCACGGAAACGCTCAAATAAATGTCACAAAGTGATCACATGGACGGTCACCCAGCCATGGACCGGCCATAGTGCAAGTTGCTTACTGCAGTGATCGTTTACAGAACACTGAGTCAGCGGGGCCACGAGCGCTTCGATGAAGAAAACACTGACTTAATAATCGTATTAGCAATCAATGGATATTCAATTACCGGCGGATGTCTACGGTTCCCTCGACGCGAAATTTCATTATTCCTTGAAAATTTATACTTCTCTGGGATAAAAAGCCTATGGGAAGCTCCAGACCTACAATGAACTAAATTTAAAAAATCATATTATCATATTGATTCCTTAGTAAAATAATTTTTATTTAAGTTTTATTTAAGTGTACATTGTACAAGAAGTACAATGGTCAACCCAGCGAAAAAGAAGGCTATTTCGAATGCGAGTATTCCTTTTGAGGTTCTCCATATGACGTCACCTTATTTTTTTCTTACAAAGAGAGCTCCGTTTACTTACGGACTACCCATGCTGGCAAGGCTTGGGAATACTTACTAAAACTCCTTGACACCGATCTGTCCCTGTGGGGGTGTTCTGGGATCTGTCTATCTAATT
Source organism: Miltochrista miniata (assembly GCA_933228765.1). Taxonomy (NCBI): domain Eukaryota; kingdom Metazoa; phylum Arthropoda; class Insecta; order Lepidoptera; family Erebidae; genus Miltochrista; species Miltochrista miniata. The sequence goes on along the minus strand of OW121764.1, from coordinate 6,179,355 downwards.
CACCAAAACACCACCGGGCATATGTTTTCACCTAGCATATCCACTTCCATCACATAAATTTGACTGCCTCTGTGGCGCTGTCGGTAGTGACACGGCCTTCGGCGCTGGATGTCGTGGGTTCGATTCCCACCGGAGGCAAATATTTGTGCGACCCATAAATGTTTGTCTCAAGATTCTGGGTGTTTCTATGTATTATATGTATGTATTTAAAAAAAGTATATAAGTATTAATATCCGTGGTCTGATACCCATAACACAAGCAGGTTATTCCTAGCTTACTTCAGGATCAGATAGCGTTGTGTGAAATGTCCGTGAATATTTATTTTAAAAAATGCAGCCATTTCATGTGTCGTCTTGACTCGACTAAATTTTGTTATATCAGTACCAAATGCTTTGTCCTAAAATGGCGAAAGTTGAAAACATCACTAGATGTGATTTAGATGCGTCACAACCACATCTTGTAACAGTCGGGCCGCTCTGATAACCCACATAACAATCGTGGTTGCGTTTCCAAGGTCGATGCACAAAGGAGCCATGTTCGTGTGGAACATACATGTTTCATAGAAAATCTGTGCAGTGCATGTTGGACTTTATTCAAATATTTGTGTACGAGATTGTAACATATAATTATGAGTGTCACAAAGCCTAATTATTATTATAAAACGATGTTACTTTCATGGTAAGCCACTGCTACGCTCGTCCTTCGACAATTCAAGACAACGTTATGGATAAAGGAATTTCAGCTGTGGTCCTTCAAAAATGTGTAGTAATGTCAACTTCAATCCAATGCTCAAACGATGGTACCGCGTATCGCTTTAATAGATCTGTGCTGGGGGTAAGGTGTTTTTGTATACAACAACCAGCTATTGCAATACGTTCTCTTTACTGACCCACTAATATGATCGTGATAACCTTCACAGATGATTTATGTTTGTATCAAGTACTGAAAGCGAAAAATGTTATACTTTGCTTTTCTGTCTAAAGGCGCTCCCTCACCGGGAGCATTCGCGTGTAATGTAACGTTACAGAGTCGAGCATTACAGCAGTGAGGGAGGAGAACCGAGCATTGCAATGCGCACCTTGTAATGATACAAGACGAGGTTACATCAGTGAAGGAGGAGAACCGAGCATTACAATGCGCACCTTATAATGATACAATGTGTAATGTTTTGATACAACTTGTAACATCAATGCGCTTTGCGCACCTTGTAATGATACGACGTGTAATGTTTTGATACAACTTGTAACGTCAATGCGCTTTTTTGTTGCGCCAAATGTTACATTACAGTTTACACGCGAATGCTTGTCGGTCAGGGAGATAGTATTGTAATGTAATGCTCAAAGTCGAATCTATAATGTTACTAGCTGATGCGCGCGGCTTCGCCCGCGTGAAATTTGGTTCATTTTCCCTGGATAAAAAGTAGCCTATGTGTTATTACGGACTATACTCTATCCCTGTACCAAATTTCAGCCCAATCCGTTCAGCCGTTAGAGCGTGATTGAGTAACAAACATCCAAACATCCAAACATCTTCACAAACTTTCACATTTATAATATTAGTAGGATTTTACACGAGAATGCTCCCGGTGAGGAAGGGCCTTTAACTTACACTTGGACAACCTGATGGAATATTTGAATTCGTTTCTGTCGGCTACTGAACTACGTATTACCTCGATACCGTATTATCTCGATACTACAAAGTAGGCTACTACAATAAAAAATATAAACTCCTAAAATAATAGCTGTTGAAACTAACGAAGCGAAACTAACAAGAGTTTTATTAGTAAAATTCGATTGGGAACAATTTAATTTACGACCAGACCAGTGAGTCCTTTTGATATCGGAAAAGGCCTTCACGGAATTCGTACCTAATTTTCAGCTTCAACATCTATGCTTTGTCCAGACTACGTATAATCTGAATCCGAGACTTACACTACGACAAGCTCAGTTAACGCTTTTTGCATTCCAGCGAAATGTTATAAATTTGTGTTGTGTCACACATGTATGGACGCGTCCGCAATATTTGGTCGCGTCACTGTAACTCCCAAACTGCTTGGAGATATATTTTGATGGGATATATTTGAACAAGGTTCTTAGTCACTTCGATCGGCAACAATTTAATTTACGACCAGTGAGTCGTTTAGATATCGGAAAAGACCTTCACGGAATTCGTACCTAATTTTCAAATAAAGTTACACGCTTTCGTTGTGTCCTTAAAATAGAATTAGGCGTTCGGAAACCCATCTTAGAACTAAGCAATAATATTCTCTTATCATTGGTAGAAAGAAAATAAAAGAAGTGAGGGAGAGAAACCCAGAAAATGTTCATGATACTGATAAATATACTAATACCTTTATGCACGCCTTCCACTGCGAACGAGTCGGACCCATTACGGACTCCGCTATACTCGTAACGATGATTTTCGATACATGTCATGTCCGCTTTGGTGGAAGGACATGTATGAAAATCGTCGTTACGAGTACAGCGTAGTCCGTCATGGGTCCGACTGGCTCGCAGTGGAAGGCGGGCACTACTCTTCAGACACGATGCAACCTCAAGACTGCTTGGCAGACACTGATGGTAACGTTTAGCGTTCTGGTAGCATTTTAATGAATGTATGAGTAGACCCGACGCGACGATACCCACTACAGGTTAAAAGTATGTATGTGTTATTGAACTTGGTTCATTTAAAAAATTATGTCATTTCATTAAAATCGATTAAGCTCACTTAGAGTTCAACTAATTTATTTAGTAGTGTATAACCAAGTTAATGAGGAAGCCCATTTTAAATTTTACACCAATTTACTAAAACAGACGGCATAACTGAAAAATATATACATAAATATACTAGTGTTGTTGCCAGCGATAAAATGCCATAATAGTTCTCCCATCTCAGAAGCAACGGTATCCTAGATGCTTTATGCGCTGGGACTACGAGCTCTTTATTTTCGTATAAAAAGATTTGTTAAGGTAGGAAGGGCCAGTAGTCCTAGGACATCCTTCCGAGGGCTTACCCGGACTCCCACCCGGGCGCTACGGGAGGTTTTTAGTCGGTAGGAGTCCGGCATAGCATCCATGAAGGATTTTCCCTCACGTTAAAAAAACAATAAAAAAAGGTTGAGGTAGAATTTTATTCGAGGGCAATTGAATGTAGACTCGTGGATAAGTTACTGAACTTTCAAGTGCAGGATTCACGTAACTTGACTACCAATAAAAAGCACCAAGACTTAAATAAAATTCGACGACGACTTGAAGAATATGAAAGTTAGACGTTCTTCGGACTAACTTTCATTTTGTTAGGACCTTCTTTTTGACTGTAATTTGGGAAAGTGCAGTTTTTTCTTATTCATAGCACGTGAGAGCGCTTCAACATCTATGCTATGTGAAGACTACGTATAATCTGAAACCGAGACTTACACTACGACAAGCTCAGTAAACGCTTTTTGCATTTCAGCGAAATGTTATAAATTTGTGTAGTGTCCGTCCGCACTATTTGGTCGCGTCACTGTAACTCCCAAACGGCTTGGTTGTTCCTTGCAATGAAGATATATATTGATGGGAAATGTTTAAACAAGGTTCTTAGCCACTTCCATGAGTGGCAATTGCTAAGAATCTGCTAATGACAGAAATGCAGGAATGTGAGCGGCTTTATGCCGTTCTCCGACCCGAGATGGACCACCTAGGTGGACGAAATAGGTGTACCACGTGTCAGAAGGGAGAAAAAGAACTACGAATGTACAATGAGAAAAAACGTGAGGTACTTAATAAAATTACAGAAAGTTGTAACTACCAACTTAAGTGTAATTTTTTTATTAGCAAATAATGCCGTTAGAATTCGCGGAGACGAAGTTGATATCATGTTGGATATTTTAGCACCTAAAAATTTCTTCCGTCAACACAAGCCACAATTAATTATACAACTAAAGTAGGCGTAACTGACATTCAGGCGTCAGGCAATGACGAATATATACCCTCAGGCAACCAGGTAAATGACGACACGAACGAGGACATTAGCCTGTGAGTTTGTCTGTGTAAGAGATTTTAGGTTTAGCTCATAATTTGAGGAAGACAGGCATAATTGGGACAAGTGCTGCGTACGTTCAACCAGTGAACTGTCAGTAAAAGACATATTGTGGACATTATTTTCTATTCTAAGATCAAAAGGTTCGGCAACTTCTTCGATAATCCTGAAAAGAATCAAGATAATGTCCTGTAGCTTTTGCCAGGTAATAATAATAATAATAAAAAAAATTGAAAAGAAAAAAAATTGGTGTCTCTGTCAACATTTTGCTCCACATTTTTAATTACTTTTTGATATAAATACACATAAATATAACGGATTTTTTAGATATTTATCAACCACTACAGATTTACAGTGAATATTTTATAAAAAGATGGATAAATTGTTGAAGAAAAATACATTTACAATATATTTGAATACAAAAGGTTTTGAAGTCCATGACAGCTGTCATGGCTTGCCTAATAAGCAGTAAAATGAAAATATTTATTTGAATCCAGCAAATGTTAACAAGATCCAAGAAACAAGCAGCACGCCTAACACCTCCGGACTCATCACTCAGCTCCGCCTCTCTTCCCCTTGAATGTGTATCAGCGCCAAGGGGAATCGCAGAGGCGTCGAGCTCTACGTCGAGTGATGAGTATTTCTCTCCGCCGACGTCGCCAACACCTATACGTCGACCGGGGAGAGGCCGGCCACCGTCTCGCTTGGGACCCCGAGGCCCACCGGTCTCGAATAGGGCCCCCGCTGCCGGTGGTAATGTGCACCGCATGCGATGGACTTCGTCAATGAATGAAAATGTCATGCGGGCATATTTTGTGGCTACAGAGGGAGGAACTAACCTCACTGCGTATCGTGTTCGTTTACTGCCTTTGTTTCAGGCTCTTGAACCAACTGACAACGTGTCGGCGCAGCGGCTGTCGGATCAAGTACGGGTCATACAACGTAGTCATATGTTGGACGATGCCGTGCTTGAGAGGATTCGCTCGGAAGTACAGAGTAACATTATCATCCCTACTTCGTCACATCCTAGTGTTAATAAAAATGAAAATGAAAAACTTTTTGACTGCCTCTGTGGCGCAGTCGGTAGTGATACCGCCTGCGGCGCTGGAGGTCGTGGGTTCGATTCCCACCGGAGACAAATATTTGTGTGACCCATAAATGTTTGTCTCAAGAGTCTGGGTGTTTCTATGTATAATATGTATGTATTTAAAAGTATATAAGTATTAATATCCGTGGTCTGATACCCATAACACAAGCAGGTTATTCCTAGCTTACTTTGGGATCAGATAGCGTTGTGTGAAATGTCCGTCAATATTTATTTATTTTATTTATTTATTTAATAGTGAAGTAAACGAATCACAACCTGTCGTACCCATTGACGAAGTAGTGGATGATATTGTTACAACAGTAAGTACACAGTATAACGATGAATTAAGGAGTGTTTTGGAGCGAGCGATTCAAGATTATAGATTTTGTGATCTCATATGTCGTCCACGTATACCGCGTTTGCCTACGCATAAAAAGAACATGGCGTTATTAGCATTAAGAAAAAGTGAGACCGGGCTCTTAAACCTTAAGCAGGCCAATGAACTTTACTCTGTGTACAAAAGATCCGCTATCGGGCGTTTAGACGTCAGATTACTGTCCCACTTGGGCCCGGTGCACATTGGCGGCACGGCAGAGGATCCTTGAGCATCCTAAGGTAGTGCGCAGGCAAATACAGTGATGGCATTCGGGTATTTTTCTGCGTTTTTGGGGGTTGTTTGGGTGTTATCCCGCTTCTTAGTTCGTGTGGCGTGCGTGATTGAATTTTACAGGTCACGCTGTTGTCGTTGTGGGCCTGCTTCTGTAATGACGGTGTATTTCGACGAGTGCCAGCGTATTCCAAGTAATGCCGAAGCGTTCTGAAGACTGCCGACGCGGCATGCCTAAGCATACCATGGTATCGTTTTCGTACTTACGACAATTCATATATTTTAACTTTAATAATAAAGAAAAATAATAATAGTACTATACTTTAATACCGGACTATTATATTTGGTAATATTTTTATTTGTCACCTATAAATACAGTGCCGTGCCGCCAATGTGCGCCGAGCCTTAAACCTTTTTCTTGTCAAAGTCAAAGACATCGTACCCCCCCGTCTAATCAAATTCTAGAACTTTCGCAATTTGAGTTTATTCCCTGGATTATCGAGGACGATTGCCTTGTACTCGTGCGTGGAGGACTGTCTACGAACTTCTACGAACTTTAGCCAAGTTCTAATCTGACAATGGATTTGTTGAAACTAGACAATGCTTTTTTTTACGTGAGAGAAAATCCTTCATGGATGCTATGCCGGACTCCTACCGACTAAAAAACATCACATAACGCCCAACAGCCTACGGTCAAGAGCCCCGGGTAAGCCATTGGAAGGATGTCTCAGGACTCCTAATACGGCGATTCGAACAAAATATTTACATTAATTCTAACGATAGTAAGAGATAATGTCTTATTGAAGTGAAACTTCTTTATCGGGGTTGGAAAAAAATTTGCGTCACGTCACGATTTTTGGTTACGCGCCATCTTTGTTCTGTTCCCCACCACGGTGGATTCGAATTAAGAGTACTTTATCCAGGGATAGCATGTCATTTAAGGGTTTTTGGACTTTTGGACTTTTGGGCTTTTGGACTTTTGGACTTTTGGATGGGACATTGGTACTTTGGGTCTTTGGGACTTTGGAACTTTGAGACTTTGGGACTTTTGAACTTTTGAACTTTTGGACTTTTGGATGGGACCTTGGTACTTTGGGTCTTTGGGACTTTGGAACTTTGGAACTTCGGGACTTTGGGACTTTTGGACTTTTGGATGGGACCTTGGTACTTTGGGTCTTTGGCACTTTGGGACTTTGGGACTTTGGGACTTTTGGACTTTTGGACTTTTTGGACTTTTAGACTTTTAGACTTTGGGACTTTGGGACTTTTGGCCTTTGGTACTTTGGGTCTTTGGGACTTTTGGACTTTTGGACTTTTGGAGTTTTGGAGTTTTGGAGTTTTGGACTTTAGGACTTTTGGACTTTTGGCCTTTGGTACTTTGGGTCTTTGGGACTTTTGGACTTTTGGACTTTTGGACTTTTAGACTTTTAGACTTTGGGACTTTGGGACTTTGGGACTTTTGGACTTTGGGACTTTTGGCCTTTGGTACTTTGGGTCTTTGGGACTTTTGGACTTTGGGACTTTTGGACTTTTGGCCTTTGGTACTTTGGGTCTTTGGGACTTTTGGACTTTTGGACTTTTGGAGTTTTGAACTTTTAGACTTTTAGACTTTGGGACTTTTGGACTTTTGGACTTTGGGACTTTGGGACTTTTGGCCTTTTGGACTTTTGGATGGGATCTTGGTACTTTGGGTCTTTGGGACTTTGGAACTTTGGGACTTTTGGGCTTTTGGACTTTTGGATGGGACCTTGGTACTTTGGGTCTTTGGGACTTTTGGACTTTTGGACTTTTGGAGTTTTGGACTTTTAGACTTTTAGACTTTGGGACTTTGGGACTTTTGAACTTTTGGCCTTTGGGACTTTTGGACTTTTAGATGGGACCTTGGTACTTTGGGTCTTTGGGACTTTGGAACTTTGGGACTTTGGGACTTTTGGACTTTTGGCCTTTGGGACTTTGGGACTTTGGGACCTTGAGACCTTGGGACTTTGGGACTTTGGGACTTTTGGCCTTTTGGACTTTTGGACTTTGGACTTTTGGACTTTTGGACTTTTGGACTTTTGGACTTTTGTACTTTTTGACTTAATTTAAGGTGAGGTGAAAATTAGAAACTTCTTACGTGTGTACACTAAGTACACGTAATTTTTATAATTTAGCGAGTATTTCAAAAGACTAGAGAATTATTCAAGCATAAAACCTAAATTATGTAAACGAACGTCTTTTCGGCGTATTTAAAATTCCAGGGTAACTTTCAATATAAAGTGAATATTAATGGAAGATAAAAAGTTTCATTAACGTGGAGGCACTTTCCGACGAGTCCATGGAATTAGCATGAACGTTAAAAATTCAGTAATGTCACGAGTAAATAAGGCCATTTTAGAGTAGACGATTCAAGTTTCACTGAATGTTTTCAATTTTGAAGAATTTAAAACATTCAGTGAATTTTCAGGTCAGTGGGATGAGCATGAACCTTAAAAAAAGGTTTAATCTACGGTATCTCATAAGTGAACGAGATCATCAGAAAGTAGATTGATTTTGAATGTAGAAATCACCATAGATTAAAATAATCGTCTGCTAAACGGTTGTAATTTAGCGCGCCAATGTGGGTGACCTTACTTCAATCAAATCAGCATGCCCACGCTTACCAAGTCACAGATTCCACTCTAGTACTCATTTGCTCCATTCGAATGTTAGTTCTTCTAAAGCCGTGGTCAGCCTATTGTCACTTTTATGCGCTTACATGTTGCTATCCAAATGATGACCTTCATCGTTCTTGGTAGAACCAATTAAAAGATCACCTGTGCTGGGACGGGACGCTGGATACGTAAAAACTACGTATCCTGGCGATATCCTTCCGACGGCTTATCCGGGTCTCCCAACAGTAGGCAGTAGGTAGGGAACGTGTTGTTATTTAGTCGGTAAGAGTCCGGCATAGCATCCAAAGAATTAAACAAAAAAAAAGCATTAACTTTACGTGAACTTCTTTTTATATGAACCAAATTGGATATCCTTGCGGAATCGATTTAAGGACTTCCACCAATTTATATACGAAAACATTCGAAGGCAAGATCTAATGTCGATAGGATTAGTATACATAGCAAATACTGGCAAAAGGCAAATATTATCAAACAGCAAAGCGATCGTGTCATTGTAACCATTTTCATCGCATTTGCATGCAAATTATTTGTATAACGTTTGATAAGCTAAATTAAGTCAAGGTTTACGGCTTCTAGTACCTATTAAATTTATCGATGGCATCATGTCAATTGCTGAGTTCAATAATAAGTTTACTGGATATTTAAATGGTACTAGTCAGTTTATAGCTTAGTAAGGACAAGCATACATAAGGCCTACCGGGCCTACCTAATAGCACAGGGCGGAAACTCCATACAAAAATGTTCGTTTTCACCCACACTAATATACACGAATGTAAATGCTTAAATCAAGCTTGAATGTGTGTGTGAGTTTACTAGGGTAACTAGCTATGGAAACAAAATAATAAGGAACAGAACGCAATCTCATGTATGTAGGTACTTTTTTTTTTTTCAAATCTACCCTCGGCTACGTACAAATTAAACCAAAGCAATAGCACAAAGTACGTAGGTAGTAATACGTAATGCAACGCAGTGACACTCTCTCAAGTACTGTTACGGCAATAGACACACCAACTTCGGCGGCGGCTGGGGAAGCTTACTCAGTGGGAGGCAGGGAGTTGCCGATCTGTATGTAATACTATTATATTATCTTTGCTAATAGTAAGTGGTAAAGCCCGCACCTTCCGACTCATATGACCTGATACGCAAATGATCCGACACGCAAATGACCATAGTTTCATCAGCAAACGACCAGATACGCATATGACCTTAATTTATCTACGCAACAGACCAGCATTTAATAAACTATGGAGAACAGAGATGTGTGGCAAAAACCACACGAAGCCCTACACCTGCCTACGGTCGGAACCCGGATAATCCCAGGATATATTAGGCGGCGTTGTTTTAGTTGAAAAATAAATATGAAGAATAGTATACTTCCTATATTAGAAACTTTAGTGACTAAGAAATTGCGTTATCGTACAAATTTCCAGAAATCATAATCAGTTACCGAGTATCAGTACGAAAACAATAGTATCATTATCGGTTATTCTTTTTTTTATCAATAGGCTTAGTTGATTAGGATAATACATGTTCTCCTATCGGTTGCTTATCTAGATTTTGAAATCTTTATTCAGAACTCTAACCCATTCGAATGAGGATTAAATTCAAGAATTTGGCAATACCTACTATCATTCTAAAGTTCTAATACATATGTAAATGCGAAAGTCACTAAGATTATATGTTACGCTTTTACAACTGAAATTTTACTATGCTTGAACCACTAAACCGTTTCTGATTAAATTCACAGAGAGAACAAATAGCACTTGAAAAAGGTCATAAGATATCTACTCCGAACAAGTAAGAAATGGTATAAGAAAATCACCTGTCGACCAGAGCTACGGAAATAAGCTATAAATAAGATACTTACCTATAGTTTTCCTATCCTCTAGTTAGTTAGAACTTAGAGCAAACTGGACTCGTTCAATGACCCCGCTGAACGCGAAAGTGATATCCGTCACTTGTTGCTACAATCTACAACGCGAATTGGACGAAAACGTGGTGTGATTCGAAATAAGCCATTCCGTTCTGAAATAAGGTCACTATTGGCATTAGTAAGCAACTTGTGTATGTTCCCTTAATGGGAGGATTCCATTCGGTGTGTTAGTTAGAAGATTGCTTGATCAAGGACGGTCTTACATGTAACGTGTGGTATGTATGCGATCTGAACATTCGGCGCGTGTGTGGTAGTCATTTTGCGTTTTGCTCATCAAACTCCGCAAGGGTTTTTTAGTCGGTAGGAGTTCGGCATAGCATCCATGAGAATTTCCACATCCAAAAATACCATACCTAAATTACCCGCAGTTTGAAAATGAATAGTTTGATAGCATTTTATTGAAACTGTTTATATTATGTATGAGCCAAGTTTTATTATACAACAATCTATGTAGATACTCAGATCTCTATAATTTGTATAATTCACCTATAGATAAGATAAATACAATCTATTTGGAGGGCTATTAGGCCTGAATGCTAAGACCTAAAATTCGATAAGTCAACACACATAGGTACTACGATAAGTTGAGGCTAGCTTGTGAAGAGTTTCTTCGCTAACGTGCTTCATCTTATCCCGCACGTGTAGTATATACAACCCCGGCTCTTTAGAAGAAGTGCAAAGAGCTGTTTTAGTAGGTCGTTCATTTCATGGCCTTTTCTGCTACGATGCGGTCCTTACGATATACGTCAAAATGAGTTTCCAAAAGGTTGACGGCGTTACCTGAAACAAACGAAAAAAGAAATTAATGTTGAGTTAGTTGCGCGCATACCTCACGACCCTACAAGCCGGGTAGCACCCACACTAACCCCCAAAGAAGCAGGATAGCACTTAAACCTTTGGGTCAGGCCACGGTGGTAGCCAAAGTCTGTTGGTAAACTTCGGACATCCTTTCAAGGAGTTACCCGGGGCGTAGGAAGTAGGGAATGTGTTATTTGGTTAGACGGTCCAAGTCTAACACGACATTGGAGTGGATTTCCACACGATACTAATGTCTAGAGTTAGAGAAATTATGAATCATAATTAAAAAGTAAAGATATTTAGGTCGAGTGTGAACAATATCAATTTAGAAGCGCAGTGTAAAAAAATGTAGGACAACGAACCAAGAACTTCCAGGAGAAACGATAATAACACCACTTTCATACTAAACTCATTAAAACGAGTACAACGTGGTTAAGCATTACAATGTATGGAAGTAGTCCCCATGAGCTATTTGGTAAAAATGAAACGAGATGACTTTTCAGGGTTCTTTACCCAAAGAGTAAAAACAGGACTTTTTTTTTGAACGTGAGAGAAAATCCATCATGGACTCCTACCGACTAAAAAACCTCACGTAACGCCCAACAGCCTATGGTTGGGAGCCCCGGGTAAGCCCTCGGAAGGATGTCCCAGGACTCTCAACAGACCCACGGCCGCCACTGCGACCTCGCCTACGGGGTGGTTTGGGTGCTATCCCGCGTCTTTGGGGGTTTCGGGTATGATCCCGCTTCTAAGGAGGGGGGGGGGGGGGCGTGAACCTTCACGTCACAAAGCTGGGTAAAAACGGGACTTCAATAGTGAGACTTCGCTGTCCATCAATCTGTCTCCAAGCTGTATCTCATGAACCATGTTAGCTAGAGAGCTGAAAATTTTACAGGTTATAATATTTCTGTTGTCGCTTTAACAACAAATACTTAAAAACAGAAAAAAAAATACGAGCCCCCGCAAAAACAAACGTGACTTTAAGTAAAAGTTTGCAGGCGAGGACTGGATGCGAAACGCACAGTACCAAATAAAGGTAGGTATGTTTTTAAATATTAGGTAATTACACAAGTATTTGAACACAAAACATTACAAATAATATCTTGCCGGTTTGCATAACAACATGTGTTCAACACATTAGTTCAACTATCTGATCCACAGCGACAGGTCATGTCCAAATTTAGTTGAAGATAATCCAGATTGGAAATAGGTCGTAACGACTTTGAGCACAAACAACAAAATTAATTAAGGATTGTGGAATGATCTCCCAAACTCGGTTTTCTCAAACACCTACAGTATGGGGTTCTTAAAAAGGGGTCTTAGAACATTTTCGCAGGGTCAGGAAGCGCGATTGTAGCGCCTCTAGTATTGCAAACTTTCATAGGCTACGATGATCACGTTCCATCAAGTACGTAAGCTTGTCTGCCACTTTAGAAGTAAAAAAAAATAGAACAGACATAACAAATTAATACTAGATAAACTATACAAAAACAGATGTCATTTTATCTAAATTATGGAGATCAATGATTATAAAACAGATGGTTCGCTAATTATGTGAGATTTAACACAAATAAATTGTGAAATGTGGGTGTATGGTATGCTATTAAGTACTAGGCAATAAAAGAAGGGGGCTGCTCTCCGTCCTTACAGAAGCAGGCCCTAGACGACAGCGTGACGTGAGGGATCCACGCACGCCCTCCTAAGCGGGGTAACACCCGAAAACCCCCCAAAGACGCGGGATAGTACCCGATCCCCCCAGGTGAGGCCGCAGTGGTAGCCGTAGGTCTGTTGAGAGTCCTAGGGATACTTCCGAGGGCTTACCCGGGGCTTCCAACCGTAGGCTGTTAGGCAGGATACGCGAGGTATTTTAGCCGGTAGAAGTCCGGCATAGCATCCATGAGGATTTTCCTCACGTACTAATCACTGCTAATATCGGTTCAAGTTTACCATGAAACCAGATTATTATCTGTCTGATCAACGGATGGACAAATTTTCATGCGGTTTTTTCTCGAAAGTCAATGAGATCAAAATTGATTGTTCACTGAAACTCACAGGTCTAATGGATTTCCAAATTGGTTTACTGTTAATTTGATGGCACGTCCAGGACATGGTAGCCGGAACTTGTTGCCGCATCGAGTAGTTTGCGGGATACCTACACAATTTTACAGAAATTACAGCATATTTTTTACCATGTTTGGGCTTATTAGAACAGTCGCAGCGTCGTCGTGGGTATTTAAATTATTAAATTAAAAAAAAGTAATGTAAAATAGTTGTCTAATAGACGTATTAGACAACTATTTTATATTACTTTTTTTTAATTTAATAATCTGATGAGATGCAAAAAGGTATGTTATTTTCGTATAGAGAAGCCCCAAGCTTCGCAAAGTTATTTACATCAGTAGTCTAATAACTTACTACCGCTGTTATTAATCGCAACTGCTCACGATTTTTCCGTGCCCAAGAGGCGTAAATCTCGCTACTCCATCATTTTACGAGACAGTTTTCTTGCCCGTATAATGTTTCAAAGTGGATGTCGAGTCTGTATCATTTATCACTTAGTCTGTGAAGTGTCGCAGCCACATGGCGTGTCCGAATTAATGGTTGTTGTTTAAATGATAACCAATATTTCACGCCGTGGATGTTGTTCGTGTAAGAGACTGTGTCGATTAATTTTGAATGGTTCTGTAGTAAACTAGATATAGCAGATGTATCTCTAATTTTTCCCTTACACGTGAAATGAGATGATTATTAAATATTTCATTGTGTTTCGTGATCAACAGATGTTTTCAAAAATGTAGGTTCATGTACTAAAAAATAATTAGGATAGAGATTAAATATCGTATAAGTTAAGTTAAGCTTCAAGTGTGGCGTATGGCGACGGCGCCGGCGGCGTGGCCCGCGTGGCTACGGGAAATAGTACAAAATGTGGCCCTCAATTCAAGAAGAGGCGAATAAAATGAACACCTTTTTTTGTTCAACGTGAGGGAAAATCCTCATGGATGTTATGGCGGACTCCTACCGACTAAAAAACCTCAAGTTACGCCCAACAGCCTGTGGTTGGGAGCCCCGGGGAAGCCCTCGGAAGGATGTCCCAGAACTCCCAACAGACCCACGGCCGCCAATGCGGCCTCGCCCAGGGGACTAAAATGAACACTTTCGCAAAAGATCCATTGCTTAGAGAAGAAAAACTTAAGTCAATTAGAAGGCCTTTTGGGCGCCATGAAATATTTCAACTGCGGTTCGTCACGACCTGCGCCTGTGTATTTCAAGGCGGCAATAGGCTCACCAGTCACCTCCTATTGCGTAGGACATAAAACTATAACGTGGAATGTGGGCGTATACTATGCCTCTGCCCCTTCGGGGATAACGGCGTGATTATATTACGAGTAGGTATGTATGTATGTATGTACCTATGTAAGTTCTAAGTGTTATTCCGACTTTAGTGTCTAGACAGTATAAAGAGTACTAACCAGTATTGTAGCTCCCTACAAACGGACGAAGCGCAAGCTATACCTACGATTCTCGTTTTCGGCAGGCCTTTGAGCACGCAAGCAGCGTCCGCAGTCGCGATTGTGCCGAGTAGTCGAATGGACGGTGTGTCGTTTTTTAAATAGTAACCACGCGTGTTTTATTTACTAAAAATATTTAATATGACAACTAGAGTCTATTGTGCTTGTTTTGGTTGCATGAATTCGTCAATAACGCACCCAGAGATAACGTTTTTTAGATTACCTGGAAACTCTGAAAGGTAAGACTATAAATTGATTTTACTTAAGTACTAATTGGTACTATACTACTAGTTGACTAAAAGTTAAACAAAGTGATTGACACGAGTGAACTAGGTAGTTACATGAAGTAGGTATGTTTGTGTTTAAAACTAGACTTGTGCTTGCTCAGTCAGTGAACGGTGCGATCCAATATAGTACAATATCCAAAAGAAAAACTAGTTCAGAACTCTAGTACGTGTAGGTAGTACATTTAGTTCCGTTGTCAGTTCGTAGTTATTTAATTGAGAGCAATGATTTAGGTATGTTTCAAGAGTATTCATTTCTTTGTGGATGACCGATGTTACAGTATAGTATTGACAGCATTTTTGTTACCTTTGATTTTTATTACACGCATAGAGACAAATATGAACTTCCAAAATTTAACACAACTTGACAATGTACGAAAAGGACTAGTGAACTAGAGACTGACTAGTACTTTCAAATCGAAAAATAGTTTTAATTTAGTAAATCAAAAAATTAACGAAATGATTATAAAGACTAGAATTCCGTGATTCTATCACTGACGAAACATGTGATGAGCCGATTATTATTGTCTACGCCGCTTACTTGTTTTCAAATTTCTATACCCGTCTCACTCAATCGTTAGTAGATAACGGGCGCTGCGCCGCCACACCGCCGCCCCGCGCCACCAGCCGTTGCGGGGATATTATATTGTTACTCTCAAAGTATTTTATAAAAAAGGTACATATTTACTCGAAATGAAAGCCGGTTGTCAGTAAAGCGACAATCCTCAATACAAATTGAAGGCCTTGTGGGCGGATTGAAAAAATTCAACTGCATTACGCTCACTATCTATACGCGTACGTAAAACTATAAGGTAAAATGTGGGCGTATACTATGCCTCTGCCTACACCTTCAGGGATAAAGGCGTGACTATATGAATGTATGTATGTACATATTTACAATCGCAATACTAAATAGAAAATCAAAGTAGGCACATATTATTAAAATGCTGTAGGTGGGCAGCCCTATCGCATGCTTACGTACCGCGCGGTTGTAGGCATTTATTTCTAAAATCCGGCCGAGTCAGACTACAGTATACAGTGGTGTCTACGTTTGCCCCCTATGTAGGGCGACAAAAAGACGATTAAGGGTAAGTGTGAAATTTCACCTTTGCGTACCCTCTCGTTGATACCTACTGTCGTGATTGTATGTATTAATTTAAGTAATAGTGTATTATCTACTGCGAAAAAGTACGTGTAATTCTTCTGAAGTAAAATTTCATACAAATTAGCAGCCACGGAACACTACATGTACTTAGCCGGGTTTTTTATTGTTTTAAGCATATATATATATATCTGAGACGGGCGTTGTAAACTTGTATAGGTATATTGAATGTTTTGTTTGTATCATCAACTAACTAAATTGAATTAACATAAAACTAATAAAATCGAAGTAGGTAGTAAACCTGCAGATATCCGGTGAAATAAGATGCTAAACATAAAATTTCATATAACCGGCTGAAAACACTTAAAACGGCTTATCTTAGAATTTACACCGCTTGAATTATATAACTCCGGGTGATATAGATATACCCTTATTTTTATGTTCGTATCCTCCTGAAATCCTGAAAATAGGTCACCCGGGTCGTGAGCATAGCACGTACCCGCACAGCTCCCTAGGGACAGAATATTTCTACTGTTAGAATTTCTTACGATTTCGACGAACTGTTTATCTATACTAATATTATAAAGAGGAAAGATTTGTTTGTTTATTTGTTTGCATTGAATAGGCTCCGGAACTATTGGACCGATTTGAAAATTTTTTTCACTGTTGGGAAGCTACTCTCTTTGCGGTGAACATAGGCTATATTTTATTCCCGTATTCATACGGGAATGGGAACTACGCGGGTGAAACCGCGTGACGTCCGCTAGTGTATTTATAAACCTCAACCGTTGGATAATCCACATCATGAATCATCAAATCAGCCAATGGCGGTGTACTACTGGACGTAGGTCTGTCCCAAATAACGCCACAATACACGGTCCAGCGCTTTGCACATCCAGTAACTCCCCATGACCTCCCGGTTCATCTGGTGGGAGGTCGTCCTACCCCATCCACGTGTACCAAGTCGCCAACCGCATTGCGCATCCAGTAACTCCCTATGACCTCCCGGTTCATCTGGTGGGAGGTCGTCCTACCCCATCCACGTGTACCAAGTCGCCAACCGCATTGCGCATCCAGTAACTCCCTATGACCTCCCGGTTCATCTGGTGGGAGGTCGTCCTACCCCATCCACGTGTACCAAGTCGCCAACCGCAGGATCCTGACCTGACCTTACTTAGATACTCGAGTATCATTCATTGCTATCGTTGGTTGCTATTAATAATCCCGACTGCAAACAAAATAAATTAAACCAATTGAAATCTATGTGGCACGTCGAGCGCAAAAATACTCAAATGTTTTTTTCCTGGCGCATAACTCACGATATATTTGTTTAAATAGATGTAATATATTGATATTACATCTATTTGTATAAATATACACGTAACATTATGTAACATATTTATACAAGTAAACAGGTAATCTTAGTTTACAGTATTTACATCTCAATAATAGATACTATTCTGTAAGAACATTTTATAATATTGATACTGAATTTGTTCTGATAAGATGTCTTTGTATCAATGTATTGAATGAATTGGACAGTTCAATATGGAATCTATGGGATCTGTTTTGTATGAATATAATCTTTTCAAACCGAAGACAGCCGGACCCAAGCCCATAGACTCGAAGTGAATCCTTAGCTAAAAATTTATAAAGATTTGGACCTCAGAATCAGATTACAGAATGTATGTATGCCAAATAAATAAAATACAGTTTCAACATGTAACTAGGAATACTTCTTCCATTAGGTACTTAATGCCCGGTACAAGACTAACTAACCGAATAATTAAAGCACCGGGGCTAGTCTATGCAGGCGCAGCTCGGCCGAGTCTAAAATTACTCAAGACATAAATTGCCCTATAAAGATGTTATCTCTAGAGATATCGCCGCAGAGTCATCTCGCTCCCGATGTAATCTGATCGAACTAGATCTATGAAGATATGTATGGGAGATAAATATGTCTCTTAGTTCTAATATCGAGTTGTATGTTGTTCAACCATAGGTCAATCACATTTCATATACCTACCTAGATGACCAATTTCTGAAAGAGCTGTTTTGGGCATTTAAATTTGACATGATAGTTCATTCGTATTAATTTTCCGTTCCCAAGTACGTCTCCCCCTAAGGGGCTCTTACGTACTAAGGCTCCACGACTATGCGCCATTAGCAACTTCAATTTGACGTTTTAATAGTTTTTTTTTTGGAGCAACCGCCTTTTATAAGCCACATTCTCCAAGCAGTTTGGAGGATTTCTTACAACAGCTTAAGAGGGTTAACGCACAAATACATGATTTCACGCGTTTGAAACGTTTGTTTCTAAAGAAACTACCAATGTTTAGTACTACCCGTTCGCTCTAACTTTGCCGCTGGCGTAGAGGCGTTTACTCGAATTGTTAATTATACGAAGTAAATTAACAGTAGCTAATGTCACTTCGTCATAGAAAATACGCAACATTATAAGAAGAAGTGACATTAGTTGCTGTCAATTTACTTCGTCTAATCAAAAATTCGACTTTAGTATGGAGCCGAACGGCAAAGTTAGAGCGAACGGGCAGTAAGTATGATTAATGTGTAAGAGTAATATATTTCCTTGTCTAAAAATTCTTCTAATCAAAATAAACGTGGCATAACTAAGTTTTTATTAAAAACAGTGTTTACACACCTCGTTTGAAGAAATTCTACGAAACAAGGCATCTTTGCCAATCGGGTGGTATAAAATTAATTGATGTACACAGAAATTAAAGCTGCTATAAGTATCTTCGTATTGTCTTCTTTAAAGCCGTCTAAGAAAATTATACCGAAATATATTTCTTATCACCAAAACATGACAAATAAAGTTTCCAAAAAACGTCGTACTTTGATGAACTTCATCACGATTTTTGGTACACTTCTAGTTTACAAAATGGTGATCTTTTTACATTTACAGACTGATCATGATATCACCAATTGAATACATCAGTAATATTCTAGAAACCTCTTTAAACATATCTATAATAACGTAATAAAAAGAGTCCTCAAACTCGATGCACGGGCCGCGAGAAATTAGTACCAGCCGAGGCCTTCCAGAGAGAGGAGGTATCACTTTATTTCCCGCGTTCCCAGTCAGGTATTATCGTAATATTCGAATACTTTGAGTGTGCTCAACGTCACTTGATACTTTTTCAATTTTGTCCGCGCTGGGTGATAAACCCTCTTAAAGATGAAATGAGCATCAGCGCTGGTATGGAGGTATGACTTTAGTATGGAGCCGAACGGCAAAGTTAGAGCGAACGGGCAGTAAGTATGATTAATGTGTAAGAGTAATATATTTCCTTGTCTAAAAATTGTTCTAATCAAAATAAACGTGGCATAACTAAGTTTTTATTAAAAACAGTGTTTACACACCTCGTTTGAAGAAATTCTACGAAACAAGGCATCTTTGCCAATCGGGTGGTATAAAATTAATTGATGTACACAGAAATTAAAGCTGCTATAAGTATCTTCGTATTGTCTTCTTTAAAGCCGTCTAAGAAAATTATACCGAAATATATTTCTTATCACCAAAACATGACAAATAAAGTTTCCAAAAAACGTCGTACTTTGATGAACTTCATCACGATTTTTGGTACACTTCTAGTTTACAAAATGGTGATCTTTTTACATTTACAGACTGATCATGATATCACCAATTGAATACATCAGTAATATTCTAGAAACCTCTTTAAACATATCTATAATAACGTAATAAAAAGAGTCCTCAAACTCGATGCACGGGCCGCGAGAAATTAGTACCAGCCGAGGCCTTCCAGAGAGAGGAGGTATCACTTTATTTCCCGCGTTCCCAGTCAGGTATTATCGTAATATTCGAATACTTTGAGTGTGCTCAACGTCACTTGATACTTTTTCAATTTTGTCCGCGCTGGGTGATAAACCCTCTTAAAGATGAAATGAGCATCAGCGCTGGAAGGTTAATAAACTTATAAAGTTATGTGAATGTTCAGAACTATTCTGTCACCAGGCGGTAGTGATATGACCAGACGTTTGTCCCTGATGTATCTGACTGCCGAGTCGTTAGAAAAAAAGTCGTTTACTGTAAGTTTTTCATGTAATAAGGAGTTCTTACTAGCTATTTTAACAGTATGGCGGAGCGGGTGGATGTTCCATCAACTCAAAGTCAGGATCTTCCGGCAAGATGGTCACGACTGGCGGGCCGAAGCCCAACGGTTGATGTTTGACTACTGTTGTGCCGTCCCGGTAGCTCAATTGGGAGAGCATTGCCCTGGTTTAGGCAAAGGTTGCGGGTTCAAACCCTATCTGGGCCAACTTATCTTTTTTCACTTTATAATAAAATATTACTGATTATACCATTCTTCGCCGCGAGAACCATCATATATCGCGATGCAGGAATTATATTGATCTTCGCCATGTCGCGGTTGGTACTTACCTACTTACAATAATACAACACAGGTTTTTTTTTTTTTTTTTTTTTACGTGTGGAAATCCTACATGGATGCTATGCCGGACTCCTACCGACTAAAACCACACGATGCCCTACAACTGTCTACGGCCGGGAGTCCCGGGTAAGCCCTCGGAAGGATGTCCCAGGGGTACAACACAGGTGATTATAGATCACGCAGCACACCACGCAGTATTTACTCACATGTTCCATCTCTAATTAAATAAACTCCACTAAGTAAAACGACCGAGCGAGCATTCACGACTATAAAAATGTACATTTGTACCCATTGAACTAATACTACTATGTAGTAATAATTACTCAAAGTTTGTACCTACATTGTTTTAAGCGCCAACTATTACGCTGAATAATTTACATACCAATTCATTATTATACGTGTAATTAATATTGTTAAACATATGACTGTACTTATGTAAAATAATATGTTTATCAAGGTTAGGTAGGCTCTGTTGGGAGGCCTGGGACATCCTTCCGAAGGGCTTACCCGGAGCTCCCAACCATAGGCTGTTGAGCGTTACATGAGGTTTTCAATCGGTAGGAGTCCGGCATAGCATCAATCAAGGAAAAAGAAAGGTTAGGTAGGGTATGTTTGTCGTCTAAAAATGTGCTAATTGGCTCAATTTGGCAGCATGATACCACCCTCCTTATATTCAATTGGGAGATACTCGTGTCCAGAGGTGGACTTTGTAAAGTTAAAAGATTTGACTGATAATATCGAAAAGTCCTCATTAAATATATTGAATTCAACTATGTTTTCATCAATGTTCTGATTTCAAAGTTAGATTTTTCAGGCGGTTGACATAACTGTTCACGGTGCCGGGTGAATAGAGTCAAAATACTGCTACTTTGATCATGGTTCATCATTGTTCTAACTTCAACTTGGTTCCAGATATGGGAATTATATTATAGTCAAGTCACAATGATGCCGCCGTCCGATGGAAAGTCACAGCGACATCTAGCGATTGGAGGCCATCGTCCCAGTCTGTAGGACTATAGAAAGCAACCCTCAAGTTGGCGGCCCTATGATGTGCCTCTTCACGCTTCGTTTGAAGAACCCAGGATTGTAAGAGGAGGGAACACGTGCGCTGGCAGGTCGTTCCAGGTCTTTTGAATCGTTCACTTTCACTACTCAACCCTGTGGTGTCATTAATTCTTATTAGGTATAATTATGTAGGTTACTGCTATACGCATCGTCCTATTAATATCTCAGTTTATACGAATCTTCCTATTAATATCTCACTATATCAGGGGCGTAGGGTCCATAGAAGCCGATTCCCGCTGGCTTCCCCTTCAGAACTGACAGCAAGGTGAAGTTACATCATTACTAAATCTCGGTCAGTAGATAAGATGATAAAATTTTCTTCTCAACGAAAAACCCCTGCTGCAAAATACATAGCAATGTGCAATATTGTGCATCGCTCAGTTCAGTCAAAGTTCAGTGAACTCCAAAAACACGATCATGGAATATGAGAAATAAGCCGGATTGCTGAATATTTGCGTCCCTTTCGTTAATAATACGCAAATGTCGGTTTCTCTCTCTACGTTCCGAGTGTTTCGAAAGATTATACTTGCGAATCTCCATCGTTCGGCCAGCGATCGGGCCTCGTTCTAAATCCACTCGGAAATAGCTTAATACGAGACGGAGAAAAATCGTCAATAATAAAGTAAAGTCAATAAACGTACTAAAATTTACTGTTGACGAAATAAAATCACTCATAGAGTCTAATTATATGTATTTTCATACAATGTAATTATATAATGATATTTACGACGCAATCATTTGGAATTTTCAATAACTAAATAAAATTAATGAATTAAGTACGCTCGTCGAACATTCTTTACGCACACTAGCGCCGCTTTCGAATATTTTGAAGTTTTGAACTTTTATTTACTACTTTATATTTTCTCTAAACAATGCAATGCAGCAGTGCACTCCCAGAATTATTGAATAATTAGTTTGTTGGTCGTTTTTTTGCTGTTTATTGGTTAATTATAATTAGTTAGTGATAAATAGCATGGTGTATTGGTGAGTGGAATAGTGCGTGCAGTACTGTATAAGTATATAAGCTGTGAATAGATAAGTAATTACGTATAGTTTACATTTTGCTTTGTTTTAATACCTACTAAGAATCTAGGTTGTTCGTATGCGTAATGGCGACGTTAATACATATAATATAGATTGTTGTTTAATAGATTTTTTGTTATCTGAAGAAACATCTTTTACTAAATTAAGTTTTGAGAATAAAAAATATGTAATTCAATTGTGACTATAGATTATAAAAGAAAAGACTGCTCCTATAAACATTTTCATAGTTCGTTTTATGATAAATATACTTGGATGACAGGTTCTTGTAAACTCAATAAACTTTACTGTTTCCAATGTTAATTATTTTCCGATTCTAGTAGCGTTTGGAGTCGTACAGGGTTTACGGACATCAATAATATAGGAAATTCGACGAAAAAACATGTTCTGACTGAAAAACACATTCGTAGTTGTTTAAGCTTTCATGACTTTGGCAATAGCAGAATTGAGACATTTTTGAATAATAATTTTGAAGTACACAATAGGAAGGTTGATCGCAATCGTCATCTATTAAGACGATTCATAGATACTGTAGTTTTGTTAGGTAAACAGGAGTTAGCGTTCCGCGGCCACGATGAGAGCTCCGGGTCGAATAACCGCGGTAATTATATTGAAATATTGCAATATTTAAGTGCGTATGATGCTGTATTGGAGTCACATATGGAACAATGTTCTTCAATGCATAACCCCGTGTTTTCTGGACATCTACATGTACCTAGGTAAGATTTTTTTTACTAGCTTCCGGTTCAGGTATACCCGAAGGGGTAGGCAGAGGCATATTATATGCCCACATTTCACCTTTTTATAATATGTCCCACGTAATACGTTGTGAGCCGTATTGCCGTGTTTAAATGGACAGGCGCAGGTTGTGATGCCTGCTGTTGAAATAAAGCCTTCAACTTGGTTTAACGACTGCCATTTTACTGGCAACCAGGACCAACGGCTTAACGTGCCTTCCGAAGCACGGAAACGCTCAAATAAATGTTACAAAGTGATCACATGGATGGTCACCCATCCATGGACCGGCCATAGTGAAAGTTGCTTACTGCAGTGATCGTTTACAGAACACTGAGTCCGCGGGGCCACGAGCGCTACTAGCTTCCCTTTTGAAAATAACCAGTCCTCGCCACTGCACTATATTCCATCTATGATTAATGATACTGCAAAAATGGCAAATGATT
This sequence comes from Miltochrista miniata, assembly GCA_933228765.1. NCBI lineage: Eukaryota > Metazoa > Arthropoda > Insecta > Lepidoptera > Erebidae > Miltochrista > Miltochrista miniata. Next base: position 6,155,641 of record OW121764.1, on the reverse strand, counting down.
GTAAAAAATAACGCTGTATAACATCGCATTTACACATCTGAATGAGAATAATAACATTAATGGTGAATGTATCGAGAAAGTAAAAGTAAGTAGTATCATTCTTACGACATGTTATCGCATTAAGCCAAAGACTTCTATATAAACTGAGGTAGACACGCCGTACTCTAACAAACGAGATTTCAAAAGCAATCCTCAAATACACACATTACTAAGACTACACTCAATATAAATATTTTTTACGTAATTGTTACCACACGCAATTGCAATCTACGAATAGAAAAAGAGTAAAAGAGAAGGCGTATGGACTCCGATTGCAAGTCGAGCACCTACTCTCGAAGTTTTGACTCACAACAGTGCGAGCAACGCTGCTAATTAGCTCAGTTTATAGGTTTCAAAAATCGGTGCGAAGGGCATGTCTACCTCAGTTTATATAGAAGTCTTTGCATTAAGCCTGCTTTAAGCTTCGATCAACAATATACATAAATAGGTACTTATACGTATAATCAGGGTTCGCCGATATTATCAACGGATATATATCATGATATATATCACGATATATATTAATTGATTTTTATCTTGATATATATCAATGGATTTATTCCTGTGTTCTGAACTAAAAAAAATTGGAGATTTATGTTTATTCGGCCAACACGTTGCGAAAAAGTACAATTCAGAATTATTTTAGATAGTTTCCCAAAATGGCAACCTCATTTTAAGTTGCAGAAATCCCCTTTGACATACCAGTATGGTCAGCTTTTAACTGAAATTTAAACCTTCATTTTACTATGATAAGGTTATTTTTTTCTTAGCCTGGATATAAATCCGATATATATCAAAAAAATCGGACATATATATTAGGTGCTTACATATGAAATTGGCGTTTTGTATAGGAGGAACAAAAAGTCGAATATTTTTAAATATAATATATTTAATTAATCAAAGTATGAACCATTGTTTTCTATGCATTTTTGCCATCTCATAGGTAGTTCATTGATCCCTTTACTAAAAAAACCAGTCGGACGGGAATCAATAAAATCTGTGAAGGCGATTTGGACTGCCCCATCAGAGTTGAATTTTTTCCCTTGCAAGAAGTTGTCCAAATTTCGAAAAAAATGGTAATCTGTTGGAGCAAGATCCGGGGAGTACGGAGGATGTTTTAGACATTCCAATTGAAGCTCTTCTAATTTGGTAGCCGTCTGTTGTGCAGTGTGTGGTCTAGCGTTGTCGTGAAGCAGCAGTGGCGTGGAGCGATTGACCAGCCTAGGTTGTTTAGCCGCTAGCTTTTCCATCATGGTTTGCAATTGCTGACAATAGACATCAGCCGTAATAGTCTGGCCAGATTTGAGAAAACTGTAATGAACAATACCGGCACTAGTCCACCAAACGCTTACAAGTAACTTTTTTGGGGTTAATTTTCGCTTGGGGCAGGATTTGGCGGGCTGGCCAGGATCCAACCATTGCGCTGAGCGCTTTCGATTATCGTAAAGAATCCATTTTTCGTCACAGGTAATGATTCGGTTTAAAATACCTTCATTATTGTGCCGGTTCAGTAATGTAACGCAGCAGTCGACGCGCTTTTGCCGGTTTGCTTCAGTCAATTCGTGAGGTACCCACCTTTCAAGCTTTTTAATCTTCCCAATTTGCTTCAAGTGAATTAAAACAGTTTTATCACTAACACCGCAGCCTGCAGCTAACTCGGACGTGGTTTGCGATGGATCCGCTTCCACAATAGCCTTCAATACTTCATTATCAACTTGAGTCTCAGGCCGTCCACGGGGCTTGTTCTGCAGGTCGACATTTCCTGAACGAAAACGTTGGAACCAAAAACGAACTGTGTTTTCTTTTGCAACATGACCGCCATACACATCATTCACCCTTCTAGTCGTTTCCGCAGCACTAGTGCCACGGCGGAACTCGTACTCGTAAACAATGCGATATTTTAAGTTTTCCATTTTGTAAAATGAGTGACGCAAACAGAAAAAAAAACAGAAGAAAAAAACAAATGAATGACGGTCATCGAAGGATAAATACATGAGTAAATAGCTGGGAAAATTTGAATTTGGAATTCCTTACCAAAGAGGAGAAAATCGTAATTAAAGTGGCCAGTACGAAAAACGCCAATTTGATGTGTAAGCACCTAATATAAAAAAAATCGGATTTTTGATATTTATTATAAAAATCGGATTTTTTAGAACCCTGCGTATAATTGATGACCTTATGAGGGCTTTAAGACAGTGGGCAATGAAGAGGAGCTGTGCTCAGAACATCATTTTATGATTCGAATACAAATGAGCAAAGAACTCGACCACAGAAATCAGAAAAAAGATATTTTTTCTTATATCTGTGGACTCGACCGCCTCTATGTTGCAATGGGCAGAACTTATTGTAGAAATACCGGCCGGGTCTAAGGTTCTCAAGGGTTTTTTTTTACGTGAGGTTAAATTCTCATGGGTGCATCGACTTCTACCGACTAAAAAACCTTAGGTACGTATCCTGCCTACCAGCCTACGGTTGGAACTTTGGAAGCCCCGGGTAAGCCCTCGGAAGGATATCCCAACACTCCCAAGGTTCTCAATGGTATCGGAAAATAAAGCGACCTACTAAAGCTCGCGGGGAACTGCTGCATGCTGTCAGCACCATCCTCCCGAGGAGTTACCTGGCGCTAGTTGGATAGATAGAAACCGTGTGGTTAACCGCTTTAAGTCCGGTCAAACCCCGAGGGGATATTCACACGTACAAATAAGCAACAACAAATTAGAGATAGTACAGATGGAAAACTCATGTATGTACTTTTTTTTCACACCTACCCTCTGCTACACACACTCGCGCACAAATCAGTATCGAGGATTCGGTTGAGGAGCGCCTGTCCCCGTGTCTGTGAATGAGTTGTCTATGTGTGCGTAGGCTCAGCGAATTTAGTATGTAGGTTTCCATCTGTACTATCTCTAATTTTTGGTATATAAGTCAAAATTCGTTTCAACTTCCGCACAATGCAGTTCCGCACCAATAGATGTACCGTATCGATCATTTCCCACAGCCACCAGTTCAAGCCTGTGATTGCAGTGAGTCACTCGATTGAGCAACAACTCATTCGAGTGAATCGGAGAAAGTGTCGCGCTTGCTGCTCGATTTTATTGCTATTCGAGAATTGCTGTTTGTAAAATGTTGCGGAAACTGACATAATGAAAAGTACGATATTTTACGTACTTATGAGATAGAATCTCAGAGTAGTCTAGTAAGGTCTAAATCAGACTTTCACATCAAAATATGTATTACCTTTCGGAAGTTCTATAAAAAATATGGACATCATCTTAAATCATGCTTCCACGTAAGAACAAAAATTACCTGAAACAAAAATAGACAAAATTAAGTAATGATACATAAGACGACTGTGTCATGTATCAATTTACTAATTGCGCAGTAATACAATGCGTGCAATTTTAATTACAAACAAACAAATAAACAAAAAACCGGCCAAGTGCGAGTTGGACTCGCCCATGAAGGGTTTCGTAGCAGCAAGTAACATTATATAAAAGTTCTTGTAGTTCGTTGTAACTTTGATTGATGTTTTAACACGTTCGCAGTGGTAGTGATTTTTCTAACCGAAAATTGCGGTTTATGACGTATTAAAAAAAACTATCAGCTTTATCTCGTTCGAACCAATTTTCGTTGGTAGTTTTTATGGCAATGTACATCATATGTTTTTTTTAGATTTATCATTCTCTTAGTTTAGCAGTTAGAGGGAGGGGGACACACATTTTTCCACTTTGGAAGTGTCTCTTGCGCAAATTATTCAATTTAAAAAAAAATATGCTTAAAACCTCAATAGCAATTTTAAAGACCTATCTATAGATACCCCACAAGTGCGGGTTTGAGGAAAAAAATATTTTATAGTTTCAGTTCTGAGTATGGGGACCCCAAAAATTTACTGCTTTTTTTCTAGTTTTATATAAGAATCTTAATGCGGTTCACAGAATACATCTAGTTACCAAGTTTCAATAGCATAGGCCTTATAGTTTCGGAGAAAAGTGGCTGTGACACACGGACGGACAGACAGACAGACATGACGAATCTATATGGGTTCCGTTTTTGTCATTTGGCTACGAACTTTCAATGGGGTTCAGACAACCTGGTCGAGTTCAATGCCAGAAAAACACAGGCGTGTGCGTTTACAGCTAAGAAGTCCCCATTCCTACCCCTGCCCTCTCTTCAGAGCATTACAATTCCACTAAAGGACAACCTGGAGATCCTCGGTATAGACGTCCGGCGTGAGCTCAATCACAAAAACTACATAGAGAGCTGTATTGGTCTGGCCTCGCGGAAACTGGGAATCCTGAATAAGGTGAGACGGTATTTCACGCCACATCAGAGATGTTTACTGTACAAGACGCAGATTCGTCCCTGCGTCGAGTACTGTTCTCACCTTTGGGATGACTCCGCGAGGTACTTGTTAGACGCGCTTGACGCTATGCAGAGACGTGCTATCCGAATAATTGGTTGTCCTGAGGTGACGGGAGGCCTCGAACCTTTGTCGCAGCGAAGAACCATAGCGTCCTTGGCTGCCTTCTATCGAATGTATCACGGCGAATGTTCTGAAGAGCTCTTCAACCTGATCCCACCATCTCCTTTCCGATCCCGAACAACGCGTGCCGGGCAGAGATGCCACTCATACACAGTGGAGAGAATCTTCGCCAGAACCGAGCGTTTCAAAAGATCGTTCCTCTGTCGAACTATAAAAACATGGAACGACCTGCCCGCACACGTCTTTCCCTCATCTTACAATCCCGGGTTCTTCAAGAGGAGCGTGAAGAGGCACATCACAGGGCCGCCAACTTGAGGACCACTGTAAGAAGTGGCCCCCAATCGCTAGATGCGCCACTGCTTTCTTGCCATCAGGCTGGTGGCGACGTCAATTTGGCGAGCTGAATATATAAAAAAAAAAAAAAGAAACCCTAAAATATTTTTATTTTTTAATGGATTTTTTACTATGTGATAAATTCAAATTAAGAAGGTATTGTGTTTTGTTTAATTGCCGTAATACGAGTTGTTGACGAATTAACAAGGCAGTAAGTACTTAACGGGATCGTATGCTCAGTTTAGAACCAATGAAAACCTAACTCAACGTTTCGAAGTTCCCAACACTTCCCAAAGAAATGGCTAAAAGCTTAAATGTTTAAGTATAAACATTCGTGTTCTAGTCAACAGTTGTAGTGATTTAGTATACAGGTTGAAGGCTAACTGGAAATACTGTTACTATTTACACTTTGAAGATTAGCTACAACATACAGTTAGTTATTAATTAAACCAAGAAATATATTTTTTTGTAAAAAAATACTTGTTTAAAATCAACCATTAACATACTACCTAATACGTCTACTACGCATTACTAAGACACAACAATAAATGTAGGCAGCTTTGACTTATCAACAAGTACATAATATAGAGCACGCGTAAACCACACATTTATAATAGTATTTCCAACCAATCTTGATCGTAGCATCAACCTTCTAGCACGGTCATTGTCCGACGCATTATGTAAACCTTATGTAAACATTTACGCACACGTTACGAGCGCGTTTACTCAAGGTGTTAACCGCACCGGTCGACTCCCTTTTAATAGAATTGAAAGTTTATGGTCTACGGATGAGGTTGAGGAAGTTTCAGGGCTACGCGAAGATGGCAGTCAAGGTGACCTTTTATTGAAGATTACTCTAATAAATGTTTAAAAGTGTTGAGTAGGGTTGACGCACCATACACAATTTATTGCTTTTATAAATTTTCTACAACGAGTGGTAGGTACATACCTACATAGAGAAAATAAAATTTCGCCCACCAGATGGAATGTCATGACAATGTCAAGTTTGAGAGCAATTTAAGTTTATTACTATCAACAAGCTGATTATTATATTCTTATCAAATATCTGCGTATAATGTGACGATATTATTTTTAACCCCCGACGGAAACCCGGACGGGGTGTTATAAGTTTGACGTATGTGTGGGTGTGTGTGTGTGTGTGTAAGTCTGTCTGTGGCATCGTAGCTCCCAAACGGATAAACCGATTTTGATTCTGTTTCTTTTGTTTGAAAGATGGGTTAGGGGAGAGTGTTCTTAGCTATGTTTTATAAAAATCGGTTAAGCCATTTCAAAGATATGAGGGGTGAAAGTGGTGATGAAAAATTGAATGTGTTCAAATATACCCGTGTTGGGTATCAAATGAAAGGTCATAACTTATACATCACGGTACCGCAAATTTTATGAATATCGGTTTAGCCATTCGAATGATATGAGGAGTGGAATGTATTTCTAATTCTGTAACCATACTCCGCGCAATTCGCATTAGCTCTGAATAATTGTTGATAGACTATACGTATATTGTTATTAAAAAACCCCTATAAAATCCCTATAAAAAGCATGAAATAAAAAATTAAATTAAAAATTTAAAAAACCCCCGACTCACAAAAAAAGAACAATAAAAATACCTGTAAAAAGTAAAAAATAACTATTATGTTATGACCTATCTACCCTAAGTATTGAACCTTTATTATTATTATAGGTAGCTATTTTATTTACGTATTCATATTTTTAACTAACAGTTTGTCTCGTCGGGGACCGCTTACCTAATCGTAACCTAATTGTACATCTGTCTCTGTTTAGGTATAGAGCCTTAGGTATAGAGCATTTAAATTATTTATGTTTACTATCAATCAATTTTACAATAAATGACAACCCTAGTCGAAATATACGCAGCATGAATAACGATGTATGTTTTACAATTCCGGTCATTTTACTATTTATGATTCACGGAGTTCTATTTTTATTTTAAGCACCATTTCGCGGCCAGAAACTAATTAAGCGAATTTGTGTGAATGGGTCAAAATGGAAACTATTAAAATCTTTAATTAAGATGTTAAAATGATTGAAAAACGAAGTATGATTTCATTTTGATAAACATAAATTAGGATAACAATATTATCGCATATTTCAGAGTAGCAATAATTTCCAAGCTCAACGATAACTAGTTGCCAGATGATCGCATTCTATTAATGTAGCACTTATCGTTACTACTAGCAACGATAATAAATATATCGATAAAGCATAAAAGCATTTCTTCTGTAATTTCTATGGCCAAGGTCGCGTTCATCTATAAAATATCATTACCCAATTCAACAGAGTTTAATAGTCTGTATAGACTGCGAATACATATTACGCAGTTGTTGACGAATTCTATAATAATATTTTGGCAAAAACGACAGCATTTTCGATAGGGTAGCTTCAGATAGGACAAAGCTTCTGGTCGCTCTCTTAAGGAGGGGTTTAGGTCGATATTATTGTTGTTGCTGCTGTTGTGTGTCATCTTCCTTCTGTGTGTAGATAAGGAACAAGTTCTGCGCTCATCTCAATCATCTAAAGTTATGCAATCTACCAATATCGGTCTACAAACCATGTTGTATATTGGAGTAATGTACGCCAACCAAGACGCAAAAATTTGCAATCGATATCGAGTAACATTTTTATTAAAATTTAACCTATTTAAAATCTAATAATGCAGGATCAAAATTGCGTAGGCTTCATAAACTTTCTGAAAATTCCAATGAAATCCGGGCGAGGCTCAACGAAACGTGATTGGAATTAAGCACTCGGAATTACATTACAGAGCCTGAGTACAACAAAGATTGTAAACTTTTAAATCTATATAATCCTGAGGGGTTTAATCGCTTACAGTAAAGTGATCCCGTCGTTCAGTCGATCTCTTTGTTATAATTACATGTTTATCCTAATTTGAGAAGTGTAGAATCTACCTTCACCTGCAAAGTTTTGCGGCCAAGGTCTTCAGACTTTAAACTGACGCCGTGTGTTCGAAAATGTGGTTCATATTTTTAAGACAATACGCGCCAGTGCCACAGAATAAATATAAGCAATTAGTGCCAGTATGGTAATAGGCATATTGTTATTGAATTTAACACTGCTTCGTTTTCTGTGTGACGGTGACATGCGTGTTATAAGATGGAGATAATATATTGTGTTATAAGAAATATAAAGTTTGGTAGTAAAGAAAAGGAATCGTGGTTGCTGCTATGTAATACATATTTCGTGTTAATTGAAACACCTGTGCACGCTCTCTGTCATCGACTTTGTTTTCTTCAGACACGAACTATTTGTTTTCATCCACAATCGAATTAAATTAAGAGTACGTGGCATTGCTGCACTGTATAAATTGTTTAACATGGCAATACGGCTCACCACCTAGGTATCGCGTAACACAAATTCTAAAAAGTTGAATATTGGCATATTATGAACTCTGCCTACCCCTTCGGGGATATTGATGTGACCATTGTACTTACAATGGCCAGGATATTATAGGATTATTCGGATACACTCGCTACTGTCGTTAAATACAAGTGACTGTTGTGGAAATGACCCGTAGATGGATTTATTATTACCTACTGTAATGTTTTCTGAAAAGAAAGATGGAGACTTTTGGACCCTTTACGCCACCGTCTCGCACCACCGGTGGTGTCAAGGGTATTTTTTAATATCCATTACACTACCAAAGAGCTGCAGCAGCACTGGTGGTGTAAAAGCTATTTTTAATACCCATTATAGTGTAATGGGTATGCCGACAATTAGTGCTGTGCCACCATAAAATGGGATTATTCGGTTTAAGTCAGATTCTGTTTAAGACTGATTCTGCTTACGACTGATTCTGTTGACGACTGATTCGCTTTAAGACAGAAATACAGGTAAGTACAAAATATTATAGATAATTATTTATTTAAAGATTTTAAAAGTCAGACAACGTGCATTAATAAAATATGAAATTGATAATTGATGTGGTGTCAAGGGTCCAAAAGGAGATAAAGAGCATCTACGTTCAGCAGATAAGTATAATTATAACAAAAATATTTAAAAAAAGAAAACAGTATTTTTCTTATTCTTTGTTGTAAAAATACAACAGCAGTTAAATAGCTACAGAGTTCATCGACTGAATCCACGTCTAGAATTTTAGACTATATCCTCATTATTCTAAAGAGCTCTTCTCATGCAGCCATTTCACACATAACAACGTAACCCACGCTAATATGAACATAATTGCGTAGTTTTTTGTTTATATCGCAAGAGAACAGTTAGTTATTATGAAAGTGTCGAAAATGCTAAATGACTAGGAAAACAAGATTGGATGTATTAAAAGCAATTCCAAACTCACACGGCAATTATTTAGATGTGATACCGAATATAATATGCTCAATTGCCAACACTCCCCTGTTTATCAAAACAGAGCGATCGCTCATAACAGGATAGTCGCTTTCCGGCTGTTACAATAAAAACATAATTATGTTTAGAATAATATCTGTATCACACAATGTTTACACAGCTTGACTTCTACTTGACTAAGTGACAACAAATATGTCATTAAAATTGTATAAGAATTTTACAACGCATTATACAGATATGGATTGATTCTCAAAAGCTCTGGGGTTGTCCTTCCGAGGGCTTACTCGAGATGGAAGGGCACCGTGTGGTTTTAGCTGTTGAGAGTCCGAGGAAATCCGCCCATAAAAAAAAAAAGAGATTCCTAAAAAGTATCAAGATCATTTGGGTTATTTGGCTGGTGAAAATTACTTTTCACGTTTGATTGAGAACTACTGATTAAAGAACAAAGTCATCGACCAAAAGAACTAGGTAGGAAATATTATTAGTATATCGTGTCAAACAAAACCTCGACATAATCCTATACAATATAATATTTACCGGTTACTTAATTAGTGATTATGTTTTAACTACTTACGTTACGTCGTAAATCAATACTTTCATGAGCAATTCAAACATAAATAACTTCATTCATAATTAAACTTGACTGGCAAGCCAATTATGCTGCTAACATGTCACGTCAGTACTTGATTGCTAATTTGTCAAACCTAGTCGGGTCGGAAAGGTCTTTAGAAAGTTGTAATAGGATACGACCGATAATATTAGTTGGATTATATATAAGAGAAATGTTGGTGCTAAGTTGCTACAAAGTAGCTTCTGGGTTTTTTTTTAAATGAGGGAAAATCCTCATGGATGCTAAGCCGGACTCCTACCGATTAAAAAACCTCACGTAACGCCCAACAGCCTATGGTTGGGAGCCCTGGGTAAACCCTCGGAAGGATGTCCCAGGACTCCCAACAGACCCACGGCCGCCACTGCGCCTCGCCTAGCTAGGGGGTGGTTCGGGTGCTATCCCACGTCTTTAGGGAGTTTCGGGTGTGAACCCGCTTCTAAGCGGGGGCGTGCGTGAATACCTCGCGTCACGCTGCCGACATAGGCCTGCTTCTGTAAAGACGGTGAGCAACCCTCTCACCGTCCTCAGGCCCCCGGTCATGGAGGCCGATAGTCTTCAGCGGCGCCCAGGCCACCGACTGCGGAAAGCAGCTTCTAGGGTTAATTAGATTTTGCACAACGTTTATAATTACACGACTTATAATATTCATTATGGTCTGCGGGTCATTTACGCGTATTCAGAAGTTTTGTATGTCAATAAGCAAAAAGGGGCCGAAAATCTTACAAAACTTTTATTCCCGAAGGGGTAGACAGCATAATATATGCCCAGATTTCACTTTTGAGATTTTGTCCCACTTAATAGGTGGTGAGCCTTATTAATATGTTGATATGGACAGGCACAGGTTGTGACTGCCTGCTGTTGAAATTTTCAAGCCGCCTATAAAGGCCTTCAACTTGGCTTAACGACTGCCATGTTACTGGCAACCAGGACCAACGGCTTAACGTGCCTTCCGAAGCACGGAAAAGCTTGCAAATGAATGTCACAAAGTGGTCACGGTTGGTCCCACGTCCATTACGTGCCACAGTTAATGTTGCTTAATACTGTGATCGTTTGATCTGATTAGTAGAAAACTGTGTCCGCGAGGTCACGAGCGCTTCTAAATCTTAGTGAATTATAATTAGGTAGTTTAGCGAAGTCTGATGATATTTAAGACAAACTCTTCAAAACAGAAGTAATAAATAAAATGAATTTTCTGCAACAAATAAGTTTTCTGCTACAGTCGACAATTCATTTATCATAAACTCAGCAAGTTCAACTATATCAAACTGAGGGGGCCAATAATTAAAGCAGTTAGTCAAAGTCTGGGTCTTCAAAGAATTATAAATCACGAGAACTTTTGACTTGACGCCGGTGTTTGAAATGTTCATTAATATTAGGGTGGGTGCAAGTATTAACTTACCTAACAAAAAAATATAGAATTTAGGAGATTAGAAAAGGCTGACTGGGCGTTTGTTCCCTTTGTAATAAAATCAGCTTTTGGTTTTGCTTGGTATTGGGAAAACCAACGGGATAAAATAAAGATTACCATAATGGGAACTTTATTGTACTCAGTAGGTAGGTCCTTAGGTGATTGATTACTTCATTCTCACAGAGAATCGATCTTCAATTTCAATTTCATTTATTCATTGCGAAATATGGGTACATTATGCTGTTTACATTAGAGTTGTTCACGCCATACTTAGCTTTACAGCATGCAATATTCTTCTTTAACTAAATAATAAAGAAAAGGCAAGAACAATTCCACGTAAAAACGTAATAGAAGCAACGCATATTGAGTATTCTAGAAAGCTTTGACAATTACAGTACCTACTGTTTTAAATTACCTCAACGTCGATTTCTAGTGCAACGGAGACCGATAATAATCAAATAACAACCTACTAGTCGCAAAAGGCTATTTTCACTTTCATTTCTTTATTCCAACTTCGATTTCATCAAATATGGCTTATAGAATTATGTCAGTAGGTACCTACTACAGACTGAACACACACTGACAACTGAACGACAAAGCCCATACACGGACGAACAATTATCAAATTGGGCATTGTGCTGTCATTTTGATTTGACTAAAGCTTTCGATACTTTATACCATTATGTAACTCAATTCTGATCGGCCGATGACGGCATCGCTTTCACAAATTAAAGTATTTCTGATTTATAAAGACAATGAAAAGTTCCTTACTTAGGTGGAGGTTGACTTACAATGAAAAAAGTGTACCACATGATTAGCTATAAATGAGGCGGTTTTGGACCGTATACGATAGAAATCTCATTAAAAAAGTTATTCTAGGTTCGGTGACAGAACTTGTGAATCAACTATAGCTGATACCTACAAACAATGGGGAAGTGAAGTAGTTAATATGCTTGGTCCTTTCTGAAACATGTACGACAACTGATCTGAAGGAGGCCGATATAGATAGAAAAGAAGAAGGGGAAGATCAACAAAGAAATGATGAAGAATAAGAACCAGGAAATTCTCGAGATGACGTTATACACAGCGGAGTAGCTAGACAGCTTTTGTTTATATTTACATACACTCACTTCCATGTATGATATTGTTTTAACATTATCTAACTTACTGTTGTGATAAGGAGGATTTACGCAAATATATAAATGTTTGCCACGACACTGTATTAAAACGATAACATGTGTAAATTTGATGCACTTACTGTTTACAATAAATACGCAACCTTTTACAAAATGGACATTGCTTTGCGTCAAAAAAGCGGTAACCTATGTAAAGGATCGTGAACCTAATATTAGAGTTATTGCTAGGAAAGATTGACACTGACACCTTGCAACAGAATTACTAAAACGCCGACCCACCTCCACCTGGTCCAAACAAAATAAAAAAATTGTTTCTACAAGGCAAGAGTGGGCCTAGCTTTGTGAATTGAAGAAGTTGTGTATTCTCCTTCAGTCGCTACGAGAAAGTTTGTGGGTAACAAATGTCTTCCAAGCTGGATTGGCCACGTGGTTGGATACTCAGGACTGTATTACCACAGTATAAAGAGAAAACCTACGTATTACAGAACGTTCATCCTCCCACTCAGCTATATTCCGCGCATGCTTGGATTCTGGAATGAACTCCCGGCCTTGGTTTTCCCGAATATCTGCAGTCTAAAGATGTCGTATAAGGTTTTTGTAGTCACGAGGGCAGAGGGCGTCTACTACCTTAATAGTAAAAAACCGTTTCTCAAAATTCATGCGCTTCTGCGTAATTTTATAAGGCGAAAAGTAACTTCAAGCGCTCCTTGAGCATTGAGTATCATTATGTAATACGGCGCTAAGACCCGGTTGACATTCTTAAGTCCACTTATTATGCTGAAGATCAATTACATAAATTAATCTATTAATGTTTATTAATTATGAAGTTTCAAGTGTGTTATCTTATCGTAACATGTTTACGTCCCAAGATAACTAACACCAGCTAGGCGATTTTAATGTTATTTTTATAAATGCCTCCGAGATAAGCTGCTGTTTGAGAACTATTTGCATAAGCTCCCCCTTCCCCCAAATATTGACAGTTTGGTTCAGATTTGTATCTAGAGTATGCTCCAAAAGTGTCGATCATGCATAATTTATAATCCTAAGACAAAATAGAAATTTGGTTTTTGCTAAATTAAGTCTATTAATTGATGCCATACGATGCGAGTAAATACACTTTCACTTCCTTTTCTTACTAAAATAATACATTGTCAATTTTATAATACAGCTTTAAGACTTTGTAGCGCTCTAAAAATTTTCAATTTTTGAGTATTATCATCATTTACTCACGGTAGTTTCATGGTTAAAAACATTAAACAAAAACGTCACATTACAACAATTGGACAAAAGAGCCTCGTGAAACACCGAATAATTATGTTAATGACATGGAAACAATGTGTAAATTTTTTTGACAGGAAACGTTTGCGCTTGATGCATCGCGAATAACACAACAAGTGACAATATGGACATGAATTGTTTAAATTGGACATTGTTCTATAATAGCTGTCGTCCGAGTGATGGAGGACATGTATTGTACAGGCTATTCGTCATAAACATATACAGCTACATACAGACCACAGTTTATCAACTATAAGTATTTGTATAACGCTAAAATAATTGAACAGATGGACCATCTAATGTTGCAATATGTGTAAGTATGTTTTCCGTGGATTCGTATATTATATTGTTTTATCATGTCAATGACGGACGATCAACAATTCACAATAGGCTCACTGCTTAAACAAAACACAAATTGGTGAAATGAGGTGTTGTGTGTTCGTCGGGGAAAAATCCACTACACGGTAGGGATTACACAAGAGACAAATTTATAGAGAACTTAATGGCACCAATTACTAAGTATAATGCTATTACCAGTATTAAAACTATAGCAAAGCTTTAAAGGCAATAGGAAGAAAACCCTAACAGCCTTTTTTATCGTAAGGAAAATCCTACATGGATGCTATGCCGGACTCCTACCGACTAAAAACCACACGTATCCTACCTAACAGCCTACGGTTGGGAGCCCCGGGTAAGCCCTTGGAAAAATACTCCAGGACTCAACCCTAATAGCCTTCCTAGTGTCGCTGCAGGTACTTTCAAACAAAGATTCAGGAATACCTGTAGCAGACCGACTGTCTTATTTCCGCTGTACAACTTGTGAAAATAAATTCCACTACTCTTACTAAATGGATTTACTAGCTAAGAGTAATACGAATGATTTCCAAACCTCCAAACATAATGACACTGTTGCACAAATGCCGGCAACCAAACCACAGTTTCACAACGATTTAGGATGTGTCACTAACAACAGAATTGCTTCAAGTAAATAATAGAGGAGCAGCGATCATTGTGACATCAACAAATTACTCTTTCGTACATCGTGACAGGGAATAATGACGTTTGTGAAAAAAAGCCTTGTAACTGTTGAATTTTAACGTCAATATTGGCTTTCACAAAATAAATATTTTCGATCATTCGAGGGTACGGTATTTTGGTCAAATTGGGTATTGCGAGCGATTGAAATATTTGGGGAATTTGTTCACTTTCTTGCTTATTTATAAATGCAAAAGCTGTTCTGTCTATATGTTGCGCTTTTACGGACGAAACATACATTCTGAAGAAAATTGGTAGAGAGAATACTACTCAAAATATTGAAGAACCAGAAGTCAAATTGCGAACATCCAAATACTTACGAAACATCGCGATTGGTTTGAGCATGGATAGATAGTTTCACACATCACAAAGATGGATGGGCTGTGTAAATAATGATATGTACGTGAACGGAGTTAATAATGAAACGAAGAGTGATAGGGAGGAATGGAAGAAGAAGATATATTGCGTCGACCCCGAATAAATTGGTACAAGGGCAAGAAATGATGATAATAATATTAATAGTGTATTTGATACAGACATAGGTCTATACGTGCTAGTAACAATAATCTTACAACTATATTAGTTTGAGGATGTTAGTTTGTTTGATGATGATAATATCTACATACTTGAACCAATGTACTTTAATTTAATTCGTACTAGCATTATAAAAATAAAAAGAAGCCGTGAGACGGTCTCACCCGACTGCCCCTCTAACGTTTATTGTGAAAGTGAAAGTTGAATCCGATTGACGTTGTCATTTTTGTTTTATTTCAAACTTTGAACAGGTGATCCACGTGACCTAGTGACGTAATTTAATGCAACAGAGTCACAGACTACAGACACAATTCTCGCTATAAGCACAATCAATTTTATAAAGAGGGGTTAAAGCTGAGCTCATTTATTTTCAATTAGAATTTAGACACCACTGTTCAAGTTAAACCGATACAACTACCTATATCATTTCGATTTTTTGTCCAAAACAGGTTTACAAACCGTTACTTAGAGAAAAAAACTCATTAAAGATGTTTTTGCGAGCAATTCCGGCGATTACTAGCTGCGCTGCGCAAATACTTTACCTACATCGAATATTGTGGTAATATAGGTAGGTCTTCAGGCTATTCACACGAACTACACTTTCCACCTCTCTCTTACTCTCCTTTTTTTTACGTGAGGGAAAATCTTCATGGATGTTATGCCGGACTCCTACCGACTAAAAAACCTTACGTGTCCTGCTAACAGGCTGGGCGCCCGGGGTAAGCCCTCGGAAGGATACCCCAGGACTCCCAACAGACCTATGGCCACCACTGCGGCCTTACCTAGGGAGGGGACGGGTGCTATCCCGCGTCTTTCGGGGTTTTTTTGGGTGTTATCCCGCTTCTTAGTCGGGGGGTGGGGGGGGGGGTGGCTTCTTAGGGGGGGGGGTCTCTCATACTTTTTCAAAAAGGGAGAGAAGGAGAACGTTAGGTTTGACATTAGTCGCACTAACTTCGAAATGACATAGTGATTACTATCCGCATAATTAAAATAGGTCCCACATATTCAAAATAGGTGTATACCTACTTTTGATTTTCTATCTGTCTGTCTGTCTGTCTGTCTGTCTATCTGTCTGTCTGTCTGTCTATCTGTCTGTCTGTCTGTCTGTTACGCTTTCACGCCTAAACGGCTGGAGCGATTGAGATAAAATTTGGTAAAGGGATAGTTCGAGGCCCTGGGAAGGACATAGGCTGCTTTTTAACCGACTGTGCAAAAGGAGGGCTATGATTTTACGATATAACGACTTTTACTCGATAGGGACTTCTACGCGGTCGAAGCCGCTGGGAACAGCTAGAAATTTTATAAGCAAAGGTATCATCACGATCGTTACAACGTATCTCATTAAAAAACAAAAGAAGACAATATTTATCTACCGTTGGTAGTCTTGCGTTTTTTCTTTGTCCATAACAAAGAATATTGTTTTGTTACGTACGTTTTTAGGGTTTCGTAGCCAAATGGCAAAAACGGAACCCTTATAGATTCGTCATGTCTGTCTGTCTGTCTGTCTGTCCGTCCGTGTGTCACAGCCACTTTTCTCCGAAACTATAAGGCCTATGCTATTGAAACTTGGTAACTAGATGTATTCTGTGAACCGCATTAAGATTCTTATATAAAACTAGAAAAAAAGCAGTAAATTTTGGGGGTCCCCATACTCAGAACTGAAACTCAAAATTTTTTTTTTCATCACACCCATACGTGTGGGGTATCTATAGATAGGTCTTTCAAAATGCTATTGAGGTTTTTAACATCATTTTTTTCTTAAGTGAATAGTTTGCGCAAGAGGGACTTCCAAAGTCGAAAAATGAGTGTCCCCCCCCTCTAACTTCTAAACTAAGAGAGTGATAAATCTAAAAAAAATATATGATGTACATTGCTATAAAAACTAACAACGAAAATTGGTTTGAACGAGATAGAGCTGTTAGTTTTTTTTTAAACACGTCATAAACCGCAAAAATCTCTAACACTGCGAACGTGTTAAAACATCAATCAAAGTTACAATGAACTATAAGAACTTTTATATTATGTTACTTGCTGCTACGAAACCCTTCATGGGCGAGTCCAACTCGCACTTGGCCGGTTTATTTAAAAACAAAGAATATGAACGGTAAAGAGATAAGTGTGAAGAGTCTCACAATATATTTTTTTTACTGTGTAAAACGGGAGGATTAGGTCCTAAGGATAGTCCTTAGTAAAAAAGAAAAAGTTTTTTTATTCCACTTCAAAATAGTACTTAGTAGATCAATGTTTTTAGGGTTTCGTATCCAAATGGCAAAAACGGAACCCTTATAGATTCGTCATGTCTGTCTGCCTGTCTGTCTGTCTGTCCGTCCGTGTGTCACAGCCACTTTTCTCCGAAACTATAAGGCCTATGCTATTGAAACTTGGTAACTAGATGTATTCTGTGAACCGCATTAAGATTCTTATATAATAATATAATAATAATATAGCCTCATTTATTCCTTAATAAATAAATAGGTATTTAGTTTTTTACATTACATTTCAAAAGCATAACATCTCACAGATTAAAATAATAATTCTTATATAAAACTAGAAAAAAAGCAGTAAATTTTGGGGGTCCCCATACTCAGAACTGAAACTCAATTTTTTTTTCATCAAACCTATACGTGTGGCGTATCTATAGATAGGTCTTCAAAAATGCTATTAAGGTTCCTAGAATCATTTTTTCTAAAGTAAATAGTTTACGCAAGAGACACTTCTAAAGTGGAAAAAATGAGTGTCCCCTCTAACTTCTAAACTAAGAGAATGATAAATCTAAAAAAATATATGATGTACATTGCCATAAAAACTACCAACAAAAATTGGTTTGAACGAGATAGAGCCGGTAGTTTTTTTTTAATACGTCCTAAATCGCAATTTGCGGTTATAAAAATCACTACCACTGCGAACGTATTAAAACATCAATCAAAGTTACAACGAACTACAAGAACATTTATATTATGTTACTTGCTGCTACGAAACCCTTCATGGGCGAGTCCAACTCGCACTTGGCCGGTTTTTTGCATTGAAAGCCGCACAACCCAATGAGTAGTTGTCTCCACTGGGAGATAGGTACACTGCGTATTATGAAGTATCAGCTCCTAACAGATCTTGTTGTTAGTCAAGAGACTGATCGCAGATTATAACACAAAAGAAATAAAGGTAGGTATTAAGTACGAATTCGGTACACATACGCAGGATGTACGGAATGAATCAGATTATAACTCAGTCATCGATGATTCATATAACATAAAGGAAGGCATTGCCCACGCATCTTAAGGAAAATAAAATAACTTGTTACATTTGCACAATACTAAATATAGAACTCATAAATGACTAAATTGGACACATATATTACATACATACACATACATATTGTCACGCCTTTACCCCCAAAAGGGTAGACCTTTTTAAGAATTTGTCCCACGTAATACACGGTGGTGAGCCGTATTAAGATGGACAGGAGCAGTCACATATTGCATGATAAAACCTAACAATCGATTTGAGTAGGTATTATTTTTTCAATAGGGATGAAAAATACGCAGTTATCAGGTTTCCAAAGTTACCAAAGTTGAAGCGCTCGTGGCCCCGTGGACTCAGTGTTCTGTAAACGATCACTGCAGTAAGCAACTTTCACTATGGCCGGTCCATGGATGGGTGACCATCCATGTGATCACTTCGTGACATTTATTAGAGCGTTTCCGTGCTTCGGAAGGCACGTTAAGCCGTTGGTCCCGGTTGCCAGTAAAATGGCAGTCGTTAAGCTAAGTTGAAGGCTTTATTTCAACAGCAGACAGTCACAACGTGCGCCTGTCCATTTAAACACGGCAATACGGCTCACCACCTATTACGGGGGACAAATTATACAAAGGTGAAATGTGGGCATATAATATAACTCTACCTACCCCTTCGGGGATGGAGGCGTGACCATAATGTATGTATGTATGTATCAGGTTTCCAACGGACATCATCAATTCATCATCAGTCAAGAAAATGAAAGATGAAGGATTTGCACATGTAAAAATACGAACATCACATCCAGGTTTCAAACTTGCTTAGAACAGAGAGTTCTGGCTCTACACTCTCTACAGTAAGTCAGTAAGTAATCTCATAAACACTTATAACGAGAAAATAAAACTGAATTTCAAACAAAACAAATCAAAAAATGTATGCAAATATATTCACGCTATTACATCAGGTAAATGCAATGATAACGTTCGTATGGGGCAAGTTAGTGCTCGTCTAAGGAGACGCGGCGCTTCGAGCGGCGCGGCCCGCCAGAAACACAAACGTATGGAAATGTTCAGAGCGTTCAAGGAGAAGCGTTTTTGCAAGCGTTTGTTTGAGTTGCAGCTGCCACAGCGGCGAGTGTCGTCGCGTCGGAAGCGGCAATTGAAGCGACGGGTGATGCCGCGGAGGACGCGGCGGGTAAACCAGCGAGTCTCGCAATGGAGGAACGCGGCGGATGAAGCTGCGGGTGACGCCGCGAAGGACGCTTCAAGGAAGGGGTGGGAGATGTGCGGGGTATGCGTTAGGTAGGAATGTCGGGCAATATCGTTCATAGAAAATATCGATATTAAAATAAAGATATTTATCAAAATAAAATATCGATATTTTATTTTGAAAATGTAATCGATGTTTATAACCCTCTGGAGCAGAACGTCATGAAAGCAAAATATCACGTACGCAAAATAAACGATACATCGATACTTATGAAAGATTGGCGTTCAATTCCATACGTCGAACTCGAACATTTTCATACGTTTCAGGATGGCGTTCTATCTCCTCTTTTATTCTGTATCTTCATCAACTCGGCTACGAGTCTTATTTCCAGTAACTTCCATCTCTACGCTGACGACTTGCAGCTGTACCGACGTTTTTCGGCCACTGACGCCCCATTTGGCATATCGTGCATTAACCGCGACTTAGACGAAGCGACTGGGCTAATTCGGTCGGACTGCGCATCAACCCTCTGAAGTCGCAAGCCATCGTCATTAGCAGTAAGTATCAAACTGACAATATGCCGGTGTCTGAACTGGATCCAGTTCTTTTGGCCGGTATTCAGATACCCTACGCAGACACTGTGAAGAACCTGGGAGTGATCATGGACACCACGCTATCCTGGAGTGCCCATATTAGTGACGTCAGCAAGAAAGTGCACTTCTCATTTCATTCGTTGAAGTGCCTCCAGAGCCTCTTACCCTTGAGGACGAAAATTAGTCTTGCTCTAACTATTATTCAGCCCATTATTGACTACGCCGACGCCTGCTATTTAGACGCCACTGAGGAGCTTTTGGATAAACTTGAGAGGTTGCAAAATTTGTGTATACGCTTTATATTCAATCTTAGAAAGTTCGATCATGTTTCTCACTTCCGCAAAGAACTCAAGTGGCTCCCAATCCGCCTTCGCCGTAACACTCGAATCCTCTGCCTCCTTTACAATATCCTTTATAATCCATCTTCACCTCCCTATCTAAAGGAAAGGTTCTCTTTTGTTTGTGCTCCTGATGCTCTCTGCAGATCTCACCTACGCTCAAATCTTAAATTTCCTTCTCACAAAACCGGTCTTTATTCATCCTCTTTCACCGTGCATGCAGTCAGACAATGGAACTCACTTCCGCCTGGTATCAGGGACAGTAAAACTATCACCACTTTTAAAAAGCAAGTCCGTGGACACTATTTTTTTTTTTTTTTTTTTTTTGTTGCCTACGGATTTTTAGTTTTTGAATAATTTAATTTACTTTTTATTTATTTGAATATTTTGTTGATTCAATGTGAAAAACATTTAAATTTCAACCTTATTGTTCTACAACTTTAATTTGTGTTGATTATTAAGAACTTACTATTGTTTATTTTAATATTTTGAACCTGTTATAATTTGATTGTTCTAAAACTTTAATTTGTGTTGATTATGTAAGTACTTACTATTTCTGTTGTTTATTATTAATGAATAAAACTTGATATGGTATTTATTTTATAAAAAAATAAATGTCAAATTAGGAAAAAATCGATTAATTTAAAAAAAAACGATTATTTTCTTGAGAAAAATCGATAATTTACTAATCGATTTTTCATGCTAAAGAAAAAATCGATTAACTAAAAATCGTTTTTTTATGTACAATGTCACATCCCTATGTCGCACTGAACGACGCCGTATATGAAGCTGCGTGCAACGCGGCGGATGCAGCGCCGAGTGAAGCTGCGTGCCACGCGGCCGACGCAGCGCCGAGAGAAGCCACGCCACGCGCGTCGCTCGACGCCCCGCGTGTCCTTAAACGAGCTCCTACATTTCTATATGTTTGATTTTGCGCGTGATGCTACGCGGGCCGCTTCACGCGCCGCCTGACTATAAACAGTCAAATCGCTTTACGCGCCGCTGCAAGCCACGCCGTACGCGACGCTTGACGCCCCGCGTCTCCTTAAACGAGCCCTTACATTGAGTGCCAAAGCGCTTACGATAGACATGACCTAATTATACCCCGTTCGCTCTAATTTTGCCGCTGATGTATAGGCGTAGTACGGGAGGCGACCGGCAAACTTACAGCGAACGGGTAGTACAACGTATTGTAACTACATTTGGGTTAGTGTCGAAATTGCAGCGATATGTGGGCACAGTTCACCCAGTTTTGGTTGCACAATGGGAGCGAGTGGTTTAGTCTTTGACAGCAAGTGACCAGACTTTAAATGCGACCTATATGTAAATGAAAGCCTTAAATGAAATAGATTTACGAAATACCTACATATAAAGCTGGGTTTCTAAGAAATCGCTAAACTACAGGTACCTAGCATAGTTTAGTTTTTGGGATTTAGCATCTAGTTTACCATCTTTGACAGAATATTAGAAAACCATAAGAGTGACCTACCTATTATCTAAACATGATTCCTCCGTTTTATCAGAAATCTCTACATTTCTAAAACCAGAAGCCATTGATCGAAAAAAAGGATCCCGAAGTATTGTGTTTATTTGATTAACATAGCTACCCCAACTGAAAAAAGTCGAATCCATCTTCTACACAACTAAATAACACCATGTGCTAGATATTTCACAATTCAAAACAATATTAAAACATTCTTGATGATTTATCACATCACTATTTCTCGAATACGTAGTAAACTCGTAAATCTAACTGTACCTACATTACAAATTATACTAACTAGACTACTACAGGATTCTTCATTCATACCTCACACATTTGTAACACCTATGAGTCAACAGGCATTCACTATCGCGCCAAATGGGCGGAAATTATTGGCTTTTAACTTTAAAGCTCTTCCGGTACTAGGGCAAAAGGAATTTATGAACTGACGAGGATTCAAAAAGCATTCCTCGTTTTATTAGCGACCCAAAACTGGTGCTTAGTAAGGTACTAATATTGATAATGTTTAATGGAATAAGAAAGGAACCATAACTGGATTCTTCAGGTTTCAGAGCGCACATCGTCGGCAGACATAACAGATATTTTAGAGACTGGCTAGTACTTAATGACCAGACACCACAGACCATCACCTATTTCATGACCAACCGTAGCGTAAGTTGCATAACTCAGCAATCGTTCACAGAGCACTGAGTTAGCAGAGCCCTTTTTTTAACGTGAGCAAAAATCCTTCATGGATGCTATGCCGGACTCCTACCGACTAAAAAACCTTACGTAACGCTCAACCGTCTACGGTTGGGAGCCCCGGGTAAGGCTTCGGAAGGATTTCCCAGGACTTCCAACAGACCTACGGCTACCACTGCGGCCTCGCCTAGGGGGGTGAGTTAGCAGGGCTACAAGCGCGTCAACATCAATCTGCTATATTGAGAGTGGGTTATCTATATCTCTATACTAATATTATAAAGAGAAAAGATTTGTTATTTTTTTGTTTGTAACGAATAGGCTCCTGAACTACTGGACCGATTTGAAAAATTCTTTCACAGTTGGGAAGCTACACTCTTTGCGGTGAACATAGGCTATATTTTATTCCAGTATTCCCACGGGAACGGGAACTACGCGGGTGAAACCGCGTGACGTCCGCTAGTTTGTGATATTCATTGTCACATTAATTGTTCTCAGGGCGTTTCTCTCTAGAGAAAGTGTCTCTAAACTGAAGGATCCTTTAAACGTGGACAAAGTACCGTGACCATTAAGCATTTCTTGAGTTGCCCCCCAGAATAAGTGGGATAAAACCCAAACCCACGGGAGGAGCCTCGATGAAGGACAAAGTCTGTGTAGGGAGCTCCTAGGTTATCCTTTAAAGGACTGACTGATGGATAACCTCAAAGCTCCCTACACAGACTTTGTGAGCCATCGCGGTCGTATGCAGTTCCATAGCACCATGTGGTTTCCGTAGTAGTCCGGCATAGCATCCATACGGATTTCCACGCGTAAAAAAAGCATTCGAGTAAAGAAAGAATGAAAGTACCGAATATCATTTTGTACTGCCCTAAATCTACCATTTCAGTATGGGATCCTGACCTATCGTTTATTTTAATATTGCTTAGGACTTTAATCCCAAATAAGGAAGTTAATGAGGCATTATCATAAATTTACGTAAATAATGCCGTCGCTTAACGATATGACCGTTAATTAGGTGACCCTCTAATTTTAGAACATTCTTACCGGACTACTGACCGCCTTTCCTTAATATTATCGCTTTCTTAAAAACAACAGGGCCATTAAGGCAACCCTGAATTAAAATAAGTCGCAGTAATAAGACAGGCTATCTCGCCTAATGAGGTTCCATTAATAATATCTATTTGAGTAATGGCTCGCACACGAAGCTTTTTTTTTCTGCTGGATGTTCAAATTATTATAATTTCACTAGGATGGCAGACAAGCATACAGCCCACTAGTTGACTGGTGGTCACCGCAGCCTATGAACGTTTGCAACACCAGAGGCGCTACACTCGCGCGGCCGACCGTTAAAGAACCTTCTACCCCTTTGAAGAACCCCATACTGTAGACGTAATATTTATGCTTTCAATTCATCAAATCAGCCCCTATAGCAATCCACTCCTGGACTGGCCTCTCCGAATTTACGCCACAATACACGGTCTTGCGCCTTCCGTATACAGTCCCAGTCTGCGACCTTTTGCAGGTCGTCAGTTCCTCTGGCGGGTGGTCGTCCCACCCCACGTTTACCAAGTTGCAAAATAATTTATAGACATGACAAACTTAGGATTCAGTCAGTATTCCAAAACAATCGCTGGGGTCTCCAACTTACGCTATGGTTAGTTCTGATGCGATGGGTGAGCATTTGTGGCATTTCCACTTCAGCGCGGTATTATTTCTTTAATAGGGATGAATCGGTATCGGTTAATTCTTACATTGTAGTCGTTAAGCTAGGATCAGGGACTTGAGGACAGATTGAAAAATTCCAAAAGCAGGCAAGTATGTACTGTACAATCTGTCTCTACATGTTCATTTCAACACGGGAATAGTCCCACCAGTTTCTTCAAAACGTTACAAACATAATAACACCATCGAGACGAAAGATATCAAAAAAGTTGTTTTCTGATTTTTGTGATCGAGCGAGACTTTGTCATTTTAGAAATTGATAGAAAATGTCGTAACATTATCAAAAAGCTACTTTTTGAGCTAAACTTCCGCGCATACAAGCCTTGTTGATTACATAACTCGTGAATATCAAAGCAGTCTACAAAAGTAGAAAGTCAAATATTGTAAACTTCACTGTTTGAGCAAATGGTGACGGTTCATTGACCAGTGCAAGTATTACCATAGTAAAAAACAATCAGTAAGTTATCTTCGAACAAACACATCGAGCGCAGTGTCTACAGTCTACAAGGATCTAAGAGCGGGGCACGCATTCTATGTCAAAATTTGCAGGAAAAGAGAAGTTAGAAGACAAGTATAAATCTCTCTTTTTAATACAATATTAAAGTATTTACCCTGGGCGAGGCCGCAGTGGTGGCCGTAAGTCTGTTGGGAGTCCGGGGACATGCTTCCGAGGGCTTACCCGGGGCTCCCAACCATAGGCTGTTATGCGTTACGTAAGGTTTTTTAGTCGGTAGGAGTCCGGCATAGCATCCATGATGGATTTTCCGTCACGTTAAAAAAAAATTAAAGTATTCATCTATTTCCTTCTCTTTCTTTCTATTAATATCCGTTGTCTGATACCCATTTAACTGCTTTCAGTGCGTCTCCGTTACCAGAGGTTGGCCGTTTTGAACCTCCTCACGATTTTGTGTCAAACAGAAAAGCTCCCCTGCACTAGTTATTCCAGTCCATGATGTTGCTTAGCCATGACTTCATCAGGTTAATCTTAACTTACTTTGGGATCAGATGGTGCTGTGTAAAAATGTTTGTAAATAATAATGATAACAGATTTTTCACTAGTACAGTACTCTGGTAATATAAGTGTCCTGCTCGTAGATATTGGCAGGCAAGTGCTTAGTGTGCATGTTCAAAAACAACTTACCTACTTCTATCTTTTTACTATGGTATTACCAATACCGATCTGATGATCAAATAACGGGATTACTGACGCGGCTACACGCGAATTCACTCGATAGTAATTGCTAGAGAGTAATTGCTGGTGAGTAATTCAGCCAACAAGTATCGGTTTCAATAACTGTTGAAACGTGAGACCGTATTTCACAGTGAAGCAGCGATGTATCATTTCAGGCATGTGTTCTATGTAGATATGTGCTTGAAACTCTATAATAATCTGTACCACGACTAGAATCTCAATTAACAAACATGTAGTATGATGATATTTAAACTGTAGATCTTTATAGAACTAGGGATAATGTTTGTTGAGATGTTTACAGGTCATTCGATATTCCTCCATTGTCGCAATCGCAACCTATGACCACGGAAGAGTAGCGCTTGCAACACTGCTGAAATATCCAATCAATCAATCAAATCAGCCTATAGCATCCATTGCTGGACGTAGGCTTCTCCAAATTTACGCCACAACTTACGGTCCTGCGCCTTCCGCATCCAGTCCAAGCCCGCGATCTTGTCTAAGTGGACGTCCTACCCTATTTTTGTAATGAGTCACGATCTGATCTGATGAAAGAGTCACGATCTCCACTCTAGAACTCGGCTGTTCGACAGAGGAAAGATCTTTTGAAACGCTTTGTTCTGGCGAAGATTCTCTTCACTGTGTGTGAGTGGCATCTCTGCCCGGCACGCGTTGTTCGGGATCGGAAAAGAGAGGGTGGGATCAGGTAGAAGAGCTCCTCAGAACATTCGCCGTGATACATTCAGTAGAAGGCAGCCAAGGAAACGGAAATGTAGCTAAGTAGTTAGAATTTGAACTATTGATTTACTACACGCTAGAATTGAAGAGGTCAGAGTAAAGTGGTTAGGTATTACGAAGTTTCTTTGGAATAACTACATGAAGATAGAACCGTGTACGACGCACACTAGTCAAAAACAAACTTCCTACTACAAATACCCTATGGATAAAACATCGTCGAAAACAATTTTTTTGAACATCCATCATCAACAATCGTGTTACATCGAATTATAGTATCTTTAGCTCAATGTATTCTTCTTTTTCTTCAATTCTGAGTAGCCAATAGGCACTTTATCATAATCCTGTACAATTTTGTTACCTAAAGTGTATTCTTTATCTATGATGTATTGTTTCGAGAAGATTATAGCGTATTCTCGGTCTCGTTAGTACCTATCAGAAAAAACAATCGGCAACATTCTATCTGATCTAGATTTTTAGTAGGTAGGTACTTGATAGAAATATGTACAAAGTTTTTGTAAATTCAGGCATCCATACCCATTATTAGAATTTTATAACAAATCTAGAAACTGTAGGGTACCCATAGGAGCACTTCGAAACTGTTTAAGCACTATCTATTTAACAAAATAAAGCTATTAGGAACATTCTAGATCCTATAATTAGGTATCTAGGGGCATGAGATCATGTTCACACAAAAACAAGTTACGAACGTAAACAAAGCAAAAACTATTCAAATATTCTAAACGAAAGATCAATAAACAATTTTAAGTATAATAAGGTTGTTTTATTTACACCAAGCTAGTGTCCTAAAGTCCTATCTAGGTACTCACCTTGTGTCCTAGGTTGCCTAACTCACTATTTTACACTACTACTCGACCAGCGCGTGGAATGGTCCTAACCGCCTGCACCCTACCTCAAGTAACGCAATAGCCTTAGTACCGTTCGCAAGGATGCAAACCGAGTTCATGTGTATCCGTTTCCATAAATTTAGTTCAGGTAAAAAAAAACCATTTTAGTCTCATTTGAGTCGTCAATTTCGCTTGGTCGAGTAGTACTTTAGCTTAAATTGTCTCAGTGTACACTGTTTTTGAGCATTATATTGACTTTAGCAACACTGGGTTAGCACTTAGGTCACTTTATTAGCAGTAAAAGTCTATTTTTACGGGGCTGTCGCGAACACAATTTAATAAAATATGCTAAATACGTAACCTTTGAGATAAAGGACATTATTTGTTAGAAGTAGAACAATACAATAGTAAAGAATTAAAAATAGATAGAATACATCATAAAAAAAAAAAAAAATTCAGGTAAACAACTCATAAAATCAGCGTTATAGTCGTTTATATGATACATAGAACATGTACCTACTATTGACTTAGATGAATAAGTAATAATAGTATAGATGAGCATAAGTCGAAAACAGGTAAAATTAAAGAATAATGAGAAAAGTAAATGAAGCAATACAAAAGTATCAATTAATCAAATTCAAATTAAACAGTCCACTGCTGGACGCAGGCCTCTCCCAGGTGTACGTCCAGCAGTTGACTGTCTCCCACTCCACAGAACGCGATCCTGCTTTCGCATCCAGTCCCAGCCTGCGACCTATACTAGGTCGTCGGTCCATCTGGCGGGTGGACGTCCTACCCCACGCTTAAATACCGAGTCGCGTTCACTCGACCAGCTCAATTGGCTTAATTAGTGAGAACTCTATTCACAGTACGAATATGTGATTTACCAGTTTCTAAAAGTATGATGGGTACATTTACATTTACATTTGCGGTACAAATATTTGTGTGATCCACAAATGTTTATTGCAGAGTTTGGGTGTTTCTATACTTATAAATAATAAGTACTACCCGTTCGCTCTAACTTTGCCGCTGGCGTAGAGACGTATAGTATACCCGAATTTTTAATTACACGAAGTAAATTGACAGTAGCTAATGTCACTTCGTCATAGAAAATAAGCAACATTGTATGAAGAAGTGACATTAGTTGCTGTCAATTTACTTCGTCTAATTAAAAATTCGATTTTAGTATGGAGCAGAGCGGCAAAGTTAGAGCGAACGAGCAGTAGGTATGTCTATCAGTCGTCTAGTTCCGATAGCACAAGCTTATATTACCTTAATTTGGGCTAGATGATGTTGTGTGAAAATGCCCACAAATATTAATATTCAGGTTACGTATTTATTTACTTATTTTTGTACCATAAGTAAGTGTTACGAATTTTATTTTAATTATGAAAATTTATTCAAAATCCAATATTGGTCTTCTGGTCTTACCGTTATTCGCTGTTTATTTGATTGTCCTTGACCTCAACAGTTTCTCTAGATATCGTGAAATTTGAATTATTCATAGCAGTAACAGAAAAAAAACATCCGCATAAATATATGTTTTGAGTAGTAAATAAGAGATTGAAACACGGTTACATATTGCTCTCAAAAGATAAAACTTTTAAATGGGAAAAATACAGTTTAGATCGAACATAACATGACATATGGTCACGCCTTTCATCTCCTAAGGGGTAGGCAGAGGGTCCGTTACCCCCCTGACATACGGTAAGAACGCCGGCAGCCTGGCAACATCCGGTTGTTTTTCCCTACGCCCTCGGATAGGAGCGGCCCTCCTCACGCTGTACCCGTTTTCATGTAGCACCTTCCGTATGTGGGACATTTCATCTTCTAAAAACTCGTGGTCACACAAAGCATGAGCTCTGTTAATTAGGGATATCTCCACCGAACGTAGGTGACGGGGATGATGGTGTGACGCAGCGTGAAGGTACCTGTCTGTGTGCGTTGGTTTTCTGTACACCGTGTGCTTCAGGAGTCCATCCTCCCCCACCATGACCTTTACATCCAGAAACGGCAATGTCCTATCACTCTCAAACTCATAGGTGAACGTGAGATTAGGTAGTGCAATGCATTAAGGTGCTCAAGGAAACGTCCTACCCCCAGACCTTCGCCTTTCATTACGCAGAACACGTCGTCCACGTATCGTTTCCAAAGGCGTACCCCATGCGAGTCGTAATCAAATTGAGATGGAGCACGTCGAAACCCTTATTGATTACGACTCGCATGGGGTACGCCTTTGGAAACGATACGTGGACGACGTGTTCTGCGTAATGAAAGGCTCTCGAGACTCGTGGTCACACAAAGAGCTCATGCTTTGTGTGACCACGAGTTTTTAGAAGATGAAATGTCCCACATACGGAAGGTGCTACATGAAAACGGGTACAGCGTGAGGAGGGCCGCTCCTATCCGAGGGCGTAGGGAAAAACAACCGGATGTTGCCAGGCTGCCGGCGTTCTTACCGTATGTCAGGGGGGTAACGGACAAAATAGGTACCATATTGAAGAATTTTTCAATAAACACCATATTTACCCCAATGGCAAAGGTTTCGCAGCAAATGAGAACACCAAAGGACACCGTTCCTTATCAGACGCCGGGTGTTTACAAGGTGAACTGTAGCTGTGGAGGCTCGTATATCGGTCAAACGAAGCGAACCATCGCAGAACGAGTGAGAGAGCACATAGCAGCGGTCAAGAACCACCAAACCGAAAAATCAGCGATCGCGGAGCATCTCTTACTATCGGGGTAAAATCACTGGATGGAGTTGCATGCACCGGGAGTTTTGTCCACTGAACGCCGATATTACCCGAGGATTGTTCGTGAAGCGGTTGAAATCAAGAAGCATCACAACAATTTCAACCGTGAGGGGGGATATAAACTTTCGTCCACATGGAACCCTGTAGTGAAGATGTGTAAGTGTCGCGAAAAACCGCCTAACGTTCGTTCGGATATCGTGAGTGTAGTGTGTCGCGGCCCTAATGACTGTTATTGATAAACTAATATGTGGGTACCTGTAAGATCAACGGTACAAGAGGATGACGCCCGCTGCATTCCCCAGTCTACTCGTGACCACGGCTATTGTAACATAGCCGAAACGTCGAGAGGTGAGCGAAGTTTAAATTGTTTACGCGAAAAAGACCCGCAACTAATATAATGTGTAGTGCAAGTCGTGTGAGTTTAAAAACATTAGAATCTATTTTGTTAACGATGATACCAAAACGCCAACGAAAATGTGTGACGCTAGCGCGGCGTATATACCGCGTATACGTCGCGTCTACGCCGCGCATACGTCCATCGAAAGCCTACGCTAGTGTGAAGGCGCACTAAAGATGATTCAACTTCATAATAATACGAATTACGAATGTGTCGGTTTAGAAGTCTACGTTTGTCGTGGTCGTCTCGGGGCTTAGAAGTAAGAAGATCATTTATTATACCAGATTTGGAATGTCATTTACAAGGCACGCAACTTAAGCCTTAAGGCAAGCCATTAATTCATTTCCTGCTGCAGGTGCTACAGTTATATCTTAATGCGAACGATTCATTTCAAACTACAGGTACAAATCTAGTTAAGTATGGCGTTCTGTAAGTTACTTATTCCCCGAATATTACTGAGCTCATGAATGATTGTCACAATTAGATTGAGAAAGTTTTCCCATAAATCTTAAACGAAGTTTCATTTCGTACAACGTTTGTAAAGTTTTGCTTTTCATTTATTTAGAGCAGGTGCCTTTTGAAGTCACATTCTGCCTAACTTTACACCTCTTTTTTTTACGTGAGGTAAAATCCTACACAGATGCTATGCTAGAGTAAAAAACCTCGCGTATCCTGCCTAACGGCCTACGGTTGGGAGCCCTGGGTAAGCCCTCGGAAGGATACCCCAGGACAAGTTTACATCTCTTGTTTTCTTTTAGCGCTAAGTCACTAGTGTAGAATCGATGGATTTGAACTGCCCCATTAGTCTAGTGGTCGTATACTGCTACTGCTGATCACATGGTCGTCAGATCGATTTGTGTGATCCATAAATAATTGTCTTGAGAGTTTGTGTGCTTCTTTTTATATATCGTCTTATTTACACAAAAAAAGTATAATTAGTAGTAAATGTTCGTGATTGTTTATTAATTTTATTTAAGTGTCACCAAGACAACCAGTTTATATTCTCAGGAACACCTTGGAGCGAAGCGACACGTAAAATACGTAAAATCAACAAAAAGAGTAGATATGTTTACGCACTAATCACTGGCAATTTCTTGGCAAAAATGTTGCCAAGCTGGTAATACAAACTTTCATTGCCGGATGAAATTAAAAGCATAATACCTATAATGGCGAAACTAAATCAAACCAATTGGACCATTTCCGTAATAAATGTCGTAGAAATTTAAGTAAGTACTTAATAGCAATGTGACAAGGAAAACCAGTTTCTACATTTACATTCAAATTCCATACGTTATTATACAATGTCTTAGATAAGAGTGAAAAGCGTACAATTTAAATAAATACATCGCTAGACATCGATGTTTATTTACGTCAATGTTCAAACAATTCTCAGTACATGAGCACTTGTTTGTACACCACTCTCACAATGCTGCAGCATTGTGAGAGTGGGTAGTTATAAATTTATGAGACGGCAAATTTTGGCGGCAATTGAAGGAGATTAATTTTTTAAAGTGTGACCACGGCAACGCGCAACGATGCGACTATTATTAGGCTGTTTGTATTAGTAATAACCTCTTTACTTACGAGCGAATTACATGATGTGAATATGTAAATGTAATACTTACTATAATAGTAATGTCAGTAAATTTGGGATCAGATAGCGTTGTGTGAGATGTCAAAAAAAAAAAAATATTAGTTGTATGTAATGTAGGTATGTATTTGGAGGTAAGCGTAGGTATTTTGATAAAGGAACTATATTTAGAGAGGCTTGACTAGGGTAGTTCACCTTATTAAATATTCAGTGAGCGATTACCAAGTTGCCGTCAAGCAACATTCGAGAGCTGAGCCGCCTGTATGTAGCTCTATGCGAATTTATCCTTTTGATAAGTGTCCTTCATGAGAAGTTGTCCTAATGCGAATAAAGGGATTGTAATATCATCACACAAAAGGGTAAATAACTACTATAGTTCGTGAACGTAAAGAATATGTGAGTCATCATCATAAACATAAAAACATAAAAAACTCTTTATTGCACACCAGGAAATACACTTGAGTAGCTTAATTGTAACTTATTGGTATAACAATTGGTGGCCTTATCGCACAAGGCAATCTCTTACAGGCAACCTAGAATGGAGTCTGTAGTGAGAATAATGTAGGGCAGTTTGATGTACATTATTACCTAATTCTAAATATAAATTAAAACACCAAATAAATACCTATATTTATAAATATATACATTTAGGTACATACACATAGATATATATATACATATATAATCTCAAATATATAATACATACATAATCTTATACATATAATACATATATAATCCCATATATATAATACACATACAAGTATATACATATAGGTACCATAATACATATTCATTCTAATAATAATAATAAATACATACTAAAATAATTATACCATTCTGGTATTCTAAGAGATATGCTAGTTATATGTTGTCATTGACACGGAGATAATAATTTATAACTAATGTCTTGAAACTTTGTGATGATTTCGCCAGTCGGATCGTTACTGGCAGTGTATTCCACAAGCGAACCGCTTGGACAGTGAACGACTTGTCCATAAAATTAGTCATGTGGCCGGGCATTTTCAACCTCAAATTCTCCGATGATCGTAAATTTCTGGAGTGCGAGACTTTCAAAAAATTGAAGCGTCTCTTTAGGTATGATGGAGCAACAGGGTTAAAAAGAATACTATGTAATATGGATAGGATATGAGCATTCCGGCGAAGGCGGATAGGTAACCACTTGAGTCTTTTGCGATATTCAGAGACGTGATCATATTTGCGCAATCCAAATATGAATCTAATACAGTAATTCTGGAGTCTCTCAAGTTTATTTAGTTGGTCTTCGGTGAGATCTAGGTAGCTGACATCGGCATAATCAAGGATAGGAAATAGAAGTGATTGAACAAGCGCAATTTTAGTCGTAATTGGCAGAAAATTTCTCAGTCTGCGCATGGACCCCGATGCAGCAAATAATTTTAGCTCCTGCAATTGAGGACCCCAAGACAAACATGAGTCCATAAGTACACCTAGATTTTTAACAGCGTTACTGTAAGCTATTTCAGTTCCATTACATATAACTTTTTGAGTCATCGTCCAATCAATTCTAGAAGTCATCCAAGGGCTGCCGACTATTATGGCCTGAGTCTTGGTCGGATTTACCCTCACTCCGTGAGATTCACTCCATCTACAAATTATGTCTATGTCCGCATTAATATTGCCTATAGCTACACTCAAGGTATCCAGTGAAGCTTGGGAATAGATTTGGAGGTCATCTGCGTATAGGTGGTAGGAAGAAGATAAGTCCTTAGTGATGGAGTTTATAAAAACTGTGAAAAGTAAAGGAGACAAAACGCCACCCTGTGGCACCCCAGCATACGTATTACACCAAGAAGAACAGGTATCTTCAACACTAATACGCTGCCGACGGCCAATCAGGTAACTACGAAACCAATCAATCACCATTGGAGATATATTAAGTGAGCATAATGTACCGATCAAGATATCAAAGTCTACCGTGTTAAAAGCATTGCTGAAGTCTAGCAGAGCTAAAACTGTCAGCTTGCCCTTCTCCATACCCGCTCTTATGTCCTCCGTAATATGTAATAAGGTCGTGGTAGTACTATGTCCAGTACGAAACCCTGATTGGAAAGGGTTTAACAGTTGGTTTTGTGAAAGGAAATTAGTGAGCTGAGTGTGGACCAGTCGTTCCAGAACCTTAGACAGGTGTTGGCTCGTGGTCTATTTTAATGAAAGTAACGAGGATTTTGACACAATTTCACTTTATTGGAAAAATTGATTATCTATCTTAGGTACATGGCTGCTCGGTGTGCACATATAACAGGACTTGTCATCAATACATATAATAAAATGGACGCCTCAATTACCGTCACTGTCAGCGCCATCTAGTTCGCAACTTGCGCAACTGATGCCCAATAGTTCCCCCCTATTGCCACTAGATGTCGCTGTGTTAACATACTGCCCGCCTAGGAAATAATTTAAATGTTAAATTACATGTTATATGGATTAGTAGTGTTGATTCTACAGTATGTTATCTTTATGCTGGCTAAGTCACAAGTTACAATTCCAAACGATATCTAGAGTTGAGGGAAATTACGTTATGAGTGCAAAAATAGGTCAAATGTAGTATGCCCAACGATATTCAGAATTAATTTCAATTTAGGTATAGATGCAATTATATACTAGGTATATATATATTAAATACTATATAGGCAGTTGCATATCATAAGACAATTGTCCCGACCTGTTCGCGTAAATTGGTTAGAGGTACACGTTTGATATTACTAGATACATAGTTACTACATATTTTTCCAACAAATGGGAGACTATAATCAAACATTTCAATGAGATAGCTATACATAGGCTCACGCTAGAACCTTATGAACACGAAAAATGCAGGTTAATCTTCCAACAGGAATGGCAGGATAGAGATAGGGCGATAGTCAGAAAACGAAGAAGGGTTGGATTTCTTGGGAATAGGGATAATTTGTGCATCTTTCCAAGTTTTCGGAAAGACGCCATGAGTTATAGAGAAGTTTAGGATATGGCAGAGGATAGGAAGGATTTGATCAATAATGGGAATAATCATTTTACGGCTAAGACAGTCGGTACCTACGGCATTTGAACTAATGGACAATATACTCTTCTTAACATCACAAGTAGTGAATTGATTAAAGACGAATGGAGCACAGTTGGGAGTGGCTACAGTTGAAAGATGTTTAAGCGTGTTTGATTTGGTTTCCATATTAAAAGTGGAGATCGCAGTGAAAAATTTATTGAGTGAAGTTAAGTTATGACTTTTGGAAACAGAATCTTGACGAGATTTACCAACTCCCAAAGATTTTAGAAATTTCCAGACCTTAGCTGGATCTCCGTCTTGGACAGAGTTGTGGATATGTTGGCGTTGTGCATTCCTACACACCTTACTGCAGTGGTTTCTAATCAGAACATAATTTTCCCAGTTAGTGGCCGTAGGCCGTCTCTTATATTTGGACTTGGCTGTAGCTTTTTTTGAGATGAGTGCCTTGATTTCTGCGGTAAGCCAAGGCGATGGCCCATGTTTCACCTTTATTCTGCGAATCGGCGCGTGGACATCATACAGCGAAATTAAATGGGATGTGAATAAATTTATTTTCTCATCAATGCAGACGGAAGAGAGTAACGGCGCCCAGTCAATTCCATCAGCATCGCTGCGCAAATCCTCGAAATTAATACGACCAAAATTGCGGTGAAGCAGAAATTTGGGTTTAGGTTTGGGAGTACGAAGGCGATAGGATAGAAATATTAGGTCATGAAAAGAAAACTCATCAGCCGTTCTCTGACCATGCCTTACCACTCTATCAAGAGAGGAAACAATAATAAGATCGAGCAAGCTAGGAGGATGGTTTGGACAGTGATGTGTGGCACTGGAAGGAAGAATTGAGAGATTACAAGATTGTGTAATGGATTGGAAAGTAGTAGAGCGAGAGTCATTTTTGAGAAGACAAGTATTAAAGTCACCCATGATTATAGTTTGACTGTAATTGGGAATGAGGGTTTCCAGAAGTATTTCGAAAGAAGTAAAAAAGTTAATGTTGGAAGAAGGACCATAATAGACTCCAAGGAGTAACTTAGTGTGGAGAAGATCAACCTCAAGGAACAAATGCTCGCCGGCGAGTCGTGGAGGCGGCTGCGGCGAAGTATCAATAACAGCGTAAGAAAGGTGATTACGTAGGTAAATTGCCACCCCACCATAACCAGCCGGTCCGCGATCATGTCGAATGAGGTTGAACCCTGGGAGAGAATAAGCCGTTGAAGGCAGATAAGGATTTAACCATGTCTCAGAGATGAGTATGGCATGTAAATGTGTACAGTCAAAGGATGCCAGCATACTCGTGATATGAGCCGGAATACTTTGGGCATTTATGTGCACTGCGTTGAAATTCTCAGGAACATCGGAGAATCGAGATGCGATAAAATTAGCCAGTGAGGGTTCATCGTGAGAACTACAAGCGGAAAAATAATCATCAATAGTGTTCGTGTTGGTACCAAAGTCTGACATAGACATAAATGAAGATATAACAAAATACTAATATTAAATATATATAAATAGGTAAATATTATAATATAACAAAAATAGATGCGCTAATACTAAATTATAACCATTATTCATCTGCCGGTTACGTTTCAATTTCAATAGAGAAAATATAAATAATTAAAATAAGAGATACAAGTAAACAATATCACAAGAAAATAAGCAGTTTGCACAGTTCAGGCATTCCCTAAATTAGCCATACCCAGTCTTACCGAAACACAAGACACACCTAAACATTGGCAGATATGCCATAGTGCCAGAAAAGTTGGCAGTATAATTTTATTGCCTTCGTGTTTCAAGAACTAAAAACCAACAACAACAAAAAAAAAAAAAAAAAAAAAACTTTATGACATGACAGGTGAGTGACAGTGGCAGGTATTGATGTGTGTTGTGATTGCAACTTCGTTCCAGTCCCAATAAAATATTACTATAAACAATGGATTTTGTTTACCAAACTAAAGATAAGTAGCAAAGGAAGACAGTCATGAATTACACCGAAACAGAAATCCCAGGACACAAGACACGCCAACAGTACATTATTTATCGGTCACATTCACATGTAACAGAAGAGAAATGAACGATAGATATTACCAAACAACAATGCTACGTGAATGTACATGAACTGCGCACCCTGAAGATCAACTTCACTTTTGTTTTGAGGCCACAGTGCGTTTGGACTTCGTGGCAGCTGCCTTAGACGTGGTGGCCGTGGCCTTTGATGGCAGGACACAGATGGTTTGGAGCTCAGCAAGTGTCCCCACACGTCGCCGCACGTTATCCGCCGCCAGCACGAAGACAGACCCGTCTTTGGTCCAGCATTTTTTGACTCCCAGCTTCTCACGGGCCGCCATGAATAAGTCATGCCTGGACTTTGTGAGGAATTCGGACAAAGTGATTCCAGAGCCCTTCAGCTTGGTTTTGGAAAACCATATTTTATCCCTCAGATCTGTATCATGGAGCTTAAAAAGTAGGGGCCTAGGCTTCTTATTTGAAGTGGGACGTCCCAACCGTTGACACCGCCTTATGTTGCTGGCACAAAAATCTGTGATGTTAAAGCGCTGTTTAACTATGGTGACCAGTGTATTTGTGGGCTCCTCATCATCTGCCTCACAAACACCATGCAGTAGCAGGATTTTGCGACGCCTCTGCATCTCCATGTTATCTATGACTTTAGCCAATGCATCCATCTGTTGTTGAAGCAGTTTTAGAGTTTCAGTAACAAATGCTCTGAAAGCAGTGAACTCAGTGGCCAATGTGGTCACACTCACCGACTTACTTGGTGTCAGCCGCTCCTGCCGTGTCTCAAATTCCTCCATTCTTTTATTGAGACCTTCCCTTAGGCTGTTAATATTGCTCTGCATAGCGTCCATAGTGAAGTGTCAATTGATGTGTTTTTGTATGGAATTGTTGTAGGAAACTTATGATATCCGGCAGAATAAACACTTAGCAGTACTTGTGTACCATGTAAGTTTATTAATTTATAAAAATAACAATTAAAACATTAAATAATTTGTGGAGAGAAAAAAACTTTGTGTTTATCTTTTGACTTTGTGTTTATCATCGTATCTGTATAGGTACAGCATAGGGAATGCAATCCCGCAACATAATTGTAATCCCGGTATTTGCGGGACTGAGAGATCTCAGTCCCGCGGGATCCCGGTATTTGCGGGATCCCGCATATTTCTGAAATTCATTAAGAAAAGAATAGAATTCTATATCATACATGCATCTACAACTGAAAAATAGTCACGCCTTAATCCCCGAAGGTGTAGGCAGAGGTTCTTCTCCGTTTCTCTTATTGAAAATGGCATGTGCGCCAATTTTCGTTATGATATTCGTGATTAGGGGGTCAAAATACGTCATTACACAAAATTTCAGATGATCGACGGTACGCACTTTTCGGAAGTTTACCCATAAAAGGGGTAGTTTTGGCATTACTTTAAAAGTGCTCAAAAAACATAGCATGTCAAAATTCTTGTCTGCCAAACGACTCCTAACTTTACATGTCAAATAGCCAGCAAGCAATGTACGAGATAATTGAATACTTTTCTAACTGTTTATAGTACAATAAAAGTCAAATCTCCCTGATTAAATCACTAAAAACAAATAAGTACGTTATTAGGTTATATATTTTCGAAGCGCTCGTGGCCCCGCGGACTCAGTGTTCTGTAAACGATCACTGCAGTAAGCAACATGTACTATGGCCGGATATGGATGGGTGACCACCACGTGGACCACTTTGTGACATTTATTTACGAGCGTTTCCGTGCTTCGGAAGGCACGATAAGCCGTTGGTCCCGGTTGTCGGTAAAATGACAGTCGTTAAGCCAAGTTGAAGGCCTTACGGGCGGCTTGAAAAATTTCAACTGTGGGTCGTCACAACCTGCGCCCGGGTCGGCTGCGCGTGTGTAGCGCCTCTGGTGTTGCAAACGTCTATAGGCTACGGTTACCAACCTTCCGGTGGGCCGTAAGCTTGTCTGCCACCTAAGTAGTATAAAATATATATATATATATATGTATATATATATATATATATATATATATTACGTCACAATTACAAAAAACTTACTCAAACCGAATCAGTTTGCGCGCTTCCGCTTAAAGAACAACACATGGCGTTTACCTTTGCACAGTCCCGCTAATCCCACTGGTCCCGCAAAAATTCTGCGGGATCCCGGTATCCCGGTATTGCATTCCCTAGTACAGCACAATGCAGTATCCACGAAAAAAACCCATATAGAGCGCCTGTAGAAAGAACACGATCAATCACGAAGGCGGAACATGGTGCTGGTTTAGGGGGTAGGCTGCCCCCCCCCCCCCCACAGGATTGGGAGTACCACACGAAATCAACCTTCTACTGCCGCAACATTCGTGGGGTAGGGGAGACCGGGGCTGGTTGACTATAGGGGTAGGTAGACTAACTATCAATAACTTGGCCAAAGCGATGGCTTGGAGCCAACCGATGACACCCGAGAGTCCGCTACCTCTCCCCGCTCAGTCACCGGGAGCGTGGCGTCGCGCACTCACACCGTTTGAGTGAAGGAAATAAAAGTTCAAAAATGCCTATTTATTTATGGTTACTGATTGTCAAAGAATTTATAATGGATGTTTGATTCATGTTCTTTCTTTTATGCATGATTTTATTGGATTTCTCAGCTGTTTTGTGGTTATGTCATGTGATTGAAAATAAAAATGTGGTTCGGGGCTAGTAGACTAATGTATAACGGGGCTGGATGACCAATAATCCCTACTAATATTATAAATGCGAAAGTAACTCTGTCTGTCTGTCTGTCTGTCTGTCTGTCTGTTACGCTTTCACGCCTAAACGGCTGGAGCGATTGAGATGAAATTTGATATGGGGATAGTTCGAGGCCCTGGGAAGGACATAGGCTACTTTTTAACCGACTGCGCAAAAGGAGTGTTATGATTTTACGTGATAACGACTTTCAGACTGTTACGCTTTCACGCCTAAACGGCTAAAGCGATTGAGATGAAATTTGGTTTGCAGATAGTTCGAGGCCCTGGGAAGGACATACTTTTTAACCGACTGCGCAAAAGGAGTGTTATGATTTTACGTGATAACGACTTTCACGCTGTTATGCTTTCACGCCTAAACGGCTGGAACGATTGAAATGAAATTTGGTATGTAGATAGTTCGAGGCCCTGGGAAGGACATAGGCTACTTTTTAACCGACTGCGCAAAAAAATGTGTTATGATTTTACGTGATAACGACTTTCACGCTGTTACGCTTTCACGCCTAAACGGCTGGAGCGATTGAGATGAAATTTGGT
Source organism: Miltochrista miniata (assembly GCA_933228765.1). Classification (NCBI taxonomy): domain Eukaryota; kingdom Metazoa; phylum Arthropoda; class Insecta; order Lepidoptera; family Erebidae; genus Miltochrista; species Miltochrista miniata. Next base: position 6,115,315 of record OW121764.1, on the reverse strand, counting down.
ATGTGGATAGTTCGAGGCCCTGGGAAGGACATAGGCTACTTTTTAACCGACTGCGCAAAAGGATTGTTATGATTTTACGTGATAACGACTTTCACGCGATAACGACTTCTACGCGGTCGAAGTCGCAGGAACAGCTATCCCTACTAATATTATCAATGCGAAAGTACATAACTCTGTCTGTCTGTCTGTCTATCTGTCTGTCTGTCTGTTACGTTTTCACGCTAAACGGCTGGAGCGATTGAGATGAAATTTGGTATGGCGATAGTTTGAGGCCCTGTGAAGGACATAGGCTACTTTTTAACCGACTGCGCAAAAAAAATGTGTTATGATTTTACGTGATAACGACTTTCACGCGATAACGACTTCTACACGGTCGAAGTCGCGGGGAACAGCTATTTTAGTTTAGTTGTAAATATTCAATCACACTACTTAGGTCAGGGGCTTGACAGCGAAGGATTAAAATCTGTAGGTATACTATATGGGCAAAAGACATGCTTACGAAATAGGTTAGGTTCAATTTTTATATGCGATGGGTTTATATTAGCGTGAATTCCTCGCGTCACACTGTCGTCTAGGGTCTGCTTCTGTAAGGACGGTAAGCGGCCTCCTAATCGACCTCAGGCCCCCGGTCATGTAGGCCGATAGTCTTAGGCGAAGACAACTCGCACACACACTCGACACTTGGATACTTGGAACTTGGGTGGGAGAGTTCTCTATACTTTTAAAAATTATTAAGTCTATAAGGCTAATAGCTTGGTTTAACGACTGCCATTTACTGGCTACCGTTTGCGTTAGTGTTATCGTCTCAAATCTTTCGGTTATAAGTACTTAAAGTTTTCAGTCTGTGGCTCAAATCTAACAAACGTTTCGTATTCGCGCTTCACCATACTACTTACTCTTTTCATTATTAAAGGGGCCAATTAATAAAGACGTACGTCATACCGGCCTTGGACCCGCTAAAACCATGAGGTCCATCCATCTAGCGCAGTCCTGGGGTATCCTTTAGAGGGCTTACCAGGGGCTCCCAACCGTAGGCTGTTATACCTAACAGCCTACGGTTGGGAGTCCTACCGGATACGTGTGGTTTTTTGTCAGTAGGAGTATATTCATGTGGGATTTACCTCACATTAAAAAAAACCATGTAGCGCATAGCTCCCCGGGTAAGTTGGAGGATGTCCTAACTTTGTCCCCACATTTTAGTTACGACTTATCCTAGAGGCTCCATAGAATACAGTTCAAACTTTGCTTATAACATAATTTCCACGCGAACGAAGTTGCGGGTAACAGCTAGTCGTACATAAAAGAAAGAAAATGAATCAAACATACATTATATTTTTTTTGACAATCAGTAACCATAAAGATAAAGATTTATAAAGATTTATTTATTTATAAATATATAGGCATTATTTCAAAAAAATTACGATGAAAATAATTACTAACAAACCTTTTTTTTTCATCTTTAAATTCCTTCCCTCAAACGATGTGCGTGCGCGGCGCCGCGCTCTCAGTGATTTATTGTATGTGTTTTTATTTTCAATAAAAAAAAATTTTGCCCTTTATCCTATTTCCTCGTAGAATTTGCCCTTACGAGTATGGACTTGTAAGGGCAAAATTTCCGAGGAAATAGGAGTTAACCTATGGAGGTCAACTTACCCCAGGCGAATAGTCAACCTACCCCAAGCATGGGGTAGGTTGACCAGTTTTTCTTATTGTATAAGATCTTGCCTGTACCCTATATTATGATGAATTAGGTGCTTTTTGCCATATTTTTCCAAAGCTTAATAGTAAACCTACGAAATAAACCTGTTTTTGAATTAATATTCTATAAAGAAATAAAAATATAAGCCTTTAAGCTGAAACCTAGTCAACCAGCCCCGGTCTCCCCTAAGCCTTAAAATTCATTCCTTCATAATAAAGGTAAAGAACTCTGTATTCATTGATTACAACTGACGGCACTAGGCTCACCCCCTATTACGTGGGACATAAAACTAAGGTCTCTCTGCCTACCCCTTTGGGGATAAAGACGTGACTATATGTATGTATGTACAACTGACGGCCTTACTGGTACCACAAAGAGTTATAAAATAGTGTTAATTACATGGATTAACCGTTCGGGGCCATGACCTCGATACTCTTCATATAAAACTGTGTTCATTGAGCGTTAATTATAATTATTAGTTTTTGCAATGCAGCATTTGCAAATAATACCTATTACCTACTAGCTGACGTCACGCAGTTTCACCCGAGTACTTCCCGTTCCCGTGACAATACAGGAGTTAAATAAAGCCTATGTCGCCCGGGGTTAGTGTAACTTCCAAACAGTAAAACAATTCAAATCGGTTCAGTACTTTCGGAGCGTATTCAATGAAAACAAACAATGAAATCTTTATCAATGGATTATACCACAGCGGGTATCGCCGGCTGTTGTAAGCCCAGGACTACCAGTCTCCATGACCGAGGGCCTGAGAACAGCGAGTCGGCTGCTCGTCGTTCTTACAGAAGCAGGCCAAGACGGTGGCATGTATTACGAGTATTATATCACCATGTATTATTATTATTATATCGCCCCTCATTGTATTGGGATAGCTCTCAACTGTCCCCCCTTTCCCAAGCAGCAGGGTAACACCCGAACAAACCCTCAAGACGCGGGATAGTACCCGAACCAAGGCGAACCTGCGTTAGCAGCCGAAGTCTGCCGTGCCGGGAGCACCCTGGGACATCCTTCCAAGGGCTTATCCGGGACTCCCGGCCATAGACTGCTGTAAGGCATTTTGTTTTAGTCGGTAGGAGTCCGGCATAGCATCCATTTTTTTATCGTGTGGAAGGATTTCCAAAAAAAATGGATTATACAAAGTTGTCAGACAAACGGGTTCAAAAAGTTTACAACACCTACTGATGAAAATTGTATTCAGCAGCTGGGTATCGACTCAATAGCGAATTGTATGTAGCTTCTAAACCGGTATAGCAAAAAAAGAAACATAAATCCGGGTGCGTGTCGTGCAAGGGTTCCGCAGCTGGTAATTTGTACGAAAGTTTACATCAAAACCTCCAAATTATCTGATGTCCTATCGACATGATTCACCGCGAACTTTTTCACATGCCCAAAATCTTAAAATACTGACTTCCGTAAAAATGATTCTTGTTTTTTAAAAGATGTTATTTCATTTTTGTCCGTATGACTAATACGTAGGTACTTATAACCAATATCCATGTAATGTAATAATGTTAGCTAATATCCATGCTAATTCACAGCAGCACACAGAAAGACAGATAGACGGATGGACTTAGCAAAATTATAGTACCTATGTACTTCCTAGTTTCCCACGGAATCCTAAAAAGTACAAAGCATTCATGTGGATCCGCTATGTGCGCTCAATTATAAACAAAAGAGTGCACAAAAGAGAACACTAACCGTAAATACTTTTTTTATGTGAAATAATCTATTAGGTACCAACATAACACAAAAACCATATACAAAGCTGAGCTGTATAATGTAGTGTAGGTCATCTGAAGGATCGAAGACATTAGTTCAGACTACACCTACAAGAAATGCATGCCGAAAGTGGTCACCGTATCCCCTGGATTTTTGCTACACCAGAGAAGCAACTCTCGTGCTGCCGACCCTGAAAACCCTTCTAAGATCCCTTTTGAAGAACCCTATACTGAAGAAGTTCGGGACAACTGGAACAGGGAGCTCATTCCACAATCCAAACGTGCGCGAAAGAAAACCACTATCGGACTTTCCTATGCATTCATATCTGACGGACCTGATGCGACGCTTTGAGCACGGCCAGAGGTGACGGTACGTTACATGGTGAACTGTTCTGATGAAGGCGATTGTTTTCGCTTACACCATACTAATGTATTCGATCCTTTTGAAGTGCTTTTTCCAGTACCGTTCGTATTATTAGAATTGACCCCAATAACCTAGTTAAAAACGATGGCCTTGAATATTTTTATAGGTAGGGTGTAAGGGTCTCTAGGGTGTCGGCTGGGGAAGGATTGTAAAACATTTCCACGTACATACTGTTACTGGCTGCACGAATATTCTCTTCGTAACATGTTGCACACTGTCCCTGGAGAAGTGGCCCATTTAGACGGACATTGCAGATTGTAAGGTTGTGCGATGCCTGTTACAACTTTACATTTTTTTCTGTGAACAGACAAAAAGGAACAAAGGCAGAACTTGTTATTTTTGCAACTGGATTTCTTCCCCAATGCATTTTGCTGTAGGAACGATTCTTTCGTTTCGATAATTAATTTACTGACTCATATTACCGTTAATCGCCGAGTTACTTAAACGAAATTTAGTGATGAGGTCATTCTATTGTGCGAAAACTTAATTAATACTTCACCAAATGGAATAAGTACCTACATACCAAACAATCGTGGCAAAATGTAAACATTCCAACTATTTATAGACTTCAGTTAATTCGTTGTTCGAGTCCTATTTCCATCTCCTTTTTTTTTATACCACTAGAGTGGCAGACAAGCATACGGCCCTACCAGATGTACCGGTGGTCACCGCAGCCTATGGACGTTTGCAACACCAGAGGCGCCACAATCGCGCTGCAGACTCTTTAAAAACCTTCTAAGTCCCCTTTTGAAGAACCCTATACTGTAGGCGAATTACAGATTACTTTTGCACAAACAGTATTGCAATCCGATCGCCGAGTAAAGACTCAAGTGTCAGTAAGATGACGCCTAAGACCATTACATACAGACCGCAATAATGTGTCACTCCGCTGCAGACCTTGCGGTCACCCCACATCGCTGCACGGACGTATTAATTAATTTGACGACTGGTCGACGCTCGCGGACTAGAATAATGTACGTTGTGAATGATGTATTGAATGTTGAATAAAATTACGGAAATAGCTCAGAAAATCTAAACAGACTTTTATTATATTACCTAGGTACTGCACATTTCGATTTGTGCAGTTGTTGCACTCTATAGCATCAGGAAAATAATTTAATACCTAGTTCTTTATTCTAAGCAACTGTAAGGAGATGCTATAGTAACATTTTTGCTACCCGAGGTTATTGCCAGAATAAGGAACGGCAACTTCCAATGAGTGTCTCTTCCCAGGGTCAATATCACGCATATCAAATTTATGCGCATACCTGTTTCACGCAAGCATGCGCAATGCGCATAGCTCAACCTGGATAATTCCCCATAGGGGGAACTCTTATACACCTGTTAATGAAATTGACCAGAAATTTTGAATACATTTTTTATCGTGTGAAAAACACACAATTCTTACTGATCCATGAAGCGCCGGGCGCCATATTAATTCCTCGGAAGATGTCCCAGGGTTTCCAGCTGTAATTCCGGAAACCATGGAATAATCTTCTTCTATTCTGATTGATATCCACTCCGTAGAATAGGATATCGGCCAGAACATTTAATTTCCTACCAGATCAAAACTAGACACTTTTTTTATACAGGTAACTTTTTATATTTATTATAACTTTTTACTTCTATTTTTATGATAAAAATCGGATTTTTTCGAACCCTGCTTGCTTATTGTTGTCCTCCACAAAGCACTTTCACCGCGTTTTCTTCCAATTTATTTCCACTCACTGTTTCAATAGCAATGCAACTCTAAATGTTCATTACAACGTACGTTACGCTTCCGTGCACGTAACACCGAAGACTATCACAACATTTGCATAGCATTACTCGATTTGCCAATGGGCATGAGTCATGAGGCGTATTTTTTTGGAAAACTTCTTGGTTTATTAATGCTACTGCGTGTTGTTTGTATTGATTTCCTGTTACGTGGCTAAATACCTATATTGAAGAGGCTCCAATAATGACAGTGTTTCGTTATTCTATTCACGCATCTTAGTTTACTAAATTTGGTGTGTTTTTACTAAATTAATACTTGTTGGTGCAAGACAAATTATTGATTTAACTCGAGTTAGCAGTTAACTCTGAGTCAAACACGTTAACTCTGATCTCTGCAAGTGGCCCTAAGAGAACCAAGATGATGGGCTCAGATCGTTCAAATAGAAAGAAAATCTCTCGTTCGAATCATTTTCACTTTGGTAGGAAACCTCAAAAGCGGTTTGCTGGTTTTTGTTTTTTTTTTATTGTGCAAGGAGATTGGCGATTCAGGCTAAAGATACGACGCATCAGAATACAGCAATAATTATGTCCAGATGTAACAAAAACGATCAAGTAGCATAGAACACAATAAAAAACCTAACAAACCATTTAATTACCGTCTGGTATGCCGTACTGCGGTTGTGTCCCGTCATGGCGGCCAGCTGCGCACTCAATTGTTACATAAATACCTCATTAATATTAATCCATATACGTTTTTTGTAAAGCACTAGAGTTGACTTATATAATGCTAGGAATAATATTTTGCGTTTAAGTTTGAAGAAGTCCTAAGCTGCGCTTAGGACTTCTTCAAACTTAAACGCAAAATATGACAGAGGAAGGTTTTATTCAGTGTAAATATACAAAGAAAATCCTGGAGCTTATGATGATGATAAAATAACTCGTATTTGTTCTACTTTAGAGAACAAAATCATTAAATCTCCAGCATTAAGATCGAACATTTAGTTGCTCTTTCAAATAAAAAAAGGGTTTCAAATTACAGCCTTATCACACTTCCTACCGCACTCAAGTTCACTAATCCTTTGTTAACAAAACAGCGCGTGACCCTCGCAAACCAGTTCGTGAATTAATTGACAGTGCAAGACACGATCGCGGAGTATGAGATTAAACCAGTAGGTACACATCAGTAACTAAACAAAGGAGAGGTTAAGACGTTGACGGTTGAACCACGCCAAGGGCATACGTCGGCAAATAGACTCTGAGGTACACCATTACGTTTACGCGTTATGAAAAAAGTTAAGCTATGGTTTTTTAACGAATGCGTGAGGGAAAGGGAAGCGAGACAGACTGGCGCCGTAACGCGTTACGTAACGATTCCCTCCCATAAGAAGTTATCACTTCAAAACTTAAATTACCATCATCATGGCTGCTGGGTGTTAAAATTCTGATACTTTCCGTTACGCAGACGTCACACACAGTTGCGGTTATCGAACGCAAACTTGGCGAGCAATTTTCAGACTGCAAGCGATTAGTTACGATCGATTATGATTATTCGTGCGTTGCTTGATAGCAATAGAACTCCGTTTGATGCTGCGGGTGACAACGACCTGCGTGATTCATGAGGACAGAGACGTAAAGCGCTTCTGGAAATGTACAATGTACATTATACGTAATGGACGGCACACACTCGACGAGGAGCGAGGGTAATGGGCAAAGACATAGTGTGGCAGCGTCATGCCGCGAGTATTGCCCGGCGATCCACATTTTGTCGGTATTTCAGCGCGAGTGTGGGAACAACGTTGTATACCTACATCGCGAGTAGAGGAGTATGTGGCTGGTAGGGCAATATTCACGGAAACGCGGACACCAGTGGGAGTGGCAATAGTGTGGCTGAAGGGTAAGGTTCGGAACTGCGAACTTGTAGTTTCTAAACAAAAGCTTTTACCCCTAAGATCGCTACCAGTTTTAGCCTTATACCGCCCTTAGCAGTTTCCTCGCAACCTTTACGAGGAGTGAGAAAATTAATGAATGTCAAATGTCAAGGCGCTGCGGAAATAGAGGGACGAGATGGGACCATTTCGACGCAACGACAATCGTATTATTTTTAACGCCTCTAGAAGGATAGCTCACCTAAAGTAGGTAGGTATATTTTATTAATCTCGCGTTAAATTTAAGGCTAAATGGGCTCGAGTCTTTGCTATAGCTAGGTCACATACAGTCAAGCACAGGCTTGCTCATTCAGGCAGGCAACTCGGTCTTTTTGGGCAGACATCTTCAATTCTTTCAGTCTGTACCTTTATTATTATTATTTTCTTGTGGGGTGCCGACCGGACGATCCGACCGCCTATTCTGCTGCCCATTTCGTCCATTTCCCCAGCCACCTCTCTGGGATTGGATTGGGTATCCCAGCAGTCTTTACGGCCAGTCAGTGCCATACTATACCTACTATTGTTTATTCTGTGGCAACTAAGATTTTAAACCAACTTCCAACAAGGATAAGGTTCTGAAGTTGACAGTATTTTTTTACACTATAACTACATTTCAGAACCTCACAACTAAAAAACTGTTAACTCCATTAACCTACTAAACTAACAGCGAATTCAGCAATAAAATTTCAATTGAATAATACCGTCGACCTTGTATTAAAAACGCAATAAAACTTTAACAATTTACTGTGATTCAACTACATCCTGACCACGCCCACGGACCATCAACCATATTATCAATATCTATTTTTGGAAAATTTCCTACTGTAATATTGTGAGGGGTAGTAGAACTGGTATTCCCAATGTAATAACTACATAATAATATAATATGGTGTACCTACATATTCACGCCTTTTATCCCTAAAGGCATAGGCAGACGCGTATTATACGCCCACATTTCAGCATCTGTCTATAACTCAATAAGATATGTGGTGAGCTTAATGTCATGTGGAAATGGACAGGTGCACGTTGCGACTTTGTAACTCCCCGCTGTTGAAATTTTGGGACCAATGGCTTAACATGCCTTTCATACCATGGACACACTGAAACTACTCTAACAACTGATGATTTTTTTGATAGAACTAGAACTGAAATCCTGTAGGTATAAATCTTACCTAATCAACACACATTCATAGCTATATTAATATTCAGATAACTGTGCTATCAGCTTAGGAACCTAATCAGTTAAAAATTAATTTGTTTACAAGTAGGCAAATTAATTTTGAACTGATAAGAAATTCTATTTATTGCATATGGTATGTACCTACTACTAGTGCGAGATCAGCTGGGCCATACTTTAGTAAGAAACCTTGGGAAGTCAAGGGTGCCACAACTTATCGCTCGTAGCACGGGTTGAAACCAAAGACTTCTATACAAAAAGAGTATAAAATGAGGTAGACATGCCATACTCTAACAAACGAGATTTCAAAAGCAAGCCTCAAACACACACATTGTTAAGACTACACTCACTTATAAATAATATTTACGTAATTTTCACCACAATAGCAATATACAAAAAGAACAAGAGTAAAAGAGAAGGCGTATGGACTCCGATTGCAAGTCGAGTACTTTTGAAGTTTTGACTCACTACAGTGCGAGCAACGCTGCTAATTAGCTCAGTTTATAGGTTTCAAAAATCGGTGCGTAGGGCATGTCTACCTCAGTTTATATAGAAGTCTTTGGTTGAAACACATATGAAGTGCAATATGAATAAGGGTAAAACTTACTCATTATGGTCCCTAAAGTGTAGTACCACACTCCCTATTGAATAGATATTTTAAAATCTTTTTTAAGACATTATTAGTCTTAAAAAAGATTTAAAAATATATCTATTTAATAGGGAATGCCATACTACACCTTTTGTAAAACGCTCAACAATTGGTAAACAAAGGGATTGTTTACATACTTTCATTGGAAAACTAATTAGGAATGTTAATTATTTATGTAACTTCATCCAGTAAAAGGCTATCTGTTGCTTACGAAAACTATGTAAGCAACCTGTGGTTTGTTTTGTCATGGTAAGATATTATAGAATTTAAGAGATATGATTATTAAAGACTGCCTCGGTGGTGCATTAGGAAGTGTAACTGCCTGCCGTGCCGGAGGTCCTGGGTCTGATTCCTGCATTGGTTCCAATATTTGTGTGATCTGCAAATATTTGTTCCAGAGTTTGGGTGTTTTCTATATATAATGTCATGTATTTAGAAATATATAAGTATGTCTATCAGTCGTCTAGATCCCGTAGCACAAGCTTATATTAGCTTACTTAATTTGGGCTAAATGGTGTTGTGTGAGTATTGTCCAACAATATGATTTTTAGGTTCAATACCCAAAGGGTAAAAAGGAACCCAATTACTGGGAATCTTCACTGTCAGTCTGTCACGAGGCGCTGTATCTCAGGAACCGTGATAGCTAGACAGTTGAAATTTTCACAGATAATGTATTTCTGTTACCGCTATAACAATAATTCTAAAACCAGAACAAAAGAGTATTTAAGGGCCGCTCTCATACAGCAAACATAATTTATTTGTCTGTTTTCTGGTATGGAACCCTCCATTCGTAAATTCAACTTACACTTGACCAGTTTTAATTTATTCTGGGGCATATGATGGTTGTGATGGTAAATAGCAGTCTAAAGTACAAATAAAAATCCTAGATAAGAGAGATGATGCCTTCAATGCAGATATCATATCTAGACACAGATGCTTCAAATAAATGACCTAGATTCACGTGAAAAGAAAAATATTATACTGATAAGTTATTTAGACTTGTAATCAAGCTTAACACAATATTGTAACTTTTCATTTAATTACAGATGGATGTTATTGGTTCCAAGATGTGTTAGAACTTTACCAATATGACACTATTTTTATTAAATATTTATCAGGCAAAGTAATTGATGTAAATGATTTGAATAATACTATGATTAAATTCAATTGTGATTATGATGTTAAAAAATCCAGGAACAATTTGAGAGTTACTATTGATATAGAGATTCATAGATAAAGTAATTATCTGTAAACAATGATTCAGTATTTACATTACAGTTAATTGAGTGGTCTGCACCATAACATTTTGATAATCACAACAATATAGAGATTTCAGAGTGGATTGTTGGTAATTCTAGTTGGAAACGTAGCGGAGGGCAAGATATTAAGGTATTGGTGTTCAATAATTCAACAAACTACACATTAAGTAGGCAAATCAAACTTTATAAAGTTCTTCTAACTCAGTACGACAGATAATGAATTAATGTGGGAGGAAACAGTACACATTGCAAGGCATAACTTAGATACGTTCACCGAAATTACGATAAGCCGGCCTACTGATTACGAATGACACTCCTTATAACATCATCATAAATATCATAATACTATAGACATAGCGCAATATAACACAAGTGCACAGTATCTTCGACGGAATACGAAACGCGAAACCTAACTTAAACACATACTTTTTTAATATCTACAGTCATTGTCATACCTGGGAATGCAGTTGGAAGGCGTCCTGTCCACTTCCCAGGCTGCAAAAAGTTTCATGGGAACAGGTTTCGATGCATTAGTCATCTTTTCCGATTTATTTTTCTCGGTCATCGTAGACAGCACCAAACAATAACTTCACTGCACGACACTAGTTATATTACCATCAGCATTGTTATTTAACCACTAAACACGACACTGTATACATTTTCAAGACACAGTTCATACACGAAGCCGATGCCGACAGCAAACAAAACAATATAATACACAGTAATTTTAATAGTACGGTAAACTGATTCGCGGCGAGTGAACAGGGCGTTCGATACGATACGTTTGACAGCCAGCTGCCCAGTGTTGCCATACTAAAGATACATTTTACACTAAAATAATTTATATTTAATTAAGATTAAGTATGTAATGGTGAATGGTGTACAACAAAGAATTATCTTTTTATCTATCTATCTATTTAGAATTTTATTGGCAAGAAAAGGTAGGCAAAGTAAATAACAGCTTGGCAAATCAAAACGTGCAATGAAAGAATTTATTCACCATTTTTTTCACGTGTGGTCAAGCCATTACTCGATGAACCTACATTAAATTTTATGTATCCTATGGAAACGGTACCAAAGGATACATAAAATTTAATGTAGGTAAAAAAAAAGTGAATGATTAAGCCCGATAAAAAATTCAAAAAATGTTTTACTCAAAGTTATCGCGTAAGTTTATCAAAATAAAGAGCTTCATACAATGGTTTTATGAATCTAATTAAATTTTAAATGAGAAATCATTTAATAATATATGATACAGTGTTCTTCCACTCCTTTAGAATGGGTAGGTTCTTACCACAATAAAGAATGTTATTATAATAAATGCTGATAACTACATAATTGCCACCCTTAATTTATAAAGGATGTGCCTACAAACGATTACATATTCATAAAAATCGCTAGTTGTCAATATTATACCCTCAACAAAAGTCTACGACAACCTTACCGATGGATCCCGGGTTTGTAAGGAGCAACTCGGCCCGGATTGCGGCGCCTCTTAGAACTCCTCTCAAAACAGAGTTTTTGAGAACAAGCGCCAAACGACATGAAGTTTTGACCAGCATGGAAAATTATTAGTCACGTTTCAAATGCCGTGAGAGGTGAAATAAAATTTACCCATTTTTGGGAAGATTTATTAACCTTCCACACTTTAAGTAAGTGTCACTCCTAGATGTCACTTTATGGATGCGTTCACTATTCCGCATACCTACTTGCGTAAGAAGGAATGGATCCTTATTATGATTGTCTTCTTACATTTCCCACGTCTTATTAACTTCAACTCCCTCCTGACTGACCCATGTTGATTCCCCCACATTTACATTGTACGTGATTACATCGACTCCTATAATATTAAACTTTAGAACATTGTGTGTCTCTGCTAAATTACTAACATATTCTGTGTGGTTTAATGTTGTCGTTTTTTTATTGTTCCATGTACCTACTACAACACGAATCTTGGATTTTGGACAATTAGTTTCTTACTTCCTCTTTTTTTACATTGTACACTCACAAAACTTTGATCCTTTTATTATGTGTGGACCGCATAAACACTTACCTACCAAATCCACACTGAGTCTTTGGCTTCAATTAGAACACTATCGCCATATGAAAGAAAAAAAAATACGCATACTGATGCATACTACTTCCACTAACAGCTTTTCTACATACCTGCCGCGAGCGAGTATGGGTTCTCATCATAGATGATGGTAATCCACTAGAAATAATCGAGAGACTTCGACCAGTCTATTAATACGATATAATGCTTATTCCCTATTACTTAGTTCTGTTTAAGTCCCTATGCGGTCATGATGTGACCTTCGAGTAGGTAAGTACTTGAGCATGGCAGCCTCTCCTAGATCAGGCGTGCTACTGTTGCAGTCAAAGAGAATACAATACTACGTAAGAGTTGCAGTTTCCTGGTTGGCTAGTTATGTCTATGCTCTATGCACTCATTGTTGACAGTAGGCTATAATACATTGGACAATCCCCAAGTTACATATCTAAGGGGTCAGCGACACAACGATAGATGTCAACTGTTCCACTCTGAGGATAGGTAAGTCAGAGTCTCTTGTATTTCTTAGTCTTAAAAGCCTCAACGGTTACTGGCGGATGTAGCGGCGGGATGCTATGGGATCTAGACCACCGATAAACATGTGTTGCACTTAAATAATCCTACATTGTAATGACGAAATTAAAACATTTTGATTCGGGGGATTGAACTCGGTATCTTACTCACACACAAAAAAAGCAGCGTAACAGTTTCCACTGCGCTACATAGGTAGTCGAATTTAGTGATTCCAAAGTGATCACTGAAACGCAGCCAGAGCAAGGAGGCTTCTTCGTGACGTGTATTAATGAACCCGGAAGAAGTATCAGTGGAACTCTTTTTACTCTTCAGTATCCCACTACATTTACATAAATGTATAGGGCGGCTGCAGATGTAAGCTAGCGCTTGGTGACTGGTGTGAACACTAAGCAAATGCTGACTTGTGGCCTTATGATAAACTAGCTGATACCCGCAGCTTCAAGCGCGTAAAATTTGTTCTCGTTCCCGCTTCCCGTATTTTATCCCCTTGGGGTTAGAATTTATGAAAATCCTTTCTTAGCGGATGTCTACGTCACAACATCTACCTGCATGCCAAATTTCAGCCCGATCCGTCCAGTGGTTTGGGCTGTGCGTTGATAGATCACTATGTCAGTCAGTCAGTCACCTTTGAGTTATATATATTTAGAAGAAGAAGATTATAATAAGAAAAAGATTTAACGAATTAGGGTAATTTGTATAAATTTTTTTTTTTAACGTGAGGGTATATCCATCGTGGATGCTATGCCGGACTCCTACCAACTAAAAAACCTCACGTAACGCCCAACAGCCTATGGTTGTGAGCCCCGGGTAAGCCCTCGGAAGGATGTCCCAGGACTCCCAACAGACCTACGGCCACCACTGCGGCCTCGCTAGGGTATAAAATGTTTCTTCCTTTCTCTTTCATTATTTTTAGCCGAATAGATATTATGAATCGATCTTCAGTTGGCGACCCTATTGCAGCAAGGCCTGTATTTTAACCACTCGCGATGGTTTTTATAAATAAAGCGGATATAACGCGTCACGCGGTGTCACCCGCGTAGCTCTCGTTCCCGTGGAAATAAAACATAGCCTATGTTCACCCACCGTGGATAGCGTAGCTTCCCAATAGTGAAAGAATTTTTCAATTTGGTTCAGTAGTTTTGGATCCTATTCGATGGAAACAAACAATCAAATCTTTCCTCTTTATAATATTAGTAGGTATAGATTTATACTCTGTTAAAATTAGGATGATAATTTTGATAGCTCTTAGTAGGGCACCCCATAGCGTCCAATCGTTAATGAATCTATTCGATTATCGATTGCGTAATATTTTAAATCAATAGTTACAAAAAACCGTTTTTATTATGTTAGGTAAATATAATTGCATTATTATTGTTCGTATTATACTTACCTAATCATATTACAAATAAATATTGTGGAAACCTACTTATTAACTTGCATTTAAATTAATATACTTAATTTCGATTTATTCGAATTATTTGTCTATGATCGATTCTGCAGTATTTTTGGAAGACGCTTCACACTGATAAGTGGGCGGTACTCGTCTATGAGATATGATAATTTTTGGAAGTATACTTGACTTAAACAAAATACTTCATACGCGTGAGCTGGCAAAATTATCAACCTAATTTTATCAGAGTATAGTACACTCATTTGGAAGTGATAGTTTTCCGGGAGTTATGAAAATATTGTTATGCTAATCGTGTTAGGAACAGCGCACAGAATTGAAAGTCACATAAACAAACAAAATTTTTATTAAAAATTAAAATAACGAAAACATGATCAATGTTAACAATATCCAAAAATTAGTATACCTAAAATAATATTACACTTACATGAATTTGTAAGATCTTAGAATACGAATACATACCTACATAGATTGGCTTTTACGTAAATAATTTGAATAAAATAAACAATTTCCGATTCAGTTAATGCATATTGCAATATTATCCTAATACCCAAAACCCTTACAAAACATTTAAAATTAACTATGTTATCAGACTAGAATATTCTTATAAGCTAGATTTATATGTATTATGGCAAAAAGGGGCAAGCGACTTTTTTATAAAAAAAATAAAAAATCTTTACATAGTCTATGCGGAGTATAAAATGTGTGGTCTTATCTATGGGCCGTGGTCCAGACTTACAATACCCGATACAGATAATATATACCTAAGCAATTTGAATTTGGAATACAAAGTGAAAACACTATGTACTTACATATAAATGAATGAATATTACACTAGGCTTGTGTAGCCTACGGCCTATGGTTGTATAATTTTTATTCTAAATAGGGAATATGCATGTTTTTTTGTTATATTTTCCGCCAAATCATTTACTACCCGTTCGCTCTAACTTTGCCGCTGGCGTAGAGGCGTATACCCGAATTGTTAAATAGACAAAGTAAATTGACAGTAGCTAATGTCACTTCGTCATAGAAAATATGCAACATTGTATGAAGAAGTGACATTAGTTGCTGTCAATTTACTTCGTCTAATTAAAAATTCGACTTTAGTATGGAGCCGAGCGGCAAAGTTAGAGCGAACGAGCAGTAGGCACGAGTCTACAATAGGGGGTTCAAAGACCTATTATATTATTTCACAATAATAATGAATACCCTCTTTGAATTCAGGCATTCAATATTATTGAGTCAATAAAATTGATATCTAAATCATACGTCAATATTGTTGTGCGTTGTGTTGTGTAAATAGGCAAATTAATATGGCTAAGAATTTGGTCTAAACATTCTTTTTTGGGCTATTTTAGTTTTATTAAAAAGCAGATGGCGGGGTAAAAACATAGCTTTAACATGCATATTCCCTACTGGCAGTATTGGAATGTGTGTAGGACTTGAATTCGTAGACGAAACTTAACTGATGAAGTGTCTCATATTTTATAACCGGCGAAAGATGATAAAAGACATTTCAACATAAAGTTTGTCAACTCTAAGCCCCTTTTCACACGTACCGGTTGCCGGGTAGCCGGTGCCGGGTACCCGGCGGCGAGTGTATGGCATTACCGGGCAAATTACGCCGGTACGTGTGAAAGCTATAGTACATGGCCGTACACTTCGCCGCCTGCCGGATACCCGGCAACCGGTACGTGTGAAAAGGGGCTAAGTCATTCAAGAATGACATTACAAGGGCCGCTTTGTAATATTGGAATGAAACTTGTTCCATTATCAACTTGGCAAAAAATTCAAAAAACAGAAAAAAATCCATGTTGGCAACATTGTCAAAGTGCTGTCAAAAACGTCACTTGTCAGTTAAAACGTCACTTATGTCAGTTAAAACGTCACTTATGTCAGTAAAAACGTCACTTATGAGTTAAAACGTCACTTATGCCAGTTAAAACGTCACTTATGTCAGTTAAAACGTCACTTATGTCAGTTAAAACGTCACTTATGTCAGTTAAGAAATGAAGTACTACACCGTAAATGAAATATGTTTCGAACGGGTTGTGGAGTCTTCATAATTTTCTTCTCTTTTTGCCAAGTTGTATAGCTTGGCAAAAAAGAGTATAAAATGATGGAGGCGCCACTAAACTGTTTATATGGCAACCCGTTATAAAGAAATCAGTATCCAGTTGCCAATAAATATCAAACCCCCACTCAAATTGTGTTATGTCATCGATTGACAGATATATGTATGTGACATTATTGACAGCATTTTGATAATGTAGCCAGCATGCAAAATATTAGTTCCGTTTCTCGACTTTTTTGTCAAGCTATACGAGTGTAGAAGAGGTCTACTTGGAGACCTCGGGTGGGCAATCGAGCGCCTTAGTTCCGTTTGTAGACATTATTGGCAAAGTATATTCACAAATTAGATAGTACAGATGAAAACCTACATATTAAATAGCTATTTGTGCAACTACCCTCTGCTACGCACGCACACTCGCGCAAAAATTAGAATAAAACTACTATGAAAATCTTTGACCTCGTGTCTGTGAACGGTGTATATGTGTGCGTAGCGAATTTTTTATGAAGGTTGCCATCTGTACTATCTATACTCTGTAAAATATAGCTTGATTCTGTGACAGTTCTACCAATGTAAACAGGAATAGACTTTATGTCAACGCCATAAAGCTTTTTTGGTTAAAATGTAAAGAGTGAGAACACAGGGCGCAAACTGTAAATAACAACTTTATGCCTTTAAAATAAAAGTCAATTTTGTTTACGTTATTATAACTGTCACAGAGATCTATAGCTATATTTTACAGAGTATAGTTTGTGGTATGCTGCTCGTTCGCTCTAACTTTGCCGCTCGGCTACATACTAAAGTCGAATTTTGAATTAGACGAAGTAAATTGACAGCAACTAATGTCACTTCTTCATACAATGTTGCTTATTTTCTATGACGAAGTGACATTAGCTACTGTCAATTTACTTCGTCTAATTAACAATTCAGGTATACGCCTCTACGCCAGCGGCAAAGTTAGAGCGAACGGGTAGTATGTGTGTAGTAGAGGTCTACTTAGTGACCTCGGGGGGACAGTCGGGCTGCGCCGAGGGGTGAGCGGCGCGGAAGGCGGGGTGGTGCTCCAGCTCGCGGTCGATGCGCAAGATGATGGGGAACGGACGGAGGTCCACGTGGAACCTGCGGTATGGAGGTGGAACTTGTAGCGCTATACTCACAGAAGTCTTACTTCATTAGGTTTATTTTTGATGTGAGGGAAAATCCTCATGGATGCTATGCTGGACTCTTACCGACTAAAAAACCTTACATAACGCCCAACAGCCTATGGTTGGGAGCCCCAGGTAAGCCCTCGGAAGGACGTCCCGGGACTCCCAACAGACCCACGGCCGCCACTGCGGGCTCGCCCAGGGGGTGGTTCGGGTGCTATCCCGCGTCTTTGGGAGGTTTCGGGTGTGATCCCGCTTCTAAGGGGGGGGGGGGGCGGCGGGGGGGGGGCGTGCGTGAATCCCTCACGTCACGCTGCCATCATGGGCCTGCCTCTGTAAGGACGGTGAGCAGTCCTCTAACCGTCCTCAGGCCCCCGGTACTTCATTAGGTACTAATATTATAAAATGCGAAAGTGTGTTTGTGTAAATGTTTGTTACTATTTCACGCTCAGACGGCAGAACGGCGGAAATTTGGTACAGAGATACATTATAGTCTGGAATAACACATAGGCTACTTCTGATTCCGGGCATATGTTCCCACAGGAAGCGGGAACGGGTACCAAATTCCACGCGGGCGAAGTCGCGAACATCATCTAGTAATATTATAAGTGCGAAAGTTTGTGGGCGTGGATGTTTGTTACTCTTTCACGTTCGGACGGCTGAACAGATCGGGCTGAAATTTGGTAGAGATGCAACTTTCATGCAGTGGATCTTAGATAGAACAGAGCGTTTCAGAAGATTGTTTTTCTTTTGAACCAAAAAATCTAGGAGCACTCTGTCAGTGCATGTTTATCGCTCCCCTTGAACCAAATCTGGTTGTCAAAGCAGAGCGTGAAGAGTTACTTTCACTGTGTCACCAGGTCTGATGAACAGTGATAGAGGCCTTCAACTCAGTAGGTGTCGAAAACGGTTTCCATTCGACAGGCGTCATTCCGAGAAACCAAACATAAAAAAACGGTCAAGTGCGAGTCTGACACATGCACAGAAGGTTCCGTACCAAGATAAGGCAAGAATTAGGTTTGTTGTATGTGAGCCTCCCTAAAATATTATACCTTATTCTTAGTACTGGTTACAGCTCCAGAAATACATCATCTATGAAAATTTCAGCTGTCTAGCTATCACGGTTCCTGAGATTCAGCCTCCTGACGGACATATGGACAGCAAAGTCTCATGAATAGGGTTCCGTTTTTCCCCTTTGGGTGCGGAACCCTAAAAGAGTTAAGAATAATCATTTAAGATCATTTCATTTTGGACTGGTCCAAAATATTCTACTTTGAAGACTTATACATTTATATCTATACAGGGCTCAAGAAAAAGATCCCTACTAGTATTATTAATGCGAAAGTAACGCTGTCTGTCTGGTTTTTTACTCTTCCACGTCTAAACCGCTGAACTGGTTTAGATGAAACTTCATACAGAGATAGTTTAAATCCCTGGCAAGCACATGGGCAACTTTTTAATCGACTATGCAATAAGAGGGTAATGATTTTACGGTATAGGACGAAGCCGCGTGGAACAGCTAGTAATCAATAAATATTAAAGAATATACCTTCTAGCATTAAACACTTGTGGTATAAGGCAGCAATCGGCAAGAGTGATTTCGTCCCCGACACAGTACTTCCCCGCTGAGGCAGATAGTAGCTTCTCAACGGCCCGGAAACCTCGGGTGATCCAGTGCTGTGCCCATTCTTTTTTTTTATCTTCTCCTACGTAGATCAGAACTATCAGGTTTTGGAGAGGCTGGATACCGGATGAGATGACCTGAAAAATGGAAGGCAGAATAATTATAACAAGCATAATGACACTAACTAAAAATAAATAAAATTTTGTAGAGCAGTAAACTACAAAATATCAGAGCGAATGACGTCACTTCTTTGTAATAAAGGCTTCCGCGCACAGACGCGTTATTTTCGGCCGTAATATCGTTTGCTTTATCGCGATAATACGTCCCGATTCCTTGCACAAAAGTGCGTTTTTATCGTCCAATAATTCAAATAATTATTTTCGCGATACCAGTGCAACGTTTTTTTTAACAAGTACAGTGTGCCATTATGGTGTTCCATAATGGCGCATTTACATTAGTCGATAACTAATGTAAACAATCGGTCGTTTAAAAACGACCGGTCGATACGCAGCATACGGAGGCTCCCCGCATTGCTGCATATCGACTAAAATGTAAACAATCGGTCGTTTGAAAACGACTGCTCGATACAAGTCGCACGCGCATCAATGCCATTTGAAACGACCACCACGCATTTTGTAGCGCTGACAGGAACGACTAGTGTAAACAGTACCCGCATGCGGGTTGCATTGCTAGCAAAGTAACACCAAAATCTATTTCCTCTCGCAACAATCAAATCTTTGCTGGTTGAAACGAGTTACGTAAATGCGCCATAACTCACTCGCCCCGCTATCTGAAACCGGCGTCCAGTCGAACCTGTGGGATATAGATTAGGCTGACTGAGATTAGGATGACGTCACTTCTGCGACTGTCACATAAATTTAAAAAGTAAATTGCATTTTTTTCCTAATAAATTCGTAATTACTGCAAAAATATGAGTATTAGTAAATAATATATGTGCCAGAGGATTTTAAGAGGAGTTTTCAAAATTTGTCATCATGTCTATTCAATTGAGTCAAGGTGGCCACCCTATTCAATTTTCATCGACAAAATAGTCATACAAATGAAGTTGAATATGAAAAGAGTGAAAAATTTGGTAATTCATAATTATTAACAAAATGACATAAGATTAGTAAGAATTTCTACCTCACCTCACATATTTCCCGTACTTTGGCGCGTTTGAAACAGTCTTGAGGCATCAGAGGTCTCTGTGGTCTCGTCTCCTCCAAATAATGCATTATACTCAGTGATTCTACTAGTGTGTGTCCATCTGTAATTTAAATAAAACATAGTATAAGAAAAAATAAACATTATGAGGAAAACGTTACATACTTACCGCCTCCTCCTGGCTGAAGTTAAGCTAATTTTATTTATAACTAGCGGACGTCACGTGGTTTTCACCTGCGTAGCTCCCGTTCCCGTGGGAATACGGGAATAAAATATAGCCTATGTTCACCGGAAGGAGTGAAGCTTCCCAACAGTGAAAGAATATTTCAAATCGGTCCAGTAGTTTCGGAGCCTATTCGATGCAAACAAACAATCAAATCTTTCCTCTTTTATAATATTAGTATAGACTAGCTGTTCCCCGCGCCTTCGTCCGCGTAATTACCCTCCTTTTGTACAGTCCCTTGGGCTCAAACTATCTCTTTACCTACTAAATTTTAACAAAATCGGTTTGTTTAGGCGATAAAGCGTAACAGACAGACAGACAGTTACTTTTGCATTTATAATATTAGTAAGGATTTGTAAATATAGGTATTGGTTTGTTACTGATAATACAAAAATTATGTAGGTAAGTTACAAGTTTTTTCTTATCTCTTTTTTGTAGAGATAGATATAATAGTATCTGACACTTAAACATTCTACATATCATCATATTCATACAAACACAGGTCATCCACTCTTTCATATAACCTTCGATATAGGCCTTATCAATTTATTTGTGACTCCTTCGAACCTATGCCTTTAATTTCTGAGTATTTGAAGTCTATAATTTCTCTGCCAAAATCCTCTAAATCGATTCAGGCACTTTTGGTTTTATGCACATAAAGCTTTGCAGTCCTTAAATAGCAGTTGACCAAAGAAAAATATAAAACTATGAGCTGATGCCTTAGACCATATAACACGGGACTAGCCTTTGCGAACCACCGCATACAAAAATATTCTGCCAGTTTTCATACAAGTGAAGGGGGAAACACAAAGACATATAAAATTTCATTGCATTTAAAAATGTATTAATCGACAAACGCGTAATGGCTGTTGTGTGTTAATTGTTATTGTACAGTCAACTACAATGAAATGTACTAGTTTAATCATATAAATTGATGTACTGATGTACAGGCTTTTTATAAAGCCAAAAGACCAAATGGTCATGTGCAATGGCAGAAAACAATGCTTAAGTAAGGCGCATCCTGTGGTTAGATGATCTAAGGCTGATGCTCGCGACTTAGCACGCAGGGAATTCTGTCCCCATTCCGGATTTTCATAGGAACCTATTTCTGGGGTGGAAGTAGCCTATTTGTTATATCCTGGACCAGGACCATGGGTTGGTAGAGGGGACTATCCCTGTACCTTTCAGTCCAATCCGTTCAGCCGTTAAAGTGCGAATGAGTTATAAACTACCTATCCTATTAATATTATAAGTGTTAAAACTTTAACACTTATAATATTAATAGGAGCTTCAGTAAGCTCTTTACTAAAACGAATATCCAAAGTGGCATTGATAGGATCTTCCTAATTCTGGTTGGGCAGGGGAGGGAACGTTGCTGACGGTGGAAGGTGAGCGTTTATGCGCATAGGAAGGTGGCCACCCGAAACCTATTCAAATGGGTCGCAGGTTCAAACGCCGTCGGGGTGTTTCCCCCTGTGCCACTGCCCACGCTATGGACCCGGCTCCCCCACAGTGAATCCATGGAATGCTAAGAATAAGGTCTCGTCTCTTACCAATACAAAGCGAAGGTACTTGTTCCATGGGGTTGACCTCTCGGTACTCATTGCAGTGTTGTTCCCCTCCGCCTTTGATCAGGCTCACTGGCTTTATGTCATATGGTATCTCCTTCAGATTGAGCGCGATTCTGACGCGCCAGGAACATGAGCTACGCCAGTACGAATATAAAACAGGCTAAAAACAAGTGAAAAGATTAAATATGGAATAGTATTGCGTGAATTTCAAAAATCATGCAAAGTTTTCTTTTTATCAATCACTATATGCCTATGGCAGTCAACTGCTGAATGTGGGCCTCTCACAAATTACTGCACAATACAGGGTCTTGGGCCTTCCAATTACAGTCAATTGCAGTAACCTTCTAAAGGTCATTGGTCCATCAGTTCCAAATTATTATTGTGGATATTATTAGGCAGGTAGCCGGTTGCTGCTACACATTATCAGTTGTTGAACTGGTAATGACTAAATCCTGCTAGTGTCTACTAATTGCCTCATTACAACTTACTATAAGTTGAACTAGTCTGTTTTAAAATGGTCCATGAATGGTGCCGAGATCACAGCTACTGTAAGCCTGTTCCAAGCTCTAGAAACTTGGTTCCTAAAAGTCTCTGTGGGAGTAATTATTTTTTCAGTAACATTAAAATTTTCTGTGGTTACCAAAATCTAACTTTTCTGAAAAACCAAAATTTCTATAGGAGCACACCAGAAATAAGTACAAAATTTCAAATTTATAGTTATGTAATGGTTGAACATTTAGTATATTTAAGCACACAGATAGTCACAACCAACTTTTACTAGTGTGACATAGCCCATTTCCCAATGAGAACCTAAAATGCGAAACACAAAAAAATGGCTACTGGACATGTCTGGCCTGTATAGTAATTACATTCATTTACACCTTTAAATAATGTAACTAGTATAATCCGTTCGCAATGAGTGGAATGCATATCCTTGTCGTAGAAAATGAAAAATGACAGATTTCAAGTATAGCGTTAGCAAAGAGGTTCGAAAATCTGTCTTTTTCAATTATCTTTGACAAGGTTCTGCATTCTTCTTGTTGTGCACAGATTATATAATTACCTTTTGTTTGTTAGGAACCATTTTTATGTGTTTAGCACAATAAGTAAGCAGGTTTAGTAATGATGTTTGCCTTCACCAGTAAACAAGTAATGTATTAGTCATACGCACATGATTTCGAAAAAGCAGAGCATGCCTTGAATGTGAACCTGATACCTCCGTCTTGGTAGTCCAACGGTCTCCCACTAGGCCACTGCTGGACTTAAGTATGAAATAAAAGAGTTTAGATTATTATTACATGACCATCATGAAGAATGAACACCACAAAGATTAAGAAATTATTAGAAGGTAACGTGTTGGGTTATATATTATACATGCATACCATGATGTATGATTCTTAAGAATTATGAGGAGTGTTTAACATAAAATATATTATACAACAAAAACCATACAAGCTTACTAATATTACCTTGCTTTGATCACCCATAGCAAAGAAGTTTAATTGTGAAAAGAAAATCTAAAGGTCTTAAATTCCTTTTTACAAAACTGACCAAACCAGACAAGCAGCAAACTTGTTTTGATAACCAAGAGGGTAAAACAAGATAAACAAGTATAGCCGGTAGATAATGTCATGTAAATTAATATCCAGTCTTGTGTATGTTTGTACAAAAAGGAAATAGTATGCTAAAAGATGTGAAAAGCTCTCAAATGAAGTAGGTAGATAAGTTTCAAAGAAAATTTTATGCTTGATGTGCATGAAACTAGTGCTATGAAAAGAAAAGAAATTAGTTTTGGCTAAGACATGAGAGAATGAGACAAACAGGGTGTTACATTAGGTACATATTTTTGATAAATATATCCAGATATCAGAGTTTATACAAAAATATTATTTATAGAAGGTAATGTTTATAAAACATAATCGCTTCTGCAATAAAGATTACGAGAATTCGCGATATAGAAATAGGTACTACATAATACTATCAGAGAACAATACATAATGTAAATACATATTTCACATATTATTATTGTACAAATTGTACAGAATAAATTGATTGCAAAATCCAAAGAAAACATACCTTAGCCATTGCGGGATTAAGTCCGCTGTGTTTGTAGTAATTAATTTTGGCGGTGTTTATGTACCTGGTCTCAAACTAGTACGTATTATGTGCTAATAAATATTATTTATTATCTTTTACTTTTTACTCCAAATACTGTCCATTTAATTTATTATTTATGTGGCTCTGGCTTGTTATTGATAATTTAATTTGAATATTTCATTCGTACAATTTGATTTGATTGATAGATATATATTGATGGAGGAGGGGCCTCAGCTCAGCCTGTCGGTGTTCTCAAGTCGAAAAATTCAATGTCAAAATAGCAAAATATGCTCACTCACGAAGTCACGACACGACTGACACTCGGACACGGTCAATAATATTGAGTCAAATTTTTATTTGCAGATGTCAATGAAAAATACCTTATTTCACAATTTTTACGTGGAGATAGAACAAATAAGCATAAATAAAATTATTTAATTAATATACATATTATATATTCAGTCATAAATATATAAATTAATTTATTTATTTATGATTTGGAAAACTTACAGCTATTATTTCTTATGCTTGCTCTACATTACTCGCGAAGTTGAACGAAGTTATTCGGCGAAGTTGCCAGAGGCAAAGAAATTTTTTGACGAAGTAGATCGAGGTGCTCCTCTACACTATCGTACTCAAGTAGGACTTCGGATTACTATCCCACGATTTAAGGGGTGGGAGGGGGGGAGGGGGGGAAACCCCCCCCCTGACGGAAAAGTTGCGGACGCCCCCCCTTTTTGAGTTATGATTTTTTTAAAATTCTAACCTAACTTTCGCATTTTCTTGTTTTGAAATCGATTTCAAGGTCGAAATTGGAAGATAGAAAATGGAGGGGGAGGGGGGAATCCCCCTGACCACTCCCCAAAGTTAGGAAATCAATAGTTACCCCGAAATTTAAATTTTTATTTTTTGAGGTAATCATTCTCCAAATAAGAACTCGTCGACAAGCCAAAAAAAAAAATAGCCTGCCTTCTAACCTAACCTATCCGAGTCGGGGTAACCCATGAAGCTATAGGTAAACATGGAGGCCACACTTCGAACAACCGCTTGAGTCAAATACCTACGTATCTCTATCTCACTCTCTGTGGGCTAACCTTCTCTTTCTAGGGAATTGTGCAGTGCTGCTATCTTCTTATTAGTATCTCCTAGAAAATAATAGAAATAGAACATACTAACCAAAAATGCAAGTAAAATAACTTATAAATAGCTCTATAGTTCGACTACGATTATTTAATGCGTAAATTAATTTTTTTTATACCATAATATGCATGATTGGGTTGTCGAATCAGTGAATTACATTCCCATTTTCTAAGGATTCTGTAATGTGGCAACATTGGTACTACATGTCAACTGTCAAAATGTCAACGAACAATAGAATGGCGGTTGACTTCATTGTTTTCACACAATAGGAAACGTCGTGAAGTAGTGTGACTATATTGAGGATTTATCTGGGACTTCCTGTGTATTAATATAAGAAACACGAATGTCATTATTAGAGTAAATAAAATAAGTTAAGTATTGTTATCGTATGTTAATGATGAATAATTGTTTTAGGTTTCCTAAAAATAGTATTCAGCGAGAAATATGGTTATCCATTGTACCATTAAAAATTAAGTTAAGATATCTATACTAATATTTTAAAGAGGAAAGAGTTGTTTTTTGTTTGTTTGTTTGTAACGAATAGGCTCCAGAACTACTGTACCGATTTGAAAAATTCTTTCACTGTTGGGAAGCTACACTCTTTGCGGTGAACATAGGCTATATTTTATTCCCGTATTCCCACGGTAACGGGAACTACGCGGGTGAAACCGCGTGACATCCGCTTGTTTCTTATAAAAGCAATTAGTATGCTAACTAATCATAAATTTTATTTTCTCGCGTACCTTATAAACGAATGGATATAGGTGCAATTCTATACATTCGTGTCGTGTAACTTTCTTAAAAGTGCTGGTAGATGGTGCCTCCTTTTCCATATTTAAAAAAAAATGAAGTTCTATGAAAGCGCCAGGATTTGCAATTTGCATTTTCAAAAAACCGATTATGATGTAGTAACAAAGCAAAATCAAAATCAAAATTATATTTATTTCACATAGGCATTATACAGATGCGCTTGTAAAACGTCCAGAATATAAAACAAAACTCTACCACCAGTTCACAACGCGACCCACCTAAGAAGAACTGGCAAGAAACTCAGCGGGTTGTTCTTTTTTTTTGCTCTATTTACAATTTTAAAGAATCTAAAAACTATGCATTTTAACAATTTTTTTGAGAATCCACACTAAGCACTTGCCGTTCTTCCATGGCACAAGGGTCAGACCGTCCGGTATCTTGCCGTCTGCGCGGGACAAACCTGGTGGTTCAAGGATACAGGGGATCTCAGCCGACCCAGAGCTCTGTTACGCGGATGCCTACCGGTGCAGCGACAACTCAAAGCATGATGACCATCGCTCTCCACCATGGCACCGCAGATGCATTCGTGAGGTTCACACACCTTGCAGCCTAAGCAAAATGCAAAAGCGCTGCATGCGTGCCATGTTTGGGATTGAAATCATGGAAAGCTGTAGACCACTGTTCCTTAAATATAAAATTTTAACAATGCCATCACTCTATTTACTGGAAGTGGCTCTGTTTGTTAGGAGCAACCCAAGTCTCTTTCCCCGCTTGATGGATAAAATTGAGCGAAATAGACGTGACAAGAGCCGATTGTGCGTTCATCCCTCTAAAACAGAGCTTCTACATAAAAGTGTTGTATGCATGGCGCCATTAATGTATAATAAACTGCCAAGGACAATAAAAATGCTCAACATAAATAAATTTAAGACTACTCTTAAGAGAATGCTAACTGAGAAATGTTATTATAGTGTCACTGATTTTCTTGAAGATAGAACTCTTTTAAATTATAATGTTGATATATGACTACCGCATAGGTTTGAGGAATAATAAGATTATGCATGTATCTACTTAATGCTTTTTAATTTGTAATTGTAAGCCATCATATTTGTATACCAAGTTTGTTTTGGTGAAACATGTTGACACAAAATATATATTTAAGATCTGCGTGTATAATAAGCACTTAGCCATGTACTTATTGTATTGTAACCACACATGTTTTTGCAAATAAATCATATCTTATCTTATCTTATCTTATCTTAAGCGGAGAGCCACGCGATCAAATTATTTAAAATCTTATTCCAATGACTTTAGCACTAACATTTCTTTATTTTGACATGAAGAGACATCGGCAGTCTGTGAACTACCACGTGCTGCCGCGGCAGACTGCGAGCTACCACAAGCTGTAGCGGCAGCTTACGTCACAGCCTGCCACGGAAAGCCGCAGCGCGCGAGTCGTACAGTTGATTAACCTAGAAAAATAACCCACTTGGATGAATAGCTTCGTTATTCGCAATGTACCTATGCAATCTGCAGAGAATACTACCTATCAGTCTTCGTAAAAAACAGAGAAAATAGTTAATCTCGCCTTTGTACATCTAATTTAAATAATAAATTTTCACCACACATTTTTAAAGGTGAAATGATAATATACCTCTGCCTACCCCTTCGGGGATAAAGGCGTGACCTTATGTATGTATGTATTGTACATCTAATTGTATTATGAATATATATTGTCTTTATTGTGTACAATAAAGAATATATAGAAAATAAAGTATCCTGGCAAAAATAAAAATAGGGCTACCCTACTTAGAAAGAGACGTAGAGCCCACACAGAGCAAGACAGTAATATACAGACTACGCTTCAAGTAGGTATTCGAAGTGTGGCCTCCATGTTTACCTATAGCTTCATGGGGTAACCTAACCATAATATGTGCATAGAGATAATCAAATCAATCGATTAACCCGCTAACTCAACCCTACCATCCCCTTCGAACATAACACTCGATTCTTCAGGCGATGTCACAGCACAACGCGAAACCTCAGGCTTCGGAGACGCCATGATGTTAGTCAAACGTTATTGCACAAACAGGAGTAGGTACGAATACGATCTCAACTGCTAGGAACACGAACGATGACTGAAACACTGACAGTCTGACATTAACAGTGCATACGACGTTTTACGTTTAGTTTCGCATATCGGCAACCGTCATTAAATTATTATAAGTATATATTTAATAGCATTCATTTATTTATATATACGTAATATAATAAAATATGTATAAAAGGTGATGTCCACTTTTTGTATGGACGTTGGTTTTTTATTCGAAGTAAAATCCAGAATGGCTGAAAATACACTGATATATAGTGACCAAAATTAGGAATCACGAATTAGATAAATAATAATTTTTGAAACCTGCCTTTAAGAGAAAACCCAAAAGTTATTTTATGTTAGTAGATATTTTAATTAAATGGATGGCAATACAAACATAATTTTTTGAAATAGCAATTATGGCTGTCATCAATGTGAACAGTCACTGTCAATGTCAATTATGTCAGTAATGCATCTCGCTGCTCGCTGTTCAGTGTGACCGTTTTCAGTATTTTAATACGTTTTCGGTATATTTTATTGACTTTTTTCGATATCACTATATTAATGGGAATATTCGCAAAAGTCAGTATTTTTGAGTATATTTTCAATAAAAGGTTAGGGTTACACCTCCATGTCTCAGCGAACAATGAAGTTCTGGGGATTTCCCGGATTTTGTCCATAATATTTCATTCAGGAGCATAGATAATCTTATGTTCAGTGGTCCCATTAGCCAATGAAACCACGGTTAAATGATATTTTCCGTTGTCACATCAATGGGGACCACGCAATAGAAGAGGAACAAATATTGAATAAAAGAATGAAAGTTCATAGGTATTGGCAGATGGAACTTGTGAGTGCGCCAAAATATTAAGAAATAATTAGATTACGTCAGGGACAGTTGAAATCCACGTCCTCATCACATTCACATTATTTATTAAATGTTTTTAAAAGCCATATTGTTTAACATAATAGATAAGTACTTACTAATTAAATACCTATTATATACTTGAAAAAGTACCTAAGTACAGGTACTTTTATTTATTGTTCTACAAGGTGTGCAGTTACGATAAACATAAAAAAAACCGGCCAAGTGCGAGTCGGACTCGCGCATGGAGAATTCTGTCCAACAAAAAATGTAAAGATATACGAGTATATCACATTTGATGACATGTATGAAAGCCTCCCTATCAATTTCATATGGCAGCAACATAAATATACATGACCTGTGAAAAGGTTTATCCACCTGCTCACATTTCATGATATACAGTACAGCCTGGAGACAGACGGCGAAATCTCAGATAGGGTTCCGTTTTGAACCATTGGGTATCGAACCTTAAAAATATTAAGCCTTTTTTGATTTGCTGACGTGGGGAATGCGGTTGGCACCGTTATTCCAGCCCGCGGGGACAGCTGGGTGTGGGGCTCCCGGTCCCGAAAAGGGGCCGTCCCTTGAATATCGATATTTTTGTCGGTATATTTTCCCTGTGCAATTTGGTATATTTCAGTATATTTTTAAGGAGCTAAGGTATTTTCGTAAAATTAAATTCGGTCACACTGTCGCTGTTTCGCTTTGGTATTTCAGGTTTCGTTTATTAGTAACGGATTCTTTGACTGTGCACATTATTTGAATGTTAATAGTATTTGGACTCAAACTTAAATAACTCATACAACTTGGCAGTTGGCTATTACAACTGTTATTTGTTTCCACCAGCGATTTTAAAACACTGACTGTAAGTGTATTATTACTTTGTTTACTTTGTTAAGTATTATATAGGTATATTCTTACTTGTATTAATCATATACCAGGCAACAGTTTCAGTACCTACGAAGCTATTAGTACGTGTCCGGAGTTTATCTCAATACTAAAAGAGTTGATTACTTAGGAAGGTAAATATAATAATAAACTAGCTGACGCCCGCGTAGAGTATTGTTCCCGTTTCTGCTTCCCGTGGGAACTTATAGGAAAGCCTATGTGTTATTCCGGACTATGCTCTATCCCTGTACCAAATCTCAGCGAAATCCATTCAGCCGATAGAGTGTGATTGAGTAACAAACATCCAAACATCTTCACAAACTTACACATTTATAATATTAGTACAGAGTACAATAGAATTAGTTGATGCCCGGGGCTCTGCCCGCGTTGATGTCGGTATTTTTTTCGCATTTATAATAATAATTAAATTCACAATAGTAATACCTACCTGAAGTAAGGCTCACCCCCTCTTACATGAGACTTAACATAACCAATGAAATATTTGGTGTAAGTACATTATACCTCTGTCACTCTTTCAGGGAAAAGGCAACACTTAAAAAGAAACTGCAGTAATCGCTATACAGAATTCTAACTCCAATCTGATTATCATCTGTCAAGAATGTATTAACTTACTACTGATAGAACTCAGTAACAGAAATGAAGGTAATAGTATTAATGAACAACTTGATCATCAATCAGTGTGTGTGTTGTGACATGTCTGTTCTAAGACAGACCGGCCGGCATTCTCTTCTTTACTTGATGGCCATCTTGAGAGAAATTACATTGCTGCCATCATCAAACCTCGTCAGGTAATTTTATGTTTATTACTTACATACAAAGATATAGTCACGCCTTTATCCTCAATGGGGTAGGCAAAGGCATGGTATATACCCACATTTCACCTTATAGATTTATGTTCCATGTAATAGCAGCCCGTAAGGCCAACTTGACATAACAATTATTATTTTACTGACAACATGTTTATTAATCATTTATCTAATATTAAATATGAGTTTCTTTTCCTTTTATTAATATAACTTTTATTTCAGATGCCATCATATGCTCTATATAGTGACCAATATTAGCCTGCCTGTGGTGCCAGCTGGCAAAGAATTTGTTCTAATGTTCAAAATGTGATGGAACCACTGAGAGATGTCCAAGTCCACATTCAAGATAATGTTGATTTTGAAAGTGGGTCTAACTCTATTGATGAACCTGTAAGTGTTCCTAGCTCAGATTTTGTTGTTCCAAATGTTCAACATAGTGGCATACATTAATTGAATTAAATGGTTATAACCAAACGCCTAATACATCAAACAACAATCAACACATTGAGAGAAAATCTCAGCATTCCATGAATTCACCATTCAGATACTGGGTCCCTATCGTGGTACAGCCAGAGGGAAACACTGTGAGGGTGTCTGGGACTTTCGGCCCATTTCGTTAGATTCAGGGTGCCCTTAAGATGCATCAGCGCTCACCTTCCACCATTCACAATGTTCCCCCCTCTGCCTAACCATATTTGGTAAGATCCTATCAATGCCGCTTTTAATGAAATGGCTCCAACAGAACACCGAATTGTTTCTGTTTTTTTTTTTAATAATAATAATAATAAATTAATTTATTTTTCTCTTTCACAAAGGTACAGGAAATCTATATTACAATTCACTACAGGATACAGAATATGACCCTTGCGAGAGACTGGCATCTGTACTAGGTTTCCCTGTCAAACAGATTACCATTGTGTAAATCAAGAGTGGTTAAGGATACCTATATATCTCTGAAAACACATACTTATGGATTATAAATTGTACATAACACTGAATGCTAGGGTTTGTGAGGAACATGCCAGTGTGTACAATTGGGAGTTATTAGATGAATATGAGTTCACCGAACAATTCAGTCAGTCACATGTTGTTGTAATGTTAGATTTATCAAGAAAAAAAGTTACTAATACAATATTTACTTTACAGCCTTGATCAGAGGATAAGAAATCAAGTCAGGTCACCAGAGGCAAGACAGGATTTGTGGATATTACTGCACTGGCTTGAAAGGGAAAAGGACTGTTGGAAGCTGTGCTCATGTGATGACTATTGTCTGGTATCTTGTATAGGCTCGGTATCAAAACGACATTTCTCCACCTGCACATTTTTTAGACAACATATTAATAAGAGAAGATATTGAGAATGAAGGTGATGAATAAATAATATATTAACCTCAAACAATTTATTTTATTATTAGACTTACCATCAATCTAGGTATACTATTACACATGATTTTATTAATATTAAGCTCGCCATATTGACGTCAGCACTGATAGAAAGCCGTGGCACATCTGGCGATTGGGGCCCACTCTCACAGTCCGTAAGACTTCTGACAGTGGTCCTCAAGTAGGCGGCCCTGTGATGTGCCGCTTCACGCTCCTCTTGAAGAACCCAGGGTGTAGATTGAGGGAAACACGTGTGCGAGCAGGTTGTAGCAGGTTTTTATAGTTCGACAAAGGAAAACTTTTGAAACACTCAGTTAAGATTCTCTCTTCTAGGTAGGTATCAGTGGCACCTCTGCCCGGCACGCATTTTCGGGATCTCTTCTGAAACACTGGCCGTAATACATTCGGTAAAAGGCAGTCAAGAACGCTTAGGTTCTTCGCTGCACTAACGGCTCGAGACCTCCCGTTACCTAGACAACAAATTATTCGGATTCTGCATAGCGTCAAGCGCGTCTAGTAAGTACCTCGAGGAGTCATCCCAAAGGTCAGAACAGTATTCGACGCAGGGGCGAATCTATGCCATGTGGCAACCAGTCGGAATATTACAATTTTATTGCACCAACGGCTTTCTTTGAGGCTTTCTCTGACAATGATACAGTTTAAGTCTCATAGTTTCAAAACACTACATGTGAACAATATCGTTACTTAGTTTTAAATATTGCACTCTATTCATAAATCAATAGCAGGTAACGCTTTTTGTCTGAACAAGACGTAATAAATCAATTTCTTTTTATATTTGCAGTAATCTCACCCCATCCCTCTTATCATACAAAAGTAAACAAAAAATAAAATATTTTGCAAAAAGCAAACAGAACTGTCAACCGTTTGTCACGCGTGACATATGCCAAACTCATTATTTTGTTTTTACTAGGCACAGGCATCAAAAGTTTTGTTAGTATTCAGCCTAAAATATCTCGAAATAAAAATATTTTTTTCTCATAATTGCAGGCACTTAAAATTCCATTTTATTAATTAAAATATTAGTTTCATGTAACACTATTCAAAAATATTTGGTTCAACGATCCTGGATTTTTTCGAGAATAAAAAACCGTTTTTGGACATCACCTTTAACTTTGTCACTAAATATAATTATTTATTTAATTTTTAAATGAAGTAAAACATTGTTGTGCGTTAATGTTACGTAAAACAAAACGTAAAAGACGAGCCGAACGTCAAAAACATTGGGAGTGTTTGTAGTCTGTGGTGAAAAGTGACAAATTATTGTTATTTCAAACTCGATGGCAGCTAATCTAAAGTTAAGCCAACCAACTTCGTTCAAATTCGCGAGTAATGTGGAGAAAGCATAACAATTCAACAGGTTAACAACAGAGAGTCAATAACAAGTTTTCACATTTTGCTGTTTTTAGATATAAGTACAGAAAAGCGCGCAACACTCACCAACTTAAAAATCAGTAAGAAATAAAATTTAAAAATAAAACAAAAACGCAAATTACAGAATCATTTACCACTAATGTTTAAGGTTAGATTCAATTTGACACAAAAAACCTCAAGGCCAGCATATCCTTAATATAGGCCCCTTTGGTGGAGAAGACATCGAGATCATGCTGTTTAGCTAGTTTATTGAAATTACAGCTTGCTCGCACAACATAGGTATTTTGTCAGTAGTTTGTGGAAGCAGATGGCATATGCATTTGAGGATTATATCGAAGTACCCTGGATGGATTACGTATATGGACTTAGAGCACTACCTTACTGAAGATAGGATAAACGTTGAAAAACAAAGTGACTCTTTAGTTTTTGCGTGCTTATTTGTGCTATCTCCCAGATTTTCTATACAGAATGGTGCATCACCGTATAACCAATCACCATATATATAACCAATCACCGTAACAGTCATACATAACTAACACAAACGGGCATAACTTTTAAGTTGAGAATGTTTTGTGAATATTTGTTTTGTTAAAATTTTGATTGGAGTTGGAAAATAGAAGACAAAACACTTTAGGTATTAATTACGCTGCCTAATAATATAAGTTTGCTGGTCGTCTTAGTTCTTTACATAAGTACGGAGGGACCCAGAAAACAGCAAAAAGTGAAAATTGGAACTAAAATTACCTAATTTTTAATCAAAAGCTTTTGCTTCGTGAATATTGATTGGACTTACTAACATAAAATTTTAGAATTTTACTAACACAAAAATATTAGATACATATTTAGGTACATGATGAATTGATTTCCCACTTATTTGAAGGCTGCTAAAAAACATCCGTTTTGAATTTGAAACAGGAAATTCAAATGCAAATTAAAAAGTACTTGCTGCACAGCTTGCGGCCGCGTCTCAATACATAGTTTTTCATAACCGGTTTTTAACATTATGTAGCATTTGTCGCGACGATCTGCCGATCTTGCGAATACTAAATTCTTACTTTTCATTCTCTTTTTCCTTTGTGGGGAATGTCGCGAAGATCTGATGATCTTGCGAAGTTCTGAAGTTATACTCCAAGGAGATTTCTACTGGAGGTACAGACTCCATGGTAATATCGCGTCGGTCTATTTGTTTTTTATCTAAATTTGAATATGATTCCGTTTCTAATGTCAAATGGATAATTTTCTTTGCACGTCATTTAGTTAAAGCCGAACAACGTAATAAGCTGGTCTAATATTATCACGACGCATGGTTTATGTGTACGGTCAAATTTATCCTGTTAGCGACACGAATCGTTCGTTGGTACCGCGTGTGCGAAGTCTGATAGCACGTCTACGAAGGCTGGTATTCCTTTTACATGTTATTACTCACCCATGTAATAGATTAGTAAACTATTATGTAACCATATCTGCGATTCACCCTGTGCCTGTGTGTCGTCATGATGTCCACAGGGAGGGAGAGCTTGTGATTCATCCGGCCTGTGTCTTATGTGCTGACACATGTCGAGGTGAGTGCATTTGATAAATGAACATGCGATTCGCTGCTACCCTGTGTCTGTTGATGTGAACATGTGGTTCACTGCTACCCTGTGTTTGTTGATCTGAACATGATTGTGGTTCACTGCTGCCCTCTGTCTGTGTGTCATCGTGTTGTCCGCAGGGGAAAGTGAATGCAGTCTTTGCTGTGAACGTGGAATTATAACGTGTTATATGTCTATGGCTGTGAACATGAGATTTACAGCATCTAGGTGTTGGATCCAACATATGTTGTACTTATGATATGTTTAGGAATGCTAGCTATTCTCTTTGAGAATAACGTTTATATTTTTTGATTTCAGATAAAGCAAGCAAGAATATCTCAGGACGTAAACAGCACAGTTATACGAATTTATCGGAATTAATACGAACTTAATAAAGAACCCATTTCATCAATTCATTTTTTTCGTTTTTATTTGCTTTCCGACAGCATTTGTCTGAACCAATTTGACGATGAAAACGCAACAATTTATAAGATTTTGAAATGATTTTCGGGAGCGACTGAAAGATTCTCGTAAAGTTTCCAGCAACAATGGCAAATCAAATAAAGTAGCGCATATGGCGTCACGGGCTGTGATTGGTCGCTTGGGTGGACATAGAACACTCAAGCACTCAACGTCTATTACGATGTAGGATATAGGACAAACATTGGTCATAGAACGAATAAACACAAACTTTTAACTACAGTGTCATGTCATAAATAAAATTCAAATTATTTTTTTGTTGTTTTAGTAATAAAATGTCTTAAATTTTCTTTGACTAACAAGATTAAAATTTATTTCTTAACAATTCTGCATTCAAAGTTCATATGCGAAAAATTAGGTCGATAGAACAAATAAACACTGAGGCGACGAAACGTCGATTTATACGTGGAAAGAATGCACGCACACTGAACCTAATTTCCTGACGGTCTCTAGAGTAGTCCGGCGGACATTATTATTATTAGTTGAGTTCTTCGTGGTCCGCTTGTTCTCTCGTCGAATTTCGTCCACTCCGTACCAAATCAGGACGCGTGGATAGTCGTACCGGTCTGGACCAACTAAGAATAGTCGTGTTTGAGCCGCCAATAAGAACGGTCGTTTATTTTACTTATTACTTCTAAAAACAGACTTTCTCATAGTAGCATTTTCTATGAGAAAGTCTGTCTTCGTGGCACGGCGGGCGTAATTGTGACTGTAGTATAGTATAATGGTAAAAATTTACAATTGTATTGGAAGGAGAATGAAATATTAATTATTCAAGCGTGCCAGCTACCGTCAAATGTATAAACTGCGGAAATGAAGACATGCAAATAAGTACGCGAATTGCATACAAGTTAAACTTGCAAGTATTCAATGTGTGCTAGTACTGCGAGTAACTGAGATTTCAAAAGTAGTGTACTTTTGAGTGTTTATGTGTAATTTATGGTGGATTCTTAAACATAATAGTTTGACAAAGTGAACAAATGTTGGAAAGGGTTATGCTTCCTCCACATTACTCGTGCGCGAAGTTGAACGAAGTTCGTCGGTGAAGTTGCCCAAGGCAAAGAAAATTTTTGACGAAGTAGGCCGAGGTGCCCCTCTACACTATCGTATTCGGCCAACTTCGTACAACTTCGCGAGTAATGTGGAGGGAGCATTATATGTAGAAAAGTGTGCAAAAATGTATGCAATGTAGCTCAGTGATACGCGACTTTTTAGGTTTGTCGACAAATTCCACAGCAAGCTCTAGTAATGAACCACCGCTTTACTAGAATAGAACTTAGTCCAAACTTGGACATACGAATACGCTACTGATAATATATAATTATGGAATTTAGATTTGGCATATGGTCTTGAAACGCTATGAGCTTTCAGGAAATTGTGGAGATGAATAAAAAAGTAGTATCGAAATTTAAAATGCTGGTTTATTGTAAGTTAAACTTGGGGTCGTGGTTCGTGATCGGGTAGCAAGGTTTTTAGCGATTCCCGATGGTCCCTCAGGGTTCGACTTATCTTGGGTTAGCCTTCTTGATGTGATGCAGTCTGCGACGTAGCCGTGCCATCCAAAACTTCGGCTGGCACGGTGTTCTCAAACCGGAGAGTAATTTATATCCGCAACCCGTAGGGTGGATCTCTGGATCCCGTAGGGTGGACTTCTGCAGCCCGTGGGGTGGACTTCTGCAGCCCGTAGGGTGGACGTTCCTTCTTGGAACCCGAAGGGTGGACGTTCCTTCTTGGAACCCGAAGGGTGGACCCTGGAATGTTCCAGATGACGGGTTAGCTGGAACCCTTTTTCCCGCCCATTGCTAAGACAGCCGATCCCTGTTAGCATTTCAGGAGTCGGGTGCCTTACAATGTTTGCTTGTATTCTACTTTCACAGAGACATTTTTTCACACCCCTGTAATCTACCCTCCCATAACAGGGTTGACCAACAGCCGTTAATTTTCACTGTTTTAAAATCTAGATTACATTATAATTAATTTAACTCACCCAATGATGGGGTTATTGACGCTTGCAGCTAAATCACTGATCACTTTGGGAGTACTTCGCTCCCTGTAATATTTCTTTACTTTGATTAGATTTATATTCTGATACACATACGCCTTCGCGACGAGTTTACTTTAATTGTTCGAGCAATGGTCCTTGAAATTCGCGCGCGGTTGTTTTTATATGTTTGTACAGCGCCTCTAGCGGCACCACTCGAAACTACTCAATCGTCAAGACCGCATTTTTAAATACGAATCAAGGCTTCCGTCGTTGCGACACTTACTCGGTAGATGGCGCTTCCATATGTTGACCCAAATTCTAATTCTAGTCACCTAATATTAATTAATATTTGCACCCGTTGTTTCACAACGTTACATACTCCCCCTCCCCGGTGAGCGTTTGACGTACGATAACACGTCAAATGCTGCGTTCGTCCTCGAACGCCCCTAACTTAAGACCTACTACTCGTCTATGTGTGTGTGTATGTTAGTGTGCTGTGTGAATGAGGTGATGCTGGGTGTAGCGAAGAGTCGGCCTTAACCTTAATGAAACCAACTCGCAGGATGTATTTAGGTGAGTCTAAAAGATCTTGTGAGACAGAAAGAGAAAAGACGTATTTGAGGCTTTGGGTTGAAGGTTCAGGTAATACGCACCGCCTGAAAGTGGGGTGTGTATAATAAGGCTTTTTGCTGAAGGCTGGGATTTATACAACCGTCCCAGAGAAGAACATCCTACTAGGGCTAGTGTAACACTTCCGAATCATAGGATGGACTATCCCCCAGGGCAAGCCTCTAGCTTCCGAGTGGTAGGAGTAGCCATATGACGAAATAAACATAAAGGTGACTTACACCTAAGACTGTTAGGGCAAGACAAATGCTGCCAAATAACAGTACACCATATATCTGTTCGGGTAAGACTCATGCTTCCTCGTAACAGTAATAAACCTACACCATAAATCTGTTCGGGTAAGCTTCATGCTTCCTCGTAACAGTAACCTACAACATAATTCTGTTAGGGCAAGACCATGCTGCCAACTAACAGTTAACGACGAACTCTGTTAGGGATAGACTCATGCTTCCAACTAACAGAAACTCCCAACTAAACCAAGAAACAGAAAAGTGATAGAAATAATTTACTCGCAGAATCCTCAGAACACGGCATGTGTTTGTCACGTTGTTATATGTAGTTATTTGTAAGTCGTTTGTAGTGTGTAGTGTCCCTAACTAATTACTAGGCTATTTAGCCCTTTAACAAAATAAAATAAAAAACTAAGTGCTTAATCGCAATCTTAGTAGCAATAACAAAAACTAAGTGCTTATTCGCAATCTTAGCAGTAGAATGTTGACTATGACTATTATGTCAACCCTAATGAATGACGACCGTAATTAATATTTGGCTATAATGCCAACTATATAAAAAAATGGGACCCTTGTGTGTCACCATGGCAGTGTAAAATGTATGTGCGTGCTTAAATAAATAATATGTATGTATGTACGTATGAAATCTCCCTTGTGTAAGTTTTGTTTTGTTTGTGCGTAAGATGTTGACGTAATCATGTTGATGTAAACGTGTTATTTATCGTTGCATCTAAGGCCAGTGTCACACTTTATTCCATGCTATATAATAACCCGTCAGCTTTGGTCGGGAACAAACTTAGGACATTTGAGTCACTTTCTATAATCACGAATGTGACTCGCCTGTAGCTAGTTTGCCTCCTACTTCCGCCTTTGGGAGTCACACAACATGAAATGCAAGTGTCACTATGTAAACAAACAAAAAAAACTGTTTGTTAAGTGTTAGGAATTGTGTGTGATGATAATTATGATGAATGTGTGATGACTATCTATTACCTAATTATTCTGTAAGTGTAATTGTGAAACTTCCGTATGATAACATGTATGCGTGTAACATGACACGAAATGTGGTACCTAATGTGCCACTTAAGTATTAAAATTATATGACGGTGTGCTAACACCCTTATATTTTCCAAAAAAAAATAATTATCAAAAACACTATTGTGTAACTGTACTGATGTACCATATAAGCTATTCGCATACGCATCTTAGCGCAGTGTGTTACGGCCCTTACCGTTATCTGCATTATTCTTTGTATGTTAGGGATTGTGAATATTTTTCGATCCACCCGCGGAATAACGAAAAAATAAATTCTACTTTTTGGGGTTCAGTGAACCGAATTACAATTTGAACCTTTATAAAACTTAGTATTTGCTTTAGGAAATACTTAATTTATGAAATACGTTCTTTTAGGGTTCCTTTGCTCAAATAATAAATTGGACCCTTCTAGATATTAATTGTCTGTCTGTCTGTCTGTGTTTAAATGTAATCTAATCCGAAGTAGTGAGTAGTGAAAATGAAGTGTGTGATGATGGGTTGATGAAATTACTTAAATGTTTTACAGTTTTAATCGATTAATACAATTTTCGACGCTATTATTATTTTTATTGAAATGTAACTATTCCCACGAACGTGCTAAGAGTTAATTGTATATTAACTCGTACCAACTATTTTTTTTTTTTAAATCGTTCCTTACTACTACGGAACCCTTAATTATTACGAACTGTGTCAAAGACGATTCGCACTTGGACGGTTCTTGAAATAAGCTATAAAGTAGTAACTAACCTTTTATGTAAATTGTTCCTTACCACTACGGAACCCTTGAATATTTCGAATTAATTAAAAAACCGATTCGTACTTGGACGCTTCTGGAACTATTTTGTAATAGACTGTTGGTGGCCGGAGTGTATTTTATTCACTTCCACCCACAGTTTATATGGAAAAAAAAATTTCCTCTACTATCGAGCTAGTAATTCAACTTACTCGTAAACGTTATGAAAGCAACATCTGCCGTTGTTTATTCAGAACACGAATCAAAGTTATTAGTTTACAATTGTTTTTGGCAAGAATGTTTTCACTGCGTGATCTACGTTTGGAATGTTTTTTCTTACAGTTTTATTTCAGTGTATCAGAATTCAACGCAATTCGAAAAGTGAAACAATTATAAATCTTTTATAATTTACGTGAAGTGAAATTCGTAAAATCTTTGTTCTACCGTTTTACTATAGTGAAATTTCAATAGGGATTGTTACCCAGAAGTGTGATTATCGGCTGTTGGTCTCGCTGTAAATTCACCTATAGGAAATACAACAAAACAATACACAAATTGAGGCGGTTTGACGCCGTAAAAAAAAATAAAAATTGTGGTGGTGATATCCTTTGGCTACTTTTTACAATGAATATATGCTATACAACTCACTTACGAAAATTAATGTAAGCGTTTCAAATTAGAAGTTTTACTTCAGACTTTAACAAAGTACTATTTAAAATTGAAAAAACAAAAAAACTTTTACTTTAAATTTAATTAAAAAAATTTCCACCATAAAATAAATACCTGAGGGTGTGAAAAATAAATTGGGGACCGTTAAAATTTGGAAAAATTACAATTTATGTTGATAAAAATTCAAATTTAGCCTTGTTCTTGAGTTTGCCGAAATCTGTCTAAAATTAATAAAAACACACAAAATAAGCCGGAAAGAACAAGTTGGCAGCAGAGGTCAGGAGAGCCAAATTCCTGGGTAGTTATGATAATTTGTAGGGAAACTACCCCGCTAACGGGCACTCTTAAGACTATTTTACACAAATTAAAATATCTTATAATTATGACCTCCCGACTCCCGTCGGAAATCGCTTTCTCGCTACCCGAAACCACGATATGGGCGCCACTGAAACGCTATGAGCTTTCAGGAAATTGTGGAGATGAATAAAAAAGTAGTATCGAAATTTAAAATGCTGGTTTATTGTAAGTTAAACTTGGGGTCGTGGTTCGTGATCGGGTAGCAAGGTTTTTAGCGATTCCCGATGGTCCCTCAGGGTTCGACTTATCTTGGGTTAGCCTTCTTGATGTGATGCAGTCTGCGACGTAGCCGTGCCATCCACAACTTCGGCTGGCACGGTGTTCTCAAACCGGAGAGTAATTTATATCCGCAACCCGTAGGGTGGATCTCTGGATCCCGTAGGGTGGACTTCTGCAGCCCGTGGGGTGGACTTCTGCAGCCCGTAGGGTGGACGTTCCTTCTTGGAACCCGAAGGGTGGACGTTCCTTCTTGGAACCCGAAGGGTGGACGTTCCTTCTTGGAACCCGAAGGGTGGACCCTGGAGTGTTCCAGATGACGGGTTAGCTGGAACCCTTTTTCCCGCCCATTGCTAAGACAGCCGATCCCTGTTAGCATTTCAGGAGTCGGGTGCCTTACAATGTTTGCTTGTATTCTACTTTCACAGAGACATTTTTTCACACCCCTGTAATCTACCCTCCCATAACAGGGTTGACCAACAGCCGTTAATTTTCACTGTTTTAAAATCTAGATTACATTATAATTAATTTAACTCACCCAATGATGGGGTTATTGACGCTTCCAGCTAAATCACTGATCACTTTGGGAGTACTTCGCTCCCTGTAATATTTCTTTACTTTGATTAGATTTATATTCTGATACACATACGCCTTCGCGACGAGTTTACTTTAATTGTTCGAGCAATGGTCCTTGAAATTCGCGCGCGGTTGTTTTTATATGTTTGTACAGCGCCTCTAGCGGCACCAATCGAAACTACTCAATCGTCAAGACCGCATTTTTAAATACGAATCAAGGCTTCCGTCGTTGCGACACTTACTCGGTAGATGGCGCTTCCATATGTTGACCCAAATTCTAATTCTAGTCACCTAATATTAATTAATATTTGCACCCGTTGTTTCACAACGTTACAGTCTAATCACAGACTTACAATAAGTAGACAATAAGTAGACAGACGTACAATAAGTAGCAGACGAAACATTAATTATGTTTGTGTGCGTTGGTCTTTCCATTCCGCTCGCTCTAAGGGGTTAGTGAATGCTGC
Source organism: Miltochrista miniata (assembly GCA_933228765.1). Classification (NCBI taxonomy): domain Eukaryota; kingdom Metazoa; phylum Arthropoda; class Insecta; order Lepidoptera; family Erebidae; genus Miltochrista; species Miltochrista miniata. The sequence goes on along the minus strand of OW121764.1, from coordinate 6,072,562 downwards.
TATCTCGTTTCTACACGTATAGCAACACTATACATGACATGTTAAAAAAAAATAACGTGCGCCTGGTTTTTGAAAGGTCTAAGCTGCCGATGCTGCAGTTTGACGTATTAGATACCTCTCATTAATGTAGGGGCCAAACTCAGGCACTTCTTTTCAAGATTAAATTTAATGCTAACATAAAAATAAGTGTGGCAAACTGTGATTCAGCATTTAATTAGTTCAGAATTGCATTTTAATATAATGCCTGTAATCTTCGATGATATTGAGTATACAATATATAAAAATGAAGCCCGATTTCCGTGGTCACGGCATCACGCGTGAAATGTTGGACCGATTTCGCTAATTCTTTTTTGTTGTGTTTGTTTCTGTCAGGAGAAGGTTTTAAAAAAATTGGTGCAAAACTATTAGCAGAAATGGTTTTTATTGCGATTTTGAATCGGATCATAGAACTGGAAACTCCGAAATGGAAACCGGAAACAGAAAGACTAAGAGATAATTTTGCAATCCAATATAGCCGCCGCGTCGAAATCACAAAATTTCATGATGGGTATCGTTTAAGGGGGATTTTGGTACGCTGAGTACGAATCACATGATAATTTTGCAATCCAATTTGGCCGCCGCGCCGAAATCACAAAATTTCATGATGGGTATCGTTTAAGGGGGATTTTGGTACGCTGAGTACGAATCTCATGATACTTTTGCAATCCAATATGGCCGCCGCCCTGAAATCACAAAATTTCATGATGGGTATCGTTAAAGGGGGTTTTTGGTATGCTGAGTACGAATCACAAGATAATTTTTCAATCAAATATGGCCGCCGCGCCGAAATCACAAAATTTCATGATGGGTATTGTTTTTAAGGGGTTTCTTGGTATGCTGAGTACGAATCACGTGATAATTTTGCAATCCAATATGGGCGCCGCGCCGAAATCACACAATTTCGTGATGAGTATCGTTTAAGGGGTTTTTTGGTATGCTGAGTACGAATCACATGATAATTCTGCAATCCAATATGGCCGCTGCGCCGTAATCACAAAATATCATGATGGGTATCGTTTAAGGGGGATTTTGGTACGCTGAGTACGAATCTCATGATAATTTTGCAATCCAATATGGCCGCCGCGCCACCGTTGTTAAATTTCATGTTGGATATTGTTTATGGGGTTTTTCGGTATGCTGAGTAAGAATTTCAGGTTAATTTTGCAATCCAATATGGCCACCGCGCCATTGTTGCGAGATTTCTGTCAGTATGCTGAGATACCAAAAAACCCTTTTCACGATATCCAAAATGAAATTTTACAACGGTGGTTCGGCGGCCATCTTGGATTGCAAAATTGACCTAAAATTCGTATTCAGCATACCAAAAAACCCCTTCTACGATATGCAACATGAAATTTTGCAACGCTGGCCCGACAGCCATCTTGGATTGCTAAATTAATCCAAAGTTCGTGCTCGGCATATCAAAAAACCCCTTATACGATATCCATCATGAAATTTTGTGATTTCGGCGTGGCGGCCATATTGGATTTCAAAACTATCATGTGATTCGTACTCAGCATACAAAAAAACCCTTTAGACGATACCCATCATGAAATTTTGTGATTTCTGCGCGGCCGCCATATTGGATTGCAAAATTATCATGTGATTCCTACTCAGCATACCAAAAAACCCCTTAAACGATACCCATCACGAAAATTTTGTGATTTCGGCGCGGCGGCCACATTGGATTGCAAAATTAACCCAAAATTCGTACTCAGCATACCAAAAAACCCTTTATATGATATGCAACATGAAATTTTACAACGGTGGCGCGGTGGCCATATTGGATTGCAAAATTAACCTGAAATTCGTACTCAGCATACCAAAAAACCCCATAAACGATATCCAACATGAAATTTTACAATGGTGGCGCGGCGGCCATATTGGATTGCAAAATTAACCTTAAATTCGTACTCGTACTACTATTTTTTTCCCAAAAGCGTTTGACATCTTAGATCGTATGTCCACCTATTTATAATCCGGACCAGTGTGCGGCCGGCCAGCCGCAACAAAAAAAGCGCATTGATGTTACGAGTTGGATCAAAACGTTACACAATGTATCATTACAAGGCGCGCATTGCAATGCTCGGATCACCTGCTTCACTGCTGTAACCTCGTCTTGTATCATTACAAGGTGCGCATTGCAATGCTCGGTTCACCTCCCACACTGGCTGTAATTCTCGACTCGTAACATTACATTACGCGCGAATGCTCCCGCTGAGGGAGCACCTTTAGAAAAAAATGATGTTTTGTGACATCATTTTTTTCTAAAGGTGCTTTAGCCTCAATAGCATTTTTGAAGACCTATATAAGGATACCCCAAACGTATGGGTTTGATGAAAAAAAATCTTTTCGTTTCAGTTCTGTGTATGGGGACCCCCAAAATTTACTGCTTTTTTTTAGTTATATTTAAAAATCTTAATGCGGTTCACAGAATACATCTACTTACCAAGTTTCAAGTGCATAGGTCTTATAGTTTCGGAGAAAAGTGGTTGTGACATTCGGACGGACAGACAGACAGACAGACATGACGAATCTATAAGGGTTCCGTTTTTTGCCATTTGGCTACGGAACCTTAAAAGAGGTATTTTAAGATACTCTTATTTCAATAAAATAAATCTTATTGAACTAGGCGGCTAACTCCTTCCCTGTAGTTGCGTTAGTGGGTGTGTGGTTTTTATATGTGTTAGTTTTGGCGTACTTTTCAATCTCTAATGCTTTGCTACTTATTGAACGTCTGTGGGTCTAATCTAGATTTGGCATATGGTCTAAGTAACTAAAGCTAGTGTAGATTAATTTAAAAAAAAAGTATATGACATGTCAGATGTCAGTGACAGTGACAATGTCAGTTGTCAGTGATTAAAATTCATTTAATAAGATGTACCTAGTTGTGTTCAAGGAAATTAGGAATAAACATTGAATTGAATTATTAATTAATTAATATTGAGGCATTGACGTAAACTATGGGTAAAAATAATAAGAAGGGCTCAAGGGCAAACGTATTTAAAGTTGCTGGAGCTAAAAGTCTCAAGAAAACCAAGTCTAAGGCAGTCAATTTAGGACTTAAAAATGTAAGGTTAAGTTCCATGTGTTTTTATTTTTATTTAATTCTAAAAGTTAATTTAACTGTTGTACAATACATAAAATCAAGTCGCTGTTTTTTTATTATAAACTGGCTGATGCGCGCGGCTTCGCCCACGTGAAATCTGGTTCTCGTTCCCGCTTCCCGTGAGAACATTTTTCCGGGATAAAAAGTAGCCTATGTGTTATTCCAGACTATACTCTATCCCTGTACCTAATTTTTTAAGCCAGATCCGTTGAGCTGTAAGAGCGTGATTGAGTAACGAACATCCAAACATCTTCACAAACTTTCACATTTATAATATTAGTAGGATTTAAAGTCATATTTTTAGTAGCTGAAGTGATGTTCATGCTGATGGAAATTAAGTAATTTAGACTAGAATAATATTTTTTAGTCTTTTCTTCTGTTATTTGTATCTACATGTGACATTGGGTCTACATCCTACATCATTAGTATTGCTTACAACACTTTTTACCCTATTGTGAGTCTAGTTTAATTCTAATAATCCTTGACTGATGGGGTGCGATGGGACCATATCAGCATCCCCGGTGTCCAGTCCAGCCTCATCTGCTAGTGGTGCATCTGCAGATTAACAGACAAGGTCATGGCATAGAGAAGGGGTGATAGAAATAAACCCCTGTGCCAACTCGTTAAGCCAGTGTGGTATGTATGGTAAGATCAAAAGCCCTCCCAATATTGCAGGACCACAGGACACCAGAAGACACTGCCCCTAGTTTCCATCACTTCTGCTGTTGGTCGCAACACTGGCAGAAGGGGGGAGCGAAGGGAGATCTTCACACCCCCCTTTTGCACTAACCCTTGCGGCAAGACAGCTGTTTGAACTATGAGGGGGGTGATGAACGGACCTCCTTTGAGGGTGGTGTCAAATTTATGGTAAGAAAGGACTAGAACAAATGAAATAATTGTATGTTTTCCTTTACAGATTAAACAGAAAGTACAGGATATAGACAAAGAATTCTTAGAGATCAATAAAACACCCAAGTCAAATGCCACCGTTTCAAAAGATAAGGGTCCGAAGAAACAGTTAGATCAGAAAAAGTCAAAACCAGTAACTAAAGAAGATGTAGCAAAAGTTGCAGAGGCTGTAGTGGATATGGATTTATGAGTGTTAATATAGATCGTAAAGTATAGATTGTAAGTATTTCTAAGGTTGTATATAATTCTCGAGTCAAGAAAGAAGAAGTTTTGAAAAATGTTTTTTATTTAATGAATTTTATACCTGATTAATAACACAGGTCTGCAATGGTTTTCCTCTTTGAAATCTGAGTAACATTTTCTATAGTTTCTGATGTGCTGATTACGAGAAAAATAATAAAAAAAATCCTACACGTCAGGATTTTTTGATATTGAATATTTAAGATTTTGCTTCAAAATGTCTGAGCGCCTACCTTTTGAAATTTATAAAACGTCATTAAAGTACTTAATTTTATTTTTATTGCATTTAATTAGTGTAAGGGGACATATAAATTCATGCAAATCAGTAATTTGGTAATTACTACATAAAAAGTATAAGTAATTCGCCTTAACCATGTTAAAAACGGGTAATTTTGACTTAATTTTGTAATAAAATCAAAAAAATTACCTAGTAGTAATATTAGATACCTATTTTTGTAAATATTATTAGAAAAGGGTGTAATAAAGATAAACCAAAGGGTATTTGTATAAGTACCCACACTGATTGAGAAAATTAACAGTTGTATCTTGAAACATGAACTTTAAAATGTCATTGCGAACTTGTTTAAATTCTACGAATTCTTTTTGTAATATCTCCCGGAATTTTATGGTGATAAAACAATGAAACAGCATTACAGAGTTAGTGAAAAATATTTACAAAAGTTATTTTGGACACTTATTAAGTAACAAAGACAAAACTTCGACACCTCATAAACTTCGTGCGACTTGTTTATTACAATTTCGCAAGTATTTAAAAGGCCAGAAAAATAGCTTCAAAATCGTTTCACCTATGCTATGAAGAGAGGCTAAAGACTACGATAAAGATGGCTACTTTTGTTGTTGTGACATAACTGGATACAATTCTAAAATAAAAGGGACATAAACAAGCACTAAACTTCATTTCCTAAATTCGCACATTGATTACTTCCCAGAAAATATAGGAGCCGTTAGCAAAGAACAAGGCGAAAGATTTTAGCAAGATTTGAAAGAGCTTGAAGTCTGAAAACGTGGAAGATGGAATACTAGCATGATGGCGGACAATTGTTGTTTATTAAAGCGCGACGATCCAAACCGGAAATTTAAGCGAAATTCGCACAACCGAAGGTTCCAGGAAAAAAGAACCAGGTTCCACAAATAAAATTTACGTGTAATTTAGACAAGTAACAAGTTATTATTATATTATAATCGTTTTATAAGTTAAAGGTAATGTACTTTTTTAAATATATATTTTTTTTGAGAAAACGTGGGTCTTTTCTTCTATTTTCTATCGGTGCCTTTTTCGAAAAATCTGGAGGTGATGGAGAAAATCTAAGTACATATTCGTAATCAGCCCATCAAAATACCCTAGGATCAGCTATCAAATTCCAGAGAGGAAGTTATGACCCTCATTTTGCAGGCCTGTGTAATGGCCCTGTAAAAAAAAGATTACATAGAAATCGTCATACCACGGGAACCTTACATGTGTGAAGTGAAGACCATGCTGTGAAGATCAATAAAATATTTTGACTTGACCAGTGCGTTTACCACAAGTGGCTAGGTGGTTAAAATGTATGTCGTAGCAGTGGAAGAAAAAGGAATGTCAGCGAATTCCCTGTACAACTTAGCTTAAGACCGAGAGTTTCTGTACGCTCTTTACTAGAACTAATATCCAAAGCGGTGCTGATATGTTTGTACCAAATCTGGTTAGGTAGAGGAGCAACATAACATTACTGGTGATGCAGGTGAGAGCTGATACATTGCAAGGTGGCCACCCAATGGATCCGGCACTTGCATGGTGAATTCCATTCCATTATTAAGGTAGCCACTAAACCAAGTTAGTAAACACCTGTCACATCACAGTCCAAAAATGCAATAAAAATGTGACCACAAACAAAAGAAAAAAATAATAATATAGTCAAATCCTTGAAGTAAGAGTTATCACTCAATATCTTTTTATACCACTAAAAGGTGGCAGTCAAACCTACACCCCACCCAATCAAAAGTGGTCGCAGAAGCTTTTTTTTTTATGGCAGACAGGCATACTGCCGCCCAGAAGGACTGGGGGTCACCGCAGCCTATGAATATTTGCTACACCAGAGGCGCCACACTCGCGCTGCCGACCCTGTAAAAACCCAAGACCCCTTTTGCAGAACCCCAACCCCACCTACAGGACAGGCGTTTGGGAAAACCGAAGCAGAGAGATCATTCGACAACCTAAGCGTGCGCGGAAGACAGCCTCTATCGGAGCTAACCGTGCTCGAACGCTCCTGTCGTAGAGTATGAGGATGAACTCCCTGTCTGTGGCGAGCGGTGCGATCACAGATATCAGAAATCTGATTTCTGTGGGTGCGATGATAGAACGTAGCGTGGCCGTGGGCATCATTCAAATACTTCCTCAGAGCACATACCGTTATGCAGGTGATAGAAAACGCACAAGGAGGCAAAGTCTCCTGTCGCGAAGAGGTTCCACACCACCTGTAAGTAGGTATAGGATCGTTGACAACTCTCACAGCTCGCCTTTGCACCGAATTCTTGGACGCCAACTTGACCTTGTCCTCCAAATGACTGCGGAACTGAATGTCACTGGAGAGGTCAACGCCAAGGATCTCTGTACTTTTAGAGATGGGAAGATATATGCCGTGAAATTACGGCGCTACAGTAAATGGGGTTTTTTTAGTGGTGAATAGACACGCTTGTGTCTTGGAGGGGTTGAACTGGACAAGATTTTGTCCACCCCAATCGGACAGTCTAGTAAGAGAAGCCTCGATTTCAGACACAAGCTGTTCTCGACTTTCTTTCACTGCGGCCCGAGAGATACCGGGGCGGCCCGTGTAACAAGTATCCCCCGTACTGTCGTCCGCCTATCAATGAATGCCGTCAATAGACACCATGTCATGGATATGCAGCAGAAACAGAGTAGGGTACAACACTGAGCCTTGCGGTACTCCAGCATTTATGGCAATGCAGGGCATGCAGTCTGATGGAGATTCTCGTTGGAGGACCTTGTTGAAGGTTGCGCAGAGGAAATACATATAGTTATATTACGTATTTATTTTGCACCACACTCCTGGGTGCTCAAGCAAGGATATACATATTTCAGTTTAACAATGACATTTAATACGTGAATATTTACAACAACACAGTAATAATTATATCAAAGAAAAATCTTTAACATATTTTTCTTACACCATTGACATTCTCAAGTCTTCATACCAAAATTCAAAACCATAGCTTTTTCTATCAATATGCAATGAGAATTTAACAATGAACCAAAACCTCTTTGCTTCAACACTCCTCCGTTATATCTCATTCATATTATGACCATTCACTAGAATAGAACCTTTCACACTCCTAAACCCATACCATTAACGCACCATTCAAATTTGCCTTTAGGTAGCGGTTTCGTTAAAGCATCGGCTACCATTCTCTCAGTTTGTCGATACTCCAATCTTATGATATCAGATTCAACAGCATTCCGCACAAATCAGATTTTGGTACGTTGATGATGCACCGGATTGTTGGCAATAGCAATGGCTGACTGGCTATCTGAAAAAAATGTAATTGCCTTTTCTATATCTTCTCCGATCACCTCTGCTATAAACCTTCTGAGGAATACAGCTTCTTTAGCTGCCTCAGATATTGACACGTATTCTGCCTCAGCAGTGCTAAGAGCCACTGTCCGCTGTTTAGTACTCTGCCACGAAACAGCTCCTCCTTGAATAGGGAATACTGAGCCAGAATATGAACGACGATCGCTATCTCCAGCATAATCAGCATCAACGAAAGCCTCTATCAAATCTAGCTGTTTTCGTCTGATGTATCTCAAGCCAAAACTCTTTGTACCTTTGAGATACCGTAGTACTCGCTTAGCAGCAATCCAATGTTGCTCCTCGTAACACTCATTGAACTGACTCAAGTAATAACCACATGAGCTATATCTGGTCTTGTACACACTGCCAAGTACATAAGAGAACCTATTAATGATCGATATGGAATATTCATATCTGGTCGTCTGCCATGTACCTACAGGCTTCTCTAATCTTTGTCCTGGTACTGCCGGCGTGATTACTGGCTTGCAGTCTACCATATGAAAAGCTCTCAAGACTTTATCTACATACTAGCTGATGCCCGCAGCTTCGCCCGCGTAAAATCCGCCGCCGCTAGGATCGTCGGACCACTGTGTCGTTCGGACGCATGTGCCTCTCGCAAGGCCTGAACCACCTCGGCCCAAGGAGTGGCGACATGTGTGGCACTATAGTCATCTCGGTGTAGCATGGTGCGTATGACAGTTGTCGATCGCGTTTCGTTTCACTCTTGAAAGTTGCCGTGAATTACAATTATGAACTTAGTATTTCAGGTACATCCCATTCATAATATATTAAATCGTTAATCACTGTTGTATATAAAATTAAACTCAACCAGAATATTCTAGTCTACAAATAAAATGAATTTGGAAGAAAAAATTAACAAATTGTTGAGTATAACGTAACACCAAAGATGTCTTTAGTGATGGGACTATATACATCTACGATGGATAGTCGATATTTTGATAAAACAAAACGTATATTGTCCGTAGTTCCACCTTTTATTGTAAAAAGTATATTATTGAGTTATTATTACTAATATTTTTCCTCTTCTCGGTTACCTTCTTTTTTTCTTGCGAAGTTACCCGGTCTTTTGATAGGCTGTACCTTATGAACGGTGATAGCTAGAGAGATGAAATTTTCACAGATTATGTGGCTATTTCTACTTTTTACGATTCTCATCGTCACCTTCATGGTAAATTTTAAATACTGATTATTTCAACTATTTTTGGAAACAAACACAAAGCTTTCGGTAAGATAAGTAACATATATAAGTCAAAAAGTTAAATTGTAAGTCAGATTTGGAAAAATAACGTTTTGAATTCTTAGATCCCACGTAGGTGACGCGACGATCCACGAAGGTGACGCAGTAGCTTTACATACATTATTAATCATTATTTAAATACTAATTATAAGTTAATATATGTTCATTCGGCAGTTATATGGTAACAGCTAGTTAACTAAAACAATTACCAGGTCCTATACACATGCTTTTGACGTAAAAGTTATTCTGGAACCATATAACACCCTTCTAGTGCCAATAAGCCACGACCCATCTTGTTGAAGTTTCGTCACTTGGATGTTCGAAATAAAGTGTGGTTTACGAAATCAAAGTTGAAAGGCACAGGGTTTACACTTTCTGAGTTCGTGACACGGGCCCGGCACGAAGTATTCCTGGCGGCACGTGAGCGTTTCGGGATCAACAAATGTTGGACCAGGGAAGGCCATGTTTATGTCCTGGATGCCGATGGAGCACGTCATCGTGTAGCAAGTTTAAGTGACCTAAATCAGCTTGACAGTAGTAGCCATAAGTCATCCGCTCCTGTGGTTAAAGTTCCAACCAAGTCCAGACGTGCCGTAGTGAAAAAGTAATGTTTACGTTTGTTGATACTTCTACCACTGTTGCGTAAGGTCAGGTATTTATCTATAGAAGTTTTTGTAACTCACTACCCTAATTCTTTTAATTTCACTATTCAAGTAATACCTTCTCTTTACTACATAAATATATTTATTTTACTAACACGAACACCGCATAGAAATATTTTTCTTGTTTTGGTTTTTACTGTCAAGTGTCAGCTGTCAAAATACTTTGACGCAATTTTTTTTATTTTTATTCTTTTTACCAATCTTTTGCAGCCGAAGGACTATATTCCATACAGCTTAGATAGTGGTGTCAATAATAGGAACAATTTTTGTTAATATTATATTGTGTAGGTACCGGCCTGCGTGACTTTGGTGCCGTTTGCAGGTACTATTGTCTATTACTTATTGCTTTTTTATTTTTATTTTTTTTATGATGTTAGTCTCGGTAATTAAGAAAATAATTACACATAGATACCTATTGTAACACGCAGCTGGCGGGTGGAATTTATATAAAATAATCAGAAGCACTATTGTGGTACTTGTATTATATTATATTTTATTTATACATATTTTATTGCTGCGCGGTAGGTTTATATAATATCTTTTATTTTTATTTATTGTTCTATTACATTTCATTATAATATATTTATAACTTTATAATTTTGATGGAGAGCATTGATAGTGACAATGAAAGCTTTGCTACAGCGAGTAGTCTAAATGATAGTTTCTCACACATGCCTTCATTAGCTGATGTTGTTCAGACCCAGTTTGCTGATGTACCGAAGAATTTCAATGTAGTCCATATAAATGCACAGAGTGTTCACGCCCATTTCCCGAGTATGCTGACGACCTTTAACTGTAAAAATATCCATGCTATTCTTATCTCTGAAACCTTTCTTAAACCTAGTTTACTTTCTAGGTGCTACTCTCTTCCCGAGTTCAATTTAATCAGAAATGATCGTACTGGCTCAAAGTGTGGCGGTGTTGCGATCTATCTACGTAATAACATACCATATAGTATTGTCGACCTATCCCCACAACCACCGCCATTAAGCGCTGGTGAGCATCTCTTCCTGGAAATTGAACTCGCCCATATTAAATTATTACTTGGAGTATATTATTGCCCCTCAATGCATATTAACTTTTTCTATTCATTTGAAAATTTAGTTGAACGACTTTCACCAAATTATAGTCAAACTATTATTATGGGAGACTTTAACACTTGTCTTTTAAAGCAAGACTCCCGCTCTTCTTCTTTTCTAAGCATAGTCGAAGCCTGTAATCTATCTGTCTTGCCTTCTGGTGCCACCCATCACGCTCCTGGTCATCCTCCATCTCTTCTTGATTTAATACTTGTCTCCTCCACGGACCTTGTTGCTAAACACGGTCAGTATCCAGCCAACGCTTTTTCTTGTCATGACTTGATATTCCTTTCATATAAAGTTCGTCCTCCTAAACCTAAGCCTAAACTCCTTATGCAGCGCAACTTTAGTGGCATGAATCTTGACAAACTGCGTGAGGATGCCAGCAACATCAACTGGGATCCGTTGTTTGAAGCACAAACGATTGATGCCAAAGTTAACTTCTTCAACAATAAAATTGTAGAGCTTTATGACTTGCATGCGCCAGTACGGGCAGTAAAAGTTAAGCACTGTCCATCTCCTTGGCTTACAGCCGATATAAAAAATCTCCTATCAAAAAAAGCTACTGCCAAATGCAGATATAATATACGGCCTACAAATTTCAACAAGGAGAAATACATTACATTACGAAATCTCTGCAGTAAGGTGTGTAGAAAAGCGCAACGCCAATACATTCATAACTCGGTCGAGAACGGAGATCCTGCCAAGATCTGGAAATTTCTCAGAACATTAGGAGTTGGAAAGCAACGTCAAAATCTGATATCAAACTCACTTGATATTGATTTACTTAACAATCATTTCTCATCTTCGTCCACATTAGATCAGTCTAATAGGGACAATACATTGCAGTTTCTTTCATCGCTTCCAACTCCTGACCACTCGCCGTTCAACTTTGATCAATTATCTGCGTGTGATGTTAAAAGGAGTATAATGTCCGTAGGCTCCAATGCGGTTGGTGGTGACAACATTAGCCGGAAGATGGTACTGCCTGTCATTGACGAGATTCTGTCTATAATATGTCACATTCTAAACCACTCTCTCATCTACGCCGAGTTTCCGAAAGCCTGGAAAGACGCAAATATCATTCCTTTGCCTAAAAAATCGAACCCAGCATCCTTCTCCGAATATCGTCCTATTTCCATATTACCGTTCCTCTCCAAAGTCCTAGAAAAGCTTGTTCACACCCAATTAAATGCGTATCTAAATAGACACAACCTCCTAAATCCTTTTCAATCAGGCTTTCGGACAGGCCACAGTACGACCAGCGCATTGATTAAGGTGACTGATGACATTCGTCTAGGCATGGAGATTGGAAATCTCACAGTGCTCACATTACTGGATTTTTCCAATGCTTTTAACACGGTAGATTTCCATATCCTGCTTGGTATGTTACGCTCCTTTAACATATCCCCACCAGTGATTGATTGGTTTCATAGTTACCTGTTTGGACGCCGGCAGCGGGTTTGCGTTGAAGATTTTTTTTCCACTTGGTGTAGTACTTCTGCCGGCGTTCCGCAGGGTGGCGTGCTTTCTCCTATGCTTTTCACTATTTTTATAAATTCTATCTCGAAGTATTTATTTTCTTCCTACCACCTTTATGCAGATGATCTTCAAATCTACAATCAAGCCCCATTGTCTGAACTATCGACAGCATTTATTATACTAAATACCGACTTGGCGTACATCAGTCAATGGAGCACAAAATATGGCTTAGAGGTCAACCCCTTTAAGACTCAAGTGATTTTGGTTGGTAGCTCACAAATGATTAATAAAGTGCAGTGGACGGCCCTTCCGAACATCGAATTTAATGGTGTTGCCCTGCAAGTTAGCAGTGAGGTAAGGGACTTGGGTATTTTGATTGATAGAACACTATCTTGGCATCCCCAAATGAAAGAGGTTAGCCGTAAGCTTTTTGCTTCTGCAGGTTCACTGCGTAGATTACGCAACTTCCTGCCAACTGCCACTAAAAGGGCGCTTGCAGAAACCCTTCTCCTTCCTGTACTCGACTATGCAGATGTCAGCTATCTTGATATCTCTGAGGAGCAGCTAGACAAACTTGAGCGACTTCAAAATTTTTGTATTAGATTTATATTTGGGTTACGCAAATATGATCACGTATCTCAGTTTCGAAGACAGCTCGAGTGGCTCCCGATTCGCCTTCGTCGGAACACTCATATTCTTTCTATGCTATATAGAACTCTCTTTAACCCCTGTACCCCCGCTTATCTAAAAGAACGTTTTAAGTTTCTCAATGACACACATTTGAGAACTCTGAGGTCATCAGTGTCACTGGAATTAGAAATTCCTAGACATTCCACATCTTTTTATGACAAATCCTTTGCAGTACAAGCTGTACGGTTGTGGAATGCTTTACCTTTAGACATAAGGCGCGCGCAGTCTTTAAATGTTTTCAAAAGACTGGTTAAAGAACATTATTTGGCATTATAGTATCTATGAATATACTCGTACGTATGTGTGTATTTAAGTGTATATATATATATATATGTATATATATATATATATTATTATTATGTATGTATTATTGTGTATTTATGTATTTGTGTAGGTATATTATGTATTATTTATGTACTTATTGACATGTATGTGTTGATGACGTGGAACGTTTAACGTTCAAAATGACGTGTATTAATAAATCACATCTGAAATCTCTTCACACTAATGACCACCCATATCCTGTGATTCTTAACAATATTTTCCATCCAAAGGTTGCCTGTAAGATATTGCTTTTTAGCGATAAGGCCGCCCTCTGTACATTTATAAAATTGTAATGTCTCCCTCTTCTGTATGTTTTTGTTTTGGTGTGCAATAAAGTTTATTCTATTCTATTCTATTCTATAACACAGTACATCTCTTTGGCACAAAGTAGCAAATTATCAGTTATCTAGATCCCATAGCATAAGCTTATATTGTCTTAATTTGGGCTAGCTATATGATCTTGTGTGAGATTGTCCGTACCTGGCTACTTATAATGGAAGCACTCTGTGCCTAGACTGGTATGTAGAACTGGGTCGCATAAACTAACACATACTGGGGTTGTGCGGAGTTCGAAGAAAGAGGGAGGACACGCTAACCCGTGCGTCGGGCGACCTATTGTACTTTCGGGAAGGTGATGGAAGACATTCTTCCGAGGGCGGTGACGGCTTTATGGTGCAAAAGGACCTCGTTAGCAGCATTGTGGAGATCAGCAATGTTTCGTCTCGGGTAGCATACGTAATACTGAGACTCACCAACAGGTACTCCCTGAAGGTGATTCAGGTGTACCTATGCCCCGACTTCGAGAAGCACTGACGAGGCAGTTGAGACTGTGTACGAGGACGTGGTGAAAGCATTACAATGTACTGCCAAGACTCACTACAATGTTGTGATGGGAGACTTCAATGCCAAAGTGGGAGTATAAGAACGCCGTGAAACGAAAATCGGACCCTTTGGTGTGGGACGTAGAAATGACCGGGGGCGTATGCTTATCAACTTTCTTGAGGCTCAGGGGCTCTTCTTGATGAACTTATTCTTTAAGAAGAAGCTCCCTAGAAGGTGGACTTGGCGAAGCCTCAACAAGGTCACAAGGAACGAGATAGACTTCGTCATGTCGGACAAGAGGTGTATATTTAAAGATGTCTCAGTGATCGTTTCGATCTGCTGGAAACCACTGGCAAGGATCACGATAAGGCCGACACTGTAGTCAGGACGCTACAACAAGTCTCCCGAAGGATTCTGTCTGGAAAAAGCAAAAATAGGTGTTCCAAGCTTTCGCCCGCGACTCTCGAGCTCATGAGAATCAGACGGCAAGGGCCATCTATGCATACGTCTTCGTCAGACCAGAGAGCTTTAAACATCAAAATCCGAAAGCTGATACGATGCGACCTCAGACGTTATAACACCAACATCGTCGAGGCAGCGATCGAACAAAATTGGAGTACTAAAGTCTTTGCGCAACAGCTTCGAAGACCCCGTCTGACCAAATTGAAAACAGCGGGTGGCAAAACCGTGACCTCGAGGTTCGAAATTCTCGAAGAAGTTAAGAGCTTCTATAGAGACCTATATGCATCACGGAAAAAAAACCGATGGGACCTAGCGACTGTGACCACAGAGCCCCACTCACGCGCCACTATACCGAAGAAGAAGATATTCCGGATATTGACCAGGGCGAGGTCAGGGCGGCTCGCAAACAACTAAAAACCAATAAATTCCCTAGAGAGGACGGAATTACAAGTGAGCTTCTTAAAGCTGGCGGGACTCCAGTTCTGAAAGAGCTGACGAGTCTCTTTAATTCCGTCCTCCAACAGGTACAAAAAAGTAAAGCGTGGAGCGAAGTGCGGTGGCTCTGTTTTTCAAAAAAGGTGACAAGACCTTGCAGAAGAATTACAGACCCATCTCACTCCTTAGACATGTTTACGAGTTGTTCTCGAGAGTAGTAACAAACCGCTTCGCCGGAAAACTCGACGAGTTTTACTCGACGAGTACTACCTAAATGTATATTAGTTGATATAAGTATAAGGTATTAAGTGCCTTAATTAAGCTTTAAGTGACATGACTCTTTCCCGGGATCTGTCCTTGAGACTAGGATGCGAAGGGTCACAGGTCTACGCCTCGAGAGCCAAAACATTGGCATGACGTGAAATTTCTTAGCATGCTGCACGCCTCAAGAAGCGGAATTGCACCTGAACTAACCCAAAAGACGCAAGATAACACCCGAACCCGTAGGCGAGGCCACGGTGATAGCCTAAGCCTGTCAGGTACCCTGAAACATCTTTCTAAGTTACCCGAGGGGGCGCCTAGCACTAGACGAGTAAGTAGGTACGGTGTGAGTTTTAGACGGTATGGACTGTGGGATCTGGCATAACGTCCGGTGGGATTTCTACTCCTATAAAAGGGCATCACACGGAATGTTATAGGTATTGCTCTGTCATTTGCCATGATTGAAGAAACCTAGTTATTTGTTCTGCTATCATTCCGCTACATACTACAATACGAATCTAAACGAGTACCACTCTTACTGAAACTAGTCAAAGATCACTTTCGTGGCAAAAACTCACCTTCGTGGGTAAAACGTCACGAAGGATGTGACACGAAGGTAACGAAAATATATCTTTTTTTCAAATTCCGACAAAGTTTAGCCGTTACGGTTTAAATCAAATACTACATAAATATCTCTATTTATTTGCGGTTTCGATGAATTGACTCTGACTTCAATAGCTATTATACAATGTACAAAAAGTCACCCACGAAAAGTAATCGAATTAAGTGTCAAATGTAGAAACTTACCGATATTTTTTTTTCTCATGGAGCCAGAAGAAACACGTTGCACTCTTGCGATGCCAGTCGACCAATAACGTTCAGTTAAGTTGAGTTTTGTTATTGGGGCGGTCGTTTTGGTCAACAGTCAACCGTTTACTACGCAAATCTAAAGTACCTACATTCGTGTGACCGACGTATATTGTGTTTTAAGTTCTAAATAATAGTTACAAGATTTTTTTTGTAAAACTGTGTGTGTAGTGTATGTTATCACGGTGAATTTAGTGTATGTAACTTCAAAATCTATGGAAATTTGGTGAAGCAGTAACCTAATGTTTAACTGAATCGGGAAGTGTGACACGAGTAGAATGCGAAAAATGACCCCGATTTTGACCTTTCGTGTTGATTTTTGGTATGAATATTTACTTCTATTGCAACAAATTTCATGTATTTTATAGCTTAATAGCTGTTTTATCCACCATTTTAAAACATTTCTTTCTAACTCATACGGTTTAGAAAATATAAGTGTGTGACCATCAAATTTAAGCAACGAGTAGAAATAGCCATGTGTTTTTGTTACCGCTATAATAACAAATACTAAAAACATAAAAATTATAATATTTAAGGGGCTCCCATACAATAAACGTATTTTTGTCGTTTTTCGGTACGGAGACCTCTGCTCACTTGGCCGGTTTCTTAAGCTGTTTAGTTAATTCAAAAATAAATATAGCAATAATTTTCATAACAATAATAAACAGAACGTGATTTATCTCGTTTATCGTAGGATTCTAAACATGAATTGCATATCGACACATCCCTAGTAATGTGGTACTGATAGATATCAACGTCATACTGCCAACTGTCATACGCACCTTGTTACAGCGAGGCGACTATACAAGTCAGCAGACTGGGATGGACTGCGAGAGTTCTATGCGTCGTACCCGTGGTGGCGGCTTTGTTTTGCCTCAGAGGATCTGGATTCTTGTGCTGTAGCAGTCGCTGAGGGGATCTTGGAGGGTATGGAATGCTACATTCCCAACCGCTGGATCCCTGTAGGTGCAAAAAAGCGACCGTGGTTCAATCGGATCTGCAGAGAAGCTCTAATGCAGAAAGAATCTGCCTACAGAGCTTGGACCACGGCTCGTGCAAATTCAGATCCAAACATCTCTGAGGTGAAACGCAAATTAAATGCCGCCTCGAGGTCCAGTAAAAGAGCAATTGTCAAGGCCAAGTTCGATTTCGTCGGCAGAATTGGCGAACGGCTAGCAGGCTTCCCCTCAGGAAGTCGTGAATTTTGGTCGCTTGCCAAAGCTGCCGAGGGAAACTTCTGTCGGTCTGGATTACCACCCTTGCTTAAACCCGACGGTAGTTTGGCCCAGAGTGCCAAGGAGAAAGCCGACCTTTTGGGTAATCTCTTTGCCTCTAACTCGACCATGAGCGACGGGGGTGCTTTACCGCCGGGCATTCCGAGTTGTGGCACTTCCATGCCGGAAGTCAAATTTACACAGCGGAATGTCCGGCGGGAGCTTCAATCCCTGGACGTTCATAAGTCGAGCGGGCCAGACGGCATTCCCGCGGTGGTACTTAAGCATTGTGGTCCAGAGTTGTGTCCGGTACTTACACGTCTTTTCACACTTTCCTATTCCATGCAACAAGTCCCAGCTTCGTGGAAGATCGCGTATGTACATCCTGTACCCAAGAAGGGTGACAGGACCGACCCGGCCAATTACAGGCCTATAGCCGTCACCTCCCTTTTATCCAAGGTGATGGAGCGTGTAATTAATACACAGCTCCTGGGGTACCTTGAGGAACACGACCTGCTCAGCGACCGGCAGTACGGTTTCCGTCACGGTCGCTCGACGGGCGATCTTCTTGTGTACCTAACACACCGATGGGCGGCGGCTATCGAGAGTAAGGGTGAGGCTCTAGCAGTGAGCCTCGACATCTCTAAAGCCTTTGACCGGGTCTGGCACCGTGGTCTTCTTACGAAATTGCCCTCATATGGACTACCCGAGAGATTATGCGGATGGGTGTCCAGCTTTTTGTCCGGTAGAAGCATCAGGGCCGTCGTTGACGGCAGCTGTTCAGACTGCATGGCCATTAACGCTGGAGTACCGCAGGGCTCAGTGTTGTCCCCTACTCTGTTTCTGCTGCATATCAATGACATGTTGTCTATTGACGGCATTCATTGTTATGCGGACGACAGTACGGGGGACACTTGTTACACGGGCCGCCCCGGTATCTCTCGGGACACAGTGGAGGAAAATCGAGAACAGCTTGTGTCTGAAATCGAGGCTACTCTTACTAGAGTGTCCGATTGGGGTGGACAAAATCTTGTCCAGTTCAACCCTTCCAAGACACAAGCGTGTTTTTTCACCGCTAAGCAAACCCCAATTACTGTAGCGCCGCAATTTCAGGGCACATCTCTTTCCATCTCCAAGAGTATAGGGATCCTTGGTGTTGACATCTCCAGTGACGTTCAGTTCCGTAGTCATTTGGAGGACAAGGCTAAGCTGGCGTCCAAGAAGCTAGGTGTGCTCAACAGGGCGCGGCGGTACTTCACTGCGGCGCAAACACTGCTTCTCTATAAATCGCAAGTGCGGCCGCATATGGAGTACTGCTGTCACCTCTGGGCGGGAGCACCTGAATATCAGCTTCGTCCATTTGACTCGGTGCAAAGACGAGCTGTAAGAATTGTCAACGATCCTGTACTTACAGCTGGTGTGGAACCTCTTCGCGACAGGAGAGACTTTGCCTCCTTATGCGTGTTCTACCGCCTGTACAATGGTATGTGCTCTGAGGAATTGTTTGATATGATGCCCACGGCTACGTTCTATCATCGCACCGCTCGCCACAGACAGGGAGTTCATCCTCACACGCTGCGTCCGGTGCGTTCCAGCACGGTTAGATCCGATAGGTGTTTTCTTCCGCGCACGCTTAGGTTGTGGAATGACCTCCCTGCCTCGGTTTTCCCAAACGCCTACAGTATGGGGTTCTTCCTTAGATCATCTAACCACAGGATGCGCCTTACTTAAGCATTGTTTTCTGCCATTGCACATGACCATTTGGTCTTTTGGCTTTATGAAAAGCCTGTACATCAGTACATCATTTTATATGATTAAACTAGTACATTACATTGTAGTTGACTGTACAATAACAATTAACACACAACAGCCATTACGCGTTTGTCGATAAATACATTTTTAAATGCAATGAAATTTTATATGTCTTTGTGTTTCCCCCTTCATTTGTATGAAAACTGGCAGAATATTTTTGTATGCGGTGGTTCGCAAAGGCTAGTCCCGTGTTATATGGTCTAAGGGTTCTTCAAAAGGGGTCTTAGAAGGTTTTTACAGGGTCGGCAGCGCGAGTGTGGCACCTCTGGTGTTGCAAACGTTCATAGGCTGCGGTGACCACCGGTCCTTCTGGTGGGCCGTATGCTTGTCTGCCACCTTAGTGGTATAAAAAAAAAAAAAAAAAAAAAATTTGTTCCCGTTCCCGCTTCCCGTATTTTATCCCCTTGGGGGTAGAATTTATAAAAATCCTTTCTTAACGGATGCCAACGTCATAACATCTACCTGCATGCCAAATTTCAGCCCGATCCGTCCGTCCGTTTGGGCTGTGCGTTGATAGATCACTATGTCAGTCAGTCAGTCACCTTTGAGTTATATATATTTAGATTTCTCTTGATGTAGCTTAATTTCCTTCTGATCTTGTTCAATTTGGATTCCAAGCATTAACTCTGCTTTACCAAGATCTTTCATATCAAAGTGTGATTTCAGGTGACTCTTCACCTTGATTATTTCTTTTTCGTTATTCCAGAAAATTAAGAATGTCATCTAGGTACATATACTGCAATGATGATTATTTTACCATCCTTGGATTGTATATAGACGCATGGTTCATTTTCTAATCTCTTAAAATGATAACTCATTAGTACGGAATGAAGCTTGGCATTCCATGCTCTCGGAGTTTGCTTGAGTCCGTAAAGTGATTTTTGTAACAGACAGACGTAATCTACCTTGCCTTTTAATTCAAATCCTTCTGGTTGTTTCATATAAACAACTTCGGACAGATCACCATTTAAAAATGCCGTCTTCACATCCATTTGATCAATTTGTAATCCCAATCGAGTCGCCAAAGCCATTAAAACTCTTCAAGAACTGTGTCTGACTACTGGTGAAAACGTAGACTCCAACTTGCAGTGGGGGCCTCATATCGAGAAAGTCTCGGGCAGACTGAGCTCTGCAGCCTATGCCGTTAAAAAGATCCGACAACTGACAGACATTAGAACAGCGCGTCTTGTCTACTTTAGCTACTTCCACAGTGTCATGACCTATGGCATACTATTATGGGGTAACGCTGCCGACATCGAATGTATCTTTGTGTTGCAGAAAAGGGCTGTCCGGGCTATCTATGGTATGGGGTTTCGGGAGTCATTAAGAGAAAAGTTTAAGGATATCAACATCCTTACTGTGTATTCACAGTACATATATGAAAACTTATTATATACTCATAAAAATAACAGTAAATTTATTAAAAATAGTGATATCCATAACCTAAACTTAAGAAATAAGAATAAATTGGCTGTACCTAGATTTAGGCTTAATAAAATAAGCAATTCTTTTGCGGGTAATTGTATTCGAATGTACAATACATTGCCGACAGCCATAACAGGTTTGTCAGTTAATAAATTTAAAAAACTAGTAAAGCTTAAATTGTGCCAGAAAGCTTATTATAGCATTAAAGACTTTCTAGAAGACAAGACTGCCTGGCAGTGACACGAATTGCTCCTTTCTACATTTAAAAAAAAAAACTGTATTAGATACTAAGATGAATAAGAGGGACCGGACTGAGTTTCTTGGGGTGTTCTTCTCAGTCTGTAGCATTTCCGAACCCCCGGTAGAGTCACAAAAATTTTGACAAACCTAAATAATTTTTTAAAAATTTCAAAGGGAATAAATTTTATTTTATTTTATTTTATTTTATTTTATTTCGTATCAAAATAATCAATGCCTCTGCATTGACTGAAGCCTCTTGCAACAAGTCGTGCTTTATATCTAATCTTTCCCCCATCTCTTCTTTTGCTAGACTGTGGTGGCTTTACAAGTTTTTACGTTTTATTTTTCTTAAGAGCTTCTAGCTCCTCCTCAATTGCGACTTTCCACTTTGCTCCATCCTCTCTGGACAATGCATCCTTGACCGATAAAGGATCTTCGGACATAGTAGTAGCTTGATAGGTAACAAAATCTGGAAACTGTTTAGCAGTCTTTTGACGCTGAGGGTATCTCCTACCCGACTGACCATCATCATGATCTGACTTGGCATCTTCAACTTTTGACTCTTCTCTTTCATCAGATGTTGCCTACTCGTCATCGTCACCTTCTACAACCTCATGTCCAGCCACTAAGTTTCTGGACTCAGAATCTACCTGAATTTGAAAATGTACTGGACTTCGTTACTTCTGAGTTGTCTCTCAAACTTCATCCAGTTCACTGACAGTTTCTGTCAATAAATATAAATAAATAAATATTCACGGACATCTCACACAACGCTATCTGATCCCAAATTAAGCTAGGAATAACCTGCTTGTGTTATGGGTATCAGACCACGGATATTAATACTTATAATAATATACTTACTTTTAAATACATACATATTATACATAGAAACACCCAGACTCTTGAGACAAACATTTATGGGCCACACAAATATTTGTCTCCGGTGGGAATCGAACCCACGACCTCCAGCGCCGCAGGCGGTATCACTACCGACTGCGCCACAGAGGCAGTCAATCAATGTCAATGGAACAGCTTGATCTAAAGGTGTACCTTCTTTGCTTTCATACATTTGACTCTCGAAGAACACAACATCTCTGCCTTTACGCAGCTCGCCAGTTGCTGGATCAACTAAGCGATAACCTTTTGTTTCTTCGCAGTAGCCAACATGAACTAAAGCTTTACTCTTACAGTCCCATTTTCTGCGCTTTTGATCTGGAATGTGAAGAAAAGCCTTGCAACCAAAAACTCTGATGAAGCTAAGATCTACTTTTCTACCAGTCCAGGCCTCCTCTGGAACCTTACTTTTTAAAGCAACAGTGGGCGATCTATTTTTTAAATTAACTGCAGTACTAACTGCCTCTGCCCACAGTTTCTTACCTAAACCAGCTTCTTCCAGCATAGTTCTAGCTTTTTCAGTAATAGTTCTGTTTGCACGTTCTGCTACACCGTTTTGCTCGGGAGTATCAACTGTCAGCTGATGACGAATGCCCCTTGCTTTGCAGAATCCATCCATCCTCTTATTGACAAACTCTTTGCCATTATCAGACCGGATAATTCTCAACTGTTTACCAGTTTGACGTTCTGTCAATTTCACAAATTCCGAAAATTTGTTAAAAGCCTCTCCTTTATTTCTTAAAAAATAAACAAAGGTTTTTCGAGTTAGGTCATCAATGAAAGTCAGAAAATATCTATAACCCGTATAAGAACTTTCACTCATTGGACCACACACATCTGTGTGAACTAGTTCTAAGACATTTTTTGCTCTGTTAGCACCTGAAACCCTTTTAAATGGATTCTTTGTTTGTTTTCCCATAACACAGGCTTCACACTCAAGCTTAGATATGGTATCGGAAAAACTTACCCCTTGTGCCATCTTACTTTTTAATAATTGAAGGTTTCGTATACCAAGGTGTCCCATTCGCCTATGCCACAGCATCGTAGTATCGGAAATAGCTGAAGTTAATGCCACCTCCTGTGAACAGTATTGAATCTTATACACACCATTCTCTACAGCACCTGCATGCGAAACATCTCCAGTTACACAGCATCCATCCGCTTTCATTATCTTAAAACCAGTTTTATCAAAAAATATACTTAGATTTCTACATACTATCGTGCTCACACTTAATAGATTAGCTGATAACCCAGGTACGTACAATATATCTCTAATTGACACGTCCATCTCCTTATTAACAACATTACCAATAGCTACACCGTACACTGTTTCTCCATTTGCACAAGCTATCTCTATTTTTTTATCTAACACCTTAAAGTCCGTTAACCAATCTCTTCTATTCGTCATAATTATGGTTAGAAGCTCCAGAGTCAAGAATCCACTCTCCAGGTCCTTGTTTCCCTTCAGTTACCATCGCCAATGACGTCAAAGCATCTTTCTTTGTCTTTGGATTTCTCGGACATTCCCTGGCTTTGTGAGGTCCATCGCAAATAAAACATTTTATTTGTTTAGTTCTCATAGCATTTCTCTGCTTTGGTTTTAGATGTTAATTTTTTGCTTTTAAAGCGTTGCTCGCAGTACTAGAACCTGCTTGATATGCGTCTTCCATTTGAAACAGCTTAGCTTTAATATAATTTGTTGTCAAAACTATATTTGTATTCTCTATTGGCAGTCTCATGGATTGGAATGTCTCTGTCAACCCTTGTAACATTAAGGTAGCAAGAAGTTCGTCATCCACTTCTTTGCCTAAATCATACAGCTGTTGCGCTACCGTCATCATGGCTGTCACATAATCACGTACTGTGGAGAATTGTTCCAATTTAATATTGACCAGCTTAGAAAGTAGCCTGCATCTGTTATTTAGACAAGCATCCTCAAAGGTACCCTTCAGGTTCTCCCATGCATCCTTAGCACTCTTTGCGTGACGCACATGGACCAGACAATGTGGTTTTACCATCAAACAAATTTTTGCTCTTGCCTTTTGATCCATTTTTAAACCTGGCACATCACTATCATCCGGTGTTGTCACTGTAAATGTCCATAAATCTTCATGGATCAGATAAAGTTCCATCATGAACTTCCACGTATTGTAATCAGTATTGCCGTCTAATTTCTCTATAGCTGGTAGTACTGAACTCATGTTACTTCCTTGGGACGAACTAGCTCTTTCACTCGAGCTTACTGTGCTTACAGCTGAATTCTTATTCCCAGTGTTAAACATTGTGATAGTAATTCCTTTAATGCTGGCTTACCATAACCTTACCATACATATTTCAGTTTAACAATGACATTTAAAACGTGAATATTTACAACAACACAATAATAATTATATCGAAGAAAAATCTTTAACATATTTTTCTTACACCATTGACATTCTCAAGTCTTCATACATGAAAATACCAAAATTCAAAACCATTTCTTTTTCTATCAATATGCAATGAGAATTTAACAATGAACCAAAACCTCTTTGCTTCAACACAGTCACAACAGCTGCCGTCGACGACGGCCCTGATGCTTCTACCGGCCAGAAAGCTGGACACCCCCCTGCATAATCTCTCGGGCAGATTTGTAAGAAGACCACGGTGCCAGACCTGGTCAAGGGCTTTAGAGATGTCGAGGCTAGAGATAGAGACTCGCCCTTCCCTTACTCTCGATAGCCGTCGCCCATCGGTGTGTGAGGAACACGAGATGATCACCTGTTGAGCGACCGTGGCGGAAACCGTACTGTTGGTCGCTGAGCACGTGTTCCTCAAGATCCTCGGGAGCTGTGTATCAATTACAGGCTTATATTTCTAGATTATGATGTTTGCATTGAATCACTAGAGATTCTACAATTGCGCTGCCGACTCGGGAATAACCTGCTAAGTTCCCTTTTGAAGAACCGCATTTTATTATTATGATTGGAGAGAGCGTCTTTTGTAGCCTGTAAGCTAGTATAGTATCACTGCATAGAACTCCATAATTTAGATGTTCAGGAAAAGGAGGCAGGAAGTTCATACCAGAGTCAACGTGTACGCGGAAGAAAGTTCCCAATCGGACCTTACGGTATAGGAGCGCCGGATGCAGTGTGAGGATTAAAACTGTCTGTAGATCATAGAAAATTACCATAAGGGCTTTCCATGATGGATCTTTTTAAAGGATTTTAGTAGACAAAGGGGGCTTACCCGGGGCTCCCAATCTTAGGAAACGTTTAGTTTTTAGTCAGTAAAAGTCCATCCATAGAGATAGCATCCATGACGGATTTTCCACGGGTAAAACCAAAAAAGGGGGCTCCTCACTCCCTGGAACTTGGGATCCTTAGATAATCCTCATAGTTCGCCTTAGTACCAAGTCGAACGAGCCAAGTTAGTATTCAGATGCTCGATGGACATCAGTACTCCATGTGTTGTATAGAAGCAGTATAAGCACCGCAGTATAATACTGCCGAGCCCTGTAGAGCACTCCCGAGCTATAAGGACGCTAGCTTGACCTTGTTCTCTATCTTTATGTCTGTGGTACTGGACGTTACCAGAGAACTCAACACCTGTGCGATTTGTGTGCCAACCTCAGCTACTAGATACTATCCTCATACCTACCTACCATCCACACTGACCCGCATACATTTTTCAGTTTGTAGGTAGGTACATTAATGTGCATACCTACACATCTATGTGACGTGCTCTGGGTCTGTGAGACCTCACTGTAGTGGGAGTATAGGTGGGAATGGAAAAACATCAGTATCAACAAACACGTATTGTTAATTTGTCTTTTATTGTTAAAATTTAACAAAATATAACATCAACACTTACTTAAGATAGTAACATTTAGGTTTTAGTTTTGGGTTAACGGTGGTGAACGTTTTCCCGTAAAAAAAGGAAAAAGTACTTTCATTAATTGCATAATTTTATTATGCAAAGGAAAGATGAGTGACATGTCACTACCACCTTATTGCTAGCACACCATTCGTGTCTACTCTAGCACGAAATTTTTCACGATCACGAATGACATTTAGCATACTAGTGAATTCTTAAAAACTATTGTAATAAATTAATGCGGTTTATTCCTCATCGGTAAGGTCTGGTTCCGCTCTTTCATCTTCGCTGACTTCAGCGGCCTCAGCTTCAGGCTCTGCTTCTGTTGTGGGTGCTTCAGGTACATCAGCTTCAGATGATTCTGGCTCCTCTACAATGGGCTCTGGTTCATCTGCGACGGGTTCACTGAAAAGTTTACATCACAAATTGTAAATTTTACTATTTAAGAGATATGTGGCTTCATCATGTCGTAAATTCAGTTCCGTTTAGATTACCTGGTCTCAGTTTCAGGAACATCAGCAGTTGAACCACTATGTGAGAGTTCTTCAAGGCGGGCGGCAGCTAGTTCCGACTCTTGTCTTGCGATCTCAGCTAATTCGGCAGCCTGCAATAAATTAAAATTTAATTAGCACTAATTTCTGTATA
The DNA here is from genome assembly GCA_933228765.1 of Miltochrista miniata. NCBI lineage: Eukaryota > Metazoa > Arthropoda > Insecta > Lepidoptera > Erebidae > Miltochrista > Miltochrista miniata. The sequence goes on along the minus strand of OW121764.1, from coordinate 6,046,254 downwards.
TGTTTGTTTTCGTTCAAACTTAGACAATACACACAGACAAAGCAAGTAAAACTGATCACATACCTGTCTAGCGAGCTCCTCTTCACGTTCCTCTTGTGCTTGTTTTTCCAATTCTTCTAATTTTGCGAGTTCCTCCTGTCTCATCTGTTCTGCCTGCCGTTCCTCTTCAAGCCTAGCTTCTTCTGCCAATCTAGTTTCTTCTGCTTGTCTCGCTTCTTCGGCTAACCGAGCTTCCTCTGCGAGTCTAGCTTCTTCAGCCAAACGTGCTTCCTCTGCGAGCCTGGCCTCTTCTGCCCTTTTGGCTTCCTCGGCTAGTTTCCGCTCTTCAGCTTCCCGAGCTTCGTCTGCGAGCCTAGCCTCTTCAGCCAAACGAGCTTCCTCGGCCTTACGTGCTTCTTCTTCTGCCCTCCTTGCCTCTTCCTCGGCCTGGCGTTTAGCATCTTCGGCCTTACGCGTCTCTTCTTCAGCCTTCTTTTTCTCAGCGGCTTCGCGATCAGCCTGAAATAAAAACATTTAATTAAAACTTCATAACATACTCTAATTGTGCCCACATTAATTTTATGATCGTTATTAACTTACTTGTGCCTTACGCTCCGCATCGCGTTTGGCTTCTTCCTTTAGTGCCCTGTAAAAATTATCAAAGTCATAGTTTTCATTTCAAATGCCATATAATTTTAGTTTACATTGTTTAAAATAAAGAAAATCATACTTTTCTTCGGCTGCACGTGCTTCTTCCTGCCTTTTCCTCTTGATTTCTGCTAAATCAGCAGATGATGTCATCACGGGTTCGGCAGTAGCGGCACGGAATCTGGCTTCGCGGTCAGCTTTGGCTGCCTTTAGTTCAAGAGCCGGATCCTCCATGATTAACGGGGCCTGGAACTTGCGGCTCGGCCTCCATGGGAGCAGTTTCACTGCACCGAGGCCAATGTTATGAGGGTTCCAAGAATATTGACCATCGGTGAAATAATCAGCGCTACTTTTTTAGCAATTTCTGATTATTTCACAGTATGATAATGAATGACGATGGTCAAATAACGAAAATATGAAGGACAATAAGCGACGAAGTACATTACTCGTGATCATGATGCTGCTTATTCCAAGCTGTTAGAGCCCAGCTTCAAGCTCGATGACAAGCCATAATGGCATGGATTGGCTATGATTTCGTATATCTCATTCCACTGCTGCTTCATGCTTAATGCGAATGGTAGTGCAGATGTCTTGTGTGCTCTCTACATCGTTTAAGTTCAGCGGAATATGAAGGTGTTCCTATGGTATATAGGTAGGTGCTATTAACTGAGTTCTACCGGATTGTACGTCGATGTGAAGTAATTCGAGCCCCAAATGGTTTTACAGGGAGTAATTTAAACTTAACTTTAACTTATTTATTTTGTGTTTTAGTTATTTGTAAAGTTAAACAATTTTAGTTAAGAAGCGAAGCGTTATCAAAAGCCAGGTTTAGAAGCGTGACATCGGGTATAACGAACATGCAAACGATTAAAACAACTACAATTCCAGTAAAAATTCTTTATTGTTAAGTAAAATCAGTCGAGTTAAGTGAAAACGAGACATCTCGGTCACCGACAAAATTTCGGCGCAGAAGACCGCGCTATCACAGCGATGACTAGAGGTAATAAATATGCGTTTCGTCTTTCGAAATGCACAAATATTGAAGTAACAAAAATATATATTATCTAAATATGAATAAAAAAATAGATGATCTTGGTTAGTGCTAGCGTGTTATACCGAGATCAGAGAACGCGAAGGGCGAGCGTGCGCGGGCGCGGCGCCGGAGGCCGGGGCCGCGCCCGCGCCGCCGCGGTGGGAGAGCTACGCGCACTGCGCCGCCGTCGGCTGTTCCGGCGCGCCGCCCGCTGCAAGAGACACCACACGCAGGGTTAGACACGGACTTATTCCTCGGTTTTATGCTCATTCAGTGCCCCTGTTCACCTTTATTAACTCGTTTTAAAGATTTATTTAAAGAATTAAGCGAGGGGTTGTAAGCGAGCGTTAGCGGTGCGACGTTGACGCGGTACCTGCGGCCTTCTCGATGGCCAGACCGGCCGCTGCGAGTCTGTTCTTGGCATAGAAAGAGAGCAGATTCACGTCGTCCCTGATGCTGAGTTCCTTGTAGAGAGGCCTGCGGTTGGAGAAGGCCTTTTTACCGGAGTAGTGCACGCACGCGAGGTTCCCACGTCCTGTGAGAACACCTCAGGAGTTACGACAGGGTCACACTGGAATTTGAACTGTTAGTCGGCTGTTAAGTTAATTGCCGGACCGGCTCGGGGATGTGTCCAAATCAATATTGTTCATTAGTTAACATTCAAGGAGTTTCAGTTACAAATAGTACCTGAAGTGTATTGTGAAATGGCATTAGCATCGATCTTACCGGTGAACTTTTTGGCGGGCTCGTTATAGAACGACATGTTATGGATGGTATCGTAGACGCTGCGAAGTGGAAGCAGCAGTTTAGCGACATAGGCATCGTTGCTGAACCGGTATGGCACCGGCTCCCCATATGAATATCTGCAAACATAAACGCTCGACGATTTGTTGCCAACGAAAAAATAGCCAACGATAATTATTGGCTCTACCAGGATGTAAGATACAAATGAAAATAAATAACCAAAAGTTTACTCGGACGAAAGATAGCAAACACTAGCTGACATTTGATGAGGCTATAATTAAAACGACGCTGTTGTGATGTACAGATCTACCTACTAATAGATTCATATTTATGGACGTGACTAATAAAACGAGATGAAACAGTATTGGCTTCGAAATCTATACTCAGTCACAAGATGCCAACACCATTCCAAAAGCTGGAATACGCGTCTATTGGAAAGTAATTACACTTTGGCAGTAGGTACTTCGAGTGATTACGATCTGTAAAACGCCAGCTTGCCAAATGTCATGCTAGGTAGGTACCGACTGGCTATTGTACCGTCAATGTCAGTGCCAGGGCGGCCGTTTGATAGACGCATCAATGGGTCGTTTATTTTTATTCCGTCACAGTTAGCCAAGAAAATTTTGACCTAGAGCCGGAACTGTTGAAGTGTCATTGCTTTGAAAAGGTTGCGTAGTTCTTGAGAGTAAGGATGAAGTCGAAGACAATAATGATACGTTTGCTATAATATCAGCTGGAGAAAAGCAAAGACTTCTATATAAACTGAGGTAGACATGCCCTATGCACTGATTTTTGAAACCTATAAACTGAGCTAATTAGCAGCGTTGCTCGCACTGTTGTGAGTCAAAACTTCGAAAGTAGGTGCTCGACTTGCAATCGGAGTCCATACACCTTCTCTTTTACTCTTTTTCTATTCGTATATTGCTATTGTGCGTGGTGACAATTACGTAAAAAATATTTATAAGTGAGTGTAGTCTTATTAATGTGTGTATTTGAGGATTACTTTTGAAAGCTCGTTTGTTAGAGTACGGCGCGTCTACCTCAGTTTATGTAGAAGTCTTTGGAGAAAAGTACATGTCTGTAATGGATAAGAGCAATAATAATACTTACGAGTAGATTGTTTCAAGTGGCGCTACTGACTTGGCGCGGGGGACCACCGAACGTGCGCGTGTGAGCAATGATGCAGTATCTGCACGGATGCGGCTGGTCTCATCTTCGAATGCCTGGAAATATTGGCAGGGAATTCTTAGTTATGAAACTAGCTTTAGGAAACTGGCACTCAGCTAGTAGAAATAGGGACTGGATGGAATACTATAAAGAGAACCAGTAAAAAACGACCCTCACGACAAATTACACTTTCTTTATGTACCTTCATGAGAAACTTATATTCAGTATCAAACTGCCCTAGGCTGGCTATGTAAAGTAAGGAGCATTACCTTGGTGGATTCAGAACGGAAGAAGTCGTCAACAGCTGAGACGGCAAGTGCGGGGCGACGACGGTACGCAATGCGATCCAACTCACGGAGGACCACTGATGGCCGAACGCGTACCCTCACCACGTGGTGTGGTGGCTCGGGGTATGTGGCGAGTCGAGTGACCGTGCGAGAAGTCGGTCTGTATATCAGCTCAGCCTGAAATATTACACACATACCTTGAAGGTCAAGTTCGGAGGAAAAAAACTTTTTACTGCTAGCAATAAAACCAAATGTTGTATGATTAATGTCTGCGCTTACAAGATACGCATGATGGCATGAGAAATTAGCTACATTACACATTTTGTTAAACTAGCGTTGAAGAATGGTTGCATTTGTTTAGTTTCTAGAATGTTTGCTTCGGAAGCATAGTTACTAAGATTGTTCTGTCAGTTCTGAGTAGTTCTTGATTTTCATGGCACTTCAGAGCAGCATCTTCTGTGTAGAAATATAGGTAAGAACGTGTCGATGTATCACTCATTTATAAATTGAATGAATAGAGGTTTACCGCTTCAGAGCCGCCACCCCCTATGTCGAGATAGCCCCATTTCACCTGGTTTGCCCTACAGCAGCCGACTTGAGACCACCATAATCTAAGTAGTAAGGAACTTCCAGATCATTTACCTACTTTAGCTCATGCCCAGGTATAATCTTATTATGTTCATAAAGCTAGTAATGTTCATTAGTCAATATTTAAATTCCTCATACCCCCTGAAGAATAACCCAGAGGATCTCTAGGTAATTAAAAGCTCTGAAGGGCTGGTTCGCCTTTTTGTGATCCAAACTAAGGGTAAAGGACCCTTAAATGCCCTCAACAGGAAGCCAGTTCTATGTCTACCTTCTGACAGGGCGACAGATAACAGTAATAATCGATGTTAGACATAAAAGGAGAATTTGTATAATGATGTTCAGTTACCTACGTCTAACTTTAAGTACCCAGGTAGGTTAATACCTTTTAGGATTTTGTTAAATCTTTTGGAATACCGAGTTTGAGTTTGCGGCCTCTCGCCCAGTGGCCCCTGTCGTGTTGGGGGCCTGTGGCAATTTGCCAGCTCTATCAATGTAACGCCACTGGCTCTCCGGATATGTGTCATGGTCACATAAGGACAGGACTGCGTTAAAATGAAATTTAAAGTGATCATATTCCATGACTTCTGGAGTCAAAGGTAGATTGACTGCAGTAGTTATAGAACATGCAGCAGCAGCAAGTCATGTCAATATAGTGCGCTATTGTTAAGTAGATAAAACAATAATGTAGTTATAGCTAAGCATTCATCAAAGCTAATGGACGACAAAAAGCTCTTCAGGCGTAATTTTGTCAGACAAACAATTTGGCACTGAGAAACAAAAGCTAGAATATTCTAGACATGAAGAAAAATGCATCAAGAAAAATGAAATAAGCGTATTGGAATGCAGACGCTTTCATAATAAGACATGCGCATGCAAAAACAAATAGAATTGATGGCATGCAAGAAATTTATTTTTGAAATTGAATAAATATAGATCAAATGTTGATTGCAGGGAAATTTTAAATATTTACAATGATGTATTTTCCACAATACGTATGTATCAAGTAGCCTGAGAATGCGGCTTGAACATGTTTTATTTGCAGACGAAAAAGTGCAAAGATCGATATGAAATTCGACCCCTTTTTTTTTTTGTTTAACGTGAGGGAAAATCCTCATAGGATGTTATGCCGGACTCTTACCGACTAAAAAACCTCACGCTACGCCCAGCAGCCTATGGTTGAGAGACCCGGGTAAGCCCTCAGGAAGGATGTCCCGTGACTCCCAACATGAAATTCGACCCCTACTACGTGCATGTACATTACATTCACGTCTAGGTCTCATTGAGGGTAGACTAAGAACTGAAATCCTACTAAACCGACATTACGGAAAACTTTGAACTCTATACATTCAACAAGGCAAGAAACTTTGTTTAACATAGGTACATACAATCCCGCCTACGTCCCAGTGGGGGTAAATTACCTAATTGCAGTCACCGGTAGGGATGCAATATCGTTCATAAAAAATATCGATATTGGAATATCGATATTTTTCAATATAAAATATCGATATTTATAAACGATATATCGATATTGATGAACGATATATCGATATTAAGATTTTTATGCTGCTCTTTTTTTTGAAGAATAATGATCGCACGGAAATAACCTTGATTATTCTACTTTTGTTCATAACTCCGCTTTTTTTTAACCGATTGCCATGGAACAAAGCTCAGATTTAAGCTTAACAAGATCTCTTTATTAAAAAGCGCATAAACTGCCGTTCAGTAGTATTTGCGCCCATAGCGAACAAACAGGCATAAGTACCAACAGACAAGAATTAATAAAAACTTTGTATGCAGTATCCTTCGTTAAGATATTATAATTCAAGAGTACAGACACGACCACTTTACATTTTAATAATACGAGTAGTATAGACAGAAAACATTCAAACTTTGAAAAATGTATTTGGCCGATTGTCTTACCCGGGAATCGAACCCAAATAAGAAAATCGACCTCAGCGTAGCAGTCGCATGCACTATCACTCCGTCCGCCACCGTGGCAGTGGCAGCCATACAGCCTAGTGTTAAGTTTATTTTTTAATATTTTAATAGTTTTGGTAATTCAAATTAGAAATAGCTAAAATAAAACAATCTATTAATCAAATCTGGATGTAGGCCTGTCCAAATTTACGCCACAATACACTTGTAAATAACACATGAAATAAATTTCATCTTGACTCAGCTTCATTTACCAAAACCTAAGTGTCTTGGCATATCAAGATAAATACCCACATCTTTTATTTAAAATATTCAATGATTGAGGTAATAATGCTCAAAACGAAATCATCTCACGCTCAAGAATAAATCGTCGAAATTTTGGGTTTTAATATGGATATTAAAATATCGATATTTCGCTCATGAAGAACGATATATCGTCGATATTTTTGATTCCGATATCGATACTAAAATATCGATATTTTTAACCGATATATCGATATTTCAAAAATATCGATATATCGTTTGCATCCCTAGTCACCGGGCAATTGGAACGAAGTTCCTTATCGCGCGTTGTGAAAGGGGGCTAGACGGAAAAAATTCTCACGAAAAGTTGTAACGACACTTTTGGTAGTGATAGTGGTAGTGATAGTGGTAGTGATAGTGGTAGTGGTAGTGATAGTGGTAGTGATAGTGGTAGTGATAGTGGTAGTGATAGTGGTAGTGGTAGTAATAGTAGTAATGATAGTGGTAGTGGTAGTGATAGTGATAGTGGTAGTGATAGTGCTAGTGCTAGTGCTAGCCAGGGGATGAACATGAGCTCTACGAGCAACACCAAAGCAAATAGGAGTTTCGCTCTGTTCAGTTTCAGTCGCGCGTAAAGGTTACACGCACTCACTTTTTTTTATATTTGTTTTCTTTTTGTTTTTGTTTCTGTCTTTGTTTTTGCTTACAATAAAATTTTAACATTAAAATAAAATTTTATTACATTTCCTTCACCCCAATCGAAAGGAACTTCGTTCCATCCGGGTGTCCCTTGACACCTCTCAAGTTTTTTTCTTTATTATTTCGGGAACATCCTTCTCAAAACACAAAATTGAACAAATATTTGCGTGTAATACAGTAAGTCATAGGGCTATTTCCGTTGTGAACCTTTGCATAACGTTCTGAATGGCGGAGTGAATCTTCTTCCAACTGTTGTAAAATTAGACTGTTTTAATGCGCACATGCTACGTTATAATGATTGCAACTATTTCAATCTTGGAATGTTTCTTCGACAATTAAATTCATGATAAACTGGATACCTACCTACAGTTTAACCAAGTAGGTATTAACGACTTAGATGAAAGGGATCCATTTAAAAAAAGTAAAGCTGTAGTTAGGTACCCACTACTAAAGTTTTTATAACGATTATTACAGTTCAAATATTTTTTTTTTTTTATTATTTTACTTCAATAAAATTTTCAGTCTTTCACACAAGTTATCTCTCATTAGGTTTTAAAAAAGTCGTGGTTCTAATAAATAAATATTCACGGACATCTTACACAAGGCTATCTGATCCCAAAGTAAGCTAGGAATAACCTGCTTGTGTTATGGGTATCAGACCACGGATATTAATATTTACATACTTTTAAATACATACATATTATACATAGAAACACCCAGACTCTTAAGACAAACATTTATGGGTCACACAAATATTTGTCTACGGTGGGAATCGAACCCACGACCTCCAGCGCCGCAGGCGGTATCACACTACCGACGGCGCCACAGAGACAGTCGAATTAAAAAAGTCGTGGTTCGTAGGTAGATGTCGTAAGAAGTTTTAGGAATTACAGCACCTACATAATATTGATATTTATTTTTACTGCCAGTAGTGCCAATTTGATCCTCATAAGGTTTAACGCCTGAAATATGAATTAATAAAGGTATCTGCACTTTTCATCGACCCTGTCTACTTTAAACCCTCAACACACAAATGTATGAATTTTGCGTGTGTAACCTCTGTTTTAATACTGCTATTACTACTAATGTGTGTACTTGTGAACAATGTTCATTTTCTTGCCAAGTTTCTATCAACAGGAAAATATCCATTGGATTTCCACTCTGCTATGAATGCTACGTATCAAATTACATTACAATTACCATCGGAATTAAAAAATCATTAGCTAGGTATGTAAGTAGGCGATCGGCTGATTGATACGCCTGTCACCCCCTCCTGATTGCAAGTGAACATAGATTGTAATGGCTAAATATATCTAGTTTTGATTTCTTATAATACCTTAGCGTTCGTAGTATTTTTGGCAACTATCCAATTTTAACTTTTGTTTTCATGCTTCGCTATTGCCATTACGAATAAAGTGGTTGATGACTTTCGATCCTTCTTACAGACAGATAATTCTTTGCTGTGCCTCATTTTCACTATCAAATCAGCCTATAGCAGTCCACTGCTGGACGTAGGCGCCTTCCGCATTCAGTCGCCTTTCTGTCCCTTCCGCGTCCAGTCAGTGCGATCTTCTTCAGGTCATCGGTCCATCTGGCGGGGGTCGTCCTACCCCATGTGTACCAAGCCGCGGTCTCCACTCCAGAACTTGTTTGTCATTTTCACTAATTGATGTAAAAGCTGCGTTAATTTATTTATTTACTAGCTGACCCTCGCAACTTCGTTTACGTCACATATGGTCCATGAAAGGAGAGGTATTTCTTAATCAGATTCCTATCAGCGTGTAAAACTGCCTTGTTTGATTCAGTCTATTATAAAACGATTCGAATTGTTTTACAATAGCCTTAATCATTAAGCTCTTTTATGATTAAGCCAACACGCCAGTTTAGCTTTACACTCACATTCAAAAAAAGCCTTGAATTCTAGGTTTAGCGAAAGTTGAGATGCCTCTAATTTCTGAACTACGAAATTCTCAATAATTAAAACTTATGTGGAACAATGCTAAAAGCATGCCCATTCTGACACTAAAAAAATATTTGAAATCGCACCACGCGGTGAGAACTTACAGCTGAAAAACCATTTTATCTTTCATCCTCTCTCCCGCAAAAACCGCGCCAAATATCGGGATCAAAAGTATCCAAGAACCTTCCTCGGACTAAAAGCTCGGAATGTACCAAGTATCATTCAAATCGGTTCAGTAGTTTCGGCGTGATACTTATTCGGGATACAGACAGACAGACAGACATGAAAATTTTAAATTACATATTCGGCTTCAGAATCGATTATAGAACGCCCTCCAATTGAAATTTTCAAAATATCTTCCATGTGCAGACTCTCGACCCTCAACAGTTTTATTATAAGTATAGATTTAAGTATCTTAACATAAGAGGAGACCATTTCTTTTACGTGTGGAAATACCTCATCGATAAGATGCGACCTTCAAAATATCCTAGCAAATTAATTTTAAAAACGTCTCGTAACAGAATGACAGAGCGGTCCTAGAGAAATACACTTTGTTGATTCCCTGATTGATTCTATAATTATTATAGGTAGTCTATTCTTTTTATGTGCTAACTCAGCACATAAAAAGGTTCTTTTCTCATTATTCTTTTGATTACAGTAAACAACTTGAGTTGTATGGAAATTTGTTAGTAATACCTTGGCGTTCTTTGTATTCTTGGCATCAGTCCAATTACCTACAGCTTTTGTTTTCATACTTATCTAAACAAACATTTACGGGGAAAATATTTAAAATTTCGATGCGTGCTCTCGCCTAGACGTAAAAAACTCTTTGATAGTTTAGAAGTTCGTTTTTTTGTTTATCCAATAAAGTTTGTGGAGCGGGCACATCTATACAAATAACTATTGCGTATATTTTCAGCGCGAATGTTTTCCCCACCTTTCTAAATTTGGAAATCGTCTTCAAGGACATCTACACAGATTACCCTTTAAATTATTTCTACACAGTTTTCATAGGTCGTATTAGTTAGGTATCTACTCAAAATTATATAGCTACTCGTAAGAACAATCTCTATCACATCGGCTTTTGATAAAAAAAATCGGCCAAATGCGTGCGAATCGGATTCGCGCACGGAGAATTCCGTACCAAAAAACGGCAAAAAATCCCGTTTTTTGTATGGGAGCCCCAATTAAACCCCTCCGTTTTTCTGATTTTAGTATTTATTATTATAGCGGCAACAGAAATACCTACATCATGTGTGAAAATTTCAGCTCTCTAGCTATCACGGTACCTGAGATACAACCTCGTGACGGACATACAGGCATACGGACGAGCGGCGAAGTCTCATGAATAGTGTTCCTTTTTTACCTAGTGTAAATAAATAGTGTTCCTTTTTTAAATAGTGTTCCTTTATTTTTTTTGTTTTTTTTGTGTTTTTTTTTTATGTACTATGGGTACATAACCCTAAAAACTGTAATATAAAAGCCATCAAAGTTTATCCATCTGTTATTTAGATTTCTTGACAGATTTACCTACAAGGTAAAATAAAACTCTTCGTTGTGGACACGGGTCAAAAGTGGCCGGAAGTGGTGGTTGGGAAGGATGTTCCTGGATTCCCGAAAGGGATTACGATTTGTTTTACACGAATAATATTTAGAAGGTACTTAAGCTTAATGTAACGTTATAAAGCGGTTTTGCACATCTGGAGCCCTGGAGGAAGAGTAAAGGAAACCCACATAGCCTTTGATCGGGACTGGCACCGTGGTCTTCTTACAAAATTGCCCTCCTATGGACTGCCCGAGTGATTACGCAGATTGGTGTCCAGCTTTCTGGCCGGTAGAAGCATCAGGACCGTCGTTGGCAGCAGCTGTTCTGACTGCATGGCCATAAACGCTGGAGTACCGCAAGGCTCAGTGTTGTACCCTACTCTGTTTCTGCTGCATATCAATGGCATGTTGTCTTTTGACAGCATTCATTGTTTTGCGGACGTCAGTACGGGACAACATAAATATACTGTGGTACGGGGGACACTTGTTACACGGGCCGCCCCGGTATCTCTCGGGCCGCAGTGGAAGAAAGTCGTGAACAGCTTGTGTCTGAAATCGAGGCTACTCTGACCGATTGACTAGAGTGTCCGATTGGGGTGGACAAAACCTTGTCTAGTTCAATCCGTCCAAGACAGAAGCGTGTCTTTTCACTGTTAAGAAAACCTCCTTTTACTGTATCGCCACAACTTCAGAGCACATCTCTTTCCATCTCTGAAAGTATATGGATCCTTGGCGTTGACATCTCCAGTGACGTTCACTTCCGCAGTCATTTGATGATTTGGAGGACAAGTCAAAGCTGGCGTCCAAATAGCTCGGTGTGCTCAACAGGGCGCGGCGGTACTTCACTGCGGCCCAAATATTGCTTCTTTAAAAGTCGCAAGTTCGGCCGAACATGGAGTACTGCTGTCACGTCTGGGCGGGGGCCGGGCACCTGAATATTAGCTTCGTCCATTTGACTCGGTGCAAGGACGAGCTGTGAGAGTTGTCAACGATCCTATACTTTCAGGTAGTGTGGACTGTGTGGAGCCTCTTCGCGACAGGGGAGACTTCCCTCCTTATGCGTGTTTTACCGCTAGTACAATGGTATGTGCTCTGAGGAATTGTTTGATATGATGCTCACAGGTAGGTACGTTCTATCTTCTATCATCGCACCGCTCGCCTCAGACAGGGAGTTCATCCTCAATCCTCACTCTCTACGTCCGGAGCGTACGAGCACGGTTAGATCCGATAGGGGCTTTCTTCCGCGCACGCTTACGTTGTGGAATGATCTTCCTGCCTCGGTTTTCCCAAACGCCTAACAGTATGGGGTTCTTCAAATAGGTTCTTAGAAGGATTTAGAAGGGTCGGCAGCGCGAGTGTGGCGCCTCTAGTGTTGCAAACATTCATAGGCTGCGGTGACCGCCAGTCCTTCTGGTGGGCCGTATGCTTGTCTTTCAACTTAGTGGTTTAAAAAAACATAACATTCTTACGTTCGTTCAATTTTCATTCCTCCGTCACAAATTTACAATTAGTTGAGATTAGCGTTCACTGTTGGTTGTATGGTAGGATTGATAGGTCGAGTGTGCTTCCCTCCTTTTTATCGTTCACACATACAAATCATCATCGTTCTACGATTAATTTCTCCAGCCAACACCTGATTCTATTTGTAATTCTTGTATCAGTATTTTTGAAAAAGGGCATGCTCGTAGGTCGCATGTAGATTCGTTAGGTCTTTTGAGGCTAGCTTATTAACAACTATTGCAAACAAGTAGATGGTCACTTACTTTTGCACACAGTACACGTTATTGTACGAAAAATGTTTTTCAGCGACTCTTTTTGATTACAGAATTTCACCTTTGGCGAAGTGCCAGATTAGTTGCTGTGAGCAGTGTAATGTGTACTTACTGAACTAGTATAAACTATGAAGTAATACCTATTATTACTCCTTCATACTGTAGTATAACTATGTTAATAAAAATGTAATCCGTAGAATTAAATATAGGTAGATACTTGTGTAAAACTCGATCAATAGGGTGCTAATAATATACCTATCTCAAATCGATACCTAAATTTTGTCTGGAATTTTTTTTATGAATTCCTTTGATATTTTATTTATTTATTAAGCTATTGCATAGCTTCTATCGCGGGCCTTGCGTGGAGACCGAATCCAGAAATTGTGTCACGAAAACGAGTCACACTCTCAGTACCTTCGGCCACGTTCGTGTATCTAGTCTAGCAATTCATAATTTTTTTGTTTACGTCAATTATGAACTCTGCAGTCGTTATATATTATTATTATTATTATGTCAAATAATCCAAAAATTGATGCTTGAACCCAGAATCGATCTTGCGCCTTCTGCGTACCGATCCGCGTCTTAACCACTCGACCAAAGTTGAATTAAGAGTGTTGGTCGAATTTAGAGTTCTTAATGTGAAATGACAATTTCGATGCTGTCAATTACATTAGTTGCTGTCAATTTACTTCGTCTAAATAAAAATTCGACTATACGTGTATAGGTATTCATCATCTATGTACAACAGTGAACTGTACTCGTATAATTTGTGTAAAAAGTGTTTTAAATATAAATAAACAAAGTGCATTTATTAATGTAGAAAGTCACGAAAAATAGTGAAAGAAAATGAGTGAGTACTCTATATACATACATTTTATTATTATTATCACCAATGCAGTATCATTTTTTGTTTTGTTAATTTATATATAATACTGCTATAAAGATAACCAAACCCGGGAGTACGTTCCCATGGGAAGCGGGAAGAAAATTTCACGCTGACGTAGCCGCGAGCGCCATCTATCCCATACCTATGTACTTTAAACGTGTCATAAAAGTCACAACAATACCATACATGCATATTTCAAAGAATGTCTATTATTACCATAAAATTTGTAAAAATAGTTTTTAAGTAGAAAGAAGAAACCTATTGTTTTATCTTTTAACTAGCTGACCCTCGCAACTTTGTTTACGTCACACAAGGTCTATGAAATTAGAGGTATTTATTAATCATACTCATCAAGTAGCGTGTAAATCTGCCCTGTATGCTATATCAAAATAGAGCTTAATGGTTAAAACTATTCCTCAGTATAGAATTTTCCTCAGTATAAACAATTTACATACAAACACCGGCGTGTTAGAATTTTATTACATGTATCAATGTAGTAGACGTAACGTGTATAAAATGACATCAATCAAATGTCATCAATATTCTGAAAAAGAAATTAAAAATAGAGTTCACAAACTCTTTTGAAAATACATACTGTACCTACCTTAGAGGATCGTTATGAAGATAACAGGATAGTTAACAACCATCCATAGAAAATAGATGGTATAATGCTGAATACCGCAAAGAACAATCGGCGCGGCATAGAATGGGGCCTATACTGATATCCTGGAGGATATTAATGATGCCGATGTCCTGTGCCTGCTGAGGCACACACACGCCGTCATGCATGTCTGCAGGACAACGTGCAGGACAACGAGCAGGATGAGGCAGCGAATGGCTGGACTGAAATTAAAATCGACAGACGCAAGAGATGTGGTGGAGGCACTAATTCACGTACCTCGGGAGTGTCGTGTCAGAAACTGATGGAATAGAAGAGTACCCTACATCATTTCGAGTCTCGCCAATGCCAGAATAACCTTTACACAGCTGCGCCCCGTAGGCAGTTGCGAAAATAGACACGAAGAGTGAAACTCATAACAAAGTAAACGTTAAAACTGTACTGCTAACTGCTATACGGATGCGAGACATGGAAGGTCACTAAAGTAAAGACATTTCGCACCAGCTACCAGCTATAAGTCTTCGTCAAACGCTGCCTCCAATGGATCCTCGGTACATATGGGCCCGAGAACATCACGAACGTAAGACTATTGGAACGCTGCAGTGAGACCCCAACAGATCAAACGTCGGAAGTGTAGCTGCTGCGCTGGATTGGACACACGCTGCAAAGGGACCATGAATCACATCATACCAAGGCAAGCCTTACTGAAACTACTGGTAGGCTTTCAAAAACTGTTCGATAGTAAGTAGGTACATTTATTGATAGTGGCTATAGGCTACATAACATAATGCGAAGATTAATAGGAGTGGTGCAGCAATGAGGAATGTTTCGAAAACGGAAAACATTTAATCGTAATAAGAGTATCCGTTGCGCCTCTGCGTAAATGGTTGAAGTTACATAAAAATAATTTATTACAAAATAATTGTTCTTCTTAAAAAGTTCTAAAACAAAATTCCAAAAGCCCAAATGTCCACAGTCAAGTAGGCACTTGCCCTTTTGATCGAGTTACCTTAAACGCGAGATGCCAATGAAGGTGTTCTGCCTAAAAATAAGATTTGCCTAAAAAGCTGTTTGCCTTAAATGAGAAATGCCGATGAAGCTGCATGTCTGAAATGTGAAGTCGACTAAGAAGCACATTGCCTAAATTTAATTTAACTATAAGGCAGTTTGCCAGAAATACAAGATGACCGAGATGTCTGTTTGCTCTAAACGAGAAATGACAATGAAGCAGCATGCCTGAAAAGTAAAATGACTAGGAAGCCGATTACCTGAAATAATATAATAAATTTAATGTCTGCATAGCCTTAGCAAAATTGGCAGCGAAGAAAAGAATTACCTTCTTATGTCGATCAAAAGGGGGTAATTCTTCTTTAAAAGTAAGATGCCAATGAACGGCTACTGGGACCATATTTGCTAATCTCTATGGAAAACTAGGCAGGTGTCGGGGTCGAACCCTCTGTGCTTTGTTGGACGGATCGGACAACGCGGATATTTTCCTACCATTTTTCCTGTTGGTTGGATTGATGATGAAAAAATAGTCACAATTTGTTACTTACAAGTGGCCAGTACTTACCTACACTATTGTTGACGGAAAAGTTTTCAAGTGACCAATGCTACAATTATGATATTTACAGACATAGACATTACATTACATAAGGCATTTAACCGCTTAGGTATTTTAGTTTGAAAACATTTTACTACTTAGGCACTTTGCTGCGTAGGTATTTAACCACTTAAATATTTTGCTTCATAGGCAACGACTTTAGGCAATGTGCTTCTTAGTCGACTTCACATTTCAGACATGCAGCTTCATCGGCATTTCTCATTTAAGGCAAACAGCTTTTTAGGCAAATCTTATTTTTAGGCAGAACACCTTCATTGGCATCTCGCGTTTAAGGTAACTCGATCAAAAGGGGGCACTTGGTACTTTACTTTGTTGAACATAGGCCTAAATCTTACTTCTTACTAATATTATAAATGCGAAAGTTTGTGAGTGTGGATGTTTGTTACTCTTTCACGCTCAAACCGCTGAACGGATCGGGCTGAAATTTGGTACGGAGATACATTATAGTCTGGAATAACACATAGGCTACCTTTTATCCCGGGAATAACTTCCCGCGGTAACAAATTTTACGCAGGCGAAGCTGCGGGCATCAGCTAGTATTCTTATATAGAAATAATTATACTAGCATAGTTGGTAAAAAATGCTATGTAATAGCTTTACCGCGGCAGTCCCCGAGTGCCACACGTCTTTTTTATTTAAATATAGGTACAGAAACAGACATCAGATCTTTCAGTACAAAAAGTTTCTACAGTTAAATGACATTCTTAAACCTGAAGTCCAATTAAATCTATACACAACAATTGTATGGTAACTTCAGTGCTAACGACATAAAATTAACTAAAATTAAAATGTACTTAAATTTATGAACAACAAAAAGTTATCAAAAAAGAAAAAATAAGAAGAAGTCATACATGCTCAAACTCTTCACCACGGATGATCCTTTTAAATTCATAGAAGCTATTATAAAAAATGTCACTACGAGAGCAGATTGAATTATAATATCTGCACATTCTAGCAAGCGGATCATTCTGGGAGACATTATTGTTACTTTTGGGTATTATAAAGACTTTTGGAATACGCACAGAACGCATCGGTATCTTGATGTTTAATTTATTTAAAAGGTAGCTGTCAAGTGAACCATTCGCCACTCTATGCAAAGTGCACAGGTCACTCATCCACCTTCTCCTCTCAAGATTTACCATCTGAAAGTGATCAAGCCTTTGGTCGTACTGTTTTATTCGGCGTCTAAGGCCATACTTTGAACACAAAGCTCTAACAAACCGTCTTTGTATAGACTCTATTCTATCTGTATGAATTTTGTATATCGGAGCCCATACAGCTGAACAGTACTCAACTATAGTTCTTATAAGGGAGTTGTATAATGCAATTAAGGAGTTGGCTTGCCTGAATGGCCTGGAGACTCTAAGGACAAAAGACAACATACGGTTAGCTCTGCTACAAATATAATCAAAGTGGGGTCTGAATGACATCTCAGAGTCAAATATCACTCCCAAGTCGCGTATAACCTCAACCCTATCTAAAGTGTTGCCGTTGGCATTATAATTATACTTAATCGGTGTCCTGCCTTTCGTGAAAGTAATAACCTGGCA
Source organism: Miltochrista miniata (assembly GCA_933228765.1). Taxonomy (NCBI): domain Eukaryota; kingdom Metazoa; phylum Arthropoda; class Insecta; order Lepidoptera; family Erebidae; genus Miltochrista; species Miltochrista miniata. The sequence goes on along the minus strand of OW121764.1, from coordinate 6,028,975 downwards.
CTTTTTAGTGTGAAGAGCCATAGAATTCTCACTGCACCAGAAATAGTATTGATATCAGCCTGTAGGGCTTCACAATCCTGGTTATTAATATAGACTGTATAGAATAGATGTCTAATCGCATCTACTCGTATATTATGATAAATCCATCTATGGCTAAAATCAGCTAGTTTCAGTGCAACCGTAGGCAAATTTGATCGAAGTTGTAGTCTAATCTTCACATTCAGTCACATTACGAACTCAAAAATTGAGACTAGTTCACACACAAAGATATTGCAGCACAACATGAACACATACATTATTTTATCTTTAAGGTAGTGTTTTTACACTGCGGGAACGCACAGGGCGCCGATTCTCAACCACACGACGTGAATGCGTGGACGCAAATTTACGGGTGAAACGTCGTCCGTCTCATGTTCGCCGTTCCTAAATATGAGACAGGAGACGCGTCACCCGTCGATTTCCGTCCACGCATTCATGTCGTGTGAAGCGAGAATCGGGGTCCAGGAAGGCTTCTTGTGTGTAAAATGTCTTATCTTGACACGTGTTTCACCCTCGGAACAATAACACCGATTACGACCAAGTGAACGCATGCGCTCACTTGGTCGTCATCGGTCTTCAAAACTAATGTATGGATGGGCCTGTCTATACTATTACTTGATCAAATAGCCTAATTAATAAATAGGTGTTTTTGTTGAACTATCATTTCGCATATTTTAAACATGCCTACAGTAAACTAATCGTAAATTGTCACCCACATACGCATTTGTTTGATCAATGAGCCAATAGTTTGTTTTTCCTATTCTCTTTATTAATATAACCCAAGGGCGGACTATGATAGTTCGTTGATCTCTCTTCATAGTAAAATTTATTTCAATTCTATCTATACAAACCTGCCAAAAACACTAGCAATATTTTATCTGAATCATCATTTGGCTATTTTGAATCAACTTGTTTTCGTTGGGGGGATTTATGGTTAAAATCTTAAATCGGTAGGACCCGTTTGTGTTGTCACCAGAAATCATCACACAGCTTTACTGGAAAGGCACTCCATTGATCTGATGTATAGAAAATGTTTAAATATTATAGGTAAGTTGCCTTCTGGTTTTATTTTAAGTAGTAACTACATTTTAAGAACAGAGCCATCTATGAAGTTGCTTTGAGATATCATTAATATTACAATCAGTTTTAGAAAAGGTATTTTTATTAAAAATCTTATAGGACGAATTCAGTGCCTTAAATATGGCCTCTAAGAATTTACTCGCATACCTTTTGGTATAAGTAATGGCGCTCCAGTTTTTCAATTAATGCGAATTACTAAAACGAAAATTATTATTGTAGATGATTGAGGAAAAAAGAGACCAACATACGAAGTGGCTGTACAAGAAATAAATACGAGCATACTCTTAATAAAGATATTTTCGAATTTGTAATTTACTTATTTGTTGTTGTGTGAATGAGAGTGAAAGCGATCGTAGCCCCGCTGACACAGTGTTTTGTAAACAAACACTGCGGACTGCAGTAAGCAACTTTCCCTATGGGTAGCCCTTGAATGGGTGACCACCTTGTGACATCATTTGCGAGCTTCTTTGTGCTTCGGAGCGGAAGGCACGTTAAGCCGTTGGTCCCGGTTGTCAGTAACATGACTGTCGTTAAAGGACATAAAGACGGCTTGAATAGTTTCATTAGTTGGTCGTCACAGCCTTCGCCTGTCCATTTGGACACAGTAATAGGCTCACTAAGTATTTGCGTTTTTTATACTACTAACGTGACAGACTAGGTTAGGACCACCTTGGAATGTAATTACCGTCGCCTATGGACGTTTGCAGCACAGACCCAAGCACTGGTGGTGCAATAAGGCCTTCCACTTGGCTAAACGACTGTTTTGTTTGTTGTGCCTGTGTGTTACTGACAACCACCAGGACCAATGGCATATAACATATCTTTCGAGCACAGAAACGCTTGCAAATAAATGGAACGTGATGGCCACCCCTCCAAAGACGGGCCATAGCGAACATTGCTTACCTACTGCAGTGATCATTCACAGAACACTGAGTCAGCGGGGCCACGAGCGCTTCAATCAACGATAAGGGTGTATAAGTAGCAAAAAACTATAAAGCGAATTGTGGATGTAGAATAGATGTATACTATGCGTCTGCATAGCCCTTCGGGGATAAAATCGTGAATTATGTATGTTGATACGAACACTGAAATCTCTTTATGAGGGCTCGAGTGCTTGTGTCAGGATCCAGGAGGATGTCAGGAGCTTGCACGGACTTCTTTAACATAGAAAGGGGTGTGAGACAGGGTTGTGTAGCGTCACCGTGGCTGTTTAACCTGTACATGGACAGTTGTTTGAAAGAATTGCAATAGAGTGCGTGTGGTATAAAACTGAACGAGCTGACCATCAAATGCCTCCTATATGCTGACGATCAGGTGATCTTAGCTGCATCGGCGGAGGAGTTGCAGTTGATGGTTAATATTATGCATGAGGCGCTGAAAGGTAGAGGAATGAAAGTGAACGTAAGTAAGACTAAAGTAATGGTTTTTGAAAGAGAGAAATGTATGACGAATTGCCCTATTAGACGTAACGCGAGTTAGGCATACTGCGAAATAGGCTTACCGAGCGCAAAGGTTATTATCGAAGGGCAAAGAGTGGAACAGGTGAAAGAATTTGTATATCTGGGTTCAAAATTTACGAGGGATGGAAAGTGTGACCAGGATATTGAGAGAAGAGTTTTGGCAGGAAATCAAGTGAATGGGGCGATGCATACCTTTATGATCAGTCAAAACGTGTCTAAGAAGGCAAGAGTGGCTGTGCAAAGGGGTGTGCTTATCCCCACACTTATGTATGGTAGTGAAAGTTGGGTGTGGCAGAAGGAGCATGAAAGTAAAATTAATGCAGTGGAAATGAGAAGTCTGCGAAGTATAGCTGGAGTGAAATTGATGGACAAAGAAAGGAATAGCGTATAAGAAAACAATGTGGTATAACTGAATATGTAGTGACAAAGATAGAAAAAGTGATGCTTAGATGGTTTGGACATGTTGAGAGGATGGATGAAAATAGACTGACTAAACAGATCTATAAGGCGAGAATGAATGGGCAAGCTGGTAGGGGTCATCCTCGGCGTACGCATGGTAACCAAATTGATGACATGCTGGAAAAAGGCCAGGTCAAGAGTACCCTTAACCGGCGAGTGTGTATGAAAGCACTTATGAAAGTAGAAGAAGCGAAAGTGGTGGGTATGCCAGGATCGTAGCAAGTGGAAAGCCATAGTCTCTGCCTACCCCGATGGGAAACAAGCGTGATGATATGTATGTATGTATGTATGTTGTGACTTGTGACAAGTTGTGAGTTGTTTTTTGCTGCATAGCAACTCGCATCTCACTCTTCTTTCTTTCATATAGATGGGTAAAGTCATAGATTTAGAATCTGAATTTCGAGAGTAGCGAAAAATTCTAAATCTATGGGTAAAGTCAAATACATAGATATAGGTACCTAACTGTGTTATACTATACCTATCAGTAAAGAGAAGTTATAACCTAGTACGTAAATATACCTACTGTGTATAATGTGTATTCCTAGAAAAGTAGAAACGGCATGTTGTGATACCTCTAGTAGTGACGATATTTTTGAGTTCTTGATGAACTCAGACGTAATGCCATCATTGTAGCGGCAAATACCCCGACTAGACACGCTGAAATGATTGTTACAAAACCTATACCTACCTACCTATTTATAGTTTACGTGTTTTTCAGCGTTTGAATTAGGTCGAGGTGAACAGAACTGTTTCTCACCTATAAGTATAAATAAATAAATAAATAAATAAATATTCACGGACATCTCACACAACGCTATCTGATCCCAAAGTAAGCTAGGAATAACCTGCTTGTGTTATGGGTATTAGACCACGGATATTAATACTTATGTACTTTTAAAAACATACATATTATACATAGAAACACCCAGACTCTTGAGACAGACATTTATGGGTCACACAAATATTTGTCTCCGGTGGGAATCGAACCCACGACCTCCAGCGCCGCAGGCGGTATCACTACCGACTGCGCCACAGAGGCAGTCAATCGTACAGTATCGCGAGGCTGACTGAAAGCTCGGAGGATTGAGAAGAAGCGACTTCATGAGACAGACTTAAGGATAGCAGGAGTTCAAGACTGCTGATAGTCACTTATTACATAATTCGTAAAGACAATTTCTAGTCTAAGTACTTTGAAAACTAATTCTAATGTTTCTTTCTTATATCTCAACAAGTACCTAGATAGGTAAAAAGTGCAGCATTTGTGATACTACAGTGCGTGCTATGGGACCCGACCGCTATCGCAATTTATGGTACCCGAGCAAGCCTCGCATAAATAGTGTACTTGATGGATGATTAACGGATGAAAGCATGGCAAAGGGAGGGAAAATACGAAAGGAAACTGTGTACCAACTCGTCTGGCCCGCGTGGTAGGAAGGTACAGTAAGGCCAACACCTCCCTATAACAATGCGAGACTTTCGTCCAGCAGTGGAGTGTTATAAAGCTAATTAGATAGATCAATTGCCAAGTAGTGAAGTTATTGGACCGGGATTTCAACGTACTGAGTCACGATGGTGTTTGTAGACGTTGTTTGGACAGTTTCACTTTTTGAAGTTTGCAACGGTGGTGATCTGCAATCCGCTTATTAACATGGGAGTGACATTCAAACGACAGGGTCAGTATTACTTGAGGCTGGAGATATCAACTATGAAGATAAGGCACTCATAGCTAACACTTGGAACAAATGGCGTGAGATAGCGGGTAGCTGCCGCAAGTGTAACCAAAACAAAAAGGATTTGCATCAAGAGGCCATCAGCCAGTCCTTCTTTATATAAAATATAAAGATATAAAGTTGATGGTATGTTAAAAAAATACAGAAAATCGATCAAGGACTTCAAAGTGAGCGTTTCGAAAGCAACCGAAAAATAGTGAGGGACATTTCGGACATTACACCAACAATAATCAAACTTGAGATCTCTAGCTAGAAAATAGCAACGTCCTTTGTTACAGATACCTATACGTACTACCACGCTCTACCATCGAGGAAACAAAATACTAGATAACTACATTCTACAACTTCAAAATATTCAAAGTCCTCTCACCTCTCATTGCTCCTACTCACTTCAGTGACTGATTGAGATTAAGTAGGTATACCCAAATTGATAAATGGACTCCTTGTACTGGTTTGTTGAACACGTAAGTACCTTTTTTGCCTGTGGTAATCCTTCGTACTCCTATCAGCTAAAATCACATGGTGCCCTACCTACAGTAGGTACTTACCATCTGCCTACTACTACGACGTCCCGCGAGCTATTCATTAACTTCAAATGTAAGGGAACAGTAAGAAGTATAATTTAATAATAATGAACTTCTGAAATCCACAGAGATGAATATTGAATATTTACAGTAACAAATAACATGTAAATTGTAAACACTTCATTACTTATTATTTATCGGCTATTAAATATTCCGTGATTTTGGCAGCTGCCACTAGAGGCAATGCAATGTACCAAATTATTTACATTTTGTTTTACTCAAATGAAAGCAGTATGTTTATTTAGCACTAGTGCATCCGTGATGAAATTGCTTTCTGTTGTGATGATAAGGTGCGGAGGATGCCATGACGTAGCGGTGTTTATCCAGCAGCCAAGGATGCACTACTTACTTAGGTCTTTCTACAGGATACTGCAACTTACCTGCGAGAGCTTGGGTATGTACGTTATGTACGGCGCGTTATAGTACGGCAGTGATGACGACAGGTAGTAGATTGACGACAACGGCTGCCACAGAATGGAGAGGCACTATTAAACTAGTTTTGTTTACTTAATACGGGGCGGTTTAACCCTACCCTAACTGTTTGATTTCAAAGAATTATATAGGTATGTACAAGAAGACTTTTATTGGACCTACCAACGACTAAAAAACTATATAGAAAGTAGAAAGTATTGGTAATTACTATGACGCCTTTGTATTCATTAAGCAAAATAACCAATAGGTATGTAGGTACCTCGGTACCTAGATTAGGTAAGTACCTACCTAGAGACCATCAGGCAGGTAGGTACGTGGTAAGATCATCTTATTTCATCGATTGAAAAGTTCCCTTATTTATAATTTATTGAAAGTTTATATCTATGATGTCATGTTCCATTTCTAACTTGTAATAATGTCAGTGGCTATATTTACATTGTTTATTTTAGTCAGACAGTGGATACATTTAACTCATTTTAACTCTGAAACCTTTTTTTTTTATATAAAACTATATTGTCTAAAAACTAATATTCAGAAAAATGAGTAGGTAGGTACTAGGTAATGAACGTAAACTCTGTACCAAATCGTTTGGCCAGTGTGGTATGAGTATGACGGCCATTGACGGCACAGAAAGGCGAATACCTCCACATAACAATGCGAGAGCTTCGTCCAGCAGTGGAGTGTTGTTTTAAGCTAGTCAGACTGATATAGACAGAATTGGGTGCTACTCATAAACTTAAAATGTAAGGAGAACAGAATATTGTACACACATAGTGCACAGTTTAAAAGAATCAACAGGGATGAATATTTACAGTAACAAATAACATGTAAATTGTAAACACTTCATTACACTTTGGCTATAATTATTCTGTGATATTGGCAGCTGCCACCAGAGGCAATGCAATGTACCAAATTATTTACATTTTGTTTTACTCAAATGAAAGCAGTATGTTTATTTAGCACTAGTGCATCCGATGAAATTTCTTTCTGCTGTGATGATAAGGTGCGGAGGATGCCATGACGTAGCGGTGTTTATCCAGCAGCCAAGGATGCACTACTAACTTAGGCTTTTCTACATGATACTGCAACTTACCTGGGAGAGCTTGGGTATGTACGTTATGTACGGCGCGTTATAATAGTACGGCAGTGATGACGACAGGTAGTAGATTGACGACAACGGCTGCCACAGAATGGAGAGGCACTATTAAAATAGTTTTGTTTACTTAATACGGCGGTTTATCCCTACCCTGACTGTTTGATTTTAAAGAATTTTATATGTATGTTGTTACAAGAAGACTTTTATTGGACCTACCAACGACAAAATAACTATAGAAGGTATTGGTAATTACTATGACGCCTTTGTATTCATTAAGCAAAACATAACCAACAGGTATGTAGGTACCTCGGTACCTAGATTAGGTAAGTACCTACCTAGAGACCATCAGGCAGGTAGGTACGTGGTAAGATCATCTTATTTCATCGATTGAAAAGTAGATACACTCCTTTAAAATTTATTGAAAATGAAATCTATGATGTCATGTTCCAGTTCTAACTTGTAATAATGTCAGTGGCTATATTTATTTTAGTCAGACATTGGGTTCATAACTCGTAACTGCGAAAACTTTGTTTTTGATACAACATAATATTTTCTAAAAACTAATTCAAAGAAATATGACAGGCGGTTCAGATTCAGAGAGATAGTTAAGTTACAAATAACTAGAAAGTTAGTGAGAGGTAAACAAAGTCGAGCTCATCATCGACTCGTACCAAGGTTGTTTGGTAAACACAACACTAAAAAACAGTTCTATTAGAAAACGCAAGCTTTATTACAAATTCAGTCTAATCACATTGAATGTATTAAATAAGATTTATAAAAATAATTTATCAAAAGCACCAGTGGGATCGTTTACCACTTGTTAACACATAAAGTAGAGCGATCTCTCAGTTATTGCAAATACTGGTCAGGACTGGGGTCCGGAGGGGCGAAGGAATCAGGGAGCAGGCGAGTGGGGGGTGGGAGCCGGGCGCTACACGCGGTACGAGTAGTGGCGGTAGGTGGTGCCGTATGGCAGGCGGCCGGACGCCGTGGACGAGTACGAGTAGCCGCCGGGCCCGCCCAGGTTGGACGTGCGCTCGCTGGAGTACGAGTAGCCGCCCGGGCCGCCGCCGCTGCGCCGCTCCACCGTGCTGCTGTACGAGCTGCGCTGCGGCAGCGCGTCGCCGGCGCGCGAGCGCTCCGTGCTGCTCTGGTACGAGTAGGAGTACTGCTGCTCGGCGCGGCGCGGCAGCGGGTCGCGGTCCACCACCACGTAGTGGCGCGGCGTCTGCAACAACGGCGCCCTGTAGCCTCCCCGTCACCGCCCACCGATGCACCCTCGCACCGACCCGACCCGACCCGACCTCCTACCCCTCCTAGCGACTAGCGAAAGCGACACACGACAAGGAACGAGCGCGACTGCGTCAGTAGCTGGCGTAGCTGCTGTAGTAGACGTGGCGGCGCGCGGCGTGCTGCGGCCGGCCGTGCGCCTGCGCCAGCGCCACGTCCATGTGGTCACGCGGCGTGCCCAGCGGCGCCGCCTCGAACGCGCGCTCGCGCTGCCCCACGGCCGCCAGCACGCGCGCGCGCGTCTGGTCGCGCGGCGACACGTACGGCGCGAGCGGCGCCAGCTTATGCTCCGGCAGCGGCGCGATGTTCTGGCTCGTCACCGGGTCGAGGATCGACGGCCGCGCGCCGGGCCGGCTCCGTCTGCCGAACGCCGTCACCGGATCCGGCACGAGACTCGGGCGCGGCACGAACGGCACCTTCTCCCAGTCGCCGGCGGTGCGCCGCTGCAAGCGGAGAAGTCGCCGTTAGTCGGACGGGCGCGACTCCAGCCGCGGCTATATTTGGCGCGTCGGCTCGCTCCGCTGTTCGACTCCGTTTCTCGATACGAAACGACCCACTTGCCCACCGTTGCCGCGAATACGCTACGCCTATCGAGCCCTAAGGACGCAGTGACGTTTACGGCGTAGTTGAACTTATCGAAAGCGATGATGTTTACGAGTAGGTCGACCAGGTATAACTTGGCGCTGTTGTACAGCATACAAAGTTATCACCTAGGCAAATATCGCGATGTCGCTGAAACTGCTAAACTATGTACTTAATAAGTCACTGAACGCTGTTATTCGATATCGTTGGTCGTGCTACGGGAAACGCGGGAGGGTCGAGCTGGTGCGAGGGGCGTCCGGCTCCCGGGGAAGGTGGAGCGGGGTGCGATGATACACGCTCACAGACAGTGTTAGGGGCGGCGGTGACACTCACCGTGACGGAGCTGTAGCTGGTGCTGGGCCTGTAGGGGCGGCGCGTTGTGTAGAAGTCGCTCTCGTACACCATGGTGGCTGCTGAATTTAGTTCGTTCGACTGTAACTCGCGACGGTTGGCCCTCGACTGAAGAGAGCGCGCGAACTGCGGCGCAACGCTGTCGACCTTATTTTTAGATCACTGTCATTGCAATTTTCACGTCATTCCCGAACTTCGCTTCGGATTTATCACATTAACATAACAACATACCTAACATATTAATGTGTTGTGGTGTTGTTTTATGATATCATGAATGTAGGGTAAGGATAATCTGAAAACAGAGGAATGCTAAGGACAGTACAGCCGTGAAGGCAACTCAAATTTCAACGCAACCCTGACTTCAGTCTCATTTTATTTTCGTTATTTTCCGAACAGGATGTACGACTACGTAGCCTGCAGACATCGATGGGAATTTTCTTGAAAATTGTTTATTTTGACGTGGTAGTTGTTCAGTTCGATTTTTCTATACGTGGGATGTTTTGAATCATAATGTTATTTTAAATTGCAAAACGATTTATAGCCATACATACGACGCGACATAGGAATTCAAGAACGATGCGTATCAATTCATCAGCTTTACCAAAATAAATGATGTTTAATATTTTTGGTAAGTACCTTGCTTAATATCTCTATAAGGTCACATCACATCTACCAACCTAAATCCCCGTAAAATGAATTGCATTCGCCAGGCAATTCATTTATGGCAAATCACTATCGTTACTCTTACCGATAGCGACACACCTCGAAACCCATCCTTACCCACACCGTCAGCTCAAAATCGACACTTCGAATGCCTATGTCACCGGTTCAATCTGTAAAGTCACGCTAACCGATACCGTCACCATAAACCTGTTCCCGGCTTGAACTGCTTCAAGAAATGGTTTCGATTGTGATTTCGGAGCGGAGCTCAAATTTTGGAACTATGAACTCGGACGTCGCTACTGGGAACAGTTAAGAAAGCCCCTGGAAACTAAAAACTCGGAAATGGGAATTGAGAACCACAGAGAACTCCGAACTTGCATAAATTCGCCTGATAGAAAGCAATGACGACAATTAGTGATTGGAGGTCACTCTCAAAGTCCACAAGTCTATTGACAAATGCCCTCAAGTTGGTGATCGTATGATGTAGATACCTATTCAAGCTCCGCTTGCTGACTCTTGACTCAAGTGTGTCATCTTGAGTGTAGACGCACGTAGAAGAGAGACACTACTTGGTGGTACTAACTTTGATTTGTATTCATGGACGTGTAGCAAGTGTCTCTGTATTAGAATTATAGGAAACTAGCGGAAGTCACGCGGTTTCACCTGCGTAGTTCCCGTTCCCGTGGGAATACGGCAATAAAATATAGCCTATGTTCACCGCGAAGAGTGTAGCTTCCCAACAGTGAAAGAATTTTTCAAATCGGTCCAGTAGTTCCGGAGCCTATTCGATGCAAACAAACAAACAATCAAATCTTTCCTCTTTATAATATTAGTATAGAAGTATAGATAAATGTAAAAAAAAACATACGCGCGCTGGCAGTCAGTTCCAAGTTATTTTTTAATAATATTATGCTGATTTTTTATAATATTATATGGATATGCTGATGGAAAGTCATGGCGCATCTAGCGATTGGGGGCCACTCTCACAGTCCGTTAGACTTAATTCTGACAATGGTCCTCAAGTTGTCGGCGAAATACGTGTGCGGGCAGGTCGTTCCGAGTTTTTATAGACGACAGAGGAACGATCTTTTGAAACGCTCAGTTCTGGCGAAGATTCTCTCCACTGTCTATGAGTGGCATCTCTGCCCGGCACGCATTGTTTGGGATCGGAAAGGAGAGAACGGGATCAATTTGAAGAGCTCTTCAGTACCTTAGGAAAAAGGCAGCCAAGGATGCTGTCACCTTAGGACAACCAATAATTCGGATATATATTATAATATCACGTTGCTGCATAGCGTCTCGACTCTCGCGCGTCCAGTAGATAAGTAATCTGCGTCTTGCACCTACAGTAAACACCACTGGCGTGGCGTGAAATACCGCCTCACCTTATTCAGGACTCCTAGTTTCAGCAAGGAAAGGAAAGGCCAAATTATTACACGTCTTAATTTAGATTTATGATTGAGCTCACGCCGGACGTCTATACCGAGGATCTCCATGTTGTCCTTTAGTGAAACCGTAACGTTCTGAAGAGAGGGTAGGGATAAGAAAGTTTCTATGATTCTATAAAACAAGTTTCTATGATTCGTTATAGAAACGATCTTTAGAATTTTTTGTGCATTGTTTAAAAGTGAAACTTGCTCGAAAAGGAGAGGATGGTAACACAAGCATGCGGTAGATTCGGTAGAATGTAACGAGGCGATATTGTTCTACGTTGGCACTCAAGAATTGCCGTTACCTTTGTCAGGACAACTCGGTGGCGCAATTACTGTAATTAACCACACACCCCGCTTCCTTTGCTGTAGCAGAAATAAAAAAAAATATTGACACGAGTTGGCCTTGCGCACAGAGGGTTCCGTATTAAAAAACGGCATAAAATCACGTGTTGTACGGGAGCCCTCCAAAGCCCCCCCCCCCCCCCCTTTCTGATTTTAGTGTTTGTTGCCATAGCGGCAACTTTCAGCTCTCTAGCTAACACGGTTCCTGAGATTCAGCGTCAGCCTCATGACGACGGATAGACAGACAAACAGACGTACAGCGAAGTCTCATCAATGGGGTCCCGCTTTTACCCTTTGGGTACGGAATCCTAAAAATTAACTTGAGACTGGCGTATCTGACTTTCTTTGTACTTCATCTATCTATATTTTCCTACTGGATGTTAGCAGAATCGTTGCTAAACGAAGGGCAATACCTTCAGCTAGTTTTCCACTAGCGATGCCAAAAAGTAGTATGTCTATGCTACTGATGTCTTCTTGGAGATGATTTGGTAACCCATCCATGATACCCTGGATTTTTTTCTGCTGATTAAGATTCCTCTCTACTGCAGCGGTCTTGAGCTCTGCTAACGCCGTGTGCAATGGCCTACCATTGCCCACGGCGTTAGCAGACCTATACCTACACGAGTACCTACCTCCTAAGGTAGGTACTCGTGTTCGAATAAGTAGGTCTTATGAGGTGGTGCCAAATGTGAAGGTTTAACTTAGGACTGCGCGAAAAGACTATGGTAGACTCGGTGAATATCATGTTATATGGCATAACATTTGTTACGTTTTTACTATAAAATAATTGTCGTTTTTATTTCCACATAATATGTGGAAAGACTATTACCTAGTAGTATTTATGTACACTATGGTATGACTAAAGATGAAATTTCAATGTTAAGGGTCGTAAATACAAAAGGTAGGGTACTACCCCTAACTAGGTGGACTGTTGACAAACGCAAACATCAACTTTCGACGACTCCGAAAAACATCTTAGGTAGTTCAGCCCTGATTGAGCTGGAACCTATTTTACAACAAACGGACTAAATCCCAAAACATCAAAAACTCTAGTGTGCGCCTTTCATCTGCACAACCCGCTATCCAGATAATAAACGTCGGCTGACTCTGACCTAGTCGGGATCTGAGCTATAGCACTGTTCCCATCCAAGGTATCTCGGTGTATCCTTGGATGGGACTCTGAGCTTTAAACGCATTGCCTAAATACTAGGCGAAGGTAGGTAGCCGAAACAACCTGTTCCATCGCATCATAAGCACGGCATTTGTACCCGAGAGTTTATGCGGATGGGTGTCCAGGTTTCTAGCAACAGCAGGCATGGCCACAAACGCTGGAGTACCACAAGGCTCAGTGTTGTAGGTTTTTACAGGGTCGGCAGCGCGAGTGTAGCGCCTCTGGTGTTGCGGACATCCGTAGGCTACACTGACCACTAGTACATCTGGTGCGCCGTATGCTTGTCTGCCAACTTAGTGGTATAAAAAACAGTAAATTAATGACACGATAGAAGATGGACCAAGGGTCTCCATCTCCTACCTTTTGATCTATTACCTACCATCCTAGAATTCATAATGGCTCACACACCTATTTATGTGGACGAAGGGCACAAAGCTAATAGTGGAACACCAACGTGACATTGGCATTCGTTCGACAAGCAAGGGGAATCGCGGCGATATTATAGTCAAGAGGTTTTTCTTTTTCTATACGCACTCATCACTCATATATATATTTTCGATGTTACCGCGAAGAGATTGTATGGAAATACTACTATAATATAGAATTGTCTCGCTCGTATAGATAGGACGGCCACTTAGGTATACAGCATCGGTAGCCTTCAACATCCCTCGGAAATACTTTGGCAGTCTTCTTAAATACCACGGCAAGACAGCAACCGCCCTCTCTGTAAAAGCTAGGCGCGACCACGGTGTCGAAAGACGCTTCGGTGTACACACCTAACACAAGCATACCTAAATACTTTTAAATAGGTACGAATCGGTGTACATTTAATAATATTTAGGTATGCTTAGACATCGTGGCATCGCGGGTTCATGGGAACCAGAGGGGCAAGTGCGAGTTTTTGCGAGAGCTTGTCGACATTCACGGCGCGCTTATTCGTTTAGAATCGAGACCCCCGCCACCTAGCTGTAAATGCGGGAACCTGTCTCGATTCCATACAAATAGGCAATAACGCGCTCACCCGTGAATGTCGACAGGCGCTCGCCGGAACTCGCACTTGCCCCTCAGATGTTGATACAAATGTCACAATGTTCCTGGAGGTACCTACCACGGGTACTTCAAAAGTTAGGGTATCCGTCGGGGGTGTCATGCGTTCGGAACGGATATAAGTAGGGTTTTAGAGAAGCGTTGCAGTGGAATATACAGAAAGTTAGAAATTACCTAAAATCAGCCCATCGCAGTCCATTGCTGGATGTCGGTCGCAAGAGATTTTTCGTATAGGTAAAACATGATCAATCACTTTGGGAGGGTGACCCGGGGTATTACTGGTAGACCTGGTAGTACCACCATGGTCAACAAAGGGGTGATGATAAGCCTTATGGTATCTCTCTGGCCAGACGAATGATACAGGGTTTGGGGGTTTTGTTTAGTTTTCTTCTCTTCGCCATGACCTCGTAAGTCAGCAGATGCGCAACTTGCAGGTGGAAATGCCTTGGGGCCCCTAAGATCTCCATACCAAATATATTCGTATTCCACGGTGCGCTAGAAAAGAACAGGCCCCCGGCCCATGTCTCATCGTAGCTCTATAGCCGATAACCGACGAATTAGTCTTTATTGAAATACTAGTGGACGCGACGCGGTTTCATCCGGGAATATAATTAGCCTATGTCACACGAGAATATTGTGCTCCCCAACAGTGAAAGAATTTTTCAAATCGGTCTGGTAGTTTCAGAGACAAACAAAGAAATATTTCCTCTTTATAAAATTAGTATAGATCAGTCATACTCAACCATAAACTCGCCTGATGGAAAGCAATGGCGACATCTTGTGATTGAAGACCACTCACAGTCCACAAGTTGGTGATCCTATGATGTAGGTACCTATTCACACTCCGCTTGCTGACTCTCGACTCCAAGTGTCATAGTAGATCATTACGTTTCTATTCTGACAATTGAAAGAGTAGCCTTGGGCCCCTGAAATGAACTTCCCACCCTGTGTAAAACGCGAATGACATCAGTGGCTGGCTACTTCAACGGGGCCGCGATCCGTGGGTTTACCAATGGTACCATTTGACGTGTGACCGAAAAAACATTAAGCAATTCTACTACTGATCGAATTAACAATAAATTGACCAAAAGAGTTTTTATCGAACAAACATTTGGTATTTTTACTACTGATCGAATGAACGTTTGGTCGAAAAACAGTTGACACAAGAGTATTTTAACAAACAAAAGCGAATTAAGTAGAATTCGGTACTGGCAATCGCCGGCTGCTGCCGCGGCACGCTCGCTTCGCTCGTGCGTAGTAGTCGCAGTTTTAACCTAACCTAACCTAGCCATTTACATTCAGCCTCTGTTAAAATATTATTTAGTCAACTGTTTTTCTACCAAACATTCATTCAATCAGTAGTAATGCATGGGAAATTTCTGCTTACCCGTACACCCAGTGCTTAATAGTGGCGAGAAGTATCGATATTATTTCAACCCAGTGCAACAGGGCACTTCATTGTACTGATAAAAAATTGATAATATGCAAACTCCCTTAAGATAGAGAATTGCTTGCAACAATGTTTTAAAACAGCTATCACACTAAATGTTACAAAAAATAGTCGCATACAATTTTCGACCTTACCAACTTGGCGATAGTATTTTATCTTTTTTGTTTGGGTCGTTCTTCATTTGAAGTCATTATCCTATCATCAATGTATTTCCCCTCTATAAAGGCGCAGTGTGAGCATGGGTAAACAGTAATTCCCCAACTCACCCACGAATGGGTAAGCTGGTGGGTGAATGGAATGGCCCTTCGGGCCACTTTTCGAACCGGCTGCAGATTCTGCTTTGAGAGCACATTTGGCTTGCACCGCTGTTGTAGTACGACTGACAATTTATTCTAGGTAACTGGTTACCATGGCGGGCGAAACAGACTATAACACGATTACCACCTTTACTGTAAGAAAGCGCCCCTATACTCTGTTAAAATTAGGTTGATAATTTTGACAGCTCACGCCTATGAAGTATCCGATTTGTTTATGTCAAGTATACTTCAAAAAATTATCGTAGCACATAGACGAGAACCGCCCACTTATCGTAGTGAAGCGTCTTCCAACAATACCGCAGAATCGATCATACACAAATAATTCGAATAGATTCGAATGCTAGTAAAGTTAATAAGTAGGTATCTACAATATTTATTTGTAATATGATTAGCTAAGTATAATACAAACAATAATAATTCAATTATATTTACCTAATTACCTAAAATCATAAAAACTGTTTTTTGTAACTATCGATTTAAAATTTTACGCAATAGATAATCGAATAGATTCATTAACGATTGGACACTATGGGGTGCCCTACTAAGAGCTGTCAAAATTATCATCCTAATTTTAACAGAGTTATAATTTGTTCCAATGATGAAGATATTTATTCGATTTTGTTTTATGTAGCAGATTCGAATCTCACGATTGCCAGTTGCTTTTGTTGGTATTTTATAAGAGTTAAAGTAGTTGCAACCCTTATAATAACACACCTGAGCATACCTATGTAGTTATAGGTTGGACACCTATAACTACATAGGTGATTATATTCTCAATTTGACGCTTTCGATAACACTTCAATATGGGGTTAAAGAGAGTTCGGCACCGTTAATAATACAACAACAATCAAAAGTATTTGTAAACTTAAACTATTTATTTTTTTTCCTTTTACAAAATTTTCCGTTTTTAATTATGAATTTACAATATTTTTAATCATTCACGTCATCCGAACGTCTGGCCGTGTCCGACCGCGACCAAGTCGACACAGAGCCCGAGTGCACTCCGCAACAAATATGTATCTAGACGACAAATCAAACACCCGTTTCCCAGACCCACAGCTTTTATTGACTCACCAGTGTTTCCATACAATAAATCATAACAATTCAGGTCAAACAAAATAACACTGCCCAACTTAATATAAATAGGTCAAAACCTTCTGGCGCGTCGTGGGAGGAGTCTCGGGAACGGTCAGTCCGCCTTCAATAAATATCAACGTATGTACACGAGCCACTCGCGACATCGCTCCCCCTTATATATTTATAGTTATAATTTCTTAATGTTCCTATCTATGGAGGTCGAGTGACGTGTCGGGAGTGTGTGTGGACGCATCACACCTTTGTACACTTGGGTCGGGGGAGTGTTGGAGGGTGAGGGAGGGAGGGGGAGGGGAGGGTAGGGGGGGAGGTTACTGCGAGGGGTACTGCGCCGAGGGCATGGGCGACGCGTACATGAGCGGCGCCGGCGGGGAGCCCCAGCCCGGCCCGCCCGCGCCCGACCCGCCGCCCGGCATCGACATGCGGTACCCCGCTGGAACAACACATACAACACACGTTACATCATATTACAGGTGAACCACGTTTATAAGTCGCATCGACTAAGTTCGCCTGCTTGCTCTCAAGCTAACGCCGATTAATAACGATTGCCAACACTGTTGAAACACCGACTTTATTGCGTTAAGTTAAGATTGAAAATGTAATAAATCCAGAGAGTAGTGCTATCTCGCTCATTGTACCTCATTGCACCGCGATGCTGCGGGCATCGAACACGGCGCGCAGGCGGCAACCAATAACAAAGGGCCATGTTTGGCGCGTCTATGCGGAGCGTTGTGATTGGTTAAGATTTTTTCGCGCGTTTCGAATATGAGACTACTGCGCAGGTACATCGTTGTAACTTATTAACGTGGTACTACTGTACTAATATTATAAATACAAAGTTCATGAGTCTAGAAATGTTTGTTACTCTTTCACCACAAAATAATAAGATACAGAACGCAATCTCATGTATGTACTTTTTTTTTCACACCTACCCTCAGTTACGCACACTCGCGCACAAATCAGTATCGAAAACTACTATGAAAATCTTTGACCTCGTGTCTGTAAACTCTTTGAGCGGGGTCTATGTGTGCGTAGCCTCAGCGAATTTAGTATGTAGGTTTCCATCTGTACTATCTAATTTGTGCTTTCCCCCTCTATGACTTAGCGGAACTGGCTGAAATTTTGTACTAGCGTAGATTACTATAAGCTACGTTTTTCTCTCGGAATACTTTCTCATGAAATAAGGGAACGGTAACAGCATTCCATGCGGTTACCATAGCAAGTGATGTAGTGTATTTGTTTGTACTTCTTGAACAGATCGATGATTTACCACACATTTAACCGACACATCAAACAATGAATATATATCAATACTACTCATCATCATAATACGTCTTCTGCTATCCCTACTCAACTTGCAATTCTACGATCAAGGAGTCAACTGATGTTTCTTATGAACTGTCAAAAATTACTGCAGGGACTGGCCATTCACTAAAATAAAAGACTGCATCAATCTAAATTTTCAATATCTTATTTCTCATGTCCTCCAAGTTACTTCCAAATCCTACCCGAATTTGTTAGTGAGTTTTATTTGCTGGTTTTTTTCTAGAAAGTTCTACTTATTGCTTTGCAAATATGGCAATATATGTTAATTTTATCGTTCAATGTGTTACTATGTGACTTACACGTATAACTAATAAGTACTTTCATTTTATTTCAAATAAATTTCAGGAGTCTATACAAGAATTTATGAAATGTTTACAAGCCAAGAATTGGGTTTGTAAAAATATCTCTCCACGATAGTAGTGAGGCCACAAGCATCGTTAAATCGCTGATAAGAATATACCGCAGCAGAGATAAGAGCGCTGATAACGTGGAGACAACTACAGTTCACCATTTTGTATTTAGTTGCATGTGATAAGTGCATAATCTTTTTTTGATTGGCCAGTTAGTGACTATCTCCCTCTCTATAAAATAGAGTGCATAGGGGCTTATGGCGAGACTTTGTCTGTAGTCTGTGACTCTGTTGCATTAAACTACGTCACTAGGTCACGTGGATCATCATGTTCAAAGTTTGAAATAAAACAAAAACGACAACATCAATCGGATTAAACTGTCACTTTCACAATAAACGTGTTAGAGATATACTTTATTTTTAACCTAAGTAAAAAGAGGTGTTATAAGTTTTAGCTGTATTTCTGTGTAATAGTATTATTTCATGATACTGATACTATTATTTCTATTGTTTCTGCTCAAAATCATGAATAGCTCTCTAAATGATAGCTGTTTTTATATTGCAGTGGAGCTTCGGAGTTGACTGGTCACAATGAACGGTTTATTTCTAGGATTGAAACCAGCACCTTTCGTTCTTTAGACTTATCCTTAGCCAGTGGTCCTTACGAGTGATTGCGAGAACCTATTCTGGCATTTTAGTCTTGCCTGCTGGACTGAAGCCTCTTTAGCATTAAAGCATTACCGAGATTATATTTTTTTCTTGTAAATAAAACTTGGGAAAGCCAAAAAGACCCTTGATTGTGCTGGCAAAATGTAATTTGTCTTGTAGGGACTTGTTAGTATGGTCGATATGCATGTCAGCAGTTTTGTATGCGATCGAGATGTATAGTTTGGTCGAGAAGTTACTGCGCGCCGCTTGACACCAAAGGTTTTGTTTATCTGAATAAATCTTTATAACCATGAACGCTTTTCTATCATTAACGCCAGAAATCCCTATACATGAGGACATAGTACGGATGGATACTTTTTTTTCACACCTACCCTCTGCTACGGACACTCGCGCACAAATCAGTATCGAAAATTTGGTTTGGGTCCCCTGACCTCGCGTCTGTGAATGAGTGGTCTGTGTGTGCAGCCTGTGAATGAGTTGTCTATGTGTGCGTAGCCTCAGCGAATTTAGTATGTAGATTTCCATCTGTCTTATCTCTAATTTGTGCTTAAACTAAGAAGAGAGGATCTAGGTATTAAACCTTGGCCGTTTCTAAATATGAGACAAATGACATACCTGCGGCTGCAGCTTGCGGATTGCTATATGCGGCAGCGTACTGCTGGTAGTAGCCCGGCGCCATGTAGCCTTGTAACGCTGGGTAGCCCTGGAAACAAAAGCACAACGGTTATTGTTTTAAATTAAAGTCAATTTCTGAAAGTAGATACTAGGTAAGGTTTACTTTCGTGTGTCGTTGCACTCTCCTAATAGACCTGAACAGTATGTTGTATCAATTTTCCGGATTGAGAATCAAACCGTTTGGGAGCTACGCGTGTAACACACACGGAATATAAGAAGGCAGGGAATGGGGCCATTGAATATTTATGAGACGATGACCTAAATAGACATTTGACGATTTTAGGGGGTCCGCACCAAATTGTAACACCTGTGCTGTTATAAGGTCACTATTAGATAGACCAGATGCTGTATACTTTTCTGCCGCCTTAGTTGTTTAGAATATATCCTGCGCAGGCATTTGTAGAGGATATCTTTCAACAACATTGTACAAAAACATGAAAAGTCAAACGAACTTAAGGTGCTAACTAACTTGAAAGTCTAGCGGGTTTACCACTGTTGACCGAAATTCATTTGATCATTTGACGTGTGACCGAAACAACATTAGGCTGTTCTACTACTGATCGAATGAACAAGTGACCAAAAGAGTTTTTGTCGAACAAACATTTGGTATTTTTACTACTGATCGAATGAACGTTTGGTCGAAAAACAGTAGACTCAAGAATATTTTTACAAACAAAAGCGAAATAAGTAGAATTCGGTACTGGCACTCGCCGGCCGCTGCCGCGGCACGCTCGCTTCGCTCGCTCGGCTCGTGCGTTGTGGTCGCAGTTCTAACCTAACCTAACCGAGCCATTTTGATTCAGCCTATGTTAAAATATTATCCAGTCAACTGTTTTTCGACCAAACGTTCATTCGATCAGTAGTAAAAATATCAAATGTTTGTTCGATAAAAACTCTTTAGGTCAATTGTTCATTCGATCAGTGGTAGAATGGCATAATGATTTTTCGGTCACACGTCAAATGATCAAATGAATTTCGATCAACAGTGGTAAACCGAAGTCTAGCTTAAGTTGAGATGCGACTAGTAATTTCAGCATCAAAAATTAAATAAAATGCGCGCCCTTTCAAAGGCCACTACGTCAAGCACACGAATGTGCACCTCAACCTTTAAAGTGCTCGTAGATTCGTCAAATTGTACGACTGACGAATATTATTGGTGGATTTGACGAAAAGCGCCCTTAGAAATCGATTCTGACACATAGTGCCACAACTTACTTCTCAATTTACAAGTATACTGTGTAAATGACACCAGCGAATCGTTGTAAACATGCACACGCGCGCACCAAGCGGCGCCGGCGTTCACAACCGTTGTGTGAAATACAACTTTAGTTTCAGTACGGGACTGAATAGTTGACCTTTCACCGTGAAACACGTCGGCCCATTGAAGAATGGTACGCTGCGACACAATGGGTGACGTCACAAGACGCACTACGCTGTTCACAAATGACTTGTAAATGTAAAAATATCCTGCGTAGGTTTTGTTTCTCATTAAAATGGCTGGAAAACATTACTGCTATGTTAGATTGATCTTTTTTGGACAGTTTTCGTTTACTGCGTTAAGCAGCTTACGCTGTCCTGAAATGAGTGACCACTTTTTGGTATATCCATTGATGAGTGTTTTTGAGAGGCAAGTGTCTGGGTTGGCAGTAGAATGGCAATGATACAACTAAGATGACAGCTTTATGAGGTAGCCACAAGTTTGCCCATTCTATTTACGGCAATAGGCTCACTACGTATCATGAGGGACAAAATACAAACAGACAAATGTGAGCGAACAGTAAGAATGTCTCCACCTAGGTACGCCTCTGGAATAAAGTCGTGACTGTATGTAGTTTAAAAAGTGATGGTGTCAACTACAAAATAAATATAAAGTAGTGAGATATAAAAAACCTTCTCACGCAGTATATTAGATATTCGGGGTCGCAAAGTTTTAATGGTAATTGCACAAGTATGAAAACTGGGTCAGCTATGAGAGATAAGCTACTAATTTAGCTTTTCGTTGCCACCAGCATTAGTGCATTATGTACATACAACGCACATAGTCCAGGGCACCGATTCTCGCTTCACACGACATGAATGCGTGGACGGAAATCGGCGGGTGACGCGTCGCCTGTCTCATATTTAGGAACGGCGAAACACGAGACGGGCGACGTTTCACCCGTAAATTTGCGTCCACGCATTCACGTCGTGTGGTCGAGAATCGGCGCCCTGGCAGAGGCGCTACTATTATACAATGGAGAGAATCTTCGCCAGAACCTAGCGATTCCAAAAAACCGTTGCTCTGTCGAATCATGGAAACTTCGAACGCGCGGGCGACACTCGTGTCTCCCTCAGACTGCAACACTGGGTTCTTTCAGTCTATTATTGGGCCGCCAATATGAGTGCCATTGGACAGTGACAGTAGCCTCAATCTCTAGATATTTCTATGCCTTTCATTTCGGTCATATTAAATTCTTGGCAATTCAAAAAAAAAAAGATCTATTCCAGTAGGCAAGTGAGAACTAATAGCGTATCAATAAATCATATGACAACTCAAGCGCAACGCAATTGCGTGCAAACTAATACTGGCGTGTTCCACAAGAAAAACCCACTACGATTATTTCAATTGATACATTTTGCATGTTTCACGCATATTATTACAATCTCGATGGCAAAACACTATGAACAAATCCTGACACGCCTCATAAACATAACATATTAATTCCAGAAGGCCAACACGCATGAATAGATGCTGCCGGGAATTGTGAGTTTGGCTTTCTCACTATTTGGCAGCGCTAGTGTGGCGCCTCTGGTGTTGCAAATGTTCATAGGCTACGCTACGGTAACCACTCTACATCAGGTGGGCCCTTAGCTTGTTTGACGCCGTGAAGATTGCTGGGATACCAATCCCAGAGAGGTGGCTGGGGAAATAGACGAAATGGACAGCGAGCGGAATAGGCGGTCGCATCGTCCGCTCGGCATGGCCGGCGTCCCCCACATGAAAATAATAATAGCTTGTGTGACACATTAGTGTTATAGAAAAATGCTAAAAAGATCAGTGGAAACTTTATAAAATTGGAGATTTGGCACAGATAGCTGAGCCGAAGACTGCCGAAACCTTGGGACATGGCTCCAAAAAATCTCCATCGAAGTCAGAAAAGCTAGACGCGTTTGCGCTTTGTCCAAGACAGAGTTGATATGGCAAAGCGAGACTGGTTGGTTTATGTGTACCTTCGTGGAACTAAAACTGCCACTTTTTCAGAAAATTGCGCGAACGCATGAATGTAAAATTTGACACAGAGATGTGCATGAAAGTTTGTTTCAATTAAATGCTGTTCAATTCCAATTATATAATCATAGTTTATAGATTCATTAAAATTATAAATAGAGCAAAAAAAGAAGCGGCGCAGCGGGTTGCGCTGAGTTTCTTGCTAGTTCTTCTCAGGTGGGTCGCGTTGTGAACTGGTGGTAGTTTTGTTTTATATTTTGCACGTTTTACAAGCGCATCTGTATAATGCCTATGTGAAATAAATATAATTTTGATTTTGGTAAACGTGTAAAATTTGGCTTTTGAATAGAGTAACAAAACAAACTTGTTTGCAGAAACAAGAGTAGTACATTAAGATATCAAAAGTTTTATATGTTTCATCAGCAAATAGTCAGACAAACAAACAAAATTTGGTCATCAATTAGTAATTCCTAGACCTCATTAATGTGGTACATAATTAGGACGACTATTAATGCGTTGATAAGGAAACAATATTACTGATTAAATGTAGAATAATGATCACTTTGATGCGACCACACACATGATGATTGATAATTATAATTTACTTTTAATTTGAAAGTATGTAGGTGGATGTATAAAGGAGAAAGTTGTGCAGTAAATGCATGGCTTTTTAAAAATATCTTATCACCATTGAATTAAAACTAACGTATAACGAAGACAGAGAAAGCCAAAATAGACACAGTTACGATGAATTATGCAAAAGTATAAGATTTTCTTTTTTGTGTGTGTTCAATAAAATGCAATGTTTATGTGCATATTAACCTTCAACGTTATACAGGTCAACGACACGTTGTGTTAATGAGTATTTTCTAATTTGACTACCGTTAAATATATTTTTATATGTAAGATACTGTAACTAATACAGTAAGCCCCATATAGAAATACGATTTTCTGTAGAAGGTAAACCGAACGTTATTATTGCAATAGTGCGACAAATACATTCTACAGAAAAAAAATCGGTTCGAAAAGGAACAAAACATTAATTGTAAAAAGATTCCGTTGTTCAAAAAGACTTCATTACTCAAATACATTAGATACACAGAATTTGAAGCTAAACTAATACGTTTTTAAAAAGGAAGGAATTTTGTCTAAAGGCGACTAAACAAAAGAGCTTCAAATATGTCGATTTCTTTGTCCTTTTGTTAAGACATTGTAACCACGATCATTGTAACTTCATAACGGCAGGGTAAGCAGCTTTAGGACAATGCCTAGCGCCATTTTGGGACCCATTGTAGAGGGTTTATTTGTGCACAAAGTTAAAATGCGACTCGTCTTGCTGAATACTTTTGCTCAGGTTGATGGTCAGACATCTTAGCTAGTCACATGTGGCAATTATTACCATGCTGTCTAATGATAACAAGAAGCCGTGAGACGGTCTCACCCGACTGCCCCTCTGTGAAAGTGAAATTTCAATCCTATTGACGTTGTCATTTTTGTTTTATTTCAAACTTTGAACAGATGATCCACGTGACCTAGTGACGTCATATAATGCAACAGTCACACACTACACACAAGTCTCACCATAAGCCCCTCTGCAATCTATTTAATAGAAGAGGCTAAAAGGGGTTGAATTCGGATTATTTCAGATACACACACAAAAGAAACTAAAAGCGCGAAAGCATCCCTAGACTGAGCTAGGTGAGGCCGCAGTGGTATCCAAGGTCTGTTGGGAATCCTGGAGATATCCTTTCGAAGGCTTACCCGGGGCTCTCAACCGTACCTAGTAGGTAGGAAACGTGTTGGTTGTTAGTCCACAGTCCACACGAAAAAAAAAGACCTTAAGACTGAGTGGAGGACTCTGGAGTCCAGAATGAGGATTGAAATTGACCTGGGACCAAAATTCCAATTGTTCCATTTCCACGCTAAAACTAGTGAATGGATTTTAATGAAACTTTACATTAATATAGATTTTACTTCAGAATAAAACAGAGGTATTATCCCGGGAAGAAGTTGCTGTGGGAATTGTGTACGGGAAAACTTTAACACGAGGCTGAGCCGCCGTCATTAGCTTGTCCTTTCTAATATTATAAAAGCGAACGTTTGTTTGAATGTTTATTAATCTTTCATGCTCTAATAGCTGAACGTATCCGACTGAAATTTGGTACAGGGATAGATTTGTTTTTTTAACGTAAAGAAAATCCTATAGGCATCCCTATAGGATTTACTTTACGTTAAAAAGAAAATCTATGCCGGACTCCTACCGACTAAAAACCACACGTATCCGACCTAACAGCCTACAGTTGGGTAGATTATAGTGTGAAATAAATCATACGCTTACACGGTTTTTACAAGGTTGGATAGAGTAGTGCTTCTGGTAAAGTTCATAGGCTACAGTGACTAGTTCATCTGGTGGGTCGTCTGCCACCTTAGTGGTATAAAAAAGGTCACTTTTTTATCCCAGAGAAAAGTAACGTTACGAAAAGTTCACCACGCGGGCAGAGTCGCAGTCTTTAACTACCTACCAAAATCCAACTTCGTACTAATATTATAAATGTGAAAGTTTGTAAAGATGTTTGGATGTTTGTTACTCAATCACGCTCTAACGGCTGAACGCATGGGGCTGTAATTTGGTACAGAGATAGCTTATAGTCTGGAATAACACATAGACTTTTCATCCCGGGAAAATGTTCCCACGGGAAGCGGGTTTGGGTACCGAATTTCACGCGGGACTAAGCCGCGAGCATAATCTAGTAAACAATAATTATGTATCGTTTCAGTAGCGCTATTTGATACGGTGACTAACTGCCGTCTTATCACTACGGGTCTGACGAAGGCGTGATTCCAGTTTAATTTTGATAACGGTGCATAAACAAAATGTAGGTGAAGCTGTTTGTTTTATTTTTATGGCACCGAAGCGCTCGCGGCCCCGCGGACTCAGTGTTCTGTAAACGATCACTGCAGTAAGCAACTTTCACTATGGCCAGTCCTTGGATGGGTGACCATCCATGTGATCACTTTGTGACATTTATTTGAGCGTTTCCGTGCTTCGGAAGGCACGTTAAGCCGTTGGTCCCGGTTGCCAGTAAAATGGCAGTCGTTAAGCTAAGTTGAAGGCTTTATTTCAACAGCAGGCAGTCACAACCTGCGCCTGTCCATTTAAACAAGGCAATACGGCTCACCACCTATTACGTGGGACAAATTATACAAAGGGGAAATGTGGGCATATAATATGCCTCTGCCTACGCCTTCGGGGATAAAGGAGTGACCATATTATTCCATTGCAACTTAATCTAAGAACTACCCTCAGTGCTTTAGTGATGCTGGCGAGATAGGGGGGACTTTTAAACAATATATTATACTGGTTGAATTTATTGACGCTATGCAGACGTCTCTGCATAGCCTGGAATAACACATAGGCTACTTTTTATCCCATGGGAAAATGTTCCCACGGGAACGGGAACTACACGACGTAAGATAGTAGTTAAATAAGTAGTGAAAAATGTATTTACCTGAGCATACCAGTATCCCATGCCTTGTTGATATGGATACGGGTACTGTGTCTGTTGTCCCATTGCTGGTGGTGCAGAGTTTGCATTATTTGAACTCTGGAATTTTGGAAAATATACTCATTATCGAATGTACATTATGAGAGGGATACACTACAAATTACATTCATTCATATAAAAATTATCAAATGTGTTCAAATTGAATATCTACTAGGTTAAGAATTTTTTTTCCTCTAGACAATACCATTTTTTTTTTATACCACTAAGGTGGCAGACAAGCATACGGCCCACCAGATGGATTGATGGTCATCGCTGCTTATGGACGCTTGCAACACCCAAGGCGCTACACTAAAATAAAATAAATAAATAAAATAAAATGCCCCATGTAGAAGTACTTATGTCATAGTACAGAGCAGACGCAGCAGTTCAATTCAGCGCAGAATATTAAATACTAGAGGAAAAATACCGCAGGCTAATTAATTATGCTGCTAATGATTATGCAAAACTTGGCTAAAATAAAATTTTAGTCGCTTTGAAATAAAAAAAAATGTTCAGACTTGTCAAAATTGTCAAGACTACTGAATGTTCAGGAACGCTACAAACTGAAAAGAACTCCTCAAGTAACTCAGTTCAGCCAGTGAGTTGGTTCTTAACTAACATCCCAAACTATATAGAAACTGATATATATATATTATTGGGTGTAACAAAATTGACTCTCCAAATTTCATGAGATGACTTGGCATCGGAAATCAAATACAAATCAAATATTTAATTTGAACAGGTAGTTTTGTTACACGTTGTATACTGTATTCGATCTCCTGGATTCATAATGGTTGTTATGGTAACAAAGAATATTGATAGCATCAATTTACATAAAAAAACCAATGTGTACTCAATCCAGAATCCATTTAAATTAAGTAGTTGATGGCTTACATCAAGAAACACATAACTTTGATTTAGCATAAGCAGGAATATCTGTTAACTTGACACTATTTTGGTTGAATTTGCTAATATTCAAATACATTATACAACTATATTGAATACATTATAATACATGAATAACAAGAAGTGTATATTTGAATTAACTTATTGACAGATATCTACCATATGAGCTGTAAATTAACAGCGATCCTGCTCTACTGAAGAATAGTTTTAAATTACCACATGCAAGCAAGTGGATATGCTTGTCTGCTAGCATAGTAGTAAAAATATAAAACAAAGACAATTATTTAACAGTCCCCAATGAAACTAACAACTAGGCCTAATCGGAAAACAAAATTTTATTCATAAATTCTATGTTTCTATTTCTGTAAGATTATGTACATAAACTATATCTAATCTTACTAATATTATAAATGCGAAAGTTTGTGATGTGTGGATGTTTTTACTCTTTCACGCTTTAACAGCTGAACGATTCTGGCTGAAATTCTTTACAGGGGTAGATATAGGTCTGGAATAACACATAGGCTACATTTTATTCCAGGAATAAGTTCCCACGGGAAGCAGAAACGGGAACAAAACTTGACGCGGGCAGAGCTGCGGGCGTCAGCTAGTTGTAAATATAGATTTCGATTTAAATAACTCAATGACAGTTTCTAACATGTCTGTTATAGATTTCACTGCAAAAATTGTCTAAATAAAAAACAAAGGGCTGTGACATTGGGCTAATTACACTTTAATAAATGCTTTGTTTTAAACAACTGCTAGTTAAAAACTTTCCAGGGCTATTAACACAAATTAATGTCAATTAACTGTGTAAAATATGAAAAACAACATGAAGAAGAAACATTTGGAAGACTTTAAAGAATGTTTTGTTGTTGATGGAAACAAGTATGACATTGCAAATTTGTAGGTTATAAAAAAAAGTTAAGTATTTTTTAAAATCTCATTTACAATATATTGAGGCAATGGCATACATGATTGCATCCTTATTGATGATTTCTCAACTCTATGTAATAGCTTGCAAATCAACAGTGTCGGAACAAGCAACAGGTTGTGGAATATTTATGGAACAATGTTATATGACGCTCTAAAGTGGTTTGTCCTCACATGGAATTTGCATAAATGTTGAGGTATCCACTGTAAATATACATACATATAGTCACACCTTTATTCCTGAAGGGGTAGGCAGAGGCATAGTATTCACCCACATTTCACCTTATAGTTTTATGTACCACGAAATAGGTGGTGAGCCAATTGCCGTGTTGCGGTGGATTTGCTAGAAATACTGGTTATTTATGAACATGAATACTACAGAAGCTATGCATGTGAAAACTACAGGATCCTACACTGCATTAATTGCGATCTGCTTTCACATGTAAAAACAGTAAGTTTGTCAACAAAATTAAAGAATTGGCCATGTGGTTTTCCAAACCCGTAAAGACACCTGTGCTAAAGCCTCGTCTATTGATCAGCAGGTGCACAAGTTGCAGGCAAGTCTGACTTGAGTTAGTAGATCATGGTAGGGCCCTAGTTCACAACCCGAGAGAAATATAGTGCAAGCATTATGAATATTTGTTGCTCTACAAAACTATTTTGATGACACACTCGACAACTTAGTTGCTAGGCAACCGAGTTGCTCGTCAGATAATGGGAAAATGATGAAAGATATTTTAGTGACAATTAGTAGAATGCTTAAAACATATTTAAGAACTTACCGTTAATAATTTTTCAATAGATTACATGAAACATGCCATGCTATCTAAGAAACCTGCGAATCAATAATAATTACCTTGAGATTAAATACAAACCTGATTATCACCACCACCACCATTTTCTTTTCCCCAGAAACATTTGACTATATGACCACTAATTTCTGTTTGATGTGTCGCTTCAATGGCATGTGCTGCAGCTTCCTTTGTAGTAAACCTAATGAAAGCATAACCTTTATCCCTAAACACTCTGATGTCTTGAATCTGACCAAACTGTGAAAAGGTGTTCTGCATTAAATCTTCAGTAATTACATTGCTAGTAAAACCTCCACAGTACACAGTAGTGTTTGTTGGCGAGCTCTGGTTGTAGACTTCATCAAACGTTGGCTGCTTGGCCCTCTTGTTGCTTGGCGCACCTTCATTTGGCTTTGACGGCGGTTTACGTGTTGACCAGTTTGTGCGAATGGACCTGGATCCTAACCATTGTCCGTTCATTGCTTGAATAGCGGCTTCAGCATCAGCCTTCTTGACGAACGAAACAAAAGCATATCCTTTAGACTTGAGTGTTTGTGGATCACGAACTATACGACAGTTCGAAATTTCACCGAATGGCGCAAATGCCTCCTTGAGTATGTGAGTTTCAATCTCTGGAGATAAATCACCAACAAAAATATGATGATGATTACTCGTGTCGGTCTTCGGCTGATTGCCAGGACTCGTAGCCCAATTTACCTTCATTTCCTTGTCGAGGACCACTCGCTTGTTCATGGCGGCCAATGCCGTTGCTGCAGCTGTGTGACTGGTAAACTCAAGAAATGCATAAGGATCATTGCCGGGTTCCCGAATTATCTTACAGCCTTTTACTTCGCCTATTTGACTGAACAATGTGCATATGAATACCTCTGTAACACTCGCTTCCAAGTTACCTACGTAGAGAGTTTTGGGATGGCTTTCGTCACCCATATTAGCTTATAATGTAATCTAAAGATTACTTAATTACAACTATGAACACTAATAACGAAAATAAACGTTAATCGACGTGTTATTTCATCACATAAAACATTGGATGACGGATAAAAGAAGGAAAAATGTCGCAAACAGCGCTTACAACTTCTCGAAAGACGTTGCTGTTGACTCGTGAAACGTTCACTTTTCGGAAACAAACGCATCTATAGACGAATTTCCGGTAGAACTGTTTGAAAAGTTGGCGGCGAAAAAATTTGTATTTCAAATAAAATCTTTATCTTGCAAAAAATGATCAATTTATGTAAATTTTTGTAGGAACTAGCAAGGAACGCTATAGATTTGAATAATTATTTATTTATGAACATATTTATTAATAAATTACTTTTAGTCATAAACAAAGCAAACTAGTGTTCATAGATTTATCGCGAAACTTTCCGGAAACGAGTGTCAATTGAAAGTCTATGACTCATCACAAGTGCTGTTTCGTTTACAAGTCATTAGAGTCTTACCTGTCTGTGATTGGTTCAAAAGTAATTGTTACGAATAGCAACCAATAGACGATTGTTCCGTGTTTTTGAATTGTGAGTAGTGTCTATAAACAAAACTAGAGTCAGTAAAAGGTGTTCCTCATCTTTTGGCCAAATATATAAAAAATTAAAACATAGTGATATTATAGTTTTGTTTTCCCTGATTATAATGTTAATGCTTTTAAAATATTTTTTAAACTTGACGGAAAGACAAGGGCAATAAGTTTAATCTATATTACTTTTCTGTCTGCCTCTGCTTGCGACATCATAGCTCCAAAATGGGCGGAGTTTTGTTCACTAACCAATTTAATACAATTGGTTCTTAACTTTGAGTATGTAAGCTCATCAGTTCCCTTTGTTGCCCGTGGCACTACCGCTTGGCACTACCAGTAGTGTCACGGGAAATTTTACTTTCCCGTGGCACTACCGTTCCTATTGGCTGATTAAATCCATATAGTATAATTTCCCATAGCACAACCAATTACCAATGGCACTACTAAATACCAAACATGTCAAATCAAGAGCGAACATGATCTCACATGGCACTTCTTATGTGGTATGGTTATTAAATTTCAGATTAGTCGGACCGGTGAAATTTAGTCAGATGCCTTTTAACGAGTACTAAAATTCACAGGTCCGATTAATCTGAAAATGAAAGTTTGTGAAGATGTTTGGATGTTTCGATGTTTGTTACTAAATCACGCTCTAAAGGCTGAACGGATCGGGCTGAAATTTGGTACCGGGGTAGATTATAGCAATTATAGTCTGGAATAACACATACTTTTCATTAGCTTGTAGCCGCCAGGCCCTTCTATTGCCTTTGGCCATGTAAATATTGTGTACCTAAGCTTAGGATTAAAACCAGTCATTTGGTTGTTCTGTGGCGTATCACACCACGCACTAGCACAGCCTTAAGTAACGTGCTAGCCTTAAGCTACCGCCAAAAGGAGATTTTGACAGTTGTCTATGTCAACCATTGCTCAGAATTTTTCCCGCTCGCTATGAAGTAGAGAGAGACTGATATGTTATAACTAAGCAAAAACTATTGTACCTACCTATCTTATCCTGCAATTATACTCCAGTGTAATTGTACAAACCGTGCGCCAGCACCTAGAGCAGTAAACGAAGATTACTACTTCATACCGACAAGTCTTTCATTGTCTCCAACCTGTCTCTCTCCGTAGGGGGGTGGTGTGGCGTATCACACCACGCACTAGAACAGCCTTAAGTAACGTGCTAGCCTTAAGCTACCGCCAAAAGGAGATTTTGACAGTTGTCTATGATGTCAACCATTGCTCAGAATTTTTCCCGCTCGCTATGAAGTAGAGAGAGACTGATATGTTATAACTAAGCAAAAACTATTGTACCTACCTATCTTATCCTGCAAATATACTCCAGTGTAATTGTACAAACCGTGCGCCAGCACCTAGAGCAGTAAACGAAGATTACTACTTCATACCTACAAGTCTTTCATTGTCTCCAACCTCAACGACGGCACATTTACCGGACACCGGACATCCTTGGAGCCCTAACAGCGCCAAAGTTCTACCTGTTTTGTAAATAATATTTTAGTATTACATTCTCTTTGGTGTTGAGTAGTTTGTGTTATCTTGCATGTTGTTTAGAAAAAGAAAAAGTGACGTTTTGACTTTTGGTAAATTGATAAAGGAAAAAATCTACGTTTATTTAGTGATTTGGAATAAAGTGTATTTAGTGTAAATAACATCTGTGTTTCTAGTTACTGCTCACACTCCTTCTAATACCAAATGACTATCCCAAAAGCTCACCTTTTTGGAATAAAGACTAAAAACATTAAATGAATTTCCAATACTGTATTCTGTCTACCCCTCCTAGAAAAAGGGTAAATATATAGTGTAGGTATGCAACATCTCATCTATTATTATTAGTATTATTACATAAATATTAAATACTAGCTGACCCTCGCAGCTTCGTTTACGTTACATAAGGTCTATGAAAGGACAGGTATTTCTTCATCAGACTCCTAGGACTTTGTGAAACTTCCCTGTTTACTTAAACATAAAAGATTTTAAAGATTCAGCCTATTCTAAAATATATTGTACTAAGCGCTCGTGGCCCCGCGGACTCAGTGTTCTGCAGGATAAAAGTGTTCTGTAAACGATCACTGCAGTAAGCAACTTTCACTATGGCCGGTCAATGGATGGGTGACCATTCATGTGATCACTTTGTGACATTTATTTTGAGCGTTTCCGTGCTTCGGAAGGCACGTTAAGCCGTTGGTCCCGGTTGCCAGTAAAATGGCAGTCGTTAAGCTAAGTTTAAGGCTTTTTTTCAACAGCAGGCAGTCACAACCTGCGCCTGTCCATTTAAACACGGCAATACGGCTCACCACCTATTACGTGGGACAAATTATACAAAGGTGAAATGTGGGCATATAATATGCCTCTGCCTACCCCTTCGGTGATAACGGCGTGACCATATGTATGTATGTATGTATTGTACTAGAGGACGTCACGTGATTGCCACCGTCAGAATGGCAGGTTGCCTGTGACAAACGAGTCTCAAAGTATAATTAAAAATGTGTCCATTTCGATTGCTCGGCCAATATGTCGTAGAAAAAAGAAACTTATGTCAGCATTTCGAAGGAATTCGTAGAAAACGAACAGTGAAAACCGCAAATTCGAAGAGTCAATATTTAGAAAGTTATAAGGGTTTAACCGTGGCCGCGCAGTCCGCATGAATTCAACTGCGCGGCCACTGTTCTCTTGAACGGCAGGCTGATTACGTATAAAACAGCGATCAGCGATAGTCGCGCAATCATTGCGCAATCATCGCACGATTTATCGCTGGTGGCTGAAAAAATGGTATTATGTTAAATTCTATAGCGAATCGTTCGCTAATCGCTACGTCGCACTTATCACTACGAAACTAGCGCCATAAACAATTACGTGGCGATCACTGAAAACTGGGAACTGTCACATCTGTTGGGCATTTCATTAGTGTATGTGCGTGCTGAGAGACCACTTTTATTTTTTCGGATTTTTGCAGTTTAACTAACAATAGTGCGTAGTAAAATTTGCGAAAATATTTGTAAAGCTTAGTGATCGGTTAGAAAGCGCGTCCGAACACGTGCTCGCAGCACTATTGTTAGTTAAACTGCAAAAATCCGCAAAAAATGAAAGTGGTCTCTCAGTACACACATACACTAATAAAATATCGAAATCGCTGCCTGGAGGTTGTCAAAAACGATACGTAATACGAAATTATCGCCAGATCGCTGCCGCAGTATGGCACACATACACTTTTTAATTTACTGATTGTCCTACAGAGGCAGCACCGTCGCTAGTTGGCTATGGCAAAACGATCGTTGATACGTAATACGAAACAGTCAACAAACAGCGATTATCGCGCGATTTCCGCGAGATTATCGCTGTCGCTTGCCTATTGTAACATACGTAATAAGGCTGCGGAGCTACGTACAAGTCTAATTCTTTTTGCTAATCACTGATACGATTTCGAAAAAAAGGTAGATTATAAAAATAAAGCCCTACTATTTGAACTTCACGACATACGGCACTCCAAAGTTATGGCCGCGCAGTCCGCATAAAGCGAACCGCGCGGCCACCAGTTCTCATTAACGGAGCATTGTAGAAGTCTAATTCTTTTTGCTAATCACTGATACGATTTCGAAGAAAAAGTAGATTTGAAAAATATAGCCCTAAAGTTTGAACTTCTCGTTCTACAGCACTTACGTAAGGGCGAACCGCGCGGCCACGTGTTTCTTAAAGTGGAGCTTAAACCGAATTTGGTAGAGGTCTCATTATTTTTGCTAATCATTGATACGATTTCGAAGAATATGTAGATATCATGAATGAAGTTCTAATGCTTGAAAATCACGAGTTACAGAACTTAAACCCTGTAACTCGAGTTAAAAGAAGGGTGACCATGATTTACGTTGCGTCGACGAGATATTCCCAAAAAAAATTGAACCGAATTCATACAAATCCTTTAAAATATTTACCTAGCACAAAGTTATTATTTTGATTTACCAGATTTTATTCAATATCATATTGAAGTCGGCGCCAAGTAAACCCATAGGTATAGGTAGGTAGGTATTATTAATGGCAACAACTTCCATATTAAATTGAATAAAATCTGATAAATCAAAATACATATCACTATGTGCTAGGTATATTTTATTTTTCAGGATTTGTATGAAGTCGGTTCTATTGTTTAATTATTTTTTTATTATTATTTTAAGTGACGGGTAGACCGATAAGTATATCTATCTAGGTGTAAAGTTCTCATCAACACAAATCAATCAAGCCGAAACACAAGGTAACTGCTGTAAATCGTTAAGAAATTCCCTCAACTGTCTTTCGGTTCCATCATCATATCGACTCCAGACCTTTATTAAATTGTAGTAGGTATACTTACTTATTAAAGCACTCAATCAAAAAGTTAGCAAACGCACTAGTTGTCCCAACAATTTTCGGTGGTTGCCCTCGATTTCTCCTGGATCCCAGCATCAGATCTTGATACCCTGGATATGGGACCACCTCAGAAGTAACCTCATTCAAACAAAAAAAATCAAAATCGGCGCCGCTATCGCGTAATACTTATACATAAAAAAACATAGCGTACGAATTGAGAACCTCCTCATTTTTGAAGTCGGTTAATAAGACTTTTTAATGTCACGTATATTGCTATACTTTTAATCGTAAAAAGCAAATAGTTGTAGTCCCTTGGTTTGAATTTGAATAGAGAAGTTTACTTCTAGGATATAAATAAATAAATATTCACGGACATCTCACACAACGCTATCTGATCTCAAAGTAAGCTAGGAATAACCTGCTTGTGTTATGGGTATCCACGATCCACCACGGATATTAATACTTATATACTTTTAAATACATACATATTATACATAGATACACCCAGACTCTTGAGACAAACATTTATGGGTCACACAAATATTTGTCTCCGGTGGGAATCGAACCCACGACCTCCAGCGCCGCAGGCGGTATCTCTACCGACTGTGCCACAGAGGCAGTCAAAGATAAGAAGATAAGAAAAAAAACACTCATCGATTGATTTATATTTCAGTAAATGGTGATGATCACAATATAGGTACATATTGTTATATAATGGGTAAGGTAAGGTAAGGCCGTTAGCGCAGCGAAGAACTATTGCGTCTTTCGCTGCATTCTACCGTATCTTTCACGGTGAGTGTTCTGAACTCTTCAACCTAATCCCGCCCACTCCTTCCCGAACAACGCCTGCTGGACAGAGGTGCCACTCTTACTTCGCTACAACTGAACGATTCAAAAGATCGCCGAAAAAAAAAAGATTAAAGCGAATTCGAATTCCCGCTATTTTTCTTCGATATTATTTTTGCAAATTGTTTTATCATGGGTGTAGATAAAGTCTTGTATGCAATTGTATAATTAGGTATTAAAACACTCATGTGATACTATTATCTATCACACTCATCTTCGCTTCGTGTGATAAACCCACATTCATGTTTTAATAGCATATAGTCTGAAATAACACATAGGCTACGTTACATCTCGGGAAAATATTCTCATGGGAAGCGGGAACGGGTACCAAATTCACGCGGGCGAAGCCGCGAGCATCAGCTAGTGATTTATAAAAAAACCTTAAGATACGTTATCAACACTGGAAAATGGCAACACGTAAAGGTTAAGGAAGGAATTACCTGACCAATCAGTGACGCGACTGTAGGCTTTGCAAAAGTTCTATTAGCAATGTTTTAAATTCTGTTGTTAAAGAAAACTCGCAAAAAACATACCTTCTTGTATCTTCAGATGATGCACAAACTACACAGTAATTGCCAAATATAAAAACGTGCGTAAATACAACAGAAATAATTATTATTATTTATTTTCCGGAATGCTAAAATGGCGTTTAGCAAGGAAAATGTACTCTGTATAATTAATAAAATAATGTTGGGGAGATTTTGTACTACTTAATATTTTATTTTGCTAGTAGATTTCATTTTATTTAATTATGTTTCTATAAATAAAAAGTAAAACAAAATTATAATATACTAAGATTATTAAAATGATTGAAATTAAAAATATTTTGATTACTTATTATTAGTGACCGACCGAAGTTTCGGTTTCGGTTTCGGTTTCGGCCAGTTTCGGCCAAAAAATCGAGTTTCGGCCGCAGTTTCGGTTTCGGCCAAAATGGGCCGAAACTTTCGGCCGGGCCGAAACTCACGTGTTCATGAATTTTGAGTGCCTGGCTCTGCTCGCACGTGGTTGGATCAGCCCAACCATTTAATTTATTACTAACGAAGATTTAGAGATTTACACTTTACCTTTATTTAAACCACAAGCAATTACAATCATTGAGAAGTATTAGACAGTTACCCCTGTGTTATGTCTTAGACCTCCTTTTTAGGATCCCGTATTTACTTTTGGTTACTGAATCCTAAAGATCTAGGACATTACATAACCCAACCCCTTTGTTGTCGGTTCCGTTGACTGTGTTGGTCGTATGTCTGTCTGTCAGCAGGCTGTAACTCATCCACAGTGATAGTTAGACAGTTATTTTTTTTACACATGATGTATTTCTGTTGCCGCTATAGCAACAAATAATAAAAATAGACAAAATAAAAGTATTAAACCCATACAACATACGTAACTTTTTTGCCGCTTTTCTTGTACGGAACCCTACGTGAGCGAGTCCGGCTCACTCATGTCCAGTTTTAGTTATACACTTCTAGAATGTAACCAATACCGGCCAAGAGCTAATAGCAGGGCACCGTCATAACTATTTAGTAATCTGTGGCACCGTGTGGTTTTAGTCGGTAGGAGTTCGCAATAGCATCTACCTATGTGTAATTCCACACGTAAAAGAAAGAAACTCATCTTTAGGCGGAGATATTTCTAAAATAAACACTTGAGAAGATTTATACCGTTGATTGATTGAACTTGGTGGAACTTGCTGCACCTGTTGAAAAAAAAACCGGCTAAGTGTGAGTCGGACTCTCGCACGGAGGGGTTAAAGCGGGACCCTATTAACGAGACATGAGTCCTAGCCAACCGTCTGTCTCTTAGTCACGAGGTTGTATCGCTGGAACCGCGCCAGATAGAGTTTCTTCTGCCGCTATTTTTTTTAAAGTGAGATAAATCCTAAAGGGATGCTATGCTCCCCTAACGTCGGTAGGACTCCGGTCCTCCCGACTAAAAACCACGCGTTGGGAGCCCCGAGTATGCCCTCGGAATTATGCATACTGCGGCCGCGTCTTTGGGGGGTTGTTCAGTTGTTATCCCGCTACTTGGGCCCCCCCAAGTGCCGTGCATGAATCTCACACTTCATGCTATCGTCCAGGCCTCCAGGGCCTGCTCACCGTCCTTATAGAGGACGGTGATCAGACGTCCTCAGGGCCCTGGTCATAGAGGCTGACAGTATAGGCGCCGTCGCAGACTGTGCAACTTGGGTTGGAGAGTTCTGTCCCCCTTCCTCCCCGGCGCCGTCTCTTTTACGAGCATGACCTGTTCACAGGAAGAGGCCTATGGCCCCGCTCCAGCGCCTTCTTGCACCATTTAAACAATGACGCAACGGCCCTCGCTTCCAGGTCCCATAGAGGGGTCCCGGCTAGAAGACATGCCGCCTCAACTGAGATCATGCGGTATCCCCTTATCCTTACCCTGACGCATTGCTGGCCATCAGGATCTCCGCCCATACGGGGGCCCCAAATAGGCACAGTCTCCTGCAGGGAGCGTTGGCTCCCCTGATATTGGGCAACAACCGCGAGAGTGCGGCTGATACCCCTCAGTTTTGGGACCAAACTTCGGAAGTGTTATCCGAAGTTACATCGGCTATCGAGTACGAGCCCCGGATACGTCGTCGAGAGCTCGATGCCGATGCTGACGCCCCCTATATGTAAGCTGGATCCCGCAGGTGTCCTTTAGGGCTGCGTATCGGTGCGTTGCTTCTCGCGCTGTGATTAGGGTGTCGTCGTAACACGTTACTCACGTAACAGGTTACGCCGACACCTCTGAGCAACGGACCACGCAGCACCCAATCGTAACCGATGTTCCACAGAACCGGTCCTAAGAACGATCCCTGTGGAACACCGAACCACACATCTCGCCGACCTTGCCCTAACACATCTCGCCGACCTTGCCCTAGCTCGGGTAAGTTATGGCCCTCTCTGAAAGATAGGCCCCGACAATTCGACGGAGGTATTGAGGCATTCCATGGTAAACAAGCGCCTCCCAAACGCAGCTCCAGGGCAAGGTGTTGAAAGCGTTGGAGATTACAAAAGACACTGCCACCACCAACCAATTCACCATGTGCTGTTGCCGCTATAACAACAAATACCTACTAAAATCAGAAAAAAACATCCACACAAAAACGTAATTTTTTTAACGGATTTCTCTGTGCGAGCAAGTTATGCTCGCACAGAGCGGGGAGGGAGCGGGAGAGAAATCTCCCACCCGAGTTTCGCAGTAGGCGACGGGGTCGTCGCCGGTTGCTGTTCGCCCAAGATTGAGGGCCTGAGAACGGGGACTCGGCTGCTCGTCGTTCTTACAGAAGCAGGCCAAGACAGTGGCATGTCTCTTCGCCCCTCATAGTAGTGGGATAGCACCCAACTATCCCCCCTTCCCCAAGTAGAGGGGTAACACCCGAACAAACACCCCAGACGCGGGATAGTACCCGAACCATTTAGGCGAGGCCGCGGTGGTAGCCAAAGTCTGCCGGGAGCCCTGGGACATCCTTCCGAGGGCTTACCCGGGACTTCCGGCTATAGACTATTGTAAGGCATTGTGTGGTTTTAGTCGGTAGGAGTCCGGCATAGCATCCATGTAGGATTTCCACACATAAAAAAAAATGAACACGTGAGTTTCGGTTTCGGTTTCGGTTTCGGCCGAAACTGACCCTGGGGCCGAAAGTTCGGTTTCGGTTTCGGTTTCGGCCGGAAAACCAGTTTCGGTCGGACACTACTTATTATGTACTGAATTATTACTTATTAAATAGATGTTTCTTTATGGTATTGTTATAGTTTGATTTTATGACTTAAATTACGCCAGTAATTACTAATCCGATAAACAGCACTAACATTTTATAAATTTAATTATTACTTTTTACCCGTAAACACATTAAGTAGGTAATCATATGTCTCAGTAAGTGAAATTCAAGTTTCCTTTTTACTCCACGTTCCTCTGATATTGACTTTTTTCTTTCGCCAGCAAATATGTTTACTTCATGCATGCTACTACAGATAATTTATAGAATTCTTTTTTCAAATTTATAAAAGTTTATTTGTTTTTTAAAGTCGCGATGTCGATGTGTATAGCTATGATACGTCCTTGTTTTCGACCATTTTTAATTGCTGATTTAATTTCAAATGCTTTAGTTTTACGTAAATTGAATCTAAATACCACTATTCAAGTAATATAAACTTTGCGTATAACCTATAACGATGGTAGTCTGGACAATAACAATATCAAGTAAGGTATTTCCGCAATACTAATATTTTTTACCCAATATTTAAGTTGGTAGGTAATGAGGTACTGTATGGTGTTTTTACGTATAGTACTTAATTAATGTAATGTAATCGAAAGTCAATACTTTACTTATATGTACCTACTTACTTTACTTTTTTTATAAACGACATTTTAATACCTACATTTATAGAAGAATACTTCTAGTTAGTAAATAACACCTTATATAAATAAGTACGGAAAATGCTCAGAATAGTTGTGAACCGCTTCATCTTAGAAAAAGTTACTAATGCCATCAGGCGAATTATCGTCCCGTCCATTTGTCTTCTTTGGGTTGGGCAGTTCGTTATCGTCGTGGTGATTTGCTAAGGTTTGTTTCCTTTTGGTGGTTGCTGTGGTTGGGATTGTTGAACTGTGGGAGTGAGGAGGTCCTGCACCAAAAACCAATATTAAATGTAGTGGAATATCTATTTCACACAGCGCCATGTAGAATGAATGATTGCCAATCGCCAGCAAATATGTTTTCTTTTTAATAAACCTATTTTACTTAAAAGCT
Organism: Miltochrista miniata; assembly: GCA_933228765.1. Classification (NCBI taxonomy): domain Eukaryota; kingdom Metazoa; phylum Arthropoda; class Insecta; order Lepidoptera; family Erebidae; genus Miltochrista; species Miltochrista miniata. The sequence goes on along the minus strand of OW121764.1, from coordinate 5,988,460 downwards.
TACAAGCACATTTTCGTAAGACTAATTCGAATCACTAATTCTCAATTGAATTGAATTGGAATTCAATTGAAACAATCAGTAGCTCTTTTTACAAGAAAAGCTACTTGCTATATAAATATATTTACACTATGATATTAAAATAGTAAAAAGCCTGGATTTACACACTATAAATCTTGGTCACCCTATTTTTTCCTTCGATTATAGGTTTTAAGTTCTATACGTCATTTAGTTCTTAATTTGAGGCTTTATTCATACTGTCTACATATTCTTCGAAATGGTATCTGTAATTAGCAAAAAGAATGGGACTTCTACTAAGCTCCGTTTAAGCTCCATTTAAGAAAAACCGTGGCCGCGCGGTTCGCATTGTGCGGACTGCGCGGCCATAACTTTGGAGTGCCGTATGTTGTGAAGTTCAAATAGTAGGGCTTTATTTTTATAATCTACATTTTCTTCGAAATCGTATCAGTGATTAGCAAAAAGAATTAGACTTGTACGTAGCTCCGTTCAAGAGAACTGGTTGCCGCGCAGTTGAATTCATGCGGACTGCGCGGCCACGGTTAAACCCTTATAACTTTCTAAATATTGACTCTTCGAATTTGCGGTTTTCACTGTTCGTTTTCTACGAATTCCTTCGAAATGCTGACATAAGTTTCTTTTTTCTACGACATATTGGCCGAGCAATCGAAATGGACACTTAAAAATTGCTACATGATTGCTTATATTTGCTACATGTCTCCAAGAATTGCTACATATATACATTTTGAGAAACAAGAATATTTTTTTGACCAGCGATCCTGACGTTTGGATGGCTGGTTGCCTTCGCGTTCAGCATGAAGGACGTAGAATTCCAATACTTTTATTGCATGAATAATTGCTTCATAATTGCTTCATTCACGAATTTCAGGTTTGAGCTTCATACGTAGGTACATCAGGTAAAAAGATACAGCTTTGAATGAAGAAGTGCCTCATTCATTGGAATAGCAACAATTTGTGTTACTGCAGCGTCATGTTCTAATCGTGCAGGCGCTAATAATTAAGGGCTATTCTCACAAATTTAACGCTGAATATCGTCGTTGCGCCTGACAAGTTCCGTATTGTGCATTTTTTTGATTTTTCAATTTTTGCATACGTATAATCTCCGTTTAAAGGCTCGTTTAAAGAGACGCGGGCCGCCTTAAACACAAACATACGGCAATGTTTGGAGCGTTCAAGGAGAAGCGTTTTTGCAAGCGTTTGTTTGAGTTATAGCTGCCCAAGCGACGAGCGGCGACGCGTCGACGTGGCAAATATAGCGACAGGCGACGCCGCGGAGTACGCGGTGGGTAAACCAGCAAGTTTCGCAATGGGGGAACGCGGCGGATGAAGCGGCGGGTAACGCCGCAAAGGACGCGGCAAGGAAGGGGTGGGAGAGATGCGGGATATGCGATGAGAATGTCATTTACTCTTTGTGACTAATCCGACAAGACTGGAAGGATGGCAATAAGGGCGCTTGCAATTTAGACACGAAACGTCTAAATTGAAAGCGCCCTAAGCTGCGAGAGCCGCAGCGGGTGTCCCACTGAACCACGCCGTATACAAAGCTGCGGCAGACGCAGCGCCGTACGGAGCCACGTCACATGCGTCTTTCGACGCCCCTCGTTTCCTAAAATGAGCTGTAATGCTCGACTCTGTAATAATGTTACATTACACGCGAATGCTTCCGGTGAGGGAGCACCTTTAAACAATATTTCAAGGCATCAAATACTATGTACATAAGAACACGATGCTCCGGAGAATCACCGGAGCTCGCAAAATCACCGGTGAATTTCACCGGAGCGAAATCTTGAGCTCCGGTGCAAACTACTAGCGAATAGGGCCAAAAGGCAACTGTGCGTGCACACTTGAAGGCACCTTCAATGGGCGTCATGTATCGTCAATTCATCCTTCAAGTGAGATCTCAATCACGTAAGGCATGACAATTGCCAATTGATCGTGTCGGGACCCTATAAGGGCAAGTTCTTATGACGTAATTATTCTTACTGACTACTAGAGGCTAAGTTACTCACGTGGTAACTACATAATATACTGTAACATTAATGGTATTTCCATGAAATCGTAACCCGGAACTAGGTAGCTATCGCACAAAATAGTCTGCAGGATATAAAACTCGGGAATATTGAAATTGTAAATCTTGATAAGGGCATGCTGAACGAAGCTTTATTAATTCCACTTAGTTATTGACCCATTCTATTTTGTAACTGTCTCATGTTTTTTTTATATTTAAAAATACATATTTTTTATTTAAATTGGATGGCAGTAGCCTACAGTTTTATATTTATAAGTAACACTAATTGAAACTAGTTATCTAATTATTATTGCGAGCCTTAAAATAGTTTAACTGCCTTCGTGGCTGAAAATTAGGGAATTTGTGTAGTGAGTATCACTCTGATTTTATTTTATTACGTTTTAAAAAAGTAATAAAATGGAGCCAAAACATCTAATCCTGTATCATAAAAGTATATTTTTCTCTGAAAGTAGTGCTATTTTACATTTCCCGTGATGAATATAATACAATTTGATTGTATGTGCACCCAATACTATGTTTATTATCAGTTTATCTTTTAATTATTTTATTTCACTCCATTTTGTAATCACGATATTTTTTTTCGAAAACGCCAGGCGATACATACATGTATGTGTGTATCGACACGCGAACCACGAACGAATATTTGTTTTTTTTTTTTTTTTTTTTTTTTATACCACTAAGGTGGCAGACAAGCATACGGCCCACCAGAAGGACTGGTGGTCACCGCAGCCTATGAACGTTTGCAACACCAGAGGCGCCACACTCGCGCTGCCGACCCTGCAAAAACCTTCTAAGACCCCTTTTGAAGAACCCCATACTGTAGGCGTTTGGGAAAACCGAGGCAGGGAGATCATTCCACAACCTAAGCGTGCGCGGAAGAAAACCCCTATCGGATCTAACCGTGCTGGAACGCTCCGGACGCAGAGTGTGAGGATGAACTCCCTGTCTGTGGCGAGCGGTGCGGTGATAGAACGTAGCCGTGGGCATCATATCAAACAATTCCTCAGAGCACACACCATTGTACAGTCGGTAGAACACGCATAAGGAGGCAAAGTCTCTCCTGTCGCGAAGAGGTTCCACACCACTTGTAAGTATAGGATCGTTGACAACTCTTATAGCACGTCTTTGCACCGAGTCAAATGGACGAAGCTGATATTCAGGTGCCCCCGCCCAAAGGTGACAGCAGTACTCCATGTGCGGCCGCACTTGCGACTTATACAGAAGCAGTGTTTGCGCAGCAGTGAAGTACCGCCGCGCCCTGTTGAGCACACCTAGCTTCTTGGACGCCAGCTTAGCCTTGTCCTCCAAATGACTACGGAACTGAACGTCACTGGAGATGTCAACGCCAAGGATCCCTATACTTCTGGAGATGGAAAGAGATGTGCCCTGAAATTGCGGCGCTACAGTAATTGGGGTTTGCTTAGCGGTGAAAAAACACGCTTGTGTCTTGGAAGGGTTGAACTGGACAAGATTTTGTCCACCCCAATCGGACACTCTAGTAAGAGTAGCCTCGATTTCAGACACAAGCTGTTCACGATTTTCCTTCACCGTGTCCCGAGAGATACCGGGGCGGCCCGTGTAACAAGTGTCCCCCGTACTGTCGTCCGCATAACAATGAATGCCGTCAATAGACAACATGTCATTGATATGCAGCAGAAACAGAGTAGGGGACAACACTGAGCCTTGCGGTACTCCAGCGTTTATGGCCATGCTGTCTGAACAGCTGCCGTCAACGACGGCCTTGATGCTTCTACCGGCCAGGAAGCTAGACACCCATCCGCATAATCTCTCGGGCAGTCCATATGAGGGCAATTTCGTAAGAAGACCACGGTGCCAGACCCGGTCAAAGGCCTTAGAGATGTCAAGGCTTACTGCTAGAGCCTCGCCCTTACTCTCGATAGCCGTCGCCCATCGGTGTGTGAGGCACACCAGAAGATCGCCCGTCGAGCGACCGTGACGGAAACCGTACTGCCGGTCACTGAGCAGGTCGTGTTCCTCTAGGTACCTCAGGAGCTGTGTATTAATTACACGCTCCATCACCTTAGATAAAAGGGAGGTGACGGCTATAGGCCTATAGTTGGCCGGGTCGGTCCTGTCACCCTTCTTGGGCACAGGATGCACATACGCGATCTTCCACGACGCCGGGACTTGTTGCTTGGAATATGAACGCGTGAAAAGACGTGTAAGTACCGGACACAACTCTGGACCACACTGCTTCAGTACCACCGCGGGTATACCATCCGGCCCACTCGACTTATGAACGTCCAGGGATCGAAGCTCACGTCGGACATTCCGCTGTGTAAATTTTACTTCCGGCATGGAAGTTCCACACCACGGAATATCCGGCGGCAAAGCACCCCCGTCGCTCATGGTCGAGTTAGAGGCAAAGAGAAAACCCAAAAGGTCGGCTTTCTCCTTAGCGCTCTGGGCCAAATTACCGTCGGGTTTAAGTAAAGGTGGTAAACCTGACCGACAGAAATTTCCCTCGGCAGCTTTGGCAAGCGACCAGAATTCGCGACTCCCTGAAGGGTAGCCTGCTAGCCGTTCACCAATTCTGCCGACGAAATCGAACTTAGCCCTGACAATTGCTCTTTTGCTGGCTCTCGAGGCGGCATTTAATTTGCGTTTCACCTCAGAGATGTTTGGATCTGAATTTGCACGAGCCGTGGTCCAAGCCCTGTAAGCAGATTCTTTCAACATCAAAGTTTCTCTGCAGAGCCGATTGAACCACGGTCGCTTTTTTGCTCCTACAGGGATCCAACGGTTAGGAATGTAACATTCCATGCCCTCCAAGATCCCCGCAGCGACTGCTGCAGCGCAAGAATCCAGATCCTCTGAGGCAAAACAAAGCCGCCTCCATGGGTACGACGCGAAAAACTCTCGCAGTCCATCCCAGTCTGCTGCCTTATAGTGCCATACATGTCGCCACTCCTTGGGCCGAGGTGGTTCAGGCCTTGCGAGAGGCACATGCGCCCGAACGACACAGTGGTCCGACGATCCGAGTGGAGCATCCACTGAAACACTGTATCCGTCCGGACGAGTTGTCAGCAGGAGATCCAGCAATGCACTATGCTCGTTCTTCTTGTCTGGTATCCTTGTGTGGGATTTAACCAGTTGAGAGAACCCATAGGTCAGGGCAAATTCGTGAGCAGCTTTCCCCGCAAAGTCGGTGGTCCGGGAGCCCAACCAGTCAACATGATGTCCGTTGAAATCCCCCAGAATCACTATCTCCGCGGAGGGATACTGCTCAATCACCTTGTCAGTCGCTTGTTGCAGGTGGTCAAAAAGGCGAACTGTGTCCGTGTTACCACCGCTGTGAGACCTATACACGCACGCGTAGATCCGAGTGTGGCCCCCGTGATCCAAGCGTGCCCATAACGTAGACAGGTCCCTGTCTTCGAGGCTTGAAAGACGACGACAGCAGACATCATCCCGGACGTACATACATACCCCGGCTTTCTGCCTAAAGTGGTACTCAAGCTTGTAGCCAGGGTACATTAAGCAAGATGTATCGCCCGGACGTAAGATCTGCGTCTCCGTTAAGAAAAAAAGGGTCGGCTTCGCAGTTTCAAGATGGTGGTGGACTACGTTGATGTTCGTGCGAATACCTCTGATGTTGCAAAAGTCCACTTGAATTGTGGACGACGATGCCGCTGTGGAAACCTTTTTCTTTCTCTTTGATTTAGCCATAGTTCTTAAAAATATGGGGAATTAAGAAGGTGAAGGGGGCGCTTTTGTGCCGGTGGCGCAGGAGACTAGGCGAGGCTCGAACTCACCGAAGGCAGACAGAGGTAGTGCGGTAGATTGGCACGGCGTACGGAAGGGCCCCCGGTCCCCCCCCGATGCAGTAGCCGCGTCCACTCCGGTATCCTCCTCCGGCACGACCACAGCACCAGGGACTTTACACAGGCTGCTGGTTCAGCCTCCTGGGGCGGAGATTAAGTAATCCCCAGGTTCGGGTCCCGTACAGCCTGCGGGCGGTCAGCGGTCAACCGTTTCACCGGGTCTCCCTGATCGCCGTACCAATATTCCGCGCCTCGATCTGCCAATGGAGACAGATAAGCCTCTGGTCTCACCGTCACCGGCACAATGTCACCCCAATGAGCTCTGGATCCCTGCTAACCGACGGAGAACATAACCCGACCGGAGTCAGGTTACTATTACCGCGGTCTTCTGCAGGGCGGAGGTACTGCCCCAGGCGGGCTGCTCAACGAACGGAGTACCGTTAGGCCCTTCCTCCTAATGTGGGCTTTTTCGTTAATCCCTAAGATATTGGATCTTAGGGATCTGATTGAAGAAGCCACTACTGTACCCTCAGGGTGTAACGTTAACTCCATGAGAAGTAACGCATGTCCCCGAAACCCCGAGGGGTAAGTTGTTTCGGAGTTTGGGTGTTTTCTGTTTACAAAATGTATGTAGGTACCTATTTAGAAATATATAGAAATATATGTCTATCAGTCGTCTAGATCCCAGAGCACAAGCTGATAGCTTAGTTTGGACTCAATGATTTTGTGTGAGAATGTCCAACAATATTTATTTTTATTTTATTAAAGTGTACACTTCGCGCATAGGTACAGTTTATCGAAGAGAAGGTAATTAACTAATAGGTTCCCGGTAAATATTACACTTGTAAAATAGAATTAACCCAAAATGTTTTCTTCAATATAGTTATATCGTGCCAAACGATATCGGGACGATATCGTGCCGTTATCGTGCAATGTTCACACGCCCGATGCACACACAAAATATGTGCAAAAAAAACAAGCACAAGAAAGCAAATCTATACTAATACTAGCTGATGTTATTCCCGGTCACAGGGGTATGAAAATTAGATGTTGGCCGATTCTCAGACCTACTCATTATGCTCACAAAATTTCATGAGAATCGGTCAAGCCGTTTCGGAGGAGTATGGCAACGAAAACTGTGACACGAGAATTTTATATATCCATACTAATATTATAAAGCTGAAGAGTTTGTTTGTTTGTTTGTTTGAACGCTAGGATCTCAGGAACTACTGGTTCGATTTCAAAACTTCTTTTACAGTTTGATAGTCCATTTATTGAGGATGGCTATAGGCTATATAACATCACGCTAAGACGAATAGGAGCGGAGCAGCAATGAAGAATGTTTCGAAAACGGGGAATTATTTTTACCGTCTGAGAGCTTCCGAGGCGTACGCTGCCTAAATGGTTAAAGTTACGTAAAAATTGTGTATTACAAAATTGTTTCTCTTAAAAAGTTCTATAAAAAAGTCCGCGGCAGCATATGTCTATCTTTTAAGGTTCGCTCACAATAACCGAATTTGTCTTTCTTTTAAGGTTAGCTCACAATATTATCAAACTGAAGAGTTTGTTTGTGCTAGGATCTCAGAAACTACTGGTTGCATTACAATAATAATTTCACAGTTTTTTGTCCATTTATTGAGGATGGCTAATGGCCATATACCATCACGCTAAGACAAATAGGAGCGGACCAGCCATGAACAATGTTTTAAGAACGGGGAAAAATTATTTCTTTTTAGAGCTTTCATTGCGTACGTTGCGTAAATGGTTAAAGTTACGTAAAAATGGGTACTACAAAATGTTTCATCTTAAAAAGTTCCAAAAAAAAGTCCTGAACAGCATATGCCTATTTTTTAAGGTTCACTTACAATAACGTTAATATTTTTCAAAATATGAGCGACGCAACTCGACGCGTGTCGGGAGTAAATGTTTTCTGCAGCAGTAGCCAGCCAGTCAACTGAAAGATAATAGCGGCCAAGTGCGACTCGGACTCGCACGCGATGAGTTCCATACCAAAAAACGGACAAAAATAAATGCGACGGGAAACATTATATCACTTCAACAAAGTTGTGCGGTTCAAGTCTAATGGTAATGAATATAAGCGACGCGACGGGAAAAATTATATCACTTTAAATATTAAAACCTACCACACCTTTTTAATAAATATACCTACCTAAGACACGCGACGAGAGTAAATGCGAAGGGATTGTATTACCTACTTAAAATATTAATACTATACCACTCTCTTTCTCACTCTCATGTGACGCAAACGAAGTTGCGCGGGTCAGCTAGTTAGATTATAAAGCTGAAGAGTTTGTTTGTTCGTTTGTATGGTTGAACGCTAGGATCTCAGGAACTACTGGTTGAATTTCAAAACTTCTTTTACAGTTTGATAGTCCATTTATTGAGGATGGCTATAGGCTATATAACATCACGCTAAGACGAATAGGAGCGAAGCAGCAATCAATAATGTTTCGAAAACGGGGAATATTTTTTACCGTCTGAGAGCTTCCGAGGCGTACGCTGCGCAAATAGTTAAAGATACGTAAAAATTGCTTACTACAACATTGTTTCTCTTAAAAAGTTCTAAAAAAAAGTCCGCGCCAGCATATGTCTATCTCTTAAGGTTCGCTCACAATAACCTGATTTGTCTGTTTCTTAAGGTTCGCTCACAATATTATAAAGCTGAAGAGTTTGTTTGTCCTAGGATCTCAGAAACTACTGGTCACATTTCGAAAATTATTTTACAGTTTAATAGTCCATTTATTGAGGATGGCTAATGGCGATATAAAATCACGCTAATGCGAATAGGAGCGGAGCACCCATAAATAATATTTCGAGAACGGGGAAAATATCTTTCTTTTGAGAGCTTCCACTGCGTACGTTGCATAAATGGTTAAAGTTACGTGAAAATTTTGTATTACAAAAATGTTACCCTTTAAAAGTTACAAAAAAATGTCGTGAATATCCTATGCCTATCTTTTAAGGTTCACTTACAATAACCCCCTTTAATAAGTTTTGAAGTATGAGCGACGCGACGGGAGTAGGTAAACGTGGTTTGCAGTGGTAGCCAATCAACTGAACGATAAAACCGGCCAAGTGCGAGTCGGACATACATGACTTCCGTACCAAAAAAAGGACGGGTGGAAGTAAATGCAACGGGAAACATTATATCACTTTACATATTAATACCACACCTCTCTCCTTCTCAATCTCATGTGATGCAAACGAAGTGGTGCGGGTCAGCTCTAATAAATATAAGCGACGCTACGGGAGTAAATGCGAAGGGAAACATTATATCACCTTAAATATTAATACTACACCTCTCTCTTTCTCGCTCATGTGACGCAAACGAAGTTGTGCGGATCAGCTCTAATGTAAATAAGCGACGCGACGGGAAACATTATATTACTCAAAATATTAATACCTTACCTCTCTTATTCTAAGTGTCATGTGCCGCAAACGAAGAACGAAGAACGCAGACGAACGAAACGCAAACGCGGGTCAGCCAAGGAACTAAGGGCGAGCGCCCACTGCTTTGCGATCCGGTGCGTTTGTTGTATTTGACAGCTTTTTCTTTTTTAATTTGGCATGGCTTCAAATTGAGAACATTGGTGAATGAACTAAAAACTGGATTCATAAAGGTCGCCTTACACGCTTATTTAGCCGGATCACGAGGACCACGAGGGACAACTGACTGTTTCTCGTGGTCCTATTACGAAAACGGATATCAATATTTTAATCTTGATGTTTTTGCTTATATTCACTTTTTCAATAGGTATAACATTAAATTTTAAAATAAAACAAATAAGGAAGTCAGTCTTCATTTAATTTATCGATTTTAATTTTTTGTCAATCTTCATTTGTTTTTCCAATTTTCACATGTTTCACTGATCTTCATTTGTTTTGAAAATTAGCGCATACCTAGTTATATACAGAATGTAGATAAAAAGTAGGGACCACGAGGGAGAACTGCTTTCTCGTGGTCCCACTATTTCGTCACACTAATGGTACCACGAGAAAACATGGGTAAATGTGTGTGCAACTGTACAAGGTTCGTGGTATGATCGTGAAGTTAGAGCCGGAGGTGGTTTTTGGACGCGAACTCAAAGACATGAATTTGGTGTATAAGTTGTGTGCATTAAGTTGCTCTTGCTATCAACTTAATGCATATTTAGCCACCAGATGACATTATTTTATCTACAGACTGTCGGATATGGTCTGGAAGCGAACCAAATCCGTGAGTCGCTCGAACCAAATCCAAAAAGTATTGTGTTACAGATACAGGTTTTTGTGACAAATAAAGCTACCGATGTTGACGAGTATTGAATTTGTCTCTTCTATTAAGTAAGTACCAACCAATTCCTACCCTCTGTTCAGGACCTTACGGTTCCACTAAAGCATAACCTGGACAGGACACCCTTGGCATGAGCTCAATATGAGCGTAGGCTCAATTGTAAAAAACTATATTGAGAGATTGCGGAACGCGAGCCTAATGCTCGCCTTGCGGAAATTAGGGTTTAAGGGGCCCCACTAACAACAAGACTCAGGGGCCCTAGTGACCTCACCGGCACGCGGTGCACCTTCCGAACAACGGACGACGCTCCGCGTATTTAGGTACCCACATGGTGGCCTAGGCTCCCATGTGGTACAATATTGGTCCGGGGGGTACCACCGAGCAGTTGTGAAAAGCCCCCCAAGTAACCCAGCCCCGGTTGGGTTGCGTTCGGGGTTCAGCAGCTGCACAGCCTGGCCCGGGGCGATGTTTGATGCAGCAGGGGGGGACCAGTAGGCGGTACGTGGTGCCTAGTGTGGCTGACGGATGTTGACCCCCCGGCCAGGGAGACCCGTAGAAACGGTCTTGCCGCCGGCTGCCCGTGGCATATTATAGGGGCCTAACAGGGACTAACCACCCTGGGAGGCTGCTTTACCAGGCCACGCATTATCCCGATGTGGTCCGTCGTGCGGGATGGTGACCGGAAGGGGACCCGGCGGCCATACCCTTCCGTCCGGCGGGTCGACTTCCTTCTAAACACACAGTTATAGATAAAGCTAAGCCCCTAAGACTTGTCACTCACTGCTGCAGCAAATGTCGCTCCGTATTCACGTCTCCCTTTAACCCAATCATGGCAGCGCAAAATAAAAATAGAGGTTTCACAGCGGCCGCTGCGACCATTCCCCAAAACGCACTATTCGAGGTGGCATTCGCTAACATCCGCGGACTCCAAGCCAACCTCGACGCCGTCTTTCACCATCAAGAGACGGCACGGCCTGCTGTGATGTTCCTAACGGAGACGAAAACACGCCGCCCTGCCGATCAGTCGTACCTTTGTCGTGACTTCAATGGTCACCACACTGAGTAGCTGGGGTCCCTCAAGACTGATCCTGCGGGACAGGCCGCCCACGCGTTCGCTCTCTCCCATGGTCTGACCCAAATGGTACTCGGGATTACGCGCATACCGGACAGGTCAGACCATGGACCCGCCCTTCTGGACTTACTGCTGACGAGTAATCCAGTACGAGAATACTTTGCAACCATCCCGTGGATTTAGCGCTGCTTTGCAGAGAGGGCTTCATCGGAAAGCGCCTCTGCTGTTGCTGGTGAGATAACATTAGGTATGGAATACTACATTCCATACACTGATGTCGCCAGCATCCGCAAAGCCCGCCCCTGGTTCGCGGGTGAGTGTGCCGTAGCCTTTCAGCCAACACAGGCGGCTTACCGCACCTGGATCAGGGCTCGGGCGGTGCGCAACCCGAATGTGGCTCACCTCAAGGCAGCGTACAACATAGCCACTCGGTCGAGCTAGAGAGCTATCAGGAGAGCGGACGCCCAGCGCGTCTGTATACGATTGATGGTCCTGATGTGATGTAAAAGCCCCACGAACACTTTTACACACATTTACCCGGTGTTTTCTCGTGGTACCACTAGTGTGACAAAATAGTGGGACCACGAGAAGTTTCGAGAGTTTTCTGTTCTACTAAGTATGTCCTGTTTTCAAAACAAATGACGATCGACAAAACAAATGAAGATCTTTAAACAAAGAATGACAAAACAAATCAAGATCAGTGGAACATGTGAAGATCAGAGAAAAAAAATTAAGAATTACAAAAATTTATATCAATAAAATAATGAACACCGACTTTTTTAGTTATTTAATACTAAATTTTAAAAGTTAATTTAATGTTATACCTATCTAAAAGGAGTATATAAGCAGGTAACATCAGGACCAAACAGTTGACATCCGATATCGTAGTGAGACCACGATACGAGAAACAGTTCTCCCTCGTGGTCCCACTAGTGGTTCAAAATAGTGGGACCACGCAAAACACCGACATTTATTCGATATCCACCTCGCGATTATCACGAAAGTGTGAAACGGCATTATGCCGGCTAAATTAGCGTGTAAAGCGACCTTAATGAATCCAGTTTTTAGTTCATTCACCAATGATCTCAGTTTATAGCCAGGCCAAATTAAAAAAGAAAAAACGCAAACGCACCGGATCGCAAAGCAGTGGGCGCGCGCCCTTAGGGCGAGCGCCCACTGCTTTGCGATATCGGATGTCAACTGTTTGGTCCTGATGTTACCTGCTTATATACTCCTTTTAGATAGGTATAAAATTTAATTAAATTTTAAAATTTAATATTAAATAACTAAAAAAGTCGGTGTTCATTATTTTATTGATATAAATTTTTGTAATTCTTAATTTTTTTTCTCTGATCTTCACATGTTCCACTGATCTTGATTTGTTTTGTCATTCTTTTTTTAAAGATCTTCATTTGTTTTGTCGATCGTAATTCGTTTTGAAAACAGGACATACTTAGTAGAAAAGAAAACTCTCGAAACTTCTCGTGGTCCCACTATTTTGTCACACTAGTGGTACCACGAGAAAACACCGGGTAAATGTGTGTAAAAGTGTTCGTGGGGCTTTTACATCACATCAGGACCATCAATCGTATTGGACAGCACATCTCTGCATAGCACCTAGCGTGACGAGTAAGTACCTCGCGGTGTCATTCCAAAGGTGAAAACATTTTCCGACGCAGGCAAATATCTCTGATGCGGCGCGTAGAACCGCCTCACCTTAATTAAGATTCCTTTTTTTTTTATTTAGCTCGCCAAATTGACGTCGCCACCAACCTGATGGTAAGCCGTGGTGCATCTAGCGATTGGGGGCCAGTGTCACAGTCCTTAAGACTTTAGACAGTGGCCCTCAAGTTGGCTGCCCTGTGATGTGCGTCTTCACGTTCCTCTTCAAGAACCCGGGATTGTAAGATGAGGGAAAAACGTGAGCGGGCAGGTCGTTCCATGTTTTTATAATTCGACAGAGGAACGTCTTTTAAAACGCTGGGTTCTAGCGAAAATTCTCTCCACTGTGTATGAGTGGCATCTCTGCTGCCGCGCACCCCGCACATCGCATTGCTGGATATGAATATCCGGCATGGTGGTTCCACAGTCTGCGAAAGTGAGAGGTTGCTTGCCGATCGACCCGGGAGCTAGCCGAAAAGAGATTGGCCAGCATTTCAGCTTTCTCTTGCGCTTTGTGAGCCACTGATCCGTCAGGATAGCGCAGCGGCGGCAGCGAGGGCTTGCAAAAGTTGGCCTGCACGGCTTTGGCCAGTTGCCAGTATCCACGGCTGCCCGTCGGATGTGACGTGAGCTCCTGACCAAGCCGCGTGACGCGCTGGGCGTCCGCTCTCCTGATAGCTCTCTTACTCGACCGAGTGGCTATGTTGTACGCTGCCTTGAGGTGAGCCACATTCGGGTTGCGCACAGCCCGAGCCCTGATCCAGGTGCGGTAAGCCGCCTGTGTTGGCGGAAAGGCTACGGCACACTCACCCGCGAACCAGGGGCGGGCTTTGCGGATGCTGGCGACATCAGTGTATGGAATGTAGTATTCCATACCTAATGTTATCTCACCAGCAACAGCAGAGGCGCTTTCCGATGAAGCCCTCTCTGCAAAGCAGCGCTAAATCCACGGGATGGTTGCAAAGTATTCTCGTACTGGATTACTCGTCAGCAGTAAGTCCAGAAGGGCGGGTCCATGGTCTGACCTGTCCGGTATGCGCGTAATCCCGAGTACCATTTGGGTCAGACCATGGGAGAGAGCGAACGCGTGGGCGGCCTGTCCCGCAGGATCAGTCTTGAGGGACCCCAGCTACTCAGTGTGGTGACCATTGAAGTCACGACAAAGGTACGACTGATCGGCAGGGCGGCGTGTTTGCGTCTCCGTTAGGAACATCACAGCAGGCCGTGCCGTCTCTTGATCGTGAAAGACGGCGTCGCGGTTGGCTTGGAGTCCGCGGATGTTAGCGAATTCCACCTCGAATAGTGCGTTTTGGGGAATGGTCGCAGCGGCCGCTGTGAAACCTCTATTTTTATTTTGCGCTGCCATGATTGGGTTAAAGGGAGACGTGAAGACGGAGCGACATTTGCTGCAGCAGTGAGTGACAAGTCGTAGGGGCTTAGCTTTATCTATGACTGTGTGTTTAGAAGGAAGTCGACCCGCCGGACAGAAGGGTATGGCCGCCGGGTCCCCTTCCGGTCACCATTCCGCACGACGGACCACATCGGGATAATGCGTGGCCTGGTAGGGCAGCCTCCCAGGGTGGTTAGTCCCTATTAGGCCCCTATAATATGCCACGGGCAGCCAGCGGCAAGACCGTTTCTACGGGTCTCCCTGGCCGGGGGTCAACATCCGTCAGCCACACTAGGCACCACGTACCGCCTACTGGTCCCCCCCCTGCTGCATCAAACATCGCCCCGGGCCAGGCTGTGCAGCTGCTGAACCCCGAACGCAACCCAACCGGGGCTGGGTTACTTGGGGGGCTTTTCACAACTGCACGGTGGTACCCCCCTGACCAATATTGTACCACCTTGTACCACATGGGAGCCTAGGCCACCATGTGGGTACCTAAATACGCGGAGCGTCGTCCGTTGTTCGGAAGGTGCACCGCGTGCTGGTGAGGTCACTAGGGCCCCTGAGTCTTGTTGTTAGTGGGGCCCCTTAAACCCTAATTTCCGCAAGGCGAGCATTAGGCTCGCGTTCCGCAATCTCTCAATATAGTTTTTTACAATTGAGCCTACGCTCATATTGAGCTCATGCCAAGGGTGTTCTGTCCAGGTTATGCTTTAGTGGAACCGTAAGGTCCTGAACAGAGGGTAGGAATTGGTTGGTACTTACTTAATAGAAGAGACAAATTCAATACTCGTCAACATCGGTAGCTTTATTTGTCACAAAAACCTGTATCTGTAACACAATACTTTTTGGATTTGGTTCGAGCGACTCACGGATTTGGTTCGCTTCCAGACCATATCCGACAGTCTGTAGATAAAATAATGTCATCTGGTGGCTAAATATGCATGAAGTTGATAGCTAGAGCAACTTAATGCACACAACTTATACACCAAATTCATGTCTTCGAGTTCGCGTCCAAAAACCACCTCCGGCTCTAACTTCACGATCATACCACGAATCTTGTACAGTTGCACACACATTTACCCATGTTTTCTCGTGGTACCATTAGTGTGACGAAATAGTGGGACCACGAGAAAGCAGTTCTCCCTCGTGGTCCCTACTTTTTATCTACATTCTGTATATAACTAGGTATGCGCTAATTTTCAAAACAAATGAGGATCAGTGAAACATGTGAAAATTGGAAAAACAAATGAAGATTGACAAAAAATTAAAATCGATAAATTAAATGAAGACTGACTTCCTTATTTGTTTTATTTTAAAATTTAATGTTATACCTATTGAAAAAGTGTATATAAGCAAAAACATCAAGATTAAAATATTGACATCCGTTTTCGTAATAGGACCACGAGAAACAGTCAGTTGTCCCTCGTGGTCCTCGTGATCCGGCTAAATAAGCGTGTAAGGCGACCTTTATGAATCCAGTTTTTAGTTCATTCACCAATGTTCTCAATTTGAAGCCATGCCAAATTAAAAAAGAAAAAGCTGTCAAATACAACAAACGCACCGGATCGCAAAGCAGTGGGCGCTAGCCCTTATACTTCTAACTGGAATGCTTACGAAATCACAAAAACAAATTAAAATTGAACTTTATTTTCAACGACATTCGGTTTATAATGCATTACTTCATGTCAGAGGTAAAAAACGTTCCCGAGCAGGACAACGACTTAAGGGGATTCTTCTCTTTCTTGCAACGCAGTATGTTGTAAGTGGTAATAAAAAGAAACAGACGGTAGTTTTTATGACCAGTAGTAGACCAGATCAGAGGTAACAGTTTTCATACGTGCTGGTCAATACGCGTTAATGTTTATTATAATAATTAATGTTTTAACTTCAAAATTCTATTATTTCAATATTTCATACATTATTGGTGTTACTTAAAATAAATTTATTTGAAAAATAATAACTATTGGTAGTAACTCATAAATTACGCATGGCAACTCTGAAGATTCATTGTGGTGCCAACACGGTACGTTCTAGATCGGACTTTTAATAAAATAAATATAAAATAAATATTTGTGGATGTAGCCCAAATTAAGCTAAAACAAGCTTGTGCTATAGAATCTAGACGACTGATATACATACTTATATAATTCTAAATACATACATATTATACATAGAAAACACCCTAACTCCGAAACAAACATTTGTGGATCACACAAACATTTGTACCGACCCAGGAATCGAACCCAGGACCTCCAGCGCTAATGAACAAGTATTAAATCACTAGGAAATTAGATTGATGTGAGATTTTTGTGTAGGTAGAATGAAATTTCTCTTTTCCAATATTCTTACCGAAAGCAAAAAGGGGATAGAAACTTCGGTAAAAATATATACATATACCTATTTGATTGTATGATACGATAGTTGGTTTTATGTAGTTTCCATCCCCTCTTTCCTTTGTGTATGAAAAGCATAGGCCGACATCCTACAACCCTGGCTGCGTAATATTTGATACGTAAGAATCTAAACAAAAGTATAAGTTTGGTTTCCGACTTTTTGATAATGATAAATAAGACGTTCGGCCCCTCTCCCCTAAACCGTCATACGTAATTATACGTGCGGCACGCTATAATTTTTGACATATCAACTAAGTTACGATATTGACCGAGTAAAACGGTCTAGTCATTAGTAGTTGAGTTGATAAAGTAGTAGATATTAGGTGGTACTAAAAGGCCTTGTAAAAAAGAAAGAGCAAGCAAGCTCTGCCAAATTCTCTTCGTACCTACTTAACGGTCATCATACCGAGCCGGTAGTGTAAGAATGGCTCCACATAGGTAATAACCTTAGATCATCTAACCACAGGATGCGCCTTACTTAAGCATTGTTTTCTGCCATTGCACATGACCATTTGGTCTTTTGGCTTTATGAAAAGCCTGTACATCAGTACATCATTTTATATGATTAAACTAGTACATTACATTGTAGTTGACTGTACAATAACAATTAACACACAACAGCCATTACGCGTTTGTCGATAAATACATTTTTAAATGCAATGAAATTTTATATGTCTTTGTGTTTCCCCCTTCATTTGTATGAAAACTGGCAGAATATTTTTGTATGCGGTGGTTCGCAAAGGCTAGTCCCGTGTTAAATGGTCTAAGGTAATAACTGATCTAGTACCTTATTCATTAATTTTAAAAATTTCACGTCTCTGTAAGACCTTATCAAAACATACATAACTGTAAGTTCCATAGATATCATTTATTTTATTATTGTGTACCTATGTCTTTCAACTTAATAAGAAAATATTGTCTCACTAGCTGAAGCGTCTGCATGGACACATTAGTAGAAAGAGATAGCATCCCCTTTTCTAGCTTTCCTTTTCCGGAACGCTTTTGATGTGCACGTGAGCATTCCAGTTAGAAGTATAAGTTGCTTGGGGTCAGCTAGTTTCATTTATAATTATGAAACTTGACACGTGCAGTTTGATTGTGTCGGGAGCTTATTACATTTTCCAACGAAAAAACAACTGTCACGAATTTACGAGGTTTTATGTCACTGTCAAGTGTCCTGTCATGTCATGTCACCGATGATCACCGAGTTTATCTGTAGGCACACAGCTTACTTTTTAGACTTTTAAAATCTAAACTTCGAAGTTTTTTAACAAATTAAAAAGAATAGCTAAAGCGATTTTGCAAATTAATTAGATTACGACCCTTGTCGGCGTCGACTTTAACTATTACCATACAAAAATATTGAGTCCAAATCTTCTTATCTTGTGTTGTGAGGTTAACCAGTTGTCAAGTACACGTATGCAGCTATGTTTCTCAATTCAGTTATTGTGTTTTATAAGTGAATTAGACTGAAATGTCGTGAGTTGAACCCTAGTGAATACAGGAAATACAATGTTGCCGCTTACGCAAAAGGACACTCGGATTTACCGCGGCCCCCTCGGTGGTATACGCGAAAAGTTTCAAAGTTGGTTAAGACTAATTTATTCTGATAAGAATTCAAGGAATTTGTTCTTGTTTCTTATCCTCAATCTGTCCTTTGCTTTCGTTGAATTATTTTATGGTGTATGGACTAATAGTTTAGGTGAGTGTAATGTACGAACTTTTAGAATGTCATTTTCCTTATGAGTTAATTTATGTGCTGTTGTATTTACGGTTTTCTCATAACTGCTGTTTCAGGTCTCATTTCGGATGCATTCCATATGTTCTTTGACTGCACGGGTCTGGTGGCTGGCCTGGCAGCATCCCTAATATCTAAATGGCGTGCAAATGAACGTTACACATATGGCTATGCTAGAGCAGAAGTGCTGGCTGGATTTGTCAATGGACTGTTTCTCCTTTTCATTGCATTTTTCATCATGAGCGAGGCTGTGGAAAGAGCCATAGAGCCACCAGAGGTATAGTGCATTATTTTCAATTTAAAAAGAAGTAAACATTAGTAATATGAAACAGTAGAAGCACTTCATACCATTATGATAAGAATTAGTGCTTCTAAACATTATCATAGTGAGCATCGCCAGATCCTAAGTGAACAAGTAAGAATTATGTGTGTGCCTGCCCACCTATATTATGTGACAATCTACCTTGTATACTGGTGTACCTGTCCAGAAAAGGTCCTAGGGCAGGGGCCGGCAACCTTTTGCAGACAAGGTCCTAGCAGGGTCCAAGGAAATATATTGTTGTCTACCAAGTGTGAAATGTAAGACAGACACGAAATGGAACGACCTGCCCGCACACGTGTTTCCCTCATGTTACAACCCCGGGTTCTTTAAGAGGAGCGTGAAGAGGCACATCACAGGGCCGCCAACTTGAGGACCGCTGTAAGAAGTGGCCCCCAATCGCAAGATGCGCCACGGCTATCCATCGTGGCGACGTCAATTTGGCGAGCTGAATATAAAAAAAAAAGACACCTGCTTTGTCAAATACTTCGTAGATAGAGCAATTTTAGTTAGATGTCTGGGTTCATAGGATGCATGGTTACATTAAAATGATATTAAACTAGGGCGGTGAGAAGCCATATTCATAAAGTGAAGTTTTTCAGAATTGGAAAGGCTCTTTTAGGTAGTTTCACATCCCAATATGAAGTTAAAATTATTGAAAGTAGGCCTCTGAAGGGAAACTTGAACTTCTAATTCTAAAGCATAAGCTAAGAAAGAACCACAACTAAGGGCCTTAGTTTAGTTCTCACCTTTGAAAACTACCCTTAAGCATCTCTTATGTTATATAATACAGCTCTAAATTTGTCCTGGGACATCCTTCCGAGGGCTTACCCGGGGCTCACAACCATAGGCTGTTGGGGTTATGTGAGGTTTTTTAGTCGGTAGGAATCCGGCATAACATCCATGAGGATTTTCCCTCACATAAAAAAAAGAAAAAAAACAGCTCTAAATTAAGATATTTGATCCTAAACCTACTTTAATGGAATTCCTAGACACACACATACAGTTTTCTTTTCTGTGCCAAGCAGACCGTATGGTGATCTGTATAATGCTCAGCTAAAAGTCTCTTATAACATACTGCACCATTGACAGTACAAACTCCTCTATCACCTGACTTAATCAGTATCAATATTATCTATTACCATTGTTGAAAAAAGCAACAGAAAAGTATAATTTAAAGTGAATATACTTAAGTATAGTCTATTCAGCATTGCTAATTGGTTGTGACTGTCACTTAACGGAAAATATCGAAGTTCAGTTACATTGCTGTTAGACTAGGAAACCAACCCAAACTGGGTTGGGACGAGGCTCGTTGAATGTTGATTACCTGGCCTACTGCACCCCCGAGGAGAGCCCCGCCCCAGCTCTATGGGGCACCCCTTGTTGAGTCGATGTTATAATGAATTCTTCATATCCTTTGGCCCGGCTATGGAGTTAGTAGGAACACCACGGGGTTCAGTGGGTATTACGGTCCCATTTTTCGGGACTGCTGGGCCCAAAACCCTGTCCCAGGTACCCCTGTAGGTAGGATGTGCCCATACGCATTCCCCGCGACAAAAAAAATTACCCATTGCTGGGCAAATGCCTCTTCCTTAAGCATCCATGCTATCTATTTCTCATCTTCCAAAACACTGTATGATTCTCTATTTCCCACACGCCATTTTACATCCATGAGATAACAGTCTTTATGTATTGAAATTGAGTTTACACGGTTAAAATTGTGCCTAGACAAATCATTCATTTTAATCCATGAAATATCCAATAATATCAAATAATTTTCTTTTAAGTTTTGATAAGCTACCATATCTTTATACTACAAATAAAACCTTATTGCCATTTCAATAAGATTTTAAATTTCTATGTAAAATGTTTTTATAAACAGTAGGACCAGATCTAATTACCTTAATGTGTCGATAGGCTAGCATTTAACAATTATACTTCATTTTTATGGCATAATGTGCAGCTTATAGCACCTCTCTAGATTCAGTGATAACTAATTGTATTGTTAAATTGGCAATTCTTCATACTGTTTGATCTCAGTGTACTGTAAACGATCACTGCAGTAAGCAACTTTCGCAATATCCGGTCCTCGGATGGGTGACCACTATGTGACTACTTTGTGACATTTATTTGCGAGCCATTCTTCCGTTGGTCCCAGTTGTCAGTTACATGACGTAGTTAAGCCAAGTCCAGTAGGTAAACCACATCAGAGACGTTTACTGTACAAGACGCAGATTCACCCCTGCGTCGAAAACTGTTCTCACCTGTAGGATGACTCCGCGAGGTACTTACTAGACGCGCTTGACGCTATGCAGAGACGTGCTATCCGAATAATTGGTTGTCCTGAGGTGACAGGAGGCCTCGTTACCGTTAGCGCAGCGAAGAACCATAGCGTCGTTGCTGTCTTCTACCGAATGTATCACGGCAAATGTTCTGAAGAGCTCTTCAACATCTCCTTTCCTATCCTGAACAAAGCGTGCCAGGCAGAGATGCCGCTCATACACAGTGGAGAGAATCTTCGCCAGAACTGAGCGTTTCAAAAGATCGTTCCTATGTCGAACTATAAAAACCTGGAACGACAACAATATATAATCAATCCCGGGGTCTTCAAGAGGAGCGTGAAGAGGCACATCACAGGGCCGCCAAGTTGGCGGCGCCAACTTGAGGACCACTGTCAGAAGTCTTACGGACTGTGAGAGTGTCCCCCAATAGCTAGATGCGCCACAGCTTTCCATCAGGCTCGCGACGTCAATTTCGCAAGCGAAATATTGAAAGAAAGTTAAAGGCCTCAAGGGCAGCTTGACAATTTTTAACTTTGGGCCGTCACAACCTGCGCCTGGGTCGGCAGCGCATGTGTTGTGTAGCGCCTCTGGTGTTACAAACGTCCAGTTGCTGGTGCTGTAATTAGTTTACGCGGGAAGCTGTCCTGGTGCCCACGGGCGAATGTGTGTTGATGGATTAATGATCATACTCTTTTATTGTTGTTGTCATATTGCATGTACCTCAAAACTTCACCTGTAATACATACGTATAGTTACGCCTTCATTCCCAAAAGGGTAAGCAGGGGCATAGTATTCGCCCACATTTCATCTTAGTCTTATGTCACACGTATTGGGTGGAGAGCCCATTGCCGTGTTGAAATGGACAGGCGCAGGTCGTGACAACCCGCAGTTAAAATTTTAAAGCCTTCAACTTGGCCTCAAACCCGGTTGTCAGTAAAATGAAAATCGATTTTACTGACAACCGGGTTTCATTTCGAGTTTTCCCTCTATGCAATGGATTGTTTTGCGAAAGTGTTTGTACAAGTAATACGGCGAAATCACGTTACGAATTCATCTTATGCCTATCATATCAATATTATAACGACACATCTAAGTATATCGATATTTCATGAGTCGTGTCTAATTCACAATCGATCGTTTTGATAACAATATTGTGGTCTTAGTACAAACTTTCGCTCGTAGTCGTTAACATTGGATTTTCAACATCATTGTATTGTAATAATGTTGAAATTCCATTGGCCAACGTTTTTTGATCGAGGCACGTAGTTTAAATATTGTCAATTTAATAGCCGTAATATTACAATCGATCTAATGAATCGTTTTCACAATGTTTAGTGTATTGCCTTCAATTAAATCAGGCTGTCACTGCTGGACGTAGGCCTCCCCCAAGCCTAAGGGTCACGGCAGGTGTTGCTCAAGTCGTGGGTCGAATACGGCGACTGGGTCTGGAGGTGGTCCTTCACAAATCCGAGGCAGTGCTTTCACAGACCTCCTTTTTATAGCCATTTCTATAACTTAATATACAAGACTTATCTATATGTATGTACTAGCTGTTCCCCGCGGCTTCGACCGCGTAGAAGTCGTTATAGCGTTATATCGTAAAATCCTAACCCTCCTTTTGCACAGTCGGTTAAAAGCCTATGGCCTTCCCGGGGCCTCGAACTATCCCTATACCAAATTTCATCTCAATCGCTCCAGCCGTTTAGGCGTGAAAGCGTAACAGACAGACAGTTACTTTCGCATTTATAATATTAGTAGGGATTATGTAAAAGACTTGACACTATCACGAGGCGACGTTACATCATTTTCGATACATTTTTTTCTCTCTGTTAGGTGCGAATGCAGTCTACCCTCCAAGTTCCTTACGAATCCTGCGGAGTCTAATTACATGGTCAGCTTCATCATCATCTGAAGGTTGCTTATATAGGCTCCCCCTCCCAAAGAATGCCGCAACATTCGGTCTTGTGCCACCCGCATCCATCAGAATCCAGCAACTTATATTAGATCGTCTTTCCACTTTCCCCATCCCCCAATTTAATGAGGACTGTTCCCAACTATTGCTGTTTATTTGTATATCAGTTTGGGCATCTTTATTCAAAGCAGGCAGCTCTTTAAACGTTTGGGAAGCGGCTGCCGATTGACTACGTGACTCACGCTACGGTTGCAAATGTTTTACTGCATAATTACACATTAGGCATAGATATCACGTCCGGCCATTTTAGAAATCTATTGGATTGTGTAAATGAGATAATTTTGTGGTGCTAATGCACGTAGACTCTCTTACCTCAGTCAAAAATAATGGTCTACTTGGTTGAGATTTGAACGCCATGATTTGAAACTACAAGGTCGATTTCCTCTTGCAAGCAATAATGATCATGACAGTGAACATTGCTCTCAATAACATGTATTATATTTCATCAGACAATGTGTGTAATTTTTAGTCAACCTAAAGATAAAATTACATTTCAGAAAAAGTAGTCTGTCATATTGGGATGTTTATGCTACCTTTGCTTACTGTACAGTCTAATTCAAATACATTCAGTAGTTTTAGCGGGGAAAAGTAACAAATACCCGTAGGTACGAATTTTCTCATGTATAAAATTTGTGTAATTAATTTCACACGTGTATCTTTTTATTTTCCAGGTCAAACACGAACGCCTACTCCTCGTCTCCATACTCGGCTTCCTGGTCAACATGGTTGGTATCTACGCGTTCCACCACGGCCATGGCCACGGGCACGGCGGCCATGGCCATTCCCACGGAGGCCACGGCCACTCCCACAACAACCACGGTCATTCTCATGATGAGGGCGGCGAAGCTCCCACCGGCGCTGGCTCTGCCATCATGAGGGGAGTGTTCCTTCACGTCTTAGCTGACACTCTAGGATCTGTCGGCGTTATCATCTCAGCTATACTTATGAGGATGTTTGGCTGGATGAGAGCAGATCCTATATGTTCTATGGCTATAGCTTTGCTCATAGCCGGTAGTGTGATACCTCTAGTGCGTGATTCAGCCGGTGTGCTCATGCAAAGGACTCCGACCGCGCTGGAACGCGCGTTACCCAATCTGTTTACCCGAGTGGTAGGCCTAGCGGGCGTGCACGCGGTACACGAACCGCATTTCTGGACTTTATGTAGTGATGTCCATGTAGGTGCGCTTAAAATAGAAGTAGCTAAAGAAGTGGACCCCAGGTACATAACGGAGCAAACTTCTAGAATATTTAGAGAGGCTGGAGTAAAGCATTTAACGGTACAACTCGACTACTATCCTCTCTGATGATGTCACAACGGTCTCACAT
This sequence comes from Miltochrista miniata, assembly GCA_933228765.1. Classification (NCBI taxonomy): domain Eukaryota; kingdom Metazoa; phylum Arthropoda; class Insecta; order Lepidoptera; family Erebidae; genus Miltochrista; species Miltochrista miniata. The sequence continues at coordinate 5,964,159 of OW121764.1, read as the reverse complement.
AGTGACCCCTTGTCTTGTATATAAGGAGTAAATAAGTTAAATAAATAAATGTAATGTACAATTATGTTTTTGGGATATGATTGGAAGTTATAATTTTTTTGAATGATTTATTGGTCGTTGCTATGTAGAAGTTTTCAACTTGTTTGCATTTCTATAGAGTTAAATAAAAACTCGTGATTATTCCAAACAAATGTCTTGCTTTTGTAAGTGGGTTCATAACTAAATACTGTTGCTCTCATCTATATAATGCTGCGAACTAGCTCCGGAATACCTCTTCTGCCTTTTACAGCTTGACAAAGAAGTTTTGTTTTTGCAAACTACCCTCATTTTACAAACATTTATGACTGAATAGATACCACTTACAGTAAATGTAAAACATTTTACAGAATAGAAATCTACGATAATTTTTGAACAGGGTGTCACAGAGGCGCGTTTATTTTTTGCCAAGCTGTAATACGAGTTCAAGCAAGTAGAGGTATATTTAGTAATTACAAAGGGCTAGGGAAAAAATTTATATTAACTCAAAATTATAGTATATTTTTATTGTTTTTTATAATTATTTTTTAACTTTTTATCTTTGTATCAGTTTATGTGTTTAACATTCCAATTATTGTATTAAACTAATTTTCTCACATGAATAGTTGGAATAGAAATCCTGTTAAGTATATAAGTATTGGAATCCGAAAGCCATCTTTTGGTTTAATTTGTAGCAAACTAATGAATAATGTTTTATGAAAGCATTGCTTTAGTGTTGTACATACAATTGTTTTATGTAACGGGTGGTTTTAATTTATTTAAACTCAATGTTCTTATAAAACTATCCCTTCATGGTCAACTGAGCCCACACTTGTTACATTCAGTCGTACACTGTCTCAAATTCCACCTTGTATTAACAGGTGGAAAATTAGCAAATATTTTATTTACAATGAATTGAAAATATAACTTAATGATAAATAGGTATTATTTATTTTTAAATTATTATGAAATTAATATCAGATCCACGGCTCTTCTGGAAAAATTAGGAACGTATAAATATGAACATGCGCAATCAGCACGGTCAGAGAGACCCCCCTATTCCCAGTAGTACAGGGTTTCAAAAATTGTATCTACTTACTGCCTACTTACATAATTTGGCGAAATATTCTCTAAGAAATAAAAAAAAAGCATGAAGTCTCACAAAATTTAGCGGTGAAAACAGAATTCACTTGGTATAAAACACTTTCAAAAATTGTGTGATAAATGTAGGTACACAGAAAATGTATGACAGAACTGGAAAATGGCGACATTTTTAACTCGTATATTCTTCTCATACTTAAAGAATTCGGGACTTCACGCGAAATACTTTTTACTTACATACACTCGTATATTCTTGTCTTAACTTTTAAATGTTTATACTTCACTGCCTGAATATTTTTCAAAAGTTCTTTCAGTAGGTAGCTATTGTACATTGTAATTTACCTTTGTCATTATAAAAATTGGATATTCCATATGACGTCTGTGGTCGGCAGCAGAAACCATTTAATATTAGTTCCTTATACGTTCACTACCGGTTGCAGTAGACATCAGCGCCAAAATATCTTATCGTTCGGGATCGGCAAGCTTAATTTACTAGGATTCTTGTATTTAAAACTAAACCGATTAAACTCAAGAGCTGTGAATAAACATGTAAGTGTCATCCTCCAAGTTATTATAATTTCTTTTCTATCAAAATATATTCACTATACAAGAATGGTTAGCATTGTCATTTGATAATAATGTTCAAAGTTTTCAAACACTCTCAAAAACTTATTTCCATGCGATGAAATCACTGACTACTTAAACAGTCAGTAGATAAAATACAGTATTAGATTGGTTATGCCAAAGAACGTTGCATACAATGTACCTTGGGTACTTTTCAGGTGCAAAACTTCCCAATCTCACGTGATATAAATGGTCCTTAATCCTAAATGGTTGTTTACTTTTTCCTTTTGTTCAGTACGTTTTGTGCCGTCATTATGGCAACGTGTACCTACAGTCCTACATGAAGTAGGAACATACCCTTTTGAGTCATTTCTTAATTATGGCAAAGGAAATCTGTATATTCAGTAATATAAAAGCTCTTACTAATCTCCTGTCCTGATGAAATAGTTCCTCATCCTTTTTGGTAGGTAGTTTACTTTTTGCTGTAATATCCACTTCTCCCCCGTTTTAACTGTTCTAGCATTTTCTTGACTAGTCTTCACCTTCATCACGTCTCAACTTCTCTTTATAGTTCTTGAACACTGAACGCCATTAAATATACCAGCAGGTGCAATTCGGATATTGGCGCCAAATTCGATTTGTGATTGCGACTTCCACTCATAATGAAAATGAATGAAATGAGGGCATTGTTCAATGGTTCATACAAGTACTGGTAGTTAGTGAGTGCATAGTGCATATCTGGTCGCCCGCCATAAAGATCAGAATGGCAACTTTAGAATTAAAATGAAAACTAGCCGTAAGTGACTGTGTGTGTAAACACAGCATCACTGGAATTGCCCTGTGACTCCCTTGCATTTGCACCTCTCCTAATTGACTTGTAAAATTTAAGCCGTATCAGGTTCCCGGATCGGTTAAACCGTTTGAGAGCTATGTGTGTCCAGGAACCGGTACGCACGGAATACAAGAAGGTAAGGAATGGGGGTGGTAGAAGAAATCTCTCATCATTCTAAATTTATGGATAAAATAAACCTATCTAATAAGTTTTTGGCAAGCATTTTTTATGAACTAAGAGTAGGATTTTGATTAATACCTACCTACCTAATATTGTAGGACAACACGGTGCCTCATAGAATTAGGTACTTAATACACCTATGTTAATTTTGGTTATTTTCAAGAAATGTATGTATGTATTGAAGTTACTCGAGAAATCCAAGACTTGCGATGCCTAAACTATGCTGTTATCTAAGTTCTAACACCATGTCGACAGTCGAAAGAGCTTGCTTGATATTGTAAGTAGGTGATAAATAAGGTATAGATCTCAATACCTAAGTAGGGCTTCACAATTTGATGTACTTTATATTATATCTACGGGTTAATGGAGAAACAACGGTGCAAATACTTATAGTGAATATTTTTTTATTGTTCCTGCTATGAGTGACAGAAGCCGATTAATTCAGTATAAACGATAAGTTACCGAAGCGTGTCTTTTATTTTACACACCCACCCTCAGATTAAAGTTTTTTAAGCATGCGTACATTAACTTCTCCAGAAGTGAGTTTAAAAAAGACGGGACTTGAACCTGTGTCCTTTGCATAACAAGGGCAATGCTGTAACCACAGCTACAGAACCTGCCGATACAAACTAAAATTCATCAAATACTATATTGCAAACGCCATTTATGAGTTTAAAGCTACAAACGGGCCCGGAGCTGCTTTAGGGATGCGTTTATTTATCACACGGAGTGCCTCCCTACTTCCTACCTCCGTCCGAAGCGTATCTAAGTATGCGGGATAGCCATAGCTTAGGGGTCGTCCATTAATCGCGTGAGGTTTGTTTGGCCAGTTTTTGGACCCCCCCTCCCCCTTGGTGATATTTGGTGAGGTTTCAGATTACCCCTCCCCCCCCTGGGCCGAATCACGTGTATTTTTAGTACCTAACGACAAAGTTTTTTTTTTTAATTTTATGTTTTTTTTTTTTTTTTTTTTTTTTTTTAACGTGAGGGAAAATCCTCGTAGGATGCTATGCCGGACTCTTACCGACTAAAAAAACCTCACGTAACGCCCAACAGCCTATGGTTGAGAGCCCCGGGTAAGCCCTCAGGAAGGATGTCCCGTGACTCCCAACAGACCTACGGCCGCCAATGCGGCCTCGCCCAGGGGGTGGTTCGGGTGCAATCCCGCGTCTATGGGGGGTTTCGGGTGTGACCCCGCTTCTAAGGGGGGGCGTGCGTGAGTGCTCACGTCACGCTGCCGTCATGGGCCTGCTTCTGTAAGGACGTTGAGCGGCCCTCTCACCGTCCTCAGACCCCCGGTCATGGAGGCCGATAGTCCTCGGCGAAGACACGTCGGCGGCGCCCAGGGCGCCGACTGCGGAACTCGGGTGGGAGAGTTCTCTCCCGCACCCGGCCCGCCGCCTCCTTCGCGAGCATGACCTGCAGAAAGAGGCGGCGCAGTCCCACTTACTCCCGCTGGAGAGCATGGCTCGCACCATGGCCTCAAGCGAGAGAGTGTCCACGCCCAGACCCACTACGAGGACCTGTCGCTGTTGTGCCCACGCCGTGCACTCCACCAGCGTGTGGAGCGCCGTGTCATCGCTGCGGTCCTCGCAGTGCTGACATTCGGCCGTGGTTTCCCGGTGTTTTCGCCACAGATACCTACCGAAGCTACCGTGCCCGGCAAGCATCTGTGTCAACCGGTAGGAGAGAGCACCGTGTCTTCTCTCCAGCCACTCGTCCATGACCGGTCTGACGGCCGCGATTGTGGCCAATCCCCCCTTTGGTTGCTCAAGTCGCATCTTCCATGTCTCCAGGGTTTCCTGGTGGAGCAGGGTCCGCTGGGCCTCGATTTCTCGAGACGCAGGCCTCTGGCCCCGCTCCAGCGCTTAATTTTATGGTTTAAGTCTCTATTGTTATAATCTATCCATACTTCTAAAATAGGAACTTTGTTTGCGTCACATAATAGAGAGAGATATTAATTAATATTTTAGTATATTTCCCGTTGCATTTACTTCCGTTGTGTTGCTATATAATATTTATTATTTTGGAGCCAATAAAGAAGGTGTCAGTTTGTTAAGCTTAAAATCTTTCACTGGTTTGATCGCAGTTGTCTAAATAGAAGCGAAGTTATGAATAAAAGTACAATAATCAAGGATGAATTTCCATGCGATCATTATGCTTTTGGTCACGACTATCGATATCCACGTAGACTGAGCTGCGTTTTTTTTGTTACGGTGGGAATGCGGTTTGACACCATCATCCTAGCTGCGGGGGCAGTCGGGACGATGTGTCGGGCTCCCGGTCCCGAAAAGGGACGGTCCTACCCTCTGAACCCCGCGGTCTCCTTCCTCATCCTATAGCCGGCATGGATATCCAAAGATTAACTACGTCGACCCGGCCCGGCTGGGGGCTCCCAACACTTCCGGGGTTCTCACCCACAACGCACCGCTCTTGAGCGCTTCTCTGGAAGCAGAGAGGGTAGAGAGCGGTGAGCGGGTGGGCTCTGAAGGCACCTCCGGAACAAGGAGAGGGGCCTTCCCCCAAATGATCATCGGTGGACGGGGTCATAAGTTTTGAAGCGCTCGTGGCCCCGCAGACTCAGTGTTCTGTAAACGATCACTGCAGTAAGCAACATTTACTATGGCCGGATATGGATGGGTGACCACCACGTGGACCACTTTGTGACATTTATTTACGAGCGTTTCCGTGCTTCGGAAGGCACGATAAGCCGTTGGTCCCGGATGTCAGTAAAATGACAGTCGTTAAGCCAAGTTGAAGGCCTCACGGGCGGCTTGAAAAATTTCAACTGTGGGTCGTCACAACCTGCGCCCGGGTCGGCAGCGCGTGTGTAGCGCCTCTGGTGTTGCAAACGTCTATAGGCTACGGTTACCAACCTTCCGGTGGGCCGTAAGCTTGTCTGCCACCTAAGTAGTATAAAAAAAAAAGTCAAAGCTATAGAGAGTCGAAAATCGGTACGTCGAATATATTTGGTAATTATATTCCAAAATTATTTTTACTGGACATTCTATCTATGTAACTTCCATTACATCCGATACTGAAGCTAAAATAGTTTTTGAAGTGAAACTTCTTTATCGGCGTTGGAAAAAAATTTGCGTCACGTCACGTCACGTCACGTCACGTCACGTCACAATTTTTGGTTACGCGCCATCTTTGTTCTGTTCCCCACCATGGTGGATTCGAATTAGGAGTACTTTATCCAGGGATAGCATGTCATTTAAGGGTTTTTGGACTTATGGACTTTTGGATTTTTAGGCTTTTGGACTTTTGGATGGGACATTGGTACTTTGGGTCTTTGGGACTTTGGAAGATTGAGACTTTGGGACTTTTGAACTTTTGAACTTTTGGACTTTTGGACTTTTGGATGGGACCTTGGTACTTTGGGTCTTTGGGACTTTGGAACTTTGGGACTTTGGGACTTTGGGACTTTTGGACTTTTGAACTTTTGGACTTTTGGACTTTTGGATGGGACCTTGGTACTTTGGGTCTTTGGGACTTTGGAACTTTTGGACTTTGGGACTTTGGGACTTTGGGACTTTGGGACTTTGGGACTTTGGGACTTTGGGACTTTGGGACTATGGGACTTTGGGACTTTGGGACTTTGGGACTTTGGGACTTTGGGACTTTGGGACTTTTGGACTTTGGGACTTTGGGACTTTGGGACTTTGGGACTTTGGGACTTTTGGACTTTTGGCCTTTGGGACTTTTGGACTTTTAGATGGGACCTTGGTACTTTGGATCTTTGGAAATTTGGAACTTTGGGACTTTGGGACTTTGGGACTTTGGGACTTTGGGACTTTGGGACTTTGGGACTTTGGGACTTTGGGACTTTGGGACTTTGGGACTTTGGGACTTTGGGACTTTGGGACTTTGGGACTTTTGGACTTTTGGCCTTTGGGACTTTTGGACTTTTAGATGGGACCTTGGAACTTTGGATCTTTGGAACTTTGGGACTTTGGAACTTTGGAACTTTGGGACTTTGGGACTTTGGGACTTTGGGACTTTGGGACTTTGGGACTTTTGGACTTTTGGACTTTTGGCCTTTGGGACTTTGGGACTTTGGGACTTTGGGACTTTGGGACTTTGGGACTTTGGGACTTTGGGACTTTTGTACTTTTTGACTTAATTTAAGGTGAGGTGAAAATTAAATTTATGAAGAAGTTTCACTTCTTACGTGTGTACACTAAGTACACGCAATTTTTTTTTGAAGTGAAACTTCTTTATCGGCGTTGGAAAAAAATTTGCGTCACGTCACGTCACGATTTTTGGTTACGCGCCATCTTTGTTCTGTTCCCCACCACGGTGGATTCGAATTAAGAGTACTTTATCCAGGGATAGCATGTCATTTAAGGGTTTTTGGACTTTTGGGCTTTTGGACTTTTGGATGGGACATTGGTACTTTGGGTCTTTGGGACTTTGGAACTTTGAGACTTTGGGACTTTTGAACTTTTGAACTTTTGAACTTTTGAACTTTTGGACTTTGGACTTTTGGACTTTTGGATGGGACCTTGGTACTTTGGGTCTTTGGGACTTTGGAACTTTGGGACTTTGGGACTTTGGGACTTTGGGACTTTTGGACTTTTGGACTTTTGGATGGGACCTTGGTACTTTGGGTCTTTGGGACTTTTGGACTTTTGGACTTTTGGACTTTTGGACTTTTGGTCTTTTGGAACTTTTGGACTTTTGGACTTTTGGACTTTTTGGACTTTTAGACTTTGGGACTTTGGGACTTTGGGACTTTGGGACTTTGGGACTTTGGGACTTTGGGACTTTGGGACTTTGGGACTTTGGGACTTTGGGACTTTGGGACTTTGGGACTTTGGGACTTTGGGACTTTGGGACTTTGGGACTTTGGGACTTTGGGACTTTGGGACTTTGGGACTTTGGGACTTTGGGACTTTGGGACTTTGGGACTTTGGGACTTTGGGACTTTGGGACTTTGGGACTTTGGGACTTTGGGACCATGGGACCATGGGACTTTGGGACTTTGGGACTTTGGGACTTTGGGACTTTGGGACTTTGGGACTTTGGGACTTTGGGACTTTGGGACTTTGGGACTTTGGGACTTTGGGACTTTGGGACTTTGGGACTTTGGGACTTTGGGACTTTGGGACTTTGGGACTTTGGGACTTTGGGACTTTGGGACTATGGGACTATGGGACTATGGGACTATGGGACTATGGGACTATGGGACTATGGGACTATGGGACTATGAGACTATGGGACTTTGGGACTTTGGGACTTTGGGACTTTGGGACTTTGGGACTTTGGGACTTTGGGACTTTGGGACTTTGGGACTTTGGGACTTTGGGACTTTTGGACTTTTGGACTTTTGGACTTTTGGACTTTTGGACTTTTGGACTTTTGGACTTTTGGACTTTTGGACTTTTGGACTTTTGGACTTTTGGACTTTTGGACTTTTGGACTTTTGGACTTATGGACTTTTGGACTTTTGGACTTTTGGACTTTTAGATGGGACCTTGGTACTTTGGGTCTTTGGGACTTTGGGTCTTTGGGACTTTGGGACTTTGGGACCTTGAGACTTTGGGACCTTGAGACCTTGGGACTTTGGGACTTTGGGACTTTGGGACTTTGGGACTTTGGGACTTTGGGACTTTGGGACTTTGGGACTTTGGGACTTTGGGACTTTGGGACTTTGGGACTTTGGGACTTTGGGACTTTGGGACTTTGGGACTTTGGGACCATGGGACCATGGGACTTTGGGACTTTGGGACTTTGGGACTTTGGGACTTTGGGACTTTGGGACTTTGGGACTTTGGGACTTTGGGACTTTGGGACTTTGGGACTTTGGGACTTTGGGACTTTGGGACTTTGGGACTTTGGGACTTTGGGACTTTGGGACTTTGGGACTTTGGGACTTTGGGACTTTGGGACTTTGGGACTATGGGACTATGGGACTATGGGACTATGGGACTATGGGACTATGGGACTATGGGACTATGGGACTATGGGACTATGGGACTATGAGACTATGGGACTTTGGGACTTTGGGACTTTGGGACTTTGGGACTTTGGGACTTTGGGACTTTGGGACTTTGGGACTTTTGGACTTTTGGACTTTTGGACTTTTGGACTTTTGGACTTTTGGACTTTTGGACTTTTGGACTTTTGGACTTTTGGACTTATGGACTTTTGGACTTTTGGACTTTTGGACTTTTAGATGGGACCTTGGTACTTTGGGTCTTTGGGACTTTGGGTCTTTGGGACTTTGGGACTTTGGGACTTTGGGACCTTGAGACTTTGGGACCTTGAGACCTTGGGACTTTGGGACTTTGGGACTTTTGGGCTTTTGGCCTTTTGGACTTTTGGACTTTTGTACTTTTGTACTTTTTGACTTAATTTAAGGTGAGGTGAAAATTAAGTTTATGAAGAAGTTTCACTTCTTACGTGTGTACACTAAGTACACGCAATTTTTTTGTATTTCTTTCTGTATCACGCCAAAACTATAGATAATACCATTTTACATAATACGGACATAATTTGAGATTATTATTGAACGGATTGATGCCGATATTCTGCGCGGTTCCTTTGGGAGACACGACGAAAAACAAAATGATTTTTGTGTTGTATGATTAACGCATAGGTATTTCGATTTCAATTATTTTCTGATGTAAGAAAGGAATTAAGTGCTTTATGAATTATTCCATACAAGTTTTAATATTGTGGTTTTGTTGTTCAGAAATTACAGTGATCTCAAATTCAGGGTTGTAAAGTTGCTGTTCGAAATAAATACACGTGATTTCTCACTACACCCCCCATGGTGATGTTTCGTGATTTTTGTCAGACCCCCTCCCCCCCCCTTTTGAGCCTCACGTGATTAATGGACGACCCCTTACCCGAGCTGCCACTGCGTAAGTCGGACCACTGTCGTGTATGCCCGCATGCAGGTATCATCTCCTGAACGTGCAGTTGAGATAAAGCGGCGGTTATGGCACTACTCGTCAGCAGAAAGCAGGGACCTCCCTGCTTTCTGCAGTTTAATTCAAGAGTACCACAGGGATCTGTATTGTCCAACACCATTTCTTTGGCATATTATCCCTTGGGTGCACTCATTGTTATGCAGACAAAATTTCCAATTTATCCCACAGTACTCTACAGGAGAGTTAATATGGCCGTCCAACGGAGGGGCGGGCGGCCCGACCTGGAGAAAATGAACCGATAGTTCGTAGCGTATCTCGACCGGGTCTGACCGCATTTACCAATGGGATTTAGAAAATCTGTTAGATTTAAATACCAGGAAATAAAGGCGATCACAGCTGAAAGATCCTCTTTTCATCTCTACCCTCTCTTCAGAACGAGAGGAGCAACGGCAACCTCTTCTACCGGTTGTCGCAGATGATTACTGGGCACGGGAGCTTCTGTGTGCCGAATACACCGGGAAACCACAGCTGAGTGACAGCACTGCGAGGAACGCGGCCAGGACACAGCGGTTGTGTGCACACATTGGAGAAGTGCACAGCGTGAGCGCAACAGCGCCAGGTCTGGTCGTGGACATTCTCTCTCTAGAGATCATGGTGCTCACGATCTCTAGTGGGAGTAAGTGGTATGTCGCCTCAACTTTCTGTAGGCAGTTCATGCTCGTGAGTGGCGTGACGTGGATTATCGGGGAAGAAGCGGGAAACGGGAGATAACTGCGGCGCCCCCGCCGCAGACTTTTCTTCGCCGCAGACTTGTCTTCACTCAAGTCTCCTTTTCGGTCTCCATTTTTCATGACCGGGGCCTGCTCACCTTTTTAACTGAAGCAGGCCTAAGAAGGTAGTGTGCCCTGAACGTTTCACGCACGCCACAAGCCCCAAGAAGCGGGATTACACCTGAACAACCCCCAAAGATGCGTGAGGGGACCCGAACCTCCTAGGTTTGATCGCAATAGTAGCCAAAGTCCGTTGGGAATCCAAATAAAATAAAATAAAATAAAATGGGACATCCAAATAAAATAAAAAAAAAAATTATTCCCCTTGAAATTTTTGTGACGAAACGATTTGTGTGCTTTCAGTCGGTAAGAGTACGGCATGGCATCTCATCATCATGGATGCCAGACCACCTACGTATCTAAAAAATCCCTCACTTCAGAATTTCAACATTCTCGGCCTAGACATCCACCGCGAGCTCCGGATTCATCTTTCGCGGAAAATAGGAGCTCTTAATATGGTGAGGTGGTTCATTACGTGGATTACGTGACCATAGAGGTGTCTGCTGTACAATACGCAGATTTGTACCTTCGCTGATAGGTACTCTCAACTTTGAACTAAGGAACCTACAAAAATAGGGGGGGGGTAAAGGGGGCGGCATTTTCACAATTTGCCCCGCCTAAAAAAATCTCTAGATCCGGGGCTGTCGCTTTCTATAGTCTTACACACTGGGACGGTGGCCCCCAATCGCTAAATGTCGCTGTGGATTTCCATCAGACGGCGGCGGCATCATTTTGGCGAGCTAAATATATTTAAAAAAAAAGACGTGTGGCACTCGGGGACTGCTGCGGTAAAGCTATTGCATAGCATTTTTAGGGTTCCGTAGCCGAATGGCAAAAAACGGAACCCTTATAGATTCTTGTCGTTATTTTACATATAAACATTTACCGTGTCCGTTGTGAAAAATTGTGAATTAAAAGTTAGTGGATGATTTGCAAAGTGCTGTCAATATTCTTATCTATGACGCATTTCAATCGGAGCATCGAAATTGTTTTTACATTAAGAGCGTAAATTCGGTTTTCAAATTTCTTTACGATCGTAAGAAATCAGCGCGGCGCGGCGCACATAGCCTTATAGTGCCAATTGTTGCTACCAACAAGTTTGATACTTTTGTTTTCCTTGATGTATTACCGGTGTCATATTCTTAGTCTAAGCGTTCAATCTTTTAATTTAATTTTTATGTTAGTAATATTAGTTAATAATTTTTGATTATTTTATTGCAAATTGATTTATATTAGGTAGTGATAGACACTGACATCATAAAATTAATAAAGTTGACATTTATTTACCTAACTAATATCTATAGTGCAATTAGAAATACCGAACCGAAGGAACCGACGTGCATGCATGAAAAGAAAAATGAAAGTTGAAGAAGCAAGTGAGGTGTGTATGCAGCGTGCCGTGTGGCGCTCGGTTCTTTCTGCCTACCCGCAAGGGATTTGGCGTGAAGATAGTATAGTATATAATACACACATACATGAAAACGGTCCATAAGTTTATTTTTAAAGTATCTAAATATACGAAAATTGTAGAAAGTAATGGACAATATTCTATTTTACACTACAAATATTTAAATTTGACAATACACATAGTTAAAAACGCGCAGGCGCTTGACATGGTCCGATGTTTTGCTGCCTACTGCAGATTCAGTGCTGGCAAGAACATTAAAATATTTTTAGTAAATAATCAATAAATATTGTTAGATATTCTCACACAACATCATCTAGCCCGAACTAAGCTATAAGCTTGAGCTATGGGATCTAAATCAAATTTTAATTGATAGTAGGTGTTTTTCATTTACAACGACCAAATACTAATTAAGAGGTATGTGCATAACAATGCACACCGCCAAGAAAAAGCCATTCCGTATCGGCATTGATCGATTATTAGATACCTACTAAGGTGAATTTTGGGAGGGACCGAACTGAGTTTCTTGGGGTGTTCTTCTCCGTTTGTAGCATTTCCCAACCCCCAGTAGAGTCACAAAATGTTGACAAACTTATTTTTTTTTTTAATTTCAAAGGGAATAAATTTTATTTTATTTTATTTTATCGGCTCTTTCTGGGCTCAATCATTTTGGGCAACAGACATTAGTCGTTAAAATTTAACAATTTAGGTTCCATCCTCGTAATCCAGAACTCGTCGTCTTTCGAAATATTTACTGTGCTTATGGGCAAATTAGTGTTCAGTCTACACCGCAAATCGATAAATGTTGGCTTGACTGAAAGTAATTTTAATACAATTCATTAAAAATATTTATTATATACACAAGATCACTAGAAGATAAAATAAACTATCGAGAGTATATTTTATCTTCTAGTGAGATCTGGTGAAGCTATCGAGAGTAAGGGTGAGGCTCTGGCAGTGAGCCTCGACATCTTGAAAGCCTTTGACCGGGTCTTCTTAGGAAATTGCCCTCCTATGGACTGCCCGAGAGTTTATGCGGATGGGTGTCCAGCTTTCTGGCCGGTAGAAGCATCAGGGCCGTCGTTGACGGCAGCTGTTCTGACTGCAAGGCCATAAACGCTGGAGTACCACAAGGCTCAGTGTTGTCCCCTACTTTGTTTCTGCTGCATATCAATGACATGTTGTCTATTGACGGCATTCATTGTTATGCGGACGACAGTACGGGCGACACTCATTACTCGGGCCGCCCCGGTATCTCTCGGGTTGCAATGGAAGAAAGTCCGTGAACAATTTGTGTCTGAAGTCATGGCTGCGCACTGGTTTCTGCTTGTCTGTAGCTTTAAAATGAGTTTGTTTAGCATGTTATCTATCCATTCACTGACTACCGTGTATACTCGGTGTTTTGCCAGTGCCGTAGTTATGCTTCTTCTGTCGAAAGCTCCCTCTATGTTTATGAAAGTGCCGAGGCACATTGAATGATTGATTCTGGATGACCTCTTCTATTTTGTGTACCACTGCATGTAGTGCTGAGTCTGTAGACTTGCCGGGGGCATTATGCGCGTTGGTTGGAATGCAGTGGTTTATTTTGAAGGGCCGTCCCTCGATTGTCTCTGTCACACAATCTTTCCAGAGTTTTTAGCAGAAAAGACGAAGAGCTTATCGGTCTGTATAACCAGAGGTCTGAATCACAAACATAATCCCTTTACCGGGTTTTGTGTGTCCTCCCCCATTTTATCACTGCAGGGAAGACTTCATCCTGTCCTGGAGATTTAGAGGACTTGAAGCTGTTAATTACTCATTCAGTTTTTTGTAAGTTGACAGAATAGATTAGAACAGGTCTTGCGAGCTCCCACTGGACTTCTTCTGTAGATACGTTTTCCACCAGCCACATGAGTGTCTGCAGCAATTGGCATTCTGGGAAGTGCGTTTGTATCAAAATACTCTCGGCTTCTTTTCATGATAGTTAACGTTAGTAGAATGATGTAGTGGTAATTTATATGTTATTAATTTATTGTTTTCGAGTAATAAAGTGATTTAGTGGTCATTATATAATGTTAATTTGCCTTTGAAAATGCCGAAAGGTTCCACCAAGTGCCATCAATCAACAGTATAAATAATTCTTTTCATGTGTGGGTCAGGCCGCCGCGCCGTCAGGTTTCTTTATAGATACGGACTGTTCTGTCCCTTGTTTGGCTAGTATTATTCTGACTCTATCAGAGGTTTCTCCAAGATTTGGTACTTTTGTATCTCAGTCGCTACTTGTATTTTGCTTTAGCGGCTTTATAGCCGTCCCAATCCTGGTCTGGTTCCTCACAGGTGTTCCAAAATTACCACTTATGAAAATGGTGTGTTAATATGTTATTATCAATACCACACGAATAGTGACTACCTGCCTTGCGTATAATACCTACACCTACGCTGTTCGTGAAGAAAATAGTGCAACTGTAAAAGCTTATAACTTGGTCAGTTTTCGTTAGTTTCATTACTTTTTTTTATACAGTATTTTGAAGCGAAACTCTAGTCGGGGTGTCTGAGCTTTGCACTATACAAAAGTTCACGTTGTATATCGACCATAAATATTTATATATATTATATTATACGTCACAAAGTACTAAGATTGTTTAGTCACGCTAGAATTAGACTATTTTTGTTCATTTTTTCGTATTCAAAAATGGAACATCGAGCGACATGACCACTCTCTGAGAGCCTCTCGGCGGTACTAAATCGTATTTGTTCGCGTATCTGCATTTATAGGGGTTCACAAAATACTTTGTAAAAAAAAATCTGTATCTAGTTACTTAAAAATAAATATTTTTATTGTCAAAGGAGAAGTTCTGACATAATATTACATAATTATCATAATGATTTAAACTACAGAAGCTGGTGAAAAGACTACTTTATTTTGGTGAAATTTCTCAGTATTTGAGCAAACTTTACAGTCATTTTTCTCTAAAAAAAGGAACCTACCTGATATCAGGTTATTCTACAAACAGATAGCCAATGCCCTTTGCAATTGCTTCGTATCCCTTGTTTGTTAAATTTATCAGTAATTTGACATGGACCAGAGATAACCGGACTTCCACTCCGACCAACTAAACCGACCAACCGTTGTTCGGAATGGAACTCAATAAGGGACTTTATTCCTATCGGACCAACTGGTTGATGACAGATGTTAATTCATGAAAAAATGTTCCACTCGGACCAACTGCAATACTAACTGAAACGGATGAAACGGATCAACGATTTTCTTTTTCACCTATACATACTTCTTATAGTTGTTCGATAGGAATATTGTATTGATTTAGCTGAAACGGATGCAATGGATCAACGATTTTCTTTTTCACCTATACATACTTCTTGTTCGATAGGAATATTGTATTGATTTAGGTATGTTAGGTCTTTACCTATGAAATTACAGTTATCTATGAAAAAAATTAAACGATTTTTTTTCATGTATTTTTTATTTGCATTAATCGAAGTAATCACCCATGCAATCAATGCATCTTTGCCAAAGCAGCGGCAGTTTATTTATGCCCTTCTTATAGACATCAGCTGGACGGGAGCCTACAAATTCTTCAAAGGCGCTTTGTACTGCTTCTCGGGTATTGAATTTCTTTCCCGCCAAGAAGTTATACAAATTCTGGAAAAAGTAGTAGTCTGTAGGCGCAAGGTCCGCGATATTCACCATATATCGCGGTTGACGGAGAGCTTCCAACCCCAGTTCTTGCAACTTGGAGATCGTCTGCTGTGCAGTACTGTATGAGGTCGCGCATTGTCGTGCAGGAGCAGCAGAGACGAGCGATTGACCAATGCTGGTTGGAGATGTGCCAGCTTCTCCATCTTTGTGTTCAGTTCTTCACAGTACACATCTGTAGTAATGCTCACCCCGTTTCGTAAAAAGCTGTGATACATCACACCGGCGCGCCGTTGTGATGTGCCGGTGCTAGACCACCAAACAGTGACCATCACTTTTCTAGGGGTAAGTTTTCTTTTAGGGCTTTAGGTGCTGAACCAGGATCCTACCAACTTGCTGAGCGCTTGCGGTTATCAAACAAAATCCATTTTTCATCGCAAGTATGTAACAATGCGGTTGAGAATTCCTTCATTTGTGTGTCTGTTGAGCAATGGAGCACTCATTTGTCAAACTCTTTTACCTTGCCGATTTTACGCAAATGGACCAATATTGTTTTCGAAAGTTGTCGAAAGCTGCTGCTAATTCAACGGTAGATTGTGTATTATCGGCTTCCACAATCGCCTTTAATTCGTCATTGTCGACCAAAGTCTTCGGACGACCGTGAGGTTCATGTTTCAGGTCAAAATTTCCAGAACGAAAGCGAGCAAACCAATAACAGGCGGTGCGTTGGTTTGTAGTGTTAGCTCCGTAAACGTCGTCGTTGATGTTGCGTGCCGCTTGTGCCGCGTTGCTGCCACGGCGATAGGTTAGGTACTCATATTCCATAATAATTCGAATTTTTAACGTATCCATGATGACGATAAAGATTGAAATGCGATGAAAACGTTACACTAATCAATAAACAAATGTCTACTTTTACTTAAATTAAATTAATTTCAAATTAGAATTGTGATTAAAAAAAAAAAAATTAATTTGAAATGGCCAGTACTGCAAAACGGCAATTACTTATGGTAAGTGGTAAAGACCTATTATTTTATTCTTATCAGCAACCAAAGCTGTCACTTTGGTACCTATCAAAGCGTGAGTAGGTATTGGACCTTTTTCATTAAAGTATGGTTCAGTGTAAAGAAAGGGGTTATTGTGGGATTCAAATGTGCCGGTTTCCTTGTGGTCTGACAATATGTTTCATTAGTGGTGATGGCGAGGACTTCCCTGTCCGTCTGTCTGTTAAAACTAGAGGGGCGAGAATTAGATTCTCCCCCTCTACATATCTACATACTTAATTGTTTGTATGGAATAGATTCTAGTTTGGAGTCTATGCGATGCAAACAAACAATCAAGTGTTTAGAACACAGATACGAGTATCAGAAAATATCTTTTTTCTGATCTCTGTGGTTTAGATACTTGATTTTTTGTTTGCATCGAACAGACTCCGAAATTGATTGTGATATGATTACATATTTGAATAAGAATTATGGGAGTCAGTGCAACTTTACCACTTTTACATACATACACATGGTCACGCCTTTTATTCCCAAAGGGTAGGCAGAGGCATTTTAGAATTTGTCCCACGTAATAGGTGGCGTACCCGTATTGCCGTGTTGAGATGGGCAGGCGCAGGTTGTTACTGCTTGCTGTTGAAATTTTTCAAGCCGCCTAAAAGTCTTCAACGTCGCTTAACGACTGCCAATTTACTGGCAACCTGGACGTTCTTAACGTGCCTTCCGAAGCACGAAAACGCTCAAATAAATGTCACAAATTATTTATACTGTTGATTGAGAGCACTTGGTGGAACCTGCTGCACATATTGAATAACGGCACTTGTACTATTCCACACACAACAAATGTCATAAAGTGGTCACATGGGTGGTCACCCATCCAAGGACTGGCCATAGCGAAAGTTGCTTAATGCAGTGATATCGTTACAGAACACCGAGGCTACGAGCGCGCTTTTACCTAAAGAATTAATAGTGGCAGGTTGGCAAAACATTCAATTGGAACCGGAACATGACAGGATTGATTAAAAAAAACTGCTGTATTGTAGGACGTTTATTTAAAAAGTTGCACAATAACATCAGATTTTACCTATTTCTCTTTTACCTTGTACCCTCACTCACACTTGATCCTATTTATGTGTGGACCGCATAAACAATTACCAATACACACTGAGTCTTTGGCGGAAACTGGGATCGCCAAAAGGTTTTAATTGTAGGGCGTTCTCTAATCGATACTGAAGCCAAAAATGTAATTTAAAATTTTCATGTCTGTCTGTCTGTCTGTATCCCGAACTAGCGGACGTCACGCGGTTGCACCCACGTAGTTCCCGTTCCCGTGGGAATACGGGAATAAAATATAGCCTATGTTCACCGCAAAGAGTGTAGCTTTCCAACAGTGAAAGAATTTTTCAAATCGGTCTAGTAGTTCCGGAGCCTATTCGTTACAAACAAACAAACAAACAAACAAAAAAAACAAATCTTTCCTCTTTATAATATTAGTATAGATAAGTATCACGCCGAAACTACTTAATCGATTTGAATGAAACTTAGTACAATCTGAGCTTATAGTCCGAGGAAGGTTTTAGGATACTTTCTCCCGATATTTTGTGCGGTTCCTTCGAGAGAGGGGATGAAAGAGAAAATGGTTTTTTAGTTGTAACTTCTCACTGCGTGGTCTGATTTCGAAAATGTTTTCAGTGTCATAAAAGGAATACTCTAAGGATTGTTTCACACAAGTTTCAATGTTGAGGGTTTTGCAGTTCAGGAATTAGAGACATCTCAAAGGAAGTAAATTCGACGGAAGGAAGTAAATTACTTAAATATGAATAACACAGCTCTCTCTTTCTTTCTCCCACGTAAGGCAAATGTAGTTATTGTAAGTCTGTGGTAGTTGTACGCGTCAGCTGGTTTATAATAAAAGGATATTGTCTGTCCAAGCTTGAATTGTATTTTATTGAGGTCCTTTGTTGTAGCTGCAAACCGTAAACTGATGATGAGATGTACATTCCTTGGCTGTGTTAGTAAATTAGGTGGTAGTGTGTAAATAAGAAGGACAAGTTAAGATAATTGTTGATCTTTATTTCACGCTTTAAGTAGGTACAGTATTCAGGTGACTTGTAAAAACTATATATTAGCTAATACCACAGACTTACAATAAGTAGCAGACAAAGCATTAGAGATTGAAAAGTACGCCAAAACTAACACATATAAAAACCACACAAACTAACGCAACTACAGGGAAGGAGTTAGCCGCCTAGTTCAATAAGATTTATTTTAATGAAATAAGAGTATCTTAAAATACCTCTTTTAAGGTTCCGTAGCCAAATAGCAAAAAACGGAACCCTTATAGATTCGTCATGTCTGTCTGTCTGTCCGTCCGAATGTCACAACCACTTTTCTCCGAAACTATAAGACCTATGCACTTGAAACTTGGTAAGTAGATGTATTCTGTGAACCGCATAAAGATTTTTAAATATAACTAAAAAAAAGCAGTAAATTTTGGGGGTCCCCATACTCAAAACTGAAACGAAAAGATTTTTTTTCATCAAACCCATACGTGTGGGGTATCCATAGATAGGTCTTCAAAAATGCTATTGAGGCTAAAGCACCTTTAGAAAAAAATGATGTTACAAAACATAATTTTTTTCTAACATTCGCGCGTAATGTAATGTTACGAGTCGAGAATTACAGCCAGTGTGGGAGGTGAACCGAGCATTGCAATGCGCACCTTGTAATGATACAAGACGAGGTTACAGCAGTGAAGCAGGTGATCCGAGCATTGCAATGCGCGCCTTGTAATGATACAATGTGTAACGTTTTGATCCAACTCGTAACATCAATGCGCTTTTTTTGTTGCGGCTGGCCGGCCGCACACTGGTCCGTATTATAAATAGGTGGACATACGATCTAAGATGTCAAACGCTTTAGGGAAAAAAATAGTAGTACGAGTACGAATTTCAGGTTAATTTTGCAATCCAATATGGCCGCCGCGCCACCATTGTAAAATTTCATGTTGGATATCGTTTATGGGGTTTTTTGGTATGCTGAGTACGAATTTCAGGTTAATTTTGCAATCCAATATGGCCACCGCGCCACCGTTGTAAAATTTCATGTTGCATATCATATAATGGGGTTTTTTGGTATGCTGAATACGAATTTTGGGTTAATTTTGCAATCCAATATGGCCGCCGCGCCGAATTCACAAAATTTCATGATGGGTATCGTTTAAGAAGGATTTTGGTACGCTGAGTACGAATCTCATGATAATTTTGCAATCCAATATGGCCGCCGCGCCGAAATCACAAAATTTCATGATGGGTATCGTCTAAGGAGTTTTTTGGTATGCTGAGTACGAATCTCATGATAATTTTGCAATCCAATATGGCCGCCGCGCCGAAATAACAACATTTTCGTGATGGGTATCGTTTAAGGGGTTTTTTGGTATGCTGAGTACGAATCACATGATAATTTTGCAATCCAATATGGCCGCCGCGCCACCATTGTAAAATTTCATGTTGGATATCGTTTATGGGGTTTTTGGTATGCTGAGTACGAATTTCAGGTTAATTTTGCAATCCAATATGGCCACCGCGCCACCGTTGTAAAATTTCATGTTGCATATCATATGAGGGGTTTTTTGGTATGCTGAATACGAATTTTGGGTTAATTTTGCAATCCAATATGGCCGCCGCGCCGAATTCACAAAATTTCATGATGGGTATCGTTTAAGGAGGATTTTGGTACGCTGAGTACGAATCTCATGATAATTTTGCAATCCAATATGGCCGCCGCGCCGAAATCACAAAATTTCATGATGAGTATCGTCTAAGGAGTTTTTTGGTATGCTGAGTACGAATCTCATGATAATTTTGCAATCCAATATGGCCGCCGCGCCGAAATCACAACATTTTCGTGATGGGTATCGTTTAAGGGGTTTTTTGGCATGCTGAGTACGAATCACATGATAATTTTGCAATCCAATATGGCGGCCGCGCAGAAATCACAAAATTTCATGAAGGGTATCGTCTAAGGGTTTTTTTTGTATGCTGAGTACGAATCACATGATAGTTTTGAAATCCAATATTGCCGCCACGCCGAAATCACAAAATTTCATGATGGGTATCGTCTAAGGGGTTTTTTGGTATGCCGAGTACAAACTTTGGGTTAATTTAGCAATCCAAGATGGCTGTCGCGCCAGCGTTGCAAAATTTCATGTTGGATATCGTGAAAGGGGTTTTTTGGTATCTCAGCATACTGACAGAAATCTCGCAACAGTGGCGCGGTGGCCAATTAACCTGAAATTCTTACTCAGCATACCGAAAAACCCCATAAACAATATCCAACATGAAATTTAACAACGGTGGCGCGGCGGCCATATTGGATTGCAAAATTATCATGAGATTCGTACTCAGCGTACTAAAATCCCCCTTAAACGATACCCATCATGATATTTTGTGATTACGGCGCAGCGGCCATATTGGATTGCAGAATTATCATGTGATTCGTACTCAGCATACCAAAAAACCCCTAAACGATACCCATCATGAAATTTTGTGATTTCGGCGCGGCGGCCATATTGGATTACAAAATTATCATGTGATTCGTACTCAGCATACCAAAAAACCCCTTAGACGATACCCATCATGAAATTTTGTGATTTCGGCGCGGCGGCCATATTGGATTGCGAAATTATCATGTGATTCGTACTCAGCGTACCAAAATCCCCCTTAAACAATACCCATCATGAAATTTTGTGATTTCGGCGCGGCCGCCATATTGGATTGCAAAATTATCATGTGATTCGTACTCAGCATACCAAAAACCCCCTTTAACGATACCCATCATGAAATTTTGTGATTTCAGGGCGGCGGCCATATTGGATTGCAAAAGTATCATGAGATTCGTACTCAGCGTACCAAAATCCCCCTTAAACGATACCCATCATGAAATTTTGTGATTTCGGCGCGGCGGCCAAATTGGATTGCAAAATTATCATGTGATTCGTACTCAGCGTACCAAAATCCCCCTTAAATGATACCCATCATGAAATTTTGTGATTTCGACGCGGCGGCTATATTGGATTGCAAAATTATCTCTTAGTCTTTCTGTTCCCGGTTTCCATTTCGGAGTTTCCAGTTCTATGATCCGATTCAAAATCGCAATAAAAACCATTTCTGCTAATAGTTTTGCACCAATTTTTTTAAAACCTTCTCCTGACAGAAACAAACACAACAAAAAAGAATTGGCGAAATCGGTCCAGCATTTCACGCGTGATGCCGTGACCACGGAAATCGGGCTTTATTTTGATATATTGTATACTCAATATCATCGAAGATTACAGGTATTATATTAAAATGCAATTCTGAACTAATTAAATGCTGAATCACAGTTTGCCACACTTATTTTTATGTTAGCATTAAATTTAATCTTGAAAAGAAGTGCCTGAGTTTGGCCCCTACAATAATGAGAGGTATCTAATACGTCAAACTGCAGCATCGGCAGCTTAAACCTTTCAAAAACCAGGCGGACGTCATTTTTTTTTAAATGTCATGTATAGTGTTGCTATACGTGTAGAAACGAGATAGCAGCATTCACTAACCCCTTAGAGCGAGCGGAATGGAAAGACCAACGCACACAAACATAATTAATGTTTCGTCTGCTACTTATTGTACGTCTGTGGCTAATACAAGTTATTACATTTTGGTATTGCTAGGTCGTAAAATTAGAAGATTCATGACATGGCTAATAAACTTCGATGGTTGTGGCTCTTACTCTGGGACCAGGATGGTATAAAGTTCTTAAAGCTTTCTTTTGTGGTAAAAATAATTATGTTCTGTGGGTATCTTCTGAAGAATGATTTAACTGAAGAATGACTGAAGTAGACTATTCTAACCATTTCAACATCAGTGATCCGTTTAATTGTTTTAACTGCATATGCAGCAGAACTTAATTTAACTGAAAATATTTTTATAAGCGGGTCTCACTGCAGGTCATAGTAGACCAAAAATAATAGTCTTAGCAGAATCCGCGAGATCACGCCGTAAAATATTGCTTTTCATGCCATACCTACCTCAAATGCAGAAGGAAATCACGACGATTGTGCTGATCAGAGAACTACTCGAGCACTTGAAGTCCATTGTAGCACCTGGAGACATTCACCGCTTCCATCTTTCATCCTGATATATAAAATGGTTTGCTAACATCGTAATAAATGTAACAGTTTTCGTTAATTTGTAGGAAATTTACAATAAATGCATTACAAAATCGTCAGACAAGACTACATAAACAAACAATGTTTGGGACTGCCAGTATAACTGACACTGATAGTTTTACATAACGTCAACCTGATTTGGCACTTTGTCTTTTACGGTATACCTATTTATGGTACCTAGATGATGCTGGACGTGCGGACTCATCAACCGTGCAGGAAGCTGGTACCTCAGTCATACATACGGCCTTGTCAGCAGCACGGCAGTGGAAAGCTGCTAGAATATGAGGCATTGCGGGATGGACTTCTGGCTGCAGGAGTTTAAAGGCGAAGCGTTTTGCGGAGGAGATAGGGCGTAGATTATGTTAGCTTCTATGCAGCGCCGCTAGTTCTTTGTGATGGTATTAAGCATTATACCATCCGTCGAAAATAATTGAGTCATAGTAGTCCCCTTCACCAACCCATAGTCTTACCAGCCTCTTGGCTGATTTACACGCCGTACTTGCGTGTTATCTGTCCGGTGCGCTCTCCTCGTCCTCTCCCCATTCTGGAGCGGCCTTGCGTTCTTTGCGTTCATTTCCCAGTTTAGGGATACGGCACGATTTACAGGCTACTTCGCCGTACAATCTCGGGATCTCTAGCTCCAGCGTGTTTGTCGTGCCCGTGAATAGTAAATGTGGTAGTTGTCACAGAGCAACACGTCTACAGGCGGACGGAACGTATCGCTCTGTAGTGGTTGTTTACTATCCAGTTATCCTCATAACGATCCTGTAAGGTACAGTACGAATTTTCAAAAGATCTTATGAACTCTTTGTTCACCATTTTTTTTTCAACATTTTGATGACATTTGAATGATGTCATTTATAAACGTTACGTCTACTACAAACATGTAGGCACTGATCTGTATTATTACCACTTATATTCTCCCTCTACGTTACCACTGGATTGGCTGTCTCATACAAATGACAGCGAATTATTTGTGTCGATTTGAAACGCCTCTAGAGTTGGTTCAAGGAACTAAATCTGACGTATCATGCAAATGACTTCCCGTATCGCGCCGGGAATTATGAATTATTTCGTAATTTAAGGACTTTTGTGTAGTTTAGTGAGGATTTGATTGGTTACAAAAAAGCAATAGACATGGTGAAATGTGTGTTTTGCAAAATTAGCTTCAAAAAGGGAGCAACATTAGATTTCACAGGTAAGTTGATTTTTTGTATTTTTTATCATTAAATCCGCCTGACCTACATGTAAAATGCTTGATTATTTACAAAATATGTATAAGAATAATATATAGGTAAGATTACATTATTTTTAAGCACAAAAATAGGATTTTAATTTCGTTTAGTGATGTCCATGTTGTCGTATCGATAAACTTGATCATGGTCTGATGTGATCGAAAACTTTTCTTTATAAGAAATATGTCTAATAATGGTATCATTTTACATTACATATGGTCACGCCTTCAAACAAAATCACGTCACCAAACAAAATCTTATTAGTAATATTTATTTAACTTATTTTCTGACATTAACTTGTGTGGGTAATACTTACTACATAATATTTTTTACTCTATTGATGTATGTTTATTTTATTGCAGATTTCCAACTGATCCAAAAATCTGAAGTGCATGGCTTGGCAACATGGGAGCCCATAACTGGACTCCAAATTCAAGCGATCGTCTGTGTTCTAATCATTTTGATGTTAAATGTTATTCTATGCATAACACAAGAACTTCCGGTTAATAAATAGTATACCGTCCGCTAGTGTACCATAGTTTTACAATAAAGTGTAAAATAAATGAATGATTAATAAAATCACGTTTATTTTTATTTTTTTCTACACATAACTCCCTTTCTATTTCTATGGCGCATGATATATATAAACGCTCACTTCGTGGTGAAATGGACAATGATCAATGCATCAAATTAACTGAAGTAAGTGTATGAAAGCCACAGACACTTATGGGATCCACGTTCACCGCACAATGATCTTTGTCTGTCTGCCTTTTATTCTTTTTATAGGGATTCATTATTACTAAAGCTGCAGCGAATTGGCATACGTCACCCATGGTAGCTAGTAAGAAACTATAGAAATTCGTTGCTCAGCTTGAGGCACGCTGCAGAGTTGCTGATTAATTTGGCCCAAGTGGAGATGCATGTAATTTCCCCAGCACGCGGCACGCTCAGATTGAGGCAGCTCGCCCCGCGGCTGCTCAAGTGAAGATGCACCTTAATACCTCTCTCAATCTCTTCAACGAAAGTAATATTTTCTTGCAATTTTGCGTCACGAGTATGCCAAATTGCAGGTAAATATTATTTCATTTAGGTAGGTATACTAGATACCAACTTAAACCACCCTTATTAAGAGCAATATTCATTAAAGCGTCGATAGCTTAGTGGTTAAGAAGACTGACTGTCTTGCGATCGAGAAGACCCGGGTTCGAATCCTGGCCACTCCTAGCACAAGCAATTTAGCTTAGTTGGAGAAGTTAAAGGGAATATTCGTAATTTCGGTTGGTAATATTCTTATATTAAACAAATTATAAACAAAATTAATTTTAAAATATATATACTAAAAATGTTTTCATTTCAAATTAAATCTATCGATACGCGTCAGTTCAAGAAAGTTTGGCACATCACTAATTTTAGTTCTCTGAACCAGCGCTGCTGATTTCAGCGCCACAATGGCGAGAAATAAGAAGGCATAACTTTAGTTTGACAGCCACCTATCCAGTGTGGTAATATTACAGATCAGTGTATAGGTAATAAAATCGTAACGCGCCGGTGTTTGTACGTAACTTAAATTTAAGAATAATCATAAATAAGAACTCTTACTTTTTTATTTAAAAAATTACCTTTTTATGAAATATTACACCTCCCTTTTAGTAATCTAATCTATAACTGTAAGCGTCGTTCACTTTTTAAAGAAATATATTGACGATGAAAGTAGAAAAAATATTTAGTACGTGCAAATACCTACTAAAGACAAAAAAATTGTCTTTTTTCTTGCGGGTTCATGGAAGTAGGAGTAGGAAGGGTATTTACTTTCTAGATGATGCGTTAATAATAAGAAGGCATATTATTTCCATCGTTTATCTATTGATATCAACTAGTTACGTTAAACCAACCAAAGTTAATACAGGCAAGTGGCAACCCGGTTCATTCATGGCGACACTTGGGTGCCACGCATTATTTTGATATTGTGATTTTGCTTTATCACATGGTGATCACCAATTCATTTAATTTGTATGGTGTAAAGGACAAAAATTTGTCTTCATTATTATATTCAAGTCAACTAACGTAGGTACCTATTTAAAATAAATTACACAATGAATCTGGCTTATTCAATATGACTCCTAAGATCCAATATCTTAGGGATCTTCGGACAAAAGAGCCTACATTAGGAGGAAGGGTATAACGGCATCCCGTTCTTTGAGCAACTCGCCTGGGGCAGTACCTCAGCCCTGCAGAAGACCGCGGTAATAGTAACCTGGCTCTGTGCTGGGTTATGTTCTCCGTCGGTGAGCAGGGTTCCAGAGCTCAATGGGCTGTACGGGACCAGAACCTGGGGATTACTTAATCTCCGCCCCAGGAGGCTGATCTGAGGCAGCAGCCTGTGAAAAGTCCCTGTGGTCGTGCCGGAGGAGGATATCGAAGTGGAAGCGACCATTGCATCAGGGGGGGACCACGGGCCCTTCCGTACTCCGAGCCTATATACCGCACTACCTTTACCTGCCTTTGGAAAACATGAGTCTCGCTTAGTCTCTTGCGCCACCGGTACTTAGGCACCCCCTACCTTCTTATATCCCCTTCTATTTAACAAAATCATGGCAAGGAAAAAAAAGCCCCCATTCCCAACCGACCACCTGAGTTATCCACCTGGTTGGTCAGTTAGGAATAAAAGTTCCTAACCACCCACCTTGTGCACTTGGTTGGTCAGTTAGGAATAAAAATTCCTAACCACCCACCTGTGACTGTATAAAATAAATAATGTCCATAATGTCTACTTTATCAATATACCCACATGTCTATATGGCAAAACAAATGAAGATCGACAAAACAAATGAAGATCTACAAAACATATGAAGATCGACAAAACAAATGAAGATCGACCAAACAAATGAAAATCGACAAAACAAATGAAGATCTACAAAATAAATGATGATCGACAAAACAAATGAAGATCGACAAAACAAATGAAAATCGACAAAACAAATGAAGATCGACAAAACAAATGAAGATCGACAAAACAAATGAAAATCGACAAAACAAATGAAGATCGACAAAACAAATGAAGATCGACAAAACAAATGAGGATCGGCAAAACAAATGAAGATCGGCAAAACAAATGAAGATCGGCAAAACAAATGAAGATCACTAAACAATTAATGAAAGTAAGATAAACAACTGAAAGTCGACAAAACAAATGAATATCGACAAAACAAATGACGGTCGAATAAACAAATGACGGTCGGATAAACAAATGACGATCGGCAAAACAAATGACGATAGAAAAACAAATGACGATAGAAAAAACATATGCAGATCAATAAAACAAAAGACTATAAGCAATTTGATAAGATCAAAAATACTTGCAGCCATATTTAGTAATCTAGATGCGTTTGCCATTAAAAAAAATAGGTGCAAGCAAATCTCGACCTTAATGACACTTCTCTAAAAATGTGCTTTTAGGCATTTATTGACATCACTGATCACGAATATGTAAAAATTTAATAAATATAATGCATGTTCATAAGGTCGAGAATTGCTTGCACCTATTTTTTTGAATGGTGTTAGCATCTAGATTACAAAAAATGGGTGCAAGCAAATTTCGACCTTATGAACATGCATAATATTTATTTATTTTTCATATATTCGTGATCAGTGATGTCTATAAACGCCTAAAAGCACATTTTTAGAGAAGTGTCATTAAGGTCGAGATTTGCTTGCACCTAAAGTCTTTTGTTTTATTGATCTGCATATGTTTTTTCTATCGTCATTTGTTTTGCCGATAGTCATTTGTTTATCCGACCGGATTTGGACGTTCAGGGAATTGGACTATCAGGGAATGAACGTTCAGGGAAGTGGACTATCGGGGAAGTGGACATTCAGGGAAATGGACTATCAGGGAAATGGACATTTAGGGAAATAGACGTAATGAACCGACTGGACATTCCGGGAATAAGACGTAACGTGCCGGAGGGCGGCATTTGTTTATCCGACCGTCATTTGTTTTGTCGATTCTCATTTGTTTTGTCGATCTGCATTTGTTTTGTCGATCTTCATTTGTTCTGTCGATCTGCATTTGTTTTGTCGATCTTCATTTGTTTTGTCGATCTGCATTTGTTTTGTCGATCTTCATTTGTTTTGTCGATCTGCATTTGTTTTGTCGATCTTCATTTGTTCTGTCGATCTGCATTTGTTTTGTCGATCTTCATTTGTTTTGTCGATCTTCATTTGTTTTGTCGATCTGCATTTGTTTTGTCGATTTTATTTGTTTGTCGATCTTCATTTGTTTTGTCGATCTTCATTTGTTTTGTAGATCTTCATTTTTTTTGTCGATCTTCATTTGTTTTGCCATATAGACATGTGGGTATATTGATAAAGTAGACATTATGGACATTATTTATTTTATACAGTCACTGGTGGGTGGTTAGGAATTTTTATTCCTAACTGACCAACCAGGTGCACAAGGTGGGTGGTTAGGAACTTTTATTCCTAACTGACCAACCAGGTGGATAACTCAGGTGGTCGGTTGGGAATGGGGGAAAAAAAGGTATCCACAGCGCCTTCGTCGTCATTTGTTTTGTCGATTTTCATTTGTTTTGTCGATCTTCATTTGTTTTGTCGATCTTTATTTGTTTTGTCGATCTTCATTTGTTTTGCTGATCTTCATTTGTTTTGTCGATCTTCATTTGTTTTGCTGATCTTCATTTGTTTTGCCATATAAACATGTGGGTATATTGATAAAGTAGACATTATGGACATTATTTATTTTATACAGTCACAGGTGGGTGGTTAGGAACTTTTATTCCTAACTGACCAACCAGGTGCACAAGGTGGGTGGTTAGGAACTTTTATTCTTAACTGACCAACCAGGTGGATAACTCAGGTGGTCGGTTGGGAACGGGGGGGAATCAAAATAGGGACCTGTCAACATTATGGGCGCGCGGTGACGCGGACACTGTCCGCCTCTTTGACCACCTGCAACAATTGTGAGCGAGACCGTAGAGGTAGTGATTGTGCGGGACTTCAATCACCACGCTGACTGGTTAGGTTCTCGGAAAACTGACGTTGCGGGGAGAACTGCTCACGAACACTGGTCGTCGCACACGAGGATACCAGACCGGGAGAACGAGAAGAGTTCGTTGCTGGACCTTCTGCTGACTACGCGCCTATACTACGCGGATATACTGTCTCAGCGGATGCGCCCTTTGGCTCATCGAATCACGGTGTCATTTGGGCGCGAGTGCTACGAGTGCCACAATTTTTTAATTTGAATTTTCTGGGATACCATCATCAAATCCTGGTTTCCCTGTAATGGGACCAAACGGCGAGTAACAACATTCAAACGAAAAAAAAATCGAAATCGGTCCACCCATTTAAAAGTTATGAGGTAACAAACAAAAAAAATCCGTCGATTTGAAAACCTCCTCCTTTTTTTTGAAGTCGGTTAAAAATGAATGCAAGCAACGTTCGACTGTATCAACTTGCCGGTAGTCTTTTGTTTTATTGATCTTTTAAAGATCGGTCTTCACTTGTTTTGTCGATCTTCATTTGTTTTGTCGATCTTCATTTGTTTTGTCGATCTTCATTTGTTATGTCGATCTTCATTTGTTTTGTCGATCTTCATTTGTTTTGTCAATCTTCATTTATTTTGTCGATCTTCATTTGTTTGTTTTATTGATCTTCATTTGTTTTATTGATCTTCATTTGTTTTCTCGATCTTCATTTGTTTTCTCGATCTTCATTTATTTTCTAGATCTTCATTTGTTTTACCGTTCTTCATATTTTTGCCGATCTTCCTATGTTTAACCAGTTTTCATTTGATTCACCGATTTCTAATTTGTTTTACTGATCTTCGTTTTTCATTGCAAAATTTCCCGTGACACGTGGTTACTAAAATTTGTTCAGTTAAGAAAGAAAACTAGATGATTTTTTTAAAGTTGTGTAGTTGGTAACAAATTTTAATAATTAAAATATTCCTATCGAACCAACTAGCAAGTTGTTCAGTTGAGAAGAAAATAGTTGTTCCGTTTTATTCCTATCGGACCAACTAAAAAAGTTGTACCGTTGGGAATAAAAATAGTTGATCCGTTTGAGTTGATCCGTTTAGTTGGTCGGAGTGGAAAGACAGGAATTTCCGGACTCCGGACTAAGCATCGAAATCTATGCAAATCGTATCATTTGAAAAACCTGTTTCACTTTCGTTGATATTAACCATATGTAATCCGTTGTTAGGTAAAATATGTTTTAATAAACGTTTAGAGAGCTAAATTTACTAAGTATGTTAGTGAATACCATGTTTGTACGATAAATATTTATTGACTTTAAATGCAATGAAAAGTATGGTCTCTGAGCAATATGTGGCGCGAAATATGTTAGCCCTCTTAAGAACTCTAAATTGGACCAGTACTCTTAATTCAACTTTGGTCGAGTGGTTAATTAGGATTGGTCCTAGGGCCCCTCCTGAGAAGATCTGCTACAGTTGGGTGTTGCTCGATTCGTTACTCTGAGTTGCCGCCGTAACCTTCTACGCCTACAATACCCTCGTTACGGTGCGATGAAAGCACCCAGACGTAGTCATGAAAAAGAGCAACGGCAGGTGTTGGTTCAAATACGGCGATTGGGTCTAGAGGTAACCCATGTTAACGACCAAAGTTTATTAAATTGAAAGAAAAAAAACAAAAAGATTTTTACATGTATTTTTGACATTCGTAAACAGACAAGAACAAGAACTCAATCACTTACAGCAAAATCATTTAAATAATAAAATCTGTATTAAGTATTCCAAAACATTTATTTTAAATATAAAGTAAAATAATAATATAAGATCTATTGGCGCGGGTGAAGTCGCCTGCGGCATATTGTGATGAATACTGTCGTTGATCACTAACATTTGAATATATTTTTTTAATAATAATTATTAGCCACTGGATACAAATCCTTAATGCCTACTAATATTTGATCGAATTTAGTGTTGCCAGTTCAAGTGTTCAAAATCTGACTATTCAGTATATAAAAGGAATACTTTTAAATAGTCCGAAATCTCTCTTTTAAAGAGGTTTAAGTGCCGCAAGCGTCTTTACCCGCGCTATATTAGTACGATGTTATTCAATAAGCTTTTTGGCCTTGAAATACCGGCGAAGGTAGAGGACCTGCCACGTGGCAAGACCCAGGAGACATGCCATGGAGAATATGCTGAAGAATAAGACGCGGTTGTTGGTTGACTCTGAAACAAAATAACAAGAGAAACTACGATCAAATTATTTATATCGGCGCATTTTTAGAGGTTACTCTTGACAGCTTAGAAAAAATCTACAAACGGAAATAATATTTTCTGTTGGCGACATTGTCAAAATGCTGTCAAAGTTAATAAATAAATGAAATACATACTATGTATGTACAGTTTGCATAGTAAATTGTACCGTAAAATAAATATAGTTATTTCTTAAGGGTTGCCATATGAACAGCACAGTTCCAATATTTTCTTCTAAGCTGTAGTATTCATTTGTAGGTTCTCACAGTTACTGGGTTCAAATGCATTTAACAAAAAAAATACATAGTGACCCACGCTCGGCTGTCTTAGAGGAATGGATTTGAAGTCATGGAGCATCGTCATATATATTTCAGGGCCAACAGAATATTTGCGAACCAGTATGAAAACTTAGTACGCAACGGTAGTCACATCACTGAGCTAACGAGGCATGAATGTTTAGAACACCGGTATTGGTGATATTTTCTTAATTCAGTTTATTTAAAAAAGCTGGAGCCAAGGTCGAGCTGGACTCGCGCACAGTGTTGGGTTGCGTACCAAAAAAACGGCAATAAAATCACGTTTGTTGTATAGAATTCCCCTTTAATTCGCCTTTTTTAAAATAGTATTTGTCGTTATAGTAGCAACTGAAATACATTATCTGTGAAAGTTTCAGCTCTCTAGATATTACGGTTTCTGAGATACAGCCTCGTGACGGATAGACAGAGGGACAGCGAAGTCTCATGAATGAATTGAGTCCCGTTTTTTACCCTTTGGGTACGGAACCCTAAAAACCTAGAACATAAAAAACTATACATTCAAATCACATTGTGATTAAAATGTTTTCCTAATTTGGGATAAGTGGTGCTGTGGAAATTGTAATTTCGGTTTGTGTCATAGTCATCTAGAACCCCCGTTCCCAACCGACCACCTGAGTTATCCACCTGGTTGGTCAGTTAGGAATAAAAGTTACTTACCACCCACCTGGAACTGTATAAAATAAATTATGTCCATAATGTCTACTTTATCAATATACCTACATGTCTATATGGCAAAACAAATGAAGATCAGCAAAACAAATGAAGATCGACAAAACAAATGAAGATCGACAAAACAAATGAAGAGCGACAAAACAAATGTAAATCGACAAAATAAATGAAAATCGACAAAACAAATGACGGTCGGATAAACAAATGACGATCGGCAAAACAAATGACGATCGAAAAAACAGATGCAGATCAATAAAACAAGACTATTGTTTATAGTCTTGTTTTGATAAGATCAAAAAATACTCTCAGCCATATTTTGTAATCTAGATGCGATTGCCATTCAAAAAAATAGGTGCAAGCCAATCTCGACCTTAATGACATTTCTCTAAAAATGTGATTTTAGGCGTTAATAGACATCACTGATCACTAAGATATAAAAAAACTAGCTGACCCGCGCAACTTCGTTTGCGTGATAAATGAAGAACCGCTCGGCCGATTTTGTGCAAACTTCACATAAACCATCTACTAAATAGTCCGAACAAAGCCTAAACATTTGGTTTGGATGGGTGAGCCCGTTCTTGAGTTATAAAATTACAACTAAAAGTGGCATTGATTTTTATATATATACTTATATTAATAGATATTATGCTTGTTCATAAGGTCGAAATTTGCTTGCACCCATTTTTTTTAATCAAGATGCTTAACCATTTAAAAAAAATAGGTGCAAGCAATTCTCGACCTTAGGACATGCATAATATTTATTTAATTTTTACATAAATATGCGTGATCAGTGATGTCTATAAACGACTATAAGAACATTTATAGAGAAGTGTCATTAAGGTCGAGCTTTGCTTGCACCTATATTTTTGAATGGCAATCGCATCTAGATTACAAAATATGGTTGCAAATATTTTTTGATCTTATCAAATTGCCTAGTCTTTTGTTTTATTGAACTGCATATGTTTATCCGACGGTCATTGGTTTTGCCGACCGTAATTTGTTTATCCGACCGTCATTTGTTTTGTCGATTTTCATTTGTTTTGTCGATCTTCATTTGTTTTGTCGATCTTCATTTGTTTCGTCGATCTTCATTTGTTTTGTCGATCTTCATTTGTTTATCCAACGGTCATTTGTTTATCCGACAGTCATTTATTTTGCCGATCTTCATTTGTTTTGTCGAATTTCATTTGTTTTACTGATCTTCATTTGTTTTGTCGATCTTCATTTGTTTTGTCGCTCTTCATTTGTTTTGCTGATCTGCATTTGTTTTGCCATATAGACATGTGGGTATATTGATAAAGTAGACATTATGAACATTATTTATTTTATACAGTCCCAGGTGGGTGGTCAGGAATTTTTTATTCCTAACTGACCAACCAGGTGCACAAGGTGGGTGGTTAGGAACTTTTATTCCTAACTGACCAACCAGGTGGATAACTCAGGTGGTCGGTTGGGAAAGGGGGATCTAGAATAGTATCATTATCATCTTAGCCTATTACTGGACAGACCTCACCGAAAGATCGCCTCAAAATTCGGTCTTGTGCTATAGTCTGGCCATAACTGCTGTGCACTTCATGTTGTCGATGATTTTGATCTTGGAGTTATCAGAAGAAAAATACATCAGTTTTAAAAATGTAAACTGATATCGTAAGATTTGTCGAACGTGTATTAATCGCATGCATACTCATGCTCTTTTTTCCCCGGCTCCCCCCTTGCCGCGCATACCTCAGAGAGTGCACAGCAGTTATACCCACATCCAACTGAATTACACAAGCTATATACAATTCTAGATATTCTGTCATTGGAACGGTAATTAGAAGAAAAACAAGCACAAACAAACATAAATTACCATTGGTGTCTCTCATTTCTTCTTCTCTCTTCCTCATCAGCGTGAAGTCTTGGACGATGGCTTCTGATAAATCTTCTAACCTTTTGAGTTCAAGTTCTATAGGTTTTAGTTTAGCGGCCTCACCAATCTAAAAAAAAGCATAGTTGAATACTTTGCATGCCTCGTTGGTGATTATTTCAGGTGGTCAGCACAAATGTGGCAGAGTCCTTAATTTTTCATATTCTGATTCCAAACGATAAATTCTTAGTTTTCAACATGAACCTACTTGATAATCCTCCCCGTTTTTTCGTGGTCCCTCTATTTTGTCCAACCAGTGGGACATCATGTCCCACTATTTTGTCCAACCAGTGGGACAACGTGTCCCACTATTTTGTCTAACCAGTGGGACAACGTATCCCACTATTTTGTCCAATTAGTGGGACCTCGTGGGAGCACAGTTTCTCGTGGTCCCATTACTTATTATCTTCTTATGTATATTATAAGTAATGGGACTGTATATAAGTATAAAATGAACAATTTTGTTTCACAATCCTTTAATGGATGGCGCTAGTTATTTTAACCTAAGCCAGTTACATAATTTTTGCACACGACAAAAATTTAGGGGTTAGGCCACTTTTGCGTTGACGGCCTTATTGGCTGGTGTTCTTTCGGTCCTGGTTACAACTTTCTAGTGTGATGCGATGACTACTCTAAATGGAATTATGCAGGCGAACTTGTATTTAAAAATTCTGTAATCGAGGTGGGTTTGGAAAATAATCTAAACTGTGACCTTTAATGTAAAGAACCTGACGTCGCCGTGTCGTTACAATTTACTGAATGTTTTGGGATCAAGACTTCGTCATTGCCTCTTCAGCACTGCGTTATTATAATTTGTAATATCAAATACTTCAAGCAATAAATAAATAAGAAAATACTGCAACTCAAAATAAATAACCGACAAAGGTTAGAAAACAAATGAAACAAAACAATAAATACGTTAATGTTATTTTAAACATGTCCTGTTAATTTCATTAGTGAAACAAACATGCAGGAAATTCTTTTTAGTTTGTTTATTTCAACAAAAGCACACATTATTACCCAAGAATTCTGGCAGATTGTAGACCAGGGTGGTAGTGATTCCGATAATAAAGAAAATATATATATTAACATAATATAAATATATGAACAGTTACTTTTGGGACACTATATATTACCAAAGATAATATACTAGTATTACACGATATTACCTAGTAATAGACCTACTTATTAAATAATTCCCCAAGCACATTTTACCATTAGCTTTTGTCCCACGGTGGAGCCTATTGCCGTGTTGAAATGGACAGTTTAGATGAATATTAGGTGTCCATTTGAATGTGCGTTTCTCCTTAAAGGGCATCGTAAATTCAGTTAAGATGAAGTCAGTGCCATTAATAGTACCTGTACCTACCTAAACCTACGGGTTTACTTAGCGTCGACTTCATTATTATATGTAATAAAATCAAACAATTCAAAATACATATTACTTAATGCAAAGTAAATTTTATATTTCAGTTTTGTTTGAAGTCGATTTTATTATTGTTTAAATTTTTTTATAGGCTTTATGGAGTGGATTACTTTGGAGGTGTTTATACTAGTAACGACGACGGTCAACCTACTAACCACAGCAATAAAAAAAATGGAATTTCGGTAGCTACTATAGTACATACCTATACTTTATACAAAAAGAGCACCTAAAAGAATAATATTACGGGCCTAAATAAGGCAACATTGTATATTTCATAATCAGAGGGCCTAAAAAGGCAACATTGTATGTTTCATATTATGAAACGTAAAATGTTTGGTATGCTTTGTATGTTCTGTATTTCAAATTATATGAATTGTATGTTTCATATAATGAAACATACAATGTTGCCTTTTTAGGCCCGCTGGTCATAAAATGTTTCATTCCACTGCATTTGTTAATGTTTCATTTCACTTCGATGTATCCAGCAATTTTTTTTGAGTAGCAACGCCGATCTATACTAATATTATAAAGAGGATAGATTTGTTTTTTTGTTTGTAACGAATAGGCTTCGGAACTACTGAACCGATTTGAAAAATTCTTTCACTGTTGGGAAGCTCTTTGCGGTGAACATAGGCTATATTTTATTCCCGTATTTCCACGGGAACGGGAACTACGCGGGTGAAACCGCGTGACGTCCGCTAGTATATATATTATGATTGGGTTATGAAATGAATTGCAGATGATTCATTTAATAATGTTACCATTTTACAGTCTTTAAAGCATACATTCATACATACATATCATCACGCCTGTTTCCCATCGGGGTAGGCAGAGACTATGGCTTTCCACTTGCTACGATCCTGGCATACCACTTTCGCTTCTTCTACTTTCATACGTGCTTTCATACACGCTCGCCGGTTAAGGGTACTCTTGACCTGGCCTTTTTCCATCAGGTCATCAATTTGGTTACCATGCGTACGCCGAGGATGACCCCTACCAGCTTGCCCATTCATTCTCGCCTTATAGATCTGTTTAGTCAGTCTATTTTCATCCATCCTCTCAACATGTCCAAACCATCTAAGCATCCCTTTTTCTATCTTTGTCACTACATCTTCAGTTATACCACATTGTTTTCTAATCACGCTATTCCTTTTTTTGTCCATCAATTTCACTCCAGCTATACTTCGCAGACTTCTCATTTCCACTGCATTAATTTTACTTTCATGCTTCTTCTGCCACACCCAACTTTCACTACCATACATAAGTGTGGGGATAAGCACACCCCTATGCACAGCCACTCTTGCCTTCTTAGACACGTTTTGACTGCTCATAAAGGTATGCATCGCCCCATTCACTTGATTTCCTGCCAAAACCCTTCTCTCAATATCCTGGTCACACTTTCCATCCCTCGTAAATTTTGAACCCAGGTATACAAATTCTTTCACCTGTTCCACTCTTTGCCCTTCGATAATAATAGGGCAATTCGTCATACATTTCTCTCTTTCAAAAACCATTACTTTAGTCTTTAAAGCATTTCTTGTACAAATCTGCAAATGAATCAGATTATGAATGAATCACTCTATGTTGCCGTTTTAGTCTCTCTGTAAGAGAAATTCTTAGAAAGTTCTACAGAGCAACTTGAAATACTATTTAGAGTATTTAGTAATGCAAGAAGAAATGGATTTTAAGGATTAAGAAGGAAGGAAAAGCAATTATAAATTTGTTAATTATCTAAATACACAAGTTTCGTGTTTATAAAGAGGAAGTTTGTCTGGTTGCGGGTTTGGATTGCTAATTTTTTCACTAATAGAAACATACAATATGAAGTACATTTATGTTTCTATTAGTGAATTGCAAATCACTAATTTAGCGATTCACCAATTTTCAATGGTATTGTGTACTTAGATAAGGCCAGGCGGCCATTAAAATGATACTTACACCCTCATAATTCTTAGCTTCTATTCCAACTTTGATATCCAGTGTAATATCTTGACTAACTCCCCGGCGTTCTAGAAACAGAAAAAAAAATTATCAATGACTTTGTATACAAAATAAAGGTGATGTCTCACAACCGTGCACATTCACTCAAGAAAGTAGCCTTGCAGGCTTGGTGTTCGGTAAACGATCACTGCAGTAAGCAACTATTGTAATGGCTGATCCCTGATGGATGACAAAAAGTTCCGAGCTTCAGAATCCACGTGAAGCCAAGTTAGTCCCGGTTTCAGTAATATGACAGTTGTAAAGCCAACTTGAAGGCCTTATTGGCTTGAAAATGTTCAACAGTTGGTCGTCGCAACCTGCGCATGTCCATTTCAACACGGCAATAGGCCCACAACCTTTAATGGGACAAAAAAACTATAAGGCGAAGATTGTGGGCGTATACTATGCGTCTCCCTACCCCGTCGATGATTTACGCGTGACTTATGTATGTAATAAGGACATGGTTATTTATTTCTATACTTGCAGTCTGCATTCCTACAGGCAATAAATTTAATCCATACTAATATTATAAAGCTGAAGAGTTTGTTTGTTTGTTTGTTTGTTTGTTTGTTTGTTTGAACGCTAGGATCTCAGGAACTACTGGTTCGATTTCAAAAATTCTTTTACAGTTTGATAGTCCATTTATCGAGGATGGCTATAGGCTATATAACATCACGCTAAGATGAATAGGAGCGGAGCAGCAATCAATAATGTTTTGAAAACGGGGAATATTTTTTACCGTTTGAGAGCTTCCGAGGCGTACGCTGCGTAAATGGTTAAAGTTACGTAAAAATTGTGTATTACTAAATTGTTTCTTTTGAAAAGTTCTAAAAAAAAGTACGCGACAGCATATGTCTATCTTTTAAGGTTCGCTCACAATAACCTAATTTGTTAGCTCACGATATTATAAAACTGAAGAGTTTGTTTGTGCTAGGATCTCAGATACTACTGGTTGCATGTCTTAAACTATTTTACAGTTTAATAGTTCATTTATTGAGGATGACTAATGGCGACCTAACATCACGCTAAGACGAATAAGAGCGGAGCAGCCATGAGTAATGTTTCAAGAACCGGGAAAATTTCTTTCTTTTGAGAGCTTCCATTGCGTACGCTGCATGAATGGTTAAAGTTTCGTAAAAATTGTGTATTACAAATTTGTTCCTCTTAAAAAGTTATAAAAAAAAGTCTTCAACAGCATATGCGTAACATTTAAGGTTCACTTACAATAACCCTCATAATAAGTTTTAAAGTATGAGCGACGCGACGGGAGTAAACGTGGTCTGCAGTGGTAGCCAGTCAAATGAACGATAAAAACCGGCCAAGTGCGAGTCGGACTCGCACACGTTCCATACCAAAAAACGGATGGGCGGAAGTAAAAGCGACGGAAAACATTACACCACTTTGACACCTCTCTCCTTCTCACTCTCATGTGACGCAAACGAAGTTATGCGGTTCAGCTCTAATGAATATAGGTTAACGACGCCGACGCGACGGGACTAAATGCAACGGGAAAAATATTATTACAATACCTCTCTCTTTCTCACTCTCATGTAACGCAAACGAAGTTGCGCGGGTCAGCTAGTACAAGCTATATGGTGGTTAAGATTTCTTAACAAGACAGTTGAGGTGGGTTGCTTGTAGAGATGGGAATTTGCCCGGAAAAAACCCAAATTTGGGAAAAAACCGGGAAAAAACCCAGGGAAAAAACCCGATTGGGAATTTATTCGGGTTTTTTCGTATTTAGCATATGTAACATCTAGGTAATGTATAGTTACATGTATATATCATTTAGTACGCACTATTTCGGTATTACTAACTAGTTAGAGATAATCTATCTTTGTTTATTTTAGCACCTCTCTATAAAATAGATTGCAGAGGGGCTTATGGCGAGACTTTGTATGAAGTCTGTGACTCTTTTGCATTATA
This sequence comes from Miltochrista miniata, assembly GCA_933228765.1. NCBI lineage: Eukaryota > Metazoa > Arthropoda > Insecta > Lepidoptera > Erebidae > Miltochrista > Miltochrista miniata. The sequence goes on along the minus strand of OW121764.1, from coordinate 5,924,809 downwards.
TTACGTCACTAGGTCACGTGAATCATCTGTTCAAAGTTTGAAATAAAACAATATCTAATAACAACGTCAATCGGAGTGAACTTTCACTTTCACAGAGGGGCAGTTGGGTGAAACCGTCTCAGTGATTCCTGTTAATAATTCAATAAATAGTTACGTTTTAATATTCTGTGCTATCTAATCAAATATAATGATAATGAAATTAATTAAAAGCCTGTCTCTGTGTGTGTATTCATCCGCTCTTAGCGACAAGTAACCCGAAACTACGAACGCGCGAACGCCACCCTCCACCATCTGAGGACGAACAATAATTCGGATAGTACGGCTCTGCCTCTCTGCATAGCGCGTCAACTAAGTACATCGCGGAGTCATCCCAATGATGAGAACAGTATTCGACGCAGGGGCGACTCTGCGTCTTGTACTGCTAACATCTCTGATGTGGCGTGAAGTACCGCCTCACCTTATTTAGGACTCCTAGTTTCCGCGAGGCCAGCCAGACACAACTCTCTATGTAGTTTTTGTGATTGAGCTCACACCGGACGTCTACCTAAGATCTCCAGGTTGTCCTTTAGTGTAGTAATGTTCTGAAGAGAGGGTAGGGGTAGAAATGGGGACTTCTTAGCTATAAACGCGCACGCCTGTGATTTTCTGGCATTGTACTCGACCAAGTTGTATGAGCTCAATGGGCAATGCGACCCAGGTCCCAGTCGAGATCGGCCACGAGTTGCCGTCTTTTTTCCTTCACGTCGCGTCACCCATCGGCTGGACTGCCAGAATAGCTCCCATGCAGAGTACTATCATCCGCATAACAATGAATGTATCCAAGCAAGAGACAGCATGTCATGGATATGCGGAAGAAAGAGAGTTGGGGACAATACCGATCCCTGTGGAACTCTTGCATTTACCTGCAAAAATCAGGAAGCCTGACCATTACAGAGAACCCGTATGCGTCGCCCGCTCAGGAAGCTGGCTAACCATTAATGTCATAGAGATTATATGGATATATGGAAAATTTGATCCGAAATGCACCCGGTAGTTTGGTGGAAAGGACTCTGCAACTCCAAAATGCTGAGTAGGGTTGCAGTGAGTACGTATTCTAACTACTCTATGTACTTCAGCAGTCACTGAACGATCATTTAGCACGAATGCGCATATACATAGTCACAAACGAAATAGATTGACTACAATACAGATATGGCAGCAAAATAGCTTTTATATCGTATAATAGGAACCTGGGCAATTCTAGAAGCTTTGCTGCGGTGTCGTATTGATTGGCGATATATCGAGGTGATGAGGTGCTTGTATGATACCGCTAAGAAGACCAATCCCATAGCCCTACTCAGAGGTGTGGGACAGGGAGATGCTATATCTCCTAAGCTCTTCACTAATGCGCTTGAGGACGTCTTCAAGTCGTTGGACTGGAATGGATGGGGCGTGAATGTTGAAACCGGTTAATGTATCTACACCTTCGGTTTGCTGACGACATCGTTTTAATAGCGCTGGAACAGGTGAGCGGTATGCTGCATAGTCTTAGTGAAGAGTCTCGACGTGTTGGCCTCAGCATGAACCTGGACCAAACCAAGGTCATGTTCAATGAGCATGTCGTGCCGGGACCAATATACGTTGAATGATCGAGGCTTGAGGTTGTCCATGAATACACCTACCTTGGGCAGGTAGTCACATTTGAAAAACGAGTAAACTGGATAAGGAAATAGCCAGAAGGATTTGCTTGGGCTGGGCAGCATTCAGCAAACTGCGCGGGATTTTCTACTCGCCGCTACCGTAATGAATTAAGACGAAAGTCTTCAACCAGTGCGTTCTACTAATTATGACCTACGTTGCCAAAACGTGGACACTCGTAGTGGGGCTAGTTCACGCCCTTAAGGATGCGCAACGAGCGATGGAACAAGCTATGCTTGGAATCTCTCTGAGGGATAAGATCCAAAATGCTATCCCGCATCTTTGGGGGGCAGAAAGAGGCGGCGCAGTCCTACTTACTCCCTCTGGTCTCCAGCGAGAGAGTGTCCAAGTCCAGATCTGCCACGATCGAGGACCTGGCGCTATTGCGCCCACGCTATGTATTCTACCAGTGTGTTTCCCGCGCTCCCCGCAGTGCTGGCACTCGGCCATGGTTTCCCGTTGTATTTGCCACAGATACTTACTGAAGCTCCCGTGGGATACGGGAATAATACTTATAATACTTACTGGAAATATCTGTGACAACCTGTAGAAGAGAGCACCGTGTCTCCTCTCCAGCCACTCATCCATAACCGGTATGGCCGCCGCGATTGTGGTGGATCCCCCCTTGGCTTGCTCAAGTCGCACCTTCCATGTCTTCACGGTTTCCTGGTAGACCTGGGATCGTCGAGCCTAGATTTCTCGAGATGCCTGCACCTCGAAAGCCTGCTTTTGGCCCAGCTCCAGCTCCTCCTTGCGCCATTTAAATAGTGACGCAAGGGCTCTCGCTTCTAAGTCCCGTGGGGGGGGGGGGGGGTCCGGCTAGGAGACATGCCGCATCACCTGAGATCGTGCGGAAACCCCTCATCACCCTGACGGCCTCTGCGGGCACTTTTGTATAGTGTACTAAATAATTGTTAGTATAGCTCGTTTTTTTTGGTCAAAGATTCTTGAAAGATTCAATATAAGTTTAATCTGCAATAAAGTAACCTTCCGCCACGTTACACAGAAAGAATCTTATGATATAAACAACAAATCATCTTTTTGTTGTTATAATAACAGTTTGGTTTTATTTTAGTTCCTGAATACTGCTACACATTTTAACATTTCAAACAACAGGTAACAGCTACTGCCCTAGATGCATCGACGTAAAGTATGTGCGCATCGCAAAGTATGTACCTATTTTTCGTTGCATTTGTCCTAAAGATAATAAAATAATGTTTATATTTTTCGGATCGTCAAAGAATGAAAACTCCCGTCTATTGGGTTTTTTCCCGCATAAATACCGGGTTTTTTCCCAAACGGGAAAAAACCTGGGTTTTTTCCCGTTGGGTTTTTTCCCTCCGCCCATCTCTAGTTGCTTGTGGTCAATTATAAATCAAACTAGCCACGCACCAGGTGAGGTTTTCTGGTATTATTTTCCCTTGGTATAAATAGTAGCCTATGATCTTTCCCAAGATGTAATTTCATAGGTTCAGTGGTTCAATTGTGTAACTTAAACGCACAGACTGGCGTTACTTAAGAATTTATATAAATTAGTAGCAAAATATGTTCACAAAAGAAATGTACACAATTATAAGCCAGTAAAGCTGTGTGTACAGTATTGAAACAATTGTTAATTGTTCTCATTTCAAGGTTAGTCTACGGCAGTTGGCAAGAAAAATGGCAATTTTATTTGAGAATGTGATTGTGCTTGCATTTAACACCATCATGTCAGTCTGAATACAAAACAGACTTCGAAGGTTTGAAGGTGTGAGATAGGGAGATGTCATTTCTCCAAAAAACAGGCTTCAAAGTTCTGGAGGCCAAGCCTGAACAGAAATGTAATATCTGCTTTTTTACCATGTCTTGTCACTTCCATTACGATTGGATTATGTATGCTCCAAGTGGTCAATGATTACATCCAAAGTGCCATCGGAGAGGAAACAGAATTTCGGACATTGATTTTTGTGTCCGATCCAAAGGTTTACATTCTGCATTCACAATGGGGCTGAACCTGTGTAATCTAGACAGAACGACAATAGAGAGCGATAGACAGTTCTGTCACTCAACCTCATTTATTGCGTCTATTTTGTGTGGATTGTGACATGGGTCATCTTTCTAGATTTTTTCTACTCCGCAACCACACTTTAACTAAGAACAAGAGCTTAATCATCATCTTGGTTAGACAATATTCAGGAAGCTAGGTATTTTTTTTTATATTTAGCTCGCCAAATTGACGTCGCCACCAGCCTGATGGAAAGCCGTGGCGCATCTAGCGATTGGGGGCCACTTCTGACAGTGGTCCTCAAGTTGGCGGCCCTGTGATGTGCCTCTTCACGCTCCTCTTGAAGAACCCGGGATTGTAAGATGAGGGAAACACGTGTGCGGGCAAGGTCGTTCCATATTTTTATAGTTCGACAGAGGAATGATCTTTTGAAACGCTCAGTTCTGTCGAAGATGCTCTCCACTGTGTATGAGTGGCATCTTTGCCCGGCACGTGTTGTTCGGGATCGGAAAGGAGAGGGTGGGATCAGGTGGGATCAGGTTGAAGAGCTCTTCAGAACATTCGCCGTGATACATTCGATAGAAGGCAGCCAAGGACGCGAGGCCAGCCCAATACATCTCTCTATGAAGTTTTTGTGATTGAGCTCACGCCGGACGTCTAGGATCTCCAGGTTGTCCTTTAGTGGAACCGTAATGCCCTGAAGAGAGGGCAGTAGGAATGGGGACTTCTTAGCTGTAACGCACACGCCTGTGTTTTTCTGGCATTGAACTCGACCAGGTTGTCTGAACCCCATTGAGCAATGTGACCCAGGTCCCGGTCGAGATCCGCCACGAGTTGCCTTCTCCTCTCCTGCACGTCGCCTCACCCCTCCGCTGGACGGCCAGAATAGCTCCCATGTAGAGTACTATCATCTGCATAGCAATGAATGCACCCAAGGGACAGCTTGTCATTGATATGCAGAAGAAAGAGAGTTGGGGACAATACCGATCCCTGTGGTACTCCGGCATTTACCTGTAAATAGCAGGAAGCCTGACCATCACAGAGATCCCGTATACGTCGCCCGTGCAGGAAGCTGGCCACCCAGCAGCTTAAATGAGGCGGTAGACTGTATGCAGGCGGCAGCTTGGAAAGAAGCGACGCATGCCATACCCTATCAAAGGCTTTAGCAATATCTAGGCCAATAGCTAGAGATTCGCCGTGCCTCTCTAAAGCCTCACCCCAGGTGTGTGTTATGTACGCCAGGATGTATAATTTTGAAAGGTCTACAATAATTTATTAAACACAAGCAGGCAAGGCAATGGACACAGGTACAAAACTGTGTCCATCGCCTTGCTGGAGGAATTGTTAAGCTATCAAGTATATAGATGAAAAAATATGTCATCTTATACAGCCACATTCCTTCCCCCAGCAAGGAAAAGGTGGAGTATCAAATACATACTGTTTTTCACACAGTATTCTTCACCATACAGAAATGAAGTGTGGACAACAGAAAAATTCACCTATAGCTTGAGCAAACCCTTAAGAGTAAAGAAAGAAAGAAAAAACATTTATTCAGAGCATGCACATATGACAATTGCAAGAAAATAAACATGACCATGAAAAGCATGGCCTAAATTATATAAAAAAAAAAACCGTGCGAGCCCTAAATGGGTCATCATCTCGGCATAATGCTACATCTCATCAGCTGAGACATATGAAGTGCAGCGCCGATTTTCAGATGGCGCCCTCGCCACACGTCACTCGCGTGAGCACTGGACACCTAAGTACCTACCTCATTATTATTCTACACAAATTTAAATTTTACTACAAATATACAGAAAAACTAACTTAAATTTAAACAAGATACAAAAAAATATATATATTTATATATACATATCATGATAACAATAACAAAAACATCTCAAGATAAAAAGAACAAGAGGAACAGATAACGTTTCCAAACGAATTACCATAAGCAGTAAGAGTAGTGTATGATTTTGAATAAATAATTGTACTTACCATGAGGAACTTTAGATATAAAGCACACTTCGAATGTGTCATATGTTTCCGTCACAAATGTGAACTTTCCTTTGGTTATGCCGTCTCTCTGTGACAGTATGTGGTCTTTTGAGTCTCGGACCTGAAATAGGATTGATTACAGATTTATTATTTCTATTTGAATAATAATTCTCCTTTCAAATTAAAGTAAAGGAGGCGGAGAGAGGATTGAGGATCTGGAATATAATGCTCAATTGCATCAGGTGCTGGGTGGGATGATGAAAAGCAAATCAAAAAGTTTAATAGTGTTCTGTCTCCAATAGGTATTTTTCTTTTTACCCGATTGCCGAAGAAAGGAGTGTAATGTTTTTTAAATAAACATTGTGTGAACCTTCTCCCACATCATATAGTCCAAATTAAGCTGATAAAGCTTGTGCTATAGGATCTAGACGACTGAAAGACATACTTATATATTTCTAAATACATCCCTACTAATATTATAAATGGGAAAGTAACTCTGTCTGTCTGTTACGCTTTCACGCCTAAAGGGCTGGAGCAATTGAGATCAAATTTGATATAGAGATAGTTCGAAGCTCTGGGAAAGACAGGCTACTCTTTAACCAACTGCCCAACAGTAACAGCTAGTAAGTACATAATAATTTATAGAAAACACCCCAACTATGAAACCAACATTTGAGTATCACCCAAAAATTTGGAGTGACCTTGGAATCTAACTCAGTACTTCAGCAAACCATTGAGTGTTGCTTAGAAATAAATAGATTGTTTTCAGTCACCAACATTTTGAGTTTAAAATTAGAAAAAATATTCATTTGGAAATGGTGGGAGTTTTAACTATATGTGACCTAGTCCCATTTGTAATTTGTAACTACTCTACTACATATGAGAACAGAATTGTAACAAGTAGATTAATATCATGGGATAGTACATCAGAGGTTTTAAGCATACAAATTTGTGATAGCAGATATTTAAAGACGGAGTTACAATTTACAATCCCGGCAATGGAAAATTGCCAAAATGTATTTCTTTACTTACGATATAATCAACTCTCTGTCCAGCGACTTCAGGAACATCATATTCTCCGGCGACGAGCACGTTAGCATGCAGTTCTTCTTTCAAACACCTCTGTGTATTTGGAGCGAGGGTCCACATGATAGCGTCCGTGGTATACCACAATACACTCAAAATCAACACGAGATAGTGCACCTCCATGTTTTCAGTTATTAAATTTAATCTAACATACAGAAATTGAGATAATATTCATAACTTTATGGACTGAAAACAAACATTCTATGTCAAAATGACCGATGAGTTGGCCCGAAACGAGAAACGTCGTCGGCTTTTTTGTGATCCAGTTGCCATGTTATTAATTTTACACGTCACGTCACTACATCATTATCGTTTCATTTGTGTAAATTAATTTAGTTACAAGTAATTCATTAAACAGTTCAGAAGTAATTAAAATGATATCGCACGTCCTCTGAAAAACTGTCATAACACAGAAATATTACATTTTTAGATATTGCTATACTTAAGTTCAGTTTTCCATACTAAATCATTCAATAAAACCGCCACAACGATAACGTTAAAAAAAGTCGCTAGATGGCACAACTGACAGTTTTTTATAGAACGATAATCGACTTGACCCAATCCTCAACAGTGCCGCCTAAATAAAAAGGCGCGGTTCGGTCCCCGCTCAATGCAAATATTTGTTTGCATGACTATGGATATTTGCATTGGTCTGGTTCATTGGGTTGAGGAGGTCAGATGGCGGTCACTTGACTGAAAATCCATACTTTCATTCAAAGCGATATACATGCGAAAGTAACTCTGTCTGTCTGTTATGCTTTCACAATCAATTCAATGTCAATAGATTTTTTTATTCCAATTGCATTGTTTTTCAGAAATATTGCCAGAAATTTCAACTAGTAATAATGAAGTGCAAATAATTGTGTCTCATGACTCTTCTCTAAAACTAAAAAGAAAAACTACAAAAGGTAAATACTTATATTCAGTTTTGTACTTTTGCCATAGTATTTAGTTCACCGTGAAAATGATTTGGTCTTTACCATGGTCGACCTAGGCGGACAACCTTTGTGATGTAACGGTAGTGTGTTCAACTACCGATTCTGAGGTCGCGGGTTCAATTCGCTTACAGTGCAAATATTTGTGTGCATGATTAAGAATATTTGCATTTGGTCTGGGTGTTTAAAAACAATTATGAAAGTCAAAGATTGGTACTATTCTGGCACACAGCCGCTGTGTGAGAATCGAAGCCACCGGAAACATGTGGTGTCTACCTACCCCAATGGGATAGAGGCGTGAATTTATGTATGTATAATTAGCAGTTGTGCTCACTACTATCACAGCCCACAGATCATAGTTCTCTTTATACTGTGCTACTACCTCGCAACTTTACCATTTTACCAATTCCATAGTGCTCAACACCCTCTAATTCTAATCTATATTTGTAATGATAATCCAATTTCGCAATAATTTCAGAGAAAAGGGGTAAATCTTTATCAAGAATTTACTCGACTGAGGTATCTGTTCTCGCACGCCAAGTACAGAGGCTGAAGAAGACCAAAGCCAGTTATGCTACAAAACTGAAAAAGGCATTAGATCTATCAGAGAACATAAATTTTCAAAAAATGATAAAACGTTTTACCACTGCGGCTTCAATATTTACCTGTCTGCAATTCAGAGAAGTAGGTAAAAAGAAGTCTGGTCGCAGATACACAAATAAAGAAAAAATAATGGCACTGGCGCTGTATAAACAAGGCCCAAGAGCCTACAAATGGCTTAGAAATATATTTGTGCTCCCAACTCCTTTATCATTGAATAAAATGATAATAAGCGCTGGCTTAAAGCCAGGTATCAATGAAAATTTATTTAATGAGTTGAGAAAAAGGGCCTCCAAAATGCAAATCAACCAAAGACTATGTTCATTATTATTTGATGAGATTGCCTTAGCACCGCATTTTGACTACAAAAGAAGGACAGACATGATAACAGGGTTTGTGAATAATGGAAAATGCACTGAAAACATAATTGCAGACCATGCATTGGTATTCATGATAAGGGGAATCCAACACAATTATAAACAACCAGTGTCTTATACCTTTTGTCGTGGAACCACATCTGCAATAGAACTTGCTCAACAAATTGAAGAGATCATTAAAAAATTACAGTGTATTGGTTTTAAAGTATTGACTACTATTTGTGATCAAGGATCTACTAACGTGAGTGCTATCAATAAACTAGTACAAAATACCAAGGCAGACTATTTACGCCGTAATGACGAATTTAGAAGAGATGTATTTGAAATTAATGGAGAAGAAATCATACCTTTATTTGATCCACCTCACCTACTCAAAGGCATCCGCAACAATCTAATAACTAAGAATTTAAAATGTACCATTAAAAATGAAGTTAATATTGCTAAATGGGAACATTTAGAAATGCTACTTAAAGAAGACCCTGGGTTTGATGGACTTCGTATGCTACCGAAATTGACAGAAAGTCATATAAATCCGAAAAAAATGAGAAAAATGAAAGTGAAATGTGCTGCTCAAGTACTCAGCCACTCAACTGCAGTATTCATGGGATATCTAGCAAGTTAGTAGTTCTGTTAAACCTAATTAAGTATATATGTATTTGATATTATGTAAACAATGTGTAATATGTATATATTTAGAAAAATTATGCATCATTGTATAATCCATTCCGTTAAGTACATAACTCAACGTAAATAATCTCAATCCCTACTTCCCTACTAATATTATAAATGCGAAAGTAACTCTGTCAGTCTGTTACGCTTTCACGTTTGAGACCCTGGTAAGAACATAGGCTACTTTTTAACCGACTGCACAAAAGGAGGGTTATGATTTTACGCGATAAGGACTTCTGTGTGTTCATAATATTATAGTGAATTGTATAAATAACATGTACTAATATGTTTCAGGAAAAGGAATATTAGTAGAAGATGCTACGGAGACTGCCAGAGTACTGATTTTCTTTGACGAATTATTTGATTCTGTGAACGGAAGTTACCATAATTATAAGAATAAACCAGGCAAAAAGTTGCTTGGACCTCTGACACCAAATTCTGCCCATCAGAAGTCATGGGATGAGGCAAAGGCTGTTTTAAAAACAATGCGTTTTATTGATACCAAGAATAAAACAGTGCCTTCTATTACTAATTGGATACGAACCCTAGAAAATTTGGAATATTTAAAAAATAAATTGTTTAACAGCTACAATGTAAAGTCAATATGGCTGCGACATTTCAATCAAGACCCATTAGAAAACTTTTTTGGATGTATTCGTAGCCATGGATATCGGAACAACAATCCTACATGTGCAGCCTTTGAATCGGCGTTTGCATCACTATTGATAAATAATTTTAGTGGAAGACACTCCCCTGGTGCAAATTGTGAAAAGGACAAATGTTCAATGTTTTCATCATTAAAAAAGATATTTTTTCAAAATTTGCCACCTGCCGAATTAGAATGCGAAGAAATTGATCTAAATGATTTAAATTACGAATGTAAAAACATTAAAATGAAAAAGGACAATCCTATATTATGGTCTGCATTGGAATATGTATCCGGATATGTAATAAAGCAAGCTAAATTGAAAATATTTAAAAATTGCGAATCCTGTACAGCGTGTTTTATTAAAAAAAACATTGACAGACAAAGTGCAATTGCTTGCAAAGAATATGAACAAAGTGTTCAATATTTGACATATCCCACCGGTAATGCAATAGAATACTTTTCTGTAATACAAGATACAACCATGCATATAATAAGAAAAAGAAATAAAGAAAAAGGCATTAAAAATTACATTAAGACACTAATTAGCATCAATTATAATTATAATTTTATTACATGTCCGCTACACAAAAAAAAAGTAGTTGAGTTCATTGAAGAATTATCATGTAATTTATTTTTATACACTTGGTGCAAAGACTGCAACAAATTATTAAATGGAATGAAAACTACGTTTTCAGAAGAAGATATTATTCAAAAACAATGCTTTGAATATTATAAAAAAAGACACAATAAATAATATATGTCACATATTTGTTGTACTTATTTATTTAATTACTAGCTGATATCCGCGGCTTGGCCGCGTGATATCGGTACCCGATCCCGCTTCCCTTGATATCGGTACCCGATCCCACTTCCCGTGATATTGGTACCCGATCCCGCTTCCCGTGAGAATATTTTTCCGTAATGTAAAGCCTATATGTTATTCCAGACTATAAGAGATCTGTACCAAATTTCAGCCCAATCCGTTCAGCCGTTAGATCGTGATTGAGTAACAAACATTCAAACATCTTTACTAACTTTCACATTTATAATATTAGTAGAATTTCCATTATAATAAAAAATGCAAGTAGACATAAAATTAATTGTGATGGATTCAGTCTAAACGACCAAAACTAATAATAATAAACCACGATTGAATCCGTTAAAATTAGTTTTATTTCAATTTGTATTCTCAATAACTTTTGAAAGCCTTAAAATAGTACAATAAGTAGCTATACGTATGTACAATACACTAAATACGTAGCTATACGTATGTACAATACACTAAATAAATGTAGCTATACGTATGTATACAGATCTTAAGTACTTTGGTTATGGTTATGTATACGAAATTTTTAACTCTGTCCCTAGTCGCTTGAGGCGCTGCAATCGCCAACCATCGAGCTTACACTCTATCTCCATATATTCAATATACTCTGTGAGTGCCGCATCACTGCTTGTAACAGGTGAACGCGTATTTAAGCTGCTGAAAAACGTCTTAAGCTGTGATACAACTATATTGAAGGTAAGACTTTTGGCAATTATTTTGTTTCAAAGGGGCAAAAACTGTCGTAAGATAAAATAATTCTGTCTTTTACTACAAACACAATTGAAGTTATGTTATTATGTAATGTAAAAAAGTGTCATACCACAAGTTATGGCAATATAATCGTCAAATTATTTCTACGTTCACAATTTTGATTAACAGAAAACAGTTGTAATATGAGTTATGGTACTTTTTTTAAATTTATTTTTTAAATTTTATTTATATTCAGTTATAAATACGATGCCATATATATAATACGACTATTTTTCGCAATATTTATTTGTTAATTCAAATTGACAAATGAATGAATAACAGTCGCATTGTATTTTGGTTACCTGTTAATCCATTGTATTGTACTGTTTTAACTACATAACTATTATTACTATAATTCTAATGTTATATTTTTACGTTACCTACAACTATTGCAGACATGTATTAAGAATGCTGTACCTACTGAAAAAGGCTACGACTAGGAAACAGTCACGAAGAAAACTATAATTTTTCAGCAGAACAAAACAGTAAGATTCAAATAGTAATGTTTCAACGATCTTTTGAAACACTTAGTTCTGGCGAAAATTCCCTACTGTGTATGAGTGGTAACATTGCATGGCTCGCGTTGTTGGGGATCGGAATGAAGAGGGTGGGATCAGGTTGAAGAGCTCCTCAAAACACTCGCCCTGATACATTCGGTACAAGGCAGCTAAGAACTCTATGGTTCTTCGCTACGCTAACGGTTCGAGGCCTCCCGTCACCTCAAGACAACCAATTATTCGGATAGCACGTCTCTGCATAGCGTCAAGCGCGTCTAGTAAGTACTTCGTGGAGTCATCCCAAAGGTGAGAACAGTATTCAAAGCAGGGACGAATCTGCGTCTTTTATAGTAAACATCTCTGATGTGGCGTGAAGTACCGTCTCACCTTACTTAGGACTCCTAGTTTCCGCGAGGCCAGCCTAATACAACTCTCTATGTTGTTTTTGTGATTGAGCTCACGCCGGACGTCTATACCGAGGATCTCCAGGTTGTCCTTTAGTGGAATCGGAATGCTCTGAAGAGAGGGTAGGGGTAGGGGTAGGAATGGGGACTTCGTAGCTGTAAACGCACACGCCTGTGTTATTTGGGCAATGAACTCGACCAGGTTGTCTGAACCCCATTTGGCAATGCGTCCCACTACCAGGTCCCGGTCGAGATCCGCCACAAGTTGCCGTCTCTTCTCCTCCACGTCATGTCGCCCATCCACTTGCCGGCCAGAATAGCTCGCATGCAGAGTACTATCATCCGCATAACAATGCATACACCCAGGGGACAGCATGTCATTGATATGCAGAAGGAAGAGAGTTGGGGACAATATCGATTCTTGTGGTACTATAGCATTTACTCGCAAAAAGCCGGAAGCCATTTAAAGCTAATGCTGGCCAACAAGCGGCACAACTGAGGCGAGAGACATAAACCGGCAGCTTGGAAAGAAGCGACGCATGCCATACCCTATCAAAGGCTTTAGCGATGTCTAGATCAATAGCGAGAGACGCGCCGTGCCTCTCCATAGCGTCACCCCAGGTGTGTGTTATGTATGCTAGGAGGTTACCCGTTAATTGTTTCAGCCTAAAGCCATATTGACGATCGCTAATAAGCGAGTGATCCTGCAGGCAGCGCATGTTGATAATTAGCTTGAACACCTGGCAGATGACAGTGGTTACGGCTATGGGGCGGTAGTTAGGTAGGCGAACGTCCGACCGATACTCTTTCTTGGGGATCGGTAGGATGTTCGCCTCCTTCCAAGCCTCTAGCACTTCCCACGACGAGTATGAAAGGCGATACAGGCGTGTGAGCGTTGGAGACAATTCGGTTGCAAATTTCCTCAACACCACCGCCGGAATGCCATCAGGACCACTGGCTTTCCGCGTGTCAAGTGACCGTAGCACCGCTCGCACCGTTAAGATTAACAATGCTAAAAGGCTGATTTTATAATTTTTAGTTTAATATTTAAATTATGTAATGCCTATTGAGTTTAAAGAAATGTTGTTTAGCTATTATAATTATTGTGAAAATACAAATAAAGCAGTGATTAGATTGCAATTTTGTTTTATTGAACATAATTGAATGTAAAAAAGTGTCATATCATACCCTTTTTTTTAATTTTTGTTGAAATAGTCATAATATTATTTACAAAATTGTGCTTTTTACAATACTCTCCTCTTGGCTTCTAAATATAGCACCAAATGAATGAGTCATTTGATGTCAACAATAAGCCATTTAATCACTATAGCATTGATAAGTCAAAAAAAACTTTAAATGCTTATATCTCAAAACTACTATTTTTGGGTTATGACAGTTTTTTTGAGGACGTGCGATATGATATAACTAACCATCAGTTGTTTCATCCACATCTATTATATAAAAATAAGTCGGGTTTTCCTTCCTGACGCTATAACTCCAGAACGCACGAACTGATTTCCACGGTTTTGCATTCGTTGGAAAGGTCTCGGGCTCCGTGAGGTTTATAGCAAAGAAAATTCAGGAAAATTTTCAACAGAAAAGCGGGAAAATCATTTTTCACATACAGCGCCAACGCGGGCGAAGCTGCGGGCATCAGCTAGTATTGTATAATTTATATAGTGTAAACTAAACGATTTTAAGAATGTATGTCTATAATTACAATTTTTCTTGTATTATAATTACTAATTTTCATAGCACAGATTTTTATATAAAATAATTATTGCGTGAAATGAACTGCATAGTGCTCAAATTGCCAGAATTCATTTTAGAGAATCTACCTTTTTCTTACTCGGTATTTATGAATTTTTGCATAGAATTCTATCAATTTGATAAATATCTTACACAAATCGCAAAAAAAAAACTTTAATTTATATTGAACTGGGAATTCAGAAAAAAAAATTCATATTTTACGAATTAACAAAATCAAAAAAATACTAACTGCGTTCCAGTCTTCCAGTTTTGATAAACGCAACAAAACAAACTGAAATGAGATGGTGAATTAAAGTTAGAGTTACAAAACTCTTGGAACTGGAACACAATTTTTCCTGGAATGGAAATAAAATAATTTGGAATTGGAAATTGGAAAGGAAGGAAAGAGAAAAGTGCAGTAGAATAAATAAACAGCAACAGCAATATATTATCCTTCATAATCTTGTTTTTGTGAAAACGATGGTATCTTTCTCTGCTATGTAAAGAGTATCAACTAAGTTTATTTAAGCATTTAACGAACGAGTGTCATTTGTGTATAATCTTTCGAGAACTCGAAGAATCGTGAAGTTTACGGATTACGGATCCCGAAAAGTTGCGGCCTTGGCACTATTTGGCACTTGTGACAAGTTTGACAGTTTCGTCGATAGTTATTTTTCCAGAAATTAGTTTCATTTATTTATCTTCTCAGAAGTTTTATCCGAATAATTGTTCAGAAAATCGCACCTAATGCCTTCAGTAACATTTTGGATATAATTTGTCGTAAGTACTTGGATTTCTACTATGTGTTTACATAATAGTGATTGATGTGTGATGTGTCTTGCACTTTTTGGATACTGTAGTTTACATTTATTTATCATTTAAAATTATGAAGGAATTGTTTGGATTTCAAGTACATACATTGGTGTTAATATTAGTAGTCAGTTATGAGCTTATATGATTAAAGCAAAGGTTTTGAGTATGTGCTCTGTTGCACCCTATTAGGTTGACTATCATAAAACCTAAAACTAATATTTTAAACTCTTGAACATACCCAAGATTCCTACTAGATAACACAAATCATTATGTGGTGGGCCTAGTTAAGCAAGAAAAGCTGTAACCAACATTTTGTTACTTTGAGAACATGAAGTTTTAGCTTTTCCGGAGAACAGAATATTTACCTAAGGACCTTTCTGAAATATTTGTTTTATACATTTATTTTTTACTTCAATTATTGTTTTAAAATGTTAAATCTTGTTGCCACTTTATCCAAAAACTTTATTAAACGTAATGTCTAAGTTGCATCTACTTTCCTGTTACCAAAACCTGTTATGTAAAACACCAGAGTATTTAAGTAGATGTTAATGTTCTGGAATCCATTTACAATGCAGAGGAAAATTAGGTTGTATTTTAGTTTTTTCAACTTCAAGGAAATTTGATTGGACAATATTTGAGACCTGCAATGAGAGAAATTGAGGAAGAGTGCAGATGTTACAGGATAATGGCAAGTGCAGCAGCTCCATAACTTAGGGTAGGTTTTGGAGATCTTCGGGGCCAACCTAGAATCACCTGGAAGTAGTGCACCCGCTGACTAACAGAAGTGGTCATAGTGAAAAGAAGAAAAAAATTGAAACTAAACCCAGTTCCAACCAGTTAGACCAGTATACTACAGTTCGGCTAATGATTCTTCATAAATTCACTGTGCAGGTGCTGGGTCCATAGTGTCCAAACGTTTCGTCGATTTAATCAACTAATATTATTAGGTACAAATACCAATGAAATGGAATTGAGACAATAATTTTAAACTTGCAGGTAAACGGCTATGTCTTCTCGAAGTGAACCTGTGCTTACCAGCATTAAAGACTCTGGACAGATATGTGAAAGACAACCATTGCTGTATACTATTGATATTTAACGTAAGTAGTACAATAAGTATTTGTTTGACCGAGAGAATAGTCCTGTCGATACATTGTTTGAAGTTTGGTTGTACGACAATCCTTGATTTTTTTGCGAAATATTCACTTCTTGTGGGCTATTTTGTAGAATAATCAAGGATTGTATACTTACACAAACCAGATACACCATAGTTGACAGAACATAATAATAATGTGGATCAAAATTTAGGCTTGATATTAATTTTTTAAATGTTAGAAATAAGATTTCCTTGACACATCTATGGTAAGTAATCAAATCTAAAACTAATGTTATTATGCAATAATTTTTCTTGATTATAAAAATAGTAAATGAAGAACTTTGAAATTGTATAACAAGAGGGCTTTTTTTTTATTACGTGAGGGAAAATCCTCATGGATGTTATGACTCCAACCGACTAAAAACCTCACGTGTCCCGCAACTGCCTATGGTTGGGAGCAAGGGGCTAATACTCTGTTGGTTCATAGTAGCAAACTCTATTAACATCAGTAACTCTTGGGTAAGGTGGCGAACCAAGAAACGGCTCATTTGATTATACTACACTAGCAGAATGCCTTTATAATGGACGCTCCTAGAATAGCTGTGAATGATTTCATGTTGTAAACTGAGCACTACGACTATTGTGTATGCGTTCCATAGCTAGGTACTTGGGTCCCGTACTTAAGAACACTGTGCGTGGGTTACTGAATGCCCAGTGTAATTCTCCCTATTTAATTACCTATTCGATCATTTTTAGTAACACGCTAAGCTTCCAAAAGTTTCCATCCAATAACATGATGTTGTGTTTACTCAACATTCAAAGCTCAGCTAAGTTTAGACGAGTATTACTGGCGGCATTTCTAGTTGCAACGAGACACACACGTGAAGCAATTTACGTCATCCACATTTGAGGAAAAATAAACTTGTTTTTTTTTCATTTAGTTGAATTTGCCACTTGTAACATCACTCGCATAGGCAATTACACGTTCGTCTCGCGAGAGTTGAGTTGAAAATTGCGTGCTCACTTGATTTAGATAAAGTGTATTGCGTCCCGGAGACGTTTAAGTGACTTGACAAGTCCGACGTCACGTCAATCTCAGATTTTATGGAAGTAGCGTCAAGTGTACGTGACTTTGTTTGTACCTACGTGTGTCTGTGTGCATTGACGTGTGTCTACACGTGAGACTTGTCTTGTCAAGTCATTTGATCGTCTCAGGGATGCTTAAAACAATCTTGGCATTTGTTAGATTGTTTGCAAAATCTGTAATATTGATATGCGGAGCGAAATACTTGTGCCACTTTTTTAAGAAAATTGCTACATCAAAAACTTGTCACACTTATAAAGTTAATATTGAAGAAGTGCGTAGTCATCGTAGTTTTTTTTTAAATTACTGTCTAATTTCGATCACCAACAGATGCTATGGGAATCGATGGAGTTTCAATTGAAGCTTGAAGGGATAAATTGGGTAGATTCTCTATCGACAAGGTACATCTTCGAGTTACCATAAATTATGTACCTATAAAATAAAATAAAGTAGGCTCAAATAAATACTTAACAATAAAATTTATATTATTTATATTATTATTTATATATTACATAGTCAAATAAATAAATTAACTATAAATATTACATAAACAAAGTATCCGTGCGTAAACTACACTTCATCATTCATCATGGACCCTCCCCCACCCGCACCCGGTGCGAAGGTGCCCATCGCGCTAGTCGCGTTTCCTCTCTGGATCGCAATGGCCAGTCTTTGCACCAGTCACGATCCAGCCCGGGGGTCTCCTGACTTTTCCCTCAATCTGCGCCCTATTTCCTGCACAAATTGTTTGGCCTCAATACCTCAACAGCCCATGGTCTCCACTGCGAAGGGAACGAAAAGATACTGGGCTTGCAACGGTTCATATTAAAGTAGGCCCATGACGGCAGCGTGACGTGAGGGATTCACGCACGCCCGTACGTGCCCGCACATAAACTGCTATTTATTTAAATAACAGTTTACTATTCGCACCCAGCCATGGCGTTGTTGACGTCTGGTAAGTTGCTAGCTGCCGTCCCTACAAGCATCGGTAGCCTTGCTGTTCGTCTGTCTGTCCGTCACCAGAACCTAAGAGTCGTGATAGCTAGACAGTTGAAATTTTCACAGATGATGTAGTTCTGTTGTCGCTATGACAACAAATACTAAAAACAAAAAAAAATAGATAAAGTTGGGCTCCCGTAATTTCTTGTTTTGTCATTTTATTTTTAACCCCTCTCTATAAAATGTGGATTGCAGAGGGGCTTATGGCGAGACTTGTGTCTGTAGTCTGTGACTCTGTTGCAATAAATTACGTCACTAGGTCACGTGGATTATCTGTTCAAAGTTTGAAATAAAACAAAAATGCCAACGTCAATCGGATTGAACTTTCACTTTCACAATAAACGTTAGAGGGGCAGTCGGGTGAGACCGTCTCACGGCTTCTTTTTTGGTACGGAATTCTCCGTGAACAAATACCATTTTGGCCGTTTTTAGGGTTCCGTAGCCAAATGGCAAAAACGGAACCCTTATAGATTCGCAAGTCTGTCTGTCTGTCTGTCCGTCCGTGTGTCACAGCCACTTTTCTCTGAAACTATAAGACCTATGCTGTTGAAACTTGGTAAGTAGATGTATTCTGTGAACCGCTTCGAAAATTTTTGTATAAAACTAGAAAAAAAGCAGTTAATGTTGGGGGTCCCCATACTCAGAACTGAAACTCAATTTTTTTTTCATCAATCCCATACGTGTGGGGTCAATAGATAGATCTTTAAAAATGCTATTGAGGTTTCTAACATCATTTTTTCTAAAGTGAATAGTGTGCGCAAGAGACACTTCCAAAGTTGAAAAATGTGTGTCCCCCTCTAACGTCTAAACTGAGAGAATGATAAATCTAAAAAAAATATATAATGTAAATTGCCATAAAATCTACCAACGAAAATTGGTTTGAACGAAATCGAGTTGGTAGTTTCTTTTGGTAGTTTCTTTTTAATACGTCATAAACCCCAATTTTCGCGGAGAAAAATCACTACCACTGCGATTGTGTTAAAACATCAATAAAAGTTACAACGAACTACAAGAACTTTTATATTAAGTTACTTGCTGCTACGGAACCCTTCATGTCCGAGTTCAACTCGCACTTGGCCGGTTTTTTTTAATGGGTTTCAATTTTGATCTCCTGTTAACTTACCCAATGTGGGGGAATTGACATGGTACAATTTTTTTTAAATATTATGATCGCCAAATTGACGTCGCCAGCCTGATGGAAAGTAATGGCGCATCTAGCGATTGGGGGCCACTCTCTCAGTCCGTAAGACTTCTGACAGTTATAATTGAAAGGTTACTAAATATGAAGTATAGTTCCAACCGTTTACTGGTACATCTGTATTGTTTTATGCCTTTTGCCGTGTAGAAATAGACAGGCGCACGGTTGCGGCTTGACGACCGCCATATTACTAGCAATTTATTCAATTCTATGATACGTTATCGTTGCGATCGTGATAAAAAGATCGACCATTTTGTCGTGGTTTATACATTCAGTTTGTGCTGTGAGGGCGCGTTTTTAATACGTAGATATAACCGGACCGGTATGACTAGATTAGTTTGCGTCGTAGCTCATATAATTTTTCATACTTTAGTTAGTTTTTAGGGTTTCGTAGTCAAATGGCAAAAACGGAACCCTTATAGATTCGTCATGTCTGTCTGTCTGTCTGTCTGTCCGTCCGTGTGTCACAGACACAGCCACTTTTCTCCGAAACTATAAGGCCTATGCTATTGAAACTTGGTAACTAGATGTGTTCTGTGAACCGCATTAAAATTCTTATATAAAACTAGAAATAAATCAGTAACTTTTGGGGGTCCCCATACTCAGAACAAAAACTCAATTTTTTTTTTATCAAACCCATACGTGTGGGGTATCCATAGATAGGTCTTCAAAAATGTTATTGAGGTTTCTAACATCATTTTTTTCTAAAGTGAATAGTTTGCGCAAGAGATACTTCCAAAGTGGAAAAATGTGTGTCCCCCCCTCTATCTAACTTCTAAACTAAGAGAAAGATAAATCTAGAAAGAATATATGATGTACATTGCCATAAAAACTACCAATAAAAATTGGTTTGAACGAGATAGAGCTGGTAGTTTTTTTTTAATACGTCGTAAACAGCCATTTTCGGTTAGAAAAATCATTACCACTGCGAACGTGTTAAAACATCAGTCAAAGTTACAACGATCTATAAGAACTTTTATATTATGTTACTTGCTGCTACGAAACCATTCATGGGCGAGTCCAACTCGCACTTGGCCGGTTTTTAAATTTAAAAATTGGTAATTTATAGAACTACATCAATAAATGTAGTGTCAAATCAAGCCTATGGTTGGGAGTGCCGCCTCTAAAGGATGTCCCAGGACTCAAAGGATGTCCCAGGATTCTCGATGTGGGGCTAAGAGTACTTACTACCGCTCTTGTACCCTACCCGGGGCTCCCACCGTAGGTAGGCAGAGAACGTGTGGTTTTTAGTTGCTAAGAGTCCGTTATAGCATCATTGACGGATTAAAATAAAAACTGCTCTTTTACCAATTTTTATCAATGACAGATAGTGGGTGTCTGGTGTGTTCCCGATTCCCTCCCATCCTTTATTTAAAAATTATCGTGTTTATCTCCAATTTTAGGGCAAACTTGATAATTTACCCCAAAATTAGGGTAACTATGTTGATTCAAAAACCGGAACAATATATTCAAATAAAATGATTTTGATCTTTTTACTACGAGATTCTGCTGTAAGCGGTACCTGTTAAGGTGGGTATCCATTTAGGTTCGCGAACCTCGTGCTCGCGATCCTGGAGCGTGAACGTATCCACTATGTGGAGCAGTTGCAAGGAGCGCGGAGCACGAGATTCGCGAACCTAAGTGGATACCTAGCTTTATATTGCTGCGTATCTACGCGCTTGCGTAGACGCGTAACTGAATTTTGTCGTTGCGTAACCGATTATCGTAGCTGCGTAGCCAAAATATGTAGCTGCATAGTCAACATTTGTAGCTGTGCGTAGCCAAAATTTTCTAGCTGCTTAGCCAAAATTTGTAGCTGCGTAACCTATTCGCGTAGCTGCGTGGCTGTCGTAGCAGTAGCTTGACCATCAAAGACCTCCGTAGCACCAAGAACGAAGACTCTAAAAACAGAAGAAGGAACTAGTAGAGAAAATGCATTGTGAAAAATCGTTTACATAATTTAGTGTTTCAACACAATAAATGCGACGCACAAAACTAATCATCTACCTACAGAAGTTTCTCTTTCTATCGCGTAGCTCTTATCTATACGAAAGATTTTAAGGCTAGGAATTGTTCGGAATAAATTAATGTGATTAATTTAGCGCGTGCGAAAACCGACTGACATGCGCCTTTTGCCTGCGCCTCTTGTCAACTTCAATCTTTAAGAAATAAGACATGGCCGTAGGTGTACATTAATGTACATATATGCTCTCAACGCTTCTTATGTTCTCGTTATAATCGTTTCTATACGCGTCGAGCGTATAGAAACGTTACAGCGAGTTGTGGAAGACCAGTCAAACTAGACAAGCCTTAGACTTCTAGACTTTTGTGTTACTCTATCTGCGTAGCCACTGTAGCTCCTTGGCGGTTCGTTCTATCGCATACTATTGTCATTACTTCAGAAAACACGCCACCACTGATCGAACGCGTATAATAACGCAAGCAAAACCTTTTCCCTTATACACTGCTGCTTTGGGGTGAGTGATATGGGGCAGTAGTCTAATTCCAGGTTACTGTGTGGCCATTATTTTGCCCGTAGGAGTAGTAATAAATGGAACAAAAGCGCTGCCGAGCGAGTCGCAGTCATTTTTGGCAATACAGGTTTATTTTCACCAGAGATGTGTGCCGCACAATTTGACAAAATAAGCGGTAAACGTTACTTGTGTACCGAAGAACGTGATTGGTTGATATCAAATGCATTCATAGCAACGTAGCGTAGCACATCTCTGCTGATAAGCACCCTTTTTCGGGTATTTTCACCTGTTGGCACGCTGGAATAGAAATTAAGTATAGGTATATACTCTAACTAACTTAATCGTCGTAGCGACCCGAGGCTGTATACAGTTGCGCATCTGCAAAACATCTTTCAGTCCGTCAATTCCAGTCACCACTGCTTACGAACTAATGATACTCGTAGTGGTTCTTCTATTTCTGGTTGTCTCTGTTTCATACGGGCAATGGCTATAACGCTTTAAAAAGAAAACAAATAATAGAAAGTAATATAATATGTTACAGACATGTGTGTACGATATCCTTGCGTAACAATATTATAAAATGCAATGTGCATCGTTGTCAATTGATTGACCTTAATCTCGTACACAAACAATGTTCTGTACACGTGGTGCGTCATGCTGCGTTATTTACTTGTGTATTGAACATATAATTGACTATCTGTGTTTGCTGGCTTTGCCCTTGATTCGTGCTCGATAAACTTTAACCCCGTATTTTACCCCCATAGGAGTGGAATTTAGAAAAATTCTTTGTCAATGCCTTTTTTTTATTTTAACGAGCGGAAAATCCTAAATAAATGCCTATGCTGGACTCTTACCGACTAAAAACCGTTCCATACCTAATGCCAACGGTTGGGAGCCCCGCGTAAGCCCTCGGAAGGATGACACCAGGATTCCCAACAGACCTTGGCTAGAACTGCTGCGTTACCTAGGGGGTTCGGGTGCTATCCTGCTACTCTGGGGAGTCGGTCAGATGTTGGGACTGTTTCTCAATACCTACATTCAAAGTGTGGCATACATACCCTAAATATTTCAAGTTTTTAGCTCCAAGCTTCGTCGATTGGCCATTGATAGGATCTTAGGTGTGGTGTTTATTACCTAAATTAAGATTTTTTACCTCTTATTCTTCATCGTTTCTATCTGCATCGTTTCATATTGATTAATTCTTCATTATCTTTATAGGACAGAGACATAATCTGTTGTAGAATTTAGGTCGAGTTAGGTCACGCCGAGTCGTTGACCCAGATTCAGCAATTTCCCTTTTTCGGGAAATCATTCACGCTCGTGGCTATCTGGTAGACATGTCGGCGCGATTGATGTGCGAAGTCATTCTCACACATCTGAAAACATTGATTTGCTAGTAAGTAAATTGCTATACCTATCACTAAAACATCGTGTAGCTATGAAAATCAGGATATCTATTTAGCCTCGTATGTTTGTGATCAGAGAAATTGTTTGAAAGTATGACCACGGCTTTCTTTTATCACACCGTCATAGACTGGGAGTTCATCCTCGCTCTGAGGAAGGCTATATAAAATCACTAGTGACCGACCGAAGTTTCGGTTTCGGTTTCTGCCAGTTTCGGCCAAAAAATCGAGTTTCGGCCGCAGTTTCGGTTTCGGCCAAAACGGGCCGAAACTTTCGGCCGGGCCGAAACTCACGTGTTCATGAATTTTGAGTGCCTGGCTCTACTGGCGACGTGGTTGGGGTCAGCCCAATTAGTTAATATGTTACTAACCAAAGATTTACAGAGTTACAAAGGACTTGCAATCAATAGTTATAATAATACCATTTTTACGAAATCCTAAAAAGGTGATCCAGGACATTACATAACCCTACCACTTTGTTGTCGGTTTCAGTGACTTCGTTGGTCGTCTACCTGTCTGTCTGCAGGCTGTAACTCATGCACCGTGATAGTTAGACAGTTATTTTTTTTACAGATTATGTATTTCTGTTGCCGCTTTAGCAAAAAATAATAGAAATAGACAAATTAATAATATTAAAGGGGGCCTCCCATACAACATCGTGATTTTTTGCCGCTTTTCTTGTACTACTGTTTGTGCGCTAGTCCGACTCACTGTTGTCCAGTTTTAGTTATATTGGGTGTAACAAATTTGACTCTCCAAATTTCGTCACGTGACGTGGCATCAGTCAAGAAACATTACAAAAATTAGGAAAAAAAATCACATGAATACTTTAACCGTAAATCCGTTTTAAAGGTCCTATAAATTTTAATTTTCACACTTTCTATCGCTACTGAGCGGCAGTAGAAAGAGACAACGACAGCCAGACGGGTGCTCCGTGTTTGTTTTGCCACGGCGACCTTGTTACCTCGAATTGCCGCGGTAAAAAACGAATTCTTAATGTGCGCCAAAAAAAAAAATGAAAATATTAAGCCCCCTTTTTTATTAAATATTTGTATTTGATTTCCGATGCCAAGTCATCTCATGAAATTTTGAGAGGTAATTTTGTTACACCCAGTATACTTCTAGAATGTAACCTAAACCAGCCAAGAGCTAGTAGCAGGGCACCGTGTGATTTTAGTCGATAGGAGTTCGCAATAGCATCAATGAGTAATTCCACACATAAAGAAAAAAACTCATCTCTAAGTGAAGATATTTCTAAAATGAACACTGGAAAAGATTTTTACCGTTGATTTGAACTTGCTTTGTTGGTGGATAATGGAGTGGTTGGTTATTATTTTTCCAATAGGTGCACTATTGGCAAAATAACCGGCTAAGTGCCAGTCGAACTCTCGCACGGAGGGGTTAAAGTGGAACCCTATAAACGAGACATGAGGCCTAGCCGTCCGTCTGTCTGTTAGTCACGAGGTTGTATCGCTGGAACTGTACCAGATAGAGGCCTAAAATTTTCACTGTACAGTAGTCCTACTGACTAAAAACCACGCGTCCTACCTACCATCCTATGGTTGGGAGCTCCGAGTATGCTCTCGAAATGATGCATACTGCGGCCGCATCTTTGGGGGGCTGTTCTGTTGTTATCCCGCTTCTTAAGGGGGGCGTGCATGAATCTCTCACGTCACGCTATCGTCTAAGGCCTGCTTCTGTAAGGACGGTGAGCAGCCCCGTCACCGTCCTCAGGCCCCCGGTCATGGAGGCTGATAGTATGGGGCGCCACCGCAGACTGTGGAACTTGGGTGGGAGAGTTCTCTCTCGCTTCCTCCCCACCGCCTCTTTCGCGAGCAAGGGCCCTCGCTTTCTCGGTCCCATAGAGCAGGGGTCGGCAAGGCGCGGCTCGCGAGCCGCATGCGGCTCTTTGGGTGTAGACCTGCGGCTCTTTAGTTGCATACATAATTATCATATTATTCATTTTCAAAAATACCACAAAAGTCTTACTAGTAGTTAAACAAGCAAACTCGCATAATGGTGGTGTGCTGCGCTTGAAAGCGTCATATGGAGCACCATTTTCTTTCTAATAGGATTCTGCTGCGATGTCCGCCGCGGGCCATAGCCCAGAGAATATAATATCATAAGAGACGGCATGTCTAATTCTGACAGTTCGTCGCGGAACCTAGAGGTCGCAGTTCTGGCAGAAATCTACTGGCCCAATGCTTTGGTGCGTCAAAATGGCAAACAACCATCTTCGGAAGAGATTGAAAGCTGGCGTGTTAGAGCGCGCAATGATCTCATTCATAAATGGTGCACCAGGCTAGAGCTCGGCGGTAAGCATTGAGCTCGTCTCTGCCATCTTATTTATTCTGAGGTCCTGGGTAGAAAAGCGGCACTGACATACCTACCACCTCACACAGCTCCTCACGGGGCACGGATATTTTAGTAAATACCTGCATGATGTGGTAGGCATTGAGCCTGTGGCAACGTACCCACTGCGAGGACGGCGCCGTGTATAAAGCGCTGCATACCCTCGCTTTTTGTACGGAGTGGAGTGGCGAGCGTACCGCTCTAAGAGTCCTAAAATGGGCCCGGTCGCGTCGCTGTCTATTATAGTTTACGCTATGTTAGACAGCGAAGAAAATTAGTTCGGCTGTTGTTTTGACGTCAACGGCAATGAGAAAAGCGCTGCGGGTGCCAGAGCGGGGTGGCCTAACACTTCCAGTATGCCAACCTCGCACGCGTGGCCGACGCGACGATGGAAGCTTTATGACAGCCGTGAGACTGACTAAGACTCACCCCTCGTGTACAGGCGTCGCGGCAGTGAAGTTTCGGTGGGTAATAATTAGACCCTCAGAGTCGAGACTGTTGCCGGTAGCTGTTGTACGCTTGCCTTCCCTGTGACCCAACATAAGTGACAAGAAGGAATATCTCAGGGTTTTAGTGGGAGAATCCCACATAGTCACTCAGATTTTTTAAATTGTGGAAATTCTCCAAAACCACCCTGTGACTTACCATCTGCCTATGGCCGTAAGTCCTGGAGACGCCCTTCGAAGAATGTTCTCAGAGCTTCCGACAGACTTGGTTTGTCTCTATAGCAGACTTTCCCCGCAGTCCACTTCTTACGGGGGGGGGGGGGGGGGATCGTGGGATCAAGAAAGATTTTGTGGCTCTTTAAAAATGTTGTAATTTAAAATCGTAATTTTTGGCTCTTCCGACTCAAAAGGTTGCCGACCCCTGCCATAGAGGGATCCCGGCTAGAAGACATGCCGCCTCAACTGAGATCGTGCGGTATCCCCTTATTACCCTGACAGCCGTCGCCTTCTGCGGGCTAAGCAATCTAGCCGCACTGCTGGCTATCAGGATCTACGTCCTTACGGGGGCCTCGTATGGAGACATGCTCCGCACGATCCCAAGGTACAGTCTCCTGCAGGGAGCGTTGCCTCAGCAGGGCCTCCTGATATTGGGCAACAACCGCGAGATTGCGGCTGATTCCCTTCCTCAGCTATGGGACCAAACTTCGGAATTGGTATCCGAAGTTCCACCGGCTATCGAGTACGGGCCCTAGATACGTCATCGAGAGCTCGATGCCGATGCTGACGCCCCCTATATGTAAGCTGGATCCCGCAGGTTGCCTTTAAGGCTGCGTCTCGGCTTGCTCCTTGCGCTGTAATGAGGGTGTCGTCGTAACACGTTACGCCGACACATCTGAGCAACGGACCACGCAGCACCCAATCGTAACCGATGTTCCACAGAAGCGGTCCTAAGACCAATCCCTATGGAACACCGAACGACTAATCTCACCGACCCTGCCCTAGCCAGCTCGGGTAAGTTATGGCCCTCGCGGAAAGATAGGCATTCCATGGTAAATAAGCGCCTCCCAAACGCAGCTCCAAGGAAGGTTTTGAAAGCGTTGGTGATGTCAAGAGACACCGCCACCACCACCTCACCCTGTTCTGTTGCCGCTATAACAAAAAAAAAATTTTGTAACGGCACCCTCTGTGCGGGAATCCGACTCGCACTTGGCTGTTTTTTTTTTCAGTATGAACACGTGAGTTTCGGTTTCGGTTTCGGTTTCGGCCGAAACTGACCCTGTGGCCGAAAGTTCGGTTTCGGTTTCGGTTTCGGCTGGAAAACCAGTTTCGGTCGGACACTAAAAATCACGCTATGATCCATAGAAGCGGAGCAGTACTAAATGTCAAAATCAATGTAATCTGATAGACTTCTTTGTATACATTATTATAAAATTACGGGGATTTTAACGTAACAGAGCTGGGGGTTCGAATTTACAACAAAACCGCGGATACAGCTAGTTCCAAAACTTCAGATTAAAATCATAGCTGGCCAACTGTAGATACAGTAAAAGGACAAGGTAGAGTCATAGCTGGCATTTCTTACAGGCATACAGTACATTGAGTGTAGACAATTTATTAGGTAAGTATGTACTTACAACGTTTCGTTTTATGAACCTCCATATTAGGTCATCAATCAAATCATTCCATGGCAGTCCACTGCTGGACGTAGACCTCTCCCAAATTACGCCACTCTGGCATCCAGTCACTCCCTGCGACCTTTTCAGATCGTTGATCCATCTAGTGGGGGTCAGCCTTCCCCACGTACGTCATTTGCTCCATCGACAATCGGTTCTTCTTCGGATGTGGCCAGCCTTCTGCCACTTCTAAACGCATACTTTGCGAGCGATGTCGACCACGCTGGTTCTCTGACCGATAACATCGTATCGTTTCATTTTATCCCTCCGACACACAAGCATTGCTCGTCCCATCGCTAGTTGCGCAACTTAAGAGAATGGACCAGTAGGTGTTTAGTTTCAAACCTATGTAAGTACTTAAACTTACTTGGTAAGAGCAGGTCTTGTCTCGAAACTTCCCGGCAACACTGGAAATAAATTATATTGAAGCGTTAATTATAACTTGTTAGATGTATGAAAATTCCCCCTTAAATTGTTTTTGACTACTGTAAACAACTAATAACAAGGTGCAAGTTAACGAACGAGTACAGCACCCGGCTCTTCTCTCCTGCTCCCTCCCGCTGCCTCTTTCTTGAGCAAGCAGCTCGCAGAAAGACGCAGCAGCAGCGTCCTACTTTCCCCCGCTGGAGACTATGGCCTTCACCATGGTCTCCAGCGTGAGAATGCCCACGTCCAAGCCCGCAACGAGGTGCTGGCGCTGTAGAGCCCAAGCTGACCACTCCGTCAGTGTGTGCTGTACCGTATCTTTGCTGCAGTCACCGCTGTACTGGCACCCAGGTGCTACCTCCCGGTGTATGCGCCACAGATACTTTCCGAAGCACCCGTGCCCGGTAAGCATCTGGGACACTCGGTAGGTTAGGCTGCCAAGGCGCTTCTCTAACCACTCCTCCAGGACCGGCTTCACCGCCTCAATAGTAGTGTGGTCCCACTTTGGTTGCTCAAGTCGCACCTTCCATGTCTCCATGAGCTTCTGGCGGAGCTAGGATCTCTGGGCCTCGATTTTTCAGGGTACAGACCTTTGCCCGCTCCAGCGCCTCCTTGCGCCATTGATACAGCGACGCAAGGGCCTTCAGTTCCAGGTCCCATGGAGGGTTCCCGGCTAGGATGATTAAACGGACTCCATTTAAAATAATTAAGTACTTACTTAAAAATAACTTGGACTGAATAGCCTCCAGCTGATATGTGAAACTTTTTCAACATGTAGGCAGCAATCGGTTAGTTTGTGGTCCTGTAAAATATTAAAGAAATTTATGACATAAGTTTCTGAATTTTTTTATGAATTGGTGACCAGTTTGTATTGTTACTAGCTAGGCTCCATAGCTTCACTTGTGACATGCTACAAACCCCGTAGCACCCATTTAATCCATAAATACATATAGTATTTACATTGATGTTTGAAAATATGCCATATTTTTGTCATTTTATTGTTAGTGTTCCATTTCTTTGGGAAGTAGCATCATCATACTACTTAGGTATATCCTAAGTAAACTTGAGAATAATGTAGTACAAAAGAGTTCGTCGATATTCTCATAAATTGCTGACCAGCTTTTATTGTTATTAACAATAAACCGTAATATCGTTGCTTACTAGAGGAGCTACTCGCATGTAGATATACTGCGCGTGGAAATATATTGCAGGCGACCTTGATGTAATACATGCAATTATAAATAGAGTTATTAGTGTCGATCGATAAGAAAATAGCGTTAGATAATAAATCTAACCTTCGCAACATTCGTAGTATTATTTCAAATTAAAAGAAGTGTTGATAACTCACCATAATAAGTTAGAACATCGTCCTGCAATCGCTTCACAAAACTTGTCCAAGATAATCCAGCGATGTAACGTGCACTGTGACGTAATTATAGCACATTGAAAACGAAAGTATTGAATAGCTTGCCACACGATTATGAACTTTATACCGTCTAGAATTCATTCAGCAGTCTGTGGCGTGACAATGCGCGCGCCTGCCTCCACGCGGGGCGAGGATTGAGGGAAGGGAGGCCCGACGCAAAAGTGGGTCGGTCGCGATGTGTAGTCAAGTTCAAGGCCACACACGGTGCGTCGATCGTCCATAGATGGCGTTGCGTTGCGCGATTTGAAGTTTGAAAATTTTGCGAGCCAAGGGGTGAGGTGCGGGGCGCGGGTCTGGTGAGGGAACGAATTTTCGGTGCAACACACACTACACGACTGTGCACTCGTGTACTGGTCGTCGCGACGCGCAGTACTTTCGCGCAACACTAGACTCATCCAGACTTCTAACCTAACCTAGACACAATAACAAGCCGACATGGACTGGATGGAGATGGAGGATGTGGTGCGTACATTAGAATTTCTTCAAAAGCCTTATTATACTCTTCACTAGGATATGTCTGATCCTAAACTTTTTATAGAGTTTGCCTTGACCTAGGTTAACATTTTATCAACAACGACTTATTATATTCGACCGAATATTTATCGCAAACCATTATTTGTATAAGTACATTGTTCATGTGTTTCTGTTAGTTACAATCAGGCCTTGTAATTTATGCACTTATTGAAAGCCGGTATAAAAATATAACAAGATAATCAAACATCACGAAACCGTATACAAACTACACTTCATTGGACAATATTTGCACTACAACGCTTGATGGACAAAGGATTGTGTGAATGTATTTCATAGGTAATTTTTCTCCGTCTATAATACTCTCCCTCTCTTCTATTATTATGTCTCAATTTCTCTTATAAAAATCGTCAAAATATACAGTTGATATGATGAGGCTCCGGTACAAAACAGCTCAACACGTGAAGCCGACCGGCGTCCCCGACCTGCCCCAACTCGAGATCGATCGCGCCGCCTACCATTACCCGCCTAACTGTTTGCCGATGCTTCTATTTCCATCACGAGTACACAACGCTACAAGAATGTCTGGAACTTTATTCCCGCTGTGGGGTTTCCTGAAACATATCAAATCTATTAAAGTGGTCCAAATTTCTCGACTTTGCAGCCTTGGCCTTGTGACCAGTTTTTATTAAGGTATGCTAATAGAAAACTTTCGCTTTGTTATTGATTTTAAATTCCTGAATAAACTGTTAAATGGAGCGTGAGGTAATTTGGTATGGAGGAGACAAAATTTTGCTAGAGCTTCTACACAAAGAATCTTATTGATATACATCGACATAATTATTCTTATTGAAGTTCCTCTTGCTGTTTTCCTTATCTGCCGATTAGAAATTATTAATTTATTTAATCCATTAAACTACTGTCCTTACAGGTTTCCCTAATTCGATATTGTTACAATGTTAACATAAGTCAAAATTCTAATCGATTCCAATACTGTAAACTAGGTAACTTTAATATACTTTCTTCATTATTATAGTTTCTTCTAAGTGCGATGAGTATTACAAGAAAGAAATGGTTCAATGTTTCTGTGTTCAATTTTATCTAATCATATTGTTGGTTGCAACGTGATGTATATGTTAATGATATACCGCGGCCTTGACTTGACTTATCGCCTAAATCTTTCCGTACACTGACACACATATTTTAATGTAGTACCTTTTGTGTTGCATCCATTAAGATCAATGGTCATTGCCCATTCCCCATCTGCTTTGGTGTATGCCTTTTCAATTTCAGTTACACAATTGTTATTTATAAGTAAAGCATATTTTGCAATCACTTCAATGTTGAATATTTACTTCCCTTACAGGGTACTTGAGTTACATAACATAAACACGATGCAATCATTGCGATAACAGACTGTAATATTTTTTTATCACGAACGTCGAGAGCTAGAATCCAATTCTATGTATTTAAAAGCAGACTTACTTTCTTCAGCAAAAACCGTTAACTTTAAACAAGACTTATTAAAAACTTGGTCTAAATAAGTAGGTGACGTATATGGGCTTATATTAACTGTCTTTGTGCAAATAGATAACGCAAAACAGACGCATCTTAATTAATTGCAGATGCTGGCTTGATAGCCGTCGACCTTAGGTTACAAGATTCTTTTGGTCATGGGCAGAGAATCTTCTATATCATAAGACTAGTTACTACGATGTTAATACTTCCGCTATGTTTCAACCATTCAGTGTTTTTGCATTCTTACATTATGTTAATATATACAAATGCAGTACCTAGTATACTATGTACTCCGAAAACGATGTCTCGTTTAAGTTAAATACTAGATTGTGTAATCTATAATACTCGAATTCAGCTTTATTCTTCAAAAATAATTTTGTGTAATATTCAAACAGTACCTGAAGCCATAACAATAACTAAATAAAGACACGTCGATTTTATTTATTAGTCACGCAATTTGCAAAGATCTGTGACCAAATTTGAGCTACAATTTATATTAGGGCATCTTTTAGAACATTTAGCGTCTGGTGTGAACCAGTAGGTACGTACAGAATTCACACAAGTGCTGTACCGCACCGAAGATAAAGAAGCAAACGTAATGCGATATGCAGCGATATAAATATGTACTCGATTATCGCTTTTGAAGCAACTACGGACCCCGTACCAAAATTTCTAGATGGTTCGATACTTATCCTAAATATATTTTTGAATGCTAACTATCGCTGCTCTACTTAGAACTCCAAAATGTAGAGACTTCTTTGCCCGAGCAATATGTGTATACCAATCCAAAGTTTTCGACGAATTCAAATAATTGACTGGGTGGACTGCGACAGGAGTGAGGGGGGCTCGAGCGGGAGATTTGGCTGTTGGCCTTGACAATGAACCGGCGGCGCGCACACAAGACTGATTTTATTTGTATTTGTAATACACGCACACATACAATTAGTAGTTCGTTCCACGAATTACCTCCTCCCACACAACTAGGTATTAGGGCTGTCTTGCATTATAATCGATCTATGGGTACGGGTAACTACCCGTACCCCTCGAACTACCCGTAGAACTCTCAAGACCGTCGTGACAATCTTATTAGAACTGGAGCAAAAAATTCAAAGATTTCGCAATGTTATTAAATAACTTTTATGAAGATTTTCAGTTATTCAGCAGATAGTAAGATGTGAGAATACTGTATCAAATTCTCCAAAAAACAAAGTTACACTTACTGAATCTTTTAATTTCATTACCCTCTTGAAATACTTGTAAATTATATGCGTGCTAGCCCTGGCCCTACATCCAAAAAAGCTAACAGATTCAGGCGTGCCGACGCGACGACGCCGGCTGCCGCCGCGTGCCTGCCCTAAGACAACCTATACATAGACAGCCTAGGGCTGGAGGCTGACGGGATGTTTATCGATAATGCCTAAAGATTCCCAAGTAACGAGCGCCTCGTCTGACTTGTTTCTACATTCCCTCTACCCCTACATACTTTCTACTTACCATACATAATTTGTGATTCACCTAACGGTTCCTTTATTATACCTCGTGTTTTAATATAATTATGCAATATTTTCTTCATATTTTCAAGGTGATTGATTTTATTTCTTGTTAAAAGTCTTTTAGATTTGGCAGCATATCTCAAGGCTGTTGGAAATCTAATGTTGGACTAGACCGCACGGTCATTAAATCCTACAGGTACACTTCACCGTCGCGATATACAGCCACTTTTTGTCTGTCTGCCTTCGTGTGTATGACATCATATCTAGAACGCGCTAACTGCTTCTTTTGTTCAACATGTAACTGATCTAGGTTTATAGTTTTTATTCATTCAAATTCCCGGGCTTCGTCTTCTTGATTTTATTGTTCTTTATTCTTTTGTTTGTTTTTTATGGTTTGACAATTTTATTAAAATTTAGCCATGTATGCAATTGGCCAGGTAATACATAGCCTTGAAGCCACTAGCATTAATTTTTTTTTGCACGTTTGACTGGTTGGTTGGTTGGTGACCATCAAAAGAGAAATTTGGTACACTGGTTCATAAAATTAAACCAGTAGTGCCATGAGGCAGTTTATGAATTGTCGCGCTCTAGCAGCGCAAGACATTTATTTGGACTTAGTCCATTCTACAATAATTGATATGACAATTTTGTACTTTCCAAAGACTGACGAGAAGAAATACAATACGACGGATGCGATTTTAGAAACGCAGGAAGCTTTTTACACTTGAGTTCATTGTTTGAGGGTCTGGTGTTTTGATCGCCGCAGTTCATAGAGATTATAAAGACATATTTTTGACATCAGCCTTGACATTATATAAGTCCTATACAAAGTATCCACCGGCCGTGATTTTGATTCCATTCTTGTAATCGCGTCTAGCAAGACGAAACCATTCTTGCTTACCATCGGGGTGCCACAAGGCGCTGTCATTAGTCCAGTTCAATTCAGTAAACAACAACAACATTCTCAGCTTCCCAATCGATCTTCTACAGACTTGTAAACTCACAGGATGAGAAGATCCAGCGCACTGGCTAGCTGAATCATTAGATGGCAAAGTTTCGACTTGAAAGCGCAGACGAGAGAAAATTTCTTTTCTCGTTGAGACAAATGAGATTTCACCAGAAAATGTTCATCCACGCTTTGGAGCTGTATGGTATCGAATTGCCCTGGGATGTAAACTTCCCTCTAATGGTTGCGTTGCGATGCATTTGAAAATGAATAATAAGGCAAAACTAAAACTAGTACAATGGAATATTTTGAGAAGTACGTGTGGGTTTGGAAATAGTTGACTACAAAAGAAATTGCTTACGCAATAACGGCAGAAAGAATTTAATGGAAATTTGGCATAGAAAAATTGGTATTACACACGTGGACTATCATCTATGTATTCTATGTTATGAAATAACGGGTAGTCGAAAACTAAATCCACGCCATAAGCCATAAGAGTCAGGTAGTTAGAATGAAATAAATGTATTTACAATGATCATCTACTTTAGCCACATTATATAAAAAGGATGTATAAACTAATTTAATGAACATTGCGTAAAGTTACAACTTATTATAGTAATACACAACACAATACGATTGTTGTTATGAATGGTAACAAAAAGTACAATTTGCTTTTGATTCCAAATCTGTCGTAAAATATACGTTTGCATTCAAAACAAACCGCATATCGGCGTTCGACCAATGAACAGGCTCAGTACCTTGGCAGCGCTTCAGGAAAAGTAACGTTTTGCCTTTATTCGTTACGTTGTTTATAAAGGGACCAATCTGAAAGACAGCGAGCACGTGTTGGGTCGCTGGGCGGCGCGTGTTTGTGATCTGGTGGGGGGAGGCGTGGCCTGCGTACACGCATTGCGTGCGTTGTACAGTGCGTGCGAGTCGCCACTCGCTCAGCAAAGAACGGCAAATCAGATTTTCCTCATTGCGATCGTTGTAAAAACATGTGATTTTAACCTACATACAAAGTGCATTGACTTTGTATTTTTTGTGCACGAGTCTGTGAATCCTTTTATGGAAAAATAAACAAATATGTGTGCGGTGGAAAATACTTGGTTGTTTTCGAATATTGTGACCTCGTTAGACATGATAGAATATTTGCGTGGTGTAAGTATAGTTTTTTTCCTAGCTGATATCAAATTCTGAGATATATTACTCTTAAAACTAAAAACTCCGTATTATACAAATGCTGTAATTATGTTTATAAAAGGGCAGAATCATCTGTTCCATTGATCTTTAACCTTAAATTATTATATACATTGTTGTTAGTTGCCTATACACGTGCTGTTTGCAAGATAACCTTTATTTATAGTTAATGGTTGATATCTATTACATTGAATGCTATAATTGCAAGATTGTATTAACTGCTTTACACTTGCATTGCCGCTACTGAACTCTTTTGCACTTCAGAGTACACAGCAGGGGCCTGATCACTGATAGTTCTGAGTTTGAGCTAGATAATATCTTAAGAAAAAATACCTTAAAAGCGTATTGCAAAATGAAACTCAATACTAAAAAAAACGCTTGAGGAAACCGCTAACATCAGCTTTAATATTTTTAATCATTTGTCTCTAAAAAATTACTACGCAAATTTCACACAACGCCAACCAACCAACCAACAAAATCGTATGGCAACAATAAGTAGAAGATGTGACTCATATGTTTCATAATAAAACATCCATATTATGTACTGGGATTCAGCAATCGGAACATCTCTGACGCAGGAT
Organism: Miltochrista miniata; assembly: GCA_933228765.1. Taxonomy (NCBI): domain Eukaryota; kingdom Metazoa; phylum Arthropoda; class Insecta; order Lepidoptera; family Erebidae; genus Miltochrista; species Miltochrista miniata. The sequence goes on along the minus strand of OW121764.1, from coordinate 5,889,009 downwards.
CATCAGCTACCGAATTAACCGAATGTACTAAGAATGTAGGGTTGTGAAGATCGAGACCGGTATGTATTAAAAATCCAACTACACGTACTTTGGAACATGAAGATTATAAAATCCTTCGAAATCTATATTTATAAAAATCAATGCCACTTTTCGTTGTAATTTTATAAGTCAAGAACGGGCTCACCTATCCAAACCAAATGTTTAGGCTTTGTTGGGACTATTTAGTAGATGGTTTATGTGAAGTTTGCATAAAATCGGTCGAGCGGTTCTTCATTTATCACGCAAACGAAGTTGCGCGGGTCAGCTAGAATTTTATATAAAACTGAGCCCCGCGACTTCACTCAAACTTAAAAAAGCATTTATTTCGCATAATCCTAATACATAGGCACTTGCGACACGTCCATGAATACAAAGCAAAGTCATTACCACCAGTTAGAACGCGCCTCGCTTGAGAAGAACTGGCAAGAAACTCGGCGGGCTTTCCTTTTTGTACTCTGTTTACAATAATTTAAACTAAAAATCACAAACTATTGCTTGAGAATGCAGTAGAGCAAGCAGATCATTTCCAGGCTTCCTTGTCAAGCAAATAATCGTCAATTGTATAGGTAGTAGCCCTGCAGTAAATTTTTGTTTGACTGAGATATATCACGAAAATCATCACATACACCCCGGGTGTAAAGGTACACCCGGGGTGTATGTGATGATTTTCCATGATTTGATTGATGGAAATATGTAATTTTTGACGTTTATTATATTGCTCCGCTTACTTGGTGAGCACTTTCAGTAAGATTTTGTGTGCTAATAGTTCAATCGGTTCAGTACTTTCAGAGTTTAGGAACAAAATTTTCTTCTTTATAATATTAGTAATTTTTGCTTTGGCAATACCCGCATTAAATATGAAGCGCGGGCGCAAACGTGCTTTTTTAACGTGAGGAAAATCCTGCATGGATGCTATGCCGGACTCCTATCGACTAAAAACCACACGTTCTATGCCTAATGCCTACGGTTGGGAGCCCCGGGTAAGCCCTCGGAGGGATACCCCAGGACTCCCAACAGACCTACGGCGACCACTGCGGCCTCACCTAACGCAAACGTGCTGGCCCCTTCAAAAGAATAAGCGAGCACATTCTCACAAATTCACCTTTTCTTCGCCGCGTGTCTTTTCCTTCTCCCGGGCTGATATTACACCATCTGACGTGATAATACTTCTTGAATATAGTGTTCATGATTGCGCTTCTGCAGCCCTCTTATCAGAGTTTTTGAAGGTAGTCTTTATTAGTATTTTTGTTAGAGGAAAATTGGATGGGTTCGGTTAGCAGAACTATTCAAATATCATTCGAAAATTGGAAATCAAGTAATCAAATCGTCAGAGTATTAATGGCAACTTGATTTAACTATACTGTTGTAAAATTTTACTATTGAACTGCGCCTTCGCCTCGTAGAGCCTAAGGACTAGTCTACGCCGTAGATGTCCCTAACAGAAAGTGGATTGACCACTGCATTTACGCCGTAGCTAGTAAAAGACCGCACAACCCATAGTTCAAAAATAAACCTCCAGATATACTCCTTTGTTGCTCCAATGTGATAGCATAAATTAATATTTAGCTCTACCTTACCGCTTAAATATTTCAGGTATGAATATAACATTATAATCAAATTAAGTGGGATTTCGCCGCCTCTTTCTTCGAGCAGATCATGCTCGTGAAAGGAGCGGCAGGGCGGGAACGGGAGAGAACTCTACCACCCGAGTTCCGGCTTGGGCGCCGCCGACGTGTCTTCGCCGAAGACTATCGGCCTTCATGACCGGGGGCCTGAGGACGGTGAGAGGGCTGCTCACCGTCCTTACAAAAGCAGGCCCATGACGGCAGCGTGACGTTTCACGCACGCCCCCCTCCCCGCCTTTGAAAGCGGGATCACACCCGAAACCCCCAAAGACGCGGGATAGCACCCGTACCACCCCCTAGGCTAAGCCGCAGTGGCGGCCGTGGGTCTGTTGGGAATCCTGGGACATCCTTCCGAGGACTTACCCAAGGCTCCCAACCATAGGCTGTTGGGCGTTACGTGAGGTTTTTTAGTCTGTAGGAGCATCCATGATGGATTTTCCCTCACGTTAAAAAAAACATTATAATCAAATTAGACAGTGTTTTTTTTTGACGTGTGGAAATCCCTCATGGATGCTATTACCGGTGTCTTACCGACTAAAGCCAAACGTATTCTACCACTGCCTAAGGTCGGGAGCCCCGGGTAAGCCTTTGGAAGGATGTCCCAGGAAGTTTCATTGTCAATTATGTAGGACGCGTAAGTAGAGGACGAAGATTATTTCATTAACTTGAATTCCAATTGAATACAAAATCAATAAATTCAAACTACCTTTTGAAAATACAAATTAACTGTAAGGAGGTACCGCGAATCGGAAACATTTCTTTAAAATAATACCTGTTAATGTAACACTAGACACCGCATATATTTGGTTTATCATCTCAAAGTCAAATGGCCAATGAACCTACACAATATTTGTTGCACTTTTTATCTATAATACCTTTTAGTTGGTTGCATGACGAAGTTAGAGTACCGACACTTATTTTTACATCTTGAATACATATTTGTCATTCAAAATTTTACTTCGCAAACTATTTAGTATTCGGTCTGTCTATTTTTTTTTATACGTGGAAGTCCCTCATGGATTCTTTGCTGGACTCTTACCGACTTAAACCACACGTATCTTACCACTGACTACGGCCGGGAGTCCTGGGTAAGCCCTCGGAAGGACGTTCCAGGAGTCCCGACCTTGGCTTGTCCGAATTTGGCTACCACTGTGGCCTCACCTATGGGATCGTGTACTATCCCGCGTCTTCGGGTAGGTACTATCCCACGTCTTCGGGTACTATCCAGCGTCTTCGGGTCCTATACCGCGTCTTTGAGTCCTCTCCCGCGTCTTCGGGTACTATCCCGCGTCTTCGGGTAATATACCGCGTCTTTGCGTACTATCCCGCGTCTTCGGGAACTATCCCACGTCTTCGGGTACTATCCCGCGTCTTTGGGGGTTTGCGTTGATTCGGATATTATTTCGCTTTTTATTCGGTCTGTCTTTAACTTGTTTGCTTTTTAACGGCTCAGTGATTTAGGTGTTATCTATAGTTTGTATTAACATCAATATTTGAGAGATGACAAATATTTTGCTATCGAGGTGCTTGACCTTTAAATTATCAGATGAATAAAAATATTCCTATAACTTTTGTTATGAGTTTGTTGAAATCGATGAGTTACGGCCTCACGCTTTTTAACACTCGTTTATCAGTTTCAAAGAAATTCAATATCGTTTATATAATAGATTGTGTCTTGCGGCGTCGCCTGTGATATATTTCGAAATATCTTTGAAGAAGGTAAGTAGTCGTTTTAAAAATCGTTTACTCTTAGATTATATAAATATAAAAAAAAATCGTTTACTCTTAGATTATATAAATATTGGATGCCGACGTTCCGTAGGTACTTTCTTTTGGCATGTATTTAAATCGATATCTGTTTATTTCCCTTTTTTCCAACCAAATATTTCAAAGTTAAACCAAAAATACTGACTTGCACACACAGTATATTGAATTTGATTTATTTAGTGTGCATAATTGCACACTAAATAAATCAAATTCAATATACTGTTTAACGGTTTTTGCAGAACTATTATACTGAACAAATCACTATTATCTTAATTGTATATCTAAAAATTCCTTAGCTTAACAAACGTATTAAAACTTTTTTTATGGAAAAGCATCGTCTAATTAACTTTTAGGAACACCTTTTTTTCTAATTAAAACCCCAATTTAATCAGTCATCTTTACAAAATTAAATTTTATCAATCAAAAAAATAAAAAAACTAACCTAACCTAACCTATTCCGTTATAAGATTGTATAATTTAGAGTGCAAGTTAGTATTTTTGGTAAGCAATTCGTATTTTTGTGTAGCAAATCATATATCCGGTGTACGAACCACATTTTTGGTTTAAATTCCATAAAATAGGTCATCTCGTTTCGTGTAAAATTTAGATTTTTATGTAGTACATGTTTAGTTATGTTTTTTTTGCACAGCATTTAATTTTCTGGTTTGCATTCAGTAAATTAGTGGAGTTACCTAGTGTGCAGAAAAATTAAACAGATGTGCATTTAAAAATATCCCCTTTCTTTTTTGCTATTGGACAAAAAAACAATCATTACTGCTGTTAAATAAGCCATTTACATGTTCTGGTGAACGTACAAAGACTGAAAAACGTTTATGGAAAACAACCCTATCAGCTATTTTTGGCCTTCATATTTTAAAGTAAAATGTTAACACTATTATTTCGCTAAAATCACATCTGATCTACATTCTGTATTTGATAAGTACTCTGTTTTTTATCATTGCCCTTTCATATTCGAAGCATTCCGAAACACATTGTCTTTGCCTACCTCTTGCCCTCTACCCACTTGAAAGTGCTTATTCTGCGAGCTATGTCGACCACTTTAGTTCTCATTAATTCTTGCTAAAATCCTTGTGTGTGCGATCTAAATAAAACAAGATTCATAATAAGTAGATACGAGTGTTTTCGCCTTGAGAGTTATTTTACGAGTATATAAGTCATGAAAACAATACCTATTCTATTTTAAACCGGGTACTAATTTTTGTATGTTTTGTCTCTGAGTTGAGGCTTTTAATAGCTTCTATCCACTATTTCACTCGTCTATGTCTATAAATAGAAACTTAAGACTTTATCTAGGACTCGCGTCTCATGCTTATTGCCCTGTCTGCCCTAGAACCTGTAAACTCGATATAAATAGTCAATTCTTAGAATACGTAGGTAGAGGTAAAAAAAGTAATACAATCTTACGATTTTGGATCAGTGCTCCGTGTGGAAGCACTATTAGTATTGTTTTTTTTTTTACGCGGAGGTAGCCTAGATAAAGATCTAGGCTACCTCCGCGTAAAGTACGACCTAAGGTCCTAAGGTCTACATAATGCCAACCATTCGTAGCGGTCCCGTAGCCGCAGCGTAGACGGTCCTTTGTCCAAACTAATAATTGGTAAATTTGTAATTGTTCCCTGCATCTTCCGAACCGTCCATACACTGTAATCTTGAACTAAATCCTCGTAGCAGCGCAGTATGCCAACACATAAAATGTAGCTCCTTGTTCTTTTTCTTTGTGTTCCATAGCTTGCGTATACCTAGTGACAGGATAGGCCCGTTCATACATTATTGTAAATACTGTAATGTGTGCGTTCAATGGGCGCTACGGCGTTCGTAGCATGTCTCCAAAGTGCGTCTGATTCTCAGTTACGAAAAAAAATTGAATGTTTTTGTCATGTAGGAAAACATTTGAGAGATTAAAGACACCATATCTTGTGTTGCCCAAATTTTATTAAAAATGGCCAAATTTCTCGTAAATTTGAGACACATGTAAAGACTAGCTGTTTTGTACTTAATTTCATTTGTGCTATTAATATAATTTTCAATTACGTTTTAAATGAATACTTGAAACATTTTCAGTACCATTTGCTTACGTAATCACTTGTTCAACAGTAATCATTTTGGAGACAAGAATCTTAAAACCTCAATGCGTTATTTTTATGCAACAGCCCAGCTTTGAATTATTCAATAAATATTATGCAGGTAACTTATGGATGCTAGTACGGCTTCCCCAAGCTGCGCCAAGGGATCTTAAGAAAAAAAAAGGACTACGTCTTGGTGTTAATGGTTGACGTGACTAGTGTAGTGAAACGGTGTGTGTTCGAAATTCGAACTATTGGTGCGGATGAAACAACGCGCTCGTGTTCCGTCGGGCGAGGCGAGGCGCGAGCGGGTGCGCGCCGGTGGCGTGCCGTAGGTCGGGCACAGTGTCGATGGCCGCGCAATGTCACCCCGCGTTGAGATATTCGGCCCCCGTTACCCCACCGCACTCCGCTTTTACCCCTTCCACTCTCAAACGATACCAGCATTTCCGATTCGCAATTCTGGGGGCCTCTGTGTTAGATGGTGTTTTTTTTCCTAAGATATCTTAGTGAAGTCCATTTTGATTTTGAGTAATGAAGTAGGAATTTCCGAATTCGTTGGTTCAGTATTCTTGGAAACAAGCTCAATCACAGAAAATTTGAGAAAATTAAATTAGACTAGTATCGCATTATACTTATTATGGTTGAGATAAAAAATAAATCGTAGTTTTGTAGCTGATTTGCCAATTTGTAGGGTATTAGACTAACTAGTATTTATTTCAGTAACCAATGGAACGTACGTATTAAATTGCTGACAGAAATCGACTACCTATGTACCTAGATTATAATTTTATATTTTGCAAAATGTACTGATGTGAATTCATGGCCACGGACAAGACGCGTAATGTTGCGGTAGGCCCAACTGTGAAGCGTAAATGCTTAGTTGGTTATATAAGTTCGGCAGAGTTCGGCTCGACGTCGGCAGGTGCTAGCAAAATGTTGCGATCGCCCGCGTGATATTGGGCGATGTCGGTCGTCGACCTCAAGCTATCTGCGTTATTTAGCCCGGCCCAATGTCGGCCCAATGTCGAAACTCGCTAAGTTCACAGACCGAGCCGCGAGACGCTACGTTCCTCACTCAACTGTGTTGTGCGCCCGAATGTTTATACACTTACACATACTTTGTTAATACTATCGATTCGGACTAGTATATTTTAAACATTTCTTATATATTACCTTAATGAAACGGGTTTCTAGTATTTATGACGGTAGGTATATCGATGATGTATACTTACTTTTTAATCAATTTTATGATTAATCGTTCTGTTTCTCACCGTACTCACATATTACAAAGATTTACTCTAAATATCGACCAAAATATTTAAGGGAAAGAGCCAAACTATCTTGCTCATTTTAATAACACGATTATAAAAAGTTATTTAAATGGAAGTCGGAAAACATGTAAAAACGTGACATCAGTACACAACCGGTAAAGCCCTGCGAAACGGTATGTAAGAACGTGTCACATAGGTGATACCGTTGTCGCGAGCAGTCGGTCTCTGGGCTTTGGGACGCTGTGACCTCGGTCGCGCGGAAACCGTGTGCCGGTCAAGGCCATCGTCTAGACGCTCCCCAACTCCGCCCGATGTTACCCCATCCCACACCGAGCTTCCCCCACACCGTACTACCTATTTTTATCTCCACAGCCACCGAAATTTGCCTGGGCGTAGCTTGTACTAGGCTGAATACTGACCTACCCTAAGCTATTTTTGTGATCTAGGTAGGCATATTGTTCGCTGGGCTCTGATAAGATAGGAGGTACGAAGATATAATTAATAATCTAATTCTGACATGAAAACATGTCATATATGATTTTTTTATCGTGGTTGGCAAATTTCCAGGCTTGAGACGTGTAGATATAACTCGCTAGTAGATATTCGGAAGTTCCTTAAGTTGCCGCCATCTTGAGAGCATTTATTATTCATACGTATGCGTTCTGATGGAGTATTGCGTCACTGATTGTTTCATTCCATATTTAAAATAATGCTTCTGTAGTGTCTAAAGTTGCCAGTTACAATAAATAAATATATTTAAAAAGTATTGAGATATTTTTATATCAGTAACTTTCCTTGCATTTGGCCTTGATCTTGAAAAAATAATAAGTGCTTACTGATAAAAGAGTGGTGTAATTCTTTAGCTAAAATTGACTTATCTTTTTATTCACTCTAAATTACGGTAATAAGTATTATGATAGGTGGGCAGGGAAATTATTTTTGTCATATCTCCAATAAAGGATTTCCTGTTTGACCCAGTCCCTTCTGACTTATGAAATTACAGAAACCCCACATAACAGCCGCTCTCGCTTGGCACTACGAGTATTCTATCAGAGCTATCAAAAAACTGCCCTAACACATATCCAAAGCGACATTGTTGGGATTCTTCGCAAACCTGATTAGGTAGAGGAGAGCAAAGCATGCAGTAACTCGTTACATTCCGACCTACTCCCAAAACTAACTACAGGTTACAAGTCCGCATGGGGATATCCTTCCGAAGGCTTACCCGGGGCTCCCAACCGTAGACATTTGGTAGGAAACGTGTGGTATTTAGTCGGTAGGAATCCGGCATAGCATATATGACGAATTTTGCTCACATTAAAAAAAAAATCGGTTGTCTGTAAAGTCAGTTTACTAACGATGGTTGAACGTGACAACGTCATAAGAAAATAAAAATAAAAATGAAAAATTAAAAATAACAATAAAAATAAAAATTACTAAACATTACTAAAATAAATGGAACGCCTCAGAGTGAGGTAACGACGTATTGCGTCATAATTTTTCGTTCGTGCAGGCTGCTCCATCGAGTTATAAGACGTTGTCACGTCAAAAAAGGTAACAAATCCTAGTCACTGTCAGTCGTTTGTGTTTCTTTTATCTCGCAAATTATGTAGCCTTTCATACATTCTCCGTGCGAATTCATAAAATTCTAAGAAATCTTGAAAGCACCATTTTACCTGAATAAATATTGTATGTTTGCCGTAAAACTAAAACTACTTACGAATAATAATTTTATTTATGTCATTTGTATTATGCAGTGTAGTGATCTAACGACTTACATTTGAACCCGATTTGAACTCTTCGGGTGAAGGGTAAGGAATGGCATGATCCAGTTTTTGTGTAGGGTGCGTGTGGGAGGGTTTTCTCTCTAGAATTTTCTTGTTCTAGAATTCTAGATCAATAATGTTCCTTATATAAATATTGCGGATTTTCTAGAAAGAAATAAATGAACTACTTTTGTAATTAGTTTTCAAAAAGGGAGGATTGGTAGTATTACGAGGACTTACCAAGATTTTTGAGGTCCAAACCAAATTCAACTGCAAGTGGTGCAGCTGCTGTCTAATGGATGAGCTCTGACGCAGTCACTATTTGGGTTGAAAGTTACAGCAGTCGTTTTTAACTATGCCAAAGATGCTTCCAAATGCGGACCTTAGACTTCAAAGTATTCTGGTAGGAGTTTCAAAGCTACTGGGAAGATGATAACAAAAAGAAAGAGGACTAGTTGGACAGGTTAAGCATCGAATACCGGTATAAGATTTTCCTGACAATGAACCAGCTCTTATGCTTCCTCCACATTACTCGCGAAGTTGAACGAAGTTCGACGGCGAAGTAGCCTGAGCCAAAGAAAATTTTTGACGAAGTAGGCCGAGGTGCCCCTCTACACTATCGTACTCCTCCAAGTTCGTTCAACTTCGCGTGGAGGAAGCATTAAGATCGCGAATCAGGACGAATGTGGAGGAAGCATTAAGATCGCGAATCAGAACAGTAAGTTGTTCTGACAGTAGAGACCAGCTACCAATTTCTTGATACTTTAGGCTGTTTTTTAACGTGAGGAAAATCCTACATGGATGCTATTCCGGACTCATACCGACTAAAAACCAAACGCATCCCACCCAACAGCCTACGGTTGGGAGCCCCGGGTAAGCCCTCGGAAGGATACCCCAGGACTCCCAACAGCAATACTTTATGCCTAACTGAAAATCGTGAGAATTATGTTAGTAGTATTTCTTCTCCATCCTGTCCGGTCTTGTATATAACAAGCTTGAATATATGAATATTCTCCATAACTGCACCTAAAGGAAACATTTGTGCTAACAACTTGCGAGAGTTTTGCGTTTCTGTGCATGAATTTATTTACATAACATTTATGTAGGTATAAGATACTGTTACAGGAGGATATTAAGGTTGGTGCATATTACAGTGCAATAGGGAACTGGGATACTCTGAAGTACCTGTCATCAAAGTCGAACTTAATTTAGTTTTCGTTGAACTAGAGTCTAGTTCGAAAACGAAATTTAAGTCGCCCTTAATGAAATTTCTGTAAATTTCTTCTTCTTTATTATAGTGTTTTCGGAGTTGCTTCCAAACCGTAGCCTAGAGTCCGCTTTTATAAAAATCTTTCAGTGGTTTCAGCTTTTATCGATTACGAACAAACTAATTTACTCTAGATAATATTATTGTTGTTGTAGATGACGAGAGTAAAATGTGATAGAATATTTATTTCTTTCCAGAGGAAGTTTAGAATTTCTCCGATCTCTTAGCCCCTCTCTATAAAATAGAGTGCATAGGGGCTCATGTCCAGATTCTGTCTGTAGTCTGTGTGTTTGTTTCATTAAACTACGTCACTAGGTCACGTGGATCATCTGTTCAAAGTTTGAAATAAAACAAAAAATGACAACGTCAATCGGAATGAATTCTCACAATAAACGTGTTAGCGAGGGGCAGTCTGGTGAGACCGATCTCACGGCTTCTTGTTTCGTCTTAATAAATAAATGAATAAAATAGCGCACATTCTGGCGCGCCACGACACATTCCTACACGATAGTGTGTAGCTAGCTTTATACGTTGAACAAGTACGGATTGTAGAACACAGAATATATTTAGGCGGCACAATCTATTGTATGTTGAGATAGGTCCGGACCTACGCGGAGATTACCATGCGGAATCGACCGTTAGATAGTCATTTTTTTTCTGGGCTAGATTACGTCATTTGTAGATTATATTGTGTCTAGATAATATTTCTCTTGTATGACTGGTATTTAGAATTGGGGGGCTTAGTGATTGGTGTCTGCCTATTGCCGTAGTGATTGGAATTGAAAGCCATAGAGAAGGGGAGAGGAGGCCAGGCTTCGTATGAAATCAGGAGTTCTGTTGTGATGTTGGGAATCCTAGGGATCCGAAGGCTTACCCGGGGTTCCCAACCGTAGGTAGGGAACGTGTTGAACGGATTTTCCAAAGGAAAAAAAAATGCGCAATTGGATTTCGACAGCGTAGCAAACATCCACTTTTAATTAGGTACCTAGGTAAGTAGGTAGGACCTGTACTTATTTGGTATAATGTTGTGTGTGAATGTCAACAAATATTATTTTTAATGGTGAAAATGATCCTAAATAAAAAATCACAAACGTAGATCTCAAACCAAAGCACGCTTTATTGTGTTCTTTACAGACATTTTCCTTGATCTTATAAAAAAGTAATCGAATTGAAATTCCTATTCTCCCAAACCAATTATCAACTTGTTTACATAATATAAAAACACTACATAAATCTCAAATCAAGGCTGAAGCAAATTTAGTTTTGTAAGAGGAAAACCCTTTCTCGGTATGTTAACTATGTATTTACTCAAAAACAAATTCGTAGGTATTTAAGAGCCTACCAGACGCCAAATTGTTGAAAGAGGAATAAGATATACATTTTAGCGTGCAAGACAGAGAGAGATGCGATCCGTTTTTGTGCGTTTTTAACGAAATAAATTAATTATAAAAAACTATAACCAATATTAAAAAAGTGGTCTAGTGCAAATGACGATTTTACTATTGTCTTTCTTATAAATATTTTATATTATAAAAACAACCTAAAGCTTATGAGATCTAGGTTAAAATTTCAAGAAATCGAGGTATTTTCAACACAAAAATCTATTGAGGATTTTATCAGCAATCGTGTTTCTAGCCTATAGCGTTTTTGTGTTAAAATTTTAATTCATTAAACCTCACGAGTCCTGAGATCTAGATCAAAGTAATAGTCAATTTGGCTTCACGCGGACTCTTAAATAGGCACATAATTAATTTAGAAATAAAAAAAAGCCGAAACATGGATTAGACCAAAGGTAAAACGTATAGATAGATAGATATACATAATTGTCTGAGGAGTTGGAAATCCCGCTTACTACTTTATGCATCAGTCAATGCCAGAGGATTTTAGTAAAATCCCTTCATAACTCAGGAGAATTTATAACGAAGAACCATCCCCGACACATCAGCTTTCGAACAAAAAAAAACCGCATGTAAATTGGTCCATCCTTTAAGCCGCTATGATGCCACAGACAGACTTACACATAAATAAACACTTAAACAGATATAAATTTATAACACCCCTCGATTATCGTCAGGGGTAAAAAAAGAAAATTAAAAAATTATAGAAATTCTGAAATGTTCTTTATTTCAAACTCCGTAGAATCAAATGACGGTCACCCATCCAACCCTGCGCTAGTTATAGTTATAAACGTGTTAGTAAAGCTCATTTCTAACGATTTCTTTGTACAACACGATCCGTCTTGGCACCTACTAGGTGATTCAAGTAATGCACAATCTTAGCTTACATTTCAAGGCTAAAGTCTATCTACGTCTTACCACATAGATAGACTTACATACAATATACATATATTCACGCTTTTATCCCTGAAAGGGTAGGCAGAGGCTTAGGGTCCGTTCACACAGACCGGCTCGGAGAGCATCGGCGCGCACTTTTGTTTTCACACAGACCGGATCGTATACGCTCGGAGCTGGTCGGAGCGGAGCCGCCAACTATTTCACACAGACCGGCTGAAAGCGGATGCGCTCGGAGCCGGTCGGATGCGCTCGGAGCCGGTCGGATGCGCTCGCAGCCGGTCGGATTCAGCGTGTGCATCGATTCACTACAAAGGCAGTACCAGTATTCCAAGTTTTGTTTTCGGTTTTAACGGGTGCTTTTCGGAACATGGTTTTAGATAGCTGCGATGATTGACATGAATGACAGTTATGTTTTCGTATAAGTGCACACAACTGTTCTGTTTAAATTGTGCTATCAAAATGGCAGTCGGCGTGGGGCAGCGCGCATGCAATCGGAGCCGATCGGCTGCGCGAGCGGGAAAGAGCACGCAATCTGAGCCGATCGGCTGCGCGAGCGGGAAAGAGCACGCAATCGGAGCCGATCGGCTGCGCGAGCGATAGAGCATGCAATTGGAGCCGATCGGCTGCGCGAGCATGAAAGAGCATGAAATCGGAGCCAAACGGCTGCGCGAACGAGAAAAAGTACGCGATCGGAGCCGGTCAGCTCCTCTTATTATTTCACACCAAGCGCGTTCAAGCATTCTTAATGACAAAAGCAGTGCACATGCAAAAATAAACCTTACTTCAAATACTAAAAACTCTGTTTTCAACGTGATAAGAATCTGCTCTCCTCTCCGAGCCGGTCTGTGTGAACGGACCCTTAGCATGCGACCACATTTCACCTTATAGTTTTATGTCCCACTTAATAGGTGTGGTGACCTGCAGTTGAAATTTTAAAGCCGAAACCGGGTTTCATTTCGAATTTTCCTTCTCTACGCAATGGATCAATTTGCTATAGTTTTCCCTTAGTTGCCTTTTACGACACCCTCGGGATGAATTGGGATGGCGACATTTTGCACCTTTTCCCGTTGCCACACGGGCGCCGTCGCCACTAGGAGCCACGCGTAGATTGACTTAGACTTTAGTATCCCACGCGAGCAATGCCCAGACATCGTCATATATATTTTTTGCTTTCAATAAAATACATCGGAATCGGAAACAATTATAAAATTTGCCAATAAGGAAAAATCGGCCGTATTCCAAGGTATTATGTAGAGTAATTAATTTGAATTGGCGATTGGAAACAAAAAGACACAAAAACCGTACGTTTAGTAAATGTAAATCAATTTCATCATGTTATGTTGAACCAGGAAAAATATAATAAGGAACCGAAATCCCACAGTCTCTCTTAGAAAACTATCCTAATACCTTGACCCAATGAAACTAGCTTATTTTCTGGAAAAATCAACCTGTGTAGCTTCCATCCTAATTCAGTCGTCCCTTTTTGAAGTCTGTTGAAAATTTATTAGCTTCGCCCACGTAAAATTTTGTTCCCGTTCCCGCTTCCCGTAGGAACTTATTCCCGGAATAAAAAGTAAACTATGTGTTGTTCCAGACTATAATGTATCCCCTGTACCAAATTTCAGCCGGATCCGTTCAGCCGTTCGAGCTTGAAAGAGTAACTAACATCTACACATCCACACTCACAAACTTTCACATTTATAATATTAGTAAGATATCTATTACCATAAGTCCATATCCCAAAAAAAGAGATTAAAAAGGCTACATTCAAAATGTTTAAAGATACAGGAATTACTTATTCTACTGCGTCAAGAATCAGTTTCTATGTTTTTTTAGAATAGGAATTTTAGAATCCCATTTAAATAGACGTTTCACCTAATTATAATAAACGACATACACATCCGTTCCCCGTTAGGTCAAAAAGGTTCACTCTGTAATCTTTAACTATGAAATCCAAAGTTTTATAATTTCAGCTAACTGTATTTCTCTACAGAGACGAAATTTCTTCGAAATATATCTACTTAATATCAGCAAATTTTCTTGTCTCGTATTAATTATAATAGATTTCTCGACGGACGTAATTTTATGTCCCAAATGCCTAACCTAACCTAACACGAGAGAGAAAGAGAGCACAGAGCCTGCCTCAACGTTGTCGTAGTTACACGAGCGCCAATGTTTGGCGGTCGCAAGGCCACCACCCGCCCGCTCTAGTCGAAATGACGTTTTATCTACGAAGGTGAAGCCACGGACACACGGTCGGTGAACCGGCGGAGTTTTATGAATACCTACCTACCTATTTTGCGCTAACACAAATAGTGTTGTGCTACTCTGAGAAATGAGGGTTTATGTGTGCGAAATGTTTTCCTTTTTTTATCGCTTTTATAGTTATTAATATCGGAATGAGTTATGAGAGGCCAATAAGATTATCTTAAGCTTGTGCGTTGATTATATACATGACGCAAATATTTTGCCTGTATTTTCAGGAAGATGTTTTGTGGAGAATTGTGTTATAGTCAGTCGATACTGCGTAAAAGGAGCTGATTTTTCTAATGTCTTAATGGTTTACTTATTCAAGGCGTATGCCAATTCTACATAGGGGTTCTGCTAGACTTAGACCTCTATTTACATGCCGATTTGGTAAATATTGGATAGTATTAGGTACTAGTAATCTCAGAACTGTCAATCACGTAAATATGGATGACCTACTCTGGATAGCATTCTCACGTAACCCAGATCATTAATGACCCACAAGATCGGGGAAATGGATCCAGAGTTTCATATAGAGGAGGTAGATATTGTGGTTAGGAAGTCAGGCGGCATTCGTTCCAACAATGCTGAAAATAATAGTTCTAGTCACAGCTGCCCTGGCTGGCCAAAAGCTGAGCACAGTTTTTCCCCAGCGTTTTCAAATATGCTAAGATGAAGATCCAAAATAGCGGTAGGGATAATAAATTACTGACATACATACATACATACATATGGTCACGCCTTTATCCCCGAAGGGGTAGGCAGAGGCATATTATATGCCCACATTTCACCTTTGTATAATTTGTCCCACGTAATAGGTGGTGAGCCGTATTGCCGTGTTTAAATGGACAGGCGCAGGTTGTGACTGCCTGCTGTTGAAATAAAGCCTTCAACTTAGCTTAACGACTGCCATTTTACTGGCAACCGGGACCAACGGCTTTACGTACCTTCCGAAGCACGGAAACGCTCAAATAAATGTCACAAAGTGATCACATGGATGGTCACCCATCCATGGACCGGCCATAGTGAATGTTGCTTACTGCAGTGATCGTTTTACAGAACACTGAGTCCGCGGGGCCACGAGCGCTTCTAATAAATTACTGACATAGACGCAATATAATACAGACAAGGAACGAAATAGGCATAATATTCTTTCCATCCCGCATGAGATGTGACTCACCGTGAGCCGGATGAGATCGATTTTCGGCTTCTTCTATGAACGTGAGTCAGATAGCCATTAGAAATGAAATGTTACTTTATTATTTTTGTTTACGTAAATCACAAAGTAATTGTTATGAATGTCAAGATAATTGCTCATAAATTTTCTGCTAGATTCAGCAAGGCAATAGATACAGCCTGGGAGAAAAGAAACTGGCAATAAAAACTCACGGCCACTCTTTTCTAATAGCCAAGAGAAGTTGATGTGGTATGTTCTTTATGAAAATGATTTTCCTGGAGTATCCTTCCGAGGACTTACCCGGGGCTCCCAACCGTAGCCTGTTAGGTTAGGATACGTGTGGTTTTTGGTCGGTAGGAGGCCGGCATGGCATACATGTAGGATTTCTATCATGCAATCAAATTAATATAAGCATTTCATGAAGAACATACGATTGGACAGAATGCCTAAGGCTGATAACTGACCTACGACATATTGTTATGACTATTGTTTTCACTGTCTCGACTTAGAAATAACCGATGATCGCTCATTAAAATCCTTGCTACTATAATAATAGTCATCGTGAGTAGTATTTAGCTGATAGGACCTTGGATCATCGCCGTCTGTACTTTGAATGTTGGTAATGAGGAAAAATTATGATCTTTTTATTTATTTCTCCGCCCACTCCTTTATTATTTATTTTGTACGTCCGGACTGTGAATATTTTATTTATATCTTTTTTGGATAGAATGATGATTTTACCCTTTAGTTCATAGACCCCTGTAATGGCAATAGGGTTTTCCCATATTTCGAGGACCCCGACAAAAATTAGTATGTTGTATTATGCTTCGTGGACATGGGAGTGATTATGTGAGTAGTTATTTATTCCGGAATTTTTAAAAAGTGAGACTCGTAGCGCCTTTTTTTTTTTGTTTAACGTGAGGGAAAATCCTCATGGATGCTATGCCGGACTCCTACCGACTAAAAAACCTCACGTAACGCCCAACAGCCTATGGTTGGGAGCCCCGGGTAAGCCCTCGGAAGGATGTCCCAGGACTCCCAACAGACCCACGGCCGCCACTGCGGCCACGCTCAGGGGGTGGTTCGGGTGCTATCCCGCGTCTTTGGGGGTTTCGTGTGTGATCCCGCTTCTAAGTGGGCTTTCGTGAGTTCCTCACGTCAGAGACTCGTAGCGCCTTCATTTTATAAGATGTGAATCTTTTTGTAATATGCCTCTCATTTAATAAGACCATTTTTATGAAAAATATTTGATCTGGTTCAAATATGAGACAACCGTATGTAGCGCTATAATGTAGCTAAGTAAGAACATGTTGCTTGTCATCCTTATGCACTTATGATAATGAATAATACTGGAGTAATAAATAAGTAACGCGTGTCATTAATGTGCAAGTGACTTATTTACATTAATAACATTGTCTAATTATATATATCTGTGCAAACTTCATTACCTAGTGAGTCAGTAATGGGTCTCTTACACGTAACGCGTACAGTGGCGAGACAGTAAAACGATACTAGGCCGAGAGAGTGGGCACTCGGCCACAGTATATACAGGATGGAATTTAAAGACGGTAGTTGGATGGAAAGTACCCTTAATATTGATATTGGCAAGTTTTACTGAAAGAAAACATTCCTTTATTTTCGAAAGTAAGTAAAACTGCATTCAAAGATTTTTGAAAAATCACCTGCCTGAGCCGGGAATCGAACCTGGGAGATGTGAAAAAAAACAGCCTGTATTTTATGATACCAACCGCAACAGTCTTAAATAAGGGTCAATTTCTTTTAAACAACATGGTATCTTAAAATAAAGGAAGATCAAGTAAAGTATGTTTTTATTATAAAGATAACTAACTATCTGAAGAAGAAAAAACAGTCTAATTTAGAAACTCCTATTTTTTTTGAAGTTGGTTAGTTAATTTACCAGAACAAATATTCCCATTCACAGAAACTAGAATATTTTCTTCAAAAAAAGGAGAAGAATCTCAATAAGACTACTTTTTTTTTCTTCAGATAGTGAGTAAACTTTTACTAGGTCTTCCTTTAATTTAAGATACTATGTTGTTTAAAAGAAATTTTTCGATGTTAAAGACTCTTTCGGTTGGTATCATAAAATACAGACTGTTTTTTTCACATCTTCCAGGTTTGATTCCCGGCTCAAGCAGGTGATTTTTCAAAAATCTTTAAATGCAGTTTTACTTACTTTTGAAAATAAAGGAATGTTTCCTTTCAGCAAAACTTGACATTATCAATATTAAGGGTACTTTACCTCCAACTACCGTCTTTAAATTCCATCCTGTATATGTTGTTACTCGGCCTAGCAAACAAATCGTAGTTCTAGTGACTCTCTCTGCTCGGCCGAGTCACTCGTCAGAATGTTCATACGCACCGAGCACTCGGCCGAGGGCACTGTTTCGCCACTGTACTCGTTACGTGTAGGAGACCCTTAACCTATCAGCGCCCAGTCAAAACCCTAATACCTACCTTTTTTAAACATGAGGAAAATTCGTAATCATAAGCAATAACATGAGGTACTACCCGTTCGCTCTAACTTTGCCGCTGGCGTAGAGGCGTATACCCGAATTGTTAATTAGACGAAGTAAATTGACAGTAGCTAATGTCACTTCGTCATAGAAAATACGCAACACTACAAGAAGAAGTGACATTAGTTGCTGTCAATTTACTTCGTCTAATCAAAAATTCGACTTTAGTATAGAGCCGAGCGGCAAAGTTAGAGCGAACGAGCAGTAAATACGTCGAGGTGCCGTCGCGTATCCGCCGCGCATACGTCCATCGTACGCCTACGCTGGAAAAACGCTAGTGTGAAGGCGTACTATTACCTACACATAGAAAATTGAAGTACCCACTATAATGCTTTTCAAAATTCCTATTTAAACGCACAAATGGAATAAATAAATGTTATACTGGAGGAGCCGTGGTCGTCTGCTAGTTTATATTTTGCATATAAAAACACCAATGTGCCATACTCTTAAATGGCGGTTACAATAAGGTAAAGAATTTCAACATGTATCAGTACGGCTCCCGTAGCTCAATTGGTTAGAGCATTGCCCTGGATTAGGCAAAGGTTGCGGGTTCAAGTCCCGTCTGGGCCAATTTGTCTTTTTTTTTTTCACTTTATAATAAAATATTATAAAAACACCAATTTATGTGAAGTGTTAACTTTTAGCCCCTCTATGAAATAGAGTGCAGAGGGGTTTATGTCGAGACTACGTCACTAGGCCACGTGGATCATCTGTTCAAAGTTTGAAATAAAGCAAAAATGACAACGTCAATCGGATTGAACTTTCACAATAAACGTGTTAGAGAGGGGCAGTTCGGTGAGAACGATCTCACGGCTTTCTTGTTAAATTTCAAGACGCTCATACGGGAATCACTTTCTATGAGTTTGATCATATGCTTGTCTGCTATCGTAGTAGTGTTAATGTCATTTGATCCATACTATTGTACTTGCGGTAACAATTTTTCCATTACCAACAAAAATATTTAAAGTTACAAGAACTTGAAATTTTTTTGTTAATCAATTTGTTTTTAAACGATTTTTTAGTTTACATAATTACATTTAAAATAACTTTTTTACGTATTATGACAGTACAGCATGAAACGCTTTTTTTTTAATCACATTTAGTTAATACTTAGGTACTTATTTTTAATTTGACTAACCCTCAGTTGTCTTTTGGAAACGTTTTGTTTAACCTTGTCTTGTTTTAATTACTTACAAAGCTGTTTAAAAACAAAATATGAATATTCAAGCCATTTTTTCGGAGTACACCGATTTCGTTGGTCATGTACTGACGAAATCGGTATTTGTTGCCCTGGGACTGCTATTATGATTTGCGTTTGACATAATTATATATCTGACTAGCGGACGTCACGCGGTTTCACCCGCGTGTTCCCGTTCCCGTGGGAATATGGAAATAAAATATAGGTAGGAGTCCGGCATAACGGATTTTCCCTCACTTAAAAAAAAATCTTTGTATAACACCGATGAAAAACTTTCTCGGACCAGTTATGCCACCGTAATATTTATTTAGGTATCATAAACATACACATATCTTGCTTCTTATTTAATTCCGGTACACCTAGATCTAATTTTGAACCTTGGTGTAAGTTTTGAAAGCTAAAACTTTTAATTTGACTGCCTCTGTGGCGTGGTCGGTAGTGATACCGCCTGCGGCGCTGGAGGTCCTGGGTTCGATTCCTGGGTCGGTCCAAATATTTGTAAGATCCACAAATGTTTGTATCCGTGTTTGGGTGTTTTCTATGTATAATATCCTTCCGGTCGACTTTGTCTATTTCCTAACTTGACCACTTCCATTTATGTATTTAGAAATATATAAGTATGTATATCAGTCGTCTAGATCCCATAGCACAAGCTTTAAAGCTTAGTTTGGGCTAAATGATGTTGTGTGAGAATGTCCAATAATATTTATTTATTTTATTTATTTAATTCACTTTGTGGAGTGTTTTGGAGTGTTGGGAATGCAGGCGTAATCCAACAAAGCCGACAAAAATAGCTAATTCCTAGTCTATCAAAGTAGGCCTCGGATCGGACTACATAGTTATCAATCAATACATATAATAAAATCGTAACAGGTCGCTGTCTGTACATGGAAGATAAATAAGAAAAAATATTATAGGGGGCTTTATGAACGCAATAGAACCCAAAGCAATGATTTTTAGAATTTTTGTCTGTTTGTCTGTATGTCTGTATGTCTGTATATCTGTTTGTCTGTACGGTTGTGCACGCTAATCTCAGTAACCGCTGAACCGATTGCAATGCGGTTTTTTTTTATTGTGTTGAGGTTTGCTCCAGTTAACATTTAGCTTTTGTTTTATGTAAATCGGTTTAGAAATAAAAGAGTTATAACACTTTTAAGAATCAGATATTTTGAAAATTTTAATTGTAGGGGTTTCTTTGAATGTGATTGAACCTAAACTGGTGGAAATCGGTTCGTGCGTTCTGGAGTTATAGCGTCAGGAAGGAAAACCCGACTTATCTATTATATAAAAATAAGTCGGGTTTTCCTTCCTGACGCTATAACTCCAGAACGCACGAACCGATTTCCACGGTTTTGCATTCGTTGAAAAGGTCTCGGGCTCCGTGAGGTTTATAGCAAAAAAA
The DNA here is from genome assembly GCA_933228765.1 of Miltochrista miniata. Classification (NCBI taxonomy): domain Eukaryota; kingdom Metazoa; phylum Arthropoda; class Insecta; order Lepidoptera; family Erebidae; genus Miltochrista; species Miltochrista miniata. The sequence goes on along the minus strand of OW121764.1, from coordinate 5,868,332 downwards.
ATTCAGGAAAAATCTCAACTGAAAAGCGGGAAAATCATTTTTCACATACAGCGCCATCGCGGGCGAAGCTGCGGGCATCAGCTAGTTTTTAATAGATAAGCGCGAGCGACGTCACGGAAATAGATTTCAAACTCTAAGTAAAGAATAAAACCTACCGCAAACATCAGTGACGCATCAGACATTTAAATTAAATTTGATTAGTGTTGTATCTGACTAAATAGCATTTTAGGTATTCGCCTAGTTATATTGCATCACTGGTATTATCATATACGTTGCAATGTCAAAAGTACATTGACCCCGTTCGCTTGCATCCTTGAACACTTTTTCGTTCTTATCGTAGATAGATAATTTTTTTTTGCGCTGCTCTGTGTAAATAAAGATAGAGTGTTTTTCACGTGTTTGCGCACCAGTCCGACCGAATTCCTGCGAGTAATGAGCATGTTGCTGAGTAATGTTGCCAGTTTTTAATTTTGGAAACGGAACAGTACGGAAATAAATTTAGTGTGGGAAAGTTGAGATGCAACATATTGTCTTTGTCTTTTATTTGCAACGTGACAACGTAGCTCGTTGATTATTACAAGGATGATGTCATTTGATAAGCAGAGGGATTGTGGGGGTTAGTTTCGAAAGGTGCATAATATTATGAAATTCGTTTCATTGATGATTAAGTTATTTATAATTCGGGTTGTATTCGTGATGCCTAATTTTTCCTGAAGTTTCAACGGGATTACGCCAGGCACGGTTATAATCTGGATCGAAATCGAATAAGGCTCGAATGAGTGGAAATTGCAAAAGTTTATCAACATAGTTATTTATTTATAACACAAGCAGGTTATTCCGAGCTACCTTCCGAGATATATTGGGATTAGATAGCGTTGTGGTGAAATGTCCATGAATATATAATATACTAGCTGTGACCGCGAATTCGTCCGCGTGGAATGTAAAAAAAAGTAGCCTATGTTACTCTTTATTACATAAGCTATCTGCCAGTAAAAGTCCCGTCCAAATCGGTCCAGCCGTTCCAGAGATTAGCCGGAACAAACAGACAGACAGACAGACAAAAAATTTAAAAACATATTTTGGTATGTATGCATGTAGTAGAAAGCGTTTATTTTAATAATACAAACAGACACTCCAATTTTATTTATTTGTATAGATTATTAAATTGTTAATGTTTGTCTCTAACAAAGCCACTTATTCTAGGTAATAGTTTTTATACGTTGTAATTTTATTTCAATACTTAGGTACAAACCTTTTAGTATTTTTAAACTTAAAATCAAGAAATAAAACATCACAAAAATCTGTCTGTTAATTACATTGCAATATCAAATTTAATTATCTACTGAGTCCTTGGCAAGTTGCTGCTAAGAGCACAGAGACTAAAACTCTTTTATTTATAGAGGGTAGCATTATGATACATAGCCTATAATGACTTCAGAAAAACTTGGTTTTCTAATGGCAAAATCAATATCCATCAATCAATATCAATCAATCAATACATATAATAAAATCGTAACTGTCTGTTTGTCTGTACATTTGTGCACGCTAATCTCAGCAACCGCTCAACCGATTGCAATGCAGTTTCCTATATTGCGTTGCGATTTACTCCACTTAACATTAGTGTTGTTTCATGTCAATCGGTTCATAAATAAAAAAGTTATATCTATCTAAAGAATCACATATAAAATGCAGCGTACGTAGGCGCAGGCAACAGCTAATAATTAGTAATTCTTTTTTTTTCTTTCGAGCAGGTTCAGAACTCGTGTTTTCTTAACGAGTTCTGAAGGGGAGACCGCGACTTGGTAAACGAGGGGTAGCAAGATCACTGTCAGATGGACCGACAACCTAAAAAGGTTGCAGGGAGTGGCTGGATGAGTAAAGCGCAGGACCATAGTTAAACCAAAGGTTCTACTATGCCAGGACCGTGTTTTGTGGCGTAATTTGGGAGAGGCCTATGTCCAGCAGTGGATTAATTGTGAAGTAGGGTAAACCACCCAATTATTGGCACTTTTAGAATGAATTATTGGCACTTTAGTTAAGAGTATATTTCAAAAAATATGGGAAACCTAGTTTATTTCAGTTCGGTGTTGCCCATTATGTAGTTGTAGGTATGCATTAAAAAGTAAAATAGCATTCTTTTTCTGTTAGAAATGGGCAAAATTACCTAAAGTGCCAATAATTGGAGGAGTGCCAACGATTGGGTGGTTTACCCTAATTTGATTTTTTCTGTAATTTCAGAGTGTAGTCAAGTCCATATGAACATCTGTCTCATTCTGTGCTTGCAGTTCTTCCCAAGACTTTCTTGAATGTCCTTACGCTTGGGACGAGCTAGGTTCATTATCTCTATACTATGTGAAACTGAAAACTTCCCCATTTTAAGAAAATTGCGCGATTGGATGGATGGAAATTTGACAAAGTTCTTTCCTATAACATAGGTTTTTTTTTGTCGATTTTCGATGAAAACGGATCTCCTAATTATTCTGAATTCTACTTTTTAGTGTTAATAATTATTAATAATTGTGGTTATTCATACGGTGATTCTCTCTCTGTTTGCCCATAAGAACCACCCTTTAGTCTTGCATATTGTCCACATACTTATCAAATTTAATCAGTCACAGTTCTCTATTAAAAAAGTAAAGAAATTTCTCCCAAAACGTGGAATGTTTGGTCACACAACTGACCTACGGCACTTTCGATGTGTTAAACTTAGATAGCGGTTTATATGCGCGCGCGCAGACGTCGTAAGCTGATACCTATCGTGGCTACGTTCCGTATGAGTACTTAGTGCTTACCTACAGGTTGATAGCAACTTGGTTAATAGAGCTGACATATTATACCAATAAGGTAGCAGACACGCTAACGACTGATACTGACTGATAAAAATATATTCTGTTATGTTTCAAACGTCTACGGTTACAGCTTCCATGTAACCGTAGACGTTTGAAACATTACAGAATATATTTTTTTAGAAAATTTGACAATGACAAAATATGAATTCTATTCGCCGGCCTATATACGAATATATTCGTTAAAAAATATGAATAGAATTCATATTTTTTTATATATTCGTTGTTATTTCTTTATATTTAGACACTAGCGGATGTCACGCGGTTTCACCCGCGTCGTTCCCGTTCCCGTGGGAATACGGGAATAAAATATAGCCTATGTTCACCGCAAAGAGTGTAGCTTTCCAACAGTGAAATAATTTTTCAAATCGGTCCAGTAGCCTATTCGTTACAAACAAACAAACAAAAAAACAAATATTTCTTCTTTATAATATTAGTATAGACTATTTGCTCGAGGTATATTCGTATGTCCCCTGTGGTATGTCATTCTCCGTATTGCCAAGAGAAAGTAGACCCAAAAAGACATTGCTTACGTTATCATCGCCATGATGCTATCAGAGTTTCTGAAGACCGAGTTCCCTGTTCTGTGTACCTATTCCGCTTCTCTCAGTCCTGTTCTGCCAAACGAGGGTTTTCAGTAATGGTCCTAAATGAGACCATGTTGGTAGCCAAAGTTTGACGGGTGTTCTGGAACAACCGTCCGAAATGATAACTATTGCTCCCTGGTTACTGTGTCGTTTTGGTCGGTACACGTAAGTAAAATAGAGAAGGATATCCACTACTAAAGCTAGACCCATAACGATAATTGAGATAGATGTAATCAAATCTCACCTTCAAAATACACGCCTCCTTAACCTAGACTAGTCATACCTACACATTTAGGATTTGGGAGGTTAAACGGCTATTGCCTCCTACCAAGATAAACGTACCGAAAATAATTCCTAACATTTTTTGTGTGAGCAAAACCTTGAAACGTTTTGTATAAGTCATTATGAAATTTTATAACCTGTTATTTATTAGTTACCAAAAATATGTGACCGGTATCTCTATCCATACTAATATTATAAAGCTGAAGAGTTTGTTTGTTTGTTTGTTTGTTTGTTTGTTTGAACGCTAGGATCTCAGGAACTACGGCTTCGATTTCAAAACTTCTTTTACAATTTGATAGTCCATTTATTGAGGATGGTTATAGGCTATATAACATTACGCTAAGATGAATAGGAGCGGAGCAGCAATGAAGAATGTTTCGAAAACGGGGAATTATTTTTGCCGTCTGAGAGCTTCCGAGGCGTACGCTGGCTAAATGGTTAAAGTTACGTAAAAATTGTGTATTACAAAATTGTTTCGCTTAAAAAGTTCTATAAAAAAGTCTGCCACAGCATATGTCTATCTTTTAAGGTTCGCTCACAATAACCTAATTTGTCTTTCTTTTAAAGTTAGCTCACAATATTATCAAACTGAAGAGTTTGTTTGTGGTAGGATCTCAGAAACAACTGAAAAAACTGAAAAATTATTTTTGTAATGCAACCAGCATTACAAAAATAATTTTTCAGTTTTTTAGTCCATTTATTTAAGACGGCTAATGGCTATAAAACATCACGCTAAGACAAATAGGAGCGGAGCAGCCATGAATAATGTTTTAAGAACAGGGAAATTTTATTTCCTTTGAGAGCTTTCATTGCGTACGTTGCGTAAATGGTTAAAGTTACGTAAAAATTGTGTACTACAAAATGTTTCATCTTAAAAAGTTACAAAAAAAATCCAGAACAGCATATGCCTATCTTTTAAGGTTCACTTACAATAACCTTCTAAGTATTTTTTAAAATATGAGCGACGCAACTCGGCGCGTCGTGACGGGAGTAAACGTTTTCTGCAGCAGTCGCCAGTCAACTGAAAGCTAATACCGGCCAAGTGCGAGTCGGACTCGCACTTGATGCAAAAAACGGACAAAAATAAATGCGACGGGAAACATTATATCACTTCAACAAAGTTGTGCAGTCCAATTCTAATGGTAATCTTTTTTATTGTAAAATCACTGATGGTAATGAATATAAGCGACGCGACGGGAAAAATTATAACACTTTAAATATTAAAACCTACCACACCTCTCTAATAAATATACCTACCTTAGACACGCGACGAGAGCACTAGTGTTGCCAGGTCCTATAGGCTAAAAATCGGTACAAAGGGTAAAAATAATCGGGACTTAGGGTTTTAAATCGGGAAAAAAAAAAAAAAACCAGCCAAGTGCGAGTTGGACTCGCGCACAATGAAGTTTCACGTTCTTTTTGCCGATTTTTAATCGGCAAAAAGAAATTTGTTGTGGGGTTTAACGGGGGGGGGGGGGGGAGCTAAACTTAAAATTCTGATTCCTTTTTTTCTGATTTTAGTATTTTTTGTTATAGCGGCAACATTTGTGAAAATTTCAGTTGTTCGATGGCTGACGTGACCGGGATGGTTCTTGGCTTAGATACATTTTAGAAATCAACAACTCACTTCTTGAGTGATTAAGGTATTCTACTAAAATTTACTCAGGAAATTACAGGCCATGTTTGGGTTTACTAGAGCAGTCGCGGGATAGGGGGTTTATAATTTTCAAATTAACACCTGTCTTAGATTGTAGAAATCGACGCCCATATTGAAACTCATATAAACGCTCGTTTCATGATTGTAGCCCTAACCGTTTTACCGGAACTCCTCCATGGGACCTGAAAGCGAGAGCCCTGGTGTCATTGTTTAAATGGCGCAAGAAGCCACTGGAGCTGTGCCGTAGGCCTGCGCCCCGGGAAATCGAGGCTCAGTGGTCCCATCTCTGCCAGAAACCATAGAGTCTTGAAAGATGCGACCTGAGCAACCAAGATGAGGAAACGCCACATCAAGGTGATCAGACCGGTCATGGACGAGTGGCTGGAGACGAGCTATGGCAACCTCTCCTACCTGTGGCGAATACACCGGGATACCACAGCATAGTGCCAGCACTGACCGCAGCGAGCACATATCGCTCCATACATTGGTGGAGTGCGCCAGATCCTCGTAGACATACTTTCGCTGTGAAAGGTGCAACCTGAGCAACCAAGATGGGGAAACGCCATAATCAAGGTCATGGACAAGTGGCTAGAGAAGAGCTATGGCAACCGCTCCTACCTGTTGTTACAGATGATTATCGAGCACGTGTGCTTCGGCAAATATCTGTGGCGGATACACCAGGAGACCACAGCGTAGACGACATAATTTTTGCTGAAGACGTACGAGCTATGATCTCCAGCGGGAAGAAGTGAAACGCAAGCGCCGCCGCATCTTTCTGCAAGCAAGTTTACGGAAGTTACTTGGCGCGTCCAGCGGCCTCGAGGACTGATGTTGAAGAAAGGAGATGGCAACTTGTGGCTGATCTCGACGGGGACCTGGACCGCATTTCACAATGGGGATCCTCGAACTTGGTTGAGTTCAATGCCCGTAAAACACAGGCGTGTGCGTTTACAGCTAAAAAATCCCCTTTCCTACCCTTACCCTCTCTTCAGAATACGACGATGCCACTTGGAGATAATCTGGACATCCTTGGCATAGACGTCCCGCCCGAGCTCAATCACAAATACTATATTGAGCGATGTATTGGGCTAACCTCGAGAAAACTAGGAGTCCTAAACAAGGTGAAGCGGTTCTTTACGCCAAACCAGAGGTGTCTGCTGTACAAGACGCAAATACGTCCTTGCGTCGAATACTGCTCTTACCTTTGGGACGACTCCGCGAGGTACTTGCTTGACGCGCTGAACTCTATGCAGCGGCGAGCTATTCGCATTATCAACTGCCCTGAGGTAACGGAAAGTCTGGAGCCATTGACGCAGCGAAGAACCATTGCATCTTTAGCTGCTTTCTACCGTATCTGTCACGGTGAGTGTTCTGAAGAACTCTTCAACCTAATCCCACCCTCTCCTTTCCGTTCCCGAACAACGCGTGCTGGACAGAGGTGCCACTCTCACACAGTGGAGAAAATCTTTGCTAGAACTGAACGTAAATAAAAAATAGCCCTACCAAGGCCAAAATCGCTAATAACTTCCTTTTTCCTTCGCTTCATCCCTGAGGGGTGAAATTTCCAAAAACGGTAAAGCTTCCGGTTTCATGGCTGTAGTCCTTTTTTGAAATTGCCAAAAGATGAACTCTTAATTTTATGTGTTAATAATGTGTAACTTTGGAATTTTGGTGTTGTTATCTATTTCGGGACAAAGTTGTTATATACCTAGATTGTTTTACTCTTAGAGGAAGATCCCAGAGCCCCCAGACGTCACTCATTTTCTGATGGACAAAATATGTACGAGTGATTAGTGGTGGGGTGTACTATGATCATATGACTAGTTGCTACCTTGGCCAGACGGCCAATTTTCTGGTAGCAATTAATCAAGGTACATAAAAACACTGCTCATGTCACTTAAATTCTGATATCTGATTTTAACATATATTGTAAACAATATCGTTAAAAATCAGTATTCATTACTCCCAGACATATGCGGTCGGCGGTTTCACCTTACAGACGCTTCAAAGCTCTGAAAAAAATTTATTAGGGTCACTTATTTTCTGATGCTTGATTTTTATATATGTTATTCAGACAACTGTTTTAAAACGTTTTGCAAACGGACAGACCGATCCAAGGGGCCAAATATTCCCCAGACCCAATTTTAATGTCGCTGAGAGTATGGGCGCGGGCATTATCCGTGCGTATTATGCGTATATGTAGCATGTCTAATCGAAGTCGGAATTAATATTGAAATGTAAATAAAAATGCATAAGTACCTATTAGTAATGAACGCCTGTCATTTTAAAATTTACATTTTTGTATTTGTTTTATTTAATAAAGACTTAAGTTTTAAAGGTAATAATTTGAAAATCACGTAAATAAATAATCAAAGATTAACATTGAGAAAAGTGCTCGTCTGACGGCAATCCATACTATATACTATATATTATACTATATACAATATATACTATATACTATATTACTATATATACTATATCCATCCATACTAATATTATAAAGCTGAAGAGTTTGTTTGTTTGTTTGAACGCTAGGATCTCAGAAACTACAGGTGGGATTTCAAAAATTCTTTTACAGTTTGATAGTTCATTTATCGAGGATGGCTATAGGCTATATAACATCACGTTAAGACGAATAGGAGCGGAGCAGCAATCAAGAATGTTTAGAAAACGGGGAATATTTTTACCGTCTGAGAGCTTCCGAGGCGTACGCTGCCTAAATGGTTAAAGTTACGTAAAAATTGTATATTACAAAATTGTTTCTCTTAAAAAGTTCTATAAAAAAGTTCGCGACAGCATATGTCTATCTTTTAAGGTTTGCTCACAATAAAATTATTTGTCTTTCTTTTAAGGTGAGCTCACAATATTATCAAACTGAAGAGTTTGTTTGTGCTAGGTTCTCAGAAACTACTGGTTGCATTACAAAAATAATTTCACAGTTTTTTAGTCCATTTATTGAGGATGGCTAATGGCTATATAACATCACGCTAAGACAAATAGGAGCGGAGCAGCCATGAATAATGTTTTAAGAACGGGAAAAATGTATTTCTTTTGTGAGGTTTCATTGCGTACGTTGCGTAAATGGTTAAAGTTACGTAAAAATTGTGTACTACAAAATGTTTTCTCTTAAAAATTTACAAAAAAAAGTCCTGAACAGCAAATGCCCATCTTTTAAGGTTCACTTACAATAACCTTCACAATAATTTTTAAAATATGAGCGACGCAACTCGACTACGCGTCGGAAGTAAACGTTTTCTGCAGCAGTAGCCAATCAACTGAAAGATAATACCGGCCAAGTGCGAGTCGGACTCGCACACGATGAGTTCCGTACCAAAAAACGGACAAAAATAAATGTGACGGGAAACATTATATCACTTCAACAAAGTTTTGCGGGTCAACTCTAAATGAATATAAGCGACGCGACGGGAAGAATTATATCACTTTTTACACACATTATTAAAACCTACAACCCTCTATTAAATATACCTAAGACACGCGACGAGTGTAAAAGCGACGGGATTATATTACCTACTTAAAATATTAATACTATACCACTCTCTTTGTCACTCTCATTTGACGCAAACGAAGTTGCGCGGGTCAGCTAGTAATTTATAGAATTGTGCCTTACAAACTGTTTTATGATTTTTTTTAATCGAATTAATTTTAATTTTTTAAAGTAAATATCAAGAGGTTTACAAAGTATTAATAATTTAATTAAATAACAGCAACCTTTTCAAATAATTATTTATTGGTAACGAACCTTAGCCCGAGGAAAACACTGATGAACAAGATGACGATTTAGATATTCGATATCAAGATTGACTCGATGATGAATTACCTGACTTCAACGACGATGACAATGAAGATTAGAAAAAATATTTGTCCTATTTTTTGTAGTTTTTTAAGGTTTGTTACCAATATATAATTATTTGAAAAGGTTGCTGTTATTTAATTAAATTATTAATACTTTGTGAACCTCTTGATATTTACTTTAAAAAATTAAAATAAATTCGATTAAAAAAAAATTCATGAAACAGTTTGTAAGGCACAATTCTATATTTATTGCGGTCAGACGAGCACTTTTCTCAAAGTTAATCTTTGATTATTTACGTGATTTTCAAATTATTACCTTTAAAACTTAAGTCTTTATTAAATAAAACAAATACAAAAATGTAAATTTTAAAATGACAGGCGTTAATTACTAATAGGTACTTATGCATTTTTATTTACATTTCAATATTAATTCCGACTTCGATTAGACATGCTACATATAGGTACGCATAATACGCACGGATAATGCCCGCGCCCATACTCTCAGCGACATTAAAATTTGGTCTGGGGAATATTTGGCCCCTTGGATCGGTCTGTCCGTTTGCAAAACGTTTTAAAACAGTTGTCTGAATAACATATATAAAAATCAAGCATCAGAAAATAAGTGACCTTAATAAATTTTTTTCCGAGCTTTGAAGCGTCTGTAAGGTGAAACCGCCGACCGCATATGTCTGGGAGTAATGAATACTGATTTTTAACGATATTGTGTAAAATATATGTTAAAATCAGCTATCAGAATTTAAGTGACATGAGCAGTGTTTTTATGTACCTTGATTAATTGCTACCAGAAAATTGGCCGTCTGGCCAAGGTAGCAACTAGTCATATGATCATAGTACACCCCACCACTAATCACTCGTACATATTTTGTCCATCAGAAAATGAGTGACGTCTGGGGGCTCTGGGATCTTGGACCATCTAAAGACTGACTTAAAAAAATTCTGCCTCAGTGTATTTAATCAATAGATCGTTACACCCCCTTAGTTACTTAGTTAGGAAATACGTTAAAAATTCCTTCATATGGGATCTGGCGACTCACCACAACCATTTACATTACATCACAAAAATAAACAACTTTCCAATGACGAGTCAATGATATTCATAAAAATTTTGATCCCTTAATTTAACATCTTAAAAGGGTAGAAATAAAACAAAAACATGAAACATATCTATCTTAATTTTGCGGAAAGGCCACTTTCAAAATGTTGATTTTTAGTTTTAATGTAGGTAACCTTTAAAACTGTAAAGAAAGGCTAGTTTTGGGGGTAAAATCTGAAACACGTTCATTTATTTTTATTGTTGAATTTTAAGATCTACAAGAATTAGGTTATTTCTTTCGTACAATACATAACTTGCCACCTCGTTTCACCCCGAATTTCGACGAATCTGCTATGGATATTTACGTCAGAAAAAAATATTAGTTACTTTCCAAATGTCATGTTTATATCTTTTGTATAAGTCGGCTAGGCGTTGATGATTAACCCCACCCAGTTTTTTTATACAGTTTAAGTAGATGATTGACTAATCATGATGTTAATACATAATTATTCTTGGTTATCACAAATCGGGACATTTAGCGTCCCGATCAAGTACAAATCGGGACGCGTCCTCAGACCCTGAAAATCGGGACGTTCCGCCCAAATCGGGACACCTGGCAACACTAGAGAGCACTGTGACGAGAGTAAATACGACGGGATTATATTACCTACTTAAAATATTAAGTAATCTAAACTCTTTCTCACTCTCATGTGACGCAAACGAAGTTGCGCGGGTCAGCTAGTATTGAATAAATGTTATTGTTATTCAGAGCTATGGTATAAATATAATAAATAGGCAGCTATTAATTATAGCTACTCAATCAGGTTATGGCGCAAAATGGAGTTGGGATTTTGTAATTTTATATGAGGTGGAATGCATTTAGTTACTTTCTCACCCTTCTGCAAGGTTGCAGGGCGGCTTTGTGTGGGACTCTCAACCCTAGGAAAGAGCTAAACAACCCATTAAAGCACCACAGTATATCCCACCTCAAAATGGGTGGGCCAGAGGTTTAGTCACTGCGACCTGAAAAGAGAGGCCTGGGATGACGCTCTCTTCCGCGGCATGAAAGATAAAGTTCAAAACAGTTGTCTGCGATAAAATCAGCAATCAACATTTTCTTCACTTTAAAAAAAAAAAAAAAAAACCCACGAGGTTATGCTACCGGGAGATTCTGGTTTTGTAAGAACTATTCCTAGTAATACTTTACTACCAGCTTTTTAAGGCGCAGTCCTAATTAGGCGACTCAACATTATTAAATATTAGGTAGGTACTTAGATGTGTAGAACTGTTGTATTTAATAACTACGTAATTGAAGTTAATTTGAATATTTTATTTCCACTAAAACAGGGGAATAAAAACAAAATGAATACCGTGAGTATAGCTCGTTATTTCGAAGCGAACGCTTGAACAACTTATAGCTCTGGTACGCAGACAGGCGGTGTAGGCTTACAGCGAACAATCCCGACCTACCGTAACAAGACCTTGGACGCTAATATGAATTCTAACGGTGTCTGTTTCAGACGATACGTATGACATAGAGATCGAACCACGCCACGTCCGTCGCGGTAAAACCATAGATAATACTTGTAGTAGTAAAACTTCGCGGTTTCGGTCGCGTCGATGAACACTACGCCTCTTCCTTGTACACATTTAGTACGAGTACAACTGCAATTCATCCAATTTTTATGCTTGCAATTCATCCAATTTTTATGCTTTTTTTTTGGTTCTACGTTCCTCGTCAGAATTAAAAAGAATTACTCAAATGTACGCAGTATCTAAATGAAACTCATACCTATTACCATCAGAGTCCTCGCTTTGCAGCCTGACCTCTCTTTCCAACTGTTCTTTCTCTCTTTACTTTACAGTATCTTCGAATCAGCGTCCCCAATACGTATCATTCTCCACTACATTCAGTCACAACTTTGCGGGTCTATCCTCAACTGCCTGCCGGGCGTTACCGTACCGTAGCTAATTGATCATGAAATCGTGAGCATACTCCAACACACGTCTACCTGAGCCGTGATGACTAACTGGCAGTTTTTATGGACTTAAATGAATAATCTCGACCTATCGTAACAAGACCTTGAATTCTAATGATTTTAAATTCTAACGTCGCGTATTATACACACAACGGCGTGATGTCTGAAGTTATTAACTGAATAAAGATTTAATAATATTTATAATATTAGCACGTACCTTACCATTTTTTTTATACCACTATGATGGCAAGCATACGGCCCAATAGAAAGACCGGTGGTCACCGCAGCCTATGAACGTTTGCAACACCGTAGGCGTTACACTCTCGCTGCCGACCCTGTAAAAACCTTCTAAGACACCCTTTGAAGAACCCCATACTATAGGCGTTTGGGAAAACCGAGGCAAGGAGATCATTTCACAACCTGAGTGTGCGCGGTGCCACCTACTTCTAGTCTAAGAGCCGTATAACGAAATGATACTCAATACTTTTTTTTTACGTTTGGAAAGTTCGTCGTGGATGCTATGCCGGACTCTTACCGACTAAAAGCCAACACGTTCCCTGCCTACTGCCTACGGTTGGGAGCCCCGGGTAAGCCCTTGGAAGGATAACAGCCTATACTCAATACTCTAAAGGTTTCTCTGTGATTTGGGGCATTCATCCGAAAGGTCAACCGGAACCCCTGGCATAGATAGGTGGGGACAATAGTATTTTAGTAGTTTCTAGCCCACCATAAAATACTTTTACTTTCCTAGACGATATTGTCTTAAAATGCACCTATGTTACATTAACCCAACTGCATTGAACGATTTCTTAAAGTATACGGAACACAATTTATTTGACTTAGGCATGCATTCCATTCTTAGCAATGAAATTTTCAGCAATCTTTCTATTGACTCTTTGACGAAAATGACGAAAACATCATTACTCACAAATAAACAATCATTTTGTGATGCACAAGATCAAAACTTTCATAAACAACTAGCTGACCCGCCCAACTTCGTTTGCGTGATAAATGAAAAACCGCTCGGCCGATTTCGTGCAAACTTCACATAAACCATCTACTAAATAGTCCGAACAAAACCAAAACATTTGGTTTGGATAGCTGAGCCCGTTCTTGAGTTATAAAATTACAACGAAAAGTGGCACTGATTTTTATATATATATATATATAAATTCTAATATCCCTACTAATATTATAAATGCGAAAGTCTGTCTGTCTCTCTGTCTGTTACGCTTTCACGCCTAAATGGCTGGACCGATTGAAATGAAATTTGGTATAGAGATAGTTCGAGGCCCTGGAAAGGACATAGGCTACTTTTTAACCGACTGCGCAAAAGGAGGGTTATGATTTTACGCGATAACGACTTCTACGCGGTTGAAGCCGGGGAACAGCTAGTTTGTTATAAAATATTTTAGACTATAGGTACCCTTGCTTCGTTATATCAACTACCTACTCATATATTATACAGCTCTATATTCTTAGATAGTGTATTATGATATGATTCCAGACTGGGTACGTCACTAGCAAATAATAACCTTTTATGAAGCGAAAATGAATGTTATTCAACCTAGCCTTAATACTATTGACGTCAATCACTTGACGAGTTTCACCTTAATAGTCAAATTCTAATCTCTTGCTATTTTGGAAGTTGAAGTTTACCTGCATTGTCTACTTTCAATGAAAACTTTTATGTTTATTGATTTTTTGATATAGTTCATACATTATTGATTACATATAGGCACAACAGAATAGTTTGGCAAAGTAGCAAAGTGCTCAAGTAGAGTTTAAAAAAAATGCAATTCGGATTGGATACTTAATTTGTTTTAAATATATTATTTGGCCAACAGTATACTTTGGCAAAGTAGCAAAGTGCGTGTAAGTAGAGTAATGGAACAAGTTGTGCATATTTTAAATAAAATGCCAATATTCCTCTATCCATGCCGATTAATAGTAAACAAAATAGGACAGCTCTTCGACTATTGTTTGATTTCTCTTTGATTAAATTAAGATCGGGTTCTATCATTTTTTTCTTATTTCAATTTATAATATTCGTCATCGGCATCCCCAATGTTTGAGCAGTTCTCCAAATATTTGATCAATTCTCGACATATTTCACCAATTCTCCAAATATTTGACCAATTCTCCAAATATTTGCACAGTTCTCCAAATATTTGACCAATTCTCCAAATATTTGAACAGTTCTCCAAACATTTTCTCCTTGTAAACAGGTACAAATGATGTCAGCAGTGAGCGGGGAGCCTCAGTTGCTCGTACGCCGTGTCAAACAGGAGACGGACGCGCCGCCGCAGTACTCGCCGCCAGAACACCCGCCACATACTCCTCTTACTCAGACGCTTCATCCGAGGACCATGCCTGTTATGCATACACCAGAGGTAGGCAGAGGCATATTATATGGCCACATTTCACCATTTTTTGAATTTGTCCCACGTAAAAGGTGGTGAGCCGTATTCCCGTGTTGAGATGGATAGGCGCAGGTTGTGACTGCCTGCGGTTGAAATTTTCAAGCCGCCTAAAAAGGCCTTCAACTTGGCTTAACGACTGCCATTTTACTGGCAACCGGGACCAACGGCTTAACGTGCCTTCCGAAGCACGGAAACGCTCAAATAAAATTTCACAAAGTGGTCACTTGGATGGTCACCCATCCAAGCACTGGCCATAGTGAAATTGCTAACTGCAGTGATCGTTTACAGAACACTGAGTCTTCGGGGCCACGAGCGCTCCACCAGAGGTAGCTAATAGTAGTTCAGAAGAATAAAATAATTATAAATTCAGGTACATTTTCACACAACGTTATCCGATCCCAAAGTAAGTTAGGAATAACCTGCTTGTGTTATGAATAATCAGACCACGGATATCAATACTTGAATACTTTTAAATACATACTTATCATACACAGAAACACCCAGACTCTCGAGACAAACATTTATGGATCACACAAATTTTTGTCTCCGGTGGGAATCGAACCCACGACCTCGTGATCCGCAGTCGCACAATTCGACCTCTAGACCAACGAGGCAGTAGAGAAGGTTCTCAGTATGGGAGGTTGTATGTTGAGTTGAGACCAAAACGTACCTATATAGGCTCTGGGTAGCTCTTAAAATATACAGGGTGGAAGTTAAAGACGGTGGTGGGAGGAAAAGTACCCTTTATACTGATGATGGCAAGATTCTGTGAAAAGAAACATTCGTTATTTTCAAAAGTAAACCTGCGTTTAAAGATTTTTGATAAAACCGCTTGCTTAAGATACTGAGTAAGATTTACAATAAAAAATATTTAACTTGGTCTTTCTTTAATTTAAGATACGTGGTTGTTTAAAAGAAAGTGTTCCTTATGAAAGACTCTTTTGGTTAGTATTATAAAATACAGGATGTTTTTTTTCACATCTCACTGGTTTGATTCCCCGGCTCAAGCTGATTATTCAAAAATCATTAAATGCAATTTAACTAAGTTTTGATTATAAAGGAATGTTTCCTTTCAGCAAAATTTGCCATCATCAATACTAAGGGTACTTTTCCTTCAACCACGGTCTTTCATTTCCCCTGTGTGATTGTTTTATGTCAATAAATAATACCCTGCCAAAATCTTTGTGATATAGCTGTTAATTACATAGAATGTTACAGTCGATGTTATAATAAAGGGCCGACGTAGACCTTTCGTAGCGGTTGTAGCAACATCGTAGACGTCATTGCTTAATGCTATTAATTTTGTGGTGCAGTAATAAACATTTTAAGTGTTTTTACTCCATAACTTAAAAGTGGTTTTGGAGAAAAAGATTTTTTTAATTTTGTTAACACGTGTCTAGAAAAGTAATTAAAATTATAAGTATTATTCTTAAGTAATTAAGGGTCCCAACATAATTTGTTGTTGCTTTGCCTTTAAGAAGTCGCAATTTCATCTCTACTAACAAAATAAAAGTGAAAGTAACTCTGTCTGTCTCTGTTACGTTTTCACGCCTAAACCGCTGAACCGATTTTGATAAAAATTAGTATAGAGATAGTTTGAGTGCAAGGGAAAGACTTAGACTACTTTTTAACTGACTGCGCAAAAGGAGGGTAGTGATATTACGCGATAACGAGTTCTACGCGGACGAAGCCGCGGGGAACAGCTAGTTTAATATATTTCTTACTAAATAACACATTACTATAAAGTTGGGCCTGCCAAACTGATAGTCGGTTCCTAAAAAAAATACGTTTTTCCAACAGCTGGAACTAGAAACGAAAGAAGAACTAAAATACTGCGTGTCACCCAGCGACGGTACCATAGTCGGTAACACGAGCCCAGAACAGCAGCACTGCTCCTCAACCACGGCAGCCGCTGCCAGCAACGCTAGAGACGATGAGGCTCCCAAACGCTGGTGTTTGGTCTGTGGGGACACGGCGTCAGGGTTCCACTATGGAGTGGCGAGCTGTGAGGCCTGTAAGGCGTTCTTCAAGAGGACTATACAGGTCAGTAGGAAGGTGAATGAATATATTCTTATTTTTATTAGTTTTAAGTTTTTTTTCAGCTGAATGTCGCGTCTGTGACTATTATAGTCAAAGACTTCTATATAAACTGAGGTAGACACGCCGTACTCTAACAAACGAGATTTCAAAAGCAAGCCTCAAACACACACATTGCTAAGACTGCACTCACTTATAAATAATATTTACGTAATTGTCACCACAATAGCAATATAGAACAAGAGTAAAAGAGAAGGCGTATGGACTCCGATTGCAAGCCGAGTACTCTCGAAGTTTTGACTCACTACATAACAGTGCGAGCAACGCTGCTAATTAGCTCAGTTTAAAGGTTTCAAAAATCGGTGCGTAGGGCATGTCTACCTCAGTTTATATAGAAGTCTTTGATTGTAGTGGCTTAAACTCCATGACCAAAAGCAAGAATTCTTCTTCCTAGCGAAAAAGATTAGAAATGCGACGTGTATGAATTTTGTAACTCCTTTTGAGTTGAGCACTAAGTAATCCCAAAAGCCGTAGTGATATATGATTTCGCATGTAGTTGTTTTCAAAATCTCGAAATACAATTCGAACCACTCAAGATTACATAAAATATTTTAGCTAGTAAAATAATTGCAGGGGACCGCCTTATGCTGTTTTGATTGATCGAGTGAAAATAAATGTTTTGCTATTAAGTACTAAAAATAAAATAAATTATTATAGCCCTTGTGATATACGAGCTTTGTCCTAGAGATAAATTAGTTATAGTCGAATCACGCCGAACAAACAATTTTCTCGACGTTTACTATTCATTCATTCAACTCTAAAAGTATCAATAAAAACCAGTTCCATAAATCTATCATTGATTAATATTGGCAACTTTAAATATTTCTGCAGCTTTAGTTTAAACACATAAAACTTCACAGATAGGCATAATGTATACAGCTATCGACTTTAGAATGGCAAAACAGTTCAAGCAAAGATGCGAATGAAATGAACCACATTAATCCTTAGAAGTTAGATAGATTTATTATATTTACAAAGGACTAGTTTACTTTGAAGTCTGACTTTTCAAACAATCCGGCCCAGCCATGTATATTATGCTAATATTGTACTTGAAGAATAAAAAGTGCTAGACATGAAAATAAATACAGTGACGAATGACCTATTTTAATCCCTTGGTACTTTCAATTTCATAGTAGAAATGTTTCTTAAAATTTACAAAGGCTTTGAAAACTTTCTTTTGACTTTTTCCCTTATTTTAGTTACAAAGAGTATTGTTGTATAATGAAACAGAGTATTTTATGATTACTTAATGATCGACAGAGAAAAATGTATTCTTATTTGAATATTTTAACTTCTTGATTTAAGGGGTTTGACGGGAATAAAAGCCAAATCATGAATGAAAGTGGATCTCTAAATCTAGGCAGGGTTTGGAAGCACTAACGTGGCAGACAAGCATATAGTCCACCTGTTCGAAATTGGTTACCCTTGCCCAACCACGTTTGCAACTCGCGCTGCAAATCAGTCTATTGCAGCGTCCATTGTTGGACGTAGACCATTGTTGGAGTCAGTTTTTATTGAGGAAAGTCAGTAGCGTTGCTGTACCACGCTGGCGGAATTGATTGGTGCAGGGTTATTTTAAATTATTTTTCTTTTCACCATGTCCTCATCCGTTAGTTAGCAGGTACACCATTTGAAGGTGAGATGGACTTGAACCCAGAAATATCAATAGTAAATTGTTACCGATTTTCGATCGCACTCCTTAAATTGTCTCTTATTTAGCAGCGGCAAACGGTATTTCAACAGTAAACGTTCATCAACGCTTTCAAGTGTACGATCGAGAATCGGCACCCAGTATTCTAAGGTCATACAAAATTTGATTTAAAAGTTGCATCCATAACTCTACAAACAATTCGTTCCTCAGCAGGGCAATATAGAGTACACATGTCCAGCATCCAACGAGTGCGAGATCAACAAGCGGCGTCGTAAGGCGTGTCAAGCTTGTAGGTTCCGCAAGTGTCTTCGTACGGGCATGTTGCGGGAGGGGGTGAGGCTTGATAGAGTGAGAGGGGGGCGGCAGAAGTATAGGAGAGGGCCCGACGCGCCGGCTATGGCTCAGCCAAGACCGCAGCTTGATGATATTAAGGTAAAGTGATCTTATTTTCTGCGATTTACTTGTATTTTTTCTGTTTGAAGTATGGTTGTCGTTAAGAAATTTATATTAGGTTAAATTTCTCCATCCGAATGTTGCCTGGTAGAAATCACTTTTAATGCTAAGACCGCCCATTGTATTGCCTTTTTTATGATTTTATGTACTCTATAGTTATTTATCTGGCGTACAATAAAGTGTGAAATAAATAAATTAAGTACAAAGTTATTTTGAATTTTCTGATAATCGACTCAGCACTAGTGGGAGTCAATGCAAGTAAAAATAAAACGAAACTAGGTACATACATCTACTGTTTATAGTTCTACTTTTTTGGCCGGTCAACTCTCATCAGAAATTGCAAAAGTGACGTTTTTTATACCACCGAGGTCTGCTGGGCCACTAAGGTGGCAGCCAAGCATACGGCGCACCAGAGGTACTGGTGGTCACCGTAGCCTATGAACGTTTGCAACACCGGAGGCGCTACACTCGCGCTGCCGACCCTGTAAAAACCTTCTAAGACCCCTCTTGAAGAACTCCATACTGTCGGCGTTTAGGAAAACCGAGGCAGGGAGATCATTCCACAATCCAAGCGTGCGCGGGAGAAAGCCTCTATCGGATCTTACCGTGCTTGAGCGCTCCGACCGCCAAGTGTGAGGACGAACACCCTGTCTGTGGTGAATCAAAACCTCAAATGTCAAAACGGGCCTACTATTTTTTGACAACTATAGTGATATCATTTTTTTTTTAAAGTTTTCTAAACAAAATACCTTGTTCACCCTTCTAGGTGCTAGAAGCCCTAAATTCATACGAGCCGGACCCCTTCTCCTGCGCAGTACTACCGCCAGGGGTTACGGACCCCTCGGCCAAAACCCTGGCACTGTTGGCCGACCTGTACGACCGGGAGTTAGTGTGTGTCATCAGCTGGGCCAAGCAAATACCCGGCTTTACTGAACTGCAGTTGAATGATCAGGTTTGTGGACTTTTCTCTTTAGAATCGGCCTTTCTAGGTGTAAACCTCCAGGGGTTACGGACCCCTCGGCCAAAACCCTAGCCCTACTAGCCGACCTGTGCGACCGGAAGTTCGTGTGTGTCATCAGTTGGGCCAAGCAGATACCCGACTTTACTGAACTGCAACTGAATGATCAGGTTTGTGGACTTTTCTCTCTAGAACGTACCTTTCCAGGTCTGAACTTGTACTAACCGGAACCCCAGGGGTTATGGACCCCTCGGCCAAGACGTGACAGGAACCGTGATAGCTAGAGAGCTGTAATTTTCACAGATAAAGTATTTCTGTTGCTGAATCAGAAAACAGGATTGTTAAAGTGGGGATCTCATACAACAAACGTGATTTTTTTGCCGTTGTTTGGAACCGAACTCTCCTTGGGCGAGTCTGACTTTAACTTGGCCGGTTTTTTATTGAGTCACTGTCGAATTTAGACGGCCTACGGGCACAAATTAGAGATAGTACAGATGGAAACCTACGTACTAAATTCGCTGATGCTACTCACACATAGACAACTCATTCACAGACACGTACGCACACATAGACAACTCATTCACAGACACGAGGTCAGGCGCTCCTCAACCGAATCCTCGATACTGATTTGTGCGCGAGTGTGTGTAGCAGAGGGTAGGTGTAAAAAAAAAAAGTACATACATGAGTTTTCCATCTGTACTATCTCTAATTTGTGCTACGAGTCTCTACTAATTATTGATTATTGGTGCAGTTATTGCAATATAGAGAGCTAAAAACACGTGGCAAGGGCAACCCCCTAATCCTTAGAAGCGGGATCACACCCGAAACCCCCCAAAGATGCGGGTTACCCCCTGGGCGAGGCCGCAGGGGCGGCCGTGGGTCTGTTCCTGGGACATCCTTCCGAGGGCTTACCCGGGGCTCCCAACCATAGAATGTTGGGCGTTACGTGAGGTTTTTTAGTCGGTAGGAGTCATTCATAACATCCATGAGGATTTTCCCTCACAGTAAACAAAAAGAAAAGGGCTCTCCCTAAGATTTCCCTTATGCTATACTCACGCGTTAAGAGAAAATGGTATCTTTTGTCATTCTATAATATGTACTCTCATATTTAGTAAGATCAATTTGAACAGTCTCGTGGATAACAATTAATTGATTATAAGATAAGATAAACCTAATAATAAAATATAAGATAATTATGCAATTAGTACTGCTGATGTATCAATTATTACTTACCGAAACTTCCCAAAAATTATTATGCCAACCTTCCTATGCCTTCCTAAAAATTCGACCATACATGTGTCTCTTGGTCTCTTACCAGTCGATGCATCGCCTCAAAAAGTAAATATCCGCTTGAAATCCGACAATTATAACTGTTGCAAAGTAGGTTAGTAAAAAAAACAGTCTGGTCTAAAACCTTGAGACAGTAATTACTAAGTCAATGCAAAAGATACAGGTTCTATACGGAAACACGGATATACAAGGTAACCATGAATATGGGCTGCCACAGTATGTATGAAAGCACTACACACGGTGTGGTAGGCAAAGTCTCGCGAATCCTAGGATCTCGTTCCTATGATTTTAATTTTAAGTTATCTTTAGCCCCCACTGCTGTGGCCGTGGATCTGATGTGACCGTGGGTCTGATGTGGCCGTGGGTCTGTGGCGGTCGTAGGTCTGTTGTGGCCGAGGGTCTGTTGTGGCCGTGGGTCTGTGGCGGTCTTAGGTCTGTTGTGGCAGTGGGTCTGTTGTGACCGTGGGTCTATTGTAGCCTTAAAAAAAAGAGGTCTGATGTGGCCGTAGGTCTGTTGTTGTTGTGGGCGTGGGTCTGTGGCGGCCGTGGGTCTGTTGTGGCCGTGGGTCTGTTGTGGCCGTGGGTCTGTTGTGGCCGTGGGTCTCTTGTAGCCGTGGGTCTGTAGTGACCGTGGGTCTGTGTGGCCGTGGGTCTGTTGGGGTCCTGGGATATCCTACCGAGGGATTACCCATGGCTCCCAATCGTAAGCTGTTAGGGAAGACATGTGAGGTATTTTAGTCGGTAAGAGTTCCCTCACGTAAAACAAAAATAACGGCAATCTGTCGGGAATCCTAGGACATCGTTCCTATGATTTTATTCCCTCCACCTCTACATGGATAGGTAGGGGCCGTGTGGTTTTAATTGGTTCGTACCTGACATTACAGTTGTGAGGATTACCACGCGTAAAAAGGTACCTAATTTTCTTTACGTGGGGAAATCCCTTATGGATGCTATACCGACAAAACCTCTGCCACTTTTCCTGCACTACGACCGGTAGCCCCGGGTAAGCCCTCGGAAGGATGTCCCAGGATTCCTAGTAGTAGCTAGCTTGTAACATGCTACCTATAGTCTGTAACATATAGCTTGATCTCTGTGACAGTTTTATTAACGTAAACAAGAATAGACTTTATGTCAATGGCGTAAAGCTTTTAGCCCCTCTCTCTAAAATAGATTGCAGAGGGCCTTATTGCGAGACTTGTGTCTGTAGTCTGTGACTCTGTTGAATTAAATTACGTCACTAGGTCACGTGGATCATGTGTTCAAAGTTTGAAATAAAACGAAAATGACAACGTCAATTGGATTGAACTTTCACTTTCACTATTAACGTTAGAGGGGCAGTCGGGTGAGACAGTCTCACGGCTTCTTGTTGTGGTTGAAATGCAGAGAGCGAGAACACAGAGGTGCAAACTGTAAATAACAACATTATGCCTTTGAAATAAAATCAATTTTGTTTACGTTTGTAGAACTGTCACAGATCAAGCTATAGTTTATAGAGATAATTATTGAGCCAAGATGAAAATCTTTCAGCCAGGTAGCCACAACCTACGCTTGTTGATTTCATTACGGTAATAGGCTCACCACCTATCGCGTGGGACAAAATTAAATGCGGGCGTAAATTACGCCTCTGCTTGCCCTTTCGCGTATAGAGGCGTGACTATACTATGTTTGTTGAAGGGGGCGTGTCCTCTATTAACTAGACACCCACTAGTCAAGGTAAACGTGTTATATAAATTACAGCTTTTCTGATTCTTGAATTATTTAAATATTTCTTCTATATTGCACTTGTATACGGTTTTCTTGTATGGAGGACTTATTAATAGAGTTTAATAAAAGCAAACAACAGCAAAAAATGTATACTTTATATAATATACATAGGCACGTATGAAACGTCAAGAATATAAAACAAAGAGCTCGCAAGGCGACCCACCTGAGAACAATACTATAGAATCTACACATACATACATACATATGGTCACGCCTTTATCCCCGAAGGGGTAGGCAGAGGCATATTATATGCCCACATTTCACCTTTGTATAATTTGTCCCACGTAATAGGTGGTGAGCCGTATTGCTGGGACAGGCGCAGGTTGTGACTGCCTGCTGTTGAAATAAAGCCTTCAACTTAGCTTAACGACTGCCATTTTACTGGCAACCGGGACCAACGGCTTAACGTGCCTTCCGAAGCACGGAAACGTTCAAATAAATGTCACAAAGTGATCACATGGATGGTCACCCATCCATGGACCGGCCATAGTGAAAGTTGCTTACTGCAGTGATCGTTTACAGAACACTGAGTCCGCAGGGCCACGAGCGCTTCTAACAGAAGAATATATATAGAATCTTACAGCTTATTATAACTTGTTTAAGGATTCGACAGAGCAAGCAGCTTAACATATTTGCAGGTTTCCTTTTCCAGCAAGTAATAATCAATTATTTTAAATATGTAGTATAGTATAATAATTATAGAGAGGAAAGATTTCCTGGGACATCCTTCCGAGGGCTTACCCGGGGCTTCCGACCATAGGCTGTTGGGCGTTACGTGAGGTTTTTTAGTCGGTAGGATTCATGATGGACTTTCCCTCGCGTTAAAAAAAAGAGACGTAAAGGCTCCGAAATTACTAAACCGACTTGAAAAATTCTCTCGCTATCCGAAATCTACACTATACCCGGGTGACATGGGTATATTTTATTCGTTTATTCCCACGGGAACGGGAACTAGGCTGGTAAAACCGCTTCACGTTCGCTAGTATGTAGTATAATTAACTTTTTATAAATTTTCAGTATAAAATATCACCTAATTCTAGTGTTAACAAAAGCATTCATTGTATTGACAGTGAGATCCGCGGATACAAACTTTTTGTATGTGTGTCCTTGATTGGGACTGCTTCGCTCCATGCAGTTGCATAATTCCTTTAGATTTTTGATCTATTTTTGTGTCTGGATGTTCAGACGGCTATGAAGGTCATAGTATAGGACTTGGTAGGAAGTAGATATATCAAGAAATGAATGGGTTTTTGATTTCTTTGGATTTCGCCCACATAAACAATACAAGGTCGACTTCTATTTCGAATTGATGTGATTGAAAGTGGCTTGATCTATTTGAATAATTCCTTTGTTGCCTTTGACTGCCTCTGTGGCGTAGTCGGTAGAAATACCGCCTGCGGCGCTGGAGGTCCTGGGTTCGATTCCTGGGTCGGTTCAAATATTACTGTGATTTACAAATGTTTGTTTCGGATTTTGGGTGTTTTCTATGTATAATATGTACATGTATTTAGAAATATATAAGTATGTATATCAGTCGTCTAGATCACATAGCACAAGCTTATATTAGCTTAATTTGGGCTAGATGATGTTGTGTGTCAATGTGTGTCTGACAAATTTATATATATTTTATTTATTTGTTGGTATCTATAAGAATTGCTAAGCTACGAAGATAGCGAAAATGCATCGCAAGTGCACAAGTAAATAAAGTACTGTACCATTCAAATTGAGGAGTTATATTTATCATTCCTCACAATTAACTACAGTAGCTTGATAAGAATCTCTCATTTGCACGGACACACAAACTCACACATGCGTCATCCATGATGAGCTGAAAGTTATATCTCTATTTTTTAACGCGATGCAACAAAAAAAAAATACTGTCTACTTGAGCTACTCTTCAAATTTTGAAGTCAATGGACAAGAAAATAGGAATAATAGAATTGTGCCTAATTAGTCAATTAGCAAGATTTATACGAAACATAATACTATTTCAAACTTAAATTGATAATTAAACGTCATAATTGCTAACAATCTGCTACTTTTTTGTACATCTTGAAACTATAAAAATGGTAATTGGCGTATGATGTTTTTTATCTACAATTATGCAGATAGAAGTCTTCATTTTTATATTAGTCATAATACTTTATCCTTGCTTACAAAAGTTCAACTATACCTTCTCGAATATTCCCGATTGATACCAAATCTTACCATTGGAAGCAATCGGGAATGCGTTACAGTACTCACTTTTGGATTTGGTTAGTTTAGTATTTGCTTTCTTGGTCTCACTCTCTTGTTCGGTGAGCGTAATCTGCCTTTAGTTCTATATTCTGTGGTGATTCTAATAAAAAACAACAAGCATTGGTTGGTGTTAAGTGGATTTTATGAGAGGAAAAAGTGTAAAAAAAATGTTTTAGTTAATTCAGTAAATTGGATTTTATGAAATACTAGCGGACGTCACGCGGTTTCACCCGCGTAATTCCCGTTTCCTTGGGCATACGGGAATAAAATATAGCCTATGTTCACCGCAAAGAGGTTAGCTTCCCAACAGTGAAAGAATTTTTCAAATTGGTCTAGTAGTTTCGGATCCTATTCTATGCAAACAAACAATCAAATCTTTCCTCTTTATAATATTAGTATAGAATTTTATAAATTTGTACTTGAACACACTCGATTTTTAAATTATTTATCTATTGAATAGTTATTATTATTATTAGTTTTTTTTTTATGTAACAAATCTTTTGGTTACAGATGCGTCTTCTACAAAGCACGTGGGCCGAGATGTTAAGCCTCACGCTAGCCTACCGATCCATGTCCGGCAATGCTGGCGGACCGCTGCGTCTGAGGTTCGCGACAGATCTGTCGTTGGACGAGCAGCAGGCTAGGGAGATTGGAGCACAAGACTTATTCACACAGGTTTGTGAGGATTTTTGTGTACTATCTTTCTCGCGGTTTCTCGATATTTTTTGGGGGATATATTATCGGGAAAGGGACGAAAATCTCTTAGAGAACAGTGGGTTTACGAGCTCTCACAGCATATTTATGGTAACATTATTTGCACAAGTTAACAGTCTCAATACTCATGTATATGGTCCTTCGAGCTGGATCTCGTACACCGCGGAAGCGAGCGCTACCCGCAAAAGATCGGCAGCTGGAGAAGGTCAGTTCGCTATGATCTCTTCCATATGCGGACCACTTGGCTGGACTTTAAAGAGTTCCCCCGCGAGTGTGCGGCTCGTGGGACCATGAGGCCCGTCCTTAGTGCTTGGGCGGGTTGAGCGCACGGTAGGCTTTGTCTCCAAGTGCTTGTGGGAGTTGGAGGACGTGGAGTCGGACCCTGTGTGGCGTCACTGCCCAAGTGGCGTCGTGGATTCGGCAGAACATAAACTTGCCAATTGTGCGGCATGCAGCGGGCCGTGTATTTTCCACACGTGTAGATGTCGACCAGAGTGGCCAGTGCGAGTTCTGGCGTGCGCCTGTCGACATTTACGGTGCGCCGATTTGTATGGAATCGAGACACCGTCAGCTAGCTGTTAACGCAGGAACTTGTCTCGATTCCATACAAGTCGGCGATAACGCGCTCATCGTGAATGTCGACAGGCACGCCAAAACTCGCACTGTTGCCTTATTTGCAAGAAAAGTGATGGCAACCAAGCGAGAAGTACTGCAGTACTAGAAGCGCGCTGATAGACGCTCTGGCCCGCTGCCGTCCCGTCCGGGGCGTCACGCCCAGCTTATGCTTATTTTTTGCGGGTGTTTCTTGACTCTCCACGAATTATTTCCGTCCGCAGCTTGAGTTCGAAGCTAGCTTTCTACTATAATATCTCTCTTCCATCTTTAACGAAGTACCATTTATCGCAGGTGGCAGGCGTGGTCCGTCGCCTAGAGCGAGCGGCGGCTCTGCGCGAGGAGTGCTACCTGCTGAAGGCGCTGGCGCTGGCCAACTCGGAGACACGCATCGACGAGCACGCGGCGCTGCGGCGGTTCCGCGACGCCATCCTCGCCGCGCTTAACGACGCCGTCACCGCGCTACGGTAGCCTTCCGCTCTCTCTCTCTCTCTCTTTCTCTCACACACATCATTACTCTTCAGCCACACTATGCCACTAACACTGCTCCTTGCATTACCTCAAATATCCTGAGCAACACTCTGATTACATACATGAATAATTCAGGCAGCAATGACGATATCCTTCTGAGGACGCACCCGAGTCCCAGATGAAAGAGTACTGATGGTTTTAGCTGGTAGCAGTGTGACATGTCATCCAATAATTTCAACACGTAAATATAAGTTAATTCTCAGTCCCTGGAAATATGCAAAAGTTCATAAGTCTGTTCAAACAGTGATTTCGATTTCGGCTCGAAGGACCAAAACCGTTGTAATCCTTCGAGCCGGATTCAGTTCCTTGGCACGGTCTACTCTCTAAACCTTTAGGTACAGAATAAATCAGACACAATCCACAGCACCTGTAGACCTAAGACGAGAACCAGTCTAACACATACACTCTACCCCCAGACCGTACAACGCAATGGCTGCACTCCAGCAGCTGCTACTAGTACTACCAGCGCTGCGACACGCCGACGTGGCCGTGCGCCGCTTCTGGTCCGGCGTGCACCGCGACCGGCGCGCGCCCATGAACAAGCTGTTCATAGAGATGCTGGAGGCGTGTCTGCGGTAGGCGCACGTCCGCCCGCCACGAGCGCCAGGCGCACACTGACCTGCGAGGACCGCGCACCACAGACCACACCAGTACGTACCGAGAGAGACAAAGTGATATAGAGAGAAATGGAAGATACAGTGCGGTGTATTGTGATGGATCTGTGCCGCTGAAGCATTTCCGCGCCGTGCGACGTTGCCGCTCCGCGTGGCACGTTGCCGCTCGGTGCCAGCGATCTTGGCTGTGAGGCATTCCCGCCGTTCGGGCTATATAGTTTTCTGTGAGTTTTTGTTTCTACACCGTACGGCGGGCGACCCCGCTCCACTAATGTACAAAACGATGGACGGATCTAGTACAAAACTTGTTACTATTTTTGTATAATATAATAAATATATCTAGTTTTACTGTTCGAGGTTTCGAGATTATAAGCGCGGTCGGGGAAATGGTCCTTTGAGGTAGACGATCGCTGTGTATGTAGTATTTTGGTGAAGTAGAAACGTAGTCTGTCTAACAGAATTAACATTAACTTGTAGCTTTTAAAGCTTATTTTGTAAAATAACAAAATATGTCAGCTGAAAGTTTGCAGGATCATTTCTCCGACCGAAAGTCATACTATTTGTCTGTGTACGTCTCGGTAAATGCGGGGCCGTATTCGGCGCATTTATCATTACAAACAAACATTGTTTTTTTATTCTGTTAATATAAATGAAATATGTGACGATGTTGTGTTGCGTCAGAAGTGGCGCTAGTGGACCTGATTGTAATCATGATTCGAGTACAAATATTATATTAATTGTTATTATTGAAACTACTTTTAGTATACAAAGTGGTTCTGTTTTATTAAAAAATAAAATATTTTAGCATACGTGACACGTGTGCGGACAAAAAGTTATGTTTCAATTAAATTTCGATTATTCGATGTCAATTTTTTAAAGCTAACTTCATGTTTTATCAGCCTGGCTAAATTTTGCGGGGTTAATTTAGCTAATGATGTTATGCCACTAATAAGAAAAAAAAACAGGTAAGGAAATTTAAATCCATTTATTGGTACTAAGCAAATTGCAATGCTGCAAGAAGTTGGCAGTATAGATTTAACACCTACGCCTATTCTTTAAACAGGCTAGTGACATGAGGGTAGCTTTAAAAAACTTTCGTCTAATTGAATTATTATTATTTCTACGCAACACAGCAACGTACTCATTAAAACTGTACAAAATTGTAGTACACAATGATCATGTAGCGAAATAGAATTTATTTAAAGAAAAAGAACAATCTATGTATCAATATTTACTAAGATATAAAATGTTATTTCTTGGCTGTTCCACTTATATAATTATGTCATTTGTTAGTATAATTTATCGTGTTTTTAAACTCGCACGACTTGAACAATTCATATTAATTTTCGGGTCTTTATCGCGTGGTCGGAGTCGGACTGTTGCAAAGAGAGGTGAGCAAAATACGCGAAAAAGACCCGAATATCATGAATAAACTATCATGTCCACATACTCGTAAAAAATGTAAGAGCGGGCCTCTTTCATTTTATTTTTGACGTTGTCAAAGTTTGACAGTGACAACTGTCTTTTGGCAGTGTGTGGTGACAATCTTATTGACGGATTCCTGAATCCACCAATGAGATTCTCGCCTCTGAAACTCTCATTCGCTGTTTTCGAAATCGCCAGTGAGAGTGGCGCTTTCTCAAATGTCAAAAGAGTGCCTATTATTTTTGAAGTAAAACTTCTTTAGGCGCGAGTAGGGAGTAACTCAGATTTTTTTTCTGACGGAAGAAACGCTTACTATTTGAATTTTGAATAACGGAAACTACGTTTCCGCAATTCAAAATTCGAATGAATGATATTAATATAACATTTGATGCCGTCAATGGCGCGTAAAGATTATCCGCACACACTTTTTTTTGTAACATTATCAACTCAGCTCAAAGCAGTCCACTGCTGGACGTAGGCCTCTCCCAGTACACGCCACAGCACATTATGTTAAAACAAATATTGCACATAACTTACAACTGAGTCGTACTGGCAGACGAGACTATCTATCCCAAATGCTTTTCTTTTTTGATGAAATTCGATTTTTGAAAACACATGCAATTTTTTTCTGAACAGTACTCAATGTGTGACATGTTACATACTGTCTTATTCGTTGTATAGTCTGTAGCCATGTCTTAACTACTGTGTAGACATCGTAGCTTAATCCGTAGTTGGTGAATATATTAGATGAAATGTATTTTAAACGCAGTCTAAGATAGTTGTATTAAAATTACTGTCATCTGATACGGCTACATACAAAAATATTGGCAAATATGTTGTTTTATTCGTGTGAAATTAAAAGTTACTTGGGTAGCTTGTGAAAACATACTTTAATGCGCTTAGCAGAGGACGGGGCGGGCCGGTCTTTTTGTCCACGACGTAATAAAGACCGCGTCTGCCCGTCGATGCCCGCGACTGCCCTCACCGCGAAAATGTGTGTCTTGTGGGCAGCTGCGGCGCGGTCTTTTTGCCCTTCATGTGCGTTGGCTGTATATGATTCCTTTAGCGCTATCGTTTGCGGTGAAATTGACCGGTCCTGCCCGCCCCGTCGTTTGCAAAGTGCCTTTAAGTTACTTTTAATAATAATTACCCGTTCAGATAATCGAGGGAATCATCACAGATTATTTAAGTTGTACCTTTTAAATATCGTGTTGTAAATAATTATAGTGGAACAGTATTGATACCGAATACCTCAATAACTGTTACCAATACTGTATGTATAGAAAGAAGTTACTACCTTACAATAAAGCCGGCATTACACATGGTAATTACTCACACACTTGAATATCAGCTACTTGTATGGGTAATCTCTTGATACAGTTTGGCAAACAGAATAGAAAATAATGTAGGTGCCTGTGCCATTATGATGGCAATCCGTTAGAAAGAAGAATATTTATTTTGCAGTAAAATGTACTACGCAAATTGTAGCACTTCACTCAACTGACATAAGTGACGTTTTTGACAGCATTTTGACAGTGTTGCCAACATACAAAATATTATTTCCGTTTTTTTGTCATGCTGTATGTGTTCACTCATTTTCGCGTATCGCCATTTTTTTACTGATTATATTTGTATCTATTTTGCTACTGGAGTTGGCGGAATCGTTGATAAACGGAGGGCCATTAATTTTAGAGAAGACGATCTTTCATGGGCCAACAAACTTGGGTAGACATGGCAGAGGAACGGGAAACGATAGCGAACTAAACTATATCCTAATAGCAAAATATTACGATTGAAAATATCGTGTCAAATTCAAATTTGTCAGGTTTTACAAATTTTAAAGTTTAGTTCAAATTGTCACTCAATTACATTTGCGTTGACTCACCGAATTTAGGGTGCCTTCCAACAATGCGTTTAATATCCAGCAATTACATTCGTCGTTCCACACTAGTAATGTTGACAGTTTATATTGTCAAATTGAGCGACCGACGAATGTGATTGGTGGATTTTAACGCATCCACATGACACATTTCTGGTAAAAAGGCACCCTCACGCTGGCCCTATGAAATTATTGTATTCCCTTTGAAATCTTGTATCCCTCTCTCACAGAGTCACAAGCTTACTTGGCAAGCGTAAAGTCATGATCCATGCAAGTAACTGGCATGTAAGTGTGCCAGCTATACACACGTGTAGTTCCCGCATAAGAGATAATGCATAGAATGTATACAATACAAATTTAGTACGTCCCGAAATATTGTACATATAAATATCTACTGTGATTGTTGTGTTATGGAAAAAGTAATTTGTTTAAAGATAGAGCAAACTTCTTGTATGAAGTAGACGCATTATGCGGGTGTATAAAATCTATTCGTTGATAGAAAGTATCATCGAAATAAGTTGTATAAAATGGTAAAAAAAAATCTATTCAAAACTGCACCAGTGTAAAGTTAATTTTTAAAGAAAGTTTTAAACATAATGTTAAAGGTTGTTTGTATTTATGGCAAGAAATGATGGAATGAGGTGCATTTTTGTTGTGATTTTGCTCAAAGATGTCTGTAAATGTTTAAAAACATATTTGTAATAGCTCCTGACGTTATCACTCATCCGTTAAAATTGAACCTGCCTAAAAGTTAGGACATAGCTGACCTGGTAATAATTGTGAAAATCTGGTGTATAACCTGTGATCCATTTAAATCATTGTTTAACAACAGCTTCATGCATGAACAAGTAAAACAGAACAACATGCATGCATAAAAATCGAACATGCAATGCACAGCTTGGCAAAAAAGTCTAGAAACGGAACTAATATTTTGTAGGCTGGCTACATTGTCAAAAAGCTGCCAATAACGTCACATATGTCTGTCAGTCAATGACGTTATACAATTTGATTGGTGGATTTTATTGACGGTTGTTGGCAACTGGATACTGAATGGTGGTTCTTTTAACGGGTTGCCATATGAACAGCACAGTGGCTTCTCCATTATTTTCTTCTCTTTTTAGCCAAGCTGTATGCGACTAAAGGATTAAAGTAGAGTCATTTTAATAGGTAACATTAGACAATTCAATTTTACAATCATTTGACAATCAAACGTACTTGTCTGATTTTGCAACATATATTTACGAAAGAACAAATAATAACGGGACAGAGATTCGTCTGATGATTTTTATAATTCACATATCTTTCAAGTCCGTATCGATTCATTCTTTTCTCATTTCCCCGATTCATCATTTTCATTATGAAGATAAAACTGACAGACGTCAAATGTTACCTATTACAATGACGCCACTTTAGTAGCAGTTTTGGAAAACGATTCATATGGAAACATCAAATAGCCTGTTAGAACAGAAATAAAAAATGTTTACTATTGGACACTCCTTGTTCTGCGCTATCATTGTAGGCTATAAGGCAGGTTTTTGTCTGAGGAGGTCATTGGTCATTGTTTTAATACAATAAAAGCATTTGATGCTAACCTAATTGTATAAAAACCCTAGCTTTAACAGCGAGAGGTTGAGTGTGCAAGTGAGTGCTGACCTTTATTTACGCACGTGACGTCAGAAGCTAAAGAATCCCAGTTTTGTTTTATTTTATTATTTTGTATTTTATTCTAAACTACGATTTTTAATTCGAGTCAGTAAAATGACAATTGCAACTGTCACTGATACGAAAAAGGGTGACCCGCTACAATAGTGATGTTCGACAATCAATAGACTTAGACATTTTAGTCATTCTTTATTTTATTAGGTATGAAAGCTTTTTTTTATTGTAAATTTGTAATAGATTAAATAATTCGAGAAATATGGACCTTACCAGCATATTAAAATTGTTTACTATAACATTATTATAAAAGCTGGGAAAAAATGTTTAAAAAGATCACGTCATGGAACGATCTGCCCGCACACGTGCTTCCCTCATCTTACAATCCCGGGTTCTTCAAGAGGAGCGTGAAGAGGCACATCACAGGGCCGCCAACTTGAGGACCACTATCAGAAGTGGCCCCCAATCGCTAGATGCACCACGGCTTCTTTCCATCAGGCTGGTGGCGACGTCAATATGGCGAGCTAAATAAAATAAAAGATTCAGAGAAATTAAGTAAAACAATTCAAGTAGTTTTTAACCGACTTCAAAAAAGGAGAAGGTTACTCAATTCGACCGTACATAATTTTTTAACCGACTTCAAAAAAGGAGGTTACTCAATTCGACCGTATATAATTTTTTTTTAAATGTTTTTTCGCGAAGAACTCCGTCTGTCGTTTATTAATCGATTTGAAAAAATTTTTTTTCGTTCGAAAATAGGTACTCCCAAGGTGGTCCCATTTTAAGGAAGTTAGGATCTGATGATGGCATCTTGGAGAAATCGAAGGGAACTTTTAAAATTGCAGGGACATCTAGGGCGGTTGTAATTTTTTCGATTAAGGGCTTTAAAGTAGTACAACTTAATGAAAATCTGAAGTCGATCTGATGATGGAGACGAAAGACAGAAGAGAGAATTCCCTAACGATATACAGCAGTTACCTTGTGTTTGGGCTTGATTAATTTGTACTTTCGAGAACTTTACACCTAGATAGATAGATTTTCAGTCTACACGTCACTAAAAATAATGAAAAAAAGAACTTCTGACAGTGGTCCTCCAGTTGGCGGCCCTGTGATGTTCCTCTTCACGCTCCTCTTGGAGAAACCGGGATTCCCTCCCGCACACGTTTCCATGATCTCACAGATGAGGGAAACACGTGTGCGAGCAGGTCGTTCCATTTTTTTATACTTCGACAGAGGAATGATCTATTGAAAAAATTGAAATAATAAGTATGTACTTATCACCGTTAATGTCCCCGCGGTTTTAGAACCCCAAATTATACGGGAGGATGGTAAGCGACCCGACGGGATGTCTTTAGTACCCTGGAGAATGGGACGTGCGTTAGTGTGGAATGCCACTTGCACTGACACTCTTGCGGCGTCCTACCTCCCGGCTACTAGCAAAATAGCGGTGGGCCGGCTAATGCTCGCGAGTGGTTAAAGATCGGCAAGTATAGTTGTCTCGGTGCCAATATGAATTCGTTCCATTTGATGTCGAGACACTGGGTCCACGGTGTCGCGGTGCACATGGTCTTTTCACGGCTCTGAGTAAGCGTCTGAGGGAAGAAACGCGTGATCCCCGCGCTGGTAGCTATTTCGCGCAAAGGCTTTCCATAGCTATCCAGCGTGGGAATGCTGCCTGCGTCATAGGTAGGAAGGGACCCAATTTGTATATTGATAGGTAGTTAGTTAGTTTTTATTTTAAGTTTAGTGTAATGATATAACTTTTAATTGGTTTTATTATTATTGTTTATGAATGAATTAATGTTGTTTAATTAATTATGTACTTATAAAAAAGTTTCTTGCTATTTCGATGATTTTTAATAATTTACAGAGATGTTTTTTCTAATGTAAATTATTTTGTACATGTCACACCTGTCATTTAATGAAACGAGTTCTTAAATATTTCCTAAGTCCAAAGTGTCTTTTCGTGCATTTAACGGACGGGCCCCTTAATCTCAAGGTAAATTGGTGTGAAATGTTTGTATAAGACAAACTACGGTTCCTTGAAAAGTGGTGATGATCGGGATTGATATTTTAGTGTAAATAATTATGGGGCCAAATTGTTTGTTTACTACATTATTTGAATGAGTTAAAATACAGTATAGGTGGTTTTATGCAATATTTAATTACTGTTTGATATCGAATAAAAAAATATAATCTCGACTAACTTTAATCGTAAAACTCGATTCAACCACATCACTATTTATTTGTGACAAAAAACCCGCCACACTGAAAATGTCATTTTACTGACTCGAATTAAAAATCGTAGTATAGTTGTTATATTTAAATAGCCAAACGCCTGAACAAGAACTAGGTTGTGTTAAGGCGAATTACCTGTAGGTAGCTTTCATGAATTGTTTTCAATGTAATGAATGGAATTGTTAAAAATATTCGAATCAATCATTTTTTTTTAAACGAATTGAAAATATTTGTAACGGTTTGAATATTTTTTGTAATGATTTGAATATTTTATGAAGTGTTACGAATCAAGTATCACGCATTAAATCTACGTATCTTGAATTCCAAGCGAGTTATTTTTGTTGTAGTTATTCTTATGTTAAGAATATTTACTTTTATTTAAGTTTTTAGCGCTTAAGCGGTGGTAGTCGGCGAGAGCTGTGAACGTGTGATTGTGCCAGATTATTTATTAAGTTTTTTCTAATAATTATTCGTCGTTATTGATCTGCGATTACTAGTGTTGACGTTTATGGTTTGACATTGTAATTATTGGACGCGGATTGTGTGGACACCTTACGTAAGTTTAGGCGGAAAAGCTCTAATGCTGATTCGGCTCATAGTTTCAATATTTTGGCTTGATAACATTTTTTAAAGCGTTGCTTACGATGAACTATAATAGAGAAATATATAATTCAATAAATAAATGATTTGTTAAATCACTATTTCTACTGATTTATTCAACAGCCAGAAGACCATTGGCAGTTGCACGAATGAATGTAGAGATATTTTCTTAAAACTTCTACAAAATTGGTTAAAATATTTTCTCTGATCATATTGGCAGCTTTATTTAAGACCTGTTTCCACACAGGACGCGTCATAGGATTTTGTTAATCTTTTAACTTAAAATTCAATTTATAAACGACTTTATACACATTTTGTTGACTTACGAAAGAACTGAAATGAAATACATATAATGTTTAATAGACTTAGACAAGTTTACGAGTAAGTGAAAAATAGTGATATGTAATCTCAGATCAAAGAATTAGTGAACCTTAGGTAAACAATATAAATACCCGTGTCTTAAATTTTGTATTTAGTAAATTCGTACCTTATTTCTTTACATAATGTTATTAATGTGAACCGGTCCCGGATATAAAATAACAAATATATAAAAGTGGTGACATTTCAACTTGGATTTTTATTTACCTCTGCAGTACCCTGCCGAAAATCTCTATAGTAGATTAAGGCGCTAGGCAGACGACGGGGCGGGCCGGG
This sequence comes from Miltochrista miniata, assembly GCA_933228765.1. NCBI lineage: Eukaryota > Metazoa > Arthropoda > Insecta > Lepidoptera > Erebidae > Miltochrista > Miltochrista miniata. The sequence continues at coordinate 5,832,317 of OW121764.1, read as the reverse complement.
CTTTTTGCCCGCGACGTTATAAAGACCGCGTCTGCCTGTCGATGCCCGCGACTGCCCGCACCGCGAACGCAACGCACACGAGACGGGCGGAGGCAGTCGGTTCGTTCTAGCGAAGAGACTGAGCAAGCTGCCCCGGCCCGCCCCGCGCCGCTGTCTGCGTTACTTCATACAAACTGGTTTGTGTGATCCATGACGGGTAGCCGCGCCGCCACTGCCCGTCGGACACTTACGGTGCGGTCTTTTTGCCCTTCGTGTGCGTTGATAGTATAGGATTCCCTTAGCGCTATCGTGCGCGGTCAAATTGGCCCGCCCCGTCGTTTGCTATGCGCCTAAGAATTTGGTATACTGGCTGCGTTTTGCGGTCTCCGGTCCGGTCAAGTTGAACGCAGCCCGCATTGGGCGACACGACACGGACACGGCCACGGCACCGACACTACTTAACCACACGGCATCGGCAGCTACCTATAGTCCGTTCACAGTTAATTTATCTCTGACAGATCGTTTCCTGTAAGTTGGTATTGCAGTAAAGTTCCAGCCAGCTTCAGACATTTTACCGCATATTAGGGGAGATTATAAGATAGATGGAACCGTTAACACAGAGTTTTTTATGTAAATGTCCATTAGTCCGTATATAACCATCTACATTACTAAAGACGCAGTTGTTACTATAACTGATTTTTCTTAAGTTTCATTTTTATTATGAATTAATAAAACTGAATGAAACTCATCACCATCACCAAGGAGGCAAAGGTGCTGCTTCCACATCTCAAATAATTTCCACGTCCGAAAAAACCACAGCAAAAGAAGAAAATAAGTTTCGACTTAAGGTTGAAGTTCATGGGAGAAAAAAAATCTTAGTATGGTAACACGAAAATCAGAGAAGCCAACCTCACAGTTAGAGGTAAATTAACTATGAACAGTCTAAATATATATACTACATAGGAGCCAACACGACACGACCTGCTCACGGTGTCTGTACCTGTTCTTTTTGCCAGATCTTCGGAATAAGAGGTCCATCCCTCGAATTGTTGACCAAGTGAGCCCAGCGAACGAGTCTCGGATTCGCCGGTATAGACGATTTTGCTTTTGGACGTATGTCTGTGTGTACCTATGTCAGTTCCGGTCTAGAGAACACATTTCTTAACCGGTTTTGACCAAAATAGGCACCACGTGTTCTTTGATTTCAAATACACCCAAAAGCTCGTTGTCAACACTGGTAGACAATGAGAGCGGTTCCCAATCGTTAGATATCGCCATAACTCTCCATAAAGCGGACGGCATTATTTTGGCGAGTTAAATATAAAAAATAGTAACATTTTTCAATGATTAGCCTGTTAGTAGGGAAACATAAAAACAATATATATTTTCTATTTAACATTTTATTACACTAAAATAATATTTACATACATCGTTCTCCGTTCAGCTGCCCATGAAATCAGATCAACAGTAGTTACGAGGAACGCTGATTCACAATAGTTTAAAGCACATGTGGCCAATCGATCGTTTTGGATCGAAAACGAATAGTCCAGTCAATCTCCAAAGCCAATAAAAAAAATAACTTCATCGAATTTTCATCTGATTTGAAGATGTTCATAGATAATAATGCTCACGCTAATCTTAAAATCAATTACCTATGTACTAATAATAACTTTTATATTTGCCTTCTTAGCAACATGATTCATAAAAACCTGCCATCTAGACATGTCGCTTTTTAACAGTAGTTCTTGCATTCAATCAAGTTGGCCATCCCTGGTTTATATTTTTTCAATAAAAGGCTGAAACTACTTCCAGTAGCTAACGCGTTCAAACAGACTTCAACCTTTAATCTATACATATAATAAAATGATAGAAAGGTCAAAACTGTACATTGGAAATATTTAAAAAAAAATACTCGCTGGGTGTTCAACATAAGATACCAAAGCCGAAAATGTAGTTATAAAAATTTTTGTCTGTTTGTCGGTTTGTCTGTTTGTCTGTTTGCTTTGCTTTGTCCGGAAGGATCTCGAAAAGTACTCAATAGATTTTATTAAAATTTTGCACAAATATTAACTAGGGGTAGGGTCTTCAAATAGGCTATATATTATTACGCTACATATCTTAGGGGCTAAGCAGAGAGCATTCAAATTGGCATTATAACATAATTTTCACGCGTACGAAGTCACGGGCAACAGCTAGTATTATATATATTTAGATAGTTTACTATCCTGAAACTAATAAATAATTTGTAATTCCGATTCCGTAGGCGACAAAACGGAGCATTTTTAACGAATACCTAAAGCTAAATCAGACTATAGCGAACTGTTCGTAGAGTAGTTCCCGCACTTTGAAATACTCTTCCGACAAAACTCCTTCGAGCGCGATGCGGCCGTTTTCCAACTGCAATGATAAATATTTTGAATAAATGCAAGTATCTCCTTATTTCCACACAGAATTAGCAAAAAAACATAAGTGTTTTTATTTCACAACCATGGTGACATTGTTCATTATATACTAATAACATAAATAAATACGGTAAATTCGTAAATTCATGTCGACATATCACCATATTGGACTGCCTCTGTGGCGTAGTCGGTAGTGATACCGCTTGCGGCGTTGGAGGTCCTGGGTTCGATTCCTGAGTCGGTCCAAATATTTGTGTGATCCACCTGTCAGTTTGTTGCTGTCTCACGGTCAACATGATTACCTTAAGTGAAAATTAAGTGGTCAGACGGCAGTAAGGATAAAAGCTTTCCGTAAAAATGGATTGTTTCACCTGCAAGTGAACCAATTGGCGGATACCTGAATTCCGCAATGAGATTTTCACCACTGCACAGACTTTGATTGGAATAGAATAGAATAGAAATATTCTTTTCATTCCTTCTATTCGAAAAGAATCACTTTGCACCATGATATCGGGGCGCAAAATAGCTCTTTTCTGTTAAGAGCTTTTTAGCGGGCGGCAAAGTGATTTGAATTTGGAACTTGAAAATTTCATAGAAATCGAACGCAAATTGTATGAATTACTGGCTGGTAAGTGTTGGCTGCACAGCGCGGTGTCCTGAGCTAACTAAAAAAAAACTAAAAAGCGCCATTTATCTGTTCATGTTCGTCATTATTAATGTCCTTGTAATCAGTAGGTAAACATATTTTATTGTATTCTGCAAATATAATAAGTTCCACGTCAAGTTATGAAAGTGACAATCTATGAACTCCTGGAACAATAACTAAAGAAGGTAACTACCTCGTACAAAACTTATTTTTTCTCATAGAAAGGGAATGAAAAGTAGAGTATATTACTCGGGGGCAAATTATTTTTCCCTCGGGCGGTGTACTTTGAATCCCTCACTGCGCTCAGGATTCTATGTTAGAATCCCTCGCTATGCTCGGGATTCTATTCTAGAATCCTTCGCTTCGCTCGTGATTCAAAGTAGCGCCCTCGCCGTAAACATACTATTTTGCCCCCTTGTTATACAATCTACTATTTCATTCCTTTTATTCGAAAAGTATCACTTTGCACCACGATAACGGGGCGCAAAATAGCTCTTTTCTGTTAAGACCTTTTTAGCGGGCGGCAAAGTGATTTGAATTTGGAACTGGAAAATTTCATAGAAATCGAACGCAATTTGTATGAATTACTGGCTGGTAAGTGTTGGCTGCACAGCGCGGTGTCCTGAGCTAACTAAAAAAAAACTAAAGAGCGCCATTTATCTGTTCGTGTTCGTCATTAATAATGTTCTTGTAATCAGTACCTAAACATATTTTATTGTATTCTGCAAATATAAGTTCTACGTCAAGTGAAAGTGACAATCCATGAACTCCTGGAACAATAACTATAGAAGGTAACTACGTCGTACAAAACTTATTTTTTTCTCATAGAAAGGGAATATAACTCGAGGGCAAATTATTTTTCCCTCGGGCGGTGTACTTTGAATCCCTCACTGCGCTCAGGATTCCACGTTAGAATCCCTCGCTATGCTCGGGATTCTATTCTAGAATCCTTCGCTTCGCTCGTGATTTAAAGTAGCGCCCTCGCCGTAATAATACTATTTTGCCCCCTTGTTATACAATCTACTATTAATGTACACCAAAAAAATATTTACATAGTTAAGGAATTCAAGGTCTTGTAATGTAAATGTACAATGCTATTGCTTATCGCTAAGTGCGATTTCTACCAGGCAACTTGTTGGATGATTCTATTGGCAAATGAGAGTGGAGCTTGTTTTATTTTCAAATGTCCAAACGGGTCTATTTTTTGACGCATTTCTCATGGAAAAGGAAATCTCATGGCACTCACCCTCCGTATAGCGAGCGTGCCGTTGCAACACTCCAGCCCGCCGCCGCTGAACTCTAACTGTGCACTCACCCTCCGTATAGCGAGCGTGCCGTTGCAACACTCCAGCCCGCCGCCGCTGAACTCTAACTGTGCATTCACCCTCCGTATAGCGAGCGTGCCGTTGCAACACTCCAGCCCGCCGCCGCTGAACTCTAACTGTGCACTCACCCTCCGTATAGCGAGCGTGCCGTTGCAACACTCCAGCCCGCCGCCGCTGAACTCTAACTGTGCACTCACCCTCCGTATAGCGAGCGTGCCGTTGCAACACTCCAGCCCGCCGCCGCTGAACTCTAACTGTGCACTCACCCTCCGTATAGCGAGCGTGCCGTTGCAACACTCCAGCCCGCCGCCGCTGAACTCTAACTGTGCACTCACCCTCCGTATAGCGAGCGTGCCGTTGCAACACTCCAGCCCGCCGCCGCTGAACTCTAACTGTGCACTCACCCTCCGTATAGCGAGCGTGCCGTTGCAACACTCCAGCCCGCCGCCGCTGAACTCTAACTGTGCACTCACCCTCCGTATAGCGAGCGTGCCGTTGCAACACTCCAGCCCGCCGCCGCTGAACTCTAACTGTGCACTCACCCTCCGTATAGCGAGCGTGCCGTTGCAACACTCCAGCCCGCCGCCGCTGAACTCTAACTGTGCATTCACCCTCCGTATAGCGAGCGTGCCGTTGCAACACTCCAGCCCGCCGCCGCTGAACTCTAACTGTGCACTCACCCTCCGTATAGCGAGCGTGCCGTTGCAACACTCCAGCCCGCCGCCGCTGAACTCTAACTGTGCACTCACCCTCCGTATAGCGAGCGTGCCGTTGCAACACTCCAGCCCGCCGCCGCTGAACTCTAACTGTGCACTCACCCTCCGTATAGCGAGCGTGCCGTTGCAACACTCCAGCCCGCCGCCGCTGAACTCTAACTGTGCACTCACCCTCCGTATAGCGAGCGTGCCGTTGCAACACTCCAGCCCGCCGCCGCTGAACTCTAACTGTGCACTCACCCTCCGTATAGCGAGCGTGCCGTTGCAACACTCCAGCCCGCCGCCGCTGAACTCTAACTGTGCACTCACCCTCCGTATAGCGAGCGTGCCGTTGCAACACTCCAGCCCGCCGCCGCTGAACTCCGCGCTGTAGCCCAGCCGCGTCAGCGCCGCCCTCAGCTCCGACAGACGCACGGAGTTCACGAACGACGCCGCGTGCGCGCCCCCGCCGAGGGGGGACGCCTCCAGGCACATTGTTACTTCGGACTCGGCCTCGTCTGGACGGGAATAAAGAGAATAACTAATGGAATGTATGTTCAGAAAAAAATATCTAGTTTTACTAAGTTAAGCGATAGACACAGTGTGAACACCAGACATAAAAACAATCTTGCCGTTTATCACTGTAGACTGAACAAAGTCAGTAATTCTTTCCTGGGTAACTGTATACGTTTTTACAACAGGCTTCCAAGCGAAATAAAAAGCATGCCCCTAATTAAGTTTAAAAAGTGTATAAAAAGTAAATTGTGCTGCAGGGGCTACTATGCAGTTGACGATTATTTGATTGATAAGGAAGCCTGGTAGTGATCTGCTTGCTCTACTGATGGACTTTTAGTTTATAGTATCTACTTATTGTAAATATGTAGTGCACAAAAAGAATAGCCCGCCGAGTTTCTTGCCAGTTCTTCTCAAGCGGGCCGCGTTCCGAACTGCTGGTAATATTTGCATTGTATTCATGAACGTGTCGCAAATGCCTATGTATTAGGATTATGCGAAATAAATGTTTTTTGACTTTGACTTTGGAATCAGGCGTTACATGGCAGAAATCTATCCTAGAGCAATAATAAAGGGGGACGGGGGGGAGGGAGGGAGAGGAACCCACCTCACACCCTCGATTCATCAATCCTAACGTACAACAGTTAAGGATAACCACAATTAATTGTAAGGGAGGAATCTTCATCACGAGGCATCTTCAGGACTGCATGGCAGCGGCTGCCATGCAGTCACGTTGTTAAGCGGAGTAGTGCTCATTATCAACAATCTGGAGGGTACAGGTAATTTTCCTATCCAACATTCAAAATTACTTTCCTGAAGAGTTCGGTTCGTTATTCCTCCTTTACAATTAATTGTGATTATCCTTAACTGTTGCATGTTAGGTTAGGATTGACGAATCGGGGGTGTGAGGCAGGTTCCTCTCCTTCCCCTTCTTTATTATCGTTCTAAAGAGAAGTTGTTTATGTTAGGACTAGTAACGAAGATGTTATGAAATGAAAAGAGTCGTTTGGTTGGGCATAAATCAGTTATAATAAGAATGTCCAAGTATTGAGCCCTGTAAAACACCATATTGAACAGCCCCCATTCCTGCCTTCTTAAATTCCATGCGTGGTTAATTTTGGTCCCACACCTCTTCCAAACGGTTAGACTGCTCCGGAAACTTAACGCGGTATTTACTCCGACATATCCAATTCTATTATATTCTATGGAAGCGCTCGTGGCCCCGCGGACTCAGTGTTCTGTAAACGATCACTGCAGTAAGCAACTTTCACTATGGCCGGTCCATGGATGGGTGACCATCCATGTGATCACTTTGTGACATTTATTTGAGCGTTTCCGTGCTTCGGAAGGCACGTTAAGCCGTTGGTCCCGGTTGTCAGTAAAATGGCAGTCGTTAAGCTAAGTTGAAGGCTTTATTTCAACAGCAGGCAGTCACAACCTGCGCCTGTCCATTTAAACACGACAATACGGCTCACCACCTATTACGTGGGACAAATTATACAAATGTGAAATGTGGGCATATAATATGCCTCTGCCTACCCCTTCGGGGATAAAGGCGTGACCATATGTATGTATTTATCCAATTCTATCGAGCTCTTCTATTATATTGTTCAAATATGAAGACATGACGTCAATAACAAAATAAATCATTAATTTAAAATGAGAGAGAATAATGGACCAAGTATTGAACCCTGTGGAACACCATATAATAGCTAGATGCCGCAGAACATGTTTCTACTGTCAATAGAAAGCTCTTATATTCAGGTGTTCAAATAGGAAGACAGAATACTGAGATCCTTGTTTCTTACCATCGCATTGATGTAATTTTCTGTACATTATTACATAGTAGCAGCAATCAAAAGCCTTGGATGTATCGCAAAATCTACCTAATGCATTTTTCGGCTATATTCCAATAGCCGTAGTCACGATTTGACCCGAAGTTTCATGAATACGTCATTTTAGTAACTCTATATCAGCATCAGAAGAAATAATGCTAATCACATCTTTCAAATGTCATGAAATTAATTAATGAAAAAATAATCTGCATTATTTCGATATATTGCCACCAAAATTTCTGAGATTCCTAGATAGTGCGTCTGAGATATCATATTATCGTGTAAAAAATGAATTTAGTTTGTAAACTTCAAAATGCAAAATCAAAAAAGTCAAAATTTGAATTTTAAAATAAAAAATCGATACCTACTTAGATTTTGGATCGTCTATCGCGATAGATTTGGGTGCCATCGCACCGCAAAAGCCAGTTTAACGGTAACCCACAGCTATAAGTGATTCACTTACACAAGCACGCCCTTATCTTCGATGGGGTGGGTAGAAGCATATTCATGCCTACATTTTTCACCTTTTAAGAATTTGTCCCACGTTATAGGTTGTGCGACGTATTGCCGTGTAGAAAATTCACATAAAATATAAAAGAAAACATCCATAATTACCAGTAGTGGCGGCAGCTTCTCTCTGGTGTTTCCGCGGCGCTATTGAAGCGCACAGCCACGCAAGTTCCGCGTCTCCCGCGTTGCGCCACGCCAGGCCCGACATTAGACTGTCTGTCAGCTTCACCTGCGGACCATCACATATGTTACAGCGGCCATTGATCCGGCTCGAAGGACCAAAACTATCTTGGGATGGTTTAAGTAAGTAGACGATATCCGCGGTTTGGTCCGCATAGCATTTAGGTCGCTTCAGCGCCGTGGGAACATAGTCCTGGGATAAAAAGTAGTCTTTATATTATGTTATTCTAGAGCAGTCATACTCAACTTTTTTTTACTAAAGGTCACAAACACGGTTCAGTCAGTGTCGCGGGCCACAACTCATAATTACTTAGGTCTTAACTACAACCACAGGGGGGAAACTCCATACAAAAATGTTCGTTTTCACCCACACTAATATAGACGTAATGTGAATGCTTAAATCAAGCTTCAATGTGTGTGTGAGTATTCTAGGGTCACTAGATATGGAAATAAAATAATAAGGAACAGAACGCAATCTCATGTATGAAGGTACTTTTTTTCAAATCTACCCTCGGCTAAGCACAAATTAAACCAAAGCAATAGCCCAAAGCACTTAGGTAGTAATACGTAATGCAACGCAGTGACACTCTCTCAAGTACTGACACGGGAATCGACACATTAATTTTGGTGGGAGGGATGGGGAAGCTTACTCAGTGGGAGGCAGGGAGTTGCCGATCTGTATGTAATACTATTATATTATCTTTGCCATCACATAATGTTACAGCGGCCATTGATCCGGCTCGAAGGACCAAAACTATGTTGGGATGGTTTAAGTTATAGACGATATCCGCGGTTTGGTCCGCATAGCATTTAGGTCGCTCCAGCACCGTGGGAACATAGTCCTGGGATGAAAAGTAGTCTTTATATTATGTTATTCTCTAATTATTAATACGTTCGATGGATTTTGGGAGTTTCAATAGTATCTTGGCCAAACCTCTTTCAGAAACTGCTATTCTAATTTATAATAGGATATTGACACACTGATTTTGATAGTTTAGTATTATAATGCTTGCTGTTTTTAGTATTAAAATTTATTGTAAGTAATCTTATGTACGTAAACGACAATTTTGGTATTAAAAGCTCAGGGTACGATGGAGCTGGCATGGCTATGTAAGCCAAAAGCTCCTAAATAAAGATAGATAAAAAAAAAAATATTATGTTATTCTAGAGCAGTCATACTCAACCTTTTTTTACTAAAGGCCACAAACACGGTTCAGTCAGTGTCGCGGGCACAACTTATAATTACTTAGGTCTTAACTACAACTCAGTTCCAAATAGAAAAAAATTTTTTTTTGAAAAAAAGTAGTTCAAGTTCGGTGTAGTCAAGTTCGGGTGGGTGATCGCCCTGATTCTAAGTTTTCTCCACCATGGTGGGACTGGGATAGAGATGTAAAATGACTGAATCTGACCAGTCACGATTGTCAAAAACCGTATTTGACCGGTCATTTATTGTCAAATTCAATCAATTTGACTTAAACTTACTATTAATTCTAACTATTAAAGTGACTAAATATGCCAGGTTTTCCCGACAGGGGGCACCATTTCAGTATAATCTATACATATAATAAAACTGTAGAGGGTCGAGAGTCTGTACATGGAAGATATTTAGAAAATTTTAATTGTACTGCGTTCTTTAATCGATACTGAAGCCGAAAATGTAATCAAAAATTTTCATGTCTGCCTGTCTGTCTGTCTGTCTTTCTGTCTGTCTGTCTGTATCCCGAATAAGTATCACGCTGAAACTACTGAAGGGATTTGAATAAAACTTCGTATAATCTGAGCTTATGCTCTGAGGACGGTTTTAGGATACTTTTGATCCCGATATTTTGAGCGGTTCCTTTGGGAGAGGGGATGAAAGACAAAATGGCTTTTTAGCTGTAGCTTCTCATTGCGTGATTAGATTCCAAATTTTTTTTCACTGTCATAAAGGCAGTGCTTTAAAGATTGTTTCACATAAGTTTCAATGTTGAGGGCTCTGTAGTTCAGAATTTAGAGACATCTCAACTTTCGCAAAACCTATAAAATCAAGGGTTGCTTTGAATGTGAGGGTACCTAAATCTAAACTGGCGTGTTGGCTTCATCATAAAAGAGCTTAATGATTAAGACTATTGTAAGATAATTCAGTCCGCGCCGAAGGGGTGGACTGAATTGTTTTAGAGTAGACTTAATCTTCAAGCTCTTTTTTGATTAAGCAAACAGGGCAGTTTTACACGCTGCTTGATTAGGCTGATGAAGAAATACCTCTCCTTTCATAGACCTTATGTGACGTAAACGAAGTTGCGAGGGTCAGCTAGTCTATATCTATACATATAATAAAACTGTTGTGGGTCAAGGGTCTGTACATGGAAGATATTTTGAAAATTTTAATTATAAGGCATTCTCTAGTCGATACTGAAGCCGAAAATGTAATTTAAACTTTTCATGTCTGTCTGTCTGTATCCCGAATAAGTATCAAGCCGAAACTACTGAACCGATTTGAATGATACTTAGTACAATTTGAGCTTATAGCCCGAGGAAGGTTCTGGGATACTTTTGATCCCGAAGTATTGAGCGGTTCCTGTGGGACAGGGGATTAAAGATAAAATGGTTTTTCAGTTGTAATTTCTCAACGCGTAATGCGATTTCAATTATTTTTTTAGTATTGTAAAGGGAGTAGGTACTTTAAGGATTTTTCGAGTTAAGTTTCACGATTGAGGGGTTTGTAGTTCAGAAATTAGAGGCATCTCAACTGTCGCCGAATCTAGAATTCCAGGGTTCCTCTGAATGAGAGGGTAAATCTAAACGGGCGTGTTGGTTTAATCATAAAGGCCGGCGTGGACTGAATGGTTTTAGAATAGCCTTAATCTTTAAGCTCTTTTACGATTAAGCAAACAGGGCCGTTTCACATGGTGCTTGACTAGTCTGATGAAGAATTAGGTACCTCTCCTTTCGTGCACATTATGTGACGTAAACGAAGTTGTGAGGGTCAGCTAGTTCAAAATAAATATCAAAAAGCACTCAAAATGAAAGTGACTGTTTATGACCATTTTTGACAGTAAATGACCGTTTTTGACCAATTTGACCGTAAATGACAGTCAGTCAAATTCAGTCACTTTGGTCATTTTCATCTCTAGACTGGGACCCTTGAGCTAAACAATGAGTCAGGAGGTCTCGCTTCTAGGTCCCATGGAGGGGTCCCGACTAGGAGATATTTCATGTAGTATCCTCTTATTACTCTATATTCAGATGGGCCACTATCAATATATTTCTATCTCTGTACCAAAATTCAGCCCGATAAGTTCGATTAGAGTTTCATCCAAACATCTTGAGTAACTTCGACCTAAGAGATTCATAAAATATGATGCGTTGACAAACAAAACTCGATAGTATCAGGCTGTTTAGTATTATTTTGAGCAGTAAATATACAAAACACAACAAATACCTGGTATATGTGAGACTCAGTGGTCGCGTCGACGCTCTCCCCCGGCCCTGGCGTGTAAATCTGCTCAATACCTTCATTTTCACCATACTTCCTGAAAGTTACAAACTATACTGTTATTTCATACACCTATAAATGACTAAGGTGCGTAACCCTTTGGGGTGGCACCGGAGAGTAATCACACTTAAGAGTGGATATCACACTACTAGAGGATGGGTAGCACACTTAAGGGTGAGTATCACACTGGAGGGTGAGTATCACACTTGACGGTGCGTATCACACTGGAGGGTGAGTATCACAATTCACACTTGACGGTGCGTATCACACTTGAGGGTGAGTATCACATTGACGGTGCGTATCTCACTGGAGGGTGAGTAGTTCACTTGAGGGTGAGTAGTTCACTTGAGGGTCACTCACTATCACAGTTGTGGGTGGGTGTCACACTCGAAGGTGAGTATCACACCAGAGTGTGAGTATAACACTTGAGGGTGAGTATCACTTACCTTAGCGCGAGTAGTGCCGAGGGTGAAGCCCGCAGTCCTATGAGTACACGCGGCTTGGTCTGCACTAATACTCGCAGCAACGAGTCTCGGTCGCAGCGGCCTTCCAACTCAATGTACTGGATATTAGCCTTTACAGACACTGCGCGGACCGACGACACACACTTGCTCGGGATCTCGCTCATTTCCTCTGTAATCATTTTATAATTGCATTTTAAAATCTGAAGTTCTCAAATAAATGGTTGCAGAGTGCCTCTCTATTCAAATGCAATACCAAATTGCTAATAAAAAGTCAAGAGCAGAACTTCTGGAACATTGTCAAATCATCAAGAGCTAATTGTAGTGATAATTCTGACGACATGAGCGTAATCTACAGACAATACAAACGAAACGACAAAGCTTTCGTGAACCTCGATATGAGAACTTAACGGGTGAATATTGGTGGGGTTCGGGAAGAGGCTGATAGCTATTATGGGCTCCTTCAAGGCCACGCACAGACAATCACAGTCGTATGACGTTAATATTATGTCTGATTCGATGACAGAGCGAGATAAAGGTATGTGGATAAAGCTATGTGAATAAAGGGGAGAGTCGGCCACTGGCACCAAAAGTTACCTATTGTAGTGTAAAATCTATGAATTGAGACTACTAACATGGTTTGCTGTCGGGGAGGGTGAACGGCATATAAAAAAATCTTACATAATAATAGTCAGTGATATTAATGATACTTTTAAAATCAGCCACAAAATTCACGTTAAATTCACTGATTTTTCAAAGGCGTTTGAAGTTGTAGACCATATTATCCTTGTGCAGAAGCATAGCGATGCAGGTATCAGTTGTTCGGTGCTTAGATGGTGTGACTCATACTTAAGAAATCGTTCCCTGTTGGTGGTAGTTAGTCGCTTGAAATCTCAATACATTGATTCCTTCGGGCGTACCACAAGGTATCTTGGTCCTTTATTGTTTCTAATATTCATTTCTTACATTGGTTTAAAATTATCATCTAATTTGATGAATTACTTAAGAATTTACGATAGCATCTAGTCCTTCGATGATATAACGTGCTTACAAAAAGACCGCGATACTATTAACTGGTGTTTGGTGTAACCCCATGTCGAAAACCGGTTTGAATGATATGGAACTTAGTAATACTATGACATTTTTGTTCTGTTGCTTGAAGAGCATCAAATACCTTCCTGGTTAACGAAATGATACAGAATTTTCGAGAAATAAGCGCATACTAAAGCGTAAAGCAAACGACGGGGCGGGCCGGGCCGGGCAATTTGACCGCGCACGATAGCACTATGGGAATCCTATACTATTAACGCACACGAAGGGCAAAAAGACCGCACCGCAGTTGTCCGCCGGTCAGTGGCGGCGCGGCTAGCCGTCATGGATCACACAAACCAGTTTGTATGAAGTAACGCAGACGGGCGGCGGCGCGGGGCGGGCCGGGGCGGCCAGCTCAGTCTCTTCGCTAGAACGAACGTCGTGAACTAACTGCCTCTGCCCGTCGTGTGCGTTGCGGTCGCGGGGCGGGCAGTCGCGGGCATCGGCGGACAGACGCGGTCTTTATTACGTCGCGGGCAAAAAGTCCGTCCCGCCCCGTCGTCTGCCTAGCGTCTAAATCAGTGGTGGGCAAACTTTTTTAACGGGGGGCCAGAAAAATTAAGACATTTTAGGTGTGGGCCAGAAAAAACCGGCCAAGTGCGAGTCGGACTCTTGCTCAGAGAATTTCGTACAAAAACGAAAAAAAACTCATTTTTTGTATGGAAGCCCTCCTTAATTTTCTCCTTTTTCTGATTTTTGGTATTTGTTATTATAGCGGCAACAAAAATACATCATCTGTGAAAATTTCAGCTCTCTAGCTATCACGGTTCTTGAGAAACAGCCTTGTGACAGACGCACAGGTAGATGGATGGCGAATTCTCATGAATAGGGCCGTTTTATCCTTCGGGTAGTGAACCCTAAAAATGTATTTTGTGCTGAACTTTTAATCATAAGATATAAGAAATATACAGTAAACTTACACAATTGCACAAACGTTAAAAATTAGAATTTAACAGGTATTTGCAAGGTCCTGCCATGCCATGGTAAGCGTGTAGGACGTAGGAAGTTGCTTCTTATGTGCCATATTTCAAATGCAAGTTCGTGTTGTGATGAAGTAACTTTAGCAGCGATAAAAGGTGTTCAACAGTAAGTCGGTTTGCGATTGAGTTGTTCAGCAATTTAATGGTCGAAAAAGTGTGTTTACTTCACCGTCTTCACCTATGTGTTTATTGCTCTACAAAGTATAATCTACATAATACTTCTGGACCGTCAAAATATAATTATCGCGGGCCATGTACCAGGTGCTAAAGAACCATCGGCGGGCCGGATTAAATGCTTCCGCGGGCCGGAGCTGGCCCGCGGGCCGTAGTTTGCCCATCACTGGTCAAACAACACAAATCAACTGGTACAAAACAACTGGTACAAATCAACAATTTTTCTTAGCAAAACTTCGCCCCCATCCTAAATAAATTGGAACCCTTACCATCAGGCTCTTGCTTCAAAACGGGTGCCGTGGGAACGTCTCTGATTTCACCCTCAGCGTCCACGATTTCAGCCAGTCGGTATTCTTCAGGCTGTAAAAGAATCGACAGTTAGAATAATATTATTGACTAAGTTATCGAAGTTACTGGGTAACAGAGGTTTTTAGATGCGTGGTCAATATTTATGGTAGAAAGAAAGAAGAAAGAAAATCATTTTATTATTCGAGTAGGAACGTTCAAAGAGCTCTTCAACTGAATCTTACCTTCTCGTTTTTGATACCAAACCACACGTGCCGAGCAGAAGTCACCCACACACAGTGGAGGAACTAACCGATCTAAAAGATCGTTTTTCTGTAGAACCATAGACACTTGGAACGACCTGCCAGTGTACGTGTTTCCCTCCTCCTTTAAAACCCCGGGTGATCCCGAGGAAGGATAGCCCCAGGATTCACGACGCTGACTTTATCCGCCATCGCGGTGGATTCGGGTTTTATCCCGCTTTTCTTGGTAGAACGTAAACTTGCACTGGAATGGAGCACTTGCCCGTCACTGCTAGCTCGCTCAGACACCTGTGTACTGTTACCTTAATGATCTCCCCGTAGTCGTCGGCCCGGGAGCGCTCCTCGTGGAAGGGGAACATGGCGTGGTGTCGCTTGTTCGACTTGAAGCAGCCGCCCGCTCTGACGTCATGGCGCACCGGGATGTCGTGCTTGCCCGTCACTACCCACATCTCTAGTTCTCCGTCCGAGTCTGAATCTGATGATATACCCGTGGCTTCCTCCCTAAAAAATTGATTAAGATTATTGAATCTTCTGTATAGCGGTGTTTTCACCATTGCTCCGGCGTCACCGTTGCCCGGCACGATATAAACGTGTGCCGCCCAATGGCGCCCGATACATGCGCGCTGATGTCTGTTGCGAGTCAACTCGCAGCACGTCGCGGGACTTGCTGCAAGTTGACTCTGCGAGAGTTGACACGCGCGACAATCGTGTCCCTCAACAGTCACAATCGACTGACAAACTATGAGTAGTGAGGACGTGTGTCGTTTTGTGTCCAACAGCACTGATCAATATTATCTACTAGGAAAACATATTGTTTTCCAATGGTTAAGTGAACAAGACAAATGTCGAGCGACATGGTCCAATAAAGGCTCCACCAGTCTCTTCAGAAATCGCCTCCCCAAGCCGCATCGCTAGTCCATTTACACATGTGACTAAAAATGGGAAAATCCTTATTACAGTCTTCGCCTTATAACACAGCTAGAACACAGCGCGGGTACGATGAATCCATGGAATGTTAAGAATTAGGTCTCGTTTTGTATCGCATCGAATCAAGTGATTTTCATATGAATATAAAATTTTTCGTTTTACCACAAGGCGGAAACTCCAAACGTTTTCAAACTTCCAACCAGGTGACCAATAATGCTAAACAAATGTTTCCTCACGACACCCGCCAACTATAATGACAGTTGTGGCGCGGGGAGAGTTGCCTATCTGTATGTAATACTATTATATTACCTTTGGTTTTACACCAAACCAATACAAGTTTTAGCCAACACGGTTTATTGTTTCACATCAAGCCAAGCTAACGTTTCACTCAAATACGGTAATTTTCATTTCACACTGAGCCAAAAGAAGTTTTTCCCGAATACAAACAAAGAGAAATGGTTATGATTTTTCCGTGTAAGCCCCTTTTTAGTCTAATTCTACTCTTAAAATGTAATCACACAGAACCTAGACATAAAAGACAAAAATCTCCTTACTTGACAGTATTGTTCATCTTGGCCCTCTGTTGCTGTTGGAACTCTTCCAGTTCAGCCCCCTCCAGCCTCACTCGTCGCCGGATTGTTAGATCTATCGTTCTGTCGCCACCCTTCTCTATGAGGTCCCTGGCTAACGTGCCTGGGGATGTTCTGCAGATAACAACAGACTTTGTAGGAAATCAGAGATCTCTATTTTATTCCGTTTTTTTTTTAAATTTTGTGCAAAAATTAGTACAGAGGTGGACTTAATGCAGTAGGGATGTTTTTAGTACCTATTTGTTGTTAGAGCGGCAACAGAAATATATAGAATAGAATAGAATAGAATAAACTTTATTGTACACCAATTAAAAACATACAGAAGAGAAAGACATTACAATTTTTAAAAATGTACAGAGGGCGGCCTTATCGCTAAAAAGCAATCTCTTACAGGCAACCTTTGGATGGAAAAGACTGTTAAGAATCATAGGATATAGGTGGTCATTAGTGTAAAAGATTTCAGATGTGATTTTCTAATACACGTCATAAAATCGAACGTTTAAACGTTCCACGTCATCAACACATACTTGTCAATAATAAATAAATAAAACATAATATACATACACAATTACATACATATTAAATATATATATATTAAATATATATAAATATATAGATACAAATACGTACGAGTACATTCATAGATACTATAATGATAAATAATGTTCTTTAACTAGTCTTTTAAAAACGTTTAAAGACTGCGCGCGCCTTATATTTATGGGTAAAGCATTCCACAACCGTACAGCTTGTACCGTAAAGGATTTATCATAAAAAGATGTGGAATGTCGAGGAATTTCTAGTTCCAGTGATACTGATGACCTAAGAGATCGCAAATGTGTGTCATTAAGAAACTTAAAACGTTCTTTCAGATAAGCGGGAGTAAAGGGGTTAAAGAGAGTGCTGTAAAGCATAGAAAGAATATGAGCGTTCCGACGAAGACGAATTGGGAGCCACTCGAGCTGTCTTCGAAACTGAGATACGTGATCATATTTGCGTAACCCAAATATGAATCTAATACAAAAATTTTGAAGTCGCTCAAGTTTGTCTAACTGCTCCTCAGTGATATCGAGATAGCTGACGTCTGCATAGTCGAGTAAAGGAAGGAGAAGGGTTTCTGCAAGCGCCCTTTTAGTGGCAGTTGGCAGGAAGTTGCGTAATCTACGCAGTGAGCCTGCCGAAGCAAAAAGCTTTCGGCTAACCTCTCTCATTTGGGGACGCCAAGATAATGTACTGTCAATCAAGATACCCAAGTCTTTAACCTCACTGCTAACTTGCAGGGTAACACCATCAAATTCGATATTCGGAAGGGTTGTCCATTGCACTTTATTTATCATTTGTAAGCTACCGACCAAAATTACTTGTGTCTTAGAGGGGTTTACTTTTAAGCCATATTTTCTGCTCCATTGACTGATGTACGCCAAGTCAGTATTAAGTATTGTAAATGCAGTTGATAGTTCAGACCATGCGGCTTGATTGTAGATTTGAAGATCATCTGCATAAAGGTGGTAGGATGAAAATAGATATTTCGAGATCGAATTTATAAAAATAGTGAAAAGCATAGGAGACAGCACGCCACCCTGCGGAACGCCGGCAGAAGTACTACACCAAGTGGAAAAAAGTTCTTCAACGCAAACTCGCTGCCGGCGTCCAAACAGGTAACTATGAAACCAATCAATCACTGGTGGGGATATGTTAAAGGAGCGTAACATACTAAGCAGGATATGGAAATCTACTGTATTGAAGGCGTTGGTAAAATCCAATAATGTGAGTACTGTGAGATTTCCCATCTCCATGCCTAGACGAATATCGTCAGTCACCTTAATCAATGCGCTGGTCGTACTGTGCCCTGACCGAAAGCCTGATTGAAAAGGATTTAGGAGGTTGTGTCTGTTTAAATAAGTATTTAATTGGGAGTGAACAAGTTTTTCTAGGACTTTGGAGAGGAACGGTAATATGGAAATAGGACGATATTCGGAGAAGGATGCTGGGTTTGATTTTTTAGGCAAAGGAATGATATGTGCGTCTTTCCAGACTTTCGGAAACTCGGCGTAGATGAGTGAGTGGTTTAAAATGTGACAAATAATCGACAGTATTTCGTCAATGACAGGCAGTATATATCACGTACGAATATTTTTTTAACTGTTTAACTATAATGGTTCATAAGATACAGCCTGGTGACAGACGGATGTACAGAAGCGTCTTAGTAATAGTCCTGTTTTGACCCTTTGGAATGAAATCCTAAAAAAAACTGATTTTTTAAGCTCTTGTCAGCTTAGTTGCATTTTGGACAAGACAAACCTAAATACTCTTTCAATTTCTAAATGACAAAAATCCATTTATAATGTATAACATGCTCAGAAAAACAATCTCCAACATTACATACCTAGCAGTCAACACAATAGAATTCTGCGGGTTACCAGCCCACAAAAGGAACAGGTCTCTCGCGAACCCTGTCTCCAGATCAGGGAAAGATGCCAGCACCACCTTAGGCCCCGGGGTGCGGCTCACTTCGCCCACTGAGTGGCACAACTGGAGGTGACGGAGCGCGAAAGGGTTACTGCGGGCCCCTTCGAATGCGCGGGTCAGTTTGTCGCTCATCCATTCTATCTGGAATGGAAAGATTATGGCATTATTAGCTGTGTCCCCCGGTACAGAGAGCACAAAATTATATCCCACATTCACATCAGAAACAAATCTCAAATGCGCCAAGGTTTTTAAAAGTTATTGAGGTTCATGAAATGCTAAACCTACCAACCGTAAAGGAAATAATTGACTGCCACACTAAAAAGTACATATCTTGACTACAAAGGCACCCAAACCAGCTTTTGACCATCCTGGACTCAATTCGGCGACTAAAGAAGCGGCGCGACATTTCAACCACTAATAGTCAACCTGATGGTGACTCTACAACTGAAAGGGTTGGCTCCACTGGAAGCGGCGGCACCCTAAAACTCTTACAATGGAGAAAAAATAGAAAAAAATAGCTGTGTCCCCCAGCTTCGCCCGTGATATTACTTCGATTGATGATGATGATGAGAGGTTGGCTCTCTATTTCACCCCACAAGGATGAAATAGGTCTCTAAAAATCCTTAGTGGGGTTCCATTTCGAGAAATGGGTTTTCATGTTTTTCTGAGTCAAAAGGTGAGTTGTGGCCCAATGGTTGATTTTGTATAGTGAATAACATTTTTGGTGTGAAACTTTCCAAATACCAAAACCGCGCCCAAAATTCGTCATCGACATAGATCGTAGATAACAGCGAGAATCCACATACCTGAGATTTAGCGAACTCCACAACATTATAGCTGACATTAGACAGCAGCAGTAACGAATAAGCTACCAGCCCGGAGTCCTTGTTCCTCCACAGTTGGTCCAACATGTGTGCCAGTTCTAGCACTCGACCGGCGGTGTCGGTGCATACTAACACGCATCCCCCGCCTCGTAACGTTGTTAGTATAGTTGCTGGAAGTAGGAAAAACACAATATTTATTTTAATTATGTCAGTCATATCATATCAGTTTTTCTAAACGCCTACAGCATGTGGTTCTTCAAAAAGGGTCTTAAAAAGTTTTTACAGCGTGGGCAGACGAGTGTTGAGCTTCCAGTGTTGCAAACATTCATAGGCTGTAGTGACCACCAGTACATCTGGTGGGCCGTACTCTGGTCTGCCACTTTAATGACCATTGTAATGGTCACATGAGGTGGACAATGCATGGCAGTTGTATATTACTTGTTTGACAGTTACTGTTGTGGTGCAGTCATGCCAACTGCAAGGAAATACAATTTTGAAGTTTGCTGGGTTACCAACTCTTCTATACAATACAATGCATGTCTTAATACTTTCTGCTTGCATTGAGCAATTGCTTTTGGTAGTAAATAAATTATGCAATATAAATACAGATTCATACAGGCTTCGACTCCGTAACACTAACATATATACCATCATATTTTCTTCAAAAACATAATCCAGTCTACCATCAATCAATGAAGAGCAACTGATTGGCCAGTGAATACTATTTTAAGGAACTATGTACTTAAAAGCCTTCAACTGCAGCAAATAAAAAGAAACTTACTCATCAACTTTTCATCTCTTAATCGCCTCCTTTGCTGTACATAATCAGCATTCATTGCACCTAACAGCATTAACGACGGCCTCATTATTTTTTCAACCTCACAACCGTTCAAGTGCCGTTCTTTCTTATGGTTGAAATCTGGGGCATATACAATATCTTCCTCTCCAGGAGCTGCGATCCTCCAGATTGTACCGCCCAATGAGTGTCCAGCTGGAATTGGTGTGACACGAAGTCCTAAGCCTTTGCCTGAAGGAAGGAATTGAGGAGTCAATTTTATAAGTTGACAGTGTATGTAAAATATCTAAGTTTCATTGAAATTCTCAAAATATTACACAAATATACTGATGCTCGAGTGAGACTTTTTAAACAAATCTCTGATAGTGAAAATAATATGTAATTCCAACTTGCCTTCAATATTTACTATGTGTAAAAGTAAAAAGTTACATTTTGACTAGCCTCTTGGTCTATTGATTACATCAAGTCAAATCCCACTCAGGACTAATGTTTTAGTGTAATGAGTAAGTGGCCTTGTATCAGGGTGTTATTAATATAATTCTTCTGTTAAAAGAAAATGTGTATGTTCTTCTTCTAAGTAGCATTTAGCCAGAAGTTTCTGTCTCTTATGCTTTAACACCTAAATTACTGAAGCAATTGAAATGAAATTTGAGATAATACTAGGGAGAGTCCCTGGGAAGAACATAGGCCACTTTTTAACCGACTGCGCACAAGGGGGTAATGATAAAGATAAGGTAAAGCCACAGAGAACAGCTAGTTTCTTAATAAATTACAAATAACCTTTCATATCCATGCTCTGATTGTACTTCAGCTGTACGATTCTATCGAATGCAGCGTCAACATCATCTAATGTGAACAGGTCGAAATCAGACACATTCCTGTGGGCTTGATACAGGTCATACATGAACATCTGACCCATTTTGTATACTGGTAGTGTTGCGTAGATAGGGCAATTGAGCCCGAGTTTGCCCACGGCATAAGGTAGTGCGCCAAGATGGAGTGGATCGGAATGGGATATAAGAACTGCATCAATTGTATTTACATGTCTGGAAAGTTGCAAATGTTTAATAAGTAGGTACTATCCTCTATTTTCACATTTCAAAAGATTCTTCTGATATCTCAATTATATTGAAATCAGATATACAGCCAGAGGTATACATACTTTCAGAAAACAAAACAAAAAATCTGATGACATGGTTTTCTACAATAACAACATAACCTCAAAAATATACCTTTTTAACTCCCTTATAAAATCCATATCGAACTTCTCGTCCCATCCACAGTCCAATAGGAACTTGAACTCGTCAATTTGCAGTACGTAGCATGGTGGAGATTCGTTACCAGCTCCCGAAAGACAGTGAAACTTGATGATCGAAGTCATTTTGAGCGATGTTTTAAACTATACTTCTAAAATCGTATACACGAAACTTTTACTTAGTAAATAATAACAAACAATGTCATAACATTATTTAAGAATACTCGTTTTAGTTTTAAAATCCTAACGCTTCGTATTTATTGATATTTATTTTTGTGCGGCAAACTCACAAACTGCTTCAGTAGTAGTTTTATTTATCCATTTTCGGATAGGCAAAGGCAATTTGAGCCATACAGCCTAGTCTTATATTTATTATATCTTCATTTTTCAAGTCACAGTCCTCGTCCTGTAAGTCTAGTCAAAGTCAAGTGCAGCCCTAAGTCAAAGTCAGTCTTCTCTAGTAAAGCGGTGGTACTTTACTAAAAGTGTCTCTGGAGTTTGTCGAGAAATGGAAGAGTCACGTTTCAGCAAACTGCTTCAATGCAAACAAATCCCGATAATTCCCGTCCCGACTGACATTGACACATTGACAAACCGGCCAAAACCGCGTCGATTGACAACGACTGCACTGACAGTGACAGTGATGGTGGAACACAAAAGATTTTATTTAGTTTGGAGCTTTGGCTTTGCAGCCGTTAGCAAAATGCAGTTTTTTGACATTGCAGAAAGGCATCCATCGATCGGTGGAATATATTATCAAAGATAATACTATATTATTTTAAACAGATGGACAACTCCCTTCCTCCCACTGAGCAAGCTTCCCCACCCCGCCACAGCGCACACAGGGGTATTTGAAGCTAAAAGCTGGCCAAAATTATTTTTTGTCTGTAGTTGGATGTATAGCTACATCTATAGCAGACTCTGTTCTAAGTTGCCATTTTTTAAGAGGTAGGTATGTAGTTTTTATGATCGTTTTTTAAAGACGACCGGGACTTGTTTTTGGAAAAAAACATTAATATTTAGGTATAAGGTAGGTAGATATAAATAAAAAAGAGTAAATTAATATCCTGAAACCACTGTAGCACATACTATAATATCCATGGCAATCCGTTGATCTGATCCTCTTTTTCACAGAATTCACTGATCAGGCTTTCTTCCATAAAACTCAACTTTTTATCAAAGTTGGTTCTTGTGAACTTTCCAACACAATATAAATGTCTATTTCGGATAAGAATTTAACATCGGATGGCCCTGAAAGAAAATAAAGAAAAGTAAATTTCATTAGAACAGGGGTTCCCAACCTGTGCGCCGCGGCGCCCTGGGGTGCCGTAGAAAATCCAGAGAGTCCCCTCTCTCAAGAAATAAAAGGAGCACAAATAGAATAGCCCGCCAAGATTTTTGCCAATTCTGCTTAAGCGGGCCGCGTTCCGAACTGGCGGTGGTACTAACTTTGATTTGTATTCATGAACGTGTCGCAAGTGCCTATGTAGTAAGACTATGCGATATAAATGTTTTTTGCGTTTGAGTTTGACCCGTCGCCGTCGTTTTCCGAGTCGCGGACTCCGCTCTAAAACTCCTTTAGAAAAAAGGGTCTGTCTGTCAAGACAACTATTTCGATTTTTAAAACTAATTAACGCGGTGTCTGAGAATAGTTAGAGGTGAAAGTTGCCACCTTCCGCCCCAGGAAATCGGCCAAGTCCTCACCGCGTTGACCATCTTGAAGAGTCTTAGTGGATCTCTCAACTTAGGTGGTGATCAGATCGATAATAAACGAGTGGCTGAAGAGGAGACATGGCAATCTCGAAATAAACCGGTAGAAGCGGTTGTCACCGATAATTAAGGGCACGGATGCTTCGATAAGTATCTGTGGCGATTACGCCGGGAGACCACGGCTCAGTGTCAGCACTGCGAAGGAAGCAGCGAGGACACAGCGCTCCATACAGAGCATAGCGTACGCGCCATGTCCTAGTGGCAGGTCTTGACCTTAGAGTGATTATCTCGCTGGAGACTTCGGTGAGGGCGATGATTTCCAACGGGAGTACGTGGGACGCCGCCGCGTCTTTCTGCGAGCAGGTCATTCTCGTGAAAGAGGTGGCGGGGAGGGAGCAGGGAGATACCTCTCCAACCCGAGATTTCCAGTCTGCGGCGAGGGTGCCATACACTCGATTTTGCCCATACTATCGGACTCTATGACCGGGGGCCTAAGGTCGGGGCGGGGGCTGTTCACCGTCCTAACAGAAGCAGGCCCAAGATGACAGCGTGACGTTAAAGTTTTTCGCACTACACACGACCCAGGAAGCGAGAGTGACGCCCGAAAGCTCCCAAAGACGCGGGGAAGTACTCGAACCAAACGAAGTAAAGTAGATGACGTCGCTGTGGTAGCCAAGATCTGTCGGGAATTCTGGGACGTCTTTCCCGAGGCTCCCGACCGTAGGTAGTGGTAGAGCACCGCATGCCTTTAGTCGGTAAGATTTCGGCACACAGATTCCACAAGTAAAAAAAAGGCAATTTCCCTAGATAACGCCGCCTTCACATGTTTTCCCGGATTTGGTCTGCATAATGACTTGGCCGAGGCTCCATGGCACAGGAAAGTGGCATGTGCGGAGGATTACTAGTCGAGGGGGGGGGGGGGGGGGTGATTACACGTGATATGATGGGGAGCCGTGAAAAATTTCAAGACTTATAAGGGCACCGCAGCCTGCAAAAGGTTGGGAACCCCTGCATTAGAATATTTTTCTCAATATAGGTACCCTACCTACTGTAAAAATATGTGAAAAATACATCCGCGGTATTCCGCAGCTACTTTTGCATTAAGCGTATTACTAGATATGTCTTCTTCTATTATATGTATAATTCATTGCATAGAAAAGCTTAGAAGTTAAGTAAATCTCTTAAAAATTAAACTCCAAACGCGTAAATATACAAATTTTCTATAACCTTTTTTTCTTTACAATAAATCTCTACTCAAACTATATGAAAAGAAAGAAATGAGAAATGATTAAAAATGTAACTACATACCTGTCTTTAATGGATCCACCATAAAAATGTTTTAGCAGAAGTTTCAAACATAAAATAATAACAAGTACATATTGTGAGATCATAAAATGTGAATTTCGAATAATCACGCGCACACTTTAAGCGAACGGTAACTTCCGATTGATGCCACAGGGTGGCGCGGGAGTCGAATCAAATACAATGACTGTCACATGATGCGCGATACCTTTAGCTATTTAAGCGACTAAATTGTTTTCCAATGCCGAAGATTACGCGAAAATGATTTTTGGCCAGCTTTTAGCTTAGAATACCCGTATGTGCAGCGATCATTATAGTTGGAGGGTATTTTAATTTGACGTTGGCAGAATCGTTGGTAAACGACGGACGGGGCCATTCATACAAGAAAAGAAGAAAGATGGAACGTTGGGTTTGCTCAACAATAATAGAGATCAGTGGTTTGCTCCTTGTTGTCGCATACCACATTCAAGCTCTGTACAAACATAACGTGTTTTTAGTGTAGGTGTCAGAAATGAAAACAAATTATTAATATGAGGAGTTTCCGCCTTGTGTTAATATGGAACCGCAAAAAGAAAATCATGCATTGTAATGAACACGTCGGTTACAGCACAGCACGAAGATTGCTTTGATATTGCACCTACCTGAAATGTGTATATTTCTAAATAATATTGTACAGATCCAATAAATTAAACTTCAACGTTTCAATTCAATTATTTATTTGTTAGCTGGCCTAAGATCTTTTTGGAGAACAATTATCTCCGGAACACGATGTAGAAACCAGTGGAAACACACTCAAATTGTAATGATGCGGACGCTCCTCCACACCAAGATTTCTATACCACGATGAAAACATCTATGTACATTCATCTTATCTATAGTAATTCATAACAACAAAGTAAAATCTACACTTGCCTACGAAGAGATTTTGATAGAAAAATATGCCAAAAGGTTTTCAATTTATTGTGGTATTCGAACCCAGAAGCGTTACTTAGATTAGGAGTAAGTGTTGCCTCTGAATTCTGTTCTTTTTCGGATAAAACTTGAGGCTCGGACACAGTAGAGGCGATATTTACAATTACATCTTGAACAAGAATGCTTCTCTTTGATTTTGCGTACTTTAGATCTATATTACCTTCTAAGGAACAGCCATTTGATCGCGAAGGACCTTTGTTTGATCTCGTTCTCTCTTTTATAGCATCAGTAATAATTAAAGACCCACCAATAGTATTGATACCTACATCACCATTGAGATTTTTTCTTATGAAGTTCGTTGTTTTTTGACGTAATAAATTGTCTGTTTTTTGAAGACTTTCTAATGTTACAAGTCCAATAGTTGTTGAAGGGACACTACTTTCTTTGGAACTATTCTTATGAGGGCTTTCTGGAGTATTAGAAGTAGTTGCGTTTGAAGTGCTGGCAGGTTTGAAAGATGTTGATGAAGGTTGTTGAGATGTTTCTGGAACGACTAATGGTTGAGCGTTTTCAGATTGATTTTTCTCTGATTCAGCACTCGTCATTGGTATTTGCAATTCGAGATTACTTGTTTTATTAGATTGTAAATTCACATCTATACTTGAAGTTTTATTTTGTTCATTTTTATTTCTTTCAATTTGGTTTGATGTTACTGGAGGAGGGTCAATACTTTCAGGTGGCATGCTCGTGGTTCTCAAGTTGCCGTCGTCCGAGTCTTTAATAACAATTGCTCTGTGTAGCTATGGAGGCTTGATGTGTGGTAGTAGTACTTTCTTCAGATTTTTCTGTTCGAGACTGCGATCTCGGTTCATCGTTTTGTGTTCTATGATAGCGCTGAATATTTTCATCATTATCAAAAACCAAAGATATTTTACTATTGGGATCCTCTTCTGATGGCGGTAGTTTTTCTTTTTCAGATGAT
The DNA here is from genome assembly GCA_933228765.1 of Miltochrista miniata. Classification (NCBI taxonomy): domain Eukaryota; kingdom Metazoa; phylum Arthropoda; class Insecta; order Lepidoptera; family Erebidae; genus Miltochrista; species Miltochrista miniata. The sequence goes on along the minus strand of OW121764.1, from coordinate 5,805,738 downwards.
GCTAATTGCAGTCCCATTTCTTGGATCTGTGTTCCTTGGTTAATAGCTCTCTCGGCAAGTCTGGCATACCTCTCTTCGATCCTTGCTTCTGAAAGAAATGGCGATCGTGATTTTTTCAGAAATACGGCACAACATATCAAGGTAGGCTGCGTACCTATCCTATGTACGTTTGCAGGGTGCTTTGACGCGAATTTAGTCAAGATTATATAAGGAAAAAGAAAGAATAGTAAAAAAGGATTTTACTTTTCTTTCTTTTTCCTTGTTTTTTTTTGGTTAATTCATACATGCAATCAAACGTCTTTTCCATAGGAGTAGAGAGTACTTTGTATTTGCACTCAGACTCACTGATGTATATTTCTATCACCTCTTCAACTTCAGGGTCGGCAGCGCGAGTGTAGCGCCTCCAGTGTTGCAAACGTCCATTGACTACGTTGATCACCAGGACCTACATCTGGTGATCTACCATTTTAGTGGTATAAAAAAAAGAAAAGAAAAAGAAAAACAAGAATGAGCTTTAACGAACTTTCCTCCCCCCTCCCCAAGAAGCGGGAGAAGACACAAAAACACATGAGAGCCGCGATGACGGGCTAAGTCCGTGTCGAAGGGCTGGGGTAATTTTCTTGAAATCCCGGACGCACCCAGGTCTCCCACGGTAGGCAGATGATAGAGCCCTTAGAGCTGGTCTTTCTTGAAGACACAGCCACATTGGTTATAGTATCTTGCCTCTGTGTCAATCTGCTCATTTCAGCTATCATTCATCTTTTCTATAGCATCTCAGCCATTCTTTTCTATCTCTTTATCAATGAAAAAAATAAGATTCAGATCACCATTAATCTTCTTGAGTATGAGATTAACAAAAAGAAGTGCCACGAACACCATCACAGCTACAACACAAATTTTCCACCACTGCAGATCTATATTCTGAAAATAGAACAAAATAATGGCTCTGACTACTATGAATGACTCGCTCGTATTCGCTTGAAGCGCTCATAGCCCCTCGGGCTCAATTTTCTGTAAAAGATCACTGCAGTAAGCAACTATCACTATGACCGGTCTTTGGACGGGTGACCACCGGGTATACACTTTGTGACATTTATTTGCGAACGTTTCTGTACTTCGAAAGACACATTAAGCCGGTGGTCCTGGTTGTCAGTAATATGACAGTGGTTAAGCCAAACTGAAGGCCTAATGGGCGACTTAAATAATATCAAGAGTGGGTCGTCATAACCCTGGCCTGTTCGTGACCTCTCCACCTATTATGTGGAACAAAGAAAACTATTAAAATGTGGGTGTATACTATGCCTCTGCCTACCGTACCTGTATGTTTGTATGTATCTTTCTATCACGCCAAAAGGAAGCAATAAGTAGACATTATTTTGATTGTGATAGTTCTGGCTTTGGAGAGTCACATCGTCTACTTTTTATCTCGAAAAACATTTTAATCCCTTGGGAAATCACGTGGGTTACAAGGGCAGAGTCGCGGGCCAAAAAAGTGCCATGGACTAAAGCAATACGACGTACCATTCTCTTCTAATTCTAATAGTATTTCTTGACACCATACAATGTTTTAAGACCTATAATTTCATACTCCAAGATTACATCATCATATTTTTCAGAAACGTATCAAAATATCAACAAAAATCTTAATTTAATTATTATTATTAATATTAAATACAGTCTTCTGACAGTTGCTTATTTACCATAGAGGAAGAAGGCTTATGTCATGGTACAGCACGTCTTCTATGTGTGGTTCATAGAGAACAATACGTTGTGAATTTAGATACAATCTTGATTTTAATAAAGCCTCGATGACACAGTGCGAGTTTACAAGCTGCTAGCACAAATTAGAGATAGTGGTGGGCTCTCAGGTGGTCGAGAAATAAAATGACTGAGGACTGTATAGGTTCGCTGATGTAATTATAGAAAGCAAGAACAAGTACAATGTGCTGTATGTCGAGCGGTGGACCGGTGCGTAAGTAATGCTTGTCGGTAGTGCACTTGATGCGTGCCGATGATGTACTGAATGCGGTGCCCCCGCTCCTCTCCGCTCCGCTCCTCCGCAGTAAGGGCACGGTAAGACGCGCGTAGGCAGAGCGATGTTGGGAAGGTTCGATTCTCAACAGATAGTACAGATGGAAATCTCATGTATGTACTTTTTTTTCACACCTACCCTCTGCTATGCACACTCGCACACAAATCAGTATCGAAAACTACTATGAAAATCTCTGACCTCGGATCGAACCATTACTTTCTAAGTTCTCCAAATGTGATTTGAAAAGCGTGATCGAGTACGGCCTTTCCAAAATAAAGGAGTGTGCGTTAAAAAAAAAATCTATCCCACACCTACCCTCTCTTCAGAATGCAATAGTACCATTAGAGAACAATCACAATAGGTACTAATAAGTTACTAAGACCTTCTTGAGCCTAGTGTGGAGAGGTTTACTAAAATAATAAAGAGCACTTTCGGCTGCTGGTATACTTTTAATACATCAGTGTCCACATCCAATATTAAACGAATACGTTACATTATGATGTTATTTTCAGGATAAAAAGCACATACCAAGTAGTCTTGGTCGTAGTAGTCTTGGTCGCTCTCCATACCTACAATATCTCCATTAAAAATAAAAACCATTCTATTCTATTATTATACTATTCTGAGCATGACTTCGTCTCTAATAGGATTAAAAGATCATCTTTGAAAGCAGAAACATTCGAACATTTTCTTCCTAAAACATCTATAATCTTATTACAAGAACCTGCGTTATATAAATACTTACCTTCCGAAATTAGAACTGCTTACTTAATATATCTTACGTAATTCTTGTTAAATTGATAATAAATGAACTTTAATAAAATTTAACTGTAAATTGAAATAAGAGGCTTACACACCACACTGATCCTTTTGAATATTCATTTAGGCGAAATTGGCGGGAATTGTAGTATAACGAACGCATTTAGTGTACCCGAGTGTGTTAAGAATCGTTAACGAGCTAAAGCTTGTTCTTGAGTACTTAGTGGTATGAAACATACGGGTATTTGTAATTAGCAGCAGACCAGCCACCTCGTTACGGCGCGAGGAGCAACGCACCGTGACGCAGCCCTAAAAACCACGGCAGGTATTGCTCAAGTCGTGGGTCTAATACGGCGGCTGGGTCTTGAGGTCACCCTTCACAAATCAGAGGCTCTGTGCTTTCACGGACCTCAGAAGGGGCCACCTGCGGAATCCAGCATACAGGTAGGGGGCGTCAGCATCGGCATCGAGCCCTCGATGAAGTATATGGGGCTCGTACTCGATAGACGATGGAACTTCGGACACCATTTCCGAAATTTGTTTCCTAAACTGAAGGTTTTTAAACAGCACTCCCGCGGCTGTTGCCTCGAGAAATGAGGAGGCTCAGCGGTCCTAGATCCACTAGGAAATCGTGGAGACCTGGAAGGTGCGACTTGAGCCACTGAGGGGGAAAACGCCACAATCGGGGCGGTCAGATCGGTCATGGACGAGTGGCAGGACAGGAGTCACAGCGCTCTCTTCTACTGGTTGTCACAGATGATTACCGGGCAAGGGCAAGGGTTGAACGGATTGAGCTGAAATTTGGAACAGGGATAGATCATAGTCTGAAATAATTGATCTGAATAAAGTAAATGGCGGTTCCAAATATTATAATTACACATACATACACATATGGTCACGTCTTTATTCCCGAAGGGGTAGGCAGAGGCATATTATTATATGCTCACATTTCACCCTTTAAGAATTTGTCTTTTGACTGGCCATAGTGAAAGACGCTTACTGCAGTGATCGTGTATAGAATACCGGGTCCGCGGGGCCTTCTCCAAATATTATAATTAATCGTCCAAAATATGCTTCCCTATGTTTCCAACTCGCTGAAACTTGTGGTATCAAGGTTATTATGTTACAAAGAGGTAACATACCATGTTAAAGCCGTTCGGTCTGTTTTAAGTTCGGCCGTTTAGTCTGCTTCTTGCAGGCAGTAAGGTGATTAATCGTTTGTATAAACCAGCTTTGAGAACCTTTGATTTTCCTTTGAGGGATTACTTTTTGATTTTGGTTATTTTTGTACTTTATTTTTGATGATAAAAGGAATAAAAAAGTGTTACCTCAATAACGTTTTAAGTCGAGAGAACGTTTAAAGTAAAAAAATATTTACCTTTATTTTCCACGTATGGTAAGCCCAAGGGCCAAATAAATGTTTTCGACACTCGCTATTTTTATACTCATCCTACTAATATGATACAATTGAGAGGCTTTGTGAAGATGCTTTTTTTTGAAATATGTAGTAAGTACTAATTTGGTGGCATATAAGCTTGCAGCACACCTGGTTGGCTAACGTAGCCTATGAACGTAGCCAAAGGTGCTACATGCGAGTACGCGCTGCCGACCTCGACGCAGGTGGGTACTGTTGAAAATTTCAAGCCGCTCATTAGGTTTGTTACTCAAGCCCTATATATCGACTTATTAACTAGTGTAATAACTGACCTTGCTTCGGGGCCCAAGCGACCTCGCGTCAGTTCCAAATAGGTTTGTTAGCTACTGAAAAGATCCCAAGATAAATAAAAAAAAATATAATATCGAGTAGACTTCACTCCAACTCAAGATAACAGTATATGGTATTTCAGAACCTTATATAATCATCAAGCCGATCTTTAACTAATAGCTAAGGGTCGGAAAACCCAGGCATACTTTAGAAGGGACGTCCATCAAAACCATCGCAGGGTGTCAAAGTTGGCAACTTCAGAACATTGTTCGTACAGCAATTACCCTAGATTAGTGGCAAGACTAGGCCTAGATTTTGACGAGCGCTTGAACATACATACATAACATCACGCCTGTCTCCCAACGGGGTAGGCAGGGACTATGACTTTCCACTTGCTACGATCCTGGCAAACAACTTTCGCTTCTTCAACTTTCATAAGTGTCTTCATACATACTCTTCGGTTAAGGGTACTCTTGACCTGGCCTTTTCTCAGAAGATTATCGATTTTATCGACTTGAGTATGCCGAGGTCGACCCCTACCAGTTTGCCCATTCACTCTCGCCTCACATGCTTAAAAAGCGCTTGAACACATGCTTAAAAAAGCTATATTACAACTATCTCTAACTTCGGAACCAATTTTGAACGGACTCCTTATTATAAAGGATTTCAACAGTAAATTAAAAGTGTAGAAGTTCTGATGAGTTAACTAAACTATTTTAAAGCATTAGTTTATGCTTTACTGGACTGTTGACGACAAACTTTGCGAACCCTGTTTTTAGGGTTTCGTAGCCAAATGGCAAAAACGGAACCCTTATAGATTCTTCATGTCTGTCTGTCTGTCTGTCCGTCTGTCTGTCCGTCCGTGTGTCACAGCCACTTTTCTCCGAAACTATTAGGCCTATGCTATTGAAACTTGGTAACTAGGTGTATTCTGTAAACCGCATTAAGATTCTTATATAAAACTAGAAAAAAACGCAGTAAATTTTGGGGGTCCCCATACTCAGAACTAAAACTCAAAATTTTTTTTTCATCAAACCCATACGTGTGGGGTATCTATAGATAGGTCTTCAAAAATGCTATTGAGGTTTCGAACATCATTTTTTTCTAAAGTGAATAGTTTGCGCAAGAGACACTTCCAAAGTGGAAAAATGTGTGTCCCCCCCATCTAACTTCTAAACTAAGAGAATGATAAATCTAAAAAGAATATATGACGAACATTGCCATAAAAACTACCAACGAAAATTGGGTTGAACGAGATAGAGCTGGTAGTTTTTTTTTAATACGTCGTAAAGCGCAATTTTCGGTTGGAAAAATCACTATCACTGCGAACGTGTTAAAACATCAATCAAAGTTACAACGAACGACAAGAACTTTGATATTATGTTACTTGCTGCTACGAAACCCTTCATGGGCGAGTCCAACTCGCACTTGGCTGGTTTTTTATATTTCCCATGCATATTATGCCAAGCTTGAACCGACTAAATCTACACGCTCTCTACGTATCCCTCTAACGACGGGCATGCCTCTCCTTGAAAATTCTCTTTTTCACGCCTGAACCACGAAACCGAATCTGAAGAAATTTGATACAGAGATAGATTAGAGCTTGGGAAAGAGCATAGGGTTACTTTTTATCATTGGGACAAGTTCTTGTGGATGAACTACTGATAATCCTCATTGTACCTATTTGAATATTAAATTCAAAATTAGGCACCTACCAAGGGGGCCTGAGAACGGTGGGCTGGCTGCTCGCCGTTCGTACAGAAGCAGGCCAAGACGATGGCGAATATCTCTTTGCCCCTCATAGTCGTGATAGTGGTGGGACAGTACCCAAATCCCCCCCCCCCCTCTTCCCCTAGTAGCGGGTTAACACCCGAACCAACTACCCAGACGCGGGATAGCACCCGAACCCCATAGGCGAGGTTGAAGTGTTCGCCAAAGTCTGCCGAGAGCCCTGGGACATCCTTCCGAGTTCTTACCCGGGACTCCCGGCCGTAGATAGTTGTAGGGCATCGTGTGGTTTCAGTCGGTAGGAGTCCGGCATAGCATCCATGTAGGATTTCCACACGTAAAAAAAAAAATAAAAAAAAAAGCACCTACCTACTAACATAATATCACTTTAGCAACAGCTCTGACCAGCTGAAGTAAAATATCCTTTGTTTATCGGTAGGTATGTCCATATGTCAAATATGTTCTAGTGATATATTCGCTGAATATAAGCAGCAAGTTAGGCAGCATTCGCGCGCATAGTCCGCGGGCCAAATTAACCAATATTGACGACGTAGTCCGGAACTGTACGTGCCGCCGATATGACAAGGAGCTGCGAAGGAGGCGACAGGGTTAATTTAATACTCCGGAAAATATTAAAATTGTTCGAGTTTTTTTTAATGTGACTGACACAGTGGCAATTCATCTGCCTACGACCTGGAGTCCCACTCCCAGGTAAGGCCTCGGAAGGATAGCCCGGGACTCTCGACTCAGACTTTGTCCACTAAAGCGAATCATCCCCGTGCGTTTGGGATTTATCCTACTTCTTGGATGGGTCTGGGGCACCCCGCTTCTTTGGGTGGTGCTATCCCTGAACTTTGAGAGGTGAAGAGACACACCACCATATTGGGCTGGTTCTGTTAGAACGCCCAGCAACCAACACGCCGTTCTCATTCCCTTGGCCATGGAGACCTAGGCAAATAATTGTCTGCGGTGACCCTGCCGCCGTCTGTGAAACTCAGGACTGAGAGATAATGTACGAATTTGTTTGAATTGCTAGAGTAGCAATGGGTTCCTTGGAGTTTGCCCGATCACGATGATTGCTGATCGGGCAATTAATTTGGCCAGCTTGACTGAACCTCAATAGATGGGCATTAGACTCATATGGTATTATAATTCAAACCAAAAGTTCGTCTAATACTCTATTAATATAACGTACTCAGAAATTTCAAGTGTACACATTGCCACATGCATTTTCCTTCTGTGGGTAGGTACACACTTACACAGTATATCGACGAGTGCTACTAGTCAGCACAAATCCACGTGGAAGATTGTACGATTTGAGAAGATCGCGGATGGTACGTCTTATACCCACAAATACAAACGAAAATAGGCATTTTTAATCAAGCCCTATTACCTGTCACCTCATTCACATTACAAGAAAAGATAGGTACCCTTCGGCCAAATTTGAAACCAAGTTTCGAAACCAGTATCTATATAAGATTTCTTCTTTCGAAACTTGTTTTGTTACTTGGTTTCGAATGTGGCCAAAGCCGTATTCAAATAAGGTTCCACACATACACTCCCGATTAATTCGTGGCTCTTTGGCAAAATAGAACGGTCTGAACTCAGGCAGAACTTTACCGCTGCGTTGTCGTTAACTTATTCCATCGTCTGCATATCACTCTATTAGAATACGCCGCCAACTTCACGTATTGTATGGCTTGCCGTTTGATTTTGAGATTCAGATGAGAGTCGAGATTTGTGCGGTAAAGATTTGAAAGTTATCATGACGTTTTGATTTTTAATTTATAATTGTTAATACAATGGAGCAAAGACTTCTATATAAAGCGAGATTTCAAAAGCAATCCTCAAACACACACAATGCTAAGACTACACTCACTTATAAATACTATTTACGTAATTGTCACCACACACAATAGTAATATACGGATAGAACAAGAGTAAAAGAGAAGGCGTATGGACTCCAATTGCAAGTCGAGTACCTACTCTCGAAGTTTTGACTCACAACAGTGCGAACAACGATGCTAATTAGCGCAGTTTATAGGTTTCAAAAATCGGTGCGTAGGGCATGTCTACCTCAGTTTATATAGAAGTCTTTGCAGTGGAGAGACTCTTGGCCAGAACAGAGCGATTCAAGGATCGTTTCTCTGTCGAACTATAAAAACTTGAATCTGTGTTTCCCTCATCTTACAATTCCGGTTTCTTCAAGCAGGGCGTGAAGAGACACATCACAGGGCCGCCAACTTGAGTATCAGTTTCAGAAGGACTTACATACTGTCAGAGGGGTTCTAGTCGCTAGATGTGGCCCTCAGAAAAATGTAGATGAATTATTGTTACATCCACCACGGAACCACTTATTTATTATGAGTAAAACCAGCCACTGAAAATGCGTGATACATATTGAAAAGCCGTTTATCAACGAATAAAATTACATTAACAGACATTTATTGCAATTCAGAGGACATTCATATTTGTTTATTGCACAGTTTTATCTCATGTAACAGCCATCAGTTTCAGGTTTGTAAAGGAAGGGAAAATAAGATTGGTTGAGTAGTTTTGGAGTCCATCGCGTACAAACATCATGACAGAGTATTATTATAAGTATACAGATTATTTATTTGCTTCTAGCCTTCTAGGGTAGGTTATTTCTCTTTGTACTGCGGTTATAGCGTCAAAATCATGATGCAATTAAAAGGAATATTTAGGACGAAAAGGGACATGACTTGTGCAGTGATAACTGTTTCCAGGGAAAATTATGTCTTGACAGTTCATCATATTTTAGACTAGCTGAACCCGCAACTTCGTTCACGTCACAATAGGTGTATGAAAGGAGAGGTATTTCTTCAGCAGACTTATCAAACAGCGTGTGAAACTGCCCTGTTTGCTTAATTATAAAAGAGCTTAGAGATTAAGTCTATTCTAAAACAATTCAGTCCACTTTACTTAATCATTGAGCTCTTTTATGATTAAGCCAACACGCCAGTTTAGATTTACCCATTTTTAAATTCAGATGTCCCTGCATGATTCTTTAAAGTGCTATAACTTTTTTATTTATAAGCCGATTGACATGAAATAAACACTAAACGTTAAGTGAAGCAAACCTCAACACAATTAAAAAACCGCATTGCAGTCGGTTAAGCGGTTACTGAGATTCACGTGCACAAACGTACAGACAAACAGAAATACAGATATACAGACATACAGACATACAAACAAACAGACAAAAATTCTGAAAATCTTTGTTTTGGGTTCTATTGCGTTCATAAAGCTATATTTTTTCTTATTTATCTTCCACTAGTGGACGTCACGCGGTTTCACCCGCGTAGTTCCCGTTCCCGTGGGAATCCGGGAATAAAATATAGCCTATGTTCACTGCAAAGAGTGTAGAACTTTCCAACAGTGAAAGAAATTTTCAAATAGGTCCAGTAGTTCCGGAGCCTATTCGTTACAAACAAACAAACAAAAAAAACAAATCTTTCCTCTTTATAATATTAGTATAGATGTACAGACAGCGACCTGCTACGATTTTATTATATGTATTGATATTAATGATGTGCACCATTTTATGATCACGTTTTGCCATCTCAGAATGCCAACACGTCCCTGCCTCGCACTGTGTTTTATACTTATATACCTACTTTTTAATTTGCTCTTGTTCCCTACTATGCAGGAGTACCTTAAAGCGAGTTCGACCCGCTTCTTCAGCAACGCACAGCAACACTCAAACCCTCTCATTAGAGAAGCAGCGGACTACGAACCGCGTCAAATTCTCCCGACCACGCCTCATATTACGAGGCGGCCGCGTCATTCACTTTCCGTTCCCCCAAATAGGCTAACCAGCGACCTGTTAAGCATTCGTGCAGCACAGGAATCTGGTCCCCACCCAAGTTAGACAATCCGAGCCATCATTCGCTCCCTACACATCAGTCCACGACGGGGATACCTAGTGCCCCCGCCGTTAAAGTACTTCACAAGCGTATGCCCAGCGTTAGCTGAGTGACGCTGCGTCACCCTTCCCTAGAAGAGTGATCGCATCCGACGAGTCTCCAAGGCCTAAGGGCTAGAGGCTCAAGGTAGAGTTTAGTCAGTAAGAGTCTGACATAATCACACGGCCGGGCGTGTGGTACGCATGTAGCGTTCTCTACCTCCACCCCTCGCTCCCGGGTGGTGCCTTAGGGCTAAAAAAAAAGATTTGCTCTTTTCATAAAAATCGTCTTCTGTCAGAAAAAAAAAAGATTTATTAAATTTGGAGCAGGTATTTTAGGTTACGGCGTGAACTAAGGAATGGTTCTTGTACTATAGATGTATAACATACATGACCATTAAAACGTAAGGAATGAGCGTCCCTTTATGCCCACAATGGGTGTTAAGCTTCAACCAAGTAGCTAGCGATTGGGGCTTCCCAGTCTGTAAGACTATAGAAAGCGACCCTCAAGTTGGAGGTCCTATGATGTGCCTCTTCACGCTCCGCTTGAAGAAATCAGGATTGTAAGAGGAGGGAAGCACGTGCATTGCAGGTCGTTCCAGATTTTTATGATTCGACAGAGAAACGATCTTTTGAACTTGAAAGTTCTAATTTTGCTACTATATCGTTTTGTGTGAACTAGTCTCACTTTCTGAGTTCGTGATGTATGACGTGGGCCCTTCTATATTATTACTTGGTCGAAGGTTTTAAGTAGAAGCTCTAGCTACCACCACTTATCTGAGTTCTCATCCAAAGACAATATTATCATTGCGTAGTAGAGTAGGTAATACGTCTCTAAACGTAGTCATTAAATTGTCTGTGGGCGAGACTAAGTTATGTGACCTTTTTTTAGTGTGGAAATCCTCATGGATGTCATGCCGGACTTCTACCGACTAAAACCACAAACTCAAACTCAAACTCAAAAAAACATTTATTTCGCATAATCCTAATACATAGGCACTTGCGACACGTCAATGAATACAATGCAAATACCACCAGTTCGGAACGCGGCCCGCTTGAGAAGAACTGGCAAGAAACTCGACGGGCTTTTCTTTTTGTGCTCTGCAGTAGAGCTAGCAGATCATTTCCAGGCTTCCTTGTCAAGCAAATAATCGTCAATTGAATAGTAGCCCCTGCGGTACAATTTACTTTTTATACACTTTTTAAAAAAAGTAAATTGTACCGCAGGGGCTACTATTCAATTGACGATTATTTGCTTGACACGATGCACTGCCATCTACCTATGGCCGGGAGTCCCGGGTATGCCCTCGGAAGTATAACCCCAGGGCTCCTGACAGGCTTAGTCTACTATTGCAGACTTTATCCCATATTTTGGGGTGGGTTCGGGTGTTATCCCGCTGCTTTGGGGGAGGGAGAGTGTATTATCTTCATCGAGGGTGAAGAGACACGAAACCGCCTTGGCCTGCTTCAGTAAGGACGGCGAGAAGCCAAGTCGCCGCTCTCAGGCTCTCGGTCATGGAGGCCAGTAGTCCTGGGCGTATAGGTGTCTGCGACGTGTGTCTGTACCCAGCGGTTGACCATTGCCTGCGTGGTAACGAATTCATTAAATAATTAGATTATATTAGTTCTATCGAGATATGTTTATCACGCAATTTGTTCCGTTCTAGTTTTTACACAAAATTACTTCTTCTAACTATAACAGTTACTCAGCGATGTACTTTTAAATTACGCACTTTAAAAAAACAAAATCTAGACAGGCGATTAGATCTACATTAAATCTAACTACTTATGTACTTTTTACTTATAAAATTCTTTACATTAAGTTAAAAAAGACAATTGAAAAAGTAAACCTAGCGATGTGAATGTGAAAAATTACTTCTATAGCAGGTAATATTCAATACTACCCTCAAATTATTTCTTACGACCTTATTTTATTTATAAGCACACTTATTTAAAACTCACATGACAGTAGAAGCTACCTACGTTTCGAAAGAAGATTATGATTTTCAAATCGATATATCTATATTAGATACAAATATAAAATGAAAAATATTAATAATTCCTAATTTGAATTGTAATGGGGACAAAACTTTCGCATTATAAGCGCACGAAATTGATTAACCACATCGCTAGGTTTACTTTTTTCAATTGTCTTTTTTAACTTAATGTAAAGATTTTTATAAGTAAAAAGTACATAAGTAGTTAGAGTTAATGTAGATCTAATCGCTTGTCTAGATTTTGTTTTTTTAAAGTGCGTAATTTAAAAGTACAACGCTGAGTAACTGTTATAGAAGAAGTAAATTGGTGTAAAAACTAGAACGGAACAAATTGCGTGTTATACATATCTCGATAGAACTAATATAGATCGAATTATTTAATGAATTCGTTACCACGCAGGCAATGGTCAATCGCTGGGTACAGACACACGTCTGCGACGATATATTTTTTATTTGATATTTATGCTACACCATATATAAATTACAAGTAAAGAATGTTCTGATTCCCAAACTAGGCTGGAGCCTGTATTTTGGGAGTCAGTGCCCAGTCGAGCTGAGTTCGATCAGCCAAGCTACCTACCATGAGCAGGCAACGCCGCATGTGCAGTAAAATGTTGCTTCTTGTGTGTCATACAATTTCATTTGTTTTAGAAGATTTGCAGTCGCACAAGTGACAATGACAATTTGCTGTCATACATATCACGAGAAACAGCCAGGGGTACGTAACCTTTTCTTCCTTTGTACATACAATTTGACCACCATTTTAAGCTCAACCCATGCTATTGCGCGTAGTACTTTTTAGATCCGATAATACAGCAAATTTCTCGCTCATTTTACCTCCCTGTTCATTCGAATTTCATGTATTTGTGGGACACCGCAAATGGTGGATAGTAAAATTTGGTATGACCAGTTTGACCTAAACTGCGTAAAGCAATGATATAGGTACGTATTACATAACTAAGTGCCATTGCCATTTCTTTCTAAAAATTAAAAATATTACGACGTGTTCAGTGTGTTTTCTTTGAGGAGAATTTCTTCCAACGATTTTTTCTTAGTTTTCTAAGATACACAAAAAAACCTTTCGACGCATATGACCAGATACACATCATGGTGTTTATAAATAAAATATAAAAAGAAAGAATCTACATTAAAACAAAATAAAAGTTGCTTATAGCTGTACAATATATTTGAAGCTATTCCCATTCACACTGAAACTCATAAGGACATTCATAATTAAAACTTTTATATTAATGAAACGCAACGCTTTACCTAGAAAGCGATAAGGTACGAAGAACATCCCAGTCTAATTTCAAAAACTTTGACTCATTACTGAGAAACAAAGAACCTTGCATAAAGAAGGTAAATCCCAAAAGTTTGGTGACGAATGGTACCAATGTCGTCTAGTTTAACATGACCCCTCAAAGCTCTTAAAGCTACTCTTCAAAAATCTAAAATCGTAGGTACAAAAGGAAGGCGTCTGGTTCACAATAAGGTGGCTGCTTTTCCTTGAAACGTGGCGGGAAGGCAAATGCAGCTCGCCGCGTTCGCAATCAAGGTAATGTTGCCAGGTGCGTTCGCGCGCGGCCGCGAATAAACAATATCTACAACAGCAACACTGACAACTTGATTTATTCGCGGGAAACATTTTCACTGTGTACCAATTCTGAGAGATTCCCTTACACGCGCGGCTTGGTTGTAGATAGGTAGCTATTTTTCACGTTTTATCGGTTTTGGGAGTGATATATTTTATAGATTCGTAGTTTTCGTTCGTTTGTACTATGGGAATATAATTTGAGAGAATATAATACCATTTTATAAATTGTATAGGCTCTGTACTGCCTTTAAAGTCTTTAAACGATGTCTATGGAACCTGCCTTCTCTGTCACAGCTAAAGGCCAAAGCATTAAAATACCTAGATAGTCCCCTGAAAGTTCACTTAATGCATTTTCCAGGGAACCTCTGGCTCTGACTCAGTATTCTGTAAACGATAGCTGCATTATGCATCTTACGTCTCAGACCGCGGGTAGTCACAAAATGCGCCTGTTCATTTCAACACAGCCATTGGTGCACAACCTATAACGAGGGACAAAAGCAAAAAAATGTGGGTACATAGTATGCACCTGTCTATCTCTACAGGGATAGAGTCGTGATTCTATGTATGTAAATATGATTTGAAAATTTTCTGTCACCTTTTTTGGTTACAAATTAAGGATTATAATTAACTGAGGGTCTGATTAAATTTAAATTAATTTCTGCCGGTGACCCGCAGCTATTGTGTGTTGTTAATTAATTGCGTAGGATGTAAATGTGTTATCGCCGTCATTACCTACTGTTAAGTATCTTGGAACACGAAAGCACGCCATATAACTTCTAAATATGATGGAAAAGCTTGAATTTTATGAATAACGCTTTTCTGCTCTCGTAGTTAGACGAGAAATCGAGTTTTCTTTAAATTATAAATGTCGGACCGGACTGGCCTGTGACTTTCAGGAAATATTGACAATCAAAACGAATGATAGATTACCAGAATTATTCAATTATTGTGATAATCTGTAAGTCGGTTTTATTTGGTATTATAAATTACAATTTAAAACTAAATATTTATAGAAAAGAGACGAGGCTAGTTGGAGGCCAACCATTTGAATAATACTTTATTTAGTAGTGTCTTAGAATTCTTCCTATTTACAGAGCTTAAATGGGTAGCAAGGAGCATATTATAAAATTGATGAAGATGTTGGGATGTTTGTTACTCATTAACGTTCTAACGGCTGAACGAATCTGGCTGAAATTTAGTATAAGGATAGATAATAGTCTATCTGGAATAACACAAACTACTTTTTATTTCGAGAAAATGATCCTATGGAAACGAAAACAGAATTTCACGCGGGTAAAGCAGCGCGCATTAGCTAGCGAGCGATAAGTTTTAATATCCTATAACATAAACCCCAAATAAACTCTAACCAAAGTACGTATTATAAGCACTAATGGTCTAAGCGACCATCGACACACAGCATGCATGCACGCTATACAATATTGATACCAAACTTTACAGTCTGCGGCAGGTGTTGCCAAATATCTCGAGTTTAAAGCTGAGCCAACAAATAAACCAGTCTTTTATGGGGAACGTAAAAAAATATTGTTCTTAGAATACACTTGCGATTTTAGGTCGAGTCCCGCGATGAAACAGCGGCCGTCAACATTTTGGACCGAGAATAATTATATACCTACTACTAATTCTTCCAATATTATAAACATGAAAGATGATGAAGATGTTGGTTACTCAATCACGCTCTGACGGCAAAACAGGGTTTGACTGAAATACATAACAAAGGCCATTACATCTATTAGTCTGGAATAGCACATAGACTATTTTTCATCCCGGGAATCAGTTTTCCAGGTCTATATGAATATGAAATTAAATAAAGATAAACTAGATTACTCTAGTCATTCATGAAGACCATGATCGATTGATTAAATGACGAATGCTAAAAATAGATAATTAGGGATTCTTATAAATTGTTTTATATTAAAAATACCTCACAGCTCGCAGCACCTCTTGCAAGTCTATCCAGGCTTCGACAATATTATTTCATAAATAACTACAATGCTCTGAAAGGATTATTTTCGTTAATAAAAGTATTGCATTTTATACTTACTCAAAAAATAAAAAACAAAGTTTATTATACCATTTGTAGAGAAAAGAAACTTAAACTTGTATACAACGAGTCATTATCAAAGATTGACAACAACTGCCTCGCATAATACGTGTGTAAAAACGATATTGCGATTCCCGTGAAAGCTCTCCATTAAATTGGTTCGTTACGGAGCACCTCGGGTAATGAGACGATCTGCAATCTGAAAAATATCTTATGTTAATATATTTTACTTTCGTAAAAAGATCCAGTGCGTAGGAAGGAAAACTCGAAATGAAACCCGGTTGTCAGTTAAATGACAATCGTTTAGCCAAGTTGAAGGCCTTATGGGTGACTTGAAAAGATTCAACTGTGGGTCGAGGCGACCTGCGTTTGTCCATTTCAACACGGCAATAGGCGCACCACCTATTACGTGGAAAATAAAACTGTAAGGTGAAATGTGGGCGTATACTATGCCTCTGCCTACCCCTTCGGGAATATAGGTGTGACTATAATGTACTTATGTTAATATATTTTCAGTTAAGGCCGGGGATATACATGAGCTTTGAAACTACATTATAATAAACCAGCTGACCCAAGCAACTTCGTTTGCGATACATAAGTGGCACAGAGAGAGATAAATGTGTGGTATTAATGTTTTAATGTCATGTTTCCCGTCGCATTTACCTACTCCGTCGCTAATATTTTGAAAGATATTATTTTAGCATAATAATATACTGTCGCCGGCTTTTTAGGACTTTTTAAGAGTAACAATTCTGTAATACACAATTTTTACCTAACTTCAAACATTTACGCAGCGTGCGCGACGGTAGCTCTCTGAAGAAAGAAATTTTCCCCGTTTTCTGAACATTCTTCATTGCTGCTCCGCTCCAATTCGTCTTAGCGTGATGTCATATAGTCTACAGCCATCCTCAATAAATGGACTATAATTAGTAAAAGAATTTTTGAAATACAACCATTAGATCCTGAGATCCTAGCGTTCAAATAAACAAACTAATCAGCCTTAAAATAATATTGAGAAAAATATTTTGTTGCCCCCTACGTCACCTCAAGACGTATGAGGTAGAAAAATTCGTCAGTTTTGAGTAGGTCTTGATATCTAATTGGATAAAGTAAAAACCTTGTAAAGGTATCATTTATACTCTTGATTGTTGGCACTTGGTGGAATTTCTTGTAACACATTATGCACTTTTTGCTTATTCACTTGTACTTTATTCCACAATTTTTATTATTATTACATATAACCTGACCGGTTTAGAAATGTAAGTGTATGAGCAGTTAAAGTACCTTTGACAATGCTATAAAAGCGAAACCGGTCAGGTTATATGTAATAATAATAAAAATTGTGGAATAAAGTACAAGTGAATAAGCAAAAAGTGCATAATGTGTTACCTTGTAAAGGGTTTTCCTTCAAGTTAGCAAGTTTCACCAAGTGCCATCAATCAACAGTGTAAACAATAGCAATTTGAATATCTTCAGTCCCAGTTTGTTTGCATTGACTGTGTGTATCGATTTTAAACTTTTACAATTATTTTATAATTTCAGATATTTCTAGAAAATTACAAGTGGGAAACAATTCTCGAAACAAATTGATGTTTACAGCAGACCTTGCAATAAAAACTAGATCTATGTAGAACGTTCTCCAAATAGTCACACGGAAACTTTTAAACAAGTTAATATTTCTCACATGAAATAGATACTTATAGATATAATTCTATACTGCCCAAATTTCAATCCATTTTTTTATCGTGAAGATAATTCTACAGGGATGCTATGCCGGACTCCTACCGACTAAAAACCATATAGCCTACGGTTGGGAGCCCCGGGTAAGCCCTCGGACGTTCTCGTACCATACCTACCCGTTTCCTACTTGAACCTATTTCTAGGATACATAGTTGCCTATGTTTATTCTTTGTTAAAGACGAAATAGTTTGGCGTGAAAGAGTAACAGATAGAGTTACTGTCTCATTTATGAATTAGAAGGGATATTTCTTTTGGCTTTTCTTATAAGTCATGCTGCGCGCCATCAAAGCTGCTAAAACTAGCTGAGTGTCTGGATTCGAACTCGGGTCAATGCGATATTCAGACCACGCACACTGCGCAGGCTGGTTTTTCGCTCCATTTTTCTGCACCGTCATTTTTCTGTAAATATTTCGTTTTAATACTTTGTCGAGATCCTTGGGACTTGGTTTTTTTATGATTTTGAAAAAGCGCCTAGTAGAGTCGACTAGTGACCCAAAGGGTTGGCAGTTTTCTCTCTCAGCGAATAGGTATTGCTATTCAAAGGGGAATGCTGTTTTTGTTGGGAGTCCTGGGACATCCTTCCGAGGGCTAACCCGGGGCTCCCAATCACAGGCTATTGGGCGTTACGTGAGGTTTTTTAGTCGGTAGCAGTCCGGCATAGCATTCATGACGATTTTCCCTCACGTTAAAAAAAACAAAAAGGGGGAATGCTGCTAGTCTTTTGGGCTCAATGCCATGGGGGCCTTATTTAGGTTTAGTTTAGATATATAGGTTATAATTATGTTTCACTGTCATTTTTGACAATAAAGTTTTGTAAATTATAGTTTGTCTGTATTAAGATTTTTAATAAATTCAAACTTTGAACACAAAAATTACACAACAATGTTTTAAACAAATCCATGAAGTGTTCAATAAATTATGAATACCCAATATCCTTTGGCGTATTAAGTAGACGTGGATCAACAGCAGGCGCCCAAGTTTTGTTTACGAACGTGGCTTAATCTAGCAGAAGATTGCTGCTGAACTACCATAGGTATATTTACGTAAAGGAGAGTAGTTTACAAGTAAAACTATTACATTGATTTAGGAAGTTTTCATTGTCAACATGGATATTTGCTGTACTAAATTTAATGCCGACTACTGCCGACTTAGAGAGTGAAAGAATAACAAACATCTCAACTTACAAATTTTAGCATAATATTAGGAAGTAAGATGGGAAACCTTTATTGATCTGAGTAGGAAACACGGAAACTCTCGAAATTAATAAACAGCGATGTAACTATCATACAGGGAGAAAGAGAACGTGAGCGGTAAGTGTACACACAACTTTATAATATACTAGCTGACCCGCGCAACTTCGTTTCCGTGATAAATGAAGAACCGCTCGATCGATTTTGTGCAAACTTCACATAAACCATCTACTAAATAGTCCGAACAAAGCCTAAACATTTGGTTTGGATAGGTGAGCCCGTTCTTGAGTTATAAAATTACAACGAAAAGTGGCATTGGTTTTTAGGGTTTCGTAGCCAAATGGCAAAAACGGAACCCTTATAGATTCGTCATGTCTGTCTGTCTGTCTGTCTGTCTGTCCGTCCGTGTGTCACAGCCATTTTTCTCCGAAACTATAAGGCCTATGCCTTTGAAACTTGGTAACTAGATGTATTCTGTGAACCGCATTAAGATTCTAATATAAAACTAGAAAAAAAGTAGTAAATTTCGGGGGTCCCTATACTCAGAACTGAAACTCAAAATTTTTATTTTCATCAAACCCAAACGTGTGGGGTATCTATAGATAGGTCTTCAAAAATGCTATTGAGGTTCCTAACATCATTTTTTTCTAAAAAGAATAGTTTGCGCAAGAGACACTTCCAAAGTGGAAAAATGTGTGTCCCCCCCCCTCTAACTTCTAAACTAAGAGAATGATAAATCTAAAAAAATTATATGATGTACATTGCCGTAAAAACTACCAACGAAAATTAGTTCGAACGAGATAGAGCTGGTAGTTTTTTTTTAATACGTCATAAACCGCAATTTTCGGTTAGAAAAATCACTACCACTGCGAACGTGTTAAAAAATCAATCAATGTTACAACGAACTATAAGAACTTTTATATTATGTTACTTGCTGCTACGAAACCCTTCATGGGCGAGTCCAACTCGCACTTGGCCGGTTTATTATATATTAGAGAAGATAGAGAAGAAGATTGTTAGTTTTATGTACATACTCCCTCACTTCGATTAATTGATAACTTAAATCTCTAAAATAAAACTATATTAAATGACTAGCTGACCCGCGCAACTTCGTTTGCGCCACATAAGAGAGAGTATTACCTGTTTGAGTCGTCCCCCGTTTTTGAAACATTTACTATTACTGCTCCGCTCCTATTAGTTGTAGCGTGATGCTATATAGCCTATGACACTCCACAATAACGTAGCTTTCTATTGGTGAAAGAATTTTTAAAATCGGTTCAGTAGATCCCGAGATTACCCCTTACAATTTAACAAACACACAAACTTTACTTCTTTATAATATTAGTATAGATTAGGCTGAAATTTTATCAATTTTTGATTAACTAACATTAGTCTCTGCTATTTCCACTACTGAAATCAACTGTGTGTATTATCAATACTTATAACTTATAAGTTTTAACAGGCCAATCAACTGCAACTTATCAGAACTAGTTACCACTTCAGTACCACTAAGTAAACTTTATAAGCAGGTAAGTATAAGTTATCTGGTTAACGTCTATGCTTATGACATAAGCATAGACGTTAACAAGATAACTAAGCAAGCAGCTTCCTCTTCATCATCTTAGCTTGTTTTCAGTAGCAAATTTGCAAATTCTACTTTTTTTCAAGGAGTGTTTAGCTAATAGACGGACCACGCTGGCTGGACGTGGAACAGTGTCCGAAAACCTGACAATGGCAGTTGTTTGCCCGTCGTTCTTGCAGAAAGAGACCAAGATGGAGGCGTGTCTTTTCGCCCCTCATAGTAGTGGGATAGTACCCAACTCTGTACCAGCAAATGTCAAATCAAAATTAATGTACGTCATTTTTTTTAGACCCCACCCTCCCAAGAAGCCGTATAACACCCGACCCAACACCCCCCAGACGCGCGATAGCACCCGAACTAGAACTAGCTATTATAAAGAGGAGAGATTTGATTGTTTGTTAGTTTACATCGAATAGGCTCCGAAACTATTTAGCCGATTTGAAAAACTTTTTCACTGTTTTAAAGTTACACTATCCGCGGTGAACATAGATTATATTTTATTCCCGTATAGAGTGGTGAGGAATGAACTGTGGTCAACACTGTCTATGTATGGAGTGAACAGCAACTTGATACGAGCCTTGAAATCTGTATACGAGGGCTCCAGTGCTTGTGTCAGGATCAATGGAGCTTGCACAGACTTTGTTCCCATCGAAAAAGGTGTGAGACAAGCTGTGTAGCGTCACCATGGCTGTTCAACCTATACATGGACAGTTGCTTGAAAGAACTACAAGAGTGTGTGTATGGATTAAAAATGAATGAGCTAACCGTCAAATGCCTCCTTTATGCTGATGATCAGGTAATACTGGCATCATCGGCGGATGAGCTGCAATTGATGGTTAATATAATGAACGATGCGCTTAAAAGTAGAGGAATGAATGTTAATGTAAGCAAGACAAAAGAAATTGTTTTTGGAAGAGAGAAATGTATGACTGATTGCTCGATATCGATCGAAGGAAAGAGCGTGGAACAGGTGAAAGAGTTTGTATATTTGGGTTCAAAATTTGCAAGAGATGGAAAGTGTGACAATGATATTGAAAGAAGAGTTTTGGCAGGAAATCAAGTGAATGGAGCTATTCACACCTTCATGAGCAGTCAGAACGTGTCTTAAAAAGGCAAGGATGGCTGTACGTAGAGGAGTGCTTGTCCCTACTCTTATGCATGGTAGTGAAAGTTGGGTGTGGCAGGAGAAGCATGAAAGTAAAATTAATGCAGTGGAAATGAGAAGTTTGCGAAGTATAGCTGGAGTGACATTGAGGGATAAAGTAAAGAATAGTGTGATAAGGGAACATTGCGGTATGACAGAAGATGTAGTGACTAAGATAGAGAAAGGGATGCTCAGATGGTTTGGACATGTGGAGAGAATGGATGGAAATAGGCTGACAAAACAGATTTATGAAGCGAGAGTGAATGAGCAAACTGGTAGGGGTCGACCTCGGCATACTCATATCGATCAAATCTATAATCTTCTGAAAAAAGGCCAGGTCAAAAGTACCCTTAACCGAAGAGCATGTATGAAGACACTTATGAAAGTTGAAGAAGCGAAAGTTGTTTGCCAGAATCGTAGCAAGTGGAAAGTCATAGTCTCTGCCTACCCCGTTGGGAGACAGGCGTGATGTTATGTATGTATGTATTCCTATGGGAACGGGAACTACGCGGATAAAACCGCGTGACGTCCGCTAGTTTAAAATAAAACAGATTTATGTCACAACATTAATACCAAAGACTAAAAATTCTACTAATTAATTTCTTTCAATTGGTTAGATGAATAAACAAATACCTACTTGAACCCTTTTTTCTTAATAAAAATTTAATCCACTTCTTAAAAAAGAAATCATTTGTCAATAGTCAAAAGTTGAGACTTAAAACAAAAAAAAAGGTGTTGTCGTACAACCTTGGTTTTCATTTAAGGTTTTTAATTAAAGGTTTTTCAAAGAAATTCACCTTTAATCCACTGCTTTTCGGCGAAATTAAAAGGGTTCTACAAAGACCTAAACCTTATAGATACGGCAGACTGCGGACGCAGTCGTAATACTTCTCGAATGTCAATCAAAAATTGAGTATTAAGTAAGAAATAACACAAGATATTAATGATTTTGAATTTTTAAGTATAAAATGATTATATGGGGCTCTTAGAAAATGAGATATCTAATTATAGGTGATGTGAATGCCTTCCCAGATGAGTACTGAAACTTCAATATTATAGATAAATCGTTTCAAGCGAGTATTTTATTAATTTTTAAAATAAACATTCACCCTAGAACGATAATAAAGGAGACCACCTCCCCTCACCCTCGACACACCTAGGCCAGGGGTCGGCAACCTTTTGAGCCGTAAGAGCCAAAAACTTGTTATTTTAAATTTCTAAATTTTTAAAGAGCCACAAAAGTTTTCGTTGTTCACACGTAGGTATTAGGTAACGTAGCATTTGTACCTCTTCGGGTATGTAGGCATGTTTGATTTTTTTTTATTTATTCAGGGAAATCTTTTATGCATACCACACCGTACATGAGCAGAGTGATTATGTGGGACTCCCCAAAATTAGAATACCTACAAAAATCCTGAAGTTTTCCTTCTTGTCGCTATTGTTGAGTCATAGGAAAGACAAGCGTTCTACTTCCGCAACCCAACTAGCGCTACCTGCAACTGGTTCGACTCTGGGGATCTAAAAATTACGCCCCGAATCTCCACAGACTGCGACCTCGAAACACAAGGAGTGCGCCTTAGTCAGTCGCACGGTTGGCATAAAGCTGCATGCCGTAGCGTCGTCGACCACGCATGCGAGTTTGACGAGTGGAAGTATAAGACCACGCCTCTCTCACACTCGCAGTGCTTTTCTCTTTGCCGTCTTGACTGCCCCGGCGAAGAAGGCGACGGGGCGAACCAATTTTATATGCTGTCTAACATAGCGGAGTCTATGGTGGCGACAGCGAAGCGACTGGGTCAATTAGGGTCTAAAGAGTAGCGCGTTCACCACTTCACTCCGTATAAAAGGCGAGAGCGTCCAGGACTTCATGCACGGCACTGTTCTCGCAGTGACGGCATGTCGTCTCAGGCTCAATGTCTACGACCTAACACAGATATTCACCAAAAGATCCGTGCCCGTGAGCAGCTTCGTGAAGCCGTATGTCGCACCGTGCCGCCTTTCTACCTCAGAATAGGCCGGATAGCTGAGTCGAGCTGAATACTTACCGGCCTGGTTATATAGCCTGGCCGGTAAGAATATGATAATCTCTTTCATAAATGTGTGACATTTATGAAAGAGATTACCACGCTAGCTCTCGATCTCTTCAGAAGATGGTTGGTTGCCATTTTGACGCACCAAAGGATTCCGCTGGTACGTTTCTGCCAAAACTTTGGCTTCGAGATTCCACTGCAGACTGCCAGCAATTAGACACGCCACCTCATATGATACGGTGCGATACGCTCGAGCCATTCTCCAGGTTATGGCCGGCGGCGGAAGTTACAGTAGAATCCTATTAGAAAGACTGAGGGCGTCCGCCTTAACTGGTGCAAAAAAAATTGCGAGTGCAGCACACCACCAATAGACACGGTTGTTTGTTTACTGCTAATAAGGCTGTTGTGCTGTTTTTGAAATGCGGAGAAGCATAATATAATGAAAGAATGACGTCATTTTTTTTTCTATTTTTTTTAATCGCTTGTGAAGACCATGAGCAATACCACTGCCATCAAAAACACACATACGAGGGTTTTGCAAGATTTCAGAATTAAAGACGACATCTACATAATATTATTACTGGGGCAATCAAGTAAAAAAAATGCACAGCTTCAACGCGGTATGGAATTTAGCTGAGGCGTTCGAGTGCCGAAACTATTAATTTTACGAAAAATGTAGAGAAATTAACTACACGAAAGTTTTCTCTAATTCCATGTCAAGAAAGAAACTACTCTACGACACCATTAGACAATATAGCTGCGCGAGCGGCAAAGATACGAAATGGAAAAGTTGAAATTCTATAAGACCTTATCAAAATCAATAAAAATGCTTATTTTAAAAGCTTTCGGTAAGTTTTGTATGTAGTTTTATCTGGGAAATTTACCAAAAGTTTTAAAAAAAATTGCCCTAGTATGTACAGGCGTTTGGTAAAAGTTTACCAGACGACTGTACTGGGATTCCTGGTCCCAGGGTTTTCAATTGATTACTATCAATCAAGCTAACTGTTCCTTTAAGTTTCATTTCATTTTCATTTCATTTATTTATTTCTTAACAATTCAAATTGTATTGAAAATATAACTACAAATCACACATC
The DNA here is from genome assembly GCA_933228765.1 of Miltochrista miniata. Lineage (NCBI taxonomy): Eukaryota > Metazoa > Arthropoda > Insecta > Lepidoptera > Erebidae > Miltochrista > Miltochrista miniata. Next base: position 5,781,156 of record OW121764.1, on the reverse strand, counting down.
AAACAGAATCATATCATACAAAAGATTAACATTGAATAAGAAAAAATGCCTACTCACAAATATTAAATAACCATCAATTAATTGCATTTTCATATTATTGTCATAATTTTATAATTCAATAAAAAAAAGAACATTAATAAACTCGAATAATTAATAAACACCATTATAAGTATTGACATAATTTAAGATTTCAATAAAAAGAATGTTAGAATCCATTCCCATAATTAATAAACATTATCATAATATTGACATATTTCAGAATTCAATTAAAAAGAAAAAAAAATGTTAGAATCAACTCCAATCATAGTCCCCTCTAGTCACGTTAAGATTAAGTGAAACTAATAATTATACAGTAAAAATTCATCAATAAAAATTCCTAAAATGTCATCAACATCTTCATAAAATTGCCCAATTTTCACTTATTGCAAGGTGTGTTCATGAACTCGTCAATTGAATAGAAACAACCATTTATTAAAAAGGTCCTAAGCTTAGCCTTGAACTCCATCTTGTATACCACCTTTTTTAGTTCAAGAGGAAGTTTGTTAAATAGTTTTATTGAGTTATGCAATAAACTATGTTTTACTATATTTAGTAGTAGTTGTCAGTTTGATTATGGTAGCCAACATGGGTTGTAGGGATAAAATATTTTGATTTGTTCTTTATTAATAAAATAGTAGGACAATGTTGTAGTTGTTTAAAGCTAAGTTATCAGAGTAACAGTAAAAAATCAGCTAGTTAATCATTTCAGATGTCCTCGTTATCGATTCATGTTAAATGAAGAACTGTTTAGATCACATCTTCTTTTATCATTGTTAGTCAACTCAGAATAAAAGCAACGTTTAATATTTTTTTTAAATATAAGGTGTAATTGTGTCCGGAACTAAAGAGCCGCAGCTTCAGACCCAAAGAGCCGCAAGTGGCTCGCGAGCCGCGGGTTACCGACCCCTGACCTAGGCGGAGCGGAGAGGAGCTGTGCCGCGATTCACGAATCACGGTGCGGAGTGGAGAAGAGATGTAGATTTTAAGCCATGTGATTAGTGAATTGTGGCACAGTTCGTCTCCGCTCCACCTAAGTGGAACCGCACCTTTAGTCAATGACACATCTAGTTGAACCTTATATCAATGTATGAAAGCCGTGACAAAAGTACAAATTAATAAGAATCACCTAACGACCCGGCTTCTTTTACAAATAGCGCCTTTCGGCAATTTGCCGGCAGGAGAGAGTTTAGCTCAAGATTCACTTGTCATAATTAAGTTTTACGTGATCGCTGCCGCTTGCTGGTGACTTACAACCAACCACAGTTTTAAATGTTTGCGATTTGTAAAAAGTAAACAGTTAAGAAAAGTGTATTTTATAGATTTGTTTGTAAAAAATGTTATAGATGTTTACAAACAAGCGGCCCTTTATATTGTAATCCTCATAGATGCTATACCAGACTTCAACCGATTAAAACAAAATAATAATAAAATTAAAATTTTGTGGACATTCTCACACAACATTATCTAGCCCCAATTAAGCTGATTTATAAGCTTGTGCTATGGGATCTAGACAACTGATAGACATACTTATATATTTTTAAATACATACATTATATTATAAGTATATTTCATCTAAATATATGTAAGAAACAAACATTTGTGGATCACACAACCACCACATGTTCTCTATTTACCCCTCTAGCGCTGGAAGCACCTCGGAAGAAAGTCCATGTCTTTTAGGCTAGTTCGAATACCATTTTTACAATCAGTTTTGATATTCTATAAAGGAAAAAATGGTATTTTTGTGTGTGTGTATTTTTGTAATGAATAATAATATTATAAAGAGGAAAGATTAGTTTTTTGTTTGTTTGTAACGAATAGGCTCCGGAACTACTGGACCTATTTGAAAAATTCTTTCACTGTTGGGAAGCTACACTCTTTGCGGGGAACATATATTTTATTCCCGTATTCCAACGGAAACGGGAACCGCGGGTGAAACCGCGTGACGTCCGCTAGTAATGAATAAACTAGAAAACTACTATGCCGATATTAAAAATTCTTATACCATTGGAAAGCTACATTCACCCTAAGTAACATAGGCTATATTTTATTCCCATATTCACACGAGAACAAGAACTACACGGGTGAAACCACGTGACGTCCGCTAGTCATAAATAAATCATCGTTTCTTCAAAGATTTCTTAGCACATTGGGCTCGTCGTAGCAAATCGTACCATTCATTCTCTCATTTGGCTCTACGAAAAGTTGTAGCTATGTACGTGGCAAGAATGTTTCAATGCTGGTTTATTATATTTCTAACAGCTAACCGACAGACATGATCATCTTTCACGATCGCTATAGAGATTGCGTAACACATTGTGCTCGTACCACATTGTGTTCGACGTAGCATATCGCAGTAATCTCTTCTAATATAATTACCAGCTCTACGATAAACCGTAGCAATATTTGTAGCTAGCTCCTGTCTTCAAAGCTCATAGTGACAAGAAATAATAGCAACGTGTTTGCATACAAACTTACTATAAACAATCCTTGAGAGCTTACGAGGACCTGCGAGACCTTAGTGTACTCGTAACACCAAACAAACTTTGCTATCATAGGCTCAGTAGAGATGTATGATGTATTTGCAGAGAAAATCGTACAGAAAGCAAGCGAGAATTTCCTTGCGATAATCATCGACCGACATTACTACATTTAGGCACTTACATCCTAGGTCCGCTTTCCTACCATTGGGTTTCCACTTTCATTGTTGTGAATTTGAGCATGTTCCACCATTTACATTTTTCTTTCTTTCTTTTCTTTCTTTCTTACTATGTGTATAGCTTCATGGACTTCAGACCGTCCTCATGGTCTGAAGTCCATGAAGCTATGTATAGACGGGTAAGTATGTTCAACTTTAGCGAAAAAAGCCCAAGGTGTCTTTTTCAGAGTGCCCGAGTGTCCCTGTAGATCACGTCTCCATGGGCCCTGACATACACATTTTCCACCTGCTTCTGATGATTTTAAGTTTCAGTAACATCAAAATTGTCAACATAAATTCAATTTTTAATCGATCATCTGTTTAATTGTTATAGTTGTGTATGGTAATGTATCGAGGCGGATCTTGTCAAGTAGACTCAGTAAACTTGTCGAACATTATCAACTAGATAGTTGCTCAATAAACTTGAAGCACGAATTAGTTGATAATTTGAAGACTATACATAGTCAAATAGTTTTAAGACAGGAAAAAGCACAAACAATTGCTTTTTCCTGTCTCAAAACTATTTGACTAGCAAGAAAAGACAGCATATTATGCTTTTATTACGAAATCTCTCATGAATGCCATGCCAGACCTTAAAGGACTACTAGAGGACGTCACGCGGTTTTGCCCGCGTAGCTCCCGTTCCCGTGGGAATATGGGAATAAAATATAGCCTATGTTCAACTGGGATAGTGTAGCTTCCTAACGGTGAAAGATTTTTTAAAATCAGTTCAGTAGTGCTGGAGCCTATTCGATGCAAACAAACAATAATTTTTTTCCTCTTTATAATATTAGTAGGTATAGATAGAAAATCACACTGTACACGATCACTGCCTACGGTGGGGAGCCCCGAGTAAACCCTCGGAAGGAGGTCCTTGGATTCCCAACAAACTTTGGCGACCCCCTCGGCCTCACCTAGGGTTTTACTCAGCTACGACTGACGAACCACTGAAATCACACTTATGCTAGTACTTCATAAAATCCTCAGCAGGATGATACAAGTCATAGGTACCTACTTACCAAAAAAGTAATTAAGAATCATAGAAAACTTTGTGATTATTAGTCATAGAAAAATGCTTCTGTTATCAGAATATTCCTTAAAAACACAAGCATTTTTCAATATTATTCCTAAACCAAGTTGATAACATATATTTATCCCAACACATCCGAAACCGATTCGCGTGGAAATCAACATCGTACAAATCGTGCATGGCCGATACCCTCCAAATTGTTCGAACTACCCGCGGAATATAAAGGGAAACATTTGGACGGGAGGAATACTAATGTGTTAACATAACAGGGGATAAGGGCCGGCGGACAGTGTAGCCGGCTGGTATTGTGTGGAGTGTGGTGGATTAGTCAAGATGTGTTGTCAAGTCTGTTGTGTTGGAAGTTTGGTTGCATTGCAATGGAATATTCCTGTTTTGATTCTAATATGTTGTGTACGTAATTTTGAAAGGATTTGTTGGACTGTTATAAATACGTCTTTCGAAACAGGTACATACATAGGTCTTTTCAAACAGGTTTATAGGTCTCCTCGTAGTGTAAATACGTCTTTGCATAGTACAGGCTATGTTATTAAATTAAGAATGAAGGTCGAGCAAAAACTGTTTTCAAGACGATTGGTGGATTGAATATTGCCAATAAGAATATACAGTTCACTGATAGACGGAGTTTACAGTAGGACTTGGGTCATTGGTCCTATCTTAGTGAAATAGTTTAAACCACTCGCTGTATTTTCATGTAGGGATAAATTTGGACGAGAGGAATACTAATGAGTTATAGTAAGTTCAACTCATCAGTGCGCGCGGCGCTATGTGTGCGTGCGCTAGTAAATATACAGCTTTCATTTGTGTGCCAGTGACGCAGCGTCTTCACAGATTACATTTGTTTATTATGAGATAGAGACGTTACTCGACTTATTGACGACACCAGCGGTGCCAAGCAGTCTTTGCAGGAAACTCTCTGCGAGGCCGCGAAATAAAAATTATAATAAACAAAAAGCATACAGCGTCATCTACCACGTTTTGAAGGCAACTGTTACGTTATAATGAAACAAAATTAAATATCATGACAATTCTCAATGTAACTGCAATGTTGACATCCTGTGTAAGTTGGTTACATTATAATCCATTACACAGTGTTCTAAGTGATAATACCATGGGTACAGTCGTTAAAGAAAATGTCTAGTTCTTCACGGAGAAAATGTATAAGAAGTCAGATAAATATTTTTGATGTGTCAATTCGATGTAATTAATATTTTTTATCACTACATATATATTATTATAAAACAAAGTTCCCGCCGCGTCTGTCTTCACGACAAACCTAAAAACTACTGCATTGATTTTCATGCTGAGATCACCAATGATTCTTGAGAACGGTTTGCGTATATAATTTGTTGAGTTTGTTTTACATTGACTAAAATATAACGATATTAGTTGGAGATGTCGGAAAAAAATCAGGTGTATGGGAGCTTTTAACGAAAACGTTGCCTAAACCCTTCGAGGCATAACAAAATAATGTACTGCTCGTTCGCTCTAACTTTGCCGCTCGGCTCCATACTAATTTCGATTTTTATTTAGACGAAGTAAATTGACAGCAACTAATGTCACTTCTTCATACAATGTTGCTTATTTTCTATGACGAAGTGACATTAGCTACTGTCAATTTACTTCGTGTAAATAAAAATTCGGGTATACGCCTCCACGCCAACGGCAAAGTTAGAGCGAACGGGTAGTATGGTAGAATTGTGTAACTTATAAAGGCCTACAAAATAGTCGAAAAATGATAGAGCTCCAAATCCTAATGCAAAAAAAAATAGAAATGCAGAGATGATGGTCGACAGAAAAAAACATTGCATATACAGTAAATATGACAATAATTTTACTGTATGACTTGATTTAAAAAGTAAAAAGACCATACTCTATACATCTAAAAAAACTGTGGAGGGTCGAGAGTCTGTACAATTGGAAGATAATTTGAAAATTTTAATTGGAGGGCGTTCTCTAATCGATACATACTGAAGCCGTAAATGTAATTGAAAATTTTCATGTCCGTCTGTCTGTCTATCTGTATCCCGAATAAGTATCACGCTGAAACTACTGAATTGATTTAAATGAAACTTGGTACAATCTGAGCTTATGATCCGAAGAAGGTTCTGGGATACTTTTGATCCCGATATTTTGCACGGTTCCTTTGGGAGAGGGCAGGGCAGTTTTACACGCTGCTTGATGAGTCTGATGAAGAAATACCTCTCCTTTCGTACACCTTATGTGACGCAAACGAAGTTGCAAGGGTCAGCTAGTTTGAAATAAGATTGATGACATTCTTCAGCCACATGGCTTAAAAGTTCTTCGGCTACCACCGCGGCACCGTATCATCCTGAACTAAACCCAATCGAAAATGTAGGGGGAATTAAAAAAATATATAATGCCTCGCATAGCATCGAACAAAATGTGATGGGAATAATGAAATTAATAAACGAACGTTAAGGTCAAATTGATGAAGAGATGTGGCGTAATACAAAGAAGAAGAATAATGATGAAGAAGAGAAAAATTATGGACATTTAGATATGGAATCTGAATTTATAATTAACCTTGTAGAGAGCAGCGAATCCTAAATTTCCTCTATTCCAAATTTCCCAATTTCCTCTATTTTATTCTTTTAGCAGCAAAACATATTAATATGTTTAACATACATTTCACCCCTTAAGTTTTCTATTTTAGTTAAACGAGTGTTTTTGTATTTTGTACTTCACTGTACCTCTCGTCACGCACACGAAGTCACTGCGTTTATACGAGGTTTACCCACACATAGGGCCGCGCGCACAGATGAGTTGAACTTACTATAGCATAATAGGGGATAAGGGCCGGCGGACAGTGTAGCCGGATTCTGCTGTGTTGGAAGTTTGGTTGCATATAAGGAATATTCCTGTTTTGATTCTAATATGTTGTGTACGTAATTTTGAAAGGATTAGTTGGAATGTCTTGTAGTGTAAATACGTATTTTTAACAGATACAGCTTGGCAAAAAAGAGAAGAAAATAATGGAGGAGCCACTGTGCTGTTCATATGGCAACCCGTTAAAAAGAAACACTAATCAGTATCCAGTTGTCAAAAACCGTCAATAAAACCCACCAATCAAATTGCATACTGTGATTGACTGAACAGACATATGTGACGTTATTGGCAGCTTTTTGACAATGTAGCCAGTCAGCAAAATATTAGTTCCGTTTTTAGACTTTATTGCCATATATACGTCTCGTCGCAATGAAATACGTATAACTATATAGTATGGCAGTCCACTCCTGGACGCGTCCTCTCCCAATTTACGCCACAACACACGGTGCTGCGCCTTTCGCATCCAGTCCCAGCCTGCGAAGTTTTCCAGATCGTCGGTCCATCTGGCGGGTGGACGTCCTTTTATAGTATGGGCTATGTAATTTAAAAAACCGGCCATGTGCGAGTTGGACTCGCCCATGAAGGGTTCCGTAGCAGCAAGTATTAAAAAAAAACTACCAACTCGATCTGGTTCAAACCAATTTTCGTTGGTAGATTTTATGGCAATGTACATCTTATATTTTTTTTAGATTTATCGTTCTCTTAGTTCTTAGGGGGGTAATGGGGGAGAACGGATATTAACATCTCTCCGGCCCCAACTGTCAACCTCACCTGCACGCGCGGACAACACATCATCCGCGGCGGTATTCCTATACCGCGGTCCCCCTGCTTGATAACAGACGAGGCAATGGCGACCGAGCAATGGCGGTATAACCATACTCCTGACCAGAGGTCAGAAGAGGCTACAGGGGCCTTGGGGTACAAATAACCCCTAAAATGTCTGGTGCAGAAGGCAACGGGAAACCACTGCAACTAATCTCCCGAGAAAATCGTTATGGAAGTAGAAACAAGTGAATCACGTTTGCCATGCGAACCGCCTAGCGAGCGGCGCCGCGCCGCGTCCGGGGCGAGCGGTGGGAAATGTACTACCGGCCATGATGGAGTAGGAGACCAGGCTTCACGTGGAAAAAATGCTACTGGAAGCTCCGTCAAATTACGAAAGATTCAGAAGATAAGCACGTGGAATGTTCGTGGTTTGCTAAAACCCGGTAAATTTAACACCGTGGAGAGGGAAGTTACCAGATGTGGTTTATGCATTTGTGGACTAGCCGAAACCCATTGGAGAAGCAACGGGCATTTCTTTACCGATACCCATGCAGTCTACCAGTACTAACGGTACTGGTAGACTGCATGCGGTGTACTAACAGTACTAATAGAAGAGAGGCGCCTTAAGAAAGCAGCAGGAACAGACATAAGAGAACTGAATCAGTTGTCTGCTAACATCCAAGCCTGCTGCAGGCACGACCAAAATTCCCACCTTCGTGGCATTTGTGAAGAGGTGGAAAAACACGCTATGAAGCATGAGTCTAGAGATCTTCATCACAAAATTCGTCTCATTACTAAATCTCTACCTACCAAAACCTGGGCTATTGAATTGAGAACGACAAACATGAAGTGATAACAGAACTAGAACAAATCTCTGAAACATGGAAGAGCTACTGTCAGTCATTGTTCCTGGACCCACAGTCGCGACATTTTGCAAGTACAGACCCGGAACGAGGGAATTTGGAACCAGATATCCTTTTAACCGAAGTAAGAGCTGCCATAAAACACCTGAAATGCAAAAAAGCAACTGGTAGAGATGCAATTCCTATAGAGACAATTAAAGCCTTAGGAGAACGTGGCGACCAGATGTTTCATCTCATTTGCAACAAAGTCTGGCAGACGGGAGTTTGGCCTTCGGAATGGACACATACCGTGTTCACACCTCTGCACAAGAAAGGTTCTACGAAGAAATGTAACAACTACCGCCTCATTGCACTAATATCACATGCTAGCAAAATAATGTTACATATTCTCAACGAGCGATTGAAAACTTACCTCTCTAAGGAGATCGCTCCGGAACAAGCCGGTTTTGTGAAAGGGAAGGGTACTCGGGAACAAATTCTCATCGTACGCCAGATCATCGAGAAGTCGAGAGAATTCAATAAGCCCGTATTCATTTGCTTTGTTGATTTCTCCAAAGCGTTTGACTCGGTGAAATGGCCGGTTCTGTGGAGGACCTTGCTAGGCATGGGAACACCAAAACATCTTGTACACCTTTTGAGACGTCTATATGAAGATGGTACAGCCTCAGTTTGCACGGATGATGTCCTGTCAAGTAATTTCCGTCCTAGTGCTGGAGTACGCCAGGGTTGCATTATATCACCGCTCATATTCAATGTGTACACAGAGCTAATAATGCGTATCACTTTGGAAGACTGGACGGATGGTGTAACAATTGGTGGATACAGGATTGCAAACTTGCGTTACGCGGATGACACCATCTTATTTGCAACCAGTTCGCAACACTTGGAAGACCTACTGTTAAAGATGGAGCGAGTGAGCCATGAGTTTGGACTTAAAATTAATCGCAGTAAGACCAAGGTAATGATTGTTAACCGTGCCATGAATAATTCGCCTGAAGTGACTCAAATCGCGAATTGCAACGTAGTCCAATCTTATTATCTATCTTGGGGCTCTGATTTCAAACTCCGGTGGATGCATCGACGAGGTCAAACGACGTATGGGCATCACCAGAACAGCGATGGACAAGATGCGGAAAATATGGAGGAATATAAACATAATAAAGCCACGAAGACCAGGCTCGTGAGGGCACTTATATTCCCCATATTTCTATACGCAGCTGAAACGTGGACCTTGCGAGAAGTGGAAAGGCAGAAAATAGATGCTCTGGAAATGTGGTGCTGGAGAAGAATGCTTGGGGTTTCGTGGACAGAGTTTCGCACGAATGTATCGATACCTTAAGAACTCGGTATCAGGCAGCGTCTGTTCTCAATAGTACAATCTCGCATCCTTACTTTCTTCGGTCATGTTTCCCGGCGTGGCAATCAGTCCATAGAACGCCTTGTCGTCCAGGGAAAGGTAGAAGGCACTAGACCGCGCGGAAGGTCACCCACCCGTTGGACTGACCAGATCAAGTCTGCCATTGGAGGTTCAGTTAACGAGTGCAGCAGGATGACCCTCAACAGACATCGGTGGCGAAACGTCGTGAAGCGCATTACATCTGCCCCTGCCAATAATACTAATGCATAACGATCACGACCGCTCTGTCAAGAGTGAACCGGATAAGAAGTAGTTCAGAAGTTAGTCCAGCATAACATCCATGACGATTTTCCCTCACGTAAAAAAAAAAATAAAAAAAAAAATAAAAATAAAAAAGGGTGGGACACACATTTATTCACTTTGAAAGTGTCTCTTGCGCAAACTATTCACTTAAGAAAAAAATGATTTTAAGTCCTCAATAGCATTTTTGAAGACCTATCTATAAATACCCCACACGTATGGGTTTGATGAAAAAAAAATTTTTGAGTTTCAGTTCTGAGTATCCCCATACTCAGAACTGAAACTCAAAAATTTTTTTTGAGTTACCCCCAAAATTAACTGCTTTTTTTCTAGTTTTATATAAAAATCTTGATGCGGTTCACAGAATACATCTACTTACCAAGCCTTAACAGCATAGGCCTTATGGTTACGGAGAAAAGCGGCTGTGACACACGAACGGACAGACAGACAGACATGACGAATCTATAAGGGTTCCGTTTTTGCCATTTGACTATGGAACCCTAAAAAGGACGAAGGATTATTTTCATATCGATTGATGGACTGAATATTGTTAATCGGACCAGAAAGTTGAAGGCCTTATGGGCGGCTTGAATATTTTAATTGTGGTGTCCATATCAACACGGCAATAGGCTCATCACCTATTACGTGAGACATTAATATATAAGGTGAAATGTGGGCGTTTACTATGCTTCTGCCTAGTCCTTCGGGGATAAAAACGTGACTATATGTATGTATGTATGTATGTATGTAAAACGGTATGCCAAAATCTCAAGGTCATGATCTTAAAAGCGGAGTCACAAATTAAATAATATTAACAATGTTGCTGGGTGCTTGAATATTTTCTTGTAATGATAAATTGTGGTCAAATAACATAATTATTTTCTTTTTTTAAAACTATGGTAGCAGATACGCCGTATAAACTAATACGGCGTATCTGTTTAGAAGTGGTGAATGCATGTGGTCCTACACTACAATCAAAGATAATATAATCCTTCGTTACCCGTGTTTTTGCCCGTGTACTACAGCAGCAGTTAGTAGTAACTAACTGCTGCTGTAGTAACACGGAACAGTTTTTAATTTACATATTACTACTGGCCAATGTCATTGTTAATAACTTCTACCTTTTTACAAAATCATTGACATTTATGCCATGATTAAAAGAAATATAATAATGATTTTTTGACAAATTGTTTACACCAAATTTTTCGAGTTGTCATTGCTTCAAAATTATAAAAGGCCAGTAAGATTGGCCAGTAGTAATATGTGAATTAAAAATTGTTCGATGTTACTACTGCAGCAGTTAGTGGTAACACGGGCAAAAAAATACCTGTGTTAACTTTTTTTTTTTTTTTTAATGTGAGACTCTTACCGACTAAAAAACCTCACGTAACGCCCAACAGCCTATGGTTGAGAGCCCCGGGTAAGCCCTCAGGAAGGATGTCCCGTGACTCCCAACAGACCTACGGCCGCCACTGCGGCCTCGCCCAGGGGGTGGTTCGGGTGCTATCCCGCGTCTTTGGAGGGTTTCGGGTGTGATCCCGCTTCTAAGGGGGGGCGTGCGTGAGTTGCTCACGTCACGCTGCCGTCATGGGCCTGCTTCTGTAAGGACGGTGAGTGACCCCCTCACCGTCCTCAGACCCACCTAGAAATAAAAATAACCTTGCTGTTTTTCATAGCAGATTGCACAAAACCAGCAATTCTTTCATGGGTAACTGTATACGCTTTTACAACAGGCTTCCAGACGAAATTAAAAGTATGTCCCTTAATAAGTTTAAAAGATCTGTTAAAAGTAAATTGAACTGCAGGGGATACTATGCAGTGAATGTTGGATGGGGAAGCCTGGAAATGACCTGCTCTTTTGGATTCTCAAAAAAATTGTTAAAATGCCTAGTTTTTAGATTCTTTAAAATTGTAAATAGAGCAAAAAAAAAGAACAACCCGCTGAGTTTCTTGCCAGTTCTTCTCAGGTGGGTCGCGTTGTGAACTGGTGGTAGAGTTTTTGTTTTGTATTCTGGACGTTTTGCAAGCGCATCTGTATAATGCCTATGTGAAATAAATATATTTTTGATTTGATTTTGATTTGATTTGACTATGTTACTACTGGTAGTAAGACTGGTAGAAACACGGGTAACGAAGGGGTATAGTATAATGTTTTTTTTTAAACTCACACGACTTGCACTACATATTACATTGATTGCGGGTCTTTTTCGCGTAAACATTTCAAACTTCGCTCACCTCTCGACGTTTCGGTTATGTTACAATAGCCGTGGTCACGAGTAGACTCGTGACCACGGCTATTGTAGTGAGTCTACTGCATGTAGTGCAATCAATATAATAGGTATAGTATAGATGCAGATTGGCTACTCCTTGCCTCCCACGGAGTAAGCTTCCCCAACCCCCCACCAAAGTTGATGTGTCTATTGCCATGAAAGTACTTGAGAGTGTCACTGCACTGTTACGTAATAATACCTACGTACTTTGTGCTCTATTGCTGTGGTTTAATTTGTGCTTAGCCGAGGGTAGATTTGAAAAAAAAGTACCTACATACATGAGATTGCGTTCTGTTCCTTATTATTTTGTTTCCATAGCTAGTGTCCCTAATATACTCACACACACATTCAACCTTGATTCAAGCATTCACATTACGTGTATATTAGTGTGGGTGAAAAGGAACATTTTTGTATGGAGTTTCCGCCCTGTGCTACAACCTTCTAATATACCTTTAACAATCTCGTGTCATGGCACTCATGGCGTTCACTTATATAAATTCCTGTCTAAACAGCCCGACTGATTTCGGCAGTCATTATCAACAAGTAATAAGCACAATGTAACTATGGTAACCATTCTGAAGTAGTCCACTTCAATATGGTTAGAGCCGAGCCATACCCATACCCAACGTCTACTTCAGTATGATTTTCATAGTTATGTTGTGTTTATTATTTATTTTGTTTGTAAAGCTATTGTCTAGTATAGTCTTATAAATATGTTTTTCTACCCGGTAGGTATAAAAATTGGAAGGAAAATATTTCTTCTTTCGATAACTTATAAGGCAGAATAACATTTGCAGCGTTATGTAGTAACACTATTAAACTATGCTACAATAGTGAGTTAAATATAACCTACTATTTCTAACAAGAAAATGATATCTAAGTGCTAAACCATTCGACACGTAATATAACCTCAAAAAGCCTTCGCAACTCACACCAATGAGTCATTATTATTCGACCAGTGCACGTACGCCCTAAATCGCTTAGTGAATGCAATTTTCGTGAGCTAACGTAATATGGCCGTATTATGTAGGCGCTTAGGCCGAGGCTCGCCTCCAAGATTAGCCTCGTGGTAACCTTCGACCAAGTATAAATATAGACAGGCCCATCCATACATTCGTTTTGAAGACGCTAAAGTAAACGCATGCGCTCACTCGGCCATAGTCGGTGTTCCTGTTTCGAACGTGAAACTCGTGGCAAGATGAGACATTGAACTCAAGATGCCTTCCTGTGTGTTCCTGAAGGGTAAAAACACTACCCTAAATTCGAAAAAAGATTTTTTTATGTACATGTCGTGTCGTTGCTGTAAACTAGTCTCACTATTTGAGTTCTTAATGTTTTGACTGCCTCTGTGGCGCGGTCGGTAGTGATACCGCCTGCGGCGCTGGAGGTCGTGGATTCGATTCCCACCGGAGATAAACATTTGTGTGACCGATAAATGTTTGTCGTAGGCCCGTCTATACAATTACTTGGTCGAAGGTGGTAACTGGATAAAGTGGGCAATGAGGTAAATAGAATTTGGTTTAAGACGTGACGGGTGCTGAAACTTTACTGTAACTACCTACATTAACGAATCTGGTAAAAAGGTTGAACTATTGGGAGGTTTATTTTTTACTTTGCGATTTATAAAGAAATGTTTGACTATGGGTTTGTAGTGTACGTTTCATTTTCAATTGAAATATGTACTAGTATTGAAGCTATTAGAGATCAGTGTATTAGTTTAAGAAAACTGAAAGACTTTTTTTTTGAAAAATAATGATTGTGGCAACCCTTGTTAGAATGATGTAATTTCGTCGAGTGATTAAGGGCGAGGCCGCATTTGCGTTTTTCCGCGGCGGTTTCTAACCTCAAAATGTCATCAAACTGTCAAAATCAATGAAATCAAGTCAATGTTTTGACATTTTGAGGTTAGAAACCGCTGCGGTAACCGCAAGTGCGGCCTCGCCCTATAAGGGAAGCTTGCCCAAAAAGGTAAGTAACTGAATGGAAATCTAAATATGTCAATAAAATATATGGAAATTGGTAAAATTTATATTATTGGAAAGCATTTTAGAAGAAAGGCTGAGAAGCCTTATATGTACTCGGTTTCATTGGTTAAAAAAAAGAGGTTAGAAACCGCAAAAGACAGAGCATTTCCAAGCGTCAAATATTGTATTTTATAAATTCGAAGCCATTAAAAAGTTGAAAAAGGAACATAGACAATAATTTACGCCGTACAAAAAGTAAAACCTCCTTTAAGACGCTGTAAAGCCAGTCGGGGTCACAGAACACTTTTATCCTACGGAAAGAAGTACAACTCCATACAAAAAAAATGCCAACACGGAGCACGCTAGCGCCTCCATTTTATGCCCAGGAACTAATACATTTGGCGCGAGTTTTAAACGTGCTATTACAGAATCCTTTTGAAGCTTTCAAATGATCAGAAGAATTATCTTACTCAAAATCATAAAAATAGTCCATTTTTATGATTTTGAGTAAGACCATTCTTCTGATCATTTGTCAAAGGTCTTACTTCTTACTAATATTATAAATGCGAAAGTTTGTGAGTGTGGTTGTTTTTTACTCTTTCACGCTCAAATGACTGAACGGATCTGGCTGAAATTTGGTACATAGGTACATCAGTCTGGAATAATACATAGGCTACTTTTTATCCCGGGAATAAGTTCCCACGGGAAGAACACATTTTACGCGGGCGAAGCTGCGGGCATCAGCTAGTATGTTTATAAAAGAAAATACATATTTCAAGGTCAATAAAAACATATATTTCAATATCAGTAAAGTTTAATGAATACTTAATGCGAAAGTAACTCTGTCTGTTACGCTTTACAGCCTAAACAACTGAACGGATTTTGATGGAATTAAACATTTTGCAGTATATTTATTTTCCGCTTTAGCGCCTTTTTTGATGCTTCTTCGTGTACTGCCTATTCTGCAAAACACAATACCTTTTTAAGCATATACTTATGGTGGACATAATTATGAAAATTTTATTATCATTATAATGTTCAGCCAGTTAGTTTTCTTGAGGTATTCTTTAGTTGACTTTGTAATAGTAAGGCAAATGATCCAGATATGTTCTTGTTCATTAAATTTTGAACATTTTCATTTGCTAGTAATTTAGGTAAAATGTGATGATTCTTACTTCTTTTCCTTAATCTCATAATCTCTCTCAAATTTTTCTACACCTTAAATATAGTTTCCGTTTTCTTGGGGTTAATTCTGCAATCTCTTTAAATCCAGTTCCCTTAAAATTCCTCTGCCAGTCTGTGGTACCTGGAAATGATGAAATGCATTTATTAAAATCTGCAGGAATTTAAGTATGGCTTGAATCCCTGAAATTAGATTCTGATACAATATCCCTGTTTTAATAATATCACTAATACTACTAATTCTAGCAATGACGCCGTTTAACCAAACTGGTGATCAGTCCTGTATGGGGCCATTTCACCAAATTCCCATTCAACGACTGCCATGGACATTTCTATAACAACTGGACCGATGGCCTAGCATGCTCTTTGATTTGGGAAATTCATTGAACAATCCAAGATGTTTCACAACCCTTGTAACATGTTGACACTTATTTAGATTTGTTCGTTAAGGTCTTTTATGAGTAAAAATATAGGTTTCCAATAAAAATGTGTGCAGGTAAAACTTATAAAGGGGAAATGAAAAGTGGTTATTCTGCAGGCTATGTCGGTAACCTTAGATCTTTGTCATATGACTTCATTTCAAATTTCAATCTTCTAAGAAAATCCAAACAAAGCTCGCTCCATAACCCACTTGGAGTATGAATTATAGATAGAGTTCTATTCCCTATCTAAAACTTCTATGCCTAAAACTTTATTAAACATACCTTGGATTCAGCAGATAGAGGTGTAACGCACGGTTCATTTTGAGTAATCTGTACATTTCCTGGCAAAAATGAATCCACTTGGAGTTTCACCTCTGAGTCATTGGATATGACAGTTTCACTTGAAGTTGAACATTCTTCCTGACGTAACCGCCACATTATATTTTCTGTTCCAACTGGGATAGCAAATTTGTTCAATCGTGTCCTGGAACTGCTGGTATATGAACTGTCATCAAAGTGTTTACTGCATAACACCTTATGCTGTTTGCTTAAATTTCTAAGTGATTCCTCAGTAGACCAGTTTTCATCTGGAAAACAGTATTCGGCCCATACACGTGTTCTGAAATAATAAATTAGATTTATATCAATAAGAAACTCGTCAAATGATTTACAATGTGTTGCTAAAGCTGTACTAAAAGATGTGTATGGTAGATTATGAAATTTAGTTACGCGAGGTCACTACAAGTCTTTTTTTGTGATGAAATTAATTATAAAGGTAACGGGCATCAGCTAGTATTGCAATAATTACCTCAATGGCGGATAATCTAAAGTTAAGCCACCAAGTTTATTATATTGATAGGTAGGTAGTTAGTTTTTATTTATTTTTAAGTACCTAGCTATCAATACATCATCCATCATCAATACATATAATAAAATCGTAACTGTCTGTTTGTCTGTACGTTTGTGCACGCTAATCTCAGCAACTGCTCAACCGATTGCAATGCGGTTTTCTTTATTGCGTTGCGGTTTCCCTCACTTAACGTTTAGTGTTTGTTTTATGTCAATCGGTTCATAAATAAAAAAGTTATGTCATTATAACAGAATTTCACGCGGACAAAGTCGCGGGCACAGCTAGTAATTTTATATGTTTCTTGTATAACCCTAATTAATGTAATGATATTAGTTTTACAAACACACACACCTACATAAATAAGTATTCCTGTGGAAAACCGGTAAAAAACTTACCTCACGGATACATCTTTTCCAGGTAGAGGAAATCTGTGGAATCGTAAGTTCGCAGTTTCGTCATTGCCAGCAGTAGTATGACATTTTGCACATTTTCTTTGTAATTCTGTGTTGGCCATTATACAAACAATTCAAAGATAATTAACACAAAATTGAAAATGGGTAGGTAACGAAAATGTAGGTTAGGCAAGTAATAAAGCGGTTCGGAATATCGCAATATAACGGTTTTACATATAAAGAAATATGCAATACTGAAAAAAATAGCACTTTAGTTATCACAAATTATGAAATAGGTATCAATTATTAGAATTATCACAATATTCACAATTCGCCGGTTCACTTCACAGAAAAGAAAGTGCAATGGCGGATGTCAAATGGCTTTTGTGTCAAAAACCAATGTCAAACCTAAAATTTAAATTGCGTTCCAGAAAGACGATCACAGGATTATAGACATATACGTTGTCTTTGTCTGGCGTATAGCGCTTTTTCATCTAGCAAAATTCGCCCAGGTGTTCGCATGTGATGCTAAGAGAGTTGACTCCCCCTGGTCGGGGTCTGCTAAGTCGTGTGGTTGGGGTTGGCAGTTGGTTCATTGAACACGACGGTGTTCAACGGGGTGGAAACTACTATGACCCATAGGGTGCAGCAACGAATGGTGGTTTGCGGTCATTTTATGCTGTCTATAACAATGTTTGCGGGTTTAAATCATAGTTATTGGAGGTCGAATTTTTAAAATGGTATGCGAACTTACATCTTCAATTTTTGAAGTAAAACTTCTTTAGGCGCGACTTGGGTTAACTCAGGTTTTTTTTTCAGATGGAAGTAACGCTTACTATTCGAATTTTGAATGATATTAGAAACCATTTCAGTGATATTTATGCCGAATGGCAAAGAAGTTTTACTGTTTTACTTCAATCGCGCGTAAAGGTTACACACACACACTTTTTTTAGTTTTTAACTCCGTCAAACTCAGAACACAGGAAAGAATTAAGTGATTTTTGTTAGTGTGTAGTAGGCAGGCACCATTTGCAGGTGTGTTTTGCTTGGGCTAATTTTAGTGGGCTAATTTTGTGAAATCCTCACTACGTCCGCGGGAGTACTACAATCGTTCTCTGTACACAAAACTTCTAATATTATGTTTATTATCA
Source organism: Miltochrista miniata (assembly GCA_933228765.1). Lineage (NCBI taxonomy): Eukaryota > Metazoa > Arthropoda > Insecta > Lepidoptera > Erebidae > Miltochrista > Miltochrista miniata. The sequence goes on along the minus strand of OW121764.1, from coordinate 5,763,005 downwards.
TAACTTATACTTATATAGCAAACATCCGAACTTAAACAAATAATAAGTATGTTTCAACCAGGGACTCGTGTCCGAAACCTTAACTATCCCAGTCACATACGCTGTCACAGCGCCACTACTCGTAAAAGCACATTTGGAAATAAGGAGGAATACTCTTAGCTCATTCTTTAATAGCACTAACAAGCTACATTGAAATTACAGACATAGTGCTTTCTATTCTAGGAACACTCGTCTAGCAAACAATTTTGCATTTCAAAAACATCCTTTGGATTCGGAAAACCCATTGTAGAGCGGGACATGATATTCTAAATACGAGTTAACTAATTTATAAATCGATGTTAAACTTCTTTAGATAATTTGAATTTCTGATAATAAATGGTTGAAACACACATAGTTCTCATATTGTATTGAAAATTCTGTGCGGCACTATTTTAATCAGAATGACAATACTTACATTCAAGAAGGTATCGAAAACCTTTATTTATTAGTAAAATAGTGCCGCGCGAATCCCGTTTTTAATATATTATGAGTTCAACGCGTATTAGTTTTAAACACACATACTGCTCGTTCGCTTTAACTTTGCCGTTTGGCTCCATACTAAAATCGAATTTTTAATTAGACGAAGTAAATTGACAGCAACTAATGTCACTTCTTCATACAATGTTGCTTATTTTCTATGACGAAGTGACATTAGCTACTGTCAATTTACTTCGTGTTATTAAAAATTCAGATATATGCCTCTACGCCAGCGGAAAAGTTAGAGCGAGCGGGCAGTAGTTCTCATTTAGAACAGAGCAGATCTTTAGAAGGTGCATTGAATATTTTTGTCGGTTATTTTACGCTCCAAGAGATGTATGAACTGATAGAATTAATCGGTAGAGAGTAGCGTCTTGATGTTTAAACGGTTAGTTGGAGCGTATGATTTGGTATGCCAGAAGGTGCAGGTTCGATTTTTGTTCAAGACCAATTTTTTTTTCAGATATTGTGATTTTGTTAGATGTCCGTGAATATTTATTTATTTATTTATACCAGATAAAGCTTTTCAAAATTATCTCTAACAGTTTGATAGAAGTTTTGGAAACGTCTCGTTTTGTTTAGCTTGCTTTTTCCCCTTGGGTATTAAACTCGATTATATCAAATCGATTGAAGTAGGTACAACACTACTTTTTAACTTTCTCCTTTCTTTTGATCTCGTTCCCTTTGTATCGTTTCTAAATGGAGTCACGCGCCGGCTTAAATGTCACGAATCGCACCAAACTCGATCTTGTTAGGCATCGAATGATATCGATTCTGAATGATGGGCCCTTCAGACGGATACATGTGTGAACTGGATTTCGGTAAGTGGGTTAAAGATGGCTGCTTACGCTGCTGCGATGTTATCGACGATTTCTTGAGATTTTTGTTTTACTTAAAAAACTGCTCGAACTGTGAGGTGTTTTATACATACATAACAGTCACGCCTTTATCCTCGAAGAGGTAGACTGAGGCATAATTTACGCCCACATTTCACCTGATAGTTTTATGTTCCACGTAATAGGTGGTGAGCCTAATGCCGAGGCGTTTCAAGTATGCAAAAATATGTGGAAGCGCACTGTCAGTAAGTTTTTCTATGTATTAATAATGTGGCTTTCATAAGACGTTTGATCAAACACCATTATCACGTCATACCTACATTACATTGTATGAAAATAAATTACTCGAATCTATGACACTTATCTAAAAATCGTGAGCGTATCAAAAATTTCAATTCAGCCTGCATACAATTTACAGACAGAACATGACAACGTGCTTCACAGTCACAGAAAGAGAATTGTCCTGTGAGGAAATAAAACGACTTCCTCATATTTCCTATTAAAGGCCCAAAAGGACAACATTATAAAATGTTTCATTTCACTGCGTTGTTAATGTTTCAGTTCATATTTCGACGCGTCCCCGTATTTTTTTCGGAGTAGCACATCAATATCATAATTACGATTGGGTTATTAAATGAATTGCAGCCAATTCATTTAATAATGTTACCATTTTACGGTCTCTAAAACATTTTTGTACGAATATCCAAGTGAGTTAGATTATAAATGAATGAAAGTTTTTGCTGTGTTGAAATCCTACATGGATACTATGCCGGATACAACTAAAGCCACACAGTGCTTTACAATAGTCTATGGCCGGAAGTCCTGGGTAAGCATTTGGAAGGATGTCCCTTTTAACCCCTCTAGTTGGTAAATAGACCTATAGAAATACTTTATAGACCAGCACTTCAGGTCTATTAATTTTCAGAAAAGTTTAAATCAGTTGAGTTTTGAATACAAACTAATACAATTCAACAAACGATTTTCAAGCTAGATTTATATTATCAGTTAGTTACAGTGCTTGTATTTTATAGCCCTTACTTTGACAAAGGACAGTGTTACAATAACAGATTCTCTGGAGTTGCCAACTAATAAATTAAGCTTGTTATTTACATCCTGGGAGGCTGGTAATAAATGTAATTATTGTCATTCTGATTTACTTCGGAGCCCGGCTTGATTGAATTAGATAGAATGTTTGGAATGGACTTTTTAAGTGCGAGAAATGTGTTGAGTAAGCTTTGATCAACAATAAGTAACGCTCTTGCTCCTGATACAAAAAAAAACCTATAAAACAATGTTCGCAAACATATATTTTAGATATTTAAACTTTCATGGTCACTAACACTATTATTAGAGTTAACGGGATATTTACCATGTCTTTTTGAGTATTTCCGATATTTAGGGGCTGTTGCAAGTGCCATGATCACGGAGGAACTGAAGTATTGGCGGTTGAAAGTAAAAGTCTTAGCACATATATCGATCTACCCTCCTTCGCACTCGTTTGTGTCGTACAACACCACTACTATTGGTTTCACTTTCACTGTACAGTCGCACTGGAACTCGGTCGCGACACACAACACTCACAGTATCTACACGCGGTTTCGGTTGGATATATTTACTTTTATTTATGCACACACGGACCACTGGATGCCAGACGCTCGGCAACTGAAACCCGTCTTCACGATTGAAATTTTTATATTTTTTAATTTCAATCGCTTCCCTAACCATTCTTGGTATATAATGGCGTTCTGTCGACAGCATCTTTGGGTTATGTAATTCGATCCAGTGGTCTGTACCAGACTCCAATAGGTGTTCAGCTATTGCAGATTTCTGTGGTTCGTTGTTTTTGACTGCCCTGATGTGTTCTTTAATTCGACACGTAACCGTTTTGGTTTGCCCTATGTACGAACTACCACAACTGCAATCAATTTTGTACACTCCCGGTCCGTCCAGTGGAGAACTATCTTTAGGTGTACGTAGATATTGTGAAAGTCTTTTAAAAGGGGTGAAGATAGTTTTTATGGAAACTTTTTTAAGAATATTGGCGACCTTATCCGTCACTCCCTTGATGTACGGTAAAAATGCTGGTTGTCTTTCTACCCTGTAGTTTACAGTCTTCCTCGAGCATCTTGGTGGTCTAATTCGTCCACTGTACCCATTCTTTTGTAGCACGCCGCTTATATGATTTAATTCGTCTTTCAAATGCTCCTCGTCACATAAATTATATGCGCGGTCCGTAAGCGACGTAACTACCGAGTTCAAATGACGCGGATGATGATGCGAGTTAGCATGCAGATATCTATCAGTGTGAGTGGGCTTCCTGTACACGGAGTGACTCAACGAACCGTCTTTTCTTACACTGATCTTCACGTCAAGGAAAGCACGAGTTCTATCCTTCTTCATTTCGTACGTAAAGCTCATATTCCGATGAATGTTATTAAACTGAGTCACACAGTGCTGTACCTCATTTTCACTACCCTTCAATATACAAAAAATATCATCAACATACCGTTTCCAGATTTTTATGCATGGAGCGCTGACTATGGCTAAGGCTTCAAAATGCTCCATCCAAATATTGGCCACCACTGGAGCTACCGGACTGCCCATTGCTACTCCATCTATCTGTAGGTAGTACTCATTTCTGTATACGAAGTAATTTGTAGTCAAACAATGCTGCACAAGTTCTGCATATTCCATCGCAATACCGCCCTCCCTAATTTTGCGTTTCAAGACCTCCATACAGTCAGTAATGGGAACGTTAGTGAATAGTGATTCAACGTCAAAACTGACCATTACTTCCTGTTCTTTCAGGGTAGTTTGATGCAAAATCTGTACGAAGTGTCTCGAGTCCTTCACAAAAGAGGTCGTTCTCCCTACTAAAGGCTGCAAAATGCTGGCCACATGTTTGGCGAGTTCATACGTCGGTGAGTCAATTTGACTCACAATGGGCCGTAACGGTGTGTTAGGTTTATGAACTTTTGGCAGGCCATAAAGCTTGGGAGGTTGAAAAGTTCTCGGTCGCAGCAGGTGTGTCGCTGCCTCTTCACCTATCGCATGTTTACATTCCTTGATTAACTTCACAGTGCCTCGGCTCGTTCTCGCGGTCGGGTTATAATTAACTTTTTTATAAGTATTTTCGTCACTTAACAAGTGCCGTAATTTTTCATCGTATTCAGTGACATTCATGACTACCGTCGCATTTCCTTTGTCGGCTTTTAATACGAGCACGCTCTCATCATCTCGTAAGTCCCGGAGTGCAGAACGTTCATTATAAGTCATGTTCGACTGAGGAAGCCTGGCCTGACGCAAAGTAATTGCCACCTCTTGTCTTAGTACCTCAGCGTCATCAGCTGGTATCTTATTTCGTCGGGCAACCTCCTCAATCGTGCCGATCACTTTTTCATACGGAATACGATTAGGTGTGGGGGCAAAGTTCAAACCTCTCTCTAGTGTAGTGAGTGCTTGCTCGGTCAATACTTTATCTGAGAGATTGATCACAGTCCGTAAGTTATCCTGGCGGGGGATATTTGGTTTTTGTTTATTTAAAAGGGATTCAAACTTACGTGATTGTTTCAAGGCACTTATTTCCTTCGAACGTTGTGCCTGTAAATACGTGATCTGATCACACTTATCAAAGTCAGTCCTTGACATACTCAAAAAGACATGGTAAATATCCCGTTAACTCTAATAATAATATATTTTAGACATTGAGATCGTGGGATGTCTTCCCGAGTGCTTAACGGGGGCTCCTGACCGTATTCAGTGGTAAGAGACGTGTGGTTGTAGTCGGTAGGAGTCCGTCATAGCATCCATGAGGAGTTAGAATGAGAATACGTTAAAAAAATTTAAACGCTCGAAACCCGTTTACTCATTGTTCTAATCTTATGCTATGGTTGTATCTCGAATGTGTGTGTGTGTGTGTGTGTCTATGTGTGTGTTTGTGTGTCTGTCTGTCTCTGTGTGTTATTTACCAAAGTCTAGACCCTAATTTCAATACGGCCATAGTCACACCGCCTATTACGCGGGACATAAACAGCGCAGCGGTCTTATAGCATGCCTCTTCGGGGATTATGATACTACAATGTGTAGGTACATTAGATACTCTCCTTCTATTACTTTTAACCCTTAACTATGTTCGGAGTTACCGCGGTATTTACATACCATGTGTTTCCGATATTTTGGCACTGTTGCAAGCTGATGTTGATCACGTACGAAATTACACAGTTTAGAAATACCAAAAAGACAGTAACACATGCTGAATATACCATTAACTTTAATGCTCATGTTCTTTTACTATATCAATATTATATTTCAATGATTATTTGGATTACAGATCTTGTTTTGTGCATTACTTTGTTACACATTCAAATGTGATACCAGTTTTATTAAAGCCTTTTTGAGCCGTCTTAATATGCTCATTGCTCCACCTACGCCTGTCTAGAATACAAGGATACACTAAAAACCGGCTAAGAGCGAGTCGGCTCCGCACAGAGAGGGTTACATAGCAAAAAATGGATGGATGGAATGGAATCTTTTGGATGGGAGTCCTTGTTATATTTTTTTTTAGTAAGTAGTTGTTATAGCCGCAACAGAAATATATCCCTACTAATATTATAAATGCGAAAGCAACTCTGTCTGTCTGTCTGCCTGTCTGTTCGCTTTCACGCCTAAATGGCTGGAGCGATTGAGATGAAATTTTGTATAGGGATAGTTCGAGGCCCTAGGAAGGACATAGGTTACTTTTTAACCGACTGCGCAAAATTAGGGTTATGATTTTACTTGATAACGACTTCTGCGCGGTCAAAGCGCGGGAAAAAGCTAGTTATCTATAAAAAAATCAACTGTCTAGCTATTACCATGAGATACAGACAAGTACAGATGGACAGTGAAGTCTCATGATAGGGTCCCGTTTTTACCCCTTTGAGTACGGTACCCTAAAAACAAGTCCCAAACAAAATCAAAAGTAGGTCGGTACGTGAAAGATTGATTCGGTGCCAATTATTCTATTGAATAGGAGGAAAATGTGACCCTGATTTTGCCAAAGTAAAGGTTCGCGTTATTTCCAAAGTTGAAGAAAACTTGTTCGTAACATTCGACATAGGGAAACGGCGGCTGAAGTCATTTACTATAATAAATATACTTGACGGCTCCAAGGTCGTGCGGGCACTTAGCCTCAGAAAGATAAATTTACGGTACTTTGCCAAGGACGAAGTTTGTGTCATAATAAAGGTGTGTGTGAATTCATTGATGACATAAAGTTTCGTTCTAATTTGTATACTAGCGGACGTCACGCGGTTTAGCTCCCGTTCCCGTGGGAATACGGGAATAAAATATAGCCTATGTTACCCGGGATAGTGTAGCTTCCTAACAGTGAATGAATTTTTTCAATCGTTTTAGTAGTTTCGGAGCCTATTCGATGCAAACGAACAAACAATCAAATCTTTCCTCTTTATAATATTAGTATATATTTAGCTCGCCAAATTGGCGTCGCCACCAGCCTGATGGACAGCCGTGGCACATCTAGCGATTGGGGGCCACTTCTGACGGTGGTCCTCAGTGATGTGCCTCTTCACGCCATAGTATAGATGAGACCTCATGTTATTCTTAGCAGCTGAGGTAAAGGTTCCAGTTCCGCATCCGATTCTGAGTTGATTTCCAGTTTTCGTTGTGGTTTCGATTCCGTTTTCGGTTTTGATTGCAGTACTCAGGGGTGACCTCTTACAGACATAACGTTTACGATATTACTCTTCTGAAATTTTAACGGCCCAGGACGCAATATTCAAAAGGCAGTCTCAACGAACTATTTCCACCTTCAGTTCACTGAGCGTCTCTAGGAGACCACCCTCAGTTGTATATAAGTATTCAGGGTAAGTACTGTCTCGGTTTTCCCAATACACCCTACAGTATGAGGTTCTTCGAAAGCCGTCTTAGCAGGTTGGTGCAATCGGCAGCTCGAGTGCAGCGCCTGTGGTGTTGCAAATGATGACTATTTCCATAAGCCGTGGGCTTGTCTGCCAGTTGGTACTTATAAAAAAAGTCGTTCGTGGTCTGATATTCTCATCTCTTTTTCCTACCATTACTCCTACAGCTACTTGCAATCTTGGGGTCATTCGTTCACATGAGCTATTCTCTTTCGAGTTTTTTTATCTCTTGGCTACGTTTTTGTTTGTCAGTAGGTAGGAGCACCACTTGCAGTTGAAACTGGTTCGAAGCTTGAAAATTTTGATAAGGATGTACGTACATACATACATATAGTCACGCCTTTATCCCCGAAGTGGTAGGGAGAGACATAGTATACGCCCACATTTCACCTTATAGTTTTATGTCCCACGTAATAGGTGGTGAGCCTATTGCCTTGTTGAAATGGACCGGCGCAAGTTGTTGTTGAGCCGCCCATCAGGCTTTTCGATTATTACCAGTTGTTCAACTTAACTTGACTAACTATTGTCATTTTACTAACAAACAGGTTTAATATTAAGTTTTCCTTCTCTACGTAATGGATCGTTTTACGAAAGTGTTCCCTTTAGTCGCCTATTACAACACCCTTAGAATGAAATTGGGGTAATGAAATTTTGTATTCTTTCCCGTTACCACACTGGGCCCTGTCGCCACACGGGACTTGGATCACCAAGATGAGCCTGTAATACACCAAATAGGTATAGATCCGCCTAGTAACATAATGCCGATGAAGGAAGAACTTACTTTATAATGGAGTTAACACTTCAACCGTCTTAGCTGTATATCTGTATACTGTTGCCAAGTTTAAAACGTTTTAGCAAACAAACATAATGACGTTTTCTCCCGTCTTATATAGAGTTGATATTTTGTGTGCATAAGTAAAGCACACAAACGCAGAATTACTAAAGTGGGCCACAGTGTAAAATAATACAGTAAGTTTATAACACAATGCTGTTCAGTGTTACTCACCAACTAGCGCGAGGTAGCTATGCAGAGAACTCTTTCCCAGGGCGCCTTACTACAGAGATTCCAGTGTGCGTGCAAAGGTAGGCTAGGGCTCTCACGAAAACAGCCAGGTAGGGTGTACACACATATATTTATAAGGTTCTCAGAGCTACAGATACAATAAGAAGAAGTTATACACTAAGAGACATATATAGACTAGATAGTCTTAAAAGTAGATACTATGTCTATGCACTAGTAGGTACTACAGGTGATCTAAATAGGCGTGGACAGATACGTACAGGTTATAACTTTTAGTATGCAGTGGCCTTCGTGTAGGGCGAGAGCGACACCGGCTGTTGTCAATGCCAGGAAGACGGCAGGCCTCTCACAGATGCACCTTGCTCGTGCAGTCCACGTATTATTGGGCGTGGCTCCTATCACCATACAGTAGCCGCTTCCAGCCCTTAATAAACGACCCTGTCGTGAAATAGAACACGAAAAATTAAGACACTGACCGCGCAAAAGATGACAATCGACCCGCTTTGCAAACAGTTAATTGAAACTTCCCAGAATCTGGGTATCGGTTATCACAGTCCAATTCCTTCCGAGGAGGATAGGTAAAACGCAGGAAATTCTCCTTAAGTCCTCAGGTTAGAACTTATAACCTCCAAAGCGAAATTGAGGTGTGCCACTCAAGAGTTGTTTCAAAATCACTGCTGCTTAAAGGATAGTAAAAGAGACTTGGAACTTCATAGCAGGGCTATTTATACCCTCACTATCGAATACTCTAGAAAAAACCTTAAACCAGTTTGCTACGCAATTCCTCCGTCCATCACAAAAAACCCATAGACTAACGTCCGTTTCCTTGAGACAGCTGTTGCCACAGCAAAAAAACAATGAATCGATCATGGCGCACTGACACGCTCAAATAATATTGTCCAGTCAGAGACCAGACATTGCTACTCATAGAAAATAAATGTTACAAGTTATAAATAAACATTTTAAAATATCAAGTGCTATTAATCTTCAAAGTACGGTATTATTAATCTCTAAACATTATTTTAAAACCTTGTAAGTTTCCATTTTTGTAAATAGAAGTTTGTGAAAACTCTATGTTAATAAAGTTTTCAAAACCATAAATTTATTAATTTAATTAATTACCGTGTCAGCCGAATTGACTCCTAAAGATCTCCATCCATCCTCCAACGTTATGCATTGTTTAATTTGGCCGACCAAATATTCCATATTTAAAGCTTTATTCTGAAACAAAAATATACTGTAGCTACGATTTAATCTACCATATTGCTCCTAAGAGTTTTGAGCTTTAATATTTTGCGTTTAAAAGACTCGTGATAGTTGTTTGTCCAATGGGCAAAAGAGATGAGTATACAGGGCCGTCCCTTAAAGATTGATATTTTTTTGAAAATTGTTTAAATATGTTTAAATTTTATTACTTTTAATAATTACTTGATATTCAAAATATTAAAAGTTATATCTATTCTATAAGTATGTATATTTTTGTAATTATACGACAGTTCAGCTTACCACCTATGACTTGGGACCAATTCTAAAAATGGCAGGCAGAGACATAATCTATTAAGATTATGCCTCTACCTACCTACCTACTATTTAAGTATGTATGTGTGTGTAGTTATACAAAACGTCATATACATACATACATACATATGGTCACGCCTTTATCCCCGAAGTTGTAGGCAGAGGCATATTATATGCCCACATTTCACCTTTGTATAATTTGTCCCACGTAATAGGTGGTGAGCCGTATTATAAAAACGTCATATAAATATGTAAAATATTTTCTAAAATAGAATCCATCGTTATAGCGCGGTTTTGTATTCTTAATCTCCTGTGTCCATCGTACTACTGATGTTTCTATACTGTGGCAAAGGACGACGGGGTAATTGCTCGAAGGAGCTGTGGAAGACAGGCCTCCCTCGGTTATTAATGACGACCTACCCTCCCCTATTTACAAGTCATTAAGTGAACCCAACAGAATTCATGTTTGTAATCAAATATTGTAAGAAAACTATATGAATATTCATAACGTTTTTGGTGAATCTGGAGAAAAATATTCCAGGATTGTATTAGAATCGTTATTGAAATAGAATAGGGATAGATTTTATCATGAATACTTTTTTAGTCCTTGATCACATAAACTCATGAAAAGAGAATAGATGTAAAAGGTTATCTCAGGAACTACCAACCCGATTTGAAAAATTATTGTTTTGCATTTATAGAGGAGGGTTATGGTTAAGAGAAGACACTTCTCTCAACTGACTAATTCTTTTACTTTATACATCTTGGGGAGACTTAGGCACCATCGACCGGCAACTTTTTAAGTTGCACGGTACGAATGTATCGAATTTAGTTTAGTAAATCATTCGATTTGTGATGATACCTGCCCAAACATTAGAGATAATTTAAAAAAGCAAATAGTATTCTAACTAAATCACAAATTTAATTATCAGTCTCTAACAGGACTCAAACTTGTGTCTTCTGGCTAATGCGCATCTAACCCGGTTAGCTAGAGGAATCGAAGAGACGGGTCTACTGGCTAACTGGTTCACAGGCGACGGAAAACATGATCTTTGTTATTGCAACCAATACACTTCTATCTTTCTTCCTTTCACACGCAAACAAAGTTGCGCGGGTCAGCTAGTATCAGATACACGCATGGAGATGTCACCCTATTATGATGTGGGTCTATAACCGTGTAACCTGTCATAAGTCATGTGTTTTACATAGACCTTACACAGATCTTACACGACTTGCACTATCACTGATTAAGTCGACAAGTGTTTTGCCTTTACACACGGCAGCCTCAAGGAAGACTTTTACTGAGACTCCACTGTCCATCTCTTTGTCACGAGCATAGATTTAGAACTGAAAAATTGTAAACAAATAAATTTAAAAAATAGACACTGCCTCGTGACCATACAGTGTTTATTTTTTAATTATTTGTTCACACAACAGGAAGTTTAGATTATTTCAATGTTAATTGCCACAAACACAAACCTCTAAGGGCTTATATGTGTGGCCATCTGTTGGGAGTCCTGAGACATTCTTCCGAGGGCTTGCCCGGGGCTCCCAACCATAGGCTGTTGGGCGTTACGTGAGCTTTTTAGTCGGTAGGAGTCCGGCATACCATTCATGATGGATTTTCCCTCACGTTAAAAAAAAAGGTATATTGACACCACACATAACTAAAAAAATAAATAAATAAATATTCACAGACATTTCACACAACGTTATCGGAATCACAAAGTAAGCTAGGAATAACCTGCTTGTGTTATGGGTATCAGACCACGGATATTAATACTTTTTTTTGAATAAATACGTATTATACATAGAAACTACTGTATCCATAACTATTGACATAACATAATGAAGCTATACTTACAGTTGAAACTTTCACAGATGATGTATATCCGCTGGCGCTATATCAACAAAAATACTAAAGCAGAGAAAAAATAATATTTAAGGAAAAAAATCAAATTTGTCGAAAAACTTTAGTGTACAAAATTAAGAATTGTGTGATTGTATACCTAGAGGTGTGTTTAATATATGCGTCTAACTTAGATATACTTAGCAAATTTTATAAGGATCGTATCTTTATGAACGCGCACCAAAGTAAATAAGCCCCTAAGGTTAACTGCAAGATTCATAGCGTCTGATGAAAAAACTAAGTGTGAATTATGTTGTTTTGCGTCTCGACTAATGAAAGACTGCTTCGGCTGTACAATATTTTAGCCTAATAGTTTAGTTAGTTACGAGATAAATTCTTTCAAATTGGTGTGGGAATCAGGTTCATCTATACTAATATTATAAAGTAAAGTTTGTTGTGTTTGTTAAATTGTAAGGGGTAATCTCGGGATCTACTAAACCGATTTTAAAAATTCTTTCACCAATAGAAAGCTACGTTATTGTGGAGTGTCATAGGCTATATAACATCACGCTACAACGAATAGGAGCGGAGCAGTAATAGTGCATGTTTCAAAAACGGGGGAAAAGTTATTCCTTTTGAGAGCTTCGTTGCGTGTGCTGCGAAAATATTTATAGTTATGTAAAAAATATGTACTACAAAATTGTTTCTCTTAAAAAAGTTCTAAAAAAAATGCGCGATAGCATGTGTCTATCTTTGGGTTGGTGCACAATAACCATTTTAATGGCAATCAATTTTTTTCTACAATAATGCCACGGGATACCTCTTTCATAAACGAAATTATTCTTAAAAATAATGCGACGGGAATACACGCGACGAGAAACCTCTCTCTCTCTCTCTCTCTCTCATGTAGTATTCAATATTAAAGAGGAGACGCTACGGGAGTAAACGCAACGCGACGGGAGTAAATGCGACGGGAACAGGTAATACTCTCTCTTATTTGGCGCAAACGAAGTTGCGCGGGTCAGCTAGTAATTATATAATATCAGAGATGTGTAGTTTTCCTGGGATATCACTCCGGCTCTAAATATATTGGTACAATACCTGTGAACAATTCGACACGAAAAATGGTTAAGTTAGGACTCTCCGACTCAAAAGTCACCTACTCGACATTAATGTCCTTTTTTTTTTATTAAGCTCGTGACGTCGCTACCCTGATGGAAAGCACCTTTTCCTTTACCTTTGGTTTGATATTATTCCAACCACCACATTGTCAACAGCGCTACATTAATCTGCCCGCTTAGACATTTTAACACATGGATCTGCTTTGTACCAAAGTTGACAGGTTCAGACCCATCTAACACACAAAATGATTTCTGAGACCCACCTTTAGATGGAATTTTCAGCAGGCTGATGAATAGTTCCAATCTGCTTTTTAGGGCGCCATTTCTTTGTAGTACTGTAGTAGACATGACGCACAAATTCCTAACGGCTCTACGGAACTATACCTCTACTGGCCTACGTCTCTACGGGCCTACTACTATACGGGCTTACGCCTCCACGGGACTACGCCTCTACGGGCCTACGTTTCTACGGGCCTACGCCTCTACGGGACTACGCCTCTACGGGACTACGCTTCAACGGGCCTACGCCCCTATGGAACTACGCATCTTCTACTACAGAACCTCTTGCATATTATTGTTTTTTGCCAAACCCAACTTTCTGGAATGAATGAATGAGGTAAGATTGATTTGGATTAAGAATATTTCCGTACGGTCCATTTAATTGAAGAGTCACTCCCGATTTTTTCCTGCCCATGAAACAAAATAACCGAATCATTGTAACACTCACCCTCACCAACCGTTCCCGGTCTATTTAACCGGCAACCAATAAACAGGTTCTCACTTAATCTACTAAGCGGTTTCATAAATGTACAAAATGAAAATCTAGGCTTAGGCTCAATGGCTCTTGACGTTCTAAAACTCCTTGCTCGTGGCCTTGTTGTTGTTGTTGTTATTTTGGGACTGTTGACCTATTCAGAAAAGTAGCTTTGATTTATTTTTTATTAAAATTTTTCAAATAAAATTTGTACGATGCAAACAATTTTGAATCTGGTCACATATTCTAATGTCAAATACCGACGCAGTAACGGAAGTCACAAAGGCATTTATCTGTATTTTGTAATAATTGGTGGTAGAGCCTATAATGCCGTGTTGAAATAGAAAAAACCCACGCATAGGAAACGGGCATGGAGAATTCATGATGTCAAAAAATTAACAATTAAGACATTGGTAAAAGACAATCTGGGGTTGCCATGTTGTAGCAATGCCCTACCGCGGCCGGTTCGTTGAACACGCCGGGGTCCAATGAGACGGAAACTATAATGAACCGCAGTCCACACGAACTATCTGCTTAACTTATCTTCCGAAGCATGGAAAAACACACCAATGCAAATACAATAAACTGTCACTCAATCATCTCAGAACCAATATTGTAAAGGTAGCCGTTTCATTATATTGCGTACACCATATCAACACTACTGAAACAAGAAGCCGACGGTCTCACCCAACTGCCCCTCTGTGAAAGTCAAAGTTCACTCCGATTGACGTTGTCATTTTTGTTTTATGTTCAAACTTTGAACAGATAATCCACGTGACCTAGTGACGTAGTTTAATGCAACAGAGTCACAGACTACAGACAAAGTCTCGCCATAAGCCCCTCTGCAATCTATTTTATAGAGAGGGGCTAAAAGTACTCATGTTTCGGAATTCAAAAACAAATTTAAAAAGAAAATGGAGCATGGTGTATTTTATAATGTTCAAAAATAGAACATTCAAGACGTTAGTAAAAGAAAAAGACAATCCAGGGTTGCCATCATGTTGTAGCTATGGCCGACCGCGGCCGGTTCGTTGAACACGCCGGAGTCCAATGAGTCGGAAACTATAATGACCCGCAGTCCACACGAACGAATAGTGTTTTACACGCCCATTGCGGTATTACATCGCTGTCTGTTACAGTGATTGGGAATTCAAGTGATAAATATTAATGTGGAAATGTGATTAAATGTTAAGCTAGTCTTTTGTAAAGAATTAATACGGTGATGAAGTAGGAACATTAGAATGCAGCAAATTGCTGACTTCTCGGATTCAAATACTGGTTGGAACAAATAAAAAGAACAACGTGTAAAATATACATAAATTTTAAAGACATGTCATACATAGACTGCCTCGTTGGTCTAGAGGTCGAAATGTGCGACTGCGGATCACGAGATCGTGGGTTCGATTCCCAGCGGAGACAAAAATGTGTGTTCCCATACATGTATGTCTCAGGTGTCTGGGTGGTTCTATGTATGATAAGTGTGTATTTAAAAGTACATAAGTATTAATGTCCGTGGTCTGATACCCATAACACAAGCAGGTTATTCCTAGCTTACTTTGGGATCAGATAGATTGTGTGAAATTTCGGTGAATATTTATTTATAAATGTCTCTACTAAAATAATTTTATTTAGTTACCTATCTAACCATTTACATAAATATCTATAGCTACAGCAAAATTATGAAAACATAACTTTTCTACCGTTATTAATAACCTACCAAACTCCCATAAATAAATAAAAAAGTCTGGTAACACCGAAGTAAACATTCTCAGCTACCCCGACATAAAAAAAGTGTGAAACATAAATTTTAAATTACCGTAATGTGTTCTACCGCCCGCCATTTTGTGGAGACGGCCCGCGAACCGCAATTAGGTACGCCTCGTTTAATACGAGATCAAGACCTAATGAGCCACGTGTATGGTTTGGTGCACTCTTAGGATCAAAAATTATAATCCTACATCACCAATCAGACAAGAGCTCGGCTTGCATTACTGTTTCAAGTAAGGGAGGTTTGAAGTAAATTGGTTACTTTTCGTACTACACAAAATTGGTGACTACTGATAATGACATTCGGTTAGAAACTTTTAGCAGTAATGGTTGATGTTGGATACATTTATCACAAAGAATATAACATTTTGAAAGAAATAACAAAGACTCGAGTATAGTTAATTAGGTACCTATAGGTAGAAAGTGATTCGACGGAAGGACGAAAAGGGAAATACATTTGTATGGAGTAGCACGTCTCCAGTGTTGCTTCTTAACGGACGTTCTAAAGTACGGAAACTGGAAAATGCCACAAAGTGTCACCCTTGTCAGAACCGAGGGTAGCGTAAGATGCTTGACGCAGGTGGTAATTTACAGAACACTAAGAAAATTTTAAGATATTGTCAATGCGGGAAACGTATTTCTTTTGCAGCGCTCGAGGCCCCGCGGACTCAGTGTTCTGTAAACGATCACTGGAGTAAGCAACTTTCTCCATGGCCGGACCTTGAATGTGTGACCACCTCGTGATTACTTTTAGACATTTATTTGCGAGCTTTTTTGAGTTTCGGATAGTGCGAAGCTTTTCTTGCCGGTTGTCAGTAATATGACCGTCGAAATGCCAAATTGAAGGCCGTATGGGTGGCTTGAAAAACCATAACAGCGAGTCGTCACAGCCTGCGTCTGGGTTGGCAGTAAGCGTGTAGCGCCTCTGGTGTTGCAAACGTCCATAGGCTACGGTCGCCAACCATCAGGGCACAAAATAGAGAGAGTACAGATGAAAACTCATGTATGTACTTTTAACGTGACAACGTCTTATAATTCGATGGAGCCGGCTGCAAAAACGAAAAAAGATGACGTAATATGGCTTTACCTCCCTCGCGTTACCTCGCTCTGCCTCGCTCTAAGGCGTTCCATTTATTTTAGTAATGTTTTCAACAGATGGCACTATAATCAATTGATGTGTTTTTATATTTCTTTTTGTTTTGTAATGTTAATTTTATTTTTATTATATTTTTATTTTATTTTCTTATGACGTTGTCACGTTCAACCATCGTCAGTAAACCGACTTTACAGACAACCGATTTTTTTTTCACACCCACCCTCTGCTACACACACTCGCGCACAAATCAGTATCGCAAATTCGGTTGAGACCGCCTGACCTCGTGTCTGTGAATGAGTTGTCTATGTGTGCGTAGCCTCAGTATTTAGTAGGTAGGTTTCCATCTGTACTATCTCTAATTTGTGATCAGGATGAGTGAAGCTTTCACCCACCTTTGAGTTAAGAGAAAAATTTACGTAGGTAATATATATTTGTCCTAAAACCTACGAGTTAAGATCACAGCACTCTGTCTGAAACGCCTAGCTCTAGTGCTTCTAGTCCTCATTAGTAGTTACAGCGTCACCAGTAAATTACCCCCACAATACAGTTACAAGCGGTAGATAAAGTGCGCGCAAACCCGCCCTCGACGTGCTGCATTCACAAGTTGTGTAATACACACAGATTTATTGTTATGGGTTTCTTTGTAATACTTCTGAGACAGTTATTTTGGCTTAGGGAAACAAAACTGCTGTAAATTATGTGCAAATATTTTAGATTTTATGTGAAAAATGTTATGTAGTTCGTTGCAGCATGCATTGATTTTAAAAACTCATACGACAAACTAATTATCAAGATTTAAAAGTGAGCAAGCTCTTGCTTGGTTTAGTTACGTTCAGTTAGGTACTTTATTTTTACGAATATTATATACCAGCTGTTCCTCGAACGTCAATGTAGAAGTCGTTATCGTGAAAAACATAACCCTCTTTTTGCGTATTCGTTTAAAAAGTAGCCTTTGTCCTTCCCAAGGATTCAAACTATCTCTATACGAAATTTGATTTAAATCGCTCCAGCGGTTTAGGCGTGAACACGTTACGGAAAGACAGACGGACAGAGTTACTTTCGCATTTATAATATACTAGCGGACGTCACGCGGTTTCACGCGTAGTTCCCGTTCCCGTGGGAATACGGGAATAAAATATAGCCTATGTTCACCGCAAAGAGTGTAGCTTTCCAACAATGAAAGAATTTTTCAAATCGGTCCAGTAGTTCTGGAGCCTATTCGTTACAAACAAACAAAAAAACAAATCTTTCCTCTTTATGATATTAGTATAGAAGAAGGGACTGGCTTAGTCCTCCCCAGGACTAAGCCATTCTACGGTTACAAGTCTACGGTTGAAAGCCCCGGGTAATCCTTCGGAAGGATACCCCCTATCCTTCCGAGGGCTTACCCGGGGCTTTCAACCGTAGGCTCTTAGCAGGACACGTGAGGTTTTTGGAACGAAGTTCCTTATCGCACGTTGTGAAAGGGGGCTAGACGGAAAAAAATGGGACCAAAAGTTGTAACGCACTTTTGGTAGTGGTAGTGCTAACCAGGGGACGAACATAAACTCTACGAGCAACACCAAAGCAAATAGGAGTTTCACTCTGAAAAGTTTTTTATTTTTATTTTTATATTTATTTTTGTTTCTGTTTCTGTCTCTGTCTCTGTTTCTGTTTTTGTTTCAATTTTTCATATATTTCCTAAAATTGAGCCTGCTAATTAAGTTTATATTACATTATATTTGTTAGTAATAACAAAAAAAATATTAAAACTAAAAAGAATAAAATTTTATTACAATTTCTTCACTAATTAATCGAAAGGAACTTCGTTCCACCCGGGTGTCCCTTGACACCTCTCAAGTTTTTTTAGTCGTTAGGAGTCCGGCATCATATCCAAAAGGAATTTCCCTCACAAAATCACATAAAAAGGACTAGCTTATGCTTAGCCTACTTAACGTTTCCCACAGAAACGTGTGCTTCAAGCTGTAATCCTCACATTTGAAATCTCAATGAAAACGAATTTTGAAAACGCCAAAAAATAGTCGTAAATAGTCGTTCATGTAAAAAAAATACTCGTATTATAGTTTCGGCGTTATAGCTATAGGTTAGTGAGGATTATGGCTTGAACGTCAAGCTGTAATCCTCACCTCTGGTGCAAGCAAACGGCAAATTCTATCGAATTGGTTTAGGTCCCAAAAAATAGTCGTGAAATAGTCGTAACCACCTGCCAAATCTCAGAAATAGTCCATAAGCGGTTCCCGAGATGTGAAGGTACCCTGGTGAGGATAATGGCTTGAACCTTTGAAAACTTCAAATTTCTCCGGAACGCCTGCGAATTTCCGTTCAAAGTTTGTGCCAAAAAATATTCATGAAATAGTCGTATGAAGCTATAATAAATTTGAGTTGATTTAATGTGAAAATAAAAACTTTTTATTTTCCCTACATTTCTATTGATGTACAGTCGTGTACAAAATTTGTAACATCCAATGATACTAGAGGAAGTCACGCGGTTTTACCCGCATAGCTCCCGTTCCCGTGGGACAGTGGGAATAAAATATAATAATAATAATAATAATAATAATAATAAATGTTATGTAAAAAAGATAAATTATGTTATTTAAAAAAGATTTCACAAGGTTATAGAAAAGCACACATCCGCAGGGCAGCTTGTGGCGAGCTGAATGTGCGTGGCTACACATCGGTCCCGATTCCTCAGAGTTTTGTTGCGCTCCTCGACCAGTAAATTGGAGTATTGAAGATTGGTCAAAAGTTATGTTCTCCGACGAATCAAAATTTATGCTCTACAAGCACGATGGAAGACACAGAGTGTATCGAAGACCAGGGGAAAGATTCAAGCAAGCATGCATCGACGAAAAAGTAGCCTACGGTGGTGGGTCTGTACTTGTGTGGGCCGGAATTTCTTCTGAAAGTCGCACAGAGCTGGTGATCATAGAAAACGGCTCTTTAACTAGCGTAAGATATGTGGAAGAAATCCTCAATGATCACGTTGGTCCATTTATGGTCAATTTAGGTGAGGATGCTATATTTATGCATAATGCATAATGGATGTATATTTAAAAATGTAATTTATAAGTATTTTAAAGTAATAAAGACGAATAATAATAATAATAAACCCCTCGTGGACAGTCGTTATCTTTTCATGGGATTAACGCATCCCTATGAGGGCATAGTAGATTTGCTTTTTGAGTCATACACTTTTTGAGATCAACAAAAAAGATTTCACAAGGTTATAGAAAAGCACACATCCGCAGGGCAGCTTGTGGCGAGCTGAATGTGCGTGGCTACACATCGGTCCCGATTCCTCAGAGTTTTGTTGCGCTCCTCGACCAGTTAGCATTTAATGGGCTAACGGGAGACGGCACTCCCGGGAGTGCAGCAAATCTCAACTCTGGCTTGCCTTAATTGGCTGATCAGAGGGAGGAAGCCAGAGCTTTATGCTCGGGGGTGGAAGTGTCATTTTCAAGGGCATAAATACGGGGAAACCCGCTCCGGGTCTCACCCGCGATGGCGAAACCGGCGCCGCACCGCTCGACACCCCTAGCCGCTCACACCGGTGTTGCCCTCTGTCGCCTCACAGGCTTGCATGCCTATGGCGATTGTATAGGGGGCCCATCTAGTGAGTTGGCGAGTCACCGTCTGCCAATATTTTAGTAATAATATATTGAAATGGCAGACGCCGTCATCATCCATAGCATAAGTTAGTAGTTCCATTTAACCCCCAACGCAATAGCCCATTTTGTAGTTAGCATATTTTACAATAGGTTAGCTCCCATTGTAGGCAGTCCATTGCCGTTCTTCTACATAAGGCGGACGTGAATTGTCTGCAGTGGGGGTCCCATTTCCCAATACATTAAAAATCTCAAAGGGCCTCTGCGTGTTGGACCAATATGTCCCCATGTAAGCCTACCAAATGTCCGGGTATCTTCATAAGAAAAAAAAAGAAGATACCCGAGTAAAGATAGAAACATAATAGTATTATTATGTTTCTATCTTTACTCGGGTGACCACAAGTGACACAAGTGACCCGGATTCATTGCTCTCGAGTGTATACTCGAGAGCAATGAATCCGGGTCACTTAAAGAATCCTAAAAATCTCGGAAACTAAAAATGCTAGGTTAATGCAATAAATTGTATTTAATAGACAATGTAATACTCCTTAAATGAAGGTATTAAAACTTCTTAGTTATTGTAAAGTTATATTATAAAAAAATCAAATTTGAAAAAGGGCCACTTGCGAAGATGGAACTACGAAATTACAGCATTTGGTGTTGCTTTTGTTTGTAATCTGTCATTTATGTGGGTACATAAACCATGTTGATAGTGCTCTATATTCATCAATCAAGCTGAAATTATGTCGCTTACGCCTGAAGAATGCACCAGAATACTTACAATGCTGGAAACCGGCCGGAGTCAGCGCGATACAGCCAGGACTGTCGGTGTGTCGCTGTCAACAGTACAAAGAGTTCTCCGACGTTACGAAGAAACTGGTTCTAACCTACGCAGACCAGGAACGGGCAGAACCAGGTGTACCACAGCACGAGAAGACCGATACTTGGTGAACACCATGCTTCGAAATCGCTTTCTCACAGGAACTGAACTCACCAATCAGTTTCGACGCCTCGGAGGAAGTAACCCAAGTGCATGGACAGTAAGACGTCGGCTTGCTGAATCTAACTTAAAACCCCTTAGACCTGCAAACGGCCCTAAACTGGAGCGTGGGCATCGTATTTCGAGACTAAGGTATGCCCAGAGCCACGTAAATTGGAGTATTGAAGATTGGTCAAAAGTTATGTTCTCCGACGAATCAAAATTTATGCTCTACAAGCACGATGGAAGACACAGAGTGTATCGAAGACCAGGGGAAAGATTCAAGCAAGCATGCATCGACGAAAAAGTAGCCTACGGTGGTGGGTCTGTACTTGTGTGGGCCGGAATTTCTTCTGAAAGTCGCACAGAGCTGGTGATCATAGAAAACGGCTCTTTAACTAGCGTAAGATATGTGGAAGAAATCCTCAATGATCACGTTGGTCCATTTATGGTCAATTTAGGTGAGGATGCTATATTTATGCATGACAATGCCCGACCTCATACAGGTAGGATTGTGAATGACTACCTTCAAGAGATGAACATTACTCGTATGGAGTGGCCAGCGCGCAGCCCGGATATCAACCCGATCGAGCATGCTTGGGACGAGCTAGGCAGATGCGTAAAACAACGAAACCCTCCCCCAATCACGCTTCGTGAGCTCAAAATTGCTCTCACAGAGGAATGTGAGAATATTCCCCAAAATCGTATAAGGAACTTGGTGTACAGCATGCCAAACCGCGTAAACGCAGTAATGGAAGCACGAGGAGGCAATACGAAGTATTAAAATTCAAGAAAATCGTAATAAAGTTCAAAAATTTCATGTTTCCTATTTTTGTTTTAAGGAGAGATCGGCAGTTTTTTCTTTATGTAATTTTGTGTTAATAAAATGTATGGTGACTCATATTTTTTTTACTTTCATTTAAGGAGTATTACATTGTCTATTAAATACAATTTATTGCATTAACCTATCATTTTTAGTTTCCGAGATTTTTAACATTCTTTAAGTGACCCGGATTCATTGCTCTCGAGTGTATTTATTTGACACATATAAAGTTTACAATAGTTACATTGAAAATACTGGATCCCAAACTAGGCCAAGAACCTGTATTTTGGGAAACAGTTACAAGATAAGTGGTAACAATTTGGACACATTGCAATTCAATAATAGTGCTTATTCTAAGGTTAATGTTATTAGAATATAATTTAATAATATAAAATCAATAAATAGAATAGAATAACGGTTCTTTCTTTTCGCACCAGATTTCACCATTAAATTTAATCAATGAAATACAATTAAGAAGGAAATATTTTAAAACATTATACGATAGTCAGGGCATGTGTGTGTGTGTGTGTGTGTGTGTGTGTGTGTGTGTGTGTGTGTGCGTGTGTGAGTGTGTGTGTTGTTCAGTTCAGATTGACAGTTGATCATTGCAGAAACTTGAGTAGGTCCTCAGTACTCTCATAATCGCGTCGAAGTAGCCAATCCGATGCTATATTCATCAGATCATGCCTATTTACTCCTACTATGGATTTATATTTGTTGAGTAAGTTATACAGCTTACATCCCAAACTTTTAAACTGACGCCTAGCGAAAGCAGTTCTACATCGAACAGGCGGGCACACCGATCTCTTGCTGCGCTTTTGGCCAGGTGTAGGAGGAGTCACGCTTTGATGGATCTTAGAGATTGATCTGAGCACAAAGAGCTGTCTCACAGTAAGGACTTGGATTTCAGCGTACAGAAGGGTAGTAGGATATCTAATTGGTTTCTTTTTCAATACTTTGAGAACAGCTCTCTGTGCTCTCTCAAGTTCAAGAAAGTGAGTTTTTACTGCTCCCCGCAGACAGGAATACAGTATTGAATAACTGACTGACAGAGAGCGAATATGTGATGTTATATACCAATTTAAGTGTAAACAATCCATATATCATGTCATTGTCTTAAAAACTTACTACTACTAGTCTAGTACTTTTTTAACAAGTGTTAATCATAATTATCACAGTTGTTTCATTCGTGTAATCACAGCAATGTTCTACTATCATATATGTATGTTCTACTATCATATATGTATGATAGTAGAACATTGCTGTGATTATACGAATGAAACAACTGTGATAATTATGATTAATACTTGTTATAAAAGTTTTGATGATGAGGATACAAATCATGAATGTTTGTTTTTTGTTTAATTATAACTGCTGGCATGGAAAACGTCTCATTCAAAGAAATATTATTATATTAAGCGCAATATTTCCCAATAATCTAATTCTGTCCCAATATTATAAAGAAAGAAGATTTGATTGTTTGTATGTTTGCATCAAATAGGCTCCGAAACTACTTAACTGATTTGAAGAATTCTTTCACTGTTGGGAAGCTACACTCTTCCCGGTAAACATAGGCTATATTTTATTCCCGCATTACCACGGGAACGGGAGCTACGCGGTTTGACATCCTCTATCTAGTATCATTCATTGGAAGTTACAAATTTTGTACACAACTGTACATCAATAGAAATGTAGGGAAAATAAAAAGTTTTTATTTTCACATTAAATCAACTCAAATTTATTATAGCTTCATACGACTATTTCATGACTATTTTCTGGCACAAACTTTGAACCGAAATTCGCAGGCGTTCCGGAGTAATTTGAAGTTTTTAAAGGTTCAAGTCATAATCCTCACCAGGGTACCTTCACATCTCGGGAACCGCTTATGGACTATTTCTGAGATTTGGCAGGTCGTTACGACTGTTTCACAACTATTTTTTGGAACCTAAACCAATTCGATAGAATTTATAGTTTGCTTGCACCAGAGGTGAGGATTACAGCTTGACGTTCAAGCCATAATCCTCACTAACCTATAGCTATAACGCCGAAACTATAATACGACTATTTTTTTTACATTTACGACCATTTACGACTATTTCACGACAATTTTTTGGCGTTGTCAAAATTCGTTTTCATTGAGATTTTAAATGTAAGGAATACAGCTTGAAGCACACACAGAAACTTGTTCCATGGATAAAAAGTAATCTAAATATTATTATATCCTTTCCCAAGCTCTATTCTAAAAAAAGTTTTTCTAAACTTCACCCCCAAGGGGATGAAATTCGGTCGAACCAACCATGAATTTGATTTCGAACGCGGGCATCTTCTGATTATTTTGTTAATATTTTTTCACTTTAACTTTTTTCAGTCGTTGATTGTCTCTTAATCTGCTCTCATCATAACTGCTATTTCACGCCTCGATACTCAGATTATAGATTATAAGCCTCGATCACTTTTAATCAATTATGATTTTAGATTTATATTCGTACTTGCCTTTGCCTGCCCACAGATAAAAGAAACCTCTTCATCTATCTGTAGACAAAGGTGATTGGCCGTACAGCCTAGTCTAGTTTTTAATTTTTTTACATAGATTTGGTAATTCTATTTATAAAAAGACGGGTTATTCCATTCAAAGAATCTATCACAAAACAACATGTAAGTATGTATTTTATGTAGGTACGTACGTTTCCACCGTGGACGCGATCATGCGCATTAGAGGCCTGACGGAGGAAGCAGTCTCACAGGGTGAGGTGGTGGTGGCGGTGTCTCTCGACATCGCCAACGCATTCAACACCTTGCCCTGGAGCTGCGTCAGGGAGGCGCTTATCTATCATGGAGTGCCTCCCTACCTCCGTCGAATTGTCGGGGCTTATCTCTCCGAGAGAGCCATAACTTACCCGAGCTGGCTGGGGCCGGGTCGGCGAGATGTGTCGTGCGGTGTTCCACAGGGATCGGTTTTAGGGCCGCTCCTGTGGAACATCGGTTACGACTGGGTGCTGCGTGGTCCGTTGCTCAGAGGGGTCGGCGTAACGTGTTACGCCGACGACACCCTCGTTACGGCGCGGGGAGCAACGCACCGTGCCGCAGCACTTAAGGCCACGGCAGGGGTTGCTCAGGTCGTGGGTCGGATTCGGCGGCTGGGTCTTGAGGTCGCCCTTCACAAATCCGAGGCTCTGTGCTTCCACGGACCTCGGATGGGGCCACCTGTGGGATCCAGCCTACAGGTGGGGGGCGTCAGCATCGGCATCGAGCCCTCGATGAAGTATCTGGGGCTCGTACTCGATGGCCGGTGGAACTTCGGACATCATTTCCGAAGTTTGGTCCCAAAACTGAGGGGAGCATCGGCCGCACTCGCGCGGCTGATGCCCAACATCAGGGGACCCAACGCTCCCTACAGGAGACTGTACCTTGGGATCGTGCGAAGCATGGCCCTGTACGGGGCTCCCGTATGGGCGGAGACCCTGACGGCCAGCAATGTGGCTAGACTGATGAGCCCGCAGAGAGTGATGGCCGTCAGGGTGATAAGAGGATACCGCACGATCTCCGGTGAGGCGGCATGTCTACTAGCCGGGACCCCTCCATGGGACCTGGAAGCGAGAGCCCTTGCGTCACTGTTCAGATGGCGCAAGGAGGCGCTGGAGCGGGACCAAAGGCCTGCGTCTCGAGAAATCGAGGCCCAGCGGACCCTGCTCCACCAGGAAACCCTGGAGACATGGAAGATGCGACTTGAGCAACCAAAGGGGGGATTCGCCACAATCGCGGCCGTCAGACCGGTCATGGACGAGTGGCTGGAGAGAAGACACGGTGCTCTCTCCTACCGGTTGACACAGATGCTTGCCGGGCACGGTAGCTTCGGTAGGTATCTGTGGCGAAAACACCGGGAAACCACGGCCGAGTGTCAGCACTGCGAGGACCGCAGCGATGACACGGCGCTCCACACGCTGGTGGAGTGCACGGCGTGGGCACAACAGCGACAGGTCCTCGTAGTGGGTCTGGGCGTGGACACTCTCTCGCTTGAGGCCATGGTGCGAGCCATGCTCTCCAGCGGGAGTAAGTGGGACTGCGCCGCCTCTTTCTGCGAGCAGGTCATGCTCGCGAAGGAGGCGGCGGGCCGGGTGCGGGAGAGAACTCTTCCACCCGAGTTCCGCAGTCGGCGCCCTGGGCGCCGCCGACGTGTCTTCGCCGAGGACTATCGGCCTCCATGACCGGGGGTCTGAGGACGGTGAGAGGGCCGCTCACCGTCCTTACAGAAGCAGGCCCATGACGGCAGCGTGACGTGAGCACTCACGCACGCCCCCCCTTAGAAGCGGGGTCACACCCGAAATCCCCCATAGACGCGGGATTGCACCCGAACCACCCCCTGGGCGAGGCCGCATTGGCGGCCGTAGGTCTGTTGGGAGTCACGGGACATCCTTCCTGAGGGCTTACCCGGGGCTCTCAACCATAGGCTGTTGGGCGTTACGTGAGGTTTTTAGTCGGTAAGAGTCCGGCATAGCATCCTACGAGGATTTTCCCTCACGTTAAAAAAAAAAAAAAAAAAAAGGTACGTACGTTTATAAAAATATCTTTATCCTTAGAGACGCGTCATATTTATTATACAGCCCGGTAAAAGCCACCACAATGGAATGACCCCAAACAGCATAACTTAATTATACAAATCCATTCGTTGTAAATTAGTTGTCGAAATGATTTGTTTTGGGTTCTGTATAATAAAGGGTGAATATTCCCGTCACGTACGATGTGTGGACGAGTTGGCAATGTTCGGGACATTTGTCTTTGTGATCATTTGATGTAGTTATGGATTTTTCTTTTATTACATGTATGGGAGTGTGGACTTTAGGAAAAAAGGCTGAAAAAAATGAAACGCTGGAACAAAGTTGTGTTTGTTCACTGAATTGATAAGTTTGCACTATGAAATAATCACTTTCAAAACTATTTTCTACACTTTATGTATTTTGAAGCGCTCGTGGCCCCGCGGACTCAGTGTTCTGTAAACGATCACTGCAGTAAGCAACTTTCACTATGGCCGGTCCTTGAATGGGTGACCATCCATGTAATCACTTTGTGACATTTATTTGAGCGTTTCCGTGCTTCGGAAGGCACGTTGAGCCGTTGGTCCCGGTTGCCAGTAAAATGGCAGTCGTTAAGCTAAGTTGAAGGCTTTATTTCAACAGCAGGCAGTCACAACCTGCGCCTGTCCATTTAAACACGGCAATACGGCTCACCACCTATTACGTGGGACAAATTATACAAATGTGAAATGTGGGCATATAATATGCCCACATTTCACCCCTTCGGGGATAAAGGCGTGATCATATGTATGTATGTATGTATGTATTTATTTACAGTTACTATACACTATAAACATGCAAGTCATAATACAGGGGAACAAATTTTCAAAAAAAAGGGCAATACCAAATAAGAATTATGCATCAAAAATCTCTTCCACATCACTGTCAATAACTACCGTGAACAAAATGTTTATTTTCTACATAAATACATACTGCAGCTTTTTTCATAGAGGATTGTACTACTTGTACCTCACCACAGGGCGGAAACTCCATACAAATGATTCGTCTTCAATTGTCACCTACACTAAAAACACGCTATGTTCGTACAGAGCTTGAATGTGCGTGTGACCAAATTCGGTGGGTCCTACGTATAAAGGCGAAACTGCCGTTTGCGCCTTTTTCCAATTATTTGAGCAATGAGTTCACTTTGCTCTATTCTATGACATCAGTAAGTAAAAAAAAAATTTGTCAATTAAATCCAAAATAAAATTTTAGGCAAATAGGCGTATGTGTAAAAACTACGTCACGTATAAAACCCGATCGCACTGTTCGCCCATCTACAGCGCTGAGTAGTCAGGTAGGGGCGCGGCGGCTGTTGTTCTAGATTAGTGATGGGCAAAGTACGGCCCGCGAAATCATTTAATCCGGCCAGCCGACGGTCCTTCGACATGAGTATATGACTCGTGATAATCATAATTTGACGGTTCAGAAGTATTATAGATTCTACTTAATAGAACAATAGACCCATATGTAAAGGAGCCAGCTAGCAGAAAATTAGAGCGATGTTTGCGTCGTTATATGTGTGCGAATAGACTTTTTCGACCATGAAATACTGCAAATCTTAATCAGAAACCGACTTACTGATGAACACCTCGCAGTACTGAAAGTGACTGCGTCTCAGCTGGAACTCATTCGAAAAATGCATTTTTCCTATAAATTTGGCCCTCGATTAAAATTCTTCATTTTTCTGGCCCCCAATTAAGAAAGTTTGCCCACCACTGTTCTAGATTAAGGTAAACTTTATAAGAGTAAAAAACTGTTAGATTATCAAGGTAAGTTTTATTTCAAATTAGACAAAACATTTGTGAGAATAGTTCAAATTAATTATACCTAAGTAGTTGATTATGCAGAAAAGTTAAAAGTTGTCTTAAAAATATTTTTTATTAAGTTTGATTTCTAATAAAACTTTATACGAATAGAAGACTTAATTAGATTGTTTATGTTGTTATTCGATTGTTTATTCAAATTAGGTAAAATATTGCCCCCAATAAATAAATAGATACATAAATAAATAATTCTTCAGCCAAAGTTGGAGCTATGGTCGATTTTGCAGAAAAGTTAATTGTTGTATTAATTTAATTATTGTATCTAATACTTAATAGGTAAAGGAACTTTTTACTTTTCTAGATTATCAAGATTTTTTTCTATTTAAAAAAAAAGAAAAACAATAGTTTGTCACAATACCTAGTTAAAATTATGATAGCAAAAATGTCTCATATTTTTTATTCAATGTAGCATTTGTTGTACTTACATTCCAAGTTGATACTACTTATTATATTGCCATTATTTTATGTATGACTACGAGTAGTTGGTTACATATGTATATTGCATCTTTTATAATTTTAATCTTAAATAAAACCGTGAAAATGTTTAGCAAGTTGTTTTATTTATAAATTAGGACACATTATGCTAAAAACCTAACTAAATTTGAGCACAGTATAAGGGCGTATTTGCGTTAAAACGAAATAACGATACAATAAGCAACATTCTGTAACTGATTCTTATAAAAAGTAATACGTGATAACAATTAAAATAATTACATGCGTAAATAAAAACAGAACTCGCTTAAAATATTGTATTTATATTAAGCCTAGTAAAATGCGAATGATCATTTAAGTTTCTATACGTTGAACAATATACGTGGAATTACAGGAAAATGACGACGTAAAAGGGCCAATGTGTAAAATCTCAAAAAGTATTAAAAATGCATGAAAATTGATAACAACCCTAGAAATAGTATTACACGTAAAGGCTAAATGCAAAATTGCATTAAATTCGGTTAAGTAGGTCAGAAGATATTACCCAAAAATATAGTGCTGGCAACTTAAATCGCTCTCCTGTAAAATCTATTTTATTCCCTTACGCCTGTATACATAGGGCGACCATCGCAATAGGGCTAAGCAAATGTTCTTTCAAAACACCCGCCATCTATAATGACAGCTGTGGCAGGACTCGCGGGGGTAGGGTAGCTCGGTCGGTGAGGGCAGGGAGTTGCCTATCTGTATCTAATGGGTACGATTATATTATCTGTGACCTCACTATACGGTCCGAAAGGCGGGGCAAAAGCGATTGCGAATAGGTGTTTGTCACGCTCGATTGAAAATGATTCCATATGCATTATCCCGGACAACATACTTCAATTCTCTCACTACGTCCGGCATTCCATGTACCTACCTGGCTACGCTCGGAATTCCTCTCTAAAATATTTCACTGCATCTTGCATTCAAAAGATTGTCCTATGCTCCTATCCCACAATATATTATTTTGATGGCACAACTGTCAAACAGTAGTTGTACTCTAAATGGAAATCCACCATCCACAAATCTAAGTGAAAGATTGATTCGTGTGAATAATTGCGCTTTCATTGATTAAGAAGAAAATATGAGCATGATTTCGATTAACAATATTTATTAAAAAGAAGTGTATATTTTGGTGGTTACAAAACCTTGTGCATATATTCTAGACTAGCTATTGCCTCCGACTTCGTACGCTGCATTTTAAATGTGATTCTGATTTGAGATTGATATAACTTTTTGAAGTTATACTTCTTTAGGCGCGTTATGAAAAAATGATGAGAGTGAAATTTTAAGATCTGTGACACAAAATTAACAGTATGAAGTTGTCTGCTTAACCGCTCATTAAGTCTCGAAAAAAAAGCTACCAACAAAATAGAAATTGAACCTCGATATTAGTCGCGCATGTTGGTACGCTCGTCACCTCTGATCACTGTTTTCATATTTATAATATTTTTTTTTTAATAAGTATAACTTCTCACGCGCGTACATAAGTACACGCACCCATTTTTTTTTATTTATGAACCGATAAACATGAAACAAACACTGATGTTAATTGGATCAAACCGCAACGCAATAAAGAAAACTGCATTGCAATCGGTTGAGCGGTTGCTGAGATTAGCGTGCATGATGGTGCACTCATCAACTGTCTGTTTGTCTGTACGATGGTCCAGACAAACAGACAGTTACGATTTTATTATATGTATTGATGATATTGATTGATTGATTGATATTGATTGATAGCTCAATCCGCTGTGAACTTGGCGCTTATGTCTAGATGCGGTCAATTGCATCTTGCGTGTTTTATAATTTCTCTTAGATTTTTATTAATCTAAATAAATAAATAGCAAATCTAAATCTAAATAAATAACTAAAATGAATAGCAAATAAATAACCTATGTTTTAAGGCCCATACCCAAAGGATAAAACGAGACCCTGTTTCTGAGACTACACAGTCCGTCGAGCTTTCTGTCTCCAGGCTGTATTTCAGGAACTGTGATAGCTTATGAGTGGAAATTTTCACAGATGCTCTATTTGTATTTCCAATAAAACAGTAGAATATTACTATTAAAGGGGAACTTCCACACAGCAAAGTTGAATTTTGCAGTCTTTACGGAATAGAACGGAATCCTTAGTGCGTGATTCCGAATTGCACACACATGACCGGTTCTTATTTATTTAAATTATTTATTTCAAACTTTACCACAAAGTACAAGGCGGACTTAATGCCTTAGTCAATTGCTGCGAGTCAACCTTAGGGTGATGCAGATATAAAAAAGTAAGAATTTTTATAATAGTACCTACTGAAAAGAAAACAGGCTTGAGTTGCATCTAGCGCATCTTGACAAACTTAACATTAAAACGAAAATTGTACCTAGAACACAGAAAATTTAAAGAGAAAGCAAGATTACGCGATTAACATTTATTTATAGGCTTTTAAAGAAACCCCATTTCTCAACAATATAATCACCTCCAAAATCGTTACCAGTGAATGAGATGCAATGCAACAATAAACACCCACTATACGGCTGCGTTATTTCACGGGCGGCAAATAGCAAATAAATAACCAAAAGCGGACAGATTTACTGGATTTTACGCGATTTACGCATTACGCCGTGCAATTATGCGTAAACACGGAAAATTAAAAACTTGCCGCTCATTTCAGTCTATAATTTATTCGAGGCACTGATTGCATCTGTTTATAAATGGTGTTGTTTATGTGAACATGGTTTTAAAGAGCACACACAATATGTGAGCTGATGTACTAGCTAGTGCGCCGCGACTTCCCTCCAGTCACACTTCGAAATTTAACTGGAAAAACTGTCGTCGTAACGGAACGTTGACTAGTATCTACTAACGTATGCCCCACGGCTTCACTTGAGTCCCATATGGTCATGCCTTTTAGTCCCAAAGGGGTAGGCAGAGGAAATATTATATGCCCACATTTCACTAGGTTAACCTTTAACTGTGGACGTGCGGTCTCACAGGCCGCAAGCAGTTTGTGAATCAC
Organism: Miltochrista miniata; assembly: GCA_933228765.1. Lineage (NCBI taxonomy): Eukaryota > Metazoa > Arthropoda > Insecta > Lepidoptera > Erebidae > Miltochrista > Miltochrista miniata. The sequence goes on along the minus strand of OW121764.1, from coordinate 5,731,324 downwards.
GTGCCCCTCTCTTTCCGCGTACCCCACACGTCTGTCCGTCTCGGTAGCTTCGGTTTTAGTGGCAAAACGACTGTAGAGGGAGAAGGTTGCGTCCCTGGATGCATATTTCGTTGGTAATTGTGCTTTAAGTTTTGAGAGCGGTCCGTGAGACCGCACGTCCACGATTGTGTGATAATTTGAGCTTATGGTGATTTTCTTATGTGCCACATTTTTTAATTTAAAATGTCAGATATCAATCACCTTAGTACATCTACATCCAAACAAACTTTGAATTCATCAATTCCACCCACTGCGAGTAAAATATTGCGATTAAATGAACTTATTTTAGAAAAGAACAACTCCAGCGATTACTTTCAGAGTCAGTTCAGTGCGACAGCAATAGGAATGTAGAGGATTGTTTATTTTATGAAGATGACGATAAAGGACATCACTCGAGTGACCCACAAAAAGTGGTAGTACTAGCAGAGTTGACGGTGATTCAGACACGGAAGGTTCAGATTACAAAACATACATATTTCACAGTTACGGTCCTAGAAGTATTACTATAGTAAAAATTACTACAAGTGGACTGCAGAACTACCTTTTAGACGAGTACGCACTGCACAGTATAATAATGGCTGAACACATTTATTCGGGAAACCACCTTCAAGGTGGACAGATGACCTGATTGAGGTCGTGGGAGCCTGCTGGATGCAAGTGGCCCGGGACCGAACGTTGTGGGGATCCTTGGGGAGGCCTATGCTCAGCAGCGGGCGTTAAATCGGCTGAGATGATCATGATGATGACATTTATTCTGCTTCTTACTCAGGATGTACAAAAAGATCCTATCAGTTGGTATTTGAAATGCATTTTTCGATGACGAAATGCAATGCTCCAAGCCAAAACTGCCAATAAATATGCACAAGTTGAGGGGTTGTCAAAATTTTTATGTTTTGTTATAAGAAATGATTTTTAAGTATTTTACATTCTTTATTCTTTATATTTTTTTATAAAAGTAGTCAAACTGAGTAAAAATGTAATTTTCCTTAGATAATGTTTTCATAAAGTGATCTCTTGTAAAAAAGCCTGAATAGAGTCTTTAATTGTTACATGGTTAGATTTTAGCTCAAAATAAATACATACTGTTTTAAATTGTAACTTTTATTTAAACTTAGTAACTCCTAAAATTATTAAAAATAAAAACTTATCCAATACTTGAGTCACTACATAGATTACAGCCTTTTAAAGGAAGCGGTCTATGAGACCGCACGTCCACATTTGTGTAACAAAAATTTCACGTCCATAGTTAAAGGTTAATAGGTAAAGCTGGGTGGATATGGACACACTTCGAAGAAAACTGTCACGTAAAGGGACGTTGAAAGTTTTCCTACATATATTTGAAGACATTAGTAATAAAATATCTCCCATACATAACCCTTAAGGGGTTAGGCGACATGTCGCCCGCACAGATTTTGTGCGGGCGAGTTGTACCCTTCGTTCAGATGTTGGGGCCACACTCGCCCGGATGTATTTTTTCGACTGGGCCAGTTTTACTCCGGAAAAACTACTAGTAGTGAAGTCGCATACTGATGTAGATTCTTATATCCATCAAATAGTTGTAAAATTTTTCATTGTTGAAAATCATTAGGAGTCAAAATAACTTAGATTATTTTCACAATAATCTAGGAAATATGAGAGGATTATTTAGTATGATACGAATTTTTATAATGTAGATACATTTGTTAGACTAACTTAGCCCAGAATAAAAGATGGCGGTTTCGTTCCAAATACAAAACGTTGATGACAGTTGTCTGTGTAACAATCCCTGAACTATATAGCCTAACTTTCTTGGTACATATTCTAATGATAGTAAAGTTTCTTTCACTTTTTCTGTATTAGTCCGAGCACGTTTCGAACTTTTGACAAACAGACCGAAGTTTGAGATTAATGACTTGTAAATAAACCTACGTCGCGAGTTTCAACTGTAACAATATTGTTGGATGTTTTCATATTGCAAAACATGCGTTAGAAAAAGAAAATTGGGCAGGATCGCGGGCATTGACCAGTAATTTCAGGGTAGGCGCGAGTGTAGCGCCTCTGGTGTTGCAAACGTTAGGCTACGGTGACCACAGTCCATCAGGTGGGGCCGTAAGCTTGTCTGCCGCCTTAGTGGGATAAAAAAAAGAAGTTACCAAAATAAGTTATGTATTTCCTCGAACACAGATCTACTGAACCACCGCTTTACGGGAGTAGAACTTAGTCCAAACTTGGACATACATTAATACGCTGCTGATTATTTAAAAAAACATGAAAACAATTAATTTGTCGACTAGAATTCATACTCTCAAGCCGAGAAAGCCCAAGAATAAGAGCAAGAAAAAAAAGAACGATGTACTGACTCTAGCGCGCTCAATCAAAATACAAAAAAAAGTTGTTCTAGAACGTATCAGAACAATTTAAAACTCCATACAAGGAGGTTAGGGAGGTACCCTTACCTCCTTATAAATTGACTTTACTTGCTCTACGCTACACACGAAGCACTTCAGCGACATCTTTTATAGCTCACAAATCAATTTTATAAATCTGATATTGTTAGCTGGCAACCCAGCGTATTACATTGTTTAAAGTTGATTTAAAACTCTAGTATATTTTTATTCGAACATTGGATGTTTTCTTAAACCTTGTTCCAGGTTTTTCAACTTAATGACAAAAACTAGAAATTCGTTTATCGTCGAATTTGACAGTAATTTAAGACATTATAAGAAAAAGATAACTTACCTGTAACTCTTTAATTTTCTTAAAATGGTATTTCATACATGTGTAAACTGGTCTTGTGGTCCAAGTGCGCCTAGATTCCCACCCACGACAAATCTCTTTGTGTGATGAGCACATTGATTTGTGTCTGGGTGTAATTTATCTATAATAAATAATCATATTCGTATTGTCCTTTTTTTAAAATTGATGCTCCCCTTGTATTATAAATTGACAGTGTAAGTATAGTAACTTTAAGTTTCTTTTAAAAATTAATAAAAAAAATTACTATAATATGCATGTATTTAGAAATATATATAAATATGTTTTCATTCCTTCTATTCGAAAAGTATCACTTTGCACCACGATAACGGGGCGCAAAATAGCTCTTTTCTGTTAAGAGCTTTTTAGCGGGCGACAAAGTGATTTGAATTTGGAACTTGAAAATTTCATAGAAATCGAACGCAAATTGTATGAATTACTGGCTGGTAAGTGTTGGCTGCACAGCGCGGTGTCCTGAGCTAACTAAAAAAAAACTAAAGAGCGCCATTTATCTGTTCGTGTTCGTCATTGATAAGGTTCTTGTAATCAGTAAACATATTTTATTGTATTCTGCAAATATAATAAGTTCTACGTCTAGTTATGAATGTGACAAAGTGACAATCCATGGACTCCTGGAACTATAACTATAACTATAGAAGGTAACTACGTCGTACAAAACTTATTTTTTCTCATAGAAAGGGAATGAAAAGTAGAGTATATTACGGTGTACTTTGAATCCCTCACTACGCTCAGGATTCTATGTTAGAATCCCTCGCTATGCTCGGGATTCTATTCTAGAATCCTTCGCTTCGCTCGTGATTCAAAGTAGCGCCCTCGCCGTAAAAATACTATTTTGCCCCCTTGTTATACAATCTACTATTTTCATTCCTTCTATTCGAAAATAATCACTTTGCACCACGATAACGGGGCGCAAAATAGCTCTTTTCTGTTAAGAGCTTTTTAGCGGGCGGCAAAGGATTTGAATTTGGAACTTGAAAATTTCATAGAAATCGAACGCAAATTGTATGAAATACTGGCTGGTAAGTGTTGGCAGCACAGCGCGGTGTCCTGAGCTAACTAAAAAAAAACTGAAGAGCGCCAATTATCTGTTCGTGTTCGTCATTATTAATGTTCTTGTAATCAGTACCTAAACATATTTTATTGTATTCTGCAAATATAGTATGTTCTACGTCAAGTTATGAAAGTGACAGTCCATGAACTCCAGCAACAATAACTATACAAGGTAACTACGTCGTACAAAACTTATTTTTTCTCATAGAAAAGGAATGAAAAGTAGAGTATATTACTCGAGGGCAAATTATTTTTCCCTCGGCCGGTGTACTCTGAATCCCTCACTGCGCTCGGGAATCAAAGTAGCGCCCTCGCCGTAAAAATACTATTTTGCCCCCTTGTTATACAATCTACTATTTCATTTCTCATACTCGGAAAGTAGTGTTTTCTTGATCTGATTATTGGGTGGAAAATGCTGCATCCCTCCCTAGAGAGGGAAAAACTCATACAAATTAGTTCCCACCTAAGGCAAAGGGCCGGAATGAACTTTAAAAATAGAACTGCTGTCAGCTGTGAAGAGATATAATATATGTAAAAAAAACTAATTATAAGAAATCTGCGGCCATGTGACTTTCTAAACAGCCAGTGTACTTAGCGCAAATTTCTTTGAGCGGAATAAGCTGCAACAATTAGGTACGCGATGAGTTCCATAATAAAATTTAAAAAGTCGACATGAATTGGCGGGATATTATTATGTGTTATTTACTGTGACAGAATTTTAAAAAGCCGGTCAAGTGCGAGTTGAACTCGCCCATGAAGGGTTTCGTAGCACCAAGTAACATAATATAAAATTTCTTATAGTTCGTTGTAACTTTGATTGATGTTTTAATACGTTCGCAGTGGTAGTGATTTTTCTAACCGAAAATTGTGGTTTATGACGTATTAAAAAAAAACTACCAGCTCTATCTCGTTCAAACTTATTTTCGTTGGTAGTTTTTATAGCAATGTACATCATATAATTTTTTTAGATTTATCATTCTCTTAGTTTAGAAGTTGAGGGACATTTTTCCACTTTGGAAGTGTCTCTTGCGCAAACTATTCATTTTAGAAAAAAATGATGTCAGGAACCTCAATAGCATTTTTGAAGACCTATCTATAGATACCCCACAGGTGTGGGTTTGGTGAAAAAAAAATTTGAGTTTCAGTTCTGAGTATGGGGACCCCCAAAATTTACTACTTTTTTTTCTAGTTTTATATAAGAATCTTAATGCGGTTCACAGAATACATCTAGTTACCAAGTTTCAATAGCATAGGCCTTATAGTTTCGGAGAAAAATGGCTGTGACACACGGACGGACAGACAGACAGACAGACAGACAGACATGACGAATCTATAAGGGTTCCGTTTTTGCCATTTGGTTACGAAACCCTAAAAAATAGGTAATAATCTTTTATGATTTGAATAATATTGCCTACATACTGATTTGAAAATTATTACTTTTACTTAGTTTTTATATCATTGCTTTTACTAGTTTTATTTTCCTCATATTCGAAATGAAAAGTAGTGTTTAACTCGGGTAAAACAATCAATTCCGACTCGGACTATATAGCTCGGGAATTGATTCTTTCCACCCTAGGTTAACAATCTACTATAATCAGTCATCTAGATCCCACAGTGCAAGTTTATTTGGGATAAACGATGTTGTCTGAGAATGCCGACACAAATATTTATAAAATACTAGACGATGCTTGCGGCTTCGCCCGCGTGAAGTTCGCGGGATTTAAAGTAGCCTATGTGTTTTCCAGACTATAAGCTATATCTGTACCAAATTTCAGCTCAATATTCGTTCAGCCGTTAGTGCGTGATTGAGTAACAAACATCCAAACATCATCCAATTTTTCACATTTATAAAATTTTGAGAAGCGCTCGTGGCCCCGCGGACTCAGTGTTCTGTAAACGATCACTGCAGAAAGCAACTTTCACTATGGCTGGTCCATGGATGGGTGACCATCCATGTGATCACTTTGTGACATTTTATTTGAGCGTTTCCGTGCTTCGGAAGGCACGTTAAGCCGTTGGTCCCGGTTGCCAGTAAAATGGCAGTCGTTAAGCTAAGTTGAAGGCTTGACAGCAGGCAGTCACAACCTGCGCCTGTCCATTTAAACACGGCAATACGGCTCACCACCTATTACGTGGGACAAATTATACAAAGGTGAAATGTGGGCATATAATATGCCTCTGCCTACCCCTTCGGGGATAAAGGCGTGACCATATGTATGTATGTATGTATAAAATTTTAGTAGGATTTATAATATAACACAAACAATATTTTAGATAAACAAAATAAATGAAAATTCTATATGTTATAAAATGTCGAGCAAGACATTTATAGTGGCGGTTCGGTTAATTTAAATGTAAAATCTTAAGGCGTGCGTCCACCGTCCGCAGCAGACAGCCCCGTTCCCATTTTAATTAAAATCTCTTTGTTGACTCTTTGTTGGCTGTATACGTTCTCTATATTAGGTAATTACGTCATTAAAAAAATACAACTTGTTTTCGTCGTTCAATTTCGAAATTGGAAGCTTGTTTTTTTAACAAGCAATCTCCCTATTAGCATAGTGCTACAAAGATGATCATAAAACTTAAATTTGCTTTCAAAATGGTCACAATGTTATTCTTATATTCCACAAAAAGCTGGTATGAAAAATGAGGCAGGTCTATTGACGTATTAACGTAATAATTGTTTACAGACCATTGAAATAACCAATAATAATAAAAAAATATTGTTATAAGTAATATTTTTATGTTGTAAAGTACAAGTCTAAAAATCTTAACCACCACCAATCTACGCATTAAGATTGCTTTTATTAAGACAAACAAACTTTCCAATTTTTTTTTCTTTTGAACAACAAAAGGAAAAATGTTTCTTCGAAAATTCAATAAATAAAAGAGCCGGTGAACCGTGAATCTTAGAAGGCCAGTTCCAACGACAAAGGCTTTTTTTGTGTAAAAAAACCATCAAGTGCGAGTCAGAGTCGCGCACAGAGGGTTCCGTATCAAAAAACGGCCTATAATTACGTTTTTAGTACGGGCCCCTTAACCCCATTTTCTTTTTAAATTTTAGCATTTGTTGTTATAGCCCCAATAGAAATACATTGTTTGTGAAAACTTCAGATCTCTAACTATCACGGCTCCTGGACCGTCTGAAGTTTTGGGACACAGCCTCGTGACACAAAGACAGATAGACGAACAGTTAAGTCTCATGAATAGGGCCCCATTTTTAGGGTTTCGTAGCCAAATGGCAAAAACGGAACCCTTATAGATTCGTCATGTCTGTCTGTCTGTCTGTCTGTCCGTCCGTGTGTCACAGTCACTTTTCTCCGAAACTATAAGGCCTATGCTATTGAAACTTGGTAACTATGTGTATTCTGTAAACCGCCTTAAGATTCTTATATAAAACTAGAAAAAAAGCTGTAAATTTTGAGGGTCCCCATACTCAGAACTGAAACTCAAAAATTTTTTTTTCATCAAACTCACACGTGCGGGGTATCTATAGATAGGTCTTTAAAAATGCTATTGAGGTTCATAAAATCATTTTTTCCTTAATTGAATAGTTTGCGCAAGAGACACTTCCAAAGTGGAAAAATGTGTGTCCCCCCCCCCCCCTCTAACTTCTAAACTAAGAGAATGATAAATCTAAAAAAAATATATGATGTACATTATCATAAAAACTACCAGCGAAAATTAGATTGAATGAGATAGAGCGGGTAGTTTTTTTTTAATACGTCATAAACCGCAATTTTCGGTGAGAAAAATCACTACCACTGCGAACGTGTTAAAACATCAATCAAAGTTACAACGAACTATAAGAACATTTATAATAGATGTTACTTGCTGCTACGAAACCCTTCATGGGCGAGTCCAACTCGCACTTGGCCGGTTTTTATCCTTTGGGTACGGAACTCTAAAAATGATATTATCAATGCTTTGAACAGTATTATAATGGTCTTCCCTTGACATTTCCCTTTAAATAAGCACCTTAAGGGCGTCATTTCGATGTTGGCAAATTGTCTGTGAGGGCTGCTGACCCCTTGTCGGAATTTAAATTGTTTGTGTACCTACAGATCATTATGGGCTGTAAAGAAGGTGACAATAAAACTCGAAATAGGTACGGACTATTTTCACCTGCTACCGCGTAGTCATACCAGTGTAGTACTACAGGGAATTTTACTCTCATTAGACTTATCAATGGGACTCGACTCTAGGCTGATTAATAAAACTAGACGGCGGATACGAACTTTCTTCTTAAAAAAAAAATGTAGACCTAATAATTTATCTAGACGGCGTGCGTAAACCTTCTATTGAAAAAAAAAGTTAAATGTACATCGACAAAAAATACATTCTATTGAAAACCGACTATAAGCCCCGCAAGTTGGTAATGCGCTGGAACCTTGTCATAATGACAGCTAAGTGACGTCATTGTGACGTAGCGCGAGCGCGCGCTGGCCTCGCGAAGCTGCGTACGGTATTTTTTTTAGTACTGACTGCTCGACGGACATACGTCACCAAGGGGTCACCAAGATGGCCGCCAAGCGCCATATCAACGTGCGGGACTTATACGTATGCTGAGGCAAATGGAAAGATATGCCTATTCAAATATGTTTGGAAACTGTGTAGTGCTTTCAATACACTATACACACCACTATACTTTTGGCTTTCCCTGTCAGAGCTGGTGAACTATTGCTCTATTGAATCAAAATAAATGGTTTAAGAGGTATACACACTGATCAACGCGACCAGCACAAGTGCTCTATGGGTGTAAAGCATTATCTGACATTGTACTAGAGTCTGCTCAATTTGGTACAGGCCAGATAATGAAAAAATAATGTTCCTTCCCTTCACTGGCACACGCAGCTAAACTCCAATGACAAAAACAATAAAGGTTCTGTAACAATTATTATATAAAAAAATATAATTCCAAATTCAAACAACCATTTTGAGCTACGAACAAATGTCATCCGTCAGTCACAACCACGATTTCTCGGCGCGTCTCGTGACGTTAGGTGAATGTCATTAAATAGTGACTTTCTGGAAGTACGTGACTAAACTGATATTGAGCCAATCACCGCCTAGAGACTCGTTAACGATGAGAAACTCGACTGCGGTAGTCGTTGTTTTATGTTTCTTATAATTAGACAAGGGCTTTTGACACGTATTTCTAACAGTTTATTTGTCTTAGAGAATTTACTTTCGAGTAAAAAAAACTAAAAAGTAAAAATCAAAAGCGCTGAATTTAATTTCGACAAAATTGATATAGGACTACTTTCAGATACAGCTTATCAAAAAAAAAAAATAGAATGATCAAAATCATATCATAATTAAACAGTTGTCGAACCCCTTAAATGCATAAGAATCCACTAGTTTTGAAATGTTGCTAAATATACGGAATGAATGGCGTCTGACCGGTCTGACGAAACAAATACCTATAAAAAACACATACAATCGAAGTGGATTCGGTAGAAAATGGAACTGAAAGTATCTTGCATTTTTTGTAAATCGCAGGATATTTCTTTCATTGTTTATATAATTTTTTAACTTATTTGGCTCTAGTTGATGTACTCGTCCTAGTCATACAGGCAACCAATCATAATTATAATGACCCACAATGTAAGTAATGCAGCCTCTACTCCCCATAGATACCTATGGGGAGTAGAGGCTGCATTATATACATCGATTCCAAGCAACAATGTCGGACGCGACAGAGCAGAATATTATTTGAACCAACTGACATTCGTATTTTAGCCCAGTTATTACGTGTATTTGAAATCGGATTACAAGGAAGCACCAGTGACTCGAGAAATGAACCAGTGAATCAGTGCACGACGTTACATTGGTTTCACGAGTGAAACGACTTTGTCATTCGAGGTACAATCGAGAAAAAATGGTAACAAACCTTTTGCTGTTTAATTGGTTTGTTCTTTTTTCAAACAAAAAAGGTTGGTTTGAAATACTTGGAATAGCTAGGCTTTTTGAGACAAGAAGCCGTGAGATCGTTCTCAGCCGACTGCCCCTCTCTAACACGTTCATTGTGAAAGTTCAATCCGATTGACGTTGTCATTTTTGTTTTATTTCAAACTTTGAAAAGATGATCCACTTGACCTAGTGACGTAGTTTAATGCGACAGAGTCACAGCCTACAGACAAAGTCTCGACATAAGCCCCTCTGCACTCTATTTTATAGAGAGGGGCTAATAAGAAAACGCCTTCGTTACAAATAGTGTTAGTTGGTTAACTGTAGCTAAATGTTTTATGGTAGGTATTGAACTAGATACTACTACCCGTTCGCTCTAAGTATGTGGGTCGCCTCTCATACTACACCTCTACACCAGCCTCTACGCCAGCGGCAAACTTAGAGCGAACGGACTATACTTTTCGATTACAAGATTCCTTAGAAGATACCTATTAATTACATACTCTAAGCAGGATCCTATATGAAAGTTATTGTTCTATGCAACAAAAATACACCATCTGTGTAAATTTTAACTACTACCCGTTCGCTCTAACTTTGCCGCTGGCGTAGAGGCGTATACCCGATTTTTGACCGTAGCTAATGTCACTTCGTCATAGAAAATATCGAATGCTTACTGGTAAAATATGTTAAGTGCACATTTCCTTGAACTGAGATAATAAGCTTTGAAAGTTTCATCGATTTAAAACTATCATTAAAATATTTTTTTTTTAAATTCTTTAATGCCATATGATAAATAAAATATTCAACTGTATCTCATTTAAATTACAGCAACACATTCTTCAGAAAATCAGGCAATAAATCAGTTATTATTGTCCTAGGTCCATGCACTTAACTGGTTTTACCTGTAATTGAAAAAAAACAGATATAATAGATACCTTTATTTGCCATAAAGGCTCAGTAATTTGGGTAAAACTCTGCATTTATCTCATTTTACTTGTAGGAATTTAAATACATTATGTAAATATGATCGTAAATAAATGAATTTATCATAGATATATTATAAGTCAAGATGGAGGGTCGCTCTACAATCGACATGAACAAAACGGCTTACGATTTCGCAATTGTGTGCGTGCGCCGTCGAGCGGCCAGTGTCTTTACACTGTGCGTCTGCTTTTCTGTGTGCGTAAATAATGATACCAGCTTCTCCCTAAAATTGCATTAAACTAAGTCTCATTATAGTTTATGTAATTAATTTAATATATAATGAAGGATGTATAATATTTACTATATCAATATTGTATACATATTTGTTTATTGGGTATGAGTATTAATACAAATAAATAAAATTGAAGTGTCTGCTTGTAATTTTTTTTTGTGTAAGTAATACAATTGTTCACGCGTCTTGACGGCATAGTGATGTAGGTAAATTAATAACTTGTATACCTATAACCTGCCCGTTACACACTTTCTATTGTTTTTTTTTGTTTCTTAACCTGGTGGATACCTAGAATCTATTGAATTCTAATATAATGTATTGAAAAAATCGCATATAATGCACTGAAAAACTCCTGAGTTGTGTGGCTTCATATCCTTCATTTATTTTAAACAATTTTTCAAAACTATAATAAATGTGTATAAAACGGAATATTTCGTGTTTGTTTGTATATTACGGTTTATTTGTTTGAATGCTAGATTCTGAGAAACAACTTAAGTACTGGTTTGATTTTGAAAATTCTTTTACGGTTCGATATTCCCTTTAATGACGACGAAAAGTTTTAAAAACGGGGAACATTTATTACTTTTGAGAGCCGAACAAGTGACGGGAAAAATACTGATGCAAAACGAAGCTCTGCAGTTCAGCTTTTCACTAAATATATATATGAAAGTACTAGCTGACCCCCGCAACTTCGTTTACGTCACATAAGGTGTTTACGTCACAAAAATCTAAATAATGTGTATAAGTAACTTCTTTTTAATAAAAAAAAAGGATTATAATAAACCGATTCCACAAGTATCAAGAGTAACATAACCCAGAAATAACTGTAACTATGAAATAATAAGTACCTACTAGGTATTATTTTATTACATAATTCTTCATTCAAAAACTATGTTAAATTAATAACACATGAACTTTCGAAATTGATTTATTAGATCCAATTTATTATAATAAATAATATATTAGTACGTAGTGTATTAAGAAATCAATATAAGTAATCATTTCCTAGACAAACTAGTTAGGTATACTTACCCCTTTCCCAATTGTTAAGTTGGGAGAATAAAACAATAAAGTGGCAACACTGATGAATATTGCGAGATTAATAATGTCTTCATTATTAATCTAAAGAGAAATTAAAATAAGCTTTATTTTGGGTTCTTACCGATGATAGCTGACATGTTTAGAAGTTTTTAATCTCCTACTATAATTTCTAGAAATTTTAATTGCACAAAACGACATTTTAGCTAGATTTTCGTACACTACTTAGCGCGTTTTACGTGGTGACCTTAAAGCGACACGATCGTCACTGAGCGGCGGGTTAGACCAATTCATGTAACAGTTGCATGAATTTTTTTGCGCCGTTTCTGCGCCTTGACCTTCCATCTAGACTTATAATATATCTATGGAATTTATCTTATTTTAGCTTAAAGTTCATGGGAACGTAAATACTACATCTTTCTACAACGAAAAAATCATACAGTGATATATTGTCATTTACTTGTGCTGTTTAGTTTTAATTCGATGTTAGGGTGATTTACCTCTGTTTATCTAAATGATTATTACTATTTCATTGTTGTTTATCATATTGTTAACTAAGGTATCTTCGTAGTAAACGGTCCTAGCAGTTATTTTGTTTTGCCGGTAGATAGAGCATCGAAAATTACATGTATATGCATACATAAGTCATTTTAGATAAAAAATGCATTTATTATGTTTTACCAGTAAGCAGACGATATGCAACATTGTATGAGGAAGTGACATTAGTTGCTGTTAATTTACTTCGTCTAATAAAAAAATCGACTTTAGTATGGAGCCGAGCGGCAAAGTTAGTGCGAACGAGCAGTACCTATATAATCACAGTTTATGAGAAACAGCTAGTGGCTGACAGGCAGACAAATGGTCAGACCCAGACCGAAAAGAGCAAAATTTTATTGTCAGCCAGAATGAAGGTATAAAGAGAGTTAGTTTAATATTAAAAAAAAATGACCTTGTTGTTTCATCGGTTTCAAACTTAGATCATCTAACCACAGGATGCGCCTTACTTAAGCATTGTTTTCTGCCATCGCACATGACCATTTGGTCTTTTGGCTTTATAAAAAGCACTGTACATCAGTACATCATTTTATATGATTAAACTAGTACATTTCATTGTAGTTGACTGTACAATAAAAATTAACACACAACAGCCATTACGCGTTTGTCGATTAATACATTTTTAAATGCAATGAAATTTTATATGTCTTTGTGTTTCCCCCTTCACTTGTATGAAAACTGGCAGAATATTTTTGTATGCGGTGGTTCGCAAAGGCTAGTCCCGTTTCAAATGAACCTTATCGTAAGGCAGTAGACTACATTTTTCAGTGACTGTAGTTAAGTACGAAATTTTCGTTACTAATACATAATAGAACAGCAAAATAACATAATAATGTATTTTGCTACTTACATTAAAACAGGTTGAGACATTATCTTAATATAAAATTGTTGATATCTTGAAACCCCGTACAATTACTGTACTGAATTTATTTGTATGAAAACTCGCAAATTTTGGTGGTTAGTGTGGTGCCACTGTAAGCGATTAGCGAGTGGAATATATTATATAGAAATGTGCTTGTTGACTTCCAGATAGATATATAACGTCACTCAAATTAAATTTTACAAAATAGGTACGAGTATTAGCAGCAAGTGTCAGCATTTCGAAGGATTTCAATGTTCCGTTAAGCACTTATGAGTTACTAACTGGCCGCAACTTTGTTTAGGTCAGATAAGAGAGAGAGAGAGAGAGAGAGAGAGAGAGAGAGAGAGAGAGAGAGAGAGAGAGAAAGGTATATGAAAGGAGAGGTATATTTTCATTACACTCAGATTAAGCAAACACGCCAGTTTAGCATGAGACTTACATTCAAAAGAACCCTTGAATTTCTAGGTTTAGCGAAAGTTGAGATGTCTCTAATTTCTGTAATACAAAGCCATCAATATTGAAACTTTTGTGGAACATTCCTTAAAGTACTCCCTTTGTGGCACTAGAAATATTTGAAATCAGGCCACGCGTTGAGAAATTACAACTGAAAAATTATTTGGTCTTTAATCGCCTCTCCTAAAGAAACCGTTAAAAATTCCGAAATCAAAAGTATCCTAAACCCTCATTAAATACTTATTTACACTTATTACTTATTAAATACTTAATAAGCTCAGATTGTACCAAGTATCATTCCAATTGATTCATCTTAGTTTTGACGTGATACTTATTCGCGATACAGACAGACAGGCAGATAGACAGACACAAAAAAAGATACATTTTTGGCTTCAGTAGGTATCGATTAGAGAATGCCCTACATTTATTTTTTTCAAAACATCTTCCATGTACAGATTCTCGACCCTCTAATAAAAGAATTATGTTAGATATTATGCTTAAACGAACATATATTATAATCAAAGGCTTAAACTTACTTTGTTTTTCTCAGAGAAATGCCTGTTTTTTTTTTAAATCATTCGCTTCCACAATCTTCACAGTCACTTTCTGCCACCAGCCACGAAAAGATTCCAAAAAGTCTAAAATAAAATTCAAGTCTAAAGTAGGATATAAAATTAAATATCCGGAAAGAATCAAGCGGTTATCTGTAATAGAAATCTCAGGATTTATCGGCTTGTGGCTGTGGGGTTGTACTGGCTTTCGAATGAAATATAGGCTGTGCAGCACCGTGGTCGTTGCCTTACTTTTTTTGTTCATAGACAAACACTGGGCGGTGTATTGGCGCGCTTTTCGAGGCGCTTTTACAGATTCTTTTTGTGTAACAACGCAACGAGATTTGCGTCGAATTTTCATTTTTTGATTTTGTTGATGGAATGCGGGTTCAAAATAATTTTTCACGGTTGTCTATCCGCGAATTAAAAGTACCTTGAATAGGTTCAGAAAACTGGAAGACAATTTACTTAGTGTGTGTTTGAGGACGAGACAGGAGGCAGTTAGCTGAGGTATAGTCAATGATATAAAAACTATAGATACGTTATAGGCACTTGAAAATGGCAACGCGTAAAGTAGGTAATTACCTGAAAATCTGTGACGCGGCTGTAGGGTTAGCGAAAGTTCTATTAGCACTGTTTTAAATTCTATTAGTAAAGAAAACTCGAAAAAAACATGCCTTTATGTATCTTCAGATGATGCACAAGCTACACAGCAACTGTTCAATATAAAAACGTGTCATTTCATGCGTAAGTACAATAGAAATAATAATATTATTTCATTTTCTCGGATCGATAAAATGGCGGCAAGCATAATGAATGCACATTAAGGAAAATGTACTCTATAGTCTGTGGTTTGGCGCCCGCGACCCGTAAGGGGATGTCGGGGAGATTTTGTACTAATATTTTATTTTGCTATTTGAATATTTTTTTTATTTAGGTAATTATATTTCTTTTAAAAAATAATGAAACATAATAATATATTAAGATTATTAAAATGATTTAAATTACAAATATTGTGATTACTTACTAGGTACTAAATTATTACTTTTTAAATAAATGTTTCTGTATGATATTGTTATATTTTTATTTTATGACTTAAATTACGTTATTAATTACTAATCCGATAAACTACATTAACATGTTATAAATTTCTATATTACGTACTTTACCCGTAAATACATTAACCATATTATGTCTCAGTAAGTGAAATTCAAGTTTCCCTTTTTCCCCACATTCCTCTGAAGTCTGATATTGACTTCATGTATGCTACCACAGATAATTTATAGAATTCTTTTTTCAAATATATAAGAAATATATAAGGTTTGAAGATTTCATCTTCTCCAGCACCAGATCTACGAGATTGGATGACTTTTTTATGATTTAAACGGAAAGCTGACATAAGGGTTTCCTTTTTTTTTTTTTCACTTCCGCAACAGGTATGCCCAATGCATCACTTATGCGGATCCACGCATCATTGACCTGCAAAAATGATGAAATAATTTAACTACCTAGACATCACCATCAACAACTCATGTCCCACTGCTGGACAAGGATTTGCTCAAGGATAGACGGATTCATTATGATTAGCTCACTTGACAGGCGTTTTAGTAACAATGTAGGTAGGTAGTAGGTAGGTACCTACTTAGAAATATACATTTTATGAAAATTATCTAACAAGAAATAGTTTTTTTTGTTTTAGTTACGATCTAATTATTCATAATTAATTACCTATCCTATAGAGGTAGGTAACCTGTTATTTATTTAGCTAGATAATAAGTATATCTACCTACTAACAACTGCCAAGAACATTGCATAGAAAAGTACTAAAATATACGTGCTAGTAGTAGGTACATAAGTAAGTACGCATAATAAGTACATATTGAGTTAGCAAGAAACAAAAAATAATAGTTGGGTAAGTACTCACTTTTGTTGTGTCTCTGTGATTTTTATGTTTTGGGTTCCAAATACACGACTCGTTTTGGTATAGTTCAATGAATTTGAATGTTTCCGTGGTCGTCCAGGCAGTCATTTTCGCAACAAAACCAAAGAGGATGTAACACTACGTTTAACAAAACTTCCGTGACACACACAACATACCCGATTGGCGTTTGCCTGACGACTGATACTGAATGATCGGCGATTGTGTGGGCACGCGCACGAACAGCGGCACGCATTCCTTTGATGCGTGTCCGAAAAACCGACACTCGACGGATTGCCGACGATTACAGGCCATCGTGGCCGATCATTGACAATTACGCCCTCCACACAATCGTGCGTGCCTGTGATCGGCCATCATGGCCCATTCTGTAGAGGAGCCATTACAGTTTAGCTGTTTTTGAAAGCCGCAATGTTCGTGTATAACGTGTCTATATATGATACGTCTTTGGGTATAGTAGGTTTTCTTGTTATTTCATTCGTAAGTAGTCTTTTATAGGTAGGTAAGCAAACTAATGTTAACTTAAGTTATTTAATCTACTCATTGGATAATTCAGAGAGCTAATTTTACAGAGCCGTGGTTTATATTTATTGTGCTTTAATTTATTTATTGAATGTGAACGGGCTCACTGAATTTTTCGCTTATTCGATTTTTCTATGAATATATTTATTCTAATTTTAATAAGAATGGGTACATAACTTATAATCACGACTTTATTCCCGAATAGGTATGTAGACGCACATTTTCATCATAATATGTGTTTTTTATACAACGTCATAGCATATTGTCGTCTACGAATTCCTACATTACCGTAAGGTTACTTGCAAAGTTTAGCTAGTACATAATAAATAACCTCAGCCAACTGTAGTTGTACCATAAATATCATTCAGACTGAGTGAAGCAATAAATTCAATACCAGTAGAGAAAGGGCAGAAAGCAATTTCCCCGAACGTTATCACATAAATTGTTTTCATCGTATGGAAAAATCTTGTTGAAGGACACTCCCAATAAAATTGGAGTTATTATTTCTTCCTTGGTCGCCCTTATAGTTAGTTAAACAGTTTTCTTTTGTACACCAAGGTGCCTTTAGAAAGTGAGGGAAAAGGTTTTATTGTATTTTATATAGTGAAGTGAGCAGCACTTTCGACGTCGCGTCGTGAGAAATGTAATACTGTGTACTAACAGCTATACCTACCTACTTAGGTGGGATGTTTCATGTCACAAAAACTACAAAGGTTTATTTTATATTCCACAGAAATAGAATAATAACTAGCTGAGAATTTGATTATTGTGTAAACACATCCTTTTTTTAAAGTGAGGGAAAATCCTCATGGATGCTATGCCGGACTCCTAACGACTAAAAAACCTCACGTTACGCCCAACAGCCTATGGTTGGAAGCCCCGGGTAAGCCCTCGGAAGGATGTCTCAGGACTCCCAACAGACCCACGGCCGCGGCTGCGGCCTCGCCTAAGGGGTGGTTCGGGTGCTATCCCGCGTCTTTAGGGTGTTTCGGGTGTTATCCCGCTTCTAATGGGGGGGGGGGGGGGGCGTGCGTAAATTCATCACGTCACGCTGCCGTCATGGGCCTGCTTCTGTAAAGACGGTGAGCAGCCCTCTCACCGTCCTCATGGAGACCGATAGTCTTCGGCGAAGACACGTCTCGAACTCGGGTGGGAGAGTTCTCTCCCGTTCCCGCCCCGCCGCCTCTTTCACGAGCATGACTTGCTCGCAGAAAGAGGCGGCGCAGTTCCACTTACTCCCGCTGGAGATCATGGCTCGCTCCATGGTCTCGAGCGAGAGGCGGTCCACGTCCCGACCCCTGGCGCTGAATCTAAGAAGGCAGGAGTTTATGAAGGTTTTCTAGAAACATTATTGTATTTCATATCGTGTAGTGAGCAGCACTCTAATGACGTTAGTGAAAATGCTGTGGACCTTTAACTGTGGGCAGGAAATTTTCGATGTTCGTCAGAAAATAATGTAATACTCGGGATGAATTGGGGTAGCGACGTTTTGTACGCTTTCCGGTCGCCACACGTCGGCAATCAGTTAGTAGTGATTAAAAGTGATACAAGCAGTGTAACGCGGTTTTTTCTTGAAGTTAGAAGAAAAGTTGCCACGACTCCCAGTTAACTGCAGTTTACTCGTCGCACTGATATGTAAGCACTTTTTTTATTCCTACCGTATACAAAATATACACACACGTCATTTTCAACTCCGTAGTGAAACGATGAGTTTCCTGAAAGTGGCACCAGATGGCGTTCGCACCTCATTTGTCACCGCTATATTCTGATATTTCACATTATTCAGGGATGCATCGTTTAGACTCTGATGTACCGGCAAATTTTTATTTGAGGAAACAATGATGAAGCTTTTTAACGTCTTTCCAGGTTCCCAGGCTATCATTGTAACAGATTCCGAAATAAATCTTCCTAGAAATTGTATAAAATGGATTCGCTTCTGTTGTCTATTCGCTTAGATTTTTTAGTGTTGTTTTCAGCAATAGACAGAGTTGTCAGAGGAAAGCTTGTACCACAGTATAAAGGGAACTACTACGATCTGTCGGCTGTGCTTAGGTATACTATGTATAGTAGATGCTTACATTAATATAGTAGTTTTAACAAGCTAGGTCTGCTTTAAATGTAAGTATAAAACCGGCCAAGTGCGAGTCAGACTCGTCCATGAAGGGTTCCATACGAGTAGCAGCAAGTACCATAATATAAAAGCTCTTGTAGTTCGTTGTAACTTTGATTGATGTTTTAACACGTTCGCTGTGGCAGTGATGTTCTAGGCGAAAATTAGATGAAAAAAAAATTGAGTTTCAGTTCTAAGTCTAACTTTATGGCTTTTTTTCTATTTTTGTGTTAAATTCTTAATGTGGTTCACAGAAAACATCTACTTAACAAGTTTCAACAGCATCGACCTTATAGTTTCAGAATAAAGTAGCTGTGACATACGGACAGACTGACAGACAGAAATGACGTTTTTTGATATTTGGCTACGAAACCCTAAATAAGGGGTTGTCTGTAAGGTTCAAGGACGATAGTAATAGCATGGAGTGCAAAATAGAGATAGATGCGTCACAAGCCAAACGCTTAGGCTGATCGTGCCTATCCATCGCTTGCTTCACGCTCTCGCTTGCACGCTCTGCTTATGCGGAACGTGACGCTTTTTCGTAAGTGCTGTTCAAATCAGACACAAACACATAGTCACGTCTTTATCCCCGAAGGGGTTAAGAAAGGCATACACATTTCACCATACTGTCTAACGTACCTAATAGGTGGTGAGCCTATTGCCGTGTTTAAATGGACAGGCGCGGGTTTTGGCGACCCACAGTTGAAAATTTTCAAGCCGCTATAAGGCTTTTAACTTGGCTTAACGATTGTCATTTTACTGACAACCGGGTTTCATTTCGAGTTTTCCTTCTTTCGCGATGAATCGTTTTGCGAAGGCGTTCTCTTAGTCTCCTCTTACGACACTCTCGGGATGAATGAAGATGGGAAATAGAATAAAATGTCGCTACCCTAGGCGACATTTTGTACTCTTTTCCGTCCCTACACGGAGCCCCGTCACCACACGGGAATCAGATAAATGAAAGTTATTAATAGATATTCCAAAGCAAACTATACCATGACATGTTTGTGTATCTGCAATAACAATATCTCTGTTATCCTATCTGAATAAGCTCTGCATGTATCCATTCTGCGGTTTACTTTGTGTTTGGCGTATAGCATTTCTGTTTTACTATATATTCATTCGGTATTGTATGCTCGGTCATGTGCACGATGAATTTTGTCTATTATTTCGTGGTGTTCCTGATTGGAATGTGCTATTCGAGAATATAAGTACCAAAACTGTTTTGTCTGTATACTGATTTTGTCGAAAGAAATAATAATCTTAAGCTCACCACCTATTACGTGGGATAAAGTAGAAATGTAAGCGAATAGTACGTTTCAACCTATTCCTTCGATGATGAAGGCGTAACTATTATGTACCAATGTATGTATTTACTGGTAGCACAATATCATATCTAGCAAAGGCTCGCGCCTTGAGGTTTTCATATACCTTTTTCTTACAGTAACTTCTTCAGCTCTTGTGATATAAAAGTATCTTTTAAAGGATATAAATGTGTTTTTTTTATCCCAACAACAAGTGTAGTTGTTTAGCAAGTTCTAAGAGCTGAGCTCTGTACCAAATTTCATCAGAACAAGTTCTGTAGTTCAGGCGAAACAAACAGATAGAGTTATTTACTATTAGTAGACATATTTGCATATTTTTATTCGGAAATAGAAAACGTTGAACGTGAGCTGTATTCGTATAGAAGGATGGAGGACGTACACAAAGCGTTGAGGATATTTCACGGTACTTCAAGTATCCTATTTGATTATTTCGCTTGAATTCTCAAAAGAGGACACAGTCTTGCATTCAGAATATGTATCGGGTTCGAAATAAGTATAAAAATCCTTATTCAATTGAGAAGGTACTTATTGTCTTTGAGCCAGCCGGTATAGTGCAAAGGAAAGATATAAATACAGGGTTCCTTTAAATTGATGATTTGCAGAGTAAAAAAAAACTAAGATCATAATTTTTGAAAAAGGATGTCATTAGACGAGAAAAATGACTACCTACGTATTTCTTTTTTATCTATAATTGATAATGTTCATAGACATTATCAATTATACACACATAATATACATATACATATACATATACATATACATATACATATACATATACATATACATATACATATACATATACATATACATATACATATACATATACATATACATATACAAGTACATATAGTCTTATCCCTGAAGGGGTAGGCAGAGGCATAGTATACGCCCACATTTCACCTGACAGTTTTATGTCCCTCGTAATAGGTGGTGAGCCTATTGCCGTGTTGAAATGGACAAGCGCAGGTTTTGACGACCCACAATTGAAAATTTTCAAGCCGCTGAAGCCTTCAACTTGACTTAACGATGGTCATTTTACTGACAACCGGATTTCATTTTGAGTTTTCCCTTTTCTACGCAATGGATCTTTTTGCGAAAGTGTTCCCTTAGTCGCCTCTTACGACACCCTTGGAATGTATTGGGGTGGTGACATTTTTTATTCCTACTCGTCGCAATACGGGATCCCATCGCCATACGGGGTCATTAAGACTAAACTAATTTGCCAGTAAATTGTTAGGAAGTCGTTATTTGCTAGGAAGAGTGGCATAAAGCATGCCCATAATGGAACTGTCTGTTTATATTTGAAACTGTTTACAGAAAATGTATGTCTTGATTCCTGAACACCATTTCATGGCTGAAATATTATACGGAAAAACTAAAAATAAGGCAAATATAATGTTAAGCTTACAAAATAGCTCGCGAATCTACGAAAACCATTTAAAGTTCAGCTAGGAAGTCTCTTATCATATATCAAAGACACTATTCTATTATATTTACTTATGTTTAAGTTTCCTATTCACCCTGCGAGGTCGTATTCACCCCGACGGAGTATATTTTGGTACACAAAGCTCGGTGCAGGTGCGTCTGCTCCTTGCGCTCTCGCTTGCCTCATTTCCCATCGCAGTGTAGCATGTCTCGAGTGTGTCCAATGATGTAGAAAAAATTGTAGTGTTTAGTTTGCTTACAGGGGACATAAATTTGATTCTTAAAGAGATAATGCGTAGTGCGGATGAATGAATTTTCCTAATGAATTTTCAATGTCAATGAATTTTCTATTCAAGAACAGGCTTTTATGAAAAAGTACGAAATTGAAACGAGGGAAAATATGGTTAGAATTTTACAAAAAGTATACATACAGTAGATCCATACAGTACGTATGTAAGCTATCCCCTTGACTTTCGGGAATTCTGGGATATCTCAGCTTACCCCTATGTATGTTAAAGGGTACCTACCATAGGTCGCTGGGACAAAATTATCAAAACGTAGACCGCATCGAGTGAATGCATTATGTTCACGAATACCTATTTTCTATTGGATCGCGATGCGATGATTTAATTTGGATAACGCATATAAAATTGTCATGCTTTAACACAAACATATAAAGATTGCTCATAATATTTTAAAGGGAGAACAGCGCTTTAAAAAATATTTAGAGATACCTACTTTTCTTTTAGCTCAATGAACCTATCGCAAAGAAAAACAGCTCTTCCTAAATTTGCATACAGCTTATTTTTACTTCAGCATCAAAATACTGAGAATTCATACGGTGGATAAATTGTTTCATTGCGTTTTGGTCTCTGAGTTTGTACGTCGTGAGCTCCGAGGAATGTTTTTGTTAAGAAACTTAACAAGAAACGTAGGAGTAAAGAATATATTGGTAAGAATGTTAAGAAAATAAAGTATTTGCTATTTAAAGTAAGTATACTTACACATAGATACAATTATATTCTTTATCGTAACACCAAAATACACTTGATTGCATCGTTGGTATAAAGTTCTTACATGCGACAGTGTATCACGAGGTCGTGGATTTTTACCACGCCACTGGACAAAAAAAAATGTGTCACCCAGTGGTTAAAGACAAAATCACCCAGTCGCTAAGACAAACAAATAAATATTTATATTTATTTGTCTAGGGTAATTATGCCGGAGCGCAAAAAAAGTGAAAGCCTTTTTATAGATAAAAAGACTGTGTCAAACTATTTTGTAATCCGAGGTAAAGTACCAACAATCAACACAAAAAATAACAACGCTGTTATGAAATAAAGCTTTTAAATTATAGTGCAACTTAAGCTTAATAATATTTTTTTTTAGAAAGTACTTCCACTATCTAGGCGGAGACGGTACCTGAATTAATTACACGGCTAATGAAATTTTTACTTTACGCTGGGAATACTCAGACTACATCGGCTCTCTGTCCGTAAGAGGTTTTGTTTTTTAATTAGCAGTCTTTGTAATTCTTTTCAAAAGCCTTTACCAGTTGATCAATCGTATGTAAAGAGCGTGGTTTTAGTCGGTAAGAGTTAAGAAATACAATGCAAACTACAAATACTGTTTATTTTAGATATCATGTTTTATACTAAATAATGAAAGTTTTATTTTTTAAAACGACCGAATTCGATTCCCGGACAGTGCAAGAGATTTAAAAAATCTAAGTATGCAGTTCTTATTTTGTTTTTTTTTCAATATTTAGCTCGCCAAATTGACGTCGCCACCAGCCTGATGGAAAGCCGTGGCGCATCTATCGGTTGGGATTATTTTCTCTAAAATCGATGACATGGTTCCGAAGAACAGATCTTTGTCTCTCTTATATTTACAGACTTGCCCATACTGACCGTTCCGAATGTCACACCCGGTTTAAATGATTTTCACTCGTAAAAAAATTGGGAGTAAGGTTTTCAGGTCTAAATCAACTATGAATGCATCACATGTATAGACAGCATAACAAGACCTTATTTCTTTTTTTTTACGCGTCGAAATCCCAGGATGTTATGCCGGACTCTTACTGACTAAAACTACACGATGCCCTATCACTGCTTAAGACCGGATAGCCCAGGAAAGCTCTCAGAAATAACAAGACACTGCAATAAATTAGCTTCTATTCAATGGGAGGAAAGACCTTCGCTTCCAGCAATGTCAAAAAGAACCCAAAAGCAAATACGGCCAGTGCGGTCAAAGCGAGCGTTCAGGCAAATATTGCAACTGAATGCAATCGAGAAACGAAATATATATCGTTCCCATATACGTCAGCTGCACAAATCCCGCCTATATGTATATACCTACAATGTAAGTTTGGTATAAATAATGTATGTGTATAATACTGTCTTGAGTGGAGTGCTTATATGTCTTACCTGGATGTATGCATGGACAGGGAGGTACTCGGGGTATACTACGCCAAATCGAATGCCAAATAATCGAACGTTCAAAATATCGAACGTTCAATACATCGAACGTTCAAAATATCGAAGATTACAATATCAATGTTCGATATATTAAACGTTCGATATTTTGAACGTTCGAGTATTTGGATGTTCGATTATTTGGCATTCGATTTGGCATAGTACACCCAGGTACTCGGGCTGTTTTGTAATTTTCGGTTTGAAAATTGATAAATCTTTCTTGAATAATAATTGGATTCGTTCGCAAAATCTTATTTTGTTTTAATTCCAGAAAATGCCGAGGCCGCAGCCACACTTGCCGCTATCTAGTTAAAAATAAACTTACGCGCGTGGAAGCCGTTGTTCTGCGTGAACCCTGAAAACTGATTGCTACACATCTAATTGTAAGTCTAAATTATTATAGAACCCACTGGACCAGACAATTAATAAATTCATTTACGTTCGTTCAGCTGTTTAAGAGGAGTTTAATCGCAAAAACCCACAGATACACACAGACGTATAAAGAGTCTCAACCTTAATGAACGATACACCTATAAAGAAATACATATTTGGGACATTCTCACATAACGTCATCGAGCCCATATTAAGCTAATATAAGCTTGTGCTATGGGTGGGATCTAGATGAATGAAAGACATTCTTACTTAAATATTTCTAAATACATACATTATTTTACATAGAAAACACCCAAACTCCGAAACATACATTATGTGGACCACACAAATATTTGGACCGACCGCGACCCCGGGAATCGAACCCAGAACCTCAGCGCGGCAGGCGGTTACACAACCGAATGCGCCACTTTACTTTTTAATTAATTAATGACATGACCACCTCTGGTCATGTCATTAATTAATTAAAAAATAAAGTTAAACTATAGTAAAACAGATGAATACTTGGGTTTAACTGTTAAATAAATGAGGCCAATTTGAAGAAAGATGAAGATCTATAATAAAAAGTAGAAGTTGTGATTTTTCTAGAATTTTCCTTGTCCGAAGCAAGTATTTAAACTGAGAATAATCTTTTCTTAGTTATTTTCCAGATACTCGTACACCGATCACGTTCTTTCATTGAACAATTACGGGATTTTATTAAGTAATAGAATTATCTTGGACTTTGATTTAACTTCGGCGTATCTTACTAGATTGACTTCATTACTAATTTAAGATCAGTCCGAGATATTTTCTTGCTATAATTAGCAAGATAATACCTTTTAGTAATCTCTTGAGATTTTTTTAACAAACTGCGTTAGTTTACAGACTGGGATTCACCTGGGATTTATTTTAAGCTAAGTTATGTGCTAAGCTTAAGCAAATACTTATAATTCTTATTCAGCAGCATTTATTATTCATACTAGCAGCTCATGCTGAGACTGAGGGATTTCCACGTAAAAAAGCACACTAGCAGCTCAGTGAGCTGATGCGTGTGTATCGATAGCACAAAAAATTACGTATTTCCGTTGCGTCGCGCGTTTGTAAAATTAGGGGCTACTTATACCAAAAACGTTATTTAAAAGGTATTTTTCTTTGAATTTATGTAACCTGGATTTGTGTGGGTATCGGGTTTGTCTCTTAACTAAGAAGGTAAACTAGAGTAGTATAGTAGGTATGGGTCTGAAAGGGCATCCTTTGATCCGCGTGTAATCGCTCCACTGCTCATTGGTCCTTTCTCTTCATCCTGCTAATCTTACTAATATTATAAATGTGGAAGTTTGTGTAGATGTTTGGATGTATGTTACTCAATCACGCTCTAACAGCTGTATGGTTCTGGCTGAACTTTGGTACGGGGAAGATTCATCCGCAATGACACATAGGTAACTTTTTATCCCTAGAATATGTTTATGGGATGAGAGAGCGAGAATGAAATCCCTCGTGGCTAAGCCGCGGGAACCAGCTAGTCTATGCTAATATTATAAGGAGGAAAGATTGTTGGTTTGTTTGGGTGTATCGATTAAGCGCCGAAACTACAGAACCGATTTGAAAAATTCTTGTACTGTTGTGAAGCTACACTATCCCTGGGTAAAATAGGCTATATTTTTTATCGTATTTACTCGTGAACGGGAGCTACGCGGGTGAAGCCGCGCGACATTCGCTAGTAGTTAATATTTTGCCAGGACGACTTGTTAGCTAGACTGTATTTACAGTCATGATGGTTCCATTTTAGACATTTGCGAATTGGTTAACTGGTAGGACTTGCCCACGGGCGTACGTTTCTCTATTTTCGGGCAACTTGCTTTGAATGAGTGATCTAAATACATCCGGTTTGTATACCTTGATTCCGATAATTTGGGCTAGACGATGTTGTGTGAGAATGTCCACAAATATTATTTATTAATTTTGTTATTTCCACTATTCTGAGTATACTGTATTTGTGCATGGGGAGGCGCGGCAAAATCCCATATGATTGAACTGGAGCGGGCTCAGCGTATGGTACTTAAAGTTCTGCTATACTTACCATTTCGGCATTCAACCTCTCTGGTGTATGAACAAGCAGGCGTTCTCACTGTTAGAAAGATGTTTATATGTGAAATGCTACGTAGATACCATCAAAAAGTTGTCCCAAATTTACCTATAACCCATAAGCGCGTTGAACGCTGTCCGGTTCCCCGTGCTCATTCAGCCTTTGCTAGAAGGCACTATAATATTCTCGCACCCCGTACATATAATAAATGTAATAAAATAAAAAGAATACGCAATCTAAATAAAAAAGAATTTAAAACGGCAGTAACTGAGTGGTTAAAACCAATGGAATATGAATCTGTGGAAGACCTTCTACAATCTCTTTAAAATCAACTCGCATAAACGCATAAATGTGTGTGTACATACACACACACTCACACACACACACACACACACACACACACATACGCACACACACCCACACACACATACGCACACCCATCCACACATACGCACACACACCCACACCAGGGGTCGGCAAGGCGCGGCTCGCGAGCCGCATGTGGCTCTTTGGGTGTAGAACTGCGGCTCTTTAGTTGCATACATAATTATCATATTATTCATTTTCAAGAACATTACCACCCTTTCATTTTTAAAAATACCACAAAAGTCTTACTAGTAGTAAAACAAGCAAACTCGCCTAATGGTAGTGTGCTGTGCTTGAAAGCGTTATATGGAGCACCATTTTCTTTCTAATAGGATTCTGCTGCGATGTCCGCAGCAGGCCATAGCCCAGAGAATATATCATAAGAGACGGCATGTCTAATCCTGACAGTCCGTCGCGGAACCTAGTGGCCGCAGTTCGGGCAGAAATTTACCGGCCCAATGCTTTCGTGCGTCAAAATGGCAAACAACCATCTTCGGAAGAGATTGAAAGCTGGCGTGTTAGAGCGCGCAATGATGTCATTCATAAATGACGCACCAGGCTAGAGCTCGGCGGTAAGCACTGAGCTCGTCTCTGCCATCTTATTTATTCTGAGGTCCTGGGTAGAAAAGCGGCACTGACATACCTACCACCTCACACAGCTCCTCACGGGGCACGGATATTTTAGTAAATACCTGCATGATGTGGTAGGCATTGAGCCTGAGACAACGTACCCACTGCGAGGACGGTGCCGTGGATAAAGCGCTGCACACCCTCGCTTTTTGTACAGAGTTGAGTGGCGAGCGTACCGCTCTAAGAGTCCTAAATTGGCCCGGTCGCGTCGCTGTCTATTATAGTTTACGCTATGTAAGACTGCGAAGAAAATTTGTTCGGCTGTTGTTTTGACGTCAACGGCAATGAGAAAAGCGCTGGCCGACGATGGAAGCTTTATGACAGCCGTGAGACTGACTAAGACGCACCCTTCGTGTTCAGGCGTCGCGTGAAGTTTCGGTGGGTAATATTAATTTAGACCCCCAGAGTCGAGACTGTTGCAGGTAGCTGTTGTACGCTTGCCTTCCCTGGGAGCCAACAATAGTGACAAGAAGGAACATCCCAGGGTTTTAGTGGGAGAATCCCACATAATCACTCATATCTTTTTAATTGTGGAATTCTCCAAAACCACCCTGTGAGTTACCATCAGCCTATGGCCGTAAGTCCTGGAGACGCCCTTCGAAGAATGTTCTCAGAGCTTCCGACAGAATTGGTTTGTCTCTATAGCAGACTTTCCCCGCAGTCTAGTCTATCCCACGTCTTACGGGGGGGGGGGGGGGTGATCATGGGATCAAGAAAGATTTTGTGGCTCTTTAAAAATTTTTTAATTTAAAGTCGTCATTTTTGGCTCTTCCTACTCAAAAGGTTGCCGACCCCTGACCCACACGAACATACGCACACACCCACACACACGAAAGCCTAAGCATGCTTTAGGATTTTGTTTTGGTTTTGTTTCATATTTTATCGTTTTCTCTATGTAGAATTGTTATAAGTTTATAAGTTAGTAGGAAGCTATTTTAATATTTTAATAGTTCTGTGTAAACATATTGTCAAGTGTCAATATTTTGAGGAAGAACACTGATATCTGCAACACAGTTTGTACTAGCGCAGGTATCAGGGAATTCCAATTTCATGTATGTACACAATTAATGGCAATAAAGAATTTATTTATTTATTTATTTATTTCTGAGTGCGGCCCTGTGTCATATGACGATATACACCGCAGCTGGCGTTTCAGCATGTCACTGACACGCGTCATATTCATAAACTCCGTCTTACTAGTCGTAAGCTCAGTGGCTCATATTAGATTGATATACTTTGCATACGCTATACTACTAGTTAGTGCTGCTCTAAAGAATGTTAACAGAAATGTTGTAGGTGCAAGGTAAATTTAAGAACAAATAGGTAGGTAACAGTAAAAATGAACACGTAAAATCATAATAATTTGAGCTGAAATTATGGAAACAGACATCTATCTACTACCGTATGTCATACCACAAAAGTATGCCCCTAAAAGTTCAAAACGTTTATAAAAAGTAGGTAAATTATACGACAAACGTTAAGTACTATACAATTACAGATTATTTGCTGGATAAAGAAGCCTGGAATGTTGAAATACATCGTTTTTAGATTTTTGGATATTGTTTAAAGAGTACTAAAAAGAATAACCCTCTGTTTTTCTTTCCATTTTTAACCCTTTGCGTTGTCCTGGGACATCCTTCCGAGGGCTTACCCGGGGCTCCCAACCATAGGCTGTTGGGCTTTATTCACGTAAAGAAAACCCTCTGCGTTTCTTGCCAGTTCTTCTCAGACAGTTTTCCGAGAGCATCTGATTATGCCTAAGTCAAATAAATTTAGTTTTGTATATTTGCTGTTTGTTTACCGTGTCCATTTTATTTATTTATTTTTTGTAATGACGACTATTCGGATTCATACCTAACCATTATGGAATCCGAACTAAAAGTGCAATCGCTCCTGGTCAGATACAATATGTGCGACCTATTCACTGTATCAATATTGAAAATACATTAAAATACAACACAAACAAATAATACTTAGAAATAACTTCACGGACCATTGAAATCTGTGATTGGTTATCGTAAAAATGGCGTCGTTAAATGATTCTGACTTATACATATAATGTTGTTCTACGGTATAATAACCATAGTCTGTGTGACCTCTGTGAAGGCTGCTGAACCAGTTGTCAGTTGCAGAGTAAGTAAGATACGTGTATTGAGTCCCGTAATGCTGGTAGAAAATCTGGACGATCAACCGTTTCCAGAAAGAACCATTGCCCGTTTGATAATCGGCGGAAGAAACGATTGATCCTTGGCAGTTTGGCCGAATTAACCATTGATCTATTCATCAATAATTTGGCCATTGATAAAAGCGGCCGAACTGCTAGGGATCAATCGAACGATTGTCGAACTGGCATTGGTTATTTCGGGGAGCGGTTGATCGATCAGATGATTTTTGACCAGTAGTACGAACTCGAATCATGTTGGTGACAATTTATACGTGGAGCGTAAAGAGCGACATCATTAGGCCGTCAAGCCTCTGACCCTAGTCTTCCATTAGACCCATGTTTTGCTAAGTGTCGCCACAATAGGTACTATTAACAGGATAAAACTCATAACAAATAGTTTTGTGATTAATTGTATAGTTTCCAACCCTCAACTATCAGTACCGCAACAACCACCTACGCCAAGATGGCGGACTCTGTTTTGAAATACCGCCGTGGCAGCATCAGCCTGTTGTGTTGGAAGAACATCTGGAAGATCTGAGGAGGAAGTGGAATGTTTCATCAAGTAGGAGACAGCTTAGGACTTCGCTCGCGTTGGCTAATAGGTAAGTGGATAAAGAACTTACTACATTTTGTATACCATTTTAGGAAGGGTATCTACTGTCGCGAAATACATTTTTTTATAATACCAAGCTGGCTTACGGCCTACTTAATGGAATATGGCAACCGTATCATAATTTTGAAAGTTTGCAACACCGAAGGCGGTACACTTGCGATTCTGATGCGGGACCTGAGGTATTAGTCGGTAAGCGTTCGCCATGACTGCCATACGGCATTATTTCTACACGTAAAAAATTCAATGGGCTTCTTTAAATTGTCTTATGATAAAGTGAAAGAAGATAACTTGGTTCCGACGGCAATTAAACGCGCATTGGCTAAACCAGGGCAATGCTTTAGCCAATTGAGCTACAAGGACCGTACAGAAACTTGCTGAAGATTAGCCATCTATTGATTCTTGTAGCTCAATTGGTTAGTATGCCCTGGTTTATGCAAACGTTGCGGGTTCAAATCCCGTCGGAACCAGGTTGTCTTCTTTCACTTCATAAATAAATTATTATAAAAGAGTTAGCATACTAATTGTATCAATCGCCTAGTTAAACATAAACTCTGGGCTTTCAGACTAGTCGGTGAACATTTCGTTCAGTTTTATATCTCCGTAGAAGGTTTTTGAAATCTGTTTTACGATTATTTAAAGCAACATTTGGTCCCAACATAATTTGCAAATCAAATAAGGTTTCGTCTCATACTAAATGAGAGATTCCATTACATAAATTCAGATCAAGTTAAGTAATTTGTAAGTAAAATATAAATAGTAAGAAATAAAACCGGCCAAGTGCGAGTCGGACTCACATACAAAGAGTTCCGTACCAAAAATCTGTAAAAAATCCCGTCTCTTGCACGGGAGTTTTTAGGAATCCGTTTCCGAAGGGTAAAAGTTGGGACACTATTCTGAGACTTCGCTGTCCGTCTGTCTGTCTTTCCGTCACGCGGCTGTAAATCAGGAATCGTAATAGCTAGAGAGCTGAAATTTTCACAGATGATATCTTTTGCCGCTATTACAACAAATACTAAAGTCAGAAAAATAATAATTAAGGGGAACTCCCATGCTATAAACTTGTCTTTTTTTCGTTTTTTGGTACGGAACCCTCCGTGTGCGAGTCTTAGTCGCATTTGCCACCAGAAGGACTGGTGGTCACCGCAGCCTATGAACGTTTGCAACACCAAAGGCGCCACACTCGCGCTGCCGACCCTGTAAAAACCTTCTTAGACCCCTTTTGAAGAACCCCATACTGTAAAAAGGGGGGTTAAAAAAGTGTATAAAAAACGGTATACCGTTTTTAACCTTTTAGTACGGAACTCTATTTTTTTTGCATATTAACGTAAGTTTGTCCGCCTTATCGACATCCTTTGAGGAGTCATGGGTGACTGGATCTAGACTCTAGAAGGATAGGCAGTGACCGTGTGGTTATAGTCGGCTTTAGTCCGGCGTGGCATCAGTGGGGATTTCTTCTCATAAAGACGCATCGACTCTCAAAAATTTTCATTATATTTTAGATGGGTGTGTGGCGTAATAGTGTGTGCGTAATAACCATTTAGACGTTTTCTTCCAACCCTATTGGCTCTTAGGTAAGATACGTGAGGTTTTTAGTCGGTAGGAGTCCGGCATAGCATCCACGTAGGATTTTCCTCACGTTAAAAAGACCAAGAGTGCAGGGTACGCCGTCGAAAGAATGTTCCAGGGTTACTAGTATTCATATTTTCTTGTCATCATTTTACAGTGAAATCTCCCGATATATGGACACAGTACTAGCTCCATTTCTGGACACCTACCACAGAAATATACAGAATTCCTACCAACAGTTGACTGGCAAGATCCTGCGCAGAATTAAAGACGAGATCAATGCTGCTGTGCAGAAGAAACACCAGATTTATCAGGAGCTCACTTCGTTGGCGGATGAGTTGAAAGTTCCAGGTGATAATTGCAATATCAGAAAAAAACTCAAGAACCAGTTTACCTTGTAATCTGTAAAACCTATTTGAGCTTCATCTCATCATAATTGTAACTTGTAGTCACTTCTTTGACAGTATTAAAGCGTCTGGGGGTACACTAGAAAATACGTAACAATTATGTCCAATTTATTAGGGATTTTATTACTGGCATGACATTAATTTCAATCGGCAGAGGCTCTTATGCTACTTCGTAGATTAATAAAAAGCAGTCGTTTTCACAGTAAGGCCTATCGTCACGTAGGTATGTGCCAGTCGATGTGAGTGAGGCTTTGTTGGTCCTAGTATCTGAAAAGCTAAGGAGGTTCTAGGTATTTCTGACTTTAGAATTTTGGTGACTGGTTATATATTTCGAAGCGCTCGTGGCCCCGCGTACTCAGTGTTCTGTAAACGATTACTGCAGTAAGCAACATTTACTATGGCCGGATATGGATGGGTGACCACCACGTGGACCACTTTGTGACATTTATTTACGAGCGTTTCCGTGCTTCGGAAGGCACGATAAGCCGTTGGTCCCGGTTGTCAGTAAAATGACAGTCGTTAAGCCAAGTTGAAGGCCTTATGGGCGGCTTGAAAAATTTCAACTGTGGGTCGTCACAACCTGCGCCCGGGTCGGCAGCGCGTGTGTAGCGCCTCTGGTGTTGCAAACGTCTATAGGCTACGGTTACCAACCTTCCGGTGGGCCGTAAGCTTGTCTGCCACCTAAGTAGTATAAAAAAAAAAAAAGGCTACTTTGTCTCCAATGAAGGTGGATATCATAAAACTAGCGGACGTTACGCCGTTTCAACCGCGCATCTCCCGTTCCCGTGAGAATATGGGAATAAAATATAGCCTATGTTCACCGCGAAGAGTGTAGCTTCCCAACAGTAAAAGATTTTTTCAAATCGGTTCAGTAGTTTCGGAGCCTATTCGATGCAAACAAACATACAAACAAACAAACAAACAAACAATCAAATCTTTCCTCTTTATAATAGTATCGATTAGTAAAGAAGTATAGATATACCGTTTATGATAAATAGACAATTTTCTTCAGCTATGTGTGACGAAGAACGCCGATACTCCCGCACAATATCCAGCAACCACGTAGCAGCGATATACGGCTGTACTGAGGAAGCTCGAGGCTCTATCGCGAAGATGGGGAAATACGCTGAAGAGATGATAGGTATCACCAGGAACCACATGCAAGCCACCTTGGTAGAAGCTACGAAAGCGTTCGAACTTGCAGGGCAAAGAACTGGCATGGAAAAGTAAGTTTTATCTTCAGTTTGGATTAGATCATCCCTTAATGACTCATGTAATCAAATCAGCCTATAGCAGTTCACTGCTGGACGTAGGCCTCTCCCATTCACGCCACAGTAGGCGGTCCTGAGCCTTTCTCGTCCAGTCCCAGCCTGCGACCTTTACCAGGTCGTCGGTCCATATGGCGGGTGGACGTCCTACCCTACGCTTACTGAGTCACGTTCTCCACTCTAGAACTCGTTTGCTCCAATCGGCCGCGTCGGTTCTTCTACAGAAGTGGCCAGCCCATTCTCATGTAAGTCAGCATATGATGGAGGAAAGAAGTCCAGTAAAATCCTTTAATGGACCTCTTTCTCACTTCACATCCAATGGTTCACTTGATTAGGGTTACTTACTGGGACTGGAGTCTTTTTCTATTTATTCAGCAGAATGCGGGTGAAGTCAGGTATAAAGTTGGTATTGATCTTTGAGGAATGCCTATTCTCAGCACAGATGCACCGACCGACCAGCTGAATAGAGAGTGGTTGCGGAATGCTTGGGCCTATGAGTTATGTCGTAAATAAGGAGATGTCTAAATGTAAATAGCACAAAAAGAAAAGCCCGCCGAGTTTTTTGCCAGTTCTTCTCAAGCGTTCCGAACTAATGGTACTATTTGGTTTTCATTCCTTCTATTCGAAAAGAATCACTTTGCACCACGATAACGGGGCGCAAAATAGCTCTTTTCTGTTAAGAGCTTTTTAGCGGGCGGCAAAGTGATTTGAATTTGGAACTTGAAAATTTCATAGAAATCGAACGCAAATTGTATGAATTACTGGCTGGTAAGTGTTGGCTGCACAGCGCGGTGTCCTAAGCTAACTAAAAAAAACTAAAGAGCGCCATTTATCTATTCGTGTTCGTCATTTTAATGTTCTTGTAATCAGTAAACATATTTTATTGTATTCTGCAAATATAATAAGTTCTACGTTAAGATATGAAAGTGACAATCCATGAACTCCTGGAACAATAAGTAAGTATAAAAGGTAACTACGTCGTACAAAACTGTTTTTTTTTCTCATAGAAAGGGAATGAAAAGTAGAGGATATTACTCGAGGGCAAATTATTTTTCCCTCGGGCGGTGTACTTTGAATCCCTCACTGCGCTCAGGATTCTACGTTAGAATCCCTCCCTATGCTCGGGATTCTATTCTAGAATCCTTCGCTTCGCTCGTGATTCAAAGTAGCGCCCTCGCCGTAAAAATACTATTTTGCCCCCTTGCTATACAATCTACTATTGTATTCATTGACGGATCGCAAGTGTCTATGTATAAGGATTATGAGAAACAAATGTTTTTTTTTAAATTTGAATTTGATTTCTACGTCCAGCAGTGACTCCATAGATTGTTTTGATTGATGCTTAGCACTGATGCAGCTTACCTTTAGATGAGATAAACAAAATACTGCGTACCTTCAGTTATATTTGTTGGTGCAATGTCCATTGTAAACTAATAATCAATGATTTTAGGTCAAACGTATCATCCTGTCTACAAGAGCTTTCTAAAGCGGCAGTCGTCCTAGGCTACGAGTTGGATCTAAGTCTCACAAACGCTAGGAGACACAACGAGCAGTCTTGTGAGAAGCTGACGTCATGCGTCACCAGAGCCAGGAAGCATACTGAGGATTTAGTCGCGAGTTTGAGAGACCAGTTGTACCAGTGTGTGTATGCTTGAAGAATGTTATAAGAGCTTTTTAGTATTTAGTCATAAAATAAATTATTTTAAATTGAAGTGTCTGTTTGTAAAGCAAATTAAGTTTCTCACTAGATGCATCCCTTTTTTTTAACGTGTGAAAGTCCTGCATGAATGCTATGCCGGACTCCTACCGATTAAAAACCACACGTAGATATCCTACCTAACAGCCTACGGTTGCGAGACCCAGGTAAGCCCTCGGAGGGATGGCCCTCTCACCTACCCCAGGACTCCCAGCAGACCTACGGCTACCACTGCGGCCTCAACTAGGGTGGTTAGGTTCGGGTGCTATCCCGCTTCTAAGGGGGGGCGTGCGTGAATCCCTCACGTCACGCTGCCATCACGGGCCTGCTTCTGTAAGGACGGTGAGCAGCCCCCTCCTCGTTGGATAGTCTTGGGCGATAGATGCATCCCTATGAAAGTAGGTAGTAGGAGTGGCCCCTAATTGCTATATGTACCATTTTCCGTCAGACGGGCCGCGTCAATTCGGCGAGCATAATATAAAAAAAAGTATAAATTACTGTTGTAATTCTATTCCACGGCTTGGCTTCTGACATACTAGGAACCCCGTAGCACTCATTAAACCCATCATCATGAAGGTCTATGCAATATTTTTTAAGATTTTTATTATAACTGCTGCGCATATCTATATATATAAAAATCAATGCCTCTTTTCGTTGTAATTTTATAGCTCAAGAACGGGCTCACCTATCCAATCCAAATGTTTAGGCTTTGTTCGGACTACTAAATGTAGATGGTTTATGTGAAGTTTGCACAAAATCGGTCGAGCGGTTCTTCATTTATCACGCAAACAAAGTTGCGCGGGTCAGCTAGTACTTTATAATAATTTAAATTACCAATGGCGTAAGAACCGATGGATGATGGAGCAACCAAGTTCTGGATTGGAGATCGGGTCTTGGTTAACGTGAGGTAGGCCGACCCCCTGCCAGATGGACCGATGTACTAGAAAAGGTCGCAGAGAGGGACTACCTGCGGTGGAAGTAAGACTTTTGTAGTATACGTTTGGAAACGTATCCTGCAGTAGGCTGCCATTGACTGAATTGATCGATTGAATGACGTAAGAAATTCTAAAATCGGCTCAATGGCTTCAGAGCTATATACAAACAAATGATATTTTATAGAGGAAATATTTGATTGTTTGTTTGCATCGAATAGACTCCGGAACTACTGGACCGATTTGAAAAATTCTTTCACTGTTGGGAAACTATGCTCTTCATGAACAGAGGCTATATTTTATTCCCGTATTCCCACGGGGACGGGAGCTATGCGGGAGAAACCGTGTGACGTCCGCTAGTTACAAATAAACAAATCTGTCCTCTTTATAATATTAGTATTGTGAAAGAAACATGTTGTATTAATTACACAAAACATAATCCAAACCATTGTATCGTGTTTCCAACAAATTGATTCGCAAACATTCAATTAATTAACGTAACTTTGAAACATTACAAATAAGCTTTAACTAAACAATTACCTACGTATATTTTACAAGTACATACTGGTACAAATAAATCGAGGTACGGTAATTAAGCGGTTTGATTTTTATACCTTGTAGGAAATACAAGATGGCGTCCGCGACTCCGGTCGAGTGGTATTTTGTTCCACTTCCCGTGGGACCTTATGCTTCAATAGGCGTTGCCACCTTCAACTGAATAGCCAACAAAACATACAGGTCACTAGTCTGCACGTGGGGGCAAATCCTCCTCGTAAACCCAGAGACGCCTTCCGCAGCCCTAGGGTTTGGAATAGAAGTAAATTTAGAACAGCTCTAACTTCCAATCACTGTTTCACTGTGTAGAAACGGACTCGGCAATAGGCTCACTACCTGTTACGTGGGACATAAAACTATAAGGTGAAATATGGGCGTATACTTTGCCTCTGCCTACCCCTTCGGCGATAAAGGCGTGACTATATGTATGTACGAGAACTTTTTCCTGGGATAAAACGTGGTATCCTATTACCAAAAAACTTTCACATTTATAATATTAGTAGGATTTAGGAAGTAGGACACTTTTATTCAAAACGTCAAAATTCTCGAAACAAATATTTATAAGCTAGCTGACCCTTGCAACTTCGTTTAGGTCACATAAGATCTGTGAAAGGAGAGGTATTTCTTCATCAGACTCCTAGTAGCGTGTGAAACTGCCCTGTTGGCTTAATGGTAAAAGAGCTTAAATATTAAGTCTATTCTAAAACACAGGGACTGAATTGTTTTAGAAAACTTTAAGATCTTTTATTATTAAGTAAACAGGGTAGTTTCACAAGCTTCTAGGAGTCTGATGAAGAAGTACCTTTCCTTTCATAGAACTAATGTTACGTAAACAAAGTTGCGAGGGTCAGCTAGTTGAACTATATTATTATACCTATGTATTTCAGTGAAAGAAAGAAAGAAAGAAAGAAAATTATTTTTATTCCATATTCATAGCCACCACCACCACTTCTAAATCTAACAACAATATACTTAAAAATAAATACATTGATAATAATTATTAAACATTGTGGAATAACGGTCGCCTCTCAGTGAAATATTTCCCAGTAAATTCAGTAAATCGAAACCTCAGATAAATGTTTATTTGAATACCATAGCGCGTTTGATTTGAACTAACTAATTTAAATTCATTAGTTGGTGACTGGGCAACCATGTTGTCTAAATATTTGAATAATTAGATTTCGCTTTGTCGTATAGCAGTGAAATAAAGGGTCTTCATGATTATAAAGGTCAGTGAAGGGTCGAATTTTGAAAGCCTTTAATAAATATAAGCTATTTTGTAGGCCTTTCATTCTTTGAGTTAGTACATGTAGAATTAGGTTATATTTTATACGAAATGGGTACTAAATGTTCGAAGTTAAAAAGGTAATTTAAATGAGTTTCCGTTTTATAATGAATGAATCTTGGAGTATCCGATCCCATTATGCGGTTATTTCATTTTGTCTTTGGCCATAATACCGAATAAAAAACCATAACAACAAGAGAGAGGAAACATTTAGTTGTACCTAATGTTATCAATAAACTCTGGAACTATGTTAGGTAACAGATTTGAAATTTTATTAAGCTATTGCATAGCTTCTATCGCGGGCCTTGCGTGGAGACCGAATCCAGAAATTGTGTCACGAAAACGAGTCACACTCTCGGCTACCTTCGGCCACGTTCGTGTATCTCGTCTCGCACTTCATAAATTTTTTGTTTACGTCAATTATGAACTCTGCAGTCGTTATATATTATTATATTGTGTCAAATAATCCAAAAATTGATGCTTGTACCCAGAATCGATCTTGCGCCTTCTGCGTACCGATCCGCGTCTTAACCACTCGACCAAAGTTGAATTAAGAGTGCTGGTCGAATTTAGAGTTCATAATGTGAAATGACAATTTCGATGCTGTCAATTACATTAGTTGCTGTCAATTTACTTCGTCTAAATAAAAATTCGACTATAGGTGTATAGGTATTCATCATCTATGTACAACAGTGAACTGTACTCGTATAATTTGTGTAAAAAGTGTTTTAAATATGAATAAACAAAGTGCAGTTATTAATGAAGAAAGTCACGAAAAATAGTGAAAGAAAATGAGTGAGTACCATGGAGCAAATATAAGAGGTGAGTACTCTATATACATACATTTTATTATTATTATCACCAATGCAGTATTATTTTTTGTTTTGTTAATTTATATATAATACTGCTATAAAGATAACCAAACCCGGGAGTACGTTCCCATGGGAAGCGGGAAGAAAATTTCACGCTGACGTAGCCGCGAGCGCCATCTATCTCATACCTATGTACTTTAAACGTGTCATAAAAGTCACAACAATACCATACATGCATATTTCAAAGAATGTCTATTATTACCATAAAATTTGTAAAAATCTAAGAAGAAACCTATTGTTTTATCTTTTAACTAGCTGACCCTCGCAACTTTGTTTACGTCACACAAGGTCTATGAAATTAGAGGTATTTATTAATCATACTCATCAAGTAGCGTGTGAATCTGCCCTGTTTGCTTAATCAAAATAGAGCTTAATGGTTAAAGCTATTCCTCAGTATAGAATTTTCCTCAGTATAAACAATTTACATACAAACACCGGCGTGTTAGAATTTTATTACATGTATCAATGTAGTAGACGTAACGTGTATAAAATGACATCAATCAAATGTCATCAATATTCTGAAAAAGAAATTAAAAATAGAGTTCACAAACTCTTTTGAAAATACGTACTGTACCTACCTTAGAGGATCGTTATGAAGATTACAGGATAGTTAACAACCATCCATAGAAAATAGATGGTATAATGCTGAATACCGCAAAGAACAATCGGCGCGGCATAGAATGGGGCCTATACTGATATCCTGGAGGATTTAAATGATGCCGATGTCCTGTGCCTGCTGAGGCACACACACGCCGTCATGCATGTCTGCAGGACAACGTGCAGGACAACGAGCAGGATGAGGCAGCGAATGGCTGGACTGAAATTAAAATCGACAGACGCAAGAGATGTGGTGGAGGCACTAATTCACGTACCTCGGGAGTGTCGTGTCAGAAACTGATGGGATAGAAGAGTACCTTACATCATTTCGAGTCTCGCCAAGGCCAGAACAACCTTTACACAGCCGCGCCCCGTGGGCAGTTGCGAAAATGGACACGAAGAGTGAAACTCAAAACAAAGTAAACGTTAAAACTGTACTGCTAACTGCTATACGGATGCGAGACATGGAAGGTCACTAAAGACATTTCGCACCAGCTACCAGCTATAAGTCTTCGTCAAACGCTGCCTCCAATGGATCCTCGGTACATACGGGCCCGAGAACATCACGAACGTAAGACTATTGGAACGCTGCAGTGAGACCCCTATCCACCAACAGATCAAACGTCGGAAGTGTAGCTGCTGCGCTAGATTGGACACACGCTGCAAAGGGACCACGATCACATCATACCAAGGCAAGTCTTACTGAAACTACTGGTAGGGTTTCAAAAACTGTTCGATAGTAAGTAGGTACATTAATTGATAGTGGCTATAGGCTACATAACATAATGCTAAGATTCCTGCCTTTTGGCCTTTTGGACTTTAGTCCAAAAGTCCAAAAGTCCAAAAGTCCAAAAGTCCAAAAGTCCAAAAGTCCAAAAGTCCAAAAGTCCAAAAGTCCAAAAGTCCAAAAGTACAAAAGTCCAAAAGTCCAAAAGTCCAAAAGTCCAAAAGTCCAAAAGTCCAAAAGTCCAAAAGTCCAAAAGTCCAAAAGTCCAAAAGTCCAAAAGTCCAAAAGTTCAAAAGTCCAATAGTACAAAAGTCCAATAGTACAAAAGTCCAAAAGTCCAAAAGGCCAAAAGTCCAAAAGTCCAAAAGTCCAAAAGTCCAAAAGTCCAAAAGTCCAAAAGGCCAATAGGCCAAAAGTCCAAAAGCCCAAATGTCCACAGTCAAGTAGGTACTTGGTACTTTACTTTGTTGAACATAGGCCTTAAAATCTTACTAATATTATAAATGCGAATGTTTGTGAGTGTGGATGTTTGTTACTCTTTCACGCTCAAACCGCTGAACGGATCGGGCTGAAATTTGGTAACAGAGATACATTATAGTCTGGAATAACACATAGGCTACCTTTTATCCCGGGAATAACTTCCCGCGGTAACAAATTTTACGCGGGCGAAGCTGCGGGCATCAGCTAGTATTCTTATATAGAAATAATTATACTAGCATAGTCGGTAAAAAATGCTATGTAATAGCTTTACCGCGGCAGTCCCCGAGTGCCACACGTCTTTTTTTTTTCTATTCATAGCCGAACGAATCATCGGGTAAATATCAACAATTTGAAAAATTTACATATTTATGACTAGACATTGATAGAAAATACATAAACCAGCAAGCAACTATTTTTATAAAAAAATCACACGCAATCCCGGATGTCGCTAGTTGCCAACTTTGCCCAACTTTATATAAACGACGCACGTGTCCTTGTTGACTTCATCATTAGTGATTGTGTACAAGATCTCCAACAAATCTGGAGTATTTTCAGACATAATCGTAAATATGAACATGGATATATGGGTTAGACCATAGATTTAGAATGTACAAGATAAACAGTCTCAAACTGAAGACGAGACCAAAAATGAAAGATCTATGTGTGAGTTAAATAGTGTTGTTGAATGGTCACACCTATGTTATCGATAAAAGTATCTGTATAAATGGATGGAATGGAAATGAAATTTCATCTCCAACTTCTTGTTTTGGGGAATAAATTGTTAATTTGAATGTAATCGACTATGAAAAAGTAAAAAAGGGGTTATATGAGGTAACTCGTAATATTTGAAATTCTGTAGTGATCTTACGAATTTTGATTCAGTGTGTGAATGTGAAAATACACTTTTAACATGTAATTTATGGCATCGTACATTGCATTGTTGCCGTAACTTCATATATATTTTGCCAATTGAATTTGAAATTTTACTAAAAATCCAACTCTTATCGTAATACTAAACCTAGAAACTCATTTATTATTGAACCCTAGTAACAATAAAAGATATTACTCGTAGATTTTTTTAAATATATCTATTAACCTCGCCAAATTGACGTCGCCACTGATGGAAACTAATGGAAAGCCGTAGCGCATCTAGCGAATGGGGGCCATGCTTACAGCACACAAGACTTCTGACAGTAGTCCTCAAGTTGGCGGCCCTATGATGTGCCTCTTCACGCTCCGCTTGTAGAACCCGGGATTGTAAAATGAGGGAAACACATGTGCGGGCAGGTCGTTCCAGGATTTTGTAGTTCGACAGAGGAACGATCTTTTGAAACGCTCAGTTCTGGCGAAGATTCTCTCCGCTATATATGAGTGGCACCTCTGCCCGACGTGTTGTTCGGAATCGGAAAGGAGATGGTGGAATCAGGTTGAAGAGCTCTTCAGAACATTCGCCGTGATACATTCAGTAGAAGGCAGCCAAGGACGCTATGGTTCTTTGCTGCGCTAACGGCTTGAGGCTTACCGTCATCTTAGGACAACCTATAATTGAAATCGGATAACACGTCTCTGCATAGCGCCAAGCGCGTCCAGTAAGTACTTCGCACAGTCATCCCAAAGGTGAGAACAGTATTCGACGCAGAGGCTAATCTGCGCCTTGTACAGCAAACATCCCGGTATGGCGTGGAGTACCTTAAGTGAAGTAAAATTATAAAAATTCAACTCAAAATGGATCACAAATTTTGGAAATATTATATTGAAATAGGCACAAAACCCTAAAAAAAAGGTTAAATAACACAGTTCGAGTAAAAATCAATCATATTTATAGGAAATTAAATCCAGATAAGTTTGTTTGTAGCAATGTCACTATAATGAACTATCGACATCCTTATCGATACCTACCCATGACTATTTTACTGTAAACAGCCCTTTCTATTTCTGCTTTATATATCCTCCAAAAATGCATTTACACATTAAATATTGTGTTATGTATGAAGGAAAATGCATAATCTACGTTATGAGTTGAACTTTCAGTGAAATTTTACATCCAATTTGGCAAAATATGTACGTCAAAAATGGAATGAACGAAGTCACAAATGACCTGTTAAACGAGTCTTTCTTCGTATAATTGCGTTTTGTAATATCCTATTCACACACTAAACACGACAATATTGTTGAAAATATAAAATTTTCTATTTTAATCGTAAGATCACTACAGATTATTGGATATTATGAATAACATAGAGCCGCCATAGGATCCAATATGAGTACACAATTTGCTTTCTCTTTTCCTCTCGAGCTAAGTGCTATGGATAATGAGGTCTCGCTCGCACGCTTTGTATATCTATTGAGAGTAGCGAAAAATTCTAAATCTATGGGTTAGACGCGTGCTGGGTTTCGAAGGATGTCACAGACAAAGCTCGTAAAGCACGCCTTGTTTATAAAAACTAATAATGTTGACCGTCATTAATAACTAGACAATTATAAAAAAGTTCGCAAACTAGCAAACTATTTTCATAAAAAAATCACACGCAGTCCCCGGAGGTCGCTAGTTACCAACTTTCCCCAACTTTAAATAAACGACGTGTCATTAGTGACCACGCAGCCCATTGTATACACAAGGTCCCCGGCTGACCCCGCTGAGTACAACTAAATTGCGTTCTGTTTACCTAATTAGTTCTGAGGAAAACTCGCAGTAAGATATGATGATAGTGAGGGGATAAAAACCCTTTCATTTTACAAACAGGGAAAGGTTATGCCTACTTATACTTTTTTCTCTGGAAACGTTCAATCAAACCAGCCTCGTTATAACTTGTGAAAGTACACAGTAAGATTCGATAGAGAACCGTTTTTCGAACTCCTACAGGTTGGGAGTCTTCGAAAGGGGCATTAGAAGATTTTTGCAAGGTCGGCTGGGCTAGTGTAGAACTCTGGTGGAGTGTATTGTAGCGTCTGGGTCATCCTTCCGAGGGCTTACCCGGGGCTCCCAACCATAGGCTGTTGGGCGTTACGTGAGGTTTTTAGTCGGTAGGAGTCCGGCATGGCATCCATGATGGATTTTCCCTTCCGTTCAAAAAAAAAGTGTATTGTAGCGTAAATTGGGAGAGTGGACTGCCATGTCAATTCGATTCGTTAATATGTGTTTCAGTTAAAACAAAAATAATACCACGTCCATAATACTCACATAGAAGTACGAATTGTCGAAAAGCTATTACAAATGAAACATCTCACGTTTCACAGATAATAATCCTAATGTTCAAATTCAAACGTGGCACTATTAGCAAATGTAACTTTAGAACTGCATACGTGGAACTTTGCAAACTGGATGAATAAATCACTCCTAATTTATCTTCCACTTACACAAACCACAGATGAATAGCTCTTTCATAAACGAACCAAGAACTGATGTTGATTATGAAATTTAATATTTTTTTTAAATTGTTTCCTAAATATGGAAATCAATGGAGATAAAGCGAAATGAATATATTAATTTATAAATTCATGCGAGAGTAGGTTACCCCATGTTTTCGCCGAAATTGACCGAACTATTATTTTCATTGTCTATCATGTACTTTTCTTCATGTACTAAAAAGCATGAAATAAAAAAGATGTGTGGCACTCGGGGACTGCCGCGGTAAAGCTATTACATAGCATTTTTTATCAACTATGCTAGTATAATTATTTCTGTATAAGAATACTAGCTGATGCCCGCAGCTTCGCCCGCGTAAAATTTGTTCCCGCGGGAAGTTATTCCCGGGATAAAAGGTAGCCTATGTGTTATTCCAGACTATAATGTATCTCTGTACCAAATTTCAGCCGTATCCGTTCTGCGGTT
Source organism: Miltochrista miniata (assembly GCA_933228765.1). Taxonomy (NCBI): domain Eukaryota; kingdom Metazoa; phylum Arthropoda; class Insecta; order Lepidoptera; family Erebidae; genus Miltochrista; species Miltochrista miniata. The sequence continues at coordinate 5,686,656 of OW121764.1, read as the reverse complement.
TGAGCGTGAAAGAGTAACAAACATCCACACTCACAAACTTTCGCATTTATAATATTATATACTAGCTGACCCTCGCAACTTCATTTACGTCACGTAACGTGCACGAAAGGAGAGGTAATTCTTCATCAGACTCTTCAAGCACCGTGTGAAACGGCCCTGTTTGCTTAATCATAAAAGAGCTTAAAGATTAAGGCTATTCTAAAACAATTCAGTCCACGCCTTCGGAGCGGACTGAATTATTTTACAACAGCCTTAATAATTAAGCTCTTTTATGCATAAGCCAACACGCCCGTTTAGATTTACCGTCTCATTCAAAGGGACCCTTGAATTCTAGGTTTGGCGAAAGTTGAGATGCCTCTTATATCCTATTTCTGAACTACAAACCCCTCAATCTTGAAACTTCGGTCGAAAAATCTAAAGTACTCCCTTTCCGATACCCAAAAAATATTTGAAATCACATCACGAGTTGAGAAATTACAACTGAAAAACCATTTTATCTTTCGTCCTCTCTCCCGCAGGAACCGAGCAAAACTTCGGGATCAAAAGTATCCTAGAACCTTCCTCGGACAATAAGCTCGGAATGTACCGAGTATCATTCAAATCGGTTCAGTAGTTTCGGCGTGATACTTATTCGGGATACAGACAGACAGACAGACAGACAGACAGACAGACAGACATGAAAAGTTTAAATTACATTTTCGGCTTCAGTATCGATTAGAGAACGCCCTCCAATCAAAATTTTCAAAATATCTTCCATGTACAGACTCCCGACCCTCTACAGTTTTATTATATGTATAGATAAGTAAGATTTTAAGGCCTATGTTCAACAAAGTAAAGTACCAAGTACCTACTAGACTGTCGACATTTGGGCTTTTGGACTTTTGGACTGTTGGACTGTTGGACTTTTGTACTTTTGGACTGTTGGACTGTTGGACTTTTGGACTTTTGGACTTTTGGACTTTAGGACTTTTGGACTTTTGGACTTTTGGACTTTTGGACTTTTGGACTTTTGGACTTTTGGACTTTTGGACTTTTGGACTTTTGGACTTTTGGACTTTTGGACTTTTGGACTTTTGGACTTTTGGACTTTTGGACTTTTGGACTTTTGGACTTTTGGACTTTCGGACTTTTGTACTTTGGACTTTTGTACTTTTGGACTTTTGAACTTTTGGACTTTTGGACTTTAGAACTTTTGGACTTTCGGACCTTGGACTTTTGGACTTTTGGACTTTTGAACTTTTGGACTTTTGGACTTTTGGACTATTGTACTTTGGACTTTTGTACTTTTGTACTTTTGGAATTTTGGACTTTTGGACTTTTGGACTTTTGTACTTTGGACTTTTGTACTTTTTTACTTTTGGACTTTTGGACTTTTGGACTTTGGTATTTTGGACTTTTGGACTTTGGACTTGGACTTTGGACTTTTTACTTTGGACTTTTGGACTTTTGGCCTTTTTGGACTTAAAAGTCGTACCAAAAGTCCCAATAGTCCCAAAAGTTCCAAAAGTCCCAAAAGTCCCAAAAGTCCCAAAAGACCCAAAAGTCCCAAAAGTCCCAAAAGTCCCAAAAGTCCCAAAAGACCCAAAAGTCCCAAAAGACCCAAAAGTCCCAAAACTCCCAAAAGTCCCAAAATCTCCCAAAAGACCCAAAAGTCTTTGCTTAAATTCAGCAACACTTTTCAGTACTGCGCCATCGAGACGTATCGCAGGTACACGGCAAGGCTTGTTTTTTTTGTTGACTATACCTAAAAACTTTAAAATAATTATAAAATATCCTGGTGTTATTGGCTTTCTTCAGAGGTACCCATCCTCGATTCTTCAATCCTAACGTACAACAGTTACGGATAACCAGGATAGGATTGACGAATCGAACTCCTCATCGGAGGAAATTTGGATGTAGGAGAAGAACAATATCTGTACCCTCCAGATTCTTATTTGCCTGCCTCGGTGGCATTCGGTATTATAACTGACTGTCGCGCTGGGGTCCTGGGTTCGATTCCCGGGCAGGCCAAAAAATCGTGGGATCTACCAATGTTTGTTTCGAAGATTTGATGTTTTCTAAGTATAATATGTATAAATAAATAGATAAATTCTTTATTGCCATTAATTGTGTACATACATGAAATTGGAATTCCCTGATACCTCCGCTAGTACAAACTGTGTTGCAGATATCAGTGTTCTCCCCCAAAATATTGACACTTGACAATATGTTTACACAGAACTATTAAAATATTAAAATTGTTTCCTACTAACTTATAAACTTATGATAATTTTACATAGAGAAAGCGATAAAATATGAAACAAAACCAATACAAAATCTTAAAGTATGCTTAGGCTTTCGTGTGTGTGCGTGCGTGTGTGTTTGTGTATGTGTGTATGAGTGTCTCTCTGTGTGTGTGTGTGTGTGTGTGTGTGTGTGTCTGTGTGTGTGTCTCTCTCTCTCTGTGTGTGTGTGTGTGTGCGTGTGAGTGTGTGTGTGTGAGTGAGTGTGTGTGTGAGTGTGTATGAGTGTCTCTCTGTGTGTGTGTGTCTGTGTGTGTGTGTGTCTCTGTGTGTGTGTGCGTGTGCGCGTGTGAGTGTGTGTGTGTGAGTGAGTGTGTGTGTGAGTGTGTGTGTGTGTGTGTGTGTGAGTGTGTGTGTGGGTGTGTGTGTGTGTGTGTGTTGCATGTATGTTTATGTGAGTTGATTTTGAAGAACTTGTAGAAGGTCTTCCACAGATTCATATTCCATTGGTTTTAATCACTCAGTTACTGCCGTTTTAAATTCTCCGTATGTATGCATACTAAGAAATTATATGAATATGTATAAAAAAGTTTTAATTAGATCGCAAAGAAAATGTCCAAAAGCCAAAGTATTTGAAGCAAAGTCGTTGATATACCTAATTAGAGATAATAGAAAAACCTCGCAGAACTTCAGAACAATACACACTCACACAGTACTGTTTTACGATTACCGATTATAATTATTTAAAGTTAAAGTTCATTTTTAAATAATTTATTTATATAAAAAAATAATTAAGTATAGGGGTCTCGGCTCGTCGTGCAATTTTATTCCAGTCGGTGTCGAGACCCTAGGTCCATGGGGTCCCAACGCACATAATTTTTTTTAAATTTTGAAGAAGCGTCTTGTAGAGTCAACTGGTGACCTAAGGGCTGGCAGTTATTTCTCCCAACGAATAGGCATCGCCGTTCAAAGGGGGAATGCTGCCAGTCTTTTGGGCACAATGCCATGGGGGCCCTATTTAGATTTAGTTTAGTTTTATTTATTCTTATTGTAAATAGTTATTAATTTATTTTAAAATTTGTCTAATATTTTATTGAATAAATTTAATATATTTATAATACTATTAAACTAATTGTTGTCAAACTGATTATGATTAAACCTCTTTTCATAATCAATAAGCGAGTACAACCGTTAAACAACACTATGCCAAAGACAAACAAGACTGAGAAAAAATAATTTAATGACAAGCAAGAATGACAGGTTTAAATTTTTATCATCGAAGTATTTTTCATGAAATTATTCTATATTCTAAAGGTAAATTAGTGTCGAAATGGCCGCATAAATCTAACTATGGTTCCTTAAAACGAATATGATCAGGATTGATATTTAAATGTAAGTAGGGTAAACCACCCAATTATTGGCACTTATAGAATGAATTATTGGCACTTTAGTTAAGAGTATATTTCGAAAAATAAGGGAAACCTAGTTTATTTCAGTTCGGTGTTGCCCATTATGTAGTTGTAGGTATGCATTAAAAAGTAAAATAGCATTCTTTTTCTGTTAGAAATGGGCAAAATTACCTAAAGTGCCAATAATTGGAGGAGTGCCAACGATTGGGTGGTTTACCCTAATTATGGAGAGTCGAGATCCAATCTGTTTGTTTACTACATTGTTTGAAAGATACACGAACGTGGCCGAAGGTAGCCGAGAGTGTGATTCGTTTTCGTGACAGAATTTCTGGATTCGGTCTCCACGCAAGACCCGCGATAGAAGCTATGCAATAGCTTAAAAAAATATAATACATGAAGTTCTAAATCGACATAGCGTGACTTTTTTGTACTAGCAAAGATACTAAATATAATAGTATTACATACAGTTCGGCAACTCCCTGCCGCGCTACAGCTGTCAATAAAGTTGACGGACGTGTTGACGGAACAATTGCTTAGAATTATTGGTCATACGCACACATTCAAGCTGGAGTTTCCGCCCTGTGGTACTAGGTTATTTTAAAAAAACCTGAAAATATATCTAGATGCGAGACTGAATAAACCAATTACTAGAATACATTTTTACATACCTTAGGTCAAAGTGGGTTATAATTGGAGTTCATGCGGTAAAGGCGTCAATTACTTCGCTAACCATCCCATAATATTAACTGTCTGATGATTTTGATTCTAACAGAGTCCCGAGAAGAGCTGCAAATTGCTTTAACATTTAGAACGAACCCACTGACTTAGCGTTCTGTAAATGATAACTGCAGTAAGCAACTTTTGCTGTCGCTGTTCCCTGGATGGGTGACCACCACGTAACCATTTGTCTTCATTTACGATCGTTTTCATACTTTGGAACACACATTAAAACCAGTTGAAGGCCTTATGGCTGGCTAGAAAATTTTTACTGAAGGTCGTCACGACCGGCACCTGTCAATCATAGAGCAACACGACCTATCACTTTTATAGGAAGCGGAGGTGCCATACTGAGACTTTCCCCTCCGTCAAAACGTACCCCTAAAGGAATACGCTTAAACATACACATTTATAAGAAACTAGCGGACGTCACGTGGTTTTACCCGCGTAGTTCCCGTTTCCGTTGGAATACGGGAATCAAATATAGCCTATGTTTACCGCAAAGAGTGTAGCTTTCCAACAGTGAAAGAATTTTTCTAATCAGTCCAGTAGTTCCGGAGCCTATTCGTTACAAACAAACAAAACAAAAAACAAAAAATCAAAAAATCAAAATTTACTCTTTATAGATGTGTGTCTGAAATTATACATATACATATGGTCACGCCTTTATCCCCGAAGGGGTAGGCAGAGGCATATTATATGCCCACATTTCACCTTTGTATAATTTGTCCCATTATATATATATATATCCTACTATCCTACTTCCTACTAATACTAATATTATAAATGTGAAAGTTTGTGAAGATGTTTGGATGTTTAGATGTTTGGATGTTTGTTACTCAATCACGCTCTAAAGGCTGAATGTATCTGGCTGAAATTTGGTATAGGGATAGAGTATAGTCCGGAATAACACATAGGCTACTTTTTATACCGGGAAAATGTTCCCACGGGAAACGGGAAAGGGACCCAATTTCACGCGGGCGAAGCCGCGAGCATCAGCTAGTATTATATATATCCATTTATAAATTATGACTGTATTGTTTTAATTGTTTTGTGTAAGTTCCACATGTAACCGATTTCTCCTCGGAACATAATATGACAGACAGATATGTATAAATCAAACATGCTATATCTACTCCCCTAGTATAATTGGTCGCAGTGCTCTATGACTATATCCCCTAGTATACATCAGAATGTATGATACCATCGGGCAAGATAAATAGCGAGACTTAACAACTTTAAACTACCCACACCCCGCCATCACGCGATGACGAACTACGAAGAAAATGCGCAATTTTTTCACGGAAACTTTCGTCATAAAGGCACGTAAGAAATAAAATATTCGTACCGGAGTCGAGATAGTGTTCTTGGAGCTCATAACTCTTAGCGAGATGGAAGCGGGTGCTCTCAAGAGGATTATAGGAGTACGCATTTATGTAGCGATGATATTTTTATAACAAATTCGTTGGGAGATGTGTGGTTTTGAATGCGCTCAGCGAGAAGTTTTATTAAGTGACATGAAAAGGATACGAGGTATTATTAATCGTAACATTGTAAATGTAAAAGTGAGTTAGTTGGTTATACTATGGTCGAATATTCTTACAAGTGAACATTCTTATAGAATAGAATAGAAGAAACTTTATTGCACACCAATGTTAAAATTTCTTATACAGATTTTACATTTCATACATGTCCAGAGGGCCTTATCGCTAAAAAGCAATCTTTTACAGGCAACCTTTGGATGGAAAAATACCGTCAAGAATCACGTGGTAAAACGGGTAGTCATTGGTGTCAAATAAAACATACTAGACTACTAAACGTCTCAAGTAAATAAGATATAGGTAGGTACCTATTTAGGTTATAAGTACGTTTGTTTCACGATGGATGGAATTTGGTAGATGACTATGGCCTAGTCTTTGCAAAAATAAAACTACATTTAGATGTTTTCGACAGTAATTCCCAAATTTGACTGGATTTGGACCCATTCAATGAAAGTTGTGACATGTTGATGAGTCACTCTACATCACAAGACTTACTCAATATTTGTTAGTTTGGGACTCTATGGTCCAAGGGGAAGTTTGGCAATTTAAAGTGGTTAATCGCTCGCGATTTATAATAGGCATATAAAAGGACCAGGAGCCCATAATGATTTTCATTTTCCATGGTCATTGAAAAGATGGCTTAAACTATTTTTATAGTAGTCGCCGGCCAAAAAAAAATGATTATAACCTACAGAATAAGCAAGGGTCGCGAGGGTTGACTACTGGTGGCAGGTGGAGGGATTTCCTTTTGGATGTGTAGGTAGATCGTGTGGTTTAAGTCGGTTTGAGTCAGATTCAGCATCTTACCGTAAAGTACAGTCAGTAAGGATTTTCACACTTAAAAAGGCTTGATTGATGTATCGTGACCTCTACAATCAAAAGGTGAAGAGAAAACTTTGCTCCCCTTTTTATGAAGGTTGCTCCAATGGATGACAGTTAGTTTATTGACAAGAAATGCACAAAGCTGTTAAGCAAGACTCGATCAAATTCGGAGGTCAAAGAGTCTCTAGTATCGGTAACAACTATTTCTTCAACACTATACACAATTTATTAACTCCAGCAAATGGGCAAAGTTGCAACTCGTGGTTCTGACCGCACATTGCACGTAGCGCAGTGATAAACCGTTCACGAGTTCGCTGTAATAAAGTTGGCGAGTAAAGTATTTTGCTACACGTTTATTGGAACGTTTACCCTGACTGAATGCGAATTAGGACTTGTTGGAGGTTCAACGAGCTAGCAATATCATTTAAGGAATCTGTGAAAGATATTTATTCTGAAGTCAATGATACCTACAGTCGAAATTGAATTCTTCGCACTTTTTAAAATGACGTCACTTGCCAGATGGAGTGCATGTGCATTATAGGTTATTCTGAAGAACACGATACCCTTTTCGGATCTACTACAAGGGGTGCAGTACTGTCGCCTCCTTGGACCCAATTTAACTAATCTACCACAGTGAGTATTATAAAGAGTTATTCAACTTCATCCCGCCCTACCTTCTATATTTCTCCTTCAAACAACACCTGCGAATACTATAGCTATGCCACCCGAATGTGATGGACAGAATCGTAGATTCAAACAAGATTAACCTTTAGAGGAGAGCAGTACATAATATCGCCTCCTAGGATGCTCTTTCTTGAATCTACTATAGCGGTCTTCTTGTCGTTTCTGCTGCACCCAAGATATTCGGTTTTTTTTGCCATGTGAACCCTAACCCGTGAAGAAATGTTTGTTCAGTTTTTCGGATTGCCATGTACTGTACCCATCTTCAACCTGTTTAAAACTGAAGGAGTTGAAAGGCGTGAGAATATTTAAAGGAATAAAAATTAATTCTTTATCTAACCAAGAACAAAGAAACAAGAAAAGACTCGTAAAACAATTTTTCATATGCTCATCTTTATTCGAGAATGATCTCTCAAAGAAAGACAGTGTTATATTAAATAGTAATATATGCTGGTTGAATGCACACGGTGTGAGCGCTGCATTAATGTGCTTTTTATAAGGCGAAGTAAGTGGGAAACCGAAGATATGCTATCTTGGAGAATATATTATCATAATATGACAAAGGCGGTGAACAGGGGTAAGGAATTTATACACGTACTTGCACACTTTATAAGTGATTTCTTAGATAGTGCAAATATTTTGTAAACCTTCATCAACGGATTTAGATTTTGGCATCACTGATCATTTTTATGACGTAAGCATCCATAGGTCGCAGAGTATGCGTTTTGAAGTGGCGACGGGCTGGCCACTTCTGTAAAAGAACTGATGGCCGTTCTGGAGTGGAGACGACGGAGGCTTGGTAAACGTGGGGTAGGACGACCTCCTACCAGATGGACCGACGACCTGAAAAAGGTTGCAGGAATCGATTGAAGCATGATTTGCAGCAGTGGATTGCCATGTGCAGATTTGATTGATTGATTGATGCATCCACTGACTCCCACTAAACTCACTTTTTGTAGATATATAACAGAAGATCGAGGTATTTAGCGAGTTGGAAGAAGATAATGTATAGCAAGAGTACCTATTCTAAAATGATAAGTACAGTAAGTTAGAGCAAAATATATCCATTTTACTGCAATTGTACTTATGATTCAAAACCAGCTAAAAATTTTGTAAACTTAACACTGAGATTTTCCAACTAAAAACAGCCCTAACGCAGTAAACTCACTGGTGGCAAGTTTCAATATAATTAAGTCGAACGCCACCTTTTCAATTGGTCCCGCAAACTTTTACGTTCAAGTTTCTTGCGGTGATTTTATAACTTCCAACGATTGTTCGTTCGAGCTGCTATCGCGAGATTATGGTAAAAAGACCAAGGAGTAAGCTAACTTTGAATTTCGTTTGGTGGTCTGTGTTTCAAGGGATTGAGTGGATTAGTTAGGATTCTGCTGATTGAGTGATGTTTGAATGGCATTTTGAATTTTAGGGTTCCAACCGGAAGGCGCAACGCCAGTTCTTAGACCGATTATGGTAATTCCATTAAATAGCGTTTCCGTAACACGATAGGTAGGCGATAAGCTATGTTGTAGCTTAATGAGCGGCTTGAAAATTTTCAATATCACTGTTTGTCCCAGTCCATTCCAACACGGCAATAGGGTAGCTAGCGATAATGTTACTGCGCTGTGTTACAAACGTTCATATTATGCTACGGTAACCACTTTTAATAAAGGGACGGCGGTGTGCAAAAATTTCCCTGAAATGTATAATTATTATTATTTACTAGTGGACGTCACGCGGTTTCACCCGCGTTTTAGTAGTTATTATAGCCTATGTTCACCGGGAATAGTGTACCTTTCTATCAGTAAAAGAACTTTCCAGATCGGTTTAGTACTTTCGGAGCTTATTCGATGCAAACAAACAATCAAATCTTTCCTCTTTACAATATACTAGCGGACGTCACGCGGTTTCACCCGCGTAGTTCCCGTTCCCGTGGGAATACGGGAATGAAATATAGCCTATGTTCACCGCAAAGAGTGTAGCTTTCCAACAGTGAAAGAATTTTTTAAATCGGTCCAGTAGTTCCGGAGCCTATTCGTTACAAACAAACAAACAAACAAAAAAACAAATCTTTCCTCTTTATAATATTAGTATAGAAGAATAGACGACTTTCTACCACCTCAGTACTTAGCATAAAAAAGAGATAATTAATTGCAATTTATGTTCTTGTCAAACCGTATGTTTTATAAGCAAAACATTAACATAATACTCTGGAGAACAAAATAAAACCTTCGTATTTACGTAAATGAGACAAGTAGGTACCTGTGTTCTTGTAAACCCGTTTCACTCGGGACATCAGCGGGGAAATGTTTAATGTACAATAAAAAGCCTATTTTGTGGTTTACAGAAAATGTTATTACAGTAGACAGGTATGTTATAAGAAGAGATGAATAAATTTTTTCAACTATGTTTTCGTTATAAATTTAGTTAAGCAAAATGATGTCACCTGCCTAATAGAAAGCTGCAACGGATTTCACAAGTCTAATGGATTGTGAGAGTCAGTTCCAGGCCTCAAGTTGCAGGCCTAGTAATGAAATTCTTTATGCACGGCTTTAATTATTAGAGTGTAGAGCTCTACACTCTGATACTTTTTGTAATTCGGATTATTTAAGCAGTGCATAAAGAGTCTCATCATTTGGTCTGCAGTTTTGCAGGAGTGTAGGCTAAACTCCTACAGCTACTGAAATTGCCGCAGCTACCCTCATCAACTCAAAATTTTTCAAAATATTTCCATGTGAAAGAAATATGGCATAGTGAAAGAGTGTTCTCCAAGCATCCTAAATTATTTTGAGGATATTTTTGCCTTTTTATACCACTCTGACCAATTGTGGTAGTGTTTAGTTTCTAGACTTTTCCTATATTCGCAATGAGTATCGTCACAAATAAAACTCGGCTGAAACCGCCTGATCTGGTGTTTGTGAACTCAGTGGGCTTTGTCTATGTGTGCGTAGCCTCAGCGAATTTAGTATGTAGGTTTCCGTCTGTACTGTCTCTAATTTGTGGTATTGCTCATGGGAAAAATTGGGTGGTGATATTGGTACTTTATTTTGCCAATACCTGGGCATAATCCTACTTCTACGAATTTATATAAATGTTAATGTGCACTAACATTCCTTTGTCCAATTACCGTCAGCCTACATGCGCCGTCACGGCAGCTGCTCATCAGTTACTTGTGCTATCTGATAAAGTACTACGCTACATAGTAGTGGGCTGAGGATGGCTCCTTGGTGCATACCGGCCGTGACATCGATGGGCTATGTGTCGTCAACAGCAGTTGTTCGAACTATGGTATCTAATTTGTGTGACATAATATTAGTTAATGTCTATTCTAAAAATCTGTGATTCTCTTTGTAGCGTCATACCCTTCAGTTAACATGAGAGACACTGTCAAATACCTTCAGAATGTCTATTCGTAAGTTCTTCAACTTATATTTACCTTTATTTATTTAAATCATTTGCATAATTAAATAGAACCCCAATCTCTTGTAACTGGATACACATCACATCTGACCTCAATCATGCTGAGTTGATTGAGATCGAGCGCGTAGTGTCACGACTGACGTATGACATAACCAGGAAGTTGGTAGTGATTGGGTTTTTATTTATTTAATTCATTATTGACCGAGTGAGCGAAGCGAATGAGTAACCATACTGAGTAGTGTACTTCAGTAAGCTTACTATAGTTACGTCTACTTTAGTAAGGTTACCATAGATACGTTGTGCTTATTAGTTGTTGGTAAAATGGAAAATCACTTTACTTTTAGAACAAGTACAAGTTATTCTCTAGTATAGTCTTACTCCAATTTTAGTCGAATCCCCTCTAATAAATTTACACTATAAATACGTATATTAATATTTTCCATATTAAATATATGACCACCTCCTTAGAACCTGTATGTGTATTACAGTAATTTAAATGCTTTAATCTCAAAGTCCGTCACAACAGAACCTACAGAGGTTTGTTTTATTGCCTAAAATAATTGTGAAAAATTGTGTGGTATAAAATTACCTGTGTTTTTGTTATTTGTTTTAATTTCTAAACTTCCTGCCGCTGACATATCCGTACCTGATTCTTTTACGAATAATGGCCAGTTATTTAGGGTATAAAAGGATATGGGGTTACAACCACATAAATTATCACGCGTTATTATTTTATACATACCTCCCTATGTTACACGTAGAACCGCCTGGCACAGTGTTCTGTAAAGGTGACTACGATGGATGTAAATCCTAACATGTAAATCGAAGTCAAGTTGAAGACATTGGTGGCTTAAAATTCTTCAACATCCAATAAGTCCAGTCTGGACTTGTCGTTTCAACACAGGCATTGGTTCACCACCTATAACGTTAGACTACATACAACCGTTGAAGTATGGTCGTAAAAGGGTATACTATAGGCTGTTCAACCGTTTATTTTACTTTTGACAGCAGCCTGAGAACGTAACTGTTCCATTATTCGTACAAGGGAACTTTGAAAAACTGCATTATCATATTTTTATATTTTTTACGATTTATATTATCCATCAATCTATCAACAAATGAGCCTATCGCAGTCCACTGCTGGACGTAGGCCTCTCCTAATTTGCGCCACAATCCACGGTCCTGCGCCGTACGCATCCAGTCCCAGCCTGCGACCTTTACCAGGTCGTCGGTCCATCTAGCGGGTGGACGTCCCACCCCACGTTTGCCGAGACGCGGTCTCCACTCCAGAACTCGTTTGCTCCATCTGCCGTCGGTTCTTCTGCAGATATGGCCGGCCCACTGCCACTTCAATGTACTTATTCTGCGAGCTATGTCGACCACTTTAGTTCTTTGCCGGATAGTCTCTTTTCGGAGTCTATCCCTCAGAGACACCCCAAGCATAGCCCTTTGCATAGCCCGCTGCGCTTCATCTACATATTATCTTTAATTATATATTATCACTATAGTAATTGATAAACGAACTGTCAAAAGTAAAATAAATGGTTGGCGAGACTATCATAACAAAGTCTGAATATAGTCATATTGTTTCTTAGATAACATGAAATTGTCATTCGAATTAGTTGAGCTATTATTGTACAAAATTTTCCGATCCAATTACCTTCGGGAAAGGACTGAAACAATATATATCTATACTTATATACATCCGTTTGTCCCTCATGTCTACTTGACCGGATGTAATACTCTTTGCAATCAATAGGACGGAAAAAGTAAATCTATTACATTTGATACCACCAAATGGTTTTCTTTTGTATTTCCTCAATATGTTTCTGTCCTTATCTAACGTTTTCTTACTCTCCAGAGTGTTTTATAGAATGGTAATGATGTAGAAAGGGTGCGAGAATGTAAAAGTATAAAGAATTCCATCCTTAAGGTCTATCTTTGACTTTTGTGAGCGATTTTGTTGCAAAGAATCTTGTTGTTTTAATTGGAAAGGATCGTGTCGAGGAGAACAATTGCAATGTTATTGTGGTATTAATACTGAAATAAAGAAACAGGATTTTAAGTCAATTTGTTACTTCGATACATTTTTACTCTACGAAGTCGTATGATGAGGTTGTATGTTTACATTTCACCTGTCACGTATACTGTTGTCCTACGTAATAGGTGGTGAGGTAAATTTCAAAATATCCTGATTATAATGACTGAAGGTATTTTCTCGAAAACATATGTTAATTAACAAAAAACTTCATCTAAGTAGGAAGTCTTTATAGCAACTTGAAAAAATTACAACAGCAGGTAGTCAAAGACAGACTCTATCTATTACCAATGTAGGAGTAGAGTACTATCTCCTCCTTAGAAAACAGCAGGATTTAATGCACGTACAAATAAAAAAAATAATTTAGAAGATATGCATGTACAAACCTATTCAATGTCTACGTCAATATTGACGTTATTTACGAAAATGACTGACCAAAATTTGAAATAGTCCTACTCGGCGTCATAGAATGCGTACGGTTGGTATGGTATGCCTAAGGGTTTTTATTCACCTAAACATTCTTGAAGTATCTTTTCACTATACTGGAATTCACGAAAGTATTTTCTGCTCACCATGTTACTAAACTACATTCGTTCTGTTGATCAATCGCCGTTCTGCGTCATTCTAAATAGGATCAAACTTCTCATCAAATGCTCTGAGAGTATTTGCGAAAGAAGCAACAACATAACCATTATGTTAAACAGTTTTCAAGTAAAATCGGACGTAGTTTATTGAGAAAACGTTTAAATGTATTTCCGGAAGTTTTTAGTTGTTTAAATAATGGTCTATTTGTGTTCTTTCAATATTCTTCAATGTGTATGATTTTATTAGATTACTGTCTAGACCTAATTGTTTTAGCCTACTTCCTTCTAATATTATAAACTAGCTGAGCCCGCAACTTCGTTTACGTCACATAAGGTGTATGAAAGGAGAGGTATTTTTTCATCAGACTCATCAAGCAGCGTGTGAAACTGCCCTGTTTGCTTAATCCTAAAAAAGCTTAAAGATTAAGTATATTCTAAAACAATTCAATGATTGAATTGATTTAAAATTTATGAATTGCTTTAAAAATAGCCTTAATCATAAAGCTCTTTTATGATTAAGCCAACACGCCAGTTTAGATTTACCCATTTTTAGATTCATTAGTCTATGTATGATTCTTTAAAGTGATATAACTTTTTTATTTATTAACCGATTGATTTGAAAGAAACACTAAATGTTAAACGAAGCAAACCTTAACACAATAAGAAATCGCATTGCAATCGGTTAAGCGGTTGCTGAGATTAGCGTGCACAAACGTACAGACAAACAGATATACAGGCATTCAGACCAACAGACAAAAATTCTAAAAATCATCGTTTTGGGTTCTATTGCGTTTATAAAGCCTCCCTATAATATTTTTTCTCATTTATCTTCCATGTACAGACAGCGACCTGTTACGATTTTATTTTATGTATTGATGTATTGATGATGATATTGATGTGAAAGTTTGTGAAAATGTTTGGACGTTATTTGTCCCGGGACATCCTTCCGAGGGCTTACCCGGAGCTCCCAACCACAGGCTGTTGGGCGTTACGTGAGGTTTTTTAGTCGGTAAGAGTCCGGCATAACATCCTTTGAGGATTTTCCCTCACGTAAAAAAAAACGTTTGGACGTTTAGATCTTTGGATGTTTGTTACTCAATCACGCTCTAACGGCTGAAGGGATTGGGCTGAAATTTGCTACAGAGATAGCTTATAGTCTGGAATAACACATAGGTTTACTATGTTTCATCCCGGAAAAGTGTTCCCACAGGAAGTGGGAACGGGTACCAAGCATCATCTAGTTACCTAATATTCTTTAAATGTTTCCTGCCACACAATTATTTTCTTTATTGAAACATAGAACTTTAGAACGGATTGCAAGTTGAAAAAGCGTGAAAAGACACATAGTTGTTATCACACTATTAATTCGAAACAGTTTGTAGTCCCAAGTTTTAACAAAATAATATTTAATTCCAAAAATCCAACATTTTTCTCTACTTCAAAGTAGACAGTTTTACACTTATTATTCATATTATTAAGATTTATATCACTCGCATACTGGGTAACTCGCTTATCAGTGGAGTTTTGTATTCTTTTTGACACTCCCGTCCCTGGTGAGTGTCTTGAGAATCGGAATAATTTATCTATAAGATTTCCCGTAGGTACTACAAGACAAACGTAATAAAATCTGTCTTTGTTTCTCTAGGGAATATAATGCAAGGAGTTTTCGTTAATGCCGAGCAAAATATTGCAAGCTAACTTCTAAAGGGTTCTCAACTGTACTGTATTTTTTTAAGTTCTTTGTATGGTTCCGAACCCAAAGGGAAACATTGATCCCTATTGCTGAGAATATGCTGTCCGTCTGTTTGTGTCTGTAGGATTGTCTCAGGAACTGTGACAGCAAGAAATACTAGAAACTGTAATAAATGCATGCCTGCATGGTAACCATGTAGGATTTTCCTTCACAAAAAAAACAGGTATGGTGTTACAAATCTTACCGTCTTTTTAATGCTTCTTCGTTTCCTCAATAGTGGAAGTCGGAAACTATCAGAACTTACGTTTGACTGATCATTCAGGTTTTTTAGTCGGTAAGAGTCCGGCATAACATCCTTTGAGGATTTTCCCTCACGTAAAAAAAAACGTTTGGACGTTTAGATCTTTGGATGTTTGTTACTCAATCACGCTCTAACGGCTGAAGGGATTGGGCTGAAATTTGCTACAGAGATAGCTTATAGTCTGGAATAACACATAGGTTTACTATGTTTCATCCCGGAAAAGTGTTCCCACAGGAAGTGGGAACGGGTACCAAGCATCATCTAGTTACCTAATATTCTTTAAATGTTTCCTGTCACACAATTATTTTCTTTATTGAAACATAGAACTTTAGAACGGATTGCAAGTTGAAAAAGCGTGAAAAGACACATAGTTGTTATCACACTATTAATTCGAAACAGTTTGTAGTCCCAAGTTTTAACAAAATAATATTTAATTCCAAAAATCCAACATTTTTCTCTACTTCAAAGTAGACAGTTTTACACTTATTATTCATATTATTAAGATTTATATCACTCGCATACTGGGTAACTCGCTTATCAGTGGAGTTTTGTATTCTTTTTGACACTCCCGTCCCTGGTGAGTGTCTTGAGAATCGGAATAATTTATCTATAAGATTTCCCGTAGGTACTACAAGACAAACGTAATAAAATCTGTCTTTGTTTCTCTAGGGAATATAATGCAAGGAGTTTTCGTTAATGCCGAGCAAAATATTGCAAGCTAACTTCTAAAGGGTTCTCAACTGTACTGTATTTTTTTAAGTTCTTTGTATGGTTCCGAACCCAAAGGGAAACATTGATCCCTATTGCTGAGAATATGCTGTCCGTCTGTTTGTGTCTGTAGGATTGTCTCAGGAACTGTGACAGCAAGAAATACTAGAAACTGTAATAAATGCATGCCTGCATGGTAACCATGTAGGATTTTCCTTCACAAAAAAAACAGGTATGGTGTTACAAATCTTACCGTCTTTTTAATGCTTCTTCGTTTCCTCAATAGTGGAAGTCGGAAACTATCAGAACTTACGTTTGACTGATCATTCACAACGAAGGTTTTAAAAGAGCTGGACTTATTTTGAGTTTTTTCCGAGCAGATACTTTACGAGAACAAAATCGTGAGCTAGTACTTAAAAATATAACCAACTTAAAACATTTCAAAGCACAACAATAAAATTTCTTCCCAGGTGAATTCGCTTCGTGCTTTAAGTAATTACGTACAGGTTAAGGTTTCCTAGACGTCTCAATATCTAAACTTCGTCGCTGGCTACTTTAGTGCTCCGCTCTGGAGGTAATTAGTACCGGATTTTATTATGGATTGCTATTTATGGCTACTGCAGTTTGCTGTTAAAAAGAAAATCCAATTTATTTAATTGCAGTTGAAACTTTGTTGGAGATTTTAAATGTTTTCAAGTTAACAAAAATGAAAGGGGTAGTACAACAAACGTAATATTTTGTCGTATTTTGTTACGTAACCGATACGAATTCGATTTTTTACAGTTTACAATTACTCAATTTTGTTTTTTACAATTTTTTTTCACATTTTTTTACAATCAACAAAAAAGAAACGAAATCAGATCGAAAGTATTATTCAAACTCAATAGATAAGTTGAGACTAGTCAGACAACAAGTTTTATAATTTCTTGCCCTAGCAGCGCTTTTTTTAACGTGAAGAAAATCCTACTGTATGCCATGCTCTTATGAGTCCTGCCGACTTAAAACCACACGTTTTCTACCCTTAGTAAGCACTCGGAAGGACATCCTTCCGAGGGCTAAGCGTTAGCATAGTCAAACGTTCTAGTTTGTTGGCAATCCTGAAGTCATTCCCAACAAACCAGAACGGTTGATTAATAATAATGGTGGAATGCATGCTATGACCCTACATTACGGCACGACGAAACAAAACAATTTCAATATTTTGTTTTAAATTCAGCATCAGCCGTTTCACAATCCATTTCTATGTAGAGGATAGTTATGCCCCGGTTTTTATATGGCTTGTATATCGATAAACTTTAATGTTTTTTAACTCATAAGGTGCGAAGTTATGAAAAATTTGGAAATATTAATAACACGGACATCTACAATTTTATTTGTTTTAAAGCATAACCTGAACTCAAAGACAAATTCACATAATCCTAGAGAAATCACATAGCCCAATCCACTGGTATTAAACAATTATATCGTCAGTAAATTACCGCCAACTAATGGATAACTTTGCCAACTTTGCTGACAAAAAGCCCCGTTATAACCAGTCTAGCCCTCGGACATTAAACACAATTATTCCTACCATGCACCGAAAGTAGAATTGTAGCATTAATTTCCTTAATTTTGCTAGAATGTTGCGGTCAACGGCTGACATATTATACTCCGACATTTTGTGGGTTGCCCGACGCGGCATTACTTTGTGCCTATGCAAACGGGGGATTTGTCAGCGTATATTAGCGACATCTGCTGCGAAATGTGGGTGGATTTTGTGGATTAATTCTTTGGATTCAGTTGTGAATACGAATGTGCATTGAATACACAGCCGGTTTTATGGAATGTATGAAATGGTTTCTTAATATTTTCGAATCGGTGTTCTACATTACAAAACTTGTAAGGATTTTTTAAAACTGAAGCTTAAATCGAACAGTTTCAAACTACAGTCTCTGTTGCATTTTTTTTTTTTTAAACTGCAATGTTAATTTGTAGCCTACCTAATGTGCTGTACCTTAAAAAATAGTGGCTGTGCCCTCCGGCTTTATCCGTAAAATTTTTATACTACTAAGGTGGCAGACCAGGATACATTTCACCTGATTGAAAGTCACCGTAGTGTGTGGACGTTTGCAACACCATAGGTGCTCTGCAAACATCGCGATACTACAGTTACATACTTTTAACTGAAACTTTGCTGTTGTAAATGACTGTTCTCTGTTAGTTATGTGATGCTGCTACAACAGATAGTGAAAAATGAAGATCAAATGGTAGTGTTGCCTATCAGAATAATCGTCCGTATGCAGGTAAATAAGATTCATCTGTATGCAAACGTTTTACATTTCATGGGTTAGGTAAAATGTCAAAATTAGAGGTGACCATTACACGCGTGTTTTGTTGAAATATTGTGGTAGAACTGTGGAGAGATATAGTAGCTAACACTCTAAGCTACTATTTCTGTGTAAAATGTTTGTTACTCTCAAACGTCTGAACGATTATTACTGAAATTTGGTACAAGGATAAATTATCAAGTCTGGAATAACACATAGCCTACCTTTAAAGAGCTTAGTAGATACAGTAAACTAGTTACTGTTAGTCTTATAATCTCCAAAATAAATCCTGGGGCATCTTTCCGAAGGCTCACCCGGGGCTCCCAACCGTAGGCTGTTATGTGGGATACGTGTGATTATTAGTCGGTAGGAGTCGGGCATAGCATCCATGTAGTACCTACTATCCACGCGTTAAAAAAATCACCAAAATAAAACTAAAATGAAAACTGATAAATCAAAAAGGAACAGACAATTTGTGCACAAAGCATGCACATACAGACACATTGAACCGTAGCACAGAGGTACAAGTAGTGAACGGTAACATTTCCTCATCTGTGGCCTGTCGTGAAGTATTCTCAGTAGTCTTCTGACAAGACATAGGTACCTACCGGCTTTATTTACGAGTACGCAACCAAAACATACACGGAGCTAAGTCTCAATAGATATGACTAAGGGCGGATTTGACTAATGTAGTAAGATAAGACTATACTAGAGAATAACATAATACCTATAGTCATTCTGAAAGTGAAATGATTTTCCATTTTCCATCAACTAATAAGCACAACGTAACTATGTTAACCATACTGAAGTAGACGTAATTATGGTAACAACACTGAAGTAGATTACTTCAGTATGGTTACCATAGTTACGTTGTGTGTGTTAGTAAAATGGAAAATAATTTTTACTTTTAGAATGAGTACAAGTTATTCTCTAGTATAGTCTCACTCCGATTTTGGTCGAATTCGGCCTCAGTAGTATAAAAATATGTTATTGGTATATTTATTCCAAATCAATCAATCAATCAAATCGGCTCAAAACAGTTCACTGCTGGACGTAGGCCTCGACCAAATTACGTCGCGATATACGGGCTTTGTGTATCCAGTCAAACCTTGCAACCTATTTCAGGTCATCGGTCCATCTGTCAGTGATAGTCCTTTATTTATATCAGCTAATCCAATATAAATCTCCGATATAGATATAAAAACAAACTCTCACTTATAAAATCGAAAAAGAAAGCAATACAAAATAGTCCTAGTGACTTTACCTCAGGCCCACCGTGCGTGTTAGTTATGTGGGTAGGGCGCTAAAACTCTCTTACGGATTAGGATTCCCATACAAAGTCTCTGTTTGCTGCAGCAAGGAGGATAAGCAAGTAAACTGCAAAAAAATAACTTTTGAGGTATTAAACTTCCGAGGGCTTACCCGCGGCTCCCAACCGTAGGCAGTTAGGTAGGATACGAGTGTTTTTAGTGGGTAGGATTGGTAGGTCCGGCATAGCATCCCTGTAGGATTTTCCTCACGTTAAAAAAAAAAGTAAAAAAAGCCGAATATAACGAGTATAGATTTTGATTAACATGTAAAATCAGATGATGTATCAACCATCAACAATTAAAATCACACTACGCTCTTATCGCTTCCAAATCTTTTACATCCGCAACTCGAAGTTTTAACGACACACCCAGCCATACAGATATTTTGGACCGAACACGAGAAACTCGAAATTAGTTTCATGACTCAATTTCAACGTTACACACACAAATCGGAAGACTAAATTAAATGTGTTACATTTCCATTTCGTGACGGTCCAATTATAATTCAGTTCCGATTGCAGATTATAGATTCAGCTGATATTGCACTAAGAATATTCACGGTAATTGAGGGTACTATCGACTTCGTTTTCTTTTTATACCTTTTTTGAAATACTCTTGCGAGTAGCTCAGGTTGGTTTAAGTTTGCTTTCTTTCATCTTCTTGGGCTTGTGGGAATCTGCCTTTTTTATAAGATATTTTTATAGATACAGTTGTGTTTAGGTTCCGATTCGATCCCATTATGCAGTTAGTTCATTATTATAGTCTTTGACTATAAAACCGAATAAAAATCATAATACCAAATAAAAACTGGATAAGTGCGAGTCTGACTCGGGCACGCAGGGTTTCGTATCAAAAACGGCAAATAAATGTTTGATTTTAGTATTTTTGTTATAGCTGCCACAGAAATACATTTTCTGTGAACATTTGAGCTCTCTATATAGTATTTATTTGCCTTTTTTTACTCGTTTTTACCCTTTGGGTAAGGAACCCTAAAACGGAAACATTTGTTTGTATGTTACCTATCAATAAACTTGGGAACTATGCAAACGATTTTAAATTTTATTTCACTATTAGAAGGTACCTGAGCAAAAAGTATCATCATGTTATCCACGGGAGCGGAATAGTAATAACAATATTCAACACACCATCTATGGGTTCAATGGGCGCGATATCACTCAGGATTTCACAGACAAAGCCGTAAAGCACGCCTTGTTATTAGGCATTCCCCGGAGGTCGCTAGTTGGCAACTTTGCCCAACTTAAAATAAAGGAGGTGTCATTAATGACTTCATCATTAGTGATTGTGTACAAGGTCCCCAACAAATCTGGAGTATTTTCATACATAATCATAAATATGGACATGGACATATAGGTTAGACGCGTGCTGGGTTTCAAAGGATGTCACAGGTAAAACCGTAAAACACGCCTAGTTTAGTATAAATTCAAAACGTTGACTTTCATTAATATCTAGACATTTATAGAAAATTTCGTAAACTAGCGAACTAATTTCATAAAAAAATCACACGCAGTCCCCCGAGGTCGCTAGTTGCCAACTTTGCCCAACTTTAAATAAACGACGTGTCATTAGTGACCACGCAGCCCATTGTATACACAAGGTCCCCGGCTGACCCCGCTGAGTACAACTAAATTGCGTTCTGTTTACCTAATTAGTTTTGAGGAAAACTCGCAGTAAGATATGATGATAGTGAGGGTACAAAAACCCTTTCATTTTACAAACAGGGAAAAGGTTATGCCTACTTAAAGTTTTTTCCCTGGAAACGTTGAATCAAACCAGCCTCGTCATAACTTGTAAAAGTACACATTCGATAGAGAACCGTTTTTTCGAATTCCTACAGGTTGGGAATTAGATGGTGATGGAAAAAAGGGGCATTAGATGGTTCTTGCAAGGTCGGCTGCACTAGTGCAGAACTCTGGTGTCAAAAACCTTCAATGATTACGGTTATCACTTTCAATCAGGTGGGACGTCTGCCATCGTACTAGAAAAAAAAAATAAAGCCAATTAGTCCACTGCTGGACGTAGTGTATTGTAGCGTCTGGGACATCCTTCCGAGCGCTTACCCGAGGCTCCCAACTATAGGCTGTTGGACGTTACGTGAGGTTTTTTAGTCGGTAGGAGTCCGGCATGGCATCCATGATGGATTTTCCCTCACGTTAAAAAAAAAGTGTATTGTAGCGTAAATTGCCATAGGTCAATTCGATTTGTTAATATCTGTTTTAGTGAAAACAAACATAATACCACGCCCATAATACTCACATAGGAATATTACGAATTGTCGAAAAGCTATTACAAATGAAACATCTCACGTTTCACAGATAATAATCCTAATGTTCAAATTCAAACGTGGCACTATTAGCAAATGTAACTTTAGAACTGCATACGTGGAACTTTGCAAACTGGATGAATAAATCACTCCTAATTTATCTTTCACTTACACAAACCACAGATGAATAGCTCTTTCATACACGATCCAAGAACTGACGTTGATTATGATATTTAATATTATTTTTAATTGTTTCCTAAATATGTCACTCGCCTCACGGAAATCAATGGACATAAAGCGAAATGAATATATTAATATATACATTAATGCGAGAGTAGTTTACCCCATGTTTTCGCCGAAATTGACCGAACTATGATTTTCATTGTCTATCATGTACTTTTCTTCATGTACTAAAAAACATGAAATAAAAAAAAATAATACACGAAGTTCTAAATCGACATAGCGTGACTTTTTTGTACTAGCAAAGATACTAAATATAATAGTATTACATACAATTCGGCAACTCCCTGTCGCGCCACAGCTGTCAATAAAGTTGACGGACGTGTTGACGGAACAGTTGCTTAGAATTATTGGTCATACGCACACATTCAAGCTGGAGTTTCCGCCCTGTGGTACTAGGTCATTTTAAAAAAAGTTGAAAATATATCTAGATGCGGGACTGAATAAACCAATTACTAGATTACATTTTTACATACCTTAGGTCAAAGTGGGTTATAATTGGAGTTCATGCGGTGAAGGCGTCAATTACTTCGCTAACCATCCCTTAATATTAACGGTCTGATGATTTTGATTCTAACAGTCTCGAGAAGAGCTGCAAATTACTTTAACATTTAGAACGAGCCCGCTGTCTTAGTGTTCTGTAAATGATAACTGCGACAAGCACATTTTTGCTATGGCTATTCCCTGGATGGGTGACCATCATGTAACCACTTTTCTTCATTTGCGAGCGTTTTAGTTCTTTGGAACACACGTTGAAACAAGTTGAAGGCCTTATGGGCGGCTGGAATTTTTTCAACGAAGGTAGTTGCAACCAGCACCTGTCAATCATAGAGCAACATGACCTATGGCTTTTATCGGGAGCGGAGGTGCCATCCTGAGACTTTCTCCTCCGTCAAAGCGTACCCCTAAAGGAGTACGCTTATACGCACACACTTATCAGAAATATACATGTGTGTGTCTGAAATTATGACTGTATTGTTTTAATTGTTTTGTGTGAGTTCCACATGTATCCGATTTCTCCTCGGAACATAATATGACAGACAGATATGTATAAATCAAACATGCTATATCTCCCTAGTATTGGTCGCGGTGCTCTATGACACTGATGTATGATAGCATCGGGCAAGATAAATAGCGAGACTTAACAACTTAAAACTACCCACACCCCGCCATCACACGATGACGAACTACGAAGAAAATGCGCAATTTTTTCACGGAAACTTTCGTCATAAAGGCACGTAAGAAATAAAATATTCGTACCGGAGTCGAGATAGTGTTCTTGGAGCTCATAACTCTTAGCGAGATGGAAGCGGGTGCTCTCAAGAGGATTATAGGAGTACGCATTTATGTAGCGATGATATTTTTATAACAAATTCGTTGGGAGATGTGTGGTTTTGAATGCGCTCAGCAAGAAGTTTTATTAAGTGAAATGAAAAGGATATGTGAGTGGTTTGGTCTGGACTTAGTTTTTTACACTATCGTTGAATATTCTTATTAGTGAACAATGTGAACATTCTTATAAGTTTGTTACAGAGATGGATGGAATTCGGTAGACGACTTCATTTCCGTCTACCAAATTCCATCTTACAAAAATTCCTACCTAAAACCTAGTATTTATAAAAATAAAACTAAAGAGGTGTCTTGGATAGTAGTTCCCAAAGTTGACTGGATTTCGACCCATCATACAAAAAAATTAACTCCGATTCCCACTGTCTGCAGAATAGCATTTTAGAAAGTTGTGGAATGTTGATGTGTCATTCTATATCTCAGGACCCTTCAATATTTGCGCGTTTGAGACTAAGGGGGTAGGAAGTATGGCAATTCAAAATTGTTAATCGCTCACGATTTATAATAGGCAAATTAAAGCGCTTCCCTGTCATATTAATCTCGGAGAGTCCATAATAATTTTCGTTTTATATGAGCAACAAAATCTAGTGAAAGTTGGTTTAGGCTATCTAGACGCTGGCCATAGAAAGGGGATTGCAACCCACAGAATAGCCTCGGGGTTATAAGGGTTGGCTACTAGGTTCCGGTGGATGACTTTTCTTTCACGAGTGAAGGTACTCTGTGTGGGTTAGTTGGGCCACATGCCCATCTTACCGTTGGTTTCAGTCAGTATAGATTTCCACACGTAAAAAAAGATTTAGGTTTATGTGACGCGACAGAACTTCTATTGAAATCACCTAAAAAGCGAGATTAAGAGGGGCTCCCATACAAAAAACATGAATATTTTGTCGTTTTAGTACGGAACCCTCTATGCGCTTAAAACAAGAAGCAAAAACATTACCTATCAACCTCTTTTATGAAGTTTGCTCGAATGAATGAAAGTGAAAATTTAAACAGTTACTTTATGGATAAGAAATGCATATAGCAATTTTGCAAAGCTATTGTACGATAGTCGATCAAATTTGGAAGGTCACAGGTCTCTAGTATCGGTAACAACTATTTCTTCAACACTATGCACAATTTATTAACACCAGCAAATGGGCAAAGTTGCAACTCGTGGTTCTGACCGCACATTGCACGTAGCGCAGTGATAAACCGTTCACGAGTTCGCTGTAATAAAGTTGGCGAGTAAAGTATTTTGCTACACGTTTATTGGAACGTTTACCCTGACTGAATGCGAATTAGGACTTGTTGGAGATTTAACGCTCTAGCAATATCATTAAAGGAAATCTGTAAAAGATATTTATTCTGCAGTCAATGATACCTACAGTCGAAATTGAATTCTTCGCACTTTTCAAAATGACGTCACTTGCCAGATGGAGTGCGTGTGCATTATGGGTTATTCTGAAGAACAAGATACCTCAACCTTTTTGGATCTACTACAAGGGGTGCAGTACTGTCGCTTCCTTGAACCCACTTTAACTACTACAGCGAGTATTTTGAAGAGCTTTTCTTCTTAATCCCGCACTACAATTAGATACCTTTTGACTGCCTCTGTGGCGCAGTCGGTACTGATACCGCCTGCGGCGCTGGAGGTCGTGGGTTCGATTCCCACCGGAGACAAATATTTGTGTGACTCATAAATGTTTGCCTCAAGAGTCTGGGTGTTTCTATGTATATTAAGTATGTATTTAAAAAGTATATAAGTATTAATCTCCGTGGTCTGGTACCCATAACACAAGCAGGTTATTCCTAGCTTACTTTGGGATCAGATAGCGTTGTGTGAAATGTCAGTGAATATTCATTATATTCATACCTATGTTATACTGTGCCTATGCCACCTGAATATGACGGCCAGAATCGTAAATTCAAACCAAGCGATCTCACCAAGATTCAACTTTAGAAGAGAGGAGTACTATCGCCTTCTAGGATGCTCTGTACCAAATCTACCATTAGCGGTCTTTTTGTTATCTCTGCCGCAACAAAGAAACCTGGATTTTTTGCCACCGCCTAAGTCGTGAAAGAATGTTTGTTCGGTTTTCCGAATTGCTATGTACCCATCTTTAACCTGTTTAAAACTAAAAGAGTTGAAAGGCGTGAGAATATTCAAACGAACAAAAATGTATTCTTTATCTAACCAAAAACAAAGAAACAAGAAAAGACTCGTAAAACAATATTTCATACGCTCATCTTTATTCGAGAATGATCTCTCAAAGAAAGACAGTGTTATATTAAATAGTAATATATGCTGGTTGAATGCACACGGTGTGAGCGCTGCATTAATGTGCTTTTTATAAGGCGAAGTAAGTGGGAAACCGAAGATATGCTATCTTGGAGAATATATTATCATAATATGACAAAAGCGGTGAACAGGGGTAAGGAATTTATACACGTACCTACTTGCACACTTTATAAGTGATTTCTTAGATGACACAAATATTTAGTAAACCTTTATCAACACACAATTTTGAGTTCTACGGATTTCGATTTTGGCTTATTTGATCATTATTATGACGTAAGCATTCATAGCTCGCAAAGTATGCGTTTTAAAGTGGCAGTGGGCTGGCCACATTAGAAGAAGAACTGATGGTCATTCTGGAGTGTAGACCGCGACTTGGTAAACGTAGGGTAGGACGAGCCCTGCCAGGTGGATCAACGACCTGAAAAAGGTTTCAGGAATCGATTTAGGCGTGATTTGGGAGAGGCCTACGTCCAGCAGTGCCATAGGCCGATTTGATAGATTGATTGATTGAGTGATGCATCCACTGACTCCCTCTAAACTCACATTTTGTAGAGATATAACAGAAGATCGAGGTATTTAGCGAGTTGGAAGAAGATAATGTTTAGCAAGAGTACCTATTCTAAAATGAAAAGTACAGTAATTTTACAAAATATATCCATTTTACTGTAATTATACTTATGATTCAAAACCAGCTAAAAATTCTGTAAACTTAACACTGAGATTTTCCAACTAAAAACAGCCCTAACGCAGTAAACTCACTGCAGTGGTGGCAAGTTTCAATATAATTAAGTCGATCGCCACCTTTTCAATTGGTCCCGCAAACTTTTACGTTCAAGTTTCTTGCGGTGATTTTATAACTTCCAACGATTGTTCGTTCGAGCTGCTATCGCGAGATTATGGTAAAAAGACCAAGGAGTAAGCTAACTTTGAATTTGGTTATCTGTGTTTCAAGGGATTGAGTGGATTAGTTGTGATTTTGCTGATTGAGTGATGTTTGAATGGCGTTTTAAATTTTATTGTTAGGGTTTCGTCTGGAAGGCGCTACGCCAGTTCTTAGACCGATTATGGTAATTACATTTAATAGCGTTTCCGTACCACGATAGGTAGGCGATAAGCTATGTTGTAGCTTTATAAGCGGCTTGAAAATTTTTAAAATCACTGTTTGTCCTAGTCCATTCTAACACGGCAATAGGGTAGCTAGCGATAATGTTACTGCGCTGTGTTACAAACGTTCATATTATGCTACGGTAACCACTTTTAATAAAGGGACGACGGTTTACAAAAATGGCTCCGAAATGCATATTATTATTTACTATTGCACGTCACACGGGTAGTTCCCGTTCCCCAATACGGTAATAAAATATAGCCTATGACCTATGTTCACTGGGAATAGTGTAACTTCCCAACAGTGAAAGAATTTTCCATGTCAGTTTAGTAGTTTCGGAGACTATTCGATACAAACAAACAAACAAACAAAAAAATCTTTCCTCTTTATAATATAAGTATAGAGGACTCTCTACCGCCTCAGTATTTAGCATATAAAAGAGATAATTAATTGCAATTTATGTCCTTGTCAACCGCATGTTTTATTAGCAAAACATTAACATAATACTCTGGAGAAGAAAATAAAACCTTCGTATTTACGTAAATGAGACAAGTAGGTACCTGTGTTCTTGTAAACCCGTTTCACTCGGGACATCAGCGGGGAAATGTTTAATGTATAATAAAAAGCCTATTTTGTGGTTTACAGAAAATGTTATTACAGTAGACAGGTATGTTATAAGAAGAGATGAATAAATTTTTTCAACTATGTTTTCGTTATAAATTTAGTTAGGCAAAATGATGTCACCTGCCTAATAGAAAGCTGCAACGGATTTCACAAGTCTAATGGATTGTGCGAGTCAGTTCCAGGCCTCAAGTTGCAGGCCTAGTAATGAAATTCTTTATGCACGGCTTTAATTATTAGAGTGTAGAGCTCTACACTCTGATACCTTTTGTAATTCGGATTATTTAAGCAGTGCATAAAGAGTCTCATCATTTGGTCTGCAGTTTTGCAGGAGTGTAGGCTAAACTCCTACAGCTACTGAAATTGCCGCAGCTATCCTTACAATCTCAACTGATTAACGTCCACAGCTCAATCAACTCAAAATTTTTCAAAATATTTCAATGTGAAAGAAATATGGCATAGTGAAAGAGTGTTCTCCAAGCATCCTAAATTATTTTGAGGATATTTTTGCCTTTTTATACCACTCTGACCAATTGTGGTAGTGTTTAGTTTCTAGACTTTTCCTATATTCGCAATGAGTATCGTCACAAATAAAATTCGGCTGAAACCGCCTGATCTGGTGTTTGTGAACTCAGTGGGCTTTGTCTATGTGTGCGTAGCCTCAGCGAATTTAGTATGTAGGTTTCCGTCTGTACTGTCTCTAATTTGTGGTATTGCTCATGGGAAAAATTGGGTGGTGATATTGGTACTTTATTTTGCCAATACCTGGGCATAATCCTACTTCTACGAATTTATATAAATGTTAATGTGCACTAACATTCCTTTGTCCAATTACCGTCAGCCTACATGCGCCGTCACGGCAGCTGCTCATCAGTTACTTGTGCTATCTGATAAAGTACTACGCTACATAGTAGTGGGCTGAGGATGGCTCCTTGGTGCATACCGGCCGTGACATCGATGGGCTATGTGTCGTCAACAGCAGTTGTTCGAACTATGGTATCTAAATTGTGTGACATAATATTAGTTAATGTCTATTCTAAAAATCTGTGATTCTCTTTGTAGCGTCATACCCTTCAGTTAACATGAGAGACACTGTCAAATACCTTCAGAATGTCTATTCGTAAGTTCTTCAACTTGTATTGACCTTTATTTATTTAAATCATTTGCATAATTAAATAGAACCCCAATCTCTTGTAACTGGATACACATCACATCTGACCTCAATCATGCTGAGTTGATTGAGATCGAGCGCGTAGTGTCACGACTGACGTATGACATAACCAGGAAGTTGGTAGTGATTGGGTTTTTATTTATTTAATTCATTATTGACCGAGTGAGCGAAGCGAATGAGTAACCATACTGAGTATAATTCATAATTCATAATCATTTATTTGCTATAAATGGGGTTGTACATAATATGGTGTTACATTTTAAACAAAAAAGATAATGTTTACAGAGCATGCCCACTTAGCCACAATTTAAATGGCATGCAAATTATATTAGGTTAGGAACAATTTAATATAATTCTAATTAACATTTCAACCAACATTATAATTAGGACGACATCCATCCAATCATGCATTTTTAAATAAGATCATTCATTTAGGAATTCGTCAATTGTATAATAAACCTTTTCCTCTAACCACTCTCTTAAAGCCGAAATATATTTATTTAATGGCAGTGATTTTATGTGTTCTGGAGTTTTATTAAAAATTTTTATGCACATTGAGTGACTATTTTTTTTCATTCGGACCGTTCTAGGTACAACGTCCAACACTAGCCTCTCTGGATTCCTAATATTGGTTCGTCTTGTAATGTCTTTCGCTCGTTTAAACAAATCAGGATGTTGTTTTACAAATTTATTTACTTCGAGTATGTATAGACAAGGAAGTGTAAGTAGTTTTAATTTTTTGAAGTATGATCTACAGGATACATCTGGGGCTATGTTGCACAAAGATCGTATGCACCGCTTTTGTGCAATAAATACTTTATCTATTGAGGTACCGTTCCCCCAAATAAGCAATCCATATCTTAATACGGATTCTACATAAGCAGAGTAAGCAATGCATGCAGTGCCAAGGTTAGATATTTTTGACAGTTTATACAAAGCGAATGAGAATCCGTTAATTTTGTTTGCGACTTTTTTAATATGGTCTTTCCAATTTAGTGTATTATTTATGTTAATACCCAAAAATACAGTGTTGTTAACCATTAATAGATCTTGTCCGTTATATTCTATCCTAATATTGTTATTAATTAGATTAATAAAGTTAATTACATGTGTCTTAGATAAATTAATTTGTAGATTATTATTATTCATCAAATTTATAATTAATGTCAAAGTTTTATTTATGTCAGTTTCATGTTGTAAAGTTGTCAGGTTTCTATTTGTGGTAATTATCACAGACACGTCATCAGCAAACAATATAGTTTTATACAGCGTACTGCATGGCAGGTCATTTATATAGACCAGGAAGAGTAGAGGTCCCAGTACACTTCCCTGAGGCACCCCAAATTTGTTTTTAGTAAATTCTGACCTTTTTTTTTCTGCGTGGTTCGTTGAGTTGAGTTGCAATACCTCGACACATTGATACCTGTCTGTTAAGTAGGTTTCTATCCAGGTCAAAGCAGGTCCTCTTATGCCATAATGTTCAAGTTTTGCTAGTAGCTGTTTGTGGGGGACAAAATCGAATGCTTTGGACATGTCAAGGAACATTACGGTGGTATACATTTTGTCATTAACATTTCGCAGGATATCATTTACCAAGCAGAAAGTTGCATCTCTGGTTGATTTGTTTCTTTGAAAACCATATTGA
Source organism: Miltochrista miniata (assembly GCA_933228765.1). NCBI lineage: Eukaryota > Metazoa > Arthropoda > Insecta > Lepidoptera > Erebidae > Miltochrista > Miltochrista miniata. The sequence continues at coordinate 5,656,216 of OW121764.1, read as the reverse complement.
TTTTCAACAATGGTGTTGTTAACAGTGAAAAATGAAGTAAGCTTATCGTGCATTACTCGTTCAAAGATTTTTGAAAATATAGGTAATAAGGCAATAGGCCTATAGTTACACATGTTTTTTTTATCTCCCTTTTTATAAAGCGGTTTAATGACAGAATATTTTAGTTTACAAGGGAAAGTGCCAGTTTCTAACGAGAGATTCACAAGGTATGTCAATATGGGTGCTAGTTGCACACTACATCTTTTTATAATTTTTGTGCAAATGAAATCGTAACCCTCGGATGTGGTGTTTGTAAGAGACATTATGGTTCTATACATATATGACTCATCAACCGGAGACAGAAATATAGACTTCAGTTGTCTATTTTTGGTGCATGTGTTATGAACTATGCTGTTTCAAGATCACAATGTTTTCATCTGCCAAGTTTTTTGCAATAACATTACACTGTTCAAGCATTTCCGAAGTTGGAGCATCTGGTTTTATGAATGCGTAAGGTTTGTAGTGACAGTCTCTGCATAAAACGCTTCTCGGATTTAGGAAGTTTGAAGATATTCCTCGTGCATGAACATGATCTCCCAGTATAAAAATATTCCTATGCATACTTTTGGTACTGCTATCGCGTGATGTGTTTGTCAGGGTTAATATTTTGGAGTTATTTTGACAGCTTGATGCATATAGACTCGATTCAGTGATGCCTTTCTCTATATGTTGTGACAATAGATTATTTTTGTTTCCTAAATTATCCGTCTTAGTAGGCGCAACTAGATTTGCGACGTCATCTGCTTCCTGAATTGTGTCATTTCTTGTAGGCGTTGGTTGGTCTTCACTGCAGGCAAAATTCAATTTTGATCTCAACAATTTACGTTGGTGAGGTTTGCTATGCTTTTTCTTTGAGGAGGTTGTTTTACAAATTTGTGTCAATTGATCAATTCGTAACTTGTAGTCGGTAATTTGTTTGGCTTGTTTGCCGTTTTCTGATACCAAAACTTCAATCTCATGTTCCGCTATGCTCAACTTCTCTTCAATGGTAAATAATTTTTCTTTTAAGGTTCGAATGTCTTCAACAATGGTACTACTCAAATCTGGCAGGCTACGATTCAACTCATACCTGGCTGGAGCTGCGTTTGGCGAAGAATACTGGTCCTCATCTTCTGAACTGGAGGATAATTCTTCAAAAGAATTTTCCGTGTGAATTTTTATATTCGACTTTCGTCTGAGGGTCACATTCCTTCTTGTAGTACTTATTGATATGTTTTGAGTACCAAGTCGATTTCGTGTGTATGTGTGTACTGAGAGCCCAATTTATTTTTGCGGATTTTTGCAGTTTAACTAACAATAGTGCTTAGTAAAAGTTGAGGAAACATTTGTAAAACGAATATCAGAGTTTGTAAAGACATAATTCAAAAGCTATATCGCCTTAAGTGGGTCCCTCAGTTCACACACCTATGCTCCCAAATCTAGATAAAGATTGAGTTCACTAACAACTTTTGATTATAGACCTTTAGTAAAACATGAATAAACATCTACACAACATTTAGAAACATAATTTGAATATATAATAAAAAATTACAAACGTCTTTCTGTGGTCCCTGAGGGACCACATATATTTATCACATAATTAATAGATTATAACATGAACATTAAATATACATAAGCCAATCTTTAGTAAAAATTACAAGAAAATTTTAAAACTAAAGAAAGATCACCAATAGTAGTAAATATTGAAAACTTTACGTTTTTGTTGGTGGGCCTCAGTTCACACACTATGCAAATGCTAATTGTTCGAAATATAATTAAATAAAACAATTACAAAAATGTGGAGCCCTTCAGTGCTTAGTAATTTTTTTATATTATCGATCTGTATTTATCTTGTCACTGGTGTTTAATTTATTTGTGTTATTTTAACATTTTTATTGATTTTCATACTAAGACAGGTATAGGGTGTCCACACTTTAAGAAAAGCACTGTTTCTTTATTTTTTAGGTCATTTATTACTTATCAGAATATTGTATAAGTGATAGGTTATAATGGGTGTCTCAGTAAGAGTGCACTTTTTAAATTTAGTGTTTTTTTTTAGTGCATGTGGCAACTCTGAGATTTGGCAGCTTACACTTTTATTTGTTCCGATTAATAAAAAGGAGCGCATTTCGAAAGAACATGCAAAGCTAGCTAGCTACTACGAACAATTTTCAGTCGAGAAGTGCACCTAATGTGTGAACCATTTGAAGAGTTGTCAAAAAAATGAAGAAACTGGGTTGGTAATGGACAGTAAGACTCCTGTACGTCCGTTGTGTGCGAACGGCATGTGGTTTCAGCAAGGCGGCGCAGCGCCACCTGCTACACCGCGCATGAAACAATCCATTTATTGTAGCAACGATTGCCGGAAAAAAACATCTCAATAAATTCTGATGTAAACTGGCCACCAAGATCATGCGATTTAACGCTGTGCGATTTTTTTCTTTGAGGTTTTCTCTAATCGCAGGTTAGGCGAATAAACCAGAAACAATGCCTAAGCTCAAATTCGAGATCCAACGAGTCATCGGTGCGATACAGCCTCATCTCTGTGAAAAAGTCATGAAAAATTTCATGAATAGAGTAATGGCCTGCCATCAGAGCCGTGGAGGCCATATGACGGATATTTTGTTCCATACTTAATCGGAACATGTCTTTTTGACAATTCAATAAAAAATCAAAACTCTCTCAAAAAAATATGTTTTTTATATTAAAATGAAAAAGTGCACTCTTACTGAGACACCCTTTATTATTAACTAGCGGACGTCACGCGATTTCACCCGCGTAGTTCCCGTTCCCGTGGGAATACGAGAATAAAATATAACCTATGTTCACCGCAAAGAGTGTAGCTTTCCAACAGTGAAAGAATTTTTCAAATCAGTCCAGTAGTTCCGGAGCCTATTCGTCACAAACAAACAAACAAAAAAACTAATCTTTCCTCTGTAGCATTTATTTTCTGTAGATGCAGCACTCAGCGTGTGAAAGCAGCCTAATCGATTTATCTTTTTTTAATCGGTTGTCAGTGGTGACATTTCTGCTGTCAGAATGACAGGATGTCATAAGGATCGGTGACCAATCGTTTTTGCATTCAATGAAAGCAGGTTTTGCATGAAATTCGAGACGATTCCACGTTAGAGAGGGGATAAAGCCCTGATACAAAGTTCCAAGTCTCTTTTTACCATCGGCTAAGGACGAGGGAAATTGAAATTACTCTGAGTGGCACGCCTCAATTTTTCTTTGGAGGTTGTAAGTTGCAACCTGACAGGTCCCCCGATGGTAAAAAGAGACTTGGAACTTTAAGGAATTAGTCTGAGTTTTACTTATTCTCCTCGGAAGGAGTTGGACTCTGTGTCAACCAATACCCAGATTCTGGTAAGTTTCAATTAACTATTTGCAAAGCGGGTCGATTGTCGTCTTTCGCGCAGTCAGTCAGTATCTTAATTTGACGTTTCTTTCATGACAGGGTTTTTTAGTACGGGGAAAAGTGGGTCAGCCGCTGTTCTGAGCCACACCTGAGAACACGTGGACCACACGAGCGAGGTCATTAAGAGAGAAGCCTGCCAATTTCACCTGAACTCTCAGCTCACAATGCAGGCCAGTACTCGTCACCCTTATATGCGTGTAGCCTAGCCGCCTAAGTCACCACTCACGCTGATTTAGTTCAGTGCTGTACAATTAGTACGTAACCCGTAATTCTTCTTATGTATGTCTGTGCTTTCTGTATCTATGTAATCTCATTGTCTCTGTAGTGTACTGTGTTATATAAATATTTTGTGTGTACACCCTACCTGGCTGTTTTCGTCAGAGCCCTGGCCTACCCTTGCACGCACACTGGAATCTCTGTAGTAAGGCGCCCTGGGAAAGAGTTCTCTGCATAGCTACCTCGCGCTAGTTGGTGAGTAACACTGAATATCTTTGTGTTATACCTCTTTATAATATTAGTTATTAATAAGCTTCAATCGTAATACATATCCCACCAAAAACATTCTGTAAAAAACGAGCCAAGTCTCGATGGAGCTGCTTGTTTATCTCTAAAAAGTAATGAAATCTCGAAGTCGTGCCAAGTTTAAGGTTCCTTACTGTGATTTCTTTATTATTATAGTTAATTTTGTGTGACTTGGCCATTGAAGGGTACAAAACCAGGTGCTCCATGACACCATTGCAAAAAACTAGCCAAGCAGCTCTATCGAGACTTGGCTAGTTTTTTACATAATTTTTTTGGTGGGATTTCACTTCTTTTAGGCAAACTTCATTTCATAATCAGTCTAACGCGATACTTGGAAGTGCGATGTCGGTTCTCAAAAATGTTAATAGATGTAGAAAAATGTATTGTATTTATAAGCCCGTATACGGAGGTATTATTTGGGACTTTGAAATTGTGGTTTGCCTAAACCACACTGAGCGGCAACAGAACTGCACGTCACGACAGGCCGCGACACTTGTGGTCAGTTGATCAACTTAGGCGCGCGGTTCTGCTGCAGTCGGCTGCAGTGCAGTTCCGTTGACGCTTAGTGCGTGTTGTGTCATATAATTTAATATAAATAATATTTTGACGCACCGTATCGTGCAGTTCCGCTCAGTGCGGTCTTACCTTTATAACGGAATAAAAGACTAACACAAGACAAGACATGGTACAAATTCAAAAAGCTGTATATAAAGAAACTCGTATAAAGAGGTTTCAAGTTTCTAAATTACACATATTCTTCAACAGTAACTGAGCGATATATTCTGGGACATTTATTTTTCACACAACGCTATCTGATCCCAAAGTAAGCTAGGAATAACCTGCTTGTGTAATGGGTATCAGACACTTATCATACATAGAAACACCCAGACTCTCGAGAGATACATTTATGGATCACACAATTTTTTGTCTCCGGTGGGAATCGAACCGAAAATCGTGATCTGCAGTCGCACATTTCGACCTCTAGACCAACGAGGCAGTCTATATCACGACTAGCAACAAGCTGACAGTTTTACGTCCGCAAATAAATAACAATTCTAAACTACCCACATTCAACAACAACTGTTCTCCGTTTATAAATAAAAGTTCTAAACTACCCACATTCAACAACTGTTCATCTTTATCTCACACTTTACGACTATGCAAGAACTTTGAAACTCAATGTATGTAGGTAATGGTTCTTGAAACAATATTATCTCTTGACTGCATGGTCTTTTATTATTTTTATTATTTACTAAGCACTGAAAGGCTCCACATTTACGTAGTTGTTGTATTTAATTCTGTGCCTCCTGTGACAAGTGATACAACACGAGTTGTACCCTTTTTGTGTTTTTAACGCAGAATTATTTAGAAAAAAATTGCGAATTTTTAGGTCTAACTCACGTTCTTCTATCTGTTATAGTTTTGGAGATAATTTTGTGCAGACTAATATAAGTAACCGGATTTGGGCAAAAATATCGTGCATATTGATATAAAATTAAGTTGTAACCAATTCATGTAATAGCACATTAGTTTTTTTTTGTCCTTTGTGCTATAAGTGCATTTATATTCATTTTCACATTTATTTTTTCAGTATATTTTTCGTGATTATTGATACATTACGAGTCAAATCACCTTACACCAACTTTTTTCAATAATAATAACGGTACAATTCGATATATACCTACTGATGCGGATGTAAATTCATATAGAATTGGTGATAAGTGATATATCTTAATTTATATCATTCTTTACAAACCATTTTTATATGTGTAAATTGATATTAGTTGAGTTGTATCTAAAATTCAATGTAAATCAAAAAAAATATCTGTAGAACAAGATGTGCTAAATAATCCAAGTGCGTACACGCAAACGGGAGACGGAGTCACGCAGGGCTACGCGGGAAAAGCAACACGGGGTCGGGGATGCGCGGGGACTTGCTAATTACTGATTCATCAAATATCCCAAATGAAGATACTCCGTTAAGCCTTACAGATGATTTGCATATTACTGATTCATCTAATATCCCAAATGAAGATGCTCCCTTAAACCTGTCAGAATATTTCCGTATTACTGATTCATTGGATGACGGTGATTTTGTGTCATTAAGTAGTGATAACGGCATGAATAGCGACGGTAAAAAGAAGAAAATAAGAAAAAGTGAGAAAGAAAGAAGGCAAGATAGAGTAAAGAGCAAGCTTTTTCGCAACACAGGGTTGGAATACACAACAACATCAGGAAACCCCAAGAAAAGTCAAGAGTTTCATGATCTAGACATCTGTCGCATGAATTGCAAGAAGAGACTGCCATTACAACTTAGAAAATGTCTTTTTCATACACTCGTATGTCTTGTTTATTTTTTTATTTTTGTGATCTCCTGACTGATTAATTTTAACGTGTTGGCTAATTTACTTCAGTTTGTTATTTTTAAGGATTTTACAAGATACATAATAAGCTGGCCTCGCGGAAACTAGGAATCCTGAATAAGATGAGACGGCATTTCACGCTACATCAGAGATGTTTACTGTACAAGACGCAGATTCACCCCTACGTCGAATACTTTTCTCTCCTTTGGGAAAACTCCGCGAGGTACTTACTAGACTCGCTTAACGCTATGCAGAGACGTGCTATCCAAATAATTGTTGTCCTGAGGTGACGGGAGGCCTCGAACCGTTAGCGCAGCGAAGAACCATAGCGTTCTTGGCTGCCTTCTACCGAATGTATCACGGTGAATGTTCTGAAGAGCTCTTCAACCTGATCCCACCCTCTCCTTTCCGATCCCGAACAACGCGTGCCGGGCAGAGATGCCACTCATACACAGTGGAAAGAATCTTCGCCAGAACTGAGCGTTTCAAAAGATTGTTTCTGTGTCGAACTATAAAAACATGGAACGACCTGCCCGCACACGTGTTTCCCTCATCTTACAATTCTGGGTTCTTCAAGACCACTGTCGAAAGTCTTACGGACTGTGAGACTGGCCCCCAATCGCTAGATGCGCCACGGCTTACCATTAGGCTGGTGGCGACGTCAATTTGGCAAGCTAAATATAAAAAGAATTTAACATAATTTTGATTGTGATGCTATAATATTTGTACTGACTACATTAAGGTTTCTGTCTGTGATACTTGCATAAGATCGAACTGTGTCATATTAACGTTAACTACATAAGTGCTGATAACGTAATAAGTTCCTACCGACTGTTAAAGTATTAGAGTGATTAGATTAGATATAAGTATAATATGTCTATTTTGAGAATTTTTAATAATTGTGCCTTATTTATAAGGATTTTGAGAAAGAGTAATAACGATTTTATTTTATTTTTGAATCTTGTATCTTTTTACACAATAACTATGAATTTTACTGATGGGTACAACTAGACTTGTATCGTTTAACACATATTTTATACAGAGAAAATTATTAGCAAACAGATACAATTCTGATAAATATATCATTTTATGCATGATATGGAAAAAAATCAAATCTTTGGGCCAGGATTGTTATGGTTTGTTTGAGTAACATGGCGCTAGAAACATAATCCAATCAGTTATTAGACTTTTTTACTCCATGTATATCAGTTTACACAAAGACACGTAATACGTAATTTATTGGTGCAATCTGATTTAACTGGACTTGTATCACTATTTACGTAATTATAATAGACGTTATAAATTCAAAAGGTTACATTTCAAAGGTTTTCATTAAATTATTTTAAAATTATAATGTATATCGTAAATAAATTAAAACAGGATTTTAGACAATGATTTTATCTATAAAATTAGGTAAACAGATTACGCCTAGCCCTCGTAGTTTATGAACCAGAATTTTTTTAAACTTGTTTTTGTCCTCCTGAAAAGTCTCGATTTTTTAATTGTATCACTTGTCACAGGAGGCACAGAATTATATTTCGAACAATTAGCATTTGCATAGTGTGTGAACTGAGGCCCACCAACAAAAACGTAAAGTTTTCAATATTTACTACTATTTGTGATCTTTCTTTAGTTTTAAAATTTTCCTTGTAATTTTTACTAAAGATTGGCTTATGTATATTTAATGTTCATGTTATAATCTATTAATTATGTGATAAATATATGTGGTCCCTCAGGGACCACAGAAAGACGTTTGTAATTTTTTATTATATATTCAAATTATGTTTCTAATAATGTTGTGTAGATGTTTATTCATGTTTTACTAAAGGTCTATTATCAAAACTTGTTAGTGAACTCAATCTTTATCTAGATTTGGGAGCATAGGTGTGTGAACTGAGGGACCCACTTAAGGCGATATAGCTTTTGAATTATGTCTTTACAAACTCTGATATTCGTTTTACAAATGTTTCCTCAACTTTTACTAAGCACTATTGTTAGTTAAACTGCAAAAATCCGCAAAAATAAAATTGGGCTCTCAGTACACACATACACGATTTCGTGGTGTAGTTGTAACGTCTTCCAATAATGCTTTGCATTGATTTTTTGGCATTTTTATTATATTATTTTGAGTTCCAGTGAAAATAAATCACAAAAAGTAAATGAGTAATCGTGATCCGAACTCTGGACTATGTGAACAATATCCGACTCGTTGACCACTCGTCTATATTGACCACAACAATTTAGTTCAAATTAGCACAAGAAAAAGACACAGTGAGTGCTATTGCTGGCCTTGATGGTCTTTCTCCACAACACCTGAAAGACCTAACTTCTCACTGTGTGGGTGATGCAGGTAAGCACCTCATTGGTTGTTTAACAAAATTAGTTAACCTCATGCTCTCTGGGAACATTAACACCGAGATTGTTCCAGTTATCTATGGAGCAAATCTCATTGCCCTCACTAAAAAAGACGGAGGAGTTCGTCCTATTGCAGTTGGTTCTACTTTTCGGCGTTTAACATCCAAAATTTCAGTCCGTTACATTTTGTCAAAATTACAACAACAATTTGAACCCGATTATTCCCAGTTGTTCCGTTGAAGTAGTTCCGTGGCGGAACTAGTGAGACTTTTTTTCCCAGTTGTCCCGCGGAACAAAGCATCAATAATTCAGTTCCCATTAGTTCCGCGGAACAAAGTAGAAATGAAATAATAATAAATTCATTCCCAGTAGTTCCGCGGGACAAAGCATAAATTAAAAACGAATTAATCTAGTCCCAGTAGTTCCGCGGGAGAAAGCATTTCTTACATACGAATATTTAATGTTCCCATTAGTTACCTACGGTGTCTTACGGCTATTTTCTCATACAATTAAAAAAAATGAAGATCGACAAAACAAATGAAGATCGGTACAACAAATGAAGACTGACAAAACAAATGAAGATCGACAAAACAAATGAAGATTGACGAAACAAACGAAGATCGATGAAACAAATGAAGATCAATGAAACAAATGAAGATCAACAAAACAAATGACGGTTGGAAAAACAAATGACGATCGAAAAAAAAATTATGCAGATCAATAAAACAAAGAAGAAGCGCTCGTGGCCCCGCGGACTCAGTGTTCTGTAAACGATCACTGCAGTAAGCAACTTTCACTATGGCCGGTCCATGGATGGGTGACCATTCATGTGATCACTTTGTGACATTTATTTGAGCGCTTCCGTGCTTCGGAAGGCACGTTAAGCCGTTGGTCCCGGTTGCCAGTAAAATGGCAGTCGTTAAGCTAAGTTGAAGGCTTTATTTCAACAGCAGGCAGTCACAACCTGCGCCTGTCCATTTAAACACGGCAATACGGCTCACCACCTATTACGTGGGACAAATTATACGAAGGTGAAATGTGGGCATATAATATGCCTCTGCCTACCCCTTCGGGGATATAGGCGTGACCATATGTATGTATGTATGTAATAAAACAAAAGACTATAACCAAGTCGATAAGGTCGAAAGTTTCTTGCAGCCATATTTTGTAAGCTAAATGCGATTACTATTCAAAAAATAGGTGCAAGCAATTCTCGACCTTAAGAATATGCATAATATTTTTTTTTTTTATATATTCGTGATCTGTGATGTCTATAAACGCCTAAAAGCACATTTTTAGGGAAGTGTCATTAAGGTCGAGAATTGCTTGCAGCTATTTTTTTGAATGGTTATCGCATCTAGATTACAAAAAAGGTCCATGCCAATTTCGACCTTATGAGCATGCATAATATCTATTTATTTTTTATATATTCGTGATCAGTGATGTCTATAAACGCCTAAAAGCACATTTTTAAATAAGTGCCATTAAGGTCGAGAATTGCTTGCACCTATTTTTTTTAATGCTAATCGCATTTTGATTACAAAACATGGCTGCAAGTAACTTTTGACCTTATCAATTTGCTTATAGTCTTTTGTTTTATTGATCTGCATGATGTTTTTCGGTCGTTATTTGTTTTTCCAATTGTCATTTGTTTTGCTGATCTTCATTTGTTTCGGCGATCTTCATTTTCTTTTGTCGATCTTCATTTGTTTTTGTAGATCTTTATTTGTTTTGAAAATTACTTAACTACTTTATACTTTTAAACTAGATGTTCTTCGTATAATGGATCTTTTTCCACTCGCATGTCCTAAAAGATCCATATTCATAAAAAATAAAATACTTTAAGGCTTTAAGATATTAAAGTGGACATAATATAATGTCCATAAAGATCCATGATAGTTCCGCTACGGAACTATTGGGAATGGAAAAGTCTCACTAGTTCCGCTACGGAACTACTGAGAATAGAAAAGTCTCACTAGTTCCGCCACGGAACTACTGGGAATAAAAATGTCCCAGTAGTTCCGTGGTGCGGAACTACTGGGAAAAAAAAGTCTCACTAGTTCCGCCACGGAACTATTGGGACAAAAAGTCTCACTAGTTCCGTCGCGGAACAACTGCCGCGGAACTACTGGGAATGAAGGATTTGAACCTACTCAATTAGGTTTTTGTACCAAAGGTGGGTGTGAAGCGGCGGTTCACGCCTTGCGCACGTACCTTAATAAAGATGAGTGTGAGGTTTTATTAAAAATTGACGTCAAAAATGCCTTTAATTCGGTAAATAGGGACACCCTGCTTTCAGAAATTAGAAACAATATTCCGGAAATTTACAACTATTTACTAAATTGTTATCATGAACCATCAAAATTAATGTATAAATGCAACGAAATCTCTTCTGAAGTCGGTTGCCAGCAGGGTGATCCCCTTGGGCCAGCCATATTCAGCTTAGCTATTAACCCTATCATTCAAAATTTAAAATCAAAATTTAACGTGTGGTATTTAGATGATGGGACTCTTGGAGGTGATGCCGTTACTGTTCTCTCAGATCTTTTGGAAATAAAAAACAAATTTAAGTTGATTGGTTTGGAACTAAATTTTAATAAGTGTGAATTATATATTCATAACGCTCACAACCGTTCCGAACTCATAGAAAAATTCAATATCTTATGTCCAAATATCAAAGTAATTGATAGAGAGAATCTTAACCTCTTAGGGTCTCCGATTTTTGAAGATGCTATTCCAGAAATAATAGCATACAAAATTTTAAAATTTGAATCAAATGTGGATCGACTTCTCAATATAAATTCACATTATGCAATCACAATTTTAAAATTTTGTCTATTTGTTCCTAAATCTATGTATCTGCTTCGGTGTTGTCCTTTTTGGAAACATCAGAATTGTTTATTAGCGATTGATTCCCTCATAAAAACGTCTTTAGAACGTATTTTGAATATACATCTTAATGAACAATCTTGGACTCAAGCTTCCCTTCCAATTAAATACGGTGGATTAGGGATCCGCAAAATTTCCAGTGTGGCTTTGCCAGCCTTTTTGTCATCTGTACATGCCACGTCAGCACTCGTAGGTAAAATCCTTAACAATTGTTTTACTAACTATGAGATGGCTGGCTGTACAGATGCCAAGGATGCTTGGCTTATGGCTTGCCCAGGTCAAAATTTTCCTATTCATCCAAATTCACAACGGAGCTGGGATGACGCAATTTCAAAATTAACTTTTGACTCGATTTTAAACGCCAGCTTAGGCCCAGATCGTGCAAGATTATTAGCGCTCAGCAGAAAGGAATCCGGTGATTGGCTAAATGCTTTTCCAACTGCTAACACCGGAACCTTTCTTGAACCGGACACTTTGAGAATGGCAGTTGGCTTGAGACTTGGCGTCCCGCTCTGCGCCCCACACCTTTGCCCCTGTGGTGTTACCGTTGACTCTATGGGACACCATGGACTATCCTGCTTAAAGAGTGCAGGTCGCTTCTCTCGCCACGCTGCGCTTAACGATATCATTCGCCGTGCTCTTGCCACCGTCGGTGTGCCCGCACTCTTAGAGCCAAATGGCATTTTTAGGGACGATGGCAAGAGACCGGATGGGATGACCTTAATTCCGTGGGAGATGGGTCGGGTCCTAGTCTGGGATGCCACTTGCGTAGACACATTGGCCCCGTCCCATCTTCCTCGAACAAAAGAAAAAGCCAGCGCAGCAGCGGAAGCGGCAGAAAATAAAAAGATAACCAAGTATAAGGGTCTCGGCTCGTCGTACAATTTTATTCCAGTCGGTGTCGAGACCCTAGGTCCTTGGGGTCCCAAGGCGCATAAATTCTTCAAAATTTTGAAGAACCGTCTTGTGGAGTCTACTGGTGACCTAAGGGCTGGCAGTTATTTCTCCCAACGAATAGGCATCGCCGTTCAAAGGGGGAATGCTGCCAGTCTTTTGGGCACAATGCCACGGGGGCCCTATTTAGATTTAGTTTAGTTTTATTTATTTTGTAAATAGTTATTACGCTTTAATGTACATACCATACCATTTATTGTTTAATATTTTATTGAATAAATTATTTCAAAATTTTATAGTTCAAATTTGTATTTGGATTATGTGGCTATTCACATACGAATCGAGTACAAAACCAGTTAATGACTTCTTAGCACTTTCACTTTCTTTTTTTCAAATCTTCGTAAAATTAACGTTTTTGCTGGTTTTATTTATTAAAAATTAGGCACTTAATGTTAGATTAAGTTCCGAACTTTTATCACTGTCACATTAATCGTGTTTCAAACTATTCACTGGTATAAATTTTAAGTTATATTGTTCACTTTTTACTCGTTTTTTGTATTTTCTAAACACGGAACGAAGTACTACGTGACTGCTCAGTACACCCTCATTAGAGGTTCCAGTAGTGTACTTCAGTAAGCTTACTATAGTTACGTCTACTTTAGTAAGGTTACCATAGATACGTTGTGCTTATTAGTTGTTGGTAAAATGGAAAATCACTTTACTTTTAGAACAAGTACAAGTTATTCTCTAGTATAGTCTTACTCCAATTTTAGTCGAATCCCCTCTAATAAATTTACACTATAAATACGTATATTAATATTTTCCATATTAAATATATGACCACCTCCTTAGAACCTGTATGTGTATTACAGTAATTTAAATGCTTTAATCTCAAAGTCCGTCACAACAGAACCTACAGAGGTTTGTTTTATTGCCTAAAATAATTGTGAAAAATTGTGTGGTATAAAATTACCTGTGTTTTTGTTATTTGTTTTAATTTCTAAACTTCCTGCCGCTGACATATCCGTACCTGATTCTTTTACGAATAATGGCCAGTTATTTAGGGTATAAAAGGATATGGGGTTACAACCACATAAATTATCACGCGTTATTATTTTATACATACCTCCCTATGTTACACGTAGAACCGCCTGGCACAGTGTTCTGTAATGGTGACTACGATGGATGTAAATCCTAACATGTAAATCGAAGTCAAGTTGAAGACATTGGTGGCTTAAAATTCTTCAACATCCAATAAGTCCAGTCTGGACTTGTCGTTTCAACACAGGCATTGGTTCACCACCTATAACGTTAGACTACATACAACAGTTGAAGTATGGTCGTAAAAGGGTATACTATAGGCTGTTCAACCGTTTATTTTACTTTTGACAGCAGCCTGAGAACGTAACTGTTCCATTATTCGTACAAGGGAACTTTGAAAAACGGTAAAAGAAATATTTATACTGCATTATCATATTTATATATTTTTTACGATTTATATTATCCATCAATCTATCAATCAAATGAGCCTATCGCAGTCCACTGCTGGACGTAGGCCTCTCCTAATTTGCGCCACAATCCACGGTCCTGCGCCGTACGCATCCAGTCCCAGCCTGCGACCTTTACCAGGTCGTCGGTCCATCTAGCGGGTGGACGTCCCACCCCACGTTTGCCGAGACGCGGTCTCCACTCCAGAACTCGTTTGCTCCATCTGCCGTCGGTTCTTCTGCAGATATGGCCGGCCCACTGCCACTTCAATGTACTTATTCTGCGAGCTATGTCGACCACTTTAGTTCTTTGCCGGATAGTCTCTTTTCGGAGTCTATCCCTCAGAGACACCCCAAGCATAGCCCTTTGCATAGCCCGCTGCGCTTCATCTATATATTATCTTTAATTATATATTATCACTATAGTAATTGATAAACGAACTGTCAAAAGTAAAATAAATGGTTGGCGAGACTATCATAACAAAGTCTGTATATAGTCATATTGTTTCTTAGATAACATGAAATTGTCATTCGAATTAGTTGAGCTATTATTGTACAAAATTTTCCGATCCAATTACCTTCGGGAAAGGACTGAAACAATATATATCTATACTTATATACATCCGTTTGTCCCTCATGTCTACTTGACCGGATGTAATACTCTTTGCAATCAATAGGACGGAAAAAGTAAATCTATTACATTTGATACCACCAAATGGTTTTCTTTTGTATTTCCTCAATATGTTTCTGTCCTTATCTAACGTTTTCTTACTCTCCAGAGTGTTTTATAGAATGGTAATGATGTAGAAAGGCTGCGAGAATGTAAAAGTATAAAGGATTCCATCTTTAAGGTCTATCCTTGACTTTTGTGAACGATTTTGTTGCAAAGAATTTTGTTATTAAATTATCGTGTCGAGATCGAGACACAGAGCATCGCTGTCGAGAAGAACAATTGCAATGTTATGGTATACTCGTATTATATGTATGGTTATAATAATATACAGGATGTTGATCTGCATTTGTGCATTACTTGCACACATGACTGTACTGCCTACACTCGTTGATATTTCGGGATAAAACGAGACACCTTTTTTTACACTTTTTTTTTTTCTGCTTAAATTCTTTTCTATTTGCTACGGGAACTCTACTGCTTATACTAAACCAATATTAAGTGAAAAAATGGTGCAGTAAAATTAAGTTTTTAATAATTATTAAATAAAATAAATTTAAAAAGCAACTCGTATGAATCGGTTCTAAATATTCTAATAATACTATTACCTACATAGGTACATTTTCACCGTTCATTCAAAACCGTTTCTTCTTTGCCTACAGTTTAGTAGGCACATACAAATGTGTAGGCATAGGCAAAGGAGGCCTGCGGTGGCGGCGCGGCGCGTGTAAGTTACCCCTCCAACCCCCGCGCAGGAGCGAGCGGCTCAGGCGGCGCCTTTGATC
This sequence comes from Miltochrista miniata, assembly GCA_933228765.1. NCBI lineage: Eukaryota > Metazoa > Arthropoda > Insecta > Lepidoptera > Erebidae > Miltochrista > Miltochrista miniata. The sequence goes on along the minus strand of OW121764.1, from coordinate 5,640,815 downwards.
GGTGAATTTGAAATTTTGAATTAATTAGTCGCTCGCCCGCGTTCAGCGTGAGTATAACCGCACGCGCCGATATCTACGTAACGTCCGTAACAACACCGGTAACGATGTCAGAGCGTTACAGTAACGTTGAGTTGGTGGAAATGGTGCGCCTTTACGCTATTTCTAATAATAACGTTGTTTATGCAATTCGCATGTTCAGGGAAATGTTTCCAGACCGACCAATACCATCTCGTCGCATGATGCTTGCCGCCACACAGCGCTTAAGGGATCACCGACAGTTCGAGGTTCCTCGACATGCACAAGGTCGTGGTACACAAGGCCTATCAGCTGATCGGCAAGAGCAGATTCTCAATTATTTTGAGGAAGAACCTCGAGCCAGTACGCGTGAAGCCGGTCGCCGTTTCGGTGTTCATCATACCACAGTGTGGAAGCTGCTGAATCGCGAACTAATGCATCCGTTCCATTTCCGACGTGTTCAAGAGTTGCATCCGCAGGACAATAACGCTCGGACAGTTTTTTGTCACTGGCTCCTTGAACATCAGGACGTGAACATTTTGTGGTCCGACGAATCATTGTTTATGCGCGTGGGCGTTTATAACGTCCACAATGAACATTGGTGGGCTCACCGACAACACAACCCACATGTTACTACGCGGGACTCGTTCCAGGTCCGGTTTAGTCCGAATGTGTGGGCTGGTATCATCGGTGATCATCTACTTGGCCCATATTTTATTGACGGTCGTTTGAACAGTGCTACATACTTGGTGCTACTCCGACATGTGGTTAATGAGATGCTCGATGACATTCCACTCGCATTTCATAGGGACTTGTACTTCCAACAGGACGGTGCGCCACCTCACTATGGACGCCAAGTGCGCGAATATTTAAGTGAAGTGTTTGGTACGCAGTGGATAGGCCGTGGTGGACCGGTAGCCTGGCCGCCGCGTTCACCCGACCTAACGCCCTTAGACTTTTATTTGTGGGGAGATATTAAAAGACTTGTTTACAATGAAGACATTGTGAGTGTTACACAATTACGTGAAAGAATTGTTTTGGCATTTGAACAAATAAAAACAAATGTGCTACTGCTTCGCAGCTTAAAACGCAACTTAGTGCGCCGCGCCAATCTGTGCATAGACACTGGGGGTGAGCATTTTGAACAATTATTGCGTATTACATGATTTTGTAAATAGGTATTTAAGCTTTGATTCTCAATTAATTCTGTAAATAAGTTGATTTAAAATTTTTAACTACGCCAGAAATGCTTCATTTCAGAATACTTTTCTCATACCTAATGTTTACTAACAGTACTTAATGTTTTTGTTTGCAATTGCATGATAAATAGCGTGTTTCTGCCGGTCCTAAGCCCTTGAAGTAGGAAGGAATCTTTTAAATCAACATAAACTCATCATCAAATCATTAATATCAAATCAAAAAAGTACATAAAGGTCACCGAACTTGTCAGCTGGAACTAAAAACTCATGAAACCTAATAACTAATGGCTCCTCTACACTGCCCGCAAAGTTCATAGGCGAAGTACTCTAGAAACTTTGTCTAAGTTCGAAAAAAGTGCGTCACTACACACTCAGTGGTGTTAGTAGCCTGCGCACGCACATTGCCGCCGTTTGTAATGAACAAAGAAATTTGTGTGGCAGAGTTTCCAGGAACAACATAATTTGCTCCTGACCACTGTTTGACGCTGATAATTGGATCACATACACCAAAGCACTAATTATAGCTTAAATCACGCGCCGGCAAAGCACCGGCACACACGATGTCGGCCAAGTAGTGTAGAGAGGTACTTCGTGAACGAACTTCCCGCATCTTTGGGTCCATTGACTGAGGCGCAAAAATCGACAGCAAATAAAGTCGCCTGAGGGGAGGTATAGTTTTTGACGAGGTAAGCCGAAGTGCCTCTTTACACTATCGTATTCATTTAACTTCGTTCAACTTCGCGGGCAGTGTAGAGGAGCCATGAGATGCGATACGTAGCCGCATTATCTAGGTACCTACTATTGTCTAGCTTTAAGCCCAGGCCACACCGCCAGCGGGCGGGCGAGCGAGCTAGGCGGGCGGGTGAAGTGAGATATTGAAGTTATGCAAACTACGCGACATTGCCGAGCTAAACTATGGGGTTTACACCAAAAACTACATACGGAAGGGCGAACCGGGTAGTGCGGATGAGACTAGACACGTGGACACTGCTATTCGAATGACAAGCGACGACTAGTCTGAGTACCCGAAACGGGGAGGACGGTAGTTAAGCTAGCGAAGCGGGCGCGCCTAACGACGAAAACGAGTAGCTTCGCTCGCATCAGCCACGTAGGTTATTCGGCAGCTCGCAGTGTGCCTAGCTCGCTCACCCGCCCGCTGGCAGTGTGACTTGCGCTTTAGCGTTGGCTCGGCGACGTAAACATTAAATACACGGGTGAAGATTTTTTCTTCGTAAATCATATTTCACTAAAAACAGGATTTTTGGGGTTTTGTTATCTACGTATGTTTGTGTTGCTTGCAATCGATAATACCTATAGTACACTACGCACTGAAGGAGGCTTGTGCACGACCAAATCAACAGCTTGTATAATGTATTAAAAATGAAAAAAGAAACAGGATTTTAAGTCGATTTGTTACTTCGATACATTTTTACTCTACGAAGTCGTATGATGAGGTTTTATGCTTACATTTCACCTGTCACGTATACTTTTGTCCCACGTAATAGGTGGTGAAGTAAATTTTAAAATATCCTGATTATAATGACTGAAGGTATTTTCTCGAAACCTTATATTAATTATAAAAAAACTTGAGCTAAGTAGGAAGTCTTAATAGCGACTTAAAAAACTTACAACAGCAGGTAGTCAAAGACAGACTCTATCCATTGTCAATGTAGGAATAGAGTACTGCCTCCTCCTTAAAAAATAGCAGGAGATAATGCACGTACACATATAAAAATAATATAAAAGATAGGTATGAACAAACCTACTCAATGTCTACGTCAATATTGACGTTATTTACAAAAATAACTGAACAAAATTTGAAATGCTCCTACTCGGCGTCATAGAATGCTTACGGTTGGTATGGTAAGCCTGAGGGTTTTTACCTAAACATTCTTGAAATATCTTTTCACTATACTGGAATTCACGAGAGTATTTTCTGCTCACCATGTTACTAAACTACATAAGTTCAGTTGGTCAATCGCCGTTCTGCGTCATTCTATATAGGATCAAAGTGCTCATCAAATGCTTTGCGAGTATTTGCGAAAGGAGCAGCAGCATAATACCTATGCTAAACAGTTCACATGTAACATCGGGCGTAGTTTACTTATCTAACGTTTTAAATATGTATTTCTGGAAGTTTTTAGTCAATTAATTTTCATGTCACATTGCGAGTAATCGTCATGTGGCCTCTGTCACTCAAAACTGAGCAACACCGATCAAAACTAGCATGGTATTTTTCGTCAATGTCTAATGTAAGCCTAGTTTTAATAATTATATTGTAACACCTACATAAAGTTGAATAATGTAACAAGGAAGAGCGGAATTTTCAAACACAAGCACACAATAGCTTAAATGGAAATTTCAACGAAATCTTTGTACTAAAATAACGATTACACAGGCCTGCAAAATGAGGGTCATAACTTCCTCTCTGGAATTTGATAGCTGATTCTAGGGTATTTTGGTGCGCTGATTACGAATATGTACTTAGATTTTCTCCATCACCTCCAGATTTTTCGAAAAAGGCACAGATAGAAAATAGAAAAAAAGACCCACGTTTTTTCATAAAAAATATATATTTAAAAAAGTACATTACCTTTAACTTATAAAACGACTAAAATATAACAATAACTTGTTACTAGTCTAAATTACACGTAAATTTAATTTGTGGAACCCGGTTCTTTTTTCCTGGAACCTTCGGTTGTGCGATTTTCGCTTAAATTTCCAGTTTGGATCGTCGCGCTTCAATAAACAACAATAATCCGCCATCATGTTAGTATTCCATCTTCCACGATATCAGACCTCAAGCTCTTTCAAATCTTGGTAAAATCTTTCGCCTTGTTCTTTGCTAACGGCTGCTAAATTTTCTGGGAAGTAATCAATGTGCGAATTTAGGAAATGATGTTTAGTGCTTGTTTATGTCCCTTTTATTTTAGAATTGTATCCAGTTATGTCACAACAAGAAAAGTAGCCATCATTATCATGGTCTTTAGCCTCTCTTCATAGCATAGGTGAAACGATTTTGAAGCTATTTTTCTGGCCTTTAAAAACCCTTGCGAAATTGTAATAAACAAGTCGAACAAAGTTTATGAGGTGTCGAAGTTTTGTCTTGGTTACTTAATACGTGTCCAAAATAACTTTTGTGCTGCTTTCATTGTTTTATCACCATAAAATTTCGGGAGATATTACAAAAACAATTCGTAGAATTTAAACACCTTCGCAATGACATTTTAAAGTTCATGTTTCGAGATTCAACTGTTAATTTTCTAAATCAGTTTGGGTACTTATACAAAAACCCTTTGGTTTATCTTTATTACACCCTTTTCTAATAATATTTACAAAAAATAGGTATCTAATATTACTACTAGGTAATTTTTTGATTTTATTACAAAATTAAGTCAAAACTACCCGTTTTTAACATGGTTAGGGCGAATTACTTGTACTTTTTATGTAGTAATTACCAAATTACTGATTTGCATGATTTTCTATGTCCCCTTACACTAATTTAATGCAATAAAATTTAAACTGAAGTAAGTTAATGACGTTTTAAAAATTTTAAAACATAGGCGCTCAGACATTTTAAAGTAAAATCTTAAATATTCAATATCAAAAAATCCTGACGTGTAGGATTTTTTTTATTATTTTTCTCGTAATCAGCACATCAGAAACTATAGAAAATGTTACTCAGATTTCAAAGAGGAAAACCATTGCAGACCTGTGTTATTAGTATTAAATAATGGTCTATTTGTGTTCTTTCACAATGTGTATGCTTTTATTGGATTACTGTCTAGACCTAATAATGTTGTAACCTAATATTCTTCAAATGTATCCCAGTCACGCAATGATTTTCTTTATCGAAACATAGAACTTTAGAACGAAATTCCAGCTGAAGGAGCGTGAACAGATAATTTGTTTTTACGTGTAGAAATCCTACATGGATGCCATGCCGGACTCCAACAGACTAAAACCACACGATGCCTTTCAACTGTCTACGGCCAGGAGTCCAAGGTAAACCCTCGGAAGGATGTCCCAGGGCTCTCAGGAGACTTTGGCGAACACTTCAGCTTCGCCTATGTTCGGGTGCTGTCCGGCGTCTGGGTGTAGAGAAACATAGTTGGGCCGCTAACTAGAGGGAAACTGTCAATAGTCTTATAGGCTGTGATAGGTCTAAAGCCGCTAGATCTCGCCATAGCTTCAGGCGATATTACAGCGAGCTTGTTGAGAAAGAAATAATAATAATAATTGTAATCGAGTAAATAGTTTGACAATACTTTCTAATATTACTTTTTTTCGTAAAATTCTGCTACCGACTAAAAAATCACACTTATCCTGCCTAACAGCCTACGGTTAAAAGCCCCGGGAAAGCTCTCGAAAGGGTACCCCAGGACTCCCAACAGACCATCGGCTACCACTGAGGCCTCACCTAGGGAGTTGTTATCTTACTGTTAAGAGGGCTAACATATTTCGCGCCACGTTTTGCCCAGAAACCATTCTTCTCATTGCATTTAAAGTCATTAAATATTTATCGTACAAACCGCGCCGCGCTGATTTCTTACGATCGTAAAGAAATTTGAAAACCGAATTTACGCTCTTAATTCAAAACAGTTTGTAGTCTCAAGTCTTAACAAAATAATATTTCATTCAAAAAATCCAACATTTTTCTCTTCTTTAAAGTAGACAGTTTTACACTTATTATTCATATTATTAAGATTTATATCACTCGTATACTGGGTAACTCGCTTATCAGTGGAGTTTTGTATTCTTTTTGACACTCCCGTCTCTGGTAAGTGTCTTGAGAATCGGAATAATTTATCTATAAGATTTCCCGAAGGTACTACACGACAAACGTAATAAAATCTGTCTTTGTTTCTCTAGGGAATAAAATGCAAAGAGTTTTCGTTAATGCCAAGCAAAGTATTGCAAGTTAAACTTCTAAAGGGTTCTCAACTGTACTGTATTTTTTTTATGTTCTTTGTATGGTTCCGAACCCAAAGGACGCTGTCCGTCTGTTTGTATCTGTAGGATTGTCTCAGGAACTGTGACAGCAAGAAATACTAGAAACTGTAATAAATGCATGCCTGTATTGGTAACCATGTAGGATTTTCCTTCACAAAAAAGAAACAGGTATGGTGTTAAAGATCTTACCGTCTTCTTAATGCTTCTTCGTTTCCTCAATAGTGGAAGTCGGAAACTATCAGAATTTACGTTTGACTGATCATTCACAAGGATGGTTTTGAAAGAGCTGGACTTATTTTGAGTTTTTTCCGAGCAGATACTTTACGAGAACAAAATCGTGAGCTAGTACTTAAAAATATAACCAACTTAAAACATTTCAAAACACAACAATAAAATTTCTACCCAGGTAAATTCGTTTCGTGCTTTCAGTAATTACGTACAGGTTAAGGTTTCCTAGACGTCTCAATATCTAAACTTCGTCGCTGGCTACTTTAGTGCTCCGCTCTGGAGGTAATTAGTACCGGATTTTATTATGGATTGCTATTTATGGCTACTGCAGTTTGCTGTTAAAAAGAAAATCCAATTTATTTAATTGCAGTTGAAACTTTGTTGGAGATTTTAAATGTTTTCAAGTTAACAAAAATGAAAGGGGTAGTACAACAAACGTAATATTTTGTCGTATTTTGTTACGTAACCGATACGAATTCGATTTTTTACAATTTACAATTACTCAATTTTGTTTTTTACAATTTTTTTTCACATTTTTTTACAATCAACAAAAAAGAAACGAAATCAGATCGAAAGTATTATTCAAACTCAATAGATACGTTGAGACTAGTCAGACAACAAGTTTTATAATTTCTTGCCCTAGCAGCGCTTTTTTTAACGTGAAGAAAATCCTACTGTATGCCATGCTCTTATGAGTCCTGCCGACTTAAAACCACACGTTTTCTACCCTTAGTAAGCACTCGGAAGGACATCCTTCCGAGGGCTAAGCGTTAGCATAGTCAAACGTTCTAGTTTGTTGGCCACTCTGGAGTCATTCCCAACAAACCAGAACGGTTGATTAATAATAATGGTGGAATGCATGCTTTGACCCTACATTACGGCACGGCGAAACAAAACAATTTCAATATTTTGTTTTAAATTCAGCATCAGCCGTTTCACAATCCATTTCTACGTAGAGGATAGCTATGCCCCGGTTTTTATATGGCTTGTATATCGATAAACTTTAATGTTTTTTAACTCCTAAGGTGCGAAGTTATAAAAATTTGAAAATAATAATAATACAGATATCTATAGTCTTTTCCTGGACAGCTCAGCAATCATGTAAACATGTCATGTGTTGACAGAAGTTGTCTATGATCATAGTGTTGTAACTATACTGATTCTATGTATGTAAATAATCATTGAGTTATATCTAGTTCACCGTACATTCATTTACTTCGGTATATCAATCGCCAAATTCATTAAATCATGAAATTCGGTATATCAATATATATTATGTGCAATAATTTTTTTATATTAATTTAATTAAAGGATCTTTAAAAAAAAGAAACTTTTAGAAAATTTTATAGTACATATAATCATTTATTTACAATAATATATTACTTTAGGACTGAATATTTTAACCATCCACCGTCAACCGTACCCAGTCTACCCTAAAGAATTTTTTTTTTTCTTTTTATTCATATTTAAATGTTTATGGCGTTCGAAACATTACATTATCTTTTTGGCAGCTCGCTGATGAACGTTAGCCTCTTTAAATTTACTCCTCCACACAGTACTAAGCCTAACCGGATCCTTCTGACTATTTCTGGGTCGCACAAATACTTATTTAGTCCCAATTTTTTAAAAGTACTTCTGCGAAGAGTAGGCCTCGCGAGCGCCCAGGAAAAAACAACCTGTGAGGAATTATATCCCTTATGATCCCATCATATATAACGGGGACCTTTTTCTCCCTTATTTTCCGCCCTATTAAAAAAACTTTCGACAAAAGTTGTATTTTTATCTTTTCGTAGATCAATGATTTAAAATAAAAGAACATGTGTGCCAAGTTTGGAGAAAATTGGTTAACAAATGCGTCTTCTAGACCGAAACTGACATGTACACACACATACGGACGAAAGCAAAATCGTCTATACTGTGGAATCGAAGACCCAAACTCAAAGTGCCTTTTTACACTTACCGGTTGCCGGGTAGCCGGTGCCGGGTAACCGGCGGTGATTGCAAGCGGTTGCCGGGCAAATCACGCCGGTACGTGTGAAAGCTATAGTACACGGCCATACACCCACCCTACCCGGCACCCGGCAACCGGTATTTTTTTTTTTTTTTTTTTTTGTTTAACGTGAGGGAAAATCCTCATGGATGTTATGCCGGACTCCTACCGACTAAAAAACCTCACGTAACGCCCAACAGCCTATGGTTGGGAGCCCCGGGTAAGCCCTCGGAAGGATGTCCCAGGACTCCCAACAGACCCACGGCCGCCGCTGCGGCCTCGCCCAGGGGGTGGTTCGGGTGCAATCCCGCGTCTTTGGGGGGGTTTCGGGTGTGATCCCGCTTCTAAGGGGGGGAGGCGTGCGTGAGTTCCTCACGTCACGCTGCCGTCATCGGCCTGCTTCTGTAAGGACGGTGAGCCGCCCTCTCACCGTCCTCAGGCCCCCGGTCATGGAGGCCGATAGTCCTCGGCGAAGACACGTCGGCGGCGCCCAAGCCGCCGACTGCGGAACTCGGGTGGGAGAGTTCTCTCCCGTTCCCGCCCCGCCGCCTCTTTCATGAGCATGACCTGCTCGCAGAAAGAGGCGGCGCAGTCCCACTTACTCCCACTGGAGAGCATGGCTCGCACCATGGTCTCGAGCGAGAGAGTGTCCACGTCCAGGCCCAACACGAGGACCTGGCGCTGTTGCGCCCACGCTGTGCACTCCACCAGCGTGTGGAGCGCCGTGTCATCGCTGCGGTCCTCGCAGTGCTGACATTCGGCCGTGGTTTCCCGGTGTTTTTGCCACAGATACCTACCGAAGCTACCGTGCCCGGCAAGTATCTGTGTCAACCGGTAGGAGAGAGCACCGTGTCTCCTCTCCAGCCACTCGTCCATGACCGGTCTGACGGCCGCGATTGTGGCGAATCCCCCCTTTGGTTGCTCAAGTCGTACCTTCCATGTCTCCACGGTTTCCTGGTGGAGCAGGGATCGCTGGGCCTCGATTTCTCGAGACTCAGGCCTTTGGCCCCGCTCGAGCGCCTCCTTGCGCCATCTAAACAGCGACGCAAGGGCTCTCGCTTCCAGGTCCCATGGAGGGGTCTCAGCTAGGAGACATGCCGCCTCACCGGAGATCGTGCGGTATCCCCTTATCACCCGGATGGCCATCGTCCTCTGCGGGCTCAGCAGTTTAGCCACATTGCTGGCCGTCAGGGTCTCCGCCCATACGGGGGTCCCGTATAGGGCCATACTTCGCACGACCGCCAGGTACAGTCTCCTGTAGGGAGCGTTGGGTCCCCTGATGTTGGGCATCAGTCGCGCTAGTGCGGCTGATGCCCCCCTCAGTTTTGGGACCAAACTTCGGAAGTGATGTCCGAAGTTCCACCGGCCATCGAGTACGAGCCCCAGATACTTCATCGAAGGCTCGATGCCGATGCTGACGCCCCCTACCCGCAGGCTGGACCCCGCAGGTGACCCTTCCGAGGTCCGTGGAAGCACAGAGCCTCGGATTTGTGAAGGGCGACCTCGAGACCCAGCCGCCGAATCCGACCCACGACTTGAGCAACCCCTGCCGTGGCCTTTAGTGCTGCGTCACGGTACGTTGCTCCCCGCGCCGTAACGAGGGTATCGTCGGCGTAACAAGTTACGCTGACCCCTCGGAGCAACGGACCACGCAGCACCCAGTCGTAACCGATGTTCCACAGGAGCGGCCCTAATACCGATCCCTGTGGAACACCGCACGACACATCCCGCCGACCCGGCCCTAGCCAGCTCGGGTAAGTTATGGCTCTCTCGGAGAGATAGGCCCCGACAATACGACGGAGGTAGGGAGGCACTCCATGGTAAATCAGCGCCTCCCTTACGCAGCTCCAGGGCAGGGTGTTGAAGGCGTTGGCGATGTCAAGAGACACCGCCACCACCACCTCACCCTGAGAGACTGCTTCCTCCGTCAGGCCTCTAATGCGCATGATCGCGTCCACCGTGGAGCGCCCCTGACGGAAGCCAAACTGGCTATCCGCCAGATCAGGCCCCACGCGTGTGAGGTGCCCGACGAGGCGTTGTGCAATAATGCGCTCAAACAGCTTGCACACCTCGTCGAGCAACACGATCGGCCGGTACCCTGAAGGGGAATTTGCCGGCTGCCCCGGTTTTCGAATCAAGACCAGTTTCCCGGTCTTCCATACCTTGGGAAACTGGCCTTTATCGAGGCATGCGCTAAGGAGCCCTATTAGTCGAGGCCCAAGTTCCTCGAGAGCCAGGACCCACGCTCGGCCTGGAATGCCGTCGGGTCCAGGGGCGGTGTTTCTGCGGGATTTAAGCCGCAGTACAGCCGCCCCTAACTCACCCTCGGTGACTACGGGCACGTCGTTCTCGCTGCTTTCCGCGTTGGGCGCCTGAGACGGAGCCATGCGCGGAGAAACGTGTTCCTCCGCTCTCGACGGGAACAAGGAGTCCAGGACCTCCTCCAGCCGCTCCGGCTGGAGACTCTGAGTCAGTGGGGGCGCCTTAGGGCGTAATTTGCCTCTTACCATAAGGTACGGGCGCCCCCACGGGTTCCGCTCCAGAGTCTCCATCAGCTCTTCGCGGCCCAATTTTTTGGACTGCTTGATGGCCGTCTGGAGGGCCCTCTTGGCCTCCTTGTAGCCATCGTAGAGCTCCGTCTCTCGGGCTGCCGCATCGTCTGGGCGGCGACGCCTCCGGCGGAACCTGGTGTACCGGCGGCGCGCGGTAACGCACTCCACGCGCAATTGCGCGATTTCCGGCGTCCACCAGTACACCTGTTTCCTCGCCGGTCTGGGCCTTGCCCTGGGCATCGCAGCATCGCAGATGTGCGACATGGCTCTCCCGAACCACTCCACCTCGGTATCAACATCGGCAGGCCTGTCCGCTGTCGGAATCCAGGACTGCACGATGGCCGCTTCCAGGAGAGCCTCCCGATCAAGGCGATGGAGTGCCCAACGCAGTTCCGGGGGATTCGCAATTGTTGGCGGCAGGTTAGGTGGAGGGGAGACGTCGAACCGAATATATCGGTGATCTGACGACGTCTCCTCCTCCTCCACCACACGCCATCCCTGGACACGGCGGGCGAGCTCAGGGGTCGCAAACGAAACGTCTATGACCGAGCTGAGCCCCCGCCGCGTCCAGGTTGCGACATTCCCCCGGTTCAGGATGACTAGGCCACGTGTAGTGACCCAGTCCTCCAGTATCCTCCCCCTATCTCTGGTTTCCCGGGAGCCCCAAGCCTGCGACCAGGCATTGAAGTCTCCCAGGACCAGGACAGGGCGAGGCCGGCATGCAGCGAGAACGACGTCCAGCTCAGGGAGCCATAGCTCAAACTGATGCTGGTCGAGGCTCGGCGAGATGTAAACGGCCACGACAGCCACACCCTCGTATTCCGCCGCGACACAACCCGGACCTCTAGCGATGACCGCTAGGCGCGAGTCGTCCGCGCCGGTCCCCCCAAAGATAGTCGCCAGGCCGTCCAGATCCACCGGGCTTCCCGGGTGAACCCAGTACGGCTCGGCGACGACTACAACATGAATGGACCACTGCCTGATGCTCTGGTACAGAAGGTCCTGAGCACCAGAGCAGTGGTTCAGATTCACCTGCAGGATGCGGATTTGGGTGTCCATTAATGGACGTCCATTTCCGCACCCTGCCGCGATTGTGCACCCTCACCCCCACGTGCGGACGGACGGGGCTTTGGCCTTGAGGCTGCGCAGGCCTTGCTGCCCGCCCGGTGGTCAGCCTCCTTGCCCTCCGCCACGCATTTAAAGCAGCGTGGCGGGGCGTCACAGGCATGGGCCGTGTGACCGGGCTGACTACAGCGGAAGCACCGGTTTCCTACGGTCACTTCCGCTGTGCACTGCACCCCCACATGACCTACGACCAGGCACCTGTAGCACCTGGTTTCACGTGGCTGCAGAAGGTGCACCTGTGCTTTTAGGAAGCCCCCAATGAGGAGGTTCCGTCCATCAGCTATTTTTTGAGCCACCGCGACGGGGCAGCTGACGACGGCTGACCCGTGACCGGTAGGACCAAAGCGGACACGGACGTCAGCCGCATCCAGCGTCGCCCTCAGCCTAGCCGCTAGGGCATCAGCCTTGGGCGCGCTGGTGGCGCCAGAGATCTCAAGGAGGCGAGCTCCAGTACGGGTTGTCTTGCATCGAATCCCACCTGTAATCTCAAGGGCCTTGAGATCTACAGAGGCCTTCGCCTGCCTCAAGACCTCAGCGTACTGCACGCCCTTTGCCACTCCCTCCGTCGTCACAGTTAGGACTACGGCAGTGGAGCGTGGAGCGCGAAGCCTCTTTGGCGCCTGCGCCGCGGCGGCTTTCGCAGCTGTCTTTGCTGCCTTCGCGGCGGCTTTCGCAGCTTTCTTTGCTGCCTTCTTGGCGGCCTTCTCCTTTTTCTTGTCTCCCACTACTTTCCAGACTTCCGTGGAGGGAGTTTCGGCTGTAGCGGGAGCAGCAGCTACAGTGACAAGAGCAGCACTTCTTTTTCTCTGCGGCTCAGCTGGCTTCGGAAGTGATGAGGTGGGGACCGTTCTCCTCTCCACGGGAGCACCCCTAGTGGCATCCGTGTACGATGCGTGTGGGCGGTACGCCCGGTCCTCCAGAACGACGAGGCGTCTCTCCATTGCCGCCATTACCTGCGCTATAGTCGGTGCTGGTTTAGCTACCGGCTTCGTCGGTGGCTTTGGATTCGGCTTGGGCGCTGGTTTCGGCATAGCAGTCTGGGACGCACCGAGTTGCACCCCAGGAGTCGCTTTCGTCTGCTGAAGGCCCTGCGCCCCCCGATCTGTCGCAGACCCATTACCCATCCTCTGCACCTCTTCTCGGAGGACCTGGATCTCCACACGGTAGTCGGCGAGCTCAGCCTCCAGACTCGTCACCCGGTCTCTAAGCTTCGCCTCCTCTTCGGAAACACTCCTTGCGAGGAGCTCCTCTAGCGCCTTCTTGGCGCCTGTGACGCATTCCGTCACCACCTTCTTTTTTCCCGCGATATTTTTGGCACCCTTCATGGCGTCAGATATCCGGGAGAGAGCAGTGAGGAGCTCCCGCGCTGCCGGGACATTTTTATCTCTTCCACTTGGTAGTGGAGGAACATGCACCGGTGACTTCGGTGTCCGCCTCTTTGGGTTGTCTTGGTCGGATTCCCAACCTCTACCCGCGGTGGTAGCCGGTATTTTAGCCGGTAGGTCATCCTCACTAGAGGAGGCTATACCTGGTCGACGGAACAGGCTTTTGCCGGATGCATTGGATCGCGGCCTCTTCCTTCCAGCGTTGATACCGAGAGCCTCATTTTCGGTATCAATGCTTAGCAGTGACTCCACGTCAGTGTCAGCGAGATTCGACGTGACTTCGCAGCCAATCTCTTGAGACTCGATGTCCGTAGTTAGTAAGCCATGGTTGTCAGAGAGATCTATAGTATTGGGGGTTTTGTTAATTTGGTCCATAACTATTCCCACGAGTAGAGACGAAAGGGATCACTTCTTGGGTGACGCTCATTCCAAGAAGCGGGCTACATACTGCAGGGTGCGCCTGGTGCCCTGCAGGCCTTACGACTTTGCTCTCGGGTTTTATAGACTATCCTTGTCGCGGGCCGACCAATTAAGGCAAGCCCTCCGGCTCCTAAGTTCATCGCGTACCAACTGGTGCCACCAGTTGGATGGTTGCGATGGCCTTAGAAGTTACGGAACGCGAGGAGGGTGGCTGGTCCTCCTCAGCTCCGACGCTGACACGAATGCCTGTAGGTCCCTACGTGAGTAGGAGGCCTACACGTCCTGCGGCTTCTCCGCTCAGTACGCTCTGCCTTAAGCAGAGAGTAGGCGGAGGAACCTGAAGTGGCCTTTACGGCCCCCTCCGTGGTGGACTATTGGCCATGGGCGACGACGTGCGCCTCGGGCAAAGCGCACATCGTCGTCCACGTTACCAGGGTGTACCACGTGGAGGTTGTCCTACCCCACACCCCCGGCAACCGGTACTTGTGAAAAGGGGCAAAGACTCGTATCTCCATATATTCAATATACTCTGTGGACTAGCACTCTTCGCTCTCTGGGTCAATAAGTTGTATTATTAAAGTAAGTACATTTTTTCGAACTGACAGATTGATAAAACAATGACCTCCTTTTAAAATCAATTGGCCAGTACAACAGTTTTACAACACTATGGCAAAGACAAACAAGTCTGAGAAAAAATAATTTAATGACAAGCAAAAATGACAGTCTTAAATTTTTACCATCCGAGTATTTTTCATGAAATTATTCTATTATCTAAAGGTTTATTAGTGTCGAAATGTCCGCATAAATCTAACTAGAGTTCCTTGAAACGTCTATGATCAGGATTGATAATTAAATGTAAGTAATTATGGAGTAGTCGAGATCCAATTTCTTTGTTTACTATATTATTTAGGTCTGTTGAATTCCACTATACAATTTTATTTGTTTTAAAGCATAACCTGAACTCAAAGACAAATTTACATAATCCTAGAGAAATCACAAAGCCCAATCCACTGGTATTAAACAATTATATCGTCAGTGAATTGCCGCCAACTAATGGATAACTTTGCCAACTTTGCTGACAAAAAGCCCCGTTATAGCCAGTCTAGCCCTCGGAAATTAAACACAATTATTCCTACCATGCACCGAAAGTAGAATTGTAGCATTAAATTCCTTAATTTTGCTAGAATGTTGCGGTCAACGGCTGACATATTATACTCCGACATTTTGTGGGTAGCCCGACGCGGCATTACTTTGTGCCTATGCAAACGGGCGATTTGTCAGCGTATATTAGCGACATCTGCTGCGAAATGTGGGTGGATTTTGTGGATTAATTCTTTGAATTCAGTTGTGAATATGAATGTGCATTGAATACACAGCCGGTTTTATGGAATGTATGAAATGGTTTCTTAATATTTTCGAATAGGTGTTCTATATTAAAAAGCTTGCAAGGTTTTTTTATCTGAAGCTGAAATGGAACAGTTTCAAACCACAGTCTCTGCCTATCCGTCTAATGCCTTGCACTTTTTTTGTTTTTTTTTCCAAAATTGCATTGCTAATTGGTGGTACCTAATAAAAACAATAGCTCCAGCTTTTCTCGTGACATTTTTATACCACTAAGGTGGCAGACAAGCATGCAGTCCACCTGATGGAATGATCTCCGTAGTGTGTGGACGTTTGCAACACAAACATTGCTATAGTAAGTACTTATACATACTTCGAACTGAAACTTTGATGTTAATGACTGTTTCTTGTTAATTAAGTGACGCTGCTACAACAAAAAGTGAAAAATAAAGATCAAATGGTAGTGTTGCACATCAGAATAATCGTTCGTGTGCTGGTAAATAAGATTCATCTGTATGCAAACGTTTTACATTTCATGGGTTAGGTAAAATGTCAAAATTAGAGGTGACCATTACACGCCTGTTTTGTTGAAATGTTGTGGTAGAACTGTAGAGTGTACAGCAGCTTAGACTCCAAGCAATTAGTTTTTTTTTCTCAAATTCTGTGTAAATGTATGTTACTCTTAAACGGCTGAACGATCATTACTGAAATTTGGTACAAGGATGGATTTATCATAGACTTATTACACATAGACTGAGAGTCGCTCAGTGATACGTACGCGCCCGCGAAGCCGAACCAATATTAATGTAGGTGTAAACTACTCGTCTTTATACACGTTGACACTCACACAAGCTTATAGAAAATGTTGCTAGGAAATAAAATTTACCCCATAAATGGGAAAAAAATAAAATTGTTTGTATACAACATTTAATTTAACATTTAACTCTATTTATCTATATGCTATACTCTTCGCGGGGTAGGCAGAATGGTTTATATATTTTATTAATATGTAAAAAATGCTAAATTAAACACTTACCCCCTTATTCATAATCGTTTATTAAACCTATTTTAGTTAAAACACACTTTAAGTCTATTGCTGTCTCTAACCAATGACAGAGTATGGTTAGAGACAGCAATAGACTTAAAGTGTGTTTTAACTAAAATAGGTTTAATAAACGATTATGAATAAGGGGGTAAGTGTAAAACGACTTACTAACCAGTATAATAAACAGTTTAAGTTTTTACTATTAGGCATACTTTTAGAGTTCCGTAGCCAAAGGGTAAATAAGGAACCATATTCATGAGGTTCAGCCGTCCGTCTCGCTGTCTGTCTGTCTATCACTCTATCTCGAGGTTCTATCTCAGAAACCGTAATAGCCATAGAACTGAAATTTTTCGAGATGATGTATGTCTGCTGCCACTATAGAAACAAATTCTAAAATCAGTAATATTTTGTATTAAAAAAAATGTGATTTTTGCGGTTATTTCCATGTTTTATCGGACAGTTTGTGGCTTTCAAATTTTCAAGCATCCACACATAATCTCGGGCTTTGAGCTTACTGTTCTACATAATTAAAAATATAGCCGCATGAAACATTGCAGTTAAATACATTATTAATAATGTTTTTTGGGTTTCTAATAAATTAAACAATATTTTGTAAAAAAAACATATTTTATTAAGTAGTGAGAAATTTAACATGTTTACCTGTGTACATTGCGTTTACAACACTATACCACAAAAAATTAAAATATCTCCTAATACGATACTAATGGACTCGCCCAAAAATGGTATCGTCCAAATTGACGGGTGCTATAATTCACATATTTTAGTATGAATGTTAAGGTCTAAACGTTGTATATTTATATTACAGTACGCCGTCTGCCACTGTTGTAGTAAGTAATATATTATTACTACTGGCCTCCCTGATCGAGATGGCTACTCGACGTTTTTCCGAAAGCAGTCATGGTGGTGGAATAGTAACTAACTCTACCCCCTTTCCCAAGTGGCGGGATAGCACCCGAACCCTCTAAGCGAGGCCAAGGTGGTGGCCTAAGCCTGCCGGCAGCCCTCAGACATCCTTTCGAAGGCTTACCTTACTTATTAAATTAATAAACTTGTTTTAATCACAATATTTTAATAAATTATGTGGTACCCACCCACAAAATTTTGCAAATAAAATTATTCAAGTAGATATAAAGCGTTTGTGGCCCCGCGTACTCAGTGATCTGTAAACGATCACTGCAGTAAGCAACTTTCACTATGGCCAGTCCTTGGATGGGTGACCATCCATGTGACTACTTTGTGGCATGTATTTGAGCGTTTCTGTGCTTCGGAAGGCCGTTAAGCTGTTGTTTCCGGTTGCCGGTAAAATGGCAATCAATAAGCAAAGTTGAAGACCTTTTGAGGCGGCTTGAAAAATTTCAACAGCAGGCATTCAAACCTGCGCCATCTCAACACGGGATTACGGCTCACCACCTATTACGTGGGACAAATTCTAAAAAGGTGAAATGTGAGCATATAAAATGCCTCTGCCTACCCCTTCGGGAGTAAAGGCGTAAGCATTGTACTTATGTATGTGATATGTACTTTTATAACAAGTTCCATAAACCGATATTGAAGCAAATAAGAGAAAAGTGGGAAAAAAATATTCTCATTGCTTGCAACACCGTCTATGAAAATGACGTCACTAAAATGTACGATTTTTGTTTCTTTAAATGAGGTGTTTTTAACAAAAATGTAACATATTTTGCAGTACTAACCTATGCAATGTGATCTTTGGATGTTTGGAACAATTTTCAGATGCATTGTGGCATCCTTTCACTGCACAATACGTCATTTTTAGACAAAAATTACGCGAGCTCTTCGCACTGACACTAGATGCCCGGTACTAAAGCGCCGATTGATGTAGGCAGCCGGGTATACCGTCATAATACCAGAAATCATAATGCCTTTACTTAAAATGCCTGAGCCCAAAATACCCGAAATCGAAATATCAATATTCAAAAGGCAAATATTTATAATATAAATAATTTAAAATGCCTTACGGTCGAATAACCGAAACCCAAAAAATAAATTTATGAAATACCTTATCCTAAAATGTTCAAACACATAATACCTTTTTTTTAACATGATTTATATCCTACATGGATGCTATATATCTGTAAATGGTATACACTAATGCTAAATATAAAAATAATATAACGACTCAGGGTATCCCGACTCGGATAGGTTAGGTTAGAAGACTAAGGATTTTTCGTTAGCCCACTGTAGTACTTTTGTAACTCTGAATCAAAGTGTTTTAACGTGAGGTAAATCCTACATGGATACTATGCCGGACTCCTACCGACTAAAAACCGGAGCCCCGGGTAAGCCCTCAGAAGGATACCCAAGGATCAACAGACCTACGGCTACAACTGCGGCTTCACTTAGGGGGGGGGGGGGGGGGTGTTAATAAGTTAAAGTCAAATAACAAAACGTGTGAGTGGCAATAAATCTTTATTTCTTAAATCATTCATTTATTAACTATGCGCTATATAATGAACTGGTATAGCATAATATATACCTAATAATACCCAGTGGGTTATAGCGATAAACTGGGTAGGTTATGGTTTTTTTTTATATTCACATTGTATTCTATTTTCGGTATTTTAAATTAAGGATATTTGAAAATTTGTATTTTGAATTCTGATATAATAATTATTAGTGTTTTAAGTTTAGACATTTTAAGGTAAGATGAACTGAAATAAGGTATTTTGAATGTTAAGGTATTTCGAATTCGGGTATTTTGGTCTAATGCATTTTAAGTAAAGGCATTTTGATTTCTGGTATTTTAATATATAACCAGGCAGCCGGTATCAGCTGCCTTGAAATGGCTTCACGTCGCTCGCGCGTATTGGGTTTCTTTGCGTTATAATTCTATGAGATTTATTATTAAGTCTGGAATAACATATAGCCTACCTTTAAAGAGCTTAGTAGGTATAGTAAACTACTATACCTCTCAAAACATTGTTAAAATGCATAGTTTTAGATTCATTTTGTAAATAGAGCACTAAAAAGAATAACTCACTGGGTTTCTTGCCAGTTCTTCTCAGGTGGAACGCGTTGTGAACTGGTGGTAGAAATTTTGATTTATATTCTGGACGTTTTACAAGTGCATCTTATGCCTATGTGAAATAAATTTATTTTTCTTTCTTTCTTTATTTCTTCTTTCTAACTGTAAGTTTTATATTATCCAAAATAAATCCTGGGGTATCCTTCAGAAGACTTACCCGGGGCTCCCAACCGTAGGCTGTTAGGTGGGATACGTGTGGTTTTTAGTCGGTAGGAGTCCGGCATACCATTCATGTAATATTTTCCTCATGTTAAAAAAAATCACCAAAATAAAACTAAAAGAAAACTGATAAATCAAAAAGGAACAGACAATTTGTGCACAAAGCATGCACATACAGACACATTGAACCGTAGCACAGAGGTACAAGTAGTGAACGGTAACATTTCCTCATCTGTGGCCTGTCGTGAAGTATTCTCAGTAGTCTTCTGACAAGACATAGGTACCTACCGGCTTTATTTACGAGTACGCAACCAAAACATACACGGAGCTAAGTCTCAATAGATATGACTAAGGGCGGATTTGACTAATGTAAGATAAGACTATTCTAGAGAATAACATAATATACTATTTCTGAAAGTGAAATGATTTTCATTTTACCAACAACTAATAAGCACATAACCATACAGAAGTAGACGTAACTATGGTAACAGCACTGAAGTAGATTACTTCAGTATGGTTACCATAGTTACGTTGTGTGTGTAAGTAAAATGGAAAATCATTTTTACTTTTAGAATGAGAACAAGTTATTCTCTAGTATAGTCTTACTCCGATTTTGGTCAAATCCGGCCTCAGTAGTATAAAAATATGTTATTGGTATATTTATTCCGCATCAATCAATCAAAACAGCCTGTAACTGCAACTGTGATTTTTTTAATATTTAGCTCGCCTAATTGACGTCGCCACCGACCTGATGGAAAATGGAAAGCCGTGGTTCATCTAGCGATTGGGGGCTACTTCTGACAGTGGTCTTCAAGTTGGCGGCCCTGTGATGTGCCTCTTCACGCTCCTCTTGAAGAACCCAAGTAGGATGTAGGCCTCTCACATTATACGGGCTTTTGGTAACCAGTCAAACACTGCAACCTTTTTTAGGTCGTCGGTCCATCTGTCAGGGATAGTCCTTTATTTATATCAGCTGATCCAATATAAATCTGCGATATATAAATAAAAATAAACTCTCGCTTATACATACATACATACATATGGTCACGCCTTTATCCCCGAGGGGGTAGGCAGAGGCATATTATATGCCCACATTTCACCTTTGTATAATTTGTCCCACGTAATAGGTGGTGAGCCGTATTGCCGTGTTTAAATGGACAGGCGCAGGTTGTGACTGCCTGCTGTTGAAATAAAGCCTTCAACTTAGCTTAACGACTGCCATTTTACTGGCAACCGGGACGAACGGCTTAACGTGCCTTCCGAAGCACGGAAACGCTCAAATAAATGTCACAAAGTGATCACATGGATGGTCACCCATCCATGGACCGGCCATAGTGAAAGTTGCTTACTGCAGTGATCGTTTACAGAACACTGAGTCCGCGGGGCCACGAGCGCTTATAAAATGGAAAAAAAACGAAATAGTCATTGTGACTTAACCTCAGGCCCATCGTGCGTGTTAGTTTTGTGGGTAGGGCGCTCTAACTCTCTCTTGGATTAGGATTCCCACACAAAGTTTCTGTTTGCTGCAGCAAAGTGGCTAAGCAAGTAACTGCAGTCCAGCAAAACGTAATAAAAAATAAACTCCTGGGGTATTAAACTTCCGAGGGCTTACCCGGAGCTCCCAACCGTAGGCTGTTATGAAGGATACAAGTGTTTTTAGTCGGTAGGAGTCCGGGATAGCATTCCTGTAGGATTTTCCTCACGTTAAAAAAAATATAACGAGTATAAGATTTTGACTAACATGTAAAATCAGATGATGTATCAACAATCAACAATTAAAATCACACTACGCTCTTATCGCTTCCAAATCTTTAACATCCGCAACTCGAAGTTTTAACGACACACCCAGCCATACAGATATTTTGGATCGAGCACGAGAAACTCTAAATTAGTTTCATGACTCAATTTCAACGTCACACACACAAATCGGAAGGCTAAATTAAATGTGTTACATTTCCATTTCGCGACGGGGTCCAATTATAATTCAGTTCCGATTGCAGATTATAGATTCAGCTGATATTGTACTAAGAATATTCACGGTAATTGAGGGTAGGTACTATCGACTTCGTTTTCTTTTTATACCTTTTTGAAAAACTCTGGCGGGTAGCTCGGTTGGTTTAAGTTTGCTTTCTTTTCATCTTCTTGGGGTTGTTGGAATCTGCTCTATTAATAAGATATTTTTATAGATACAGTTGTGTTTAGGTCTGGAATACGTTCTATTCTTACTACGTATACGTTAAGCATTGCAAAGGGTTTACTGTAGCCTTCTATAGTGTATGGGACATAAGTAGAGAAAGGAAGGAATTGTACAATGCCGTTTTCTTTATTTTCTTTTCTCTTTTTACTGTAATTTGTGGGTAAATCCCTACTAATATTATAAATGCGAAAGTAATTCTGTCTGTCTGTTACGCTTTCACGCCTAAACGACTGGAGTCATTGAGATGAAATTTGATATAGGGATAGTACGAGACCCTGGAAAGGACGTAGACTACCTTGTAACCGAATGCGCAAAAGGAAGGTTATGATTTTACGATATAACGACTCTTAACGCGATAACGACTTCTACGCGGTCGAAGCCGCGGGGAACAGCTAGTAGGTAAACTAATAAATAAATAATAAAGGACTAGTTTCATTGCATTGTATCAACAGAGTAGATCTTCTATGGTATTCACATTAGTAGTATCACAGTCCTAGTCCAATAAACCAATAATATATAGGTATATAATATGTCCCCTCCCAACCCATGGTACACCTCATTGGTTCACCTAGGTGGACCACGACCAATTCCATATCCAATATGTCTGCCACAACTGTGAATAAAACCGGCCAAGTGCGAGTTGGACTCGCCCATGAAGGGTTTCGTAGCAGCAAGTAACATAATGTAAAAGTTCTTATAGTTCGTTCTAACTTTCATTGATGTTTTAACACGTTCGGTAGTGATTTTTCTAACCGAAATTGCGGTTTATGACGTATTAAAAAAACTACCAGCTCTATCTCGTAAACTATTCACTTAAGGAAAAAATGATTTTAGGAACCTCAATAGCATTTTTGAAGACCTATCTATAGTATGGGTTTAATGAAAAAAAAAATTTTGAGTTTCAGTTCTGAGTATGGGGACACCCAAAATTTACTGCTTTTTTTCTAGTTTTATATAAGAATCTTAATGCGGTTTACAGAATACATCTAGTTACCAAGTTTCATTAGCATAGGCCTTGAGAAAAGAGGCTGTGACACACGGACGGACAGACAGACAGGTAAACTAATAAATAAACATTAAAGGACTAGTTTCATTGCATTGTATCAACAGAGTAGATCTTCTATGGTATTCACATTAGTTGTATCACAGTCCTAGTTCAATAAACGATCATGCATGCATGACGGTACGTACTATAAACACGCTTGCGGTATGGGCATCTAGAGATCACTTTGGAGTCCCCAATATTTTCATTGTTGTTTTATTTTATCGTGGTGACCCGCAGTGGCGCAGCGTCAGTGTATGCGAGTGCCGTGCTAAAGTTTCAGGTTTGAATCTCCGGACAATGTTTTGGATGTTTTCTTTGTCAACTTATTTATGTAAGTATACATGTCCCCTTAGTTGTACCCTGACAGTAGCGAAAAATTCTAAATCTATGGTAAGTAAGTAAAACTTTATTGTACACCAAACATGAAATTGATAAAAAAAAATATATAGTGTAATATAAAGGTGAATTTTTCAAAAGGGATTGGATGGCCAAATCCGAAACTATAAGGAATAGCGAAAAATGCTCAAAGGAGTCACGAGCCCGATTTTGATGAAACTTAAAACCTCATCATTAGATTTTTGAAAAACCAATAATCCTCGCTCGTGGCCCCGCGGACTCAGTGTTCTGTAAACGATCAGTGCAGTAAGCAACTTTCACTATGGCCGGTCCATGGATGGGTGACCATCCATGTGATCACTTTGTGACATTTATTTGAGCGTTTCCGTGCTTCGGAAGGCACGTTAAGCCGTTGGTCCCTGTTGCCAGTAAAATGGCAGTCGTTAAGCCAAGTCGAAGGCTTTATTTCAACAGCAGGCAGTCACAACTTGCGCCTGTCCATTTAAACACGGCAATACGGCTCACAACGTATTACGTGGGACAAATTATAAAAAGGTGAAATGTGGGTATATAATATGCCTCAGCCTACCCCTTCGGGGATAAAGGCGTGATTATGAACTAATAATCCTAGCTAGGAATCGAAACACTTCCTATATCATTACACCATACGTTAGCGTTGCTATTAAGGATCTTATTCTGGGAAGTAATGACATACGGTAAACTAAAGGAAAGTGCTCATCTTTAACAAAATACAATTTATTTTTCTTACGTTAACTGATTGATTGGTTAAAATGTAGACCATTGTTTTCGATACATAGCTGGATTCGAGACCTCAAGTATCATACTGCATTCAATATTATTGATTCCGTTAAGAATATTCTTCAAAGAATCATTCTAAGCATGATTTAAAACACGGAATAGTTACGATCTATTCTGGGAATTTGAACGAAACAAATTATGATACAAAATTTAGGTACATGAAATATGAATAGAATTCATATTTTAAAATTCCAAACTTTCCTTAAATTTGCCGTATATCATTACTTCGCAGAATTTGATCCTTATTAGCGACACTATCGTATGGTGTAATAATAAAGGGCGTGTTTTTTTTTTCAAAATGAATGGATTCGATTCTCAGCTAGAATTATTGGTTTTTAAAAAATCTAATGATGAGGTTTTAAGATTTATCATAATCGGGCTCGTGACTCCTTTGAGCATTTTTAGCTATTCCTTATAGTTTCGGACTTGGCCATCCAAGCCCTTTTCAAAAATTCATTCTGTATATGTACAAATGGCGGCCTATGGTCTCCGTCTGCATCAAATAGCTGATTGTATCTTCTTAATTTGGGATGGATGGCATTGTATAAAAGCAATGACCAACAGAATTTATATTCTATTTTCTTCAATAATCACCTCGTTGCCATTGGCTGACTACAAAAAGAAATCAACGAATACTTACTTAAACTTTTTGTCAATTTATTGAAGACTTGGAGAGGAGAACAGACACACTCTTACTCACTCTCTGCGTTCTCTCTCTTTATTTATATGAAGGCTTTAAAATAAAAGCAGAGTTCAAAAAAAATAAATACTTGTTCTATTTATTACACAACTCCAAGCGTGATGCGAGCAAAAAGGCTAATATCCAAACAACTTAAACCTTTATCCAAGGAGTTGGCAAACGAAAGAGTTCCGCTCACAAAGAGCCAAGTTTCATTCTAATATTTAACTTAAGCACACAGAAATAACTTAGGTATTACAATTTAAAAAGTTACACACACTCGCCTTTGTGCTGAACTTATTTGGATTAAAAAAAAAGTGCTTTATGAACAGTGTCTGCTTTAAACACCGGTTACGTGCGAGTCGGACTGGCTCACAGAGGGTGCCGTAACAAAAATTGGCAACAACCATAACATTTTTCTGTTGTTAGTATTTATTGCCATAGTGGCTACAGAAATACATAATTTTTTTGTGAAAATTTCGACTGTCGGGCTAGCATGACCAGACAGACAGACAGATAGACAGACAATGGAGTCGCATTAATGGGTCCAGTTTTTACCTTTTGCGTACGGAACCCTAAAAAATCTAGTTTATGAACAGTGTCTGCTCCAAAAAGGTTTTAATGTGACTTTAATACTCTGACTTTAAATATGTGACTCTTTGGTTTAATTTGAGAGTAAGAGGCATAGAGCTACACGACCTCTGACTGATCGGGAGGGGAGGCACCATACGAAGACTATCCCCGCTGTCAATACATACTCCGAATGGTACAACAAATAGCTTTGTGTGTGTCTGAAAAAATATGTGTGTAGTCTTTTGTTCAATAAAGACAGCCAATGGCTTTTGTAGTAGTGTATATGAATACGATTTCCCCTCGCAGCATGTTGACAGACAGATATTATAGAGCAAACATGCTATGTTTATACTCACTTTGTACTGGTCGGGTTGCTCTATGGTCGGAGGTAAATGTTAGCTTCGTTTATCACCGTCGGTACTTTATACTTTGGTTAAGCTTGTAGAACTTACATTAAGAATAGTTAGACTAAATTCTACTTGATATAAATACTCTTAATGCTCTTAATGAAGGCACCCATTTAAAAAGGTTTTTCAAAATTTCAAGCTAGCGAATAAATATACTTAAGAAACTCAGCTGTCTAATTTAAGCTAATTTGCTTGCCATAACTGAGATCTGAGGTTATTGAAACGCTTCTCCATAGTCATACTCTTATATTATACGACCCGTACATTCAAAACCATTCAAGTAGTTCCTTAAGTCCGCCTCCATTAGTAGGTTACCCAGTAAATAGTATTTATTTTAATGTGGGTAGGTTTGTATTCAATTCAAAAGTGGATATGAAGGCATCTACGAGTGAAAATGTGAAAATATTTTCGTATAATGTCGTGTTGGTGCACCGAACGTCTTCAGCATTCGTGAAGTTTACGGCATCGTCCTATTTCGGTACTTTTAGTGTAACTATTTAGAAAGTGTATATTTAGCATTTTCACTTTAAATAAATATTTTAGATTAATTTTATACAGCAATTGTATTTTTAAAAATTTCTTAAAACCATCAATCTTGGTATATACCAATTTATGAGCAGATTTTTTTGACTTAATAACTGTTGTAAATTTTTGATAAGACATTTTACAGCTTTTTTTTGTTTAACGTGAGGGAAACCTCACGTCACTCCCAACAGCCTGTGGTTGGGAGCCCCGGGGAAGCCCTCGGAAGGACGTCCCAGAACGCCCAACAGTCCCAGAACTCCCAACAGAGACATTTTACAGCTTACTGATAACAGCTATGTTATAATTAACTTTTATAAAGTAAGAAAATGTATTATCAAAAATTGATTTTAACAATTTTGAAAAATGTTCGATCGAGTCTGATTAGTTTAATGATGGCTGCAGACTTTATTCATGGCTATGGACAGCAATAACATTCTGTCCTCTTGTCTTGTGTAAAAGAAGGAGATAAGGAAATCTTAGTCTGTTAAGGTTTTATTATTATTTAGTAGAGATAATCTTTACCAGAACTTTGCGCTTTAAGGGATCCTTTCTTTGTCGAACTATAGAATAATGAAACTCTTTGCCAGCGCACATGTTTTCTCTTACAACCCCGAGTTCTTTAAATGGTATGAAATAGGTCCGTCTATGGCCGAGTCTCTTCGAGGGCCACCATCAATAGTCTTATGAACTATGAGAATGGTCTTCAATTCGATAGATGGCTTTTTATTAAGCAAGCGGTGTCATTTTGTGAAGTTTAAAACAAGTAAATGAAGTAAAAATAAAATATAATGAAAGTAATTAAAATGCTCAAAGTCATAATTTAGAAGTATGAGGTTATTATTATGATTAAACGTAGGTATAATTCGTTCGTGTGAAGTAAAAATGGACGATTAAATATGGCGTGTCTCACTCGTATTAGTAACTTTTTAAAATTGCAGCGGCTGTTACGTGACTAAGGTTTAAGTTTACCGCTATGTTGATAAGCAAAATTATTGTTTTGATTAGTACATTTAAACATTTTAGTGCGAAATTAAGTAATTGAAATAAGGATATAATTATGTTTAATATATTATAAGATATGTTTAGAAAAGGCTTAAGAGTGTTCGTAACTTTAGAACTTATTTTGGACATTGAAGTCGTATCGTGCAATATGAAGAGTTTTGTTTTTAAATAATGCGAAAAGTTTATGGCTATGTATGAATATTTGGAAGTCTTTCAAGCATGAGAGCGCTCAAGGCTGAACAGATCTGGTTGACTGCCTCTGTGGCGCAGTCGGTAGCGATACCGCCTACGGCGCTGGAGGTCGTGGGTTCGATTCCCACCGGAGACAAATATTTGTGTGACCCATAAATGTTTATCTCAAGAGTCTAGGTGTTTCTATGTATACATACATATTATGTATTTAAAAGTACCTATATAAGTATTAATATCCGTGGTCTGATATCCACAACACAAGCAGGTTATTCCTAGCTTACTTTGGGATCAGATAGCGTTTTGTGAAATGTCCGTGAATATTTATTTATTTATTTAATTTGGTACCAATATGGAAATATTATAGTCCAGACATAGATATTAAAAATAATCTAAGAGTCCAGAATAACACAAGAACCAAATTCCACGCACGTGGAGACGCGAGCTTCATCTAGTGCCTAATTATACTTTGCAGTCTCACAGACCACTAAATCGACAGAAACCCCACGGTCTCCACCTACCTATTCGTCTAGTGCCCAACTAACTCCTCGGAAGGATATTCCAGGAACTTATAACAGCAGTGAAATTTTCTAACAACGATTTAAATAAGTCTTGTTCCGCAATGAAACTAAAATATATTTCCCGAAGCAGGTACACACTTCGCCAAGCGGGCTTATACAAATTGGATCTCAGTCTAGTGTCCAATTTGACGTTCAGCGATTTAGCGCTCTCGACACATAACAAGCCTGTATAGCGGGCCAACGTGGGCCCACTGGACCGAGGCAGTAACTTGAGAAGCACCAGTTTTATTCACAAAATTATTGCAGCGTTTGGGAAATGAGCCCCTTAAGTAAATATAAAAGTTTAGCTGTAGTTAAAGTAGACATGGATATTTCTAAGATGGCCAGAGCCATTTTTCTACAACTAAGGGGGCAATACATAGACATGTTGAAAGGGAAATGTACCTACTGCCTGTGGATAGAAATACATACTTAGTGCGTGGGTTATATTGTGATCTTTCACGTCGCTTTCAAGCAGTACTTGATTCATATTTGATAGACTTACTTCTAATCTGTTGGGAGTCCTGGGACATTCTTCCGAAGGTTTACCCGGGGCTCCCAACCATACCTAGACTGTTGGGCGTGACATGAGGTTTTTTAGTCGGTAGGAGTCCGACATAGCATCCATGAGGATTTTCCTTTTGAAAGACTTACTTCTAATTCTTTTAAAATAGTTTTTAGCCCCCTTTCCTTTTGATATACGATTTTATGATCAGAGTTACATTTGATAATATTATTCGACCAGGTCTTACTAATGTTATGAAATTATAAGTATGAAAATTTGTCAAGGAGTTTGGACATTTGTTACACAATCGCGAGGCGCTGCACTCGCGCTGCCGACTGTTAAGGTGCCACTTACACGACTCTGCTTCCACCCGGCAAAAATAATATCATTCAAATATAGGCTTTAAATATTGCTCTTTAGATATATTTTACATTGCCATCATCAATTACCGCCGTCAGACTGCTCGGGAGTTGACGCCTCGCTGGGCGTGCATTGTAGACAAGCGGTCGGCGCGGTGCCCGCGCGCTTTCTGCTAGCAGTCGCCGCACCGGCACCGATCGCGAACTGTGTCTATTGCGAAAGGCGAGAGCGGTCGCCGTGTGGACTGCTGGGTGCGTGCTAGCTGTCACCGCGTAGACTGCGAGCAGTAGTCTTCTTTTAGGGCAGTGTTGGGTGGGAGCGGTGTTGGAGCAGAGTCGTTAAAGTGGGCTATGTCCTTTAGGATTAGGGCCCAGCGAGTGTAGCGCCTTTGGTGTTGCAAACGTCCATAGGCTACGGCGACCACCAGTACAACTGGTGGGCTATATGCTTGTCTGCTACTATAATGGTATAGAACAATAATAATAATCCTATTTGGTTACAAATTGTAATACATATAAACTTTTTTTTGCTTTACGTGAGGGAAAATCCGACTAAAAAACCTCACGTGTTCTGCTAACTGCCTACGATTGGGAGCTCTGGGTAAGCCCTTGGAATATATAAATATTCACGGACATTTCACACAACGCTATCTGATCCCTAAGTAAGCTAGGAATAACCTGTTTGTGTTATGGGACAGGACCACGGATATTAATACTTATATACTTTTTAAATACGTACATATAATACATAGAAACACCCAAACTCTTGAGGCAGACATTTATGGGTCACACAAATATTTGTCTCCGGTGGGAATCGAACCCACCTCCAGTGCCGCAGGCAGTATCACTGCCGACTGCGCCACAGAGGCAGTCATAATTAGAAAATTATATAATTAGGAATACGCACACATGTTCGCATCTAACACATAAACGGATTTGATGGCGCATTCTGAAATTGGCAGGGTTATAACGATTCGAATTGAAAATTAGTGTAAATTCAGAAATGCAGTTGTATTAAATATTCAAGGGGTGTATTAGGGGGGCAAATTATGATGAGTTTCCCACACCCGGTGGTACGTGCAGCGATGATGTCTGGATACCTGAGTTAGTTCTACTGAATTATTCGTAGCGAAAATTTGTTTGATGTTGAAAGTTTATCATTGAATTTGAGAATGTAGGTATTATAGTGGAACATATGGAACTTTAGGGACATAATAAGTATAACAGTGGCTTGAATATAATGAACTGCGTAGTAGGCAGAGAAAGAAATTATGGATTTGAAAGGGACCATGTGTAACGACTTATTTAACACTGTTTCTTTTCTTCTTCTGGCGAAAGGTATATTTATCTACTATGTTGCTAATGGAATCGTTAAACGGCGGTTTTACTTCTTGGAACGATATTTATAGAGAGGGAGGAGCGAAACGGGTTAAAATGAGACCTTCGTAGACAACTTAAAATTAGATTTCGATCACAAATTTAAAATATATTTTATGGATGTTAGTGAGGATGGCCGAACGTTTGTTCTATAAGCGGCCGCCAGCATCAGCTAGTCTCCCAATAATCAATTGCGTGTAAAATCTCTCCCCCCTCTTTGTACCTCAGCCCACCGCAGTAAACATGATATACGTGAGTATCACACGAACCATTTCTTTGAAAATTATATGCCAACAATGGATTTTTTTGGCATTTATGAACAACTTTCCAGACTCATAATTTCTAAAGAAATGCTTTGGGTAGTGGGTTTTTGTTTAGCATAAAGGCATACTAACTATGTAAGGACTATTAATTTTGAAATCTAGACTATAATTTATAGTCACGCTTTTATCCCGAAGAGGAAGGCAGAAGGCTCTATACGACCACATTTGTTTTTAGTCTTACCTGGTGAGCCTATTGCTGTTTTGAAATTGATGGAGCAGTCTGAGACTGAATTATTTTCAGCACTCCAACGTTTTAAAATTAGCTTAACAGCTGCCACTACTGATAAACAGACTTAACATTTCTTCCAAAGCTCCAGAAAATTGAATAAAATACTGTATTAGAAGTTTAGCTGAGGCATTTATAACAGATGTTAATCTTTGCTTCAAATTTCGATTACCACTAAATCCTTTGACAAAATATCAGACACGGCAGTCGAAATTCCTATCGTCAGCTTAAGTACATATTTAATTCATTCCCACCGCTGGATAACAATTATGGCAAAGTACATCCAGCTTTATTTAATCCCTGTAGACAGGATAAAGTATTCCGTTTACAAGCTGCTTTCGAAATAAACTTGCCTTAAGTCACTGATAACTCCCCCCTAGTTACTACAGGGAGCCTAATTGGTAGCTTTTAGTTGCCGTTTCTACCTCCGATTTTATCAGCCTTTACCGTGAAATAGTATAGTAATGTAATCTGTTGGGAGTCCTGGGGAAGCCTTCCGAGGGCTTACCCGGGGCTCTCAACCGTAGGCTGTTAGGTTAGGTTAGGTTAGTAAGTGTGGTTTTTAGTCGGTAGGAATCCGGAATAGCATCCATGTAGGATTTTCCTCACGTTAAAAAAAAGTATGGTAAAGTTAACAAATGTAGTACAAAATTACATATTAACGTCCAGAAATTGATCAATTAGGTACTGTATTTTCCGGCAATATGTTTAAATTTACACAGCAAACTTTGGTATTTTGTTGTGGCTTCTAGGTAGTTACGATATATTTATTTAAATAAGTCAATTTGGAATCCCAAAACTTAGATTAGTCAAGGTTTAAGTACTGTCATCTTACTGGCAATGAAAGTAGGTACTACATACAACAACACAATCACTCCCGGCCGTAGACAGTTGTAAGGCATCGTGTGGTTTTAGTCGGTAGGAGTCTGGCATAGCATCCATGGAGGATTTCCACAAGCTAAAAACAAACAAAAAAAAAACAGCATACAAACAAAATACTTGTACTACGAACTGAATGCGTTAAATTCATAATCAAATCAAACCAGCCTACGGTAGTCCACTGCAGACTTCTCCCAATTTATGTCACAATACACGGTGCTGCGCCTTCCGCATCCAGTCCCAGCTTGCGACCGTTTATAGGTCGTCGGTCCATCTGACGAGCCAACGTACTACCCTACTCTACGCACTAAATGATGGCATAGTTTGTTTCAACAGCAGTAGATACCTACATAATATACTAGACTAGACTGTAGCTACAAAATAATTGAAAATGCCACTAACATCCATTTTTATAGTGAATCTAATAGGCTGGCACATCTATGGGCCATTATCCCGTTTGCTACTTAAACCTTTACCTGTTTTCCTTTCTACCTACAGGTCATTAATACCATAAGCTTTCCCAGCTCATCCGTTTTCAGTCTAGTAAATACACCGTCTCTCAAAGACCGTATTGAATTTTACTACAGTACTAGGTACTACTAACCAGTGAGAACTTGCTCAATGACTAATGTATTAGGTGCGCTTACGGCTAAGACCTACGTGAATATTCTGTTTATAATTATTATTACACCACAAAGAATTTTTCAAATCGGTCCAGTAGTTTCAGAGCCTATTCGTTACAAACAAACAAACAAACATAAAACAAAAAAAAACAAAACAACAAAAAAAAACAAATCTTTCCTCTTTATAATATTAGTAGGTATAGATAGTAGTAAGCTCATAGTAAGGGTTTTTGCATAAATAAGTGAAGTTGAGTAGCCTAAGAAGTGTCTATAGTGCTCAATAATAACAGCACTTTTGATTTCCGGAGCTTACTAAGAAATCTTGTTATGAAGAATTCATATTCATTTTTAAAAAAACAAGAATTATAAATATCAAAAAATAAAAATCTCACTGACTCAGTGTTTCGACGGCAGCAAAGAGCAAACGGACATCTGCAAAATCACTAGTTTTCAGGAGAGCGTTTTTAACGCAAAAACGTTATAACTTTTACAATTACAAAGCTAGCTCCTTGAAATTTGGAATACTTAATTAAAATAGCATTTCAAAGAAAGAAATGGCGGTCAGTCAACTGTAATATTTATATTTTAAAAAATACGGCAGATGTCTTTTTATACTTCGTACAACATAAATTACTAAATGAGTCAACTGCCATATGTTTGCTTGTACTTCGGACTTTCTAAATCATTATCCCTAATTAATTTCATTAAAAAAATTCAATAATTGTTTTCCTTTTTATAATCTATATCCAACTACGACAACAAATAAAGGACACGTATGATTGATAGCAAAATAATGTAGTTGTCTTAATTTACTGCGTATCATAAAGGTCCTGTTACTGATTTTGCAGTTGTCTTTTTAATTATGATGAGCTTTTTCAGTACAATAAAAGAGTCCAGTGCAAGCTTCCGAAGTTTGGTGCCAAAATTGAGGGAAGCATGAGCCGCACTCGCGCGGCTGATGCTCCTGTACTGTACCTGGGGATCCAGCGAAGCATAGCCCTATACGGTGCTCCCGTATGGGCGGAGACCCTGACGACCAGCAATGTGGCTAGATTGCCCCGCAGAGAGCGATGGCCGTGAGGGTGATAAGAGGATACCGCACGATCTCCGCTGAGGCGGCATGTCTCCTAGCCGAGACCCCTCCATGCGACCCGGAAGCGAGAGTCCTTGCGTCACTGTTCAGAGGGCGCAAGGAGGCGCTGGAGTGGGGCCAAAGGCCTGCGTCTCGAGAAATCGAAGCCCAGCGGTCCTTGCTCTACCAGGAAACCGTGGAGACATGGAAGGTGCGACTTGAGCAACCAAAGGGGGAATTCGCCACATACGCGGCCGTCAGACCGGTCATGGACGGGTGGCTGGAGAGAAGACACGGTGCTCTCTCCTACCGGTTGTCACACACTTACTGGGCACGGTAGCTTTGGTAGGTATCTGTGGCCAAGACACCGGGAAACCACGGCTGAGTGTCAGCACTGCGAGGACCGCAGCGATGACACAGCGCTCCACACGCTAGTGGAGTGCACGGCGTGGGCGCAACAGCGCCAGGCCCTCGCAGTGGGTCTGGACGTGGACACTCTCTCGCTCGAGACCATGGTGCGAGCTATGATCTCCAGCGGGAGTAAGTGGGACTACGCCGCCTCTTTCTGCGAGCAGGTCATGCTCGTGAAAGAGGCGGTGGAGCAGGAACGGGAGGGAACTCTCCCACCCGAGTTCCGCAGTCGGCGGCTTGGACGGTGCCGACGTGTCTTCGCCGAGGACTATCGGCCTCCATGACCGAGGGTCTGAGGACGGTGAGAGGGCTGCTCACCGTCCTTACAGAAGCAGGCCCATGACGGCAGCGTGACGTGAGGATCTCACGCACACCTCCCTTAGAAGCGGGACCACACCCGAAACCCCCTAAATACGCGGGATAGCACCCGAACCACCCCCTGGGCGAGGTCGCAGTGGCGGCTGTAGGTCTGTAGGGAGTCCTGGGACATCCTTTCGAGGGCTTACCCGGGGCTCCCAACCATAGGTTGCTGGGCGTTACGTGAGGTTTTTTAGTCGGCAGGAGTCCGGCATAACATGCTTGAGGATTTTCCGTCACGTTAAAAAAAAAAAAAGATCCCTCATGGGATTGTTTCTGTTAAAATGTATTCAAATAATCTTAATATTTTATACCACTAGTGCCATCTATGATGTGCGGTATGGACTAATCTCAAGTATTGTTCTACCTGTCAATGTATGAAATAAATGAGTTGTGGAGTAACCGCCGTTGTATTATTATCAGGTTATGGGCCCAGGCAAATCTTTTCAAAAATCTCAGTAATTATTAGTGTAAATTGTCTAAAAGTAGTGTTATTATCTCAACAATGTCTACCGCGAGTTATATAGTTAATGTGCTGAAGTTAAAAGGACGTGAGAACTATGATGACTGGTCATTTGCCGTCAAGAATTTTTTGCTGTTGGAAGGTATTGATATTGATCATATTACGCCCGACTTGAGTGAAGCTGACCAAAGAAAAGCTAAAGCTAAACTTGTGATGACCGTGGATCCATCGCTTTACGTGCACATTAAAAGCGAAAATACAATTATGACTGTATGGGAAAAGCTAAAGCAGTTATTCGACGACACAGGATTCTCACGAAAAATCAGTTTGCTACGAACATTGATAAATATTCGTCTTGAAAAGTGTGAATCAATGACAAATTATGTGTCTCAGATTGTGGAAACTGCTCAACGTTTAAAAGGCACAGGATTCGAAATCAATGAAGAATGGATTGGATCATTGCTATTAGCGGGTCTTCCAGAAAAGTTTTCGCCAATGATAATGGCCATAGAACATTCTGGTCTAACCGTGAGTTCTGACGTCATCAAGACAAAACTTCTCGATATGACTAGTGATGTTGGTAGCAATGGAGATGAATCTGCATTTTGGTCAAGCAGATCAGCGAGAAATGGCAACACTGCTTACGGCAAGTCAAAACAAACGTCAAAGTCAAACACGAACAAAACGCCAAAACTGTCAATGTCAACTGGTAAACAAATAAAATGCTACAAGTGCAAGAAGTTTGGTCACTATAAAAACCAATGCACTGAGAAAATAAACGACGCAGGTGCCTTTAGTGTAGCTTTCCTGAACGGAGAATTCTGCACCGATGATTGGTACATAGACAGTGGCGCAAGTACCCATATGACTGCGAAACGAGAATATTTGTTAGAAATTCGAGAAGTACACGAAATACGTGAGATAGTTGTTGCAAATAAGATGTCTATGCCAGTTACATGTACAGGCGATACACAGATTACGACGTGTGTGAAAGATTCTCAGTTTGACATACCGGTGCGAAACATTTTGTGCATTCCTAACCTCACCACAAATCTTTTGTCAGTTAGCCAGTTGATAGCAAACGGAAACAAAGTGTCATTTAGTAGATATGGTTGTTTTATCCGTAATCAACAGAATGTGCTAATAGGAATAGCTAATCTACATAATGGAGTGTACAAATTAAGCATAGTGAAGTCAGAGAAGTTGCTTGCAGCAACAGCAGTTCACAACATAGATGCCAGGCTATGGCACAGAAGACTGGCACATATCAATAGCAGTGACCTAGAAAAAATGAAACATGGAGTTGTAGAAGGAGTCACCTACAAAGAAAAGGCTGACATATCAAAAGTCAATTGCGAGGTGTGTTGTGAAGCAAAACAAGTTCGTTTACCGTTCCCATCTTCAAACCACAGAAGTGACACATTGTTAGAAGTTGTGCACTCAGATTTGTGTGGTCCTATGGAGACTAGATCCATTGGCGGAGCAAAGTATTTTCTTCTCTTTGTGGATGATGCTAGTCGAATGGCATTTGTATATTTTTTGAAAGAGAAAAATCAAGTGTTATTGTTTTTCAAAGAATTCCTGAGTATGGTTGAAAAACAAACTGGAAACAAAGTTAAAAGTCTTAGGACAGATAATGCAGGTGAATTTTGCTCACAACAGATGGAAACATTCTTGAAGGCATCAGGTATTGTCCATCAGAAAACTAATGCGTACACTCCGGAACAAAATGGTCTATGCGAGAGGTTCAATAGAACAACTACATTGAACGTGCAAAATGTTTGCTCTTTGAGGCTGACCTGAATAAGAGCTTCTGGGCTGAAGCAGTTAATACGGCTGTTTACCTGAAAAATAGGTCGCCAGCATCAGGTCTAGGAGAGATGACACCATTTGAGAAATGGACAGGGAATAAACCCGATCTCAGTCATGTTAGAGTATTCGGAAGTCCTGTAATGGTGCACGTACCCAAGATTAAGAGACAAAAATGGGATAAGAAAGCCATAAAATTTATTTTGGTGGGCTATCCTGAAAATATAAAAGGATATAGGTTATACAATCCTGAAACAAGAAAACTTACTACTAGCCGAGATGTGACTATAATGGAAAAGAAGGAAAAATATACTGAAATGGCTAAGATTGTAGTACAAGAAGGAAATGTAGAGCGGGATCAATTATCAGATCAAGAAGATACAGATAAATCAAATTATACTGTCTTGGATAAGAATGACCCTACTTATCTATGTGACACATCAATTTCTAGCTTATCATCGGATGATTATACCCTATGTGCAGAGGAAAATGATTCTATTGCAAACGAAGTACCCATTGTAAGTGGTAAGCGTACCCGAAAACCAGTTGAGAGGTATGGTATTACTAACCTCTGTGTTTCAGATGACTTGGGCACTTGCAGTGAAGACATTACTTATGAGGAGGCGATGAATGGAGCTGAAAGTAAGATGTGGAGACAGGCTATGAAAGAAGAGTTAAAAGCTTTCGAAGACAATCAAGCCTGGGAAGTTGTGACTGACAAGGAAGCAGATAGAGTGGTTCAATGCAAGTGGGTCTTCAAAAGAAAGTTTGAGAGCAATAACAAGGTGAGATATAGGGCTCGCTTAGTCGCTAAGGGCTTCACCCAAGTAGAAGGTGTCGACTACAAGGAAACATATTCACCTGTGTTAAGACACTCAACTTTGAGAATGTTATTTGCTTTAAGTGTAAAACTAAATTTCAAAATTACCCATCTTGATGTAAGTACTGCATTTTTAAATGGCTACCTTGATGAAACAGTTTTTATGCAAGTTCCACCCAATTTAGAATGTCCCAGTAACAGTGTACTCAAATTAAAACGTGCAATTTACGGTCTTAAACAATCAGCAAGGCAGTGGAACAAGAGAGTAAATGATTGTTTGTTAAGTCAGGGATATATTAAATCTAAATTGGAGCCATGTTTGTATAGTAAGAAAGTAAAAAATGAACAAATTTTAATTACTGTATTTGTTGATGATTTTTTCATATTTTCCAGTAGCAAGGCATTGACAGATGAACTGAAATGTAGTTTAATGTCTAATTTTAAAACTAAAGACTTAGGAAAAGTTAAAAGGTGCTTAGGTATGAGAGTTCAAGTATATGAAAATGGAAGTATATCATTGGATCAGGAGCATTTTGTAGATTATATTTTGAATAAATTTGGGATGTCTAACTGTAATGTTGTTGATACTCCTATTGAATGTAATTTAAAATTAGAAAAATCAGAGAATGCTTGTAAACAATATCCATATCAGCAATTGATAGGAAGCCTTATGTATTTGTCCATACTTACTCGCCCAGATATTAGTTATAGTGTCAGCTATTTAAGTCAATTTAATAATAGTTTTTCTGATGTTCACTGGAAACATGCAAAGAGAATATTGAAATATTTAAAGAAAACAAAGTCTTATGGTTTAATGTTTACAAATGATAGTAAAAATTTAGAAGGATTTGTAGACTCTGATTGGGCATCAAACGCTATTGACAGGAGATCCTATACAGGTTTCTGTTTTAAAATGTCTGGTACTGTAATATCACATGAATGTA
The DNA here is from genome assembly GCA_933228765.1 of Miltochrista miniata. NCBI lineage: Eukaryota > Metazoa > Arthropoda > Insecta > Lepidoptera > Erebidae > Miltochrista > Miltochrista miniata. The sequence goes on along the minus strand of OW121764.1, from coordinate 5,602,836 downwards.
AGAAACAGCCAACCGTAGCTTTATCCAGTACAGAGGCCGAATACATGGCAATAAGCGAGGCCTGTAAGGAGGCTATTTATTTAAAGAATTTGCTGTCTGAAATTATAAATTGTGATTATACTGTTATTATTTACAATGATAACCAGGGCGCAAGGCAGTTGTCTGAAAACCCATTGTATCATAAGAGGTCTAAACACATAGATGTACGCCACCATTTTGTTAGGGAAACCGTTAGTAATAAGCTGGTAAAAATTGTACATCTGCCAACTACTGAAATGCCGGCTGACCTATTGACAAAAGGACTAAGTAGTTTGAAGCATTACTTTTATGTTAAGAAGTTGGGTATTCAGAGTATTGTTTCAGTATAGTTTATATTCACTCATTATTTTATGAATATGAGATTATTTTAATAAGAGGAGATGTTAAAATGTATTCAAATAATCTTAATATTTTATACCACTAGTGCCATCTATGATGTGCGGTATGGACTAATCTCAAGTATTGTTCTACCTGTCAATGTATGAAATAAATGAGTTGTGGAGTAACCGCCGTTGTATTATTATCAGTTTCATTTCTATTCTCCATCAAATTTGTGAGATCTTCGCTGTTGTAAACATCACTTTGTTTTCTATTTTGTGCCAAATTTAACAATAATTTATTCCTTCTGCTATACATGTTATTATAATTACAGTGTATTATGAAATGTAGTTGAATAAATCACAGATTTTAGAATAATAATATTTAGTACGCAAGCTTAAATATGTCAACCTCCCGTGACGAAACGGTCAAGTAACTGATACCTTTGTTTATATGAAGCGAGACGCGCCAAATTGCCCGACGCACACACGGACAAGTGTATATGCCCGTGTGTACTTCGTTGCATTCTAAAAAAAGGGTGTAGGTGTCTTTTTATCCTTATACGATAACTTAGTAAGCAACATTTACTGTGGCCCGTCATAGATGGGTGACCATCTCATGACCACTTTGTGACATTTAATTGCGAGCGTTTTTGTTCTTCGGAAGGCACGTTAAGCCGTTGGTCCCGGTTGCCAGTAAAATGGCAGTCGTTGAGCCAAGTTGAAGTCCTTTTAAAAAATGAAAATGATTACATATAGACAGCTTAAAATTTCTACAGCAGGCATTCACAACCTGCACCTGTCCATTTCAACACGCAATTACGGCTACCTATTACGTGGGACAAATTCTAAATATGTCGCTGCCTGCCTCTTCGGGGATAAAGATGTTACCATTAATTATATGTTTAAATGTGTGTGTATAGGCGTGCCCCTTTCAGGGTAAGTTTTGACAGAGGGGAAAGAGACTATGGCACCTCTCCTACCGATAAAAGTCATATATTGTTTTGCTCTATGCTTTTGTAATATTCCAGACAACAATCTGTCCCAGACTTAGTGTTAGAATCACGATATATACGTAGGTATGTGTGTACTCACAGTAATTAGTCCTTGTGCTTATTAACCAATCAGAGTCTACACTGTTATAATTATAAACAGAATATTCATGTAGGTCTTAGCCGTAAGCGTAATACATTAGTCATAGAGCAAGTTCTCGCCGGTTAGTAGTACCTAGTAGAATAATATTATTATGTTAAAGTGTAAGGAGGAATTTAGTATTTAAGACTATGAATTAAATTAATTAAATTTAAGTGCTCATACCAAGCCGCTTGCTTAGTATTTGGTAACCGATCAATTTGTTAAATGAAGTGTCCTATAGATTTGTAGAATCTATACATATAATAAAATGATAGAAAAGTCAAAACTGTACATTAGAAATATTAAAAAAAAAAACTCGCTGGGTGTTCAACATAAGATACCGAAGCCGAAAACATACTTAGAATTTTTTTTGTCTGTTTGTCTGTTTATCTGTTTGCTTTGCTTTGTCCGGAAGGATCTCGAAAAGTACTCAATAGATTTGATTCAAATTTTGCACAAATATTACCTACGGGTAGGGGGTAAAAATAGGCTATATATTATCACGCTTCATATCCTAGGGGCTGAGCAGAGAGCAATCAAATTGGCATTGTAACAATTTTCACGCGTACGAAGTCGCGGGCAACAGCTAGTAAATAATATTATAACTAATAATAAATAATAATAAATATTCAAGTACATTTTCACACAACGCTATCTAATCCCAAAGTAAGCTAGGAATTACCTGTTGATGTTATGGATATCAGACCACGGATATTAATACTTATATAATTTTAAATACGTGCTTATCATACATAGAAGTACCTAGACTCTCGAGACAAACATTTATGGATCACTGTACAGCCGTCACCCTAATTGTAATCGACTGTACGCGCACAACTGTAAGGTAAGAACCTACGGAGCCCTACCTTACACGCAAGTCCCTATTGAACCCTAACGTGCCTAATTCGCTAAGGCTCTGTTCTACCCTATAGTGTGATTTTAACCCTAACGTATCTACGTAACACGCTCAGTTCCTAACGAACCCTAACGTCCCTAGTACCCTAAGGCCCTAGCCTAGCATATACCTAAGTGAAAAATTTTTTGATCTCGAGCAAGATTTGAACCCGCGTCTTCTGGTTTGCCGGACCAGACGCCTTAACCAACTAGACCACCAAGACACTGCTCTCGATCGTCAAATTCTTTCACCTCATTACGTCTTGGGGCGACGTAGGCACCATCTACCGGTAACTTAGTTAAGTTGCACGGCTCGAATGTATAGAATTGCACCTATATAATCATTCGACTTGTGATGATACCTGCCCAAACATTAGAGATAATTTTGAAAAGCAATTAGTATGCTGACTCAAACACAAATTTTAATGTGAAAATTTTTTTTTTTGATCTCGAGCAAGTTTTGAACCCGCGTCTTTTGGTTTGCCGGACCAGACGCCTTAACCAACTAGACCACCTATAGGTTGTCTATAGTAGATAGACGCCTTAACCAACTAGACCACCTATAGGTGGTCTAGTTTGTTAAGGCGTCTGGTCCGGCAAACCAGAAGACGCGGGCTCAAATCCTGCTCGAGATCAAAAATTTTTTTCACATTAAAATGTCTACTTTATTATTATATTATTTATACTGTTGATTGATGGCACTTGGTGGAACTTGCTGCACATATTGAAAATGACACTTGTAATATTCCACAATATTTATTATTATAAACCTGACCGGTTTCGCTTTACAGCATTTTCAAAAGTCTAGATGGAAGGACAATGATGATGGATTGAAAATGCTGTGACGCGAAACCGATCAGGTTTATAATAATAATTATTGCGGAAAAGTACAAGTGTCGTTTTCAATATGTTTATTGGAGCGGCATAGTCATGTTGTGGCAAAGCTCCTTAAATAAAGATTTAAAAAAATATGTTTATTATTATAAATGTGAAAGTTTGTGAAGATGTTTGGATATGGATGTTTGTTACTCAATCACGCTCTAACAGCGGAACGGATCTGGCTGAAATTCAGCATAGTGATAGACTATGAGTGTAATTCGTTTATTATAGTCTGAAATAACGTATGTAATTCCATGAAGTTGTGATATTTATAACACTTTCTAGTGTCGAGAGGCCAATACATTGTATTAAACTAATCAATACTGGAATTGTGTATTATTAAATAACATATTTCAGCATAATGTCTACAACTGAAACTATAACTCAATGCTCCCGATAGAATTGCCAATGGACCTTAAAGTATTTGATGTAGGGTCGCCATATTGAAAATGTAATCGGACTTAATAAATATTGTTTCAGTGCTTTTTTTGCTATTTTGTATACTGGGTGTTTCTTTTAGGGTGTCAAGCCGCCACTAGCTGGTAGCAGGGTTCCATACCTATCGATTTAACCCCCATGTATGTTCTACGATTTTTTGTAGTTCTCGAGATATAATTTTTTTTCGTTATTTTTTATAATTACGTGTCCACGACTTTTCTTGGATATTTTTTTAATATTCTAATGCCTATTGATTGCAGTATTATGGACAAAATAATCTCCTTCCTAACTTTGATACAAGATGTTAAAATTTTAATCGATTATAAAAAAATAGGGAATTATGCAGAACATTATATCTCGAAAACTACAAAAAATCGTAGAACATACATGGGGGTTAAATCGATAGGTATGGAACCCTGCTACCAGCTAGTGGCGGCTTGACACCCTAAAAGAAACACCGTGTATTTTGGATCACACAGTTGAATTGCTTGTATATTTTTGAGGCATCGATTTTAAGATTTTTGTATTGTGAGTGTAAATGAATACCTAAATAAAGTTTTTTTTATTGAGTTTGTGTATGAACTAGAAGTATATAATGTATGTTCACGTAATAAGTAAAACTTCCACTAAACCAACCCCGTATCAAGCTTCCACTAAACTTGGCACACATATTTTATTGAGGAATAAATGAGTTCAAAAAGAGAGAATTTTGTTGTGGTATCTTATGTGAGGCTATTTGAATTTTACTGCTGAGGGAGTCCTGGGATATCCTTCCGACGGCGCCCAACCGTAGGCTATTAGGCAGGATAAGCAAGGTTTTTTAGTCGGCCGGAGTCCGGCATAGCATCCATGAGGATTTTCCCTCACCTAAAAAAGGCCTCAGTTCTAATGCTTCTCTGATGTAATGCTGAAAGTATGATTGCGTATTATATTTCCAAAGTATATCAATATCAATAAAAATTATAAGAATAAAATCTGTCCAGAATATTAAAAAAATCATGGCCATGCAAATTAACCCTTTCACGGTGACTAAACACGCAGGCCCGTACGGCGACCTCGAGTTCTATATAATTAATCACAGGTCCCTATTGACAGAGGATCATTTGGACCCCACATGACCCCTTAGGATTGGAATCCATACACCTATTACCTGACCGCGGGCATTCCTGAAAGCGGTACATTGGCAGAGAGCAGTGGAATGTAAACCATTATATTGATTTACTTGGCTTTTTGTGGTGCTAAATGGTATTCGATGGTTATATTAATGAGGATTTTTGGGGCATCGATATTTTGAAAGTTGTATTCGTATAGAATGTTATGTTTGAATCTAAAGCTAGAACACTGAGGACCTACTACTACTACTACTACCTATATTACTTTTTTAATAGATGAATTTTTATTTATTTATTTTATTTATTTATTTATTTAATATAGCTACAATTCAATACATTCTTTTTTTTAAAGTTTAGTAATGGATGTAAGAAACAGAATGAGAGAGTAAGAGAGAATGCATATGTAAGTCTATCTAAAAAGATTTGATTGTGAATCTTAGATAATTTAAATGTTCCAGCTCTGAACTCAGATTATTATTTTTATTGAATCGTTCGGTAAATGGCTCGAAATACTTCATAAACAACAAGACATTTTATGCATACATATACTTATAACTATACTAGCTGATGCCCGCAGCTTCGCCCGCGTAAAATTGGTTCCTGTTCCCGTGGGAACTTTTTTTCGGGATGAAAAAGTGGTCTATGTCTTATTCCAGACCTTAATCTATCCCTGTACCAAGTTTCAGCCAGATCCGTTCAGCCGTTAGAGCGTGAAAGAGTAACAAACTTTCACCTTTATACTATTAGTAAGAAGTAAGATTTTCAAGATGAAATAGTACAAAAATTATGACTAAAACCGATTGGAGGAAAAGATAGCCACATAACAAAAAAAAAATCATAATAATTTAACTTCTTCACAAATTTCACGGCAGACATTTGTGTAAGTTATCTGCTTTTATTCCGTATTTCATTTTACAGGCCATTGTTGGGCCATGATAAAGGGGGTCGGGCCCTGAGCTCACTCTCTAATACGATGGCTGCTTACCTGCTCACAAAGAGTATGAAAATAAGAAATAGATTGGGCACATGATTGAAAAGAAAATTGAATTAGTGAAATTTAATGCACAAACATTTTTAAGGATTAGAAGATACTTTGCAAATGCTGACATAATTATTATACTCAAATAAATGTTAAGTAGGTAATATACAGATATGACCAGTCAGATGTTCAAAATATTCTTAAAACCAAAAGAATTGATACCTACTTACTGTACTGCTTCTATTATTACGAATACATCATGTAATATGAAAGGTTCATATCAGAATCTTCGAAGTAAAAGTAAGATACTCAGCTATTTACAGATTCAATCCGTACTGTTCAACGACAAGTGACGTTTTTGCCACCGACGCTGACATGCCGAACTATTTGAACTACGCACAGATTTCTCTTGACAGAAGGGAGACTTTACAAACAAATTAACCAATTTTGCAACTAATAATACTGCGACGCCGAGACGTGCCGAACTATGTGAACTACGCACAGATTTCTCTTTGACATTAGACTTTACAAACGAATTATTTGCAACAGACAAACATAAAACAGATTACAAGTGTCATCAGTGGATGGATCAATGCCAACGTTTGAGTGGCATCGCCATCGCCTGCAAATCTTTGTGTAGTCTATAATATAAAAATCTCGTTATATATGTTTAATTAACCAACAAACCTTTACCTCAATTTTACATTTTTCAAGGTTCTGCGCTATAGGCAGTCATCTCCCAACCTTATCGAGTTAATCATTGGTATATCTTGAAGAATAATGTACGCCTTGGAAGATAATACTTCTCTGTGGATGAAGGAAAATTAAAATTCATAAATCTGTGAAACGGTGGGCATGGTATTAAATGCGAGAACAGCCATTTAATATATTTTTTTATTATTTTGGGGAATATGAGTGGATGGATTGACGGATTATGTGTTCTTTTATAAATTTTGAAACGAAATTTCTGGCAGAGACTTCTCTCATTTAATTTTAAGTGTTAATTTATACATCGTAAACCAACGTGACTCCATGAGCGATTTTCAGCGTGATGGTCTATGGCATATCGGAGGCGTGGATAAGTTGGTGATGATGAGCAGTAATTCAAAGTCTCATACCATGGCCGGTACCATAGTCTGAAGGCCCAGCATGCTGGGTAAAGTTGTCTATCAAGTGACCACACGCGCTCACTTACAATACAATACAATACAAAAACTCTTTATTGCACACCAGGAAATACATCAAACATATTAAAAGTGAACTTGTTGGTATAACAATTGGCGGCCTTATTGCACAAGGCAATCATTTAGAGGCAACCTTTGGATGGAATCGGAGGGTGGGAAATCTATAGGGCAGTTTGAAGTGCAATATAAATAAATAAACTTATCTCACTTTATAGTAATTACTATTGTAACAGACCTAATTTTAACATTATTGTATCATTATGTAAACATAGCATTTAGTTTTAGTAATGTTTCCTAGATGTCACCTCACTATTTTCTAAATCGCGCTATCAAGATTCTCCATAAGGGAATGACCTTACCATGTATAATTTTAATTTTTGTGGAATCAAGACTGCCACTCGCCACGCATCTAAGGGCTACATCCTAATTGGAATAGTCGCTAAGGACACTGCTCGGAGTGACCTCTGGTTCCTTTTTTGGATTAGAGAACCAATTTTATAAGGGATTGGTTCTGTATTCATTTTATGTAGTACCTATATTATCTTTGACGAGAATAAAATAGTCAAGCCTTCTCTCCGTGTTTCTTGTGACAACATCAAGCTTCCAACCTCCTGTTACACTATATATTTATGTTAGTGTGCACAGATTCGTATCTCAAAACTTTGATATTAAAAATAAATTTAAACTTATACACATATTACATAACATTATTGATAGCTTTTAAAATAAATATTGAAGTACAAGAAAAATCCGACATAATAACTTTTAACGCTTTTATACACTTGCTAAAATTGGAAAAGTTTTAAAGAGATTTTAATTTTCTTGTTTTAAGGAGACACTTTTCGTCATTTTTCATATCTAGGCTGATTGACTGATCAAACTATAAACGTAAGTATTTAATTTAAATAGCGTATTGATCACATTTTATTTATATCGCTGACATTTATGACATGTTATGTCGTTAAGCTATTCCCTGAGAAGTCACTGATTATTCACCACTAAAGTTTAAAAATAAAAGTGCTAGTTCACATTCTTCACCTTTTACATTTCGATTGTAACAACAATGTATTCAAACTTAGAATGACCTGCCAGCTCTGCATCTTCCAATCTTACAATCCCGGATTCTTCAAGAGGATGAGGAGGCATTACCACAGGGCCGCCAACTTTAGGACCACTGTCAACACTTTGGACTGTGATAGTGGCACCCATTCGCTAGATTTCGCCGTGACTTTCCATCAGGACTGCCCTAAGGTAACGGAAAGTCTGAAGCCATTGGCGCAGCGAAAAACTATTGCAGCTTTGGCTGCATACTACCGTATCTATCACGGTGAGTGTTCTGAAGAACTCTTCAACCTAATCCCACCCTCTCCTTTCCGATCCCGAACAACGCGTGCTGGACAGAGGTGCCACTCTCACACAGTGGAGAGAATCTTTGCTAGAACTGAACGATTCAAAAGATCGTTTCTCTGTCGAACCATAAAAATCTGGAACGACCTGCGCACGTGTTTCCCTCCTCTAACAATCCTGGGTTCTTCAAGCGGAGCGTGAAGAGGCACATCATAGGGCCACCAACTTGAGGGGCGCTTTCTATAGTCTTACAGACTGGGACGGTGGCCCCCAATCGCTAGATGTCGCTGTGACTTTCCATCAGGCGGCGGCGGCATCATTTTGGCGAGCTAAATATAAAAAATAACAGGCGAGAGGCTTCTGTTTGGCGAGTTTAATATAAATAAAAATAGTAAGTATGTCCCAGATATCTGTGAGTGACAGTTTTTAGCTCAACCTGGATGAGTAAATGGCATAGACACGTGATTAATACTAACTTCGTAATCGTAGCGGGGTGCTCGGTGTTAAACGTTCCTTTACACGTGACAACGATTTTCCTTGTAGCTTATTCATCCTTATAGTAATTGCTCACGTGTTGATTTTTGTTCCCGTTCCCGTATTTCATAGGAACTACATTCGGGGACCAAACGTAGTTCATGTGTTATTTCAGACAATAATCTAACCTCTAGAGCGTGAAAGAGTAACAGACATCCTTACTTACGAAATTTCACATTTATAATACTTATAAGTAAAGATAGAAGTGATGACGACAATGAAATCCAGTCTTCTTTACTTAAATTGATCCCTACCTAGACGATCATGCGACACAATCATGGGGCATGAACATTCACTTTAATCAATACAATTAAACCGGACCTTATACATGACAGCATGATTGCACGTCAATTAAATCAACATAACTAAACAATCATGCATGACATCATGTACTGTGTTTGATCGTCTAGGGACCACTTTAAAGTAACCCAACCAAAGCAAATAATTCACAGCACGGTTATAAAGATTAAACACAATATTGTGTCCTTCTCAAGTAAAGCGTTTATAATATCAAACGGCTGACTACAAAGAGTTGCAGAGACGTAGAAAGTACGACTGGCTGACATGCGAGTCTGCCTCGAGCCCCGAGGCACCCGAGGCGCATTTTCTATTGTGGATAAACTTCGCGTCTGTCACGAGGCGACAAGGCTGCTTCATTTAATGGGACATTTTGATTTTATGTCTCAAACTTTAGATTGTTCGGGACCGAAATGGTTGGGCGGTATTGTATTGTAATTATTATTTTGTGCGTGTTTCTGAAGTTGTTTTGTATTGTCGCTAATGCTTGTTTTGTGTAATATGTTTTTGAGAGTTTGTTGTTAGAACATATTTTTGGAGAGAAATGTTATTCTTTGTTTGATAGGTACTTATTACTAAAGACCGACACTTTTAGTACACCGATAAATAGGCACAATGATTGAAATTTGTTTTTACGAAGCTAGTTATTGTAACCCCTCTGTGATCTTTGAACTTGAAGGAGTCCAGAACTAAACTGCTACTAGGCAAGAGGTTCTGGCTTAGATGCCCATTGCGTGATTTGTAAAGTAAAAGAAATTATTCAGAAATATTTAGGTACTCCAGTGTTTTTATCACTTTGTAAAAAAGTCAGCGTGTTTCTGAACAGTCCTTGAAGCCATCACAGTTCATACAAAAAAAAATTAAAGGGAAATTGTGCGAAACAGTGATATTATTTGAAAATTTCTGAGAATTTTGTGTAAAAATAATCTTTGTGTATGATTTGAAGTGGGTCACATAAAGTTGAATAAGCGGCATACCCATTAAAAGTTGTCAAAGTATAAATTTTTTTTTAGTGTTGATATTCCATGAGTGGAAGTCGATTTATTTTAAGAATTAAGTACCTACCATTAAATTTAAACAATTACCGCACAGATTTTAAAAATCTTTCGCACCAAATTAGCTATAAGTTTACAGCGTATAATTTGTGTTACTTTAGTTTTTAGGGTTTCGTAGCCAAATGGCAAAAACGGAACCCTTATAGATTCGTCATGTCTGTCTGTCTGTCTGTCTGTCTGTCTGTCTGTCTGTCTGTCCGTCCGTGTGTCACAGCCATTTTTCTCCGAAACTATAAGGCCTATGCTATTGAAACTTGGTGAGTAGATGTATTCTGTGAACCGCATTAAGATTCTTATATAAAACTAGAAAAAAAGCAATAAATTTTGGGGGTCCCCATACTCAGAACTGAAACTCAAAATTTTTTTTTTCGTTAAACCCATACATGTGGGGTATCTATAGATAGGTCTTCAAAAATGCTATTGAGGTTTATAACATCATTTTTTTCTAAAGTGAATAGTTTGCGCAAGAGACACTTCCAAAGTGGAAAAATGTGTGTCCCCCCCCCTCTAACTTCTAAACGAAGAGACTGATAAATCTAAAAAGAATATATGATGTACATTGCCATAAAAACTACCAGCGAAAATTATTTCGAACGAGATAAAGCTGGTAGTTTTTTTTTAATACGCCGTAAACCGCAATTTTCGGTTAGAAAAATCACTACCACTAACTTTTATATATGTTACTTGCTGCTACGAAACCCTTCATGGGCGAGTCCAACTCGCACTTGGCCGGTTTATTTAGACTATGGTTTAAAAGACTGTCCCATAAACAATGTAATTCATGGTATCTACAGAGCGGTTAGTGCATAAGATATAAGTTGCAACATTCGAACGAAGGCTTTGGATATCAATGTGTAAGTTTCGACAGACTGTTGGATAAACATGCCTTTGTTAAAACACTACTTGCCATTTTCAAGTGTATTCATGTGTGTGGTACCCCTAAGTTCCTTGTAGTCTTATTGATATCTAGCGAACGTCATGCACAATTACCCGTGTAGCTACCGTTCCCGTGGGGATATAGGAATAAAATATAGCCTATGTAACTCAGGGCGAATGTAGCTTTCTAATGGTGAAAGAATTTTGGAAATCGGCACAGTCGTTTTTAGTTTATTTATTACTTACAACAAACACAAAAATACAAACAGTTTTACGAAAGTGTTCTCTTTGTCGCCTCTTACGTCACCTTCGGGATGAATTAGGACGGCGACATGTTGCAAGAGTGCAACATGTCGCCATCCTAATCCTGTTACCACACGAGGTCCGAAGCCACACGAGGATAAAAATAAAACTGTAAATCATCATCAAATCTACATTTCTATAAATACTTCTATCAATCTATCAAACATTCGTTCAAACAATCAATCTATCGTTCTTTATGCAACAAAAAACACAACAGTCGTTTTGTTCATCTACAATGAATGATTGGATGAGTTTCAACAGTGAAGTGTGGAGATAGAAAATAAAACTTAGACGCCTAATGCCGAATCGTGATTTATTCGTGCTTCGTATTTCGGCGATAAAACTAGCTGGGACGTGTACTCATGTCAGTTCATACAAATAGTTTTTGCTTTGAATATTTTAGAAGCTGTCTTCGTTTAAGTAACAAATGGCCCAAATACATAAATCTTGCTGGGGCTTATTTATTTGAGCCGTTTGGGGTTGAAACTCTTGGACCGTGGGGTCCTAGTGCAAAGCTTGTATACAGAACTAATGCAAGCTTTTGGTCGACAGTTCCCGTGACCAGAAGGCTGGCGTGTTCTTGGGCCAGCGACTCAGTATTGCCATTCAACGTGGCAATGCCGCCAGCGTTTTGGGCACGGTTGTGGTCGACAGCGATGTGGAAGAAATTTTCGATGCCTAAATTGGCTTTTTATTTTTTTGTTTAATATTTGCGTATTCTTAGTTCCTTTTCTTATGTAAAAAGTGTAAGTATAGTACCAAAATATAAGTTGTATATATGTAGAAATACACTCGAGAGCAATGAATCTGGGTCACTTAAAGAATCCTAAAAATCTCGGAAACTAAAAATGCTAGGTTAATGCAATAAATTGTATTTAATAGACAATGTAATACTCCTTAAATGAAGGTATTAAAACTTCTTAGTTATTGTAAAGTTATATCATAAAAAAATCAAATTTGAAAAAGGGCCACTTTCGAAGATGGAACTACGAAATTACAGCATTTGGTGTTGCTTTTGTTTGTAATCTGTCATTTATGTGGGTACATAAACCATGTTGATAGTGCTCTATATTCATTAATCAAGCTGAAATTATGTCGCTTACGCCTGAAGAATGCACCAGAATACTTACAATGCTGGAAACCGGCCGGAGTCAGCGCGATACAGCCAGGACTGTCGGTGTGTCGCTGTCAACAGTACAAAGAGTTCTCCGACGTTACGAAGAAACTGGTTCTAACCTACGCAGACCAGGAACGGGCAGAACCAGGTGTACCACAGCACGAGAAGACCGATACTTGGTGAACACCATGCTTCGAAATCGCTTTCTCACAGGAACTGAACTCACCAATCAGTTTCGACGCCTCGGAGGAAGTAACCCAAGTGCATGGACAGTAAGACGTCGGCTTGCTGAATCTAACTTAAAACCCCTTAGACCTGCAAACGGCCCTAAACTGGAGCGTGGGCATCGTATTTCGAGACTAAGGTATGCCCAGAGCCACGTAAATTGGAGTATTGAAGATTGGTCAAAAGTTATGTTCTCCGACGAATCAAAATTTATGCTCTACAAGCACGATGGAAGACACAGAGTGTATCGAAGACCAGGGGAAAGATTCAAGCAAGCATGCATCGAAGAAAAAGTAGCCTACGGTGGTGGGTCTGTACTTGTGTGGGCCGGAATTTCTTCTGAAAGTCGCACAGAGCTGGTGATCATAGAAAACGGCTCTTTAACTAGCGTAAGATATGTGGAAGAAATCCTCAATGATCACGTTGGTCCATTTATGGTCAATTTAGGTGAGGATGCTATATTTATGCATGACAATGCCCGACCTCATACAGGTAGGATTGTGAATGACTACCTTCAAGAGATGAACATTACTCGTATGGAGTGGCCAGCGCGCAGCCCGGATATCAACCCGATCGAGCATGCTTGGGACGAGCTATGCAGATGCGTAAAACAACGAAACCCTCCCCCAATCACGCTTCGTGAGCTCAAAATTGCTCTCACAGAGGAATGGGAGAATATTCCCCAAAATCGTATAAGGAACTTGGTGTACAGCGTGCCAAACCGCGTAAACGCAGTAATGGAAGCACGAGGAGGCAATACGAAGTATTAAAATTCAAGAAAATCGTAATAAAGTTCAAAAATTTCATGTTTCCTATTTTTGTTTTAAGGAGAGATCAGCTGTTTTTTCTTTATGTAATTTTGTGTTAATAAAATGTATGGTGACTCATATTTTTTTTACTTTCATTTAAGGAGTATTACATTGTCTATTAAATACAATTTATTGCATTAACCTATCATTTTTAGTTTCCGAGATTTTTAACATTCTTTAAGTGACCCGGATTCATTGCTCTCGAGTGTATTACAATAATAAATTAATATCTAGATGTAAAAATGGTTGATTTTTACTTTTAAATTCGAAATAAAACGAAACGTATCTTTGGGGCCCAAGCAACCATACCTGCAAGGGATGTTGCTGTTTAACAACGGATGAAGAAAACTCAAAACAAAACCCGATACCAACTCGTCTAGCCAATAAAGGCTAACATTACATTACATTAAGGTCACTCAGTATTTCGAAATCATACCCAGACAAACATGTTGTTTCAGAGAGGATTAGGAAATGAGTAGCTTTCAACAGTGGACAGCCTTTTTTTTTATTAACGTGAGGAAAATCCTATATGGATTCTATGCCGGACTCCTACCGACACGTATCCTACCTAACAGCCTACGGTTGGAAGCCTCGGGTAAGCCCTCGGAAGGATATCCCAGGACTCCCAACAGGCAGTGGACAGCTGATTTGATTTTTGAACTTTGAGCATTTAGTACGCCCGCCTCTGTTTACCATGCGTAGAAAAAGGTGTGGTTATTATACAATAATAATAATCGCACATTATTATGGAAGAAAATTATAAACAATTTCTTATGAATCTGTCCCCTTCTCAAACTGCCTTATTTTTTATTATATTTCATAAATATCACAAAGGAGGCTTTATATCGCATTGTCCTCTTTTTATTAATAGCTGTCCATTTTGTTTATTTTATATTTCGTTGCGTATCAACGCTTCGGTCCCGTAGTGCCATTTTAAACTGAGTTGCAAAGGGATAAAGCTTAAATTTGTTTGGGATAGACAAATATTTACTTAGTTACTGAAATCAAATGCATGGGAGTAAATTTTGTCTGGAAAATCTCTGTCTAACCTTTGAATGAGATATTCAGAAGATTTCAAGTGTTATTCAACTTGGTAATGAAGAAATTTTCATTGTGGTTAGATTTTTTGAAAAAGATTTTACTTTGATTTCTGTTCCGAATTATTGTTTCGGTTGCAGTCAAAGGTTTGTCTTTTAAAGTCAGCGAACATCGTTTTTTTAGCGGACACACCCAGTCTTACTGAATCCATCAATCATTCACGATTTATTTGGAGCTTGAATGTTTTCTATATTTATAAAATATTTTTTCTTTTTTTTTATCTTTAGCTCGCCAAATTGACGTCGCCACCAGCCTGATGGAAAGCCGTGGCGCATGTAGCGATTAGGGGCCACTTCTGCCAGTGGTCCTCAAGTTAGCAGCCCTGTGATGTGCCTCTTCACGCTCCTCTTGAAGAACCCGGGATTGTAAGATGAGGGAAACACGTGTACGGGCAGGTCGTTCCATGTTTTTATAGTTCGACAGAGGAACGATCTTTTGAAACGCTCAGTTCTGGCGAAAATTCTCTCCACTGTGTATGAGTGGCACCTCTGCCCGGCACGAGTTGTTCGAGATCGGAAAGGAGAGGGTGGGATCAGGTTGAAGAGGTCTTCAGAACATTCACCGTGGTACGTTCGGTAGAAGGCAGCCAAGGACGCTACGGTTCTTCGCTGCGCTAACGGTTCGAGGCCTCCCGACACATCAGGACAACCAATTATTCGGACAGCACGTCTCTGCATAGCGTCAAGCGCGTCTAATAAGTACTTCGCGGAGTCATCCCAAAGGTGAGAACAGTATTCGACGTAGGGGCGAATCTGTGTCGAATACTGTTCTCACCACATCATCACACAGTAATAATACTAGATGGTTCCAAATTTTCGCATTTACAGTTGTCGTCAAAACCGCAGAACACAACTAGTCTATCACCCAAAACCCAACAAGCATAAACTACAAACTTCAGCACAAACTCCCGTCCTGAAATCAACTGTCAAACGTTCATAATCTAATTGTCAACTGACAGTAGCTTCCCAGCATTTTCGACGACTTTACAAACATTAAACTCTGACAGCACAGCAATCATTTCTCAGAAGACTATGGATCAGAATTACCATTTCTTATCCCTGCTTAGAGCTTAGATAAACTCATTCGTTGTAGGGAGCGAGACATTAGACGCATACTGCCTCCAACCTTAGACCATATATCACGGGACTAGCCTTTGCGAACCACCGCATACAAAAATATTCTGCTAGTCATAGCGGGTGAAGGGGGAAACACAAACACATATAAAATTTCATTATATTTAAAAATGTATTAATTGACAAACGCGTAATGGCTGTTGTGTGTTAATTTTTATTGTACAGTCAACTACAATGAAATGTACTAGTTTAATCATATAAAATGATGTACTGATGTACAGTGCTTTTTATAATGCCAATAGACCAAATGGTCTATTGGCTTGTCAGAAAACAATGCTTAAGTAAGGCGCATTCTGAGGTTAGATGATCTAAGCATCCAACAGATGTCTTGGGTTTGCGAATGTTGCTTCCGAAAAGTGAAAGAATTTTTCAAATCAGTTTAGTAGTTTTGGAGCCTGTTCAATGCAAACAAACAATCAAGTCTTTGCTCTTTATAATATTAGTATTGTAAACATTCAAGTCCCACCTGCGGATGCGAACTTTATTAATATTTAAAAAGTCCTTGTCGAAGCCGCAGTACACAACTAGTCTATCACTCAAAACCCAACAAGCCTAAATTACAAGCGTCAGCACAAACTCCCGTCCTGAAATCAACTGTCAAACGTTCAAAATCTAATTGTCAACTGACAGTTAGCTTGCCAGCATTGTCGGCGACTTTACAACCATCAATCTCTGACAGCACCGCGATCATTTTTCTAAACACTATGGATCACAAATTACCATGCGACTGTCTTTCTTATCTCCGCTTAGAGCTTCGATAAACTCATTCGTTGTAGGTAGGGAGGTATTAGACGCATACTGCATCCAACAGATGTCTCGGGCTTGTGAATGTTGCTTCCCAAAATTGAAAGAATTTTTCAAATCGGTTTAGTAGTTTTGGAGCCTGTTCAATGCAAACAAACCATCAAATCTTTGCTCTTTATAATATTAGTATTGTAAACATCCAAGTCCCACCTGCGGATGCGGACTTTATTAATATTTAAATAGTCTTTGTCAAAACCGCAGGACACAACTAGTCTATCACCCAAAACCCAACAAGCATAAATTACAAACGTCAGCACAAACTCCCGTCCTGAAATCAACTGTCAAACGTTCATAATCTAATTGTCAACTGACAGTAGCTTGCCAGCATTGTCGGCGACTTTACAACCATCAATCTCTGACAGCACCGCGATCATTTCTCAAAAGACTATGGATCACAATTATCATGCGACTGTCTTTTTTTAGGTGTCGAAATTTGTCTTTTTTTGTGATCTTCGATTTGGGATTTGATTGATGATTGACTTTTTAGTATTTGTAAAAAAATATGAAAAATATAGGTGTTGCCATTGATTTAGAATGTAGCGAAAAATTCTAAATCTATGTGTATTACTTATGATTATTCTTCTTATCATTGCTTGTCACAGAGCAATGCGCACCTTTACAGACAAATAGCGTTGCTCACACAAATAATGTTAATAGTTTATTTAAGTTTTAACTCTAACTAAATTTTAATGGACTTTGTCTCGCTAACACAAAAATAAAGTGATATTACTTAAATCAGCTGGTTCGGTTGTACGCATAAGCCCACATGGACTTTATAACTAGTGTCCGACCGAAACTGGTTTTCCGGCCAAAACCGAAACCGAAACCGAACTTTCGGCCCCAGGGTCAGTTTCGGCCGAAACCGAAACCGAAACCGAAACTCACGTGTTCATATTGAAAAGAAAAAAACCAGCCAAGTGCGAGACGGCTTCCCGCACAGAGAGTTCCGTAACAAAAATTGGGGACAAAAATTACGTTTGTTGTGTGTGGATGTTTTTTTTATATATGTAGTATTAGGTAGATTTAGTAGGTATTTTTTGTTATAGCGGCTACAGAACAGGGCGAGGTGGTGGTGGCAGTGTCTTGACATCGCCAACGCCTTCAACACCTTGCCCTAGAGCTGCGTTATGGGAGGCGCTTATTCACCATGGTATGCCTTTCTACCTCCGTCGAATTGTTTGGGCCAATCTTTCCGGGAAGGTCAAAACTTAGCCGAGCTGGCTAGGTCTGGATCGGCGATATGTGTCGTTTTGTGTTCCACAAGGATCGGTCTTAGGACTGCATCTCTGAACCATCGGTTACGATTGGCGCTGCGGTCTGTTGCTCAGATTTTTCGGCGTAACGTGTTACGCCGAAAACACCCTCGTTACAGCGCGTGGAGCAAAACATCGCTATGCAGTCCTGTGGTGGGTTGGATACGGTGTTTGGGTCTTCGGGTCGCCCTTCACAAATCCGAGGCTCTGGGCTTTCGAACCTGGGAAGGGGCCACCTGTCGGATTCAGCTTACATGTAGGGGGTTTTAGCATCGGCATTGAGCCCTCGATGACGTATTTGGGGCTCGTACTCGATGGAATTTTGGATACCAGTTCTGAAGTTTGGTCCCAAAACTGAGAGAGGGCATCAGTCACATTCCCGCGGTTATTGCCCAACATCAGGAGACCCAACGCTTGAGTCTCCTGGGGAGCGTCTGACGTCTGAGTGGAGACTGTACCTTGGGATAGTGCAGTGCATGGAACAATACGGGGCCTCCGTATGGGCGGAGATTCCGACAGCGAGCAATGCGGCTAGATTGCTTAGCCCGCAGAAGGCAATGGCCGTGAGGGTGATAAGGGGATACCTTACGATCTCAGTTGAGGCGGTATGTCTCTTACCCGAGACCCCACCATGGGACCTGGGAGCGAAGGCCCTTGCATCATTGTTTAAATGGCGCCAGGAAGAGCTGGAGTGGGGCCATATGCCTGCGTCTCGAGAAATTGAGTCTCTTCGGTCCGAACTCTACCAGAAAACCAAGAAGACCTGGAAGGTGCGACTCGAGCAACCAAGAGGTAGAATCGCCACAATTGCATCGGCAGTCAGACTGGTAATGGACGAGAAGTTGAAATAGAGCCACGGTGCTCTCTCCTACCGGTTGTCACAGATGCTTACCGGGCACGGAAGTTTCATAAATTATCTGTGGCGAATACGCCGGGAAACCACGGCTGAGTGCCAGCACTGCGAGGAGCGAAGCGGGAGCACAGCGCGGTAAAGCCTCGTGGCAGGTCTGAACGTGGACATTCTCTCGCTGCAGACTATGGTGCGAGCCATGATCTCGGAGTAGGTGGGAGTCCGCTGCCTCTTCCTGCGCGCGAGCAGCTCCTAGACGACAGCGTGACGTGAGATTCATGCACGCTCCCCCATGAAGCGGGATAACTCTTGAACAACGATAGGGATAGTACCCGACCCCCCCCCCACAGGTGAGGCCGCAGTAGTAGCCATCGGTCTGTTGGGAATCCTCTGGACATTCTTGCGAGGGCATACCCGGGGCTCCCAACCATAGGCTGTTAGGTAGAATCCCTGTAGGATTTTTCTCACGTTAAAAAAACAGCAACAGAAATACATCATTTCTGAGAATTTCAGGTCTCTATTTGTCACGATTTCAGCGATAAAATATCGTGACTAACAGACAGACGGACGGCTAAGTCTCATGTCTCGTTCATAGGTCCCGCTTTTACCCCTCCGTGCTTAAATCCGACTAGAACTTGGCTGTGCTTCTTTTTTCTTGAAAGAAAGAAAGAAAGAAGTATTTATTTGGTGCAAAGTAGTAACACATATGACATACATCCGTTTACATAACGAGAAGTACTTAAAACTATACATCTATACAAACAATAACACTTATAGATACCTTGGAAACAGAAGCATGTTCGCACTTCTGAATAAACATACCTCCAATCCCACAAGGTCGACAGAATGCAAGCAATAATGCGAAAACCAATTGCACCAAATGAGTGTCTAGTTCAGCATGTGCCAGGTGGAAACCTGGCGCTGGTTTGGTTTTCTTCAATATGTGCAGCAAGTTCCACCAAGTGCTATCAATCAACTGTATAAATCATCTCAAGTGTTCATTTTAGAAATATCTCCACCTATAGATGGGTTTCTTTCTATTACATGTGGAATTATTAATAGATGCTATTGCGAACTCCTACCGACTAAAACTACACGGTGCCCTTCTACAGTTACTAGCTCTTGACCAGTTTTGGTTACATTCAGTATATAAATAAAACTGGACAAGAGCATGCCGAACTCGCTTAAGTAGGATTCCATACAAGAAAAGCGGTAATAAATCACGTTTGTTATGCGGGCTCCTTTTAATAATTTATTTTGTTCGTTTCTATTATTTGTTGCTATAGCAGCAACAGAAAAACATCATCTGCATCAAAATTTAACTGTTGTACTATCACAGTGCATGAGTTGCAGCCTGCTGACAGACAGACAGACGACCAACGAAGTCTTGGGAATGGGGCCCTGTTTTTACCCTTTTTGTACGCAACCGACTACTAAGGGGTAGGTTCATGGATCACCTTTTTAGAATTCCGTAACCAAAAAGTAAGGACGGGACCCTAAAAAGGTGGTCAAAGACATAACAAGTAATTGTCTAAGACATGTCAATGATTGTAATTGCTTGTAGTTTAAATAGAATTGTATTATTGTAACTATTGATTGGAATTCCTTTGTAAGTTTCTAAATCTTAGTTTAGTAACATACTAACTGGTTGGGCTGTCCTCAACCACGTCACAAGCAGAGCCAGGCTCTCAAAATTCATGAACACGTGAGTTTCGGCCCGGCCGAAAGTTACCGAAACTGAAACCGAAACTGCGGCCGAAACTCGATTTTTTGGCCGAAACTGGCCGAAACCGAAACCGAAACCGAAACTTCGGTCGGTCACTATTTATAACATTCTTTTACTTAGCGTATTTGCTATTAGTTTCGAACTCTACTGGAATTCAAATTTTAGAGCTTTTACCGTTAATCAAACTTTGAATTACATTATGAACTGAATTACTAACATCAAATTATTATAATGTATGTTTATAATAAATATGTTGTTTCCAAAGTCAAAATGTCTACTTACACACTACTATCATTTCTACCAAAATATAACAATTAACCAAACAACATAAGGTTAATCCCTAAACACTGTGAACAAACAAATTATAACAATGTCGGCCAATAGAGAGTTGTAACGTTATTCCGGAATAGCACACAATACGGTATTATGTGGTAATTGGACATGTTTAGTTTGAATAATAGTAAATAACAGCATATAGACGCCCAACAGCCTATGATTAGGAGCCCCGGGTAAGTCCTCGGAAGGATGTCCCAGGAATAAGCTTGTGCTATGGGATCTAAACGACTGATATACATCCCTACTAATATTATAAATGCGAAAGTAACTCTGTCTGTCTGTCTGTCTGTTACGCTTTCATGCTTAAACGGCTGGAGCGATTGAGAGGAAATTAGTTTAAGGATAGTTCGGGGCCCTGGGAAGGACATAGGCTACTTTTTAACCGACTGCGCAAAAGGAGGGTTACGATTTTACGCGATAACGACTCCTGCGCGGTCGAAGTCGCGGGGAACAGCTAGTACTTATATATTTCTAAATACATACATATTATTATTATACATAGAAAATACCCAAACTCTAAAAAAAAAAAAAAATTGCGTGTACTTAGTGTACACACGTAAGAAGTGAAACTTCTTCATAAACTTAATTTTCACCTCACCTTAAATTAAGTCAAAAAGTACAAAAGTCCAAAAGTCCAAAAGTCCAAAAGTCCAAAAGTCCAAAAGTCCAAAAGTCCAAAAGTCCAAAAGTCCAAAAGTCCAAAAGTCCAAAAGTCCAAAAGTCCAAAAGTTCAAAAGTCCAAAAGTCCAAAAGTCCAAAAGTCCAAAAGTCCAAAAGTCCAAAGTCCAAAAGTCCAAAAGGCCAAAAGTCCAAAATTCCCAAAGTCCCAAAGTCCCAAGGTCTCAAGGTCCCAAAGTCCCAAAGTCCCAAAGTCCCAAAGTCCCAAAGTCCCAAAGTCCCAAAGTCGCAAAGTCGCAAATTCGCAAAGTCGCAAAGTCGCAAAGTCGCAAAGTCGCAAAGGCGCAAAGTCCCAAAGTCCCAAAGTCCCAAAGTCCCAAAGTCCCAAAGTCCCAAAGTCCCAAAGTCCCAAAGTCCCAAAGTCCCAAAGTCCCAAAGTCCCAAAGTCCCAAAGTCCCAAAGTCGTAAAGTCCCAAAGTCCCAAAGTCCCAAAGTCCCAAAGTCCCAAAGTCCCAAAGTCCCAAAGTCCCAAAGTCCCAAAGTCCCAAAGTCCCAAAGTCCCAAAGTCCCAAAGTCCCAAAGTCCCAAAGTCCCAAAGTCCCAAAGTCCCAAAGTCCCAAAGTCCCAAAGTCCCAAAGTCCCAAAGTCCCAAAGTCCCAAAGCCCCAAAGCCCCAAAGTCCCAAAGCCCCAAAGCCCCAAAGCCCCAAAGCCCCAAAGCCCCAAAGCACCAAAGTCCCAAAGTCCCAAAGTCCAAAAGTCCAAAAGTCTAAAAGTCCCAAAGTCCCAAAGTCCCAAAGTCCCAAAGTCCCAAAGTCCCAAAGTCCCAAAGTCCCAAAGTCCCAAAGTCCCAAAGTCCCAAAGTCCCAAAGTCCCAAAGTCCCAAAGTCCCAAAGTCCCAAAGTCCCAAAGTCCCAAAGTCCCAAAGTCCCAAAGTCCCAAAGTCCCAAAGTCCCAAAGTCCCAAAGTCCCAAAGTCCCAAAGTCCCAAAGTCCCAAAGTCCCAAAGTCCCAAAGTCCCAAAGTCCCAAAGTCCCAAAGTCCCAAAGTCCCAAAGTCCCAAAGTCCCAAAGTCCCAAAGTCCCAAAGTCCCAAAGTCCCAAAGTCCCAAAGTCCCAAAGTCCCAAAGTCCCAAAGTCCCAAAGTCCCAAAGTCCCAAAGTCCCAAAGTCCCAAAGTCCCAAAGTCCCAAAGTCCCAAAGTCCCAAAGTCCCAAAGTCCCAAAGTCCCAAAGTCCCAAAGTCCCAAAGTCCCAAAGTCCCAAAGTCCCAAAGTCCCAAAGTCCCAAAGCCCCAAAGTCCCAAAGTCTAAAAGTCCAAAAGTCCAAAAACCCTTAAATGACATGCTATCCCTGGATAAAGTACTCTTAATTCGAATCCACCGTGGTGGGGAACAGAACAAAGATGGCGCGTAACCAAAAATCGTGACGTGACGTGACGTGACGTGACGTGACGCAAATTTTTTTCCAACGCCGATAAAGAAGTTTCACTTCAAAAACATTTATTTATAGATCACACAAATATTGAGACCAACCCGGGACCTCAGTGCGGCAGGCAGTATCACTATACTAGTATCACTTTGGATATTGTAAAGCATTGTTCGAAGTATCCTGATACTTCGAACAATGCTTTACAATTCGTTTCAAAAGTATTAAAATCACTGCCTGCAGTAGTCATATTTAACAAGTTACCTAATCACTTGAAAATACTAGTTCACACAAAAGATACTTTTAAGAATAAACTAAGGGCCCTTTTATTGGAATCGTGCTTGTACTCAGTGTCCAACTTTATGACAATTAAATAGATTGCTTGTTGACTTCTACACTGGTATGTTTTTTTTTTTATACTACTTAGGTGGCAGACAAGCTTACGGCCCACCGGAAGGTTGGTAACCGTAGCCTATAGACGTTTGCAACACCAGCCCCCTTAGACAAATGGCTTTGACGTTAGTAGAATAGAATTTTCAATGTATGAGATTGACACTCGTTGTCGACATGTAGTGAGACACAACGCATAGAATTCAAAGGACATCATTCATTTTGGACCAAAAACTGAAAGTGCCGGCCAGAAAAAGAAAATGTGATATTCGCATAGAACACACAATTTCTAGCAAAAAATACTACTACAATAACCCTGTGCGTGCTATGGTTTTTGAGTTACATGCTTTTAAAATTCGTGAAAAATGTTATATCGAAGGTGTCATTCTAATTGATATGAGCAGTTGAATAGTGTTTTGTTTTATTAATTATGTCTTTCAGCACACATATTAGCACACATACATATAATTAAACCTGTTTCTCCGAAGGGTGAGGCAGAGGCATATTTTATGCCCAATTTTGATTTCTCGTTCCTACGTAAAGAAGCATGTAAAATAAAGATAAAGAGTATTTTATTTCGACAGAGTCAAAGGCCTTCTCGTAGTCCGCAAAAGCCATACACAACGGCTTATTGTACTCGTTTGTTTTCTGCACAATCTGCCGTACAGTATGGATGTGGTCCACGGTTCTGAAGCCTTTTCGAAATCCGGCTTGCTCCTTTAGCTGAAACTCGTCGAGCCTTCTGGCGAGGCGGTTTGTGATTACTCTCAAGAACAACTTGTAAACATGGCTCAGGAGTGAGATAGGTCTGTAATTCCTCAGCAAGGTCTTATCACCTTTCTTGAAGAACAGAGCCACGCTTCAGGTGTTTGTCCCTGTTGGAGGACGGTATTAAACAAACTCATCAGCTCGTTGAGAACCGGAGCCCCCCCCACCCGCCTTCAGTAGTTCAGTTGTAATTCCGTCCTCCCCAGGGGACTTGTTGTTTTTAAGTTGCCCGAGAGCCGCCCTTACCTCGCTCTGATCGATGTCCGAAATGTCCTCGCTATAGTGGCGCGATAGTGGGACTCGGTGGTCACAATCAGTAGGGTCCTACTCGTCGGCCTTTTTGTCCGTGATGCATAAAGGTCTCTGTAAAAGCTCTTTATTTCCTCGAGAATCTCGAACCTTCTGGTCACAGTTCTGCCATCCGCTTTCTTCAGTTTCATCAGACGGGGTCTTCCAAGCTGTTGGGCAATTACTTTGGTACCCCTGTTCTGCTCGATCGCTGCCTCGACGATGCTGCTGTTATAGCGTCTAAGGTCGCGTCGTCTCAGCTTTCGTGTTCTGAGATTTAGATCCCGCTGGTATGACGAAGACGAGTGCGTAGATGGCGTTTCCCGTCTTATTCTCATAAGTTCGAGAGTCTCGGGCGAGAGCTTAGAGCACCTGTTATTGCTTTTTCCGAACAAAAACCTTCGGGACACTTGCTGTAACGTCCTGACCACATTGTCGGCCTTATCGTGAATATTGCCAGTGGTTTCCAGCAGATCAAAACGATTTTGAAGTTCTAACTGGAACCTCTCAGCCCCTGAGGCTAACTGGAGCGCGGTAGGTCGGAGAGTAGGCTTCATCATACGGGCTCTTTCAGCTCGGAAGTCCAAATTCAGAGATGCTCGTACAAGTCGGTGATCACCACCGGTATTAAACCTGTTAACCACAGAAACATAGACTGCCTGTCCGTCATGATGAAGTCTATCACGTTCCTTGTGACCTTGTCGGGGCATCGCCAAGTCCATTTTCTGTGGGGCTTCTTCTTAAAGATAGCGTTCATCAAGAAGAGCCTCTGAGACCAAGAAAACTGACAAGCATATGGCCCCGGTCATTTCAGCGCCCTACACCAAAGGGGCCGATATTCGTTTCGCCGCCTTCTTGAACTCCCACTTTGGCATTGAAGTCCTCCATCACAAGGCTGTAGTGAGTCTTGGCAGTACCATGTAGTGCTTTTGCTATGTCCTCATACACGGTCTCAACTGCCTCGACAGTGCTTTTCTAGGTCGGAGCGTACACTTGTATCACCTTCAGGGTGTACCTGTTGGTGAGTCTCAGTATTGAGTACGCTACCCGATGGGAAACACTGCTGATCTCCACAAAACTGCAAACGAGGTCCTTTTTCACCATAAAGCCAATCCCGCCCTCGGAAGAATGTCTTCCGTCACCTTCCCGAAAGTAAAACAGGTCGCCTGATGCAAGGGTTAGCGTGTCCTCCCCCTTTCTTCGGACCTCGCACAATACTGGATGTGCCAGTTAATACGACCTAGTTCTACCTCGAGTTCGGTGAGCCGCTCGTCCAGGCGCAGAGTAATTCCATTAAACGTAGCCTGGGTCAGTTTTGTATGGCAGCCTCCCGTAACCCGGAGATTCTTAGCACCCCCCCTTCCGCCGTCACTCCGACCGCTGCCGTGATCGGGAACAGCGGGAGTGCCGTGAACTGGGGGCTGTTGTTTTGTTGTGTGTATCATAGGAGGATATTTGGCCTTACTGTATCACGCTGGCCAGACGGGTTGGTACAGGGTTTAGTTTCGAATTTTCCTTTTTTGTGCGCCATGACCTCGTCCGTTTATCAGCAGGTGCACCACTCGCAGGTGAGGCTGGCTTGGACCCCGGGGTTGGTGGTAGGGCCCCATCGCACCCATCGGGCGTCGGAAGGTGGCGGGGTGATTCGCCAGGTACCTGTCGCTTGAGTCTGGGCGGCTGCGCGCGCGGCATTTTTGTCTAATTTTTTTGAAACAAGTTTGGATTTGTTGTGAATCGTTAGGTACGTTTTGTTTGTGCGTAGGTACGTAGATAATTAATAAAATGATAATTCTTTCTTATTACAATAGAATAACGTAAAAACAAATCACTATTCAAGTGATAAAATGTATCAAAATACATCATCAAAATAACATTTTCTCGTATTTTAAAAGCATGTAACAACAAAACCATAGCACGCACAGGGTTAATGTAATAGTATTTTTTGCCAGAAATTGTGTGTTCTATCCGAATATTTGATTTTTTTTTTTCTGGCCGGCACTTTCAAAATTGGCCCAAAAATGTATGAAACGTGAATGATCTCCTTTGGCAGCCAAGTGTACAACTTTTCTATACGTTGATAGGAAATGACAGAGTAACACGCTAATGGCCATAGAAATGCTAGCCAAGTGGCACTTTTGACTGACGTTTACGTTAGTAGAATAGAATTCTCTATGTATGAGACTGACACTCGTTATTGACATGTTAAGAGACACAACGCATAGAATTCAAAATTGGCAGCCAAGTGTACAGCTTTTCTATACGTTGATAGGAAATGACAGAGTAACACGCTAATATGCAAGCCAAGTGGCACGTTTGACATATGAATTCACCTTCTAGCGATTATACACGAATCAACACGAAGCGTGCGCTCGAACCTTGTAGTTATCGCTAATATGGGCTCGCGATACGCTCAAACGGAACTTGACAAGTCTGATAAATATGCATGAAAGTTGCTTGAATGTACGTGATTTCTTTGCATGTTGGTCAAGTACTGTTTGACCGTGCCGGGAACACATAACAAAATAGCGATAGTTTAATAGTTTGAAATTTTGAATGTAAATTCAAAATGTGGTGGAGCTACACATGAATCTTTTATATGGGCATCTAGCCAAGACAAACCCTTCATGCGTGAACATCATCAACATGGTGAGTGAATAAACTTGGTAAGTGTGAGTAGCAAATTTTATACATAATTTTGATATAAGTATATTATATTGAAACCCAACAAGATTCTCCAACCTTTTCAGGTGATTCTGGATATGCTCAGAGGGTTTTCGTAATGACACCAATGTTAAATGCACCTGGTTCTCGGCAAGAGGTATATACTAACCGTCACATCCAAGCTAAAAATATTTTGGTTTACTCAAAGCACGTTGGAGATGCTAGCTCAAGCAACGTACCCTTCATTACCATCCTCATGTGGCCAGCAAAATTGTATTAACATGTTGTGTATCGCACAAATTGCACTGGAAGCCCAGATACCACCGGCTTAAGTAGCTGAGGAACCTGATGAGGATGATGATTGGGTGCCACCAAACGCCACTGCTCTCAGCAGTCAACATGACCTCATGCATGGCAGAGCTATATTCGGTTGCTTAGTAAATACATTGTAATGTGCACCTTGATTATTTCCGAATACAATCTTAAAGAATTAAGTCAACAACAGTCATTTTGTTCTGTCCTGGGGGTGCCTGGGGTATCCTTTCGAGGGCTTATCCGGGGCTTCCAACCGTAGGCTGTTATACCCCGTTTACATTCAGCCAAAGTGAGTAGGGAAGTGGGCAGGGAAGTGGGCAGGACGAGTATGTAAACACGATACTTCTCACGCCCCTGCCATTGCTACTCGCGCTGCCCGTCGCTCCCCAAAAGAGCGGTTTTTTGTGCGGGAGCATAGATTATTAAATAGTTACTACGTAAGCGGGAGTCAAAGGACCGGGCAGCGCGAGCGGCAGTGCGTGTTTACATTCAGCTCCGTCGCTCAGTTCTCGCCGAGTGAGTGAGAGAGAGAGTTCTATTACGATGGATAGATATCATCCATCTTCGACGGCGACGTCTTTTCTTTTTTTTAACTTGAAATCTTTTTAAAATTCTTACATAATTGTTTATTGCGAGAAGACAGCACGGACGCAGTAAATATTTCGACGTCTGCCATTGCCGAAAGTCGAAAGCGACGCGAGTGGTAGGGCAGTATGTAAACACTATACTTCTCTCGATCCTGCCACGGCAGTATCAAGGGAAATATTGCTGGCAGCTCGAGTGGCAGCGGCAGGGGCTGTATGTAAACGAGGTATTAGATAGGATACGTGAGGTTTTTTAGTCGGTAGTAGTCCGGCATAGCATCCATGAGGATTTTCCCTCACATAAAAAATAGTCATTTTGTTCTTACAATATTTTTAATTGTTGTTTTCAAGAAGTATCATACTTAATTCTAACCAATTTACTAAGCTAAATGTTTAACTTATTTTCTATAATATTATAAATAAAGCCCGACGCAGTGTCGTGGACTGCGACAGCGGAGAGGCAGACGCCTGCACCGCGCGCCCACTGCTGCGCGGTGGTGGAGTGCGCGGGGGCGGCACCGTGTGGTGTGCGCTCCCTGGTGTCGCGTGGAGTGTTGAAGCCGGTGTTGGCGCGCTGGTGCTGGGTGAGAGGTGGCTCTGAGGGCAGCCTGGTGTAGGTGTAGCTGCTGCAACTGCAAAGTAACATTGTATAATTAGGTACATGGTACTAAAAATGTATGTTAAGTACCTAATGGTTAGTACTACAAGCAGATCGGCATCTCTCCGCCCCCACTAAACAAACTTTCTCAACCCCGCCTCTGTTGCTCTAAGTTGCAGTTTGTTCGCTACGAATCAGACGGACAAAGATCTTTGGCGACAAAAAATACCTTTGAGGTAAAAAGTGGACGTATTTTTTGCCTCTGCCTACCCCTTCGGAAATAAAGACATATCTATATACCAACAATTCATAGTACCTAGGTAAATATTAATTTCATTAAGTTATAATAATGTTGTTTTAACATAAAAAATTGAATTGCTTATGTTAGATACTTACCAAAATTTGGTAACAGCTTCGCACAATTTCACTTAAAACTGTGCGTTCTTTTATAGTAAACTGAATCAACCCTTATTTGAACTATTAATTGAAAAGAATTAATGAACAGTATTAGTTTATTTAAAGAATCAAACAGAAACACAAATATTAAAGTCTGTTATTTGAAAATTTGAAATGACGGGCTACTTCAAAATGATTGTCATTTTGAATTCGCCTGAAGCGAAACCATAGACGTACGACTAATTTTTAGATTTTTTAGCGATATCCGGTATCGACTGAGCGTTGAACGAATCGTTGTACACTTGTCTCCCAAATTATTGAAGTTTTTGAGACGACGTCTGCGTTTATAGACATCAAATCCTTCATAACGCTTAGCACGCACTGCGATTAAACGCCCGCGTTTTACCGCAAGTCTGAAACCGCAAAAAAATGTAACACATAGCTTTCTATACAAGCGCACGCACTACTGACTTTTTTCAGTGACTGATTTTAAAAACGCAACTTGCTACATTTTGACCGCGGTTTGATAACGCGCGATTTCTTTGTGCCCTATACTGATAGTACTGTGGCGCACGCACGGCGGTTAACCGCATTCGGATTTTTTCAGTCTCGGCTGAGCGAGCGCGGAGAATAGACGTTCATCCGAGTCCGAAACGTCGTATGCAGACTACAATATTTACGATAATGTGTAAAAAAACATTATCATTAAGGTGGAAACAAGGCCGGCATTATATATGCTGACGCACGTTGTTGTACATTTTGCAAAAGTATCCTTTCAAATGTCTTTGATCGGTAAATCGATGTTCCCAGTACCTATGGCGACGGCGTTATTTACGTTTTTTTTATTATTTCAATACTAACCATTAAGGGGCGGTTATAGCGCACAAGTAGGCATTTGGCGCTCCCCTCGCCCCGGGCGCGAGACACACCGCGCGCCGGCAGCGGCAGTGAACTCTCATGCCACAGTATACAGTAGAGTAGGAAGAAACAGCATGCTAACTTTGTTTGACGTGGTAAATGCATCTAACTTTATTAAGTGTAGTGATTTATTCGAGTTTCCTAAATAAACGAGTTAATTATACATATTATACTATTATTTTTAAGCTAAAGCGTTTTTGTTTAGTTGCTTGAACTCTAGAGTCTAAGAGACTGCTAGTTGAATTTCAAAAGTTCCTTAACAGAATGTCCATTTTTGAAAAATACCAAAACATATAACATCACGCTAAGGCGAATAAGAGCTGAGCAGCAACGAAACATTTGTAGGAGTTTCTATGGGTTGTGATTAATAAGTGCTCTAAAACTTCATGTATAAAATATATAATTGTAGTCTGGTACCAGTTACACTAAACAAAACAAAATACTATACGATATTATAATATGACATAACCCATAGCGTGCGGGGAGACGACTGCTGCGCCCAGCTAGTGTTTGCGCCTCGGTATATAAAACTAACGCGTCAGCAGTGTCCCTACACATTTTTCGAAAACTAGGATATGTCATTTCTTTTGAGAGTTTCCGTTGCGTAAGTTTGCTGGATGGTTACAGTTGCGTAAAAAATGTAAATTACATTATAACTGGTTATAAAAATTTCTAAAGTTGGTATGCTAAGTATGAATCACGTGATCATTTTGCAATCCAAAATGGCCGCCGCGGTGTAATCACAAAATTTCATGATGGGTATCATTTAAAGGGTTTTTTGGTATGCTGAGTACGAATCACGTACTAATTTTGCAATTCAATATGGGCGCCGCGCCGTAATCACAAAATTTCATGATGGGTATCGTTTAAGGGGTTTCTTGGTATGCTGAGTACGAATCACGTGAAAATTTTGCAATCCAATATGGGCGCCGCGACGTAATCACAAAATTTCATGATGGGTATCGTTTAAGGGGTTTCTTGGTATGCTGAGTACGAATCACGTACTAATTTTGCAATCCAATATGGCCGCCGCGCCGTAATTTCAAAAATCCATGATGGTTATCGTTTAAGGGGTTTTTAGGTATGCTGAGTACGAATCACGTACTAATTTTGCAATCCAATATGGGCGCCGCGCCGTAATCACAAAATTCCATGATGGGTATCGTTTAAGGGGTTTCTTGGTATGCTGAGTACGAATCACGTGATAATAACTGACACAGGTCCTGCCTCCACAAGCGCTAGCGCGAGACTGATCGGCCGTCAGCGGCGCAATTCTATTGCGTTTGGTAGATATTCGTACATGATAACTATGTAAATACTTGTGTATAAAAAAACGTTCGGAAAATGTGTATAAAAACTCAATAGCTTTAATTGAGTGCAAAAAAAAATATAAAATGTTAATAGTTTAGCCACAGTATTGAAAAAACTTTTCTGAGAGAGTCAACTTTGGGATTTTTTTCTATCTAGTGAATTTTATTGGATCGTGTAACGGAATTGGAATATGTTTAGCTTATATCCTTAACTATTATATATATATTTATCAGAATTATAAACCCTTTACTTTTTGACTAGGATTGTTTCAAAAAACTCAAAATCTGACCCACGCGGCCTTAATTTCGATGCCAAAGTCACAATACATGCTGCTCGCCAGAAGAGAGAGACATGGTGAGACTGAAAATAAATTTCAGCAAAACACCAACCGCAGTGCGTTTTAATACGCGGTTTTGAGTTTTCAGCTATTCGTAAACCGCCTGCGTTTAATCGCAGTGCGTGCTAAGCCTAAACCCTTCATGCGTAAACTTCATCTACATGGTGAACAAACTTCACACAATTGTGTCATTATGGTCTAAGATCCCCTATAGAACTATCTTCACCGAGCTGGTTAACTAATGAAAATTATTTTATATTCAATGAAACATGTCACTAAATAAATAGCAGATCGGTTGCCTAAACAAATCAGTCCAGAATATGATTAACCAAGAATTTTATAAAAAAAGTTGGGACTCAATGAAATTAATCTTTATATTTTAACTAGTAGTTCCTGAGATCCTAGCGTTCAACCATACAAACAAACAAACAAACTCTTCAGCTTTATAATATTAGTATAGATTAACTTTAATAGTAGATTGTATAACAAGAGAGCAAAATGGTATTTTTACGGCGAGGGCGCTACTTTCAATCACGAGCGAAGCGAAGGATTCTAGAATAGAATTCCGAGCATAGCGAGGGATTCTAACATAGAATTCTGAGCGTTCTGAGCGCAGTGAGGGATTCAAAGTATGTCCGCCCGAGGGAAAAGAAAATTGCTCTCGAGTAATATACTCTACTTTTCATTCCCTTTCTATGAGAAAAAATAAGTTTTGTACGACGTGGTTACCTTCTATAGTTATTGTTTCAGATTATTGTTTTCATATTTTACTTGATCTCCCTTTAGTTTAAGACTAGCTGTTGCCCGCGACTTCGTACGCGTGAAAATTGTTACAATGCCAATTTGATTGCTCTCTGCTTAGCCCCTAGGATATGAAGCGTGATAATATATAGCCTATTTTAACACCCTACCCCTAGGTAGTATTTGTGCAAAATTTGAATCAAATGTATTGAGTACTTTTCGAGATCCTTCCGGACAAAGCAAAGCAAACAGACAAAAAAAATCTAACTATATTTTCGGCTTCGGTATCTTATGTTGAACACCCAGCGAGTATTTCTTTTTAAATATTTCCAATGTACAGTTTTGACTTTTCTATCATTTTATTATATGTATAGATACTGTATTGTTTGAAAGAAATTGTTCCTTAATAAAGACTCTTTCGGTTGGTATCATAGAATACAGGATCTATTTTGTACACGTCTCCCAAAGTTCCCGAGTTTTCAAAAATCTTTAATGCAGTTTTACTTACTTTTGAAAATAAGGAATGTTTCCTTTCAGCAAAACTTGCCATTATCAATATTAAGGGTACTTTAACTCCAACTACCGTCTTTAAATTCCACTCTGTATAACCTTTTTTTTAATAAAAAAGATTTTATTATTTTCTATTTTTTTTTTCATTTAACAATCCATCCTCAATTTTACCATTAGAAATGTATAAATTATTAGTGTAATAATCATTAATGACATTTTATATATTGTACAAATTTACAACAACGGAGCTGGGACGACGCTATATCAAAATTAACCTTTGACTCCTTGTTAAATGCTAGCTTAGGGCCGGATCGGGCCAGATTATTAGCGCTCAGTAGAAAGGAATCCGGTGATTGGTTGAAAGCTTTCCCTACAGCCAACACCGGAACTTTTTTGGAACCGGACATCCTAAGAATTTCAGTTGGTTTGAGACTTGGCGTCACGCTTTGCGCTCCACATCCATGCCACTGCGGTTTAACGCTGACACTTTGGGGCATCATGGTCTTTCATGTTCAAAGAGCGCAGGCCGCTTCTCACGCCACGCTGCGCTGAACGACATCATTCGCCGTGCTCTTGCCACCGCCAATGTGCCTGCGCTCTTAGAGCCAAACGGCGTTTTCAGGGACGATGGCAAGAGACCGGATGGGATAACTTTGATACCGTGGGAGATGGGTCGGGTGCTGGTCTGGGATGCAACTTGTGTTGACACTCTGGCCCCGTCCCATCTTCCTAAAACAAAATTAAAAGCCAGTGCAGCAGCGGAAGCGGCTGAAAATAATAAAATTAATAAATATAAGGGTCTGGACTCATCGCATCGCAAAAATTTTTCAAGAATTTGAAAAAGCACCTAGTGGAGTCGACTGGTGAAGTGTTGACCCAAGGGCTGGCAGTTTTCTCGCTCAACGAATAGGTATTGCTATTCAAAGGGGGAATGCTGCTAGTCTTTTGGGCACAATGCCACGGGGGCCTTATTTAGGTTTAGTTTAGACAGTAATAATGTAAATATAGATGTGTAATAATTATGTTTCTCTGTAATTTTTAACAATAAATGTATAGTTTTCCTTTACCAATAAGAGTAGAGGGGGAAAAAAATGGACAAAATATTTGACCGGCAACCTCCGGATTATTAATTTTTGACCTTTTATTAACTTAAATCCATTGGTGGAATTCGGTCCTCACATTTTGCATACTCAACTACCTATAGCGCCCGGTCTATAGTCTTATAATTGCAAATTTGTACTGACGGGCGACTTCAAAATGACATGAGACACGCAAGAAAGACATCTACCAGCGAAACCATAGACGTATGACTGATTTTTATCCATTGATATATATTCTACCGATAGACAGGAACGTCCATACATGAAATATGTTCCAGAGAGCGATGCTAATGGACTCGTCCACCAATGGTATCGTCCTAATTGAAAGGTGCTATAAAACACATATTTAAGCATGAATAATACGGTCTAAAAGTCTAAACATTGTAAATAAATAAATAAATAATAAAAGCTTTATTCAGCACGCACAAATAAAATAAGATAGGTTCAATCATATGAACAAGTAAAAATTACACTGTACATTGTACAATTATATTACCGTAAATCATGGCTACTTGACCATATTTTTTGAGATATTATTGTTTTATTTTTTAACTAAGTATATGTTGTATCTATGAATAAAAACTCTAATTGTATATACTTATTACACTTTTGGGTACAATTTTCTGTATAAGTAGCTGTCTAAAACTTAATAATTAAAGATATACCGTAAAACATGGCAACTTGACCAAACATGTAGTAACTTTACCATGTCATAGGTATTTATGACATGGTAAAGTTACTACATGTAACTTTAAGTTGGATTTGGATAGATACTTCCTTGTAATGGTGGTAGTTTTTCGATATTTTCGGGCAACATTTTATTATTTTTGTAACTGACAACACAAGATAGTTTTTAGGGTTCCGTAGCCAAATGGCAAAAAACGGAACCCTTATAGATTCGTCATGTCTGTCTGTCTGTCCGTCCGTATGTCACAGCCACTTAACTATAAGGCCTATGCTGTTGAAAGTTGAAACTTGGTAAGTATTATTTTATGGCCGTTGAAAGTCGGCTGCAGTGAAAACATATTTTACGAATAGGTGTGAAATTGTGGTCGCAGAGGCTAAACTATACGTTACAGGTTAGTGACATTTTGATATTGCTTGTGATATATGGTTGGCATTACTGTTACAACATCAGCTATTTGTTATTCCTCACTTTATTCAAATATCACCTTGAGTATTGTTAATCGGGTTCGGTAAAGTTACTACTGACTGGGTCCGGGCTTCTTTACCTACAGCTAGGGTTGTCTCAAAAAGAAAACATTTACTCATGAATTGCTTGCGTGTTAATATACCTTTTTGACTGCCTCTGTGGCGCAGTCGGTAGTGATACCGCCTGCGGCGCTGGAGGTTGTGGGTTCGATTCCCACCGGAGACAAATATTTGTGTGACCCATAAATGTTTGTCTCAAGAGTCTGGGTGTTTCTATGTATAATATGTATGTATTTAAAAAGTATATAAGTATAAATATCCGTGGCCTGATATTAATACTTATATACTTTTTTTACACAAAGTAAGCTAGGAATAACACAAGCAGGTTATTCCTAGCTTACTTTGTGATCCGATAGCGTTGTGTGTAATGTCTGTGGATATTTATTTATTATTTATTTATTTATACCTAATAGTTTTTGATATAATTTGACAGGTATTGTAATATAATCTTAATGAGAACGCTATAAATTATAGGTACTAAATGTATGGGCATGCCAGCATACATACATACATACATACATACATATCATCACGCCTGTTTCCCATCGGGGTAGGCAGAGACTATGGCTTTCCACTTGCTACGATCCTGGCATACCACTTTCGCTTCTTCTACTTTCATAAGTGCTTTCATACACGCTCGCCGGTTAAGGGTACTCTTGACCTGGCCTTTTTCCAGCAGGTCATCAATTTGGTTACCATGCGTACGCCGAGGATGACCCCTACTAGCTTGCCCATTCATTCTCGCCTTATAGATCTGTTTAGTCAGTCTATTTTCATCCATCCTTTCAACATGTCCAAACCATCTAAGCATCCCTTTTTCTATCTTTGTCACTACATCTTCAGTTATACCACATTGTTTTCTAATCACGCTATTCCTTTCTTTATCCATCAATTTCACTCCAGCTATACTTCGCAGACTTCTTATTTCCACGGCATTAATTTTACTTTCATGCTTCTTCTGCCACACCCAACTTTCACTACCATACATAAGTGTGGGGATAAGCACACCCCTATGCACAGCCACTCTTGCCTTCTTAGACACGTTTTGACTGCTCATAAAGGTATGCATCGCCCCATTCACTTGATTTCCTGCCAAAACTCTTCTCTCAATATCCTGGTCACACTTTCCATCCCTCGTAAATTTTGAACCCAGGTATACAAATTCTTTCACCTGTTCCACTTTTTGCCCTTCGATAATAATAGGGCAATTCGTCATACATTTCTCTCTTTCAAAAACCATTACTTTAGTCTTACTTACATTCACTTTCATTCCTCTACCTTTCAGCGCCTCATGCATAATATTAACCATCAACTGCAATTCCTCCACCGATGCAGCTAAGATCACCTGATCGTCAGCATATAGGAGGCATTTGATGGTCAGCTCGTTCAGTTTTATACCGCACGCACTCTCTTGCAATTCTTTCAAACAACTGTCCATGTACAGGTTAAACAGCCACGGTGACGCTACACAACCCTGTCTCACACCCCTTTCTATGTTAAAGAAGTCCGTGCAAGCTCCGTTGATCCTGACACAAGCACTCGAGCCCTCATAAAGAGATTTCAGTGCTCGTATCAAGCTGCTGCTCACCCCGTACAAAGACAATGTTGACCATAGTTCATTCCTCACCACTTTGTCATAGGCCTTCTCCAGATCTACGAATACGCAATATACCTTTTGGCTTTTCGCCAAAACTTTTTCTGTTATGCATCGTAAGGAGAAGACCTGATCCGTGCATCCCCTTCCTTTCATAAATCCTGCTTGAACATCCCACATTTTTCCTTCACTTTCATTCATCACTCTTTTTATCAACACTTTCGCATACAGTTTACCGACGATGCTGAGCAGGCTTATACCGCGGTAATTTTTGCACTCTTGCTGCGACCCTTTTCCTTTGTACAGCAGCACAATGACGGCTTTGGACCATTCTTTTGGTACGCTGCCACTCCTCCAGCACAGATTAAAAAGGCGGTACAGCTGGTCAATCACCACGCCACGTCCTGCTTTCAGCATCTCAACGGAAACCCTATCAATCCCAGCAGCCTTGCCTAGTTTCATACTATTTAATGCTTCCACTATTTCTTCCATACTAATGTCGTTTTCATTGCCGATTTCATTCATTCCACAAAAATGAGTTTGCACTTGCCAGCATACTATCGTCCTATTTTGATTTTTGTCGCGTAGAGCGTTCATTTTCGTGTCAATTAATGCATGTCTATTGTTTTACTACAAAAATTCCCCTAAAGAAAAGACAGTGGGATAGCACGTATGACAGTAGAAAAAAATATTCAAAGTCTCCATTCAGACACGTCTGGACCTCCGTTTACATTGAGTTCAGACGAATAATTGAATTTTATGATCTTGATTTAAACTTAACAATGTATTAAAAAAACTAAGAAGACTGATTTATTTTGGAGACTATGCCATTTTTATGCTTTAATTTAAGATTAAAATACCTAGGTAGGTATATTTTGTGATAAGGAAAAAAAAACCCAATAAAAAAATCAAAAACAGAGTGTTTATATTATGACATCCATACGCAATAGAACGTTTTGTATGTAAATTACAGAGATCCCAGTGGCAACCATACCTACGGTAATTTTTGGGTCTTCTTGATTGAATTATTCCCCTAATGCTCTTTGATAGTAAAGATAATCTTCCTAAGAAGCATCTTGACCTAAATAAGTAGTAAATACATTATAAAAAAATATACAAAAAAACTAGGTAAAGTAGCCAATTTCGTGTCAATTATACATGTGTTGTTTATTCTTCTCTATATCTTTAATTATTAAATTTGAAAGGTAATAATTTATGTATAGGTAATAATTTATGTATAGGTATAGTTGCCACTGGGATCTCTGTAATTTACATACAAAACGTTTTATTGCGTGTGGTTGTCAAAATATAAACGCTCTGTTTTTTATTTTTTTTATTGAGTAATTTGTTTTCGTTATAACAAAATATACCTACCTAGGTATTTTAATCTTAAATTAAAGCATAAAAATGGCATAGTCTCCTAAATAAATCAGTCTTCTTAGTTTGCTAAATACGATTGCATAGTAAGTTTAAATCAAGATCATAAAATTCAATTATTCGTCTGATTTCAATTTAAACCGAGGTCCAGACGTATCTGAATGGAGACTTTTAATATTTTTACGTGCTGTCCCACTGCCTTTTCTTTAGCGACATTTTTGTACTAAAACTATAGACATGCATTAATTGACACGAAAATGAACACTCTACGCGGTAATAAAATCAAAATAGGACGAAAGTATGCTGGCATGCCCATACATTTAGTAGGTACCTACCTACCTATAATTTATAGCGTTCTTTCTCATTAAGATTATATTACAATACCTGTCAAATTATATCAAAAACTATTTGTTCTGATCGCCGCATCTAGTACGTAGTACATATAGATCGATGTTTCTATCGACATCCGGTATTGACTGAGCGTTGAACGAATCGTTTCTATCCAATGTTGAAGTTTACGCGGCGACGTCTGCGTTTATAGAGATAAAATTGACATGAAGCGTTTGCCACTTGTCTAAAGGCCCAGAGGCGCGTAAATATGATGGAGTCTTGTAATTATTTTGTAATGATTTGTATAATGTACACCTACCTATTGATGGATAACTGAATCATCAGAAATCAAACACAATGTATATTGTTAATGATTAAATAAATAAAAATAAATAAAAAACTACCAAATGCGCTACCAAGGCAATTAAACTTAATTCTGAAGTTAAGGTAGTTACGCCTTTTCACCGTATGACGGTAGAACTAACGTTTTCAATTCTCACAGTATGTGTAAAAAAGTCATTACTCCAAACGAACGAAAAGAAAGCAAAGAGACGTGTCAACATAATCAATCGACAGGACACTCAATCGTGGTACAATAGCGCTTTGATCTAAGGCCGCCTCGATTGATGTCGGCCATAGAGCAACATGACCTATGACTTTTATCGGGACGGGAGGCTCCATATAGACATTTTTCCCTATGTCAAGTCGTTGTACAAATGGACGAGGCTTATACACACACATCATAATGTATTATAAAAAAATATGAGTGTATTGCTTTAATTGTTTCGTGAAAATGCAATAGTGACAGCCGATTGCTTTTGTAGTGGTGTTTATGAATACGATTTCTCCCGCAACATATGACAGATAGACAGATATTTATAGAGAAAACATGCTATGTCTACTCCCTTGTACTGGTCGCGTTGCTCTATGTGACGCACAGATATAGAGCAAACATGCTATGTCTACTCTCTTGTACTGGTCGCGTTGCTCTATGTGACACACAGATATGTATAGAGCAAACATGCTATGTCTACTCTCTTGTACTGGTCGCGTTGCTCTATGTGACACACAGATATGTATAGAGTAAACATGCTATGTCTACTCTCCTTGTACTGGTCGCGTTGCTCTATGTGACACACAGATATGTATAGAGCAAACATGCTATGTCTACTGCCTTGTACTGGTCGCGTTGCTCTATGTGACGCACAGATATAGAGCAAACATGCTATGTCTACTCTCTTGTACTGGTCGCGTTGCTCTATGTGACACACAGATATGTATAGAGTAAACATGCTATGTCTACTCTCCTTGTACTGGTCGCGTTGCTCTATGTGACACACAGATATGTATAGAGCAAACATGCTATGTCTACTGCCTTGTACTGGTCGCGTTGCTCTATGTGACACACAGATATGTATAGAGTAAACATGCTATGTCTACTCTCCTTGTACTGGTCGCGTTGCTCTATGTGACACACAGATATGTATAGAGCAAACATGCTATGTCTACTGCCTTGTACTGGTCGCGTTGCTCTATGTGACACACAGATATGTATAGAGCAAACATGCTATGTCTACTGCCTTGTACTGGTCGCGTTGCTCTATGTAACTTACAGATATGTATAGAGCAAACATGCTATGTCTACTCCCTTGTACTGGTCGCGTTGTTCTATGTAAAATACAGATATGTATAGAGCAAACATGCTATGTCTACTCCCTTGTACTGGTCGCGTTGCTCTATGTGACACACAGATATGTATAGAGCAAACATGCTATGTCTACTGCCTTGTACTGGTCGCGTTGCTCTATGTGACACACAGATATGTATAGAGCAAACATGCTATGTCTACTGCCTTGTACTGGTCGCGTTGCTCTATGTAACTTACAGATATGTATAGAGCAAACATGCTATGTCTACTCCCTTGTACTGGTCGCGTTGTTCTATGTAAACTACAGATATGTATAGAGCAAACATGCTATGTCTACTCCCTTGTACTGGTCGCGTGGCTCTATGTGACTTACAGATATGTATAGAGCAAACATGCTATGTCTCCTCCCTTGTATTGGTCGCGTTGCTCTATGTGACACACAGATATGTATAGAGCAAACATGCTATGTCTACTCCCTTGTACTGGTCGCGTTGCTCTATGTGACGCACAGTAAAGTATAGAGTAAACATGCTATGTATGGCGACCGTGCACTGGACATGCCTGGTAATAGTGACTGCAATTTCTATTATTGCTAAATTGACATATTCAAATATTTAGTATGTAAAGAATAATGCTATGGCGCAGGACGCGACTCGCTGAATTAACATAGCTATTTCCTATTACCCGGTCACGTCCAGTGCACGGTCGCCATACTGTGTTTACTTCTCTGCTATTGGTTGTGTTGCTCTATGATGCCAACCATACCCGCGGGACTAGCTTTATTGATTGCGTGGTACGGCCTCCATAGCCATTGGCTAGTGATTTTAATACTTTTGAAACGAATTATTTGTGTTCCGGTAACTATATTTCAGATGGGTTTGATTTTTGTTGTCACTATCGAATAATTCTATCGGAACTTGCGTCCTTGGGGATAGGGTAGGCGAAAACTTGAGATGTCCAAGATTGGATTATTCAAATTTGTTTATGTTTAGTTTCATTACTACGGATGCTACATAGGTACTATTTATTTTCAAGTGTCATTGTTCAATATGAAATATAGGTATATAATATCACGCTATTTTCCTCAAAAGAGGCAAAGGCTTACTGTATGATCCATTTTTAGGGTTTCGTAGCCAAATGGCAAAAACAGAACCCTTATAGATTCGTCATGTCTGTCTGTCTGTCTGTCCGTCCGTGTGTCACAGCCACTTTTCTCCGAAACTATAAGGCCTATGCTATTGAAACTTGGTAACTAGATGTATTCTGTAAACCGCATTGAGATTCTTATATAAAACTAGAAAAAAAGCAGTAAATTTTGGGGTCCCCATACTCAGAACTGAAATTAAAAGTTTTTTTTTTCATCAAACCCATACGTGTGGGGTATCTATAGACAGGTCTTTAAAAATGCTATTGAGCTTTCTAAAATAATTTTATCCTTAAGTGAATAGTTTGCGCAAGAGACACTTCCAAAGTGGAAAAATGTGTGTCCCCCCCCCCTCTAACTTCTAAACTAAGAGAATGATAAATCTAAAAAAAATATATGATGTACATTGCCATAAAAACTACCAACGAAAATTGGTTTGAACGAGATAGAAGTGCTAGTTTTTTTTTAATACGTCATAAACCGCAATTTTCGGTTAGAAAAATCACTACCTCTGC
This sequence comes from Miltochrista miniata, assembly GCA_933228765.1. NCBI lineage: Eukaryota > Metazoa > Arthropoda > Insecta > Lepidoptera > Erebidae > Miltochrista > Miltochrista miniata. The sequence continues at coordinate 5,561,320 of OW121764.1, read as the reverse complement.
GAACGTGTTAAAACATTAATCAAAGTTACAACGAACTATAAGAACTTTTATATTATGTTACTTGCTGCTACGAAACCCTTCATGGGCGAGTTCAACTCGCACTTGGCCGGTTTTTTTTTTGTTGTATTTAGTTGCCAGTAGTGGATGATGACTAAGGATGCTCTACATGTAAAAGCTATTTCTATAATGTAATTTTCTTGCTGAGGAGCAATTTAAGTTTGATATATTCTTGCTCCTATCAGTCCTAAAAAACTTGAGGCCGTGTTAAGGATATGAGTTCCACCCAGGATTAACTTAATAAAGAAGGTCTTTATACAGTTAAGATTGGTCTTGGTCCTGGAGATCGTGGTGGGACCCCCACCAATAATATATATTCTATTTCGGTCAGACAAGGTTTTCTTTGGACCGTATTTAGGCGGAACAAAACCCCGCCGATTTACTTACTAAACCACGGTGTTCCATATTATCCTTACCGGGTCACAGGGACTCCCAGATGGGTCAAAGCGACCCGACAAAGGGATGACCCTGGTTGGAACTCTCCCCGGTTGTGATCAAATCGGTTGCAATAAGGTTTAAATTCAATATTTCCCACCAACTATTTGAAATCCTATAAATATTTCAACAATGGTTAGTTTACCAGCCTACGATTAAATTCCAAAGTAAATTTGTTCATAATCAAATTGAACGCAAAATCGATAGTTATCAAATTAGGTTAAATTATCAGTACGAATCCTTGGCGTGGAGCCAGTACCTGTCTCGTAATTTGGTGCTCAAAGATTTTATCAGAAATCTTGCTTTGTTCGTGTTAAATTTAGATAGGGAGGCCTAGCTCGCAGTCCAATTTGGGGAGGATAAATAGGTTAATTGCAATGTGTAGAGCTTGGGCAGAAATAATATTGACACATAATTTTACAACGATATAGGTTAAGTTCTAAAGGGTTTTAATTACCTTCATACAATTCAGAATATCCTGGGCCACCCTTTCGAAGGTTTCTCCGGGGCTCCGGTGCCGAATTACTCCATAATACTGAAAAGTTTTAGGCAATAGTACGGCACCGTGTGGTTTGAGTTGGTAAGAGCCCAGCATAGCATCAATGAGGAATCTTCACACGTGAAAAGGAACACCCCTCAGAATACTAGTACCTGTCATAAATCGTTATTAAACATCGAGAACGTGTAGCATTCTGTGGTTAAGAAATTTCCACAGTTGTGAGCAGTATTCCAAACGTATCTGCATATTGTTAGACAGATATAGAAAGCCCGTTGCCACTTTAACGTTCATACTCTGCCAGCCATGTCGACCATTTTGGTTCTAACCTTGTTTTGGAGTCTACCTCTCAAAGACACTGACGTTTGCATATTATCTACAAACTGTGCCAGTTTCTACAGAAACATAGATAGCTATCCAGGCACTTTCTGTGCTTCACGTCTTATCGCATATATATGTGATAGTATATGTGTTAGGTTAGAAGATCACCCATCACATCTTAGATCATTCCAACCTGTCTAACGTGTGCAAGGATCATTATTTATACCAAACCATTCTTAAACGTAGCATTGCAAATAGCCCAACCTTTCAATGACCTAGATTCTAGACAGAACGTAGATTTCCTAGATCTTATCGACACAAGGCTTGCGCTTACGTGCTTCTAGATAAGAGCCACTGAAATATGCGAACCATAGAGTGCAGGTTTTGTGAAATAGGAGGGTAACTTAGTGGGTTAATGTATTTGTTTATTAGGGTAGTAGGTACAACGTCGTACTTTTAATATTATAAATTCGAGAGTTTGTGAGAGTGGATGTTTGGATGATTGTTACTCTTTCAGACTCTAAGGGCTGAAACGGCTAAATGAATCGGGCTATAATTTGAAACAGGGATAGATTTATAGTTTGCGCTAAACATAGACTACTTTTTAACCCGGGATTAAGTTCCCATGCTAAACGTGGACGGGAACAAATTTCCATGCAGCAGGAGCCACGTTCGCCATCATGATACATACATGATATTTAGTCAATGAGACCTTATTCTTAGCATTCCATGGATTCTACGTGCGGGCGCCGGGTCCATAGCGTGGCACAGGGGGGAACACCCCGACGGCGTCTGGGACTTGCGACCCATTCGAGTAGGTTTAGGGTCCGTCAGCAATGTTCCCTCCCCAGCCCAACCAGATTTGGTAAGATCCTATCAATGCCGCTTTGAAGAGCTTACTGTAGCTCTTGGCAATCCAATCTTTAAATAAATTATACAGGGATTTAGCTGGAATTCCCCTTGCTCCTACTTCTACGGCATAGAGTTTAACCATATGGCCATTTTTAGTTAACTCATTGATCAGGTGATACCAACATACTGAAGGACCACACCATGAAGACAAATAATTACTATGTATTTGTCTTCATGGCGTGGTCCTTCAGTATGGTGGTCTCCCACGGCACTGTGAGCTCCACGAGCACTGCACTCCTGTGTTTCCTCGAAAACAGGAATATGTCGGGTCTCGATAGCGAGGCACATATCAGTTAATTGCAGTCTACTGTAGGACGTGCCATATTATGCCTCTACTCTATACTCATTTCGGAAATGAGATAGGTCTAACTTTAGCACGATATATAGATGAATTGATACAAGATTTTGTTTTGAGAGTTCCTTTTTTCGCCATAACCTTAGCTGTTAATCAGTAAGTAAACCTTTTAGAAGCTGACTTAGGTTCCGAAAGTCTTGATATGAAAAAAATAGGAGTACATACCTACATCCAGCAGTAGACTGCTATAAGCTGATTTGATTGATTAACACATACCTACTTTAGATTTTTTTGAACGTTACAAGAGTACAGATATAAAATTATTTCTATGAAATATGGATGTAATCAAATTTTGGTGGAACATTGTTTCAATTTTATTTCATTTCAATTCAATATTCTTTTGTTTTTTGCGAGCAATAAAGAATTGAAATTCAATCAAATTTCTGGTGGACCATTTATTACTTTTCATTTATTCAACTGAAATTAATTACATTTATTGGAAAAGCTAAATGTCTTTATTAGATGGGACGAGTTGTATGTTTGTTTGTCTAACTGTCGTGTATCATGTCAAATGTATTTTTAAATTATCGTGATTTTCAGAATGATTTTCGGTTGACTCAACCTCGAATAAGACCTAAAATATAAATCTTACTAATATTATAAAGGCGAAAGTTTGTGAGTGTGGATGTTTGTTACTCTTTCACACTCTAACGGCTGAACGGATCTGGCTGTAATTTGGTACAAAGATAGACTATGGTCTGGAATAACACATAGGCTACTTTTTATCCCGGGAATAAGTTCCCACGGGAAGCGTAAAATTTTACGCGGGCGAAGCTGCGGGCATCAGCTAGTACATTATATATTTAAAACGGCAACTACATACACTATAATGAAAATAAATGCTTAACTTGAATGTGAAAGCCTATGTTATCTTACTAATATTATAAATGCGAAAGTTTGTGAGTGTGGATGTTTGTTACTCTTTCACGCTCAAACAGCTGAACGGATCGGGCTGAAATTTGGTACAGAGATACATTATAGTCTGGAATAGCACATAGGCTACTTTTTATTCCGGGAATAAGTTCCCACGGGAACAAATTTTACGCGGGCGAAGCTGCGGGCATCAGCTAGTATCAACATAATTGTCATATTTTCCATTATGGCCTACTACGGCCTACTACGTAACTCGTTTTAAGGTCAAAGTTATGAACTACTCTACGATATGATGATGTCGTTGGCCGACGTACTCAAAAAGTTTCATTCTGCTATTATCCGACAAATTCTTTCTATGTCGAGGTGTGGAGTAAATAACGAGAGGTCAGATGTGTGTACCAAGTTTTTGGAGACCTTAGCCAATCACGACTTGCACACTGAACCCCGAAATACAAACAGAGTACCTATATTATATGTATATAGTATTACAAATATTATAATTTTATGAGATGAGACTACTTATGGGGTGGAGGGTTGATAACCTGAGATACAGGAATCTTCCTAGTTCAGGTATCAGCCCGCCATGAATCTTTTTACTGTATTTTATTAGTTTAAGAATGTGTATCTTCATGGTGAGAAAATAAACAATAAATAAACTAAATAAAATAAACTAAAATAAATATTGCTGTTCACATACTTTTTCTGTCCATCCCAAGGTTGACTGTAAGAAATTGCTTTTGAGCGATAAGGCTGCCCTTTGTACAATATCTTACTATTTTTTTTCTGTAAACTATAACTTGGTGTACAAATAAAGTTATATTCTATTCTATTCTATTCTCACCTTACTTATTGCACCCGCTGGACGCTATGCAGAGACGTGCTATCCGAATTATTGGTTGTCCTGAGGTGACTGGAGGCCTCGAACCATTGGCGCAGCGAAGAACCATAGCTTCCTTGGCTGCCTTCTACCGAATATATCACGGCGAGTGTTCTGAAGAGCTCTGCAACCTGATCGGCGGGAGTAGGTTGCAGAGCATACACAGTTAAGAGAATCTTCGCCAGAACTGAGCGTTTCAAAAGATTGTTCCTCTGTCAAACTTTTAAAACCTGGAACGACCTGTACGCGCACGTGTTTTCCTCATCTTACAATCCCGGGTTCTCAAGCGGAGCGTGAAGAGGCACATCACAGGGCCGCCGACTTGAGGACCACTGTCAGAAGTCTTACGGACTGTGAGAGTGGCCCTCAATCGCTAGATGCGCCACGGCTTTCCATCAGTGGCGACGTCAATTTGGCGAGCTTAATAAAAATAAATAAAAGGAATAAGGTATCTTACTTTTAGGGTGCCGCATCCAAAGAATAAAATTGGGACCCTATTAACGAGACTTCGCTGTCTGTCTGTCTTCAAGCTTTATCTCAGGAACCGTGACGTCTCGACAGTTGAACTTTTTAAATATGTTGTATTTCTGTTGCCGCTACAACTACAAAACACTGAAATCAGAAAAAATATAAGAGGCATACTAACAACAAAAAAAATATGTGTTAGTTGAAATGAAATTTTAAATACCTACAAAATTTTTCTCTTAAAACTTACACCACGCTTTTATACAAACGCTCTCCGCTCTCGCCCGAACATATTGAAACTTGTGTAAAATGTTCCATCGTTTATGTTACGTTCAGTAGCAGTACTGTGTACTGTGCAGAGTATGCAGTACTAGTTTTTATAGCAATAGACTTGTTGAACTTTTATTATATCCTCACTTTGTTTTTGTTGCTACCCTCTGTTTTTAAGGTTCCGTAAAGGGTAAAAATGCAGGGTCCCGTTTTTACCTTAAAAACAGAGTTCATGAGACTTCGCTCTCCGTCTGTCTGTTTGTCTGTCTGTCTGTCTATTTGTCGTCTGTCTGTCTGTCTGTCCTTCATGAGGCTGTATCTCGGGCACCGTGATAGCTAGAGAGCTGAAATTTTCACAGAAGATGTATATCTGTTGCCGCTATAACCAACATTAGAAAAATAATATAAATAAAGCGGGCTCCCAAACAATAAACGAAATTATTATTCCGTTTTTTCTTACGGAACCCTCCTTGCGCTAGTTCGATTCACACTTGGACGCTTTTTTTTGTTTTACTACCCTAAAAGGGGTTTCAGTGTTATTTATTGTTTTCGGTTTATGATGGATTTGAATTTTGTGATAGTCTACAATCCGACTAATATTATGGAATGGAGTAAAAGTTAGTCCGTACAACACAACACAAAGAATCACTTTATTGTCCGTCAGTCTGTCTGTCAAACACGCTTTATCTCGCGAACGCGTATTTGTGACGGGTTCAAATTAAAATAAAAACTCAGGACTACATTGTTAAGAAAATAATTTGCTTTCCACTGTCAGTACCTTACACTCTAAATAATTTATAGAAATGTCTAGATTTATTTCTATGATTGTGTACATAAAGGACTGCTTGTAGTAAAAATGGTGATTTTTTCAAAAAGTAATTTTTGCGATAAGGCCCAAGAAAATTGGCTTCCGGCCTTTCGGTATCATTTTAGTTACGGTATGGTAGCTACCATTTGTTTTTTTTGATATAATTTTAAATAGTAGATTCATGTGCGATTTGACAATGAGTTGTTCATGAAAATCTTTAAAACCTGTTCATAGAGACATTAACTTGTACTGGTACATTATTAAATGAAATGCTTTTATGTTTTGAAATTGTTTTATTAAGAATGGATTTATTTAATAAAAAAAGAGTATGTGAGGGGGAGTTGTATTTTTAATCAGTTCATTTTCTGATTACGGCTATCTACTTACATTTTTTTACGGTTGTTTCGACATAACCACCTATCTGTTGGTCTACGGTTGAGTTCAGAGTGCCGTAATATTCTCGTGTATTTTTGTAAACGACGGAAAAACAACTCTGAAAGGACTGACAGACAGACAAACGGACAGAATGGAAAATAAGTGCATCTGCCCTACTCGAAAAGTCGTTATACATGATACCAAAATTATACTTAAAAATTTATTTCAAAATCATTTGTAGCAATAAATTCTATGAATCGCCAACCAATAAACGTACCAGAATCTTGTCATGTCTTACTAATATTATAAATGCGAAAGTTTGTGAGTGTGAATGTTTGTTACCCTTTCACGCTACGAAAGTTGGTACAGGGATACATTATAATCTGGAATAACACTTGAGCTAGTTTTTATCACAAGAATTAGTTTTTACGGGAAGCGGGAACGGGAACAAATATTACGCAAGTGAAACTGCAGGCATCAACTAGTAATATAATAAAAAGAGTCACAAGAAGAGTGATATATGATCGAGTTCCAATAGTGACGCCGCGGGGCTCAAATCGGCGATTCTCTACACAGATTATGTCTACCTATAACGGGGAAAAGCAAATTTTGCAAATTTGACCCAAGGGTAAGAAAATAATTGTCTATTTGCTGCCGGAGAATATATCTCTTTACGTACTAACCGTTTGAGGTAATTGATATCACAAGAGGAAGAGCTAACTAACTTATTTGTCTCTGAAGATTAATAAGGATTTCAAATATGAAAAATTGTTATTGTTAAAAACAGTAAAACATATTTTTTAACAAAATTATTCCATACCTTTTTATTTACATTATTTATTTACCTATTTAAACTAAACTAAATCTAAATAAGGCCCTTATGTAGGGCATTGTGCCCAAAAGACTAGCAGCATTGCCCCTTTGAATAGCAATACATAATCTGCTTTCCATCAGGCTGGTGGCGACGTCAATTTGGCGTGATGAATATAAAAAAAAATATCTCTGTGACAGATAACTGGGTTGGGTCCTTGGAACCTTGGGTATTGGGTCCCCAGTCGACTTAACTAGGTGCTGTATCAAATTTTAAAATAATCTACGCACATTGGAACCCCATGGACCTAGGGTCTCGAGACCGACTGCAGGAAAATGATAGGACACTAACCCTTATTATTATTGATTTGTATCCTGGGGTCAGCCTTCCGAAGGCTTACCCGGGGCTCCTAAGCCTAGGCAGTAGGTGGGAAACGTGTAGTTTTTAGTCGGTAGGAGTCTGGTATAATATCATCCATGAAGATTTTTCTGACGTTGAATAAAACAAAAAAGCCGTGAGATAATTTTCACCAGACTGAGGGGCAGTATGGTGAGAACGATCTTACGGCTAACACGTTTATTGTGAAAGTGAAAGTTCAATCCGATTGAAGTTGTAATTTTTGATTAATTTCAAACTTTGAACAGATGATCCACGTGACCTAGTGACGTAGTTTAATGCAACAGAGTCAAAGACTACAGACAAAGTCTCGCCATAAGCCCCTCTGTACTTTATTTTATAGAGAGGGGCTAAAATGCTTATAGATTTGGTTATTTTCTAACTCTGTTTTATTATTAGAACTATTGCATCAAAATCAAATTACCTAAGCAATGTGCTGTAATGATTGAACCCAATGTCTGTTGCATAAACCGATTTACTACTTACACTACCATACGACCGTTAAATTGTACCTACTTTGGTGCGAAAGTCGTATCATCGAATTTTGGTACTTCGAAAACCTTTCACCGACATCACCATACTGCGACGCCTCGTTAAGTCGATGTCTTGTTACTACTTACTGTTAAATAAAATATGGTAACCAAAAATTGCACGTAGACTGGACCAGGCTTCGCAGTACATTTTTTCGATGTAACGAAACAGCGTAGTACCAAGATATCTGAAGGAACAAAGCTTCGCAGTAAAATCTTTCGCAGTAGGGTTTTTCGATGTAACGAACCATCGCAGTAACAAGACATCGACTTAACGAGGCGTCGCAGTATGGTGATGTCGGTGAAAGGTTTTCGAAGTACCAAAATTCGATGATACGGCTTTCGCACTAAAGTGGTGATACGCGTTAAATTAGGTACTATGAGAGTGCTGAATACCTTAGTCTAGTTAGTGGCTAATTTCATTAAGGTAGAGGAATGAAATCATAATACATTAGTAGTTCTCATTGTATTACTTTACAATTTTCCACATTGCTTTTCTTCTATATACTAAAATATAAAATAAGACGATAGAAGCTATTAGTTCTAAAACAAATATTCACACATTTTTATGACGAACGTAATGAGAGGGTCCGTTCTATATCATCACTGTTAGACGAAACTCAAAGAACTTCAAAGGAATGGGAACGAAATGATTATATGCTCTTTGAATTAATGTGTCACTTACATTTTATTAGACAAAAAGCTTTGACTTTGAGGGTTAAACGCAATATTCTTATATTTCATACGAAAGCAAATACTTTTTAAGGAAAACTGCATGAATGAACAACCGTTTATTCATGCAGTTTTCATTAAAAAGTATTTATTGTGAGTTATTTTTATACTATCGCGGTTTTTTTACACTCATACTTATAGAATTAGGAACTTCACGCGAAATACTTTTTACTTACATAAACCGCCGTTTCGGACACGTTGCAGCGCACGTGAGACTAAGGCGAGGATTGGACATAAACTACCCTCCGTTATTGTTACAATGAAGGATAAGGCATGCGACACGCCACACTCACTACGTCAGTATTGGCACAGTTTCTACGTTTAAGTTTATTATCCACTGAATTCCACATCTTGAAGGAGGCTATAACCACAGTCTTTTTGAGGGGTTTGTCACTGTTGACCATTTGATCATTTGACGTGTGACCGAAAAAACAATTGACCAAAAGAGTATTATTACTGCTGATCGAATGAACGTTTGGTCGAAAAACAGTCGACACAAGAATATTTTAACAAACAAAAGCGAAATAAGTAGGATTCGGTACTGGCACTCGCCGGCCGCTGCCGCGGCACGCTCGCTTCACTCGCTCGTCTCATGCGTTGTGGTCGCAGTTCTAACCTAACCTAACCTAGACATTTTGATTCAGCGTCTGTTAAAATATTCTGTAATCAAACGTTTTTCGACCAAACGTTCATTCTGTCAGTAGTAAAAATACCAAATGTTTGTTTGATAAAAACTCTTTTGGTCAATTGTTCAGTTCATTGTAATGGAATGACCTAATGTTTTTTCGGTTACACGTCAGATGATCAAATGAATTTCAGTCAACAGTGGTAAACCGCTTTTTGAGTCCTCTACATAGTTTGGTTTGCAACCCTATTAACCCTAAGACCATGCTATGCTAGGTGAGATAGGTTATCCCTATGGTTATGGAGGTTGAACTTGCATGGGGACCTCCAGGCTCCCAACCCTCACCTTTCTTAGCTCATGAAATCCTTTATTATTTCAGCTGAATATAACGTTTGTAAAGTTTACATCAAATGCAACTTTAAAAGTATTTCAAGCCTTTTTGCTAAAAAAAAAGAATAAGAATATATTATTATTTTGAAGAGGCACTTGGTGGAAAGTTGCAGTAATTTGGTTAATATGCGCCTATGTTCCACTGTGAGATATTGTGGAATTTTAAGCTGCTGGCTTAATGCCAGCCTGTGGCATATCCCCAGGCTATGTAGAATTACTAGATCCGACATATTTTTTTCTTCCCAACTCACATTATAAAGGTATTTATTTTGTTTTATTTATTATTTTATGTTAAACATTATTGTTTTTTTATTTTATTTTACACGCCAAGTAAATAAAATTATGGATGATATAGATGTGCAAGAAGCTGTTTAATGGGTGGCTTTATCGCTAAAAAGCAAATTCTGCCAGGCAACCTTCTAACCATTATCCATTTCCGGGCGATAAATATCAGTTGTACCTAAGGTTACCACAACAGAGTGTTCTGCAAAGAACCGGAGTGGAAAGTGTCACGGTATCACATCGCTAGATTGTTTGAGAGTCTAAGAGAATGCTGCCACTGTTTGAGTTGATCTAATAGTAAGGTGCTTCACAGACTGACGAAGTGAAGACGAAGAAGACAGAAGACGATTCGTCAAATTCAAATTAAGTTTATTCACGTAAAATACAGTGTGTACATTAAGATGTTGATTACAATACTAGTCCTTCTATACGACGCTCTATTCGTCCAATATTTCAACCGACTGATGGCAGCTCACCAGTAAGCCGGCTTGCATGGCACGTATATGTCAAGAGCGTACGCGTTCGACAGAGCGTTTCAGGACACGCGCTTGTTTGTACCCGTACACAGCTTGTGTTCGTGTACTTTCGTGGTTCTGTGTGTGAAACACAACCAGAAAGCCGTGAGATCGTTCTCACCAGACTGCCCCTCTCTAATACGTTTACTGTAAAAGTAAAATCCGATTGACGTTGTCATTTTTGTTTTATTTCAAACTTTGAACAGATGATCCACAAGACCTAGTGATGTAGTTTAACGCAACAGAGTCACAGACTACAGACAAAGTCTCGACAGCCCCTTCGATATCTTTTCTAAAATACTTTACACATCAATCACTTCCATTTGATTATAATCAAGGTTAGTTATTTGTAGGCTGGTATTCTCTCCATTCCGCGAAGCGTTGTACCTACATGACTTACGTAAATTCTCCTTTTTGTATGGCCATGGTATTTTTAAATGATGACCCGAATTCATCCGAAGTTTCACGAACGGAGGCAATGCAATTTTGTAATTGGTTTCTGAAAATTTAATGATGAGGAATTTAATATTGTTCCATATTCATGGGATTTCTGAACGCCAAATGGAGTTTAATTTTTTGTTTTTCAATTAATTTTGACAGGAATGCGATTAATCGAATAGTTAATTTGTAGTGTAATAATAAACTGCACGTAAGTGGTTGGTTTAACTTGTACAAAAGTAAGTTACCTATCCTCCTTTCAACGGCTTATATCATTTTTGTGTGGCTTAGTTATTAAATTAGAAGCTGAATGCTCTGGCCAAATAAAACTTTTGAGGGTCGGTTTATTATATCCCTTTTAAAAATAGTAAGATCAGAATCGGATTCTTACATACATACAGACATATAGTCACGCCTTTATCCCCGAAGGGGTAGGCAGAGGCAAATTATAATGCACTCATTTCACGACTCCTACTGACTATAAACCACACGGTGGGGTTACGTACCATTACCTACGGCTGGGACATCTGGGTAAGCCTTTTTAATTCATACTTATAGAATTCGGGACTTCACGAGAAACACATTTACTTACATTTTCACACCGACGTTTCGAGCACGTTGCAGCGCCCGTGGTCGCGGTTGGACTGACTGTTTCGCGTGAAGTCCCGAATTCTATAAGTGTGAGTGTAGAAAACCGCGATAGTTTAAAAATAACATTAGCCTTTTTAATTTTTAAAAAATATTATAGTTAGTAAATAAACTTTTTTACTCCAATAAAATTAATATCCCTCATTCCCTCAATCCTCTGCCTCTCAGGCATAGCGTTCATGAGGGATTTCCACGCGTAAGAAAACAAGATTAGGTTTACTAGCTTGCTCATTTGACATTTGGCAATACATACATACATATGGTCACGCCTTTATCCCCGAAGGGGTAGGCAGAGGCAAATTATAATGCCCACATTTCACGTAAAAGGTGGTGAGCCATATCGCCGTGTTGAAATGAACAGGCGAAGGTTGTGACTGCCTGCTGTTGAAATTTATCAAGCCGCATAAAAAGGCTTACCGAGAACTTACGGAACTTGGCTTAACGACTGCCATTTTACTGGTAACCGGGACCAACGGTTTAGCGTGCCTTTCCGAAGCACGGATACGCTGAAATAAATGTCACAAAATGGTCACATGGATGGTCACCCAACCAAGGACCGGCCATAGTGAAAGTTGCTTACTGCATTACTCGTTTACAGAACACTGAGTCCGTGGGGCCACGAGCGCTTCTTCTCTGCTTTGAAAATATCATGAATCAGAAAAGAAATTCGTAGGTTCTAATCAGAAAGTAGTCCTAAAAATACTCATGAAGCAGTATACAAATGACGAAATTTCTACTTGAATAGAGAAAGCGCAAGTATTCGACTAAATTACTCGAGTACGCTCAACTTTCAAATTGATTCGCGAACTTTTTCTTTGCAATTATTTGTCATGGAAGTAGGTACCATTGGTACTCGAGGGAAACCATTATTTTGTGATATTTACTCACTATTATCAATCATTTATTACTTTTTTACGCCAAGAACATTAATATCCTTACATAATTTTAACAAGTTATTTGTTGTTATTCAGTTTCATTCAGTTAAGTGCCAAGTTATTCTCTAAATATGTCTCTCCAATTTTCTTCTCATTCCTGAATTTTGTTTCTTTATAGTAAGAATCCGATCCAAACTGTTTTTTACTAATGTGCCATTAGTCTAAAAGGGTTTTTAATCACTCAATAATAATTTATTATTAATGTTACATTATGCCTGAGCTCACAGCCTTTATCTAAAAGAAAGAAAGAAAGAATATATTTTTTTTGGACACTGAAAAGCTGTGAGCTTTCAGGAAATTGAAGAGATGAATAAAAAGTAATGTTGAAATTTAAAATGCTGGTTTATTGTAAATTAAAAAACTCGGGGTCGTGGTTTGTGGTCAAGCAGCAAGAGGCTTTGCGATTTCCGATAGTCTTCGCAGGGTTTCGACTTATCTTGGGTCTCCTGAAGGATGCTGCAGTTGCTGAAGTGGCCGTGCCGTCCACAACGTCCCGGAGCACAAGTCCAGAGGGTGATCTTCTTGTAACCCGTAGGGTGAATGGTTCTTTAGAACCCGTAGGGTGGATGGTTCTTCGTGGAACCCGGAGGGTGGATCTTCACAACCCGTAGGGTGGACCCCAAGGATGGGGTATTCGTCGTTTGCAGCTAGACAATTATTCACCTAGGGAGAATTTCGCTCCCTATACAATTATATTTATTTTTAAAGATATTTCTTGATGCACTGATACTTTCGCGATAGTATATTTTAAATTTGTGATGTGGTTCCTGAAACTGCGCGTGCACTCCTATTTATAGCATTGAACAGCGCCTCTTGCGGCTAGTAGCGTCCCTACGTCCTACGTCATTTGCCTACTTGGCGAGTTAACCCGCGCTAGTGTTAATGTGACTATTTGTCGGCAGATGGCGCTTTCAACAATTTTCATTATAAAATAGTTTTTAATATACCAAACTAATTGTTATAATAATATGAACTAATAGATTATTTATTCGTTGGTTCACAACGTTACAACACGCACAATGAATGACTAACAGTGAATAAATTATCATCTACACCTACATTTTACATTTAGATTTTTGTTTCACGGAATTGGTAGTGAGCCTTATTGAAGTGTTGAAATGGACAGGCGCTGGTTGTGACTGTTCGCCATTAAAATGTTTAGGTCATCCTTATAGCCTTCAACTTGGCATAACGTGCCTTGCGAAGCACGGAAACGCTCGGAAAAATGTAAGTAAAATAAGTGAATAGTCTAATCGCAATCGAGTGATAATCAAGTGACTTTAAACTACGTAGTAGGAACTTTCTCCGATATTTCTAGCACTAACTAGGGACGTTAAGTAATTTATCTTGAAAATAGAACAAACTAATTAATATCACTTATAGGGTAAATAGTATTTGAACAAAATTTTACGGTGATTTGTCAAATTGATGCTTATTGGTCGTTCGATGTTTATAAATGACTAGATTCTGTCCTGCGTCTTTACTCGCGTCATAGGTTAAATACCTGTTAAGATGATTTGGTAACATTCTTTCTTAGTGTGTTGAGATTTTGACCCCTTTAAGGTTGCAATATTCGACCTTGACAAATTTAAAAACAATTCGAAGGATTGCAGCGTTCGCTTTTGCCTGATTTGATTCGATTCTAATACATTATATTACTGTTATAAAATCTGAGGGGTTTTAAGAAAAAATCTAGCCGTAAAATATTGTTCTAAAGATCTATATCAATTTTATGACAAGTTTTTATGAGGATTAAACACATTTATTTAGATTAAAAATTATATTACTTGTTAAGATTTTTGCAATAGTTCTCATTTTTCGAGAGCGATTTCTATCAAACAAAGTATTCCTAATCCTGTTTTGATACGTTAAAATAGCAATAGTATTTAATAAATTACAATAACATAGTTTATCAGATCAAATCGAAGAATATTTTCCTAGTATAAAGTTCACCCCAAGATGAGTCTCTTTCGAATATACAAGTCTTAAATAGGTAGATAAATAAAAAAATATCTTCTTGTTGATCTCTACGTCACAAAAGAAAACTACTGTCTAACTAACGGACTATCAATGTTATGTATTTTTCCACAAAAAATGTATAAAACTAACTATCCTCCCAAAAAAAAAATTGGAACAAGCCTACATCGAGCAGTGGGCTGGTATCATAAAATGTAACCTAGACTTTTCTTACATGCACCTGCATGTAAGAAAAGTCTAGTAAGATTTAACATATATTATATTATTATAACAAGTCTCTCGACTTTCTATATGTAGGCGTCTTACAATTGAGAATTCAGATTTCACACACGCTCCCTGAGGGCATCGAGTAACAACCCTAGTAAACAATTTGGAAATCGGAGTCTGTTGATTTACCAAACAACTACAATGTGATTCTAATAAAGATATTTCATAACGTGTGACAACATTAAAGGTAAGACCGCACTGAGCGGAACTGCACTGCAGCGCAACTGCGCGACACATAGCGTCATTTTTTGGTATACCGCACTACAACTGCGCTACAACTGCAGGGGAACTACAAAAATGTATTCAGTAGGTAGGGAACCTCTGAGCAAGATGGACGTCGAAATGGATGACGGCCGCTATGAAACTTTGAATAGGGATGCAATATCGGTTATAAAAAATATCGATATTGAAAACATCGATGTTTATATTAAGTATTAATACCCGTGGTCTGATACCCATAACACAAGCAGGTTATTCCTAGCTTACTTTGGGATCAGATAGCATTGTGTGAAATATCCGTGAATATTTATTTATTTATTTATTTATTTATATACGATATATGGATAATCACGAACGATATATTGATATATCGATTTGTCTGCCGCTCTTATTGTTTTTTGTTTAACAATAATGATCACACGGAAACACAACCTTGATTATTCTACTTTTGTTCATAACTCCGCTTTTTTCAACCGATTGCCATGAAACTAAGCTCAGATTTTAAGCTTAACATATAAACATTAACATTATATCGTTTATAAACATCAATGTTTTCAATATTGATAATATTTTATTTTGATAAATATCGATATCCCAAAATCGATATTTTTAATAAACGATAGTGCATCCCTACTGACCTTAGACCATCTAACACAGGACCCGCCTTACTGTAGCATTCCCCTCTGCCAAGGCAATAGACCATTCGGACTAAGAGGTTTATAAAAACTATAAAAAGCACTTGAAAATCGATTGATTCACTATCATAATCGACATACATCGGCCTTAATCTGAGGACGCCATGCGTTCGCACACAGCTATAACGATTATGATAGTGAATCAATCGATTCTCAAGTGCTTTTTATAAACCTCTTAGTCCGAATGGTCTATTGCCTTGGCAGAATGGTCTATTGCCTTGGCAGAGGGGAATGCTTCAGTAAGGCGGGTCCTGTGCTCAATAGTCAAAGCTACTGACTATGAAAATAAAGTTGGCCTAAACCGCACTGAGCGGCAACTGAACTGCACTGCAACTACACGGCGCGACAGGTCGCGACACTTTTGGTGAGTTGATCAACTTTGTCGCGCAGTTCCGCTGCAGTCGGCTGAAGTGTAGTTCAGTTGCCGCTTAGTGCGTGTTGCCTCATACAATTTCAAATAAAGAATATTTTGTCGCGTCGTGTCGCGCAGTTCCGCTGCAGTGCAGTTCCGCCCAGTGCGGTCTTACCTTAAGTGTCAAGAACCTTGTTTAAATAATGTAAATTTCATAGATTTAGAATTTTTCGCTATTATAAAATAAATATTAAAATATTGACGAATACATCAAAATTTTAATGTGAAAAAAATTTTGATCTCGAGCAGGATTTGAACCCGCGTCTTCTGGTTTGCCGGACCAGACGCCTTAACCAACTAGACCACCGAGACACTGCTCTCGACCGTCAAATTCTTTCACCTCATTACGTCTTGGGGCGACGTAGGCACCATCTACCGGTAACTTAGTTAAGTTGCCCGGCTCGAATGTATAGAATTGCACCTATATAATCATTCGACTTGCGATGATACCTGCCCAAACATTAAAGATAATTTTGAAAAGCAATTAGTATGCTCACTCAATCACAAATTTTAATGTGAAAAAAACTCGGTGGTCTAGTTGGTTAAGGCGTCTGGTCCGGCAAACCAGAAGACGCGGGTTCAAATCCTGCTCGAGATCAAAATTTTTTTCACATTAAAATTTGTGATTGAGTGAGCATACTAATTGCTTTTCAAAATTATCTTTAATGTTTGGGCAGGTATCATCGCAAGTCGAATGATTATATAGGTGCAATTCTATACATTCGAGCCGGGCAACTTAACTAAGTTACCGGTAGATGGTGCCTACGTCGCCCCAAGACGTAATGAGGTGAAAGAATTTGACGGTCGAGAGCAGTGTCTCGGTGGTCTAGTTGGTTAAGGCGTCTGGTCCGGCAAACCAGAAGACGCGGGTTCAAATCCTACTCGAGATCAAAATTTTTTTCACATTAAAATTTGTGATTGAGTGAGCATACTAATTGCTTTTCAAAATTATCTTTAATGTTTGGGCAGGTATCATCGCAAGTCGAATGATTATATAGGTGCAATTCTATACATTCGAGCCGGGCAACTTAACTAAGTTACCGGTAGATGGTGCCTACGTCGCCCCAAGACGTAATGAGGTGAAAGAATTTGACGGTCGAGAGCAGTGTCTCGGTGGTCTAGTTGGTTAAGGCGTCTGGTCCGGCAAACCTGAAGACGCGGGTTCAAATCCTGCTCGAGATCAAAATTTTTCACATTAAAATTTGTGATTTAGTGAGCATACTAATTGCTTTTCAAAATTATCTTTACATCAAAATTATTCAAAATAGTCAGTCTGTAAAAAGCGTAGAAAAAAAAGACGTGTGGCACTCGGGGACTGCCGCGGTAAAGCTATTACATAGCATTTTTTACCGACTATGCTAGTATAATTATTTCTATATAAGAATACTAGCTGATGCCCGCAGCTTCGCCCGCGTAAAATTTGTTACCGCGGGAAGTTATTCCCGGGATAAAAGGTAGCCTATGTGTTATTCCAGACTTTAATGTATCTCTGTTACCAAATTTCAGCCCGATCCGTTCAGCGGTTTGAGCGTGAAAGAGTAACAAACATCCACACTCACAAACATTCGCATTTATAATATTAGTAAGATTTTAAGGCCTATGTTCAACAAAGTAAAGTACCAAGTACCTACTTGACTGTGGACATTTGGGCTTTTGGACTTTTGGCCTATTGGCCTTTTGGACTTTTGGACTTTTGGACTTTTGGCCTTTTGGACTTTTGGACTTTTGTACTATTGGACTTTTGTACTATTGGACTTTTGGACTTTTGGACTTTTGGACTTTTGGACTTTTGGACTTTTGGACTTTGGACTTTGGACTTTTGGACTTTTGGACTTTTGGACTTTTGGACTTTTGGACTTTTGGACTTTTGGACTGTTGGACTTTTGGACTTTTGGACTTTTGGACTTTTGGACTTTTGGACTTTTGGACTTTTGGACTTTTGGACTTTTGGACTTTTGGACTAAAGTCCAAAAGGCCAAAAGGCAGGAATCTTAGCATTATGTTATGTAGCCTATAGCCACTATCAATTAATGTACCTACTTACTATCGAACAGTTTTTGAAACCCTACCAGTAGTTTCAGTAAGACTTGCCTTGGTATGATGTGATCGTGGTCCCTTTGCAGCGTGTGTCCAATCTAGCGCAGCAGCTACACTTCCGACGTTTGATCGGTTGGTGGATAGGGGTCTCACTGCAGCGTTCCAATAGTCTTACGTTCGTGATGTTCTCGGGCCCGTATGTACCGAGGATCCATTGGAGGCAGCGTTTGACGAAGACTTATAGCTGGTAGCTGGTGCGAAATGTATTTAGTGACCTTCCATGTCTCGCATCCGTATAGCAGTTAGCAGTACAGTTTTAACGTTTACTTTGTTTTGAGTTTCACTCTTCGTGTCTTTTGGACTTTTGGACTAAAGTCCAAAAGGCCAAAAGGCAGGAATCTTAGCATTATGTTATGTAGCCTATAGCCACTATCAATTAATGTACCTACTTACTATCGAACAGTTTTTGAAACCCTACCAGTAGTTTCAGTAAGACTTGCCTTGGTATGATGTGATCGTGGTCCCTTTGCAGCGTGTGTCCAATCTAGCGCAGCAGCTACACTTCCGACGTTTGATCTGTTGGTCTCACTGCAGCGTTCCAATAGTCTTACGTTCGTGATGTTCTCGGGCCCGTATGTACCGAGGATTCATTGGAGGCAGCGTTTGACGAAGACTTATAGCTGGTAGCTGGTGCGAAATGTCTTTAGTGACCTTCCATGTCTCGCATCCGTATAGCAGTTAGCAGTACAGTTTTAACGTTTACTTTGTTTTGAGTTTCACTCTTCGTGTCCATTTTCGCAACTGCCCACGGGGCGCGGCTGTGTAAAGGTTGTTCTGGCCTTGGCGAGACTCGAAATGATGTAAGGTACTCTTCTATCCCATCAGTTTCTGACACGACACTCCCGAGGTACGTGAATTAGTGCCTCCACCACATCTCTTGCGTCTGTCGATTTTAATTTCAGTCCAGCCATTCGCTGCCTCATCCTGCTCGTTGTCCTGCACGTTGTCCTGCAGACATGCATGACGGCGTGTGTGTGCCTCAGCAGGCACAGGACATCGGCATCATTTAAATCCTCCAGGATATCAGTATAGGCCCCATTCTATGCCGCGCCGATTGTTCTTTGCGGTATTCAGCATTATACCATCTATTTTCTATGGATGGTTGTTAACTATCCTGTTATCTTCATAACGATCCTCTAAGGTAGGTACAGTACGTATTTTCAAAAGAGTTTGTGAACTCTATTTTTAATTTCTTTTTCAGAATATTGATGACATTTGATTGATGTCATTTTATACACGTTACGTCTACTACATTGATACATGTAATAAAATTCTAACACGCCGGTGTTTGTATGTAAATTGTTTATACTGAGGAAAATTCTATACTGAGGAATAGCTTTAACCATTAAGCTCTATTTTGATTAAGCAAACAGGGCAGATTCACACGCTTTTTGATGAGTATGATTAATAAATACCTCTAATTTCATAGACCTTGTGTGACGTAAACAAAGTTGCGAGGGTCAGCTAGTTAAAAGATAAAACAATAGGTTTCTTCTTAAAAACTATTTTTACAAATTTTATGGTAATAATAGACATTCTTTGAAATATGCATGTATGGTATTGTTGTGACTTTTATGACACGTTTAAAGTACATAGGTATGAGATAGATGGCGCTCGCGGCTACGTCAGCGTGAAATTTTCTTCCCGCTTCCCATGGGAACGTACTCCCGGGTTTGGTTATCTTTATAGCAGTATTATATATAAATTAACAAAACAAAAAATAATACTGCATTGGTGATAATAATAATAAAATGTATGTATATAGAGTACTCACCTCTTATATTTGCTCCATGGTACTCATTCATTTTCTTTCACTATTTTTCGTGACTTTCTTCATTAATAACTGCACTTTGTTTATTTATATTTAAAACACTTTTTACACAAATTATACGAGTACAGTTCACTGTTGTACATAGATGATGAATACCTATACACCTATAGTCGAATTTTTATTTAGACGAAGTAAATTGACAGCAACTAATGTAATTGACAGCATCGAAATTGTCATTTCACATTATGAACTCTAAATTCGACCAGCACTCTTAATTCAACTTTGGTCGAGTGGTTAAGACGCGGATCGGTACGCAGAAGGCGCAAGATCGATTCTGGGTACAAGCATCAATTTTTGGATTATTTGACACAATATAATAATATATAACGACTGCAGAGTTCATAATTGACGTAAACAAAAAATTTATGAAGTGCGAGACGAGATACACGAACGTGGCCGAAGGTAGCCGAGAGTGTGACTCGTTTTCGTGACACAATTTCTGGATTCGGTCTCCACGCAAGGCCCGCGATAGAAGCTATGCAATAGCTTAAAAATGGCGCATTGATTCTTGATAGATTAAAAAACATAAATTACATATTATATGTCATAATGTCGACCTGGCTTCCTGCAAAGATACTGCGAAGGTGAGATCTTGATCGAATAAGACTGAGTGCATTCCATTCCGTTTCATTATAACCAATACATTAGGTACATATTACTCTATAGCATTACTCAGTATACACATCAGCACAATACACAAAAAACGATTGATGTGGATCAACCCTTAACCAAAATATAAACTCTTTTCCCTATTTTCGTGGTTTATTTCGTATCGTGCTCAACACAGCCTAAATATTGGTAGATGTAGATAAAATAAATCATTTTATTTTCAAAAGGACAAACCGCTAGAGACCTCGAAATAAACGCCTTGATTGATAAAAAGGTATTGATCCACTGTAAGCTATGAAAATCTCCGTAATATGTCGAGGATGCGAAGGAATAACAAATGTATATTTTACATGTGTGTATCATTGAATACAGTTCCAAATATATCTACTTTATGATAGACTTGTCTATGGTGCTTTATAACGAATTGAGAAATTTAATTTCCAGGGAGTGTTTTATTTGTACGATGTAAAAACTAGTTCTGTTAGGTATGCTAGGATCTGGGCAGATTGGCAAACCCTCAACTCGCGTCAACATTGTTCAGTCACTCTTTACCATTTTAATAGTCATGCAACATTTCCAAACTTTGTAAAAGCTTGGACTTAACTTAGTCATGCAACCTTTCCAAACTTTGTAAAAACCATTAAAAATTTAGTTAAAGAAGGGATCAAAGCTCACAAGAATCTAAACAGTTTACATTATGTACTGTATGTGGGTGTAAGAGGCCATTTACCAGCTAGTTGTGCACCTGCTGAGAAACGGACCATAATTGCTCCTAATATCCTATTAAGTTATTAAACTAGCAAACTAGCATCCTGAAAATGATAGCAGACAGGATGGACTCAGCAATTGTGAGGCGATTCACTGACCTGCATGTGAGAGGTCTGGGTGGTAGATTAACTTCAAAATAAATTTCATGCTGACGTCGTTTTATTTTATTGTTTTAATGTGTATATTTACTAACATAGGTCTTAAGTATTTTTTTTTGTTGACGCGGGGAACGACTTTACGCGCCTTCATCCCAGCTGCGGGGGCAGCTGGGATGGTGTGTGGGACTCCCGGCCCGGTACGGAATGGACCGTCCTACCCACTAAACCCCGCGGTGTTCCTCCTCACCCTTTAGCCGGGCCGAGGGATATCAAAAGATTATTCACGTCGACCCGGCGAGGGACGCCCCGTTTATTCGGGGCTCTCCTCGGGGGAGCCAGATGGGCGGCTCCCCAAAGCTCCCTAAGGAGCTGAAGACCACGCCTGCACCGCTCTCGAGCGCCCCTCTGTAATAGAGGAGACAGAGAGCGGCTGGCGCTGGCGTGCGCTAATGGGCACCCCGGAATACGGGAAAGGTGCCCACCGCCATGTGACCGTTGGTGGGCGGGGTCCCCCGACCTTACGTCCACAGTCAAGAAACAATCGGGGGCGCGCAGTGACTCCTCCCCGTGGCGCCCTCGAACTGCACGGCAGAGCCGGAGCATTATCGGTTACTCCCGCTTCCCCGCACAGTGCACCTCCCGCTTTGCCGCCATCACCTCGTCAACGAAGCGACGGCGACCCAGCATTGCTGCTGCCGGCCGTGAATAACGGCACGGCCGGCAGCAACACACATCACCGAGCAACCCACAGTTGGGTTACTTCCGCCTTGACCGAAATCAGCCAGAGTAGCACAACTCCCCCACAGAGGAAGGGGAGTGGTCGCTACTCTGTTGCCCAGGATGCACCACGAGGAGGATCCAACCCATTGGGGTCCTTAAGATGTTAGTAGGGCCCCGCATCCCATAGGTCTTATGTATAGAATAGAATAGAATAGAATAGAATAGAATAGAATAGAATAGAATAGAATATGCTTTATTGTACCTACTTACTAATTAAAAATTACAGAAATATGGAATTCAGGGTTTAAAATGTACAATGGGCGGCCTTATCGCTAAGTGCGATTACTTCCAGGCAACCTTTTAACCTATTTTTTCTTAAGATTATGATATTAAAAAAATTTGCTGTAATTGTCTGAAAATAAACAATTTTTATTTATTTATTTATTAAAATGCACCCTAAAGTACAAATTCAGGTAAGGTTTAGGAGCAACAAATAATTATTCGGGGTAAGTAAAATGGCAGTCAGGCATTGATACTGTTTGCAAAATATGTTGTGTAGCTACGCCACCGGGGTGGATAAAGTTCCTTAGGATTACGCAACATTCAATAACTTTATAGGAAATTGTGGCACATCACATTGGTTGAATCTTTCTTCAAAAAGTATCTCATAATCCGCCGTAAGATTTTGGACTTTTTGGGGGTGGTTTTTGATGAGTAATGAATCTATGAACTTATTAGTACTTAATAAAAGGTGATGCTATTCAAAAGACTAGTTATTGCGATGATGAAAATTGAGAACAACTTTAAAAACAGTACTAGAACTACTGTTATCTTACTAATATTATAAATGCTAAATTTTGAAAGTGTGCCTCAATGTTTATTACTCTTTCATCCTCTAATAGTTGAACGGATTGGTCTGTTTTTTTTTTGGAATAAAACATAGGCTGTTTATCCCGGGTATAAATTCCCAAGGCAAGCGGGAGCAGGAACAAAATTAAACCGGGTGGAGCCACGACTGTCATCGAGTTTTATGCATAAAAATCTTTTTTTTTGTTTTTGTCGGGTCAAGGTTGATATGAAAAAAGTAATAAAAAGAAATTAGTGTTATCTTCCACTTTGTAAGGTACACTGTACACTCGTAAAAAGTAGTACATAACTACATATGGATATAAAAACTTGTTGAACCGTTTTACGGAATGTAGACATAAAAGTTTTAACATTCTGGATCTAATAAGCAAAATCTTAGTACCTAGTGAGCTTAGTAATTCGCGTAAACTAATGCCATTTATTGAAAGCAACACATTTTCATGCACTTTTTTTTACGACATTTACGTGAGGGAAATTCCTTCACGGATGCTATGAAAAAACCAAAAAACCTCAAGTTATACCCAACAGCCTACGTTTGGGAGCCCCGGGTAGGCTCTCGGAAAGATGCCCCAGGACTCCCAACAGACCTACGGCTACCACTGCGGCCTCGCCTAGCGAGTGGTTCGGTTGCTAACCCGTGTCTTTGGGAGTTTTCGGGTGTCATCCCGCTTCTTAGGGGGGGGGGGGGGGGCGTGCGTGAATCCTTTACATCACGTTGCCGTCTAGGGCCTGCTTCTGTAAGGACGGTGGTGAGCAGCCCTCTCATACACATTTTCATGCCTACACTGTAAATAATATCCTTACTAGTACATACTCACGATTTTATTCCCGAAAAATAGACAGAGGCATTATTATGCCCACATTTCACCGATTGTTTTTTTTGGTATTGAGTATAACCGGGAGAAGAGGTTTAACGTGCCTTCCGAAGCACGGAAACGAAATACTACGAAATAGTCAACCACCTAAGGACTAGCAATAGCAAATGTTACTGAACGCTGTGGTCGGCTACAGAATACTGGGTTAGTGGGCTACGACTGCTTCTAAGAATTTTCAGTATTATGACATTTTCTCTTAATTATAGAGAGATAGGGTCGGCAGCGAGAGTGTAGTGCCTCTGTTGAGCAAACGTTCATAGGCACTTTTCATCAACTGAATCGCAGGCATATCGGCAACCTTAGTGGTATTAAAAATATATCAAATAAAAAGTTAACTAACGAGTATTTATAGACTTGTGCTCATTTCAGAACGTACGCCAAATCCACATGGGACCTCCCCGTATTGAAAATATAAATGATATACTGGTTGAATTTATAGTCGTTTTGGAACGGAAAGGTTTAGGCCCAGTTTCGATAACAGAACCGATCGGCACTGTCAATTTGAAAATCAACAATAAAAAATTACGAAAATGTCAAAATCTACATCGTTTGCCAAAATCAAAACGAGAACACCTGGTTATTCCTTTAAATTTCACGAAATACGTTTACTACGATTTTCTACTACAATTTTTCCTTCAATGTCTAACGTTCCAATCAGTACGAAGAGTCACCGCGCCGGGAAAATTCGACCAATCACAACGCATGAACGCATCGGTCCACGTGGACTCGTTGCCAAGTAACGTCGGTAGGTACTCGACTAGTTACGTCTTGTAGGTAGGTAAATACGCTCGGCCGACCGCGCCGCCGACCGGCGACCGCGGCGCGCAGTTCGACTATAACTCGCGCGCAGTATTGTCGTCGCAATCGACTTTTATTTGTGGTCGGAAATAAAACGATTAGTTTACACTCGAGAGTACGAATCTCGTGATGAATTACGCAGTGCGATAGTGGACGCCTTTGAAATAGTGAAAAGTGACAGAGACACATTGAATAAACTAAAAGACAATAGCCTAAAACGTGCCCGTTTGTGTATCGAACGTTCTGGACTCCATTTTGAGCAGTTGCTAAAGTACAGGGAAGTGTAAATAAACTGTGAATAGGTAGGTCTAGGTATTTAAGTTGATTATTTTGTAAATATGTAGCTCCAATTTTTTAGATACGCCGGAAATACTCCCTATTTGTTCGTGTTTATTTTCATTATTATTACATAAACCTTATTAATTCACCGTAAAATAGAACAATATTAAAGTATCCCCGGTCCTAAGCCCGCGTAAAGTATGAAGGAGAAATTGGAGTCCTTATTTATTTATTTATTTATTTATGCACACACTAGTATATAATAATTATAGGTATAGCAGGAAACTTAGGTACAATGGTACTGCTTATTTCTAGAAGAAATATCTCCCAGCAGACCGGCGAGAGGAGAACATGAAGTAGGAAAAGAACAATTAAAAGTGTGTAATTGAAAAGAACAGGAGAGAATTGATATAAAACACATACAAAAGAACAGAGGCAGTTTTAACTATATAAATATAATAATAAATATTTAAATAAATACTTTATAAACAAATACATAAATAGGTATAGGTATATAATTACATAAATAAATAGATACATAAGTTACAAAGTTGATAAATAGTATCCACGGACTTTCCTTTTAAAAGTAGAAACAGTTTTGCTATCTCTGAT
Organism: Miltochrista miniata; assembly: GCA_933228765.1. Classification (NCBI taxonomy): domain Eukaryota; kingdom Metazoa; phylum Arthropoda; class Insecta; order Lepidoptera; family Erebidae; genus Miltochrista; species Miltochrista miniata. The sequence continues at coordinate 5,535,650 of OW121764.1, read as the reverse complement.
GACAGGTGGGAGTGAGTTCCACAGTCTGACCGCATGCACTGTGAAGGAATTGGAGTAGAAATCAGTTTTATGCTTAGGAAATCTAAGATTCGAGCGTAGGTGTGTTCTGCAGGGAGCATCAGGAGAGCGAAAAAATGCGAACCGCTCCCTGAGATAGGAAGGAGAAGAAGGGTTGTGGAGGATATTGAAAAGAAGGCAGAGGATTCGAGTGTTTCGGCGAAGGCGGATTGGGAGCCACTTGAGTTCTTTGCGAAGGTGGGAAACATGATCAAACTTTCTAAGATTGAATATGAAGCGTATACATAAATTTTGCAATCTCTCAAGTTTATCTAAAAGCTCCTCTGTAGCGTCCAAATAGCAAGAATCAGCGTAGTCAATAATGGGTTGAATAATAGTTTGGGCAAGACTAATTTTCGTCCTCAAGGGTAGTAGAGTTTGGAGGCACTTCAAAGAGTGGAAGGAAAAATGCACCTTCTTGCTGACATCATTTATGTGGGCGCTCCAAGATAGAGTGGTATCCATTATCACTCCTAGGTTCTTCACGGAGTCTGCGTAAGGTATTTGAATACCGGCTAAAAGAACAGGAGAAGGTTGAGACTCCGAAAGAATGTCGCAGTAGTATTTACTACCAATGATAATGGCTTGCGACTTCGAAGGGTTAATACGCAATCCGACCGAATCAGCCCAGCCATTCAGTGTATCCAAATCCTGGTTTATGGATGATATCGCGGGGAGGGGATCGGTAGCCGAAAAATGACGGTACAGTTGCAAGTCATCAGCATAGAGATGGAAGTTATTGGTAATAAGACTAGTAGCAGAATTAATGAAGGCAGAAAATAAAAGAGGAGATAGCACGCCACCCTGAGGAACACCCGCAGATAGCTCGCACCAGTCAGACGATGTCTGACCGATTCGAACGTACTGAGAGCGTCCTCGAAGGTATGAATCAAACCAAGAGATAGCAGAAGAAGAGACATTTATAGAACTTAATGTACCTAGCAGTACATCAAAATCCACAGAGTTGAAAGCGCTGCTAAAGTCAAGTAAGACTAGTAGGGTTAACTGTTTCCGCTCCATAGCCCAGCGAATGTCATCCGTCACTTTTACAAGTGCAGTGACAGTGCTGTGCCCAGCGCGAAATCACGACTGAAAAGGGCTGAGGGAGTTAGAAGAGGATAAGAAGTGGGAGAACTGCCGATGAACAATATGCTCAAGAACTTTAGAGAGAAAAGGAAGAATGGAAATTGGTCGGTAATCAGTCAGCAAACAGGGGTTCGTTTTTTTAGGCAGAGGCACAACAAACGCTGACTTCCAGACCTCAGGGAAGGAGCAAGAAAATAATGAATAATTGAAGATGTGAGTGATGACAGGAAGTATAATAGGGAGAATAGGGAGGATCATCCTTGAGCATATGCCATCGTTTCCCGAAGCAGTTGAAGAAATGGACAGTAGGGATCTCCTAACGTCGGACTCGGAGACCGAGTGAAACTGAAAAGAAGAGGTCTGAGGCACAGGTTCTCCCAGTAGTCGTAGTAAAGTGGCACCTTTCACATTTACATCTAAGGAGACAGGTGGCCGTGAAAAATGCTTGTTTAGCGCATTGATATCAATGTCCCTTGTGTCAGAGACTGGAGATTTACCTATGCCAACAGACCTTAGGAACCTCCAGGTATCAGCAGAATTCCGACTGTTAAGAGAATCATAGAAATGGCGTCTCCTTGCATCTCTACACATCCGACTGCAACGATTCCGCAGTGACTTAAACGCTACCAAGTTTTGCTCCGAGGGGCTATTTCTAAGTCGCCTTTTCGCTTTGTCTCTACGAGCCATAAGATTTTTAATAGTTTCGTTCAACCATGGAGCCGGGTAATGCTTGATGCGTACTCGTTTGACGGGGGCATGTCGGTCGAACAACGTCACAACAGTGGAATTGAAGAAGCTAACCATATCATTGACATCAGAAGAGTTGAAGACCAGCGACCAGTCAGCAGAAGCCGCATCAATCTGTAGTGCCTCCAAATCCATACCCCTGAAATTGCGAAGAAAGCAGATTTGTGGCTTACGTTTGGGGGGACGAACATGTAAAGAAACGTAAAGTAAGTCGTGACAGGAGAAAGGAGCGGTCAACTGACCATGAGTGCACACATCATTGGGTGAAGAAACAATGACCAGGTCAAGTAATGAGGGATTGCGATTAGGCACATGGTGAGTTGAAGAGAGAGGCAGAACATGTAGGTTATAGGCTGACAACAAAGATAATAGTTTGGAAGAGCGGGAATCATTTTTTAACAAACAAGTATTGAAGTCACCCATTATGACTACGTGGTTGTAGGATGGAGTGAGGTCATGTAATAATTCATCAAAAGAGCTGAAATAGTCTATCGTCAAGTCAGGGCTGTAATAAACTCCGAGTAGAAGTTTAGTATTCAGAAGAGAAATTTCCAGGAAAAGATGTTCGGCAGATTCCGTGTAGGCGGAAGGAGATGCGCTGACAACCTTATGCGGGATGTCAGCACGAAGGTATATTCCTACACCGCCACAACGTATACCTGTTCTATCATTACGTATCAGTACGTAACCTGGAAGTGAGTACTGAGTTGAAGGAAGAGAAGGCTTTAAAAAGGTTTCAGAGATGAGGATAGCGTCAAGAGAGGAGTTGCTAAAGGACGCCAGAAGATCGGAATAATGGCCCTTAACACTCTGTGCATTAATATGTGCTAGATTGAAATTTTTAGGATAGTTTGAAGAAAAAGAGGAGAGGTGGTTGTGCAGGGTCAGAGCAGCAGCTAGTGATGATGCAGCAGGTGATGGTGCAACTGATGATGTTACTTCATCATCATCTGCACTGTGGAAACTGTCAGAGGCAGAAGAGCATGAGAAAAAACTACTATTTAAGTCACAAAGGTCATCCGTATTTTGCATGTAGGGGAGTAAATAAATATAATTTTATAAATATAATATAAATATAACTACGTTAATATCACAAAAATTTCAAGAACAAAATGTCTTGAATTTCACCAACTCGCTGGTATAGTGGTAGAAATTTTGACAAGACATTGTCACCGAAAGAAAGGAATGAATACAAAAAAAAAAAAAAAACTATTAACAATTTTACAGAAAAATTACACAGGGACAGTGCTGAAAAAAAAAAAAACAACGTACAATTTTTAAAACCCTCAAGTTACGAAAAGAAAAAACCAAAATTAAAAAGTTCGTGATTGCTGCTGCTGTTTCGCCCGAGCAGGTAAATATTTTAAAACAATGTTAATCAAGATGTTAAATAAATAGGTGCTATAATGAGTATGCGAAAGTGTGAAGACGGCACTAGCTTGAAATGAAGCAAAGTGTCAATGTCATGTCAATGCCATCGACGCACGTTAATTGTCAAACTCAATTACATACTTCTAGTGTTTACATTTCATTTTGTGTGCGTGCATTACTCATCATAACCAAGATTATATTTTAATGACGTATGTACTTCCGTAAATTTAATAGTGTTAATAGTGAGTAAACAAAAGACTTAAGACCCGGATACACACTAGAGGCTTAGTGACGCAAACAATGCAGCAGCGAGGGGCTAAGCGTGACTATGCCATGAGAGCCGTGGCCGAATTTCACACTCGTCGACGACTGGACTTGCCTGCTTTCTGTATCTTCGGAGCCTCAACAGTCCTCGCAGATGCGACGGCAACCGGCAGTGGAGATTTGCTGGCCTCTATCACGGGGTTGGGATGCTGGCTAATTAAGTTGTCGAGTTCAGCCTGTGTCTCGATTTTCCGGCGGACCTTCCCTGGAGTGATGATGTTAATCCTGCCCTCAACAGACCAACAGTTCCTCACGCCAAAGTGTTGCCTCGCAGCCGCGAACACACGGTGCCGCGCTTTGGTCAAGAACTCCGACACAGTAACATGCGTACCTTTTAGTGATGCTTTACCATCCCACACAGTGTGTCGCTGCTGCACTCCGTGAAACCTCACGAGGATAGGGCGGATCTTCCCACGAGCACCACCCAGTCTGTGGCAAACATTAAGGTGTTGTGGACCCACCTCAGAGAGCTTCATATCGGCAGTTATGACATGCAGAATGACCTCATGAAGATTTTCACCAGTGCTCTCTGGGATACCATGGAACAGCAGCACTTTTCTTCTCGTCATGGTTTCGTGTCGGTCCAATCCCAAGGTGAGCAGCTCAATCTGGGACTTGAAGCTGGATAGTGTCTGCCATACAAACTGTTTAAAGTTGCTGAAATCGAGTGCCAGTTTCTCAGCATCCGGTGTTGCGGCAGCATCGGTGGATGAGACCTTCTTCAATTTCTCGTCATACTCAGCCATTTTGGACGTAAACAGTTTCTCCAACTCCTCAAGACCGTTGGCTAGTTTTAGGTCCATTCTTGTTTCGTTGTTGTTGACGGCTTGGATCACTTTTTCGAATTGATTGTCACTGGACAGCAAGTATAGGTGAGTACTAAATACAATTAGCACATATAAATGCACTAAACACTATTTAATTTAATTAATATTAATAATAATGCAAGAGCTTAAAATTTTGCGTGTTTTACTTGCGACTACCCACTTTTTATCCTTTATTATTATCTAAGTACCTATTATTATCGAAACGATGCATTCGGTCAATGAACTGATCACATGGAGACACGCGCCGCGGCGTAGGTACCTATGGGTTTCGGAGTTTCATTCATTGAAAAGTTCAATGAATAATCGAAGCGCTACTAATGTTTCAACTCGAACGAGTGATAAAAATTACATAGAAGTCATTTTTTTATTATAACCTGCACAGCTGTTTTGACACTCCGAAATGGTTCCATTATTGATTCCGAGTAACCCCCTCTCGGATCCAGAACGACTATAAATTCAACCAGTATTTATCGACACCACCCCGTTCTGTTATGAACACAATGTAATGCAAACTTGTGGTAGTAAAAAAAGTTTTATGGACTTTATTGGGATCCGTGGATGGTTTGTCCCATATTTTTTATAAGATCAACTGATATAAATGTGGAACATTAAGAATCGATTCGTCATTTTATTTTAAATGGACATCTATATCGTAAATATTTGATTTTGTTTCCTTTGTTCCTTTCACCTCGAAATTTCAAGCACGCTTAAGTTTTCATTCAAGTCAAGCTGCCTAAGGTCGATTTTGGGATGGGCTTGTGGTGTAGGGCTGCTCGCCGTTCTTACAAAAGCAGACCCACGACAGCAACGTGCAGTGAATTTTACGCACGTGTTAGATATACTTCAATAAGTTACTATAATTTTCATACGACAACGCGTGGTGGACCACTAAATTGATATTTTATTTGTTATATTTTTATTTTAATAGAATTTTAATGCAATATGGCGCTAGAGGAGCAGAGGTACCCCATCTGATCCCTCTCATCACCAGGCGCATGTTAGAGCTCTGCAACTCGCTTGCATGAGCATAACATGCACCCATCGCGGCCTGCCCACGTCTACTACTCCACGTTGAGTAGTCAAGACTGTGGGCACGCCCACCCGGACTTGACCGCTCCCCGTCGCTGGCTGATGGGCGCTCGCTGGTGTCAAACCCAGTGAGCTCGACGTCGCCGAGCGACGGGTCGTAGCCCCACCGGATCGGAGACGTCGCGGTGGCAGCCGGCCTCCCTACGAACGGGCGCGGCCGCGTGGCATTGATGCCTATCCCGGACCATCACGCCTAGCGTCCCACCCAGAGACCCGCCTGTAGTCGCAGGCTACGTTGCAACCACAGCAAAGGTCACTGGCCTGCATCTGTTACCCCGAGGCCCCTGGGGTCCGCGTGGAGTACTACGGAAAAGATTCGCTCTCTTTCTGCTCTTCACTGCACATTGTTCAGAACATCATTGTATCGGGTAAAATCTGTCTGTTTTTCTCTTGTATGTGTGTCAAGCTGCATAACTTGTCTTTGAATTCCTTTTCTGAATAAAGTCATGTTGCGTTTGCGGTTAAGAATGAAATTGATTATAACGGTTGTGTTTGTCGAAATATTTTTCTAGATAAGTATGTATTAGTAATGCTATTTAAGTTAAATCATAGTTGTACTGTTTACGTTTCATGTCGGTAGCTGTGTATTATTTTATGAATCTTTGTGATAGTTAGTTGTAGTTTCCCAATATTACAATAATTTATATGTATATCTAACACACGCCTCACATACTCCGAGGAGCGAGAAGAAACCCGAACAACCCCCAAAGTTTGTTGGTCGTCGTGGGATATCTGGGGGTTCCTGACCACATGTAGTGGTAGAGCACCGCGTGGTTTTAGTTAGTAAGTCCAGCATAGAATTCATGAGAGATTTCCACTCGTTAAAAAATATTCAATTAAACCTTACTTTTCGCGAGCGTGTTTTCACTACACCCTTTATGAGAAAGAAATGAACCGCAAACAGCTTGGTGCAAAATGGCTACCATACCAGTACAAGCTTCTGTATTGTGTGCACTTCAAAAGAGTCCAAACGCGAACCTTTCAGACGGTTCATTTTGCTCCAAACCATTGGCGACACGTTGAAAGACACGTTAAAATTGCGCGCTAAGCTCACCGATATTTTGTTGTCCCTTTTTGAAAGAGTATGTACGTAGTAAGAAGCTCTGGTATCTTATAGTTTACTGTGTAATCTACTCTTTTCTATACCGCCTGCAATAGTGGCCGCAAAATTGTAAATTTTTGAACTATGTTCATTACACAGCTACATCTGGTACCATTGTGCAGGATCTAGCCGATCTAGGTAACTGATAAACAAAATATACCAAATTAAATATGTATAAACACACTATTTTGAATAGAAATTAATGCATTTTAGTAACATACATTAATTTGTGGATCATACAAATATTACAGTTAATTTAAGAATGGATAGAAATAGGCAGACGAAACAGATTTATGAGACGAGAGTGAATAGGCACTCTGGTAGGGGTCGACCACGGCGCACTCATGTCGACCAAATCACTTATGAAAGTTGAAGAAGCGAAAGTTGTTTGCCAGGATGGTAGCAAGTGGAAAGTCATAGTCTCTGCCTATCCAGTTGAGAGACAGGCGTTATGTTATGTATGTTTGTATGTAAATATTAGTATCGACCCGGAATTTGAATTTGAGACCTCAGCAACATCATATTGTTTCCTTCCTCGTACGTTCCAGAATTCTTCATTGAGTATATGATGCAGCATCTCTCAAGACTATCAAGGCAAAACCCACAAAAATCTTTGCTTTGGAAGGTACGAAATGAGGGATTTAAAGAAAAAGTTTTCATTACTCAGACCACACTCAAGTCATGCATCCTAAACTTAGTTTTAAAACACATACCTGCTTTATTATGTGACATGAAAGTGACGTTTCATCACAGTAGTCTCGTGTGCCTCACACACCGATGGGCGACGGCTATCGAGAGTAAGGGCGAGGCTCTAGCAGTCAGCATCGACATCTCTAAGGCCTTTGACTGGAACTGGCAACGTGGTCTTCCAACAAAATTGCCCTCCTACGGACTGCCCGAGAGATTATGCGAATGGGTGTCCAGCTTTCTGGCCGATAGAAACATCAGGACCGTCGTTGTCAGCAGCTGTTTTGACTGCATGGCCATAAACGCTGGAGTACCTCGAGGCATAGATATATTATATATCTATGCCTCGAGGCTCAGTGTTTTCCCCTACTCTGTTTCTGCTGCATATCAAGGACATGTTGTCTGTTGACGGCATTCATTGTTATGCGGACGACAGTACGGGGGACACTTGTTACACTTGGATTGTGGAATGATCTTCCTGCCTCGGTTTTCCCAAACGTAAAAGAAATTATTCAGAACTATTTAGGTACTCCAGTGTTTTTATCACTTTGTAAAAAAAGTCAGCATGGTTCTGAACAGTCCTTGAACCCATCACGGTTCATACAAAAAAAAAACTAAAGGGAAATTGTGCGAAACAGTGATTTCATTTGGAAATTTCTGAGAATTTTGTGTAAAAATAATCTTTGTGTATGATTTGAAGTGGGTCACACAGAGCTGAATAAGCGGCATACCCATTTAAAATTACTTAATGTCAAAGTATTTTTTTTGTTTGTGTTGATTTTTTATAGACTGAAGTGGATTTCTGTTGGGAGTCCTGGGACATCCTTCCGAGGGTTTACCCGGGGCTCCCAACCATAGACTGTTGGGCGTGACGTGAGCTTTTTTAGTCGGTAGGAGTCCGGCATAACATCCATGAGGATTTTCCCTCACGTTAAACAAAAAAAAAAAAAGACTGAAGTGGATTTATTTAACCAATTAGTATAAAATTTAAACAAACTCCTTATGCGTGTTCTATCGCCTGTACAATGGCTCTGAGGAATTGTTCGATATGATGCCCACGGCTATGTTCTGTCATCGCACCGCTCGCCACAGATAAGGAGTTCATCCTCACACTCTGCGTCCGGAGCGTTCCAGCACGGTTAGATCCGATAGGGGTTTTCTTCCGCGCACACTTTCTCTCGGTCTCTCTAGGTTTTCTCAAACGCCTACAGTATGGGGTTCTTCAAAAAGGGGCTTAGAAGGTTTTTACAGTGGCGCCTCTGGTGTTGCAAACGTTTATAGGCTGTGGTGACGTCCGGTCCTTCTGTTGGGCCGTATGCTTGTCTACCACCTAAGTGGTAAAAAAAATTAAATCGGTGGTCAGCTCAGAACACTCTGTTTTTGAGTTAATTTAAATAGTTCTACAACGTTGGCAATACTCTGCTATGTAATGTCTTGAAAATACTGTAATTTAAACCTCATTTAAGCGAAGAAACTTTTAAAATAATATTTAAAACAGACGCAGGCGTTGGCTATAGTTTTAATTAGTGAACGAAGACTCAAAACTGAAAATTAAAACTCTTCCGTTTGGTAGTGATTTACTTTTTTTTATGAAAATGGCGGTACAACGCCTCGTTGAAAATCGAGAATAGCTCTTTATTACAAAGCCTTTTATTTTTAATTAATTTGTTTCACAAAGGCTTAAAAGTTAGCATATAACATCCATTTTTACTATGAAAAAAATTGCTACAAATCAGAGATTTAGATTCAGTCATTTAATTTTTTGTTCTGATTTTAGTTTTGTTACTAAAGCGGCAAATTTGGTGATAATTTCAGCACTCTAGCTATGACGGTTCTTGAGATACAGCCCGTGACGGACAGATAGACAAACGGACGGCGAATATTCAGTAATATGGTTCCAATTTTACCCTTAAAAATGAATGAAAATTGGGCGAATAGGATGACGTGACTATAAATGTTATGTAAATTGTTACGATTTGCTACAAATCTAACGTTTACCTTGCTATCTATAAAAAAGTAAAAAAAGCTGATTTTTTCCGTTCAACATGTCATAAATTTGTTGTCAGTTGATTCTAACCCCGCTGTAATATTTACGGCGCCATATACGTTTACGAGCTGGTTGTGAGGAGTGCTGACACTTGATATTGTTTAACCGTCAGAATGTTTTAGTGCTTGTTCCGATCTATCTTAAAATACTTCACTTTTATGTAAATTGATGGCATAATACGTGTCAAGTTTTATGCTAAGGTTAAAATCTTTTGAAAGATTTGTCAGGCAATTCCGATACATAAGCTGAGATTGGTGAAATTTTAACGAAAATAAACGAATTTTGGATAATTTTACTATGCCATTTTGAGCTTTTATTTAATTTTACCGGAAGTTCTTGAATTAAACTTGCGTTTAACAGACGCTTCCGTTCAGGTTAGTAGTTAAGATTTGAAGCAAAGACTTCCTCTTCTTCGACTTAAATCTGTTTTTCTACGAGTGCGAATTCCTCATGGATGCTATGCCGGACGCTTTCGGACTTAAACCACACAGTACCTCAACCACCGGCTAGGGCCAGGAGACCCGGGTAAGCCCTCGGAAGGATATTCTAGGATCCTCAACTGACTTTGGCTGTCATCCCGGCCTCACCCATGTATAAAATAAATAATAATCATAGTTAATACTAATTAAAATTTGATCTGCAACGAACTGCAAACTTCAAAGCGGATCTCTGAATTTGAAGCTAATTTGTACTTAGAGACGAAAAAGGAAAGATGATAGGCGCTTAATTCGCCAATGAAGTGAGTTGTAAGTTTTTTGAAATATAAACTTCAAGGCAAGCAATTTGTCAACTTTGGAAGAGTTTTTAAGCAAGAGAGTGCGATATATTGATTTTATTGAAGTAGATCTTTGGGAACGTCATACCTATTTAAAATATTTGTAAATTTTTCATAGTGTTGTGTAATAACCTAATATGAAAATCAAAGTACCTATTTCGCTAGTGCATCCAGCATTCATACATAACTGAAGCGAAAATGCATCGAATGCTCGAATATATATCATACTAGCTGCCAAAATAAAATATTTATATTTACAAGCCACAGCAAACAAATCAGACCGTTTCGTCCGTAACTTTTCAAGGAACAAAGCACCTATGAGCATTTCGATAAATTTCGCACACGGTTGCCGCAAGCTATAAGTAAATGGCAGGCACTTAAAGAGTCGCTTTCTTTGAGTAAGGAGTAACATTCAAATCGTTGTTTTTATAAAAATGAAGGAGAAAAAAAAGAGATTCCTTTTAAAATAACTATGTCGAGTGTCTGTGTCTGGGATGATAGTCTGGGCTAGCTGTCTCTCCGGCACCGGCAGGCCCAGGGTGAAGGCGCCGAGGTAGGTTTCAAGTAAGTTTTGATAGCTAATTTAATGAGCATACTGTCCAAGCAAAATAGGAGATGCAGTTCAAGTCCTGTTCGAGATCAATAATTATTTCACATTTAATTTAACTGCCTCGTTGGTCTAGAGGTCGAAATGTGCAACTGCGGATCACGAGGTCGTGGGTTCGATTCCCACCGGAGACAAAAAATTGTGTTATCTATAAATGTTTGTCTCGAGAGTCGGGGTGTTTATATTTCTGACAAGTGTGTATTTAAAAGTTTAAAGTATTAATATCCGTGCTCTGATCACGAGCGAGCCTCACCAGCAAGTAACCAACCTGCTGATTAGCAGACGATTGGAATACTCAAAACAAAACCTTGCCAGCATGATACAGAAAGGCTAATGAATGACACTTTAAAAACCGGCCAAGTGCGAGCACAGAGGGTTCTGCACCAAGAACGGCAAAAAATCACGTTTGTTGTATGGAAGCCCCCCTAATCCTCGACTTTTTTTTTCCGATTTTAATATTTGTTGTCATAGTGGCAACAGAAATACATCATTTGTAGCTTTTTAGCTATCACGGTTCCTGAGATACAGCATAAGTCGGACAGACAGTCAGACAGATATATGGACAACAAACTCTCAAGAATAGGGTGGACTGTGATACTGAATTCAATTATACAATACATTGGATGGAACTAGTTAAAACCGCTATCGCTTATAAGTTAGACAATCTTGAGGTAATAGTTGCCATCCAGTTATGAAATGAGGTACTCTGTATGCGAAACTTTGATGTCTTATATTGAACAATAACAATAAATAACGAGACTAATGTATACCACAGCTGAGATGGGAATTGCCCTCATATATTTCAGTACCTAAATATTTGCTTTGGTGCAGATTGTTTTCGGGGAGAAATTATCAAAATTAAAATTACAAGCGCGAGGTGTGAGTTGTTTGCGTGCACGAAATTGTTTCAAAATGAGTCTCCTTGAATTTGAAATATGTGTTGTGTTCGTAAAGTGTATTATGTCGTTGCTTTGCTTCGAAAATCCGACGAATATAACTTTGTATATTCCAAAATTAAGACTTTGAACTAGTATCTACAGAATTTATGCAGAAAATTAGCAAAGTTTGTTGAAAATTGCAATACTTTCTAGTTTTTGCTCACAAATAACAGGCCATAGTTTTTCTTAAATTATGTTATGCCAAGTTCTTGCTACTTGCACAAAAGGAAAATTTAAATAAATTTCGGTAGCTGTTTTGTTATTTTTTTGGCCGACTTTGTATGAACTAAAAAAAGGAGTAAAGAGCTATCATAAGGCAGCGAATAATGGAGAAACCAAATCTCTGCCCGTGGTGCCCTGATTACTTTAAAAGTCTAGTTTAAATGGGTCTTTTTATATTCCAATATAAAGCCGTAAAGGTCTTCTAAATTCCTTATACTAACGATTTAAGTTCAACGCTCTTGCCTTATAAACTACAAAAACATCACACACTATATAAGAACAAGTTACAAATTAAATGTCAGAACGTCAGCGGGAATACTCGAAATCTTCCCGGCAAACTGCATCGAGCAAAAACTCTGTAGTTTGCTACTTAGGAACTGCCACGAATTCAATTTGCCAAGCGGAATTAGCCGGACAAACTTCGCCTCGCTCGTATGTTACTCGACATTGTGATTAAACATTTTGTCGAAGGACAGATTTAAATTTGAGTTTTTTGATTTCAGTCGGAAATATTAATCAACTGACATACACACATAGGTATAGTCACGGCCGGCGTGAGCTCAATCACAAAAACTACATAGAGAGTTGTATTGGGCTGGCCTCGCGTAAACTTGGAGTCCTAAATAAGGTGAGACGGTACTTCACGCCACATCAGAGATGTTTACTCTACAAGACGCAGATTCGTCCCTGCGTCAAGTACTGTTCTCACCTTTGGGATGACTCTGCGAGGTACTTACTAGACCCGCTTGACGCTATGCAGAGACGTGCTATCCGAATAATTGGTTGTCCTGAGGTGACAGGAAGCCTCGAACCGTTAGCGCTGTGAAGTGCCATAGCGTCCTTGGCTGCTTTCTACGAAATGTATCATGGCGAATGCTCTGAAGAGCTCTTCAACCTGATCCCACCCTCTCCCCAATCACCCAATCGCTAGATGCGCCACGGCTTTCCATCAGGCTGGTGGCGACGTCAATTTGGCGTGCTGAATATAAAAAATAAAAAAAAGTCACGCCGTTTTGCTCGAAAGGATAGGAAGGTAGAGCAAATTTCTCAGTATAGTTTCATGTTTTATCTAAAAGGTAGGTTGTTGTAGGCGTAGGTTGTGGCGATCCGCGCGCTGTTTAAAATTTTTCAAGCTTTTAATTTGACTGAATGACTTTCAGACTGTCGTGACTTTCGAAGCATGGAAACGCTCGTAAACCACCAACAACACAGTGAAAGTTGTTGACTGCAGTGATCGTTTACAGAACATTCAGTACACGGGGTTAATCAAGTAGATAATAAAGTCATTTTCGATTTTATTTATTAGTCTTTGTAGATATTTTATAATACATGTAAATACGTCTCTCATTTGTAAGTAATTTAATGAAAAACTTCAACTTGGAAATGAATATTTTTCAAAAGATTTATAAATTACTTCTCACGTCTGTATTTATTTGGATATTTCAGAGTCTCTACTGGTACTAACGCTCTGATTTGATTAACATAATCATACATCTTATACGAACTAACTTGTTTAAGTTCAAGAGTATAAAATACTAGCGGACGTCACGTTGTTTCACCCACGTAGTTCCCGTTTCCGTGAGAATGCGGGAATAAAATATAGCCTATGTTCACCGCAAAGAGTGTAGCTTTCCCACAGTGAAAGAATTTTTCAAATCGGTCCAGTAGTTCCGGAGCCTATTCGATGCAAACAAACAAACTAAAAAACAAATCTTTACTCTTTATAATATTAGTATAGAAGTATAGATACGTAGATAAAGCATTCAAGACAACCTTTTTAGCTGTCATTTACTCGTACTGTGAACTTTAAAGTCTTGTGCTATTAACCCTCAACTGCTGCGTGACTTTAATTGTCGGTAAAAGCGTTAAACAGCACATCAATTCTGTGGCTATAAACTCGATATTTTTCCTTCATTACACCACTTTACGGTCGAGCCAGGTGGAAATGAGACCGAGCCAGTTTTCTTCAAAGTTGTTGAAGTAATTGAGTTTCAACGGTTAATTGCTAGTAGTTTACCGGTTTTGCAATAAGTTGAGGGTGCTTATTGTGTTGTTACGCGATATTATTGATAGAATTATTTATTTTTGTGACTAGTTTGTAAATCCTTACTGGTAACTAGGTCAAATGAGTACCTACAGAGAATTATATTATCCCAGCAGACGTCACGCGGTTACCCTCGCATAGTTCTGTAGGGATGTGGAAGTAAAATATAGCTTATTTTGCTCGCGGATAGTGTAGCTTCCCAAAAATTAAAGATTTTTTAAAATCGGTTCAGTAGTTTAGTAGCTCAATTGATGCAAGCAAACAAATCTTTCCTGTTTATAATATTAGTATAGAAATGTGCTTGTTTCTTAATTTGTCCTTACTTCGGAGTCTGTATTTTTGCCAGTTTGGAGAGTGTTATAGGCCAGTTTTCATCTCCGAAAATATATTATTATTCCCACTGGACGACATGCATTTATGTCGACTAGTTTATTTCACCAATAAAGTATCGAGTGACGCCTGAATAGAACGCCTTCGTAACTCTCGCACCCTTGCATGATTGCGGCACCCTCGGCAATTTATTATTTTTGCATAGCGTTTAAAGGGTTAGCCGTCGTAGATTACCGAGTGGTGTCTTCAGGTCACGCATAAGTTTTATTGTATATACTGTAATTTAAACGAATTGGTCTTTTTATTTATTGAACATGTAATGCAGTCTTTGAGTATAGGATTTTCTATTGTAGACTATAAATCCCTATTTAATATCATTACGGGGTGAAATTCTGTAAAATTCTTTCCTAGTGGAGAAACCTTAGAAATTTTAAATTTCTAGGTTAAGCTTGAGCGTAGGTAAGCTCGCAGCGCTGGGTACCTACATAATATATGCATTATACGTATAGTGTTTAATTTAATGTGTATGTGATAGAACTCTGTAACATTATCCGCTAGAAACAACGGCAACAACGGCTCAAAATAGGTTTCATCGAGTACGATCGCCTAGTAGGCTTTCCCGTCTCCATGGCCGGGGCCTGAAGACGGTGGGGGGGGGGGGGGGGGGAAGAGCTGCTCGCCGTCCTTACAGAAGCCGGCCCAAAACGAGAGCGTGACGTGATAGTTTCAAGCACGTCACGCGTCTTAAGATTCGGGATAGCACCCGGACCCCCTAGGTAAGGCCACAGTGGCAGCCAAGGTCTGTTGGGAATTCTGGTGATGTTCTTCCGAGGGCTTACCCGGAGATCCCAACCATAGGCAGTAAGTAGGCAAAAGTATTAGTTTTTATTCGGTAAGAGTCCGGCATAGCATCCATGACGGATTTTCCACAAGTTAAAAATAAAAGAAAAAAATAAAAGCTTTTCCCGTAACAGATTCCCACAATACCTAGATGGAAACAAGTAACGAAACTCCAGTTTCCTAGCCAGTATGGCTTGTTTTCTAGATTAGCCTGGTCCTACGCTAAGAGCTATTCTATATTTGGATCAAATTTCATCTGAATCAAGTAAGCGAATAAAGGGCGCCTTCAAATTAGAGGCGTAAGGAAGCGCTGCAGTGGTGCCACAGTGGTGCGCTAGACACGCCACCACTAGTTTACATACAGTATTTAGAAGCGCCGTTGCAGCGCCACTGACGTGCCAACTGCGCTTCTGAAAATTGTATGAAAACTAGTGGTGGTGCGTCTAGCGCACCACTGCAGCGCTTCTTCACGCCTCTAATCTGAAGGCGACCTAAAGCGTGAAAGTGGAATATATAGACAAAGTTACGTTTGCTCTATAATATTATTACGATATTTGTACTCTACGAAGTCAATAATACAATTTTGATACAAATAGAGACACTTATTTATTAACGAGTAGGGAACTAAGGAACTCAATTACGTGCAGTGGAATAAATCTCGGCGGCAGATTGATAGGTGGGGAGTGAATCAATTGCGCCCTTGTGTACCCTCCAACTTTAATTACACTGTTCTTGTTTAAATTACTACTACCGCTCATGATTGGCTCTATAAATATTTATTTAGAACTATCTGACGTTACGTGGTTTTACCCGAGTAGCTCCCGTTCCCGTGGGAATGCGGCAACAAAATATAGCGTGTAGTTATGGGAATAGCGTAGCTTCTTTAACAGTGAAAGCATTTTTCAAATCGGTTCAGTAGTTTCAGAGCTTCGATGCAAGCAAACAAACAATCAAATATGTCCTGTTTATAATATTAGTAGAGACTACAAAATAGTCACACTCTTATTCCTGAAAGGGTAGCATATTGCCGTATTGAAAGAGACAGGCGGAGGTTGTGGCTCCGCGGCACTAAATGAGAACTACGCTAGATCAATGTTCTCTGACCCTTCTCTAATAAAAACGGGAACCTATTTATATATTTTGCCGTTTTTTGGTACGGAAATCTCCGTGAGCGATACCGACTCGCACTTGACCGGAGTAATTCAAAAATACTACAGTTCGAAATTATGTAGGAACGAACAATGACATCCTATTGAAACAAAGAAAAATTAAGACAAAACGATGAATCGGCCCAATCATAGCAAAATTATAATAATGAATTTTGATTCAAATTAAACTTGAATAGGTACCTAACCGGTTTTATAAAAAAACTGATAATATTCAAACTTTTATCTTTATGAAATTGACAATTAAATTTTTACGGCACGGCATTCGAAATACATATTTATTGAACACCAAGATTCTATAACCAATGAGTGGCATAGTTTTGTTCATTTGATTGATTTTTGCCATTTCATTGGTCACATATTTTAGAGAAAGAAGAAAAGCAAAGTGTCATGCTGGCAACCAAAAAACCGGTCAAATGCGTATCGGACTTAAGTATTTGTTGGTATCGCGGCAACGGAAATGCTGCAAATGCAGCTATCTCAGATTTATGAGATTCAGTCTTAGAAAGACGAACATACAGAAGAGTCTTAGTAATAGGCTCGCGTTTTTACCATTTGGGCCCCGAACCCTAAAAAGAACAGGTAAATTTCAATTCGTGAATTTGTTATTTAAATTGCTTAACTTGGTGCCTTTAATTACTTATTCTTTTACTTCTGAAATATCTTGAGCAGTGTTGCGTTAATCTGACCAATATTGTGTGGAAGTTTACAGTTTTGGATAAAACTTGTGAATTCTCTCTTTGGGGTATCTTATCTTTTCATAAAGGTGGGAAAATTATGGTGAAGAAAACTAGAAAGTAACAGGTTGGTAAAAGCTAGTTTTTTTGACTACAAAGTGCAAAAAACGATTCTGCGGGTTTAATTTTCCAGAATAAATCGTTGTAATCTATGCAAATAAATAAAATTGGAGTGTCTGTTTGTAATGTTGAAATAACCGCTTTCCACTACATGCATATGAATGTATTACGGTACACATACCAAAATATATATTTTTAAAATTTTTGTCTGTCTGTCTGTCTGTTTGTTCCGGCTAATCATTGGAACGGCTGGACCGATTTTGACGGGACTTTCACTGGCAGATAGCTTATGTAATAAGAAGTAACTTAGGCCACTTTTATCCCGGGAATAAGTTCCCACGGGAAGCGGGAACGGGAACAAATTTCACGCGGGCGAAGCTGCGGGCATTAGCTAGTATAATAATATATTTTAAAATCTTGTATTCATAAGTTTTAGAACTCATTGGCAAAGACACAGAAAGGATAAATGGTATACTTATAGGTTAAATCTTTTGACCTGTATATTATAACTAGCTGACCCGCGCAACTTCGTTTGCGTTACATAAGAGTGAGAAAGAGAGAGGTATTGTCTTAATATTTCGAGTATTATAATGTTTCCCGTCGCATTTAATTCCAGTCGCCCTTACTCCCTTCGCGTCGCTTATATTCATTAGAGCTGACTCGCACAATTTCGTTGCGTCACATGAGAGTGAGGAGGGGTATAAATATGTAAAGTGATATAATGTTTCCCGTCGCCTATACTTCCGCCCATCCGTTTTTTGGTATGGAACTTATCGTGTGCGAATCCGACTCGCACTTGACCGGTTTATATCGTTCAGATGGCCGGCTACCAGTGCAGACCACGTTTACTACCGTCGCCGTCGTGTCGCTCATACTTTAAAACTTACTAAGAGGGTTATGGTAATTGTACCAAAAAGATAGGCATAATGCAGTTGAGGACTATTTTTATAACTTTTTAAGAGGAACAATTTTTTATACATTTTTACCGTAACTTAAACCATTTACGCAACGTACGCATTGAAAGCTCTCAAAAGAAAGAAATTTTACCCGTTCTCCAAACATTATTCACGGCTGCTCCGCTTCTATTCGTCTTCGCGTGATGATATAACGTCATTAGCTACCACAATAAATGTAATATTAAACTAAAAAAAATATGAAATGCAACCAGTACTTTCTGAGATCCTAGCACAAACAAACTATTCAGTTTTATAATATTGTGAGCGAACCTTAAGAGATAGACAAATAAATATGGTTATTGTGAGCGAACCTTAAAAGATAGACATATGCTGTCACGGACTTTATTTTAGAACTTTTTAAGAGAAACAATTTTGTAATACACAATTTTTACGTAACTTTAACCATTTACGCAGCGTACGCCTCGGAAGCCTTCAGACGGTAAAATATATTTCCCGTTTTTAAAACATTATTAATTGCTGCTACGCTCCTATTCGTCCTAGCGTGATGAAATATAGCCTATAGCTATCCTCGATAAATGGTCTATCAAACTGTAAAAGAATTTTTGAAATCCAACCAGTAGTTCCTGAGATCCTAGCGTTCAAACAAACAAACAAACTCTTCAGCTTTATAATATTAGTATGGATAGCTTTCACAAAATTATTTTTAGTAAGTTCTAATACTTAAGATTCTAATAAGTGAATCTTTTACTCGTTACAGTCTAAGAATAGAGACTCTTTAATCTAAGGTTCTGTTAATGTTATAATATAAATGCAAAGTTTGCAAGTGTAGATGCCTAGATGTTTTTTACCTTTCGCGCTCTACGTACTACGTATAAGCCCCGCACGTTGATATTGCGCTTGGCGGCCATCTTGGTGACCACTTGGTGACGTATGTCCGTCGAGCAGTCAGTACTAAAAAAGATACCGTACGCAGTCTCGCGAGGCCAGCGCGCGCTCGCGCTACGTCACCATGACGTCACTTAGCTGTCATTATGACAAGGTTCCAGCGCATTACCAACTTGCGGGGCTTATATAAGGATACGATAATAGTCTGGAATAACACATAGGCTTCTTTTAATTCCGAGAAATGGTTCCGGGAAACGGGAACGGGTAGAAAATTCCACGTAGGCGGTGCCGCGGGTATTAGCTAGATAGGTGCAGCCATCATCTTTTGAACTAAGCGCGATTAATACTTACAAGGTCTGAAGAAAATAAAAAGATTACTTCCTTTACCTTTTTTCACACTTTTGTAGATAAAGAAAACAAGTAGACAAACAACCAACAAAAGATTCACAAATTATACCCTTTTTCAAGCTTTTTTTAGTGTTATTGAGTGAGTTCAACAAACAAAAGTTCCCTTTGTTCATTTTAAAATTATTTTACATATTGTGACATCTTCCGAGGCAAAAGCAACAATGTGTGCTGCCAAAGCAATATCATTATTTCATACTACCAAGATGTGTTCGAAAGCATCCGCCATGTTTATTATTTGGTGCTTCAAAACGGAGATTCCATTTTCAAATTTGGCAAACGCTGTAATTGTGTGACGTTTTTTTTTATCTGAGTATTGTTTTCTTCGACTTCTGCTGTATAAAATGTGAATGTGTAAGTATAAATAGAAGAGGCAGTGTACCTACGTTCAGTTTTTTTAACGTGATGAAAATTCTACAGGGATGCTATGTCGGACTCCTGCTGACTAAATACCACACGTATCCTACCTAACAGCCTACGGTTGGGAGCCCCGGGTAAACACTCTGAAGGATGTACCCAGGACTCCCAGTAAACCTACGGCTATCACTGCGACCTCACGCTGTACGTTTTGTAGGTACAAAATGATGAGGTCTCATCTTAATACCGTGCAACTGAGACCACTATTCGTAGCAACTTACATTACCTACATTCATTCTGTTGTATAAGTTTTGAAAACTAGTGTATTTTTAGTACTATGTGTAATGTGTAATATGGTAGATTCTTAAACATAAAAGCTTCGCCAACGTGCACAAGTATTGAAAACTGATATAACGCAGTGATACGCGTCTTTTTCTCTGTAACTAAAGGTAACTAACAAACTTCTTCATAACTCGTAGTAAAGTGGTCGACACTCTACTAGGAGTTCCTATACTTTAATATAGTAAAACTTAGTCCAAAGTTGATGAAGTTGAAATCTGAACATTTAAAAGATTAATTTTTCGAAGAATATTACTTGACTTTGTCATACTCTCAAGCCAAGAAAGGCCCAGATTCAGAATTAAAAAAAACTGTGACTGGAAGCTTGGCAAAATTATGGATCATTTTTTTTCCAGACCAGAGCGCTGTCGTTCCGGACCTTTTTAATCTCTACTAGCGGACGTCACGCGGGTTCACCGGCGTAATTCCCGTTCCCGTGGGAAAACCGTTATAAAATATAGCCAACGTTCACCACAAACTGTGTAGCTTTCCAGCAGTGAAAGAATTTTTCAAATCGGCCCAGTAGTTTCGGAGCCTATTTGACGCAAACAAATAAACAATCAAATCTTTCCTCTTTATAATATTAGTATAGAAGTATAGATGATTTAGAATTTAAATCTTCTCTTTTTATTTTATTTTCAAAAAAGTACCTAATTCGTTCAAAAATGTGATTTATTTTATCTTTTTCTTACTGGTAATAATTACACCCAGACTATTCCAATTAACCCATTGTTGTGCTGTATTGTGATCTAAGTGCCATAATCGGTATTGAATATTAAATGAAAATTGAATATTAATGTAAATACATAGAACCCATGCCTCTGCCTTGGCATCTTCGCTTCGACAGATTATGTGATGGGCCAAGTTATAGGCTTGTTTTAACGCGAGGAAAATCATACATGGATGCTATGCCGGACTCCTCCCGACTAAAACCCACACGAATCCTGCCCAACAGCCTGCGGTTGGGAGCCCCGGGTAAGCCCTCAGAAGGATACCCTAGGACTCCCAACAGGAAGTTATAGGCTTAGAATTATTTTTTTTATTGTGAGGGAAAATCCTCGTAGGATGCTATGCCGGACTCTTACCGACTAAAAAACCTAACGTAACGCCCAACAGCCTATGGTTGAGAGCCCCGGGTAAGCCCTCAGGAAGGATGTCCCGTGACTCCCAACAGACCTACGGCCGCCACTGCCCTACATTTATAGCCTTGCCTTTTCCATGCGATTTAATAAATGAATGCAGTTTTAGCATTAGACTGAGTGATTCAAGAGGAAGGTCATGTAAGCACGGTCATGTAGCACGTGATCCCACAGCAAGTTCAAAAGATCGACGAGGAGTAAAATAATCAAAAGATTGCGACTTTGTATTCAACAGTATGGGACGTTTGTATTAAAAATGTTAAAATTCATTGCCTTTATTTTATTTCTAGAAAGAAAGAAAGAAAGAAAGAAAATAAATTTATTTATGACACGCACATTTCTGACACTATATTATTTAGCAAAAAATAATCCTTATGATGAAGCCCTTCGATCGGTATGATAAAACTACAGTTGATTTCTTTACTCGTGTAGCGGGTTCGATTCCCGGCTCAACCATGTGATTATTTAAAAATCTATAAATGTAGTTTCAATTGTTTTTGAAATTAAAATAATGTCTTCTTTCAGTAAAATGTTCCATCTACAATGGCACTTTCCCTCTATGTGGCATAGCCGTGAGACGCCCTGTATAAAACTTATGTACCTACTTAGAAGCGCTCGTGGCTCCGCGGACTCAGTGTTCTGTAAACGATCACCGCAGTAAGCAATATATTATTTACTATGACCGGTCCTTAGGTGGGTGACCACTTTGTGACATTTATTCGAGCGTTTTCCTGCTTCGTAAGGCACGTTCAGCCGTTGGTCCCGATTGCCAGTAAAAGGCAGCCGAAGCCAAGTTGAAGGCCTTTATGGGGGGTGGCTTGAAAATTTCAACAGCGGGCAGTCACAACTTGCGCCTATCTATTTAAACACGGCAATACAGCTCACCACCTATTAGGTGGTACAAAATATTAAAAAGGTGAAATGTGGGCATATAATATACCTACCCCTTCGGGAATAAGGCGTGACTTTAAGTGTGTATGTAATACTTATGTAATTTAGTAAATATAGTACAGAAAAACCGTAACAAACGTAAATGAAGTTGCGAGCGTCAGCTTGTATTTTTTTTTAAGACACATTGTGTATTATACTCAAAAAATACTCATCCTACGAAACAAACATTGTCGGATATTTTTCAATTCGGAATTCAAACTCGATTTGGAAAACACCACTACGCTATCTCTGCAGTTAAGTTATATTAATTTTTCCATTAAACATTCCTTATTTATAAAATGTAGGTACCTCATTTTATAAATAAGGAATGTTTAATGGAAAAATTAATATATAGGTTTTGTTTTTATAATGTACCTATATTTGGATAAAACACGCTCAAACCTTACACCAAACAACAAGCGTAATTTAATATTAATTATTTTCAGTGAACAGTATTAATTGCAAGCGTTTACTACAAACACGACTCGTGTTTCTTGCAAAATAATAGATACCCTACATCGTGTATTAATAAACAAGATACATTTTTCTTCATGCATATTTTAACTTTAAATCAAAGAACATAAAGTTGATTTTCTTTTGAAATTGAAAGAGATTTTCGTTGTATGAGAATCTCAAATTGTTTAAGCATGTGCTTCTTAAAGATGATTACATTTTTCGCTTGTTTAATTATAGCAATTTGTTAAATTGTAAGTAATTTTAGATAAGAGATAATAATTTTAAAGCTTTTCAAGTATGTACTTCAATAAATTCTTTGTAAACGCGTTGTGTCTTGATTCAGCAACCGTTCTCATATGACCGATTCGCCATTGGACTATTCGTCGACAGGATGATTCATTTATTTCATTATTGATTCATTTCATAGATTAATATTTTTTGTCTTCACAATAACGGCGAATTCTTCATCATCGTAGATGGAAAGGTCTGTAGTTAAAAGAGGTATAGGTTTATCGTTGTGTCGGTGAAACACTTAGTAGCTAAAAAGGGCTGTCGTCGAAAGTAACCCATATGAAAGGTTCTGTCGGCGAAATGTCCACAGGTGAAAGACCCTGCTGGGGAAACGGATATAAATGAATCATCCTGTCGACGAATAGTCCAACGGCGAATCGGTCATAGGAGAACGGTTGCTGAATCTTGTGTCTTTCATGAGTGGGATGGGTGAAGTTTAGTAAAAGAGACGTAGCCCTGCTGATTCAGTGTTCTTTAAAAGATCACTGCAGTAAGCAACTTTCGCTACGGCCGGTCCTCAGATGGGTACCACTGTTTTGACAATTCATTTAATAGCGTCTCCGTGACTTCGTGATTGGGTCTGGTTGTCATTAGCATGGCAGTTTGGTAAGTCAAATTGAAGGCATAATGAACGATTTGAATAATTTAGATATTGGGTCGTCAGAACCTGGGTCTGTACATTTCAACACGGCAATATGTTCACCATCTATTACGTGGGATAAAAATTTACACTTAAAGTGAAATGAAGGCTTCAAGGACAAAGACGTAAAATGTATGGATGTATGTAAATTTGTACAGGAAAAAAAATGACAGCAAAACATTACAAGACTGACAATGCCCCGTATAGGTGTTGAAGAATTCCTCCCTATTATGTAATGTAACTGGTAAGGTTTCTAATGTTTCTATAATAGCTGGTCACATTACGGCGTTTGTATTGTGCATATTATTATATAGAAGGTCATGATTGTCTAAAGACAATCAATGGATCGGAATTTCAAAAATTAAAAAAAAAATGAAAAATATTCGAATTGGAATCGGGGATAAATCCCCAGAGGGGTAGGCAGAGGAATATTTGAAGCCCACATTTCACCTGTTCAGCTTGGTTTAATGACTGACATTTTAATGGCATCTGGGACCAGCGGCTTAATGCGCTTTGTTAAATTTTAACATCAGATTAAGAGAAAAGACAACCTGCCGTTGTCCATTTCAACACGGCGATAGACTCTTCGTCTATTACGCGAGTCGAAATACAACTCGTGAAATATAGGCGTGTAATGTGTCTCTGCCTTCTTCTTTAGAAAATAAAGCGTGAATATAAATGACTATAATTTATTCAATGATACAAGCGGCGTTTAGACAGTATTTTAACAATGTTGTAACATGAAAAATAATATAATAGTTCCATTTCAGACAATTTCACCAAACTGAACAACGCGGGATATCTTTGCCGATATAATAAAACCCAAGTATTCACGATCAACATAATCACTAGAGTATAAGACACTCAAACCTTCCCAAACGTAAACATAAATGGAGAAAAAACTGGGCAAATGCGAGTCGGATTAGAGCACAGAGGCTTCCGTACTAAAAAGCTGTAAATAAAATACGTTTGTTGTTATGGGAGCTTCCTTCAAATATTATTTTTTTTTTTGTATTTTACGGCAACACAAATAAATAACTTGTGAAAATTACAGCTCTGTAGCTATAACAATAAATTCATAAGATAAAACCTCGTGACGGACAGATAGACGGATACTGAAGTCTCAATAATAGGGTCCCTTTTACCCTGTAGGTATGGAACCCTGAAGAAACCGCCCAAGTGCAGGAATATATTTTTTTTTTTTACTTTATTTCGTGTCGGACTTGCGCACGTAGGGTTCCGTACCAAAAAGCAGAACAAAATCACGGTAATTATTATTATTTTTCTGATTTTATGGCGACTATAGAAATACATAATCTGTGAAAATTTCATCTCTCTAGCTATCACGGTTCCTGTGAGACAGCCTCGTGACGGTCAGACAGAAAGACAGACGAACAGTGAAGTCTCATGACTATGGTCCCGTTTTCACCCTTCAGGTACGGAACCCTAAAAAAACACGAAATAATATAATATTCTTGCACAATTTCCTTACACAGCGTTGGGGTGAACTTGCACAATAAATTAACACGATAACGCGGGCATACGGCCCACTATCAGATAATTGTTTCCCGGAATCGAATGCGGGCCTTATTAGTATAATTTTATAGTCTTGGTAAATAGCTTGATATGAAATTGTCGGTTTTGTGTGATCATTTTGTGGTAAATTGATGTGTTAAGGAGGTACATCTAAAAGCGAACATTTTTTAGCAAACACCTACGCAATACTGCTTACATTATACAAAATACGACATGTAGGTGTTAGGCGTGGATCCGTTTTTATATAAAAAGTCTGTGCTATTTTGGGAATTAGGTATATTGGTAACACGCTGTTCCCCGCGGCTTCGACCGCGTAGAAGTCGTTATCGCGTGAAATCATAACTCTCCTTTTGCGCAGTCGGTTAAAAAGTAGTCTATGTCCTACCCAGGACTTCGAACTATTGCTATACTAAATTTCATCTCAATCGCTCCAGTCTTTTGGCTTGAAAGCGTAACAGACAGACAGACAGACAGACAGACAAAGTTACTTTGGCATTTATAATATCAGTAGGGAAGGGATAGTTAACTTTTTGTAGACTATTGTCGTAGGTACATTGTCTGCGCTACTTGTGTCAAAATAGAAATTGGTATTCAAAGGGGAACTACTGATAGTGTTTTGGGCGCATTGCCACGAGGTCTTATTTAGGTTTAGATCGTTATAATGTAAATATATAGATATGTATTATTGTGTATATTTGTGTTGTGTGTATATTTTTAAAAATAAACATATATATTGAAAGTGGCTCTTCTGTAATGGTGCCTGATGACGATGAGAAGCTTCGCTGTCCTTACTGAAGCAAGCCCAAGACCGTGGCGCTGGCGTGACTACGTCCTGAAGCGGGATAACACCCAAATCCTAAGACGATGCGTTGGTAGCCAAAACATACCCGACGAAAACGATATTTGTTTTTTTAGTCGGTTCGAATCCGGCATGAAATCCGTGGAGATTACCACAGATAATAAAGGGGCCCGTCTGTGTATTATATATACATACATATGGTCACGCCTTTATTCCCGAAGGTGTAGGCAGAGGCATAGTATACGCCAACATTTCACCTTATAGTTTTGTGGTGGTGAGCCTATTGCCGTGGTGAAATGGACAGGCGTAGGTCGTCGCGACCCGCAGGTGAAATTTTTCAAGCCACCCATAAGGCCTTTAACTTGGCTTAACGATTGCCATTTTACTGATAAACTGGTTTCTTTCCTTAGTTAGCTCTTACGATACCCTCGGGATGTATTGGGGTGGCGACATTTTGTACTCTTACCCGTCGCAACACGGGACTCCGTCGCCACACGGCTCTTCGTAATGGCGCCTGAGGCTGATGCTTCTGTGTATAAAAGTTCATATTTGTAAGTAAAATAAATGAGAGGCATCAATTTCAAGTACTTTCGCTAGAAGTTAAAAAGTTATGACACATTTTCCACACGCAGATAGTGTGGCGACCGCCACATAGCGAAGATCAGTTGAAGTCCTGCATCGCGATATGAAAGTTCTCGCAACGAAGATATGATAAATCCTGAATCGCGATATCAGAGTTCTCACGGCGATAAATGCTATAACCAACAGTCCAACATCAACCGTTGGGCTTCGGCCCGCCAGGCGCGATCACCTAGCCTGGTCGGAGGATCCTCCCTTTGTGTGTTGGAGGAACATTCCCAACCTTTCCTCCACATTGGTGACCCCGACGTGATTGAAAGCAGCCTTCACGAATCATAGCAGCAGCATCATCATCATCATCGCCCGCTCCAGCCTGGTTACCTCTTCGGCCACATCAGCGTCTAGGCACCGAACCCTGCACTACTACGGTACTTGTAAGAAGAGCGCATCTCTCCCGTCTACGCAGCAGCCTACGCATCGAACCGCCCCGACTCACTGAGGGTACCGCAGCACCGCGCACCGCACCATTGTACTTAGCCCCGACTCACTGGGACTAGCAGTATTTGATTCCGACTCACTGGAATCAGCGGCATACGATTTCGACTCACTGAAATCAGCGGCACAGTTCCGACTCACTGGAACTAGCGGAGTACAGTTCCAACTAAATGGAACTACACGAACTGGCACTGGCGCATCGGACAACAGACTACAAGACACCGGACTCATACTCGCAATTGACCTCCGGTCTCGGAGGGGAGTGATGTGGCAACCGCCACATAGCGAAGATCAGTTGAAGTCCTGCATCGCGATATGAAAGTTCTCGCAACGAAGATATGATAAATCCTGTATCGCGATATCAGAGTTCTC
The DNA here is from genome assembly GCA_933228765.1 of Miltochrista miniata. Lineage (NCBI taxonomy): Eukaryota > Metazoa > Arthropoda > Insecta > Lepidoptera > Erebidae > Miltochrista > Miltochrista miniata. Next base: position 5,508,454 of record OW121764.1, on the reverse strand, counting down.
ACGGCGATAAATGATATAACCAACAGTCCAACATCAACCGTTGGGCTTCGGCCCGCCAGGCGCGATCACCTAGCCTGGTCGGAGGATCCTCCCTTTGTGTGTTGGAGGAACATTCCCAACCTTTCCTCCACTATTTTAAGTTTTGAAATCTTATACAATAAAAAGGAAAGATTTGATTGTTTGTTTGCTTCAAATAAGCTCCGAAACTACAAAACTGATTGGAAAAAATCCCAGGTGAACATAGGCTATTTTGTATTCCCATAATCCCACGGGAACGGGAGCTACGCGGGTGAAATCGTGTGACGTCCATTATTTTCCAATACTTTGTTTAACTTCTATGTCTACTGCAATTAAAATTAATTAAGTAATGAAAATATTTAAAACCATTTATCTAATACAAAATGTGCATATATTTTCCATGAACTTATATAATTGCTTGTTTAACATCTTCAAACAAAAATCCCTTAGCTCCTAACATACCTCACAGTATAAAAAAAGAAAGTTACAGTAATACACCAAACGTGGTATTCTCATTACCATAATCACTGCACAACGTTTCATATTCAATACGAATTTACATAATGATTAAAGTGCGAAATACGATTCTTCCACAAGTTTCCGGGCCGCGGTGAATTTATCCCGCGGGTAATGGTGTTGAACCATACTGTGTATAGAATTTCTTCAATTTAGTTAAGTTTCGCTCCGGTCATAAGATTTTCTCCCGTTATTGTAGCTTAACATTGTTTTTGAGATTTGTAAAACATCTACATCGCCATTTGACCAGTGATTTCGGTTAGGTTCTTAGAGTTTGAGGGACTGCTACCAGCCGGTCAACTTCGTAATAATAAGTTTTTCGTATTTTTTAAACTGTAAAGTAAGCTGACTTACATAAACTCATGCCATTTTTAGGGTTTCGTAGCCAAATGGCAAAAACGGAACCCTTATAGATTCGTCATGTCTGTCTGTCTGTCTGTCTGTCTGTCCGTCCGTGTGTCACAGCCATTTTGCTCCGAAACTATAAGGCCTATGCTATTGAAACTTGGTAACTAGATGTATTCTGTGAACCGCATTAAGATTCTTATATAAAACTAGAAAAAAAGTAGTAAATTTTTGGGGTCATATTAAGAACTGAAACTCAAAAATTTTTTTTCATCAAACCCATTCGTGTGGGGTATCTATAGATAGGTCTTCAAAAATGTTATTGAGGTTTCTAACATCATTTTTTTCTAAAATAAATAGTTTGCGCAAGAGACACTTCCAAAGTGGAAAAATGTGTGTACCCCCCCCCCTCTAACTTCTAAACTAAGAGAATGATAAATCTAAAAAAAATATATGATGTACATTGCCATAAAAACTACCAACGAAAATTTGTTTAAACGAGATAGAGCTGGTAGTTTTTTTTAATACGTCATAAACCGCAATTTTCGGTTAGAAAAATCACTACCACTGCGAACGTGTTATAACATCAATCAAAGTTACAACGAACTTTTATCCCTTCATGGGCGAGTCCAACTCGCACTTGGCCGGTTTTTTTCCAAATAGGTTAGTAGATGCATAGTTATACGTCCGCAGTTTTTCGATAGCATTTTGTCCTATATATTGCTGATATGGATAGCGGCAGGTTGTAGCTACTTGCTTTTGTAAATGTTTAAAGCCGCCTATGACATTATCAATTTATTTTGTTGAGCACCATATTACATTTAAAGACTGGATGTGCGAATTGTGGCGAAATTTGAAAAAGGCTTATGTCGAGCAGTGGACGGCCATAGACTGATTTGAATGACCACCAAATTTAAAGTAACGTGCTTTTAATACTATATATTACTAGCTGACGCCCGCAGCTTCGCCCGCGAAAAATTGGTCCCCTCCCGTGGGAACTTATTCCCGAAATAATAAGTAACCTATGTGTTATTCCAGTATTCAATGTATCTGTGTACCAAATTTCAGCCCGACCCGTTCATCCGTTTGAGCGTGAACGAGTAACAAACATCCACACTCACAAACTTTCACATTTATAATATTAGTAAGATTATCACTTTAAAACCACAGAAATGCTCACCAACTGAAAAAGCTACAATTGTTTACAGAACACTGAGGAAGCAGGCATTAAGTGCTTATATTAGCATTATACCCATTACATATTATTATTATGAGAATTTGCTTAAGTACTCTTTCGCGCAAAACAGATTAATGAGTACTGCAATAAAAACCTGTCAGCGCCCTGACCGTATATTGCAGTGAACTTCCCACCGTCAAGACAAAAGTTCAACCCTAGTTCCTCTGAGACTTTACCAAGAAGTTAACCCTCTACTGTAACACTATAAAAAGCAATGAAAGTTTGGTTCAGGTTCCATCTTTACACTTCAAATAGGTTCTAGACTGCGACTTGTTGATATTTTTTGAACTACTTCTATATTTCTTTAGAAAGAAGTACATGTAGATGGATATATTGGTCGAACATGTACAGGTTCCTTGTCATTGGAGATAATCAAGCTCTGTCATATATATGTAACGTAAATAACATAATCTATACAATATAATGGGTGTTTCTTTTAGGGTGTCAAGCCGCCACTAGCTGGTAGCAGGGTTCCATACCTATCGATTTAACCCCCATGTATGTTCTACGATTTTTTGTAGTTTTCGAGATATAATTTTTTTTCGTTATTTTTCCACGTGGCTTTAAATAATTACAACTTCTTTTTGGTTCGACTTTTCTAGGATATTTTTTTATTATTATAATGCCTATTGATTGCAGTATTATGGACAAAATAATCTCCTTCCTAACTTGGATACAAGATGTAAAAATTTTAATCGATAATAAAAAAATAGGGAATTATGCAGAACATTATATCTCGAAAACTACAAAAAATCGTAGAATGGGGATGGGGGTTAAATCGATAGGTTTGGAACCCTGCTACCAGCTAGTGGCGGCTTGACACCCTAAAAGAAACACCGTGTATATAAAATTACAGAGGGTCGAGAGCTTGTACTTGGAAGATATTATTTTGAATATTTTAAATGTAGGGCGTTCTGTAATCGATACTAAAGACGAAAATGTATTTTTTTGTCTGTTTTTCTGTATCCAGAATAAGTATCACGCCAAAAAACTGCAAAATTAATTTGAATGATACTTAGCACAATCTGAGTTATGATCCGAGGAAGGTTCTAGAATACTTTTGATTCCGATATTTTGCGCGGTTCCTTAAGAAAAGAAGATACGGCGTGGACTGAATTATTTAATAATAGCCTTAATCCTTACGCTGTTTTAGGTTTAAGCAAATAGGGCAGTTTCACACGCTGATTCATGAGTCTGACAAAGAAATACCTCTCCTTTATACACCTTATGTAACGTACACGAAGTTGCAAGGGTCAGCTAGTATTTATAAATAATATTCTTGCAGAAAAACTCAGTAACCCTTCTGAGATATATCTTACAAAACTTTAAGAAAAACAGAATATTGACTTGTTTATAAGGCTAGAGCAAGCTTAGTGTAAGAAAAAGTACAAAACAATATTTGGAACGGACAATGTCTTGGCACCGGAGTGGAGTGATTAAAATCTACGGAGCGTAGGTACGTACATGCGAGTTAATCTGGCATCAAACCAACTACCCCTTAGACAGAGAGGCGTGTGTGAGCGTCTCTTGTACATTTCAATTATGCCTAATACTAAGTTGAAACCAATTCTGTCTTCAGTGCAGGGCCGTCTTAAGGATATATAGCGCCAGGGTGCGAAGCGCTCAGACTGCGCCCCCTCCTCACCGGTCAACCAAAAAAAAAACTTTTATTTTTAATTTTATTTATTTTTCTTTAAGATCTGTAATCTACATTAAATAAACAATGTTTTATTTTAAGTGCGAATCGGACTTGCGCACGAAGGGTTCCGAAGCTCGGTACCTACCGCTAACATATTTTAAGTTTTATGTGTAACCTCTTTTTATTTCAACTAGAGATGCGCCGAATATTCCAATTCGGAAAGTTTTGAAAAGTTCGGTTTTGGCCGAATATTCGGTTTATTTGCCGAATAATTACCGAAAGTGGAAAAATATTATTAACAAAATTAATTACTATTAAATACGGAGGCGTTTTTAATTAACGCCATGGTACAGAAATCTCTAGTGACGCACAGTAACATAGTCATTTAGGTGATAAGGCCAATCTGAAGTCCAAAAAACTCGTGAGTGCTTATTGTTGCTTCCCAAAAAATACCCGGTTTTCACCGCGAGCCGAAACACCCATTATTAAATCCGCTTAACTCGCAATAAACTCGCAAAGTACTTGTTTTCCTACCAATAAATGGTCGAGATAAAAGGACTGAGTGGCAGAAATTGTTGTAATGAGCTGGCTCAGTCCTAAATAGTGGTCAGAGTTATTGTGAGTACGTTTTTATTTGTTCTTCTTCAAGATACAATATGCAAATACTTTTTCTTCACTTGATTCCGTGTCACACGACATTAGGTATCACTAATATGCTGGAAAACACGACCGCACACAACCGGTCCAAAAAACTCTGTGTGGACTGCTCATTTTCCATTTCATATTTTAAAATTCACCTCACTCATTTCAATCCAAATTATTTTTTAAATTCTTTGTTGGCGGAAAACAAAACTGATTTCATTGAAAATGAGCTCGTTCCTCTCACCATCTTCTGCCAATACTCTAACTGCGTGTGCGGCCACACAGAGTGCTGTCATCATTTTTTAACTGGTGCTCCTGAATTTTAATCTAAAAATTCTCTGAAAGCTTTGCCCTTTCGACTTGTTATAGAGGCGTGCTATGAGGATTATAAACGATCCTCTACTTAGAGGCCTTCGCGATAACTTCGATTTTTTATAGCTTGAAGGATGATCTGTAGACCTAAGCGTAACACTTTATAATAGCAACCAAGTGGCGATTCCCTGCATAGACGGAGATTTGCTGGTGAAATATTTGTATAGCCCTAAACAATCGAAATAATAAAGTACAAACTAAGACAATGCATCAATCCGGAATACACCGGTTAAGACATCGTTACTCGCTACAAGTGTGCTGAGGTGTGAATTGGAAGAGGCCTTCGTCCAGCAGTGAATTGTCACGGGCTGATTTGATATTTCGCTTCCATACCGTCGAACGAACAGAGTCCGATAATTCACGATATAAACATGATATTAAGTGTGTTATTGCACAGAGAGTTCAGTGACAATGACATTGTTATTGTGTAAAAGTACGTCGGGTAAGTAAATATTTTGAAAAGGCCATAGGAAGTGACACTGAATGTGGAAGGCGCAGTACCGTGTTTTGTGGCGTGAGTTAGGAGAGGCCTAGCTGTGGACTGGATTTGTTTGATGACATCTTAAAGAGCTCCTCGCGGCGACCGGTCGCCGCGTATAATAATCAAGCTTTTCCGTTGAGCCCCGCGCGGCGACCGGTCGCCGCACCTACCCAGACGACTTTAAACTTAAATTTAGCCTTCTTACGTCCTACTTTTCTATGAACAGTTTGATTGAATGTGTAGTATATAACATTTTTTTTGTTTTTGGAATTTTATAAAATGACGTCAATGGGCCAGAATTTTTTACAAAAATCGAACAGTTGAAGTTGAGAGTGGATTGCGCATGGATGGCGTGCGTTTGTGTAGTACGTGTGTGTTTCGTGTTTTTATTATAAATAATGTGTTTGCATTATTATTTATTATTATACACAGTAAAATAATCAATATATCAATAATCCGGTTGGTGTTTACAGAATCGTAAAATATGGTGTGGTGGTAGAGTAAATCAATGTTTTTTTTGTTTTCATTATTATTTATTATTATACACAGTAAAATAAACAATTTATCAATAATCCGGTTGATGTTTGCAGAATCGTAAAATTTGGTCTGGTAAGTAAGATAATTTTTTTTTTTGGAAAATGGGAAATCTTTTTTCATTTTTAGGGTGGTGGAGATAGGTCCTTGCAATTACCGATTTTCGATATATTTTTTTAGTGTGTTGAAGGGTTAAACATATTTTGCACATTAAAATAAATCCATGTACTCCGCCAAAACTGCAGTAAATAACACTCCACCGACTAAGGAGCAAATCTCAGATCAGCTTAGCTTAGTTTCTAGACAGGCAATAACTCACAAGCCGTTTCCTCTAGCTGATAAACCAACAATATCCGTGAAAGATCTACTTGGTACACATGTTCTCGATCGCTTCCGTACCGTGGAACAAACAGTGTCCGGATAGTTCACGATATAAACAGGATATTAAGTGCAGTTCGGTGTGATATTTTACTGAGAGTTTGGCTAATATGGCATTTATAAAAATAGTTTTAGAGCAGTATCTAAAAGTGTCGTTGAGTATGTTCTTTTATCATGAGAAAAATATCTTACGGACTAAAAACCACACGTTTACTAACTACCAGCCTACGGTTGGGAGCCCCGGGTAAGCCCTCGGAAGGATGTCCCCATGACTCAGTGTGTGAAAAAAAAATTACAACGCAAGAAAAACGCATAACAAATTTGTACCAATCTGCTTGAAAGTATTAAAACACTCCTTTCGACGAGGTGGCGCAATCAAGCTGCCGACCTTCAAAATCCTTCTGAACCACCTTTCAAAGAATTTCAAAGGTAAAGGTTTAGTCATAGTCATAGTTATTATCGTTACGTCATTATTCAAGTTATTGTCAAGCAAGTAGTTAGTTATTATTACTCAAGTACACATAGATGGAAGCTATTTTAAGCTACTGGAGAAGAAGAGGAAAAGTGGGTACGTTATTTTTCTATACTTTTAAATGTTTTTGAATCTTTTATGTCCGAAAGTCAGTATTTTGTACACAAAAATACGAATTATGTACTAACTTTCGAAAATTTTAATACGGAAACAGTCCACATTCTTCAATTTTCCAAGAACTTTCAATGAAAAGCTGACCATTTTATTTTCCTCAGCTAAAATAAGCATGACTGTAATTTTGAATTCCGAACAATTTCCGATTCAATTACGTCTAACTTCAAGGTTCGAATATAAAAAAGAAACAATTTTCGATTTCTTCATAAAATTACACAGTTGGCCAAAAGAACGGGCCAGCAAAAGATTTATGTCTTAATTTTGACAGTCCCGCAAGGTTTTCGGGCGGAATAAATAAGTTGTGAATTATCGTCATCCGATTGAAGTAAAACTGGTAACTTTGGATAAATTCTGTACAATAAAGAGATGACAATAATTCTATTCTAATACAATTTTCTTTTATGAAAGCAAGTTGATTTTTGGATTTTGTTGATTCCGCTATCAAACGTGCGTTCTTTTTGAATCTCTTGATTTACAAACAACGAGAGAAATATTATTGAAAATGTTACTTTTATACTAAACTTTTTATTTCCATGAAAATACACATTACGAGATAGACCAAGTTCGCGCTTTGGGCCCTGTTGGCTAATATTTATGTCTATATATAAATGCCTAGTCGTTGATCGAAGTTAATAGAAAACTATCCCAGGACTTACCCGGGACTCACGGCCATTGGCTGGTGTAGAGCGCCGTGTAGTTTTAGCCAGTAGGAGTCCGTTATTGTTTCCATAACGATTTCCGATAGAAGAAAATATCGAAAATAGTTTAGGTATCGATCAGATAGCCTTAAACGTGATTGCTATCTCATACATATTGTCACGCCGCGCCGTTATCAAAAGGTGACCGACAAGGCAACCTGTGACAGTGTCAAATTTGACAGCTATATACGTTCCATATTTTTTTTATTGATGTATAATCAAAGGATTGTTGTTATGGAGCCAAATACTGTTTTTTTGAAAATTCGATTGTTAGTACAAGACATAATTAACTTTGTCGTTAGTTTTTTATTATTATTATTTATGTTCGATTTCAGTGTTGCCTAGTAAGCATTTTGTTTAACTTTATCCCCTAAATGAAGAGAATTTTAGAATTTGTCCCCCGTAATAGGTGGTGAGCCGTATTGCCGTATTGAAATGGACAGGGACAGTTTGTGACTGCCTGCTGTTGAAAATTTTCAAGCCGCCTAAAAAGGCCTTCAACTTGGCTTTGCTACATATCTCAGTAGTATGTTTATTATTATTTTTTTATCTAGGTATGAAACTACGAGTGTGTGACACTCTTGAAATCTTATTTGGGTATGTTTAAATTCTTTCGAAGATTTAATTTTGAGTTTTGAATCGCGATGAGAACTTGATAACTCTTTGACGAAAATGACAGCTGGCTGACCCTTCTAACTCCTCTACGGTCCCATACTCGTCAGCACCGTATCATAAATTTATAACCATGTAAGAGAAACAAATCAAAACTTTATTCCCACATAACTGTAAAAATCTATAATGAGAAAAAATAAACCAACTGAAATGCATTTCACATGCAGTGTTGGCGATAAAAAACAACAAGTATCGAGCATATCCATTAACGATAAGTGTCATATCCACAAAGAGTCCACAATAATCAATTTCATACACGTACGCTGCGTGTAGTTGCATGCTAACGTAAAATAATTGTGTGTAACCATGTATTGTTCACGAGTATAACATGATTTCATTGCCCTAATTATTTGGCCGCAAGTGGAATTTAGGACAACGTTTGTAGTCAAAATATGATATGTAATTATTAAGGAATTAATAGGGGTTTTGTTGACAGTTTCAATATAATCCGATTATACTTATTATCGTTGGTACAATATTTTCATGTTAAATCGATCAACTAAATTAGTTGATTGTTAATGACAAATAGCAATGTGGAAAAAGTTGTCTTTAACTTTCATTGTTACGTAACTACTCCATAGCTTAGATCAAAGCAGACGGTTATTCGAATATTGTAAAACCTTTTTTTTCTTAAAATTATTTATTGATAATGGCATCGTCAGCATAGATGCTTTTTAAAGTTATTTCGAATGACAGTATTTCTGTCAACGAGATAGTTTGCACTACTTAAACAGTGAAATAATAATTATATCAATCAATTTAGTGGATGCAAATCAGAGATTACAGCAATATCAATAATTCCATAATATTATTATGTGGGTTATCCTTCCGAAGGTGCACCCGGCTCCCGGCCGTAGGTGGAGCATCGTGTGGTTTTAGTCGGTAGAAGTCCGGCATAACATCCATGAGGATATTCACACGTAAAAAAACAAAAAGAAGGGTAATATTATTATTATGTAGTCAATTAATTACCTTATTTTCTTTGTCCGTTCACCCGTATTTTTATAACATCAGAAGCAATGAGTTGTACCCAAAATAAACCATCATTTTAATTATTAAGTTACAACAGGGTAATTAATAATTAACAAACTTGGATCGAACTCTTATTCCGGAGGTATAATTATCGCAGGCCATTTGCCAAATTGTGTTAAAACATTTAATATTAATACCCGTTAATGGAAGTAAGCGATGTCAGAGAATATTGTCCAATTTGTGGCTGAGTGTAATAGAGGGGGAACCTTTGGAAGAATATTTCAATAGTGGGGATAGTAAGTGACCAAGTAAACGTTTTGTGCGTGTGTCTGGTCTCATCTATAATATAAAAATGAATCACAAAATGTGTTGGTAAGCTCATAATTTTAGAACGGGTGGACTGGACAGATTGCGCTAATTCTTTTTTTTTGTGTTAGTTATCATCAAATTCAGAAAATTAAAAAAAAAAATATCGGGTCAGCCTGATATGGCGGAACAAAATTCGCCAGGTCAGCTGGTTTGTTATAAAATTTTCATAAATGACGTACTAATAATATAAAAAAGAAAAGATTTTATTGTTTGTTTGCTTTGAATTAGCTCCGAAACTACTGAACTGATTTGTAAAATTCTTTTCTCTTTCGTTGTTGGAAAGGTACACTATTCCCGCTGAACATAGACTATATTTTATTCCCGTATTCCCACAGGAACGGAACTACGCGGGTGAAATCGCGTGACATCCACTAGTTAGTAATATGGCAGTCGTTGAGTTAAGTTTAGTTGAGCGGCTTAGGATTGTACAACAGGCAGGTACAACCAGCGCCTGTATATTTCGACACGTCAATAGGCCTACTACCAAACCAGAAGGAACAAAAATCAAAGACGTGATACTTGGCCTCTGCTTATCCTTTAGGGATAGAGACCGTTATCGTATGGTCGAGAATCAGCGTCCATATGTTTTTGAAAATATTTTGGCAAGCATAGTACATAGAACGTAGCGTGTCAACCAAAAACGACAGTTTATTAAAATTATCGTCGTACTTTCTACGTCGTAGCAGTTCGCGTGTAAGTCGTAGAGCTTATCGGCGTAGCGTTTTCGTAGCACTCCGTAGCATTTGCAAGTTAACTTTATGGGTAATTCCGACGGTGCACTTGTTAAGTAGTGGGTGCTAGCGAAGAAGTTACAAATACATTGTTATATCTTGAGAACTTTGTAATAATGAAAGACTTTTGTGAAGGAGATGTAGGTAGGTATTAATTTGAAAATAATATTAATCAGATTTATGGTTCTAACTAAGCCATACATTGACTTCAAAAAATTGCACCCTACAATATTAAAAAAAAACAATATATTTTTCTACCCACGAAATCATGCGCGTGGAGAAATTTAGTAGGTTAGCTTTTTTGCCGGGAATTCACATGTTTTTTTTTAAATAGCAGTTATTTCTTGTAACTTTAAGCGCTCTACCAGTGAAAGTGTACCCAAAACGCTCAGTAATTCTGAATACTACAGGAAACAGACATACAAGAACTTTATTTTTATCTTGCTGTTTGCATCATATTGACGCTGGAAAGGCAACCTTGCTTATGCGTCCAATTTACGAAAATGAGTTTAAATATTATTAGGATCGCCTGATTTTTATCTATCTGCTGATCTCGGTTTCATCCGATTCCGACCATTTTTGATGGTCAATATGCAATCTGTGATTACGATTTTTCAAGTTAATAAGCGCACAATTTTAGGTCTTTTTAGAAAATTAGTCTCTTAAGCTCCACATTATTTTGTTAGATTATAGATTAAGCAATATCTCTTTTCCGAGATGTTACGCATATATTTACATAAGAAACTTTACTTCACCATGGACCATGGAACTGTTTTGACATCATACAATTAGCCGCGTTAAAGTTTCTGATGAAATAGCACTTCAGCAATAATCTCCCCCACGTCTAAAGCGAATAATAGACAAGTTATCAATAAAACATACCTATTAACAGAATATCACAATAAGTCATTTCAATTTTACTCACTTGTATAGATTATATTAGTGCCTTAAATATCCAATATTACGTTGAATATCAATAAGGCAATATTGCGAAACGTACTCGTACCCAAATACCTACTACTCAATAATATTTACTCGTATCTCAAGTTTATTACTCCAATATCGCTGCGGTTTGCACAAACAACTACATCTACAGGTCTTATATTAGATACTTAATTTAATATACCGAGTAGACGAGGTTTAAGATGCAGTGTATCTTGAGATGAGTTTCCAGAACTGTGTTCAGAATATTATGTTTAAAACATATACAGAGATATACAAATATATAATCAGACATTTTCCCCAAACGAGCATGGAGTGATAAATAAATACTTTTTTTTAAAGTGAGGAAAAATTCATCATGGATGCTATGCCGGACCCCTACCGACTAAAACACCTCCCGTAACGCTCAACAGCCTATGGTTGGGAGCACCGGGTAAGTCCTTGGAAAAATGTCCCTACTTGAAAACGCGAAATCAGACCTGTAGCTGTACTTATTATAACCTAATACTAACCTAAGTGACCATAACTACACAATAAAATTATACTTATTAAAAAAGGAAGGTATTAAAACAGAAAGAGCGGGGACTCCTAGCACAGGTATCTTTATACTTAAAAGGAGGGCTCTAGATTAACGTGTGTTAATCTAGAGGCCTCCTTTTAAGTATTATTTTTTAGGTATTTATTTCTTTTCTTATACAACTACTACAATATGTGTATATTGTAGTAGTTGTATTAGAAAAGAAATAAATACCTAAAAAATACTTATAAAACAGAAGTTGCAAAAATTTCAAAAACCCCCGACTCACAAAAAAAGAACAATAAAAAAACCGGTAAAAAGTAAAAAAATAACTATTATATTATGACCTATCTACCCTAAGTATTGAACCTGTATTATTATTATAGGTAGCTATATTATTTACGTATTTATATTGTTAACTAACAGTTGGTCTCGTCGGGGGGACCGCTCTAGACCTAAATAGAGACAGACGCACGATTAGGTTATGATTAGGTGAGCGGTCCCCGACGAGACAAACTGTTAGTTAACAATATGAATACGTAAATAATATAGCTACCTATAATAATAAAAAAATAAAGGTTCAATACTTAGGGGTAGATAGGTCAGAATATAATAGTTATTTTTTTACTTTTTACCGGTTTTTTATTGTTCTTTTTTTGTGAGTCGGGGGTTTTTAAATTTTTAATTTAATTTTTTATTTCATGCTTTTTGTAGGAGTTTTTTAATATCAACATACGTATAGTCTATCAACAATTATTCAGAACTAATGCGAATTGCGCGGAGTGTGGTTACAGAATTAGAAATACATTCCAATCTTCATATCTTTCGAATGGCTAAACCGATTTTCATTAAACTTGCGGTATTGTGATGTATAAGTTATGACCTTTCATTTGATACCCAACACGGGTATATTTGAACAAATTTAATTTTTCATCCCCACTTTCACCCCTCATATCTTTAAAATGGCTTAACCGATTTTTATAAAACATAGCTAAGAACACTCTCCCTTAATCCATCTTTCAAACAAAAGAAACAGAATCAAAATCGGTTCATCCGTTTGGGAGCTACGATGCCACAGACAGACTTACACACACACACACACACACACGTCAAACTTATAACACCCCGTCCGGGTTTCCGTCGGGGGTTAAAAATAAGCTGAAGCGCTCGTGGTCCCGCGGACTCAGCGTTCTGTAAATGATCACTGTTGTAAAAACATTTACTAAGGTCGGTTATGGATGGGTGACCACCTCATGACCACTTTGTGACACTTTTTGCGAGCGATCTCTTGTTTCGGATGGCATGTTAAGCCTTAATTCCCGGTTGCCAGTAAAATGGCAGTCGTTAAGCCAAGTTGAAGGCTTTTATGGGTAGCTAAAAAAAATTTCAACAGGCGGGCTGTCACAACCTGCGCCTGTCCATATCAACACGGCAATACTGTAGCATATATTTTCTATAGATGCAGTATTCAGGATGTGAAAGCAGCCTTATCTAGTTATCTTTTTTTAATCGGTTGTCAGTGGTGACATTTCTGCTGTCAGAATGACAGGATGTCATAAGGACGAGTGACGAATCGTTTTCTGCATTGAATGAAAGCTGGTTTTAGATGAAAAATTCGAGACGATTCCACGTGAGAGAGGGGATAAAGCCCTGATACAAGGTTCCGAGTCTCTTTTGACCATCGGCTAAGGACGAGGGATTGATATTACTCTGAGTGGCACGCCTCAATTTAGCTTTGGAGGTTGTTAGTTGCAACATGAGGACCTGTTAAGGAATTAGTCTGAGTTAACTTATTCTCTTCGGAAGGAGTTGGACTCTGTGTCAACCTACACCCGGGATACCGGTAAGCGTCATTTCTTGTTTGCTAAGCGGTTCGAATTTCGTCGGTCGCGATGTCAGTTATTTCATTTGTCGTTTACTTGTCATAACAGGGTTTTTTTACTACGGGGAAAAGCGGCCCGTCCACGGTTGGCAGAGCCACACCCAATGACACGTGGACTACATGAGCGAGGTGTTTTGAGAGGGACCAGCCGCCTCCACGTGGCATTCTAGGGCTGTGCTGCTCTCAGCTTACTCAAGGCCAGTAACTGTCACCCTATTACAGTGTAGTTAGCTGCTTACCCGTTCTACCTGCTCACGCGGCAGTGGTCTATCAAGTGGAATTAGACTTTATTTCTGTGTACCTGTGATATTTGTGTCTATCAGTGAATAAGCTCTCTGTGTGTCTCTGTGTATCTCTGTGTACTTAGTAAATATATGTGTGTACACCCTATTGTCTGTTTTCGTCAGAGCCCTAGCCTACCCTTGCACACAGACTGGAAACTCAGAAATAAGGCGCCCTGGGATAGAGTTCTCTGCATAGCTACCTCACGCTAGTTGGTGAGTAACACAGAACATCTTTGGGTTACAAATTTGGCTCCCAACGTAGTGGCAAATCTCTGGGTCTACTCTGCGGTAGTCTCAGTCTGGTGTGTGTGCATAGGTGGTTATCTCTGGCGAAACCATCCTGTAATATCGTCCGAGACGCTCCAGGACGTTAATTGGTGGTGCTAGCAGCTAAGCACAAAACCTTCCCTTTCGTCTTCTTCCAGCTCCCTACATCTTTGGCTGGAAAAGACACAAAATTCTAAATTCAAAAATTTAAAATAGCTGTGATTTTGGAAAAACTTTTTGATTTTATTTGGCATACCCACTTCTTTTTCTTATTGTGTTTTTTTTTCTTTTTTTATGGTGCACACATATATTTATTATATTATTAGTGTAGATTAATATATAATATATATTATCCTATAGCTTCACCTTGTAAGGTAAACTTAGTGAATCTCTCTGTGTTAACTTAGTGAATTTCTCTGTGTAACTTAAAACTTTTTTATAAGGTGTGTACATACCTTGTAATTTTGAATGTTAACCTGAACTGTGTTATCAGAAAATTTAGAAACTTTTCTCTCTTAATATACCCTTAATCTTTGTTAAATTCTAAAAGTCAATTTGAAACATAATTACCTAACTTAGTACACTTTGTTGTAACTCAATTTACATTTTTACTTTGTAATTGATCCCTATCTGTGCCATTTTATCTTTATAATTGTTGTAAGTAAATTTTTACATAATGGCACAGATGAAAAAATATATTAATTATTTAAGAAAGGATGAACTTGCTAACGAGCTGTCCCACATGGGTATTTCAGTGGAACCGGAAACGACAGTGTCTGGCCTTCGGAGTGAGCTAAGAGCGGCACACCGACTCGTCCGTCGAGGTAGCATCAAAGCGAGTGCTCCGGTACCCGCTGATGCATCGGCTGAGCTCTCGATCTGCCTCCCGAAGGTGTCCGAGCTGGAGGAGGCTATTCAGTCAGGTGACATCTTCATTAATAAGGGTAGTCGTCTTAGGGTGTCCCTCAGGGCCAACTACTTATTGAGTAGGTTAGCTCGTTGTGGTCTGGATTGCCCCGACCTGGTGGATATTCGTGGTAGGCTAGTGAAGATCATCGCTAGGGCTGAACCCAGTAGTGATTCTGAATCCGAAGGTTCGGATGATGATGGTGATGATCCTTCGGGTCGTGACCAGGTGGAATATACTTCACCAGTAGTGAGAGAGGACCGCTCGGTGCGAGCTAGTTCAAGTAGGAATAGTTCTACATGTAACATAGTGTATAAAGAACGTCCCCTTAACTTATGTTCATTTAACTTAAAATATGATGGTTCTACTTGTGTACGTGTGTTTTTAGAGAGATTAGAGGAACTTAGATGTGCTCGGGAGGTTACTAAGCCTAGACTCCTTATGGCTTTCTCCGACCTGTTGGATGGACCGGCTTTGTCTTGGTTCCGTACAAACAAAGCTAACTTCATCTCATATGAGGATCTTATTAGTGAGCTTAGAGATACCTTCGATATTCCTGATTATGATTACCGCCTCAGGAACGAGATAAGACAGCGTACACAAGCCCGCTCTGAGTCCTTGGTTAACTATATATGTACAATGCAAGCCATGTTCTCAAGGTTGTCATGTAAGATGCCCAGTGAGGAACAGCTGGACATTCTCATGCACAACATTAGACCTGACTACATGAAGGAACTGGCCTTGCATGATGTCAACTCTGTAGATGACTTGAGACGTTTGGGTAAGCGCTTGGAGCTTGCGCGTACTAGGGCAGACGCTTTCCATGAGCCTGCTCTTGACAAGTTTGAGATTACATCTGACTTACACCAGCTTAAGAACAAAGGTGTACAAAAGCCCGCTAAGCAGGTGTCTGCAGTGGAGACGCCGGTTACCCCCCACGATCGCAAATGCTTTCGTTGCGGCGGGGGCGGTCACACTGCATACAGCTGCACACAGTCAAGGGAGCTGGTGTGTTTCCGGTGTGGTCTCAAAGGAGTCAAGACCCCAGACTGCTCACACTGTACTAGCAAGTCAAAAAACGCGTAAGCCAGGGCCTTATTAGGAACTCTGTGCATTACTCTGTATCTGAGTCTATTTCTGATAAGGTCCTGTTTCCTAAACGGGATAGTGACATTAGACCGTATCTAGTTGTTAAGGTTTTAAATTTAAATGTCTTAGGCCTTCTAGATTCCGGTGCCTCCTGCTCTATACTAGGTAAGGGAGCGCACCGCATCTTCTTGGAACTGGGTTTTGATCTTGTGAGTATCAATCCTACTTTTCGTGTTACAACTGCAGACAGCACTCACTTGCAATGTCTGGGTTGTATCTCTTTGCCAATTGAGTACAATTCGGTTATCCGAGTTGTCAAGTTCTATGTTGTCCCAGGTATAACCACCTCCATGATATTTGGTGTGGATTTCTGGCAACAATTTAAGTTAAGTGATAAATTAATTTTACAAAATATTAGCCTTGATAGTTTTAGTGATAATAATCCTATAGAGTCTGTGTCCCTTAACGGTGGCCTCGAGGATTACGACAACCTGACAACTAAACAAAGGTGTGTAATCAACGAGGTCATTGAAAAGTTCGACTCGTTGAACACTGATAAGGTGGGTTTAGGTCGGACCTCACTTGTGCACCATGTCATTGACACTGGTGACAGCAAGCCGATCAAGCAGCGTTATTATCCGCTCTCTCCCCTTAAGCAGAAGGCCCTGGAAGCCGAGCTGGACCGAATGCTGGAAATGGGAGTAGTGTCCCCGTCTCAATCCGCCTGGAACTCTCCAGTGGTCATGGTGGAGAAGGCGAACGGCGACCTCAGATTGTGCTTGGACTCTCGCAAGCTGAACTCTGTGTCAAAGAGTGACGCCTACCCCTTACCCTATATCAATCAAATCTTGGACCACCTTAATAACGCTAAGTATTTAACTTCTGTAGATTTGAGTGCGGCTTACTGGCAGATTCCATTTGACTCACCCCAGTCTGCTGAGAAGACTGCTTTTACGGTTCCCCGGAGAGGATTATTCCACTACAATTCGATGTGCTTCGGTCTTGTCGGGGCCAGTGCCACGATGCAACGCCTCATGGACCGTCTGTTTGGTCCCGAGTTCGACAACAAGGTATTTGCGTTTCAGGATGACATAGTCTGTGTGTCCAGCACCTTTGAGGAGCATGTAGAGCTCTTACATAGAGTCTATCAGCAACTCAAGGATGCTGGCCTAACTATTAACATGAAAAAATCCCACTTTTGTCGGAGTGAACTCAAATACCTGGGGTATTATGTGGACAAACATGGCCTACGGACAGACCCGGGTAAAGTTGAGGTTATCCTCAACTATCCCACCCCTTCTAACCCTAAGGAGGTTAAGAGATTTCTGGGAATGGCCGGCTGGTATCGTCGCTTTGTTAACAACTTCTCGAAGATTAGTAAACCTCTGTGCAAACTGACTTCTACGAACCTTAAGTTCGAATGGACCCCTGAGGCTGAACAGTCCTTTAACCTGCTAAAGTCAGCCTTGGTTTCTGCCCCTATATTAAAAATGCCTAACTTTGAGATGCCCTTCCGCATTCTTAGTGACGCGTCAGCTTACTCAGTTGCTGCTGTACTGACACAAACTCACGATGGTGTTGAGCACCCTATCGCCTACTGTAGCCGTTCTCTTAACAAGAATGAGGTGAACTACAGCACAACTGAGCGAGAACTTCTGGCCGTGATTTTCGCTTTGGAACAATTTCGACAGTACGTCGAAGGCCAAAAATGTACGGTCGTCACGGATCATTCATCTCTTCTGTGGTTCCATAAGCTAAAAAATCCCACGGGTCGTCTAGCACGTTGGAGCATGAGGCTCAGTCAATTCGATTTTGACATAGAGCATCGAAAAGGTAAAGACCACGTTGTACCTGATGCTCTGTCTCGTATCAAAATTGATTCCCTCGATGCAGTACCCACTAAAGACCCGTGGTATGACCACACCATGAATAGTGTTCGGAAGAACCCTAGGAAGTCACCAAATTATGACATTCGTGACAACCTTCTATATAGGTTAACTAAAAATAAATATTCTTTGACTTCAGACTTTGACTGGAAGCTGGTGGTACCTCAGGAGGATCGCTTGCCCCTGCTCTCTAAGTACCACGATGACACACTTAGTGCCCATGGTGGCGTTTGGAAGACGCATAAAAGGTTAGCCCTAAATTATTACTGGCCCAAGATGTACGAGGACGTCAAAGAATATGTTGGGAATTGCGAAACATGCAAGCAGTACAAACCCGTAAATACGTCTCGTCCCGGCCTAATGGGTAGCCCGAAGCGGGTTTCGAAGCCATTCGAAGCTATCTCTGTCGATCTGCTTGGTCCCTTTCCCACTTCGAGCAATAGAAACGTACACCTGATCGTGGTCTCCGACTACTTTAGCAAATACGTCATGTTGTGCCCTGTTCGGGTTGCCACAGGCGCTGTAGTCGCGAGGTTCATAGAGAAGAGTGTGTTTCTCGTGCACGGAGTCTGCAAGACTATTTACATGGATAATGGCCCTCAGTTTGTGAGTAAGCCATTTAAGGATCTGTTGGCTAAATACAATGTACCTAATATATATTATAACCCTAGGTATCATGCCCAAACTAATCAGGCGGAACGAGCTATTCGTAATGTTGTTCAAGCGATCTCATGCTATGTGAAGTCGCAACACAAGTCTTGGGATCAGTTCTTGGTTGAGATACAGTGTGCTTTAAACACTGCAGTTAACGAAGCAACTCGTTTCACTCCTTACTTTTTGGTACATGGTAGGGAATTTATTGGGGATGGAGTGTTATACAGGCAGACAGATATCGCGTGCCATCCTACTTCAGTCTCTGTAGACGATCCATCAGCCTTCGGTGTCAAGCTGAGAGAAATACAACGCATTTACGACCAGGTGAGGAAACATTTGAACGTTGCCCACCAGCGTAATGAAAAGTATTACAACCTCAGAAAAAGGCATGTAGAGCTGAAAGTGGGACAGATAGTTTACAAACGCACGTTCTACCTGTCCAACAAGGCCAAGAATTTTACTTCTAAGCTAGCTCCTAAGTTCCTTAAATGTGTGGTGACTGCTAAACGATCCCCTTTAGTATATAGGCTGTCAGATCTGGACGGTAAGGATCTTGGGGAGTACCATATCAAGGACATCCTGAAGTATCAGGAGGAGCAGTCTCCAATACCTAACGTAACTACATAGCACTGTTTCTCTAGTTTATTAAACCAGTGCTATGTGATCATTATGTAAGACTATTTTAATCTTTTGTTTGTATTTCTATATGTGTACGTGACTTTAAATTGTCACGTTGTAGTTTCTTCTATGCACCGCACCGAGCGTTTTTCTCTCATTCGCTTCTTAGTACTCTACATTATCCTGAGAGCTTGGGTAGTGTTAGGGTATCGGCAGTGAGTAAAGGGAGCATTCGTTTTCTATGAAGGGCATTAGACTCTAGTTACTTAGCCTAACCGGTACACGAGTCAGTGTCTAGTTAGGTACATAGGAGGATCTTTCTTTGTTATTGTAATGGTCGTAGTCAGCTGGTGTTTGAAGGACCTAGCTGGTTGTCTTTGTTTATTAGTCAGTACTTTTCTGTTTTCTTTATTGTGTATTTCCAGCGTGTCATATCCGCAGGAAATACTATTAAAGGGGGGGTGGTTGTAGCATATATTTTCTATAGATGCAGTATTCAGGATGTGAAAGCAGCCTTATCTAGTTATCTTTTTTTAATCGGTTGTCAGTGGTGACATTTCTGCTGTCAGAATGACAGGATGTCATAAGGACGAGTGACGAATCGTTTTCTGCATTGAATGAAAGCTGGTTTTAGATGAAAAATTCGAGACGATTCCACGTGAGAGAGGGGATAAAGCCCTGATACAAGGTTCCGAGTCTCTTTTGACCATCGGCTAAGGACGAGGGATTGATATTACTCTGAGTGGCACGCCTCAATTTAGCTTTGGAGGTTGTTAGTTGCAACATGAGGACCTGTTAAGGAATTAGTCTGAGTTAACTTATTCTCTTCGGAAGGAGTTGGACTCTGTGTCAACCTACACCCGGGATACCGGTAAGCGTCATTTCTTGTTTGCTAAGCGGTTCGAATTTCGTCGGTCGCGATGTCAGTTATTTCATTTGTCGTTTACTTGTCATAACAGGGTTTTTTTACTACGGGGAAAAGCGGCCCGTCCACGGTTGGCAGAGCCACACCCAATGACACGTGGACTACATGAGCGAGGTGTTTTGAGAGGGACCAGCCGCCTCCACGTGGCATTCTAGGGCTGTGCTGCTCTCAGCTTACTCAAGGCCAGTAACTGTCACCCTATTACAGTGTAGTTAGCTGCTTACCCGTTCTACCTGCTCACGCGGCAGTGGTCTATCAAGTGGAATTAGACTTTATTTCTGTGTACCTGTGATATTTGTGTCTATCAGTGAATAAGCTCTCTGTGTGTCTCTGTGTATCTCTGTGTACTTAGTAAATATATGTGTGTACACCCTATTGTCTGTTTTCGTCAGAGCCCTAGCCTACCCTTGCACACAGACTGGAAACTCAGAAATAAGGCGCCCTGGGATAGAGTTCTCTGCATAGCTACCTCACGCTAGTTGGTGAGTAACACAGAACATCTTTGGGTTACAATACGGCTGATATATATATATTACGTGGGACAAAAAGCTAAAAGGTGGAATGTGGGCATATTGCCCCTGTCTTTCCCTTCGGGGAAAAAAGGCGTGACCATTTATGTATGTAGGGAGTATTAAGACATTATTGTAATTTTGACCTGTTTGACATTTGCTTCATTATTTTAATTTGTTTATTATTTTTTTATTTGTCTATATACTTTATCATTTGTTTATTTGTCAATTAGTAGTTATTTGTCCACTTAATGCAATTTTATAATGTATAATTTTTCAATACAATTAATATTTGTACACCACTTCAAGTGGTAGGTCATTGAGTACTTATACCAAATCGAACAACTTTGTAAAACCTATGTTTAAAAAAAGTAAGTAAGCAACTCTGACCACAGTCCACCAGGCGGAGCCAGTTTACGGCCCCACATGATGGACTTAAGTGTATAAAAAAGTTATAAAGTAACCGGGGAACACCTAGGTTGACGAAGAGTACAAAAGTTAACCGTATAACACCAGTTGAACCAACGTGACACGAGTTAAGCGTGGACCACTTAGGCGACGAAATAATCTATTGAAAACGACACTTGTACTGTTCCACAATATTTATAAGATACACCTGACAAGTTTCGCCTTACGACATTCTCAAAGGTTTAGATGATTTTAAATAGTATCGAAATTACTCAAACAATCGACGAAATAGGTGGACCACAGGGACCACAGGTCAGAAAGGTTAAATTACAAGTCGCTAATGTAATTGGTCGAGTAAAAGGTCAAGTGAAATTTATTTACTCAGGCATAGTCACAGTTGAAATTTCGTAAATAAGGTCCTAAAGTAATTAGCCATATTAACATAAAGCTGAATACCTGATATTTAGAGAGCACTTGGATTGAATGTCATATCCAGAACTCCTGGCAGATGATAGGGCACTGTCTGGTTATAGCTGAAAGGAATCTTTCATAGCATTCATGACGATGGATTTCCATTCGTAAAAGAAAGAGTTGTAAGACATGTGTTTTTTTGACGTGTGAAAAATCCATCACGGATGCTATGCCGAACTCTTACCGACTAAAAACCAACACGTTCCTTATTGGCCTACGGTTGGGAGCCCCGAGTAAGCCCTCGAAAGGATATCCCGAATATTTCTAACAGAACTTGGCTACCACTGTGGGGTTCACTATCCCGCGTCTTTGGGGGGGTTGTTAGGGTGTTATCCCGCTTCTTGGGACGTGTGGCGAACGTGAAACTATCACGTCACGCCGTCGTCTTGAGCCTGCTTCTGTAAGGACGGTGAGACCCTTGATCTTGTGGACCCTTACCGTCCACAGGCCCTGCCATGAGAATGTGTAGAAATTTTATTTAAGGCATTACTAGGAAAGGACCGCAGCGATGACACGGCGCTTCACACGCTGGTGGAGTGCACGGCGTGAGCGCAACAGCGCCAGGTCCTCGTGGTGGGTCTGGACGTGGACACTCTCTCGCTTGAGACCATGGTGCGAGTTATGCTTTCCAGCGGGAGTAAGTGGGACGGCGCCCCTTTTTCTGCGAGCAGGTCATGCTCGTGAAAGAGCATATATATTTGAAGAGCATAGAAAATATTTGCATTAATTTACAATAAATCAATGAATATTTGAATAGCAACCTATTTAATGGGTCTGGGCGTGGACACTCTCTCGCTCGAGGCCATGGTGCGAGCCATGCTCTCCAGCGGGAGTAAGTGGGACTGCGCCGCCTCTTTCTGCGAGCAGGTCATGCTCGCGAAGGAGGCGGCGGGCCGGGTGCGGGAGAGAACTCTCCCACCCGAGTTCCGCAGTCGGCACCCTGGGCACCGCCGTCGTGTCTTCGCCGAGGACTATCGGCCTCCATGACCGGAGGTCTGGGGACGGTGAGAGGGCTGCTCACCGTCCTTACAGAAGCAGGCCCATGACGGCAGCGTGACGTGAGCAACTCACGCACGCCCCCCCCCCTTAGAAGCGGGGTCACACCTGAAACCCCCCATAGACGCGGGATTGCACCCGACCCACCCCCTGGGCGAGGCCGCATTGGCGGCCGTAGGTCTGTTGGGAGTCACGGGACATCCTTCCTGAGGGCTTACCCGGGGCTCTCAACCATAGACTGTTAGGCGTGGCGTGAGGTTTTTTAGTCGGTAAGAGTCCGGCATAACATCCTTTGAGGATTTTCCCTCACGTTAAACAAAAAAAAAAAAAAAGCAACCTATTTAATTCGTATCATTATTTAAATTGCCATTCTTGCATTTACATATCTGCTTGTAACATTAATTAAATTTCGAGATTGCTTTTACTTTATTTTCAAAACAAAATTTCAAATTTTATTCTGCTACGTTGATATTTTCAGTAAAAATAATATTCATGATACAATTTAAATTGCTATGCATGTTTTTTTGAAATTTGATTTGATAATTTGGTTTGAAATTACTTTAACCTTAAATCATCATTTTTTGTTATTATTTGAATCACGTAGCTGTTGTCTTTATGAATGAGTTATTAATGAATAACCAATTTTTCGATCTTTATACTGTCTTGATAACATAAATTTTCATAAGGCTAAATTAAAGAATAGCTAGCTTACATTGGGATCTGTCAATCGGCAAGAGTTGAATTTGGGGATACTGATCCCCAAATTCAACTCTCAGGGTATAGATAGGACACTGGTCCTATCTATACCCTATTATAAGAAGGTATTGTGAGGTAATTCCTTTGGAATGAGAAAGTGGATGATCTTTCATACTGAGGTTACTACAAGGCTAAGGTAATAATCCGGTGAGGCGGCATGTCTCCTAGCTGGGACCCCCCCATGGGACCTGGAAGCGAGAGCCCTTGCGTCGCTGTTTAGATGGCGCAAGGAGGCGCTCGAGCGGGGCCAAAGGCCTGAGTCTCGAGAAATCGAGGCCCAGCGATCCCTGCTCCACCAGGAAACCGTGGAGACATGGAAGGTACGACTTGAGCAACCAAAGGGGGGATTCGCCACAATCGCGGCCGTCAGACCGGTCATGGACGAGTGGCTGGAGAGGAGACACGGTGCTCTCTCCTACCGGTTGACACAGATACTTGCCGGGCACGGTAGCTTCGGTAGGTATCTGTGGCGAAAACACCGGGAAACCACGGCCGAATGTCAGCACTGCGAGGACCGCAGCGATGACACGGCGCTCCACACGCTGGTGGAGTGCACAGCGTGGGCGCAACAGCGCCAGGTCCTTGTGTTGGGTCTGGACGTAGACACTCTCTCGCTCGAGACCATGGTGCGAGCCATGCTCTCCAGCGGGAGTAAGTGGGACTGCGCCGCCTCTTTCTGCGAGCAGGTCATGCTCGTGAAAGAGGCGGCGGGGCGGGAACGGGAGAGAACTCTCCCACCCGAGTTCCGCAGTCGGCGGCTTGGGCGCCGCCGACGTGTCTTCGCCGAGGACTATCGGCCTCCATGACCGGGGGCCTGAGGACGGTGAGAGGGCGGCTCACCGTCCTTACAGAAGCAGGCCGATGACGGCAGCGTGACGTGAGGAACTCACGCACGCCTCCCCCCCTTAGAAGCGGGATCACACCCGAAACCCCCCCAAAGACGCGGGATTGCACCCGAACCACCCCCTGGGCGAGGCCGCAGTGGCGGCCGTGGGTCTGTTGGGTGTCCTGGGACATCCTTCCGAGGGCTTACCCGGGGTTTTTTAGTCGGTAGGAGTCCGGCATAACATCCATGAGGATTTTCCCCCACGTTAAACAAAAAAAAAAAAAAAAGGCTAAGGTAATAAGAGTAAAAACATCATCTTATGAAAGCTCTCGCCTACAGGCGATAAGGTAGTTTTCGCACTGAGGAATGACAAATAGATATACAACAGCCTAAACTAAGCGTGGAGACGTGACTCTCCCACACCTATGTTTCTATACTACTATTAACACAGATTCAATTTAGAAAATAGTCAAGCCCCTGTCCCCGACGGAGTAGGCATACGATACGCCTACAATGCACAATAGAGACTCCATCATAAGTATACGCGATCTCAAAGTTGGGGTGGTGGTGGTAGCCAAAGTATATCAATAATCCTGTAATATTCTTCCAAGAGCTCGTCAAGGGCTCCGGGCCATAGGCGGTGGTAGTGCACCGTGTGGTTTAAGTTGGTTAGAGTTCGGCATAGCATCCATGAAGGATTTCCATACATAAAAAAGCCAAGAATCATTTTACTAATCTTCACGTTCAACTAGTTTCTCGGTTCATTTTTAATTCCAAAAGCGTACTCCTAAATAGGCTGTGGTAATCTATTGTACGCTAATACTATTATTCAACCGTGTACCTTGAAAACAGGGTAGCAAAAATGTCTGGCTAAATAACATTTTGGCAGTGAATTAAAACCACGAGTCACCGAGCAATATAGAGTGAATTTTCCTGTACAATAGAACATTATTACCCCCAACAGATAATAGTTATATAGCTTAAAGCCGAGTTCACAATGATACGAGTAGGTTTCGTGTAGCTGTAACTACTAAATAGGGTAAATTTTGACAAGGGTTTAACTTGCTGTTTTTTTTCATAAAAGTTTAAATTCAAACTATAATTTTGCGATCAAAAATGACAGTTTCTGACCTAAATTGTTTTGTTGTTCAATTATGCCTCGGGAAAATTGTTACGCGGAAAAAAAATACGCAAGCGGAATTGATTCCATCGAGGGGTTTGTTTGGATTTTAATTTCGCAGTATGATACTAGATTGATTGTTCTTTGAGATGTAGTAAGATAAATATTTCTGGCAGAGAATTAGCATCATCATCTGACCCAGTTGATAACTACTATTGTCCACAGGATTGCCAAGGTACTGTGCTGTTGTCTTCAGCAATTTGAAAACAAAGGTGAAGAACTCAAAGTGTATGTTGTATTTTTCTATTCGAGTGTTTTCGCGCTTTGCAAGACATGCTGAATCATATGTCGCGATCTCATAGAAAGAATCACAAAAGTGATTGTCATCTCAAATGCCCTTGTTTTAGCTGGCTTCTTTGTCTATTTTATAATTATTATGGTCAAGGCCAGGATAATCTGATCGAAACGTCGTATAAATATTAGATAGCTAATGCCCATGACTCCACTTGTAGTGGTGAGTTCCTACTGCACGAACTTTCCACAAGAACTTGTTTCAGGGGTAAAAGTCTTTTCCCATTTCTATTCTATTCTTCTCTGTACTACATTTCATCAGGATCAGCTCAATGATTTAGGCGTGAAAACATTATAGACGGATAGATTAATTTTAAATTTATAAAAAAAGAATTGATTTTATCAAGTAATTTTACTAAGTCATATGCAAAACGTTAATCTATGAAAATTGCTATCAACATGTAGACACGGCCTTATATCGAACATAACTCTATACACGCGTGAAAAATTACTTCCAACTCTATTGTCCAGGGACTTCCCCTTTTTTATTTTTATTATCGACTTTTAAAG
The DNA here is from genome assembly GCA_933228765.1 of Miltochrista miniata. Classification (NCBI taxonomy): domain Eukaryota; kingdom Metazoa; phylum Arthropoda; class Insecta; order Lepidoptera; family Erebidae; genus Miltochrista; species Miltochrista miniata. Next base: position 5,482,286 of record OW121764.1, on the reverse strand, counting down.
GCCATTCTGTTTCAACGAACAACGAAGTTCGGGCCGAAGTTTCGTATAAAACCTACTACGGTTCCATACGTTCCGCAACTTGCGGACGAAACGAAGTTGTGTGACGTTAAACCTACTCTAATTCACCTATTCTGTTTCAACGAACAACGAAGTTCGGGCCGAAGTTTCGTATAAAACCCACTACGGTTCCATTCGTTCCGCAAATTGCGGACGAAACGAAGTTGTTTGACGTTAAACCTACTCTAATTCACAAATCGTACGAACGAAAATTCAACTTTGACAGATAATTGTTCGGAATATTAACCTAATATTGACGAAACCAAAAGTGCTACCGTTTGATTTTCGTTTCCTTGTATATTTTGTAAGAATTTAAAATAAAATGTCTAGAATGTTACTCATTGAGGCTGCTCTACGTGAGGAACGATTAGAGCGTAGAAGAAATCGTCGTAGACTGCCAAATTATGTCAATTTTATGATTATTTCCGAAGTAGAATTAATTGTAAACTATAGGCTCAGTCGGCAACTGTTTGAGGAGTTGTGCTAAGAAATAGTTAGCTACGGGAGAGAGCCCTCCCACCCGAGTTCCGCAGTCAGCGGCGGGGGCGCCTTCGCCCAACTATCCGCCTCCATGACCGGGGGCCTGAGGATGGTGAGGGGACTGCCCACTGTCCGTGGTAGCCATAGGTCTGTTGGGAGTCCTGGGGTATTCTTTCGAGGGTTTACCGAGAGTTTTCAACCGTAGGCTGTTAGGCAGGATACGTGTAGTTTTTTTGTATCTATGGGGATTTTATCTCACGTTAAGAAAAATAGCCCCCTTGGCATTGGGCCCAAAAGACTAGGAGCATTCCCCTTTGAATAGCGATGCCTATTCTTTGGGAGAAGTAACTGCTAGCCCTTGGATCACCAGTCGACTCGACCAAAAAGTATGTGTGTTGGATCCCATGCACCGTAGGTCCATGAGGTGCAACGCGGTCTCGACACCAACTGGAAGAAAACTGTAAGACAAGCCGAGACCCTGATACCTACTTAGATGTTTTTTTTTTATTTTCTACCGCTTCCGGGCGTTTTCTCTTGTACTAGTTCATA